>CM077559.1:36779669-46779669 GCA_039657345.1 Stephania japonica
TCTTGGTGGGCTCAGTTTGTGACACAAACGCTGAGTGTCCCTTCATCTCTACGCAATGTTGACCTAGTGATTATTCCTTTATTTGGATTCTTTCCAGTGATTTGTTGAGATAGTTGTTGCTCAATGAGGAGTCTCTACTGGTCTTGTTTGCACACTTGTTTCACATTCCTTGTTTATCTACAAACTCTCCGGCTACTTAGAACATTGTCCTAGAGTGCCATCATCTTAATCATGAATCCTGAATTTTTCAAGATTTTGCATTCATCTTGCTTTGGGATCTACTGTATCAGAATTCACATGAATGAACTCTTCTATGGTTTTGGTTGATCTAATAAACACCCTTCATGTCATTTGCTATCTTAATGGAGTAACCTAGAAGAAATACATACCTGAGACTTTGAGTCCAATTTACCTCTCTAGTGATCCCTGTCATTTAAAACATAACAAGTGCAATAAATGCATTAAAATCTTTTATCTTTGGTTTTGACCTTTCCATAGTTCATAAGGAGTCTTTTTCACTTACTTTCTGGACATTTACTCTCTTCATAACTTAGCATGTAAAAGTGTTAATAGCTTCGACCCAAAAGTGCTTAACTCTCTTGCACTCATTTAGCCTCGTCCTTACATCTCTTGCAGGTGTCCTATTTTTTCTTTCAACAAGCTCCATTTTGTTGAGGTGTTCTAGGAGAGGATGGTTGGTGTGTATACCCTTGTTTCCAGCACAAAAATCCTTTCAGTGCCTATTTGCAAAACTCACGCCTCTATCACTTCTAATGATGGTGATTTTGTGTCCACTATTCTCTACTGGCGTACAAAACTTTTAAACACCTCAAACACTTTATGCTTGTGTAAATTAAAAAAAATACCACACCACCATGTATACCTTGCATAATTCATTGATACCAACAATGACAAAACAATAACGATTTATCTCCTCATTTTGTGTTTAGACCACGATCCAGAATAAATCCATATGGATAAGTTCTAAAGCTCGAACCACATTGTGCATTACTTTAAAATCTTAAATAACGTTGTCACTTGTTTACCAAGGATGCAAGGTTCTAATTCCTCATAATTCTTAAAAGTGCATTTGGTGAGGCCCATAACTGAATATTGCTTAGTCAATTTTGACAAGTTTTAATACTAAAAATCTCATAATCTACGATTTACATTATTACCATCACAATGCTTTGTGCACTCAGGCAACAAACATTTTGTATATTTCGTGTCATCAAAGTTGATGACGTAAACGATTCTTATCTGTATTTGAGGATAAACAAAGTTTCATATGGTTCCTAACAATGCATTAGGATGATTCAAACGTAACATGAAATCCTTTGTCACCAAATTGACTAACACTAAGCAAATTATGTTTCGAACCATTAATAAGATCAACATGATAAATAAAAATACGATTGTGTACCGATTCAAAATAATAACTCTTCCTTTGTTTCTGATGTCTGAAATCTAACTTTTCCACCGTCATAAAACTGGCTCAATAAATTGATGTGCATCCTCTCGGTCATGTATCTTAATGACGCACTACTATCTAAGCCACCATGGAGTGCTCACACTTGCATGTACATCAATGGTGAAACACGCTGAATTTTGGTTTTAAATACCTTTGATCAAGTCGTAATCGTAAACGTACCAACTTCCCATGCTTGTGCAATTACGACACTTTGGCCTTTTTAGCTAAAGCTTGTTTCCCAACCACATGAAACCTATTGCATATACAGACATCTACGATTATCATTTAGTAATTTCTTCGTAACTTAACAAGTTTGCTCCATAACCTATGTCTCTTTTGTTGGGTACACGTCGTTGTCCTCCTAACATTAATATCAGAAAAACATTTCTTGGATGATGACTTGGTTAACTTTATGTACCGTGCAAGTCGAAAATATATTTATATTTGCATTTCAAAAAGTGTCTATGACTTCATTCAAATCATTTTGGAGATCAAATAATGATCTGTTTTGCGTCTTTATCTGCACTAATTGCTATGGTTAGGCTCTTTTTGAGTTGTTTGGTCTTTTTGACTTCCTTTTTCTAACTCTTTCCCTAAGCTTATCAAGATTTGAAGCATCATCCAAATCGTCAATATCATCTCCAAAGTTAAAAAGGTTTGAATTTACCTCGCCTTGTGCCATAAGACGTTAAGTATGTGCATTCTCAATAGATTCGAATTAGAAACGCGATGATGATGAGTCATCACAAGTTGCGCCTTGAAGCTCTTTTTTCCTTTCTTCTTGTCAATAAACCTTCTTGGATTTGCAATCCACATTGATGTGACCCAGTTTACCACAGCAAGAGTATATGGTTTCATTTGACTTTCCTCCCTTACTTCCAACTTTAAAACTTCTTCTTATACTTGTCTCCCTTCTTCATGACCTGTGTCCACATGGGCTTTCTTGAAAACATAACTGCTTCCTCATCAGAATCATTGTCTCATCACAAAGTTTTTCATCTGGTGATCTATCTTGATGTACTAAGAGAGCTCTTTGCCTTCCAAGCGATCTCTTTTCTTGAACTCTCTTTGTATCTCCAGCTTAATGCTTCCAATCTTGCTCGATACTTTGAAAGTTCAAATTCATGAACAACTAGCTCTCCACTGAACGCATCGAATGTGTAGTCTCCGAAGATTTTTGTGCGCGATTGGATGGCATACTTTTTGGCATCCCATTCCTTAGGCAAGCCTCACAAGGAATTTGTATGCCAATGTCTCTTGATCATAAATTCTGCACCCAAGATTCTTGATCTCATTGAATAGTTTAGGGCACCGTATGATGGCGGTGGCTATGTCTTCATCAGATCCAACTCGGAAAGTCTAATAGTGTTCCTTAAGGATCCTACGGCTTTGTCTTTTTCACTTGCATGGTACCTTCATAGTGGACCCTCAAGCTTTTCAGACCATACTTCTTAACCCGACTTGATAAGCACTCACTCGTTCAAACTCATTTTCACTTGTCTGCACAAAATAAGTGATTCATGGCTTGATCATTTTGAGAGCTCACTCTTGAGTCTCCTCGAGGCGTTCTCTTTCAGAAGCTTGTCCGTTGGAGTGCTGTCACCTAAATTGCATCCCAGGAATCTATTTTGTGCTTTCTTGTAAACCGTCATCCTCACTTTCCAATGAGCATAATTAGTTCCATCAAAATACTGAGGCTTACTCGAGGAGTTGTCTTCCACTAGTGGAAGTCCAGATCTAAAGTTTGCATCCTTGCACAAAAAAACACTCAAAGATACGTTAGTAATGCTTTGAGCAATAACCCGCTACGATACCAATTGAAACCACACCCAAGAAAGGGGTGAATTGGGTGTGTCGAGAAGTTATTGCTGCTTTTGTAAATTTTTATGCATAAATAACAATGAATATACATACTGTATAAGTGAATGGGATAGAAGATATGGAAAGAATGACACGCGATTTATAGTGGTTCAATCTAATGATCCTCATCTACTACCTAACCTCCCTGGTTAGGATTTTTAATTCTTAAACTTATATTTCAAATAAGTGTTACAACCTAAGCGTACTGGCTGAGAATGCCTAATTACCAATTAGGACTTCCTATCAAGTCGCAACTAGAGTTTGTGCCTAGCCTCAACTAGGTCTTCCCCTTTAACTTAAGTTCCCATAATTCTTTATTAATATACAATTACAATAATTTGCTGAAAAATAATGACAGTATACTTACCTACGTATAAAGTGGTATCAAATTCAAACACTAGCAAGCCTCAAGAGCCTAACAACTCTAGTACATGCAAGTATAAGAATGAATGGAATATGCGAACTATGTCACTGATTTTGTTGCAAATCCTAAGTGTGAAATCCTTTTAAAATCTAATATATTAGTACCAAACCGTTTTAAAAGCTAAGAACAATAGTTTAACAAAATTAAAAGTTTCAAAAATCCCCCAAACTTTTATTCAAAATCAATCTTAGGGTTTGATAAAATAAGTTTAAGTGCAAAACTCAAGATGAAGGTGTTCAAACACGCATAAACTGATGCACCCAATTCAAACACACAAAACTATGTAGATTACTTTTAGAAGTAAAGATGCTAGAACAAACTTAGCTTACAACTTAGAAGATGACGACAAGAGATCATTTGAAAGAGATTCATATGTACTCCTTTGGAAGCCTCGAGAGTGTTGGTTTTTGGAGTTAGTAAACAACAACAGGAATCTACTTTGTACACTTGCAAAAATCAAAGGTTCCTTCTCTTTGAATATTTTGAGCTTTTGAGTGTGTTTCTTCCCATGTTGAGAGAAAACCATCATTCTTGATGGTTTTATAGTGTTAGACTCATCCCATTGTGACGGTTGTGGCCAGATCTAGGGGATCCAAGAGGTTCGAATTCATCAAGAATTCAAATTAAAGTTAGTTTTTCGGCTTTTTAAAAAAGGCTGTCAATATCTGAGCAATTGGTGCGCTGTCTTGGGACCTAGCGCGCTAACTACGCATAGCGCGTTGATGGCAAACATTAGCGCGTTAAGCTGAAGGCGCTCGAAATAAATGTTGTATCCCTTTGTGTTACTTGACCATAAACCACGTTAGGGACCAAGCCAACCCTTATATAACATGTTATACACGTTTGTTATAAATTAATTAGCCTAATTGGGTAGATAGGATATTTTTACAAATCCCAAAAATGGAAAATGCGATTTCATAACGTGCGAGGGACTTTTTGCAAATTTGCGGTTTTTCTTTTCAAAAACCTTTTAAAAATAAGTTTTTCTGTTTCGAAAACTTCAGCAAATGATTTCCAATATGCAAATGACCCTTAACACATAGTCTCATTTGTTCTTAACCTCATAGACCTAGTCATGTGTTTAAATTTCATTTTGAAACTTCAAGTTATCTCATGACTTTTGAAAATTAGTTTTAAGAAACTCTAAATGCTTGCATGGACTAGCAATGCATTTGGCTTCAGCATTGAAAGAATTTGAATACCATATATCAGAAATTACAAATTGTAATTTAAATCTTTCGTCTTCATTCCTTCATGAATGTTTAGGAGTCTTAGAACTTGTATGACTTGAATATCCGTGATATGTTGTTTTGCGTC
Source organism: Stephania japonica (assembly GCA_039657345.1). Lineage (NCBI taxonomy): Eukaryota > Viridiplantae > Streptophyta > Magnoliopsida > Ranunculales > Menispermaceae > Stephania > Stephania japonica. The sequence continues at coordinate 36,784,742 of CM077559.1, forward strand.
TCTTCAACAAAAACTGAAATACACTTGATAATAATTAGTACATTTTCACCTTGTTTGCTTCTATCAAAATCAAATAGGAGTTATTGACTACTTGCTTAGTCCAACATACATATTAATACGGTTCAGCACAAACACAATACAGCACATCGGTCCACACACGCGTTACTCAAGGACAAATTGGGCTTAACCACGATACTAACTCGGATTAATTGCCATTGGGATTGTACTAATCCTTGTGCTTAAGGTAATGGAGTGGTTACATTCTCCCCAATTTAGCAGCGATTTACTCTATAAGTTAAAATACATACCGAGTCACTTAATGATTTCAAAGAGTAATGGAGTTCAGCTATTCCATTATATTTCTCATTCCTTAGCTTTCTAGATTTCCTTGCTTGTCTAGTATATGTGGTTGCACCACCGATTATTAGCACTTTTGAAACATATCTACGACCATACTTTGAATAATAATTTAGTTCAGCTCAGAATCTACTAAGCCCGTTCGTAGGTGAGATTTTCCAAAAGATACAATTTATCTTTTAATTACCTCTAACATTTAAATGTTATGTGTTTCTCTTTTCCTGCAATTGTTATATCTGAGCATTGACAAATCTATCGATATCAATATTGTTGTCCTCTTACCTCCATTCATCTAAATTTGAATGGCAAGGTTAACAATCATCATGTCTCCTACCTACATCACTAAATAAACGACAAAGTCAGCTTGTGTGTCTCCTCAGTTCACCCGTGGTGGTATGAGTCGACAGTAACATTCTCATTAATCTCTTTCGATACTTGCTTCAAACTTATAGATTTCGTCGATACATACCCCTCTGACTTATAGTTTTTAACCTCTATTATTCCTTTCTTTTCATAATGTAGTTATGCATTACCTAGTCCTTTCTATTAACTACGTATTGTAGCTTTTCAATACCTCATTTATTCCATGTGCTTGATTTTTAAATCAAATGTGCTTCATGTGATAGGTAAAACTTTAGTGATGATTATGGCATGATGAGACACAAGCTCCATCATATTTCTTGAAGTGGGATTAACATCTCATTTTTCTTTGTTAACTTTAAAACTATACTATGACGTGACTAAGAATTGGTTTTTCAAATATCAATATAACTTCTTCCTTCACTTTGAAGTAAGTCTAGGACTATCCATTCGGAAATTTAAACATCATACCATTTCTCATCCCTCTCATACATATATTTTTCTCAATCCTTTCAAATGTGTGCGATATGCTCTCATCATGACAAGGAATGTATGATAGACTTGGTTAATCTATACGACTTAAATTCATTGTGCCGAGCGTCTATTTCACGCGAACATCTAAAATCGTGATTCGTTCATTCTTTTACTTTATCGATATAGACATAGTAATCCAAATTACTAACTCTTTAGGTTTTCAACTTCTGCTAAATGTCACATCCCGAATCATGTCTCTATATCACCTTATAATCTCACTATATATCACGCTCATCTCATACAATTTATAGTTTGTTCGTATATCCAAATATGATATGACATTAGCATATATCAATAATATAAAGAGATTCATGGGAGATATTCAGATTGATTCTTGCTTAACCTTCCAATTCGAATCAAATTTTTATTTCAGAATTTATTACATCCAAAGACAATTTCCATTACAACTATCCCAGCTCTGGATACCACTGCTGTTCAATAATCAATCTCTAACACCATTGAGTAGTTCTAGTTAAATCTTTTTCTCAAAACATTTATCACCTATTCAATTCGTTCATTCAACGAAGTTCTAGGTCTCCTTTCTAAGCTCCAAAGAAATGGACCTGATAATTATCAATTCAAACACTCAGTTGATGATATGTCTACACATGTGAGACTAATTGTTCATTCATCGAATATCTATCTATCCTCTACCGATGAGATAATATTGAGAAGTTTCTATTATAATTACACCTAATGATCTCTTTTCTTTCATTTAGGTGATTAACCTATGATCATTATTCACTTTATAGGGTGATTTCTGAAGGTGATTATATCATTTGCTGGGTTCAAAGTAAACTCATTTCACCTCGCAGTTATTTTCGTACGGAAAAATTATTTTCTTCAGCTCTCGTAGTTTAAAACTTTCCTCAAATCACCTTTTACCATTTTCCACTTCGGTTTTCCAACCTTTTCATCTATCATTTAGTGATTCCTCTTAAGATCTTCTAGTCTTACGAATAACTAAATAAACGTTCTACCTTCAAACGTACACGTGATCTGACTATACTTCAAAACCTCTTAATGAATTAATGAACTTAGTTTATCAATCGGCCCGAATTTATACTAATACGGAATTTTCATCCCTATATTATCATTTTTAAGTCTTTTCTCTAAGACTTATTCTTACAATTCGTTCGTCCATACGTTTGAAATATATTTTCTCAACTTTCATTATCAAATTTTGATGACTTACAATAGTTTGGTACTCTTTGATACTGTTATTTTATATTATTTCTCTTAAAATATATCAAATGCATTTACTACAATCTCATACTTTATTGTGTCAGCAGAGACAACTACTTGGATAAGATTAATAGGATACAGCCTATCGAGTTTTTAGCGTAATCCGGTATGATTCAATAATCATTATGATCAAACTACATTTCACTTTAGAGACATGTATATCTGCTCTGTACCATTAATCCTCCTTCCATTAAGAGTTAATTGAATATGCAATATAACTATATGCGACTCTCTATATAAGTTGTTTGTATCCTTCAATTGTTTGCCTTTCACCACTTTTGTACTCGTGTTAGAAATATAGGATAACTCTCCAAATTACTTCATTCTGGTAGCTTCTTTGACTAATAATTTCAAAATTCAACATGTCCTAATAGTTTTTAGTTGAACTTAACTATTGCGTACGGCTTTTGGTATGCGAATCTATCATCGAGTTCACATAACTCTACGAGGTAATGTTATGCTTTTGGTAAGTCCTCAACTATTTCTCACACTTTACGTTCATCTGTCATTATCGACTTAATGATAACTTGTTGCTAATAGAGTTCCATGACTCTCAACTTCTTTCCATTGTTAGTAAACATAAGCATGAGCTCTAGTGAGTTTTTTTATGATCTATACCATTAATTTTCTTGTAATATCGAGTTACCACTTGACGACTGTTTCTAAAGTATAATCTTTACACACTAACATACAAATCTCGACCATTCTTGAAAATAATTGGTTTCATTTTCAATTGTCGGCGTGAGTTGTCAGTTCTGAAACATCCAACAATCATTGCTTATGATTTGTTCAAATTAACTCGTAAACTTGAATTGAGTTCTAGGTCTCATACAATTCTCATAATACCTCAAAGTAAAATAGAATTGATCATTGATTTGGTATCAAAATCAAATAATTGATGAATTCCTAACTTAAGTTGTGATAAGTTTCCAAACAATTCAAATAAAACAACATATGAGAACCTTAACACTGACTTTGTTCATGAATCTTGAGCTTTTCATTAAAGACCTATTATCGGTTACACAATTCAAACCATTTAAATTTTGAGTGATTATTATATTTACATGAATTATCATTCGTAGAATTTACCAATTTCAACATTTTCCATTATAGATCCACGATTAATACAGATGTATAACCCGATATCTTGCTCACCAGCCATTCATAAATATAGAACATTATTATAGAATTCTCAATCATATTAACTTTATTTGACAGCTCCATTCTCCACAGTTTAGATTATACTAGTCCAAAAGATTAAAATTAATCACCTCGCTCACTCACTACTATGTTTTTCTCAGCTTTGCAGGCAATGCACTTCTTATACATATTGAATATTCTCGATGAAAAGAGTGTCATGTGCATGCAGATAACTACGTATTAATGTCTCAAAAGATTCTTAAATGATTTGATGTTAAGACTAACACCAGGACATTTGAGTCCTTAGGTTTATGTATTTGCAACTTACCTTTCACTTCCATTTTTGATTTATTATTACTCTAAAAATGATTGCAGTTCATCAGGACAAGATAGAGTTCACCCGATAACACTTGAAATTTTTTTTTCTAAAATCCTTTGACATACAGCTATGTGTGTAGCTGTTTGTACTGGTATCATGATTACTCAAACTCTGTTTTCATATATTCCAGCATTAGTCTACACATCAGTCCGATATCCTCACATTTCATTCTACTTACATGCAAGCTATACCACCAGTCTCGTTGCTTACTCATTCCTCATATTATTAGTATGTGTGGCTATGCCACGAGCAACATTGTCATATAACATTATTTTACTTTAGGTATGTGCAACTACATTACAACCATACAAACATTGTTTTCTCACTATTCCAATATAGAATGTACTATATACTCTGAATTTTATACTTCATTATCACTAATAAATTATGAATAATTGTTAATTACCTATTCTCCATAAGGTTAACACCTCCTCATTGTTACTATTTTTCTCGTTGAATAACACTTTCATCCCACTAAGCTAATTTCGATACTAGTATATTTTCTACTCAAAGTGATTCAACACCTTTGAACGTTTCATTGTTATCGATCATTTCATATTTCGTTCATCTTTTAATGTCAACTTCATTCGACAATTTTGTGCTTTAAGTCCATGACTTATCGTTCACTTCTACACCGACTATTTCTCATCGGAACAATATCGTTGAGAATCAAAACTATTAGAGACCACTCAATGAAAAAAATTTATTTATAACTTATCTTCTTCCATATCTATATCATTAGGATTAGGGGTTTCACAAACCCTACAACCCTCGATAATATGTATATAACTTCTCATCTCATGAGCACATAGAATTTGATACAAACCATCGCACTATTGTTCCACTTTCTTCCTTTATTTTATTATTTCTAAAGTCCTGATTCCTATAGAACCCTCACCATCAATTCTCTTTTGACTTACCAAGTCATGAGATGTGAGATAAAACTTCAGACTAATTCATTCATAGGCAAGACAGACAGCTATATCTATTCGCATAGATCATAATATCAAACTAAAAAATGCATGTCTCAAAGATTCTTATCTTTCATTACCCCCTAAAACATTGATAAAGAAATCGATTTCTCATTTAGTCATAGGTGATGAATTACTTGAGAATCAAGCCTCCAAGTCGATTATGCTAATAAATTTCCACTTTAATATACATGTGTATAACTCAAGGCTCCAAATCCAAACTGGTATCGCCTTTATCACATCACTTCAAAATCCAACTCAAAAGTGATTACCTCAATCTATGATAACTCAATATATCATAGTCATTCCATTTGACCATCATCAAGGAATAATAACCCAAGCTTTTACTAGGTAAGTCTTTGATATCACCTACTGATATGCTGGCACACTATTATCATAATTGTCTCTTACTTTGAAACCAATGATAAACTCAAGTTTGTACAGCCTTTGCTCGATACTCATTTGTAACATCCTCTAATCTCCCGATTAGAGAATATTTCATAATAAAACCCTAATTAAGCTCAGATAAATCTAGATCGTGACCTAATTTGTATTTCTACAATCTCACTAAAAATTTTTGACAACAACCTATATATCTTTGATATTAAATAAAAGAAAATAAAATAAAACGCAATGAAAATTTAAAAATTTTTCAATATATATAAAATATATCACCGATCTATTACAATCCTCGGTATTAAACTCATATTTCCATCCTGGTTATTACCAAAATCATAAAGCAATGTAATATATATATATATATATATATATATACAATAGGAAAACTCAATGCACAAAGTAGAGAAGATATTAAACTCCATGATCTTCTCTGTATTTCCTAAGTTTCAAGTCCTACTGCATATCCATCCCTTTTTGAAAATGTTAAAAGGTGGGTGAGCTCCTTACATGCTCATTAAGTTGATTCTCATACTCCAAACCATCAACTTACTAATTAATATCAAGATAATGTATAACAATCATGAACCAAATGCAAACATTCTAAAAGAGCATTTGAATCGATACAAACAATATATATATATATATATATAACATATGCAAGGATTTATTGACCCATTGCACAAAATGTACCCGTGATTTGTGTTTAAATCTCAATATTTCCTAAATTAGGTCTCCTCACACATCATTAAGAACTTGATCAGCGGCTTCCGACCATTCAGCTCTACCGTTGATGATGTTTCGCCAACTCATAAAACATGAGTACTTGCACTCCTCATCGTCACGTAAACCAATCATCTACTCATCTAATTGGTTTATGAGATACTAATGAGCCGCCAACTCAAATGGAAAGCATTGATCGGGATAATTCTTAAGTCTTGAAGCGTGATGATGGGAAACAACTCCATCATAATTCCAAATCTCAAATGCAGATCCAGTCTCCGCCAGAATCTTTTTTCGGAATTACATTTTCATTTAAAAAACATTTTTATAAAACCAAAGCCAAATCACAATACGTTGCCCCATTCTCGATCCAAGACACTACTAAATGCTCTAATAATACTATTTTACATTGCATAATTGATAAAAAGATACGAGTCCCACTTACTCGTCCCCGAGCTTTTTACGCATGCACTGTCACCTCTTTTATCTGTATTTAGCTCCCCTGAGTTCTCAACACTTTTTCCACATTCAGTATCTATTACATAAATGAACCAATTATCAGCTCAACTTAAGTGCTAATATTCATTTGAAACAACACTCCTAAACTAGTCCTATTCGAATCGGAATCTGGGGACCTAGTTTCCAACCTATTTAATCTGACCCGATCCACATTTTTCGAGTATCAAAGTCTCCTCCGACTTTCAAATTGCTCATTTTCCATAGAAATCCCTCGATTTCTATTTATTTGGTCAAAATACTATTTTTTCATATTTTTTTCTATTTTTCTAGATTTTCCACTAATTATCTTTTCCTTTTTCTTTTTATTTTTATTTTAATTTTTATTTCGCCTCTAAATAAAATTTGAACTTGGTTCGGCTCAACCCCACTCTTTCCTCAATTGGCTTTGCTCTCGCTTTGCAACAGCTTTTTTTTTTTGGTTTCTTTTTTCATTGTTGGGGTTGGCTCCCAAGCCTCCCTAATTCCGATCGTCTCAGTAGCCATGTAACAATAGGGAGGGTTGGGATGCAACCCTCCCCGCTCTTGATTCATGCTGATTGGGGCTGTAGCCAAACGTCCCAACTTCACCATCACACCGTACACACAACAACACGTACAATAGCAAGAACAACAACAACAAGCAACTCACCTCAACGACTGCGACCGCACGATCTCCCTGAGGCTCCTCCGTTGCCCTCTCCTTCTCCCACTCCTCTCCGTTCTCCCCAGTTCTCCCTCCTCTGCTTTGCGTTCTCACTTAGATGGAAGAGCAGGCGATTAATTTCTTGGGAAATGACCAAAATGCCCTTCGAAATTTATCTCATCCTTTACAAACTCAATACCACTTATTGGTAATTTCACATTTTCTGATTTATTATTGAGTATATATTTACATGTTATTTTAATATATAATATATACATATTTATCAATATATCGCGTCTAAAATTTCGGTTTGCGTATCGACAGAGAACCCTTTGGGCGTGCACACCACCAGTATGTCTTATGCGTGTCACCCAACATCCCGACCATTTACCATTATTTTATTATTTTTCTATTTTAATATATATTTATATATATCCAAATATATATATAAATATATATAAATGGATGTAATTTTACACCTATAATAGGTACGTCCACACTACGTAGTTCCCCTACAAGCGAGCACACACTCGAATGTCAACATTGTCCCGCGTCTCATGTATATGTCTCATGACCTACACATGGTATTAGATCGCGTCCCACTCATTGGTTTAATTATTCATTTATACATATTAATATATTCCATACAAACACAATTACGCACATCAATCCACACACGCGTTAATCGAGACAAATCGGGCTTAACCACCAGCCTAACTTGAATTAATTTTACCATCTCGAATTTAACACTAATTCACGTGTTTGAGGTAAAGGGTCGTTCACAGAAATAAAATACATTATGCTTTGATATAACAAATTGAAACTTCAAGTATGAATATTTTGCAAGGGAGGCATTTTAGTCATTTTGCTTTGATTCCAACATAGATGCTCAACCTATGTAGATTATATGTACACAAATGATAATAAAAAAAAAAAAAAAAAAAAAAAAAAAAAAAACCATAAACAACAAACATTTATTCTTTAATTGCTATCTTATTTGTTGATTTGATCAGCATACTTTTACTAACAAATAAAAGAAAAGCTACGCTGAATGCATTTTGTTTAATGGCACGCATCTCTCATATTTGTCCTTATCCATGCAACACCAACATGGTGAGCAAAAAGAGATGGGAAATGGTCGAAAAGCCAAATGTCCAGAACTTTTAACTCCAAATGGAATAAGTCTGATTTGTGTATCCTCAGAGTGCAACCCAACATTTTAACCACCAAAACTGAACTGAAGTCTGAAGATAAAGTTTTAGCACAAATCAATTACATTATCCGTACTGACACTCAAAGATCATAGGAGCAAGGGATAGAGAGGAAAAGAAAAAGAAACTAATGCAAGATGGGAGATAAAGGGGCTACAGCTATAGTGCCATGAATCTATTTTCATCAATTGCTGCTACATACGAAGTCATAAAGGAAGACAGATATTTTCTTAAAAAAAAAAAAAAGTGTCTTAAAATAACCACATGCTTGCATAAGCTGATATATTTGACCACTGTTGAATATTCTCCATGTAAATACAGGATTTCTCCCCTTCTTTTCTCTCTCTCACTAAGCACAAAGAACTGTTGCATTTCCCAAAATAATTTAAGATCTAAATTTCTAAATTGGATTCATCCATTACTACAATTTTAAAAGTTCTATAGCAAGTTTGCACTAACCTGATTTACAGGATATATATAGGTAACATTACAATTTTAGACAAAAGCAAGACCAGACCTCCATTGTCAATGTATAACCAAAGAAGAGGCTCAAATTCAAATTTAAAAGTGAAAGATGGGAAGCCAAATAGCTGACTGAAATTGAATCAGAAAGCCCTAAAATGTGACTACCTATTCACTCCCCATCGTTGGCCCTCCTGAAATCCCCATCATACTTCTCTTTCCTCGGTAAAAGAGGAAAAGTCTAGCACCAACAAGGCAACTCCTTTCTTTAGCCGTTCCCTTCACTCCACTTTTTCCAATGCAGAATCGACATTACCTGTGCTGTGCTGAATGCGATGGGGAGAGGAGAACAGTAAGAAGGGAACAGGCGGAGAGGAGTGCAAGGGCAAAGAAGGGTGACGGTGGGGGAGGGCGTTGGCTTCTAGTGTGGGATCGAGAATGGTTGTGATGCTAGTGTGGGAGATTGAGAGGGTGTGGTGAGGGCGTTGAAGATGGAAAGCCATCGTCGCCGCCGCAGAGCTCCTCCAGTCAAGTCGTCTTCGACGAGAGTACAAAGTGAAGAACTTGTTTTGTTTTTTGAAGAAGTGGTTTTGTTTTTGTTTTGTTTTTTTTTTTTTTTCTCTCTTTTTGTTGTTTGTTGTTGATGGCGTCCATTTCTTACAACAACAAGAAACCCAATGGTTCTCTTCAAAAACAAAGAAACCCAATGGTTTATTATGAGAAAAAAAAACTGAAGATGCAAGAGATACAACGATGATTTGCATTCTTTTTGAAAATAAAAAATAATTTGTTTAGTAATATCTTTCTGTTTGCTAATTCGGTTGCTAAACTCGGAAACTGACGCTTAGAAGTATTAGGAATTTCGTCTCTAAAACGTCTTAAGCGAAAGCGTCTTAGCCAATGTGAGCGAGAAGAGAGTTTCTCAGCTTAATTTACCAATGAAATTAGAGAGAGAATGATTTTGTCTCTAAATGTTAGTTGCTAATTAAATCTCCAATCTGTATTTAAATGTTCAACCATAAATTCACGGGAGACGTAGGGTAATTCTATTGCTAATTAGAGACAGCATCAAGTCTGTTGTTGAAAAATTTTTGTTTTTATTTTCACAATTTTTTTAGTGACATCATAAATAAAATCAAAAAAAATGGCGCAATGAATAAAAAATATGAGAAAATATTTTGAAGATTTGCCTTGAGTTTGATTTTGTTTGGTAAGAAATCAATATATATCATATTATATATAGTATAAACAATAACTTATATAAAGTCTCTGCCAAGAAAAAATGTATATTGACGCTAAAAAAAGTCTTCACATGTGTAATCCAAATTGTGAATTGGAGAAGGTTTTGAACTTGAATGTTTCATTTAGTTCATTCTAAGATAGACATTCTCTCCGGATGCAGTGATGATGTGACATGAATCCACAACTACAATTCATATTTACCATTGGAGATGCTCTAACTCTGAGTGATCTTAACTACATCTCAATTCAAAATTAAAAGCTGTTAATCTAGAGAAAATTGTATAAAAAAAGTAGCCAATCTAGAAATTATTATTGTAATCTTTTTTTTATGGAACGTACTTTTTTGTTTTCATTCAAAAAACACAACAGGCTCTATCAAATCAAGCTTATAGGAAACCATGTGAACTCAAGCATACATTAAAGAAGAGACATTAATAGTTGAGCCTCCCTTTATTGTCCTTTTTTTTTTTTTTTGAAACCCATTATTGTCTTTTTGGGATCCCTCATTCTGGTCTTGAATTAGAAAACTGAAGTTCCAGTGTTCCACCGAGGTCCGGGAATAAATTGGAGTTTGATATTTCTAATTTCTACCAAAAAGTATGTTGTTTGGACAATAGGAGGCAAGACGTCACGGAAGCAATTTATAGTTTTATTTTGAGTATTAGTGGTTAATTTCATTAAAGGTCACTCATTTTTAAGCCTTGTAACAAAAAAATCATCGAACTTTAGAGATGTTTCAATGATGTTACTTTGATTATTTTCTGGTCTCTTCTCCAGCAAAAAAATATGAGCTGATATTTCACCCTCGAAATTTTAAAATACACATCTTGAAGTGTGAATCTAATGGACAATATTGAAATATTGCAAGAATACATGCATTCCCAGTGTTTTATTAATGTCCTAACCATAACCAAAACCTAAATAAAAAATTGCAACATCTAAGGCGTGGTATAATCGAAATTCACCACTTCGACGATAGGACAGTTTGGGGTCAATGATAATGTGGGATGTGAGTCATGAAAGGGGCGACTTGAGACATAAGGTTGGGGATGATGATGAGCGGCTGGTGAAGGAGGATGATGAAGATGGTTGAGGAGTCATTTGATCCATCATTACTGGAATACACATCTCATGAATTGAATCTGATTTTGTGAAAAACTAAATCAAACAAGTGGCTTCTTCTTCATCACCAAACCAATAAACTTCAATTTCACACTAGATCACTATGCACACATCCATGAATTTAGAACCGAATTACTATTTAAAAAAAACATGATGCGGATTAGTATGTGTGTCCCCTTCAACACCATATTCACAGAGCTCCTCCTTTGTACAACAGTGAACCAGAGACTAAAAAAGTGAGAGTTGGGGAAGTGTCCTGGGTCCAGATGACCACAGGGTTCTACAACAACTGCAATGAAGTCCATCAAACACTAGAATGACATACATGGCTTGTAACACTTCAATATTATTGTCCATTAGATTCTTGATGAAATGTATGATTTTCAAATCTTGAAGCGAAATATTTACCAATGTACATACTTTTTTGTCGAAGAAGAGACTGGAAAATATTTAAAGTAACTTTATTGAAACATCTCAAAAAGTTCAATGATTTTTTTTGTATTTACAAATTTATGTTTTGTGACCAAAATGGTACAAAGCTTTGAGTGACCTTCGATGAAATTAATTTGGGGGGTATTATTAGAGATTTAGAACTAGGACTTTTCTATTGGAAAATCATGTTGATTCGGACTCCTATAAAATTAAATAATAAATAGGACTCCTACCCAAAAGTTGAACTCTAATACTTATCTACAAATGCATGAATCTGCCGCTTTCTTTGATAAAATAAAATAAAAAAAAAAAATGAAGTTTTTTAAGTATCAGGTCTCTGTTTGAAAGTGTATTTGCGTTTTAGGCCTCCTATGTTTATGAGGGTAAATTAAGTAATAGGGCCAAAGAAAAGTACTTGACACAATGCTGCAATTAAAGCTTTGATTATTGTTTCCAATAATTTATAAAGGTGCTCATCCATACTGAAATTTTGGCAAGGGAAAAGGATTTTTGTGAACCACAAACGCATAAAGTCAGAAATGAAGGCTACAACATAACAGTGAGAGTAGAGAAGGTAAGATCTGCATGTGATTCTCTAGTAGCCACAACCACACACTTAAACTTCAGTGATGGCACTTTTTCAGTTTCAGTTCTTTTAATGGAGAACTGCCTTCCCAGACCCTTCTGCTTTCTTTTATTCTTGTTATCACCCTCTTCTTCTATTGTTTCAAGCTTTCTAAGCTCTTTCTTTTATGGTGTGAGTAGAACAAAACTCAATCTCCCACCAGGCCCTCCCAAGCTGCCAATTATAGGAAACCTTCACCAATTAGGCAACCTGCCCCATATCTCCCTTCACCACTTATCCAACAAGTTTGGTCCCATATTTCACCTAAAACTTGGTGAGATTCCAACTGTAGTCTATCTCATCAGCCAAAATAGCAAAGGAGGCTTTCAAGAACCATGATATCGCTCTTGCAGGAAGGCCCCAGCTATTCCCTTGCCAAACATCCTACATCTACAACTGCATGAACATTTACCTTCTCCCCATATGGACCTTATTGGAGGCAAGTAAGGAAGATATGTATTCTTGAACTACTGAGCGCCAAAAGAGTTCAGTCGTTTAGCTTCATTAGAGAAGAAGAGGTTGCAAAGCTGGTTCATCGTGTTGCACAAGGATATCCAGGCACCATAAATTTATCCAAGAACCTTAGATTTTTGCTAACAATGTTGTTTGTAGAGCAGCCTTTGGAAGGTGTTTCACTCAAGGTGGAGTGTGTCGCCAAGAGGATGTTCATGAGATGCTTGCGGAATCCCAAGTTTTGCTTGGCGGATTCAATTTGGGAGATTACTTTCCATCCATGGAGTGGATACACACTTTAACAGGTTCGAAAGAAAGGATTGTGCGCCTCTTTCAACGCTTTGATCAGTTCTTCAATCAGATGATTGAAGAGCATCTGAATACCACCACAAGAGTAAGAGCGGATCGTAAGGACCTCATAGATGTTTTAGCTTGATTTACAAAAGAGTGGATCTTTGGAAATGCCTAACCACGGATAACATCAAGGCCATCATAATGGTAACCATAGCTAATGATATTCACTTTCTTGATATCTCTTTATGATTTAAGGAGGTAAACTTGTTAGAAAGCTCATGGAGATTTGTACATATAAAAACAATTTATGATTGCAGGACATGTTTGCTGCAGGAACAGATACAACATTCGGAACCCTGGTCTGGGGGATGACAGGAGCTTCTCTTCAATCCGAAAGTAATGCCAGAAAGCACAATTGGAAATAAGAAGAGTTGTAGGTGAAAGAGGAACGGTGCTGGATAGTGATCTTACTCAGCTTCACTACCTTAAATCTGTGACCAAAGAAATTCTTCAAATTGCATCCACCTGTTCCATTGTCGGTTCCTAGAATCCACGGAAGTCATAAACATAGAACAGATATAGAATCCCCGCTAAAACACGCTTCTTCGTCAATTTGTGGGCGATAGCGAGAACCCGGATACTTGGGAGAGTCCAGAGGCTTTTAAACCTGAAAGGTTCATCGGTAGACTCTATAGATTTCAGGGGGCATGATTTTGAATTCATTCCATTTGGGGCTGGTAGGAGAATATGCCCTGCGATCACATTTGGAAGTACAACAATTGAACTAGCTCTAGCTCAGCTTCTTCACAGCTTTGATTGGGAGCTTCCCTCTGTCACTGGCAAAAAGACTTGGATTTAACTGAAGTGTTTGGTATCTCTATGCATCGTTCATCCGATTTGATTGTTGTGGCTAAGCCACACTTTCCCTCGATGATTTGAATGTTGAATGTATTCTAGTTGGCATAATTCAGTCACTCAAACCAACTGAGCGCACCCTTGAGTTTGTTAAGTGGTGGGGAGATTTCCATTGTATATTATAATGAAGTCCCAAGCATGGACAGGGAGTAGGCCTCTATTTTTTCTTTTTTTTTTTTAGGATTTATGTTTGGATAATTGAGTAAGATTAAATTTAAGTTTGCATAGAAGTTGCAGGAAGACTTTGGTTATAAGAACCATGTACCAGACACTGTATAATTAGTAGATTTATGTGTGTTTTTGAAGAGTTTAGTAGATTTATGTGTTAATGAGCCCAAAATTTACTTCTTACAAAGCGTAGTTCTCATTTATAACACTTTTCCTAAAAGAATAGTTTTTTTTTCTTTTTCTTGGTTTACAAAAATATTTCTTTTTTTTTTAACAAGAGTTGAACCCCCCGACCTCGATGCATCATTCATGCATTTCACTGAGATCTACTAGTTTGCCTTAATATAAAAAAATTAAACAAGAAAAATTAAATAAGGGATACTGCTAACGGCAAATAGTACCCATAACTTTAAGACTCCTGTTGATATTTTAAAGTCACCCCTTCCAATTCTAAAGTCATTATACGAGATGTATAGTAACCGAAACTTGATAGTCTAATTATGTTAAGTGTGACTTTATAAAAGAGTATTTATATGTTGATTTCTCCTTTAGTAGTATTGAGGCCTTTAGAGTAAGACCTTACACTTTGAGTTGGACGTAGGTAAGGTGGGGGATGGTATCGGTACTAGTGAGATGCAAGGACTGCCTTGAGAAGAAAGCAGCTTGGCGGTTGACAACAAGTGGTATTAAAGTTGATTGTTCGATTGGGACAAGACATGTCTATTGGTCGTCGTGGGTTTCATGAGTCATCTCTCCTTAAAAAATAACGATGATAAATCATGGGATGAGGCATTTTGGAGGAAGTAGGTCTAGGTGGAGCCAAGGCACTTTAGTCATGCAAGGTGGAGATTGTTGGAGATAGGCAGATTGAACAATAGTCCCAATCGGTTAAGAATGACTTCATAAATTAGTGCTTGTGTGCACCAAGTAATACCAATGCCTTTTGGAGTAAAATCACACACTTGTCGAGTTAATTAAGGTTGTTAGAGTGAGGATAATATTGGTACTAGTGAAATCCACTCACACGATGGAGTCGAACGTTAAACATATTGCTAGATAGAAGGCAACTTGTTACTCATTTGTGTTTGTTTCTATTATAATATATAGTTTTTCTAGCGTTAGGTGTTTTCCTAGATATGTTAGTCCAGGAAAATGTTACAATTACACTTTAAAGTCACATTGTGACATGCGAGCTTGCATTATTGAGATTCGTAGAGTGCGCATCTCGAGATAGATACCTGCATACGTGTTATGCACTGAGAGAATTATTTCTGCACATCCATTTTCACATAGGGTCTACAGCACCATATTATTACGGGTGTGACTTTGGGGTGTTACTATAGCATTTTCCATTTGTCAAATCCACAAGAACATCCTATTCAACATTGTTTGGTATGAGTTTAGGGGGATATAGGGTATTTGCATATACATTATGATTTTTTTGGAAGCAAATGAATGGACCCCCACCTTTTTGTTAAGCGTCCCCAGATTTTGAATTTTGTTTTTGCCCTTAGTGAAAAGTCATTCTTGCACCCTATAAAACCATTTCCATCTTGAGGAGGCATGAGACAACCAACCCTCACAAATTTGCCTCCTACATCTCGATGGTGATCGACCAAGTGAAACCACACGATATCTACTCAGTAAGTTCGCTATGAAGTCAATTCTCTTCTTTTGGTCGATTTTTTTTGTCATTTGGTGGTTATTTGTACGTTTTTTGGTGCTTTCATTTTGAGTTCTTTAAGGCTTTGAGTTTGGTGGTGATTGAGGCTATTCTAGTGTCAAAATGTTGAAGGAATCACTAAAAGGATACAGAACAGAGGTAAGAGAAGGATTTTTTCCATTTCATTGTTTTTTTGACTTGTAAGTTTGGTATTCTTGGTGTTGTCGTTTCGTTGTGTCACGGACATAGAGGATCGAGAAGACATTGTATACATTGCGTCTATGCGTCTCGACCCAAGTCCATTAAGAATGCTCTAGCAAGCCACATATATTCCCTGGTGATGGGTTTTGGGGTTCATGCGCGGCGGAAAATTTCAAAACAATTTTGAGAAAAACCCCAACAGATCCGAATCGATTCCATTAAAACACGTTTAGACTATGAAAACTTAATCATACCTCACAGAGTCGCAATACCTCTCTCAAGGTTAATCGATCTATAAGGCGCTGCCAATGATGAACGCCTCTACTAGTGTCCACACACGAATGGCGACCGAGATTCAAAGTGCTAGCTTCGAGAGAATTTCAAACCTTTTGTTTCTCTCAAAACGATCCGAACATACCAAAACTCGATTTGTTTCTTAAAACGAAAATTGAGTTTCGCCCTTTTAAAATCTTTCGTACTTGTATTCTAACTCAAAGCGTCTATTTATACAACCTTGTATATAGATTTGTTAAGTAAATTACACATATACCCCTACTTAAAGAAGTATAAGTGTAATACACTACAAGGACGTTTTTCATTATGAATTTTATCATATAAAATTCATTTTTCTCAACCATCTTAAAATCTCGCAAAACCATTCTCGGTGTATGACCTAATAGGCTCATACAACGTTGGCAAGAGTGTACCAAAACACATTTTGGTATACAAGTCATAAGCGCCTCTAGCAAGACATTATGACTACCCAAGTTGTACGAATATCAAATCGATATAACCTAATCAATAGTGTATATAATATCCTTTTGTCACACGATATCCTTTTGATCAAACATAAGGCATGGAATTGTCATCCAACATGTTCAATCGTACTAGTCTCGATTTCTAGGTAGACTCGAAAACATCTAAGTGACATTGATCAATATCAATTCACTTAGACTAGGCCTTTAACAGATCTAACACATCGAGGGATCCACTCGGATATCTCTCTTTATATGAGAGGGACAAATTCTATCTCGATTACACAACTTCACCACATTATTCACACAAGAACAAATCACAACCTTTATAATCGTCCTAAGCTAAAGACAACGTTTGATTGCGTCAAATCACCGTATTCCTAATGTTGAAGTCTCTGTAATCTCAAGTCGAGGACTGAAAAATATACCTATCATGAGAAACAACTATGACTTAATCCATGTGATGTTCTCATAGTGGTCGGTCCAAAGACTTTATTCTATAATAAGTACTCATGATCTTGATTCGTATTCTATACGTATGATCATCGTATGATCATCAATCAAGACTCATACTAGTCTTAATTCATTATAGTTCCCGTGATAATAATCGACTAGGGACATTTAGGATATTTCGTAAATACCCATGGATCTTATTATAATGTAAACATGCAAATCAATTATAATAAACAAAGAAATAAAATCCTCTATTTTATTAACTAAAATGTATTCATAAAGACTTGTAATGGATTGACCTAGGGCACATTACCCAACATTCGGGACATGTACTACCCTTGTGGCATTTTGTTAGCTTCAATACCCATAGTGCTCTTGTCGGATATATGTGACCAATAAGAGAACATGCTCAACAGTCCCGGAGCTCCCTCAGCCAGAGCCCACACACAAAGCTTAAGCCTATGTGGACCCTCGAGTCGAGACTTTTGTGAGATTAACACAAAGCCCAGTCAGACCTTCCAATCCATTATCATAAATTAATTCATTATTTTAAGTTGAGTTGTTATTGAGATTGCAAGATTTACCCATTTTAAAGCGAAGCTATTTAACAAATAAAATAACTCACAATAAATAAAGTCGAGACAACCTATAGTGTTAAACTACTGCATATGTATATATGAACATTTATATCTGGTGACAAAGTAAGGAAAGTAAGTAAAAGCGATATACGGTCATGTCTGTATTTCTCAAACCCAACAAAGTATCCCGGTAGTGTTAAAAAAATCATATATATGTAATACAAAAAAGTAACCTACAAAAGAAGTAAGATAAGGGTCATTAATGTCATCGAGTAATTGCCGATGCTGACACTTTGCCTTAGCTCAGCTGTGGATCTTGCACTCGGTCAAAGACAAAAATGACGAGTCCGATAAGTAAAAACACCTTTGTAAGATTTAAACAATACTTCAAAACAAATAAACCAGTGTAAAACTTATACGAATAGAAAGAAAGTTTTAAAGGATGCATGAATGATAATGAGACCTAAATATGAAAGTGCAACGAGAAATAAGTGTCAAAAAAGCAAAAAATGGTGCCTAAAGTAGTCCCACGACCACCAAGTGCGAGTGCCACAGGTCGGGGTTAGAGAGTGCAGCAACGCCAAAAGCGGTTCGAGGTCCTAGGATGCGACAACGCTGTTATACCTAGATCGTCACGAATGAGAGATATCAATGGCGCCCCCAAATAAACACATCTCGGTCGACCAACAATCCAGTGAATAGGATCATGACCTTAGTGGCGACAGCACGACAACCATACCTGCAGAACACTTTTTGACACACAGCGGTGTGTGGCGACTAAAAATTCAAAGCTCACCATGTCGTACGCGCATGGACCCATTACCCTACCTATACCAATCTAGTTATGTTCCACGTGTACCAAACCATAAATCCGATAAAAATATTACTAACTTTCCTCAAATAAATTAGATAAGTTAGCTATCGACTTCAAATCATCCGTTAAACCTTATATAATTCAACTAAAAGACTTTTTAATTAATAAATCATTATATCAAAGAACTAAAATTATGTGAGAGCTTATTCTGACAATGTGGAAACCCATCGATATCATATATATATATCATCTGTCATGTCGAGTCAAAACATCAAAAGGACCTCCAGGGCCAATATACATGTCTAATATCACTCAAGTCCCAATTCCCAACATAAACTAAAATTCAATAAATACATATACTGAGTATGGAATAGCTGAACAGTTAGAAGAAATCCTCAAGGTTGCCCTTCCCTCTACTTATATTGGGAGTCTGCACTCCCGAAGCATCACAACAAAAGCGAGATGACAAGTCCCCGAGTGAGTAATCCTAAGGAAATTCAAAGACTAAATAATATAAATAAATATTGGAATTAAAAGACTATTAAATAAACATGCGAAAGAAAGAATCGGGCAACTGCAGGAAGGACCCTCGCATGTATATCCACTCTTGATGATAAACAAAGTGCGTGCATGATCTAGGTAAGACTAGCACCATACTTCAAACCATGGAGATACCTCCAGTCGTTGAGTAAACTCAAGCGTCGATTTGAAATCCGTGCTCCACTAGCAGCTAATGTCCAAATACACACTCAAAATGTGTTGTCACTACCCATCAATTCCAACTAAAACCTGAATTTTTCGATCAATCTAATCAATTCCACTAAACCTCGAAATCATTAATCAATGACAAATCCTCGATAAAAACACCTATTAAACCATTCAAATGAATTATATAAACCCCTAGATATACCCTAATAAATAAATCTTCTTTAAAATTCATTGTCTCATTATCATTTTGAGCGCTTAGAGAGTCGTTGTCGTGTGTAATGCCTCGGGCGTGCCTCACGGCATCCACGGCCGTAGCCGTGAGCAGATGCCGTCATGTTCACACCACCACTTACGCCATATAAGAGGTGTAGGTTGGTGTTTCACCTCTGGTTTGGACATCGCAAGTGGTGTCATGGCCTCCAATACCTACACGACACGATTAGCGCGTCTAAAGCTAAAGAACATTTTATGAGGTTCTTGGACCCCTAGGCTCAAAATGCTTCGTGATCCGCCAGCTCGTCTAAACCACTTACATAGCATCCAAAATAACTCAATCTACCAAAACCACTTGACGCAAATCGTCGAGATGTAAACCACGAGTTTAATAGCCAAAATTGAAAAATCCATTGAACAACCATAGACACCTCAACAACACACCAAAACATCTCTTTCTTGCTCAAAACTAACACTTAATAGCATAGCAAGACCACATAAGCCCCTGGTGTGCCTAATTCACACACCAGAAAACTACATCAAAACGTAGAAAATAGGTCACGAGGCGTAGAGAAGAGATGGTGATTGAACATCTCTAACCTTGTAATTCGATTTCCTAAGTTCCCTTATGCTTCAAATGATCTTCAAAATCTCAATAACCACTATCCATTCACCTTTATTTTCGTCCAAGTATTGGAGAAGAGAGAGAAAAGGTGATGAGAGTTGATTTTCTTAACTTTTACACCAAAAAATTTTCATCAAAAACAAACCCCATCTCAAGGCATTGTTTGATGGCCAAGATGTGTAAAATAGTCTCTATTTTATGACTTGAATGTGTGACTTGTGCTCACAACTCTCACTTGTTCTCACAACTACCAAACTAATCCTGGGCATTACGACACCACTAATCATAAACTTTTGCACGCGTCAAACACGTACACTCGTGTCACTCCCATATATGCGTCATTTCATATTGATTATTTAGCGTATTTAAACATTTATGGTATGTATATTAACTCGGGCCTAAAGTACTAAACCATTCACACTCCCCAGTTCCACTGCCTTTACACCTCGAGGCAAATTCTGTCACATCTTGTCTCGCTTAGCATATACAATATAAAAAATAACATTATCAATACAAATAAGCTAATTCAAACAATTATATCGCAATTACAACTAACAACATATAAAAACGGATTTCTGTGACACTTTATATTGGCGTGCTCAGGCCTAATAGTGGGGTTCACCCTAGCATCAGCTATGCGTCCACGTGCGCAATGACGTGTCAAATAACAAAAAAAAATAGGTTTAAATGATCACAAATCTTCCAAACTAGTAGAAATTTTGTCCCAAAATTTAAAACAAACGCAAATTCTTCTTGGCAAGTAGTTGAGGGTATCGACGCATTGTGAACTCGAGCTCCCAAGTAAGTCCCTTAGCCCATGATGTTGCCATCGCACTTAATACATTTGAGATCTCACAGCCGTCGAGTTTGTATCTTACGATCTATAATCTATAGTGGCTACTCCTTGTAGGTCCAATCAGCCATTGAAGCCTCTTAATCCGTCTCACATCAACCATCGGTTTCGGTCCCGACCAAGCTAACCTCAATATAGATACATGAAAAAGCTGGATGAACCCTCGCTAAGCTGCGATGGTAGCTCCAATCTGTGAGCCACAATACCGACGCGTGACTCATCCACTGAATGGTCCATAAACCTTAGTGCCGATTTCCTTAATGCCACAACCTCGATGACCTTTCTAAGTAGAAACCTTTAGGTACACCAGGGTCACTAATATCATAATTCGGACGCTCATGGTACTTGTCCATGTACTTATTT
Source organism: Stephania japonica (assembly GCA_039657345.1). NCBI lineage: Eukaryota > Viridiplantae > Streptophyta > Magnoliopsida > Ranunculales > Menispermaceae > Stephania > Stephania japonica. Next base: position 36,806,138 of record CM077559.1, read on the forward strand.
TATGCGTCACTGAGTCGCACTGTAGTCTCGGTCAATTTGCTTAACCTTCTGCAGCCTATGGTCAACAATAATCTCCTGACCCCAATAATTGCCACATCCCCCTTGAGTCTTGGGAAACAAACGGGTGATCGTAGGGTCTCCCATACAATGTCTCGAATGGTGGTATCATCAATGCTCGCCTAATAAGCTGTTGTTGTATGTAAACTCACTCAACGACAAATACTCTTCCTACAGAACACCCATCTTTTTATAAGATACAAGCCCTGATCATATCTTCCAGATATGAATTAACCTCTCCAGTAATTCTGATAGTCTATCGAGGATGATATGTAAATATCTGAAGAGCTGAAGTACGGTACCAAAGCGCACCTACTGAAACTCTCCCAAAGTTTCGATGTCAACTTGGGATCCCTAAGTAAAAAAATCAAAAGCGGCATTTCGTTTAGCAGATGATCTCTCGCTCAAAGATAATGCTCAATTAGGGAAATTAATACTTCATCGATATAGGAATGAAGTATGCCAAACTTTGTCAATCTATCAATCACCACCCAAAGCGCATCGTGACGCCTCGTAGTCTACATGTAAGCCATTGTGAGATCCATTGTAATATGCACCCATTTCCATTGTGAAATGGGCGTGACTAGAGTAACCGGTTGGTCTCTTGTGCTATGCCCCTAACCTATTGGCAAATATGACACGCTTTGATGTATGAACCCATTACGTTCCTTCATCCCTGGCCACCAGGAACAAACGCTTGCAAATCATGGTACATCTTGGTCTGCCCGGGATGGAACGGTATACCGCAAATGCGGTTTGCGTCCTCGAGAATCTTTGTCATGTAGCTCCACACATGCCTCGGGAATCCATAAACTTCCCATGTCTGAAGCACACAAAATCGATGAACCGAGGGCCAATATGTTCAGCCTGGATCTTGAGCTGGAAACATGCGAAACGAGCAAAATGTTCGATCGGCCTTTTGCACTCAACAACCAGCTTCTAAATACATAGTAGGAACACGTATGCGACAACAAATTTATAGCTCACTAATAGCCTCGATCAAACACATTACCGAGCGCCTCCTAACAATCCATGCTCATGTGTCATCGATTCGTAGCACCGTGACTCTCGATGTCGTTTCGACTCAATGCATCCCATTACAACGTACGCCTTTAGGATGTTACTCAATCGTGAAGTCATAGTCCTTCAAGGTAACTTTCGAGCCATCACCTTTGTCACATGTTTAGATTCCTTTGGTAGAATAGATATTTTAAGCTCTAGTGATTCGTGAGACGATGAAGAGCATTCTCCATAGAGATAGTGTCTCAAAGCCTTCGATTGCAAACACAATTGTCGCAAAGCTCCAAGTCATGCATCGATAATTCCCCTCGTGGGGTCTTAATCGCAACTGAGCAAATACGTCGCTTGGTTGTCCTTCTGCACGTTAACATATCCCAACCCGAAAGTATTGGAAGCATCGAGTATAGATTGAGAAGCCTCTCCCCATACGGTAATGCTAAAAGCGGCACGAAAGTTAGTTTCCTTTTATTCCAAAATGCATCAATCACACTCATCGAGACCACTCAAACTCCTGAGCGTCTTTCTTAGTCAAACCTCATCATCAGCCGCTGCAATAGTAGAGAAATTCTGCACAAACCATCGATGCGATAATAGCACACTTGCTATCCTAAAAAAGCTTCAAATGTCGAATCAACCTAACTTTCGGGTGCCTCTAGTTAATGATTGCTCGACTCTTGTCACCATTAACTGATATACCATGACCACTGATTACATATTCAAGAAACTTCACCTCACTCAAACCAAAAATCACACTTGCTAAATCGTCGCAATACTGACTGTGCTCTCTAAGTGTCAATAAAACTTCCACTTCTGAGATGTCCTCGTACTCACATGAGTCTTGCTTTTGTATATCAAGATGTCATCGATAAACACTATCACAAATCGATCCAGGAAATGGCCTCCATAACTCTATGCATTAAGTCCATAAAGATAGCCAGGCGCATTAGTCGGACCAAATGGCATGACTCGTAAATCTCAAACAATCCATATACGCTTGTTAAAAGCCATCTTCTCGATGTAAGCTACCTATCCTCGAGATCTCAATCGATAATAGCTTTGAGTGTGGATCAATCTTCAAGAAAAAATTGGCTCCTGCCAACTGGTAGAATAAATCATCAATCCTAGGAAGTGGGTAACGATTACAGATCGTTAGCTTTGATTTACGGTTTCTTGTAATCTACACACATCCGCATAGAGCCTATAATTCTTCTTCACAAAAAGGACTAAAGTGCCCCCGAGGAGACATACAATGATGGATAAAACCCTTATGTAACAACTCCTCAAAGTTGGGTCCTTAATTACTCATGCTCGGATGCTAACATCCACTACGGTTATTGTAAATCGATTGTGTCGCTTTAGTATTAGCTTCGATAATGAACTCAAGTTACTCACTTCTAGGTGGTGGTTAACCTGGAAAATCATTAGGGAAAACCTCGGGAAACTCAGCTTAAAATAACTAGGACATCCTTAACACGTGTCATCACGTCCTCAGCTCTGAAAGCTCAACTACCATCGTGAATACCTCTCCATCTCTTAAGTTTACTTACCATGACCTCAGACTGTCATTGGCTATCGCAACTCCAGATAAAAGTAAATGGGCTTTGGGATACCTTTTTATATCAAATGTCATGGTCTTATTAAAAAAGCAATCGAATCTGCTGCATGTGATACGTTGACAACTAATCCATGCCTAGTAAAGCATCAAATACGTAATCATCGACCGATTAACTAGTGTCCCACGACCTCTACTATACAATTTTGGCATATCGGTTAAGGTATATCTTATCCCTAGTAGCCAATCATACAGGGTAAGGTATGTGTCTAATGTTTGTATTTGTAACCTAATTGTCTACCATGTGTCCCGCAATAAAAGATATGGTAATACGGAATCTAAACATAACATGCATGAAACACCATAAATAAATAGCGTACCCTCCACCAGCAATCGTGTAGTCCATTGGTCCGATCCTTTTAAGCGATCACATAAGCAATAGCATGAGCTTTGTCCCTAGTTTGCTCGATTACAATGTTGGTGGTGGTTGTGATGTTGTCAAACAATCCATATTGAGATCTTTTAGAACTTTGATGGCACTGAAACAACGTCGCCTCTCCACGCAACTTTACAGGTTTGTACGAAGCACATATCTCGACCTTAACCTTAGCCCTTCGACCACGACCTGCTATTGCGGCCTCCCCAGGTGCTTTATCTGGCTGTCATAGCTGCTCTTTCGAGCGTGCGGTAGCAACAACGTTAATACAACTTTGTTTATCATCTTATCTCCTTTGGCTCATCACGTCGATCTTTGTCACCCCAGAACGTCCTTTGTCATTGATTGTCCATCATACCGATGACTTCTTTGATGCTTGTCTCTATCTATCAGACTAATCTCGTTGCCTTTTCAACCTCTCTGTTTCGAGTAGAACACTTACATATTGATTTGGAGTGGCAAAGCCTCTGGTCTAGCAGCTCCTGTAATAGGTAAGTCTCATGTAGGCTAATGCTGATCATAGATGTCATGTAACATCAGTGCGGCTGAACACATGACACCTATGATCCTCCTCGTCCAGACTTGATGAAGTAGTATATCCTGAAGTCTCTGGTACTAGCCACAACGATCGCATACTGAATTAAGTACCTAAACCTCTTCATATACTTCAACATAGACATAGTGCCCTGTCTCAATGCCAAAAACTCCTTCTTAAGTCTTAATTGGACCTCTATAGGGATATACTCATATAAGAACAACTCTCCGAACTTTGCCCAAGTCACAAGCTCTGGATGAATAGTGATTTATGTCACCCACCAGACAACCGCCTCTCCTCTCAGACAATAGCTAGAAAGTCGATCTGCCTCCTTGATGTTCAGTAGCTTGTGAAACCGCCAATGAGTCAATAACTAACGTCCAGCTAGCTTTAGATCACCAACTACATAAAAATAACTAGGGTTAAACCTCATGAACTCCTTAACTATAACGACCCAGAAATTTGGTTATTTGTGGATGATGATACATGTATTAGTATGATAGTATTTTATGAGTCTCGAGTCGTTTGGGCAATTTTTAGGTGAGTGAGGGTTCGCTTAGTTAAACGGGGGATAAAAACAAATAGAGAATACAAATAAATGAATTTTCTAATAATTTAATTAATTAGTTGATGGGATATGGCGAGAGAAGCAGGCGCGGCAGACCAAATTACAAAGTAATATTGACCAGAAGAAATGTAATATCAACGTAGAGTTAGATAGTTTCACGAATAAAGCGAGCTACGAGATGGAAATTGTTAAAGTGACACGGCTTAATGAGGGAGCCATGAGATTGGCATCAAGATCTGTATGTATGTGGAGATGTGATAAAGGAATAAAAGACTAATAAGGGCAGCTGTTTTAAAAATGTACAAGTAGTAAATTGAAGGGCAAAGGGGTCATTTCACATTGGTTACATATATACAAAAACAAAGAAAAACCTACACACAGGTATTCATCGAAGCTCATGGCTTCAAACCTTTGCCCTTTCTCTCCCACTTCTCCTTCTCGATCGACACTCCCCCTCTCCCTTAGTGACCGGACATGACTTTCGCTGGAGACCTCACCGGAGGTTTTGTCTCTCTCTCCCTCTCTCTCGGTTCCTTTCAATCTCTCACTCTCTTCAACGTCCCTCCCTTCACTCTTCCCTCTCTCTTAAGCAAAAGCCTGTGCCACGGCTTTGAGGGTGTTCAAACCTTCTTGGAGGTGTCTCTGCTTCTCGCCAGAGGTACGTTCTCTCTCTCTCTCTCTCTCTCTCTCTCTCTCTCCCCTTTCATTCTTTTCTCGGACCTCACTATGCATCGCCATTACCAGTCATTGTGGAGGGTGCGCCATGTTCGGAGCGTGATCGGGATGACCCTACGAGTATCTCTAGAGACTCACCAACCTCCAGAACACCTCCCCACATAACAAAGATGGAGATTTTAGACTGTAGAGAGTCGCTCCTTTGTGGGAGCACGTTTATACACCTATTTTTCATATGGCCGAGCTGAGAGGATGTCCGTCGGGAGACTGGAGTCAAAGCTTGTGGCAGATCCACACTGGTGGTTCATTGATGGCTGGACGAGTGATCGGAGCACCCCTCATTGTTTACTAGTCAAGTTCATGATGATGTCGACTGTTGTATTTAAAGGTTTCTCCTTCGTTGAGTCTTCCTTCTTTGCCCACTTCGGCTCTTTGCTCCGATGGGTTTAGTGGTCGGGGGATGGTCCCTGAGAGTCCACGAGTCCCCATGCCCTCGGAGCACTCTTGGTTGTTTGTGTATGCGTTGTTATTTTCCGTGTGCTTGGTGTTATCAAAATTGTTCGTTGTTGAGTCTCATGGGAAAAATGTCGTGGCTTTGGCGGTCTTCTTTGGCCAGGACCACCACTCGTGGGGATTGTTAGGGACCTGCACCAATGTCCTCGATGGTCTCTCGCAACCTTTGGTGTGTACGAACCACTGCGATATGGTTATTTTGTGGTTATTTTATGTGTTGTCGTATTGGTATGTGTGCTTTGTTGGAAAATGTGCCCTAGGTCAATCCATTAATAGTCTTTATGAATACATTTTAGTTAATAAAATAAAGGACTTCATTTGCTGTTTATTATAATTGATTTGTATGTTTACATTATAATAAGATCCATGGGTATTTCTGAAATATCCTAAATGTCCCTAGTCAATTATTATACTAAGAACTATAATGAATTAATACTAGTGTGAGTCTTGATTGATGATCATACGTATAGGAATATGAATCAATCAGATCATGAGTACTTGTTAGGAACAAAGTCTTTTGGACCGACCCGCTATTATGAGAACATCACATAGATTAAGTCATAGTTGTTTCTCATGATATGTATATTATTCAGTCCTCGACTTGAGATTACTAGAGACTTCAACATTAGGAATACTGGTGATTTGACGCAATCAAACGTTGTCTTTGCTTGGACAATTATAAAGGTTGTGATTGGTTACTTGTGCGAATAATGTGGTGATGTTGTGTAATTGAGATAAATTTTTCCCTCTCATATAGAGAGAGATATCCAGGTGGATCCTCGATGTGTTAGGCTGTTAAAAGGCCAAGACTATGAATTGATATTGATCAATGTCACTTGGATGTTTTAGTCTACTTGGAGATCGAGACTAGTACGATCGAACATGTTAGATGACAATTCCATGCCTTATATTTGATCAAAAGAATATCATATGACAAAAGGATGTTATATACATTATTGATTAGGATGTATCGATTTGATTTTTGTACAACTTAGGTAGTCATAATGTCTTGCTAGAAAGCAGCTTATGACTTGTATACCAAAATGTATTTTGGTACCTTGCTAACGTTGTATGAGCCTATTGGGTGCTGTACTAAGAATGGTTTTGCGATATTTTAAAATGGTTCGAAAGAATGAATTTTATATGATAAAATTCATGACGAGAAGGTCCTGTCGTGTATTACACTTATACTTCTTGAGTAGGGGTATATGTGTAATTTATACTTAACCGTCTATATATAAGTATTGTATAAATAGACGTTTTAAGTTACAATACATGTATGAAAATAAAAGGGCTGAAACTCTATTTTCATTTTAGAAACGACTTAGGGTTTTTGGTATGCTCTTCTAGATCGTTCAGAGAAACAAAAAGGTTTGGTATTCTCTCGAAGCTAGCACTTTGAATCTCGATCGCCATTCGTGTGTGGACTAACTGATAGAGGGCATTCGTCGTTGACGAGTGCCTTAGAGATCGATTAACCTTTAGAAAGGTACACAGCATATTGGTAGTAAGGTATGATTAAGTTTTCATAATTTAAACATTTTTAATGGAATTAGAATCGGATCACTGTTGGGGTTTTTGTCAAAATTATTGTGTAATCTTCGACCTTTCTTGCGCATAAACCCCAAAACACCAACATGTTTGAGTTCCAATTAAGGCGAGGTGTTTTCCAGCCATTTCATGCCGAGAAACCGCTTCTTCAAAGTTGGACAACACCAACATAGTTGTTATTACAGTCATTGGCATCTCAACTATTGCTCGGATATGGTTAATTTAGGGTTCGATCATGGTGATGTTCTTGACATGGCGAACTCATTGTGAATAGAAAACTTCATTAAATGTATGGGATTTATGTACATCGGTTTATAAAGAACGTGTGGTTATTGGTTTGATGTTTGAGTCATTTTTCCATATGATGTTAATGCATGGCTAGGGTACAACATGAAGTCATGAAGGTGTGTTTTGTGTCAATGAATGGTTATGATGTCGTGGTCACGCTTAGGTCCTCGAGGCTATAGACCCAGCGCCAAAGTTGGTGAGCCTAAAACTCATGAGTAGGCTTACATGCACTATGTTTATCGATGTCGTGATATCTCAATCGTGGTTGTTATTGTGGTTTTCAAGTCTGAGAGAGAGTATTCATTTTTCTATCGAATTGTCAAGTTGTTTGAGTCCTTAAAATACTTGGGAATACACTAGAGTTTAACTTAGGGTTTAGTTAATGACTTAACCCATTAATTAGAGTTTCCAACCATGTCAGGTAATGGGAAACTCGAGGATATGCGTTAGGATTCACGGGAGTGTTGTTATTCATGGGTTACATTGTCAGGTAAGTACACTTGCCTTAAAAGCTTGTATATGATTTGTAAGCTAGTAAAAAAATACCATTCGTTATCATTTATTTAGATTCGTTATGCTCTATTGTTGGTATTCCATTCCATTCCTTGTTGTGTGTTTCTCGGCGTAAGTGTTTCGTCTCAAAAGTACTAGGACCTGCACTAGAGGGATAAAACGCAGGCACTCATGTACAGGAGTGTGTGACCACCATTAGTGACCGTGTAACCCTGAGTACTAGGTAGGTGGGCTTGTGTCCCTCCCATCATAGAGCACAATTTGCCTTCGCTTGTGTCGATGCCCGAAGACCTCGCGAGGTCTTTGCACCGTTATGCTATGATTTAGACCACTTATGGACCTCTTTTGATTCTTTGGAACACACTCGACTTTCGATTGATATCTATTAGTCTGTTTATCATGCATCTTATTTATTTAAATTCCTGTCTTTCTATTACCACATGATATTTAGACTACTTTACTTGTTATATCATGGTCTGATTATCTGTTATCTTCTTCTCGTCATTATATTCAATTTCTTGATTGCTCATCATCTAGTTTTTGATGGTGGGTGCGGATAAGCAGAGTGCGGTAGAGGCAAGGAGCTGCTATGCTTAGGCGACCTTTTGTGAGGATTAGCGGCTAGACTTGGAGACTATTTAGTAGGTTTTATGTTTTACTTATTTGTATATGACTTCATACTTATGTTTTTTTTGGGATTATTGAAATTGGCATTTTTGGTGAGACTGGTATCATGTATATATGCTTATCAAATTGTACATGAATACTCAGGGTTTTCCACATTATAGAATTCTTAATTTCCGCGCTTCGAGTTGAGTTATTCCCCTTATGTTTAGTTTATTTACTTTCCGCTGTGTAAAACTTGCAATAAATTTTTCATAAATTGTACAATTGAATGATTTGAGGCTGACTAGGCTCGTCAGGTTGCCAAGTGATGACTCAGGGCCTGCACGGGTCTAGGCCGGGCATACCCAATTACATAAAAAAAATTGGAGTCGTCACATTAACCTGCTTCGCCTCTGCCCGGTGTAGCAAGCGGCGCGTTTTCTGAACCAAAGTCTCTGAACTGCTTGCACGTACGTGCGGTAACTACTAGCACCAGCTACATGTGTAGTAGTCATAACCAAAGTAGTAGTAGTCGGTGCATCTGTCGGCACTCTCTGGCCACTGATATACTCTAAGATCTCTACCATCAGTGCCTGCTGCAACGTGACCCTTTGTAATAACGACTGCAGAGTCAATGTCTCCTAGGTGTGATCAGCGATCTTCTGCAGAACTCCAGGTGCAGTAGTGGTAGGAGACTATTCGTCCATCACCACAATCTACACAGCGATAAAATGTGCATCGGATTAACCTTAGTATATATGCATACAATATGTATTATACAACCAAAACATATCATATATATAATAGTCCTAAAACTACTCCCCTCACATCACTTCCCAACTAGGATTCTAGTCATCTCTTTTGGGTTTCCACATCTAAGGTTAATTAAAGTTTATACTCTTATTTAACTCCAAACCAAGGCTCTAATACCAAATGTAGCGGCCCCAAAATTCGAAGATCTCCACGTTGTGCGCCATGGACTCACAACCTTACCTATATCAATCTAGTTATTTTACTGAAGGTCTCCCAGAGGGGAAGAATTGGGTGCGATGGCTAAATGATACTTTTTAAGACTTTCTTTACTAATCCACTAAGTTAGCTTGGCGAGTTGAGCTAAATGACAGTATAGTAGTAATAAACAATAGCAATGTGTCAAATGATTCAAGTAAATTGAAAGCTACACTAAGTGAAGGAGGTAGAAGAGATGGAAATGAAATACACGATATATAGTGGTTTGATCCACAAGCTAACCTCCCGGTTAGGATTTTTAACGCCCACTTATATTACCAATAAGTGAATATCCCTAAACTTCGCAAGCTTAGTGAATGTCTAGACTCAACTAGGTCTTTTACAAGATGCCTCACCCTGATAAGGTTTTATAGAACCACTTAGACTCAACTAGGATTTTCCCTTACCTAGCCTCAATTAGGGTTTATGCCTAGCCTCAACTAGGTCTTCTTTAGACTTAGATCCCACTAAGTCTTACAATCAAAGTTTAATGAATATAATGAAATTGTGCTTTACAAGGTAAAGCGGTATAAGTGTTCTCCTCTAACAAGCTAAATGAAATCCTAAAATGAATCGATGGAAGTGAGACTTTGCCAATTGAGATGCCTTGTAAAATTAAGTTTTTATAGACTAACTCTCAATATTGAAACCAATTATGAAGAGTATAGATTAAGCTCAACTTGGTTCCAATAAAGGCCAATTTATGCACAAATAAAAGATGCAATTTTAAGCTCAAGTTGTGCAATCAAAACCTCGGGTCACAAACAAGTTTAGATTAAGAACGAGACCCTTGTAGATATGTTGTTAAAACAACATAAGCATGAAACCACAAAATCAAGTATAGATTAAGCACGAGTAAGTTTCAAGTCAATATAGTGCACTATGAAAAATCATTATTAAGTTCAAACAAGTGCACTCAATATTTTAGGTTTATAGAAAATCAAGTTTAAGTGCAAAAACCCTTTTTGTTATGTTTTACATACACTTCAATGAAACCGCACAACAATGAATATAGATTAAGCTTAATATAGTTTCAAGCAATTTCCATGTACTTTGAAAATCAAGTTTAAGCCCAACAAGTGCAAATTAGTTTTAGGTTTTATGACATCAAATTTAAGTACAAAAGCCAAGACAACTATGTCCATGAACACCAAAAATGATTTCCAAATAATACTCCAAAAAGTATAGACTAAGCCCAAAAGACTAGGAAATCAAGAAATCTTACAACCCCAAGAGTGAAATCCAAAATCAGTTTTGTAGTAGTGGTTGTAAGCCTTAGAAATTACCTCTCCTAATGTTGCCTTGACCGTGCGGATTGATAGCTCCAAAATCACCAAATGTATGTGATAAAAAATCTAGCCCAAATGTGTATCAAACTTGGATTTTTGAAAGTATAGGAACATAAGTTGTGGCTTTGGTGTTCTTGGTTGTTTTGGTATGTTGGTAAAACTCTTTATATGCCCATATGACCGTTACATATGATCCAGGGCCCAAAATGATCTCCAAATTCAAATTAAAGGTGTGAATCAACACTTTAAAAAAGCTATCGGATTGACGGGACAACGCGTTGGGTAAACTATCCAGTGCGTTGGAAAACTTTTAAAAAACCATTCATTTACTTGCATAACGCATGAGGTGATTTTTGGTAGTTTTACTTGCCTGACATCTTTGAGTAGGCGCAGCGATGTGGTGGATGATTTTTGTTAGTTTACTTTGCACTTACACCTTTGGGTCTTTTGCTCGGTGCGCTAGGTGATTTTTGGCAGTTCTTGCACAACACACTAAGTCTTACTTATCCGCTGGGTAAAGGGGCTTGAAAATAATTTTTTTGGATTTACGTAAAATGACCTTCTAATGACCACTAAGACTTTACTTAAGCCTCTGAAATCACTTTATACACTTTAGTAGGGTCTATGCAACATGTCTAGACATCTAGGATGTTTTCACAAACACGAAAATAAAAAATCTCAAATTTATGAAAAACATAGGGGCTTTTTACAAATATTTTTAATGTCAATCCAAAAGCGTCTAAACATATGCTAGTGCATTCAATAACAATTCCAATGCTTTGTGCATCTTAAATACATGATGTAAAACTCGTTTGCATGATTTAAAATATTTTAAGAACAACAAAATTGAAAATCACAAAAATCATAACTTTAAGTTCTTTAAAACTTGAAATTTATGAAATGCATGATTCTAATACATTTGGCACATGAAATTGAATGCTTATACCTTACAAATGATGTACATGACTTCATACATGCTTTGTGATGTCTTTCCTTGTCTCAACCTCTTCTTGAGTTTTTTAGGTCTCATTTCTTCCATTTCTCTTGAACTTGAAAAGCTTGGCTTCATTGGAACTTGTGAATCTAACAAAGTTTGATACAACTGAAATACTTGAAAAACTTGTTGTAATGGCTCAATTTCTAATTGCCATTATTTATGGCGTAATTACGAGACATGAATACCGATGGGGACGTTAGTGGGTCCCAGGCAGAAGATGGATCATGATCGGATTAGATATATAGTCTGTTTTGTGTACTCTTGTTGTGAAGTTGCGATGTATATGTTCAAGTTTCAAGTCAGGTAAATTACATCACAATATGTGTGTTTACATTGTTTATTGACGAGTGAGTTGGTGTGACATATTCGTTGTGTATAGCGAAATGAGGCAACGGATATCGGAGCGGTGAATGACTAGTACACTAGAATTTGAGGACTTAACCACATAATAAATGGTAAAATTCATTAAATATCTCATAATAAATGATGTCAAGTAGGTTCTTACCGTCATTGTCCACGAATGGCACGAATTCGAAGTTTGGAGCCTGGTATTAGAGCGTCTATAGTGCATATAATTGGTGACAAGAGGATAGAGACAAAGAATGGACATGGGAGTCAATTTTTTCATGTTTTGAGGACCTTTTGACCACATCTAGGCCATCCATCTTGCATTGAGATGTGGGGGTGTGAGAAGATGAAGAATTTGTATATATATATATGGGATTTTCCCATTTCTCCTCAATTTTCTCTCTTACATGAGAAATCCAAAAATATGGAGAGCTTGTGAGGGTTTGTGGAGCTTTAAATGATCATTGGGAGCTCAAAAGTGAAAGGAAATCAATTACAAGGTGAGATCCTCGATCCCTATCTCTCACTTCTCTACGTTTTGGGGTATTTTTCGGTTGTTTGAGCACACAGGTTATTACAAGGTGTTGCTATGGTTTTGTTGTTGGATTGGAGGTTGTAAATGTGGATTTAGTATTGGTGTTGTTGTGTTGATTTTCAAGTGACTTTGTCGGGTTTTGGCCAAAAAACGCAGGATTTATTCTCGAACAGCGTTTAGTCGAGGGTTTGTTGGACTAAGTGTTGTCATACTTACACTTCACCCGATATTTTGATGTCAGCAAACAATGTGAAATGGTACTAACAAGTTTATCAAGTATTTCAGCACAACAAACTTAGTTAGAATCACAAGTTCAAATGAAGCTAAACTTCACAAGTTCAAAAGAAGTGGAAGAAAAGAAACCGGAAAAGCTCAAGAAGTATTTAAGACAAAGAAAGACACTGTATAGCATGTATGGAGTTATATACATCATTTGTAAGGTATAAGAGTTCAATTCCATAAGCCAAATGCATTAGAATCATGCATTTCATTATTTTTGGAGTTTCAATTACTTAAAGTCTTGAATTTCGAGATTTTTAATTCCGCGAGTTTTAAAATGTTTTAAATCATATAAATGTGTTTTATAACATGTGTTTGAAGTGTATGAATAATTAGAATCGATTTTGAATGCACCAGTATGTGTTTAGATGGATTTTGGATTAACATTAAAAATATTTGCAGAAAAGCCCCTATGTATGTAATGGAGCAAGGGATTTTCCATTTTCGAGATTTGTAAAAATATTTGGACCACCCAAATAGGCTATATGACCCATAATAAACATGTATGACATGTTATATGAGGTTTGGTAGGGTCCCGGATGTGATAAAGGGTCATTAACTCTATAGTCAAAAATATTATTTTGAGGCCCCTGACTATTAGCGAGCTAATTTTTTTATTAGCACACTAATTGCAGAATTAGCACACTAGGTCAGAAAATTAGCGCGCTAATTTCACTCATGACAGTTTTTTTATAAAGCTGAAAAATTCACTTTAATTTGAATTTTTGATGGAATCTCAACCCTTGGATCCTCTACAACGGTCATAAACTAGTATATAAGTATATAGAACACTCCCAAACACAAATAGGACTTCTCTTGCTCAAAGAACACACACAAAGTGTCTAAATTCATGTTTTAGCAAGAAAAGTGAAGATCCAACATACACACTCACTTGGGGATTGTTGGAGCTGAACTTATGCACATCAAGTGAGGTCAAAGGAAGTGTTCTAAGGCTTACAACTCTTGCTCAAAACTGATTTTCGGATTTCACACTTGGGGTTGTAAGATTTCTTGATTTCCTACTCTTTTTAGGCTTAATCTATATTTTTTGTTTGGAGTATTGTTTGGAAATCATATGTAGTGTTCTTGAGTATAGTTGTCTTTGGATTTTGAGCTTAATCTTGATATCATAAATCCTAAGACTAATTTACACTAGTTGAAATTAAACTTGATTTTCAAAGTGTATGAAATTAGATAAATTACATTGAGCTTAATCTATATGTATTGTTGTTGGTTTCATTGAAGTGTGTAAAACACAACTTAAAGGGTTTTGCACTTAAACTTGATTTTCCATAAACCCAAAATATTGAGTGCATTTGTTCGAACTTAATAGTGATTTTCTAATAGTGCACCATATTGACTTGAATCACTTCTGCTTAATCTATACTTGATTTTGTAGTTTCAAGCTTGTGTTTGGTTTAACAACACATTTACAAGGGTCTTGTTCTTAATCTAAACTTGTTTGTGATCCGAGGGTTTTGATTGCACAACTTGAACTTAAAATTGCATCTTTTATTTGTGCATCAATTAGCCATTTATTGAAACCAAGTTGAGCTTAATCTATACTCTTCTTAATTGGTTTCAATATTGAGAGTTAGCCTATAAAAACTTAAATGTACAAGGCATCTTAATTGGCAAAGTCTCACTTGCATTGATTCATATTAGGATTATATTTGGCTTGTGAGAGGAGAACAACTTATGCCACTTTATCTTGTAAAACACAATTTCATTGTATTATTCAAATCTTGATTATAAGACTTAGTGGGATCTAAGTCGAGAAGGAAGACCTAGTTTAGGCTAGGCATATATCCTAGTTGCGGCTAGGTGGGAAAAGACCTAGGTGGGTCTAGGTGGGAAATCCTAGTTGCGGCTAGGTGGTTGTATAAGACCTTATTGCGATAAGGCAATCGTATAAAAGACCTAGTTGAGGCTAGGCATTCACTAGGCTAGTTGGCTTAGGGTGTAACACTTATTGATAATATAAGTGGAGTTTGAAAATCTAACCGGGAGGTTAGGTAGTGGATATAGATCGGTTGGATCGAACCACTATAAATCACGTGTCTTATTTCCATCTCTTCTACCCCCTTCTTGATTGCATAGCATTGATATTTATCATTGGTGCATGCATTATTATTGTTATTTACACATAAAGCTTTAAAAATGCGATAATCACTCGGTAACCCAATTCACCCCCATATGGGTGACCTTGAGGTTGTGGTTTGATGAACTTGTTTTAAGTGTTGTATGGGTTGTTCGAGCGGGTTCGGATCGCGACAATGAGGCTGAGGGGTCAAAACCCACTAATGAGCTCAGCTGGGGAGATGCGCCGGTGGTGCACAAATACTTACGGTGCCACTCATGGTGTCTCGACCCGAGAGGTAATGTAGGAAAAACAGGGTAATGTTTTAGGAGGCGCCGCGAGAGAAATTTACATGTGGAGTGGTTACGGCGCCCGGGACGTCGTGGAGATGCCCATAGGGTTGAACGTGGTGGCGTCCATTGCGGCGCCTGGGACAGTTTTGAGATAAAAATTTTAATAAAATTTACTGATTGGAGTTTGACCTAGGGACTTAAATAGTCTATTTATAGTGTGAAAATGATGATTTTATCGATGATTTGGGGTTTTTGTATCGAGCTTACAAGGTTTGGGAATGTGTTCGATTAATCAAAAATTGGTGAATTAAGTTGGATTGGCGAGTATTGGACACACAATTGAGGCATGCTATTTAGAGTAGGACCGTTATTAGAGTGCAGTTTGAGGTGTGTAATGTTCCAACTAAAATTCACTTTAGTAATTACTGCTTGATTACTTGAATTTTGTCTTTTTTATTCTTTACTCATATTTCCTGATTGATTGATTTACGGTGGCTAAGTTTGTTCCCCACCTGTTGTTTATTCATTGCGGTGGCATAGGGTCCACTAAGCCATAGCATGTGTTCTAGTCATGCGTTGGTGAATATGCTATCCAGGTGTGCTAGACATGTGTGGGTGCGTAGTGGGTCTACTGACCCGACCACTAGAGGGTCTAGGGTCACCCGTTCGAGTATCCTCACGGGCCATGCCTAGTAGATAACCCAAAGTATGGTTCTAGTATGACTTTGGTTGTGCACGCACTTTGATTTCTCTGCTATTCACAATCATGCGATAATCTTCCACGATTGCCTATATTTTTCTTCCGCATATGTATTTATAGTGTTTTGATTCAGCGGTTTTACTTATGTATTTATTAGGTGAATTTCCTCGGGATTACTCACTCTGGACTCGTCATCTGCCTTTTTGTGATGGCTTGAATGCAGATCCTGGTACGACCAGGGGGAAGGGCATGCTTTAGGACTATCTGTGATTGACTACAATTTGCCCTACTCGTACGTTTGGTTATATTTATTATTTTATCTTTGGGTATGGGTTGTGAGTGATACATTTTGACATATATGACTTAGAGGTTTATGTTTTGATATTTTGAGGATCACACTTGATATATATACATATATTGACTACTGATTTGGTATGGTTTCCGCACTAGATAAAATGATCATAAAACTTCTTTGCCACTATATATTTTGCTTTGCTTTAAGTCTTTATTGTATAATTTGAGGTTAGCGATACGCACGAGTTCTTAAGCTAACTTGAAACTATAATTAAGGAAAACGACATTAAGATAGCAATAATTGATTGGTAATGAGTTATGAGTGGTTATGGGATACGATTTGGATGGTGAGTTGGATAGATTGTGGGCCGCGGTGCACGCCGTAATGGCCGATGGATTTTGGGGCCGTCACATTTGTTATCAAAGCCTAGGTTGTCAAAGACCTAGGCATCATTTTGAATTAATGACAAACCTGATTATAAATCTTATGAATAAATCTTCAATGTCGAAACTACAAGTGAATGACTAATGCCTTAGTTGGGAAGTGATTTGAGGCGGGTAGATTCAAAAATGTATATAAGTGTATGTTTGTTTGTGTAATACATATGATATGTGTATATATTAGGTCTGATCCAATGCACGTTTGTCGTGCAAATTACGATGGACGAACAGACTCTTTCTGCTACTCCGCCAACTACTCAGCAGGACGTCAGTGACCAGTGACCCCATTGAGGAGGTGATGTCTCTATAGTCATTATCACCGAGTATGTGATTACACCAGGCACAGATGGTAGAGATTCTCGAGTATATATGAGGTCAAAGAGTGGCGGCAGCTGCACCGATTACTACTTTAGTTGCTCACACTACTCAGACAGTACTTACGTCAGCGGGCACCATACACAGGCAGCAGGATCAAAGACACTGGTTGAGAGGACCGAGCCTATTATAGCACTAGTGAAGTTTACGCTCGACGACACCAGTACGACGAGAAGCGTAGGTGGTTGCTTCGACACCTAGGTGTAAGATGTTAAAGGCAACAAAGATGGCGAAGGACTTTATATGGTTTAACCCTGCTTACTTCCATGGGGTAAAAGACCTAGAGTTAATTTGGCATTGGTTGATAACCCATCAGCGACTTCATCAGTTGTTGGAGGTGCCGAAGGTTGAGCAGGCACGAATTTCTAGGTATTGTCTGAGAGGACAGGTGATCTGGTGGATGACTTATACTGATACACATTCTGAGCCGTCAACCTGGGCAGAGAGGAGTTTCTCTCGTTAAAGTAGGGTACCATGTCTATGCTTGCATACATGTAGAAGTTTAGGTACCTGTTACAGTACGCCATGGATGTGGTGAATAATGAGATACTTTAGAATTATTACTTTATCAGAGGTTTAGACAAGCAGATTGGTGGTGTGTTCGTTGTGAGTGGAGCCTAGATTTTATAGGGTATTTATGACTAGGCATTGGCTCGTGAGACATACTTGCTATACAGCGAGGAACGATCGTATCAGTCGAGACAGAGTCCTCGATCTAAGCAGAGGCCCAAGAGACAGCGAAATCAGGATTTCAATGAAGATCATGATCCGAGAGATGATCAGTACGAGTATGATGACTAGCAGAAAAATTGGGGTCGCAGGGACAACCAGGAGCAGATTGATGATCGGTTCAATGATGACAATCGCCAGGCGATACAGGAGATTGTACCCATAATGGCACAATAATCGATACAGTCATTCGGACATAATCGGGATCGGAGGGATTTGGAATTGGGATCAAAGATCCGAAGGTCGTGATGTGGAGGACATACGAGACGCGATGTTATAGATGCGATTGGAGAGGCCATATCGGAGTGGATTGTCAAAGAGTTTCTCCGGCACCCGAGAGATCCCATAGGTGATGAGAGAGCCTATGAAGTGACACATCCTATTAGAGAAACAACACGATAACATGTTCGGTGTACTTCGTTCTTGTACATTTTCGCTAGTCATATTTTTCATGTATTCTTTTTGCATATAGGTTGATTAGTTTTGTGACGGCCCCAAATTCCCAATGCATTTGAGTACGTCGGCCTAGATCTATGCGGGTCTCGAGTCGATACTCGATGAGCTTTGATGAGCCTAGTCGGCTTCAAGTAATCGATTTAACGAGTTTATGAAAGAGTTATTGCAATTATACGCAATGAATAATTAAATTAGTATTGGGAAATAACTCAATCAAATGAAAATTAGGAAATCTATATAAATGTTGAAACCCCGAGTGTTCATAGTATCCATCTCAAAAATGATCCCCAGTTCAATAACCAACATCGTATATATAAAACATCATACAATCAACAATAAACATGAATCAATCTAACATAATCCTGAAGTCGCGTACTCTGAGAGGTTCTTTGAGAAAATCACCAAGTAGAGGCCCTTGCCCTAGCTGCACTCCGGGATATCTGCACCTACCATCACAAACTAGACGACGAGCAACTAAGAGAAATCGAAAGTAATGTCAGAAGAGTTTCACAGTAATTCATGAATAATTAATGAAGCAGTCTAAATATCATGCGGTAATTTAAGGATAGGAATATAAATAGATCAAAGTGCATGATAAGCAGATTGAAATGATAGCAATTGAAAACATGCGTGTTCTAAGAGTCAAAAAAGGCCATAAGCGGTCAAAATCCATAACAATAATTACATCAATCCAGTGCCCAGGTTCACACAACACCGGGGTGGTCGAGGCACACTCTATGAGAGAGTGGCTCGCATTTCCCCAATTGGTGCGGGCCACATGACACTGCATATGTCAGGTACCCAGGTTCACACAACAACTTGTGGGTAGCAATAATTTCGATAGGAAATACCCAAGTTTCCCCGACAGTCACGGGCCACATGATACTATATCGACACACTTATGCCAAGAACACACATACCAAGCAAATAAGGGAATTTGAATGCCAACAATGGATAATAGCAAGAATAGCAATAGATGATAATGAATCACATGAGAATTTCTTAACTGGCTTACTAACGTACACAAGCTTTATGGCAAGTGTAGTTACTGAACTATCGCAACTGTATACAACACTCTCGCGTTCCTAGCATGTATCCCGAGTTTTTAGCTACACGACAAGGTTGGAAACTCCAATTAAATGGGTCGAGTCATTAACTAATCCTAGCTTGATACCCCTAGCATTTTCCTATCGTTTTAAATGACTCAAATAACTCGACAATCAAGTAGAAAACGAATACTCTCTCTCAAACTTGAAAACCACCACAACAACCACGACTGGGATATCACGATATCGATAATCATAATGCATGTAAGCCTACTCATGAATTATAGGCTCCGCTCGGTCGTTAATAGGACACGTCATAGTTTCGCGAGTTGGCGATGTGACCACGACGTCACTACTATCCAATCGACTTAAAAACACAATATCAATATCGCTCGACATTAACGACTCAATAGGAACTCAAAATAATCATACAGACGAGTAAGGAGGCATGCAAGTGTGATCCAGCGTCCGTAAGGTGCCAACACAACATGGAAAAGTCGTAGGCGTGCTCTACGTCACGTCGACAATCACTTAACGTGATAAAAGTACTCACACATGAATTCGCCGTTACAATGACTCATCACCATCGATACGGACGCTCGGGAGTTATGGGACACGCACGAGAGTTTTATTGTGATCCACGACACTCACTTAGTCATGGCGTGCGGCGGCGATGCCGACCATACACGATAGTTTGCGACGAGACGCTTAGCAACAACGACATCACATGAAATGATGCTCACAAAACTTTCCACCACTAATAGAGACGATTTGGGGGCTGTGAGACTCCATGATGGATATGGTAAGGCTCCAACAATCCCTTTATGTCCTCGCATCGATGGCGAACGCGATAATAGTGGTTTCCAACAACAAAAGTACAACATACATAAAATGTATAAATGCTATAAATAAATAACGTATTGTTTTGGGCTACTCCAAGAGTCGTGAGACATAAGTATGGACTTAACTTGGTCTCGGACATCTCCGGTCGGTAGATAGTCCAACGACATTTTTACGGCAAGGCAACTAAAAACAGTTTAACACAAACACAACAACACCACTTGTAAAAACTAAGATCAAAACACATATACAAAAATCTATCGACCATTCAAGGTTGTAGGATCTCTGGTGGGCTAGGTGGGCCCACCCACAACCGTCCTCGACCACCCCAAGACTTCGGTAGCCACTCCAAAAACCCTACCACAAAAACAGTTTGAAAAGAGAATATACCAAAAATAATAGTGAAACTTAGCCGTGTACCCAATGACTACGTCGATGGGGGTGTTCCCAGACTATCAAGACCCCAACGACACCATCATGGGTCAACTCCGATCATCCCTGACCTATCGATCCAGCCTAGCAGCGGTGGAACGCCTCACCAGTGCACAATACCGTTGTGACAGTGGGAGAAAGGAAGAGAGAGAGAGAGGAAGAAAGAAACCGAGAGAGAGAGAAATGTACCTCTAGATCTAACGACCCAAGACACCTCTGGTGAGTGTCCGACACTCCAACGCCACTGAAAGAGGTGGCGACTTGTCAAGGGAGGAGAGTGACCGAGAAGAGAGAGAGAGAAAACCAAGAGAAGACCGAGAGAGTGATAGAGAAAAAGAGACGAACTTCTGCTCCAGTGACATAGACACCTCTGGTGAGGTTTGAACACCACTGGCTGGTGGTGTTCGTTGATGGATTCACGAGTAGCGGAAGGGACGGTGAAGAGAGGGAGAGCCGAGAGAGAGGTCGAGAGAGAGTGAGAGAGATCGAGAGAGAGAGTTAGAGAGTCACCTCCGGTGAGAGGTCCGACGATTGGCAATTGGTGGTCGACGGTGGCGAACCAGGGAGGAGAGAGGGATGGTGGTGAGAAGGAGTGAGGACGGTGGTGGAGAGAAAATGAAAGAGATGACGTGTGTGGGTATGTTTGTATGTATATATATAAATGAGTTAATGAATAGTAGTTGAATAGTGTAGTAGGTATGTTGTCTCATTTATGGCTCTTCATCTCAACACACACATATCTCGAGGTCCATTTCACGGCTCCTCGAACTTCAGTCGTGTCACTTTAACAATCTATTTCCCATAGATTGTATGTCACATAGCTATCCAACTCCCCACATTCAAACAACGTTTTTCGGTCAAGTTCAACTCACCGCGCGTAGTCCCGCCTTGTTCCTTCAAATAATTATTTAAATTATCCAATAATTTATTTATTTTTATTTTAATGGTGTTTTACTCCCCAATTTTATCTTGGCGAAGCCTAGCTCGATCTAAAAATTGCCGAACGGCAGTGCAGAGACTCGAATCACACTTAAATACTAATACACACATCACCGAAACATAATATTACTTTGTTGTTGACTACGAAGCTTAAAATCTGTCTAGTACCACGTAATCGGGTCACGGTCCTACACAAATCGGTTCAAATTTGAGGGTTGTTACAAGTTCACCTTGGGCTAGCGCGTCCTAATTGATCCATTCATTAAGGTTTGTAAAATTGATTGATTAGTTCACCAAGGGTACATTAGCAACTGGTTGATGTGATTGATGTGGTTCATCAGGGACTGGTTTATGTGGTACTGGTTGAAATGCTCACCAAGGATTGATTGATTAGTACACCATGAGTCAGTGGACATCTGGTTGATTGGTTTACCATGGGCTGGTTGATTTGTTCACCTGAGACTGGTTGGTTTGTTCACCTTAAATAGGTTGATTCCTTCACCAAGATTTTGGGTTGATTCGTTCACCAGAATTAGGGGTTAATTTGTTCACCCATGAATGTTAATAAACTTGTGTTGATTAGTTCACCTAAGGTTTGCGTTGGTTAGTTAACCCGACAGGTAGTTGCATTAGCATTGTTGTTCCCAGAGAAGAGATTAGTTATCTCAAATTTCGGGACAAAATTTCAAATTAGTTGGCAAGAACTGTAATGATCCAATTTCTAATTGTCGTTATTTATGACGCAATTACAGACGTGGATGCCAGTGGGAACATTCGTGGGTCCCACTACGAAGATGGAGCACGACCGAATTAGGTATACAGTCTGTTTTGTATGCTCTTGTTGTGAAATTGTTATATGTGTTCAAGTTAGGTAAATTGCATCGCAATATGTGTGTTTACATTGTTTAGTGACGAGCGAGCTGGTGTAACGAGCATTTGCTATGTAAAGCGGGTATAAGCGAATACTGGGCGGTGATTGACTAGTATTCTAGGCCGGAGGACTTAACACACATAATAAATGATAAAATTCATTAAATAATTCATAATAAATGATGTCGAGATGAATGATATTGTCGTTGTGCGCGAACGGCACGGGTCGAAGTTTGGAGTCGAGTATTGGAATGCCTAGAGTGCATATAATTGGTGACAAGAGCATAGATAAAAAGAATGGTCATGTGATTCAATTTTCTCATGTTTTGAGGACCTTTTGACCACATCTAGGCCATCCATTATGTATTGAGATGTGGGGGTGTGAGAAGATGAAGAATTTGTATATATGGGATTTTCCCATTTCTCCTCAACTTTTCTTTCTTACATGAGAAATCCGAAAATATGGAGAGCTTGTGAGGGTTTGTGGAGCTTCGAATGATCATTGGGAGCTCAAGAGTGAAAGGAAATCAATTACAAGGTGAGATCCTCGATCCCCATCTCCTTCTATACGTTTTGGGGTATTTTTCGGGTGTTTTTACAAAAATTTTGGTCGAGGTTTGAGCACACTAGTTATGACATGGTGTTGCTATGGTTTTGTTGTTAGGTTGGAGGTTGTAAATGTGGATTTAGTGTTGGTGTTGTTGTTGTGTTGATTTTCAAGCGACTTTGTCGAGTTTTTGGCCGAAAAACACGGGATTTGTTTTTAGACGCGTTTAGTCAAGGGGTTGTGGTTTGATGAACTTGGTTTAAGTGTTATATGGGTTGTTGGAGCTGGTTCGAACCTTGACAACGAGTCGAGGTGCTTCGAAAACCTCCTAATGAGCTCACTGGCAAAGACGCCACTAATGGCTCCACGGCGCACAAACGCCCACGGTGCCACTCGCGGCGTCTCGACTAGAGGGAATGTGGGAAAAACTGGGTGGTGTTTTGGGAAACACCATGAGAGAAATGTACATGGCGGCATGGTCACGGCGCCCAGGACGTTGCGGAGACGACGTACAGGGTTGAACGTAGCGGCGCCTGGGACAGTTTTGGGATAAAAATTTTAATAAAAATTTACTAATTGAGGTTTGACCTAGGGACCTATATAGTCTATTTAGAGTGTAAAAAGATGATTTTATCGATGATTTGAGATTTTTTATCGAGGTTACAAGGTTTGGAAATGTGTTAGATTAATCAAAAATTGGTGAATTAGGTTGGATTGGCGAGTATTGGACACGCAGTTGAGGCATGCTATTTGGACTAGGACTATTATTGGAGTGCAATTTGAGGTGTGTAGTGTCCAAACTGTAATTCACTTTAGAACTTACTGCTTGATTACTTGAATTATGCCCTTTTTGTTCATTACTCATGTCCTGATTGATTGCTTTACGATGGCTGAGTTTGTTACCCACCAGGTGTTTATTCATTGCGGGGGCATAGGGGCCACTAAACCATAACATGTCCTCAAAACATTTTCTGAGGTTCTCGGACCCCCTTAGCTCATCGTCGCGGTCCATGCTCGTCCAAACCGCTCACATAATATCCAAAATAACTCAATCCATCAAAACCCTCGACGCATATCGTCCGAGATGTAAACCACGGGTTTAATAGCCAAAGCCGAAAAATCCATTGAACAACCATAGCAACACCTTAACAACACACCAAAACACTTTATTTGTTACTCAAAACCAACACTTAACAGCATAGCGACACCACATAGGTGGTGTGCCCAATTCACATACCCCGAAAACTTTGTCAAAACCCGAGAAAATAGGTCCGAAGCATAAAGAAAGAGATGGAGATCTAACTTTGTATTCGATTTCTTAAGCTCCCTTGTGCTTCTAATGATCTTTAAAATCTCAAAAACCCTAGCCACTCACCCTTATTTTTGTCCAAGTATTGGATAAGAGAGAAAAGGTGATGAGAGTTGATTTTCTTAACTTTTATACCAAAAGTTTTCATCAAACACAAACCCTCATCTCAAGGCATCATTTGATGACCAAGATGTGGCCAAATAGTCTATATTTGATGACTTGAATGTGTGACTTGTGCTCACACCTCTCACTAGTTCTCACAACCACCAAGCCAATCCCCGGGAGTTCTGACGCCCGGTTCCGAACTATTCCGCAAGTCAAACACGTACACTTGCGTCACTCCCATATATGCGTCATTTTATATTGATTATTTAGCGTATTTAAACATTTATTAGGTGTATGTTAACCCCTAGCCTAGTTTACTAACCATTTGCCTCCCCGGTTCCCACATCTACACACTACCCGAGATGAATTCCCGTCGCACTGTCTCACTCGACATATACAATATAACACATAACTTTGCGATGCAAATAAGCTAATTCTAACAATTACATTGCAATTACAACTAACGACATACAAAAAGCGATTGTATACCTATATTGGTGTACTATGACCTAATGGTGGGGTCCACGCGCATCCAAGCCGGCATCCATGTCTGCAACCACGTGTCAAATAATGGCAAATTAGGTTTGGGCCGTTACAAATGGCCCTCAAACACTCATATAGAGGGCGAGAATTCCAATAAAGGGAAACTGTGTATGTAGCACCCAAGAATCTCAAATTCTAAATAAAAATAGATAATATGGGTAATTAAATAATTAAATATGAAATTATATGTTAGTGTGCCTAAACAGTAACGGCCCAAATTTAATTTGTCATTATTGATGATGTCCTTTCAGTCATGGATGCTAGCTCAGACACTGGTGGACCCCGCAGCTCGGTTGGAGCACGTCAGCATTAGGTATAGTTCGTTTTTGTGTGCTGTTGATTTGTTTTGCGATGTATGTCTAATTTAGTTAAATTGCATCGCAATATGTGTGTTTATATTGCTTATTACTGAGCAAGACAGTGTAACAGGTATTCACCTTGAGTAGCATATAGACAGGGTACCGGGTAGGCGAATGACTAATAACACTAGGCAGGGGTTTTATACACAGATAATAACTAATAAAATGTGTTAAATAATTAATATGAAACATCGTTTGGACATTAGTGGCACAAGTGTACATGATCGGCATGCAACACAGTGCAGGACCGAGTACCAGAATGCTCGAGGATTCGTTTGTCTGTGTTGAGAAAGATGAGGATATGGGAAAGTCACCCAATTGAGTTGCATTTTTTATGATGTTTTGGCCTCATTTAGGCTCTTAAATCCAGCCTAGTGATATACAAGTGATGGGTGATGACGAAACTCATATAAATAGTCAAATTCAACGCACTTACCACCTTTTCTCTCTCCTTTATTGTGTTAGATGAAAATGGTGAAGAAAAGCTACAATTTTTTGAACTTTGGGAGCTTTTTTAGAGCACTAAAATGTTCAGAACTTGATAGAAAAGGTTGGATATGAACTCTCCTCTTCGTTCTCTATTTATCGTGTGTATTTTCTCGTGTTTTGACGGGCTGGGGATGTAAGTTGAGCACACCAGCTTGTAGGGTGTTAATATGGATGTTAAGGTTGGATTTGAGGCAACTATGAGGGTTATTTTATGGTGTTGTTGTAGTTGTTTCAGTTTTTGTTGGAAATATCTGGTTTTTGTAGAAAAATCTCGGGGTTTTCGTCTCGAACATGTTTTATCGAGGGGTTTTATTTTATCATGGTTGGTTGGATGTTTGATGAGATATTGGGACGATTGCGGACCTCGACAACAAACCGAAGGCGTCTGAGAACCTCAGGGGGCATATGTATTTCAGACACATTAGGGGAGTCATTGGGGTTAAAATCCACGACGTCACTGACGCGCGCCGAACGCGTCAATAAAATATTTCCTTAAACCAACTATTTGCAGATAGTGGCAAAGGGTCGATCCCACAGAAATTAGTAGTCTTTCTAAGGTTCTAAAAGAAAGGAGAATGGGGGTTTAGAGAAAATAACTAAATTAAATAAGCTAATTACTATGAAATTAAATAACTAAAATAAATGTATAATTTTATGAACAATTAATTTAAATACCTAAGTCTATGGTTTCACAAGACAAGATCAAGATTCAATGGCATATCATGGTCGTCAATCTTTAGAAAACAATTATTAATTCAAGTTCCCTAGATTAGCTATGGAAAATCGACATCATTGAGAAATTCCTAATTCCCCTAATCTCGATAGCTAGGACATCCGCCACTAACTACTTCCTAATTAATGTATAACCACTAGACATCCGCCATAAGATTTAACACATTAATCGCGGTAATAAACTTCTATGGGAATACTAATCCTAGATAATAGAATCGCATCCGCTCAGATTTAACCTAGATTCAATTGTTGCACACTCAAGAACCGAAAGGTTTTGACGGCAATCGGGTGAATATTTGTTACTTATATTGTCCCAAAAGTACAATTACGGATACTAATGAATCAATTAACTACAGATTTTCCACCTAAAAGCATGCACTGGCCACATATATACCCTAAGTTTAAACCATATTCATTAAAATCAACAACAATGAAATAGAAGAAATTAAATTAAATAAAATAATAAATTAAAAGATCTCACAAGTTATGCCATGAATCCATAATCCTGAATTGCTTCACCATCGACCTAGGCAATGGCTTGATTAGCCAGACATGACTACTCTCAAAATAATGCAGAGAGAGAGATAGTGAGAGAGTCCCCTTCAATGAATAATAGATGTTCTATTTATACCTAAAGTCCTAATATGTAAAACTACTAAGAATGGGTGTATGGAAGAGAGAGAAAACTATTTTCTTGGTGTTTTTCGTCATTGACACGTGGCAGAACCGGATTGGCTGTTTTCTGGGCGTTGCTGACGTGTCTGGAGATGATTGGCGGAGGGGGCTTGACGCGGCTGACGTGGCAGCAGGCAATTGGAGGAGAGTGGAGGCGTGAAGTGCCGTGACGGGTTGAGAGCGCGACACGTGGCGGGAGAAGGCACGGAGAGAAGCTCGCGCGAAACGTGCGAAGATGTGGGAGACAGCACCTGCACGCATCCCGAGGAAAATCGAGCAGCTGGAGAGAGGAGATGGATGTGCTTGTCCACGTGGCTGGACATGAGTGGTGCTGACGGTGCTGGACGGCCTACGTGGCGGTCTGTAATTGACGGAAACAGTATGTGTGACGCGCCTTGATGAATCACGAATCGACACGTGGCTTCCTGGATGAATCACATGACGACACGTGGCACTGCTGTGTACATTTATCCCACTATCGGCGTATATTTCGAAACTAACTCTCCCGGTATCCAATTAATGCAAGTAAATACTCTATTTTGAGTATTTTTTCGCCACGAATCCAACCGTGCACTCCGTTTCACCTAAAAACCAAAAGTAAAAATAATTAGATATATATTTTATAAACTTTAACCTTTAAATTATACTAAAATAGACAATAAAATCTTATAAATACTAACTTATCAGTCACCCGCAACATCCAAACCAGTGGCCATCCTCTAACCCACATTTTAAGTCACGCTGTGGCGGTGGAACCTTGATGGCGAAGGTCACTATACCCAGGACGTTGTGACCCTTTACTTACGATGGCACCTTTTACGGCGTCCCAAACAAAATCTGAAAAACAAATCAACCGATTGGGGATACACCTAGGGCTTTAAATAACCCATATGGAAGGTTTAATGGGTGCATTTCACGATGATTAGTATTGAATGAGGATTTCCAAAGTTTGAGAAATTGATTAGGTTTATCGAAAATCAGGAATTAGGTTTTATGAAAAGTAGTTGACACGTAGTTGTAGGCTTATATTGGTATTACCGGACTAGTGGAGCAAGGTTTGAGGTGTGTAATATCTCAACTGAAATTCATTTTGAGTATTTACTGCTTCATTATTTGAATTCATGTCATGTTATTCAATTAATCTTATTTCTGGTATTTATTTACAGTCGGTTTAAGTTTACTTCCGCCGGGGTTATTCTATTGCGTTGATATGTGGCACACTAGACCATGGCATGTATTGTAGAGGTATATCGGTGGATTGTCGACCTGACTATTGAGTTTTTCTATGCTCATGTCAGTGCGTCGTGGTCTATGCTGGCCATCAAGCAGATTCAGGGATTTCAGTCTGTTTGAGTTTTGTGACGGCCCTTCTCCTAATCTAAGGCACATCCCTGCCTAATCCCGTAATTAAGTCCTACTCTCGATCTGTAGGACTTAACCACGTATTAGTTAGCCTTTTCACCCCAATTGCCAATGTGACGGCCTCAAATTCCCAATGCATTTGGGTAAGCCCGACCTAGACCCGTGTCGGTTCCCGAGTCAGTACTTGGCGAGCCTAGTCAACCTCCAATTCAATTCGTTATACAATTTATGAAAGTGTTATTGCAAATTATACGTGGCAGAAAATAAGTAAATTATAATTATGAGAAATAACTCAATCAAAGGAAATTATAAATCTATTAAATGAGAAAAACCCCGTAAATGGGAAATATTCATGTACAATCAAAGTAAAACATCATAAGTCTAGTACATGATATTCAATAATCTGATACCAAAACATACATCAAAACATGATCGCATAAACTGACATACAATCAAAACAAACATAACATGTGACGGCTCCAATTCTTAAACCTGAACTGAGCCCCGCCCGGCCTAGACTTACATGAAACTCCGAGCTTATCTCGACGAATCACGTAAGACTAGTCAACCTTTCCTTACCATTCTCCATTCATTTACCAATTTATAACATTGATTAGCAAGTTATCATCAATATAGCAGAAGCAAAAGTTCAAACTAATCAAATAATCACAACAATATTAAAATAAGACATCCTAGAGTGTGGGAACCCCGCATATGTATATTATCATATATAATCAGTCAGAGGAGAACAACATATCAATATATAAGCCCAGAATCTCTCACATACCCAAACCCATGTTTCAAAACAAGATATATATATATATATAGTAATACAAAAATCACCTAATCGATCAAGTGAAAAGGCGTGCTCTTGTATCCTCAAAACAAATCCCTAAGCGTTAGAGCCTTTTCCTTCCTGGACTGTAGATCTGCACTCCGTTAAACACAAGAATGAAGAGCCCAGGTAAGAAACGCTAAGAAAAACAATAATACAACATTTTAAAATAAATAAACATCAGTCCACGTTCATGTCGATAGAAAGAAAGGAATAAGGAATGCATTAATATATAAGACTATAATACAAGTAATCGAAAAGTGAGTGTACGAGTTACGAAATCGAATAATAAGGAGTCTTGACAATAGTCTTTGAGTCAAGGTAAAACCTATAAGACTCGGGTTCAGGCGAGAACACAGCCTACCAACCCTAACCCTTACGACTATGAGATAGCCATAGACCCGGATAAGAGCCCCAAGTGTACACTCAACTGAGAGATATCAACATCATCTAAATAAGAGTTCATATCATAGATAAAAGTAACCATAACTCCTTTGTCAGTGGACCATTCAACCAACAAAGATTTCAAAAGATATGGTGATAAATAGAGCAATAACAACAAATTAAAGCTCAAGAAATAACTGTAAGAGTTCTCACTGGTTTACTTACCTATATCCAACTAGTACGCACTCAACCCCCGACACGTCTCCTAAGACCTCTCGTGTGTCTCGTCGATGTTTAAAATCCCTAATATACATTTAGTTTGAAATTCCCGTTAATTTCCCCCATTCTATCCAATTTTATATTGTTTTATTCGTTCACACAATTGGGTCGATTACTCGGGTATTAGGTTGTATTCGGACCAATTTGAATACCCGAGAGATCCCTGAAAGTTTTCAAAAATTTTATAAAAATTTACCCCCTGTGAACAGTGTCACGCCGCTGGGGACGCCATGGTGTCCGTTGGCTTAGGCTACGTCTCCATGGCGTGAGAATGAGGCTCTATGACTAACACGTCATAAGTGACGTTGTGACCCTATTGGTCATAGCGACATCCTCGCGCTGTGGGCTCCTGAGCCCTTGAACAAGACGCCGTGAGCTGTTTGTGCTCACCCTAGCTTGTGTCGCCATGCTTCGAGCCTATCCGAACTTCAATTAAACATCCAATACAACGCCAAGCCACCTTCGGCTCATGTCAAAAACCTGACCAAACCATCGATTGTGCGTAATTCATTCAAAAATCCCAAAAAAATCAGAAAACCTTCAAATCTCAAAAACACTTCGCAAATCACCATTTAATCATCCTTACACTCCAATTCCATCAAAACATACTATAAAAACTAATTTCCCAAATTCGTTTTCCGAATTTATCGCAACAAAACCAACAAAATTACAGCTAAAACGTAGGTATACATGTGGAGAACTAAAATCTCACCTTAGTTTTCGTGTTTACTCATTCCTTCGGCTTTAAATCGCGGCGAAAAGCCCTCGGAACCCATATGTTTTTGTTGTTTGATCAAAAGAGAGAGATGAGAGAAATATGGTAAGGAGAGAGAAAAGTTGGTGAGGATGCTTATTTACACCCCTCTCATCCACCCACACATACGAATCTCGAGGCATATCCTTAGGCCTTTACTCATCCCATCCAACAACCTTGACATAGCTAGGAGACTCCAATATGTGACTCAATCTCACTACTTTGTGATTTCTTGCACAATATTCGCATTTCCGGACCCGTTCCGCACCACGACTCACTCGCCGCGTCGTCCCGGACGTACCAATTTATCGAATGCACTTTACACCTTTTATTTTTTTATTTGTATTTTTTCAGTGTTTTTAATTTGTTTAGTCCCTCGTACTACTAATTACCCGTCCAGCGTTTGCCCGAAAACCCGTTATTTCACAAAACCCTCAAGCGGAACCGTTTTGCATACAAATGCTCACACTCAAACATCCTCGCACGTTTGGGACATTGAAATTAAACATTAGAATAATACAATATATTACAAAGCACTGAACACAACATACCTCGGCATCAACGACCGAGAATTGAACGATTGTATCAAGACAAATGGGCCTATGTACGACCTAAATTAACACATAACACAAGTTAGAATTTAGGGTCGTTACATAAACTATCTCTAAGGTCCTCAAGTTCAACCACTAATCCTCACAAGGAGTCACCTAGACAGGGCCCCTTGCCCTTGCTGCACTCCATTCTATCTGCACCGACCGCCACAAACTAGATGGTGAGTAACTGAGAGAAATCAAAAGTAATGCTAGAGGAATATAACAATAATTCATGAATTATCAAGCATGGCAGTCTAGATATCATGTGGTAAATAAAAGATAGGAATTTAAATAGATCAAGAGTGAATGATAAGCGGTGAAATGATAGAAACGAAACATGCATGTTCTATGTGTCAAGAGAGGCCATAAGTGGTCAAAAATCTACAACAAACCCATAACGATGATGTCGTAACATCAATAACCACAACAATATCCACAATAAATCTAGTACTTGGTATTACACAATCATTAGGGGTAGTCAAACACTTATGTAGAAGTGCCCGCATTTTATCCCAACAAGTGCGGTAGCGCAAGTATCTCAGAGACACACACTTATACCAAGAACACACATACAAGGAATATAGAATGGAATGTCAACCCATAGATCATAGCAAATAGAATAGAATGATAATAAATCGCAT
Organism: Stephania japonica; assembly: GCA_039657345.1. Taxonomy (NCBI): domain Eukaryota; kingdom Viridiplantae; phylum Streptophyta; class Magnoliopsida; order Ranunculales; family Menispermaceae; genus Stephania; species Stephania japonica. The sequence continues at coordinate 36,838,010 of CM077559.1, forward strand.
GATATTTTCTTCTTGGCTTACTAATCATACACAAGCTTGTGGCTAGTGTACTTACACATCTAATCGCAACACGTGAAAAGTCTCGCAACTCTAATGTGTATTCCGGGTTCAACAACTACCTATCAATGGTTTGAACTAAATATTAGATTTATGGTCATTAATTTTTCCTCAAATAAACCACAAAGTTATCCCAAAGTTTGGTAAAAAATCAGTAAAAATAGACTTGGGAAACTCTGTTAAATACATCGAAAAGGCCGTACCACACTTAGGTTTTAAAGCAGTTCAATTATAGGCCCAAACAGTTAGAAAAAGGCCCATAGACCTATGGCGTGACCACGGCATCTCACAAATAACGCGCACACACAAAAATGAAATACACATACATACAAGACGCACACACACGTGGCCCAAAGTAGCGTGACATATGCACCACACACTGTCTCACACGGCATGCACACTACAAAACACATATATACACATAATTAATGGACCATTGTTTAAATAAAATATCTTGTTGGGCCCTTATTGGGCCCAACTACCTAAGCCACTAAACACAACCACACATTTTACACTATACAAGTCGTGGGCCCTTAGGCAATTGCATTTTACACCAAAACGCCCTCTATATGCCATCAAGAAAAAACACCAGCAAAATGTCTTTACAGCCAGATTTGGAGCTCACGTATATAACTCACTGGTTGAGTTGGCATGCACACCTCACACACATACGACAAACACGTGTACACGCACACGCCTTGTGCATGCCATTGAGAAAAAAAAAAACCATGACAACATTCCTCAGGGACCAAATTCTGAAATCGCAAAAACTCACGTTCTCTTCACGCAGCAAAGACCTTACACATGGAAGCGTCACCACTGGAGACTTCATTGTCTCTGTCCCACGCATATGTGAGAGACGTCACTTTACTAAAGAGTGTGCAGTATCTCCACAGCGTGCAGTGTAAACCAAATTTCCCGAAAACACCGGACACCATATGAACACCCTGCTCTTGGTGATCGACGCCACTATTTTCAGGCATTAGGACTCCATAAAATTGACTCTGGATCATCGTGGGCTGCCTGAATTTGATTGAAAACTCAAAATAATCAGCGAAATCCAAAAGTCCAACAAAATTAACAAAAGACATCAAAGAACAACACCAGCGTCGATGCCGCGTGTTGATCGCTCGAGGGATTCTTAGAGACATTGGTGGGTCACCAAGACTCGTCTCATACAAGGCACCCTTGGTCATTACGATTGACACTTGAATATACAACACAAAAATAGAAAGGAAAAAGAGGAAAAAGTGGAGTAGAGTGCTCACCTTGCTCCGGCTAGGCTCCGGTCACCACCTAATAGGGCTAGTCAGCCTTTCTTGTTCATCAAGAAAGAAGAGAGAGAAAGAGAAGAGAAGAGAAGAGGATGAATAGTGAAAAGGGGATCAAGTGGTGGAGTGGTCCTTATATAGGCTCATTTATAATCTACTTGTACTCGCACATCTCGAGGCGAATCCATTAGCTTTCCTCTTTGGAGTGTCCAACAAGTCTAACTCCCCATGTTGACGTTACTAAGTGACTTGGGTGCCACTTAGTTATTCAACTCCCATGTAGATCCCGTGTTCCTTGGCCCGAATAGCACCGCGAATTCGAACTCGCATGTTTGTGTCTCATCATTTTCTGATGAATTATAATATTAATTATCCAAAAAATAATTTATTAACGTTTTCTATGTTTTAATTCCCTCGTTTACCTATGCAAAGCCTCACTCAGACTAAACAGTCACCCAAACGGCTCGAGACATATATCAGACTATTATACTAATACAAAACAACACAGAATAATAAAATTACCTCGGTGTCAACTCTCGAAGTACAAAATACCACGAAGTATCACGCAGTCGAGTCACGATCCTGACAAGTGTAACACTAGTCGGGTTTAATTTTTTAGGGTTGTTACAGTCTCCCCCACTTATTAGAATTTCGTCCCTGAAATTAATCTAATAAGTAAATTACATTAAAGACTCACCAGAATCAAACAGGTAGGGAAAGTGCTCGCACGTATAGGAGTCTAACTCCTAGGTTAGCTACGAGAATTGAAAGAATCTCCTTGTTCCTCGACGTCTTGAGCTTACGGTCAATAATCTGGATCGGCTGCTCCTCATACGTGGCATCGCCTCGCAAGTTGATCTTGCTCAAGTCTACCATCAGTCGCTGTCCTCCGCTTGACTTGCTAGTCGAAGCATCAAAATGTGGAATACTAGACGAACACCGGTGAGCTCTAGCGGTAACTCCAACTGGTAAGCAACCTTACCGACCCTTTTCACAATCTTGAAGGGACCGATAAATCTAGTAGCGAGTTTTCCCTTGATTCTGAACTGTTTGTTACCCTTCGGTGGAGAGACTTTCAGGTATACATAGTTTCCCAAGTTGTACTAAAACTCATCGTGATACTTTTCATAGTATTTCTTTTGCCTCTCATGGAAACCTTTTAGTCTCAAACAAATATGTCATACCTTCTCAGTATTATCAGCAACAGTCTCAGGACCAACTGTCACAACATCCTCTGGCTCAGCCCAGCAAGAAGGTGATCTACAAGGCATGCCATACAGTGCCTCGAACAGTGCCATACCGATACTTTCCTGATAACTGTTGTTGTACGCAAACTCTCACAAATGAAGGTTCTCTTCCCATGAAACCGCTATACTTCAAAACACACATCCAAAGCATGTCTTCCAACACCTGGATCAACCTTTTGGATTGTCAGTCTGTCTATGGATGGAGCGTCGTACTCAACTCTAATTTGGTGCCGAATTGAGCATGTATGCTCTACTATAGTAATGAAGTGAACTACACCCCATGATCCAACACAATAGATAAAGGAATTTTGTGCAATTTGACAATCTCGCACTTGTAGAGAATGCTCAGTCTATCAATTCAATGTGTAGTGGATAGTGGTATTAAATGAGCAGATTTTGTCAATCTATCCACAGTTACCCAGATGCTATCTTGATTACGAGGAGATCGGGGCAAGCCACTAATGAAATCCATAGTAATGTGCTCCCACTTCCATTGAGGAATGGATAAGGGCTGCAACAATCCTCTAGGCCGTCAATGCTCAGCTTTAATGCGTTGGCATATCTCACACGCTCTAATGAACTCCGACACATCAGACTTCATCCCTGACCACCAAAAGAGACGTCGCATATCAGCGTACATCTTGGTCTGACTCAAATGTACAGAAAAATGAGAACGGTGAGCCTCCTGAAGTATCTCGGTGTGCAAATCAGCCGCTAATGGAATCCACAGTCGCCCACGATACCTCACGCAAGAGGTTGTCAACTGACTCCAATTTGGATGTTCTAAACTTTCTGCCATCTCACTGTACTGATGGTATAACACATCGCCCTGCTGTCCCTCATGAATAGTCTGCAGTGAAATGGTCTGCAACCTCATCTGTGTCCTAGTAGTCATCGGCACGTCTGTTGAACTCATCATCTCAGCTGCGTCAAGTAACGCATGCTCGTGAGTCATACGACATACCACTACCTCAACATCAAATCCTCAGCAGTTTAAAGCATCAACAACAACATTGGCAATCCCTAGATGATACTCGAGTGCGAAATCGTAGTCCTTTAGGAATTCAAGTCAACGCCTCTGTCTCACATTCAACTCCTTCTAAAAGAACAAGTACTTTAAGCTGTTGTGGTCTGTGAATAACTCGAATCGTACGCCATACAGATGGTGTCTCCAAATCTTCAATGTAAACACCATTACAGCCAACTCTAAGTCATGTGTCAGGTAGTTCCTCTCATGAACCTTTAGCTGCTGAGATGCATAAACGATAACTTTACCCTCCTGCATCAGCACACAACCCAAACCAATCTTCGACGCATCGGTGTACACGACTAAATCCTTCCCTTACTCGAGTAATGCTAGGATAGGCGCGGTAGTTAGTTTCTCCTTCAGAGTGGTGAACGCCTGCTCACACTCATTTTTCCATTCAAATTTTGCATTATTCTGAGTTAATCTCGTCATTGGTGCAGCGATCTTGGAGAAGTCCTGCACGAATTGGTGATCGTATCCTGCTAACCCCTTAAAACTGCGAATCTATGTCACAATAGTCATTATAGGCCACTCAATCACAGCTCTAATCTTCTCTGGGTCAAGGGCAACACTGTTAGCTCCAACTACGTGCCCTAAATATCTGACCTATAGTAGCCAAAACTCATACTTGAAGAACATAACGTAGAGTCAGTGGTCTTTCAAAGTTTACAACACTGCTCGAAGATGTCCCTCGTGCTCCTCTCAAGTCCTAGAATAGATAAGTATGTAGTCGATAAACATAATTATGAATCTATCTAAGTACTCCCTCATCACTTTGTTCATGAAATCCATGAACATGGCTGGTACATTAGTTAAAGCGAATGGCATGATTTGTGAGCTGGAAGTGGTCGTATCTCGCACTAAATGTTGTCTTCTCTCGACCTCAACCACGTTCTGAGCTAATGATAGCGACCTCATATCTATCTTCAAGAACCACTGTGCTCCGGTTAACTGATAAAACAAATCTTCAATGTACAACAATTGGTACTTATTCTTCAATGTGGCTCAGGTCAGCTAACGGTAGTCTATACACAATCTCAAACTACCGTATTTCTTTTTCACAAACAACACTGGCGTTCCCTATGGTGACATACTAGGGCTGATAAAGCCCAACTCTAACAACTCATCTAGCTGACTTCTCAGCTCCTCCATCTTTCAAGGTGCCATCCTATATTATGGTATCAAAATCAGTCTAGTCCCTAGGACTAAATCAATGATGAAGTCGATTACCCTCTACAGTTGTAATCTTGGCAAATCCTCCGAAAATACATCAGTGAACTCGCACACGATCAGTACCTCGGCAATACCAATCTCCTGGCTCGTCGTAGTGCTTATGACGCTTGCAACAATCTTAATTTCACCACTCGTGGCTTATCTGTTTCTGGTAATAGGAAGTAACAATGTTGTAGATTGAATGTTGATCTCTGTACCATCTGCTAACAGAATCATGATCGACTTCTCATAGCAACTGATGTGGGCGTGAAACGCTCTTAGTTAGTCCATGCCAAGCAAGGCATCTAACTCTAGGAACTCCAACACTCTCATGTTGACTGGCAACTCGTAACCCCCTATCTCTACCGGAATGTCAAAACACAACAAATTCCAGTAAATCTTATCCCCAATAGTAATGTTAAGGATGAGAAATGTACTAAGCCTAACAGATTTCAAACCTAACTTATCTACTATGCGACCAACAATAAATGAAACAGTGGAATCAGAATCGACATGGTATGCATGAAAGTACCGTAAATAGAAACCATACCCTCAACAAGGTTTTGGGATGCCCCCTGGTCTGGCTCAAAAGCAGTCTGAACGTGCTCTTTTTAGTGTTAGTGATGTTGTGGCGGTGCTCTCACTGGTTGAGGACACTCCCTTTGAATGTGGCCAACATTTTTGCACTTGAAACATGTGCCAGTATCCTGCGATCCCTGAGTTCGGCTCTGGCCTCGTCCTTGTGTGGAACCCTGAGTCTGAGTCTGACCAGATCTTTGTGTCTTCCTTTGCCTATCTCCTCGATCAGTACCCCTGCTCTCAGTAGTCTGCATCTACAACTGTTATGTTGGTCGACTAGGCTGAGGTGGATGACTTCCAAAACTCAATACTAGCAGAATAGTCTGTGCCGATCGAGTAGTTTATTGTGCGAGAGATCTTACACTCTGAGCCCTGCGGTCACGATAATTCCATCTACCCTTATTCCTCTTTTTGTCCTCATGATGCTCCTCCGATCAGGACTCTGGTCTGGCCGGTCTAGCCTCCTTCGGATAAGTAAGCAGGTAACTATCCCTCGCTAGACTTCGCTCGTATACTGGTTATAAAGTCTCCAGCTCGATCGTGACAACGAAACCTCTAATCAAAGGTAGCAAACCTTCAGTGAAGTAGTAAATCCCACCGATTTTTGAATCAACTGATCTTCCTGCATAAGGCAACAACTAAATGAATCTTCCCATGTAGTTCATGGCTGGCTCGCCTACAAATTGCCTCAAAGGCGTGAACTCGTTCCTCTTTGCCCGTAACACCGTCGGTGGAAAGAACTTCTGGTTAAACTCGGTCTTAAAGTCAATCTAGTCTCTCAGAATGCCTCAGGTAGTGATATGGTCATCCACCAATCATCTGCCTCTCCCTGTAGCATAGATAAAGAGATCATCATTCTCATATGATCCTCCATCGCAATAATGGTGTGAATCTTCTCATAAATCTTCAGGAATAGCTTTGTCATTGCTATGTCTGTACCACCAAAGAACTCGACGGTCGTGCCTCTTAAACTCTCTCCAATGTCTCACCTCAGCAGTGGCTCACGAACTTTTCTCTAAAGTAGTAATGATAGTAGGCACTACCTCAGTCATTTCAGCCGGTACTATCTCAGTCTGCATCGGAGATGTTTCAGCCTTAGTCTGCGTGACCGGGCAATAACAGCTCTCTCAAGCATCATTATCAACGGGATCGGAGCTATGGAAGCCATAGCAATTGGAGTATCTGCACCCAGAGTAATCGTAATGGGCAAGAAAGGTGTAGTCGGGGTCGATGGTGTCGTGGTAGCTAGTGCAGGTGTCCTCAGTGACCGTACTAACTCCTCAAATCTCCGATCCTGCATAGCAGCTCTCTATGTCAACGTGCGTATCTCCTTAAGGCATCGTGGCAGAATCATGCCGATATTGTCGCTCGACCTGTCTAATCCCCCATCGCTGTCTGAACCGAAAGAGCGAATGCTTCGAATCAGTTTATAGATACCGCATACCATATAGTACACACAACAAGAATAACATGTACAAACTTAAATTCGACTTATCCCAATCTCCCCCATCAAAGTTTCTAAACAGGATAATAGGGTTTCCACTATGAGTTCAAAAGTTCCTAACTTCCACTATCTTAATGGCTTATGTTTTAAATCAAGAGTTAGGTATTTATAACCTTCGGCTCTGATACCAACTATAATGGCCCTAAATACCCAATGCATTTGGGTAAGCCCGGGCTAGACCCGTGCCAGTCCCAAGTCAGTACTCGACGAGCCTGGCGAGCCTAGTCAATCTCCTATTCAATTTGTTATACAATTTATGAAAGAGTTATTGCAAATTATACACAACGAAAAAAAAGTAAACTACAATTATGGGAAATAATTATATCAAAGGAAATCAGGAATCTATTAAATGTGGAAAATCCCGTAAATGGGAAATATTCATGTACAATCAAAGTAAAACATCATAAGTCTAGTACATTGTATTCAATAATCTGATCCCAAAGCATACATCAAAACATGATAGTATAAACTAACATACAGTAAAAAAAAAGAAACTACCTATAAGGTCCTCAAGTCCATACGTTAATCCTTACAAGAAGTCACATAGACAGGGTCCCTTGTCCTTGCCGCAGTCTACTCTATCTACGCCCACCGTTACAAACTAGACGGTGCGTAACTGAGAAAAATCGAAATTAATGCCAGAATAATATAACAGTAATTCATGAATTATCAAGCATGGCAGTCTAGATATCATGCGGTAAATAAAAGATAGGAATTTAAATAGACTAAAAGAGCATGATAAGCAGACTGAAATGATAGCAACGAAACATGCGTGTTCTATGAGTCAAAAGAGGCCATAAGTGGTCTAAAACCAACAATAAACCCACAACAGCGATGTCGTAAAATCGATAACCACAACAAATCTAGTACTTGGTATCACATAATCACTAGGGGGTCAAACACTTCTGCAGAAGTGCATGCATTTTATCCCAACTAGTGTAGGTTGCAAGTACCTTCGAGACACGCACTTATTCCAAGAACACACATACAAGAAATATAGAATGGAAATCCAACCAGTAAATCATAGCAAATAGAATAGAATGATAATGAATCACATAGTATTTTCTTACTGGCTTACTAATCATACATAAGCTTATGGGCTAGTGTACTTACCTGTCTAATCGCAACACGTGAAAAGTCTCGCGACTCTAAAATGTATTCCCGAGTTCAACAATTACTTGTCAATGGTTTGAACCACAAATATTAGGTTTATAGTCATTAATTTGTCTTAAAATAAACCCCAAAGTTATACCAAAGTTTTGGCAAAAACTCAGTAAAAACAAACTCGGGAAACTCAGTTAAATCCATTGAAAAGCTTGTACCACACTTGGGTTTTAAAACAATTCAATTATAGGCCCAAACAGTGAGAAAAAGGCTCACTAACCAAGTCGTTTGTGGGTCACAACGTGGGCCCATGGGCCTATGGCGTGACCATGTCTTCTTACAAATAACGCACACGCATAACCATGAAATACACACAAATAAAAGACGCACACGTAGGCTCTAGGCAGCGTGACACGTGCACCACACACTCTCACTGACGAGCACACCGCAAAACACATATATACACATAATTAATGGGTCGTTGTTGCAAATAAAATATCTTGTTGGGCCCAACTACCAGGACCACTAAACACAACTACATATTTTACACTATACAAGCCGTGGGCCCTTGTTGGGCAACCATGTTTTACACTCAAACGCCCTTTACATCCCGTCAAGAAGAAACACCAACAAAACATCTTCACAGCCAAATCTAGAGCTTCCTTATATCACTCACTAGTTGAGTTTTTTTGTGAGTCACGTCGTATGGGTCATGGCCAAAAGCGTCCCTGCGGCGCGCACACCTCACACATACACGACAAATACATGTATACGCACACGCCTTGTGCATGCCATGAGAAGAAAAACCATGAAAACGTTCCTTAAAAACTAAATTCCAAAATCATAAGAACACATGTACTCCTCATGCCGCGAAGACCTTACACATGGAAGCGTCACCACGACGGGGACTTCATTATCTCTGTCCCATGCAAATGTGAGAGACGTCGCCGCACTACAGAGTGCGCGGCATCTCCACGATGTGCAATGTAAACCAAATTTCCCGAAAACACCAAACACCATATGAACACCTCGCTCTTGGTGATCAATGCCATAATGTTTCTAGGCATCAAAACTCCCCAAAATTGACTCCGGATCATCGTGGGCTGCCCAAATTTGATTGAAAACCCAAAATAACCAACTAAATCTTAAAATCCAATAAAATTAATAAAATACATCAAAAAGCAACACCAGCGTCGATGCTGCGTGTTGATTGCTCTTGTGGGTTGTTGAGATATTGGTGGCCCACCAAGATTCATCTCCGACGAGGCACCTTTGGTCATCGTGATTGACATTTGAATATACAAACCAAAAATAGAAAGGAAGAAGAGGGAAAAGGGGAGTATAGTGCTCACCTTGCTCATGAAGCTCCGTTTCACCACCTAATAGTGTTGGTCAGCTTTTCTTATTCACCAAGAAAGAAAAGAAAAGAATGAATAGTGAAAAGGGGATCAAGTGCTAGAGTGGTCCTTATATGGGCCCACTTATCATCAACTTGTACGCGCCCATCTCGAGACGAATCCATCAGCTTCCCCCATTAGAGTGTCCACCAAGTCTAACTCCCCATGTTGACTCTACTAAGTGACTCGGGGGTCACATAGTTATCCAACTCCCATGTTGATCCCGCGCTCCTCGGCCAGAATCGCACTCTGAATTTGAACTCCTGTGTATGTGTCTCGCCACTTTTCAATGAATTATAATATTGATTATCCAAAAAATAATTTATTAATGTTTTCTACGTTTTTAATTTCCCTATTTACCTAGGTGAAGCCTCACTCAGACTAAACAGTTGCCCAAACGGCTCGAGACACGTATCAGACTATCATACTAATACAAAACAACACAAAATCATAAAATTACCTCGGTGTCAACTCCTAAAGTCCGAAATACAGCGAAGTATTACGCAGCCTGGTCACGGTCTTGACAACTTGATCGCGTTCAGGATAAATAATACACTAACCCTATCAATTTCAATAACTTAGAATTGTTATAAAATATAATAGTTAATTAGTTAGCGAAAGTCTTAACAATTTATAGCGGAAGTCTTTTAAGCATTTAGCGAAAGTCTTTGAAAATAAATGAAAACAATTTGATAAACCTAAGTGTGGAAACCAGGAATAACTATCACAGTATATATATGAACTATACGACGAAACATATAGACAATGTAATAGTCAAAAGTCGGGGAACTAACGTTCAACCAAATATATATACAACCTAATAGTATGAAAGACATAATAAGTAAATACACAAAATATCAAGACCTATAATCAGACAGTAGTATACTCCCCAAGCTTAAAAGTAGTCGCTAATCTTCTCCTTGTCAGGTCTCCTGTTCGACGGATCTACACCCAACATCATAAAAACGATAGTGGGTACAAAGTATAATAGTAATTCCCAAATGACTTATTTACTCACACTTCCAAAATAAATGAATGGTATTTTAAAACATAACAGTAGTCAAGGAATGCTCTAAATAAACATGCTAGAAAATATCAGAAACTCAAATGAAACTGACACAGGTTAAGCAGTTTGATCTAGGTCCGGTCGGCGGTGAAATCTATCACTTAGCCTTTTTCACTATTTCTATGGAGCTGTGCTCTGCATATCATCATTTTCTAATAACCTCAAATGGTGAAGTTATGCTCTACGCGCATAAATCATCTATCACAAATCTCGTCGAACACCCTAGTTCATTACGCCGTGAGTCGCGCGAGTATAATAAAGAGTGCCGACATCCTCAAGGTTCAGTGACCCTGTGAATCACCCACTCTATCATGTGCAATAGACCCTAGATACTAAAACTACTATTAAAGACAATAAAAGACTCGGTAAATGATTCCAATAATTTGCTATGCTACAAACCACAAATAGACCAAGAGTACAAGTTTCTAAGACAATTATAAACTTAGCTAATCCTAATAGCATGCTATTCAATTCAATTCATTTATACTTAATTGAAAAGAGACATAAGTAATAGAAGGAATCAAATTTATAATTGACAAGGCATTATCATGATTTGCAAATTCAACAATAGAAACAATCAAATATCATGATAATCAGAGTACGTGGCACACAAATTCAGTCCTATAGAATGTCCAAACAATAGCATAATTGGTATGAAATGGAAATAAATAGTTCAAGTGAGATTACACACACTCAAGCAATTATCCTACCTAACTCCAACCTTTCGACTCCTGCACCTGCGCACCCAGACTCTCAACACACTTCCCTATATCCCTGGGGTGCTGATCGTGATCCTCGCGTGTCCTCGAATAAATCAGAATGTCGTCGATGAAGACCATCACGAATCGGTCAAGAAACAACCTAAATATTCATTGCATGAGGTCCATAAACATGGCGGTGTTGAACTAAGTAGTAAGTCACTTTACTCCGTCCAGGATTTTGATGGAAATAAACAAGGTGAAAAATATACTAATAAATATCAAGTGCATTTCAGTTTATCAAAGGTTGCAAAACATCACATCACGAGTATTCGAGCATTCAAGCCATACAAGTTCAAGATTCGGCATACACAAGGGAATGAAGACGAAAGATCAAACTATATATTGTAGCATTGATGTAAGGTATAAAAGTTCACTTACGCAAGTCTATTGCATTAGCTCTTGCACATCGTGTTTTTAAAATGGATTTTTAAATGTCAATCAATAACTTGAAGCTTTAAGTTAAACTTAACACTTAACTAGGTCTTATAAGTTTAAACAATGATAATCTATGTGTTTATGATCACATCATATTTTGAAAACCATTGTGGAAGTTTTCGAAAAAGAAAAACTGATTTTTGAAAAGAAAAACTGCATATTTTCGAGAAGCCCCTCGTGTGTCATGAAACCAAGATTTTCCATTTTTGGGATTTGTGAAAATATCCGAACCACCCAAATAGGCTTTATGACCCATAACAAACATACGTAATATGTTATATGAGGGTTGGATGGGTCTCGGACGCGATAAAAGGTCGCTAACCAAAGGGACATAAATATTTATTTTGAGGTCCCTGCAGTTAGCGCGCTAATAATATTATTAGCGCGCTAAGTGCAGAGTTAGCACGCTAGATCTGAATATTAGCGCGTTAATTACTTCCTGACAACTTTTTTATAAATCTGAAAAAACACACTTTAATTTGAATTTTTGATGGAATCTTAGCCCTTAGATCCCTAGAACGGTCATAAAACTATTATATAAGAACATAGTGTTGGGAAATGTGCCCTAGGTCAATCCATTAACAGTTTTATGAATACATTTTAGTTAATAAAATAGAGGATTTCATTTGTTGTTTATTACAATTGATTTGCATGTTTACATTATAATAAGATCCATGGGTATTTACGAAATATCCTAAATGTCCCTAATCGATTATTATATCTTGGGAACTATAATGAATTAAGAATAGTGTGAGTCTTGATTGATGATCATACGATGATCATACGTATAGGAATACGAATCAAGATCATGAGTACTTATTAGGGAACAAAAATCTTGGGACCAGGCTGCTATGAGAACATCACATGGATTAAGTCATAGTTGTTTTTCATGATATGTATATTATTCAATCCTCTGACTTGAGATTACCAGAGACTTCAACATTAAGAATACAGTGATTTGACACAATCAAACGTTGTCTTTAACCAGACGATTATAAAGGTTGTGATTGGTTCTTGTGTGAATAATGTGGTGAAGTTGTGTAATCGAGATAAATTTGTCCTCTCATATAAAGAGAGATATCTAGTGGATCCTCGATGTGTTAAACTGTTAAAAGGCTTAGTCTAAGTGAATTGATATTGATCAATGTCACTTGGAAGTTTCGATCTACCTAGAGATCGAGACTAGTACAATTGAACATCTTGGATGACAATTCCATGCCTTATGTTTGATCAAAAGGATATCGTGTGACAAAAGGATGTTATATACACTATTGATTAGGTTGTATCGATTTGATATTCGTGTAACTTGGGTAGTCATAATGTCTTGCTAGAGGCGCTTATGACTTGTATACCAAAATGTGTTTTGATACACGCCAACGTTGTATGAGCCTATTGGGTCGCTGCAGCGAGAATAGTTTTGCGAGATTTTAAGATGGTTTAGAAAAATGAATTTTATATGATAAAATTCATGACGAAACGTCCTTGTAGTGTATTACACTTATACTTCTTTAAGTAGGGGTATATGTGTAATTTACTTAATCGTCTATATACAAGGGGTTGTATAAATAGATGCTTTGAGTTAGAATACAAGTACGAAAGACTTAAAAGGGGCTAAAACTCTATTTTCGTTTTAAGAAACGACTTAGGGTTTTTTGGTATGCTCTGGATCGTTTTGGAGAGAAACTAAAAAGTTTGGTATTCTCTCAAAGCTAGCACTTCAAATCTCGGATGCCGTTCATGTGTGGACTGCTGATAGAGGGCGTTCATCATTGGCAGCGCCTTAGAGATCGATTAATCTTCAAAAAGGTACATTGCGACTAAGGTACGATTAAGTTTTTATAGTCTTAACGTGTTTTAATGGAATCAGATTCAGATCCTGTTGGGGTTTTTCTCAAAATAGTTTTGAAATCTCTGCTGTGCATGAACCCCAAAACCCAACACATAGAACACTCTTAGACACTAAAAACAAGAGTTTTGTCCCAATAAGAAAGAAAACACACAATAGCTTAAAACTTTCAAAAGGAGAAGCTTGGATTTTTGTGAATAAGACAAAGAATATTCTTGACACTGTCTATTCACTCTCAAATCCAACATATTTGAAGCTTTTTAGGGTGTATAACAACCTCTCCAAAACAGTTTTTTTAAGTCGCTTTCTTGGGGTTGTAAGAAAGCCTTTTGTTCTAGTTTTTTCTTCTGCTTAAATTTCATAACTTTGTGTATTTGACTTGGAAAATCATTTGTTGTACCTTTGAACACACTCATCTTAGGTTTTGTGCTTAAACTTATTTTATTAAACCCTAGGATTGGTTTGGACAAAAGTTTGCACTTAAACTTAATTTTTATCAAACTTCTTGTTCTCTGGATTTGAAACGGATTTGTTATAATCGATTTGTTTGAAACCGTTTCATATTTGAGTTGTGCATAAAATCAGTGACATATTTGCATTCAATTATTTTCATACTTGCACGCATTAGAGTGGTTAGGCTCTAGGAGGCTTGCTAGTATTTGAACTTGGTGCCACTTTACTTTGTAAAGTGTATTTCATATTTTCAATTATTGATTGTAATTGAATGATCGTAAGACTTAGTGGAATCTAAGTCAAAGGGAAGACCTAGTTGAGGCTAGGCATAAACCCTAGTTGCGGCTAGGTAGGAAGTCCTAATTATGATTAGCCATTCTAGGCTTGTAAGCTTAAGCTGTAACACTTATTTGCATTATAAGTGGGGGTTTAAAAATCCTAACCGAGGAGGTTAGGTAGTGGATGTAGATCATTGGATCGAACCACTATAAATTGTGTGTTACTTTCTATCTCTTCTATCCCATTCACTTACATAGCGTCCATATTTGCACTTTGGTGAGTATATAGCATCTTGATTATTGAATTAAATTAAAAAGGACATTAACTTCTCGATACACCCAATTCACCCCCTCTTGGGTGTGGTTTCAATTGGTATTAGCACGGGTTATTGCTCAAATTGTTACTATCGTATCTTTGTGTGTTTTTGTGCAAGGATGCAAATTCTAGATCCGGATCGTCTTAGAGAAGGCAACTCCTCGAGTAGGCCTCTGTATTTTGATAGAACTAACTATGCTCATTTGAAAGTGAGGATAAAGTTTTAACTTGGAGCGCAAAATAGATTTTTGTGGGATGCAATTTAAAATGGCTACACTCCACCGGACAAGCCATTGAAAGAGTATACCGCTGAGGAGATCAAGATTGAGCTCTCAAATGATCAAGCCATGAATCATTTGTTTTGGGCATCAAGTGAGAACGAATTTAACCAAGTTAGCGATTGTCAAACGGCCAAAGAAGTGTAGGAGAAGCTTGAGTTACTCTATGAAGGTACCATTCAAGTGAAGAAGACAAAGTTGAGAATTCTTGAGGAGCACTATGAAACTTTCCGAGTTGGATCCGATGAAAACATAGCCACCGTCATCACTCGGTTTACTAAACTATTGAATGAGATCAAGAATCTTGGAAAAAACTATGATCAAGAGACTTTAGTGTACAAGTTCCTTATAGGCTTGCCTAAGGAATGGGATGATGGGTTTTGGGGTTCATGCGCAGCGGAGATTTCAAAACAATTTTGAGAAAAACCCCAACAGGATCCGAATCTGATTCCATTAAAACACGTTTAGACTATGAAAACTTAATCATACCTTAGTCACAACGTACCTTTCTGAAGGTTAATCGATCTCTAAGGCGCGCCAGCAATGACGAACCCCTCTACTAGATGTCCACACACGAACGGCGACCGAGATTCAAAGTGCTAGCTTTGAGAGAAAACCAAACCCTTTTTTTTTTTCTCCAAAACAATTCAGAACATACCAAAAACCCTTTTTGTTTCTAAAACGAAAATAGAGTTAATGGCCCTTTTTAATTTTTCGTCCTCAACTATGTATTCTGACTCAAGGCGTCTATTTATACAACCCTTGTATATAGACGGTTAAGCAAATTACACATATACCCCTACTTAAAGAAGTATAAGTGTAATACAATACAAAGACGTTTCTGTCATGAATTTTATCATATAAAATTCATTCTTCCAAATCATTTTAAAATCTCGCAAAACCATTCTCAGTGTGCGACCCAATAGGCTCATACAACGTTGGCAGTGTACCAAAACACATTTTGGTATACAAGTCATAAGCGGTCTCTAGCAAGACATTATGACTACCCAAGTTGTACGAATATCAAATCGATACAACCTAATCAATAGTGTATATAACATCCTTTTGTCACGCGATATCCTTTTGATCAAACATAAGGCATGGTATTGTCATCCAACATGTTCAATCGTACTAGTCTCGATCTCTAGGTAAACTGAAAACATCCAAGTGACATTGATCAATATCAATTCACTTAGACTAGGCCTTTTAACAGTCTAACACATCGAGGGATCCACTAGATATCTCTCTTTATATAAGAGGGACAAATTCTATCTCGATTACACAACTTCACTACATTATTCACACAGTAACCAATCACAACCTTTATAATCATCCGGTTAAAGACAACGTTTGATTGCGTCAAATCACTGTATTCCTAATGTTGAAGTCTCTGGTAATCTCAAGTCAGAGGACTGAAAAATATACCTATCATGAGAAACAACTATGACTTAATCCATGTGATGTTCTCATAGCGGGTCGGTCCAGTACTTTGTTCCCTAACAAGTACTCATGATCTTGATTCGTATTCCTATACGTATGATCATTGTATGATCATCAATCAAGACTCACACTAGTCTTAATTCATTATAGTTCCCAGTATAATAATCGACTAGGGACATTTAGGATATTTCTATAAATACCCATGGATCTTATTATAATGTAAACATGCAAATCAATTATAATAAACAGCAAATGAAATCCTCTATTTTATTAACTAAAAATGTATTCATAAAGACTGTTAATGGATTGACCTATGGCACATTTCCCAACATGGGATGCCAAGAAGTATGCTATCCAATAGACATAAAATCTTGAAGATTATACATTAGATGCTTTGTGTGGAGAGCTAACAGTCCCTGAATTTGAACTTAAAGACCGAGCTAAATTGGAAGCATTAAGTGGAGGCACAAAGAGTTCAAGAAAAAAGATTGCTTTGAAGGCAAATAGCTCCCCAGTTGCATCAGTAGAGATCATTAAAAAGGAAAAATCTTGTGACGACAATGATCTTGAGGAGGAAATAGCTATGCTTTCAAGAAAGCTCAACAAGGCCATGTACAAGCGAGACAAGTATAACAAGAAGTTTAAAAATGGAAACAAGGGAGGAAAGTTAAGTGAGACCATATACTTCAGGTGTGGCAAATCGAGCAACATCAAGGTGGAATGCAAGTCTAAGAAAGTGTTGGACAAGAAGAAAGGAAAGAAAAGTTTCAAGGCAACTTGGGATGACTCATCCTCATCAAGTTCCGAATCCGAGTCAGAGAGTGAGAAAGTAATACTTTGTCTCATGGCATAATGCGAGGTAAACTCTAACGCTTTTAACGTTGATGATGTTAATGATTTGGATGATGTTCCAAACCTTGATGAGCTTAGAAAAGAGTTGAAAAAAAAGGTCAAAAAGACCAAACAACTCAAAAAGAGCTTGACCATATCAATTAGTGAAATAGAGTCACAAAATGAGACCATTAATGATCTTCAAAGTGACTTAACTGAAGTCCTAAAAGAATGAGATGCTTTAGACAAGGAAGTAGAGGACTTGACCAGCACGGTGCATAAGTTCACCAATGGTTGGGAGCACAACGACGTGTACTCAACAAAAGAGGCATAGGCTATGGAACAAACTTGTTGAGTTACAAGAAATTACTAGATGATGATCGTAGATGTTCTAAATGCAATAGGACTCATGTGATTGGGAGATGTGCCTTACAAAAGGTAAAAGTGGGTAGACTAGCATGGGTAGTTAAAAATGTTTATGACACTAACTTTCTCGGACCCAAAGGTGTTTAGGTACCAAAATCTAGTGTGTTTCCCATTGTGTGGGATGCGAGGAAGAGCACCCCATGGTACTTGGATAGTGGGTGCTCAAGACATATGATCGGAGATGCACATCAATTTATTGAATTAAAGCGATATGATGGAGGAAAGGTTACATTTGGAGACAACAACAAAGGAAAAGTTATTGGTCTTAGAACCGTCGGTAACAATTTACTTTCCATTTCTAATGTTTATCTTGTTAATGGTTTGAAACATAATTTGCTTAGTATTAATTAATTGTGTGACAAAGGATTTCATGTAATGTTTGAATCATCCAAATGCATCGTTAGGAATGAGAAGCATGAAACACTATTTATTGCATATAGAGATAAAAAATTTTATGCCATTAACTTTGATGAGATGCATATGCAAAATATTTCATGTTTGAGTGCACAAAGTGAATGTGATGCATGGTTGTAGCACCGTTGATTAGAACATTCTAGCATGTAAAACTTGTCAAAATTGACCAAACATGATCTCGTCAAGGGCCTACCCAAATGTACTTTTAAGAAAGATAAGGAATGTGAACCTTGTATCCTTGGAAAACAAGTGAAATCGTCATTTAAGGCGAAAGTAACAAGTGACGTGACTCAAGCTTTAGAACTTATCCATATGGATTTGTTTGGACCCACTCAAACACAAAGTCTAGGGGTAAATCATATTGCTTGTCATTGTTGATGATTTTACTAGGTATACATGGGTGTATTTTCTATCTCATAAGCATGAAGTGTTTGATGTGTTTGTAAAATTTTGTGTTTTGGTTAAGAATGAAAAGGGATACAAGATCACCACCATTAGAAGTTATAGAGGTGGTGAGTTTGTAAATAGGAACTTGGAGGATTTTTGTGCTAAACAAGGATATACACACCAATTATCCTCTCCTAGAACACCCCAAGAAAATGGAGTTATTGAAAGAAAAATTGGACACTCCAAGAGATGTGTAGGACTATGCTAAATGAGTACAACATAGCTAAGCATTTTTAGGCTGAAGCCATTAACACGGCGTGCTATGTTATAAATAGAGTAAATGTCCGAAAGTAAGTGAAAAAGACTCCTTATGAACTATAGAAAGTCTGAATACCCAACATAAGTTATTTTAAGGTGTTCGGTTGCACTTGCTATGTTCTAAATGATAAGGATCATTTGGAAAAATTTGACCCAAAGTCAAATGTATGTACTTTCCTAGGCTACTCCATGCATAGCAAAGCATATCAGGTGTTTAATAGATCAATCAAAACCATAGAAAAGTCTATCCATGTGAAATTTGATGAAGTAGATCCCAAAGTAAAAATGATGCACAACTTGTAAAAATTAAGGATTGATGATGAAGATGATGGCACCCTAGGACAAACATCAAATAGTCAAGAGGTCGAGATAAGCATAGATTCCAAAACAAGTGCACCTACGAATTTAGGACTTCTTATTGTCTATCCCTCCCAACAAATTATAGGTGATCCAAATAAAGGTATAATCACTAGGTCAATGTTACATCTAGATGAGGGACACATTGCTTTTGTATTACAAAACGAGCCCACCAAGATAGATGATGCCTTAGAAGATGAGTTTTGAATAATGGCTATATAAGAAGAGCTAAGTCACTTTGTTAGGAACAAGGTATGGATACTAGTACCTAGACCTAAGGACCATACTATTATTGGCAACAAATGGGTTTTAGAAACAAAAAGAATGAGAAGGGTAAAATTGTAAGAAACAAGGCTCGATTGGTTGCACAAGGCTACAATCAAGAGGAAGGAATTGATTATGAGGAAGTATTTGCACCCGTAGTAAGACTAGAAACAATTCGAATGTTTCTTGCTTATGCTTGCTACAATGCATTTTTACTATACCAAATGGATGTTAAAAGCGCATTCTTAAATGGTTTTACCAATGAAGAAGTATATGTAGAACAACTACGGTGTTTTGAAGATCATGATCTTCCAAGTCATGTCTATTATCTTCAAAAAGCCTTGTATGGACTAAGACAAGCTCCTAGAGCTTGGTATGATAGACTTAATGCATTTCTACTTGATAAAGGATTTAAGAAAGGAACGCTAGATCCTACTTTGTTCATTTTGATCAAAAAGCATGATATGCTACTTGTTCAAATTTATGTTGATGATATTATCTTTAGGTCATTCGACACACGTTTATGTGATGAATTCTCATCATTAATGACAAATGAATTTGAAATGAGCATGAAGGGTGAACTAACATACTTTCTAGGCTTGCAAATAAAGCAATCCAAACATGGTATTTTTATAAATCAAGCAAAGTATGTGAGGGACATGCTAAGGAAGTTCAAATTTGAAAATCTGAAAGCATGTGACACTCCTAATAGTTCCACCATCAAAATAGATAAAGACCAATTAAAAAAATTTATAGATCCTAAACTTTACTATGGAATGATAGGTAGCCTCCTATATTTGACAGCAAGTAGGCCTGATATTATGTTTAGGGTATGCTTATGTGCTAGATTCCAATCTGATCACAAGGAGTCATACTTAAAATGTGTAAAGCGCATATTTCGGTATCTAAGTGGAACACAAGACTTAGGATATTGGTTCAACAAAACCAAGAGTTTCGAACTCTGAAGTTTTGTCGATTCTAATTATGCGGGAAGTCTAGTTGATAGGAAAAACACTTCTAGATTTTGTTATTTGTTAGGAACATTACTTATATCATGGTTTAGAAAAAAGCAAAATTTTGTTGCCTTGTCTACGGCGGAAGACGAATATGTGGTTGTCAGGAGTTGTTGTGCTCAAGTTCTATACATGAAACAACAACTTAAGGATTATCAAATCCTAGTTAGTTGTGCTGAAATTTATTGTGATAACATAAGTGCAATTAACATATCGAAAAATCTGGTGTTACACTCTCGCACAAAACACATTAAGATTAGGCACCATTTCCTTCGTGATCACGTCCAAAAGGGCGATGTTAAACTCATCCATGTGCCCACAGAGGATAAACTAGCTGATATCTTCACTAAGCCATTGCCTAGAGATCAAATTTCTAAGATTCAGTGTGAATTAGGAATGTCTCATGAATCGGACCTTCTACATATGTTCTAGTTGTTTTGAACCTTTTTATATGGTGTTAGTGAAGTGTCCATGAAGTTTGAGGTGAATTGGAGTTGTACGTCAAAAAATTCAAAATTTTTAGTCCGAAAATTTCAGAGGGCAATTAGCGCGCTAATTGCTGATATAGCGCACTAATTCTGTTCTGGCCCAAACTAATTAATTGACCCATTGGCGCATTAATTTTGCTATTAGCGTGTTAATATCGCTCGACCAGATAGTTATAAATTCATTTGTTTGCCCTCAATCCTTCACCTTACGTGTCTCTCATCTCCTCTCTGGTTCCCGTCGTCTCCGCCGTGCCCCTCTCCACCCTCACGTAAGATCCCTCACTCTCCTCGTCAATTTCTTCACGCTTTTGTCACTAAGCCCTAGGATTTCATTATCCTATGTCGACTCGTCGAACCTCCGCTCGTTCCTCTTCCCGTCAAACTGCCTCCATAACGTCTCGACCTACCCCTGCATCGTCTTCTCGTCGTCCCTCTGCACGTCATGTTATCTAGTCCTCCTCATCTAGCAGTGATTCTGAATCCACTCCTTCCTCTAACCACAGTCAGTCCGTCATAGTTCCGGCAAATACCCCACGAAATGAGGGTCGTGCTAAGTCCGTTCATGAGCTTAAGTCCATCTTAGATTCGGTAGCTCCACGGCTCATGGATACTAAAATTCTTAGGCCCGCCATTGTTGATTTTGCCTTCTTTGATAATACTCATCTCCCAGTTCGGGAGATCTTCGACAAGGTGGGATGAACTACCTTTTGTGCATATAATGCTAATTATAACTCCCCTTGGTCAGGGTTTTCTATTCCAATCTTGAAACGACAAACAATTTTGTACTTAAATCGTCTATTGGTAGCCAGTCTATCGAAATATCCCCTGAGAATCTTGCTCAACAGCTTCAGCTTCCTTTGCACCCTCCTACCACTACGGTTGTGTGCAAATTTCTGAATTGGCCAATTCATCGTCTTGTATTGCTTAATTCACATTTGCAGTTGAAAAGGAAGGTAACCGTATACCCAATTGGAATAACTGACACACATTTCAAACTTATACCTCACCTTCTTCATAAGGTTCTTCACAAGGTTATTCTTTCACGCGATGGTAGTAAGAACTACATGACTCTACTCGACATGTTTGTCCTTGGGCACCTGATACGTATGATACCCCTTAGTTTGCCCCGTATCATTATCAACTATATCACGAGCACGTGTAGCTCAGGTCGTCATCTTCCTTATGCTCATATAATCACATCTTACCTGGAGTCCGCCCAGGTGGATCTCACTTTAGGTGGTCGTCCACTCTTTGTCTATGATGCCATTGACATGGCCACTTTGAAGGCCATGAAGTACCGCTACATTCGTGAAAGATAGAAATGGATACGGAAAGATGAAATCCCGGATGGTCAGCACACGGCGGTTATGAGTCTCCAATACCTACAGACTCTCTAGTTGCTTCTATCGATACGCTGGACTATTTGGAAAACAGCTATACTTTTTCTCACGACGATGATGGCACTGATGGAAATGATGGCGATGATGATGCTCATCAGGAATTTACGGCTCCACTGCAGCAGTTGCAACATCCGTCGACGCAGCCTCCACCTCTTTCGACATTCGGCAGCTTAACCACTCCTCTAGAGATGTCTCCATTGTCGGCATACATTTTTGCGTAGCTGGGATACATGCATGAGTATATGACTCAGACTTTCACTGCATTTGACACGAGTCTTCAGTGTCAGAGTAATTGGCCACGTCACATCGAGGGTCTACGCCAGCACGCAATGGTCGTGCCTTTGGTTCGGCACGTCAGCCATCGTCCTCACGAAGAAGTGTTTAGGGATATTCTTGTTAAGAGAGCATTAGGCTCATAAATGTTAGTTTTAGATGCTTTTATGACAAATTCCTTTTTGTAGACTCATGTTTTACGCCACAACCATGCCTCCATTTCTCTATGCAATTTATACCATGAATTTTTTTTGCGTATCTCTGAGATAATATTATGCTTCCGTCTATTGTTCTGCATCGATTACATAGGTACTGCTTTTCATTGATATCTATGGTACTTTGTATTTGAATGTGCGTGTTGTTATTTGTTTTATATGCATGAAGTGAGGGGAAGCTCATTTTTCTATTGTTGATTCTATTCTTCGCTTCCTTCTCTATTATGCACCTGCTATACGGGGAGTTTGGCCCTACTTTTTAATGGTATTAAATGGGGAGAAAATGGGGTTAAAGTTGAAAAAACGTGGATGTGGTTGAACTTGAACATTTAAATGAAAATTGTATGATGTGTACAACCATGAATGTAATATGAATACACTTGGATTATGTTTTATGCTAGTCAAGTTCACTTTGTTTGTTATCATCAAAAAGGGGGAGATTGTTGGACTAAGTAGTTAGTCACTTTACTCCGTCTAGGACTTTGATGGAAATAAACAAGGTGAAAATATACTAATAAATATCAAGTATATTTCAGTTTTGTCAAAGGTTGCAAAACATCACTTCATTAGTATTCGAGCATTCAAGCCATACAAGTTTAAGATTCGGCATACACAAGGGAATGAAGACGAAAAATCAAACTATGTATTATAACATTGATGCAAGGTATACAAGTTCACTTACGCAAGCTTATTGCATTAGCTCATGCACATCGTGTTTTTAAAATGGATTTTCAAACGTCAAGTGATAACTTGAAGCTTTATGTTAAACTTAACACTTGACTAGGTCTTATAATTTTAGACAATGATAATCTATGTGTTTATGATCACATCGTATTTTTAAAACCATTATGGAAGTTTTCGAAAAAGAAAACTGGTTTTTGAAAAGAAAAATTGCATATTTTCGAAAAGCCCCTCGCATGTCATGAAACTAAGATTTTTCGCTTTCAGGATTTGTGAAAATATCCGAACCACCCAAATAGGCTTTATGACCCATAACAAACATACATAATATGTTATATGAGGGTTGGTTTGGTCCCGGACGCGATAAAGGGTCGCTAACCAAAGGGACATAAATATTTATTTTGAGGTCCTTGCAGTTAGTGCGCTAGATCTGAATATTAGCGCGCTAATTGCTTTCTTGACAGCTTTTTTATAAAGCTGAAAAACACACTTTAGTTTGAATTTTTGATGGTATCTCAGCCCTTGGATCCCTAGAACGGTCATAAAACTATTATATAAGAACATAGAACACTCTCAAACACCAAGAACAAGAGTTTTGTCCCAACAAGCAAGAAAACACACAAGAGCTCAAAACTTTTAAAAGGAGAAGCTTAGATTTTTGTGAAGAACGCAAAAAATATTCTTGAGGCTGTCTATTCACTCTCAAATCTAGCATCATTGAAGCTTTATAGGGTGTACAACAACCTCTCCAAAATAGTTTTTCAAGTCACCTTGTTGGGGTTGTAAGAAAGCCTTTTGTCCTAACTTTTTCTTGTGCTTAAATTCCATAACTCTGTATGTTTGACTTGAAAAATCATTTGTTGTGTCTTTGAACACACTCATCTTGGGTTTTGCGCTTAAACTTATTTTATTAAACCTTAGGATTGGTTTGGACAAAAATTTGCACTTAAACTTGATTTTTATCAAACTTCTTGTTCTTTGGATTTGAAATCGGATTTGTTATAATCGATTTCTTTGAAACAGTTTCATATTTGAGTTGTACATAAAATCAGTGACATATTTGCATTTTTCAATTGTTTTCATACTTGCATGCATTAGAGTGGTTAAGCTCTAGGAGGTTTGCAAGTATTTGAACTTGGTGCCACTTTACTTTGTAAAGTGTATTTCATTATTTTCAGTTATTGATTGTAATTGAATGATTGCAAGACTTAGTGGAATCTAAGTTAAAGGGAAGACCTAGTTGAGGCTAGACATAAACCCTAGTTGCAGCTAGATATGAAGTACTAATTGTGATTAGACATTCTAGGTTTGTAAGCTTAGGTTGTAACACTTATTTGCAATATAAGTGGGGGTTTAAAAATCCTAACCGAGGAGATTAGGTAGTGGATGTAGATCATTGGATTGAACCACTATAAATTGTGCGTCACTTTCCATCTCTTCTATCCCATTCACTTGCATAGTATCCATATTCGCACTTTGGTTAGCATATAGCATCTTGATTATTGAATTAAATTACAAAGGGCGTTAACTTCTCGATACACCCAATTCACCCCCCTCTTGGGTGTGGTTTCAGGCAGGGCGTTGATCAGCCCGAACGGCATGACCGTAAACTGGTAGTGTTCATATCGGGTGCTAAATGCTATTTTGGATGTCCTCGTCCCTAATACTAAGATAATGATACCCTGATGTCAAGTCTATATTGGAGAAAAATTGTGCTCCTCTTAGCCACTTAAATAGATCATCAATCCTCGGTAGTAAGTACTTGTTCTTAACTGTGGCATTGTTCAATTGCCTATAGTCAATGCACACTCCTAGACTACCATCTTTCTTCTTCACGAAAAGTATTGGTGCTCCCCACGACAACATAGAAGGCGTGATAAATCACTTCTTCCCCAAATCATGACATTGAGACTTCAACTCCTCTAACTCTTTTGGGGCCATGCAGTAAGGTGGTATCGCGATCGGTCTAGTGCCCCGGTACTAACTAGATGATGAAATCTATCTCTAGTGGTGGCGGTAGTTCAGGCAAATCCTCTGGGAAAACTACGGGAAACTCTCTAACGTTTGGTATGTACTCATGTCAGGGTCCCTGACTCTTTGCTATGGCGTATAAGGCTATTAAGGTCTCCATCTCTCCACTAAATGCTAGTCGACCTCTCGTGGTACCGGCTCTCAATGTACTACCCCTATAAATAAATGTTGGACGCCCTGGGATCTCGAATATCACTGTCTTACGGTAGCAGTCGATATGTGCGTGATATACCGCTAGTCAATCCATCCCTAACAATGCGTCAAACTTCAAGAACTCGAGTACTATAAAATTCGCAAGTAACTCTACCATGCCTATCTCTACTAGACATCCCTCTACTAGGATATTAGGATATACCCTATCCACGGCCGCGGCACTCAAAATCAAATGCACTCTAAAGCTAACTGGTGTCAATCCTAAAATGCCTATCATGAGACCCACAATGAACGATATAGTAGATCCAGAATTGAATAAAACATAAGAATCTTTATCGAAAATAGAAACAGTACCCTCGATGAGTCTTCATGTAGCGCTGGCATCTGGATGAGCTACCATATTGGCTCCCTCTTAGCCCTGTTGTAGGCACACGACAATTGGCTATGGGCACTCCCTCACTATATGCCCGACCTATCAACATCTGTAGCATGTGACCTACCTATGCTGCTCAATCTGCTGCTGCCCCTGACCTTGTGTCGATCTCCGACCTTGACCCTGTGTTGGGCTCTGTCCCTGACGGGTCCCTCTCGTCCTCTGCCTCAATCACCCTACTGCTGGTATCGTGGTGCTGACAGTGTCGAGTGTGCAACTGTCACTAGTGCTGGCAATGTTGGCTTGACTGCTGGTGGCGGCAATGAACGTGTACCGACTGAACTCTACATGCCTACATAGTATGAGGTGTAAAGTGTGGTGATGTGCGTGGTACAAGTGTCCCTAACTCTTTGTCGTCAACTCTCATACTCTGCTAACTGCTCAGAGGACAACGTCTAACTCGAAGTTGTCCCGATAGTGACCTTAGACAAGTAGCAGGTCTCGTGTGAGAGTGTGCACTCATATAACTCATTGAGTGTCCTAGCGCCCGTTCCGACTACGTGATAACCAATATCTACCCTCAAGCCAACCCTAAAATGATGCACATCTACTATCTCATCTCAAACTAAATTCCTAATGAACTGTCTCAGATATCTACACCTATCCTGGTACTTCATGACTGACTTATCTACCTCCTGCCTCAAGCTCATAAACTCTCTCCACAACCTCATCATAAATGCAAACGAGAAGTACTACTGATAAAACTTGACCTTGAAAGCTTTCCATGACTTGAAATCCCTGCTAGTCGCTATTATAGTGCGCCACCAAACGTCAGCGTCCCTCTATAGTATGTACGAAGACAAGTTTGGGCGCAGTCGATCCTCAATGCCTAGAATTTGATGTAGCTTCTCCTTCGACAGTATCCATCCCTCTTTCTTCTCGAAGTCTCTCACCCCGTCGAAGCAAGCTAGCTGAAGTCAGAGGAAATCCTTCACTAGCTTAATCCCTACTATTGAGCCTAAAGGTGTAGGTGTGGGAGTCGGCGTCGCCTCTATAACCTCTACTGTCAAAACAGCCACAATCGAAAGAGTCGGCATCGGTGGAGATGCTACTGTAGTAATGGGATGATTGGGCTCCAACTGGGTGGTAATAGTTGCGATGGTGTCGAGAACTGTCATCGATGTAGGTGGAGCGAATCTGGCAGTCATCAACGTAATAAGATCGGCCAACTGCTGCCCCTGAGTTGAGACACGTTCAATTATCCTCTGAAGATCCTCTTCTAGTGCAGGAGACTGGCTGCTGCCGACACTCGCGTCATCGGTCTCGCGTACGTCCATCATCAGTGTCTGCACGTGGACAACGATCTTGTATATATATACATTATGAAATTAACAAGTATATATAACTAACCCTAACTCACGTTCACTCGATTCCCAACAAAATAGCCTATACGCAAAGATCGTCTAGTTTTCACTTCTAAGATTTGTGTCTTATTCAATTTTGTGTGTAACTTATCGAGAATGTTGGCTCTGATACCAACTGTGATGGCCCCTCTCCTAATCTAAGGCATAGCCTGGCCTAATCCCATAATTAAATCCAAATCACAATTTGTAGGACTTAACCACGTATTAATCAATCTTTTCAACCTAATTGCCTACTTGATCGCATTCAGGATAAATAATATACTAACCCTATTAATTTCAATAACTTAGAATTGTTATAAAATTTAATAGTTAATTAGTTAATGGAATTCTTTTAAGCATTTAGCCGAAGTCTTTGAAAATAAATGGAAATAATTTGATAAACCTAAGTGTGGAAACCAAGAATAACGATCACTATATATATACGAACTATGTGGCGAAACATATAAACATTATGATAGTCAAAAGTCGGGGAACTAACGTTCAACCCAATATATATATACAACCTAACATTATGAAATATATGATAAGTAAACACTCAAAATATCAAAACCTACAGTCAGACAGTAGTACGCTCCCCAAGCTCAGAAGTAGTCACCAATCTTCTCCTTGTCGGGTCTACTGCTCGATTTGGCAACAATCTTACTGCCTCAATTTGGGTTTTAGTGTCAGGTAAGGGACCTTGATCTCCTGTTCCAGATGGTTCAGAGCCATGGATTGGTTAACTCGATCATCACGTCATTTTTCTGTATCGTGTAGTAGCTCCTGTATATCCCCTACATATGGTTTAATGTCATCTAATCCAGAGATTCATTCTGATCCGCAGTCATCTGCTGGCATTGCCTCATCATCTGCCTCGTGCTCAATTTGTATGGTCAGACCTTCCCTCACTTCGACACTCAAGTTATTATGGACCCCTCCATTCAACACCGCATTCTGCCTATTAGTCAACCTCAGTTACAATAGACATGATTACGCCCTCATTTATGTGCAAAGTGCTAATCTTTTCTCCAATAGTTATAGGCTGGACCTGATTATTATAGACTTAGGCAACATTATTTAACTCTGTTAGGAAACTAGAATCGAACGATGTACCTGTGATGCGCGATGGACTTTTATGTGGATTAGGGCCTGTTGTTGGGAATGATATCCTTTTCATCGACTTTGTTTCCTCCCTCGCCTCCATGACACATATGGCTCAGATGGGGTTCTAATATGTGGCGGCCCCAATCTCCCGGGGTCGTCCCGCGACCCACGCCCTCCACTTGCAAGCCCAGCAGCGCTTATCACGTCATCGGATACGTCACTACTACAGCCACGTTCGCAGCTCGGTGAAGTGACGCTCCGTTTAACTAATTCTACTATATTGAAGTGTTAAATTCTCTTAAACATCTAGCAGGTTAGTTATTAATAATAACCATAGCGGAAGCATTTAATTCGCATTTTATGAGAATCGATTTAACCTAAGTAGTGGAAAACTTGGAAATAAACAACATGTATATAACTGAGACGAAGTAAACAGTAATCCATATACATGTGATAAAGTTCTAAAGTTCTCAAAACCCAGTAAAATAACATATACATACATACTCGGTAGTCAAACCACGAGTTGTCAACAGCAACGGCCTAAAAGACAGTCGTCTAGTACCTCTTTTCCCTTGCTCTTGCTCGTACCAGGATCTGCGCTCAGTTACCCAACACATACAGCAACGAGCCCAGTGAGTAAATTCACAAGAAAAGTCTACACGATAATCATGAAAACATCAATAACCTACAAGACATGTGAATATGACCCTGACAACAGGAATCATATTCCCATGGTTGGCAGTAAACAACCATCACAACATCACATCAATTACACATCAACTGTAATTGTAAAACATCCAAAATCCAACAAATCATTAACTAAATGGGCTCGACGTAAAATCTATAGATAAATGAATCATCACTCGTTCAATCACGATAAAACTATGACCCGCCGGTCATACGATAGCAAACCAAATTTTTAGCATAAATCAGTGCTTAATAAGAGGCTTACAATGACTACACCTTAACTCAGTAAACGGACGTACTCCTTTCCAAGCTTTTTAGTTCTAAGAGTACCCTTAATCCCTCGAGACAACAGTAGATACATTCTACACTAATCTACACAGTCGCCATCGCAGACTAGCCAATGCTCAAGTGTGTAGCCATAACCAAGATGAAAAACCATGCGTGACCACCAGCAGTCACCGCATACGATAAGATAATCGATAAAATAAACGCCATGAATTTAGAGTGTAACTTTCTTAAGGGTTTTACGCACTTGAAATACACTCTCCGACTTCCAGATCCGCTGAACTGACCCGCCAAGCTCCCCGATCCCCGAGCTATGATTCCCCCAGTCCCTAAAGTCCATTTATAGTGTTTATTGGTTAATTAAGTGGGTTGGTTATTCATTAAGTTCGATTTCACTTTTTAAAAATTCAAAGGACTGGTATTAGTGCGCTAGTCAGAACAATTAGCGCGCTAATTGATCTTTGGCACTGTTCATCATCTTCCCTAGCGTGATTAGCGCGCTAATGTTCATCACAAAGTGTGCTAATTGCACGCTGCCCAGAAAATCCAGAAATCAATTCTGCTAATGTTCATCACATAGTGTGCTAATTGCACGCTACCCAGAAAATCCAGAAATCAATTCTGGTTTTTCCTTGTTTCCAATACCTCATTTCATCTTAAAAATCATGCACACACTCCAAAAACATCAAATTACTATACAAAACATCAATTAAACAAGAATTCTTAACAAATCCGAGAATCAAAGTGTGCATGTTTAAAATCTAAAATCACCCAATTCACTTCAATTTTCCTCAAACTCGATTCGAAACGATGTAATTCCTTAAACCCAACCTCAAGAACATCTAATTAATCAAAACCAGTGATGATTTTATCCAAAAATCTGAGTTAACCTTAACCCACCAAAAACCATGTTTTTATCAAAAATTCACATTTAGAATGTAGAGATTACCTTAGATCGATGTTTTGAGGCTTAAATCTCCTCTCCAAGCTCAAATTCGTCCCTCAAATCCAATACTAGATCTCTCAAAATTTGCTTAGAGTTTGGTTTTTGCATGCTATCCATCGATCAAAGGTATTTATACTATTTGTTCTAATCTAATGTGTGCATGCATCCTGAGAACGATCTAACGGCCACTGATCACCCTGTGTCACTCAAGTTCTTGACACCTTATCGTAACACCTAATGCATTAAAAAACCCTATTGTGCATTTCGAGGATAATCATATGCACACTGATTTTTTCTATCCAACTATAGGACTTCAATTAATCCATTAATTCATTTTTCAACCTTAAGTTAGGTTACCTATTAAATCATAAAAAATTCATATGTGAGTCACACTAGTACTCAGCTACCCGACAATCCATGCCCTGTACCCCGGCTACCCGATACCCAGTACCCAGTCCCTGACACGCACTTCTAGACATATACCCGACTCGTGACCTTACCCGATATCAACGTTCACACATGTGACGTTTATATAATAATAATACATTCCCACATCACAATTATAGACATACAACATACACAAATAACATAATGTAACCTGAGTACTCATATCTGAGTCCACCCAGCTATCCACGTAACGCCCGAATTACCCGTTAATCCTCGTGATTAACACTAATCCTGATTAAATTAAATTGGGTCGTTACAATTCTTCCCAACTAGGAGAATTTTGTCCTGAAAATTGAACAATCTTCAGTAACATCCAAGGTTCATCGAACCGCACACTTCCCCATCAGTTCCACCACTGACTAACTCTTCTATAGTTCTTTGGACACTACCGCACCCACTCACAGGGTCAAACAATACCTTCTCGCTCCCACGCACAGCGTCGAGTCTTTACACCGAGCTACAGGTGCATGCCACAAACGTGAACCCTGGTCATGACTTTTCCCTGACATCACTGCCACCTGTACTCAACTAAAACCTGTGTCCAAGAAACCCTAATCCAGTCACCAATCTTGGTCAACTGACACTTGTTTACCCATCGTGTATCTCTACACGATAACTCTGACTTAGCCACTAAACTATGGCCAATACTGCCATATAAGCTAACAACACCACCACCATGTGGCCCCATTGACCACATACACATAAATCAACCATGCATCATATAGGTCATGCATGCTTAACACAAAACATAACATATAATTTATGAAAATAAATAACTTACCCTGAACCCTGCGTTTGTCTCCCTGCCTGGCTCAGTCACTACGTGCACTGGCTCTCGAATCTGCACCGGTCTCCTAGGTACTAGAGTCTCTAACACCTGCGTACAGTCACGTCTAATGTGGCCCTCCTGTCCACATCACCAACACACAAATCCCTGTCTCGGTTGTCCACTCCCTGACCCCTGGCTCTGACCTTGTGATTTTTGGTCTCTGCCTCGTTGGTCCTGAGTGTAGCGTTGTTGTGATGTCGGTGTCACTGGTACTGCATATACTCTGCTATCTCAATCACTGCCTCGGTGATCCCGACCCTGCTGCCTATCCTTGCCATCGTAGCGCTCGCGCTGCCTCTTCTGGCTGTGGTCTAACCTGGAACTTTTTCCAGTCTGTCTATCTGTACCTACAGGTGCTTGTCTACTGCCCTTTTGAAGTAAATATGTCTCCTGTGTGAGAGCTCAATCATACATGTCCTATAGAGTCTGCATGCCACTAGAGACTATGACACTAGCTATCTCGTCCACTAGTCCTCTAACGAAATAAAATACCTGGAGTCGCTCTATCCCCGCAACATCTATGATCTGCGGTAGGTACCTATACCTATCCATATACTGCATAACCGACCTTTTACCTTATTGGAATGATATGAATTCCTCCCTCAACCTTCATTGTACCTCGATGGGAAGATACCGATCATGAATGATATGCCGAAACTCCGCCCACGTAGTTGGCTCTGGATGTGTGTCCGTGTATATGGTCCACCACACTACCGCGTCGCCTCTCAACATATGCCCCGAGATACGTGCCTGAATGCTCTTTGGGATCTTCATCAACTTATGCGGCGCGTGATGTGCAATGAGCCACTTCCATGCCTCTTCTGGATCCCCGCCTCCAGAATAATACCCTGGCTCGAACTTGATAAACTCTCTCATCAGTCTGACCTTCGACGTCAATGTCACCTAGAATATATCAGTCGATGCCACTATCTGTGCGACCTCTACTACTGGAGTCTCCTATTCTAATGCCTACATCAGAACCGTCTAAATGATAGGTGCGGCTGTCGTCTCTGTCGTACTCTGTGGTCGATCAGTTGCGAATGATGTTATGGCTGTTGTTTATGCCCTCATCATATCCAGGAGTATCTCAAATTGTCTGTCATATACAGCAAATAGTGTGGCTACTACAGGATCCATACCTCCATCTCTGGTACGATCACTTGCCTGACCTTTTTCTAAACCCGATGGAATTTGCTGTCCATCCATCGAAATGTGCATCGAAAGCTGTGCATTGGATCACTACATTATTCGTATATATAGTACACAAGCAGAATTGCACACATATACAAGTCTTTACCTCTACCCGACTTATATTTGCTTCCCAACTAGGATTCTAAGTTAAGATCTTTGGGTTTCCACAACTAGTGTTTGTTTGCTTAAGATTTATTGTCTTCCCCTAAACTTATTTATTTCAAGGCCCTATCGACCTTACTCTGATACCAAGTTGTGACGGTATCAGAGTTAACCCTAATCCACTCTTCAACCCCTAGGCTCCTTAAACCTAAGCTCTGATACCAAGTTGAGATAGCCTCAATCTCCCAGGGTCGTCCCGTGACCCACGCCCTCCGCTCGCAAGCCTAGTAGCGCCTGTCACGTCATCGGACACGTCACTACTACAGCCATGTCCGCAGCTCAGTGAAGTGACGCTCCGTTTAACTAATCCTACTATATTTAATTGTTATATTCTCCTAAACATCTAGCATGTTAGTTATTAATAATAACCATAGTGGAAGCATTTAATTCATATTTTATGAGAATTGATTTAACCTAGGTAGTGGAAAACTCGAAAATAAACATCATGCATATAATTGAGACGAAGTTAACAGTAATCCATATACATGTGATAAAGTTCTAAAGTTTCCAAAACCCAACAAAATAATATATACATACATACTCGGTAGTTAAACCACGAGTGTCAGCTGCAACGGCCCCAGAGATAGTCGCCTAGTACCTCTTTTCCCTTGCCCTTGCTCGTACCCGGATCTGCGCTCAATTGCCCAACACATACAATAACGAGCCCAATGAGTAAATTCACAAGATAATTCTACACGATAATCATGAAAACATTATTAACCTGCGAGACATGTGAATATGACCCTGACAACATGAATCATATTCCCATGGCTAGCAGTAAACAATCGTCACAGCATCATATCAATCACACATCAACTGGAAATGTAAAACATCCAAAATCCAACAAATCATTAACTAAATGGGCTAGACGTAAAATCAATAGATAAATGAATCATTACTCATTTAATTACGATAAAACCATGACCCGCCGATCATACGATAGTAAATCAGAGTTTTTAAAACAAACCAGTGCTTAATAACAGGCTTACAATGACTACACCTCAACTCAGTAAACGGGCGTACTCCTTTCCAAGATTTTAGTTCTAAAAGTACCCTTAATCCCTCGAGACAATAGTAAATATATTCTATTCTCATCTACACGGTCGCCATAGCAGATTAGCCCATGCTCAAGCGTATAGCCATAACCAAGATGAAACACCATGCCTGACTACGAGCAGTCACTGCATACGATAAGATAATCGATAAAATAAACACCATGAATTTAGGGTGTAACTTTCTAAAGGGTTTTACGCACCTAAAATATGTTCTCTGACTTCTGGACCCGTCGAATCGACCCGCCTATCTCCCCGATGCCCGAGCTATGGTTCCCCCAGTCCCTAAAGTCCATTTATAGTGTTTATTGGTTAATTAAGTGGGTTGGTTATTCATTAAGTTTGATTTCACTTTTTAAAAATTCAGGGGTCTGGTATTAGCGCGCTAGTCAGACCAATTAGCACGCTAATTCATCTTTGGCACTGTTCATCATCTTTCCTAGCGTGATTAGCGCGCTAATGTTCATCACATAGTGCTCTAATTGTCGCTGCACAGAAAATCCAGAAACCAATTCTGGGTTTTTCTTGTTTCCAATACCTCATTTCATCTTAAAAACCATGCACACACTCCAAAAACATTAAATTACTATCCAAAACATCAATTAAAAAAGATTTCTTAACAAATCTGAGAATCAAAGTGTGCATGTTTAAAATCTAAAATCACCCAATTCACCTCAATTTTCCTCAAATTCGATTCGAAATGATGTAATTCCTTAAATCCAACCTCAAGAACATCTAATTAATCAAAATTAGTGATGATTTCATCCAAAAATCTGAGTTAACCTCAACCTACCAAAAACCATGTTTTTATTAAAAATTCACATTTAAAATATAGAGATTACCTTAGATCGATGTTTTGAGGCTTAAATATCCTTTCCAAGCTAAAATTCGTCCCTCAAATCCAACACTAGATCTTTCATAAATTGCTTAGTGTTTGGTTTTTCCATGCTATCCATCGATCAATGGTATTTATACCATTAGTTCTAATCTAATGTGTGCACGTATCCCGTGAACGATCTAATAACCACTGATCACCCTGTGTCACTCAAGTTCTTGACACCTTATCATAACACCTATTGCCTTAAATCACCCTGTTGTACATCTCGAGGATAATCCTATGCACACTGATTTTTCCTATCCAACTATAGGACTTCAATTAATCCATTAATTCATTTTTCAACCTTAGGTTAGGTCACCTAATAAATCATCTAACAATCATATGTGAGTCACACTAGTACTCAGCTACCCGACAATCCATGCCCTGTACCCCGGCTACTTGATACCCAGTACCCGGTCCCTGAGACGCACTTCTGGACATATACCCGACTCATGACCTTACCAGATATCAACGTTCACACATGTGATGTTTATATAATAATAATACATTCTCACATCACAATAATAGACATACAAAATACACAAATAACACAATGTAACCTGGGTACTCATATCCGAGTCCACCCAACTATCCACGTAACGCCCGAATTATCCGTTAATCCTCGTGATTAGCACTAATCCTGATTAAATTAAATTGGGTCGTTACAATTCTTCCCAATTAGGAGAATTTTGTCCTGGAAATTGAACAATCTTCAGTAACATCCCCGGTTCATCGAACCGCACACTTCCCCGTCAGTTCCACCACTGACTAACTCTTCTATAGTTCTTTAAACACTACCGCACCCACTCACAGGGTCACACAATACCTTCTTGCTCCCATGCACAACATCAAGTCTTTACACCGAGCTACAGGTGCATGTCACACACGTGAACCCTGGTCACGACTTTTCCCTAACATCACTGCCACCTGTGCTCAACCAAAACCTGTGTCAAAGAAACCCTAATCCAGTCACCAATCTTGGTCAACTGACATTTGTTTGCCCATCGTGTATCTCCACATTATAACTCTGACTTAGCCACTAAACTATGGCCAATCCTGCCATATAAGCTGACAACACCACCACCATGTGGCCCCACTGACCACATACACATAAATCAACCATGCATCATATAGGTCATGCATGCTTAACACAAAACATAACATACAATTTATGAAAATAAATAACTTAACCTTGAACCTGCTTATTTGGGACGTGTCCCTGCTCAGCTCTCATCCTTTGCGTGCACCGGCTCTCGAATGCATGCCGGTCTCCTAGGTGCTTGGAGTCTCTAACACCTGCGTACAGTCACGTCTGATGTGGCCCTCCTGTCCACATCACCAACACACAAATCCCTGTCTCGGTTGTCCACTCCCCGACCTCTGGCTCTGACCCTGTGATTTTTTGTCTCTGCCTCGTTGGTCCTGAGTGTAGCTTTGTTGTAATGCCGCTGTTGCTGGTACTGCATATACTCTGGCATCTTGATCACTGCCTCGGTGATCCTGACCCTGCTGCCTATCCTCCCCATCGTAGCGCTAACACTGCCTCTTCTAGCTATGGTCTGACTTGGAACTCTGTCCAGTCTGTCTATCTGTACCTATAGGTGCCTGTCTACTGCCCTTTTGAAGTAGATATGTCTCTTGTGTGAGAGCTCGATCATACATGTACTGTAGAGTCTGTGTGCCACTAGAGACTATGACACTAGCTATCTCGTCCTCCAGTCCTCTAATGAAATAATATATCTAGAGTCGCTTTGTCCCCGCAACATCCATGGAGTACTGCAGTAGGTACCTATACCTATCCATATACTGCATAACTGACCTCTTGCCTTATCGGAGTGATATGAACTCCCCCCTCAACCTTAACTGTACCTCGATGGGAATATACTGATCGTGAATGATACGCCGAAACTCCGCCCACGTAGCTGGCTCTGGATGTGTGTCTGTGTATGCGGTCCACCACACTGCCGCATCGCCCCTAAACATATGCCCTGAGATACGTGCCAGAATGCTCTCTGGGATCTTCATCAACTTATGCAGCCGTTGATGTGCAATGAGCCATTTCCCTGCCTCTTCTGGATCCCCGCCTCTAGAATAATACCCTAGCTCGAACTTGATAAACTCTCTCATCAGTCTGACCTCCGACGTCAATGTCACCTAGAATATGTCAGTCGATGCCACTATCGGTGCGACCTCTACTGCTGGAGTCTCCTGTTCTAATGCCTGCATCGGCACTATCTGAATGATAGGTGCCGCTGTCGTCTCTGTCGTACTCTGTGGTCGATCAGCTGCGAATGATGTTGTGGCGGATGTTTGTGCCCTCATCATATCCAGGAGTAACTCAAATTGTCTGTCGTGTACAACAAATTGTACGGATACTGCAGGATCCATAACTCCATCTCTGGTATGATCACCTTTTTCTAAACTCGATGGAATCTGCTGTCCGTCCATCAAAATCTGCATCGAAAGCTATACGTCGGATCACTACGTTATTTGTATATATATAATACACAAGCAGAATTGTACACATATACAAGTCTTTACCTCTACCCGACTTATATTTGGTTCCCAACTAGGATTCTAAGTTAGGATCTTCGGGTTTCCATAGCTAGTGTTTGTTTGTTTAAGATTTATTTTCTTCCCTTAAACTTATTATTTCAAGGCCCTATCGACCTTGCTCTGATACCAAGTTGTGACGGTATCAGTGTTAACCCTAATCCACTCTTCAACCCCTAGGCTCCTTAAACCTAAGCTCTGATACCAAGTTGAGACAGCCTCAATCTCCCGGGGTCGTCCCGTGACCCACGCCATTCTCTCGCAAGCCCAATAGCTCCTGTCACGTCATCGGACACGTCACTACTACAGCTACGTCCGCAGCTCGGTGAAGTGACGCTCTGTTTAACTAATCCTACTATATTGAATTGTTATATTCTCCTAAACATCTAGCATGTTAGTTTTTAATAATAACCATAGTGGAAGCATTTAATTCATATTTTATGAGAATTGATTTAACCTAGGTAGTGGAAAACTCAGAAATAAACATCATGCATATAATTGAGACGAAGTAAACAGTAATCCATATACATGTGATAAAGTTTCCAAAACCCAGCAAAATAATATATACATACATACTCGGTAGTTAAACCACGAGCTATCAGCTGCAACGGCCCCAAAGATAGTCGCCTAGTACCTCTTTTCCCTTGCCCTTGCTCGTACTAGGATTTGCGCTCAATTGCCCAACACATACATTAACGAGCCCAGTGAGTAAATTCCTAAGAGAATTCTACACGATAATCATGAAAACATTGATAACCTGCGAAACATGTGAATATGACCCTGACAACAGGAATCATATTCCCATGGCTGGCAATAAACAATCATCACAGCATCATATCAATCACACATCAACTGGAAATATAAAACATCTAAAATCCAACAAATCATTAACTAAATGGGCTAGATGTAAAATCAACAGATAAATGAATCATCACTTATTTAATCACGATAAAACCATGACCCGCCGATCATACGATAGCAAATCGGAGTTTTTTGAACAAACCAGTGCTTAATAACAGGTTTACAATGACTACACCTCAACTCGGTAAACGGGCGTATTCCTTTCCAAGCTTTTTAGTTCTAAAAGTACCCTTAATCCCTCGAGACAATAGTAGATACATTCTATTCTCATCTACACGGTCGCCATCGCAGACTAGCCCATGCTCAAGCGTGTAGCCATAACCAAGATGAAACACCATGCCTGACTACCAGCAGTCACCGCATACAATAAGGTAAATCGATAAAATACACACCATGAATTTAGAGTGTAGCTTTCTAAAAGGTTTTACGTACCTGAAATACGCTCTCTAACTTCTGGACTCGCCGAATCGACTTGCCTAGCTCCCCGATGCTCGAGCTATGGTTCCCCATTCCCTAAAGTCCATTTATAGTGTTTATTGGCTAATTATGTGGGTTGGTTATTCATTAAGTTTGATTTCACTTTTTAAAAATTCAGGGGTCTGGTATTATCGCTAGTCAGACCAATTAGCACACTAATTGATCTTTGGCACTGTTCATCATCTTTCCCAGCGTGATTAGCACGCTAATGTTCATCACATAGTGCGCTAATTGTACGCTGCCTAGAAAATCCAGAAACCAATTATGGGTTTTTCTATACCTGACTTGTGACCTTACCCGATATCAACATTCACACATACGATGTTTATATAATAATAATACATTCCCACATCACAATAATAGACATACAACATACACAAATAACACAATATAACCTGGGTACTCATATCCGAGTTACCCAACTATCCACGTAACACCCGAATTTCCCGTTAATCCTCGTGATTAGCACTAATCCTAATTAAATTAAATTGGGTCGTTACATAATATCATACCTCTAGGCCATAATAACAAGTTGTGTAATGAATAATGGATCTGAGTACAAGGCAAATGGGCTTTCATGGCTTCCTTCCAGCCCATCACATTGCGATCCCGATGTTTGGCCTACATCATATTTACTTATTATTTCAATCAGTGCTGCTAAGGCCTCGTTTTGTTCATTTTACTAACTTCTAGGGAAGTTTTCTTCTAGGGAAGTTCAATTTCTTAAGAAGTTAACCACTAAGGAAGTTGTACTTTTCATGTTTGGTTCAAGTTTGAACTTCTTGGGAAGTTCCATATTTTAAAAACAATAAAATAATGCAATTGACATAAATGCCCTTTTTATTGTTTTTGAGAAAGAGATTGTAGGGAATAAAGGTAGAGAAAGCATTAAATGAAAATAAAATTTTCAATTCCCCCTCAGGAAAATAACTCACTCACCCTTTAAGTGAGCTGTCTACCCTATGTGGGGGAAGTTGGGGTTTAAACTTCTGGGAAGTTTTTTGAAAATATCCAACCAATAAGGTGAGTTGGAACTTGTTGGAAGTTATCTCACTTCCTTCAATTTTTCCCTAAACCAAAGAAGGCCTAATAATTCAGGATCCACATTTTTGTCGAGATACGAGAGCCAATCTCTACGTGGTTTGTTATCATATATTTTTGCCACCTCGACCATATCGTTTTGATAATTCAAATCGAATGTCAACCCTTCTTCCCATATTGTTTCGATTAATGGGGGTGACTCTTGAATCAAGATACATTTGCCTTTCCGCAAGTATCCTTCATCCATTATCTCTTACGATGGGATTTGGTAGTCCGTACCTCGATAAAACGCAAGGGCTGGGCACGAGTCGGGTTTGGGTCGACCCGACCCGATACCCGACGACCTAACTCATGTCGGGTCTGTATGAAATGACCTGCAACCCAACTCGCTAGACAAGATACCTGACATATACCTGACTCATTTATTGTCGGGTCGTCAGGTCGGGTGTTGGACAACCCACCAGTGCAAAAAAAATTCAGATGGGAAAGAATAGCACACTGACTCAAACCCAACTGCCTAACCTAGATCTGGATTCTGGAGTCTGGGCCTTATTTTTGAAGTTGGGTCGGGTCGGGTCTTTTACTAACATGATCACTCCCGAATCTGACCGAACACCCGATGGGTTGGGTTTGGATGACCTGACTCATTTTCTCCACTCATCCTACCCTACCCACCACCCGCCACCCAATTCTGGTGACCCGACCCGAGTCGGGTACTTGGGTTTTGTGCCAACCCTATAAGATAGGTACACCACTCCAGTAACATCAAGAGAGATCGGTCTAATATGCACCTTTGTTCCACGTTGCATAGCCACAATCACCGATTGGGTTTGCTCTTGAATTTGAGCTACACGCCTTTGCCTCGCATTAATTGGCAGCCCTCGTGTTTGCATCGAAGGCCTTCCATTGAGGCGAAAGGCAGTTTGGCACTCCTCTCGCAAGATAACCACACTTTCCTTTTCTGTGTTATATCCCTGACCGCTAACTCCTCCGTACCCCAACCTATCTCTAGACTTAATGTAGAGATGGTTGGTCAACAGTAAGGCATGTCACCCGCATCCCTCCACTAGAAGCCATCCCCAGTTGACTCCGGTGATTAGTATCCTCCTTTTTAACCCTCGATTTCGCCTTATGCCCCCAGTATGGCAATTCCAGTTCCTTGAGGAAGAAGCTCCTATCTGCTCTTCGAACCTTGATCCTAACCCCTCCATCAATAAATGATTTAAGGAGTCCTGATCCATGTGACGGCCTAAATCTTTAATCACAGAGCTGCCCGACCTAATTTCATAATTGGGCCCTAATCCCGTGGGACTTAACAACATATTAGTCAGCCTTTACATACTTTACTCTTCGTTAAATACACATGATATTCCCTTATTGCATTTAGAGTTAATTAAAACTTTTTAATGAAATATTCATTACAGCGAAAGTCTTACCATTTTAGCGGAAGGATTATGAGAAAAATCCTAAGTATAGAAACTAGGAAATCATGATCACATTTTGATAAATACAGTAATACATGCATCAGTCGGGGAGCCTAGTCTCTCAACCCAAATAT
Source organism: Stephania japonica (assembly GCA_039657345.1). Classification (NCBI taxonomy): domain Eukaryota; kingdom Viridiplantae; phylum Streptophyta; class Magnoliopsida; order Ranunculales; family Menispermaceae; genus Stephania; species Stephania japonica. The sequence goes on from CM077559.1 coordinate 36,879,378, forward strand.
ACAACCCAAAAGTATATGAAAGATGTAAATAATAATTATACAAAACATTAAAAGACCTACAATGTAACAACCCCAAATTTTTAACTGACTTGTGTTACACGTGTCAGGATTGTGACCCAGCTACGTGGATACTGGACGGTATTTCAAACTTCGGTAGTCGACGCCGAGGTAATTTTATGATTCTGTGACTTTGTGTATTAGTATTATAGTATGCTACGGGTCTCGAGCCGTTTGGGCTATGCTTTAATTGAGTGAGATGTCGCCTAGTTATACGGGGTGTTTCGGGAACCGTTTTAGTGGATTTTATTAATAAACAAAGCCAAATGAAAAAATATGACCTACGTTGAGGAAAATAAGATTTTAACAATAAAGTATAATAAAAGCATGAGGGAATCTATTAAAATCCCAAGAGTGGGACCGCCTCGAGAAGCGTGTCAAACGCGGGACACGGTGCACCGAGTAGGCGAGAAGTCGTGTAACCTTATTGATAATTTAATAAAATTAAAGGGGTTAATTTAATAGGTTAACATGGATAGGATTGTTAAAGTGACACAAGTGAGTGAGGAGGACCATTGGATGGGCATAGAGATGTATACATGGGTTTGATTGTGATGATGGGCCAAATGACTCATAAGGGTAGCTGTCCAAGGGTTGGGCAAGTTTAAAAATCAGGGGTAAATGGGTCATTTCACCTTAAGTCACATATATAAAAACAAACCAAACCCTAAAACCCTAAAACACTATTCATCATCTCTTCCACACTCCCACCGCCACTGTTCATCGTCCTCTCCCTCTCGCCACTGCCGCCGCCTCCCGCCGGCGTCACGAACCGCGACGAGGTGAGCTCCCCCTCTCTTTCTCTCCGATCTCTCTCTCTCGTTCTCTCTCACGTGTTGGCACTCACTCTCGAACTCTCGGCCAGCTCACATCTCTCTCGGCCTCACGTCACAGTCGTCCCAACTCCGACTGGATCACTACCACCGCCACCCACAACGACCGCCTACCTCTCCACCATCACCGAAAAACGCTTAGGTAAGCTTTTCCTCCTCTCTCTTCCTTCTCTTCTCTCACTCGGCAGTCACGAGTTCTCTCTCTCACCCTCGACTGTTTTTCTCTCTCGTCTTCCAGTCACCACCGTCGCCCTCACGGCACTGGACCTCGGCCACCCACCGGAGACACCAAGGTGAGCTCGACCGTCCCTCTTTCTCTCTCTCTCTCTCCACTGTTTTGTGCTCATCTACTCACTATTTTCACGTTAATTTTTGAATGAATTGTGGGACTGCAAGGACATGTTTCACCACTGTTTTGGGGGGGGTGCTGACCGGAGGTCAACCTCCGGCGACGCTGCTAGCCGGAGGTGACCCCATGTGTGGTTATGTTGGAGTGGATAGGTGTGGTTGTTTGATGGGTATGTGGACTATTTTTGGGTATGTTGTGTAACGGTTTTAGTGAAGGTGTATGTGTGGGGTGACTGTTCTATATATATGGGGGTGTGGCTGTGTAGGTGCACACCCCAGTTGGGGTGTGGGTGTGTGCACTTTGGTGGGTGATCATAAACGGTGTTGTGTGTGTGGAGTGTGTGGCCACAAATTTCATTATTCTATGTGTATGTGTGACGGCTTTGAGTGTGTATGTGCAAGGGGTGCACATCTCACTGTGTGTACACCACAGCGGGGTGTACACAACAGTGGGTGTGTACACCACAGTGGGGTGTACACATCACTGTGTGTACACCACATTGGGGTGTACACAACAGTTGTATATGTTTGGAATAGTGACAATGTGTATATAGCATAGTTTTAAATAATAAAGTAAGGTATTAATAAATGTAAACATGGTAAATCACAAAGTGGGGTGCACACACCAGCGGGGTGTGTGTGCACAAGGCAACGGGGTGTGAGAAATGTTAATGTACACACCAGTGGGGTGTACACATCAATTTGTGTATTTGACCCTAATGTACATTATCATATGTGTGTGAATAAATCAAACAAGAGTATAGACATTTATATTAAATGAATATGGATTTGTAATAAGGGTTCAACACACAATATAATGAGGACCCAACACATCCAATACACATTACAATCAAAGCCTAATACAATAGGTACAACATAAAGAATGCATGCGAACCTTAAACTAATATTCGGGATTCCAAAACTTTATCAGGTTGTTGAGAACTTGTGGGGAAACGCGTTAGAGTTTCGGAGTGATACCGAGTCGCGAATAGACAGGTAAGTACATGCATGCATCGTATGTATGTACGTTAGTAGACCAGCAAGAAAATAATATGTGATTTATACATCCTCTATTTATTGCTATTGTTGCATTGATCCTTTGCTTGATATTCCATTCCATTTTCCTTGGTTGTATGTTCTTGGCATGAGTGTGTGTCTCGAAGGTATCATGTGGTCCCGCACTAGCTGGGACAACGAGGGTGCCCTCTGCAGGGGTAACTGACCACCCCTAGTGATGTGTGTACTGGATACTGGATTCAAGAGGTGTTGTGATGCCTCTCGATTTCACGCTGCGCTAGTGTTGCGACATTGCCCGGGGAGATCTTGCGAGATCTTTTTCGTATTGCTGTGAAATAGACCACTCTATGGGCCTCTTTTGAATCTTAGAACATGCAAAATATCGATTGTTTATCTTTCGATCTCTTTTTATCATGCATTTGATTTATTTACTTTCCAGTTATTTCCTTTCCGCATGATACTTAGACTGTTTTCCTTGTTATAATCATAAATTACTGTTACATTCTTCTGGTACTACTAGCAATTTTATTCAGTTACTCACCGTCTAGTTTGTGACGGTGGGTGCAGATAGAGTGGAGAGCAGCAAGGGCAAGGGGCTCTGCCTAGGCGATATACTCTGAGGAGTTGCAGGATATCTGAGAGACTTATTATTAGGTGATTACATTTTGCTTGCTGATGTGTATATCATTTTATACCTATTTTGTTGGGATTATTGAACTTGGTATACCTTTTATGAGACTGGTATCATGTATATATGCCTATCAAATTGTACATGCATACCCGGGGTTTTCCACATTTATAGAATTCCTAATTTCCCTTTGATTGAGTTATTTCCCTTTATTATAATTGTTTTAGTCTTCCGCTGTGTATTAATGCAATAACTCTTTCATAAACTACTGAATGGATTAAATTGAAGGCTGACTAGGCTCGTCAGGTTGCCGAGTGATGACTTGGGTCTGCACGGGTTTAGGCCGGGCGTACCCAATTGCACGGGGAAATTGGGGCCGTCACATACAATATCGAAAGCAGGATCGCACCGCTGGTTCAAAGGTATTCGACTATCTTCTCCTTGCCTGGCCTAGTGGTCGACGGCTCTGCACCCACTGTCATAAAAATGAAGGTGAGTATAATAAAGTAGAAAGTAAATATTTGTAGGTTCTATTTCACATTTCCAAATATATCGAATGGTATCTACAAAATAAGGTAGCAAAAGGATAATGAAACAGGACTATGCTATAAGATACCATAGTTAAACAACTTACAATCGAATCAAGACGAAGTAATAACATTCTAGCAGTGCACTCAAGTACCACCATGTTAGTTATAAATTACGTCACATCAACCTCAGGTAAGTCTGTATCACTAGCATACCCAAGATCACCTTATTGGCTGTCGAGACACTCATGTAATCGATGGGTGAAACTAGTGCAGTCTTGTATTACCTGTTGGTTATGAATTACATCACTTCAATTGCATATAGTAGCTCATTGTCACTAACTAGTGAATAACAAGGGTGCATTTCCAACAATTCATCTACACTAATAGCATGCTACTCAACAAATGAATCAATTTATAACTTCAACAAGGAACAATATATACAGGAAATAAATCAATGAATAACAACAAGGCATAACATCATGATAAAACATCCATTAGATGGATAGAATCAAACACAGCTCATGATACTAGATTAAAAATGCACAAATCAGTCCAAATAGACTGTAACATAATAAAAGAATGGAATTGAAATGGAGAGAAGAACATCGACAGAATCACTTACAAAGCATACAAAATTTATAATTTCTCCGGCATCTCGGTACCTTGTGACCCGTACTCGGACTCCCGAGACAATCCCCTAGGCTCTTGGAGTGTTTAGACATGTTTTAGTGTGGTTTTAGGTCAGTTAAGGTGGGTCTAAAGTGTGTTCATTAGTTGCAAGAAAATATGGAAATTTCATATTTAGGCTACCTAGAACACCTAGTGCACTGGCTAGATTGTCTAGCACGCTGAGTGCAGAAATCCAAAATTTTTCGCTGAGTGCAGAAATCCAAAATTTTTCATCAAATTTCTGGGTTTGCCAACTCGAGAAAACCTTCTCCTTCGCCCCCAAACCTTTGCTCACCTCCACCAAGGGTCCGTAACAACCTCTAAACACCAACATACACCAGACACTTTGTATATATGATCAAAATACCAAAAATTTGAAGATTAAAGCATGCATGTTCATGAAGAAGATGAAGAACAGACGAACTTCAAAACTTGTAACAAGAATTGATTTTGAAAACCCTTAATGCTATCCCAAGTAATTTTCCATAAGAATTTCGAAAATGAGTTTAGATTTTGAAACCATACATGTATTAAAGCCTAAAATCCTGAATTTCAGTTTCATGTATAAAACCCCATTTTTGAACAAAGCCACAAATTTCGAAAAAAAATCTTTGACGATTGAAATCACAGCTTAGAAATGCATTAAAACAACAGTATGACTCTTTAAAACTGATCCCATTCAAAAGTCCTATCATCTAAGCAAATAAACCTTGAATTTCAAAGCATAGAAGAATTTCAAAGCATAAAAGTTGTAGAAAATCACATAGGAATCTAGCTTTGATGGTGGTCAATTGAGCTTCTTTTGATCTACAAATTTGGCTCTCTTACACCCTAATTTCTAACAACCAAAGCTCCCCAACAACTTTGAAATTTCTCACTTTAATTTGCATGCAAATGGGGACGAATGTGTTTGAGTGTTTGTTTATACACTTGTGGGTTCATCAAGTGTGCACCTTCACATTTCTATATCAACTAATGGTCATCACACACCCTAGTCTCCACTTTTCTAGCCCAAATGACACACACTTAGACACCCACTTTTATGGGATTGTGTGTTAGCACGAATCCCTAGGCACATCAATGTGTGTTGCATTTTAATTGGATCTCTAGGCCTCATATTTGATACATTTTAATGTGCATACATTTGCTATGTAATGACTCATTTAAATCACATTTTAATAACTTAGACTTACCACATCACTAGCTACCCAGTCCCACAGCTGACACGCAACTCGAGGCACTTCCCCACGTGCACCGAATCGTCGACACTACTAAACTTAATAATTTCAGGTATAAGGAACACACATACAATACACTAAGCATTCACCACATCAATCATAATATATACCTCAGCCATGTGCCTCAGTCAATGCATGTGTCTCAACGTAGGTCTACGTTACTAGTCGGTGACCCTGATTACGACCAAAATTTATGATTAAAAATTTAGGCCGTGACAAATATTCCCAAGAAAATGGAAATTTCGTCCTCGAAGATTAACTCGAACTTAATCATTATTTTCTTTATGCTTTTGAAAATTTTCATTCTTATTATAATTACCTTAGTCAAAATTTCAAATGATACTAGCCCCAAAGCCTCTATTTCTTAATTTTCACAAGTGGGTCCACTGACCGCTTCAACCTGGGTTCACATGAGTCCACGCTCAACTACCACATACGCATCACAACCATATACGGCATTTTGGTTATAGTACTTGAGAGGAATTGTGTTAGGCATAACTTTCTAGGGAGTTTTAGGTGTTTCTTATTCTGATAAAACTACTCCTACTCATTTCATTACGTTTTCTACTCATAAACAACAGACTAAATCGGCTCACCCTCGATAGTCCTATCATCAACTCTCCCGCAAGTCAACAAGTACAAATCACTGTTGTGCTCATATGAAAACATTATACGCGAGATGCGAAAATAAATAAATAAAACTTACCCTCAATATGGTCCTGTGCCGCCACTGAACCTAGTACTACCACTACATGGGCCCTCTCTCTGACCTCTAGCCACGATGCTACCTACTGATAGCTCGCGGGCTGTAGACACTATCTCAAAATATGGCCAAACTAAAGACACTTGTAACACGTTGGTGGTATCCTCTGTCCTGTATATGCAATTTGGGTTTATCCCTATTCTAGCTCATGTCATCCTTGATCACCAAGTGTTTAGCAAGTTGGCTATATCCATGTAAGGCTCTGTCTGAGTAAAAGGTGTCGCTGGTCCTATACCCTAAAATCTCTTGTTCCGTCTCCCCTATCCCTTGCCTTTATGTCTCCTCTGTTGTGCATCGGTGCTCTGACCTTTGACATAGTCCTACTGCTCTCCTTCTCTTCCCAACTTGTACATCATGTGAGATAGGGCTCGCTCGTACATCTATAATGATCGAGCTCCAGTGCTGACAATGTGTTGTGCTATGTCTAGTCTCAAACCATCGCAAAAGTATAAGGCATCGTTAGCACTGTCAATGACAAGATCTCCAGCAAACTACCTCAAATAGTCGTAGTGGTCCTAATATAACATCACCGATCTCCCTCAAACTGTAGCAGGTTCATGAACTTCTTCATAGTAACCGAAAAATACTATTTATAAAACTCTTTCTTGAAGTTTTCCTAAGAAGTGAAACTACCTCGACTCGCAATTGTGGTGCGCCACCACACGTCAGCACCCTTCTCTAGGAGGTAATAAGAAAAGATCGGTTACAATCTATCCTCTATCCTTAATAGTAGATGAAGTTTCTCTTGTAACAAAATCCATTTCTTAATCTTTTCATGTTCTCTCTCTCCCGAGAAGTAAGTCAGTCGTAAGCGGAAGAACACCTTTAGCAGTTTGGCGTCCTATGTTAGTCCACTGGCAATGGTGGTAGGAGTACGAGTTAGTGTAGCCTCAGCAAGAATAATAGCTAGAACTATAATATCTTGCACACCCTGTATAATAGGGGCTATCGGTGCTATAGGCATCTCTGGTACCAGAGCTGCTACTAGGGTAGGAGCTCCTGTAGTTGTAGGTTATAGTGTTGGAAACACGATAATCAAAGTAGCAGTGGTGGCAGCCTGTGCAAGCGCAGTTATGTGTGTCTTCATGAAAGATATGAGATCAACCAGCTGTGCAACTTTATCAGATAATCCCTAAAAGTCCTTCCATGATATCATCTATTGGGTACCGCTGGCGCTACCATCTCGGCTCTCGCGCTGATCTGTCATCGATGTCTACACGTCGACAACTGATAAGTGTTTATTTAGGCAAAATTTAGTATAAATTATTAGGATTAATTGGACTATATTTGTTTTATTTTATGGTGATAAATGCATATTTTAAGAAATTAGGAATTTATTCGAATTATATGAGAATATATATCTAATTATATTTTATTTTCGTTTTTAGGAGAAACGGAGTGCATGGTTGGATCCGGGGTGAAAAAAAACTCAAAATAGAGTATTTACTTGAAGAAATCGGACACCAGAGGATTTGTTTTGGAGTATACACAAGAGTTGGGTTATTGGAGTTCTGCAGTGCCACGTGTCCATTTCTGATTCGTCCATGCATGCCACGTCGCCTATCCCAACTTATCACTGTCTGCCACGTAGCACAATAAGCTGCTCGTCACCTACGCCGATTGATCTGCCTCGGGATGCGTGCTCAACCGCACTCCCAGATTTTCGCACGACTTCGCGCGATTCCCTCCACCAACCCGTCTGCCACGTGTCACACTCCCATTAGTCCAACGCGTCAGCGAAAGTAGCTCAAGCGAATCAGGAAATGCCACGTGTCAGTCCAGTCACCCACCAGAACGTCACCTATTTGTTTCTCGTCCAATCAGATGCCGCCACGTCAGCGCACAAGCAAACCTCTCCAATCCGCTGCTGACACATCAGCGACTCCAATTTCTCCACCAATCACAGCCTGCCAAGTGTCCTGGACGCCAAAAAACTCCCTAGAATTACGAAAATTGGTTTTTCTCACCTCCAGAGACCAAATTTAGGATAAAAATATATATTAGTAATAGAACATAGGGCAAGAGGAGAAGATCTATTTTATTTTTCTTGTAGTTTAGCTTTTAATTATGTCTAGGTAGCTTTTCCATCTAGGTTGAAGGTGGATCAGTCAAGCCTATGACTTGGGATTCCTTTATCAGGTTTATTTATTTTTAATTATTATTGATTCTTCTCTATTATTTATTTTCTTTGGTATTTATTTGACCAATTGAGGTTAAACACTAGTTTAAACCTTGATTTATATGTCAGTGAGTTGTAAGCACCCGTGCTTGTGCGATAAGACCACACTAGTGGTAATTGACCATACCAATTGATTAGACCCTTTTGGACTGGTTAAATACATTAGGAATCTAGGCTAAATCGGGAGCACTAGTGATCCGGTTGTCTAGGTGTAGTGCATTCACGGATCGAGGTAATGCGACCAATGCATTAAATCTGGAGCACTAGCGATCAGGTTGCGTGTTTGGTCAGGGAAGTAGTCAACAGTTGTACCTTGGCTATCGAGATTAGGAAGTGCGAGGAACCACGTACGTCACCGGTTCTATAGCTGCACTAGATAATAGATTAGTTTCATACTTTTCATGAATCGACAATTAATAAATTCAATCCCAAGTTGTATGGCGAGACTGTGAAACTGAATACCTAGATTCATTCCTATTAGATTATCGTTCCATTTAATTTCTTTATTTTTAAAATATATATATTTTCTCTAAAACCTCAAATTCTTCTTTTTTGTATTTTTTTTACCTAAGAAAGGCATCAATCTCTGTGGGATCGACTCTTTACCACTATCTACAAAATAGTTGGTTTAGGTATATTTATTTTATTGACGCGTTCGACGTGCGTCAATTTTTAACGTCGTTGCCGAGGATTGGTTTTTCTTTCTTTGGTTATTTTTGTTGTATATTTATTTATTATTTTTTTATTTATTTATTTTTGTATATAGTCCCTTGTTCCTAAAATTTTTGCAGGAAATTTCTCGATGGCCTCCTACTACCATAATTATGATCGATTCGAAGACTCATACTATTATGGTATGAATGGGGTAGGTATGTCGCATAATGGACATCAATTTTCTAACTCGCATTCTTTTATGCAACAGGTCGAGGCTTGTGATTTTTGTGGGGAATCCTTTCATCCTACGTCTGCTTGTCCTTACATCCGAGGTATGGAAATCATCACGGTTCTAGCTATGCATCGCCACAACCTGACTTCTATATGTCTAGGCCAAGTCCACGAAGTCCTCAACAAGAACGGAGAACCATTGAAGACATGGAGAAAGATATGATCTCCAACTGGCTTTCTCCAAGCACCAAAAAATACCCCTTTGATGACTGGATTAATTCATCATATCAGCAGGACACATATAGTTCCATGCGGAATCAACCTTCAAGGGACATAATAAGGTTTCTTCTAGAGACTGAGCAAGACATGAACCTCACCGAGCAAGAATTGGACCAATGGATTGAACAAAGGGATCAAGCAGCTGAAGAAGAAATAAAGTCAATTCTCCAAAAAATATCAGCTGAGACCATGAGTGCAATCCCATTGGAGAGTGTTGAGGTAAATGAGGTTACACCGATTGAGGACTATTGGAGTGAACCAGAGGAAATAATTAAAGTTTCCTTTCATGAGTCAGACATTAGCATTGCGCAGAATGAAGCGGATGAAGCCGAGAAAGAAACTGATGTCATTTTAGAAAGGCCGAAGGAACTGCAAAAAGAGAGCAAGGAAGACCAACCTCTGGTGTTGGTGAAGCCACCCACCCTCCTATGCATATTTGTTAGACCTTAAAAGGGGGTGGTCGTAAAGGAGCGTTCGCAGATCTTCTACACAGCTGACACCTTTGTGTCAGCTGACCATAATTTGATAGATTCATATGTGTTAGAGGTCCCGGATGAGCTCCTACATCTGAAGGAGGGCATCTATGATGAATTGCCCAAAGCTATAGATGCGCCATTCGTTGTCGACATCTCGAAAGGAGAGGGCATCACGTGATCATTCACGATAAGTCGAGCTAACGACTTTAACCAAAAGCGCTATTGGGAGGCAGCCCAAGTTTTTTTTTATGTTTTTTAGCTTTCTTATTTTTATATTTGTTTAGTCTACTCACCATTATCCCGTTTTTGACTATTTACAGGTGGTTGATACTCGTTTATTGAAGCACCGGAGTTGAGAGCCCGATATCACTGTTGAGGTTCTCTGGTATACATGAATAGTCTGATTGGGATTTTTTAAGTTCTAGGTTTTAGATTATTAGGTTAGTTTTGAGTCTACTGGAGGTAATTAGATGTATATTCCCTATATTTCCTGAGTTGAGCATTTTATCACCGTGCTTCATATTTCATGAGATATTATAGTCCATTAGGTTTTGCATATTCATTTTAGCATGTTATTTCCCCTTACTTATTTCTTCCACTTCCATGTTCTTTTCATCTCTTTTCTTTTCATTTTGTAGTTCATAGCCTCATTCTTGTTTTAAACCTTGAGGACAAGGTTTCGGATAAGTTTGGGGGTGTTTCAGGTATAGTGGAGTGTTGAATGAATGGATTAGCGCATGACAGGTAAGATCGTTTATTATTTTTATGCGTATTTCATGGGTTTGGTAAGTTATGGTGGTGTTTTTCTATTCTTTTCACATCATTTTCTTGTTATAACATGCTATGCATTACATCATTTAGGTTAGTAGTAGTTTTTAGTAGTTCATGCATTTTTTATTTTTTATTCTTTCTTTTTTTTTGTTGCATTATAGATTCTAGGCATGTTTAGAGTCATTTTAGCTGCATGTAGAGTCGCCTGAAATCTTGTTGAGTGATTTTAATTGTGGATATGAGTTCAAATTATGGTACTTTTGAGACTTGAACCTTTTTGGATATTAGGAGTTGTACTTAACTTAGAGTGTGTCCAACATCTTTGAGGTTGCTTATTAGAGAGTTAGTATGAAGTTTAGGCATTGTGCTAGAGACCAAAAAGGCAGGCAGTCCTATTTGCAAGTTTTCAGATTTCTAGGGTGCTAGAACGAGAATGTTGCTCACTTGAGACATCAATTCATATGAGTTGACCACTTTTTTAGAATAATTTAGACTTAAACATGCATTAGATGACTTGTTTGATTATAGTGAAAGTGAGAAGGGTCAACAAGAGTTTTATAAAAAAATTTAAAGAGTCCCACAGATTCCACAAGAAATAGAGCAGGGAATCTTGTGGTGGGAAAAAGTGAGAAAAGCGGTTTCCACAGGAAATGGAGCAGGGACCGTACTACTTTTAAAATTTTTGGAGAAAATAGAGTGTACATACGCATAAAGGTGGAAGTTTATGAAAACTCTTAAATTAAAAGATTTGACCGAGTGCTTATAGCTAGATCAATTGAGTCATTCTGATGTGTTGTTCCACATTTTTATATTTAAGTCTGATTATCTCTCTGGTGTGTTTCGTCTACATTTTATGGATAGTGAGTTGTATTTTTCGTTCATAGTCCCTTTTTTAGTGTTGATGCACTATTTATAAGAAATTCTGGACTTGTGTTCTTTGATATAATGACTCTGTAAAATCTTGAGTAGTTGAAGGCTCTTGTCTGGACTGATTCTAGTTTTTTGAAATGGTGATTTTCATTGATGATTGGACTCCGTTTTCATACTATTTGACTCTGAACTTCTTTTGGGTGATGGTCTCTTGAGCGGCATATTTAAATAAAAAAGGAACTCAAACTTGACTTGGTGAAGGGCATAGGTTTGTAACATTAGTCATTGTAGTATAGGAGTAGGGTATAGGTTTTCATTCACTCCTTTGCTCGGGACGAGTAAAGTCTAAGTTTGGGGGTGTTTGATAAGTGTTTATTTAGGCATAATTTAGTATAAGTTGTTAGGATTAATTGGACTATATTTGTTTTATTTTATGGTGATAAATGCATATTTTAAGAAATTAGGGATTTATTAGAATAATATGAGAATATATATCTAATTATATTTTATTTTCGTTTTTAGGAGAAACGGAGTGCACGGTTGGATCTGGGGCGAAAAAATACTCAAAATAGAGTATTTACTTGAAGAAATCGGACACCGGAGGATTTGTTTCGGAGTATACACAAGAGTTGGGTTATTGGAGTTCCGCAGTGCCACGTGTCCATTTCTGATTCGTCCATGCATGCCACGTCGCCTATCCCAACTTATCACGGTCTGCCACGTAGCACAATAAGCTGCTCGTCACCTACGCCGATTGATATGCCTCGGGATGTGTGCTCAACCGCACTCCTAGATTTTCGCACGACTTCGCGCGATTCCCTCCACCAACCCGTCTGCCACGTGTCACAATCCCATTGGTCCAACGCGTCAGCGAAAGTAGCTCCAGCGAATCAGGAAATGCCACGTGTCAGTCCAGTCACCCTCCAGCACGTCACCTATTTGTTTCTCGTCCAATCAGATGCCGCCACGTCAACGCGCTAGCAAACCACTCCAATCCGCTACTGACACGTCAGCGACTCCAGTTTCTCCACCAATCACAGCCTGCCAAGGGTCCTGGACGCCAAAAAACTCCCTAAAATTACGAAAATTGGTTTTTCTCACCTCCAGAGACCAAATTTAGGATAAAAATATATATTAGGAATAGAACATAGGGCAAGAGGAGAAGATCTATTTTATTTTTCTTGTAGTTTAGCTTTCGATTATGTCTAGGTAGCTTTTCCATCTAGGTTGAAAGTAGATCACTCAAGCCTATGACTTGGGATTCCTTTATCAGGTTTATTTATTTTTAATTATTATTGATTCTTCTCTATTATTTATTTTCTTTGGTATTTATTTGAGCAATTGAGGTTAAACACTAGTTTAAACCTTGATTTACATGTCAGTGAGTCATAAGCACCTGTGCTTATGCGATAAGACCACACTAGTGGCAATTGACCATACCAATTAATTAGAACCATTTGGGACCTGTCAAATACCTTAGGGATCTAGGCTAAATCGGGAGCACTAGCGATCCGGTTGTCTAGGTGTAGTGCATTCACGAATCGAAGTAATGCGACCAATGCGTTAAATCTGGAGCACTAGCGATCAGGTTGCGTGTTTGGTTAGGGAAGTAGTCAACGGTCCTACCTTGGCTATCGAGATTAGGAAGTGCGAGGAACCGCGTACGTTACCGGTTCTATAGCTGCACTAGATAATAGATTAGTTTCATATTTTTCATGAATCGACAATTAATAAATTCAATCCCAAGTTGTATGGCGAGACTGTGAAACTGAATACCTAGATTCATTCCTATTAGATTATCGTTCCATTTAATTTCTTTATTTTTAAAATATATATATTTTCTCTAAAACCTCAAATTCTTCTTTTTTGTATTTTTTTTACCTAAGAAAGACATCAATCTCTGTGGGATCGACCCTTTACCACTATCTACAAAATAGTTGGTTTAGGTATATTTATTTTATTGACACGTTCGGCGCGCGTCAACAACGAACTTTAGATCAACTACTATGTAAATATCGCGTTACATACATATGAAACATAATCGTACACATAGCAATCCCCAGCTCACTTTCACTCAATTCCCAAGAAAATAGTTCTTAACCAAGGATAATTTAGTTTTCAATTCTAATGTTCATATTTTATTGAAATTGTGTTTTACTTATTGAGAACGTTTGGCTTTGCTACCATCTGTGACGGCCTGAATCCCTAATCACAGTGCCACTTGGCCTAATCCCGTGATTAAGCCCTAATCCTAACCATGTAAGACTTAACTACATATTAGTCAGCCTTTACATCTTTTACTCTTCGTTCTTCACGTTCAGGATAAGTAAATACGCATGATATTCCCTTATTGAATTTAGGGTTAATTAAAACTTCTTAACGAAATATGCATTATAATGAAAGTTTTACCATTTTAGCGGAAGCATTATGAGATAAATCTTAATTGTGGAAACTAGGAAATCACGATCACATGATGATAAATACAGTAATACATGCATCAGTCAGGGAGCCTAGTCTCTTAACCCAAATATATAGCCCAAAAGTATATGAAAGATGTAAATAATAATTACACAAAACATCAAATGACCTACGATATCGAAAGCAAGGTCGCACTACTGGCTCAGAGGTAATCGTTGATCTTCTCCTTGCCTGGCCTACTAGTCAATGACTCTGCACCCACCGTCATAAAAAGGACAATGAGTACAGTAAAGTAGAAAGTAAAATTTTGGAGATTCTATTCCACATTTCCAAATATATCGAATGGTATCAACAACATAAGGTAGTGAAAGGATAATGAAACAGGACTATGCTATAAGATACTATAGTTAAACAACTTATAATCAAATTAAGTTGAAGTAATAATATTCTAGCAGTGCACTCAGGTACCACCCTGTTTGTTATAAGTTACGTCACATCAACCTCAGGTAATAGTCAGTATCACTAGCGCACCCAAGATTATGCTATTGGTCGTCGAGACCCTCATGTAATCGATTGTTGAAACTAGTGTAGTCTGCTATTACTCTGTTGCTTATGAACTACATCACTTCAACCGCATGTAATAGCTCAGTGTCACTAACTACTGAACAACAAGGGTGCATTTCCAACAATTCATCTACACTAATAGCATGTTATTCAATAAATGGATCAGTTTATATTTTCAACATGGAACAATATATATTAGAATGAAATCCATGAATCACCACGAGAAGGCATAACATCATAACAAAACATATATTAGATGGATAGAATCAAACACAACTCATGATACCAGATTAAAAAGGCACAAATCATACCAAATAGAATGTAAAATAGTATTAGTATGGAATTGAAATGAAGAGAAGAACCTCGACAGATTTACTTGCAATGCACGCAAAATTTCTAATTTTTCATCCTTCCGATACCTCGTTACCCATACCCAGACTCCTAGGACAATCCCCTAGGCTATTGGAGTGTTTAGACATGTTTTAATATGGTTTTAGGTTGGTTAAGGTGGGTTTAGAGTGTATTCCTGAGTTACAGGAAAATAGGGAAATTTCATATTTAGGCTGCCCAGAACACCCAACACACTGGGGAAATTCCCTAAAGTGTTGGATACCCTCATCACGCTGGCTGGATTGTCCAACGCACTGAGTGCAAAAACCCATAAATCTGTTGCCAACTTGGGAAAACCTTCTCATTCGCCCCCGAATCCTCGCTCACCTCCTCCAAGGGTCCGAAACAACCTTCAAACACCAACATACACCAGAAAATTCTTATATATGATCAAAAAACCAAAAATTTTAAGATTAAAGCATGCATGTTCATGAAGAAAATGAATAACACATGGACTTCAAAACTTGTAACTAGAACTGATTTGAAAGCCTTTAATGCTATCCTAAGTGATTTTCCATAAGGATTTCAAAAATGAGTGTAGATTTTGAAAATAAACATGTATTAAAGCCCAAAATCCTGAATTTCAGTTTCATGTATATAACCCCTTTTTTTTAAGAAAAGAAAAGAAACCTTGAATTCCTAAGCATAGAAGTTATAGAAAATCACCTAGGGTTCTAGCTTTGAAGGTGGTCACTTGAGCTTCTTTTGATATAAAAAATTGACTCCCTTACACCCTAATTTCAAGCAACCAAAACTCCCCAACAACTCTTAAATTTCTTGCTTTAATTTGCATGCAAATGGGGAGGAAAGTGTTTGAGCATTTGCTTATATACTTAAGGGTTAATCAAGTGTGCAATGTCAAGTGTGCACCTGCACACTTCTATGTCAATCTAATGTTCATCACACGCCCCTACTCTCTACTTTTCTAGCCCAAATGACAGACACTTGGACACCACTTTCATGGGAGTGTATGTTAGTACGAATCCCTAGGCACATCAATGTATGTTGTATTTTAATTGGAGTTATAGTCCTCATATTTGATATATATTAATGTGCATACATATGCTATGTAATGAGTCATATAAATCATATCTTAATAACTTAGACTTACCACATCACTAGCTACCCCGTCCCACGGCTCGCACGCAACTCGAGGTGCTTCCCCACGAGCACCAAATTGTCCGCAGTATTGAACTTAATAATTCTAGGTATAAGGTGCATACATACAATACACTAAGCATTCACCACATCAATTATAACATGTACCTCGACAACGTGCCTCGGTTAATGCACATGTCCCAACGTTGGTCTGCGTCACAGGTTATTGACCCTGATTACGACTAAAATCTAGAAGTAAAAATTTGAGCCATGACATTCCACCTCAATCAATCCCCCAAATTTATCCCCAATCATCTGAAAGGCATGAATGTTCCAAAGATTCAAAGGCAACCCTTCGATCATGATCTAACAGTTCTTTCCACCCCAATGGAATTCTTGCAAGTGAAAATCCAGGATCCATGGGTGATGCGCCCTGTGAGAGCTTCACTTCTTGCTATTCCTTGTTGGTGAATTAGATCTCATTCCTCCATAGTGTAACAAGTGAGGATGGCTTTATCCATAGCAATTGGTTTAAGCATCATCATTTTCCCAGCTATTTACAACAACATAACTTCTAGAAAAGTCAACGACGTTTCCCATATGTTCTTAAACACAAATAGGGTACGCTGACACTCATTACTCCTCTGACTTGTTGACTGCATTTAAGTTACTTGGACAGAGGCTTCGCTATTACTTAGAGGGGTGAAAGATGGTTGATTCAACTCCAGCACCACACCATGTAGTCCAATATTTTTGCATTTCGAAGTTAATGCATGCCTCCCCTAATCGCTTATAGGCCTGTAAATTTTTTTCTTTAGGATTGAGATCCATTTGCCATCCATTATAATGGATCTTACAGATCTTCAAAGCCTTACCACTATCATTTCTAATAACCTGGACTGTCATAGTGACATGTTTCTCTCTTGTGAGTCTCCTCTCTTCCAATAAGGGATCGTTGATATAACTTTGCACCAATATGGCACACCAGTTAATAAAAGCTTCCTACATCTCCACCATAAACAATCCTTTTAGAGGAAAACTCCGAAATGCAAATACCATGTTCCCTTGCTTGCTCAATGATCACTTGTTTGGCTTCACCCCAAAAGTATCTCGTACCAACCTCTCCTAATCCATTGCCTCCCATTGGCGTTGTATTAGCTCCAGTGACTTTCTTCCCTTTTCTCGCCACTTCCATCCACCTTTCTTTTGTTGCAATTTTTATGGAATCCCTGGTAACCTTTTTTACTTCCTACTCTGTGTAGGTCAAACTCCATAATTAGTAGCCAAACTTGTGCAACTACTGACGTAAGAATGGTAAGCAAAGTAGGATGACTACCGGACGATGGTCGTCGAAGTTTAACCGACGAGCATAAAGCAAAATGGGGGATGCATATGATAAAAACAGAGTGCTTTTTCTTTATTTTGGAAGAGAGAATAAGAGAACACAATATCTTTTTCTATTAACTCTTAAATAAGTTTTCTTCTCTCTTGATTTTACAACTGAGATACAACTCTATTTATAGCCTTAGACATGACTCTTAGAATTCATACAGTAATTAAAAATAATAAATCATGACCCTTGGTTATTTAAACAACCATAACTATTTATGGTAAACTTCAAAAGATAGACTCTTCATTTGCCTAGAATGATCTAGAACTGCCCTTTCAAATTCGTTCATTAATCAGCCTCAAAATTTGTCCACTATGCAGTCACGAGTTTAATGGCACATTAAGTTTATTCATCAACACCCCTCCTTAAACTTAATTCTCTTTTGACCTTCATGCCAAGTAGGTTTCTCATTTCGTACCGTTTCCTCAAATGTAATTGTTTCGGCATCTGCCAAAAGGCAAATTAAATGTACCTCACTTGTCGAGTCGTACAAATCCTATATGCTTCGCATCCTTGGTTGTCTTGGCTTATTTTCATCATCGGTTGTTGGTGGATTTGTTGGTGTGTTTATTAAGGTAGTGATTGTACCGGTAGATGATTCTCCTTTCTCAAATATCACCTTTTTGAGTTTTCCCAATCCTACGAACTTGACTCAATTACATGCACATCTCGGCTGACCACTACTTTCTTCTCTATTGGATCAAACAACTTGTAACCTTTTGTCTTTTCATCATAACTAATAAAGATATACCTTTTGCTTTTGTCATCAAACTTGGTCCTTCTTTGATCTGGTACATGTGCGTAGGCCACACTACCGAACACCTTTAAGTGAGACACCATTGGTTTTTGTCCACTCCATGCTTCTTGCGGTGTTTGATCTTCCAACTTCATATGAGGTCATCGATTTTGCACATAGACTGCACATAACACTGCTTCCGCCCAAAATTCCTTTGGCATTTTCTTGCTCTTCATCATCGACTGAACCATATTAAGAATGGTTCGATTCTTTCTCTCAGCTACACCATTTTGTTGAGGTGAATATGGTGCAATTAAGAATTGCTTGATGCCTTCTCCTCGCAAAAATTCGTGAAGACAGTTGATGTGTACTCCCCACCTCTATCTGACCTGACAGCTTTGATGAGCATGCCGGTGGTTTTTTCTACCAACACTTTGAACTTCTTGAATGAATTTAGAGTTTCAGATTTTTCTTGTAGAAAGTAAACCCACGTTTTTCGAGTGTAGTCATCAATAAATGTAATGAAGTACCTTTTTTACCAAAATATTTTGGAGTGATTGGTCTGCATATATCACTATGTATGAGCTCGAGTGGTTTTTTCGCATGGTATTCTGCATTTTTCAGAAATGAAATCCTTGCTTGCTTGCCGAGTAAAGATCCTTCGCAAAACTTGGTGGTGAAGTCCATGTTTGGTAGCCCATGGACCATGTTCTTCTTGGCCAATTCCTTTAGGCCACCGTAATGAAGGTGACCGAACCTTAGATGCCACAATCGTGATTTGTCTTCCTTGTCAACTTGTAGTCATTTTTCTCGAATGTTTCGTAAGTTGAGCTTGTACATGCGATTTTGGGCCATTTCGACTCGTGCTACCAAGCGCCCTCGATTGTCTTTTAATTGTAGTACCCGATTTTTCATGAATACCGAGTATCCCTTCTCCATGAATTGCCCCTAACTCAAAATATTGCTCTTTAGATCATGTACATAATAAACATCCTCGATTAATCCTTCCATACCACCTTTTTGTAAATAGTGAACCGTACCTTGTCCTTTTACTTGGATCTTTGACGCGTCTTCAAAAGACACATGTCCATCTTCAACCTCTCGCATCTCCTTGAATAGGTGCTTGTGCCCGCATATGTGGTTACTAGCACCTGTATCGAGATACCACACCGTATCTCTGTCGAGAATGGTATTTTTGTAGGCTATCATGAGAACACCATCTTCTCTTGTCTCCTCTTCCGTGACTAGATTCGTATTTTCTTCTACCTTTTTCTCGGAATAGCACTCCTTTGCATAGTCCCCATACTTACCGCAATTATAACACTCGACATTTGATTTGCACTCTTTTGCGTAGTGCCCATGCTTTCCACAGTTATAGCACTCAACATTTGAATGATTTGATCAGGTGCCTCTACCATGACCACGCCCTCTACCTCGACAATTTTGTTGGTTTGACTGCCCATTCTCCTCTAATATCCACTTCGACCGCGGCCTCTACCACCACGATCATTGCTGCAACCTCCACGGTCACGTCCTCTACTACAAAAGTTTTGAGTATAGAGTACATTTTCGTCTTTGATAGACACCTTGGCTTCCAGCACTTCTTCAAGCGACTCATTCTTCTTCTTGCATTGTTCATGCGCCTCAAGAGAACCAGCAAGATCATCAATGGTCATCTCTTCCAAATTTTTTGACTCCTCAATAGCACAAACGACATTCTCAAAATTCTCGGTCAGTGACCACAAAATCTTCTCCACCACCCTTGCATCAATTAGAATTTCTCCATTTTGTTTAAGTTGATTCACCACTGTTTGCACACGCGTGATGTAGTAAGATATTTCTTCTGACTCCTTCATTTTCATGGCCTCCAACTCGCCTCGAAGAGTTTGAAGCCGTACTTGTTTAACTTGATCGGCACTTTTGAACACCTTTTGCAAAGTGTCACATGCTTCCTTTGAAGTTGCTGCACCAGCAATTTTCTCGAAACCCGGCTCATCCATTGCTTGGAACAGTAAATAGAGCGCGGTCTTGTCTTTCATATGCGTTTCTTTCAATGCCTTTATCTGATTCGCAGTTTGATGACCGTTGCATCTAGCTCGTCATAGCCCTTTTCGACTACTTCCCATGCATCTTGCGCACCGAGCAATACACGCATCTAAATACTCCAATTGTCATAGTTCAACTTGGTGAGTCGTAGCAGCGGCATTTGCCCCAATGATGTACTTCTGAAATTTGCCATAGCTCTGATACCAATTTGATAAAAACATAGTGTTTTTTCTTTATTTTGGAAGAGAGAACAAGAGAACACGATATCTTTTTCTATTAACTCTTCAACAAGTTTTCTTCTCTCTTAATTTTACAACTGAGATAAAACTCTATTTATAGCCTTAGACATGACCCTTAGAATTCATACAGTAATTAAAAATAATAAATTCTGACCCTTAGTTACTTAAGCAACCATAACTATTTATGGGAAACTCCAAAGATAGACTCTTCATTTGCCTAGAATGATCTAGAATTGCCATTTCAAATTCGTTCATTAATCACCCTCAAAATTTGTCCACTGTGCAGTCACGAATTTACTGGCACATTAAGTTTATTCATCAACAGCATAACGATGAAGCAATTTTTCATTTTTATATCCAGGTTACTCCATTATTAGTGGGGAATTTCTGAATGAGAGTTGTTTAATTAATAACATTGTTAGTGAGTATCAAGACAAAGAATCCATTGAAGTCGGTGTTGAAGTGTGTTTGTGGTGCCTCTAGCATTTTTGGAGTGTTGCGAGTCTCCTATGAGTTGAGGATAGGGTCGATGGCATTTGGAATAGGCCACATGCATTGAATTTTTGGTTTTCCCATGTCTTAAATTAGGGGACTAGGGTTGTTTTTAGGGCTTCAGAGAGCGATTAAGGTACGTAAACCCAAACAAAAGCACATATGGAGTATCTAATTGGTTAAGTTCATCATTCATTTTATTATTCTTGATTTTCATTTCCATATTCTATCATTCCTTGGTTTGGTTATCAGTTGGTTGGTTCGATTTTGCCTTCGAAGGTTATTCAGGGCGGTGTATGTAACAACCTTCAAAATTTAACCCGACTTGTTTTCTACTTGCTAGGACCATGACCCGGCTGCGTGATACTTCGTAGTATTTTGGACTTCGGGAGTTGACCTTAAGGTAATTTTATGTTTATGTGATGTTTGTATTAGTATGATAGTCTAATACGAGTCTCGAGCCGTTTGGGCGACTGTGTTAGTTTGAGTGAGGCCTCCCCAAGGTAAACATGGGAGTTAAAATACAGAAAACATTAATGAATGATTTTTGAATAATTAATATAATTATTTAACGGGACGTAACGAGACAATGGGCGCAACGAGTCGATTGGCGATACAATACTGACCGAGGAGCATTGGATCAATAGGGGAGTTGTTTAACTAAGTGACACCCGAGTCACTTAGTGGAGTCAACTTGAAGAGATGGAGTTGGTGACCTATCAAAGGAGGGAGTTAATGGATTTTCCTCGAGATGCGCATATGCAAGTGGATGATTGGTGGGCCTATATAAGGACCACTCCACCACTTGATCCCCTTTGCACTATTCATTTTCTTCTTTCCTCCTCTCCCCCTCTTCCTTTCTTTTCTTGGTGAGCAAGCCACCATAGGAGGTGGTGCTGGGCTACCGGAATCCTCACCGGAAACCCCATTTCTCGCTAGAATCTAGGTGAGAACCTTGCTCTTTTGTTTCTCCTCTTTAGTCTTGTGTTGTTTCTCCTTTTTATTTTTGGGTTGATTGTCTCAGTTAAATTAATCGCAATGACCAAAGGTGCCTTGCCGGAGACGAATCTTGGTGAACCACCAGCATCTCAGCAACCCCCGGAGCAATCAACATGCGACATCGACGCTGTTGAAGAATCAGCACAACCCTAGTTCTACTGTAGATCCAAAACTTGAATAAGTAGAAAACGGAAAAATGAGAGAGAGAGAGAGAGAGAGAGAGAGAGAGAGTTACCGTCTCTCACACCCCATCATATATATATAGCAAGAGTCACGTATTTATCACGTGGTATTACATGAGACAGTAAATCAAACTTACAGCACATAGTAAATTAAATTTATAGCACAGTAAACGGCAAAGTAAATTAATGATTTACTCTAACATCCCCCCTCAAACGAAGGGGGAGAGCAACGACAACAAGTTTGCTCCTAAGAAAAGAAAAACGAGAAGCAGCAAGAGCCTTAGTTAAACCATCCGCAATTTGATCATGACTTGGTACATGACGAATAGAAAGCTGACCTGCCAACACCTTATCCCGCACATAGTGGATGTCCAATTCAATATGTTTAGTCCGAGCATGATAGATAGCATTATGAGCCAGAGCTTGAGCAGAAATGTTGTCACACCATACCACTGGAGCAGTAGGAAGAAAGAACTGAAGTTTAGACAGCAACGATTGTATCCATGTAATCTTTGCCGAGACTTGCGCCAATGCCCTATACTTGAACTCACTACTTGATCTGGTGACAACATGTTGTTACTTCGACTGTCAAAATATAAAATTAGAGCCAAAGAAGAATGCAAACCCGAAAAAAGATCACCTATCATCGGGAGAGGCTGCCCAATCTGCATCAGAAAAACCTGTGACAAACATATGTGTATTAGGTCTAAACTAAATACCCCAATCAGTTGTACCTTTAAGATGGCGTAAAACTCGCTTCAGCTCCTGCCT
The DNA here is from genome assembly GCA_039657345.1 of Stephania japonica. Taxonomy (NCBI): domain Eukaryota; kingdom Viridiplantae; phylum Streptophyta; class Magnoliopsida; order Ranunculales; family Menispermaceae; genus Stephania; species Stephania japonica. The sequence goes on from CM077559.1 coordinate 36,902,246, forward strand.
ATGTATAAGAGTCGGACAACTCTGGTATTGACTTAACCTATTAAAAATAAATGCAATATATGGTCTAGTATGGACCAGATATTGCAAACCACCAAGCAAATTACGATATAACGTAGCATCTGTCAAAGGAGGAGATGTATCAGAAAAGAGCGACTTGCCCACTAACGCAAGAGTATCAACAACCTTAGCCTAGAGCATGCCTCCTTTCTGAAGTAATTGTTTTATATAGGTTGTTTAAGTTAGAAATAGTCCAGTAGCATCACACCTAGCCTCCATCCCCAAAAACAAGTTTAAATCACCAATATCTTTTAAAGCAAAAGAAGCATTTAACTTGGAAACAAACTGCTAAATTTGTCCAGAATTAGAACCAGGGACAATAATATCTTTGACATAAACCAAAATATATAGAACAGTCAAAGAAGAGTGAAAGATGAAAAGAGAGTTATCAGCCTTGGAATTCAAAAAACCCCACGATAAGAGAGTGGATCTTAGTCTATCAAACCAAGTACGAGGAGCTTGACGAAAACCATAAAGTGTTTTATGAAGTTTACAAACATAATTAGGAACTGAACTATCAATAAATCCGCGAGGTTGGTTTGTATAGACATCCTCAATTAATGACCCATTTAAAAAGGCATTATGAATATTAAGCTGACGAATCGACCAACTAAATTGAACAGCAATCGATAAAATAATTCAAATAGTGGAGGCCTTTACTACTGGACTGAATGTCTCATCAAAATTGATACCCGGCAACTGTTTAAAGCCCCGAGCCACTAATCTAGCTTTGTATCGATTGATTGAGCCATCAGAATTCTTTTTAACTATGAAAATCCACTTATTATCATCAACATTCTGAGAAGAGTGAGCAGGCACCAAAGACCATGTGCCATTCTTAATAAGTGCTCTATACTCATTCTCCATGGCCTTTCTCCATTTAGGGTCCTTGAGTGCCAAGTCCACAGTTTGAGGAATATCCTCAGACACAGAAGTGGTAGCGACAAAAACCTTTTTCTTAGAAATACCATCCTTAGCTCGAGTGATCATTGGATGAACATTATGTGGTGCCTTAGATTCACTAGTGACGACAGGATCACCTTCTGTTACAGAAGGGACAGTTGTCGCATGTATCAAATTCTTATTATTAAACACATCAGAAGAAGGTGTAGTATCAGACTAAGGAGAGGACTGGGATATAGGTAAAAAAGTAGAAGAACTTTCAGGAACAGAGGAAGGGGGTGAACCAGACGTAATGGCTCTAGATGTCGAGGATACTGATGGAATACATGAGCCGTTAGACGTGACCAGTGGAACTGGAAGATTGACCATTGGTGATCCACCTGATTCAGTAGGCAGGGATGATGAAGAAAATAGAGTAGAGTAAGGAAACTCATCTTCATTAAATAAGACATGACGAGTAATATAAACTCTCCCAGATTTATGAAAACATTTATAGCCTTTATGAGAGGAACTATATCCTAAAAAGTGACAGTTCTTATAACAAAACTGCAATTTATGGGCATTGTACGGTCATAAATATGGAAAATAGGCACACCCAAACACTCTTAATATCGAATAATCTGGTGGACGCCCATACAACCTCTTGTAAGGAGACTGACCCTGCAAAACTCTAGATGTAAGTCTATTGATAAAAAAACTGTCGTCTCGCATGCATCCCACCAGTATTTATAGGGTAAATAACTATGAGCTAACATTGTTAAACACATGTCAATTATGTGACGATGCTTACGTTCAACTTTCCCATTCTGTTCATGAACATGTGGACATGAGTGTTGAAAACCAATACCACAAGAGTCGAGAGAGGGCTTCAAAGACCTATACTCCCCTCCCCAATCTGATTGAACCTTCTTGATGCGTGTAGAAAATAGATTTTCAACTAAATTTTTAAAATGCAGAAAAGTGTTGAAAACATCAGATTTGGCCTTCAATGGATAAATCCACGTAAATCGTGTACAATCATCCATGAAGTGCACATAGTAAAGAAAACCACCAGTAGACAGTACATGAGAAGGACCCTAAACATCAGTGTGAATGAGATCCAAAATATTAGAGGAATGGTAGGTAGACAACTGAAATGGTAAGGCATGACTCTTACCTAAAGGACAGCTAGAACAAAATTCAACAGACTTATTGGACACATTTACCAACTGTAACACCTTCTGCAATATATAATGTGCAGGATGTTCCAGTCTGGAATGCCATAATGCAGGCAAACTCTTATTGAATGCAACTAAAGCAAACTGTCTGTGAGAAGGGGATTGAGGTCCAAAGAATCGATACAAACCATTGTGGAGAGTACCATGAAACAGAACCTTCCTAGTTCTGATATCCTTCACAAAACAATCATGAGCATAAAATTTGATTAGAACATTATTCTCATGAGCCATCTGAGACACACTTAATAAAATTTTCTGAATCTAAGACACACAATGTATTGCAAAAAGACAGACTCGAGCTAGAAGACGGTACTGTTGCAGTACCAATACCAGATATAGAGAGAGAATTTCCATTACCAATAATCAGAGTGATTACCTTGATAGGGCATGCAATTATGCAACTGAGATGGGTCTGAAGTGATGTGGGATGTAGCACCACTATCTGCATACCAGGAAGTATCCGAATCTGGTTCAGAGGTTGCATAGAAGGTATTTGGTGGTAGATGAGAAGGTCCAGTAGGTGTAAAGTTGAAACGCGGTTGTTGAGATGGTGCACCCTGTTAAGGTTGAGTAGTCGAAGCTCCCATTTATTTCATGTCCTGTCTGAAGTAGCAAACTGCCACGGAATGTCCAAATTTTCCACATATTTGGCATGTCGGATTATTACTATTTTATGGCCGAAAGCCCCATCGTCTATGACTACGACCACCACGATTGCGATTATTTGAGCCACGACCACCACTATTCAATTGCTGATTTTGGGAACCTACTGGAACTTGCTTAATCTATGCAGAGTTCACTGATTCTATTCTATCATGGACAAACAATGAACTCATACTGTTGAGACCATGAAACTGAATCAAGTTCATCTCAAAACTTAGTAGAGATGCCTGCAATTCTGTCCATTTTAGGGTTTCCTTTTCTTGTAAAATGAAAATAATCAGAATGTACTCACCATCCAGTCCTGCAAGAGTGTTGGACATAAGATCGTCATTAGAAACAGGAGAACCTGCTGTTGCAAGGAAATCGCCATCTCCTTCATTTTTAGTAAGAACTCAGACATCGTCATAGATCCTTTCTTTTTATTCTAGATCTTTCATCTATGCACTTGAACTTGAGCCCGGTTATGAGATCCACAGTGCTCTTCAATCCTTTTCCATGCTTCATGAGCAAAGTCAGCACTAACCACTGTATAAGCAACCTCGTTGGACATCGCGCTGATGAGCCATCCAAGGCAGAACTGATCCTTTCCATACCAGTCTTCGTATGAGGGATTCGGATTGCTCAACTCTGGTAAGAACTCCGGTGGACTCTTCAACGTTCCTAACAGATGTCCATCTAGATGTCACCCTCGGAAGATCGATAGTAGCATCACCTTCCAGACCAATAAATTATTACGATCTAGCTTCATAAACACAATTTGGTTAAGAGAGTTATCGAAAAAGGTCATTGCCAGAAATTGTGTGGTAGATCCTGATGAACCAGATGTAGATCCGGTCACCATCGATCCCAATCCAGCCTCTTTTGGACCAGATCTGAGCAAAGGCGTCTGATCATCTGTCATCTTAGCAACTATCTCTGTTGGAGAACAACTACCTTTACTCCGATGGTGGTGGTGATCTCGGAATGATCACGGCGTGAGCCTTCAGAGCTCTGATACCATGTTGAAGAATCAGCACAACCCTAACTCTGCTGCAGATCCAAAACTTGAAGAAGAAGAAGAAAACAAAAACTAAAAAAGAGGGAGAGAGAACGAGTTACCGTCTCTCACACCCCATCATATATATACCAAGAGTCACGTGTTTATCACGTAGTATTACATGAGACAGTAAATCAAACTTATAGCACACAGTAAATAGCATGGAAAATTAATGATTTACTCTAACAGACGTCGGTGTTGCTGTAACAACCCAGAAATTTAGTTATTTGTGGATGATGATGCATGTATTAGTATATTAGTATTTTATGGGTCTCGAGCCGTTCGAGCGATTTTTTTTAGTTGAGTGAGGTTTCGACTAGTTAAACGGGGGAGAAAAAAATAAAATAAAGAATACAAATTAATGAATTTGTATTAATGTAATTAATTAGTTGATGGGATGTGGCGAGAAAACGGGCGCGGTGAAAAAAATTTAGGAGAAATACGGACTGAGCAATGCAAGATTAATGCGGGAGTCGAATAGTCTCGCAACATACGGGCTATAGGATAAAAATTATTAGAGTGACACAACATGATGAGGAGAGACATGAGATTAGCCTTGAGATGTATATGTGTGTTAAGTCATGATGATGAGGTAAATGACCCATAAGGGCAACTATCCAAGAAATGAACAAGTGTTAAGATAAGGGTAAAAGGGTCATTTCACATTTGTTATATATATATATAAAACAAGTAAAACCCTAAATGTTACTATTCATCTTCTTATCCAATTGTATAGCCACCACTATTCACTCCCTCCCTCCTCTCACCACTGCCACCACGTTCCACCGGAGATGTCGATTCCGACAAGGCCAGTGAGATTGGAGAACCGCCGTCGACGAGGTGAGACACCCTTCCCTCTCGTTATCTCTCACCTCACGGTCTCTCTCACTCTTAACTTTGCAAGATCTCCCTCCCTCTCACGCTCGGTTGGACCATCACCATCGCTACCCACCACGGAGCTGACCTCTCCAGCCCCACCGGAGACACTTAGGTGAGCTCCCCTTCCTTCTTTCTTCTCTTTCTCTCTCGGCAGTTCACTCTCTCTCTCTCACTCATTCTTCTCGACCTCCATGCCATGACAGTTGCTCCTCCTCCCTGGACTGACAACCACCATCAACCACACGACACTGGAAACCTTGGCCACCTACTGAAAACACCAAGGTGAGCCGTCCTCGACTGTCACTCTCTCTCGTTCTCTCAGTCTCACTGTTCTTCGTGTTTTATTAAACTGTTGTGGTTGACAGTAGCCACGGCTTGGATGATCGGCGCTGGAGTTGGTCGAGGCTGACCAGAGGTCATCCTCCGGCGACTTTGCTGGCCGGAGATGACCCCATGTGTGACTATTTTGTGAGTGTTGTGTGAGGACAGTTTTGTGAGTGTGTGTAGACAATTTGGGTGTGTGATGTTTTTGTTTTGGTGTGTGTTGTGTGAGGCATGTATTGCGTGTTCCACAATGGAGACGGTGGTTGTGTGAGTCACGGCTGTGAGAGTAGGTGTTGTTGCTCCTCCGTGACGGCTTGTAGGAAGAAAATGAAGAAATGTAAATTTTGTTTCAACAGTTACAATGTAAGGGCCCAAAAAAGGCCCAATAGCATCCTATTCTTCAATAGAGGCCCAATAACTTTCTCTACTTCAACAAAGGCCCACTATATGTGTGACTTGGGTTTTAAAGTGTGCAGTGTGTGTATAAGTGTCCTTATTGTGTGCGAATTGGTGTGTGTATGTGGACTCGTAGGGTATGAGAGTTTGTGCCAGAGTAAAACATGTCATAGGACTGATTTTAAGTCTTCTAAAATAAAGCGTGGGTATTGGGTGTGATGTATGCGGATTTTGGTTATAAAACGCCGCAGTCACACCGCAGGGCCATAGGCTCAAGGCATGACCCGCATACCGCTCAACCAATGGAATTTTTTACTACTATTCGAGTCATTTTCAAGACTATTTTTAATCAAACGACGGGGATGAACCTAAGGCTATACACTAACCCTAAACCCATTAATTGGGGTTCCAACCTATGCCAAGTAGTCAAAAATCCGTGGGGAACACGTTAGAGTCTTAGAGGGGTACCAGGTTATGATTAGTCAGGTAAGTACATACGTACCTTGTATGTGTGTATGTTAAAAGGCCAGTAAGGAAATTACATGTGATTTATAGATATTCTATTCATTGATATTGCTAATTTGATCCCTTGTATGAAATTTCATTCCATTTTCTTGGTTGAATGTTCTTGGCATGAGTGTGTATCTCGAAGGTATCATGTGGTCCCGCACTAACTGGGACAACGAGGGTGCCTCCTGCAGGGGTAACTGACCACCCCTAGTGTTGTGTGTACTGGGTACTAGATTAGAGAGGTGTTGCAATGCCTCTCGATTTCAAGCTGCGCTAGTGTTGCGACATTACCCGGGGAGATTTTTTGAGATTTTTGCCGTATTACTGTGAAATTAGACCACTCATGGGCCTCTTTTGAATCTTAGAACATGCAAATTTCGATTATTTATCTATCAATCTATTTATCATGCACTTGATTTACTTACTTTCCTGTTATTTCGTTTCCGCATGATATTTAGACTGCTTTACTTGTTAAATCATAAATTATTGTTATGTTCTTTTGGCACTACTTTCGATTTCTTCAGTTACTCACCGTCTAGTTTGTAACGGTGGGTGTAGATAGGGTGGAAAGCAACAAGGGCAAGGGGCCCTGCCTAGGTGATTTGCTTAAGGACTAGCAGTGGGACTGGGGAGATCATTTTGTAGGTTTTCTTATGTTTTGCTTATATGTATATCGTTTCATATATACATTTTGTGTTATAGAACTTAGAATTTTGATGAGATTTGGTATCATGTATCTTTGCATTTCGAATTGTACATGAATACCCAGGGTTTCCACACTTATAGATTCCTATATTTCCCTTGATTGGGTTATTTCCCTGATTATACTTGTTTAGTCTTCTGCTGTGTATTATTGTAATAACTCTATGATAAATTGTTAAATTGATTAATCAGAGGCTGACTAGGCTCACCAGGTTGCCGAGTGATGACTCGGGGCCTGCACGGGTCTAAGCCGGGCGTACCCAATTGCACGGGGAAATTGGGGCCGTCACAGTTGGTATCAGAGCTTAAGGTTATAACGACCTGACTCTTGAATTAAAACACAAACCATTAAGACAGTGGAAAATTAGGAATTGTTGAACTTAGAAGTGGAAACCCTATGAACCTGACTTAGTATCCTAGTTGGGGGGTGGGGATGAGTCGAGGAATGGAAACTGAAATCTTATTGATATAAGTATGTTTTATATGTGTATTATTTGGATCGGTAGCTATCCACTGATCTGGAAATGCGCTTTCGTTACTAGATAGCGATGACGGATAAGCGGGGTCCTAGTGATGATAGTGGAACGTCGAGTACTCGAACTGTTAGTATCGAGTAGTTTTAGACTTTGACGCAGAGAGTCGTAGCTAAGGAGCGACAGTCGGAGGAGATTCTGGCGATATTGAGGGCGTAAGTTGCTGATGCATCGGTACCATCTACGGCTAGAGTAACCATTACTCAAGAAGCGTACACACCGGGGGTTACGACCCTTACTTTGCTTCCTACCACCATTGCAACGAAACCAGTGATGGCGGTTGTACCTCATGCACCGATAGAGATTGCACTAGCGACACTAACAGTGTATGGCACTACGGCGACTATTGAAGCCAAACAATGGCGAGAGTTTAAGAGGCACGACCCTGTTGTTTTATATGGAGGTACTGACGTGATCGCAACAGAATTGTTCTTGAAAAGTCACGAGAAGATACACCACATCATAGCTACTGAGGAGCACATGAAAGCTTCTATTTCTTCCTCGATGTTGATAGGAGAAGCTGATGACTGGTGGACTACGATTGTGAGTACCAGAGGTGTGCCGAGGGACTAGATAGAGTTCAAGACTCAGTTCAAAATGTGGCGGCCCCAATTTTCCACATTGGTTCGCCACGGGAGGCCACGCGGGCCCACAACTGTCTACGTCACCGCCAGCTGTGTCCCACGCCCAATTATCCATTATTAATCAATTTCCGGTTAACCTTGATGTTATAAGTTAACTTTTATTCCTTTAATATCATTTAACCTCAATTTACGCAGCGGAAGATTTACTAACGACATAAAGATTTATCATGTATATTATGAGCATAATGCCTAAGTGGAAACCATATCAACTGTACATCAGATACATATCATCTAAAATCCTCAAAATATCAAAATATACAACCTATCTCTCAAGTCCCAAACCCAGCATAAATCAAATAAATACATACAACCAACCAGGCGTATAAGAGGAGTAGTAGACCCCGTCGTCAGTCACAAATAATCTTTATGTGTCTCCTTGTCCCTGCACATATCAAATCCTGCACTCAAATCACCCAACACATACGGTGACGAGTCCAGTGAGTAAACTCCCAAAGAAAACCATCGAGTAAATAATAACAGATTCAGAAGCCAATAACTAACGTTAGCTACACATGCAAAGAGTATGGGCAGCCATAAAACCCTGCATGTGTAGGTAACAAGCATGCAAGATGATCAACGAATAATCATAATGTCAACAATATGCTCCACAACAATTACGATAAAACCAGACAAAAGTAGAATGCAATCTCACATACTAGATCATACTTCGTAGATTCGGATGACCCCGACTGAGCACATCAAGTATAAACCACATCCGAACTACTAACGGTGACCGGAACAAATCACAAACCCACCGAACACGTGCACCCCGCGGCTCGGGTCACAATCCACCGGCGGCGCAAGTACACGTGCTACAATCTAGCATACTTGATCACGTGCCACAATCGTCCCGAATAAACTTCGATAGTGAAAACAAATCCAACACCAACCAATAACTAGACCAACACATGATCACAATGAATATGAATTTCAAGAATAATAAACGCAAGAATTTAAAGAATTAAATACTCCAGATGTGTTTCTGTTGGGGTTTACGCACCTTTATCGCACTCCAATTACCCGATCCAGCTCGAATAAATGCCCAAAAAATCAAAATTTCCACCCGAATTATACCTAAGATCATTTTTCATTAAATTAGCTTCAATTTGATATATTATATCAATTTTTACGTTTTACGAGGTAAAAACCCCGACTATATCTCGTCAACATTCCGAGAAAATCCCAAAATTCCTTTATGAACCCTTTTTCCAATTTTATCATATTTTTCTAGATTTTTCAGAATTTTTTTCATAATTTTTTAACTATTTTCCCTATTTTTCTGTATTTTATTTTATTTAAAACTATTTTTATTTTAATTTATTTAAATAAAATAATTAAATAAAAATATTAATTAAATAATATGGGGTGGGTCCCTTAAACCGGGTCCGACCCGACCCAACCGGGTCGGACCACCTGGACCGGGTCCGGGTCGGACCCGGTCCAGGCCCACCGGGTCGGGCCAGGGCGGTTTGGCCGGCCCACCCGGGATGGGCTCTGGCGTGCGTGCGTGCCCCCCTCTCTTCTTCTTCTTCAACCGCGCCTCTGGTTCGTCTTCTTTTTTTTCTCATTAGATTGGGAGGGAGGGGAGAGACGACACGGGAGTCGTCTCCCTCCTCGAACGAACTGCAAGAGAGCAGTTCGTCCGAGGTCCCGAACTCCACCTCCACCACCACAACCGAACCATCACCACCACCACTCCCGCTAACAACACACAACAACAACAACAACAAAAACAACACAACAACTCACCTCGTTCTCCACGATCCAGAGCTCACCTCCTCTTGATCTCCCTCGGTCTCCTTCTTCGTTTCTCCTCCTTCGATTTCACTATTTTTTTTTCCTTTCTTTCTTCTTCGTTTTCACATTTAAAGAAGAAGAAAATGGTTTTGATTGTGGAAATGACCACTTTGCCCCTCATGTCTATCCATTTCTCTTCTTTCCTTCAATACCCTTTTTGGTAATTTTGCATTTCCTATTTTATTTTTCTGATTTTTAATATATATATTTATATATATATATATATATTAAATTCCTTATATACATATATATAAATATATATATACTCACCTATACTTTCGCGCCTAAAATTTCGTCGTGCGCGCCAACGAGCGTACTCGGGCGTGCACACTAACGTACCACCCACGCGTGTCGACCACGACCCCACGTGTCCCTAGGCGCCCAACAATTTACATATTTTATCACAAATAATTCATTTTATATATATATTATTTCCCCTCGGCTTAAATTTCGTCTCTTAGTCGCTCAGGTACTCGCATCGACACGCATATCGAGGCGAATACTTAACACACAATCTCACCCGTTAATAACAATATAAACACACATATTGCGATGCCATTTAACTAATTTGGACCTATACATCGCAACTTCACCACCAGAGCACACAATACGAACTGTAAACCCTATCCGATCGTGCTTCGTCTTCACTAGAGACCCACGAACGTCCCCGCTGGCGTCCACGTCTGAAATTTCGTCATCAATAACGGCCATTGAAAATTGGGCCATTACACAAAATGAAGTACTTTCCTCCTACTGTGATGAGAGCCAAGAGAAACGAGTTCACTTCCCTGAGATAGTTAGTGGATAAGTCCGTCATGGATTACATGGGACGATTTCTGCAGTTATTACCATATGTTGGAGGATCAGCTAGCACGGAGGTAGACTGGGTGTATTACTTTATTGAGGGTCTTCTACCCAAAATTGGAGGTGCAATCGTTATGACCGAGCCTGGCACGTTGTAGAGAACTTATAAACGGAGCTTGGCTAGGGAGAGTTACTTGAGTACTCACCACGAGGAGATTGAGCCTTATCGACCTGAGTTGTAGTTAGAGCACCGATCAGAGGGACATGACAGGAAATGAACGAGGAATCCGAACGATGATAGTGGTTCTCGGAGGCGAAAGGTGTGTTTCCAGTGCGGACAGCCCGAACATTTTCAAAATCGATGTCCTGATTTGTACGAGGACCAGCAAGATGACGATCAGCATCAGACCATTGAGGACGTGCACATGGTGAATGAGCCGCAGCGGACGATGGTTCGTGATCCAACCGAAGGTAAAGAATTTTCTTGGTTATCATACATCATGCGTGGAACCGATTAATTGAAACTTTAGGTGTTTAAATGTGATGTCGGACGTCAAGTGATAGTGTTAAGGTCAATACTTGCTAGATTAATGTCGTTTAAACTTAGCAGAGTTTTCTAAGATGAGACAGACCTAACTTAGACTAGAGTCTGAAAGAGATGGTAAGTTTGGGTACAATGGGTTGCCAAAACTAGCCATGAGTACACCTAAAGAGAGGCAGGACCAGACTGGTTGTGATTCATCTTACGATGCATGGACACGTAGTGTACATGGTGGCCACGATTACAACTTTTTCGAATCTATTTTACTGCCTGGGTATAGATAAACTTGCGTCGAGACGCAAGTGGGTTGAGAGGTTTTCACGAGTATGGCGTGCGAGTCACGATCGTAACGTCTTATGTCGTGATCACCAAGCTTGAGTTATAGTAATAGACGATGTTTGTTACGAGATCTTGGCATTCCTACCATTTTGGGTAACGGGAGTGGTCTTGAGAGACCGTAGTTGAGTTAGACTATTTGAAGAGGTTGCGACCCACAGTCTGAAGACTAATAAAAATCAAGTTGTTCGAAGTGGCAGAGGCCCACAGTTTGGAATTGGTGGAGTATAGAGCTATTTAGAGTAATCCAGAGGGATCCGCAGTTCATGAAAAGAAATATTGTGCTGTTTGAAGGGACATTGTACAAGCCCGCAGTCAATACCTAGTGACAAGCTGTTGGAAGTGACTCTCACGAGAGTCTACAGTTGGTCATAGCTTATTGAGCTGTCTGAAGCGACTTTGCTGTAACGACCCAAAAATTTGGTTATTTGTGGATGATAATGCATGTATTATTATATTAGTATTTTACGGGTCTCGAGCCGTTCGGGCAATATTTTAATTGAGTGAGGTGTCGCCTAGTTATACGGGGTGTTTCGGGAACCGTTTTAATGGATTTTATTTAATAAACAAAGCTAAATGAAAAACATGACCTATGTTGAGGAAAATAAATTTTTACAATAAAGTATAACATAAGCATAAGGGAATTTATTCAAATCCCAAGGGTGGGACCGCCTCGAGAAGCGTGTCGAACACGGGACACAAGGCACCGAGTAGGCGAGAATTTGTGTAACCTTATTAGTAAGTTAATAAAATTAATGTGGTTAATTTAATAGGTTAATATGGATAGGATTGTTAAAGTGACACAAGTTGAGTGAGGAGGACCATTGGATGGGCATAGGGAGGTGCACATGTGTTAGATTAAAGGGATAAGCCAAATGACCATAAGGGTAGCTGGCCAAAGGTTGGACAAGTGAGTGTGTAAGGGCAAATGGGTCATTTCACCTTAAGTCACATGTATAAAAACAAATAAAACCCTAAAACCCTAATGTGCACTATTCATCTTCTCCAACAACCACCACCGTCACTGTTCACTCCCACCATTCTCGCCACTGCCGCCGCCTCCCACCGGCGTCACGACCCCGACGAGGTGAGCTCCCCCTCTTTCTCTCCGATCTCTCTTGTTCTCTCTCTTTTTATCACTCACTCTCGGTTTTCTCCTCTCCTCTCCACGCTCATGCTCTCGGCTCCCTCACGTCGCGCCGACCCAAGCTCGGCCGAACAACCACCACCGCCACCGTCGCCGAGCCTGACGTCTCTCCACCACCACCGACGACGTTAGTGAGCTCCTCTTTTCCCTCTCTTCCTCCTTTTCTCTCTCTCGACAAGCATGTATCTCTCTCACTCTCGACTCGTTTTTCACTCTCTTTCAGTCACCACCGTCACCCTCACGCACTTGACCTCGCCCACCCACCGGAGACACCAAGGTGAGCTCGATCGTCTCTCTCTCTCTCTCTCTCTCCCCACTGTTTTGAGCAACTACGGTTTTGCTCACTGTTTTGGATAGTTGGGTGTGGATGTTTTGTGTTTGGGGACAATGGGGTGTACGTACCACTCGTGTGTACACCACGGTGGGGTGTACACCACAAAGTGTACACCACAAAGGTGTACACGACGCTTTAGGTGATATGGATGTTGGTGTGTGACGGTTTTGATTTTACTTTCATGTGTGAAGTGTTTGTGTGAATCAACCAAGAGGTGTGTGTGTGTATAACGCTGGGGTGGCTGTCCTATATGTGTGGGGTGCGTACGGTGTGTGTGTGTGTGCACACACCCTAGTTAGTTGGGGTGTGTGTGCACACCCCATTGGGGTGTGGGTGTGTGCACTTTGGTGAGATTATTTTCATGAGATGTATGTGTGCAAGTGTCAATTTACATAACACCGAGTATGGGGCTGTTTTGGTATGAAATAGGTGCAAGAGATGTGCAATGTGTGTATAATGGGGTGTACACACATAAGGGTGTGTACACCACAAATGGGGTGTACACAAAGATCGTATGTGTACACCACATTGGGGTGTACACAACAGCTTTTATATGATATGCATAATGAAAATGTGTAAATAGCATGGTTTTAAGAATAAAATAATATACTAATGCATTGAACATGGTAAATCACCGAGAGGTGCACACACCAATGGGGTAGGTGTGCACAAGACAAATGGGGTGTGTGAAGTCTTCGTGTACACACCAAATGGGGTGTACACATCAATTGTGTGTGTGTGACCATAATGAACATTATTATAGATTTAAGAGTAAGTAAATAAGATTCCTTTTAAGTATAGACATTTATATAAAATGAATATGGATTTGTAATAAGGGTTCAACACACAATATAATGAGGACTCAACACATCCAATACACATTACAATCAAAGCCTAATACAATAGGCACAACATAAAGAATGAATGCAAACCTTAAACTAATATTCGGGATTCCAAAACTTTATCAGGTTGTTGAGAACTTGTGGGGAAACGCGTTAGAGTTTCGGAGTGATACCGAGTCGCGAATAGACAAGTAAGTACATGCATGCCTTGTGTGTATGTACGTTAGTAGACCAGTAAGAAAATAACATGTGATTTATACATCCTCTATTTATTGCTATTATTGCATTGATCCTTTGCTTGATATTCCATTCTGTTTCCTTGGTTGTATGTTCTTGGCATGAGTGTGTGTCTCGAAGGTATCATGTGGTCCCGCACTAGCCGGGACAACGAGGGTGCCCTCTCGGGGGGGTAACCGACCACCCCTAGTGATATGTGTACTGGGTCGGATTCGAGAGGTGTTGCGACGCCTCTCGATTTCACGCTAACGCTAGTGTTGCGACATTGCCCGGGAGATCTTGCGAGATCTTTTCCGTATTGCTTTGTGAAATAGACCACTCATGGGCCTCTTTTGAATCTTAGAACATGCAAATATCGATTGTTTATCTTTCGCCTCTTTATCATGCATTTGATTTATTTACTTTCCAATTATTTCCTTTCCGCATGATACTTAGACTGCTTTTCTTGTTAAAATCATAAATTACTGTTACATTCTTCTGGTACTACTAGCAATTTTATTCAGTTACTCACCGTCTAGTTTGTGACGGTGGGTGCAGATAGAGTGGAGAGCAGCAAGGGCAAGGGGCCCTGCCTAGGTGATATACTTTGAGGAGTTACAGGACATCTGAGAGACGTTATAGTAGGTGATTATACTTTGATTACTGATGTGTATATCGTTTCATACTTGTTTTGTTGGGATTATTGAACTTGGTATAGTTTTATTGAGACTGGTATCATGTATATATGCCTATCGAATTGTACATGCATACCCGGGGTTTTCCACATTTATAGAATTCCTAATTTCCCTTTGATTGAGTTATTTCCCTTTGTTATAATTGTTTTAGTCTTCCGCTGTGTATTAATGCAATAACTCTTTCATAAACTACTGAATTGATTAAATCGAAGGCTGACTAGGCTCGTCAGGTTGCCGAGTGATGATTCGGGGCCTGCACGGGTTTAGGCCGGGCATACCCAATTGCACGGGGAAATTGGGGCCGTCACAGTTGGTATCAGAGCTTAAGGTTATAACAACCTAACTCTTGATTTAAAACACAAACCATTAAGACAGCGGAAGTTAGGAATGGTTGAACTTAGAGTGGAAACCCTATGATCCTGACTTAGAATCCTAGTTGGGGAGTGAGGATGAGTCGGGGAATGGAAACTGAAAACTTATTGGGATAAGTCGGATGTGATGTTTATACATATTACGATTGTTGTGTGTATTATATGGTATCGGTAGCTATCCACTGATCCGGAAATACGCTTTCGTTATGAGATAGCGATGGCGGATCGAAGGGTCTTAGTGACGACAATGGGACGTCGAGTACTCGAGCCGTTAGCATCGACGAGTTTCGACTTTGACGCAGAGAGTCGCATGTCGAGCGATAGTTGGAAGAGATTTGGCGATAATGAGGACGTCGCTTGTTGTTGCATCGGTACCATCAACGGCTAGAGTAACCATTACTCAAGAGGCAAACACGCCGGGGTTACGACCATGATGACTTTGCTTCCTTCCACCACTTCAATGGCACCAATGATGGCGGTTGTACCTCGTGCACCGACAAGTTGTATGACATTATGGCGACTATTAAGGCCAAGCAATGGCGAGAGTTCAAGAGGCACGACCCTGTCATTTCTATGGAAGCACTGACGTGATCGTAGCAGAGTTATTCTTGAAGAGTCACGAGAAGATACACATCATAGCTACCGAGGATCATATGAGAGCGACGATTTCCTTATCCATGCTTCAGGGAGAAGCTGACGATTGGTGGACTACGATTGTGAGTACCAGAGGCGTATCGAGGGACTGGATAGAGTTCAAGACCCAGTTCAAAATGAAGTACTTTCCTCCCCCGTGATGAGAGCCAAGAGAAACGAGTTCACTTCCCTGAGACAATTAGCGGATGAGTCCGTCATGGAGTACATAGGTCGGTTTTTGCAGTTATTACCATATGCTGGAGGATCAGCTAGCACGGAGGCAGACCGAGTGTACTACTTTATTGAGGGTCTACTACCCGAAATTGGAGGTGCGATCATTACGACCAAGCCAGGGACGTTGCAGAGGACTTATGAGCGGAGCTTGGCTAGGGAGAGTTACTTGAGTACTCACCACGAGGAGATTGAGCCTGATCGACCCGAGTTGCAGTTCGAGCACCGATCAGGGGGACATGACGGGAAACGAATGAGGAATTTGAACGATGATAGTAGTTCTCGAAAGCGGAAGGTGTGTTACCAAAGCGACAAATGACATTTTCAGAACCGATGTCCTGATTTGTACGAGAACCAGGCATGATGACGATCACCTTCAGCCATCGAGGATGTGCACGTGACGAGTGAACAATAGCTGACAATGGTTCGTAATCCTATTGGAGGTAAAGAATTTTCCTGATTATTTTACAACATGCATGGAACAAATTATTTGAAACTTTAGGTGTTTAAAATGCGATGTCGGACATCATGTGACAGAGTTAGGGTCGATACTGGCTAGAGTGGTACCGTTTAACTATAGCAGTGTTATCTAGGATGAGACAGACCTAACTTAGATTAGAGTCCGAAAGAGATGGTAAGTTTGGGCACAATGGGTTGCCAAAACTAGCCACAAGTACACCTAAAGAGAGGCAGGACCAGACTGGTTGTGATTCATCTTACGATGCATGGACACGTAGTGTACATGGTGGCCACGGTTACAACTTTGTCGAATCTATTTTACTGCCTGGGTATAGATAAACTTGCGTCGAGACGCGAGTGGGTTGGGAGGTTTTCACGAGTATGACATACGAGTCGCGATCGTAGCGTCTTATGTCGTGATCACCAAGCTTGAGTCATGGTAGTGGGCGATGGTTGCGACGAGGTCGTGGCATTCCTACCATTTTGGGAAACGGGAGCGCGCCTAGAGAGACCGTAGTTGAATTAGGCTGTTTGAAGTGGTTGGGACCCGCAGTCTGAAGACTGAGGTAAAATCAAGCTGTTCGAAGTGGCAGAGGCCCACAGTTTGATAGATGTGGAAAAAAGGGGAGTGGATTTAAGATGTTGTGCTGTGCAAAGAGACTTTGTACAAGTCCGCAGTTCAATACCTAATGTCGAGCTGTTGGAAGTGACTCTCGCGAGAGTCCACAGTTGGTCATGGCTTATTGAGCTGTTTGAAGCGACTTTGCATTGGTCTGCAGTTCAACGATGATGAACGAGCTATCTGAAGTGACTATGAAGTAGTCCACAGTTCGAGATAGAGGATCCAAGTTGTTTAAAGCGGCTGTAAGCCCACGGTTTAGACGAGTTGCGAACGGGTGTAGTTCTCCTTATTCACTGATTTAGAACTAATTTCGAGGACGAAATTCTTGTTAGTTGGGAGACCAGAACGACCCAAAAATTTGGTTATTTGTGGATGATAATGCATGTATTATTATATTAGTATTTTACGGTCTCGAGCCGTTCGGGCAATATTTTAATTGAGTGAGGTGTCGCCTAGTTATACGGGGTGTTTCGGGAACCGTTTTAATGGATTTTATTTAATAAACAAAGCTAAATGAAAAACATGACCTATGTTGAGGAAAATAAATTTTTACAATAAAGTATAACATAAGCATAAGGGAATTTATTCAAATCCCAAGGGTGGGACCGCCTCGAGAAGCGTGTCGAACACGGGACACAAGGCACCGAGTAGGCGAGAATTTGTGTAACCTTATTAGTAAGTTAATAAAATTAATGTGGTTAATTTAATAGGTTAATATGGATAGGATTGTTAAAGTGACACAAGTTGAGTGAGGAGGACCATTGGATGGGCATAGGGAGGTGCACATGTGTTAGATTAAAGGGATAAGCCAAATGACCATAAGGGTAGTGGCCAAAGGTTGGACAAGTGAGTGTGTAAGGGCAAATGGGTCATTTCACCTTAAGTCACATGTATAAAAACAAATAAAACCCTAAAACCCTAATGTGCACTATTCATCTTCTCCAACAACCACCACCGTCACCGTTCACTCCCACCATTCTCGCCACCGCCGCCGCCTCCCCCACCGGCGTCACGACCCCGACGAGGTGAGCTCCCCTCTCTTTCTCTCCGATCTCTCTTGTTCTCTCTCTTTTTATCACTCACTCTCGGTTTTCTCCTCTCCTCTCCACGCTCATGCTCTCGGCTCCTCACGTCACGCCGACCCAAGCTCGGCCGAACAACCACCACCGCCACCGTCGCCGAGCCCGACGTCTCTCCACCACCACCGACGACGTTAGTGAGCTCCTCTTTTCCCTCTCTTCCTTTTCTTTCTCTCTCGACAAAGGTGTATCTCTCTCACTCTCGATCGTTTTTCACTCTCTTTCGCCACCACCGTCACCCTCACTCAAGCACTTGACCTCGCCCACCCACCGAGACACCAAGGTGAGCTCGATCGTCTCTCTCTCTCTCTCTCTCTCTCTTTTTGAGCAACTACGGTTTTGCTCACTGTTTTGGACAGTTGGGTGTGGATGTTTTGTGTTTGGGGACAATGGGGTGTACGTACCACTCGTGTGTACACACCACAAATGGGGGTGTACACCACAAAGTGTGTACACCACAAAGTGGTGTACACGACGCTTTAGGTGATATGGATGTTGGTGTGTGACGGTTTTGATTTTACTTTCATGTGTGAAGTGTTTGTGTGAATCAACCAAGAGGTGTGTGTGTGTATAACTCGGGGTGGCTGTCCTATATGTGTGGGGTGCGTACGGTGTGTGTGTGTGTGCACACCCTAGTTGGGGTGTGTGTGCACACCCCAAGGGGTGGGTGTGTGCACACTTTGGTGAGATTATTTTCATGAGATGTATGTGTGCAAGTGTCAATTTACATAACACCGAGTATGGGGCTGTTTTGGTATGAAATAGGTGCAAGAGATGTGCAATGTGTGTATAATGGGGTGTACACAACAAAATGGGGGTGTGTACACCACAAATGGGTGTACACAAGATCGTATGTGTACACCACATTGGGGTGTACACAACAGCTTTATATGATAGGCATAATGAAAATGTGTAAATAGCATGGTTTTAAGAATAAAATAATATACTAATGCATTGAACATGGTAAATCACCGAGGGTGCACACACCAATGGGGTAGGTGTGCACAAGACAATGGGGTGTGTGAAGTCTTCGTGTACACACCAAATGGGGTGTACACATCAATTGTGTGTGTGTGACCATAATGAACATTATTATAGATTTAAGAGTAAGTAAATAAGATTCCTTTTAAGTATAGACATTTATATAAAATGAATATGGATTTGTAATAAGGGTTCAACACACAATATAATGAGGACTCAACACATCCAATACACATTACAATCAAAGCCTAATACAATAGGCACAACATAAAGAATGAATGCAAACCTTAAACTAATATTCGGGATTCCAAAACTTTATCAGGTTGTTGAGAACTTGTGGGGAAACGCGTTAGAGTTTCGGAGTGATACCGAGTCGCGAATAGACAAGTAAGTACATGCATGCCTTGTGTGTATGTACGTTAGTAGACCAGTAAGAAAATAACATGTGATTTATACATCCTCTATTTATTGCTATTATTGCATTGATCCTTTGCTTGATATTCCATTCTGTTTCCTTGGTTGTATGTTCTTGGCATGAGTGTGTGTCTCGAAGGTATCATGTGGTCCCGCACTAGCTGGGACAACGAGGGTGCCCTCTGCAGGGGTAACTGACCACCCCTAGTGATGTGTGTACTGGGTACTGGATTCGAGAGGTGTTGCGACGCCTCTCGATTTGACGCTGCGCTAGTGTTGCGACATTGCCCGGGGAGATCTTGCGAGATCTTTTCCGTATTGCTGTGAAATAGACCACTCATGGGCCTCTTTTGAATCTTAGAACATGCAAATATCGATTGTTTATCTTTCGCCTCTTTATCATGCATTTGATTTATTTACTTTCCAGCTTATTTCCTTTCCGCATGATACTTAGATCGCTTTTCTTGTTAAAATCATAAATTACTCGTTACATTCTTCTCGGTACTACTAGCAATTTTATTCAGCTTACTCACCGTCTAGTTTGTGACGGTGGGTGCAGATAGAGTGGAGAGCAAAGAAGGGCAAGGGGCCCCGCCTAGGTGATATACTTTGAGGAGTTACAGGACATCTGAGAGACGTTATAGTAGGTGATTATACTTTGATTACTGATGTGTATATCGTTTCATACTTGTTTTGTTGGGATTATTGAACTTGGTATAGTTTTATTGAGACTGGTATCATGTATATATGCCTATCGAATTGTACATGCATACCCGGGTTTTCCACATTTATAGAATTCCTAATTTCCCTTTGATTGAGTTATTTCCCTTTGTTATAATTGTTTTAGTCTTCCGCTGTGTATTAATGCAATAACTCTTTCATAAACTACTGAATTGATTAAATCGAAGGCTGACTAGGCTCGTCAGTTGCTTAGAGTGATGATTCGGGGCCCGCACGGGTTTAGGCCGGGCGTACCCAATTGCACGGGGAAATTGGGGCCGTCACATTTGCATCAGTCCGCAGTTCAACGATGAGGAACGAGCTGTCTGAAATGACTCTGAGGTAGTCCGCATTTCGAGATAGAGGATCCAATCTGTCTGAAGCGGCTGTAAGCCCGCAGTTTGGACGAGGTGCGAACGGGTGTTGGTTCTCCTTATTCACTCGAGTTATAACTAATTTCGAGGACGAAATTCTTGTTAGTTGGGGAGACTGTAACGACCCAGAAATTTGGTTATTTGTGGATGATGATGCATGTATTAGTATATTCGTATTTTATGGGTTCTCGAGCCGTTCGGACGATTTTTTTTAGTTGAATGAGGTTTCGACTAGTTAAACGGGGGAGAAAAAAATAAAATAAAGAATACAAATTAATGAATTTGTATTAATGTAATTAATTAGTTGATGGGATGTGGCGAGAAAATGGGCACGACAAACCAAATTTGGGAGAAATACAGACTGAGGAACGCAAGACCAATGCAGGAGTCAGATAGTCTCGCAACATACGAGCTATAGGTTAAAAATTGTTAAAGTGACATAACATGATAAGGAGAGCTATGAGATTAGCCTTGAGATGTGTACGTGTGTTAAGTCATAATGATGAGGTAAATGACCCGTAAGGGCAACTATCCAAGAAATGAACAAGTGTTAAGATAAGGAAAAGGGTCATTTCACATTTGTTATGTATATATAAAACAAGTAAAACCCTAAATGTTACTATTCATCTTCTTCTCCAATTGTATAGCTGCCACTATTCACTCCCTCCCTCCTCTCGCTACTGCCACCACGTTCCACCGGAGATGCTAACTCCGACGAGGCCAACGAGACCGGAGAGCCACCGTCGACGAGGTGAGACACCCTTCCCTCTCGTTATCTCTCACCTCACGGTCTCTCTCACTCTCGACTATACAAGATCTCCCTCCCTCTCACGCTCGGCTGGACCATCACCACCGCTACCCACCACGAAACTGACCTCTCCACCACCACCGGAGACGCTTAGGTGAGCTCCCCTTCCTTTTTTCTTCTCTTTCTCTCTCGGCAGTTCACTCTCTCTCACTCTCATTCTTCTCGACCTCCACGCCGTGACAGTTGCTCCTCCTTCCTGGACCGGTAACCACCATCAACCTCACGGTGCTGGAAACCTCGGCCACCCACCGGAGACACCAAGGTGAGCCGTCCTCGACTATCTCTCTCTCTCTTGTTCTCTCCGTCTCACTGTTCTTCATATTTTTTTTTAAACTGTTATGGTTGACGGTGACCACGGCTTGAATGACCGACGCTGGAGTTGGTCGAGGCTGATTGGAGGTCATCCTCCGGCGACTCTGCTGGCCGGAGGTGACCCCATGTGTGACTGTTTTTTTAGTATTGTGTGAGGACAGTTTTGTGAGTGTATGTAGATGATTTAGGTATGTGACAGTTTTGGTTTTGGTATGTGTTGTGTGAGGAGTATATTGTGTGTTACACAGTGGAGATGGTGGTTGTGTGAGTCACGGCTGTAAGAGTAGGTGTTGTTGCTCCTCCGCGACGGCTTGTAGGAAGAAGATGAAGAAATGTAAATTTTGTTTCAACAGTTACAATGTAAGGGCCCAACAAAGGCCCAGTAGCATCCTATTCTTCAATAGAGGCCCAATAACTTTCTCTACTTCAACAAAGGCCCACTATATGTGTGACTTGGGTTTTAAAGTGTGCGGTGCGTGTATAAGTGTCCTTATTGTGTGCGAATTGGTGTGTATGTGGACTCGTAGGGTATGAGCATTTGTGCTAGAGTAAAACATATCATAGGACTGATTTTAAGTCTTCTAAAATACAGAGTGGGTGTTGGGTGTGGTGTATGCGGATTTTGGTTATAAAACGTCGCAGTCACGCCGCAGGGCCATAGGCTCACGGCATGACCCGCATACCACTCAACCAATGGAATTTTTTGCTACTATTCGAGTCGTTTTCAAGACTATTTTTAAACCAAACGACGGGGATGAACCTAAGGCTATACACTAACCCTAAACCTATTAATTGGGGTTCCAACCTATGCCAGGTAGTCGGAAATCCGTGGGGAACGCGTTAGAGTCTCGGAGGGGTAATGGGTTGCGATTAGTCAGGTAAGTACATACGTACCTTGTATGTGTATATGTTAGTAGGCCAGTAAGGAAATAACATGTGATTTATACATCCTCTATTTATTGATATTCCTCGAAGGTATCATGTGGTCCCGCACTAGCTGGGACAACGAGGGTGCTTCCTGCAGGGGTAACTGACCACCCCTAGTGTTGTGTGTACTGGGTACTAGATTCGAGAGGTATTGCGATTCCTCTCGATTTCAAGCTGCGCTAGTGTTGCGACATTGCCCGGGGAGATCTTGCGAGATCTTTGTTGTATTGTTGTGAAATTAGACCACTCATGGGCCTCTTTTGAATCTTAGTACATACAAATTTCGATTGTTTATCTATCAGTCAGTTTATCATGCACTTGATTTACTTACTTTCCTGTTATTTCGTTTCCGCATGATATTTAGACTGTTTTACTTGTTAAATCATAAATTACTGTTATATTCTTCTGGCACTACTTTTGATTTCTTCAGTTGCTCACTGTCTAGTTGGTAACGGTGGGTGCAAATAGGGTGAAAAACAGCAAGGGCAAGGGGCCCTGCCTAGGTGATTTGCTTGAGGACTAGCAGCGGGACTGGAGAGATCATTTTGTAGGTTTTCTTATGTTTTGCTTATATATATCGTTTCATATATACGTTTTGTGTTATAGAACTTAGAATTTTGATGAGATTTGGTATCATGTATCTTTGCATTTCGAATTGTACATAAATACCCGGGGTTTCCACACTTATAGATTTCTATATTTCCCTTGATTTAGTTATTTCCCTGATTATACTTGTTTAGTCTTCCGTTGTGTATTATTGCAATAACTCTATCATAAATTGTTAAATTGATTAATCAGAGGCTGACTAGGCTCACCAGGTTGCCGAGTGATGACTCGGGGCCTGCACGGGTCTAGGCCGAGCGTACCCAATTGCACGGAAAAATTGGGACCGTCACAGTTGCTCTTTGATGTATTTTGTTAATTTTGTTGGATTTTTGGATTTAGTTGTTTGTTTTGGGTTTTCAATCGAATCCGGGCATCCCACGACTATCCAGAGTCGATTTTGGAGAGTCTTGATGCCCGAAAACATATAGGCGTTAATCGCCAAGAGTGAGTTTTGAGTTTGTATTCGGCAGTTTTCTAGAAATTTTGTTGATTACTCGACGCTGTGGAGACGCCTTCTGGCTTATACATGCCGTGGCATCTCGCACGTACGGGTCGAACAGATTTGGATGTCGAGATTTCGTTGACGATGAATGCCGCGTAGTACAAACCCTTGGCCGCGTTTATCGCATGAGCTTTTCCAATTCACGCCGTAGGTTGCGTTCTCATTAGATAATCCTGCGGCTCACACACACACATGGACCAGAGAGAGACAAATCTCACGTTGTCATGAAGTCGTGAGTTATAACACATCAAGGTGTCTTGTGTATACGTGATGTGAGAATGCGCTGCATGATAGTTGTGTGTGCGCGCGGCATGTGTGAAGCAAGTATGGGCTTGGTGTCCACGCCGTGATAACGTTTTGTGTCTTGTGAGTCACGGTGCGTATTTCTGTGAAGGTCATGGCGTGTGTGCTTGATTGAGAAGCCGTGAGAGAGCCGTGTGTGTGTGGGTGCGTTGGGAAGTGAATACGAGATCGCGTGAATGTGATTTCGTGTGAGGTGTTTAGGCCCAATAAGGGCCCATCAACACAATTTTTGACCAACAATGCCCACGGTATGTTTGTGTTTTGTTTTCTGGGTTAAGTGTTTTGTTTTCTGGGTTAAGTGTTTTGTTTTGGCCCAATAAGGGCCACCTTGTATTTGGGTGACGTGTGTGTGTGTGTGTGTGTGTGTAATTGAGGTGTATTTTGAGTTTGTGTTTGTATTTCCAAACGCCATGTGAGATGTTTTACCTCTATGGACCACACAGCATGAACCGAACATGGCTTGACCAGTGAGTCAATTGTCAGCTTATTTGAGTCCATATTTCCATCGATTTTAAACTCATACTTTGGGATAACTTTGGAGTTTATTTTAGGACTAATTAATGACCATAAACCCAATATTTGGGGTTCCAACCTTTGTCAAGTAGTCAAGAACCCAGGAATACACGTTAGAGTCGTGGGAGTTGTATTGCATTGCAATTAGTCAGGTAAGTACACTAGCTCACAAGCTTGTATATGATTAGTAAGCCAGTAAGAAAATACCATGTGATTCATTATCATTCTATTCTATTTGTTATTATCTACTGGTTGGCATTCCATTATATATTCCTTATATGTGTGTCCTTGGCATAAGTGTGTGTCTCGAAGGTACTTGCGACCTGCACTAGTTGAGATAAAATGTGGGTACTTCGGCATAAGTATTTGACAACCGCTAGTGATTGTGTGATACCAAGTACTCAATTTTTTGTGGATATTGTTGTGGACATCACTGTTGTGGATTTTAGACTACTTATGACCTCTCTTGACTTGTAGAAAACGCATGTTCTGCTGCTATCATTTCAGTCTGCTTATAATGCTCTTTATTGATCTATTTAAATTCCTATCATTTATTTATCGCATGATATCTTAACTGCATACTCATTAAATCATGATTGATGTTATATTCTCTTGTTATTACTTTCGATTTCTCTCAGTTACTCACCGTCTAGTTTGTGATGCTGGGTGCAAATAGAGTGGAGTGCAGCAAGGGCAAGGGACCCTGCCTAGGAAATTTCTTGTGAGGACTTAACGGCTGGACTTTGCAGACTTTAAAGTAGGATTGTTTTGCTTTTGACTGTATGTTGCTTTATATCTATGATTTAGTTGTTGAACTTGAGATATATCTATGATTTGGTTGTTGAACTTGAGATAATATTGTTTTGGATATCATGTACACATTTATTTGGTTCATATATGTTTGTACATGAATATTACGGGGTTTTCCACATTACAAGATTCCTGAATTTCCCTTAGACTGAGTTATTTCCTATATTGTTAGATTATTTATTTTTCTGCAGTGTATAACTTGCAATAACTCTTTCACAAATTGTATAATTAAAGGAACGGATGCTGACTAGGCTCGCCATGCTCACTGACTACTGACTTGGGGGCCTGCACAAGTCTAAGCTAGACGTACCCAAATTACATAGGGAAATTGGGACTGTCACAATGTGGTACGGTTTCTAGCACGTTGAATTGTAGCATGTGCACTTGCGCCTTCTCTGAATGGTAACCTGAGCTGCTGACCTCATCGGTGCACATGTTCGGTGGGTCGTGATACGAACCTACCAATCGCTAGTAGTCTAGGTGTGACCCATGCATGAGATGGGCCACTAGGATAATCCGGATTCATGAAGTATCACTACAAAAAAAAGTTTACCACAACTTTTGAAAGACAAGGTTTTTTAGAAACCTTGTAAAATGTCTTATATGACAATGACCAGCAAATGATACCTTAGGAAACATCAATTGACATCCAATTTACAGCGTTCTTTTTAAAAACCTTGTAGTAATAAGCCCCTATTACAAGGTTTTATAAACCTTGCTAAATCTTTTGATAAGAAAACCCTTTAATATGCCTAAACTTGCCATTCCTGCACGTTTTCATTGGCGCCAAAAAACACAATGTGCAGGAAACATTTTCACGAAAATGGAAAGACTGCGAAAGCAAAAAAGGGATTTTGAGAAACAAAATTAGGAGGATTTTCAGAGAACGAAAAGAAATAGATTTCTTGCTTGTTTGTGTTTCAATGGCTGCTCTGGAGATAACTTCTTTGTTTTTTTTTCTCTAACTCTGTCGTTCGACTCTCTTTTCGCACGTGCCAAGTACTGAGCGGCATCCTCGCTTCGTCATTCAACTCCGCCATCAAGATTGTTCGGTTACGTGATTGGGATTCAGAGGGGGCACATTGTCAAGATCTTCAACAATTTGGAACTTCTCTATGATCTATTAACTGAACGCTCACTCGATCGATTGTTCTTAGAGAAGAAGCAAAAGTTCGGTAAGTCAGTTTTGATTTCTAAATCAAAAACCTAATGTTGAGGGCATTTTTGAATAACTTTGTTTCTTGTCTTTATTTGTGCATGCTTCAATTAGGACAATTTTTGAAAAACAAAACCCTAATGTTGAAGACATTTTTTAGTATGGTGTGGTGCTTCGGGTTCTTGAGGAGATATACCACTTTGGTGTTCATTGTTACTATTTTGGCTTGTGAATATCAATTCTCCAATTTTGATAGGGCTTGAAAAGGGTTAAATCACTAGTCTTTGTATAGCTCCATTTATGTACAACCCATATTCTCTTGTTGACTTAATTTGTACATATTTTTATAATTATATATAATATACAGGAGTGTCTCCTCCGTTTTTCCAAAAAATATTTTGAGTAGGAATGACAGTGGGGATTGGTTTTATTTTTTCTGCTTATTTTGATTCTATTGGGCATGCTTGCACTTATTTTTTATGTGACCACATTGCTTCTCTGAGGTCTATCATTGTTTTTGGGAGCTACTGTTTAATTAGTTTGCGATAGTTATTCAAGTAGAAATAAGTTTTATGGTGGTTTGCAAATTCATGTGATAATTAAGGATTGATGGTCAATGTGGTTTTTTGGATGTGCAGGGTGGGGCTAGCAACATTTTTGTTTTGATGTCTGTTCGTATAATATGGCATAATTCGCTGCATATAGTGTTGACATGTTTAATGTTTTTTTTTAAGGGGCCAAGGTAAAAGATTTCATATACTGTGGCACATTTTGGGCCATGTAATGTTGGTGGGCTTAATGTTTTTGAAGGGGACTGTAAAAGGGGGTGTCCCCATACCAGGCCATTTCAATGTATTTTTTTTTTGTATAACACACGTTTTCTAAAAACTATTTTTTTGGGTACTAAAAAAGGAGTATCACCTCCTCTTATGCAAAAAAAAAAAAAAATTTGAGTGGGAAGGATAGCACTGGTGGTCGTTTGAATCATTTTAATTTCTTTTTCACCTTATTCGTGGTTCTTGCAACACGTTGTGTGCTTTGCTAAATCTTGCAAATGTATGCCATATAAGCCTAAGAAGAATTTTCATTTTCTTCTTTGAAAGTGATCTGGTGAATTACTTTTGATACACTTTAAAATTTGCGCATGCACATCTCAATGGTAATTCAAGAAGATATCAACGACTATGTAGCGAATGTGCGTGACAAATAAGCACTACCCATTTTTTTCTTCCCTTTTTTTTCTCTAGGCCCTCTGTAGTTTTCTCATCTTACATAGTTAGTTAAATCCTTACATTTTAAGTAAGCATTTGCATATAATAGTGGAGTGTTTGATTAGGAATACGGGCTAGTTAAGAATTGTTTATACTTAAAGTCTTAATGCTCTAGACTTAGTTTTTAGGGTATTAAGTTAGCACTAGAATTTTCTCATTTTTATTTTTTACTACACTAGAAATTTAACCATTAGTGTCATATTTTTATAGCAATAACAAAAACAATCAGAGAATTGTCACAAAGTTACGTTCAATCCCAATTTGATGAGGTTAAAACCTTAATCAAAAGAGAAAAGTTTCTTCCAAATTGTTAAACTGACTTTTTATTTATGTATCAATTAGAAAAAAAAACACAAAACATGTATTGATCAAGTGTGTTATTGATTTTATTGGTTTAGCCCAAACCGTGGCCTCGACAATATGTTGGTGGTAAAGAGGCATGACTCTTTTACATATTTTAGTATATTTTAACGAGTTGGTACAAATGCTTTGAGTTCGTAGGACTGAATGAAATACAACATTTTGTCTAAGATATTACACGATGAGTTTCAACAAGTTTTTTGTTCTTCACAAGACCATATATAGCAAGGTATAACTAAGAGATCAAAAGATGAAATTTCAATAACTAGACTTTTTTGGGTCATTTAAGAACTAGATTTATTTTAATATAAATATTTTTATTTCATTGATGATTAATGTAAGTAATTTGTACTACCTAATCCTTTTTTATACTATTTTTTTCAGGCTATAAAGATTGATTATGCACTCAAGGCTTTTTTTAAGAAACTTTTGTTAAGAACAAAATATAAGAACAAGTACTTATAAGTTTGTAGATCTTTCTTTAATATTGTTCTCATTAGGTATTCATACGAAAACACCTTTAATTTTGTATATGGAAGACTTATACATGTAGTAATGTTATCAATCAAGTCTTATAAATTTATATATCATTTTGAGTAATTTATAAAGGATTTGTGTGCTAGCTACATTATGCATATTTTATTTAAAGTTTTGGCTATAACTTATGCTAGAGAATCAAAATATATAGATTGCGAATGATGGTTAGGCTGGTCTCATGCTGCTAAGGAAAACTCTTTCTTGTCAAAGATCAAGGTAAGTTGTTTAAATTATTGAAAATTGGCAATGTTTTTTAATGTGCAATTTTATATCTTCCTTAAATTTCAGTAACATAAATGGTTATTTCCTATAGAAAAGTTGAACTTATGGATGCGGTGGTGCTGTGTATGAAGAGTGAGATTTACAATGTATGCTTCTTTGTTATTTTTATGTTTGTTATTAGTTTGGATTCTACCTGTTGGTGTTGTTAGGGAAAAATCCCCAAACCATTCAATGTGAGCCTAGTTCTGTTGAAAAGTTCTTGTACAACTTAACATCGTTTACTAATCATGAATGGCTTAAATGGTTCATAACTATTTTATAAGTTGCATCATAGGTTGTTAGATGATTATCATTGGTTCAAAGATGTATCACTAATACTTTTTCTTCTATGTATTTTAGGGACAAATTTGTATGTTGCCGTCATCAGAGGTGGTACGAACATCAAAGATGATGATCGTGTCTTGCAAATGTGACCAAGGTATTCATCAGTTGTTTCAAGACATTTTCTTTAATGGCATTTCAATTACAGCTGTTTGTCATGAATTTGATCTCTTGATATGTTTATCCATTTCTACTAGCATTAGCAATATTAGTCACAATCTTTACTTTGAGTAATGGATACCAATCAGAGACAAAGGGTTAGTTTTCATTGAGGTTGTACATTCTAATCATCTTGTCTATGCTTTAGTCCGCTAGTGTCTCTATTGAATTGTTGTTTGTATTCTCTAGAGAATTTGCTTGCAATTGGCTTGGAATATTAAGATTTGGCATTTTAAATATATGGATATTATTTATTGGTCTCAAAGCTTATGACTAAGTAGAACTTGAAATATGACATCCCGAATTTCTTAATCCTTGATTTAGATAAATTCGTCGAATTAGTGGCCTAAGTCGGCCGAGACCACTCGAGGTGATTTAACTCGTTGAAAAGTCATAGTAAGGTAAATTTTCAAATTCCTTAGTTATTGTGTGAATTTCATGTATTATAGCTATGTTAGGTGTAAAATCTCAAGTTTTGGGTTTTTGTATCACTACACCGACTCGAGGTCTAACCTCGATTTGCGTGTCAGTCAATGTGTGTGTTGGAGTTGAAAAATGAGAGAAAACAACGAATGGAGACTATGTTTCAAGTTTCAACCGAATTGAAGTCCATTTGAGTAAAATACGAAAACTGGCGTCGACTCGGGATTTTTCCTTGAGATACGTGCTAGTTGGTGTTATTTCAAAGCAAGTGAACGTGTATACAATGTCATTTCGAAGTTCATATTCGATTTATGTGCGTAAAGATAAAAATTGAGCTTAAAGTGCATAATGGACTTAAAACACCGACATGGAACCCACGCCTCGAATAGCGTGCGAGTCGGGGTCTGGAGTAGTGGGACTAGTTTGAAATGTCGTTGGAAGTCTCCATGTCGAATTTCGTGTCAATCGGAGGTCCCGAGGTTGAAATCACACGTCAAGTTGACTAAGTAAAGGAGGGAATTTTTAGTAATCTCTTAATTAATTATTTTAATTAATTAAATAATTAAGACCAAGGAGGTCTTTGTAAATAATCATAAGTGATGAAATAAAATAAAAGTCGTGGTTAGAGGGACTCAGTAACAATAAGAGAAATTGAAAGAGGGTGAGGATTGTTATTTATAACAATCCAGCATAACTTTCTATTGATCTCTCTCCGTTTTCACGTATGTCCACAACTGGTGTCGATCCCTCTTAGCTTTCCCATCTACTCAACATCGAATTTACACCATTCCCCGCAATTTCTGAGCTTAGTTGGCGAGACTTAACCCGTAATGAAGTGTGGTTGTTGATAGGAAATCTGTGGATGGTACAACTGTGATAAAAGTGAGCTAAGTACCCATCTTTGTGATGAGTTTTTAAGAAATCAAGGCACGAATTAGGATTAGGGATGGTTTGGCGTTATTGTCAGGGTGGTAGTTTAAGAGTATTGGGTGGTGGTGGGGGGTTATTTCAATGAGAAAAAAAAAGATTGATAAGAACATGACAGCAACACAGTTTCCTGTTGTCATGAATTTTAATTAACGGCCTTTCACCAGTTGCCTTGCCCTGCAAAACGCAAAATAAGGCAACATGCCTTGCATTTTGGTTCGACTGGACTAAGCCAGCCCATGGCAGGTCCAGGACGGACTAGGGTCTACCTCATGACTGACCCAAGGCAGGCCCATGGTCCGTCAAGCCACCTCGGCCTTTCAGTCGGGATTCGACTCATTTTGGCGCAATTCGGCCCAATTTGTCCAATTTAAGGAAAAAATTGGAAAAAATCAGAAAAATATAAATCTTTGGGAAAGTGAAAAATTAATGTTTTATGTAATAAAATGGCGATTTGGAGTTTTTGGGGTAAGGACACAGAGTATTTACCTCGTAAAGCGTGCTACAAACCTCGGATGGACTTGAAATTTGAGAATTGAATCAAAAGGATATAAAACTTTATTTTTTAACACAAATTGATGATGAAAATCCTTAATTGATTTTTATTTACTTTAAACTGATTTAAAAGGATTTCTTGAGGTTTTTGCATCATAAAGCGTGGTAACAGACCTAAGATCTCGTCGAATTAAGGTTTTAACCCAAGAAATTGTCAAGACACTTGTCCTATAGGAAGTTGGGTTTCGAAAATCAAATTTGGGGTTAGATTTTTTATAAAAGAATCATACAATGGTTTTTCGGGAATTTGAGATGAAAATGATTGAAAGTGATTCGGATATGACTTGAAATTGACTGTATCCATTGTGATCAATTGATAAGTGGTTTTAACGGCCGAATATTATCGAAATAGACGCGGCTAAGTTATTTGGATAAGATTCGGTGCTAGTACTATAAGTAAATCTTATAGTGATCATTTTATCATATTTATTGTATTACAATTATTCATATTTCCTTGTATCTCGCGTGCACAATTGTTGAGCACGGTATCATGCATTAAGGGTATTGTGGGTCTGGCGTCCAAGTATGGGGTGTTACCTGCAGAAAATAATGGCAAGAGTTATGCTAGGCAGATTAGTTTCGTTCTTCAGGTAAATGAATTTTCTTTTCTGTTACCTAAGAATTTATTCTCTTGATCTTCTTCTCCTCATATAAGGCTCTTATTTTACTTGAAGGTGTTGCAAAATTAACATTTATTGATGAACATTTCCTTCTCGACGAATTCATGGAAGTGGAAAATGCATTAACAGTATGTATTGATATAAATATTGTTCATGTGGCGAAGATGTTACTTTGTTTGATTAGTTATAAAGCACTCACACTTTTGTAGATGAGGAAGTGCGAAGAAACAGTGTATTGTGTGACAGGCTTTTTATCTCGAAATCTCTCGCTCTCTCTCGATCTGTATTTTCTATCCATGACCGTTGTAATCATCTACTGGACAAGGAGCGTGCTGAAGTTAAAGAAAAGCTCGATCATCTTGTTAGGTTCGTGTAAAAAAACTGAGCTATGCGTATATGTTTTGCTGAACTTAGTGAGCTAATCCCTCAATTTCTTAACCAACGTTGTGATGTCATTTATTTTCTTTCTTAAATTCCACTTTTAGTTAATTCTAAATTGTCTTTTATACTTTCCGTAAACATGATTTGTGAATTATGATTGATCATTTCATTATGAGTTCACAACCAGTAGTGATCAAGATAATGTACTAGTGCAATTAGAATTAGAGCTTCCAAATTTGGACCATTTTGATATGCAGGACCAATCTTACAAGAGAATGGATGGACCTATTGAAGATGGCTTACAGAGAAATAGAATTTAAGTTGGAAGGAAGCAAAAAGAATGATATGAGACCGAGATATTCTTATTAAATTGAAAAGAAAGTTCTAAGATTGTGATTAGGCCAGATAAGCTTTATGGGAGTAAGTATTGAGTGATATAGAAACACACATACGTAAAATGTGCGTGTTAAGAATCATGTGCTAATGTTCAATGTGTAGTAAAATCTATAGAAATAGAAAAAGAAATTAGGTTTAGGGTTTCTCAGGTTCGCCTTCTTTGATTCTTAATTGTTCAGATTCTCTTGATTTCATTGCTCATAATGCAAATTTGATGAGCCGTGATTCAGTCCAGTTGGATGAGATCTGGATATCGGCGTTCGACTCAATCGCACGATCGATGTGTTTTGATTGAATCGGAAGTGTAATAATTATTGTGGTTGTTGAATTTTGGTTGTTCTATTTGTGATTGATCAAATTTTGATGATATGCATTGATTTCCACAACTGGTTTGTTGGTGTAGAGTGTAGAAACCAAGAATGCTAGATCTTCTTTGTTGTTTGTTTACTTGTTAGTGTAAAGAAATCTAATTTGTTAGTGAAGCTATGCAATTTAGGTGATTCAGGTGTGAGATTTGTGTTCTAGTGTATTAATGTTTGTTTGAGTGAATTTTTTTTGTATTTATTGTTAGTTAGTTATTGAGCTGCAATCAATGATATTGTATCTTTGTAGTTCATTTGCATATTTCGACAAATATGAATCTTTGCAGGCTCGTTGGCTAAATGCATTTGGGGCAGTTGAGACATATCTCAAAAAATTAGAAAAAATTAGTTTTAACAATGTAAATTGCTATAAATCCCAACGAGGTGTTTCCTTGATAGGAAATCGTCGACTTTTGGGGATTTTGGGCTATTTTGAGGGAATTTGGCCTAATTATATTGATTTAGTAAATAGATAGGATTTTTTCTTACGAAGTTATTGGGACATTATGAATTAAAGCGTAGACGTTAAGGAGATTTGTTTATGGATATGTAGGCTCTAATACGAATTTAAGGCTCTCCAGAAGTTTTATATTAGGATTTCTACCTTATAAAGCGAGCTACACAAACCAGAATGTTTCGGTGAAACCCATCTCCGCATATTCCAATTCTTGTAATGAGATTGTTTTTGTTCTTCTTCTGACATTTTCTGTGATTAATTAAGATGGGATGTATATTGTGCAGATTTCGTGTACAATCGAGTTGGCAGGAGACCTCTACTCCTTGTATATTTTTGATTTTCTTAAAGTATTGGAAATAAGAAATCAAATTTTTGTGACTAGACGAATATCTACTCCAGTTTTCTAGATCTAATGCTTGTTGGTTGCATTTTGCTACCAAGGTTTTGCATTGGAGCCTAGCCAATATCATGATTTAACCTGGTATATAGTGCATGTCCTTGCTTTTTTAGTTTCAAATCTCTAACTGATGAACACAATCAAAGTCATTAAACATTTGGGGTACTATATATGTTCTTGTTTTTGTTAATTAAAACCATTCAGATTAATAGGGAGATTAGGATTTTGAAGCAGTTGAGGCACCCAAACATTGTGAGATTACATGAGGTATGTACTTAAACTTAGTTTAATATATTTGCTAAAATTGTTTCTTATAATGTAGAAACAAAAAAGTCTTTAAATGATCTAAAGATGACTTGCTGAATTTGCAGGTCTTAGCAAGCAAAACCAAGGTATACTTAGTTCTTGAATATGTGTTTGGTGGTGAACTGTACTACAAAATTGCAAGTAGAGCTTTCGATTGCCAAGGGAATTTCGTCATTGTTTACATTCCTTCTCATACCATTGCATCATTTAGTACTTACAAAGTCATCAAATTTATTTATTATCATTCTCATTCTCTTGAAAATGTAGGTGAAAGGGAGGCTTTCGGAAGTGAACTGCTGAAAGGTCTTCCAACAGCTCATTGATGGCATGAGCTACTGCCACGACAAAGGCATCTACCATAGAGATTTAAAGGTGTGAACAAAAACTAGGTTCAATAAATATGTCTAATGGCTCTTTAGTATTTCCTAATGCATTTGTTTTTGTGTAATTTTTATCAGTTGGAGAATATTTTGGTCGATCTAACGGGGGCTATAAAGATATCAGATTTTGGCCTCTCTTCTTCAGCTGATCATTTCAAGGTAAACTATTTTTTCAATGTTAATTAGTTGAGCTATTACATTCATATTGCTAGATATCGAGATAAAAGTCAAACTGAGATTGTCATTCCTATTGTTATTGGACTTATTTAAACATTTTATTGTTCTTATGTCCATCATAAGGAACTCCATGGATGGTTGTGTTGCAGGGTCCTCTCGTTGCTTCATTCTTCAACATTTGACAAAAGAGGATTTGAGCAAGTTGTATTTCGAGTATTTTAAAATGATAGATATCAATAGGGCACATTGTTTTCTCACACGAACTGGTTATGCTCATTTTATTCTCTTTCCTTTCAAGTTGAACCTTTACATTTTGGAGCTGTCATTCATGGCTGCTCTTTCCCCATCTTTATAAGGTTCTTTGTTGATCTTAGTCAACTCTTTTGGGTCTTATGCCAATGATTTCGACAAGATGGTTCAAGAGGTTTTGAGGGTATGATTGAATTCATTCAATTCATTAAATGGTTTGATTTTGAGACTGCTCATTTTGTTTTTTATGAGTTTAAGTGAAACTGTGAAACCCCATTTTTTATTCGTGCATTTGTTTGCTTGCAATATGTGTTTTACTTTCTTGTGGTTGGGGCCGTGATTTAGGCATCTGGTTGGGCTGGTATATCATAGCATAACTTCTCATTTGTGTAGTTGAGTCAGCAAGAAAAATACTTGAAGATTCAGCAGGTATTGTTTTCATTGTGGTTAAGACAATTTGAGTTAACAAGAAATGAAGGAACTCTTGATGCAAACTTTTTGTTTTTTATTATTTTAAATGGAATTAGAAATTGAAGAACTTAGGCGCCAGAGAGAGCTTGTACAATCCTAAGTAGAGGAGATGCGTAAGAAAATGGAGCAGCAAGTATGTGTGTTTTTCCTTGTCTCTACTAGCTAGTTCTCTGTGCGTGTGTTGTTGTTTTAATTTTAAATTTTTTAATTCAGGTTTCAAACCCTTTTGAATCGCCAAATCAAGTGAGAAGTGCTTTCTTTTTCTGTCTCATTGTCACCTAACAATGAAGGCAAGACACTGGTTCGTGGTGATAAAACAAGAAATACAATGATTGGGGTAAAATGTCTAATTGCATTTTGTTGTGGAACTCATGTACCAAAAATTGTATATGTATACTATTTTTTCATAATATATAAATCCTAGTACTAGTGTGTTACATTTTATGAATTCCTAAATGTTTTGGTAGGACTTTGGGAAATTTTAAAATTCACAAATCCAGAAATTAAAATTCAAGAATTAGTTAAAACTGCTATTAAAACTAGACATTTAGTAGAGGTTTCCAACCTCTATCTTAGACCCTCAGGATAAGACAACACCCGCAAAGATAAGGGTTCTCGTAGGGGTTTTATACCTCTATTAAAGACTGAATCTGTTATAGTGTGATTAACTTTAAATAGATTTGCAAAATTAATCTTATAGTGAATACAAGCTTTGAATAGATTTGTATAACATAATTTTATATTGGTTACAAACTTTGTATAAATTTGTATAATATACGTTTACAGTTTACACTAAAAATTACTGGGAATGATCTATTAGAACAACAAAAAAAGGTTGTCATAGAGCAACACTTTTTATTTAAAATTCAAAAGGTTTAACAAATGTTAAAAAACATACAATTACAACGATCTCCTTGGAAATCGCAAGGTTCAACTACACGTTGCAAAAAAACACAATATAGACAAAAATGTCAAAAGGGTTTAAAACGTTGTGAAAAATGCAATTACAACGTTTTCTTGCAAAAGAATAACGTTCACAAAAAGTTGCAATAAATGTAATAAAATTTCATATATTTCACGAGATTTTAAAAACCTTTTTAAAACAATCAATTACAACGTTTTGTAAAGAACAACATTTTATAAAAGTTGCGAAATATGTAATAAATTTTATAAGATTTTAAAACCTTGTTAAAACAGTCAATTACAACATTTTGTAAGGAACAACAACGTTTTATAAAAGTTGCAAAATGTGTAATAAATTTTATAAATTTCACAAGTTTTCAAAAACGTTGTCATAAACTATAACTACAACGTTTCTGAAAGAAACTACAATGTTTCTAGAAACGTTGCGAAAAATACTGAGATAGGACAACTTTGAACAATACAACGTTTGTAAAAATGGTGTTGTTTGGATTTTACAAGGTTTTGCCATATATGGTCTAGTCTGCTAAGCGTCACATATCTGTTTGCTTTTATCAGTATTATATTGCACTTTTACTTGGTTACATTAGTGTTATATGATGTTCGTCTAGTTCCATGGTTGTTAATTATGCATGTGTTGATTTACGGTTGCTTGGTATTACCATATGTTTAGTTAACTTATTTGTTGGCTTCTATTATTTTATGCTCGATGGTTTTCTTTGGGAGTTTACTCACTGGACTCGTCATCTGTATTTGTTAGGATGACTTAGTGCAGGTCCGAATATGAGCCAAGGCAAAGAGATCATGGGTGACTACCTCTGATTGTCTACAGTTCGGGACCTACTCATACGTGTTAATTTTTGATATGTTGTATCTTTTGGGAATCAAGGGACTTTTGAGTGACTTGTACATGTATATACATTTTACTTTTGAGTTACAATGTCGCCTTATGTACAATGTATATTATGCTAGGTTTTCCACAGTAGGATGATGCTCTGTTATGGCATGAATTTATATTATTTTTCATGCTATTCATGTTGATTAAGACTTTCGATGTTAAAATATTGTTGTCTACTTGCAACTCTGTAAAACACAATTAAATGTCAATTGAATAACTCAATTGAATAATTGGCAAACCCAAGTGAATAAAAGGCTAACTGATGAAATAACGAATAACTTAGCTATAATTAATACAAGAAAAGTTAGCACGAACTTCGAGGGAATTGATGTAGCATTGGATGTCAGAGGCGAGTGGGACCCAACAAGTCTGTGATGTGGCAGGGCAGTGGGGCCGCAGCGCGCCGAGTGGCAAGACTCGGGATTTGAAGTTGCCACACATTTAGTTGTTTCTTTTAGTCCATATTAGTGTAGGACTTTGTTCTTGACTAAGTTTTTAAGCCAAAACCTATCTTCCCTACACTTTGTTCAATCCATAGCACACATCAAACACACATTTTAGCATTTTTAATTACTAAAATAAATTTTTGCGGGTTGGGAAGTTATGGGCCGTTACAAGTTTCATGTAACTGGAAATTTGCTTGGCCTAACGCGACTACCAATGACGATACATGAACCAATGTTCTCCACGTTGTCGAGAAATTGAAGGAGACTAAGGGAGATTATTGTACCAAACTTGTCTGTAAAAGGGTCGCTCCAAAAAGGTATGAGATATAGGCTCAGATAAGGCAATTAGGCTTAGGATATACGTCGTCTCCTCTTTTACCGTTGGGCTGTCTCTCTCCTTCATTTGAGACGGAGAATTGATCCTTCAACCACGCCAAACACCCACTTTGGCTAGGCCTACTATTAATCTCATCCCCAACTTCCTGCACTATCACCCCCAACGACCAACTAGTCATTACTATCACCTTAACACGATTCTTTTCTTTCGAAATGACAGTTTTTCCAATGACCGCGAGCTCGAGCAAGACCCGCACATCGTCTAATGTGATTGTCTTCTCGCCGAAGAGTGAGTGGAATATGTTGGTTTTCGGCTGCCACCTCTCAGCAATGCCAAACACATATACCTTATTACATTTATCATACGACACGTACCCTAATGGCGATAAAATGAAGTCACCAATGAGCTTGTTAGATCTTTTCTTCTCAGGGTGTCACATGATACTCTTTGAAATAGTGATGAAACGACCCTCCCCCGACCTAAGGTCGGATCGCCCGGCTCAAACTACCACCGAACCCCGATACTTGATGTGACGGCCTCACTTTTCAAACCTAAACTGGACCCCACCCAGCCTAGACTTACGCAAAACACTGAGCTCGTATTGACGAGTCACGCAAGCCTAGTCTGCCTTAATTTACAAAGTACCATTCATTTACCATTTTTAACATCGATTACTAAGTTATCATTATCAAAATAGCGGAAGCAAATCTCAAACTAATCAACTAATCACAACCATAATAAACAAGACATCCTAGCGTGTGGAAACCCCACATACGTATATCACTATAAATGATAAGTCAGAGGAAAACAACCCAATAGATATACATGCCCAGAATCTCTCACATACCCAAAACCCATGTTTCAAAACATTATATGTATATATAATAATACAAAAGTCACCTACTCAGTCAAGTGGAAAGCTTGCTCTAATGTCCTCAAAGAAAATCTCTAAGCTCTGGTGCCTTCCCCTTGCTGGACTGTGGATCTGCACTCCGTCAAACACAAGAATGACGAGTCCAGGTAAGTAACGCCAAACAAAACAATAATACAACATTTCGAATAAATAAACATCAGTCTACATTAATGCTGATAGAAATAAAGGAATAAGGAACGCATGAAATATATAAGACTGTAAATAGATCAATCGAAATGTGAGGGTCCGAATAACGAAATAGAATTGCAAGGAGTTCCGACAACAATCATTAAGTCGAGGTAAAACCTACAAGACTCGGGTTCAGGACGAGAACATAGCTTACCAGCCCTAACCCTTGCGACTATGAGATATCCATAGACCCGGATAAGAGCCCCCATCGTACATTCAACCGGGAGATATCAACAGCGTCTAGATAAGAGCTCATATCACAGATAAAGTAACCATAACTCCCTTGCATCGAACCACTCAACCAAAGATTCCAAAGGATATGATGATAAATAGAGCAATAACAACAAATTAAAGCTCAAAAAATAACTGTAAAAAGTTCTCACTGGTTTACTTACCTGTAATCCAACTAATTACGCACTCAACGAATCCCTGACACGCCTCCTATGACCTCTCGTGTCCCGTCAATGTTTCAAAACCCCTATAATACATTTATATAGAAATTCCCGTTAATTACCCTTATTCTATCCAATTTTTTCATAATTTTATTTGTTAACCCATTTGGGTCGATTACCCGGGTATTGGGTTGTATTCGGACCCATTTGGATACTCAAGAGATCCCCAAAAGTTTTCGAAAATTTTATAACAATTCACTCCTGTGAACAGTAACACGTCGCAGAGACGTTGTGGGTCCATTCACGGCGTGGAGTCGATACCCACTGTCCAACTCGTACGTGAGTGACGTCGTGACCTTATTGATCGTGACGGCGTCCTCACGACGTCTTCTCCTGGTGTGCGTGCCAAAGAGTATGTGGGTGACGCCGTGAGTTTGAACACTCATGGAGTCGCCACGACGTCTTTTGCAGAACACCCTTCAGCTGGGGTTTTCGACACTCCAACTCGCGTCGTCGTGCTTTGTGCCTATTCCAACTACGACTAAACATCCAAATATACACCAAAACAACCTCGGCTCGCGTCAAAACCCGACCAAACCACCGATTTGTCGAAATCACTAAAATTTTCCAAAAATCCCCAAAAATCCAGGAAAATTCCATAACTCTCAATTTATCAAAACCATCTCACAAATTATGTTTTGATCACCCCATTAACTCCAAATAAATCAAAATAAGGCATCCAAACCGAATTCCCAAATTCATTGTCCGAAATTTTCGTGACAAAAACCTACAAAACACTGTCAAAACGTAGATTTATACGTGGGGAATCAAACTCTCACCTTATAATTTGCAATTGGTCGTTCCCTCGACGTCAATCCGCGTCGAAGCGCCCCGTAACCCACGTTGTTTCGT
Source organism: Stephania japonica (assembly GCA_039657345.1). NCBI lineage: Eukaryota > Viridiplantae > Streptophyta > Magnoliopsida > Ranunculales > Menispermaceae > Stephania > Stephania japonica. The sequence continues at coordinate 36,942,682 of CM077559.1, forward strand.
TTGATCGATTTAAGAGAAGGGAGAGAGAAAAGGTGATGGTTGGGGTATATATACCCCCTCCCTTCATCTCCTCACGTGCACGAATGTTGAGAATCATCCATTGGCCTCTATTCATTCTAGCCAACAACTATGACACCAAATGATGACTCTAATACGTGACACAATCTCTTGTTCAAGCCCTTTTTCTCGCGCAATACTCGCGTTTTCGGACTCGTTCCGAACACCAAACTTGTTCGTCACGTTGTCAAGGACGTACCAATGTATCGAACGCATTTTACACTTTTCATTATTATTTATTTTGTATTTTGTCAGTGTTTTAATTCAATTAAGTACCCCGGGCCACTAATTACCTGACCAGCGTTCGCCCGAAACTCATTATTTCACGTATCGCTCAAGCTAAATTTTTTTCCCGTACCAACGCTTACACTCAAACATCCTCGCACGTTTAGGACATTGAAATTTAAACATTCGGGTAATATAATATAGTACAAAATACCAAACACAAATAACATACCTCGGCGTCGACGACCGAGAATTGGGCTCTGTATTACGACAAATGGGCCCACTTACGACCTAAATTAACACATGGCACAAGTTAGAATTTAGGGTCGTTACACTTGAACCAAGCCCAAATAACGGTCTGACACGCCTAAACAACTTGTGGAATAATCATAAAGACAATATTGGAAATAAAATGCGGAATAAAATGTAGAACAAATCTATATGTCTACCAAAGAACTATAATTGGGTTCTCATTTCGTAAACCATGTAAGGTCGTTCAAAGACTCCCAAATGAATCGACTAAAAAGGGTTATAAGGCTCAAGCTACCCAAAAGATTTACTTATTTACAACCTCAGTTTAATAGTTCAAAATTGAATACATATGTACTACATTACAAGGCTCACATTAGAAAAGGATTCAATCTCGCCTCTCCCTTGTCTCGACCTAGCACCGACATGGATACCTAAGATGTAATTGGGGTGAGCTAAAGAACCAACAGTGCTTAGTAAGAGGGAAGACTCACTCACACATTAAATACGCAAGTAATACCTAGTAACGAGCAAATTCACATGTAAAAACAATCCAATCGTTTGCATAAATTAGGAAAGTAAAGAACACACTATTCAAGTCCATTCACACGCATAACATCATGTATTAAGAGCCGTAAGAGTAGAAATCAAGAGCCATCATAAGTATAATATATTTATCCACATCAAACCTTGATAAGAATTAGCATGGAGACCATTTAAAAGCTTCTAAAGCAAGTTCCAAGATTCATTTAAACATGGTATAAAGTATTCCTTGATAGCATGTGAGTAAAGTTCATTATTCCATCATCTACAACATGAAAACATAACCTACGCATCCATATTGTGTATCAAATACCATCATTCCTAGCATGCAAGTATATTCAAAGAATTCACCATTTCATTTTATAAGCATGCATTCATTTCATATACAAGAGCATTCATTATTCATAGACAAGACAAAATCCACAAGTCATACATGAAAACTGACAATATCGCGAAGGGTTCATATGAAATGCGATTGTTAGATAATAATATAATTCATTGTTTCATTCAATGCATCATAGCCATTGGTATGAATCTGATGACCGAAACACTCACTCTCGAGGTGATGTAAACGGCAGTCACCATGGCCGTTGTGACTTCCATCGAGCTTCATCAAACCAACAATAAGTGTTTCCAAGCCATCACTGATTATGACCATTTGTTTATTTGGTAGGTCGAAGCGCGAACTCCTCTTTTTGATGGACTGAGTAGTTTCATCCCGCTAGTCGAAGCACGGATGTCACGACCCAAATTTTTAATCCTAGATTTTGGTCGTAATCAGGCTTACCGACCCATGACGTGGGACGCGTGTGAGATACGCACACTGAACGAGGCACGTGGCTGAGATATATTGTATTTTTGTATTGGTTGTATGCCTAGTGTAATGTAATGTGTAGATCTACTAAGTCAATTTGTACAGTGTAGGCGTCGAGAAGAGAGCGGGGACACGCCTCGAGTTGTGTGTGAGCCAGGGAACTGGGTAGTTGGTACTCTGGTGAGTATTGTCTAATATTAATATGAATTTATAGAATATTCTTATGACTTAAGGAATTTATTTATAAGCCTATGGTTATAATTATTAATGTGAATCAAATGAAAGTCCTATAGTTTGGTTTAAAAATCTAGAACACTTGGACTTACCTCGGGATACACACTAGCACACACTTCCATATTGTTGTCATGTATGTGTGTCACATGGCTGAAAAATTAGTTTTTTAAAAACCCCACTATATATACCATTTTCTTCAAAAACTTTGCATTTCATTGCATGGTTTTATAAACTGAAAATCCAGAGCTGGAGAAACCCTTCTTGGCTAGAAAATTAGGATCTAATAGAGGGTTTTTAGCACCAAGAATTGGAGGATCAAAACACCATTCAATAGCTACAATTTTGGGTAAGATTTTATTCATTTTCATGCATTCCCATCTCATGCATTCAATTTGTAATGTTCTTGAGTTCAAATCATGTGGCTTTTTGGTTGTGACGATTTCAAAGTATTATATGATTGTTTATAGGCATGTACAAGCTTTGATTTTCATTTATCAAGTTTCATTTTTGGATTTTATAAGTTGTTGCCAAAAATGAGGTTTTTCTTGTAATTTCGGTTTTGATGAATTTCGAGCTAGAAAATGAGTTTATTTTCGAAATATAAGTTCATATTTGAAATCCTTGTGGAAAATCACTTGGGACACTGTCCAATCTTTCGAAAATCAGTAGGCTTTTGGTTGGATTTAATTTCCAGTTTTGAGTATGTTCTTGGTGTTCTTCATTTAAAATTCTGAAATGCATGCATAATTTCTTAGTTACATGATGTTTTGATGAATGCATGTATGGAAATTGAAGTGCCCGGTGTATGTGTGTTGTGGAGGAGGTGTTTGGATCCCTGGTGGTGGAGAACAGGGATCCAAAGGGCTTAATTTGGCCATTTTTGGGTTGCAGAAACTTAGAAAATTCTGGGTTTCTGCACGTGCTGGACATTTTAGCCAGCGCGTTGGGGACCTGAACAACAAAAATTTCAGATTCCTGCAACACTACTTTCACCATAGCTTTCTCATTTTAATTCAGATTTTGACGCTCCATATACCGTTAGAAAGCTAAGACAGAGGGGAACAACCTAGACCCATTAGTTTTTCAAAATTAAGTCATATGAATGGGTCAAAAGAAGAGGTTTGTTTATATAATGGTCATTTGCATAGCTGTTTTGGGTCATTTAGGTGTCGAATAGTCTTAACTCTTAATTTAAAGACTAAATACATCTAATATAACCTAGATTGACACCAGAAAAATTCGGGAGGTATACATGAATCCGGGTGCGAGTGTTTGGGTGACGGGAGGCCTATTAGACTAAGAATACTGCGTGAAAGGTGAGTATACCTGATGATACTTTAATTTGCATTTCATTTCCTTTTATTACTGATTGATTGGCAGTCTTTATGACTATATGGTGCATTTGTACTCTAATATCATGATATTTGTTGATATTCTTTACTCTTTGAACTTGCTCATCATGATATTGTCTTGTTGATACTTTCATTGATTCCATTCGTGTGCTCTATGTCTTCATTTGATGTTTCCAAAGGTAAATGAGCTTTAAATAGCATGCTATTAGGATTAGAGGGTTTATGAATGAGACTATGGACTTTGTACTCAACTTGATTAGTCTATTAGCTTGTCCCTATGCCTTGACCATTCTATACCGAATCATTTTTGAATAAATAAAGTAGTGGTTGGTATCTAGGTCCCTTACTCGATCGGGGTGTGCGTGACTCACGGGGTTAGAAACCCTGGGGATGTCGGTACATGTTACTTGGTTGTGTGCGATACTTGGCTGTGTGCAATTTTTGGTTGTGTGCGATACTTGGTTATGTGTAATACTTGGCTATGTGCGATGTTTGGTTGTGTGCGATACACCGGGGTTTGAGACCCTTGTGAGGTTATGACTATTGAGTTGGTGTGACGCGGCTCATTAGCAATTAGACCTAGATCACTACTACTTAGTCGAGTGTCAGTATCATTTGTTTAACTCTGGTATTTACTTGCATATGGTTAATCTTTCAGTGTTTCATATTTATATGCTTTTAAATACTAGTCGATTATATTTGGAAATGCGAAATAAATATATCATCGGGGATTACTGTTATTTTCTTGCACACACCGTCCTTTTTATGACGGCGGGTGACCAGCGGTCAATCAACAGGTTCGACAAGGAGAAGATCGGTGATTATCTCCGAGCTTGCGGCGCACTTCTGCTTTGACTGTAGCTTCTTTTTGATATTTTGTTGTATTATTATATTATGTCTTTCAGATACTGCTTCAGTTGTATATTTAGGGCTGAGTGATTGATTCCCGACTTTATTATGACTTTCACACTGTTATACTTGACTTCATGATATATCTGTGTGATGTCATTTCCTGGTTTTTCCACACTTAGGGTAACTTAAATAGCTTTCGCATAAATCACTAATCACTTCCGCATAAATATTAAAACTTTCGCTAATATTAACTAATTTAATAAAAAATTTTAATTAACTCTAAATTTTATAATTTGATAAGACTAGTGTATTACTTATCCTGAACATGAGGAATGAGATGAATAGGTTGTAAAGGCTGACTAATACGTAGTTAAGTCCTGCTAGGATAGGATTAGAGCTTAATTACGGGATTAGGCCGAGCGGTGCCTTAGATTAAGGGAGGGGTCTTCACAGCGGACTTCTCTTTTTGATGGACTGGGTAGTCTCATCCTCTACTAGTCAGAGCGCAGACTCCTCTTTTTGATGGACTAAGTAGTCTAATCCCGCTTAGTTGCAGCGCACACTCCTCTTTTTGATGTATTGAGTAGTCTCATCCAGCTAGTCTGAGTGTGGACTCCTCTTTTTGATGGACTGGATAGTCTCATCCCGCTAGTCGGAGAGCGCACTCCTCTTTTTGATGGACTGAGTAGTCTCATCTCGCTAGTCGAAGCATGTACTCCTCTTTTTGATGTGCACACAGCCGATCCCGCTACAAGTGTTCATGTCACATGCATTCCATAGATAAGCTTATTCAAACCAATGATTGGATGCAACCAAATCCCTGGTCTTTCGATAAAAACAGCGTGATATCCTATTTATCAAGTAATCAAACCATATTTAATGCATGCGCAAAGCTCCCCACTTACCTGGACTCACGCGAATCCTAATCTCAATCCTCTCGCGCTCGAGGCTCGATGTGAAACTTCGCGCAAAACTTTTTAGATCTCTTTGACTTCTCAAAACTCCATTCTCACTATTCCAAGCTCTCTTCCCTTAATCTCCCTTAAGTGGGGGTTTTCAAAAAGTCATGGCTAAGGTTTCTTAACAACTCTTTTTTTTGGTAAAAACACAACCAAAGATGTCTTTATTATTTCAAATGTAGGATATCCTGCTCAATGAGTAACACAATGCAATTCGGAGCATAGCTCCATAATACAAATTGTCTCTCACTCTGAAATGCTTTTTTCGCCAGATGGTCTGCACAGGCGTTGTTGTCTCGAAATGTATGCTGCACAATCACCTCTCATTCCCTCCTAACATTGTCCCTGATGTCCTGCACCAGAGGATCATATATATATATATATATATATATATATATATATATATATCCTTGCACGAAACTCACAATCAGCTCCGCAACCTCCCTCTAGTCTAGCTCTACGATCACCATCTTGATTTCCTTACTTCAGGCTAACTGAAGGCCATATTGGACCCCCCCCATAATTCCGCATAGAATGGTGAACAACAAACCAACTTGGATTGAAAAGATGATAGAAATTTCCTTTCACTATCCCTTAACACCTCAGCGCATGTGGCCTCCTCCCTAACCGCACGTAGTGCCCCGTCACAATTAATCTTAGCCCAACCCGTAGGTGGACATTCCCGATGGCCAGAGCTCCTTGTTGCATTGTTGTTCCGCTTGAACAAATGGCCAATGGCCAGATCTCATCCACTTTACTATAAATTGAGTGAATGAGGTCAGACGTTGAGAGCACACGGTCGCTAAGCATACTCTCAGGCCCATAATTTCCAATAGGTCACCCCAAACAAGAGACCCCAGATGTGATTTTTTTGCTTTAGATATGTGGTGAGATAGTCCTGGCATGCTATGTGGTGAGCGCAAATAGAATGCCAGACCTGGCATGCAAGATGGCGAGCAAGATGACAATCCCTTATAGCATGAATAACAAACTCCTCCCCCCTCTGACACCTGTCACACCTCCTATCTTCTCTGATTGACCGTACTAGACACAACATTTTCGTAGGTAGCCTATTTTGTAGAGCGAGCCAAAGGAAAGTCCTGATGCATTGAGGCCCATTCCATTTCCATACACACTCCCAACGTCGTATCGAGGGATCATCGTCTTCTCCCAGAGCTAGTTCATAGGCTCTCGAAACAACAAAATTCCCTCTTTTGTCAAACATCCAACTAGTTCGATCCGGACCCCTTCCTAGATGAGGTACTGGAATAGCCTAGATCCTCTCATAGATGGCCGCAGGTAGCAATTGTTAAATCCTCAACCTATTCAAAGCCCCAGATGGTTTAACAAACTCGGATAGACATCAAAATCAAAACTTTCAGAGTCGGACAAGACATAGCTCAAAAAGGTGCCCATATTCTTTACCCACTGATCTGTCTAGAAGCAAGTTGATGTGCCATCTCCAATATACTTAGAGAGTCCTAATTCAAAGAGTCCCCATTAGTTTTTAAGACATCTCCAAATCATAGAGGCCACTCCCTTCCTCTGCTGAATTGGACTATCTCACCTTATTTACAGTACTTTCCCTGAAGACCTGAACCTTCCATGTGAAATTCCCAGCATAACTTTAGGATGAAAGCCACATTCCTCTCTTGAGCTCGTCGCAGACCTAGACCTCATTTATTTTTGGCGATACACAAAGTTTCCCACTTGATCAGGTGTAACTTCTTCTTATCTGTTGTGGAACCCCACACAAAGCTCCTCACTATTCGATCGATCTCTTCACACGCATGGCTTGGTAACTTTTCTGTAAGCATTTGAAAACTGTGAATGGATTGTAGATTCGCCTTTGTAAGAGTAACATGTCGCGCTATCGACAATTGTTTACTCTTCCAATTTGAGAGCTTAGCCTTCAGTTTATCGCATATCTCCCCATATGTCTTTTTAGTAACTCTAAAATGCAATATAGGTGATCCTAGATACTTCTCCAAGTTACTTCTCATGCCAAACCCGAAGCTTCTGCTGATATTATTCCTGAGACTATCAGGGACGTTCTTAGAAAAAAAATATCTTTATTTTCTGTTGGTTGATCCTCTAGCCTGAGCACAACCTGAATTCATGTAGCATGCACTTGATAACCTCAACTTGTTGAAATGACGCGTCAGCAAACAAGAACATGTCATCGGTAAAGAATAGATGTGAGACCACCAGACCACTCCTCCCCATTCTAACTCCTTCCCAATCACCATCATCTACGGATTTTTGGATTCCTTGTGCCAAGATCTCCATACAAAGTACAAAAGATATATGGTGAAAGGGAGTCCCTTTGGCGGATTCCTCTAGTGGGGATGAAACTTTCAATGAGAGCTCCATTCCAGAGTACCTGCAACCTCGAAGAAGTGATACAAGTCATGATCCTCTACTTCAAACTCTCTGGGATAGGCAAGGCTACGATGGACTGTTTGATGAAGTACCTACTCAATCTTTCATACGCTTTCTCCAGATTGATTTTGATGGCCATCCACCCTCTCCTCCCTGTTTCGCTTTTTATAGGCTGGACCACCTCTTACACTATAATTGTATTGTCTGTGAGATTCCTGCCTGGGATGAAGCTGGATTGAGTGCGAGAGATCTATCTGTACATGAAAGGTCTTAACACAGTCAAACACGGAGTCCCCTACAACTGCCCACTGATTTTCAAAGAAAACATGACTCTAATCGTTAGGGCCAGGAACCTTGAATGCCTCAATCGAGAAAACCGTATCTCTGACCTCTTGGAATCGGACATCCCTAAAAAGATTGGCACATTCCTTTGCCGATATAGTGGGGAAAAATATTGGCTAAAACACCTGTGCAAATGAGAACTCCTCCTCAACATATAACTTCCTATAGAAGTTCAGAGCCATTATCTTTAACAACTCTTTTATAGGCTAGGTTAGGTTAGGTTGTATACAACCTTTTGTGTTAAAGACTAAAGTGTCATCCCACTTGGGCCTTAAGTCCAACTCCTTCTTTAATACGTTTTGGGCACTTTTTCATTAGTTTATCTTAATTACCCTTTTGACTAGGAAAGTTCTCAAAAATCTTTCCCTAATTAATGAGATCTTATAAATTTGGAGATCTCACCCCTTTTGACCAGGAAAGTTCCCACAAATCTTTCCCTAATTAATGAGATCTCATAAATTTGGAGATCTCGCCCCTTTTGACCAAGAAAGTTTTCACAAATCTTTCCCTAATTAGTGTGATCTCATAAATCTGGAGATCTCGCCCCTGAATATAACTTTCTTCACATTTAAGAAAAGTTTTTCAGATCTTATTCTTGAGTGAGTTTCCTTAATGGAACCGAGCGTATATTTCCGAAGTCTCATAAATAGTATACAATGCGTATCTCGAGGTGTAGGATATGCAATTATATCACTAATGATCCAATCCAAAGAAAACCCAACACACATTTAGTATTTAAATTACTAAATTATCCCTAAGTCGGATTGGGGAAGATTCGGGTCGTTACAAGTGATCTGACAACTATGGTTGACGCACTTCAAATATCCCGACCATACGAAAAAATATATAGCATTTTTAGAATACAATTAAAGTAAATGTTGAACACATTAATGAATGAATATCTACATTCTCCGCATACCTGGCTCCTCCAAATATCCAACAACACATGGTTTCGGAATGCGGTAGCAACAAAATAAATTAGATGGACCACTAGAAAATGAAGTGGGCATTGCATCTACATCAACTATCAATGTACCAGCCAATTCTTCTACATCGTTCGAGTTGTGTGTAAAATTACATGATGGCGTATGGCTCCCTTTAGTAGCCTCCCTCGACCTCGACCCACTATCGCCTGCCCCTTTGGTTGGGAGTGTACATTTCTCCCTTATAGAAGACATTGCACCCCCATGTTTGACTTCAGGCTCCACCCGACCCTCTTCACTCTTATTGGCCTGCTTTACTCGTCGTCTTTTGGGGTTATTTTCATTCAGTTGTTTTCGGTAAGAGGAAGTCGAGGAGCTTCTTTTGCATTGTCAAGCCTCCGCTTGGGACGTCGCGATATTGGTAGTCGCAACTAGAAAATCGACGTTCTAAAGGATGTTGTCGCGCATGCATTTTTTATTTCGCCATATCTAAACAAGGAAGAAATGATGGTATAATCCCATAACAACAAAACTAGGTAAACAATTCCTATTAAAATAAATAAACAATTCAATGTCATCAGTGTACGTTGCACATAGCCGAAAGAAATATCTAAGGTTTATGTGAAAGGGGCCCGATAGGTCTGAATTGGTATTGGTTCCTATTGACCGATACCTATGAATGCATATCGGTAGAGGTTAGCCGATACCATCCAAACCCTCTCGAGTATACGTGGTTGAGACCCTTTGCAAGGTCTCGGCTCTGTGCAGTTGTGACCTTTTGCAAGTTCTCGACCCTGTGTGGCCGTTCATTTCAACACCCCAACTGAAAACCTAGGAAACCTTAAACCCTATTCCCAATGAGCAAAGGTCACAAAAATACCGCTAATACACTAAAAAACTTATGAGGAACATAACCCATAAAGTTTTTGGGCAAAAAACTTACCTAATAGACCAAAACTAGATGAAGATAGAAGCGGTGCTCCCTCGCTTCCTCGACCTTCGACAACTGCAGATCCGACAGGGTTCAGCTCACAAGAACTCTTCTATTATATCGCAAACTCAAAGGAGTGGGGGGTAGATTCGTTGAGGGTGGAAAAGAGTTTGGATATGGGGTACGATGGGTTGTGATGGTGAGTTGGAGATGTGGTTAGATTCGTTGAGGGTGGGGGTAGTTTTGAAACTTATAAAAAAAAAAAAAAAAAAAAAAAAAAAAAAAAACTGGGGTAAACAAAATGCAAAAAAAAAATTCATAACCAGGTACATCAAAGTAATGAGGCCCCTAAACAAAAGGTGGGATCGGTTTAGTTTTAGCCACTTCTATTACTGCTCTATGTTAGATTATTACGGTCTTGCTTGAAGTATTTTTAAATAATTAAAAATATTTAAGCCCGCTCGGATTTGAAAAAAAACCCTGCCGCCTCTCCCCCCATTCCACATAAATTTTCCGCCTAAAAAAGAAAGAAAAAAGTAATATAAATAAAAAATAAATGCTCATTTTGCTCTCATTTCGTTCAGTCGATTTCAGGCGATCTGCATTGCAGAGCTGAAGATGCTGCAAAAGCCGCCTTTTAGGGTTAGGGTTAGGGTTAGGGTTTTCCGCCATGGATTCATCTCCTCCTCCTCCTCCTCTCGATCTCACCTCTTCTAATACTCTCTCCGTCTCCTCCTCATCATCTCCCATTGTTCAAGTAAATCTTCTCCGATAATTCGCCCAGCTTTCATTTCCCCTCTTGTTGGGTGTTTGATCTGGTTTTGGTGTCTGTGATTTCGATTTTGATTCGTTTCTGCTTGTTGGGTAGTCTTAGATGTCGTGTTCTTCTCTCATTTCCTGTCTGATTTGGGGTTTTTGGTTTTTCTCTGTTGGAGACTAGGGTTTGAAGCTGTTGTGTCTTAGATCTGAAGTGGCGTTTCGGTTTTACTGAGTAGTGTTGTTTAGGGTTTGTGGAATCAGTGAGTTGATTTTGACCCAGCGATTGTTGTTGAGAATTGAAATTTGTCACTTGAATCTGTAATTGCCTGAAAAATCTCAGATATTTTGGTATAGGAGTGGCTACGTGCTAAATTAAGCTTAATGCTTGTAACGATTGTCGAATTTATAGGGTTTTGAAGCTTTCTGATTGATGCGCTGACGCATCTAATGTTTGCCATATTTTCTTAAACCCACCATAGTGCTGCCTACAGGAATGCATAATTTGATAAATGTTTATCAATTAGATTGTGAACTCCCGATCAAACAAGACTTGAAAACAAAATTGATCTAGATTATGGATGCAGGAGATTTTGTGATGCTACCATGTGATGGAAGTCATTTCTAAAATGGTGATATATACTAGAAATGGCTTTTTTCTTATTTTTTTTTCTTGCACAGCCTGGGAAAACGTTTGTGTTGAAAATAATGGAAATTGTTGTGTTTATGTTGAAAATAGTGGAGATGGTTGGTGGGGATGCAGAAATTGGCTTAAAGTTGAACCTTTTTTATGGGCTGATATTGGTAGTTCTTAGACATTTAATGATCCAAACAATTGAATTGGAGTTTCCGCGATAAGCCATTATAAAATATGTCAGGCTACTAACTACTTATAAGTTCTGCCATCCAAATTTATTTGGACTTTAGGGTCTCCAACTCCGTTCTAGATGTATGTGAGAAGTATTATTTTCTTCATATCATTACAATTTTGGTTGTAGTTTTATCTCCTTTGGTTGATTTTTGCGGAAAACTGTAAATTTGGTAAAAATGGATTTGAAACAAGAGATTGTTTTCTGAGTCTTTGCTCTTTCGATTGTAGGATTCTCCTTTCTCTAAGTACCTTAGCAACTTATCTCCAATAAATCCCGTGAATAGAGCACATGAAGCTCAAGGATTTTCAGGACTTAATGTGCCCTCTCCACTCCCTGTTTTCACATCCCCACGCATTAATCTTAAACAAGATATGAATTTTATTCGAAGGTATGGGGTTCTTACATAATTCTTACTTCAGCATGTGTACTTCTGCAGACCTGTTAAACGCTGTGCGAAACTTAATTAATGTGGAAAAGTTATGCCAATTTCAGGTTAGGATACTCTCAATCCAGCACTGCAGATCTTCCTCTTGAACGCAGAGGTAGCATAGCTAACCCTGAATTGATGAATGGGTTGACACCTAGTACTCAAAAAGAGTGTCTTAATAAGGGCTTAGAGCAAGGCCAACCCCTCAGTCCTTCTGAATGTATTGATGAGTACTTAGCTGATACAATGGAGATGGGTTCTGCCGCAAACGATGCTTTTTCCTTATGTCCAAACCAAAAAAATGATACGGCTCGATCATTACCATGTGCTTCTAGCCGGACAAAAAATGATAATGAAAAACACGATGATGATGGTGGCACAAAAGAAGACATGAAGAATGTGTTTGTACCACAGTTCACCTCTTTGGACCTAGATGAAGTTGAAGTTCATGAAAAACCACTACATCGTGTTGAATCAGACAAGCAACAAGATGATTGTGAAGGGCCATCTATGGAGGGTGCTTCTATGATATCTGAGAAAGCTGATGGTTTCCTTGTAAATGATTTTTCTCTAGTTCCTGCATCTGGTGAACTACAGTGCCAACAGTTGTTGTCAGATTCTTTCCAAGTTATTCCAGTTTCTGAAAATCACGATGAGCTTTTAGGAGAGAGATCAACTGAATCAGTTGAAGACAGGAGCCAACTTGATTCAACGGTATGACACTGTATTTCTCATCATGATTTAATTATTTATTTTCCTTTGAAGATTGATAGGAAATTATCTATATCACACCAATGATTGCAAGGCGTTACCTAGGTGATGTTTTGGGGCAAGACTGCCTTGGTGGGGAGGAGTCCTTCTAAGTAATTATTCGGAACTAGAAGAGTTAATTGCAATTAAGTTTTTTGACATTTATACCTACCCAGTGATTAAATTTTAACACAATTAATCTTATATACCTACATAAGGACCTAAAGACTAATTAGTTATTTAGAAACATATGTTGAATATAGATAAATAATTAGTGTTACAAAGGAATCTAAAAATAAATAATTATTTAGATTTAGAGACCTCTAAATAATACTTTTTTGCCTAGGTATTGTCTAGGTCTAGGAAATCGCCTTGGTGTCTTGCAAATTTGTCTTGCACATCTAATTTAAATGTGAACTCAGAAATGAACTTAAAGAAAATTTGAATGCTGATCCATTTTCTTAAATTATTTCTGTTGCATCTCATTCTTTGGCAAGTTTTTAGACTGATTCTTACAAACTCTCTACGCCTTTTTGGTGATGCATGATATCTTTTGAGTATTTATGGGAGGATTTACTGCTTGCGTGCATTTGCCCAACTGTTTGTTTGGTGTCTTACGACTTCTTTTCCATGGTCTTTGATAAAATTTTTCTCCCCTTTATGGCACATCTCCAAGTGATCGGCACCAGATTTTGGTGATAATGTGTTAGATAATAATGCACTAGTTGTCAGAATCAGGGTTCAACTCCCTGGATTTCATGATTTGGGATTTGAATCCCAGCCCAATGATTGAATCCTTATATTGAATACCAGTACTCGTGAGTCTCGCGATTCGGGATTCGTGCCTTGCACAATTCTGGATTTGAACCTCTAGCTGATTCGGCAATTAACTATGATCTAGGGGCTTTTTCTTGTTTTCTTGTACTTGCTTAATAGCTAATATGAACCCACCATTGCCCTCACCATCAGACGATTAGATCCTCTTCACTCTCTCTTCATGAGAAGAGATTTACCTCATGTTCTATAAGGCTCATTTGTTGGCAATGCTAGCTGATAGCCACTTTTTGTTGCTTTGGTATTTGATATCACAAATCTCTATAGTTGTGTCAACCAATGTCATGTGCATCTATACAATAAATTAATGATTTTTATATATATTCTCTTCACTTAATATGTGGAATTGAACCTCAACCTTGCAGGTAGTATTTTTAAGGGGCAGACTTAGTTGGACCTCTACCTATTGGCTCTACCTTTTATAACAAGTGATAAACTATAGTGCTGACAAAAATGTGTTCGTTCTCTCTCAATAAAGGAAGTTGTGGATTGAAATTGTTGTTATCACTATGTGACCTAGACTCAGCCACGGGTGTTGGGTGTAGATATTTGTCTAAAAGTCGGACCTACCTATTCTCTAATTTAAGGACACAGGGACTTGGAAAAAAGTGTCTAAAAACTTAGACATATATGCTTAGATATATGTAATGTCAACCAATTTTTTATTCTACATTAAGATGGTCTTATTGTTTTCTTTCTTTTGTTCTACATTTTGAATATTCCTTGTGCAATAACTTTTTGAAATGTAGTGTCCAAATTTTTTTTAAGTGTTTGATATGTTTCAATTGTCCGACATGGGTACTTTGGGTTAGAGTGAAGGGCTTGAGTAAATGAACAAGTGTATGATTCTCAATATTGTGGGAATAGTTTTGCTTTACTAATTGGGGACGTGTCATTTGTAAATGAAGTCCTTTCAAATTATTATATTCCAGTCTTCTTTATCTTTTCTAGTTGTTTGTTTGAACATTGAATCTTGCTGCCAATATCTGTGAGCTTGATGAAATATTGTATATTTTCTCTCAAAACTTTAGAACCATAACATTTGCTTCACCAAGCATCTAGTTGATTTTGGATGAAGCTTTTGAAAAATGACCAGTGGCATGCAAAATACATTATATGGCAAGCTTATATAATTTTATATTTTTAGCCTACGTAAATAACAAAGTTCTAGCCTGAAATTGATTAAGGGCCACGTAGGATCACGACAACCTAGTGGAAAAAAGTTTGGACATTGAATTTACTTTTTCTTTGGTAGAAAAGTTGAATTTATCTTTAGGTTAAGGTTATGGTAGGATTTATCTTCTCCATAAGAAGACAATAGGATTAAGGTTGTAATGCTGCTTTGAAGGGCTAATCATAGAGTTGTGATGCGGAACGGATAGTGAAACGTCTGAACTCCAAGTTCAAATAACTCAAAACGAAAAAGAAAACGAGGAAAAGGGATAAAAGGAGGATAAATTGGAGCACCATGAACAAGGATGTTCGATAAGCTCAATAGATAGATCGCCACATGTGACGAATCACTTGATAAGATCACTAACATCACAAATCCTAATCGGTTTGATAAGGTCCCACACACACTGCTGCAAACTCTACTCTACTATTGAATGCTAAAAGTGCCTTTATATAGGCTTACATCAAGACTCTTAAATAAACACTAAACAAAAAGTAAACTTCCTAACTCCAAATAACTTTCTAATTCCTAAAATAGAAGCAAATAATTTAAAGAAATTTCTAAATTACCTAGAGACATCATAAAATAGAAATGAAAACACTAAAGAAAGTTCCTAATTTCATCCTAGACTTATTTGGAAACAAACCAAATTAAAAAGCCCACTAAATATCAAAATTCGACTAAAGTAGCAACTTGACTCTTAGAAACTTCCATCCATGAATCACATGTTCCTCCCATCTTTAGATGATTCGTCCTCTAATCATAACCTCACATGAATATGCGACCTCGAATCTTATAACTTTTTGTGTTTGCAATCGATCCCATGGTCGTAAGCATGCATGCACGTAAAGAAAGGCCAAAATCATCGATTAGGGTAGAAAGAAGCTTGGCCATTCAATAATGCCTTTTTAATTTGAAACTTTAGACACCTCGTTTTCGGGCATGACCAAGTCAATGTGTTTTACCATGATCATACTATATGTGATTTTGTTGATTGCCACAACTTGTTGCTCAGTTGGTGACACTGGAGCATCATCATTTGTGATCAATTCATCTTTTGGATTAACTAATGGTTGAATAATCTCCATCTCGGTAGGCAAGATTTCATCATGATCATCACGATCCCTTGCCTTCAAGTGTTTGAGCCTTGCAAGTAGTTCATCAAGTTTCCTTCCTATATCCTTAATCTTTGTCTTGTGCAGCAAACTTTTAATCAACCTCATTCTTCAATTTCATTTGCTCTTGCTCGTTGCGTTGAAATAATTGAATCATGGTTTGTTGATGGAAACTCTTATACTTCGAATCTTGCCTTTTGTAGTGTAGTTCCAACTCGATCTTGTAGTTTGCATATAAGACCTTCTTGATAGATAATCATCAATTTCCCAATCATCTTCATATTCATAAAAAGAATAAGAACGATTTCGCCCATACATATTGATTTGAAAGTGGACAACAGAGCTTTGATACAAATTGATGCGGAACGGATAGCGAAATGCTAGAACTGCAAGTTCAAATAATTCAAAATGAAGAAGAAAACAAGAAAAAAGGGATATAAGGATGATAAATTGGAGTGCCACAAACAAGGATATTTGACAAGCTCGATAGATAGATTGCCACAAGTAACATGTTACTTGATAAGATCACGGACGAAGTTCTCACACACTTGTGCAAAACTCTCTCATAGAAAATCTCAGTACTCAAACTTAACTCTACTCTACTGTTGAATGATAAAAGTGCCGTTATATAGGCTTACATCAAGACTCCAAAATAGAAACTAAACAAAAAGTAAGCTTCCTAATTCCAAATAATCTTCTAATTCCTAAAATAGAAGCAAATAACTTACATAAACTTCTAATTACCTTGAGACATCATAAAGTAGAAATGAAAACACTTAAGAAAGTTCCTAATTTCATCCTAGACTTATTTAGAAACAAACCAAATTCAAAAACCTACTAAATATTAGAATTCGTCAAAAATAGCTACTTATCTCTTAGAAACTTCCATCCATGAATCACATCACGTTGTCCATTTGGAGATATAACAAAATGTCTTGAGAAAAACGAGATGTAAATGTAGGACCTTTTGATAACTTCCCATCAATAATATGACTTTTGGGGCATGCGTGAGACATTACATGTTTATTGAAGTTATGGAATTTAGTATAGAAGTAAATCAACATAAAATCATGTTCTAGATCCTACTCTTGCGGAAAATATGTTCTTATAACATTCTATATTTTGAGATTGATGAAATTTAGTATAAGTAGAGACATTACTTGACATTGTGGAAGTCTTCTAAATTGACTGAAATCACGCACGAATTCTACAATCTAGACAAAAAATTTAGCACAAAGTTCAGAAATCCCGTACTGATAAAAAAAACTATATCCAAAACAAGACTAGGGTGCTAATAAATAAGCAAACCCAAAAAATTGCAAAAAGTGCTCCTATAAAAAAACTTAAGTAAGAAACTAGATGAATAATAAACAAAAAATGTCACAATCGGCACAAAAAATGGAAATTTCTAAACAAAGTCAATGTTGTTCAAAAGCTACCAAAAAGGGCAATGACACAAACTTGAAGGCCTAAACGATGGAATTTGGCTAAAAAACGATGTAATTCACGATGAAGCAGTGACTTGATTGTTGGCTCATTTCCTATGGGACGAAGTCCACAACAGCCCAAAATAACATTGCTTGAAAGTCCACATAATTATCGAATTGCCACTATCATGGTTCTCCAAGAATGCACAAGCGATCTTTTTGAACCACATCATTGCTGGAATATGACTGGGTTGCCTAATCAATTCTTTTTGGGTGATAAACTACTCACTTGAGTATTTATAGAAGAAGGGACATGGTCTTCTCTCATTGCTTCGTAGTGATTGCAGAAAAGAGTGTTTGGTTCCATTGAAATGATTATAGAGTTATGTTTTCTTGCGCGAATTACCTTTGGATTGTACCCACGTATCATAACATCTTTTGATTTGGTGGTATACGGGTGAAATTGGCCTAGTATGTTACAAGAGGAGTAAGATGGGTGCATGATTTCAATGTTTCTCACTGTCTCTAAATTATAAATTTAATAAAGCAAATAACCTGTCCAAGATAGCCCTAAAATAATGTGAATGGAAAATACTAAGTTGACCCAAAATAGGCAAGCTAAATGGACACACCGTTAATTTATGCATCGACGTGTGTGCATCTATGTGCGCACAAAAATCTATGTGCATAAAATGGATACACACAAGTGCGTGTTCATTTTGCATGTCCTTTTGAGTCGCCCTAGCATTTCTTGAATGTGAATTCTATGGTCTTCAACTAATATAAATAGTATGATAAGCCTAGACCAAACTATTATGAAATAGAACAACTCTATAATAAAACAAATGCTTAATAACTTTAAAAAAGTTTAGCCAGCTACATGCAAAAATATGACTTTATGCAGATGTTTATGCACATTGAATTGCGTCATTGGACAGTCCTTTGAAAACTCTTTCGTCTCTGCATCCATAATCACCACAGTGTTGTGTTTATTGTATACTTTCACAAAACCCACTTTTTATAGTACTAAATTTCTTTGAACTTTCCAAACTTCTCCAACAACAACAACGACAACAAAGCCTCAATCCCAAATTCGTTAGGGGTCAGCTATATGGATCAAACTCTTCCATTGCACTTAATTTAATGCAACTGATGGTGTGCTTCCAAATCCTTTAAATCATTCTAATCAATGCGTCCCTAGTTACCTTCAGCCTACCCCTACATTTGCGAATTTCATCAGTTTCTATTGAGTCGAGTTTTCTAATGAGGGCATTTATAGGTTGTCTTTGGAGGTGTCCAAATCATTGCAACCGTTATTCCCTAATCTTTGCACCAATTGGTGCTACTCCAACTTTTCTTTGAATTTATGTATTTCTTGTTCTATCTTTATGAGTTTTACCACATATCCACCTAAGCATTCTCATTTCCACTACATTTATTTTATCTATTCTTTGTTTCAGTACCGCCCGACATTCACTTCCATAAAACATAGCATGACTAATTGTAGTTATATAAAATTTTCCTTTTAGCTTGGATAGGGATGTTTTAATCACATATCACACTTGTTGCACTCTTTCACTTCTTCTATCAAGCTTGGATTCTATGTGTAACGTCATTCTCAATATTACCATCATTTTGTATGATTGATCCTAAATATCTAAAGTGATTTGTTTACGTTAGAAACTTTTACTTCATCTAATTTTATCACTCCATTTTTGATGCTTAGTATTTCTAAACACAATTCATGTAATCAATTTTCGTCCTATTCAATTTAAAGCCTTTAGATTTTAATGTATTCCACCAAAGGTCTAATTTCCTACTCACTCCATCCCTTGTTTCCCCCGCTATAACAATATCATCTGCAAATAACATACTCCATAGTATATCATCTTGAATATGCCTAATTAGTTTAATTTGTTTGATCCATTTCATATAGTGCGACACAAGTTTTACGCTGCTGTCTACCTATTGCATCCCATCCCCTTTTTTCGGGTATGCATAATGGGCCTTGGATTCCTCCTTTATCCTGGCGGGATAGGCTATGTAGAGCATACAATGTTCAACATAGGAGTTAGCTTTCCAAACTCCTCCAAACTAGTCAAAATTTTGAAGTATCAAATTGGAATTATCTATATATAATTCTATATGATTCTGTTGAAGTTACAAAAATATCTGTAATTGGAAAATTTTAAAAGAAATTCTTTAGCTTCTTTTTTTAATGCTATGTTGACAAAAAAAGACTCAACTTATGTAGAACGTAGGAGATTTTCTTATGCTATACATATTTAGTCCCAAGTTTGGATTATGGAGAAAGGCCGCAATAGTCGATAGGTTGACAATCAACTTAAAACATTTTCCATTCTCTATGAAATGGATTCAAAGTATAGTGAAGGTTTGAAACGTCAAATTCGCTTTGTATTTCGCCCACTTAAAATTTAGAAATACTTCGAGGAAGTTTAATTCGACAAGAGGAAGTTGTGCAAAAATTCATCGGTGTATGGAAGTCCATGGGATTTCATTCTAAATGCTAAAAACTCAAATTACTCTATAAATGTGTTAAAATACAATTGTGATGCACAACAGTCACAACACAATTGTTTAATGTAGTTTTTTTTCAATACAACATGCAATTTGCAATTACATACCATTATTTCGCCATGTAACATGAATTCACCGACTGCTTCCCTTTTGAGGTATTGAATTTTCACGTTAGATTGTTTTTGGTTCATTCTGCAAAATTTCTTTGAAACTTCCATAAACTTCACCGAAACTTTAATGTAGTCATGGAAGTTTTGCAGTTTTTTGTCATTGTTTAGTAGGACTTCCATGAATTATGTTGAACTTCCACGAATCCACGAATTATGTCAAATATTTTGGGGAACTTTGGCATTTTTCATACACGTGAGTTTCGTTTTCCCTCAAACCATAGGTTTGGTCATTTCCTTTTAGAACCAACATTAATTAAAAAAAAGCCGGGGTGCCTTGATCATAAGAAGGGGTGCACATAGCACGACTCTATTAATAATGATTCAGAACATTATTCCCTCAAATGGGATTTCAATTGCAAGGAAACTAAGGTAGGAGTCAAAATTGTATTCAAGATGGTGGGCAAAACATTTGCAATATAGGACCGAGATATAGGTTGTTGTGTCGGTTTGTGTCAATTGAGACATACACACTAGACCAGTTCATCCCGTCGGGTGCCCGCCAAGCTCGGCCCAGGCCCGACCTACTTGGGCCGGGCTTGGGTCATTAAATCTTATATAAGCCCGGCCCGAGCCCAAGCTTGTGAAAGCCCAGCCAATTAATGGGCAGGATTGGGTTTGAACAATAGGCCTAGGCCTAGTACGAGCCCGGTCTGTAGTTGAATGTTGCAATTTTTATATATTCATTTAAAAAAAATGTTGTTAGTGTGGTTTGAATCTAAGATCTCTAGGTAGTAGTGAAACTCCTAACCACTACTCCACCTTCAACTTGATTGTAATTATAAATATTAATTAAATATATTTGGTTTATACAAATTTTAAGCAACCACATTTAGGCCCACCTAAACCCACTGAAGCCTGGCCCATTGCAGGCCTGGGCGGGCTTGGGCCTGCCACATTCAAGTCGGGCCTGAACAGGAACTTATAAAAAAAAGCCTGCCTAGGCCCGGCCAAGGCCTGCCCGTTGCACTGGTCTAATAAACACATGTCTCGACGCAAGGCCACCGAGACCACTTTTATAGTCTTGGTGGTCACCCATCGAGTTGTGCTTGACTACCTTATTTCGGTGTCGGTTGGTATAGAACGACACTTTAATACGGGTCTTGCCAAGACATGACCGAGACCACTTTAACATGTGGCTTGCGTGGTGGGGTGCGTTACTTCACAAACAAGGGACATTTTGGAAAAAGTTTTGGGGTGCCCTGAGCGACAACTGAGTTGCACATAGCTCGACTCTTAATATATTGGAGGCATTGCCCAAAAAGAAGTCTAATATATTTTTCTAGCCTTGAGATGTAGGGTAATTGTTGAAAGTCCACTCAAAGCTCCATCCCTAAACCACATACCCTATCGCTATGTCCTCCCCCACATGAAACTTTATTGTTAGAAATAACCCTCCTCTCAACATCAGACTTCATTGATTGAACCATCCATCCAGGCTATAAACATTCACTTAATTTGCAAACATACTCCCATCCATCAAGCCATAATAAACTACCACAACTGAGAATCAATCACCCCGATTGAGAATCAATTACGACTAAGAATCAATTTTCTACTTGGGATGCCTATTCTGTGGTCTATATGTCAAAATTATGAAATGACTTGCTTCTTATATATGACTAGCCAATATAATGGATGGGCGGTTCCAATGGTTTGAGCATATCAAAAGACATTGCAAATGCCCCAATTAAAAAACTCAAAGTAGTAGAAATTAAAGGAATTCAAATGTTTTGGGTAGGCCTAAGATAACTTGGGATGCATAAATTAGAAAGAATTTAAAGGATCTTGAAAGCACGTTGTGAAGAGCATTGAATTGAGCAGAGTAGAAGGTTTGATCCATGTAGTCGTAACCTACCCCAATATTGGGATTGAGGCTTCGTTGTTGTCTCTGTATCGTACAAGACTTGCCACTTTTATTTTTATTTTTTTCTTTTTTTTGAAAAACCAAAATTTAATTTTGAATGTCAAGCGATTGAAGTCTTATTTTTGATACTTGGTTTGTGTTATTATTTACATGTAGTATTTTGATTATAAAAGTATTGTGCCTCAGGCGCACCTTGAGGCAAGGTGCCTTCTATGCGCCTCATATGAGCCTAGGCACGCCTCACCTCGCCTTGGTCCTGCCTTAAGGCACATGGAGGCGTGTGCATCCCCATTAAAAATTTAAAATTGTTAAATGTGTTTTTGCTGCTAATACATTTCATCTAAGTGTTGCATTTAGTTGTTGAGTTCTAGATTGTAAAATTTACTAGGTCAAACAATACCGCATATAACACATAATTTTCATACATTTACATATACATATTATATCCATATATGTTTGTATATGTATGTATATATGTCGAAATCTGTATATATTGGGCTTCACTCAGGCGTTCGCCTTGCCTTGCGCCTTGCGCCTCAGGCCTTTTAGGCAACCATCGCCTCAAGTGCGCCTCTTGCCTTTGATATTACAGTGCTTGCATTGAAAACGAGAGATTTGTTTTTGTATTGGTAACAGAAAGAGAAATATTGCTAAAGGGCCTTTTATTGTTTTCCTATTCTTATTTGTTGCTTGTCCGCTTTTGGATCCCCCAATTTGTACTAAAATTTGTAGTCAATGTAGGAGTGTGGTCTGCACCCACATGGCACCCGCAGACGTTGTCTCCAATTTGAGATTGTGGAGGCTCACAAAAATGCAGAGACAGTTCGTTCCTTGTCCAACATCGTGAACATTGTTTCCATTTCCAGTTCTGGAAATCCCACTGAATTGAAGATGTTGGACTCATCGCTTCTTGACTCAAGTGTACTTCCAAGTGATGCTGACTTAGCCCAATATTTAATGTCTCCATCTTCCAATTCATCACTTTACTCGTTAGAAATGCCAGGGCACGATAAATGTGATACAGCTATAAGAAACAGTGCTAGAACTAGCTTGAAAGCTCCCAAACCTTCTGGTATTGGTTTGCACTTAAATAGTATTGTCAGCGCGGCAGCAGTTTGCCGTGACGCGGCTCCAGACATGAAAACTAAGAGCTATCCAACTGCACAAAGGGAGATATCACTTTCTGTAGCCAAGCTCAATTCACCTGAAACACCGAGTGCTACATCTGTTCCGTCAAGTTTAACTAGAAAAAATGAAGATTATGTAGAAAGCACGGGTCTAGTGTCTGAAAGTACTGCAAACACCCATTCCCCTCAAAGTATGTTGTTTTTGTTTAACACTTTATGTTGGGGAATTCTAATTCTCATTATATATTTGAATATCTGAAGCTCTAATTTTCAGGGCGGGCTGATAAGGTGGAGGATTTTAACCAAATGAGCCCCCAAAGAAAGAGGCAAGTGCATTTTTCTGATAAATATGTAATTTTGTTCTTTCCCATTTCATTTCTAAGACTTTTCTCCAAAAAAAGAAAGTCCTACTCTGAGACACAAGAGTTTGTGACGAGCAGGAAAAAGGCATCATATACCATTGAGAGTCAAGGTTGCAAGCGTTGCAATTGTAAAAGATCAAAATGCCTAAAGCTGTAAGCTACATACATCACATTAGAATGCATCCCAATATTTCTAAAACAAGTACGCAATTCCTATTTACTTATTGCACTTCCTTCTTGGCAGTTATTGTGAGTGTTTTGCTGCTGGAATTTATTGTGCCGAACCTTGTGCATGTGTGGAATGCTTCAACAAACCTGAATACGAAGATACAGTTCTTGAGACCCGACAGCAAATTGAATCTCGAAATCCACTTGCATTTGCCCCCAGGGTCGTACGGCGCGTCACAGGATCTCCAGCTCAAGTTGTGGTATGGTTTCCATTTTGAACTTGAATCCATGGTGATCATTTTGAGTGGAATGGAAAGCCTCCATAATAACTAACTTAATTATGCAGGAAGATGGTGGTCGTGCAACACCAACCTCTGCTAGGCATAAAAGAGGATGCAATTGCAAGAAATCTAAGTGTCTGAAAAAATACTGTGAATGCTACCAGGTTGAGATACTTGTTACTAAAATGATGGATCTTATGATTTTGGCTACAGCTATTTGTGATCTTATTAACTAGCCATTGTCGTCTCGTTTATATCATACAGGCTGGAGTTGGATGCTCTGTAGGATGTCGTTGTGATGGATGTAAAAACATCTATGGCATTAAAGAAGGTATTTTTCTTGAGCTGCTTTTCTTTTGTGTGGTATGAGTGAACTAATAAAAATATTAACTGTTCTGAATGGAGAAGATGGATGTAAAAGTGACAGCATTCATGGGAAGCAGTGTTACTGGTCTTTATGTGGAACTAGCCACACTACGACATGTGTAATCAACTCTAATAAACAACCTTTTTACATTGGAGCATGGATATTGATATGCCACTGTGTTCAACTGTTGGATTGAAGTCTAAATTTGATGCCACTTGATTGGTCAAGGACCAACCTTTTTGTAGGCAGTTTGCTGATCGAGTCAATGATGATCTAAGTCTATTAAAGCGGGTTATGGATTACTTAGTTATGCCTCATCATGTACATGCTGACTTAAATTAAGGCAAACTTTCCGCAAAAAAGAGAGGCAAACTTCTATCCCATCTTTTATTAAGGCCTTTCTGAAGATTATATAATAAGGCTTGATGAAGTGGTGAGGGAATGGATGGTTGATGATGCCAAGAGTTTGGCAGAGCAATTTAGGGGGGTGTGTTCAATTGAACGATTTGAAAGGATTTTAAAAGAGTTTGAAGGATTTTGAAATCGGGGTGTATTTAATTTGGATTTCAAAGGATTTTAGTGGACTTTTGAAAAGTCAAGGGGTATTCAATTATGATTTGGATGGATTTTAATGGATTTCAAAAAAGTCTTAAGTGTATTCAATTTTTAAACACATTAGGATTTCGATGGATTTTAATGGATTGTGATGGATTTCTATTCAAAAAATACACATAACCAAATCCCACCCCTACCCATGAGATTTGGATGGATTTTGAATCAACTCCTTCCAAATCTATGAAATCCATGAAAATCCATCACTTAAAAGAATCCATGGATTTGTTAGATTGAATACATTAGTGTTATTGATGTTTCGAAGATTTTAGGGTTATAATAGCATTTGGATTAGAATCCAAGCACATGGTAGGTGACTGACATGTCACTCATACCTGTGGAATTCGGTCGTGCCCTTTTGTTATTGCAATGTTTGTGAACGTGAAGTTTCAGATGATACCCCTGGAGATCAAAAGAGAAATGTTGTGGACCTCCATTGTAAATTGAAATGCTAATTAGAATACAACAACAACATCAACATAGCCTCAATCCCAAGAAATGCTAATTAAAATAAAGAAATAAAATATATTGGTACAATCAAGGGAACTGAAACTTCCCAAAGGATGAACTCAATGAACCTTGATCTAAAACAATGTCGTGAAGACATCACACAAATGTTGACTATACCAATACCATAGGCATTTTCACCTCAGATGGTCCAGCCGACTCACTAGAAAGCCCTTTTTTTGAAAATTTCTTAGGTTCTCTTCGGTTGTAATATTTTAAACATTTCATAATACAATAGCAACAATTAATTGTACTTTAATGGCCTCTCGTCCTTGCTTGCTTTTCTGTTGTCAAGTTTTTAAAAACTTATGAAAGCCCTTGTGTTGAATAAAAAAGACGAAAATAATATATAGATTGGAAGAAACTCTAAACCAACATTTTAATTAAAAGAAAGAAAGGAAATAGTGTGGATTAAAATATTCCTAGATTAAATTAAGGCATCATCACCTAGGCGTTTTGGGACAAAACTGCCTAGGCGGCATTGTCCTTCTAAATAATTTTTATGAATTTGTAATAAATAAAATCTTAATACAATTAATATTACAATTAAGTTAGATAATAAGAATACCTGCCCAACAACAAAATCTTAATACAATTAATATTACATTAGGACTCAAGACTTATTAGTATTTTTGAAGTATATATAAATAAATAAATAATTATCCAGGTCGCTCTAATAAATATTATTTAGTTCGCCTTGGCGCCTTGCTGTCCTTGATGTAATGTCTTGATTATCTTTTCTTCTAATTTTTTAAATGTGAATTGATTATGAGGTGTTTTGTCTCAAGCTTAAATTAAAGCATGAAACGTATTCTTGTGAAATTTATCTCCTGTTATGGGTGTTCTATGTTGATATATGGATTAGAAGTTAATGAACTATTGGAAAGTATATGCAATAGAAACTGGTTGTAACGCAGATTACTTTTCGCAGAATTGAAAATATATGAAATGTTACAAATGATTCTCTTAGTTCCTTAAAGACAAATATCTAATTCATCTATCGTTTAGTGAAGTGATTTCTAATCGATAGTTGTCTCTTCCAAGATTGTTGTTCGTTTGCTTCAATGTATATGGTTATGTTGACTGGTTTCTTGCCAGACGAAACTTTTTGTATTTTTTTGGTCTAGATCGCCCGGTATCCGGACTTAACCGACTACTCTGGACGAAACTTTAATTTACTCCTCGTAGCATTCTGATCATATTTCTATCCCATCCATATTTTTTGAAAATTAGTGTGGTTGCCTCTTATTTTTCTCCTTGCTTGGATGTTGTTTCTTTCTTGTTAGCCAGCTTGTCTAATTTGGCTGTAATCAAGTGAGAAGGGCATCATTGCCAATAAATATGATTGATAATTGCTATGAAATGCAGAGAAATAATGTTTAAAGGAATTTATATGTTTGTGTATGCATGGTTTTTACTCATTGAACTATATTTCTGTTTACTAGATTATTTCTCTGTAGGACATGGTAAAATCAATGAAATTGAATGCAAAAAGTCAGACGATGAGACTTGGGAGGACCCAGCTGATAGGAAGATGAATATCACACCTCAAACACCATCGCTCCTGTCCTCTAAGTACGATTATTTTGATTGTCATGTTTCTCATTGTTTCAGATAATTATTACATTTAGAATAATATAATTATTTAAGCTGGCATTCACTTTTCCATTTTTCCTTTCAATTCAGCCATGGAAAGAAGTTTTCAAAATCCAGGGATCTAGCTAGACAATTTTTCCCTTCCCCAGAATCTGACAATAACACATCATCATCATCAACTGGAAATCCCTTGAGAACACCAAGAACATTTAGTAGCCATGACGATAGAATAAAAGTGGGCAACTCAAGCCTGGATGTCCGTTTTGATCAGGAATTGGCATGTGATACCACATTGACAGTTGATCAATTTTCACATAGTTGCAATGAACTCGAGGACTCGTGTGACCTTATGCCATTACTTGCTCCTCCCTCAAGTGTTGCAACTTCTTCATCTGTGTCCAATACTAAAGAATGTCCTGCAATTGCTCGACTCCAGTTGCATAGTAGTATTCGTTTGTCAGGTTCTTTCCGGTTGCATGCTGGTTCTGTTACTCCAATACACCACTTAGGTGGGAGCGAGTTGCAACAGAAGCCTGGCACTCATGGTGGTTATTGCTTCACGGAGGATGATACACCAGAGATACTCAAGGACAGTTCCACTCCAATTAAAGCAATTAAAGCAAACTCTCCAAATCGGAAGCGGGTTTCTCCACCACATAGCCGGTTTAATGAGCTTAGACCGAGCTCTTCTCCTAGCTTGAGAAGTGGCCGCAAATTTGTTTTACAATCCATTCCTTCATTCCCTCCTCTTACGCCTTATAGTGATCCTAAAGGTGGCACTGGCAAGTGATAGCTCCATTGCACGCGCATAATTGAGGTAAAATATCAAATTTCTTTTATCTTTACATAGAATTCCCATTTTGTGTTTCATCAGGAAACTTTACTTTTTAAAATATCTATCTTCGCCAGGATTATGTAGTTGACTGTCGATAATTGCAACAGGGAGCGTCATCAGCAATAGAGCCACTACCATAGGGCAGATTGCTGAAACAATGTGACTCTTCTATGATTGTTAGAACTTCAGGGATAGTTTACCTGAACTAATTGGGATATGAAGCAGAGATATCTTTTCTTTATCGTGAAATGCTTATCGGTGGATATGGCTGGTACTTCATGTGCGCCTTCAACTTTGGATTTGTCATTTTCAACTAAAGGCTTGTTCACAAATCAGAGTTCTCATCTTGCGATAAGATGGGGTTGTTCTGATGAAGGTTGCTAAGAGTGTTTTAGAGCTAGAATAAATGATTTTACATACTGAAATTTTTATGAGATGGTCCTCGATCCTCCATCTCTTCCGGCATTTCAACTTGTCATTGTTTCCGTGCTGACATGCTAGCACATCAATCTGATACTGCTCTGCGGTTCGTTCAATTTCCATGATTGTTGGGACTGAACATTTTATTTTTCTCTACCAATAATAAGATACCGAGCAATTTTTTTTTTTTTTTTTGATAGAAGATACTGAGCAAGTTATATAGCTGATATCTAAGTTAATCGTTGCTATTGGAATTCATTACACTGGCGCAGCTAAGTTTCTTCCAGTCAATTATTTTTCTTGATCTCTAAAGTTTTCATTTCACTTCATGAAAATAGAAATAGGCAATTTATTGTGCCAAACATCTACTTGGCCCTTATTCAGGCTTTCTTTGCCAAAACATGGGCAACGCGGTTCGCGGATCTATAAGTGTAGGGGAAGACTTTTCTTACCGCTTCAGTGAAGTGGCTAAAAATTTCTAAAATTTTTTCTACAAGGGCACCCTCAATGGCATTCTCCTTTGAGCTTCTTCGCCACCACATTCTTGCATCACGTTACACTTGGTCGGTGATGTGCAAATACATAATGCTTACACTCGACCCCTATTAAGTTCAGCCGCCTAAATCTAAAAAAACTTTAAATTTGCAATCTTTCTAAATTACTCGCCCCTCCATTCTCCTCACGCACGCCGCCTCTTAGCTCTAATAATTTGTTTTCATCCATCGTTGTCTTTACTTTTGTGCCTCCACATCAAATGTGTCACTACCACAATCATTTTGCCTCTTCTGTCGTGACATTGCCTTTGTGATCTTTGAAGTTGTCGATGGTATTGCGGGGTCGTTACCAAATCCAAGTGTTGAGGTAATTGAGGAAGATTGCATTATTTTTTAAGATAACATATTAACTCGTTTAAAGAGTAGGTAGGTGAGGTTATCAATAGGGGTTGTTACAACATACATAAGTTTGGTTTATCCGGACTGTTCCATTTAATGGAGCTGATGTACTATTATAGTCCTCATATTACGCACTAAATTAAATCTAATTGAAACCGGACTAAATACCATAAATGAGAGGATTGTGTAGCTTTAGTTTTTATTCATTTATTTATTATTTATGGTAGCAGTTAAAATGACCCCATTACTCTTTGTACCCCACTACTCTTTTTTCATTTTTTTAGAGTCGCGCTATGGGCACCCCGCAATCCTCTCATGGCACCCCAACAATTTATTAGGGCACCCCGATACTTTTACCAAAATGCCTTTTCGTTTGAAGTGCGAGCACCCCACCACCAAATCGAATAAAACTCTTTTTTTCTCCCTTCCATCACGACATCAAGGCCTCAATATATCAAATCCTCTCACTTTCTTGCTTGTTTAAGGCAGATTTATTGTTTTTATGGTCGGACGATGTGTTTAACTTCAATCCCGTAGTGTTCGGTCACACACGGTCGTGATCTGTCTTTTGGTCTTGGACGTCCATTGTCGATACCATTGTGTAAGTGTTGGTTAATATGAACCGACACCTAAGTGAGAAGGACCCTTATACCACGTGGTTGTGTATCACCGAGACTACTGGTTTTGGTCTCGGTGATCTGTTACCAAGATATTAAGCTATGTCTCGGTTGCTTCCAACCGAAGTGTAATAAAAAGTTATGTTTGGGATTAAACTCAGTTGGTAATAACCGACACCTTTTGTTAGTTATCGGTTATAGCGTACCGAGACATTAAAACATGTCTCGGTCTTGTGTGACCGATAAATTCGCGTCTATGGTTAAATGGAAAAAAAAACCTCACAAAAATCATAAAAACTAACTTGTCGTGTCCGACGTCTGCCTCCCACTCATTTTTTTCAACCATTAGACTCTAAAAATACTTAAAACTCATTGAATCTCCGAGTAGCGACGGATCGACAAATGCGATTGACAAGGGCTAGTGCGCACTCTTTCATCGATAAACGCGATGTCCGGCCCGCGACGGATCGACTTGACTTTATAGAAAAATTGAGTTTTCAAAAGTGGGGTGCCCTAAGAGGGCATTTGAATGGGCATGTGAATTGTTGGGATGGATGAGGGCATATTTGCCAATTAGTTATAAAACCAGTTTTAATTAAAAATGGCGGATGCCCTGAGAGGATAGTGGGGTACCCATAGCGCGACTCTTTTTTATTTGAAGAATGTAGTTTTGTTTTTGATGTGTTCAAAACTAGCCTTTTTTTTTCTGATTAGCAAAGACCAAATTCTGTCTAGGTTACATCTGTAACTGCAGGATATCCTGCTTTAGCAACATGAAAATTTAATAGAGAATATGTTCCCAAATCTTAAAATCAACATCACACTAAAAAGCTTCTTTGACCATGTGGTCTGCACATACATTATTATCTCTAAATGTGTGGCTGAAAACTAACCTTTTTTGTATGTATATACTATACATGAGAAGATACCTCAAAAAGTTCAAAGATTTGAACTTTGGACATCTAAAAGTTTAAGTGAATAGCTAGCAAGTGTCAACCACTATGACAAAGTAATGGTCGGTAAGAAATAACAAATTTGCTGCAATAAGAAAAACAGTAGTTATTCCCACTTTTTGCTCTTTATACCCCATTTTTGATTTTTTAACCCCCCCTGTGAAATGACCTTGCTGCCCCTATATATAAAGAGGTTTTTACTCCCCCATACCCCACAACTCCCTACGAAATTTTTGAGGAGAGTGCTCAGCGAGAACACTACGAACTCGACTCCCACACCCGACTTTCGACCGACCCAACTCCGGCGAAACAACTCAAACCCGACTTGGTAAATTTGTTCTCATTTATCTTTGTTTTGGCAATTTTTCTTCGTTGTTTGGTGGTTGTTTGACTAGTTTTGGCCATTGCCCTTTCAATTTTTTATGGTTTCCCCTTTTGGTGGTGACTTTTGCGCCATAGCTTCAACAATGTCTTAAGAATCAGTAGAACGAAGCAAAATCCAACAAGAAGAGGTATGTTTTATGTTGTTTCGTGCATTTTTTGGTCATTTTTATAAGTTGGAGTTCATGGTTATGAATCTCGTAGTGTACCGATAGGGGTGAATGGATGACGGTTTGTTACGACCGTTGCCTTTCAATACCTATCAACCAATTTTAGTCTCCCTTTTGTGACTTGGCGATCTTTTTTGTCCGCCAACATTTGATACCTATCGGTTTGGTTCCACCGACAAGGGCCATTGACCTATCGGTCTGTTTCGGCCGCCACTTATAATTTTGAATTGAAACTTGGATTTTCGACATTGATCCTGCTTTTAATCGTTATTCTCTTGATTCTTGTAGGTTAATAAGGCTGATCAAGCTGGTACATCTGGGGTTGGTACATTCGGGAAGGGGGAGGCCTTCCAGGACTTTACTTCCGCATTCATACCCAATGTGCCTTTGAAGTCTAGAGAGGAGGCCCTAACTTGAGCTAAAAATATAGTTGCTCAATGTGGATTTGTTGTGATTATACTGAAATCTAATCTTGCTTTTTATGTTATTGAATATGGATGGATTGTTGGTACCATTGGTTTGACTAATTACATTACTTCTAATGTTTTGAGAATTTGTGTGTATTGAATATGAAGTACATATTGATAATTTGATTAACTCGAATGTATGAGAATCTCTGTTTTATTGGAAATGCAAACATGCAAACTGTGTTGTACTTCATTTGGATTAGTTTCATAGGGAGATTTGTTGTTTATGTCCATTTTAGATACTTAGCGGCCCTACAGAACCGCCATTTCCTGCATGCCTATCAGTGCTGATGTCCCATTGGGTACATAGACACAACAGCTACTTCCTGCTGATAGACTGCCTATCCCCTACAACTTTATTACATGTATCCCACTATTTTACTGTTTACTATATTAGGCAATACTATCGACCAAAGGGAGCTGAAAACATAAAAGGACCTATGGTGTTGTCCAACCGCAAGTATTAGAAGTATTACGGGATGTGTTGGCCGCCACGCTTCTTAGGAGGGTTGAAGGATGATTTCGCACATTCATCTTTTGTTTGGCCATAACTAAACACAAAAGAAATGGTAAAATTAGTCTCAGAACAACAAAATTAGGTAAACAGTTTCATTAAACGTAACAAACAATTCATTTTCCTAATTGTCGGTAGACCAGAGCCGAGACCTATTACTAGGGTATAAGTCGAAAATGACCGATAGGTTTCAATGGGTATCAATTTTTATCGACCACTACCTTTGAACACATGTCAGTCAAGTAGTGTCGCTAATAATTAAACCTAACGGTCATATGTGACTGACACTGACGCGCGCCGAACGCGTCAATAAAATTTATAATACCTAAACTAACTATTTTGCAGAATAGTGGGTAAGGGTCGATCCCACAGAGACTGGTTATCTTTCTAAGGTTTAAAAACAACAAAAAGGAAATTTGGGGTTTTGAGATAAATATTAATTTAACTAATTAATTAAACCAAATAAATAACTTAACAAAACTAATTTCGAAAATTAATAATTAAATATCACCTAGATCTCCAGTTCCACAAATCAGAGTCAAGATTCAATAACAATTATGGTCTCAAAAAGTTATTAATTTAATTCTCCTAGATTAGCTATGGAAAATCGACAACCGCCAGAAATTCCTTGTTCCCCTAATCTCGATAGCCAGGACGTCCGCCACTGACTACTTCCCTAATTAATGTATAACCCTAGACGTCCGCCAATCGGGTTTAATACACTAACCGCAGTAATTCGGATTTATGGGAACACTAATCCTAAATAACTGGGTCACAACCGTTACCGATTTAATTTATATTCAATTGTTGTACATTCATCGACCGGAAGGGTTTTACGGTAACCGGGTGAATGTTTGTTACTGTATTGGTCTAAAAGCACAATTACACGGATGCTAATATTCCAAATAACAGTCGATTATCAATCATAATAATTAAAATCAACAACAATGAATTAGGAGAAATTAAATTAAATAGATAATAAAAATAAAAGATCTCACATAATGTACTTTGAATCCATGACTCTGACTTGCTTCCCTGTCGACTTAGGCGAAAATTCGACTAGCCGGACATTGTCGCACAAAAATAACCACTAAAATCTAAAAACAAAATGTAAATAAAAAGAAAATACTAGAATAAATTTAGAAGGAAAGAAAAATAGAAAATGGTGTGGAATGGTTGAGAAATGTAGAGCCTATTTATAGAGTTTCATGAGGGTAGGTTTTTGAGATGATTCGTGAGTCGAGGAGCATCGTATGGGTGTTTTTGGATCAAAAATTGGACTCTGCCACGTGTCGCGCTGTGATTTGCTGATTTTTCCTTGTGCGCCACGTGTCGCGCTGTGATTGGACTGATCGGATCTGTCCAATGGGAGCGTGACACGTGGCGGTTGCTGGTTGGTTGGGAGAGAGGAGCTGAGACACGTGGCGGGCGCTGATTCGCTGAGCGGCTGACGCGGCGTGAGGTAGACGAACCGGGAGTGGACACGTGGCGGTGACGTGGCGATGAGAGCGCGCGTGGAGTCGTGCGAAGATCTGGGAGACAGCACCTGCACGTATCTCGAGGACGATCGACGGTCTGAAGCGCGGAGCCAAGAGTCGTGCGAAGATCTGGGAGTTTATGCTGTCGCGCATCTCGAGGACGATCGTGTGGTCTGGAGAGAGAGGCGGTGGGCGGTGTGACGTGGACGCTGGATGAGCTGGATGACACGTGGCATGTGCTGGACGAATCAGGAGCTGACACGTGGCGCGTTTTTGGCGGGAATGCGTGCGACTATCAGCGAATTTCTGGGAGTTGATGCGACGCGGATCTCGAGGACGATCAACGGCGGCTGTGAGGCACGACTGTGCAGATGCGATCTGACCAATTGGGAGACGACACGTGGCGGCTTCTGATTGGTCAGATCCGATCGGTCCAATGGGTGAGCGACACGTGGCATATAAAAATACTCCAATTCACCTACTCTTGTGTACACCCCAAAACAAACCCTCCGGTGTCCGATTTCAACAAGTGTATACTCTATTTTGAGTATTTTTTCGCCCCGGATCCAACCGTGAACTCCGTTTCTCCTAAAAACGAAAATTAAATATAATTAGATATATATTCTCATATAATCCATATAAATCCCAATTTCTTAAAATATTCATTTATCACCATAAAATAATATAAATATAGTCCAATTAATCCTAATAACTTATACTAAATTATGTCTAAATGCACACTTATCAGACACCTCAAAGGATGTCGGTTCTGTGTAGCCGTCGTCATTAAGACCGTGACTTGAAAAAAACCTTAAATTCTAAACCGTATACCCAACAACCAAAGGACACAAATTTACTGAGAAAACAATCGCAAACTCATGGGGAACAAAACTCATAAAAAGTAGGGTAAAAAACTTTCCCAATACACCGGTAGCAGACGAAGGAATAGTTGGTGCTCCTTGACTTTGCCGACCACCCGCCACCTACAGATTTGACGAGCTTCCACACACAAAAAGACTCAAAATGGACTAGAGAGTTTGATTGAGGGTTCGATAAGGCCGGATAATAGAAGAGAGGATGGTGGTGGCGATTTTTGTTGTGGGGTACGTGGGTAGGAGATGGAGTTAGAGGCGTTGAGGGCTAGGGGTAGTTTCATAATAATGCACAAAAAAATGGGGTAAACTAAGTAAAAAAAAATTCAAAACAGGGGTACAAAGAAGTAATAGTGTAAAGAGAGCAAAAAGTGGGGTACGAATAGCTGCTGCCTAAGAAAATGGTTAGAAATAAATAAAATCTTCACTATAATAAGGACTAGCGAATCAATATACTTTTAGTAAGGTAGTTGATTTTATGTTTGGTCCTTATATTGAAAGTATTGAGCGACTGATGATGAATAAAATTTATATTATACTTAAAAAAAAGAAATAATTTCATCTAACAAGAAAGTACACGTTAAGAAATATGGCTTGATTTTTTCGTTTATATTTCTATGGGAAATGTCAGAATAACATCCTTGACATCAATCGAACGTAGTTGTTCTTGTGCACCTCAGGATGCGAGCTTATGCATTTTGAGATGCATTACACAGTGAGATGTGGGAGGAGTGCGGTTTGTTGTGGTTTGCAGTGGCGGACTTAGGAATTTTAGATCCCCTGGGCTATAGAGTATAATACGATCTTTCTAAAGATTGAGATTTCCATGTAGTCGAGCAATAAATGAGAAAAAAAAACTTTTTTAGTAATAGTTGAATTTACAGTAGCAATTAATAATTTTCGTGGCTGCCTATATATTGTATAGACTCGAAAATAATGTAGACAACTTTGCAATGAAATTGTCAAAGCCTCTCAGGTGAGATGGTAAAGACATCACTTGCCAAAAATGCAACATCAGGAGATCGTGGTTCAATTCCCACTGAAGTCAAAAAACTTTGCAATGAAGTTATTTATATAAGAATATTTTTTTTGTTGTAAATTTGCTAGCTACAGTGTTGACCTAATTAAAGTAAGATAGTTCTCTTTTTATTAAGATTTTTAAGGTTCTTGTAAATTACGTGCAATAACAAAAAGTAGTAATTTTTATAAGGAGTGGCTAAACGGACCCCACTAATTGCTCCACATATCCCAACTTTGAATTTTTTACTTCGTGTACACTTTTTACTTAGAATTTCAAAAATGTCCTTGCTTACCGTACCCCACTTTTTTTGGGTTTTTGGGTTTAGGGTTTAAAGTACCCATTACCCTCACCCTCATCTTCACCCTCACCCCAATACCCCTTGCTTACTATACGCCATTTTTTTTTAACTTCATGTACCCCATCACCCTCTCCTCACCCCAATACCCTTGCACGCAGGTGTTGGACGAACAGAGCCGACACCTCTGAAGAGGTATCAGACGAATCGGGCCGACACCTCTAAAGAGGTTTCGGCTGACTCCAACCGATAATGCGAAGATAACTTGGTTTCAGTGGGTGACGCAGGGATTCAGCCGAAACCATTTTAGAGGTGTTGGTTCGGTTCGTCCGACACCTCTTCAGGTGTGTCGGCTCTGTTCGTCGGACATCTCTTCAAAGGTGTCAGCTCTGTTAGTTCGAGACCCGCCGACGAGCAAAACGATAAAAAAATTTCAAAACTCTCGAAAATACATGAAAATAGTAAAAAAATAATGGGCTTTACTCGGAATCACTTAATATTTTTGATTTCATCTAAACTTTGTACCCAAAATGCAAGATTCAAGCCTCAAATCGAAGCCTTAAACCCAAAAACAAATTCATAAACAAAACAACTCAAAAAGAAAAACAAACGTTCGAAATCGGCACTAAAAGAGATGATGAATGCACCATGTCGTCGAATCTATATGGTTTTGCTTGGATTTCGTCGAATTTGGTCGATTTTTGGTGAGGGCGATTTGAGAGAAGTGACTGGGGTATGGGGTGAGTGGAGGTTTGGTAAGTAAAAACCCTTTTACATGAAGAGGTAGTTGGGTAATTTCATAAAATTGGGGTACATTTAGCAATTAGTGGTGTATGGTGAGTAAAAACCCTTTTATGTAGAGAGGTAGTTGGGTAGTTTCGCAAAACTAGGGCATGTGGAGCAATTGTTGGGGTCCTATTTGTAATAGCCCCTAATTTCAATTAGAGAATGTTCGGCCTGAAACCCTAATTAAGCCCCGGTAAACCAGATCGGACCTAATTAGAGCCAGCAGCCTTATACTTATTCCTGATAACAACCTGTATATCTTGAGATTACACAAATAAATAAAACAAACGCAACAGAAAATTTAAAACTTTTTCGATTAATCATAAGATATACAATACCGACATGAACCTCGGTATTGAACTCTTATTCCCACCCTGATTATTACAAAATCATAAACATTGAAATATATATATATATACAATTCGAACTCACTCCATCGTAGAGAAGATACTAAACCCCTGGTCTTCTCTTTTCCTAAGTTCCAAATCCTAGCGTACATCCATACCTGGAGATGTTAAGGTGGGTGAGCTCCTACATGCTCAGTAAGTGACTCTCATACTAACCATCAACTACCAATTAATATCAAGACAATGTATAACAACATGAATCAAATGCATATCTACAGGAGCATATGAATCAATATAAACAATATATATAACAGATGCAAGTTCCTTGGTTCATTGAAATGTACCCGTGATTTGTATTTCCAATATTCGTATTTGCATTGAGTTGCCCTCTCACATCTTCAAGAACTAATCACTGAACATCTAACCAGTTCTTGTCAATATGCCGCCAACTCATAAAACATAGAGTCGCACTCCCTCATCATCATAAAACGTATTACTGCTCATCTGATTGATGTATGACTGATGAGCTGCCAACTCAAATGGAAAGCATTGTTCGGGATAATTCCCAAGTCATTGGGGGCGCGGTGATGGTTAGCAATTCCACTACAGTTCCAAACCCCAGGCCGATCCATCCCGTCAAACCTCTTTCCGGATTCCATTTTCATTCAAAACATTTTTGTAAAATCAAAGTCAAATCACGGTACATTGCCCCATTCCCAGTCCAGTACACTATATGTTATAATAATACTATTTTACATTACATAATTGATAAAAGCTACGAGTCCCACTTACCTGTCCTGAGCTTTCTATGTTTTACCGACTTGTACGACTCCCCGGAGTCCTCAAACCTTTCCATATCGGTTCATTACCTAAAATAAACCATTTCTTATCAATTTAAGTCTAATATTCATTTACTGATACTTCTAAACTAGTCCCATTCGAATCAGGAATCCTGGAACCTATTTCATCCTATTTTGATCATTTCACGCTTTTCGAGGTAAAAAAACCCCGGTATAAAGTCTCCTCCGACTTTCGAATTTCTCATTTTCCATAGAAATCCATCAATTTCTATTTGTTTGGTCAAAATACTATTTTTCCATATTTTTTCCTATTTTCTAGATTTTCTTTTCAATTTTCTCTCATTTTTTTTTATATTTATTTGCCTCTGAACTGGGCCGGTTCGGCTCTGTTCAGGGGTCACCCTGTACCTCTTCACTTCAACAGAGCAACAGCTCTGTTTTTTTTTTTTTTTTTTTTTTTTTTTTTTTTCTTTTTTTTTTTCTTTTCTTTTCGATTGGGGTTGGCTCCCAACCCTAACCCCATTCGTCCTCAACACTTAACAACAGCAGGGAGACACTCTCCCTTTCCCTGTTCTTGGTTCGGTTCTGCCATGGCCGAGTTCATCATCTCTCACTCACCCATACACCACAACTACAACAGCACAAGCTCACCTCGACAACTCGACCACATGATCTCCAAGCTCCAGCGACCTCGCCTCCGCGTCTCGGCTCTCTCCTTCCTCTCCTCCCCTGTTCGTCTTCTCGGCTTTCTCTCTCTCTCTCTCTCTCTGTTCTCTCATTTCTCAACTTAACCAGGGAGAATGCGGTTTAGGTGGGGGAATTGACCGAAATGCCCTTATCTCATCCACTTCTCTTTTTAAACCAAAAGCCCTTTCTGGTAATTTCGCATTTTTCCTAATTTTATTATTTGTATTTATATATACTAATTTATATATATATATATATCGATATATTACGCCTCAAATTCCGGTTGGCACGCCAACAAGAACTCTCGGGCGTGCACACCACCTTACATCCTACGCGTATCACCCGTGACCCCGCGTATCACTCTGCGCCCAACAATTTACTATTATTTTATTATTTTCCATCTTAATATATATATTTATATATATCCATAATATATAAATATATATTTATGTCTATAATTACCCTAATAATTACATAATTCACGCCAACGAGTACACTCGGGCGTCAACGCTATCTCGCGTCTTATGTGTGTCCACATGACCCACACATGGTATTAGACATTCTCTCATTGGTCCGATTATTCATTTATACATACTAGTACACACTAAACAAACACAATACATCACGCAAATCTACACACACGTTAATCAAGACAAACTGAGCTTAACCACGAGCCTTACTCGGATTAATTTGGATTCGGATTACTGTTAATCACGTGCTTAAAGTAACGGGTCGTTACACTATTAGCCGCTATCTAAGCTTAAAGGCAGGACCAACAAATAGAAAAAATAGAAAAATAATTGGGTGATATACTCATGATAGACACTTTGCTAGAGGGTTGTTGATGTCCTTCATTTATACATAGTGATTTGCACTCACATAAATCGATGTGTATCCAAAGGACAAATGTGTAGCAAATGTTGGGCTACAAGCTAGATGATTAGTTTTTTTTTAAAGGGTGGGCTAGCTTGTATAAATCTCTTTTGTGAAAGAGGGTAAATTGATATGTACATAAACCTATGTAGGCGTAACCTAGGTCTGCCAGTGTTGGTTTGAGGGAGTGTTATTTAAAAATTTCGTATTTTTATTAATAGTGAACCCAATGAACTCATTTATGAAAAGAAAATAAAGGCACTTTTACAATCATAATTTACGAAAATGCTCTGACCTGAAGCACCTTTTTAAGTAATAATAGTTTCTAGGCCAGCTTGTTGGAGTAACCATTTTGGGCACCGATCTAGTCAGTGACTTTTTTATACACATCGAGATGTGCGTGCGTGTATCTCAAGTGTATCACACGGGCACCAAGTGATTAGGTGCCCAATCTCAATGCCTTAAGCGGATGACTCTAGCTTTTTCCTATTTTCTGATAAAGGGAAAACTTGGAGAGAGAGATTTGTAACAGAAGGCTCAAAAGATGAGCACTGCTTGTGTCGTATTTATATTTAATCTCTTTGATTCTCAACCATTGATCTATTTGGACATGTGTTTTGATTTTGTGTGTAACAATTCAAAATTTGCAGTACAGAGTAGTGCGCATAACTGTTGAAATGTAGTGTACAACAGAGCTCTTGGTGATGGAGCAGAGCTTGTGGGGACCGACACATATAGGCATCTGATCATGAAGATATGTTGGCCTAGTGATTCTTGCTAACATCCCCCCCAAACTTGGCGGGAGATCAGTCAGGCCAAGTTTGGTGCACATGAGATGGTGACGTGAGGAGGGCATAGGCTTAGTAGTCATGCAGTCGGCTACTTGATCTTAAGATGGAACATATCGAATGTCCAACAAGCTTTCAAGTACTCGATGGCGGATGAAATGTACATTGATTTCAATGTGTTTGTTACGCGCATGAAAGACTGGATTCTTGGCAAGGTAGAAAGCACTTTGATTGTCGCACCAGAGAATTAGCTTTGATTGGGGAACAAAATGTATGTCTTTGAGCAGGGATTCGATCCACATTATTTCAGCAGTGGTGTGTGCAAGGGATCGATATTCACTCTTCGTACTTGATTAGGCTACCACGTGTTGCTTCTTGGCTTGCCAGGAGATTAACGTCTTGCCAAGATAAACACAATATCCTGCTACTCATTTTCGATCTTCTGAAGAGGAAGCCTAGTCGACATCAGAGAAGGCTATAATATTG
Source organism: Stephania japonica (assembly GCA_039657345.1). Taxonomy (NCBI): domain Eukaryota; kingdom Viridiplantae; phylum Streptophyta; class Magnoliopsida; order Ranunculales; family Menispermaceae; genus Stephania; species Stephania japonica. Next base: position 36,983,175 of record CM077559.1, read on the forward strand.
AGATAGGAGCACAATTATATATGTAAGCACAGCTGAGAGGAACCAGCAAGATAATGGAGGATGCGTTTAAGGGCTTGTCAATGTGCAAGTTTTGGTTCCTTATGGAACTGACTGAGTCGATTAATGGCAAAAGATATGTCCGGGCAAGTATGGGTTAAATATGAAAGATCCCCAATTAATCGACGATACGAAGTGCTATTAGAGAAAGGTGGGCTCGATGCGGATAGGTCGAGTTTGGAAGAAGAGCACGGGGTGGTGACCGACTTCAGATTGGAGAAACCGACAGTTTGGAGGAGGGAGGAGATGTAATTGCGTTGAGAGAGATAAATGCCAGTATGATCTTGTCGAACCTCAATGCCAAGTAAATATCGTAGATATCCAAAAACCTTTAGATAAAATTGTTTGTCTAGGGAGTTAATGAAATCAGTGATAGATGTACCTGAGTTCCCTGCAATAGTAATGTCATCTACATAGATGATGATGTATGTAATTGAGTTCCCATGTTTGTGAATGAAGAGGGAGTTGTCTGCAATCGAGTGTCGAAAATCCCAACTGACAAGAGCACTGCGGAGTCCATTGAACCACGCCTGAGGGGCTTGGCGCAGTCCATATAATGCTTTGTGTAAGTGACAAACATGGTGTGACAGAGAGGAATCAACAAAACCAGTAGGTAGAGGGATGAAGACCCTTTCGGAGAGATGTCCATGAAGGAAGGCATTGTTCATATTTAACTATTTAAGAGGCCAATCGTAAGTGGCGACAAGAGTGAGGATGATGTGAACTGTGAAGGGCTTGATGAAGGGCTGTAAGTCTCATGAAAGTCAATTCCAGGTTGTTATTTGTAGCCTTTGGCCACTAACCGATGGTGTTAGTGCGGCGGGTGATGACTGATGGAGAGGGGGTGATGATTGGGACTGAGATGGTATCCTTGATGAGACCATTGGGACTGAGACAATTGGAAAATGGGAAATCATGTTCATCAAACATTACATGGCGAGAGGTGTATATGAGACCATTAGGACTGAGACAGAGGTATCCTTGATGAGACGAACTGTACCCCCACGAAGACACACTTTGTAGATCAAAACTGGAGTTTGTGGCGGTTGTATGGACGTAGGCAGGGGTAGCAGTAATCAGAGAGCTTTTGATAGAGAACTTGATAGGGAGAGAGACCGCCGAGCACAGGTGTGGGTAATCGATTGATGATGAAGACTGCGGTTTGAGCAACCTCCCACCAAAGGGACATGGGAAGGTGAGAATGGGCAAGTAGGGAGAGTGAGATTTCGAGGATGTGCCTATGCTTGCGTTCGACCGGACCGTGTTGTTCATGGGTGTAAGGGCAGGGATGTTGAAAGCGAATTCCATGGAGTGTGAGATAGGATTTGAAGGGGCGATACTCGCCTCCCTAATCGGATTGGACTGCTTTGATTGATGCAGTGAACAGTTTTTCAGCAAATGTTTTGAAAGAGATGAATGTGGATAGAGCCTCAGATTTGAGTTTTAGTGGGTAAACCCGTGTGAATCGACTGTTATCCTTGATGAATTGAATATAGTAACGAAATCCTGATGAATCAGAGGAGGATGCAGGACCCCAAATGTCGACGTGAATAAGATTAAGTGTGCGAAAAGCACGACGCGAGTTTAGTTGAAATGGAAAAGCATGAGATTTACCATATTGACATAGAGTGCAAAAAGAGATTTTATTGAAACTCAAAGGCTTATTACCAAGAACTCGATACTTTTTGAATGATGGGCTGAGGGGCATGACCAATTCTCATATGCCATACATTATAGTCATTGAACGCATTAGATGAGTAGAACGCTGAGGCTCAGTTGAAAGTGAAGAAGAGGAAGTAGAGTCGGGTAGTCGGTACAGTCCGTCTTCAAGAATCCCCCGAAGTAGAATCCGGTTGGAATGAACATCCTTCACAAGAGTTAGAATGAAACTCAACAAAGACATCATTATCATTGGTTAGTTGGGAGATGGACAACAAGTTTTTCTTTATGGAGGGAACGATTAATGTGTTGGGAAAGCGAAGGGTAGGGGTGGTGGCAATGGATAATGAACCTGTGGCGAAGATGGGAACGTGATTACCATTACAAACAACAATGGATTGGTTACCTGAATACTCAGACTTGTTGCTCAAGAAGGAGGGCTCGGAGGTTAAGTGATTGGTAGCCCCCACTGTCGAAATATCAGGATGAGTCAGGTAGGGATTGAGGAGCCGCCATGAAAGTAGAAGAGGGCGGTCCAGTGGGTTGGCGAGGTACCAGATGTTGTGGAGGAGCAGAGGGCACATAACCCATGTAGGAGGCGTTATTGAGGAATGTAGGAGTGAGGCTGTCCGAGAACTTCTTCATCTTGTTTAGATAGTCAGTCATGGTGAGGGAGCTCTTCCTTGTGGTTTGTAAGCCGGTACGAGACAGTTGAATCCTGGCTCAGTTATGAGCTCCGCAGAGCGTCTCGATTGTTCTCCAAGTAGCCACGGAGGAGTCATGGCCGAGGACTTGATTTGCTATACCCGGTGTGAGAGAATTAAGAAGCAGAGTGATCAACATTTGATCATTGCTCGTCCAGTCTTCGTATTCTGAATTGATTGCTCCCGAGGCGTCGAGAAATTGCGGAGAATGAGCTTTCGTTCCCACGAAGTATTGCTGAGACTTCTGCAGAGCCGAAGCTAGGTGAGGAGATAGGTGCATCAGCCATGGCGTTGGCCACTGGGCTCTGATACCATGATAAAGGGGAAACTTTGAGAGAACGATTTGTGAAGGCTCAAAAGGTAAGCACTGCTTGTGTCGTATTTATATTCAATCACTTTGATTTACAACCATTGATCTATTGGACAGGTGTTCTGATCTTGTGTGTAACAATTCAAAATTTACAGTGCAGAGTAATGCGCATAACTGCTGAAATGCAGTGTACAGTAGAGCCGTTGGCGATGGAGCAGAGCTTGTGGGGATCGACACATATAGGCATGTGATGACCAAGATATGTTGGCCTAGTAATTCTTGCTTACATTTTCAAAGTTTTTCATGATAGGCACCACCAACTTCTCGACTTGGTTTTGCAAGTTGTGAGGAGACCTTGGCAAGTTAACACAATACACGTTTATAGAGATGGAAATAGAATGGAAGATTAGATAATAAACCACACATTTGATTTTGAGTTGGTCGTAGAGGAGTGCCCCTAATTTGCAAACCATTCTACTTTACGATCTTTAATACTCCCTCTGTTTCATATTATCTGTCACATCAGGGAAGTTTTTTTTTTGGTTCCACAATATTTGTCACATTAGGAAATCAATGAAACATTAAATGCTATATTTCCAATTTTAACTCTATTCTATTTAATTAATGACAAAATCAATTACTTTTTTTTACACAATACCTATAATAAATGAATTATTTATGAGAGACTTTTTTTACACAATACCTATAATAATAAATTATTTATGAGAGGGTAATTTAGTGTTTGTTAAAAAATCGTAATGCTAATTAATCATCACCATAATTCTTGTGCTCAAGTCAAAATGTGACATATAGAACGAAGGGAGTATAAAATTTCTTAGATCATGTGCTATTCCCTTTAATCCCCGCACCGAACCCCATCTTCTCCATTTCAAAGCTAACCCTATCCAATTACTCCCCAGACCAAACCCCCATTTATGCTCTCAGCCAGCCTCCCCACTGCTTTCTTTCTCTCTCTCTGATCCTCTCTCCACTGCTCTTTGCTCTCCCGCTCTCCCTTGCGGTCTCCACCACCGCGACATCTCCATCACCTCCCACCACTACGTAGCTCCTCCCTTCTCCTCACCCGCGATCTCTTCTACCACCACTGCTCCTTCGCCACTCCCCTAAACCCTAAAACCCTAAATATATATTGTATTTCCGTCAGTTTTATTTTTTAATTTCAGATCTATGATTTTGCACAAAAAATATTCTAGATCTATCATAGTATAATTTATTAATTTTTTTTTTGTTGGTTTGTAATTTTGTGTTTGTGTGGTTGTTGTGTTTGTATTGTAGTTGAAAGTGCCCTTGTCACTTTAGTCGTATTGTCGGTGTCGTATTCTGCTTGTCGCAGGTATTTTTTTAATTAATTGACTTTTGTGTTGTGGTGAATTTTATATATGTTGTTATCAACCAAAGAAAATTATATATGTTGTGATTTTAATATATTAGTGTATATGTTTGAATGTTAAAAAATAAAATGTGTTATAACTTGTTGTTTGTTCAAAAAGAAAAAAAATTTAAATTCTTTGCCATTTGAAGTCGTTTAATAAAATGTGTAATTGTAATTTTATTTTTGTGTATATTTGTGATGTTTGTATATGATTTCTTATGTTGATATATATATATATATATATGTGTGTGTGTGTGTGTGTGTGTGTGTGTGTGTGTGTGTGTGTGTGTGTGTGTGTGTGATCCTTTTTATTGTGAAATAATATTTTTATGTTGATATATATATATATGATCTTTATTTGAAGTGCATTAGATGTTAGGTATAACATAACGCAGTGAAAATATTTTTTACGATATGTGCACTTTTTTCTAAAAAAATCTCATAATATAAAATATTAATGACATACACTTTACTAATAAAATCTTGTTTAAATGAAAAAAAGGTTAGTTAGATAAATTAAATTTCAATTAGGACGAAAATAAAGGACTAATATATTATTTATTTGTATAAACATAAAGCCCTTTAAAATTAATTAAAGAAAATATATATGAAAAAAATGTAATTGAGAAAGAGAGAGAGAGAACTATTATATATATAGATAACTTAAAGCAAAAAATATCACTAAACCAAAAATCTTTAAAACAAAATAAAACACTTATGTATGTATAATTTATACTATATAAGTGTACAAAAGAACACTTCAAATATATATATATATATATATATATATATAAAGAAATTTTAATAATTTATACTATATGCACAATATATTAATATACTTTAAAACTTTAACTAATGAAAAAAATAGTACTCATATGATATATACTGAAAAAAATCCATAATTAAACAAAATAAATCTTAAACAAAATAATTTAAGCACTTAAAAACTCATATTACATAAATGTATAAGTTATACTATATCTACGTAAAAAAAAGCATTTCAAAATTAATAATTATATATATAATGTAAGAAAATTATAATGTACTATATGTACATTATATTAATGTACTTCAAAATTAATATATATTTATATATATGTAATGAAAGAAAATAATACTTATACCATGTGAAAAAAATCATAATTAAACAAAATAAAACTTATGTTATATATATATATATATAAATATAACACTTTAAAATAATAATTATAATATATATTAAAATGTCTAAAACGAATTATATATTACGCAAAGTATGTGCAAATGCAACCAATTTGACTAATTATGATTAACATTTGATTAAATAATGAATATAGTCATTTGTGCGTGTTACGTTTATGGTTCCTTAAGTTTTTCGACATGTTTGCATCTCAAACTTGGATGTACAACCGAGTTTAGAGTGGTTTCACTTGATTGGGTTTTTGGATGCATGGCTTGAAGGAATTCGTATAATTTGTCACAACACACTGCACCTGCTTACCTTCTCCAAAAGAAAACTCTATGCCCAATGCAGAAAATGTGGCAACGAGAAATACTTGGATCTTCAAACAGTACAGCTTCATCTAGTGAAGCATGGTTTCGTCTCTAATTATTATTGTTGGACCAAGCATGGAGAGGAAGAAGGAATATACGCAGTAGACGATGAAAATGATCCAATGGATAAATATCCGACCTCATATCATCATATGATACACGACTACGCGGGGCCAAGTTTCGATTGAAATTATGATGAGTAGCCGAACCCTAAATCCAAAAAAAAATTATTTGACATGATTGACGCAGTGAGTGAATCGCTTTGGCAAGGATACAAGAAGATAACAAAACTCTTAACGATGTCGCGTTTGTTGATGATAAAGTCGAATCACTATATTTCAGACCAAGCATTCAACAAAATCTTGCAGGTCTGTAAAGACATGTTGCCTCAAGATAACTGTTTGGTTGATAATTTTTACAAATGTAAAACATTAATGCACTGGTTGGGTCTGCCGCATGAGCGAATCGATTGTTGTCCTTGATTATGCATGCTTTATTGGGGCTTGATTTCGACCTTGCGTCTTGCAAGTTTTGCAGAGAATTTAGGTTGGATTCCAACAAACACCCACATAAGACAATGATTAACTTTTCCTTGGCGCCTCGTTTACAATGTTTGTTAACCTCGAAAGCTACAACAAAACACATGCGATGACACGCATAACACGTTTGAGATGAGGAGAATATGTAACATTGCTCTGATTCCTTGGCATGGAACCACTTTAATCAGGTGAACTCACCTTCAACTCTGAGATTCGTAACATTCGACTTGGGTTATTGTAACAACCCATTTTTCAAATAGACCACCACAGAGGCCAATGTAGACCCACAGTCTGTCTTACCAGCGACAACTGTGCTCCACACTGGATTATATCCTCCATTTTATCTTTTTAAACCTTATTAATTGTCCATTTACTGATTAAGTTGTATTGAAAATAAATTATATATTAAATGATCCTAAAATCCTTAATTTAACACAACGGAAGCCTTACTACCACATTTACTCGGGTAATGATACAATAAATGTGTAACATAAACCACAAACCTAATGTGAAAACCCATATATAGCTATAAATACCTTTGAAGTCACAAAAAGATCAATATACACAACGTATCTCAAAATCCCAAACCCAAAATGAAACAGAATATATAATACAAACGTACGAGTTAGGAAATCTCAGATCAATAGTACTCTGGCAGCTTGCCCTTGCCCTTGCTCGTACTAAGATCTGCACTCAAGCCATCACAAAAGGCATATGACGAGTCCAGAGTGAATATTCACAAGGAAATTAAGTGAGCAATACTGAAAGTAAATGCTGAAATTTAAATAAAGCTATTAAATAAACATGCAGAAATAAATACATGCAATTGCGCTCATTGCATGAATAAATAATAGGAAAAGCTCAAAGTGTATTCCTAGCCCCTAGGGTTAGACTACCACCTTAATTCGGACTCTTCTACAGAATACTACCGGCGAGTCTTACTTAAGCAGGGCAAGTATCTGGATCCGCTCAATGGCTGGTGTTACACTTACGGTGCACCAACACATGCCACAATGTGATACTCGGGTTGTGCTATTCACCGAGACCGATCTAGTAGCACGTGCTATGGTGTAGTGGATATACACACAAGAATGGAACAGAGGGAGCCCCGCTCAATGTCTGCCCATATAGCCATAACCAGAGTAGAGTATTGAAATGAAAGAAGTTGAATTCAAATGCCAAAAGAAGTAAATACTCAAGTAATTTCAGTTGGGATACTACACACCTCAATCCACACTCCGTGTCTCGAAAATCAAACCCCGATCTAGCTCCAATAAACACTCGACATTCAAAATTATCTCCAGAATGTACCTAATACCATTTGTCATTGAATTTAACTTCAATTGAATATATTATGTCAATTTTACGTATTATGAGGTAAAAACCCCGACAACATCTCGCCAAAATCCCAAATACCTTTTCATAAAAAGTCATAAATTCTCATTTATTTGATCAAAATATAATTTTTCTAAAATTGTCCTATTTTTTTTTTGAATTTTTTAAATTTTCTAAAAGTTTTTTTTTTATATATTTTGGGTTGGGCGGAACCGGACCCGGTTCATCTAGTCTGGTTCGGCCCAACCGAACCGGCCAACCGGTCGGCTCGACTCGCCTGTAAACAGGCGGACAGGGCCGGTTTGGCCTGACCTATTTGGGTTTTCTTTTTCATTGAAACAGAGCAGTTCTGCTACTCTGTTTCAATTTTTTCTCTTTAATTTTAATCAGTTGGGGACGAACTGCTCTTGTAGTTCGTCCGTGCTCCCGAAACTGCCACCACCACCACCACTTCAACGAGACAACAACAACAACATCAACGAACAATAACAAACCCAAGCTCACCTTCGATCACTGCTGCCACACCTCCAAGCTCTCCTCTTTGCTCAATCCAATATCTCATTCCCTCCTCTCTCTTGGTCTCTCGATTTCTCTCCTCTCTTTTCGATCGAAATGTGGTGTCGGTGGTGGTGGTTATCAATATTTTGGGGTAAAATGACCAAAATACCCTTATGTTCTTATCTTTATCCTTAATAATCCAATGCCTTTTTGGTCATTTCACAATTATTAATTTATTTATTTATTTTTTCTGATTTTTAATATATATATATATATATATATATTCGCCTATATTTTTGCGCCTACAATTTCGTCGTGCTCGCCAATGAGAGTACTCGAGCGTGCACACTATTGTACCACCCACGCGTGTCAACCAGAACCTCGTATGTCCCTAGGAACCCACTTCTTTACTATTTCATCTTTTAGTCTACCCGATACCCACGTCGACACGTATATCGAGGCGAATATTTAACACACAATCTTACACGTCAATTGAAATATAATTACACACATCGCGATGTCGTTTAACCTATTTTAACATAAACATCGCAAAATTAGTCAAAACAACACTCAAAATAACAATTTACCTAACTCCAGGCGCGTTCTAGCCTAGCTACGGGTCCCACGGGTGTCTGAGCTGTCTGTCACGTCTGCAATACGTCACAAATAACAGCGAATTAAATTCAGGCCATTACAATTCTTCCCAACTAGGTGAGATTTCGTCTCGAAATTTAAATTAAACTTAAATATTTACCAACAAATAAGTGGGGATACCGTCATCGCATGGTAGGCTTGAGCTCCCAGGTGAGTCCCTCAGTTCCATGATGTTGCCAACGAACTAAAACCTTCGGGATCTCCCTGTTCTTCAAAGTCTGAATCCTCCTATCCATAATCTCCACAGGTTGCTCCTCATATGACACGTCTAGTCGCACCTCAATCTGACATACATCAATCATAGGTCTTAGTCCCGACCTAGCTAGCCTCAACATGGATATATGAAACACCAGATGTACCCCCACTAACTGTGGCGATAACTATGAACGCTATGCCACTCTACCAACACGTTCAACTCTAAACGGTCTAATAAACCTTCCAGGGTGAAACCTTTAAGTACACCATGTCTCCAACCTCGTAGCTCAGATCCCCGTGCTACTTATCCGCATATTTCTTTTGTTTATCCTATGCCGCCTGAAGTCTCTGTCTAATCTGCCTCACCTTCTCAGTGTGATCCACAATAACCTCAGGTCCTATAGCCGCTGTATCCTCCGGTCTCGCCTAACATGCTGGTGACCTACAGGACCTACCGTATAGTGCCTCGAACGGTGGCATCCCGATACTCGTCTAATAGCTGTTGTTATACGCAAACTTGCACAATGGCAGATAATCCTCCCACGATCCACCAAATTGTAAAATACATGCCTTGAGTATATCCTCAAGAATCTGAATCAACTGCTCCGATAACCCATCCGTCTGAGGATGGTACACAGTACTGAACTATAATCGAGTGCCAAACTCCTCCTGCATACTTTCCCAAAGCCTCGAAGTAAACCTTGGATCTCTGTCAGAAACAATGGAGACCGGTACACCGTGCAATCTGACAATCTCTCTCTAAAAAATAGTGCTCAGCTGTGTAACTTAATATCTCATGGTGATCGGTATGAAATGTGTCGACTTCGTCAACCTATCGATAACTACCTAAACTGCGTCGTGTCTCCTCGTAGTCTGCGGTAGGCCACTAACGAAGTCCATGGTCACATGTTCCCATTTCCACTGAGGAATGGGCAGCAGCTGTAGAAACCCAATTGGTCTTCTGTGCTCAACCTTCACCTGTTGGCAAATATGACAACTCCGGACATACCTCCTCATATCAGCCTTCATCCATAGCCACCAAAACAATCGCTGAAAGTCGTGATACATCTTGGTTCGACCAGGATGAACTACAAATCGCGACCGGTGTGCATCCTTGATAATACTATCCTTGAGCTCCGGTATCTCCGGTATGCACAAACGACCCCTGTGTCTCAAGCACCCGTCTGAACCCTCATACCACTCTGTGCACCCTGGATCTTGAGCCAGTCCACTGATACGTAAATACTGGCCCTCAATTCTCTGCAACTCAGCAACCCGCTCTAGAGACGCAGTAGGAACTCGTATCTGGCCGCAAATGTGTAGCTCAGTAATAGACTCTGTCAAACACAACACCTACGCAGCCTCAAGCAACCTGTGCTCGTGTGTCATATGTCGTAGTTCCGTCTGACTCTCGATGCCGCTCCTGCTCAGTGCATTAGCTATGACGTTCGCCTTCCTGGATGATACTTAATAGCGAAGCCGTAGTCCTTCAATAACTCGAGCCATTTTCGTTGCCTCATGTTCAACTCCCTCTGCGTGAACACATATCTCAAACTTTGGTGGTCGGTAAACAGTACGAACCTTTCACTGTATAAATAGTGCCTCCAAGCCTTCAATGCAAACACGACTGCCGCAAGCTCCAAACCATGCATTGGATAACTCTCCTCATAAGGTCTTAATCGTTGGGATAAATAAGTCACTGGGTGTCCGTCCTGCATCAACACACAACCTAACCTAGTGCCTGATACATCAGTGTAAATCGAGAAACCCTTACCTGCCATAGGTAATGCTAAAACTAGTGCAGAAGTCAACTGCCTCTTCAGCTCCCAAAAAGTATCCTCACACTCCTGCGACTAGTTAAATATGACATCTTTTTTGGTCAACCTCATCATTGGCGCTACAATTAATGAAAAATCATGTATGAAACGCCTATAATATCTTGCCAAACCCAGGAAACTTCGGATATTAGAAATATACTCGGGTGTCCTCCAATCAATAATAGCCCGAATCTTGTCATCATCTACTGATATACCCTGATCGTTGATGACATGCCGCAAAAACTTCACCTCTCTCAACCAAAATGCGTACTTGCTGAACTTGGCGTAAAGTTGGTGCTCTCTCAGTGTTGCCAACATGTCCCTGAGATGTCTCTCATGCTCCACACAAGTCCTGCTGTAAATCAGGATGTCGTCGATGAAAACAATGATGTATTGATCCAAAAACGGCCTAAGCACCCTGTGCATAAATTCCATGAAGATCGCCGGCGCGTTAGTCAACCCAAATGGCATGACTGCAAACTTGTACAACCCATATCGTGTACTGAAAACAGTTTTCTTGATATCCCCCTCTCGAATCCTCAACTGATGGTATCCTAATCTGAGTTCAATCTTCGAGAAGAATTTGACTCCTGCCAACTGATCAAATAAGTCATTGATCCTGGGAAGTGGGTAACGGTTCCTAATAGTCACCTTATTTAACTTCCTATAATCCACACAAAACCGTATCGAGCCGTCCTTCTTCACAAAAAGGACTGGAGCTCCCCAAGGTGACATGCTAGGGTGAATAAATCACTTCTACAGTAACTCCTCTAATTGGGTCCTCAACTCCACCTGCTCTGATGCTGACATCCTATACGGCCTGTTGTAAATCGACTGAGTCCTCAGAATTAGCTCGATAATGAATTCAACAGCTCTAGGTGGTGGCAATCCTGGCAAATCCTCAGGAAATAAGTCGAAAAACTCACAAACAACTGAAACATCCTCAACCCTAATCATTGTCTTAAGCTCTGGCTCCACCATAGCCGTGTACGCCTCCATCTCTTGCGAGTCTGCCTCCAGTGATAGGTAATGCTGGCGCAGCTCCGGCAAATGAAAACTCTGGAATCCCCTCGATGTGAAATGTCACCATCTTGTTGAAACAGTCGATCTGTGCATGATACGATGATAACCAATCCATGTCAAACATCACATCGAACTCCAAATAGTCTAATACTCTCAAGTCAGCCGGTAACTGATGTCCCTCAATTTCAACCACACAATCCTGAAAAATCCAGTTAGGGTAAATCTTATCCCCATCTGCCGTGCTAAGAACAAGATGTGTATCTAAAGTCTGTGCACCTAACCCTAACAATCTTACTATACGTCCAGATATAAAGGAAAGTGTGCTGACGGAATCAAACATAACATTTATAAAAGTATCACAGACAGATAACATACCCTCAACAAGCCGTCTGGTCACCTCCTGGTCTGGCTGTGGAACCCCAAAAGTAGCTTTCTGGGCCCTATCTCTAGCCTGATCAGTCTGTGATGGTACTGGCGCTGGTCTGGTACAATCCGCCACAAGATGTCCCACCTGACCACAACGATAACAAGCATGAGTGTTTGATCTGCCAGTAGTCCTTTAACTCTATGCCTGATTCTGACCTCGGCTCTGGTCTCTCTGACCCTGACCTCTATCCTGCCTTTGCTGTCTCGGTCGATCAACTGATGTAGAGGCCGTAAAATACGCTACCTCATGTTCATCGCGTCTATCCTGATCATCCCTACGATCTTTGTTGCCTCGGCGACCTTGATCTAACTGCCAATCATCTCTACCTCTACGAGGTCTCTGGCCCTGTCCCTGACGGCCCTGATCTCTCCTCTGTCTCTTCGGCCTTTGATCAAACTGAGAACCTTGAACTGGATGACTTTGCTGACCTTGTAGCGCATTCTGAATCGCCAATCTACTAACACTCTGTACTATATAAGTCTTTTGAGAAAGAGACCTGTCGTATACCTAAGCCAAAGTAGTTGCTCTACTGGAAACAACTGTGGTAGCTATCCTCTCATCCAGTCCTCGTACAAAGTAATATATCTGTAGCCTGTCAGTCCCTGCTAGATCCATATAGTAGGATAACAAATAAATGTACCTCTCCATATAATCGGTCACAGACATATCACCTTGAATCAGTGTCAAGAATTCCTCTCTCAATTGAGTCTTGACCTCCATAGGTACATACTCATCCATGAACAATGATTTAAAATCAACCCAAGTAGTAACCGCAGGATGTCCACCATATAGCAACAACAGATAACTAGCCAACCTCGGTCTATCAACCTCATCAACCAATAACATCTTGTGTAATCTCTCGTGAGCCAATTGCCACCTCCTGGCTATCTCTAGCTCTCCGGCTCCATAAAAGTATCTTGGAGAGAATCTAAGATAATCCTTCAACTTCTTCGCCTCCACTATCATCAAATTCCCTGATGAAGACACTACAGTTGGCTGCTCAGTAGTCAAAGGAGTCACAACTAACGTAGTCTCTGCTGGAACAACCACTGGTATAGCCCTCTTGGCATGTGTCTTGAATACTACAGCTTGCCCCTGAGTCTCAACAGTAGTGGGAGCAACAACCGCAGGAGTAGTAACCAATGGTGCAACTATAACTGTAGTAGGAGTCGTCGCAGTCTCATGAGTCCTCAATAAATCCAACAACTGTGCAAACCTATCATCCATTGTCTGAGCTAACGACTCTAACGTCAATGTCGGCCTAGCGAGATCACTAGTATCCCCAACCTCTGGCTGAGTCGTACCTGAAAGCTACCCGTCCATCAGTATCTGCATTGAAGAACGTGCCTCAGTACGAATATATGTGTAATGTAGGTAATATACAAAAAAAACATAACACGTATATCCCTGATTTCTACCAATCTCTCATTACTTCCCAAGTAAGACTTTAGGCAATTCCTTTAGGTTTCCACATCTAAAGCTTATTAAATAGGTTTATGATTAGGTTTTCCTCAAATTTGAGCCCTAGGTTTTCCTAAACCTAGGCTCTAATACCAAAAATATAACAGTATCAGAGTTAACAATAATCCACGCTTCATCCCCTAGGCTCCTCAAATCTAGGCTCTGATACCAAAATGTAACTACCCATTTTCCAAATAGACCGCCACGGAGGCCAATACAGACCCACAATCTGTCTTACCAGTGACAGCTGTGCTCCACATTGGATTATATCCTCCATTTTATCTTTTTAAACCTTATTAATTGTCCATTTACTGATTAAGTTGAATTAAAAATAAATTATATGCTAAATGATCCTAAAATCCTTAATTTAACACAGCGGAAGCCTTACTACCACATTTACTTGGGTAATGATACTATAAATGTGTAACATAAACCCTAAACCTAATGTGAAAAACCCATATATAACTATAAATACCTCTGAAGTCACAAAAAGATCAATATACACAAGGTATCTCAAAATCCCAAACCCAAAATGAAACAAAATAAATATAATACAAACGTACGAGTCAGGCAATCTCAGATCAACAGTACTCTGACAGCTTGCCCTTGCCCCCTGCTCGTACTAAGAACTGCACTCAAGCCATCACAAAATGCAGATGACGAGTCCAGAGTGAGTATTCCCAAGGAAATTAAGTGAGCAATACTGAAAGTAAATACTAAAATTTAAATAAAGCTATTAAATAAACATGCAGAAATAAATACAGACAACTGCGCTCATCGCATGAATAAATAATAGGAAAAGCTCAAAGTGTGTTCCTAGCCCATAGGGTCAGACTACCACCATAATTCGAACTCTTTTACAGAATACGGCCGGCGAGTCCTACTAAAGCAGGACAAGTATCTGGATCTACTCGATGGCTGGTGTTACACCTACGGCACACCGACACATGCCACGACGTGATACTTGGGTCATGCTATGTAACAACCTAGAAATTTGGTTATTTGTGGATGATGATGCATGTATTAGTATATTAGTATTTTACGGGTCTCGAGCCGTTCGGGAAATGTTTAGTTGAGTGAGGTCTCGCCTAGTCAAACGGGGGATAAAAACACAATAAAGAATAAAAATAAATGATTTTTTATTAATTTATATAAATTAGTTGATAGTATGTGGCGAGAAAATGGGTGCGGCGAGCCAATTGGTAGAAAAATACAGGACGAGGAACATCGTTTGAACGCGGGAGTTAGGTAATTACACAACATACAGGCTATAGGATAAAAATTGTTAAAGTGACACCACATGATATGGAGAGTCACTGGATTTTCCTCGAGATGTGTATGTAAGTGAAGATGTGATAAAAGGGTTAATGACCCATAAGGGCAATTGTCGAAGAGATGAATAAGTGTTGAATTAAGGGCAAAAGGGTCATTTCCCATTGTTCACACCTATATAAAAACAATGTGTTGTTATAAACCCTAATCACTGTTCATCACCTCCAACCACACAAGCCGTCACTATTCACCTCTCCTCTCCCTCCTCTCGCCACTGCCGCCACACCACCGGAGACGCCGACTCCGACGAGGTGAGACTCTCCCTCTCTTTATCTCTCACTGCTCACACGTCCCTCCCTCACCTCACGGACTTTCTCACTCTCGGCCTCACGTTCTCTCTTCTACCTTTCTCGGCCTCCACGCTGTGGCAGCTAGCCCCTTTGATTGGACCACCACCACCGCCACCCATCACGGTAACCTACCTCTCCACCACCACCAGAACACGATTAGGTGAGCTTTTCCTCCTCCATCTTATTCCCTTCTCTCTCTGGCTAGTACATTCTCTCTCACTCTCATTTTTCTCGACCTCCATGCCGTGACAGTGCTCCTCTCTGGACCGGCAACCACCATCACCCTCACAGCGTTGGACACCTCGGCCACCCACCAGAGACACCAAGGTGAGCTCGACTGCCCCTCTCATTCTCTCGGTCTCGCTGTCCTTTATGTCTTTTTGAAACTGTTTTTGGGTTGACGCTGGCCACGGCTTAGATGACCATCGCCGGAGTTGCTCGAGGCTGACCGAAGTTCATCTTCCGGCGACTCTGCAGGCTAAAGGTGACCCCATGTGTGACTGTTATGTGAGTGTTTTGTGGACTGTTTTGTATGTGTAGTGTGTGTGTGAATCGGCTTTGTGTATGGGTGAGTGTAGGTTGTGTATAACAATGGGGTGCACATAAAAGTGGGGTGTTGTGTGCACATAACAGTGGGGTATGTGATGTGTGGGGTGCATACAGTGGGGTGTATGGATTATTAAATGTGTGACCATAAACTGTACCTTGTGTGTATGTAGAGTGTGTATAACTGTGGGGTGCACACAACAGTGGGGTGTTTTGTGCACATAACCGTGGGGTGCATACAGTGTGTGTATGCGCACCACAGTTGGGGTGTGGGGTGTATCAAATGTGGGGGTGTGTTTATTATTGTATGTTTGTGAACAAATAAAAAAGGATGATAGCTATGGACACTGGTTTAAAATGACTATGGGCTTGTGTTAAGGCCCAATAAGGGCCCAATACACTCATTATAATAAGGATCCCTAATTAATTACAAACGGTGAGTGTATAGGCTATGTAGAGCCCAATAAGGACTTAATACAATAGGTACAACTTGAAGCCCAAAACAAAGATATAAAATATAAGAATGAGCCTATGTACCTAGGCCCAATAAATGTCCACACAAAAGGCTTACTTAGGTGAGTATAAGCTTGATAAATGGGCCCATCAAGAGCCCAAAGAGGGATAAATTTTACAATAAGGACAATAACCATAGAGATGGATTGATCCACAATGGTTTGAGCCGCCTTAATTAAGTATTTTTGAATTAAACATACGAGAAACACCCTAAGATGAGGTACTAACTTTAAATAAATGTTTGGGATTTAAACCTTTATCAGGTAGCGAGAAACTCAGGGATACGCATTAGGGACGCGTGAATGTTGTTACGCGGGTTGCGATTAGTCAGGTAAGTACATTTGTTACAAGCTAATGTACGATTTGTAAGCCAGTAAGAAAATGCCATGTGATTCATTATCTTTTATTCTGTTTCGTTATGCTCTATTGTTGGTATTCCATTCCATTCCTTGTTGTGTGTTCTTCGCATAAGTGTTTCGTCTCGAAAGTACTAGGACCTGCACTAGAGGGATAAAACGCGGTCACTCGTGTGCACGAGTGTGTGACCACCCTTAGTGATCGTGTGACACCAAGTACTGGGTGGGTGGGTTAGAGTCCTTCCCGTCATAGCTGTGCCTTCGCTTGTGTCGATGCCCGGGAAGACCTCGCGAGGTCTTCGCTGTTATGCTATGATTTAAACCACTTATGGGCCTCTTTTGATTCCTTGGAACACACTTGACTTTCGATTGATATCTATTAGTCTATTTATCATGCATCTTGTTTATTTAAATTCCTGTCTTTCTATTACCGTATGATATTTAGACTGTTTTAATTGTTATATCATGAATTACTGTTATCTTCTTATTCACTTGAGTTAGAACTAATTTCGAGGACGAAATTCTTGTTAGTTGGGGAGACTGTAACGACTCGAAAATTTGGTTATTTGTGGATGATGATGTATGTATTAGTATATTAGTATTTTATGGGTCTCGAGCCGTTCGGGCGATGTTTAGTTAAGTGAGGTCTCGCCTAGTCAAACGAGGGATAAAAACACAATAAAGAATACAAATAAATGAATTTTTACTAATTTATATAAATTAGTTGATAGTATGTGGCGAGAAAACGGGCGCAGCGAGCCAATTGAAGAAAAAGTACGGGACGAGGAATTTCGTTTGAACGCAGGAGTTGGTTAATTACACAACATACGGGCTATAGGATAAAAATTGTTAAAGTGACACCACATGATAAGGAGAGTCACTGGATTTTCCTCGAGATGTGTATGTAAGTGAAGATGTGATAAAAGGGTAAATGACCCATAAGGGCAATTGTCGAAGAGATGAATAAGTGTTGAATTAAGGGCAAAAGGGTCATTTCCCATTGTTCACAACTATATAAAAACAATGTGTTATTACAAACCCTAATCACTATTCATCACCTCTAACCACACAAGCCGTCACTATTCACCTCCTCTCCCTCCTCTCGCCACTGTTGCCACACCACCGGAGACGTCGACTCCGACGAGGTGAGACTCTCCCTATCTCTCTCACTGCTCACACGTCCCTCCCTCACCTCACGAACTCTCTCACTTTCGGCCTCACGTTCTCTCCTCCACCTTTCTCGACCTCCACACTGTGACAGCTCGCCCCTCCGACTGGACCACCACCACCGCCACCCACCACGGCAACTTACCTCTACACCACCACCAGAACACGCTTAGGTGAGCTTTTCCTCCTCCCTCTTGTTCCCCTCTCTCTTTCGGCAGTACACTCTCTCTCACTCTCATTCTTCTCGACCTCCATGCCGTGACAGTGCTCCTCCTCCCTGGACCGGCAACCACCATCACCTCACGGCGTTGGACACCTCGGCCACCCACCGGAGACATCAAGGTGAGTTTGACCGCCCCTTTCGTTCTCTCAGTCTCACTGTCCTTTATGTCTTTTTGAAACTATTTTTGGGTTGACGGTGGCCACGGCTTGGATGATCGTCGCCGGAGTTGGTCGAGGCTGACCGGAGGTCATCCTTCGGCAACTCTACTTGCCGGAGGTGACCCCATGTGTGACTGTTATGTGAGTGTTTTGTGGAATGTTTTGTGTGTGTAGTGTGTGTATGAATCGGCTTTGTGTATGGGTGAGTGTGGCGTGTGTATAACAATGGGGTGCACACAACAGTGGGGTGTTGTGTGCACATAACAGTGGGGTGTGTGATGTATGGGGTGCATACAGTGGGGTGTATGGATTATCGAATGCATAACCATAAACTGTACCTTGTGTGTATGTAGGGTGTGTATAACTGTGGGGTGCACACAACAGTGGGGTGTTGTGTGCACATAACCGTGGGGTGCGCACAATGTGTGTGTGTGCGTACCATGTACGCACCACAGTTAGAGTGTGGGGTGTATCAAATGTGGGGTGTGTTTATTATTGTATGTTTGTGAAAAATAAAAAAGGATGATAGGTATGGACACTGGTTTAAAATGACTATGGGCTTGTGTTAAGGCCCAATAAGGGCCCAATACACTCATTATAATAAGGATCCCTAATTAATTACAAACGGTGTGTGTATGGGCTGTGTAGTGCCCAATAAGGACTTAATACAATAGGTACAACTTGAAGCCCAAAACAAAGGTATAAAATATAAGAATGAACATATGTACCTAGGCCTAATAAGTGTCCATACAAAAGACTTACTTAGGTGAGTATAAGCTTGATAAATAGGCCCAACAAGAGCCCAAAGAGGGATAAATTTTACAATAAGGACAATAACCATAGAGATGGATTGATCCACAATGGTTTGAGCCGCCTTAATTAAGTATATTTGAACTAAACATACGAGAAACACCCTAAGAGGAGGTACTAACTCTAAATAAACGTTTGGGATTTAAACCTTTATCAGATAGCGGAATCTCGGGGATACGCATTAGGGACGTGGGAGTGTTGTTACGCGGGTTGCGATTAGTCAGGTAAGTACATTTGTTACAAGCTAATGTAAGATTTGTAAGCCGGTAAGAAAATGCCATGTGATTCATTATCTTTTATTCTGTTTCGTTATGCTCTATTGTTGTTATTCCATTCCATTCCTTGTTGTGTGTTCTTGGCGTAAGTGTTTCGTCTCGAAAGTACTAGGACCTTGACTAGAGGGATAAAACGCGGGTACTTGTGCGCACGAGTGTGTGACCACCCTTAGTGAACGTGTGACACCGAGTACTGGGTGGGTGGGTTAGAGTCCCTCCCGTCATAGCTGTGCCTTAGCTTGTGTCGATGCTCGGGAAGACCTCGCGAGGTCTTCGTCATTATGCTATGATTTAGACCACTTATGGGCCTCTTTTGATTCCTTGGAACACACTTGACTTTCGATTGATATCTATTAGTCTTTTTATCATGCATCTTGTTTATTTAAATTCCTGTCTTTCTATTACCGCATGATATTTAGACTGTTTTAATTGTTATATCATGAATTACTGTTATCTTCTTCTGGCATTACATTCAATTTCTTCAGTTGCTCACCATCTAGTTTGTGATGGTGGGTACAAATAGAGCATAGTGCAGTAGAGGCAAGGAGCCCTGCTTAGGAGGCTTTTTGTGAGGATTAGCGGCTGGACTTGGAGACTATTTAGTAGGTTTTACGCTTTGCTGATTTGTATATCGTTTCATACTTATGTTTTTTGGATTTATAGAACTTGGTATTATTATTGAGATTGGTATCATGTATGTTAGTTTATCAAATTGTACACGAATACCCGGGGTTTTATCCACATTATGAAATTTCTAATTTCCCTTTAATTAAGTTATTTCCCCTTGTTATTTACTGTTTAGTCTTCCGCTATGTATTATTGCAATAACTCTTTCATAAATTACTAAATTGATTAAATCGAAGGTTGACTAGGTTCCTAAAGTTGCTAAGTGATGACTTGGGGCCTGCACGGGTCTAGGCCGGGCGTACCCAATTGCATAGGGAAATTGGGGCCGTCACATGCTATTCACCGAAACCGATCTGGTAGTACGTGCTATGATGTAGTGGACATACACACAAGAATGGAACGGAGGGAGCCCCGCTCAATGTCCGCCCATATAGCCATAACCAGAGTAGAGTATTGAAATGAAAGAAATTGTATTCAAATGCCAAAAGAAGTAAATACTCAAGTAATTTTAGTTGTGTTACTATACACCTTAATCCGCACTCTGCGTCCCAAAAATCAAACCCCGATCTATCTCTAATAAACACCCGATAATCAAAATTATCTCCAGAATGTACCTAATACCATTTGTCATTGAATTTAGCTTCAATTGGATATATTATGTCAATTTTACGTTTTATGAGGTAAAAACCTCGGCAACATCTCACCAAAATCCCGAATACCTTACTTTTCATAAAAACTCATAAATTCTCATTTATTTGATCAAAATATAATTCTTGTAAAATTTTCCTATTTTTTCTGAGTTTTTATTAATTTTCCAAATTTTTTTCTTAAATGTCTTTATTTTTTTTATATATTTTGGGTTGGGCTGAACCGAACCCGGTTCATTCGGGTCTTGTTCGGCCTAATCGAACTGGCCAACCGGGTCGGCCTGACCCACCCAGGACAGGGCCGGTTCGGCCTGACATGTTTGGGTCGTCTTTTTTCATTGAAACAGAGCAGTTCTGCTGCTCTGTTTCAATTTTTTTTTCTCTTCAATTTTAATCACTTGGGACGGGAGATGACTCTCCTGGGTCATCTCCCTCCTCGGACGAACTGCTCTTGCAGTTCGTCCAAGCTCCTGAAACCGCCACCACCACCACCACTTTAACCAGACAACAACGACAACAACATCAACGAACAACAACAAACCCAAACTCACCTTCGATCACCACCGCCACACCTCCAAGCTCTCCTCTTTGCTCAATCCAATCTCTCCTTCCCTCCTCTCTCTCCGTCTCTCGATTTCTCTCCTCTCTTTTTGATTGAAATGTGAGAAATGTGGTGTCGGTGGTGGTGGTTATCAATATTTTGGGGTAAAATGATCAAAATGTCCTTATGTTCTTATCCTCATCTTTAATAATCCAATGCCCTTTTTGGTCATTTCACAATTATTATTATTTTTTTTTCTGATTTTTAATATATATATTTTAAATTATATATAAACTCACCTATATTTTTGCGCCTATAATTTCGTCGTGCGCACCAAGGAGCGTACTCGGGCGTGCATACTATTGTACCACCCACGCGTGTCGACCAGGACCTTGCGTGTCCCAAGGCGCCCACTAATTTACTATTTTATCACATTTAAGTCATTTAATGTGTGTATTATTTCCTTCGACTTAGTATTTCATCTTTTAGTCTACCCGATACCTACGTCGACATGCATGATGAGGCGAATACTTAACATACAATCTCAAACGTCAATTGAAATATAATTACACACATCACGATGTCGTTTAACCTATTTTAACATAAACATCACAAAATTAATCAAAACAATACTCAAAATAACAATTTACCTAACTCCAGACGCACTCTAGCCTAGCTGTGGGTCCCACGGGTGTCTGAGCTGTCCCCCACGTCTGCAATACATCACAAATAACGACAAATTAAATTCGGGCCATTACAGTTATACACTGATGGGTTTCAACCTTTCGGGATGAACGGCAAGCCATAATCCTCTTGGCAGGTGATTTTAACACTGTACAACTTGCCTCCGTTTATGTGCATGATGAAAGAAATGATGTTCTTAACCGTGATTGTGCCTGGACCGACCAATTCGTTACATAAAATTGATGTGTTTCTCTAACTGTTAGTGAAAGAATCGCAGGATCTGCTGCATCACGGAGTGCCTACTTATGATTGTATCGACTAAGATGGAACTTTTAAATGCGCACAACACTCATGTGAACTGTTAGCGACTTTCCAACGTACAACATGTTGTCAGGATGGAGCACACACTACAAGAAAACTTGTCCATATTGTATGGAAGATACAAACACTTTTCAGTTGAGGTTCAGTGGAAAACCAACTTGGTTTGATTGTCATTGACGTTTTTTACCGCCATCTTCGAAGGAGAAAAAACAAGACTAATTATCAAAGAGGTAGAATGGTAACACAGAAATCTCCAGTCGTGAAATTAGGTGAAAATATCTTGCATGAAATTAAGGATTTAAGGTTAATGAAGGTTATGGAATTGGGGCCGAATGCTAAAAATGATGAGATCTCAAAGATGAGTGGGTGGAGAAAACGAAGCATACTGTGGAACTTGTCGTATTGGAAGGCAAACCTTGTCAGACATTGAGAAAAATGTTTTTGATAAAATTTTTAACACAATAATGAGTTTTACAGGCAAAACGAAAGATAACACCAAGTCTAGAGAGGACTTAAAGGAGATCTGTTGTTGAACAAAGTTTCATTATGATCTAGTTTCTAAGAAGTATTCAAAAGCGCTTGACAAGCAGAGAAAACAAGTGTTGTGTAAGTGAGTTAAGGACTTGGACTTCCTTGATGGTTACATGTCTAACCTCAGTCGTTAAGTAGATTCTAAGAATTTGAAGATGTATGGGATGAAAAGTCATGATTTTCATGTATTCATGCAACGAATTTTGTCGATTGCTTTTCGAGATCTCTTAGAGGTGGACATATGGATTGCATTCAATGAGTTAAGCATTTTTTTAGAGACTTAACTGTGAGAAATCTAAATGTTCAGAATTTGCATCTCTTGCATAAAAACATGCCAAAGATATTGTGTAAGTTGGAAAAAATCTTTCCGCCAAGTTTTTTCAACTCAATGGAGTATCTCCTTGTCCATCTGGCGTATGAAGCTATTCTTGCTGGCCTAGTACAATTTTAGTGGACGTATCCTTTCAAGAGGTAATCAACCCATCTACTTTTTTTGTATAAAATGAAAAGTTTCTAGCGAATGTACATCTAACTAATTTACCCCTATGCATGAATGTAGGTATTTGAAACATTTGAAAAATTATGTTAGAAATAAGGCAAAGGTCGAGGGCTCAATATGCAATGCTTATTTAATGGAAGAGACGACTGCGTTTTGTTCTTATTATTTTGAGGAACATGTGTCCACCTTGCACAATCGTTCGCCCCACAATTACGATAGTGGAGTCGTTCCCACTCAAAATTTTAATGGTAATTTTTCAATTTTCACATACCTCGGTCAGGCATTTCGGAGAGGGAAGTGTTATCTCATGGATGATGAGTTTAATGCTGCACGCACATATGTGTTGTTAAGTTATCCTAAAGTCGCTAATCCTTACATGAGGTATGCGTAAACACGTGACAATACACAGTTCTCGCGTATATAGTCAAATACACAACTTTTTTATTCATTTCAATCAAGATTTCTTTCATCTCCTCCTAGGATGTACGTAGCGGATTTGTGCGCCAATCATCCAAATATCACAGAAAGTGCAGTCAATGAAGTACTTGAAAAGTAATTCTTAACTTGGTTTGAAGAAAATGTAAGTCATTAACAAATGCTTATTAACACAATTCTTCTTGTCTTGTTATTTAATTGAAAATGCAGTATATAATGTAACTTTACATATAGGCACCAAAGTGTATTCAAGATCAAACACTTCTAATGCTTTCATACAGTCCGAGTCGACTTTGCAACATATATCACTCGTACATTGTTAATGGCTACAAGTTTCGCATAGTGTCGCATAGTACAAAGAGAGATACGAATAAAAACAAGGTGTGGGTTAAGGGTACAAATTACGATGAATGTGCCAATGACTTTTATGGTTAATTGTAAGAATTGATAGAAATCGAATATGTTGGTTGCTTACGTACCCTATTGTTCAAGTGTGAATGGTTCAATCCAACGACCAATGTCGGGACAAAAGTTCACCGTTCCTTTAAAATCATTGATGTACATTACCACCTGCATTTTAATACATACAAACCTTTCATACTAGCCATGCAAGCTAGTCAAGTGTACTTTCTTTCATTCCCAAGTTTAAGAATAACATAGAACAATTGGTAAGCTGCATGTAAATTTTAGCCTAAGTTTATCGACGAACACATCTTATTCGAGAACGCTGACAATGCAGCTACACAAGAAGACACCTTTCAAGAAATACTGAGGTTGATATTGGCAACAATATAGCAATTTCACTAGTTGATCCTAATGGCACACACATGTTAGATCTTGATGAATAATGCGACGAAAACGATGATTCTGAGTTTTCATTGGATGATGGAAACAATGTCAATGAACCATGAAATAAGCACTTAAGTATGTATACAAAATGAAACGTAGTATTAAATTTAGTTAGGACGTTTATATTTGTTTGTTTGTTTCATAATAATTACTTAGGGCGTTTAAATTTGTTTCTGACTTAGTCTTAAATTTTTAAAAAGTAACGTCAGGCAGACATTATAGTTCATCATCCGGAGAGGGATCTGATGGACGATCTAGTAGTGGCTGAGATTGTCGATCTCGCCACTTGGATCATTCGCAGACACGATGTCCTGATGATGATGACTCTCAACAGCCTTAGGAACATCTCTCTTGGTGGCACCTCGCTCAGCAACAACTCACTTATTAGCAACAATTTTTTCTGCAACAACTCTTTGTAGCAGCACCTCCAATAGCCCAAATTATTTCAGTAATACCCCTATTTGCCCCCTTTGGAGCACTCCCATCAGGCTCCTTTCTTTCAACCACCTTGCCCATGTAATGTGCATTCATCGACTTTTATGTCTTTACTATCCTTATTTGGTCCCGATGATCCGGCCACTCTACAGGTGTACTCCATTCTTTTTGTGTCGCAGCTCCCTCCACTCGTTACTGGTCACATTATGTTGAAATGATCATTCCACGCATCTCCCTCCCATTAGCTGGACCATCAACATATCCTGTTCACCCCATTCGATTCTGGTTTACATGCCTCCCCCTCGACAAGTCATCATGTTGAGCGTGCATCACATTCACCTAATACTTCATGCCACCCTTCAAGTGAGTTGTCTATTAGTGATGCCTCGCGTGGACGATGACGAGGCGTTGAGTTAGCTAGGGCCCTGAGAGCAGAGGCAATGCTGGCCAAGGCAAGGGGTGAATATTTTTGACTGTACTAGAAGAGCAACCATTGTAAGTCAGCGTAATATAATTACGTATACCTATGTTTAATTATCTAACCATAATTCCGATCTAATTCTTTTTGAATTTAGGGAACTTTCCTTGCAACTGTCATCTGTAGCGTCACGAGAATGACGCGAGGATATAAAAACAATTTAGATAAGGCTGGCTTTTATTGGGAAACTGTTCCTGGCCATATTAAGGAGCAATACTGGGTTCGATGGATGGTAAAAAATATTTTTAAAAAACTCTATTTCTTTTGCTTAGGATATAAAAACTAAACTTTCAATTATTTCAGGGTCATTTCAATTGGGATCAATTGGATGAAGCCATCATTAGATGGTTGTATGACAAGTAGATTGCCACTTGTTACTCCGACTTTATCAGAAAGATGGTCTAGAAGCCTATAAAGTTATGCCACGTATCTCTTGAGATCTTTCATCATTTCAAGATGATGAGGTTCACTCCTGATTATAAAGTGAAGTCAATGCAAGCGAGCCAGAATCGGAGAATGGAGGTAGGGGGACCTAGTACGGGTATGTTTGTGCATGGAGGTGGATCCATATCCATCTATCAGCACGCACTAAAACTAGTAGGTTATGCAATATATAATAATTATATGTATACGTTAGATTCGTATAAGTTCCAAACTTAATACTATTTAAACACGTTTTACAGGAGAAGAAAGTATGTCGAAAACTGACTGCATTGGAGTTATCTTTGTACCTCTACACTAAGGATCACGACGGCATGACTTTCCTAGATCCAAGCGCAGAGGCGATTGTCATAAGAAACTAGTTTTGTAGTAATTATTTTTTTAACTAATTATAAGTTTCAATGACTTGTGAATGTTAAACTTCTTCATACAGACGACGATAAGCCTAGGTTCGCAGAGCCCAGGCAATTAAGAAAAAAAGATAAAAAGTTAACAAACAAAACTTAGATGTGAAAACCCAAAAATCTTGATTTAGAATCTTAGTTGGGAAGTGAACTAAAGGTGGTTAGAGTAAGGGCTTATATATGTGTTATGTTTTTATTATATTATATATACGTATATGGAAGGTGATCTGGTGCACCCTTTTCAATGCAGATCATGATAGATGGATAACTGACTCCACCTGCTAGCGATAGGTAACAGATGAGTGAGTCGGCTCATGACGGAGAGATTAGATTCGACAGTTGCCTCTCGATTTGCAGCTCACGAGAGACAGTTTGAGCTATTAATGGAGATGATGCATGCTCAGACGATAACGACCGTTTCGCTTACTTTTTCTTGTGCACCGATCACTGTAGAGACAACGGTTGTCCGGATTGTCTAGAGTGTAATGACTCCGGCTATTGTACAGGAGACACCGGTAGTGGTTGTTGTGCCAGATGTAGTTTTGATCGAGACACCGATGCCAATACAAATTCCCGCACTAGAGCAGACATGTGACTTCAAGATTGCTTTGATCCCTAATAGTAAGTTAATTAAGGGGTTTATCCGATTCGACCCTAGATACTTTAACGGAGCAAAGACCTAAAGGCAGCTGAGAGGTGGCAACTCGCTCAGTAAAGGCTACACATTGTACTATGGATTCCCAAGAGCATACAAACTTAGATATAAGGATTTATATTGAGGGGAGAGGTTGTTTTATGGTGAACAGTGCACACCAATACTCATTCGGATTTGAGTACTTGGGTAAAGTTTTGATGAGTCTTCTACGATGAGTATATCCCTATCGAGATCCAACTAAGGCTGAGGGAGGATTTTCTACACTTGAGACAAGGTAGCCATACAGTGGTGCAGTATACGGAGAGGTTCAGATATCTCTTACAGTTTGCTAAAGACGTGGCCAACACAGAGCTATTGCAGATTCATTATTTAATTAGAGAATTATTTTCGGTCATTGATAGTGGAATTGTATCCACGGGGGCTCTCACACTTAAGGAGATCTACGATAGAGCCTTCGTACATGAGACTTACCGGATGACCAACGACCACGCACACACACCTATAGTTGCTGATGTATAGGTCGGGTAGGGTTTTAGGCCGAACCACAAGCCAAAAAGGCAAAAAGAGTAGTATGACAGGGATGATTGACATCATAACATGTAGTATGGTCATGACCATATGGATGCTACCGGACAAAAAACATATGCCGCACCTACGCTTCCAACACTTTAACAGAGGCAGACATAGAACCAGAGGAAAAAAAGTAGGTGGACAGGACCTAGGTATAAGACCAGGTGTTTTCCTTGTGTGGCGGCCCCAAATCTCGAGACTGCCCTGTGGCCCGTTACTCCACACCCGCGGGCCCAACTGCACCTAGCACAACACAGGACATGTCACCAACCTCAGCCAAGTCCGCAATCCTATTAATGATGGCCCATACCGTCTTGCTAATCACACCATTTACAGTTGTTTTATAAAGTTTAACATTTAATTTTCTAATTATTACAACAGAAGTCTTTAATTGAGTGTGTTATGCATATTAAATAATCCTAGATAGTGGAAAACTTGAAAATAATACCATGCATATAACTGAGGTAAATATAAACAAAAATCCATATACATGCATTCAGTGTTCTACAGTTCCCAAAACATAACAAAAAAATATAAATATATACATACTGTAGTCCAAAACATGAGCTGAAGCAGCAACGAACTTAAAAGTAGTCGCCCAAGACCTTCTTATCATTGCTCGTAGAAGGTTCTACACTCTGTCACGCAACAAATACAATGACGAGTCCAGTGAGTAAACTCCGAAGAGAAGTCCACACCATATTTATGAAATAAATGAATAATCTATAAGACATGCGAATATGACTTTTGACAACAGACAATCATATTCCCATGGCATGCAGGCAACATACATCATACAAAACAACAATAAGAAATATAAAGCAACACAAAAGGTAGATGAAACTGTAAATTAAATAATCAGGCTCGAACGGATAACAGTTAAATAAATGAATCACCAATCGAATAATCCACGAGAAACCCCAACCTAATCCAGTCGATATGATAAAAACAAATAAAGGAATCCAACGTTATCCCGCACTAATGAATACTGACTTATAGTGACTAAATCCCAACTTCAGTAACCAGGCAAACCACTCTAGATGCTATTTCAAGTCAAGGGAACCCCTAATCCCTCCTGATGGTCATAGATATATTCTGTTTCCATCAACACGGTCGCTATCACAAGCTTGCCCGTACAAGAGATTTAGCCATGATGTAGGATGAAAAACCACTTGCGTAACCAACAGTAGTCAACACATGAAAACCAATAAGATATTCGATGAAAGCAATGCCACAAATTAAGTGAAGCGTTGTCAAGGGTTTTACATGCTCTAACTTCCCCCGAACTCCCGAATCTGACCTGCTTAGCTCCCCGGTATTCAAGCTGCAGTCCCAAAGTTCATTTTACGTATTTAGAGTGTTTTCATATTTTTTAGATAGGTATTTTAGTTAACTATATAAACACCCCCTTAATTATTTTATTTTAAAATAGGGGTGAACAGTGCCTAGCGTGATGCGAGTTTGTCCAGCGCGCTATTGTTCTTCATGAACAATGTCGTCTATCTCAGATCAGGTAGCGCTTAGGGACCCTACCTAGCACGCTACCTGCATCAAAACCCATAATTCTAGCAAGGAATTAAGGTGTTTCTGGCGCCCGTAGCCACCACTATCGCTTTCGTTGACCCCATCATCGACTCGTGGGAGGTTAACAAACACCAAATATAACCGGATAAAAACATCAAATACATAAATTAATCCATCGACATGCATGCACAAATTCATTCAAATAACACCCATTTTGACCAAAAACTTTAAATTAATGAGAAATCCAGCTTCAAACCTCAAATTGTTGTTAAAGTAGACTTGAAAATCGTTTAACCCCAAAATCCACTTTTTCAAGGTCATTTTATTGGAGATGAGATGACGAAGATGATTAGCTAGCTAGGATCTCCTTGTTCTTGGTCTGATCTCCCCAATTTCTCAAGATTCTAACCCTCTTCACTGTCTAGAAATTGCATGCAGAACATTGAATTTATGACCAACTCCTCCACTCACTTAATATTTATACCTTGTCTATAATCTATAGTGCTTTGCATATCTCGAGGTCAGTCTTAAGGCCCTCATTTGAGCTATCCCATTTCAATTGGCACACATACATGACACCATCTCTCCTAGAATCCATAAACTAGGATAATCACAAGTTACATTTAAGGCTCTAATTATCTATCCCAACTATAGGACTTTACATTGATTGAATTATATTAAAAAGGCTTAGGTACATTGACTACATTCTTATATTAATTTTCTTTTGTTAACCCACTAGTGGTTCCACTAACCCCTAACTATTTGGCACCCGGTGACCTACGCCCCGACACGTATTCCAAGGCACACTAAAACTTACATTATCAACTTAATTTAATTGCCTAACTTAGGTTATGGTTTAATTAGACACCATATAACATTCCCTAGCCTAGTCTAGCATCCCCAGGTAACTCCTACCCAATACCCTCGTCGACATGCACTTTGAGACAAATACCCATCTCACCATCTCGCTCGATAGAAACGTACACACAAGCGATGCAATACAATAAATAATGTTTTTCAACACTGTAAAATAACCAAACATCATTCAAAAATAATATATATTTTCTCGATTCTCGTGGCTAAGTCAATAGAGTTGTCCACGTAACGCCTGAATTACGACTGTTAATCCCCGAGATTAATGCTAATCCTAGTTTAATTAATTTGGGTCGCTACACCTTGTAGACATAAAGGTCACATCCAGGAGATTGTCTATGGAGGTATGTGACGCCACTAGTAGTGTCACCTTTGCAAACTCAAAAGCCGGTGTACGTAGTGATTGAGCAAGGTTGGGAGACGTCCTATCAACTCGCTTAGGGTGCACAATCAATTAATTACAATTTAATTGATGCATGCATAAGTTATTTTATGTATTTTCCAAGTAATTATCACGTTGCAATGCATGGTTAGAGAGTTAGTATTGCCATGTCATTGATTATTCGCATGTAGTCAGCGATTAAAATACTGTGACTAGTATGGTGGTAAGGTGTATGAGCATTGCTTAGGGAACGGGGCAAGTTGTTTGGGCATAAGATTGGGCTTGATGGTTGGTTGCAGTAAGTTTCGAGGGGGTTTGTGGATTAGTATCGCCTTAGTGGCAGGCGCTTATATCTCAGTAAAACACGTCATCCCCTAAGATGGGTACAAGAGTAGTGGGTTTCTAAAGGACTTTAATGTAGTTTAGGTATCGATGGGAGATTAATCTAGTTTGTGCGAGGGACAAGGTCATGCTATAATGGTTAGGCGAACGAGACAGCTTCCTCAAGATTAAATTTTGGGACAAAATTTTCCTTAGTTGGGAAGAATAATTAATTTTACTAGATTTGACGTTAATCACAGGGATTAACATGTAATAATTCGGGCCTACGCGTAAAACCTGATCGACTTAGACATGAGGATCAAGGGCAAATGTTATTTGTGAATGGTGCTTGACTATATTGCGGTATTTAAAATTGACTATTTATAAAATTGCATCGCATTTGTGAGGATATATTGTCATATCAGGCAAGCTTGTGTAACGAGAGTCTGGTTTGGGAAGTGTGTCGATGATGCTACACTTAGAACCAACGAAGCAGAGACCAGAAATCACTGGGTCAGAGCCAGGGGTCAGGGAGTGGACAACCGAGATAGGGGTTTATGTGTTGGCGAAGTGGACAAGAGGGCCACATCAGACATGACTGTACGCAAGAGTTAGAGACTTCAGTACCTAGGAGGTGCAGTCTAGAGAGCCAGTGCACGCAATGACTGAGCCAGGCAGGGAGACGTCCCAGTGCAGGGTACAGGGTAAGTTATTTATTTTCATAATTATATGTTAAGTTTTGTGTTAAGCTGCATGACCTATTTGATGCATGGTTGATATATGTTTATGTGGTTAGTTGGGCCACATGGTTGTGGTTGTCAGCTTGTTTGGCAGAATTGGCCATGAGTTAGTAAATAAGTGTCAGTTGACCGAGATTGGTGACTGGATTAGGGTTTCTTGGACACAGGTTTTTGGTTGAGTATAAGTGGCGGTGATGTCAGGGAAAAGTCGTGACAATGGTTCACTTGTGCGACATGCACCTGTAGCTCGGTGTGAAGACTTGACCTTATGAGTGGGAGCGAGAAAGTATTGTTCGACCAGTGAGTGGGTGCAGTAGTGTCCAAGGAACTGTAGAAGAGTTAATGGTGGAACTGATGGGGAATAGTGCGATTCGATGAACCGGGGATGTTACTTGGAATTGTTCAATTTTGAGGACGAAATTCTCCAAGTTGGGAAGAATTGTAATGCCCAAATTTATTTAATCAGGATTAGTGTCAATCACGGGGATTAACGGGTTAATTCGAGCGTTACGTGGACAGCTGGGTGGACTCGGATATGAGTACCCAGGTTATATTGTGTTATTTGTGTATGTTGTATGTCTATTATTGTGATGTGGGAATGTATTATTATTATATAAACATCACATGTGTGAACGTTGATATCGGGCAAGGTCACGAGTCAGGTATATGTTCTAAAATACGTGTCGGGGACCAGGTACAGGGTATCGGGTAGCCAGGGTACTAGACATGGTTTGTCGAGGGACTGAGAGCTAGTGTGACCTCGCATATGATTTTTTATGATTTATTTGGTGGTCAAGCCTAAGATATGTGAGCCAAATCAAGATATTAATTCATTTCCTAAGGTTGTAGCTAGGAAAATCAGGGTGCATAGGATGATCCTCGAAATGCACAACAGAGTGAAACGAGGACTGCAGTGTTATGATATGGTGTTCAAAATCTGGAGTGACACAGGGTGATCAGTGACTATTAGATCATCCTCGAGATGCGTGCACGCGTTAGATTAGAACAAATGGTATAAATACACGTTTGATCGAGGAATGCATGCAAAAACTAAGTTTGTCCAACCATTTTTCTTCATAATTCAGAGAAGAAACTTGTAGGGAAGGGTGAATTCGAGCTTTGGAGAGTGAAGCCGAGCCTCAGAGCATAAATCCAAGGTAAATTTATCCCTCATAAATGTGAATTTTTGATAAAAACATGGTTTTGTGGGTTGAGGATAAATGGATTTTTGGATGAAATCATCACTATTCTTAATGAATTTGATGCTTTTAAGGTTTAATTTAGTGAAATACATCGTTTTGAATCGAATTTGTGGAGAATTGGTGATAAATTTGGTGATTTCAAATTTCAAACATGCACACTTTGATTCTCGATTTTTGTGAGAAAACCTTGTTAAATTGGTGTTTTGGAGAGGAATTTGATGTTTTAAGAGTGTGTGTATTGTTTCTATGATAAATTGAGGTGTTGGAAAGAAGGAAAACCCAGAATCAGTTTCTGGATTTTCTTGGCAGATCACACCTAGCGCGCTAGGCACGCTGGGGAAGATGATGATTCTTCGTGCATGAATAGTGCACGAAGATCAATTAGTGCGCTAATTCCCCAGCCTAGCGCGCTAATACAAGAACCTCAAAGTTTATAAAAATGAAATCGAACCTAATTGATAACCAACCTACTTAATTAACCAATAAACACCGAAAATAGGTCTCAGGACTTCAGGGACCGAGGAACCATTGCTTAGGCATCGGGGAGCTAGGCGGGTTCGATTAACAGGTCCAGGAAGTCGGAGTGCGTATTTACAGGTGCATAAGACCCTTAAGAAAGTTACACTTTAATTCATGACGTGCATTTTAGCAATTATCTTATCGTATGAGGTGACTGCTGGTGGTTACATATGGTTTTTCATCTTGGTTATGTCTACACACTCGAGCATGAGCCAGTCTGCGACGACGACCGTGTAGATGAGAGTAGAATGTATCTACAACTGTCTCGAGGGATTAGGGGTACGCTTAGAACTAAAAAGCATGGAAAGGAGTACGCCCATTTACTGAGTTGAGGTGTAGTCATTGTAAGCCTGTTATTAAGCACTGGTTTGTGCTAAGAATTCCGTTTGCTATCGTATGACCGGCGGGTCATGATTTTATCGTGATTAAACGAGTGATGATTTATTTATCTATTGATTTTACGTTCAAGCCCATGTAATTAAGTATTTGTTGGAATTCGGATGTTTTACATTTCCAGTTGATGTGTGATTGATGTGATGCTATGATGGTTGTTCACTGCCAGCCATGGGGATATGATTCCTGTTGTCAGGAATCATATTCAGATGTCTCGCAGGTTATTAATGTTTTCTTGATTATCGTGTATACTTATCTTGGAAATTTACTCACTGGGCTCGTTGCTGTATGTGTTGGGTAACTGAGCGTAAATCCTGGTACGAGCAAGAGCAATGGAAAAGAAGTACTAGGCGACTATCTTTGAAACCATTGTTGCTGATAGCTCGTGTTTTGACTACCTAATATGTATGTATATATTATTTTGTTGGGTTTTGGGAACTTTAGAACTTTATCACATGTATATGGGTTACTGTTTACTTCGTCTCAGTTATATACATGGTGTTTATTTCTGGGTTTTCCATTACTTAGGTTTAATAAATTCTCATAATATACGCATTAAAGGCTTCCGCTTTTATTATTACTAACTAACGTGCTAGATGTTTAGGAGAATTAAACAATTCAATATAGTATGAATAGTTAAACGGAGCGTCACTTCACAGAGTTGCGGACGTGGTAGCAGTGATGACGTGTCCTGTAACGTGACAAGCACCACTGGGCTTGCGAGCGGAGGGCGTGGGTCACAGGACGACCTCAGGAAATTGGGGCTATCACACACATGGACTTGTTCGGACCCACACAAACATAAAGTCTTGGTGGTAAATCATATTGTTGTGTTTGTCGATGATTTCACTAGATATACATGGGTTTATTTCTTGGCACACAAACATGAAGTGTTTGACGTTTTTGTCAAATTTTGCGCCTTGGTCGAGAATGAAAAGGGCTACAAAATTACTATCATTTGAAGTGATAGAGATGGTGAGTTTGTTAACAAAAATTGAGAGGATTTTTGTGCAAGACAAGGGTGCATTCACATCAACTTTCTTGTCTTAGAACACCACAACAAAATTAAGTGGTTAAGAGAAAGAATCGGACCCTTCTAGAAATGTGTCAAACCTTGTTAAATGAATACAATATAACCAAGTATTTTTGGGCCGAAGTCATTAACACGACATGTTATGTTCTAAATAGGAACAATGTTCGCAAGAAACAAGACCCCTTATGAGCTATGGAATGGCCGAAAGCCCAACATAGGTTACTTTAAGGTGTTGAGTTGCACACGTCATGCCTTAAATGATAAGGATCATTTGGACAAATTTGACCCAAAGTCAAATGTAGGCATATTCTTAGAATATTTCATGCATAGTAAGGCATATAGAGTGTTCAATAGATCATGTAAGACCATATAAGAGTCCATTCATGTTAAGTTTGATGAGATGAATCACCGAGTGAAGTTGACATATCTTAGAACAAATGAGATTGGATGATGAAGACGTTATTAAATCTCAAGATTTCAATGGTCATAAAAAGGAAATTAGAGAGGAACCCGAGTCTAATGTACCTAAGAACTCTAAACTCCTTATAGAACATCCATCTCAACAAATCATAGGTGACCCAAGCAAGGGTATACCCACTAGGTCTTCATCAAAACACGATGAAGGGTATATAGCATTTGTGTCACAATCTGAGCCTGCTAAGATAGATGAAGCCTTAGGTGATAAGTTTTGGGTTATGGTTATGTAAAAAGAGTTAGGACACTTTACAAGGAACAAGGTGTGCACCCTAGTCCCTAGACCTAAGAACCATGCAATGATAGGGACCAAATAGGTATTTAAGAACAAAAAGAATGAGAAGGTAGAGATAGTGCGAAACAAGGTTAGGTTGGTTGCACAAGGATACAATCAAGAAGAAGAAATGTACTATGAATAAGCCTTTGCACCGGTAGCAAGACTAGAAACAATTCGAATGTTGCTTTCTTATGCTTGATACAATGGTTTTCTTCTATACCAAATGGATGTAAAAAGTGCATTTTTAAATGACTTTATCAATAAGGAGGTATATGGAGAACAACCATTGGATTTTGAAGACTATGATTCTCCAATTCATGTTTATCGCCTTCAAAAAGTTTTGAATTGGCTTAGACAAGCTTCTAGAGCATGGTATGATAGGTTGAGTGCATTCTTTCTTAACAAGGGATTTAAGAAAGGAACATTATATCATACCTTGTTCATTTTGGTAAAAAATGATGATATGCTACTTGCTTAAATCTATGTGGATGATATAACTTTTATGTCATCAAATAAGCACTTATGCGATGAATTTTCATCTTTGATGACACATGAGTCTGAAATGAGCATGATGGGTGAACTAACATACTTCTTAGGTTTGCAACTCGAGCAATCTAAGTATGGCATTTTCATCAATCAAGTGAAGTATGTGAGGGACATGCTTAAGAAATTCAAATTTAAAAATTTGAAGGCAAGGCATGTGACACTCCTTGTAGTTCAACTATCAAAATGGACAAGGAACTATTGGGAAAGTATGTCGATCCTAAGCTTTACCAAGGAATGATAGGAAACCTACTCTACTTGACCGCTAGTAGACCGGATATCATGTTTAGCACTTGTCTATGTGCTAGGCTTCAATCTGAGCCAAAAGAGTCACATTTAAAGTGTGTCAAGCGCATATTTTGATACTTTAGTGGCATACAAGATTTAGGACTATGGTTAAACAAAGTTCCATTGAACTTAAAAGCTTTGTTGATTCTGATTATACGGGAAGCCTAGTAGATAGAAAAAACACATCGGGATTTGTTGTGCTTAAGTACTATACATGAAGCAACAACTCGAGGATTATCAAATCCATGTTAGTTGTGCTAAAATATTTTGTGATATACAAGTGCAATCAACATTTCCAATAATCTTGTGTTACATTCGCGTACGAAGCACATTAAAATTAGACATCATTTTCTTTATGATCTTATGCAAAAAGGGGACGTTAAACTGATTTATGTGTCCACCGAAGATCAACTTGTGGTTATTTTCACTAAACCATTGCCTAGGGACCAATTTTCAAAAGTTAGGCGAGAATTAGGGATGATTAATGAGTTTGACCTTTATAGTATTTCCTCTGTACTATCTATCATGTTTGACACGAATCTCAAGGTGTGCGGTACGGTGCCATTTCGTAGTTAAAATTGATTTTCAAAAATCAGTTAAGACTCTGGCTAGCGCGCTAGGGATATGGTTAGCGCGCTATGTAGCGCCAATATTCTGGGACAAAACCCAGACACCCAGGGCGCTATAATCATCCACCAGAGCGCTAGGCAAATTGACGATCTGTCTTTTTAATCAACTCAGTGGCATTTTCTCTCTCCTCCAGCGCCATTCCAGCGTGCTCACTGCCACCCAAACTCGAAACCCAACATCATCAAAGTTGATTTCTGGCACTTTATTGGTGTGATTTTTATCTTTTAAGGTGAGGAAGGACTAGTATTACCCTTGATCTACATTTTGATCTACTATTTTTTGCCCAAATTCTTCCCATTTTGGTTACCTAGCATTCGAAGAAATGTCCCAACGAAGAGTGTCATCACGATTGGCTTCCAAATCAACTTCTAGGCGTCCGACCACTCGCCAATCGGTCCAAGAGCCGACTGAGCATGACTCTGGCTCATGCTCATCATTTCGGACCGTAACTCTCTCGAGCACTCAAAGGGCTACGCGATCGAATAACTGCAATTTAGTCGACACTACGGCTACCATACCTGTTGATTCTCCGCATCACGATGGACATACTCAAGCACATCATGATGACATATCCAATTGTTTACACTTAGGCCGGTTCTTGCTAAGTTGACGGACACCACCATCGTTAAACTGGTCGTCATCGACCTCGAGTTCTTTGACAAGGCACACCTCCCAGCTCATGAGTTATTGGAGTTGAGGGGATGGGCACACTTCTACTGATACTGGGCTAAATATTATCTGTCACTTGTTTGAGTATTCTACTCCAACATGAAGACGTCCACTGACTATACCATTAAGTCATTAGTAGGGGACCGAAAAGTGGTGATCACTCCAGTGTCGCTTGGTGCTGCATTTGGTTTACTAGTCCTTGATTCGATTGTCACTGTCCATGGGAAAGTTCACAATTGGTCGTTCAACAAATTGTAAGTGTTCAACGTGGGCTCGCACTTGAACATTATCCTATCAGTACACTTGACACGATTTTCAAGCTCCTATTCTCTACAAAGTATTAGACAAGGTTATTCAACCAAGGAGCAGGAGCAAGAACTACGTCACTCAGCTCGACATGCTTATTCTCGGGGCACTCATACAACACAATCCAATAAGTTTGTCACATATCCTTATTGGAACCATGACTTCATCTCTAGTCGCCGCTCGACATCTCCCCTATGCGCATCTATTAACTCATTTATTTGAGGAGGTGGGAGTTGATCTTACATTGGGCGGTGAGCCTCTCTTTGGGATAGAGATAGTGGGTGTTGTTACCCTACTTACTATGAAATACCATTAGATTCGGATAGCGAGGAGTTGGATACATGAGGAGGAAATTCTAGCTGGGCAACATTATGGCTAGTACGAGTCTCCACATGGTTCAGACTCGGATGCCAATTTTTACGAACGTGAATATTTGGATCTTAGTTCCCTACACCAGCACGGTGCGAATGATGATTGGCATGAGGCTCAGGAGATGAGGAGGTTCAGCAGGAGCTTCCAGCACTACATGTTTCATTCGAGGCCCCACTACAGCAGTCAGCTCCTCAACCATCTCATGTTTCTCAGGCACTGTTAGATATGCCTCCGTATGCGGCGTACTTTGCTTTACGATTCGATCATTTAGAGGACTATATGACTACTCACTTCACTTCTATCAAAAACTATTTTGTGCATCAAAGTTTTTACCTCCAACAGCTTAAGGATCGTACGCCCCCACCACGGCTGAGGGAGGATGGTCCATCTCATTTTGCTCGTCGTGTTTTTCTCAGTAGGATGATTTAGGGGTATCTAGTTAAGGGGAACATTAGGATTCATGTTAGTGAGAGTTAATTTTGTTTTTCTTATGCAAATGCTTATTTTGTGTACTTCATTGCATGACATGAATTTTGTGTATCTCTAAGTTATCTTTTATGAATAAATGATATTTCTGTTTGACTTTTTCCTTCATTTGTGGTTTTGTTTGAATTAATGAATGTGAAAGGGGGAGCCTATGTTCTAACTTGTTCATTGCGCTTATTAAAGTATGCATATTGATAGGGGAAGACTTTTCACCCACTTTTTGATGTTATCTAATGGGGGAGAAATATTGCTTTGAGCTTGCAATTTTGAACTTGATATGCACGTCAATGTTTGTCTTTTGGTTGTCAAGTTCACATTGTTTGTTATCATCATAAAGGGGGAGATTGTTGGATTAAGTGTCTTTTCTATTAACTTCACTCAAGATTTTGATGGCAACAAACAAAGTGAAATGGTTCTAACAAGTTTGTTTAGTGTTTCAGAATATCAAACCTTGTTAGGAACATCAAGTTCAAAAGGAAAGTAGAGTTATGCACATGTTCATGTCAATCGTTAAAATAAAGCCGAATAAGTTCAAGACTCGGCTCATACAAGGACTGGAAAACTTATACTACAAATTGTATAACTTGTGTAAGGTATATAAGTTCAATTTTACAAGCCAAAATCATGCATTTCATGTTTTTCTAATTTTAAAGAACTTTAAAATCACGAATTTTGTGATTTTCAATTTCGTGAGTTTTAAAATGATTTAAATCATGCAAATGAGTGTTATTGCATGTATTTGAGGTGTACAAACTGTCAAAATTGTTTTTGAATGCACCGACATGTGTTTAGACAACTTTTGGATTGACATTAAAAATATTTGTAGAAAAACCCCTATGTTTTTCATGAAACCGAAATTTTTGATTTTTGGTGCTTGTGAAATCATTCGGGATGTCTATACATGTTTTATAGACCTTACTAAACTTGTACAAAGTGATTTCAGAGGTTTAGTAGAGTCGTAGGGTTGTTCGGGGGTTGTTTTACAAAATTAGAAATTTAATTGTTTTGCAGGCCCTTGCACCCAACGTGTTAGGTATTTTGGGCAGCATGCTACACAGTAAGCTGGTAATTTTTTTTTAAATAATTACCCAACGTGCTAGATGTTTACCCAACGCGTTGTGCAATAATCTGACAGTTTTTTTAAAGCTTTGATCTACACATTTAATTTGAATTTAGGGATCATTTGTAATGGTCATGAGGCAACGAAAACGGTTTGACTAAGCACTAAAACAACCAAGAATATAAAACACACAACTCTTGCTAACATACTCTAAAAAATCTAAGTTTGCACTAAAATTTGTCAACTTTGTACACACAACTACCTGGAATATTTAAGGGATTGCATTTAGATCTTGAAGTTGGTGATCTAAAGCTTATAACTTATGCTCCAAATCTGATTTTTGGGAATACATAGTTGGGGTTATAAGGTTTCTTGATTTCCTACACTTTAAAGTTTAATCTATAATTTTTGGCTAGTGTATTATTTGAAAATCATTTGTTGTGTTCTTGAGCATACTTGTCTTGGGTTTTGCACTTAAACTTGATATCTTTAAGCCTATGAGTTATTTGTACAAGTTATTGGTCTTAATTGATTTTCACAAAATCACTTGTTCATTTGTTTTGAAACCGCATATTTTCATCAATATTGTTTTGCCGGTTTCTTGACTAAGCATTGCGCATACTCATTGATTTCTATTGAAAACTTAGTCGTGTCCATACTTGCATTCATTAGAGTGGTTTAGCTCTAGGAGGCTTGTGAGTTGTTCGACTTATTATTGCTCTACTTTGTAAGGCATATTTCATTGTGGAACTGCATTGACTGCATGAGGAGAACTCAAGGTCTACGTAAGTCTACGCTGGTCGAGGTTTAGTTTTAGGGTTGTGGAACTGGGGCTATTATAATTGGTATCAAAGCCTAAGTTTGTAAAACTTGACTCTTGTTTAAATCACAATCCATTAAGACATAATTAGCGAAAGTTAGGGCAATGGTTGAACTTAGAGTAGAACCCTATGATTCTGACTTAAGTCTTAGTTGGGAAGTGAGGAGAGTTGGAGAATTTAAAAATCGAACTATGAGCTATTTGATGTATTGTATATACTATTATCGATAGTTATGTCCTGATCATGAAATCACTTTCATTGTGGATTGCAATCGTCAATCAGCCCGAGACCTACGTGGAGGTTCGGGAGATGTTCACATGAGGCAGATGCTTGGTGACGTAGCATGGCGGTTGCCAAGGGGCAAACCCAAAGACTGGGCTGAGTTTAAGGATCAAGTAGAAGTAATTTTTGCCTATAGTTATGAACATGAAGAGGTCTAAATAGTGGTTGAGGAGAGACCAAGCACAGAGTGTGGGATTCGTTACATCTCCATCTTCTACTACTATTATATCACCTGCTCCAGTACGTAGTTAGGTTAGTACACCATAACAGCCAGTAGCATCAGGACCTCAGAGACAATAGTATCAGAGGACTGATGGCAGAGGTGGTGGTTAAGGGCAGAGACCTTAACAGGATTTTAGATATGACCAGGGTCAGAATTCTGGTTCGTCTCAAAGACAGAACAGGATGTTCCATCCGGTGCAAGTTTTCGGGGAGCCTGGTTTGAGTGTGGTCAGATAGGTCATTTCATTGGTTCTTGTCCACAGTTGGGCAGAGGATAGTCACATCAGAGCTGGGAGGTAGTTCACATTGTTGCCTCACCAGACTAAACTGCTACATGTAACCTTATTGAATGTACAATTTATATTTGTGGTTGTTTCATGAATACCATGTTTGATTCTGGTTCTATGGTATCATTTATTTCGAGTTCTATAGTTGATTTATTGGGTGTGAGATCTATTAAACTAGAGAAACCCTTGATACTTAGCATGACTGCCGGGGGCAAGATTTATCCGAACTTAATATGTGTAGGGTTGTTTGGTATAGATAGTCATGTCTTATCTACTGACCTGAGAGTGTTGGAGTTCCTGGAGTTTGATGCATTGCTGGGAATGGATTAGTTGGATGTGTATCATCCACAAATCCATTGCTTCAGCAAGAGAAACTATCTTTCATATTTTGGAGTATCCAGAGTTTAGTTTTTAGAGGACTTTGACTAGATTGTCATTGACCAGAGGTAGGATAGCTTCTAGCAATGAGGTGGAGACCTTTGCTAGTAATTTAAGTACGACTGGGAAGGTTGAGATTATGATAGAGGATTTACCTATAGTATGTGAGTTTCTTGAGGTGTTTCTAGCGGAGCTACAAAGTTTACCACCGCCTAGGGAGACTGATTTTACTATCGATTTGGTTCTGGGTACCAAACTGATATTCATTCCACCGTACCGTATGGCTCCGAAAGAGCTAGAGGAGTTGAGATCACAGTTGGATGAGATGTTGGGGTTGGGTTTTATTTACCCTAGTATGTCACTTTGGGGAGCACCGGTCTTATTTATTAAGAAGAAATATGGTAGTCTTCAATCGTGTATCGATTATAGACAGTTAATCGGGTGACAGTAAAGAACAAGTATCCACTTCCTCGTATTAATGATTTGTTCGATTAGCTAACAAGAGCACAGTGGTTCTCAAAGATAGATTTGAGATTTGGTTATCATAAGGTGAGGATTAGAGAGGAAGATAGGGATAAGACTTTTTTTGCACTCGTTATGGGCATTATCAGTTTACAATCATGCCATTTGGACTAACTAGTGTGCCAGCAATGCTTATGGATTTGATGCATCGAGTCTTGAGACCATATTTAGATAGACTCGTCATAGTGTTTATTGTCGATATCCTAATTTATTCTAAGACTTGTGAGGATCATAAGGAAAACCTCAGGACGATTTTACAGCTACTAAGGGAGCATATATTGTATGCCAAATTTAGTAAGTGCTAATTTTGACTTGCGGAGGTCAGATTTTAGGACATATTGTA
This sequence comes from Stephania japonica, assembly GCA_039657345.1. Taxonomy (NCBI): domain Eukaryota; kingdom Viridiplantae; phylum Streptophyta; class Magnoliopsida; order Ranunculales; family Menispermaceae; genus Stephania; species Stephania japonica. The sequence continues at coordinate 37,025,514 of CM077559.1, forward strand.
GGGGCTAGCAGAGTGTCGGTGGACCCTGTTAAGGTCAGAGTTGTTATTGATTGACCTACATCGAAATTAGTGTCAGATATCCACAATTTTCTTGGCTTGGTGGGATATTATCGGCATTTTGTGAAAGACTTCTCGAAGATTGCGACTCATATGATGCAATTAACGAAGAAGAACATGCATTTTCCATGAAACGATGATTGTGAGCAAACGTTCTTGACTTTAAAGGAACGTTTAACTACTGCACGAGTTTTAGTATTACCTGAGTTAGGAAAGGGCTTTGAGGTAAACACCGATGTTTCTAAGGTAAGTTAGGTTGTGTATTAATGCAGGACGATATAGTGATTGCTTATGCGTCTAGACACCTGAAGGTTCACAAGAAGAATTACCCTATGCATGACTCTGAGTTGGCGGCTGTGGTATTTATACTGAAGATTTGGCGACATTATCTCTATGGAGAGAGATATGTGTTATTTACTGACTATAAGAACTTGAAATATCTGTTTACTCAAATGGACCTGAATATGAGATAGAGAAGTTGGTATGACTTCCTAAAGGATTTTGATTTTTCTCTAGAGCATCACTCGGGGAAGGCAAATGTTGTTGCTGATGCATTGAGCCATAGAGGGGTAAACTCAGAGATGGTTACTTGCCATATGACATACGAGTACGAGCTACTCGAGGCGGTCGAGATAATGTATTCTGTTGATACTTCAATCGATACCAACGTGTTGATTTGTGAGCAAATGAGGATTCAAACTGTCTCTATTCAATGTATACTTGATGGTCAACAGAGGGATGAGCAGTATAAAAGATTTTTGGAGTTTGTTGGTTGTCCAAATCATCCAGAATGGAATCAGTCAACAGACTCATGTCTAAGATTTAGAGGGCGACTATGGATTCCATCAGTGTTTGATCTACGCAATGAAATACTTTATGAGGCACACATCTCACATTTTACTATTCATCCGGGCAGAACCAAGATGTATGTAGATGTGCGTCATCTCTTTCGGTGGCCTGGGATGAAGACTGATGTTTTTGATTACGTTATAGGATATGGTATTTGTCAACGAGTTAAGGCTAAGCATCATAGACCCGGTGAGTTACTATAACCACTTCCTGTTCCTAGGTGGAAATGGGAGCATATTGCTAAAGATTTCGTCAGTGGTTTACCTTGATCTTAGTGCGGACATGATAACATCTGGTGATTGTGAATAGGTTGACGAAATCTGCGCACTTCATATCGAGTTCGAATACACATTGGATGGATAGGTTAGCGAGTTTGTATGAGAGAGATAGTTCGACTACATGGAGTTCCATTGTCGATTGTGTTTGATAGAGGACCACAGTTTATATTTCATATCTGGTAGAGCAAGCAGGCACAATTTGGTACGCGGTTAGATCTCAGTACAGCCTATTAACCACTGACTGATGGACAGTCTGAGAGATTGATCCAGATTCTAGAGAATGTGCTGAGGATGTGTGTGTTGAAATATGGTGGGTCATGGGAGGAGTATCTTCATTTGTGTGAATTTTCTTATAATAATAGTTATTAGGCCAGTATTGGTATGGCATCGTTTGAGGCATTATACGGGAGGCCGTGCAAATCTCTATCTTACTGGGTAGAGCCAAAAGATGTGGCGATGATTGGGCCTGAAATTATAGTGGATTATACAGAGAAGATACGTCTGATCAGGTTGAGGTTAAAGGGTGCGCAGGATAGGCAAAAGAAGTACTATGACATGTATTATAGGGAGTTAAAGTACCAAATCGGAGATTATGTTTATTTGAAGGTATCTCTAGTGAAGGGTTATAAGAGGTTTGAGATGAAAGGGAAGCTTACACCAAGATTTATTAGTCCATTTCGTATTGGGAAGGAGATTGGCAGAGTTGCTTATGAGTTGGAGTTGTCACCTCAGTTATTAGGGATCCACCTAGTGTTTTATGTGTAGATGCTTTGACTTGATAGGCTGAATTAAGGTAAATTGTCGATGGTGGACTTCAGCCATATAGATCCGAGGGAAGATATCACGTATGATGAGCAACCTATCTAAATTTTGGATCGGAAGGTAAAGGTATTGAGGAACAAGGAGGTCCCATCAGTCCTTGTTAAATGGCAGCACCACAGGGATGAGGAACTGACGTGGGAACTGGAGTCATATATGCACGAGTACTTTCCCAACCTCTTTTGATTTTTGTTAGTCTTTCCTTTCATTTGATTTAATTTCAAGGATGAAATGCTAATAATTTGGGAAGACTATAACAACCAAAATCTAACTCGTGCCACGTATCATTTTAGGCCGTGCATGGACCCTTGTCGTGATACGTGTGAATAATTCTCCGTCGTTGACACCGAGAGATATTATTTTTGTTTGATGTTGTGTATTATGTGGTATTACGTTCCAAAGTTAGAGTTTGTTGAGGTATAACCTCAATTTTCGTTATAATCGGGATTAATGGTAGTGTAAAATGAGAACGAAATTAGTACAAGACCTTGCCTCAAGTTTCGTTTCGATTGGCAATAGTCGAGGTTAAGACTGGGTCTAAATTGGTGCAAGTTTGGTTAATTATGGCAAGACAATTGGTCAATAAAAGTTTGATATGTCGTGGACAAAGTTAAGATTTTTAGGGTTTTGGTTTGACAAAGACCAGTGTTTTGGACGTGTTATGAAGTTAGACTATTTTGACGAAAGTTTGGCTTAATTTGATAAAAATCGAAAGCCAAAACACGTCAAAATAAGGATAAACCCTAAATTAATAAATAAAAAGAAATTAAGCTGCTGACAAACAGCTGAGGGTTTATATATAAATATTAAAAAAATTAAAAATAAAAAATTTAAGTTGTTCAACAGAAGGAATGTTGTTTTTGGTTTCTAAAGCTCTCCGACCCTTCTTTCGCACGCGGAGCTCCCGACATCTGATTTTCGTCCGGATTCTCTCCGCAAAATAGTAGAGCATCGCGAGATGGTCAGTTTGAGCTAAATTTCGTGGTGGAAATGAGTGATTCGACCCGAAATTTGGTAAAATTTCAATTCATGGTGTTTTCCTAAATTCAATTTGAAATCTTACGATTTTTTTATTTCTTTCACAGGGTTTTCATATGAATTGGTATCAATTATTGTGAATTGATGTATTGGGTTGATTTGTGTCAATTTGGGATAAATTTCACTGGCGTGGGATAGGGTTTTTGTGATTTGAAGTGATGCAATTCAGTTAATAATTATTTTGAAGATGTTTTTATAGTTGATGTTGATTTATATTGGGATTTTGAATGAACTGAATATTGGTTTTGATCCTAATTGACTCAACGGGGTGGGGAAATATATTTAATTTGAATTCGAGTGATTTATTGGCATTGGTTATCGAGATTTGAGGATTAACTGCAAAAATATTGATTTGGAGAAGTTTTCTCAGTTTAAAATAAGTAAAGTTTGCCTTGTCAATAGGCTGTATTGAAAAATTCATAACTTCTCTATCTTTCAACTAATTTGAGTGTTTTTGGAGTCTATGGAAAGTACGAAATATGTACTACAAGTTGCTTTTTGGTCACTATAACAAATATTGAGGTTTTTTAGGTTAAGAAGTTACCTCAAGTTAGCTAGTTGAAGTTGTTATAAATAATTAGTTTTGGAACTAGCACTCGAGCGTACTTTGGTCATAGATTTCACGAGTTTTCGTGATTTGGTTTCATTTAAAGCTTGACCATAATATAATTGGGCATATAAGGAATCTATTGGAACCAGATTTAAGGTGATCTGACGCTCCAATAAACCCGAAAAGTATGCTAAAAGTTAGTTAGTTACAGTCAGTGGCAGTTACACGGGGATTCGTAAGGGTTGAACTTGAGTCATGTGAGTGCGTAATAGCGTTGGACACAGGTAAGTAAACCAGTAAGGAATTTTACAATTATTTCATTGAGCTTTAATTTTATCCTGTTTTGGAATTCTATTCTATTGAGTGGTCCAAGGGCAAATTAGTTAGCGTGATCCTTGGAAGTTGTTGGTTAAGCTGGTGCATAAACCAGAGGCCAAAGAACTTGGGATGCACATTATTATTGTTTTGGGAACTTGATATTCACAAGCTGATCTTTTGGTTCCTATATACGGAATGGGAATTACTTCACTAAGTTGTTGAAGAATTCTTCATTCACATGGATTTAGGATTATGTGATATATCACATCCTAAACTCCGAGCTTAGAAGGGGTAGTTTATTCCTCGGCTCAAACGACTATTGGTTGGGACTACTGGTGCCTTTCTTTTGATTCTTGGACACTCATTAGTGATTGCTTCAGATTTATTTCTAGTATTTATTTATTCATGCATTCCTTGTCCTTTTCTTTTTATCAGCATGAATATAGACTGTTATTCATTTTTGAAATATTGTAAACATCCTGCTTAGCGTTACTTACCTGGGACTCGTCATTCTTGTGTTTGACTGAGTGCAGATCCACAATCGAGCAAAGGGAAAGCTCCTCAGCTTGGTGAGTTGCTTTGAGGATAGTGGAGTTGTTCTTTCTTTGGATTCGACGTAGGTTTAATTTTGTATTACTGTATTTATATGTTTTGAAACTGGGTTGTTGGGAATGAGAGATCTTAGGATTGTATATGAGGATATTCTCTCTTGTGATATGACATTTGGTGATGATGTATATATTTGTTGGATTTTCACATTTCTAGGTGATCCTAACTTATGTCTTGAGGTTGTTATATTAGCTAGAGATTGTAATTGCTTCCGCTTATCTTTGAATAACTCATTAATCTTAATGATCCCATCCTAAATTGTTAAATAAATGGGAAAAAGTAAGGTAAGGCTGACTAGGTTTGTGTTGACTACGCGAGGACTCGGGGTCTACGTAAGTCTAAGCTGGGAGGGTTCCAGTTTTAGGGTTGTGGAATTGGGCAGTCACAGAGAACCATCATCAAGACACGTCAAAACATCCGTGATCATTGATCCAAACAATCCAACCAGAGTCCCCAAAATTCAACAAAAATGGCGAAAAATCCAAATCCTTGTCAACCCAACAACAACCACAATAAACCACTTTAATGATCACTAAAACATCAATATATAACATGGTGTTCCAAAAACTACGACAAGAAAACGTAAAAATTACGCCAACAGGTTTAGAATTCAAAGGTGAGTCGAGATCTCGCCTTCGTTTGCATTGATGCTTGCTTCCACAGCGTTGATTCTTGCTCAAAAGTCCTGAAACCCCAAGCTGTAATCCGATTTTCATTAAGACAAGGGGGAATGAGAGAGAAAAGTTGGAGAAACCAACTAACACTCCTACTTTTATACCCTCACATAATAATCATCCACAAACAAATATCGAGGATCATCTTGTGGTCCACCATCACACCAGCCCACCTAATATTGTGACTCATTTGTGTGATTCTACCCCTTGTTTCTATCCATTTTAACACAAACACTTGCACTCCCGAGCATTCTCACACCCGAACCGCACAACGACTCGCATTGTTGTGTGCTCGTGGATAAACCAATGTAATAGGCCCATTCCATATTGCTTAATTATTGATTTAAATTACATTTTTTAGTGATTTGTTTAACTTGTACCCCATATAGCTAAATACTTGACAATAGTTCGCCTGGCACCCATTTCACATGTTTTTTCCCGGCCGAACTCGTTCCACAATGCCAACGCATAGTAACAAATATCCTCACACGTTAGGACATTGGAATTAACATTTATGTAATAACATAAATAATACAAAACACCAAATAAAAATAACATACCTCAGCAAAGATGACCAAGAATTGGACACGCATATTACAACAAGTGGGCCCACGTACGACCTAAAATGACACATGGCACGTGTTAGATTTTGGGGTCATTACAGTCTTCCTAACTAATAGGATGTTCATCATAAGTGATATCCTCCCTCAAGTCTATCAAGCTCAAGTCCACTATTAGTTGCCTACCCTCCCTCGACCTATTCAGTCGAAGCATCGAAACATGAAATACATTATTGATCCCAGACAACTGAGGTGGCAACTCCAACTCATACATGACCTTGCTTATCCGTTTCACCACTTGGAATGGACTAATGAACCTCGACACAAGCTTCCCTTTAATCTGAAACCTCTTATGACCCTCCATCGAAGACTCCTTCAGATAAACATAATCCCCGACCTGATACTTTAACTCGCCCTGATACATGTTATAGTATTTCTTCTACCTCTCTTGCGCACCATTTAGTCTCATTTTGATTAGGCGTATCATCTCTAATGTAATCCACTACAATCTACGACCCAATAGCTACCACATCTTCAGGCTCCTCCCAGCAAGATGGAGATCTGCATGGCCTCCCATATAATGCCTCAAATGGTGTCATACCAATGCTGGCCTGATAACTCTTATTGTAGACAAAATCACACAAATGAAGATACTCCTCCCATGATCCATCGTACTCCAACACACACAAATCCTCAACATATCCTCAAGAGTCTGAATCAGCCTCTCTGAATGTCCATCAGTCTATGGATGATAAGCGGTACTGAGATCCAATCGTGTGCCAAATTGTGCCCACATGCTCTGCCAAATGTGAGATGTAAATTATGGCCCTCTGTCAGACACAATCGATAACAGAACACCATATAGTCAAACAATATTTCGTTCATACAAACTTGCCAGCCTATCCACCTGATGTATGGTCGAGATCGGTAAAAAGTGCGTAGACTTCATCACCTGTCCATAATTACCTAAATGTTATCATGTCTGCACTGAAATCGAGGCAAACTAGTAGCGAAGTCCATGGCAATACGCTCCACTTCCACTAAGAAATGGGAAGTGGATGTAATAACCCACCAAGTCTGCGATGCTTAGTCTTAACTCGTTGACATATCTTACACCCTTGAACGTAATCAGAAACATCGATATTCATCCCCAGCCACCAGAAAACATGACACATATCTACATACATCTTGGTCATACCCGGATGAACAGTAAAAAGTGAGTGGTGAGCCTCATTAAATATCTTATTGCGTAACTTAATCACTGATGAATCCATTATCACCCTCTAAACCTCAGGCATGAGTCTGTCAACTGACTCCAATCAGGATGATCCGATCTCTTAGCCAACTCAAGAAACCTCTGGTACAGCTCATCAACTCGTTGACTCCAATCTGGATTAGTCTGTTTTAGTCCTCATCTGCCTACAAATCAACACTCTAATGCTTGTCGAAATCTCAACATAATACATTAACTCTACTGCTCGAGGAAACATACTCATGTATATGTGGCAAGTTACAATCTCTGAGTCAACCCCTCTACGGCTCAATGTGTCTGCAACAACATTGGCCTTCCTTGAGTGGTACTCCAAAAAGAAATCATAATCCTTAAAGAACTTAAGCCAACGTCTCTATCTCTTATTGATTTCTTTCTGAGCGAAGAGGTACTTCAAACACTTGTGGTCGGTAAACAAAACAAATCTCTAACCGTAGAGATAGTGGCGCCAAATCTTCAGTGCGAAGATCACTACCGCTAACTCCAAGTCATGCGTAGGGTAAGTCTTCTTGTGAATCTTCAATTGTCGAGACACGTGGGCAATCACTCTACTGTCCTGCATCATTACACAGCCCAAATCGACATTAGAAGCATTGATGTACACCTTAAAACCCTTCCCTTACTTAGGAATAACCAACAATGGTGCGGTAGTCCAACATTCTTTCAATGTCAGAAATGTTTCCTCTTAATTGTCATTCCATTGAAAACGGGTATCCTTCTTCATCAATTGCGTCATACGGACTGCAATCTTTGAGAAGTCTTGAACAAAGAACCTATATTACCCTGCGAAGCCAAGAAAACTACAGATATCTGTCACTGATTGCGATTTAGGCCAATCAATCACTGCTTCGACCTTCGCAGGGTCTACTGACACTCTTCTAGCCCCAACAATGTGACCAAGAAATCTGGCCTCTGTAAGATAAAACTCACACTTATTGAACTTGGCAAACAGTCTACGCTCCTTCAGTATTTGTAAAATTGTTCTGAGGTGCTCCTTGTGATCCTCACGAGTCGTGAAGTAGATAAGGATGTCGTCGATAAATATAATGACGAACCTATTCGAGTACTATCTCAATACTCGATGCATCAGATCCATAAGCATTGTTTGGGCATTAGTCATCCCAAAAGGCATGACTATAAACTAATAATGCCCATATCAAGTGCAAAATGTAGTCTCTCCTTGACTTTTGCTCTAATCCTCAGCTGATGGTACCCAAGTCTCAAATTAATCTTCGTGAACCACTGTGCACCTGTCAATTGATCACACAAGTCATCAATGTAAGGAAGTGGATATTGTTCTTCACTATAACCTTGTTGAGTTGTCTATAGTCAATACATAATCTCAGGCTATCATATTTTTTTTAACAAACAAGACCGGCGCGCCCCAAGGTGACATGTTTGGATAAATAAGTCCCAACTCCAATAACTCGTCAAGCTGTAATCTCAGCTCCTCTAACACCCTCTAAGTCATATGGTACAACAGAATGGATATAAGTTTGGTCCCCAAGATCAAATCAATAATGAAATCAATCTCCCTAGGTGGTGGTAAACCTAGTAGCTCTGCTAGAAAGACATCTGGGAACTCATATACCTTAAGTACCTCCTCTAACCTAGCCTCAACTATCCCTGTATATTTAGAAGCTAGTCTACCTCTGGTAACCGATAAACTGGTAGAAGTCCCCTGAAAATTGAACTCCGGATGCCTAAGAATCTGAAATGTGATCCTCTTACAGAAACAATGGATTTGTGCATGATACGCACCCAACCAATCCATGCACAACAAAGCATCGAACTCTAAGAACTCCAACACTCTCAAGTCTGCAGGTAAGACGTTACCCCTATCTCTACTGAACAATCAACACACAATAAATTTGGGTAAATCTTGTCCCAAATAGTTATGGTAAGGATCAAAGGTCTCTCTAATCTAGTTGGTATCAATCCCAACTTATCAACCATGCGACCAAATATAAATGAAATCGTAGAACAAGAATCAAACATAGTATGCATGAAAAGACTGCAAATGTAAGCCACACCCTCCATCAGGTTACAGGTAACAGTCTGGTCTGGTGTGACAATAGCATGAACTTGCTCTAGGCTCTACTGCGACTGCCCTCAGCCCAGTCATGAACATGCACTAAAGAAATGACCTAAATGTCCACACTCCCAACATCCTCTCCGAGATCCCGATCTAGATGGACAACATTGTCCCTGTCATTGTGTCTAAAAAGACCTTTGTCCCCATCTCTACACCTGACTGAAACTTTAACTCTGTCTCTAGCCATACCTCTATCCCTGACCACTGCCTCTATCATCTATCCTCTAGCACTACTGGTACTGAGGACCTAACTGTGCTAGCATAACTTTGTACTGGAATAGTCGGTACTATTGCTATAGTAGGCGAAAACACAACAAATCCCACACTTTGAGCTCAGTCTCTCCTCATCCATCGCTTGGGCCTCTTTCTCCTCTTGTCACCTCCAGAACTGACCCTTGACTATGATGGCACTAAAGACAGAACTAACACTCCGGTGCATGTGCTCAAAATGGTCTAACTGGCCATACTCCTCTCCTAGGCCTCTTGTAAAGTCCTCGAAGTTGTAGTCACCACCATAAATCCAATGGAATCTAACAGGTCAACATGAAATATTATGTTTGATCTACATATGTATCAGCAATGCCCCCCGGCATACTCTACATATGTACTGCATCACTATCTCGCCGGTATGCTGTCGGATGTTCTGAAACTCGGTCCTCTTCAAGTTACAAATTGAATGAGGAAAGTACTTCTAACTAAATCTCTCTTTAAACTCAGCCCAGTCCTTGTGCTTCCCTTTTGTAGCCACCATGCTACGCTACTAGACAACAACCTCCACAAATAATGAAAGTGGAAAATATTAGACCTCATGTGCTCCGGTGTGGCCAACACTGTATATTCTCATGGTTCCTCATATACTTCTCGACAGCCTTAAGATCTTTATCCCCGTAGAGCTTCTCCGGATGGTGTCACTGGAACTCGCGAGACTGTCTTGCCTCAACTGCAACTGAGACAACCCCAAAACATGAGGCTGCCATATCATGCACCGCGGGCCCACATCTTTTTCTAATCACTGACCTCACTGTGTCCCACACGCACCACATCATATTTCCAACTTCATTCATTAAAGTTTATCTTTTAATTTTACTTATAATCCAGCGACAGCATTAATATGTTAATTTGCAGTTTATTCATCAAAAGTTTAGGAACATCAGTCTTATGTGAAAAATCTGGAATAGTATAATGTATATGAAACGACAAAGTAAAATATATACATGTACTTGTGTCATAAAAGTCCCCTCGATATCCAATATAAAGTAGAATATCAAATGCACACATACGAGTAGGTCCTGGACAAGAAACTGTCAAAGAAAATCGCCCAGTGTCTTTGCAGCTCTAATCATATCTAGATCTGCACTAAAGCCACCCAACAAACACGGTGATGAGCCCAGCGAGAAAACTCCCAATTGAAGTCCACATAATATTTTGCAATAAATCAAATATATCTACTATTCATATGAGTATGTTTACTGGCAATAGAATAACATACTCCCATGAGTGTAGTATGATTCCAGAAACCACAACATTCGATAAACCATAATAACAATACTTAATTGGAAATCATCAAAAAATAAATTAAGTAAATCAATAATATCATGAATAATAGCCATTCATCCAGACTATAAACCAACTGTTTAATAACCAAAAAATCCTGCAAAAAGAGGAATTAGTAGTAGAAAAATATATAACAAAAATATATATAATAAACTCTGCAAGACAAGGGGTTAGTAGCACATAACAAATATTGTACCTTTAGTGGCTTGTCTATTACAACGAGGCAGACTAGACCACACATCAGGCTATCTGCTAAGCATGGGCCGTGAGGATAGCTCAAATGGTGACCTTGGACCCTCTAGGTGGCTGGCGTAGACCCACAACGCACCCACACATGTTTAGCACACCCGGGTAGCATTTTCACTGGCGCATGACTAGAACACATGTTATGGTCTAGCAAGACTCACACATCCAGAATAGCACGATGATGGCGCACCCTACCAGTCTTCTATATAATCATACAATCATATCCCAGATAATAGCACGATGACGACGTCCCCTACCAGTCGTCTATATAATCACACAACCGTATCCCAAAGAATAGCGCGACGAGGACTCACCCTACCAGTTATCTATATAAACACACAACAAAATCCCAGGTACTGTCAGTGAGTAGCACTCAAGCATGGCCAGTACCATGGTCTTCTCGATGGCCGGCAATCAACTACATACCATACAATCAATCATATTTCATAAATCAATTTACCTTAAACAATAAAACAATAAATACTCCATATAGCAGCACAAACGACAAATCTAGTGATAAATCAACCTCGACATTAATATCATAGTGCACAAACATACGACATCCGATAAATAAAATAAATTGAACTCAATGTTGTAAAGCATTCTCAAGGAATTTACTCACCTTGAAAGTCACTCAAATTATCGAAAATATGTCAGTTTGGTCACGCTATAGCCTCAAAATGTGTGCAAGGCACCAGACTACTGTATCCAAAATCTCTGGTGTCAAAGTAAACCATTTTCAATGGTTTAATGTCAAATTTATTGATTTTATACTGAAACAACAAAAATTAGAATTTTATTCTAATTGTTGGTTGTGACATATGTTTTGAGTTACGCTAGGATGTCAAACGCCCTAAAAAGTATCAAATCCCACTTTAAAACTCTTTTCTAATATCTTACATTTTCTCTGAATTTTTCATGATTTTCTATAATTTTTTGTAATTTTTACTAATTTCACGCTTTATGTGGTAAAAACTTGAACGTAACGTCTCACTGAAATCTCGAATACTTTATTTTTCATAGAAACTCATAAATTTCTATTTATTTGGTCAAAATATAATTTTTCTGGATTTTTTCCCATTTTTCAGGAATTTTTCCAACATTTTTCTAGATTTTATTATCTTTTTTTTAATGTACATATATATATTTTGTTGGGTCTGGTCGACCAACCCTGGCCAGAGCGCTGGGTCTGGCTCGCCCCATGGGCCTAGCCTGGCCCAGGCCTATGGCTCGGTCCCTGGGCAGGGGATGCACAGTCCCCTTCCCAATTGCAAACTAGGGACGGAACGTCCCTGGTGCAATTTTTTTTATTCTTTCATAGATTGAACTGATGACCCTCTGCATCTCTAATTCTTCACACATACACACCTCAATCCTTCGATTCAACATCACATGTCCAAACTCCACCCATCTCAAAACAACAACATCAACAATAACAACCCAACAACATCAACGATGACCAACAAAAACAACAAAATCAACAACAAGACACTAACCTTTACCTCACCACCTCCATGCTCTTGGCCTCCTCGACCACTCCCTTTCACTCGCTCTCTCTTTCTTCTTCATCTCTCTGTCAAAATTTTTGTGAAACAAGGTGTGTGGTGGTGGTGATATCTTGGGATTAAGTCAAATGACCATTTTGCCCCCATCCTTATCCACTTTCCTTTATGAAACCAATGCTCTTTTTGGTCATTTCACATTTCTTTTTAAATTCTGATTTTCAATATATATATATATATATATATATATATATATTTTTAAATTATATCTATATACATAAATATATATATATATATATTCGCCTTTATTTTTGCGCCTATAATTTTGTTGTGCACGCCAACGAGCACACTCAGACGTGCACACTATTGTACTATCCACGCATGTCGACCACAACCCCGTGTTTCACCAATTTCCCATCAATTTATAATTTTGCCACATTATTTTATTTATTTATACAAATTATTTTAAAAAAACTTAAAATACCTGAATTCTATCTGTCCAAGGCACCACCGTGGACTTGAGCTGGCGTCCACGTCTGAAAATAAATAATAATTAATGGCTTAATAAAATTGGGCCATTATAGTTCTTCCCAACTTGGGGAAATTTCGTCCCAAAATTTAAGATAAACGACATCTCTCATAGCGGAATTATAGCACTTCTTAAACCACATTAACCACTCAACAGGTTAATCAACCTATACACACCCCTGGTGAGCCACTCGACCAATAATAACACCCCGGTGAACCATTCAACCAGTATACTACAATCCCTGATGAACCACTCAACCAGTTATACAACAAAATGCAAGAAAAAATATCATTTAATAACTCGTGAAATGCATAACAGTACGTACCTTGGAATACTATACATAATGGAGAGCAATCACTCCTCCATTATTGTTAATCGTCACCACATGGTGAAAACTATACATTTCAGCTTAAACGGTGTTCATCTATTGCCTTTACCTATATCATACATTCATTTCACTAGGATCCTGCTAGTGTGTGCACCCACTAACCTTTCACTCGATTGTCCTTGCGGTGGTCGACATGAATTCATGACCTACCAACATGTGTACTGTCAAGATAGATCAGGTCGTTATACACCAAGTTACCCGTGTCACATGTTATGGTCTAGTGCATCCCTTGCTTAAGCAAGCTTTTCAATTTCATAACCAGAATCATCAGAAAGGCCCATATGTACATTCACATAAACAACTCACCATATCTACAAGTTATTGTACCCTCGAGTACAGTAGGTGATTGAAAATAACCATTATTGATCTACGTTATGTTGTTCTTCCTATTGGAATTTAATTCATATATGATGCTTGTACGGTGTTGACGGTTTCTGGTACTTATTGCATACTCTAATATAGCTGGTCCTTCTGATGTATCCTCATCTAGATGAGATGTCGGTGTGGGTCCTCCCACCGACCTCACTATCTGAGAATCATCATAAAACCTCAGTGGAGTTACTTGGATTGTTACTATTGCGATACTAACTCTAGTGCTCCTGTCGAAGATAAAGGTGTATGTCATCACTTTCGCGTACTATCCAATTATCACAACACCATCAATTGTCCAATAGGTCTTCAACAATCTCAGTCCAACTTCCTTTGCAAGTCTTGTCTTCTAAAGTCGACGGTTTAGACAAGGTCTCTTGTAACTTTCTGCTATATTTTTCTTTTTTTAATATTAATAGCAATAACATCATTTTTTTCGCGTCTCATTAGCTTATCGAAAATGCTTTTTGTATAAGCTTTTAAAGCATACCATCAATCCACAAACCATGGCCTGTATGAATCATCACCATACTCCCCATGTTATGTCGGGTGCAAAACTAGGTATCCAGTACTTACCAAGTTTTTTTTAAATCATATACCCTCAACAACTATGCGAAGATTTACATGACATGTAATCAACTACCATAACGATTACTGGTTCCTTTAACAAAACATAATTACATATCATAGTAAAAACATCAGGGTTTCATAATTTACAACAAAAGAACACATAGTGTTTCAGTTCGCACTATTTGCGTGCTGACCAAATATAGTCTGAACTTGGGGCTTTAACCCCTAACGGCTTCGCTGCTTTCGGTGGCATAAAGATAAGTAGACACTTAAAATGATGCTCGTCCACTTTTTCACAATGTGGACACCTCAAAAAATGCTCCTATTCGAATGGCTTAGTGTCGTCTCTCTACTGGTCTAGCTCTGACGTAGGTGGTGCTGCAGTAGCACTAGCTGATGGTGGTGCAGTAGTACAAGTTGGTCTCCTTGGACATATTGCTTTCAAATGTCCCTTTTTAACGCACCGAAAACATCTTCGTTTTTCACGTCTTCTGGTCGAATGCACCCTAGCCCCCATCTCATCTAGTATATGTACCAGAGGTGGGTGTACAGGATCTCAATCCCAGTCTTCCTGAGGATCAACAAATTTCGGCACATACACCTCCGGTGTCCTCTATCGAGTCCTCCTATACTCATCACCAATATTACGATCAGTCGGCACTGTCATTGGCTTTGGTGTAGATGTCATTCTACAAGTGGTAACTGACAGAACTACTGACATAAACCTCTCATCTAATGTCTCTGATACTGCTGCCTGAATTGTGACAAATGGCGCAAGTACTGCCTGAGTAATGGGCGCAACTAAAGCTGCCACTCTATGGCATCGGATATAATCCAATATCTCTGTCATTTGTGCCTGCTCCACTACATACTAGTCAACCATACTTTGGGCCAACAACTATAATGTCAAATAATCTCTAGTCGGGTCGCTCGTATCCCTGAACTCTGGATAGGTATCGGGAGGCTTTCACTCCATCAGAATCTGTATTATAGAACGTACGCTGACTCAGCCTCGTATAAATGCGCGTATCGTATGTAGTATATCATCAAACACATGTCACGTATATAACCCTAACGGTACCCGCCTCACAGTCGCTTCCCAACTAAAGTTTTAGGGCAAGTTCATCGGGTTTCCACATCTAAGATTTATTCATTAAATTTTGTGCTCTTTCATTAATTTCTTTTCCCGAGGTTCATCGACCTCGCTCTAATACCAACAGTGAGGACCCCAAAACCCGAAGCCACCACGTCATGCATCGCGGGCCCACAACTTTACCTAATCACCGACTTCACTGTGTCCTGCGTGCACCACGTCATATTTTCAACTTTATATATCAAAGTATAGCTTTTAATTTTACTTATAATCCAGCAAAAGCATTAACATGTTAATTTGCAGTTTAATCATAAAAATTTTAAAAGCATCAGTACAATGTGGAAAACCCAGAACCGTAAAATGTATATAAAAAGACAAAGTAAAATATATACATGTATCTATGTCAAAAACGTCCCCTCGATATCTAATATAAAGTAGAATATCAAATGAACACGTACGAGTAGGTCCTAGATAGGAAACTGTCAAAGAAAATCACACAGTGTCTCTGCAGCTCTGCTCGTATCTAGATCTGCACTCAAGCCACGCAACAAATATGGTGACGAGCACAGTGAGTAAACTCCCAAGAGAATTCCACACAATATTCCGCAATAAATCAAATATATCTACTATTCATACGAGTATGTTAACTGACAACAGAATAACATACTCCCATAAGTGTAATACGATTCCAGAAACCACAACATTCGATAAACAATAATAACAATACTTAATTGGAAATCATCAAGCATTAATAAAGTAAATCAACAATATTATGAATAATAGCCATTCATCCAGACTATAAACCAATTGTTTCATAACCAACAAATCTTACAAAATAAGGAATTAGTAGTAGAAAATATATAACAAAAATAGTTAGTGGCGCATAACTAATACAATACCTTTAGTGGCTCGTCTGTTGAATCAACAAGGTGGACTAAACCATTCTTCGAGCTATCCACAGGCACGGCCCATGAGGATACCTCAAACGAGTGACCCTGGACCGTCTAGGTGACCAGCATAAACCCATAACATACCCACTCATGTCTAGCACACCCGGGTAGCATATTCACCGGTGCATGACTAGAACACATGCTATAGTCTAGTAAAACTCACACATCCAGAATAGCCCGACGAAGGCGCACCCTACCAGTCGTCTATATAATCACACAACCATATCCCAGATAATAGCACGATGAGGGCGTCTCGTACGAGTCGTCTATATAATCACACAACCGTATCCCAGAGAATAGCACGACGAGGGCTCACCCTACTAGTCATCTATATACATACACAACCAAGTCCTAAGTACTACCAGTGAGTAGCACTCAAGCATGGCCAGTACCATGGTCTTCTCGATAGCCGGCATGGTACCTAATATCACAATATAAGAGGAAACACAACAACAATATACCGTACAATAAAATATATATCGTACAATCAAACACATAACATGCAATCAATCATATTTCAGAAATCAATTTACCTTAAACAATAAGACAATAAATACTCCATATAGCAGCACAAATGACAAATATAGTGATTAATCAACCTCGACATCAATATCATAGTGCACAAACATATGACATCCAATAAATAAAATAAATCGAACTGAATGTTGTAAAACATTCTTAAGGGTTTTACTTACCGTGAAAGTTGCTCAAATTCTTGAAAATATGTCGGTATGGTCCCGGCATTGCCTCAGAATGCGTGCAAGGCACTCGACTATGGTATCCTAAATCTCTGGTGTCAAAGTAATCCATTTTCAATGGTTTGATGTCAAATTAATTGATTTAATACTGCGACAACAAAAATTAGAATTTAATTATAATTTTCGGTTGTGACACATTTTTTGAGTTACACCGGGGTGTTAAAGGCCCTAAAAAGTCTCAAATTTCACTTTAATATGCTTTTCTAACTTTTCACATTTTCTATGAATTTTTCATGATTTTCTATAATTTTCTATAATTTTTTCTAATTTCATGCTTTACGATGTAAAAACCCCGACATAACGTCTCGCTAAAATCTCGATTACTTCACTTTTCATAGAAACTCATAAATTTCTATTTATTTGGTCAAAATATAATTTTTTTAGATTTTTTTCCATTTTCCAACATTTTTCCATATTTTATTCTTTCGTTTTCTAATATACATACATATATATATATAAATATATATATATTGTTGTCGACCTAACCCTGGCAAGGGCTCTGGGCCTGGCTCGCCCCCCAGGTCTCTGGGCAGGGGACGCACGTGCAAACTAGGGACGGAACATCCCTGGTGCAATTTTTTTTATTCTTTCATAGATTGAACTCTGCACCTCCAATCCTTCACACACACACCTCAATCCTTCGATTCAACATCACAAATCCAAACTCCTCCCATCTCAAAACAACAACATCAACAATAACAATCCAACAACATCAACAATGACCAACAAAAACAACGACATCAACAACAATAAGACACTAACCTTCACCTCGCCACCTCCATGCTCTCAGCCTCCTCGACCACTCCTTTTTCCTCACTCTCTCTTTCTTGTTCATCTCTTTGTCGAAGTTTTTGTGAAACAAGGTGTGTGGTGGTGGTGATATTTTGGGGTTAGGTCAAATGACCATTTTGCCCCATCCTTATTCACTTTCCTTTATGAAACCAATGCCCTTTTTGGTCATTTCACATTTCTTTTTAATTTTTGATTTTCAATATATATTTATATATATTTTAAATTACAATTTTATATATATATTCGCCTATATTTTTGCGCCTACAATTTCGTCGTGCGCGCCAACAAGCACACTCGAGCATACACACTATTGTACATCCACACATGTCAACGACGTCCCCACATTTCACCAATTTCCCACCAATTTATAATTTTGCCACATTATTTTATTTGTTTATACAAATTATTTTATAAAACTTAATATACCCGAATTTTGTCAGTCCAAGGCGCCACTGTGGACCTGAGCTGGCATCCACATCTAAAAATAAATAATAAATAATGGCATAGTAAAATTGGACCATTACAGTAGCCCTAGTACCGTGTATTCCAGCCCACTCGGCATATCCTCAGTCAGTGTATCTGGCGTAGGTGGTACTATCTCAGTCGGATCCTGTGCCTCCTCAGCTTTCGTAGGTCCTATTTGTACTGCGGGAGATGCAGGTGAGTCCTGAACTATCGAAGTACTACTAGCCAGCGTAACTAGTGTTGTAGACGTAGAGGGTGATAGTGTAGCCGGGTCCTCAACAGTCGGAGGATATCTAGAAACTGATGGCCATGCGAAGCAACTAGCTAGGACATCTCATATAGTCTCCTATGAACGTCTCTCAAACCACTATCACTGATCTTGGGTTGATCGACCATCATAATCTGAAAAAGAAAGCAAGTTCACGATCAGGGCATAGCTATTAATAATTGTAGTATACAATACATCAAATAGCTCATATAGCCCAGTTTTTAATTTCCCCAATACTCCTCACTTTCCAACTAAGACTTAAGTCAGGATCATAGAATTCCACTCTAAGTTCAACCATTGTCCTAATAATTGGTTTGTGTCTTAACTAGTTGTGCTTTAATCAAGAGTCAAGTCTTAAAACTTTAGGCACTGAAACCAACTATGACGGCCCCAGTTCCACATCCTTAAATTGAGCCCCGCTTGGCCTAGACTTATGTGGACCCCCGAGCCAAACGCGTAAAGTCAACGCAAGGCTAGTCAGCCTTACTTACCATTTATCCATTAATTTAGCATTATTACATCAAATTAAGTGAGTTATTCAAGGTAGTGAGTTATCAAAGTATAGCGGAAGAAATTAAACCTCAAACTAACTGAATAATCTCCAAAACACTAGTCAAGGCAACCTAGAGTGTAGCACCCCGCATATTTATACCATCATCAACATATCAAGTCAAAGGAGAGTCAAACATATCGTATACTGGTCCTAAGATCTCACAAACCTCATAAACCTTATGCGATCAAAAACATACATATACATAATACAAATGTCAAGAAAACCTACATCAGTCAGAGATGGAGAACTGCTTTGGTATCCTCAAAGCAAATCACCCAACTGAGGAGCCTTTCCCATGCTAGACTGCGGATCTGAACTCAATCAAACACAAGAGTTACGAGTCCAGGTAAGTAACGCCAAGCTGAATGTATACAGCATTTCAAAAAAAAAGTAGTGTAATTCATGCAGATAGAAAGAAAGGTACAGGGAACGCGTGAATATATAAAGACCGTAAATAAATCAATAATCAATCAAAAGATGAGTCTCCCAAAAATCAAAAAGAGAGGCACAAATAGTCCCGACCAAACAGTTGTTAAGTCGAGGCCAATTCAACAAAACTCAAATTTTAGGACGTGGTCAACACCCAACAAGCCCTAAATCCTCGAGATCGAGAGTCAACCTAGTAATCCAGCTAATAACTCACATCTCGCACAAAATCAATACAAAATGTAGTGTATCCTGAGGTCATGACGTTGGTATGTTACCTCAGACCGCCACTCCTTCCAAGGACCACCGTTGGCTCACTTGCCCTCAAACAACTCAATTAGAATGGAAATCTAAAAATAGATACAGAGCAGTAATAATAACAATTTAAAGCTCAATGAAATAACTGTATAATTCCTCACTGGTTTACTTACCTATATCCGATACTATTCACACTCACATGACTCCAACCCGTCATCTACGAATCTCGTGTGCTTGCTAGTGAATTACACCCCCTAGTAGTCATTTAATTACAATTTACGTTAATTTTTCTAATTTTCCATAATCTTATTCATTCGTACAATTGGGTCGATTACCTAGGTATTAGATCATATTCAGACCCATTTGGATACCCGAGCAAAGTCTCGAAGTTTCCAAAATTTTTCAAAAATCTTTTCAGATGAACAGTGTCACGCTGCAGGTGACGCCATGGGGGTCAATACCCTACGGCGTCACTTAAAACATGGGGACAAGACCGCCCTATCTCATATGCCGTGACTGACGACGTGAACCACATCGTAGAGCCTAAAGCTCTAAGGCATCCCTGGCGGCGTTGAACCCAATTCAAGAATTTTGGGGTTTTTGAAGCGCCAGCTTGCAACACCGTGTTCCAAGCCTATCCCATACTTGTAGGGACCTTAAATACCATCCAAAACCATTGTCAAAAACACGTCAAAATGTCTGCGATCATTGATCCAAACAATCCAACCAGAATCCTCAAAACTCAACAAAATGGCCAAAAATCCAAATCCTTATCAATCCCCATATCAACCACAATAAACCACTTCAATGATCACTAAAACATTAATACATCATCACCAAAACCCCCAGAAATTCAAGACCTAACATGGTGCTCCAAAAACCAAGACAAAAACGTGTAAAAAGCAAACAAGTTAAGAATTGAGAGGTGAGCCAAGATCTCACCTTCGTTTGCATTGATGCTCACTTTCTCGGTGTTGATTCATGCTCAAAAGTCCCGAAACCCCAAGCTTCGGTCTGATTTTTGTTGAAAGAGGGAATGAGAAACAAAAGTTGTTGAAACCAACTAACACTCCTCTTTTTATACCCTCACCTCATTATCATCCACACATGAATCTCGAGGATCATCTTGCGGTCCACCATCACACCAGCCCACCTAACATTGTGACTCATTTATGTGACTTTCTGTAATGGCCCAATTTTCAATGGCCGTTATTGATGAGGAAATTGCGAACGTGGACGCCAGCAGGGACGTTCGTGGGTCCCATAGTGAAGACGGAGCACGGCCGGATAGGGTTTACAGTCCGTTTTGTGTGCTCTGGTGGTGAAGTTGCGATGTATAGGTCCAAATTAGTTAAATGGCATCGCAATATGTGTGTTAATGTAGTTTATTAACGAGTGAGGAATGGCCTCGGGGTGCGTGCGGACACGGGACACGAGGCACGGGGTGTCGGGTAGTCGGGGAAACTACGGTGAGCTTACCCGTGAATTTTTGTAATTTGTTGAAAGGAATAGATACTTGATATAGGCTAAATTAATTAGAAATCAATAATACCTATAGTTGGGCTAAATAAAATAACAACAGTTGGATGGTTCTCGAGATGCACAATGGAGAGAATTGATGTGTCAAATGTCATGATAGGGTGTTAGTGAGTTGGAGTGACACAGGGTGACCATGAACCCTTGGATTGTTCTCGAGATTTGTGTACACACTTGATCAAACTAAGTATATATATATATATATACTTGTTTGACCGATCAAACAATGAGGAGAGAAAGAGTGGGTTTTGAGGAAGAGAAGAAGAGAGAATCGGTGAGTGGGAAGAAGAAGAGATGATTTGCTGGAGTTGGGGAGAGTGATTGGTGGCATCCAACAACAAGATCAAGAGGTATGGATTCATCAAACTTGAGTTTTATGAGATTTTTGGTGTGGGTTAGAATTTGTGAAATCCGAAAATATTGAGGGATTAAACACTGTATTTGTTGAGATTTAGTGATTATGATAGTGGTATGACATGGGTTGAGTAGTGGAGCAAATTTGGGAGAAATTGAAGGATTTTCTAAAATGGGTTTTGAAAACGTGATTTCCATGATTTGTGGATTTTGGGGTTTAATTATGTTTAATTTGTGTTAAAGGAGGTAATTGAGGATATTGATGTATTATGGAAACATGAGAATTTAATTTATGGGTTTGGAGTTCAAAATGTTAAATTTGGAAATTTCTGGACAGCGAGCAATTAGCGCGCTAATCACGCTGATTGAAGACGAAATGAACAGTGATTGAGATTAATTAGCTCGCTAATTGATCTCATTAGCGCGCTAATTGTTCACTGGACTCCCAAAAATTGGAAAATGAGAAAATGAGTCAAACTAACATTATGAACACATTAATTGATCATTAAACCTCACAAATGAATTCCAGGAGTCTCGGAATAGTAATTGGAGTCGGGAATTTGGAGGAATCGAACTGGGATTTGGGTTTCGGGTAATCGGAGTGCGGTATAGGTGCGTAAACCCCAACAGAAACACATCTGGAGTATTTAATTCTTTAAAATTCTTGCGTTTATTATTCTTGAAATTCATATTCATTGTGATCATGTGTTGGTCGGGTTATTGGTTGGTGTTGGATTTGTTTTCACTATCGAAGTTTATTCGGGATGATTGTGGCACGTGATTAAGCATGCTAGATTGTAGCGCGTGTACTTGCGCCGCCGGTGGATTGTGTCCCGAGCCACGGGGTGCACGTGTTCGGTGGATCTGTGATTTGTTCCGGTCACCGTTAGTGGTCCGGGTGGATCCCAGGTGTGGTGTGTTTCCTCTGGGCGCTCGGATTGACGAAGTATGATCTAGTATGTGAGATTGCATTCGACTTTTGTCTGGTTTTATCATAATGGTTGTGGAGCATATTGTTGACATTATGATTATTCGTTGATCATCTTGCATGCTAGTTACCTACACATGCAGGGTTTTATGGCATTTGCCGTACTTTTGCATGTGTAGCTAACGTTAGTTATTGGCTTCAATCTGTTTATTATTTACTCGATGGTTTTCTTTGGGAGTTTACTCACTGGACTCGTCACCGTATGTGTTGGGTGATTTGAGTGCGGGATTTGATAAGTGCGGGGACAAGGAGACACGTAAAGATTATCTCATGATCAAGGCGTGAACTACTCCTTTTATACGCTGTTGATTGTATGTATTTGTTTTATGCTTTGGGTTTGGGTTGTAGAGTTATATTCTAGTTTGTTTATGACTTTGAGGATGACACTTGATTTATATTTGGGGACTACATTTTGGTATGGTTTTCACATTAGATTAATTGATATTTAGACTTGTTACATTTGGTATCATTTAATGATTTGAGACTTCCGCTGCGTAATTTATGGTTAAATGATATTAAAGGGCATAATTTAAGGATAAATGATATTAGAGGAACTAAAGTTAACAGGAAATTGATTGATAATGGAAAATTGGGCGTGGGACACAGCTGGCGGTTGAGTGGTCAGTTGTGGGCCCACGTGGCCTCCCGTGGCGGACCAATGTGGAAAATTGGGGCCGCCACATGTTGGTATCAGAGCTTAGGTGTGAGGAACCTAAAGAATGAAGCGTTGATGATAATTAACTCTGATACCATCACATTTTGGTATCAGAGCTTAGGTTTAAGGAACCCAGGGAGTGAGGTGTAGGTTATGGTTACCTCTGATACCGCCACATTTTGGTATCAGAGCGAGGTCAAACCTTAGGAATTGGAGATTGAACAAGAATATAAACTCAATGAATAAATCTTAGATGTGGAAACCACAAGTGAATGATTAAAGTCTTAGTTGGGAAGTGATGCGAGGCGGGTAGATTCAGGAAATTATATATATACGTGTATGTTTTGATTGTGTATTACATATTACACGCGTATATATACTGAGTCTGATCCAATGCACGTTAGTTGTGCAGTTTATGATGGACGGACAGACTCCTACTACTCCGCCGACTACTCAGCAGGAGGTTGGGGAGACTAGTGATCATACCACTAGTGACATGGCTGATTTGCGAGCTATGATGCGAGGCCGACCGAGCGCGATTGATTCAGCAGAGAGCAACGCTATTGCAAGCGAGCTCGAATGGCTAAGCTGATGGAGTACATTCGGAGCTCGAGGACACCAAAGAGTAGCACCGATCGTGAGCGCGCACTTTTGTTACCACGCAGACAAGATTAGCACCTTTGTTGCTACACAAAGCGGCGGTTGGGTCGAGACGATTATAGAGAGGGTTGAGCCCGTGGTAGTGCCGCAAAAGACTACGCGGTGACACCCACCACTACTGAAAGCGACGAGATAAGGACTTCGACTGCTAGGAGTAGGATGTTAGAGGCAGCGAAGATGGTGAAGGATTTTATGAGGTTTAACCCCACCTACTTCACTGGAGTTAGTGATCCTGAGGTTGCCGGCCGGTGGTTGATGACACATCGACGACTACACCACCGCTTGGAGGTACCCGAGGTAGACCAGCACGTATTTCCGCTTCTTGTTTGAGGGTCGTCGCAGCTTGGTGGACCACCTACACTGACATACATGCTACGCCAGCGACGTGGGGGGAGTTCCGACAGCTATTTCTGGACGAGTATATTCCCACGGAGGTGCAGTTACGATTGAGGGAGCAGTTCTTAGGTTTGCGACAGGGTACCATGTCGGTATCACAGTACATGGATCGATTCAGGTACCTGATGATGTATGCCATGGATGTGGCGAATACCGAGAGACTTCAGATCTACTACTTCATCCGGGGACTGGATGAGAGGATCGGAGGTGTGATAGTCGCGACTGGTGCAGAGACGCTACAGATTGTTTATGATAGGGCGTTGGCTCGCGAGACATATTTGCTGCAGAGCGAGGAGCAATCAGATCATCGTACACCCAGAGATGATTTGCAGTTTGATCATGATTTCAGTGACGATCGTGATTCGAGGGATGATCAGTACTACTACGATGACGGGCAGATAGATTGGAGTCGCGAGGACGACCAGGACCAGACTGATGATCAATTCAATAATGTCGATCGCCGGGTGGTACATGAGATTGTACCTATACCGAGACAAGCCAGAGACGATCGTACGAGACGAATCGGGATCGAGGGACCGGAGTTGTGGTCAGCGCTCTGAGGACCGACAGTCTGGAGGCAGGGACAGACGTAAGTGTTATCGGTGCGGACAGAGAGGTCACATCAGTGTGAATTGCCCTGGAGCCTCTCCAAAGCATCAGAGATTCCACAGACCAGGAAGAGAGTTCACATTATAGTACCGCCAGTCAGAGAGACGACCCGACAACATGAGTAGGGTACGTTGTTTTACTAGTCCTTTTTCATGCATTCGTTGCATATAGGCTGGTTAGTTTATTTTTTTTGAACCAGCATGTTCTAGTGGATGAGTTCACTAGGGTTTTTGTGAGATTAGTAGATGTGTTCACTAGGAGGTGGTTGTGAAACTGGTAGATGTGTTCACCAGGAGATTGTGAAACTGGTTGATTAGTTCACCAGGAGGTTGTGAAACTGGTTGATTGGTTCACCAGGAGTCCATTTGCAACTGGTTGTTGTGGGATTGGTTGATGTTTTCACCAGGGACTGGTCGATGTGTTCACCAGGGACTGGTTGATATGGACTGGTTGATGAGTTCACCAGGGATTGATTTATACACCAGGAGTGAGTGGACGACTGGTTGATCGGTTCACCAGTGGCAGGTTGATTTGTTCACCTAGATTGAGGTTGATTTGTTTACCAAAGTTAGGGGTTGATTAGTTCACCGAAAGTGGTAGTGGAATAGTGATTGATTAGGTTGACTACATTTGTGTAGATTAGTTGACCTGATAGATAATTGTATCTACGTTGTAGTTCTCTGAGACGAGATATTAGTTATCTCAAATTTCGGGACGAAATTTCAAATTAGTTGGGAAGAACTGTAACGGCCCGATTTTCAATGGCCGTTATTGATGAGGAAATTGCGGACGTGGACGCCTTGGCCAGACGTTCGTGGGTCCCATAGTGAAGACGAGCACGGCGGATAGGGTTTACAGTCCGTTTTGTGTGCTCTGGTGGTGAAGTTGCGATGTATAGGTCCAAATTAGTTAAATGGCATCGCAATATGTGTGTTAATGTAGTTTATTAACGAGTGAGGAATGGCCTCGGGGTGCGTGCGGACACGGGACACGAGGCACGGGGTGTCGGGTAGTCGGGGAAACTACGGTGAGCTTACAGTGAATTTTTGTAATTTGTTGAAAGGAATAGATACTTGATATAGGCTAAATTAATTAGAAATCAATAAGTCCTATAGTTGGGCTAAATAAAATAACAACAGTTGGATGGTTCTCGAGATGCACAATGGAGAGAATTGATGTGTCAAATGTCATGATAGGGTGTTAGTGAGTTGGAGTGACACAGGGTGACCATGAACCCTTGGATTGTTCTCGAGATTTGTGTACACACTTGATCAAACTAAGTATATATATATACTTGTTTGACCGATCAAACAATGAGGAGAGAAAGAGTGGGTTTTGAGGAAGAGAAGAAGAGAGAATCGGTGAGTGGGAAGAAGAAGAGATGATTTGCTGGAGTTGGGGAGAGTGATTGGTGGCATCCAACAACAAGATCAAGAGGTATGGATTCATCAAACTTGAGTTTTATGAGATTTTTGGTGTGGGTTAGAATTTGTGAAATCCGAAAATATTGAGGGATTAAACACTGTATTTGTTGAGATTTAGTGATTATGATAGTGGTATGACATGGGTTGAGTAGTGGAGCAAATTTGGGAGAAATTGAAGGATTTTCTAAAATGGGTTTTGAAAACGTGATTTCCATGATTTGTGGATTTTGGGGTTTAATTATGTTTAATTTGTGTTAAAGGAGGTAATTGAGGATATTGATGTATTATGGAAACATGAGAATTTAATTTATGGGTTTGGAGTTCAAAATGTTAAATTTGGAAATTTCTGGACAGCGAGCAATTAGCGCGCTAATCACGCTGATTGAAGACGAAATGAACAGTGATTGAGATTAATTAGCGCGCTAATTGATCTCATTAGCGCGCTAATTGTTCACTGGACTCCCAAAAATTGAAAAATGAGAAAATGAGTCAAACTAATATTATGAACACATTAATTGATCATTAAACCTCACAAATGAATTCCAGGAGTCTCGGAATAGTAATTGGAGTCGGGAATTTGGAGGAATCGGACTGGGATTTGGGTTTCGGGTAATCAGAGTGCGGTATAGGTGCGTAAACCCCAACAGAAACACATCTGGAGTATTTAATTCTTTAAAATTCTTGCGTTTATTATTCTTGAAATTCATATTCATTGTGATCATGTGTTGGTCGGGTTATTGGTTGGTGTTGGATTTGTTTTCACTATCGAAGTTTATTCGGGATGATTGTGGCACATGATTAAGCATGCTAGATTGTAGCGCGTGTACTTGCGCCGCCGGTGGATTGTGTCCCGAGCCGCGGGGTGCACGTGTTCGGTGGATCTGTGATTTGTTCCGGTCACCGTTAGTGGTCCGGGTGGATCCCAGTGTGGTGTGTTTCCTCTCGGGCGCTCGGATTGACGAAGTATGATCTAGTATGTGAGATTGCATTCTACTTTTGTCTGGTTTTATCGTAATGGTTGTGGAGCATATTGTTGACATTATGATTATTCGTTGATCATCTTGCATGCTAGTTACCTACACATGCGGGGTTTTATGGCTGCCGTACTCTTTGCATGTGTAGCTAACGTTAGTTATTGGCTTACGAATCTGTTTATTATTTACTCGATGGTTTTCTTTGGGAGTTTACTCACTGGACTCGTCACCGTATGTGTTGGGTGATTTGAGTGCGGGATTTGATAAGTGCGGGGACAAGGAGACACGTAAAGATTATCTCGTGATCAAGGCGTGAACTACTCCTTTTATACGTTGTTGATTGTATGTATTTGTTTTATCTTTGGGTTTGGGTTGTGAGAGTTATATTCTAGTTTGTTTATGACTTTGAGGATGACACTTGATTTATATTTGGGGACTACATTTTGGTATGGTTTCCACATTAGATTAATTGATATTTAGACTTGTTACATTTGGTATCATTTAATGATTTGAGACTTCCGCTGCGTAATTTATGGTTAAATGATATTAAAGGGCATAATTTAAGGATAAATGATATTAGAGGAACTAAAGTTAACAGGAAATTGATTGATAATGGAAAATTGGGCGTGGGACACAGCTGGCGGTTGAGTGGTCAGTTGTGGGCCCACGTGGCCTCCCGTGGCGGACCAATGTGGAAAATTGGGGCCGCCACACTTTCCCCCTTGTTCCTATCATTTTTAGCACAAACACTTGCACTCCCAGGCGTTCTCACACCAGAACTACACCACGACTTTGACCGTTATGAGCTCGCGGATGTATCAACGTACTAGACGCATTCCACATCACTTAATTATTAATTTAAATTACATTTTGTTGGTGTTTTAGTTTAATTTGTCCCCAGACGGCTAAATACCCGACAAAAGTTTGCCCGACACCCATTTCGCACGTTTTTCCCGGTCGAACTCGTTCTACAACGCCAACGCGTACTACAGACATCTTCATACGTTAGGACATTAGAATTAACATTCGAGTGATAAAATAAATAATATAAAATACCAAACAAAAATAACATACCTCGGCGTCGACGACTGAGAATCAGACATGCGTATTAAGACACGTGGGCCCACGTACAACCTAAAATGACACGTGGCATGAGTTAGATTTTAAGGTCGTTATAGTACCCTTATCCCAAAAAAATGAAAGAACCCCCAACCCTAACGCACCTTTTTTCACAAAAAAAAAACTCAAAAATACGCATGCCTTCAATGCATAAAACCCATTACCTTTACCCCCATCACCGAATGAAACCCTTAATCCAGCCCCTTAATCTTCCATGTCTCTTTGCATTTCTTCATTGTAGAGCATTTGTACTAGGTTCAAAAGTTCCCTAAGATTGTTTGGTCCGTCAAATAAGGTCGAATATGATTTTTAACAAGTCAGTCTCACATGACTGAGTTACAGACTAAGACCTTTGAAGAGGTTTTAGCTAACTCCTCCAAAGACCTTTTGAAAAGGCCTTTGTAGCTTGAGAACTCTCAGTGGAAAGGTACTAAGACCTATTGCTTCAATTTATGTCCCGCATTGCCTAGACTTATGTTACAAGTCTCAGCCCTACATCATCGACCCCTACAAGCAATAAGAACGACATAAAAAACCGAAACTCCAAATCAATCTATGAAAACGATAAAAATGAACTTGTCTTGCTCTAAATCACAAGGGTCTTTCCAAATCCATCGAGATTTTTACCTCAAAATACAAAATTAGAACCCCTAAACACCATCACAACTGAGTCAAAACCATAAAAAAACCCTAAAAACCCCACAAGTCAATGGAAAAGTGGTGGGATACACTTATGAAATTTGTATCGATGTAGTTTTGCCCAATTTTTGCCAAAGTCTGGTTAGAGGTGAGGGTGTGATACAAGGAGGGAGTGACTCTGTTGTCGATTTAGTGACTTGGGTATAAATAAGCAAATAGAGAGCATCATAGGGTATAAATAAGCAAATAGAGAGCATCAAGGTCATTTCATGCATAAAATTATAATGCAAAAAAAATTATTGAGATGCATTCACGAAAAATTCAGGTCCATTTAGCCATTCCCTAAAATACTTATAGAAATTCATAGGCCTGGAGAGTGTTAGGCCACACGCTCACATGTGGGTATATAAATGGGGTTCGAGTCCATCTTTGCACAAAACCAATTGACTTGTGCTAGGATCCAATCTACCCACTTATTTACCACGCCAACTCTTATTATATTTCCATTATGGGATTATATATTCTACCTAGGACTGGCAATTTAGTGTTCAGACTCGCCTGCCCGATTTTGTCTAACACTGAATAAAAAGGGTTTGGACAATATTTTGATAAAATCCAAGTCAGGTCTAGACAAAAACCTTTTGTCCAAATTTAAAATCGAGTCGGGTCTAGACAAGGCTTTGAAACCCTGACTCAGACCCGATTTGAATTTTAAATAGAGTTAAAATATATTTGATAAATAAGGTATATTAGAAACTTAGTACTTATAAAATAGATTAACAAACAACAATTTACTCTAATATACATAAATTAATGTACTAAAGATATAATTGATTGTAAAATAAAAATAAATTTTGGCCTTTTTTATACTTGAATATTTGTTTCTTGACATTAAATGTTTTAATTACAATAAATTATTTGTAGTAATGTTACAATGATTTATAGTTTGCAATATTTGCATGAGACTTTGACGTTACATTTTTAAATTACAACATACAGAATTATAATCTATGTATATTTTTTCAATATGAGGAGTAAATTTTCAAAATTATGATAAATCTAGACAAACAGACAACTTGAATTTTAAACAAACCGAGTATGGACAAGCTAGTCTTGTCCGAATTTAAAATCGGGTCAGGTCTAGACAATGAATATACTCTTTATAGTAGAGATTGTCCAGACCCAGACCAGAATTTTTGCCACCTAATTCCACCAATTCCCCTCAAGTGCAACTATGCGTAAACTAGTTATTTGACAAACAGAGACCTACTTTTAAAGGTCTTGACAAACATACATAGGCCTACTCTTATAAGCTTGTAGGTCTACACATAGGTCTAGACTCAACCGCAAGCCCAACCAAGTCATCAAATACGAGCTCATAATCGTTTCGCTCTGATACCACATAGAAATCTATAGACTCGTATGGTATTGGGCCACACGCTCACATGTGGGTATATAAATGGGATTAGAGCCCATCTTTGCACAAAGCCAATTGATTTGTGCAAGATGAACTCCAACCCCATTTGTATACCCAACATATGTGTGTGAGACCAACACTCTTTGAGCTCATGAATTTCTATAATACTTTTAAAACAATTACAATAAAACATGTTTCCATTGAATGACAAGTTGCTCCTCTGAATCAAATGCCAAATAAATGAATTCCAAATCCCACACCACCCAAAACATGAACAAGACACCTACACCAAAATAGGAAAAGCAAAGTTCTTTATGGGAAAACCAAGTCCCGAACACAAAAACTTCTAATTGAAAGTAAACATGAATGCCTATACCAATTCCCAACAACAAATATACTTATAATCACCAACTCTTCCTTCTAATATATTTATTCTTTCAACCTTTCTCACCATGCTTTACTCACTGCAAGTTATTAAAAAACAATAATGCTCAAGATTGCGCACTTATGAGCTCGAGCCTTCGAGTCCCAATGCTGAAGACAGCCAATTGCAGACGTCGTCCATCTCTTCAGGAACAGTATAATGGCCGACCCTGCACAATTTTATTCTACACGTAAGAGACATACTCAATGTAATCTTTATTGGGTTATTCTTGTCATGAAAGAATAATATTAAAATACCCGTTGTAGGTTTTGAACGCAAGATTTTGGAACCCTGTTGAACGTAAGACCTCTTCCGATTTCTCACCATGTTTAAAGAGGACCACATCATCACCTGAAAGAGTTAACAAGGATTAGAGAATTGAAGTAGTTTTGTGCTAGATCATGCCAGTAAAAGGCATAGTAAGTATGCATCGATGCAGTGGCCAAAAATAAACCATGAACAAGCATGACGAAAACCAAAGAGCACAAAGCAAACAAGGTAAAATATTCAACCACATCCCCCCATAAACTATTGAAAGAAAAAAAAAATGCATCTCAGAATGATAAGTACACATAGGATAGCTGCAAATATCTCATTAGAGGAAGCTGAAGGTGGCTAAAGTAAATTAACAGAAAGTACAAAGCAATCAAATGTCTATGTCAATCTGCGGTTATATAACCAGATACAGTGCCTTCTGTTCCGTCAATTATAGAAGCTCTAAGAAACTACAAGTCAATGCAGATAGTAGTTCCTTCCTAAGAGCATGAGATTAGTTCACTCTTGATCGAAAAATGTAGTTATGAGTGTAAAGACCATACATACATTGGTTGAGAGGTTTAAGGACAGAACAAACATGAACGGCAATATAATACATCAACAAGACAAAATCTGACAGATCTCACCAACACCCATGTGGACAAGAGACTCAAAATGTAGAACTCCGACATGAATACGTAATGCAGAACTCCTACACGAATACGTTAACACTTCAAAGATCAATAATTGATGCACTAAGATGAACAAAGTACAAACATACCTTTGCCATGGCAAAGCAAAATGGGCAAGGATGAAGCACGCCTTGCAGCTTCAGGCGAACCTTCTATCTTGTTCTTCAAGCTCCTGAAACACACCTAACGATTGATAACTCTTGGCCAATAAAAAGAAAACAAAAAACTTCAGGATTTTGTAAATGGAAGACAAACCTGGAACATGGAAGCCAGCCACTTAGACCAACAACTGCAGCTATGTTAACTGGGTATACATTCCCATTCCCATACTTTCCCTGAGCAGCACAAGTGGCTGAGTAGAGGGCAGTTGCAGCACCCATACTGAAGCCTCCAATGCCAACTTTGACTGCAAAGATATCGATATCATTTATTATCAGAGAAAGAAATCGATGTTTTCAAAATAAAACTGAATACTTAAGTGCAGCGCGGGAAGAGGAGTGAAATGTTTTGTGTAGTTGTGAGTCTTGTGACAAACTTCGACCTGGCAGTATAATGCAGTAAATAGTCACAGTGACAAGGTCAGACTCAGACGTGACAATTGAACAATCATGCAATCATGACAATACAAATAAATAAGATCAATAGTAAGGAGAAACAACAAAAAAACAAAAGAAAAAGGGCTAATTCAATCCTGTATATTTAAAGAGAATTCATATCCATGTGCATAGAAGGAAAGGGTAAGATATCACGGCCATAATTAGGAAAACAGATTCCCATGAACGCTATAACAGTTGCTGCCATTTATTAACTTGTCAATTGGGGCATTGCCGTGTCAATTTTGAAGCATGTCATGCACCAAAGTTTCCTAGTTCAGAATTATTAATACAAGGCTATTTTATTATTAAAAAAAAGGTCTAATGATAAAAAAATATCCTAACCTTTACAACTTGTATCAATTATATCCTAACCTTTAGAATTTAGTATCAATTTTATCCTCAACCAGTGATTGTAAGGCGTCAAGGCGATGCCTAGGCGTTTCCGTGTTAAAGGTGAGGCATCGCCTAGGCGAAAAAAAAAATATTGATTTAGAAGCCCCCTGAAAAATTAATTATTTATTTTCAACTCCCTATCTGTTTACTAGTACTACTAATCATTGTCTGTTTACTACATTAATAATAATAATAATAATAATAATAATAATAATAATAATAATAAATATTGAAGCTTCATACTTGTAAGTAAAAAAAAATTCAATACTTCAAAAAATATAGTTAAATACAAAAACAATTTAGAATCTTCGATATTTTACTAGTCTTGAAAAACATAATAAAAGTGTTGGTAGAAAAAGGAAATGTATTTGTAAAAAAATGTTTGTAAAATATTTTTATAAAAAATATAAACTTAAAACAACTAAAAAAGATTTTTTTTTTAAATTTACTGTTTATGGTGAACAGTACTTACTGTTTATCGACGATGAACAGTAAGTACTGTTCATGATGAACCAGTTGGCCTTTGCGAGGCCATTAATGGCCACCGCTACCTCAAAAGTGGGCCGGCATTAGTTGCCGTAGGTTAGAGGAGTCGTCGAGAGGTCGGAGAAGTTGCCAGAAGTGAAAATTTACCTTTCTAGACACGTTGGAACTTTGTCGGTGACGTGCCGGAACCTCGCCTGAAGTCGCTCACCAGAGGGTTAAGATCCGAAAGTTGTTTGAAGGGTTGGGGTGGAGTGGATAAGGTTGATGCGGTAGAGAATGGGGATTCTATTAGGGTTTAAGTTTATATATATATATATATATATATATATATATATATATATATATATATATATATATATATATTTATTTAAGGCTCCTATACTCTTAAAAAATTTACTAAGACCTCCCTAAAGACCTTAAATATGTTCAAATGCACCCACCGCCCGCCTTAGAAACCGCCTAGGCGTCACTTAGCCGCCGAGGCAACGCCTTACAACTACTAACCTCAACTAATTTAGACCATTTTTTTTGCCCACACATCATTTTTTTTATTATTTTCTTATTATAACATTTAAAGATTTATTCATACATATGCATTAAAGCTTAATATCCTTTTTTTTATGTATTCATGTATATAATACACATAGAGTAGTGTGTGTACACATGATACTCAATCATATACATATAATCTAAGTACATAATTCTATTCAAGTACATAATTTTTTATTAAATTAAACAACTATGGATACCTTCTAATAAGTTTTATATGTTATTTTCATATGTATATATACACATGATTTTCAACTTACTATTTGTGCTTTATGAATAACTAAAAAAAATTAATTAAGGTATTAACGTGTCATTGATTTATAAATGTTTTTGTTGTGAGTTCTCGTACATTAATTCAAATACGAGGTTAACAAAATTTTAATGTGTAAATTAATCAATATGGATGATCATGAAAAGAAAAGTTAGAAGATTATATTGATTTCAAAGAAAAAGTGTCTAAAATTAGTTGAGGATAGAATTGATACTAAAACGAAATGGTTAGGATAGAATTGATAATTTTCAAACGTTAAGATAGAATTGATGCAACTTGTAAAGGTTAGAATATTTTTTATCATTAGGCCAAAAAAATAATAATAACAATATAACATTCTTTGGCATTTATGCATTTGCACATTGAATCCCATATTCCGAAGAACTCAAATATAAGTATTGAAAGTAGGAGTAGCATCAATTGACACAAAGATTAGGGAAGGGCAGTCACAGTGGTTTGACACCTCCAAAGACAGCCTACAAATGCCCCTGTTAGACAACTTGCTCAATAGAAATTGAAGAAATTGGATGATGTATGAGTAAACGGAAGCAAACTCGGACACATTGATTATGAAGGATTTAAAGGATTTGGAAAACATGTATTAATTGCACCAAATCGAGTGCAATGGAAGAGTTTCATCCGTGTAGCCGACCTCAACTAATTTAGGATTGAGGCTTTGTTGTTGTTGTTGTTGTTGTTGTTGTTGTTGTTGTTGTTGTATTACTTTTCTAAGAAGAAAACGTTTTATCCATTGTAAAGCTCTGAAAGTACTCAACATAAGCACAAATAAAGAATAATGCCAACAGCGCATGTAAATGCATCCTAATTTTAAGGTTTTCATGACAAAAAAGCAATGAGATCAATGATTTCTGCACTACCCCATGTCATGTGCCAGAAAATACCAATATTGAATCCATTTAAAAGTACATTCACAAGACCGAAAAGGAAAAACAGCCATCACTTGATTCATATTGAATGCAAGCAAAAAAACCCATGCAAAAGGAACATTACTGCGCTAGCAACTAACAAGTGCTTCATAGAAAGAAATCTCAGCCAAATTCAAGCATTCAAAAATAAAACCTTCCAAGAGCAAACTCTTTAAACAAGGGGGAAAAGATGACAATTATTTTATCTAAACAAAGGTATCATTTTAAGACTTGATAAAACATTTTTATCTCAGTTCAGAAAAAGTAAAGCGTCAAGAAACTTCTAGGAAGAAACATACTGTCAGCTGGTTCAGTAGATAACAAGTTGGCCACATGAGCAGCAGAAGCATCTAAGCCTTCTACATCATCAGGACCGTCTTCAGACAGGTCCCCAACATCAAACCCTGATATAAATTTGAGAAGAAAAAGGTTGTCGGCAGATGTTTGTCAAACAAAACCATAATCATACACGAGCTATAGTTTAAAACTCAAGATTTGTATTAAAAGAACATATACAAGATAATGAATGAAAATTTAATGAAAATCTCACACGCAGTGCATGGAAATCCACCAAAAATAGCAACTGGCCTCGTTGGGGAAGTTGGGCAAATCCATTTAATCTGTACAAAACGAAAAAAAAATAAAAATAAAACATTCTCCAACTTAAGGGTAGAAAGTAGAAAGAATTTATACATGTATGATGCATCTATTAATTGCACTCAAGGCTGGCCTTGTTTGGTTGAAGGTGGAGTTATCTCCCAAGAGATGACTTGCAAGCAGTCCAACTTCCCTGCAAGTTATCTCCCAACTTACAGGGAACGGTGAGAGATATCTCCCCTACCCCCCTACTATCTCCCAGGAGTTGTGGACATAATTACCCTCATTAATGACCCTTTTATTACTCATCTTTTTTCTCTTATTTGAAGGTTATTTATGTCAATTCATATATTTTATTGTTTAAAAATTTACAACTTCCCTTGCAAGTTTAAAGTTGAATCAAACATGAAAATATTAACTCCAAGGAGATATCTCCGAACTAACACTGTAAGTTAACAAAAATAAATCAAACGAGGCCCAAGTGAAAGTCATCCAATTCTGAAAGCTCTAACAATTAGCTAATTAGATGTATTGGATGAGTGAACCTACATTGAAGGGTTGTATCCCAAGGGCATCTCCTATGTATTGCACCAAAATGGTGCAACTTTTGCATCATTTTGGTGCAAAAAGTATAAAAAATATTATTCTCATCTCCAACCCAACTACACTATCTTTTACACCAAAAATTAATCATTTCACATCAAACATTAATTTTTCTATTTTATTCAATAGTTTTATTTACTTCGAAAAATTATTTTTCACACAACTTCATTTAAAAAATAATAAATAATTTGAGCAAATCTCTTATAAAAAATAATTAAGCAAATCTTATCGTTTTGGGCTATTTTTTTAAATAAATTTTATATTTCAATACAAACATTTATATGTTTAACCAAAAAAAAAAAAAACAGAAATTCTGAAATCAAATCCACAAAATCCTCCAACAACCGAATATTTAGCTTGAAAATCTCTCCAAATTCACTAAAATAGGTATTATTTTAATCTTTCAAGCGTGGGCCCTACTTGACACTGGTACCACACCAAACGTCCAACCCAACGCCAATTCCCAACGCAAATTGGTGTTGGGTTGTAGATGCTCTAAAACAAAGAAACAGTTCTTACCGGTGCTATGCCTTTGGTTTGGCTAATCCATATTAAAAAAAAATATTGTGATGTCATATTCTCAAACTTAAAGGGCATGAAAAGTCGTTAAGTGAAGCAATATATGTATTAATCAAATACACATTACAATATATTTTTTACTTTACTTTCTCATTATTTTAAATATCAAGATTAAAATACCTATCCAAGCAGCCACTTTACATCATCAATGATTATTTCTACCAATATTATAAAGTGCAAAAATCATTATAAACATAATGCATCTTCTTACATTTGGAAGAGGAAGGGTTTCCAAGAGCTGGGACCAGCTGCAAAGAAAACCCAACAACAAGCAATCAGAAAGATGAAATGACACAAAATTCCAGGCAGGAATAGCAAATATACATGTTCTACATGAAATCAGGTCCAACTCAAAATGAGAAAGTTTGAGTAACAAGAATATCTCAATTCTCAACTGCAGGAACTTTTATCAGCATGCTTCTAAGCATCCCCTTTTTTTCATTTTTTTTTTTTTTTTGCTTTTATTTCATCATCAAAATGTTTTGATGAGAAACAAAACACACAGACGCGTTATTAATGAAGTAAAGAATGCCTCAAAAAAACATATAATAGAAAGAGCTAGAAGTCTTATGTACTTCCCTTTAATTGAACCGATACTCCTAATAACAGATAATCTTTTTGAACTTATCATTGAAAAAAGTCCACAGCCATTTGAAGAAGATAAAATTAGTAGACATGCATGACTCAGGTGTTAAATCTAAGAACCTTATATTTGACTAGATGTGAGTTTCTTGCATCAGCACTTGAAATTACTATTAGTAGACTTTCATGCGTAAAAGCTTATGAACTAGATAAAAAATAAATATTCTTATTAAGTGCACCACTACGATTTTGAATATGTGGTCCCTTATCCAAACTTATGACATCCACTTTAAAAAATGCACCTTTTTATCAAAGCACTAAAAGGAGAAATAACAAAAGAAAAGAGAAAGCAAAAAAGCTTTACAAAGTCCTCACTTTTTATTAACTAAAAATAAATAAACTATGGGTTTATGATTCAAGAACAAGTTCGACATGTACCCCATACCCTTGTGCCACCGAGAACAGAACAAAATAAAATGACATCATTAAACTCCTCCCACACCATGACAAAGACATCTCACCAATCGCATATGACATAATCTTCTGATTTTATTTTATTTTTTTGTCAAATTGACACATTCTTCTGATTGAGGGGGAAAAACATTCAACTTCAATATATTTTCACATTAAAATATGAAATAAAACATTTTCCTAACAGCACAAGCTTCTCCCATTCAAGCATGTCAACATGAGTAGATAGAAGGGAACCAAAAAACAATTTGTTAAAAATCCAAAAGAATTAATTTTCAATCTTATCAAAAATATTGTACAAATACAGTAAGTCCAACAAAGAAAATCCAAAATGGTCAACAAGCATAACCGATTTCACAAACAGAAATGGCAGTCTGAAACCTAGTTAAATGATCATTTCTCTCACAAAAGGAAGAAACAGATAAAAGATTTTGACATAAAAGCGACGGCATTCCAATGCCTTAATATGAATGCATTAAAGAAAAGGGGAAGAAAATTCCACCTCCAAGGATCAAAGAAATTACAATAAAAAAAGGGAAATAATCACATACCTGGAACCATTATCGCCAAGGCCATGTAGCCAAACAATAGTCGCCTGGTGTCTACCTTTGGGCCTCACTACATGAGTCCTTCCGAATTCAACTGCCCTAGAACTTCTAGTACCTAATATTTACAGCAAGCGCAATTCATTATACAAAATTTCGAAAGACTAATGCAAGTAAAGTCCCAGTTTCAAAAACAAATTAACCTCGAAAAACAAAACGAAAACATCAAACGGGCTGCTTTTAGTTCCATTAATCCATACTTAACAGACACAAAACTAAAAATATCCATTTGAAAGAAGAAGAAAATGAGCTAACCTGAACCAAAAGAAGAGCTGGAAAAGCTCATCTCTCCCACCCGAAGAACCCTGGAAATGAACCCGATTTTCGCAGTGAATGGAAACAGCACCTCCTGCAATAGCAAAAGCCCCAAATTGAAAATCTCAAATTATGACAATTGTATGCTCAAAATGGGAAAAGACCCATGAAATGGTGTCACCAACTCAACTATCAGAACCAACGAAAGACAGCAAACCCCAGAGACAGAGATTTTATGAGTGAACAAGCGACCAAACAAACAGATCAAGAGAGCACATTTACAGCATAAATAGTGCCCCAATTCTCAAATCCTTATGGGATGAGTAGAGAGGAAGCAATAAAGCAACCTCAACCTCATAAGGAAATCTACAACAACCCAATACAACTATTGCCAAAATAAGTGAAATAATGAGAAGCCCATGACTTCGTTTTGAATTATTTGAAATGGGTAAGCCATTAATAACAGAGATCAGACAAATCAATCAAGTGGGTGAAACTCCAAATCTAGTTTCATGAATAACTCTGCCCAGAGAAAAAGAAGAAAATTAATGAAGAAAGGGAAAAAAAGGGTGAGATTTTTTTTTTACATACCAACAAGGTCGATTGGAACGGATTGGATTTAGTTGAGAGGAGAAGACAAAAGGGAGCGAGCTTTTCCGCTGTGTTGCTGTTTCTCGGTTCGTCCGATTGACCTTTTTCGCCTCACCCTTTTGAGTGGCTCGTAGTAGGGTGCGCACGGGTCGGGTTTGGGTCGACCCGACCCGATACCCGATGACCCCGACTCTTGTCGGGTAGTTGGAAAACAGACCCGTAATCCGACCCGACAGGTAGTAGACCCGATTTAAACCCGATCCGTTTAGAGTCGGGTCGTCGGGTCGGGTCGTCGGGTGACCCGGTTTCATGAAAAACAGCGTCGTCGGGTCGGGTCGGGTCGGGTCTCCATAGCAACAAAAACAGCAGGTTCAGGAAGAAAAAAAAACAGCAAAAAACAGCAAAAAAACAGCAAAAAACAGGTATTAGGGTATTTTGGTCGGGTCGGGTCGGGCCGCGCGCGGGGCTTCACTTACTTAGGGATTAGGGTATTTTGGTCGGGTCGGGTCGGGTTCACTTTGTGACATACCCGAAACCCGACCCGATACCCGACGGGTCAGGTTTTTTGACCCGATTTTTTTTTTAAAAACCCCCCTACCCGACCCGCCACCCGCCACCCGAGTCGGGTCATCGGGTTTGGTGCCCACTCCTAGCTCGTAGGTTGCAAAGCATGTCTCTGCCTTAATAAGAAGAGAGCCCTGCTAAGTGCACCCCAGTATTTACTTAGTACACCTAAAACAAAAGTTGAACTTAAAAAAAAAGTTGATTCTACTACAAAATGACTTTATGCCTCACTGTTATTAGTTCACATCACTACACTTTCCTCTCTCTCCACACACTTTTTTCTTGTCATTTGTAGACATCATCGAGTGATTCGGCCTCGCAAGTTTGAATATCTTGTTGGAGAGTCGGTCATAGCCCACCGAACCTCTAGTTGGAGAATTAGTCGGAACTCACCGAACCTTTAGGTCGACATTTGTCAACTAAATCTCACCAAAAAGGTTCGATTGGACAACACTGAGCCTAGAAAATAAGTTTCGGTTATATATCGCTGAACCTAAAATAGATGTCTCGACTAAGGTTTTAAAATTAGGTGTTTCAGTTCAGATGAAGGGATTTTGATAAAAATATAGGGTGCACTTATAAGTTAAAATTTAAATTTGGGGTGCCACGTAT
Source organism: Stephania japonica (assembly GCA_039657345.1). Classification (NCBI taxonomy): domain Eukaryota; kingdom Viridiplantae; phylum Streptophyta; class Magnoliopsida; order Ranunculales; family Menispermaceae; genus Stephania; species Stephania japonica. The sequence goes on from CM077559.1 coordinate 37,066,174, forward strand.
AATCGGGTGCACTTAGTGAACAGTGGGGTGTACTTAGCCGGACTCTAAGAAAATCACTCCAAATTGTGCTTCGGGTCCTGAATTGTTGTTTGCCTGCAGTGAAAAGTGAAAAACAAAAATTACAAACCAACTGGGCCTAAGGCACACCTAAGCTTCTTTTGCATTTGTCTGGGCTAGGGCTATAAATTTTGGATGTTGATGACTCTAGTATAAGAGATCTAGTAAATTTAAGATATTTTGTAATTGCTACCTATACTCATCTCTATGAATGTAGCACATGATTAAGGTAACTTGATGGAGCACGCTTGTTACGGTAGCTATAAAAATAGCTTTAATTACGAGTTTTTTTTTTATGGGAGTGTTTGCCTTTTGGCAAATAATATCTCACCATCTCACCAGAAATACTTTGACAAAAAACACAAAATGCTTTAATGATGAAATTAAATTAGATTTTTATCCCTTACATAAAACACAAAAATGTTTCTTTTTTTGAGGTCAAACACAAAATGTTTTAATTACACAAAAATGGTGTAAATATTTAGTTAAATAAGGGGTACAATAGGTTTAATACGTATAAACACTCTCTTGAATTTATTAAACCATTTATATTTCTTGAGATGAAACTTTAGCTAAAATGACTTATATTTTCAATATGAGAGAGTAATAAATTATGGATGTTGATGACTTATGAGCACATCTATAAAAGTAGGGCAAACCAAATCATTTTGTCCCTCAACTTTGTGGCTTTTACACTTTCGGTTCCTGAACTTTCACAAAGATATATATTTAGTTATTCTACCAATTAAAGCGTTAAATCTCACTGATGTAACTTACAAAAATGTTTTGTGACTAGCTAAACGGAGTATATATAGTGGTTTATACTTATTATTGAATTCACTATTTACTTTTTTTTAAAATAAAAACAAAAAAAAGAAACCCAATTTTCTCATAAGCATAAAAACTCAAAGTTCAGAGGCTGCATAAAAAAAATAAAAAATTTAGGGATCAAATATACACCAATAACATTTCATGGACCAAATGTCACTAATAAAGTTTAATGGCCAAAAACATAAAAATAAAAAAAATAAAAAAAAAAAACAACTGAAAGTTGAAAGAGCAAAAGATATGTTTATAAGAGTTGAAGTGTTCTTTTTTTTTTTTTTTTTTGGTAGAAAGAGTTGAAGTGTATTGAAGTAAACTGAAGAGATTGTACCAAAAAGAAAAGAAAACTCAACACGGCTCTCTACATATAGAATGGATTGCAAGGGCGTCATTGAGTCAGACTGGTGCTTCGTAAGATGTCAGGTCTTAGTTTTGTTTTTTATCTTTTGTTTTTCGCCTTTCTCCATGACGAATCAACGTAGAATGACATAAGACGTTAAATTGATTAAAATTGCATTTTTGTTGAGAAAGGAGTCAAGCTAATGAAAGTTAAATAATGTCAAAAAATTTGGAAAAATACTAGAACATTACTAGAAAATGTATTTTTTACGACAAACAACATTTGTTGCGAAAAGAATGAATTTCGTCAGAAAAGGAAATTTGCAACAATCATGCGACATTTTTTGCACTATAGCAAAAACACGGTGTTGCAAAAACTTTGCAACAATAAGTTGCCATCGTATATAGATTTTGCGACAAAATTGTTTTCGTAGCAAATGTATGTGACGTATTAGAATTTTCTTTTACAACAAAATACATTAACATTTTTTGGATGTCACTAAAACATTTGCAACGATTATACGTTGTAGCAAATGAGTAACACGCATTTAAAATATTTGTTTGTAACACATTTATAACGTTAAAAAAACTTTTTGGACATTCATTTGCGACATTAAAATAGCATAGCAAATTTATCTTTATTTTTAAGATAATATTTTGTGACACTTTTTTCCGTTTGGGGTTTTTACAACATTCAATTTTAAAATCATTATTTATCACAAGAAAAAATTATTACGTTGTTTTTCTAGCTTCTAGTAAATATAGTGGCGGTAGTACGCTAATTTACAAATATGGTTATATGATCTAAGAAATAAAAATAAAACATAATGGAAAGACTTTTAATGGATAATAACAACTATTGTGTTTTGTTCCCCACATTAAAAAATAAAAGCACAAATGTAAGCAATTTTTGTAGAATTTAACCCTTCTACCACTCTTCAAAAAAAAAATCCTTCTACCAAGTATTTAATACTATAAAAATTATCTATTAGCTAAAACAATAACTTAATACTGCTAAAGAAATAAAAACTTGCAACTAATGATATTTTCCTTCATATCATGTGCCATCTTCATTGAACCCTTTTTCTCAAAAAGAAATTTTCATTGGACCCTGAAAAAAAAATAACAATTTGAATATGTAAAAACTTCAAAAAAATGAACATCGAATCACTTCATATATTCAAAATTAGATCAAGAACAAAAATTCACTCCAACCGTAGATTATAACTTAATATTCATCCTAGAATATTGAGATAAATATGCAATCCAACATACAATAATGGAACTGTATGAATTAGGGACTTGAAGCTACCTTCATTCCTCTTAATTCAAAAATCAAAAGAGAAAATCACAACTGCCCACTTTAAGTACAAATCAAAAGATTTATTCATTTGAGAGGATGCACATTGACACCATCAATAAGTTGAAATACGCAATCTTGAGATTTCTTATAACCATCAACAAACATATGAAATATTCTAGCCCTAACATGATCTATTAAATTTTATATCAGAGCTGAAAAAAATCTCCAATCAAATAAAAGTCACCACTTAGAACAAAAATATTTTGAACCATCCCAACGGATCGATATAATGGTTGAAACAAAATAACAAAATCCAAAAACTTAATAAATAGGCACATAATAATAAGTTAGAAGCAAACATAAGTAAAGTGAATCATGCATGGATCAACCATCTACTTAACGTTCATTTGACAACTTTTTTTTGACTAATCCATTTGACAACTTTGATTTCAGATTTAATGGTTCAATTTTCTAAGTTCCAAAGATGGGTACAAGAAAGCACAAAAGTAACTGAATCAACTTTCAAACAGAGTTAATTTTAAACCAAAGCAAGCATCTTTTTTTAATATGATCAAAATGCACTCATATGTTTGTCACAATCTCAAATTACTAATGGACAAGAGTGACGTGTACAACCCAACTCTATAATATCTAGCAAGACAAAAAGATCATAAGATAATCAAAATTTCACACATTAGTCTACAGTTCACATAAAAATACTCAATCCCATACAATACAATAGGGGCCATAAATAATTCATGACAAAAACTCAACAATGGCATATGACTAATCTCAACAAAAGTGCTAACTATTTAGACGTAGAAGAGATCACATGTTTGTTTTCTGAGGAACACATGAGAAACCAGATTTTCACAAAAAGTCAACAATGGCATATCCCTATATCTAAAGGCGCAAATAGATGACTTAAAGGACTGATATAACTTTTGGTGTGACATATTTATTATCATTTTAGATGATGAAACTAGATCGTTTAGACAAAATAGAAAAAGAAAATCGTATATAATGAAACTATATCGTTTACACAAAATAGAAATAGAAAAGGAAAACAAACACAAAAGGAAGAAAAAATTCTTCTTGGGACATGGAACATATGAACGCTTACTAAAAAGTCAATGGAATTAGTTGATACTTTGATTAGAAGGAGTATCAATATTGCTTGCCTTCAATAAACAAAATGGGTAGGAGAAAAGAGTAAAGAAATAGGAAACACAAGGTTTAAGTTGTGGTACACTTGTATAGATAGAAAATGAAATGGAGTAGGAATTCTTATGGATAATGATTATAAGGATAAAGTCGTAGTAGTTACGAGAATGGGAGATAGATTTATCCTAGTTAAATTAATTATTGGAGACAAAAAAATTAACATAGTTAGCGCCTATGTACCACAAGTAGGATTGAACGATAGCATGAAACACAAATTTTGGAATGATTTGGATGGATTTATGCAAAGTATATCATTAGATGAAAAAGGGTTTTATTAGAGGAGATTTAAATGGGTATTTGGGGGCAAGTAATGATGAGTTCGAGAGAGTTCATAGAGGTTTTGGTTATGGTACTAAAAATGAAGAAAGAGAATCAATCTTAGAATTTGCTTTAGCGTATGACCTTGTCTTAGCAAGTACTAGTTTTAGGAAAAGAGAGTCGCACATAATTACTTTTAGTAGTGGTCATAACAAGAGTCAAATAGATTTTATTCTAACAAGAAAAATAGATAGAAAAATATGTAGATACTGCAAAGTAATACCCGGTGTAGTATTTACTACCCAACATAAGTTAGTAGTATTTGATATAAACTAAAACAACGACTTAATAAGAATAAAAGAAACAATGACCATAGAATAAAGTGGTGGAACCTAAAAAATAGTAAACAAGTAGAGTTTAGAGAAAAACTACTAAAAAAAATGTTTAGAATCTTGATTTAGATGCTAATACAACGTGGTTAGAAATGAGTTGTTGCATAAGAAAAGTAGCGTCAAACGTGTTAGATATATCTAAAGGCTTGGGACCACCAAAGAAGGAAACAAGGTGGTGGAATGAGGATGTCCAAAAAGCAATTAAGACTAAAAGAAAGATGTATAGGAAGATACCTAGGTGTCAAGATGAAGATGCGTACAATCAATATAGAGAAGCTAGAAATTATATAAACAAGCTAAAAAAGTAGTTAGTCAAGCTAAAACAAATTTTATGGACGATTTATATACAAAGTTAGGTAATAGAGATGGCGAAAAATATATTTATAGGCTAGCGAAATTAAAAGATAAAAAGAAACAAGTCCTATAAGATGTATTAAGGACAAAAATTAAAATTTTTTAACACGCGAAGATAATATTAAGGAGAGATGGAGAAGCTACTTTGATAGTTTATTTAATGATGGCCAAGTTGATATCATAGTAGATGACCCAAACCAAGAAAGAAATGTAAACTATACACGCAATATTAGAATTTCGGAAGTCCAAGAGGCATTGAAAATGTTGAAAATAGGGAAGTCATGTGGCCCCCAGATGAAATACCCATATAGGTTTGGAAATGCTTAGGAGAAATTGGATTGACTTGGCTAACAAAACTTTTCAACAAAATTTTAAAATCAAAGCTCATGCCAATGGATTGGAGAAGCACGCTTGTACCAATCTTCAAAAACAAAGGTGACATTCAAAGTTGTTCAAACTATTGGGAAATTAAACTTATGAGTCATACTCTGAAACTTTGGGAGATGATAATTGACAATAGGCTAAGAAGAGAAATAACAATATCATAGAATCAATTTGGTTTCATGTCTAGAAGGTCAATTATGGAGGCAATTTTCCTTGTAAGAAGAGATTGATGGAAAAATATAAAGAAAGGAAAACCAATCTTCATATGGTATTTATAGATTTTAAAAAAGCATATGATAGGGTTCCTAGTGATGTTCTTCAGTGGGTTCTAGAAAGAAAATGGGTGCATGCTAGATACATAGTCACGATTAAGGATATATATGAGGGAATAATAACTAGAATAAAGACATTCAAAGGAACTACAAAAGATTTTCCCATTACGATAAAACTATATCAAGGATCGACTTTAAGCACATATTTCTTTACGCTAGTTTTTGATGAACTAACTGGGCATATTCAAGATGATATGCTATGGAGTATGTTATTTGTAGATGATATTGTCTTAGTGGACGAAACAAGAGATGGGTTGAATAGGGAATTAGAACTTTGGAGGAATACATTAGAATCTAAAGGCTTTAAATTTAGTATGATGAAGATCGAGTACATGCACTGTAAGTTTAGAAATGCGAGACATCGATATGATGAAGTGGAAAAATTAGGGAAAGTAGAAGTTCCTAATATGAAACACTTTGGATATCTAAGATCAATCATAAAATGATGGTAATATTTAGAATGATGACACACATAGAATGTAAGCAGGATGGAAGAAATGGAGGAGTGCAACTGGTGTGATTTGTGATAAAAATATACCAACCAAGTTAAAAGAAAACTTTTATAGTACCACAATTATACCAGCTATGCTCTATGAAAGTAAATGTTGGGCGGTCAAGCAACAACAATTACATAAAATGAACGTAGTAAAAATGAGGATGTTTAGGTGGATGTGTGGTAAAACTCGTAAAGATAGGATAACAAATACAAAAATTCAAAGATAAGTAGTAGCACCAATCAACTAAAAAATTAGGGAAGGGTGGTTGCGATGGTTTGCTACCTACAAAGATGACCTACATATGTCCCGACTGGAAAACTTGACTTAATAGGAATTGAAGAAATTCAACGAGGTAGAGGTAGATCGAAGTTAACTTGGGATGCATTTACTAGGAGGGATTTGAATGATTTGAAATGCTCACCATCAATTGCACAAAATCGAGCACAATAGAAGAGTTTAATCCATGTAGCCGATCCCAATTAGTTTGGGATTGAGGCTATGTTGTTGTAGTATATCTATTATCATTTTAGCACTTCTCAAAAATATGTACACCCTTTAGCACCAAACCCTTTAAGCCACCCTTGCTCGAACCCCTTTTTCGCCCCTGCCTATTCATGCCTCCTTACTATTAACACTCTTCCAGTAGAATAATTGATTATGTTAATAATATATGTATAGTAGAGACCCAAAAATAAATTGCTTTACATATTTTTTTTTCTAACCCAATTTCTTTTGTGTTTAGGAACATTGCTAAATAACTTGTAAAAATCATAAGTTGTAATTAATGATATTGAAGCATAGTTTCACTAAGATTTACAGTCAAAATACACACTTAATTAAAGATGATAAAACTTATATTTCTCTTGGTAGAGTTTAAAAAGATGATAAAACTTATGTTTAATTACAAAATGTCTTCATAAAGATAAAGTTTAAAAATCTTACAAACCTCATTTTTTATTGTTTTTTTACTTTAGCGAGAGACAAACTCATGACCTCTTTAAACCTTGTCTTTTGGCAAGTGAGGTCTCATCCATGTCACCAGAGATGCTTTGACTCATTTTTTATTGTTTTTTAAATCATAAAATAATTAAGTGAAGACTTGGGAGGAGGAAAAATAATTGATCTAATATAATTTTTTATTTAACAAAATATTACAAAATTAACTTTCTTCATGTAAAATTTTGCTTGTATCTTATTAATTTATATTCCAAATCATTTTGATTATTAGTTTATTATTCGATTATGATCAATTTTTACTCATATTTTTTAATTTGATGCAAAAAAACTTATTCTATGTGGCCCACCCAAGAGTTATATGGCTTGAAACTGGATTCTAGGGAGACTCAAATTGTAACGACCTCCCCCCACCAAGGTTACGTTGGCCTTCCTAAACCATTATCCGCGCATGATACCTGAACTAGACCCAAATAATGGCTTGGCACGCCTATTTGAACTAACAAAATATCAGGCTAACAATATGAATCATAGGTGCGGAAATGATACAAAACTAAATTCCATAAATAAGACATGAACATCACTAATGGGTTCCTAAGTCCTTGAACAAGTTTCAAACCCTTTCCAAAAAGCTTCCAAATAGTTCAACCTATCATCAAAAAGGGTTCAAACTACCCAAATAACCTATTTTAAGTTACAACCCAAAGTTTGAATGTCTTTCAAATCATATCATAGATAATAATAATAATAATAATAATAATAATAATAATAATAATAATAATAATAATAATAACAGTCCAAGGCTTTCAAGTGCAAGGAGACTTCAAGCGATGAATTTCCCGCTGCCACGATCTACCGCACTAGTGGATGGACTTGTATTGTAAGTGAGGTGAGCTAAAGAGCCAACGAAGCTCAATAAGAGAGAAGTCTCACTCAAACACTAAACATGCAAGCATTATCTAATAGATAAACAAGATCTAACATGGAGTCGAAATCCAATCACTTGCATAAGTAGAAAAATATGGAATACATAATTCATATTCATTCATAAGCAAAATAATGAGTTCCAAGACATGAAAGCATGAAAGTTCGCTTATGTTCATTGTATAATCATGGAAGTAAATTCACCATTAGATGCGTAGAAGCAAGGTTCTTACTTCATTTAATCGCATGAAAATGAAGTCTAGTCCAAACAGGAATCATGGAAGTAAAGTCTACAACAATCTAGCAACATGAAATCAATGATCATACTTTGAGTTGGCGCATAAAGACAGGTTCTTTTACATAGCAAGTAGATGTTCATGATTTCATAGTAAGGCATACTTCATATTTCCTAAAAGTGTGACAATGGAAATCATTCATGGCACAAATGTATATTTCACGTTTCAACAACATATAGCATAATCCTCCTTTCATAACATATATGCATATTCAAAGATTCGCCAAAGCATAGTACAAGCATCCATCCATTTCATGCAACACATATTTCAAAATTGATCATCCATAATCAAGGAAAAGATTCACAAATCATAAATAAAAGCCGACATTTATGCAAGTGGCCCCAAAGATATTATAGATAATTAATAATATAAGTCATTATTTCATTTAATGCATTCTAGCTATTGATATGAATTCGGTGAGCAAATCACTTACCCTCGAGGTGATGTGAACCTTAATTGGACATAATGGTTATTGTAACCTCCAACTAGTTCAATCAAACCAACAGTAAGTGGTTCCAAGCCATCACCGATTGTGACCACTTGTTTTAGTAGATCAGAATGTGAACTCCTTCATTTGATAGTCTAAATAGTTCTTCCTATTAGTTCATTTGATATAGTGAGTAGTCTCATCCCGCTAGTCAGGGCGCGAACCACTCCATTTGATGGGCACACGACCGCATTCCGCTTTAAGTGTTCATGTCACACGCATTCCATAGATAAGTATGCTCATACCCATAACTAAAATGCAACCCAATATCCTAAGTCCTTTAATTTAAAACGTGATATCCTATTTTATATAATATCATGCCAAGTTTAATGCTTGAGTGAAGCTCCCCACTTACGTGGACTCGTCGCGACGCCTATGCTGACTCTTTACGTGCTCGGGGGGTCCTACGTGAACTGCATCACATATCTATACAATTCATATACATGCACATCAATACAATTGTTAATTTAAAGTGACTAATTTTCCAATTTGATTGTCTTTGGGGTCTACTAGTGTGGGCCTTGTGGGTCCACCGTTGCCTGATGAGAGGGTCGTGAGGTGGAACCCAGTCCACACTTCCCCTCGGGACGTGGTAGTGTGCCCCGTTCGAAAGTATGGATATGTTTCTAATTTGTTTTGCTATTTTGTTGTTTTTCTACTTTATTGATATATATAATCTATTTATTTTATTTTATTATCTTCTTGTTTATTTTTATTTTAAATTTAGGGCTCAGGGGTTAAAATGACCCTTGTCGACCCCCAGTGGTTTATTGGTCCCAGACCAGAGGTCTAACGGTCGGTTAACCCATGGGTTGACTGGGCTAGGGCCTGTTTGGCCCTTGATTTGAGAACCAGGGGCTAACAGCCTCCTGACTCTCGGTCAGGGAAGCGGGGGAACATCTATTCCTCCCACCTTTTGGCTGAGGACGCGTGGTTTTGGTGTAACGAACCTAAATTTCTAACTATTGCCATATGGCACCACAGGACTTTGACAAGGAATCATGATGATGTGGCATTCTTGGTTAACTCTCGGGAGTTGAAACTAATGTATTTTATATTTATTTGATGTTGTGTATTATTTAGCTATATCCAATGAATAATACCGCTTATCTATTTCTCCATCGTTGTCAACTCTTAGGCATTGTTCACCTAGGAATGCATGCGTATGTTGCATATAGGATTAGTACATAGTGACAAAGTTTGGGTAGATTGACTTCAATTGAAGAAACTTGGGCAAAATCATGAGTGTCTAAGTTAAAAAAACCTAATTAAAATTATAATCTAGGTTGTAGATATAGCCTAAGATTAAGAAAAATAAACAAAATGACATATATAAGACATTCACATTAGTTAGAAACAATGGATAAGCTTGGGGATAATGAGTGTATGGGTAGGAGGAATGTATGCCTTAGATTCTAATAAAGGCGCTTAAGTTAGGATCAAGAAAGAGACTATTAAATAAGCAATACTTAGAACATTTTCTTGTTCTCAAACACTCCAACCATTTAAGAACAAATTTAAGAGAGAGCAATGAAGGAGAACTTGTTGAATTTGTGGAGAATCAAAGGCCATGAAGGAGGAATTAGAGTCACATTAGTTGGGAAACCAATGCTACATCTAGAAACAAGCCTAGTTGTGATTTTTTCTCCACTTTCTTTTCAACATTGAATGGGTTACGATTCTTGTTACAAACAAATTATAGGGTTTTGGTGACAACTTTGAACTCATTACCACCTCTGATCTTGTCCATTTACTGGTTTTTCAATGAATTCAATGTCATGCATGTTTTGATATTTATATTGAGGATGATTTGATGAAATTGTTGTAATTGTGTTGTTTTGTTGATGTATGTAAAGGTGGATGTCCATAAATGGGAGGTTCCAGGTTGTGGAGACGACCTCAATGGGAATTGGGAATGAATACCTGAATTCCTGAGTTGCAAAAAAATATTTTAACGCAGAATGAATAGCACGTTATCCAGCTTGATAGGGCACTGCCTGCAGGTAACGTGCAGCCAAGAATCTGGCTTGTTTTTTTACTGATTTTGATCTTCAACCTTTACGTGGTTTTCTCGACCTTGGATTTGGTTCAAACTTTCAACATTCCATGTTTTAGTGCTAATGGAGTTGTCTGGTGATTTAGCGACATTTTAATTTGATTAGATGGGTTTTCCAACTAAGTTTAAAACTGTCTCTAAGGATTTTATAAATAAGCTGAATTTCTGGTTATGGCGTTTTGAGGGTCGAATGACCTCGAAACCCAACTAAACTTTCCAAGATACACAGTTGTTACATGTTGATGAGTCATTAAATATGCATTTTTATATCAGAATTTTGCCATGTAAATCAGATTCGAAGTTGTGTTTTATGGTTCTAAATGATTATTTTTGATATTTACAAGGTATGTGAAAGTTTATGCATATTTTAGATAAATCTAGGAAATAAGTCTAACTTTGATCAAATACCAGCAAGGTTGGTGCCACCAGGATGAAGGCTGTCACGTTGGACCCACGATATAACGACTCGAAAAATGTGATGTACTTATATGGCTTGGTGTAGTACTTATTATTACTTGTGTTTGGTGTACTGACAGTGACGCTAGTGTATGAGTAAGGTTCGGCTCGAGAAACGTGATGAACGGTGGTTGGGTGAATGAGGTATGGGTAATTCGTGCCAGGGAAACGATAATTGTGGGTGACCGACAAATAAAATACACTAAATAGTTAACCTGAGATAGGGTTCGGGTTGTTGGTATTCGATTCGTGCGTGACGAGGCAAGTCATGGCGCGATTTAGAGGCGAAAACAGTGACTGGGAACGCAATGTGGTAAGGGGAGTCACCCAGTAGAGTCACTGTTTCGTGTTATCTGGGCCAAGTGTACTAAAGCGGTGGAATCAACATGGGTGGCTGGATCAGCCTCAATATGCATGTTTTATGGGGAGATGAAGATAATATATATACACACGATGCTCTCTCTCTCTTTACACCACTGTTACTTTCTTCTTCGTCTCTCATTCTCTTACAAACAGCAAGAGGTCCAACGAGGTTCTGGAGCTCATAACGACACATAGCGACAACGAACACCTGAGGTGAGGTAATATCTCGACCCATCATCGTGTGTATGTCATCTGAATGTTTATTTCGTGGGTTTTGGTGAATATTGGATTTTAGGTTGATGATGGTTTTCGATGTTTTTGGTGGTGTGGGGTTGGTAACAATGTCCCGAGGAGTTTGGGATGGCCTCGGAACGCGGTGACACGAGATGGGGTGTCGAAAAACCCTGAAAATACGTTCAACATGTGACGCCGTGAATGACGCCATGGAGCTTGTGAGCCACAGTGCCAGTCACGGTGTCTGAACCATAGAGGGTTTTAGTTGAGACCTTTTAAACGACGTCGCCTGCCATATTGGCCACGACGTCTGGAACAGTAACTGTGGAAATGTGACGTTTTGATCAACGCCACCAGGAGTTTTTGCCACAGCGTAGGTTGCGGCGTGACACTATTCACAGTGAATAAAATTCAAAAAATAAATGAAAACTTTGGGATTTCTCTCGGATAGCTCTATAGGTTCGAATGTGACCCAATACCAGGGAAGTTACCTAAAATACAGGATAAATAGATAAATTTATGGAAAATTGGGGAAAATAATAAGAAAATGGAAAATAGAACTCTAACATAACCCAAACATATTGAAATGATTACTTGGTGTTTAAGAGACTGGTGATAAGCTTGTGCGGCTAGTTTGGGAATGTACAAGAGTGGCGAACATGACGTTTCATGTTATACCGAGAGTATAGTGAGTAAAACCAATGGAACTTTAATATTATTTCATTTATGCATTTATTTGGCAATTATCCTTATTCTTGAGCAGTTTGGAATTGTTATTGATTTGTTATACCCTGGTTTGAAATTCTATTATGTCCGAGTGGTCCAAGGGCAAGTAAGTCAAAGTGATCCTTTTGAGATTCAGGCTTTCTGATGTAACATGCCAGAGGTCTACGACTTAAGATGCGCTAGTGATCCTTTTGAGATCCAGCTTTCTGATGTAATATGCTAGAGGTTTACGGCTCAGAATACACGATGGGGTTTTGGTTCTTATATACGGAGTGGGAGTTACTTCACTAGATTGCTAAGGAATTACTATTCGCGTGATATTAGGATTGTGTGAGTATACCACGTCCTAAACTCCGCGTCTTGGATGTAATATTTCAAGACTCAAACGACTATAAGTCAGGACTACTTGCACCTGTCCTTTGTTTATCTGGACACTCATTTATCGTTGATATCTCAGTAATGTTTTATCATGTTGTTTCATTTTCTTTGTTGGTTTACACATGATATTGAGTAGTCGTTTATTTGACATTGAAATGATATTTCATATCCATTTGGTTATTACTATTTTACTTTTGTACTCACCGTCCTTTCTTATAACGGTGGGTGTAGACTCATCGTGTTTTAGGACCGATAAAAGGAAAAAACCAGAGTAATTGGTTGAGGTGAAGGTCATAGCAGCTATGTGCTAGCCTACTAGGTAGGTGTTCCTGTACTATATGTATATGTTTTCGAATCATGGGATATGGGTTTGTGAGAAAGGTTTGAATATGTATACTATGTTGTATCTCCTCTTACTTAATGTTGGTATAAATATATGTGGTTTCCATATTCTAGGTTGTCCTGACTGGTGTCGTAGGAGTATTTATTTTGGTTTGAGTTAGTTTGCCTTCGCTATAATTTGATAACTTGAATAACTCATTAATAAATAATAACTCAAATTAAATAATGTAATAAATGGAAAGGAATAGGGAAAGCTGACTAGGGTTACATAGGCGGCATGGGTGTTGACCCAGGGTCTACATAAGTCTAGGCCAAACGGAGCCCAAAGTGAAATTTGGGACCGTTACACACGTCGTCAAGAAGCGCGTAATAGCTAGACAAGGCACGACGTTAGAAATACACAAATGACGCCAAAATTACAATGCACTACGCCACCAATGACACCAGATCAGAATAAGAAGTTTCCAGACCGATTTGCTGTCCAAAACTTGTTATTTCCTCACGCGGCCACCCGACGTCATCCCTTAATAACCACGACGCCACTCACAACGCCAAGTTCACAAAATAGAATTTTTGTGAATGTTTGGAAGGTTCTTAATCCTGAGAGTTGCTATTCATGTACCCAGACACACATATATAAAGGAGGCACCTCTATGAACGAAAACACAATGTATTCAAAGTGAATTAGGAGTATTGTGAGGTAGAGTAGTCATGTCCAACTAGGTTCCTTAATACTTAGGTTAGGGTGAAACTCTCTAGCCTGTCTGAGTTATTTTCCATGTCTTGTTGAGGTTTTCTTTAATAATAGTGTTTTGTTTTAGTTTTCTATCTGTATGTTGTTGTTTTTAACGATGCCTTAATGGTAGTTTTTGAGTTTGTATCCTTTTGCAATTCTCTATTCCTTAAAGTTCATTAACTTGCTATCAACTCAATTAAGTCTGTGATACCAACCGAGTTGAGAAGTGGCGATCACTTAGAAAAGAGACGTAACACACTTATTGTTCTAAATGAGTAACATCGAGTGCTAGGTTAAATCTTGAGAGCGGTTTCCCAAAGTTGTATGTTTGAGTAAGAGAAGTATTTAGAGAGCAGTTGCCCCATCTATCGAAAATAAGGGAACTAGGGTGTTAGTAATCCCAACAACTATAACCGATCTAGGGAAACTATTTTAAAACCCATTTTTCCAAACCAATGAAATAAGACATGAGAATAACATTAGGGTTAAATTATGGATCCTCAGACTTAGGTATGTTTCTTTTACTCATGATTTCAATTATTTACTTTCATGTTTTTAATATAATTAAACTATTTTTGAAACCCCCAGTTTCCATTTTTTATTCGTTAAGCTTAATTTGACTACGTCCTATGGATTCAACCCCATGCTTACCACTACTTCATTCCTGTGGGATTGGTAACCTTAATACACGTTATATTTGACACATATGACACGTGATCAAATTTCGACGTCGTTGCTTGGGACTCAACTAAACCTTTATATAAAGAATAATCTTGATCAGCTTTCTAACAATCAACCACATGGTGCATAATCTCTGGCTTAGTCCGAATATGAGTATAGAAGAACAAATCAATAGCACTGGAACTAGCTCTCTTAGCTGATGATGTGTCAGCTGGAATATCACGAATCATCATCACTGACGCTTCCTCGAGAAGACGAAACCAAGAAGCTCTTGTTGTAGCTACATTCTTTCTGCCTATTTCTTTCCTTTTTAAGGCATCAACAACAACATTTTCCTTGCATAGGTGGTACTCCAGAGTGAAATCAAAATCTTTGAGAAACTCAAGCCATTTACATTATCTCATATTTAGTTCACTCTATATAAACAAGTATTTCAGACTCTTATGATATGAGAATATTCTAAACCTCTCGCCATACAAGTAATGCCTCCAAATCTTTAAAGTGAACAACAGTGCTGCAAGCTTAAGATCATAAACATGATCATTCATATAATGATCCAAATTTCTAAATCACAATTTAATCAAACCCCGAACCATTAGAGGTCCTAAGTCGCGACAAAGAGTCATGGACTGGCAACATGCTCGAAAAGTAAATAAAATAATATTATTTGTGTTTGGTGCTATTATATGTAAAATACATTATCATGACTTCGCATGTCTTGATTAAATTAAGTTCATGCGACAACGAGTCTTAGATTATTAATTCATGGAAAATTGGCTAAGTAAAGGTCAAAGCAAGGTTAGGTGTGCCAAGTGGTGTGGTAGATAGTAATTAATAAGTAGATTACTAGGGTAGCAAGTAACTAAAATTACTATGACCAAAAAGGATTTACTAAAATGACATAGTAATTAATAAGTAGATTACTTGGGTAGCAAGTAACTAAAATTACAATGAACAAAAATGAGTTACTAAAATGACATTAAGAAAATAAAAAGGTTAGTAGGGTTTTGACTAGTCAACTCAACCCTAAATGTAACACCCCAAAATCTAAACTTCCTGAATTAAATACATAATGGAGGTAATTAAGTAATTTGATTATGATTTATTGTGTTGCCTAATTATATGTATTACTATTGACTAAATAGAAAAAGGTGGTTACTTGAGTGAAAAGTTAAAAGGAGTTGGGTTTGGTCAACCCTAATCCTAAAAATTGAAGTAATATAAATAGTAGCTAGAACTAAGTTGTAGCCATTTTCCACCATTTCATAAGAAAGTTAGGGTTTGGTGTGAGTGAAAGAGCAGGAGTTGGAGAGCTAGGGTTCCACACCATTTCTCAAGCTAGGAAGACTCTAAACCAAGATACTCAAGGAACACCACCAAGGACTTCTCGAGGCTAAGGTTTGTTTATCTTCAATCATGACATGCTACTAGTTATGCTAGGATTCACGATAGTTAATGGTTGATATCCTACTTGGAATCAAATTTGAATATATCTTGAAGTTCTACTTTATCTTGTCCTTTGAGCTATCTTATTATGAATGCCTGTGGAACTGATATGCTTGAACAGAAAATTGTAAATGGTACTACGAATTGGAGAGCTAGTGGCCACAGGTAACCTCCCTCCTTTATTAAATGGTATTTTTAACGGCCACTAAATGGCAGGCAAAATCATAATCATGCTTAGATACGCAACTGTTGAGGAAGGATCATAATTGATACCTTTGAAGCTGGATGGTTGTCACATCACACAGTTTATATCTAGTTTGTACAACATTGAATCTATGAGATTCATATTGTCGTTAATATCTTGTTGACTATCTTTTTCAGGCTTTGCTTTATTTTATCTTGCATTTTATTGTATGTTGGTTATTTTATCACTTCATGACCGGAATGATAGTAGGATTTTTTCAATAACCTTGTTCATGCTAGTTATTACGCATTAGGCATTACTTGGATGATTGAAGGTAAAGCAAGCTTCTGCTTTACTGAGCCCATTGGATCATTGTTCACCCACTATTCCCCCGCCACCCCAGGTGCCTTAGCTCGTGCACATGACAAAGGAAAGGACAAAGTTTTAGCATAAATTTTTTTCCTTATTTGCAAGGTTATTAATTTATATCTATTTGTTTTTTAGGCATTTATGTAATAAACAGGAGATTTTATGTAGGTTGATGCTTGAACCCAAGTACTTGGTTTAGTTTATATTTCAGCTGGATTGTAAGACTTCTACTTTATTTATGTAATCTTATTAGACAAAAAGAATTTTATTTTCGCACCTTGTAGCCTTGTTAGTCTATTTTGTAGATAGTCTTGTTAATATAATTCCGCAGGTTATGGGTTACTAGATCATAGCTTGCTCACTAGGTCATCTCGAGGAGTTTGGTTATGGTTTATGCCGGGTGACCCTTGCTATAGAAATTGGGGTTATCACAGTTGGTATCAGAGCGTAGGTTAGGCGAACCTAAAAACATTGTGGTTTTATAAGAACCTAGATTATCTAATATTGGGATAGCAACTTCATAGTTGGTATCAGAGAGTAGGTTATACGGGCCTAGAAATAATGTGGGCAAGGGGTAACCTACAAATGAAATTAATTGGAGTCATGTGTTAAGTTTTCCTTAAACTTAGTTGTGAGAAATAAGTTATGGAACTTAGTGACTTAAGATTAACCTTAAGGATTAGGTAAGTCGGATGGACTTTGGTTAAGTGTTGAAACCACTAGTATGGGCTTTTGGTTTGCCTCTACTTAGTACGTCACAAGCGACCAAACTTAAGGTGAGAAGGGTTGAAAATGAATAAACAAAAGATTTATTATGATGTTATTTGTTACTCGTAAATTTATAAATACACTGTTAGATATGTGGTGGATTGTCTTCCTCGACTAGTTCGATTGTCTCCTACGTCTTCCGCAAGCAGAGGATAATCTCAAGTTTCATGAGACAATTCGGAGAATTCTTTAAGGGGCCTTATACGCATTTCTAGAATATCTGTGATAACTACTACGAAGAAGAATAAGAAGGAATGATTAGGCTTTGATTGGAATTGAAAAGTATGGTGCGCTTATAACCATTAAAAATAGTGAAGATGAAATAGCTTAAGTAAGAATCATGGGCCTAGAAGGGTGGTAGATTGCCACACTACGCATGAGAATGAAAATGATGAATGGAAGAGGTGATGTGGTCATGTCTCATGGAAATAGTTTCACAAGGAAAGACTCTTCTTGAAATTTCCAAGAATGGACTAAAGGTTACTCGAGTACGAAGTAGTGGTTTAAGATACTTTGTTAAATAAAAATTTTACGGATTTAAGTTAGGATGCCAATAGATATGGGTTCTAAATGGAAAATTTAGCCAGGATTGCTAGGAAGTGAAAATTGAAACAACTCAAAACAAGTTGAAATGACTCACGTAGTCTTAAATGTTTAACTCCTTGTTAAGAATTATGAAAATATTGATTTTATTACAAGGCTATAATTGTAGATTATTTCCGTTGTTGTTTTAATTTGTTTTCTTCGGAGAATGATTCTTTGGACTACTGAACTATGAATTATTTGGAAATCTTGAATTCTCACATGCTATGTTTTGACAAAGTTACTAGGAAGGTTTGAATACATGAATGAGTTTATAAAGGAATTTTATCTGTTTTCCTTGGTATTTGTTAATGAGTTTTCTTTATCAAAGAGGTTTTGAAACTGACTTATGAACTTGTTAGTTACTTAGTCGTTTGAAAAGTTATTTGATTAAAGTAAGTCATTGAAATTAGTTTTACTTGGTATATTTTGATATAGTTAGAGTTTTCTCGAATGACATGTTAAGGCAATTTGGATTCAACACGGGTTGCATAATCGAAATTGATTGATTGAATTCAAAACCCTTTGACTTAATGAGAGTTTAAAATATTGGTTTGGAGTTCATATACTATCTCGTGGATATAATACAATTTTGTATGGCCGTGATTTACTCTATAAGTAACATTAAATAAAAATCGATTTATCGTAAAGAGTTTTGCAGTTGCATGTAATGCAGGGAAGATGTGATTTAGTCTTCAAAGTAAGTTTTGATGAAATTTTAAGATTTTAGGGAGTTAAAGTTTGAAATTAACTTATCCATGATTGAACTACAATTTCTTGAGTTTCGATTGGTTTTGTATAAGTAAAAAGGATAAATGTCCAAGCAACTAATAATGGGTATATTATTAAAATTGGGGATCCAAATTTAAGACTTAATCTTGGTAAAATTGGTAGGTTATTAATATTGGGGATACCCATGTAACCTAACTATGATCAATCGGATGAGCTAGTACAAGATTTAAATGTGAGTGTCATGTTCTCTTCGCCTTAATCAAATAACAATGCGTGAATCATTAAACTTGGGGATCCTAGAATTAGGATCGACCCAGAAGATAAATTAACGAACATGACAGGTATGACACCACAAGTAGAGTTGGTGTAGAGTGTAGAACAAAGGCCAAGGTGAATTTGCAAATACTAACATAAGAGTAAGAAGACAGTTTCAACTCTGGTTATTATAATTTTCCAAAAAAACTCATAAAATTAAACCTTAAATTCCTTGATGAGAAATTAAAGAGTTAGTTTAACTTCATGAATATCCAATCAGATGATTTACGAAAAGCTAAAAAGGGCTAGGAGTTAGCTCAAACATATAAGGTAGGTTACATAAATTGTATGGTTCTATCTTGAGAAAAATTTCAATTTTAAGGTCTCAGGATTGGGAAAGTGAAGCATTACAAGAATGCAAAATGGAAGTAATAATAAATTGAAAGGTATAAGGAAATTGGATGGAATTAAGTCTAATTTTTTGGGGATCGTAATGAGATCCAAGAATATCACTCTAAATGAATAAAAGTTGTACTAAAGCTTAGGACAATGAGAATTTAAAATATTATTCAGTAGGCCTCGAACGAAGATGGGGTGTGGGAACTCCGTGAAGCTATTGGGAAGAAATGTGTACACAAATCCCACGGGAAATCTCATTGTGTGTTTAAACGGAAGGAATAAGAGATGTGTGACGAACGATAAATTTTCACAGGCTGACATGGATTTAGAGGAGCTAGGACACTTTAAAAGTCAAGAATAGGCTCCATAAAGTGAAGGGATTCACCGAGGGTGAATGGAGTTGTTAAGAAGAATTGTCTAAGTCTACCTACTTTATTCCAACTTTGCCAGGGAAAAATTTGCAATACAAATTGAGCAGGTTACATACATATAGCTAGGGCTGTAAGGATAAATGGTATGCCAGTGTTCATTATCTCAGATCAAAATTCATGTATTACTGTCACGCGTGACTAGATTATTTATTACCAAGTTGTAGTAGGGGTTATAAACACGGATTGGGCACCTTACTACACCTCGATATGGTTTTTCAGTCTAGCATTTTAGACTATGTGATTGATCCTGGATTTGGAGATATGCTCAAGTTGTATTATGACTTCGGCAGTAAGTGTGAAACATTATCAATCTTGGTGCATGGTTACATATAACACTAGTTGTTTAACTAAAAAGGTATGATTAAGATTGGAACTCTCAAGAGGCTTGAAAATTTTGGTTAGAGGGACTAAGGTGACGACATTCAACCGATGGGATAGACAAATCACTTATGAATCACGCAAGGGAGGACAAACAAATTAGACAATGGGCAGAGTAACTAAGGGGTCATGTGAATTGCCGTAAGAGAGCACTTAAAACAAGGATGGAGAACACTGTAGGTTCAAAGTGGAAAGAAGTTGTATCCAAAAATTTCCTTAACTGAGAATGTACTTCCTCTTAATTTTGAGGTCGAAATTTCCTAAAATTAGGGATATTGTAAGGACCCAAAATTCTAAATTACAATTTAATCAAATCCTGAACTATTAGTGGTCCTAAGTCACGAGAAAGAGTCGTGGGCTGGCGACATGCTTGAAAAGTAAATAAAATAATATTATTTGTGTTTGGTGTGCTATTATACGTATAATATATTATCAAGACTTAGCATGTTTTGATTAAATTAAGTTCGCGCGAGGACGAGACTTAGATTATTAATATATGGAAAATTGGCTAAGTAAATGTCAAAGCAAGGTTGTGTATGCCAAGTGGTATGGTAGATAGTAATTAATAAGTAGATTATTTGGGTAGTAAGTAACAAAAATTACTATGACTAAAAAGGAGTTACTAAAATGACATAGTAATTAATAAAGAGATTAGTTGGGTAGCAAGTAACTAAAATTACTATGAGCAAAAAGGTGTTACTAAAATGACATTAAGAAAATAAAAAGGTGAGTAGGGTTATGTCTAATCAACTCAACTCTAAATAAAATCTAAACTTATGAAATTAAATATATAATGGGGGTAATTAAGCAATTTGATTTTGATTTTGTGTGTTGTTGCCTAATTATGTGTATTATTATTGACTAAATAGAAAAAGGTTACTTGACTGAAAAGTCAAAGGGAATTGAATTTGGTCAACCGAAACCCTTAAAATTGAAATAATATAAATAGTAGTAGACATTTTCCACCATCTCACAAGAAAGTTAGGGTTTGGGGTGAGTGAGAGATTAGCAGTTAGAGAGCTGGGGTTCTACACCATCTCTCAAGCTAGTAAGACGCTAAACCAAGACACTCGAGGAACACCACCAAGGACTTCTCGAGACTAAGGATTAATTAGGAAGCAATGCTAAAGGTAAGTTAGGTTTGCTTTATCTTCAATCATACAATGCTACTAGTTATGCTAGGTTTCATAGTAGTGAATAGTTGATATCTTGCTTATAATCAAATTTGAATATATCTTAAAGTTCTACTTTATCTTGTCCTTTGAGCTCTCTTATTATGAATGTTTGTGAAACTGATATACTTGAAATGAAAATTGTAAATGGTACCACGGATTGGAGAGTTAGCGGCCATCGGTAACCTCCCTCCATTATTAAATAATATCCTTGAAGGCCACTAGATGGCAGGCGGAATCATAATGATGCTTAAATGCCTAACTATTGAGGCAAGATTATAAATGATTCCTTTGAAGCTGGTTGGTTGTTACATCACACGATTTATATCTAGTTTCCACATTGTTGACTCTTGACATTCATGTTACTGTTGATATCTTGTTAACTATCTTGTTCGGGTTTTGATTTATTGTATCTTGCATTTTATAGTATGCTTGTTATCTTATCACTTCATGTCCGGAATGACAGTAGGATTTGTTCAATAACCTTGTTCATGTTAGTTATTATGCGTTAGGTATTACTTGGATGATTCAGGGTAAAATAGGCTTTTGTTTTACTGAGCCCATTGGATTATTGCTCACCTCACTATTCCCTTCAGGTACCTCAGCTGCTGCACAGGACAATGGAAATGACAAAGTCTTAGCACAAAAGTTCTTTCCTTGTTTGAAAGGTTATTTACATAAATCTATTTGGTTTGAAGAAATTTTGTGTAATAAACAGGGGATTTTATGTGGGTAGATGTTTGAACCCATAGTACTTGATTTAGTTTATATTTCAGCTGGTTTGTAAAACTTCTAATTTATTTTCGTAATCTTATTAGACATAAAGGCTTTTATTTCCACAACTTGTAGCCTTGTTAATCTATTTTATAGATAGTCTTGATAATATAATTCTGCAGGTTAAGGCTTACTAGATCATTACCTGACTCGATGGCTCATCTCGAGGGGTTTAGCAATGGTTTAGGTTGGGCGTCCTTTGCTGTAGAAATTAGGATCGTAAAATTCTAACTCGAGTCACGTGTCATTTCAGGGTCGTACATTAGGACCCAAACATCGTGGGGTACCTGTTTCAGTTTTCTCGGGAGTCAACACCGAAGTATGTTATATTTGTCTAGTAGTTTCTACTATTTATTTATTACCCGAATGTTAATTACAATGTTCAAAATGTGTGAGGACATTTGTGAGTGCGCGTTAGCGTTGTGGATTGAGTTCGACCTGGAAAAACGTAAGTTACGGGTGTCGGGTGAACGTTTGGCGGGTAATTAGCTATCCGGGGAATTTATGGAATTAAAACACTAACAAAATATAAATAAATATAATGATTAATGTTGTGTAACGTGTCTGGTACGTTTGTACGTCTGTGAACACATGACAATGCGAGTCGTGGTGCAGTTCGAAGGTACGGGAACGCCCGAGAAATTGATGTTTTCAATTGAGAAAGGATAGGAACCAATGACCAAAGTTAAGAAAGTCACCTAGGGAAGTCAATAGCGTGGATGGCTGGTGTGGATAGGGAGCCTTAGGTGTAACGACCCTAAAATTAAACCCGTGCTACGTGTCAATACAGGTGGTACGTGGGCCCTACGCAGTGGTACAATCATCAATTCTCGGACGTCGACACTGAGGTATGTTATTTCTAATGTCCCAAATGCTTAAGGATGTTTTCGTGCGAGTGTTGGTTATGTGAGGTGATGTTTAGTGGTCTAGGGGACAGCTGAGTTAAAAACACTGATAAAATACAAATTTTAAACTTAATGAATTAATTGGTACATGATTTGACCAAGTGTGCTAGACACGTGGGGTGTGGCGCGGTTCAAGTCTGGATACACAAGGGATGAGGTGAGATGATCAAGTGTGAAGCTCAAGCCACATAATGAAGTTACATATGGTGTGTTAGATTGGATAGGACAACTTATAAGAAGGTCCTTGGATTCACCTCGAGATGCATGTGAATAAGTGGATGAAGATATGGGTATATAAACCCAAACCACCTCATTTTTTCTCTCTTCCTCTTATTTTCTCTCTTTTCTTCTCTTGTTGACCAAGAAAGGCTTTAAGGTTGGTGTAGAGGAGGTCGCCGAAACGGTACCGACGAGTCAACGACGAGGCGATCCGAGGTGAGATCCTAAACTACCCCGTCAATTCCTACGCATTTGTATAATTTCTATCCGCGTTCGTCGCCACAATTTTGGGCACCACGTCGAGATTTCGGATTTGATCGAAACTCTCGATGTATTGGTGATCCTCGCGACGATCAACACATGTTTTACGAAGTCAGTATTCAATTTTGGCAACTTTTGGATTTTTTGCAGATTTTTGAAGATTTTCAAGGGATTTTTTCGTGTGGATTTTGTTGATGGTGATTGATGATGAAGAAGAGATGTAGATGGTTGATTTGTTGAGTTGTTGTTTTGAATGTTTCAAAAAAAAAAAAAAAAAAAACAGGTCGTCTTGTTCGCTGGAATTACCTACGAACAAGATGACTCAAGGGGGGGGGAGAAACGGGTCGGGTCAAGGTTACCCGACCCGGTTGGGCTGGGCATTAGTCTGACCAGGTCGGGGCGAGCTAAACCCAATCAGGTAGGGTCGGACAAGACTTGACCCGGGACCCACCCACCATTAAAATAATAATAAATATTTTTTATTTTAAATAAATATATTAAATAGAATTTTAATTGAAATAAATTCCAGAAAATAGACAAAATTCTGGAAAAATTCTAGAAAATTAGGAAAATTATATTTTGACCAAATAAAGAGAAATTTATTTATTTTTATGAAAAGTGAAGTATCCGTGGTCTTTACGAGATGTTATGTTGGAGTTTTTGCCTCAAAAAGCGTAAAATTGGCAAAATAGCCTGAAATTAGAAAAACCATAGGAAAATTAAGGAAATTTATATAAATTGTATATCAGGGTTTGTGAGCATACATGGATTTGTAGGAAGGAGGTAGGAGTCTGTGTGATCGGGAATTAGCTTGGATTGGAGGTAAGTAAATCAGTGAGGAACATTATAGTTATTTCTCCAGTTTTAAATTTATTATTGATATTGTTCAATGCTATCTTAAAATTCCATTCTCCTGAGTTGTTCGAAGGCAAGTGAGTCAAGCACGATACTGGTAGAATTCCGCGCCTTCTGTGTATTTATACCAAGGGTTTAGGACTGGGGGTACATGAGTTAGTTGTAATGATATGGACGGGGTGAGAGTTCTCCACCATATTGTTGGGGACTCAACACTCACGTAGGGTCTTAGAGGAGATTTTGTCCTCGACTTCGAGCTTTTGAGGAGATTATGCATTGGCTCAAATGACTTTGATTGGTTCGGACCACTTTTGCCTTTCCTTTGTATTCTGGGACCCTCAATTTCAATTGCTCATTCATTTATTTATTATTTTTATATATTCATGCACTCCCTGTCCTTTCTCTCTATCTGCATGAGTTGACTGTTTGATTTATTTATTTTGAAATATTATATCTATTGTTCCTGTTTGGTGTTACTTACCTGGCCTCGTCATTCTTGTGTTTGACTGAGTGGAGATCCGTACTCCACTAAAGGGAAGGTTGTGCAGCTAGGCGAGTTACTTTGAGCGGCCCCTTCTCTACTTGACATAGGTGACCATTTGGTGTATCATCTACTTATATTGTTTTTGAACATGGGTTATGGGTTGAGAGATTGTTTGGATATTTATGACATGGATGATACTCTCATTTGTTTCACATGGTGTATTTGATTTACAGGATTTCCATACCCTAGTTTTTTCCTAACTTGATGCCTTGAGGTTATTAATTAGTTTTGAGTTTAATTTGCTTCCGCTATATCTATGATAACTCGCTAATTAATTAACTTCACTTTTAAATGCTTAATAAATGATTGAATGTTAAGGATAGGCTCATTAGGTTCGCGCGACTCAACAAGATCAGCTCGGGGGTTTGTGCAGGTCTAGGCCAGGCAACGACCGATTATAGGATTGTTGAATTTGGGCTGTCACAGTTGGTATCATTGCGTAAAGGTTGAATAAAAAACTCTTAAATTTAAATCACAATCCATTAAGACATAAGAAAGCGAAAGTTAGGATAGATGTTGAACTTAAAGTGGACCCGTATGAACCTAACTTAAGTCTTAGTTGGGAAGTGAGGAGAGTTGGGGAAAAAGTCAGAAACGTTATTGTACATATTATATTTGAGATGGTGTGTTATTATGATATCGATTAGCTATTCACTAATTCGGGGATTTGCCTAAATTGTAGATAGTAATGGCGGATCAGCCGAGTCCTGGTGATGATAGTGGGGCACCTGGTTCTAGAGGCGTCAGTATGGAGGAGTTTCATATGTGGACTCAAAGGATTATGAGTTAGGACCATCGACTGAGGAGATCCTGAGACTACTGAGAGCACCCACTACAACGACACCATCCACGCTGACTACTTCTCAGTTACCTCCTGCACAAGAGACCGGTACACCGATTACCGCGACGACGTCGATAGCTCCTATTCCGATCGTAGCAATGTTGGAGACCGCAGTAGCTACGATAGTGCACACGGAGGTGGTTACACCTCCTACTCAAATAGAGGGGAGGCCAGTGACGTCGGATACACCGATTGCGGAGATGCCTAGTACACCAACTACTTCGGGTACTAAGGCTTCACCCGAAGCGAGGCAGGTCAGGAAGCTTCAGAGACATCAGTCCGAGAAGTTCTACGAAGGTATGAACCTTGAAGCAGCGGAGATTTTCTTGAGGAGTCACGAAAAGATTCATGACATTCTAGATATGTCGGCCCTAATGCAGCCGAGTATATCCTCTGCTTCACTATTCGGAGAGGCCGATGTCTGGTGGCACATTACGGTGGCTTCGAAGGGGAAGCCCCAAGATTGGGCTGAGTTCAAATAGAGGTTCGAGCAAAAGTACATCCCTCCTACAGTTCGTAACCTGAAGAGGATCGAGTTTCAAAACATTCTGCAGAGGTCAGATAAGTCAGTGATGCAGTATATGGACCGATACCTACAATTGATGGAGTACACTAAAGGAGTAGCTGACGCTGATGCCGATCAGGCGTACTATTTTGTACATGGGCTACTCGACTCAATTGGTTCGATGGTTTTGACAACAGCTCTGAGTATGTTGCAGGCGACATATGAGAAAGCTATGGCCAGTGAGGGTTTTGTCAGTGCATGTACCGGGACATATGCTACTTCATCGGCACCTTCCCAGTTAGGGAGGCCTTTGGGGGATAACAGGAGGAGGAAGAGATTCAGGTAGTGGTCACAGAGGGACCGACCTCATAGTGTAGCATCAGTAGGAGCTCCACCCACTACAACAGTTATACCATCTACTCCGGCACGGAGTTATGCTAGTGTGCAACCACCGCAGACTCAGTTTGGCCAGTATAGACAGCAGCATCAGAGGACTGATGGCAGGGGCGGCAGTCAGGATTAGAGATACAAAAATGAACAAAGACGCGATCAGGGCTAGGGATATGGTTCTGGTCAGGCACCGAGACAAGGACAGCGTGGCAGTCTTAGAGGGAACATGCTACGAGTGCAGACAGTTTTGCCATTTCATCAGTGCTTGTCCACAATTGGATCGTGGGCAGGCACAGGGCTGGAAGCAGGTTCATGCCATTGTCGCACCAGATTCGACTGCCATACGAAACCTGATTGAGGTTACGGTTTACATTTGCAGTCGATTTGTGCATACCATGTTTGATTCTGGTTCCATAGTTTCTTTTATTTCGGGTCGTATGGTTGAGGAGTTAGGGTAGACCCATTCGATTAGAGAGACTCTTGATCCTTAGCACAACCGTTGGAGATAAGATTTATCGAACCTATTGTGTGTTGACTGTTCGATAGAGATAGAGGGTCACACCTTACCAGCAGAGCTGAGAGTGTTGGAGTTCCTAAAGTTCGATACACTACTGGGCATAGATTGGTTGAGTGCTTATCATGCACAGATTTATTGCTACAGTAAGAGGATCACATTTTAGAATCTTGGGCATCCAAAGTTTTGCTTTAAGGGGACTTCGATTAATTTAGCGATCACCAGGGGTAGAGTCGCCACTAGCGTAGATGTAGAGACATTCGCGGGTGTATTGAGTATGACAGACAAAGTGGAGACTAGGTTAGAGGACGTACTAGTATTTTGCGAGTTTCCTGATGTCTTCCCATCAAAGTCACTAGGTTTACCATCACCTAGAGAGATCGATTTCATAGTTGACTTGGTCATGGGGACTAAACCCATTTCAATTCCGCCGTACTGTATGGCTCTGATAGAGCTAGAGGAGCTGAGAGGACAACTCGACGAGTTGTTGGACTTAGGCTTTATTCGCCTGAGTATATCACTTTAGGGGGCGCTGGTGTTGTTTGTTAAAAAGAAGGATGGCAGCATGAGATTATGCATCGACTACAGACAGTTGAACAAGGCAACGGTAAAGAACAAGTATCCACTTCCTCGCATCGATGACTTGTTCGGCCACTTGATTGGTTCACAGTGGTTCTCAAAGATTGATCTGAGATATGGTTACCATCAGCTGAGTATTAGAGCAGAGGAAACGGAGAAGATTGCATTTCGCACTTAATATGGACAATACCAATTTACAGTCATGTCGTTTTGGCTGATTAACGCCCCAACGGTGTTCATAGATTTGATGCATCGAGTGTTGAGACAGTACTTGGACAAATTTGTCGTTGTGTTCATCGACGACATCTTGATCTATTCCAGGACTCGTGAGGAGCACCTCAGGTCAATTTTACAGACACTGAGAGAGCACCGATTGTTCGCTAAGTTCAGTAAGTGTGAGTTTTGGCTAATAGAGGTAGGATTTCTAGGTCACATTGTTAGGACTTGTGGAGTATTAGTGAACCTCACTATGGTCAAAGCAGTTAGCGATTGGCTTACACCGAGATCAGCATCAGGTATTTACAGTTTTCTAGGCTCGGTAGGTTATTATCGGCATTTTGTATAAGACTTTTCGAAGATCACGACACCTATGACGCAATTGACGAAGAAGGATGTCAGATTTCAGTGGAACGACGATTGTGAGCAGGCGTTCAAGACATTGAAGGAAAAACTGACTACTACACCAGTTTTTTCCTTGCCCGAGTTAGTGAAGGGTTTTGAGGTGAACACCGATGCTTCTAAGATCGATTTGGGCTATGTTCTGATGCAGGATGGTAGACTGATTTCTT
Organism: Stephania japonica; assembly: GCA_039657345.1. Lineage (NCBI taxonomy): Eukaryota > Viridiplantae > Streptophyta > Magnoliopsida > Ranunculales > Menispermaceae > Stephania > Stephania japonica. Next base: position 37,094,663 of record CM077559.1, read on the forward strand.
ACGCATCTTGACAGCTGAATATCAATGAGAAGAACTACCCTTCGGATGACTTGGAGTTGGCAGCAGTGGTTTTTGCACTAAAGATTTGGCGCCACTATCTTTACAGTGAGAGATTCGTTCTATTAACTAACCATAAGAGTTTGAAGTACCTCTTCACTCGGAAGGAGTTGAACATGTGATAGAGGCGATGACTTGAGTTCCTCAAGGACTATGATTTTTCGTTGGAGTACCACTCGGGGAAGGCTAATGTGGTTGTAAACACATTGAGCTGAAAAGGGGTTGACTCATAGGTTGTTACCTGCCACATGACGCACGATTATGGCTTGCTCAAGGCGGTTGAGAGGATTTGTTCTGATGACATTCCAACCAGTACCATAGTAACGATTTGCGAGCAGATAATGGTTCAATTAGTGTCGATTCAGAGTGTACTCGAGGGTCAGCAAGCTGATGAGCGGTATTAAAAGTTTTTAGAGCTGGCACAAAGTTCAGATCATCTAGATTGGAGTCAGTCGACAGACTCATGCCTAAGATTTAGAGGATGACTATGAATTCCATCAGTAGCTAAGCTACGTGATTAGATACTTCATGAGGCACACCGTTCACGTTTTACTGTTCATCTGGGCAGGAGTAAGATGTACGTAGAGGTGCGTCGTCTCTTCTGGTGGCCGGGGATGAAGACCGATGTTGCTGATTTTGTTCGAGGGTGTGATATTTGTTAGCGAGTTAAGGTTGAGCATCGCAAACCTGGGGGTGTTATTATAGTCACTTCCCACTCCTCGAGTAGAAGTTGGAGCACATTGTCATGGATTTCATCAGTGGGCTACCTCGATCTCAGCAAGGACATGATAGCGTTTGGGTGATTGTGGATAGATTCACTAAGTTCATGCACTTCATACCGATCTTGACCAAACATTGGGTAGATAAAGTTGGCAGAGTTGTACGAGCGGGAGATAGTTGGACTTCACGGCATACTGTTATCGATCGTGTTTGACAGGGGGCTACAGTTTACACTACATATTTGGCAGAGCATGCAGGCATATTTTGGCATGAGGTTGAACCTCAGTACCGCCTATTACCCACAAATGGATGGACAGTCAGAGCGTTTGATCAAGATTCTCGAGGATATGTTGAGGATGTGTGTACTGGAGTACGGTGGATCTTGGGAGAAATACCTTCATTTGTGTGAGATTGCATATAATAACAATTATCGGGCAAGTATTGGCACGGTGCCATCAGAGGCATTATATCAGAGGCCGTGCAAATCTCCATCTTGCTAGGCGGAGCTCGAGGATTTGGAAGCGATTGGGCCAGAGATTGTGGTGGATCATATAGAGAAGATACTCTAGATCCAATTGAGACTGAAGGGTGTGTAGGAGAGGCAGAAGAGTATTATGACTCCTATCACGGGGAGTTAGAGTATCAGGTCAGGGATTACATATATCTGAAAGTGTCTTCGTTGAAGGGTAACAAAGGTTTGGGATCAAAGGGAAACTTGAGCCGAGGTTCATTGGTCCGTTCAAAGTGGTGAAACCAGTAGGTAGGGTTGCGTACGAGCTGGAGTTGCCATCTTCGATGTCAAGGATTTATCCTGTCTTTCATATATCGATGCTGCGACTAGATAGGTCTAAGGAGGGTAGACGACCGACAATAGATTTTAGCCAGATAGACCTGGGGGAGGATGTAACAAACGATGAATAGTCTATTCAAATTTTGGAACGCAAAGTCAAGACCCTGAGGAACAAGGTGATCTCATCAGTCCTCGTCAAGTGGCACCACCACGGGGACGAGGAGCTGACGTGGGAGCTAGAGTTGCACATGCGCGAGTGTTTTCCCTACCTTTTCTGATTTCGATAAGTCCTTCCTTTAGTTTTGTTTTAATTTTGAGGATGAAATTCCAGTTAGTTGGGAAGGCTGTAACGACCCTAAAATCTAACCCGTGCCACGTGTCAATACAGGTGGTATGTTGGCCCTCTGCCATGGTACAATCATCAATTCTCATATGTCAACATCGAGGTATGCTATTTCGATGTTTGTATTATACTATATGGCCTTAACAATTATTTCCAATGACCCAAACGCATAAGGATGTTTGTGTGTGAGTGTTGGTTATGTGAGGCGATGTTTAGTGGTCCGGAGGACAGCTGAATTAAAAACATTGATAAAATACAAATTTTAAATTTAATGAATTAATTGGTACGCGATTCGACCAAGTATGCTAAACACGTGGGGTGTGGTGCGGTTCGAGTTCGGATGCATAAGGGATGAGGTGAGATGACCAAGTGTGGAGCTCAAGCCACCTAATGAAGTCACATATGACGTTTTAGATTGGATAGGACAACTTATAAGAGGGTCCTTAGATTCACCTCGAGATGCATGCGAATAAGTGGATGAAGATATGGGTATATAAACCCATACCCCTTCACTTTTTCTCTCTTCCTCTCATTTTCTCTCTTTTCTTCTCTTGATGTCCAAGAAAGGCTTCATGGCTGGTGTGGAGGAGGTCACTAGAGCGGCACTGGCATGTCGACAGCGAGGCGATCCGAGGTGAGAACCTAAACCACCTCTTCAATTCCTACGCATTGGTATAATTTTCATCCGTGTTCGTCGCGACAATTTCGAGCACCACGTCGAGATTTCAGATTTGATCGAAACTCTTGACGTATTGGTGATCCTCGCGACGATCAACACATGTTTTGCAAAGTCTGTATTCAATTTGTGTGACTTTTGGATTTTTGGTAAATTTTTGAAGATTTTCAAAGGATTTTCTATATGGATTTTGTTGATATTGATTGATGATGAAGAAGAGGAGATGTGGATGGTTGATTTGCTGAGTTGTTTTGATTGTTTAAAAAAAAATAAAAAATAAAAACAGCAGGTCGTCATGTTTGTTGGAATTTCCAGCGAACAAGACGACTCAGGGGGGAGAAATGGGTCGGGTTAAGGTGACCCGACCCATCTCGGTTGGGCTAGACCCAGTTGGACCTGGCACTGGTCTGACCCGGTTAGGCGGGGTCGGACTAGACCCGACCTGGGACCCACCCACCCATTAAAACAATAATAAATAATTTTTTATTCCAAATAAATATATTGAATAGGACTTTAATTGAAATAAATTCCAGAAAAATAAATAAAATTCTGGAAAAATTCAGAAAAATTAGGAAAATTATATTTTGACCAAATAAAGAGAAATTTTTGAATTTTTAGGAAAAGTAAAGTATTCGAGGTTTTTACGAGATGTTATGTTAGATTTTTTGCCTGTAAAAGCGTGAAATTAGCAAAATAGCCATAAATTAGGAAAAACGTATGAAAATGAAGGAATTGATATAAATTGAATATCAGGGTTAGTGAGCACACAGGGATTCGTAGGAGGCAGGTCGGAGTCCATGTGAACGGGAATTAGCTTGGATTGGAGGTAAGTAAGCCATTGAGGAACATTACAGTTATTTGTCGAGCTTTAAATTTATTATTGATATTGTTCAATGCTATATTAAAATTCCATTCTCCTAAGTTGTCCGAAGGCAAGTGAGTCAAGTACGATCCTTGCAAAATTTCGGGCCTTCTGTGTATTTATACCAAAGGTTTACGGCTGGGGATACGTGAGTTGGTTGTAATGATATGGACGGGGTTAGAGTTCTCCACCAGATTGTTGGGGACTCGACACTCGCGTAGTGGTCTTAAAGGAGATTCTGTCCTCAAATTTGAGCCTTTGAGGAGATTTCGTCCTCAAGTCAAACGACTTTGATTGGTCGGGACCACTTGTGCCTTTCCTTTGTATTCCCGGATACTCAATTTCGGTTGCTCATACATTCATTTACAGTCTTTATATATTCATAAGCACCCTGTCCTTTCTCTCTATCTGCATGAGTTGACTGTTTAATTTATTTATTTCAAAATATTGTATCTATTGTTTCTGCTTGGCGTTACTTACTTGGGCTCGTCATTCTTGTGTTTGACCGAGTACAGATCCACAATCCAGTAAGGGTAAGGTTGTGCAGCTAGGCGAGTTACTTTGAGCGGCCCTTCCTCTACTTGACATAGGTGACCATTTGGTGTCTTATCTACTTATATTGTTTTTGAACATGGGTTTATGGGTTGAAAGATTGTTTGGATATTTATGACATCGATGATACTCTTCTTTGTTTCACATGGTGTATATGATTTACAGGGTTTCCACACCCTAGTTTTGTCCTAACTTGATGCTTTGAGGTTATTAATTAGTTTTGAGTTTAATTCGCTTTCGCTATATTTATAATAACTCGCTAATTAATTAACTTCACCTTTAAATGCTTAATAAATGATTAAATGGTAATGATAGACTCACTAGAACACATGCGATTCAGCAGGACTGGCTTAGGGGTTTCTGCGAGTCTAGGTCGGGCAGCGCCCGATTCTAGGATTGTGGAATTTAGGGCCATCACATTAGATATGCCTCAAGATAAGCGTGTGGACCAAGATAAGGATTAATAAATAAATAAGTGAATTACCACCTTTTCTCTTCTCTCTTTTGTACAAAAGAAAAATGGATTGGAGGATGGAAGTTCAGTACTTTTAAGCTCGAATCGACATCGATGATCTACCAACCGCACGAGAAAAGGTGAGATCCCAAATCACCTCTCAATTCTTTCTATTTTGACGCATGTTTTGTGGGTTTTTTCGTGATCTTTTCGGGCACCGAGTTGGGTTTCGGTTGTTTTATGGGATTTTGGTGTAAAATTTGTGTTCAAAACGTGTGAATAAGAGTTGTTGCTATGGTGATTGTGGAAGTTGTGGATTTTTGATCAATTTTTAAGGATTTAAGCGAATTTTTGTTTCGATTTGTAAATTGGTCATTTTGGACGTGATGGATACGTTTTAAATGAAGTGTTGGGTTTGCACAAAGGTTCTTATGAGTTTGGGATAGACTTGGAATGCAATGACAAGTGCCAGGGTTTTGAAAAACTTTGAAATTCATGTATTGGTGTCGATGTCACGAGGGATGTCGTGCAGCATAAAGCCCCATGGTGTCGATCATGGTGTCCAGGGCAGTGAGCTCGAGAGAAGTCACGGTTTAAGTGACGTTGTGGAGAGTTGTTCCCCACGACACCACTCACGGCGTCTGGGGCAGTGATCACCTCTGACCGTACGCTTTATGTGACGCCACCATGGTTTAACCCACACGGCTCCATCTGCGGTGTGACATTGTTCACACACAACTTTTGGAAATTTTCAAAAAAATTTGGCGATGTCTCGGTTATCCAAATGGGTCCAAATACGACCTAATACCCGAGGAATAGATCCAATTACTAGAACGAATAAAATTATGGAAAATTGGGAAAACTGGGAAATTTTATAGAAATTGAACCTAAATGAATGTCAAGTAACTAGCGGGGCACTGATTAATCAATAAGGGATTGACATTTGGAAACATATGGAACTACGAGAAAGTTGTATTAGCGGGATTCGAGGTGTGTAAAGGCAACAATAACATCAACATGAATTCTCTTCTACTTCTTGACTGGTTATTTCTTGAAATGCATGACATTTGTACTCCATTCTAGTTAAGGTGACCTAGGGTTTAAGTAGTCCACCAATAGAGAGGAGTCTCAATGAGTTTAGCAGTCGACACAGATCAGCCTGATGCTGGATATCAGGGTAGAGACCGAAATCCTCCACAAGAAGTGCTGAGAGATTATGCGACTTTGGCACGTGAGTTACATACAAGGACTCAGAGGTAAGAGTCTCAGGGATGATAGATGGATGAGATACTAGATATTCTTAGAGGACAGGCATAATAGTTGTCATCTCCATCAATGTTAGCAGTAGCTCCTAGATATGATGCGAGTCCAGCTACACCCCTGGCCATTCCACCAGTTACCATTACTAGTATAATAACCGCACCACCTATCACAACAGTTGTTCTGGTACAGACTGAGATTAGAGGCGAGATAGACTCGCGAGTATGAGAAGTATAAATCGAAAAAGTTTATGGGCGATTCGAGTTTAGATGAGGCAGATTTTTATATTCATAGCTATGAGAAAGTCTAGAGGCTTCTAAAGATTGAAGATAGTAGAAAACTTGGTTTGGCAGCGTTTTCTTTTATTGGAGATGCAGAGATGTGGTACGACAATTTAATAGCCACATACGGAAACACGACTACTTGGTCAGACCTCAAAAAGCATTTTAGTTAGAAATTTTATCCACATTCGGTTATGATAGCCGAGAGAGATAAGATTATGCATATCCGACAGGCACCAAGAGAATCGATGTTGGCCTACATGGGCAGATATCAACATTTTCTTCCATTTGTAGATGGAGTAGCTGATCGAGAAAGATATCAAGTCTATTACTTTACGGAGGGATTATTACTAGCTATTGGAGGGACAGTGGTCAATACTTTACCTCCTACATTACAGGATGCTTATGACTATAGTTTGGAAAATGAGGCTTACCTATAACACATCCTGATGAGGAATATGATCAGCCTCGAGAGGTACAGGACGAGTGGGGTTAGGGCCATTTAGGAGGAAAGAGGAAGAGGAACCGATGGCAGTCTCAGCGACCTGGCAGTGCTCAAAGTGTAGCCTTAGTTGCACAATCATTGTACCTTAATCAAGCATTTATTGTTGCACCTACCCAAGGATCGAGTTACCCTACTCGACCACCACAGCAGGTGCAACAGTTCAGAGATAGAAGGGGCAGAGGCAGAGGTAGTGCATAACAAGGGCAGATATTAGGTCAAGGACCGAACAGGCGAGACTACTCAGGTCAAAAACCTGTAGGAGCATGTCATAGATATAAACAAATGGGACATTTGATCAAAAAGTGTCCACAACGTGTTAATTTATGGCAAAGTGTAGCACCACACCAGCAGCAGACCAAAGAGTGTGCACATGTTGCTGCTGAGCCAGACCCTCAGGCGACTCAACATCTCGTTGAGGGTATGATTTATATTTGTGGTCGTTTGATGTATGTTATGATCGACTCTAGTTCGATTGTTTCCTTTATTTCTGGGCGTATGGTTGAGACCAGTTAGGTTTGAGAAGCCTTTAGTTCTTAGTACAGTTGCTAGGAACAAGACCTACCCTAACATGATATGTGAGCATTGTATAGTGGAGATAGAGGGACATGAGTTATCGATTGATTTTCGGGTCTTAGAGTTTCTAGAGTTTGACGCATTATTGGGAATGGATTGGTTAGGTCCTTATCATGTACAAATTGATTATTTTGGCAAGACGGTCACATTTCAGATTCTCGGACAGCCAAAGTTTACTTTTCATGGCGGTGCGACTCAATTGCGAGTTACCAAAGACAAGGTGGCTATGAGCAAAGAGATTGAGACACTTGCAAGTATTCTAAGTATGACAGTGAAGGTTAAGGCTAGGATTGATGAGGTACCAATCTTGTGCGGGTTTCCAAATGTGTTTGCTGCAGAGTTTCATGGATTACCACCTACGAGAGAGATTGATTTCATCATTGATTTGGTTCCTGGAACCAAAACTAAATCTTTTCTATCTTACTAGATGGCTCCTAAGGAGTTGGAGGAGCTGAGAGGCTAGTTTGATGAGCTGTTGGAGTTGGGTTTCATCTACCCGAGTATGTCACCTTGCGGCACGCCAGTGTTGTTTGTGAAGAAGAAAGATGATAACCTGAGATAGTTATTGATTCTATACAGCTGAACCGAGTGATAGTGAAAAACAAGTATCCATTACCTCGCAATGATGACTTATTCGACTTGGTGACAGGAGCATAATGGTTCTCGAAGATTGATTTAAGATTTGGCTACCATTAATTGAGGATTAGAGCAGAGGACAGAGAGAAGACTACTTTTCGCAAGAGATACGGGCACTATCAATTCACCATCATGCCTTTTGGGCTGACGAATGCCCTAGCGATGTTCATGGATCTCATGCATCGTATGTTGAGACAGTACTTGGATAGATTTTTCATAGTGTTCATTGATGACATTTGTATCTATTTCAGGATTCGTGAGGAGCATGAGTAGCACCTCAGGACAATTTTGCAGACGCTGAGGGAGCATAGACTGTACGCTAGGTTCAGTAAGTGTAAGTTTTGGCTTACAATGGTTAGATTTTTAGGGCACATCGCCGGAGCTAGCAAAGTGTCAGTAGACCCTGCTAAGGTCAGAGCAGTTATTCACTGGCCTACATCGAGATTAGTGACAAATATCCACAGTTTTCTTGGATTGGCTGGTTATTACAAATGATTTGTGTAGGACTTCTCAAAGATTGCGACACCGATGATGTAGTTGACGAAAAAGGTGCGGCACCGATGATGCAGTTGACAAAGAAGGAAATCAGTTTTAAGTGGAATGACAGTTGTGAGCAAGCTTTCAAGCCTTTGAAGGAACGTTTGACTATAACACAAGTGTTAGTACTACCTGAGTCAGGGAAGGGTTTTAAGGTGAACATTGATGCTTGTATGGTCGATTTAGGTAAAGTCTTGATGCAGGATGCTGGAGTTATAGATTACGTGTAACAACCCTAAAATTTTAACTCATGCCACGTGACATTTCAGGGTCGTATTGTGGGCCCAGCTAGCCGTGGTGTACTAGTTTCGATCATCGGGAGTCGACACTGAGGTATGTTATGTTAGTTTGGTGATTTGTATTATTTATTTATTACCAAAAATTAAATTCAATATCCCAAATGTGTGAGGACGTGTTAAGTGTGCGTTGGTACCATTGAATGAGTTCGGTACGAAAAAACATGCTAAATGGGTATTTGAGGGTCCGAGGGACGAAAAATGGAATAAAAACATTGACATTTACAAATGAAAATAATTAATGGAATTAAATAATAAATTATGGGCGCCAAGTGATACGCGAGGTCGTGGACGACACGCATGGGTCGAATGGTAGTACTCATGCCCGAGTGAACTCGTTGGCGCACACAACGAAATTGTAGGCGCGAAAATACAATTATATATATATATGGAATATATATATATAAATGTGTATATATATAAATAAAAAGAAAATGTGAAATGACCATGAGGGGTATTGAGTTGGTGAGGAAGTGGATAGGAATGGAGGGGCAAAAGGTCATTTGACCCAAAAATTGATCAAAAATATCACCACCGACACCCCCATTCACACATTTCGACCAAGAGAGAGAGGAAGAGGGAGAAAAGAAATTGAAGAGAGAGATCGATCAATTGAGGTGTGAGAATGCTAGAATCGTTGAAGTGAGATTGAGGTGTGGGTTTTCGAAATAGAAGGGAGGTTGAGCATTATGTTGGTGAGTTTCATTTTCTCTCATCTTTTGTTTATTATTTTCAAAATTTTTGGGTTGATGATGAAGATGTTGTTTGTTGAAAAGAGAAAGAGAAAGAGAAAAAAAAATTCAAAACAGAGCCGAGGCTCTGTTTCGATAATTTGGAGAAGATGAAGTAGTGGGCCGGGTCGGACCCGACTCGACCCGGAAACCCACCACCATTAAATAATAATATAATTATTTATTTATAATAAATAAATAAATAAAATATGTTTTTTTATTAGAAATAAATGTTAGAAAAATCAGGAAAAATTCAGAAAAAATAGGAAAAATTCTGAAAAATTATATTTCAACCAAATAAATAGAAATTTGGGATTTTTTTAAGAAAAATGAAGAATTGGAGATTAACAATGAGACTTTTGTCAAGGTATTTGTCTCGTAAAGCATGAAATTGTTAAAAATAGTCAAAAAAATATTGAAAAATATTTTTTAAATTACATAAAAATTATGAGGTTTCGCTCGGGTATATTAATGGGTCTAAATGCAACTCAATACCCGATTAAGCGACCCAGCGCAAACAAGTAATAAGTTAGAAAAAAATTGTAGAAAATGGGTCAAACTTGAGAAAATTGAGGAATACTTTGGATAATTAGGGATAATTAACAGGAATTAGTCAAAATAATTGTCAGGTGACGAGCAAAGTGTTGGTAACTAATTAGGGAACGTGTGGAGCTACGCGAGAGCGTTTTTAGCAGGATTTAAGGTGAGTAAAGGCAACAATAGAATCAACATGTTTACTTTCTATTTATTGATTAATTATTCTTGAAATGCGAGCCCTTTGTATTCCATTCTAGTTCAGGTGACCTAGGGTTTAGGTAGTCCGACTGTGATGAGAAGTCTCAACGAGTTTAGCAGCCAACATAGATTGTGACTTCTCGTTGGAGCCTATCGAAATGATTTAGCATCGGCTTGTGACTGTGGCTTTCTTTCGGTAGTGTTAGGAATTTAGCAACCGACTTTGTCTGTGGCTTTTCCTAACACAGTGTGCATTCGATGGAGGTGACCTTCAGGACCACTGGTACGTACGGGGTGGATTGAACAGGGGAGGCGGTTTTGGGCCTATTGTGTTGATCGTAAGCTGATGAGGTCTTGTGACCCGCGGTTTGTTTGGGACTATCTATTCGCCTATCCATTTGTTTCCTGGTCACTTAATTATCATTGTCTGAGCTTGTTGAATCTATTTATCATGCGATTTGATATCTATTTCAGTTTCTTGCTATATACTGCATGATTCATAAACTTGTGATTATTGAAAATTCAATAGTTTATGTTGAGATATCTATTGTTGTTTACTGTTATTTTGTATTCATTATCCTTTTTATGATGGTGGGTGCAAATCCACAAACGAGTAAGGTTAAAGCGTCGATGCTTGGCGATATCCTCTGACACACGCTCAGAGCCATTAGCTTTGCTCTCACTTTGTAGGTATTTTGTCATTTTGTTGTATATTTTGGCTATGTATCCATTTTTTTGATATTTTGGGGCTTTGGGGTGTTGAATCTGACTATTGATACATGTATATGTTCATTTTGGGTTTTTAGTTGATCTATTATATACATATGATGTTGTTTGGACAGGGTTTTCCACATCTAGGTTGACTGAGTAGTAAACTGTTTTAAGTTGGTGTTAAAAACAATTTCGCAGCACACCTAACTATAATTGAGGATAAAATATTAGATAAAGTTAAGGTGAAACAAAAGAGTGATCCAGGATGAGTGAGTGAATAATGTATTGAGTAATTGGTAAGTTAAGGCTGACTAGACCTGTGTTGACTAGTCTGAGACGGGCTAGTCCACGTAGGTTTTGGCCGGGCAGAGCCCAGTTTGTGGTTGCCAGGGCCGTCATAGTTGGTATCAGAGCATAAAGGTTTATCACCATGACTCTGAATAAGTATAAAACACAAGCAAATGAACTTAGTGTGGAAAATCCTAAGAACTTAACTCAAGCATAGTGAGGAAATGATATATTATTTTGAGCATGTTAAGTTTTAATGTGTAATATAATATATCGTTACATAAGACTCATCAAGGCTCGCCATTTGCTATTGTAGATCGCGATGGCTGACCAGCCTGATGTTTGAGATCAGAGTGGAGTCCATGATCCTCCACCAGATGCGCCAAGTGACGTTGCAGCTCTGGCACATGAGTTACAGTCCTGGACTCAAAGAGTAGAGTCATAGGGACGAAGGATGAACGAGATATTGGATATTCTCAAGGGACAAGCACAGCAGTTTCCATCTCCATCGACTTCAAGGATATCTCCTAGACAGGATGTGAGTCCAACTACACCTCAGGCTATTCCACCAGTTACTACTACTAATGCAGTACCTACACCACCTATCACCGCAGTTGTTTCGGTTCAGATTGCGGTGGAGTCGCGTGTTCATGATGATATTGATTCACGCCTGATTGCAGAGGCAAGGTGGACTCGGGAGTATAAGAAGTATAGACCGAAGAAGTTCAGTGGTGGTCCAACTGTAGATGAGGTAGATTTGTATATTCATAGTCATGAGAAGGTTCAGAATTTTCTCACGATCGAGGATAGCAGGAAACCTGGGTTGGCAACATTTTCTTTGACTGGTGATGCAGAGATGTGGTGGGACAATTTAGTATCCACACATGGAGAGCCGACTACCTGGTTAGATTTCAAGAAGTATTTTAGTCAGAAGTTTTATCCCCCTTCAGCTATGATAGCTAAGAGGGACGAGTTTATGCATATCCGACAGGTGTTAGGAGAGTTGGTTATGACTTATATGGGCAGATATCAATATTTACTTCCTTTTGCTGATAGAGTAGCTGACTGAGACAGAGATCATGTATATTATTTTACTGAGGGCTTGTTGCCAGCTATTGGAGGGACAGTGGTCACTACTCTACCTTCTACACTACAGGATGCTTATAACTGTAGTTTGGCGAGGGAGGCATATCTGAGGACACATCGCATACAGGGATATGATCAGCCTAGAGAGGTACAGAATGAGCGGGGGACAGGGTCGTTTAGGGGGCAGGAGGAAAAGGAATAGATGGTAGATTCAGCAGTCCGGCAGAGCTCAGAGTGTAGCTTCAGTCGCATAATGTTCACAGCCAAATTAAACATATGTCATCGCACCTACTCAGACACAGAGTTACCCTAGTCGACTACCACCAGTACCACAGCAGGTGCAACAGTCTAGAGATGGTGGGGGCAGAGGCAGGGGTAAGCTATAGCAGGGACGTATGTCAGGTTAGGATCGAGTAGGCGAGATTACTCATCACAGAGTCCTGCTGCAGCATGTTATAGGTATGGACAGGTGGGTCATTTTGTCAGAAAGTGCCTATAGCCAGGTGAGTTTCGATAGAGACTTGTGGGAGCTTGCCATCGATGTGGACAAATGGGACATCACATCAGAGAGTGTCCATAACCTGTCGATGTTCAATAGAGAGTAGCACCACATCAGCAGCAGACAAGGGAGCGTGCACATGTTGTTTCTGAGCCAGACATTCAGGCGACTCGACATCTCGTTGAGGGTATGATTTACATTTGTGGTCGTTTGATGTATGTTATGATTGACTCTGGTTCTACTATTTCCTTTATTTCTGCGCGTATGGTTGATGAGTTAGGGTTAAGACCAGTTAGGTTAGAGAGACCTCTAGTTCTTAGCACAACTGTTGGAGATAAAATCTACCCTAACATGATTTGTGAGCGTTGTATTGTAGAGATAAAGGGACATGAGTTACCAATAGATCTCAGAGTGTTATAGTTTCTAGAGTTTGATGCGTTGTTAGGCATGGATTGGTTAGGTCCTTATCACGTACAGATTGATTGCTTCGGCAAGACAGTCACATTTCAGATTCTTGGACAACCAGAGTTTACTTTTCGTGGTGGTGCGACTCAGTTGAGAGTTACCAGAGGTAGGGTGGCCACGAGCAATGAGATTAAGATGTTTATGAGTGTTCTGAGTACGGTAGGGAGATTTAAGGCTAGGATCGATGAGGTACCAATCGTGTGCGAGTTTTTAGATGTGTTTCCAGCAAAGCTTTCCAGATTACCACTGACGAGAGAGAAGGATTTCATCATTGATTTGGTTCCTGGAACCAAGTCGATATCAATTCCCCCATACTGGATGGCTCCTGAGGAGTTGGAGGAGCTAAGATCACAGCTAAATGAGTTTTTGGAGTTGGGTTTTATTCACCCGAGTATGTCACCTTGGGGTGCGTCGGTCTTGTTTATGAAAAAAAAGACGATAGCCTGAGATTGTGTATCGACTATAGGCAGCTGAACTGGGTGACAATGAAGAACAAGTATCCATTGCCTCGTATTGAACTTATTTGATTAGCTGACTGGAGCACAGTGGTTCTCGAAGATTGATTTGAGATCTGGCTACCATCAGTTAAGGATTAGAGCAGGGGACAGAGAGAATATGGCTTTTCGTATGAGATATGGGCACTATCAGCTTACCGTCATGCCGTTTGGGTTAACGAATGCCCCTGCGATGTTCAAGGATCTCATGCATCGTGTATTGAGACAGTACTTGGATAGATTTGTAATAGTGTTCATTGACAACATTTTGATCTATTCTAGGACTCATGAGGAGCATGAGGAGCACCTCAGGACGATTTTGCAAACGCTGATGGAGCATAGACTGTATGCCAAGTTCAGTAAGTGTGAGTTTTGGCTTACAGAGGTTGGATTTCTAGGTCACATTGTTGGAGCTAGTAGAGTGTCAGTAGACCCTGCTAAGGTCAGAGCAGTTGTTGATTGGCCTATACCGAGTTCAGTGATAGATATTCAGAGTTTTCTGGGATTGGCTGGTTATTACAGACGATTTGTGCGGGACTTCTCGAAGATTGCCGTACCGATGACGCAGTTGACGAAGAAGGAAGTCAAATTTCAATGGGATGATGTTGGGAAATGTGCCCTAGGTCAATCCATCAATAGTCGTTATGAATACATTTTAGTTAATAAAATAGAGTATTTCATTTGCTGTTTATTATAATTGATTTGCATGTTTACATTATAATAAGATCCATGGGTATTTACAGAAATATCTTAAATGTCCCTAGTCGATTATTATACTGGGAACTATAATGAATTAAGACTAGTGTGAGTCTTGATTGATGATCATACGATGATCATACGTATAAAAATATGAATCAAGATCATGAGTACTTGTTAGGGAACAAAGTACTGGACCGACCCGCTATGAGAATATCACATGGATTAAGTCATAGTTGTTTCTCATGATAGGTATATTTTTCAGTCCTCTTACTTGAGATTACCAGAGACTTCAACATTAGGAATACAGTGATTTGACGCAATCAAACGTTGTCTTTAACCGGACGATTATAAAGGTTGTGATTGGTTACTGTGTGAATAATGTGGTGAAGTTGTGTAATCGAGATAGAATTTGTCCCTATAAAGAGAGATATCCAATGGATCCCTCGATGTGTTAGACTGTTAAAAGGCCTAGTCTAAGTGAATTGATATTGATCAATGTCACTTAGATGTTTTCAGTCTACCTAGAAATCAAGACTAGTATGATTGAACATGTTGGATGACAATTCCATGCCTTATGTTTGATCAAATGGATATCGTGTGACAAAAGGATGTTATATACACTATTGATTAGGTTGTATCGATTTGATATTCTTACAACTTGGGTAGTCATAATGTCTTGCTAGAGGCCGCTTATGACTTGTATACCAAAATGTGTTTTGGTATACTGCCAACGTTGTATGAGCCTATTGGGTCGCACACTGAGAATGGTTTTGCGAGATTTTAAGATGGTTCAGAAAAACGAATTTTATATGATAAAATTCATGACAGAAACGTCCTTGTAGTGTATTACACTTATACTTCTTTAAGTAGGGGTATATGTGTAATTTACTTAACCGTCTATATACAAGGGTTGTATAAATAGACACTTTGAGTTAGAATACAAGTACAAGAAAGATTAAAAAGGGCCGAAACTCTATTTTCGTTTGAAGAAATGACTTAGGGTTTTTTTGGTATGCTCTGGATCGTTTTGGAGAGAAACAAAAAAGGTTTGGTATTCTCTCGAAGCTAGTACTTCAAATCTCGGCCGCCGTTCGTGTGTGGATTGCTGATAGAGGGCGTTCGTTGTTGGCAGCGCCTTAGAGATCGATTAACCTTAAGAAAGGTACATTACGACTGAGGTATGATTAAGTTTTCATAGTTTAAAACGTGTTTTAATGGAATCAGATTCAGATTCTGTTGGGGTTTTTCTCAAAATTGTTTTGAAATCTCTGCTGCGCATGAACCCCAAAACCCAACAGTGGTATCAGAGCCTTCGAGTTTGATTCCTTTAAACTCATTGCATGTTTTCTTATGATATGTGATTGAAAGCATATTAATAGTTGATGTATATGTGATATACATAAGTTTTCTGTGAGATTTATTATCATGGTTTATGTATATGATACATATATTCGTGATTTAATTGAAATCAGTTTCGTACATGCAAGTAACCATGTTAGGTTAATTCAAATAATTTTAATGAATTGAATTTCGTATTCTGTGATCCAGGACACCATTAGGTATAATCTTTATTTTCGTGTATTGATGTATGGATGAAATCTCTGTAATTCAGTATGCATATTTAGGTTACATTAATTTAAGTTTCTTAAATTGTATAAGTCTGAATGTTAATTCGAAACTAATATGATTAGGTTCGATTGAGATAGTAGTTCATGATTCAACTACATATTTGTGATTATTTGGATGAAGATCGAAATTACAAATAATTAATTTTTGAAATTATTTATTTATCTTGTTATAGCTATTTTGTTATGAAGTTTCTATTTGATAAAGATAGATAACAATTAGATTAGGAGATATATGCAAAATCGGTTTCATTATCCCTATTGGATAGGAGATAAATATGGAGAAGTTTTTTATTGGTGATATGCTAGAATTCAAATAATTAAAGTCCTAATTGGATTAGGATAATATGATTAGTTAGATGTGGACCCGAGTTAATTAAAAACGTTTTAATTGACTTAATTTTGGATAAATTAAGGGGTAAATTTAGCATAGTAAAATCAAAAAACCATAGCCAATTTTCAAATTGATTTGTCAACCGGGACAATAATGTCTAACTAATCCTAGCGCACGAAAATTCTTCTATTAGTGAATAGCATCAAATTTCCTAAATTGTTTAGTGGTTCTACAAATCAATAAAATATATGATATTTCATTGCTTACTTAAAAACCACTAAAACTGAATAAAATCCCTCTATTAAATCTTAAATCTTGTGCCATCCAATTTTAAACACTTATCAAGCCATAGTTGGGTGTATTATGTTATCTTGGTGAGATAAGTTGGGTAAGAGTTACCTAAATGTTTAAATTGGTCCGACTTAATGAAGCTATCAAAATAGTTTTGGACTTTAGGCATATGATGAGATAAAAACATGCTAAGACATAAGATGTCCTGTATCTCATAAAAGTATCTAAAATTACATAAGATGTAATTGATAACTGTTACCTACCTAAATAATCTAGTTCTGTGTTTCATGCCATAGCTATCATAGAATTAGGCGAAATATGGATTTAGTCCCCTAAATAAACAGTATGTTTTATGAGGGTTGTTAATTTAGTGGGAGTCTATTCCTCTATACTAAAATAAACTCTGCATAATCTTTATTGTAGATCAATGGCCTCTTCAAGTAACAATAATCCCCTATCACTGCGATCTATCCTCGAGAAGGATAAGCTATCAGGGACTAACTTTCTTGATTGGTTCAGAAACTTGAGAATCGTTCTCAAGCATGAATGCAAGTTGTATGTTCTGGATGCTCTGATCCCAGAGGACCCACCAGCCAATGCTACGAAAGCTGTGAAGGATACGCATAATAAGCATGTCAACGATTCTACTGATGTTGCATGCATTATGTTGGCAACTATGGTTCCTGAACTTCAGAAGGACATGGAACTAATGGAAGCCTACGACATGGCTGTAACGCTGAAGGAAATGTTCCAATAGCAAGCTAGGTAAGAAAGGTTCGAGACAGTCAAGAACCTGCATTCTTATAAGATGACTGAGGGTGCGTCAGTTAGTCCTCATGTTCTGAAGATGAAGGGCTATGTTGACCAACTAGATAGACTTGAATTTCCCATAAGCCAAGAGTTGGCTACGGATTTGATCCTAAATTCATTACCGAAAAGTTACTCACAATTTGTGATGAACTACAATATGAATAATATGGAGGAATCAATTTCAGAGTTGCATTTGATGCTCAAAACTGCTGAACAAAATATCAAGAAACCCTCTAGTAATGTGCTGATGGTCCAAAAGGGAAAGGGAATGAAAAAGAAAGGCAAAGGCAAGGCTAAAGTTGCTAAGGCTGCTGCTGCACCTGTCGCAAAGCCTATGGAACAAGTCAAGCCCCAGCCTGTTCCTGCTTCAAAGCACCAAAAAGAAAAGGGAGGAAATTGTCATTTCTGCCATGCACCTGGACATTGGTTCAAAAATTGCAAACTTTATCTAGAAGATCTAAAGAAGAAAAAGGGTAGTGCGACTACCACCACAGGTATTTATATTATTGAAATTAATTTATCCACTAGTGATTCCTGGGTATTGGATACCGGATGTGGATCTCACATTTGTAAAAATGTGCAGGAACTCACCAGAAGTAGGAAGCTGAAAAAAGGAAAAGTCATCCTCCGCGTAAGGAATGGAGCAAGAGTTGCTGCCATGGTTGTTGGATCATATGACTTAGTCTTACCTAGTGGACTTATCTTAACTTTAAATAATTGTTATTTTGTGTCTGCCTTGAGCAGAAACATCATTTCTGTTTGATGCTTGGATATGGATGGTTCTGATTTTATTATTGCGAATAATAGATGTTCCATTTCTCGTAAAGGAGTATTTTATGAAAATGTTGATTTGTTTGATGGTCTTTATATTCTAAGCATGAAAAAGTCCACTGATACTCCAGTCTTTAACATAAATACAAAGAGATTTAAGTCAAATGATTTGAATCAAACCTATCTTTGGCATTGCTGTCTCTGGCACATAAGTGAGAAATGCATAAAGAAGCTCCACAAAGATGGACTTCTAGATTCATTTGATTTAGAAACATATGAAACGTGCGTATCTTGTTTACGTGGTAAAATGACTAAAAGTCCCTTTACTGGACACAATGAAAGGGCAAGTGATTTATTGGGTCTAATACATATTGATGTATGCGGTCCTATAAACACAATGGCTAGAGGAGGTTATCAGTACTTCATTACATTTACTGATGATTTCAGCAGATATGGTTATGTATATCATATGAAACATAAAGCTGAATCATTTGAGACGTTTCGAACGTTTCAAAATGAAGTGCAGAATCAGCTTGGTAAAACTATCAAAACACTTCAATCAGATCGAGGTGGTGAGTATTTAAGCCAAGAATTTCATGATCATCTTAGAAATTGTGGGATTGTCTCCCAATTGACTCCACCAGCAACTCCACAATGGAATGGAGTTTATGAAAAGAGAAATCGAACATTATTATATATGGTTCGATCTATGATGAGTCATGTGGATCTTCCATTATCCTTTTGGGGTTATGCATTACAAACTGCAGCTTTCACTCTAAATCGAGTTCCTTCTAAAGCGGTTGATAAAACACCATATGAGATATGGTACGGGAAGAGACCTAGTTTGTCTTTTCTTAAGATTTGGGGTTGTGAGGCTTACGTAAAGCGACAAGTCTAAGAAAAACTAGCACCTAAATCTGATAAGTGTTTATTTGTGGTGTATCCTAAGGAAACAAAAAAATATTACTTTTATAATCCCGCTAAGAACAAAGTGTTTGTTGCTCAGTATGGTGCCTTTTTGGAAAAACAGTTTATTTCAAAAGACACTAGTGGGAGAGAAATAAATCTTGAAGAAGTTCAAGAATCACAAATAAACACTGAACCACTACTGGAAGTTCAAAAACGTTCTGAACCAGTTGAACCTCCGCAAGTGATACAAGGCCCACGTAAATCTGGTAGGGTAAGACATGAGCCAGAGATATTTGGATTTATCATTACTAATAGTCGTGATGTGTTGCTTATGGATCAAAATGAGCCCAACACTTATCAAGAGGCTATGTCTAGAACAGACTCAAATAAATGGCTAAGTGTCATGAACTCTGAGATGCAATCCATGTATGATAACCAAGTTTGAAACTTGGTTGATTTACCTGAAGGTGGTAAGACCATTGGATGTAAATGGGTTTTCAAGAAGAAAACTGACATGGATGGCAAAGTGCATACTTTCAAAACTAGACTTGTAGAAAAGGTTTCAGGCAGACTCAAGGTGTTGATTATGATGAAACTTTTTCGCCAGTAGCCATGTTTAAATCCATAAGAATTTTAATTGTCATTGCTGCATATTATGACTATGAGATATGACAAATGGATGTAAAAATAGCATTTCTTAATGGAAAGTTGCTTGAGGACGTGTATATGACACAACCTGAAGGTTTTGTACATCCTGAGAATTCTAGGAAGGTATGCAAGCTTCAAAGATCCATTTATGGATTAAAGCAAGCTTCTCAGAGTTGGAATCTTCGTTTTGATTAAGCAATCAAGGATTTTTGTTTTAAAAACAAAGATGAGCCTTGTGTATACAAGAAGGTTAGTGGGAGTGTAGTTGCTTTTCTGGTACTGTATGTTGATGATATATTACTCATTGGAAATGACATCCCAACATTGCAAAGTGTCAAGTCTTGGTTAAGGAAGTGTTTCTCAAAAAAAGACTTAGGAGATGCAGCCTATATCCTTGGGATAAGGATCTATAGGGATAGATCTAAGAGGCTAATTGGTCTAAGTTAGAGTGCTTACATAGACAAGGTACTGAATAGGTTCAGTTTGCAAGACTCTAAAAGATGATTGTTGCCAATGTCTCATGGCATAAGTCTCAGCAAGAATCAATGTCCTAGGACAAATGATGAGCGAGATCGTATGAATAAGATTCCATATGCATCAGCTATTAGATCTATCATGTATGTCATGCTATGCACTCGACCTAATGTATCATATGCTTTGAGCACTACAAGCAGATATTAGTTAGATCCTGGTGAGAGTCACTAGATAGCAGTAAAGAACATCTTTAAGTACTTAAGAAGGACTAAGGAAGTGTTCTTGGTCTATGGAGGTTTTGAAAATGATCTAGTTGTAAATGGTTACACAGATGCAAGTTTTCAAACTGATATAGATGATTTTAGATCGCAGTCTGGATATGTGTTTACTTTGAAAGGGCGTGCAGTAAGCTGGAAAAGTTCGAAGCAAGAGACTGTGTCAGATTCTACAATAGAAGCTGAGTATATTGCAACGTCCGATGCAGCAAATGAGGCAGTTTGGATCAAAAAGTTCATTTCTGAACTAGGTGTGGTTCCAAGTATTGCTAACTCTATTTGTTAGTATTGTGACAATAACGGGGCAATAGCATAGGCCAAGGAACCTAGATCACACCACAGATCCAAATATATACTCAGGCGTTTTCATCTCATCAGAGAAATTATTGAGAGGGGAGACGTAAAGATTTGCAGAGTACCTACTGAAGACAACGTTGCAGATCCATTGACAAAGGCTCTTCTACAAGCGAAACATGATGGTTATGTTAGATCATTAGGCATTAAATGCATGAATGATTGGCCCTAGAGCAAGTGGGAGATGTTGGGAAATGTGCCCTAGGTCAATCCATTAATAGTCTTTATGAATACATTTTAGTTAATAAAATAGAGGATTTCATTTGTTATTTATTATAATTGATTTGCATGTTTACATTATAATAAGATCCATGGGTATTTACAGAAATATCCTAAATGTCCCTAGTCAATTATTATACTAGGAACTATAATGAATTAAGACTAGTGTGAGTCTTGATTAATGATCATACGATGATCATACGTATAAAAATACAAATCAAGATCATGAGTACTTATTAGGGAACAAAGTACTGGACCGACCCGCTATGAGAACATCACATGGATTAAGTCATAGTTGTTTCTCATGATAGGTATATTTTTCAGTTCCTCGACTTGAGATTACCAGAGACTTCAACATTAGGAATACAGTGATTTGACGCAATCAAACGTTGTCTTTAACCGGACGATTATAAAAGTTGTGATTGGTTACTGTGTGAATAATGTGGTGAAGTTGTGTAATCGAGATAGAATTTGTCACTCTCATATAAAGAGAGATATCCAGTGGATCCCTCGATGTGTTAGACTGTTAAAAGGCCTAGTCTAAGTGAATTGATATTGATCAATGCCACTTAGATGTTTTCAGTCTACCTAGAAATCGAGACTAGTACGATTGAACATGTTGGATGACAATTCCATGCCTCATGTTTGATCAAAAGGATATCGTGTGACAAAAGGATGTTATATACACTATTGATTAGGTTGTATCGATTTAATATTCGTACAACTTGAGTAGTCATAATGTCTTGCTAAAGCCCACTTACGACTTGTATACCAAAATGTGTTTTGGTATACTGCCAATGTTGTATGAGCCTATTGGGTCGCACACTGATAATGGTTTTGCGAGATTTTACGATGGTTCAGAAAAATGAATTTTATATGATAAAATTCATGATATAAACGTCATTGTAGTGTATTACACTTATACTTCTTTAAGCAAGGGTATATATGTAATTTACTTAACCGTCTATATACAAGGGTTGTATAAATAGACGTTTTGAGTTAGAATACAAGAACGAAAGATTTAAAAAGGGCCGAAACTCTATTTTCATTTTAAGAAACGACTTAGGGTTTTTGGTATGCTCTGGATCGTTTTGGAGAGGAACAAAAAGGTTTGGTATTCTATCGAAGCTAGCACTTCAAATCTCGGCTGCCGTTCGTGTGTGGACTGCTGATAGAGGACGTTCATTGTTAGGAGCGCCTTAAAAATCGATTAACCTTCAGAAAGGTACATTGCGACTGAGGTATGATTAAGTTTTCATAGTTTAAACATTTTTAATGGAATTAGATTCGGATCCTGTTGGGGTTTTTGTCAAAATTGTTTTGTAATCTCCGCTGCGCATGAACCCCAAAACCCAACAATTTATTCTAGTATATCTCATGGACATCGAATTCATGATTTGTGTGTTTTGCATAACACTTTGACTTAGCTTGTATCCTAACCCCGAGTCTTCCTTGACAAATAAAGTAGTTTTAGAATCTATGTTCCATTGCACAAACAAAGATGGGCTGCACACGGGATCACTAAACTCTGGGGATGTTGGCACTCTGCACCACACTTGAGAGGCACACGGGATAATGAACTGAGGTGATCGACGAGACTTGACACATACGGATACTTACGAGGCATTTAAGAGAGCTCTCACACCCTATGATAGTGGAATAAGGTTGATGTGATGTTACTCACGGCCGATCAAACCTAGATCATTATTGTTTAGCCCGTGTCAATCTCATTTTGATTATCTATGGTATTTTCCATCATATTTTAGTTAGGGCTATTCTTTGCTACTTTTATGCTTGTAAATATCGTTTCTTTCACTTGGAAATGTGAATAAACATGTCATCGGGGAATTACTATTATTTTACTGTACTCACCATCCGTTTTATGACGGTGGGTACACATGCGTCGAGTAGTAGGTTGGACAAAGAGAAGATCGGCGACTACTTCTGAGCCTTGAGCGCACTTCTATTCCGTCTTGTATGTTTTTAATATTTTGATGTATTATATACTATTATGTCTTTCTTTTACTGTTGGATTGTATATATTTGGGTTGAGCGATAGTTCTCCGACTTGACACAAACTATCACACTGTTTATATTCTCCAATTCTTTTATATAATCATATGATCGTTACTTCCTGGTTTCCACACTTATGATTATTTTATAATTTCTTCCGCATAACTGTTAAGACTACCGCTTTAAATATTAAATGATTAAAAGTTTTAATTGACCCTAACTTTCATAAACAATGATAAACAATGAGGAATAGTAATACTTATCCAGAACACATAAAACGAGGCTAATAAGATAAAAGGCTGACTAATACGTCATTAAATCCTACGTGACAGTAACTAGGGCTTAATGACGTGATTAGGTCGGGCGGTACCCTAGATTAAGGATGGGGTCATCACAAGAAAAACATGGAATACATACTTCATATTCATTCATAAGCACAATAATGAGTTCCAAGACATGAAAGCATGAAAGTAAGCTCATGTTCATTGTATAATCATGGAAGTAAATTCAATAATCATTAGATATGCGGAAGCAAGGTTCTTAGTTCATTTAAACGCATGAAAACGAAGTCTAATCCAATTAGGAACCATGAAAGTAAAGTCTACAACCATCTAGCAACATGAAACCAATGATCATACTTCAAATTGGCGCATAAAGAAAAGTTCTTATCCATAGCAAGTAGATATTCATCATTTCATAGTAAGGCATACTTCATATTTCCTAAAGGTGTGACGATGGAAATCATTCATGGCACAAATGTATATTCCATAATTCAACAACATATAGCATAATCCTCTATTCATAACATACATGCATATTCAAAGATTTTACAAAGTATAGCATAAGCATCCATCCATTTCATGCAACACACATTTCAAGATTCATCATCTATAATCAAGGAAAATATTCACAATTCATAAACGAAAGCCGACATTTATACAAGTGGCCCACAAGAGATACCATAGATAATTAATAATATAATTTGTGGGTCTATTCAATGCAAGTCATTCCATTCAATGCATTTTAGCTATTGATATGAATCCGGTGACCGAATCACCTACCCTCGAGGTGGTGTGAACCCTTATTGGACACAATGGCCATTGTGACATCCAACTAGTTCCATCAAACCAACAGTAAGTGGTTTCAAGCCATCATCGATTGTGATCACTTGTTTGTTTGGTGGATCGGAGCGCAAACTCCTCCATTTTATTGATTAAATAGTCTCATCCCGCTAGTCAGGACGCGAACCCCTCTATTTGATGGGCACACAGCCGCATCCCGCTTCAAGTGTTCATGTCATACACATTTTGACGCACGCCGAACGCGTGAATAAAATAATATAACCTAAACCTACTATTTTGTAGATAGTAGTAAAGGGTCAATCCCATAGAGATTGGTAGTCTTTCTAAGGTCAAAAATACAAAAAAGGGAAAAACGAGGGTTTTGAAGCGAATTTAATAAACAAATGGGAACGAGAGAATGTAAAAAGGCTTTTGTAAGAAAGAAGATCAATAGAAAGAATAACCTAAGCTTTCAGCTTCTCGAACTTGTCTAATAGTACATGGAATTCATTGGTCGTCGATCCATACAAAATATGCAATTCAATTATGTTCTAGTGTAGCTATAAACCCAGTAACGTACTCGGTTCCTCACACTTCCTATTCTTGGTAGTCAATGTGCGACTATTAACTACTTCCTTAACCAAACACACAATCCTAAACTCACGCGAATTGGATTTACTGTTGATTACATAGAGTTTTATGAAGGCCCTACACCTAGACAATTGGATCGATAATGCTCCCGATTTAGCCTAGATTTCTAAGGCACTTGACCGGTTCCAAAAGGGGCTAACCATTCGGTAGGTCAATTGTTACTTTGATGAGTTTATTGCTTAAGGACTGATACTTCGACTCAATAACAATGGGTAATCAACCTAATATGTAGGTGAGGGCCCTTCACACAGTTAAATCTAACCCTAGATTCAACACAATGCCAAAAGAAATAGAATATAAGAGAAGAATAATAAAATATAAATCAAATAGATTTCACAATGAATCCATGACGCCAATGACGTATTCGATCCGCCTCCAGCCTAGATCCGTAAAGATTAACCAGACATGATCAATAAAGAAAACACGAAAAGTTTCAAGTTCGGTCTCTGTTTCCTTGCGTTTCTCTGATTAATTCCAATCGGTCCTCTTCTCCTCTATATATACCTATCTATATATCTATCAACTATATATAAAAGTTCGAATATGTGATTTTTTTAGTGGTAAGCAAAAATACCGATTTGCCTTTTTTAATGTATTATGTGTTTCTCTCTTTTTTAATATATTACTTATGTCGAGGTTTTGTAATTCGATTGATGGTTTTGTTGTACTAATCCTATCATAATTACAATTGTGTAATTAGATTCACCTATTTTTAAGGTGGGTTTTAGAATCGGCTAATATATTGCCAAATTAATCAATTAACTTATATGTAAGACTATTTGTTATTATTTGTGTCGAATTTATATAATTTGTGTCTAGATTTTGTAATTCGATTGATGGTTTTGTTGTGTTAATTCTATCATAATTACAATCGTGTAATTAATTATGTAACGACCAAAATTCTCCACGACCCAACCTATTGGTATTTTAGTAATTTCATAATAAAAATATGTTGGGTGTTTGATGTGAAAATATAATTCTAAACTTGTCAAATTAAATATGAGTTAGGGAGTACGTAAAGTTTTATTTTAAATAATAAAGCCCACTTGAGATTATGACCCAAAAGGGCATTTTAGACAAATTGTAAATAGTCACAACCCTAATCCCTAACCCTAATGTTATTTAAGCAAATCAAAGAAAATCCTAGCCCCAATTTTATAAAACACCCACATGGAGAGGAGGAGAACAAAAGGAGAGTTCAAGCTCAAGAGATGTACAACCTCACTTCCCTCCTTGATTTCTTTATTATTTATTGAAGATTTGGAGACCAAAGGGTCGATGGCGTCGACATCGGCAAGAAAGCGAGGAAAATAGAAAAGAAAATAAGAAAGGAAAGATTTGATTTATGTTAGAATGAGATTTTGGAAAGGATTTTGAGTCAAAGACTCCATTGAAGGCATGGTGAGATTCTAATACTCTCTATATTTATTGTCTTGGTGTTGGTATTGGTAATGAGAGTTGATAGACTTGAAAGGACAATGAGATGTCACTCTAAATATGCAAGATGGAATTGTGGTCATATTTCAGAGAAGTAACTCTAACGCCGAAAACTATATTAGGATAATTAAAATTAACGATATCTTGTTGAAAACGGAAGTTAACAATCCTAGTAAGGATGTAAATGAATATTTGATTTCAAACAATGTTAAGCAAGTTAGTCTGGCCAGGTGGCTGAACTTAACTTAAGATATAGTGGACACGTATACACTTAAAACTTCTAATGATCGATTAAGAGTGTGAACCATTGGTCCATAAATTCGATTTGAAGGTTATTACTATAGATCGAATTATGTTGTTTCAGGTGATCTATTTTATCGAAAAATGATTTTTCGACTATATTGGACCATGATTTTTGTATTGTTTTCGAGTTGATGTTTGCCGCACTTTATTGAAATTTTCATGGAATGATTTAACATGACTTTACAAAATTTTGAAAAGGCAAACAAGTAAAAAAAAAAGAAACCATTTATTTTCCTTGGTGTTCAAAAGATAAAGTGAATAGACTCATACATATTTCGAGTATTTGACGTTGTAATTTTAATATTTACATAAAGAGTTTTACTGAATTTCAAAGTTTTGACTTGATGAAAATGCAAAGCATCGTTTGGATCTATATTACCATTTTGTAGTATTGGAATAAAAATTTTCTCGTGGTCGTGATTTATATTTTGAAAGTATATTGACCAAATCGATTCGAAAGAGATATTACAATTCGCTTGAAATGTGAGAAAGCTTTTAGATGATTTCATAAAAATAAACTAGACTTAGCTTGAAGAATCGAAACTTAATATTTTGAAATGAACCTTGATTTGGATTTAACTTTTCAATTGATTGAATTATGACATTCAAGTTTCGATCGAACCTGTGTAAAAGAAAAATAAAGCTAAGCTAGTTATCGATAGGTTGAATACTAAATATGAGGGTTCAATTTCAGAGTTAGCTCGAAGCGTAAGTGCATAATGTACGAGATGGCGAATGAGAAATTAAAGAATACATTGAAAACTACTCAATGAGAAAATCTAGTGAATACAAAATGTCAAATTAGTAAACTCAAAAATGGGTGACTTACTAAAATTGGGAATCCAAAGTCAAAGACTATTTTGGTGAAATAGTCATGTGTGAAGATCGTGATTGCCAAGTAGAAAATTTGTAGATGTTGTAAAGACTCAAGATCTGAGGTTAAAATGATACAAATCAAAGGTAACCACAGCAACAAAGAAATTATTCTAATATAATCAGAAACGAGTTAACTCATAAAGTCGAGGATACCAGGAATTGATAAATTGTGTTTGAAATGAATGGAGAGTATACAATAGCAGTACCATGACTGAATAATTAAAGGAAGCCCCAAACTAACCAGTATGTATGAGTTATATTAGTAGGTTGTAAAGAGCGTATGACGCAGTTAATGATATTATAATGAACTCGATGATAAGTGAATCATTAAAATCGGGGGTACACTAATGAAAAGAATATTTATGATATGATTAGACGTGTAGATTCATAACTTTTGAGTCAAAATGAAATCTAACCAGATTGGTAGAGAATGGTTGAATGAAAAATGAAGTTGAAGAGTAATCGAGGCAAATGACTGTTACATAACCTTAGTCAATAATGACTTGGTTCTTAAAATTGGGGATCCTAGAATAGGATCGACCCATGGAAAAACGAACGAGTAATTTGGTGATGAGAAGAATTGCGAACTCAAAAGAAACAATATGTATTGCAATAGTACCATATTTAAGAACAAAATTTGTAATCGAAATGGTGACGTCACGAAGAATCATGTTGATCACTTGTTGGAAGTAACTTGTGATCTCTTGATAAAAGTCAAAAATTACATTAAATATCTAAACTACCAAACTAAATGGTCGAAAGGAAAGATGAAATATCTGATCAGTGATAGGTCGACTATTAAAAGTGGGGATCTTAGGTTATGATCAAACTCTAATAAGATTTATACTATGCAATATGAACGAAACAATAATTAGGGATGGTGAGGAAATACCCTAAACTAGCAATGAAACATGAATATGAGTAAAGATAAAATTTCTTAAACTTCACACCGTAAATAATTGTTGAACAAAATGTGTAGTTTACACTTGGAAGCCTAAGTGCTTAGTATAAGTCTAAAGGTGAAAGCCCTAATTTGATAGCGTAGGAGAATTTGAGGTTGCAACCCAGATAGGTAAGCAATAGATTTGCAAATTGTTAAGTGTCGAGGATATCAACATGTGGAAATAATGTACGAAAAATCAAGGTCGACACCATAACAGGTGACAAGTATAAGCAAATTATGTGACATAAATGTTTGCTTAAGCATGAGGTCATTTTAAATCAATCCCATGAGAAATTAGTTGATATTCTTATTTTCAAGAATCATTGAATTTGGAGAAAATGAAGAACACTATGAATGGTTTTGTGCTAAGTATAAGCAATGAATCATAATATAAATAGTGCAAGATAATTCTCGAAATAGGTGTAAATATGAGTTTGAGTACCCTTGAATTAAAGCTTTAGTAACAAGTCGTACAAGATAAACCTATATGAGTTTTATGTATAAGGATCTCTACTTTATGGTTGGAGTATCCAACAAAACGTATATGAAGTGTGATAATAGTAACACACGAGTGTAATAAATTGAAATGTAAGGGTGAGTTATGAACTTGAAAATATTTGAGTCGTAGTGAGTTACGAGACCTTAATAATCATGCCAGAGATATAGGCTGGATAATCCCGAGGAATGACATGGATGCCAATTTTTTTAAAAAAAAAAAGAAGTTAAATAACCATATTCCTCTGTGAGTAGAAAACTTTAAATAATCCATAAGAGCTAAGAGTTAGCTCAGAAAGATGAGAAAGGACCATTGTATACCAAAAAGGAATCATGACTAAGTCAACAATGTTTAAAATAGTCACCCAGAATCGTGAGAATTGATCAGTGCGAGGACACAATACGTTAGATCTCCTGAAAATCGAGATATAGTGATAAAAGATCTTGGTATGAAATAAAAAAGGTGATGCAATGGAGCGCATTCAGATGAATGTTGAAACCTAATTAGAAATAATGTCGATGTTAAAAATATTCCACAAGATTTTAAAGGTGGAAGCTTGTTTACGTCAATTAACAGTTAAGTGTGACGGAGGAGTTACAAAGTGGATCATTAGTCAAAAGTTGACTTGAATTATGAACCTACAAGAATGAATGTCGATAAACATGTAATGCCAATAATATTAAGGTATTATTCTAGAAAGGAATACTAAGTCTGCCCATTTGTAGCCTTCACAGATAAGCTGCAAAGACATGATGAGTCGTTCAATGATATGCGTAACCGAGATGTTGATAGAGATGGTGTGCGAGTGCTCATGTTATAGCAAAAAGCTATACTTATTTCCCTACTACTAGTTGGTGGTATGGTTTCAATGCCAGATAGGCAGAGATGTTCGTTGACACAGATATGCACCAAATCATATCTCAGTATGGTTCTACCTCTCTGTAAGTTGAGCGACTTGAGCGTATATTGCGACTTCGGTGAAGATTATAAAGGACTACCTTAAGAACATGTGATGACAGAAGAACTTGGCAATTGGTTGAGTGTAATGATTTTATTGATGACCTACATGAGGTGGGCTTTATGAGTTTTAGATTGCAAAATGAAAATAAAAAAAATGAGATATATTAAACTCAGGGGTAAAACTTTATTTCATGTGAGGAAACGAGCAGAGCATGCAAGTAAAGATGGCCTCAGTTAAACAATGAGTCAAAAAGAAATCCTTATGGACATACACTAAACTACGTTATACTTTACTTTTACTTTCGAGGACGAAAGTTCTTAAAATTTGGGGATATTGTAACAACTCAAATTCTCCACGACCCAACCTATGGGTATTTTGGTAATTTCATGATAAAAATATGTTGGGTGTTTGATGTGAAAATATAATTCTAAACTTGTCAAATTAGACAAATTGTAAATAGTCACAACCCTAATCCCTAACCCTAATGCTATTTAAGCAAATCAAAGAAAACCCTACCCCAATTTTATAAAACATCCACATGGAGAGGAGGAGAACAAGAGGAGAGTTCAAGCTCAAGAGATGTACAACCTCACTTCCCTCCTTAATTTCTTTATTATTTATTGAAGATTTGGAGACCAAAGGGTCAATGGCGTCGACATCGGCAAGAACGCGAGGAAAATAGAAAAGAAAATAAGAAAGGAAAGATTTGATTTATGTTAGAATGAGATTTTAGATAGGATTTTGAGTCAAAGACTCCATTGAAGGCATGGTGAGATTCTAATACTCTCTAGATTTATTGTCTTGGTGTTGGTATTGGTAATGAGAGTTGATGATTTGCAAAGTTTGTTCAATTTTTCTTAGATCTAGTCTTGAAATGGGTTAGACAAATTTTTAAGCCTTATGATAACGAGTATTATGGATGAATCAATCTTATTTACCATGGTTTGACGGTACATGAAAGGATTTCCCCATGATTTTAGCAAATTGAACGCGGTTGAAGTTTATTGATATGGATTTGGCATTTAAGGTTGAGTTGAGATTTAAAAAGGGACTTTGAATCTTTTTCTTTGGGAAATAAACTTATTCGATAAATTTGTGGATTTTGACTGAATATTGTCATTTGGAAATTTAAAGTCTAAATTGAGTCTTGTATGGTGATTTTGATCTTTTTAATTATAATTAATCGAACGTCTTCGATTTATATTGGAAAAACCAAGTCTTAGCGAATTTTCCTTGTTTTACATCACCGCATTCCTATTTTACTCGAATCATCGATTCTAATTTTAAGTGTCGATTTTAGAGTCGTGAATGACCTTTAACGAAATTAGCTATAAAATAGGGTGAATCTCTAAGGTCTAGACAATTGATGTTAAACTTGTATGGTTGTAGATACATAAAGTAATTATTCTTTTAAATTGTTTAGATTCGCGAGAAGGTTCACATCGAGCCCAAACGCGAGAAGATCGAGATTAGGATTCGTGGCGAGTGCAGGTAAGTGGTAAGCTTGCTCAATTATCAAATATAGCATGATTATTAGTTATGCTTAGGATTCATAATTTGAATTAAAGACTTGGGATATATGGGTTGCGTCGTGGTATTGGCTCGAACCTACGTATCTACGGAATGTGAATGCATTGTTATCCATGGCCCCAGAATGTGTGGAGTTACCACCGAGGGTCTTAAAGAATACCTCAAAATGTTGTGCTACCACCGAGGGTCGTTAACACCCCAGGATGTGTGGAGTTTACCACCAAGGGATTTACTTGACTAATTGAATTTATAAGTATGTCACGTAGGGACATGAGTTGGAGTTACTTTCTCTTGTACTCTTGAGACATAGGGATGTGCATCGGTGATGGCTTGGACGATCCTACTGTTGATTTGATGGGACAAACGAGAGGGCACATAAGGCTGTGTGCTAGCTGGTTGTTTCCATCACTTTGAGAGTAGGAGAATCGGTCACCGGATTCTTGCCAATATCTAGTATGCATTGAATGGAACATCGACTTATCGTATTATTATATTTTATAGTACATAATCTCGCGAAACCCCCTCATTTGTATGAAAGTTTGAAATTATGAAATGATTTATCAATCTCTTTAATGTTATTTATGATTATTGTTACAATTTGTGACTTACGAATCTTATGTCTATGATAGTACTTGATGGTTCATTATAAGTCTATTTTTTTATGAAATCCTGCTACCATGCTACTATTTAATGAATCCTTGTTTGTTTTCAAATACATGCTAGACTTTGCATGTTTATTAGGTATTACTTACATATTTGATGGTTGAGCGGATTTTCCGCATTACTGAGCTCCGTTGGTTCTTTTAGCTCACCCCACTTACATCTCAGGTATCCACGACAGCGATAGGTTGAGGCAAGGGAAATACGAGCTTGAAGTCTCCTCTTGATGTGAACATTTGTATATATATATATATACATATATATATATATGTATATGTATATGTTATATATATTTGATTTTGAAACTATCAACTTGGGGTTAAAATTAAAATAGGTCTTTGGGTAGCTTGAATCCTAGTTATATTTAGTTGATCCATTTCAGAGATTATAATAAACTTGTTTAGTTTAAAGGAGCATGAACAGATGTATAATTTTTATAAATGTTCTATGAACTTAAATCTATTGGCTTAGGATATTTTTTTTTATATTCTTTCCACAATTATTATCCTTTGTTTAGCCAATGTGTATTCCGCAGGTTTATTTGTTTAGGCGTGCCAGACCGTTATTTGAGCCTAGTTCAGATATTGGGTCCAAGTGGCGATCTGGGCCGGGCGACCCGACCCTAGGTCAGTGGCGGGTCATCACAAATTAGATTCACCTTTTTTTAGGGTGAGTTTTAGAATCGACTAATAAGCCAAATAAGTAGTGTTATTTGAACTCATGAGTCCGAACTCTTAGGGGGGCTTTTGAAATTTTTTTATTTCAAAATCATCCTTAAGCAATAAATGACTTCGAAATAACAATTTGTAACACTTATTTGATATTTGTAAAAATTTCAAAAATCCCTTATGAGCCCGAACTCTAGGACTCCAAATAGACTTTTTGTTGCCAAATTAATCAACAAAAAATCTATTTGGACTCTAAGGGTCCGAACTCATATGAGGGTTTTTGAAATTTTTGCAAATATCAAAGGAGTGTTACAAGTTGTTATTTCGACATAGTAGTGCTATTTGAACTCATGAGTCCCGACTCTTAGAAGTTTTTTGAAATTTTTTTATTTCAAAGTCGTCCTCAAGCAATCAATGACTTCGAAATAACAACTTGTAACACCCATTTGATATTTGTAAAAATTTTATAAACCCCCCTATGAATCTGAACCCTTAGAGTTCAAATATATTTTTTGTATTAGATATTAACTTAATCCTATCCTAACAAAAACAAAACAACAATCGGCCTCGTGTTCTTATTCTGCTCCTATTGCTCCAATTCAAAGCACGTCGCACGGTCACAAACGCACCTGGGCTGCAATATTTTCATCGTTTCATATCTAATGGACCACTTTACATATGACATCACCCCTTGTACATCATGCTACACCAGATCATCATCTCTACTTCGGCAACGCACCTCCATTCTTCATCCGCCACATCATCTCAATTGTATAACACGTTCTTCCCATTGGTGGGCCCAACAATGATGCATTGGGATGTGTGCCAACACGATTTTCAGTGCAGAACGTACTCAGACATACGAATATTCCATTCCGCACAATTTTTGGTCCTAGTTTCAATCATGCACTCTATTAAACTTGAAAATAACAAATAAATACACTTAAGCTAATATTTTGGAGACTCTACCATAAAAATATATAATTAAATCTAATAAATACTACACAAAATATGATTTATCACATTCTATTGATAAGCATACTCATACTCATAATTAAAATGCAACCCAATATTCTTACAAAAAAAAACATGCAACACAATATCTCAAGTCTTTTAATTTAAAACGTTATATCCTATTTTATCTAATATCATGTCAAGTTTAATGCTTGAGTGAAGCTCCCCACTTATCTGGACTCGACGCAATGCCTATACAGACTCCTTGCTGCTTGGGGTCTTACAAGAACCGTCTCGCGAACTTAAAGAATTCATACACATGCCACATCAATATGACTATTAATTTAAAGAACTGATTTTCTAATTTAATTGTTTTTAAGGTACCACTAGTGTGAGCTCCGGGGGTCCCACATCACCCGGTTCGAGTGTTGAGAGATGGAACCCAGTCCGCCCTTCCCCTGGGGACGCAGTAGTGCGCCCCATTTGAAGGTGGAGACACATTTCCTTTTTTTTTTTTTGTTTATTTTGTTGTTCTTCTTTATATAAATATATAATTTATTTATTTTATTATCTTCTTATTTATTTTTATTTTAAATTTAGGGTCCAGCAGCGAAAATAACTCTTGTTGACCGGTACATAGGCCATACCAACCACTATCGACCCCCCAAGGGTTGATCTGGCCCTAGACCAGAGGTCTGAAGGGGGGTGTTGGCCCCTCACTCTCAGCCATGGTGGAGGGGGAGCAGATTCTCCCCCGTCTTTGGCCAAGGAAGCCCGGTGCTGGTCAGTAGGGGTGGGAGGGGTGGCTTCGGTGCCACCACTTCTCCTTCCTCCACACGACGGTGGGGCTCCATAGTGGGCCCCACCCACTACCAGCTGCGGCGACTGTGATGCTGCCACCACCCCCGTCGGCGGTGTCGTCGCAGCACCGCCACCCTTATTGGGTTTTCTTACTCTTTTCGAACCCACTATTTGCCAAAAGAACTCAAACAAATCTTGGAGAAAAGGATTGGCAAAGAGAAAACTACCTTCGTTGGAGTCTTCTTAGCCTAGAAGCACACTCTCCACCATAGCTCCTTCCAAAGCTCTCTCTCTCTCTCAATTTGGGGTTTTGCACAAATGTAGCTACAAATCTTATAAAGGGGTTTACATAGGTTGGGTCAGGAATTTTAGATTGTATGCAACCCATCCAATTTGACTAAAATGCCCTTATATGCCATGACGCTAAATACACCTTATTGATTTGATATGACCATACTAATTTAGACTTTTCTCCTTTAAACTAACCCTAAGTACATCTAATTCATTTATCAAAACAACCTACACATTTTTAGTATAAAACTACTAAAATACCCCTGAAGTCGGGTTAGAGAAATTTGAGTTGTTACACAACTCAATCTTTTCTCTAATAACTTTTTAAAGTTACTAATTCATTTTAAAGTAAATATCAAAATATTTTATAAGTTCTACAAGAATACAACTTGAGTCGATAAGTCAAGTCTATATTAACATTATTGCCCCTACTACTCAAGCATAGGGGTGCACACGGATTGGATCCGGTCTAATTAGGGTTAATCCGCAATCCAATCCAATAATTGCGGATTAAAAAATTACAATCCAATCCAGTCCAAATAATTCATCAATCCAATCCAATTCAATTTGTAAAATGCGGACTGGATTGGATCAAGTTTCGCGGATTGACATTTTTATATCCAAAGATTTATGAAATTAAACTTAATAAAATGAAACACACAAATCATACATTTCATTAATGACAAATTAACAAATACATCTCACAAAATCTATAACATATTTTTCAAAAACTTGTCATCATAATAAGCTTCAATATGCAAGTCTTACATGAATAAACATAAAAATTTAGTGCATGTTGCAAACATAAAACTCACAAAAAAAGGTTTGAAACATAACAAAAGAGTTGAGAACAAGCATAGTCTTTGAGTTCTTATGAAAACCTAAACACAACATACAAGTGAAGTGATAACAAAATAGAAAACAAAAACTTTCTTCCATTGCTAATCTCTATTTTCTTCAAGCTTCTTCTCATATCTTAGTTATATGCTCCCCACCTGAGTTTTTCAAATTAAAAAAAAACACACACACACACACACAAAAAAAAAAAAAAAAAATAGAAAACATAAGTCATGATTAAGTACAGTAATTTCATATCATTGAGAGAAAATATATATAATGCATAGCAATATATACTTGTCTCGTTCAAGTCAAGTCATATTATCAATCATCGATTTCAGTTTGAGATGATACGTTCAACCCTTTGAATTCTGAAAGAAGATATATAAATATGAAGACAATATATTTTAAAATATAAATACCACAAGTTTAACTATGTAAATGAGTTACCTTGCTCAATGCTTTCATATAAACTAGCTTCTTCAAAATAATTGCATGACTCATTTGGTTCAAGTTTGACTTTAACCAATTTTGCGAGCAAATCATAGCTTCAACTGTGATAGGGCTTAATGAGCTCCTAAAACAATCAAGTACACGTCCTCCAGTGCTAAAGGCGGATTCAGATGCAACAGTGGACACTTGAATTGCCAACACATTTCTTGCAATTTGAGATAAAATTCCATACTTGTTGCTATTTAGTTTCCACCAACCCAAAGTATCAAATTCTTGTAGTGGATCTTCCGTTGGCTCCAACAAGTATTTATCGATGTCATTCCTCTCCGTAGCACTTTCCCGTTCTTTTTTTCGCATCACAAATTGAACCATCATATCATCAACATCTTCATCAACAACAACCTTACTCAAACTTGTTTGAGATGAACCTTGATTAACTTGAGTACTCGAACCACTCAAACTTAACTTTAAGTACTGTTGATACATTCGATGTAATGTCATTTCAATTTTTCTGATCATCCCTTGAACAACTGATTAAATAAACAACTTTTCCAAGGTAAACTTCACATACTCCAATTTGTATCTAGGATCCAAAACAGTGGCAATAAACAACATACAATTAATGTTTTCAATATTTCCCCAGTACTTGTCATATTTTGTTTTCATACTCACAGCCATTTCCCCCAACAAAAGATCTCCAGTAGCATTGAATCTCATCAACTGATTTTGAATCTTGCAAAATTCACGATAATAGACATTAGAAGTGGGAGATAAAGATGCACTCAACTTCACTGTTATGTCATATAATGTCTTCAAGAATTTGACAAAAATCTTTGCATTTTCATAATCACATTTTGTGGGAGGTCCCACCCTTTTCTTTTCCCCTTCACCATTACCAAGAAAATATTTAATGAATTGACTATCTTCCTCATCCAATCTCTCCAAAGCACTCTGAAATTTAACTGCAGATTCCAACATCAAGTAAGTAGAATTCCACATAGTAGGTACATCCATTACCAAAGAGCCCTTGCATTCACTCTTTACTTTTTCTACACAAATCTTAAACTTCAATCCTCTTGCAGGAGATGATTTCACATAATTAAGGGCATTTCAAATGCTTTCCACTGAATGATGAAGTTCTTTCAAACCCCCTTTCACAATTAAATTCACAATATGAGCGCAACACCTCAAATATAGAAACTCTCCATCTAAAATGGAACCTTTCCATCCATTAATCCTCTTTCTAAGATCTGCAATCGCGGTATCATTTGCACTAGCATTGTCAACTGTAATAGTGAAAACATTTTCAATGCCCCATTCAAGCAAACATACTTCTATAGTCTTCCCTATGACCTCTCCTGTGTGACTAGTAACTTGACAAAAGTTCAATATCCTTTTTTGCATATTCCAATCACAATCAATGTAATGACAAGTGAGACACAAATAATTCATCTTTTGCGTCAACGTCCAATAATCAGTAGTGAGTTAAGGTTTTTCATATGTGCTTATGTAAACGGATTGAATTGGACTGGATCCGCGGTTTTTCATTGAAGAATCCGTGATCCAATCCAATCCGACCGAATTACTGATTTTTCAATCCAATCCTGTCCAAGGGATCAAAAAATTGATCCAATTAGTGATAATTGGTTTGAGTTGGATCGGATTCGCGGATTATATCAATCCGTGTGCACCCCTACTCAAGCTTGACCCACATTAGGTGGACCAGGCAAATGAGCATAGGTCTAGATAACTACCACCCCCAAACTAAATTTTCTGGTTCCGCCACTGGCTGCAACCAACAGAGTCAACTCTCATCTGTCTAGCTCTTCCCACCATTTCGTAGTCTCCTTGGAGTCAAAACTCCTCCAAGGAAGAGCTAGGAAAAAAAAAATAATACGCCGAAGCCGAAAAAAGAGCCCAGGCTCAATAGCCATGAAAACGGTCCAGAGAACTGTGCATAAAGCACAACTGAGAGTCCTATTCCATTCCACAGCATCAGCCCGCCACGGCACAACTGAGCATGCCACGCAGCCGCCCAGACCTGCTCGTGATCTAAGAGCCAAAAAAACAAATTGCATCTTTTCAATTTAAAAGATTATTGAAATTGCAAAAAAATATGCAGTGAAGAAAACCGCAAAACCAAGACCAGACTAATTTTTCGTTGTGCAGTTCGGAGATAGTTTGAGAGTTTTCACGCCGCGGCACAAGTTAGCAAATGAAGAAAATACAAAGTGTTCATGGTCTTGGGGTGCGCAATTTAAACCAGACCATGCAATATACCAACCAAAACCAAGTGGTAACCCTATTTGTTTGGTATGTGGTCATCCAGAAATGATGTTGAGGATTGGAGCCTCCCCGTGTGGTGAGTACCGGGCATAAGTATGTTTCTCATCAAATAAACATACCTGTACAGACTGCATGTTGGGACAGAATATACTCGAACCAACAATAATATGTACCATATTCCTCCCTAAAATCATTTCGATGATTAGCCAGCCAATGGATGCTGATTTCAAGGCTACATTATATACAAACAATTAAAGCAACAAGTTCTCATGCAATTTCCCTCGCCTACTCCAAACTGTTATCCAAGTGATTAAAATTTAAAGGCTACAGGAACCACATATAAATGTCATAGTATTTCCTTTACATTTGGCTGTTCATATTGAGTCATCTGAATCTTCTGATTCACTTCGTTCGGGCTCTCCATCATTCAATTCTCCTGCATTTCGAACCTCAGCTTTCAAATCTGATACTGAAGTCGCTTTCTTACCAACATTACGAGCATTCCCGTTGGCTTCCTCTTGCTCAACCACTTCAACATGTACGCCTAGAATGTCAAGGAGCACTGTAACTCACTCAAGACGAAGAACAGCCTAATATGCATGTGCTAAGAACTTAAAATAGAATTGAACCACGAATGAATTAAGTAATGCATAAAAACTATTGAAAAGGATATCAACATTTTCTGCTGTTCCACCAGTCATAATGTTAACCAGATCTTTCTCAGCCCGTTGCACAAGTTCAGGCTGCAAAAGCATCAAAGTGATCATGAATTTAGACAGAAAATGTTTCAATATGGATAAGGCCAATATTGATCCAAGTTGAAATGAAAATGACATACATTTAAATCAGGCTCTCTGCGAAATCTTCTTCTTCGTGCATCCCTCATTGGAGGTGTGAGGCCATGCTTGTATTCCAACCCATCTGGAGCATTCTCACCTTCATCTCTTACCATAATTATCTGGAAAACAACCTCAATATCACTATGAAGGAATAAAATATATAACAAATCTAAGAAGACAGTGGAAAGACAAAGGAGATTTCTTACTTGACCAATGTCCGCAGTTTTGATTAGAACATTATCGTCATATGTTTTGTAGGACTCCACAATGCCAGGAAGATCAAGCAGCGAGGCTGGAAGATGATCGTTTCCAATGATAAATGTCCCAGTTCTTCCATCCTCTACAGTAGCATGAAAGTTGGAAATACAAAATAAATAAATACTTATGATAAAACAATAAAGACTTGGCCTCAAATTAGTTAGGGTCAACTACTCGTGGATTCAAAATTTCCTTTAAGCTGACATAAAACAGTTGATGATGTAAAAAACAAATATAAATATATAAACAAATAACAAGTAAAATATATGAATAATTGTAAAGGTGAATGAGATCAGAAAGAAATCACACATACTTCTCACAGATAATAATAACTTCAACTCTAACATCAAATATTCACCATAACATCATCCACTTGACCACCTTGCAGTTGTGAATATCACGAACTTCTAAGCGATGGTAGGACATGGCATACTTTGTAACGACCCCCCAAAAAAAAAAGAATATCCTAATTATACCCAAATTGCACGGTTACAGAACCTATAAAAGAGATCCAGTTATTACAGCTAATACATGCCAAAGTTATTTTTAATGCCCAAAAAGAAGAAATAGCAGATATGACATTTAGTTCTTCAAATAAACCCAACATATCTTTATTTTCATATATAAAATGGCCTATTCATTAGAAAAGAACGTTGCAATCACACATAATAAAATACTTGGAAAGAGAGGGAAAAGAGTTACAAATACTTGCCAGAGAATGATAAATCTAGAGACTTATCTTCTGAAGAAGAAGCATTATCACTGAGTAATCGATCTACTCTCTCAGCAATTGAAGGTGGCAGTCGCAAAATGAACTGCTCTTCCATCTAGCTTTAGAAAAACCTAGAAATTAAATAGAGTAAGATGCAATATATCTATCATATAATAACACATTTTTTTTAAGAAAATAAAAATGTATAAGTGACAGGGTCTATCCTTTATTGTTATTCCAAGAATTCTATAATTCTTCAACTTTTTTTGGAAACAGCCTTACATGAATGGATACTAACGAATATCAAGATGCTAGAGACGTGATTACGTGTGCACAGTGCATCGACACGGCAATAACAATCATGTGAGTCAAATTTAAGGTCAAATAAGGAGCATTAATATCGAGTACATTAGAATAAACTCCATCGTTGAAAGAAAGCTTGGCTTTGATTCTTAAGTTTTAGTGTTAGATTTCATGAACGATTAAGAGTTTTAAGGATGCCATGGCGCGTTCCCGAACATCCTCAAAATACGAGCCGTGACAAGGCTAGGATACTAAGCACCCTTCACGGGGATTGTTGTTGTTTGGGTTGGGGGGGGGGGGGGGGTTAAGTCTGGTAATCCCATTGAGTCTCCCCATTGAAGCTAATCCATTGACAAAATACGAGCCATGACAAGGCTAGGATACTAATCCAGTGAGTCTCCCCATCGAAGCAGCTAATCCCATGCATATTGTATGTAAATCTGGTAGCACAAATTGCATAGTATCATAAATAGCTACCACCGAAGTTTATAAACAAATAAAGATCCCTGTTCTCATCCTCTATACCATAAAACTGATAAGTTGGTTGGAGATCTCACTATCCACTGCTTGACCTAAGAATAATAATCTTTCTCGATGAAGTCGGTTGATTAGGAAAAAAAAAAAAACTTATCCCCTAGGAACCATACACACACCTTTTGATGGCATACAGTTGACAAAAAAACTGCGAAAAAAAAAGGAATCAATCTGTTGATTCCAGCCCTCTTCGCTTTCTTTTTTCATAACAGGACTTTTCCACATCCTACTGAGGGGCTTTTTTTCAATTTTATTTTCATGAAGATGAGTTTTTGTTCATTTTTCCCTTAAAAAAAATAAACCACTAAACTCGTTGAACTAACCTTTCATTGATATATTATTGCTTCACCGAACTCCAATCCAAATTACAATGTTATTTTCTTGTTCCTGAACGGACCTCTTTCATTTCTTTTTAGATTTATGCTCTACTCCAGGTAAAATCTGCCTAATTTTGATTTGCACATATAGGACAAAGGGTCCTAACACCACTTCTTT
This sequence comes from Stephania japonica, assembly GCA_039657345.1. Lineage (NCBI taxonomy): Eukaryota > Viridiplantae > Streptophyta > Magnoliopsida > Ranunculales > Menispermaceae > Stephania > Stephania japonica. Next base: position 37,135,985 of record CM077559.1, read on the forward strand.
TTTTTTTTCAATTTGTTTTGAGTTTGTCTTCCGCCAAATATTTGATGTATTTACAATAATATTCCATTGATTGTCAGTTTGAGATTGCTCATATGGTATTAATCTAAACATGAATTTTTTAAGATACAAACGTTAATCATACATATATTATATTGCAATTACCCATTGGGTATTTTTTAAAACGGAGCCATAAATTATTTACATATATTAGATAGTTCATTTTATTGGACCAAACAAGCTAACCATAAATTATTCGAATTGAGAATTTTTATATTAATATAAATACCTCAACAAAAATAGATCTAATTGCACTTCACGCTTCAAATATTGATTGATGGTTCAATTGCCCATCTTTAAATCCCTCTCTTAGGGGGAGTTGGGAGTAATGACCCAATTGCCCATCTTTAAATCACTCTCTCTCACGTCTCTCTCATACATTAATGGGTGCTTATGTCAATTGCATAGTTGACTATTTTAAAATTATGCAACTTCTCAAGTAAGTTTGAAGTTGAACCAAACAAGAAAAAATTGTTGGTGCAAAATTTCTTCGACTTTGAAAACAAGATGAGAATGGAAGAACCAAACAAAGACTTGAGGTGCATGATCGCTCTCTTTTAGACAAGATTTTCGTACCAGTTGAAACCGCGTATACACACTGGGATTAATCGAAACTTGTCTTCAGGGGACAATCAAGTCTCTAATGGTTGTTGGATGATATGTGTGTAACACAACTCCAACCTAGAACACTCTTTGAGGAACTTGTAAAGGAATGATGGTAGAACAATAGAAAAACCCTTTCGATTCAAAACTTTGGTTTGCAATGTGTTTCTCAATATGTTTGGTTTGTACTAGAACTCTCAATTTTATAGAAAACCAAAAGCAAAAATGGGCAAAAACAGAAAAAAAATAAATAAATAAATAAATACGCACCAAAAGTTATGTATTTCCGTAGTGGCGCTAACCCCTAGCGCCTAGGGGTCAGCGCCATTCTTTGTTTCTTTTTTTTTTTTTTTTTAAGTTTCAACAAAATAACTTCAATAGATGTTCTCTTTTACGGGAGTAAACTACCATAAAGAAAACTTCCCTGTAAGTTTCAGAAATGAACCAAAGAATGCTTAAATTAATATTCTCACTACAAGAGGATTTATGGTCTAAGACTCTTGCAGAAAATCCAGTGAGTCTCCCCTGAAAATTGAGGGGCCAAAGCTTACAAAACCTATGAAAATTTCTTTGGAGCCTGTGCATAGCATAAATATATAGTTTCATAGTCCAAATCCACAAATATGAAGCAAAATATTGATTTTTCACCCACTTCCCATCACTACTCATTAATTATTGAACAAAACCATATGAATCATCTATCCGTAATCCAAAAACCGTCTAAATCTATGTTTCTAACCCAATTCCCCATGAGAATTACTTATACATAGTTACATACAAAATAAGAAAAGTTAACCACAATTGTGTAGATAAACTACGCAACACCATTAAGTTGTTTAATAATAACATACTTTTAACAAAAGGGAAGGTCTTCGGCTCCGACAAGATTCTTTTGCCCTTGCCTTTCGTTGAGACAATAGGACCTGGAGAAAAAACTTGGGTAGCAACCATCGCGCCCAGTCAATAGAATTCTCAAATGCCGGCAAGCACTCATTAATGATAATTGAATACGTGATGATAAGGAAATATAAGCAAGCGCATGAGACCCATGTCAAATCACAATCCACAATCCCTTGGTTCTGGGGCATATAGGGCAGGACTAGAGAGTTTTTTTTAGAATAGGGTAGGACTAGAATGAGACGGTCACGCTATGCAATGCAATCAAGGAAAGGTTGTGCTCACCTCATCTCAATGCACCCCTGTGGTACAAAGATGGAGGCCAAGAGTCTCGTCTCATCTAATACATCTAGAGCGCAGAGACATAACGACGAGTCCACCTCTCATCGCATCTCCATGCATCCCTAGGAATAGAGGTATAACGATAGGCTACTAGTCACCTGTATTGTGCATCAGATCGACCCAATTGATTTTCCCAAATTTCCAGCCTTTCAACATACAATCAACAATGCAACGTATGTATGCGCAGTACAAATGTGTTAAGATTTGTTTTCGAACTCCAATCTTATTTTTAGAAACACTGCGCACAACAGGAACTTATCCCTATATTTTAGGAAATTTCTATGTTTAATGCTTTGTTTAGATAATGTAGAATTAGAAAAGGATAAGGAATCAAAGTTGGCTTAGGATTCAGTTTTTATTCTCTATATATGTGTACGCAGAATTAAGTTTTCTAAGCAATCAAAATCTGATTTCAGTTTAGTATGGGTGCACAGAAAATTCAGAAACAACAGAAAAATTTATTCTTTTTCTCTTCCTTCCTTTTTCTTAAATTGTTTTTAAACCTACAATTGGTATCAGAGTTGATTTCTTAAGGGATCTGTGGATGGAATTTGAGAAGAGTTTAGACAAGATTGCTCCTCCAATCTTTGATGGAGAAAACTACCAACTTTGGGCGGTGACGATGGAGACTCACTTGGAAGCTTTTGGATTTATGGGAAGCAGTAGAAGAGGATTACGAAATTCCTCAGTTGCCACACAACCCAACGGTTGCACAGATGAAAAATCACAAGGAAAGAAAAACCATGAAGTCAAAGGCCAAAGCCTATTTGTTCGCTTACGTTTCAACAACCCTTTTTACAAGAATTATGTCTTTCAAGTCCGCGAAAGAGATTTGGGATTACTTGAAGAAAGAGTATGAAGGAGATGAAAGGATTCAAGGTATGAAAGTCTTAAATCTAATTAGAGAATTTCAATTGGAAAAGATGAAAGATTCTGAGACTGTTAAAGAATACTCGGATAGATTACTTGTTATTGTCAACAAGGCGTGAATACTTGGTACTAAATTTAATGATTCAAGAATTGTAGAAAAGATTCTTGTTATTGTGCCAGATAGATATGAAGCTTCGATCACCACTTTGGAGAACACGAAAGAAATTTCCAAGATCACATTGGCAGAGTTGTTAAATGCCATGCAAGCACAAGATCAACGAAGGATTATGAGAGAAGATCATTTTGTTGAAGGTGCTCTACAAGCAAAGCATCAAGATGATGGAAATAACAAGAAAAAAATTTTTAAAAAAGGTTCAGCAACAAGTAGAGGGAACACAACAAATTGTCAAGACCAAAGCAGAGTTAGAAACCAAAAGAAAAACTATCCAGCATGTCAGCACTATGGTAGAAAAGGTCATGCACCATATAAATGTTGGAAGAGACCGGATGCTAAATGTAGAAAGTGCAATCAACTTGGACATGAAGCAGTGATTTGCAAAAGCAAATCTCAAAAGAACAATGCAGAAGCCCAAGCTGTTGACAGAGATGATGAAGACCAGATTTTTGTGGCAGCTTGCCATTCAACTAAAACCTCATCTGAATTTTGGTTGATAGATAGTGGTTGTACAAACCACATGTCCTGTGACAAAAGTTTGTTCAAGGACTTAAAGACAACTGAAATTCAGAAGGTTAGAATTGGACATGGAGGCTACATCACAGCAAAAGGAAAAGGAACTGTTACTGGTCATGAGATTGTGAGGGTCAAAATGAGAGGAAAAAGCTTCTCATTTGATCCAACAGAAAAGGTGCATAAAGCTTACAACAATGAAGTGAGTACTACAGAAATTTGGCACAAAAGACTTGGTCATTGCCACATTAAAAGAATGTAGAACATGAAGAAGAAAGCCATGATTACAGGACTACCTATGCTTGATGATCATTTACTAAATTGCAGTGCTTGTCAATTTGGTAAACAAAATAGGAGGAGTTTCCAAAATCAACTTGGAGAGCCTCCCAAAAGCTACAATTAATTCATACAGATGTGGCTGGACCTCAAAGAACTCCATCATACAAGGTAGCCTCTACTAAATTCTATTCATTGATGATCATACAAGAATGTGCTGGATTTTTTTCTTGAAATATAAATCAGAAGTGGCTGAAGTGTTTTGGAAATTCAAGAAGATGGTGGAAAATCAAAATGGCTGCAAGATTCAAAGTTCAGCAAGGAATACATTTCAGCAAATTTTAATTTATTTTGTGAAGAATCTGGCATTGAGCATCAGCTCACAACTCCATACTCTCCTCAACAAAATGGAGTTAGTGAAAGAAGAAATACATCAGTTATGGAGATGGCTAGATGTATGTTGCATGAGGAGTTGCCTAAACAATTTTGGGCAGAAGCAGCTAACACAACTATTTTTCTTCAAAAATAGACTTCCTACCAAGGCTTTGGAAGATAGAACACCATTTGAGGCTTGGTTTGGGTATAAACCTTCACTTGGTTTCCTTAAAGTTTTTGGTTGTGTATGTTTTGTTCACATACCACAAGTCGAGCGTGACAAACTTGACAAGAAAGCAATTCCAGGCATCTTTGTGGGTTACAGTTCAATCTCAAAAGCTTATAAAGTGTATCATCCTCAAATTGAAAAAATGACCATCACTAGAGATGTACACTTTAATGAGGATGAGCAATGGGATTGGAAGAATCTACAAGGAACTATTGAATTCTCTTAAGGTTTAAAAGAGAAAATTTCTGAAGAACAAGCAACAAGTGGATGTTTGAAGGATTCAATAGATGATCCTCCAACTCGAGGTACAAGGTTACTTTCAAATATTTATGAAAGATGTAATGTATCAATATGTGAACCTGTTGATCCTGAAGAAGCACTTAAAGATGCAAAATGGAAGAAAGCAATGGAGGAGATGTCAATGATTCAGAAAAATAAAACTTGGGAGTTGGTTGAGAAGCTTGAAGATAGAAAAGTTATTGGAGTAAAATGGGTGTTTAGAACAAAGTTGAATGCAGATAGCTCCATCGACAAGTACAAAGCTAGGCTTGTTGTTGAAGGATATGCACAAATTTTTGGTGTTGATTATTCTGACACGTTTGCTCCAGTTGCTAGATTAGACACTGTAAGGTAGAAACACAAAAATCAGGTCTTAGTTGTTTATCTCGATTCATGCATTGTGCTAGTTTAATACATTTAACAGTAGATGATGAACACCATTCAAATTTTTTTGTTGTTTTCGAACTCCGATCTTATTTTTAGAAACACTGCACACAGCAGGAACTTATCCCTATATTTTAGGAACTTTCTATTTTTAATGCTTTGTTTAGATAAGGTAGAATTAGACAAGGATAAGGAATCATAGTTGGCTTAGGATTCAGCTTTTATTCTCTATATATGTGTACGCAGAATTAAGTTTTCTAAGCAATCGAAATCTGATTTCAGTTTAAGTGTGGGTGCACAGAAAATTCAGACACAACAGAAACAGTTTACTCTTTCTCTCTTCCTTCATTTTTCTTAAATTGTTTTTAAATCTACAAAATGCAATGCCACACATGAATATAATGGATAAACAACAAACAAACAACAACATAGCCTCAATCCCAAATTAATTGGGGTCGGGACATGAATATAATGGATATGACAGCATTATAGATACCAAAGGAGAATTCCACCTCCAGTACTTTTCAAGCTAGAACATTCCAATCGAAACACTGTTCTCAAATGACTTCAAGCTATCCTAAATTCATGAAATAACTTTCAAGTGTTAATGTTCCTAGCTCATTCTCCTTTTTTAAGAAATAGATAAGAGTTTGCTTTAGTTGGGATATCTAGTTCAAACTCAAAACTTAGTGTTAAGAACTTACGTTTCTCATTTCTAGCCTTATGAGTCATTTGATTAACTTGTATGTTGCGAAAACACAAAATGTAAAATGGTTTAGGGGCATTTGTTTGGTCTTTGATTCATTGAGTTGTGCTTTGCCTTGTCTAATGACACTTTCAAATTCCTTATCATGAATCACACAAATGAGAGGTCAAATCATCTACTTGTAGGACGCACAAATTCAAATATCTCAAGCTCCCAATGTTGAAACTTGAAACTTTTGAATTTATGGATAATCTTAGTACCCATTTCCATTTCAAGAATACTAAGGACCCGAGTCTGTTTATAATTCATATCGGACACCCAAGTAAGGCTAAACAAGGGGATTAAGTCTGTTTTCAATGTTCTAAGGAAATCAAAAAAAATACACTACCTCTTCCTTAAGAAAGACCTTATCTTTTATTTAGTAGAATCACTCTACATAGACTTACTAAATAATTTGGAAATCTATTGCTCTAAATCGATCATAATGGAAGAGTTTGACCCCTGTAGCCAACCCCAACTAATTTTGGGATTGAGGCTATGTTGTTAATGTTGTTGTTGTACTCTACAAAGACTTAGTCACTCGATTTCATACAACTTTCCAACAATTTGTAGCTTTTACCACCTAATTCCTTGTTTGCAAAGTCCTTAGTAGATCATGCTCAGAATATACAATAAAGAGTAGGGTCAACTTAGTCGCATATCATTAAGTTAAATACTCACAAACATCATCTCATTACTTATAGCTTTCTACATGGTCTAAATCCAACTTCAATTGCCACCATAAAGTTAAGTGGATTAGCACTTTAACGGTCAATGTATTTCGTAGGAGAGATGTGTAAGCCTATGCCTTAAAATCCCATGAAGGTATTAAAGTAGAAAATAAAGTGGTACAAATCAAGCTAATATTTGAAATAGGCACTAATTAATCTTAACTAGTTACCAATTCAAAATCTAGCACTTAATACTTGCAAGTGTTGATGTTCATCCCACTAACCTCAATAATATTCCGTATCTACATCTACTTTTACTTTTGAAATTGAGTGGAAATAATATAAATTACTCTTTTAGGCATTTCATCAAATATGAAGTGTGCAATCTCAATATACCATACTATTTTCTAGCTTCCTTTCCTTCCTAGTCATGTCCAAACTCTAGGATTCACAAGAACTCCATCTTGGAGTAGCATTTAACATCTAACCCACTAAGCTGTCTAACAACTCATTAATTCATCTGAATGGAATGATATAAATAGGTGCCATTAAGATAGAGGGTTTACATTTCAATTTTTTTTTCTAACCAAATTCATAGCACTTGTAGCAATCAATCTCTCAAATATCACTCCAAATCAAGTACTTCTAATCAAATAAAATAGTGAGAACCCGAGTTAGAGGGTGAGAAGTTATACTTCAAACAGTCAAGAGCTTCAAATCAAGGAGTTTTCAACATAAAATTGTAAGAATCCCCAATTTTCTACACAAAACCTCCAAGTCCTAGCACAATTTTGACCAACAAATGCTTAGCCACACTAGATCATCAATAAATATACTAAATTGAGAGAGGAGGTTAGGGATTTTTACCAAATTAGTTGAGGGTTTCCAAGAACCATGCCTAATTAGGATTGATGGAGTAGTTCTAGGTGCTCAAGACCACTTCCACCACTCAATAGCAGCACAAAATGGGTTGGTTAGTGAGAATGATGGTAGTTGTGGTGGTTCAAGGCCTTAGAACCTCACAATGAAACCTTAATCTCTCACATGAACGTAGCCTTCGAGAATCCCTTGCACAACCCTCAAAAAGCCTCACTCCACCAATTGCCGCTCTCGACCTCCTAGATCACCATCAATCATTTTCTCCTCTCCTAGTGGTTCTTCCTCACGATGGTACCACTCCTTCTTGCGTTTCCCTTTTCTCTCCTCTCTTGAGTTGATAGAATGGTGGGAGGTAGGGCATGACCCCTTTTTTCAAAGCCCTTTTTTGTTTTTGATTTGTCTAAAAAAACCTACTCATAAGTATATGCAAAAAGCTACAAGTGCTATGAATTTGGTTAGAAAAAAAAATTGAAATGTAAACCCTCTATCTTAATGGCACCTATTTATATCATTCCATTCAGATGAATTAATGAGTTGTTAGACAGCTTAGTGGGTTAGATGTTAAATGCTACTCCAAGATGGAGTTCTTGTGAATCCTAGAGTTTGGACATGACTAGGAAGGAAAGGAAGCTAGAAAATAGTATGGTATATTGAGATTGCACACTTCATATTTGATGAAATGCCTAAAAGAGTAATTTATATTATTTCCACTCAATTTCAAAAGTAAAAGTAGATGTAGATACGGAATATTATTGAGGTTAGTGGGATGAACATCAACACTTGCAAGTATTAAGTGCTAGATTTTGAATTGGTAACTAGTTAAGATTAATTAGTGCCTATTTCAAATATTAGCTTGATTTGTACCACTTTATTTTCTACTTTAATACCTTCATGGGATTTTAAGGCATAGGCTTACACATCTCTCCTACGAAATACATTGACCGTTAAAGTGCTAATCCACTTAACTTTATGGTGGCAATTGAAGTTGGATTTAGACCATGTAGAAAGCTATAAGCAATGAGATGATGTTTGTGAGTATTTAACTTAATGATATGCGACTAAGTTGACCCTACTCTTTATTGTATATTCTGAGCATGATCTACTAAGGACTTTGCAAACAAGGAATTAGGTGGTAAAAGCTACAAATTGTTGGAAAGTTGTATGAAATCGAGTGACTAAGTCTTTGTAGAGTACAACAACAACATTAACAACATAGCCTCAATCCCAAAATTAGTTGGGGTTGGCTACAGGGGTCAAACTCTTCCATTATGATCGATTTAGAGCAATAGATTTCCAAATTATTTAGTAAGTCTATGTAGAGTGATTCTACTAAATAAAAGATAAGGTCTTTCTTAAGGAAGAGGTAGTGTATTTTTTTTTATTTCCTTAGAACATTGAAAACAGACTTAATCCCCTTGTTTAGCCTTACTTGGGTGTCCGATATGAATTATAAACAGACTCGGGTCCTTAGTATTCTTGAAATGGAAATGGGTACTTAGATTATCCATAAATTCAAAAGTTTCAAGTTTCAACATTGGGAGCTTGAGATATTTGAATTTGTGCTTCCTACAAGTAGATGATTTGACCTCTCATTTGTGTGATTCATGATAAGGAATTTGAAAGTGTCATTAGACAAGGCAAAGCACAACTCAATGAATCAAAGACCAAACAAATGCCCCTAAACCATTTTACATTTTGTGTTTTCGCAACATACAAGTTAATCAAATGACTCATAAGGCTAGAAATGAGAAACGTAAGTTCTTAACACTAAGTTTTGAGTTTGAACTAGATATCCCAACTAAAGCAAACTCTTATCTATTTCTTAAAAAAGGAGAATGAGCTAGGAACATTAACACTTGAAAGTTATTTCATGAATTTAGGATAGCTTGAAGTCATTTGAGAACAGTGTTTCGATTGGAATGTTCTAGCTTGAAAAGTACTTGGAGGTGGAATTCTCCTTTGGTATCTATAATGCTGTCATATCCATTATATTCATGTCCCGACCCCAATTAATTTGGGATTGAGGCTATGTTGTTGTTTGTTTGTTGTTTATCCATTATATTCATGTGTGGCATTGCATTTTGTAGATTTAAAAACAAGTTAAGAAAAATGAAGGAAGAGAGAAAGAGTAAACTGTTTCTGTTGTGTCTGAATTTTCTGTGCACCCACACTTAAACTGAAATCAGATTTCGATTGCTTAGAAAACTTAATTCTGCGTACACATATATAGAGAATAAAAGCTGAATCCTAAGCCAACTATGATTCCTTATCCTTGTCTAATTCTACCTTATCTAAACAAAGCATTAAAAATAGAAAGTTCCTAAAATATAGGGATAAGTTCCTGCTGTGTGCAGTGTTTCTAAAAATAAGATCGGAGTTCGAAAACAACAAAAAAATTTGAATGGTGTTCATCATCTACTGTTAAATGTATTAAACTACCACAATGCATGAATCGAGATAAACAACTAAGACCAGATTTTTGTGTTTCTACCTTATAGTGTCTAATCTAGCAACTGGAGCAAACGTGTCAGAATAATCAACACCAAAAATTTGTGCATATCCTTCAACAACAAGCCTAGCTTTGTACTTGTCGATGGAGCTATCTGCATTCAACTTTGTTCTAAACACCCATTTTACTCCAATAACTTTTCTATCTTCAAGCTTCTCAACCAACTCCCAAGTTTTATTTTTCTGAATCATTGACATCTCCTCCATTGCTTTCTTCCATTTTGCATCTTTAAGTGCTTCTTCAGGATCAACTGGTTCACATATTGATACATTACATCTTTCATAAATATTTGAAAGTAACCTTGTACCTCGGGTTGGAGGATCATCTATTGAATCCTTCAAACATCCACTTGTTGCTTGTTCTTCAGAAATTTTCTCTTTTAAACCTTAAGAGAATTCAATAGTTCCTTGTAGATTCTTCCAATCCCATTGCTCATCCTCATTAAAGTGTACATCTCTAGTGATGGTCATTTTTTCAATTTGAAGATGATACACTTTATAAGCTTTTGAGAATGAACTGTAACCCACAAAGATGCCTGGAATTGCTTTCTTGTCAAGTTTGTCACGCTCGACTTGTGGTATGTGAACAAAACATACACAACCAAAAACTTTAAGGAAACCAAGTTTGTCAAGTTTCTAACTGAACATCGATAAGATACTACTTCGAAATAAGAAAATCAATTTACATTAACTGTAAGTGATCTAAAACTTAGCATCCCTAGTTTCCCATTTCGATAAAATCTATTTATGGTTTTCGTGGAGACATAGTCCCAATTGTGTAAGCATCATCTGTTAGGATTATAAAACAAACAAGGAAGAAGAACTCCAAATACAAAAGCAAGCAGCAATTTACAAAAACAAGAACAAATGGTCCACTCTTACAAAAGGAATGTAGATTATTGCTGATACAAAATAAGAAGGATAAACTAAAAAACAAAATCACTATATAATGATAAGGCTGAATAAAACTGCTCCTATATAGACTTGAACCCAAACCCAGATTATGGGTTTGGGATTCCTTGCGACCAAGCAATAGACAAAGGAGTACCATGATTGAAAGGTAAGCAAAAATTCCATTATTAACATCTATCAAAATAATTTTGCCTGTGACTTATCATTTAGGAATGGTATCTTCTCTTCGCATTCAAAATACTCGACCTAACATGATGGAATGCAACAGTCCAAAAATAGCATTATGAATGGGAATCAAAAGGATATTGTTGAATGAGGGCGCGCCTTTGATTTTCGAGGGTTATGGGTTGAGTGTTGGTGTAACGGCCCAGCCCCCTGTCACGGGTTCAACACTGGCTACCGCTAGTCACAGGCAGTGTGGCACCCCGTCATTAGGATCACCACACCATCCATGCCCCCTGCACAGTCTTTCGCCCCCGCAGCTCCCTCGAGGATTCGAACCTGAGTCCCTGGGGATAAGGACTCAGTTTTCGAAGAGCTAGTACCACTGAGCCAGGTGGACTCGGGAGTATGAGAAGTATAGACCGAAGAAGTTTAGTGGCGGTCCAAGTGTAGATGAGGCAGATTTGTATATTTGCAGTCACGAGAAGGTTCAGAAGCTTCTCAAGATCGAGGATAGCAGGAAACCTGGGTTGGCAGCATTTTCTTTGACTGGTGATGCAGAGAAGTGGTGGGAAAATTTAGTATCCACACATGGAGAGCCGACTACCTGGTTAGACTTCAAGAAGCATTTCAGACGGAAGTTTTATCCACCTTCGGCTATGATAGCTAAGAGGGACGAGGTTATGCATATCCGACAGGCGTTAGGAGAGTCGGTTATGACTTATATGGGCAGATATCAGCATTTACTTCCTTTTGATGATGGAGTAGTTGACCGAGACAGAGATCAGGTTTATTATTTTACTGAGGGCTTGTTGCCAGCTATTGGAGGGACAGTAGTCACTACTCTACCTTCTACACTACTGGATGCTTATGACCGTAGTTTGGCGAGGGAGGCATATATGACGGCCCCAAATTCCCAATGCATTTGGGTACGCCTGGCCTAGACCCGTGCAGACCCCAAGTCGTTACTCGGCGAGCCTGACGAGCCTAGTCAGCCTCCAATTTATCAATTTAACAATTTATGAAAGAGTTATTAAAATTATACGCAGCGGAAAAACTAAGCAATTATTGGGATATAACTCAATCAAACGAAAATCAGGAAATCTATATAAATGTGGAAACCCAAATATTCATGTACGTCAAACGAAAACCAAATAAAGTTGTACATGATATTTTATACCTATAATCCCAAAATCAATCAAACGAATTGTATATATATATAAATCAACTTACGGTCAATAATCCACCATAACCTAGGCTAAGGTGCTCTAATCAAGCCGCAGGTCTTCACAAAACCTTCTAACAAAGTTTCTTTACCCTTCGAATACTCTAGCAAATCTGCACCCACCGTCACAAACTAGACGGTAAGCAACTGAGAGAAAAATGAAAGTAATGCCAGAAGAGAATAACAGTAATTCATGAACATCGAATGAAGCAATCTAAATATCATGCGAAAATTTTAAAGACAGGCAATATAATAAGATAGAGGTGCATGATAAACATACTATCAGATATCAATCGAAAACATATGTGTTCTAAGGAAACAAGCGAGGCAGTGAGTGGTCACATCACAGCATACGAAAAGAGGACGCTGGCTCTTTCCGTGCAATGTCGCAACACTCGCGCAGCATCAGAGGGACACAGGCCTCCGAGCGTACGGAAAGAGGACGCTGGCTCTTCCCGGGCAATGTTACGGCACTAGCACAGCTTGATACAAGAGGGACACAGGCCTCAAGTATCATATCGACTCACTCACGCCGAGAACACACAAACCAAGGAATCAACAGGATATGAATGCCAACAACGGATATCAACAAGCAACAATGAACGATAATGAATCACATGCAATGTTCTTACTGGATTACTTTCGTACACAAGCTTTAGGGCAAGTGCACTTACCTGAACTATCGCGACCCGCGTAACAAACTCCAAGACTCTAACACGTCTCCCGCGATTTCCCGACTACCTGATAAGGATTTAAGTCCCAAATATCAGTTTAAGTCTTTGTATTTAGTCTTAGGGTGAGCCTTTATAAATTTGTTTTAGGATTGTTTGCTTAGGCGATTTAAACTGTTGGGAAAAGTCCCCCGATACGGTGAATATATTCTTACTCTCATTGGTTATGGGCTTTACCATAAACTTGTCCCTTTTCTTTCTTTTTATTCACACGTATGGTACACCCCACACCCCAGCCGTGGGGTGTACTACCCCATTATGCACCCCAGCCGTGGGTGCACACACAGACCCACACCATACACACAATCCACATCACACCCCATCGTGCACCCCACCAGTCACACACATACACACACCCATGCCACCAGTTGGCTGTCCACCCCACACCATCATCACGCACCCCACCATTCACACCCACACACATACACACGCACTTGACTATCTACACCACACAACAGTACGCACCCCACCAGCCATATCCAATTCTTCATTGATGATAGATCGATCAATGATATATGACACACTACATTTCCAAATCCATCCTTAACGACCACCTGTTCTCATCAACCTCATCTCATCTGCACTCGTAGTCTATAAATAAATAAACATCATCGCTATGAAAAGCATTTGCACTGCAAAAATTACAATTTGCAAATCATGTAAGAAAGAAGGAGAGTCGGTTGGGTTGTTGGGGGTTTTTTTTTTTTCAGTTGCAGTGACACACAACAAACACACACGAACAATGACACACACACCACACCACCGCACCACTGTCCAACACACACACCATCAGCGGCGTCGCCTCCAATCAGTCGTGACCGGGGACGATCCCACCGGCCACGACGACGCCCAACGCCGAGCAGAGCACCGGTTGAGAGAGGGAGGGAAAGACACCGTGAGGTGAGTGTGTGCAAGGCCGAGAGAAAGAGAAGAAAGGAGTGATATACCTTTGGCGAGTTTCGGTGCCGTGGAGGGTGACGGTGGCGACGATCCAGGGAGGAGAGTGAGCCGTGAGTGCGAGTGGGAGGGAGGAAACCGTGAGAGAGATGGAGAAGCCGAGAGATCGAATGAGGGAGGAAAGGAGAGACGAGAGATCGAGTGAGAGTGGCGGATAGGAAAAGAGGCCGAAAGAGAGGAGAGATCGTGAGGGTGTGAAGATGGAGGAGAGACCGAGAGAGAGAGGAGCCGTAAGTTGGAGAAGATGAGGGAGAGAAGAGGGAGGGCGCCAGTAGAGGAGGATGAGGGTTTGTTTACAAACATATATATATCAATTGGGTCAAAATGACCATTATACCACTGGAGTTTGCTATAATTCCCTCTATGTTTCATCTTAAAACATCCACACCTCTCAAGGTCAATCCTATGTCTCCTCAAATCATAGTTTGGTTAACCGACTCCCGCGTAAACCTTGTATTCCTTGATCTATATTTCTCCGTTGTGCGCGTAGTCTTGCCTCATTTCGCCAAATAATTATTCAAATTATACAACAATTCTTTTAATTGTATTTTGACGGTGTTTTACTCCCCCGTTTAACTACGCGAAGTCTCATTCAGTCTAAAAATTTTCCGAATGGTACGAGACCCGTAATGAACTACAATAATAATACACACATCATGGAAACATAAAATCGAATTTCGTCCCCGAAATTTTACTAATAAGTACATTAAAAATTAATGTTTACATTAAACCTCTTCACCATCTTAAGAGATCGTTAAACCTCGAATTGAGCCTTTCTTGCCTTCGAACCGGTCATGATCCTTTAACATAAAGACCTTCAGGTCTACTTAGTCTTTCAACATCGTGATACTCGACAGGTATTTCTTCTGCCACTCCTGGGCACTCAAAAGTCTCAAAGGAATCTACTGTAATTTCTCAGCATAATCATCAACAGTTTCCAATCCATTCGCCACCACGTCCTCTGGTTCAGTCCAGCAGGAAAGAAATTCACGAGGCCTATTGCAGAGCGCCTCAATCGGTGACATACCAATACTTGACTGACAACTGTTGTCGTGCGCAACCTTGCATAAGTAAAGGTACTGCAGATTCCGCAACTCTGTCCACAATTTCCCAGATGCTATCGTGACCACGAGAAAATCAGGGTAACCACTGACGACGTCCATATCAATACGTTCCCATTTCCAGCGAGGAATGGGTAGGTGGTGTAGCAGTCCTTCAGGTCATCGATCGCCCAGCCTCTACGCACTGGCATAACACACGCTCGAACAACTTCGACACCTCGGAAATTATCATGAACCTCAATGGAAAACCCCAGTCACCCGCAGGACCTCTAGCACGAGTCTGTCGATCGACTCTTGTCTGGAAAATATGAACTATCTGCCATCTCGTTGCACCACTCGTATGACTCATCATCTTGATGTTCCTCGCGCATAACACCAAATGAAACGATATGCAACATCATTCGGTCATGTATCTATGTTATGATAATTGTCGACACGTCCACTGAATTCCTCAACTCGGCTGCCTCACGTAAACCACGCTAATGGTCATCAAACACACGATTAACTCGGCATCAACTCTTTTGTTGCTCAAAGTATCTGCAACAACGTTGGTCTTCCTCGAATGCTATTAAAACGAAAAGTCGAAGTCCTTCACGAGCTTAGGCCACGTTTTTGTGTCAGGTTCAGCTCCCTCTGAATGAATAGGTGCTTCAAGCTCTCAGGTTTATTACGTAACTCGAACGAGCATCGTACCAGTGGCGTTCTCATATCCTCAGCACGAACAGGATCGCAGCTAACTCCAGGTCGTGGGTTGATCAGTTTTTCTCGCAAAGTTTCAGATATTCGAATGCATAAGTGATCACACGGTTTAAATCTTCTCGAAATCAACTGCATCATCGTTTGTTCTAAACACGCGTCCTAAAATCTAACATTGGGTAACAAATGCTCGTACGCGATTCAATACCTTAGCAGAGTCGACATCCTGTTTCGTCCTACCATACGCTACCCGCGAGGGTCTCAATTCCATCTTCTTGTATCACAATCCGAGCATGAAATACACTAAACCAGTTCGTACCAAACGAAGCATTAAACCTTAAACTCCAGTATTTTCATGTTTACTGACAACTCGTAACCCCCTATTTATAATAAAATACCAATACAAATTGCGTTCGAGTACATATTATCCCATACATGTCAATGACTTTAGTGTTTGCCAAGTCTAATGGCTTTTCAATCATAACATGTCTACCATGCGTACAATAATCAAGAATCATCATAACTTGAATTGAACATGGTATACATGAAATTACTTTAAACGAAACTTATACACTCAGTAACGTATTTGGACGCCTTCTAGTTCGTCTCAACGGTAGCCTGTACGCGTTCATACCAGTGCTGGTGGCGTTATGGTTGGACTTGCTTTGACTGCGTACAATTTTTCTGGATGTGACCCATCTGTCCGCATCGGTAGCAAGTACGGGTTTCTCGTGTCTGCCTCCGTGTATGCACTTGTGACTGCTGCACTGGCCTAGTAGGCTGGGTAGGATAGCTTGCAAGGATCGGTGCCGGTGGAATCGTTTCGGCCGGCCTGGTGACCTGCTGTAAAGTTGATCCAACACTCAGTGTCTCAGAGTCTCGCTGATGGAATCGGTTCATCCTCCGTCTCTTGTCCCGATGTTGGTCCTCTGATCGGATCTCAGATCTGGTCGGTCTAACCTCCTCCTCAGAATGAGTGAATAAATAGCTTTCCCTCACTAGACTGCGCTCATATGCTCTCTGTAAGCTCTCTGGCTCAGTTGCAACAACAATTCCTCCAACTACGGGTAACAAACCCTCGGTAAAGTCATAGACTCGATCAATCTCGGTGTTTGCAGATCCTCCAGCATAAGGTAACAACGATATAAATCTACTCATGTACTCCATCACGAACTCGCCTGCGCTCTGCCTTAACGTCATTGTGACGGCCCCAATTTCCCCATGCAATTGGGTACGCCCGGCCTAGACCCATACAAGCCTCGAGTCATCACTCGGCAACCTAACGAGCCTAGTCAGCCTTCAATTTAATCAAATTAGTAATTTATGAAAGAGTTATTGCATCAGTAAACAGCGGAAAACTAAAATAATTATAATAATGGGGAAATAACTCAATCAAAGGAAGTAGAGGAATTCTATAAGTGTGGAAAACCCCGGGTATTCATGTACAATTGGAAATGTAAAGGTACATGATACCAATCTCATCAAAATTTGCCTAGTTTAATAATCCCAAAGCATATATATATAAAACGATATACATAAAAGCAAAACATAAAGAAACCTATAAAATAGTCTCCCTGGTGTCGCTGCTAATCCTCACAGTAGATCACCTAGGCAGGGTCCCTTGCCCTTGCTGCTCTCCGCCCTATCTGCACCCAGAGTCACAAACTAGACGGTGAGTAACTGAATAAAATCCGAATGTAATACCGAAGAAGATAACAGGTAATTCATGATAAAACAAGTAACGCAGTCTAAATATCATGCAGGTAATAAAAAGACAGGAATTTAAATAAACAAGGTGCATGATAAACAGACTAATACATGTCAATCGAAAGTCAAGTGTGTTCCAAGGAATCAAAAGAGGCCCATAAGTGGTCTAAATCATAGCATAACGGCGAAGACCTCGCGAGATCTTCCCGGGCATCGACACAAGCGAAGGCACAGCTATGACTGGAAAAGGACTCAAACCCATCCACCCAGTACTCGGTGTCACACGGTCACTAAGGGTGGTCACACACTCGTGCGCACGAGTGCCCGCGTTTTATCCCTCTAGTGCAGGTCCTAGTACTTTCGAGACAAAACACTTACGCCGGAAAACACACAACAAGAAATGGAAGGGAATACCAATAATAGAGCATAACGAAACAAAATGAAAGATAATGAATCACATGGCATTTTCTTACTGGCTTACAAACGTACAAATGCTTGTGGCAATTGTACTTACCTGAACTATCGCGACCCGCGAAATAAACTCTTGTTTCCAATGCGTATTCCCAAGTTTTCCGCTACCTGACAAGGTTGGAAACTCTAATTAATGGGTCGAGGCATTAATTAATCCTAGGTCGATACCCTTCACATTTTCCCATCCTTTTAAATGACTCGAAAACCTCAACAATTCAATCGGTAAATCAAACCCAAATTGACAAAACTTTGACTGAAAACTCAACACCGACGTCATCAACAAAGAATGATCAAAACACGAAACCACGCAACATTATTAAGAAACTACAACGAGTCCAATTGTTTAATAAAAATCATAACAAGTAATTCGTCAAAATAACAATATTAATAGTATTTTAGATGAACCAAAACCGCGAGAGACCATCGAGGACATGAGCAAGATCCGTGATAACCCCCACACCATGATGGTTCAACCAAAGCAAATCCTTTCAAACATGCGATTTTACGGCAAAAGAAAGAATAAAAATAAGATAAAATACAACACAAAAACAATCACATGAAATAATAAAAGCTGTTTTAAAACGCAACGGGATTTCGGACACACCGAGGGTTGTAGGACATTAGTATGGGCGAGATCTAGTCCCCGACAACCTCCCCGGTGCGGCGGTCCGTCGACCGATAGCGCCGCCAAGCTTGGCGTTTTCCGGCGAAACCAAAACAACAATAAATTAGAAAAAACAATGAAAAACGTAAGAAAGAGTGGGAGAGAGAGAGAGAGAGAGAAAGCGGACCTCCGGTGAAGGTTCTGGCGAGGGGAGACCGAGTGGGAGACCGACGAGAGAGATGAAGGGAGGAAGAAGATAAGTGGCGGCGGTGGGTGTTTGGAGAAGGAGGTGAGTAGTGTAGGGTTTTCTTTTTTTTATATATATATAAGGCCAAATGACATTTTTACCCCCAACTTAATTCCTACACACTTTTAAAACACTACCCTTATGGGTCTTTTTACTTTTCTATTTATTTCTCTTTATTGCACATTAAAGTGTGTAACCATTCTATTTATTTCCCTTTATTACACATTAAAGTGTGTAACCATTCTATTTATTTCTCTTTATTACACATTGAAGTGTGTGTGTGTTGTCACTTGCATAACTCTCCACCTCAACACACCCACATCTCGAGGTCAATCTCATGGTTCCTCACCATTGAACTGTGTCAATTTAACAAATCCAATTCCATAGACCATATGTTGCGTAATTAACTAACTCCCGCGTTCAAACGACATTCCTCGGTCCATTTTTTCTTGTTCCGACTCTCGTAATTCGCGTAGTCTCGCCTTGTCTCGCCAACTAATTAATTAAATAAATTAAAAATTCATTTATTTGTATGTTTTACTTGTTTTTCTCCCCCGTTTAACTAGTCAAAACCTCACTCAATTAAATACCTCCCGAATGGCTCGAAACCCGTAAAATACTACAATACTAATACACACAATCAAAGAATCATAAAATCACTTCGGTGTCGACTCCCGAAGTTCGAAATACTGTCCAGTATTCACGTAGCCGGGTCACAATTCTGACAAGTGCAACACAAGTCAGTTAAAAATTTGGGGTTGTTACAGTCATGAACTCGTTCCTTTTCGCTCGAAGGACAGTTGGCGGAAAGTATTTTTGACTAAACTGGGTCTTGAAGTCAACCCAATCATTCGGGATGCCTCGGGTAGCAATAATTGTCGTCCACCAATCGTCTGCCTCCCCCTGCAACATCGATGAAGAGATCGTCGCCTTCATGCGTTCCTCAGTAGCGATGATGGTGTGAATCTTCTCGTGATTCTACAGGAATAGCTCTGCCGCTCTAACATCGATACCACTATAAAACTTCAACGGGTCGTGCCTCTTGAACTCTCTCCATTGCCTAGCCTCGGTGGTGGCTCCTGAACTCTTCGTTGGAGTCGTAACTGGAACAGTTCCGACAGTGGCCACAGGTGTAGCTAGTGTAGTTTGGATCTCCTTTGCATGCACTATCGGCGGTGTCTCAACTTCAGTCAACGCAATCGGCGCAACAATAGCTCCCTCAGGCATCGCCACTAACGAAATCGGAGTCGTAGCTACAGCAGCAATCGGAGTCTCTACTCCTCGAGTAGACGTAGGCGGCAATGGTGTAGTCGTAGGAGCCGGCGCGAGCGTCCTAAGTAATAGCAACATCTCCTGTAATTGTAGGTCTTGCATCGCAACTCGCTGCGTCCAAGCATGAAACTCCTCTGCGGTGATGGCACGAGTATTCGGTGTCCCGCTGTCATCACTCGGACCTGACTGATCTGTCATCCTCATCTGATTAAGATAGTGACTTTCTCGGATCAGTTTATAAGTACCGCATATCATATTTATACACCACAATCATAACATTTATAAAAATTATCCAACACAACCCATTACTCCCCCAAGTTAAGTTACTACAGGATCATAGGGTTTCCAATCTCTGTTCAACCGTTCCTAACTTCTGCTGGTTTAATGACTTGTGTTTTATGAATTTAAATTAAGAGTCAGGTCTTTAGAACCTTGCGCTCTGATACCAACTGTGACGGCCCCAAATTCCCAATGCATTTGGGTACGCCCGGCCTAGACCCGTGCAGACCCCAAGTCGTTACTCGGCGAGCCTGACGAGCCTAGTCAGCCTCCAATTTATCAATTTAACAATTTATGAAAGAGTTATTAAAATTATACGCAGCGGAAAAACTAAGCAATTATTGGGATATAACTCAATCAAATGAAAATCAGGAAATCTATATAAATGTGGAAACCCAAATATTCATGTACGTCAAACGAAAACCAAATAAAGTTGTACATGATATTTTATACCTATAATCCCAAAATCAATCAAACGAATTGTATATATATATATAAATCAACTTACGGTCAATAATCCACCATAACCTAGGCTAAGGTGCTCTAATCAAGCCGCAGGTCTTCACAAAACCTTCTAACAAAGTTTCTTTACCCTTCGAATACTCTAGCAAATCTGCACCCACCGTCACAAACTAGACGGTAAGCAACTGAGAGAAAAATGAAAGTAATGCCAGAAGAGAATAACAGTAATTCATGAACATCGAATGAAGCAATCTAAATATCATGCGAAAATTTTAAAGACAGGCAATATAATAAGATAGAGGTGCATGATAAACATACTATCAGATATCAATCGAAAACATATGTGTTCTAAGGAAACAAGCGAGGCAGTGAGTGGTCACATCACAGCATACGAAAAGAGGACGCTGGCTCTTTCCGTGCAATGTCGCAACACTCGCGCAGC
This sequence comes from Stephania japonica, assembly GCA_039657345.1. Taxonomy (NCBI): domain Eukaryota; kingdom Viridiplantae; phylum Streptophyta; class Magnoliopsida; order Ranunculales; family Menispermaceae; genus Stephania; species Stephania japonica. The sequence goes on from CM077559.1 coordinate 37,157,016, forward strand.
ATCAGAGGGACACAGGCCTCCGAGCGTACGGAAAGAGGACGCTGGCTCTTCCCGGGCAATGTTACGGCACTAGCACAGCTTGATACAAGAGGGACACAGGCCTCAAGTATCATATCGACTCACTCACGCCGAGAACACACAAACCAAGGAATCAACAGGATATGAATGCCAACAACGGATATCAACAAGCAACAATGAACGATAATGAATCACATGCAATGTTCTTACTGGATTACTTTCGTACACAAGCTTTAGGGCAAGTGCACTTACCTGAACTATCGCGACCCGCGTAACAAACTCCAAGACTCTAACACGTCTCCCGCGATTTCCCGACTACCTGATAAGGATTTAAGTCCCAAATATCAGTTTAAGTCTTTGTATTTAGTCTTAGGGTGAGCCTTTATAAATTTGTTTTAGGATTGTTTGCTTAGGCGATTTAAACTGTTGGGAAAAGTCCCCCGATACGGTGAATATATTCTTACTCTCATTGGTTATGGGCTTTACCATAAACTTGTCCCTTTTCTTTCTTTTTATTCACACGTATGGTACACCCCACACCCCAAATAGTGGGGTGTACTACCCCATTATGCACCCCAGTAGTGGGTGCACACACGACCCACACCATACACACAATCCACATCACACCCCATCGTGCACCCCACCAGATCACACACATACACACACCCATGCCACCGGTTAGTCCACCCACCCCACACCATCATCACGCACCCCACCATTCACACCCACACACATACACACGCACTTGACTATCTACACCACACAACAATCGCACCCCACCACCATATCCAATTCTTCATTGATGATAGATCGATCAATGATATATGACACACTACATTTCCAAATCCATCCTTAACGACCACTGTTCTCATCAACCTCATCTCATCTGCACTCGTAGTCTATAAATAAATAAACATCATCGCTATGAAAAGCATTTGCACTTTGCAAAAATTACAATTTGCAAATCATGTAAGAAAGAAGGAGAGTCGGTTGGGTTGTTGGGGGTTTTTTTTTCGATTGCGGTGACACACAACAAACACACACGAACAATGACACACACACCACACCACCGCACCACGTCCAACACACACACCATCACGGCGGCGTCGCCTCCAATCGATCGTGACGGGGACGATCCCACCGGCCACGACGACGCCCAACGCCGAGCGAGCACCGGTTGAGAGAGGGAGGGAAAGACACCGTGAGGTGAGTGTGTGCAAGGCCGAGAGAAAAAAAGAAAGGAGTGATATACCTTTGGCGAGTTTCGGTGCGCGTGGAGGGTGACGGTGGCGACGATCCGGGGAGAGAGAGCCGTGAGTGCGAGTGGGAGGGAGGAAACCGTGAGAGAGATGGAGAAGGCGAGAGATCTAATGAGGGAGGAGAGGAGAGACGAGAGATCGAGTGAGAGTGGCGGATAGGAAAAGAGGCCGAAAGAGAGGAGAGATCGTGAGGGTGTGAAGATGGAGGAGAGACCGAGAGAGAGAGAGGAGCCGTAAGTTGGAGAAGATGAGGGAGAGAAGAGGGAGGGCGGCAGTAGAGGAGGATTAGGGTTTGTTTACAAACATATATATATATATATCAATTGGGTCAAAATGACCATTATACCACTGGAGTTTGCTATAATTCCCTCTATGTTTCATCTTAAAACATCCACACCTCTCGAGGTCAATCCTATGTCTCCTCAAATCATAGTTTGGTTAACCGACTCCCGCGTAAACCTTGTATTCCTTGATCTATATTTCTCCGTTGTGCGCGTAGTCTTACCTCATTTCGCCAAATAATTATTCAAATTATACAACAATTCTTTTAATTGTATTTTGACGGTGTTTTACTCCCCCGTTTAACTACGCGAACTCTCATTCAGTCTAAAAATTTCCCGAATGGTACGAGACCCGTAATGAACTACAATAATAATACACACATCATGGAAACATAGAATCACCTCAGTGTCGACTCCTGAGGTTCGAAATACCGTTTAGTATCCCGTAGTCAGTTCACGGTCCTAACAAGTGCGACACAAGTCGAGTTAAAATTTGAGGGTTGTTACAGCATATCTGAGGACACATCCCGCACAGGGATATGATCAGCCCCGAGAGGTACAAGATGAGAAGGGACAGGGTCATTTAGGGGGTAGGAGGAAGAGAAATAGATGGCAGATTCAACATGCGCGAGCTCGAGTGTAGCTTCAGTCGCACAGTCTTCGCAGCTAGTTCAGACATATGTTACTGCACCTACTCAGACACAGAGTTACCCTAGTCGACCACCACCGGTACCACAACAGGTGCAGAGATCTAGAGATGGTGGGGGCAGAGGCAGGGGTAGTGTACAACAGGGACAGATGTCAGGTCAGGGATCGAGTAGGCGAGATTGCTTAGCATAGAGACCTGCTAGGACGTGTTATAGGTGTGGTCAGTTGGGTCATCTTGTTAGAGAGTGCCCATAGCCAGCTGAGTTTCGACAAAGACCTGCGGGAGCTTGCCATCGATGTGGACAGACGGGACATTACATTAGAGAGTGTCCACAGCCTGTTGATGTTCAGCAAAGAGTAGCACCACGTCAGCAGCAGACGAGGGAGCGTGCACATGTTGTTGTTGAGCCAGACATTCAGGCGACTCGACATTTCGTTGAGGGTATGATTTACATTTGTGGTCGTTTGATGTATGTTATGATTGACTCTGGTTCTACTGTTTCCTTTATTTATGGGCGCATGGTTGATGAGTTAGGGTTAAGACCAGTTAGGTTGGAAAGACCTCTAGTTCTTAGCACAGCTGCTGGGGACAAAATCTACCCTAACCTGATTTGTGAGCGTTGTATTGTAGAGATAGAGGGACATGAGTTACCAATAGATCTCAGAGTGTTAGAGTTTCTAGAATTTGATGCGTTATTAGGCATGGATTGGTTAGGTCCTTATCACGCACATATTGATTGCTTCGGCAAGACGGTTACATTTCAGATTCTCGGACAACCAGAGTTTACTTTTCGTAGCGGTGCGACTCAGTTGAGAGTTACCAGAGGCAGGGTAGCCACGAGTAGTGAGATTAAGACGTTTATGAGTGTTCTAAGTACGGCAGAGAGAGTTGAGGCTAAGATGGATGAGGTACCAGTCGTGTGCGAGTTTCCGGACGTGTTTCCAGCAGAGCTTCCCGGATTACCACCGACGAGAGAGATTCATTTCATCATTGATTTGGTTCCCGGAACCAAACCGATATCGATTCCACCGTACCGGATGGCTCCTAAGGAGTTGGAGGAGCTGAGATCACAGCTGGATGAGTTGCTGGAGTTGGGTTTTATTCATCCGAGTATGTCACCTTGGGGTGCACCGGTTTTATTTGTGAAGAAGAAAGACGGCAGCCTAAGATTGTGTATCGACTATAGGCAACTGAACTGGGTGACAGTGAAGAACAAGTATCCATTACCTCGCATTGATGACTTGTTCGATTAGCTGACTGGAGCGCAGTGGTTCTCGAATATTGATTTGAGATCTGGCTACCATCAGTTGAGAATTAGAGCAGAGGACAGAGAGAAGACGGCTTTTCGCACAAGATATGGGCACTATCAGTTTACCGTTATGCCGTTTGGGTTGACGAATGCCCCAGCAATGTTCATGGATCTCATGCATCGTGTATTGAGACAATATTTGGATAGATTTGTTATAGTGTTCATTGACGACATTTTGATCTATTCTAAGACTCGTGAGGAGCACGAGGAGCACCTCAGGATGAGTTTGCAAACGCTGAGGGAGCATAGACTGTATGCCAACTTCAGTAAATGTGAGTTTTGGCTTACAAAGGTTGGATTTCTAGGTCATATTGTCGGAGCTAGCGGAGTATCTGTAGACCCTGCTAAGGTCAAAGCAGTTGTTGACTGGCCTACACCGAGATCAGTGACAGATATCCGGAGTTTTCTGGGATTAGCTGGTTATTACAGACGATTTGTGCAGGACTTCTCGAAGATTGCGGCACCGATGACGCAGTTGATGAAGAAGGAAGTCAAATTTCAGTGGGATGACAATTGTGAGCAGGCTTTCCAGACTTTAAAGGAGAGACTGACTACCACGCCAGTACTCGTATTACCTGAGTCAGGGAAGGGATTTGAGGTGAACACCGATGCTTGTTTGGCCGGTTTGGGCTGTGTTTTGATGCAGGACGGTAGAGTGATAGCTTACGCGTCCCGACAGCTGAAGATTCATGAGAAGAACTACCCTACACATGACTTGGAATTGGCGGCAGTGGTGTTTGCATTGAAGATTTGGCGTCATTATCTATATGGAGAGAGATTTGTGTTGTTTACTGACCACAAGAGTTTGAAGTACCTCTTCACTTAGAGAGAGCTGAATATGAGACAGAGACGGTGGTTGGAGTTCCTCAAGGATTATGATTTCTCATTGGAGTATCACCCAGGGAAGGCTAATGTCGTAGCTGACGCATTGAGCCGAAGAGGGGTTGATTCGGAGGTTGTGACGTGTCGCATGACACATAAGTATGGATTGCTCGAGGCGGTTGAGATGATGTATTTTGTTGATATCCCGACCAGCACTAAAGTGTTGATTTGTGGGCAGTTGAGGGCTCAGACAATCTCTATCTAGAGTGTACTTGATGGTCAGCAGGCTGATGAGCAGTATCAAAGGTACAATGAGTTTGCTCAGAGTTCAGATCATCCAGAATGGAGTCAGTCGACAAATTTATGCCTGAGATTTAGAGGGAGACTGTGGATTCCATCAGTGGCTGAGTTACGTGACGAGATTCTCCAGGAGGCTCACCGCTCACGTTTTTCGGTTCATCCGGGCAGGACCAAGATGTATGCTGATATGCGTCGTCTGTTTTGGTGGTCGGGGATGAAGACCGATGTTGGTGATTATATTAGAGGTTGTGAGATATGCCAGCGAGTCAAGGCTGAGCATAGGAGTGCTGGTGGATTATTGCAGCCACTTCCCATTCCTCGCTGGAAATGGGAGCATATTGCTATGGATTTCGTCAGTGGGTTACCTCGGTCTCAGCGCAGACATGACAGTATCTGGGTGATTGTGGATAGATTGACGAAGTCTGCGCACTTTATACCGATTTCTACCACACATCGAGTGGATAAGTTGGCGAGCTTGTACGAGAGAGAGATAGTGCGACTGCATGTAGTACCATTGTCGATTGTGTGAAACAGAGGGCCACATTTTACGTCGCAGATTTGGCAAAGTATGCAGGCACAGTTTGGTACGAAGTTGGATCTCAGTACAGCTTATCATCCACAGACAGATGGACAGTCAGAGAAACTGATTCAGGTGTTAGAGGACATGTTAAGGATGTGTGTGTTAGAGTATGGTGGTTATTGGGAGGAGTATCTTCATCTGTGTGAGTTTGCTTACAATAACAGTTATCAGGCCAGTATTGGTATGGCACCGTTTGAGGCACTCTACGGCAGGCCGTGCAGATCTCCATCTTGCTGGGCAGAGCCAGAGGATGTGGCAGTGATTGAGCCAGATATTGTAGTGGATCACACAGAGAAGGTACGACTGATCAGACTTCAGTTGAAGGGTGCGCAGGAGAGGCAGAAGAGGTATTATGACAGGTACCATGGCGAGTTAGAGTATGAGGTGGGAGACTATGTATATCTAAAGGTTTCTCCACTGAAGGGTCACAAGAGATTTGGGATCAAGGGTAAGCTTGCGCCGAGGTTTATAGATCCGTTCAGAGTGAAGAAACGAATAGGCAAGGTTGCGTATGAGCTTGAGTTACCACCTCAGTTAACTGAAATTCATCATGTATTTCACATATCGATGCTTCGACTAGATAGGTCGAGAGAGGGCAGACGACCAATTGTGGATCTGAGTCAGATTGATCTGAGGGAGGACATTACTTACGATGAGCAGCCTATTCGGATTTATGGACCTGAAGGTGAAGGTATTGAGGAATAAGGAGATTCCCTCAGTTCTCGTCAAGTGGCGGCATCACAAGGACGAGGAACTGACTTGGGAGCTGGAATCTTACATGCGCGAGCATTTCCCTTACTTGTTTTGATTTCGGTAAGTCTTACCCTGTATGTTCGTTTAATTTCGAGGACGAAATTCTCAATAAGGGGGGGAGACTGTAACGACCCTAAAATTCTAACTCGTGCCACGTGACATTTCAGGGTCGTATTGTGGGCCCAACTAGCCGTGGTGTACTTGTTTCAGTCCTCGGGAGTCGACACCGAGGTATGTTATGTTTGTTTGGTGATTTGTATTATTTATTTATTACCGAACATTAAATTCAATATTCCAAATGTGTAAGGACGTGGTGAGTGTGCGTTGGCACCGTTGAATGAGTTCGGTACAAAAGAACGCGTTAAATGGTTATTCGAAAGTTCGAGGGACGAAAATTGGAATAAAACGTTGACATTTACAAATGAAAATAATTAATGAAATTAAATAATAAATTATGTGCGCCGAGTGATACGCGGGGTCGTGGACGACACGCGTGAGTCAAATGGTAGTGTGCACGCCCGAGTGAACTCGTTGGCACGCACAACGAAATTGTAGGCGCGAAAAATACAATTATATAAATATAATTGTACATATATATTTATATATATAAAGTATATATAAATATATATGAAATAAAAAAAAGAGAAATGACCATGAGAGGTATTGAGTTTGTGATGAAGTGGATAAGAATGGAGGGGCAAAATGGTCATTTGACCCAAAATTTGATCAAAAACACCACCGCACATCATTTTCTCACAAATTGATCGTGAGGAGAAGAAGAGTGAGGGAGAGGAGATCGAATAGAGAGAGATCGGCCAAGTGAGATTGAGGTGTGGGTTTTCGAAATCGAAGGGAGGTTGAGCATCGTGTTGGTGAGTTTCATTTTCTCTCCTCTTTTGTTTATTAATTTCGAAATTTTTGGGTTGATGATGAAGATGATGTTGTGTTGTTGATTGTTGATGTCGTTGTTGGTTGTTGAAAAAAGAGAGAAAGAGAAAAGGAAAGAAAAGAGAAAAGAAGAAGAAAAAAAAATGTTTGCTGGAACGAACACAGTCAGTGAAGAAGAAGAAGAGGAAGTGGTGGGCCGGGTCGTGGTGACCCGGGCCCAACCCAGCTGGGCCGGACCGGGCCCGACCCGGGTGGGTCGGCCCGGGTCTGACCCAGTTGGGGTGGACCGGGTCGGACCCGACCCGGGGACCCACTAATTATTAAAATAATAATTTATTTATTTATTTATAATAAATAAATAAATTAAATATGTTTTTATTTGAAATAAATATTGAGAAAAATATGGAAAACTCAGAAAAATAGGAAAAAATTCTGAAAAATTATATTTCAACCAAATAAATAGAAATTTGGGAATTTTTATGAAAAATGAAGAATTTGAGATTCGCGACGAGACTTTTGTCGGGGTTTTTTGTCTCGTAAAGCGTGAAATTGTTAAAAATAGCCAGAAAAATATTGAAAAATATTTTTCTAAATTATATGAAAATTATGAGGTTTCGCTTGGGTATCCTAATGGGTTTGAATGGCTTGGGTATCCTAATGGGTTTGAATGGAACCCAATACCGGATAAGCGACCCAAGTTGCGCAAAGGAACAATAATTTAAAAAATTATAGAAAATGAGTTAAATTTGAGAAAAATTGAGGAATACTTGTAATAATTAGGGAAAAATTAACGAAAATTGGTCGAAATAATTGTCAGGTGACAAGCGAAGTGTTGGTAACTAATTGGGGAACGTGTGGAGCTACGCGAGGGCGTTTTTAGCGGGATTTGAGGTGAGTAAAGACAATGATAGAATCAACATGATTACTTTTCTATTTCTTGATTAATTATTCTTGAATTGCGAGCCCTTTGTATTCCATTCTAGTTCAGGTGACCTAGGGTTTAGGTAGTCCGACTGTGATGAGAAGTCTCAACGAGTTTAGCAGCCGGCATAAACTGTGGCTTCTCGTTGGAGCATATCGAAATGATTTAGCATCCGACTTGTGACTGTGGCTTTCTTTCGGTAGTGTGTTAGGAATTTAGTAGCCGGCTTTGTCTGTGGCTTTTCCTAACAGAGTGTGCGTTCAGTGGAGGCAACCTTCGGGCCCATTGGTTCGTACGGGGTGGATTGAGCAGGGGAGGCAGTTTTGGGCCTACTGTGTCAATCGCAAGCTGATGAGGTCTTGAGACCCGCGGTTTGAATGGGACTATCTATTCGCCTATCTGCTTGTTTTCCGGTCACTTGATTATCGTTGTTCGTATTTGTTAAATCTATTTATCATGCGATTTGCTATCTATTTCAGTTTCTTGTCATACACTGCATGATTCATAGACTTGTGATTATTGAAAATTCAGTAATTTATGTTGAGATATCTATTGTTGCTGTTTACTGTTATATTTTGTACTCACCGTCATTTTTATGACGGTGGGTGCAGATCCACAGACGAGTAGGGGCAAGGCGCCGATGCTTGGCGATATCCTCTGAGGCACGCTCAGAGCCATTAACTTTGCTCTCACTTTATAGGTATTGTGTTATTTTGTTGTATATTTTGGCTATGTATCCATTTGTTTTGATATTTTGGGGCTTTGGGGAGTTGAATGACTGTTGATACATGTATATGTTTATTTTGGGTTTTCAGTTGATATGTTATATACATGTGATGTTGTTTGGAAAAGATTTTCCACATCTAGGTTGACTGAGTAGTAAACTATTTTAAGTTGGTGTTAAAAACAATTTCGCTGCACACCTAACTATAATTGAGGATAAAAGATTAGATAGAGTTAAGGTGAATCAAAAAGAGTGATCCAGGGTGAGTGAATGAATAATGTATTGAGTAACCGGTAAGTTAAGGCTGACTAGACCTGCGTTGACTCGTCGGAGACGGGCTCGGGGGTTCACGTAGGTTTAGGCCGGGCGGGGCCCAGTTTGTGGTTACTGGGGCCGTCACTGTTGGTGTTTCTTTCTCCGGAACCTTTTTCCTCTTCATGTTGTTTCAGCTTTGTAAGTTCCAATCCAAAAAAAAAGGCCTTTTTCTACAACTTTAATTTAAGATATTTCTATATCTACATCTCTAGATGAGAAAGGAGAGAAAATTGATTCAGCCCTACCATCATATAGTGATTCTCACAATCCATGCCTCTAATTTTTGTATTAGAGAATCATAAGATTGAGTCTATACTGAAATCAAAAGTGCTGATAGGGAAAAAAATAAATAAATTGAATGTACATCACCTTAACCTAAATTGAAAAAAAAAATTCATGGGTTTGTACAAAATTTTGAACACAAAAATGTAAAACAATCGCATCAATATTGCATACCTTAGGAAGATGATATATACGTGGAGGAGGGGGGCACAGGCAGCCGCGATTGGGTTCGATTAGGAGAAGTGGGAGAGAAAATTAGCACGATATGAGAGGGAAGACTGTGATTTGGAAAAAGGGAGCGAGCGAGAGAGCCTAGACGGCAGAGAGGGCGGAGATAGACGGAGAGAATAGAGCGAGAGATAGAGAGAGTCGACGCGATCCTCTTTGAGAGGAGATTGAAGAGAAAGAGAAATCAAGGCGGTGAGGACGAAGAATTTTGTCAAATAATAATGGCCCCACACTGTCCACCAGAACAAGAGAAAAAGCTTAAGAAAAAATAGAGTTTTATATATATATATATATATTTTTTTTACTTCAGTGGGAGTCGAACCACAACCTCCCGAGGTCTTGCCTTTTTACCAAGTGATGTTTTTACTATCTCACCAAAGATGTTTTGACGAAAGTTCCTAACCCTAACCTACTTTTTTTTTTTTTTACTTTTTTAGCTGAAGGGTTTTTTATTTTGTCAATTGCTTTCATTAACCAAAAACATCTACAACAAGACTATCCAATACAATTGGTATACACTCATTCCACAAATAGGGTTGCAAGTGAGCCGGCACAGGACGGGATTGAAATTATTGTCCCTGTCCTCGTGGGGCGCGGGACAGAGCTTTATTTCCATTAATATCTCGCGAGGAGAACTTTGTCGCCCTATGCTCCACTCCGGGGGATGGAGAATCCTCACATTCCATCAATTTTGTGAAAATGTCTATTTTGCTCTTCAATCCTTGGCCATTTTAATTTGCTATTTAACTATTTTCTCAATTTTCTTGAAAAACTATTTTTGTCAAATTGAGGAATTAATTTAATTTTGTTTTCGATAGTGTTACATAGATTGAAATATTTCAATGATGTTCTAAATATAATCTTATATATCTTTATGATACAATTTATATATATACACACACTAGTTTCATAGACATGTTTCGCACGAATGAGCCCGCTCACTACGCTCGCGGAAATTAATTCAATTACAAAAACATCTTTTATTTAATGTGATTACATAACTAAGCCATGTTATAAGAGTTCAAGAAAAACCTATTTTATAATAACCCAAAATTAAAAGTAAAGCAGCAGAGAAGAACACAAAGATAAGATGTAGTTGTGAACAAATACCAAATTTATTCCTCAAAGCAGTGCACACATTAATTATTTCATTGCAAAGCTTCAATTGCTTTGTCTATACAATCACAAAGGCAACAATTAAAAGAAACCCAACACAACCTTTAATTCAAACACCCACTAAAAACCCAAACCACACCATAGACTAATAGATTGCTTGCCCTTTTAGATTGTAACATGAAATTGTTATAAAAATATCTAGAAACCATGAATTTTGAATTTTCCCTTCTTAACAATATCGACTTTGATGACAAAGTTGGAGACCTCTTTTTTTTACGTAGACATCGTCAAATGAATCTCTAGCACAATCTCGAAGGCTTTCTGCAATAGCAAGAAACTCTAAGAAACCTTGAGATATTGATCTGGAGAGATCTCTCTCATGTATTTATCAATCAATATTCCAATTCTTTTTATTCTACGCATTGGCACACCATCACTGCTAACAAACACTCTAAGCAATCTAAAAACTAAATTAACATCATAAACACCACCACCACTATGACCAAGTACTAACAAATCATCCAATGTTGCATTATCAAGCGTCCCTACAATCCAACTCTACAACTTTAATGCCATTAAATACCAAATATAAAAAAAATTCTCAAATACTGAAATTATTTACAGGACAGGGATGAAAAACTAATTTGGGGGAACTCATTAATGTTAACTAATTTGGGGGAACTCATTAATGTTTGAAGACTTTGTAATAAAAGTTTAAACTTCATGATTTTTACATAAAACGTTTGAAACAAAGTACTAAAAGTAATTATAAGAGGAAACCAGAGAATTTGATTTAGGAGAACTCATTAATAGTTGAAGACATTATAATGAAACTTTTAGGACCCAATCAAACAAATGAAATCCTTGGTCAATAAAATCCCATGGTGAAAGAATCAATGATTTAATAACGAACTTAGCTAGGCCTCACTTTTGATCTCTTTGAAATTCCAAAAAGTAGATGGTTTACAGTGCAGTTAACAATCTTTCAAGCTTATGAATTCATGAAAATAACACCATCTCCAACAAACACTTCCCATGAGACAAATGCTAGAATTATCACCAAATTTATAATAACAAATGTACATATCAGATTCCATGCTATCAATCTAGGAAACAAAAACATGGTAGCAACAAACAAATGAGAATAAATCGAGTCTCGCACAAAGCATCACCGAGAACAAAAATCCATCAATACTAAAAAGAATCAAATATTAACTTCAAAAAACTGAACATACTCAAAAAGTCAAAAAAGAACGCAATGGTCCGACAATGTAAGTTTAATTCCAAAACAAAATATTAAAGAGTTACGTTCCATGTAAGGGTCATAAAAGTTTCAAAAAGAGAAACAGCTTTAAATAGTGAGTTTTCTAAGAAACTTGTACTGAGCAACTCGATAGAGCGTAGATAGGCCTTTGTTAACCATGAAATTCACAAAAGCTCATTGTTTAAATAGAGTAGCTAAAGAGTTAAGTTTCAGGTCAACTGGTCAATGATCTTCAACATTATTGAGTTTGAAAATACAAATGAAAAGAAGAGAAAATTGTCTAGAGAGAATAGCTAAAGATTTAAATTTCACGTATGCAAACGAGCACTCCCTCACAGGTATTTCATCAGACAATCTTCCAGCAATACGTTTTTCGTACTCTATCTACTCAAATCAAGACCAAATCCCACACTACTAACATTCATCACATTAGGAGATCCGAGAATAAGTACTTCTCAGCTTCACTACCTATTTGGGATTTTATTGACCAAAATGAAGGTTTTTTATCACTTACGAATGAAATTGGTGAGTGCCAAATAAGTAAAATCAGAAGATATAACAAAAATATCAATGAATACCTAAACTATTAAATGAATGAATTAGACCCAAGAATACAAAAAAAAAGTGCACAAAAGAATCATAAATGGCTAAAAGACAAGAATGTGCGTTCAAAGTGTGCGTTGAAAGTGAGTCATTTTATCATTTTCGTTTTTTAAATAAGCTAATTTAGACGCTGAAATCCTCAACGCTAATGCTAGGAGCGGTTGAACTTTGACAGGACGGATTATGTTTTCCGTTCCCCTTTTACCCTTGATTTTGTTTACAAATTACAACTTATACGCCGTTTCCAAAATAATAGCCGATACTCCATTTTCGTTAGTAGTGTAAAATCATTCTTATCTCCATAATATTAGTTGCATACAAATCAAGACTTATTCATGATGATTTAACATGATAATATCACGTTCTTATTTTAAAAAATACTACTATATCACGTGATGACAACAAAATCATAAAACGTTAACTATTATTAACTCATTTTCTCAAAAAAAACCTATTATTACCTCATATTATAATAAAAATATTTATCGGGACAAATTATACAAACGTATATAAACATAATGTTTGTTTATGTATAAGGTTTTACCCACATTATAATAAAAATATTGTAATACCAATATACATTCTAAAATAGGTTAATAGAATTGTCTTTTTAAGTCATTTTGTATTTATCAACTACTCGATCAACTATTTTTTCCAAACAATTTTAATTGATCAGTTGGATTATCAACTAACCGCTATCAGTTATGAGCTTTTCAACTACCAACTAAACTATTAGCTTTCAACTAGATTATCCGCTATCAGATAGATTATCAACTAGTGTTGCCAAACAGAGCTTAGATATAGATAGATAACATTGTAATTAGTAAATTTACAGTGTTGTTGGCTTAAAAAATTACAATTTCCTTTTGGCTTTCAACACATGAATTGCTAAAATAATAATAATAATAATAATAATAATAGTAATAATAATAATAACAATAATAATAATAATAATAATAATAATAATAATAAATAAATAAATAAATAAATAAATAAATAAATAAATAAACAACCAATTGGGGAACATAAATCTCGCTGTCAGCCCTGAATACCAAGCAGGAACACTAAAGAATTGCCTTCATATATTGATATATGTTACGAGGGAAGTCTAAGATGGATGTAATTAAGGACTGATTTTCTACAACTCTGAGACACGTTAGTCATCAATCATACCATCTACAATTCTCCATATGACATGCTGAGACGAGGGAGTTGTTCTTATATATCACAATCGCCCAACGACCAAGACTCTCAGTATATCAGTACCATAGATGATATTGTAAGAATCTAAGATCATGGATCAGGTTTTGGGAATATAAGATCAGTAAACCTACAGAGATCAAGACAAACGAAAGAGAGAGTAAGAAAATATACAAACTCTTAATAAGCAGTCTTCCTTTCCAAAGGAGAAAAGAATAAAACTACCTAAAATGTTTTGAAATCTAAAGAAGCATTTCTCTTCTGATTTTCTAATATGAACTACCAACAACAACAAAGCAAGGTTTAGTAAAAGGCTAGTAGCCCCTAAAATTGTTTACAAGAGGCATCTGCCAATATTTATCAGAAGGTCTTTCAAACGAAAAGAAAACCGTGCAGTCATACAGGCTGCTTTATAAATCGTGACTTTTTTCTCAATTTAAATCGAGCAGGTTTTACGAGAAGAAGACTTTTCTCAGGAGGCCGAGAAAGAGTTGAACAAGGTTCGGACTCCTTTATTCACTCATTGCATTTTGAAGTAGTATCGCCAACAAATCCCTAAGTTGATTTGCTTCAAATGTTTCACTTTCCACCATCTGCAACAAACACCTACCAACAATCATTTTACTTTCAATTGAATGTACCTCGCAAAGTTCAATTTTAGCATTGAGATCTTACTTCTACTTGGAGTACATTTGAAACAAGGCCCATGCAGGTGGCGATGTTTGCATTTGTTATTTCAAGGCCTAGAGAATTCATGACCTCCATTAACCTCAAAAATCCATGGCGCTTGTGCTCACAGAGAACATTAAAGAAGAATTTATTCGCATCAATTTGGGTGACTTCCACCTTAACCTACAAAATTATCATGTGAAAAGGCAATAAAAAAAAAGAAACATCTTTATGAAGTCAGGACACAGAAAAAAATATCTTTATGAAGAAACAAGAATTTACCGCAAGTTTCTGTTGCATCTTATTCTCCATAGAAGAATCGGGGACTTCATTTGAGTCAGAAAAGCGTCGAATCCCTATTCCCACGCCATCAAGAGAGTCACTTTTTTCTTTTTTAGCTTCCTTGCGAACTACATTGTGGAGAGGAAGCTCCACTTGGATGTTGCTGATACCACTTTTAGCTATATTCATCTCACCCTCTAATTCAAGGGCTCCGAGCTCATCCTGAAGTTCCTTCACTTGGTTTTCCAACTCTTCCACGAAGTCAATTGCGTCTCCAATAATGGCAGCTCTATCCATCTGATAATGGAAAAAGGATAGACTACATATCAGATACTGCAATATCAAAGAATGAGAATATTGATGAATTGATGCCCTTCCGGAAAGCGGATAATGCGGAAGCAACTGAACTAATAATTCTTCTCCTCATTACTAATGCTTCTAAAATAATGAAAACAATGACATGGTTGCTTAGTATACAAGAACAACGACAACAACATAGGCTCAATTCCGAAATCAGCCACGGTCGGCTACATGGATCAAATTCTTCCATTGCGCTCGATTTAGTGCAATTGATGGTTGCTTAGTTGAAAGGAGCAAGTATAATTATTACCTTTGTGATCTTAGGAACAAGTGCTCTTAATGCATAGAGGCTCTCCTTGAGCTTAGTTCTTCTCTTCCTCTCAGAATCAATGTTCTTTGATGTGTATCTCCTCTCGGGTTTTCTGACAACTTTCGGACTACAATCCTCCTCCATCTGACCATTGAACTCTGTCTTGCAGCAAGCATAGGTGCTTTTCTTCTTTACTGAACTCGGTTTTCTGACGACTTTCTCACTGCCATCATCCTCCATCTGACCATTGAGCCCCGTCCTGCGGCAAGCATAAATGACCTTCTTCTTTACTGAATTCTTCTCCTGCTCTAGTTCTTCAGGTGCAGATGAGTCCACCATTGAGTGCCAGTTAGAACTAGTTCCCACATACAAATGATTGACTGAACCAAAACCTGAATTCCCATAGTCCATAGAAGAATCCAAACCTCTAACATGCCCGTCATACATGATCGATTCACTTGGGTCCTCTAAAGTCTTAATTTTCTTTTGTGGATTTTCCGGGAGCACATTACTTTGCACCAGGAGTTTACGATAGACATTCATTGAAGAGAGCTCCACCCGACGACTTAAATTGACTAATGAACTCGAAGTATTCGAGATGACCGCTCTTTCTGCAGAGAAGCTCACTCCCAGATTGAGTTCAGATTTGGGCTCAATTGCAGACCCTTTCCCCTTTCGGCTAAACCTGCTCCTAGTGCCCCTCCACGCCTTCTGTTCTAAATCTCTCGACACGGTTTGTTGAGCCATGAAAAACTCCTAATGTATATGGCTCTTCAAGTATCTTTAGTAGATATCAATCAACAGACTAATGGAATTACCCGGTCATCGTTCGGGATCATCGAAAGCGAAACCCTACATAATCTGCTAGAAGGGCATCACAGAATCAGAAGAATCAGATCTGTCTAGCCCGCATTTTGCTATAAACATTGAAAAAGACTAGAAACTGATAAGAACAAACGAAGGCATCTGAAATAGATGAATCAGAACACTCAAATTAGTGGGTTTATCCGTCTGGGTTGCTTGGATTGAAAACCCCCCTTTTGAAGAACTAACGATTAAGCAATTTTAATGCATTCAGATATCCACAAATAACATAAAACAAGAAACCAAAGAAACGCATCTACAAAGAAAAGAAGATTAAAATCAGCAGTGTTTAGTACCTTACATGCCATTGCCATATATCAATAGCATTTGCTCACTCGCTCACTCGCTATGGCTGTGCTTTCTGATTCACATTCTTAATTACTAGATGAGAGTGTAGAGACCGAGCGAGCATAAAAGGGAAGGAAAGCGAAAGGACAGAAATGCCCTTCTTTGAAAGCACATCATCCAGAAGAGAGACCAATCATGAGCACGAAAGCGAAAGAAAACAAAAAGGACGATACACCTTTTGGAAAAAGGAGGGAAAAGTGATTGGGTGGTGCAGTTTCTGTCCACGCATTCGCTGCAAAGATGATGAGTGCCTTTGGATGTTTAAAAGATGTAAATACACATATCTCGATGCTTCAAGGATTCATGAAGATTTGCAAAAGCAAATCTCGAGCACTAATTTGATGAAAGTCGGTAATCCTCCTGTACGTAGGGCCCATAAGTCTTGCTTATTTGTCGGGTATGTGGTAACATAAGAACATGGTTGAAATTAACAAGCAAAAACCTTCAGGAAGGTCTCCGTCGCCAATTCTCGATCCATGAGCTCATGGTCTCGGCTGATTTAAGTACGAAACTTATTTTCCAGTTATCCGACCTGAAATGCAATGGTATGGGCTTTGGCCTTGTGTAATTGAAACCTTCGAGGCGACAATTTTTTTCTTTTTTTTTAAACACCATAAAAATCAATGAAAATGAATAAAAATTAGGTGATTTTGTTGGAAATGATCGACTCTCAAATCCATTTACATTTCCGCCTCAATAAAGCCGAGATTAAAGCCCAAAATCAAAGTTCTAAATACCACCAACGTAACACAAAAACAACTCAAACGATCGTAAGAAAACTAACAAATGAATGGAAAATAGTGACAATAGCTTCACCAAAGAAGAACTGACGTGATCTCGCCAAAATCACGTTGGCTTTCAGTCAGATTGGAGGGCCGAGATCAAGGGAGGGGGAGAGAGGTCTACATTTTCAAGGTAAAGTATCAGTAAGTAAAAACCCTTTTTATATGAAGGGTGATTTGGTCATTTCACAAGGCAAATTGGAAAGGCCAAACAACTTTGCATTGGAGTCTGTTAAGCACAAAGTGGGATATGTTTAGTTGCTCTTTAGTTTTTTTAGCATAAATAAATATTATGAGAGGCTTTGATACAAAAAAGGAAAAAGAGTAAGTACATATACTTCCTCTCTTCTACAATATCTATTACATTTGGGACATTTTTCTTTGCTCCACAATATGCTCGCATTAGAAAATTAAGGGAGCAATGAATGTTTCATTTCCAATTCTAACCCCAATGTATTTAGTTTATGACACCGCATCGATCACCTTTTTTACACAATATCTATAATAAATAAAGAGATTCATGGGAGGGTAATTTAGTTTTGTTACAAAATCTTAATGGTAAATTAATCATCTCCTTAATTCTTGTACACAAGCAAAATTGTAACAGATATTGTGGAACGGAGGGGGGAAGTATAGTCTAAAATAGTCTAGGCAGTGTGGCTTTGAGAGAGAGAGAGAGAGAGAGAGAGAGAGAGAGAGAGAGAGAGAGAATCAATGGTCTAAACGGTGTGGTTCCAAATTACTTAAGATATGCACTAACACGTGAAAAACACTAAAAAACATCATATCAAGAAAAAGAAGAAAAAAAAAGTAGAAATCAAAAAAAAAGAAAAAAAAAGTAACAATGAAATATTTTGTAACTTTCATTAATTAGAATTGATTGTTGGGTTGTGTGGACCGAAATAATAGTACCACATTGGAAAGTAAAACTTCTAAATAAAGTATATTAGAGATTGTCCTCCCTCTAATAGTACCGAGGCCTTTTGGAGTAAAACCCCACACATAATGTTGAGGTGGCTAAGTTGGGGACAATATCGATACTGGCGGAGATCCACGTGCTCGCGCACTCAGCGTGGATGGGGCCCAACAAGTGGTATCAGAGCCGATGGTGCGGCTGGGATAAGGTATGTCTGTTGGGACAAGGCATGTCTGTTGGTGGTCGCATGTGTGTCTCGAGTTGCTCTCCCTCGAGATGGTAGTGAGGATTTCGGTCCAAGGTGGAGATTGTTGGGTTGTGTGGACTGAAATAATAGTCCCACATTGGAAAGTAAAACTTCTAAATAAAGTATATTAGAGATTGTCCTCCCTCTAATAGTACCGAGGCCTTTTGGAATAAAACCCCACATCTAATGTTGAGGTGGTTAAGTTGGGGACAATATCGGTACTGGCAGAGATCCACGTGCTCGCACGCTCAGCGCGGATGGGTCCCAACATTGATTTCTTTCAAAAAGGTTGCAAAAGACTAAATTAAGTAGAGAAAAGAACTCTTCAAAAAAAAAAGTAGAGAAGAAAAAAAAACCAAAAGAGTAGGGATCAATAGAAGGCAAAGGAGGAGATTCACTCTTTATCCTTTTTTATAGGACTATCTCCCATTCTTTCTTCTTCCTTTAATTTTTTTTTCTTAAAACATTAAAAACACGACATTAAAAGCAGAATTTTATATTTTCTTCTATTCCTTTTTTTTCCATTTCTTTTTTTTTTTCAATAAAGAAGAAAACATTCGTTGTTTTAATAGCAGAAGCATAGGTGTGCTGCTAGAACTTTTTTCACATTTAAAAGGAGAAGAATTCTTAAGGTAAAATTGGTACAAAAAACCTTGTATGTTTTTTTTTTTTGAATCCAAGACCTTGTATATTTTGAATTGTTAGGTTTGTAGAATCTTTCACATATACATTTAATTTCAAAATCAAATATAATTGATTTGGCATTGATCATTTTAATTTAAGTTTTTCCTTTTATTGAATTGTCAATAGCTTGATGATCCCAAAAAAAAAAGAAACATGTCCATAAATTAAAACGTTTTGGTGAAATAATAAGAATGATTTCAATATTCTCAATATTCTCATTGGTTTTATTATTTGATTTTTCTAAAGATCAAATGGAATTTGTATTAATCAATTATCATTAATTGTTCAATACAGACTAACACAATTCTCTAGTTTTTTAATGTATTCAATTTTGTTTCCGAAGCATCTTTCGTGAGATATATAGTTGAGGCATCACTTGTCAAAAGGCAAGGCTAGGGAGGTCGCGGGTTTGACTTCCGTTGAAGTTAAACATATATCTAATTTTAATCGTTTTTAATATATAGAAACATATTTTATTTTACTTTTAAAATTATATTTTTATGAGAAATAAAATCCTATTTTTAAATTTTCATGATCAGGGACATTGTTCTGGCTAGCTTAAATGGCAAAAGCAATTGATCAAGACCATGAAGAGGAAGATGAAAATAATGACGAAGAAGATTCTTCACTTAAGCAGAACAAGAAGAAATGGAGGGGGTCCAACAAAAATAGAAGAAAAGAGTTGAGCATCTCATGCATGTTGAACACAGAAGTAGGAGCAGTTCTTGCTGTAATTCGACGCTTTCCAGACCCTTCATCGCAATTTATGTCTTCATCGTCGCCAGAAGAGACCTACAACTCCTTGTTGTTAAACTCACTTAAATCCTTGAGAGCAGTAATCTTCAATCCTCCACAACAATGGCACATGATGGACCCTTTAATATATATCACTCCATTCCTCGATGTCATTCAGAGCGATGATATCCCTGCGGCCGCCACTGCTGTTGCCCTCTCGGCCGTTCTCAAGATTCTCAAGCACGAGATTTTCAGTGAGAAGACACCCGGAGCCAGAGATGCCATTAACACCATTGTCATGGGGATAACAAGTTGTCGTCTAGAGAGAACCGATCAAGCATCGGAACAATCTGTGTTGATGAGGATCTTGCAATTACTTATTGGAATCATGAGGAACAAGACTTCATACATGCTCACTGATCATGCTGTGTGCACTCTTGTGAACACATGTTTTCAGGTTGTTCAACAATCTGCTGGTATAGGAGATCTACTGCAATACAATGCAAGGCATACTATGCATGAGTTGATTCATATTGTGTTTGAGAGGTTGGCGGATATTGACGCCATTGTAGGGCCTGGTGAATCTCGTGGAAATGATGATGACGACGATGCTGATTATGAGAGAAGTATGAATTCTGGTTATGGTGCTCGTTGTGCAATTGATATCTTTCACTTCTTGTGTTCTATGTTACATGTCGTCGAAGTTGTAGATATAGATGGATCAACAGTGACTAGTTCTGATGAAAATATTCAGATTTTTGCCCTCATTTTGATCAACTCTGCAATAGAGTTGTTTGGTGAAGGAATTGGGAAACACCCAAAGCTTTTGAAGACCATACAAGATAATCTGTTCTACCATTTGGTGTCATATGGTGCATGTTCAAGCCCACTTGTTTTATCCATGATTTGCAGTACTGTGTTGAACATTTTTCAATTCTTCAGAAGGTGATGAAAGTATGCCTTATTTTATCTAGTCTTATAGCATTTGAACAAATAATTAAATTAACTTGTTAAAGAGATAGAATGAATGATACTTATATATTTAGTTAAAGATTTTACTTAATTTTTGTAGGTCAATCAGACTCCAAATGGAAGCCTTCTTTGTCTTCGTGTTGTTGAGAGTTGCGAACGGTGGAAACTTGATTTTGTCGCAGGAAGTTGCACTTGAAGGAATTGTGAGTTTCTGCAGAGACACAGATTTTCTTATCGAGATGTTTGTCAATTATGATTGCGATCCACTTTGTCGGAATGTGTTTGAAGATGTGGGGAGGTTGCTATGCAAGAAAGCTTTTCCGACATCAAACAGTCCTTTATCAAGTATCCAAAGGCAGGCTTTTGAAGGTCTACTAATCACGATTCACAGCATTGCCGATAGCATCAATGAGGATAACGGAAATTCAGATTCAATTGAATCCTATCCGATTGTTATTTCCGAGTACAAGCCTTTCTGGATTGCCGAGAAAAAAAACGACGAAAATCTTCAGCCTTGGATAGAGTCTTTAAGGGTAAGGAGAGCACAAAAAAGGAAGATAGCAATAGCAGGTGACCATTTCAATAGAGATGAAAAGAAGGGGTTAGATTACTTGAAAATAGCTTCATTGAATCCAAACCCTCCAGATGCAAAGACATTGGCCTACTTTTATAGGTTCACTCCTGGTTTAGACAAGAACAAGATTGGAGATTTTCTCGGTGACCCGGACGATTTCAATCTGCAAGTGCTTAAAGAATTCACCGATACATTCGAATTCTTCGGTATGATTCTAGATAATGCTCTCAGAACTTACCTTGAGGCCTTCAGATTGCCTGGAGAGTCTCAAAAAATCCAAAGAATCCTTGAAGCATTTTCTGAGAGATTCTATGATCAACAAGCGACAGAGATCTTCGTAAACAAGGATGCTGTGTTCGTTCTATGCTACTCGCTCATTATGCTCAACACAGACCAACATAATCCCCAAGTGAAGAAAAAGATGACAGAGGAGGAGTTCATTAGGAACAATAGAGCAATAAATGATGGGAAGGATCTTCCTAGAGAGAACCTTTCAGAGCTCTTCCAATCTATCTCAAACAATGCAATTACGATTTTCGGTCAGTCAGGTTCTTATCTTGAAATGAACAACAACAGATGGGTGGAACTGATCAATCGATCGAAATCAAGTGAGCCTTACATTATTTGTAGCTTCCACCGAAGCTTGGGGAGAGATATGTTTGCTTCCATCTCAGGACCTACTGTTGCAACCCTTTGCGCAATCTTTGAGCAGGCGTGCGACGATGAAACGCTCCATGAGTGTGTTGAAGGATTATTCTCGGTTGCCAAGATTGCTAGATTCGGATTAGAAGACACTCTTGATGAACTCATTGCCTCTTTATGTAAGTTCACTTTGCTCTTAAATCCTTATGCCACGACGGAAGAGACGCTCTACGCCTTCAGCAATGACACAAAGCCAAGAGTGGCAACACTCACAGTTTTCACAATTGCAAACAATTTTGGAGGCACACTAAGAGGAGGATGGAGAAATATAATAGATTGCTTATTGAAACTTAAGAGGCTTAAGCTACTTCCTCAATCTATTGTAGAGCCTAGCCTTATTTCCTCTCCATCCTCTGATCTTCTAATGAAAAACAAATCATCTCCTACTTCTGGAATCCATGGTGGCCGGTACATGGCGGGCTTGATAGGAAGATTTTCCCAGTTTCTCTCGCTAGATAATACCGATGACTCAATGGCTCAAATGGGAAGTGAGCTTGAACAAAATTTAAAGCTCATCCAACGATGCCAAATCAGTAACATCTTCATTAGTAGCTCAATGTTAACAGAGGACTCACTACAAACCCTCGGGCGTGCCTTAATTTTTGCATCTGGAGGAAGAGGGCATAAATTCAGCACATCGGTGGAAGAAGACGAGACTGTTAGCTTTTGTTGGGAGCTGCTCACCACCATTACATTATCAAATATTCACAGGTTCTCATCAATTTGGCCTTTTTTCCATGAAGACTTCATTGTGGTTGCGCAGTATAGCACCTTCTCGTCTTGTCCATTCACTGAGAAGGCCATTCTATGCCTCGTAAGAATCTGTGAAAATATTCTTTCCACCTTCAGATCAGAGAAATCAGATGAGGAATACATTTTCAAGTCCATAAACTTAATGTGGAAACTGGATAAAGATGTTCTTGATACTTGTTATGAAGGCATAGCCCCAGTTGTAAGCAAAATCTTAACTGAGTACCCTGCAAACCTCCAGACACAGTTTGGTTGGAAATCAATTCTTCACTTACTCTCCATCACTGGTCGCCACCCCGAAACCTATGATCAATGTGTTGAGACTATGATCATGTTATTGTCAGAAGGGATCCATGTGACGCGAATCAATTACGGCTACTGCATCGAATACGCATTCGGCTTCGCTGCACTCAAGATCAGTCCATTAGAGAAGAGTTCGAAGATACTTGATTTGATGGCAGAGACTGTGAACTTGATCATCCAATGGTACCAAAATGATTTAATTGATCCAGAAAATAATGTGGAAGACGGCTTGAGAACATCGGGCCTCTTCATGAAGCTTGCAGAATATTTGCGAAAAACAACCTTAGTCCGACGGGAAGAAATAAGAAACCACGCAATTTTAACCATTCAGAGAAGTTTCATTCTAGCAGATAGACTCGGTTTCACGCCTGAGAATTGTATTCACTATTTCAACCACGTGATCTTTGCAACAGTCGACGATTTGCATGAGAAGTTGATAGAGTACTCTAGGAGAGAAAATGCAGAAAAAGAAGTGACAAGCATGGTAGGAACATTAAAACTATCAATGGAGGTTTTGAAAGAGGTTTTCCTGCATTATTTGGAACTGTTGTCGCAATGCACGAATTTTCGGACATTTTGGTTAGGAGTGCTACGGAGAATGAATGCATGTATGAAGGTTGAGCTGAGGCATGAGTGTGAATTGATACTGCATGGAATGGTCCCTATGTTGTTGATTGAGATAATTACTCAAATGAAGGAGAAAGAGGTTTTGGTGCAAAGTGAAGAGAATGATTTATGGGACTTCACCTGCATTCAGATACAGTGGATGGCTCCTGCACTCGCCCAACAACTATTTCCTGATCCTTTCTAGCTAGAGAATGATTATAATTATTGCTAGTATATACTATATATTTTCTTGTATTATTATTATTTTTTTAATTTTTTATGAGAAATTGAGAGTTATCTTTACTGAAGAGATATACCAATTAAGTTGACGGTGCATTAATTATAAAATTAGCAATTGAACTTTATACCCAATCGATTTGTAACAATAAAAAGTGTTACAATTCTACATAATATAGTAAATCAGAAGAGAAGGAGAGGCTTAGCAATATTACAAAGAAACCTGGACGATCATGAACAATTCATTTTCTCATAAAGTTTTTGTAAGCCTGGTTTTCACTCCCAGGTTACATAAATCAAAGAGTTTGCGAGATCAGACTCTCCCAATGTCATCTCGCTTTCGTAGTCCAAAACTTTTGAAGGACCTCGGATGGCGTTTGTTAAGCGAAACAGACGATGCGCCTCTGCTTCCTCAAGCTGCGAACTGCAGAAAGACCATAGGAGCTTCAGAGGGCCAGTGCGGAGGAAAGTTCGTTGGCACCTTCGTCCATCTACCCCCTTGGGTTCTTCGGGAAGTGGTGGATATGTAGGCTTCTTTTTGTTGGTGGGATTTAAGAAAAACTTGATGCGAAATAGAAGAATAACATAATATAATTGATCAGGCTTGAGTTATACTCAATGTCTTTAAGATTATTTTGCCCCGCTATGGTGCTCACGGTTTAATGACTTTAGTCTCCCAAGATATATACAACGATCATACTAATGATTTGTAGCATTTCAAATCACTACTCTACGAACCAATCTATGATTCAATACTCTCTCCTACTCAAAACCATGAAAATAGAGAAATAGATTTTGATTTGACCCATTTGCTTAACCTTCTAACTTTTTCTCTAAAAAACAATCCATCAAGTGAATATATATAGACTTTCATGTGTCTATTAGGAAAGACACGGCTCTTGGTGAATAGATACACCTTTTAGTATGTTATGTCTCTCCACAAGAGTACACACCTTTTCACATAATTTCCATTCAAATTATAAACAATTAAATAATATAATTAAATGTTCCAACAATCCTCCACATGAATGGAAATTGATCATCAAGTCTTTATATATCTCCCAAATAAATGGATTTTAAAAATCATTTTAATGCAGACACTTGAGAGAGAATTGGCGGAATAAAGTTACATCTGGAGAAGTTTCGTATAGAGACTTGAACTTACCCTAGTGAAATATTATCAGACTTACTTAATGACGCAGTGGATATAGAAGAACTTGAATTGTTCACTTTTTTTTAGTAAAATCAAGACAATAATGCTCACATAACTTCACCCCTATCATTATTGGTTCTTACGGTATTGTCCATTTTGGTCCTGGACACAATTCTCGTTTCATGATAGATTTAGAGAATTTAGCCTGTCTCGTTCTCATAAATGCGACCCACATTTACTATCATATTGGTGACATTTTTATTTGACATTAAATGCTTAGTATATCTTTAACTTCTTTTGAACACATTTTTATCTTAGGAATGAAATAGTGTGCATTCTTCTCTCGAGTTTTATCTAACTAGTTTGCCTATTGAACCTAGTGCATGGGATCTCCAATCAGCCAGGTTAGGTTTCTGCCAGACTTAACTCATTTTTTAGGCATTTAAACCCATTCCCCTCGATATCAATTTACTTGATATTAACAAACTTTCAATTGGTGGCCACAAGTTTGTTTGTCATTCTTCATTTTTCTATAGAAATTATTCCATATTAATCAAGTAACTATCCAATGATAATCTTCGATATTTAAGTCCAGATTTACCATTTTATATGCACATTTTGTTCTCTGTCACTTGCGATTATTAGCCGGCTTACAACTTATGCATTACAGAGACAATTGCATCTAACATAAAATATCCTCTAATTGCTTTCTAAGCCATATTATTGCTTTTCTAATTTATTAATGCGCAATCATTTAGATTCCAATGTGAATCTAACTTTACTCTCTGATAAGTGTTCATTTAGGCATTAATTAGTATATGTTATTAGGTGTAATTGGACTATATTTATTATATTTTATGGTGATAAATGCATATTTTAGGAAATTAGTGATTTATTAGAATAATATGAAAATATATATCTAATTATATTTAATTTTCGTTTTTAGGAGAAACGGAGTGCACGGTTGGATTCGGGGCGGAAAAATACTCAAAATAGAGTATTTACTTGACGAAATCGGACACCGGAGGATTTATTTCGGAGTTTACGCGAGAGTTGGGTAATTCGAGTTTCGCGGTGCCACGTGTCCGCTTCGATTCGTCCAAAGCATGCACAAATTCCGCCACGTGGACAAGCAAGTTCTTCTCGCCTCAGTGCTTGATCTACCTCGGGATCCGCATCGCACCAACTCCCAGATTTTCGGTGAATTCACGCGAGCTTCCTCCCGTGTTCCCGCAGCCGCCACGTGTCGCGTCCTCGCGCCCCGAAAGACGTCACACCTCACCCTTCACCTATCACAAAGATGACATGTGGCACCTGGTCAACACTTACGACACGTCACCAGCACTCTTCTCGTCCTATCGACGCCGCCACGTCGCAACGCACATCGCTCCTCCAATCGCTCGCGACACGTCGCCAGAACACGAAAACACCCAATCACACGCGCCACGTGTCACGAACGCCAAGAAACTCCCAAAACACCCAAAAACAGTTTTCTCACCTCGAGAGACCAAATTTGAGGGATATAAATTAGTACTTAGGGATTAGAGAAAGGAGGAGGATCTATTTTTATTTTCTTTCACTTTAGTTTTCAATTATGTCTAGTTAGTTCCTCCATCTAGGTTGAAGGTGGATCAGTCAAGCCTACGACTTGGGAATCTTCATGAGGTTTATTTAATTTTAATTATTATTGATTCTTTTATGTGATTTATTTTCTTTGGTATTATTTGAACAATTAAGGTTAAACACTAGTTTAAACCTTAATTTATACGTCAGTGAGTCGTAAGCACCCGTGCTTGTGCGATAAGACCACACTAGTGGCAATTGACCGTACCAATTGATTAGAACCTTTTGGGACCAGTCAAATACCATAGAGATCTAGGCTAAATCGGGAGCACTAGCGATCCGGTTGTCTAGGTGTAGTGCATTCACAAATCGAAGTAATGCGACCAATGCGTTAAATCGGAGCACTAGCGATCAAGTTGCGTGTTTGGTCGTGGAAATAGTCAACGGTCGTACCTTGGCTATCGAGATTAGGAAGTGCGAGGAACCGAGTGCTCTACCGGTCTATAGCTGCACTAGATCATAGATTAGTTTCATAATTTTCATGAACCGACAATTAATAAATTCAATCCCAAGTTGTATGACGAGACTGTGAAACTGAATACCTAGATTTAGTCCTATTAGATTGTCGTTCCATTTAATTTCTTTATTTTTAATATATATATTTTCTCTAAAACTCAAATTCTTCTTTTTTGTATTTTTCTTACCTAAGAAAGAAACCAATCTCTGTGGGATCGACCCTTTACCACTATCTACAAAATAGTTGGTTTAAGTATATTTATTTTATTGACGCGTTCGGCGCGCGTCAATTTTTGGCGCCGTTGCCGGGGATTGGTTTTTCTTTCTTTGGTTTTTTTTGTTGTATATTTATTTATTTATTTTTGTATATAGTCCCTTGTTTCTAATATTTTTGCAGGAAATTTCTCAATGGCCACCTACTACCATAATTATGATCGATTCGAAGACTCATACTATCATGGTATGAATGGGGTAGGTATGTCATATAATGGACATCAATTTTCTAACTCGCAATTTTTTATGCAACAGGTCGAGGCTTGTGATTTTTGTGGGGAATCCTTTCATCCCACGTATGCTTGTCCTTACCATCCGAGGTATGGAAATTATCACAGTTCTAGCTATGCATTGTCACAACCCGACTTCTGTATGTCTAGGCCAAATCCACGGAGCCCTCAACAAGAACGGAGAACCATTAAAGACATGGAGAAAGACATGATCTCTGACTGGCTTTCTCCAAGCACCAAAAAATACTCCTTTGACGGCTGGAGCAATTCACCATATCAGCAGGATACATATAGTTCCATGCGAAATCAGCCTTCAAGGGATATAATTAGGTTTCTCCTAGATACTGAGCAAGACATGAACCTCACCGAGCAAGAATTGGATCACTGGATTGAACAAAGGGATCAAGAAGCTGAAGAAGAAATAAATTCAATTCTCCAAAAGATATCAGCTGAGACCATGAGTGCAATCCCATTGGAGAGTGTTGAGATGAATGAGGCTACACCGATTGAGGACGATTGGAGTGAACCAGAGGAAACAATTGAAGTTTCCTTACATGAGCTGGACATTAGCATTGAGCAGAATGAAGCGGATGAAGCCGAGAAAGAGATTGATGTCATTTTAGAAAGGCCGGAGGAACCGCAGAAAAGGAGCAAGGAAGACCAACCTCTGGTGTTGGTGACGCCACCCACCCTCCTATGCTTACCTGTTAAATTTACAAAGGGGGTGGTCATAAAGGAGCGTTCGCAGATCTCTTCTATACGGTGACACCTTTGTGTCAGATGACCATGATTTGATAGATTCATATGTGTTAGAGGTCCCGGATGAGCTCCTACATCTGAAGGAGGGCATGTATGATGAATTGCCCAAAGCTATAGATGCTCCATTCGTTGTCGACATCTCGAAAGGAGAGGGCATTACGTGATCATTCACGACAAGTCGAGCTAACGACTTTAACCAAAAGCGCTATTGGGAGGCAGCCCAAGTTTTTTTTTATGTTTTTTTTTTTAGCTTGCTTACTTTTATATTTGTTTAGTGTACTCACCATTATCCCATTTGTGACTATTTTCAGGTGTTTGATACACTTTTGTTGAAGCACTGGAGTCGAGAACCCGATATCACTGTTGAGGTTCTTCGATATACATGGTTAGTCTGACTGGGATCTGGTAAGTTCTAAGGTTTGAAATTATTAGGTTAGTTTTTGCGTCTGCTGGAGGTAATTAGATGTATATTCCCTATATTTCCTGAGTTGAGCATTTTTATCACCGCGCTTCATATTTCATGAGATATTATAGTCCATTAGGTTATGCATATTCATTTTAGCATGTCATTTCCCCGTTGCTTCTTTCACTTCCATATTATTTTCATCTCTTTCCTTTTCATTTTGTAGTTCATAGCCTCATTCTTGTTTTAAACCTTGAGGACAAGGTTTGGGATAAGTTTGGGGGTGTTTCAGGTATAGTGGAGTGTGGGATGAATGGATTTGCGCATGACAGGTATAATCGTTTTATTATTTTTATGCGTATTTCATGGGTATGGTAAGTTATGGTGGTGTTTTTCTTTTCTTTTCTTTTCTTTTCACCTCAATATTTTTTTTATGACATGCTATGCATTGCATCATTTAGGTTAGTAATTGTTTATACATTTTTGTAGTTATTTAGATGCATTCTTGTGTCTATGCATGTTTAGTTGCATTTAGAGTCACCCGAGACTTTGTTCATGCCTTTGGTTATGGATGAGTACTTTATGGTTGCCTGTTGACTTGAAACTTAGGAGAAATTAGGAGAAACACTCAATCAAGCCGTAGCCCAGCATTCTTATGACTGCATGATTAGAGACTTAGTATGTTGGTTGAGCTTGCGCTAGACACCAAAATGGGTAGACGGTCAAAATTGTGCAAGTGATAATATTTTAACCCACATTGGAAATTTTCTTGATTATAGTGAAAGTGAGAAGGGCTAACAGGGAGTTTTCTTAATATTGAGAGTCCCACAAGTTTCCATAGGAAATGGAGCAAGGAAACTTGTGGTGGGAAAAAGTGAGAAAATCGGTCCATAGGAAATGGAGCAGGGACCGTGTTACTTGAAAAAAAAAATGGAGAAAGGAATAAAAAATAAAAATAAAAATAATAAAAAAGAGAGAATAAAGGCGGAAGTTTATGAAAACTCCTCAAATAAAAAAGATTTAGCTCGAGTGCTTTCACTAAATTATGTGGGATTTTAAACTTGCATGCTTTAATGTATAGATCAAGAAAACCCATGAGTAGTTGATGGCATTTGTCTTGACTACATCTTTGTCTTGAAAGTGTGATCTTAATTGTGTTTGAGTTGCGATTCTTGACATATCATAACTCCAAAATTTCTTGAGTGACTTGTTAGCTTGGTGACTATGTAAACTAAAGGGACTCCATGAATTTCTGAATCGGGTATAAGATTAGTCAAGTCAGCACATATCTATATTAGTAGTCTAGTTTATTTGTGTTTTGTGATTCACTCATTTGCTCGGGACGAGCAAAGTCTAAGTTTGGGGGTGTTTGATAAGTGTTCATTTAGACATTAATTAGTATATGTTATTAGGTGTAATTGGACTATATTTATTATATTTTATGGTGATAAATGCATATTTTAGGAAATTAGTGATTTATTAGAATAATATGAAAATATATATCTAATTATATTTAATTTTCGTTTTTAGGAGAAACGGAGTGCACGGTTGGATTCGGGGCGGAAAAATACTCAAAATAGAGTATTTACTTGACGAAATCGGACACCGGAGGATTTATTTCGGAGTTTACGCGAGAGTTGGGTAATTCGAGTTTCGCGGTGCCACGTGTCCGCTTCGATTCGTCCGGCATGCACAAACCGCCACGTGGACAAGCAAGTTCTTCTCGCCTCAGCTGCTTGATCTACCTCGGGATCCGCATCAGCACCAACTCCCGATTTTCGGTGAATTCACGCGAGCTTCCTCCCGTGTTCCTGCAGCCGCCACGTGTCGCGTCCTCGCCGCCCCGAGACGTCACACCTCACCCTTCGACCTATCACGATGACATGTGGCACCTGGTCAACACTTACAAAGACGTCACCGCACTCTTCTCGTCCTATCGACGCCGCCACGTCGACAACGCACATCGCTCCTCCAATCGGCTCGCGCGACACGTCGCGAGAACACGAAAACACCCAATCACACGCTGCCACGTGTCACGAACGCCAAGAAACTCTCAAAACACCCAAAAACAGTTTTCTCACCTCGAGAGACCAAATTTGAGGGATATAAATTAGTACTTAGGGATTAGAGAAAGGAGGAGGATCTATTTTTATTTTCTTTCACTTTAGTTTTCAATTATGTCTAGTTAGTTCCTCCATCTAGGTTGAAGGTGGATCAGTCAAGCCTACGACTTGGGAATCTTCATGAGGTTTATTTAATTTTAATTATTATTGATTCTTTTATGTGATTTATTTTCTTTGGTATTATTTGAACAATTAAGGTTAAACACTAGTTTAAACCTTAATTTATACGTCAGTGAGTCGTAAGCACCCGTGCTTGTGCGATAAGACCACACTAGTGGCAATTGACCGTACCAATTGATTAGAACCTTTTGGGACCAGTCAAATACCATAGAGATCTAGGCTAAATCGGGAGCACTAGCGATCCGGTTGTCTAGGTGTAGTGCATTCACAAATCGAAGTAATGCGACCAATGCGTTAAATCTGGAGCACTAGCGATCAGGTTGCGTGTTTGGTCAGGGAAATAGTCAACGGTCGTACCTTGGCTATCGAGATTAGGAAGTGCGAGGAACCGAGTGCTCTACCGGGTCTATAGCTGCACTAGATCATAGATTAGTTTCATAATTTTCATGAACCGACAATTAATAAATTCAATCCCAAGTTGTATGACGAGACTGTGAAACTGAATACCTAGATTTAGTCCTATTAGATTGTCATTCCATTTAATTTCTTTATTTTTAATATATATATTTTCTCTAAAACTCAAATTCTTCTTTTTTGTATTTTTCTTACCTAAGAAAGAAACCAATCTCTGTGGGATCGACCCTTTACCACTATCTACAAAATAGTTGGTTTAGGTATATTTATTTTATTGACGCGTTCGGCGCGCGTCACTCTCATTTCTTTAAAGATTTTCATTCATACAAGTATTTCTTCCTTAAATTCACTGTTTATGACGTGTCTCTCAACATCTTTTGCTTGCTTTATTAGCAACCAACATGCTAGATGTCATTAGGGACTAGTGAATTTATCTCGAAGAAATCAAGGCTCCATTTCTCTCAAATAAAGCCTTAAGTTATCAATTTAATTTGTTTCATTTTAAGCAATTTATCCATCCGCCTTTAATTAGATTTTAAAATCCATTTACATTTTGGAGGCTTCAACTTGATGGATTCAATTTCATTATTGATAACTCATTTTCAATACAATCTATACTTAAATACTTTACCCAGGGTTCATAAACAAAAGTTTGTATATGCACCCCAACATTTTTAAGTATTCACAGACATTTAATAATATATCTTCAACTCATAAGTTATAACTATCA
Organism: Stephania japonica; assembly: GCA_039657345.1. Classification (NCBI taxonomy): domain Eukaryota; kingdom Viridiplantae; phylum Streptophyta; class Magnoliopsida; order Ranunculales; family Menispermaceae; genus Stephania; species Stephania japonica. Next base: position 37,189,094 of record CM077559.1, read on the forward strand.
AAATTAGGGGCGAAACTAATAAATTGCTTTTGACCCCCACAATTTTAGTGATTTCTGATGGTAATCCATACAACATTGATCCTTGTGTGGCACTCACACATGGTCTACCAATATATACCTTCATTGTTTCCCATGCATTGATTTAATAAATATCTGTGAATAACTTTCTAACCCCATGAACAAAGGCCCTGCATGTCTCTGTTTGGTTCAATCTTTTGCCTTCTCCGTGCATCAAGAAATTGATCCTCTTCTTAACGGACCACACCAACTGCAACAACAACAACAACAACAACAACAACAACAACAACAATCTCAATTAATCAAAAACAACAACAATCTCTAACCATAAAGATTCTAATAATTTTTGCACAAAATGCAAATGTATATATGCATCAGAATCTCTATTTTTAGAAGTTGTTGCACCTTTAATTTGGGGACATTCACACAAATCCTCAAATTGCAGAGGGAATTAAGATGTCAATTCACTTCACCGGAGTAGTGACATATAAGAATCATTAACACATGCACATACATTGAATAGGATAAGCCAAAATCTAATAAGATAAGACAAAATTTAATCACATCACTGATCATATGCATGCACCAATTCAAAAGAGCCATACTTATTCTATTGCAGTTTTCTAACTGCCTTACAGTTATTTCAAATATTGTTCATCAATGTGATCATTTGTTAGAAACTCAATGGGTTTTTGAACATGAATCATGGGGCTTTGCAATAAAATCAGTTTTAAAGTGTTTTGCTAGGATTTCTAATCAAAATAAAAGCTTTGATTTGGTTATCCAAGTTCTATTTTTGAAATGATCAAATTTGCTTGAAATGGGTTTTTTTTGAATGATTCTGAAATTCTGGATTTTGGTTGTTAAAACATGGTTGTTTCTAAAATCTAACTCCATTTTCGGAGTTTGGGAATGTGAGTTTGGGCGTCGGGAGGCCTGGAAATAGCCAAGAACTTTGCTTGAGAGTGAGTAATCCCATTTGAAATATCTATGGATTCATTTCATTCTATATTCACCGTCTTGTTGTCCATTGTGACTGTTATTGCTATAGTATTCAAATATTATGATATTAGTTTGTTTCCTCACTTATTGAGCTTCGGGTTCATAATATTACACTGCTTCAAGTTTCATTGACTCTATTGATATTTCTATTGTCTTCCTTGTTGTGTTAATGTTTCTCATTTATTAAATAACATGCTATTAGGACATTGGTTTAGAGATAACTTAGGAATATTTGTATTCATGGATTGTGTGCTTTGCATAGCACTTTGTCTTGTGTTAAAATCTAAAACTGAGTCTTCCTTGATATGATAAAGTAGTATTAGAATCTAGGGTCCATTGCATAATATAGAGTGGGCGGCTCACGGGGTCACTGAACTTCGGGGATGTCGACATTCTCCATTATACTCACGTGACCAACAACGTTATGAACCAGGGTGTTCGACGAGAATTGAAACAGATGAAATATATGCGTAGAGCACAGCTCCACCATTTGAGGATTATTAAAGTTTGATAAAATATGTAGAGCACAACTCCATATAGTAGTGGAAACGGCTAAGTGATATTTCTCACCGCCGACCAGACCTAGATCATACTACTTAAATTGTGTTAATTTCAATTGTACTTTCCGGTATTTTCTTGCATGTTTTATTTAGAGCAATTCTTGGCTATTACTATGCTTTTAAATACCGTTCTTTTACTTTAGAAATGTGGATAAATATATTATTTGGGAATTACTGTTATACTTTTGTACTCACTGTCTTTTTTATGACGGTGGGTGCAGATCCGTCGAGCAGCAGGCCGGGTAAGGAGAAGATTGGCGACTACCTCTGAGCTCAGAGCGTGCTACTGTCCTAACTAGTAGGTTTTTGATATTTTGTATTATACTGTTATTATGTTTTCAATACTGTTGGGTTGATATTGGGTTGAGTGATAATTCCCCGACCTTTAGACTTTCACATTGCTTATATGTTCGCCACTTACTTCATATATATATATATATATTGTGAACGTTATTCCCTAGTTTCCACACTTAGGATTTATCTATTTGCTTCCACATAAACTATTAAGACTTCTGCTAAATTTTGTTAAGACTTCCACTAAATAATTAAACTGTTAAATCTTTAAATAACTCTAAATTGTTGTAATTGGTAGGATTACTATATTATTTATCCTGAATGCAATCAAGTTGGTAAACGGGTTAGAAAAACTGACTAATACGTAGTTAAGTCCTACGGGATCAAAATTTGAGCTTAATTACGGGATTAAGGCAGGCAATGCTCTAGATTAGGAAAGGGGTCGTCACAGTTAATTTTTTCCATTTTCTAAATATTAGGAAAACGTCTTTACCCTGGATGCTGTAACAAACACCTCACGGCGCCACTAGTGACGCCCTGTGTAGAGCGTTAAATTCAGGGTTTTCGCGACCCCGGCTCACATCGCTGTGTTCCAAGCCTATCCCAACCTCGTAGGGACCTCGATACCCACTTAAAACCACCTTTAAACCATGCAAAATCATCCAACCACCGATCCAAAACTCGAATGAAAATACACATAATCAACGCCAAGATGACGAGAATTGAACTGGGAGTCGGGATCTCACTTCCATTTGCGTCGTTGCGTGCTCCCTTGGCGTCGATCCTCACTCAAAAATCACAAAAACCCCAACCCAATCTCGTTTTCTCGGTGATGAGAGAGAGAGAGAGAAAGGAAAGAAATGAGAGAGAGATAATGTTGGGTTTTGAGGTTCATGCGCAGCGGAGTTTTCAAAACTATTTTGAGAAAAACCCCAACAGGATCCGAATCTGATTCCATTAAAACACGTTTATACTATGAAAACTTAATCATACCTCAGTCGCAATTTACCTTTATGAAGGTTAATCGATCTCTAAGGCGCTGCCAACAACGAACGCCCTCTATCAGCAGTCCACACACGAACGACGGCCGAGATTTGAAGTGCTAGCTTCGAAAGAATATCAAACACTTTTTTTCTCTCTCCAAAACGATCTAGAGCATACCAAAAACCCTAAGTCGTTTCTTAAAACGAAAATAGAGTTTCGGCCCTTTTAATCTTTCTTGTACTTGTATTCTAACTCAAAGCGTCTATTTATACAACCCTTGTATATAGACGGTTAAGTAAATTACACATATACCCTTACTTAAAGAGGTATAAGTGTAATACACTACAAGGACGTTTCTGTCATGAATTTTATCATATAAAATTCATTCTTCCGAATCATTTTAAAATTTCGCAAAACCATTCTTAGTGTGCGACCCAATAGGCTCATACAACGTTGGCAGTGTACCAAAACACATTTTGGTATACAAGTCATAAGCGGCCTCTAGCAAGACATTATAACTATCCAAGTTGTACGAATATCAAATCGATACAACCTAATCAATAGTGTATATAACATCCTTTTGTCACACGATATCCTTTTGATCAAACATAAGGCATGGAATTGTCATCCAACATGTTCAATCGTACTAGTCTCGATCTCTAGGTAGACTGAAAACATCCAAGTGACATTGATCAATATCAATTCACTATGACTAGGCCTTTTAACAGTCTAACACATCGAGAGATCCACTGGATATCTCTCTCTTATATGAGATGGACAAATTCTATCTCGATTACACAACTTCACCACATTATTCACACAGTAACCAATCACAACCTTTATAATCGTCCGGTTAAAGACAACGTTTGATTGCGTCAAATCACTGTATTCCTAATGTTGAAGTCTCTGGTAATCTCAAGTCAGAGGACTGAATAATATACATATGATGAGAAACAACTATGACTTAATCCATGTGATGTTCTCATAGCGGGTCGGTCCAGTACTTTGTTCCCTAACAAGTACTCATGATCTTGATTCGTATTCCTATATGTATGATCATCATATGATCATCAATCAAGACTCACACTAGTCTTAATTCATTATAGTTCCCAGTATAATAATCGACTAGGGACATTTAGGATATTTCTCTAAATACCCATGGATCTTATTATAATGTAAACATGCAAATCAATTATAATAAGCAGCAAATGAAATCCTCCATTTTATTAACTAAAATGTATTCATAAAGACTATTAATGGATTGACCTAGGGCACCTTTCCCAACAGATAATTGACTCACTATATATACCTCATCTTATCTTACACAAGTATCTCGAGGCACATCCCAAGGCCTACAATTGCATCAGCCAACAACCACTAAAGACTCACCTGTGTGACTCCCTCCCTTGTTCTTATCTTCTTTTGATCGATAATTGGCCTATCTCGAACGTTTATACGCCTGGCATGCCCCACGACTCACATCGTCGCGCACGAATGGAAATACTAACGACCTGAACATATTCCGGCATTAATTAATTATCGTATTTTATTTTTCGGTCGTCTACAAAAATCGTTTCTCGGACTCGTGTACCCATATTTAGTCCACCAGATACCCGTTCGACACGTTTTCCTATGCAAAACCTACTCATAAATCGACGTCTTCGTCCTGTCACACAGACACGAGTATAAATAGGTAATATACGTCGTCACATAGACATAACATATTTTTCGGGTCGATACATTATATGTTAATAAGTTTTTGCTTACTGACATCATTTTAAACTCCGCCACGGAAAACAACATATCCATTGCCGATCCCAGGCCCAGAAAAGGAGGAGGGAAAATGTTTAATCTCATAATAATATATTACAACAAAAAAAAATCGCCTCACGTGCGGAGCACAACGTCTTCACTAGTATATTTAAAAGTTATTGACATTTGAGTTTAGTTAAAAATATAAAAATTCATCCTCTTAAATGTAATAAATATGAATAAATCGTCTTCAAAATAAATAAATGAATGAATAGGAGCAAATCTGTTTTCACAAAAAAATAATGTTATAGCCGATCATTAGTTGGTGTTTATAATAGATAATTGAAAATATATTAAATTCAAATCATCCCTAAACTATATGTACGCCGTTTGACTAATTAATTTTCCTTAGCTAATTTTTTTTTTCAATCCCTAAAGATATTAAATGGTAACAATGTACTAAAAACCCATAATTTAAAAAAAAGGGAAAATCGTTATTGACTAATTAATTAACTTTCGATAGAAGTGGTCAGCCGATTCAATCATTGGTTGACGAATCCCATTGAAGTCGTTAACTAATTAAAAATAACAACGAAAAAAATGTTCACACTCCTTTCTCTCTCTTTTGGACGACTCTCCTTCCTCTCGCAAGCCTCCTTATTCAATTTTCTAAAACTCAACGCTTCTCTATCAAAGAAAAAAAAACTCAATTCTTACTACTGCTCGCATTTTTTGACCAAGTCATTAGACAAACAAAGACGTGGTCGGGCAACACTAATGCGGCCTCTTTATCTTCTTCAATCCACCCCTTCAATCTCTCTTTTTTCTGTCACCCTGTAATTTAGGCATGCAATTTTTTTTTGTCTCAATGAAACAATTGATGCTCTTCTCTGTTGGTTTAAAGAAATGCAATTTTTTTCGTTTCAATACTTTAAAATAAAATTAATTGCAATGTTGAACACCCATTGTATAATTTGGTACGGTTGAATGAAAGTAGGTGGTTGAAGATATAAAATGTTCTAACAAGCAATTGATCAAAACCTACAAATGATTATTGATCAAAACCTACAAATGATTAAATAATGGTTGATGATATATATATATATATATATATTTTTTGATCCAACATGACATATATTGAGTGTAGGGACGCTATTTGTTTGGAGATATTTAGTAATTCTATTATGTCGATTGCGTGGGTGATGGAAACTGTTTACGTGAGGGAACAAAATTAGTATTAAGATGTTATGGGGTATGGGGAATCTTTCAGTGCAATATTTCAAGGTATTGGTTTCTGGTTTTTGTTACGTTAGTCTTTTTCTTCAATGATACATTTCCTCCTTGTTACTGGTATGAGATTAAAGTAAAGGAGCAGCGTGAAAAGATAAGGAATCAACATAAATCACAGGTCATCATCATCATTGTTATTATTCTAATTTATTTTAAACATAGAAGATGCAGACAAGGTGATTATCGTGAATATTTAAATTGGATCATTTATAACCAATAATAATTCCGTGTGAGAGGTTAAGCTTTTTCAATTTTCTTTAGGTGAGACTCATTAGTTATTTGACCTTTCGGTATATTGTTTGGCAATTTTGCGCTGTCTTTGATTTCAGATTTGTTTGACAGTTGGTAACTTAAACTACTTGCTTCACAGCCCATAAAATTCGTCTAATCCCTATATTATAGAAGATATGAATAACATTCAACCATGAGCAGAGAGAATAATTTAGGTGGAGTAGACAGTGCCATGGCTAAGGTGAACTTCCTTTGTTGAATCACAACTATGGACATGATTGCTAATTGAAAGCTTGAAACCTAGCACTTGTACCAGGGGTCCAGGACTTCAAGTCTTCAGTGTTTTGTTATTCAATTTGCCAGATTCTTGATTGCGTCAAGCGTTTGGTTCGCTATTGATGATAGTCTCGAGTCAGGTAGATTGCTATCTGCGTGAGTGTGTATGAAGGTGAGTAATGATTAGACTATGTATAAGGTCACCAAAGAGGGGGGTGAATTAGGTTACCGAGTGATTATCGCCTTTTTACAACTTTATGCTTAAATAACAACAATGATACACATACCAACAATAAATATCTATGCAATGCAATCAAGAAGGGGGTAGAAGAGATGGAAATGAGACACGTGATTTATAGTGGTTCGATCCAACCGATTTACATCCACTACCTAACCTCCCCGGTTAGGATTTTTAAACCCTCACTTATATTACCAATAAGTGTTACAACCTAAGCCCACAAGCCTAGTGAAGATGTCTTACCGCAATAAGGTCTTATACAACCACCTAGACTCACCTAGGATTTTCCCTTACCTAGCCTCAACTAGGATTTATGCCTAGCCTCAACTAGGTATTTCCTTTCGACTTAGATCCCACTAAGCCTTAAATCAAAGTTTGATAAATACAATTAAAATATTGCTTTACAAAGTAAAGCGGAAATAAGTCCAATTTTTACAAGCTACCTAGAGTTAAACCACTCCTATGCATGCAAGTATGAACTCCGACTAAGATGTATATAAAATCAGCAAGTATGTGCAATACTTAGTCAAGAAATCGACAAAAGAGTATCGATGAAAATGTGTGCGGTTTCAAATCGAGTGAACAAGTGGTTTTGTCAAAAATCAAGATTAAGCACAACAATTTGTTCAAATATGTCTTAAGCTCAAAGAGATCAAGTTTAAGTTCAAAACTCAAGACAAATGTGTTCAAGAACACACCAAATGATTTCCAAACATTACTCCAATCAATAAGTATAGATTAAGCCCAAAAAGAGTAGGAAATCAAGAAATCATACAACCCCAAGTGTGAAATCCGAAAATCAGTTTTGTAGTAGTTGTTGTAAGCCTTAGAACACCTCCCTTATGTTGCCTTGACCGGCGAATCGATGACTCCAAAAATCACCAAGTGTATGTCATGAAAAATCTAGTCCAAAAGTGTGTAAAACTTGAATTTTTGAAAGTGTGGGAGAATAAGTTGTGGCTTTGGTGTTCTTAGGTATTTAAGCAAGTAGTCAAACCCTTACATATGATCCAAGGGCCCAAAATGATCTCCAAATTTAAATTAAAGGTGTAGATCAATACTTTAAGAAAGCTTTCAGGAAACTGCATAGCGCGCTGGAGAAATTGTTCAGCACGCTCGGCAACACTTAGAAAAATTTCCTATCAGGATACTGCACAGCACCACGGGAAAATTGTCCAGCGCGCTGGCCAACACTTAAAAAAAAATTTCCTGTCAGCTGCAGGGGCTTTTAAATAAATAACATTCCAGTTTTTCAAAACGACCTCCTAACACCTCTATGACTCTACTAAACCTTTGAAATCACTTTATACATGTTTAGTAGGGTCTTAAGAATATGTCTAGACATCCCGGATGATTTTACAAACCCCAGAAACCAAGAATTCCTGTTTCATGAAAACATAGGGGCTTTTCAATAAATAATTTTAATGTCAATCCAAAAGTCATCTAAACACATACCGGTGCATTCAAAATCAATTCTAATAGTTCATACACCTCAAATACATGTTGTAAAACATGTTTGCATCATTTAAAAATATTTTAAAAACCTCGAAATTGAAAATCACAAAAATCGTAACTTTAAGTTCTTTGAAAACCAAAATTCATGTAATGCATGATTCTAACGCATTTGGCTTGTAGGAATGGAACTTATATACCTTACAAATAATGTACACATGATTGTCTTGTCTTTCCGGTCCTTGCTTCCTTGTATGAGCCGATTCTTGAACTTGTTCGGCTTCATGTTGTCACTTTTTGACTTGAACTTGTTCATAGCTCAACTTTCCTTGTGAACTTGAAACTCCTAATAAGATGTTGTATTCTGAAACTCTAAATGAACTTGTTAGTACCATTTCACATTGTTTGTTAGCATCAAAATTTCGAGTGGAGTGTAAGTGATAAAAACACTTAGGCCAACATATGTAAACTATAAAATAAATTGAGGGATTAGAATTAGATTTTGGATTGTAGTAGCACCAATTGACTCAAAGATTAGGGAAGGGTGGTTGCGGTGGTTTGATAATCTGCAAAGACGGCCTACAGATGCCCCGACTAGAAAACTTGACTTAATAGGAACTGAAAAAATTCAACGAGGTAGGGGTAGACCGAAGTTAACTTGGGATGCATTAATTAGCAGGGACTTGAATGGTTTGGAATGTTCACCATTAATTGCATAAAATCGAGCACAATGGAAATGTTTGATCTATGTAGCCGACCTCAATTAATTTGAGATTGAGGTTATATTGTTGTTGTTGTTGTATTGTAATTTGCTATTTGTTTTCTGGGGATCTTTTGTTTATGAATATTTAAGTTTAAGTGTTACTGTGTGACGTCCACATTGCAGGAATTCCAAGGTTCCAAATACTTATTGACTTTGTTTATTTTACATATATTCTAAAAAATGATAGGTTGGTATTGGTGTTCGTGCGGAAAAGATCCGGACGTACAATTATAAGGTACTTTCTTAACATCTTTCACTTTTGTTAAGCGTCCACAGTGTATGCCAATTCTAGCCCACCTGGGAAGCAATTGGAAATATTGTCTTTCCCTCGCACAATATCAGAAAATAGCTCTGTTGTTTTGTCTAATGTTTTTAATGCGGCGAGACGGTGTTCGGTGGTTTAGCCCCACCTAATTGAGCACTACAGAGTAAACTTCGGGTATAGAGTGGCGATAGAGATGGATAGAGATGATGATTTGGCATGTATTCCTGGGGATTGGACAAAGTTATGGAACCTTAAGCTCCCACTAAAAGTTAAACATTTCATGTGGAGACTTATGACGAGATGTATTCCTAGAAAAAGTAGATTGGCCGACATGTTGATTGAAGACGGGTGTGTTTGTTGCACAAGTCAAGCCGAGACATATGGACATCTCATGTTTCATTGCAGTAGGATACGCGAATGTTGGAGGGGAGTCTTGCCAAGTCAGTATGATGGGGATGAAGCCGATCTCTGGGGTTGGTTTTTTCAGCTTTTCCAGATGATGGAGGATACCCAAATACAAAAGATATGCATGTATTTGTGGGCAATTTGGAGGTATAGAAACAACTTACTATGGAGAAACAATGGAGCCCCATTACATGTGGTTATTAGGCAGAGCATGAAATGACTTGTGGCATGGACTGACACGAAGAGGAATAGTCAAACTGGGACACCCCGATAAACTATTGGCAGTCGTGACGAACATTGGAGTCCCTTGGCAACGGATTGGTTCAAGTGCAATATTGACACAACTCTTTTTGATGAGGAAGGAAAGGTAGGCCTGAGTGATGTTGTTCGAAACAACATAGGCGTACTAATCCATGGACGCACAGGTACTGTCACGAGTGGATGTACTCCCACTGAGGTTGAGGCTATGGCAATAAAAAAGGCGTTGAGCTGGGTGGATGGGCTAGGACTCACACAAGTCATCTTTGAATCGGACTCACTACTGGCAGTGAATGACATCAACAATCTGAATTCGAATATGCTTGAAGTTGGTGTAATCCTAAATGAATCTAAGAGGTTATTGGCTAAGTACCCCTTATGGAAGATCCATTACATTAGAAGACAAACGAACTCATTGGCTCATGATATGGCAAGGGCTTCGCAAACTCATTGGCTCATGATATGGCTAGACATCCCTTATGGAAGATCCATTACATTAGAAGACAACCCTTGTGAAAACTAATGTTGTCAGTTTGTACAATTGTATATGGCAAATGTGTAGCTAATTTAAACATACAAGAAAGAACTTCAAGTAATTATTTTAACAGGAACATGACACTTATTCATTAATTTAATTATTTTCGATAAGGCTTCAAAAAAAATATTTTGGACAAGAACTTCATGTAATTATTTCAAATGAACTCGGTTGAACCCAAACACGGGTGACATTACATATCCAACCCACCAGATCAGCTAGGCGAGCTAGCCCACTAAAAGTTCATCAAAACTCAAAACAACTCCTCCAAAATGCATCCAAAGTCTCCACCACTATCATTTTCCCACCAACTCATGTCTTGCCTTTCAAAGATGAAACCGGGTTGGCGTACTACCTGTCGAGTTCGACGAGGGCAATGCCTAGTTGGCCCCCCAACTCCGGAATCCATTGCCTACAATTGACCTCTCATGAACAGATGCGTGGTGGAGACAAAATGCAAACCATCCACACCTTCATTCTTGTGACCCATTGTCCAAGTACGAAACTCTAAGCCGTCCTCCAGCGTGACCTCCTTTTATGTGATCAATCCCCAATGTCCAGTTAGATCCCTCCATTGCAGTGATTTAAATTCCTTTGAGCCAGATAACACTGCCGCCACGCCGCTCTTTTAATTGCGTCCATCAATTCTCTCCAGGGAAAACAATTGCAAATGGTTCCTACATCATACAGTAAAAAATTAGAACCATTTTACAACTCAAGCATTCAAGTTAAGAAAATCCAACTCAACAATAAATGTAAACCATCTTCACTAACTTAACTGTTAAACCTCTACCGATTGACGTGAAAGCTACATGATCACTGAAACATGGAACGAACAAAATTTCAAATATTTGAGTGAACGAAATATTAAATACAAGCACACCATACTAAAGTAAAAGACCAATAACAAACATAACTAGGTAAATAAAAACACATTCAATCTACAGCCTCATGTCTTTGATTTTTATGGATTGGTCAAATTAGCTTCATCTATTTCAAGAGTATGTGAAGCTTCTTGTTGATCAATGTTGACATCATTCACTAAAATGGATGTGACTCGACTTTGATTCATATGGATTGGTACCAAGGTTAAGTCCTAGGCAAGGAGATCTAATTTTAACAGCCGACACAGAAGCAATGAAAATAACTCTAACTAAAATATATTATTGACATGGGAGCCTGTCCCAGAATAAAAACAAATTACCAATTGATTCAAATCTAGAACCCTTACCTTGCGCTATCATTGCCCTTGTTTGCCTGAATTTTTCTGCAAGTAAAATGAATTATGAGATGCAAGAGAAAAAAAGGAAATAAAGCAAATTGAAGAACATTTTAGCTGAAGCAGTTTCATATGAACTCTCACACAATTTTACAAGAGAAACATAGAACACAATTTTTACTTGCGTATGTAATCTTTCAAGTGTTTTAGAATTGGAAACAATACATACCTGATGTCTGATGAGATATTCACAACCTTGTAAAATAGCGCAATACATTGTTGATGAAGACAAGGCTGTTCTCATAATCCTTATTTAAAAAAAAAAAAAGAAAAATCAAGAATATGTCATTTAATGCGACTTGTGAAGGTCAATATAGTATCTTTTTTTGTTTGTCAAATAAGGTCAATATAGTATCTTAAAGGCTGCCAAAGCACGTTCTGTTTATGGTGATGCATTCGCAGTAAGGAGCGATTTCTTTCTCAGCAATGACATTCAAGAGTTCTAAAAAGGAAAACAAAGGGCAGTCAGGATTTTCTACAGACCACCTTTCTGATTTCGTACTCCAAATCGTATTAATATTCCACCTGAAATTAGCAATTAAAAAAAAACAGGAATAATGTGAATAACAAAATGATTGAAGCCCTTTATGTCACAACATACATGGAATTTAATAATATCAATTAATATCATGAATAAAATGTTTAGAGCTAAACCTCCAGAGTTTGAGAATCATTTGAAGCAACGGCCATAGTCGCAAGCTGTAGCTGCTTTAGAGCTCCATTGAGCATCATGGATATAGGGCCCGAAAATGTGTAAACATATTCAAGTTAGTACTTAAAGGACATGTTTAAACTCCTACATATTTTAATCAAAGGATTAACCAGTTGGTAGAAGACTCAGTACCGTAGAGACATTTAACTGTCAAAGATTTCATTTCATTTCTAGAACCTGCCAAAAACTCATTATCAAAATCATACGCTTAAACGCAAAGAAACGTTTGCATTATAACAAAAGGAAATTAATGAACTACCCTTCCATTAATATAATACAATGGCACTCTCAACAAACCTTGTAACTTGTGTTGTTTTAGGAAGCATCAAGAGTTAGAGCAATATGAGCTAATGAAGGTTCAAGTTGATAGTCCCTGCCATAAATGGTGATGGAAAGAAATAAATTGTATAATAAACTGTTGATTAATGCCACAGTAAGACTAAAATTAATGGCAAGAAATAATAAAACTGATTGATTGTTTAATCATATGAACAACATATACACATAAGTAGAAGCAAAAGTAATAGATGGATGGATCACCTGGTTCCTGAAATTGTCAAAGGATGGATCCCGAAGTACAACAAGTGGGTCCAATTTCCCCTTTGGTATTACCACCCATGGACTTTGAAGAGCAATAAGAGATACTATGGTCAAGTTTGTAGAAGTTGAAATATAATACTATATGTGTTGTGATAACTGCAATTAGGTAACTATGACTCTTGCAGCCTCCTCTCTCACATTAAAGGTTCACAGAATAGCCAGAATTAAGGTGTAACCAAGCAGCGCAACAACAGATGAATAGTCCAACTTCTCCGTGATGTCCACATCTCTGTAAAATGATTCCATGAATCATCAGTCCTCTCTAGACGAATAGCCTGCCTTTGTGCACGCTTCCAAGCATGCCTGCACTCCCAATGAATAAAATGGTTGAACTACAGGTTTCCAAGAACAAGAACTTTTATTTTTGAGCTATTCAATTCCCTAACCTCAAGATGCTGCTAATTGTGTCACTATTAATTTTGCTCTTCTGTGCAACATCATGATTTCAGGAGACGCAAAAGTTGTTTGAGATGCCATAATAAGACTAAAATTCACAATCTTCTTTGCTAGTCTGCATAAGAAATTTTATTACATTACAAAAAATGATAACAAATATATAGCAGTAGAAGTCAATCTAAAACATGGTGGTCAATCCTAGTTGGTGCTTGGAAGCTTTTCTTCTAATCCAAAATATAATTGATCATTTAATTATGTCTAGGAGTAAAATTAGCAGAGATGGATGGATCACCTGATTTCTGAATGGCTCGGATCCGTATCGATATTGATGAGAATTGATGGACACCGAATTCTTTTGAGAAGTAAAAAAGGGGCTTTACAATCCCAACTTCCCAAGCATCCAATGGTTTTACAACCATGAGATACCCTAATTCTTTGGATAAAGTTTTAAGCCAGGTTGAAACCTCAAATGACTAACTTTTGAAAGAGTTAGAAGACATTTCTTTTCCTTCACGTTCTTCTTCACACATCTTAGCATTGAGGATCGAGGATCCCATATCTTTGCATCTAATTTGGGCTGAAAGCTTCCTCCAATGAAAGCTCAATTCATTCTCTTTAGTGGCTGAAAGTTGTCAGAATAACAATACTACATTATATGCTTAATGTACATATTACAGCTGTTTAAAGTTTATATGAAGCGTGCTTACTGCACTAGAGACGACCTTCTTGAAGAATTTGAAATCATCCCATCTTAATAGACGTAACTTACTCCCCGAAGCCCTCCCTATAAACACCAATGTCAATGCAGCCATCATCGATCTCGCCACCAATCAAACTGACGGCATAAATCTGCAAGGCAAAAAAGGACGGACAAAGATCTGACAGACCAAGGAAGATTGATTACCTTGTAAATTTGAATGACTAACTCAGGAACTTTTCCTTTGGATGTCCTTGTTATGCCGTAAAATTATTTCATGACTGTATGACCAATACAACAATGTATTGGTCATACAGTTTTAAGTAACAATTGAATGACTGGTAATGCATTAAAGACGATGACAGATTTTGTGGAGTACCTCCTCGGCCAAGAGACGCAAAAGTTCCCTGATCAGATGCCGCGATAAGAGTACTACTAACTACTGAACCTCGATCACACATCTGCCAAGAGACGCAAAAGTTCCCTGTTGGTATATGGAATATAGGATAGTAACAGTAGATATAATTAATGGCGAAATGTCATCGTAAATTCCAAAAGGATGAGGAAGATCTGGGACGTGACGTCGACCCGATTAATCCCAACAGGCAGTGCAATCTTCTGATCTGAATATGTGATTTCATTATTAATTTGGCAGTAATTTAATGACAAGAAGAATATCAAACATCATAATATGTACACACGTAGAAAGTACCAGTGTAACAGAAATATGAATAGCAGCAGTAGTCAATCTGAAACGTTGTGGTCATTAATCCAAGACTTGTTTTCCACTGCCAATCCAACAAATAGTTGATCAATTATTTCATTGTGAGTAAAAAAAAAAACGTATAAACATAAGTAGAATGAATGGATGACCTGGTTTCTGGAATTGTTGGGTCCTGATCACGGATGAGCTCCTTATCAATATAGTAGAGAAAGGATGAACCCCGAAGAGCAACAAGTTGGTCCAATTCCCCTTTGGTATTTCCACCCCTGGGCAATCTCTGATCGATAAATATTGGAGAGAGGTGAGATGTCGCAGTCCGTGAAACACGAATTTCAGTTTAGGGCAGACAGAAATGACCAACTTCTTCAGAGAAGTCATGAGGTGCAACTGCAACTGTGGCACCGACACTAACTCATAGCACTGACGGATGCTTAGGGTTTCAAGGGAGGTAAGATTCCCCAATTCTTGGGGTAAAGCCTTCAGATTCCAACAAGTACGAATCTTCAAGTGTTGAAGAGAAGGAAAGCATTCCTCCCCCTCCTTCTCCTTGTGTCTCCAATTCAACCCCCATTCCTCTACATTCCACATAAATGCAAATTTGATTCTCCTGAGTCTTGGAAATGACCTCATCTTCTCCATCCATTCCGGAAACCTCCTCCCTCCGTACCTTCCTATCACTAATTCTTCAATGTTGGAGGGCGGCTTCAGAATTCGCAACAGTTGCTCATCAGAGTCATCACTGTAAAGTTCGAAGTAAATGCGTAGCTTTGAAAGATTAGTTTTATTGGTCAATACCTCCTTCTCCACATCATCAATATGGTGTGCCACACCCGTTGTACGTATGTGCAGTGATCCACGCAGGAGCCTCAGACCTCTCAACTCTTCAATATTATTCTCACTTCCACCACTTCCACACAGCAATGGCCACATGCTCAACTTCTCCAACCGACTTAGTCCTTGCCCTATCCCACTCGGCATGCCCCTTAAACCCCTGCAACCCTCGTTCTCCAACTGCCTGAGGCTGCACAACTTACTTGTGCTCTGAGGCAGCGTTATGAGGTGTACACAATTATTCAATTTCAACGTCGCCAGTTCTATAAGATTTCCAAGTGAGTCTGGTAGAGTATTTAACTTTCCATTATTGCTCAAATCTAAGATTTGCAAATTCTTCATGCCACTAAAGAATTCAGCAGGCATTGATGAAATACCACAACCATGTACACTTAAATATCTTAGATGTTTCAACTTATCACCAAATGACAGAGGCAATGATATTTCTCCTTTACATTTTTCAATCCTCAACCATCTTAAGTTTTTTTGACCAGAAATTAGAGAAATAAAATGTGAAGCCAACATTGGGCCTTCATCAAGAGATAGATTTGAAATTAAAAGAAGTGTGCGCAAGTGGTGTTGATGTGGTGAAAAGAATTGATGAATACTAGAAACATCTACTGAAGATGACTCTGATGATGATGGCAACAGAATTAGCGAAACATGACGAGTCTTAATTTCATCATCTTGAATGCTATTATTAATTGTAGTGTTTGGTGGCACGCCAACCTTAACCTCAAAGACTGAATGTTCCTTCTTCATGACTGAAGATGCAAGATCATGCAGGAGATCATGGATCTTGAATGTTATTAAACTGCTATCTTCATTCTCTTCTACATTTTGGAAAAAAGAATGCAATTTCAATTCATCAAAGACAATTTTACCCACTTCATTGGGCTCCTTGTTTCTTAGATGAAGAAGATCATTTGCCAACCATAAATGGATGAGATCTTCTTTGCTCATTTCATAATCTTTTGGAAAAAGGCAACAATAACCAAAGCATTGCCTTGCACGCGAGGATAGATTGTTGTAACTCAATCTTAATGCAGGCAAGATTTTTGGACTTTTCTTACCTAATTCCTCTTCCTGTTCCTCTAACTCCCAAATCTCGCTGTCTCTAACTGCCTCCCATTGTGTATCCTCATCTTTAAGGCACAACAAACTTCCTAAAGCTTTCACAGCAAGAGGCAAACCTCCACATTTTTTTATTATGGCTTTGCCAATTTTTTTTAAGCTTGGTTTTTCTTCTTTCCCTATGCCAAAGGCATAAGTTCTAAACAAGGCCCAACAATCACCCTCTGAAAGGCCACCTAATCGGTATGGTTCTAAATGTATGCCTCTGATGGATGTTAGATCTAGACGAGTTGTTACAATGACTGAGCTTCCTTGAGCCCCAACAGTCAAAGAACTCATTAAGCTATTCCACTCCTCTTGTTTGTCGCTCCAAACATCATCTAACACCAATAAGAACCTCTTTTTCTTTATTTTTTCCTTAACCTCATTTTGTACGAGATCTAATTTATCAAGGACAAAGGGACTCTTGGTCACGGCCTCTACAACTTCCTTTAACAGCCTTTTAACGTTAAAATCATCTGAAACACAAATCCAGATTTTTTCATCGAAGTGTTTTTGTATCCTATCATCATTATAGACAAATTGGGCCAGAGTGGTTTTTCCAAGACCACCAATCCCAACTATAGGACAAACAGAGACGGCGTGTTCATTATTAATGTTTTCTAGCAACCTTTTTACAATGTTTTCCTTGTCTGTCTTCCTACCATATATCTGTGGTTCCGCTGAAGTAGAGCTAGTTTCTCTACCCGAGCTAATGGATTGATGAGGGACAATTGGTCCCTCCACATCCATAGACTTCTTTATCAAAGAAAATTCAGACATTTCCCTGACAATCCCATCAAACCTTTCTCGACTTTCTTTCATCTTTTTAGCAATCTTGTAATAGAATATCAATCTCTTCAAGTTATTAAACAAAGACTGGAAAGAATATCGTACCCGAACATTAGTGCAATCCTCACTGTGTTGATCGGGTGCCCAGTCGTCCAACACATCTTGAGCATCATAGGCAACATCCTTGAGCCTCATCAACCAATCTCGCACTTCCTTCCTCTTGATTTGTTTCTCTTCGGCGTCTGCAAGCACGTCGCGAATTGCTGACAATGTCTTGGAGAGCTTCCTTACTTCAGTTTTGACGACCCAGACTAAAGCAATCTCTCTCTGAATTGAGGTGATGAGTATCTCAATGAGAGGCCCAGCGACAACTTCAGCCATTTAATTCTTGGAGAAATGAATTGAATGAGTGATGGGAATGTAAATTAGTTTCGAAGAGAGTATGTGATATGAGGACATCTTATATGCATTGTTTATTCCTTTTTCTTACATTCTTGGCTTGGGCACAAAGCAAGTTAAGTTGCTATGCTACTAATTTTATTCCTTGATGATTGATGAAGCTACATTTATTCTTTCTGAGTGATAAAAATGGTTCTGATCATGTTTAGTAAAGGACTGCTTTATTAGGAATATGTATGTAACTATGTTTTCCAAAATTCCCTTCTTCTCTCTTTCTTTGTTTGGTTCAGTTCTCCTTGCTCCAAAAAGTGAAGAACTTGGCATGTGGGGTTTGTTGGAGTTGCCTTTCAAGATCTGAGTTTTAATGGACAGTCTTCACTTTGCTTCAAATCCAAGTGTGGGTACTGAAACTCTCCTGATTTGGGGATAGGTCTTCAATTTATTCACTTGTATGAAAGAAAGGTGCGTTGGCTTGGGGATTTGTTTAAACAATTCTTGTGAACTTGCCCGTTTTGTATTTGATGAAATGTTGCTTTGAAATTTTGGTCTTTGGTTTATTCATTTGGACTCGAGATCTGAATTTTGTATAAACGCCTGGAGCATTGTGGAGGCTCTTCGAAAGCGACAAGTGGGGACCATCTAGGCCCTCTAATTTCTGAGATTTTTGATCTCATAGAGTTCACATGGAGATCGATTTACTATATCTCTAGGGCAGGTAATTCAGTGGCACATAAATTAGCCTCGATTGCTATGTTTAAAAATGTATGTTGGGCTTCGAAGTATGCTATACCCATAGTAATCTCTTCCAATGTACTTTATGTTCTCCATCGATAAAATGAAAAATGCCTGTTTGGGCTTCAAAAAAAAATCAATACTTGCCTAAAGAGGACTTTTAATTCCGTTGAATGGTTATCATTTACACGTTAATATCATCAATTGAGTAGCACATTATAAAATAAGAGTAGCACATTAAATAAGAGTCGCGCTATGGACACCGCGTAATCCTTTTAGAGCACCCGGCTGATTAGGGTACCCCAACAATTTATCAGGGCATCCTGGTACTTTTACCAAAATGCCCTTTCGTTTGAAGTGCGAACACTCCACCACCAAATCGAATGAAACCCTTCTTTTCTCCCTTCCATCACGACATCAAAGCCTGAATATACCAAATCTCCTAACTTTTTTACTTGTTTAAGGTAGATTTGTTGTTTTTATGGTTAGACGATATGTTTAACTTCAATCCCGTAGTGTTCGGTTACACAGGCCAGTGATCTGTCTTTTGGTCTCGGACGTCCATTGCCAATACCATTGTGTAAGTGTCGGTTAATATCAATCGACACCTAAGTGAGAAGGACCATTAGACCACGTAGCTGTGTATCACCAAGATTATTGATTTTGGTCTCGGTGACCTGTTACCGAGACATTAAGCTATGTCTCAGTTGTTTCCAACCGAAGTGTAATAAAAAGCTACGTTTGGGATTAAACTTGATTGGTAATAACTGACACCTTTTGTTCGTTATCGCTTATAGGGTACCGAGACACTACAACATGTCTCGGTCTTGTGTAATCGATAAATTCGCGTCTGTGATTCACCTTCGAAAATGGAGAAAAAAACCCCACAAAAATCATAAAAATTAACTTGTCGTGTGCGACGTCCGCCTCCTACTCATTTTCTTAAACCATTAGACTCTAAAAATACTTAAAACTTGTCGAATCTCCGGACGGCGACAGATCGATAAACACGATGTCTGGCCCATCCCTGACGGATCGACTTGACTTCGTAGAAAAATTAAGTTTTCAAAAGTGGGGTGCCCTGAGAGAGAATTTGAATGGACGTTGGATGAGGGCGTTATTGTCAATTAGTTATAAAATCAGTTTTAATTAAAAATGGTGGGGTGCCCTAAGAGGATAGCGGGGTGCCCATAGCGCGACTCTAAAATAATGAAATATATTTCTAAAGTCACAAGTCTTGGTGCTATTGATAATTCATGTATTAACATTGTGTTTAATGTTTAAATGTAATACTAATAACATATAATTCATTTCTTATATTTTCCCTCTTGTTTAATTTTTCATAATTTTTGTATCAATACTATGAATTTATGTCTTTCTATGTAAAAAAAAAAGGGCGTGTTTCTCAATTCTTAACTTAGAATAAAATGTTAAAATTGAGGGCTCACATAGAACGTATCCAAAACTAGTAGTCTATAAAAATAATGCAAGCCATTTGTAAACTTTTGCTCTATTAATTATTAATTAACTTGGATGGTGCAGTCTTCAACATCCAGTCAGCCCCACTCCCCTTTCTTTCTGTCACAATATTGTTCTCCCGACTGAATCTTGGAGACCATTGGCTAGAGAAAGAGTGTTTGTTAGATTGTCTCTCCTGCTTTGTATCTCTATGTGAACATCAACTCTCTTGCTAATATTTCCTTTCCTTTCTTTGTTGTCTTTCACTAAAATACTTGCTTATTACCACCATGCACTTTCACTGACAGGTACTCTTGCTTCCTAGTGATCCACTAGATGCAAGGAACATCTTGCTTGAAGGTAGATGATTTTTTTTGTGCATCTTGGCTGATCTAGCTAGTTTGAAAATCTGTTCATTAAATTTGTTCTTTTTTAATTATTATTTTTTTGTGGCCGTTCTTTTTTAATTATTACAATCATAGTAACACCAACAATGTAGAACACAAGAACTCCACCTATGTCTTACATAATCTGTGTGAAATCTGGATGAAGGAGGTTTGTGTCAGGTTAACAGTCTGTGGAGAACTTTGCATTAGGTTGCCAGCTACTGTTATTTATGTGGAAAATCAAATATATGATTAAAAGGTTATCTGTTAGTCTCTGGTTGCCACGTTCTTGAATAGTTAAATGCTAAATCCTTTGTCTATCGCTATTTCCCATCTAGAAATTACTGTTGCCTCTCATCTTTATCTTCTTTTAAAAAATTAATTTGCTTGTCTCTATTTACTATGGACTTTCTTAAGTTTTCATATGATATAGTACATCATTGGGGTTCTTTCTTGTTGAAGATCTACTAGCATAATTCATTTGTCCTGTTGACTTTTAGAATTAGTTAATCCTCATTCATTCAATGAAAACATCATAAACAGTAGAAAAAAATACAAGCTGCATTGATCTATCAAAAGAAGTTGAATAAGTTGAACTTGAACCGAGGAAGAAGTATGACAATATGATAAATTCATGGGAGAGGGGAAAAGACAAACTATTGAATTATATTAGCGGTTTTTGTGGCAAAGAATTAATGGGAAAACTATTAAAACATATATCTGTAGCTACTATTTTCCATGTTTGAAAAGTAATTCTTCTATTCTTTAGTTAATTCTATCATGTCTATGAGGATTATGAAAGCAAGCCATGAACTATATTAAATCGTGTAGAGTGGAATAGTCTTATCCATGTAGTGATCCCAAACTAATTTGAGATTGAGGCTTTATTGTTGTTTCCCATATTATTTTTTATTAATCAACTCTAAAAGGTGTGACAGTCACTAAATTAATTAGGTCTACACGTGGATTTGGTGTAAATTTTTAGCATTCATTTTTGTGAAATATTACTTCATGTTAACTGTCAGACTGATGCTCTAAACCTTTAGAACTTAATCTTCATGGCAATTCACTACAAGAAATTTGCTTATTAATGACATTGAAGAACTGTTGTTAAAAGCAAAAGATGACAGTTTTCAACAGTCATAGAATGGGGGTGTCGTGGAAAGTATTTCCTTACAATGACAACGTGTTTAGTGTCATCTTTAACGTTTAATGACACTTAAAAACTGTCATCGTAACTATACAATGACATTGAACAACTATCATAAAACGAGCTTTAACGACAATTTTTAAATATTGTTAAAACTATATGACAATTAAAAAAAATCAATAAAAACTATTCAAATGTATATACAACCTATTGAACAATCAAATTCATTGCACTAAAATTAAAATACCAACAATATCTAAATTCAAATTCAAATTCAAATTCAAATAACAATTTCAATATTGTAGCAACTAAAAGCTACACCATGTATTTTCAAAAAAAAAAAGTTACGCCATGTAACAATTACATATGAATGCAACATGGCAAGACAAGTACACCTTCAAATTTGCAACTTTTCTTCTTTGCAACCTGTCCAACAAAAATAAAAAAAATAAATAATAGTGTAGCATATCTTTTGATCGAAGAACATGGAGGGAAAAAAATTCAAATGAGCCCAACCGAAATCACAATCCAAAAAGTACCAAATTTTTGTCAAAACTCTAATGAACACAAAAAACTTGGTCTTCTCACCATCTAAGTTACAACTAAATATCTAACAACAATAGATATGTTTCTCATCTTCCAAACAAAATCATCAAATCATGACCACAATGAACAATCTTACAAACCACATTCGGAATGCATAAAATTAAGTTAACAGAAGAAATCAACTTTTACAAATGGTTAGGCAATAAGAGAGTTCTACAAATGCTTCGAATGATAGAAACTGACTATGACTGAAACTTTTAAGTTCTCAATCCTATGTATCCCTCTTTTGAAAGGTTACTGCAAAGGTGCAGACAAACAATTCTAATGGTTCTTAATCTTTTAGTTCAACATCCAATTCTCAAAATCACTAATGATCCCATTTCAGATTATGGTTTAAGAGATTCTAACAGTCTGTGACTTAAATACAAAACACTGTTTAAATTTCAATAACCCAAATTGCAAAGGCAGAACACCATTCAAGTCCTTGAAACACAAAATCAGACCTCCACCCAATCAACAAACATTGACAGAATATAAACATTGCCATACAAGGTTTCTTTCATTCAGCCTAGGCTTGCCTATACTACAAGAAACAACAATTAAAATCATTCATTAAAACAAGCAAACACTTCAGATTTTGATCTACGACTTCAAATTTGAACTTGGAATTTCAAAGCAAGATCATTCGTTGCTCAGTAATCAATATCACACTTACATTCAAATTTTCTAAAGACAAATAAACCAACCAACCTTCAGTGGCCTCTCTTGGCGTCTTGAAACCCAAACCAATACTCTCGCCTTTCCTTGACTTCTTCGAACTGCATCAACATAAATATCAATCATAGAAAAAGTCATCAGATCATCGATGACGACAAAAATTTGTTTAAACAAACATTGAACGAAAACACAAACAGCTCAAACAGATTTGAAACCCAGGAGTTAGAACTTGCACATTCCACTTCCAATGAAATTGCAACCAATAACCAAACTACAAATAGAGGACGTCATTTGCAATAAACAACAACTACTTATGACCAAGAAAAAAAATTAACAGAGTCGAAAGATCCTCACTTTCTTCTAACACCAATAATTGACAATTAAAAGAACACAATAAACTTCATGAACACACTGAAACATGTTGAATTCGATAAAACTAGTCAAAAGAACCCAATTAAAACACACAAAAAAACTTTCAAAGACAAAAAAAAATCAATTACTTAAATACATAATACAGAAGGAATTAAATAAATTACCTTTCAAAATCTCAAAAAAACAAAATCAATTACTTAAATACATAAGTGCATGCACATGTGTGGTGGAAGGTTGTACACTACTAGCATCACTGGTCATCAACTGTATGAAGAACTTTGATAACCAAATGGGTTGAATCCATCAGAGGCAAACCCAAATCAGACATTTCTTGGGTCTGAGGCAAAACTTGACCATTTTTTATCAATTAAATTCCATGCAAATGAATCAACCGAGGTGTCGAGCCATACTATCTTGACTATGATGAGTTGAATGTCACTTAAGGTGCTCTGCAGATTCAGATAAAATAAACATCCTTCTAAGTCTTGGCATAATAGGAAAATAACGTAACACTTTAGCAGAATTAACCTTCCATCTAGAGCTTCCACACTTAGGACACGAATTCAAATCTTTATTCTCATTTTTGAACAAAGAACAATAATTTATACAAGCTTGTATTTTCTCATATCCCAAATCAAATTCATTTAAGAATTTTTTCACTTTATACAACAACTTTGGAAGAAAATTGTCTTCCAGCAATATATCCATTAAAAGGTTGAGAAGCTCATTGAATCCCTTATCAGTCATATACCATTAAACGTTTTAAGCTTATATAAAGCTATAGTTGCTGATAGCTTCGTGTATTTCGTACACTTGGGGTACAAGGGAATTGTAGCATCTTCAAATTTCGTCCTATAATTCTCCACAACACTAGTTCCAACACTCTATGTTCCCATTTCATTAAAAGAATATTCATCATCATGCATCATGTGAGCTTCAGGCATATCAAGATCATCGTCTAATGAATCAAAATTTTGAGGTACTTCTAAAGATTCCCCGTGGAGTATCCAAATCTTGTAGTTAGAATCAAAACCATTAATGACCAAATGATTATACAAGTGTGACGGCCCTAATTTTCCAATGCAATTGGGTACGCCCGGCCAAGACTCGTGCAGGTCCCCGAGTCAGAACTTGGCGAGCCTAGTCAGCCTCCAATCAATTAATTATACAATTTGTGAAAGAGTTATTGCAAGTTTAACAGTAACGCAGCGGAAAATAACTATAAAAATGGGAAATAACTCAGTCAAAAGGAAATCAGGAATCTATTATGTTGAAAACACCAAAATATTAATGTACAATCAGATAGGAACCAGATAAACTTGTATATGATATCCAATTCAATAAAATCCCGAGTTCGACAAACAAAGCGGATATATAAAGCAACATATAACCAAGTAAAAGCAAATATAAGCTACTCTAAGTTCTACCGATGCAACTGCTATGATCCTCACATGAAATCACCTAGGCAAAGCTCCTTGCCTTTGTTGCACACTGCTCTATCTGCACTTATTGTCACAAACTAGACGGTGAGTAAATGAGAGAAATCGAAAGTAATGCCAGAAGAATATACTAGTAATTCATGATTTACCAAGTAAAGTAGTTTAAATTTCATTCGGTAATTGAAAGACTAGAATTTAAATAGATCAAGTGCATGATAAACAGACTAATAGATATCAATCGAAACATGCGTGCTATGAGAATTCAAAAGAAGCCCATAAGTGGTCTAAATCATAGCATGACGGCAAAGACATCGCGAGGTCTCCCTGGGCATCGACACAAGCGATGACACAACCATGATAGGAGGAACACAGGCCCTCCAAACCCAGTACTTGGTGTCACATGTTCACTATGGCTGGTCCCACACTCCTGTACAAAAGTGCCCACGTTGTCCCACTAATGCAGGGCCGAGTACTCTCGAGACACAAACTTATGCCAAGAACACACAACCAAGGAATAGAACGGAATGCCAACAATAGATCATAGCAAATCATAATAAATGATAATGAATCACATGATATTTCCTTACTGGCTTACTAACATATACAAGCATAAGGCGAGTGTACTTACCTGACTAGTCGCGACACGATAACCAAACTCCTGCGACTCTAGTACGTCCCGTAGGTTCACAAACTACCTATCAATGGTTTAAACCCCAAATAATGGGTTTATGGTCAATAATACCCCTAAATAACCCAAAATTTCTTGAATTCTTAATAAAATTTTTAGAAATTTACATTACCCTACTATCGGAGACGTCGTGGGTGGTGCCGCCAAGAAAGATACCCCCACAATGCCTTCATGACGCCATATAGTTGGCTCTCTAGTTGAGACGCAGCCAGGGACGCCGGCCTTTGGCCTACGAGGTCGTCGCGACATCTGTGAAAAATTTACAGATCCAGACTCACGCCATGGAAACACCGCCATGAGTAAGGTCTCATGGAGTCTATGCAACGTCTATGTGAATTTAGGCAAATGCTCTCTGGAGTTCACATATGTGAGAGACGCTGCCATTACAGTGAACTATGCGGCGTCTCTCACGGCGTAATGTCAAACAGAGCATGGGTTTTGATGTTTTGAGAGGCGCCGTCATACACAGAAAGTGTGTAACGTCTCGTCGGGATAGATTCTAGAACATTACAGTTAATCGAATTTGACTCTATTCATCATGCCATTCTCGGCGATCATCAACCACGTGTAACTGAACATCAAGACCAACCGAAATCAGCTTTGGTTTATCGTAGGATGTCCCGATTCACTTGGAAATTCAAGATACACAAATTGATTTGAAATTCTAACAAAATTAAACAAAAATCATTAAACAACAACACCGACATTAATGCTGCCTGTTGATATCTTCGAGGGTTGCCGATACACTGATGGTTCACCAGATATCATCTTCGACGAGGCACCCTTGGTCATCGCGATTAAAACTTGAGTAAATAACGCCTAAATGGAGAAGAAAATAGAAAGGGGAGTAGAGTGATCACCTTGCTCCTGCGAGATCTACTCCAGCGAGGTTCCGATCACCACCAAATAAGGCTGGTCAGCCTTTCTTGTTCACCAAGAAAGAAGATAAAAGAAATAGAGGAGAAAAGAAGAAAATGAATGGTGAAAAGGGAATCAAGTGGTGGAGTGGTCCTTATATAGGTCCACTCATCATCCACTTGCATACGCGTATCTCGAGGTGAATCCATCAGCTCCCCCTTTTGGAGTGTCCTCCAAGTCTAACTCTTCTTGTTGACCCTAGTAGGTGACTTGGATGTCACTTTATTATCCAGCTCCTTTGTTGATCCTGTGTTTCTCGACTCGTACCGCACCTCAACTCGACTGTTGTGTGCTCGTGGTCTTATCATGTTCTGGTTTAATTAAAATTATCATATTTATTATAACAAAAAATTATTTATTTGTGTTTTCTGTGTTTTTAACTTCTAAGTTTTCCTAGGCGAAGCCTCACTCAGACTAAGAAATCGCCAAACGGCTCGAGACTCGTATTAAACTATCATACTAATACAATCATCAGAGAAACATAAAATTACCTCGGTGTCGACTCCCGAAGTCTGAAATACCGCGAAGTATCACGCAGTCGGGTCATGATCCTAACAAGTGTAATACAAGTCGGGTTTAATTTTGATGGTTGTTACAGTCTCCCCCACTTATTAGAATTTTGTCCCCGAAATTAAACTTATAAGTAAACTAAATTAAAGACTCACCGAAATCAAACAGGTAGGGAAAATGCTTGCGCATATAGGACTCTAACTCCCAAGTTAGCTCCTCGTCTCCGTGAAATTGTCATTTCACAAGAATCGAAGGAATCTCCTTGTTCCTTAGCGTCTTGACCTTCCGATCAACAATCTGGATCAGTTGCTCCTTATACGTGGCATCATCTCGCAAGTCGATGGAGCTCAAGTCTACCATCGGTCGCTGTCCTCTTCTTAACTTGTCTAGTCGAAGCATCGAGATATGGAACAATGGATGTACATCGACAAGCTATGGTGGTAACTCCAGTTGATACGCAACCTTACCGACCCTCTTCACAATCTTGAAGGGACCGATAAATCTAGGAGCGAGCTTTCCCTTGATTTTGAATCGTTTGTGTTCAGTGGAGAGACCTTCAGGTACACATTGTCTTCCAAATCGTATTGAAGCTCATTGTGATACTTGTCATAGTACTTCTTTTGTCTCTTTTGAGCTCCCTTGAGTCTTAGATGAATCTGTCGTACCTTCTCAATATGATTAACAACAGTATCAAGACCAACTGTCAACACATCCTCTAGCTCAACCCAGCAAGAAAGTGATCTACAAGGCCCGCCATACAATGCCTTAAACGGTGCCATACCGATACTCGCCTTATAACTGTTATTATATGCAAACTCGCAAAGATGAATGTACTTTTCCCATGAGCCACTTTACTCCAAAACATACATCCTAAGCATGTCTTCCAACACCTGGATCAATCTCTCGGACTGTCCGTCTGTCTGCGGATGGAACGCCATACTCAACTCCAATCTTGTCGAATTGAGCCTACATGCTCTGCCACAACATCGAAGTGAACTGTGTCCCTCGGTCTGACACGATCGATAACAAAACTCTATGCAATTTGACTATCTTGAGCTCATAGAGGATGCTCAGTCTGTTAACTTTATTTATAGTGGATACCGGTATGAAATGAGCAGATTTCGTCAATCTGTCTACAATTACCTAGATGTTATTGTGACCACGAGGAGATCGGGGCAAGCCACTGACCAAATCCATAGCAATGTGCTCCCACTTCCACTGAGGAATGGGTAGGGGTTGCAGCAATGCTCCCGGCCGTCGATGCTCAGTTTTCACGCGCTGGCATATCTCATACGCTCTAATAAACTCCGACACATCGAACTTCATCCCTGGCCACCAAAAAGGACGTCGCATAATAGTGTGAATCTTGGTCTAACCCAGATGCACTGAAAAAAAGAACGGTAAGCCTCCTGAAGTATCTCGGTGCGCAAGTCAGCCGCTAATGAAATCTACAGTCACCCACGATACCTCAAACATGAGTCTATCCACTGACTCCAATCTGGATATTCTGAACTGTCCGCCATCTCACTATAATACTGGTAAAACTCATCGCCTTGCTGTCCCTCGCGAGCAGTTTGTAGTGAAATGGTTTGCAGCCTCATATGACCACACATCTGTTTCCTGGTAGTCATCGACACGTCTGCTAAACTCATCATCTAGGCCGTCTCAAGTAACTCGTATTTGTGGGTCATACGACATACAACTACCTCAGCATCAGATCCTCTGCAGTTTAAAGCATCGGCAACAACATTGGCTTTCCCTGGATGATACTCGAGTGCGAAATCGTAGTCCTTCAGAAATTTAAGCCAACGCCTCTGTCTCAGATTCAGTTCCATCTGAGAGAATAAGTACTTTAAGCTTTTGTGGACTGTGAATAACTCGAAGTGCACACCATACAGGTGGTATCTTAAGATCTTCAACGCAAATACGATCGCAGCTAACTCTAAGTCATGTGTAGGGTAGTTCCTCTCATCAACCTTCAACTGTCGGGATGCATAAGTGATAACTCTACCCTCCTGCATCAGCACATAACCCAAACCAACCTTCGACGCATCGGTATACACTACTAAGTCCTTCCCTATCTCGGGCAATGCTAGGACCGGTGCGATAGTCAGCTTCTCCTTCAAAGTGTTGAACGCACATTCACACTCCTCACTCCAATCAAACTTCGCGTTCTTCTGAGCCAATTTCGTCATCGGTGCAGCGATCTTGGAGAAGTCCTACACAAATCTGCGATAACATCCTGCCAACCCCAGAAAATTGCTTATCTGCATCACGATAGTCGGAATAGGCCAGTCAATCACGACTTTAATCTTCTCCGGATCAACGACAACACCGTTAGCTCCAACCACGTGCCCTAAAAATGTGACATTTGGCAGCTAAAACTCGCACTTGCTGAACTTAGCATAGAGTTAGTGGTCCATCAGAGTCTGCAACATTGCTTAAAGATGTCTCTCGTACTTCTTTTGAGTCCTAGAATAGATAAGGATGTCGTCAATGAACACAATCATAAATCTATCTAAGTACCCCCTCATCACTCTGTGCATGAGATCCATGAATATGGTCAACATGTTAGTCAAACTGAACGGCATGACTGTGAATTGGCAATGGCCGTATCTCGTGCTAAACGCTGTCTTCTCTCGATCTTTAGCCCTGATCCCAAGCTGGTGATAGCCTGACCTCAAATCAATCTTTGAGAACCACTGCACTCCCGTCAACTGGTTGAATAGGTCATTAATGCAAGGCAATTGGTATTTATTTTTCAGGGTAACCCAATTCAACTATCTGTAGTTGATGCACAGCCTAAGACTATCATCTTTCTTCTTCACGAACAATACTGGCGCTCCCCAAGTTGACATACTAGGACTGATGAATCATAACTCCAATAGCTCGTTTAGCTGAGTCCGTAGCTCCTTCAGCTCTGGAGGTGCCTTCTATACAGTGGTATCGAAATTGGTCTAGTCCCTGGGACTAAATCAATGATGAAGTCGATTTCCCTCGGTGGTGATAATCCTGGCAAATTCTACGGGAATATATCTATGAACTTGTACACCACTGCTACATCTGAAATGTTAATCTCCTATCTCACACCAGTGCTCATGACGCTTGGAACCCTCTCGATCTCGCCACTCGTGGCTTCCCTGCCTTTGGTGATAGGAAGTAACGTTGTTGTACCCTGAATGTTGATCTCCGTACCATCTGACAAAGGAATCGTGATCTCCTTCTCGTAGCAACCGATCTAAGCATGACACATTCTCAACCAATCCATGCCTAATAACGCATTGAACTCAATAAACTCTAGCATTCTCATGTCAACATGTAGCTCGTAGCCCCTATCTCTATTTGACAATCAATACACAGAAGGTTCGGGGTATATCTTGTCCCCAGTAGTCGTGCTAAAGATCAAGGGTCTACTAAGCTTAACGGGTTTCAACCCAAATTTGTCTACCATGCACCCCGCAATAAATGAAACAGTAGAACCTGAATCGAACATGGTATGCATGAAAGTACCATAAATAGAAACCATACCCTCAACAATGTTTCGGGATGCCCCATAGTCTGGCTCAATAACAGCCTAAACACACTACCTTTGGTGCTGGTGGTGTTGTGGTTGTGCACTCGTTGGTTGAGAATACTCCCTCTAAATGTGGCCGACCTGTCCGCACCTATAACATGTGTGGGTATGCTACGATCTCTGAGTCTGGCTCTGGCCTCATCCCTGTTTAGAACCCTGAGTATAGGTCTGACCAGACCGTTGTGTCTTCCTCTATCTGTCTCCTCGATCAGTATCCTTGCTCTCAGTAGTTTGCCCCTGTGACTGTTGGCCCGATTGACTATGCTGTGGTGGATGACTAGCAAAACTCGGTACTAGCGAAATGGTCTGTGTCAGATGAGTAGTCTGTTGTGCAACAGACCCTATACTCTGAGCCCTGTGATCACGATGAACCCATCTACTCATCTTTTTCTTCCTGTCCTACTAATAGGGGCTCTCTTATCGTGTCTCCACTCTAGTCGCCCTAGTCTTTTCTGGATGAGTGAGCAAATAACTTTCCTTCACTAAGCTGCGCTCATATGCTCTCTGCAAGCCCTCTGGCTCAGTTGTAAGGACAAATCCTCTGACTGCGAGTAGCAGACCCTTGGTAAAATAGTAGACTCGATTAACCTCAGTGTTTGCGGATCCTCCAGCATAAGGCAACAACAAAATGAACCTGCCCATATACTCCATCATTGACTCATCCATGCTGTCTCAGCGCCATGAACTTGTTCCTCTTTGCACGAAGAATAGTTGGCGGAAAGTACTTCTAATTAAACTGGGTCTTGAAGTCAATCCAGTCTTTCGGAACACCTCTAGTCGTGATGATCGTCGTCCACCAATCATCTGCCACTCCTCGTAGCATCAAAAATGATATAGTAGCTCTCATGTGGTCTTTCGTGGTAATAATGCGGTGTAACTTCTCGTGGCTTTTCAGGAAAGCCTCTGCCGCAATGACATTAATACCCTTGTGGAACATCGCTGGATCATGCCTATTGAACTCACGCCACTGCCTCGCCTCAGCAGTAGCCCCTGGGCTGATCTCTGGTTTGGTAATGGTAGCAGGCACAACATCAGTCGTCTCAGCCGGTACAATCTCAGTCTACATCAGAGGTGTTTTAGTCTTCGTCTGTGCAATCGGCACAATAGTAGATCCCTTCGGTATCATCAACAGGATCAGAGCCGTAGATGTCGCAACAATCAGAGTCTCTGCTCCTAAAGTAGTAGTAGGCAGCATGGGTATAGTCGAGGTCGATGGTGTCGTGGTAGCCAGTGGGAGTGTCTTCAGTGACCGCACTAAATCTTCGAATCTCCGTATCCAAGCGCGAAACTCCTCTGAGGTAATGAACCGCAAATCAGCTATGTCGTTGTCATCGCTCGGACTTGTCTGATCCGCCATCAATGTCTAAACAAAGAGAGCAAATGCTTTAAATTAGTTCATAGCTATTGCATACCATATAGTACACACCACAAACATAACATGTACAAAATCAAATCCAACTCTTCCCTTACTCCCCTATCTAAGTTTCTAAACAGGATCATATGGTTTGCACTCTAAGCTCAACCATTCATAACTTTTTCTGTCTTGATGGCTTGTGTTTCAAATCAAGAGTCAGGTCTTTATAACCTTATGCACTGATACCAACTGTAATGGCTTCAATTTCCCTATGCAATTGAATACACCCGACCTAGACTTGTGCGGGTCCCCGAGTTAGTACTCGACGAGCCTAGTCAGCCTTCAATCAATTAATTATTCAATTTATGAAAGAGTTATTACAAGTTTAACAGTAACGCATCGAAAAATAACTATAAATATGGGAAATAACTCAGTCAAAGGGAAATCGAGAATCTATTATTTGAAAAACCCTGAAATATTCATGCACAATAAGATAGGAACCATATAAACATGTATATGATATCCAATTCAATAAAATCCTGAGTTCGACAACCAAAATCGATATATAAAGCAATATACAACCAAGCAAAAACAAATATAAGCTACTCTAAGATTCGCCGGTCCATTTGCTATGATCCTCACATGAAATCACCTAGGCAGGGCTCCTTGCCCTTGCTGCACTCTGCTCTATTTGCACCCACCATCACAAAATAGACGGTGAATAACTGAGAGAAATTGAAAGTAATGCCAGAAGAATATAACAATAATTCATGATTTTCCAAGGAAAGCAGTCTAAATATCATGCGGTAATTGAAAGACAGAAATTTAAATAGATCAAGTGCATGATAAATAGACTTATAGATATTAATTGAAACATGCGTATTCTAAGAATTCAAAAGAAGCCTATAAGTGGTTTAAATCACAGCATAATGGCAAAGACCTCGCAAGGTTTCCCCAGGCATCGACACAAGCAACAACACAACCATGATCGGAGGAATACATGCCCTCCAAACCTAGTACTTGGTGTCATACATCCACTATGGGTGGCCCCACACTCTTGTACAAAAGTACCCACATTGCCCCACTAGTGCAGGGCCGAGTACTATCAGAGAATATATTCTCTACGTGCTGCCAAGGACCTATGGATCAAGGGGGATAGAGTCTTCAATGGGGGGTTGAATGTTTGTTGTGAACGGGAGTTTAAAAGAGGGAGAGAAGAAGGACGTAAGGGAGAGAAGGAGAGAAGGGGACGTGAGGGAGAGAAATAAAGAGAGTTTGGTAAAGAGGGAACGAGCTTGGTCTGAGGAGCAAAGAACGGTAACAAAGAACAAGGAGAGCGAGAAAGTGAGAGAGAGAGTGGGAGAAAGAGGCTGGGAGAGCGAGAGAGAGAGAGAGAGAGAGAGAGAGAGAGAGAGAGAGAGAGAGAGAGAGAGAGAGAGAGAGAGAGAGAGTGGAGAGAGCTGGGAAAGCCGAGAGAGTGAAAGAGAGAGTGTGGGAGAGAGAGTTGGGAGAGCCGAGAGAGTGAGATAGAGAGTGGGAGAGAGAGCTAGGAGAGCCAAGAGAGTGAGAACCGAGAGAGACAGAGAGGTAGGAGAGAGAGCCGAGAGAGAGAGAGATTGTGTGTTTGCTTAGTTAGATTTATTTAGAGAGAGTTGGGTGTTGGGGCGACGTGGGGAGAAGAGAGTAGGGTTGAAGTTGAATCCATAAGATCGATGGCGGGAGGTTGTTAAGGTGTAGGTTTTTTTTTAAGTATTTTTTAATAATATTTTTTTAGTTAATTACTTTTCATTTGAATAAAATAACTAACTTTTTTTACAGGGAATATTATTTTGTTTGTATGTCGGGGAATATTAAATTGAAGAACAAAACAAGATGGAAATAGTAAAAACTAAAATTTATTTATTTATTTATTATTTTTATATTGTGTAATTGCATAGTTTTTTTTAAGAAAAAGGTGGTTAAGTAGCATGTGTTTATTGCAAGGTATGTGTAATTTAACTGTGTATTTGATTATTTATTGCTTTAAAAAAAGCTTTTTTTAATAAAAGGAAAATATTAGAATTCACAACTAGAAAAGAAGGTTTTTCATAGCTTGTGAAAAACATTGTGACATAATTTTAATTGCTTTTTTACCAACGTTGTCACATGTCTTTCATAGCTTTTAAGAAAAGCTATATGTTAATTATTAACTGCTTTTAGTTAACGTAACTACTAATTTATTTTAAATGGCTACCGAAGGATGTCGCAGCTTAACATTGTAGTTAACAAAATGTTACAAAAGTTAAACCCCATTTAGACCATTTAAATTAAAATGTATGTCTTTTATTTATTTTATTTAAATTTTAAGTAATGCCTATGTCTTTTATTGCATTTCAAGCAGGTGGAATAAATCTAAAGCTATTGAAAAGCTAATATTTAGTAGTGATTGTCATAGTTTATTGCTTGTAGTAAAATATTTTTAAATAATTAAAAATAGAGACAACAATTGAGTGATAAAAAAATATAATCATTTTTATTCAGAATATTTGAAGGCTTGTTATTCAACAGTATAACATGACTTATATGTCCGTTTCAACCAATATAAACATTGCTAGATTTAATAATCTATTTGGTCGGATCCATCATATTGAATTGCGAATAAATAAGAAAAAAAGAGCAAAAAAAATAGAAATTGAATACGATTTGTATTTTTCTAATGCCTAAGTTAAGTTCCTTAGAAGTGAGTCGTCCCCTTTTCCAAGATGGGACTCTAAGAAAATTGAATATTCAGTCGATACTAAGTTCCTTAGAAGGGACTCGTGTTGGTGTTTGGGGTTCATACGCAGCGGAGATTACAAAATAATTTTGAGAAAAACCCCAACAGGATCCGAATCTATTTCCATTAAAATGTTTAAACTATGAAAACTTAATCATACCTCAATCGCAATGTACCTTTCTGAAGGTTAATCGATCGCTAAGGCGCTGCCAACGACGAACGCCCTCTATCAGCAGTCCACACACGAACGACGGCTGAGATTTGAAGTGCTAGCTTCAAGAGAATACCAAACCTTTTTGTTTCTCTCCAAAGCGATCCAGAGCATACCAAAAAAACCTTTGTTTCTAAAACGAAAATAGAGTTTCGGCCTTTTAATCTTTCGTTCGTGTATTCTAACTCAAAGCGTCTATTTATACAACCCTAGTATATAAACGGTTAAGTAAATTACAC
Organism: Stephania japonica; assembly: GCA_039657345.1. Taxonomy (NCBI): domain Eukaryota; kingdom Viridiplantae; phylum Streptophyta; class Magnoliopsida; order Ranunculales; family Menispermaceae; genus Stephania; species Stephania japonica. Next base: position 37,224,009 of record CM077559.1, read on the forward strand.
ATATACCCCTACTTAAAGAAGTATAAGTGTAATACACTACAAGGATGTTTCTATCATGAGTTTTATCATGTAAAATTCATTTTTCTGAACCATCTTAAAATCTCGTAAAGCCATTCTTAGTGTGCGACCCAATAGGCTCATACAGAGTTGGTAGTGTACCAAAACACATTTTGGTATACAAGTCATAAGCGACCTCTAGCAAGACATTATGGCTACCCAAGTTGTACGAATATCAAATCGATACAATCTAATCAATAGTGTATATAACATCCTTTTGTCACATGATATCCTTTTGATCAAACATAAGGCATGGAATTGTCATCCAACATGTTCAATCGTATTAGTCTCAATCTCCAAGTAGACTAAAAACATCCAAGTGACATTGATCAATATCAATTCACTTAGACTAGGCCTTTTAACAGTCCAACACATCGAGGGATCCACTGGATATCTCTCTATATGAGAGGGACAAATTCTATCTTAATTACACAACTTCACCACATTATTCACACAGTAACTAATTACAACCTTTATAATCGTTTGGTTAAAGACAACGTTTGATTGCGTCAAATCACTGTATTCCTAATGTTGAAGTCTCTCGTAATCTCAAGTCAGATGGAATAATATACATATCATGAAAAACAACTATGACTTAATCCATGTGGTGTTCTCATAGCGGGTTGGTCCAGTACTTTGTTCCCTAAAAAGTACTTATGATCTTGATTCGTATTCCTATATGTATGATCATCAATCAAGACTCACGCTAGTCTTAATTCATTATAGTTCCCAGTATAATAATCGACTAGGGACATTTAGGATATTTCTGTAAATACCCATGGATCTTATTATAATGTAAACATGCAAATCAATTATAATAAACAGCAAATGAAATCCTCTATTTTATTAACTAAAATGTATTCATAAAGACTATTAATGAAATTGACCTAGGGCACATTTCCCAACATCTCCCACTTGCTCTAGGGCCAATCATTCATGCATCTAATGCCTAATGATCTAACATGACCATCATGTTTCGCTTGTGGAAGAGCCTTTGTCAATGGATACGCAATGTTGTTTTCAGTAGGTACTCTGCAAATCTTCACGTCTCCCCTCTTTATGATTTCTCTGATGAGATGAAAACGCTTGAGTATATGTTTGGATCTGTGGTGTGATTTAGGTTCCTTGGCCTGTGCTATTGTCCCGTTATAATCACAATACAAACAAACAGGGTTCGCAATACTTGGAGTCACACCTAGTTTAGAAATGAACTTTTTGATCCAAACGACCTCTTTTTGTCTTTGTATCGGATCTTTGCAATATACTCGCTTTCTTCGTTGTAGAATCCGCCATCTCTTGCTTCGAACTTTTCCAGCTTACTGCACCCCCATTCAAAGTAAACACATATCCAGATTGCGATCTGAAATCATCTATATCAGTTTGAAAACTTGCATCTGTGTAACCATTTACAACTAGATCATTTTCAAAACTTTCATAGACCAAGAACACTTCTTTAGTCCTTATTAAGTATTTAAGAATGTTCTTTACTGCTATCCAGTGACTCTCAACTGGATCTGACTGATATTTGCTTGTAGTGCTCAAAGCATATGATACATTAGGCCGAGTGCATAGCATGGCGTACATGATAGATCCAATAGCAGATGCATATGGAATCTTATTCATACGGTCTCGCTCATCATTTGTCTTAGGACATTGAGTCTTACTGAGACTTATGCCATGAGACATTGGCAACAATCCTCTTTTAGAGTCTTGCAAACTGAACCTATTCAACACCTTGTCTATGTAAGCACTCTGACTTAGACCGATTAGCCTCTTAGATCTATCCCTATAGATCCTTATCCCTAGGATATAGGCTGCATCTCCTAAGTCTTTCATTAAGAAACACTTCCCTAACCAAGACTTGACACTCTGCAATGTTGGGATGTCATTTCCAATGAGTAATATATCATCAACATACAGTACCAGAAAAACAACTACACTCCCACTGACCTTCTTGTATACACAAGGCTCATCTTCATTCTTAATAAAACCAAAATCCTTGATTGCTTCATCAAAACAAAGATTCCAACTCCGAGAAGCTTGCTTTAATCCATAAATGAATCTTTGAAGCTTGCATACCTTCCTAGAATTCTCAGGATGTACAAAACCTTCAGGTTGTGTCATATACACTCCTCAAGCAGCTTTCCATTAAGAAATGTTGTTTTTACATCCATTTGCCATATCTCATAGTCATAATATGTAGCAATGGCAATTAAAATTCTTATGGATTTAAGCATAGTTACTGGCGAAAAAGTTTCATCATAATCAACACCTTGAGTCTGCTTGAAACCTTTTGCTACAAGTCTTGCTTTAAAAGTATGCACATTGCCATCCATGTCAGTTTTTTTCTTGAAAACCCATTTACATCCAATGGTCTTACCACCTTCAGGTAAATCAACCAAGTACCAAATTTGGTTATCATATATGGATTGCATCTTAGAATTCATGGCACTTAGCCATTTATCTGAGTCTGGTCCAGATATAGCCTCCTGATAAGTGGTGGGCTCATTTTGATCCATAAGCAACATATCACGACTATCAGTAATGAGAAATCCAAATCTCTTTGGCTCATGTCTTACCCTACCAGATTTATGTGGGCCTTGTGTCACTTGCGGAGGTTCAACTGGTTCAGAACGTTGTTGAACTTCCAGTAGCGGTTCAGTGTTTATCTGTGATTCTTTAACTTCTTCAAGATTTATTTATCTCCCACTAGTGTCTTTTGAAATAAATTGTTTTTCCATAAAGGCACCATACCGAGCAACAAACACTTTGTTCTCTGCGGGATTATAAAAGTAATATCATTTTATTTCCTTAGGATACCCCACAAATATACCCTTATCAGATTTAGGTGCTAATTTTTCTGAGACTTGTCGCTTTACGTAAGCCTCACAACTCCAAATCTTAAGAAAAGAAAAATTAGGTCTCTTCCCATACCATATCTCATGTGGTGTTTTATCAACCGCTTTAGAAGGAACTCGATTTAGAGTGAAAGCTGCAGTTTGTAATGCATAATCCCAAAAGGATAATGGAAGATCCGCATGACTCATCATAGATCGAACCATATCTAATAAGGTTCGATTTCTCCTTTCAGAAACTCCGTTCCATTGTGGAGTTGTTGGTGGAGTTAATTGTGAGACAATCCCACAATTTCTAAGATGATCATCAAATTCTTGGCTCAAATATTCATCACCTCGATCTGATCGAAGTGCTTTGATAGTTTTACCAAGTTGATTCTGCACTTCATTTTGAAATGTTCGAAACATCTCAAATGATTCAGCTTTATGTTTCATAAGATATAACCATATCTGCTGAAATCATCAGTAAATGTAATGAAGTACTGATAACCTTCTCTAGCCATTGTATTTATAGGACCGCATACATCAGTATGTATTAGACCTAATAAATCACTTGCCCTTTCACTATGTCCAGTAAAGGGACTTTTAGTCATTTTGCCTAGTAAACAAGATACACACGTTTCATATGATTCCAAATCATATGAATATAGAAGTCCATCTTTATGGAGCTTCGTTATGCGTTTCTCATTTATGTGGCTTAGACGACAATGCCAAAGATAGGTTTGATTCAAATCATTTGACTTGTATCTCTTTGTATTTATGTTAAAGACTGGAGTATCAGTGAACCTTTTCATGCTTAGAATATAAAGACCATCACACAAATCAACATTTGTATACAAAATTCTTTTACGAGAAATTGAACATCTATTATTCACAATAATAAAATCAAAACCATCCATATCCAAACATAAAACAGAAATGATGTTTCTGCTCAAAGCAGGCACATAATAACGATTATTTAAAGTTAAAATAAGTCCACTAGGTAAGACTAAGTCATATGATCCAACAGCCAGGGCAGCAACTTTTGCTCCATTCCCTACGCGTAGGATGACTTCTCATTTTTTCAGCTTCCTATTTCTGGTGAGTTCCTGCACATTTATACAAATGTGAGATCCACATCCAGTATCCAATACCAAGGAATCACTAGTAGATAAATTAATTTCAATAACATAAATACCTGAGGTGGTAGTCGCACTACCCTTTTTCTTCTTTAGATCTTCCAGATAGAGTTTGCAATTTCTGAACCAATATCCAGGTGCATGGCAGAAATGACAATTTCCTTTCTTTTTCGTTTGGTGCTTTGAAGTAGGAACAGGCTGGGGCTTGACTTGTTCCACAGGCTTTACGACAGGTGTAGCAGTAGCCTTGGCAACTTTAGCCTTGCCTTTGCCTTTCTTCTTCATTCCCTTTCCCTTTTGGACCATCAACACATTAGTAGAGGGTTTCTTGATATTTTGTTCAGCAGTTTTGAGCATCAAATGCAACTCAGAAATTGATTTCTCCATATTATTCATATTGTAGTTACTCACTCTCCGGTAATGAATTTAGGATCAAATCCGTAGCCAACTCTTGGCTTATGGGAAATCCAAGTCTATCAAGTTGGTCAACATAGCCCTTCATCTTCAGAACATGAGGACTAACTGACGCACCCTCAGTCATCTTACAAGAATGCAGGTTCTTGACTGTCTCAAACTTTTCTTGCTTAGCTTGCTGTTGGAACATTTCCTTCAGAGTTACAGCCATGTCGTAGGCTTCTATTAGTTCCATGTCCTTCTGAAGTTCAGGAACCATAGTTGCTAACATAATGCATGCAACATCAGTAAAATTGTTAACATGCTTATCATGCGCATCTTTCACAACTTTTGTAGCATTGGCTGGTGGGTCCTCAGGGATCGGAGCATCCAGAACATACAACTTGCGTTCATGCTTGAGAACGATTCTCAAGTTTCTGAACCAGTCAAGAAAGTTAGTCCCAGATAACTTATTCTTCTCAAGGATAGATCGCAGTGACAAGGGATTATTGTTACTTGAAGAGGCCATTGATCTACAATAAAGATTATGCAGAATTTATTTTAGTATAGAGGAATAGACTCCCATTAAATTAACAACCCTCCTAAAACATACTGTTTATTTAGGAGACTAAAATCCATATTTCACCTAATTTTAGATACTTTTATGAGATACATGACATCTAATGTCTTAGCATGTTTTTATCTCATCATATGCCTAAAGCCGAAAACTATTTTGATGGATTTATTAAGTTGGACCATTTTAATCATTTAGGTAACTCTTACCCAACTTGTCTCACCAAGATAACATAATACACCCAGCTATGGCTGAAACTGTATTAGTGTGATCGAGGCCTTGACAAGTGTTTAAAATGGATGGCATGAGACTTAAAATTTAATAGAGGAATTTTATTCAGTTTTAGTGATTTTATGTAAACAGTGAAATATCATATATTTTATTGATTTGTTAAATCACTAAACAATTTGGAAAATTTTATAATGTTCACTAATAAAAGAATTTTCGTGTGCTAGGATTAGTTAGACGGTGGTCTCGCTGGCTGATCAGCGGGTGGTGGTTCGGTCAGCGGACAGGGGTACAAGGGGCAGCGCCTTTGTTTTTTTTTTTTTAGAAGACGAATCTCAATTCCGAAAATTAAAATTCGCTATAGAAAATCATATTTTTCGCTGATTTTACTATACTAAATTTACCCCGTAATTTATCCAAAATTAAGTCAATTAAAACATTTTTAATTAACTCGGGTCCACATCTAACTAATCATCTTATCCTAATCCAATTAGGACTTTAGATATTTGAATCCTAGCATATCACCAATAACAAACTTCTCCATATTTATCTCCCATCCAATAGGGATAATGAAACTTATTTTGCATATATGTCATAATCTAATTTGTTATCTATCTTTGTCAAATAGAAAATTCATAACAAAATAGATATAACAAGATAAATAAATAATTTAAAAAATTAATTATTTATTTTGGATTTAAGATATTTGAATCCTAGTATATCACCAATAACAAGATTCTTGATATTTATCTCCTATTCTAATTTGTTATCTATATTTATCAAATAGAAACTTCATAACAAAATAGATATAACAAGATAAATAAATAATTTTGAAAATTAATTATTTGCAATTTCGATCTTCATCCAAATAATCACAAACATGTAATTGAATCATGAACTACTATCCCAATCGAACCTAATGGTGCCATGGATCATAGAACACGAAACTCAATTCATTAAAATTATTCAAATTAACCTAACATGGTTACTAGCATGTACAAAACTAATTTCAATTAAATCACGAATATATGTATCATATACACAAAACATGATAATAAATCTCACAGAAAACTTATGTATATCACATATACATCAATTATTAACATGCTTTCAACCATATATGTATCATAAGAAAACATGCAGTGAGTTTAATGGAATCAAACTCGAAGGCTCTGATACCACTGTTGGTGTTTGGGGTTCATACGCAGTGGAGATTACAAAACAATTTTGAGAAAAACCTCAACAGGATCCGAATCTGATTCCATTAAAACGTTTAAACTATGAAAACTTAATCAAACCTCAGTCGCAATGTACCTTTCTGAAGGTTAATCGATCGCTAGGGCGCCGCCAATGACGAACGTCCTCTATCAGCAATCCACACACGAACGGCGGCTGAGATTTGAAGTGCTAGCTTCGAGAGAATACCAAACCTTTTTGTTTATCTCCAAAATGATCCAGAGCATACCAAAAAACCCTAAGTCGTTTCTAAAACGAAAATAGAGTTTCAGCCTTTTAATCTTTCGTTCGTGTATTCTAACTCAAATCGTCTATTTATACAACCCTTGTATATAGACGGTTAAGTAAATTACACATATACCCCTACTTAAAGAAGTATAAGTGTAATACACTACAAGGACGTTTCTATCATAAATCTTATCATGTAAAATTCATTTTTCTGAACCATCTTAAAATCTCGCAAAACCATTCTTAGTGTGCGACCCAATAGGCTCATACAACGTTGGTAGTATACCAAAACACATTTTGGTATACAAGTCATAAGCGACCTCTAGCAAGACATTATGACTACCCAAGTTGTACGAGTATCAAATCGATACAACCTAATCAATAGTGTATATAACATCCTTTTGTCACACGATATCCTTTTGATCAAACATAAGGCATGGAATTGTCATCCAACATGTTCAATCGTACTAGTCTCGATCTCCAAGTAGATTTAAAACATCCAAGTGACATTGATCAATATCAATTCACTTAGACTAGGCCTTTTAACAGTCTAATACATCGAGGGATCCACTGGATATCTCTCTCTATATGAGAGGGACAAATTCTATCTTGATTACACAGCTTCACCACATTATTCACATAATAACCAATTACAACCTTTATAATCGTCCGGTTAAAGACAACATTTAATTGCGTCAAATCACTGTATTCCTAATGTTGAAGTCTCTGGTAATCTCAAGTCAGATGACGGAATAATATACATATCATGAAAAACAACTATGACTTAATCCATGTGGTATTCTCATAGCGGGTCGGTCCAGTACTTTATTTCCTAACAAGTACTTATGATCTTGATTCGTATTCCTATACGTTTGATCATCGTATGATCATCAATCAAGACTCACATTAGTCTTAATTCATTATAGTTCCCAGTATAATAATCGACTAGGGACATTTAGGATATTTCTGTAAATACCCATGGATCTTATTATAATGTAAACATGCAAATCAATTATAATAAATAGCAAATGAAATCCTCTATTTTATTAACTAAAATGTATTCATAAAGGCTATTAATGGATTGACCTAGGGCACATTTCCCAACAACTCGTTCCTTTCCCAAAAGGCTCCTCGAACAACCTAAGGATAAAATTCAAATCATTTTAAAAAATTACTACAAGATGCTCTATTTTGATATAGGAACAAAAATAATCTTTAATGATGATTTTTTCAAAAGTTTGATCGTGCCTCAAATCCCCATTTTGATCATTTTCTTGCTTGATATATATGTAATCTTTTTTATATTATCAATGCGATAAATTATGTAGGTCATGGAATGTTGGAACATCTCGTTTCAATTTTATGCATACGGAGAAATTGTTAAGGTTTCGTAAGGCATCGAGTACAACAGAACCTCATCAATGATCTTGATTCTTAAGTTTGGAACGAGTAAACATGAGTTGATGGATCACATGTATAACGCATTTGGTATCTCATCTACTAAGACTCTCATTGCGATGATGTATCGTCACGTAAGAACCCATCCCTCTGGTTCACAATATTTTATCCTCGTGTCATTGCATGACGAGACCCACTTCGAGTTGATGTGGTCAACAGTGGCGAATCTACCATTATCAGCGAAGGTAGAGATTTATTTAACCTTTAAGCTAATCGAGCCTTTTCAAAACTCTACTGTGCATTCACAAGTGGTAGAAGAAAATGTCGGCATGACATGCCCAACATCAATGATGGAAAGATTACATATGTAATCACCTATAGGTTATGTTGTACAAGATAGATTTTTTACTTCGATTAATGGTGACATTAGTACCCCCCGTGATGACCCTAACGAGGACGACGACAACGACATCGATGAGGACGTATGTCCCCTTGAGGATGCTGCACCATTTGTTGATTGGGAAAATATAAATGTTGTTATAGACGACCCAACCTATGAACTTCTAGGGGCGGGAAACTTGCAAGATGATGAGCAATTTCCTATTGACAAAGAGGAGTGCATGGAAGAAGCAAGCGATGAAGAAGTTTACCAACCTTTGCTAGTGTATAATGAAATTAATTGTGAAGTGGCTAATTTTACTGCGACCTAACATTTTCATCATTCGACTGGATGAGACATGCCTAATTTTGAGTTGGAAAGAGGAATGTGCTTTGAAAATAAGAAATACTTGCAGCATGCCATCAAAGTATAGCATGTTGACAACCATTGTCAATACCATGTTATGGAGTCAACTACGACCTTATGGGCGGTGAAGTGCAGAAGTGCGCCAGAAGTTGGGTGTGGCGTCTCCGTGCTTATTTGCGAAAGAAGAAATAATTGTGGGAGATCACTCAATTAGACGAGCCGTACAACTGTATAAATCCCGACATAGAACACGGTCATGCCCAACTCGATGCGAACATGCTTGCACGTGAGATACAAAACGTTGTCCAAATAGATCAGGCAATTACTATCAAGGCCTTGGTAGAAATGATTAAGCTAAAATACGGACATGAAATTTCCTACAAGCGAATGTGGGATGCCAAAAGGAAAGCAGTTGCAAATGCATTCGGAGATTGGGACGTGTTTATGCTAGGTTACCAAGATGGTTGGCGGTTGTACATAATAAGAGCCCAGGGACAAAGATTGAGTGGTCACATAGACAATGGGCTGCAAATGAGATCAGGACAGAGCATCCTCAATTTCGTCGTGTGTTCTTCGTATTCGAAGCATCAATTGAAGGGTTCAAGCATTGTAGGCCTCTTCTACAGATTAAAGCGACATTCTTGTATAGCAAATATAGTGGTAAGCTAATGATTGCCCTATTTGTTGATGGTAATGGACATCTACTTCCAGTTGCAGTTGCAGTTGCGAAAAATGAATCAACACACTCGTGGGGGTGGTTTTTTAGGATGTTGCGCAAACACGTGACCGATAGAAATGGTATTTGTATTATTTCTGACCGTAACTCCGGCATTCTCGAGGTTGTTAACATACCAGCAAATGGTTTTTGTCCACCAAGAGGATACCACCGTTATTGCCTACGACACTTGACCAGTAATTTTAGCATGAATTTCAAAAATGAATCGCTGAAGAACATCCTTTCTCGAGCTGCTGGTCAACATCAAGTGAGGAAATTTGATGCATACATGGAGCGTTTTGCTTATTTGTCATCAGGAATTCCTCAATGTCTTCAATATGTGAATGTCCTTCCCAAGGAACTCTGGACTCAATCGCATGACGGAGGCCTGCGATATGGATGGATGAATTCTAATGGGGTTGGTATGTAATCGATACTAGTTATGTTTGTTATCCAATAGTTTTTTTATCACTGTGCTGATATCACTGACACGACTATATCTTACTATTGTAGAATGTTTTATCAGTGTATTGAAAGGGGCACGATTCTTGCCAATAACAGCAACGACTCAAATAATTTACTACAGGTTGGTGACATACACCAACCGAAGCAAGAAGGAGATCGATGAAGCGATCTCGCACAGGCTCTATTGCACAAAATATTTCATGGATAAAATTACAAATTATGAACAAACTGCAAGGAAACATTACGCCAAATTGATAAATCGAGACAATGGTGAGTTTGAGGTGCTCACTAGACGTCATGGTGATCTCATGCATAAAGGCAACAATACACAAATTGTTATCTTGAAGAACTGGCATTGTAGTTGCAATAAATGACAATCGTTTGGTTTCCCTTGCTCACACGTGTTAACTGCATGTGCCCTTATTCGACTTGATTATACATAATTTATTGAGCCTTACTATAGGATGGACGTGTACGCACGATGCTACTCCTCTCAATTCAAAGCCATCCCCGATGAGAAGTATTGGTCCACTTTTGACACGAAGATTCTACTAGATCCAAGGTATAGACGTGGCCGAGAGAGACCAAAGGGAACACGAAGGCAAAATGAGATGGATCTTCCTAATGTTTCTAGGACCTTGCGATGTGGCATATGTCATCAAGAAGGACATAAACTAACAACATGTCTAAATAGAGATCGTGCTCGAGTTCCTACTAGGAGGAACCGATGCGGTCTTTATTGTGCAGAGGAACATAAAAAAAATGTCCAACAAAAGCTCAACCCCCCAATCCTAACCAATGAGGGGATTTGTATTTTGTTTGTAAATGGTGTCAGTTGGTAATTTGATAACATTTATATTTATATAGTATTCAGAGATATTACGTCAAGTAATAGATAGGTCTTTGTTAATGTTTTAACTCGCACTAATGATTAGTTGTGACTTTTAAAACTACTCTACTAATTTTCTAAATCACACAGTTGTAGCGAGTATACAAATGGAACCAGGACCATCTGATCCTTTTCTTCTACGCCTCCAATCTACACACAGATCATCGCATGTCTGGAGGGGTCAGGTATATACATTTAACATGTATGTGTCTAATATTTATGCAAAAACGTTTAATACATATATATCGACACATTTTTTTAATTATAAGGTACATGATACGATGCGCATGCGAAGAAGACGGGTTGTCATTGATCGACGGGTGAATTACCATTCTCAAATGATCCCTTACCTACGTCCTAGTGGCTTTTATGGGGTTTCACACGTAGGATTTTTCATACTTGATTGGGCTTTGATCATTGCTTTCGTTGAGAGATGGTGTCGAGAGACACATACGTTCCACATGCGTTATGGCGAGTGTACGATAACACTCCAAGACGTTGAGATACAACTTGGGTTACCTATTAATGGTATGCTTGTGACGGGAAGCACAAATATCGACTATCTCGAGGTGTGTGAAAGACTACTTGGTGCAAGACCTGATGCGCTTGACCTTTATGGGAATAGAGTTTTTGTCTCATGGCTTGAAGAAAATGTGCCACCTATAGAGGATGACAGTAATGAGGACATGATTCGACATTATGTTGGTTCGTACATTCTACAACTTATTGGTGGTTATGTGTTCGCTGACAAGTCGAACCGATATGTATATTTGATGTTTCTTTCATTGCTCGAGGACCTTCAAACAACTGGACAATATAGTTGGGGAAGTGTATGTTTGGCTTATTTATACAGGAAGTTGTGTCGCGGATCTCTCTCCGGTGCGCACGAGGTCATTGGTGCATCAATTCTTATACAACTATGGGCCTAGGATAGGTTTTCATTTATAGCACCAAGGCGCATGCCTGTTCCTAGAGCTCGACCTCGAACATGTGATGGAGTATACATGCCTAATAATGTTCCTTTGGGATATCGGTAATAAAAATGTTTCTCATATTATTTTTAATTATTCATTACGTCTTTTTAATTTATGACTAATTTATTGTTTGGTATACAGATGGATAGTTGCATTTTCGATTACTAGGACTTCCAAACACATTTTATCATCATATCGTGATGCACTTGACATGCAGAGGGAGAATGTCGTGGAGTGGCAACCATACACTGATGTCCTCGAGTCACTTACACAATTCTGTACTCAAGGTCATAGGAGCTGGCGTTCGACGTATCCTTTAATTTGTTTCCATATAGTCGAGTGGCATAGACTGGAAAGGATAATGAGACAGTTCGGACTGACACAGGTCGTGCCACCTAACTATGATTTCGACACACGACTGCACCGCGTCCAACTGAGAGGATACCCTCAAGAAAATCGGGCAGTGTATTATAGAAGATTTATAGAGTTGTGGAAAAATCATGGTAATACTATAGCCACAATAGAACAAGAAGGGGAACATGATCAAGAAGAGTACATGAAGTGGTACGGATCTATCACCAGGCGATTCATTGGACATGACGGGCTCTACGCGAATATTCGGTAAGCTTGAAACTATAATGTTGTTATCCTCATGAGTCGTATTTAAAATTGTTAACTAACACTGTTTTTTTTTTGTATATGAGTCTACATTTGCGCGTCAATTGGAGCGAGTGTTCATTAATGACGGAATCAATCAAGGCATTACTGCTCTATATGAAGGCACTAGAATCTTAGATGAGGATGAATGACAGAGGACTACTATGTGGAATGATGAAAATATAGTTGAGTCGAAAATAGATGATGAAGCTTCTCAAGAAGAAGAGGAATAATAGCAAGAAGAGGATCAAAGCCTAGCAAATAGAAGGAGGAGAAGAAAAACAAAAATGACATAGACTATGGGTGAGAGCAGCAGACGTTCTCTTCCACCACCTCCAACTCGTCTAACACCAAGAATGACAGAAACTGTTGGTGAGAGCAATACACGTTCTCCTCCACTACCTCTAATCCGTCCTTCTTCTTACGGGTACACTCCTTTGCTGCCCCAACGCAAAATGATGCTCATATGTTTTTACCTAGGGCATCGAGCATGAGTGTTCATCCTTATCATTTCGATCCATTTGTGCCTAGGCCATAATCTTCTTACATGGACCATAGAATGCCTACACATTCAATGCATGGTTCATTGCCTCAATACATGCCAAGTCCATTTACTCCGCCATATTATAATTTCAATATTCCATATAGTGGAGATGGCTCATTCATGCACTTATTAGGCATCCCACCTCATGTTCCTTTCATGCAACCACATACAGGAAGCCAGTATGTCAGAATGGTTCAACCCCTATCTTTGATAGCGCTAGTAGTAGAGGTGAATAGAGTCAACATGAGAAAGAAAATCAGTCAACGCATCGAGCTCAACAGACTTAGCTGGACGTACAAGCACAGAGAAATCCAGGTCAAAATAGAGTACGTCCGGTTTGCATAACGGATGAGCAACGTCGACGTCGATAGAACTACATCATATCTTTGTATGAGTTTCTTTGATGTCATGGTAATTTCTTGGATTTGTATATTTGTTCGAGCTTTTTTTCTATTTGTTTTTCTCTTACTTGTATTGTAACGGTCTAATTTTTAATTGTCGTTATTTATGATGTCATTGCAGACATGGACACCAGCGTGGACATTCGCGGACTTCTTGTGATCTGACTGTGGAATTCCCTACTGGTACATTTATTTACTTTTATCGTTTTATGCTAGGTATGGGTTATGAGTGATACGTTTTGACCTGTATATGACTTTGAGGTTCATTTTGGTATTTTGATGGATCATACTTGACATATATATTGATGATATTTTGGTATGGTTTCCACATTAGGAAAATGCTCTTAAATATGCTTTTCACACACAATTTGATTATTATAAGTCTTCTGCTTAATATTTTGAGGTTTAACAAATGATAACGAGTCCATATACTAACTTGAACCAATTATTAATTAAACTGATATAAAATTAGCGATATATGATTTGTATTGGGATGTTGATGAGCTTGGGGCACAACTGTGTGGTGTTGTGGCAAGGTTGTGGACCGTGGCGCATGACATGGCACCCAATGAATTTTGGGGCTGCTACATGTACGCAAATTTACATATATGATGCAGATGGAGATGGAGATAGAGGCAATCAAGTGCTAAAGTTACAATGAGACCACTTTTAACTTCCCTTGTTTATGAGGAAAAGTCTGAATTAACAGTAAGATTTCCAAACTAACTATCCCTTTCAAAACAATTAATAGATTTTTTTTGACTTTTTTAATTTGACTTTGTTATTCTGTCATTTGCATTTTCCTTATTACGAATTACTAGTAAGTGAGCATGTGCTCTGCATGTGAGGCAAATGCCTTTTATGTTCACAAAATTTTTTCCCTCATTTTTCAGGCCTAGGACCGTCAATATATATGACATTTTATTGATGTAATTTAGAACTATTAGTTACAAATACTTATAGAATCTCATGATGTGGCCTAGGTCCCAATAATGTTGCGTAGGATATGTGCTCACAAAAATTCATAATGGATTGAACATGTTAATAGAGAACATCAAAGTAATCTTGAAATAAAAAAGGAAACTTTCTAAAAACACATGCCCAGCTCTTTCTTGTCTCAACTTCTCCAATGCGATCAAAGTCGTTAAAGATGTGGAATCCAAGGTGGTGAGGCAGAATATTGTGGCGAAAGTACTAACCAAAGAGACTTTCTCTTTGCAAGGACCACGTAAGGTGATAGAAAGAAGTTATATGCAGATATATATGGTGCCATGCTAGGAGAATAAAAAAAGAATCATTGGACTAAACATATGATTAAGGAAACGTAAGTACTTTTTGGTCCACACATCTTCAATAGAATATCATTAAGTGAGAAGATCAATTAAATAATCCCCTCATTTTGTAATTTTTTAACCTGAAAGGGATATTTACTATGGTGCCAAGAGAATGGGATTGAGAGTTTTTCCTCCACAACCTTTTACAAAAATTTATAAATATAGACAATAGGCGTCATCTTTTTTAGTTCAGAAGAAAAAGAAAAAAAAATAGTAAATATATAGCTGTAACTTTAAAAAACTAGCCACATTACCAAACTACCATCACCCCAACAGACACAAATACTCCCACCTTTAGTCCCCATCACCTTTTGGCTTTGGTGATCAAACGTTGTAGCTGTGTTGGGCACACAACTCGTCGAGTGCAATAAAGTAATGCTTAGTTGACCCTTCAACTACAAACTTCATGACCTTATCTAACCCTTCAAAATAGCAAAATACCCTCCACCTAGTGTGATTTCCCAAGGCAAAGCTCCATAACCAGACTGTAAGTTATCCCTCTGCAGTGCCCATGTAGAAGAACCTGAAAACCAAAACCTATTCTTGGCCATATAGTGGCAAAGACCTGAAAACCAAAATCTTAGAAAATAAAAAACATAGAAGAATGTGCCACCTACCAAAATATTTTTTAACTTCAAAACTTAAAGATTTGAGTATTATAAAGTACTTCGAATATTCAAAATCTAAAGGCATTAATAGAACAATAAAAATCTAAACATATTATTTACCAAAAAAAATTCTAAACATATTGATAGAATAGTAAAAATAGTTAATAGAACCCATATCTACCTCACCCACATTTCCCAAAGATATATGAAACTGATTTACTATTTCAATAGGCAAGAGAGATGAATTTGAAGTTTGAAAGAGAGCAAACCGTTTGAAAACTACTTCAATTTTGAACTTCATTACTACTAAAGTTATGCCTATTTTTAAGGAAACATTATTGATGTTTCTTTTAAGGCGGAAATGAATTGATGATGAAAAAAAAGGGAATCAAGTGTTATTCCTAAACTGTCCCTTTTAAAAACACAAATTTCGAAAACTATCTAGTGGCATATTATTTTACCCAACATGTTTAGAGAAGGGCATTTTTGGCAGTTTGGTGGCCAAATAGGCTTTACTGTCAACTGCTAAGAATCCCTATTATAATAGTATAGATTTATGATGCATGTTTTCCTAAAAATGTGCAAAGGTGAAAGTAAAATGTTAATTTCGTCGTGTTGTGTACTTGAAAAATTAATTGTTGGAGGAATTCAATGAAAATGGTATTAGGTTTGAGGAATGCTACATAGACATACCAAAACGCACATTGGTGTGAGTTATCTATATGCGCCTTGATTTAATGTGGAACACACCCAATATGTATTTTAGTGTGGTTTGGGTTGATGTATGTGTAGTATTTTTAATTTAGGGGGGCGAGGGTATGGGTGGGATACAAGTTGTATGAATGACTCCTACATTTAATATTTTGTTCAAATGACTCATTTTGAAAATGAGTCATTCATACAATCCAATTGCCACATTACACTCACCTGCCACACATTTTGAAAAGGCACCATACATTACTTTTGTGATTTTAAAAAAATTAACCCTATTTAATGAATTTAAAAAAAGGGCATTACTTTTTTAATAACTCCCTTCTACCAGATATATCACGAAAAGGATACCTACTAACAGGAGAGTTGACAATGGTTGGTGATTCTAATTAACCAATCAGGTAGTCACGACACTACAAGCACAAAAGGAAAAAGCAGCAACAAAAAAAGAAAAAAAAAAAGGAAAAAACCAATGACATGTCTCCTAATTATGAGTTATATGAGTAGTTAAATACATTTCTTTTTCTAACAATGAGTGCTCAATTTGGCTTCTCTCTCTTTTTGTTCTCTAACAATGGATTCAACCCACTAACTCAAAGTGTTTTTTTTTTTTTCGTAAATTATTAAGTGAATTTCCTTGATTCTTTGTTTGGATTACTTTAATACAAATTGTAGGATTTTATTTTATATTGTGTTCTCTTAGTTTTTTGTTTCTTTTTTTCATGAGATTGTGTTCTTTTGGTTTTGATTGTTGTTAAGGAATATAGTGCAATTAGGAAATATGCACAAATCACTCATGTAATTATGTCGTGCATAAATCACTCACTCCCATAGTTATGTGCTACCTTACTTAGATATTTCCATTTGTATGTAATTGCATCTCTATATATAAAGACATGTGTATCATGATCAAATACAATAGAATAAACTTATCATATTCTGTTAAGATTTCAACTTGGTACTAGAGCTTGGTTTCTAGTCCTTGGTCTGTCGACTTTCTAGTCGACGACCACTCCGTGTTGTTTGGTTCTTATCATCCTCACTTCCGCCCTTGTTTGTTGTATTTCTTCGAAAATGTTCTCATGTTGCCCCCGCAAGTCTGTAAGTTAGTTACTCATTCACCTTCCATTCATATGGAAAATCATTTTTCTTTTCTTGATTTTGATGTCTTTTGGCTTACCAATGTTCAATCGGTTGTTGTTCAGCTGCCGATTGCCAATTAGTTAATATTTTATTGGAATGTTATTCAACATTTCCCAAAACCAACATTAGATTCAGTTTTGGTGTTTTTCGTTAATGCTGAATTGATTCATTTTTTACTGGTTATGATGCCTTGTGCATAACTAGTTTTTAGATGGTTCTTAGTCCGCAACCAGTTGTTGCTCATATTTGGGACCATGATATCCTATTTATGTTATTTTCCATTCATAAATAGTTTTCTTTTATTGGTTGTGATGCCTTGTGATTGACCAGTTTTAATATGGTTGTTAGTCCGCAGCTGGCTGTTTCTCATATTTTGGACCACCATATCCCATTTAGATGTCTTTCAAAGTCATGTTTTTCCTCTTTTCCTGGTCATGATGCCTTGTGGCTTACCAGTGTGCAATCGATTGTTCCTTAACAGCCGAACATTTTCATAACAGCTATGTGTCCGTGCTTCTCATCGGCCCTTCATCGTCACCATTGTTTGTTGGATGGTGATATTCGCAGTGCTCACTGCTTCGTCTTTTGCTCGTCATAGTGCTTTTGGTGCTTATTAGAGTCATTATTATTATTATTATTATTATTATTATTATTATTATTATTATTATTTCTAGTTAGTTATTATTATTTCATATATTTATTTCAGTGTATCATTTGTAAACTCAAGATGTTGATCCACCTTAAGTTTGAGGGGGAGTGACTCTATCTTAATTCAGTGAAGTGGGTATTGAAGATTTGAATTTCTTACTTTCATTGGGAACTCTAGAAAATATAAAGTCGATAGTGTGAAAGCGTTGTAGTCATAGGATCAACATTATAGATGCATATACCTTGCTATGGAAGCAAGGTAGTTTGGAGAATATTCACTTTAGGCTTATCTTGAAAAAAAAATTTCAACAGTGAATTTAATCCATGAAGAGTTTTATTTTGTGTTGATGTTCTGTTGATACTGCTCTTGATTTGTGAAGTGGGTTTAATGCTTGCGAGGTTGCTTAGGATTCAATGTAACGACCCAAATCTTCTCCGATCCGACTGAGGGGCAATTTAGTAATTTAAATAATAATCGTGTGTTGAATTTTCTTTGGATTGGATTATTAGTGATATAGTAGAATACCCTACACATCGAGATGCGCATTTTTTGCGGTTTGAAGAGACTTCAGAATATACGCCCGGTCCCATTAAGGAAACTTACCCAAGAATAAAATCTAATAAACTTTTCTTAAACTTGTTGAAAGTTGTATTCGAGGGCGAGATCTCCATATTTATGAGATCCTACTAATTAAAGAAAGATTTGTAGTAAATTTTCTAGTCAAAGGGGGCGAGATGTTCAAATTCATGAGATCTCATTAATTAAGGAAAGATTTGTAGGAACTTTCCTAGTCAAAAGGGTAATTAAGTTAAACTAATGAAAACGGGCCCAAAACAAATTAAATAGGGAGTTAGACTAAAGGTCCAAGAAGGATGACATTTTAGTCTTTAACACAAAAGATTATATACAACCTAACGTAACCATAGCCTATAAAAGGAGAGGTTGAGTAATCCTAGCCACCATTTGTTGTTCTACACTATTTGGAAAAAGAGAGGGGAGATTAAAGGAGAGCTTGGAATAGTGAGAATGGAGATTTGAGAAATCAAAGAGATCAACGAAGTTTCACGTGAAGGTTCACATCGAACCCTGAGCACGAGAGGATGGAAATTAGGATTTGTGGCGAGTCTACGTAAGTGGGGAACTCCGCTCATTTATTAAATGTGGCTTGCTACTAGTATATTTAGAATCACGATTTTAACTAAATGGCTTGGGATGGGGTTGTTGCCTACCTTATTTGTCTTCGTATAAGGCCTCTTGGGGAGCCATACACATATGGAGGAACCAAATCACCTTACATGCTTAAGAGCCTCTTGGGGAGCCATAGCCAACGGTGGAATCAAGTCACCCATTGTAAGGGCCTCTTGGGGAGTTGTGGATTCACGATGGAACTAAGTCACCCGGGCCTCTTGAGGAGTTGTGGATACGCGGTGGAATCAAGTCACCCACGCATATTTATTTTATATATTTTTGATGATTGGTCAACAAGGAAAGACAATGACAAATAGAACAATGGACTTGCATTTATATTATTACTTCATATGTATCGATCTCTCATGTAGCCCCTTTGCATACTGAACTTGATTACTTATGTTTTACAACTCTTGAATTATTTATCATGTTTTAAAATGCTTTATGGAACATGAAATGCTTACTCTTTATGGAAATTGCTACCCTACTACAATTGTCAATACTTATCTGGATTTCAAATGCATGCTAGCTTTATTTTGCTTTATAGGTATTGCTTGCACATTTGATATTTGAGTGTAGTTATTCTCTTATTGAGCTTTGTTGGTTCTTTTAGCTCATCCCACTTGTGTTTGAGATATCCACTTTGGCGCTAGATCGAGACAAGGGAGAGGTGATAGCTTGAAACCTTATCACTTTGAGCCTTGTATTGTGTTTTCTATGTATTTGCTTTGTACTATTAAACTGGGGTTGAAATTAAATAGGTCTTTTGGGTACATCCCTTCTTTGTCGATTCATTTGGGAGCCCTTGAACGACCTTGCATGGTTTACGAAATGAGAACCCAATTATAGCTCTTTGGTAGACATGGATTTGTTCTATATTTTATTTTGCATTTTGATTCCATATTGTCTTTATGATTATTCTGCAAGTTGTTTAGGTGTGCTAGACCGTTATTTGGGCTTGGTTTAGGTAATGGGCTTAGGTAGCAGTCTAGGCTGGGCGACTCGACCCTAAGTCGGGGGAGGGTCGTCACATTCAAAGTGTACATAAAAGGGTTTTGTTTGTTGTGTTTTTAATTTGCTTTTTATTATTGATGTTGTCTTGAATTTGTGAATTTGGTTTTTTTGGAGATCCAGGTTTCTTACTACTATTCAAATATATTTGTATATTACTAATTTAGTGGCCTCTCTTCTCTATTTTTTTATTTTTTTTATTCTAGTGCGAATTGAACCACGATCTCTCAAAGTCTTGCTTTTTTGACAAATAACGTCTTTACAGAGAGGCTTTGACATGATGACTTCTAAAAATTATGGGTTTGTAAAGTAATCAATTTTATCATACGTCTTTATTTTTTCCTTTGACATGCTTCTTTGGTTTTTTATTGATATATTTTCTGTCAGTTGGTTCTTTTTTCTTGTTGTAAGGGGCATCCACATTATCATTCGTGGGGAGTTTGATTGCAACGTCAAGCCCTCATATTGGCGAGATCTTTTTTTTGGTAGTTTGTTGAGATCCTTCTATTTTACATAGTTATAAATTGTTAGAATTTGTGGATCCTTCTATTTTACATAGTTATAAATTGTTTGAATTTGTAGTTATCTTGGCTATGATTACACGGTTGTAACTGTTATGATATGGATGAACAATTGATCAAGACTTTGTATGACTAATCATTGTCAAGCATGGCTCTTACATTGAGTGGTAATATCAAGCATAGCTCTTACTTGCATCCATATCCAATGTATTCATTATTTCATGTGTTGTCAACATTGCTTGTAAAGAGTTGTATGGCATGTGATGTATGTGTAACTTGTAAACATTGTCGTAGTACATTTATCATCATCACCAAAGGGCCTATATAAAGGGTATCAATCTCATTGTAAAAACACACCAAGTTGAATGACAACTTCTCATTTCAACTCTCTCATTTCTCCTCTTCTACTTTGTAGTTGTAGTTCTTTGTAGTTCTTTGTAGTAGTAGAAGTTCTTAGTTCTACTTTCCTTCTCTAGTACTAGCAAGTCTCAATTCAATTTACAACACGTTATCAGCACGAGCTTGCTCTAGCATTAAGGAGATCTTGAAGTTCAAGAAGGCTTGTTAAGGAGACAAAACTAGGAAGGTATAACTTTTATGAATTCGGTTTATTTCTATATTATCTTGGTTGCTTCACTTTTATATGCATACTTTATTCATATACTATGAATTATAGCGTCACCGATTGCGAAAGTATGCTCTGTAGTTGCGTCTTGTACGATCTTCTACATCAAAAATCAAAAGTCAATATGTGACATAACTAGTTTTCTCGCTATACTACAAACAATTAATTATGCTCCATTCTTGATTTTTTATATTACAAATAGTGTTATGAGTTTGGGTTGATAGTGGGTAAGCCTTGTCCCCGATAAAGCTAAACATTGCAAGGGAGATGGGTTATCCTGTTCGAGGAGGCATGGTTTTAAGTAGACTTCGTCTCGCCACCCAACCTGGAGGTTGTCCCACCAACTCATACGAGTATTACATTTTGCGTATTTATAATCAAGTTGTGAACATATATTTAATGGTATATTATCTATTTTGTATAAAAAGAAAACTATTTAGTTTATCCCTGTTTTCATAAAAATTTTATTTAATTATAATTGAATTAATTACCTTAACAATATTGACAATAATAATTACTTGTTAAGGCAATGGGATGCTCAAATTATATATAAAACATTTATGCAAGGCTATGCGTATAATACTAATATTTATTCGTCAAATATCTCTTTAGAGATTTGAAAAGTGAATATTTCACTTTATATTATCATTTCACCTCATGGAGCTAATCTATATCAAGACCAAAATTGGTGATGCTCCAAAAGGCTCAAAATGAACGGCTGGGCCTCACGCTACAAAATTTATATCAGTCAAATATCATTTATTATTTTGCAATTTTAATTACCTCTATGTTGAGGCTATGCAGAAGTATGACTGATGAGACAAATAAAGATCACGTGGCTCGCCTCGATATATTACTGCAACAAATTATCGAGTGCGTACGTCAATCCATTAAGTATTAATAATGGATTGAATTCTTGTCTCGTGGTAGCTGAGTAAAATAATGAGATATTATAAATATAATATCACTCCCGTCCAATTGGTTCAACTTCAAATTAAGAAGCATATGTTGCATACTATGACCATGGTCGCAATACCAAATTACGGACGTGGAAAAGGTGAAAAGATATGGTAAAAGTCATGTTGATAACACTGAAGGTTGAAATAAAAATGGTGCACCTCTAGAAAAGGTAATACATTATTGACAATGAACGCTCATAATTGTGACACATTTTCATCACATATGAAAGGCTATCGTCTAAATATTGTCATATATACAATACCCAAATATTTTTGTGATATTTTTGTGATATTTTTGTTGACTAATGATCCAAAAAGTTTGAGATATTCGTATTTTATTACGAAAAGGGTATTTCTTTAATACCATATTGTTTTTCAATGTAGAAATGGATCATCAAGTTATTTGTTCAGATTATGGCGATATATGTCTTGTTGATTGTGCTACAACGCACACTATCCTAAAAAGAAGAGAATATTTATCTAATTTGAACTTAGCTGAGGCTAATGTTCAAACAATATCTGGCATCTCCAATTTGATTAATGGCTCTGGAAAAGCAAATATTATGTTGCCTAGGGGAATAATAATTCATGTTGACAATGCCTTATACTCTGAAAAATCCAGAAGAAATTTACTCAGCTTTAAAGATATTCGACAAAATGGATATCACATTGAAACCATGAACGAAAATAATAGAGAATTTCTCTATGTCACATTGGTTTCAAATGGGAAAAAAGAAGTGTTAGAAAAATTCTCAGCTTTATCATCTGGATTATATTTTACTCATATAAGGCATGTCGAAACGAATGTCGTCTTAAATAAGAAAATTAATGATCCAAAGACATTCATTTTATGGCATGACCGGCTTGGTCATCCAGGATCATCAATGATGTGAAGAATAATTAATAATTCGCATGGACATTCTTTAAGGAGTCACAAAATATTTTCAGCTGGTGATTATAATTGTGCTAGTTGTTGTCAAGGTAAATTGATAGTTAAATCATCCCCAAGTAAAATTGTTGTGGAATCCCAGTTTTCTTAGAACGCATTCAGGGAGACATATGTGGATCTATTCATCCTCACTGTGGACCATTTAGATATTTCATGGTTTTGATAGATGCATCAACTAGGTGGTCACATGTTTGTTTGCTTTCGACCCGCAATGTTGCATTTGCTAGACTTTTAGCGCAAATCATTAAGTTTAGAGCACAATTCCCTGACAACCCAATCAAGACCATACGTCTTCATAATGCCGGGGAATTTCAATCTTAAGCATTTAAAAATTATTGCATGTCTATAGGAATTACCATTGAACATTCTGTTCCACATGTGCATACCCAAAATGGTTTGGCAGATTCTCTAATCAAACGCATTCAATTAATTGCCAGACTTTTAATCATGAGAACTAAGTTATCAACTTCAGTTTGGGGACATGCAGTCTTTCATGCAGCATCTATCATTCGTTATAGGCCTACTGCATATCATGAACATTCCCCCACGCAACTCATTTTAGGTCAACAACCAAATATTTCATACTTAAGAATTTTTGGTTGTGCAGTGTATGTTCCTATACCACCTCCCAATAGAACTAAGATGGGTCCACAATGAAAACTTGGGATTTATGTTGGATTTAACTCATCGTCCATTATAAGATACCTTGAGCCCTTAACAGGGGATTTATTTACTGCACGTTTTGCCGATTGTCACTTTGATGAAGCAATTTTCCCACCATTAGGGGGAGATAAGAAGTCAATTCAAAAGGAATGACGCGAAATTGCTTGGAATGCATCAACTTTATCACATTATGATCCACGAACAAATCAGTGTGAACTTGAAGTTCAAAAGATCATTCATTTGCAACAAATTGCAAATGAATTACCAGATGCATTTAATGATATAAAACAAGTGACAAAATTACATATTCCAGCTGTAAATGCTCCTGCAAGAATTGATGTCTTTATGCAACAAAATACACAAGAACCAACGAAACGCTTAAACCGTAGAAGACCGGTTGGTTCAAAGGATACAATTCCTCGAAAGAGGAAAACAGGAGTAAAAATAAATACAAATCAAAATACTCCTGAGAAAGCACAAGAATCCTTTGATAAGGGTTTGTCAGAACAAGTTGATTCTGATAAGGAACAACTTCCTCTGGAAAAAGATAAAAAAGATGAAAGTAATGAGATCTCAATAAATTATTTAAACTCTGGTAAGATTTAGGATCGAAATGAAATTGTTCCTGATGATATATTTGCTTTTAATGCGTCCTTTGAAATATGTGAAAATGATTATGATCCAGAACCACGATCAGTGGACGAATGTCAAAAAAGACCTAATTGGCAAAAATGGCAAGATGCTATCCAAGCAGAGCTAAACTCGTTAAGAAAACGAGAGGTTTTTGGACCAATTGTCCAAACGCCAGATAGCGTAGAACCTGTTAGATATAAATGGGTATTTGTACGAAAGAGAAACGAAAAAAATGAAGTTACGAAGTACAAAGCAAGACTTGTAGCTTAAGGTTTCTCACAAAGACCTGGCATTGATTATGAGGAAATATATTCTCCTGTTATACATTCAATCACATTTCGGTTCTTGATAAGCCTTGCAGTCTCTGAAGGGCTTGATATGCATTTAATGGATGTCGTTACAGCATATCTGTACGGATCTTTAAACAGTGAGATATATATGAAAATCCCTGATGGATTTGTAATATCTAATGAAATAAAATCAAAACCTCATAACATGCATTCTATAAAATTACAAAGATCTTTGTACGGGTTGAAACAATCCAGATGAATGTGGTACAAACGTCTTAGTGATTATTTACTGAAAGAAGGATATGTAAATAATTCATTTTTCCCATGTGTCTTCATTAAATCATCAACAGGATTTGTGATTATTGTTGTATATGTTGATGATTTAAATATAGTGGGAAACCACGACAACATCGTTAGAACATCCGAATACTTGAAAAAGGAATTCGAGATGAAAGAACTTGGAAAAACAAGACTTTGTCTTGGTTTGCAAATTGAACATTTTTCAAGTGGAGTACTTGTCCATCAATCAAATTATATTGAAAAATTATTAAAAAGATTTTATATGGACAAGGCACATCCATTGAGCTCTCAAATGGTTGTCAGATCACTTGAAGTGGATAAGGATCCATTTCGACCTCAAGAAAGTGATGAAGAGCTAATTGGTCCGGAGGTACCATATTTAAGTGCAATTGGTGCACTTATGTTGTCACGGCCCAATTTTCTAATCTTGATTAACTTGCTTAATCAAGATCACAGACCCGTGACGTGGGGCCCGCATGAGATGCGCACACTTACTGAGGCACGTGGCCGAGGTAAATGTTATATTTGTACTAGTGTATGCCTAGTGATATGTATATGTGTAGACTAACTAAGTCGGTTCATGCGATTATAGGCGTCGAGATGCGAATGGGACACGCCTCGATTTGTGTGCGAGCCGGGGAGTCGGGTAGCTAGACATGTGGTAAGTCTAAGTTTAGTCAAATGGGTGTTAATTAATTTATTTCATAACATAAGTCTATGGTATACACATCAATTTAAATAAACTATTACTTAGCCTATGTTATATTTAAATGAAATCAAATATTAAGGCCTATGGTCAAATGTAATTACAACCACCCTTTGGATATGCCTAGGGATGTGTACTAGCACACACTCCCATGTAATTTGTGTCATGCATTTGTGTCACAAAGCTGAAATTTTAGTGAAAGTAGGAGTGATTAATGGTCATTAGATCATCTTAGAGATGGACAAAAAAATCAAATGATGGATGACCATGATAAAGGAAACTACATGCTTGACAAGTGGCATTTAGGGGTTTCATGCTTAACAAGTGTCATTGAGCTGAAAAAAAGTAGGTGAGTAGGAGTGTTTGATGACCCTTGATTCACATGGAGATGGAGTTGTGCAACTTGATGAAAACCCAACACTATAAAAGAAACACTTAAACACTTTCCTTCTCATTTGCATACAAATCAAGCAAAAAAAAAATTCAGAGCTGTTAGGGGAGTTTGTTTGCTGGAAATTGGAGTGTAAGAGAGCCAAATTTCCATATCAAAGGAAGCTCAAGTGACAACCATCAAAGCTAAAACCTTAGGTATCATCTATACTCTTTTATGCTTCAATCGTTGTGTTCTTGGTTATGAATATTGAAGCTTTTATATAAAATCGATTTCAAAGATGTTTTAATGATGTTTTAACTCATTTTGAAACACTAAATGATTTCCTTAAGCTGTATTTCATAATTGAGAAGTTTTGTCAAAGATTGGGGTTTTTTTCTTGTAAAATTGAAAATCTGATTTTCTTGATACAGCCTCTGTAATTTGGACATAACTCACTCATAATAACTCCAAATTAAGTGATTCCAATGCCATATGAAAGTTAACTCATATACAAACAACTTTTGTGTCTACCATGTTTTTGAAATTCCAGCTCTTTCTTACTCAAAAATGCTCTACAAATAGGTAATGTAAATGTCATGATGGGATTGTTGAAGGTGAACTTTGAAAAGGCATAACTCCTCCAATTCATATCCAAATGAGATGAATTTTTATTATGTTATTCTTGGATATGTAAAGTGACTTGTGACCAAAAATTATGATTTTTGGAGCTTTAAATTGGGAGAACTGATTTTTACAATCTCGCTGATCAGATTTTGATTCAAATTCGAGTTGTCTTTGAAAATATTTGATATCTCCTTCATTTTATATCGAAACCTTACACACAATACCATTCCAGAAAGCTAAGACCTAGAGCTAAAACTTTCTTCTTAAGTGTCTTTGATGATTTAGAGTTTATGATGGTTTAATTAACGCTGCAATACTAAGTATCAAATTGGAGTTTTGCAAGAACTTAAGGGGCTGTTTTGGGTTATAGGTTCACAAATCTATTTGACTGACCTAAAACCAACCAAATACCTATCTAAACACACCAGGACTTAGGAGAGCGTACCGGGAGTCTAGGGACGCGGGTGTCGGGTGTCGGGAGGCCGAATAGCTAGGACTACTGCGTTAACTAGTAAGTGAAACTGTGGGAACTCTTTACTTTATTTCATTCCAGTCATTTATAAATTTTCAGTCTATTTGTAGACTTGCTAATTTATTTCCCACATCATGCTTTCCTTGTTTCTATTCATATTGAATATCGATATAGCATGATGCCTTGTTTATTATATCATTGACTCCATGTTTCCTTATATGCTCAATATTTGTCTTGGAATGTGGCTAATGGATATTTAGAAAATGCATGCTATAGGGTTATCTGTTATGTTGGACTTGTCTTCTACTTTCCTTGGGGCTTTGTAGCCTAACATATGTTAAAATCATAACAACTTTAGGAAATATATTCTTGAAAACTAAAGTAGGGATTATCTAGTGTCCATTGCACACGAGATGCGCGGATTCACGAGGATTTCGGTCTTTCGGGGTCTCCGGCACTCGCTACTACACTTGGGCGGCACACGTGGCATGGATCACGGGGTTGTCGGCAAGTATAAATGATTTAAATACGCCGAGCACAAATTCCGCCATTTGAGGTTATTAGAAAGAAAAGAAAAAGAGAGATTATTATCATATATTGAGCACGCTCTATACGAAGTGGAAAAGGCTAGGTGATAGTTCTCACCGCCGACCGGACGTAGATCATCTCGACTTAGCTCGTGTCGGTTATGTGTATCTGTTAACGTTGGTATTTACTTGCATTATTTATTCAAAGATTTCTTCACTACATATGCTTTTAAATACCTTTTGTTTAAATTGGAAATGTAGTATTAGATTTCCCCGAGCTTATCACTTAAATATCATCATACTCACCGTCTAGCTTGTGACGGTGGGTGTAGATCCGTCGAGCAAAGACCAGGCGGCAAGGAGAAGATCGGCGACTACCTCTCGAGCTCCGAGCGCGTAGTGCCCGTACACGTAGGGTACTTTTTGTATTATGTTTACTTATGTCTTTATCTTTTGGGACGTTATTGGGATGAGTGTTAGATTACCCGACTTTTGGCTTTCACTTTGTTTATATATGTTCGCCGTTTACTTGCATATATATGGTGATCGTTATTTCCTGGATTCCACACTTAGGTGTTATAAAAGAAAAAAAAAAAAAAAAAATTTCCGCTAAAATATTAAAGACTTCCGCTAAATAAAATAATTGTTTAAACAAGAGAACACATGTAATAAAGGCTGACTAATTCGTAATCGAGTCCTATGTGTCGTGATTAGGACTTAATTACGGGATTAGGCCGGACGGTGCCCTAGATTAGAAGCGGGGCCGTCACATATGTATCTTGCAAATTGTACAAGACCCGATATTGCTTTTGCTGTCAACCTACTTGCAAGATATAGCTCTTCACCAACTCGAAGACATTGGAATGGTGTTAAACACATTTTTCGATATCTTCGAGGAACAAGTGACATGGGTTTATTTTACTCGATAGGGGTAAAATTAAATCTCTAAGGTTATGCTGATGCTGGATTCTTATCAGATCCCCATAAGGCCCGTTCTTAAACGGGATATTTATTCACCTGTGGTAATACTGCTGTATCATGGAAGTCAGTAAAACAAACTATGGTTGCTACTTCTTCCAATCATTCTGAAGTACTTGCAATTCATGAAGCAAGTCGTGAATGTGTTTGGTTGAGAAACATGATTGAACATATTCAAGAATCATGTGGATTGCCTTCAATAAAAGATTCTCCAACCATATTATATGAAGATAATGCAGCATGTATTGTACAATTAAGTGAAGGATTCATAAAAGGGGACAGAACAAAACATATTTCACCAAAATTCTTTTATGCACATGAGCTTCAGAAGAATGGTGAAATTGATGTCAAGCAAATCCGATCGAGCGATAATCTTGCTGATTTATTTACAAAAGCCTTACCAACTACGACATTTAAAAGGCTTACATATGGTATTGTCTTGCGTAAACTTAAAGACATTGCAAGTAAAGAAACTGAACAAGTTTCACCCATGTTCACATGAGGGGGAGTTATTGATTAGTGTATTGCACTCTTTTTCCCTTAGCTATGGTTTTATCCCATTGGGTTTTCCTAACAAGGTTTTTTTAATGAGGCAATCCTAACAATATTATACTCATTTTAAGATTAATAAGAAATGTGTACTCTTTTTCTTTTACTAGATTTTTTTCCTACATGATTTTCTAGTAGAAGTTTTAACGAGGCACATTCTCTCTACAATTGTCATCCAAGGGGGAGTGTTATGATATGGATGAACAATTGATCAAGACTTTGTATGACTAATCATTGTCAAGCATGGCTCTTACATTGAGTGGTAATATCAAGCATGGCTCTTACTTGCATCCATATCCAATGTACTCATTATTTCATGTGTTGTCGGCATTGCTTGTAAAGAGTTGTATGGCATGTGATGTATGTGTAACTTGTAAACATTGTCTTAGTACATTTATCATCATCACCAAAGGGCCTATATAAAGGGTATCAACCTCATTGTAAAAATACACCAAGTTGAATGACAACTCCTCATTTCAACTCTCTCATTTCTCCTCTTCTACTTTGTAGTTGTAGTTCTTTGTAGTTCTTTGTAGTAGTAAAAGTTCTTAGTTCTTCTACTTTCCTTCTCTAGTTCTAGCAAGTCTCAATTCAATTTACAACAGTAACTTCTTATTTGTTCTTATTTTTGTTTGACGTGTTCTTTTATCTTTTACATGTTTTACATGTTTATATATTCAAGTAGGTTCCGTGATTTATTTCATCTAATGAAATTCAATTCTTTAAAAATTAACATGGTATTAGAACTTGGTTATGGGTGATCTCTAGTTTCTCACTGTCGGCTACCTCGACTTCGTCTCCGTCTCAACGCATGAGTTGAGATCTGCCATCCTTCGTTCTTCACGATTCCTAATTCCTCTTCACAGAAAATAATTCTGCAACTTCCTGAGTCACTTTTTCGGGAAATCTTCTCGTGAAAGCACCCACAAAATGTCTAGAACTGTCTCTAAAATGTGTAGATGGTGCTGAGGCTAACGACAAGGAGGTGACTGTCCGCTGCTCCGTCCACTCGTTCTGTTTCTTCGATCTGTTTACTTTTATGGTTCAGTCTGCCTCGTGTGTTCTTGCTTTATGCACAACACATCGAATCTGATCTTCGCAAACATCATGTTGATCTTGTGACTCGCTGTTGTTCGTTCGTCATCCCGACTGTACAAGTGTGCGTTCTTGTTTGTGCATTTCTGCATCCTCTGCCTGCGTCATCTCCATGTGATTTGGTAATTCTGTGCGCACGTCAACAAGTTTTTTTTTTCCTTTTCTTCTCAACAAAGAAAAGATGATGCTATTTAGATTTTTTTTTTTTTTTTTTTTTTTAAGAAAGAAGCTTTATTGATAAAAAATAAGTGAGGTAAGGAGTTTTTCTTCCTTGAACCCAAAGCTAACTATACAACCACCAATTATATACAACAAAAAGGTGTGCCCTCTCAAAAAACCACTAATATATAA
This sequence comes from Stephania japonica, assembly GCA_039657345.1. Classification (NCBI taxonomy): domain Eukaryota; kingdom Viridiplantae; phylum Streptophyta; class Magnoliopsida; order Ranunculales; family Menispermaceae; genus Stephania; species Stephania japonica. Next base: position 37,254,745 of record CM077559.1, read on the forward strand.
AACCACCGAATATGTATGTTCCAAGTAACCCACATTCACAGGACTAAGGCCCCTAAAAATTACCATCCCCCTTTGGAACCAAAAAATGACTCCCAAGTTGAAAGATCGAGTTGGTGCACTGCCCTCACAGGGGTGACTTTCCTACTCGATGATTCTACTTGACATCGACCCCTAAACCCACTTCGACCTCAAAAAAGACCCATGATCCACTCAACCTCATAATCTATTCTAATTCCCAGTGAGTTATGTCTATCCTTGTTCTTTAAAGTCTTTAGACCCTGATAAAACTGTCGCCACTTTTTTTTTAATTGACTACTATATTTCCTCCCAATCTGAATCTTGACCACAATCAATAGTTATTTAGTTTCAAGTCACCACAATCAATAGTTATTTTGTCTTTTGTGACAAAAAAAATTGGATTGTGGTGTGGGTGATCTTTTTGAGAAAGAAAAGGCATTGAATAGCCTTTTCATGTCCTCCCACACGTCCGTTCTTCCGTCTTGCCAGACTTCTCTATCCTGTCTCTGCTTTGGGCCTCTCAATCATGGGCTACGTTACAGGATCACCACCACGCACATCTCTCGTGCGCACATCCATGGGCCTCTCATCTGTTTCATTGTGTTCATCCGTGTGCACATCGCCCATCAGATCTGTGGGGCTATCTTGTATTTCATTGTTTTTTTTATATTTTGTTGAGATCCTTCCTATTTCACATTATTATAAATGATTTTTTTTTCTTGTCCAACAATGTCAAAGTGAGTGCTTACTTCATTTTAGATATATGCATCGCTTTCGAAGACATTTTACACTCATCGAGTATAACAATTTGCGAGTGTTAGATCTGCAACTCGATGGGTTATTTTTGAACATCTGATTGGTAATCCCAAAACCCAACTGTGTAGGTGACAAGAATTTCACTTTGCAAAGAATTCCTGCAAATTGTAGGACTTGGAAGAGATCAGAGATTGTATTTTAGTTATTTTTGAAATTGTATAAATTTCAAAAGATGTATACATATATGTATAAAACGAGGTGTGAACCTTTTTTAAGGCCAATTTGCAAGAACTAACTTTCCAAAACCATACCAGCAAAATGAAAATCAGCATCTCATCAGTAAATACTAACCAAAACCAATATACTTTCCAAAACTACAAATGTTGAAACTCACTAAATTGTTGAAGCTAGATGGATTTTGAAGACTAACTTCAATAGTCATTGGCGGTTCCTCAAATCTTAATATCTTGATATCTTGATTGTTCCTGTGGACTAGTATATATAATAAGGGAAAAATTGGGGTTGCCACGTGACGGTTTCCAACCTTCTCGTAGCGCTACGTGGCACATCCTAAAGTCTTCCTTTTTTCGCAAGCCTAAAGTCTTCCCTTATTAAAATTAAAATCCCATTAAATAAAATACCTTACTATTGTGTTTGTTCATTATTTAAAAGAAATAAAAACATTTCAACAATAATTAAACTACTTTTTAGCCGTTACACTAAAAAGTAACCATTTATGTTTTGAATGGAAACATAAAGCATTTTCAAAACATTAAAAATAAAAAACTTTCAAGTTTTGATTGGAAGATAGAAACATTTTTTAACACATAAATATGAAAACTGTCAAATTTATAAAAAATTATTATAATTGTGTGTTTGCCGTAAATAAAATTGCTACAAAAGTACATTGATTCACTAATTCGATTTGTTCAAAAGAACTGCCATTACTTTTACTGTGAATGCGATTGTGAAATTGAAACAGTTTGACAATCATGGATTGCTCATTACAATATTGAAACACATTACAATACACAAACACCTGCTACAACAACATAACAATAGCAAAACTTCCTAAAGAGAAGACAAAATCAAGACCTCCAACAAAGGGAAGACAAACTACCTAATAATAAAACTGAAAATAAGGATCAACCCAAATCACTGCACAAACCCAAAAATAAGTGTTGAGGAAGAAGTACTACAACAAGGAGATACAATCTTCACATACTTGAAAAGATCTACACTTTATTAAACACATAGAATGCTAAACCACCGCCGATCAAACACAGAATCACAACTGATCAAAAGAGAAGATTGACGGTGGTTCAAGATCTTGATTCAAGAGAGAAAACTCAAAAAAGAGGTTTTAAGATTAGAGCAGCCAGTTATATTGTTGTTACCCTTGTTTGTTTAGTGTGAATATAAATAAATACGATTGTGAACATCTTCTTCATTGTTGGCCTTCTCTTTCGTGTATTGAATGTTCTTTCGTTATTAGATGCTTAATTAGATTTTTGAGTTCTCTATAGACAAACCCCATTCTATGTAACCAAGTAAGGTTTAAGTTTTATTATTTTTTGAAACCTTAAGTTTTATTTAATTATTTCTTTGTAAACAAATTAATTTGTGAATATTTTGTCTTTTTCATAGAAAAGAGTTATATGACAGAATTTTTTAGTCTTGAGCCCATAAGAGAGTACATAATAAGTCGTTCTTTATTTTCTTTTTCTTACTTTTATTTTCGATGAACTTTATATTAACGTATTTTATTTATTATTGATATTATGTCTCTACCGTGGGCAACGCACAGGATGCCAATCTTTTGAGTTATATTCTTGTTTTAATAAATTAACTAATAATATTGCTCTTGGCTTTGAGTTTATCGGAGATTATATATAATAAGTGAATTATATTTTAATTTTTCTTTACCTAATCAAATTTATTTTCATCAAATTATAAATTAATGCATTTCAGCTATAACTAATAGTTGCTCTTTCCTACTTTAAAAAAATTTAGTTTTTCCAGTCCGAGAAGCATGTGATGTCGAACGCAGCATATCATTATTGTCCTAATCATTCTCTTCGGCCACTATATAAGTCAAAGCTTCCCAATCACTTTTTTTTTTTCTGATAAAAATGTTGTATTCATATATCATTCAACATTGAGATCAAGTACAACCATAACTACTTAATCAAGAGGTTGATTTCATACATTTAGCCATTTGACTAGTATATATATGGGAAAAATTGCATCATTACATGACCAACCCCATTCGCTTGCCTATGAACCATAAACCCCAAAAATAAGGCTTTCAACAAGAGATAAAAATCAAGTGTCCAACTAGGGAATAACATCTAAACCTTCCAATGAGAAAATGAAACTACTTATTTAATAAAAACAAAATACCAATAAAAAGTATCAATCCAGTAGTCGCATGCACAAATTCACACACAAGCGTATATGAAGATGTAGAGTTAAAGAGTCGGCTTGTTTCAATGTTGAATATGATAACTGCAACATGAAAAAAACCATTCATCGATCTCAGATCTAATCATACATGTTTTATTTGATGAACGAAAAGAAAAATGGTATCATTGGAACCACTGCCGATTAAACAAGAAGATCGATGGTGGTGGTTCAGAAAACTAGAATCACTAAAAAGAACCAAAGATAAAAAGAAAATTTTAGGGTTTCGGAGACAGGATGATACAAATCTTTCAACTTCCCAATCACTTACCTTCCAAGCTATCTTTCAAAATCTCATTTTATAAGCATTAAATTGACATCATTATTATTGTTTATGAAAGTTAACAAGGAAGTAATACGTGGTGAAATTATTGCGATGCCATTATAAATTGCATTATTGCCAAAGAGATTATTTTTTGAAAGTTTTTGCATTGCGTATATTATCCTTATATTTTATTTTTAATTTTATTTTCTATCATACATTTAATTACAAATATTGTATCACATATCTTGGTAATGATATCATATAACTTTGTACGTCTCTTTCTATTTGTTTTTTGTCGGAACAAGTTTGAGTCTAAAATAGTCTACAATAATACAATTGAATTGTAACATAATAATTATTTTTTGAGTCCTAAATAGATCAATTTATTCCAAATCATTAGCAACTACATTCCTAGAAAAGTGGGTAAAACGTTCCACTCCCTCCGACCAGGCGTAGAACTAGCTCCCCGTGCAACATAGTGGGCCACTAAATTCGTTGATCTAACAATAAAACAAACTCGATTGGATTCCACATCCTTTAACAACCCTTTGCAATCTTCAATCACCAAACCAAAATATGAAGTGTCTTTGGTCTTGCTCAACAATGCCTGCACAACTACTTGGGCATCGGACACAAAGATAACGTATCCCTGAGTCTGTGTTTTTAGCCAACTCAACATCTCTCGTATCTCCAAATCCTCTTCCATAGTCGGCTCAAAAAAAGTACTCCAGGCCTTACCTACTGCCTCACAACCTTCCCCTCGTCATCCCGCAGAACAGCCCCATAAGAACTGATCCCCATTTCTTTAAAACAAGCTGCATGAATATTGCACTTTACCTATCTTCTCCTAAGTTTCTACCATTTACTCCCCACTCTCCCATTCTCCCTTTTCCATACCTGTATCCCCATACGAGCATGAATCCAAGTAGCTAGAAGAGATTTAAAATTCTCCACAATTTGGATTAGGTGGCTCTCCTTATTCTTTTTCCATAATACCGAATTACGGTTATTTCAGACATTTCATGCTATCATTGCAACAAACCCTACTTCCTCCTTTGTATGGGTTATGCACAAATCCTTAATCCAAGTATTAAACGAAACACTACTCACGCCATTTGCATCCAACCCATAGCCGACACGCGTCGGCACTTAGCAAGGATTCATCCAGTATTTCATATATCCATAATGAGGCTGGCTAGGTCAGGACCGAGACCGATGGTAGATATTAGACAGATTGATGTTTGGCTTGATGTGACATACACAAAGCAAACAATTGATATTATAGATTGTAGGATACAAACTCTACAGAACAGGGAGATCCGAAGGTATTAATTTGTTGGTAGCATCATAGGACTAAGGGACTCACCTGAGAGCTCGAGTCCATGCGACATCGTTATCCCTAGCTATTTGCCAGTAAGAATTTATTTTGGTTTTGAATTTTTGGAAGGAATTTCCCCTAGTTGGAAAGAACTATAACGACTCAAACCTAATTTGTCGTTATTTATGACACCATTACAGATGTGGACGACAGCTCAGACGCTCGTGAACCCCACCGCTAGGTCGGAGCACGCCCGAATTAGGTATACAGTTTATTTTATGTGCTATTTGATTTGTTTTATGATGTATATATTCAAATTAGTGAAATTTCAATGTGTCTTTATAGTAATTATTATCGAGCGAGATAGTGTGACGGGTATTCGCCTCGAATAGTGTATGGATGTGGGTATCGGGTAGGAGAATAACTAGTAAACTAGGCCGAGGGTTTGTACACAAATAATAAATGATAAAATACATTAAATAATTAAAATAAAATATCGTTTAGACGTTAATGACACGAGTGTATATGTTTGGCAGTCGACACAGTTCATGACTGGGTACAGGAACGCCCAAAGGTTCATTGGATTGTGTTGAGTAAGGATAAGAACAAGTGACCAAGTCCACATTCAAGTCACCAATTGGATGGCTATTTGACTTCATAAGGACCTTAGGATTAGGCATTAAGATTTGTGGACACAAATGATGAAGTTTGTGTTAGGTTTCAGGGATCAAGCGCAGCAGGATTTTTCGAAACCTTTTCAAAATATCCCCGAACCAGGATCCTATCGATTCCATTAAACTGATATATCAAGAGAGAAAATCCATACCTTAATAAGCACAACTCCATGTCTGCCTTGTTTGGTATTTATCGATTCCTTGAAGACACTGCCAGAGATGAACATCATCTATTAGAAATTTACATATGAATGGATGATCACGATCTAGAGTGCTAGCGCAAAAAATTCTAGGGAAGTAAATTCTCACAAAAAAACTCTCTAAAAAATCTCTCAAGAAAAGTCTCATACACATACAACTGTGACCCTAATGTCTTATTTAAAGTTCAATAATTCGAGTTGTAAAATAACTCCATCTCATAGTCATACTCTAAATAAAGTCTTAGATAAAGTCCAACTCTAAAAATGATAGATTCATAGACAATTAACAATTACTAATCCAATTAGAGTCATATTCAAAATAGGATTTACTAAGAGACTAAATTTCTAGTCACACTAGAAATGTAGGAGAGTTATGAATCCTAATCAAACTAGGACTCTTAATGAAAAATTTTAAAATGAATTTTACCAAATCAAATTCATCAACCTAGATTATATTAAATCGCACAAGGCCGTTCTTTGTGTGCGACCCAATATGTTCATACAATGTTGGCAGTGAACCAAAACCCTTTTCGGCACACAAGTCATAAGCGGACTCTAGCAAGACATTATAACTACCCAAGTTGCATAAAGATTAATAAATCGATACAACCTAATAGACAGTGTATATCATATCCTTTTGTCACGCGATATCTTTTGATTGAACTTAAGACATGGAATGTCATCCTTATGGTTCAATCCACTAGTCCCGATCTTCGAGTAGACTAAAATTTCTAAGTGACATTGATCAAATCAATTCACTAGACATGGCCATTTATCAGTCTAATATATCGATGGGCCCAATAGATATCGCTCTCTAAAAGAGAGGGACAAATTGCATCTTGATCACACAACTTCCATACATTAGTCGGACAATGACTAATCATAATCTTTATAATCATCCGGTTAAAGACGATGTTTAATTGTGTCAAATCATTGTGTTCCTAATGTTTGAGTCTCTGGTGATATCAAGTCGAAGGACTAAATGATATAACTATCTTGAGGATCACTTATGACATTGACCATGTAGCGTTATCATAGCGGGTCAGTTCAGTATTTGTTCCCAACAAATACTCATGATTTTGACCCGTATCCGTATACGCATAATCATCACATGACTATCAATCAAGACTCACACTAGTCTTAATTTATTATTGTTCCTATAATAATAATTGACTAGGGATGTTTAGAATAATATAATAATTATTCATGGATACTATTATAAAATAAACATGTATCTACTTATAACAGTTAAATAATATTTACAAAATTAGCCTAGGACACATATTCCAACATTTCCCACTTGCACTAGGTCTAATCCTACACGTATCCTATACTGTGTGACCTTAATCCGTTCTTAGTGGAAGAATTTTATTTATGTATCTTTGACATTGTTTAATATTGATGTTCTGCAAATCTTCAAGTTCATTCTTTAATAAGACAAAAAATGCTTGAATGATTGTTTAGATCTATTGTGTGATTTAGGTTCCACAACCTAAAGTTGTGCATTGGTCTTAGAATAAAATCCAACGTAGCTTTCAACACTTGGAATCACAACTTATTCAATCATGAATCTTATGATCTAAACATTTTTTTTGGTTGCATCAAATGCTGCTACAACTAAATTTATGTTGTAGAACTTTGTTAGAGTGAGTTTAGAACATTTCCAACTCACTTCATCTTCCTACGAAGTTAACACATATCCACATTGTGATCATTAATAATTTATTTTAACTTGAAAGATTGCATTTTGTAATCATTTAGAAAACTCACATCTTTCAAATCTTTGTAAACACAATAATATTTCTTAAGTGCTTCCGAAGTACTTAAGAATGTTATCAATAAATATCCAGTGATGTTTACGGAAATCTTTGAAATATATGTATGTTTTGCCCAAAGCATATGATATATCAAGTTGAATGCAAAGTATAACATATCTAATGGTTTCCATAGCTAATACATATGAAATCATACTCACATTGTCCCGCTCATAATTTGTCAGAAGAATTTGAGTCTTGCTGAGACTTATATTATAAGACATAGGTACGAATTCTTTTAAGAATCTCGCACACTGAAACCTTTTCAGTTATTTGTCTATATAAACACTCTAATTTAGACTAATTAGCCTATTAAATCTATCTCTAAAGATCTTTATCACAAAGATATAGGCCTAATTGTCTACGAATTTCATTGAGAAGCTTTTCCTCAACCAAGACTTGACATTTTGTAAGGTTAAGACATTGTTTCTAATGAATAATATATCATCAACATACAGATTCAGAAAAGATAATTGCACTCCCATTAACCTTTATGTGTATATAAGGTTTATCTTCGATTCAATGAACTTAATTAATTAATCAAAATATATATCCCAACTCTGATAAGCTTACTATAATTCATAAAATGAATCTTTTAAGCTTGCATACCTTTCTAAAATTCTTAAGATAATTAAAGAGTCGCACTAAGGGCACCCCGCAATCCTCTCAGGGCACCCCGCTGATTAAGGCACCCCAGCAATTTATCAGGGTACCCTAGTACTTTTACCAAAATGCCCTTTCATTTGATGTGCGAGCACCCCACCACCAAATTGAATGAAACCCTTTTTTTCTCCCTTCCATCACCACATCAAGGCCTCAATATACCAAATTATCTCACTTTCTTACTTGTTGAAGGTAGATTTGTTGTTTTTATGGTCGGACGATGTGTTTAACTTCAACCCTGTAGCGCTCGATCACACAGGGCTGTGATTTGTCTTTTGGTCTCGGACGTCCATTGCTGAAACCATTGTGTAAGTGTCGGTTAATATCAACCGACATCTAAGTAAGAAGGACCCTTATACCACGTGGCTGTGTATCACTGAGACTACTGGTTTTGGTCTCGGTGGCCTGTTACCAAGACATTAAGCTATGTCTCGGTTGCTTCTAACTGAAGTGTAATAAAAAGTTATGTTTGGGATTAAACTCGGTTGGTAATAACTGACACCTTTTGTTAGTTATCAGTTATAGGGTACCGAGACACTACAATATGGCTCGGTCCTGTGTGACCGATAAATTCGTGTTCGTGGCTCACCTTCAAAAATGAAAAAAAACCCTTATAAAAACCATTAAAACTAACTTGTTGTGTGTGAGGTCCGCCTCCCACTCATTTTCTTCAACCATTAGACTCTAAAAACACTTAAAACTCGTCGAATCTCCGAGCGGTGACAGATTAACAAACGCAATTAACAAGGGTTTGTGCGCACTCTTTAATCGACAAACGCGATGTCCGGCTTGCGACGGATCGACTTGACTTCGTAAAAAAAATTGAGTTTTCAAAAGTGGGGTGCCCTGATAGGGCATTTGAATGGGTATGTAAATTATTAGATTGGATAAGGGCATTTTTGTCAATTGGTCATAAAATCCGTTTTAATTAAAAATGGCGGGGTGCCCTGAGATGATTGCGGGGTGCCCGTTATGTCATACACATCTTTAAGGAGCATAGAGCAATGCTATTTTGATACACGTTTGCTATATCTTATAGTCAAGCTATGAAGTAATGACAATAAGAATTCTAGACCTTAAGCTTAGCTACTATTGAAAAATCTTATCATAATCAACACCTTGATTTAGATTGAAAATTTTCTAATTTTTCTATAAGCCGTGCTTTTTAGTATGCACCTTTTTTATGTCATTTTAAATTATTTACCTCTAATGGTCATACCACTTTTCAAGTAAATAAATCAAGTTCCATACTTGAATAACATACATGATTTAAAAGTGAGAGTTCATTAACACTTAGTCTCTTCATCCAATCTAGACAAGACATGTCTCTTGATAAGTAGTGATTCATTATGATCCAGTATGAAAAAATATATCACAACTATCAATAATAAGAAATTTCATATTTCTCTAGCCAATTTCTTATTATTCTAGATTTTTAAGAGATATAAGTTACTTGTGTATACTCAATTAGTTCAAAACTTTGTTGAGCATTCTAAAGTGGTTCAATTCTCATTTGTGGCTCTTGAACATTTCAAAATTTATTTTATCCCCAATAATGTCTTTGAAAGAAGCTCTTTATTTAGAAAGACTTCATTTTGAGCAACAAATAGTTTATTCTCAATAGGAAAAAATAGTATCATAATGATCAATCACAAATAGGAACAAATGACTTAGGCATCAAACTTTATGTGACTTAACGTCTTATGTAAGTCTTGTCGCCTTAAGTCTAAAGAAAAGACGAATTAGGTCTTTTATTCCATATCGTAAATGGAATTTTATCAACTTTAAAGAATATAAGGTTTAGTATGAAGTGCAGTGGTTTCTAAAGTATAGCCTAAATAAGAAATCTAAGGAAGGTCTATGTGACACATTATAAATCGAATTATATCCTATATAATTCGATTTCTCCTTTTAAAACATCATTTCGCAATTCATGTTCCTAGTGGAGTTAATTGCAAGACTATCCCACAATTTCAAAGATGATCATTTAAACTCTTGGCTCAAATATTATCTACCTTGATCTCATCAAAGTATGCTAATAGTTTGCCAAGTGATTTTATTTTCTATATGCTTATTTTGAAATGTTCGTAACAATTCAAAATTATGTCTCCCTAATAGGATCTGTAATTCACTATAAAATGAACAATTTCACTCTATTAAATTATAAAAATATATATTTTATTGTGGGCCCACCTGAACCAGGCTCGGTTCAACCCAACTCGGCCAAGCCCGGGCCATTTGTGACGGCCCTTCTTTTAATCTAGGGCACCGCCCAGCCTAATCCCGTAATTAAGCCCTAATCACGACACATAGGACCCAATTACGTATTAGTCAGCCTTTACTACTTATATTTTTGTGGATCGTGTTCAGGATAAGTAATTCACTAGTTTTATTATTTATTCAATTTTTCATAGTTACTAAATTAGTGGAAGTCTTTAATGTATTAGCGGAAGCAAATTTTTATAATCCTAAGTGTGGAAACCAGGAAATAACGATCACAATATATATATATATATATGTAAGTAAACGTCGAACATATAAACAGTGTGATAGTTAAAAGTCGAGGAGCTATGTGCTCAGAACTAAGAGGTAGTCGCTGATCTTCTCCCTGCCAGGCCTGGTGCTACTCGACGGACCTACACCCACCGTCACAAACTAGACAGTGAGTATAGTGATATTTAAGTGATAACTGGAGAATTCTATACTACATTTCCAATTTAAACAACAGGTATTTAAAAGCATAAAGTAGCAGAAGAATGATAAATAAATAATGCAAGTAAATACCACAGTTAACAGAAATACATAGATAAACACAAGCTAAGTCGAGATGATCTACGTCCGGTCGGCGGTGAGAACTATCACCTAGCCTTTACCACTACTGTATGGAGGTGTGCTCAACATATCATCATTTTCTAGTAACCTCAAATGGCGGAGCTGTGCTCTACGCGTATAAATGATCTATACTTGCCGACAACCCCGTGGCCAATACCACGTGTGCGCCACCCTGTGAATCCGCGCATCTCGTATGCAATGGACACTAGATAATTCCTACTTTAGTTTTCAAGAATTAATATCCTACAACGCTATGATTTCAACACAAGTTAGGCTACAAAGCCCCAAGGGAATAGAATACAAGTCCATACATATTAAATAGACCTAAAGCATGCTTATCTAAGTAATCATCAACCTCAATTTAAGACAAACATTGAGCATATAAGGAAACATAGAGTCAATGATATGCTACACAAGGCATCATGCCATATCAACATTCATAATGAACGGAACAAGGAAAGCATGATGTGAGAGTACAAACAGTTAGTCTACCAATAGACTGAATAATATATTAAATGGAAAGAAATAAAGTAAAGCATTCTCACAGTCTCACTTACAAGTCAAGATAGTAGTCCTAGCTATCTGGCCTCCCAATACTCAAAACTCGCATTCCTAGACTCCCGATACGCTCTCCTAAGTCCTGGTATGTTATGATACTATTTAGGGTCGATGTGTGCGTGTCAGTTGTATAGCTCGTATACTTGATTGATCAATTTAGTCTTTTAGTATTTTATTTGTAAAACATGCTGTGAACAGTGCCCGACGCGCTGTTGACGTCACCCAGCACGCTGGGGCACATAAGTGCGTAATGGGATATTTGCCATGTGTTGGGGGTACCCAGCGCACTATCAAAAATCCCCAGCACGCTACTGTTCTTGAGCGATGAATAGTAGCATTGTCTTCCACATAATAGGTAGCACGCTAAGCACTGTACCTAGCATGCTGGCTGCGCGAAACCCAAAATTTCTATAGGGAAATTCTGATTTTTCTTTGGATCTGGACATCATCAAATTGTTCACAAACACATGTGTGACTTCATTGAACACAAATCATCATCAAAAGCACTTCCAAAACAGAGAAATCCTCAGATATCTCGAATTTAAACATGCATGAAAGCATTTTACAAATTTTCACTAAAAACTTTGATTTCTTCGAAAATTCAGCTCAAAACCATAGATAACACTCGATTCAAACAATATAAGAAATAAAAACTCTTTACAAACCAATATCACAGCTCAAATCCGATTTGAACACAAAATCCCCATTTTCAACCCATTTTAATGGAAAAAGTGGTTGTGAGTGTTATTACCTTAGGTTAGATATTGGTTTTCTGTAACAGCCCAAATTAATTAAATCTGGATTAGGGTTAATCATGAGGATTAACGGGTAATTTAGGCGTTACGTGGACAGCTGGGTTGACACGAAAATGAGTTCCTAGGCTGGTATTGTGTTATTTGTGCATGTTGTTTGTTTATTATTATGATGGGAAAGTTATTATTATTTATATAAACATTACATGTGTGTAAGTTGATGTCAGGCGAGGTTGAGCGCCGGGGTTTTGTGGCGTGAGTCAGGCCAACACGGGGGTTCGGGAGTTGTAAGACTGGGCGTTGGGGTTTGATTGATTTTAACAATATAGCATGACCCTAATTTAAGGGTTAGTATAATGAAAATTAAATATAACTTTGGGCTAAGTTATAACTAAATTAGGTACACTAAGTGTGGGACCGCCTCGGGAAGTGTGCCGGCGCGGGGCACCGGGTGCCGAGTAGTCGGGAGACTAGTGTGACCTTATTAGTATTTTATGGAATTTAAATTGAGGGTTTAGATAATTTATATGAGTTGAATCAAAAGATATATTTAATATCCTATAGTTTTAGCTGGATTAATCAGGATCCATTGAATGATTCTCGAGATGCACAATAGGGTCATTAGTGTCAAGATAAGGTGTTAGTGAGTGGGAGTGACGCAGGGTGAATAGTGATCACTAGATTTGCCTCGAGATGAGTGTACACACTTGATCAAAACCAACTATATACATATATATATATATATATGTTGACCGATCAAACAAATGAAGAAGAAGAAAAATTGAGAGAGAGGAGAAGAGGGTGAAGATCATCAACTAAGGTGTGAAGAGAGTGGATCAAGGTCATTCAATAATAAGTTCCCAAGGTATGATTCATCAACTTGGGTGATTTATGAGATTTTGGTTTTGTTGGTTAATTGAGGAAATTCGAATTCTTGAAGATTTAAACACTATGTTTTGTTGAGATTTAGTGTTCAAGAGTTTGGTATTACATTGTTTGATGATTGAATCAAGTTTGGGGAGAAATTGGATGATTTTCTAAAAATGGGTTTTGAATGTGATTTTAATGATTCTTTGATTTTGGTGTTTGATCTTGATAAATTCGTGTTGATGATGTATTTGGGTGTTGTTGGGGAGTTTTGAAGGTGTTTGAATGGATTAAATGGGGTTGTATGGTGGTTAGAATCCAAAATTTTGGTTATGGAAAAGCTGGTCAGAGCGCAATTAGCGCGCTAATAGTTGGAATTAGCGCGCTAATTACCCTCTGGAAAATGATGATGAATAGTGATTTAGATCAATTAGTGCGCGCGCTAATGACCCTCTGGAATGGAAAACAGTGTGAAATGGAATATAATCAATTATAAACCAAATTATTGACCAATAAACCTTGGAATTAGGTCTCCAGAGTTCCTGGACAGTCGTTGGAGTCGGGGACCAGTCGAGAGTCGAACCGGGGGTATTTTCGGGGTTTTTGAGCGCGGATTGAGGTATGTAAAATCCAATTGAACACCACTACTGCATTTTCTTATTGGTTATATCATTTGAGCTGTTCATTCTTGAAAATATGAGTCGATGTATCTAGAGGTTGTAGAGATGGCTCGGGGAGTGTAATCTAGGATATAGTGGCGGAGTCGATGGCTGAAATTCTGACAGGGCGACTGGTTCAAGGTTTCACTTCTTCTTCGGCTAGGCCACAACCCTTTGTTATCTTGGTGTTTTGTATTCATGTGATTCATGTTGAGCAATTGTCTGCATTTTCCTTCTTTCCGCATAATTATTTAACACTGTTTATTGGCCGGTATTACATTCTTAAATATGATGCACGGTGATTTTCCTTGGGATTTACTTACTGGACTCGTTATCTGGTTCTTGTGATAACTGAGTGCAGACCTTGGGTATCAGTAGGAGCAGGGAGGTCACGGCGACACATCCTCACCTGTTCACTATCGAGGACCTATTGGTATGTTTGTTAGTATTAAGTTGTTTTAAATTGTTATTATTGAGAACTTGAGACCATACATTTGCAGTACTGGTATATATATGTGCGCTGGTAGCAGTTGTCGCCTGTATACTGAGTACTTCTGGGTTTTCCACTATATGTTGAATAAATTAATTGTATGTCAGGCTAAATTGGTGATATTAAGGCTTCCGCTGTAAAACTGTAAAATGTTGAATTACTAAATTAAATGGCATGAAATTAGGAATTGAGAGATGAGGTGGACGGATGAGTGACGTGGCAGGTACTTCTGAAGTATGGGCTGGAGAGGTACCTGTTGCACGAGGCGACCCCGGAAATTAGGGCTGCCACATTTTCCTCCACTCCTTGCTTGATCTTTGCTCTCAAGAACTCCCCTGAATCATTTCTCTCAGTTCAATTCTCTAAATTTTTGCATGCATTTGTGTTGGAGCATCCCACTCACTTGGTATTTATAGGTTGTAGTGTAATCTAGTGTGCGCAACGTATCTCGAGGCGAAATCGAGCTAGGCAGTCCAGCTTCCTTGGTGACACAGAATTGGTGACACTCAACATGGGAGTGTGTGGCGGTACGGATCCTGAGGTAAGTCCTATAGTTATTTAAATTGAAACTCAACTATAGGACATTTAAATGTGATTTATTTATTTGGTAAACTTTAGGTCAATTTAATTGTTGTGCATTGATTCAATATACAATATGTTATGCATTAAATTAAACTGTATTTTACTAAGTTTAGACTTACCACAAGTCTAGCTACCCGGTACCTCGACTCGCATGCAACTCGAGGCACATCCCCGCTTGCGTCTCGATGTCTATGGCTGTAAGAACTGACTTAATTAGCCTACACACATAAAGAACTCTAGGCATACACCATTTCAAATATAAAATATACCTTGACCACGTGCCTCGGTCAGTATGCGTATCTCATACGAGTCCCACGTCGTGGGTCGGTGAGCCTGATTACGACCAAAATCTAGGATTAGAGATTTAGGCAGTGACAAATATTCCTAATAAAATGGAAATTTCATCCTCGAAATTTGATTTAACTCGAGTGAAACCTTATTAAAACACATATAGCAGGGAGGTATTGTTTAACCAATCCCTCTAATCTCACTCACGTGTGCCTGTTCCGATGTGAGTAGGTGATATTAACTCTCTAACTGGTAGCACACAGCTAACCTAACCAGTCTATGGTCGTCTCGTAAATTACAGACTCACACAGAATCTTCTAAGAGTAAATATCAGATTCACATTGAATACACGCACATAGCTTGATATCTGACTTGAATTTACGAACCTAGTTATAGTGATATGATAGATACCAGATTCACACAGTATCGTGCACACAACTATATGTCATTCTTCAAATGGTGTATTCACACAAACTTCCTTACCATTACTCACACAGAGTACTTCTTAATAATTGGCTCTCTGCTCCTGTGTACAAGGCTACTAGGGTCTCCATCTCCTTACTCAACGCCGATTAGCCTCTCTTGGTACCGGTGCTCAGTGTATTACCTCAATGTACAAATATCAAACATCCCGGAATCTTGAATACGATGGACTTACTAAAGCAATCAATGTGGGCATGGTATACTAATAACTAGTCCATCCTGAAAAGTGCATCGAACTCAAACATCTTAAGGACTCTAAACTTGGCTGGTAACTCTACCCCACCAATCTCAACTAGGGCCCTTTCAACTAGACTATTAGGGTAAACCTTATTCTCGTCTGCGATACTCAACATCAAATGTACTTTAAGTCTACTTGGTGTCAGTCCTAAGATGCCAAAAATATGACCAG
The DNA here is from genome assembly GCA_039657345.1 of Stephania japonica. Classification (NCBI taxonomy): domain Eukaryota; kingdom Viridiplantae; phylum Streptophyta; class Magnoliopsida; order Ranunculales; family Menispermaceae; genus Stephania; species Stephania japonica. The sequence goes on from CM077559.1 coordinate 37,270,836, forward strand.
TAATGAAGGAAATGGTAGAATCTGAATCAAATAAAACATAAGCATCTATACCGGCGATAGAAATCATATCCCCTATAAGACTCAGTGTAGCGCTGGCATCTGGTTGGGCTACCATGTGAACTGCCACTCGGCCCTGTGGTGGGTATACTAATGCTGGTTGTGGGCACTCCCTTACTACATGTCCCACCTGTCCGCATCTGTAATATGTGAGTTATCGGCGCAGACTGGACTATTACTGACCTTGACCCTACGTCTGTCTCTGTCCCTAACAAGATCTTTCTCAATCACTGCCTCGTTCTCTACCATCCTATTGCTGATGTTGTCGTGACGCTGGTGGTACTAGAGGTACAAGTCTCTCTAGTGGAGGTAATATTGGACTAGACGATGATGGTAGCAAAGAGTGTCCTCCTCTTGAGCTATGTGATGAGGTGACATATCATACCTAGGGCACAACTGATGTGTGATGTGAAGACGTCCCCGATCTCTATGAGCCTCTATCCTGTGTTCTATGTCCTTTGCATTTCTGTCGCCTCCTCTCGAAATTTGCGACCTGCTCTGACGAGAATGTCTGACATGAAGCTGCCCCATCAGCTATTATACTCAGATAGTAGGTCTCGTAGGAGAGTGCACGCTCATATATTTCGGTGAGTGTCTTAGCGTCCGTGCTGACTACGAGGTAGCCAATGTCTGCTTTTAGATCAACTCTAAAGTGATACACATCCCTCAACTCATCTCAGACCAAATCCTCAGCAAACTGCCTTAGATACCCGCATCTGTCCCAGTACTGCATAAATGACTCATTTGCCCCCTGCCTCAAACTCATGAACTCTATCCTCAGCCTCATCATGATCGCTGGCGGAAAGTACTGCTAGTAGAATTTCTCCTGGAACACCTTCCATGACCTAAAGTCTCCATCAGTCGCTATCGTTATGCGCCACCAGACGTCGGCGCTCTCTGCAATGTATAGGAAGACAAATCTGGGTGTAGTCTATCCTCAATCCCAAAAATCTAATGTAGCTTCTCCTGTGATAATATCCATCCCTCAATCTTCTTGAAGTCTCTCACCTCGTCGAAGTACACTGGTTGAAGGCGAAGGAAATCCTTCACTAGCTGAATCCCTACTGCTGAGCCTAAAGATGTAAGTTTGGGAGTCGACGTCACCTCTGAGCTCTAAGCGTGTAGCTGCCCGTAAATGTAGGGTATTTTTGTATTATACTTATGTCTTTTACTTGGGATGTTTATTGGGATGAGTGTTAGATTCTCTGACTTTTGACTATCACATTGTTTATATGTTCGATGTTTATTGATATATATATATATTGTGATTGTTATTTCCTGGTTTCCACACTTTGGATTATAAAAATTTGCTTCCGTTAACACATTAAAAACTTTCGCTAATTTAATAACTCTGAAAAATTGAATAAATAATAGAACTAATGAATTATTTATCCTGAACACAATCCACGAGAATATAGGTAGTAAAGGTTGACTAATACGTAATTAAGGATCGGCTCAACTCGACCAAGGGGACACAGGCGCGTCCCTTTACCTAATTTTTTTTCTTTTCATTTTTATCCTCTTCTTCTTCTATCTCTTCATCAACAACAATCCAACAACCACAACTATGACAATATTAACAAAACTAACACAACAATTGAGTCAAAATCAAGATTTTAAAGCATGCATTGACCATGAGCTTCAAGAAAACACTTTTCTTCAAAACCATGATCATAACTCAATTTTTATGAATGAAATGGAAACTAAGGCCCTTGAATTGATTCAAAAAACATTGATTCAACTAATAAATTTCGTTTTGCCAAGAAAACCCTCGAGTCTAAGATCATTTTAATGGATATCAAGTTGAGCAATATGAATACCTAGCTTAAAAAGTTGAGATCCTTGTAGTTCCCTTGATTTCCAGCTTAGATCCTCAAATTTGGACAGATTTCTGCCTCAATTTGCTGAATGATCAATCTTTTGCATGTAGAATTGGTTGTTTGGTTTGAGAACAAACCACTAACTCAAGTTTATATACTTGTGTTTAAATCTAGTGTGCAATACAAATCTTGGGGAAATCTTGTGGTTCTTAATCTTTAGTGACACACAACGGTGACTAGTTTTGCCTTGTTTGTCACATTTCATGATCACCTTGAGGCATATCCATGGTTTCAATAAATTAATTTCCAGCCATAGGCATTAAATTAATTTCATTGATTTAAATTACAAATAAGCACATCAAACCTTTACATTAGTTTATAAAAATCATATTTAAGATTACACTAACTCTCGACTACTCGGCACTCGGTGCCCTGCGTCTCGACATGCATTACAAGGCGAATACCTGCCACACAATCTCACACAGTATATAAAGGTTACCACACGTATGCGATGCATTAATGAATAAAACAATTATAAGGCCCGCAATAAGGCAAACAATAAACAAAAATAACTATCTTGCCTAGTCCGACTTGTCATAACCCTATCTACGGTGTCCACGTGGATCTGACTTTGAGTCCTAATTTGAATTTCTCGAATAAACACGATTAATAGATATTGGGTCGTTACATCTAGATTAGTGGAGCACGGTTTGAGGTGTGTAATATCCAAACTGAATTCACTTTGAGTATTTTACTGCTTTATTATTTGAATTCATGTTTTATTGTTCAATTAATCTCATTTCCGATATTTATTTATGGTCAGTTGAGTTTACTCTCCTCGAGTCTATTATATTGTGTTGGCATGTGGCACAGTAGACCATAGCATGTGGTATAGAGGTATGTCGGTGGATTGTCGACCTGACTATTGAGTTTCTCTATGCACATGTCGATGCACCATTATGAGGACCCCAATTCCACCACCTTAAAACTGGACCCTGCCCAGTCTAGACTTATGTAGGCCCTGAGTTAATCCTCGCACAGTCAACCCAAGCCTAGTCAGCCTTATCTTACCATTCACCATTTATTTTGCAATTTAATTGAGACTTATTAATATTAGTGAGTTATTCAAAGATAAGTGGAAGAATTTACAATTCCAAACAAATAAAAAAAATGTCAAGTCATGAGTTAGGACAACCTGGAGTATGGACATATGTATACCATCCATCATATGTTAAATCACAGGAGAGTAATAACCAAGTATATATGCCCAAGATCTCTCATATACCCATATTCCAATGTGAAACATTTATATATAGTAATACAAAATAAATCAAAACCTACATCGATAACAAAGGATGAATAGGTTCAATATCCTCAAATCATGTAACCAAGCTGAGAAGCCTTTCCCTTGCTCGACTATTGATCTGTACTCAGTCAAACACAAGAATGACAAGTCCCAGGTAAGTAACGTCACGTAGGATGTTTACAGTATTTTGAAAGAATACAAGCAGTTTATATTCATGCTTATAGAAAGAAAAGTACATGGAATGAATGAATAAATAAGAACTGTAAATAAATTAGAATCAATCGAAGAAGAGTGTCCAGAAAAAAAATAGAAAGACGTAAGTAGTCCCGACCAAAGAGTCATTGAGTCGAGAAAAAACACTTACAAGGCTCGAGTTTAAGACGTGGTACACTCACACCATCCTAAATTCCACGCGAATGCAAAGTTCTCGACAATCTATCGTAGAACTCTCACTCCATATAGAACCACAAACAATGTCGTGTATCCCGAGCTCTTGGCTCTAGTATATTACATCAGATAACTCTCTAACGACCCAAAAATATGTGTATTTGTAAATGATGACGTGTACTGCATATTTATACTTGTATTTGAGTGATCGGACAGTGAAGTCGGTAAATAAGTTGAAAAATTGGCCGAATGGTGGTCGGTAGACAGGTTATGGGTATAAGGGACATTAAAACACTGAAAATGTGAATAAACAAGTCAATTAAATGATAATTGAGCTAATTAATTATGAAAGAGTGTCAACGAGAAAAATAGCACGCGACTCGCGATTCGTTGTGTGCTTTCAGGCGCGAGAACGCGAGACGGACTTAGGAGTTGGTTAGTTAAGTGGTGAGTGTGTCACCTATTGGAGTCACATTGAGAGAAAGTTAGAATGGGTGGACAGCTATAAGTGGGTTAGTTGGATCTGCCTCGGGATACGTGTGTGTGGATGATGTGTGGGCCTATATAAGGACCCACCTCACACTTTTCTCTCATTTCTCTCCTCCTCTCCTCTCTTCTTCTTCTCTTCTCCTCCTCTTTAAACTTTGTGAGCAAGAAAGTGAGTGGATAGCCATTGCAGGCTGTCCAACCCCCTGAAGGGTCATCGGAGTCTCAGCCTCATCGAAGTAAGGTGAGATCTCAACTCTCTTTGTCGATTCCTTACATTTAAGTGTTAGTTTTTGTTAATTTACATGGCGATGACCATGGGCGCCATACCGGGAAGTCGATCTAATTAACAAGCCCACTGCCATGGCGATCCACAGAGTGATTAACACCCATTTGTGTTGCCGGAGTTGGGTTTTACGCGTGTGTTATGTGATATGTCGAGTTGCGACGTTTGGAGTGGTGTTGTCATTTTGGGCAAGTTTCTGAGGGTTCCATGACAATTCGAAGCCAGTTTTGGATGGTCACGGACCCCCATACACGTAGGGGAAAGGCGCGGAGCGCGGTGCCACAAGCCAGGGTTGGAAAATCCTGGCAAAAGACCCACTGGTTTGGGCGTCGAAACTGGCATTGTGGGCAAAATGCCCCACGACGCCACTCACGGCGCTGCGTCTAGAGGTGGAATAAAGAAATTGACGAAAAAACGAACCCCCCAAATGTGTAGCTGAACTAAGCCCAGCTACACATTTGGCCAAATAAAATAAATTCTAGAAAATAGGAAAAATTCCATAAAAATATGAGAAAAATCTAGAAAATGATATTTTGACCAAATAAATAGAAATTGATGAATTTCTATGAAAAATGAAATATTTGAAAAACTTTTTGGGACTTTATGTCGGGGCTTTTACCTCATAAAGTGTGTAATTTATAACTTTGACCCAATTAAATACTCTGAACACGGTGGATTGGTAACGAGGGTTTTGGAATTTGTTTGAGACGGGTAGAAGCCGCGAGGGAAGAATTTTGCGATCGTACCAGGTAAGTTAGTAAGCCAGTTAGTAAATAACATGTGATTCTATATCCTCTGTTGATTGTGATTGTTGAATTGATCTCATGTTTGGCATTCCATTCTATTCCTTGGTTATGTGTTATTGGCGTAAGTGTGTGTCAGAGTACTCAGCCCTGCACTAGTGGGGAAACGTGGGCACTCATGTACAGCAGTGTGGGACCACCCATAGTGATTGTGTGACACTAAGCACAAGAGGCCCGTGTCCCTTCAATAATGGTTGTGCCTTCGCTTGTGTCGATGCCTGGGGAGATCTCGCGAGATCTTCCCCGTTATGCCATAATTTAGACCACTTATGGGCCTTTTTTTATTCTTAGAACGCACAAATTTCGATTGTTATCTATTAGTCTTATTATCATGCACTTTGTGATATTTCCTGCCTTTCAATTACAGCCTGATTCTTGGACTGCCTTGTTGTTTAATCTTGAATTACTGTTATATTCTTCTGACATTACTTTCATTTCTTTTAGTTATTCACCGTCTAGTTTTTTACGTTGGGTGTAGATAGGATAGGTGCTGACAAGGGAAGGGGACCGGCATTAGGTGACTTCCTGTGATTACACCTCGGGGGCGATTTCTTTCCTTGTTGCATATCATGTTTTCCTTTTTGGTTTATATATGTTGTTCTTGAAAAACTTTGGGATTTATTTTTGTAATTGAGACTTGGATATCATGTATGGTCCTTTTCATACATTGGTCACCAGACTATACATGTTTATTTTATGTCCGAGATTCCACATTGAATAGAAATTACTGATATCCTTTCGAGTTATTGCATGATTATAGTTAAATTTTACTGCGTATTGATCTGATAAGTCTTATAATCTAATAACTCATACTTTTAATCTGTAATCGAATGAATTGAGACTGACTAGGCACACATAGACTTGCCGAGTACCGACTCGGGAGTCTATGTAGGTCTAGGTCTGGCGTTCGCAATTGTATGGGAAATTGGGGTCGTCACAGTTGATATCAAAGCGTAAGGTTCTATGACTCTGTGTCCTGAATAATTGTGATACCAATACAGTCGGTATCAAAGCCTAAGGTTATAAATACTTGACTCTTGATTTAAAACATAATACATTGAAACTTAAACCAGTGGAATTTATGAATGGTTGAATTAGAGTGGAACCCTATGATCCTGACTTAGAATCCTAGTTGGGGAGTGAGGATGAGTTGGGTAATGAAGTTGAAAACTTATTTGTATAAGTACATGTTATGTGGTGTATTATATGGTATCGGTAGATGTCCGCTGATTCGGGAAGTTGCTTTCTCTGTCAGAATAGCGATGACAGATCAGGCTGGTCCTAGTGACGACATCGATATGTCATTAGTGCATTTCGTAGAGGATTTTCGTGCGTTGGCGCAGAGAGTCGCATCTCAGGAGCAGCGACTGGAGGAGATTCTGACGATATTGAGGGCGTCAGCTACAACTACACCATCAGTACCATTTATGGCTGGATTACTTGCTACTCACGAGGCGGGCACACCGATGGTTGCTACCACGATTGTGCTTCCTACCATCACTACAGCGACACAGGAGGCTGCAGTTGTTTCTCGCGCGAAGACAAAGATAGTGCCAGCGACTCTGGCACTGTATGGCATTAAGGTTACTACGGAGGCTAAACAGTTGTGAGAGTTCAAAAGGCGTGATCCAGAGGTTTTCTTTGGAGGCACTGACGTGATAGCAGCAGAGTAGTTCATAAAGAGTCCCAAAAAGATTCACAACATCATAACTACCGAAGAGCAAATAAGAGCTTATATTTCTTCTTCAATGTTGCTGGGGAAACTAACGACTGGTGGAACATGTCATTAACATAAATAATTTAGAAGCTAGCTTTTTTCATTTATCAATTAAAATTTAATATTTTCAACTTACAAATAAAAAATAATTACTTCACGACTAGTTCTACTAGAAGTTCTTGTCATATTATTAGCAAAGCTTGTACACGTGCAGATTCAGTCAAATTAACAAATTATCAGAGCTGTATTCTTGCAAATAATTGATCCTCTTTAAAATTGAGTTGAATTTGTAAATGATTTCAGATTTAAAAAACAAAAATTGGTGAAATATTCAGAAAAAAAAACCTCGGTCAAGGATTCTATTCTTGACTAAGGAGTGTCAACCTCAGTAGCCGCCACATTGGCGGCAGTTGATGAATAAGACAAAGAACCGATTCAATTATCCTTAGCTTCTAAATGAGACGAACACTGTGACTGGCCCACGATATTATTGAATGCTAGCGGGTTTCATATCTCTATAACAAACGTCAATCGTTCGGAACATCAACGGCTACATCCGTTAACTGACCACAATGGATGTCAACACCCCCTATGCTTCTTCCCATTATATATTGTAACCAGTCTTTCCAATGTTGAATTATCACAACCATCCTCATTAACTTGCATAACTCTCTCTCTCTCTCTTTATAAATATAAGAGAAAAAAAAAAAAAAAAAAAAAAAGGGAGGGCCATGGATCATTATAGTTGTTCTGCTTCAATTGTGAAGATAAAGTACATCCGAGATGAAAAATGTGACACTAAGAATTCGATCAACTCGATTCGCAAGCCGATATCAAAGCCATGGAAGAAAGAAGTGGTGCCGCCGAAAGTGTACAGAGTGCAATCCAAGAACTTCAGGAAGGTGGTGCAAAGGCTAACCGGTGCATCAGACCAGTCTTCAGAGTGGAAACGGTTGAAGCGTTTGGCTCCACCTCCCATCGAGACCACGGTGGCAGCGCCTTCGCCTGAAGAGAGTATTACTTTGTTGACTAGTTCTGGAAGCTCTCCATTGACCAACTTTTGGAGGGAGATCTGCAATGATCTGAATGATCTCGGAAAAGGAGCACAAGTGGCAAAGAAAACGAAGATCAGTGCGGTGGTTCCATCACCTTCTTCGGGGCTGCGTTTGCCATCCCCTTGGACTCTTAACGCTACATGGCCGCCTTCATTTACGTTCTTGAGTCCAGGCACCTTGGCCTCTTTCGAGGATGCCACAGCAGTACCTTAAAACTTATTAGTGAAGGCTCTAGCTTGCCAGCATATACATATTACATGAAGCTCTTGCAAGGATTTTCTTTGTTTTTGTTATTATTTTATGAGTTTTGCTTAGATGGCATCCATCCATCGACAATATGAACAAATGGTACTTTTGGGTTGCCATAAGCAGATGATCTGAGGTACATCAGTTGGTGTCCGATTCATGTCATCTTAGTGTACTAATAGAAAAAGAAACCTCATGTTACTTTTGTTTAGTCAGTGAGTAGCAGTGGTATTTTTTCCTAATAAAACATATATTCATATAATTACCATGTCTTTTATTATCTACATATATTATATTTAGTCAGATTCATTGAACATGCTAATTGAGGCCCTCCAACCAATCGTCTCACTAGCTTCATTTTGGCCACACACAGTTGCTACGAACCATCTGTTAGACCATCTATGTGTCTAATGATTTTAATTTTAAGTTTACATATTAACCAAAAATGTAACTTCTTTAACCAACATTATGTCCATTTTTTTTATAGGAACGAGACTTTACTTATTACTAATTTTGTATACGTGATACGCACGTCTATTCTCACTCGCTATGCTCGTAAGATGTCAATTTTTTTTGTAATGTTACACAAAACTTTATTAAGATGTACAAAAAGTCAATGCATACATTACCATGCATTGTATTAAAAAAATTAAGATTATGATATTTATTTAGGAATTGAGAAATGCATAAATTGATAAATTTATAATGTTCATACTATAATTTATTGAAGATGTACATTTTATTCAAGATTTTCTAATCTTTTCACTCATTTTGTCTTCACAAGAAAAAAAATATAACAAAAGAAAAATATAAGAATGAATATGTTTAATTAGTATGAACATTGAACATAATATTAATAGAGCTATATGCATCCCAGTCATCACTTAGGGCACTCCATTTACAATGGCACCCCTCATTTTTCTCAGGGCACCCCTGAGTTGGACAAAAATGCCCTTATTTATCAATGTGAGGCACTCCCACCACCAAATCTTCTTTCGCACTCTTTTCCATCACAAATCGAGTTATTCAAATAATAGAAAGTCTAGAAGATTAACGAAATCGAAAATCGGAAATGCACAAAAAATTAAGTGTAGAATAAGAAAAACTAAATCTAGTAAAAACGAACCAAGACTTCACTCACCTCCTACAAATTGAGACTTCAATCCAACATCAACTTGAAAATCAGTATTAACTGATCTCTCGGTGAAGCTTGGACTGCTTACAATCAAACAAATGTCACGCTCCTCTCTGAAATCCACTTCAATCGCTATTAGTGAGTGTGAGAAAGAAAACGTTAAGGAATAAAAATCTCGGGGAGGAAAAAAAAGAGATCGAAATAGAAAACCCTAGAAAGAGGGGCGATGGGGAGATGAGGGGGAGTTTTTTATCGAACGAAGAGGGAAGGAGAGATTATAAAATAATAAAAAAAAGAAAAAGGAAGAGAGAATTAACACCAAAGGAGTCGGTTCATATGATATGCTGTTTGTTCGCCTAAAACATTTTGTGTAACCACATGAAAATCAAGTGATTAGCGTTGACATTGAAAGCAAATGTTTAAGTCGTTTTTTTATAAGGTTAATAGAATAATAAATACATATGTAAATTCTTCAAAGAATAAAATAATAAATAAATAAATATATAAGTATATATATATGTATATATATATATACCTAATATATATCTTTCTATATCTATGTAATATCTCTATATATCCTATACGGTGTAACTATTAGTCCTCTAGTTATTTGTATGACATTAATCTCACGAGACTCTGGTGCTTATCGATCGAGAGACAACCCCATTGGCACAAACAAGCTTGTCACATCAAGAAATCAAACTCGGGATTGTGCACTTAACTCACACACACCGCACTCCCCCTCATTATTGTGCTAACCCATCCCAGTTCATACAACTTTTTATTATTTTTTAATATTTGTAAGTATCTAGATGAGTCTAACTGCTCTCACAAGATCTTAGTGCAATCGGCCTAGCGTGTTGGGAAATGTGCCCTAGGTCAATCCATTAACAGTCTTTATGAATACATTTTAGTTAATAAAATAGAGGATTTCATTTGCTGTTTATTATAATTGATTTACATGTTTACATTATAATAAGATCTATGGGTATTTACAGAAATATCCTAAATGTCCCTAGTCGATTATTATACTGGGAATTATAATGAATTAAGACTAGTGTGAGTCTTAATTGATGATCATACAATGATCATACGTATAAGAATACGAATCAAGATCATGAGTACTTGTTAGGGAACAAAGTACTGGACCGACCCGCTATGAGAACATCACATGGATTAAGTCATAGTTGTTTCTCATGATAGGTATATTTTTCAGTCCTCTGACTTGAGATTACCAGAGACTTCAACATTAGGAATACAATGATTTGACGCAATCAAACGTTGTCTTTAACCGGATGATTATAAAGGTTGTGATTGGTTACTGTGTGAATAATGTGGTGAAGTTGTGTAATCGAGATAGAATTTGTCCCTCTCATATAAAGAGAGATATCCAGTGGATCCTCGATGTGTTAAACTGTTAAAAGGCCTAGTCTAAGTGAATTGATATTGATCAATGTCACTTAGATGTTTTCAGTCTACCTAGAAATCGAGACTAGTACGATTGAACATGTTGGATGACAATTCCATGTCTTATGTTTGATCAAAAGGATATCGTGTGACAAAAGGATGTTATATATACTATTGATTAGGTTATATCGATTTGATATTCGTACAACTTGGGTAGTCATAATGTCTTGCTAGAGGCTGCTTATGACTTGTATACCAAAATGTGTTTTGGTACACTGCCAACGTTGTATGAGCCTATTGGGTCGTACACTGAGAATGGTTTTGCTAGATTTTAAGATGGTTCAGAAAAATAAATTTTATATGATAAAATTCATGACAGAAACGTCCTTGTAGTGTATTACACTTATACTTCTTTAAGTAGGGGTATATGTGTAATTTACTTAACCGTCTATATACAAGGGTTGTATAAATAGACGCTTTGAGTTAGAATACAAGTACGAAAGATTTTAAAAAGACTGAAACTCTATTTTCGTTTTAAGAAACGACTTAGAGGTTTTTGGTAGGTTCTGGATTGTTTTGGAGAGAAACAAAAAGGTTTGGTATTCTCTCGAAGCTAGCACTTTAAATCTCGGCCGCCGTTTGTGTGTGGACTGCTGATAGAGGGCGTTCGTTGTTGGCAGCGCCTTAGAGATCGATTAACCTTCAGAAAGGTACATTGTGACTGAGGTATGATTAAGTTTTCATAGTCTAAAAGTGTTTTAATGGAATCAGATTCGGATCCTGTTGGGGTTTTTCTCAAAATTGTTTTGAAATCTCCGCTGCGCATGAACCCCAAAACCCAACATCGCGTACCCAATCTAAGTGTACACTAATGGCCTAGACAATTTTAATGCATTGGGGAAATTAACTAGGATTGTATTAGGCAAACCCTTCCAAATTATACAATTTCTCATTATAAGTGAAACATAGATATATATAGGGGCATATCTAAAAGGGGGCAAGGGTGTAGTCGCCAACCTTGGTGTAGCATCCCCTAACCCAATTAGGGCTATGTTGGGAAATGTGCCCTAGGTCAATCCATTAACAGTCTTTATGAATACATTTTAGTTAATAGAATAGAGGATTTCATTTGCTGTTTATTATAATTGATTTGCATGTTTACATTATAATAAGATCCATGGGTATTTACATGTCCCTAGTCGATTATTATACTGGGAACTATAATGAATTAAGACTAGTGTGAGTCTTGATTGATGATCATACGATGATCATACGTATAGGAATACGAATCAAGATTATGAGTACTTGTTAGAGAACAAAGTACTGGACCGACCCGCTATGAGAACATCACATGGATTAAGTCATAGTTGTTTCTCATGATAGGTATATTTTTCAGTCCTCGACTTGAGATTACCAGAGACTTCAACATTAGGAATACAAGTGATTTGACGCAATCAAACGTTGTCTTTAACCGGACGATTATAAAGGTTGTGATTGGTTACTGTGCGAATAATGTGGTGAAGTTGTGTAATCGAGATATAATTTGTCCCTCTCATATAAAGAGAGATATCCAGTGGATCCCTCGATATATTAGACTGTTAAAAGGCCTAGTCTAAGTAAATTGATATTGATCAATGTCACTTAGATGTTTTCAGTCTACCTAGAAATCGAGACTAGTACGATTGAACATGTTGGATGACAATTCCATGCCTTATGTTTGATCAAAAGGATATCGTGTGACAAAAGGATGTTATATACACTATTGATTAGGTTATATCGATTTGATATTCGTACAACTTGGGTAGTCATAATGTCTTGCTAGAGGCCGCTTATGACTTGTATACCAAAATGTGTTTTGGTATACTGCCAACATTGTATGAGCCTATTGGGTCGCACACTGAGAATGGTTTTGTGAGATTTTAAGATGGTTCAGAAAAATGAATTTTATATGATAAAATTCATGACAGAAATGTCCTTGTAGTGTATTACACTTATGCTTCTTTAAGTAGGGGTATATGTGTAATTTACTTAACCGTCTATATACAAGGGTTGTATAAATAGACGCTTTGAGTTAGAATACAAGTACGAAAGATTTTAAAAGGGCCGAAACTCTATTTTCGTTTTAAGAAACGACTTAGAGTTTTTGGTATCCTCTGGATCGTTTTGGAGAGAAACAAAAGGTTTGGTATTCTCTCGAAGCTAGCACTTTGAATCTCGACCGCCGTTCGTGTGTAGACACTAGTAGTAGAGGCGTTCGTCATTGCGCGCCTTAGAGATCGATTAACCTTCAGAGAGGTATTGCGACTGAGGTATGATTAAGTTTTCATAGTTTAAACATGTTTTAATGGAATCAGATTCGGATCCTGTTGGGGTTTTTCTCAAAAATTGTTTTGTAATCTCTGCTGCGCATGAACCCCAAAACCCAACAGGCTATACCCAGTCTGAAACCCTAATTAAGCTTCGATACATCAGCCATACTTAACTAAGGCCCGAAGCCTCTTATCAACACCTAATAAATATAACCTATATATCTTAACAATCTAATAATAACTAAAATAAAACGCTACGAAAATTAAAACGTTTTCGATAATTACAAGATATACAAAAATCGGTACAAACCACGGTATTAAAACCACACCCCAACCCTGTTTATTATAAAACAGTAATTTATTACAATATAAATACAACAAGGAATATAGATATAGATATACATTCATATTGTTGTGATACATGTATTTTTTTTTTGGTAGGATGATACATGTATTTTCATTCACTTGCAACAGTTCAATTCAAAAAAAAAGTTTCTGATGCACATTGCTATGTATACAAAAATGTAATATGGTATTCTGACCAAGAGAAATGTGGCATCGAAATAATCTTTTGGAGTCGAATTTTTTCTTTGAAGTCTAAATAAGCAATTTCATACTTGCCTCATAAATTGTTTTTGAGTTGAAATTGTTAAAAAGAAAAATAAAATAAAAAGATAAACAAAAAAGACAAAACGTAAATGTAATGGAAAAAGATAAAATAAAATAAAATAAAATAAAATAAAATAAAAACTTTAAGAAAAGGAATGTATTTTTTTAAAAAAAAACAAAATGTTAAGAAAAGGAATCTATTTAAAAAAAAAACAAAACGTTAGAAAAAGGTAGCGGCTTTTCGGACCTCACTTTTTGCTTCTTGTACCCCATTTTTGAATTTTTTATTTCGCTTACCCAACTTTGAACTTAATTTACCCCAAATTTTTTTCAAAGTACTAAAAATACCCTTGCTCATCCCATCATCCTCATGCTCACCCCATCACCCCTCTATCATCTCCGTTTCTCGATTTTAGTTATCGCATAACACTTTTAGTAGATCACCAAGTGTCGTAGGAGTGCTTTTTTCGTTGAACAAGGTCGAATATGGTTGCGATGTGTCCTAGAAGTGTAAAAGTGTCACTCGCGGGGTTCGATTGCACAGGGCAAACACCTCTGAAGAGGTCTCGGCCGACTTTGACCGTGACCTCCAAAGGGGTAACGGTCGAATATAAACGAGACCTTTAAAGAGGTGTCTATAATGACCCTTAAATTCTAACTTGTGCAACATGTCATTTCAGGCGGTAGGCTTAGCTAGCCGCAATGTAATTGTTTCGGTCCTTGAGAGTCGACACCAAGGTATGTTATGTTTGTTTGGTGTACTGTACGATTTATTTACTACCCGAACATTAATTTAGATGTCCCAAATATGCGAGGACGTGGTGAGTTCGTGTTAGTGCCATAAAACAAGTTTGGCCTGCGAAAAATGTGAGAAACGAGTACCGAGTGAACTTCAAGGGTTTTTGAGAGTCCAGGGGACAAAATGAACTAAAAACTGACAAAATACAATTTTGAATAATAATTAATCGAAGAGTTACGTGTTCGATACATTAGTACAATCGTGAACACGCATTGTTGCGAGTTGTGGTGCGGTTTGGGTGTGGGAATGCCCGGGAAAGCTTTGAGTGTTGTTTGAAAAGGATATAGTCAAATGACCAAGTCAATGGGAGTCACCTATTAGATATAGAGAAGTTAGTGGCTAGAATGAACATAAGCCACAGGAATGTCCCCGAGATGCGTGTGTGGGAGTGGATGGAGAGGTAAGTACAAATAGGTAGATATCACCCTTTCTCTCCCATCTCACACTCTCATAAACATGAAATCAGATTTGGAGCAAGTGGTTTTGGCAATTTTCGAGCTTGGATCGACATCGAGGATTGACTAACCAGGCAAGTAAAGGTGAGATCCCAACTCAACACATGATTCTTGTCATTTTGACATCCATTTTTCGGGTTTTCATTTAGATGTGTTAAACACTATGTGGGGTTTTGGCTTTTCTGGGAATTTCATGTTGGATTTGTTGAAGTTTGATGATCAACGGAGGTGTGATAGATGAGTTGCTATGGTTGTTTATGAAATTTGGAATTTTGAGACATTTTTAGGAATTTTGAGTTGATTTTTTAATCGAGCGTTACCGGTGTGTTGGGAATGAATTGATTATTGTTTTAGGTGTTGACCGAGGTCCCTACGCGGTTGGGATATACTCAGAACATGGTGATGCAAGCTGTGGTTCGAAAACCCCAATTCTCAAAAATCTGAGTGTGGTGCCGCTGTGGGCGCTGTAACCTTTTGGCACATGGCGTAACCAGGGCAGGCTCACTGCCAGGTTCACGTCGTAGGGGATGCTGTAGCATCTTAAACGTATAGCGCCACCCATGACGCCAAACTTATTTTTAGAAAAAATAATTTATAATTACAGAAATTCCAAGGCTTTGCTCGAGTATTCCAATGGGTCCGAATACGACCCAAAACCTGGGTAATCGATCTAATTTTACGAATGATTAATGATATGAAAAATTATAGAAAATGGGGAAAACATGGGAAACTTGAGGAAAATTAATAAAAATTGGTCCGAATAAATGTCAGGTGATGAGTAGAGTATGGACAATCAATTGGGAAACAAGTGGAGCTACGAGAGAGTTGTTTTATCGACATTTGAGGTGAGTTAAGGCAATAATAGCATTAATACAAATTCTTTTCTATTTCTTGAATGGTTATTTCCTTGAAATGCGTGTCATTTGTACTTCATTCTAGTTCGAGTGACCTAAGGTTTAGGTAGTCCACCAGAGAAGAAGAGTCTCAACGAGTTTAGCAGCTTGCACTATCTGTGGTTTCTCATTAGAGCCTATCGGGATGATTTAGCATTCGACATGTGGCTATGGCTTTCCTTTGGTAGTGTGTTAGGGATTTAGCAACTGGCCTTATATGTGAATTCTCCTAACATATTGTTTGGTAAGTGGATATGACCTTCGGGCCCACTGGATTCATATAGTCGGACAGTGGAGGCTACCTACGAGCCCACTGTGTCAATTGCAAGTTGACGAGTTTTGTGACCCACAATATATTTGAGACTAATTATTCACCTATCTATTTTGCTTCCCGGTTACTTAATTATCGTTGTTTGAGCGTGTTTAAATTTCTTTATCATGCAAATTGCTATCTCTTTCAGTTTCTTTATATACCACATAATTTATAGATTTGTTGTTTATTGTGGAATTCGAATTTATGTTGAAATCCCTATTGTTATCATTTACTGTTACTTTTTGTACCCACCATCCTTTTTATGACGATGGGCGTATATCCGCAAATGAGTCAGGGAACGACACCTATGCTTGGTGATATCCTCTGAGGCACGCTCAGAGCCAGTTGCATTTGCTCTTAGTTAGTAGGTGTTTATTTTGCTTTTTTTATGTATATTTGACTATACGTTTTGATCTTTTGGGGATTGTTGGGGATTGAGACACCTAATAATACATGCATATATCTGTTTTGGGTGTTGATCACTGATATACATGAGATGTTTATTTGGATAGGATTTCCCACATCTAGGTTATTATGAAGTTTTAATTGGTTTAACGAAGTTGTAAACATTGTGAGAACAATTTCGCTGCACACCTGACTATACCGAGGATAAATAATAACTTGATAGAGTCAAGGAAAGTAAGTAAAGTTAATTAATAATACGACAAGTTAAGGTTGACTAGACTTGCGTTGATTCATTGGAGACTGGCTTAGGGGTCCATTTAGGTTTAGGCCGGGCGGGGCCAAGTTTGTGGTTGCTGGGTTCGTTACAATTAGTATCAGAGCATAAAGGTTTATCACTTTGACTTTGAATAAGCCTAAGACACAATCAAATTAACTTAGTGTGGAAATCCTAATAACTTACCTTAGTGTCCTAGTTGGGAAGTGAGGCGTTTTGGGGAGCGGTATGTTATTTTGAACATGTTAATCTTAATGTGTATTATAATATATCTTTATCTAAGATTGATCGAGACCACCATTTGCTATTGTAGATCACGATGGTTGATTAGCCTGATACTATTGATCAGGGTTGAGTTCGAGATCCTCTACAGGATGCACTGAGTGATGTTGCGACTTTGGTACATGAGTTATAGACCTGGACTTATAGAGTCGTGTCTCAAGGATGCCAGATAGATGAGGTATTAGATATTTTTAGAGGACAAGCACAACAGTTGCCATCTCCATCCACTTCAGCGGTAGCTCCTTGACAAGATGAGAGTTCGATTACCTTCAGGGCACTCCACCGATTACCACTATTAGTGTAGTCCCTACACCACTGATTACAACCGTTATTCTAGCACAAATTGCAGTGGTGCCACAAATACAGAATGATATTGACACATACCTGACATTAGAGGTGACAAGGACTCGAAAGTATGAGAAGTACAGACCGAAGAAGTTCAGTGGCGATCCGAGTCTAGATGAGACAGACTTGTACATACACAGTCATGAAAAGGTCAAGAAGTTTCTTAAGATTGAGGATAGCAAGAAACCTGGATTAGCAACATTCTCTTTGAATGGAGATGCGGCGGTGTGGTGGGACAGTTTGATAGCCACATACGGGGAGTTGACTGCATGGTTAGAGTTCAAGAAACACTTTAGTTAGAAGTTTTATCCACCTTCAGCTATATATCCAAAAGAGAGGAGTTTATGCATATCCGACATGCACTAGGAGAGTCAGTTTTGGCCTATAAGGGTTGGTATCAACATCTACTTCTTTTTGCGGATAGAGTAGCTGAGTAGGATAGAGATTAGGCCCACTTCTTTACTGAGGGTCTGCTACCAGATATCAGAGGGACAATGGTAAATACTCTACCTTCCACATTATAGGATGTTTATGACCGTAGTTTGGCAAGGGAGGCATACCTGTAGACACACCCTGAGGAGGGATATGATCAGTTCTGAGAGGAACAGAGTGAGTGGGGTCGGGGTTGTTTAGGAGGTAAGAGGAAGAGGAATCGATGGCATGGACATCGACCTAGCTGAACTCAAAGTGTAGCATCAGTAGCGTAGTCATCACAACCAGTTAAGGCATATGTTCCAGCACCTACTCAGGTACCAATCTACACTAGCCGACTACCACAGGCACCATAATATATGCAACAACATAGAGACACTGGAGGTAGGGATAATGTACAGCTGGAGTAGAGGTTAGGTTAGGGGCAGAGCAGGCATATTAATTAGGGCAGAGACCTGCTGGAGCATGTCATATGTATGGATAGGTGGGTCACCTTATCAGAGAGTGTCCATAACTAACAGATTTTTAGCAGAGACTTGCGGGATCTTGTCATTGGTGTGGATAGTTGGGACATTTCATCCGAAAGTGTCCACAACCTACTGGTTTCCATCAGACTATAGTACCATGCCAGCATTAGACTAGAGAGCGTGCACATATTGCTGCTGAACTAGACCCTCAGGCGACTCAACATCTTGTTGAGGATATGATTTCGATTTGTGGTCATTTGATGTACGTTATGATTGACTTTAGTTCCACTATTTCATTTATTTCTAGGTGTATGGTTGATAAGTTAGGGTTAAGACCAGTTAGGTTAGAGAGACCTTTGGCCTTTAGCATTGCTACTGGGGACTAGATATACCCCAACATGATATGTAAGCATTGTATAGTAGAGATAAAGGGACATGAGTTGTCGATCGACCTTAGAGTGTTAGAGTTTTTGGAGTTTGATGCGTTGTTAGGCATATATGAAAGTGAAGAATATTCTGTCGATGATTTTTTGTTGATCAACCTTAGAGGTAGATTTCAACCACTTGAGAGAAGGGGGATATATGAAATCTCAAAATTCAAATTAGAAAGAAAAAATGGATTCAAGGCAGTGAGCCATGATTTTTTTTCATAAAATTTACAGGGAGTACATCCGAAGAAAAATATTCAGGCGACGTATAATTTAGAGATAACAAATTTGAGATTGTACCATTCAAAGAGTTGTATCGACGAATAGAGAACACACTCAATTTTTAGGTACAAAAAATTAAAAATATCTTAAAATTAATTTCATACATTAATAATATTACTTTTGTATATTTTTAATATTTTCCTTGCAGATATATTCATATGTCTGATTAGTATAGGCGATGTGGAAGACCAAAGAAGAATCCATGACGTAATCTGTTTATTTTCTATATATATGTTAGTTGCAAGGATGCACAAAAGAAGACAAGTTCAAAGCATGGAAGAAAAAAATAATGAAAAAAAGGTAGATAATATGAAAATGGAAACTATTGCCTTTATATGCATTTAGTTACCTATCTTCCAATTCGAAATGTGGACAAGTGGCCTTCAAGATTTACTTACTGGACTCATCATTGTTTTTGTTGATGACTGAGTGCAGATCGATGACTACTTTTGAGCCCTCGAAAAATAACTTTTGCTATTTTTGTGTACGCGTACACTGTTGTATTTACTTGCATCTTTTTGTATACTTTGGGTTTTAATGGATTGAGATACTAGATTCCCCGACTTGACACATGTTTATATATTGTTTATCACCACGTTTTGATATATATATATGCATACAATCTGTTTCCTATTTTCCACGCAAATGATTTATTTATGTTGCTTCTGCAAATTGTTTAAGACTTTCGTTGAATATAATAATCTATTAAAAAGTTTTAACTAACTTTGAAAATCACGTATAACGAGAAATAAGTAAAACTTATCTTGTACACTAATTACAAGGTAAATAAAACAAAAAAATCGACTAATACATTTTTAAGACCTACCCAACTGGGTTTTTAAAAAAAGTCCTACTCGACTAAGATTGGTTATATTTTCAAGATTTAAATAGAAGGATGCAAGAGCTTCATACATGGTGAGAGTTGATGAAATTTTGAGCACCATTATTGAAAGATGAATGAGAATTCTCGACGGAAACGGGATAATTGTAGTTGTTTGTGTCCGGTTCAAAATTTTCCTCTTACACTTATATTTTCATGTGTGCTCTTCCCGACGTACATCAACGACGATCGATTTAGTGAGTTGCGCCTTGCTTTGCCACTCCAGTTCATGTCTATAACACCTTTTCTATTTGACAAAAAAATAATACCTCTTCTAAGCATCAAATGCTCCATAACATATACATTCATTTCTTGTTAGCCAGGTACACTTTTCTTGTCTCATTATCGATATTAGCATGCTTTTCGAGGCATTTCTCCTTAGATATTCAGATAGTTATTCAATCTATTAAAAAAATCAAAATCACCAAAATATGTTGAAACAGGTCAAAACACATAAATATCAATATAACTTAATACATTCAAGCATCAATAAATACATATAAAAGAAATTGACTAATTTCTTAGTCATCACCTATAAACTTAGAGTGCACTATGTGCACCCCAGGCATCGCTCATAAGCCTTCCAATATATATCCACAACAAAAAAAAACGTAACTTTGGGCACCCCACCACCCTATTTTGATGTGTGATCACCGAACTCCACCACCCTTGTGCTCCAAACCAATTCTGCCACCTTTGTCAATGGTTGGAAATGACGTACTTGGATCAAAGAGTGCATACAAGGTTGGTATCTATCTATTTTTTCAGTTTTTGAGGGTTGGAAGCATGAGTTTTGGTGTGTTTTGACCTTTTTGTGCTTAGGGTTTCCTACATTCTGAAATGTAAAACGTACACGAAAGTGTCGGATGCACAGAACCAAGACATAAGAGGATGTCTCGGTTACCAACATTCGAGACATCCTCTTATGTCTCGATCTCGTTTCTAACTGAACCTATTGTGAAATGGGTTACTTATTCGATAGGTTACTGGGTACTGAGACATAAGAAGATGTCTTGATTACCAACAACCAGGACATCCTCTTATATCTCGATCTCATTGATAACCGAACCCACTGTGAAATAGGTTACTTGTTCGATCGGTTATCGGGTACTGAGACATAAGATGTCTTGTTTACCAACAACCAGGACATCCTCTTATATCTCGATCTCATTGATAAACGAACCCATTGTGAAATAGGTTGCTTGTTTGATCGGTTATCGGGTGCCGAGATGTACTACAGAGTCTCGTTCATGCAGTTCCAAGACTCTCAATAGTCTCGGCCCTATGTGATTGAACATTACGGGATTGTGGTTGAACTCGGTGATGGGTACATTTCTATGAAAAACAATAACAACATGAGATAAAGGAACAACAAACTCAACGAAAAGCACCATTGAACCCTATACGATTCAACATCAACCATCTACTACAAGTCATCATACAAACCTTCACCCTGCAAACACCGCAAACACTCACTAGACGCTAAAAACAACAAATCGAGGGATAAACGACAAAAAATGAGGAGATTTGGTGGATTGAGGTGTCGATTTGTAATAGGAAGGAGTACGGAAGAAGATTTAGTGGTGGGTGCCTCACATTGATAAATAAGGGCATTTTCGTCCAACTTTAGGCTACCGTGAGAAAAATAATTGGTGCCCTTGTAAATGGAGTGTCCTGAGTGATGACTGGGGTGCACATAGTGCGGATCTAAACTTAAAGTTAACTTTTAAATGGGTTATCGTGCTTAGTCGTGTCAACCCATCTATGATACTAACTCGTATAAACTCAACACACACCCACTAATATTCATGTCTTAATCATGTTGTGTTTATCGTATGATGACCCATTTAATCACATCTAAACTTACTTAAAATTCATAAGTTCGCTTTGAGCCACTAAAGTCTTATAGATCTATTATGATTTTTGTTTAAAAGATATTAGAGTAATCCACTTTGGACACCAACTTTGGGCACCTAGTGGGCCAAAGTGGGTGTTTAGTCATGTGATACACTTTGAGATGTGTGCACGCTTCTCAATGTGTATTGCATGGAGGGACATTCACTTGGGCCCACTAAGTGGCCGAAGTGGATGTCTAAAGTGGGTTAGAAAAACATTTTATTTTATTTTGTTTTTTTGTTTCTTTTTGTTTTGTTTTGTGTTTTTTTTTTGAAGAAGTATCCACTTCTAATAAACTTTACTAAAAATGGGATTGCTCTTACAATTGAGAAAAAACATGACTCCTAGATCATCGGAAACTTGTAACAAACATAAAAATAAACAAAAATCTAGATGCCCATGGTGCAATGTGGCCTACCAGCACAATAGGTGCAATCACTCGACCTATTTTTATCATTTGGTTTATCATTATCATTTTTTTTTGGATCAATTATTATTTTAATACACGACTCAGCTATGTGCAAACTACATTTTATTAAGGGCAAACCAAATGATGTGGTCACCCTACATATGGATGAGGACACCAATAAACCAATAATTTTTCTCCAAAATGCCCTTACCCATTGTGTACCCCTATATTCAATAGTGACGCGAAGAAGAACAAGAAAATATTCAAGCCCTAGGTGTTTGTGTTCACCCCTTCTTCGCATCAACGATCTTTGTGTCACCTCTGTTTATCTACGCTCTCACCTTAGTCTTGCTTGCAGGTGGTGGTTGGAGGGGACGATCAATTTTCACGTTACACCTGGGTTCAACTTGACAATAAGATGTTTATATTTTTGGTCGATATTGATGTTTGGGTTTGTGGTTGTGGTATATGGTTGGATTTGAAGGTTATTTTATGTTTTGTATTTCAAATCTTAATCAAAGTATTTCAAAACTTGGTTTATTTAGGGTTGTTTACATTTTATGGATATTTTTTCATTTTTTTAAAGGATTTTTAAACTATTTTGGTGGTTGTGCATGTGTTTGTAACTGTTCTTTGATCTAACATGCTTGTCAATTTGTGTGTTGTTGATAGTCGATGCTGGATCAGTGACATATAACCAACTGACAAAGCATTGTTCGGTTGATGGTGACCGAACAATGCATGTTAATCGGTATTCGATGACCGAACTGCATAATAGTGTTGAAAATTTATTGTTTGATGCACCGTTCGGAAGTGTTTAAAACTTGTTTATATGTTGGTTATTGTTTTGATCAATTTTGAAACTCCGTTTGTGGTTTGTTTAGGGTTTAGAGGCTTATTTGGTCACATATGACAGTTTGAAATAGTTTTGTTCTGTTTCAATTGACCGAATAATTGACGTTCGATCAGTGTTTTCCTACTGAACAGTTGTTTCCGTAAATAAATACTTTCGAATTATAGTTGTGTATGTCTTGATTATGGTTTTGATATATGCCTTTAACCAAATTTCGTTATTCTGTATGAGTTTCTTATAATGTTTTAGATTGAATTTTATGGCAAAACTTTTGGTTAATTGGTATGAACAATATCGTGAAAGATGTGATTAACTTCAAGTATCGGTAAGATAAGAAGCTCATTAAATTGATTTCTTCTAATAACAAATCGAAATTCGTGTCTAGGCTTCGCACCACAATGTTGGCACTCATAAGGGTAGGGCATAACTTGTATTATACAATACAAGTTATATCGATGATCCTCGCCTTCGCCATGACACATTTCGATTGAATAGACATAGCAATTTTGTTGAACCAAAATCATCAATCCTTGTTAAGCAAGATGCAAGGCTCTAAGTGCGATGCGAAAAAACATTGCATGCCAAGATCAGGAGGAAAGGCACAGACACTTTGAACTCTATATCTTAGCGAAACCTTGATCTCTCTATTTAAAAAATAAATTGTCTCATTAATTAATTAAATTAGGTGATAACTACTGGTTTTTTTTTTGCAAAAATAACAAACCCATATGGCACATCCCAAAGTCTTTCCTTTTTTTTTTTCTTTTTTGATTAGAATGGGCCCGAACGACACTAATTACATAACGCACGTGGGGAAAAGACACCCCTGAGATGCCATTACATAAAATCTCGCCTACACCAGTAGGCCTAATCTGTGAAAAATGCGTCCCCTAAGCTTTATTCACCGCCTGATCCTCCATCCAATCAGCCGCACAATTACCCTCCCTATGGGTGTGTTGAATCACCACTTCTCACTCTCTATGTAGCATATGATAGATCAGGTTCATGAGATGCCAATGCTTATTATATGAAACTCAGCGTTGCTGAAGACCTTATGCAGCAGTTTGATTATCCATCTCTATGATGACCTTGCGGAGTCCCAAACTCCAAGCCAACTGAAAACCCACTAAAGCACCCCATAGCTCCGCATCAAGGGCCGTACATCGTCCCAAATTAGACATGACCCCCATCCAATTTCCTGCATGATTGCGTATGGAGCCACCAGCAGCTGCAGAACCATTGCTAACTCTTGCACCATCAGTTTTTAACTTCACCCAATCAGATGGAGGAGGTGACCATCCGATGAGCTTCTTATTTCTAATAGGTTTCTTTTGCTTCTTGAGATTTAGCAATGCAATGTTACTAAAATTTCGTGACTTTGCCCACACAGTGTGTATCACTTCTTGATCTAAAATCACCATGTTACCTAAAATAAATTGATTCCAAGACTTCCCGATCACCCAACAAGCAATTGCAAAGATGAATCACCCCTATACCCCCTGTAATAGGCTGCCATATGCTAGTTTGCCATGAAACCATTCCTCAAAGGGAGATTTTCCCAACTTTGCCATCTATCAAATCCTACTAGTTTAATCCATATTTTCATACCTCGAGTACATTGACAGAGCATGTGATCTATTGTTTCAAGGTGATTGCTACATAGTTCATATGAATCAAACTCGATAAGATGTCTCCTCTTCGGTTCGACATTGGTGAGAAGACTGCCATGAAGCACTAACCACAAAAACATCTGAACACTTTTCGGTCCTTCCCATTTCCATGCAAGGTTCCATTTGCGATTTCGAGAATCTTTGCTCTCGCAATAAATATCTTTGTAAGTAGAGGTTACAGTAAAGTCTCCTGAAGGGAAAAATTCCCAATAAGGCTCATCCTCCCCTACAGCCAGCAAAGGGGGATGTCTTCAAGCAATAGATTGAAGGGTTTCAGCTGAGAGAAGCTGCTGAAGATGCTTCCAATCCCACTCCCCTGTATTTGTAACATAGTTTGGCACAAGATGGATCGTCAAGCCCAATAGAGGACCTTTTAAATCACACCACCAGTCCTTCCAAAATAGTGTATTCCTACCATCCCTAAAGAGACCATTTCACTCCCCTTAATACAACATGCCAAATCTTCCCCACCCCCTTCTAGAGATGTGAACCACTTTTAGTGATGAGCTGGTTTGGAACCTCTTCATTTTGGAATCCATACTTAGCTCGAAGGAGACGAACCTAATTGTAGGGTTCCTGACGATACCCCATCCTATCTTCATATGGAAAACATCATTCATCCCTTTCATACAGCGAAATTTAAGACCACCTCCCTTTTTTGGTTGGTAAGCAACATCCCATTTCATAAGAATCAACTTCCTGGTTGTACTAGTCGACCAGCATAAAAAAAGATCTCCTAACCTTGTCCATTGAATAACACAAACCTTTTAGAAAGTGTTGTCGTTTGCATAGTATATTATGGAAGTTATGCAAGGATACGTTTGCATAACACAGATGTAGCTGCAAGAGAGAAACGATAGGGATTCCATTTGGATGCTCACAGTTGGATCTTCTCCAATAGCTTGCTATATGTCTCCTTGGTTACACACCCATTGATTATGGGGACACCTAAGTATCTATCTAGATCCATCATTTGGGAAAATCCTATAAGAATGCTAAGCCTTGCACTGTCTTCCTCTAATACACAAGGAGAGGAAAAGATGAGATTTTTAGGCACTCACTTTGTGACCAGTGAATGAACAGAACTGGCGAAGAATATTTGATAGGGTCCTCACTTATTTCTCGGAGGCTTCTCCAAATAAAATTAAGTCATCAATGAAGAAAAAGGTGGGAGATTGTAATTAATCCATTTCCAAAACCGGGTGCAATCTAGTGGCCATGCCAAATTAGTTGTGATAATCTCTCCATACATAGAACAAAAATATAAGGCGAAACAAGATCTCCTTGGCAGACACCTCTCGATGGGGAGAATGGGTCTGAAGGGTCACCATTCCACAGGACTTGGAATTAGCTTGAGTGTAAACTCCCCAGGGAAACTTTAGAAAGGTCGTGGGGAATGTGTGTAACATCTAAAGTATCTTTGATAAAAACCCAAGAAATCATAAGCTTCTTCAAGGTCGATTTTAATAGCAAACCAACATTTCCTCCCCTTCATGTACTAAAGAGAATGAATCAATTCCTAAGCAATTATAATGTTATCTGTAATGTGTCGATCTTCTACAAAACTTGATTGTTCTGGGCCAACTAGCAAGGGCATAACAAACTTTAGTCTATTAGCTATGCTTTTAATAATCAACTTGTAATTAACAGTGCATAAGCTAATACACCTAAAGTTATTAAAAGTCTTGGCGTCATCAACCTTTGGGATAAAGGTAATCAGGGATCAATTAGTTACGGGCTCAATTTCACAAGTTTCGAAAACATGAAAAACCATATCGCAAATTGATTTCCTAATCACCTCCCAATTCCTTTAGTAGAAGAAGGTCGTGACACCATCAAGACCAGGGGCTTTAAGTGGGGCATTTGAAAAAGGGCACCTTTAATCTCATCCTATAGGAAATTTTCCAATAATCGAGTCTTCAAATGTAAAGAAACGTCAGGGAAGCGGCCCTTAAGTGCATTACCCTGATTTACTCTCCTCTCATCCGTAAAAATATTCTTGAAGAAGATCATCGATTCTCTTCAAAGTGTCTCTTGGTGCTCACACCAAGATCCCTCCCCAAGAAAAAGCCCCGTCACAATTCTGTTCTTCTTCTTCGCATTCACCTTTGCATGAAAATGCTATGTATTCCTATCCCCCAATGTCCCCTAATCCGAGTTTGATCTTTCAAGACATAACAATTCTTCTTGTATCAGAATGTGTTCAAGCTCCTCCCGCAGGAACTTGTCAAGCTCCCTTAAATTTTTAGTGGAATGGGTTGTGACGACCCAAAAATTTAGTTATTTGTGGATGATAATGCATGTATTAGTATATTAGTATTTTACGGGTTTCGAGCCGTTCGGGCTATATTTTAATGGAGTAAGGTGTCGCCTAGTTAAACGGGGTTTTCAAGAACCGTTTTAGGGGATATTATTAATAAACAAAGTCAAATAAAAAACATGACCTAAGTTGAGGAAATAAAATTCTAACAATAAAATATAACAAAAGCATGAGGGAATTTATTCGAATCCCAAGAGTGGGACCACCTCGAGAAACGTGTCAAACGCGGGACACTGTGTACCGAGTAGGCAGGAATTTGTGTAACCTTATTGGTAATTTAATAAAATTAATGGGTTAATATAGGATAAGATTGTTAAAGTGACACAAGTGAGTGAGGAGAACCATTGGATGGTCATAGAGATGTGTACATGGGTTAGATTATGATGATGAGCCAAATGACTCATAAGGATAGCTGTCCAAGGGTTGGCAAGTTTAAAAATCAGGGGCAAAAGGGTCATTTCACCTTAAGTCACATATATAAAAACAAAGGAAACCCTAAAACCCTAATCACTATTCATCATCTTCCTACCCCCTCCAAGCCGTCACTGTTCATCATCCTCTCCCTCTCGCCACGGCCGCCGCCTCCCACCGGCGACACTGACCCCGACGAGGTGAGTCTCTCTCTCTCTCGTTTCATCACTCACTCTCGGTTGTTCCTCTCCACGCTCTCGGCTCTCAGCTCCCTCACGTCATAGTCCTCTCATCCTCGGCTGGACGACCACCACCGCCACCATCGGCGAGCCTGACACCCCCACACCCACCGGCAAAGTTGAGGTGAGCTTGTCTCTCCCTCTTTCCCTTCTTTTCTCTTTCGCGGTTTCTACACTCTCACTCTCGGCCATCTTTCTTTCTTGTTTTCCAGTCACCACCGTCACCCTCACGGCACTGGAGACCTCGGCCACCCACCTGAGACACCAAGGTGAGTCGTCCTTGATTATCTCCCTCTCTTTCTCGTGCTTCTCTTCTCACTGTTGCATGATTTTATGTAGTTGTTGCAACTGTTTTGGGTTGACGGCGACCACGGTTTACATGACCGTCACCGGGGTTGGATAGTGTTGGCCGGAGGTCAACCTCCGGCGACCCTGCTGGCCGGAGGTGACTTCCATGTGGGGCTGTTTTGGTGTATAGTGGGTGATGTTTTGATGAAAAAATGTGAACAGTTGTAATATGGGGTGTTGATGGAAACAGTGAAGTGTGTGTTGTGTGGGGTGTGTGTGATGGTGTGGGGTGCGTACAGTGTGTGTGCACCCCAGTTGGGGTGTGGGGTACCATTTGGGACTGTTTTTATGGGTGGTTTGTGTGTGAGTTTCGATTAACATAACTATGTGTATAGGTGGTTGTTTGGGTGTGGATTTTGTGCAAGGGGTGTACACTGTGTGTACACCACAATGGGGTGTACACAACTGTGTGTGTGTGTACACCACAGTGGGGTGTACATAGCACTGTGTGTATACACCACAGTGGAGTGTACACAACAGTTGTATATGGGTAAGAATAGACAAATGTGTATATAATATAGTTTCAAGTAATAAAGTGACGTATTAATGCATGTGGACATGGTAAATCATAGTGGGGTGCACACAACAGCGGGGTGTTGTGTGCATAAAATAGTGGGGTGTGTGTGAATTGTGAGTGTGCACACCAGTGGGGTGTACACATTAGCTTATGTGTGTGCGAATAAATAAAACAAGTGGATGGACTGTTATTCAAAAAAAAAATGAAATGATGAGTATGGGCTTGTGTTGAGGCCCAATAAGGGCCCAACATACACCCAACACCTATTACAATAAGGGTCCAACACACATTGTGACGAGGGCCCAACACACATCTAACACACATTACAATAAAAGCCCAATATAATAGGTACAACTTAAAGCCCAAATATATGCATAAAATGAAGGAAATAACCCATAGGTACCGAAGTCCAACCAGTGCCCACCTATTAAGCCTACTTAGGTGAATATAGGCTTGACACATGGACCCAACAAGAGCCTAACCAGTGTATAAAGGGCATCAACTATAGTATGGGTTACGTTAATTAGGTGAATTTAAACCAAGTTTATGGGAATCACCCTAAAACTAGACACGAACTCTAAAACGACATTCGGGGTTTTGATTCATTGTCAGGTAGTCGAGAAACACGGGAAACGTGTTAAAGTCTCGGAGTGAGTACCGGGTCACGCTAGTTCAGGTAAGTACATGCATGCCTCGTATGTATGTACGTTAGTAGACCAACAAGAAAATAACATGTGATTTATATCTCCTCTATTTATTGCTATTGTTGTATTGATCCTTTGCTTGATATTCCATTCCATATCCTTGGTTGTATGTTCTTGGCATGAGTGTGTGTCTCGAAGGTATTATGTGGTCCCGCACTAGCCGAGACAACAAGGGTGCCCTCTGCAGGGGTAACTGACCACCCCTAGTGATGTGTGTACTGGGTACTGGATTCGAGAGGTGTTGCGATGCCTCTCGATTTCACGCGCTAGTGTTGCGACATTGCCCGGGGAGATCTTGCGAGATCTTTGTCGTATTGCTGTGAAATAGACCACTCATGGGCCTCTTTTGAATCTTAGAACATGCAAATATCGATTGCTTATCTATCAGTCTCTTTATCATGCATTTGATTTATTTACTTTCCAGTTCTTTCATTTCCCCATGATACTTAGACTGCTTTTCTTGTTATAATAAAAAATTACTGTTACATTCTTCTGGTACTACTAGCAATTTTATTTAGTTACTCACCGTCTAGTTTGTGACGGTGGGTGCAGATAGGGTGGAGAGCGGCAAGGGCAAGGGGCCCTTCCTAGGTGATCTACTGTGAGGACTAGCAGCGACATCAGAGAGACTTTGTAGTAGGTGTTTATAATTTTTGCTGATTTGTATATCGTTTAATACTTATATTGTTGGGATTATTGAACTTAGTATTTTGGTGAGACTGGTATCATGTATATATGCTTATCGAATTATACATGAGTACCCGGGGTTTTCCACACTTATAGAATTCCTAATTTCCCTTTGATTGAGTTATTTCCCTTTGTTATAATTGTTTTAGTCTTCCGCTGTGTATAAATGCAATAACTCTTTCATAAATTACTAAATTGATTAAATTGAAGGTTGATTAGGCTCGTCAAGTTGCTAAGTGATGATTTGGGGCCTGCACGGGTTTAGGCCGGGCGTACCCAATTGCATGGAGAAATTGGGGCCGTCACAGTTGGTATCAGAGCTTAAGGTTATAACGACCTGTCTCTTGATTTAAAACACAATATATTAAACCAGCGAAAGTTAGGAATGTTTGAACTTAGAAGTGGAAACCCTATGATCCTGACTCAGAATCCTAGTTGGGGAGTAGGATAAGTCGGATGTGATGTTTATGCATATTACGATTGTTGTGTGTATTATATGGTATCGGTAGCTATCCACTGATCCAGAAATACGCTTTCGTTATGAGATAGCGATGGCGGATCAGAGGGGTCCTAGTGACGACAGCGGGGCATCGAGTACTCGAGCTGTTAGTATTGAGGCGTTTCAAACTTTGACGCAGAGAGTCGCAGCTCAGGAGCGATAGTTGGAAGAGATTCTGGCGATATTGAGGGCGTCAGTTGCTGTTGCATCGGTACCATCAACGGCTAGAGTAACCATTACTCAAGAGGCAAACACACCGGGGGTTACGACTATGACTTTGCTTCCTTCCACCACATCAACGACACCAGTGATGGCGGTTGTACCTCGTGCAACGACAGTGTATGACATTACGACGACTATTGAGGCCAGGCAATGGCGAGAGTTCAAGAGGCACCAACACTGCAGCTATGCAGCACAAAACAAGATCCTTCCATAGGAATACAGTCCTAAGCCTCCAACGCTACTAGTGACTTGAAAAAGACTTCTCCTAGATGAAGTTAAAATACTTATTAGAGAATGAGGCATCCAACAACGACATCCGCAGTTATTACGATGGCCCTCCTTTATCATCAACTTAAGAAGCTAGGTTCCAAATAACTGAACCATAACCACTACCATGGCCAATAAAGGACTCGTAGGCCATAACCATTCTCAATCTTATGCTTGAGTGTTTAAACAGCTACCAATTCATACCTCAAGAAATAGTAACATAAGAAGACAAATTTAATCATTACCATAAAAATGATATATTTATAGATTGGCTCATTAACATAGCCAAGCATTCAATGAAACAGTGATAGAAGAAATACCCATATTATGACTGAAACCACACCCAAGAGGGGGGGTGAATTGGGTGTACCGAGAGGTTGTTGCCTTTTTAAAATTTTTAAGCACAAGTAACAACAAATGTCTATGCTATGCAAGTGAATGGGGTAGAAGAGATGGAAAGCGACACACGATTTATAGTGGTTCGATCAAGTGATCTACATCCACTACCTAACCTCCCCGGTTAGGATTTTTAAACCCTCACTTATATTCCAAATAAGTGTTACAACCTAAGCATACAAGCCTAGAATGCCTAATTACAATTAGGACTTCCTATCTAGCCGTAACTAGAAATTATGCCTAGCCTCAACTAGGTCTTCCCCTTTGACTTAGATTCCACTAAGTCTTACAACCATACCCTTACAACAATTTGCTGAAAAGAAATGAGATACACTTTACAATCTAAAGTGATATCAAATTCAAACACTAGCAAGCCTCCTAGAGCCTAACAACTCCAATGCATGCAAGTATGAGAATGGGTGGAAAATGCAAAGTGTGTCACTGATTTTGTTGCAAAATCCAGAAATGAAATCGTTTTTAAAATCCAATGTATTTATGCAAAACCGATTTCAAAACAAAGAACAATAGTTTAACAAAAATCAAGTTTAAGTACAAAACTTTTGTTCAATTCATTCTTAGGGTTTGATAAAATGAGTTTAAGTACAAAACCCAAGATAATGGTGTTAAAACACACAACAAACTGATTTTGATTCAAAACACACAAAACTATGTAGATTAAGCTCAAGAAAAGGAATCTAGAACAAGGACTTGCTTACAACCAAGAAGATGACAAAAGGGGTCAGCTTTGAAGAGATTCTTGTACTCTTTGAATACTTCAAAGTGCTGAATTTTTGTGCTTGTGGACAGCCTCAAGAATCTCCTTTGTCTCCTTCACAAAAATTAAAGTTCTCCTTTTGAATATTTTAAGCTTTTTGAGTGTTTGTGTTCCTTGTTATGAGAGAACCATGTTCTTGGTGATTTTATAGTGCTAGGTATCCCATCTTGACAGTTTGTGACCGTTGTAGGGATCCAAGGGTCCAAAATCCATCATAAATTCAAAATAAAGCTCGTTTTCTAGCTTTTTAAAAAAGCTGTCAGGAGGGCAATTAGCGCGCTAATACTGAGACCTAGCGCGCTAACTCTGCACTTAGCGCGCTAACTCTGCACTTAGCGCGCTAACGGCAGTATTAGCTCGCTAACTGCAGGGAGCTCAAAATAATTATTTTATCCCTTTGTGTTAGCGACCCTTGAACACGTCCGGGACCCTACCAACCCTAATGTAACATGTTATACATGTTTGTTATAGGTCATTAAGCCTAATTGGATGGTCCGGATATTTTTATAAACCCCGAAAACGGAAAATCACGATTTCATAACTTGCGAGGGGCTTTTCTGCAAGTTTTACAGTTTTCTTTTCAGATATCTTTCAAAACAAGTTTTTCTTTTTCGAAAACTTCAACAATGTTATCCAATATACAAATGTCCATTAACATATGGTTTCACAATGTTTAAACTCATAAACCTAGTCATATGTTAAAATTTCGTTTTGAAAGTTCAAGTAACCTTATGACTTTTGAAAAATGATTTAGGAAACTTGATATGCATGATCTAATGCATTTGGCTTGCGTGAAAGAATTTGGATACCTTACATCAGAATTACAAATTGCAGCTCGGTCTTTCGTCTTCATTCCTTCACGAATGCCGAGTCTTGAACTTGTATGACTTGAATACTCGTGATGTGTTGTTTTACATCCTTTAACAAAAACTGAAATACACTTGTTATTAATTAGTACATTATCACCTTGTTTGTTTCCATCAAAATTCCGGTCGGAGTTAGAGTGACTAACCACTTAGTCCAACAATGACATTGATTCACAAATTCAATTTCAATGTTTCCAAACATTACCAGAGCCGAATCAATCAATTCAAACATAAAAAGGAGAGGGGGGGGCGTTACCGAACAGTTGTTTCCGTAAATAAATACTTTCGAATTATAGTTGTGTATGTCTTGATTATGGTTTTGATATATGCCTTTAACCAAATTTCGTTATTCTGTATGAGTTTCTTATAGTGTTTTAGATTGAATTTTATGGCAAAACTTTTGGTTAATTGGTATGAACAATATCGTGAAAGATGTGATTATCTTCAAGTATCGGTAAGATAAGAAGCTCATTGAATTGATTTCTTCTAATAACAAATCGAAATTCGTGTCTAGGCTTCGCACCACAATGTTGGCACTCATAAGGGTAGGGCATAACTTGTATTATATAATACAAGTTATATCGATCATCCTCGGATTCGACACGACACATTTCGATTGAATAGACATAGCAATTTTGTTGAACCAAAATCATCAATCCTTGTTAAGCAAGATGCAAGGCTCTAAGTGCGATGCGAAAAAACATTGCATGCCAAGATCAGGAGGAAAGGCACAGACACTTCGAACTCTATATCTTAGCGAAACCCTGATCTCTCTATTTAAAAAATAAATTGTGTCATTAATTAATTAACTTAGGTGATAACTAGTGGGTTTTTTTTTGCAAAAACAACAAGCCCATATGGCACATCCCAAAGTCTTTTTTTTTTTCTTTTTTGATTAGGATGGGTCGAACGACACTAATTACATAATGCACATACGGAGAAAAGACACCCCTGAGATGTCATTACATAAAATCTCGCCTACACCAGTAGGCCTAATCTGTGAAAAATGCGTCCCCTAAGCTTTATTCATCGCCTGACCCGCCATCCAATCAGCCGCACAATTACCCTCCCTATGGGTGTGTTGAATCATCACTTCTCACTCTCTATGTAGCATATGATAGATCAGGTTCATGAGATGCCAATGCTTATTATGTGAAACTCAGCGTTGCTGAAGACCTTATGCAGCAGTTTAATTATCCATCTCTATGATGACCTTGCAGAGTCCCAAACTCCTAGCCAACTGAAGACCCACTAAAGCACCCCATAGCTCTACATCAAGGATTGTACATTGTCCCAAATTAGACATGAAACCACCATCCAATCTCCTACATGATCGCTTATGAAGCCACCAGCAGCTGCAGAACCATTGCTAACTCTTGCACCATCAGTTTTTAACTTCACCTAATCAGATGGAGGAGGTGACCATCCGATGAGCTTCTTATTTCTAATAGGTTTCTTTTGCTTCTTGAGATTTAGCAATGCAATGTTACTAAAATTTTGTGACTTTGCTCACACAGTGTGTATCACTTCTTGATCCGAAATCACCATTTCACCTAAATTCAATTGATTCTGAGACTTCCCAATCACCCAATAAGCAATCGCAAAGATGAATGACCACTATACCCTTTGTAATAGGCCGTCATACGCTAGGTTGCCATGGAACCATTCCTCAAAAGGGAGATTCTCCCAACTTTGCCATCTATCAATCCCTACTAGTTTAATCCATATTTTCATAGCTCGAGTACATCGACAGAGCACGTGACCTATTGTTTCAAGGTGATTGCCACATAGTTCACATGAATCAAACTCGGTAAGATGTCTCCTCTTCGGTTTGACATTGGTGAGAAGACTGCCATGAAGCACTAACCACAAAAACATCTGAACACTTTTCGGTCCTTCCCATTTCCATGCAAGGTTCCATTTGCGATTTCGAGAATCTTTGCTCTCGCAATAAATATCTTTGTAAGTAGAGGTTACAGTAAAGTCTCCTGAAGGGAAAAATTCCCAATAAGGCTCATCCTCCCCTACAGCCAGCAAAGGGGGATGTTTTCAAGCAATAGATTGAAGGGTTTCAGCTGAGAGAAGCTGCTGAAGATGCTTCCAATCCCACTCCCCTGTATTTGTAACATAGTTTGGTACAAGATGGATCGTCAAGCCCAATAGAGGACCTTTTAAATCACACCACCAATCCTTCCGAAATAGTGTCTTCCTACCATCCCTAAGAGACCATTTCACTCCCCTTAATACAACATGCCAAATCTTCCCCACCCCCTTCTAGAGATGTGAACCACTTTTAGTGATGAGCTGGTTTGGAACCTCCTCATTTTGGAATCCATACTTAGCTCGAAGGAGATGAACCTAGTTGTAGGGTTCCTGATGATACCCATCCTATCTTCATATGGAAAACATCATTCATCCCTTTCATACAGCGAAATTTAAGACCACCTCCCTCTTTTGGTTGGTAAGCAACATCCCATTTCATAAGACTCAACTTCTTGGTTGTACTAGTCGACCACCATAAAAAGATCTCCCAACCTTGTCCATTGAATAACACAAACCATTTAGAAAGTGTTGTCGTTTGCATAGTATAATATGGAAGCGATGCAAGGATAGGTTTGCATAACATAGATGTAGCTGCAAGAGAGAAACGATAGGGATTCCATTTGGATGCTCACTGTTGTATCTTCTCCAATAGCTTGTTATACATCTCCTTGGTTACACGTCCATGGATTATGGGGACACCTAAGTATCTATCTAGATCCATCGTTTGGGAAAATCCCATAAGAATGCTAAGCCTTGCACTGTCTTCATCTAATACACAAGGAGAGAAAAAGATGAGATTTTTAGGCACTCACTTTGTGACCAGAGAATGAACAGAATTGGAGAAGAATATTTGATAGGGTCCTAACTTATTTCTTAGAGGCTTCTCCAAACAAAATTAAGTCATCAGTGAAGAAAAGGTGAGAGATTGTAATTAATCCATTACCAAAACTGGGTGCAATCCAGTCGCCATGCCAAATTAGTTGTGATAATTTCTCCATACATAGAACAAAAATGTAAGGCAAGACAAGATCTCCTTGGCGGACACCTCTCGATAGGGAGAATGGGTCTGAAGGGTCACCATTCCATAGGACTTTGAATTAGCTTGAGTGTAAACCCCCCCCAGGGCAACTTTAGAAAGGTCGTGGGGAATGAGTGCCACATCTAAAGTATCTTTAATAAAATCCGAAGACACCCTATCATAAGCTTTTTCAAGGTCGATTTTAATATCAAACCAATATTTCCTCCCCTTCAGGTACTAAAGAGAATGAATCAATTCATAAGCAATTATAATGTTATCTGTAATGTGTCGATCTTCTACAAAACTTGATTGTTCTGGGCCAACTAGCAAGGGCATAACAAACTTTAGTCTATTAGCTATGATTTTAATAATCAACTTGTAATTAATTGTGCATAAGCTAATACACCTAAAGTTATTAGAAATCTTGGCGTCATCAACCTTTGGGATAAAGGTAATCAAAGATCAATTAGTTAAGGGCTCAATTTCACAAGTTTCAAAAACATGAAGAACCATATCACAAATTGATTTCCTAATCTCCTCCCAATTCCTCTAGTAAGAGAAGGTCGTGGCACCATCAACACCAGGGACTTTAAGTGGGGCCATTTGAAAAAGGGCACATTTAATCTCATCTTAATGGACTTTTTCCAGCAATCGATTCTTCAAATGTAAAGAAAAGTCAGGGACGAGGCCCTTAGGTGCATTACCCTGATTTACCCTCCCCTCATCCATAAAAATATTCTTGAAGAAGATCATCGATTCTCTTCAAAGTATCTCTTGGCGCTCACACCAAGATCCCTCCATAAGAAAGAGCCCCGTCACAATCCTGCTCTTCTTCCTCGCATTCTTGTGTCAAAATGTGTTCAAGCTCCTCCCGCAGGAATTTGTCAAGCTCCCTTAAATTTTTAGTGGAATGAGTTTCAAGAGCTTTTTGCAAACCATCAAGTCTTGCTAGAATAACTCTCTTCTTATGGAAGATGTTAAGGAATATTGTGCAATTAAGAAATATGCTCTGATACTAAGGGGGAGTGATTTGTGCATAACATAATTATATGAGTGATTTCACAACATAATTATGGGCGTGATTTGTGCATATTTCTTAATTGCACTGATGGGTTTTGGGGTTCATGCACAGCGGAGATTTCAAAACTATTTTGAGAAAAACCCCAACAGGATCCGAATTTAATTCCATTAAAATACGTTTATACTATGAAAACTTAATCATACCTCACTCGCAATGTACCTTTCTGAAGGTTAATCTATCTCTAAGGCGCTGCCAATAACGAACACTCTCTATCGACAGTCCACACACGAACGGCGGCCGAGATTTGAAGTGCTAGCTTCGAGAGAATACCAAACCTTTTGTTTCTCTCCAAACGATCCAGAGCATACCAAAAACCTCTAAGTCGTTTCTTAAAACAAAAATAGAGTTTCAGCCCTTTTTTAATCTTTCGTACTTGTATTCTAACTCAAAACGTCTATTTATACAACCCTTGTATATAGACGGTTAAGTAAATTACACATATACCCCTACTTAAAGAAGTATAAGTGTAATACGCTACAAGGACGTTTCTGTCATGAATTATATCACATAAAATTCATTTTTCTGAACCATCTTAAAATCTCGCAAAACCATTCTCAGTGTGCGACCCAATAGGCTCATACAACGTTGGCAGTGTACCAAAACACATTGTGGTATACAAGTCATAAGCGGCCTCTAGCAAGACATTATGAGTACCCAAGTTGTATGAATATCAAATCGATATAACCTAATCAATAGTGTATATAATATCCTTTTGTCACACGATATCCTTTTGATCAAACATAAAGCATGGAATTGTCATCCAACATGTTCAATCGTACTAGTCTCGATTTCTAGGTAGACTGAAAACATCTAAGTGACATTGATCAATATCAATTCACTTAGACTAGGCCTTTTAACAGTCTAACACATCGAGGGATCCACTGGATATCTCTCTTTATATGAGAGGGACAAATTCTATCTCGATTACACAACTTCACCACATTATTCACACAGTAACCAATCACAACCTTTATAATCGTTCGGTTAAAGACAACGTTTGATTGTGTCAAATCATTGTATTCCTAATGTTGAAGTCTCTGGTAATCTCAAGTCAGATGACTAAAATATACCTATCATAAGAAACAACTATGACTTAAACCATGTGATGTTCTCATAGCGGGTCGGTCCAGTACTTTGTTCCCTAACAAGTACTCATGATCTTGATTCGTATTCCTATACTTATGATCATCGTATGATCATCAATCAAGACTCACACTAGTCTTAATTCATTATAGTTCCCAGTATAATAATCGACTAGGGACATTTAGGATATTTCTGTAAATACCCATGGATCTTATTATAATGTAAACATGCAAATCAATTATAATAAACAACAAATGAAATCCTCTATTTTATTAACTAAAATGTATTCATAAAGACTGTTAATGGATTGAACTAGGGCACATTTCCCAACATCTCCCACTTGCTCTAGGGCCAATCATTCATGCATCTAATGCCTAATGATCTAACATGACCATCATGTTTCGCTTGTGGAAGAGCCTTTGTCAATGGATCCGCAAAGTTGTCTTCAGTAGGTACTCTGCAAATCTTTACGTCTCCCCTCTCAATAATTTCTCTGATAAGATGAAAACGCCTGAGTATATGTTTAGATCTGTGGTGTGATCTAGGTTCCTTGGCCTGTGCTATTGCCCCGTTATTGTCACAATACAAACAAATAGGGTTAGCAATACTTGGAACCACACCTAGTTCAGAAATGAACTTTTTGATCCAAACTGCCTCCTTTGCTGCATCGGACGCTGCAATATACTCAGCTTTTGTTGTAGAATCTACCACAGTCTCTTGCTTCGAACTTTTTTAGCTTACTACACCCCATTCAAAGTAAACACATATCCGGACTGCGATCTAAAATCATCTATATCAGTTTGAAAACTTGCATCTGTGTAACCATTTACAACTAGATCATTTTCAAAACCTCCATAGACCAAGAACACTTCCTTAGTCCTTTTTAAGTACTTAAGGATGTTCTTTACTGCTATCCAGTGACTCTCACCTGGATCTGACTGATATCTGCTTGTAGTGCTTAAAGCATATGATACATCAGGCCGAGTGCATAGCATGACTTACATGATAGATCCAATAGCAGATGCATATGGAATCTTATTCATACGGTCTCGCTCATCATTTCTCCTAGGACTTTGATTCTTGCTGAGACTTATGCCATGAGACATTGACAACAATCCTCTTTTAGAGTCTTGCAACCGAACCTATTCGCACCTTGTCTATGTAAGCACTCTGACTTAGACCGATTAGCCTCTTAGATCTATCCCTATAGATCCTTATCCCTAGGATATAGGCTGCATCTCCTAAGTCTTTCATTGAGAAACACTTCCCTAACCAAGACTTGACACTCTGCAATGTTGGGATGTCATTTCCAATGAGTAATATATCATCAACATACAGTACCAGAAAAACAACTATACTCCCACTGACCTTCTTGTATACACAAGGCTCATCTTCGTTCTTAATAAAATCAAAATCCTTGATTGCTTCATCAAAACGAAGATTCCAACTCCGAGAAGCTTGCTTTAATCCATAAATGGATCTTTGAAGCTTGCATACCTTCCTAGAATTCTCAGGATGTACAAAACCTTTAGGTTGTGTCATATACACGTCCTCAAGTAGCTTTCCATTAAGAAATGTTGTTTTTACATCCATTTGCCATATCTCATAGTCATAATATGCAGCAATGGCAATTAAAATTCTTATAGTCATAATCAGCCTGAAACCTTTTGCTACAAGTCTTGCTTTGAAAGTATGCACTTTGTCATCCATGTCAGTTTTCTTCTTGAAAACCTATTTACATCCAATGGTCTTACCACCTTCAGGTAAATCAACCAAGTTCCAAACTTGGTTATCATACATGGATTGCATCTCAGAGTTCATGTCACTTAGCCATTTATCTGAGTCTGATCCAAACATAGCCTCCTGATAAGTGGTGGGCTCATTTTGATCTATAAGTAACACATCACGACTATCAGTAATGAGAAATTCGAATCTATCTGGCTCATGTCTTAACCTACCAGATTTACGTGGGCCTTGTGTCACTTGCGGAGGTTCAACTGGTTCAGAACGTTGTTGAACTACCAGTAGCGGTTCAGTGTTTATTTGTGATTCTTGAACTTCTTCAAGATTTATTTCTTTCCCACTAGTGTCTTTTGAAATAAACTGTTTTTCCATAAAGGCACCATACTGAGCAACAAACACTTTGTTCTCGGTGGGATTATAAAAGTAATATCCTTTTGTTTCCTTAGGATACCTCATAAATAAACACTTATCAGATTTAGGTGCTAGTTTTTCTGAGACTCGTCGCTTTACGTAAGCCTCACAACCCCAAATCTTAAGAAAAGACAAACTAGGTCTCTTCCCGTACCATATCTCATATGGTGTTTTATCAACCACTTTAGAAGGAACTCGATTTAGAGTTAAAGCTGCAGTTTGTAATGCATAACCCCAAAAGGATAATGGAAGATCCGCATGACTCATCATAGATCGAACCATATCTAATAAGGTTCGATTTATCCTTTCAGAAACTCCATTCCATTGTGGAGTTGCTGGTGGAGTCAATTGGGAGACAATCCTATAATTTCTAAGATGATCATCAAATTCTTGGCTTAAATACTCACCACCGCGATCTGATCGAAGTGTTTTAATAGTTTTACCAAGCTGATTCTGCACTTCATTTTGAAACGTTCGAAACATCTCAAATGATTCAGCTTTATGTTTCATAAGATATACATAACCATATCTGCTGAAATCATCAGTAAATGTAATGAAGTACTGATAACCTCCTCTAGCCATTGTGTTTATAGGACCGCATACATCAGTATGTATTAGACCTAATAAATCACTTGCCCTTTCACTATGTCCAGTAAAGGGGCTTTTAGTCATCTTGCCTAGAAAACAAGATACGCACGTTTCATATGATTCCAAATCAAATGAATCTAGAAGTCCATCTTTATGGAGCTTCGTTATGCGTTTCTCATTTATGTGGCCAAGACGACAATGCCAAAGATAGGTTTGATTCAAATCATTTGACTTAGATCTCTTTGTATTTATGTTAAAGACTGGAGGATCAGTGGACTTTTTCATGCTTAGAATATAAAGACCATCACACAAATCAACATTTGCATTAAAAATGCCTTTACGAGAAATTGAACATCAATTATTCGCAATAATAAAATCAAAACCATCCATATCCAAACATGAAACAGAAATGATGTTGCTGCTCAAGGTAGGCACATAATAACAATTATTTAAAGTTAAAATAAGTCCACTAGATAAAAGTAAGTAATATGATCCAACAGCCAGGGCAGCAACTCTTGCTCCATTCCCTACACGGAGGATGACTTTTCATTTCTTCAACTTTCTACTTCTGGTGAGTCCCTGCACATTTATACAAATGTGAGATCCACATCCGGTATCCAATACCCAGGAATCACTAGTAGATAAATTAATTTCAATAACATAAATACCTGAGGTGGTAGTCGCACTACCCTTTTTCTTCTTTAGATCTTCTAGATAGAGTTTGCAATTTCTGAACCAATGTCCAGGTGCATGGCAGAAATGAAAATTTCCTTCCTTTTCCTTTTGGTGCTTTGAAGCGAGAACAGTGGGGCTTGACTTGTTCCACAGCTTTGCGATAAGTGCAAAGAAGCAGCCTTTTCTTGCAACTTTAGCCTTGCCTTTGCCTTTCTTCTTCATTCCCTTTCCCTTTTGGACCATCAGCACATTACTAGAGGGTTTCTTCATATTTTGTTCAGCAAGTTTTGAGCATCAAATGCAACTCTGAAATTGATTTCTCCATATTATTCATATTGTAGTTCATCACAAATTGTGAGTAACTCTCCGGTAATGAATTTAAGATCAAATCTGTAGCCAACTCTTGGCTTACGGGAAATTCAAGTCTATCAAGTTGGTCAACATAGCCCTTCATCTTCAGAACAAGAGGACTAACTGACACACCCTCAGTCATCTTACAAGAATGTAGGTTCTTGACTGTCTCGAACCTTTCTTGCCTAGCTTGCTGTTGGAACATTTCCTTCAGCGTTACAGCCATGTCATAGGCTTCCATTAGTTACATGTCCTTCTGAAGTTCAGGAACCATAGTTGCCAACATAATGCATGCAACATCAGTATAATCGTTGACATGCTTATTATGCGCATCCTTCACAGCTTTCGTAGCATTGGCTGGTGGGTCCTTAGGGATCGGAGCATCCAGAAAATACAACTTGCATTCATGCTTGAGAACGATTCTCACGTTTCTGAACCAATCAAGAAAGTTAGTCCAAGATAGCTTATCCTTCTCAAGGATAGATCGCAGCGACAGGGGATTATTGTTACTTGAAGAGGCCATTGATCTACAATAAAGATTATGCAGAGTTTATTTTAGTATAGAGGAATAGACTCCCACTAAATTAACAACCATCCTAAAACATACTGTTGGACTAAATCCATATTTCACCTAATTCTATGACAGCTATGGCATGAAATACAGAACTAGATTATTTAGGTTGGTAACAGTTACCAATTACATCTTATATAATTTTAGATATTTTTATGAGATACAGGACATCTTATGTCTTAACATGTTTTTATCTCATCATATGCCTAAAGTCCAAAACTATTTTGATAGCTTTATTAAGTCGGACCAATTTAAATATTTAGGTAACTCTTACCCAACTTATCTCACCAAAATAACACAATACACCAACTATGGCTGAAACTATATTAGTGCGATCGAGGCCTTGATAAGTGTTTAAAATTGGATGGCACAAGACTTAAGATTTAATAGAGGGATTTTATTCAATTTTAGTGATTTTTAAGTAAACAATGAAATATCATATATTTTATTGATTTG
Source organism: Stephania japonica (assembly GCA_039657345.1). NCBI lineage: Eukaryota > Viridiplantae > Streptophyta > Magnoliopsida > Ranunculales > Menispermaceae > Stephania > Stephania japonica. The sequence goes on from CM077559.1 coordinate 37,313,813, forward strand.
TAGAACCACTAAACAATTTAGGAAATTTTTATGCTATTCACTAATAGAAGAATTCTCTGATTTTACTATACTAAATTTACCCCTTAATTTATCCAAAATTAAGTCAATTAAAACGTTTTTAATTAACTCGGGCCTACATCTAACTAATCATCTTATCCTAATCCAATTAGGACTTTAGATATTTGAATCCTAGCATATCACCAATAACAAACTTCTCCATGTTTATCTCCTATCCAATAGGGATAATAAAACCGATTTTGCATATATCTCCTAATCTAATTTGTTATCTTATCTTTATCAAATAGAAACTTCATAACAAAATAGATATATCAAGATAAATAAATAATTTCAAAAATTAATTATTTATTTTGGATTTAAGATATTTGAATCCTAGTATATCACCAATAACAAGATTCTTGATATTTATCTCATATTCTAATTTGTTATCTATCTTTATCAAATAGAAACTTCATAACAAAATAGATATAACAAGATAAATAAATAATTTCAAAAATTAATTATTTATAAATAAATAATTTCAAAAATTAATTATTTGCAATTTCGATCTTCATCCAAATAATCACAAACATGTAATTGAATCATGAACTGCTATCCCAATCGAATTTAATGGTGTCATGGATCATAGAACACGAAACTCAATTCATGAAAATTATTCAAATTAACCTAACATGGTTACTTGCATATACGAAACTAATTTCAATTAAATCATGAATATATGTATCATATACACAAAACATGATAATAAATCTCACAGAAAACTTATGTATATCATATATACATCAACTATTAACATGCTTTCAATCATATATCATAAGAAAACATGCAATGAGTTTGATGGAATCAAACTCGAAGGCTCTGATACCACTGATGGGCTTTGGGGTTCATGCACAGCGGAGATTTTAAAACTATTTTGAGAAAAACCCTAACAGGATCCGAATCTAATTCCATTAAAATACGTTTATACTATGAAAACTTAATCATACCTCACTCGCAATGTACCTTTCTGAAGGTTAATCGATCTCTAAGGCGCTGCCAACAACGAACGCCCTCTATCTGCAGTCCACACACGAACGGCGGCCGAGATTTGATGTGCTAGCTTCGAGAGAATACCAAACCTTTTGTATCTCTACAAAACGATCCAGAGCATACCAAAAACCTCTAAGTCATTTCTTAAAACGAAAATAAAGTTTCAGCCCTTTTTTAATCTTTCGTACTTGTATTCTAACTCAAAGCATCTATTTATACAACCCTTGTATATAGACGGTTAAGTAGATTACACATATACTCATACGTAAAGAAGTATAAGTGTAATACGCTACAAGGACGTTTCTATCATGAATTTTATGATATAAAATTCATTTTTCTGAACCATCTTAAAATCTCGCAAAACCATTCTCAGTGTGCGACCCAATAGGCTCATACAACGTTGGCAGTGTACCAAAACATATTTTGGTATACAAGTCATAAGCGGCCTCTAGCAAGACATTATGAGTACCCAAGTTGTACGAATATCAAATCGATACAACCTAATCAATAGTGTATATAATATCCTTTTGTCACACGATATCCTTTTGATCACACATAAGGCATGGAATTGTCATCCAACATGTTCAATCGTACTAGTCTCGATTTCTAGGTAGACTGAAAACATCTAAGTGACATTGATCAATATCAGTTCACTTAGACTAGGCCTTTTAACAGTCTAACACATCGAGGGATCCACTGGATATCTCTCTTTATATGAAAAGGACAAATTCTATCTCGATTACACAATTTCACTACATTATTCACACAGTAACCAATCACAACCTTTATAATCGTCCGGTTAAAGACAACGTTTGATTGTGTCTAATCACTGTATTCCTAATGTTGAAATCTCTGGTAATCTCAAGTTAGAGGACTAAAATATACCTATCATGAGAAACAACTATGACTTAATCCATGTGATGTTCTCATAGCGGGTCGGTCCAGTACTTTGTTCCCTAACAAGTACTCATGATCTTGATACGTATTCCTATACGTATGATCATCGTATGATCATCAATCAAGACTCACACTAGTCTTAATTCATTATAGTTTCCAGTATAATAATCGGACATTTAGGATATTTCTGTAAATACCCATGGATCTTATTATAATGTAAACATGCAAATCAATTATAATAAACAGCAAATGAAATCCTCTATTTTTTTAACTAAAATGTATTCATAAAGACTGTTAATGGATTGACCTAGGGCACATTTCCCAATATGCACAATATTCCTTAACATAAGATATTACCGAAACACTTTTTGTTCCACTGGTTGCCTTTGTAGAGTAATCCGCAACAAGGTTTTGAACTGAAAGATCTCTCCTCCAGTTATCTTTAACTTCCTTTTTCCAGTCTGGATGTATCTCCCAAGCTGCCATGAACCTATTACGCTTAGGTCCGACATTAAGCATACCGCCTAGATCAACCAAAACAAGTAAAGGAGGGTGATCTGATTCAATCAGGGCAAGATGTTTAACTTGAATAGAAGGAAATTTTTCATGCCAGCTTGAATTAAAAATGACCCTGTCCGACCTTTTAAAACATATTGCCCTAGACCAGGTGTATAACGAACCATTGGGAGATAAGTCCAATGACCCATAATGGTTCATAAAATTAGCAAATCGCTTACAGATATGAAAGGGCCGAGCACCTCCGAATTTATCTTCATGGCGATGTAAAGCATTAAAATCACCACGCAAGAGCCAAGGCTCATTGATGGATAATGATACTTTTTCTAATGTTTCCCGTAAGTCACGTCTGATTCGAGGGTATGGTCTCCCATAAACCCTAGAAAATAAGAAAAAATGTGAAGAAGAGAGTGAAATACACATGAATAAATTGCCAATGATTTTGTATAATACGTATCTCCACCTCCCTTTTCCACATCACCCAAATACCACCCGAGAAACCCATTGCCTCAACCGTATGGGATTTCTCAAAGCCAATCTTACCAATGATCGCCTCCACTTGCACTTCACTCGTACGAGTTTCGAGCAAGACCAAACTAAGAGTGGACAATGCATCCGAAAACAAATCAAGAGTAGGTGGGGAGTAAGATACCTAGACCCCATCAAGCTGTCATATCCTCTAGCTCTTCATCTGAGCTAAACACTTCCATATACGACTTGTCTTCCATACTTTCATCTGCTAAGTCCCCCTCCTGACTGCTTATCGCAGTACGATTCGAGGCTTCATCAGTGTTGCTGCTCTTCTTAAAAATTTATTATGGACTTTGAGATCACTCTTGAGATGAATAACCCTTGTACGATCCGGCGGTTTACCACTGTTACCTGACCTAAGCAGGGTTTGTTGGGTAAGATCATTTGTGTTGCCCAACACAAGGTTCAGGCCCCCTCTTTTCAATGACAACTACTGTATGATCCATGGAGTCTACCTCCATCACAATGCCCGAGGAATGACACTTCATTTTAATCCCAATACGAGGTTCAGAGGTGGACTTTAAGGTAGCATTACGTTTATTAGCCAAATCGACATTCGGACCATTCAGGCCTTTGTTTTCTTTCTTGGGTATGATATCTTTGGGTTTAGAAGTTTGGCCTACATGTTTAAGCCCTTCACCAGAACTACTAACTCCACTTGCATTTTTTCCAGACAATTATTGGCCCCTCTCAAATTTTTTCTAGTGGACGACACAACAATAGTCGAAGAAGTAGCCATTCCTTTGTTACCATGTGCAATCCCCCTATCATGGGCGTACTTCTTGTTATGCTCACCAATAATAGTAATTTCCACGTTTGGCCCATCCTCAGTTATGGCAAGTACGCCAAATCGAGAAGTCGTAGTTGTAGCCATATTTCTATCCCTTGATTTCTGGCCTGAGAACTCGACATTACACTTTCAAAAAGTCCTTCCTGTTTCTGGTAGCGTGGATCCATGGCCCAGTGGCATTCGCTGGCGCTAGAATTGAAAGCGTCGAGGGTATGAACGCCTTCCCATTGTTATTTCGATATTCTGTGCCCGGTTGATTGACATTCAGAGGACAATTCTCAACTACATGACCATACTTCGCACACTTGTAACAAATGTACGGAAGAGATTCATACTCCACCCTTTGATATATACCATTAAGATTCATGCAAGTAATCAATGGTTTGTTTAAATCCAAGATCACCGCCACTCTTTCAAACTGCAAGTGGAGTTAGTAGATCTGATGAATGGCATAAACATGTAGGCCAAACTTCTAAACCCAAAGACATCATACCCAAGAAAGAAAACAAAGACCCGAACGGGTCGAATGCCGATTCGGCTAATAAACGTCTTAAAGTCCACCTCTTAGCCCCATGTTGGGATTAAAAGGAAGAGTCAATCTTCAGGTGTTGTGATAGATGGAGATAGACCCCATGGATCATACAGTAGTTGTCATTGAAAAAGACGGTTTGAACCTCATGTCGGGTAATGCAAATGATCCTACCCAACAAGCCCTACAGAGGTAAGGCAACAGGGGTAAACGGCCGGACCCTACAAGGGTTATCCATTTCAAGAGTAATCATATAGTCCAGAATAAAGTTATTAAGAAGAGTAGCAACGTTGATGAAGCCACGAATCGTACTGCGATAAGCCGTTGGGAAAGGGACTCAGTGGATGAAAGTATGGAAGACGAGTGTCCACTCTTAGTTTGGAATTGTCAAAGTGCGGCGGGAAAAGCATTTTTGCGACATCTAAAGACGATGGTTGCAGTGCATTATATCAAAATTTAGGTCATGCTTGAAACTTGTACGAGTGGAGTGCAAGCGGAGGAGATCATTCGTAAGATTGGCTTTGAGAAACCCAAAATGGTGGAGGCTGTGGGTTTCTCGGGTGGTATTTGGGTGATGTGGAAAAGGGAGGTGGAGATACGTATTTTACAAAATCATTGGCAATTTATTTATATGCTTATTTCACTCTTTTCTTCACATTTTTTCTTATTTTCGGTGGTCTATGGGAGTCCATCCCCTCGGATCAGACGTGACTTATGAGAAGCCTTATAACTAGTATCATTATACATCAATGAGCCTTGGTTCTTGGGTGGTGATTTTAATGTTTTACTTCGCCATGAAGATACATTGGGAGGTGCTCAGCCCTTTCATAACTGTAAGCGATTTGCTAATTTTTTGAACCATTATGGGTTATCAGACTTATCTCCCAATTGTTTGTTATACACCTGGTATAGGGGATTATGTTTTGAAAGGTTGGACAGGGTCATTTTTAATTCAAGCTTGCATGACTCATTCCCTTCTATTCAAGTTAAACATCTTGCCCGGATTGAATCGGATTACTTTCCTTTACTTGTTTTGGTTGATCTTGGAGGTATGCTTAATGTCAGACCGAATTGTAATAGGTTCATGGTGGCTTAGGAGACACATCTTGATTGGAAGAAGTTTGTTAAAGATAACTGGAGAGGAGAGCTTTCACTTCAAAACCTTGCTGCAGATTTTTCTATAAACGCATCCCAGTGGAACAGAGTGTTTCAGTAATATCTTCCATAAGAAGAGAGTTATTCTAGCAAGATTTAATGGTTTGCAAAAAGCTTTTGATACTCATTCCAATAAAATTTAAGGGAGCTTAACAAGTCCCAACGGGAGGAGCTTGAACACATTCTGACACAAGAAGAATTGTTATGACTTTAAAGATCCAACTCTGATTAGGGGATAGGAATACAAAGTATTTTCAAGCGAAGGTGAATGCGAGGAAGAACTGCAGGATTGTGTCTGGTTCTTTCTTGAGTAGGGATCTTGGTGTGAGTACCATGAGACACTTCGAAGAGAATCGATGCTCTTCTTCAAGAATATTTATACGAATAAGGGAAAAGTAAATATGAGGAATGCACCTAAGGGCCTCTTCCGTGACATTCCGTTACATTTGAAGACTCAGTTAGTGGAAAAAGTCCCTTTGGATGAGATTAAAGGTGCCTTCTTTCAAATGGCCCCACCTAACATCTTCTACTAGAGGAATTGGGAGGTGGTTGGGAAATCAATTTGTGATATGGTTCTTCATGTTTTCAAAGCCATCAACTAATCGATCCCTAATTACGTTGATTCTAAAGGTTGATGATGCCAAAACTTTTAATAACTTTAAGCGTATTAGCTTATGCACAATTAATTACAAGTTGATTATACAAATCATAGCTAATAAACTAATGTTTGTTATGCCCCTGCTACTTAGCACAGAACAATCAAGTTTTGTAGAAGGTCGACACATTACGAATAACATTATAATTGCTCATGAATTGATTTGTTCTCTTTCGTACATAAAGGGGAGGGAAGGCTGGTTTGATGTTAAAATTGACCTTGAAAAAGCTTTTGAAAGGCTGTCTTGGGATTTTATCAAAGATACTTTAGATGTTGCACACATTCCCCATGACCTTTCTAGAGTTGTCCTAGGGGTTTATACACTCAAGCTCATTCCAAGTCCTATGGAATGGTGATCCTTCAGACCCTTTCTCCCCATGAAGAGGTGTCCGCCAAGGAGATCCTGTCTCGCTTTACATTTTTGTTCTATGTATGGAGAGAATATCACAACTAATTCGACTGGGGTGAGCAATGACAACTAGATTGCACTTAGTTTTAGTAATGAATTGTTTACAATCTCCCACCTTTTCTTCGTTGATGACTTAATTTTGTTTGGAGAAGCCTATGGGAAACAAGTGAGGACCCTATCAAATATTCTTCGCTAGTTCTATGCATTCTCTGGTCAGAAATTCAGTGCCTAAAAATCTCTTCTTTTTCTTTCCTTGCATATAGGAGGAAGTCAGTGTAAGGCTTAGCAATCTTATGAGATTTTCCCAAACGATGGATCTAGGTAGGTCCTTAGGTGTCCCCCTAATCCATGGGTGTGTAACCAAGGAAACATATAATAAGCTATTGGAGAATATCCAACAGTGAGCATCCAAATGAAATCCTTGTCGTTTATCTCTTGCAGGTATATCTATTTTATGCAAAAGTATCCTTGCATCGCTTTCATATTATACTATGCAAATGACAACACTTCTGAAAGGTTTATGTGATTCAATGGACAAGGTTAGGAGATCTTTTTTATGGGGGTCGATTAGTACAACTAGGAAGTTAAGTCTTGTGAAATGGGATGTTGTTTGTCAACCAAAAGAGAGAGGTCATCTTAACTTTTGCTGTATGAAGGGGATGAATGATGTTTTTCTTATGAAGGTGGGATGGGGTATTATCAGGACCTACAAATCTATTGGTTTGTCTCCTTCGAGCTAAGTATGGAATCCAAAATGAGGAAGTTCCAAACCAGCTCATCACTAAGAGGGGTTCACATTTATGGAAGGGGGTGGGGAAGATTTGGCATGCTGTATTACAGGGAGTGAAATGGTCTCTTGGGGATGGTAGGAAGAAACTATTTTGGAAGGATTGGTGGTGTGATTTACAAGGTCCTCTGGGGGCTTGACAATTCATCTTGTACCAGTGTATATGAAGAAGGACTGTGTAGCAAACTTTGTTGCAAATACAGGGGAGTGGGATTGGGAACATTTTCAGCAGCTTCTCTCAGCTGAAACCCTTCAATTTGTTGTTTTAATACATCCTCCTATGCCGGTTGTAAGGGAGGATGAGCCTTAGTGGGGATTTTCCCTTTCAAGAGACTTTACTATAGCCTTTTCTCACAAAGGTCTTTAATGCGAGAGCTGGGATTCCGAAATTGCAAATGGATCCTTGCATGGAAATGGGAAGGACTGAAAAGGATTTGGATGTTTTTGTGGTTAGTGCTTCAGGGCAGTTTTCTCACCATTATCGAATAGAAGAGGAGACTGCTTACCGAGTTCAATTCATGTGAACTATTTGGCGATCATTTTGAAAAATAGAAACAGTAGATCACGTGCTCCGATGGTGTACTCAAGCTATGAAAATATGGATTAAACTAGTATGGATTCATATATGGCAAAGTAGGGAGAATCTCCCTTTTGAGGAATGATTCTAGAGCAACCTAGCATATGGCATCCTATTACAAGGGGTAAAGTGGCCATTTATCTTTGTGACTGCTTAATCACTGATCTGGAAGTCTCAGAGTCAGTTAATTTTAGGTTACATTGTGATTTTGGATCAAGAAGTGATTCACACTGTGTGGGCAGTCACGAAATTTAGTAACATTGCATTGCTAAATCTCATGAATTATAAGAAACCTATCAGGAATAAGAAACTCATCGGATGGTCACCTTCTCCATCTGATTGGGTTAAGTTAAACACTGATGGTGCAAGAGTGGGCAATGGTTCTACAATTGCTGGTGGCTCGATACGCGATCATGCAGTAGGAGATTGGATTTGGTGTTTCATGTCTGATTCGGGATGGTGTACGGTCCTTGATACAGAGCTATGGGGTGCTTTAGGTCATCTTAGAGATGGACAATCAAACTGTTGCATAAGGTCTTCAACAGCGCCGAGTTTCTCACAATAAGCATTGGCATCTCATGAACTTGATCTATCATATGCTAGAAAAAGAGTGGGAAGTGAAGATTCAACACACCCATAGGGAGGAAAATCGTGTGGCTGATTGGATGGCGGGTCAAGTGTTGAATAAAGCTTGGGGGACGCATTTTTCACAGATTAGGCCTATTGGTATAGGTTAGATTTTATGTAATGACATCTCAAGGGTGTTTTTCCCTTGTATGTGTGTTATGTAATTTGGGTCGTTCGACCCCATCCTAATCAAAAAAGAATAAAAAGGAAAGACATTGGGACGTGTCATGTGGCACTACGAGAAGGCTTGAAACCACTACATGGCTACCCCAAGGTCTTCCCTTATATATATATGTTTAGAATTTACAAAGTTAATTAGTAAGGCTTGAAACTGCCACGTGACAACCCCAAAGCCTTCCTTTATTATATATATAGATGAAAGTGTGTTTATTGTTGTTATTGCAAAAAAAAAGTTATTTATTTATTTATTTTCAAAATCACCTAAGTTAATTAATTAATGATACAATTTATTTTTTAATAGAGAGATCCAGGTTTTGGTAAGATATGGAGTTCGAAGTTTTGTCTTTCCTCCTAATCTTAGCATGTATTGTTCCGTCCATCGTACTCAGAGCCTTACATCTTGTTCAACTAGGATTGATGATTTCTGTTCAACATAATTGCTATGTCTATTCAATCGAATTGTGTCGTGGCGAAGACGAGGACCATCGATATAACTTGTATTGTATAATACAAGTTATGCCTTACCCTTGCAAGTGCGAACATTGCGGTGCCAAGTCTAGACACGCATTTTGATTTATTATTAGAATGAATCAATTTAATGAGCTTATGATATTACCGATACTTGAAGATAATCACATCTTTCACGGTATTGTGCACACTAACTAACCAAAAGTTCTACCATAAAATTCTATCTAAAACACTATAAGAAACTCATACACAATAACAAAATTTGGTCACAGGCATTTGTCAAAGCCATTACCTACACACAACTATAATTCAAAAATCTTTATTTACGGAAACAACTATTCGGTACGAAAATACCGACCGAATGTCAATTATAAGATCAGTTGAAACCGAACAAAACTATTTCAAATGGTCATATGTGGCTGAATGAGCCTCTAAACCCCGAACAAACCACAAACCGAGATTCAAAATTGATCTAAACAGTAACCTACACATACACATGAAACAAAATAGAACAAAACAATAACCAACATACAAACAAGTTTTGAACACTACTAAACGGTGCACTAAACAAGAAGTTTTCAACACTATTATGCGGTTCTGTCATTGAAGATCGATTTGTTGGGAAATGTGCCATAGGCCAATTCTCTAAATATTGTTTAACTATTATAAGTAGATACATGTTTCTTTTATAATAGTATCCATGAATAATTATGGTATTATTCTAAATTTCCCTAGTAAGTTATTATTGTGGGAACAATAATAAATTAAGACTAGTATGCTTCTTGACTGATAGTCATGTGATGATTATGCGTATACGGATACGAATCAAGATCATGAGTATTTGTTAGGAACAAATACTGGACTGACTCGCTATGAGAATGATACATGGTCAATGTCATAAGCGATTCTCATTATAATTATGTCATTTAGTCCTTCGACTTGAGGTCATTAGAGACTCCAAAATTAGGAGCATAATGATTTGACACAATTAAATGTTGTCTTTAACCGGATGATTATAAAAATTGTGATTGGTCATTGTTCCACTAATGTGTAGAAATTGTGTGATCAAGATAGCATTTGTCCATTTCTTTTAGAGAGAGATATCTATTGGGCCCCTAGATATGTTAGACTGATAAATGACCATGTTTAGTGAATTGATTGGATCAATGTCACTTGACAATTTCAGTATACTCAGAGATCGAGACTAGTAGATTGAACTATAAGGGTGACATTCCATGTCTCATGTTCAATTAAAAGATATCACGTGACAAAAAGATTTGATATACACAATCTATTAGGTTGTATCGATTTATTGATCTTCATGCAACTTGGGTAGTCATAATGTCTTGCTAGAGGCCGCTTATGACTTGTATGCCGAAAAGGATTTTGGTTCACTGCTAATGTTGTATGAACCTATTGGGTCGCACACAAAGAACAACATTGTGCGATTTAATATTATCTAGGTTAATGAATTTTATTTCATAAAATTCATTTTGATGATTCTCATTGAGTGTCCTAGTTTGACTAGGATTCAAAACTCTCTTACGTTTCTAGTATGACTGGAAAGTTAGTCTCTTAGTAAATCTTATTTTGAATAGGACTCTAATTGGAATTAAAGTATGTCTTTAATTCTTATTTGAGTTTTAGATAAATTACAACTCTTATTGGAATAGTAATTATAGATTGTCTATGACTCTATCCTTTTTAGAGTTGGACTTTATCTAAGACTCTATTTAGAGTATGACTATGAAATGGAGTTTTCTTACAACTCGACCTATTGAACTAAAAATAAGACATTAGGGTCACAGTTGTATAAAAAGAGAGAGACTTTTCTTATGAGATTTTTCTAGAGAGTTTTGTGAGAATTTTCTTCTCTAGAATTTTTGGCGCTAGCACTCTAGATCGTGATCATTCGTTCGTGTGTGGATTTCTGATAGAGGATGCGGGCTTAAACGTCTTAAAGGAATCGATCAACAACAAACAAGGCAGACATGGAGTTATTCTTGTTAAGGTATGATTTTTCTCTCTTGATATATCAGTATAATGGAATCGATAGGATCTTGGTTTGGGGATATTCGAAAAGGTTTTGAAAAATTCCTCTGCGCTTGATCCCTGAAATCCAACACGATTAACATGCATTTTTTGATTACCGTCAACCGAACAGTGCTTTGTCAATTAGTCATGTATCATCGATCCAGCATTGACCATCAACAATGCACAAATTGACAAGCATATTAGATCAAAAATAGTTACAAATACATGCAGAACCACCAAAATAGCTAAAAAAATAGTTAAAAAATTGAAAAAACATCCATAAAAATTGAAACAACACTAAATCGACCAAGTTTTGAAATACTTTGACTAAGATTTGAAATACAAAACACAAAACAACCTTCAAATTCGACCATATACCACAACCACAAACCCAAACATCAATATCGACCAAAAATATAAGCATCTTATTGTTGAGTTGAACTCGCGTGTGACATGCAAAATCGACCATCCCCTCCAACCAGCGCCTGCTAATAAGATTTAGAGTGAGAGCGAAGATAAATAGAGGTGACATGGAGATCGCTGATGCGCAAAAGGGGTGAACATGAAGACATAGGGCTTTAGTGCTTTCTCCTTCTTGTTCTTCTTTGCGTCATTGTTGAAAATAGAGGTGAATAATAGGCAAGGGCATTTTGGAGAAAGAGTTATTGGTTTATGGGTGCCCTCATCCATACATGGGGTGACCACATCATTTGGTTTGTCATTAGTAAAATATGGTTTGCACATAGCCGAGTTCTGTTTTAAATGATATGTTAATAATAATTTATCTTAAAAAATGATAACGATAATTTGAATGCCAAAAATAGGTAGGGCGATATTATCTGTTATGCTGGTATGCCACATTGCATCGTGCGCCTCTAGATTTCTTTTTATTTTTATTACAAGCTTCCGATGGTCAACCCTTGTTTTAGTGGGAGTCATGTTTTGTCTCAATTATAAGAACAACGCCATTTTTAATTAAGTTTTATTAGAAGTTGATCATTCTTAAAAAGAAAAAAAACAAAAAAAAAAAGAAAAAAGGAAAATGCTTTTCTAACTCACTTTAAACACCTACTTCGCCCACTTAGTGGACCAAAGTGAGTGTCACTCCATGAAATACACCTCGAGAAGTGTGCACACATCTCGAGGTGTATCACATGACTGGACACCCATTTCGACCTAGTAGGTGCCCTAAGTTGGTGTCCAAAATGGGTTACTCTTAACATATTTTAAACAAAAATCATAATAGATCTGTAAGACTTTAGTGGCTCAGAGTGAGCTTATAAAGTTTAAGTTTATATGTGATTAAATGGGTTATCATATGATAAACACGACATGATTAAGACATAATTATTAGTGGGTAAATGTTGAGTTTATACGAGTTAGCGTCATAGATGGGTTGACACGACTAAACATGATGAGCTAATTAAAAGTTGACTTTAAAATTAGAGCTGCACTATGTGCACCCTAATCATCACTCATGACACCCCATTTACAAGGGTACACATCGTTTTACTCAGGGCACCCCTGAGTTAGACAAAAATACCCTTATTCTGTTAGGGCATGTGCCCTAAGTCAATCTACAAACATTGTTTATCTTAAGTTTTTAGTTAATAAAATAGAGGTTTTTCATTTGTTGTTTTATTATAAGTGATTGCATATTTACCTTAAAATAAGATCCATGGGTATTTGTTGAAATATCCTAAATGTCCCTAGTTGGTTATCATACTCGGAACTATAATGAATTAAGACTAGTGTGAGTCTTGATTGATGGTCATATGATGATCATACATATAGGGATACGAATTAAGATCATGAGTACTTGTTAAAAAATAATGTACTGGACCGACCTGCTATGAGAGCACCACATGGATTAAGTCATAGGTGTTACTCTTGATATGTATATCATTTAGTCATTCGACTTGAGATTACAATAGACTTTAATATTAGGAGCATGGTAATTTGATACAATCAAATGTTGTCTTTAACCAGACGATTATAAAGATTGTGATTGGTTATCATGTGAGCAATATGTGAAGGTGTGTAATCAAGAAAAAATTTGTCGCTGTCGTAAAGAGAGAGATATCAGTGGATCCCTTGTGTGTTGGATTGTTAAATGGCCAAGTTCAAGTGAATTAATATGATCAATGTCACTTGGATGTTTTCAATCTATCTAAACATCGAGACTAGTACGATTAAATATTAAGGGTGACTTTCCATGCCTTATATTACATCAAAGGATATCGCACGAAAAAAGGATATGATATACGTTATTCATTAGGTTGTATCGATTTTGATATTCATGCTACTTGGGTAGTCATAATGTCTTGCTAGAGACCACTTATAACTTGTGTACCAAAATAGTTTTGGTTCACTTCCAACGTCGCATGAACCTATATGGTTGCACACAATGAATGGCTTTACGCAATTTCAAATGGTCCAGAGTATTGAATTTTATAAGATAAAATTCATAATATATAAGCCCTTATGATTCATTATATGATAACTTATTAATAGGAGTATATATGTAATTTGCTTAAACAACGTAAATACAATAGTTGTATTTCGAATTTACTTAAACATCGTAAATACAATAGTTGTATTACGAATATGATTTAAGTGAGAGCTTATATACACATATAAATAAAGGGTGATACCCAAAACGTAAAATAAGAAATTTTCTTTTTTCCAATTTTTGAACTCTCTGGATTTTGGGAGAGAAAGGAAAATGTTTTCAATCTCTCTTAGGGCTAGCACTCCAAATTGTGGTCACCATTCGTGTGTGGATTTCTGATAGAGGAAGCGCGTTTGAACGTCTTGAAGATCGAAGAATCAGAGAAGAAAATTACTAATCAAGCTATGGTTTACTTTTATAGATCTTGTTTAATGGAACTTATTTGCGATACTTTTCAAAATTGTTTTGAATTTCTCCCTGCGTATGAACCCCAAAACCCAACAGTCATCAATGTGAGGCACCCCACTACCAAATCTTCTTCTACACTCCTTCTCATCACAAATCGACACCTCAATCCACCAAATCACTTCATTTTCTTTCTCGTTTACCCCTCGATATATTTTTTTAGGTTCCGGTGAGAGTTTACGGTGTTTGCGGGGTGAGGGTTTGTGTGATGACTTGTAGTAGATGGTTGATGTTGAATGGTATAGGGTTCAAGGGTATTTTTCGTTGAGTTTGTTGTTCCTTTATCTCGTGTTGTTATTGTCTTTCATAGGAATGTATCCATCACTGAGTTCAACCACAATCGCGAAATATTCGACCACAAAAAGGCTGAGACTATTGAGTAAGTCTTGGAACTATATGAACGAGACTCTGCAGTACATATTGGTACCCTGTAACCAATCAAACAAGTAACCTAATTCAAAATGGGTTTAGTTATCAATGAGATCGAGACAAAAGAGGATGTCCCTGTAATGACCATGACATCTAACTCGTGCCACGTGTCATTTAAAATTGTACATGGACCCCTTGCCATGATATGTGTGAACAATACTCGGTCGTCGACACGAAGGTATGTTTATTTTGTTTGGTGTTGGTATTATTTATCTATTTACCCAAATTAAAATTCCAATGTACCAAACATGTGAGGACGTTTGTGTGGGAGCATTGACATGAAGAAACTGGTTCGGCTCAGAGAAACATGTTTTATGGGCGCTAGGGCGAACAGTGGTCAGGTATTTGGTTGTCTAGGGGACAAATGTAATTAAAACATAGACAAAAAAGATAAAATATAATAATTAAATGTTAGGTAATGTGTTCAATACCTTAGTAGGTCCTTAGGTACACGGCGGTACAAGTAGTATTGCGAGGCGGGTCCGAAAATGTTGAGAACATTTTTGTTAAGAGGTGTGCATAGGAAGAAGTGTCCTATTGGTGTCACTTAAGTGTGCTAGCTGGTGTGTTAGTATGAATTGGCTGAAGTGAAGAGGAGCAAAAAATTGTTCTCGAGATACGCGTGTGAGTGTTTGATGAAGAGGATAACCATTGTATTTTCATTTCTTCTTTATCGTTTGAAACGAAACGAGTTAAGATTTGGTTTTCAACCATATTTGAGCTTGGAACAACATCAAGATGCTACGAAACACGAAAACTAAGGTAGTATTCCTATTCATCGCAAAGTGTTCGTCGTTTTCACTGGTCTTTTGAGTGTTTTTGTTGTGTTATTTTCGAAAAACATTTTGGAAATTTGGTTTTTCGAATGTTTTCAAAGTTTATATGGATTGTTTGGTCGGTGTGGAACACAACCATGCATTTGTTTTTAGGTGTTTGGATTGGTTTTGTATTTTTGGAGAATTATCGTTGATTTTGAGTAATTTCAATATCGGGGTTATAGAGGACGGTTTTGAACGGTTTGAATGCTAGAATGGGTGTATTTGAGTGTCTCTATAAGTTTGGGATATGCTCGTAACGTAGTGAAGAAAGTCGGGGTGTTGAAAAACCCTAGATTCTCGAACTGAAACTGACGCTGCAAGGGACATCGTGAAACATTTCACCCTACGGCATCGACCATAACATCTGAACTAGTGACAATGGTGGGCTCACGCTTTAAGTGACACCGCTAGGTATTTGGTTCCACGGTGCCACTCACGGCTTGGCACTGTTCATTAGACTAATTTTCCTTTTTTTTCAAAAACATCGGGGATCTCTCCGGTACCTGAATGGGTTCAAATACAAACCAATACATAGGTAATTGACCCATATATATGAATGAATAAAATTATGGAAAATGGGATAATTTAGAGGATAAGTAATGGATTTGTAATCAATTGGTCAATAAGGATTGTAGGTCAGTAATAGGTACACGTGGGATTTGTAAAGGACAAATTACGAGTGTGTGAGTGCATAATAGCTTTGGACACGGGTAAGTAAACCAGTGGGATAATTTACAATTATTTATTGAGATTTAATTTCTTAATGTTATTGCTCTATTCCTATTTTGAAACTCTATTTCAGATTAAGTGGTCATAGGGCAAGTGAGTCAACGTGATCCTTTGGAGGCCGCGTTATCTGAGGTAATATTCCAGATCCAGTAACTCGGGATGCACGATATTGTTTGTAATTTTATAAGGGATGAGAATTCTTTGCTAGATTGTCCGGGACTCTGCATTCGCGTGGACTTTAGGATGGTGTGAGTGTACCACGTCATAAACTCTAAGTCTGGTAAGTTGTTTCCTCGACTCAACGACTGTTTCTTGGTCGGTACTACTTGAGCCTTTCTATTGTTTTCTTCGACACTTATTTTCGATTGATTTAGATTTATTTCCAATCTTTATTTATTCATGCATTTCATATATGTTTCTTTCTATCAGCATGAATATAGATTATTATTTACCTTCAAAATATTGTAAACATTCAGCTTGGCGTTACTTACCTGGAACTCATCATTCTTGTGTTTGACTGAGTGCAGATCCACAGTCGAGCAAAGGAAAAGTTCCTCTGCTTGGTCACTTGCTTTGAGGATAGTAGAGTCGCTCATCCATTAGTCTCAATGTAGCTTTGATATTTTGCATTATTGTATATATATGTTTTGAAACATGGGGAAGTGGGTTATGAAAGATCTTGGGCATGTATGTTATGTTATAAACTCTTATGACATGACATATAGAGGTGGTATACATATGCAGGGTTTCCACACTTTAGGTTATTTTAACTTATGTCATGAGGTTATTTCATTTGTTTGAGGATTCTAAATGCTTTCGCTTATTTATAAATAACTCTCTAATACTAATAATAGTCATTTTAATTGCTTAATATAGGGTGAAAGGTAATTTAAGGCTGACTAGGCTTGCGTTGACTGTGCGAAGGTGACTTGGGGTTAACGTAAATCTAGGCTGGCGAAGTCCAGTTTTTGGGTTTAGGGTAAAACTTGACTCTTGATTAAATCACAATCCATTTAGACATAATAAGCGAAAGTTAGGACCATGGTTTAACTTAGAATGGAACCATATGAACTTGACTTAAGTCTTAGTTGGGAAGTAAGGAGAGTTGGAGAATTTAAAATCTGACTATAAGCTATTTGATGTATTGTATATAATATTATCGATAGCTATATATCATCGTGTATTTGCTATCTTTTGTAGATTGTAATGGTCGTTCAACCCATTAATAGTGATAGTGTGTTAGGAGATGTTCAAGGAAGACTGGACAAGATGTCTCAGTTAGTTACTTTATATGGGCTGCAGCTTAAGGAGATTCTCAGATTGTTGAGGACTCAGGTTACACATTCACTCCCTACGTATGCAACACCAGTAGATACACAGGTCGGGAGTACTCCTACTGTACAAGACACACCTGCAGCTCCAGTAGTACACACAAGAGCTGCATTGATTGGGGAGGCATAAGTT
Source organism: Stephania japonica (assembly GCA_039657345.1). NCBI lineage: Eukaryota > Viridiplantae > Streptophyta > Magnoliopsida > Ranunculales > Menispermaceae > Stephania > Stephania japonica. The sequence continues at coordinate 37,331,372 of CM077559.1, forward strand.
CAGGCAAATATTATACCACCTACTGTTGATACACCGGCTGGGTGTACGACGAGTACGTCCGGTGAGAAGGTTACTAGGCTACCATTGAGGCAAAATATGCTTGTAAGTTTCAAAGAAACCATTTGGAGAAATTTCATGGAGGTACAAATTTAGAGGCTGCGGAGAAATACACCAGAGCACATGAGGCCTACTATATCATCAGCTTTGTTGTTTGGAGAGGCTAATATTTTGTGGCGTAGCATGATGGCTACGAAGGGGAAGCCTAAGTACTGGGTTGAGTTTAAGGAAAGGCTTGATAAGAAATATATTCCTCAATTAGTCTGTAAGTTGAAAAGGACTTAGTTCCAAAACATCAGGCAGATGACTGACGAGTCAGTGATGTAGTATATAAGCCAGTACTTGCAACTGATGGAGTATATGGAAAGCATAGCTGATACCAGAGCTAACCAGGCATATTATTTCATTCATGGTCTATTGGATGCTATTGGATCGGTGATAGTCATTATAGCTCTAAGCATTTTATTGGAAACCTACGAGAGAGGTATGACCGGTGAGACTTTCTTAAGCATAAGTGCTAGAGCTCAAGGTGCACCATCAACACTAGTACAGGCAGGAGCAGTTCTAGAGGTAATAGAAGTGGGAAGAGGTGAGACCGTGGAATAGGAGAAATTGAGCATAAAATGTGGTATATGTTGCTTCTCCAACCTCTACTACTATTGTATTACCTACTCCTATATGTAGTTATGTTAGTACACCACATCAGCCATCATCATCAGGTCCTCAGAGATAACGGTATTAGAGGACTGATAGTAGAAGTGGTGGTCAGGGGCAAAGCTTTAGACACAATGCTTGGTATGACCAGGTTCAGAGCTCTGGTTAATCAAAGAGACAGGGACTGACTGTTCTGTCTAGGGCAGGTTCTCGGGGAGCCTATTTTGAGTGTGGTCAGACAGGTCATTTCATTAGTTCTTATCCACGACTAAGCTGAAGATAGGCACAGTTGAACAGGGAATAGGTTCAAACTATTACCATGCCAGGCCAGACTGTTACACGTAACCTTGTTGAAGGCATGATTTATATTTGTGGTCATTTTATGAATACAACATTTGATTCTGGTTCTACGGTGTCATTTATTTCGGGTCGCATGGTTGATGAATTGGGTTTTAAACCTACTTGACTAAAAAAACCCTTAATCCTTAGAATGGATGCTGGGGACAAGATTTACCCGAACTTGATATATGTTGATTGTTTAGTAGAGATAGGGGATCATGTCTTATCTACAGACCTGAAAGTGTTCGTGTTCCTAGAGTTCGATGCTTTGTTAGGAATGGATTGGTTGGGTTGGATGCGTATCATGCACAGATCCTTTGCATCAGCAATAGAGTTGTCTTTCAAATTCTGAAGTATCCAGAGTTTAGTTTCCAGGGGATTTCGACTAGATTGTCGCATACTAGAGGCAGGGTAGCTTCTAGCAGTGATGTGGAGACATTTGCTAGTATTTTGGGTACGACATGGAAATTTGAGACTTGGATGGAGAATTTACCTGTAGTAAGGGGGTTTCTTTAAGTATTTCTAGTGGAGCTAGCAGGTTTGCCACAGCATAGGGAGATTGATTTCACTATCGATTTGGTTATGGGTACCAAACCGATATCCATTCTACCGTACAGTATGGCTCCGAAAGAGTTAGAGGAGCTGAGATCACAACTAGATGAGCTATTGAAATTGGATGTTATTTACCCTATCATGTCAGCGCCGGTCTTATTTGTTAAGAAGAAAGATTATAGTCTTTGATTGTGTGTTAATTATAGACAGCTTAATCAGGTGACTATGAACAACAAGAATCCATTTCCTCCTATTGATGACTTGTTCGATCAGCTGGCAGAAGCACAGTAGTTCTCAAAGATATATTTGAGATATGGGTACCCATTAGCTGAGGATTAGAGAGGAGGAAAGGGAGAATACTGTGAACAACAAGAATCCATTTCCTCTTATTCATGCATTTTGAACTAACTAATGTGCCAGCGATGTTTATGAATTTTATGCATCGAGTGTTGAGACCGTATTTGGATAGGTTCATTATTGTATTTATTGACGACATCTTAATATATTCTAAGACTCGTGAGGATCACGAGGAGCACCTCAGAATGATTTTACAGCTACTGAGGGAGTAGAAGGTGTTTGCCAAGTTTAGTTAGTACGAGTTTTGGCTTATGGAGGTCAAATTTCTTGGACATATCGTCGGAGCTGGTGTAATTTCCATGGACCCTGCTTAGATCAGAGTTGTTATTGATTGGCCTACACCGAGATCAGTGCCAGATATCCATAGTTTTCTTAGCTTGGTAAGATATTATAGGCATTTTGTTCAGGATTTCGTAAAGATTGTAGCTCCTATGACATAATTAGTAAATAAGGAAGTTCAATTCCTGTGGAACAACAGTTGTGAGCAGGCGTGCTAGTGTTACATAAGTCAGGGAAGGGATATGAGGTGAACATGGATGTTTCTAAGGTCAGCTTGGGATGTGTTTTGATGCAAGATGGTAGAGTGATTGCCTACGTGTTCAAACGCTGAAGGTTCAAGAGAAGAACTACCCTACGAATGACTTAGAGTTGGCGGCAGTGGTGTTTTCACTGAAGATTTGATATCATTATCTTTATAGGGAAGGATTTTTGTTGTTTACTGACCATAAGAGTTTAAAATATCTGTTTATTTATAAGTAATTGAATATGAGACAGATACGTTGACTTGAGTTCATTAAGGATTATGATTTCTCCTTAGAGTATCACTTGGGGAAGGCTAATGTTGCAGCAGATGCATTGAGCCGTAGAGGGGTTGATTCGGATATTATTACTTGCCATATGACACGAGTATGGGTTACTCGAGGTGGTCGAGATGATGTATTCTGTTGATATTCCGACTGATGCCAGAGTGTTGATTTATGTGTAGATGAGGGCTCAAACTGTCTCTATTCAGAGTGTACTTGATGGTCAGTAGAGGGATAAACAATACGGAAGAATTCTAGAGTTTGCTCAGAGTCTAAATCATCCAGATTGGAGTCAGTTGACATACTCATGTCTAAGTGGTTGGTCTACGTGATGAAATACTTTATGTGGCACACTGGTCACGTGTTACGTTTCATCCGGGCAAGACCAAGATGTATTCAGATATGTGTCGTCTATTCTGGTGGCTAGGGAAGAAGACCCATGTTTGTGATTACGTTTGAGGGTGTGATATTTGTTAGCGAGTTAAGGCTTATCATTGAAGACCCGGTGGGTTATTACAACCACGTCCCATTACTAGGTGGAAATTGGAGCATATTTCGATGGATTTTGTCAGTAGGTTACCTTGATCTCAGCACATACAAGATAGTATCTAGGTGATTATGGACAGGTTGACAAAGTCTGCGCACTTTATATCGATTTCGACCACACATCAGGTGGATAATTAATAAGCTTGTAAGAGAAAGAGATAGTTCGACTACATGGTGTTCTATTATCGATTGTGTATGACAGAGGGCCACAATTCACATCTCACATCTGGCAGAGTATGCAAACACAATTCAGCACACATATGGATCTCAGTACCGCCAATCATCTACATATTGATTGACAGTCAGAGAGACTGATCAAAATTCTTGAAAATATGTTGAGGGAGTGAGTTGGAGTATGGTGAATCATGGGAGGAGTTTCTTCATTTGTGTAAGTATGCCTGCAATAATAATTATCATGCCAGTATAAGTATGGCACCATTTGAGGCATTGTATGAGAGACTGTACAGATCTCCAACTTGCTGGGCAGAACTCGAAAATGTGGCAGTAATTGGGTAAGAGATTGTAGTGGATCATGTATAGAAGGTACGTCTGATTAGATTGAGGTTGATGGGTGTGCAGGATAGGCAGAAGAAGTACTATGACATGTATCACGGGGAGTTACAGTACCAAGTCAGAGAATATGTGTATTTGAAAGTGTCTCCGATAAAGGGTTAAAAGAGCTTAATGATTTTAGGGAAGCTTGCATGAAATATATTAGACCATTTTGAGTTGGGAAGCAAATAGACAGAGTTGCATATGAGTTTGAGTTGCCACCTTAGTTATCTGGAATCCACCAAGTATTTCATCTGTCGATGCTTCAACTTGATGTTGGGAAATGTGCCCTAAGCCAATTATGTAAATATTATTTAACTATTATAAGTAGATGCATGTTTCTTTTATAATATTATCCATGAATAATTATTGTATTATTCTAAACGTCCCTAGTCAGTTATTATTGTAGGAACAATAATAAATTGAAACTAGTATGAGTCTTAATTGATAGTCATGTGATGATTATACGTATATGAATACGGATCATGATCATAAGTATTTGTTGGGAACAAATACTGGACCAACCCGGTATGAGAATGCTTCATGGTCAATGTCATAAGTGATTCCCATGATAGTTATATCATTTAGTCCTTCAACTTGACATCACTAGAGACTCTAACATTAGGAGCACAATGATTTGACACAATTAAACATCGTCTTTAATAAGATGATTATAAAGATTGTGATTGGTCATTGTCTGACTAATGTGTGGAAGTTGTGTGGTCAAGATGGGATTTGTCTCTCTCTTTATAGAGAGATATCTATTGGGCCCCTCAATATGTTAGACTGGTAAATGATAATGTCTAGTGAATTGATTGGATCAATGTTACTTGACAATCTCAGTCTACTCGGAGATCAAGACTAGTAGATTGAACTATAGGGGTGACATTCCATATCTTCAGTTCAATAAAAAAGATATCGAGTGACAAATGGATATGTTATACACTGTCTATTAGGTTATATCGATTTATTGATCGTCATGCAACTTGGGTAGTCATAATGACTTGCTAGAGGCTGCTTATGGCTTGTGTGCCGAAAAGGGTTTTGATTCACTGCCAACGTTGTATGAACCTATTGGGTCTCACACAAAGAACGGACTTGCGCGATTTAATATTATCTAGGTTGATGAATTTTATTTGATAAAACTTGTTTTGAAGATTCTCATTAAGTGTCCTAGTTTAACTAGGATTCAAAACTCTCCTACATTTTTTGTGTGACTAGAAATTTAGTATCTTAGTAAATTCTATTTTGAATAGGACTCTAATTGGAATTAAAGTATGACTTTAATTCTTATTTGAGTTTTATATAAATTACCACTCTTATTGGATTAGTAATTGTAGATTGTTTATGACTCTATTCTTTGTAGAGTTGGAATTTATCTAAGACTCTATTTAGAGTATGACTATAAGATTGAGTTCTTTTACCACTCGACTTATTGAACTATAAATAAGACATTAGGGTCACAGTAGTAAATGTGTGTAAGACTTTTCTAGAGAGTTTTTGTGAGAATTTTCTTCCCTAAAAATTTTGGTGCTAGCACTTCAGATCGCAATCATCTGTTCGTGTGTGGATTTCTGATAGAAGACGTTTGTCTCTGGCAGCGTCTTGAAGGAATCGATCAACACCAAATGAGGCAGACATGGAGTTGTGCTTGTTAAAGTATGGTTTTTCTCTTTTGATATATCAATTTAATGGAATTGATAGGATCCTGATTTGGGGATATTCGAAAATGTTTTGAAAATTCTGCTGCGCTTGATCCCCGAAACCTAAGAGTGGTATTAGAGCCAGGTTGATTCAATTTTATTAAACTCCTTGTTTGTTTTCTTAACATATATATTTAATTTAGATACGAAAACTCGAGGAATTGATTATCGTCCTTGATAATTGCATATGTAGTTCTATGATATAGATAATTTTTAAGGGAATTAGGTTCGGGAACTCAATTTGGCACAAATAGATATGATGTAGTGTTTGATTTCTTCTTCTTAAATGACGTGATTGATTTTGGTATCAATGTGTTGATAAACTATAGAAAGTGATAAGGATCAATCTGATGATAAATATAAATTTCTATTGAATCGTTATTTATCTATGCTTCCAAATTCGGTGTTCTCGGCTATTCATGTTTTCTGCTTATGTGAAACGATCATATTGTGATGACGTTGTAGTGAAAACCCAAAAGTGGATAGCGTAGGGACCGAAATAGGAAGATAGAATCAAATAAGATTTGGTTAATCTCAGACTAACACCTAATAAAAAAAATCAATCAAGAGGGACGTCCAAGTCAAATAAAATTGTTTTATTTGTACCTAAGCTAATATTGCTGACATCCCATACATCGAGTGATAATGGGGATTAGTATTATTTGAACAATTTATTTAAAATTGTTTTAATTAAATTTGTCCAAATTAAGAATATTGGTTGATTAAATTATTAATTATGGTATTATAATTGAAAGGAGTTTTAATTAAGTCAATACCAATTAATAAATGTAAGGCTAATTTTGTTAATTTGATTAACTAAAAGGACGCCATTATTTCATTTCTTCATTGTGTATGAAATTTTTTTTTTCTATTGTTGAATAGCATTTAATTTCCTAATTTGTTTTATGATGCCTTGATGTATACATAGATGTTAGTTCTTTTTTTTATTTTATAATCCTTATTCCATGCATGATTTGGTATATTTGGATATTTTATGATTTGATGCTAGAATTATGTGTCCTAATATAAGAAAGAATCATGAAACTAAATAAGAATCCTTCAATAAAAATTTTAAGTCAATGCCACCTAATTTTTAAACACTTGTCAAGGCCTCGATCAAATTAATATGGGTCTGCCTTCGCAGGGTGTATTGTGTTACCTTGGTGTGGCAAGTCAAGTAACGGTTACTTGAATGTTTTAAATTGGTTTGACTTAATAAAGCTATCAAAACGGTTTTGGGCTTTAGGCATAGATGATACACAACATGTTGTGACATATGATGTTTAAGTCTCATAAAGAACCTAAGAGTTGTATGTGATGCAATTAGTAAAGGTTATCTACCTAAATAACTTGATTTTGAGTGTCATGCCTTAGCCGTCTCAAAATTAAGTGAAATATGGATCTTAGTCCACTAAATTAATACAAATGAGGATTATTGATTTAGTGGGAGTTTAATTACTCACTAATAAATGGTTTTGCATAATTTTCTAGTTGTAGATATAAGCTTTCTAGTAACACTAATCCATAGAAACAACTATCAATCATCGAGAAGGATAAAATAATTTCTAAGCCTATTTTTCCAAATTTGATTTGGAAAATTGATAAATGTTATCAACCATAAAATTATGGACGTATGCCATCAACTATTACAAGAATTATATGTCGTGTTAGCAACTATGAAACCGAACTTTTGGAAAGATTTGGGACTGTGAAAGCTAATGACATGACAGTGACGCAGAAGGAAATGTTCCAATAGTAAGTCACGAAAGAAAAGTATAAGAATACAAAATTCCTTGATTCTTGTAAATAATTAAGACCCTATCAATATGTTTTTGTGTTTGGAACACAAAGGGCTATATTGATTATATAAATAAAAGGGCTTTTTATCTCTATGTGCCAAGAGTTGGTTTAGATTTGATATTTAATTCATCAAAAATAGTTTTGAAATATATATTATGAATGACATGGAAAAGTATGTTTGCAGTTGCATTTGATGCAGTTCAAACTATAAGACGATATTAAGAGAAGCCTTATATATTTATTTGAAGGTTCTTATAGAAATTAAAGGAACTTAATGTAGAAAGATAAAGGGAAGGTAAAAGCTACCAAAAGTATTTGTGTTGGACAAAGAAACCTTAGTTGTGCAGTAGACTTTGTATAGCTTTAAAGCTAAGCCTTAAAGGACGGATTAAGTTATTCATTGAATGAAATTGTTCATTTTATAGTGAATTACAAATCCTATTAGGAAGAAATAATTTTAAATTGTTACAAACATTGCAAAATGAGCATATAAAAAATTCACTTGGAAAACTATTAACATACTTTGATGAGATCAAGGTGGATAATATTTGAGCCAAGAGTTTAAATGACCATCTTTGAAATAGTGGGATTATTTTTCAATTAACTCCACTAGGAATGTCATTTGTGAAATGATATTTTAATAGGAGAAATCGAACTATATAGGATATAATTCGATATATGATATGTCACATAGACCTTCCTAAGATGTCCTATTGAGGCTATACTTTAGAAATCACTGCACATCGCACTAAACCTCATATTCTTTGAGGTGTTAGATAAAATTATTGTAATGGCCCTAATTTTCCCATGCAATTAGGTACGCCTGGCCTAGACCCATATAAGCCCCCGAATCGAAATTCGGGAAACCTGACGAGCCTAATCAACCGTCGTTCATTTAATTATACACTTTATGAAAGAGTTATTGCAAGTTAATCGCAGCAGAAAGTAATCAAACTATAGTAAGAGAAATAACTCAATCAAAGGGAAATTTACGAATCTATAAATGTGGAAAACCCCGAGTAATCATGTACAATCCGATATGAGAAGCGCATAAATACATGATACCAATCTCAATAATATCCCAAGTTCAATGACTCAAAAGATGTATGTAGTGAAACGACGTACAAACAAGAAAATAATAAACCTACTTTAATAGTCTCCAAGGTCCAGCCACTAAGTCCTCAAAGGAAATCACCTAGACAGAGCCCCTTGCCCTTGTTGTTCTCCACCCTATCTGCACACACCGTCACAAACTAGACGGTGAGTAACTAAAGAAATCAAAAGTAGCGCCAGAAGAATATAACAGTAATTTATGATTTAACAACAAGACAGTCCAAATATCATGCGGTAATTGAAAGGTAGGAATGTAAATAAATCAAAGTGCATGATAAACAGACTGATAAATAGTAATCGAAATTTGCGTGTTCTAAGAATCAAAAAGGCCCATGAGTTGTTTAATTTGATAGCAATATGACAAAGATCTCGCAAGATCTCCGTGGGCAATGTCGCAACAGTAGCGCAGCTTGAAATTGAGAGGCATCGCAACACCTCTCGAATCCAGTACCCAGTACACACAATACTAGGGGTGGTCAGTTACCCCTGCAGGAGGCACCCATATTGTCCCAGCTAGTGTGGGACCACATGATACCTTTGAGATACACACTTACACCAAGAATACACAACCAAGGATATAGAATGGAATACCAAGCATGAGATCAATTCAACAATAACAATCAATAGAGGATGTATAAATCACATGATATTTCCATACTGGCCTACTAACATACACACATACATAGCACATGTTTACTTACCTGTCTAATGCAAATCTCGGTACCACTCCGTGACTCTGACACGTTCCCCATCCCGACTACCTGAACAATGGTTTGAACCCCATTGGATAGGGTTTATGGTCAGTATATAACCTAAGGTAAACCCCCAAAGTTTCCCAAATTTTTATACATTTTCACAAAATTTATAGTTCACACTCTGCCTGAGACGCCGTGGGTGACGCCATCCAAAATGACGTCACCATGGCACCTTCACGGCATGCAAACTCAACATTCTGGCTAACACGTCGTCAGGGAAGCTGCTAGGCTTTATAAGCTATGATGTCCTCATGGTGCCTGAGGAAAATTAGGTTTTCCAGGCTTCTGGTCAATACGCTGCGTGAAGTTTCTCTTCACGGTGCCTCATTGGCGAAATTACGAAAGTCTCAAATATATGAGACGCCGTGGTGACGCCACCAGGTTCAATCTGGTCATGGCGCCATCATGGCGTTCTGGGAATGCGTTTGTTCTACTTGTATGAGAGTGACGTCGCCAGCACAATGACCTGTGTGGCGTCCTCATAGCATGTCATCGAATAGAGTGTGGGTACCCTATTAATGCTTTGGGAGATGTCACCACACACAATGAGTGTGCAACATTTCTACGGCGTCTGTGTACAACTCAAAAACCCAGAAATTATCCCAAAGCTCACTCCAACTCTCCTCATTTCACGCAACACTTGGCAATCAATCAATAACCCATTTTTAGTTATCATACTATTCCAAATCAACTACGAATCATTGTAAAACATCGGTAAATGTTCGGGGATTTTGAGATATCCCCAATTAAATTGAAAGACAAACATCAATAATAAACCCAACATTCATTAACAACACCTTATGTTACTTGCTCTAAGGGTTGTCGAGACACCGGTGGGATACCATGATCATCTCCGACAAAACACCCTTGATCATAGCATGTGCACAACACCAAAATAAACAACAAAACTCAAATACAAAAAGAGGAATAACTCCACTAAACTGAACCAAAGGAAAGATAAGAGCAAGTTGTCTCACCTTAAATCCGTTGAGATAAGACTCCAGCAAAGGTTTCCGACGTCCAACACCAGCCCTTGGTGGTGGCTTGTTCCCCAAGGAAGAAGAGAGGAAGAGGAGGAGAGGAGAGGAAAGGAGAGAGAAAAGAAAAAGAGAAATGAGAGAAAAGTGGTGAGGGAGACCTTATATAGGGCCCCTTTTCATCTTCCTACACCTAGTCATCTCTAGGTAGATCCTACACTTACCCTTTAAACTGTCCCACAACTCTTAACACCACTTATTGACTCCCTTAGGTAACTCAGGTGTCACTTAATTATCTAGCTCTCGTGTTGATCTTGCGCTCCTCAGCTCTCATTTCACTATAACTCGTCTATCGTGTGCTCATCATCGCGCCCCCATTTTGAATCAAATAAAATATTATAATTATTATTCAAAAATCATTTGTTAAGGTTTTCTGTGCGTTATTTCTCCCGTTTACCTAGGCGAAGCCTTACTCAAACTAAACAATCACCTAATTGACTCGAGACTCATATAAGACTACAATATTAATACAAACATCACAGAAACATAAATTACCTCGGTGCTGACTCCCGAAGTTTGAAATTCTTGATGTATCATTATAGTCGGGTCACGGTCCTAACAAGTGTAACACAAGTTGGGTTAAATTTTGAGGATTGTTACTGTCTCCCCCCACTTATTAGGTTTTTATCCCCAAAATTAAACTAATGAGCAAACTAATGAAAGACTCACCAGAATCAAACAGGTAGGGAAAGTGCTCGCGCTTGTAGGACTCTAATTCCCATGTATGCTTCTCATTTTTGTGAAATTTCCATTTCATGATAACCGAAGGAATCTCTTTGTTCCTCAACGTCTTAAACTTGCGGTCAATGATCTGGATCAGCTGCTCCTCATACGTGGCATCGTCCTGCAACTAGATCTGGCTTAAGTCCACCGCCATCCTCCGCTTGACTGGTCTAGTCGAAGCATCAAAATATGAAATACTGGATGAACACAAGCGAGCTCTGGAAGTAACTCCAACTGATATGCAACTTTATCGACCCTCTTCACAATCTTGAAGGCACTGATAAACCTCAAAGTGAGCTTTCCCTTGATTTCGAACCGTTTGTGACCTTTTAGTGGAGAGACCTTCAGGTACACATAGTATCCCAAATCGTGCTGAAGCTCATCGTGATACTTGTCGAAGTACTTCTTTTGCCGCTCCAGGGCACCCTTAAGTCTCAAACGAATCTGTTGTACCTTCTTAGTATGATCAACAACAGTCTCAGGATAAACTATTACAACATCCTCTGGCTCAGCCTCACAAGAAGGTGATCTACAAGGCCTGTCATACAGCGTCTCGAACGTTGCCATCTCGATACTCGCTTGATAACTGTTGTTGTACACAAACTTGCACAAATGAAGGTACTCTTCCCATGACCCGCCGTACTCTAAAACACACATCCTGAGCATGTCTTCTAACTCCTGGATCAACCTCTCAGACTGTTCTTCTTTCTGCGAATGGAACGTCGTAGTTAACTCCAGTCTGGCGCCGAACTGAGCTTGCTTGCTCTGCCATAATAATGAAGTGAACTACGCCCCTCAATCTGACACAATTAACAACAAAACTCCATGCAATCTGATAATCTTGCGCTCGTAGAGGATGCTCACTTGGTCAACTTATTAATGGCATTAATTTATGACACTAATTTAGGAATTATTAGCAAGATTTGTGGCTCCAATTAAGTTATTGTTCTTACCAAGTATTTGTATATATTACTTAGAATAGTTAGCTAATAGTCAATTACATTAGCTGTATATTTTGTTGCCTAATTTAGGCTGTACATTATTCTTATTTAAGGAGAAAGATCTCAAGGAGAAAAGGCATTCAGCCATTTTGCTTAAACATTGTTATGGTATCAGAGCCTGCAATTTTTCTTCTGATCAGCTATTCTGGGCAGTTTTCTAGTTCTTTGCTTTTGTCTTTTTCGCTTCGGGTTGATTTATTATCAACAATTTGGTTTTGTAATTTTTCGGTTTATGATATCTACCAAAAGTTTTTTCGGCAAATCCTCGGAGACTTTTGCTATTAGACTTATAGGCAAGAATTATGCTGCCTGGGAGTTTCAGTTTATATTGTTTTTGAAAGGAAAAACCCTATGGAATCACATTGACGACAGTTCTTCGGCACCTACAGACGCTAAGGATCTTACGCAATGGGAAATTAAAGATGCTTGCATCATTTCTTAGATCTTAGCCTCTATTGAACCACATATGGTTAACGATCTACGTTCTTTTGGTACAGCGAAATAAATGTGGGATTACTTGAGATGCATATGCCACCAAGAAAATACTGCGCGATGCTTTCAACTTGAACTTGAGATTAATCAATTTAGTCAAGGTAATCTCTCCATTGAGCAATATTATTCTGAATTTATTAACCTATGGAGCGAATATTCTGGTATTATTTATTCTAAGGTCTCTCAAGAGACGTTGGAAGGTCTTCAGTCTGTTCATGAAGAAAGTAAGCGGGATCAATTTTTGATGAAATTGAGACCAGAATTTGAGATTGTACGGGCTGGATTGTTGAACAGAAATCTGGTTCCTTCACTAAACATATGTGTTGGTGACTTATTGCACGAGGAACCGAGGATAGCTACCTAAGCTGTTATAAGTGGGCCTAAAGAAACTGCTGCTTTGGCCAATCTGGCTTATGTTGCACAAGGGAGGAATCGAGGGAAAGGACAATCGCAATGCTATAGTTGCAAGGAGTTTGGGCATATCGCACGTAATTGTACTAAGAAATTCTGTAACTACTGCAAACAACAAGGGCACATTATCAAGGAGTGTCCTACTCGTCCAGAGAATCGGAAAGCCCAAGCTTTTCAAGCTATTGTTTCATCTTTTACAGTTAATGACGGTGTTTTTACGATTGCAAATGCAAATCAGCCAACCCTTACTCCAGAAATGGTACAACAAATGATTCTCATAGCATTCTCTACTCTTGGACTTCAAGGTAACAGTAAGCCTACTACTTTTCCTTGGATTGTTGATTCTGGAGCATCCAACCATATGACTGGCTCACCTAAATTATTACATAATGTAAAGGAGTATACTGGCACACAAAATATTGAAATTGGCAACGACAGTAATCTTCCAATTACAGCCATTGGTGATATTACGCCTTCTTTTCGTCATGTATTTGTTTCTCCTAGATTGTCTACTAGCCTTATTTCTGTTGGTCAAATGGTAGATAATAATTATGATGTGCATTTTTCTCAAAATGGTTGTCTTGTGAAGGATCAGGTGTTGGGGAAGGTAATCGCGAAGGGGCCTAAAGTGGGTAGAATTTTTCCATTGCAATTTTCAGTTCCTAGAAATTTGTCTTTATCTTCTATTATTGTTGAGAATAAGGCTGCCATTTGGCATAAACGTTTGGGTCATCTGAACAATGTGATTTTGTCTACTTTAATGAATCGTGGTTTTTTTGGTAACAAAGATCAACGTTTCCACTTTGATTGCTCTACCTGTAAGTTAGGAAAAAGTAAAATTCTACCTTTTCCTTCATATGGAAGTCGTGCTAATACATGTTTTGAGATTATACATTTCGATGTTTGGGGTATTAGTCCTGTTATCTCGCATGCACAATATAAATATTTTGTAACATTTATTGATGATTACAGCCGTTTCACATGGATTTATTTTCTGTGGACTAAGGCTGAAGTATTTACTGTTTTTCAAACTTTTCTAGTCTATATTGAGACATAATTTTCTACATGTATTAAGATATTGCAGTCTGATAAAGGAGGGGAATATATGTCACATGAATTTCAAGGATTCTTGCAAAATAAAGGTATTATATCTCAGCGATCATGTCCTTATACCCCTCAACAAAATGGGGTAGCTGAACGTAAGAAATGCCAATTGTTGGATATGAATCGAACATTACTCTTTGAGTCCTCTGTTCCAGCTAAGTTTTGGGTGGAAGCTTTATCCACTGCAGTGTATTTAATCAATCGCTTACCTTCTCAAATATTGAAGTTTGATTCTCCTTACCATCATCTCTTCGGTTCACATCCTCAGTATGACATGTTGCACACTTTTCGATGTGTTTGTTTTGTTCACCTGCTTCTCATGAGCATCACAAACTTATGGCCCAGTCAGTAAAATGTGCTTTTATGGGGTATAGTAATACTCAGAAATGATATTTGTGCTATGATAGTGTTGCTAATCGCATGCGTATTTCTAGAAATGTGATTTTCTTTGAAAGCGAGTATTTTTTTTCAGCAGCACGTATCTCATTATGATAATGTTTGTCTTCCTACCTTTGATATTCTGTCACCACCCATTGAGCGTTTTAAACGCGACCATGTCACCCCTCTCCACAAATCCTTCCCGACCCTGATCTAGTAACTGCTCCGGTGACTGCGCTAGTGGCTCTCCGACGATCACTCCGTACCATTCATCCTCTAAATTGATATGGTTTTTCTGCCATTTTAGTTGACACTGCAGTTCCAACTTGTTATTCTCAAGCAGCTATACAGGCATGCTGGACGAAAGCCATACAAGAAGTGCTTCAAGCTCTTCAAGAGAATCATACTTGGGATATTGTTCCATGCCCTACAGGTGTAAAACCCATTAGATGTAAATGGGTATATTCCATAAAGCTCCGCTCTGACGGGTCTCTTGACAGATATAAAGCAAGGTTAGTGGCACTTGGTAATCAACAAGAGTATGGAATTGACTATGAAGAAACATTTGCACCAGTTGCAAAGATGACTACTGTACGACTTGTTCTTGCTATTGCCGCCTCTCAAGGTTGGCCATTGCGTCAAATGGATGTTAAGAATGCTTTCTTACACGGAGACCTTAAGGAAGAAATCTATATGATTCCACCATCTGTGTTATTTTCTACACTATTAGCGGATGTTTGTAAGCTCAAATGATCACTCTATGGCTTGAAACAGGCACCACGTGCCTGGTTTGACAAGTTTCGGTCTACACTTATCAGCTTCTCCTTTGTCCAGAGTCAGTATGATTCTTCTTTGTTTCTTTGCAAAACTTCGAAAGGCATAGTTTTACTCTTGATTTATGTTGATGATATTGTTATTACGGGTACTGTCTCTACTTTGATTTCATAACTTCAAGAGCACCTTCATCAGTCCTTTCATATGAAGGATTTAGGTCCTTTGCAATATTTTTTAGGTCTTAAAGTGCATTCAACTGCTGTTGGTCTCTTTTTACACCAACATAAATATACTCAGGATCTTATTTCTTTGGCTGGTCTGCAAGATGGTCGCTCGGTTGACACCCCTTTAGAGGTAAATGTCAAATATCGTCAGGATGATGGTAATTTTCTTTTCAATCCCTCTTTGTATCGTCGCTTGGTGGGGAGCCTAAATTATTTGATGATTACTCGGCTGGATATTTCATTTGCTGTTCAATAAGTTAGCCAATTTATGCAAACGCCTACGCACATCCATCTAGCGGCTGTTCGTTGCATTATTCGCTATTTGGAAAGAACTTCAGATCGCGGTCTTTTCTTTCCTGTGGGTACTTTCATTCGTTTAGTTGCATACAGTGATGCGGATTGGGCTGGTTGTTCTGATACCCGACGTTCTATTACCGGTTGGTGTATGTTTGTTGGTGACTCTCTTGTATTATGGAAAAGTAAGAAGCAAGACAGAGTTTTTAAATCTTCAACTGAGTCTGAATATCGTGCGATGTCCTCAGCAAGTTCAGAAATTTTTTGGCTTTGGGGATTATTGGGTGAACTTGGATTTTCTCAAGCTGAGCCTACTGCACTTCATGCGGATAATACTAGTGCCATCCAAATTGTCGCCAATTCAATCTTTCATGAACATACGAAACAGATTGAGGTGGATTGTCATTCTATTCATGAAGCCTATGATAGTCACGTTATTTCATTTCCTCATATCAGTACTGCACTTCAAACAACTGACGTATTTACGAAGGCTCTTTCTCGAGACCGTCATCAATTTCTGGTTGACAAATTGATACTTCAAAATCATCCAGCGTCAATTTGAGGGAAGATATTAATGGCATTGATTTATGACACTAATTCAGGGATTATTAGCAAGATTTGTGGCTCCAATTAAGTTAGAAAGATTTGTGGCTCAAATTAAGTTATTCTTCTTACCATGTATTTGTATATATTACTTAGAATAGTTAGCTAATAGTCAATTACATTAGCTGCATTTTGTTGCCTAATTTAGGCTGTACATTATTCTTATTTAAGGAGAAAGATCTCAAGGAGAAAAGGCATTCAACCATTTTGCTTAAACATTGTTACAATTCGGTGTGTAGTGGATACTAGCATGAAATGAGCAGATTGTTGGACTAAAAGGTTAGTCACTCTAACTCTGACCAGGATTTTGATGGAAACAAACAAGGTGAAAATATTCTAATAAGTTTATCAAGTGTATTTCAGTTTCGTCAAAGGTTGCAAAACATCACATCACAAGCATTCGAGTATTCAAGCCATTCAAGGTCAAGATTCGGCATACATAAAAGAATGAAGACGAAAGATCAAACTAAGAGATGTAACATTTATGTAAGGCATACAAGTTCATTTATGCAAACCTATTGCATTAGTTCATGCACAATGAGCTTTTCAAATTGATTTTCAAATGTCAAATAATGAGTTTATGTTTTTAAGTGAAACTTAAAACTTGACTTGGTCTAGAAGTTTAAACAATGTCAAACTATGAGTTTATGCTCACATCGCATTTTGAAAAGCATTGTTGAAGTTTTCGAAAAAAAAAAACTTGTTTTCGAAATGTGTTTTGAAAAGAAAACTGCATATTTGCATAAAAGCCCCTCGGATGTTATGAAACCGGAATTTTCCATTTCCTAGATTTGTGAAAATATTCGGATCACTAAAAAAAGCTAAATGACCCATAACAAATATGTATAATATGTTATATAAGGTTTTGTTGGGTCCCGGACATGTCAAAGCGTCGCTAACCAAAGGGATGAAAATATTTATTTTGAGGTCCCTGCAGTTAGCACGCTAATAAATTTATTAGCGCGCTAAGTGCAGAGTTAGCGCGCTAATTGCATTCCTGACAGCTTTTTTAAAAAGCTGAAAAACACACTTTAATTTAAATTCTAGATGAATTCTGGGCCATTGGATCTCTAGAACGGTCATAAACTGGTCTATAAATACACTCTCAAACACATAAGCACAAAAATTTGGTTTCGAAAATAAAGAAAAACACAAGTACTCAAATTTTTCAAGAGGAAAAGCTTGAAGTTTTGTGAAGAACTCAAGTCATAGTTTGAATCTGTTGATTCAATATCAAAACCAGCACTCTTGATGCATTCTAAGGAGTACTATAACCTCTCCAAAACTGATTTTCAAGTCATCTTCTTGGGGTTGTAAGAAAGTTTATTTCCTAACGTTTCTTGTGCTTATATATTCTTGTGTGATTGACTTGGAAAATTACTTGTTGTGTTATTGAACACACTTGTCTCAGGTTTTACGCTTAAACTTGATTTATTAAACCCTAGGACTAATTTGGACAAGAGTTTGCACTTAAACTTGATTTTTATTAAACTTCTTGTTCATTGGATTTGAAACCGGATTTGTTCTTATCAATCTATTTGAAACGGTTTCATATTTGAGTTTTGCATAAAATCAGTTATATATATTTACATTTCTCAATTTTTTTCATACTTGCATTCATTAGAGTGGTTAGGCTCTAGGAGGCTTGTTTGTATTTGAACTTGCTGCCGCTTTACTTTGTAAAGTGTATTTCATTGTATCCTTCAAATCTTGATTGTAAGACTTAGTGGGATCTAAGTCGAGAGGGAAGACCTAGTCGAGGCTAGGCATAAATCCTAGGTGGGTGTAGGTGGGGAAATCCTAGTTGCGGCTAGGTGGTTGTATAAGACCTTATTGCGATAAGGCATCGTGTAAAAGACCTAGTTGAGGCTAGGCATTCACTAGGCTAGTTGGCTTAGGTTGTAACACTTATTGATAATATAAGTGGGGGTTAAAAATCTTAACCGGGGAGGTTAGGTACTGGATGTAGATCGATTGGATTGAACCACTATATATCGCTTGTCTCATTTCCATTTCTTCTACCCCATTCACTTGCATAGTATATATATTTATTGTTGGTGTATGCATTATTATTATTATTTACTCATAAAATTTTAAAAAGGCGATAACTACTCAGTAACCTAATTCACCCCCTCTTGGGTGACCTTCAATTGGTATCAGAGCTGGTTATTGCTCAAAGTGTTACTAACGTATCTTTAAGTGTTTTCTTGCAAGGATGCAAATATTTGATTTCGCTCACCCTAGGGAAGGCAACTCATCTATTAGGCCTCCATACTTTGATGGGACAAACTATGCTCATTGGAAAGTAACGATGAAGTTCTACATTACAGCTCAAAATAGATTTTTGTGGGATGCAATTTAGAATGGCTACACTCCACCGGATAAGCCCTTGAAAGAGTACACCGCCGAGGAGATCAAGACTGAGCTCTCAAATGATCAAGCCATGAATCATTTGTTTTGTGCATTAAGTGAGAACGAATTCAACCGAATTTGCACTTGTCAAACGACCAAGGAAGTGTGGGAAAACTTGAAGTGCATTATGAAGGGACGCAACATGTCAAGAACACTAAATTGAGGATTCTTGAAGAACATTATTAGACTTTTCGAGTTGAGTCCCATGAAGACAGCCACAACTATTACAAGGTTCACGAAGCTTTTGAATGAGATCAAAAACTTTGGAAAACATTATGATCAAGAGAATTCAGTGTACAAGTTCCTTAGAGGCTTGCCTAAGGAATGGGATGCGAAGAAGTATGCTATTCAATCGGCTCAAAACCTTGGAAATTACATTTTTGATGCATTATGTGGAGAATTGATAGTTCATGAATTCGAGCTAAAGGACCGTGCTAGATTGGAAGCACTTGATGGAATGACCAAGCAAGTGTCAAAGAAGGAGCATGCCTTGAAAGCAACTTGTTTATCGGCCGAAGATGATACGAGCTCAAGTGAAAGTGACTCTATTGAACAAGAAGTGGCCATGCTATCAAGAAAGCTTAAGAAAGCAACATAAAAAAGAGACAAGTATAAGAAGAAGTACAAAGGTGCAAACAATGCAAGCAAATCACACGAGATGATGTGCTATAAGTGCGGCAAACTGGGACATAAAGCAGCGGAATGCAAGTACATGAAAAGAAGCAAGAAACACGACTCATCATCATCATCATCATCATCTAGCTTTGAATTCGAGTCGAAAAATGAGATGGCTATCCTTTTTCTTATGGCAAGGAGTGAGGTAAGTGACTCTATCTCTTTTAATCATAATGATATAAATGTATTGGATGATATGTCTTTTATTCATGACCTTAGGAATGAATTAGAAAAGGAGGTCAAAAAGACCAAGCAACTTAAAAAGAGTTTGATCAAAGCCATTAGTGAGATTGAATCCCAAAATGAGATTATTAATGATCTCCAACATGACTTAGAACTGGCCACAAATGAGAAAAATGGCTTAGCAAAAGAAGTAGAGGACTTGATCACTACGGTGACCAAGTTTACAAGTGGTACTAAGATGTTTGACATGATGTTGGGTGCACAACGATGTGCACTCAACAAGAGAGGCATAGGCTATGGTGCAAGCCTATTGAGCTATGGAAAGCTATTGGCCGAGTCTAAAAGATGCTTAAAATGCAATAGATCTCATAATGTTGGCAAATGTGTCCTAAATAGGACCAATAGAGGTAAACTAGCATGGGTAGAAAAGAATATATATGATACACATTTTATGGAACATAAATGTGTATGGGTACCAAAGTCCAAGATTCATAGAGTGAATTAGATTTACTTTGGAACATGAATGTGTTTAAATGATAGATTAATAAATAAGAGTTAAGCATGATAGGTCTTGCATTAGACACATACACATAGCGTGCGTATACTGTTATTTTTTTATGTCATGCTTGCATTATGTGTAGGACCATAATAAATGAATACAATGTAGCCAAGCATTTTTGGGCCTAAATTATTAACACGGCGTGATTTAGGAATGTCGCGTGAATCGGATCTTCTACACATGTTTTAGATGTTTTAATCCTCTTTATATGGAGTTAATGAAGTGTCCAGGAAGTTTGAGGTGAATCGGAGTTGTGCATCAAAAACTCAAAAATTTTAATTCCGAAATTTCAGAGGGAAATTAGCGCGCTAATACCCCTTGGCCCAGACTGCTAAATCGAGTTCATGTATGCATTATTTTATATTAAGGGAGAATTTTACATAGTTTGAATAATGTTGATAGGGGAAACTTCTTACCCATTTTTGTTGGTATTTAACTATTTTATGGTGAGACTTGTTCCCAAAATTAGAAATATATTGGTATCACAAACTTGAACATGCATGTTGATAGGGGGAGCCTATACCTTCAATTATTTCCTTTAGCTACATATGACGCATATTGATAGGGGGAGCCCTCATTTGATATCATTTTTATAAAATGGGGGAGAATGTATTTGAATTCTATTTTTTGGATTCATTCCTTCACTATTACTCTACTTGCATCATAATTTTACATGCCCCTCTTTTTGATGGTATCAAACGGGGGAGAAAGGTTGTTGAACTTGAGAGAGTACAAATTTTGTAATTTGTATAACCACGAATGTGATGTTTATACACTTGTATTATATTTTATGCTTGTCAAGTACACATTGTTTGTTATCATCAAAAAGGGGGAGATTGTTGGACTAAGTGGTTAGTCACTCTAACTCCGACCGGGATTTTGATGGAAACAAACAAGGTGAAAATATATTAATAAGTTTATCAAATATATTTCAGTTTCATCAAAGGTTGCAAAACATTACATTACAAGTATTCGAGTATTCAAGCCATTCAAGTTCATGATTCGGCATACATAAACGAATGAAGACGAAAGATCAAACTAAGAGATGTAACATTTATGTAAGGTATACAAGTTCATTTACGCAAGCCTATTGCATTAGTTTATGCACGTCGAACTTTTCAAATTGATTTTCAAATGTCAAATAATGAGTTTATGTTTTTAAGTGAAACTTAAAACTTGACTTGGTCTAAAAGTTTAAACAATGTCAAACTATGAGTTTATGCTCACATCGCATTTTAGAAATCATTGTTAAAGTTTTTGAAAAAAAAACTTGTTTTTGAAATGTTTTTTGAAAAGAAAACTGCATATTTGCAGAAAAGCCCTTCGGATGTTATGAAATCGGGATTTTCCGTTTCTGAGATTTGTGAAAATATCCAGATCACTAAAATAAGCTAAATGACACATAACAAACATGTATAATATGTTATATAAGGTTTTGTTGGGTCCCGGACACGTCAAAGGGTTACTAACCAAAGGGACGAAAATATTTATTTTGAGGTCCGTGCAGTTAGCATGCTAATAAATTTATTAGCGCACTAAGTGCAGAGTTAGAGCGCTAGTAATATTAGCGCGCTAATTGCATTCCTAACAACTTTTTTAAAAAGCTAAAAAACACACTTTAATTTGAATTCTTAATGAATTCTGGGCCCTTGGATCTCTATAACGGTCATAAACTGGTCTATAAATATATAGAACACTCTCAAACACAAGCACAAAAATTTGGTTTTGAAAACAAGGAAAAACAAAAGTGCTCAAATTTTTCAAAAGGAGGAGCTTGGAGTTTTGTGAAGAACTCAAGTCATAGTTTGAATCTGTTGATTCAATATCAAAACCAGCACTCTTGAGGCATTCTAAGGAGTACTAAAACCTCTCCAAAACTGATTTTCAAGTCATCTTCTTGGGGTTGTAAGAAAGTTCATTTCCTAGCTTTTCTTGTACTTAAATTATATATTCTTGTGTGATTGACTTGGGAAATTACTTGTGTTATTGAACACACTTGTTTTGGGTTTTACACTTAAACTTGATTTATTAAACCCTAGGACTGATTTGGACAAGTGTTTGCACTTAAATTTGATTTTTTATCAAACTTCTTGTTCATTAGATTTGAAACCGGATTTGTTCTTATCAATCTATTTGAAACGGTTTCACATTTGAGTTTTGCATAAAATCAGTTATATATATATTTGCATTTCTCAATTTTTTTCATACTTGCATGCATTAGAGTGGTTAGGTTCTAGGAGGCTTGTTTGTATTTAAACTTGCTGCCGCTTTACTTTGTAAAGTGTATTTCATTGTATCCTTCAAATTTTGATTGTAAGACTTAGTGGGATCTAAGTCCAGAGGGAAGACTTAGTTGAGGCTAGGCATAAATTCTAGTGGGTGTAGGTGGAGAAATCCTAGTTGCGGCTAAGTGGTTGTATAAGACCTTATTGCAATAAGGCATCGTATAAAAGACCTAGTTGAGGCTAGGCATTTATTAGACTAGTTGGCTTAGGGTGTAACACTTATTGATAATATAAGAGAAAATCCTAACCGGGGAGGTTAGGTAGTGGATGTAGATCGGTTGGATTGAACCGCTATATATCGCTTGTCTCATTTCCATTTCTGCTATCCCATTCACTTACATCACATTTATTGTTGGTGTATGCATTATCATTGTTATTTACTCATAAAGTTTTAAAAAGGCGATAACTACTCAGTAACCCAATTCACCCCCCTCTTGGGTGACCTTCACAGATTTCATTAATTGATCCACAATTACCCAGATGTTGTTGTGACCATGAGGAGATCGGGGCAAGCCACTGACAAAATCCATAGCAATGTGCTCCCAATTCCATTGAGGAATGGGTAGGGGCTGTAACAATCCTCCAAGCTGTCGATGCTCAACCTTCAAGTGAGGGCATATCTCATACGCTCGAATAAACTCCGATGCAACAGACTTCATCCTTGCCCAATAGAAGAAACGTTGCATATCAGCGTACATCTTGGTTCGACCAGGATGCACAAAAAAATGGGAATGGTGAGCCTCCTGAAGTATCTCAGTGCGTAAGTCAACAGCCAATGGAATCTTTAGTCGCCTACGATACCTCAAGCAAGAGTGTGTCGACCGACTCCAATCTGGATACTCTGAACTATTTGCCATCTAAATGTAATGCTGGTAAGAATTGCCCTACTGTCCCTTGAAAATAGTCTACAGTGAAATGGTCTACAACCTCATCTGGCCACACATATGAGTCTTGGTAGTCGTCGGCAGGTCCGCTGAACTCATCATCTTGGCTACCTCAAGTAACACATACTCATAAGTTATATGACATACAACTACCTCAGTATCAAATCCTTTGTAGCTTAAAACATCAACAACAACGTTGGCCTTCCTCGGATGATACTCGAGTGCAAAATCGTAGTCGTTCAGGAATTAAAACGAACGCCTTTGTCTCAAATTCAACTCCTTCTGAGATAACAAGTACTTCAAGCTCTTGTGGTCTGTATACAACTCGAAGTTCACGCCACACAAGTGGTGCCTTCAAATCTTCAGCGCAAATACGATCGACGCCAACTCTAAGTCGTGGGTTGGGTAGTTCCTTTCATGAACCTTCAATTGTCAGGATGTACAAGCGATAAATTTGCCCTCTTGCACAACACACAACCTAAACTAATCTTCGACGCATTAGTATGCAGCATTAGGTGTTTCCCAATCTCGGGCAATGATAAGAAATATGCGGTCATCAGTTTCTCCTTCAGAGTGGAGAACGCCTACTCACACTTCTCATTCCAATCAAACTTCACGTTCTTCTGAGTTAGTTTGATCATCGGTGCAATGATCTTAGAGAAATCCCGCATGAATCAGCGATAGCATCCTGCTAACCCCAGAAAACTGTGAATCTGTGTTACGGTAGTTGGAGTAGGCCACTTAATCACGGCTCTAATCTTCTTTGGATCAACAGCAACTCCGTCAGCTCCAATTACGTGCCCTAAAACTCTAATCTATGGCAGTCGCACTTGCTAAACTTAGCGTAGAGTCAGTGGTCCCTCAGAGCTTGCAACACTGCTTGTAGATGCCCCTCGTGCTCTTCACGAATCCTGGAATAGATGAGGATGTCATCGATGGACACAATCACGAATCGATCTAGGAAATCCATCATCACTCGGTGCATCAGGTCCATGAACATCGACGGCGCATTAATCAAACCAAATGGTATAACTGTGAATTGGAAGTAACTATATCTCGTACTGAATGTCGTCTTCTCTTGATCCTCAGCCCTAATCGTGAGCTGATGATAGCCTGACCTCATATTTATCTTAGAAAACCACTGCGCTCCGGTCAACTGATCAAACTAATCATCAATGCGCGGCAACGTGTACTTATTATTCACTATAATCCGGTTCAGCGGTCTGTAGTCGATATAAAGCCTGAAACTATCGTCCTTCTTCTTCATAAACAACACTGCGCTCCCCAAGGAGACATACCAAGATTGATGAAGCCTAGCTCTAACAACTCATCTAGTTGACTCCTCAGCTCTAACTCTCGAGGTGCCATCCTGTACACTGGTATCGAAATTGGTCTAGTTATTGGGACTAAGTCAACAATAAATTCGATCACCCTCTATGGTGGTAATCCTGGCAAATCCTCTAAAAATACATCCGTGAACTCGCAACAGTCTCGACGTCGCCACTCGTGGCCTCTCAGCCTCTAGTGATTGAAAGTAATGGTGCTATACCTTGAATGTTGATCTTCGTACCATCTACCAACGAAATCGTGATCGTCTTCTCTTAACAACTGATCTGAGCATGGTATGCTCCTAACCAGTCTATGCCTAAAAGCACATCGAACTCAAAAAACTCAAGTACCCTCAAGTCAATAGGAAACTCGTAGTCCTCTATCTCTACTAGACAATCAACACACAGAAAATTTGGGTATATCTTGTCCCCAACAGCCGTGCTAGGGATCAAGGGACTATTAAGTCTAATGGGTCTCAACCCTAACATATCTACCATGCGTCTAGAAATAAACGAAACAGTGGAACAGAATTGAACATGGTATGCATGAATGTACTACAAATGGAAATCATACCCTCGACTAGGATTCGGGACGCCCCCTGATCTAGCCGAACTACGGCCTGCACTCACTCATTCTGGTATTGAGGTGTTGTGGCTGCGTTATCTCAGGCTGAGTACACTGAGCCTGGATGTGGCCAACTCTGCCGCATCTGTAATATGTGCGCATCTCTTGTGCTCCTTAAGTCTGACCCTATCCACGACTCTACGTAGATCTCTAGGTCTGAGTCTGCCCTGACCTTTGTATCTTTCTCTGTTTACCCCCTCTGCCAAAATTTTTGCTCACGGTAGATTGTCCCTGTGATAACTATACATGTCTTATAGGCTGTGGGTGACTCGCAAAGCTCAATACTGGTGGAGTTGTCTGTGCCAGTCGAGTTGGTGGGGAAATAGATCCTAAGCTCTGAGCTCTAGAATTTCGATAACAAAGTCTGTTATTCCTCCGCTTCTTATCCTGATGGTCCTCCGATATGGTCTCCAGTTTGACCGGTTTATCCTTCTTTGGGAGTTAAATCAAATAACTCTCTCGGGCCTGACTCTGCTCTTATGCTCTTTGTATGGTCTATGGCTCTGTAGTGACCACTGAACCTCCAATAGCAGGTAGCAAAACCTTAGTGACATAGTAAATCTGATGGGTCTCTGAATTAGGTAATGCTCCGGCGTAAGGTAATAACTGGATGAACCTGCCTATGTAGTCCATCACTAGCTTTCATGTAGACTACCTCAGAGAAGTGAACTCATTCCTCTTTGCTTGTAACATCGTCGACGAAAAGTACTTTTGATTAAACTGGTCTTGAAGTCGATCCAGTCTCTTGGAATGCCTCGGTTAGTGACAATGGTCGTCCATTAATCATCTGCCACCCCTTGTAGCATGGATGAAGAAATCATCGCTCTTATATGATTATTAGTCGTGATGATGGTATGAATTTTCTCATAATTCTTCTGGAAAGCTCTGTCGTTGCTACGTCTGTACCATCGAAGAACTTGACTGGGTCGTGCCGTTTAAACTCTCTCCACTGTCTCACCTCAGCAGTGGCACTGGAACTCTTCTCTGGAATAGTGAGCATAGTAGTCTCTGCAGTAGCTATAGGTGTCACTGGTGCCTCCTCAGTCTGGACCGAATGTGCAACAACCTCTATTTGTGCCATCTATGCAACTGTCGTCTCTGGCACCACTGTAATCGGGATCGGTGCTATTGAAGCTATACCCACTGGCATCTCTGTACCCTGTGTAGTTGTAATGGGTGGAAATGGTGTAGTCGGGGCTGATGGTGTTGTGGTAGCTGTAACTGGTGTCCTTAATAACTGTAATATCTCATCCAATCACAAGTCCTGAGTCGCGACCCTCTATGCCAAGAGATGTACACCATCCGCGCTAGCATAACGTATGCTGGATGTGTCCCTATCGTCGCTCAGACCTGTTTGATCTGCCGTCGTCGTATAAACAAGGGAACGAATTTCTCAGATCAGTGGATAGCTACCGCATACCATATAGTACAATCAACAATCATAATATGTACAAATATCACATCAGACTTATCCAAACTCATCCTCACACCCCAAACTAAGGCTCTAATTAGGATCATAGGGTTTTCCACTCTAAGTTCCAACCATTCCTAATTTCCACTGTCTTAATGGCTTGTGTTTTAAATCAAAAGTCAGGTCTATATAACGTTCGGCTCTGACCAGTACAAGCCCCCGAATTGAAATTTGGGAAACTTGACGAGCCTAGTCATCCTTTGTTCATTTAACTATACATTTTTTGAAAGAGTTATTGCAAGTTAATCGCACCAGAAAGTAATAAAACCATAGTAAGGGAAATAACTCAATCAAAGGGAAATTCAGGAATCTATAAATGTGGAAAACCCCTAGTATTCATGTACAATCTGGTATGAGAAGTGCATAAATACATGATACCAATCTCAATAATATCCCAAGTTCAATGTCTCAAAAGAAGTATATAATGAAACGACGTACAAACAAGTAAATAATAAACGTACTCTAATAGTCTCCAAGGTCCAGCCACTAAGTCCTCAAAGGAAATCACCTAGACATGGCCCCTTGCCCTTGTTGCTCTCCATCCAATGTGCACCCACTGTCACAAACTAGACGGTGAGTAATTGAAAAAATTGAAAGTAGTGCTAGAAAAATATAACAGTAATTTATGATTTAACAACAAGACAGTTCAAATATCATGCGGTAATTGAAAGGCAGGAATGTAAATAAATCAAAGTGCATGATAAATAAACTGATAGATTGCAATCGAAATTTGCATGTTCTAAGAATCAAAAGAGGCCAGTGAATGGTCTAATTTCATAGCAATACGACAAAAATCTTGCAAGATCTCCCCGGACAATGTCGCAACACTAGTGCAACTTGAAATTGAGAGGCATCGCAACACCTGTCGAATCCAATACCCAGTACACACAACACTAGGGATGGTCAGTTACCCCTGCAGGAGGCACCCTTGTTTTCCTAGCTAGTGCGGGACCACATCAAACCTTCGAGATACACACTCACGCCAAGAACACACAACCAAAAATATAGAATGGAATACCAAGCATGAGATCAACTCAACAATAACAATCAATAGAGGATGTATAAGTCACATGACATTTCCTTACTGGCCTACTAACATACACACATACATAGCACATGTGTACTTACCTGTCTAACACAAATTCTAGTACCACTCCATGACTCTAACGCGTTTCAAACAGGTTACCGACTACCTAAACAATGGTTTGAACCCCAATGGCTAGGGTTAATGGTTAATATATTACCTAAGGTAAACCCCCAAAGTTTCCCAAATTTTTATACATTTTCACAAAATTTATAGTTCACACTCTGCTTGAGACGCCATGGGTGACGCCGTCCAGAAAAACGCCACCGCGGCTCTTTCATGGCATCGAAACTCAACATTCTGGCCAACACGCTGTCAGGGATGCCGCCAGGCTTTATAAGCTACGGCGTTCTCACGACGCCTGTGGAAAATCAGGTTTTCCAGGCTTTTGGTCAACACGTCGTGTGAAGTTTCTCTTCACGGTGTCTCGGCAGCGAAATTATAAAAATCTGAAATACATGAGATGCCATGGTGACGCTACCAAGTTCAATGTGGTCAGGGCGTTCGCACGACTTTCTAGGTTCGCCTCTATTCTATTCATATGCGAATGACGCTGCTAGCATAATGACCTTTGCGGCGTCTTCCCGGCGTCTTGTTGAATAGAGTGTGGGTTCCCTGTTGACGCTTTAGGAGATGCCACCACACATAATGATTGTGCGACGTCTCCACGATGTTTGTGTACAATTCGAAAGCCAAGAAATTATCCTAAAGCTCAATTCGACTCTCATCTTTTCACGCCACACTTAGCGATCAATCAACAACCCATTTCCTGTTATCAAACCATTCCAAATCAACTACAGATCATCGTAAACCATTGATAAATGTCCAGGGATTTCGAGATATCCCCAGTTAATATGAAAGACCAACATCAATAACAAACCCAACATTTATCAACAACACCTTATGTTACTTGCTCCGGGGGTTATCGATGCACTGGTGGGATACCGAGATCGTCTCCGGCAAACCACCCTTGATCATAGCTTGTGTACAATACCAAAATAAACAACAAAATTCAAATACAAAAAGGAGGAGTAACTCCACAAAACTGAACCAAAGGAAAGATAAGAGAAAGTTGTCTCACCTGATGTAACAACCCTCAAATTTAACCCGACTTGTATTGCACTTGTCAGGACCATGACCCGGCTACGTGATACTGGACAATATTCTTTGGGAGTTGACACTAAGATAATTTTATGATTCTATGTTGCTTATATTAGTACGTAGTCCAATACGAGTTTCGAGTCGTTTAGGCGACTGCTAGTCTGAGTGAGGCTTTGCCTAAGTAAACAGGGGAGTTAAACACAGTAAAAACACAAATAAATAAATTTTCTAATAATTTAAATAATTATTTGATGGGACAATGCTAGACTACACGTGTGACATAGTAAAATGGACCAAGGAGCATTGGTTGGACACAGGGAGTCGGATAACTATGCAACTACCGGGATACTTGATTAGGAGCAAATGGGTATTGTTAAAGTGACACAACCCTAGGTGAGAGAACCCTTAGATCGACCTCGAGATGTGTGTATGAGTGCTGATCACAAAAAGTCTATAAAAGGACACCCCATTAACTTTACTATTCACTCTATCTCCCTCACCAACCGATATTTCACTCTCTCCTCCCCAACTCCTCTCCTCCTCCGCCCTAGGTGCACCACCACCAACCACCAGCAGATTTGGGTGGTCAGACCTCGTTGACGGGAATCTTGGCCACCGCAGACCGGCCGGGTCTCTCTCTCCCTTTATTTATCTCTCTCTCCCTTTTTCTTATTTCACTTTTTTTCAAACTATGAAGGTTGAGCGTCTGTTGGCCGCTGTTGCGGTGGTGGCGATGAACGAAGAAAGGTCGGAGGTCCTACCTGGTCGTACACTAGAGCCCCGATGGTCTTGGAGCCTAATACACGGTGGTGCTATGGTGGAGTGTTGTTTGTTGTGTTTTTACGATTGTGGAAGTGTTGTTTGTTGTGTTTTCACGATTGTGGAGTTGCCAATAATTTGTCCAATAGAGGAGGTGTTCTATTCCCATTAAGGCTGCTGTCAGAGGTGGTGGCGGTGGTCGGGGGCGTCATGGGTGGTCCCCAATAGTCCTCTAGTGTACCATGTCCCCGGAGCACCACTGGTTGTCCGTATGCACTGTTTTATCAATTCGTTGCTATTTTGAGTCTCGTCGAAAATCGTCGTTGTTGGAGGCGCTGCTGGTCAAACCACCTATCGTGGGGGGTTGCCGAGGACCATACCGAGCCATGGTTGGTGTCTCGCAACCTTTGAAGTGGCCAGACTGGTGGAGGTGAAGTGAATGTGTTGATATTTCATGTTATTGCTTTCCTTGTCGAAAAATGCCATTACTGGCAGCGCTGCCGTTAGACGCTATGACCTAGAGAGTGTCAGGGATCACACCAAACTCTTACATGAGCCCACATCCCTCCGGAGCGTCCATATCGATGGTGGAAAATTTTTTATTGATAATTTCATGTGTTTGTTTCATTGTCATGTTGTGTGGTTGTTGACGTGTTATAGATCGCACCCCCGACTTTTTGATGCTGCGGTGGTACCCTCTCGAAGTCCGACAACACCAGCGAAGTTCAATGGTCGCTGGAACATACTTGTTATTAGGGTTTGGTTGATTGTTCGCATGGCCGTGTCGAATTGATTGTCTCAGTTTTGGTTAGACGTCCAGCCTCATTGTAGTTTCTTATCGATGCTGAATGGTTTCGAGTTTTGGTCATGGTATTGTTGGTGAATATGGATTTGGTTTGAAGGGTTCACGACATGTCCACGTTATGGTGATTCGGGATCCATAGTGAGACATAGTATTGGTGAGCTATTAGTTGTTTATGGTTTCGGTTTGAGTGTATGTGTATGTTTAAGGTTTTGTTAAATAGTTGTGACGTCGTAGCCACGCCGCCAGTCCTGAAGGCTATGGCGTGACCCACATACGACCAAACCGAACCTCTGACTCATGAGTAGGCTTTGCATGCATTGTAGATATCGATGTTGTGATATCGTTGTCATGGCAATTGTCGTGGTTTTCAAACCCGAGAGAGTATTTGATTTCGTATCGATTTATTGAGTTGTTTGAGTCCATAAAACACTTGGAAAAACACTAGGGTTTAACCTAAGGTGCAACGGCCCGTTATTTATTAACGTCGTTATTTTAATTAATTTTAGATTCGGACGCCAGCTCAGATGACACGTGGACACTGCGGATAGGTTAGGCGTTACCGTACCTAGAGATTAACTGTGTATATGTGTTTTACTAAATTTGGTGATGTATTAATATTCTATTATTATATTGATGTATTATCCATCATCGGTGTGTAGATATAGGCGCTTATTGGGTGAGGTTGAGCGCTGAGGTTTTGTGTCGTAGTACACGCCAACGCGAGGGTACGGTAACGGTGAGGCCGGGCGTTGGGGTGTGATTAGATTTTAAACAATATAGCATGACTCTAGTGTAGGAATTAAATATAATAAAATTTCAATATAACTTTAGGCTAAGTTGAAAATCAATTAGGCACACTAAGTGTGGGACCACCTCGAAAAGCGTGCTGGACACGGGGCACTGGGGGCCGAGTAGTCGGGAAGTTAGTATGACCCTATTTAGAAATTTAAGGAATTTATTGATGACTAGAATATGTGTTATGAATTAAATCAAATTGGAATAAATAAAATCCTATAGTTTAAATTGAATAATCAATGCACCTAGGATGCGTCTCAAGATGCACAATGGGGAGATTCGAGATACATGGTGTCATGATAGGATGTCCAGGAATTGGGTGACACAAGATGATCAGTGGTTGTTGGATTGTCCTCGAGATGCGTGTACACGGTAGATTAGACAACTACCTATATATAGGTTGATCGATCAAATATGCAAAAATTCAACTATTTTCTCGAGAATTTGCTGAGAGATCCAGTATTGGGGAAGTAAATTCGAGCTTTGGAGAGGACTAGTTAAGGCTTGGGGAGTGATTCTGGGCGTCTAACCATCAAGCTAAGATAATAAACTCTCATTTTTGTTGATTTTCAATTAAAATGGATGTTGGAGTGAAATTTTGATTTCGAGAGAATTCATCACTGTTTTTTGGTTAAATTTGGTGTTTTTGAGGTTGGTTTGATAAATTATTTCAATTAGAATTGGATTTGTGGAAAATTGAGGTGTATTTGGTGATTTCAGATTTTTGTTTACATGCATGTAATCCAGGAATTGGGTGTTGTTTGTGTTGATTTGTGGTAAAATTTGGAGGTTTTGAAGGTCTCCAATGGGTTGAGAGTGAAGACATGGAGAGGAGGGAAGAAGAGGTAAGATTGAAGAAGAAAAAAAAGAAAAAAAAGGGAGAGACGATTTCGTCTCTGGTGTAAATCGGGTCGGACCGGCCAGCCAGGTCGGTCCAACCATCTGGACTGAACCTGTTCAGGTGGGCCCCCGAATTAAAAAAATAATTTTTTTAAATTAAATAAAATTAAATAAAATTAAGTAAAATTAAATAATAGTAATAATAATATATATTATTTTCTGGAAAATAGGGAAAATAGTAAAAAATATCATAAAAATTGGAGAAAATTCTAGAAAATATGGAAAATTTAGAAAAAGGTAGAAAAGTGGTTTCGGGACTTTCCGGGTAATTTTGAAACCCCGACATAGTTCGGGAGAGGTACCACAAATGGAAAATTAGAAACATGATATAATATCATAAAATTATATTATATGTTTTCAAAAAGTATAAAACACTATAAATGGACTTCAGGGACTGGGAAACCATAGCTCGGGCATCAAGGAGCTAGGTGGGGCATAGTGACGGGTCCGGGAAGTCAGAGTGCGTATTTTCGGGTACGTATAACCCAACTGAACACCACTACTGCATTTACTTATTGTTATTCACTTTGAGCTATTATTATTGAAATTTTCAAGTCCATTCCTACTTGGACGGCTATGGTTCCGTCTATATATCCAGGTTGTGTGGTCACTTGCTGGATGTGTGGTCTAGGACACAGTCGTAGGGTCGATGGTGTTGGCCACGACAGGGCTCCTGGTCCTCAGTTCACATCTAGGATTAGCTGGTTCACATCTATTTTCATATCTTTGTGTTTATATTCATGCGATGAGCTTTGAGCAGTTATCTGCATTTTCCTTCAATTCCTCATGTTTATTTAACACTATTTATTGATTTCATTTTACATTATTAAATTTTGATGCACGATGGTTTTCCTTGGAATTTTACTTATTGAGCTCGTCATCTGCTTTTTGTGATGGCTGAGCGCAGATCCTTGTACTAGCAAGGGTAAGGGGATTCTCGGCGATTACATCTGACTTACTTACGCCAAGGCTTGTTAGTACGTGTGTTAATATCTATATTTTGATATTTTGTATAATATTTTGGAACTGGGAGACCATATTTTACACTTGTACTTGTATATATTAACTGATATGTTGATCACCATATGTACAGTACTTTCCGGGATTTCCACTATAGGATAAATCAGTAATTCTATATATATTTCTTTTGGTTAAATATAGACTTCCGCTGTATAATGTTAAATTATTGAATTAATTAGCACGAAACTCGAGAATGTAAGGTAAAATAGATAGAGAGTGACGTGGTAGAAGTTTCTGGTGCACTAGCAGGTGAAATGGGAAGCCATGAGGTGGCCTCAGAATTTGAGGCTGTCACATAAGGTTTAGTTGATGACTTGACCTATTAACACGAGTTTTCGACCTTGTTAGGTACTGAGAAACTCAAGGATACGCGTTAGGGACATGAGAGTGTCTACGGGTTGCGTTTAGTCAGGTAAGTACACTTGCCACAAGCTTGTGTATGTTAGTAAGCTAGTAAGGAAATGTCATGTGATTAATTATTATTCATTTGCTACTTTGCTGTTATCTATTGTTGTCGTTCCGAATTCTGTTATTCCGTGGTATGTGTGTTCTTGGCGTGAGTATGTTGAAAGGTGTTTTGTGGGCCGATACCAGTTTGGAGAACGCGAGGCTTCCTGCAGGATTGTCTGACCACCCTGGTGTTGTGTATTACCAGGACACAGGGAATTAGGAGTAGTTGCGACTGCTTTTATAATCATGCCGCGCTAGTGTTGGGATATTGCCCGGGGAGATCTTGCGAGATCTTTCCGTATTGCATGATGTACTTCTCAAGGGCCTCTTTTGATTCTTAGGACACACATGTTTCGATTGATATCTGTTAGTCTGTTTATCATGCACCTTGATCTATTTAAATTTTTGTCTTTCAATTACTGCATGAATTACTGTTATATTTTTCTGGCATTACTTTTGATTTTTCTCAGTTGCTTACCGTCTTGTTTGTGACGGTAGATGCAGATATACTAGAGTGTTCGAAGTGCTAGGGGCCCTGC
The DNA here is from genome assembly GCA_039657345.1 of Stephania japonica. Classification (NCBI taxonomy): domain Eukaryota; kingdom Viridiplantae; phylum Streptophyta; class Magnoliopsida; order Ranunculales; family Menispermaceae; genus Stephania; species Stephania japonica. Next base: position 37,365,519 of record CM077559.1, read on the forward strand.
CTAGGAGATCTCCTATGAGGAGCTTAGCGACTAGATTGGTGGACTTTATAGTAGGTTTATGTTTATTTCTGATTGTATGATGCTTTATATATATTGTATTGATTGTTGAAATTGGAATTATTTTTGAGATGGAAATCATGTGCTTGTTATTCTGATTTGTACATAAATATTTTGGGGTTTTCCATATAATAGATTCCTAATTCCCCTTTGATTGATTTATTTCCCATATTGTTTAGTTTTACTTATTTTTCGCTGCTTTAAAACTTGCAATAACTCTTTTATAAATTGTATATTAAATTTTTTGGAGGCTGACTAGGCTCGCCAAAATAGTCTAGTACTGACTTGGGGACCTGTTTGAATCTAGGCCGGGCGTACCCAAATGTATTGAAAATTTTGGGCCGTCACAGTTGGTATCAAAGCGCAAGGTTTTAAAGACCTGACTTTTTATTGAAATTTTATAAAACACAAGCCATATAAACAAACATAAATTAGGAATGGTTGAACTTAGAGTGAAAACCCTATGATCCTGTAGAAACTTAGTTGGGGAATTAATGGGATGAATTAGGTGATGTTTATAAATGTTATGATTGTTGTGTGTATAAGTATGGTATTTTGTAGCTATAAACTGATCCCAGAAGTACGTTCTCTTGTTTAGAATGAGGATGCAGATCAGTTAGTCCGAGCGATGATAGCGGGGCATTGAGTTCTCGTGTCATCATAGCAAAGGAGTCTCATGCTTGGATGCAGCGAGTTGCGATGTAGGACCAGCAGTTACAGGAGATATTAGTGGATCAACATTTTAAAAAAGTTGTCAGATAACTGCACAATGCGCTAGGTAAACATCTAGCGTGTTAGGTAATTTTTCTTGAAAAAATTACTAGCTTATTGCACAGCGCTCTGGGTAGACTAGCTAGCGCATTGAGCGCGTTGCCTTGAATACCTAGCGCGCTGGGTGCATGGGCATGAAAATAATTAATTTTCTGGTTTTGTAAAATCACCCCCTAATAACCCTATGACTCTATTAAACCTTTGACATCACTTTATACATGTTTAGTAGCATCCATAAAGCAAATCTACATATCGGGAATGATTTCAAAAACCCCAAAAATTAAAAACTTGGGTTTCAAGAAAAACATTAGGGCTTTTCTATAAATAATTTTAACGTCAATCTAAAATCTATCTAAACACATGTTAGTGCATTAAAAAACAATTTTAACCATTTACACACCTCAAATACATGCCATAAAACTTGTTTTCATGATTTAAAACGTTTTAAAACTCATGAAATTGAAAATCATAAAATTCATGACTTTAAGTTCTTTAATACTCGAAATTTATGGATTGCGTGATTCTAATACATTTGGCTTGTAGGAATGAAACTTATATACCTTACAAAAGTTGTATAAATGATTGCCTTGGCCTTTCGGTCCTTCTTTCCATGTATGAGCCAAGTCTTGAACTTGTTCGGCTTCATGTTGTCACTTTGGCTTGTTCTTCTATAAACTTCAACTTTTCCTTTGAACTTGTGATTCTAGCAAAGTTTGATATTTTGAAACACTTGACGAACTCATTAGTACCATTTCACATTGTTTGTTGACATCAAAATCTTGAGTGGAGTGTAAGTGGTGAAACACTTAGTTCAACAACATAGGCCCCATTTGGTTCAACTTATTCTATTGCTTATTGTTGACGTGACATTCAATAAACAACTTTTGTACCATTTGATTACATTATATGTTTATTGGTGTTGACATAGCAACCAAAACTATTACAATAAGTGTGATTCTCGAAAGCATCTCCCTACATTCTTTTTATTTTTCATAAGTACTTATCCATGTCAATAAAACATAAGTTAAAATCATAAGTTGAACCAAACAGCGCCATAATGAAAAAACTAGTAAAAAATTAAGAGGAATTATCATTAAGGAAAAAAACAAAACATATCATCCTTAGTAGGAAGAAAATACAAAAAAATTGAAAAAAAGTATAGAATATATTGTTACCTAAACATTTATTGAAAAAAAAAAAAAAGGAAATATCCGATTGAATACAATCTCAATGCAATTCATGACACTTTTGTAGATTGTAAAGGTATCTATAACATGAGAGGCACAAGAAAATCTAGCTTATCAAATGAAGAAAATGCTTATGATCATAGCTATTTATAAAAAATTTTTTGAAAAAGAAGAATAAATAACTCAAGAGATCGACACTTATGATTCGCGTAGAGACGAGTCATAATATCAATTATAGATAAAATGTATTAATAAGTACTTCATCCAAAAGAAAAGTAAAAAAAATAAAGAACGAATTATTATGTACAAATAGATAAATAAATAAAATGCAAATCTTACTTGATGACAATAAAAAAAATTTCAATAAAGAACTCACGAATTAGAGGATTCTACATATGGAAGAAACAACTAACAATGCAGAAAATGTTGACAGTTTCATATTAACGTTTTGAAAATGCTTCATCTTTCCATTAAAAAACTATGACATTTTCTTAAAAAAAATGTTTAACTATTTAATATATAAATACCATTTATAAACTCCATTTAATTGAAATGTTACAAAGATCTTCTCGTCTTCCCATTATATTTAAACTTATTTAATTTTAAAAAAATGTAAACATTTTTCAAAAAACAAAGAAAGTGTAAACAAATTAAATAGAATGTAAGTAAAGGGTCATTTAAGGTAATATTTGCATATATTTAAAAGTAATTAAAGAGAGTTATATTCTGAAGTAATTAAGGGGCCATAATCTATTACTACTTAAAAATATCATTAAAAAATATACAAACTGAAAAATCTTGGTGTGCCAAGTGGCACATCGAGAGGGCTGGAAACCACCACTTGGCAACCTAAGGTTTTCCCATATTATAGATATAGAAGTTTCATAAATTTATTCAAACTCAGTATAATGCCAAAATTCGAGTTTTGCGCAGTGATAATGATGTAAAATATTAGAGCTCAACACTAAAAGATTTATTGAAAACAATGGAATTGTTCATCAAACTAGTTGCGCTAATACTTAGAAAAATGGAGTTGCAGAGCAAAAAACTTGTACGGGCTTCGTTAATTGCAACACATATGCCAATTGAAGTTTAGGGGGAAGCGATCACTTCTGCAATTTACTTAATTAATCGAGTGCGTTCTAGCACACTCAAATTTCAAACACCCCTTCATGGTATGACAAATGTCATGATTTCCCCTAGCATTTCAAATTTATGACCTCATGTTTTTGGTTATGTATTATAGTACACCTTCACAAGCACCAATGCACAAAATTAACCCCTCGAGCATTACTTTATATGTTTGTGGGATATGCACCACATTAAAAAGGGTATCGGTGTTATCATTCTCCTACAGGTTGAAAGTCACCCAAGAGGGGGATGAATTGGGTTACCGAGTGGTTATTGCCTTTTTAAAACTTTATGTGTAAATAACAATGATAATGCATACACCAATAATGAATGTCTATGCTATGCAAGTGAATGGGATAGAAGAGATGGAAAGTGACACACGATTTATAGTGGTTCGATCTAATGATCTACGTCCACTACCTATCCTCCCCGGTTAGGATCTTTAAACCCCCACTTATATTTCAAGCAAGAGTTACAACCTAAGCATACAACCCTAGAATGCCTAATCACAATTAGGACTTCCTACCTAGTCGCAACTAGGGTTTATGCTTAGCCTCAACTAGGTCTTCCCCTTTGACTTAGATTTCACTAAGTCTTACAATCATCCAATTACAACAAGTGGCTGAAAAATAATAAGATACACTTTACAACATAAAGTGGTATCAAACTCAAACACTAGTAAGCCTCCTAGAGCCTAACAACTCTAATACATGCAAGTATGAGAATAAATAGAATATGCAAATATGTCATTGATTTTGTTACAAATCCTAAATATGAAATCGTTTTAAAAATCTAATGTGTTAGTGCAAAAACAGATTTCAATGCTAAGAACAAGAGTTCAACAAAAATCAAGTTTAAGTGCAAAACTTTTATTCATATCAATCTTAGGGTTTAATAAAATAAGTTTAAGTGCAAAATCCAAGATGAAGGTGTTCAAACACACAACAAAATGATTTTCAATTCAAACACACAAAACTATGTAGATTAAGCACAAGAAAAGATGCTAGAACAAGAACTTTCTTACAACCAAGATGATAACAAAAAGATCAGTTTTGAAGAGATTCTTGTACTCCTTTGAAGGCCTCAAAAGTGCTGGATTTTGGAGTTAGAGGACAGCCACAAGAATCTTCTTTTGCTTCTTCACAAAAATCAAAGTTCTTCTCTTTGTAAATTTTGAGCTTTTGAGTGTGTTTGTTCCTTGATGTTACAAAACTATGTTCTTGGTGGTTTTATGGTATTAGGTATCCCATATTACCAGTATATGACCGTTCTAGGGATCCAAGGGTCCAGAATTCATCAAGAATTCAAATTAAAGTTTGTTTTCCAGCTTTTTGAAAAAACTATTAGGTATGCAATTAGCGCGCTAGTGCTGAGACATAGCGCGCTAACTCTGCACTTGGCGCGCTAATGACAGCATTAGCGCGCTAACTGCAGGGACCTCAAAATAAATATTTTGTCCCTTTGTGTTAGCGACCCTTAAACTCGTACGAGACCCAACCAACCCTTATATAACATGATATATATGTTTAATATGGGTCATTAAGACTATTTAGGTGGTTCGGATATTTTTACAAATCTCGAAAACGGAAAATCTCGATTTCATAATGTGCGAGGGACTTTTCTGCAAATTTGCAGTTTTCTTTTCAAAGACCTTTCAAAAACAAGTTTTTCTTTTTCGAAAACTTTTACAATGATCTTCAATATGTAAATGACCATTAACACATACTTTCACATTGTTTAGACTCATAGACCTAGTTATGTGTTAAAGTTCCATTTTGAAACTTCGAGTAATCTCATGACCTGTGAAAATTCGTTTAAAAAACTTGGTATGCATGAACTAATGCACTTGGCTTGCGTGAAAGAATTTGTATACCGTACATTGAAATTACAAATTGTAGTATGATCTTTCATCTTCATTCCTTCATGAATGCCGAGTCTTGAACTTGTATGGCTTGAATACCCGTGATATGATGTTTTGCATCATTTGACAAAAACTAAAATACATTTGATATTTATTAGTATATTTTCACCTTGTTTGTTTCCATCAAAATCCCGGTCGGAGTTAGAGTGACTAACCACTTAGTCCAACACAGGTGAAATATGTTTTACTATGGATGCAGTGTTTCACGAAGACGTGATGTACTTCTCCAGTGAATCTGAATTTCCGAGGGAGTATGCAAAAGAAATTCAAAATTTTCAATATGATTCTCAATTCCTTGAAGAAGATTATTACGTCTTTAAGGTAGAGATAAATGAGGTAGTCAATGATGAAGTGGACAACAGGGAAGCGGTTGCGAAATTGAATGGGTTGATTGATCCAAATGAATCTGAAGAAATACATGATATTCAACTTACTCCAACATATGAAACAGAATGTATTGAAGAAACACCAAACCAATTGTGCTCTTTGGGAGATATTCTAAATCCATTCATTGAACCAACAAGAAAACAATTACCAAACCATTGCACTAGATGTATTCCCAAGTCAACATATGAACCCAATTTGTCTTGTAAGGCAAAATATCCCATGAGTAATTATGTGTCTAACCACCTGAATGAAATACTGAATGAAATAAGTCATTTTTGAATCAAATATCTGTTGTATTTATTCCTAACAGTGTGCAGTTTGCTTTAGCCAATCCAAGATGAAGATCTACTATGAATGACGAAATGAATGCTTTGCAGAAGAATGAGACTTGGGAACTTGTGGATTGTTCACAAGGAAAGAAACCAATTGGGTGTCGATGGGTATATACAATAAAATACAAGGCGGATGGAAATATTGAACGCTTTAAAGTGTGACTTGCTACATGAAGAAATTTGCACCTATAGCTAAAATCAACACGGTTCAAGTCTTATTATCATTACCTGCAAACATGGATTGGTCACTGCAACAATTGGATGTGAAAAGCGTGTTTCTTCATGGAGAGTTGCCGGTGGAAGTTTACATGGATATTCCACTAGGATGCATCATGACTGACAAACAAAGATACTAGGGATGTAACGTTAAAAAGTCATTATATGGGCTAAGACAATGTCCTAGAACATGGTTTGAAAGGTTTACTAAATCAATGAAAGTGTTTGGCTATCGCCAAAGTAGTTCTGATCATACTTTGTTCCTAGAAAGAGACAATGATAAGATCACAACACTAATTATTTACGTTGATGATATGGTGGTAACAAGGAACGATTAGAATGAAAGGCAAGCCCTATAAGAATATCTATCTATCTGAATAAATGCAATCTTCTAAGTTGATGTCATGTGTAGTACTTGAATTAAATTGAAGAACCCACTTTCAAATCTTTGTAATGTACACACAATTTAACATAGAAAGGCATTAGTACTATAATAATGTAGGGTTCTCACATATATCAACATTAAAAGATAGTACGTATATAAACTATGAAACAAAACTCCAAATGATTTAATCTAAAGAATTCTTACCAATATAGCAGAGGATTTTTACATGACTAAATGAGCTACTTCCATTTGGGATATACTGCCTCACTTTCTATCAGATCTAAATAAATACAATATATTATAGATTAAAAAGTTGGGTGATATATATAGAAAGAGAGAGGTTAAAGTTAATATAAGTATAAAATAAATAAATAAAAAAGAACTCACTTAGTTTTTTTTATCATTATCAACAGAGAGAGGGCCCTTTCTTGATCAATGATAGTCACCTAAACTCTTTGGAAAGTGGAAGTTGAGCAAAGTCATTAAATTGAGGAGATTTCAAGAGAAAGAGGGCCCTTTCTTGTCGTTTTTTTCCTTCTTTTTCCTGAAGAGTCAATTTATTCTAAAAAGAAATTGATGATTCGAGTCTAGATACGTGAGTCCATTTTTCTTAAGTGAAGATATATATATATTTATATATATAAGTTCGTTTGAGTTTCACGAGACGCGAGATTTTTCAATTTGTGCAGGATCTTACTCCCAAATATTTTTGCCTATAAAATCTCCTAGAAGATATCTAATGTAGTTGCCTAAGTTAAAATCCGAAGATCAACTAGTTACAGTCTCACTAAAGCAGTTTCTCATTGACTCTTCTCATCTTTTTTGGGCAAGTTAGGCATGTTTGATATGCCTGCACCAACTTAGGGGGAGTGCTAAGATTATAAATGGAATGAATAATTAATTGATTGATTGATTGATTGAGTGATTGATGGATTGATTAATTGGTTGGATATTCCATATTTGAATCCATTTGTACCTCGATAAATATAGTATTGGTGTACCTATCAAAGCATGAATGAAGTCATACTCACATTTCTCTAGTGGACGTAGGTCAAAAAAGTTTTTTTTGTAGAAAAATAAAAGTTTCATTAATATTAATGGCTCAGTACAGGACCAAACATAGAATCAAAAAGTAAATTGATTCACTAATTCTATTTGTTCAAAAGAACTGCCATTACTTTGTTTGTGAATGCGATTGTGAAATTGAAACAGTTTGACAGTTAGAGACTACTCTCTACAACATTTAAACATATTACAATACATAAACACCTGCTGAACCATATAACAATAACTAAACTTCTCGACAAGGAGAAGAAAATCTAAAACTTGCCTATAAGGAGAAGACAAAATCAAGACTTCCAACAAAGGAAAGACAAACTACCTAATAATAAAACTAAAAATAAGGACCAACCCAAATGCCGCACAAATCCAAAAATGAGTGTTGAGGAAGATGTCGCAACAAGAAGATCAAAACTTCACAAATCTAAAAGAATCTGGACTTTATTTAGCACAGAACACGGAGAGATGAAGATTGAAACCACCGCCGATAAAAAGATCGACAGTGATTCAAGAACTTGATTTAAGAGAGAAAACTCTAAAAAAGGGTTTAGGGTTAGACCAGCCACCTCTTGGAGATATTCACTTTGTTTACATTGATGATATGATGGTAACAAGGAATGATTAGAATGAAAGGCAAGCCCTACAAAAATATCTATCTATCTAAATAAATGCAATCTTCTAAGTTGATGTCATGTGTAGTACTTGAATGAAATTGAAGAACCCACTTTCAAATCTTTGTAATGTGTGCACAATTTAACATAGAAAGGCATTAGTACTATAATAATGTAGGGTTCCCCACATATATCAACATTAAAAGATGGTACATATATAAACTATGAAACAAAAAATGATTTAATCTAAAGAATTCTTACCAATATAGAGGAGGATTTTTACATGACTAAATGTGCTGCTTACGTTTGGGATTTGCTGCCTCGCTTTCTATCATATCTAAATAAATACAATATATTATAGATTAAAAAGTTAGGTGATATATATAGAAAGAGAGAGGTTTAAGTTAATTTAAGTATAAAATAAATAAATAAAAAAGAACTCACTTAGTGTTTTATCATTCTCAACAGAGAGAGGGCCCTTTCTTGATCAATGATAGTCACCTAAACTCTTTGGAAAGTGGAAATAGAGCAAAGTTATTAAATTGAAGAGACTTCAAGAGAAAGAGGGCCCTTTCTTGTCTTTTGTTTCCTTCTCTTTCTTGAAGAGTCAATTTATTCTAAAGAGAAATTATTGATTCGAGTCTAGATACGTGAGTCCATTTTTTTAAAGTGAAGATGTATATATATATTTATATATATGAGTTCATTTGAATTTCACGAGACGCGAGATTTTTCTATTTGTACAGGATTTTACTCCCAAATATTTTTGCCTATAAAATCTTCTAGAAGATATCCAATGTAGTTGCATAAGTTAAAATCAAAAGATCAACTAGTTACAGTCCTACTAAAGCAGTTTCTCATTGACTCTTCTCATCTTTATTGGGCAAGTTAGGCATGTATGATATACATACACCAACTTAGGGGGAGTGCTAAGATTATAAATGAATTGAATAATTAATTAATCGATTGATTGAGTGATTGATGGATTGATTAATTGGTTTGATATTACATATTTGAATGCATTTGTACCTCTATAAATATAGTATTGGTGTTGCTATGAAAGCATTAATGAAATCATACTCGCATTTCTCTCATGGATGTAGGTCGAAAAAGTTTTTTTTGTAGAAAAATAAAAGTTTCATTAATATTAATAGCTTGGTACAGGACTAAATATAGAATGAAAAAGTAAATTGATTCACTAATCCCATTTGTTCAAAAGAACTGCCATTATTTTGTTTGTGAATGCGATTGTGAAATTGAAACAGTTTGACAATTAGAGACTGCTCTCTACAATATTTAAACTTATTACAATACACAAACACTTGCTAAACCATATAATAATAACTAAACTTCTCGACAAGGAGAAGAAAATCTAAAACTTCCCTATAAGGAGAAGACAAAATCAAGACTTCAACAAAGGGAAGACAAACTACTAATAGTAAAACTAAAAAAAAGGACAAACCCAAATGCCGCATAGATCCAAAAACGAGTGTTTAGGAAGATGTCGCAACAAGAAGATCCAGACTTCACAAATCTAAAAGGATATGTACTTTATTGAACACAGAACACGAAGAGATGAAGATTGGAATCACCACCGATTAAAAGATCGGCAGTGATTCAAGATCTTGATTCAAGAGAGAAAACTTAAAAAAAAGGTTTTAGGGTTAGACCAGCCGCCTCTTAGAGATGTCCAATTTGTTAGGTCACAAAACGTTATTTATTTATTTATTTTGAAAATCACCTAAGTTAATTATTTAATGAAAAAATTTATTGTTTTAAAAAAAATGACACAGTTTATTTTTTTAATAAAGAGATCAGGGTTTCGGTAAGATATGGAGTTCGAAATGTCTGTCTTTCCTCATGATCTTGGCATGCAATGTTCCATAGCACTCAGAGCCTTACATCTTGCTCAACTAGTATTGATAACTTCGGTTCAAAATAATTTCCCTGTCTATTCAATCGGATTGCGTCGTGGCAAAGGTGAGGACCCTCAATATAAATAGAATTGTATAATAAAAGTTATGCCCTACTCTTACGCGTGCCAACATTGTGCTGTCATGTCTAGTTATGAATTTTCATTTATTATTAGAAGGAATCGATTAAATTAGCTTCCTATCTTTCGATACTTGAAGATAATCACATCATTCACAACATTGTGCATGCTAATGGTAACAGTGATCTGATTATATTAGAAGGAATCAATTAAATTAGCTTCCTTACCTAGAAGACTTTTTGTGAGCGGCTGGACCTAAGGGACCTGAGGAACCTGAGAGTAGGTTTATGTTTAATTTTTTTGTAAGACATTATATATATATGATTTTAGTTTGGAACTGGGATTAGATTTTAAGGTGGATACCATGAAATTCGTTTTGTTAACTTGGACATGCACCTATCGGGGTTTTCACACTTATATAGATTCCAAATTTTCGTTTTATTGAGTTATTTCCCAATAATTGATTTAGTATTAAATTTTCTTCCGCTGTGTTATACTAGCAATAACTCTTTCATAAAACTTGAAATTTGATGATTTGAGGCTGACTAGGCTCGTCAGGCTCGCTGAGCATCAACTCGGGACCCGCACGAGTCTAGGCCGGGCGTACCCAAATGCATTGAGAATTTGGGGCCGTCACATTGGGAAACTACCAAAGTTTGCGAAATTAATGGAATTGTCGGTAAACAAGTCTTTGAGATTGATTGACTGGTGATTGGGCACACAGTTGGAGACATGATTTGACGATATCATATTAGTTTGAGTGTGGTTTGATGTGTGTAGTATCCCAATTGAAATTTTGGAGTATTTTCATGCTTTATATATTTGAATTTCTTTCAATTGTTCAATTATTCTTTTCATGTTGTGGTAATAAAGACAACTAGTAGGGTGCTCCCTTATCGTGTTGTTCCTTGTGTGTATGTCAATTAGTCCATAGCACGTGTTGCTAGAGGTCTCAGTGGATAGTTTAACCCGAGTATCATGACAGAGCACGTGTTGGTGCATTGTGGGTCTATGTTGACCATTGAGAGGACCTTGGAGGCTGGCCATGCGAGAGTGCTACTCAATGGCAATGCTCGCAGTGTAGTTTGAGGTATGGTGCTAGTCTCTGACTTGGGCTTAGACATACACTTTAAGCTTACCTATTATTTATTCAAGCGATGAGCACAGTTGCTTGTTTATTTTCCTACATGTTTATTTAATACCTTATTAAATTCTAATATTTATTTTCGTAATTACTCACTGAACTTCCTCAGGAATACTCACTCTAAACTCGTCATCTGCCTTTTTTGTGATGGCTGATCATGGTACAAGTCGCAGGAAGGGCAAGCTAGCCGATTACCTATGATTTCATACTATAGGCCAGACTTGTATGTTTATATATATATATATATATATATATATATATTTTGCTATCGTTTTTATGTTGTGCTTTGGGATATTGTGAGATACCCATGGCATACATTTTTATATTTTTAGGCTTTTGATCTTGTTATCCATATGGTGAATGGTTTACTTGTTTTTCACATTAGGAAATTGCTCTATTAATATGCTATTGATGTCTTAAATGAATCTATCATGTTTAAAAGTTTTCCACTTAACTACGATGATTTAACAGATGATTATATTCCAAATGATGAATGTAAATTGTAAAAATGCTTATAATTTGAGGTTTAAATGGTGATTGGCGAATTAGTCACACATGGTGTACAACTTGTGACTACATGGCTGGTTGTGGGTCCACGTTGGCACCGGCAACAGACCTCAAGATTTGGGGTCGTTAGAAAACCTCTATCAGGATGTATCTAGTCTCGGAATGAGTGTTGGTGTATGTTATCCAATACACGACAACATCTCCTCTCTGCATGTCATAATATACGGGACTTAATGCTCTTTGGTATCCTCAACAGCTTGTGTAGCCATTGATGCGCAGTCAACCACTTCCCGGTCGCCTCTGGGTCTCCACCTCTAAAGAAGTGTCCCAGATAGAATTTGATGAACTCCCTCATCAGCTGACCTTTGTTTTCAGTGAAGCCTCGAATACGCGTGTCTGCGCTACTGCAGGTGTCTATATTGGTGTAGTCATAGGTGTCTCTATCTAAATAACCACTGGTGCAGCAACCGCTAGCAGAATTTCATGTACCACTGACTCAGTCAGTACAGTTTGAATGATAGGATCAAGCGTCGTGTTTGTTGTTCTCAGTGTTTGTGCTGTGGTATGAGATGTAAATGATGTTGTTTAAGTGCGCATCATTTCCATCAGCAGCTTAAGTTATCTATCATGTACTATGAGTCATGAGGCTACTACCAGATTCGACCTTCCATATCCAGTCTGATCACTCGTTTGACCAACCTCTATAACTGGTGGAGTCTGTTGTCCGTCCATCGTGATCTGCATCGAAAAGCGTGTGTCAGATCACTTAAGGTATATGTATATAATATACAAACAAAATCATAACACATATATAAGTCCCTATCACTACTCGACTCACATTTGCTTCTCGACTAAGGCTCTATATTAGGATCTTCGGGTTTCCACAACTACTGTTTATTTGTTTAATGTGATGACCGTTTTCCTAAACTAGGGCACCTCCCGGCCTAATCTCGTAAAAAAGCCTAATCTCGATCCTGAAGGACATAATTACATATTAGTCAGCCTTTCAAACCCGTTTACCAACATGATCACATTCAGGATAAATAATACACTAATCCTACCAGTTACGAAAATTTAAAGTTATTTAAAACTTTTAGTAATTTAGTGAATTAGCGAAAGTCTTAATAAAATTTAGCGGAAGTCTTGTTGATTTATGCGGAAGCAAGTATATAAATCCTAAGTGTGGAAAGTAGGAAATAACGATCACAATATATGCATGAAGTAAATGGCGAACATATAGACAGTGCGTAAGTCAAAAGGTCGAGAAACTATCGCTCTATATATACATTGAAGACATAATAACAGTCATATACAAAATATCAAAAACCTATAAAGTCAAGACAGTAGCACATTCTAAACTTAGAGGTAGTTGCCAATCTTCTCATTGCCCGGCTAGTACCTGACGGATTTGCACCCACCATCATGAAAGGACGATGAGTACAAAAGTATAACTGCAAGTCCCAATTGATATATTTATCCATATTTCCAAAGTAAATGAATGGTATTTAAAAGCATAAATAATAGCCAAGAATTGCTCTAATTAAATAAAATATGCTAGAAAAATCTTGGAAGGTACAATCGAAACTGACAAAGGCTAAGTAGTAATGATCTAGGTTCGGTCGGCCATGAGTTACATCACTTCAGCCTTGTTCCACTATCATCGGGTGTAAGCTCCCTCAAACGCCTCATTAAATTCATTGTATATCAATTCTCACCGAACATCCCGGTTCATTACGCCGTGAGTTGCATGAGTGTAGTCGAGTGTGCTGACATCCCCAAAACCAAGTGACCTTGAGCTGCCAACTCTATATTGTGCAATGACCCTAGATTCTAAGATTACTTTATAATATCAAGAAAGACTCGGTTTTAGATTTTAAAACAAGGCAAGGTGCTATGCAAAGCACACAATCCATGAATAAATATCCATATGTCATATCCAAACCAATCTCTTAATAGCATGCTATTTAATAAATAAGAACCATTAACACAACAAGGAAGACAATAGAAATATCAATATAGTCAATGAAACTTGAAGCAATGTAATATCATGAATCTGAAGCTCAACAAGTAAGGAACCAAATAAATATCATGATATTTGAATACGATAGCAGCAATAGACGCAATGGATAGCAAAGAAGTGATAATAGAATGAAATGAATGCTTATTTATTTCAAATGGGATTACTCACACCAAGCAATTTTCTAGCTATTTCCTGGCCTCCTGATGCCCAAACACGCGTTCCCGAACTCTGGCACACTTCCCTAACACTTTACTAATTTAGCACAAGTGACTCCAAGTTTGACATAAGTATTGTGGGAATGTATGCTAGCACGTATCACGAGGCATATTCATGTTTCTCTAATTTTTGTTAAAACTATGGAACATATAATTTGATTCGATTTCATTAATATGCGTACCATAGATTATATAAAATGAAATAACTAAATCACATAAATAATATGTGACTCACATATGACTAAGTACCTGGTCCCCCTGCTCGCACGCAACTCGAGGCGCGTCCTCGCTCGCGTCTAAATGCCTATAACTGCATGAATCGACTTAACTAGCCTACACATTTACATAGCACTACGCATATACCACAACAAATATAAAATATACTTCGGCCAAGTGCCTCGGTCAGTGTGCGTATCTTACATGGGTCCCACGTCACGGGTCGGTGATCCTGATTAAGGAACTAATCAAGGGTTAGAAATTTGGTTCGTGACAAATATTCCTAACAAAATGGAAATTTTGTCCTCGAAATTAAACTCAAGTTAGGTTATACCTGACTCAAAAAGGTACGAAAAATGCTCTTGCTTGTAGTTTTCCGAATTCTAAGTGAGTTCCGAGTCGCTATGAAACTGCCACTTGACGAGTACATTAGGGATTGACTTGCTCCCAACTATTCTACCTTTTGATAGAGGATCTGGATATGCTGCTCCTCATATGATATATCCTCGCTCAGGTCGATCTGACTCAAGTCAATCGTCAGTTGTGTGCCTACTTTTGACTTAGCCGGTCGAAGCATCAACATATGAAAGATTGGATGAACGCCTAACATCTGCAGATGAAGCTCTAACTCATACATAACCTTTTCGACTTGTTTCCTAATACTAAAAGGTTCGATGAACCGTGGTGCAAGCTTGCCTTTCACACCAAACCTCTAAAGACAATTTCGACGGGAAACCTTAAGATACAAATAGGCTCTGTTAGGGTATATTAGATCTTTATGCTACATGTCTGCATACTTCTTTTGCCTCTCTTGGACTCCCTTGAGTCTCATACGATCTGTCGTACTTTCTCCCTATGGTTAACAATAATCCCACGATCCATTAGCTCCCTATCTTATGGCTCAGGCAAACACAATGGTGAGCGACACGATCTGCCATATAAAGCTTCAAAAGATGCCATCTTAATGCTGGCCTGATAACTGCTATTGTATGCAAAGTCACACAATGACATGAACTCCTCCCAAGATCCACGAAATTGTAAAACAAAAGCTCGTAACATGTCTTCAAGGACTTGAAGTTGGCCCGTTAATATGGAGTGAAATGTTGTACTGAACTAAGGGTGCGTACCATAGTGCTCTTGCATACTCTGCCATATTCGAGACGTATAGGTAGCATCTCTATCTGACGTGTTCGTCAACAGTACGCCATGCAGCCTGATAATCCTCTATCGAATAGTAGACTCTACTAATTAAATGAATATTATGAAACAACTAGTAGAAAGTCAGTAGATTTCGTCTATCTGTCAATTATGACCCATCTCTAATTGTGCTTTCGAGTAGTCCTTGGTCATCCTATGAAAAATCTATAGAGATGTCTTCCCACTTCCATTGAGGAATGGGAAGGGGTTGTAGTAATCCTCACCTACTAGCAAATCCAACAGTTCCTGATGTATTTAAATACGTCTACCTTCATCCCAGACCACCAGAAGTGTCACTGCATGTCTTGGTAAATCTTGGTCCTACCTGGATGAATAGTTAAATGGGAACGGTAGGGATCTTGAAAAATCTCAACCCTCAATTCTGGTATCTCGAGTATCCACTGTCTGCTTTTGTACCTCAGACATTGATCTGACGTCTAAGTCCAACTAACACAATTTAAACTCTGCGCTAACTTACTGAATCAACAGTATGACTTGTCGGTCCTTTGACCCTCTGACACTTTTTTGTGTAGATACAATATGTAGTCTCATCTTCGCGCAAATCATGACTTGGGTGTCGGTAGGAACATTTGACAGACTTGTTGTTGCTATTTCCTCGAGTAATTCATACTCATGCGTCATGTGACAACTAACAACCTCGGCATTTAGAGTCAGTTTCCTACTCAGCGCGTTTGTGACTATGTTCACTTTTCTTGGGTGACACTCCAAGGAAAAGTCATAGTTCTTCAAGAACTCTAACCATCTACGCTGTCTCATATTCAACTCATTTTGTGTGAAGAGATACTTTAAAATCTTGTGATCAGTGAAGAATGTGAATCTCTCTCCATACAGATGGTGTGCCCTGCATTAAAACGCAGAGATCCCTGTCTAACCTCTGACAGTATCAATACTGGTGCAGTTGTTAATAACCTCTTCAACTGCTCAAATGCATTATCGCATTCCTCAGACCTCTCAAAAGTGACGTCTTTCTATGTCAGCCTAGTAAACGATGAAGCGATCTTCGAGAAATCCTTCATGAACCTGCAGTAATAACTTGCTAACCCTAGAAAACTCCTGATCTCTATCACTAATGTCGGTGTCGGCCAATCTATAATCGCCTAAATCTTGGCTGAGCCTACTGTACTCCCTGCTGCACCAACAATGTGACCCAGAAACGTAACCTTTGGAAGCAAGAATTCACACTTACTAAACATGGCGTATAGTCGATGCTCCCTCAAAGTCTGCAACGTCTTCATAAGGTGCAACTCGTGATCATCTCGTGTCCTTAAATAGATCAAAATATTATTGATGAAGACTATCACAAATCGATCAAGAAACAACCTAAACACTTGGTGCATCAGGTCCATAAACATGACGGGGGCACTAGTTAGCCGAAATGACATGATCGTGAACTGATAATTGTTGGACCAAGTGTCTTTGTTATACACTCCACCGGGGATTTTGATAGCAACAAACAACATGAAATGGTTCTAAAAAGTTTGTTTAGTATTTCAGAATATCAAACTTTTTTAGGAACATCATGTTCAAAAGGAAAGTAGAGTTATGCACAAGTTCAAGTCAACTCGTCAAAATGAAGCCGGATAAGTTCAAGACTCGGCTCATACAAGGAACAAGGATTGGAAAGCTTATACTACAAACTGTAAAAGTCGTGTAAGGTATATAAGTCTCATCTTACAAGTGAAAGAGCTTAGAATCATGCATTTCATATTTTTAGGATTTTTAAAGAACATAAAATAATGAGTTTAGTAATTTTCAATTTCAAGAGTTTTAAAACGATTTGAATCATACAAACAAGTTTTAAAGTTTGCATTTGAGGTGTACAAACTGTTTGAACTGTTTTTGAATGCACCGACATATGTTTAGTTAGCCTTTTGATTGACATTAAAATATTTGTAGAAAAACTACTATGTTATTCATGAAATCAGGATTTTTGATTTTTGGGGTTTATAAAATCATGTGGGATGTCTAAACACATTTCATGGACCCTACCAAATATGTATAAAGTGATTTGAGAGGTTTAGTAGAGTCGTAAAGTTGTTAGGTGGTCATTTTACAAAACTAGAAATTTAATTATTTTAAGCCCCTGCACTCAGCGCGCTGGCTAGTCTACCAGCGTGTTGGGTAGTAAGTAGGCAATTTTTTTTCAACTTAGTGCCCAGTGCGTTGTGCCGTATTATGACAACTTTTCTAAAGCTTTGATTTACACCTTCAATATGAATTTGGGGATCATTTGGGACCTTGGATCATTAGCAATGGTCATGGGGCAAAAAAAGGGTTTAACTAAGTACCAAAACCACCAAGTGCACAAAAGACACAACACTTGCTCACATACTCTCCAAAATCCAACTTTGCACCAAAATTTATCAACTCTGCACACATAACTACTTGGAATTTTTTAGGCCTTGCATTTGGATCTTGAAGTCAGTATTCTAACGCTTACATCTTGCGCTCCAAATCTGAATTCTCAGAATATACACTTAAGGTTGTAAGGTTTCTTGATTTCATATACTTTTTAAGCGTAATCTATACTTTTTGGCTAGTGTTTTGTTTGAAAATTTTTTTGTTGTGTTCTTGAGCAACTTGTGTTGGGTTTGACACTAATATTTGATCTCTTTAAGTCTAGGACTTATTTGAACAATTTGTTGGTCTTAATCTTTATTTTCACATAATACTTGTTCATTTGTTTTTGAAACCGCATATTCTTCATTAAAATCATTTTGTCGTTTTTCTTGACTAAGTGTTGCATATATTCATTGACTTCTATTCAAAACGAAGTTGCATTCATACTTGCATTCATTAGAGTGGTTTAGCTCTATGAGGCTTGTGAGTTCTTGGAATTATTACCACTTTACTTTGTAAGACATATTTTATTGTATTCATCAACTTCATTGTCTAATATTGATTGTGATAGTTAGTGGGAACTAAGTCAAAGGAAGACCTAGTTGAGGCTACGCAAAAACCCTAGTGGAAACTAGATGGGAAGTCTTAATTTATATTTAGGCATTCTAGGATTTTATGCTTAGGTTGTAACATTTAGTGATAATATAAGTGGGGGTTTGAAAATCGTAACCTGAGTGGCTAGATATAGGAAAAAGATCATTGGGATCGAACCATTATAAATATCGTGTCTCATATCCATTTCTTCTACAACATTTTTTTAGCAAATCATAGATATTTATTATTGGTATATGCATTATCATTGATTTTTAGCTTAAAGTTTAAAAAATGTGATAACCTCTCGGTTTTCCCAATTCACCCTCCTCTTGGGTTTGGCTTCGATTGGTATCAGAGCGGGCTATTGCTCAAAGTATTACAAACATACTTTTGAGTGTTTACTTGCAAGGATGCAAATATTAGATTTCGCTCACCTTAGGGAAGGTACTTCATCTACTAGGCCTCCCTACTTTAATGGAACCAACTATGCTCATTGGAAAGTGATAATGAAGTTCTATGTACAAGCACAAGGTAGAAACATGTGGGATTTTATCGTTGAAGATTACACTCCACCTAACAAAGCTCTACATTCCCTGGGAGGCAAGACTTGAGCTTTTTAATGATCAAGTCATGAATCTTTTGTTTTGTGCACTTAGTGAAAATGAGTTCACTCGAGTGAGTGCATGTAACATGGCTAAAGAAGTATAGGAAAAACTTTAAGTGCACTACTATTTAAGTAAAGAAGAAGAAGTTGAGAATTCTTAAGGAGCATTATAAAAGATTCTGAGTTGGCATCGATGAAGACATTGCTATTGTTGTCACTGAAGGTCACCCAAGAGAGGGGGTGAATTGGGTTACCGAGAGTTTATCGCCTTTTTAAAACTTTACGCACAAGTAATAACAATAATGCATACACCAATGATAAATGTCAATGCTATGCAATAAAGAAAGGGGTAGAAGAGATGGAAATAAGACACGTGATTTATAGTGGTTCGATCCAACCGATCTACATCCACTACCTAACCTCCCCGGTTAGGATTTTCAAACCTCACTTATATTATCAATAAGTGTTACACCCTAAGCCAACTAGCCTAGTGAATGCCTAGCCTCAACTAGGTCTTTTACACGATGCCTTATCGCAATAAGGTCTTATACAACCACCTAGCCGCAACTAGGATTTTTCCACCTAGACCCACCTAGGACTTTTTCCACCAAGCCGCAACTAGGATTTATGCCTAGCCTCAACTAGGTCTTCTTTTTCGACTTAGATCCCACTAAGTCTTACAATCAAGAATTGAAGAATACAATTGAAATATACTTTACAAAGTAAAGTGGTATCTAGTTCAAATACAAGCAAGCCTCCTAGAGCCTAACCACTCCTATGCATGCAAGTATGAAAACACTTGAGAAATGCAATTATAAAATTGATTTTATGCAAAACTCAAAACTGAAACCGTTTCAAATAGCTTAATGAGAACAAAACCAGTTTCAAATCCAAAGAACAAGAAGTTTGATAAAAATCGAGTTTAACCACAGACTCTTGTTGAAATCAGTCCAAGGGTTTAATGAGTTAAGTTTAAGTGCAAAACCCAATACAAGTGTGTTTAACAACACAACAAGTAATTTCCTAAATCAATCACACAAGAATATATAGTTTAAGCACAAGAAAAGCTAGGGAATGGACTTTCTTACAAACTCAAGAAGATGACTTGAAAATCAGTTCTGGAGAGGTTGTTATACTCCTTAGAATGCCTCAAGAGTGCTGGTTTTGATGTTGAATGAACAGCCTCTAAGTGTAGCTTGAAAACCCCAAGCTCCTTCTCTTGAAAAATTTGAGCACAAATGTTTTTCTTTGATTTTAAAAACTCATTTTTGTGCCTTATATGTTTAGGAGTGTTGTATATATTTATAGACCAATATATGACCGTTGTGTGCATCCAAGGGCCGAGATTTGATCAAAAATTTGAATAAAAGTGAATTTTTCAGCTTTATAAAAAAGCTGTCAGGACTGCAATTAGCGCGCTAATTTTATGACCTAGCGCGCTAACTCTGCACATAGTGCGCTAATAACAGTATTAGCGCGCTAACTGCAGGGACCTCAGAATAATTAATTCTGTCCCTTGTGTTAGCGACCCTTTAACGCATCCTAGACCCAATAAACCCTCATATAACATATAATACATGTTTGTTATGTGTCATATGGCCTATTTGGATGGTCTGGATATTTTCATAAATCCCGAAAACAGAAAATCTCGGTTTCATGATTTGCGCGGGACTTTTCTGCAAATATACAGTTTTCTTTTCAAAGACCTTTCAAAAATAAGTTTTTCTTTTTCAAAAGCTTTCACAATGATTTTCAAAATGTGATATTAACATACACATATAGTTTAACATAGTTTAGACTTATAGGACTGAAATCTTCGAGTAATCACTTGACATTTGAAAATCCATTTTAAGATCACGATATGCATGAACTAATGCAATAGGCTTGCTTAAGTGAACTTGAATACATTACATTGATTTTACAACTCTTGGCCTTGATCTTTCGTCTTCATTCCTTTTTGTATGCTGAGTCTTGAACTTGTATAGCTTGAATGCTCGAATACCCATGATGTGATGTTTCGCAACCTTTGACGAAACTGAAATACACTTGATAAAACTTATTAGTATATTTTCACCTTGTTTGTTTCCATTAAAAATCCGGTCGGAGTTAGAGTGACTAACCACTTAGTCCAACAATCTCTCCCTTTTTGATGATAACAAACAATGTGAACTTGACAAGCATAAAACATAATACAAGTGTATGAACATCACAATAATGGATAAAATTTATACTCTCTCAAGTTCAACACTCTTCTCTCCCGTTTGATACCATCGAAAAGTGGGGCACGGAAAAATCATGATATCATTTGAAAAGCTCCCCCGTTTTATGAGAATGATAACAAATAAGTGCTCCCCCTATCGATATGCATCAGATGAAAGCTTAAGGAAATAATCGAGAATCTAGGCTCCCCCTATCAACATGCATGTTTCAGTTTGTGATACCAACAAATTTCTCATTTTAGGTACATGTCTTGCTCCCCCCAAAAAATAGATGCCAACAAAGAATGGGTATAAAGTTTTTCCTTATCAATGTCATTCACATTATCTAAAGATTTCCCCCAATTTAAAACAATGGCTTCAACACATGACTTTAAAACATGGTGAATGTGAAGTTTGTCTGGTCAGGGGGTATTAGTGCGCTAATTGATTGACCTAGCACGCTAATTGATAGACCTAGCGCGCTAATTTCTCTCTGGAATTTCGGAATTAAAATTTTTGAGTTTTTGAAGCACAACTCCGATTTACCTCAAACTTCATGGACACTTCATTAACACCATATAAAGATGATTAAAACACTTAAAACATGTGTAAAAGGTCCGATTTATGAGAAATGCCTAACTCATGCCGTGTCAATGAATTTGGCCTAAAAGTGCTTGGCTACATTGTATTAGTTCATCATGGTCCTACATAAAGATATATGTGAAATGCAATCATGACATCAAAAATAATAGTGTATGCATGCTATGTGTATGTGACTAGTGCAAGACCTATCATGCTTAACTTCTATATATCAATTTGTCGTTTTAGCACATTCATGTTCCAAAGTGAATCTAATTTACTCTATGAATCATGGACTTTGGTACCCATACACCTTTGTGTTCCCTAACATGTGTATCACATACATTCTTTTCTACCCATGCAAGTTTACCTCTATTGGTCCTATTTAGGACACATTTGCCAACATTATAAGATCTATTGCATTTTAAACATCTCTTGGACTCAGCCAAAAGCTTTCCATAGCTCAATAGGCTTGCACCATAGCCTATGCCTCTCTTGTTGAGTGCATGTCGTTGTGCGCCCAACATCATGTCAAACATTTTGGTGCCACTTGTGAACTTGGTCACCGTAGTGGTCAAGTCCTCTATTTCTTTTGCTAGGCCATTTTTCTCATTTATGGCCAATTCTAAGTCCTGTTGGAGATCATCAATAATCTCATTTTGAGATTCAATCTCACTAATGGCTTTGATCAAACTCTTTTTGAGTTGTTTGGTCTTTTTGACCTCCTTTTCTAATTCATTCCTAAGGTCATGAATAATAGACATATCATTCAATGCATTTACATCATCATAATTGAAAGATTTAGAGTCACTTACCTCACTTCTCGCCATGAGACAAAGGATGGCCTTCTCATTTTCTGACTCGGAGTCGGAGCTAGATGATGATGATGATGATGATGATGATGATGATGATGATGACTCATGTCTCTTGCTTCTTCTCAAGTACTTTCATTCCGATGCTTTATGTCCCGGTTTGCCGCACTCATAGCAAATCATCTCGCGTGATTTGTGCGTGTTGTTTGCAACCTTGTACTTCTTCTTGTATTTGTCTCTTTTGTATGTTGCCTTCTTGAGCTTTCTTGATAGCATGGCCACTTCTTGTTCAATAGAGTCACTTTCACTTGAGCTCACATCATCTTCGGCCGATAGACAACTTTCAAGGCATGCTCCTTCTTTGACTATTTCTTGGTCGAACCACCAAGTGCTTCCAATCTAGCACGGTCTCTTAGCTCAAATTCATGAACCATTAATTCTCCGCATAATGCATCAAAGGTATAATTTCCAAGGTTTTGAGCTGATTGAATAGCATATTTCTTTGCATCCCATTCCTTAGGCAAGCCTCTAAGGAACTTGTACACCGAGTTCTCTTGATCATAATGTTTGCCAAGATTTTTGATCTCATTCAAGAGCTTCGTGAACCGAGTGATTGCCGTGGCTATGTCTTCATGGGGCTCCACTCGAAAGGTTTCATAATGTTCTTCAAGGATCCTCAACTTAGTGTTCTTGACTTGTTGTGTACCTTAATAATGCACTTCAAGTTTTTCCCATACTTCCTTGGCCGTTTGACAAGCGCTAACTTGGTTGAATTCGTTCTCACTTAGTGCACAAAACAAATGATTCACGGCTTGATCATTTGAGAGCTCGATCTTGATCTCCTCGGCGGTGTATTCTTTCAAGGACTTGTTCGGTGGAGAGTAGCCATTTTCAATTATGTCCCATAAATGTCTCCCTTGTGCTCTAATGTAAAACTTCATTCGAACTTTCCAATGAGCATAATTTGTTCCATCAAAGTAGGGAGGTCGAATGGATGAGTTGCCTTCCCTAAGGCGAGAAAAATCTAGAGATTGCATCCTTGCACAAAAACACTCAAAGATACGTTAGTAACACTTTGAGCAATAACCCGCTCTGATACCAATTGAAGGTCACCCAAGAGAGGGGGTGAATTGGGTTACCGAGAGTTTATCGCCTTTTTAAAACTTTATGAACAAGTAATAACAATAATGCATACACCAATGATAAATGTCAATGCTATGCAATCAAGAAGGGGGTAGAAGAGATGGAAATAAGACACGTGATTTATAGTGGTTCGATCCAACCGATCTACATTCACTACCTAACCTCCCCGGTTAGGATTTTCAAACCTCACTTATATTATCAATAAGTGTTACACCCTAAGCCAACTAGCCTAGTGAATGCCTAGCCTCAACTAGGTCTTTTACACGATGCCTTATCGCAATAAGGTCTTATACAACCACCTAGCCGCAACTAGGATTTTTCCACCTAGACCCACCTAGGACTTTTTCCACTTAGCCGCAACTAGGATTTATGCCTAGCCTCAACTGGGTCTTCTCTTTCGACTTAGATCCCACTAAGTCTTACAATCAAGATTTAAAGAATACAATTGAAATATACTTTACAAAGTAAAGTGGTATCTAGTTCAAATACAAGCAAGCCTCCTAGAGCCTAACCACTCCTATGCATGCAAGTATGAAAACACTTGAGAAATGCAATTATAAAACTGATTTTATGCAAAACTCAAAACAGAAACCGTTTCAAATAGCTTAATGAGAACAAAACCGGTTTCAAATCAAAAGAACAAGAAGTTTGATAAAAATCGAGTTTAAGCACAAACTCTTGTTCAAATCAGTCCAAGGATTTAATGAGTTAAGTTTAAGTGCAAAACCCAATACAAGTGTGTTTAACAACACAACAAGTAATTTCCCAAATCAATCACACAAGAATATATAGTTTAAGCATAAGAAAAGCTAGGGAATGGACTTTCTTACAACCTCAAGAAGATGACTTGAAAATCAGTTCTGGAGAGGTTGTTATATTCCTTATAATGCCTCAAGAGTGCTAGTTTTGATGTTGAATGAACAACCTCTAAGTGTAGCTTGAAAACCCCAAGCTCCTTCTCTTGAAAAATTTGAGCACAAATGTTTTTCTTTGATTTTAAAAACTCATTTTTGTGCCTTATGTGTTTGGGAGTGTTGTATATATTTATAGACCAATATATGACCGTTGTGTGCATCCAAGGGCCGAGATTTGATCAAAAATTCGAATCAAAGTGAATTTTTCAGCTTTATAAAAAAGCTGTCAGGACTGCAATTAACGCGCTAATTTTATGACCTAGCGCGCTAACTCTGCACATAGCGCGCTAATAACGGTATTAGCGCGCTAACTGCAGGGACCTCAGAATAATTAATTTTGTCCCTTGTATTAGCGACCCTTTAACGCATCCTAGACCCAATAAACCCTCATATAACATATAATACATATTTGTTATGGGTCATATGGCCTATTTGGATGGTTCAGATATTTTCATAAATCCCGAAAATAGAAAATCTCGGTTTCATGATTTACGAGGGACTTTTCTGCAAATATACAGTTTTCTTTTCAAAGACCTTTCAAAAATAAGTTTTCCTTTTTCAAAAGCTTTCACAATGATTTTCAAAATGCGATATTAACATACACATATAGTTTAACATAGTTTAGACTTATAGGACCGAAATCTTCGAGTAATCACTTGACATTTGAAAATCCATTTTAAGATCACGATATGCATGAACTAATGCAATAGGCTTGCTTAAGTGAACTTGAATACCTTACATTGATTTTACAACTCTTGGCCTTGATCTTTCGTCTTCATTCCTTTTTGTATGCCGAGTCTTGAACTTGTATAGCTTGAATCCTCGAATACCCATGATGTGATGTTTCGCAACCTTTGACGAAACTGAAATACACTTGATAAAATTTATTAGTATATTTTCACCTTGTTTGTTTCTATCAAAATTCCGGTCGGAGTTAGAGTGACTAACCACTTAGTCCAACAGTCACTCACTTCATTATGCTCTTGAATGAGATGAAAAACCTTGGCAAACATTATGGTCAAGAGAACTCAGTGTACAAGTTCCTTAGAGTTTTAACTAAGGAATGAGATGCAAAGAAATATGTTATACAATCAGCACAAAATCTTGATGACAACAGCTTTGATGCTTTATGTGGAGAGTTGATGGTTCATGAGTTTGAATTAAAGGATCGAACTAGATTGGAAGCACTTACCGGTACATTAAAGAAAGAGTCAAAGAAGGGGATAGCTTTAAAGGCAAGTAGTCCACCGGCAAAGTTCAAGGCTCCTAGTGTATTGATTGGGATTAATGATGAACTATGCAATGAAAATGAACTTGAAGAAGAAGTGGTCATGCTATCCAAGAAGCTTCATAAAGCTATGCATAGGTGTGACAAGTTCAAAATGAAGTTCAACGGTGGAAGCAAGTCAAGTGAGACAACCTGTTTTAAATGTGGCAAACTGGGCCATATCAAAACAAATTGCTGCTTCTAGAAGAGCAATGATAAGAGAAGGGAAAGAAGAGCTTCAAAGCTACATTGGGTGATTCATCCTCATCAAGTTTCGATTCTGGATCGAAAAATGAGAAAGTGATTCTTGAGGTAAATGATTCTACTTTTTTAGATTTTGATAATGTTAGTGACTAAGATGATGAGTCTAGTATTCATGACCTTAAGAAAGAGTTGGAAAAAGAGTTCAAAAAGACCAAATAACTCAAAAGAGCTTAGTCAAAGATATTAATGAGATAGAGTCTCAAAATGAGATTATTGATGGTCTCCAACATGACTTAGAAATAGTCATAAATGAGAGAAATGACTTAGGAAGAGTAGTAGAGGACTTGACCACCATGGTGACTAAGTTCACTAATGGTACCAAGATGTTTGACATGATGTTAGGAGCACAATGACGAGCACTCAACAAAAGAGGCATAGGCTATGGTGCTAACTTATTGAGCTATGGGAAGCTATTAGTTGACTCCAGTAGGTGCCCTAAATGCAATAGATAGCATAATTTTGGAAATTGTGTTTTGAACAAGACACATAGTGGCAAGGTAGCATGGGTAGTCAAGAACGTTTATGATGCTAACTTTGTCAAACCCAAGGGAGTTTGGGTACCAAAATCTAGTGTCTTTCATGTTATGTAGGATGGAAGGTAGAGCACCCCATGATACTTGATTAGTGGGTGCTCAAGGCACATGACCAGAGATGCAAGTCAATTTATTGAGCTTAAATGATATGATGGTGAAAGGTGACATTTGGAGACAACAACGAAGGAAAAGTGATTAGCATCACACCGTTGGTAACGATTCATTTCCCATATCAAATGTGTATCTGTTAATGAATTGAAATATAACTTGCTTAGCGTTAGTCAATTGTGTGATAAAGGTTTACATATCATGTCTGAATCATCGAAATGCACAGTTAAGAATTAGAAGTGTGCCACCATATTTGTTGCATATAGAAATAAGAAGATTTATGCCATTAACTTTGATGAGATGCATATGCAAAATATTTGATGCTTGAGTACTCAAAATGAATGTAATGCATGGTTGTAGCACCGTAGACTAGGTCATTCTAGTATGGAGAACTTGTCAAAATTGTCTAAGCATGACTTAGTTAAAGGCATTCCTAAATTCACCTAGAAAAAAAGGCAAAGAATGTGAACTTCGCATACTTGACAAACAATTGAAATCGTCCTTTAAGACGAAAGTAACTAGTGATGTGACTAGAGCATTGGAACTAGTTCACATGGACTTGTTCGGTCCCACACAAACACAAAGTCTAGGTGGTAAATCATATTGTTTCGTGCTTATTGATGATTTTACCAAATACACATGGGTTTATTTCTTGGCACACAAACATGAAGTGTTTGATGTTTTTGTCAAATTTTATGCCTTGGTTGAGAATGAAAAGGGCTAAAAAAGTTATTATCATTCGAAGTGATAGAGATGGTGAATTGCTTAACAAAGAATTTAGATGATTTTTTTGCAAGACAAGGGTATTCACATTAACTTTTTTCACCTAGAACACCATAACAAAATGGAGTGGTTTAGAGAAAGAATCGGACCATTCAAGAAATGTGTCGAACCATGTTGAATGAATACAACATAGCCAAGCATTTTTGGGCCAAAGCCATTAGCATGACATGTTATGTTCTAAATTGGACAAATGTTCGCAAGAAAGTGAACAAGACAAATTTTGAGCTATGGAAAAGCTGAAAGCCCAACATAAGTTGCTTTAAGGTGTTTGGTTGCACATGTTATGTCCTAAATGATAAGGATCATTTGGAAAAATTTGACCCAAAGTCAAATGTATGCACATTCTAAAGATATCATGTGCATAGTAAGGCATATAGAGTGTTAAATAGATCATCTAAGATCATAGAAGAGTCCATTCATGTTAAGTTTGATGAGATGGATCCCCATAAGAAGTTGACATATACCTTAGAACAAATGAGGTTGGATGATGAAAATGAAGTTATTAAATCTCAAGATTCCAATGGTTACAAAAAGGAAGTTAGAGAGAAACCCGAATATAGTGCACCTAAGAACTCTAAACTCCTTATAGCACACTCATCTCAACACATCATAGGTAACCGAAGCAAGGGCATAACCACTTGGTCTTCATTAAATCGTGATGAAGGACATATAGCTTTTCTATCACACTCTGAGCCTACTAAGATAGATGAAGCCTTAGGTGATTAGTTTTGGGCCATGGCTATGTAAGAAAAGTCAGAACACTTTGTAAGGAACAAGGTGTGGACCTTAGTTCCCAGACCTAAGAACCATACAATCATAGGAACCAAATGTGCTTTTAGGAACAAAAAGAATAAGAAAGGAGAGATAGTGTGAAAGAAGGCTAGGTTGGTTGCTCAAGGCTACAATCAAGAAGAAGGAATAGACTATGAAGAAGCCTTGCACCAGTAGCAAGACTATAAGCAATTCGAATGTTGCTTGCTTATGCTTGCCATAATGGTTTTCTTCTATACCAAATGGATGCAAAAAATACATTTTTAAATGACTTTACTAATGAGGGGGTATATGTAGAACAACCACCGGATTTTGAAGACCATGATTCTCAAAATCATGTTTATAGGCTTAAAAAAGCTTTGCATGGGCTTAGACAAGCTCCTAGAACATGGTATAATAGGTTAAGTGCATTCCTTCTTAACAAATGCTTTAAGAAAGGAACATTAGATCCTACCTTATTCATTTTTCTCAAAAATAATGATATTCTTCTTGTTCAAATATATGTGGGTGATCTCATATTTGGATCATAAAATAAGCACTTGTGTGATGAATTTTTATCTTTGATGACACATAAGTTTTACATGAGCATGATGGGTAAAATAACATACTTCTTTAGTTTACAAATCAAACAATCTAGGCATGGCATTTTCATCAATCAAGTGAAGTATGTTAGGGACATGCTTAAGAAATTCAAGTTTGAAATTTTGAATGCATGTGACACTCCTAGTAGTTTAACCGTCAAAATAGACAAGGACTCTTTCAGGAAAGTCTATCGATCCTAAGCTTTACAGAGGAATGATAGGAAGCCTACTCTACTTGACTGCTATTAGACTTGATATCATGTTTAGCATTTTTCTATGTGCTAAGTTTCAATCCGAGCGAGAAGAGTAGCATTTAAAGTGTGTCAAACGCATATTTAGATACTTGAGTGGTACACTCTACTTTGGACTACGGTTCAATAAAGTTACTAACTTTGAACTGAGAAGCTTTGTTGATTCTGATTATGCGGGAAGCCTAGTAGATAGAAAAAGCACATCGAGATTTTGTCACTTTCTAGGAAATTCATTGATATCATGGTTTAGCAAGAAGCGAAATTCGGTCGCATTGTCCACTGTCGAGGCTGAATATATGGCAGCCATGAGTTGTTGTGCTCAAGTACTATACATGAAGCAACATCTCGAGGATTATCAAATCCATGTTAGTTGTGCCAAAATCTTTTGTTGAAATACAAGTGCAGTCAATATTTCCAAGAATTCGATGTTATATTCGTGAACGAAGCACATTGAAATTAAACATCATTTTTTTCGTGATCATGTGCAAAAAGGAGAAGTTAAACTGATTCATGTGTTTATGGAAGACTAACTTGCAAAAATTTTCACCAAACCATTGCCTAAAGACTTATTTTCAAAAATTAGGCGAGAATTAGGCATGATTAGCGAGTCCGACCTTTAGAGTATGTCCTAAGTACTGTCTATATTGTTTGACACGGATCTCTACATGTTTATGGGATATATGTCACGTGTGAGGAGCCATTCCTGAATCAAAACAGATTTCCAAAATTCAGTTCAGGCTCTGTCCAGCGCACTAGGCAAGATGTCAAGCGCACTGTATAACACCACGGTTCTAAGACATAACCTACAACACCCAGCACGCTAGACGCATTAGCCAGGGCGTTGGGCAGTTCGAGGACCTATTTTTTTAAACGAATAGTTTCATTTTCCCTTTCTTCCAACGACGTTTCCAACGACTTCTCTTTCATCCACCCCAAACCCAATTTCTTCAAACCCGATTTCTAGCCCTCTCTTAGCTTGATTCTTGCCTTATAAGCCTAGGATACACCCTATTTACCTAGTTTCACCCTCTTTATGCATCAGTTTTTTTTCAAAAATCTTCAATTTCAGAAAGCACACCAAGTGTTAGACAAAATGTCTCAACGACGAGCATCATCACGATTGGCCTCTGGATTAACTTGTAGGCGTCCAACCACTCGCCAATCAATCCAACAGTCGACCGGGCATGACTTTGGCTCATCCTCATCATCCTAAACCGTGACTCTCTCGAGCACTCAACAGGTCACGTAGTCAAATATTCACAATTTGGTTAACATTTCGGCTATTGCACCTATCGATTCTCCGCATAACGAGGGACGTACTCAAGTACACCATGACGGCGCATCCACATCTTCTACGCTTGAGCCTGTTCAAGCTAAGTTGATGGATGCCACCATCATAAAACCTGGCATCGTCGACATCGAGTTTTTTGACAAGGTGCGCCTTCCAGTTCACAAGCTATTGGAGATGATGGGATGGGAGTACTTATGACGGCTCAGGGCTAAATATTTTTTGTCCCTTGTTCGAGTATTCTACTCCAACGTGAAGACGTCCATTAATTACATTATCACATAGCTAGTTGGGGGCCGGCAAGTGGTGATCACTTCGACGTCTCTTGGTGCCGCATTTGGTCTTTTGGTTCTTGATCCAATTGTCACTGTACACGAGAAAGTTTACTCTTGGTCGTTCCATAAATTGGTAACGATGAACTCTTTCAGACGTGAGGGTCTACTTGTACATTATTCTATCGATACACTCGACACAACCTTCAAGCTACTACCGCATCTTCTCCATCAAGTGTTGCACAAGGTCATTGTTCCAAGGAGTAGCAGGAAAAACTACATCTCTCAGCTTGACATGCTTATACTCGCGGTGTTCATACGTCACATTCCTATCAGTTTTTCGCATATTCTTATTAGAGTCATGAGTTCTCGCTATTCGACATCTCTCCTATGCGCATCTCTTAACTCATTTCATTGAGGAGGTGGGAGTTGATCTTGCACTGGGCAGTGAACTTTTCTCCGGGATGGAGACTGTGGGTGCTGCTACACTACTTGCGATGAAGTACCTTTAGGTTCAGATAGCAAGGAGTTAGATACGAGAACAGGACATTCCAACTGGACAACACTATGATGGGTACGAGTCTTCGCATGATTCAGACTCAGATGTCGACTTAAATGAGCACGAGTATCTAAATCTTAGCATCCTACATCAGCAAGGTGCAGATGATGATGGTCATGAGGCTCAGGGAGATGAGGAGTTTCAGCAGGAGACCACAACAACCAGCTCCTCCGCCATCATATGCTTATTAGGCACTGTC
This sequence comes from Stephania japonica, assembly GCA_039657345.1. Lineage (NCBI taxonomy): Eukaryota > Viridiplantae > Streptophyta > Magnoliopsida > Ranunculales > Menispermaceae > Stephania > Stephania japonica. Next base: position 37,396,949 of record CM077559.1, read on the forward strand.
AAATATACCTCTGTATGCAGCCTACCTCGCTTCATGATTTGACCGTTTGGAGGAATATATGACTACTCACTTCACTATCATCGAAAACTCTCACGCATCAGAGTTTTTGTCTCCGACAGTTTGAGGATCGTGTGCCCCCGCCACGACTGAGGAAGGATGGCCCATCTCGTTTAGCTAGTTGTGCTTCCTCGTAGTAGGATGATTTAGGATCATCTAGTTAGGCAAAATGTTAGGATTCATGTTAGTGAGAGTTTGGTTTGTTAGTCTTATGTAAACTCTCTTTTACTTTCGCATGTGCCACTTGATGTCATTATACTTACTTTGTGTACTTACTTGCATGACATGGTATTTATGTATCTCTAAATTATCTTTTATGAATGAATGAAATTTCTATTTGACTTTTCCCTTCACTTGAGGCTATGTGTGTTGAATGAATGAATGTGTTAGGGAGAGCAAATGTTTTAAATTGTATCGTTGTACTTATTCGTGTATGTATATTGATAGGGGAGACTTTTTACCGACTTTTTGATGTTATCAAACGGGAGAGAAATATTTCTTAGAACTTGCAATTATGAACTTAATATGCGCGTTAATATTTTTCTTTTGTTTATCAAGTTCACATTGTTTGTTATCATCAAAATGTAGGAGATTGTTGGACCAAGTGTCTTTGCTATACACTCCATCCAAGATTTTGTTCGCAACAAACAACGTCAAATGGTTATAACAAGTTTGTTTAGTATTTCAGAATATCAAACTTTATCTGGAACATCAAATTCAAAAAGAAAGTAGAGTTATGCACAAGTTCATGTCAACTCGTCAAAATGAAGCCGGATAAGTTCACAACTTGACTCATACAAGGACACAAGGACCAGAAAGCTTATACTACAAATTATACAAGTCGTGTATGGTATAAAAGTCCCATCTTACATGCCAATGAGCTTAGAATCATGCATTTCATTTTTTTGATTTTTTAATGAACTTAAAATCATAGATTTTGTGATTATCAATTTCGAGAGTTTTAAAATGATTTAAATCATGCAAAAAGTTTTAAAGTATATATTTGATGCGTACAACTGTCAAAACTATTTTTGAATGCACCGATATGTATTTATACAGTTTTTTGTTTGACATTTAAAATATATCTAAAAAAGCCCCTATGCTTTTCATGAAATCGAGATTTTTGATTTTCGGGGTTTATTAAATCATCTAAGATGTCTAGACATGTTTTAAGTACCCTTCCAAACATGTATAAAGTAATTTCAGAAGTTTAGTACAGTCGTAGGGTTGTTAGGTGATCATTTTATAAAACCATAAACTTAATTATTTTCAGGCCCCTGCACCCAGCGCCCTAAACGATCAAGCTAGCGCTAGCGCTAAGCGATTTAGCTTGCCAGTGCATTAGACGATCAGCTAGCGTGCGTGCGATAAGCCAAAGCAATTTTTTTCAACTTAGTGCCCAGCGCGCTCGACACCTATCAGCGTGATGTGCAGTATTTTGACAGCTTTTTTAATGCTTTGATTTACACCTTCAATTTGAATTTTGGGGATCATTTTGAACACTTGAATCATTAGCAATGGCCATAGGACAAAAAATTGTTTGACTAAATACCAAAACCACCAAGAACACAAAACACACAACACTTGCTCACTTACTCTCTAAAATTTAAGTTTGCACTAAAATTTGTCAACTTCGTTCACACAACAACTTGGAATTTTTTGAGGGCTTGCATTTAGATCTTGAAGTCGGTGTTCTAACATTTACATCTTATGCTCCAAATCTGAGTTTTCGGAATATACACTTTGGGTTGTGAGGTTTCTTGATTTCCTATAATTTTTAATCTTAATCTATACGTTTTTACAAAAGTTTTGTGTGAAAATCATTTGTTGTGTTCTTGAGCAACTTGTCTTGAATTTGACACTTATATTTGATCTTTTTTAGTCTAAGGCTTAGTGAACATGTTATTGGTCTTAATCTTGATTTTCATATAACACTTGTTCATTTATTTTTGAAACAACATATTCTTCATCAATATCGTTTTGTTGATTTTCTTGACTAAGTGTTACACATATTCATAGACTTACATTGAAAACTTAGTCCGATCCATATTTGCATTCATTAAAGTGGTTTAGCTCTAGGAGGCTTGTGAGTTGTTGGACTTATTATCGCTTTACTTTGTAATGCATATTTCATTGTATTCATCAACTTCATTGTGTAATATTGATGGTGAGATTTAGTGGGATCTAAGTCAAGGGAATACCTAGTTGAGGCTAGGCAAAAACCCTAGTGAAAACTCGGTGAGAAGTCCTAATTTTTATTTAGGCATTCTAGGCTTGTATGCTTAGGTTGTAACACTTATTGATAATATAAGTGGGGGTTTGAAAATCCTAACTGGGGTAGTTAGGTAGTGGATGTAAATAATTGGGATCGAACCACTATAAATATTGTATCTCATATCCATCTCTTCTACCACCTTCTTTGTAGCATAGCATAGATATTTATTGTTGGTGTATGCATTATCATTAATTTTTAGCTTAAAGTTTTAAAATGGCGATATCCTCTCGATTCACCTAAGTGACCTCCTCTTGGGTGTGGTTTCAATAGTATCTATATCTAGTGCGGAATGTTTTCCTCATCCCTGATTCTAAGCTGATGATACCTTGTTCTCAGGTTTATTTTGGATAAAAACTGTGCTCTTTTCAGCTGCTCAAATAAGTCATCAATCCTTGGTATCGAGTACTTGTTCCTGACGATGGCCTTGTTTAGTTGCATGTAGTCGATGCATAACTGTAGACAACCATCCTTCTTCTTCACAATGAGGACTGCCATTTCTCGTGGAGATATAGAAGGTGTAATAAATCCCTTCTCTAAAAAATCATGAAGTTGACTCCTCATCTCCTCCAACTCTCTTGGGACCATGCAATATGGTGGTATAAAAATCGGTTTGGTGCCCGGCACCAAATCAATGATGAAATCTATCTCTCGTGGTGGCGATAGTTTAGGCAAGTCCTCCAGGAAAATGTCAGGAAACTCTTGAACGATCGGTATGTCCTCAAGTTGGGTTCCCTGACTATCTGCTATGATATATAAGGCTAGTAGGGTCTCCATTTCTCCTCTAGACGCAAGTTGACCTCTCCCGGTACCGCCTCTTGGTGTACTACCCCTATAAACGAACATCGGATGCTCTAGGATATCGAATATCACTGCCTTACAGTAGCATTCTATATGAGTGTAGTATGCAGATAGCCAATCCATTCCAAACACACACGTCGAACTTCAAGAACTTGAGTACTCTGAAATATTCAAGTAACTATACCCCACCTATCTCTAATGGGCATCTATCTACTAAATAGTTAGGATAACCTATACCCGATTGCGGTACTAAAAATCAAATGTACCATAAGGCTAACTGGTGTCAATCCAAATATGCCTATCATGCAACCCGCAATGAACGAAATAGTAGACCATGAATAAAACAACACATAAGAATCTCTACCAGAAATGGAAACCATACCCTCAATAAGCCTTTGTGTGGCATTGGCGTCTAGCCTGTTTGGGTACACGATGGCTGGTTGTGCATAATCTCTCACCATGTGCCTAATCAGTCCACATCTAAAGCATGTAATATATGTTTGTTGACCACGCTATTGCTAACCTGAGCCTTTATCGGTCTTTGTCCATGACGCGGTTGCTACTATCCTGGTGCTGGTGGTGTCGGGTCTGCAGGTTTCTCTTGTGCTAGTAGTGCTGGCTTAACTAACGCTAGTGGCAAGGGATGTACGTCACTTAGTCCTTGAGTTATGGTGTAGTAAGAGGTGTAAGGTACGACCGGTGTGTGTGGTATGGTCATCCCTAAACCCTAAAAACCTCTACTCCATCTTTTTTTGTCCCTTGCCCCTCTATCGCCTCCTATTATACTTAGTTATCTACTCTGAAAGCAAGGTCCAACTTTAGGTGGTCCCGTTAGCAACCCAACTTATGTAGTAGGTCTCGTGGAAGAGTTCGTGTTTGTATATCTCACTAAGTGTCCAGATACCTATGCTGACCACATAGTATTCGTTGTCAGATCTTATACCATCCCTGAAGTGCTACACATCCTCTGACTCATCGCTGCCTAAATCCCCAGCAAACTATAGGTATCCATACCTATTTCGGTACTGTATGAATGACTCATCAGACTCTTGTCTCAAATTCATAAACTCTCTCCCCAGTCTCATCATGACTGCTGGTAGGAAGTATTGCTGATAAAACTTCTCCTTGAATGTCATCCATTACTCGAAGTCTACATTAGTAGATATGGTAGCGATGGTGTTAGGAGAAGTCGTTTGTGTAGGTGGAGCAAATCCGGCAGACATCAAAACGATGAAATCAGTCAACTGTCGCCATTAAGCTGAGACACAGTCGGACAGCCTCTGATGATCCTCTAACAGTGTAGGAGGCTGGCTGCTGCCGACACCTGCGTCATCGGTCTCGCGTGCTTCTTTGATCGGTGTCCGGACATTGACAGCAAACTTGTATCAGCTACTACGTAGAATATCAAATATATATATATATATATACATTATGAAATTAACAAGTATATATAATAACCCCAACTCACTTTCACTAAATTCCTAGCAAAATAGTTTCTAGGCAAGGATCGTCTGGTTTCCATTTTTAAGGTTTGTGTCTTATTCAATTGTGTATTTGTTATGGCCTTAAAATCCGAGACCGCCACGTGGCCCGCTAGTACCTATTTGCAAGCCCAGCAGCACCTGCCACGTCACTAAGTTGGCGAACTCTACCTGAACACTCCGTTTACCGTGCTAACTATTCTAGTAGTTGAAATAAATTATCAATTCATATCTTAGAGTTACAAGTTGATAACTAGTTAATTTATATAGCGGAAGTCTTACTCAATTAACTGAGCATTTTCAAAGATAAAAATATTAAAATCCTATAGTGGAAAACCCAGTAGGTACTACGTATATAAGCTACTAAACTGTCAATAGTGTATATATAAAATTACAAATAAACAAAATATCAAAATATATCAGTCCACATGTACAAGTAGGTCCTTGACCGTGGGCAAGTCAAATGTAGTTGCCTAAGACCCCTTTGCCCCTATCGGTACTAAGATCTTTACTCAAGCCATCTCAAAAACTAAATGACGAGTCTAAAAAGTAAACTCCCAAGGAAATCCACTTTGCATTTATAAGTAAAATAAATAGATATCCAAAGAAAGTGTTAAATAGACATGCGGAATATGAAGGAAAAGTAAAGACAACTGCACAAAGCTCATCGCATAGATATATAACACAAGAGAATCACAAAATAGGTAGCTGAGCTAGCAGACTAAGTTTCTACATCAGACCAGGAACCCGTCTGTGGGTACCCCCACAGTTCACATTACATGTCATCCTAACGGTATTAGCCCAATTGCATATACCGAACACATAAAACCAAACCAAACTCTAGTTGCTATTCACCGAGACAAGGTAACACGTGCTACGAACTAGTAAGCCCCAAAACACGCCACAGATACATAGGTCGGAGTTACTCAACCACCCTAGTAATAATAGAATTGAATAAGCAAAGGAACATTAATCTATAATATAAAAAAGTAAACATAGCAATGGCGTTCAGTTGAGTTTTATGTTCCTCAAATTACGCACTCCGATTTTTCCAGACTCTCAAACTCGACCTGCCTAGCTCCTCGGTACTCGAATAAGGTCCCCTAAGTCCCTGATGTTTATAATGTTTTTACATTATTTCAAAACACATTACGTAAATTTATAATATTAGATTAAAATTCGAATCTTTTCGTTGTGGTACCTAGGGCAGGTAAAAGTTGTCTGGACCCATTTGTCCAGTTTTGTTCGGACTTTAAACCGGTCTGGGCACTATTTTTCTTAAAAAATGCGTGTCTGGACATTTTTTGTGTCCGTTGAAAAATATGGGTCCGGGTGCAACATAAATTTTAAAAAATAGGTACCCATTTAATGATTAATTGGATTAATTTATTGGGGGATTTTTGGGATATTTTAAAAATAATAGTTGATAAAAAATTATTTGATCAAATTTAAAAATAAAACTAGAGATAAAAGGCCCGTATGTTTTATAAAAATATGGGTCTGGACAAAAAATGATGTCCGTTTTTAAATACGGGTATGGGTCCATTCACCGTTTTAAGTTGTTATTAGGGGGTGTGTCCAAACCCGTTTCCGTCCGGACCCCTAGTGGTACCTTTCCTAGTATATCGGGGTACCAAAAACACTCGAACAATCTCAAAACCATTTTTTACCTTTTTCTCAATTCTTTATATTTACTATAATTTCCTCAATTTTATTAGAATTTTCTAACTATTTTCCATATTTTCCAGAAGTTTCAATTCTTCCCAAGTAATGGCATTAATAAATAATTGGCTGTTACAATTCTTCCCATGTAAAAGAAATTTCATCCCGAAGTTTAAGTTAATCTAAAACATACCGTGGAATAATTGGGGATAACGCGCTCGCATAGTTGACTCCAACTCCCATGTGAGTCTCTCTGTAGCGTGATGCTGCCACCGTACAAGTACCTTAGATACCTCCATATTCCTGAGAGTCTGGATCTTACGATCTAACACTGCCAATGGTCGTTCCTCGTAAGTTGCATCAGGTTGTATCTCAACCTGTCTCACGTCAACCATAGGTCGTGGCCCTGTCCTAACCAATCTCAACATAGAAATGGGAAAGGTAGGATGAATCCCCACTAACTCAGTAGGTAAGTCTAACTTGTATGTTACGCAGCCAACTCTCGTTCCAACTCGGTATGGTCTAATAAATCTCGGTGCTAGTTTCCCCTTGATTCTAAACCTCTGCTGGCCCTTTGATGGAGAAACCTTTAGATATACTATGTCGCCAAACTCATAGTTTAGACCCTTGTGATACTTATCCATATACTTCTATTGCCTATCCTGTACTGCTCGATGTGTCTGGCGAATCTGTCTGGCCTTCTCTGTGTGATCAACAACTATCTCTGGCCCCACAGTAACTTTATCCTCTTGTTTTACCCAACATATTATTGATTTGTAGGGCCCCCCCATATAGTGCCTCAAACGGTGGCATCGCAATATTAACCTGATAGCTGTTGTTGTAGGCAAACTTACATAGTGGCAGGTAATTCTCCCACGAACCTTCAAACTACAGAATCCAAGCCCTAAGCATATCCTCTAGAATTCGTATTAGTCTCTCTGATTGCCCATCAATTTGAGGATGATAAGTCGTACTAAATTGTAATCTATTGCCAAACTGCTCCTACATCGCCTCCCAGAACCTCGAAGTCAATCTCAGGTCCTTGTCTAATATAATGGAAATCGGCACCCTAAGTAGAGTAATAATCTCCTGCCTAAATAATCTGCTCAACTAAGGGAGCTTGTACCGCATTGAAATTGGTATGAAGTGCGCCGATTTGGTCAGTTTATCTATCACCACCCAAATCAATTCATGTTGCCTCGATGTCTACGGTAATCCACTGACATAATCTATGGTAATGTGTTCCCATTTCCATTGAAGAATAGGTATGAGCTACAATAATTCACCTGGTTGTTTGTGCTTAGCTTTCACCTGCTGATAGATATGACAACTCCAAACATACTCTCCAAAATTATCCTTAATCCTATGCCACCAAAAAAATCTCCGCAAGTTCTGGTACATCTTGGTCCTGCCTGGAAGAACTGTGTAGCGAGACCGGTGAGCATCCTCTAAAATATTGTCTTGAATCTTTGGCACTGCTGGCACCCATAGCCGACCTCTGTGTCTCAAACATCGAGCTGAAGTCTCTGACCAGTCTGTTCTCTCAAGATTCTGTGCCAATCCACTGAACTGCTTATAAAAGCCCATTAGACCTCTAACACTCCGAGACTTTCTTTAAAGACACTGTCGAAACTCTCATCTGGCTACAGATATGTGCAACACATGTAGAAGGAATGTCTAACATACACATCGTTGATGTTGCCTCCAATAGTTCCATAAATTTTAACGGCCCATTATTTATTAACACTGTCAATTTCATATTAGGACGCCATCACAAACTACACGTGAACATCGCTAATAGGCATGGACTTGCATGACTTAGGACACTAGTTGTTGTGTATTGTATGCCTTACTGCGATGTATATATTCTTTTATATATTTATTATTCATCACGTGAGTGTATTTATGTTATTGAGTGCCATGTGTTCATCTCAAAGTTCATGTCAATGCGGGGTGTGGACAGGTGTTAAACTGGGGCATTGGGTTAATTAGATATTTATAACCTTAGGCCTAATCAGTCAATTGGGTACACTAAGAGAGGGAACACCTCGAGGTGGGTGACAGGCGCGGGGCAATGGGTACCGGGTAGTCAGGAGTTAGTGTGACCTTGTATATAATTTTTTTGGAGACCAAGTATAGGTTATATGATTTAATTTTATCCAAATCAATAAAGTCCCTATAGTTAGAACCTTAAAAATCAGCTCACATTAGATAATCCTCCAGGTAAACAAAATGAGTCGATCAAGGACACTTATGTCATAATTAGGTGTCACTGAAGTTGGTGACTGTAGTCATTAAGGATCATCAGATAGATTTCGAGATATGTGTTCACACTAGATTATAACCACAATATAAATACACACTTGATGGACTCAAACATGCAAAGAAAGAAAACATTCCTGGAAAGTTTAGAGAGAAAATATGGAGGTTGAAGAAGCTAAAAACAGCTCTGGAAGTGGGAGATTGAAAGCTTTGATCACAGAATTAAGATAATCAACCTCTTAATTTAGTGAATTTGCATTAAAATGATGTTTTTTTGGGTTTTGAAACCAAAATTCAGATTTTCACACATGCACACTAGATTCGATTGGAGTTTAAATGGGTGGGAATTCATCAAACAACACAGTTTGAATTGATTTGTTGTGGAATTTTTGTGAGAATTTTAGGTTTTCAGATTTTTGGGTGTTTATTTTGATTCCTGAATTTTTTTGAAAATTCCGATTAAATTTATGTTTTGGTGGTCTTCGATCAGTTGGGAGGTTGAAGATTAATGGGGAGTAGAGAGAAGAGAGAAGAGAGAAGAGGAAACAAGTAAAATGAAAAAAAGGGGAGACGATTTCGTCTCTAGGAAGGGGATGCGTACGCGCGTAAGTGCGTCCCCTTGGTCGGACTGGACCAGCCGCCACTTAAAAATAATTTAAAATAAATTAAAATTTAATTAAAAATATATTTTTAAATTTTTATATATTATTTTCTGGAAAATAGGTTAAATAGTTAGAAAATTTCAATAAAATTGGGAAAAATTATAGAAAATATAAAGAATTGAGAAAAAGGTAGAAAAGTTATTTCGGGACTTTTCAAGTGTTTTGGGTACCCCAATATATCGGGAAAGGTACCACAACTAGAAAATTAGAATTTTAATATAATATTATAAAATTATTTAATGTGTTTTTAAATAATATAAAAACACTATAAATGGTCTTCAGGGACTAGGGGGACCTTAGTTCGAATACCAGGGAGTTAGGCAGGTCGGGTTTGAGAGTTCGAAGAAATCAAAGTGCGTAATTTGAGGTACGTAAAACTCAACTGAACTCGACTGTCGTATTTACTTTTTGATATTGTTGATCAATGTTCCTTTGCTTATTCAATTGTATTATTAATTGTGTTGTCGAGTTACTCCCACCTATGTATCTCTGGTGTGTTGTGGGGCTTATAGGCTTGTAGCCCGTGTTACCTGGTCTCGGTGAATAGCAACCCGAGTTTGGTTTGGTTTAACGTATTTGGTATACGCAATTGGGCTATTACTGTTAGGACGACAGGTGTTGTGAAATGTGGGGTCACCCATAGATTGGATCCTGGTTTGAAGTACAAACTTAGTATGCTAGGTCAACCACCTATTTTGTGATTCTCTGGTGTTATATATCCATGCGATGAGTTTTGCGAAATTGTTTGCATTTTTCCTTCATATTTTGCATGTCTATTTAACACTATCTTTGGATATTTGTTTATTTTACTTATAAATGCAAAGTGGATTTCCTTGGAATTTTATTTACTGGACTTGTCATCTGATTTTTGTGATGGCTTTAGTGTATATCTTGGTACCAGTAGGGGCAAGAGGGTCTTAGGCGACTATATCTGACTTGCCCATGGTCGATGACCTACTTGTACGCGTAGACTGGTATTTTTTTGATATTTTATTTATTTTGATTTGTTGGGAGACTATATCACCTGTACTTTAATATATACACTTATTACAGTTTAGTCACTTATATACGTAGTACGTACCGGGTTTTCCACTATAGGATTTTAATATCTTTTTTTTTTGAAATTAGGATTTTAAAATCTTTATCTTTCAAAATGCTCAATTAATTAAGTAAGACTTCCGCTATATAAATTAACTGGTTATCAACTTGCAACTCTATGATATGAATTGATAATTTATTTCAACTACTAGACAAGTTAGCATGGTAAACGATGTTGTCAGGTGGAGTTCCCCGACGTAGTGACATGATAGGTGTAGCCAGGCTTCCAAGCAGGTGGCTGCAGGTCACGTGGCAGTATTGGATTTTAAGGCCGTTATAATATTACTTATCAACAACTTGGCTATGATACCAACTGTGACTGCTCCTTTCCTAATCTAGGGAAACACCTAGCTAAATCCCATAATTAAGCCCCAATCTTAGTCCTCTAAGAATTAACTGCGTATTACTCAGCCGCTCAAACCCGTTTAGGAACTTGATCACATTCAGGATAAATAATACACTAATCCTACCAATTACAGAAATTTAGAGTTATTTAAAAACTTTTAGTAATTTAGTGAATTAGCGGAAGTCTTCATAGAATGTAGTGGAAGTCTTGTCGATTTATGCAGAAGATATTATATATATCCAAAGTGTGGAAACCTGGATATAACAATCACAATATATACATGAAGTAATTAGCGAACATATAGACAATGTGAAAGTCAAAAGTTCGGGGAACTATAACTCAACCTAATATTCAACCCAATAGTATCGAAGACATAATAATAGTAATATAGAAAATATCAAAAACCTACTAGTCAGAACAATACCACGCTCTAAGCTCAGAGGTAGTCGCCAATTTTCTCCTTGCCAGGCCTACTGCTCAATGAATCTGCACCCACCGTCATAAAAAGGACAGTAAGTACAAAAGTATAATAGTAATTCCCAATTGATATATTTATCCATATTTCTAAAGTAAATGAACGGCATTTAAAAGCATAAATAATAGCCAAGAATTACTCTAATTAAATAAAACATACTAGAAAATATCGAAAGGTACAACCGAATCTGACATAAGCTAAGTAGAAATGATCTAGGTCTAGTCGGTTGTAAGTTACATCACTTCAACCATGTTCTATTATCATATGGCGTAAGCTCTCTCAAACGTCTCATTAAATTCATAGTATGTCAATTCTCGACAAACACCCCAATTTATTACACCGTGAGCCACACGAGTTGAGAGTGTCGACATCCCCGAAGTCCAGTGACCTCGTGAGTCGCTCACTCTATATTGTTCAATGGACCCTAGATTCTAAGACTACTTTATATATATCAAGAAAGACTCAGTTTTAGATTTTAACATAAGGCAAGGTGCTATGCAAAGCACACAATCTATGAATACGAATATCCATATGCCATCTCTAAACCAATCTCCTAATAGCATGCTATTTAATAAATAAGAATCATTAACACAACGAGGTAGACAATGGGAATATCAATAGAGTCAATGAAACTTGAAGCAATATAATATCATGAATCCGAAGCTCAACAAGGGAGGAACCAAGCCAATATCATGATATTTGAATACGATACAAATTACAGTGGCAATGGAAAACAAGGCATTGATAATAGAATGAAATGAATTCATAGATATTTCAAATAGGATTGTTCACACTCAAGCAATTTCCTAGCAATTTCCTAGCCTCCCAACACCCAAAGTCGCGTTACTAAACTCTCAACACAGTTTCCTATGTCCATGGGGTGGTTGGGCATGTATTAGGATGGTTTAAGGTGGGTTAAGCTAGTTGTTTAAGTTGTTTAGGGGTTGAAAGAAACTTAGGACTTGTAGGAAATTTCCTGTTGTCCAAGGTGCCCACCTTGCTGGGGGATTTTCCCTAGCTTGCTGACAAAAATTAGTACACCACTTTGAGCATGGAACGCTTCAGCTTTTGGTTAACTCAAAAATTTTGCAACTCGAATTTTTAGGTTTCTTCCTCTATTGACCATCTCCATTCGTCTGGGATCCCTATTCTTCTCCATTAGAGATCCCATACATCCCCTATAATCAACAACAACAAGGCTTGCACTTCAATTATCATGAAACACTCATGAATTAAACATGCATTGTGATGGAAATGAGAAAGAATACCTTGGACTTCGAAATTTATAACTTAATCAAATCAACACTGTTTTAGGAGATTCTTAGTAGTAAAATTAGTAAAAAAAATATCAGGAATCCAACTATGATGTTAGATTTTAAAAACAATTCCATTTAACCATTTAACTTGAGTAAATCAATTACCTTAATGAAAAATCCAAATATTAACAAAATCCTTTAAATTCGAAATTGGGTTTAAGGAAACCATTTGATGGCTAAAAATGAGTCAAAACAACTCTATTAACTCATTGAAACTGATTTACCATGAAAGCCCTATGAATAAACAACCAAAACTCAATGAAATTAGATGCATGAAAGTTCTAGGTCCTTTACCAATGGTTGTTGTGGAAATCCCTATTCTTGTTTGATTAATTGTTGAAGAGAACTCATTTGTTAGCCTCAAATTCCAGCACTGATCACTCTCTACAGCTTTGATTTCTTGTTGGAAACACATGCAATAAGAAGCAAAAATGCTTAAATGTGGTATTTATATTATTTGTTTCATCAAGTGTGGCCTCCCATATGCCTAGGTTGTTCTTGTGGTCATTTTCTACTCATAACACTCCACTAATTCAGCTCAAGTGACTCCAAGTTTGACACAAGTTATGTGGGAGTGTGTGCTAGCATGCATCACGAGGTATATCCATGTTTCTCCAAATTTTGTTAAAACTATAGGACATCTAATTTGATTCCATTTAATTAATATGCATACCATAGACTATATAAAATAAAATAATTAAATCACATAAATAAAATGTGATTGACGTATGATTAACTACACGGTCCCTCCAGTCGTATCTTAAAGCCTATAACTACATGAACTATCTAGAACTTGGCATACACCACAACAAATATAAAATATATCTCTGCCTCGCGCCTTGGTTGGTGTGCATATCCCACTTGGGTCCCACGTCAGGGGTCGGTGATCTTGATTAAGGAATTTATCAATGGTTAGAAATACGTGTAGTGACATTTAAGTTTTATTCTAATTCATTTAAAATTTTGTTCCTAGGCCTTATCGACCTCACTCAGAAACCAAATAGTGTCAACCCCAAATTCTGATGCTGCCCCGTGGCCAACTGTTACCCCTGGCTACACCTGCCTTATCGCCGAACATATCACCAACCTTTGTCGATTCTACAATTCCATTGATGACGGTCTATCCTTTCTAACTATTCACGCCATTCATATTTGTTATTTTATAAAGTTAGACATTTAATTTATGAGAAATTAACAATGAAAGCAATAAATTTGTGAATTACACATATGGAATAATCCCAAATAGTGGAAAACCCAACAAAATACCATGCATATAACTGAGGCGAATATCAATAGAAACTTATATACATGTATTCAATGCTCTATAGTCCCTAAAACCCAAAAAAACATAAATATATACATACTGTAGTCCTGGAGACATCTCCTATATGAAGAGAAGTTCACACTCTTCACTGATCATAGGAGTCTAAAGTATTTCTTCACACACAAAAAAGCTAACCATGAGACAGAGTCAATGCTTTGAGTTCTTGAAAGACTACAAATTCTCCTTGGCGTATCATTCAGGAAAAGCGAATGCAGTCATAGATGCAATGAGTAGGAGGCCGACCAGATATGCCGAGGTTGTAAGATGTGACATGATGAATAAGTACAGTTTACTAGAGGCAGTGATGACAACATGTCAGAAAAATGTTCCTACCAATACTTAAGTGATGATTTGCGCACATATGAAACTGCAAATCGTGTCTACACAGAGAGTGTCAAAGGGTTAGAGGATCGACCAGTTGTACTCAAGAGCGAGATAGCGATAACTGCAGAGTGTACAAACTGGGCAGAGATGGCAAATCTGTGTTTGAGATACCGGGGAAGGTTGTGGATACCAGAGGTATCGGAGTTGAGAGATGAAATCCTTCAGGAGTCACACCATTCCAAATTCACCGTACATCTAGCAAGATTAATATGTACTACAACATGAGAAGACATTTCAGGTGGCCTGGAATGAAGGCAGACATGTCCGAGTTCATCAGGAGCTGTGGTATTTTTCAGCAGGTGAAGTCCAGACATCGCAGACCTGGAAGACTACTATAGTCGCTTCCCATTACTCGATGGAAATTGGAAGACATCTCTATGGATTTGATCAAAGTATTGCTGAGGATCGCGAGGAAACATGATTTGATCTAGTTTATAGTTGACAGACTTACGAAGTCTACTCATTTCTTGCTAGTAGCGTTGTATTACACATTTGACCAGCTAAACGTACTGTTCGAGAAAGAGATTATCAAGATGTACAGGGTACCATTGACGATCACCTCAGACCGAGATGCAACGTATATATCCAAGATGTGGTGGAGTACGGAGGAGCAGTACAGTATGTGCCTATAGTTCAATATAACTTTCCACCCTCAGACTGACGGGCAGACTGAAAGATTGATTCAGGTCCTTGAGTCATATTGTAGGCGTACATGTAAGAGTTTGACAGATCTAGGGTAGAGTACATACCGTTGTGTATGTTTTCTTACAACAAGAGTTATCAGGCGAGCATTGAGATGGCGTCGTTTGAGGCTTTGTATGGACCATGTCGCACACTGTCGTATTGGGCTGAGCTAGAATACTGGGAGATTGTGGGGCCTGGGATTGTTGTTGACCACACGGAGATGGTCAAGCTGATCCGTCAGAGACTCAGAGGAGCACAACAGAGACATAAGAGATGTGCAGACAAGTATCATAGTGATCTCACGTATTTCAAGGGAGCCTTTGTCTATTTAACAGTTTCCCCTCATAAGGGTCTTCAGGGATTTAGGGTGAAAGAGAATCTTGCACCGAGGTACATCGAGCCTTTCATGATTAAGAAATGGTTTGGAAATGTGGCATACGAGCTTGAGTTGCCTCCACAGATGTTAGGGGTCCATCCAGTGTTCCACATTTCGATGCTTCGATTAGCCAAATTGAGGGCAGGCGTGCGAACGACAATTGACTTGGGTTAGATCGACCTGAGCGAGGACATATCTTACAAAGAGCAGCCCATTCAGATCCTAGATCGAAAGGTAAAATAATGGAGGAGCAAGTTTATCTTGAAAGTACTCGTCAAGAGGCAATTTCACGATGACATGGAACACAATTGGGAGTGGGAGGACTACATGCGAGATAGATTCCCGTACTTGTTCGAGTCAGGTATAACAGTAAATTAAACTTAATTTCGAGGATGAAATTTCAATTTTTTTGGGAATATTTTTCATGGCCTAAATCTATAACCTTGTTTTGATTTACTTAATCAGGATCACCAACCCATCACGTGGGACACACATCGTGATATGCACACTGGCCGAGGCACGTGGTCAAGGTATAATATATTTTTGTATTGATTCTATCCCTAGTGTTATGTATGGTGTAGAATTATTAAGTCAGTTGTATAGGCGTCAAGACGAAAGCGGGATGCACCTCGAGTTGCATGCGAGTCGGGGAACCGAGTAGTTAATATGTTGGTAAGTCTTGTTTAATATGAATAAAAGTTTATAGAATATTTATACGCATTATGGGATTATTTATAAGCCAATTGTTGTAGTATTAATGTGAATCAAATCAAAATCCTATAATTTAGTTTACTTGGAGTTAAACGTGTTAGTACACACTCCCATAACAGGTGTGTCACTAATTTAGTGTCACTAAGGACTTGGACAGCTCAAATAGGAACCTTAGATTTTTCTTGAGATATGTAAGCATATAAGATCAAAACCCCCCACTCTACAAACCATTTCCTTCTCATATTTTGCATCACAATGCATGTTATTACAAACACAAAATCAAGAGCTAACACACTTGAAAGGCTGCAAGAAATTTAAGTGATTAGTGGGAAAATTTTCTCAATCAAGGTTGAAGAACCAAGTCTTACAAATAGCTACAATCCTAGGTACTTGTTCTTCAATTCCATGCATTGAAATATATAGGTTTTTGGGTTTTAAGCAAAGGATTTTCTGTTTTGATTTGTCAAAGTGTTCTAATTTTGTTTTGATACATTTCTAAGCTCAAATTTTAAATCTCAAGTCTCATTTTTGGATTTTACAAGTTTTTTCCTCAAAATGGGTTTTCAAAGAATGAAACTGATTTTTTTGAAATTCAGCCATGTTAAGGTGTTTGTTTGCAAAATCTAAAACCATTTTCAAAATTCTTGTTGAAAAACACTAGGGATAGCAATTGTGCATTCGAATTCCAGTTTTAAAAATAAAGATATGATTTTTTCCCAAGTTTTAATGTTCTTGAACAAATACATGACATGCATGTTGAAATTCATTAATTTTGATAAATGAATGTGATATATATATATATATCAAAGTCCTGCCTTGTTTAAGTTGTGGAGGATGTTATGGGTCTCTGGTAGAAGGGAACAGAGGCCTAAGGTGAAGGGAGAAGGCATCTAGCTTGGGTAGAACTTATAATTCTGGTTGCAAAATTCTGGGTTTCCTAAAAGATGAAGCGCGATGCCTGTACCCAGCGTGCTAGGTGCCTGAACTGCTGGAAAATTCTTGCAAGTTCTTAATATTTCCTACAACACCCACAACTACTTAACACCTATCTAAACCAACCCTAATCAACATGAAAAATGTCTAAACCTTCAAAGACCATAAGGGAGTATTCCGAGAGTCTGGGTGTGCGTGTTGGGGTGTCGCGAGGTCGGATAGGCGAAGAATTTGCTTGCAATGTGAGTATACCCATTGACAAATTTACTTAGCATCTAATTCACCAAAGGATTATTTTAATTGACTTTCGCATAAAATTTTAATTGCATCTGCACATTATACAATACTTTCACATTTAAATGACTAAGACTTCCACTAAATAACTAACTATGTTAATAAAAGTTTTAATTAACACTAAATGTCATAAATTGAATAGGACACAAGAAACGAGATGAATAGGTTGTAAGGCTGACTAATATGTAGTTAAGTCCTACGTGGACTAGATTTGGGCTTAATTATAGGATTAGGTTGGGCAGTGCCCTAAATTAGGAGAGGGGCCATCATATGAAGCCGCAACGAACTCAAAGGTAGTTGCCCAGTACCTCCTTACCCTTATTTTTGCTCATCGAATGATCTACACTTAGTCACCCAACAAATACAGTGATGAGTCTGAAGGTCACCCAAGAGGGGTGGTGAATTGGGTTACCGAGTGATTATCGCATTTTTAAAACTTTATGCATAAATAACAATAATAATGCATACACCAACAGTAAATATCAATGCTATGCAATCAAGAAGAGGGTAGAAGAGATGGAAATAAGACACGTGATTTATAGTGGTTTGATCCAACCGATCTACATCCACTACCTAACCTCCCTGGTTAGGATTTTCTAACCCCACTTATATTATCAATAAGTATTACACCCTAAGTCAACTAGCCTAGTGAATGCCTAGCCTTAACTAGGTCTTTTACACAATGCCTTATCGCAATAAGGTCTTATACAACCACCTAGCCGCAACTAGGATTTTCCCACCTAGGCCCTCCTAGGATTTTTTCCACCTGGCCACAACTAGGATATATGCCTAGCCTTAACTAGGTCTTCCCTTTCGACTTAGATTCCACTAAGTCTTACGATCAAGATTTGAATAAATACAATTGAAATACACTTTACAATGTAAAGTGGCACTAAGTTCAAATACAAACAAGCCTCCTAGAGCCTAACCACTCTTATGCATGCAAGTATGAAAACAATTGAGAAATGCAAGTATAAAACTGATTTTATGCAAATCTCAAATATGAAATCGTTTCAAATAGATTGATGAGAACAAAACCAGTTTCAAATCCAAAGAACAAGAAGTTTGATAAAAATCAAGTTTAAGCACAAACTCTTGTTCAAATCAGTCCAAGGGTTTAATAAATCAAGTTTAAGTGCAAAACCCAAAACAAGTGTGTTCAATAACACAACAAGTAATTTCCCAAGTCAACCACACAAGAATATATAATTTAAACACAAGAAAAAACTAGGAAATGGACTTTCTTACAACCCCAATAAGATGACTTGAAAAATCAGTTTTGGAGAGGTTGTAGTACTCCTTAGAGTGCCTCAAGAGTGCTGGTTTTGATGTTGAATGAATAGCTTCAAAGTATAACTTGAAATCCCCAAGCTCCTCATCTTGAAAAATTTGAGCACTTGTGTTTTTCTTTGATTTCAAAACCTAATTTGTGTGCTTGTGTGTTTGAGAGTGTTCTATGTATTTATAGACCAGTTTATGACCATTCTAGAGGATCCAAGGGCTGAGATTCCATCAAAAATTCAAATTAAAGTGAATTTTTCAGCTTTATAAAAAAGCTGTCAGGAATGCAATTAGCGCACTAATAGTCAGACCTAGCACGCTAACTCTGCACATAGCGCGCTAATAACAGTATAAGTGCACTAACTGCAGGAACCTCAAAATAATTAATGTTTTCCCTTATGTTAGCGACCCTTTGACGTGTCTGAGACTCAACAAACCCTCATATAACATATAATACATGTTTGTTATGGGTCATATGTCCTATTTGGGTGGTCCGGATATTTTCACAAATCTCGAAAATAGAAAATCTCAATTTCATGATTTGTGAGGGACTTTTCTGCAAATATGCAGTTTTCTTTTCAAAGACCTTTCAAAAACAAGTTTTTCTTTTTCAAAAGCTTCCACAATGATTTCCAAAGTACGATATGAACATACACATATAACATTGTTTAAACTTATAAGACCGAAATCTTCAAGTAATCACTTGACTTTTGAAAATCCATTTTAAAAACACGATATCCATGAACTAATGCAATAGGCTTGCGTAATATGAACTTTTAATACCTTACATTAATGTTACATTTCGTGGTCTTGATCTTTCGCCTTTATTCCTTTATGTATGCCAAGTCTTGAATTGCTTGAATGCTCGAATGCCCGTGATATGATGTTTCACAAACTTTGACGAAACTGAAATATACTTGATAAACTTATTAGTATATTTTCACCTTGTTTGTTTCTATTAAAATCCCGATCGGAGTTAGAGTGACTAACCACTTAGTCCAACAATCTCCCCCTTTTTGATGATAACAAACAATGTGAACTTGACAAGCATAAAACATAATACAAGTGTATGATCATCACATTCATGGTTATACAAAATTTGTATTCTCTCAAGTTCAACACTCTTTCTGCCCCGTTTGATACCATCAAAAAGTGGGGCACGAAAAATTATGATACCATAAGAAAGGCTCCCCCGTTTTATGAAAATGATACCAAATAAGTGCTCCCCCTATCGATATGCATCAAATGAAAGCTTAAGGAAATAATTGAGAATCTAGGCTCTCCCTATCAACATGCATGTTTCGGTTTGTGATACCAATAAAGTTCTCATTTTAGGTACATGTCTTACCCCAAAAAAAAAATAGATACCAACAAAAAATGGGTATAAAGTCTTCCCCTATCAGTATCATTTACATTATCTAAAATTCTCCCCCAATATAGAACAATGGCTTTAATACATGACTTTAAAACATAGTGAATGTAAAATTTGTCTGGCTAGGAGGTATTAGCGCGCTAATTGATGGTCTTAATGTGCTAATTGCTAGAACTAGCACGCTAATGGAAATACCTAGCTCGCTAATTCCTATCTGAAATTTCGGAATTAAAGTTTTTGAGTTTTTGACACAACTCCGATTTACCTCAAACTTCATGGACACTTCATTAACACCATATAAAGATGATTAAAACACTTAAAACATGTGTAAAAGGTCCGATTTATGAGAAATGCCTAACTCACACCGTGTCAATGACTTTGGCCTAAAATTGCTTGGCTACATTGTATTAATTCATCATGGTCCTACATAAAATGTATATGAAATGCAGTCATGACATCAAAAATAACAGTATGTGCATGCTATATGTATGTGACTAATGTAGGACCTATCATACTTAACTCCTATATATCAATCTATCGTTTTGGCACATTCATGTTCCAAAGTGAATCTAATTCACTCTATGAATCATGGACTTTGGTACCCATACATCTTTGTATTCCATAACATGTGTATCATATACATTCTTTTCTACCCATGCAAGTTTACCTCTATTGGTCCTATTTATGACACATTTGCCAACATTATGAGATCTATTGCATTTTAATCATCTCTTAGACTCGGTCAAAAGCTTTCCATAGCTCAATAGGCTTGCACCATAACTTATGCCTCTCTTGTTAAGTGCACATCATTGTGCGCCTAACATCATGTCAAACATTTTAGTACCACTTGTTAACTTGGTCACCATGGTGGTCAAGTCCTCTACTTCTTTTGTTAAGCCATTTTTCTCATTTATGACCAATTCTAAGTCATGTTGGAGATCATCAATAATCTCATTTTGAGATTCAATCTCACTAATGGCTTTGATCAAACTCTTTTTGGGTTGCTTGGTCTTTTTTACCTCCTTTTCTAATTCATTCCTAAGGTCATGAATAATAGACATATCGTCCAATGCATTTACATAATCATGATTGAAAGAGATAGAGTCACTTACCTCACTCCTTTCCATAAGATAAAGGATAGCCTTCTCATTTTTCAACTCGGAGTCGGAGCTAGATGATGATGATGATGATGATGATTCATGTCTTTTGCTTCTTTTCATGTACTTGCATTCTGATGCTTTATGTCCCGGTTTGCCGCACTTATAGCAAATCATCTCACGTGATTTGCTTGCGTTGTTTGCACCTTTGTACTTCTTATTGTACTTGTCTCTTTTGTATGTTGCCTTCTTAAGCTTTCTTGATAGCATGACCACTTCTTATTCAATAGAGTCACTTTCACTTGAGCTCACATCATCTTCGGCCGATAAGCAAGTAGCTTTTAAGGCATGCTCCTTCTTTGACTCTTTCTTGGTCATACCACTAAGTGCTTCCAATCTAGCACGGTCTTTTAGCTCAAATTCATGGACCGTCAACTCTCAACATAATGTATCAAAAGTGTAGTCTCCAAGATTTTGAGCCGATTGAATAGTATACTTCTTCGCATCCTACTACTTAGGCAAGCCTCTAAGGAATTTGTACACAGAGTTCTCTTGATCATAATGTTTGCCAAGGTTTTTGATCTCATTCAAAAGCTTTGTGAACCTTGTGATGGCCGTGGCTATGTCTTCATGGGGCTCTACTCGAAAAGTGTCATAATGCTTTTCAAGAATCCTCAATTTAGTGTTTTTGACTTGTTGTGTCCCTTCATAATGCACTTCAAGTTTTTCCCACACTTCCTTGGTCGTTTGACAAGCTCTAACTCAGTTGAATTCGTTCTTACTTAGTGCACAAAAAAAATGATTCACGGCTTGATCATTTGAGAGCTCAATCTTGATCTCCTCGGCGATGTATTCTTCCAGGGGCTTGTTCGGTGAAGTGTAGCCATTCTCAATTGCATCCCACAAATGTCTACTTTGCGCACTAATGTAGAACTTTATTCGAACTTTCCAATGAGCATAGTTTGTCCCATCAAAGTAGGGAGGCCGAACGGATGAGTTGCCTTCCATAAGGCGAGAAAAATCTAGATTTTGCATCCTTACACAAAAACACTCAAAGATACGTTAGTAACACTTTGAGCAATAACCCGCTCTGATACTAATTGAAGGTCACCCAAGAGGGGGAGTGAATTGGGTTACCGAATGATTATCGCCTTTTTAAAAAATTATGCTTAAATAACAATAATAATGCATACACCAACAGTAAATATCAATGATATGCAATCAAGAAGGGGGTAGAAGAGATGGAAATAAGACACGTGATTTATAGTGGTTCGATCCAACCGATCTACATCCACTACTTAACCTCCCCGGTTTGAATTTTTAAACCCCACTTATATTATCAATAAGTGTTACACCTTAAGCCAACTAGCCTAGTGAATGTCTAGCCTCAACTAGGTCTTTTAAACGATGTAATATCGCAATAAGGTCTTCTACAACCACCTAGCCACAACTAGGATTTTTCCACCTAGACCCTCCTAGGATTTTTCCCACCAAACCGCAACTAGGATATATGCCTAGCCTCAACTAGGTCTTCCTTTTCGACTTAGATCCCACTAAGTCTAACAATTAAGATTTGAATAAATACAATTGAAATACACTTTACAACTTAAAGTGGCACCAAGTTCAAATACAAGCAAACCTCCTAGAGCCTAACCACTCTTATGCATGCAAGTATGAAAACAATTAAGAAATGCAAGTATAAACTGATTTTATGCAAATCTCAAATATGAAACCGTTTCAAATAGATTGATAGGAACAAAACCGGTTTCAAATCCAAAGAACAAGAAGTTTGATAAAAATCATGTTTAAGCACAAACTTTTGTTCAAATCAGTTCAAGGGTTTAATAAATCAAGTTTAAGTGCAAAACCCAAAACAAGTGTGTTCAATAACAAAATAAGTAATTTCCCAAGTCAATCACACAAGAATATATAATTTAAGCACAAGAAAAGCTAGGAAATGGACTTTCTTACAACACCAATAAGATGACTTGAAAAATCAGTTTTGGAGAGGTTGTAATACTCCTTAGAGTGCCTCAAGAGTGCTGGTTTTGATGTTGAATGGACCGCTTCAAAGTATAACTTGAAAACCCCAAGCTCCTCCTCTTGAAAAATTTGAGCACTTGTGTTTTTCTTTGATTTCAAAACCTAATTTGTGTGCTTGTGTGTTTAAGAGTGTTCTATTTATTTATAGACCAGTTTATGACCGTTCTAGAGGATCCAAGGGCTGAGATTCTATCAAAAATTTAAATTAAAGTGAATTTTTCAGCTTTATAAAAAAGCTGTCAGGAATGCAATTAGCGTGCTAATAGTCAGACCTAGCGCGCTAACTTTGCACATAGCGCTCTAATAACAGTATTAGCGCGCTAACTGCAAGGACCTCAAAATAATTAATTTTGTCCCTTGTGTTAGCGACCCTTTAACGTGTCCAGGACCCAACAAACCCTCATATAACATATAATTCATGTTTGTTATGGGTCATATAGCCTATTTGGGTGGTCCGGATATTTTCACATATCCCAAAAATAAAAAATCTCAATTTCATGATTTGCAAGGGACTTTTCTGCAAATATGTTGTTTTCTTTTCAAAGACCTTTCAAAAACAAGTTTTTCTTTTTCAAAAGCTTCCACAATGATTTTTAAAGTACGATATGAACATACACATATAGTTTAATATTGTTTAAACGTATAGGACCGAAATCTTCAAGTAATCACTTGACATTTGAAAATCCATTTTAAAAACACGATATGCATGAACTAATGCAATAGGCTTGCGTAATATGAACTTTGAATACCTTACATTAATGTTACATTTCGTAGTCTTGATCTTTTGCCTTCATTCCTTTATGTATGCCAAGTCTTGAACTTGAATGGCTTGAATGCTCGAATGCCCGTAATGTGATGTTTCGCAACCTTTGACGAAACTGAAATACACTTGATAAACTTATTAATATATTTTCACCTT
Source organism: Stephania japonica (assembly GCA_039657345.1). Taxonomy (NCBI): domain Eukaryota; kingdom Viridiplantae; phylum Streptophyta; class Magnoliopsida; order Ranunculales; family Menispermaceae; genus Stephania; species Stephania japonica. Next base: position 37,420,799 of record CM077559.1, read on the forward strand.
GTTTGTTTCTATCAAAATCTCGGTTAGAGTTAGAGTGACTAACCACTTAGTCCAATAGAGTCCAGTGAGTAAATTCTCAAGAGAAGTCTACACCATCATATAAAAAATAGCAACAAGAAATATAAAGCAGAAAAAAATACTTGAGGAGCTGAAATTTAAATAAACAGACTTGAACGAATAGCAGTTAAATAATCACCAATTGATTAACAACGGGAAACCTCAACCAAACCCAGTCGATACGTGGAAATAAGTATATCAATCCAGTGTTGTCCTATGGTAATGAATACAGGCTTACCGCGACTGAACCTTGACTTTAGTAAAAAGGGACCCCTCTAGACGCTATTTCAAGTCAAGGGAACCCTTAATCCCTTCTAATAGTCATAGATATATTCTACTGCCGTGAACACGAGCGCTATCGAAAGCTAACTCGCGCAAAAGATCTAGCCACATCAAAGAGTGAAAACCCTATGCTTGACCACCAGCAGTCACACATGAAAACTGATACGATATTCGATAAAAGTAACACCATGTATAAAGTGAAGCATTCAAAGGTTTTATGCACATGAATTACACGCTCCGACAAGCCCAAATACCTGAATCTGAACCCACCAAGCTCCTCAGTACCTAAGATACGGTCCTTTTAGTCCCTGAAGTTCATTTTATATCATTTTAATCGATTTAAAGCCATGTTAGGTTGATTATTAATAATAGACCAAAAATTAGAATGCTATTCTAATTTTTGTAGTGGCACATTTTTCGAGTAACATTAGGGTGCCAAACGATCGAAAATGTCTCAAAACTCAATTTCCAACATTTTTTTTGTAATTCCCTCATATTTTCTTTGAATTTTTCCATAATTTACTATCTATTTTTCCAAAACCAATTAATTTATATTTAATTATATATATACACTATAAAATATAATTTATATATATTATGTATAATATATACGAACCATTCAAGGTTTTGTGCGTCCGTTAGTAAAGGTTTTTTCAAAAGTTTTTTTTAATTTTTTAGAAAGCCACCCCTTGTGGGAAAATGCACAAAGACTTACCAACAAGTGAATGTCCCTTAGCCTACAAGTCTAGTGAATCCTTAGCCTTAACTAAGTCTTTTACAACCATCTAGACTCAACTAGGATTTTCCCCCACTGAGCCGCAACTAGTATTTTTCCACGACCTAGCCTCAACTAGGGTTTTTGCCTAGTCTCAATTAGGTATTCCCTTTCGACTTAGATCCCACTAAGTCTTACAATCAAAATCCTTTTCATATGCAATTGAAAGTTTTGTTTTACAAAATAAAATGATAATAAGTCCAATTCTTACAAGCCACCAAGAGCTAAACCACTCATATGCATGCAAGTATGAACTCCGACTAAGATGTCAATAAAATCTGTGGTATGCGCTATACTTAGTGAAGAAATCGACAAAATAATATCGTCAAAAAATTGCACGATTTCAAATTAAATGTGCAAGAGGTTTTGTCAAAAATCAAGATTAAGAGCAACAACTTGTTCAAATATGTCTTAGGCTCAAAGAGATCAAGTTAAAGTGCAAAACTAAAGACAAAAGTGCTCAAGAACATAACAAATGATTTTTTAACAATATTCCAATTAAAAAGTATAGATTATGCCAAAAAAGAGTAGGAAGTCCATAAATCTAATAACCCCAAGTGTGAAATCCGAAAATCAATTTTCGAGTACTAGTTGTAAGCCTTAAAACACCTCTCTAGTGTCGCCTTGACCAATGAATCGATAGCTCCGTGAATCACCAAGTGTATGTGATCAAAAATCTAGTACAAATGTGTTTTAGCTTGAATTTTTGAAAGTGTAGGAGCAATAGTTGTAGCTTTGGTGTTCTAGGGTATTTGGGTATGTGGTCAAACTCTTTTTGTACCCATATGACCGTTACATATGATCCAAGAGCCCAAAATGATCCCAAAATTCAAATTAAAGGTGTGGATCAACACTTAAAAAAATCTGTCAGATAACTGCACAACGCGCTGGGTAAACATCTAGCGCGCTAGATAATTTCTTTTAAAATAATTATCAGATTACTGCACAGTGCACTGGGTAGACTAGCCAACATGCTGGGACACCGAACGCACTGTGTAGAATACCTAACGCGCAAGGTGCATGGGCCTGAAATCAATTAATTTTTGAATTTTATAAAACGACCCCCTAATGACCCTACAACTCTATTAAACCTCTGAAATCACTTTATACATGTTTACTATGGTCCATAAAACATGTCTAGACATCTTGAATGATTTCACAAAATTCAAAAATTAAAAATCCAGGTGTAATAAAAAACAATTCCGACACTTTCTACACCTCAAATACATGCTATAAAACTCATTTGCATGATTTAAAATGTTTTAAAACTCATGAAATTGAAAATCATAAAATTCATGACTTTAAGTTATTTAAAACTCAAAATTTATAGACTACATGATTCTAATGCATTTGCTTTCGCTTTCAATCCTTGTTTTCTTTTATCAGCAGAGTCTTGAACTTGTCCGGCTTCATGTTGTCACTTTGGTTTGTTCTTGTACAAACTTCAACTTTCTCTTTGAACTTGTGATTCAAACAAAGTTTGATGTTTTGAAACACTTGACAAACTCGTTTGTACCATTTCACATTATAAGTTGACATCAAATTCCCGAGTTGAGTGTAAGTGTTGAAACACTTAGTCCAACAACATAGGCCTCATTTAGTTCAACTTATTTTATTGTTTTTTGCTGACGTGACACTCAATAAGCGGCTTTTGTACAGTTTGATTACATTTAATGTTTTTGCGATTGGCGACGTGGTGTTGACATGGCAACTAAAACTACCATAATAAGTGCGATTCTCAAAAGCATCTCCCAACATACTTTTTTTCCCATAATTACTTCCACATCAATAAAACATAAGTTAAAAGCATAAGCTGAACCAAACTGGGCCATTGTAAACTTCAAAAGAGCTAATTTGAATATATATTAGATAAAGATAAAAATGGTAATGAAAAAAAGGTAAAAAGTAAAAAGGAATTATCATAAACGAAAAAGCAAAACAAATCATCTTTAGTAGGATGAAAATAAAAAAAATGGGAAAAAGTATAGAATATATTGTTACCAAAACATGCATTGAAAAAAAATTAAAAAAATAAGAAAATATTTGTTTGAATACAATCTCAATCCAACTCATGATATTCTTGTAGGTTGTAAAGGTATGTACAACATGAAAGGCACAAGAAAAACTAGCATGTCAAATGAAGAAAATATCCATGATCATAGCTATTTATAAAAAAATCTTTTTGAAAAAAAGAATAAATAACTGAAAAGATCGACATCTTATGATTCACGTGGAGAAGAGACACAATATCAATTATAGATAAAATGTATTAATAAGTACTTCATCCAAAAGAAAACTAAAAAAAAAATAAAGACAAATTATTATGTATAAATAGATAAATGAATAAAATGTGAACATAACTTGATGACGATGAAAAATATTTCCATAATGAACTCGCGAATTAGAGGATTCTACATAAGAAATAGACGACTTACAATGTAGAAAATGCTCACAACCATAGCTCTTTATATTTATCGCAAACAAACAATGATAAATAGTATTTTAAAATTTGACAGTTTCATATTAACGTTTTGAAAATGCTTCATCTTTCCATTCGAAAACCTACTACATTTTCTTTAAAAAAGGTTTAACAGTTTAATGTATAAATACTAGTTACAAACTTCATTTAATTGAAATGTTACAAAGATCTACTCATCTTCCCATTATATTTAAAATTATTTGTTTTTAAGAAAATGTAAGCATTTTTCAAAAAAAAAGAGAAGAAAGTGTAAACAAATTAAATAAAATGTAATGTAAAATTAAAAAAAAATCCCTAAGAAAAATTAATTTAATTCAAGGGAGTTATATTTCAAAGTAATTAAAAGGCCATTTAAGGTAATATTTGCATATACTTAAAAGTAATTAATGAGAGTTATATTCTTAAGTAATTAAAGGGCCATAATCTATTACTATAATCTATTACTATTTAAAAATATAATTAACATATATAAAAACTGAAAAACCTTGGGTGTGCTAAGTGGCACGTCGAGAGGGCTGAAAACTGTCATGTGGCAACCCCAAGGTCTTCCCTTATTATAGATATAGAAGTTTCATAAATTTATTGAAACTAGTATAATGCCAAAATTTGAGTTTTACGCATTGATAATGATGTAGAATATCAGAGTTCAACAGTAAAAAGATTTATTGAAAACAATAGAATTGTTCATCAAACCACTTGTGCTAATACTCCTAAGTAAAATGGAGTTTCAAAGTGAAAGAATCGACATCTATTGGAGATTATACGTACTTCTCTAATTGCAACGCATATGCCGATTAAGTTTTTGGAGGAAGCGATCACTTCTACAGTTTACTTAATTAATCGAGTGCCTTCTAGCACACTCGAATTTCAAACACCCCTTCAAGCTATGATAAAATTTCATGATTTCTCCAAGCATTTCAAATTTTTCACCTCATGTTTTTGGTTGTGTAGCATAGTACACCTTCACAAGCACCAATGGACAAATTAACCCCTCAAGCATTACGTTGCATGTTTGTGGGATAAACACCACATCAAAAAGACTATTAGTGTTATCATCCTCCTACACATCAAATGTTTGTTACTATCGATGCAATGATTCATGAAGATGTGATTTACTTCTCCACTGAGTTTAAACTTTAGGGGGAGTATGCAAAAGAAATTCAAACTTTTCAATATGATCCTTAGTTCCTTAAAGAAGATTATAACGTCTTTAAGGAAGGGATAAACAAGGTAGTCAATGAAGAAGTGGACAACCAGGAAGCAGTTGCGGAATTGGATGGATTGATTAATCCAAATGAAGCTGAAAAAATGTTGTTGGACCAAGTGTCTTTGATATACACTCCAACCAGGATTTTGATGGCAACAAACAACATAAAATAGTTCTAACAAGTTTGTTTAGTATTTTAGAATATCAAATTTTGTTACTAACATCAAGTTCAAGTCTACTCGTCAAAATGAAACTGGATAAGTTCAAGATTCGGCACATAAAAGGACACAAGGATCAAAAAGCTTATACTACAAGTTATACAAGTCGTGTAAGGTATATAAGTCTCATCTTACAAGCTAAAGAGCTTAGAATCATGTATTTCATGTTTTTCAGTTTTTAAAGAACTTAAAATCATGAACTTTGTGATTTTCAATTTTGTAGGTTTTAAAATGTTTTAACACTTGCAAACATATTTTACAACATGTATTTGAGGTGTATGAACTGTTAGAATTGATTTTGAATGCATTGGTATGTATTTAGACGGCTTATGGATTGACATTAAAAATATTAAAGAAAAGCCCCTATGTTTTCATGAAATCAGGATTTTTGATTTTCGTGGTTTATAAAATCATCCGAGATATCTAGACATGTTTTATGGACCATACTAAATATGTACAAAGTGATTTCAGAGGTTTAGTAGAGTCGTAGGGTTGTTAGTAGGTCATTTCAAAAAACTAGTAAGTTAATTATTTTCAGGCCCCTGCACCCAGAGCGTTGGGCGTTCTGACTAGCGAACCAACACGCTGTGCAGTAAATAGGTCAAATTTTCTAACTTCTGCCCAACGTGCTTGACACCTATCCTGCGCATTATGCAATATTCTGACAGCTTTTTTAAAGATTTGATCTACACCTTCCATTTGAATTTGGGGATCATTTAGGACCCTTGGTTCACTAGCAACGATCATATCAGCATATAAGTGGTTTGACCAAGTGCCAAAAACCACCAAGAACACAAAACACACCACACTTCCTCACATACTCTCCAAAATCCATGTTTGCTCCAAAATTTTTCAATTTTGTTCACACACTCACTTGAAACTTTTGAGGGCTTGCATTTGGAACTTGAAGTTGGTGTTCTAAAGCCTACAACTAGTGCTCCAAATCTGATTTTTTAGAATATAACTTGGGTTGTAAGGTTTCTTGATTTCCTATACTTTTTTAGCTTAATCTATATTATTTGGAATGTGTTTTTGTTTGGAAATTGTTTGTTTTGTTCTTGAGTAACTTGTCTTGGGTTTGACACTTATATTTGATCTCTTTAAGCCTAAGAATTATTTCAACAAGTTTTTGGTTTTTATCTTGATTTTCACAAACCATTTGTTCATGTGTTTTTGAAACCGCATATACTTCATTGATATCTTCTTGCTGATTTTTTGATTAAATATTGCATATACTCGATGATTTTATTGCATATTAGTCAGTGTTCATACTTGCATGCATTGGAGTGTTTTAGCTCTATATAGCTTCTAAGTTGTTGAACTTATTACACCTTTACTTTGTAAGTCACATTTCATTGTATTCAACTTAATTGTGTAATATTGACTATAAGATTTAGTGGGATATAAGTCAAGGGAAGACCTAGTTGAGACTAGGCAAAAATCCTAGTGGAAACTAGGTGGGAAGTCCTAATTTGTATTTAGGCATTCTAGGCTTGTATGCTTAGGTCGTAACATTTATTGATAATATAAGTGGGGGTTTGAAAATCCTAACTGGGGAGGTTAGGTGGTGGATGTAAATCGTTGCGATCGAACCACTATAAATCTTGTGTCTCGTATCCATCTCTTCTACTACCTTATTTGTAGCATAACATATATATTTATTGTTGGTGTTTGCATTATCATTGATTTTTGCTTAAATTCTTAAAAAGGTGATAATCTTTCGGTTCACTCAATTCACCCCCTCCCTTAGGTGTGGTTTCAATTGGTATCAGAGAAGGTTATTGCTCAAAGTGTCACTAACATACTTTTGAGTGTTTACTTTCAAGGATGCAAACATTAAATTCTGCTCACCTTAGGGAAGGCACTTCATCTACTAGGCCTCCCTACTTTGATGGGACCAACTATGTTCATTGAAAGTGAAAATGAAATTCTATGTACGAGCACAAGGTAGAAACATGTGGGATTCTATCGTTGAAGGTTACACTCCACCTAATAAAGCTGAAAAAGACTACACTCTCGAGGAGTCAAGACTTGAGCTTTTCAATGATCAAGCCATGAATCTTTTATATTGTGCACATAGTGAAAATGAGTTCAACTGAGTGAGTGCATGTAACACAGCTAAGGAAATATGGGAGAAACTTGAAGTACACTATGAGGGTACTATTCAAGTAAAGAAGACGAAGTTGAGAATTCTTGAGGAGCATTATGAAACATTTCGAGTTGACACCGATGAAGACATTGCTACCGCCATCACTCGCTTCACTAAGCTCTTGAATGAGATGAAGAACCTTGGCAATCATTATGCTCAAGAGAACTCGGTGTACAAGTTCCTTAGAGGTTTACCTAAGGAATGGGATGCAAAGAAGTATGCTATCCAATCGGCACAAAATCTTTGAGACTATACATTTGATGCATTATGTGGAGAGCTAACGGTCTATGAATTTGAACTTGAAAACTGAACTAGATTGGAAGCATTGAGTAGGGGCACAAAGAGTTCAAGAAAAGAGATTGCTTTGAAGGAAAATAGTTTTCCGGTTGCATCGGTGGAGATCATTGAGGAGGAAGTAGCTATGCCTTCAAGAAAGCTCAACAAGGCCATGCACAATTGAGACAAGTATAAGAAGAACTTTAAGAGTGGAAGCAAGGGAGGAAAGTCAAGTGAGACCAAATGGTTTGGGTGTGGCAAATCGGGCCACATTAAGACAGGATGCAAGTCCAAGAAGGTGTTGGAGAAGAAGAAAGGAAATAAGAGCTTCAAGGCGACTTGGAATGATTCATCCTCATCAAGTTCCAAATCCGAATCGGAGAGTGAGAAAGTAATAGTTTGTCTCATAACACAAAATGAGGTAAATTCTAACAATTTTAATTTTGATGATATTGATGATTTGGATGATGTTCCTAATATTGATGAACATAGGAAAGAGTTAGAAAATGAGGTCAAAAAGATGAAACAACTTGAAAAGAGCTTGACCATAGTAATTAGTGAAATAAACATAATGAGACCATTAATGATCTCCAAGTGACTTGAATGAAGTTTAAAAGGAGAGAGATGCTTTAACCAAGGAAGTAGAGGACTTCACTAGCACGGAGCATAAGTTCACTAACGGTAGAGAGATGTTTGACATGATGTTGGGAGCACAACGACGTGCACTCAACAAAAGAGGCATAGGCTATGAAGCAAACTTGTTGAATTACAAGAAATTGCTAGATGATCGTAGATGCTCAAAATGCAATAGGTATCATGTGGGTGTGAAATGTGCCTTACAAAAGGCGAAAGTGGGTAGACTAGCTTGGGTAGTTAAAAATGTTTATGATACTAACCTTTTTGGACCCAAAGGTGTTTGGGTACCAAAATCTTGTATGTTTCCCATTGTGTAGGATGCGAGGAAGAGCACCCCATGGTACTTGGATAGTGGGTGCTTAAGACACATGACCAGAGATGCACATCAATTCGTTGAATTAAAGCGACATGATGGTGGAAAGGTCGCTTTTGGAGACAATAATAAAGGAAAGGTTATTGGCCTTGGAACTGTCGATAAAAATTCACTTTCCATTTCTAATGTTTATCTTGTTGATGGTTTGAAACATAATTTGCTTAGAACTAATCAATTTTGTAACAAAGGATTTCATGTCATGTTTGAATCATTAAAATGCTTTGTTAGGAATGAGAAGCATGAAACTCTATTTCTTGCATATAGAGATAAAAATGTTTATGCCATTAACTTTGATGAGATGCATATGCAAAATATTTTATGTTTAAGTGCAAAAAAGTGAATGTGATGCATGGTTGTGGCATCGTAGATTAGGACATTCTAGCATGGAAAACTTGTCCAAATTGACCAAGCATGATATCATCAAGGGCCTACCCAAATGTACTTTTAAGAAAGACAAGGAATGTAAACCTTGTATCCTTAGTAAGCAAATGAAATCGTCATTTAAGATGAAAGTAACATGTGATGTGACTAGAGCCTTGGAACTTATCCATATGGATTGGTTCGGATCCACCCAAACACAAAGTCTAGGGGGTAAATCATAGTGCTTTATCGTTGATAATTTTACTAGGTATACATGGGTGTATTTTCTAGCTCATAGCATGAAGTGTATGATGTGTTTGTAAAATTTTGTGCTTTGGTTGAGAATGAAAAGGGATACAAGATTACTATCATTAGAAGTGATATAGGTGGTGAGTGTGTAAATAGGAATTTGGAGGAGTATATGACTACGCACTTCACTACCATTGAAAACTCTTTCGCACATTAGAGTTTTTGCCTCCGACAGCTTGAGGTTCGCGTGCCCCCACCATGATAACAAATTACAATCTTTATAATCGTCCGATTAAAGACAACGTTTGATTGTATCAAATTATCATGCTCCTAATATTGAAGTCTATGGTAATCTCAAGTCGAAAGACTAAATGATATACCTATAAAGAGTAACAACTATGACTTAATCCATGTGGTATTCTCATAGCGGGTCGGTCCAGTACCTTGTTCCTTAATAAGTAATCATGATCTCGATTCGTATCCCTATACTTATGGTCATCACATGACCATCAATCAAGACTCATGCTAGTCTTAATTCATTATAGTTCTCAGTATAATGACCGACTAGAGACATTTAGAATATTTCGACAAATACCCATAGATCTTATTATAAGTTAAACATGCAATCACTTATAATAAAAATAACAAATGAAAAAGAAAAACTCTATTTTAGTAACTAAAAATTGTAAGATAAACAAAGTTCGCAGATTGACCTAGGGCACATGCCCCAACATCTCCCACTTCCACTAGGACCAATCATTCATGTATCTAGTACCCAATGACCTAACATGACCAGCATGCTTTGCTTGTGGAAGAGCCTTCATAAAAGGATCTGCAACATTATCTTCTATAGGAACTCTGCAAATCTTCAGGTCTCCCCTCTCAATGATTTCTCTAATGAGATGAAAACGTCTAAGTATATGTTTGGATCTATGGTGAGATCTTGGTTCCCTGGCCTGTGCTATAGCCTCCTTGTTGTCACAGTACAAGCAAACAAGGTTAGCAATACTTGAAACCACACCTAGTTCAGATATGAACTTGATCCAAATAGCCTCCTTAGCTGCATTGGATAGTGCAATGTACTCAGCTTCAGTTGTAGAATCGGCCACAATCTCTTGCTTCGAACTTTTTCACCTCATTGCGCCTCCACTCAAAGTAAACATATATCCAGACTGCGATCTGAAGTCATCAATGTCAGTTTGAAATCTTGCATCTATGTAACCATTAACAACAAACTCGTCTTCCAAAATTCCATAGACTAAGAACACTTCTTTAGTCATTCTCAAGTACTTAAGAATGTTCTTAACTGCTATCCAGTGACTCTCACTGGGATCAGACTGGTATCTACTTGTTGCGCTTAAAGCATATGATACATCAGGTCGATTGCATGACATGGCATACATGATAGATTCGATAGTTGATGCATATGGAATCATATTCATGCATTCTCGCTCATCATTAGTTTTTGGACATTGAGTCTTGCAGAGAGTTATTCAATGAGACATTGGCAATGACCCTCTTTTCGAGTCTTGCATACTGAACCTATTCAGTACCTTGTCAATATAAGCACTATGACTTAGGTCGATCGGCATTTTAGTTCTATCCCTATATATATTAATCCCAAGGTTGTAGGCTGCATCTCTTAAGTCCTTCATTGTGAAACACTTCCCCGTCCAAGGCTTAACACTCTGCAAGGTTGGGATGTTATTTCCAATGAGTAATATATCATCAACATACAGTACTAGAAAAATAACCATACTCCCACTGACCTTCTTGTATACACAAGGCTCATCTTCATTTTTAACGAAACTAAATTCCTTAATTGCTTCATCAAAATGAAGATTCCAACTATGAGAAGCTTGTTTTAATCCATAAATAGATCTTTGAAGCTTGCACACCTTCCTAGAATTCTCAGGATGAACAAACCCTTTAGGTTGTATCATATACACGTCCTCAAGTAGCTTTCCATTTAGAAAAGCTGTTTTGACATCCATTTGCCATACCTCATAGTCATAATATGCGACTATGGCAATCTAATAGATATAAGCATGGCTACAGGAGAAAAAGTCTCATCATAATCAACACCTTGAGTCTGTCTGAAACCTTTTGCTACTAGCCGTGCTTTATAAGTATGCACGTTGCCATCCATATCGATTTTCTTCTTGAAAACCCATTTACACCCAATGGTCTTACCACCTTTAGGTAAATCAACCAGGTTTCAAACTTGGTTATCATACATGGATTACATCTCAGAGTTCATGGCATTAAGCCATTTATCTGACTCAGGGCTAGACACGGCCTCCTAATAAGTAGTAGGTTAATTTTGATCTATAACCAACATCTCACTACCATTAGTAATAAGAAATCTAAATTTCTCTAGCTGATGTCTTACCTTATTGGCCTACGTGGGCCTTGTGATACCTATGAAGGCTCAACTAGTTCAAGACTTTGTTAATCCCCCACTGGAGGTTGAGTGTTTATTTGTGGTTCTTGAACTTCTTCAAGACTAATTTTATTCCAATTGTTGTCTTTTGAAATAAACTCTTTTTCCATGAAGACACCATTCCGAGCAACAAACACTTTGTTCTTAGTGGGATTATAAAAGTAATATCCTTTAGTTTCTGAGGATAACCCACAAATACACACTTGGTAGATTTGGCTGATAATTTTTCTTAGATTTGTTGTCGTACGAAAACCTCACAACCCCAAATCTTAAGTAAAGACAAACTTGGTCTTTTCTCTAACCACATCTCATGTGGTGTTTTATCAATCACTTTAGAAGGAACACGAATCAATGTAAATGCAGCAATTTCTAAGGCATAGACCAAAAAGAAAATAGGAAGATCTGCATGACTCATCATAGATCGAACCATATCTAATAAAGTTCGATTTCTCCTCTCAGAAACACCATTCCATTGAGTTGATGGAGGAGTTAACTGTGAGACAATCACACAGTTTCTAAGAAGATCATCAAACTCTTGGCTCAAATATTTACCACCTCGATCTAATCGAAATGCTTTAAAAGTTTTTCCAAGTTGATTTTGCACTTCATTATGAAATGTTCGAAACATCTCAAAAGATGTATTCCCAAGCCAGCATATGAACACAATTTGTTTAGTAAGGCAAAATACTTAAATCAAATAAGTCATTTTTTAATCATTTATCTGTTGAGTCTATTCCTAATAGTGTGTAGGAAGCTTTAGTCGATCCAAGATGGAAAGCTGCTATGAAGGACGAAATGAAAGCTTTGAAGAAGAATGAGACTTGAGAACTTGTGGATTGTCCACAAGGAAAGAAACCAGCTAGGTGTCAATGGGTATATACAATAAAATACAAGGCGGATGGAACTATTGAACGTTTTAAAGTGCGACTTGTTGCAAAAGGGTATAGCCACACTTTTGGGATTGACTGCACGGAGACATTTGCACCTGTAGCTAAAATCAACATGGTTTGAGTCTTATTATGATTACCTTCAAACATGGATTGGTCACTCCAACAACTTGATGTGAAGAATGCATTTCTTCATGGAGAATTGTCGGGGGAAGTATACATGGATCTTCCACCAGGATGCATCATGATTGACAAACTAAGATACAAGGTATGTAAATTAAAGAAGTCATTAATGGGCTAAAACAATGTCATAGAGCATGGTTTGAAAGGTTTACTAAATGAATGAAAGCGTTTGGCAATCGCCAAAGCAATTATGATCATACTTTGTTATTAAAAGGGTCAATACTCATTATTTACGTTGATAATATGGTGGTAACAGGGAATGATCCCAATGAAAGGAAAGACCTAGAAGAATATCTATCTAAAGAATTAGAATTGAAAGATTTAGGACCTTTAAATTATTCTCTTGGTATTGAAATTTCTAGGTCAAGTGCAGGAATTTTCATATCTCAAATAAAGTATGTTCTAGATCTTTTAAAAGAAACTGGAATGTCAGAGTGCAAACCAACTAGTACGTACACCATTAGAAGAAGGGTTGCAGCTTGGTTCTCTTCTCGACCAACCACAAGTCAATAAAGGAAGATATCAATGTCTTGTAGGCAAATTGATGAACTTAGCCCATAAAAGACCAGATCTTGCTTATGCCTTGAATTTGGTAAGTCAATACATGCATAATCCAAGAAAACAACACATGAATGCAGTTACGCACAACTTGAGGTACTTAAAAAATGCATCTGGAAAAGGAATCTTATTCACAAAAAATGAAGATTGTAAAAATAAAGAAGTACAGCACTATTGATGATAGATGCTCGATATCAGATTACTTTAAGTTTGTTCACAGAAATCTTATGACATCGAGAAGTAAAAAATAAAATGTTGTGGTTTGCTCAAGCGCTGAAGCAGAGTTTCGAGTCATGACACTAGGTTTATGCAAGGCATTATAGTTGAAACTTCTCCTATACAACTTGGGTATTCACTTACGCAACCATTCAAGTTATTTAGTGACAACAAAGCAACACGCGATATTGCTCATAATCCAGTTCACCAAGATCGTATGAAACATGTCGAAGTAGACAGATTCTTTGTCAATGAAAAGTTACATGAGAACTTTAATAACCAAAACTATAAATATGGTTGAAAAAGAACATTAATAACCAAAAACCATAAATATGGTTGAAAGAGAACTTTAATAACCAAAAATATTAGTCACTTGTCGATCGCAAATTCCTATGACACACATACTTTTTCTCAACTAAATAAAGTGAGTAGCTGCAAATAATACTAATAGTGACCAACTATTTATAACTGAATTATTGTTGTAAGTATAAATTAAAATAATTAAATTTTTAATTTTTAATTATTTGCAACGAAATAATAAAGTTGTTAACAAATAAATAAATTTAAATTTTTATCCTCAAAATGTATTTTTTAGGAAATTCTAAAAATGTATTAGGTTAGTGACAAAATATACTTAGTCATTAATATGTTTTCAAGAAAAATTTTCACAGATATTGCAACATTAGTGACCATTGATGCACACTATAACAGTTTGTGAATATACATAAGAATGACAAGATGAATTGCTTACAAAAGTGTGAGATAATTATGACATCTTTCTAATTATTACAATATTTTAAATTTCAAGTAATTGATTTCAAACAAATAATTGATGAGCTGCATATTTATTTAATTTTAAGTAATTTGATTTCAAACAAATGATTGAATTATTGAGTGATTGATGGATTGATTGATTGGTTGGAATTGATTGATTGATTAAGTGATTGATGGATTGATTGATTGGTTGCAGATTCCATATTTGAATGCATATGTACCTCTATAAATATAGACTTTGTGTTGCTATCAAAGCTTGAATGAAATCATTTTCACATTTCTCTCGTCGATGAATGTCAAAAAAACGTTTTTTTAAGAAAAATAGAAGATTCATTAATCATTAATGGTTTTTTTAAGAAAAATAGAGGATTGAATGAAATCATTTTCACATTTCTCTCGTCAACGTTATGACGTCATATCTAGGCACAAATTTCAATTTATTATTAGAACGAATCAATTTAATGAGCGTTTGCTCTTACCGATACTTGAAAATAATCACATCCTTCATGACATTGTGCCGGCCAATGGTAACGCTGATCTGATTAGGGTAGCAAGATACGATGATGGTGACATTGGACGGGGTTCTGGTTTGATGGATTTGTGGAAAAGAATGTGCTGGACCTTACATGTTAAGCAAGTATTTGTCTATTGGTATATTTTGTCGAATACAAATCTGATTTAGCATTTTTACTGATTTATTTATTTTTTATTTCTAGGGAAATGATGATTTATGACTTAGATGTGATTGGAGTTGACAAGGCATACTTACTATATGACATGGCTTACTTTGGGTGGTAAGAGAAATGGGGGTATGATAACATTAGCTACAATGGCGATTATAAGACTACAAATCAAATGATAGGGGCTGAACTATTGGACCTCTTCCTTTTTTGCCAATTAGTTAATTAGTTCACAGAGTTTGCCATGGCTTTTTTGGGTAAATGCTTGGAGACAGTTTCAGATATTCTTGAATTTCTTTTGGATTCGAGACGCAATGGAGACTTTCATGTTGTTATTGATATGACCAAATCAAACCAAGATTCGACTTCTCATTTCAATGAGTTCAGGGTAAATGTTTCCATGGTGCGACACAAGACTGTACAAGTCACACAAGCAATATTGAATGTGTTGGTAAGAAGTGTTAATGCTTAGCCAATCCGTATTAATGATCTCATAGACAAGGCCTTTGAATTCTTCGATAACAAAAGTGCCATCAGAAAAGCGTTGTGTAACATTCACGAAGTCCATTTTGGCTCGTACGTGATATGACGGCTAAAAATTGCTCATGATCCACAGTTCCAATACAGGTTGAGTAGCGATGGCCTAAACTTGAATGATTGTATTCAAACAAGATGCAATGATTTCTATCATTTTGCACTACTACAATCTATTACAACTACTATGCATTATTTTTTTCACGTGTACGTGTTCTCCAAGAAATGGCTGGTGTCATGGGAGTTCCCCACACCATAACAAGGTCTTGATGAAAATGTACTAGAACTGAATTACCTTTGTTGATTAGAGAACGAGCAATTTGAGTTCCCTGGGATAGTTGGTCCTAGCATCACCGTCTACGAACTGAGGAATGTGATTTTTACGATATTGAATGACATATACCACACTGATAATTATATTGGTTATAATTTTATCCTCAATCGAGATTTCATGACACTTACCGCAGTTACCCATGGAGGTATTTGTAAAATGGTTGGTATTGGTGTAAGCCTTATGTCAAGTGCAGTCGTAGCCGCCCAAGGACAAAGCAATAATCTGGCCTTAATGTGATTGATTTACTGGGAAATTACATTATGCATTTCATGGTTATCGGAATTAATCAGTGTATGGTTAATATCGACAAGAAAGTGCCTATCCTTACGTTACATAGACCATTCAATTGTTTTAACATTCCTTATTACTTATTCTATGCCTTAGCTTGTTGAAAGTAATGTTCTCGATATATGGAACTTTTTTAAGTCTTGTGGTAGTTAGTAGGAAACAAAGAGAAGTACCTTTTTTGGTTTAGCTTGTTGAAAGTAATGTTCTCTATATATATGTGTGTGTATATGAAATAAGTGAAATGCTTAGTAGGAAACCAAGAGAAGTACCTTTCCTTTCAGATCTGGGTTTATAGGATTTGTAAGGAGAACCACTTTAGGTATGCTAGAACTTGACATCGATTTGGCATGCAGTTGTCAGGCATTGGCATGATTCTTTCCTTTATAAAATATTCAAAATAAATAAAAAATGGTGATATCCCTTCATTCGCCATTTTCCTAATCTCATGTTTATGCCTTCATTCCTAGTCGACGGAGATAGAATGATTTCGCACAAGCAAAAGGCTAAACTTTGATCCATATAACTAGCTCGTCCATCAAGCGCAAAATAAATGTTGGCATAAACTTGTGATTAGAAAAATGACGAACGAAGTATATCACCATTTTCTATGTATTTTGAATATTTTATAAAGGAAAGAATAATGCCAATGCCTGATTACTACTTGCCAAGTCGATGTCAAGTTCTAGCATACCCTAAACACAGTTCTCTTGACAAATCATATAAACCCATATCTCAAAATAGAGGTACTTCTCTTTATTTCTAAGCATTTCACTTAACTAATACATAATATATATATATATACATGCTACGATGGGAACTTAAAAAAGTTCCATATGTAGAGAACATTACTTCTAACAAGCTAAGGCATAGAATAAGTGATAGGAAATGTTTAAACAATTGAAATGGCCTGTATAAGGTAAGGATAGGTACTTACTTGTCGATATTAGCCATACAAAGACTAATTCTGATACCCATAAAATGCGTACTCTACTTTCCTAGTATAACCAATCACATTAAGAGCCACATTATTATTTTGTGCTTGGGCAGCTGCGAGTACGCTTTGCATAATGCTTAAACCAATTCGAACCATTTTACAAATACCTCTATTGTAACCAATATAATTATCAGTGTGGTACATGTCATTTAATACCATAAAAATCACATCCATAAGTTTGTAGGTGGTGTTGCCAAGACCAACTATCACAAAGAACTCAAATTGCCCATTCTCTAAGCTACAAAGGTAATTCCATTATAGTACATTTTCATTAAGACCTTGTTGTTGTGTGGAGAACTCCCATGGCCCCTGCCATTTCTTGGAGAACATATTCTCGTGAACAAAATAAAGCTTAGTAGTTGTAATAGATTGTATTGGTGCAAAATGATGGACATCACTGCATATTGTTTGGATATAATCATTTAAGTTTAGGCCATCGCTACTCAACCTATATTGAACTATGGATCAGGAGCAATTTTCAGCTGGCAGATCACGTGTTGGGCAAAACGGACTCTGTCAATATTACTCAACATTTTTCTAATGGCACTCTTGTTATCGAAGAATTCTAAGGCTTTATATATAAGATCATTATTACGGATTAGCTGATCATTAACACTTCTTAGCAACACATTCAATATTGCATGTGTGGCTTGGAAAATCTTGTGTCACCCCATGGAAACATTTACCCTAAACTCATTGAAATGAGCTTTCGAATCTCGGTTTCATTAGGTCATGGCAATAACAACATTAAAGTTTCTACTACGCCTCAAAACCAGAAGAAATTCAAGAATATCTAAAATTTTCATCAAGCATTTACCCAACAAAAGCCATGGCAAACTCCCTGAACTGATTTACTAATTGGATAGAAGGAAAGAGGTCTAATTGTTCAGCCCCTAACATTTGAATTGCAGTATTATAATTGCCATTGTAGCTAGTGTAATTGTGCCCCCATTTCTCTTACCACCCATAATAAGCCATGTCTTATAGTAAGTATGCCTTCATGACTCCGATCACATTAAAGTCGTAAATTATCAATTCCCTAGAAATCAAAAATAAATAAATAAATAAATAAAAATGCTAAATCAGATTTGTATTCAACAAAATATACCAATAAACAACTACTTACTTAATCAGATCACCATTACCATATTCCTTCCCACAAATTCATCAAATGTAAACCCCCTCCAAAGTTATTATGATTGTATCTTACTAGCCTAATCAGATCACTATTACCATTGGCATGCACAATGATGTGAAGAATGTTATTATTTTCAAGTATCCGTAACATCAAAAGCTCATTAAATTGACTCATTCTAATAATAAATCGAAAGTCCTGTCTACACAAAACACCACAATGATGGCACTTGTGAGGGTAGGGCATAACTTGTATTATACAATACAAGTTATATTGATGGTCCTCTCCTTAGCCACGATGCAATCCGATTTAATAGACATGGCAATTATTTTGAGCCAAAATCATCAATCCTTTTTGATCTAAGATGTAAGACTCTGAGTGCGATGGAACATCGCATGCCAAGATCAGGAGGAAAAGCAGACACTTTGAACTCCATATCTTACTGAAACCCTATTTTTTCTATTAAAAAAATAAATTGTATCATTAATTAACGTTTGTTGACTTGACAAAGTAAACATCTCCAAGAGGTGGCTGCTCTAACCCTACAACCCCTTTTTTGAGTTTTCTCCCTTGAATAAAGATCTTGAACCACCGCTGATCTTCTCTTTTGATCCGCGGTGGTTTCAATCTTCATCTATTTGTGTTCTATATGTTCAATAAAATAAGTATCCTTTTAGATCTATGAAGATTAGATCTCCTTGTTGCAACGTCTTCCTCAACACTAATTTTTTGGATCTGTTCGGTGTTTTGGTTGGTCCTTATTTTTTGTTTTATATTAGGTAATTTGTATTCCCTTTGTTGGAAGTCTTGATTTTGTCTTCTCCTTGTACAGAAGTTTTAGATTTTCTTTTCCTTGTTAGGAAGTTTTGTTATTATTATGTGGTTCTAGCAGGTGTTTGTGTATTGTAATATGTTTCAACATTATAGAAAATAGTTAATTATTGTCAAACTGTTCCAATTTAGCAACCGCATTCACAGCTAAAGTAATAGCAGTTCTTTTGAACAAATAAGATTAGTGAATCAATGTACTTTTTGATTCAATGTCTTGTCCTGTACCGAGCCATTAATGATTAATGAAACTTCTATTTTTCTTAAAAAATATTTTTTGTACCGTTTGATTACATTTTATGTGGTTCTAGCAGGTGTTTGTGTATTGTAATATGTTTCAACATTGTGGAAAATAGTTAATTATTGTCAAACTGTTCCAATTTAGCAACCGCATTCACAGCTAAAGTAATAGCAGTTTTTTTTTAACAAATAAGATTAGTGAATCAATGTACTTTTTGATTCTATGTCTTGTCCTGTACCGAGTCATTAATGATTAATGAAACTTCTATTTTTCTTAAAAAATATTTTTTGTACCGTTTGATTACATTTTATGTTTTTTGCTATTAGCGACGTGGTGTTGACATGGCAACCAAACCTACCACAATAAGTGCGATTCTCAAGAGCATCTACCTACATGCGTTTTGTTTTTCATAAGTACTTATCCACGTTAATAAAACATAAGTTAAAAGCATAAGGTGAACCAAACGCGGTTATAGTGAACTCAAAAAGAGCTAATAAAAATATATATTTGACAAAAATAAAAATGATAATGAAAAAAATAAAAAGTAAAAAGGAACAATCCTTAAGGAAAAAAGCAAAGCGAATCATTCTTAATAGGAAGAAAATACAAAAAATAGAAAAAAGTATAGAATATATTGTTACCTAAACATGCATTGAAGAAAACTAAAAAAAATAAAAAAAAAGCAATACACAAAAGGCATGCAAAGTAAAAGCAAACAACTATTGAAATGAAAGTATCTAACCACAAACAACTAAAAGTTTTATCATAGCCACAAATAACTAAAAGCAATGAACTACTCAAACACGTTCGGGAAAAACATGATTAAGAAACTATCCATGGACTTAACTCCCCCTAATAATCAATCAAACCAATTGATCAATTTGTAAACTAAGTCTCATTTCAGACATAACTAACAACATCTAAAATAGAAAAACTCAACACATGCATAAAATACCAAATATAACAATAGATAGTGAGAGAGGGTTTTGGCGAATATTACAATTTTGGATGATAATAAGAGAGGGAAAGTTTGGGTTTTGATGAGGAAGAAGAAAAAATTGATTCATGCAAGGGTCGGCAGTTTCGGATTAAATGGTTTTGATTAGAACAAACATGGTTTCAGGTTGTGGAAATGATTTTCAAATTTTCAGGTAAGCAAGATTAAGAACTCACAATATGTTATATAATGCAAAATCACACTAATTATTTGACTTAGAGGTACTTCATGAGTCGCAGATTTTGTCTAAGTGATGGCGCGTAGTGATACCCTTATTGCATACAGTCTAAATCAGGTAGAAATATCTTATTTAAAATGTGCTTTTAGTTTTTTAGAGGAGATCTTTTGAATAAATCTTTGTTCAAAAACAAATCTAATTTGAAAAAATTAGAAAGCTTAGAAGACAAAAATATCTAGTATTTAAGAGAGGGACGCTGGATTGATGATATATACAGCCAAATCAAATTTAATCAGAAAGTTGTCAGCCATCGAGAACAAATAATGGTTCAAACCAAATATCCCTAATCATAACTAACTCAAGTGAACCAATTCCAAACATTAAAAATCATCATTTGTATAATTGAAGTAATACAGTAATTTCAGAGGAAGAACAAATAAAGTTTCAAACCTAATATCCCTTAAAACTAATTTAATGCAATATTTTTAAAACCCACATAAACCTCTAGAGTTGAATTGAATTTCTACCATCAATGACTAAAACTGATAGAGATAAGAACTTTAAGAACTCTAAGCACATTGTTGTCAAGTCAATGATACACATTGATTTTCGAGTTTATACCCTAAAATGGGAGTTAACTATACATAGGGAAGATAAATATAACTATCATTGTGTTAATGACCTCCTTAAAAGGAAATACACTCTAAACTTTAGGAAGAAATGATAGAAATAACCTAACAAGATGCATGTTTAACTCTAACGACACCTTCCATTTCTAATATACCTGGCAGCAAATATTCTGACAACATATTAATCCAATACCTACAACAAATTTGATGCGCCTTAAAGACTAAATGAAATAGATATGAGTATAAACATTACTCAGAAAATGAAAGGAAGAGTATTTTTCTCTTCTTTTCTTTTTCAATGTTTCCAGATACAAGGATTAGACAAAGAAAGGAAATTCAAGGAGCATAAAAAAGAAATAGTTTCGTACTCTAGCTCATTATAATAAAAAAAGGTCAATATTATTCAGTTCAGATCATATCTGCGGGCATAAAACTATTAAAATGTTAGTAAAAAAAGCTAGTACTTCTACGTTGATAAAACTAATTGAAGTAGTATCAATATCACAAAAACAAATAAATAATTAAATAAATAATAACATAATTCTTTAGCTCAATGTGGATATGTAGTTAGTTATTTTCTATGGAACAAGTGAGTTGTACACGACCACATATTTCAATTCATTTGAATACAAACTACATGCCCATGTTATCATACAAAGATATTGTGAGAATTAATGAAGATGTACAAATTCTAGTAGGCCAAAAATCAATTGGCACTTACATCTTTGGGTCAGCTAATAACACTCCAACATTTAAAGTAGCATCATTAGAACGGAGAGTTCCTCATCTAGAAGATGGAATGCCAAACCCACCAAGACCAGTGGTTTTTAATGGAGCTTAGGGAACAAGTGCAAGAATCTCAATTCCTTTCTACACAACTCTCTCAATCCGTGAAATCTTTATTAAATGTAAAGACATTTTTTTCTCAATCCATTCGACCTAACTAATGATTGTTAAATTATTTTTCCTTAAGAGGCTTATTCCATCATACAGATTTTAGCTTGAACAAACTACAAACTATGCTAGTTACAAAAGCCTTGGTGGATAAAACTTCAAATATTCATTGACTTAAAATCTAGAATTTGAAGTCAAGAGTTGTGCATCAAGTAGTAAACAAAGATGAAAATTTTCAGGGCGACTAAATGATAAAACTAAATTTTCTTTCTTCCATACCAATTACCAAACACTATAATCCCTCAATAGACAAGTTTCATGCCGAACAATCAAATCTCTTATGATGAACATGATAAAAATACAATGATAAAACAATGATAAAATCTCAATATTTTTTTATCAACCAGTGTTGTGGTTGTTTCTTTCATTCATCATAATAAAAAGCTATCTACAAGAGAGTGCTTGCAAGAAATTGTTGAAATGTCGAGGAAGATAAAAAACCTATATGAAATTTCAATACGTGGTAATCATTTCTTTGCCACTATACACACTCCCATGGGGGCTACTATTGAGAATGTTATAGCTAAGATTCAAATTATTTTTGCTTCTTGTAAATATGATAGATCACTCCTACTCCAACTATAGGTATATTATTTAAATTGCAACAATGCAGTTTTAAAAATGGTGAGTCTGTAACTTTCACATTAAAAGTTAAAGTTGATCCACCCAATATATTAAACTATGCTATATACATCACTTAATTCATTCAAGATAATTTATATTAAGTTAGAGACTTTATATAAAAGCGCGTCATTAGAATATAAAACTGAAGGTCTTCATTTAGTACAAGAGATCCAATAATGAGTAGATTAATCCTTGAACTAAGATATATGAGAGAATAAACAATAGAAAAGGAAGAAGTATAGAGTGTTTGGGATGAAGAGATCTAACTATAAACTAAATGTGCAAGTAATTTTTTTTATCAAAGAACTTTTACGAAGGACTCAATGTTGATGTTGAGTACCTAGCTCAATCCTAGATATGTAAAAAGTGATCTAAGCTACCATCCCCACAAAAAGGTGATCAGTTGTGATTAGGTGAGACATATAACAAGAAAATAATGACTAATTATAATTAAAACACACACTCATACACACACACACACACAAAATCAAGAAATAGCTATACATGACATTGAAAAAAATTCCAATATCTAATTGTATTATTATAATAAGTATTTCATAAGCATGTACAATTATAAAACTAATTACCCTAATAAAATTACTTGGATTCTCTATAAAAATACTTAAAATAAATTATTACATTTTGCAAAATAGTGTAAGTATGAATGAAGACTTAAGTGATAGGAAATTCAAGCCATGTTGGTGGAAAAACTATAAAGATGGAGCGATGCAACGTTCCAGTCATAGAATTAGGATCTAATAGAACAATAAAAGAATAGAAAGTCTCAAATTAAACAAGAAGTATATTAGGTTGACTTATAGACAAGATAAACTCTTCAAATTGAATTGGGAGAGGCCCAGATATGAGATTTGAGTAGCGACTCATAAAGAGATTTAGTTTCCTGCTCTCAACTGAACTCATCTGCATGGCTTACCGTTACAATCTTAAGAAGAAATGATAGAGCCAAATAGCCAATAATAAACTAAAGGAATATTGTGCCACTAATGCAATAGTGCTGCACAAAGGGGACGGTTTAAAGTCTATGAATTTTTTTTGTTGGTTCTATGGAACAAGTTAATTGATGGAAGTATATAGTGTAGACAATCTTGACACTATAGTAATTGTCCATGCAAAAGTTAGTTCATGCTAGTTTTTTGGCCTGATATAATTGTATTTGATATCTCAAGCATCAACATAATTATAGATATTGGGGAAAGTGTTTTGATTCTCCTTGTTGAAGAAGTCATTGTCAAAAAGGATTATATTGTGTCTTGTAAAGCTCACTTTTAAGGCTTTGATAATCGTTAAATTTGAATGCTGCTTATATCATTTAATGAATATATTTTTACACTTCGTGCACTCCCTCCCTCAACTTCAGTATATGAATTATAATAGCTGTGACCTTGTTCTTCTAAATCTTAGTCACTATGCTTATGTTGTCTATTGTTGACTGCTTGAACCCCATTACAATTGTTTCTTTTGATCCAGAGTGTGATTCCATCTTTTCAACAGGTTTGTCCATTGATGGGGATTCCATAGCCATATATTTCATAGCTCTTTATATTTATAGCAAACAAACAACGACAAATAGAGTTTTAAAATAATTAAATCTGCAATTTTTTATTATTTGCAACAAAATAATGTAGTTGTTAATATATAAATAAATTTAGATTATTTTTCCTAAAAATGTATTTTTTTTATGAAATTCTAAAAATGTATTAGGTTAGTTACCAAATATACTTTATCATTAATATCTTTTCAAGAAAAATTGTCACAGATATTGAAACATTAGTGACCATTGATACACACTATAATAGTATGTGAATATTCATAAAAATGACAAGATGAATTGGTTACAAAAGTTTGTGATAATTATGAAATCTTTCTAATTATTACAATATTTTAAATTTCAAGTAATTGATTTCAAACAAATAATTTATGGTGGGAATATTTATTAAAAAATAATAAATAAATCGTACAAAGAGAATATTTACTTTTATTATAAATTAAATTATTTACAAGAAATGACATCTTCCATTACAAAAAAGAATATAAATTTATAGAAACTCCTTTTTTTTATTAGCTTATAGAAATTACTTTGACTATGAAAAGATCATTCTTATTCTACTTTTTTCTTCAAAACTATTAAAAAATAGTTGATACCTAATGTTAAAAATAAATGCAATCTTCTAAGTTGATGTCATGTGTAGTACATGAATGAAATTGAAGAACCCACTTTCAAATATTTGTAATGTGCACGCAATTTAACAAAGAAAGACATTAGTACTATAATTATGTTGGGTTCACCACATATATCAACATTAAAGATAATACGTATATAAACAATGAAACAAAACTCGAGATTGTTTAATCAAAAGAATTCTTACCAATATAGAGGAGGATTTTTACATGACTAAATGAGTTTCTTCCGTTTGAGATTTGCTGCCCTACTTTCTATGAAATCTAAATAAATACAATATATTATAGATTAAAAAGTTAGGTAATATATATATATATATATAGAGAGAGAGAGAGAGAGAGAGAGAGGCTTAAGTTAATATAAGTATAAAAATAAGTAAATAAAAAATAACTCACTTAGTGTTTTCTCATTATCAACAGAGAGAGGGCCCTTTCTTGATCATTGATAGTTACCAAAAGCTATTTGGAAAGTGGAAATAGAGCAAAGTCGTTCAACTGAGGAGACATCAAGAGAGAGAGAAAGGGCCCTTTATTGTCTTTTGTTTCCTTCTCTTTATTGAAGAGTCAATTTATTCTAAAAAGAAATTGATGATTAAAGTCTAGATATATGAGTCCCTTTTTTTAAGTGAAGATATATATATATATATATATATATATATATATATGAGTTCGTTTGAATTTCACGAGATGCGCGATTTTTCAATTTGTGCAAGATTTTACTCCCAATATTTTTGCATATACAATCTCCTAGAAGATCAACTATTCTCATCCTCTTTGGACAAGGTGGGCATGTATGAGATACATGCACAAACTTAGGGGGAGTGTTAAGATTAGAAAATGGAAGGAAGAATTAATAGATTGATTGATTGGTTAGTTGGAGATGATTGATGAATTGATTGATTGATTGATAGATTGATTGATTGGTTGGAGATTTCATATTTGAATGCATATGTACCTCTATAAATATAGACTTGTTGTAGCTATCAAAGCATGAATGAAATCGTACTTGCATTTCTCTCGTAGGCGTAGGTTAAAAAATGTTTATTTTTTAAAGAAAAATAGAAGTTTCATTAATCATTAATGGCTTGGTATAAGACTAGATAGAATAAAAAAGTACATTGATTCACTAATCTTATTTGTTCAAAAGAAATGCTATTGCTTTGGCTGTGAATGCAATTGTGAAATTGAAACAGTTTGACAATTAGAGACTACTATATACAACGTTTAAACACATTGCAATACACAAACACCTGCTAGAACCACAAAACAATAACAAAACTTCCATACGAGGAGAAGAAAATCTAAAACTATCCAACAAGAAGAAGAAAAAATCAAGACTTCCAACTAAGGGAAGATAAACTACCAAATAAAAATAAGGATCATCCCAAATACCGCACAGATCCAAAAAATGAGTGTTGAGAAAGATGTCACAACAAGAAGATCCAATCTTTATAACTACATGCATTTATAATTTATTGAACACATAAAACACAAAGAGATGAAGATTGGAACCACCGCCGATCAAAAGAGAAGATCGGTGGTGGTTCAAGATCTTGATTCAACTGAGAAAACTCAAAAAAAGGTTTAAGGTTAGAGCAGCCGCCTCTTGGAGATGTCCACTTTGTTACGTAAAAAAACATTAACAATTTATTTATTTGAAAATCACCTATGTTAATTAATTAATGGCACAACTTATTTTTTAATTGAGAAATCAGAGTTTCGGTAAGATATGGAGTTCGAAGTGTCTTCCTTTTCTCTTGATCTTGGCATGTGATCGCACTCAAAGCCTTACATCTTACTCAACAAGGATTGATGATTTCGGTTCAAAATAATTGCCATGTCTATTCAATCAGATTTCATCATGGCGAAGGCAAGGACCATAGATATAACTTGTATTGTATAATACAAGTTATGCCATACTTTTATGAGTGCCAACACTGTGGTGTCATTTCTAGACATGATTTTGATTTATTATTATAAGTAATCAATTTAATGAGCTTCTAATCTTACCTATACTTGAAGATATTCACATCCTTCATGGCATTGTGCATGCCAATAGTAATGGTGATTTGATTAGGGTAGCAAGATACGATGATAATAACTTTGAAAGGGGTTCTCGTTTGATGAATTTGTGGGAAAGAATGTTCTAGAATTTACAAGTTAAGTAAGTAGTTGTTTATTGGTATATTTTGTTGAATACAAATTTGTTTTAGCGTTCTTATTTATATATTTATTTATTGATTTCTAGGGAAATGATGATTTACGACTTTGATGTGATCAGAGTCATGAAGGCATACTTACTATATGACATGGCTTATCGTGGGTGGTACAAGAAATGAGGGAACAATAACACTAGCTACAATGGCGATAATAAGAATGCAATTCAAATGTTAGGGGCAGAACCATTGGACCACTTCCCTTCAGTTCAATTAGTTAATCAGTTCAGGGAGTTTGCCATAGCGTTGTAGGGTAAATGCTTTAAGACAGTTTCAAATATTCTTGAATTTCTTCTAGATTTGAGACGCAATGGAGACTTTCATCTTGTTATTGATATGACAGAATCAAACCAAGATTCAACTACTTATTTCAATGAGTTCAAGATAAATGTTGCAATGGTGCGACACAAGATTTTACAAGCCACACAGGCCATATTGAATGAGTTAGTAAAAAGTGTTAATCCTCGGCGAATCTGTATTAATGATCACATAGATAAGGCATTTGAATTCATCAATAACAAAATTGCCATCAGAAAAGCGTTGTGTAACATTCACGGAGTCCGTTTTAACCTGTACATAATCCGCCGGTTGAAAATTTTACTGAATACATAGTTCCAATATTGGTTGAGTTGCGATGGCCTAAACTTAAATGATTGTATTCAAACAATATGTAGTGACATCCATCATTTTGCACCATTACAATCTATTATAGGTACTATACGTTATTTTGTTCACGGGAACAACGTGTTCTCCAAGAAATGGCAGGCGCCATGGGAGTTCCCCACACCACAACAAGGTCTTGATGAAAATGTACTGGAACTGAATTATCGTTGTAGCTTAGAGAATGGGTAATTTGAGTTCTCTGTGACAGTTGGTCCAAGCATGTGATGTCCCTTTCCTGACCTTGGGTCGGGTCGTTCGGCCCAGACCACCATTTAAGCCCAAAACCTTAACCAGGGCCAAATATCGGTTTGGCACACCCAAACAACTTGTGAAAATATTATATAGACAATATGGCAGTAGTATGCGAAATACAAAATTTTATAAATACCATGTCTCCATAAACCAAAAAATTGAATATCTTAAATTCAACTAATCAAATCAAAAGAATATGAAGTCTCTACAATCCTCAAATACTTAAAAATGCATCAAACTAATTAAGGAAAGGTATATCTATCCAAAGGTCTTGCCAAGTTTACTACTATTATTAATGATTCTCAAAACAAAATAATAAATAATATTACACAAGGCTCACACAGCTAGGAGTCTTCAAATGAGAACCTTCCCCTAGCCACGATCTAGCGCACTTGTCAATGGACTTGTATTGTAAGTGGAGTGAGCTAAAAGAACCAACGGAGCTCAATAAGAGAAAAACCTCTAGTGTCTTTCTTGTTGGAGCATCGAGCCCACAAATGGTGGTTGTCCATCGAAAGAGCGCAAGGGACTAATATGTCTTGGACACAGTTCAAGAAATTGTTTTATGATGAGTGGTTTCCTGAATCAGTAAAGGCAGCTAAGATTTGAGAATTTCTTGACTTAGTGCAAGGCAGTATGAGTGTAGCAGATTATGCAGCGAAGTACAATGAATTAGCAGAGTTTGCACATGAGTACGTTCCATCTGAGACGACACGGAGGAGACGTTTCGTTGATGGGTTGACGGAGGAGATTCACTCCCTAGTGGCAGCATCAGGGGCAGAGACATTTCAGCAAGCGTATAATAGGGCACTCGACTGTGAAGATGCACTCCGCATTTTATGAGAACGAGAAATGGGAATAATATTAAAAATAGTATTAAAATAAATATAAGTCGTTATTCCATTCAATGCATTTTAGCTTTTGGTATGAACTCGGAGACTGAAACACATGCCCTCGAAGTGATGAGAACCATTAATGGACACAATGGCCGTTGTGAACTTCAATTAATTTCATCAAGCCAACAACAAGTGCTTCCAAGACATCACCAGTTGTGATCACTTGTTTATTTTATGATTCAGAGCGCACCCCTCAATTTGATGGGAACACAACTACATCCCGCTACAAGTGTTCATATCACATACTCTTTATAGATTAGTATATTCATACCAATATCCAATGCACCCCAGTACCTAAGTCCTTTAATTCAAATCATGATCTAATATATACTAATAACATGCCACATTTGTTAGATGAGTGATGCTCGTCACTTCAATGTACTCGTCGCGAATCCTAATCTCGATCCTTTCGCACTCGGTGCTCAATGTGAACCTTCATACGAAACTTCTTTGATCCCTTTTACTTCTCAAAACTCATTTTCACCATTCCAAGCTATCCTCCTTTAATTTTCTATCTTTTTGCAAATAGTGTAGAACATCAAATGGTGTCCAGGTTTACTCAACCTCTCCTTTTATAGGTTAAGGTTAGGTTAAGTTGCATATATCCTTTTGTGTTAAAGACTAAAGTGCCCTCCCACTTGGGCTATAAGTCTAACTCTCTATTTAATATGTTTTTGGCCGTTTTCATTAGTTTGACTTAATTAGCCTTTTGACCAAGAAAGTTTCTACAAATCTTTACCTAATTAATAGGATTTCATAAATTTGGAAATTTTGCCCCTTTTTATAACTTTTCATGTTTAAGAAAAGTTTTTTTTCAAATCTTTGTTCTCTTGTAAGTTTACTTAATGAAAACGGGCGTATATTCTAAAATCTCTTCAAACCGCGTAAATTGCGCATCTCGAGGTGTAGGATATTATACAATATCACTAATAACCCAATCTAAAGGAAATTTAACGCACATTTAATATTTAAATTACTAAATTGACCATATGTTAGATCAGGGAAGATTTGGGTTGTTACATAGCATCACCGTCTATAAACTGGTGGATGTGATTTTTATGGTATTAAATGACACATACCACATTGATAATTATATTGGTTATAATGTTATCCTTAATTGAAATTTGATGACACTAGTCGCAGTTACCCATAGAGGTATTTGTAATGGTTGGTATTAGTTTAAGCCTTATGAGAAGCGTAATCGCAGCCGCCCAAGCACAATATAATAATCAATCTCTTAATGTGATTTGTTCTACTGTGATATTATAGGGTTTTTGGGGTTCATACGCAGCAGAAAATTCAAAACAATTTTGAAAATCTCCAACAGGATATCAAATAAGTTACATTAATCAAGATCTACAAACGTAAACCATACCTTGATTTATGATTTCCTTCTCTGATTGTTTGATCTTCAAGACATTTAAGCGCGCGTCCTCCATCAGAAATCCACACATGGACGGTGACCCCAATTTGGAGTGCTAGCCCCAAGAGATTGAAAATGTTTTTCTTTCTCTCTCAAAAATCTAGAGAATACGAAAATTAGAAAAACGAAAATCATCTTTTTTTCGTTTTAGGGTATGACCCTTTATTTATATGTGTAGATGAGCTCTCACTTAAAACCTATTCGATTTAACTGTTGTATTTACGTTGGTTAAGCAAATTACACATATACCCCTATTAATAAGTTATCATATAACGAATCATAAGGGCTTATATATTATGAATTTTATCTTATAAAATTCAATACTCTGGACCATTTGAAGTTGCGCAAAGTCATTCTTTGTGTGCGACCCATTAGGTACATGTGACGTTGGTAGTGAACCAAAAATCATTTTGGTACACAAGTCATAAGCGGTCTCTAGCAAGGCATTATGACTACCCAAGTAGCATTAATATCATAATCGTTCAACCTAACGAATAACATATATCATATCCTTTTGTCGTGCGATATCCTTTGATTAAATATAAGGCATGGAAAGTCACCCTTAATGTTCAATCGTACTAGTCTCAATCTCTAGATAGATTGAAAACATCCAAGTGACATTGAACATATCAATTCACTTAGATTGGGCAATTTAACAATCTAACACATCGAAGGATCCACTGATATCTCTCTCTTTACGAGAGCAACAAATTCTTTCTTGATTACACACCTTCACATATTTCTCACATGATAACCAATCACAATCTTTATAATCATCTGTTTAAATACAATGTTTAATTGTGTCAAATTACCATGCTCCTAATATTGATGTTTATGGTAATCTCAAGTTGAAAGACTAAATGATAAACCTATAAAAATTAACACCTATGACTTAATCTATGTGGTGTTCTCATAGCGGGTCAGTCCAGTACCTTGTTCCTTAACAAGACTCACATTAGTCTTAATTCCTTTTAGTTCCCAGTATAATGACCGACTAGGGACATTTAGGATATTTCAACAAATGCATATGGATCTTATTATAAGGAAAACATGCATTCACTTATAATAAAAAAGCAAATGAAAAACCTCTATTTTATTAACTAAAAACTGTAAGATAAATAATGTTTGTAGATTGACCTAGGGCACATGCCATAACATCTCCCACTTGCACTAGGGCCAATCATTCATGTATCTAATATCCAATGACCTAACATGACCATCATGCTTCGCTTGTGGAAGAGCCTTCGTCAAAGGATCTGCAACATTGTCTTTTGTAGGAACTCTACAAATCTTCACGTCTCCCCTCTCAATGATTTCTCTAATGAGATGAAAATGACTGAATATATGTTTGGATCTATGGTGAGATCTTGGTTCCTTGGCTTGTGCTATAGACATAGCATATTTTTCAGGTCGTATAAATAGGTAATATACGTCGTCACATAGACATGAGTATAAATAGGTAATATACGTCGTCACATAGACATAGCATATTTTTCGGGTCAATACATTATATGTTAAGAAGTTTTTGCTTACTGACATCATTTTTAACTCCGCCCACGGAAAGCAACATATCCATTGCCGGTCCCAGGCCCAAAAAAGGAGGAGGGAAAATGTTTAATCTCCAAACAATATTTTACGACAAAAAAAAATCACCTCACGTGCGGAGCACAGCCTCTTCACTAGTATATTTAAAAGTTATTGACATTTGAGTTTAGTTAAAAATATAAAAATTCATCCTCTTAAATGCAATAAATATGAATAAATCGTCTTCAAAATAAATAAATGAATGAATAGGAGCAAATCTGTTTTCACAAAAAATAATGTTATAACCGATCATTACTTGGTGTTTATAATAGATAATTGAAAATATATTAAATTCAACTTATCCCTGAATTGTTGGGAAATGTGCCCTAGGCCAATTCATTAATAGTCTTTATGAATACATTTTAGTTAATAAAATAGAGGATTTCATTTGCTGTTTATTACAATTGATTTGCATGTTTACATTATAATAAGATCCATGGGTATTTACAGAAATATCCTAAATGTCCCTAGTCGATTATTATACTGGGGGCTATAATGAATTAAGACTAGTGTGAGTCTTGATTGATGATCATACGTATAGGAATAGGAATCAAGCTTATGAGTACTTGTTAGGGAACAAAGTACTGGACCGACCTGCTATGAGAACATCACATGGATTAATTCATAATTGTTTCTCATGATATGTATATTATTCAGTCCTCTGACTTGAGATTACCAGAGACTTCAACATTAGGAATACAGTGATTTGACGTAATCAAACGTTGTCTTTAACCGGACGATTATAAAGGTTGTGATTGGTTACTGTGTGAATAATGTGGTGAAGTTGTGTAATCGAGATAGAATTTGTCCCTCTCATATAAAGAGAGATATCCAGTGGATCCCTCGATGTGTTAGACTGTTGAAAGGCCTAGTCTAAGTGAATTGATATTGATCAATGTCACTTGGATGTTTTCAGTCTACCTAGAGATCGAGACTAGTACGATTGAACATGTTGGATGACAATTCCATGCCTTATGTTTGATCAAAAGGATATCGTGCGACAAAAGGATGTTATATATACTATTGATTAGGTTGTATCGATTTGCTATTCATACAACTTGGGTAGTCATAATGTCTTGCTAGAGGCTGCTTATGACTTTTATACCAAAATATGTTTTGGTACACTGCCAACGTTGTATGAGCCTATTGGGTCGTACACTAAGAATGGTTTTGCGAGATTTTAAAATGATTCGGAAGAATGAATTTTATATGATAAAATTCATGACAGACACGTCCTTGTAGTGTATTACACTTATACCTCTTTAAGAAACGACTTAGGGTTTTGGTATGCTCTGGATTGTTTTGGAGAGAAACAAAGGGTTTGGTATTCTCTCGAAGCTAGCACTTCAAATCTCAGCCTTCGTTCGTGTGTGGACTGCTGATAGAGGGCATTCGTCATTGGCAGCGCTTTAGAGATCGATTAACCTTCAGAGAGGTACATTGCGACTGAGGTATGATTAAATTTTCATAGTCTAAACGTGTTTTAATGGAATCAGATTCGGATCTTGTTGGGGTTTTTCTCAAAATAGTTTTGAAATATCCGCTGCGCATGAACCCCAAATCACCAACATAAAGTATATGTACGTCATTTGACTAATTAATTTTCCTTAGCTAATTTTTTTTCAATCCCTAAAGATTTTTATTTTTTTAAGGAAAATTCCTAAAGATATTAAATGGTAACAATGCACTAATAATTTAAAAAAAAAGGAAAATCGATATTGACTAATTAATTAACTTTCCAAAGTAGTGGTCAGCCGATTCAATCATTGGTTGACGAATCCCTTTGAAGTCGTTAACTAATTAAAAATAACAACAGAAAAAATGTTCACACCCCTTTCTCTCTCTTTTGGATGACTCTCCTTCCTCTCCCAAGCCTCCTTATTCAATTTGCTAAAACTCAACGCTTCTCTATCAAAGAAAAAAAACTCAATTCCTCATTGCTGCTCCCATTTTTTGACCAAGTCATCAGACAAACGAAGACGTGTTCGGGCAACACTAATGCGTCCTCTCTATCTTCTTCAGTCCACCCCTGCAATCTCTTTTCTTCTGTCACCTTGTAATTTAGGTATGCAATTTTTTTTTGTCTCAATGAAACAATTGATGCTCTTCTCTATTAGTTTAAAAAAATGCAGTTGGTCTTACTTTAAAATAAAATTAATTGCAATGTTGAACACCCATTGTATAATTTGGTACGGTTGAATGAAAGCACGTGATTGAAGGTATAAAATGTTCTAACAAGCAATTGATCAAAACCTACAAATGATTAAACAATGGTTGATGATAAATGCTCTTGAAGTTTTGTGACATATATATATATATATATATTTTTTTTGATCCAACATATATTAAGTGTAGGGACGCTATTTGTTTTGAGATATTTAATAATTCTATTATGTGGATTGCGTGGGTGATGGAAACTATTTGCATGGGTGATGGAATCAACATAAATCAACATAAATCACATAAATCACAGGTCATCATCATCATCATCATCATTGTTATTATTCTAATTTATTTTAAACATAGAAGATGCTGACAAGGTGATTATCATGGATATTTAAATTGGATAATTTAGAACCAA
This sequence comes from Stephania japonica, assembly GCA_039657345.1. Classification (NCBI taxonomy): domain Eukaryota; kingdom Viridiplantae; phylum Streptophyta; class Magnoliopsida; order Ranunculales; family Menispermaceae; genus Stephania; species Stephania japonica. Next base: position 37,455,151 of record CM077559.1, read on the forward strand.
TAATAATTCCGTGCGAGAGGTTAAGCTTTTTCAATTTTCTTTAGGTGAGACTCATTAGTTATTTGACCTTTCGGTATATTGTTTGGCAATTTTGCGTTGTCTTTGATTTCAGATTTGTCTGACTATTGGTAACTTAAACTACTTGCTTCACAGCCCATAAAATTCGTCTAATCCTTATATTATAGAAGATAGGAACAACATTCAACCATGAGCAAAGAGAATAATTTAGGTGGAGTAGACAGTGCCATGGCTGAGGTGAACTTCCTTTGTTGAATCACAACTATGGACATGATTGCTAATTGAAAGTTTGAAACCTAGCACTTGTACCAGGGGTCCAGGACAGGTAGATTGCTATCTGCGTGAGTGTGTATGAAGGTGAGTAATGATTGGACTATGTATAAGGTCACCAAAGAGGGGGATGAATTGGGTTACCGAGTGATTACCGCCTTTTTACAACTTTATGCTTAAATAACAACAATGACACACATACCAACAATAAATATCTATGCAATGCAATCAAGAAGGGGGTAGAAGATATGGAAATGAGACACGTGATTTATAGTGGTTCGATCCAACCGATCTACATCTACTACCTAACCTCCCCGGTTAGGATTTTCAAACCCCCGCTTATATTATCAATAAGTGTTACAACCTAAGCCCGCAAGCTTAGTAAAGATGCTTTACCGCAATAAGGTCTTATACAACAACCTAGACTCACCTAGGATTTTCCCTTACCTAGCCTCAACTAGAATTTATGCCTAGCCTCAACTAGGTATTTCCTTTCGACTTAGATCCCACTAAGCCTTACAATCAAAGTTTGATAAATACAATTAAAATATTGCTTTACAAAGTAAAGCGGCAATAAGTCCAATTCTTACACGCCACCTAGAGCTAAACCACTCCTATGCATGCAAGTATGAACTCCAACTAAGATGTATATAAAATCAGCAAGTATGTGCAATACTTAGTCAAGAAATCAACAAAAGAGTATCGATGAAAACGAGTGCGGTTTCAAATCAAGTGAACAAGTGGTTTTGTCAAAAATCAAGATTAAGCACAACAACTTGTTCAAATATGTCTTAAGCTCAAAGAGATCAAGTTTAAGTTCAAAACTCAAGACAAATTTGTTTAAAAACACACCAAATGATTTTCAAACATTACTCCAATCAATAAGTATAGATTAAGCCCAAAAAGAGTAGGAAATCAAGAAATCTTACAACCCCAAGTGTGAAATCCGAAAATCAGTTTTGTAGTAGTTGTTGTAAGCCTTAGAACACCTCCCTTATGCTGCCTTGACCGTCGAATCGATGACTCCAAAAATCACCAAGTGTATGTCATGAAAAATCTAGCCCAAAAGTGTGTAAAACTTGAATTTTTGAAAGTGTAGGAACACAAGTTATGGCTTTGGTGTTCTTGGGTGTTTGAGCAAGTAGTCAAACCCTTTATACGCCCATATGACAGCTACATATGATCCATGGGCCCAAAATAATCTCCAAATTCAAATTAAAGGTGTGGGGATTAATACTTTAAGAAAGCTGTTAGGAAACTGCATAGCGCGCTGGAGAAATTGTCCAGCACACTGGCAACACTTAGAAAAATTTTCTATCAGGACACTGCACAGCGCCATGGGAAAATTGTCCAGTGCGCTGGCCAACACGTAGAAAAAATTTCATATCGGGACACTGCACAGCGCGCTGGCCAACACTTAAAAAAAATTCCTGTTAGCTGCAGGGGCTTTTAAATAAATAACATTCTAATTTTTCAAAACGACCTCCTAACACCTCTATGACTCTACTAAACCTTTGAAATCACTTTATACATGTTTAGTAGGGTCTTAAAAATATGTCTAGACATCCCGGATGATTTTACAAACCCCAGAAACTAAGAATTCCGGTTTCATGAAAACATAGGGGCTTTTCTATAAATAATTTTAATGTCAATCCAAAAGTCGTCTAAACACATACCGGTGCATTCAAAATCAATTCTAATAGTTCATACACCTCAAATACATGTTGTAAAACGTGTTTGCATCATTTAAAAATATTTTAAAAACCTTGAAATTGAAAATCATAAAAACCATAACTTTAAGTTCTTTGAAAACCAAAATTCATGTAATGCATGATTCTAACGCATTTGGCTTGTAGGAATGGAACTTATATACCTTAAAAATAATGTACACATGATTATCTTGTCTTTCTGGTCCTTGGTTCCTTGTATGAGCCGATTCTTGAACTTGTCTGGCTTCATGTTGTCACTTTTGACTTGAACTTGTGCATAGCTCAACTTTCCTTGTGAACTTGAAACTCCTAACAAGATGTTGTATTCTGAAACACTAAATGAACTTGTTAGTATCATTTCACATTGTTTGTTAGCATCAAAATCTCGAGTGGAGTGTAAGTGATAAAAACACTTAAGCCAACATATGTAAACTATAAAATAAATTGAGGGATTAGAATTAGATTTTGGATTGTAGTAGCACCAATTGACTCAAAGATTAGGGAAGGGTGATTGCGGTGGTTTGGTAATCTGCAAAGACAGTCTACAGATGCCCCGACTAGAAAACTTGACTTAATAGGAACTGAAAAAATTCAACGAGGTAGGGGTAGACCGAAGTTAACTTGGGATGCATTAATTAGCAGGGAGTTGAATGGTTTGGAATGCTCACCATTAATTGCATAAAATCGAGCACAATGGAAATGTTTGATATATGTAGTCGACCTCAATTAATTTGAGATTGAGGCTATATTATTGTTGTTGTTGCTGTTGTTGTATTGTAATTTGCTATTTGTTTGCTGGGGATCTTTTGTTTATGAATATTTAAGTTTAAGTGTTACTGTGTGACGTCCATATTGCAGGAATTCCAAGGCTCCAAATACTTATTGACTTTGTTTATTTTACATATATTCTAAAAAATGACAGGATGGTATTGGTGTTCATGCGGAAAAGATCCGGACGTACAATTATAAGGTACTTTCTTAACATCTTTCACTTTTGTTAAGCGTCCACAGTGTATGCCAATTCTAGCCCACCTGGCAAGAATGTGAGTGCGAAACTGCTGCAACGTTGGAAGCAATTGGAAATATTGTCTTTCCCTCGCACAATATCAGAAAATAGCTCTGTTGTTTTGTCCAATGTTTTTATTGCGGCGAGGCGGTGTTCGGTGGTTTAGCCCCGCCTAATTGAGCACTACAGAGTAAACTTCGGGTATAGGGTGGCGATAGAGATGGATAGGGATGATGATTTGGCGTGTATTCCTGGGGATTGGACAAAGTTATGGAACCTCAAGCTCCCACTAAAAGTGAGACTTATGACGAGATGTATTCCTAGAAAAAGTAGATTGGCCAGCATGTTGATTGACGACGGATGTGTTTGTTGCACAAGTCAAGTCGAGACATATGGGCATCTCATGTTTCATTGCAGTAGGATACGAGAATGTTGGAGGGGAGTCTTGCCAAGTCAGTATGATGGGGATGAAGCCGATCTCTAGGGTTGGTTTTTCCAGCTTTTCCAGATGATGGAGGATACCCAAATACAAAAGATATGCATGTATTTGTGGGCAATTTGGAGGTATAGAAACAACCTACTATGGAGAAACAATGGAGCCCCATTACATGTGGTTATTAGGCAGAACATGGAATGACTTGTGGCATGGACTGACACGAAGAGGAATAGTTAAACTGGGACACCCCAATAAACTATTGGCGGTCGTGACGAACATTGGAGTCCCTCGGTAACGGATTGGTTCAAGTGCAATACTGACGCAGCTCTTTTTGATGAGGAAGGAAAGGTAGGCCTGAGTGATGTTGTTCGAAACAACATGGGCGTACTAATCCATGGACGCACATGTACTTTCACAAGTGGATGTACTCCCATTGAGGTTGAGGCTATGGCAATAAAAAAGCCGTTGAGCTGGGTGGATGGGCTAGGACTCACACAAGTCATCTTTGAATCGAACTCACTACTGGCAGTGAATGACATCAACAATCTGAATTTGAATATGCTTGAAGTTGGTGTAATCCTAAATGAATCTAAGAGGTTATTGGCTAGGCACCCCCTATGGAAGATCCATTATATTAGAAGACAAACGAACTCATTGGCTCATGATATGGCAAGGGCTTCGCAAACTCATTGGCTCATGATATGGCTAGGCACCCCTTGTGGAAGATCCATTACATTAGAAGACAACCCTTGTGAAAACTGATGTTGTCAGTTTGTACAATTGTATATAGCAAATGTGTAGCTAATTTAAACATACTGGAAAGAACTTCATGTAATTATTTTAACAGGAACATGACACTTATTCATTAATGTAATTATTTTCGATAAGGCTTCAAAAAAAATATTTTGGATAAGAACTTCATGTAATTATTTCAAATGAACTCGGTTGAACCCAAACACGGGTGACATTACATATCCAACCCACCAGATCAGCTAGGCGAGCTTGCCCACTAAAATGCATCCAAAGTCTCCTCCACTATTATTTTCCTATCAACTCATGTCTTGCTTTTCAAAGATGAAAGACGGAGGCAATGTCTAGTTGGACCTCTCATGAACAGATGCGTGGTGGAGAGAAAATGCAAACCATCCACACCTTCATTCTTGTGACCCACTGTCCAAGTACTAAACTCTAAGCCGTCCTCCAGCGTGACCTCCTTTTATGTGATCAATCCCCAATGTCCAGTTAGATCCCTCCATTGCAGTGATTTAAATTCCTTTGAGCCAGATAACACTGCCGCCACACCGCTCTTTTAATTGCGTCCATCAATTCTCTCCAGGGAAAACAACTGCAAATGGTTCCTACAGCATACAGTAAAAAATTAGAACCATTTTACAACTCAAGCATTCAAGTTAAGAAAATCCAACTCAACAATAAATGTAAACCATCTTCACTGACTTAACTGTTAAACCTCTACCGATTGACGTGAAAGCTACATGATCACTGAAACATGGAACGAACAAAATTTCAAATATTTGAGTGAACGAAATATTAAATACAAGCACACCATACTAAAGTAAAAGACCAATAACAAACATAACTAGGTAAATAAAAACACATTCAATCTACAGCCTCATGTCTTTGATTTTTATGGATTGGTCAAATTAGCTTCATCTATTTCAAGAGTATGTGAAGCTTCTTGTTGATCAATGTTGACATCATTCACTAAAATGGATGTGACTCGACTTTGATTCATATGGATTGGTACCAAGGTTAAGTCCTAGGCAAGGAGATCTAATTTTAACAGCCGACACAGAAGCAATGAAAATAACTCTAACTAAAATATATTATTGACATGGGAGCCTGTCCCAGAATAAAAACAAATTACCAATTGATTCAAATCTAGAACCCTTACCTTGCGCTATCATTGCCCTTGTTTGCCTGAATTTTTCTGCAAGTAAAATGAATTATGAGATGCAAGAGAAAAAAAGGAAATAAAGCAAATTGAAGAACATTTTAGCTGAAGCAGTTTCATATGAACTCTCACACAATTTTACAAGAGAAACATAGAACACAATTTTTACTTGCGTATGTAATCTTTCAAGTGTTTTAGAATTGGAAACAATACATACCTGATGTCTGATGAGATATTCACAACCTTGTAAAATAGCGCAATACATTGTTGATGAAGACAAGGCTGTTCTCATAATCCTTATTTAAAAAAAAAAAAAAAAAAATCAAGAATATGTCATTTAATGCGACTTGTGAAGGTCAATATAGTATCTTTTTTTGTTTGTCAAATAAGGTCAATATAGTATCTTAAAGGCTGCCAAAGCACGTTCTGTTTATGGTGATGCATTCGCAGTAAGGAGCGATTTCTTTCTCAGCAATGACATTCAAGAGTTCTAAAAAGGAAAACAAAGGGCAGTCAGGATTTTCTACAGACCACCTTTCTGATTTCGTACTCCAAATCGTATTAATATTCCACCTGAAATTAGCAATTAAAAAAAAACAGGAATCATGTGAATAACAAAATGATTGAAGCCCTTTATGTCACAACATACATGGAATTTAATAATATCAATTAATATCATGAATAAAATGTTTAGAGCTAAACCTCCAGAGTTTGAGAATCATTTGAAGCAACGGCCATAGTCGCAAGCTGTAGCTGCTTTAGAGCTCCATTGAGCATCATGGATATAGGGCCCGAAAATGTGTAAACATATTCAAGTTAGTACTTAAAGGACATGTTTAAACTCCTACATATTTTAATCAAAGGATTAACCAGTTGGTAGAAGACTCAGTACCGTAGAGACATTTAACTGTCAAAGATTTCATTTCATTTCTAGAACCTGCCAAAAACTCATTATCAAAATCATACGCTTAAACGCAAAGAAACGTTTGCATTATAACAAAAGGAAATTAATGAACTACCCTTCCATTAATATAATACAATGGCACTCTCAACAAACCTTGTAACTTGTGTTGTTTTAGGAAGCATCAAGAGTTAGAGCAATATGAGCTAATGAAGGTTCAAGTTGATAGTCCCTGCCATAAATGGTGATGGAAAGAAATAAATTGTATAATAAACTGTTGATTAATGCCACAGTAAGACTAAAATTAATGGCAAGAAATAATAAAACTGATTGATTGTTTAATCATATGAACAACATATACACATAAGTAGAAGCAAAAGTAATAGATGGATGGATCACCTGGTTCCTGAAATTGTCAAAGGATGGATCCCGAAGTACAACAAGTGGGTCCAATTTCCCCTTTGGTATTACCACCCATGGACTTTGAAGAGCAATAAGAGATACTATGGTCAAGTTTGTAGAAGTTGAAATATAATACTATATGTGTTGTGATAACTGCAATTAGGTAACTATGACTCTTGCAGCCTCCTCTCTCACATTAAAGGTTCACAGAATAGCCAGAATTAAGGTGTAACCAAGCAGCGCAACAACAGATGAATAGTCCAACTTCTCCGTGATGTCCACATCTCTGTAAAATGATTCCATGAATCATCAGTCCTCTCTAGACGAATAGCCTGCCTTTGTGCACGCTTCCAAGCATGCCTGCACTCCCAATGAATAAAATGGTTGAACTACAGGTTTCCAAGAACAAGAACTTTTATTTTTGAGCTATTCAATTCCCTAACCTCAAGATGCTGCTAATTGTGTCACTATTAATTTTGCTCTTCTGTGCAACATCATGATTTCAGGAGACGCAAAAGTTGTTTGAGATGCCATAATAAGACTAAAATTCACAATCTTCTTTGCTAGTCTGCATAAGAAATTTTATTACATTACAAAAAATGATAACAAATATATAGCAGTAGAAGTCAATCTAAAACATGGTGGTCAATCCTAGTTGGTGCTTGGAAGCTTTTCTTCTAATCCAAAATATAATTGATCATTTAATTATGTCTAGGAGTAAAATTAGCAGAGATGGATGGATCACCTGATTTCTGAATGGCTCGGATCCGTATCGATATTGATGAGAATTGATGGACACCGAATTCTTTTGAGAAGTAAAAAAGGGGCTTTACAATCCCAACTTCCCAAGCATCCAATGGTTTTACAACCATGAGATACCCTAATTCTTTGGATAAAGTTTTAAGCCAGGTTGAAACCTCAAATGACTAACTTTTGAAAGAGTTAGAAGACATTTCTTTTCCTTCACGTTCTTCTTCACACATCTTAGCATTGAGGATCGAGGATCCCATATCTTTGCATCTAATTTGGGCTGAAAGCTTCCTCCAATGAAAGCTCAATTCATTCTCTTTAGTGGCTGAAAGTTGTCAGAATAACAATACTACATTATATGCTTAATGTACATATTACAGCTGTTTAAAGTTTATATGAAGCGTGCTTACTGCACTAGAGACGACCTTCTTGAAGAATTTGAAATCATCCCATCTTAATAGACGTAACTTACTCCCCGAAGCCCTCCCTATAAACACCAATGTCAATGCAGCCATCATCGATCTCGCCACCAATCAAACTGACGGCATAAATCTGCAAGGCAAAAAAGGACGGACAAAGATCTGACAGACCAAGGAAGATTGATTACCTTGTAAATTTGAATGACTAACTCAGGAACTTTTCCTTTGGATGTCCTTGTTATGCCGTAAAATTATTTCATGACTGTATGACCAATACAACAATGTATTGGTCATACAGTTTTAAGTAACAATTGAATGACTGGTAATGCATTAAAGACGATGACAGATTTTGTGGAGTACCTCCTCGGCCAAGAGACGCAAAAGTTCCCTGATCAGATGCCGCGATAAGAGTACTACTAACTACTGAACCTCGATCACACATCTGCCAAGAGACGCAAAAGTTCCCTGTTGGTATATGGAATATAGGATAGTAACAGTAGATATAATTAATGGCGAAATGTCATCGTAAATTCCAAAAGGATGAGGAAGATCTGGGACGTGACGTCGACCCGATTAATCCCAACAGGCAGTGCAATCTTCTGATCTGAATATGTGATTTCATTATTAATTTGGCAGTAATTTAATGACAAGAAGAATATCAAACATCATAATATGTACACACGTAGAAAGTACCAGTGTAACAGAAATATGAATAGCAGCAGTAGTCAATCTGAAACGTTGTGGTCATTAATCCAAGACTTGTTTTCCACTGCCAATCCAACAAATAGTTGATCAATTATTTCATTGTGAGTAAAAAAAAAAACGTATAAACATAAGTAGAATGAATGGATGACCTGGTTTCTGGAATTGTTGGGTCCTGATCACGGATGAGCTCCTTATCAATATAGTAGAGAAAGGATGAACCCCGAAGAGCAACAAGTTGGTCCAATTCCCCCTTTGGTATTTCCACCCCTGGGCAATCTCTGATCGATAAATATTGGAGAGAGGTGAGATGTCGCAGTCCGTGAAACACGAATTTCAGTTTAGGGCAGACAGAAATGACCAACTTCTTCAGAGAAGTCATGAGGTGCAACTGCAACTGTGGCACCGACACTAACTCATAGCACTGACGGATGCTTAGGGTTTCAAGGGAGGTAAGATTCCCCAATTCTTGGGGTAAAGCCTTCAGATTCCAACAAGTACGAATCTTCAAGTGTTGAAGAGAAGGAAAGCATTCCTCCCCCTCCTTCTCCTTGTGTCTCCAATTCAACCCCCATTCCTCTACATTCCACATAAATGCAAATTTGATTCTCCTGAGTCTTGGAAATGACCTCATCTTCTCCATCCATTCCGGAAACCTCCTCCCTCCGTACCTTCCTATCACTAATTCTTCAATGTTGGAGGGCGGCTTCAGAATTCGCAACAGTTGCTCATCAGAGTCATCACTGTAAAGTTCGAAGTAAATGCGTAGCTTTGAAAGATTAGTTTTATTGGTCAATACCTCCTTCTCCACATCATCAATATGGTGTGCCACACCCGTTGTACGTATGTGCAGTGATCCACGCAGGAGCCTCAGACCTCTCAACTCTTCAATATTATTCTCACTTCCACCACTTCCACACAGCAATGGCCACATGCTCAACTTCTCCAACCGACTTAGTCCTTGCCCTATCCCACTCGGCATGCCCCTTAAACCCCTGCAACCCTCGTTCTCCAACTGCCTGAGGCTGCACAACTTACTTGTGCTCTGAGGCAGCGTTATGAGGTGTACACAATTATTCAATTTCAACGTCGCCAGTTCTATAAGATTTCCAAGTGAGTCTGGTAGAGTATTTAACTTTCCATTATTGCTCAAATCTAAGATTTGCAAATTCTTCATGCCACTAAAGAATTCAGCAGGCATTGATGAAATACCACAACCATGTACACTTAAATATCTTAGATGTTTCAACTTATCACCAAATGACAGAGGCAATGATATTTCTCCTTTACATTTTTCAATCCTCAACCATCTTAAGTTTTTTTGACCAGAAATTAGAGAAATAAAATGTGAAGCCAACATTGGGCCTTCATCAAGAGATAGATTTGAAATTAAAAGAAGTGTGCGCAAGTGGTGTTGATGTGGTGAAAAGAATTGATGAATACTAGAAACATCTACTGAAGATGACTCTGATGATGATGGCAACAGAATTAGCGAAACATGACGAGTCTTAATTTCATCATCTTGAATGCTATTATTAATTGTAGTGTTTGGTGGCACGCCAACCTTAACCTCAAAGACTGAATGTTCCTTCTTCATGACTGAAGATGCAAGATCATGCAGGAGATCATGGATCTTGAATGTTATTAAACTGCTATCTTCATTCTCTTCTACATTTTGGAAAAAAGAATGCAATTTCAATTCATCAAAGACAATTTTACCCACTTCATTGGGCTCCTTGTTTCTTAGATGAAGAAGATCATTTGCCAACCATAAATGGATGAGATCTTCTTTGCTCATTTCATAATCTTTTGGAAAAAGGCAACAATAACCAAAGCATTGCCTTGCACGCGAGGATAGATTGTTGTAACTCAATCTTAATGCAGGCAAGATTTTTGGACTTTTCTTACCTAATTCCTCTTCCTGTTCCTCTAACTCCCAAATCTCGCTGTCTCTAACTGCCTCCCATTGTGTATCCTCATCTTTAAGGCACAACAAACTTCCTAAAGCTTTCACAGCAAGAGGCAAACCTCCACATTTTTTTATTATGGCTTTGCCAATTTTTTTTAAGCTTGGTTTTTCTTCTTTCCCTATGCCAAAGGCATAAGTTCTAAACAAGGCCCAACAATCACCCTCTGAAAGAAAGGCCACCTAATCGGTATGGTTCTAAATGTATGCCTCTGATGGATGTTAGATCTAGACGAGTTGTTACAATGACTGAGCTTCCTTGAGCCCCAACAGTCAAAGAACTCATTAAGCTATTCCACTCCTCTTGTTTGTCGCTCCAAACATCATCTAACACCAATAAGAACCTCTTTTTCTTTATTTTTTCCTTAACCTCATTTTGTACGAGATCTAATTTATCAAGGACAAAGGGACTCTTGGTCACGGCCTCTACAACTTCCTTTAACAGCCTTTTAACGTTAAAATCATCTGAAACACAAATCCAGATTTTTTCATCGAAGTGTTTTTGTATCCTATCATCATTATAGACAAATTGGGCCAGAGTGGTTTTTCCAAGACCACCAATCCCAACTATAGGACAAACAGAGACGGCGTGTTCATTATTAATGTTTTCTAGCAACCTTTTTACAATGTTTTCCTTGTCTGTCTTCCTACCATATATCTGTGGTTCCGCTGAAGTAGAGCTAGTTTCTCTACCCGAGCTAATGGATTGATGAGGGACAATTGGTCCCTCCACATCCATAGACTTCTTTATCAAAGAAAATTCAGACATTTCCCTGACAATCCCATCAAACCTTTCTCGACTTTCTTTCATCTTTTTAGCAATCTTGTAATAGAATATCAATCTCTTCAAGTTATTAAACAAAGACTGGAAAGAATATCGTACCCGAACATTAGTGCAATCCTCACTGTGTTGATCGGGTGCCCAGTCGTCCAACACATCTTGAGCATCATAGGCAACATCCTTGAGCCTCATCAACCAATCTCGCACTTCCTTCCTCTTGATTTGTTTCTCTTCGGCGTCTGCAAGCACGTCGCGAATTGCTGACAATGTCTTGGAGAGCTTCCTTACTTCAGTTTTGACGACCCAGACTAAAGCAATCTCTCTCTGAATTGAGGTGATGAGTATCTCAATGAGAGGCCCAGCGACAACTTCAGCCATTTAATTCTTGGAGAAATGAATTGAATGAGTGATGGGAATGTAAATTAGTTTCGAAGAGAGTATGTGATATGAGGACATCTTATATGCATTGTTTATTCCTTTTTCTTACATTCTTGGCTTGGGCACAAAGCAAGTTAAGTTGCTATGCTACTAATTTTATTCCTTGATGATTGATGAAGCTACATTTATTCTTTCTGAGTGATAAAAATGGTTCTGATCATGTTTAGTAAAGGACTGCTTTATTAGGAATATGTATGTAACTATGTTTTCCAAAATTCCCTTCTTCTCTCTTTCTTTGTTTGGTTCAGTTCTCCTTGCTCCAAAAAGTGAAGAACTTGGCATGTGGGGTTTGTTGGAGTTGCCTTTCAAGATCTGAGTTTTAATGGACAGTCTTCACTTTGCTTCAAATCCAAGTGTGGGTACTGAAACTCTCCTGATTTGGGGATAGGTCTTCAATTTATTCACTTGTATGAAAGAAAGGTGCGTTGGCTTGGGGATTTGTTTAAACAATTCTTGTGAACTTGCCCGTTTTGTATTTGATGAAATGTTGCTTTGAAATTTTGGTCTTTGGTTTATTCATTTGGACTCGAGATCTGAATTTTGTATAAACGCCTGGAGCATTGTGGAGGCTCTTCGAAAGCGACAAGTGGGGACCATCTAGGCCCTCTAATTTCTGAGATTTTTGATCTCATAGAGTTCACATGGAGATCGATTTACTATATCTCTAGGGCAGGTAATTCAGTGGCACATAAATTAGCCTCGATTGCTATGTTTAAAAATGTATGTTGGGCTTCGAAGTATGCTATACCCATAGTAATCTCTTCCAATGTACTTTATGTTCTCCATCGATAAAATGAAAAATGCCTGTTTGGGCTTCAAAAAAAAATCAATACTTGCCTAAAGAGGACTTTTAATTCCGTTGAATGGTTATCATTTACACGTTGATATCATCAATTGAGTAGCACATTATAAAATAAGAGTAGCACATTAAATAAGAGTCGCGCTATGGACACCGCGTAATCCTTTTAGAGCACCCGGCTGATTAGGGTACCCCAGCAATTTATCAGGGCATCCTGGTACTTTTACCAAAATGCCCTTTCGTTTGAAGTGCGAACACTCCACCACCAAATCGAATGAAACCCTTCTTTTCTCCCTTCCATCACGACATCAAAGCCTGAATATACCAAATCTCCTAACTTTTTTACTTGTTTAAGGTAGATTTGTTGTTTTTATGGTTAGACGATATGTTTAACTTCAATCCCGTAGTGTTCGGTTACACAGGGCAGTGATCTGTCTTTTGGTCTCGGACGTCCATTGCCAATACCATTGTGTAAGTGTCGGTTAATATCAATCGACACCTAAGTGAGAAGGACCATTAGACCACGTAGCTGTGTATCACCAAGATTACTGATTTTGGTCTCGGTGACCTGTTACCGAGACATTAAGCTATGTCTCAGTTGTTTCCAACCGAAGTGTAATAAAAAGCTACGTTTGGGATTAAACTTGATTGGTAATAACTGACACCTTTTGTTCGTTATCGCTTATAGGGTACCGAGACACTACAACATGTCTCGGTCTTGTGTAATCGATAAATTCGCGTCTGTGATTCACCTTCGAAAATGGAAAAAAAAACCCCACAAAAATCATAAAAATTAACTTGTCGTGTGCGACGTCCGACTCCCACTCATTTTCTTAAACCATTAGACTCTAAAAATACTTAAAACTTGTCGAATCTCCGGACGGCGACGGATCGATAAACACGATGTCTGGCCCATCCCTGACGGATCGACTTGACTTCGTAGAAAAATTAAGTTTTCAAAAGTGGGGTGCCCTGAGAGAGAATTTGAATGGACGTTGGATGAGGGCGTTATTGTCAATTAGTTATAAAATCAGTTTTAATTAAAAATGGTGGGGTGCCCTAAGAGGATAGCGGGGTGCCCATAGCGCGACTCTAAAATAATGAAATATATTTCTAAAGTCACAAGTCTTGGTGCTATTGATAATTCATGTATTAACATTGTGTTTAATGTTTAAATGTAATACTAATAACATATAATTCATTTCTTATATTTTCCCTCTTGTTTAATTTTTCATAATTTTTGTATCAATACTATGAATTTATGTCTTTCTATGTAAAAAAAAAGGGCGTGTTTCTCAATTCTTAACTTAGAATAAAATGTTAAAATTGAGGGCTCACATAGAACGTATCCAAAACTAGTAGTCTATAAAAATAATGCAAGCCATTTGTAAACTTTTGCTCTATTAATTATTAATTAACTTGGATGGTGCAGTCTTCAACATCCAGTCAGCCCCACTCCCCTTTCTTTCTGTCACAATATTGTTCTCCCGACTGAATCTTGGAGACCATTGGCTAGAGAAAAAGTGTTTGTTAGATTGTCTCTCCTGCTTTGTATCTCTATGTGAACATCAACTCTCTTGCTAATATTTCCTTTCCTTTCTTTGTTGTCTTTCACTAAAATACTTGCTTATTACCACCATGCACTTTCACTGACAGGTACTCTTGCTTCCTAGTGATCCACTAGATGCAAGGAACATCTTGCTTGAAGGTAGATGATTTTTTTTGTGCATCTTGGCTGATCTAGCTAGTTTGAAAATCTGTTCATTAAATTTGTTCTTTTTTAATTATTATTTTTTTGAGGCCGTTCTTTTTTAATTATTACAATCATAGTAACACCAACAATGTAGAACACAAGAACTCCACCTATGTCTTACATAATCTGTGTGAAATCTGGATGAAGGAGGTTTGTGTCAGGTTAACAGTCTGTGGAGAACTTTGCATTAGGTTGCCAGCTACTGTTATTTATGTGGAAAATCAAATATATGATTAAAAGGTTATCTGTTAGTCTCTGGTTGCCACGTTCTTGAATAGTTAAATGCTAAATCCTTTGTCTATCGCTATTTCCCATCTAGAAATTACTGTTGCCTCTCATCTTTATCTTCTTTTAAAAAATTAATTTGCTTGTCTCTATTTACTATGGACTTTCTTAAGTTTTCATATGATATAGTACATCATTGGGGTTCTTTCTTGTTGAAGATCTACTAGCATAATTCATTTGTCCTGTTGACTTTTAGAATTAGTTAATCCTCATTCATTCAATGAAAACATCATAAACAGTAGAAAAAAAATACAAGCTGCATTGATCTATCAAAAGAAGTTGAATAAGTTGAACTTGAACCGAGGAAGAAGTATGACAATATGATAAATTCATGGGAGAGGGGGAAAAGACAAACTATTGAATTATATTAGCGGTTTTTGACTGGCAAAGAATTAATGGGAAAACTATTAAAACATATATCTGTAGCTACTATTTTCCTTGTTTGAAAAGTAATTCTTCTATTCTTTAGTTAATTCTATCATGTCTATGAGGATTATGAAAGCAAGCCATGAACTATATTAAATCGTGTAGAGTGGAATAGTCTTATCCATGTAGTGATCCCAAACTAATTTGAGATTGAGGCTTTATTGTTGTTTCCCATATTATTTTTTATTAATCAACTCTAAAAGGTGTGACAGTCACTAAATTAATTAGGTCTACACGTGGATTTGGTGTAAATTTTTAGCATTCATTTTTGTGAAATATTACTTCATGTTAACTGTCAGACTGATGCTCTAAACCTTTAGAACTTAAACTTCATGGCAATTCACTACAAGAAATTTGCTTATTAGGAATATGTATGTAGAGTTGATATTAGTCCAACAAAATGTTATTCTTTCTTTCCGTGATGATAAATGTTGTTTTCAACTATGTTTTACAAAATTCCCTTCTCTCTTTCTTTGTTTGGTTCAGTTGTCCTTGCTCCAAAAAGTGAAGAACTTGGCATGTGGGGTTTGTTGGAGTTGCCTTTCATGATCTGAGTTTTAATGGGCAGTCTTCACTTTGCTTCAAATCCAAGTGTGGGTACTGAAACTCTCCTGATTTGGGGATAGGTCTTCAATTTATTCACTTGTATGAAAGAAAGGTGCGTTGGTTTGGGGATTTGTTTAAACAATTCTTGTGAACTTGCCCGTTTTGTATTTGATGAAATGTTGCTTTGAAATATTGGTCTTTGAGGTTTATTCATTTGGACTCGAGATCTGAATTTTGTATAAACGCCTGGACTCTGGAGCATTGTGGAGGCTCTTCGAAAGCGACAAGTGGGGACCATCTAGGCCCTCTAATTTCTGAGATTTTTGATCTCATAGAGTCCACATGGAGATTGATTAACTTATATCTCTAGGGCAGGTAATTCAGTGGCACATAAATTAGCCTCGATTGCTATATTTAAAAATGTATGTTGGGCTTCGAAGGATGCTATACCCATAGTAATCTCTTCCAATGTACTTCATGTTCTCCATCGATAAAATGAAAAATGCCTGTTTGGGCTTCAAAAAAAAATCAATACTTGCCTAAAGAGGACTTTTAAGTCCGTTGAATGGTTATCATTTACACGTTAATATCATCAATTGAGTAGCACATTATAAAATAAGAGTAGCACATTATAAAATAAGAGTCGCGCTATGGACACCCCGCAATCCTTTCAGGGCACCCGATTGATTAGGGCACCCCGCAATTTATCAGGGCACTCTGGTACTTTTATCAAAATGCCCTTTCGTTTGAAGTGCGAACACTCCACCACCAAATCGAATGAAACCCTTCTTTTCTCCCTTCCATCACAACATCAAAGCCTCAATATACCAAATCTCCTAACTTTTTTGCTTGTTTAAGGTAGATTTGTTGTTTTTATGGTCGGACGATATGCTTAACTTCAATCCCGTAGTGTTCGGTCACACAGGGCCATGATTTGTCTTTTGGTCTCAGATGTCCATTGCCGATACCATTGTGTAAGTGTCGGTTAATATCAACCGACACCTAAGTGAGAAGGACCCTTAGACCACATGGTTGTGTATCACCAAGATTACTGGTTTTGGTCTCGGTGACCTGTTACCGAGACATTAAGTTGTCTCAGTTGTTTCCAACCGAAGTGTAATAAAAAACTACTTTTGGGATTAAACTTGGTTGGTAATAACTGACACCTTTTGTTTGTTATCGCTTATAGGGTACCGAGACACTACAACATGTCTCGGTCCTGCGTGACCGATAAATTCGATTCTGTGATTCGCCTTCGAAAATGAAAAAAACTCCACAAAAATCATAAAAATTTAACTTGTCGTGTGTGACGTCCGCCTCCCACTCATTTTCTTCAACCATTAGACTTTAAAAATACTTAAAACTCGTCGAATCTCCGGGCAGCGACGGATCGGCAAACGCGATGTCTGGCCTGTGACGGATCGACTTGACTTTGTAGAAAAATTGAGTTTTCAAAAGTGAGGTGCCATGAGAGAGAATTTGAATGGACGTTGGATGAGGGCGTTATTGTCAATTAGTTATAAAACCAGTTTTAATTAAAAATGGTGGGATGCCCTAAGAGGATAGCGGGGTGCCCATAGCGCGACTCTAAAATAATGAAATATATTTCTAAAGTCACAAGTCTTGGTGCTATTGATAATTCATGTATTAACATTGTGTTTAATGTTTAAATGTAATACTAATACCATATAATTCATTTCTTATATTTTCCCTCTTGTTTAATTTTTCATAATTTTTGTATCAATACTATGAAACTATGTCTTTCTATGTAAAAAAAAAGGGCGTGTTTCTCAATCCTTAACTTAGAATAAAATGCTAAAATTGAGGGCTCAAGTATGCATAGCACGTAGTAGTCTATAAAAATAATGCAAGCCATTTGTAAACTTTTGCTCTTTTAATTATTAATTAACTTGGATGGTACAGTCTTCAACATCCAGTCAGCCCCCACTCCCCTTTCTTTCACTATTTTTTTTTTCAGTAGCATAGGAGTATCATGCTACAGAAATATTTTTCTGTCACAATATTGTTCTCCCGACTGAATCTTGTAGACCCTTGGCTAGAGAAAGAGTGTTTGTTAGATTGTCTCTCCTGCTTTGTATCTCTATGTGAACATCAACTCTCTTGCTAATATTTCCTTTCCTTTCTTTGTTGTCTTTCACTAAAATACTTGCTTATTACCACCGTGCACTTTCACTGACAGGTACTCTTGCTTCCTAGTGATCCACTAGATGCAAGGAACATCTTGCTTGAAGGTAGATGATTTTTTTGTGCATCTTGGCTGATCTAGCTAGTTTGAAAATCTGTTCATTAAATTTGTTCTTTTTTAATTATTATTTTTTTGAGGCCATTCTTTTTTAATTATTACAATCATAGTAACACCAACAATGTAGAACACAAGAACTCCTCCTATGTCTTACATAATCTGTGTGAAATCTGGATGAAGGAGGTTTGTGTCAGGTTAACAGCCTGTGGAGAACTTTGCATTAGGTTACCAGCCACTGTTGTTTATGTGGGAAATCAAATATATGATTAAAAGGTTATCTGTTAGTCTCTGGTTGTCATGTTCTTGAATACCTAAATGCTAAATCCTTTGTCTATCGCTATTTCCCATCTAGAAATTACAGTTGCCTCCCATCTTTATCTTCTTTTAAAAAATTAATTTGCTTGTTTCTATTTACTATGAACTCTGAATCTAAAGTTTTCATATAATATAGTACATCATTGGGGTTCTATCTTGTTGAAGATCTACTAGCACAATTCATTTGTCCTGTTGACTTTTAGAATTAGTTAATCCTCATTCATTCAATAAAAACATCATAGATAGTAGAAAAAAATACAAGCTGCATTGATCTATCAAAAGAAGTTGAATAAGTTGAACTTGAACCGAGGAAGAAGTATGACAATATGATAAATTCATGGGAGAGGGGGAAAAGACAAACTATTGAATTATATTAGCGGTTTTTGACTGGCAAAGAATTGATGGGAAAACTATTAAAACATATATCTGCAGCTACTATTTTCCTTGTTTGAAAAGTAATTCTTCTATTTTTTAACTAATTCTATCGTGTCTACGAGGATTATAAAAGCAAGCCATGAACTATATTAAATCGTGTGGAGTGGAAGAGTCTTATCCATGTAGTGATCCTAAACTAATTTGAGATTGAGGCTTTATTGTTGTTTCCCATATTATTTTTTATTAATCAACTCTAAAAGGTATAACAATCACTAAATTAATTAGGTCTACGCTTGGATTTGGTGTAAATTTTTAGCATTCATTTTTGTTAAATATTACTTCATGTTAACTGTCAGACTGATGCTCTAAACCTTTAGAACTTAATCTTCATGGCAATTAGCACTACACGAAATTTGCCTATTAATGACATTTAAGAACTGTTGTTAAAAGCAAAAGATGACAATTTTGATGACAATTTTCAACAGTCATAGAATGAGGTGTCGTGGAAAGTATTTCCTTATAATGACAACGTGTTTAGTGTCATCTTTAATGTTTAATGACACTTAAAAACTGTCATCGTAACTATACAATGACATTGAACAACTATCATAAAACGAGCTTTAACGACAATTTTTAAATATTGTTAAAATTGTATGACAATTAAAAAAATCAATAAAAACTATTCAAATGTATATACAACCTATTGAACAATCAAATTCATTGCGCTAAAATTAAAATACCAACAATATCTAAATTCAAATTCAAATTCAAATTCAAATAACAATTTCAACATTGTAGCAACTAAAAGCTACACCATGTATTTTCAAAAAAGAAAACTACGCCATGTAACAATTACATATGAATGCAACATGGCAAGACAAATACACCTTCAAATTTGCAACTTTTCTTCTTTGCAACCTGTCCAACAAAAATAATAAAAAAAAATAGTGTAGCATATCTTTCAATCGAAGAACATAGAGGGAAAAAAATTCAAATGAGCCCAACCGAAATCACAACTCGAAAAGTACCAAATTTTTGTCAAAACTCTAATGAACACAAAAAACTTGGTCTTCTCACTATCTAAGTTACAACTAAATATCTAACAACAATAGATAAGTTTCTCACCTTGCAAACAAAATCATCAAATCATGACCACAATGAACAATCTTACAAACCACATTCGGAATGCATAAAATTAAGTTAACAGAAGAAATCAAATTTTACAAATGGTTAGGCAATAAGAGAGTTCTACCAATGCTTCGAATGATAGAAACTGATAAAAACTGACTATGACTGAAACTTTAAGTTCTCAATCTTATGCATCCCTCTTTTAAAGGGTTACTGCAAAGGTGCAAACAAACAATTCTAATGGTTCTTAATCTTTTAATTAAACATCCAATTCTCAAAATCACTAATGATCCCATTTCAGATTATGGTTTAAGAGATTCTAACATTCTGTGACTTAAATACGAAACACTGTTGAAACTTCAATAACCCAAATTGCAAAGGCAGAACACCATTCAAGTCCTTGAAACACAAAATCAGACCTCCACCCAATCAACAAACATTGATAGAATATAAACATTGCCATATAAGGTTTCTTTCATTTAGTTTAGGCTTGCCTATACTACAAGAAACAACAATTAAAATCATTCATTAAAACAAGCAAAAACTTCAGATTGTGATCTACAACTTCAAATTTGAACTTGAAATTTCAAAGCAAGATCGTTCGTTGCTTAGTAATTAATATCACACTTAAATTCAAAATTTTCTAAAGACAAACAAACCAACCAACCTTCAGTGACCTCTCTTGGTGTCTTGAAACCCAAACCAATACTCTCGCCTTTCCTTAACTTCTTCGAACTGCATCAACATAAACATCAATCATAGAAAAAGTCATCAGAGCATCGATGACGACAAAAATTCGTTCAAACAAACATTGAATGAAAACACAAACAACTCAAACAAATTTGAAACCTAGGAGTTAGAACTTGAACATTTCACTTCCAATGAAATTGCAACCAATAACCAAACTACAAACAGAGGACGTCATTTGCAATCAACAACAACTACTTATGACCAAGAAAAAAAATTAACAGAGTCAAAAGATCCTCACTTTCTTCTAACACCAACAACTGACAATTAAAAGAACACAATAAACTTCATGAACACACTGAAACATGTTGATTTTGATAAAACTAGTCAACACAAAAAAAAAACTTTCAAAGACAAAAAAAATCAATTACTTAAATACATAATACATAAGGAATTAAATAAATTACCTTTCAAAACTCAAAAAAAAAACAAAATCAATTACTTAAATACATAAGTGCATGCACATGTGTGGTGGAAGGTTGTACGCTACTAGCATCACTGGTCATCAACTGTATGAAGAACTTTGATAACCAAATGGGTTGAATCCATCAGAGGCAAGCCCAAATAAGATATTTCTTGGGTCTGAGGCAAATGAATCAACCAGGTGTCGAGCCATACTATCTTGACTATGATGAGTTGAATGTCACTTAAGGTACTCAACAAATTCAAATGACATAAACATCCTTCTAAGTCTTGGCACAATAGAAAAATAGCGTCACACTTTAGTAGGCACCCCTACTTTAATCTTTTTAGTGCGAGAATTAACCTTCCATCTAGAGCTTCCACACTTGGGAAACGAATTCAAATCTTTATTCTCATTTCTGAACAAAGAACAATCATTTATACCAGCATGTATTTTGTCATATCCCAAATCAAATTCATTTAAAAATTTTTTCACTTTATACAACTCTGGAAGACAATTGTCTTCCGGCAATATATCCCTTAAAAGGTTAAGAAGCTCATTGAATCCCTTATCAGCCATATACCAATAGACGTTTTAAGCTTATATAAAGCTATAACTGCTAATAGCTTCGTGTATTTCGTACACCCGGGATACGAGGAAATTGCAACATCTTCAAATTTCTTTCTATATTTCTCCGCAACACTAGTTCCAACACTATGTTCCCATTTCATTAAAAAAATATGCATCATCATACATCATGTGAGCTTCAGGCATATCAAGATGGTCTAATGAATCAAAATTTTGAGGTACTTATGAAGATTTCCCGTGGAGTATCTAAATCTTGTAGTTAGAATCAAAACCATTCATGACCAAATGATTATACAAGTGTGACAACCCTAATTTCCCAATGCAATTGGGTATGCCAGGCCAAGACTCGTGCGGGTCCCCGAGTCAGTACTAGGCGAGCTTAGTCAGCCTCCAATAAATTAATTATACAATTTGTGAAAGAGTTATTACAAGTTTAACAGTAACGCAGCAGAAAATAACTATAAATATGGGAAATAACTCAGTCAAAAGGAAATTAGAAATCTATAAATATGGGAAATAACTATCTCATTTACAATCAGATAGGAACCAGATAAACATGTATATGATATCCAATTCAATAAAATCCCGAGTTCGACAAACAAAACTGATATATAAAGCAACATATAACCAAATAAAAGCAAATATAAGCTACTCTAAGTTTCGCCGATCCAACTGCTATGATCCTCACATGAAATCACCTAGGCAGGGCTCACTGCCCTTACTGCAGACCTCTCTATCTGCACCCACTGTCATAAACTAGACGGTGAGTAAATGAGAGAAATTGAAAGTAATGCCAGAAGAATATAATAGTAATTCATGATTTACTAAGTAAAGCAGCTTAAATATCATCTGGTAATTGAAAGACAAGAATTTAAATAGATCAAGTGCATGATAAACAAACTAATAGATATCAATCAAAACATGGGTGTTCTAAGAATTCAAAAAGAGGCCCATAAGTGGTCTAAATCATAGCATAACGACAAAGACCTCTCGAGGTCTCCCCGGGCATCGACATAAGCAACGACACAACCATGATAGGAGGAACACAGGCCCTCAAAACCCAGTACTTGGTGTCACACATTCACTATGGCTGGTCCCACACTTATGTACGAAAGTGCCCACGTTACCTCACTAATGCAGGGTCGAGTACTCTCGAGACACACACTTACACCAAGAATACACAATCAAGGAATAGAATGGAATGCCAACAATAGATCATATCAAATCAGAATAAATGATAATGAATCACATGGTATTTCCTTACTGGCTTACTAACATACACAAGCATAAGGCGAGTGTACTTACCTGACTAGTCGCGACACGATAACAAAACTCCTGTGACCCTAGTACATCCCGTAGGTTTACAAACTACCTGTCAATGGTTTGAACCCCAAATAATGGGTTTATGGTCAATAAATACCCCTAGATAAACCCCCAAAAATTCTTGGATTTTTAATAAAATTTTTAGAAATTTACATTACCATACTACCGGAGACGCCTTGGGTGGCGATGCTAAGAAGTATGCCCCCATGGCCCCTATGCGACGCCATATGGTTGGCTCTCTGGTTGAGACGTCGCCAGGGATGCCGCAGGCCTTGGGCCTACGACGTCCTTGCGACATCTGTAAAAAATTTACAGATCCAGACTCATGCTGCGGAGACACCGCCATGAGTAAGGTCTCACTGCGCCGATACAATGTATGTGTGAATTTAGGCAAATGCTCTCTAGAGTTTACGTATGCGAGAGATGCTGCCAACACAGTGAACTATGCGGCGTCTCTCGTGGCGTAATGTCGAATAGAGCATGGGTTTTGACGTTTTGAGAGGCGCCACCATACACATAAAGCGTGCGACTTCTCGTCGGGATAGATTCTGGAACATTACAACAAATCGAATTCGACTCTATTCATAACGTCACTCTCAGCGATCATCAACCACATGTAACCGGACATCAAAACCAACCGAAATCAGTTTTAGTTCGTCGTGGGATGTCCAGATTCACTTGGAAATCTAAAATAGACAAATTGATTTGAAATTCCAATAAAATTAAACAAAAATCATCAAACAACAACATCGGCATTGATGCCACCTGTTGATTGCTCCAAGGGTTGCCGAGACACTGATGGTTCATCAGATTTCGTCTCTGGCGAGGCACCCTTGGTCATCGCGATTAAAACTTGAGTAAATAACGCATAAACAGAGAAGAAAAGAGAAAGGGGAGTAGAGTGCTCACCTTGCTACTGCGAGATCTACTCCGGCGAGGCTCCGATCACCACCAAATAGTGTTGGTCAGCCTTTCTTGTTCACCAAGAAAGAAGAGAAAAGAAATAGAGGAGAAGAGAAGAGAATGAATAGTGAAAAGGGAATCAAGTGGTGGAGTGGTCTTTATATAGGCCCACTCATCATCCACTTACATACGCGTATCTCGAGGTGAATCCATCAGCTCCCCCTTTGGAGTGTTCCCCAAGTCTAACTCTTCATGTTGACCCTAGTAGGTGACTTGGATGTCACTTTGTTATCCAACTCCCTTGTTGATCATGCGCTTCTCGACTCGTACCGCACGACAACTCGACCGTTGTGTGCTCGTGGTCTCATCACGTTCCGATTTAATTAAAATTATCGTATTTATTATAACAAAAAATTATTTATTTATGTTTTTTGTGTTTTTAATTTCTAAGTTTTCCTAGGCGAAGCCTCACTCAGACTAACAAATCGCCAAACGGCTTAAGACTCGTATTAGACTATCATACTAATACAATAATCACATAAACATAAAATTACCACGGTTTCGACTCCCGAAGTTTGAAATACCGCGAAGTATCACGTAGCCAGGTAACGGTCCTGACAAGTGTAACACATGTCGGGATAAATCTTGATGGCTATTACAATCTCCCCCACTTATTAGAATTTCATCCCTTAAATTAAACTAATAAGTAAACTAACCTAAAGACTCATCGAAATTAAACAGGTAGGGAAAATGCTCGCGCATATAGGACTCTAACTCCCAAGTTAGCTCATTGTCTCCGTGAAATTGTCATTTCACGATAATCGAAGGAATCTCCTTGTTCTTCAGCGTCTTGACCTTTCAATCAATAATCTAGATCTGTTGCTCCTCATACGTGGCATCGTCTCGCAAGTCGATCGGGCTTAAGTCTACCGTCGGTCACTGTCCTCTTCTTGGCCTGTCTAGTCAAAGCATCAAGATAGGGAACACTTGATGTACATCGACGAGCTGTGGCGGTAACTCCAGCTGATACGCAACCTTACCAACCCTCTTCACAATCTTGAAGGGACTGATGAATCTAGGAACGAGCATTCCCTTGATTCTGAACCATTTGTGACCCCTACAGTGGAGAGACCTTCAGGTTACATGGTCTCCCAAATCGTACTGAAGCTCATCGTGATACTTGTCATAGTACTTCTTTTGTCTCTCTTGAGCTCCGTTGAGTCTCAAACGAATCTGTCGTACCTTCTCAGTATGATCAACAATAGTATCAGGACCAACTGTCATAACATCCTCTGGCTCAGCCCAACAAGAAGGTGATCTACAAGGCCTGCCATACAATGCCTCAAACGGTGTCATATCGATATTCGCCCGATAACTGTTACTATACGCAAACTTGCAAAGATGAAGGAACTCTTCCCATGCCTTGTTGTACTCCAAAACATACATCCTGAGCATGTCTTCCAACACCTGGATCAATCTCTTGGATTGTTCGTCTTTCTGCGGATGGAACGCCATACTCAACTCCAGTCTAGTGTCGAACTGAGCCTGCACACTCTGCCACAACAATGAAGTGAACTGTGTCCCTCGGTCTGACACAATCGATAACGAAACTCTGTGCAATCTGACTATCTTGCACTCATAGAGGATGCTCAGTCTGTCAACTTTATTTTTAGTGGATACCGGTATGAAATGAGCACATTACATCAATCTGTTTACAATTACCCAGATGTTATTGTGACCACGAGGAGATCGGGGCAAGCCACTGACCAAATCCATACCAATGTGCTCCCAATTTCACTGAGGAATGGTGTAACGACCTGAAAATTTGGTTATTTATGGATGATGATGCATGTATTAGTATTTTACGGGTCTCGAGTCGATTGGGCAAGATAAATTTGAGTGAGGTTCCGACTAGGTAAACGGGGTTCTGATAGTTAATTAAGTGGGTATTAAATGTGATAAATGAAGTCAAATCTTGAATATGACCTTAGTTGAGGAAACATGATTTAATCAAATAAAGTATAATTTAGGCATAATTAATTTGATTGAACACCAAGTGTGCGATCGCCTCGAGAAACGTGCGGGTCGCGGGGCACTGAGCACCAGATAGATGTGAGTTAGCATGACCTCGAGTACTAATTTATAAAGTTCAATTGATGGCCTAATATAAATTATATGATTTATTGCAAATCAAATCAACATTAGTCCTATAGTTGAGTTAAGAAATTCAATAGGCTTAGAATGAACCTTGGGATGCACAACATAAAGTAATTCAAGTAGATGTGTCACAGTTGTGGTGTCACTGAAGTTGGGGACTGGGTTTATAAGGACCGTGGGATCAGCCTTGAGATGTGTACGCATGTGTTGATGAAATCACAAGAGGTATAAAAGGGAACCCACCTAACTTTACTATTCATTTTCTTCCCCAAATCGGTTTCTCTCTCACTTCTCCTCCTCTGTTTCCCCCACCTCGGCGGAGCACCGTCAACCATCGACGAGTCCTTTGGTGGTCGGAAAGTCTTCAGTCACCGGGGTAGGTTCCACCTCCCATTCTCTCTCTCTCTCTCTCTCTCTCTTCTTCTTATTTTCTCTCTGTTCGATTGGCATCACCATTTTCTTTTTATTTTTAATGTTGCGATGACCACGAACGCCGCACCGGAATCGGTCCCATCGACCCACCGGTGCTCGGGAGGTCCAGAGAGAAACCAATACACGGTTAGAAGAGTCGGTATTCACTGATGTGTCGATTTTATGGTTCGATTTTTTTTGCCCTATTTTTAGATCCATAGTATATATGAGTGAACATCCGGGATCCTATGACAGTCCGATACAAATTACGGACTGTCTTGGACTCCCGACATATGCGGGGGACGAGGGCGAAAAGCGACATTGTTGATTTAAGAGTCACAACGGCAGATTTGGTGTCTCGGCTTGCCTCTCATCGACATGGTGAACTCAACTGTGTCATTAAGTATTTGGGGTGTGTATACCCACTGCAATCACCGAACCTCCGTGTATGAAGGGTACACGCCGTAGGGACGCCTTCGGCCATGACCCGTATGGCGTGACTCACCGAGAAGTCGACCAGTGAGTCTCGGATGCGTGAGGAAGGAGAACGTGATAACAGTGGGTTGTTTGAGGAGGAAGATGAAGTTTGTTAATGGGCCTCAATAGTGTAGGCCCAATAAAGGCCCACTAACTTCCCTTACTTAACAACCCATATGTATAAGTTTTTTTTGTAAAACTGCATAATGTGTATAAAAAAGGCCATTATGTGTATATGTGTTTCAAAGTGTACGGTGTGTGTGCAAGTGGTTTTGCTTTGTGCATGGAACATGGGTATTTCGAGTATGTGTTTGTGTTTTAGTGTGAGTACGTGGACTTGTAGGGTGTGAGGGTTTGTACTAGAGTAAAACCCGTCGTAGGATTGAATTTGAATCTTTTACAGTACAATGTAAGTGTTGGGTGTGGTGTATGCAGATTTTAATTATAAAACGCCGCAGTCACATCGAAGGGCCATGGGCTCACAGCATGACCCACATACCACTCAACCAATAGACTTTTCACAACTATCTGAGTCATTTTCAAGACTATTTTTAAATTAAACTCAATGGTGATGAACTTAAGGCTAAACATTAACCCTAAAACCATTAATTGGGGTTCCAACCTATGCCAGGTAGTCGAGAATCCACAGGGGACGCGTTAGAGTCTCGGAGTGGTACCAGGTTGCGATTAATCAGGTAAGTACACACGTGTCTTATATGTGTGTATGTTAGTAGGCCATTAAGGAAATAACATGTGATTTATACATCATCTATTCATTGATATTGTTGAATTGATCCCTTGTTTGATATTCCATTCCATATTCTTGGTTGTATGTTCTTGGCATGAGTGTGTGTCTCGAAGGTATCATGTGGTTCCGCACTAGCTGGGATAATGAGGGTGTTTCCTGTAGGGGCAACTGACCACCCCTAGTGTTATGTGTACTGGGTACTGGATTCGAGAGGTGTTGTGATGCTTCTTGATTTCACGCTGCGCTAATGTTGCGACATTACCCGGGGAGATCTTGCTAGATCTTTGCCATATTGCTGTGAAATTAGACCACTCATGGGCCTCTTTTGAATCTTAGAACATGCAAATTTCGATTGTTTATCTATCAGTCTGTTTATCATGCACTTGATTTACTTACTTTTCTGCTATTTCATTTCCGCATGATATTTATACTGCTTTACTAGTTAAATTATAAATTACTGTTATATTCTTCGGGCACTACTTTAGATTTCTTCAATTGCTCACCGTCTAGTTTGTAATGGTGGGTGCAGATAGGGTGGAAAGCAGCAAGGGCAAGGGTCCCTGCCTAGGTGACTTACTTTGAGGACTTAGCAGCGGGACCGGAGAGACCATTTAGTAGGTTTTCTTGTTTTGCTTATCTGTATATCATTTCATATATATGTTTTGGGTTAGAGAACTTGGTATTTTTGATAAGATTGGTATCATGTATCTTGGCTTATCGAATTGTACATGAATACCCGGGGTTTTCAACACTTATAGAATCCTACATTTCCCTTTGATTGAGTTATTTCCCTTATTATAATTGTTTAGTCTTCCGCTGTATATTATTGCAATAACTCTTTCATAAATTGTTAAATTGATTAAATCAAAGGCGGACTAGGCTCGTCATGTTGCCAAGTTATGACTCGGGGCTTGCACGGGTCTAGGCCGGGCGTACCCAATTGCACAGGGAAATTGGGGCCGTCACAGTTGGTATCAGAGCATATGCTTTAGAATCTTAAGGACAAAGTATAGAGTTGTTTAAAAAAAATTGTGATACTAACGTCACAGTTAGTATCAGAGCGCAAGGTTCTAAAGACCTGACTCTTGGTTTAAATTCATAAAACACAAGTCATTAAACCAGCGGAAGTTAGGAACGGTTGACCTTATAGTGGAAACCCTATGATCCTGACTTAGAATCCTAGTTGGGGAGTGAGGATGAGTCGGGTAATGGAAATTGAAAACTTATTGGCATAAGTATGTTTTATGTGATGTATTATATGATATCGGTAGTTATTCACCGATTCGGGAACTCACTTTCTTTGTCAGATAGCGAAGGCGGACCAGGCTGGATCTAGTAACGATAGCGGTAAGTCGTTAACACATTGTGTGAAGACCTTCGTGCGTTGGCGCAGAGAGTCGTATTTCAGAGCATCGATCGGAAGAACATGATAGGAAGTGGATGAGGGATCCGAACAACGATAGTGGTTCTCGAAGGCGGAAGGTGTGTTTCCAGTGCGAGCCGAACCGGCCCCTTCTTCTTCATTGGAACAGAGCAGAATTCTGCTCTGTTCCAACAGCCCCTTCTTTATTTTTTCCATGAATCGAGAGGGAGAGGGAAAGGGGAGAGGGGAGACGATTGTCGTCTCCCTCCTCGGACGAATTGCTCTCGCAATTCGTCCGAGCTCTCGAGCTCCTCCCCACCATCACCACCGAACCACCAAACCGCCACCACCACACCAACGACGCCAACAACATACAACAACAACAACAACAAAAATAACACAACATCTCACCTCTGATCTTCGCTGTCCCTCCTCCTCGTCGATTTCTTCTCTCCTCTCTCACGGACTCTCGATTTCTCTCCCTGTTTCTCAATTTCCAATTGAATAAATGTGGTGGCGGTGACGAGTTTATCACATTTTTCAGGTAAAATGACCGAAATACCCTTGTGTCCATCCACTATTTCTAAACAACCACATACCCTTTTTGGTCATTTCACTATTATTTTCTTAATTTCCTGATTTTAATAGATATATTTATATATATATATATATATTAAATTACCTATATACATATATATATATATATAAATATATATATTCGCCTATACTTTCGCGCCTAAAATTTCGTCATGCGCGCGTGCACACTATCGTACCACCCACGCGTGTCAACCACGACCCCGCGTGTTACTAGGCGCCCACCAATTTATGTATTTTATCCCATTTAATCCATTTAATGTGTCTAATATTATTTTTTTTCTCAACTTAAAATTTCGTCTTTAATCTACCTGATACCCGCGTCGACACGCACATCGATGCAAATACTCAACACACAATCTCACACGTCAATTTAAAATATAATTACACACATCGCGATGTCGTTAACATATTTTAACATAAACATCGCAAATTAGTCAAATCAACAAAGAAAATAACTATTTACCTAATACGGCGGTACTTCAGCCTCACTGTGGGACCCACGAGCGTCCCCGCTGGCGTCCATGTCTGTAATGACGTCATAAAATAACGGCAAATATTAATTGGGCCGTTACAATAAGAACAAGTGACCAAGTCCACATTCAAGTCACCAATTGGATGGCTATTTGACTTCATAAGGACCTTAAGATTAGGCATTAAGATTTGTGGACACAAATGATGAAGTTTGTGTTAGGTTTCTGGGATCAAGCGCAACAGAATTTTTCGAAACCTTTTCAAAATATCCCCGAACAAGGATCCTATCGATTCCATTAAACTGATATATCAAGAGAGAAAATCCATACCTTAACAAGCACAACTCCATGTCTGCCTTGTTTGGTGTTTATCGATTCCTTCAAGACACTGCCAGAGACGAACATTGTCTATTAGAAATTCACACATGAATAGATGATTACGATCCAGAGTGCTAGCGCAAAAAATTCTAGGGAAGTAAATTCTCACAAAAAAACTCTCTAAATAATCTCTCAAGAAAAATCTCATACACATACAACTGTAACCCTAATGTCTTATTTAAAGTTCAATAATTCGAGTTGTAAAATAACTCCATCTCATAGTCATACTCTAAATAGAGTCTTAGATAAAGTCCAACTCTAAAAATGATAGAGTCATAGACAATTAACAATTACTAATCCAATTAGAGTCACATTCAAAATAGGATTTACTAAGAGACTAAATTTCTAGTCACACTAGAAATGTAGGAGAGTTATGAATCCTAGTCAAACTAGGACTCTTAATGAGAATTTTTAAAATGAATTTTACCAAATCAAATTCATCAACCTAGATTATATTAAATCGCGCAAGGCCGTTCTTTGTGTGCGACCCAATATGTTCATACAATGTTGGCAGTGAACCAAAACCCTTTTCGGCACATAAGTCATAAGCGGACTCTAGCAAGACATTATAACTACCCAAGTTGCATGAAGATTAATAAATCGATACAACCTAATAGACAGTGTATATCATATCCTTTTGTCACGCGATATCTTTTGATTGAACTTAAGACATGGAATGTCATCCTTATGGTTCAATCCACTAGTCCCGATCTTCGAGTAGACTGAAATTTTCAAGTGACATTGATCCAATCAATTCACTAGACATGGCCATTTATCAGTCTAACATATCGATGGGCCCAATAGATATCTCTCTCTAAAAGAGAGGGACAAATCGCATCTTGATCATAAAACTTCCATACATTAGTCGGACAATGACTAATCATAATCTTTATAATCATCCGGTTAAAGACGATGTTTAATTGTGTCAAATCATTGTGCTCCTAATGTTTGAGTCTCTGGTGATATCAAATCGAATGACTAAATGATATAACTATCTTGAGGATCACTTATGACATTGACCATGTAGCGTTATCATAGCGGGTCAGTCCAGTATTTGTTCCCAACAAATACTCATGATTTTGACCCATATCCGTATACGCATAATCATCACATGACTATCAATCAAGACTCATACTAGTCTTAATTTATTATTGTTTCCATAATAATAACTGACTAGGGATGTTTAGAATAATATAATAATTATTCATGGATACTATTATAAAATAAACATGTATCTACTTATAATAGTTAAATAATATTTACAAAATTGGCCTAGGACACATATTCCAACATTTCCCACTTGCACTAGGTCCAATCCTACACGTATCCTATACTGTATGACCTTAATCCGTTCTTAGTGGAAGAATTTTATTTATGTATCTTCGACATTGTTTAATATTGTTATTCTACAAATCTTCAAGTTCGTTCTTTAATAAGACAAAAAATGCTCGAATGATTGTTTAGATCTATTGTGTGATTTAGGTTCCATAACCTAAAGTTGTGAATTGGTCTTACAATAAAATCCAATGTAGCTTTCAACACTTGCAATCACAACTTATTCAATCATGAATCTTATGATCTAAACATTTTCTTTGGTTGCATCAAATGCTGCTAAAACTAAATTTATATTGTAGAACTTTGTCAGAGTGAGTTTAGAACATTTCCAACTCACTTCATCTTCCTATGAAGTTAACACATATCCACATTGCGATCATTAATATTTTATATTAGCTTGAAAGATTGCATTTTGCAACCATTTAGAAAACTCACATCTTTCAAATCTTTGTAAACACAATAACATTTCTTAAGTGCTTCCGAAGTACTTAAGAATGTTATCAATAAATATCCAGTGACGTTTACGGGAATCTTTGAAATATATGTATGTTTTGCCCAAAGCATATGATATATCAAGTTGAATGCAAAGTATAACATATCTAATGATTCCCATAGCTAATGCATATGAAATCATACTCACATTGTCCCGCTCATAATTTGTCAGAAAACTTTGAGTCTTGCTGAGACTTATATTATAAGACATAAGTACGAATTCTTTTAAGAATCTCGCACACTAAAACCTTTTCAGTTATTTGTCTATATAAGCACACTAATTTAGACTAATTAGCCTATTAAATCTATCTCTAAAGATCTTTATCACAAAGATATAGGCCTAATTGTCTACGAATTTCATTGAGAAGCTTTTCCTCAACCAAGACTTGACATTTTGTAAGGTTAAGACATTGTTTCTAATGAATAATATATCATCAACATACAGATTCAGAAAAGATAATTGCACTCCCACTAACCTTTATGTGTATATAAGGTTTATCTTCGATTCAATGAACTTAATTAATTAATCAAAACATATATCCCAACTCTGATAAGCTTACTATAATTCATAAAATGAATCTTTTAAGCTTGCATACCTTTCTAAAATTCTTAAGATAATTAAAGAGTCGCACTAAGGGCACCCCGCAATCCTCTCAGGGCACCCCGCTGATTAGGGCACCCCAGCAATTTATCAGGGCACCTCGGTACTTTTACCAAAATGCCCTTTCATTTGATGTGCGAGCACCCCACCACCAAATTGAATGAAACCATTTTTTTCTCCCTTCCATCACCACATCAAGGCCTCAATATACCAAATTCCCTCACTTTCTTGCTTGTTGAAGGTAGATTTGTTGTTTTTATGATCGAACGATGTGTTTAACTTCAATCCTGTAGCGCTCGATCACACAGGGCTGTGATTTATCTTTTGGTCTCGGACGTCCATTGCCGAAACCATTATGTAAGTGTCGGTTAATATCAACCGACATCTAAGTAAGAAGGACCCTTATACCACATGGCTATGTATCACTGAGACTACTGGTTTTGGTCTCGTTGGCCTGTTATCGAGACATTAAGCTATGTCTCGGTTGCTTCCAACCGAAGTGTAATAAAAAGCTACATTTTGGATTAAACTCGGTTGGTAATAACCGACACCTTTTGTTAGTTATCAGTTATAGGGTACCGAGACACTAAAATATGTCTCGGTCCTGTGTGACTGATAAATTCGTGTCCGTGGTTCACCTTCAAAAATGGAAAAAAAACCTCATAAAAACCATAAAAACTAACTTGTTGTGTGCGACGTCCGCCTCCCACTCATTTTCTTCAACCATTAGACTTTAAAAACACTTAAATCTTGTCGAATCTCCGAGAGGCGACAGGTCAACAAACGCAATTAACAAGGGTTTGTGCGCACTCTTTAATCAACAAACACGATGTTCGGCTCGTGACGGATTGACTTGACTTCGTAAAAAAATTGAGGTTTCAAAAGTGGGGTGCCCTGAGAGGGCATTTGAATGGGTATGTAAATTATTGGATTGGATGAGGGCATTTTTGTCAATTGGTCATAAAATCAGTTTTAATTAAAAATGGCGGGGTGCCCTGAGAGGATTGCGGGGTGCCCATTGTGTCATACACATCTTTAAGGAGCATAGAGCAATGCTATTTTGATACACATTTACTATATCTTATAGTCAAGCTATGAAGTAATGACAATAAGAATTCTATACCTTAAGCTTAGCTACTATTGAAAAATCTTATCATAATCAACACCTTGATTAAGATTGAAAATTTTCTAATTTTTCTATAAGCCGTTCTTTTTAGTATGCACCTTTTTTATGTCATTTTAAATTATTTACCTCTAATGGTCATACCACTTTTCAAGTAAATAAATCAAGTTCCAAACTTGAATAACATACATGATTTAAAAGTGAGAGTTCATTAACACTTAGTCTCTTCATCCAATCTAGACAAGACATGTCTCTTGATAAGTAGTGATTCATTATGATCCAGTATGAAAAAATATATCACAACTATCAATAATAAGAAATTTCAGATTTCTCTAGCCTTATTATTCTAGATTTTTAAGAGATATAAGTTACTTGTGTACACTCAATTAGTTCAAAACTTTATTGAGCATCCTAAAGTGGTTCAATTCTCATTTGTGGCTCTTGAACATTTCAAGATTTATTTTATCCCCAATAATGTCTTTGAAAGAAGCTCTTTATTTAGAAAGACTTCATTTTGAGCAACAAATAGTTTGTTCTCAATAGGAAAAAATAGTATCATAATGATCAATCACAAATAGGTACAAATGACTTAGGTATCAAACTTTATGTGACTTAACGTCTTACGCAAGTCTCGTCGCCTCAAGTCTAAAGAAAAGATGAATTAGGTCTTTTATTCCATATCGTAAATGGAATTTTATCAACAACTTTAAAGAATATAAGGTTTAGTACGAAGTGCAGTGGTTTCTAAAGTATAGCCTAAATAAGAAATCTTAGGAAGGTCTATGTGACACATCATAAATCGAATTATATCCTATATAGTTCGATTTCTCCTTTTAAAACATCATTTCGCAAGTCATGTTCCTAGTAGAGTTAATTGCAAGACTATCCCACAATTTTAAAGATGATCATTTAAACTCTTGGCTCAAATATTATCTACCTTGATCTCATCAAAGTATGCTAATAGTTTGCCAAGTGATTTTATTTTCTATATGCTTATTTTGAAATGTTCGTAACAATTCAAAATTATGTCTCCCTGATAGGATCTATAATTCACTATAAAATGAATGATTTCACTCTGTTAAATTAATAAAATATATATTTTATTGTGGGCCCACCTGAACCAAGCTCAGTTCGACCCAACTCGGCCAAGCCTAGGCTGATTGTGACGGCCTCTCTTTTAATCTAGGGCACCGCCCAGCCTAATCTCGTAATTAAGCCCTAATCACGACACATAGGACCCAATTACGTATTATTCTGCATTTACTACTTATATTTTCGTGGATCGTGTTCAGGATAAGTAATTCACTAGTTTTGTTATTTATTCAATTTTTCATAGTTACTAAATTAGTGGAAGTCTTTAATGTATTAGCGGAAGCAAATTTTTATAATCCTAAATGTGGAAACCAGGAAATAACGATCACAATATATATATATATGTAAGTAAACGTCGAACATATAAACAGTGTGATAGTTAAAAGTCGGGGAGCTATGCGCTCAGAACTAAGAGGTAGTCGCTGATCTTCTCCTTGCCAGGCCTGGTGCTACTAGACGGACCTACACCCACCGTCACAAACTAGACGGTGAGTATAGTGATATTTAAGTGATAACTGGAGAATTCTATACTACATTTCCAATTTAAACAATAGGTATTTAAAAGCATAAAGTAGCAGAAGAATGATGAATAAATAATGCAAGTAAATACCACAGTTAACAAAAATACATAGATAAACACAAGCTAAGTCGAGATGATCTACGTCCGGTCGGCGGTGAGAACTATCACCTAGCCTTTACCACTACTGTATGGAGGTGTGCTCAACATATCATCATTTTCTAGTAACCTTAAATGGCGGAGCTGTGCTATACGCGTATAAATGATATATACTTGTCGACAACCCCGTCGCCAATACCACGTGTGCCACCCTGTGAATCCGCGCATCTCGTGTGCAATGGACACTAGATAATTCCTACTTTAGTTTTAAAGAATTAATATCCTACAACGCTATGATTTCAACACAAGTTAGGCTACAAAGCCCAAGGGAATAGAATACAAGTCCATACATATTAAATAGACCTAAAGCATGCTTATCTAAGTAATCATCAACCTCAATTTAAGACAAACATTGAGCATATAAGGAGACATAGAGTCAATGATATACTACACAAGGCATCATGCAATATCAACATTCATAATGAACGGAACAAGGAAAGCATGATATGAGAGTACAAACAGTTAGTCTACCAATAGACTGAATAATATATTAAATGGAAAGAAATAAAGTAAAGGATTCCCACAATCTCACTTACAAGTCAAGATAGTAGTCTTAGCTATCCGGCCTCCCAATACTCAAAACTCGCATTCCTAGACTCCCGGTACGCTCTCCTAAGTCCTGGTATGCTCTTATACTATTTAGGGTCGATGTGTGCGTGTCATTTGTATAGCTCATATACTTGATTGATCAATTTAGTCTTTTAGTATTTTATTTGTAAAACATGCTGTGAACAGTGTCCAACGCGCTATTGACATCACCCAGTGCGCTCGCACGCATAAGTGCGTAATGGGGGACTCGCCACGCGTTGGGGGTACCCAGCGCACTATCGAAAATCCCCAGCACGCTTCTGTTCTTGAGCGATGAATAGTAGCATTGTCTTCCCCATAATAGGCATCATGTTAAGCACTGTACCTAGCATGCTGGCTACGCGAAACCCAAAATTCTAGAGGGAAATTCTGATTTTTCTGTGGTTCTGGACATCATCAAATTGTTCATAAACACATGTGTGACTTCATTGAACACAAATCATCATCAAAAACACTTCCAAAACAGAGAAATCCTCGGATATGTCAGATTTAAACATGCATGAAAGCATTTTACAAATTTTCACTAAAAACTTTGATTTCTTCAAAAATTCAGTTCAAAACCATAGATAACACTCGAATCAAACAATATAAGAAATAAAAACTCTTTACAAACCAATATCACAGCTCAAATCCAATTTTAACACAAAATCCCCATTTTCAACCCATTTTAATGGAAAAAGTGGTTGTGAGTGTTATTACCTTAGGTTAGATATTGGTTTTCCTCCACTCTTTGCTCGATCTTTGCCCTCAAGAACTCCCATGAATCATTTCTCTCAATTCAATTCTGGAAATTTTTGCATGCATTTGTGTTGGAGCATCCCACTCACTTGGTATTTATAGGTTGTAGTGTAATATAGTGTGCGCCACATATCTCGAGGCAAAATCGAGGTTCCTAACTAGGCAGTCTAGCTTCCTTGGTGACACATAATTTGTGACACTCAACATGGGAGTGTGTGGCAGCACAGATCATGAGGTAAGTCCTATGGTTATTTAAATTGAAACTCAACTATAGGACATTTAAATGTGATTTATTTATTTGGTAAACTTTAGGTCAATTTAATTGTTGTGCATTGATTCAATATACCATATGTTATGCATTAAATTAAACTGTGTTTTACTAAGTTTAGACTTACCACAAGTCTTGCTACCCAGTACCTCGACTCGCATGCAACTCGAGGCACGTCCCCGTTCGCGTCTCGATATCTATGGCTGCAAGAACTGACTTAATTAGCCTACACACATAAAGAACACTAGGCATACACCATTTCAAATATAAAATATACCTCGACCACGTGCCTCGGTCAATGTGCGTATCTCATACGAGTCCCACGTCGTGGGTCGGTGAGCCTGATTATGACTAAAATCTAGGATTAGAAATTTGGGCAGTGACAAATATTCCTAATAAAATGGAAATTTCATCCTCGAAATTTGATTTAACTCGAGTGAAACCTTATTAAAATGCACATAGCAGGGAGGTATTGTTTAACCAATCCCTCTAACCTCACTCACGTGGGCCCATTCCGATGTGAGTAGGTGATATTAACTCTCTAACTGGTGGCACACAGCTAACCTAACCAGTCTATGGTTGTGTCGTAAATTACAGATTCACACAGAATATTTTGGGAGTAAATATCGGATTCACATTGAATACACACACATAGCTTGATATCTGACTTGAATTTACGAACCCAGTTATAGTGATATGATAGATACCAGATTCACACAGTATCGTGCACACAACTATATATCATTCTTTGAATGGTGTATTCACAAAAACTTCCTTACCATTACTCACACAAAGTACTTCTTAATAACTGGCTCTCTGCTACTGTGTACAAGGCTACTAGGGTCTCCATCTCCTTACTCGACGCCGATTGGCCTCTCTTGTTACCGGTGCTCAGTGTATTACCTCAATGTACGAATATCGAACATCCCAAAATCTCGAATAGGACGGACTTACTGAAGCAATCAATGAAGGCGTGGTATGCTAATAACCAATCCATCTTAAAAAGTCTGTCGAACTCTAACATCTAAAGGACTCTAAACTTGGCAGGTAACTCTACCCCACCAATCTCAACTAGGGCCTCTCACCTAGACTGTTAGGGTAAACCCTATTCCCAGCTGTGGTACTCAACATCAAATGTACTTTAACTTTACTTGGTGTCAGTCCTATGATGCCAAAAATACGACTAGTAATGAAGTAAATGGTAGAATCTGAATCAAATAAAACATAAGCATCTATATCGGCGATAGAAATCATATCCCCTATAAGACTCAGTATAGCGCTGGCATCTGGTTGGGCTACCATGTGAACTGCCACTTGGCCCTGTGGTGGGTATACTGATGCTGGTTGTGGGCACTCCCTTACTACATGTCCCACTTGTCCGCATCTGTAATATGTGATTTGTCGGCGCAGAATGGACTGCTGCTGACCTTGACCCTACGTCTGTCTCTGTCCCGGACGAGGTCTTCCTCAATCACTGCCTCGTACTCTACCACCCTATTGCTGATGTTTTCGTGGCACTGGTGGTGCTAGAGATACAAGTCTCTGTAGTGGAGGTAATATTGGACTAGTCGATGATGGTAGCAAGGAGTGTCCTCCTCTTGAGCTCTGTGATGAGGTGACATATCATACCTAGGGCACAACTGATGTGTGATGTGAAGACGTCCCCGATCCCTATGAGCCTCTATCTTGTGTCCTATGTCCCTTGCATTTCTGTCGCCTCTTCTCGAAATTTGCGGCCTGCTCTGATGAAAATGTCTGACATGAAGTTGCCCCATCAGCTATTATACTCAGATAGTAGGTCTCGTGGGAGAGTGCACGCTCATATATCTCGGTGAGTGTCTTGGCGCCCGTGCTGACTACGAGGTAGCCGATGTCTGCTTTTAGATCAACTCTAAAGTGATACACATCCCTCAACTCATCTCAGACCAAATCCCCAGCAAACTGCCTTAGATACCCGCATCTATCGTGATACTGCATAACTGACTCATCTGCTCCTTGCCTCAAACTCATGAACTCTCTCCTCAGCCTCATTATGACCGTGGGCGAAAGTACTGCTAGTAGAATTCCTCCTGGAACACCTTCCATGACCCAAAGTCTCCATCAGTCGCTATCGTTATGCGCCACTAGACGTCGGCGTCTCTCTGCAATGTATAGGATGACAAATTTGGGTGTAGTCTATCCTCAATCCCAAAAATCCAATGTAGCTTCTCCAATGATAATATCCATCCCTCAATCTTCTCGAAGTCTCTTACCCAGGTCGAAGTACACTGGCTGAAGGCGAAGAAAATCCTTCACTAGCTAAATCCCTACTGCTGAGCCTAAAGATGTAAGTTTGGGAGTCGACGTCACCTCTGAGCTCTAAGCGTGTAGCTGCCCGTAAATGTAGGGTATTTTTGTATTATACTTATGTCTTTTACTTGGGGTGTTTATTGGGATGAGTGTTAGATTCTCTGACTTTTGACTATCACACTGTTTATATGTTTGATGTTTATTGATATATATATATATATATATATATATGTGATTGTTATTTCCTGGTTTCCACACTTTGGATTATAAAAATTTGCATCCGTTAACACATTAAAGACTTCCGCTAATTTAATAACTCTGAAAAATTGAATAAATAATAGAACTAGTGAATTATTTATCCTGAACACAATCCACGAGAATATAGGTAGTAAAGGCTAACTAATACGTAATTAAGGACTGGCTCAGCCCGGCCAAGGGGACACAGGCGCGTCCCTTTACCTAATTTTTTTTCTTTTCATCTTTATCCTTTTCTTCTTCTATCTCTTCATCAACAACAATCCAATAACCACAACCATGACAATATTAACAAAACTAACACAACAATTGAGTCAAAATCAAGATTTTAAAGTATGCATTGACCATGAGCTTTAAGAAAACACTTTTCTTCAAAACCATGATCATAACCCAATTTTTATGAATGAAATGGAAACTAAGGCCCCTGAATTGATTCAAAAAACAGGGATTCAACTAATAAATATCGTTTTGCCAAGAAAACCCTCAAGTCTAAGATCATTTTAATGGATATCAAGTTGAGAAAGATGAATACCTAGCTTAAAAATTTGAGATCCTTGCAGTTCCCTTGATTTCCAGCTTAGATCCTCAAATTTGGATAGATTTCTGTCTCAATTTGCTGAATGATCAGTCTTTTGCATGTAGAATTGGTTGTTTGGTTTGAGAACAAACCACTAACTCAAGTTTATATACTTGTGTTTCAATCTAGTGTGCAATACAAATCTTGGGGAAATCTTGTGGTTCTTAATTGGGCTGTCACATTCTTCAGTGACACACAACGGTGACTGGTTTTGCCTTGATTGTCACATTTCATGATCACCTTGAGGCATATCCATGGTTTCAATAAATTAATTTCCAGCCATAGGCATTAAATTAATTTCATTGATTTAAATTACAAATAAGCACATCAAACCTTTACATTAGTTTATAAAAATCATATTTAAGATTACACTAACTCCCGACTACTCGGCACCCGATGCCCTGTGTCTCGACATGCATTACAAGGCGAATACCTGCTACACAATCTCACACAGTATATAAAGGTTACCACACACATGCGATGCATTAATGAATAAAATAATTATATGGCCCGCAATAAGGCAAACAATAAACAAAAATAACTATCTTGCCTAGTCCGACTTGTCCTAACCCTATCTACAGTGTCCACATGGATCTGACTTTGCGTCCTAATATGAATTTCTCGAATAAACACGATTAATAGATATTGGGTCATTACATCTGGATTAGTGGAGCACGGTTTGAGGTGTGTAATATCCAAACTGAATTCACTTTGAGTATTGTACT
The DNA here is from genome assembly GCA_039657345.1 of Stephania japonica. Classification (NCBI taxonomy): domain Eukaryota; kingdom Viridiplantae; phylum Streptophyta; class Magnoliopsida; order Ranunculales; family Menispermaceae; genus Stephania; species Stephania japonica. The sequence continues at coordinate 37,496,075 of CM077559.1, forward strand.
GCTTTATTATTTGAATACATGTTCTATTGTTCAATTAATCTCATTTTCGATATTTATTTATGGTCAGTTGAGTTTACTCTCCTCGGGTCTATTATATTGCGTTGGCATGTGGCACAGTAGACCATAGCATGTGGTATAGAGGTATGTCGGTGGATTGTCGACCCGACTGCTGAGTTTTTCTATGCACATGTCGATGCACCGTTATGAGGACCCCAATTCCACCACCTTAAAACTGGACCCTGCCCAGTCTAGACTTACGTAGGCCCTAAGTTAATCCTCGCACAGTCAACCCAAGCCTAGTCAGCCTTATCTTACCATTCACCATTTATTTTGTAATTTAAATGAGACTTATTAATATTAGTGAGTTATTTAAAGATAAGTGGAAGAATTTATAATTTCAAACAAATAAAAACAATGTCAAGACATGAGTTAGGACAACCTGGAGTATGGACATACGTATACCATCCATCATATATTAAATCACAGGAGAGTAATAACCAAGTATATATGCCCAAGATCTCTCATATACCCATATCCCAATGTGAAACATTTATATATAGTAATACAAAAGAAATCAAAACCTACATCGATAACAAAGGATGAATAGGTTCAATATCCTCAAATCGTGTAACCAAGCTGAGGAGCCTTTCCCTTGCTCGACTATTGATCTGTACTCAGTCAAACACAAGAATGACAAGTCCCAAGTAAGTAACGTCAAGCAGGATGTTTACAATATTTTGAAAGAATACAAGCAGTTTATATTCATGCTTATAGAAAGAAAAGTACATGGAATGAATGAATAAATAAGAACTGTAAATAAATCAGAATCAATCGAAGAAGAATATCCAGGAAAAAAATAGAAAGACGCAAGTAGTCCCGACCAAAGAGTCGTTGAGTCGAGAAAAAACACTTACAAGACTCGAGTTTAAGACGTGATACATTCACACCATCCTAAATTCCACGCGAATGCAAAGTTCTTGACAATCTAGCGTAGAACTCTCACTCCATATAGAACCACAAACAATGTCGTGTATCCCGAGCTCTTGGCTCTGGTATATTACATCAGATAACTCTGTAACGACCCAAAAATATGTTTATTTGTAAATGATGACGTGTACTACATATTTATACTTGTATTTGAGTGATCGGACAGTGAAGTCGGTAAATAAGTTGAAAAATTGGCCGAACGGGGGTCGGTAGACGGGTTATGGGTATAAGGGACATTAAAATACTAAAAATGTGAATAAACAAGTCAATTAAATGATAATTGAGCTAATTAATTACGAGAGAGCGTCAACGAGAAAAATAGCACGCAACTCGCGATTCGTTGTGTGCTTTCAGGCGCGAGAACGCGAGACGGACTTAGGAGTTGGTTAGTTATGTGGTGAGTGTGTCACTTAGTGGAGTCACATTGAGAGAAATTCAGAATGGGTGGACAACTATAAGTGGGTTAGTTGGATCTGCCTCGGGATGCGTGTGTGTGTGGATGATGTGTGGGCCTATATAAGGACCCACCTCACACTTTTCTCTCATTTATCTCCTCCTCTCCTCTCTTCTTCTTCTCTTCTCCTCCTCTTTAAACTTTGTGAGCAAGAAAGTGAGTGGAAAGCCATTGGAGGGATGTACAACCCCCTGAAGGATTGTCGGAGTCTCAGCCTCACCGAAGTAAGGTGAGATCTCAACCCTCTTTGTTGATTCCTTATATTTAAGTGTTAGTTTTTTGTTAATTTACATCGCAATGACCATGGGCGCCGTACTGGGAAGTTGATCTAATTAACAATCCCACTACCATGGCGTTCCACAGAGTGATTAACACCCATTTGTGTTGCCGGAGTTGGGTTTTATGCATATGTTATGTGATATGTCGAGTTGCGACACTCGGAGTGGTGTTGTCATTTTGGGCAAGTTTCTAAGGGTTCCATGACGATCCGAAGCCAGTTTTGGATGGTCATGAACCCCCATACATGTAGGGAAAAGGCGTGGAGCACGGTGCCACAAGCCAGAGTTCGAAAACACCAGCAAAAAACCCACTGGTTTGGGCGTCGGGATTGGCGTTGTCGGCAAAATGCCCCACGACGCCACTCACGGCGCTGCGTCCAGAGGTGGAATAAAGAAATTGACGAAAAAACGAACCCCCCAAATGTGTAGCTGAACTAAGCCCAGCTACACATTTGGCCAAATAAAATAAATTCTGGAAAAATAGGGAAAAATCCATAAAAATATGAGAAAAATCTAGAAAATGATATTTTGACCAAATAAATAGAAATTGATGAATTTCTATGAAAAAGGAAATATTTGAAAAACTTTTTGGGACTTTATGTCAGGGCTTTTACCTCGTAAAGTGTGTAATTTATAACTTTGACCCAATTAAATACTCTAAACATGGTGGACTGGTAACGAGGGTTTTGGAATTTGTTTGAGACGGGTAGAAGCCGCGAGGGAAGAATTTTGCGATCTTACCAGGTAAGTTAGTAAGCCAGTAAGTAAATAACATGTGATTCTATATCCTCTGTTGATTGTGATTGTTGAATTGATCTCATGTTTGGCATTCCATTCAATTCCTTGGTTGTGTGTTATTGGCGTAAGTGTGTGTCAGAGTACTCGGCCCTGCACTAGTGGGGAAACGTGGGCACTCATGTACAGGAGTGTGGGACCACCCATAGTGATCGTGTGACACCAAGCACAGGAAGCCCGTGTCCCTCCAATAATGGTTGTGCCTTCGCTTGTGTCGATGCCTAGGGAGATCTCGCGAGATCTTCCCCGTTATGCCATAATTTAGACCACTTATGGGCCTTTTTTTATTCTTAGAACGAACGAATTTCGATTGTTATCTATTAGTCTTATTATCATGCACTTTGTGATATTTCCTGCCTTTCAATTACAGCCTGATTCTTGGACTGCCTTATTGTTTAATCTTGAATTACAGTTATATTCTTCTGACATTACTTTCATTTCTTTTAGTTTTTCACTGTCTAGTTTTTTATGGTGGGTTTAGATAGGATAGGTGCTGACAAGGGAAGGGGACCGGCATTAGGTGACTTCCTATGATTACACCTCGGGGGCGATTTCTTTCCTTGTTGCACAACATGTTTTCCTTTTTGGTTTATATATGTTGTTCTTGAAAAACTTTGGGATTTATTTTTGTAATTGAGACTTGGATATCATGTATGGTCCTTTTCGTACATTGGTCACCAGACTACACATGTTTATTTTGTGTCTGAGGTTCCACATTGAATAGAAATTACTGATATCCTTTCGAGTTATTGCATGATTATTGTTAAATTTCACTGCGTATTGATCTGATAAGTCTTATAATCAATAACTCATACTTTTAATTTGTAATCGAATGAATTGAGACTGACTAGGCATGCATAGACTTGCTGAGTATCGACTCGGGAGTCTATGTGGGTCTAGGTCTGGCGTTCGCAATTGTATGGGAAATTGGGGTCGTCACAGTTGACATTAGAGCGTAAGGTTCTATGACTCTGTGTCCTGAATAATTGTGATACCAATACAGTCGGTATCAAAGCCTAAGATTTTAAATACTTGACTCTTGATTTAAAACATAATCCATTGAAACTTAAACCAGCGAAATTTATGAATGGTTGAATTAGAGTGGAACCCTTTGATCCTGACTTAGAATCCTAGTTGGGTAATGAAGTTGAAAACTTATTTGTATAAGTACATTTTATGTGGTGTATTATACGGTATCGGTAGATATCCGCTGATTCGGGAACTTGCTTTCTCTGTCAGAATAGCGATGACAGATCAGGCTGGTCCTAGTGACGACATCGATGTCATTAGTGCATTTCGTAGAGGATTTTCGTGCGTTGGCGCAGAGAGTCGCATCTCAGGAGTAGTGACTGGAGGAGATTCTGACGATATTGAGGGCGTCAGCTACAGCTACACCATCAGTACCATTTATGGCTGGATTACTTGCTACTCACGAGGTGGACACACCGATGGTTGCTACCACGATTGTGCTTCCTACCATCACTACAGCGACACAGGAGGCTGCGGTTGTTTCTCGCTCGAAGACAAAAATAGTGCCAGCGACTCTGGCACTTTATGGCATTAAGGTTAGTACGGAGGCTAGATAGTGGTGAGAGTTCAAAAGGCGTGATCCAGAGGTTTTCTCTGGAGGCACTGACTGTAACAACCCCAAATTTTTAACTGACTTGCGTTACACTTGTCAAGATTGTGACCCGGCTACGTGAATACTGGACAGTATTTCGAACTTCGGGAGTCGACACCGAAGTGATTTTATGATTCTTTGATTGTGTGTAATAGTATTTTAGTATTTTACGAGTCTCACGCCGTTCGGGCGATATTTAATTGAGTGAGGTTTCGACTAGTTAAACAGGGGATAAAAACAAGTAAAGAGTACAAATAAAGGGATTTTTAATTAATTTAATTAATTTGTTGGCGAGATAAGGCGAGACTGCGCGCTCTACAGGAGTCGGGGCGAGGCGATATGAGACGAGGAACGTCGTTTGAACGCGGGAGTTGGTTAAATATGCAACATGCGGACTATGAGAATTGAATTGTTAAAGTGACACAGCCCAATGGTGAGGAGCCATGGGATGGACATCGAGATGTGTGTTTATGTTTAGATGTGATGATGAGGTAAAAGACACATAAGGGCAAATATTTAAAAATGTGCAAGTGTTAAAACTAAAGGGCAAAAAGGTAATTTGGACACAAATTAAGTCATATTTATATAAAACGTTGGAGAAAAACCCTACACCCAACACTATTCATTGTCTTCTTCAATCACACCACCGCCACCAACCCTCCTCTATCCACTCGGCCTCTCGCCGGACCGGAGCTGACGTCGGAGGCTCGTCATCTCTCTCTCTGTCTATGCTCACACGTTTCTCTCTCTCTCTCTCTCCCTTTCTCTCTCACTCACGATCTCACTTCATCTTCCTCATCTCACCGCCACCCTCCACCTCTTCTCACCGTCAACGAACCGGCACTGGTCCCCGAGACCCCAGCAGTGGACGAGCTCACCGGAGATCCGTCACTCTCTCTCGATTTGTACTCTTTCTCGGTTTATTCTCTCTCTCACTTCGTTCTCTCTCACACTCTCTCCCTCACTCGGCCCATCCCTCCCTGCCTTGGCCGAGCATACCACCGGTTGTCGGAGGTCCAGAGGTGGCTGAGGTTCACCTCTCTCGCCGAAGATCTTCCTTTCTCCCTTTCTTCCACTCTTTCTCTCTTTTCTCGCTGTTTTTTTTCTTTATTATTGTGAAACTATTTTGTAACTGTTTTCACTGCTGTCATGTTTTGCCGCTGCCAGAGGCGGTGGCGCTGGTCATGGGTGGTCGGGGATGGTCCCTAGTGGTGCCCCAAAATCCCCACATCCCTGGAGCACCCACGTTTGTGTCACATAGGGTGTTGTGATCGATTGTGCACTATTTTCATAAATTGGTTGTTATATTATGTCTCGCCGGAATATGCATGTGTGGGCGGCCCTGCTGGCCAAACCACCGAGTGTGGGGGTTGTCGGGGACCTCTCCATGACCTCGATGATGCCTCGCTGTTCTTGTTGTGATCGATTTGGTCGTGTTGGAACTGTTTTAATGTCTTGAACCTAGGTGATGTTGTTGTCATGTTGTGTGGACTGTTTTTAAGTCCTGGTCGAAATCCGTTGCCATGGTCGACACCACCGCTATGCCATCGTGACTGGGGATGTCGGGGACCAAGCTAAGCCCATACTTGTGTCTCACAACTCTCGGAGTGGCCTAAAACAGCGGCATTATTGATATATTATGTCATTTATGTAATATTATGCGTGTTGTAACTTTCTCGCCGGAAACAACCCGTTGTGGCGGTACTGTCATCGACGCGATGACATGGGGAACTGCCGGAAACCTTACCATGTCAGTCATGGAGTCTCATAGCCCCGGAGCGTCCATATCAATTATGATGAGTCGTAATGGTGGAGATATGCGTAAGTTGTTTATATTGCGTCGAGTAGTTGTCAACGCGACGTAGGGCGTGCACACGGCCTTTCCATGCTGTGTTGACACTCTACGGATGTTGGACCACACCCTGAGTTCCCTACTCGCCAGTGTATGGTCATGTTAAGTTTAGTATTGAGTCATAATTGTTGGACGACATCGAAGTTGTGTTTCAAGTTGGTTGAACGGTAGTGACGTCGTGGACACACCGCCGGTCCTCGAGACTATGGTGTGATTTCACATACGACTGAGCCGAGCTTAAGACCTATAATTAGGTTTACATAAGTGTGGTTATAATACCCAAAAGAGTCATTGTGTTTCGTTGTATTTTTGGTTTGATTTACCGATTGAGTTAACGAAGTGTTCGAGTCATTAAAACACTGAGAAAATGCTAGGGTACCAACCTAGGGTTTAGTTAATGATTCGACCCATTAATTAGAGTTTCTAACCTTGTCAGGTAGCGGGAAACTCGGCGATACTTACTAGGAACGCAAGAGTGTTGTTACACGGGTTGCGATTAGTTCAGGTAAGTACACTTGTCTCAAAAACTTGTGTATGTTAGTAAGCCAGTTAAGAAAATACCATGTGATTCTTCTTCATTCCATTGTGTTTGCTATTATCTATTTGTTAGCATTCCATTCCATATTCCTTGTATGTGTGTTCTTGGCATAAGTGTGTGTCTCGAAGGTACATGCGGCCTGCACTAGAAAGGATAAAATGTGGGCACTCATGCGCATGAGTGTTTGACCACCCCTAGTGATTGTGTGATACCATGTACTGGATTGTTGTGGATATTGTTGTGGTATTGTTGTGGATTTTAGATCACTTATGGCCTCTCTTGACTCGTACAACACGCATGTTTCAATTGTTATTGTTTCCAGTCTGCCTATCATGCACCTTGTTTATATAACTTCCTGTCTTTCAATTCCTGCATGATATTTAGACTGCCTTGATTGATAATTCATGAATTACTGTTATATTCTTCTGGCATTACTTTCGATTTCTCCCAGTTGCTCACCGTCTAGTTTGTGACGGTGGGTGCAGATATAGCAAAGTGCAGTAGAGGCAAGGGACATTGCCTAGGAGACTTTATATGAGCGGCTGGGCTTGAAGAACCCTAAAGTAGGTTATATGTTTTGCTCTTTTGTATATCGTTTCTTACTTATGTTTCTGGGATTATTGAACTTGGTGTTTTGGTGAGACTGGTATCATGTATATATGCTTATCGAATTGTACATGAATACCCGGGGTTTTCCACATTATAGAATTTCTAATTTCCCTTTGATTGAGTTATTTCCCTTTGTTCTTTACTATTTAGTCTTCCGCTGTGTATTATTGCAATAACTCTTTCATAAAGTACTAAATTGATTAAATTGAAGGCTTACTAGGCTCGTCAGGTTACCAAGTGATGACTTGGGGCCTGCACGGGTCTAGGCCGGGCGTACCCAATTGCACGGGGAAATTGGGGCCATCACAGTTGGTATCAGAGCATAAGCTTCATAATCTTAAGGACAGAGTATTGAGTTGTCTAAAAATTGTGATACCAACATCACAGTTGGTATCAGAGCGTAGGCTTTAGAATCTTAGGGACAGAGTATAGAGTTTCTCTAAAAATTGTGATACCAACATCACAGTTGGTATCAGAGATTAAGGTTATAACGACCTGACTCTCAAGTTAAAACATAAGCCATTTAAACCAGCGAAAGTTAGGAACGGTTAAACTTAGAGTGGAAACCTTATGATCTTTTAAACAAAAACTTAGATGGGGGAGTTCGGGATGAGTCGGATGTGATGTTTATACATATTATGATTGTTGTGTGTATTATATCGTATCGGTAGCTATCCATTGATATGAGAAAGTCATTTTCTTGTTCAAACAACGATGGCAGATCAGCCAGGTCCGAGCGACGATATCAGCTTGATTTTGTCACAATGCCTTGAGGAGATACGTATATTGTCTCAGAGGGCCGCGACGCAGGATCAGAGATTTGAGGAGTTAGTACGGTCACTGAAGACACCCACATAGGCTACTACGACGCCATCTACCCCGACTACATTGCTTCCTACGAATACTACTCGAGGAGACGAGATTCCGATTGTTGCGACATTCGCGACTCCGATTTCTTTAGCGGCAATACCTGAGGGAGCTGTTGTTGCGTCAGTTGCGCAAACTAAGGCTGAAACACCGTCGATAGCACAAGCAAAGGAGATACCTACTACATTAGTTACACCTGCTGCCACTGCTGATACTACTTCAGTTACGACTCTAGCAAAGAGTGCGGGTGCCACTACCGAGGCTAGGTAGTGGAGAGAGTTCAAGAGGCACGACCCGTTGAAGTTCTATGGTGGTACCGACGTTAGAGCGGTAGAGCTATTCTTGAAGAATCACGAGAGAGTTCACAGTATCATCGCTACTGAGGAACGCATGAAGGCGACTATCTCTTCATCAATGTTGCAAGGGGAGACGGACGATTGGTAGACGACAATTGTTGCTACCCGAGGCATCCCGAGCGATTGGGTTGACTTCAAGACCCAGTTTAGTTAGAAGTACTTTTCGCCGACTGTCCTTCGAGCGAAAAGGAACGAGTTCATTGCGTTAAGGCAGAGCGCAAGCGAATCCGTGATGGAGTTTAGGGTTTAATGTTTCCTTTAGTACTAACTGATTTGGTGCATTTCATGTTCGGGTTATAATACGAGAAGAAGAAATTGAGACCCTTATGTGTAGCGTATGTGGTAAAGCGAAACTGGATGTCGACGCTGCTAAGATATTGAATCGCGTACCAGTATTTGTTACCCAAGGTTAGATTTTAGGACGCGTGTTTAGAGCAAACGGTGATGCAATTGGTTTCGAGAAGATTTAAGCCGTGAGATCGCTTATGCATTCGAATATCTGAAAGTTTGCGAGAAGAGCTGATCAACCCACGACCTGGAGTGAGCTGCGATCGTGTTCGCGCTGAAGATATGATAACGTCACCAGTACGATGCTCGTTCGAGTTACGTAATGATCCTGAGAGCTTGAAGCACCAATTCATTCAGAGGGAGCTGAACCTGACACAAAAGCCTTGGCCTAAGGTCGTGAAGGATTACAACTTTTCGTTTTGCGTAGCATTCTGAGAAGACCAACGTTGTTGCTGATGCGTTGCGCTGCAAAGGATTGGATGTGGAGGTAGTTGTGTGTCAAAGAACCTACGAGCGTGGTTTACATGAGGCAGTTAAGTTGATAAGTTCAGCGGACGTGCCGATGACTACCAGGACCTGAATACGTGGTCAAACGATGTTGCAAACCGTCTCATTTGGCATTGTGCGCGAGGGACAGCAAGACGATGCGTCATACCAGCGATGCAATGAGATGGTGGATAGTTCAGATTGCCCAGACAAGAGTCGGTCGACAGACTCATGCTAGAGGTATCGCGAGCGACTAGGGTTTCCATTGGTGGCTGATGTGTGTGACGAGGTACTTCAGGAGATTCACCGTTTCAGTTTTGTTATGTATCCGAGTTGACCTAAGATGTGTGCCGATATGCGACATTCTTTTGGTGGCTAGAGATGATTTCCGAGGTGTCGGAGTTGCGATTAGTTCAGGTAAGTACACTTGTCTCAAAACCTTCTGTACGTTTGTAAGTCAGTTAAGAAAATACCATGTGATTCATCTTCATTCCATTGTGTTTGCTATTATCAATTTGTTGGCATTCCATTCCATATTCCTTGTATGTGTGTTCTTGGCATAATTGTGTGTCTCGAAGGTACATGCGGCCTGCACTAAAGGGATAAAATGTGGGCACTCGTGCGCACGAGTGTTTGACCACCCCTAGTGATTGTGTGATACCATGTATTGGATTGTTGTGGATATTATTGTGGTATTGTTGTGGATTTTAGATCACTTATGGCCTCTCTTGACTCGTACAACACGCATGTTTCGATTGTTATTGTTTCCAGTCTACCTATCATGCACCTTGTTTATATAACTCCTGTCTTTCAATTCCTGCATGATATTTAGACTGCCTTGATTGATAATTCATGAATTACTGTTATATTCTTCTGGCATTACTTTCGATTTCTCTTAGTTGCTCATCGTCTAGTTTGTGACGGTGGGTGCAGATATAGCGGAGTGCAGTAGAGGCAAGGGACTTTGCCTAGGAGACTTTATATGAGCGGCTGGACTTGAGGAACCCTAGAGTAGGTTATATGTTTTGCTCTTTTGTATATCGTTTCTTACTTATGTTTATGGGATTATTGAACTTGGTGTTTTGGTGAGACCGGTATCATGTATATATGCTTATCGAATTGTACATGAATACCCGGGGTTTTCCACATTATAGAATTCCTAATTTCCCTTTGATTGAGTTATTTCCCTTTGTTCTTTACTATTTAGTCTTCCGCTGTGTATTATTGCAATAACTCTTTCATAAAGTACTAAATTGATTAAATTGAAGGCTGACTAGGCTCGTCAGGTTGCCAAGTGATGACTTGGGGCCTGCACGGGTCTAGGCCGGGCGTACCCAATTGCACGGGGAAATTGGGGCAGTCACACTGACGTGATAGCAGCAGAGTAGTTCCTAAAGAGTCCCAAAAAGATTCACAACATCATAACTACCAAAGAGGTAATGAGAGCTTCTGTTTCTTCTTCAATGTTGCTGGGGAAACTGACGACTGGTGGACTACGATAGTGACTACCAGAGGTTTGCCGAGGAACTGGATATAGCTCAAGGCCCAGTTCAACATGAAGTACTTTCCTCCCACAATGATGAGAGCTAAGAGGAACGAGTTCACCACCCTGCGATAGTTCACATACGAGTTTATCATAGAGTATATGGGACGATTTTTGCAGTTGTTACCATATACTGGAGGTTCGACTGACACATAGGCAGACCGGCTATACTACTTTACTGAGGTTTATTACTCGAGATCGGAGGTACGATCGTCACCATAGAGCCAGAGACGTTACAGAGAGCTTTTGAGCGGAGCTTAGCTAGGGAGAGTTACTTAAGTACTCACCGCAAGGAGACTGCACCTGCTCGACCAGAGTTGCAGTTTGCGACAGCCCCAATTTCTCCGTGCAATTGGGAACGCCCGGCCTAAACCCGTACAGGCCCCGAGTCATCACTCGGCAACCTGACGAGCCTAGTCAGCTTTCGATATAATCAATTCAGTAATTTGTGAAAGAGTTATTGCATTTATACACAGCGGAAGACTAAAACAATTATAATAAAGGGAAATAACTCAATCAAAGGGAAATTAGGAATTCTATAAGTGTGGAAAACCCCGGGTATTCATGTACAATTCGATAGGCATATATACATGATACCAGTCTCACAAAAGAAATATCAAGTTCAATGATCCCAACAATATAAGTAGTATAAAACGATATACGCATCAGCAAAAATATAAACACCTACTATAGAGTCTCTCTGATGTCGCTGCAAATCCTCAAAGTATATCACCTAGGCAGAGTATAATCAGCAAACAAAGTATAAAACGATATACACATCAGCAAACAAAGTATAATCACCTACTATAAAGTCTTTCAGATGTCCTGCAACTCCTCAAAGTATATCACCTAGGCAGAGCCCCTTGCCCTTGCTGCTCTCCACTCTATCTGCACCCACTGTCACAAACTAGACGGTGAGTAACTGAATAAAATTGCTAGTAGTACCAGAAGAATGTAACAGTAATTTATGATTATAACAAGAAAAGCAGTCTAAGTATCATGCGGAAAGGAAATAACTGGAAAGTAAATAAATCAAATGCATGATAAAGAGACTGAAAGACAAACAATCGATATTTTGCATGTTCTAAGATTCAAAAGAGGCCCATGAGTGGTCTATTTCACAGCAATACGGCAAAGATCTCACAAGATCTCCCCGGGTAATGTCGCAACACTAGCGCAGCGTGAAATCGAGAGGCATCGCAACACCTCTCGAATCCTGTACCCAGTACACACATCACTAGGGGTGGTCAGTTACCCCTGCAGAGGGCACCCTCGTTGTCCCAGCTAGTGCGGGACCACATGATACCTTCGAGACACACACTCATGCCAAGAACATACAACCAAGGATATGGAATGGAATATCAAGCATAGGATCAATACAACAATAGCAATAAATAGAGGATGTATAAATCACATGTTATTTTCTTGCTGGTCTACTAACGTACACATACGAGGTATGCATGTACTTACTTGATCTAACGTGACCCGGTACTCACTCCGAGACTTTAACGCGCTTCCCGTGTTTCTCGACTACCTAAAAATGATTTAAGTCCCGAATATAGGTTTAGGATTAGTATTTAGTTTTAGGATAATTCTCATAAACTTTGTTTCAATTCATTCAATTAGTGCAACCCATATTATCGTTGAGGTCCTTTATACCCTGGTTAGGCTCTTGGTGGGTCCATGTATTAAGCCTATATCCACCTAAGTAGGCTTAATAGGTGGACACTTGTTGGACTTAGGTACATATGAGCTATTCCCTTCATTTTATGTATGTATTTGGGCTTTAAGTTGTACTTATCATATTAAACTCTTATTGGGTTTTACACAACCCATATACATACCAATTGAGACTTGTTATGGACTTATATTGAAATGAGTGGATTGGGCCCTTGTTGGGCCTTATTACAAGTCCATATTCATTTAATACAAATGTCTATACTTGTAATCTTGTTTACTTATTCTTAAACCTACAATAATATACATTATGGTCACACACACAATTGATGTGTACACCCCACGGGTGTGCACACTAACACTTTACACACCGCTGTCTTGTGTACACACCCCGCTGGTGTGCACCCCACTGTGATTTACCATGTTCACTTGCATTAGTACATCACTTTATTACTTGAAACTATGTTATATACACATTTTCACCGTGCACACCATATACAACTGTTGTGTACACCCCACTGTGGTGTACACACACTGTAACAACCCCGAATTTTTAACTGACTTGTGTTACACGTGTCAGGATTGTGATCCGGCTACGTGGATACTGGATAGTATTTCAAACTTCGGTAGTCGACGCCGAGGTAATTTTATGATTTTTTGACTTTATGTATTAGTATTATACTATTCTACGGGTCTCGAGCCGTTTGGGCTATGTTCTAATTGAGTGAGATATCACCTAGTTATACGGGGTTTTTCAGGAACCGTTTTAGTGGATTTTATTAATAAACAAAGCCAAATGAAAAACATGACCTAAGTTAAGGAAATAAAACTCTAACAATAAAGTATAACATAAGTATGAGGAAATTTATTCGAATCCCAAGAGTGGGACCGCTTCGAGAAGCGTGTCGAACGCGGGGCACGGTGCGCCGAGTAGGTGAGAATTTGTGTGATTTTATTTATAAATTAATAAGGCTGATTTAATAGGTTAATATGGATAGGATTGTTAAAGTGACGCACTTGGGTGAGGAGGACTATTGGATGGTCATAGAGATGGGGATATGTGTTAGATTAAGAGGATAAGCCAAATGACCCATAAGGGTAGCTGGCCAAGGGTTGGACAAGTGAGAGTTCAAGGGCAAATGGGTCATTTCACCTTAAGTCACATATATAAAAACAAACCAAACCCTAAAACCCTAACACACTATTCACTTTCTTCTCCAACCTGCCGCCACTGTTCACTCTCCCCACTCACTCACCCACTGCCGTGCACCGCCACCGCATCTCTGACCAGGCCAGAGGTGGCCGGAGACCGGGACGGCGTCTCCCTCCCCTCCTCTCTCGTTTCCTCACTCACGCACTCTCGGTTTGCTCTTCTCACGTCCACTCTCTCGGCCTCACGTTCACTCCCTCCTCATTCTCGACTGCTCCTCCCTTGGTTGGACAGCCACCACCACCGTCTCTTACCTCGTCACCGGAGCAGGTGAGTGTATTACATCCTCTCTCAGTCCGTGCTCTCTCTTCCCTCTCTCTATCCACTTTACTCACTGTTTTCACGTTCTTCTTCTTTTGGATGGATTTTGGGACTACTATGATGATAATGAACACCACGGTTTGGATGGTGCTGACCGGACGTCAACCTCCGACGGCGCTGCTGGCCGGAGGTGACCCCATGCGTGGTTGTGTTGGAGTGTGTAAGTGAGGTTACTTGAAGTGTATGTGGATTGTTGTTGTGCATGTGGGTGACGGTTTTAGTGAATGTGTGTGTGTGGGGTGGCTGCGCTATATGTATGGGTGTGTGGCTGTGTATGTGCACACCCCAGTTGGGGTGTGGGTGTGTGCACTTTAGTGGGTGATCATAAACTGTGCTATGTGTGTGTGGAGTGTGTGGCCACAAATTTATTATTCTATGAGTATGTGTGACGGTTTTGAGTGTGTATGTGCAAGGGGTGCACTTCTCACTGTGTACACCACAGTGGGGTGTACACAATAGTGGGTGTGTACACCACAGTGGGGTGTACACAGCACTATGTGTACACCACATTGGGTGTACACAACAGTTGTATATGGGGGTATGATAGAAAATGAGTATATAACATAATTCCAAGTAATAAATTGATGTTCTAATGCATGTGAACATGGAAAATCACAGTGGGGTGCACACAACAGCGGGGTGTGTGTGCACAAGACAGTGGGGTGTGTGAAGTGTTAGTGTGCACACCAGTGGGGTGTACACATCAATTGTGTGTGTGTGACCAAAATGTATATTATTATAGGTTTAAGAATAAGTAAACAAGATTATAAGTATAGACATTCGTCTTAAATGAATATGGATTTGTAATAAGGGCCCAACACACATTATAATGAGGGCCCAACACACATCCAATACACATTACAATAAAAGTCTAATACAATAGGTACAACTTAAAGACTAAATGCGAGCATTAAACTAATATTCGGGATTCCAAAACTTTATCAGGTTGTTGAGAACTCGTGGGGAAACACGTTAGAGTTTCGGAGTGATACCGAGTCGCGATTAGTCAGGTAAGTACATGCATGCCTCGTATGTATGTACGTTAGTAGACCAGTAAGAAAATAACATGTGATTTATATATCCTCTATTTATTGCTATTGTTGCATTGATCCTTTGCTTGATATTCCATTCCATTTCCTTGGTTGTATCTTCTTGGCATGAGTGTGTATCTCGAAGGTATCATGTGGTCCCGCACTAGCTGGGACAACGAGGGTGCCCTCTGCAGGGGTAACTGACCACCCCTAGTGATGTGTGTCTTGGTGCTTGGATTCGAGAGGTGTTGCGATGCCTCTCGATTTCACGCTGCGCTAGTGTTGCGACATTGCCCGGGGAGATCTTGCGAGATCTTTGCCATATTGTTGTGAAATAGACCATTCATGGGCCTCTTTTGAATCTTAGAACATGCAAAATATCGATTGTTTATTTTTCAGTCTCTTTATCATGCATTTGATTTATTTACTTTCCAGTTATTTCCTTTCCGCATGATACTTAGACTTTTTTCTTGTTATAATCATAAATTACTGTTACATTCTTCTGGTACTACTAGCAATTTTATTCAGTTACTCACCGTCTAGTTTGTGACGGTGGGTGCAGATAGAGTGGAGAGTAGCAAGGGCAAGGGGCTCTGCCTAGGTGATATACTTTGAGGAGTTGCAGGACATCTGAAAGACTTTATAGTAGGTGATTATATTTTGTTTGTTGATGTGTATATCATTTTATACTTATTTTGTTGGGATTATTAAACTTGGTATATCTTTTATGATACCGGTATCATGTATATATGACTATCGAATTGTACATGAATACCCGGGGTTTTCCACATTTATAGAATTCCTAATTTCCCTTTGATTAAGTTATTTCCCTTTATTATTAATTGTTTTAGTCTTCCGCTGTGTATTAATGCAATAACTCTTTCATAAATTACCGAACTGATTAAATCGAAGGCTGACTAGGCTTGTCAGGTTGCCGGGTGATGACTCGGGGCCTGCACGG
The DNA here is from genome assembly GCA_039657345.1 of Stephania japonica. Classification (NCBI taxonomy): domain Eukaryota; kingdom Viridiplantae; phylum Streptophyta; class Magnoliopsida; order Ranunculales; family Menispermaceae; genus Stephania; species Stephania japonica. The sequence continues at coordinate 37,511,949 of CM077559.1, forward strand.
GCTTAGGCCGGGCGTACCCAATTGCATGGGGAAATTGGAGCCGTCACAGTTGGTATCAGAGCTTAAGGTTATAACGACCTGACTCTTGATTTAAAACACAAACCATTAGGACAGCGGAAGTTAGGAATGGTTGAACTTAGAGTGGAAAACCCTATGATCCTAATTAGAACTCTAGTTCGAAGGGATGAGTTGGGATAAGTCGGATATGATGTTTATACATATTACGATTGTTGATTGTAATATATTGTATACGGTAGCTATTTATTGATCCAAAGTATCGCTCTTTTGATTCAAACGACGATGGCAGATCAGGCAGGTCCGAGCGACGACAGCGGGACGACTGATTCTCGATTTATTACTTCGGAGGAGTTTCGCGCTTGGACACAGAGATTTGAGGATCTAAAGCGGTCACTGACAACACCCATACAGGCTACCATGACACCATTGACTCCGACTACGCCTTTGCCGCCTGTTTCTACCACTCAGGGGACAGAGACTCCAGTAACTACGGCTTCCACCTCCCCGATTCCGTTAGCGGTGATTCCTGAGGGAGCAGTTGCTGCAACAGGTACACAGACCGAGGCGGAGACACCTCCGTTACAGACCGAGATAGTACGAGCGACGGAGATACCGACTACACCGGTTGCTACTGCAGAGGTTACTCCGGTCACTACTCTGGAGAAGAGCCCTAGGGCCACTGCTGAGGCGAGGCAGTGGAGAGAATTTAAGAGGCACGATCCTGTTAAGTTTTTCAGTGGTACGGACGTGGCAGCGGCGGAGCTTTTCCTGAAGAATCACGAGAAGATTCATACGATTATCGCGACCGAGGATCACATGAGAGCGACGATCTCCTCATCCATGCTTCAGGGGGAGGTAGATGATTGGTGGACCACCATTGTCACTACCCGAGGCATTCCGCGAGACTAGATCGATTTCAAGACCCAGTTTAATCAGAAGTATTTCCCACCGACAGTGTTACGGGAGAAGAGGAATGAGTTTACTTCATTGCGACAGTCAGTAGGAGAGCCAGTGATGGATTACATGGGCAGATTCATTCAGCTATTACCCTATGCGGGAAGATCAGCAGATTCAGAGGCCGATCGCATCTACTATTTCACTGAGGGTTTGTTACCCGCCATTGGAGGATCAGTAGTCACTACCGAGCCGGAGACTCTTCAAAGGGCATACGAGCGGCGTTTGGCTAGAGAGAGCTACCTGATTTCTCACCCTGAGGAGGCGAGACCGGTCAGACTGGAGACTAGATCGGAGGATCATCAGGACAAGAAACAGAGGAAGAACAGACTTCGTTACCGAGATTCCGAGCTCCGAGTGTAGGATCCATTGCACCACCTACTCGACCAAGCACGGACGACTCAACCGGTCCGAGCTTTGCTAGTCATCCCGCACAGGCCTACGAGACCGTACAAGACGATCACAGGGGACGATCGACACACGACGAGCCGAGATTCCGCGCGAGGAGGTAGACAGAGACAGACACAGAGGTCAGGGCAGACTCAAACTCAGATTCAGAGGTCTACACAGAGTCGCGGACAGGGTCAGACTCAGGGTACACAGGATACACGTACATGTTTCAGATGCGGCAGAGTGGGCCACATCCAGGCGCAGTGTACTCAGCCTGAGAGGACACAGGCACATCATCATCAGCACCAGAGGGAGCGGGTGCAGGCAGCAGTTGAGCGAGATCCGGGCGTCCCGAAACCTAGTTGAGGGTATGATTTCTATCTGTACCACATTCATGCATACCATGTTCGATTCTGGTTCGACTGTTTCGTTTATTTCTGGACGTATGGTAGACTTGTTAGGGTTGAGACCCATTAGACTTAGTAGACCCTTGATCCTTAGCACGGCTGCTAGGGACAAGATTTACCCGAACTTTTTATGTGTTGAGTGTCCGGTAGAGATAGAGGGCTACGAGTTCCCTGTTGACTTGAGAGTACTTGAGTTTCTCGAGTTCGATGCCTTATTGGGCATAGATTGGTTAGGAGCATACCATGCTTATATCGGTTGTTACAAGAAGACGATCACGATTCCGTTGGCAGACGGTACGGAGATTTGCATTCAGGGTACTGCACCGTTACTTCCGATAACCAGAGGCAGAGAGGCTACGAATGGCGATGTCGAGATTGTTGCGAGCGTCATAAGTACTGGTGTAAGACAAGAGGTTGACATAGAAGACGTACCGATCGTGTGCGAGTTCACTGACGTATTCCCCGAGGATCTACCAGGATTACCACCGCAGCGGACGATAGATTTCATCGTTGAATTAGTCCCAGGGACTAGACCGATTTCGATACCACCGTATAGGATGGCACCCCGAGAGCTTGAGGAGCTGAGGAGTCAACTAGATGAGTTGCTAGAGTTAGGCTTCATCAGTCCTAGTATGTCGCCATGGGGAGCACCAGTGTTGTTTGTCAAGAAGAAGGACGGTAGTTTGAGGCTTTGTATCGACTACAGGTGTAACGGCCCGTTATTTTATTAACGCCGTTATTTACCTTATTTCAGATTAGGACATCAGCTCGGATGACACGTGGATGCCGCGGATAGATTAGGCATGTTCTGGACCTAGTATTGACTGTGTATTGTTGTTGTTCTAATTTCGGTGATTTATTGATATTTTCATTTTCTTGATAATGATGTATTACCATCACTAGGTGTGCATTTAAAATAAACTTGTTGGGCGAGTTGTGAGCCGGGGTTTTAGTTCGGTGAACGCGCCAACGCGGGTTTGGTAGCAGGAGGCCGGGCGTTGGGGTTAATTAGATTTAAATTATTTAAACATATTATGGTTGAGGATTTATTTTATTAGATGTAAATATATAAGCTTAGGCTAAGCTAAGGAAATAAAATTTGGGTACACTAAGTGTGGGACCGCCTCGGGAAGCGCGCCGGACATGGGGCACGGGGTGCCGAGTGGTCGGGGAATTAGTGTGACTATATTCACAAATTTATGAAATTTATTGATGACTAGAATAGGTGTTATGAATTAAATCAATTGGATTATAATAAAGTCCTATAGTTTGAAATCAATAATCAGTACACCTAGGATTGTCATCGAGATGCACAACAAGGAAATTCGAGATACATGGTGTCATGATAGGGTGTTCATGAAGTTGGTGACACAAGGTGTCCAGTGACCATTGGATTTACCTCGAGATGTGTGTGCACGTGAGATTAAAACACCAACTATATATACACTTCATCGATCAAAAGCATGCAAATTCCATTTTGCTCAAACAATTTGAGGGATCGGTGAGAGAAATCGGGGTTGGAGAAAGAGAATTCGAGCGTTGGAGAGTGGATCTAGGCGTCAAAACGTGGATCTAAGGTAAATTAAAATTTCAGTTTTTGGTTTAAATTTCCATTAAAATGGGTTGTGGTGATTTCGGATTTTTGGACAAAATTAGTATTGTTTTTACTGGATTTGGAGTTCTTGAGGTTTAATTTGATGAATCTTATCGATTTGGATTGAATTTGTGGGAATTTTGAGGTGATTTGGTAAATCTTTGGGTTATTTTCATGAATTTTAATTCGGAAATTGGGCGTTGTTCTTAGGGTTTTGTGGTGAAATTTAGAGGTTTTGGAGGTCTCAAATGGAGTGAGATTGAAGAGTAATTGAGAGGAGAGTGATGAGAAGCCAAAAGAAGGAAAAAAAATATGGGTTGTTTGAACAAGGAACCTCTGGTTCCTGGTTCGTCCCAGGGAAGGGGACGCACGCGCGTGGCGCGTGCGTCACCCCCCTGTACCGGGCTTGGGGCCCGCTGGAAATAAAAAATAAAAAAATAAAAAATAATAAAAACATAAATAAATAAAAATATAAATAAAAATAAAATAATATGTATATTATATATATTATTTGCTGGAAAATAGGAAAAATAAGTGAAAAATATCAGAAAAATTGGAAAAAATTCTAGAAAAATATAGAAAATTAGAAAGTGGTTTCGAGACTTTTCGAGTATTTTTGGAACCCCGACCCAAATTCCGGGAGAGGTACCACAACTGAAAAATTAAAAATATAATATAATATCATAAAATGATATAATATGTTTCCAAAAAGTATAAAACACTATAAAATGGACTTCAGGGATCGGGAAACCATAGCTCGAACATTGGGGAGCTAGGTGGGGCGTACTGACGGGTCCGGGAAGTCGGAGTGCGTATTTTCGGGTACGTAAAACCCAACTGAACACCACTACTGCATTTACTTATTTATTTCCATTGAGCTTTATTTCCTTGAAAATCTGTGATATTTATTCCTACTGGGACGGTTATGGGACCGTCTATGTATCCACGGGTAGTTGAGGTCGCTGGCTAGATGTGTAGCACGTGTTGTAGGAACTCGGTAGATGATATCCCGAGTTGGACTCCATTTCACGCGTTCGATTAGCCCACTAGGGTTAATGTCGCTGGGATACAGTCGTAGGGTTGGAGGCATGGGCCACGACCAGGGCTCCTGGTCCTAGTACACACTTAGTGGCTATGTTCGCACCCTTTTCTCTATCAATGTGTTTATATACATGCGATTAGCTTTGAGCAGTTGTCTGCATATTTTCCTTCCTTCCGCATGTTTATTTAACACTACTTATTGGCTCTGTTAATTATTTCCATTATTTATGCACGGTGGTTTTCCTTGGAATTTTACTTACTGGGCTCGCCATCTGCCTTTTTGTGGTGGCTGAGCGCAGATCCTAGTACTAGCAGAGGCAAGGGGATCATCGACGATTTCATCTGACTTGCCTACGCTGAGGCCTGCTGGTACGTGTGATGTCTATATTTTGATATTTTGTACTATCTTTTGGGTTGGGAAACTGGATACACACTTGTACTGGTATACATACTCTTATAGTTGATCGCCTGTATGCACAGTACAGCCGGGTTTTCCACTATAGGTTTGATCAGTAAACTTTTATATATAAATATGAATTCATTTTGTTAAACTTTAAATTCTTCCGCTGTTAATTTCTTTGTAAATGATAAGTTTTAATGACTTTAACAAATTACCTAAAGTACGAAGGCACAGGGACACGTGGCGGCAAATCCCGGAGCTGAGGTAGGGGAGGTAGCTAACCACGGGGCGGCCCGGGAAAATTTGGCGCCTTCACAGCTGGTATCAGAGCGAGAGTTTCGAGAAAATAATTTGTTAAAAAGTTTTACAAGATCATAAACCTTAACAAACTAGATGTGGAAACCCGATGAGTCTGCCTAGAATTTTTTTAGTTGGGAAGCAAGAAAGCGGGTAGAGCTAGGATTGTTATGTGATATATGTATTGTTGTATATATATACTATACGAATACGTATATACAAAGCTGATCCGGACACGCATCACGATGCAGGACACGATGGATGGACAGTCTAGTGATACCGCGAGGGCTTCCGGATCGTCAGTTCCATTAGAGGACCGAGTTACGGCGCACGAGACTCAGATAGCCGAGATCTTACGACTATTGAGAGAGCAGGTCGCTATGATGGCTGGATTGGCTATGTCTAGGGAGGCAGTGGCGACTACGGGACCCATAGAGACCGCAGTTACTCTTACTCAGGCGGTGGTACCCGAGGTTCAGGCAGTCAATACTACACCGGTAGTCGCAGCAGTGGAGACACCGATTCCTACACCTACCGCAGCAGTAGAGGTTACCCTGACGGTAGTGTTAGAGTATGTGATGGATTCGCAGGCCAGGAGGTTACGGGATTTCCTCAAGTTTCAACCCGCTTACTTTTATGGAGGAGGAGACCTTGAGACTACAGGAGATTGGATTTTATCGCACCAGCGCATGCACAAGGAGTTGAATACGGAAGAGAGGTTTAGAGCGAGACTATCTAGGACGTGTTCAGATCAGATGCCGCACTGTGGTGGACTAACTACCAGGAGACGCATGCTGATCCCTCAACTTTGCCAGAGTTCCGAGAGATATTTTATGACCAGTTCATACCTATGGAGGTACGATTGAGATTGAGGGAGGAGTTCTTATCACTGAGGCAGGGAAACCGGAGCATGATGCAGTATATGGATAGGTACCGATACTTTCTGCAGTTCTCGATGGATATCGCTGGCACAGAGCGATTACAGATCTACTACTTCATTCGGGGAGTGAGGGATGACATTGCCGGCGCGATCGTATCGTCCGGGAACTCGACGATTCGAGCGATGTTTGAGCGACGATTACCTACGAGACGTTCTTGATGCGAAGAATGGTCTTCCTATGACAAGATCGGCCGAGGTGGAGGTTGGGCGAGCTCTCGACGGGATAGGAGGCCGAAGAGACAATGGGACTAGTTTAGTAGAGGTCGCCGGGATGGCGAGACGAGACGTCGGGATGGCGGGGATCGATATAGGACGGCGGCTGTACACACCATAGCTCCAAAGCCACCACAAGAAGGCGGCAGCAGCCTCAGCAGCACCAGGTTAGAGATCAGGGTGGCCGAGACAGGGGTCAGAGGGACCGGGGTCAGGAGCCGAGATCGGATGATGCGCGGACTGGGAGACGGGAGACACACAGATGTTTCCGATGCGGTCGGAGGGGACATTTGAAATTGGATTGCCGGGTGCCATCTCCACGACGGGAGCAGGGTCGAGAGAGAGACAGGGTACATGCAGTAGCACAGCCAGATCCAGGAGCCACTAGACAGCTAGTTGAGGGTACGTTACTTATTCATAGTAGACTTATTCATGCCATGTTTGACTCGGGTAGTACATTGTCATTTATTGCTGGACGGTTAGTGGGGGAGTAAGGGTTGGACACACACACTAGAGACCCATCTTGTTCTCAGCACGGCTGCTGGGGATAAGATTTACCCTAACCGGATAGTTCGGGACGTCATGGTTGAGGTTGCCGGACATCAGTTACCAGTCGATCTCCGAGTACTGGAGTACCTAGAGTTTGATGCACTCTTTGGTATGGATTGGCTGTCAGCTTACCATGCACAGATAGATTGTTATGGGAAGAGGGTAGAGTTCCATATTCCGGGTTTACCAGAGTTTACGTTGATCGGGAACGCCTCCGAATTGCCTATTACGAGAGGTAGATTAGTGACTGCTCACGAAATGGAGGACTTTGCAGCGATCGTTGAATATGAGACCGAAGGATCTGTTAGGATTGAGGACATACCTATAGTCCGAGAATTCACGGACATTTTTCCAGATGATTTACCCGGATTACCACCACCACGGGTGATAGAGTTTATTATAGTGTTGTTACTAGGGACCCAGCCTATATCTAGCAGACCTTATCGTATGTCACCTATGGAGCAGGAGGAGGTCAGGAAACAGCTAGAGGAATTGTTGGCGAAGGAATTCATTCAACCAAGTATGTCACCATGGGGAGCGCCAGTGTTATTTGTGAGGAAGAAGGATGGATCGATGAGGATGTGTATGGACTATCGGAAGCTAAACCAGGTGACGATTAAAAATCGTTACCCGCTTCCGAGGATCGACGATTTGTTTGACCAGCTGACGGGTGCACAGTTTTTCTCGAAGATCGATTTACGCTCGGGATATCACCAGTTGCGGATTCGAGAAGAGGATATCAAGAAGACTGCTATCAGTACGAGATACGGGTTGTTCGAGTTTACGGTGTTACCGTTTGGGTTGACGATCGCTCCGACAGTTTTCATGGATCTGATGCATCGAGTACTGAAACCCTACTTAGACCGATACGTGGTAGTCTTCATTGACGATATACTGATATACAGCCGGACGCGAGTGGATCACGAGAGTCATCTTCGATCGGTGTTGACGACGTTGAGGGAGCATCGGCTGTATGCGAAATTCAGTAAGTGTGAATTCTGGATGAGGGAAGTGAAGTTTTTGGGACATGTGATCAGCGGTCAGGGCATTTCTGTTGAGGGAGACAAAATTAGAGCGGTGATTGACTGGAAGAGACTGGAGACTATTTTTGAGATACGGAGTTTCTTGGGTTTAGCAGGTTACTACCGCCGGTTTGTACAGGATTTCTCCACGATTGTAGCACCGATGACGAGGTTGACTAAGAAGAATGTTCCATTTGAGTGGTCTGAGGAATGTGAGCAGGCATTTCTGGAGTTGAAGAAACGGTTGACGACTGCGCCAGTGTTGGCATTACCTGAGCCAGGGAAGGAGTTAACAGTTTACACTGATGCATCGGGAACTGGACTGGGATGTGTTCTGATGCAGGAAGGACGACCAGTGGCTTATTTATCCAGGCGATTGCGACCACATGAGTGTAACTACCCCGTACACGATTTGGAGCTTGCGGCAGTTGTGTTTGCGCTGAAGGCTTGGAGACACTACCTCTACGGAGAGAAGTTTGTGCTTTACACTGACCATTAGAGTCTACGCTACATTTTAACACAGAAAGATCTTAATATGCGTCAGAGGAGATGGTTAGAGCTGTTGAAGGATTATGATTTTACGATTGAGTATCATCCCGAAAAGGCCAATGTAGTGGCTGATGCATTGAGCAGATGCGAGGTTGACAGTCAGACCGAGACTCGACACATGGGACTGTTGGAGATGACGTCAGTTATGAGCATGTCAGACCTTTCGGTTATGCAGGATCTACGATTGTGGTCGGATGAGAGGGTGCAGACGACGTGTCACTAGAACGGGTATCGGAGTGTCAGAGGGCTGATGGGCTTTATGAGCGGTTCAGTGGATTGGCACGGGATCTCGAGTGCACTGATTGGGCGGAGACATCTGATGGATGTTTGCGGCACCGAGGTCGACTATGGGTACCAGCCGTGTCAGAGATACGAGATAGTATATTAGAGGATGCCCATCGGTCACGATACACAGTTCATCCGGGCAGAACCAAGATGTACCATGACTTGCGGAGATTGTTTTGGTGGCCGGGGATGAAGGTTGATGTTGGTGATTATGTTCGAGGGTGTCACATATGTCGGCAGGTGAAGGCGGAGCATAGGCGACCTGGAGGATTGTTGCAGCCGTTACCCATTCCTCAGTGGAAGTGGGAACACCTCGCTATGGATTTTGTCAGTGGATTACCCCAGACTTCGAGGCGACATGATGCGATATGGGTGGTGATAGATAGATTGACAAAATCTGCACACTTTATACCAGTTTCGATGAGGTATACTTTTCACCAGCTGAGCAGACTGTTCGAGCAGGAGATCATCAGACTGCATGGGGTACCAATCTCCATAGTATATGACCAGGATCCCAGGTTCACTTCGAGATTTTGGGAGGCGATGCAGGAGCAGTTTGGTACTAGGTTGCAGTTCAGCACGGCTTATCACCCACATCTGAGATGGCGATCCCGAGAGATTGATACAGATTTTAGAGGATATGTTGAGAGCTTGCATTTTGCAGTTTGGAGGCTCATGGGAGGATTACTTACCACTGTGTGAATTCGCCTACAACAACAGCTATCAGGGTAGTATCGGGATGCCACCTTATGAGGCGCTGTATGGGAGGCCTGCAGTCACCAAAGCATGTTGGCGAGCGGAAGATACGGTTACGATTGGGCCGGAGATAGTTGTTGATCATACAGAGAAGATCCGACAGATTCGTCAAAGGCTTCGAGCGGCACAGGATAGGCAGAAGAAATACGCGGATAGATACCACGATAGTCTGAGCTATGAGGTTGGCGATATGGTTTACCTGAAGGTTTCTCCTTGGAAGGGCCAGCAGAGGTTTGGGATTAAGGGGAAACTGGCGCCGAGATTTATCGGACCATATCGAGTTGTAGCGAAGGTTGGCAGTGTGGCGTACAGATTAGATTTACCGGCGGATTTAGCAGGGATTCATCCTACTTTCCACATTTCGATGTTGCGATTGACTAGGACCGGGCCACGACCCATGGTTGACGTGCGACAGGTGGATGTTCAGCCTGACGCAACTTACGAGGAGCGGCCATTGGCGATATTAGATCGTAAGATCCAGACACTCAGGAACAGAGAGATAGCTAAGGGACTCGTGCGGTGGCAGCATCACGGTACAGAGGGACTTACCTGGGAGTTGGAGTCGACCATGCGAGAGCGTTATCCCCAATTATTCCACGGTATGTTCTAAACTAACTCAAATTTCGGGAAGAAATTTCTTTTAGTTGGGAAGAATTGTAACGGCCCGTTATTTTATTAACGCCGTTATTTACCTTATTTCAGATTAGGACGCCAGCTCGGACGACACGTGGATGCCGCGGATAGATTAGGCATGTTCTGGACCTAGTATTGACTGTGTATTGTTGTTTTCTAATTTCGGTGATTTATTGATATTTTCATTTTCTTGATAATGATGTATTATCTTTCACCGGTGTGCATTTAAAATAAACTTGTCGGGCGAGTTGTGAGCCGGGGTTTTAGTTTGGTGAACGCGCCAACGCGGGGTTTGGTAGCAGGAGGCCGGACGTTGGGGTTAATTAGATTTAAATTATTTAATCATGTTATGGTTGAGGATTTATTTAATTAGATGTAAATATATAAGCTTAGGCTAAGCTAAGGAAATAAAATTTGGGTACACTAAGTGTGGGACCGCCTCGGGAAGCGCGCTGAACATGGGGCACGGGGTGCCGAGTGGTCGGGGAATTAGTGTGACTATATTCACAAATTTATGAAATTTATTGATGACTAGAATAGGTGTTATGAATTAAATCAATTGGATTATAATAAAGTCCTATAGTTTGAAATCAATAATCGGTACACCTAGGATTGTCATCGAGATGCACAACAAGGAAATTCGAGATACATGGTGTCATGATAGGGTGTTCATGAAGTTGGTGACACAGGGTGTCCAGTGACCATTGGATTTACCTCGAGATGTGTGTGCACGTGAGATTAAAACACCAACTATATATACACTTCATCGATCAAAAGCATGCAAATTCCATTTTGCTCAAACAATTTGAGGGATCGGTGAGAGAAATCGGGGTTGGAGAAAGAGAATTCGAGCGTTGGAGAGTGGATCTAGGCGTCAAAACGTGGATCTAAGGTAAATTAAAATTTCAGTTTTTGGTTTAAATTTCCATTAAAATGGGTTGTGGTGATTTCGGATTTTTGGACAAAATTAGTACTGTTTTTACTGGATTTGGAGTTCTTGAGGTTTAATTTGATGAATCTTATCGATTTGGATCAAATTTGTGGAAATTTTAAGGTGATTTGGTAAATCTTTTGGTTATTTTCATGAATTTTAATTCGGGAATTAGGTGTTGTTCTTAGGGTTTTGTGGTGAAATTTAGAGGTTTTGGAGGTCTAAAATGGAGTGAGATTGAAGAGTAATTGAGAGGAGAGTGATGAGAAGCCAAAAGAAGAAGGAAAAAAAAATATGGGTTGTTTGAACCAGGAACCTCTGGTTCCTGGTTCGTCCTAGGGAAGGGGACGCACGCGCGTCCGGGCCGGACCGGTCCAGGTGGGGCTCGCTAGAAATAAAAAATAAAAAATAAAAAATAAAATAAAAATAAATAAATAAATAAATATATATATAAAGAAAAATAATATAATATATATATATATATATATATATATTATTTGCTGGAAAATAGGAAAAATAAGTGAAAAATATCAAAAAAATTGGAAAAGATTCTAGAAAAATATAGAAAATTAGAAAAGTGATTTCGAGACTTTTCGGGTATTTTTGGAACCCCGACCCAGCCCGGGAGAGGTACCACAACTGAAAAATTAAAAATATAATATAATATCATAAAATGATATAATATGTTTCCAAAAAGTATAAAACACTATAAAATGGACTTCAGGGATCGGGAAACCATAGCTCGAACATTGGGGATTTAGGTGAGGCGTACTGACGGGTCCGGGAAGTCGGAGTGCGTATTTTCGGGTACGTAAAACCCAACTGAACACCACTACTGCATTTACTTATTTATTTTCATTGAGTTTTATTTCCTTGAATATCTGTGATTTATATTCCTACTGGGACGATTATGGGACCGCCTATGTATCCACGGGTAGTTGAGGTCGCTGGCTAGGTGTGTAGCGCGTGTTCTAGGAACTCGGTAGATGATATCCCGAGTTGGACTCCATTTCACGTGTTCGATTAGCCCACTAGGGTTAATGTCGCTGGGATACAGTCGTAGGGTCGGAGGCATGGGCCACGACCAGGGGTCCTGGTCCTAGTACACACTTAGTGGCTGTGTTCGCACCTTTTTGTCTATCAATGTGTTTATATACATGCGATTAGCTTTGAACAGTTGTTTTCATATTTTCCTTCCTTCCGCATGTTTATTTAACACTACTTATTGGCTCTGTTAATTATTTCCATTATTTATGCACGGTGATTTTCCTTGGGATTTTACTTACTGGGCTCGCCATCTGCCTTTTTGTGGTGGCTGAGCACAGATCCTAGTACTAGCAGTGGCAAGGGGATCATCGGCGATTTCATCTGACTTGCCTACGCCGAGGCCTGCTGGTACGTGTGATGTCTATATTTTGATATTTTGTACTATCTTTTGGGTTGGGAAACTGGATACACACTTGTACTGGTATACATACTCTTATAGTTGATCGCCTGTATGCACAGTACAGCTGGGTTTTCCACTATAGGTTTGATCAGTAAACTTTTATATATAAATATGAATGCATTTTATTAAACTTTAAATTCTTCCGCTGTTAATTTCTTTGTAAATGATAAGTTTTAATGACTTTAACAAATTACCTAAAGTACGAAGGCAGAGGGACACATGGCAACGACTCCCGGAGCTGAGGCAGGGGAGGTAGCTGACCACGGGGCGGCCCGGGAAAATTTGGGGCCTTCACAACAGGCAATTGAACAAGGTTACAGTGAAGAATAAGTACCCGTTACCGCGCATTGACGATTTGTTTGACCAGTTAACCGGAGCGCAGTGGTTTTCTAAGATAGATCTGAGATCAGGCTGTCACCAGCTCAGGATCAGGGCTGAGGATCAAGAGAAGACAGCATTCAGCACGAGATACGGTCGTTTCCAGTTCACAGTCATGCCATTTGGATTGACTAATGCGCCAACGATGTTCATGGACCTGATGCACCGAGTGATGAGGGATTTCCTAGATCGATTCGTGATTGTGTTCATCAACGACATCCTCATCTATTCCAGGACTCGTGAGGAGCACGAGGGACATCTACGTACAGTTTTGCAGACTCTGAGGGACCACCGACTCTACGCTAACTTTAGCAAGTGCGAGTTTTGGCTACCAGAGGTTAGATTTTTAGGGCACGTAGTTGGAGTGGACGGTGTTGCCGTTAACCCAGAGAAGATTAGAGCCATGATTGAGTGGCCTACTCCGACTACCGTGACTCAGATTCGCAGTTTCCTTGGCTTAGCAGGTTACTATCGCTGATTTGTGCAAGATTTCTCCAAGATCGCTACACCAATGACGAAACTGACGTAGAAAAATGCGAAGTTTGATTGGAACGAAGTGTGTGAGCAGGCATTCTGTACTTTGAAGGAGAAATTGACGACCGCACCTGTCTTAGCATTGCCCGAGATCGGGAAAGACTTAGTCGTGTATACCGATGCGTCGAAAATTGGTTTGGGTGGTGTGCTGATGCAAAAGGACAGAGTTATCGCTTACGCATCCCGATAGTTGAAAGTTCATGAAAGGAACTACCCGACCCACGACTTAGATTTGGCGGCGATTGTATTTACGTTGAAGATGTGGAGACACCATTTGTATGGCGTGCGATTTGAGTTGTTTACAGACCACAAGAGCTTGAAGTACTTGTTTACTCAGAAGGAACTCAACCTGAGACAGAGGCGTTGGCTTGAATTTCTGAAAGACTACGATTTTGCACTTGAGTATCATCTGGGGAAAGCCAATGTTGTTGCCGATGCTTTGAGCCGCAGAGGATGTGATGTAGAGGTAGTTGTATGTCGTACGACTCACGAGTATGCGTTACTTGAGGTAGCCGAGATGATGAGTTCAGCGGACGTGCCGACGACTACCAGGACATAGATGTGTGGTCAGATGATATTGCAGACCGTTTCACTGCAAACTGTTCTCGAGGGACAGCAAGGCGATGAGTTGTACCAGCATTACAGTGAGATGGCAGACAGTGCAGAGTATCCAGATTGGAGTTGGTCGACGGACTCTTGCTTGAGGTATCGTGGGCGACTGTGGATTCCATTGGCGGCTGACTTACGCACCGAGATACTTCAGGAGGCTCACCGTTCCCCTTTTTCTGTGCATCCTTGTCGAACCAAGATGTACGCTGACATGCGACGTCTTTTCTGGTGGCCAGGGATGAAATCTGATGCGTCGGAGTTTATTCGAGCGTGTGAGATATGCCAGCGCGTGAAAGCTGAGCATCGACGGCCTGGAGGATTGCTGCAATCCCTACCCATTCCTCGATGGAAGTGGGAGCACATTGTTATGGATTTCGTCAGTGGCTTGCCCCGATCTCCTCGTGGTCACGACAGCATCTGGGTAATTGTGGATCGAATGACGAAATCTGCTCATTTCATACCGGTATCCACTACACATAGAGTTAACAAACTGAGCATCCTCTCCGAGCGCGAGATTGTCAGATTGCACGGAGTTCCGTTATCGATTGTGTCAGATCGAAGGGCGCAGTTCACTTCGTTATTATGGCAGAGCATGCAGGCTCAGTTTGGCACCAGACTAGAGTTGAGTACGGCGTTCCATCCACAGACAGATGGACAGTCCGAGAGGTTGATCCAGGTGTTGAAAGACATGCTCAGGATGTGTGTTTTGGAATACGGCGGGTCATGGGAAGAGTACCTTCATTTGTGCGAGTTTGCATACAATAACAGTTATCAGGCGAGTATCGGTATGGCACCGTTCGAGGCGCTCTATGGTAGGCCTTGTAGATCACCTTCTTGCTGGGCTGAGCCAGAGGATGTTGTGACAGTTGGTCCTGAGATTGTTGTTGATCATACTGAGAAGGTACGGCAGATTCGCCAGAAACTTAAGGGTGCCCAGGAGCGACAGAAGAAATACTACGACCAGTATCACGATGAGCTTCGGTACGACTTGGGAGACTATGTATACCTGAAAGTCTCACCTCTGAAGGGTCACAAACGGTTCGGAATCAAAGGGAAGCTCGCTCCGAGGTTTATCGGTCCCTTTAAGATCGTAAAAAGGGTCGGTAAGGTTGTGTATCAGTTAGAGTAACCGCCAGAGCTTGCCGGTGTTCATCCAGTATTCCACATTTCGATGTTTCGACTAGACAAGTCAAGTGGAGGGCGACGACCAACGGTAGACTTGAGCCATATCGAGTTGCAGAACGATGCTACGTACGTGGAGCAGCCGATCCAGATCATTGACTGCAAAGTCAAGACGTTAAGGAATAAATAAATTCCTTCGGTGCTCGTGAAATGGCAATTTCATGGAGACGAGGAGTTGACCTGGGAGTTAGAGTCCTACATGCGCGAGCATTTCCCCTACCTGTTTGATTCCGGTAAGTTTGTAAATCAATTTTACTTATTAGTTTAAATTTAGAGGACGAAATTCTAATAAGTGGGGGAGACTGTAACAACCCCGAATTTTTAACTGACTTGTGTTACACGTGTCAGGATTGTGACCCGGCTACGTGGATACTGGATAGTATTTCAAACTTCGGTAGTCGACGCCGAGGTAATTTTATGATTCTTTGACTTTGTGTATTAGTATTATAGTATTCTACAGGTCTCGAGCCGTTTGGGCTATGTTCTAATTGAGTGAGATATCGCCTAGTTATACGGGGTTTTTTGGGAACCGTTTTAGTGGATTTTATTAATAAACAAAGCCAAATGAAAAACATGACCTAAGTTGAGGAAATAAAACTCTAACAATAAAGTATAACATAAGCATGATGAAATTTATTCGAATCCCAAGAGTGGGACCGTTTCGAGAAGTGTGTCAAACGCGGGGCACGATGCGTCGAGTAGGCGAGAATTTGTGTGACTTTATTTATAAATTAATAAGGTTGATTTAATAGGTTAATAAGGATAGGATTGTTAAAGTGACACACTTGGGTGAGGAGGACTATTGGATGGTCATAGAGATGGGGATATGTGTTAGATTAAGAGGATAAGCCAAATGACCCATAAGGGTAGCTGGCCAAGGGTTGGACAAGTGAGAGTTCAAGGGCAAATGGGTCATTTCACCTTAAGTCACATATATAAAAACAAACCAAACCCTAAAACCCTAACACACTATTCACTTTCTTCTCCAACCTGCCGCCACTGTTCACTCTCCCCACTCACTCACCCACTGCCGTGCACCGCCACCGCATCTCCGACCAGGCAAGAGGTGGCCGGAGACCGGGACGACGTCTCCCTCCCCTCCTCTCTCGTTTCCTCACTCACGCACTCTCGGTTTGCTCTTCTCACGTCCACTCTCTCGGCCTCACGTTCACTCCCTCCTCACTCTCGACTACTCCTCCCTTGGTTGGACAGCCACCACCACCGTCTCTTACCTCGTCACCGGAGTAGGTGAGTGTATTACATCCTCTCTCAGTCTGTGCTCTCTCTTCCCTCTCTCTCTCTCTCCACTTTACTCATTGTTTTCACGTTCTTCTTCTTTTGGATTGATTTTAGGACTGCTATGATGATAATGAACACCACGGTTTGGATGGTGCTGACCGAACGTCAACCTCCGGCAACGCTGCTGGCCAGAGGTGACCCCATGCGTGGTTGTGTTGGAGTGTGTAGGTGAGGTTACTTGAAGTGTATGTGGATTGTTGTTGTGCATGTTGGTGACGGTTTTAGTGAATGTTTGTGTGTGGGGTGGCTGCACTATATGTATGGGTGTGTGGCTGTGTATGTTTACACCCCAGTAGGGGTGTGGGTGTGTGCACTTTAGTGGGTGATCATAAACTGTGCTATGTGTGTGTGGAGTGTGTGGCCACAAATTTTATTATTCTATGAGTATGTGTGACGGTTTTGAGTGTGTATGTGCAAGGGGTGCTCATCTCACTGTGTGTACACCACAGTGGGGTGTACACAATAGTGGGTGTGTACACCACAGTGGGGTGTACACAGCACTGTGTGTGTACACCACATTGGGGTGTACACAACAGTTGTATATGAGGGTATGATAGAAAATGAGTATATAACATAATTCCAAATAATAAATTGATGTTCTAATGCATGTGAACATGGAAAATCACAGTGGGGTGCACACAACAGCGGGGTGTGTGTGCACAAGATAGTGGGGTGTGTGAAGTGTTAGTGTGCACCCCAGTGGGGTGTACACATCAATTGTGTGTGCGTGACCAAAATGTATATTATTATAGGTTTAAGAATAAGTAAACAAGATTATAAGTATAGACATTTGTATTAAATGAATATGGATTTGTAATAAGGGCCCAACACACATCCAATACACATTACAATAAAAGCCTAATACAATAGGTACAACTTAAAGACTAAATGCGAGCATTAAACTAATATTCGGGATTCCAAAACTTTATCAGGTTGTTGAGAACTCATGGGGAAACGCGTTAGAGTTTCGGAGTGATACCGAGTCGCGATTAGTCAGGTAAGTACATGCATGCCTCGTATGTATGTACGTTAGTAGACCAGTAAGAAAATAACATGTGATTTATATATCCTCTATTTATTGCTATTGTTGCATTGATCCTTTGCTTGATATTCCATTCCATTTCCTTGGTTGTATGTTCTTGGCATGAGTGTGTGTCTCGAAGGTATCATGTGGTCCCGCACTAGCTGGGACAACGAGGGTGCCATCTGCAGGGGTAACTGACCACCCCAAGTGATGTGTGTCTGGGTACTGGATTCGAGAGGTGTTGCGATGCCTCTCGATTTCACGCTGCGCTAGTGTTGCGACATTGCCCGGGGAGATCTTATGAGATCTTTGTCGTATTGCTGTGAAATAGACCACTCATGGGCCTCTTTTGAATCTTAGAACATGCAAAATATCGATTGTTTATCTTTCAGTCTCTTTATCATGCATTTGATTTATTTACTTTCCAGTTATTTCCATTCCGCATGATACTTAGACTGTTTTTCTTGTTATAATCATAAATTACTGTTACATTCTTCTGGTACTACTAGCAATTTTATTCAGTTACTCACCGTCTAGTTTGTGACGGTGGGTGTAGATAGATGGAGAGCAGCAAGGGCAAGGGGCTCTGCCTAGGTGATATACTTTGAGGAGTTGCAGGATATCTGAGAGACTTTATAGTAGGTGATTATACTTTGTTTGCTGATGTGTATATCGTTTTATACATATTTTGTTGGGATTATTGAACTTGGTATATCTTTTATGAGACTGGTATCATGTATATATGACTATCGAATTGTACATGAATACCCGGGGTTTTCCACATTTATAGAATTCCTAATTTCCCTTTGATTGAGTTATTTCCCTTTATTATTAATTGTTTTAGTCTTCTGCTGTGTATTAATGCAATAACTCTTTCATAAATTACCGAACTAATTAAATCGAAGGCTGACTAGGCTCGTCAGGTTTCCGGGTGATGACTTGGGGCCTGCACGGGCTTAGACCGGGCTTAGGCCGGGCTTATCCAATTGCATGGGGAAATTGGGGCCGTCACACACAGTGTTGTGTACACCCCACTGTGGTGTACACACAGTGTACACCCCTTGCACAAAATCCACACCTAAACAGCCACCCCACATACACACATTCACCAAAACCGTCACCCACATGCACAACAACAGTCCACATACACTTCAAATAACCACACCTACACACTCCAACACAACCACACATGGGGTCACCTCCGGCCGGCAGCGTCGTCGGAGGTTGACCTCCGGTCAGCACCCCCCCAAAACAATGGTAAAACACGGCCATAGCAGTCCCACAATCCATTCAAAATAACGTGAAAACAGTGAGTAGAGGAGCGCAAAACAGTGGAGAGAGAGAGAGAGAACGGTTAAGGTGGCTCACCTTGGTGTCTCCGGTGAGTGGCCGAGGTTCCTAGCACTGTGGTGAGTGGCGGTGGTGACTGGCCGAGAGTATAAAGAGAAGACAACCAATAGTGAGAAAGAGAAAACATGACTGCCAAGAGAGGAATAGAAGGAAGAAAGGGAAGAGAGGAGCTCACCTCAACTTCGCCGATGGGTGTGAGGGTGTCAGGCTCTCCGATGGTGGCGGTGGTGATCGTCCAGCCGAGGATGGGTGGACTGTGACGTGAGGGAGTCGAGAGCCGAGAGCGTGGAGAGGAACAACCGAGTGTGAGTGACGAAACAAGAGAGAGATCAGAGAGAAAGAGAGGGAGACTCACCTCGTCGGGGTCCGTGACGCCGGTGGGAGGCGGCGGCAGTGGCGAAAGGGAGGAGTGAACAATGACGGTGGTGGTTTGGAGGAGATGATGAATAGTGTACATTAGGGTTTTAGGGTTTCATTTGTTTTTATATATGTGACTTAAGGTGAAATGACCCTTTTGCCCTTAAACTCTCACTTGTCCAACCCTTGGCCAGCTACCCTTATGGGTCATTTGGCTTATCCTCTTAATCTAACACATATCCCCATCTCTATGACCATCCAATGGCTCTCCTCACTCACTTGTGTCACTTTAACAATCCTATCCATATTAACCTATTAAATTAACCCCATTAATTTTATTAAATTACCAATAAGGTTACACAAATTCTCGCCTACTTGGTGCACCGTGCCCAGCGTTCGACACACTTCTCGAGGCGGTCCCACTCTTGGGATTCAAATAAATTTCCACATGCTTATGTTATACTTTATTGTTAGAGTTTTATTTCCTTAACTTAGGTCATGTTTTTCATTTGGCTTTGTTTATTAATAAAATCCACTAAAACGGTTCCCGAAAAACCCCGTATAACTAGGCGATATCTCACTCAATTAAAACATAGCCCAAACAGCTCGAGACCCGTAGAATACTATAATACTAATACACAAAGTCAAATAATCATAAAATTACCTCGGCGTCGACTACCAAAGTTTGAAATACTATCCAGTATCCACGTAGCCAGGTCACAATCCTGACACGTGTAACACAAGTTAGTTAAAAATTCGGGGTTGTTACACAGTCAAAGCCTCGAAAAGACATGATAGGAAGAGAATGAGGGACCGAAATGACAATAGTAATCTTGGTTCCTGAGGACAACGAGTATGTTTTCAGTGCGGACAACCTAGACATTTTCAGAAACGATGTCCAGATTTGTGCGAGGACCATCAAGATGACGATCAGCCTCAGGCCATTGAGGATGTACACATTTCGACTGTGCCACACCTGATAGTGGTTTGTGATTCTACTGGAGCTAAGAGGTTTCTCCTTTTTGTCATTATATCATGCATGGAGCACTTGTATATGAGGTTTTAGGTATTGATTGTGATACCGGACGTCATGCAATGGAGTTACGGGGATACCTGCTAGAGTAGTGTCGTTTGAACTTAGTAGAGTTGTCTAGGATAAGACAGACCTAACTTAGATTACAGTTCGAAAGGAAAGGTAGGCTTAGGCACTTGGGTTACCAAGCCTAGCCTTTAATACACTTAAAGAGAGGTAGGACTAGACGGGTTGTGATTCATCTTATGATGCATGAATACGCAATATTCATGATGGCCATGGTTGCAACTTTGTAGAACATTTTTACTACCAAGGTATAGACTAACATGCATTGACATGTGGGTGATTGGGGAGGTCATCATGAGTATGACGTATGAGTCACGATCGTAACATCTTACACCGTGATTACAAGACTTGTGTCATGGTAGTGGATGATGTACGCGACGAGATCGTTGGCTAACATCTTACACTGTGATTACAAGACTTGTGTCGTGGTAGTGGATGATGTATGCGACGAGATCGTTGGCATCCCTACCATTGTAGGAATCAATAGCGGTATTGATGAGACCGTAGTTAAATTGGGCTGTTAGAAGTGGTTACGACCCACTGTCTAAAGATTAAGAAAAAATCTAGCTGTTCGAAGGGACTGAGGCCCACAGTTTGATAAACATGGAGAAAAGGAGTAGAAATAAGATGTGCTATTTGAAATGACTTTGTACAAGTCCGTAGTTCAATACCTGATGTCGAGCTGTTGGAAGTAACTCTCGCGCGAGTCCACAGTTGGTCATAGCATATTGAGCTATTTGAAGTTACTTTGCATCGGTCCACAGTTCAACGGCAAGAAACGAACTGTCTAAAGTGACTCTGATAGAGTCTGCAGTTCGATGTAAATGAAGAGAGAGCCGTCTGAAGCGACTCTAGGTGAGTTCGCAAATCGATACGAATGATCCAAGCTATTTAAAGTGGCTGTAAGCTCACAGTTTAGAGAAGATGTGAATGGTTGTTGGTTTTCCCTAGTCTTTGTTTTGTAAGAATTTGTTCGAGTTAGATTTAATTTCGAGGACGAAATTCTTGTTAGTCGGGGAGACTGTAAAGATCCAAAAATTTGTGTATTTGTGAATGATGACATGTACTACATATTTATACTCGTATTTGAGTGATTGGATAGTGAAGTCGGTAAACGAGTAGGAAAACAGGTCGAGCGAGCGTCGGCAGACAGGTTACGGGTACAAGGGACATAAAACACAGAAAATGTGAATAAATAAGTCAATTAAATGATAATTAAGCTAATTGATTACGAGAGAGCGTCGACGAGACCAATAACACACGACTCGCGAGCCGTGGTGTGCTTTCAGGCGCGAGAACGTGAGAACAGACTAAGGGGTTGGTTAGTTAAGTGGTGAGTCTGTAACCTAGTGGAGTCATATTGAGAGAGAGTTAGAATGGGTGGAAAACTATAAGTGGGTTAGTTGGATCTGCCTCGGGATGCGTGTGTGCGGATGATGTATAGGCCTATATAAGGACCCACTCCACATATTTCTCTCATTTCTCTCCTCCTCTCCTCTCTTCTTCTTCTCTTCTCCTCCTCTCAAAACTTGGTGAGCAAGAAAGTGAGTGGACAGCAAATGGAGGGTTGTCCAACCCGCTGGAGGGTCGCCTGATTCTCAACCTTGCCAGAGCAAGGTGAGATCTCAACCATCTTTGTCGATTCCTTACGTTTAAGTGTTAGTTTTTGTTAATTTACATTGCAATGACCACGGACGCCGCACTGGGAAGTCGATCTAATCGACAAACCCGCTGCCATGGCGATCCACGAAGCGATTAACACCCATTTGTGTTGTTAGAGTTAGGTTTTACGCGTGTGTTATGTGATACGTCGAGTTGCATCGTTTGGAGTGGACAAGTTTCCGGGGTTTCCACGACAATTCGAAGTTGGTTTTAGATTGTCACGGACCCCCAATACACATTGGGGAAAGGAGTGGAGCACGGTGACACAAGCCAAGGTTTGAAAACCTTGGTAAAATACCAACTGGTCTGGGCGCCGCAAATGGCACCGTGGACAAAATGCCCCACGGCGCCACTCATGGCACTGTGTCCATAGGCGAAATGAAGAAATTGACGAAAAAATGAACTCCCCAAGTGTGTAGCTAGACCAGGCCCAACGCCTCTCTAGGTCGGGCTGGGCCTAGACCCGACCCAATCAGAAAAAAATTAAATTAAAATAAAGTAAATTCTGGAAAAATAGGGAAAAATTTGAGAAAAATCTAAAAATAATATTTTGACCAAATAAATACAAATTGATTAATTTCTATGAAAAATTAAATTTTCAAAAAACTTTTTGTGACTTTATGTAGGGGTTTTTACCTCGTAAAGTGTGTAATTTACAACTTTAACCCAATTGAATACTATGAACACGGTGGCCAGGTAACAAGGGTTTTGAAATTTTGTTTGAGACGAATTGATGCCGCGAGGGACGAATTTTGTTATCTTACCAGGTAAGCTAGTAATCCAGTAAGAAAATACCATGTGATTCTATATCCTTTGTTGATTGTGATTGTTGAATTATTCTCATGTTTGACATTCCATTTTATTCTTTGGTTGTGTGTTCTTGGCATATGTGTGTTAAAGTACTCGACCTTGCACTAGTAGGGAAACGTAGACACTCTTGTACAGGAGTGTAAGACCACCCATGGTGATCGTGCAACACCAAGCATTGGAGGCCCGTGTCCCTCCCATCATGGTTGTGTCTTCGCTTGTGTCGATGCACGAGGAGATCTCGCAAGATCTTTACCGCTATGCCATGATTTAGACCACTTATGGGCCTCTTTTGATTCTTATAACGCACAAATTTCGATTGTTATATGTTAGTTTGATTATCATGAACTTTGTGATATTTATTGCCTTTCAATTACCGCATGATTCTTGGATTGTCTTATTGTTTAATCTTGAATTACTGTTATATTCTTCTGGCATTACTTTCATTTTCACTTAGTTACTCACCGCCAAGTTTGTGACGGTGGATGCAAATAGGACAGGTGTTGACAAGGGAAAGGGACCGACGTTAAGTGACTTCCTCTGAGTACACCTCGGGGGCGATTTCTTTCCTTGTTGCATAGTATATTTTCCTTTTTGTTTTATATATGTTGTTCTTGAAACACTTGAGGATTTATTTTGGGAAGTGAGACTTGGATATCATGTATGGTCCTTTTCATACATTGGTCACCAGATTATATATCTTTATATTGTATTCGTGGTTCCGCATTGAATAGAAATTCATGATTTCCTTTTGAGTTATTGCATGATTATAGTTAAATTCCGCTGTGTATTGATCTAATAAGTCTTATAATCTAATAACTCATACTTTTAATCTGTAATCGAATGAATTAAGGCTGACTAGGCATGCATAGACTTGCCAAGTACCAAATCGAGAGTCTATGTGTGCCTTGGCCGGGCATTCCCAATTGTATAAGAAATTGGGGCTGTCACAAACTCATCCACCCAAGGATCACGTTGACTCACTTGCCATTGGACCACTCAATCAAAATAGAGTTCCAAACTAGGAATAGCGCAATAACAATAACAAATTAAAGCTAAAAAATCGGTAAATTTTCCTATTGGTTTACTTACCCATGTCCAACACTATTTGCATTCAGATGCCCATAATTCGTCCCTCACGAATCCCATGTATAACTATGAATTTCCTACAATTCCATATTAATCATTTTATTACAAATCCGTTAATCATCCTCCAAATTATCCCATTTCCAAAATTTTATCCATTTATTTAATTAGGTCAATTACTCGAGTATTAATCCATATTTGAACCCATTTAGATACCCGAGAGATCCCCAAAGTTTAAAAAAAATTCAAAAATTGGTTCGATGAACTGTGCCACGCTGTGAGTGGCGCCGTGGGAGAATTTCCTAGCAGTGTCACTTAAAAGCGGGAGACCACCATTGCCTCTGGTTTAGACGTCATGATCGACGTCGTGGCTTCTAGGCCTCACGGTGTCCCTCGTTGCGTCCGTTGTTGTCTGAGATTCCAGGGTTTTGGACACAACGACTCGCTTTGCCGCATTCTGAGCCTATCACAAACTCATTGGGACGTCCATTTTAACTAAATCTAACATTCAAATCATTCAAAACCATCGCCTATAACTCTGGTGTGGAAATTAACTCAAAAATCACCAAAAATACCAATTCACAAACACCCAAAACAGCTACATGGTTGTACTCGACACCGATCAAACAATTCATATAAATCATCAAAACATTCGGAAAACTAAATTTCCAAATTGGTGTCCGAAAATACAACGATGAAAACACATTATATACCCGTCAAACTGACGAGAACCTTGCGATGAATAGAAAAACTACCTTGGTTCTTGCGTTTGGTCATGTCTTGGCATCGTTACGATGAAAAATCCCATAGAGGATACCTTGCGTTCCCACATGAGTCGAGAGACGAGAGAGAGTTTAGATGAATATGATAAGAGAGAGATAGGAAAACAAGTTATATATATCCTTTACATCAAATCTTTCGCACGTATCTTGAGGATGATCTGATGATCCTCCCTCACACCAGTACTTTAACTGCCACACTCAGCTGACACTCACCTAACACACATAGGTGACACATTTAACACATTTCCTCCCATGCACACTCCTCAATATGCATTTTCCCAGTGCTTTCGCACCTTGTCCGTAACACGACTCGCATTGTCGTGTACCCAAGGACCTACCAAGGTATTTAACACATTACCCAACGTTCAATTATCGTATATTAATGTATTTTGTCAGTGTTTTAATTACATTTTTCCCTCAAACAGCTAAATACCCGACCATTGTTCGCCTTGACACTCGTAAAACACATTTCTCCAAGCCAAATCCATTTATCCGCACCAATTCTCACCTTCAAACGTCTTTACACGTTTGGGACATTAGAATTTAAATTTAGGTAAAAAAATAAATACTACATATATTGAACAAAAATAACATACCTCGGTATTAACGGTTGAGAATTGTTCACACGTATCATGGCAAGGGCCTACGTACGACTTAAATTAGCACGTGACACGAGTTACATTTTAGGGTCGTTACAGCCGTGGTCTACACCGGCCACCGAGCAAAATCAGGGATTTCAATAAGTTCGAGTTTATTCACTGAGGTGTTAGTTTGACCTAGATCTTGCACGCACTTTAATTCACATCTATTTGATATTCATTCGATGATCCTTCCCAGTTGCCTAATTATTTTCTTCCACATGTTTATTTAATAGTATTATGAATTCCAACATTTATTTATATTATTTACTCGGTGAAATTCCTTAGGATTACTCACTCTGGACTCATCATTTGTTTTGTTGTGATAATGAAGTGTAGGCCCTAATACGGGCAGGGGGAAGAGCAATCTTGAGGACTACTTTTGATCAACTTTTATGTCTGACTCGTATGTTTTTTTTATATTACCTTGTTTTTATGTTTGGTTTGGGATATAAGAGATGTTGGGAAATGAGCCCTAGGTCAATCTATTAATAGTCTTTATGAATACATTTTAGTTAATAAAATAGAGGATTTCATTTGCTGTTTATTATAATTGATTTGCATGTTTACATTATAATAAGATCGATGGATATTTACAGAAATATCCTAAATGTCCCTAGTCGATTATTATACTGGGAACTATAATGAATTAAGACTAGTGTGAGTCTTGATTGATAATCATACGATGATCATACGTACAGGAATACGAATCAAGATCATGAGTACTTGTTAGGGAACAAAGTACTGGACCGACCCGCTATGAGAACATCACATGGATTAAGTCATAGTTGTTTCTCATGATAGGTATATTTTTTAGTCCTCTGACTTGAGATTACCAGAGACTTCAACATTAGGAATACAGTGATTTGACACAATCAAACGTTGTCTTTAACCGGACGATATATTATAAAAGTTGTGATTGGTTACTGTGTGAATAATGTAGTGAAGTTATGTAATCGAGATATAATTTGTCCTTCTCATATAGAGAGAGATATCTAATGGATCCCTCGATGTTTTAGACTGTTAAAAGGCCTAGTCTAAGTGAATTGATATTGATCAATGTCACTTAGATGTTTTCAGTCTACCTAGAAATCGAGACTAGTACGATTGAACATGTTGGATGACAATTCTATGCTTTATGTTTGATCAAAAAGAATATCGTGTGACAAAATGATGTTATATACACTATTGATTAGGTTGTATCGATTTGATATTCGTACAACTTGGGTAGTCATAATGTCTTGTTAGAGGCCGCTTGTGACTTGTATACCAAAATGTGTTTTGGTACACTGCCAACGTTGTATGAGCTTATTGGGTCACACAATGAGAATGGTTTTGCGAGATTTTAAGATAGTTCAGTAAAACGAATTTTATATGATAAAATTCATGACAGAAACATCCTTGTAGTGTATTACACTTATACTTCTTTAAGTAGGGGTATATGTGTAATTTACTTAACCGTCTATATACAAGGGTTGTATAAATAAACGCTTTGAGTTAGAATACAAGAACGAAAGATTTAAAAAGGGCCGAAACTCTATTTTCGTTTTAAGAAACGACTTAGGGTTTTTGGTATGCTCTAGATCGTTTTGGAGAGAAACAAAAAGGTTTGGTATTCTCTCGAAGCTAACATTTCAAATCTCGGCCGCCGTTCGTGTGTGAACTGCTGATAGAGGGCGTTCGTCATTGGCAGCACCTTAGAGATTGATTAACCTTCAGAAAGGTACATTGCGACTGAGGTATGATTAAGTTTTCATAGTTTAAACGTGTTTTAATGGAATTAGATTCGGATCCTGTTGGGGTTTTTATCAAAATAGTTTTGAAATCTCCGTTGCGCATGGACCCCAAAACCCAACAAGAGACACACTAGAAATGTATATGATACAGTTGAGGTTTATTTTGATATTTTTAAAACATTTGGATCATATTATATATTAATGGCACTTGTGGTTGGGTTTCCACACTAGGAGAGTGCTCTATCAGATGATTTACTGCTTTATATTTTGATGAATCATGATTTTAAGTCTTCCGCTGAATTATTTGTGGTTTAACATATGAAATTGAGTCAATAAGCTAACTTGATACCTTATTAAGGGAAATGATATAAAAGTTAGTGGAAATTGGGTTTATTGATGGTACACAGTGCGCGTGGGGCGCAACTAGGCCGAGTTATGGCAGGGTTGTGGGCTTGCAGCGTATGACGTAACTGAACTGAACTGAATTGTGAATTTTTGGGGCCACTACACACACCTTAGCCCACATTATGACTGAACTGAATTGTGGATTTTTGGTAATTGACAACCTAGCCTTACGCTTCCTCGTAAACTTGAAGACATACCTTCACCACTAATGTTTCCTACTCGTTGGCTTTGAAGAATAGATAAGAATCATCTGCAAGGAACAAATGTGAGATTATTGAGGCGTGAGGGGCCATTTGACACCCATGTAATCGACCCACCTCTCCTGACCATTGATTACTACCGAGAGACCTTCCACGCATATCAAGAAGAGATAAGGTGAACTTGGGCCGCCTTGTCTCAGTCTTCGTGATGGAGTGATAGGGCCAACTTCCACTTCTCCAACTAAAAAATAATATCGAACAGATGAGATGCATATCATCATTAGATTAATCCTATTAGGATGGAAACCTATTTTTGCATCACGGCTTCAAGGAAAGTCTACTCCACTCGGTCATATGCCTTGCTTATGTCTATTTTCAGGGCCGCAAATACTTCTCTACCTTGATTCTTTCTATGTAGCAGCTAGTAGTTTACTTCGAATGTCGCCATGTCATTATCATTGATCAACCGACCAGGAATGAAGGCACTCTAGCTCTCCGAGATGATCTCGGGTAGGATCAAATTTAGTCGATTTGTAAAGGCTTTTGACACAATCTTGTATAGAACATAGCACAACGAGATCGGTCTTAAGTCGGTAGAGAGTTCCAGTTTTTCCTTTTTCGGTATCGACACTTCCAAATTATAATTCAGGGACTCGGGAAGGCTGACTTCATTAAGGATTATGAGGCATGCTTTTGTGACATCATTCCCCACAATTGACTAAAAGAATTGGTAGAATGCAGGGTTCATTCAATCTGGTCCGGGACTTTTGTCTAGATGCATAGCAAAGATAGCTTCCTGGACGTCATCAACACTAAAAGGTTGTAACAATAGAGAATTGTGCTCAATAGTAACCTTTGGTAGGATGTAATTAGTTACCTTTTTAGTCCGACCATTATTGGAGGTGAATGACCGCAATCAACAATTCTTGCTGTAACCGGAAGGCAAAATGAGTCTCCCTAGTTATCCCTCATTATACTCGTACACTCCTCCATTCCCAACTAGGAATTCTCGAACCTGAAATGAGCTTTTTTTCAAGTGACCTTCTAGGTTGAAAGTTCCAGCAGTAAAGCCCTATGATCCGAACTAGGGGCAACTAGTTTGCGAACCCGAATTCGATCAAATAGTTGTCTCCAAGAAAACGACGCTAGCGCCCTATCAAGCCTCTCCTTCCTTCTCTTCTCATCAACATGAAACATGTCATTAACATAAATAATTTAGAAGCTAGCTTTTTTCATTTATCAATTAAAATTCAATATTTTCAACTTACAAATAAAAAATAATTACTTCCTTCACGACTAGTTCTACTAGAAGTTCTTGTCATATTATTAGCAAAGCTTGTACACGTGCAGATTCAGTCAAATTAACAAATTATCTGAGCTGTATTCTTGCAAATAATTGATCCTCTTTAAAATTGAGTTGAATTTGTAAATGATTTCAGATTTAAAAAACAAAAATTGGTGAAATATTCAGAAAAAAAAAAAAACCTCGGTCAAGGATTCTAATCTTGACTAAGGACTGTCAACCTCAGTAGCCGCCACATTGGCGGCAGTTGATGAATAAGACAAAGAACCGATTCAATTATCCTCAGCTTCTAAATGAGATGAACACTATGACTGGCCCACGATATTATTGAATGCTAGCGGATTTCATATCTCTATAAGAAACGTCAATCGTTGGGAACATCAACGGCTACATCCGTTAACTGACCAAAATGGATGTCAACACCCCCTATGCTTCTTCCCATTATATATTGTAACCAGTCTTTCCAATCTTGAATTATCACAACCATCCTCATTAACTTGCATAACTCTGTCTCTCTCTTTATAAATATAAGAGAAAAAAAAAAAAAAAAAAAAAGGAGGGCCATGGATCATTATAGTTGTTCTGCTTCAATTGTGAAGATAAAGTACATCCGAGATGAAAAATGTGACACTAAGAATTCGATCAACTCGATTCGCAAGCCGATATCAAAGCCATGGAAGAAAGATGTGGTGCCGCCGAAAGTGTACAGAGTGCAATCCAAGAACTTCAGGAAGGTGGTGCAAAGGCTAACCGGTGCATCAGACCAGTCTTCAGAGTGGAAACGGTTGAAGCGTTTGGCTCCACCTCCCATCGAGACCACGGTGGCAGCGCCTTTGCCTGAAGAGAGTATTACTTTGTTGACTAGTTCTGGAAGCTCTCCATTGACCAACTTTTGGAGGGAGATCTGCAATGATCTGAATGATCTCGGAAAAGGAGCACAAGTGGCAAAGAAAACGAAGATCAGTGCGGTGGTTCCATCACCTTCTTCGGGGCTGCGTTTGCCATCCCCTTGGACTCTTAACGCTACATGGCCGCCTTCATTTACGTTCTTGAGTCCAGGCACCTTGGCCTCTTTCGAGGATGCCACAGCAGTACCTTAAAACTTATTAGTGAAGGCTCTAGCTTGCCAGCATATACATATTACATGAAGCTCTTGCAAGGATTTTCTTTGTTTTTGTTATTATTTTATGAGTTTTGCTTACATGACATCCATCCATCCATCGACAATATGAATAAATGGTACTTATGGGTTGCGATAAGCTGAGGATATGAGGTACATCAGTTGGTGCCCGATTCATGTCATCTTAGTGTACTAATAGAAAAAGAAACCTCATGTTACTTTTGTTTAGTCAGTGAGTAGCAGTGGTATTTTATCCTAATAAAACATATATTCATATAATTACCATGTCTTTTATTATCTACATATATAGTCAGATTCATTGAACATGCTAATTGAAGCCCTCTAACCAATCGTCTCACTAGCTTCATTTTGGCCACACACAGTTGCTACGAACCCTCTGTTAGACCATCTTTGTGTCTAATGACTTTAATTTTATGTTTACATATTAATCAAAAAGGTAACTTATGTCTTCAACAAACATTATGTCCATTTTTTTTTATAGGAAACAAACTTTACTTATTACTAATTTTGTATACGTGATACGCCCGTCTGTTCCTGTTTACTATGCTTGCGGATGTCAATTTTTTTTATAATGTTACACATAACTTTATTAAGATGTACAAAAAGTCAATGCATACATTACCATGCATTGTATTAAAAAAATTAAGATTATGATATTTATTTAGGAATTGAGAAATGCATAAATTGATAAATTTATAATGTTCGTACTCTAATTTATTGAAGATGTACATTTAATTCAAGATTTTCTGATCTTTTCACTCATTTTGTCTTCACAAGAAAAAAAATATAACAAAAGAAAAATATAGGAATGAATGTGTTTAATTAGTATGAATATTGAACATAATATTAATAGAGCCGTGCTATGTGTATCCTAGTCATCACTCAGGGCACTCCATTTATAATGGCACCCCTCATTTTTCTTGGGGCACCCCTGAGTTGGACAAAAATGCCCTTATTCATCAATGTGAGGCACCCTCACGCCAAATCTTCTTTCGCACTATTTTCCATCACAAATCGAGTTATTCAAATAATAGAAAGTCTAGAAGATTAAGGAAATCGAAAATCGGAAATGCACAAAAAATTAAGTGTAGAATAAGAAAAACTAAATCTAGTAAAAACGAACCAAGACTTCACTCACCTCCTCCAAATTGAGACTTCAATCCAACATCAACTTGAAAATCAGTATTAACTGATCTCCCGGTGAAGCTTGGACTGCTTACAATCAGACAAATGTCACGCTCCTCCTCTCTGAAATCCACTTCAATCGCTATTAGTGAGTGTGAGAAAGAAAACGTTGAGTAAAAATCTCGGGGAGGAAAAAAAAGAGATCGAAATAGAAAACCCTAGAGAGGGGGACGATGGGGAGATGAGGAAAAAATTACATCCGTACGGTTGTTTTTTTTTTAAATTCGTAAAATATGATGATTTACTTTTTTATTCTTTAATTAATGTATTATGTGTTTTCAAAATGCGTAATTGATCTGACGTGGAACCCACAACCAAAATGGCGCCTTTTGTAAGGGCGCCATTCAAATGACCTCTGTCCACGTCCACTCCACCTCACCACCTTGTCCACTCCACTTCACCACCTCGTCTAACCATTTGTCCACCTCACCACTACAGTCCACCTCACCTAGTCAATCGAATGGCGCGTTTACGAAAAGCGCCATTCGTGCTGCCACCTCACCCAACACCACACTTCTCCCACGGGACACCACACGTCTCCCACGCGACGCCACACATGCTGCTCCTCCTCATCCCCCATGTGGAGACCACGGATGCCCATGAGACGCCACACATGCATGGCACGCATGCATGGCACGCATGCATGCGTGGCACGCATGCATGGCACGCATGCATGCGTGGCACGCATGCATGGCACGCATGCATGCGTGGCACGCATGAGACGCCACACATGCATGGCACGCATGCATGGCACGTCTCCCCACGGACGCCACACATGCATGGCACGCATGCATGCATGCATGCATGCGTGGTTCCACAACCACGCATGCATGCGTGGATGGTTCCACAACCACGCATGCATGCCTCCACGCATGCATGCATGCATGCGAGACCACGCATGCATGCATGCATGCGAGGTGCATGCGAGATACGTGGTGGGATGGGATGCCGTACACGAGTTCACGGGTTACACCACGCGTTAAAGCGTTGCAGAGATTCTCCACCGCCCCCTACGACCCCTATCGACGACCTAGGGTCATCAATGAGGCGTTGAATGTTGGTTGGGACGGTGGAGAGATTTAAAGGGAGAGAGGCAGTGAGGTTTTCGTGAGAAGAGAGGGAGAGAGTAAGTGAGGAGCAGTGAGAAGAAAGTGTAGAGAGAGTCTCATCTCGATAGCAGTGTGTGGGAGAGGAAGAGAGTGTGTGGGAGATCGAGAGAGCAAGAGCGACAGGCGGCCGTGACGGCGACGACGAAAGCGCGCGGTGTAAGTGGAAGTGTGTGTTTGGGTTGAGTTTTTGAACCGAGAGAGAGAGAGGGGAACAAGGCCGAGAGCCGAGAGGGAGAGAGTGTGAGAGAGAGAGAGAGGTGACAGAGGTGTTGTGAGAGAGAGAGGTAGGGAGTGACATGGAGGGTGAGGTGCAAGAAAGAGAGAAAGGTAGAGAGTGTGCGAGAGAGGGTAAGGTGCGGTGTGGGAGTGTGAGAGAGGGGGTGAGAGGTGGCGTGAGAGAGAGAGAGAGAGAGAGGAGGGTGCCGTGAGAGAGAGAGAGGGAGAGTTTGTGAGAGAGAGTGAGAGGTTGAGAGGTGGTGTGTGAGAGAGAGAGGACGAGATAGTGAGAGAGAGTGAGAGAGAGAGAGGACGTGATAGTGAGAGAGAGTGAGAGAGTGAGAGGGTGAGAGGTGGTGTGAGAGAGAGAGTCGAGATAGTGAGAGAGGGGGAGAGTGTGAGAGTGTGTCGAGAGAGAGAGAGAGAGTGAGTGAGAGAAGAAAGAAGGTGAGAGCGAGGGGAAGAGAGTGTGTGAACATACGAGAGAAAGAGTAGTGTGTGGGTTTGGGTTTGGGGAGAACCAATATTTTTAATTATTTTTTTTATAAATATTTTGTTGTTGTTTAGTTTTCATTTCAATAAAATAACTATTTTTTTTTTCACAGGGAATATTAATCTTTTTCTTTTTTGTTTTTGTAGGTAAAGGAATATTAAATTGAAGAACAAACCTGAAGAAAAATAGTAAGAACAAAAATTTATTTATTTATTTATTTATTTATTTAATATATTTATAGTGTGATAGATTTTTTTAAGAAAATGTGTTTATTGCATGGTGTGTGTAATTTAAATGTTTTATTTTTAAATAGTTAGTAAAGAATGTGAACATCATAGTTAACAAAATATTACAAATATTAAACCCTATAGAAAAATTAATTTTTTTTTTTGTAGTGGTGGTCGTAGCTTATTGTGTGTAGTGATAAATGCATGATAATTATTTGGCACATTTAACAAGTGAGTGGCAAATCGACCCAAAGATAAATATTATCTGTGTTATTTATTATCAGTGTTTGATTATTGCGATAAGATATCAATTACAAGTTAGTATTAATGTAGTGTCCGGTGTATACACTATTAGTCGCCTCACCATCTCCAACAACGACAAGAAGGAAAAAATCTTTTACTTACAAATTTAATTTGTAAGTAAAAGTGTTAAAATTGTAAGTAAAAGTTTTTACTTACAAAATGTCGTTGGTAAAAACATCGTAAGAATAGAGTCGTCGGTAAAAGTTTACACTTACAAACTTAATTGTAAGTAAAGAGATCCTTTTGACTTGCGAACTCACCATCATAAGTAAAAGTGTATAATATCTATTAATAAAATTTTAATTCGTTTTCAATAATATTCATTAATATAACTAGATTTTTATTTAAATATTATTTTGTTTAATTTTTGTGCCTTTCATTATTTTTTCACGTTAATTTAATAAGTTTCGTTTTGGTATAAAAAAATTTAATGAGTTAGAGAACTTAAATAAAATACGCTTAAACTTAAATAAAATACAGTTATTTATTCGTGATTATTGTTCTGATCAGTTTTTCATCAATTTGACAAACTTTGTTTTATTCGGGAGCCCAAAGCTAGCTAGAGTAGATTTAGCTGGGTAACCAAACAATGTTCCAAAGGTCCTTCAACCAACAAGTAGAAAGAGAAGAAAAAAAAAGTTAGATAGTTTAAAATTCATTTATAATTTTCTTCATTAAAAAATTAAAGAAATTAAAAAAATTGAATACGACCTTCAAAAAAGCCATTGGATGTTTAAAGCTTGTAGCGACTTTGCAATAGGCTCATGCATCTTACATGCATCCAATTAATATGAAGAAAATAAGTTGAAACGTATAGAATGCATTAGGATTAATCAACAAATGTAGGTGAAATGCAAATCAAAACCTTTGTAGAGATTGCATGTACTGACATGGATGAATCCATGGAATTAAAAGACGATGCAGAATTGAGATGAAGTGCAAGGCGCAACAATGTCAAGAGAAACTCTTTGATGATTTGCGACGTGATGAAATAGAAATTAGTTGTGAGGTCAACGTGAGAGATACGACCGTGAGCCTAGGAGATAGGGAGAGAAATTGTTGGGGTTCCGGGTGTGTGTTCCCACGTCCGTGTTCGAGTACGTAGCAAGATCGTTATCTTTTTTGTGTCTGTCTTCTTATTTTTGATATTTTTTTTGTGCCTATCTTTTATTTATTTTAGATTTACTTGTACAAAAGACAAAATTCAAAATTTAATATTACATTAATGTTTCGTCCCTTTTTAGTGAAAGCTTAATTTGTTAATTAATTTTATTCTTCTTCTTCTTCTTCTTCTTCTTTTTTCTAGTTTGGTAGTTTCCCTTTTATTGAGTATATATATTGTAAGTAAAAATATATATTTACTTACAAAGCTACACATATTACTTTCTTCTAAGATTCATAAGTAAAAGTTAGTATTTTTACTTGCGAATAAAAGTAGTTTATATAAATATATTTTTGTGAGTAAAAGAAATTATATTACTCACTAAAAATTATTGCCGAATTGGGTCGATATTTACTTAATAATTATTAGCTTTTGCTTAGAACTCATGAGTCATAAGTACAAACAATATTTTTAGTTACAATTTTATCAATTTTCTTACAAACTTAAGAGTCATAAGCAAATATGGACTTTTACTTACACTTTTTATATTCGTGATTGAAAGTTTTGTAATTAAAAGTTGAATTTCTTGTAGTGAACATCGTAACAAAAATACGTAATCTCGCATTCACAAGTGTCCTCACTCTGTTCTCTAGTGCTGACAGTAGACTATAGGCGCTGCCCCGTCCGAATATAGTTATTTCCAATTATTCGGTCAACCATCGTACAATGAAAAAATCATGCCACTACTCATCTTTGAATACGTCAGTCCATTCTTCTCCCTCTTCTCTGGCCACGACCATGCAAGGAAGTAGCTAACTTGCTAACTGTGACCGCAATTGATCATATTCGAACTCACTATCTACCACTTGAAGCTTCGATAACCACTGATTAAGAATAATAACATTATAGACGATATATTTAGTAAAAAGTATCGTGCCTCAAATCCTCATTTTGATCCTTTATTCGCTTGATATATATGTAATCTTTTTTACATTATCAATGCGGTAAATTATGTAGGTCATGGAAGGTAGGAACATCCCG
Organism: Stephania japonica; assembly: GCA_039657345.1. Lineage (NCBI taxonomy): Eukaryota > Viridiplantae > Streptophyta > Magnoliopsida > Ranunculales > Menispermaceae > Stephania > Stephania japonica. The sequence goes on from CM077559.1 coordinate 37,547,643, forward strand.
TTTCAATTTTAGGCATTTGGAGAAATTGTTAAGGTTTCGCAAGGCATCGAGTACAGCAGACCCCCATCAATGATCACGTGTATAATGCGTTTGATATTTCGTCCACTGAGACTCTCATTACGATGACGTATCGTCACGTAATAACTCATCCATCAGGTTCACAATATTTTATCCCTGTGTCGTTGCAAGACGACACCCACTTCGAGTTGATGTGGTCAACAGTGGCGAATGTACCATTATCAGCGAAGGTAGACGTGATGAAATAGAAATTAGTTGTGAGGTCAACGTGAGAGATACGATCGTGAGCCTAGGAGATAGGGAGAGAAATTGTTGGGTTTTTAACTTATTATCTTTTGAAACAACGTGTGTGCATTGGGGGTAGGATGTAGGGGGATCCGGGTGTGTGTTCCACGTCCGTGTTCGAGTACGTAGCAAGATCCTTATCTTTTTTGTGCCTATCTTCTTATTTTTGATATATTTTTTTGCCTATCTTTTATTTATTTTAGATTTATCGAAAAAAAATAAAAACCATTTAATTATTATTTACTTGTACAAAAGACAAAAGTCAAAAGTAAATATTATATTACTGTTTCGTCCCTTTTGAGTGAAAGCTTAATTTATTAATTAATTATATTCTTCTTCTTCATCTTTTTTATAGTTTGGTAGTTTCCCTTTTATTGAGTATATATATTGTAAGTAAAAATACATATTTACTTACAAAGCTATACATATTACTTTCCTCTAAGATTTATAAGCAAAAGTTAGTATTTTTACTTGGAAACAAAAATAGTTTATATAAATATATTTTTGTGAGTAAAAGAAATCATATAACTCACTAAAAACTATTGTTGAATTGAGTCGATATTCACTTAATAATTATTAGCTTTTGCTTATAACTCATGAGTCATAAGTACAAACAATACTTTTAGTTACAATTATATCAAATTTTTTTACAAACTTAAGAGTCATAAGCAAATATGGACTTTTACTTACACTTTTTATATTCGTAATTGAAAGTTTTGTAATTAAAAGTCGAATTTCTTGTAGTGAACATCAGTAACAAAATACGTAATCTCGCATTCACAAGTGTCCTCACTCTGCTCTCTAGTGCTGATAGTAGACTATAGGTGTTGCCCCGTCCGGATATAGTTATTTCCAATTGTTCGGTCAACTATCGTACAATGAAAAAATCATGCCACTACTCATCTTTCAATACGTCGGACTATTCTTCTCCCTCTTCTCGCCACGACCATGCAAGGAAGTAGCTAACTTGCTAATCGTGACCACAATTGATCATATTCGAACTCACTATCTACCACTTGAAGCTTCGATAACCACTGATTAAGAATAATAACATTATAGACGATATATTTACTAAAAACAATTAAGCATTAGTGTATAACATGACCCTTTTACAAACAACATCTCGTTAGAGAAGCATAAAACAAGAAGTGATTGTTGTCCATACAAGTATATAAATGATGTAATGTGTGTTGGCGATCAATCATACAACACCCGTTCTAAAAGTGTTAACTCCTTCCATTATAAATTAAATAAAAGTTAAAGTGAAAAACAAACCTCCGTTTCTCCTCCTCACAGCCAAACTCGAACAACAAGTTCTCAACCAAAATTCAAACACGAATAAGACTTCTCACCGCTCAAATGCCGTAGGCACCATCTTCCTCTTTGTCAAATCGAAATCACTTGTACATGGAGTGCTCAAAGTAACTAATGTAGCACGGAGAGGGAGAGAAAAGAAGACCTTCGAGAGTGCAGAGGGAGAGAAGTTGTTGAAAAATTACTACAAGATGCTCCATTTTGATATAGGAACAAGAATAATTTTTGATGAGGATTTATTGAAAAGTTCGGTCGTGCCTCAAATCCTCATTTTGATCATTTATTCGCTTGATATATATGTAATTTTTTTACATTATCAATGCGGTAAATTATGTAGGTCATGGAAGGTAGGAACATCCCGTTTCACTTTTATGCATTTGGAGAAATTGTTAAGGTTTCGCAAGGCATTGAGTACAACAGACCCCCATCAATGACCATGATTATTAAGTTTGGAACGAGTAAACATGAGTTGATGGATCACGTGTATAACGCGTTTGATATTTCGTCCATCGAGACTCTCATTACGATGACGTATCGTCACGTAATAGCTCATCCATCGGGTTCACAATATTTTATCCCCGTGTCGTTGCAAGACGAGACCCACTTCGAGTTGATGTGGTCAACAAGTGGCGAATCTACCATTATCGGCGAAGGTAGAGATTTATTTAACCTTCGAGCCAATCGATCCTTATCAAAATTCTACTTGTACATTCACAAGTGGTAGAAGAAAATGTGGGCATGACATGCCCCGCATCAATGATGGAAAGATTACGTATGCAATCGCCTATAGGTGATGTTGTGCAAGATAGATTTGTTACTTCAATTGATGATGACATTAGCGCCCCAGTGATGACCGTAACGAGGACCACGACAACGACATTGACGAGGACGTATGTCCCCTCGAGGATGCTGCGCCATCTCGTTAATTGGGAAAATATAAATGTTGTTACGAGACGACCCAACCTACGAACCTCCGGGGGCGGAAAACTTGCAAGATGATGAGCAATTTGCAATTGACGAGGAGGAGTGGATGGAAGAAGCAAGCGATGAAGAAGATTACCAACCATTGCCGGTGTATAATGAAATTGATTGGGAAGTGGCTAATTCTACTGTAACCCAACATTCTCATCATTCGACTGGATGGGACATGCCTAATTTTCAGTTGGAAAGAGGAATGTGCTTTGACAATAAGAAAGACTTGCAAAGATGCCATAAAATTGTGGCATGTTAACAACTTTTGTCAATACCTTGTTATGGAGTCAACTACAACGTTATGGGTATTAAAGTGCAGAAGTGCACCGGAAGGCTGGGTGCATGTGGCGTCTCCGTGCTTGTTTGCGAAAGAAGAAACAATTGTGGGAGATCACTCGGTTAGACGAGCCGCACGCTTTGTATAAATCCCGGCATAGAACGCAATCATGCCCAACTCGACGCCAACATGCTTGCACGTGAGATACAAAGCGTTGTCGAAATAGATCATGCAATTGCTATCAAGGCCTTGAAAGAAATGATTAAGCTAAAATACTCACATGAAGTTCCCTACAAGCGAATGTGGGATGCTAAAAGGAAAGCAATTGCAAATGCATTCGGAGATTGGGACGCGTCATATGCTACGTTACCAAGATGGTTGGCGGCTGTACATAATAAGAGCCCGGGACGAAGATTGAGTGGTCACATAGACAATGGGCTGCAGATGAGATCGGGACGAGCATCCTCAATTTCGTCGTGTGTTCTTCGCATTCGAAGCATCAATCGAAGGGTTCAAACATTGTAGGCCTCTTCTGCGATTGACGCGACATTCTTGTATGGTAAATACGGTGGTAAGCTAATGATTGCCCTATCTCGTTGATGGTAATGGACATCTACTTCCAGCTTGCATTTGCGATTACGGAAAACGAATCAACCGACTCGTGGGGGTGGTTTTTGAGAATGTTGCGCAAACACGTGACCGATAGAGATGGTGTTTGTATTATTTCGACCGTCACTCGGCATTCTCGAGGCCGTTAACACACCAAAGAAATGGTTTTTGTCCACCAAGAGGATACCATCGTTATCGCTGCGACACTTGACCGATAATTTTAACACGCATTTCAAAAATGATTCGTTGAAGAATATCCTATCTCGAGCTCTGGTCAACATCAAGTGAGGAAATTTGATGCATGCATGGAGCGTTTTGCTAATTTGTCATCAGGAACTCCTCAGTGTCTTCAATATGTGAATGCCATTCCCAAGGAACTCTGGACTCAATCGCACGATGGAGGCCTGCGGTACGGATGGATGAATTCTAACGGGGTTGGTATGTATTCGATAGTAGTTATGTTTGTTATCCTATATGTGTTTTCACTGTGCTGATATTAATGACACGGCATTATCTTACCATTGTAGAATGTTTTAACGGTGTATTGAAAGGGGCACGATTCTTGCCGATAACAGCAATGGTTCAAATGATTTACTACAGGTTGGTGACATACACCAACCGACGCAAGGAGGAAATCGATGAAGCAATATCGCACGGGCTCAATTACACGAGATATGCCATGGATAAAATTGCATATTATCAACAATCTGCAAGGAGACATTACGTGAAATTGATAAATCGCGACACTGGTGAGTTTGAGGTGCTCACTGGACGTCATGGCGATCGTATGCATAAAGGCAACAACACACAGATTGTTATCCTGAGGAACTGGTATTGCAGCTGCAATAAATGGCAATCGTTTGGTTTCCCTTGCTCACACGTGTTAGCTGCATGTGCTCATATTCGAATTGATTATACACAATTTATTGAGCAATACTACAGGATGGACGTGTACGCACGATGCTACTCTTCTCAATTCAAAGCCATCCCCGATGAGAAGTATTGGCCGACTTTTGCGACGAAGATTTTACCAGATCCTAGGTGTAGACGTGGCCGAGGGAGACCAAAGGGAACACGAAGGCAAAATGAGATGGATCCTCCTAATGTTTCGAGGACCTTGCGATGTGGCATATGTCATCAAGAAGGACATAAACGAAGAACATGTCCGAATAGAGATCGTGGTCGAGTCCCTACTAGGAGGAACCGTTGCAGCGTTTGTCGTGCAGAGGGACATAACCAAAAAAATTGTCCATCCATATCTCAACCCCAACCACCCAATCCAAACCAATGAGAGGATTTGTATTTAGTTTGTAAACGGTGTCAGTTGATAATTTCATAACATTTATATTAATATAGTATAACCTTATGTTACGTAAAGTAATAGATACGTATTTGTTAATGTTATAACTCATAGTAATGATTTGTTGTGAGTTTTAAAACTACTCGACCAATTTGTCTAATCACACAGTTGTAGCGAGTACACATGGAACCAGGACCATCTGATCCTTCTCTTCTACGCCTCCAATCTACACACAGGTCATCGCAAGTCTGGAGGGGTCAGGTATATACATTTAACATGTATGTGCATAATATTTATGCAAAAATGTTCAATACACATATATATATATATATCGACATATTTTTTAATTGTAAGGTACATGATACAATGCGCGTGCGAAGAAGACTGGGTGTTGTTGATCGACGGATTAATTACCATTCTCGAATGATCCCTTACCTACGATCTAGTGGCTTTTATGGTGTTTCACGCGTAGGATTTTTTAGACTTGACTGGGCTTTGATCACCGCTTTCATTGAGAGATGGCGTCCAGAGACACATACGTTCCACATGCGTTGCGGCGAGTGTACGATAACACTCCAAGACGTTGAGATTCAGCTCGGGTTACCAATTAATGGTATGCACATCCTTTGGAAGCACGAGATGTCGACTATCTCGCGGTGTGTGAAAGACTACTTGGTGCAAGACTGAACCACTTCACATTTCGGGAATAGAGTTCGTGTTTCATGGCTCGAAGACAATGTGCCACCTATAGAGGATGACAAAGAATGAGGAAATGGTTCGACGTTATGTTCGTTCATACATTCTACAACTTATTGGTGGTTGTGTGTTCGTTGACAAGTCGAATCAATATGTTCATTTGATGTTTCTTCCGTTGCTCGAAGACCTTCAAACAAACTGGACAATATAGTTGGGGAAGTGCATGTTTGGCATATTTATACGAGGGAGTTGTGTCGTGGATCTCGCTCTGGTGCACACGAGGTCGCTGGTGCGACAATTCTTATACAACTATGGGCCTGGGATAGATTTCCATTTATAGCACCAAGGCGCAAGCCTGTTCCTAGAGGTCGACCTCGAACGTGTGATGGAGTAGACATGCCCAATGACGTTCCTTTGGGATATCGGTAATAAAAATGTTTCTCATGTTATTTTTAACAATTCATTGGGTCTTTTTAATTTACGACAAATTTATTGTTTTGTATACAGATGGATAGTTGCATTTTCTGTAACTAGGACTGCCACACACGTTGTATCATCATTTCGTGATGCACTTGACACGCAGAGGGAGAATGCCGTGGAGTGGCAACCATACGCTGATGTCATGGAGTCACTTCCACAATTATGTACTCAAGGTCACGGGAGCTGGCGTTCGACGTGTCCTTTAATTTGTTTCCATATAGTTGAGTGGCATAGACCGGAAAGGGTCATGAGACAGTTTGGGCTGTCACAGGTCGTGCCACCTCACTGTGATTTTGACACACGTCTGCACCGCGTCCAATTGAGAGGACACCCTCAAGAAAATTGGGCAGTGTATCACAGAAGATATATAGAGTTGTGGGAAAATCGTAGTAATACGATAGCCACGATACAACAAGAAGAGGAACACGATCACGAAGAGTACATGAGGTGGTACAGATCTATCACCAGGCGATACATTGGACATGACGGGGCACTGCGCGAATTCTCGGTAACGTTGAAACTATAATGCTGTTATCCTCATGAGTCATATTTAAAATTGTTAACCAAACACTGCATTTTTTTGTATATTAGTCTACATTTGCGCGTCAATTGGAGCGAGTGTTCTCTGATGACGGGGTCGAACAAGGCATGGCTGCTCTACATGAAGGCATCAGAATCTTAGATGAGGATGAACAAAGAAAGGACTACTATGTGGAATGATGAAAATGTAGTTGAGCGGACATAGATGACGAAGCATCTCAAGAAGAAGAGGAAGAACAACTAGAAGAGGATCAAAGCCTAGCGAGATAGAGGGAGGAGAAGAAAAACAACGACGACTCGGACTGCGGGTGAGAGCGATGAGACGTTCTTCTCCACCACCTCCAACTCGTCCAACACCAGAACGTCGAGACTATTGGTGAGAGCGCAGAGACGTTCTCCTTCGCCACCTCTCACCCGCCCTTCTTCTTATGGGTACTCTCCTTTGCCGGCCCCAACGCAATCGGATGCTCATATGTTTTTGCCTAGGACACCGAGCATGGGTGTTCATCCATATCATTTTGATCCATATGCTCCTGGGCCATCATCTTCGTACATGGACCATAGAATGCCTACACATTCAATGCATGGTGCATTGCCTCAATACATGCCAAGTCCATTTACTCCGCCATATTATAACTACAATATTCCATATAGTGGAGATGGCTCATTCAGACCCTTATTAGGCATGCCACTCCATGTTCCTTTCACCCAACCACATACAGGAAGTCAGTATGTTGGAATGGTTCAACCCCCTATCTTTGATAGCACTGGTAGTAGAGGTCAATCGAGCCAACACGAGGAAGAAGTTCAGTCGAGTCATCGAGCTCAACAAACTCAAACTTTGGGACGTACAAGCACGGAGAAATCCACGTCGAAATAGAGTACGACCGGTTTGCCACACGGAGGAGCAGCGTCGACGTCGATAGAACTGCATCATACCTTTGTATGAGTGGGTTGATAGGAGTGTTTAGGGTCCCTTATATGTCATGGAGATGGGGTTGTACATTTGGATGAAAGGCAAGAACTATAAATACAAACTCCTAGCGTTTTTGCTTCACATTAGCATGTTGCTTTCAAATAAAAAAATGAAAAAAAAAAATTCAGAGCTATTGGGGACTTTTATTTGCTGGAAATTGTAGTCCTTAGGAGGTTATTCAACATCAAGAAAGCGATCTAGTTATATACAATCAAGCATCAACCTTAAGGTATGCTCATATCCACTTATTTGCATAAAAGTGAGTATACCTGATGATACTTTGAATTGCATAATGGTCATTTGTGTAAATGTTTTTGGGTCTTTTTGGTGTCGGATAGTATCAACGGTTAATTTACTGAGACTAAGTACATCTAATATAACCTAGATTGTCACCAAAAACGTCGAGAGATATATATGAGTCCGTTTGCGATAGTTTGGGTGACGAGAGGCCTATTAGACTAGGAATACTGCAAGGTGAAAAAGTGAGTATACCGATGATACTTTGAATTGCATTTCATTTCCTTTTATTACTTATTGATTGGCGCCTTTGTGACTATATGGTGCCTTTGTACTCTAATATAATGATATTTGTTGATAATCTTTACTCTTTGAACTTGTTCATCGTGATATTGTTTTGTTGATGCTTTCATTGTATCATTTCGTGTGCTCTATGTCTTCATTTGATGTTTTTAATGGTAAATGAGCTTTAAATAGCATGCTATTAGGATTAGAGAATTTATGAATGAGACTATGGACTTTGTACTCGACTTGATTAGTCTATTAGCTTGTCCATATGCCTTTACCATTCTATTACGAGTCATTTTTGAATAAATAAAGTAGTGGTTGGTGAAAATAGTGACAACGAACCATGACATACTCACTTAAGTAGGTTTAAGAAATCAAACGTAATTACTAAATTTAGTTACACATTTGTTTATTCATTTCGTAATAATTGATTATGACATTTACATTTGTTTGTAACTTACTCTTGAACCTTAAAAAAGTCATGTCGAGCGAAATAGTGCATCATCATCCGGGACGGATCTAGTGGACGATCCAAATGAGACGATCCGGTGGTCGCAGAGATCGTCCATCTCGCGACGTGGATCGTTCGCTAGTACGATCTCCCACCGATGATGCTTGAGTCTCAACAACGTCAAGAAGAGCGCTCGTTCGTCAATAGCTTGCTCAATGCGCGCTTGCTTACCTTCAACAACTTTTTGTCCAACAACAAACTTCACACCATCAATCACAATTATTTCAAGCAGTATCCTCGTCCGCCTTATGCGCGCAAAGACTTCCCACCAGGGCCCTCTCCTTCAAGAATCGGGGCCATCTTTATTTGGCCATGATGATCTAACCACTCAACAGGCTTACTCCTCTTTTTTGGCATCGCAACTCCCTCCACCTATCGCTGGTCACGTTACTTCTACAAAAGCTACCCACGCATCTCCCTCCCATCGCCAGCACTACCAAAGATGTCCCGATTGCTTCATTCGACTCTAGTATGCATGCCTCCCCATCGAGGAGTCATGATCATGTCGAGCCTGCATCACATTCGTCCAATACTTCAAGCCACCCTTCGAGTGAGCCATCTATTAGTGGTGCCTCCCGTAGATCACAACAAGACGATGAGCCAGCTAGGGCCCCGAGACGTAGAAGTAATGATGACCGAGGCGCGGGGCGGGTGTTTTTGACCGTAAAAACTACGAAAGAATTGTAAGTCAATGAAATATTATTACGTATATATACTTACGTTTAATGAACTTACTATAATATTGGTCTAACTTTTTTTTTTGTAAAAATGTAGTGGTACTTTCTTGCATCCGTCATCCGAAGTGTCAAAGCAAATAACGCGGATATATAAATTCGCTTTACATAAGGATGGCTACTGTTGGGATACGGTTCCTAACCATATCAAGGAACAATATTTTAACGATTGGGCGGTAAGAGATTTTTAAATAAGAAAATTAAGTTTCTTTTACTTTTACTTAGCATATGTTGAAGACTTGACTTTCTATTACTACAGACTCATTTCGATTGGAGACGATCAGATGATGAGATGGTCAGACATTTGTACGACAGGCAGATTGCCACTCGTTATGCTGACTTTGTTAGTAAGATGGTGAGGAAGCCGACAAAACCATCACATGTATCTCTGGAGGTTTTTGAGCATTACAAGAAGATGCGGTCTACTCCAGAATATAAAGCAAAGTCAGAACAAGCGAGCCGAAATCGAAGATCAGAGGTGGGGGGACCTGGTTCGGGTTCGTCTGTGCACGGAGGTGGAGCCATATCCATCTATGAGCATTCGTTGAGACTGGTATGTTTTTGGGCATACATACATAGATACATACATACATACATATGTATACATTAGATTCATATAAGTTTCAAACTTAAATTTAAGTTAAACATATTTTATAGGAGAAGGAACTCGGTAGAAAGCCGACTGCTTTGGATTTATGTTTATATCTCCATACAAGGAATCATGATAACGTTACTTTCTTGGATCCTAGAGCAGAGGCGATTGCTGTAAGAAACTACTTGACCATAACTCTTTTTTGTTAATTATAGGTATCAATGACTTATATGACTTGTTAATGTTTAAATTCTTAATACAAAGCGGCTATACATGAAAGGACCACAGAGCTTTCACAAGGTTGCGACGACACTCCAATTGATGAAACAGAATTATATTTGGAGATTGTGCAAAATGAAATGATAAAGGCCGAAGATTTGGTCTTGGTTTGACACCGTCGTGGTCTAAGATGCGTCGACATGATGAAGTGGATCTTCTCGTCCTATATTGAAAGATGATGAGTCATCGACCAATACAATAAGGAATTCGAGGAGATGCAAGCAATAATACTAAAGATGCTTAATGACACGTCTGTTAATCGCGATCAATTGCTTGAAATGCAAGGACTTACGGTTCTGTGCGTGGAACAGGGTTTCATGGAGAGATCACCAAACAAAAAAGGCAAGATGATGTTGATGATGATGATGTTGATGATGATGATGCCGCTCACAATGACTCAACTACCGAGGATGATGAATGATAATTTCTTTTTCACAACATCCAAAAAGGTTAGATTTTTTTGGTTCATTTTTTACTTGATACTTATAAGTTTTTTTTATTAGGAACCATTATAAATCTTATTAATTTATTAGGAACCATTATAGAGACATAAATCATGTAAACAATTTAAGTCTACCCCTTTGTCCTGTATATTTTATTTGTGATTTATAGAAAATTTTGTAGCTGTTTAAGTTTTGTTTCTATTTGTGTCTAACATGTAGGCTATTGAATGTTCCACAAATTTCTATTTCATTGTTATAACTAAGTCATTAAGATCCTTAGTATGAGTGCCCTTAGCTGTGGAATTGGTTTATCGAATTCCAAATCAAGTAGGAACTCATGTTAATCTTTAGTATATGATCAATATGCTCTATTTTAGGATTGAAAATATGATTCAAAGTTGTTAGTTATTTTACCGTTGCTTGTAGGACTTAGTCTAATTTAGTTACTCTATTTTTTTGTTGAATAAGTCTAGTTCAAATTTCAGATTGTATTTCCTTAATTTTCGATTTGTTGTTAAGTCAAAGCACGTTGGATATGTGTCCACAATTTGCGCTTATTAGAGGTTTGATCAAATGCCAATATAAATGCAATCTCGGTTTATGAATAAAACTATCTTCGAGAGAGTTCTTCTACTTAAATACTTGTATTCGTTATTACTCTGTTTTTCGGTTTTACCCAATATTTAGGAGTGGACTGATTTTCTAATGCAGTTGTTACTCTTAGGGTTGCTTTGTAGTTGTTTTATCTGATTTTAGTGGTGGGCAAGTACTTCTTCTAGATGTAGATGCAAATATGGCCATATGCTATCTGTTTTGATATGAGCTTTGGTGGGCAAGTACTTTGTTCTAGATGTACTTGTCTCTCGATCTCTCGATCTCTCTCTCTCTCTGGTCTCTCGGTCTCTCGATCTCTCTCTCGAGTGAGTGCGACTGTGCGAGATCTCTCTTCATTGTTGTTTCTTCTTGAATTCGATTCACATTGCTTCGTCGATCTCACCGTCTCTGCAACCAAACTGTCAACTCTGTAATCTCTGTCTCTCTGTCTCTATGTCTTGATTTCATCGTTTTTCAGTTCTCTTTGTGTGTTTATTTTTGTTTGATTTATAGGAGACCGACGCGAACGGACGGATGGAGACTGTGATTTAGGGCTTAATCGGCTTGCAAAGACCAGCCTTTTGCTGTTGAGATTTTAGGTGATTTTTTTTTGTGGTTTGGCTGGTTTTTCTGTCAATTGCAAAATGCAAATGTGTTTCGTTCTCTCAAACTACCTTTATTGATTCTCAATTGAAATTGATTGCATTTGTTTGTGGTTTCGTTGTTTGGTTGGGATGATTGATGGTTTTAGGTTTTTCCCCATAACTCAGCTAGCTTCTTCAATGAGATGATGATGATGGATCAGTTGATTATTTGTACGCTTTGTGGACTTGGAATGGTTGTGCTTATTTGTGGTCTTGGCATAAAGATGATGATGGATCAGTTGATTAGAGGGCTCGATTTTATGCCTCCTCCTCAAGCTAGGCCCCCAATGGCGCCGAACTTGACTGACCCTTCACCTAATTCGAGCAGTAAAGTGCAGAAACAGATTGATTACTACTTTAGGTATGGCTGCATTTTTTTGTTGTTGATGGATTTGTGTACATTCTAAACCAAGTTTTTCTCTTTAAATTCTACCTCTGAAGTTTGAGTTGGCATCTTTGTTATTTTGAATTTGGTTTCAGGATATTGCGGTATTGCGGTATTGATAAGTAAAATAAATCGTTCCTCCATTGGTCCTTTATCTGCTTGCTACTCCTCTTCCTTGTAAGTCATTCCTATCAGTTTTCAAGACTATTGAACTTTTATAAATTGAATTCCATGAACATATGAATGTATGCTTTCCTTTTTGTTTTGTTTTATATGTGTGTGTGTTTTCCTACTCTGTCTATGTTATCATGTTATGATTAATATAAATTCCTTCTTAGTTCTTCCTTTTGTTGGATGGAGCTACATCATGTGCTTAACAGATGACAACCTTCATTCTGCTTGAACTTTTTCATGTCAGTCAAAATGTTTGGGTTAATTGAATCAAGCTCTCTTTATATGAATTGTATTACTGTGTTGCTTTTCTCAAAAGTTGATTTCTTTCTAGACCTTCATTTGTTGATTAACAAGATTTGTAAAGGTTACGTAGACATGACTCAACCATTCAAATTAATAGTTATATAGAATATAGTTGTAGCATAGCATCGAGATAAGCTAAGAAGACATTACACAATCTGAACCACTGTTGTTCGGACAAAAGGGAATGGTCTTTTAGTGCCTCTTCCAGCGGACAAATAAGGGTCATTTTAGAGCTTATAAATTCTCTCTTTCATTTGCATCAATCTAACTTAAAGTAGATCCTTGTGAATTTTGTGGCATTTTAGAAGTTGTTGCTATCCCCTCTTAGTTGCTTTGAGCTTCGTGAAGCATCTCGTTGTTATCCTCAGGGCCTCATCTCCTCGAGGACTGCTTGTATTCTTGATTGCATAGCACATCTCTTGTTTGTTGTTGGGTCTTGTTGATTGTATACCAAAATAAGACAAGGGTTATTGCTGTGGTTTGGACACATCCAAGATATGATACTCTTATTGGTGAGACGCACAATATTTGGTGCTAATGTTGGTGCTATCTTTCCCGGATGAGAGTGTTGAAAACTTTTGCTGTAATTTGTTCGCAACAAACAAACTGGAAAAAAAAATCTGTCAAAATCATTTTTGGAGAAATCAAGAAATGGATGAATTCTGTGTCCACTTACAGTTGATCTTACTGCTAACTTGCTAAGTTACCATCTAGTTGGATTCTTAACATACATGGCTTCTCTCATGTAATGCGAGGCCATTGGAGCAGCTTTTGCCCTCGCTCTCATCTTTGTTTCCATTCCAACCATGAATGTAAGTTTTGATTGTTATATTTTTCTTGTTGCGATTTCATTGATTAAATGTTCTTAATTTTTGCCATCCTAGGCTTTTAGAAGACTAGCAACTTCAATGGATAAATTCTCAAAAGTTGCATCGGAAGAGGTACCAGGGACGTTGTCTTCTCTACAACTTTCAGGGCTGGAGATTAATGATTTGACTCAACAATTGAGTAAAATAAGGTAAACTTGCTCTTCGATGGATGATTCCTATTTTTGTGAAGCACATTTTAATTATGTTGAGAGCTTCCTTTTTTTTCTTCAACATTAAAGGCAAAAGATATCGGGCTCTCGGAATGGAATGAATGGCCAGAAGAACATGTCTAAAGGAAAGCGACGAAATCCTAATATGAATTGATCCTCTCATTTTGATCACATGATGTAAGAGTAAAGCAAACAGGTAATTTGTTGACAGTTGATTGTGAATGTTTTCTTTCTAAGGTCCATCATGAACTATCTCATAGTAAGGCATGTTCGTTGTGAACCACCAAGATAAATTAGGTGATATGACAATTGAATTAGGAGCGCAATCCACATCTGTTAGCATGGGTGCAACTAGCAAGTCAATTAGGCTTTATGAATTGATTAAACAATTATCTTTCTCAAAAACAAGACTTATAGACTTATAGTAGTAATCTGCATGGCATGAGCTAGTTTTTGAAACGGCCCTGTATTTCATTGCCGTAGTTGCGAGATGTACCTGTCGGGTTGCTGACACTAGTATCAATCTTTTCAATTATGCTTGTTTTTAATATGAGATAAGGAGAAGCTTTTGATGAAGTAAAATTTCAAGTTGATAACTTGATATCATATGTTTGAGTCTTCTCATAAAGCAAGTTGAGAAGCGTACAATTAGATTCTTATGAGCAGTGATCGCATGTTTCATTTCGGAGTTATACCCAATCACATCATAGCTTAAGCACAGTTTTGGTATGGCAATCATATCCACTTATTTTTATTTTTATTTTTTTTCTGAAGTGTCAATTTGGGGTTATAAAATTCTAATTGTCTTGGGATTGTAATTAGTAAAAAGGATCTCACAAGTTGGCATACTTCTTGAGAGTTACACCGGCATCCTTTGCGTTCTCTGGCACAGGCATGTTGCATAGAAGAGTAACTCTGGATGAAGATAGCAAGGCTCCGTTCCCTGGATTTAGTGGATCATTTATCATGGCACCCTGCCTGATGGACAAGAAGTGGCTGTGAAGGTTGGGTCTGCAACTTCAACTCAGGGAACTCGTGAATTTGAGAACGAGGTAATCAATTAATGCCTTTATGGTCTAGTTCGTTTGAAGGTTGAACTCTTATTTAGATAGAAAAAAATTAATTCTGCAAACCTGTGGCATTACTAACATAATATGAGTATCATGGTTTTTTTATTTTTTATTTTTTGTTTATTTCCTTTACCGCTAAACTTGCTCTCAGCTATTCGACATGAAAACTTGGTTCCCCTTCTCGGATACTATTGTGAGAATGATCAGCAAATTCTTGTCTATCCTTTCATGTCCAACGGTTCTCTACAAGATTGTCTATACTAGTAGTCGCTTCATAGTTCAAGATCAATATTATGGCTGATAGTGTTCATTACTTCATTATATAGTTTTCTCTTACCATATTCTTTCCTATTGGGAGCAGGAGAAGCATCAAAGAAGAAAGTTCTAGATTGGCCAACTAGAATCTCAATTGCACTAGGTGCTGCAAGAGGCAAGTAAATGAAGTGGTGTTTGTTTCTTATTCATTCCAACATAATTATATTTCCAATTCCAGGAAGCAAAACAACTATATGCACAATGAAAGAATATGTGCTCATCTCATATTAGCCTTTGTGATGTAGAAGTTTGATATTAATTTTCTGATCTTGTTCAGGTTTATTCTACTTGCACACTTTTGCCGGGCGTGGAGTCATTCATAGGGATGTAAAATCAAGCAACATTCTTCTGGACCATAGTATGTACGCTAAGGTTGCGGAAAACTGAAGGAAAACTGGAAAACTGGAAACTGAAAAACTGAGTTTTGTTGATTGGTTTCATGAAATGTGTAGCTATCAATTTGTCGTTTTATTGATTGGTTGTAGAACACTGCGAATTTCTTAATGTGTAGCTATCAATTTGTCGTTTTATAAGTATAATGAACAATTCTTTTATTATTAGAAGGTTATAGTAATGCTTTGAAATATTTTGAGAACTCTTTTAAAATATTTCAAAACACGTACTAATAATTAGAAGGTGATATGCAGATAATAGTGACTTGGAAACTGATGTTTTTGCACTTGACATAATGTGATATTCCCTCATGCGTCTTTGAAACGAATCTTTCTCGAAGTACTTCTCGTCCTTAGAGAAGAGATGATTTAATTTTGTTTCATCTAATATTTATGCATTTCGCCGTTATATTGGAGGACACATTGGTAGGTAGTGAAGTTATCCTTGATTTTTTCCTATTGCGCGTTAAATAGGTAATGATGTGTTCTTTCTAGCCGTGGAACTACTAATTCCATCACAAATAAGATAAAATCATACAAATGATTAAATGGGTCCTAGGAGAAGATAATTCATCATATCAGTTTCAAACATCTAAATAATTCTAAGAATTTGATGATTTTGTTTGGAAGATGAGAAACTTATCTGTTGTTGTTAGATATTTAGTTGTAACGTAGATGATGAGAAGATTAAGATTTTTGTGTTCATTAGAGTTTTTGACAAAAATTTAGTTCTTTTTGGGTTGCCATAAATATAAATTTTGAATGAATATATATACCTATTCCAAACCCCCGCTTAGCTCTAATAACACCCGACAAATCAAATTATCACATAAATTATACATATTACCTGAATTAAACCCTAAACCCTAAATTAGTATATTATGTGAATTTTACATTTTTCGACCTAAAACGCGAGTGCCAACTTTTGAATTTCTCATTTTCCATATAAAATCCTCAATTTCTATTTATTTCGTCAAAATACTATTTTTTTCATATTTTTCTCTATTTTTCTGTGTTTTGTTTTTCCAATTTTTTCTTTTTTTTTTCCTTTTTTCTATTTTCTTTTCTGGCGACGGGGCACCCGTCGCGAAAAAAAGAAAAAGAAAGAAAAAGAAAAAGAAAAAGAAAGAAAAAAGGAAAAAAGAAGAAAAAATTGGAAAAAAATCCACGTGTAACGAATGGCGCCTTTGGTAAAGGCGCCATTCGTTACACGTCACCAACCAAAAATCAATTCGCATTTACTAAACGCGAAATCCATTACTTTTGTAATTTTAAAAAAATTTAACTTATTTAAAGAATTTTAAAGAAAAACAACGTTACTTTTTGAAATCAACCGGGAGATGAGGGGGTGCAAGGCATGAAACAGGGGAGTTTTTTATCGAACAAAGAGGGAAGTAGAGATTATAAAATAATAAAAAAAAGAAAGGAAGAGAGAATTAACAACAAACGAGTTGGTTCATATGATATGCTGTCTGTTCGCCAAAAACGTTTTGTGTTACCACATGAAAATCAAGGGATTAGCGTTGACATTGAAAGCAACTGTTTAAGCCTTTTTTTTATAAGGGTAATAGAATAATAAATACATATGTAAATTCTTCAAAGAATAAAATAAATAAATAAATAAATAAGTAAATATATATATATATATCTTTCTATATCTATGTAATATCTCTATATATCCTATAGGGTGTAACTATTAGTCATCGTGTTATTTGTATGATACTAATTTCACGAGACTCTGGTGTTTATTGATTGAGAGACAACCTCATTGGCACAAACAAGCTTGTCACATCAAGAAATCAAACTCGGGATTGTGCACTTAACTCACACACACCGCACTCCCTCTCATCATTGTGCTAACCCATCCCAGTTCATACAATTTTTTATTATTTTTTAATATTTGTGAGTATCTAGATGAGTCTAAGTGCAATCGGCCTAGCGTACCCAATCTAAGTATACCCTAATGGCCTAGACAATTTTAATGCATTGGGGAAATAAACTAGGACTGTATGAGGCAAACCCTTCCAAATTATACAATTTCTTATTATAAGTGAAACATAGATATATACAGGGGCATATCTAAAAGGGAGAAGGGGCAAGGGGGTAGTCGCCCCCTTGGTGTAGCATCCCCTAACCTAATTAGGGTGATCTGAAACCTTAATTAAGCCTCGATATATCAGCCATACTTAACTAAGGCCCGAAGCCTCTTAGCAACACGTAATAAACACAACCTATATATCTTAATAATCTAATAATAACTAAAATAAAACGCTGCGAAAATTTAAACGTTTTCGATAATTATAAGATATACAAAAACTGACACAAACTATGGTATTAAAACCACACCCCAACCATGTTTATTATAAAACAGTAATTCATTACAATATAAATACAACATGGAATATAAATATATATATACATTCATATCGTTATGATACATGTTTTTTTTTTTTTGGTAGGATGATACATGTATTTTCATTCACTTGCAACAGTTCAATTCATAAAAAAAGTTTCTGATGCACATTGCTATGTATACAAAAATGTAATATGGTATTCTGACCAAGAGAAATGTGGCATCGAAATAATCTTTTTGAGTCGAATTTTTTTTTTGAAGCCTAAATAGGCAATTTCATACTTGCCCTATAAATTGTTTTTGAGTTGAAATTGTTAAAAAGCAAAATAAAATAAAAAGATAAACAAAAAAGACAAAACGTAAATTGAAATAAAAAAAAAGAGAAAACGTAAATGTAATGGAAAAGATAAAAAAAACAAAACAAAAAAAAAAACGTTAAGAAAAGGAATGTATTTTAAAAAAAAAAAAACAAAATGTTAAGAAATGGACTCTAATTTTTTTAAAAAAAAACAAAATGTTAGAAAAAGGTATCGGCTATTCGGACCTCACTTTTTGCTTCTTGTACCCCATTTTTGAATTTTTTATTTCGCTTACCCAACTTTGAACTTAATTTACCCCAAATTTTTTTCAAAGTACTAAAAATATCTTTGCTCATCCCATCATCCTCATGCTCACCCCATCACCCCTCTATCCTCTCCATTTCTCGATTTTAATCATCGCAGAACACTTTTACTAGATCACCAAGTGTCATAGGAGTGATTTTTTTCATTTAACAAGGTCGGATATGGTTGCGTGCGATGTGTCCTAGAAGTGTAAAAGTGTCACTCGCAGGGTTCGGTTGCACAGGGCCGAGACCTCTTTCTAAAGAGGTCTCGGCCAACTCTGACCGTGACCTCTAAAGGGGTAATGATCGAATATAACCGAGACCTTTAAAGAGGTTTCTGTAACGACCCTTAAATTCTAACTCGTGCAACGTGTCATTTAAGGGTCATATTGTAGGCTTCGCTAGCCGTAATGTAATTGTTTCAGTCCTTGAGAGTCAACGCCAAGGTATGTTATGTTTGTTTGGTGTACTGTACGATTTATTTACTACCTAAACATTAATTTAGATGTCCCAAACATGCAAGGACGTGGTGAGTTCGTGTTAGTTCCATAGAACAAGTTTAGCCAGCGAAAAACGTGAGAAACAAGTACCGAGTGAACTTCAAGGGTTTTTGAGAGTCCAGGGGACAAAATGAACCAAAAAACTGACAAAATACAATTTTGAATAATAATTAATCGAAGAGTTACGTGTTTGATACATTAGTAAAGTTGTGAACACGCATTGTCGCGAGTTGTGGCACAGTTCGGGTGTGGGAATGCCCGAGAAAGCTTTGAGTGTTGTTTGAAAAGGATATGGTCAAATGACCAAGTCAATGGGAGTCACCTATTAGATATAGAGAAGTTAGTGGCTAGAATAAACATAAGCCATGGGATTGTCCCCGAGATGCGTGCGTGGGAGTGGATAGAGAGGTAAGTACAAATAGGTGGATATCACATTTTCTCTCTCATCTCACACTCTCATAAACATGAAATCGGATTTGGAGCAAGTGGTTTTGGCGATTTTTGAGCTTGGATCGACGTTGAGGATTGACTAACCAGGCGAGTAAAGGTGAGATCCCAACTCAACACATGATTCTTGTCGTTTTGACGTCCAGTTTTCTGGTTTTCATTTAGATGTGTTAAAAATTGTGTGGTTTCATCTTTTCTAGGAATTTCATGTTGGATTTGTCGAAGTTTAATGATCAATGAAGGTGTGATAGATGAGTTGCTATAGTTGTTTAGGCAATTTGGAATTTTGAGACATTTTTGGGAATTTTGAGTTAATTTTTTAATTGAGCATTACCAGTGTGTTGGGTACGAATTGATTATTGTTTTGGGTGTTGACCAAGGTCCCTACGCGGTTGGGATATACTCTGAACATAGTGATGCAAGTCGTGGTTCGAAAACCCCAATTCTCAAAAACTCGCGTGTGGTGCCGCTGAGGGCGTTGTGGCCTTTCGGTACATGGCGTGACCAGGGCAGGCTCATTGCTAGGTTCACGTCATAGGGGATGCCGTGGCACCTTAAACGTACAACGCCACCCATGACGCCAAACCTATTTTTGGGAAAAATAATTTATAATTACAGAAATTCCAAGGCTTTGCTCGAGTATTCCAATGGGTCCAAATACCAAAACCTGAGCAATTGATCTAATTTTGCGAACGATTAATGATATGAAAAATTATAAAAAAAATGGGGAAAACATGGGAAACTTGAGGAAAATTAACAAAAATTGGTCCGAATAAATGTCAGGTGACGAGCAGAGTATGGACAATCAATTGGGGAACTAGTGGAGCCACGAGAGAGTTGTTTTATCGAGGTTTCATGTGAGTTAAGGCAATAATAGCATTAATACAAATTTTTTTATATTTCTTGACTGGTTATTTCCTTGAAATATTAATGCGTGTCATTTGTACTTTATTCTAGTTCGAGTGACCTAAGGTTTAGGTAGTCCACCAGAGAAAAAGAGTATCAATGAGTTTAACAGCTTGCACTATCTGTGGTTTCTCGTAGAGCCTATCGGGAGGATTTAACATTTGGCATGTGGCAATGGCTTTCCTTTGGTAGTGTGTTAGGGATTTAGCAGCTTGCCTTATATGTGGCTTCTCCTAACATATTGTTTGGTAAGTGGACGTGGCCTTCGGGCCCACAAGATTCATATAGTCAGATAGTGGAGGTTACCTACGAGCCCACTGTGTCAATTGCAAGCTGAGGAGTCTTGTGACCCACAGTTTGTTTGAGACTAATTATTCACCTATCTGTTTTGCTTCCCGGTTACTTAATTATCATTGTTTGAGCGTGTTTAAATTTCTTTATCATGCAAATTGTTATTTCTTTCAGTTTCTTTATATACCACATAATTTATAGATTTGTTGTTTATTGTGAAATTTGAATTTATGTTGAAATCCCTATTGTTGTCGTTTACTATTACTTTTTGTACCCACCGTCCTTTTTATGACGGTGGGTGCGTATCTGCAAATGAGTCAGGGAACGACACCTATGCTTGGTGATATCCTCTGAGGCATGCTCAGAGCCAGTTGCATTTGATCTTACTTAGTAGGTGTTTATTTCACTTTTTTGATGTATATTTGACTATGTATTCAAACGTTTTGATCTTATGGGGACTGTTGGGGATTAAGACACCTAATAATATATACATATATCTATTTTGGGTTTCAGTTGATCAGTGATATACATGAGATGTTTCTTTGGATAGGATTTCCCATATCTAGGTTATTATGAAGTTTTAATTGGTTTAACGAAGTTGTAAACATTGTGAGAACAATTTCGCAGCACACCTGACTATACCGAGGATAAATAATAACTTGATAGAGTCAAGGAAAGTAAGTAAAGTTAATGAATAATATGATAAGTTAAGGTTGACTAGACTTGCGTTAATTCATTTGAGACTGGTTTAGGGGTCTACGTAGGTTGAGGCCGAGTGGGGCCAAGTTTGTGGTTGCAGGGGCCGTCACAGTTGGTAGCAAAGCATAAAGGTTTATCGCCTTGACTCTGAATAAGCCTAAGACACAATCAAATTAACTTAGTGTGGAAATTCTACGAACTTACTTTAGTGTCCTAGTTGGGAAGTGAGGCGATTTGGGGAGCGGTATGTTATTTTGAACATGTTAATCTTAATGTGTATTATAATATATCATTATCTAAGATTGATCGAGACTCACCATTTGCTATTGCAGATCACGATGGTTGATTAGCCTGATACTATTGATCAGGGTTGAGTTCGAGATCCTCCACATGATGCACCGAGTGATGTTTTGACTTTGGTACGTGAGTTATAGACCTGGACTCATAGAGTCGAGTCTCAGGGACACCAGATGGATGAGATATTAGATATTTTTAGAGGACAAGCACAACAGTTGCCTTCTCCATCCATTTCAGCGATAGCTCCTAGACATGATGAGAGTTCGATTACCTTCAGGGCACTCCACCGATTACCACTATTAGTGTAGTACCTACACCACTGATTACAACCGTTATTCTAGCACAAACTGCAGTGGTGCCACAAATACAGAATGATATTGACACGTACCTGACATTAGAGGTGACAAGGACTTGGGAGTATGAGAAGTACTGACCAAAGAAGTTCAGTGGCGGTCCGAGTCTGGATGAGACAGACTTGTACATACATAGTCATGAAAAGGTCAAAAAGTTTCTTAAGATTGAGGATAGCAAGAAACTTGGATTAGCAACATTCTCTTTGAATGGAGATGCGACGGTGTGGTGGGACAGTTTGATAGCCACATACGAGGAGCTGACCGCATGGTTAGAGTTCAAGAAACACTTTAGTCAGAAGTTTTATCCACCTTTAACTATATAGCCAATAGAGAGGAGTTTATGCATATCCGACAGGCACTAGGAGAGTCAGTTTTGGCCTATAAGGGTTGGTATCAACATTTACTTCCTTTTGCGGATGGAGTAGTTGAGCAGGATAGAGATTAGGTCCACTTCTTTACTGAGGGATTGCTACCAGATATCGGAGGGACAATGGTAACTACTCTACCTTCCATATTACAGGATGTTTATGACCATAGTTTGGCAAGGGAGGCATACCTGAAGATACACCCCGAGGAGCGATATGATCAGTTCCGAGAGGAACAAAGGGAGTGGGGTCAGGGTCGTTCAGGAGGCAAGAGGAAGAGGAATCGATGGCAGGGACACCGACCTAGCAGAGCTCAAAGTATAGCATCAGTAGCGTAGTCATTACAACCAGTTAAGGCATATGTTGCAGCACCTACTCAGGTACCAATCTACACTAGTCGACTACCACAAGCACCACAACACGTACAATAACATAGAGACACTAGAGGCAGGGATAGTGTACAGCTGGAGCAGAGGTCAGGTCAGGGGCAGTCAGGCATATTAATTAGGGCAGAGACCTGCTGGAGCATGTCATAGGTATGGATAGGTGGGTCACCTTGTCAGAGAGTGTCCACAACCAGCAGATTTTCAATAGAGACCTACGGGATCTTGTCATTGGTGTGGATAATTGGGACATATTCATTCGAGAGTGTCCACAACCTGCTGGTTTCCATCATACTATAGCACCACGCTAGCACTAGACTAGAGAGCGTGCACATGTTGCTGCTGAACTAGACCATCAAGCGACTCGACATCTCGTTGAGGATATGATTTTGATTTGTGGTCGTTTGATGTACGTTATGATTGATTTTAGTTCCAATATTTCATTTATTTCTAGGCACATGGTTGACAAGTTAGGGTTGAGACCAGTTAGGTTAGAGGGACCTTTGGTTCTTAGCATAGCTACTGGGGACAAGATATACCCTAACATGATATGTAAGCCTTATATAGTAGAGATAGAGGGACATAAGTTGCCGATCAACCTTAGAGTGTTAGAGTTTTTGGAGTTTGATGTGTTGTTAGGCATAAAAGAAAATGAATATTCAGTCGATGATTTTTTGCAGATCAACCTTAGAGTTATATTTCAACCACTTGATAGAAGGGGGATATACGAAATCTCAAAATTCAAATTAGAAAGAAAAAATGGATTCAAGGCAGTGAGCCATGATTTTTTTCATAAAATTTACAGGGAGTACATCCGGAGAAGAATACTTAGGCGACGTACGATTTAGAGAAAACAAATTTGAGATTGTACCATTCAAAGAGTTGTATTGACGAATAGACAACACACTCAATTTTTAGGTACAAAAAATTAAAAATATCTTAAAATTAATTTCATACATTAATAATATTACTTTTGTATATTTTTAATATTTTCCTTGCAGATATATTCATACTTTTGATTAGAATAGGCGATGTGGAAGACCAAAGAAGAATCCATGACGTAATCTATTTATTTTCTATATATATGTTAGGTGCAAGGATGCACAAAAGAAGACTAAGTTCAAAACATGGAAGAAAAAAATAATGAAAAAAAGGTAGATGATATGAAAATGGAAATTATTGCCTTTATATGCATTTAGTTACCCATCTTTCAATACTCGAAATGTGGACAAGTGGACTTCAAGATTTACTTATTGGACTCATCATTGTTTTTGTTGATGACTGTGTGCAGATCGACAACTACTTTTGAGCCCTCGAAAAATAACTTTTGCTATCTTTGTACGCGTACACTGTTGTATTTACTTACATCTTTTTGTATACTTTAGGTTTTGATGGATTGAGATACTAGATTCCCCGACTTGACACATGTTTATATATTGTTTATCACCGCCTTTAGATATGTATATGCATACAATATGTTTCCTATTTTCCATGCAAATGATTTATTTATGTTGGTTCTGCAAATTGTTTAAGACTTTCGTTGAATATAATAACCTATTAAAAAGTTTTAACTAACTCTAAAAATTACGTATAACGAGAAATGAGTAATACTTATCCTGAACATGAATTAAAAAGGTAAATAAAACAAAGAAGTTGACTAATACGTTTTTATGACCTACCCGACTGGGTTTCAAAAAAAAGTCCTACTCGACTGAGATTGGTTATATTTTCAAGATTTAAATAGAAGGATGCAAAAGCTTGATATATGGTGAGAGTTGATGAAATTTTGAGCACCATTATTGAAAGATGAATGAGAATTCTTGACGGAAACGGGACAATTGTAGTTGTTTGTGTCCGGTTCAAAATTTTCCACTCTTACACTTATATTTTAATGTGCGCGCTTCCCGACGTACATCAACGATGATCGATTTAGTGAGTTGCGCCTTGCTTTGCCACTCCAGTTCATGTTTATAACACCTTTTTTATTTGACAAAAAATTAACAATAAATCTATTTAGACTCATGAGTCCAGACTCATATGGAGGTTATTAAATTTTTTATACATATTTAATGGGTATAATAAAAATTTTACAAGTAATTATGGTTGTTTCATTAATTGCTCGAGGGTGTATTTGAAATTCAAAAAAGTTTTGAGTCCGAACTCACGAGTCCAAATAGCACTACCCAAAAATTAATACCTCTTCTAAGCATCAAATGCTCCACAACATATGCATTCATTTCTTGCTAGCCAGGTACACTTTTCTTGTCTCGTTATCGATATTAGCACGCTTTTCGAGGCATTTCTCCTTAGATATTCAGATAATGATTTAATCTATTAAAAAAATCAAAAACACCAAAACATGTTGAAACCGGTCAATACACATAAATATCAATATAACTTAATACATTCAAACATCAATAAATGCATATAAAAGAAATTGACTAATTTCTTAGTCATCACCTATAAACTTAGAGCGCACTATGTGCACCCCAGGCATCGCTTATAAGCTCTCCAATATAAATCCACAATAAAAACAAAAAAAACGTAACTTTGGGCACCCCACCACCCTATTTTGTGTATGACCACCAAACTCCACCACCCTTGTGCTCCAAACCAATTCTACCATCTTTGTCAATGGTAAAAAATGATGTACTTGGATCAGAGAGTGCATACAAGGTTGGTATCTATCTATTTTTCGATTTTTGAGGGTTGGAAGCATGAGTTTTGGTGTGTTTTGACCTTTTTGTGTTTAGGGGTTTCCTGCATTCTAAAATGTAAAACGTACACGAAATTGTCGGATGCACAGAACCGAGACATAAGAGGATGTCTTGGTTACTAACAATCGAGACATCCTCTTATATCTCGATCTAGTTTCTAATCGAACATATAGTGAAATGGGTTACTTGTTCGATTAGTTACTGGGTACCGAGACATAAGAAGATGTCTTGATTACCAACAACCAGGACATCCTCTTATATCTCGATCTCATTGATAAACGAACCCATTGTGAAATAGGTTACTTGTTCAATCGGTTACCGGGTACCGAGATGTACTACAAAGTCTCGTTCATGCAGTTCTAAGACTTTCAATAGTCTCGGTCCTGTGTGACTGAATATTACGAGATTGTGGTTGAACTCGGTGATGGGTACATTTTTATGAAAGACAACAATAACACGAGATAAAAGGAACAACAAACTCAACGAAAAACACCATTGAACCCTATACGATTCAACATCAACCATCTACTACAAGTCATCATACAAACCTTCACCCCGCAAACACCGCAAACACTCACTAGATGTTAAAAACAACTAATTGAGGGATAAACGACAAAAAATGAGGAGATTTGGTGGATTGAGGTGTCGATTTGTGATGGGAAGGGGTACGAAAGAAGATTTAGTGGTGGGTGCCTCACATTGATAAATAAGGGTATTTTCATCCAACTCTAGGGTACTGTGAGAAAAATAATTGGTGCCCTCGTAAATGGGGTGCCCTGAGTGATGACTGGGGTGCACATAGTGCGGATCTAAACTTAAAGTCAACTTTAAAATGGGTTATCGTGTTTAGTAGTGTCAACCCATCTATGATACTAACTCGTATAAACTCAACACTCACCCACTAATATTCGTGTCTTAATCATGTTGTGTTTATCGTATGATGACCCATTTAATCACATCTAAACTTACTTAAAATTCATAAGTTCGCTCTGAGCCACTAAAGTCTTATAGATCTATTATGATTTTTGTTTAAAAGATATTAGAGTAACCCACTTTGGACACTGACTTTGGGCACCTAGTGGGCCAAAATGGGTGTCTAGCCATTTGATACACCTTGATGTGTGGACGCTTCTCAAGTTGTATTGCATGGAGGGACACAAACTTGGGCCCACTAAGTGGCCGGAGTGGGTGTGTAAAGTGGGTTAGAAAAGCATTTTACTTTTTTTTTGTTTTTTTGTTTCTTTTTGTTTTGTTTTGTTTTTTTTGAAGAAGTATCCACTTCTAATAAACTTTACTAAAAATGGGATTGCTCTTACAATCAAGAAAAAACATGACTCCTACTAAAACAAGGGTTGATCATTGTAACGGCCCAATTTATAATTGTCGTTAATTATGACGTCATTGCAGATGTGGAAGCCAGCGAGGATGGTCAAGGGTCCCACAACAAGGCTGGAACGCACTCGAACTAGGTATACAGTCCGTTTTATATGCTTGTTGTGGTAAATTGTGATGAAAATGTATAAATTAGCTAATGTCATTACAATATGTGTGTTAATGTAGTTTACTGACGAGTGAGGAATGACCTCGGGGTGCGTGCGGACACAGGACACGAGGCACGGGGTGCCGGGTAGTCGGGGAAACTACGGTGAGCTTACTCATAAATTTTGGGAATTTATTGAATGGAATAGATAATTATTATATGCTAAATCAATTGGAAATCAATAAGTCCTATAGTTAAGCTGAATGAAACAACAACAGTTTGATGATTCTCGAGATGCACAACAGGGCCATCAGTGTCAAGTTAAGATGTATGGAGTTGGAGTGACACAGGGTGATCAGGAACCCTTGGATAATTCTCTAGATTTGTACACACTTGATCAAGTGTCATATATATACATGTTGATCGGTCAAATGGGGAGAGTGAGAGTGTGGTGTTGAGAGAGAGAGCTTGGAAGAGGGAATCGTTGGAGAAGAGATGGAGAAATCATCAGCCAAAGTGTGAAGGGAGTGAATCAAGGCATCCAACCACAAGATTAAGAGGTATGAACACATCAAACTTGAGTTTTGTGAGATTTTGGTGTGGGTTAGAATTTGTAAAATCCGAATTTGTTGGGGGATTAAACACTTGGTTTTGTTGGGGATAAGTGTGTATGAGAATGGCATGAGATGGTTGTGATTTTGAGCTAATTTGAGAGGAATTTGATGATGTTATGAAAATGGGTTTTGAAAATATGATTTTGATGATTATTGGATTTTGATGTTTAAACTTGATGAATTTGTGTTTCAATGGCGTATTTGAGGTCATTGAGGGGTTATGGATGTTTGAGAACCGAATGTATTGGTTCATGTGGTGATTAGAGTTCAGAAATTTGAACTGGGAAAATCTGGACAGAGCGCGATTAGCGCGCTAATGGGTGGACCTAGCGCGCTAATTACCCTCTGGAAAACGATGAACAGTGACTCAGATGAATTAGCGCGCTAATTCATCTCATTAGCACGCTAATAGTTCACTGGAACTCAAAAATTGGAAAATGGAGAAATGACTCTAAATAATATTATAAACCCATTAATTGACTAATAACCCTCATAAATGAATTTCAGAAGTCTTGGAATAGTAATTGGAGTCGGGGTTTAGTCGGGAATCAGACCGGGAGAAATATCGGGGAATTGAAGGAATCGAGCCGGGGGGTTTAACTTGTGGAACGAAGAGTGCGTATTGAGGTATGTAGTATCCCAATTGAACTTCACTTTAAGTATTTACTGTTTGACTTATTTGAATTCGTTCTATTTATTCTTTACTCCATTTCGTTATTGCTTTACAGTGGTTGAGTACTCTTACCTGGTGACTTTACAATAGTGGAGTTACTCCTACCTGGTGTCTTTACGGTATTGAGATCACTCCCCACCTGGTACTTATTCGTTATAGCCATAGAGTCCACTAAGTCATAGCACTTGTCTAGGCATACCCCGGTGAATAGGCTACCCGGGTATGGTAGGCTTGTGTGGATGCGTCGTGGGTCTACGCCAACCACCTAGAGGGTCCAGGGCCAACCCATTGGTGTGTTTACGGGCGGTGCTTGGGGAGAAAACCCGAAGTATGACTTGGTCTGATTTTTATGTGCATGTACTTTGTTTCATCACTATATTTATGCATGCAATGGTCCTTTTTATAGTTGTCTGTGTTTCTCTTGTTCCGCATGTTTAAATTATAGTATTTTAAATTCCAGTACTTATACTTCCGTAATTACTTGGTGAATTTCCTTGGGATTACTCACTCTGGATTCGTCATCTGTCTTTTTGTGATGGCTGAGTGCAGATCCTAGTACGAGCCGGGGAAAGGGCAAGCTTGAGGATTATATCGATTGACAGCTCTAGCCCTTCTCGTACGTATGTTTATGTTTACTCGTTTTATATTGGGTTTTGGGCTTTGAGAGACAGGTTGTACATTTTGACATTTTGAGGATCAGATGAGATGTATATGATGTACATTTGGTATGATTTCCACTTAGGCATTTTGCTAATAAAATACAAGATGAATCTTTATGTTGTTCATTTAAGTTTCCGCTGCTAACTTGAGATTATATGATATTAATAGAATCAAATGTAATAAGAATTGATCGATGATGGATAATTGGGCGTGGGACACAACTAGTGGTGACGTAGACAGTTGTGGGACCGCGTGGCCTCCCGTGGCGAACCAATGTGAAAATTGGGGCCGCCACAATCATCGGAAGCTTGTAATAAAAATAAAAATAAACAAAAATCTAGAGGCCCATGGTGCAATGTGGCATACCAGCACAATAGGTGCAATCGCTCGACCTATTTTTATCATTTGGTTTGTCATTATCATTTTTTTTAGATCAATTCTTATTTTAATACACGGCTCGGCTATGTGCAAACCACATTTTACTAAAGGCAAACCAAATGATATGGTCACCCAATTATGCACCCCTATATTCAATAGCGACGCGAATAAGAACAAGAAAATGTTCAAGCCCTAAGTCTTTGTGTTCACCCCTTCTTTGCATCAATGATCTCCGTGTCACCTCTGTTTATCTACACTCTCACCCTATGTCTTGCTTGCAGGTAGGGTTGCAAGTGGGGCGGGGATTCCCCGCATTTTTGCCCATACCGGGGCGGGGCGGGGAGCGGGGTGAGGTATGCCTTTGCCATGCGGTTTTCCCCGTAGAACTGCCTCGTTTCCTGCACCGCTGGGAATCCCCCTCGCCTCGCCCCGTACCCCGCCCCACGAGGAATACCCGTCGCCCCGCCCCGCACCGCATCCCGCCCTGTGCCCCGCCCCACGGAGAGTCTCCGCTGCCCCGCCCCATCGCCCCGCCCTATACCCCGCCACACGGGGAATCCTTGTCTCCCCGCCGCGTACCTCGTCCCACGAGGAATCCATTTTTAAAAACTAGTCGAAATCCCGTGCTTCGCGCACGGGTAAGACTAAGTGTCAATATATTAGTTAAAAAATAATTTACTTAATGAGAAAAAAAAACTAAGAAAAGAATCTTACTACATAATCTCAAATAAATTTTAAGTGAAGAATAATATCATTTAATTTTTTGTAGCAAAATTAGGGAATATATGCCTTGAAGTTTAAAAACTTTTTGCATATAGTTATACAGAAATATAATCCTATTAAAATTAATTTGATGAGAAAAAGGAAGTATTAAAAAGAGAAAAAAAAACTTATGTAAACATTGGTGAAATCCCAATTTAATACTTTATGAATAGAAGCTATATTTATTTTGAAAAATAATTAATTAAAATTTTGTTACCACAATAAAGGTTATATAACAAATTGACATCTTGTTGAATAAACAAAAAAAAAGGGAGGCCATTGATCTAAACAATGCATACAGAGATTGACGATCAGTATATGTCATTTCTAAAATATTTTTGTTTGCTCTTGAAAAGAAAAATAAAAAAGAGATCAGAATAAAAACTCAAAGGTAAAAATCTGAATATAAAAAATACTGAAAACCAAGTAGTTATCAAAAAGTCGAAAAGAGCAAAAAAAAAAGTTGAAAAACAACTAAAAATAAAAAAATGTTATGGTAAAAAAGTGCGATATAAGGAAACTTCAAATGTACAAATAAATTTTGTTGAGACAGTGAGGATATATAATAAAAACATATGATCTTGTCAAATAAACTTAAAATTGGAGATCATAGATCTAGACAACACTTACCAGAGATTGTCAACCAATACATATCACTTCTTTAATTATTTTGTTATTAGAATTTTGATTCAATCCTAAAAAGAAAACAAAAAAAATCAGAATCAAAACGAAAAGTAGAAACGTGACAATAATAAATATGCGTTGGAGGATATATATTCTCAATATGTGGAAAACGCATTAATATATGTTGTGGCTTATTAGCATAGTTTGTTATTTTGTACATATATGCCGCATAGTTTGTTATTTTGTATCTATGTGCCACATAGTTTATATTTTAGGGTTTTGTATATATATGCCACCTGGTTTATATTTTAAAATATATAAGGATGCTCTTATTTATGTGTTTGTTGTTTGGAATGAAATGAAGCTTTTTACTTGTGTTTAAAGTTGAATCTATTTGTATTTACTATTTTCTTTCTTGAGGACAAAGTCCATTTTCTAGTTGTGTTCAAAGTTAAAATGTAACTTCTTTATTGATGTGGTAAATATGTCATTACAAGTGATTCTGAATTAATAAAGAAAGGATATTCAATAGTCCATTTTCTAGAAAGACGTCAAACATAGACTATTAAATGACTACAACATCTTCCATATGTCTCGCACAAGATTCCCATATACACCATTGAAGTATCGAACCCGCCTAGCAATTCGGTCAACAACGACCAATGCATCACTCTTTACCATTGGGGCGCGGGGATCCCCGCGCCTTGTGAGGAATCCGGCGGGGTGGGGCATGAGGTAACTAAGTTTGCTCCGTGGGAAATTTTTGAGGAAAAATCCCCGCCCCGCACCCCCGTGGATGCGGGGACGGTATCTTCAATCCCCGCCCCGCCCCACCCCACTTGCAATGTACTTGCAGGTAGTGGTTGGAGGGGACGGTCAATTTTCACATTACACCTGGGTTCAACTCGACAATAAGTTGTTTATATTTTTGGCCGATATTGATGTTTGGGCTTATAGTTGTGGTATATGGTCGAATTTGAAAGTTGTTTTGTGTTTTGTATTTCAAATCTTAATCAAAATATTTCAAAACTTGGTTGATTTAGGGTTGTTTACATTTCTATGGATATTTTTACAATTGTTTTACAATTTTTAAGCTATTTTGATGGTTATGTATGTGTTTGTAACTGTTTTTTGATCTAATATCCTTGTAAATTTATGTGTTGTTGATGGTCGATGCTGGATCAGTGATAGATGACCAACTGACAAAGCATTGTTCGGTTGATGGTGACCGAACAATGCATGTTAATCGGTCTTCGATGATCAAACTGCATAATAGTGTGAAAATTTATTGTTTGATGCACCGTTCGGAAGTGTTCAAAACTTGTTTATATGTTGGTTATTGTTTTGATCTATTTTGTTTGTTGTGTATGTGTTAGTTATTGTTTTGATCAATTTTGAATCTCGGTTGGTGGTTTGTTTAGGGTTTAGACGCTTATTTGGTCACATATGACCGTTTGAAATAGTTTTGTTCGATTTTAACTGGCCGAATAATTGACATTCGATCAGTGTTTTCCTACCGAACAGTTATTTCCGTAAATAAATATTTTTGAATTATAGTTGTGTATGTCTTGGTTATGGTTTTGATATATACCTTTGACCAAATTTCGTTATTCTGTATGAGTTTCTTATAGTGTTTTAGATAGAATTTTATGTCAAAACTTTTGGTTAGTTGGTATGAACAATATCATGAAAGATGTGATTATCTTCAAGTATCAGTAAGATCAGAAGCTCATTGAATTGATTTTTTCTAATGACAAATCAAAATTTGTGTCTAGGCTTCACACCACAATGTTGGCACTCGTAAGGGTAAGTCATAACTTGTATTATACAATACAAGTTATATCGATGGTCCTCGCCTTCGCCACGATGAATTTCGATTGAATAGACATAGCAATTATGTTGAACCAAAATCATCAATCCTTGTTGAGCAAGATGCAAGGCTCTAAGTGCGATGCAACAGAACATTGCATGCCAAGATTAGGAGGAAAGGCAGACACTTCGAATTCTACATCTTAGCAAAACCCTGATCTCTCTATTAAAAAAATAAATTGTGTCATTAATTAATCAGGTGATAACTAGTGGTTTCTTTATGCAAAAACGACAAACTCATATGGCACATCCCAAAGTCTTCCCTTTTTTTTTTTTTCTATTTTGATTAGGATGGGGCCGAACGACCATAATTACATAACGCATATACGTAGGAGTGGGCACAAAACCCGATGACCTGACTCGGGTCGGGTCACCTAACTCGGGTGTCAGGTGGCGGGTCGGGTAGGGTGGTTTTAAAAAAAAAATCGGGTCAAAAAACCCGACCCGTCGGGTATCGGGTCGGGTTTCGGGTCTGTCACAAAGTGGACCCGACCCGACCCGATACCCGACCCGAACAAAATACCCTAATCCCTAAGTAAGTGAAGCCCCGCGCACCTTTGCGTCTCTGCTGTCTGCTCCTTACTGCGTCTCGTCTCTGCTCCTCACCTCAGTCCTCATCCCGACTCCTCATCTCTGCGTCTCTGCTCCTCAGTCCTCATCCCTCGCCTCCCTCGCGGCCTCGCCTTCCTCATCGATCATCGATCGATGACCCTCTTCGTCGAGCAGAGCCTCCCTCCGTCCCTCGCCTTCCTCATCGATCGGCCCCTCTTCGGCTCTTCCTGCTTCGGTTCGCTCCAGCCTCCACTGCACCGCCTCACGGCCCTCACCTCCGCCTCACCTCCGCTGCGCAAGAAACATTTGCTGCACACATCCTCCGCGGCTCCGCCTCACCTTCGTCTCAGCAATCGCATTGAAGATCTCTCTCTCTTTCAATCTTCATAATCATAGGTAATTGAACTCTTCTTTGAGCTCATGTTCTTCTCGTATTCGAGAGATTTGGGAGAGTTGTAGCCTTGTAGGAGCGAAACCCTAATTTAGCCCTAATTTGCTTTGTCTTTATTAGGTTTTTTATTTCGTATGTGTGTGGTTTTTTTGATTCAATGAACATAACGCCATCGTTGCCTAGTGAGTAGTGAGGTCCGAGGTGAGTGAGAGACGTAGACACTTGAATTAAAATTGAATTGCAGAAAGCCAGAAACATCTTCACAATTACATTTTGATCCTCTATGTTTATTGTTGATGTGCATTAATGCATAAACTTTCTTAAGTGTTTGTCTTAGTGCACTACATTGATGAGAAAATTACTTCAAATGTACATTTTGTTTCATATAGGAATTGAGGACGTGAATTTGTCCATTGTGCATTTCTATAAGCAATTGGTTTTTTAGATAATATGGGTTGCATCTAGCGTCTATCATGGACGTTGTTGTCTACTAAGTGTTAAGTGTTTTATGAGTTGTAACTTGTAAGTCTAAACTCTTTTTTTTTATATTATCTTATTTTCAAGACTTGGAGGTTGAAGGAGAACCATTAGTCTTAGAGGAGCTTTGAGTTCTCATCATATTTTGTGTGCTAAAGAGTAGTTCTTGTAAGTTAACCACTAATCATTTATTTTATCTCTTTCATTCTCTTA
Source organism: Stephania japonica (assembly GCA_039657345.1). Classification (NCBI taxonomy): domain Eukaryota; kingdom Viridiplantae; phylum Streptophyta; class Magnoliopsida; order Ranunculales; family Menispermaceae; genus Stephania; species Stephania japonica. Next base: position 37,581,718 of record CM077559.1, read on the forward strand.
TAAGTTGCAAGTTGCAAGTAGTACTAAGTTACTAACTATATATTTGTTTGTTTCATTTTGTAGTTTGTTTTAGAGATGAAAACTTAAAGTATTGAAGATGGAATCATAGCCTCAACTCTCATGGACGTTGGAGATGAAGAATACTTATTTTTTTTGTGGGAAAGAAGACTTGTTTTAATTATTTTGTGGCTTTTGAAACTATTAATACAACGTGTGTTTGTGTATTGTGTAATGTTTATCATGCATGTTATGGGTTGCTTAACTGCATTACTTATGTTGTGAACTTGTGATTGAGTGACTAGATCACTTGACTACTTAATCTTCAAGTGTGTCATCATGCTTTTTCTTTGTTTTTGCTGTTTTTTTTTTTTGTTTTTTTTTTGTTTTTTTGTTTTTCTTTGAACTTCTTGTTTTTTCTTGACCCGACCCGACCCGACCCGACCCGACGACGCTGTTTTTCATGAAATCGGGTCACCCGACGACCCGACCCGACGACCCGACCCTAAACGGGTCGGGTTTAAATCGGGCCGACTACCTGTCGGGTCGGGTTACGGGTCTGTTTTCCAACGACCCGACAAGAGTCGGGTCGTCAGGTTTCGGGTCGGGTTGACCCAAACCCGACCCGTGCCCACTCCTACATATACGGGGAAAAGACACCCCTGAAATGTCATTACATAAAATCTCGCCTACACCAGTAGGTATAATCTGTGAAAAATGTGTCCCCTAAGCTTTATTCATCGCCTGACTCGCCATCCAATTAGCCGCACAATTGCCCTTCTATGGGTGTGTTAAATCATCACTTCTCACTCTCTATGTAACATATGATAGATCAGGTTCATGAGATGCCAATGCTTATTATGTGAAACTCAGCGTTGCTGAAGACCTTATGCAACAGTTTGATTATCCATCTCTATGATGACCTTGCGGAGTCCCAAACTCCAAGCCAACTAAAAACCCACTAAAGCACCCCATAGCTCCGCATCAAGGGCCGTACATCGTCCCAAATTAGACATGACTCCCATCCAATCTCCTGCATGATTGCGTATGGAGCCACCAGCAGCTGCAGAACCATTGCTAACTCTTGCACCATCAGTTTTTAACTTCACCCAATCAGATGGAGGAGGTGACCATCCGATGAGCTTCTTATATCTGATAGGTTTCTTTTGATTCTTGAGAATTAGCAATGCAATGTTACTAAAATTTCGTGACTTTGCCCACACAGTGTGTATCACTTCTTGATCTGAAATCAGCATGTTACCTAAAATGAATTGATTCCGAGACTTCCCGATCACCCAATAAGCAATTGCAAAGATGAATCACCACTATACCCCCTATAATAGGCTGCCATATGCTAGTTTGCCATGAAACCATTCCTCAAAAGGGAGATTCTCCCACCTTTGCCATCTATAAATTCCTACTGGTTTAATCCATATTTTCATAGCTCGAGTACATCGACAAAGCATGTGATCTATTGTTTCAAGGTGATTGCCACATAGTTCACATGAATCAAACTCGGTAAGATGTCTCCTCTTCGGTTCGACATTGGTGAGAAGACTGCCATGAAGCATTAACCACAAAAACATCCGAACACTTTTCGGTCCTTCCCATTTCCATGCAAGGTTCCATTTGCAATTTCGAGAATCCTTGTTTTCGCAATAAAGATCTTTGTAAGTAGAGGTTACAGTAAAGTCTCCTAAAGTGGGAAATCCCCAATAAGGCTCATCCTCCCCTACAGCTGGCAAAGGGGGATGTCTTGAAGCAATAGATTGAAGGGTTTCAGCTGAGAGAAGCTGCTGAAAACGCTTCCAATCCCACTCCCCTATATTTGTAACATAGTTTGCTACACAATCCTTTTTTATATGCACTGGTACAAGATGGATCGTCAAGCCCAACAGAGGACCTTTTAAGTCACACCACCAATCCTTCCAAAATAGTGTCTTCCTACCATCCCTAAGAGACCATTTCACTCCCCTTAATACAACATGCCAAATCTTCCCCACCCCTTCCAGAGATGTGAACCACTTTTAGTGATGAGCTGGTTTGGAACCTCCTCATTTTGGAATCCATACTTAGCTCGAAGGAGACGAACCTAGTTGTAGGGTTCCTGATGATACCCATCCTATCTTCATATGGAAAACATCATTCATCCCCTTCATACAGTGAAATTTAAGACCACCTCCCTCTTTTGGTTGGTAAGCAACATCCCATTTCATAAGAATCAACTTCCTGGTTGTACTAGTCGACCACCATAAAAAAGATCTCCCAACCTTGTCCATTGAATAACACAAACCTTTTAGAAAGTGTTGTCATTTACATAGTATAATATGGAAACGATGCAAGGATAGGTTTGCATAACATAGATGTAGCTGCAAGATAGAAATGATAGGGATTCCATTTGGATGCTCACAGTTGGATCTTCTCCAATAGCTTGTTATACGTCCATGGATTATGGGGACACCTAAGTATCTATCTAGATCCATCGTTTGGGAAAATCCCATAAGAATGCTAAGCCTTGCACTGTCTTCCTCTAATACACAAGGAGAGAAAAAATGAGATTTTTAGGCACTCACTTTGTGACCAGAGAATGAACAGAACTGACGAAGAATATTTGATAGGTCTTCACTTATTTCTCATAGGTTTCTCCAAACAAAATTAAGTCATCAGTGAAGAAAAGGTGGGAGATTGTAATTAATCCATTACCAAAACTGGGTGCAATCTAGTCGCCATGCCAAATTAGTTGTGATAATCTCTCCACATATAGAACAAAAATGTAAGGTGAGACAGGATCTCCTTGGCGGACACCTCTAGATGGGGAGAATGGGTCTGAAGGGTCACTTTCCACAAGACTTGGAATTAGCTTGAGTGTAAACTCCCTAGGGAAACATTAGAAAGGTCATGGGGAATGTGTGCAACACCTAAAGTATCTTTGATAAAATCCCAAGAAGTCATAAGCTTTTTCAAGGTCGATTTTAATAGCAAACAACATTTCCTCCCCTTCATGTACTAAAGAGAATGAATCAATTCCTAAGAAATTATAATGTTATCTGTAATGTGTCAACTAGCAAGGGCATAACAAACTTTAGTCTATTAGCTATGATTTTAATAATCAACTTGTAATTAATTGTGCATAAGCTAATACACCTAAAGTTATTAAAAGTCTTGGCGTCATCAGCCTTTTGGATAAAGGTAATCAAGGATCAATTAGTTACGGGCTCAATTTCACAAGTTTCGAAAACATGAAGAACCATATCACAAATTGATTTCCTAATCACCTCCCAATTCCTCTAGTAGAAGGTCGTGACACCATCAACACCAGGGGCTTTAAGTGGGGCCATTTGAAAAAGGGCACCTTTAATCTCATCCTAAAGGACTTTTTCCAACAATCGAGTCTTCAAATGTAAAGAAACGTCAGGGAAGAGGCCCTTAGGTGCATTACCCTGATTTACTCTCCCCTCATCCGTAAAATTATTTTTGAAAGTGTCTCTTGGTGCTCACGCCAAGATCCCTCCCCAAGAAAGAGCCTCATCACAATTCTACTCTTCTTCCTCGTATTCACCTTCTTATGAAAATACTATGCATTCCTATCCCCCAATGTCCCCTAATCCGAGTTTGATCTTTCAAGACATAACAATTCTTCTTGTATCAGAATGTGTTCAAGCTCCTCCCGCAGGAACTTGTCAAGCTCCCTTAAATTTTTAGTGGAATGAGTTTCAAGAGCTTCTTACAAACCATCAAGTCTTGCTAGAATAACTCTCTTCTTATGGAAGATGTTAAGGAATATTGTGCAATTAAGAAATATGCTCTGATATCAAGGGGGAGTGATTTGTGCATGACATAATTACAGGAGTGATTTCACAACATAATTATAGGAGTGATTTGTGTATATTTCTTAATTACACAATATTCCTTAACAGAAGATATTACCAAAACACTTTTCGTTCCATTGGGTTGCCTTTGTAGAGTAATCTGCAACAAGGTTTTGAACTGAAAGAGATCTCCTCCAGTTATCTTTAACTTCATTCTTCCAATCAGGATGTGTCTCCCAAGCCACCATGAACCTATTACGCTTAGGTTTGACATTCAGCATACCGCCTAGATCAATAGAAACAAGTAAAGGAGGGTGATCCGATTCAATCCGGGCAAGATGTTTAACTTGAATAGAAGGAAATTTGTCCGACCTTTCAAAACATAATCCCCTAAACCAGGTGTATAACGAAACATTGGGAGATAAGTTCAATGACCCAAAATGGTTCATAAAATTAGCAAATCGCTTACAGATATGAGAGGGCCGAGCACCTCCCAATTTATCTTCATGGCGAAATAAAGCGTTAAAATCACCACCCAAGAATCAAGGCTCATTGATGGATAATGATCCTTTCTCTAAAGTTTCCCATAAGTCACGTCTGATTCAAGGGGATGGACTCCCATAAATCGTAGAAAATAAGAAAAATTGTGAAGAAGAGAGTGAAATACACATATGAATAAATTGCCAAAGATTTTGTATAATACGTATCTCCACCTCCCTTTTCCACATCACCCAAATACCACCCGAGAAACCCATTGCCCCCACCGTATGGGATTTCTCAAAGCCAATCTTACGAATGATCGCCTTCGCTTGCACTCCACTCGTACGAGTTCCGAGCAAGACCAAACTAAGAGTGGACAATGCATCCGAAAACAAATCAAGAGTAGGTGGGGAGTAAGATACCTAGACCCCATCAAGCTTTCATATCCTCTAGCTCTTCATCTGAGCTAAACACTTCCATATATGACTCGTCTTCCATACTTTTTCAATGACAACTACAGTATGATCCATGGCGTCTACCTCCATCACAATGCCTGAGGAATGACACTTCTTTTTAATCCCAACACGGGGCTCAAAGGTGGACTTTAAGGTAGCATTATGTTTATTAGCCGAATCGACATTTGGCCTGTTTTCTTTCTTGGGTATGATATCTTTGGGTTTAGAAGTTTGGCCCACATGTTTAAGCCCTTCACCAGATCTACTAACTCCACTTGCATTTTTTTCCAGACCACTTGCCCTCTCCTCAGATTATTCCTAGTGGATGACACAACAGCAGTCGAAGAAGTAGCCATTCCTTTGTTGCCATGTGCAATCCTCCTATCATGGGCGTACTTCTTGTTATGCTCACCAATAACAGTAATTTCCACGTTTGGTCCATCCTCAGTTATGGCAAGTACGCCAAATCGAGAAGTCGTAGTTGTAGCCATATTTGTATCCCTTGATTTCTGGCCTGAGAACTCGACATTACACTTTCAAAAAGTCCTTCCTTTTTCTGGTAGCGTGGATCCATGGCCCAGTGGCATTCGCTGGCGCTAGAATTGAAAGCGTCGAGGGTATCAAAGCCCTACAGAGGTCAGGCAACAGGGGTAAACGGCAGGACCCTACAAGGGTAATCCATCTCAAGAGTAATAACAAAGTCCAGAATAAAGTTATTAAGAAGAGTAGCAACGTTGATGAAGCTACGAATCGTACTGCGATAAGCCATTGGGAAAGGGACTTGGTACATGAAAGTAGGGAAGACGAGTCGTTTGTGGAAGTTTCTAGCTCGAACGAAGAGCTACAGGATATGGAGGCCTGATGGTGTCTAGGTATCTCACTCCCCACCTACTCTTTTTTTTCTGATGTATTGTCCATTCTTAGTTTGGAATTGTCAAGGTGTGGCAGGAAAAACATTTTTGCGACATCTAAAGACGATGGTTGCAGTGCATTATATCAAAATTTAGGTTATGCTCAAAACTCGTACGAGTGGAGTGCAAGTGAGGCGATCATACGTAAGATTGGCTTTGAGAAATCCCATAAGGTGAAGGCTGTGGGTTTCTCGGGTGGTATTTGGGTGATGTGGAAAAAGGGAGGTGGAGATACGTATTTTACAAAATAATTGGCAATTTATTTATATGCTTATTTCACTATGTTCTTCACATTTTTTCTTATTTTTGGTGGTCGATGGGAGTCCATCCCCTCAGATTAGATGTAACTTATGAGAAGCCTTATAGCTAGTATCATTATCCATCAATGAGCCTTGGTTCTTGGGTGGTGATTTTAATGTTTTACTTCGCCATGAAGATAAATTGGGAGGTGCTCAGCCCTCTCATATTTGTAAGCGATTTGCTAATTTTTTGAACCATTCTGGGTTATCGGACTTATCTCCTAATTGTTTGTTATACACCTGGTATAGGGGATTATGTTTTGAAAGGTTGGACAGGGTCATTTTTAATTCAAGCTTGCATGACTCATTCCCTTCTATTCAAGTTAAACATCTTGCCCTGATTGAATCGGATCACTCTCCTTTACTTGTTTTGGTTGGTCTTGGTGGTATGCTTATTAATGTCAGACCTAATTGTTATAGGTTCATGGTGGCTTAGGAGACACATCCTGATTGGAAGAAGTTTGTTAAAGATAACTGGACAGGAGAGCTTTCACTTCAAAACCTTACTGCAGATTTTTCTATTAACGCATCCCAGTGGAACAGAGAGTGCTTCGGTAATATCTCCATAAGAAGAGAGTTATTCTAGCAAGATTTGATGGTTTGCAAAAAGCTCTTGAAACTCATTCCAATAAAATTTAAGGGAGCTTAACAAGTCCCAACGGGAGGAGCTTGAACACATTCTAACACAAGAAGAATTGTTATGGCTTTGAAGATCAAACTCTGATTGGGAGAATACAAAGTATTTTCAAGCAAAGGTGAATGCGAGGAAGAACTGCAGGATTGTGTTTGGTGCCCTTTCTTGAGGAGGGATCTTGGTGTGAGCACCATGAGACACTTCGATGTTCTTCTTCAAGAATATTTATATGGATGACGGGAGAGTAAATATGAGTAATGCACCTAAGGCCCTCTTCCGTGACATTCCTTTACATTTGAAGACTCGGTTAGTGGAAAAAATCCCTTTGGATGAGATTAAAGGTGCCTTCTTTCAAATGGCCCCACCTAAAGCCCTTAGTGTTGATGGTGTCACGACCATCTTCTACTAGAGGAATTGGGACGATGTTGGGAAATCAATTTGTGATATGGTTCTTCATGTTTTCAAAGCCATCAACTAATCGATCCCTGATTACGTTGATTCCAAAGGTTGATGATGCCAAAACTTTTAAAAACTTTAAGCGTATTAGCTTATGCATAACTAATCGATCCCTGATTACGTTGATTCCAAGTTGATTATACAAAATATAGCTAATAAACTAATGTTTGTTATGCCCCTACTACTTAGCACAGAACAATCAAGTTTTGTAGAAGGTCGACACATTACGGATAACACTATAATTGCTTATGAATTGATTTGTTCTCTTTAGTACATGAAGGTAAGGGAAGGCTGGTTTGATGTTAAAATCGACCTTGAAAAAGTTTTTGACAGGCTATCTTGGGAGTTTATCGAAGGTACTTTAGATGTTGTACATATTCCCCACGACCTTTCTAGAGTGGTCCTAGGGGTTTATACACTCAAGCTCATTCCAAGTCCTATGGAATGGTGACCATTCAGGCCCCTTCTCCCCATCAAGAGGTGTCCGCTAAGGAGATCCTGTCTCGCTTTACATTTTTGTTCTATGTATGGAGAGAATATCACAACTAATTCGGTTGGGGTGAGCAATGACGACTAGATTGCACTTAGTTTTAGTAATGAATTGTTTACAATCTCCCACCTTTTCTTCGTTGATGACTTAATTTTGTTTAGAGAAGCCTATGGGAAACAAGTGAGGACCTATCAAATATTCTTTGCTAGTTCTATGCATTCTCTGGTCACAAATTGAGTGCCTAAAAATCTATTCTTTTTCTTTCCTTGCGTATCGGAGGAAGTCAGTGAAGGCTTAGCAATCTTATAGGATTTTCCCAAAAGATGGATCTAGGTAGGTACTTAGGTTGTTCCCCTAATCCATGGGTGTGTAACCAAGGAGAAGTATAACAAGCTATTGGAGAATATCCAACTGCGAGCATCCAAATGAAATCCCTGTCGTTTTTCTCTTGCAGGTAGATCTATTTTATGCAAAAGTATCTACGCATCGCTTTCATATTATACTATGCAAATGACAACACTTCTGAAAGGTTTATGTGATTCATTGGACAAGGTTAGGAGCTCTTTTTTATGGGGGTCGATTAGTACAACCAGGAAGTTAAGTCTGATGAAATGGGATGTTGTTTGCCAACCAAAAGAGAGAGGTCGTCTTAACTTTTGCTGTATGAAGGGGATGAATGATGCTTTTCTTATGAAGGTGGGATGGGGTATCATCAAGACCTGTAAATCTATCGATTTGTCTCTTTCGAGCTAAGTGTGGATTCCAAAATGAGGAAGTTCCAAACTTGCTCATCACTAAGAGGGGTTGGTTCACATTTATGGCCTGTGGGGAAGATTTGGCATGCTGTATTACAAGAAGTGAAATGGTCTCTTGGGGATGGTAGGAAGAAACTATTTTGGAAGGATTAGTGGTGTAATTTACAAGGTCCTCTGGGGGGCTTGACGATTCATCTTGTACCAGTGTATATGAAGAAGGAATGTGTAGCAAATTTTGTTACAAATACAGGGGAGTGGGATTGGGAGCGTTTTTAGTAGCTTCTCTCAGCTGAAACCCTTCAATTTGTTGTTTTAATACATCCTCCTATGCCGGTTGTAGGGGAGGATGAGCCTTAATGGGGATTTCCCCCTTCGGGAGACTTTACTGTATCCTCTGCTTACAAAGGTCTTTAATGCAAGAGCTGGGATTCTCGAAATTGCAAATGGATCCTTGCATGGAAATGGAAAGGACCGAAAAGGATTTGGATGTTTTTGTGGTTAGTGCTTCAGGTCATTCTTCTCACCAATGTCGAACAGAAGAGGAGACAGCTTACCGAGTTCAATTCATGTGAACTATGTGGCGATCATTTTGAAACAATAGATCACGTGCTTCTATGGTGTACTCAAGCTATGAAAATATGGATTAAACTAGTATGGATTCATATATGGCAAAGTAGGGAGAATCTCCCTTTTGAGGAATGATTCCAGAGCAACCTAGCATATGGCATCCTATTACAAGGGGTAAAGTGGCCATTTATCTTTGCGACTGCTTAATCATTGATCTGGAAGTCTCGGAATCAGTTAATTTTAGGTTACATTGTGATTTCGGATCAAGATGTAATTCACACTGTGTGGGCAGTCACGAAATTTTAGTAACATTGCAGTGCTAAATCTCATGAATTATAAGAAACCTATCAGGAATAAGAAACTCATCGGATGGTCACCTTCTCCATCTGATTGGGTTAAGTTAAACACTGATGGTGCAAGAGTGGGCAATGGTTCTGCAATTGCTGGTGGCTCGATACACGATCATGCAGGAGGAGATTGGATAGGGTGTTTCATGTCTGATTCGGGATGGTGTACGATCCTTGATACAAAGCTATGGGGTGCTTTAGTGGTCTTCAGTTGGCTTGGAGGTTCTGACTCTGCAAGGTCATCTTAGAGATGGACAATCAAACTGCTGCATAAGGTCTTCAGCAGCGCTGAGTTTGTCATAATAAGCATTGGCATCTCATGAACTTGATCTATCATATGCTAGACAAAGAGTGGGAAGTGAAGATTCAACACACCCATAGGGAGGACAATCGTATGGCTGATTGGATGGCGGGTTAAGTGTTGAATAAAGCTTGGGGGACGCATTTTTCACAGATTAGGCCTATTGGTATAGGTGAGATTTTATGTAATGGCATCTCAAGGGTGTTTTTCCCTTGCATGTGTGTTATGTAATTTGGGTCGTTCGACCCCATCCTAATAAAAAAAGAATAAAAAGGGAAGACATTGGGATGTGTCATGTGGCGCTATGAGAAGGATTGAAACCACTACATGGCTACCCCAAGGTCTTCCCTTATATATATATATATATGTTTAGAATTTACAAAGTCAATTAGTATGGCTTGAAATCGCTACGTGACAACCCCAAAGCCTTCCTTTATTATATATATAGATGAAAGTGTGTTTATTGTTGTTTTTGAAAAAAAAAGTTATTTATTTATTTATTTTGAAAATCACCTAAGTTAATTAATTAATGATACAATTTATTTTTTAATAGAGAGATCCAGGTTTTGGTAAGATATGGAGTTCGAAGTGTCTGCCTTTCCTCCTAATCTTGGCATGTAATGTTCTGCATCGTACTCAGAGCCTTACATCTTGGTGAACTAGGATTGATGATTTCTATTCAACATAATTGCTATGTCTATTCAATCGGATTGTGTCGTGGCGAAGGCGAGGACCATCGATATAACTTGAATTGTATAATACAAGTTATGCCTTACCCTTGCAAGTGCAAACATTGTGGTGCTGTAACAACTCCGAATTTTTTTAACTGACTTGTGTTACACGTGTCAGGATTGTGACCCGGCTACGTGGATACTGGATAGTATTTCAAACTTCGGTAGTCGACGCCGAGGTAATTTTATGATTCTGACTTTGTGTATTAGTATTATAGTATTCTACGGGTCTCGAGCCGTTTGGGCTATGTTTTAATTGAGTGAGATATCGCGTAGTTATACGGGGTTTTTCGGGAACCGTTTTAGTGGATTTTATTAATAAACAAAGCCAAATGAAAAACATGACCTAAGTTGAGGAAATAAAACTCTAACAATAAAGTATAACATAAGCATGAGGAAATTTATTCGAATCCCAAGAGTGGGACTGCCTCGAGAAGCGTGTCAAACGCGGGGCACGGTGCACCGAGTAGGCGAGAATTTGTTTAACCTTATTGGTAATTTAAATAAATTAATGGGGTTAATATAATGGGTTAATATAGTATAAGATTGTTAAAGTGACACAGTATGGTGAGGAGAACCATTGGATGGGCATAGGGATGTGTATGTGTCTTAAAATAGGATGATGAGCCAAATGACCCATAAGGGTAGCTGTCCAAGGAATAAACAAGTGTTAACTAAAGGGCAAAAAGGTCATTTTGCTCATATATATACAAAACGTTTTTTTTTCTACAAACCCTACTATTCATCATCTCCTCCAAATAACCACCGCCACCTCTCCTCTCCACTCTCCCCCACTGCCATCACCAACCCACCCGACTCCGACGAGGTCAGAAAGACCGGAGGACCGCTGTCGACGAGGGGAGACCTTCTCTCTCTCCCTCCCTCCCTCTCGGCTTCCCTGTCCACCCTTCTCTTCTCAGCCTCACGCTCTCCCTCCCTCCTCCTCTCGGCTGGACGTCACCTCCGCCACCCACCACAGCATTTGGGACCTCCACCACCCACCGGAGACACCTAGGTGAGTTTCTCCTCCCTCCCTTCCGTCTCTCTCTCTCGGCAGTCTATTTTCTCTCTCTACCAGTCCGCCAACTCGGCTCACTGCACACATTTTTTCGCTCACTGCCGGCCACCGTGAGGTCACCTCCGACTGGGAACTTGGGCATAGACTACCCACGTAGGACTCGGTGTTCCCGGAGAGCTTGACGTCCGGCCAGTGGGTCACTTTTCCGATGAGATAACAAGGCCATTTGCTCACTGTTTTCACATTTTTGTGTGGTATTTGACATCGTTTTAGTCGCTGTTTTGGGGCTGCCGTGGCTAGTCGGATCATCCCCGGTCACGGCTGATCGGAGTAGAGTCTCCGACGACTCCGCTAGCCGGAGATGACCCCTCCCCCATGTCCAATAACCACGATTTTAGTGTGTGAGTGTGTGACGGTTTGGTTGGTGTGTGTGCGCATGGGGTGTACATCTCACTGTGTGTACACCACAGTGGGGTGTACACAGCAATGTGTGTGCGTACACCACTGTGGGGTGTATGCAACAGTTATGTGTGTGGTGTGTGACCATAAACCATGAGGTGGGTGTGTATTAAAATGAAAAGTGATGTGTATGGGTAATTTATAATTTTAATGAAATGAATTAAGGCCCAATAAGGGCCCAACAAGATAATTAGATAGTAAGGCCCATGGTGGAAATGGGATGGTGTTTGGTTATGGGCTTATGTGTTAAAGCCCAACAAGAGTCCAACAAATAAAACATTTAGGTGTATGTGGAGATAGTGTTTGGGCCCAACAAGAGCCCAAAGAGGAATAAAATAGTGTTAAGGCCCATTAACTATGAAAGTATGGATATGTTTACCGTATCGGTGGACTTGTTTCTAAAGGTTTGGGTCACCTTAACAAATGGTTTTAAAACAAACTTATGCAAACCACCTTAAGACTAAATGCGAGATTTAAAACCTTATCAGGTAGTCGGGAAACTGCAGGAAATGCGTTAGAGTCTCGGAGTGGTACCGGGTTGCGATTAGTTCAGGTAAGTACATGCATGCATCGTATGTATGTACGTTAGTAGACCAGTAAGAAAATAACATGTGATTTATACATCCTCTATTTATTGCTATTGTTGTATTGATCCTTTGCTTGATATTCCATTCCATATCCTTGGTTGTATGTTCTTGGCATGAGTGTGTGTCTCGAAGGTATCATGTGGTCCCGCACTAGCTGGGACAACGAGGGTGCCCTCTGCAGGGGTAACTGACCACCCCTAATGATGTGTGTCTTGGGTGCTTGGATTCGAGAGGTGTTGCGATGCCTCTCGATTTCACGCTGCGCTAATGTTGCGACATTGCCCGGGGAGATCTTGCGAGATCTTTGCCGTATTGCTGTGAAATAGACCACTCATGGGCCTCTTTTGACTCTTAGAACATGCAAAATATCGATTGTTTATCTTTCAGTCTCTTTATCATGCATTTGATTTATTTACTTTCCAGTTATTTCCTTTCCGCATGATACTTTAACTGCTTTCCTTGTTATAATCATAAATTACTGTTACATTCTTCTGGTACTACTAGCAATTTTATTCAGTTACTCACGGTCTAGTTTGTGACGGTGGGTGCAGATAGAGTGGAGAGCGGCAAGGGCAAGGGGCTCTGCCTAGGTGATATACTTTGAGGAGTTGCAGGACATCTGAGAGACTTTATAGTAGGTGATTATATTTTGTTTGCTGATGTGTATATCGTTTTATACTTATTTTGTTGGGATTATTGAACTTGGTATATATTTTATGAGACTGGTATCATGTATATATGCCTATCAAATTGTACATGAATACCCGGGGTTTTCCACACTTATAGAATTCATAATTTCCCTTTGATTGAGTTATTTCCCTTTATTAAAATTGTTTTAGTCTTCCGCTGTGTATAAATGCAATAACTCTTTCATAAATTACTGAATTGATTATATTGAAGGCTGACTAGGCTCGTCAGGTTGCCGAGTGATGACTCGGGGCCTGTACGGGTTTAGACCGGGCGTACCCAATTGCACGGGGAAATTGGGGTCGTCATAGTTGGTATCAGAGCTTAAGGTTATAATGACCTGACTCTTGATTTAAAACACAAACCATTAAGACAGCGGAAGTTAGGAATGGTTGAACTTAGAGTGGAAAACCCTACGATCCTAATTAGAACTTTAGTTTAGAGGGATGAGTGGGGATAAGTCTGATGTGATGTTTATACATATTATGATTGTTGATTGTAATATATTGTATACGGTAGCTATCTATTGATCCGAAGTATCGCTCTCTTGATTCAGACAACGATGGAGGATCAGGCAGGTCCGAGCGACGACAGCAGGACGACTGATTCTCGATTTATTACTTCGGAGGAATTTCGCGCTTAGACACAGAGATTTGAGGATCTAGTGCGGTCACTAACGACACCCACACAGGCTACCACGACACTATTGACTCCGACTACGCCTTTGCCGCCTGTTTCTATTACTCAGGGGACGGAGACTCCAGTAGTTACGGCTTCCACCGCCCCGATTCCGTTAGCGGCGATTCCCGAGGAGCGATTCTTTGCGACAGTACACAGACCGAGGCGGAGACACCTCCGTTACAGACCGAGATAGTACGAGTGACGGAGACATCGACTACGCCGGTTGTTACTGCAGAGGTTACTCCCGTCACTACTCCGGTCATTACTCCGGAGAAGAGCCCTAGGGCCATTGCTGAGGCGAGGCAGTGGAGAGAATTCAAAAGGCACGATCCTGTTAAGTTTTTCGGTGGTACGGACGTGGCAGCGGCGGAGCTTTTCCTGAAGAATCACGAGAAGATTCATACGATTATCGCGATCGAGGATCACATGAGAGCGACGATCTCCTCATCCATGCTTCAGGGAGAGGCAAATGATTGGTGGACCACCATTGTCACTACCTGAGGCATTCCGCGAGACTGGATCGATTTCAAGACCCAGTTTAATCAGAAGTATTTCCCACTGTAACAACCCCGAATTTTTAACTGACTTGTGTTACACGTGTCAGGATTGTGACCCGGCTACGTGGATACTGGACGGTATTTCAAACTTCGGTAGTCGACGCCGAGGTAATTTTATGATTCTTTGACTTTGTGTATTAGTATTATAGCATTCTACGGGTCTCGAGCCGTTTGGGCTATGTTTAAATTGAGTGAGGTGTTGCCTAGTTAAACGGGGGTTTCGGGAACCGTTTTAGTGGGCATATTAATAAACAAAGTCAAATAAAATATATGATCTAAGTTGAGAAAATACAAGGTTAACAATAAAGTATAACTTAGACATGAGGAAATTTAATTGAATACTAAGTGGGACCGCCTCGAGAAGCGTGTCAAACGCGGGACACGGTGCACCGAGTAGGCGAGAATTTGTGTAACCTTATTGGTAATTTAATAAAATTAATGGGGTTAATTTAATAGGTTAATATGGATAGGATTGTTAAAGTGACACAAGTGAGTGAGGAAAGCCATTGGATGGTCATAGGGATGTGGATATGTGTTAGATTAAGGGATGAGCTAAATGACCCATAAGGGTAGCTGTTCAAGGGATGAACAATTGTTAGCCTAAGGGCAAAAGGGTCATTTCACACCATTACACTTATATAAAACCATTTGTTCTCCCTATAACCCTAATCACTATTCATCATCTTCCTCACCTCATAGCCGTCACTACCTCTCGCCACCGTCGACCACCGACTGCCAGTCACCGGATCTCTCACCTGACCGGACCACACCGGAGGTCCGAGCTCCCTCTCCGATCTCTCTCTCTCTTTCGTTTCGTCCCTCACCTCACGGACTCTCTCACTCTTGGCCTCACGATCACACTCTCTCGGCCTAACGTCCACTCCCTCACTCTCAACAGCTCCTTCCTTGGCTGGCCAGCCACCACCACCGTCTCTTACCTTGTCATCGGAGCAGGTGAGTGTTGTACTCTCTTTCTCTCTCGTGTTCTCTCTCTCACTCACTCTCACTCTCGGTTTCCATACTCATGTCTTTCTTCTCTACCTCACGCTACACCAGCCATTTCTTTTCGCCTGACAGGTCACCACCGCCACCCTCCTCATTGCTGCGACAATGGACGACCACCGGAGAAGGCTAGGTGAGTGTCCCTCCCTCGGTTCCCTCTCTATCTCCATTGTTTTGTTGTTCATTTTGCCACTGTTTTTGCCACTTGTGTGGCTGTTTTGTTGTTTGGGGATGGCGGGGTGTACGTACCACTGTGTGTACACCACGGTGGGGTGTACACAATAGTGTGTGTACACCACAGTGGTGTACACGACAGTTTTAGGTGATATGGGTTTGTGTGTGTGACGATTTTAGCTTTGATGTGTGTATGTGCAACTGTTTGGGGGAGAGTTGTGTATGACGGTTTGGTGAAACTGTGTGTGTAGGGTG
The DNA here is from genome assembly GCA_039657345.1 of Stephania japonica. Taxonomy (NCBI): domain Eukaryota; kingdom Viridiplantae; phylum Streptophyta; class Magnoliopsida; order Ranunculales; family Menispermaceae; genus Stephania; species Stephania japonica. The sequence continues at coordinate 37,597,370 of CM077559.1, forward strand.
GCTGTCCTATATGTATGGGGTGTGGCTGTGTATGTGCACACCCCAGTTGGGGTGTGGGTGTGTGCACTATAGTGAGACTTTATGAGATGTGTGTGTGTGAGTTTCGATTAGCATAACAATGTGTATAGGTGGCTGTTTTGGGATGGATTTTGTGCAAGGGGTGTACACTGTGTGTACACCACAATGGGGTGTACACAACAGTGGGTGTGTACACCACAGTGGGGTGTACAAATCACTGTATGTGTACACCACATTGGGGTGTACACAACAGTTGTATATGTTTGGAATAGTGAAAATGTGTATAAAACATAATTCCAAGTAATAAATTAATGTTCTAATGCATGTGAACATGGTAAATCACAGTCCATCGGGGTGTGTGTGCACAAGACAGTGGGGTGTGTGAACTGTTAGTGTGCACACCAGTGGGGTGTACACATCAATTGTGTGTGTGTGACCATAATGTATAATATTGTAAGTTTAAGAATAAATAAACAAGATTATAAGTATAGACATTTGTATTAAATGAATATGAACTTGTAATGAGGCCCAACAAGGGCCTAATCCACTCATTTTAATAATAAGTCCATAATAAATCTCAATTGGTGTGTATATGGGTTGTGTAAAACCCAATAAGAGTTTAATATGATAAGCACAACTTAAGGCACAAAACGAATACATAAAAAGTAATAACGAGCCCATATGTCCAAGTCTAATAATTATCCGCATATCGAGCCTACTTAGGTGGATATAGGCCTAATACATGGACCCACCAAGAGCCTAACCAGTGTATAAAAGATATCAACGATAATATAGGTTCCATTAATTAAATGAATTGAAACAAAGTTTATGAGGATTATCATAAACCTAAATAATAATCCTAAACCTATATTCGGGACTTAAATCGCTGTCAGGTAGTCGAGAAACACGGGAAGCGCGTTAAAGTCTCGGAGCGAGTACCGGGTCACGTTAGATCAGGTAAGTACATGCATGCCTCGTATGTATGTACGTTAGTAGACCAGTAAGAAAATGACATGTGATTTATACATCCTCTATTTATTGCTTTTGTTGCATTGATCCTTTGCTTGATATTCTATTCCGTTTCCTTGGTTGTATGTTCTTGGCATGAGTGTGTGTCTCGAAGGTATCATGTGGTCCCGCACTAGCTGGGACAACGAGGGTGCCCTCTGCAGGGGTAACTGACTACCCCTAGTGATGTGTGTACTGGGTACTGAATTCGAGAGGTGTTGCGATGCCTCTCGATTTCACGCTGCGCTAGTGTTGCAACATTGCCCGGGGAGATCTTGCGAGATCTTTGCCGTATTGCTGTGAAATAGACCACTCATGGGCCTCTTTTGAATCTTAGAACATGCAAAATATCGATTGTTTATCTTTCAGTCTCTTTATCATGCATTTGATTTATTTACTTTCCAGTTATTTCTTTTCCGCATGATACTTAGACTGCTTTTCTTGTTATAATCATAAATTACTGTTACATTCTTCTGGTACTACTAGCAATTTTATTCAGTTACTCACCGTCTAGTTTGTGACGGTGGGTGCAAATAGAGTGGAGAGCAGCAAGGGCAAGGGGCTCTGCCTAGGTGATATACTTTAAGGAGTTGCAGGACATCTGAGAGACTATATAGTAGGTGATTATACTTTGATTGCTAATGTGTATATCGTTTTATACTTACTTTATGGGATTTATTGAACTTGGTATATCTTTTATGAGACTGGTATCATGTATATATGACTATCGAATTGTACATGAATACCCGGGGTTTTCCACATTTATAGAATTCCTAATTTCCCTTTGATTGAGTTATTTCCCTTTATTATTAATTGTTTTAGTCTTCCGCTGTGTATTAATGCAATAACTCTTTCATAAATTATCGAATTGATTAAATCGAAGGCTGACTAGGCTCGTCAGGTTGCCGGGTGATGACTCGGGGCCTGCACGGGCTTAGGCCGGGCGTACCCAATTGCATGGGGAAATTGGGGCCGTCACACCACCGACAGTGTTACGGGCGAAGAGGAATGAGTTCACTTCATTGCGACAGTCAGTAGGAGAGCCAGTGATGGATTACATGTGCAGATTCATTCAGCTATTACCCTATGCGGGAGGATTAGCAGATTCAGAGGCCGATCGCATCTACTATTTCACTGAGGGTTTGCTACCCGCCATTGGAGGTTCAGTAGTCACTACCGAGCCGGAGACTCTTCAGAGGGCATACGAGCGGAGTTTGGCTAGAGAGAGCTACCTGATTTCTCACCCTGAGGAGGCGAGGCCGGTCAGATTGGAGGCTAGATCAGAGGACCACCAGGACAAGAAACGGAGGAAGAACAGACTTCGTTACCGAGATTCTAGAGCTCCGAGTGTAGGATCCACTACACCACCTACTCGACCAGCACGGACGACTCCACCAGTGCCGAGCTTTGCTAGTCATCCTCCACAGCCTACGAGTCCTGTACAAGCGATCGCGAGAGACGATCTACAGCGAGCCGAGATTCTGGCAGAGGAGGTAGACAGAGACAGACACAGAGGTCAGGGCAGACTAAGACTTAGAGATCTACACAGAGTCGCAGACAGACTGAGGGTACACAGGATACACGTACATGTTTCAGATGCGGCAGAGTGGGCCACATCCAGGCACATTGTACTCAGCCTGAGAGGACACAGACACATCATCATCAGCACCAGAGGGAGCGAGTGCAGGCAGCGGTTGAGCCAGATCCGGGGGACATCCCGAAACCTAGTTGAGGGTATGATTTCTATCTGTAGTACATTCATGCATACCATGTTCGATTCTGATTCGACTGTTTTGTTTATTTCCGGACGTATGGTAGACTTGTTAGGGTTGAGACCCATTAGACTTAGTAGACCCTTGATCCTTAGCACGGCTGCTTGGGACAAGATTTACCCGAACTTTCTATGTGTTGAGTGTCCGGTAGAGATAGAGGGCTGCGAGTTTCCTGCTGACTTGAGAGTACTTGAGTTTCTCGAGTTCGATGCCTTATTAGGCATGGATTGGTTAGGAGCATACCATGCTTATATCGGTTGTTACGAGAAGACGATCACGATTCTATTGGCAGACGGTACGGAGATTTGCATTCAGGGTACTGCACCGTTACTTCCGATCACCAAAGGCAGAGAGGCTACGACTGGCGATGTCGAGATTGTTGCGAGCGTCATGAGTACTGGTGTAAGACTAGAGGTTGACATAGAAGATGTACCGATCGTGTGCGAGTTCACTGACGTATTCCCCGAGGATCTACTAGGATTACCACCGCAGCGGACTATAGATTTCATCGTTGACTTATTCCCAGGGACTAGACCGATTTCGATACCACCATATAGGATGGCACCCCGAGAGCTTGAGGAGCTGAGGAGTCAACTAGATGAGTTATTAGAGTTGGGCTTTATCATTCCTAGTATGTCGCCATGGGGAGCACTAGTGTTGTTTGTCAAGAAGAAGGACGGTAGTTTGAGGCTTTGTATAGACTACAGGCAATTGAACAAGGTTACAGTGAAGAATAAGTACCCGTTACCGCGCATTGACAATTTGTTTGACCAGTTAACCGGAGCGCAGTGGTTTTCTAAGATAGATCTGAGATCAGGCTATCACCAGCTCAGGATCAGGGCTGAGGATCAGGAGAAGACAACATTCAACACGAGATACGGTCATTTCCAGTTCACATTCATGCCGTTTGGATTGACTAATGCGCTGGCGATGTTCATGGACCTAATGCACCGAGTGATGAGGGGTTTCCTAAATCGATTCGTGATTGTGTTCATCGACGACATCCTCATCTATTCCAGGACTCGTGAGGAGCACGAGGGACATTTACGTACAGTTTTGCAGACTCTGAGGGACCACCGACTCTACGCTAAGTTTAGCAAGTGCGAGTTTTGGCTACCAGAGGTTAGATTTTTAGGGCACGTAGTTGGAGCGGACAGTGTTGCCGTTGACCCAGAGAAGATTAGAGCCGTGATTGAGTGGCCTACTCCGACTACCGTGACTCAGATTCGCAGTTTCCTTGGCTTAGTAGGTTACTATCGCCGATTTGTGCAAGATTTCTCCAAGGTCGCTACACCAATGACGAAACCAACGCAGAAAAACACGAAGTTTTATTGGAACGAAGAGTGTGAGCAGGCATTCTGTACTTTGAAGGAGAAATTGACGACCGCACCTGTCTTAGCATTGCCCGAGACCGGGAAAGACTTAGTTGTGTATACCGATGCGTCGAAGATTGGTTTGGGTGGTGTGCTGATGCAAGAGGCCAGAGTTATCGCTTACGCATCCCAACAGTTGAAAGTTCATGAGAGGAACTACCCGACCCACGACTTAGAGTTGGCAGCGATTGTATTTGCGTTGAAGATTTGGAGACACCATTTGTATGGCGTGCGATTTGAGTTGTTTACAAGACCACAAGAGCTTGAAGTACTTGTTTACTCGAAGGAACTCAACCTGAGACAGAGGCGTTGGCTTGAATTTCTGAAAGACTACGATTTCACACTTGAGTATCATCCGGGGAAAGCCAATATTGTTGTCGATGCTTTGAGCCACAGAGGATCTGATGCAGAGGTAGTTGTATGTCGTATGACTCATGAATATGCGTTACTTGAGGCAGCCGAGATGATGAGTTCAGCGGACGTGCCGACGACTACCAGGACACAGATGTGTGGTCAGATGAGATTGTAGACTGTTTCACTGCAGGCTGTTCTCGAGGGACAGCAGGGCGATGAGTTGTACCAGCATTACAGTGAGATGGCAGACAGTGCAGAGTATCCAGATTGGAGTCGGTCGACGGACTCTTGCTTGAGGTATCGTGGGCGACTGTGGATTCCATTGGCGGCTGACTTACGCACCGAGATACTTCAGGAGGCTCACCGTTCCCTTTGTTCTGTGCATCCTTGTCGAACCAAGATGTACGCTGACATGCGACGTCTTTTCTGGTGGCCAGGGATGAAATCCGATGCGTCGGAGTTTATTCGAGCGTGTGAGATATGCCAGCGCGTGAAAGCTGAGCATCGACGGCCTGGAGGATTGCTGCAATCCCTACCCATTCCTCGATGGAAGTGGGAGCACATTGTTATGGATTTCGTCAGTGGCTTACCCCGATCTCCTCGTGGTCACGACAACATCTGGGTAATTGTGGATCGAATGACGAAATCTGCTCATTTCATACCGGTATCCACTACACATAGAGTTAACAGACTGAGCATCCTCTCCGAGCGCGAGATTGTCAGATTGCACGGAGTTTGGTTATCGATTGTGTCAGATCGAGGGGCGCAGTTCACTTCGTTATTATGGCAGAGCATGCAGGCTCAGTTGGCACCAGACTAGAGTTGAGTACGGCGTTCCATCCACAGACAGATGGACAGTCCGAGAGGTTGATCCAGGTGTTGGAAGACATGCTCAGGATGTGTGTTTTGGAATACGGCGGGTCATGGGAAGAGTACCTTCATTTGTGCGAGTTTGCATACAATAACGATTATCGAGTAGTATCGGTATGGCACCGTTCGAGGCGCTCTATAGTAGGCCTTGTAGATCACCTTCTTGCTGGGTTGAGCCAGAGGATGTTGTGACAGGTGGTCCTGAGATTGTTGTTGATCATACTGAGAAGGTACGGCAGATTCGCCAGAAACTTAAGGGTGCCCAGGAGCGACAGAAGAAATACTACGACCAGTATCACGATGAGCTTCAGTACGACTTGGGAGACTATGTATACCTGAAAGTCTCACCTCTGAAGGGTCACAAACGGTTCGGAATCAAAGGGAAGCTCGCTCCGAGGTTTATCGGTCCCTTTAAGATCGTAAAAAGGGTCGGTAAGGTTGTGTATCAGTTAGAGTAACCGCTAGAGCTCGCCGGTGTTCATCCAGTATTCCAGATTTCGATGCTTCGACTAGACAAGTCAAGTGGAGGGCGACGACCGACGATAGACTTGAGCGAGATCGAGTTGCAGAACGATGCTACGTACGTGGAGCAGCCGATCTAGATTGTTGACCGCAAAGTCAAGACGTTGAGGAATAAAGAAATTCCTTCGGTGCTCGTGAAATGGCAATTTCATGGAGACGAGGAGTTGACCTGAGAGTTAGAGTCCTACATGCACGAGCATTTCCCCTACCTGTTTGATTCCGGTAAGTTTGTAAATTAATTTTACTTATTAGTTTAAATTTCGAGGACGAAATTCTAATAAGTGGGGGAGACTGTAACAACCCCGAATTTTTTTAACTGACTTGTGTTACACGTGTCAGGATTGTGACCCGGCTACGTGGATACTGGATAGTATTTCAAACTTCGGTAGTTGACGCCGAGGTAATTTTATGATTCTTTGACTTTGTGTATTAGTATTATAGTATTCTACGGGTCTCGAGCCATTTGGGCTATGTTTTAATTGAGTGAGATATCGCGTAGTTATACGAGGTTTTTCGGAAACCGTTTTAGTGGATTTTATTAAAAAACAAAGCCAAATGAAAAACATGACCTAAGTTGAGGAAATAAAACTCTAACAATAAAGTATAACATAAGCATGAGGAAATTTATTCGAATCCCAAGAGTGGGACTGCCTCGAGAAGCGTGTCGAATGCGAGGCACGGTGCACCGAGTAGGCGAGAATTCGTGTAACCTTATTGGTAATTTAATAAAATTAATGGGGTTAATATAATGGGTTAATATAGTATAAGATTGTTAAAGTGACACAGTATGGTGAGGAGAACCATTGGATGGGCATAGGGATGTGTATGTGTCTTAAAATAGGATGATGAGCCAAATGACCCATAAGGGTTGTTGTCTAAGGAATAAACAAGTGTTAACTAAAGGGCAAAAAGGTCATTTTGCTCATATATATACAAAACGTTTTTTTTTCTACAAACCCTACTATTCATCATCTCCTCCAAATAACCACCGCCACCTCTCCTCTCCACTCTCCCCCACTGCCATCACCAACCCACCCGACTCCGACGAGGTCAGAGAGACCGGAGGACCGCCGTCGACGAGGGGAGACCTTCTCTCTCTCCCTCCCTCTCGGCTTCCCTGTCCACCCTTCTCTTCTCGGTGTCACGCTCTCCCTCCCTCCTCCTCTCGGCTGGACGTCACCTTCGCCACCCACCACAGCATTTGGGACCTCCACCACCCACCGGAGACACCTAGGTGAGTTTCTCCTCCCTCACTTCCGTCTCTCTCTCTCGGCAGTCTATTTTCTCTCTCTACCAGTCCGCCAACTCGGCTCACTGCATACATTTTTTTCGCTCACTGCCGGCCACCGTGAGGTCACCTCCGACCGGGAACTTGGGCGTAGACTACCCACGTAGGTCTCGGCGTTCCCGAAGAGCTTCACGTCCGGCCGGTGGGTCACTTTTCCGATGAGATAACAAGGCCATTTGCTCACTGTTTTCACATTTTTGTGTGGTATTTGGCATCGTTTTAGTCGCTGTTTTGGGGCTGCCGTGGCTAGTCGGACCATCCCCGGTCATGGCTGATCGGAGTAGAGTCTCCGACGACTCCGCTAGCCGGAGATGACCCCTCCCCCATGTCCAACAGCCACGATTTTGGTGTGTGAGTGTGTAACGGTTTGGTTGGTGTGTGTGTGCATGGGGTGTACATCTCACTGTGTGTACACCACAGTGGGGTGTACACAGCAGTGTGTGTGCGTACACCACTGTGGGGTGTATGCAACAGTTATGTGTGTGGTGTGTGACCATAAACCATGAGGTGGGTGTGTATTAAAATGAAAAGTAATGTGTATGGGTAATTTATAATTTTAATGAAATGAATTAAGGCCCAATAAGGGCCCAACAAGATAATTAGATAGTAAGGCCCATGGTGGATATGAGATGGTGTTTGGTTATGGGCTTATGTGTTAAAGCCCAATAAGAGTCTAACAAATAAAACATTTAGGTGTATGTGGAGATAGTGTTTGGGCCCAACAAGAGCCCAAGAGGAATAAAATAGTGTTAAGGCCCATTAACTATGAAAGTATGGATATGTTTACCGTATCGGTGGACTTGTTCCTAAAGGTTTGGGTCACCTTAACAAATGGTTTTAAAACAAACTTATGCAAACCACCTTAAGACTAAATGCGAGCCTTAAACTAATATTCGAGATTTAAAACCTTATCAGGTAGTCGCGAAACTGCGGGAAATGCGTTAGAGTCTCGGAGTGGTACTGGGTTGCGATTAGTTCAGGTAAGTACATGCATGCATCGTATGTATGTACGTTAGTAGACCAGTAAGAAAATAACATGTGATTTATACATCCTCTATTTATTGCTATTGTTGTATTGATCCTTTGCTTGATATTCCATTCCATATCCTTGGTTGTATGTTCTTGGCATGAGTGTGTGTCTCGAAGGTATCATGTGGTCCCGCACTAGCTGGGACAACGAGGGTGCCCTCTGCAGGGGTAACTGACCACCCCTAGTGATGTGTGTACTGGGTACTGGATTCGAGAGGTGTTGCGATGCCTCTCGATTTCACGCTGCGCTAATGTTGCGACATTGCCCGGGGAGATCTTGCGAGATCTTTGTCGTATTGCTGTGAAATAGACCACTCATGGGCCTCTTTTGAATCTTAGAACATGCAAAATATCTATTGTTTATCTTTCAGTCTCTTTATCATGCATTTGATTTATTTACTTTCCAGTTATTTCCTTTCCGCATGATACTTAGACTGCTTTTCTTGTATAATCATAAATTACTGTTACATTCTTCTGGTACTACTAGCAATTTTATTCAGTTACTCACTGTCTAGTTTGTGACGGTGGGTGCAGATAGAGTGGAGCAGCAAGGGCAAGGGGCTCTGCCTAGGTGATATACTTTGAGTAGTTGCAGGACATCTGAGAGACTTTATAGTAGGTGATTATATTTTGTTTGCTGATGTGTATATCGTTTTATACTTATTTTGTTGGGATTATTGAACTTGGTATATCTTTTATGAGACTGGTATCATGTATATATGCCTATCGAATTGTACATGAATACCCGGGGTTTTCCACACTTATAGAATTCATAATTTCCCTTTGATTGAGTTATTTCCCTTTATTAAAATTGTTTTAGTCTTCCGCTGTGTATAAATGCAATAACTCTTTCATAAATTACTAAATTGATTATATCGAAGGCTGACTAGGCTCGTCAGGTTGCCGAGTGATGACTCGGGGCCTGTACGGGTTTAGGCCGGGCGTACCCAATTGCACGGGGAAATTGGGGCCGTCACAGGTGCCAAGTCTAGACACGAATTTCGATTTATTATTAGAAGCAATCAATTCAATGAGCTTTTGATATTACCGATACTTGAAGATAATCACATCTTTTACGGTATAGTGCACACTAACTAACTAAAAGTTCTACCATAAAATTTTATCTAAAACACTATAAGAAACTCATACACAATAACAAAATTTGGTCAAGGGCATTTATCAAAGCCATTACCTACACACAACTATAATTCAAAAATCTTTATTTACGGAAACAACTATTCGGTACGAAAATACCGACCGAATGTCAATTATAAGGTCAGTTGAAATCGAACAAAACTATTTCAAATGGTCATATGTGACTGAATGAGCCTCTAAACCCCGAACAAACCACAAACCGAGATTCAAAATTGATCTAAACAATAACCTACACATACACATTAAACAAAATAGAATAAAACAATAACCAACATACAAACAAGTTTTGAACACTTTCGAACGGTGCACTAAACAACAAGTTTTCAACACTATTATGCGGTTTGGTCATCGAAGACCGATTTGTTGAGAAATGTGCCCTAGGTCAATTCTGTAAATATTGTTTAACTATTATAAGTAGATGCATGTTTCTTTTATAATAGTATCCATGAATAATTATAGTATTATTCTAAATTCCCTAGTAAGTTATTATTGTGGGAACAATAATAAATTAAGACTTGCATCTTGATTCATAGTCATGTGATGATTATGCGTATACGGATACGGATCAAGATCATGAGTATTTGTTAGGAACAAATACTGGACCGACCTGCTATGAAAATGCTACATGGTCAATGTCATAAGCGATTCTCATGATAATTATGTCATTTAGTCCTTCGACTTGAGATCATTAGAGACTCCAACATTAGGAGCATAATGATTTGACACAATTAAACGTTGTCTTTAACCGGGTGATTATAAAGATTGTGATTAGTCATTGTTTGACAAATGTAAGGAAGTTGTGTGATCAAGATAGCATTCGTCCCTCTCTTTTAGAGAGAGATATCTATTGGGCCCCTCAATATGTTAGACTTATAAATGACCATGTTTAGTGAATTGATTGGATCAATGTCACTTGAAAATTTTAGTATACTCAGAGATCGAGACTAGTAGATTGAACTATAAGGGTGACATTCCATGTCTTATGTTCAATCAAAAGATATCGCGTGACAAAAAGATATGATATACACAATCTATTAGGTTGTATCGATTAATTGATCTTCATGCAACTTGGGTAGTCATAATGTCTTGCTAGAGGCTGCTTATGACTTGTGTGCCGAAAAGGATTTTGGTTCACTTCCAACGTTGTATGAACCTATGGTCGCACACAAAGAATGACATTGTGCGATTTAATATACCTAGGTTGGTGAATTTTATTTCATAAAATTCATTTTGATGATTCTCATTGAGTGTCCTAGTTTGACTAGGATTCCAAATTCTCTTACATTTCTAGTGTGACTGTAAAGTTAGTCTCTTAGTAAATCTTATTTTGAATAGGACTCTAATTGGAATTAAAATATGACTTTAATTCTTATTTGAGTTTTAGATAAATTACAACTCTTATTGGATTAGTAATTGTAGATTGTCTATGACGCTATCATTTTTAGAGTTGAACTTTATGTAGGACTCTATTTAGAGTATGACTAAGAAATGGAGTTCTTTTACAACTCGACCTATTGAACTAAAAATAAGACATTAGGGACACAGTTGTATAAAAAGAGAGACTTTTCTTATGAGATTTTTCTAGAGAGTTTTGTGAGAATTTTCTTCCCTAGAATTTTTGGCGCCAGCACTCTAGATCGTGATCATCCATTCGTGTGTGAACTTTTAATAGAGGACGTGCACTTGAACGTCTTGAAGGAATTGATCGACACGAAACAAGGCAGACATGGAGTTATTCTTGTTAAGGTATGATTTTTCTCTCTTGATATATCAGTATAATGGTATTGATAGGATCTTGGTTCGGGGATATTCGAAAAGGTTTCGAAAAATTCTGCTGCGCTTGATCCCTGAAATCTAACACGATTAACATGCATTTTTTGATTACCGTCAACCGAACAATGTTTTGTTAATTGGTCATGTGTCACCGATCCAGCGTCGACCATCAATAATGCACAAACCGATAAGCATATTAGATAAAAAATAGTTACAAATACATGCAGAACCACCAAAATAGCTAAAAAAAACAGTTAAAAAATTGAAAAAACATCCATAAAAATTGAAACAACACTAAATCGACAAAGTTTTGAAATACTTTGACTAAGATTTGAAATACAAAACACAAAACAACCTTCAAATTCGACCATATACCGCAACCACAAACCCAAACATCAATATCGACCAAAAATCTAAACATCTTATTGTTGAGTTGAACCCGCGTGTAACGTGCAAAATCGACCATCCCTTCTAACCAGTGCCTGCTAACAAGATTTAGAGTGAGAGCGAAGATAAATAGAGGTGACATGGAGATCGTTGATGCATAAAAGGGGTGTGATGCGGCCCCAATTTCCACATTGGTCTGCCACGGGAGGCTACGCGGGCCCACAATTGTCCAAGTCACCGCCAGCTGTGTCCCACACCCAATTATCTATTATTAATCAATTTCCGGTTAACTTTGATATTATGAGTTAACTTTTGTTCCTTTAATATCATTTAACCACAATTTACGCAGCGGAAGATTTACTAACAACATAAAGATTCAACATGTATATTATGAGCAAAATGCCTAAGTGGAAACCATACCAACTGTACATCATACACATATCATCCGAGATCCTCAAAATATCAAAAATATACAACCTATCTCTCAAATCCCAAACCCAGCATAAAACAAATAAATACAAATATACAAACAACCAGACGTATAAGGGAAGTAGACCCCATCGTCAGTCACAAATAATCTTCAAGTGTCACCTTGCCCCTTCACATATCAAATCCTGCACTCAAATCACCCAACACATACGGTGACGAGTCCAGTGAGTAAACTCCCAAAGAAAACCATCGAGTAAATAATAAACAGATTCAGAAGCCAATAAATGACGTTATCTACACATGCAAAGAGTATGAACAACCATAAATCCTTGCGTGTGTAGGTAACAAGTGTACAAGATGATCAACAAATAATCATAATGAAAACAATATGCTCAACAACAATTTCGATAAAACCAGAAAGAAATAGAACGCAAGCTCACATACTAGATCATACTTCGTCAATCCGAGCGCCCAGAGGAAACACATCACACCTGGGAACCACCCGAACCACTAACGGTGACCGGAAACACTCACAGATCCACCGGACATGTGCACCCCGTGGCTTGGGTCACTACCCACCGGCGGCGCAAGTACACGTGCTACAATCTAGCATGCTTGATCACGTGCCACAACCGTCCCGACTAAACTTCGATCATGAAAACAAATCCAACACTAACCAATAACCAGACCAACACATGATCACAATGAATATGAATTTCAAGAATAATAAACACAAGAATTTAAAGAATTAAATACTCCAGATGTGTTTCTGTTGGGGTTTACGCACCTATATCGCACTCTAATTATCCAGTCCAGCTTGAATAAATGCCTAACAAATCAAAATTACCACCCGAATTATACCTATTACCAATTATCATTAAATTAGCTTCAATTTAAAATATTATGTCAATTTTTCATTTTTCGAGGCTAAAACCCCCGATTATATCTCGCCAACATTATGAGAAAATCCCAAAATTCCTTTATTTGATCAAAATATATTTTTTCTAATTTTTTCCTATTTTATCTAAATTTTCTATTAATTTTTCAGATTTTTTTTTTCAAAACTGTTTTTTTTTATTTAATTAGGGGCGGTTCGGCCGAACCGGGTTCGGCTCAATCGAGTCGAACCGGCCCCTTCTTCCTCGTTAACAGTTCTTTCTCTTTTTTTTTCATTTCATGGATTGGAATTGGGAGGGAGTGGAGACAACATGGGCGTCGTCTCCCTCCTCGGACGAACTGCTCTCGCAGTTCGTCCGAGCTCCCGAGTTCCTCCCCACCATCACCTCTAAACCGTCACCACCGCCACTCCCGCCAACAACACACAACAAAAACAACAAAAACAACACAACAACGTCAACGACTCACCTCGTTCGCCTCGCTCTCCTCGATCTCCTCCACCTCAAGCTCGCCTCCTCTCGTTCTCCTCGTCCTCCCCTCGATCGATTGAAAATGGAGAAATGTGATGTCAGTGGTGGGTTTATCAACATTTTGGGGGTGAAATGACCAAAATGCCCCTCATGTCTATCTCTTTCCTTCTTTCCTTCAATACCCTTTTTGGTAATTTTGCATTTTCTATTTTATTTTCTGATTTACCATATATATTTATATATATATATATCAATTTACCTATATATATAAATATATACACTCACCTATATTTTCGCATTTAAAATTTCGCCGTGCGCGCCAACGAGTGTACTCGGGCGTGCACATTACCGTACCCCCCACGCGTGCAATCACGACTAAACCCCGGCTTAAATTTCGTCTCTTAGTCGCTCAGGTACCCGCGTCGACACGCATATCGAGGCGAATGTTTAACACAATCTCACTCGTCAATGGCAATATAAACACACATATTGCGATGCCATTTAACTAATTTGGACCTATACATCGCAACTTCACCATCAGAGCACACAAAACGGACTGTAAACCCTATCCGATCGTGCTCCGTCTTCACTATGGGACCTACGAACGTCCCCGCTGGCGTCCACGTCCGCAATTTCCTCATCAATAACGGCCATTGAAAATTGGGCCGTTACAGGGTGAACATGAAGACATAGGGCTTTAGTGCTTTCTCCTTCTTGTTCTTCTTCGCGTCGTTGTTGAAAATAGGGGTGAATAATAGGCAAAGGCATTTTGGAGAAAGAGTTATTGGTTTATGGGCGCCCTCATCCATACGTGGGGTGACCACATCATTTGGTTTGCCATTAGTAAAATGTGGTTTGCACATAGCCGAGTCCTGTATTAAATGATATGTTAATAATAATTTATCTAAAAAAATGATAACGATAATTTGAATGATCAAAAATAGGTAGGGCGATTGCATCTGTTATGCTGGTATGCCACATTGCACCGTGCGCCTCTAGATTTATTTTTATTTTTATTACAAGCTTCAGATGGTCAACCCTTGTTTTAGTGGGAGTCATGTTTTGTCTCAATTATAAGAGCAACCCCATTTTTAATTAAGTTTTATTAGAAGTTGATCATTCTTAAAAAGAAAAAACAACAAAAAAAGAAAAGAGGAAAATGCTTTTCTAACTCACTTTAAACACCCACTTCGCCCACTTAGTGGGCCGAAGTGTCCCTCCATGAAATACACCTTGAGAAGCGTGCGTACATCTTGAGGTGTATCACATGGCTGGACACCCACTTTGACCCACTAGATGCCCTAAGTCGGTGTCCAAAGTGGGTTACTCTAACATATTTTAAACAAAAATCATAATAGATCTGTAAGACTTTAGTGGCTCAGAGTGAACTTATAAAGTTTAAATTGTGATTAAATGGGTCATCATACGATAAACACGACATGATTAAGACACGAATATTAGTGGGTAAGTGTTGAGTTTATACGAGTTAGTGTCATAGATGGGTTGAAATGACTAAACATGATAGGCCAATTAAAAGTTGACTTTAAATTTAGAGCCGTGCTATGTGCACCCCAAGCATCACTTATGACACCCCATTTACAAGGGCACACATCGTTTTACTCAGGGCACCCCTGAATTAGACGAAAATACCCTTATTCTGTTGGGGCATGTGTCATAGGTCAATCTACAAACATTGTTTATCTTACAGTTTTTAGTTAATAAAATAGAGGTTTTTCATTTGTTGTTTTATTATAAGTGATTGCATATTTACCTTATAATAAGATCCATGGGTATTTGTTGAAATATCCTAAATGTCCCTAGTCAGTTATCATACTAGGAACTATAATGAATTAAGACTAGTGTGAGTCTTGATTGATAGTCATATGATGATCATACGTATAGGGATACGAATCAAGATCATGAGTACTTGTTAAAAAACAAGGTACTGGACCGACCCGCTATGAGAACATCACATGGATTAAGTCATAGGTGTTACTTTTGATAGGTATATCATTTAGTCATTCGACTTAAGATTACCATAGACTTCAATATTAGGAGCATGGTAATTTGACACAATCAAATGTTGTCTTTAACTAAATGATTATAAAGATTGTGATTGGTTATCATGTGAGCAATATGTGAAGTGTGTAATTAAGAAAAAATTTGTCGCTGTCATAAAGAGAGAGATATCAGTGGATCCCTCGATGTGTTGGATTGTTAAATGGCCAAGTCCAAGTGTATTGATATGATCAATGTCATTTGGATGTTTTCAATTTATGTAAAGATCGACAGTAGTACGATTAAATATTAAGGGTGACTTTCCATGCCTTATATTTCATCAAAAGATATCATACGACAAAAGGATATGATATACGTTATTCATTAGGTTGTATCAATTTTGATATTCATGCTACTTGGGTAGTCATAATGTCTTGCTTGAGATCGCTTATAACTTATGTACCAAAATGGGTTTGGTTCACTTCCAACATCGCATGAACCAATTGGGTTGCACACAATGAATGGTTTTACGCAATTTCAAATGGTCCAGAGTATTGAATTTTATCTTTAAGGAGATTATCCTTAAACAACGTAAATACAATAGTTGTATTTCGAATTTACTTAAACATCAAAAATACAATAGTTATATTACGAATAGGATATAAGTGAGAGCTTATTTACACATATAAATAAAGGGTGATACCCAAAATGTAAAATAAGAATTTATTTTTTTTCCAATTTTTGAACTCTGGATTTTGGGACAGAAAGAAAAATGTTTTCAATCTCTCTTAGGGCTAGCACTCCAAATTCTGGTCACCGTTCGTATGTGGATTTCTGATAGAGGAAGCGCGTTTGAATGTCTTGAAGATCAAACAATCAGAGAAGGAAATTACTAATCAAGGTATGGTTTACTTTTATAGATCTTGTTTAATGAAACTTATTTGTGGTCCTATTGGGGTTTTTCAAAATTGTTTTGAATTTTTCGTTGTGTATGAATCCCAAAACCCAACAGTCATCAATGTGAGGCACCCCACTACCAAATCTTCTTTTGCACTCCTTCTCATCACAAATCGACACCTCAATCCACTAAATCGCTTCATTTTCTTTCTCATTTACCCATCAATTTGTTGTTTTCAGGTTCCAGTGAGAGTTTGCGATGTTTACGGGGTGAGGGTTTATGTGATGACTTGTCGTAGATGGTTGATGTTGAATGGTATAGGGTTCAAGGGTATTTTTCGTTGAGTTTGTTGTTCCTTTATCTCGTGTTGTTATTGTCTTTCATGGGAATATACCCATCACTGAGTTCAACTACAATCGCGTAATATTCGGACACAAAGGGCTAAGACTATTGAGTAAGTCTTGGAACTACATGAATGAGACTTTGCAGTTCATATTGGTACTCGGTAACCAATTAAACAAGTAACCTAATTCAAAATGGGTTTAGTTATCAACGAGATTGAGAAAAAAGAGGATGTCCCAGTCATGACCATGACATCTAACTCGTGCCAGGTGTCATTTTAAATCGTGTGTGGACCCCTTGCCATGATACGTGTGAACAATACTCAGTTGTCGACACATAGGTATGTTTATTTTGTTTGGTGTTGGTATTATTTATCTATTTACCCTAATTAAA
The DNA here is from genome assembly GCA_039657345.1 of Stephania japonica. NCBI lineage: Eukaryota > Viridiplantae > Streptophyta > Magnoliopsida > Ranunculales > Menispermaceae > Stephania > Stephania japonica. The sequence goes on from CM077559.1 coordinate 37,614,346, forward strand.
ATTCCAACGTACCAAACATGTGAGGACGTTTGTGTGGAGCATTGACGCGAAGAAACTGGTTCGGCTTAGAGAAACATGTTTTACGGGCTCTGGGGCGAACAGTGGTCGGGTATTTGGTTGTCCAGGGGACAAATGTAATTAAAACATAGAAAAAAAGATTAAAATATAATAATTAAATGTTAGGCAATGTGTTCAGTGCCTTGGTAGGTCCTTAGGTACACGGCGGTACAAGTAGTGTTACGAGGCGGGTCCGAAAATGTTGAGAACATTTGTGTTAAGAGGCGTGCATGGGAAGAAGTGTCCTATTGGTGTCACTTAAGTGTGCCAGCTGGTGTGTTAGTATGAATTGGCTGAAATGAAGAGGGGCACAAAATTGTTCTCGAGATACGCGCGTGAGTGTTTGATGAAGAGGATAACCATCGTATTTTCATTTCTTCTTTATCGTCTGAAACGAAATGAGTTAAGGTTTGCTTTTCAACCAGATTTGAACTTGGAACGACATCAAGATGCTACGAAACGCGAAAACTAAGGTAGTATTCCTATTCATCGCGAAGTGTTCGTAATTTTCACTGGTCTTTTGAGTGTTTTTGTTGTGTTATTTTTGAAAAACATTTTGGAAATTTTGTCTTTCGAATGTTTTCAAAGTTTATATGGATTGTTTGATCGGTGTGGAACACAACCATGCATTTGTTTTTGGGTGTTTGGATTGGTTTTATATTTTTAGAGAATTATCGTTGATTTTGAGTAATTTCAACACCGGGGTTATAGAGGACGATTTTGAACGATTTGAATGTTGGAATGGGTGTATTTGAGTGTCTCTATAAGTTTGGAATAGGCTCGTAACGAGGTGAAGAAAGTTGGGGTATTGAAAACCCTAGATTCTCGAACTGCAATTGACGCTGCGAGGGACATCGTGAAACATTTCAACCTACGGTGTCGACCATAACGTCTGAACTAGTGACAATGGTGGGCTCACACTTTAAGTGACACCGCCAGGCATTTGGTTCCACGGCGCCACTCACGGCTTGGCACTGTTCATTAGACTAATTTTCTTTTTTTTTCAAAAACATCGGGGATCTCACGGGTACCTGAATGGGTTCAAATATAAACCAATACATAGGTAATTGACCCATATATATGAATGAATAAAATTATGGAAAATGGGATAATTTAGAGGATAAGTAATGGATTTGTAATCAATTGGTCAATAGGGATTGTAGGACAGTAATAGGCACATGTGGGATTTGTAAGGGACAAATTACGAGCGCGTGAGTTCATAATAGCTTTGGACACGGGTAAGTAAACCAGTGGGGAAATTTACAGTTGTTTGTTGAGCTTTAATTTCTTAATGTTATTGCTCTATTCCTATTTTGAAACTCTATTTCAGATTGAGTGTTCATAGGGCAAGTGAGTCAACGTGATCTTTTGGAGACCGCGTTATCTGAGGTAATATTCCAGATCCAGTAACTCGGGATGCACGATATTGTTTGTGATTTTATAAGGGATGAGAGTTCTTCGCTAGATTGTCGGGGACTCTGCATTCGCGTAGGCTTTGGGTTGGTGTGAGTGTACCACGTCCTAAACTCTAAGTCTGGTAGGTTCTTTCCTCGACTCAACGATTGTTTCTTGGTCAGTACTACTTGCGTCTTTCTATTGTTTTCCTCGACACTTATTTTTGATTGATTTATATTTATTTCCAGTCTTTATTTATTCATGTATTACATATACTTTTCTTTCTATCAGCATGAATATAAATTGTTATTTACCTTCAAAATACTGTAAACATCCAGCTTGGCGTTACTTACGCGGAACTCATCATTCTTGTGTTTGACTGAGTGCAGATCCATAGTCGAGCAAGGAAAAAGTTCCTCAGCTTGGTGACTTGCTTTGAGGATAGTAGAGTCGTTCATCCATTAGTCTCAATGTAGCTTTGATATTTTGCATTATTGTATATATATATGTTTTGAAACATGGGGAATTGGGTTATGAGAGATCTTGGCATGTATGTTATGTTATAATCTCTTATGACATGACATATAGGGATGATATACATATGCAGGGTTTCCACACTTTAGGTTGTTTTAACTTATGTCATGAGGTTATTTTATTTGTTTGAGGATTCTAAATGCTTCTGCTTATTTATAATTAACTCACTAATACTAAAAATAGTCATTTTAATTGCTTAATACATGGTGAAAGGTAATTTAAGGCTGACTAGGTTTGCATTGACTGCGTGAGGGTGACTCGGGGTTTACGTAAATCTAGGTCGGGTGAAGTCCAGTTTTAGGGTTTAGGGTTTAAGGTAAAACTTGACTCTTGATTAAATCATAATCCATTTAGACATAATAAGTGAAAGTTAGGACTATGGTTGAACTTAAAGTGGAACCCTATGAACCTGACTTAAGTCTTAGTTGGGAAGTGAAGAGAGTTGGAGAATTTAAAATCCAACTATAAGCTATTTGATGTATTGTATATAATATTATCGATAGCTATATATCATCGTGTATTCGCTATCTTTGTAGATTGTAATGGCCGTTCAACCCATTAATAGTGATAGTGTGTCAGGAGATGTTCAAGGAAGACTGGACAAGATGTCTTAGTTAGTTACTTCATATGGGCAGCAGCTTAAGGAGATTCTCTGATTGTTGAGGACTCAGGTGACACATTCACTCCCTACGTATGCAACACCAGTAGATACACAGGTTGGGAGTACTCCTACTATACAAGACACACCTGTAGCTCCAGTAGTACACATAAGAGCTGCATTGATTGGGGAGGCATAAGTTCAGGCAAATATTGTACCACCTACTGTTGATACACCGGCTTGGTGTACGACGGGTACGTCTGGTGAGAAGGTTACTGGGGCTACCATTGAGGAAAAATATGCTCGTAAGTTTCAACAAAACCATTCGGAGAAATTTCACGGAGGTACAAATTTAGAGGCTGCAGAGAAATACACTAGAGCACATGAGGCCTACTATATCATCAGCTTTGTTGTTTGGAGAGGCTAATATTTTGTGGCGTAGCATGATGGCTACGAAGGGGAAGCCTAAGTATTGGGTTGAGTTTAAGGAAAGGTTTATTGAGAAATATATTCCTCATTTAGTTTGTAACTTGAAGAGGACTTAGTTCCCAAACATCAGGCAGATGAATGGCGAGTCAGTGATGTAGTATATAAGCCAGTACTTGCAACTGATGGAGTATGAGGAAAGCATAGCTGATACCGATGCTAACCAGGCATATTATTTCATTCATGGTCTATTGGATGCTATTGGATCGGTGATAGTCATTATAGCTCCAAGCACTTTACTGGAAACCTACGAGAGAGGTATGACTAGTGAGACTTTTTTGAGCATACGTGCTGGAGCTCAAGGAGCACCATCAGCACTTGTACAGACAGAAGCAGTTCTAGAGGTAATAGGAGTGGGAAGAGAGCGAGACCGCGGAATAGGAGAAATTGAGCATAAAATGTAGTATATGTTGCTTCTCCAACCTCTACTACTGTTGTATTACCTGCTCCTGTATGTAGTTATGTTAGTACACCACAACAACCATCATCATCAGGTCCTAAGAGATAGCAGTATTAGAGGACTGATAGTAGAGGTGGTGGTCAGGGGCAAAGCTTTAGACACAGTGCTAGGTATGACCAGGTTCAGAGCTCTGGTCAGTCAAAGAGACAGGGACAAACTGTTTCTTCTGGGGCACGTTCTTGGGGAGCCTATTTGAGTGTGGTTAGACAGGTCATTTCATTGGTTCTTATCCACGACTAGGCCGAAGATAGGCGCAGTTGAGCCAGGAACAGGTTCAAACTATTACCATGCCAGGCCAGACTGTTACATAACCTTGTTGAAGGTACGATTTATATTTGTGGTCATTTTATGAATACCACGTTTGATTCTGGTTCTACGGTGTCATTTATTTCGGGTCGCATGGTTGATGAATTGGGTTTGAAACCTACTTGACTAAAAAGATCCTTAATCCTTAGAATGGCTGCTGGGGACGAGATTTACCCGAACTTAATATATGTTGATTGTTCAGTAGAGATAGGGGGTCATGTCTTATTTGCAGACCTGAGAGTGTTTGTGTTCCTAGAGTTTGATGCTTTGTTAGGAATGGATTGGTTGGGTGCGTATCATGCACAGATCCTTTGCATCAGCAATAGAGTTGTCTTTCAAATTCTAAAGTATCCAGAGTTTAGTTTCCAGGGGATTTTAACTAGATTGTTGCATACCAGAGGCAGGGTAGCTTCTAGCAGTGATGTGGAGACATTTGCTAGTATTTTGGGTACGACATGGAAATTTGAGACTAGGATGGAGAATTTACCTGTAGTAAGGGAGTTTCCTTAAGTATTTCTAGCGGAGCTAGCAGGTTTGCCACCATATAGGGAGATTGATTTCACTATCGATTTTGTTATGGGTACCAAACCGATATCCATTCTACCGTACAGTATGGCTCCGAAAGAGTTAAAGAAGCTGAGATCACAACTAGATGAGCTATTGGAGTTGAATTTTATTTACCCTATCATGTCACCTTATGGAGCGCTAGTCTTATTTGTTAAGAAGAAAGACGATAGTCTTTGATTGTGTATTGATTATAGACAGCTTAATCGGGTAACTATGAACAACAAGAATCCATTTCCTCTTATTGTGACTTGTTCGATCAGCTGGCAGGAGCACAGTGGTTCTCAAAGATATATTTGAGATCTGGGTACCCATCAGCTGAGGATTAGAGAGGAGGAAAGGGAGAAGACTGTTTTTGAATTCGATATGGGCATTATTAATTTACATTCATGCATTTTGAACTGACTAATGCACCAACGATGTTTATGGATTTCATGCATCAAGTGTTGAGACCGTATTTGGAGAGGTTTGTTATTGTATTTATTGACGACATCCTAATATATTCTAAGACTCGTGAGGATCGCGAGGAGCACCTCAGGACGATTTTGCAGCTACAGAGGGAGTATATTGTTTGCCAAGTTTAGTTAGTACAAGTTTTGGCTTATGGAGGTCAAATTTCTTGGACATATTGTCGGAGCTGGTGTAATGTCCATGGACCTTGCTTAGGTCAGAGTTGTTATTGATTGGCCTACACTGAGATTAGTATCAGATATCCGCATTTTTCTTAGCATGGTAAGATATTATAGGAATTTTGTTCAGGATTTCTCAAATATTGTAGCTCCTATGACGCAATTAACAAATAAGGAAGTTCAATTCCTATGGAACGACAGTTGTGAGCAGGTGTGCTAGTGTTACATGAGTCAGGGAAGGGATTTGAGGCGAACATGGATGTTTCTAAGGTCAGTTTGGGATGTGTTTTGATGTAGGATGGTAGAGTGATTGCCTACGTGTTCAAACACTTGAAGGTTCACGAGAAGAACTACCCTACGAATGACTTAGAGTTGGCAGCAGTGGTGTTTTCACTGAAGAATTGACATCATTATCTTTATAGGGAAGGATTTTGTTGTTTACTGACCATAAGAGTTTAAAATATTACTTATAAGTACTTGAATATGAGACAGAGACGTTGGCTTGAGTTCCTCAAGGATTATGATTTTTCCTTAGAGTATCACTTGGGGAAGGCTAATGTTGCGGCAGATGCATTGAGCCGCAGAGGGGTTGATTCGGATATTGTTACTTGCCATATGACACGAGTATGGGTTACTCGAGGTGGTCGAGATGATGTATTCTGTTGATATTCCGACTGATGCCAGAGTGTTGATTTGTGTGTAGATGACAACTCAAACTGTCTCTATTCAGAGTGTACTTGATGGTCAGTAGAGGGATAAGTAGTACGAAAAAATTCTAGAGTTTTCTCAGAGTCTAAATCATTCAGATTGGAGTCAGTCGACAGACTCATGTCTTAGTGGTTGGTCTACGCGATGAAATACTTTATGAGGCACACTGCTCACGTGTTACGTTTCATCCGGGCAAGACCAAGATTTATTCAAATGTGCGTCGTCTGTTCTGGTGGCTAGGGAAGAAGACCCATGTTTTTGATTACGTTAGAGGGTGTGGTATATGTTAGTGAGTTAAGGCTTATCATCGAAGACCGGGTGGGTTATTACAGTTACTTCCCATTACTAGGTGGAAATTGGAGCATATTTCGATGGATTTTGTCGGTAGGTTACCTCGATCTCAGCACATACAAGATAGTATCTAGGTGATTATGGACATGTTTACGAAGTCTACGCACTTTATATCGATTTCAACCACACATTAGGTGGATAATTAACGAGCTCGTACGAGAAAGAGATAGTTCGACTACATGGTCTTCTATTATCGATTGTGTGTGACAGAGGACCACAATTTACATCTCATATCTGCCAGAGCATGCAAACACAATTCAACACACATATGGATCTCAGTACAGCCAATCATCTACATATTGATTGACAGTCAGAGAGACTGATCAAAATTCTTGAAAATATGTTGAGGGTGTGTATGTTGGAGTATGGTGAATCATGGGAGGAGTTTCTTCATTTGTGTAAGTTTGCTTGCAATAATAATTATCAGGACAGTATAAGTATGGCATCGTTTGAGGCATTGTACGAGAGACCCTATAGATCCCCAACTTGCTGGGCAGAACCCAAAAATGTGGCAGTAATTGGGCATGAGATTGTAGTGGATCATATAGAGAAGTACGTCTGATAAGATTGAGGTTGATGGGTGTGCAGGATAGGCAGAAGAAGTAATATGACATGTATCACGGGGAGTTAGAGTACCAAGTCGGAGAATATGTGTATTTGAAATTGTCTTCGATAAAGGGTTAAAAGAGCTTAAAGATTTTAGGGAAGCTTGCACTGAAATATATTAGACCATTTTAAGTTGGGAAGCATATAGACAGAGTTGCATATGAGTTTGAGTTGCCACCTTAGTTATCTGGAATCCACCAAGTATTTTATGTGTCGATGCTTCAACTTGATGTTGGGAAATGTGTCGTAAGCCAATTCTGTAAATATTATTTAACTATTATACATAGATTTATGTTTCTTTTATAATATTATCCATGAATAATTATTGTATTATTCTAAACGTCCCTAGTCAATTATTATTGTAGGAACAATAATAAATTGAGACTAGTATGAGTCTTAATTGATAGTCATGTGATGATTATACGTATACGAATACGGATCAAGATCATAAGTATTTGTTGGGAACAAATACTGGACCAACCCGGTATGAGAACGCTACATGGTCAATGTCATAAGTGATTCTCATGATAGTTATATCATTTAGTCCTTCGACTTGACATCACTAGAGACTCTAACATTAGGAGCACAATGATTTGACACAATTAAACATTGTCTTTAACCGGATGATTATAAAGATTGTGATTGGTCATTGTCCGACTAATGTGTGGAAGTTGTGTGATCAAGATGAGATTTTTCCCTCTCTTTAGAGAGAGATATCTATTGGGCCCCTCAATATGTTAGACTGGTAAATGGCAATGTCTAGTGAATTGATTGGATCAATGTTACTTGACAATCTCAGTCTACTCGGAGATCAAGACTAGTAGATTGAACTATAGGGTGACATTCTATGTCTTCAGTTTAATAAAAAAGATATCGCATGACAAATGTATATGTTATACACTGTCTATTAGGTTGTATCAATTTATTGATCTTCATGCAACTTGGGTAGTCATAATGTCTTGCTAGAGGCTGCTTATGACTTATGTGCCGAAAAGACTACCAACGTTGTATGAACCTATTGGGTCTCATACAAAGAACGGACTTGCGCGATTTAATATTATCTAGGTTGATGAATTTTATTTGATAAAACTTGTTTTGAAGATTCTCATTAAGTGTCCTAGTTTGACTAGGATTCAAAAATCTCCTACATTTCTTGTGTGACTAGAAATTTAGTATCTTAGTAAATCCTATTTTGAATAGGACTCTAATTATAATTAAAGTATGACTTTAATTCTTATTTGAGTTTTATATAAGTTACCACTCTTATTGGCTTAGTAATTGTAGATTGTTTATGACTCTATTCTTTGTAGAGTTGAAATTTATCTAAGACTCTATTTAGAGTATGACTATAAGATGGAGATCTTTTACCACTCGACCTATTGAACTATAAATAAGATATTAGGGTTACAGTAGTAAGTGGGTGTAAGACTTTTCTAGAGAGTTTTTTTGAGAATTTTCTTCCCTAGAAATTTTGGCGCTAGCACTCCGGATCGCGATCATCCGTTCGTGTGTGGATTTAAGATAGAAGATGTTTGTCTCTGACAGCGTCTTGAAGGAATCGATCAACACCAAATGAGGCAGACATGGAGTTGTACTTGTTAAAGTATGGTTTTTCTCTTTTGATATATTAGTTTAATAGAATCGATAGGATCCTGGTTTGGGGATATTCGAAAATGTTTCAAAAATTCTACTGCGCTTGATCCCCGAAACCCAACAGTGGTATTAGAGCTAGGTTGATTCAATTTTATTAAACTTCTTGTTTGTTTTCTTAACATATATATTTAATTTAGATACGAAAACTCGAGGAATTGATTAGCGTCCTTGGTAATTGCATATGTAGTTCTATGTTATAGATAATTTTTAAGGGAATTAGGTTCCGGAACCCAATTTGGCACAAATAGATATGATGTAGTGTTTGATTTCTTCTTAAATGACGTGATTGATTTTGGTATCAATGTGTTAATAAACTATAGAAAGTCATAAGGATCAATCTGATGATAAATATAAATTTCTATTGAATCGTTATTTATCTATGCTTCCAAATTCGGTGTTCTCGGCTATTCATGTTTTCTGCTTATGTGAAATGATCATATTGTGATGCGTTGTAGTGAAAACCCAAAAGTGGATAGCATAGGGACCGAAATAGTAAGATAGAATCAAATAAGATTTGGTTAATCTCAAACTAACACCTAATAAAAAAAATCAATCAAGAGGGACATCCAAGTCAAATAAAATTGTTTTATTTGTACCTAAGCTAATATTGCTGACATCCCATACATCGAGTGATAATGGGGATTAGTATTAATTGAACAATTTATTTAAAATGGTTTTAATTAAATTTGTTAGAATTAAGAATATTGGCTGATTAAATTATTAATTATGGTATTATAATTGAAAGGAGTTTTAATTAAGTCAATACCAATTAATAAATGTAAGGCTAATTTTGTCAATTTGATTGACTAAAAGGACGCCATTATTTCATTTCTTCATTGTGTATGAAATTTTTTTTTTCTATTGTTGAATAGCATTTAATTTCCTAATTTGTTTTATGATGCCTTGATGTATACACAGATGTTAGTTCTTTTTTTATTTTATAATCCTTATTCTATGTATGATTTGATATATTTAGATATTTCATGATTAGATGCTAGAATTATAGGTCCTAATATAAGAAATAATCATAAAACTAAATAAGAATCCCTCAATAAAATTTTTAAGTTAATGCCTCCCAATTTTTGAACATTCGTCAAGGCCTCGATCAAATTAATATGGGTCTGCCTCCACAGGGTGTATTGTGTTACCTTGGTGAGGCAAGTCGAGTAACAGTTACCTGAATGTTTTAAATTCGTTTGACTTAATAAAACTATCAAAACGGTTTTGAGTTTTAGGCATAGATGATACACACCATGTTGTGACATATGATGTTTAAGTCTCATAAAGAACCTAAGAGTTGTATGTGATGCAATTGGTAAAGGTTATCTACCTAAATAACTTGATTTTGAGTGTCATGGCTTAGCTATCTCAAAATTAAGTGAAATATGGATCTTAGTCAACTAAATTAATACATATGATGGTTATTGATTTAGTGGGAGTTTAATTACTCACTAATAAATGGTTTTGCATAATTTTCTAGTTGTAGATATAAGACTTCTAGTAACACTAATCCATAGCAACAACTATCAATCACTGAGAAGGATAAAATAATTTCTAAGACTATTTTTCCTAATTTGATTTGGAAAATTGTTAAATGTTATCAACCATAAAATAATGGACGCATGTCTTAGATTAAATTGTTCCTTTAGAACTGTCATTTACTATTACAAGAATTATATGTCGTGTTAGCAACTATGAAACCAAACTTTTGGAAAGATTTAAGACTGTGAAAGCTAATGACATGACAGTGACACAGAAGGAAATGTTCCAACAGTAAGTCGCGAAGGAAAAGTATAAGAATACAAAATTCCTTGATTCTTGCAAATAGTTGAGACCCTATCGATATATTTTTGTGTTTGGAACACAAAGGGCTATATTGATTATCTAAAAAAAAAAGGACTTTTATCTCTATGTGCCAAGAGTTGGTTTAGATTTGATCTTTAATTCTTCAAAAATAGTTTTGAACTATATATTATGAATGATATGGAAAAGTATGTTTGCAGTTGCATGTGATGCAGCTCAAACTATAAGACGATATTAACAGAAGCCTTATATATGTATTTGAAGGTTCTTATAGAAATTAAAGGAACGTAATGTAGAAAGATAAAGGGAAGGTAAAAGCTACCAAAAGTATTTGTATCGGACAAAGAAACCTTAGTAGTGCGGTAGACTTTGCATAGCTCTAAAGATAAGTTTTAAAGGATGGATTAAGTTATTCATTGAATGAAATTGTTCATTTTATAGTGAATTACAAATCCTATTAGGAAGATATAATTTTGAACTGTTACAAACACTGCAAAATAAGCATATAAAAAAATAACTTGGAAAACTATTAACATATTAAGGTGGATAATATTTAAGCCAAGAGTTTAAATGACCATCTTTGAAATTGTGGGATTGTTTTTCAATTAACTCCACTAGGAATGTCATTTGTGAAATGATGTTTTAATAGAAGAAATCGAACTACATACGATATAATTTGATATATGATATGTCACATAGACCTTCCTAAGATGTCCTATTGAGGCTATACTTTAGAAACCACTGCACTTTGCACTAAACCTTATATTCTTTGAGGTGGTAGATAAAATTACTGTGTCGGCCCCAATTTCCCCATACAATTGGGTATACCCCGCCTAGACCAGTACAAGCCCCTGAATCAAAATTTGGGAAACCTAACAAGCCTAATTAGTCTTTGTGCATTTAATTATACATTTTATGAAAGAGTTATTGCAAGTTAATCGCAGCGAAAAGTAATCAAACTATAGTAAGAGAAATAACTCAATCAAAGGAAAATTTAGGAATCTATAAATATGGAAAACCCCGAGTATTCATGTACAATCCGATTTGAGAAGCGCATAAATACATGATACCAATCTCAATAATATCCCAAGTTTAATGACTCAAAAGATGTATATAATGAAACGACGTACAAACAAGCAAATAATAAACCTACTCTAATAGTCTCCAAGGTCCAACCACTAAGTCCTAAAAGGAAATCACCTAGACAAGGCCCCTTGCCCTTGCTGTTCTCTACCCTATCTGCACACACTGTCACAAAATAGACGATGAGTAACTGAGGAAATCGAAAGTAGTGCCAGAAGAATATAACAGTAATTTATGATTTAACAACAAGACAGTCCAAATATCATGCAGTAATTGAAAGGTAGGAATGTAAATAAATCAAAGTGCAAGATAAACAAACTGATAGATAGCAATCGAAATTTGAGTGTTCTAAGAATCAAAAGAGGCCCATGAGTGATCTAATTTCATAGCAATACGACAAAAATCTCGCAAGATCTCCCTGAGCAATGTCGCAGCACTAGTACAGCTTAAAATTGAGAGGCATCGCAACACCTCTCGAATACGGTACCCAGTACATACAACACTAGGGGTGGTCAATTACCCATGTAGGAGGCACCCTCATTGTCTCAGCTAGTGCGGGACCACATGATACCTTTGAGATATACACTCACGCCAAGAACACACAAGCAAGGATTAGAATGGAATACCAAGCATGAGATCAATTCAACAATAACAATCAATAGAGGATGTATAAATCACATGATATTTTCATACTAGCCTACTAACATATACACATACATAGCACATGTTTACTTACCTGTCTAACACAAATCCCAGTACCATTCCGTGACTATAACGTGTTTCCCATGGGTTCCCGACTACCTGAACAATGGTTTGAACCCCAATGGATAGGGTTTATGGTCAGTATATAACCAAAGGTAAACCCCAAAGTTTCTTGAATTTTTATACATTTTCACAAAATTTATAGTTTACACTCGGCCTGAGACGCCGTGGGTGACGCCGTCCAGAAGGACGTCACCAGGGTGCCTTCACGGCGTCTAAACTCAACATTTTGGCCAACACGTCGTCAGGGATGCCGCTAGGCTTTATAAGCTACGACGTCCTCACGGTGCCTGAGGAAAATTAGGTTTTCTAGGCCTCTGGTCAACACACCAGGTGAAGTTTCTCTTCAAGGCGTCTCGGCGGCGAAATTATAAAAATCTTAAATACATGAGACGCCGTGGTGATGCCGCCAGGTTCAATCTGGTCTCGGCGTCATCATGGCGTTCTGGGAATGTGTTTGTTCTACTCGTATGAGAGTGACGCCGCCAGCACAATGACTTATGTAGCGTCCTTATGGCATGTCATCGAATAGAGTGTGGGTACCTTATTAACGCTTTGGGAGACGTCGCCACACACAATGAGTGTGCAACATCTCCACGGCGTCTGTGTACAACTCAAAAACTCAAAAATTATCCCAAAGCTCACTCCAACTCTCCTCTTTTCACGCCACACTTGGTGATCAATCAACAACCCATTTCCTGTTATCATACCATTCCATATCAACTATGAATCATTGTAAAACATTAGTAAATGTCCAGGGATTTCGAGACATCCCTAATTAAATTGAAAGATCAACATCAATAAAAAAACCCAACATTCATCAACAACACCTTATGTTACTTGCTCTTAGGGTTGCCAAGACACCGGTGGGATACCATGATCATCTCTAACCAACCACCCTTGATCATAGCATGTGCACAACACCAAAACAAACAACAAAACTCAAATAAAAAAAGAGGAATAACTCCACAAAATTGAACCAAAGGAAAAATAAGAGCAAGTTGTGTCACCTTGAATCCGTCGAGGTAAGACTCTAGCGATGGTTTCTGACGTCCAGCACCACCCCTTAGTGGTGGCTTGTTCCCCAAGTAAGAAGAGAGGAAGAGGAGGAGAGAAGAGGAGAGAGAAAAGAAAGAGAGAGAGGAGAGAAGAGGAGAGAGAAAAGAAAGAGAGAAATGAGAGAAAAGTGGTGAGGGAGACCTTATATAGGGTCCCTTTTCATCTTCCTACACCCAGTCATCTCTAGGTAGATCCTACACCTACCCTTTAAACTGTCCCACAACTCTTAACACCACTTGTTTGACTCCCTTAAGTAACTCAGGTGTCACTTAATTATCCAGATCCCATGTTGATCTTGTGCTCCTCAGCTCTCATTTCAATATAACTTGTCTGTCGTATGCTCATCGTCGTGCCCGCATTTCGACTCAAATAAAATATTATAATTATTATTCAAAAATCATTTGTTAAGGTTTTTTGTGCTTAATCTCTCCCGTTTACCTAGGCGAAGCCTTACTCAAACTAAACAATGACCCAATTGGCTGGAGACTCGTATAAGACTACAATACTAATACAAACATCGCAGAAACATAAAAATACCTTGGTTTAGACTCCCGAAGTAAAAAATTCTCGATGTATCACAATAGTCGGGTCACGGTCCTGACAAGTGTAACACAAGTCAGGTTAAATTTTGAGGATTGTTACTGTCTCCCCCATATATTAGGTTTTCATCCCCGAAATTAAACTAATAAGTAAACTAACTAAAGACTCACCAGAATCAAACAGGTAAGGAAAGTGCTCGTCCTTTTAGGACTCTAACTCCCATGTATGCTCCTTGTCTTCGTGAAATTGTCATTTTACGGTAACTGAAGGAATCTCTTTGTTCCTCAGCGTCTTGACCTTGCAGTCAATGATCTGGATCAGCTGCTCCTCATACGTGGCATCATCCTATGACTAGATCTGGCTTAAGTTCACCGTCAGTCATCGTCCTCCACTTGACTTGTCTAATCGAAGCATCAAAATGTGGAATATTGGATGAATACAAGCGAGCTCTGGCGGTAACTCCAACTGATACGTAACCTTACCGTTCACAATCTTGAAGGGATCGATAAACCTCGGAGCGAGCTTTCCCTTGATTCCGAACCATTTGTGACCTTCAGTGGAGAGATCTTCAGGTACACATAGTCTACCAAATCGTGCTGAAGCTGATCATGATACTTGTTGTAGTACTTCTTTTGCAGCTCTAGGAAACCTTTAAGTCTCAAACAAATCTGACATACCTTCTCAGTATGATCAACAACAGTCTCAGGACCAACTGTCACAACATCCTCTGGCTTAGCCTAGCAAAAAGTTGATCTACAAGGCTTGCCATATAACGCCTCAAATGTTGCCATCCCGATACTCGCCTGATAACTGTTGTTGTATGCAAACTCGCACAAATGAAGGTACTCTTCCCATGACCTTTTGTACTCCAAAACACATATCCTGAGCATGTCTTCTAACACCTAGATCAACCTCTCCCAATGTTTTTCTTTTTGCGGATTGAATGTCGTATTTAACTCCAGTATGGTGCCGAACTGAGCTTGCTTACTCTGCCATAATAACGAAGTGAACTGCACCCCTCGATCTGACACAATCGACAATAAAACTTCGTGCAATCTGATAATCTTGCCCTCATAGAGGATGTTCACTCTGTCAACTCGATGTGTAGTGGATACCAATTTGAAATGAGCAAATTTCATTAATCGATCCACAATTACCCAGATGTTGTGACCACGAGGAGGTTGGGGCAAGCCACTGACGAAATCCATTGTAATGTGCTCCCAATTCCATCGAGGAATGGGAAGGGGTTGCAACAATCTTCTAGGCTGTCGATGCTCGACCTTCATATGATGACATATCTCATACGCTCGAATAAACTTTGACGCATCGAACTTCATTCTTGGCCACTAGAAGAGACGTCGCATATCAACGTACATCTTAGTTCGACCAGGATGCACAGAAAAATAGGAACGGTGAGCCTCCTGAAGTATCTCGGTGCGTAAGTTAGCCGCCAATGGATTCCATAGTCGCCCTCGATACCTCAAGCAAGAGTCTGTCGAACGACTCCAATCTAGATACTCTGAACTATCTGCCATCTAACTGTAATGCTGGTACGACTCGCCCTGCTGTCCCTTAAGAACAGTCTACAGTGAAATGGTGTGAACCTCATTTGACCACACATCTGTGTCTTGGTAGTCATCGGCACGTCCGCTGAACTTATCATCTCGGCTGCCTCAAGTAACGCATATTCATGAGTTATACGACATACAACTACTTCAGTATTAGATCCTCTGCAGCTCAAAACATCAGTAACAACGTTGGCTTTCCTTGGATGATACTTGAGTGCAAAATCGTAGTGCTTCAGGAATTCAAGCCAACGCCTTTGTCTCAAATTCAGCTCGTTCTAAGATAACAAGTACTTCAAGCTCTTGTGGTCTATATACAACTCAAAGTGCACACCAGACAAGTGGTGCCTCTAAATGTTTAGTGCAAATATGATTAACGCCAACTCTAGGTCGTGGGTCGGGTAGTTCCTCTCATGAACCTTCAACTATCAGGATGCATAAGTAATAACTTTGCCCTCCTGCATCAGCACATAACCCAAACCAATCTTTGACGCATCAGTATGCATGACTAGGTCTTTTCCGATCACGAGCAATGATAAGACAGTGCGGTTGTCAGTTTCTCCTTTAGAGTGGAGAAAGCCTGCTCACACTCCTCATTCCAATCAAACTTCACGTTCTTCTGAGTTAGTTTCATCATCGGTGCAACGGTCTTAGAGAAATCTTGCACGAATTGGTGATAGCATCCTGCTAACCTCTAGAAAACTATGAATCTGTGTCACGGTAGTCGGAGTAGGCCACTCAATCATGGCTCTAATAATTTCTGGATCAACAGTAACTCCGTCTGCTCCAACTACGTGCCCTAAAACTCTGATCTCTAGCAGCCAAAACTCGCACTTGTTAAACTTAGTGTAGAGTTGGTGGACCCTCAGAGTCTGCAACACTGCTTGTAGATGCCCCTCGTGCTCCTCATGAGTCATGGAATAGATGAGGATGTCTTCGATGAACACAATCACGAATCGATCTAGGAAATCCCTCATCACTCGGTGCATCAGTTCCATGAACATCGACAGCGCATTAATGAAACCAAATGGCATGATTGTGAACTGGAAGTAGTTATATCTCGTGTTGAATGTCGTCTTCTTTGAATCCTCAGTCCTGATCATGAGCTGATGATAGCCTGACCTCAGATCTATCTTAGAAAACCACTGCGGTCTGATCAACTGATCAAACTAATCATCAATGCACTACAACGGGTACTTATTATTCACTGTAACCTGGTTCAGTTGTCTGTAATCGATACAAAGCCTCAAACTATTGTCTTTCTTCTTCACAAACAACACTCGCGCTCCCCAAGTTGACTTCTTAGGACTGATAAAGCTCAGCAATAACAGCTCATCTAGTTGACTCCTCAGCTCCAGCTCTCGAGCTGCTATCCTGTACGGGTATCAAAATCAGTCTAGTCCCCGGGACTAAGTCAATAATGAAGTCAATCGCCCTCTACAGTGGTAATCCTAGTAAATCCTCCGGAAATACATCTGTGAAGTCGCACACAATCGGTACATCTGATATGCCAACCTTCTGTCTCACCCCAGTGCTCATGACGTTCGCAAAAGTCTCGACTTCGCCACTCTTGGACTCTCTGCCTCAGGTGATCGGAAGTAATGGTGCGGTACCTTGAATGTTGAACTCCGTACCATGGGTCAACGAAATCGTGATCGTCTTCTAGTAACAACCAATCTGAGCATGGTACGCTCCTAACCAGTCCATGCCCAATGACGCATCGAACTCAAGAAACTTAAGTACCCTTAAGTTAGCAGGAAACTCATAGCGTTCTATCTTTGTCGGATAATCAACACATAGAAAATCTGGGTATATCTTGTCCCCAGCAGCTATGCTTGGGATCAAGGGTCTACAAAAGTTTAATGGGTCTCAACCCTAATATATCTACCATGTGTTCAGAAATAAATGAAACAGTGGAACCAGAATCGAAAGTGGTATGCATGAATGTACTACAAATGGAAATCATACCCTCGACTAGGTTTCGGGACACCCCCTGATCTATCTTAACTACGGCCTGCACCCGCTCATTCTGGTGCTGATGGTGCTGTGGCCTCGTCCTCTCAGGTTGAGTACACTAAGCCTGGATGTGGCCAACGCTGCCACATTTGTAACATGGGTGCGTCTCCTATGCTCCCCGAGTTTGACCATGTCTACGACTCTGTGTAGATCTCTAGATCTGAGTCTGCCCTGACCTCTATGTCTGCCTCTATTTACCCTCTCTACCAAAATCTTTGCTTGCGCTGTCTTTGTGACTACTATGCAGGTCTCATAGGCTATGGAGGGTGACTCACAAAGCTCGGCACTAGTAGAGTCGTTTATGCCAATCGAGTAGGTGGGACAACAAATCCAACACTCTGAGCTCTGGAATCTCGATAACGAAGTCTGTTCTTTCTCCGCTTCTTATCCTGATGGTCCTCCGATCAGGTCTCCAGTCTGACTGGTCTATCCTCATTTGGGAGTGAAACCAAATAACTCTCTCGGGCCAGACTCTGCTATTATGCTCTTTGTAAGGTCTCTGGCTCGGTAGTGACCACTGAACCTCCAATAGCAGGTAGTAAACCCTTAGTGAAATAGTAAATCTGATCGATCTCTGAATTAGGTTATCCTCTGGCGTAAGGTAATAACTAGATGAACCTACCCATATAGTTCATTCCTGGTTCTCCTGTAGACTGCCTTAGAGAAATGAACTCATTCCTCTTCACTCCTAACACCGTCGACGGAAAGCACTTTTGATTAAACCGGGTCTTGAAGTCGATCCAGTCACTTGAAATGGCTTGGGTAGTGACAATGGTCATCCACTAATCATTTGCCTCCCCCTGTAACATGAATGAAGAAATCATCGATCTTATATGATCCTTAGTCGCGATGATGGTATGAATTTTCTCGTGATTCTTTTGAAAAAGCTCCACCGCTGCTACATCTGTACCACCGAAGAACTTAACTTGGTCTTGCCGCTTGAACTCTCTCCACTGCCTCGCCTCAACAGTGGCACTAGGATTCTTCTTTGGAATAGTGACTGGAGTAGACTCTGTAGTAGCTACATGTGTCACTGGTGCCTCCTTATTCTGGACCGGATGTGCAACAGCCTCTGTTTGTGCTATCTGTGCAACTGTCATCACTGGCACCACTGTAATCGGGATCGGTACTGTCGAAGCTATAGCCACTAGCGTCTTTGTATCCTGTGTAGTTGTAATGGGTCGAAAAGGTGTAGTCATGGTTGAAAATGTCATGGTAGCCGTAACGGGTGTCCTTAACAACTATTATATCTCATCCAATCCCAGGTCCAAAGTCGCAACCCTCTGTGCCAAGAGATGTACATCATTCGCGCTAGCATAACGTGTGTTGGATGTGTCCTTATCGTCGCTTGGACCTGTCTGATTTGCCATCGTCGTCTGAACAAGAGAACGAATTTCTCGGATCAATGGATAACTATCGCATACTATATAGTACAATAAACAATCATAATATGTATAAATATCACATCAGACTTATCCCAACTCATCCTCACACCCCCAAACTAAGGTTCTAATTAAGATCATAGGGTTTTCCACTCTAAGTTCCAACAATTCCTAACTTTCGCTGTCTAAATGGCTTGTATTTTAAATCAAGAGCCAGGTCTATATAACTTTGGGCTCTGATACCAACTGTGAGAACCCAATTTCCTGGGCAATTGGGTACTCCTGGCCTAGATCTGTACAAGCCCCTGAATTGAATTCGAGAAACCTAACTAGCCTAGTCACCCTCCGTTCATTTAATTATACATTTTATGAAAGAGTTAGTGCAAGTTAATCACAGCGAAAAGTAATAAAACTATAGTAAGGGAAATAACTCAATCAAAGGGAAATTCAGGAATCTAAAACTGTGGAAAACCCCTAGTATTCATGTACAATCCAATATGAGAAGTGCATAAATGCATGATACCAATCTCAATAATATCCCAAGTTCAAAGACTCAAAAGATTTATATAATGAAATGACATACAAACAAGTAAATAATCAACCTACTCTAATAGTGTCTAAGGTTTAGCCACTAAGTCCTCAAATGAAATCACCTAGACAGGGCCCCTTGCCCTTGCTACTCTCCACCCAATCTACACCAACCGTCATAAACTAGACGGTGAGTAACTGAAGAAATTGGAAGTAGTGCCAAAAAAATATAACAATAATTTATGATTTAACAACAAGACAATCCAAATATCATGCGTAATTGTAAGGCAGGAATGTAAATTAATCAAAGTTTATGATAAATAGACTGATAGATTGCAATCAAAATTTGCATGTTCTGAGAATCAAAAGAGGCCAATGAATGGTCTAATTTCATAGCAATACGACAAAATTCTTGCAAGATTTCCTCAGACAATGTCGCAACACTAGTGCAACTTGAAATTGAGAGGCATCACAACACCTCCAAATCCAGTACCCAGTACACAACACTAGAGGTGGTCAGTTACCCCTATAGGAGGCACCCTTGCTGTCCCAGCTTGTGCGGGACTACATAATACCTTTGAGACACACACTCACACCAAGAACACACAACCAAGGATGTAGAATGGTATACCGATCATGAGATCAATTCAACAATAACAATCAATAGAGGATGTATAAGTCACAAGATATTTCCTTACTGGCCTACTAACATACACACATACATAGCACATGTGTACTTACCTGTCTAACGCAAATTCTAGTACCACTTCGCGACTCCAACGCATTTCCCACCGATAGGGTTAATGGTCAATATATAACCTAAGGTAAACCCCCAAAGTTTCCAAGATTTTTATACATTTTCACAAAATTTATAGTTCACACTTTGCCTAAGAAGCCATGGGTGACGACATCTAGAAAGACGTCACGCGGCTCTTTCACAGCGTCGAAAATCAAGATTCTGGCCAACACGCCGTTATAAGCTATGGTGTCCTCACGACTCTTGTGGAAAATCTGGTTTTCCAGGCTTTTGGTCAACATGCCGTGTGAGGTTTCTCTTCACGGCGTCTCAGCGGAAAAATTACGAAAATCTTAAATACATGAGATGCCATGGTGACACTGCCAGGTTCAATCTTATCATGGCATCCGCACGACATTCTGGGAATGCCTCTGTTCTACTCATATGCGAGTGACGCCACCAGTACAATGACCTGTGTGGCGTCTTTTTGGCATCTCATCGAATAGAGTGTCGGTTCCTTATTAACGCTTTAGGAGACACCACCACACACAATGATTGTGCGATGTCTCCACGACATTTGCGTACAACTCAAAAACCAAGAAATTATCCCAAAGCTCAGTTCGACTCTCCTCTTTTCATGCCACACTTAGCAATCAATCAACAACCCATTTCCTGTAATCAAACCATTCCAAATAAACTACGAATCATCGTAAAACATCGATAAATAGCTGGGGATTTTGAGATATCCCCAATTAATATGAAAGACCGACATCAATAACGAAACCCAACATTCATCAACAACACCCTATGTTACTTGCTCCGGTGATCCTTGACACACCGGTGGGATACCAAGATAGTCTCTGGCAAACCACCCTTGATCATAGCATGTGTAAAACACCAAAATAAATAGCAAAACTCAAATACAAAAAGGAGGAATAACTCCACAAAACTTAACCAAAGGAAAGATAAGAGCAAGTTGTCTCACCATATGTAACAACCCTCAAATTTAACTCGACTTGTGTGTCTCACCTTATGTAACAATCCTCAAATTTAACTCGACTTGTGTTGCACTTGTCAGGACCATGACTTGACTTCGTGATACTGGGAAGTATTTTGAACTTTGGGAGTTGACAGCAAGATAATTTTATGATTCTGTGTTGCTTGTATTAGTATTATAGACCAATATGAGTTTCGAGTCATTTAGGCGACTGCTAGTCTAAGTGAGGCTTTGCCTAAGTAAATGGGGGAGTAAAATACAGTAAAAACACAAATAAAGAAATTTTCAGATATTTTAAAAAATTATTTGATGAGACAAGGCCAGACTACGTGTGACAAAGAAAATGGACCAAGGAGCGTTGGTTGGACACAGGGAGTCTGATAACTACGCAACTACCGAAATACTTGATTAAGAGCAAATGAGTATTGTTAAAGTGAGACAACCCTAGGTGAGAGAACCCTCAGATCGACCTCGAGATGTTTGTGTGAGTGGTATTCACAAAAAGTCTATAAAATGACACCCCACCAACTTTACTATTCACTCTCTCTCTCCCTCACCAACCGATATTTCACTCTCTCCTCCCCAACTCCTCTCCTCCCCTGCTCTAGGTGCACCACCACCAACCACCAGCGAAGCTGGGTGGTCAGATCTCGTTGGAGGGAATCTTTGCCACCGGAGACCGGCCGGGTCTCTCTCTCCCTTTCTTTCTCTTTTTCTCTTCCTATTTCTTATTTCACTATTTTTCAAACTATGGGGGTTGAGTAGCTCTTGGCCGCTGCTACGGTGGTGGCGATGATCGAAGACAGGTCAGAGGTCCTACCTGGTCATACACCAGAGTCGCGATGGTGTCGGAGCTCCGATATGTAGCGGTGCTTGGTGGAGTGTTGTTTGTTGTGTTTGCACGACTATGGAGTTGGCGATAGTCTGTCCAATGGAGGAGGTGTTCTATTTGCGTCAAGGCCACTTCCGGAGGTGGTGGCGGTGGACGGGGCATCGGGGATGGTTCCTAGTAGTCCTCCAGTGTACCCATGTCCCCAGAGCACCACTGGTTGTCTGTATGCACTGCTTTATCAATTCGTCGCTGTTTTGAGTCTCGTCAAAAATCGCTGCTGTTGGCGGCGCTGCTCGTCAGACCACTTATCGTGGGGGGTTGCTGAGGACCATACCTAGCCATGGTTGGTGTCTCGCAATGTTTGAAGTGTCCAGACAGGTGGTGGTGAAGTGAATGTGTTGATATTTCATGTTGTTGCTTTCCTTACTGAAAATCGCCATCACTGGTAGCGCTTGCGTCAGACGATGTGACCAGGTGAGTGTCGGGGATCACACCAAACTCTTGCGTAAGTCCCATAGCCATCCAAAGCGTCCATATCGATGGTGGAAAATTGTTTTATCGATGATTTCATGTGTTTTTTTCATTGTCATGTTATGTGGTTGTTGACGTGTTGTAGAGCGCACCCCTGGCTTTTCGATGCGGTGGTGGTACCCTTTCAAAGTCGGACAACACCAGCGAAGTTCAATGGTCGCAGGAACATACTGTTTATTAGGGTTTGGTTGATTGTTCGCATGGCCGTTGCCTTTTTTTCTCAATTTTGGTTAAACGACCGGCCTCATTGTAGTTTCTTATCGATGTTGAATGGTTACGAGATTTGGTCATGGTATTGTTGGTGAATATGGTTTTAGTTTGAAGGGTTAACGACATGTCCATGTTATGGTGATTCGGGATCCATAGCGAGACATAGTATTGGTGAACTATTGGTTGTTTATGGTTTCGATTTGAGTGTATGTGTATGTTTAAGGTTTTGTCAAACAGTTGTGACGTCGTAATCAAGCCGTCGGTCCTGGAGGCTATGGCGTGACCCACATATGACGAAGCTGAGCCTACGACTCATGAGTAAGCTTTACATGCATTGTAGATATTGATGTTGTGATATCGTTGTCGTGGTAATTGTTGTGGTTTTCAGACCTGAGAGAGTATTTGATTCCGTATCGATTTGTCGAGTTGTTTGAGTCCTTAAAACACTTGGGAAAACACTAGGGTTTAACCTAAGGTTTAGTTGATGAATTGACCTATTGACACAAGTTTTTCGACCTTGTTAAGTAGCGAGAAACTCGGGGATACAAGTTAGGGACGCGAGAGGGTCTATGGGTTGTGTTTAGTCATGTAAGTACACTTGCACAAGCTTGTGTATGTTACTAAGCTAGTAAGGAAATATCATGTGATTCATTATTATTCGTTTGATGTTTTGCTTTTATCTATTGTTGGCATTTAGAATTTTGTTATTTCGTGGTATGTGTGTTCTTGGCGTGAGTGTGTCGGAAGGTTTTTCGTGGGCCGATACCAATTGGGAGAATGCGAGGCTTTCCTGAAGAATTTTCTGACCACCCTTGGTGTTGTGTGTTACCAGAACACTGGGAATTAGGAGTAGTTGCGATTGCTTTTATAATCATGCCGCGCTAGTGTTGCAACATTGCCCAGGGAGATCTTGCGAGATCTTTCCGTATTGCATGATGAACTTCTCATGGGCCACTTTGATTCTTAGGACACACATATTTCGATTGATATCAGTTAGTCTGTTTATCATGCACTTGATCTATTTAAATTTCAATCTTTCAATTACCACATGACATTTAGACAGTTTTACTTGATATTCATGAATTAGTGTTATATTCTTCTGGCATTACTTTTGACTTCTCTCAGTTGCTTACCGTCTAGTTTGTGACGGTGGGTGGAGATATATCAGAGTGTTCGAAGTGCAAGGGGCCCTGCCTAGGAGATTTCCTGTGAGGAGCTTAGCGACTGGATTGACAGACCTTAGAGTAGGATTATGTTTATTTCTGATTTCATGATGCTTTATATATATATTGTATTGATTGTTGAACTGGGAATTATTTTTGAAATGGATATCATGTGCTTGTTATTTTGATTTGCACATGAATATTTCAGGGTTTTCCATATAATAAATTCCTAATTCCCCTTTGATTGATTTTATTTCCCATATTGCTTAGTTTTACTTATTTTTCGTTGCATTAAAACTTGCAATAACTCTTTCATAAATTGTATATTAAATTGTTTGAGGGCTGACTAGGCTTACCAGACTTGCCAAGTACGCACTTGGGGACCTGTTCGAATCTAGGCTGGGCGTGCCCAAATGCATTGGGAATTTGGGGCCGTCACAGTTGGTATCAGAGCGCAAGGTTTTAAAAACCTAACTCTTGATTTAAATTTTATAAAACACAAGCCATATAAACCACCAGAAATTAGGAATGGTTGAACTTAGAGTGGAAACCCTTCGATCCTATAGAACTTAGTTAGGAAAGTAATGGGATGAATCGGGTGATGTTTATAAATGTTATGATTGTTGTGTATATAAGTATGGTATTTGGCAGCTATAGACTGATCCGAGAAATGCGTTCTCTTGTTTAGAATGAGGATGGTGGATCAGTTAGGTCTGAGCGATGATAGCGGGGCATCGGGTTTTTGTTCCATCATGGCAGAGGAGTTTCATGTTTGGATGCAGCGAGTTGCGATGCAGAACCAACAGTTACAGGAGATGTTGCGGTTAGCAATGACGCTCGCACCAGCTAACACTACCACACCATCGACCCCGACTACACCGTTGCCACCTACTACTACGCTTGGATCAGAGACTCCGATAGCTGCGACATTTACACCTCCAACTATGCTAGCGGCGATACCTGAGGCTGTTGCTGCTGCGCCAGATGCGCATATCGAGGCTACGACACTTTCGATCCAGACCGGGATTATATCAGGGGAGACTACTACCATTGTACCTGCTACTGAGTTTACGTCGGAGAAGAGTCTTGGGGCTACTACTGTGACGAGACAATGGTGTGAGTTCAAGAGGTACGATCCCAACGATATTCCACGGAGGTATCAATGTAGCTGCGACAGAATTTTTTGAAGAGCCACGAGAAGATACACCGCATTATCGCTACGGAGGAGCACATGAGAGCATCCATATCATCCTCGATTCTACGAGGAGAGGCTGCTGATTGGTGAATGACGATCATCACTACTAAGGCTGTTCTTAGAGATTGAATCAAGTTCAAGGCCCAGTTCAATCAGAAGTACTTTCTGCCGACTGTTCTTCAGGCGAAGAGGAACTAGTTCATGGCACTGAGGCAGGGAGCAAACAAGTCTGTGATGGAGTACATGGGCAGGTTCATATCAATATTACCTTATGCTGGAGGATCTGTAGACACGAAGGCTGATCGATTCTATTATTTTACTGATGGTTTGTTACCTATAGTCGAAGGATTTGTTGTTGCGATTAAGTCGGAGAGATTACAGAGAGCATATGAGTGCAACCTAGCAAGGGAAAGCTATATGCTCACTCATCCAGAGGAAGAGGCTAGAACGACCATATCAGAGGTCCGATTAGAGGACCAGTATCGGGGCAAGAGATAGAAGACGAACTGATTCCATCAGAGAGACTCCAAAGCACCGAGTGTTGGATCTGTCATGCAACAGACCACCAGACTGGCACAGACCATACTGCCGGTACTGATATTTGTGAGTCATCCTCCCTAGCCTACTAGGCCAGTGCAACAGACACAGGACCAATGGAGGTGGTAAATCGAGAAAAGGACGTAGACCAGGACAGACTCAGAGTACACGGGGTCAGACACAGATTTAGGCACAGGAGACCCATACCTGTTACCGATGCGGACAGGTTGGCCATATTCAGGCCAATAACACTAAGCTAGAGTGAGTACAACCACAACACTATCAACTCCAGTATGAGCGCATGCAATTGTTGAACCGGACTAGAGGGCATCCAGTCACCTTGTTGAGGGTGTGATTTTCACTTATGATACTTTCATGCATACCATGTTCGTTTCAAGTTATGCTGTTGTTGTTGTTGTTCACATGGTAGACATGTTAGGGTTGAAACTCGTTAGACTTAGAAGACCCCAAAGTCCTTAGCACATTAGCTACGATAAGATATATGCGAATGCGATTTATCTTGACATTCCGGTAAAAATAGGGGGTTACGAGTCGCCAGTAGACATGGGAGTACTGGAGTTGTTAGAGTTCAAGGCCTTAGTTGGTACGAACTGGTTATGAACATTACATGCTTAGATCGGTTGATACAAGAAGACGAATTGGAGACCTTTGTGAGTGTCATGCGTGCTGGAGCGAGACAAGAGGGCGACATTGTTGAAGTACCGATCATGTGCGAGTTTTTTTTCGCCCAAGGAAAGACGTTAGAGCAAGTAGTTGGAACTAACGTTGTGGTCATTGATCACAAGAACATTAGAGCCGTAATAGAGTGGCCTACTACGACAATCATTTTGCACTTTTCTGGGGATGGCGGAGTACTACTGTATAGTTGGTGCAAGACTTCTCAAAGAACACTGCACCAATGATGGGATTGACCTAGAAGAACGCGAAGTTCATGTGGAACGATGAGTGTGAGCGAGCATTCCTCACACTAAAGGAGAAGCAGACGGTCACACCAGTCCAAGCATTACCCCAAACCGGGAAGGACTTGGTTATTTACACTGAGGCTTTGAATGTTGGTTAGGTTAGCGTGTTGATGCAGGAGAACCGTGTGATAGCTTATGCATTCTGATAGCTGAAGGTTCGCGAAGAGAACTAGTCGACCCATAACTCGGAGTAAATTGTGATCATGTTCGCGTTGAAGGTATGAGGACATCACTGATATGATGTTCATTCTAGTTATGTAGAGCTTGAATCACCTATTCACTTAGAGGGACTGAGATAGAGGCATTGGCTTGAGTACTTGAAGGACTACGACTTCTTGTTTGAGTACCATCCAGGGAAGGCCAACATTGATGATGATGCTTTGAGTAGCAAAGGATCTGATGCTGCGGTATTCATATATCGGATGACTCATGAGCATGGTCTACTTGAGGTAGCTGAGTTGATGAGTTCAGCGGACGTACCAACAACTACTAGGTCACAGATACGTAGTCAGATGATATTGCAGACCGTCTCACTTGACATTGTGCATGAGGGACTATAGGACGATGCGTCATACCAGCGATGCTGTGAGATACTGGATAGTTCAGATTGCCTAAAAAGGAGTCGGTCGACACACTTGTGCTAGAGGTATCGCGGGCGACTAAGGTTTCCATTGGTGGCTGATGCGCGTGACGAGACACTTTAGGAAACTCACCGCTCCCATTTTTCTTTGCATCCGGGTCGAACCAAGATGTGCGTTGATATGCGACATCTCTGCTGGTGGCCTGAGGATGATTTTCATGGTGTCGGAGTTTGTTCGAGCGTGTGACATGTGCTAGCGTGTGGAGGCTAGGCATTGACGACCTAGAGGATTATTGTAGCCTCTACCCATTCCTCGGTGGAAGTGGGAACATATTGCTATGGATTTTCTTCAGTGGTTTGCCCCGATCTCCTCGTGGTCACGATAGCATCTGAGAAATTATGTACATATTTGCGAAATCTGCAATACCTTCACTTGTGTGAGGTTGTGCACAACAACAGTTGTCAGGCGAGTATCAGTACGGCACCGTTCGAGGCGCTCTGTGATAAGCCTCGTAGAATCCCTTCCTGCTGGACTGAGCCACAAGATGTAGTGGTAGTTGGACTTGAGATTGTTAATGATCATGTTGAGAAGGTACGACAGATTCGTTTGAGACTTAAGAGTGCCCAGGAGTGGCAGAAGAAATACTTGACGAGTATCACGAGGAGCTTCGGTATGATTTGGGGAGACTATGTATATCTGAAGGTCTCTCCACTGAAGGGTCATGAACGGTTGAAAGTCAAGGAAAGAATTGCTCTAAGGTTTATCGATCTCTTCATAGATTGTGAAGAGGGTCGGTAAGCTAAGCTCGTTAGTTTAGTTTACTTATTAGTGAGATTTCGAGGACGAAATTCTAATAAGTGGGGGAGACTATAAGAACCCTAAAATGTAACTCGATTTGTATTGCATTTTTTAGGACTGTAACCCGGCTATATGATACTGGGCTATATTTCGAACTTCGGTAGTCGACACCAAGGTAATTTTATGATTTAGTGTTTAATATTGCAGTCCAATACGAGTTTCGAGTCGTTTAAGCGACTGTTAGTCTGAGTAAGGCTTTGCCTAGGTAAATAGGGGAGTAAAAAACAATAAAAACACAAATAAATGAATTTTCAGATAATTTAAATAATTATTTGACGAGGCAAGGCAAGACTACGTACGTGACAAGGTAAAACTGATCGAGGAGCGTTGGTTGGACATGGGGAGTCGGATAACTACATAACTACTGGGACTCTTGATTAAGGGCAAATGGGGATTGTTAAAGTGACACAACCCTAGGTGAGAGAACCCTCGGATCAGGATCGAGATGTGTGTGTGAGTGGTGATCACAAAAAGTCTATAAAAGAACACCTCACCAACTTTACTATTCACTGTATCTCTCTCCATCACCAACCGATCTCTCTCTCTTTCTCCTCCCCAACTCCTCTCCTCCTCTGCCATAGGTGCACTACTACCGTAAACTAGCGGATCTGGGTGGTTGGACCTCGTCAAAGGGAATCTTAGCCACCGAAGATTGGTCGGGGTCTTTCTCTCTTTCTCTTTTTCTCCTTCTTTCTTATTTCACTATTTTTTGATTTGTGTGGGTTGAGCAACTACTGGCCCCTGATGTGGTGGTGGCGATGACTGGAGACAGGTCGGAGGTTCTACATGGTCGTACACCAGAGCCCCGACTGTCTCGGAGCCCCAATACGTGGCGGTGCTGTGGTTGAGTGTTCTTTGTTGTATTTACGTGACTATGGAGTTGGCGATAGTCTATCCGACGGAGGAGGTGTTTTGTTCGTGTCAGGGCCATTGCCGGAGGTGGTGGCGATGGTCGAGGGCGTCGAGGATGGTCCCTAGTAGCCCGCCAGTGATGTCCGTATGCACTATTTTATCAATTCATCGATGTTTTGAGTTTTGTCGAAAACTGCCGCTGCTGGCTGGACCACCTATTGTGGGGGGTTGTTGGGGACCGTACCTAGCCATGGTTGGTGTCTCACAACCTTTGAAGTGGTCGGACTGGTGGTGGTGACGTGAATGTATTAATATTTCATGTTGTTGTTTTCCTTGCCGAAAACTGCCATCACTAGCGGTGCTGTCGTAGGACACCGTGACCAAGAGAGTGTCAGGGATCACACCAAACTCTTGTGTGAGTCCCATAGCCCTCCGGAGCATCCATATCAATGGTGGCAAGTTGTTTTATCAATGATTTCATGCGTTTGTTTCATTATCGCGTTGTGTCATTTTTGCGTGTTATGGAATGCTCCCCCCACTTTTCCATGCCGCGGTGGTACCCTCCTAACGTTGGACAACACCAGCGAAGTTGAATGGTCGCTGGAACATACTTGTTATTAGGCTTTGGTTAATTGTTCACATGGCTGTTGTCGAATTGATTGTCTCAATTTCGGTTAAATGACCAGCCTCGTTGTTGTTTCTTATCAATGCTGAATGGTTTTGAGTTTCGGTCATGGTATTGTTGGTGAATATGGTTTTGGTTTGAAGGATTCACGACATGTCCATGTTATGGTGATTCCAGATCCATAGCGAAACATAGTATTGGTAAACTATTGGTTGTTTATGGTTTCAGTTTCACTGTATGTGTATGTTTAAGGTTTTGTTAAACGGTTGTGACGTCGTGGTCACGCCGCTGGTCCTCGAAGTTATGGCGTAACCCACATATGACCGAGCCGAGCCAACGACTCATGAGTAGGCTTACATGCAATGTATATATCGATGTTGTGATATCATTGTCGTGGTAATTGTTGTGGTTTTCAAACCGGAGAGAGTATTCGATTTCTTATCGATTTGTCGAGTTGTTGGGTCCTTAAAACACTTGAGAAAAAACTAGGGTTTAACCTAGGGTTTAGCTGATAACTTGACCTATTGTCACGAGTTTTTTGACCTTGTCAGGTAGCGGGAAACTTAGGGATACGCATTAGGGATGCGAGAGTGTCTACGAATTGCATTTAGTTAAATATATACACTTGCCACAAGCTTGTGTATGTTAGTAACCAGTAAGGAAATATCATGTGATTCATTATTATTCATTTGTTCCTTTGTTGTTATCCATTGTTGCCATTCCGAGTTCTTTTATTCCTTGGTATGTGTGTTTTTCGCGTGAGTGTGTCAGAAGGTATTTTGTGGGCCAATACAAGTTTGGAGAACGCGAGGCTTTCCTGCAAGTCTGTCTGACCACCCCTAGTATTATGTGTTACCAGGACACTGGTTATTAAGAGTAGTTGTGACTGCTTATATAATCATGTTGCGCTACTGTTGCAACATTACCTGGGGAGATCTTGCGAGATCTTTCCATATTACATGATGAACTTCTCATGGGCCTTTTTTGATTCTTAGGACACACATGTTTTGATTTATACCTGTTAGTCTTTTATCATGCACCTTGATCTATTTAAATTTTTGTATTTCAATTACCGCATGATATTTATACTATTTTACTTGATATTCATGAATTACTATTATATTCTTCTTGCATTACTTTCGATTTCTCTCAGTTGCTCACCGTATAGTTTGTGGTGGTGTGTGCAAATATACTAGAGTGTTCAAAGGACAAAGGGCCCTGCCTAGGTGATTTCCTGTGAAGTGCTTAGCGACTGGATTGGCGGACCTTAGAGTAGGTTTGTAACGGCCCAGCCCAGCCCAGCCCAGCGCCCAGGCTACCACTGGACCACTAGCTCCACGGGGGCGCACCCAGCTGCACTTGGCTCCCACGGGCGTACCCAGCTGGCACCGCTAGTCACGAGGCGGGGTGGTACCAAGCCTACCCCATCCGTGTCCCCCACACGGTCTTTCGCCTCCTCGACTCAAACACGGGTCT
Source organism: Stephania japonica (assembly GCA_039657345.1). NCBI lineage: Eukaryota > Viridiplantae > Streptophyta > Magnoliopsida > Ranunculales > Menispermaceae > Stephania > Stephania japonica. The sequence goes on from CM077559.1 coordinate 37,645,007, forward strand.
GAGGGATAAGATTCCAGTTTCACGAGTCGAGTACCACCGAGGCCGGAGGACTTCCCGGAGGTCACCCATCCCGGTACTACTCTCGCTCGGGCACGCTTAATCTGCGGAGTTCTGATGGGATCCGGTGCCTTCGTGATGAACCAGCTCAGTGGTACTCGACTCGTGAAATCTGGAATCTTATCCCTCGGGACCCGGTTTGAGTCGAGGAGGCGAAAGACCGTGTGGGGACACGGATGGGGTAGGGCTTGGTACCACCACACTGTGACTAGCGGTGCCGCTGGGGTACGCCCCGTGGAGCCCGGTGCCCGCGTGGGGTGCGCCCCGTGGAGCCGATGGGTCCAGCCGGTAGCTGGCGCTGGCTGGGCTGGGATGGGCCGTTACATAAAAGGCGCCTTTTATGTAACGGCCCAGCCCAGCCCAGCTCCACGGGGGCGTACCCCACTGGCACCGCTAGTCACAGGCAGGGTGGTACCAAGCCCTACCCCATCCGTGTCCCCCCACACGGTATTTCGCCTCCCTTGACTCAAACCTGGGTCCTGAGGGATAAGATTCCAGATTTCACGAGTCGAGTACCACTAAGCTGGTTCTGCACGAAGGCACCGGATCCCATCAGAACTCCGCAGTTAAGCGTGCCTGAGCGAGAGTAGTACCAGGATGGGTGACCTCCTGGGAAGTCCTCCCAGCTCAGTGGTACTCGACTCGTGAAATCTGGAATCTTATCCCTCAGGACCCAGGTTTGAGTCGAGGGAGGCGAAAGACCGTGTGGGGGGACATGGATGGGGTAGGGCTTGGTACCACCTTGCCTGTGACTAGCGGTGCCAGTGGGGTACGCCCCCGTGGAGCCAGACCTTGCCTGTGACTAGCGGTGCCAGTGGGGTACGCCCCCGTGGAGCCAGTGCCAGTGGTGTGTGCCAGTGGATCCACCTGCGGGTGGGCTGGGCTGGGCTGGGCCGTTACAAGGTTTATGTTTATTTCTGATTGTATGATGCTTTATATATATTGTATTAATTGTTGAACTGGGAATTATTTTTGAGATGGATATTATGTTCCTGTTATTGTGATTTGTACATGAATATTTTAAGGATTTTCACATATTCCAATTTTCCCTTTGATTGAGTTATTTCCTATATTGTTTAGTTTTACTTATTTTTCTCTGCGTTAAAGCTTGCAATAACTCTTTCATAAATTGTATATTAAATTGTTTGGATGTTCATTAGGGTCCCTAGACTTGTCGAGTACTAACTTGGGAACTTATTCTAATCTAGGCCGGGCACCGAAATGCATTGGAAATTTGGGGCCATTACAGTTTAAATCCGTCGAGATAACTCTGATAAGGGTTTTTGACATCTATCACCACCCCTTGGTGGTGGCTTGTTCCCCAAGCAAGAAGAGAGGAAGAGGAGAGGAGAGGATAGAGAAAAGAAAGAGAGAAATGAGAGAAAAGTGGTAAGGGAAAAGTTATATAGGGCCCCCTTACATCATCCTGTTGGGACATGTGCCCTTGGTCAATCTACAAACATTGTTCATCTTACAGTTTTTAGTTAATAAAATAAAGGTTTTTCATTTGTTGTTTTATTATAAGTAATTGCATGTTTACCTTATAATAAGATCCATGGGTATTTGTTAAAATATCATAAATGTCCATAGTCGGTCATTATACTGGGAACTATAATGAATTAAGACTAGCGTGAGTCTTGATTGATGGTCATGTCATGATCATACGTATAGGGATACGAATCCAGATCATCAGTACTTGTTAAGGAACAAGGTACTGGACCGACCCACTATGAAAATACCACATGGATTAAGTCATAGGTTTTACTCTTAATAGGTATATCATTTAGTCCTTCGACTTGAGATTACCATAGACTTCAATATTAGGAGCATGATAATTTGACACAATCAAGCGTTGTCTTTAACTTGACGATTATAAAGATTGTGATTAGTTATCATGTGAGCAATATAAGGTGTGTAATCAAGAAAGAATTTGTTGCTCTCGTAAAGAGAGAGATATCAATGGATCCCTCAATGTGTTAGATTGTTAAATGACCAAGTCCAAGTGAATTGATATGATCAATGTCATTTGGATGTTTTCAATCTACCTAAAGATCGAGACTAGTATAATTGAATATTAAGAGTGATTTTCCATGCCTTATATTTAATCAAAAGATATCACACGACAAAAGGATATGATATACATTATTCATTAGGTTGTATCGATTTTGATATTCATGCTACTTGAGTAGTCATAATGCCTTGTTAGAGACCGCTTAGGACTTGTGTTCCAAAATGGTTTTGGTTCACTACCAACGTTACATGAACCTATTAGGTCACACACAAAGAATGGCTTTGCGCAATTTCAAATGGTCCAGAGTATTAAATTTTATAAGATAAAATTCATAATATACATAAGCCCTTATGATTCGTTATATGATAAATTATTAATAGGGTTATATGTGCAATTTGCTTAAACAACGTAAATACAATAGTTGTATTTCGAATTTACTTAAACAACATAAATACAATAGTTTTATTACCAATAGGATTTTAAGTGAGTGCTTATCTACACATATAAGTAAAGGGTGATACCCAAAAATGTAAGACGAGAATTTTGTTTTTCCAATTTTCATATTCTCTGGAATTTGGGAGAGAAGAATAACGTTTTCTATTTCTCTTAGGGCTAACACCCCAAATTGTGGTCACCGTTCGTGTGTAGATTTTTGATAGAGGACGCGTGCTTGAACATCTTGAAGATCGAACAATCAGAGAAGGAAATCATGAATCAAGGTATGGTTTGTTTTGTAGATCTTGTTTAATAGAACTTACTTGCGATCCTGTTGGGGTTTTTCAAAAAAAAAAATTGAATTTTTCGATGCGTATGAACCACAAAAACTGAACACATCCTACACCCACTTATCTCTACATAGATCCTACACCTACCCTTTAAGCTATCCCACAACTCTTAACACCACTTGTTGACTCCCTTAGGTAACTTAGGTGTCACTTAATTATCCAGCTCCCATGTTGATCTTGCTCTCCTCAGCTCTCATTTCACTATAACTCTTCTGTCGTGTGCTCATCATCGCACCCGCATTATGACTCAAATAAAATATTATAATTATTAATCAAAAATCATTTGTTAAGGTTTTCTATGTTTTTACCTAGGCGAAGCCTCAGTTAGACTAAACAATCACCCAATTGGCTCGAGACTCGTATTATACTACAATACTAATAAAAACATCACAAAAAAACATAAAATTACCTCGATGTCGACTCCCAAAGTTTGAAATACTCGATGTATCACTATAGCCGGGTCATGGTCCTGATAAGTGTAACACAAGTCGGGTTAAATTATGAGGATTGTTACAATTGCATATACGATATGGAATAAAAAGGATCTAGTTTGTCTTTTCTTGAGACTTGAGGCGACAAAACTTGTGTAAGACGCTAAGTCACATGATGTTTAACGCCTAAGTCATTTTGTGTCTAACTGTGGCTAAATATTATGATACTATTTTATTCAATTCAGAACAAATTGTTTGTTGCTCAAAATGATGTCCTTCTAAATAAAGAGTTTACTTCAAAGAAAATATTGGGAATAAGATAAATCTTTAAATGTTCCAGAGCCACAAATGAGAACTGAACCACTTTAGGATGCTCAACAAAGTTTTGAACTAGTTGAGTATACACAAGTAACATATATCTCTTAAAATCTAGAATAATAAGAAATTGGCAAGAGAAATCTGAAATTTCTTATTATTGATAGGTTTGATATATTTTTTGATACTCAATCAGAATGAATCACTACTTATCAAGAGACATGTTTGGCCTACATTGGATGAAGAGACTAAGTGTTAATGAACTTTGACTTTTAAATTATGTGTGTTATTCAAGTTTGAAACTTGATTTATTTACTTGAAAATGTTGGACTAAGTGGTTAGTCACTCTAACTCCGACCGAAATTTTGATGGAAACAAACAAGGTGAAAATGTACTAATCAATATCAAGTGTATTTCAGTTTTTGTGTTAAAGGATGCAAAACAACACATCACGGGCATTCAAGCTGTACAAGTTCAAGATCCGGCATTCGTGAAGGAATGAAGATGGAAGACCATAGTACAAATTTGTAATTTCAATGTAAGGTATCAAAATTCTCTCACGCAAGCCAAATGCATTAGTTCATGCACATCAAGTCTTAAAACCAATTTTTAAAAGTCATGAAGTAACTTGGTATTTCAAAATGAAATTTAACACATACCTAGGCCCACGAGCTTAAACAAGGTGAAATCATGTGTTAATGATCATTTACATTTTGGAAATCATTGTTGAAGTTTTCAAGACTGAAAAACTGGCTTTTAAACTGTTTTTGAAAAGAAAAACTGCAAGTTTGCAGAAAAGCCCCTCGCAAGTTATGAAATCGTGATTTTCCGTTTTCGGGGTTTGTAAAAATATTCGGACCATCCAATTAGGCTTAATGACCCATAATAAACATGTATAACATGTTACATTAGGGTTGGTTAGGTCTCGGACGTGTTTAAGGGTCGCTAACACAAAGGGAGAAAATAATTATTTTGAGCTCCCTGCAGTTAGCGCGCTAATACTGTCATTAGCGCGCTAAGTGCAGAGTTAGCGCGCTAGGTCTCAGTATTAGCGCGCTAATTGCTCTCCTGACAGCTTTTTTAAAAAGCTGGAAAATGAACTTTAATTTGAATTTTTGATAGATTTTGGACCCTTGGATCCCTAGAACGGTCATAAACTGTCAAGATAGGATTCCTAACAATATAAAAACACCAACACAATGGTTTTCTCACAACAAGGCAAACACACACTCAAAAAGTTCAAAAGATTCAAAAGAAGAACTTTGATTTGTGTGAAAGGAACAAAGGAGATTCTTGAGGCTGTCCACAAGCACAAAAATCCAGCACTTTGAAGCATTCAAAGAGTACTAGATTCTCCTCAAAGCTGTTATCTTTTGTCACCTTCTTGGTTGTAAGCTAGTCCTTGTTCTAGATTCCTTCTCTTGTGCTTAATCTACATAGTTTTGTGTGTGTTGAATCAAAATCAGTTTGTTGTGTGTTTTAACACTATTATCTTGGGTTTTGCACTTAAACTTATTTTATCAAACCCTAAGAATGATTTGAACAAAAGTTTTGAACTTAAACTTGATTTTTGTTAAACTATTGTTCTTTGCCTTGAAATCGGTTTTGCATAAACCCATTGGATTTTAAAACGATTTCACATTTGGAATTTACAACGAAATCGGTGACATATTTGCATATTCCATTTATTCTCACACTTGCATGCATAAGAGGTGTTAGGCTCTAGGTGGCTTGCTTGTGTTTGAATTTGATACTACTTTGTGTTGTAAAGTGTATCTCATTATTTTTCAGCAATTTGGTGTAATTGTAAGATTGTAAGACTTAGTGGAATCTAAGTCAAAGGGGAAGACCTAGTTGAGGCTAGGCACAAATCCTAGTTGCGGCTAGGTAGGAAGTCCTAATTGTAATTAGGCATTCTAGGCTTGTAGGCTTAGGTTGTAACACTTATTTATAATATAAGTGGGGGTTTAAAAATCCTAACCGGGAGGTTAGGTAGTGGATGTAGATCATTGGATCGAACCACTATAAATCGTGTGTCAATTTCCATCTCTTCTATCCCATTCACTTGCATAGCATATATATTCATTGATTGTGTATGCTTTATAATTGTTACTTGCGCATAAAGTTTTAAAAAGGGCAATAACTACTCGGTAACCCAATTCACCCCCCCTCTTGGGTGACCTTCAATTGGTATCAGAGCCAGGTTATTGCTCAAAGTATTACTAACGTATCTTTGAGTGTTCTTGTGCAAGGATGCAAAGTCTAGATCCGGCTCGCCTTAGGGAAGGTAACTCCTCGAGTAGGCCTCCATACTTTGATGGAACCAACTACGCACATTGGAAAGTGAGAATGAAGTTCTACATAAGAGCACAAAATAGATTCCTATGGGATGCAATTGAAAGTGGATACACTCCACCCGACAAGCCATTGAAGGAATACACCGCCGAGGAGATCAAGAGTGAACTTTCAAATGATCAAGCCATGAATCACCTATTTTGTGCATTGAGCGAGAATGAGTTCAACCGAGTGAGTGCATGTCAAACGGCAAAGGAAGTATGGGAAAAGCTTGAGGTCCACTATGAAGGCACAATGCAAGTGAAGAAGACGAAGTTGAGGATCCTTGAGGAACACTATGAGACTTTCCGAGTTGGATCCGATGAAGATATTGCCATCGCCATCACACGATTCACTAAGTTGTTAAATGCGATCAAAAATCTTGGAAAGCATTATGATCAAGAGACATCGGTATACAAATTCCTTAGAGGCTTGCCTAAGGAATGGGATGCCAAGAAGTATGCAATCCAATCGGCACAAAATCTTGGAGACTACACTTTCGATGCATTGTGTAGAGAATTGACGGTCCATGAATTTGAACTCAAAGACCGAGCAAGATTGGAAGCATTAAGTGGAGGTACAAAGAGCTCAAGAAAGGAGATTGCATTGAAGGCAAATAGTTTCCCTAGCGCATCGGTGGAAATCATTGAAGATGAAAAATCTTGTGATGATAATGATCTTGAGGAAGTTGCAATGCTCTCAAGAAAGCTCAACAAGGCCATATACAAGCGAGACAAGTATAAGAAGAAGTTCCGAAGTGGAAGCAAGGGAGGAAAGTCAAACGAAACCATATGCTTTGGGTGTGGCAAACCGGGTCACATCAAGGCGGAGTGCAAATCGAAGAAGGTGTTTGACAAGAAGAAAGGAAAGAAGAGCTTCAAGGCAACTTGGGATGATTCATCATCATCAAGCTCGGAATCCGAATCGGAGAGTGAAAAGGCAATACTTTGTCTCATGGCACAAGGCAAGGTAAACTCTAACTCTTTTAATTTTGATGATATAGATGATTTGGATGATGTTCCAAATCTTGACGAACTTAGGAAAGAGTTGGAAAAGGAGGTCAAAAAGACCAAACAACTCAAAAAGAGCTTAACCATAGCAATTAGCGAAATAGAGTCACAAAATGAGACCATTAGTGATCTCCAAAGCGACTTGAATGAAGTCATAGAGGAGAGAGATGATTTAGTCAAGAAAGTAGAGGACTTGACTAACACGGTGCATAAGTTCACCAATGGTAAAGAAATGTTTGACATGATGTTGGGAGCACAACGACGTGCACTCAACAAGAGAGGCATAGGTTACGGAGCAAACTTGTTAAGCTACAAGAAATTGCTCAATGATGATCGTAGATGCTCAAAATGCAATAAGACTCATGAGGTTGGGAAATGTGCTTTACAAAAGGCCAAAAGGGGAAGACTAGCTTGCGTAGTTAAAAATGTTTATGACACTAACTTTCTCGGACCCAAAGGAGTTTGGGTACCAAAATCTAGTGTGTTTCCCATTGTGTAGGATGCAAGGAAGAGCACCCCATGGTACCTAGATAGCGGGTGCTCAAGACACATGACCGGAGATGCACATCAATTCATTGAGCTAAAGCGGCATGACGGTGGAAAGGTTACATTTGGAGACAACAACAAAGGAAGAGTTATTGGTCTCGGAACCGTTGGTAACCATTCACTTTCTATTTCTAATATTTATCTTGTTGATGGTTTGAAACATAACTTGCTTAGTGTTAGTCAATTGTGTGACAAAGGGTTTCATGTTATGTTTGAATCATCCAAATGCATTGTTAGGATTGAAAAGCATGAAACTTTGTTTGTTGCATATAGAGATAAGAATGTTTATGCCATTGACTTTGATGAGATGCATATGCAAAATGTTTCATGTTTAAGTGCACAAGGTGATTGTGATGCATGGTTGTGGCACCGTAGATTAGGACATTCTAGCATGGAAAATTTATCAAAATTGACTAAGCATGATCTAGTTAAGGGCCTACCAAAGTGCTCCTTTAAGAAAGACAAGGAATGTGAACCTTGTATCCTCGGTAAACAAGTGAAATCGTCATTTAAGACGAAAGTAACAAGTGATGTAACTCGAGCGTTAGAACTTATCCATATGGACTTGTTCGGACCTACCCAAACACAAAGTCTAGGAGGTAAATCATATTGTTTTGTTATTGTTGACGACTTTACAAGGTATACATGGGTGTATTTTCTATCTCACAAGCATGAAGTGTTTGATGTGTTTGTAAAGTTTTGTGCTTTAGTAGAAAATGAAAAAGGATACAAAATCACCATCATTAGAAGTGATAGAGGTGGTGAGTTTGTAAATAGGAACTTGGAGGATTTTTGTGATAAACAAGGTTATACACACCAATTATCCTCTCCTAGAACACCCCAACAAAATGGAGTTGTTGAAAGGAAAAATAGAACACTCCAAGAAATGTGTAGGACTATGCTAAATGAGTACAACATAGCTAAGCATTTTTGGGCCGAAGCTATTAACACGGCATGCTATGTTATAAATAGAGTAAATGTCCGAAAGCAAGTGAAAAAGACACCTTATGAACTATGGAAAGGCCGAAAACCCAACATAAGTTATTTTAAGGTGTTCGGTTGTACTTGCTATGTTCTAAATGATAGGGATCAATTAGATAAATTTGACCCAAAGTCTAAAGTATGTATTTTTCTAGGGTACTCAACACATAGCAAAGCATATAGGGTGTTTAACAAATCAACCAAAACCATAGAAGAATCTATTCATGTGAAATTTGATGAAGTAGATCCCAAAGTCAAATTAATGCAAAATCTTGAAAAATTGAGGATTGACGATAAAGATGATGGCACTCTAGGACAAACCTCAAATAGTCAAGAGCTTGAGTCAAATAAGGAACCCGAAACAAGTGTACCTAAGAATTCAAGACTCCTCATTGGTCATTCATCTCAACAAATCATAGGTGATCCAAACAAAGGGATAATCACTAGGTCAACATTGCAAAGAGATGAAGGACACTTAGCTTTTGTATCACAAACCGAGCCCACCAAGATAGATGATGCCTTAGGAGATGAGTTTTGGGTAATGGCTATGCAAGAAGAATTGAGCCACTTTGTTAGGAACAAAGTATGGACATTAGTACCTAGACCTAAGGACCACTCAATCATAGGCACCAAATGGGTCTTTAGAAACAAAAAGAATGAAAATGGTGAAATTATAAGAAACAAGGCTAGATTGGTTGCACAAGGCTACAATCAAGAAGAAGGAATTGATTATGAGGAAGCCTTTGCACCCGTAGCAAGACTAGAAGCAATTCGCATGTTGCTTGCTTATGCTTGCTACAACGGGTTTCTACTATACCAAATGGATGTCAAAAGTGCATTTCTAAATGGGTTCATCCTTGAAGAAGTATATGTAGAACAACCACCGGGATTTGAAGATCATGAACATCCGAGCTATGTCTATCATCTTCAAAAGGCATTGTATGGACTAAGACAAGCCCCTAGAGCTTGGTATGATAGACTTAGTGCGTTTTTACTTGAGAAAGGGTTCAAGAAAGGAACACTAGACCCCACTTTGTTCATTTTAATCAAAAAACATGATATGCTACTTGTTCAAATCTATGTTGATGATATCATTTTCGGGTCATCTAACACACGTTTATGTGATGAATTCTCATCATTGATGACAAATGAATTTGAAATGAGCATGATGGGTGAACTAACATATTTCTAGGCTTGCAAATAAAGCAATCCAAGCATGGCATTTTTATAAATCAAGCAAAGTATGTGAGGGACATGCTAAAGAAGTTCAAATTCGAAAATCTGAAAGCATGTGACACTCCTAGTAGTTCAACTATCAAAATGGACAAAGACCAACTAGGAAAATCCATAGATCCTAAACTTTACCGTGGAATGATAGGTAGCCTCCTATACTTGACCGCTAGTAGACCCGACATTATGTTTAGTGTGTGTTTATGTGCTAGATTTCAATCCGATCCTAAAGAGTCCCACTTAAAATGTGTAAAGCGCATATTTCGATATCTAAGTGGAACACAAGACTTAGGATTGTGGTTCAACAAAACCAAGAGTTTTGAACTTCGAAGTTTTGTTGATTCGATTATGCGGGAAGTCTAGTTGACGGGAAAAGCACTTCCGGATTTTGTCATTTGCTAGAAAACTCACTTATCTCATGGTTTAGCAAAAAGCAAAATTCCGTGGCTTTGTCTACGGCGGAGGCCGAGTATGTGGCTGCGGGAGTTGTTGTGCTCAAGTTCTATACATGAAACAACAACTTGAGGATTATCAAATCCTAGTTGGGTGTCTTTGAAATTTCTTGTGATAACACAAGTGCAATAAACATATCGAAAAATCCGGTGTTACACTCTCGAACGAAACACATTGAAATTAGGCACCATTTTCTTCGTGATCATGTCCAAAAGGGCGATGTTAAACTTGTCCATGTGTCCACGAGAGGACCAATTAGCGATATATTCACAAAGCCCTTGCCGAGAGATCAATTTTCTAACATTCGGCGTGAGCTAGGAATGGTTCGAGAATCGGACATTCTACACATGTTTTAGTTGTTCTAAACCTATTTATATGGTGTTTTTGAGGTGTCCGAGAAGTTTGAGGTCAATCCGAGTTGTATGTCAAAAATCGAAAAATTTCATGTCCAAAATTTCCGAGGGAAATTAGCGCGCTAATGGTGGTAATTAGCGCGCTAATGGCTGTGTGACAAAAATTTTCCGAGAGGAAATTAGCGCGCTAATTCCGGACATTAGCGCGCGCTAATACGTTGCGGCCCCGAGAATATGAACCGACCCATTAGCGCGCTAATATATGGAATTAGCGCGCTAATGCCGTTCGGATTCGGCAGTCAAATATAAATTCATTTCCAACCCTAAAACCACCACAACTCACAAATCTCTCCTCTCCACTCCTCCAAATCGCCTCCGTCTCGCCTCTTTCGGGTAAGTTCTTCACCTCTCTTGTTCAATTTCTTCAATTTTCTTGTCTCTCGTCACCACGTTTTCTCCATTTTTCGCCAATGTCGACTCGCCGCCCTTCCACCCACCCCTCCTCTCGTCCAACCGCCACCACCAACCCCCGACCAACCGCCCCCACTTCGTCATCTCGTCGTCCATCGCGACGTCATGTCGTCCAACCTTCCTCTTCCTCCTCCAGGTGAGTCGGCATCCTCACAACCCGCCCCCACTCGGCGAATGCCCCTCGCGTGAGGGTCGCGCCAAATCCGTCCATGAGGCCACTTCGGTCCTCGAGTCCGTGGCTCCGCGATTAACGGATGCCAAAATCCTTCGCCCCGCCATTGTCGATTTTCCTTTTTTTGATAGGGCTCACCTCCCAATTCGGGAGATTCTCGATTCCGCGGGATGGACATCCTTTTGTTCTCACAACGCAAACTACAATCCCCCATTGGTTCGTGTCTTTTACTCGAATCTTGAAACATCAACCCAATTTATCCTACGTTCGTCGGTTGGTGGCCGGTCCATTGAGATTACCCCTGATAATCTCGCCCAACGGCTACACCTTCCATTGCATCCTCCTACCACAATGGTAGTAGGAAAATTCCTGAGTTGGCCTTTTGATCGTCTTGAAGTGCTTAACTCGTTCTTTCGGCCGAAACGAACGTTAACTGTATATCCAACCGGTATAACTGATACCGATTTTAAAATGTTGCCCCATCTCCTTCATAAAGTGCTTCACAAAGTTATTCTTCCCCGAGGTGGAAGTAAGAACTATGTCACTCTTCTTGACATGTTCGTTCTTGGGCATCTATTTCGTGCCATTCCTCTCAGTCTGCCCCATATTATCATTGGTTATATTACGAGCACGTGCAGCTCAGGTCGTCATCTCCCATATGCCCATATCATCACATCATACTTGGAGTCTGCCCAAGTAGATCTTGCATTAGGCGGTCGTCCCCTCACTGTCTACGACACCATTGACATGGCCACTCTGAAGGCCATGAAGTACCGTTACATACGCGATAGGGAGCGGTGGACTCGTGAAGATGCAATCCCGGATGGTAGGTACTATGGTGGCTATGAGTCTCCATTGCCTACGGACCCTCCGGTTGCTCCATATGACGCGCCTGACTACTTAGAGTATAGCTACAGTTTTGGTGGTGATGACCATGATGACGATGGAGGCTTTGCTGGCGATGCTGACCATGATGGCGCTGAGGAAGTTCATCATGACTCCACCATTCCACCCCCGCCGCCGCAGCACTACGAGACTGCCCCGCCTCCACCTCCTTTTACATTTGGTGGTTTCACACCTCCACCGGACATGTCCCCCTCGTCGGCCTACGTCTCTGCACAGCTGGGTTATCTGCACTCCTACATGACTCAGACCTTTGCTACCGTCGAGGCGAGCATCCAGCATCAAAATGATCGTCTTCGTCGCATTGAGGGTCAGTTGCTTCCAGCACATCCCGCGCGCACTGATCGTACTTCAAGTTCTGCACGTCGACCATCATCCTCGCGGAGGAGTGTTTAGTCTTTTTATCGCATGTTCAGCACTAGGTTCTATTCGGTAGTTATTTTTTTTGTATAGAACCACTAGGTGAGCACTAGGCTCCAAACTGTTAGGCTTTGATGTTTTACATATTTTTCTTTTACTCATGTTTACGCCACAACTGTGTTCACACCACTTTATGCTATCTATATCATGATTTCTTTTATTGCGTATCTCTGAGTTTCTATATGGCTTTTACTTGCTTCACTATGAATTATCATATCGATTATGTCTCGCTTAGTCTATTGTCTTTGGATATGCATAGAGTAAGGGGAGCGTATTTGTTCTTCTTTTCATTAACTTATGCATCACCGTATTTCTCAAACGGGGCTTGGCCCCACTTTTTGATGTTATCAAACGGGGAGAAATGTGGTTGAACTTGAAAATGTTGATGTGTTTGAACTTGCACAAATGAAATGTACAATCTTGAATGAAATACACACTTAGATTATGTTTTATATTTTTAAAGTTCACATTGTTTGTTATCATCAAAAGGGGGAGATTGTTGGACTAAGTGGTTAGTCACTCTAACTCCGACCGGGATTTTGATGGAAACAAACAAGGTGAAAATGTACTAATCAATATCAAGTGTATTTCAGTTTTTGTGTTAAAGGATGCAAAACAACACATCACGGGCATTCAAGCCATACAAGTTCAAGATCCGGCATTCGTGAAGGAATGAAGATGGAAGACCATAGTACAAATTTGTAATTTCAATGTAAGGTATCAAAATTCTCTCACGCAAGCCAAATGCATTAGTTCATGCATATCAAGTCTTAAAACCAATTTTTAAAAGTCATGAAGTAACTTGGTATTTCAAAATGAAATTTAACACATACCTAGGCCCACGAGCTTAAACAAGGTGAAATCATGTGTTAATGATCATTTACATTTTGGAAATCATTGTTGAAGTTTTCAAGATGCGAAAAAGCGGCTTTTAAACTGTTTTTGAAAAGAAAAACTGCAAGTTTGCAGAAAAGCCCCTCGCAAGTTATGAAATCGTGATTTTCCGTTTTCGGGGTTTGTAAAAATATCCGGACCATCCAATTAGGCTTAATGACCCATAATAAACATTTATAACATGTTACATTAGGGTTGGTTAGGTCTCGGACGTGTTTAAGGGTCGCTAACACAAAGGGAGAAAATAATTATTTTGAGCTCCCTGCAAGTTAGCGCGCTAATACTGTCATTAGCGCGCTAAGTGCGAGTTAGCGCGCTAGGTCTCGATATTAGCGCGCTAATTGCTCTCTGACAGACTTTTTAAAAAGCTGGAAAATGAACTTTAATTTGAATTTTTGATGGATTTTGGACCCTTGGATCCCTAGAACGGTCATAAAGCTGTCAAGATAGGATTCCTAACAATATAAAAACACCAACACAATGGTTTTGTCACAACAAGGCAAACACACACTCAAAAAGTTCAAAAGATTCAAAAGAAGAACTTTGATTTTTGTGAAAGGAACAAAGGAGATTCTTGAGGCGTCCACAAGCACAAAAATCCAAAGCACTTTGAAGCATTCAAAGAGTACTAGATTCTCCTCAAAGCTGTTCTCTTTTGTCACCTTCTTGGTTGTAAGCTAGTCCTTGTTCTAGATTCCTTCTCTTGTGCTTAATCTACATAGTTTTGTGTGTGTTGAATCAAAATCAGTTTGTTGTGTGTTTTAACACTATTATCTTGGGTTTTGCACTTAAACTTATTTTATCAAACCCTAAGAATGATTTGAACAAAAGTTTTGAACTTAAACTTGATTTTTGTTAAACTATTGTTCTTTGCCTTGAAATCGGTTTTGCATAAACCCATTGGATTTTAAAATGATTTCACATTTGGAATTTACAACAAAATCAGTGACATATTTGCATATTCCATTTATTCTCACACTTGCATGCATAAGAGGTGTTAGGCTCTAGGTGGCTTGCTTGTGTTTGAATTTGATACTACTTTGTGTTGTAAAGTGTATCTCATTATTTTTCAGCAATTTGGTGTAATTGTAAGATTGTAAGACTTAGTGGAATCTAAGTCAAAGGGGAAGACCTAGTTGAGGCTAGGCACAAATCCTAGTTGCGGCTAGGTAGGAAGTCCTAATTGTAATTAGGCATTCTAGGCTTGTAGGCTTAGGTTGTAACATTTATTTATAATATAAGTGGGGGTTTAAAAATCCTAACCGGGGAGGTTAGGTAGTGGATGTAGATCATTGGATCGAACCACTATAAATCGTGTGTCAATTTCCATCTCTTCTATCCCATTCACTTGCATAGCATATATATTCATTGATTGTGTATGCTTTATAATTGTTACTTGCGCATAAGGTTTTAAAAAGGGCAATAACTACTCGGTAACCCAATTCACCCCCCCTCTTGGGTGACCTTCAGAAAAGTGGTATGACCATTGGATGTGAATGATTTAAAATGACATGAAAAAAAAGGTGCATACTAAAAAGCATGGCTTATAGAAAAATTTTAATCTAAATCAAGGTGTTGATTATGATAAGATTTTTCACTAGTAGCTAAGCTTAAGTTTTAGAATTCTTATTGTCATTACTTCATAGCTTAACTATAAAATATGACAAACAGGTATCAAAATAGCATTACTCTATGCTCCTTAAAGATGTGTATAACACAACTTAAGGATTTTGATTATCTTAAGAATTTTAGAAAGGTATGCAAGCTTAAAGGATCCATTTGTGGATTATAGTAAGCTTATCGAAGTTGGTATCTATGTTTTGCTTAATGAATTAAATTCATTGAATCGAAGATGAACCTTGTATATACATAAAGGTTAGTGGGAGCATAATTATCTTTTTGAATCTATATGTTGATGATATCTTATTTATTAGAAACAATGTCCTAACCTTACAAAATGTCAAGTCTTGGTTGAAAAAAGTTTTTCAATGAAATTCTTAGACAATTAGGCATATATCCTTGTGATATAGATATATAGAGATAGATTTAATAGGCTAATTGGTCTTAATTAGAGTGCTTAAACAGACAAATAACTAAAAAAGGTTCAAATGTGCGAGATTCTTAAAAGAATTCGTACTTATGTCTTATAACATAAGTCTCAACAAGACTCAATGTTTTAGAACAAATGATAAGTGAGACAATGTGAGTATGATTCCATACGCATTAGCTATGGGAATCATCACATATGTTATACTTTGTATTGAACTTGATATGTCATATGCTTTGGGCAAAACATACATTTATCTCATATATTCCAGTGAAAGTCACTAGATATTTATTAAAAATATTCTTAAGTACATCGGAAGCACTTGAGAAATGTTGTGTTTACAGAGGCTTGAAATATGTGAGTTTTGTAAATGGTTACAAAATGCAATCTTTCAAGGTAATATAAATTAATAATGATCGTAATATGGATATGTTTTAACTTCGTAGGAAGATGCAGTGAGTTGAAAATGTTCTAAACTCACTCTAATAAAGTTCTACAACATAAATTGAGTTTTAGCGGCATTTGATGCAACCAAAAAAATGTTTGGATCATAAGGTTCATGATTAAATAAGGTGTGATTCCGAGTGTTGGAAGTAATAGTGGATTTTATTGTAAAACCAATGCACAACTTTAGGGTATGGAACCTAAATCAAACTATAGATCTAAACAATTACTCGAACATTTTTATCTTATTAAAGAAAGAATGTGAAGATTTTCTGAACAACAATATTAAACAATGTAGCAAATACATAAATAAAATTCTTCTACTAAGAAGACATCAAGGTCACACAGTATTGGATACATGTAGAATGGACCTAGCGCAAATGGGAGATGTTGTGAAATGTGCCCTATGCCAATTCAGTAAATATTATTTAACTATTATAAGTAGATGCATGTTTCTTTTATAATAGTATCCATGAATAATTATTGTATTATTCTAAAAGTCCCTAGTCAGCTATTATTGTAGGAACAATAATAAATTAAAACTAGTATGTGTCTTAATTGATAATCATTTGATGATTATACGTATAAGAATACGGATCAAGATCATGAGTATTTATTGGAAACAAATACTGGACCGACCCGCTATGAGAACGTTGCATGGTCAATGTCATAAGTGAATCTCAAATTAGTTATATCATTTAGACCTTCGACTTGAGATCACCAGAGACTCCAACATTAGTAGCACAATGATTTGATACAATTAAACATCACCTTTAAACGGAAGATTATAAAGATTATGATTGGTCATTAACCAACTAATGTGTAGAAGTTGTGTGATTAAGATGGGATTTGTTCCTCTATTTTTGAGAGAGATATCTATTGGGCCCCTTGATATGTTAGACTAGTAAATGGCCATGTCTAGTGAATTGATTGGATCAATGTCACTTGACAATCTCAGTGTATTAGGAGATCGAGACTAGTAGATTGAACTATAAGGGTGACATTCCATGTCTTAAGTTCAATAAAAAAGATATCGCATGTCAAAAAGATATGATATACACTGTCTCTTAGGTTGTATCGATTTATTAATCTTCATGCAACTTGGGTAGTCATAATGCCTTGCTAGAGGCTGCTTATGACTTGTGTGCCGAAAAGGGTTTTGGTTCACTGCCAACATTATATAAACCTATTGGGTCGCACACAAAGAACGGACTTGCACGATTTAATATTATCTAGGTTGATGAATTTTATTTGATAAAATTCATTTTGAAGATTCTCATAAAGTGTCCTAGTTTGACTAGGATTCAAAACTCTCCTATATTTCTAGTGTGACTAGAAATTTAGTCTCTTAGTAAATCCTATTTTGAATAGGACTCTAATTGAAATTAAAGTATGACGTTAATTGTTATTTGAGTTTTGGATAAAGTACAACTCTTATTGGATTAGTAATTATAGATTGTCTATGACTCTATCCTTTTAGAGTTGGACTTTATCTAAGACTCTATTTAGAGTAGAACTATGACATGGAGTTCTTTTACAACTCGACTTATTGAACTATAAATAAGACATTAGGAGTATGCATGTGACTTTTTTAGAGACATTTTTCTAGAGAGTGTCTGTGAGAATTTTCTTCCCTAGAAATTTTGGCGCTAGCACTCTGGATCGCAATCATCCATTCATGAAGGAGTCAATCAACACCAAACAACGCAGACATGTAGTTGTGCATCTTAAGGTATGACTTTTCTCTCTTGATATATATTTTTTAATGGAATCGATAAGATCTTGGTTCGGGGATATTCCAAAAGGTTTCGAAAATTTTGCTGTGCTTGATCCCCGAAACCCAACACTTGATAGGTCGAAAGAGAGCAAATGATCGATGGTGGAGTTAAGTAAGATAAACTTGAGGGAAAATATCACTTAATACGAGCAACCTATTTAAATTTAGGACTGTAAGGTGAAGATTTTAAGGAATAAGAAGGTTCCATCAGTCCTTGTCAAATGGCAGCAACACGGGGATGAGGAGCTGACGTGGGAGCTTGAGACATATATACGCGAGTACTTTCCCTACCTCTTTGGAGTCTAGTAGGTCTTTCTTTTATTTTCGTTTTAATTTTAAGGAGGAAATTATAATATGTTGGGGAGATTGTAACGACCCTAAAATCTAACTCGTGCCACGTGGCATTTTAGATCGTACGTTGACTATTTTCCATGATACATGTTAACAACTCTTGACACTTAGGTATGTTATTTTGTTCGGTGTTGGTATTATTTATCTATTTACCTGAATTTAAATTCTAATATACGAAACGTGTGAGGACGTTTGTGTGGGAACATTGATGCGGAGAAACAGGTTTGGTTCAGAGAAACGTGTTTTATGTGCACTGGAACGAACGGTGGTCGAGTATTTAGTTGTCTGGGTGACAAATTATTTCAATCACAGGAAAAATAGATTAAAATATAATAATTAAATGTTGGTTAACGTATTTATTACCTTGGTAGGTCCTTGGGTACATGGCCCGGTACGAGTTATGTTGCGAGGCGGGTCCAAAAATGTTGAGAACACTTGTGTTAAGAGGTGTGCTTGGGAAGAAATGTCGTATTAGGGTCACTTAAGTGTGCTAGCTGGTGTGTTAGTATGAATTGGCTGGAGTGAAGAGGAGCATAGGATCGTTCTCAAGATACATGCGCAAGAGTTTGATGAAGAGGATATATATAAATTCTTTTTCCTATCTCCCTCCATCGTATTCTCATTTGTTCTTCATTTTCTGAAACAAAATGAGTTGAGGTTTGATTTTCGATCGGATTTGAGCTCGGAACGACGTCAAGACACTACCAAACACGAAAAGTAAGGTAGTATTCCTACTTAACACGAAGTGTTCGTCGTTTTGATGGGTCTTTTGAGTGTTTTTGTCGTGGTATTTTCGGACACCATTTTGGAAATTTGGTCTTCTGAATGTTGTCAAAGTTTATATGGATATTTTGATTGGTGTGGAACATAATCTTGCAGTTGTTTTAGGTGTTTTGATTGGTTTTGTATTTTTGGGGAATTATTTTTTATTTTTTAGTAACATACTAATACTAATAACACTCATTTTAATTCTTAATAAAGGATGAAAGGTAATGTAAAGCTGATTAGGTTTGTGTTGGTTGCGCGATGGTGACTCAATGTCTATGTAAATCTAAACCAGGTGGGGTCCAGTTTTAGGGTTGTGCAACTGACGCTGTCACAGTACCGGTTGTTGGTAATCGAGACATCCTCTTATATCTCGGTACACGGTAATCGATCGAACAAATAACCCATTTCATAATGGTTTAATTAGAAACAAGATCGAGACATAAGTGGATGTCTTGGTTGTTGACCAAGATATCCCCTTATCTCTCGAGTTTGTACGTCCGAAACTTTTGTGTACGTAGTACATTTAAGAATGTAGGAAACCATAAACACAAAGAGGTCAAAACACACCAAAACCAATGTTTCCAACCCTTAAAAATCAAAAATTAGATAGATACCAACCTTTTATGCATTCTTTGAACCAAGAACGTCGTGTTTGACGGTCGACAAAGATGACAAAATTAGTTGGGAGCATAAAGGTGGTGGAGTTCGGTGGTTACACATCAAAATGGGGTGATGGGTGCCCAAAGTTATGTTTTTTTTTTTCGATTTTGATTGTGGATTTGTGTTGGAGGGTTATGAGTCATTATACATATAATTGGAAAAAAAATAGGGTGCCTTGAGTGATGCTTGGGGTGCACATAGCGCGCTCTAAGTTTATAGATGATGACTAAGAAATTGTTTATTTCCTTTATGTGTTTATTGATGTTTGAATGTATTAATTTACATTGATATTTATGTGTTTTGACAGGTTTCAACATGTTTTGGTGATTTTGATTCTTTTAATAGATTGAATCATTATTTGAATATATAAGGAGAAATGCCTCGAAAAGCGTGCTAGCATTGGTCATGAGATTAGAAAAGTGTACCTGGCTAGCAAGAAATGAATGCATATGTTGTGGAGCATTTGATGCTTAGAGGAGGTGCTTTTTTTTTTGGTAAATAGAAGAGGTGTTATAGATATGAACTATAATGGCAAAGCAAGGAGCAACTCACTAAATCGGTTGTCGTTGATGTACGACGGGAAGCGCATACATGAAAAGACAAGTGTAAGAGTGCACAAATTTGAACCAGACAAACAACTACAAGTGTCCTTGTTCCGCCATGAATTCACATTCTTCTTTCAATAATGGTGCTCAAAATCTCATTAACTCTCAGCATGTATCAACCTTCTGCATCCTTCTATTTAAATCTTGAAAATAAAACCAATCTAAACTTTTAAACAAATTTGTAGGACTAAGCGCATTGTGATGGACGCTTCCTTTAAATAGGGCATCGCTAGCCTAATTTCGTCATTTAGCCCTAATCTCAGTGACTTAAAAACGTGTTAGTCAACCATTTTTTGTCTTATTTACCTCATAATTCGTGTACAAGATAAGTATTACTCATTTCTCATTATACGTGATTTTCTGAGTTACTTAAAACTTATTAATAGTTTATTATATTCAACGAAAGTCCTAAAAAATTTGTGGAAGCAACATAAATAAATCATTTGTACGGAAACCAAGAAACAATTTGCATGCATATATATATTTCAAAATGCAGTGATAAACAATATTTGAATAGTGT
The DNA here is from genome assembly GCA_039657345.1 of Stephania japonica. Lineage (NCBI taxonomy): Eukaryota > Viridiplantae > Streptophyta > Magnoliopsida > Ranunculales > Menispermaceae > Stephania > Stephania japonica. The sequence goes on from CM077559.1 coordinate 37,665,545, forward strand.
CAAGTCGTGGAATCTAGTAACTCAATCCATCAAAACCCAAAAGTATACAAAAAGATGTAAGTAAATAAATACAACAGTGTACACACACAAAAATAGCAAAAGGTATTTTTTGAAGTCTCAAAAGTAGTCTTCGATTTTGTCCTTGCCAGACCTGCTACTCAACGAATCTGTACTCAGTCATTTACAAAAATGATAATGAGTCCAGTAAGTAAATCTTGAAGGCCACTTGTCCACATTTTGAATATTGAAAGATAGGTAACTAAATGTATATAAAGGCAATAAATAAAGCCAAGAGAAACACATCCAAGATTTTGTCAAGGTATGCAAAAAAATCATTGAGTGCGAAAACAAAAACTAAATGTATAACAAGAGTAAGCTTGAATATCTCTCAACCTTTGTGATTTGATTTCTGCAATAGTCATAGTTTCCATTTTCATATCATCTACCTTTTTTTCTTTATTTTTTTATTCCTTCTTTTGAACTTGTCTTCTTTGGTGCATATTTGCAACTAACATCTATATGGAAAATAAATAGATTATGTCATGCTTTTTTCTTTATTTAATAATATAAATAAATTAGAAAATATTACCTTTTCATGATTGACTCAACTTCCTGAAAGTTGGGTTTCATGTAAAATTTTGTTGCATTTGACGCTTAAAGAGATAGTTGGCCTGATACCAAAATTTTATAAGTATAAAGAATAATTGTACAAAGTGAAAGTAAATTGCACAATTTGTTCGAAAGTAAATTTGTTAGCCAGTATATTTATAGTTACCTTTATATGGTAGCTTAACTGAATTTGATGTGATAGTAATTGTTGGTGCCTTAGATGAGTCAACAACATTAATTATACTTTCAGTCTTAATTGCTTTTTCGCCCAAGAAGGTAAGTTTAAATTCGTTATTCCTATAAATTTTATGAAAGAAAAATATAAAAAAATAAAGTAAAGAAATTTACGTTAAGAAATATATTTTAAAAAAAAAAAAAACATACATGATATCTTGAATCTGCAAAACCAACTTCTTGACAAACATATCCTTGCCAATTTTATCCTTGTCAGGTAGTTTTTAGTCTTCCACATCTCATATACCAATCAGACGTCTGAATATATCTGCAAGGAAAATATTAAAAATATACAAAAGTAATATTATTAATGTATGAAATTAATTTTAGATATTTTTGATTTTTCGTACCAGAAAATTGAGTGTGTTGTCTATTTGTCAATACAACTCTTCCAATGGTACAATCACAAATTTTTTTTCTCTAATTCATACGTGTCCTGAAAATTCTTCTGCGGATGTACTCTACGTAAATTTAAAGAAAAAATTGTGGCTCACTGCCTTGAATCCCTTTTATCTTTCTATTTCAAATTATGAGATTTGTACATCCCCCTTCTATCAAGTGGTTGAAATCTGACTCTAAGGTCAATCGGCGAAAAATCGTCACTGGGATATTCTTCGTTTTTGAATAAGCCTAACAACGGATCAAACTCCAGAAACTCTAACATTCTAAGGTAGATCGACAATTCATGTCCCTCTATCTCCACTATATAGTGCTCACATATTATGGTAGGTGTCATGGGGTCACTTATGAGAGTGTTTACCTTAAGGAATTTTTCTCACTCAATGCCTACCTGAGATGCCTAAGGGCCACCTTAGTTCAGCATTACCAATACTCAAAATGAATGAACAACAAACAATGGCACCAATGGACTGTTTTACTAAGATTTCAATGGGAATACAACTCTAGCACTCTATGCTTCCCTAAGCATAATGCCCTAGGCTTTATAGATCAACCTTCATGTAGTTACATAACCGTCAGGGACAAATGTCCTATTTACATCGATCAATGACTAAGTAAAACCGCACACCCCATGGTCAAGGCCGTTACCTAACTACCATGCTCCCTTGCTGCCATATGGTTTCATAACCGCCTGGTCAATGAGCACGTTCTGCTTGTGCTCAGGGATTTCTAGGACGTGGCTTGGTCATGTTAGAAGCCATGACAAAGATAGTTACACAACTGCCTGTAACAATCCTTGACTTGGTTTGCCTGAACCGTAAGGTGACTTGGACCATGCGTTGCTTTATGGACAGGGTCTGCTTGGTTGTGCCTGGCTGAACTGAGGCATCCTAGGTGCAAGTCGGGCTTGGTCGAGTCTGAGTCCCACTGGCATGGGGTGGTTACTGTCACAGGGCCAAATAAAGAGGGGTTTTTCTCTAGGAAATTTTTCTCTCTCAATTGAACCTGTGGTGCCTAAGGGCCACCTTAGTTCAGCACACCAATACTCTAATCAAAGGGACAACAAGCAATAAGCAACAAGGAAACATTTTTACTAGCTCTCAATTAGAAATACAATTGTGGAACTCTATGCTTCCCCAAGCTCAGAGCCCTTGGCTTTATAGACTAGCCATTAGGTAATTACATAACCAACTAGGACACTTGTCCAGTGTACATCGATCCATAGACCTGGTAAAACACCACTCCCTTAGTGGTCAAGGCAGTTGCCCAACTGCCTTGTTCCCTTGCTGCCATCTGGTTCCATAATCGCCTCCAGTACTAGGTCAATTAACACATGCTCCATGTATTCGAGACAATCCTAAACGTGGCTTAGTCATGGCTCAGTCATGACCAAGGTAGTTCCCCAACTGCTAGTAACTACCTCGACTTGGTCTACCCACGTTTCAAGCAACGTTGTCCATGCTTCTCTAAGGGATAGGGACTGTGTCTCGTGGTGCCTGTCCGTGCCCAGGTACCTTGGGTGCTAAGCCGGGGCTCGGTCGAGTCCCACCGGCTCGGGGTGGCCAGACTATGGGTCCGTGGGTCTTCGCCTTGGCATGGTGCCCAAGGAATGCTCGAGGGCCTTCCTTGCTACTCTTGCCCATGCCACCCCTAAGAGAGAGCCCACCTCCCCTTATAGTAGATGTTAAGCCGTTTCCCCAACTCCAATAGGAAACATCCCAAAATGAGACCAAGCGTACTTTGACTAGGGTCAACGCCCGAGTCAAGGAAAGTCAACTGTTGTGCCAAGGCATGACCTGGCTCGTGCCAAGGTATGACCTTGCTCGTGCCAAGGCATGTGCCAAGCTTTCGCTAAGGTACGCCCAAGTCACTTTAGTGCACTCCCCAAGTCACTGCTGTGCTCGCACCCGGGAGCACCTTGCCCCATGCCAAGGTATGTGCCAAGCTTTCGTTAAGGTTTGCCCAAGTCGCTTCCGTGCTCGCACCAGGGAGCGCCTTGCCTGCTAAGGTTTGTGCCGTTCCATACCGTGCCCGCTAAGGTTTGCGCCTTGCCAAACCTTGCCCACTTACGTAAACACCTTGCCAAACCTTGCCCACTTCTTGCCAAGCCTTGCCCACTTAAGTATACACCTTGCCAAACGTTACCCACTTCTTGCCAAGCCTTTCCCACTTAGGAATACACCTTTCCAAACCTTGCCCACTTAGGTATACACCTTGCCAAGCCTTGCCCACTTAGGTATAGACCTTGCCAAACCTTGCCCACTTAGGTATACACCTTGCCAAGCCTTGCCCACTTAGGTATGAGCCATGCACTAAACCCCAATCCGTCCTAGAGTCTCCCAAAGCCTCCCGAGTCCACCGAAACTCGGTCATTTGTTGAGTTATCATACTGCCCAGCACAGCATGCTCCGGTTCAACTATTGGGGTGGTAGCAAACCTCCCCCGGCGGAAATCTTCGATGCCCTCATCGAACTGCTCGGTTCCTGCCGCTTCTGGTAGTTTGCTATTTCGTTCTCAAACTGCCATAGGGTAGTGTCCCGCTCCCAAGTAGGATCCTCCACATCAACCCACTTGATCAAGTAAAAAGTTCGCCTGTTCTTCTTACTTTGGCCACGCGTCTCGTGGCTGATAATCCGCTGCACTTATCCTGCAAACTCCTTCCGTATCATGGGTGGAGCCCATCTCGCTGTACTTCTTTCTAGATATGCCTCATCCGAAAGGAAAGGTTTGAGATAGCTTACATGAAATGTAGGGTGTATCTTCAACCTTTCTAGTAGCTTTAGGCGATAAGCTACCCTCCCAATTTGCTTGACCACCTCAAATGGTCCTTCGTATCGCTGGACCAGGCCCTTGTGTGTCTCCTTCTTGTTGAATTTCTTCAAGATCTGAGGAGTAAGCTTCAATAAGACAAGGTCTCATTCCTGGAACTCTAAGGGTCTTCTGTGCTGGTCGGCATACTTCTTCATTCTCCTGACAGCTTTGGCCAAACTGTTATGAGCTGCCTCCCTCAGCTCCTACTTTCTTCTTGCAAACCGATATGCCGCAGGGCTCGACCCCATCGACTTTGACTTGGATAATTCATGTGGAGTCACCAGTTGTTATCTTGTCGCCACATCGAATGGACTCAACTCCGTAGCTGAGCTTTTGTTCAGATTGTAACAGAATTGGGTTGTATCAAGTAAATCCACCCAATTCGTCTGACTTGCATTCACATAATGACTGAGATAGTCCTCCATTAAAGCATTAACTTTCTCTGTCTGCCCATCTGTTTGAGGATGGTTTGCTGTGGAAAACTTCAACTCTGATCCCATTAGATTGAATAAGGCAATCCAAAATCGTCCCGTGAACCGAGCGTCTCGATCACTGATGATGTCCTCCGGGATGCCCCAGTACCTTGCCACATGTTTTAAGAACAACTTCGCTGTCATGTCTGCATTATAATTCTTTGAAGCAGCTATGAATGTAGCATACTTCGAGAATCGATCTATCACCACCAGTACCCTGGTCATTCCCTACATATCAGGAAGACCAGTGATAAAATCCATAGAGATGCTCTGAAAGGGTCTCTCTGGTATGGGTAGAGGCTCCAGCAACCTTGACGCCTTCCTTCTCTCCGTCTTGTCTTTTTGGCATACAAGACAAGTCTGCACGTATTGATCCACGCCTTCCTCCATCTTCGACCAAAAGTAGGAACGTGATAAGAGGGCATAGGTGCGCTCCATGCCCGGATGCCCAGCCCACCGAGGATCGTGTGTCTCCTTCAAGAGTAGCCGCCTTAATCCACTTGTACTAGGAACATATGGGCGTCCTCCTTTGTCATAGAGGACCCCATCATCACACCAGAACCTCCGAGTGACTCCTTCCACTACTAGCTTCATCAACTTCGTATAAGTAGGATCTTTGCCTGTCTCTTCCTTGATACGAGGCAAGAATTCATCTTCCATCCTCACTATTGCTGCTACCATCTCAGCCACCACCTTGCGACTGAGTGCATCTAGAACCGAATTGAGCCTACCAGGCATGTGTTCGAATTGTACATCGAACTCTGATAGGAAATCTAGCCATCTCGCCTGCTTCTGGTTGAGCTTTTTCTGGCTCATGAAGTAGGTAATCGCTGAATTGTCTGTTCGCAATACAAAACTGGTTCCCAGCAAGTAATGCCTCCAAAGATGGAGAGCATGGATCACAGCTAGCATTTCCTTCTCGTAAGCCGGGTACCTCTGATTTGCATTTTTCAGTTTCCTACTTTCGAAGGCAATGGGGTGTCCTTCCTAGACAAGCACTGCCCCTAATGCCCTATCTGAAGTGTCTGTGTGCACCTCGAATGGTAGTTCAAAGTTTGGTAGTCCCAACACTGGTTCAAAGGCAATGACCTGCCTCAACTCCACCATAACTTGGTTGTATCGATCTGTCCATTCCCAAACTCGATCTTTCTTCAACAAATCTGTCAATGGTGCCACCTTCCGTGAGTAGCCCTCCACGAACCGCCGATAGTAATTTGCCAACCCTAGGAACGATCACAACTTCGAGACCTTTGTGGGGTTTGGCCATTCCATGATAGCCCGCACCTTCTCTGGATCCATTTGCAATTTGCCCTGGCCTACAACATGACCTAGGAAAGAAATTATTTGCGTAGCAAACTCATATTTCTCCCTCTTTACATACAAATGGTTAGCCTTCAAGGTAGTCAGAACCGTCCGTAAGTGATCCACATGATCATGGAGGTTCTGACTATAAATCACTATGTCGTCAAGGTAAACAACGACAAATCTATCAATAAATTCCCTCAATACATCATTCATTAAATTACAGAATGTAGCAGGGGCATTTGTCAAGCCAAATGGCATGACTAAGTACTCAAACGAACCATACCTAGTCACCAAGGCTGTCTTTGGAACGTCACCAACTGCAATCTGAACTTGATAGTACTTTGACCTCAAGTCCAGCTTTGTAAAGTAGGCCACACCAGATAACCGATCGAACAAGTCTGCCACAAGTGGAATGGAGTACTTGTTCTTCACCGTCAACTTGTTTAGCACGCTGTAGTCCACGCACATTCGAAGAGAACCATCATGCTTGCACTGGAAAAGGATTGGTGCTTCGTAAAGGGCCTTGGATGACTGAATGAATCCAACATCCAACAAATCTTGCAACTGCTTCCTTAGCTCCTTCAACTCCTTTGGAGCCATTCTATACGGGGCTTATACTGGGGGTTTTGAGTCGGGGATCAGCTCAATCTCATGGTAAATTTCCCTTTGTGGGGGTAATTGCTTTGGCAACTCTGCCGGCATCACGTCTCCGAAGTCTTCTATCATTTCAACGACTACGTTAGGGACCTTTAATGTCGTTCCTACCTTGGTCTCTACCAAGGCCGCTAGGAATATGGGTTCCCCCTTCCTTAGTCCATCTTTCATTTGAATGGCTGAAAGATGGGTTAGCTTCGTCTTCTCCTTTCCTGCAATTGTGTTGGTTGCAGGGACAAAGCAAGGGTGGGACTTGTTCATCACGAACAGTCCTTTCAAGAAAGTCATCAATGCAATGCTCTCCATGTGCAAAAAGTCGTTCCCTAGGATGACATCAAAATCATCCAAGTGAACAACCATTAGGTTGATATTTCCCTCCCAAGATCCAACCTTCAAATTTATGTCCGTGGCCATACCTTGAATTCGCTTTGCCTCCCAATTCACTGCCTTCATTTGACTGGAGTTCTCAACGAGATCCAATCCCAATTTCCCCACCTTATGGTCTGCCACGAATGAAAGAGTGGCTCCCGAATCCACCATTGCCAAGACTCGTCTCTGGTTCACCTCAGCATCCACGTACATTAGCCCCTTCGAAAGGCTCGTCTTGGCTTGTTGAATTGCATTCAACAGCTGCAATGGGTTCATTCGGGGCTGGCCATCATCCTCTGCGATCAGGCCAAAAGTTTCTCCTTTTTTGGGCAGTCTCGTGCCCTGTGAGGGCAATTGCAAATGAAACAACCCTTACCTGAGGAACTTGATGAGGGTCTCGGGTCTCCTTTAGGTGCTGGTTTCGGGCTCATTGGCCTAGGAGGAAAAAGCTTCTTCTTGCCCTTCTTCTAGTGGTTCTTGAATGGCTTCTTCTCCTTGTTCTTCCCTTCGCTCGGGGAAGAACTAGTCTTGAAGTCCACAAGACTATCAGCAGCCGCAATTGCCCCAGGCAAGTCCTTCACTCCTTGCCTCCTTAGCTCGACTTGAGCCCAAGACTGCAATCCCGTAGTGAAATTGAAAAGTTTGTCCTCCTCTGACATGTTTTTGATGTCCAGCAAGTGGGAGGAAAATTCCTTCACATAGTCACGCACCAATCCGGTCTGCTTGAGCTTGCGCAAGGCCTCCCACGCTTGCTAAGCCGCATTGGTAGGAAGGAATTGATCCTTCAATTCCCTCTTGAGCACCTCCCAATCTACGATTTTAGGCCTCCCCGCAGCCGCATCGACATCCACTCTGGTTCTCCACCAAAGCTTCGCATCGCCCTCAAGGTACATAGGGGTCAAGATGACCTTCTAACTCTCCTCCGTGCCAACAGTAGCGAAGTACTGCTCCATGTCCCAAATGAAATTCTCAAGCTCCTTTGCGCTCCGCTTGTCAGAGAATTTCTTTGGCTCCGACACCTTTGTTCGGGGCTTTGCCGCTACTGCACCGTCCGAGGTTTCGCCCATAGCTCACTTGAGTAAGCTCACCTCCACAGCTATTGTCGAGGCTGTTTTAGTGGTAAGTTCTCCCACCGACCGTACATCTGCTACAAGCTCCTCAAATCTCGTTTCCCACATTGCAATCATGGCTTCTTGTGACTCTCCCCTAGTCACTAATGAAGCCACCAACATTTCCAAGGCTTCAATACGTCGGGACGTTGTTAAAGACTCCGCCAATTCTGCCGGAGGAGACATCATTTCCATCACATGCTCTAGGTGAGACACCCTCTCACTTAGATTTCTTGCTGCTCGGGTCGCCATTGTCTCCGAACGAGGCTCTTATACCAATTGTCACAGGGCCAAATAAAAAGGGGTTTTTCTCTAAGAAATTTTTCTCACTCAATTGAACCTGTGGTGTCTAAGGGCCACCTTAGTTCAGCACACCAATACTCGAATTAAAGGGACGACAAGCAATAGGCAACAAGGAAACATTTTTACTAGCTCTCAATTGGGAATACAACTGTGGAACACTATGCTTCCCCAAGCTCAGAGCCCTTGACTTTATAGACTAGCCATTAGGTAGTTACATAACCAACTAGGAAACATATACAGTGTACATCGATCCATAGACCTGGTAAAACACCACTCCCTTAGTGATCAAGGCAGTTGCCAACTGCCTTGTTCCGTTGCTGCCATCTGGTTCCATAACCGCCTCCACTACTAGGTCAATTAGCACATGCTCCATGTATTCGGGACAATCCTAGACGTGGCTTGGTCATGGCTCGGCCATGACCAAGGTAGTTCCCCAACTGCTAGGAACTACCTCGACTTGGTCTACCCACGTTTCAAGGAACAAGGTCCATGCTTCTTTAAGGGACATGGACTGCGCCTCGTGGTACCTGTCCATGCCCAGGCACCTTGGGTGCTAAGCCAGGGCTCGGTGGAGTCCCACCGGCTCGGGGTGGCCGGACCATGGGTGCGTGGGTCTTCACCTTGGCATGGTGCCCAAGGCATGCTCGAGGGCCTTCCTTGCTACTCTTGCCCATGCCACCCCTAGGAGAGAGCACACCTCCCCTTATAGTAGTTGTTAAGCCGTTTCCCCAACTCCAATAGGAAACATCCCAAAATGAGACCAAGCGTTCTTTGACTAGGGTCAACGCCTGAGTCAAGGAAAGTCGACTGCTGTGCCAAGGTCTTGCCTTGCCCGTGCCAAGGCATGACCTGGCTCGTGCCAAGGTATGACCTTGCTCGTGCCAAGGCATGTGCCAAGCTTTCGCTAAGGTATGCCCAAGTCATTTCCGTGCTTTCCCCAAGTCACAGCTGTGCTCGCACCAGGGAGCACCTTGCCCCGTGCCAAGGTATGTACCAAGCTTTCACTAAGGTTTGCCCAAGTCGCTTCTGTGCTCGCACCATGGAGCGCCTTGCTTGCTAAGGTTTGTGCCGTGCCACACCGTGCCCGCTAAGGTTTGCGCCTTGCCAAACATTGCCCACTTAGGTAAACACCTTGCCAAACCTTGCCCACTTCTTGCCAAGCCTTGCCCACTTAGGTATACACCTTGCCAAACCTTACCCACTTCTTGCTAAGTGTTGCCCACTTAGGTATACACCTTGCCAAACCTTGCCCACTTAGGTAGACATCTTGCCAAGCCTTGCCCACTTAGGTATACACCTTGCCAAACCTTGCCCACTTAGGTATACACGTTGCCAAGCCTTGCCCACTCAGGTATAAACCTGCCAAACCTTGCCCACTCAGGTATACACCTTGCCAAACCTTGCCCACTCAGGTATACACCTTGCCAAGCCTTGCCCACTTAGGTATGAGCTATGCACTAAACCCCAATCGGTCCTTGGAGTCTCCCGAAGCTTCCCGAGTCCACCGAAACTCGGTTATTCGCTGAGTTATCATGCTGCCCAGCCCGGCATGCTCTGGTTCAACTATTGGGGTGGTAACAGCTACCACCATAGTCCGTCCATGGGTCTTGCCTTGGCATGATTTCCCAATGCGTCATATAAGGTCTTCCTTGCTTCCTTGCCCATGCCACCCCTAGGAGAGTCGCCCCTCTTTATAGTAGATGTTTAGCTATTCTTGGAATTACAATAGGAAACATCCTAAAGTGAGACAAATCATACTTTGACGCAATCAATGCCCAAGTCAAGGAAAGTCAATTGTGCTCATGTTAAGGTCTTGCCTTGCCCGTGCCAAGGCGCGACCTTGCTCGTTCAAAGGAATGTGCCAAGAAATGCCACGCTTTCGCTAAGGTATGTGGCAAGGCGGCATTGTGCCCATGCCAAGGAACGCGCCAAGGAATGCCATGCTCTTGCTAAGATACGTGCTAAGGCGCCGCTGATCTCGTACCACAGAACGCGCCATGCCCACACCTAAGTGTACTTTGGCATGCACACACGCTCACTTAGATACACGCATATGCGCACTTAGGTATCCGCCAAGGTAAATATGGGACCTCCATGCGCTGTACCCCAATCTGACACCTGAGTTTCTTGAAACCTTCCTAGTTTACCAAAACTCGATCTCACTGAGTTTCCCATGCCCAGCCCCACATACTCCAGTCCTACTATTGGGGTGGTAACAATAGGGTATATGTTGTCCCAGTAGCTGTACTAACAACCAAAGTTCTCTCTAACCTAACTGGTCTCAACCTTAACTGGTCAACCATGCGCCTAAAATAAAGGAAACAATGGAACCAGAATTAATCATAACGTACATCAAACAACTACAAATTGAAATCATACACTCAAAGAGATGTCGAGTTGCCTTAAGGTCTGGCTTAGTAGCAACATGTGCACGCTCTCTAGTTTGATGTTGGCGTGGTGCTATACTTTGATGGAAACCAGTAGTTTGTGGACACTCTCAGATGAAATGTCTCAACTCTCCACACTGATGATAAGCTCCCGTAAGCTCTACTGAAAATTCACTTATTGTGGACACTCTAATAAGGTGACCCACCTGTCCACACCTATGACATGCTTCAGCAGGACTCTGGCCTAAGTAATCATGTCTACTCTGCCCCTAACATAACCTCTGCCCTTGTTGTACACTACCCCTACCTCTTGTGTCTCTAGGCTGTTGCACCTGCTGTGGTGCCTATGGTGGTCGACTAGTGTAGATCAATACCAGAGTAGGTGTTGCAACATATGCCTAAACAAGTTGTGATGACTGTGGTACTAATGCTACACTCTGAGCTCTGTTAGGTCGTTGTCCCTGCCATAGATTGCTCTTTGTCTTGCCTCTTGAACAACCTTAACCCCGCTCACTCTGTTCCTCTCGGGGCTGAACATATCCCTCATTAGGTGTGTCCTCAGGTATGCCTCCCTCGCCAAACTACAGTAATAAACATCCATAATGTGGAAGGTAAAGTAGTGACGATTATCCCTTCGATATCTGGTAGCAGTCACTCAGTAAAGAAGTGGACCTAATCTCTATCCTGGTCAACTACTCCATCCGCAAAAGGAAGTAGATGCTAATACCAGCCTATATAGGCTAAAACTAACTCTCCTACTGCCTGTCGAATATGCATAAACTCCTCTCTCTTAGCAATCATAGTCAAAGGTGGAAAATACTTATGACTAAAGGGTTTCATGAACTCTAACCATGTGGTCAGCTCCCCGTTTGTGGCTATCAAACTGTCGCACAACACCTTCGTATCTCCATTAAAAAGAACCCTGCCAATCTTGGTTTCCTGCTATCCTCAATCTTGAGAAGATTCTGGACCTTCTCATGACTGCGTATGTATAAGTTCATCTCATCTATACTCGGACCACTGCTGATCTTTTTCAGTCTGTACTTCTCATACTCCTAAATCTATCTCGCCTCTAATTTCAAGTGTGTGTCAATATCATCTTGAACTTGTGGCACCACTGCAATTTGTACTAAGACAACTGATGTAATCAGTCATACAGGTATTATACTAGTAGTGGTAACCAGTGGAGTGGTCTGAGGTGTAGCTGGACTCGCATTCTGTCTAGGAGCTACCATTGAAGTACATGAAGATGACAATTGTTGTGCCTGGCCTTTAAGAATTTCTAGTCCCTTATCCATCCATCATCCCTGATATTCAACTGTTTGAGTCCAGGTCAGTAACTTACATGCCAAAGTCGCAACATCACTCAGTGCATCCTTTGGAGGATCTCGAACTCCACTTTGATAACTAGTATCGGGGTGATCAGCCATCCTGATGTGCAATAGCAAATGGCGAGTACCGATCAGTTTTAGATAATGATATATTATAATACACATTAAGATTAACATGTTCAAAATAACACATTAGGATTTCCACACTAAGTTAATTTGATTGTGTCTTAGGCTTATGCAGAATCAAGGCGATAAACTTTTATGCTCTTATGCCAACTGTGACGGCCTCAACAACCACAAACTTGGCCCCACCCAACCTAAACCTAAGTAGACCCCTGAGCAAGTCCGTGATGAGTCAAGCAACTCTAGTCAACCTTGACTTACCATATTTTTTTTGAAAACCTTAACTTACCATATTATTCGTTCACTTTACTTACTATCTCATTATTGTTAACGCTTTGATTTCCTTGTCTTTATCAAGTTATTATTTATCCTTTATACAGTCAGGTGTGGAAAGGAATCGTTCTCACAATTTTTACAATTTCATTAAACTAATTAAGGCTTGATAAAAACCTAGATATGGAAAATCTTGTCCAAATAAATATCTCATGTATATCAGTGATCAATTGAAACCCCAAAACAGATATATGCATGTACTATTAGGTGTCTCAATCCCTAATAGCCCCAAAAAGATCAAAACGTATGAATAGATAGTCAAATATAAATCAAAAGAGCAAAGTAAATACCTGCTGAGTAAGAGCAAATGCAATTGGCTCTGAGCGTGCCTCAGAGGATATCACCAAGCATAGGCGTCTTACCCCGACTTGTCTACAGATCTGCACGGACTGTCATAAAAAAGATGATGAGTACAAAAGCAACAGTAAACGACAACAATAGGGATCTCAACATAAATTTTGATTCCACAATAAACAATAAATCTATAAATCATGTGGTATATAAAAAAACTAAAAGAGATAGCAATTTGCTTAATAAACAAATTTAAAGAGGTTCAAACAACGATAATTAAGTGATCAAGAAGCAAAACAGATAGGCAAATAAATAGTCCCAATCAAACTGCGGGTCACAAGAACTCCTCAACTTGTAATCGACACAATGGGCCTGTATGTTACCTCCACTATCCGACTATATGTGATCCATTGGGTTCGAAGGTCAACTCCACTGACCAAACAATATGATAGGAAAAATCCACAGACATGACCGGTTGCTAAATCCCTAGCGCACTACAGAAGGAAAGCCATAGTCACATGCCACATGCTAAATCCTCTCGATAGGCTCTAACGACAAGTCACACACTGTGCCAGCAGTAAAACTCGTTGAGACTCTTCTCCTCAAGTGGACTACCTAAACCCTAGGTTACTCGAACAAGAATGGATTACAAATGACACACATTTAAAGGAAATAACTAGTCAATAAATAGAAAATAATTTGTATTGATGCTACTATTGCCTTTTCTTACCTCTAATTTCAATAAAACAAGTCTCTCCTAGCTCCAGTCATTCCCCAATTGATTGTTCGTACTCCGCTTGACACTTGACATTTATTCAGACCAATTTCCATTAATTTTCCTTAAGTTTCCCAAGTTTTCCCCACTTTCTATAATTTCCATATCATTAATCATTCACGAAATTTGATCGATTACTCAGGTTTCGGGTTGTATTTGCACCCATTGGAACACTCGAGCACAGCCCTGAAATTTTCGTAAATTATAAAATTATTTTTCCACTTAATGGATTTGGCACCGTGGATGATGCTAGACGTTTAAGGTGTCACAACGTCCCCCACAGCGTGGACTTGGCAATAAGCCAGACCTGGTCACGCCGTGGCTTACATTGTGTACTGAAAGGCCATGATTCCCTCGGCTGCGCCACATGCAATTTTTTTATACTTGGGGTTTTCGAATCCTAGCTCGCGTCGCCATGTTCCGAGTCTACCCCAAGTGCATAGAGACCACAGTCAACACCCAAAACAATCATCAATTTGTACCCAACATGCCGGTAACGCTCGATTAAAAAATCAATTCAAAATTCACAAAAATCTCTCAAAATTCCAAATTTCATAAACAACCATAGCAACTCATCCATCACACCTCCATTAATCATCAAACTCCGACAAATCCAACATGAAATTCCCAGAAAAATCAAAACCCCACACGGTGCTTAACACTTATCTTAATGAAAACCCGAAAAATAAATGTCAAAACGACAAGAATCATATGGTGAGTTGGAATCTCACATTTTCTCACGTGCTTAGTCAATCCTCAACGTCGATCTGAGCTCAAAAATCACCAAAACCCTTTGCTCCAAATTCGATTTCACATTGATGAGAGAGAAAGGGTGATATCCACCTATTTGTACTCACCACTCCATCCACTCCCACGCACGCAACTCAAGGTCAATCCAATGGCTTATGCTCACTCTAGCCATGAACTTTTCTAACTCTAATAGGTGACTCCCATTGACTTTGTCATTTGACCATATCCTTTTCAAATAACATTCAAAGCTTTCCCTAGCTTTCCCACACCCAAATCGCGCCACAACTCGTGATAATGCGTGTTCATGACCGTACTAATGTACTGAACATGTAACTTTTAGATTATCTATTATGCAAAATTGTATTTTTTCAGTGTTTTAGTTCATTTTGTCTCCCGGACTCTTAAACACCCTTGAAGTTCACCCGGTACTCGTTTCTCACGTTTTTCGCAGACTGAACTTGTTATATGTCACTAACACGTACTCACCACATCCTCGCACATTTTGGACACTGAAATTAATGTTGAAAAAGTAAATAAATAGTAAAGCACACCAAACAAACAAAATATACCTCGTTGTCGATTCCTAAGGACCGAAACAATTACACCTCGATTATCTGGTCCCACAATACGACCCTAAAATGACACATGTACGAGTTATAATTTTACGGCCATTACAAACACATCTTTAGAGGTCTCAGTCAGATTCGACAGTTACCCCTTTAGAGGTTGCGGTCAAAGTCGGTTGATACCTCTTTTGTGGTGTCGGTCATATGTGACCGAACGCCACAGGCGACACTTTTTCACTTCTAGGACACCTCACAACCATATCCACCTTGATCAACGAAAAAAACACTCCTATGACACTTGGTAACCTAGTAAAAGTGTTCTACGATGACTAAAATTGAGAAATGCAGAGTATTGAGGGATGTTGGGGTGAGGATGAGGATGATGAGGTGAGCAAGAATATTTTTCGAGCTTTGAAACAAATTTTGGGTAAATTAAGTTAAAAGTGGGATAAGCTAAATAAAAAATTAAAAAATGAGGTACAAGAAGCAAAAGGTGGGGTCCGAATAGCCACTATCTTTTTCTAATGTGTTGTTTTTAAAAAAAATTACATTCCTTTTCTTTACGTTTTATTTTGTTTTCTTTTCCTTTTCCATTACATTTTTTAACGTCGTCTTTTTTTATCTTTTATTTTATTTTGTTTTTTATCAATTCGACTCAAAAAGATCTATACAATGCCACATTTCTTTTGGTTAGAATACCAAGTTACATATTTGTATACATAGCAATGCGCATCACAAATTTTTTATATTAATTAAACTAATGCAAGTAAATGAAAGTACATGTATCATAAAATTGTGAATGTATATCTATGTGACGGTCTCAGTTCCCCACAAAACTGGGTTCCGCCCAGCCTAGACCTACGTGTACCCCCAAGTCTTTACTCGCGAAGTCAACGCATCCTAGTTAGCCTCAAATGCTAACGTACATTGCTTCATTATTATTTTAATGTAAAAGTTATAGGATTATAAAGTTATCAAGAAATTCGTAGCAGAAATTACTATAATCACTATAACTATTAAATGGATATTAGCAATAATGGATAACCTAATCATGTGGAAACCTTGAGAAATGGATAAATACATGCATGTCTAGTGATCAAAGATATACAAAGCGATCATACATGATATCTCTAGTCTCTCAATCCCTAACACATGTCCCAGTGTTTCACAAAACATAATATACAATAATCACAGTCAAAAGAACAAAAACCTATAATGAGTAAAGAAAAGGATCACTTCGAGAGTCCTCAGAGGATATCACCTAACATCAATTCCTTCTCCTTACTTGTCTCTGCTCTATCTGCACCACCGTCACAAACTAGACAGTGTGTGCTTGAAATAGAGAAAGTAATGCTAGAAGAAACTAAACAGTAATTCAAGATTTCTCGAATAAACATGCCAAATATCATGCGGTATTGAAAAGAGAAAAATATAACAAATGGCATGATAAAAAGACTGACAAGCTAAGCAACGAATTTTGAGTGTCTCTAGAATCAAAGAAGGCCCATAAGTGGTCAATATCAATGCAGTACCGCAACACCATATTTTTAGTCACCACAGTGACCAACAAACTATAGACACCGCAACGCCTAAACAATCCAATACTCAGGGTATAACCCGCTATCAGTGGGTGGAATAACACAACCGCAGATGTGTTCACGCTTACCCACTCATATGGAACCAAAGGTACCTTCGCAACACACTTACGCCAAAACACTCAACCAAGAAAAATAATAACGGAATTCCAACAAAGGAACAATTCAAATATACTTAACAATACATGGAAAATGAATTATGCATACTTCCTAACTAGCTTACATTCGTACGACAACGTACCTGAAAAAATCACAAACCTCCAATCCTCGTGTACCTCTAAGCTATCCACTCAAATTTTCAAAGTTTGTCAATTAACCCAAATTTGCAAATCCTATTAATATCATTCTAATTTACGCAATTTTCCATAATAATTTAATTTGTGTAATTAGGTTGATTTCTGTGGTATTGGGTCGTATTCAGACCCAATTGGATACCCGAAAGATCCCTGCAATTTTTCCAAATTTTTAAAAAATTGGCCTTTGTGAACAATGTCACGCCACCAAGACGTCGTACCTTTTTTTTTTTCTAAACGGCATCCCCACAGAGTCTTCTCTTATTTTTATTTTTGCTCTCTGCTCGAGACGTCGTGGGAGAGAACTCCTTATGGCGTCCCTCGCGGCGTATTTAGCATAACATCAACTCTGGGGTTTTTCGAAACCCCAGCTCGTGTCGTCGCGCTTCGAGTCTATCTTAAATCCTTAGGGACGTCCATGAAAACTTAAAACCCAACTCGCTTTGCGTCGAAACAGAAAAAACACCCTAATTTGAAAATAACTCGAAATTCTTCAAAAATTCTCAAAAATCCCATTTCACTTCAAATCCATAAACCAACCACAAATTCATCAATAAAACACTCTATTGATCCAAAAACCATCAATCAAATCTATTTCCCAACATTTTTCTGAATTCACGCCAAATTGTGCACAAACACGCAAGGAGTAGGAATCCTACCTTTTTACGCGTATTCGATCGATCCACGACATCGCCACGTCCCCGAAACCACCGAAGAATTTCCATTCAATCAAAATAAATAAAATGGATGAGAGAGAAAAGTTAGTTTTTATACTTTCCATTCATAACATAATAGAATGACTTCAATAGGTGACTTGATTTTTAAAACCACTCTGTAACACACGTTCTCGATCCCGTTTCAACCCTCGACTCGCACCGCGTACATTCCCGGACATAACCTTGCTCCCACATTTTATTTAATTATTTATTATTTTTCATAATTCACTAATTACCATTTTCGATGTTTAATTATTTGTAGTTTATCATAAATTTCTGTTTTTCCTAGCCGAATCTCACACAGAAATCCATAGTGATTAATAAACACCATAACAACACACTATGACATACATAGTTCACATTCGGGTATAAATAATAATACAAGCAACACTACAAAATAAAATATACCTCAGTGTCGAGTCCCGAGGATTGAGTAATATTACAAATTATAATGAGTAGGTTACAGCCATGTAAAACACGACACGTGTCACCAATTAAATTTGAGGGTCGTTACAACCTATATCTATATTTATATCTATATTATGTGTTGTATTTATATTGTAATGAAATATTGTTTTATAATAAACAAGGTTGGAGTGTAGTATAATACCGAGGTTTGTGCCAATTTTTTTATATCGTGTAATTATCTTATCGAAAACATTTTAATTTCAGCAACGTTTTATTTTAGTTATTATTAGAATATCAAGATGTACAAGTTGTGTTTACTAGGTGTTGGTTAGAGGCTTCTAACCATAGTTAAGTATGGCTGATGTATCGAGGATTAATTAGGGTTTCAGACTGGGTATCACCCTATTCGGGTTAGGGTATACTACACTACAGGGAGTGACCACCACCCATGCCCCTCCCCTCTTTTAGATCTATCCCAATATATATCTATGTTATGCTTATAATAAGAAATTGTATAATTTGGAAGGGTTGGCCCAATAGTAAGGGTAATCTTGGAATTGTGTGGATTAGGCACACTGCTCCTAGTTAATTTCTTCGTTGCATTAAAATTTTCTTGGTCATTAGGGTACTCTTTGGTCAGATACGCTTAGGCCGATTGCACTAAGATCTCATGAGAGTAGTTAGACACATCTAAATACTCACAAATATTAAAAAAATAATAAAAATTTGTATGAACTAGCATAATGATAAGGTAGAGTGCGAGGTGTGTGAGTTAAGTGTACAATCTTGAGTTTGATTTCTTGATTTGAATGTTTGTGCTAATGGGGCTATCTCTTGATCGATAAGCACCAGAGTCTCGTGAGATTAATATCATACAAATAACAAGGGAGCTAAAAGTTACACCCTATAGGATATATAGAGATTTAGAAAGTTGTCACAATATATAAATATATATATATATATACGCCACAATTACGTCTACCAACATGTAATTCATGCCAACGAGCACGCTCGGCGTAAACGCTATCCCGCGTCTTAAGTGTGTCTTTCTTGACTCTTTCATGATTTGATTATTCATAAGTAATATTAAAGTTCATACAACCATAACTCACACTCTAATCATAGCAAATTGGCATAACTACAACCCTAACATGGGTTAATTAAGATTTGGATTAACACTAATTACTTGCTTAAAGTAATGGGTCGTTACATAACCAGTATAGATCATTGATCGTAAGATATAGACTTTGCAAAATAGGGAGATCGATCCTGAAGGTTTTGGTTCGTTGACAGAATCACGAGACCGAGGGACACACCTAGGAGCTCGAGTCTACTATGAGGAGCCATTAGTCGGTATGAGTTTAAGTTCATTATTTTTAAATTTTGGGGCGAAACTTTACATAGATGGGAAGAACTGTAACGACCCAATTTTAATTAAGACGTTATTACGACGTGCTTGCAGACGTAGATGCTAGCTCAACACCTCGTAGACCCCGCAGCTAGATCAGGACAAGCTTGGGGTAGGTAAATAAATTGTTTTTGTGTGTTGTTTGCTTAATTCACGGTGTATGTGTCTAGTTATGTTTAATTACATCGCTATACATTTTCTTTTATTGTTATTGACCATGCAAGATAGTGCGACCGGTATTCACCTGGATTAACGTGTAGACGGGGCTATCGGGTAAGCGAATGATAGTACACTAGGTTGAGAATAATACACACATGATAAATGAATAAAATGCATTAAAAATTAATATTAAATGTCAGTTAGTCGCGTAAGACCATTGTTGTACATGAGTGACACGCGTCGTGGCATGGAGTCAGGTAGTGGAACGTACAAGAGGCAAATCAATTGTGTTGGGAGAGGATAAGATCAAGGAAAAGTTACAATTTTGGTGAACTTTTTGACCTCATCATGACCCTTGGATGAAAAATTGTGATAGACCTAACACAAGAGATGACTTGGACCTATAAATAGTTGGATTTCTCACAAACTACCACCTTTTCTCTCTCCTTGTTCACTAAAATCCAAAAATTTGTTGTGTGTTGAGGGTTTTATGGATATCTAGAGGTGATTTGGAGCATCAAATGACGATGAGTCAACAATTGAAGGTGAGACTCTCGTTCTCCTTATGATTATTTACGTTTCAGGTCCATTTTTTTGGGTTTTGGCACGAGTTTCGTGGATGTGTGTTGAGCACACCAGCTTTCAATGTGTTGAAATGGATTACAAGTGTTTTGTTGAGCAACAATGGTGAAATGGTTGTTGTGGTTGAAAACTCTTTGAGTTTTTGGCAAACTATTGAAGTTTTTGTCGATAAATATTGGGTTTTTCGTCTTAGATGCATTACGTCGAGGTTTTATGGCCTATTCTGATTGTTATGGGGATCCATGAGATGTTGCAATAAGTTCAGACCGCAGTGACGAGTCTAGGTGCCGAAAAACCAAAGTATTGCATTTTTGACTGGGACACCGCTAAGGACACTGTGGAGGTAAAACCCTCACGACATCTCCAATGGAGTCCGAGGCAGTAAGACACCCCAATATCATATTTTGGGTCATATCGCGGGTACCAACCCACAACGGCATGACTCACGACCCCAAGAGCACTGACCCACTGCCTTGGATGCCATAAGCAAATGCTCTCAGTGGCGCCTCCCACGACGTCCATAAAAGAAATTTAATTAAATATTTAAAAATGAGTTTTACCGATTTGGCCTATTAAGGGCCTAACTTGGAGACCATTATTGAATATAATGTGGTTTATAATGATCTAATAAATGTGAATTTAGGAAAACTTGTGAAGTTTGGGAAATTAATAGAATTGTCGGTAATCAGGTGTTTAGGATTGATTGACTGGTGATTGAGCACATATTTGGAGACGTGATTGGACAGTATAGTATTAGTTGGAGTGTTATTTGAGGTGCATAGTATCCCAATTGAAATTCCTTGAGTATTTACATGCTTTATATATTTGAATTTCATTGAATTGTTCAATTACTCCTTTCCTGTTGTGGTTATATAGATGATTGGTAGGGTGCTCCCTCGTCGCCTGTTCCTTGTGGGTATGTCCACTAGTCTATAACACGTGTTGCTAGGGGTCCCGATGGATAGTTTGACTTGAGTATCATGATGGGGCACGTGTTGGTGTGTTGTAGGTCTACGGCGGCCATCGAGAGGACCCAAAGGCTGAGTATGCTAGAGTGCTACTCGGTGGCAGTGTTCGCGGTGTAGTCCAAATTATGGTGCTAGTCTGACTTAGACTTAGACAAACACTTTGAGCTTATCTATTATTTATTCACGCGATGAGCATAGTTACCTATTTATTTTTTTGCATGTTTATTTAATACCTTATTAAATTCTAGTATTTATTTATGTAATTACTCGCTGAACTTCCTTAGGAACACTCACTCTGGACTCGTTATCTGACTTTTTTGTGATGGCTTGACTGTAGATCCTGGTTCGAGTTGTGGCAAGGGCAAGCTACCCCAACTACCTATGATTCTCAAACTACAAGATGGACTTGTACGTTTGTATATATATATTGCTATCGTTTTTATGTTGAGTTTTAGGACATTACAAAAAACTCATGGCATATATTTTGATATTTTGAGGCTTTTCATCTTGATATCCATATGATGCATGGTTTACATGTTTTCCACATTAGTAAATTGCTCTATTAATATGATATTGATATCTTAAATGAATCTATCATGTTTAAGAGTTTTCCGCTTAAATATGATGATTTAATATATGATTAGAGTCCAAATGATGAATATAAATTGTAAAAATGCTTACAATTAGAGGTTTAAATGATGACTGGGGTATTAGTCGCACGTGGGTATAACTGGCAGCTATGTGGGTGGTTTTGGGTCCACGTTGGCACCGGTGGCAGGCCTCGGTATTTTGGGCCATTACAGAACCTCTATCGAGAGAACTAGTCGTGGAAAATCATTTGAAACGCTGCCCATGTGGTTGGCTCCTAATGAGTGTTGGTGTATGCTATGTAGCACACAACAACATCTCCTCTCAACATATGTAATATACAGGCCTTAATGCTCTTCAGTATACTCAACAGCTTGTGTAGCCGCTGATGCGTAATCAACCATTTCCAGGCCATCTTTTATGTCCCAGATTGAATTTGAAGAACTACCTCATTAAGTAACCTCTGTTATCAATGAAGTCTCGAACACGTTTGTTTGTGTCACTGCAGGTGTCTGTATCGATGCAGTTGTTGGTGTCTATATCGGAATAACCATTGGTGTGGCAACCACTGCCGGAGTTTCCTGTACAACTACACGAGGTGGTACAGTTTGAATGATAGGATCAAATGTCGTCTTTGTCCTACTATGTGTTCGTAGGACGGTAAGAGATTTAAGTGTTGTTGTCTGATTACGCATCATTTCTAACAGCAACTCAAACTGTTTATAGTGTACTGCGACTTGTGTAACTACTACCGGATCCAACCCTCCATATCTGGCCTGATCACTCATCTCACCAACCACCATAATTGGTGGAGTCTGTGATGACCCAGTTCCACAACCCTAAAACTGGACCCCGCTCGACTTAGAATTACGTAGACCCCAAATCAAGACTCATGCAGTCAACGCAAGCCTAGATAGCCTTACCTTACCTTTCATCCTTTATTAAGCAATTTAACTAAGAGTTATTAATATTAGTGAGTTATTCAAAGACAAGCAGAACTAAAATCTCTAACTAATAAAAAAAATCGTAAAACATGAGTTAGGATTACCTAAAGTGTGGAAACCGTGCATATGTATACCAATAACCATATGTTAAATCACCAGAAAGTAATATCAATGTATATAGGCCCAACATCTCTCATGCCCAAATCCTAGTGTTAAACAATATATACAATAATACAAAATATTTCAAACTTACATCGATAACAAACGATGAATAGCTCCAATATCCTCAAATCAAGTCACCAAGCTGAGGAGCTTTTCTTTTGCTCGACTGTTGATCTGCACTCACTAAAACACGAGAATGACGAGTCCCAGGTAAGTAATACCAAATAAGATGTTTACAATATTTCAAAAGTAAATAAATAGTTTATATATATGTCGATAGAAAAAAAGTACAGGGAATACATGAATAAATAAATACTGAAAATAAATCTGAATCAATTGAAAATGAGTGTCTAGGAAAATAATAGAAAGACGCAAGTAGTCTCGACCAAAAAGGGTTGTTAAGTCGAGGAAAAATACCTACCATAATTTAGATTTTGAACGTGCTACATTTACACCATCCTAAAGTCCTCGCAAATGCAAATTTCCTCGATAATCTAGCGAAGAACTGTCACTCTGTGTAAAACTACAAAAAATATCGTGCATCCCAATTTCCTGTCTCTAGAATATTACCTTAGATAATCTGTTTTCCCAAGGATCACGTTGACTTACTTTCCCTTGGACCACCCAATTAAAATAAAGTTCCAAACCAAGAATAAAGCAATAACAATTACAAATTAAAGCTTTGAGAAATAACTGTAAATCTCCCCACTAGTTTACTTACTCGTGTCCAACGCTTTTAGGAACTCATACGCCTGTAATTCATCCCTTACGAATCCCACGTGTGATTATCAGTATCTTATAATCCCCTGTTAATCAATTGATTACCAAAATCCGTTAATTATACTTCAAATTATCCCATTTTCCATACTTTAATTCCTTTACGTTTTAGGTCAATTCCTCGGGCAATGGTTCGTACTTGAACTCATTTGGATATCTGAGAAATCCCTGAAGTTTTATATTTAAACTTATTTAATTTTAAGAAAATGTAACATTTTTCAAAAAACAAAGAAAGTGTAAACCAATTAAATAGAATGCAAGTAAAGGGTCATTTAGGGTAATATTTGCATATATTTAAAAGTAATTAAAGACAGTTACATTCTGAAGTAATTAAGGGGCCATAATCTATTACTATTTAAAAATATAATTAAAAAATATAAAAACTAAAAAATCTTGGTGTACCAAGTGGCACGTCGAGAGGGCTGGAAACCGCCACTTGGCAACCACAAGGTTTTCCCTTATTATTGATATAGAAGTTTCATAAATTTATTGAAACTCAGTATAATGCCAAAATTTGAGTTTTGCGCAGTGATAATAATATAAAATATTATAGCTCAACACTTAATGATTTATTGAAAACAATAGAATTGTTCATCAAACAAGTTGTGTTAATACTCTGCAAAATAGAGTTGTAAAGCGAAAAAATTGACATCTATTGGAAGTTGTATGAGCTTCTTTAATTGCAACACATATGCTGATTGAATTTTAGGGGGAAGCAATCACTTATGCAGTTTACTTAATTAATCGAGCACCTTCTAGCGCACTTAAATTTCAAACACCCCATCATGCTATGACAAATGTCATGATTTCCCCTAGCATTTCAAATTTATCACCTCGTGTTTTTGGTTATGTATCATAGTACAACTTCACAAGCACCAACGCACAAAATTAACCCCTTGAGCATTACGTTGTTTATTTGTAGGATATGCACCACATTAAAGAGGGTATCGAAGTTATCATCCTCCTACACGTGATATTTGTTACTATTGATGCAGTGTTTCATGAAGATGTGATGTACTTCTCCATTGAGTCTGAACTTCCGGGGGAGTATGCAAAAGATATTCAAAATTTTCAATATGATTCTCAGTTCCTTAAAGAAGATTATTATGTCTTTAAGGAAGGGATAAACGAGGTATTCAATGATGAAGTGGACAACCGAGAAGCAGTTGCGGAATTGAATGGATTGATTGATCCAAATGAATCTGAAGAAATACATGACATTCAACATACTCCAACATATGAAACAGAATGTATTGAAGAAACACCAAACCAATCATCTTCTTTGGGAGAAATTCTAAATCCATTCATTGAACCAACAAGAAAACAATAACCATACCATTGCACTAGATGTGTTCCCAAGTCAACATATGAACCCAATTTGTCTAGTAAGGCGAAATATCCCATGAGTAATTATGTGTTTAACCACCCTATACCTAAATGAAATAAGTCATTTTTGAATCAAATATCTGTTGTATCTATTCATAACAGTGTGTTGTTTGCTTTAGCCGATCCGAGATGAAAATCTACTATGAATGGCGAAATGAATGCTTTGCAGAAGAATGAAACTTGGGAACTTGTGGATTGTCTACAAGGAAAGAAACCAATTACGCGACGATGGGTATATATAATAAAACACAAGGTAGATGGAACTATTGAATGCTTTAAAGCTTGACTTGCTACATGGAGACATTTGCACCTATAGCTAAAATCAACACGGTTCAAGTCTTATTATCATTACCCGCAAACATGGATTGGTCACTCCAACAATTGGATGTGAAGAACATGTTTCTTCAGGAAGAGTTTTCGGTGGAAGTTTACATGGATCTTCCACAAGGATGCATCATGACTGACAAACAAAGATACTAGGTATGTAACTTTAAAAAGTCATTATATGGGCTAAGACAATGTCCTGGAACATGGTTTGAAATGTTTACTAAATCAATGAAAGTGTTTGGCTATCGCCAAAGTAGTTCTGATCATACTTTGTTCTTAAAAAGAGACAATGATAAGATCACAACACTCATTGTTTACGTTGATGATATGGTGGTAACAAGTAACGGTTAGAATGAAAGGCAGGGCCTACAAGAATATCTATCTATCTAAATAAATGCAATCTTCTAAGTTGATGTCATGTGTAGTACTTGAATGAAATTGAAGAACCCACTTTCAAATCTTTGTAATGTGCACACAATTTAACATAGAAGGCATTAGTACTATAATAATGTAGGGTTTTCCACATATATCAACATTAAAAGATAGTACGTATATAAACTATGAAGCAAAACTCCAAATGATTTAATCTAAAGAATTCTAACCAATATAGAGGAGGATTCTTACATGACTAAATGAGCTGCTTCCGTTTGGGATTTGTTGCCTCACTTTCTATTAGATCTAAATAAATACAATATATTATAGATTAAAAAGTTAGGTGATATATATAGAAAGAGAGAGGTTTAAGTTAATATAAGTATAAAATAAATAAATAAAAAAGAACTCGCTTAGTGTTTTATCATTATCAACAGAGAGAGGGCCCTTTCTTGATCAATGATTGTAGCCTAAACTCTTTTGAAAGTGGAAGTAAAGCAAAGTCATTAAATTGAGGAGACTTCCAGGGAAAGAGGGCCCTTTCGTGTCTTTTGTTTCCTTCTCTTTCTTGAAGAGTCTATTTATTCTAAAAAGAAATTGTGATTCGAGTCTAGATACGTGAGTCCATTTTTTTTAAGTGAAGATATATATATATATATATTTATATATATGAGTTCTTTTGAATTTCATGAGACGCGAGATTTTTCAATTTGTGCATGTCCCAAATATTTTTGCTTATAAAATCTCCTAGAAGATATCCAATGTAGTTGCCTAAGTTAAAATCATAAGATCAACTAGTTACAGTCTCACTAATGTTGTTTCTCATTGACTCTTCTCATTTTTTTAGGCAAGTTCGGCATGTATGATATACATGCACCAACTTAGGAGGAGTGCTAAGATTATAAATGGAATGAATAATTAATTGATTGATTGATTGAGTGATTGATGGATTGATTAATCGGTTGGAGATTCCATATTTGAATACATTTGTACCTCTATGAATATAGAATTGGTGTAGCTATCAAAGCATGAATGAAATCATACTTGCATTTCTCTGTTGGGCTTAGGTCAAAAAGGTTTTTTTTCTAGAAAAATAGAAGTTTTATTAATATTAATGGCTCGGTACAAGACCAAACATAGAATCAAATATTAAATTGATTCACTAATCATATTTGTTCAAAAGAACTGCCATTACTTTATTTTTTAATGCGATTGTGATATTGAAACAGTTTGACAATTAGATACTGCTTTCTACAACATTAAAGATATTATAATACACAAACTCCTGCTGTACCACAAAACAATAACTAAACTTCTTGACCAGGAGAAGAAAATCTAAACCTTCTCTATAAGGAGAAGACAAAATCAAGATTTCCAGCAAAGGGAAGACAAACTACCTAATAATAAAACTAAAAATAAAGACAAACCCAAATGCCGCACAAATCCAAAAATGAGTGTGGAGGAAGATGTCGCAACAAGAAGATTCAAACTTCAGAAATCTAAAGGATTTGTACTTTATTAAACACAAAACACGGAGAGATGAAGATTGGAGCCACCACCAATCAAAAAATCGGCAGTGATTAAAGATCTTGATTCAAGAGAGAAAACTAAGAAAATGGGTTTTAGGGTTAGATCAGCCGCCTCTTGGAGATGTCCACTTTGTTAGGTCACAAAACGTTATTTATTTATTTATTTTGAAAATCACATAAGTTAATTATTTAATGAAAAAATTTATTGTTTTCAATAAAAATGACACAGTTTATTTTTTTAATAGAGAGATCAAGGTTTCGATAAGATATGGAGTTTGAAGTGTCTGCCTTTTCCTCCTGATCTTGGCATGCGATGTTCCATCGCACTCAGAGCCTTACATCTTGCTCAACTAGTATTGATAATTTCAATTCAAAATAATTTCCATGTTTATTCAATCGGATTGCGTCGTGGCAAAGGTGAGGACCATTGATATAACTTGTATTGTATAATACAAGTTATGCCCTACCCTTGAGAGGGCCAATATTGTGTTGTCGTGTCTAGATATGAATTTGATTTATTATTAGAAGGAATCAATTTAATTAGCTTCTTATCTTACCGATACTTGAAGATAATCACATGATTCACGATATTGTGCATGCCAATGGTAACAGTGATTTGATTAGGGTAGCAAGATACGATGATACTGACTTTAGAGGGGGTTCTGGTTTGATGAATTTGTCGGAAAGAATGTGTCGGACCTACGTGTTAAGTAAGTAGTTGTTTATTGGTATATTTTGTTGAATACAAATATGATTTAGCGTTTTTATTTATTTATTTATTTTTGATTTCCAAGGAAATGATGATTTACGACTTGAATGTGATCGGAGTCACGAAAGCATATTTACTATATGACGAGGCTTATTGTGGGTGGTATGAAAAATGGGGATACAATAACATTAGCTGCAATGGCGATTATTAGACTGCAATTCAAATGTTAGGGGCTGAACCATTTGACCTCTTCTCTGGATGATAACACTAGCTACGATGGCGATGATAACACTAGCTACAATGGTGATTATAAAACTACCCTAGACGTCGTGAGCAAATGCTCACTGAAGCGCCTCCCACGATGTCCAGATAGGAAATTTAATGAAATATTTAAAAATGGATATTACTAATTTGGCCTCTTGAGGGCCTAAATTGGAGACCATCATTGAATATAATGTGGTTATTAAGGAACTAGTAAATGGAAATTTTGGGAAATTTCCAAAGTTTAGGAAATTAATGGAATTGTCGGTAAACAAGTGTTTTAGACTGATTGACTGGTGATTGGGCATACAGTTGGATACATGATTGGATGGTATCATATTAGTTTGAGTGCGGTTTGATGTGTGTAGTATCCCAATTGAAATTCTGGAGTATTTTCATGCTTTATATATTTGAATTTCTTTCAATTTTTCAATTATTCCTTTCTTGTTGTGGTTATATAAACGACCAGTAGGGTGCTCCCTCATCGTGTTATTTCTTGTGTGTATGTCAATTAGTCCATTGCACGTGTTGCTAGAGGTCTCAGTGGATAGTTTAACCCGAGTATCATGACAGATCACGTGTCGGTGCGTCGTGGGTCTATATTGGCCATTGAGAGGACCTCGGAGGTTGGCCATGCTAGAGTGCTACTCAATGGCAGTGCTCGCAGTGTAGTTTTAGGTATGGTGCTAGTCTCTGACTTAGGCTTAGACACACACTTTGAGCTTACCTATAATTTATTCAAGCAATGAGCACAGTTGCTTGTTTATTTTCCTGCATGTTTATTTAATACCTTATTAAGTTCTAATATTTATTTCCATAATTACTCACTGAACTTCCTTAGGAATACTTACTCTAAACTCGTCATCTGCCTTTTTTTGTAATGGCTTGACTGTAGATCATGGTATGAGTCGCGTGAAGGGCAAGCTATCCGACTACCTATGATTTCATACTACAGGCCGAACTTGTATGTTATATATATATATTTTGCTATTGTTTTTATGTTGTGTCTTGGGACATTATGAGATACCTATGGCATATATTTTTATACTTTTAGGCTTTTGATCTTGTTATCCATATGGTGCATGGTTTACGTGTTTTCTACATTAGGAAATTGCTCTATTAATATGCTATTGATGTCTTAAATGAATCTATCATGTTTAAAAGTTGTCCACTTAACTACGATGATTTAACAGATGATTATAGTCTAAATGATGAATATAAATTCTAAAAATGCTTATAATTTGAGGTTTAAATGTTGATTGGTGAATTAGTCGCACATGGGCTACAGTTGGTGACTACATGGCTGGTTGTGGGTCCACATTGGCACCAACGACGGACATCAGGATTTAGGGTCGTTGGAAAACCTCTATCGGGATGTATCTAGTCTCGGAATGAGTGTTGGTGTGCGCTATCCAACACACGACAACATCTCCTCTCTACATATATCATAATATACATGCATTAATGCTTTTCGGTATCCTCATCAGCTTATGTAGCCGTTGATGCGCAATCAACCACTTCCCGGTTGCCTCTGGGTCTCCACCTCTAAAGAAGTGTCCTGGATCAAATTTGAGGAGCTTCCTCATTAGCTGAACGTTGTTGTTAGTGAAGCCTCGAATACGTGTGTCTGTGCCATTACAGGTGTCTGTTTCGGTGTATTCGTACGTGTCTCTATCGAAATAACCACTGGTGTCTGTTTCGGTGTATTCGTACGTGTCTCTATCGAAATAACCACAGGTGTCTGTTTCGGTTTATTAAGTCCCTATCACTACTCAACTCACATTTGCTTCTCGACTAAGGCTCTAAGTTAGGATCTTCGGGTTTCCACAACTACTGTTTATTTGTTTAAGTCAACCTTTCAAACCCGTTTACCAATATGATCGCATTCAGGATAAATAATACACTAATCTTGGAGGTTACGAAAATTTAGAGTTATTTAAAACTTTTAGTAATTTAGTGAATTAGCGGAAGTCTTAATAAAATTTAGTGGAAGTCTTATTGATTTATGCGTATGCTATTATATAAATCCTAAGTGTGGAAAGTAGGAAATAACGATCATAATATATACATGAAGTAAATGGCGAACATATAGACAGTGTGTAAGTCAAAAAGTCGAGAAACTATCACTTAGTATATACATCGAAAACGTAATAACAGTAATATACAAAATATCAAAAACCTATAAGTCAGGACGGTAGCACGTTCTAAACTTAGAGGTAGTTGTTAATCTTCTCCTTACCCGGTCAGTACCTGATGGATATGCACCCACCATCATGAAAAGGACGGTGAGTACAAAAGTATAACCGCAAGTCCCAATTGATATATTTATCCATATTTCCAAAGTGAATGAACCGTATTTAAAAGCATAAATAATAGCCAAGAATTGTTGTAATTAAATAAAATATGCTAGAAAAATCCTAGAAGGTACAATCGAAATTGATAAAGGCTAAGTAGTAATAATCTAGGTTCGGTCGGCCGTGAGTTACATCACTTCAGCCTTGTTCCACTATTATTGGGTGTGAGCTCTCTCAAATGCCTCATTAGATTCATAGTATGTCAATTCTCACCGAACACCCCAGTTCATTATGCCGTGAGTCGCATGAGTGTAGTGAAGAGTGCCGACATCCCCAAAACCTAGTGGCCCCGTGAGCTGCCAACTCTATATTGTGCAATGGACCCTATATTCTAAGATTACTTTATAATATCAAGAAAGACTCGGTTTAGATGTTAAAACAAGGTAAGGTGCTATGCAAAGCACAAAATCCATTAATAAATATCCATATGTCATCTCTAAACCAATCTCCTAATAGCTTGCTATTTAATTAATAAGAACTATTAACACAACAAGGAAGACAATAGGAATATCAATAAAGTCAATGAAACTTGAAGCAATGTAATATCATGAATCTAAAGCTCAACAAGTGAGGAAGCAAACAAATATCATGATATTTGAATACGATAGCAGCAATAGTCATAATGGACAGCAAGGCAGTGATAATAGAATGAAATGAATGCTTATTTATTTCAAATGGGATTACTCACACTCAAGCAATTTGCTTGCTCTTTCCTGGCCTCCCGTTGCCCAAACTTGCGTTCCTGAACTCTCGGCACACTTCCCTAACACTCTACTAATTTAGCTCAAGTGACTCCAAGTTTGACACAAGTATTGTGGGAATGTATGCTAGCACGTATCACAAGGCATATTCATGTTTCTCTAATTTTTGTTAAAACTATAGAACATATAATTTGATTCCATTTAATTAATATGCATACCATAGATTATATAAAATGAAATAACTAAATCACATAAATAATATGTGACTCACATATGACTAAGTACCCGGTCCCCCTGCTCGTACGCAACTTGAGGCACGTCTCCGCTCGCGTCTAGATGCCTATAACTTCATGAATCGACTTAACTAGTCTACACATTTACATAGCACTAAGCATATGCCACAAAAAATATAAAATATACCTCGACCAAGTGCCTTGGTCAATGTGCGTATCTTACACAGGTCCTACGTTACAGGTCGGTGATCCTGATTAAGGAACTAATCAAGGGTTAGAAATCCAGATCGGGACAAATATTCTCAACAAAATGGAAATTTCGTCCTCGAAATTAAACTCAGGTTAGGGTTATACCTTACTTGAAAAGGTACAAAAAATGCTCTTGCTTGTAGTCTTCCCGATCCTAAGTGAGTTTCGAGTGGTTATGGAACTGCCACTTGACGAGTACATTAGGGATTGACTTGCTCCCAACTGTTCTACCTTTCGATAGAGGATCTGGATAGGCTACTCCTCATAGAATATATCCTCGCTAAGGTCGATTTGACTCAAGTCAACTGTCAGTTATGTGCCTGCCTTCTACTCAGCCAGTTGAAGCGTCGAAATATGAAAGATCGAATGAACGCCTGATAACTGCGGATGAAGCTCTAACTCATACACAACCTTTTAGACTCATTTCCTAATACTAAAAGGTCCGATGAACCATGGTGCAAGCATGCCTTTCATACTAAACCTCTAAAGACAATTCTGGGGGGAAACCTTAAGATACACAAGGCTCCCTTGGGGAATATTGGATCGTTATGGTACATGTCTGCATACTTCTTTTGCCTCTCTTAGACTCCCTTGAGTCTCAAATGAATCTATCGTACTTTCTCCCTATGGTTAACAATAATCCCACGCCTCATTAGCTCCCTATCTTATGGCTTACCCAAACACGATGGTGAGTGACACAATCTGCCATATAAAGCCTTAAAAGATGCCATCTTGAAGCTGGCCTGATAATTGTTGTTGTATGCAAACTCACACAATGACATGGACTCCTCCCAAGATTCGCGAAATTGTAAAACACAAGCTCGCAACATGTCTTCAAAGACCTGAATATGTCCCTCCGTTGGCCCATTAGTATGAGAGTGAAATGTTGTATTGAATTGAAGGTGCGTACCATAGTGCTCTTGCATACTCTGCTATATTAGGGATGTATAGGTAGCATCTCTATCTGACGTGATCGTCAACGGTACCCCATGCAGCCTAATAATCCTTTATCAAATAGTAGACTCTACTGATCAAATGAATATTATGAAGCAACTAGTAGAAAGTCAGTAGACTTCATCTATCTGTCAATTATGACCCATCTCCAATCGTGGTTCCTAGTAGCCCTTGGCCATCCTATGAAAATCCATAGAGATGTCTTCCCAGTTCTATTATGGAAGAGGAAGGGGCTGTAGTAATCCTCTAAGTCTACGATGTCAAACTTCACCTGCTAGTAAATCCCACAGTTCCTGATGTATTTAAATACGTCCGCCTTCATCCCAGACCACCAGAAGTGTCACTGCATGTTTTGGTATATCTTAGTCCTGCTTGGATGAATAGTTAAACGGGAACGGCAGGGATCCAAAAAAATCTCATTGCTCTACTCTAGTATCTATAGTCAGCCTCTGTACCTCAGACATTGACCTGACGTCTCAGTCTAGTCAACACAATCTAAACTCTGCGCTAACTTATTGAATCAACAGTATAACTTATCGGCCCTTTGACCCTCTGACACGTTCTGTGTAGATACAATATGTACACTCATCTGCGCGCAAATCATGACTTGGGTATCGATAGGAACATTTGATAGACTTGTTGCTGCTACCTCGAGTAATTCGTACTCATACATCATGTGACAACTAACAACCTCGGCATTTCGAGTCAGTGTCCTACTCAGTGCTTTTCTTGGGTGATACTCCAGGGAAAATTCATAGTCCTTCAAGAACTCTAACCATCTACGCTATCTCATATTCAACTCGTTTTGTCTGAAGAGATACTTCAGACTCTTGTGATCAGTGAAGAATGTGAATCTCTCTCCATACAGATGGTGTGCCCTGCATTAGAACAAAGAGATCCCTGTCTAACCTCTGATAGTATCAATACTGGTGCAGTCGTTAATAACCTCTTCAACTGCTCAAATGCATTATCGCATTCCTCAGACCTCTCAAATGTAACGTCTTTCTATGTCAGCCTAGTAATTGATGAAGCGATCTTCGAGAAATCCTTCATGAACCTATAGTAATAACTTGTTAACCCCAGAAAACTCCTAATTTCTTTCACTAACGTCAGTGTTGGCCAATCTATAATCGCTTAAATCTTGACCGAGCCTACTGCAATCCCTACTGCACCAACAACGTGACCCAGAAACTTAACCTTTGCAAGCAAGAATTCACACTTGTTGAACTTGACGTATAATCGGTGCTCCCTCAAAGTCTGCAACGTCTCCGTAAGGTGCAGCTCGTGATCATCTCGTGTCCCCAAATAGATCAAAATATTGTCGATGAAGACTACCATGAATCGATCAAGAAACGACCTAAACTATCGGTGTATTAGGTCCATAAACATGGCGGGGGAGCTGGTCAACTCAAATGACATGATCGTGAACTAATAATTGTTGGACCAAGTGTCTTTGTTATAAGTTCTACTCGAAATTTTGATGGCAACAAAGTACGTGAAATGGTTCTAACAAGTTTGTTTAGTATTTCAGAATATCAAACTTTTTTAGAAACGTCATTTTCAAAAGGAAAGTAGAGTTATGCACAAGTTCAAGTCAACTCGTCAAAATGAAGCCGTATAAGTTCAAGACTCGGCTCATACAAGGAACAAGGATTGGAAAGCTTATACTACAAAGTGTAAGGTATATAAATCTCATCTTACAAGCAAAAGAGCTTAAAATCATGCATTTCATGTTTTTCGGATTTTTAAAGAACATAAAATCATGGATTTTGTAATTTTCAATTTTGAGAGTTTTAAAACGATTTGAATCATGCAAACAAGTTTTAAAGCTTGCATTTGAGGTGTAAAAACTGTTGGAACTATTTTTAAATGCATCGACATATGTTTAGTCGGCTTTTGGATTGACATTATAATATTTGGAGAAAAGCCACTATGTTATTCATGAAATCAAGATTTTTGTTTTTTGTGGTTTATGAAATCATGTGGGATGTCGAAACACATTTTATGGACACTACTAAACATGTATAAAGTGATTTCAGAGGGTTAGTAGAGTCGTAAGGTTGTTAGGGGGTTGTTTTACAAAACTAGAAATTTAATTATTTTAAGCCCCTGCACCCAGTGCGTTGTGTAGTAAGTAGGCAATTTTTTTTCAAGTTGGTGCCCAACGCAATAGACACCTACCCAGTGCGTTGTGCAGTATTATGACAACTTTTCTAAAGCTTTGATCTACACCTTCAATCTGAATTTGGGGATCATTTTGGACCTTGGATCATTAGCAATGGTCATGGGGCAAAAGAAGGGTTTGATTAAGTACCAAAATCACGAAGAGCACAAAACACACAACACTTGCTCACATACTCTCCAAAATCCAACTTTGCACCAAAATTTGTCAACTTTTTACACACAAATACTTGAAATTTTTTAGGCCTTGCATTTGGATCTTGAAGTCAGTGTTCTAACACTTACAACTTGTGCTCCAAGTCTGAATTCTCATAA
The DNA here is from genome assembly GCA_039657345.1 of Stephania japonica. Taxonomy (NCBI): domain Eukaryota; kingdom Viridiplantae; phylum Streptophyta; class Magnoliopsida; order Ranunculales; family Menispermaceae; genus Stephania; species Stephania japonica. The sequence goes on from CM077559.1 coordinate 37,700,538, forward strand.
TATACAATTAGGGTTGTAAGGTTTCTTGATTTCCTACACTTTTTAAGCTTAATCTATACTTTTGACTAGTGTTTTGTTTGGAAATCTTTTGTTGTGTTCTTGAACAACTTGTGTTGGGTTTGACACTAATATTTGATCTCTTTAAGTCTAGGACTTATTTGAACACGTTGTTGGTCTTAATCTTTATTTTTACATACCACTTGTTTATTTGTTTTTGAAACCGCATATTCTTCATCGAAATTGTTTTGCCGTTTTTCTTGACTAAGTGTTGCACATATTCATTGAATTTTATTGAAAATGAAGTCGCATTCATACTTGCATTCATTAGAGTGGTTTAGCTCTAGGAGGCTTGTGTGTTGTTGGAATTATTACCACTTTACTTTGTAAGACATATTTCATTTTATTCATCAACTTCATTGTGTAATATTGATTGTGAGAGTTAATGGGAACTAAGTCAAAGGAAGACCTAGTTGAGGCGACGTAAAAACCCTAGTGGAAACTAGGTGGGAAGTCTTAATTTGTATTTAGGCATTCTAGGATTTTATGCTTAGGTTGTAACACTTATTGATAATATAAGTGGGGCTTTGAAAATTCTAACCGGGGTTAGATAGTGGAAATAGATCGTTGGGATCAAACCACTATAAATATCGTGTCTCATATCCATCTCTTCTACCACCTTTTTTTAGCAAAGCATAGATATTTATTAGTGGTGTATGCTTTATCATTGATTTTTAGCTTACAGTTTAAAAAAGGCAATAACCACTTGGTTCTCCCAATTCACCCTCCTCTTAGGTTTGGCTTTGATTGGTATCAGAGTGGGTTATTGCTCAAAGTATTATGAACATACTTTTGAGTGTTTACTTGCAAGGACGTAAATATTAGATTTTGCTTGCCTTAGGGAGGACACTTCATCTACTAGGCCTCCCTACTTTGATGGGACCAACTATGCTCATTGGAAAGTGAGAATGAAGTTCTATGTACGAGCACAAGGTAGAAACATGTGGAATTTTATCATTAGAGATTAAACTCCACCTAACTAAGCTGGAAAATACTACATTCCCTAGGAGATAAGACTTAAGCTTTTCAGTGATCAAGCCATAAATCTTTTGTTTTGTGCACTTAGTGAAAATGAGTTCAACCGAGTGAGTGCATGTAACACGGCTAAGGAAGTATGGGAAAAACTTGAAGTGCACTATGAGGGTACTATTCAAGTAAAGAAGTCGAAGTTGAGAATTCTTGAGGAGCATTATGAAACATTCTGAGTTGGCACCAATGAATATATTGCTATTGCTGTCACTCATTTCATTATGATCTTGAATGAGATGAAGAACCTTGGCATACATTATGGTCAAGAGACCTTTGATGCTTTATGTGGAGAGTTGATGGTTCATGAGTTTGAATTAAAGGATCGAACTAGATTGGAAGCACTTACCGATACATCAAAGAAAGAGTCAAAGAAGGAGATAGCTTTAAAGGCAAGTAGTCCACCGGCAAAGTTCAAGGCTCCTAATCCACTGATTGAGATCAATGATGATGATGAACCATGCAATGAAAATGAACTTGAAGAAGAAGTGGTCACGCTATCCAAGAAGCTTCATAAAGCTATGTATAGGCGTGGCAAGTTCAAAAAGAAGTTCAACGGTGGAAGCATGTCAAGCGAGACAACTTGTTTTAAATGTGGCAAACTGGGCCATATCAAAGCAAATTGCTGCTTCAAGAAGAGCAATGATAAGAGAAGGGAAAGAAGAGCTTCAAAGCTATATAGGGTGTTCATCCTCATCATGTTCTAATTCTGGATCGAAAAATGTGAAGGCGATTCTTGAGGTATATGATTCTACTTTTTTTTTTATTTTGATGATGTTGGTGACTAAGATGATGAGCCTAGTATTCATGACCGAAAGAAAGAGTTGGAAAAAGAGTTCAAAAAGACCAAATAACTAAAAAAGAGCTTAGTCAAAGCTATTAATGAGATAGAGTCTCAAAATGAGATTATTGATGATCTCCAACATGACTTGGAAATAGTCATAAATGAGAGAAATGACTTAGGAAGAGAAGTGAAGGACTTGACTACCACGGTGACTAAATTCACTAATGGTGACAAGATGTTTGACATGATGTTGAAAGCACAATGACGAGCACTCAACAAAAGAGGCATAGGCTATGGTGCTAACTTATTGAGCTATGAGAAGCTATTAGCTGACTCTAGTAGGTGCCCTTAATGCAACAGATAGCATAATTTTGGCAAATGTGTTTTGAACCAGACACATAAAGGCAACCTAGCATGGGTAATCTAGAACGTTTATGATACTAACTTTCTCGGGCCCAAGGGAGTTTGGGTACCAAAATCTAGTGTCTTTCGTGTTGTGTAGGATGCAAGGAAGAGCACCCCATGACACTTGGATAGTGGGTGCTCAAGGCATATGACCAGAGATGCAAGTAAATTTATTGAGCGTAAACGGCATGTTGGTGGAAAATTGACATTTGGAGACAACAACAAAGGAAAAGTGATTAGCATCGCACCGTTGGTAACGATTCAGTTTCCATGTCAAATGTGTACCTTATTGATGGATTGAAATATAACTTACTTTGCATTAGTCAATTGTGTGATAAAGGTTTACATGTCATGTTTGAATCATCGAAATGCATACTTAGGAATTAGAAGTGTGCCACCATATTTGTTACATATAGAGATAAGAAGATTTATGCCATTAACTTTGATGAGATGCATATGAAAAATATTTCATGCTTGACTGCTCAAAATGAATGTAATGCATGGTTGTGGCACCGTAGACTAGGTCATTCTAGTGTGGAGAACTTGTCAAAATTGTCTAAGCTTGACTTAGTTAAAGGCATTCCTAAATGCATCTAGAAGAAAGACAAAGAATGTGAACCTTGCATACTTGACAAATAATTGAAATCGTCCTTTAAGACGAAAGTAACTAGTGATGTGACTAGAGCATTGGAACTAGTCCACATGGACTTGTTCGGTCCCACACAAACACAAAGTCTAGGTGGTAAATCATATTGTTTTGTACTTGTCCTGGTACGAAGTATTGCTGATAAAACTTCTCCTTGAATTTCATCCATGACTCGAAGTCTATATTAGTAGATATGGTAGCGATGGTGTCAGGAGAAGTCGTCTGTGTAAGTGGAGCGAATCCGGCAGTCATTAAAACGATGAAGTCGGTCAACTAATACCTTTAAGCTGAGACACAGTCGGGCAGCCTCTGATGATCCTCCACCAGTGTAGGAGGTTGGCTACTGCCGACACCTGCTTCATCGGTCTCGCGTGCGTCCCTCATCGGTGTCTGGACGTTGACAACGAACTTGTATCAGCTAATATGTAGAATGTCACATATATATATTATGAAATTAACAGGTATATATAATAACCCCAACTCACTTTCACTAAATTCTTAGCAAAATAGTTTCTAGGCAAGGATCGTCTGGTTTCCATTTTTAAGATATGTGTCTTATTCAATTGTGTATTTGTAACACCCTCAAAATCCGAGACCACTACTAGCCCGCTGGCATTTACTTGCAAGCCCGGCAGCACCTGCCATGTCACTAAGTTGGCAAACTCCACCTGACAACTCCGTTTACTGTACTAAATGTTATAGCAGTTGAAATAAATTATAATTCATATCTTAGAGTTGCAAGTTGATAATCAGCTAATTTATATAACGGAAGTCTTACTCAATTAACTGAGCATTTTCAAAGATAAAAATATTAAAATGCTATAGTGGAAAACTTGGTATGTACTCCATATATAAGCCACTAAACTGTCAACAGTGTATATATACAATTATAGGTGATAGAGTCTCCCAACAACCCCAAATAAACAAAATATCAAAAAAATATCAGTCCACACATACAAGTAGGTCCTTAACCGTGGGCAAGTCAAATGTAGTTGCCTAAGACCACTTTGCTCCTATTGGTAATAGGATCTTTACTCAAGCCATTACAAAAACTGAATGACGAGTCTAGTAAGTAAAATCTCAAGGAAATCCACTTTGCATTTATAAGTAAAATAAATAGATATCCAAAGACAGTGCTAAATAGACATGCAAAATATGAAGGAAAAATACAGAAAGCTGCACAAAGCTCATCACATAGATATATAACATAAGAGAATCAAAAAATAGGTGGCTGACCTAGCAGACTAAGTTTCTACTTCGAACCAGGATCCCATCTGTTGGTGCCCCTATAGTTCACATTACTTGACGTCCTAATGGTATTAGCCCAATTGCATATACCGAACACGTGAAATCGAGCCAAACTCTGGTTGCTATTAACTGAGACCAGGTAACACGCGCTACGAACTAGTAAGCCCCACAACACAGCACAGATACATAGGTCGGAGTAACTCGACCACCCCAGTAATAATAGAATTGAATAAGCAAAGGAACATTGATCTAATATCAAAATGTAAATACAGCAGTGGCGTTCAGTTGAGTTTTATGCACCTCAAACTATGCACTCCGATTTTTTTAGACTCTCAAACTTGACCTGCCTAGCTCCCCGGTACTCGAACTAAGGTCTCTCAAGTCCCTGATGTTTATAGTGTTTTTACATTATTTAAAAACACATTGAGTAAATTTATAATATTAGATTAAAATTTGAATCTTTTAGTTGTGGTACTTAGGGCTGGTAAAAGTAGTCCAGACCTGTTTGTCCAGTTTTGTTCGAACCCTCTTTAAATCGGTCTGGACACTATTTTTCTTTAAAAAATGCAGGTCTGGACATTTTTTTGTGTCCATTTAAAAATATGGGTCCAGGTCTAGATATAAATTTTAAAAAATAGGTACCCGTTTAACGATTAATTGGATTAATTTATGGGGGATTTTTGTAATATTACATATACTAAGTTCCAACTTCACTTATTAATTCAATTTTACCAAAAAAACTTATAAAGGTATTTTTGTAATTTCACATTTGAAATATCTTGTATTTTTTTTAACATCGCCACTAAGTTAGAACTTTACTCATTTTAATGATGAATCAAGATTTTTGGGATTTTTTTTAAAATAATAGTTGATAACAAAATTATTTGATCCAATTTAAAAATAAAACCAGACAAAAAGGGTCCCATATGTTTTATAAGAATATGGGTTTGGATAAAAAGTGATATCCGTTTTTAAATACGGGTATGGGTCCGTTCAACATTTTAAGTCGTTATTAGGGGTTGTGTCCAGACCCGTTTCCATTCGGACCCCTATTTTTGCCACCCCTAGTGGTACTTTTCCTGGTATATCGAGGTACCAAAAACACCCGAACAGTCTTGAAACCATTTTTCTATCTTTTTCTCAATTATTTATAGTTTTTATAATTTTCCCCAATTTTTTTGGAATTTTCTAATTATTTCCCCTGTTTTCCAAAAAAAAAATTATAAAAATATATTTTTATTTAATTTTTCATTAATTTTTAACTATTTTTAAGTGGGGCCTACCTAGATTGGTCCAGTCTGGCCCAAGGGACGCACTTGCGCGCGAGCGCGTGCGTGGCCGTCCCCTTCTTAAGGACAATCTTGTCTCTGGTTTTCTAGTGACGAAATTGTCCTCCCCTTCTTAAGGACAATCTTGTCTCTGGTTTTTCTCATTTTCCTTGCTTTCTCTTCTCTTTTATATCTACACCCCACTCATCTTTAATTTCACAACTGATTGAAGACCACCCAAACATCAATTTAATCAGAGTTTTCTAAAAAATTCGTGAATAACAAATAAACACCCAAAAAACTGAAAACCTAAAATTCTCACCAAAATTCCTCAAAAAACCAATTCAAACTGTGTTGTTTGATGAATTCACACCTTTTTAAACTCCAATCCAATCGAAACCGTGTGCATGAGTGAAAATCCGAAGTTTTGTTTCAAAACCCACAAAAAAATCATTTTAATTGAAATCCACAAAATTGAGAGGTTGATTACTTTAGCTCTACAATCAAAGCCTTCAATCTCCGACTTCTAGAGTCGTTTCTAGCTTCTTCAACCTCCATATTTTCTCTCTAATCTCTCTAGGAATGTTTTCTCTCTTCGCATGTTTGAATCCATCAAGTGTGAATTTATATTGTGGTTATAATCTTATGTGAACATATATCTCGAGACCTATCTGTTGATCCTTAATGACTACAGTCACCAACTCCAGTGACTCCTAATTATGACCCAAGTGTCCTGGATCGACTCATTTTTTTTTTATCTTGAGGATTATCTAATGTGAGCTGATTTTTAAGATTCCAACTATAGGGACTTTATTGAATTGGATAAAATTAAATCATATAACCTATTCTAGGCCTCCATAAAATTGTACACAAGGTCACACTAACTCCCGACAACCCGTTACCCCGTGCCCTGTGCCCGGCACGCACCCCGAGGTGGTCCCTTACTTTTTACCCAATTGATTGATTAAGCCTAAGATTATAAATATCTAATTAACCTAATGCCCCGGTCTAACGCCTATCCAACACCGACTTGATACGCACTTCTAGACGTTCACCTGAGTTGAGACGCACTTCGAGACGAACATCCGACACTTAACCTCGCCCGACATCAATAACATAAATACACACCTGCGATGAATAATAAATATATAAAAGAGTATACAACACACAACAGCTAGTGTCCTACGTCGTGCAGGTCCTAGCGCATCTGCGGCGTCTATGTGTAGTTCGAATTGGTGTCCTAATATGAAATTAATGACATTAATAAATAATGGGTCGTTACAAGTCTTCCCAAGTAAATGAAATTTCATCCTGAAGATTAAGTTAATCTAAAACATACCGTGGAATAACTGGGGATAACAGGCTCGCATAGTTGACTCCAACTCCCAGGTGAGTCCCTCTATAGCGTGATGCTGCCACCATACAAGTACCTTAGATACCTCCACATTCCTGAGAGTTTAGATCTTACGATCTAACACTACTAATGGCCGCTCTTCGTAAGTTGTGTCGGGTTGTATCTCTACCTGTCTCACGTCAACCATGGGTCATGGCTATATCTTAACCAATCTCAACATAAAAATGTGAAGGGTAGGATGAATCCCCACTAACTCTATAGGTAAGTCTAACATGTATGCTATGCTGCCAACTCTCTTTGCAACTCGGTATGGTCTGATAAATCTCGGTGCTAGTTTTACCTTGATCCCAAACCTCTACTGGCCTTTCGAAGGAGAAAACTTTAGATACACTATGTCGCAAAACTCATAGCTTAGACCCTTGTGATACTTATCCATACACTTTTTCTGCCTGTCCAGTCCTGCTCGAAGTCTCTAGCGAATCTGTCTAGTGTTCTTTGTATGATCAACAACTATCTTCGGTCCCACGGTAACTTTATCCACTAGCTTTACCTAACATATTAGTGATTTGTAGGGCCCCCCATAAAGTGCCTCAAATGGTGGCATCCCGATACTAACCTGATAGCTGTTGTTGTAGGCAAACTTACACATTGGCAGGTAATTCTCCCACGAACCTTCAAATTGTAGAATCCAAGCCCTGGACATATCCTCTAGAATTTGTATTAGTCTCTCTGACTGCCCATCTATTTAAGGATGATAAGTTGTACTAAACTACAATCTAGTGCCAAACTACTCCAACATCGCCTCCTAGAACCTCAAAGTCAATCTCAGGTCCTTGTCTGATATAATGGAAATCGACACCCCATATAAAGTAATAATCTCCTGCTCAAGTAATCTGCTCAACTAAGGGAACTTGTATCGCATTGAAATTGGTATAAAGTGCGTCGATTTGGTTAGTTTGTTTATCACGACCCAAATCACGTCATGTTGCCTTGATGTCTGCGGTAATCCACTGACATAATCTATGATAATGTGTTCCCATTTCCATTGAGGAATGGGTAAGGGCTGTAATAATTCACCTGGTCGTTTGTGCTTAGCTTTCACCTGCTGATAGGTATGACAACTCCAAACATACTCTCTAAAATTAGCCTTGATCCCAGGCCACCAAAACAATCTTCGCAAGTTATGGTACATTTTGGTCCTACCTGGAAGAATTGTATGGCGAGACTGGTGAGCATCCTTTAGAATATTGTCTTGAATCTTCAGCATTGCTGGCACCCATAGCCGACCTCTATGTCTTAAACATCGAGTCGAAGTCTCTGACCAGTTTGTTCTCTCAAGATTCCATGCCAATCCACTGAACGGCCTGTAAAAGCCCATCAAACCTCTGACACTCTAAGATTTTCTCTAAGAACACTGTTGGAACTCTCATCTGACTACAGATATGTGCGACACATGTAGAAGGAATGTCTGACATACACATCGTTGATGTTGCCTCCAATAGTTCCACGAATTTTAATGGCTCGTTATTTATTAACACCGTCAATTTCAAATTAGGACGCCTTCACAAGTCGCGGATAGGCATGGACCTGCACGACTTAGGACACTAGTTGTTGTGTGTTATATGCCTTACTGTGATGTATATACTCTTTTATATCGCACTAGTGTATTTATGTTATTGATGCAGGCGAGGTTGAGTGTTATGTGTTCGTCTCGAAGTCTGTGTCAACGCGGGTGTTAGACAGGTGTTAAACCGGGGCATTGGGTTAATTAGATATTTATAACCTTAGGCCTAATCAATAAATTGGGTACACTAAGTGAGGGAACACCTCGAGGTGGGTGATAGGCGCAAGGCACTGGGTACCGGGTAGTCAGGAGTTAGTGTGACTTTGTGTAAGATTTTTTGGAGGCCTAATATAGGTTATATGATTTAATTTTATCCAAATCAATAAAGTCCCTATAATTAGAACCTTAAAAATCAGCTCACATTAGATAATCCTCGAGATAAACAAAATGAGTCGATCAAAGACACTTGGGTCATAATTAGGTGTCACTGGAGTTGGTGACTGTAGTCATTAAGGATCATCGGATAGGTTTCAAGATATATGTTCACACTAGATTATAACCACACTATAAATACACACTTGATGAACTCAAACATGCAAAGAAAGAAAACATTCTTGGAAAGTTCAGAGAGAAAATTTGGAGGTTGAAAATGCTAAAAACAGCTCTGGAAATGGGAGATTGAAGGCTTTGATCACAGAATTAAGATAATCAACCTCTCAATTTAGTGAATTTCCATTAAAATGATGTTTTTTTGGGTTTTGAAACCAAAATTTAGATTTTCACACATGTACACTAGATTCGATTGGATTGGAGTTTAAATGGGTGTGAATTCATCAAACAACACAGTTTGAATCGATTTCTTTGTGGAATTTTGGTGAGAATTTTGGGTTTTTAGATTTTTGAGTGTTTATTTTTATTCCCGAATTTTTGTGAAAATTCCAATTAAATTGATGTTTTGGTGGTTTTCGATCGGTTGGGAGGTTGAAGATGAGTGTGGAGTAGAGAGAAGAGAGGTGAAAACAAGTAAAATGAAAAAATGGGAGACGATTTTGTCTCTGGGAAGGGGACGCGTACGCGCATAAGCACGTCCCCTAGGTCGGACTGAACTGGCCGCCACTTAAAAATAGATTAAAATTAATTAAAAATATATTTTTAATTTTTTATATATTATTTTCTGGAAAATAGGTTAAATAGTTAGAAATTTTCAAAAAAATTGGAAAGAATTATAGAAAATAAAAGCATTGAGAAAAAGGTAGAAAAGTTGTTTCGGGAATTTTCAGGTGTTTTTGGTACCCCGATATATCAGGAAAGGTACCACAACTAGAAAATTAGAATTTTAATCTAATATTATAAAATTACTTATTGTGTTTTAAAATAATATAAAAACACTATAAATGGACTTCAAGGACTAGGGGGACCTTAGTTCGAGTACCAGGGAGTTAGGCAGGTCGAGTTTGAGAGTTCGAAGAAATCACAGTGCGTAATTTGTGGTACGTAAAACTTAGCTGAACACCACTATTGTATTTACTTTTTGATATTGTTGATCAATGTTCCTTTGATTATTCAATTGTATTATTACTGGTGTGGTCGAGTTATTCCCACCTATATATCTGTGGTGTGTTGTGGGGCTTATAGGTTTGTAGCGCGTGCTACAACCTGAGTTTGGTTTGGTTTCACGTGTTCGGTATACTCAATTGGGCTAATACTGTTAGGACGACAGGTGATGTAAGATGTGGGGTCACCCATAGACTGGATCCTGGTTTGAAGTACAAACTTAGTATGCCAAGTCAGCCACCTATTTTGTGATTCCCTAGTGTTATATATCCATGCGATGAGTTTTGTGCAGTTGTTTGTATTTTTCCTTCATATTTTGCATGTCTATTTAACACTGTCTTTGGATATCTGTTTTACTTATACATGCAAAGTGGATTTCCTTGGGATTTTACTTACTGGACTTGTCATCTGATTTTTGTGATGGCTTTAGTATAGATCCTAGTAATAGAAGGGGCAAGGGGGTCTTAGGCGACTACATCTGACTTGCCCATGGTCGAGGACCTACTTGTACGTGTAGACTAGTATTTTTTTGATATTTTTTTTTTATTTTGAGTTGTTGGGAGACTGTGTCACTTGTACTTTAATATATTCACTATTTATAGTTAGTTACTTATATACGTAGTACGTAACGAGTTTTCCACTATAGGATTTTAACATTTTTTTTTTGAAATTAGGATTTTAATATCTTTATCTTCGAAAATGCTCAATTAATTAAGGCTTCTGCTATATAAATTAACTGGTTATCAACTTGAAACTCTATGATATGAACTGATAATTTATTTCAACTACTAGACAAATTAGCATGGTAAACGACGTTGTCAGGTGGAGTTCGATGATGTAGTGACATGATAGGTGCCGCCAGGCTTGCAAGCAGGTGGCAGCAGGCCACGTTGCGGTCTTGGATCTTGAGGCCGTTACAATATTACTTATCAAGAACTTGCCTATGATACCAATTGTGATTGCCCCTTTCCTAATCTAGGGCAATGCCAGCCAAATCCCATAATTAAGCCCTAATATTAGTCTTGTAGGACTTAACTACAAGAATGTAGTGGAAGTCTTGTCGATTTATGCGGAAGGTATTATATATATCCTAAGTGTGGAAAACAGGATATAACAATCACAATATATACATGAAGTAAGTGGTGAACATATAGACAATGTGAAAGCCAAAAGGTCGGGGAACTATAACTCAACCTAATATACAACCCAATAATATCAAAGACATAATAACAATAATATAGAAAATATCAAAAACCTACTAGTCAGGACAGTACCAAGCTCTAAGCTCTGAGGTAGTCGCCAATTTTCTCCTTGCCCGGGCTACTGCTCGACGAATCTGCACCCACTGTCATAAAAAGGATGGTGAGTACAAAAGTATAACAGTAATTCCCAATTGATATATTTATCCATATTTCCAAAGTAAATGAACGGTATTTAAATGAATAAACAATAGCTAAGAATTGCTCTAATTAAATAAAACATGCTAGAAAATACCGAAAGGTACAATCGAATCTGACACAAGCTAAGTAGAAATGATCTAGGTTCGGTAGGTTGTAAGTTACATCACTTCAACCTTGTTCCATTTTCGTATGGCGTAAACTCTCTCCAACGTCTCATTAAATTCATAGTATGTCAATTCTTGATAAACACCGCAGTTTAGTACACCGTGAGTTTCACGAGTGTAGAGGAGAGTGCCGACATCCCCGAAGTCCAGTGACCACATGAACTGCCCACTCTATATTGTGCAATGGACCCTAGATTCTAAGTCTACTTTATAAATATCAAGAAAGACTCAGTTTTAGATTTTAACACAAGGCAAGTGCTATGCAAAGCACACAATCCATGAATAAGAATATCCATATGCCATATCTAAACCAATCTCCTAATAGCTTGCTATTTAATAAATAAGAATCATTAACATAACAAGGTAGACAATGGGAATATCAATAGAGTTAATGAAACTTGAAGCAATGTAATATCATGAATCCAAAGCTCAATAAGTGAGGAACCAAGCCAATATCATGATATTTTAATACAATAGCCATTACAGTGGCAATGGACAACAAGGCATTGATAATAGAATGAAATGAATGCATAGATATTTCAAATACGATTGTTCACACTCAAGCAATTTCCTAGCCTTCCGACGCCCAAACTCGCGTTACTAAACTCCCGGCACAGTTCTCTATGTCCATGGGGTGATTGGACATGTATTAGGATGGTTTAAGGTGGGGTTGAGATAGTGGTTTAAGTCATTAGGGGTTGAAAGAAACTTAGGACTTGTAGGAAATTTCTTGTTGTCCAGGGTGCCCAGCTTGCGGGGGGATTTCCCTAGCTTGCTGACAGAAATTAATGCACTCCTTTGAGCATGGAGCACTTCAGCTTTTGGTTAACCCAGAAATTTTGCAACTCAAATTTTTAGGTTTCTTCCCCTATTGACCATCACCATTCATCTGGGATCCCTATTCTCATCCACTAGAGACCCCATACATCCCCTATAATCAACAACAACAAGGCTTGCTCTTCAATTATCATCAAACACTCATGAATTAAATATGCATTATGGTTAAAATGAGGAAGAACACCTTGGACTTTGAAATTTATAACTTAATCAAATCAACACTATTTCAGGAGATTCTTAGTAGTAAATTTAGTAGATAAATGTCAAGAATCCAACTATGATGTTAGATTTTAAAAACAATTCCATTTAACCATTTAACTCGAGTAAATCAATTCCATTAATGAAAAACCCAAATATTAACAAAATCCTTTAAATTCAAAATTGGGTTTAAGGAAACCATTTGATGCCTCAAAATGAGTCAAAACAACTCGATTAACTCATTGAAACTGATTTTCCATGAAAACTCTATGAATGAACAACCAAAACTCAATGAAATTGGATGCATGAAAGTTCTAGGACCTTTACCAACGGTTGTTGTGGAAATCCCTGTTCTTGTTTGATTAATTGTTGAAGAGAACTCACTTGTTAGCCTGAAATTTCGGCACTAATCACTCTCTATAGCTTTGATTTCTTGTTGGAAAGACATGCAATGAGAAGAAAAAATGCTTAAATGTGGTATTTATATTATTTGTTTCATCAAGTGTGGCTTCCCATAGGTCTAGGTTGTTCTTGTGGTCATTTTTTACTCGTAACACTCCACTAATTCAGCTCAAGTGACTCCAAGTTTGACACAAGTTATGTGGGAGTGTGTGCTAGCATTCATCAAGAGGCATATCCATGTTTCTTCAAATTTTGTTAAAACTATAGGACATCTAATTTGATTCCATTTAATTAATATGCATACCATAGACTATATAAAATGAAATAATTAAATTACATAAATAAAATGTGATTGACATATGATTAACTACACAGTCCCTCCGGTCGTATCTCAACGCCTATAACTACATGAACTGTCTTCATTAGACTACACAGTTACATAGACCATGGCATACAACACAACAAATATAAAATATATCTCTGCCTCGTGCCTCGGCTGGTGTGCATATCCCACGCAAGTCCCACGTTAGGGGTTGGTGATCTTGATTAAGGAATTTATCAATGGTTAGAAATTTGTGTAGTGACATCTAAGTTTTATTCTAATTCATTTAAACTTTTTTTCCTAGGCCTTATTGACCTCGCTTTGAAACCAAACAGTGTCCACCCCAAATTCTGATGTTTTCCCGTGGCCAACTGTTACCCTCGGCTACACCTGCCTTGTCGCCGAACATATCACCAACCTCTTTCGATTCTGCAATCCCATTGATGTTGGTCTATCCTTTCTAACTAATCACGCCATTAACATTTGTTATTTTATAAAGTTAGACATTTAATTTATGAGTAATTAACAATGAAAGTCATAAATTTGTCAATTATGCATATTGAATAATACTAAATAATGGAAAATCCAACAAAATACCATGCATATAACTGAGGCGAATATCAATAGAAACCTATATACATGTATTCAGTGCTCTATAGTCCGTAAAACCCAAAAATACATAAATATATAGATACTATAGTCTTGGAGACATCTCCTGTATGAAGAGAAGTCCACTCTTCACTGATCATAGAAGTCTGAAGTATTTTTTCACATCAAAAGAGCTGAACATGAGACATGACTGATGCTTAGAGTTTTTGAAGGACTACAAATTTTCCTTGGAGTATCAACCAGGAAAAGCGAACGCGGTCATAAATGCACTAATTAGGAGACCGACCAGAGCTGCCGAGGTTGTCAGATGTCACATGATGCATGAGTACAGTTTAGTCGAGGCAATGACGACAACATGTCAGACAAAGGTTCCTACCGATACTTAAGTGATGATTTGCGTACAAATGAAACTGCAAACCGTGTCTACACAGAGAGTGTCAGAGGGTTAGAGGACCAACCAGTTGTACTCAATAGCGAGATAGCGCAAAGTGCAGAGTGTACAAACTGGGCAGAGATGGCAGATCAGTGTTTGAGATCCCGAGGCAGGTTGTGGATACCAGAGGTATTAGAGCTGAGAGATGAGATCCTTTAGGATTCATACCGTTCCAAATTCACCGTACATCTAGCAAAACTAATATGTACCTCAACATGAGGAGACATTTCGGGTGGCCTAAGATGAAGGCAGACATGTACGAGTTCATCATGACTATGGTATTTGTCAGCAAGTGAAGTTTCAACATTAATGACTTGGAAGACTACTACAGTCGCTTCCCATTTGTTCGATGGAAATGGGAAGAAACCTCTTTGGATTTCATCAGAGGATGGCCGAGGACCGCAGGGAGACATGATTTGATCTGGGTTATAGTTGACAGGCTGACGAAGTTTGCTCATTTCTTGCTAGTAGCGTTGCATTATACGTTTGACAAGCTGAACATACTATTCGAGAGAAAGATTATCAGGCTGCACAGGGTACCATTAACGATCACGTCAGACCGAGATGCAACATATACATCCAGGATGTGGTGGAGTACGCAAGAGCAATACGGTATGTGCTTACAGTTCAATACAACTTTCTACCCTCAAACTGATGGGCATACTGAAAGATTGATTCAGGTCCTTAAGTCATGTTATAGGCGTACGTGTAAGAGTTTGGCAGATCTAGGGCAGAGTACCTATCGTTGTGTATGTTTGCTTACAACAACAGTTATTAGGCGAGCATTGAGATGGCGCTATTTGAGGCTTTGTTTGGTAAACCATGTTGCACTGTGTCGTGTTGGGCTGAGCTAGAGCAGTGGGATATTGTAGGGCCTGGGATTGTTGTTGACCACACGGAGATGGTTAAGCTGATCCATCAGAGACCTAGAGGAACACAAGATAGACAAAAAAGATATGCAGTCAAGTATCGCAGTGATCTCGCATATTTCAAGGGAACCTTTGTCTATTTAATGGTTTCCCCTCAGAAGGGTCTTCAGGGACATAGGGTGAAAGGGAATCTTGCATCGAGGTACATCGAGCCTTTCATGATTAAGAAATGGGTTGGGAATGTGGCATACGAGCTTGAGTTGCCTCCACAGATGTCAGGGTCCACATTTCAATGCTTTGATTAGTCGAATTGAGGGCAAGCGTGCGACCGAAAATTGACTTTGGCTAGATCGATCTGAGTGAGGACATCACTTACGAGGAGCAACCCATTCAGATCCTAGATCGAAAGGTTAAATAATGGAGGAGCAATTTTATCCCGAAAGTACTCGTCAAGTAGCAGTTTCACGATGACATGGAACACAATTGGGAGTGGGACAGTTTCACGATGACATGGAACACAATTAGAGGTGGGAGGACTACATGCGAGATAGATTCTCGTACCTGTTTGAGTCAGGTAGAATAGTAAATTAAACTTAATTTCGAGGATAAAATTTCTATTTTTTTGAAAATATTTTTCATGGCCCAAATCTCTAACCTTGTTTTGATTTCCTTAATCAGGATCACCAACCCATCACGTGGGACACACATCGTGATATGCATACCAACCGAGGCACGTGGTCAAGGTGTATTGTATTTTTGTATTGATTCTATGCCTAGTGTTATGTATGGTGTAGAATTATTAAGTCGGTTGTACAGCGTAGGCGTCAAGACGAAAGCGGGATGCACCTCAAGTTGCATGCAAGTCGAGGAATCGGGTAGTTAATATTTTGGTAAGTCTTGTTTAATATGAATAAAAGTTTATAGAATATTCATATGCATTATGGGATTATTTATAAGCCAATGGTTGTAGTATTAATGTGAATCAAATAAAAGTCATATAATTTGGTTTAAAAGTCTACAACACTTGGACTTATACGTGTTAGCACACACTCTCATGAAAGGCGTATCAGCGATTTCGTGTCTCTAAGGACTTGGACAGCTCAAATAGGAACCTTAGATTTTCCTTGAGATATGAAAGCATATAAGATCAAAACTCCCACTATATAAACAATTTCCTTCTCATATTTTGCATCACAATGCATGTTATTACAAACACAAAATCAAGAGCTGAACACACTTGAAAAACTGCTAGAAATCTGAGTGATTAGTGGGGAAGATTTCTCAATCAAGGTTGAAGAACTAAGTCTTACAAATAGCTACAATCCTAGGTACTTGTTCTTCAATTCCATGCATTCAAATATACGGGTTTTTGGGGTTTAAGCAAAGGATTTTCTGTTTTGATTTGTCAAAGTGTTCTAATGTTGTTTTCATACATTTCTAAGCTCAAATTTCAAATCTCAAGTCTCATTTTGGGATTTTACAAGTTTTTTCCTCAAAATGGGGTTTTCAAAGAATGAAACTGATTTTTATGAAATTCAGCCATGTTAAGGTGTTTGTTTGCAAGATCTAAAACCATTTTCGAAATTCTTGTTGAAAAACACTAGGGATAGCAATTGTGCATTCGAATTTCAGTTTTAAAAAATGAAGTTATGATTTTTTCCCAAGTTTGAATGTTCTTGAACAAATACTTGACATGCATGTTGAAATTCATTAATTTTGATAAATGAATGTAATATATATCGAAGTGCTTGCCTTGTTTGAGTTGAGGAGGATGTTGTGGGTCTCTGGTAGAAGGGAACAGAGGCCTAACGCAAAGGGAGAAGGCATCTAGCTTGGGTAGAACTCATAATTATGTTTGCAGAATTATTGGTTTCCCAAAAGCTGGAGCACGCTCCTTGTACCCAGCGTGCTAGGTGCTTGAACTGCTAGAAAATTCTTGCAATTTGTTAATATTTCCTGCAACACCCACAACCACGTAACACCCATCTAAACCAACCCTAATCAACATAAAAAAAATGTTTAAACCTTCCAAGACCATAAGGGAGTGTTCTGGGAATCTGGGTATGCGTGTCGGGGTGTCGCGAGGCCGGATATGCTATGATTTTGCTTGCATTGTGAGTATACCCATTGACAAATTTACTTAGCATTTTATTTCCATTTCTTGATGTTTTGTTTAGTCTTCTTAGACTTTTTGACTATCTTCACTGTATTTTGAGAATCTTATATATATATATATGTATATGTTTTCATTTCCTTGTTTTGCACATATAGGATTATTTTAACTGACTTTCACATAAAATTCTAATTGCATATGCACATTATACAATACTTCCACATTTAAATGACTAAGAATTCCGCTAAATAATTAACCATGTTAATAAAAGTTTTAATTAACACTAAATGTCATAAATTGAATAGGACGCGAGAAATGAGATGAATAGGTTGTAAGGCAGACTAATATGTAGTTAAATCCTACGTGGATTAGATTTGGGCTTAATTATAGGATTAGGTCGGGCACTGCCCTAAATTAGGAGAGGGGCCATCACATGAAGCCGCAACGAACTCAAAGGTTGTTGCCCAGTAACTCCTTACCCTTATTTTAGCTTATCGAAGGATCTACACTTAGTCATTCAATAAATACAGTGACAAGTCCAGTGAGTAAATTCCCAAGAGAAGCCCACACCATCATATAAAAATAGTAGCAAGAAATATAAAGCATAAAAAATACTTGAGGAGCTGAAATTTAAATAAACAGACTTGAACGAATAGCAGTAAAATAATCACCAATTAATTAACCATGGGAAACCCCGACCAAACCCGGTCGATACGTGCAAATAGTTATAGCAATCCAATGTTTTCCTGTGGTAATGAATACATGCTTACCGTAACTAAACCTTGACTTTAGTAACAAGGGAACCCCTCCAGCGCTATTTCAAGTCAAGGGAACCCTTGATCCCTCTTAATAGTCATATATATATATATATATTCTACAACCATCAACACGAGCACTATCAAAAGCTAACCCAAGCAAAAGATCTAGCCATAACTAAGAGTGAAACCCACATGCTTGACCACCAGCAGTCACACATGAAAACCGATACGATATTCGATAAAAATAACACCATGAATAAAGTGAAGCATTCTCAAAGGTTTTATGCACCTGAATTACACGCGCCGATAAGCCAAAATGCCTGAATCCGAACCCACCAAGCTCTTCAGTACCTAATATACGATCTTTTAGTCCCTGAAGTTCATTTTATATCATTTTGATCAATTTAAAGCCATGTTAGGTTGGTTAATAATAATAGACCAAATATTAGAATTTTATTCTAATTTTTAGTAGTGACACATTTTTTGAGTTACATCAGGGTGCCAAACGCTCGAAAATGTCTCAAAACTCAATTTTCTACATTTTTCTCTAATTTCTCATATTTTCTCTGAATTTTTCCATAACTTACTATCTATTAATTTATATTTAATTATATATATACATTATATATAATATAATTAATATATATTACGGATAATATATACGAACCATTAAAGGTTTTGTGCGTTCTCTAGTAAAGGTTTTTTTAAAAGTTTTTTTTTTTTTATTTTTTAGAAAGCCATCCCCTTGTGAGCGAATGCACAGGGACTTACCAACAAGTGAATGTTCCTAAGCCTACAAGCCTAGTGAATCCATAGCCTTAACTAGGTCTTTAAAAATATGTCTTACCACAACAAGGTCTTATACAACTACCTAGACTCAACTAGGATTTTCCTCTACTGAGTCGCAACTAGTATTTTTCCACAACGTAGCCTCAACTAGGGTTTTTGCCTCAAGTAGGTATTCCCTTTCGACTTAGATCCCACTAAGTCTTACAATCAAAATCCTTTTCATATACAATTGAAAGTTTGTTTTAGAAAATAAAACGACAATAAGTCTAATTCTTACAAGCCACCTAGAGCTAAACCACTCCTATGCGTGCAAGTACGAACTCCGACTAAGTTGTTAATAATATATGTGAATATGTGCTATACTTAGTCAAGAAATCGACAAAATAATATCAATAAAAAATTGCGCGGTTTCAAATTAAATGAACAAGTGGTTTTGTCAAAAATCAAGATTAAGAGTAACAACTTGTTCAAATATTTCTTAGGCTCAAAGAGATCAAGTGAAAGTGTAAAACCAAAGACAAAAGTGCTGAAGAATATAGCAAATAATTTATAAACAATACTCCAAATAAAAAGTATAGATTAAGCCCAAAAAGAGTAGAAAATTAAGAAATCTTATAACCCCAAGTGTGAAATCCGAAAATTAGTTTTCGATTACTAGTTGTAAGCCTTAAAACACCTTTCTAGTATCGCCTTGACCAATGAATCGATAGCTTCATGAATCTCCAAGTGTATGTGATAAAAAATCTAGTGCAAATATGTTTTAGCTTGGATTTTTGAAAGTGTAGGAGCAAGAGTTGTAGCTTTGGTGTTCTAGAGTGTTTGGGTAAGTGGCCAAACCCTTTTTGTACCTATATAACCGTTACATATGATCCAAGGGCCCAAAACAATCCCAAAATTCAAATTAAAGGTGTGGATCAACACTTTAAAAAATCAGTCAAATAACTGCATAACGCGCTGGGTAAACATGTAGCGCACTAGGTAATTTATTTTCAAATAATTATCAGCTTACTGCACAGTGCACTGGGTAGACTTGCCAACATGTTGGGACACTGAGCGCGCTATCTAGAATACCTAATGCGCAAGGTGCATGGGCTTGAAATCAATTAATTTTTGGATTTTTATAAAACGACCCCTAATGACCCTACAACTCTATTAAACCTCTGAAATCACTTTATACATGTTTACTATGGTCCATAAAATATGTCTAGATATCTTGAATGATTTCACAAACCCCGAAAATTAAAAATCCAGGTGCAATAAAAAACAATTCCGACACTTTCTACACCTCAAATACGTGCTATAAAACTCGTTTGCATGATGTAAAACGTTTTGAAACTCATGAAATTGAAAATCATAAAATTCATGACTTTAAGTTTTTTAAACTCAAAAATTTATAGACTGCATGATTCTAATGCATTTGATTTCGCTTTTCCGTCCTTGTTTCCTTGTATGAGCCGAGTCTTGAGCTTGTCTGCTTCATGTTGTCACTTTGACTTGTTCTTGTACAAACTTCAACTTTCTCTTTAAACTTGTGATTCAAATAAAGTTTGATGTTTTGAAACACTTGACAAACTCATTAGTACCATTTCACATTATAAGTTGACATCAAATTCCCGAGTGGAGTGTAAGTTGAAACACTTAGTCCAACAATTAACATAGGCCTCGTTTGGTTCAACTTATTTTATTGCCTTTTGCTGACTTGACACTCAATAAGCAGCTTTTGTACAGTTTGATTACATTTTATGTTTTTAGCGATTAGCGACGTGGTGTTGACGTGGCAACCAAAACTACTACAATAAGTGTGATTCTTAAAAGCATCTCCTACATACTTTTTTTTTCATAATTACTTATCCACATCAATAAAGCATATGTTAAAAATATAAGCTGAACCAAACAAGGCCATTGTAGACTCCAAAAGAGCTAATTTGAATATATATTAGAGAAAAATAAAAATGGTAATGAAAAAAATGGTGAAAGGTAAAAAGGAATTATCATTAAGGAAAAAAGCAAAACAAATCATCCTTAGTAGGAAGAAAATAAAAAAAAGGAAAAAAATATAGAATATATTGTTACCAAAACATGCATTGAAAAAAACTAAAAAAATAATAAAATATTTGATTGAATACAATCTCAATCCAACTCATGATACTCTTGTAGATTGTAAAGGTATGTACAACATGAAATGCACAAGAAAAACTAGCATGTCAAATGAAGGAAATATCCATGATCATAGCTATTTAAAAAAAAATCTTTTTGAAAAAAGAATAAATAACTGAAAAGATCGACATCTTATGATTCGCGTGGAGAAGAGACACAATATCAATTATAGATAAAATGTATTAATAAGTACTTCATCCAAAAGAAAATTAAAAAAATAAAGACAAATTATTATGTACAAATGGATAAATGAATAAAATGTGAACATTACTTGATGATGATGAAAAACATTTCCATAAAGAACTCGTGAATTAGTGGATTCTACATAAGAATTAGACGACTTACAATGTAGAAAATGCTCACAATCATAGCTCTTTATATTTATCGCAAACAAACAATGATAAATAGTCTTTTAAAATTTGACAGTTTCATATTAACGTTTTGAAAATGCTTCATCTTTCCCATTGAAACCTACTACATTTTCCTTAAAAAAGGTTTAATAGTTTAATGTATAAATACCAATTACAAACTCCATTTAATTGAAATGTTACAAAGATCTACTCATCTTCCCATTATATTTAAAATTATTTGTTTTTAAGAAAATGTAAGCATTTTTCAAAAAAATAGAAGAAAGTGTAAACAAATTAAATAAAATGTAATGTAAAATTAAAAAAATCTCTAAGAAAAATTAATTTAATTTAAGGGAGTTATATTTCAATGTAATTAAAAGGCCATTTAAGGTAATATTTGCATATACTTAAAAGTAATTAATGAGAGTTATATTCTTAAGTAATTAAGGGGCCATAATCTATTACTAAATAAAAATATAATTAAAAATATAAAAACTGAAAAACCTTATTGAAACTATCACGTGTAAGTGGCACGTCGAGAGGGCTGGAAACCATCACGTGGTAGCCCCAAGGTTTTCCCTTACTATAGATATAGAAGTTTCATAAATTTATTGAAACGAGTATAATGCCAAAATATGAGTTTTATACATTGATAATGATGTGGAATATCAGAGTTCAACACTAAAAATATTTATTGAAAACAATGAAATTTTTCATCAAACAACTTGTGCTAATACTCCTAAGTAAAATGGAGTTGCAAAGCAAAAGAATCGACATCTATTGGAGATTATACGGGCTTCTCTAATTGCAACGCATATGCTGATTAAATTTTGGGAGGAAGTGATCACTTCTGGAGTTTACTTAATTAATCGAGTGCTTTCTAGCACACTCAAATTTCGAACACCCCTTCAAGCTATGATAAATGTCATGATTTCTCCAAGCATTTCAAATTTGTCACCTCGTGTTTTTGGTTGGGTAGCATAGTACACCTTAACAAACCAATGCACAAAATTAACCCCTCAAGCATTATGTTGTGTGTTTGTGGAATAATCACCACATCAAAAAGACTATCGGTGTTATCATCCTCCTACACATCAAATGTTTGTTACTATCGATGTTGTGTTTCATAAAGACGTGATGTACTACTCCACTGAGTCTGAACTTCAGGGGGAGTATGCAAAAGAAATTGAAACTTTTCAATATGATTCTCAATTCCTTGAAGAAGATTATAACGTCTTTAAGGAAAGGGTAAACAAGGTAGTCAATGAAGAAGTGGACAATAAGGAAGCAGTTGCAAAATTAGATGGATTGATTAATACAAATGAAGGTGAAAAAATGTTGTTGGACCAAGTGTCTTTGATATACACTCCAACTAGGATTTTGATGGCAACAGACAACATGAAATAGTTCTAAAAGTTTTGTTTAGTATTTTAGAATATCAAACTTTGTTAGGAACATCAAGTTCAAGTCTACTCGTCAAAATGAAACCGGATAAGTTCAAGATTCGGCACAAGGACACAAGGACCAAAAAGCTTATACTACAAGTTGTACAAGTCGTGTAAGGTATATATGTCTCATCTTACAAGCCAAAGAGTTTAGAATCATGCATTTCATGTTTTTCCGTTTTTAAATAACTTAAAATCATGAATTTTGTGATTTTCAATTTCGCGAGTTTTAAATTGTTTTAACACTTGCAAACGTATTTTACAACATGTATTTGTAGTGTATGAACTCTTAGAATTGATTTTGAATGCAACGGTATGTGTTTAGATGGCTTTTGGATTGACAATAAAAATATTTGTAGAAAAGCCCCTATGTTTTCATGAAATCGGGATTTTTGATTTTCGTAGTTTATGAAATCATCCGAGATATTTAGACATGCTTTATGGACCCTACTAAACATGTACAAAGTGATTTCGAAGGTTTAGTAGAGTCGTAGCGTTGTTAGTGGGTCCTTTCAAAAAACCAGTAAGTTAATTATTTTCAGGCCCCCGCACCCAGCACGATGGGCGTTCTGGCAAGCACGCTTGGTGACCCAGCACGTTGTGCAGTAAATAGGCCAAATTTTTCTAACGTCTGCCCAGTATGCTTGACACCTACCCAGCGCGTTATGCAATATTCTGACAACTTTTGTAACGCTTTGATCTACACCTTCCATTTGAATTTGGGGATCATTTAGGACCCTTGGATCACTAGCAACGGTCCTATGGGCATATAAGTGGTTTGACCAAGTGCCAAAAATCACCAAGAACACAAAACACACCGCACTTGCTCACATACTCTCCAAAATCCAAGTCTGCTCCAAAATTTTTCAATTTTGTTCACACCTCACTTGGAACTTTTAAGGGCTTGTATTTGAAACTTGAAGTTAGTGTTCTAAAGCCTACAACTAGTGCTCTAAATCTGATTTTTCTGAATATACACTTGGGTTCTAAGGTTTCTTGATTTCCTATACTTTTTTAGCTTAATTTATATTATTTGGATTGTGTTTTTGTTTGGAAATCGTTTGTTGTGTTCTTATGCAACTTGTCTTAGGTTTGACACTTATATTTGATCTCTTTAAGCCTAAGAATTATTTCAACAAGTTTTTGGTCTTTATTTTGATTTTCACAAACAACTTGTTCATGTGTTTTTGAAACCGCATATACTTCATCGATGTCGTCTTGTCAGTTTTCTTGACTAAATATTGCATATACTCATTGATTTTATTTGCATATCAGTCGGGGTTAATACTTGCATGCATAGGTGTGTTTTAGCTCTAGGTGGCGTGTAAGTTGTTGGACTTATTACAACTTTACTTTGTAAGGCACATTTCATTGTATTCATCAACCTAATTGTGTAATATTAACTGTAAGGCTTAGTGGGATATAAGTCAGGGGAAGACCTAGTTGAGGCTAGGCAAAAACCCTAATGGAAACTAGGTGGGAAGTTCTAATTTGTACTTAGGCATTCTAGGCTTGTATGCTTAGGTTGTAACACTTATTGTAATATAAGAAGGGGTTTAAAAATCCTAACTGGAGAGGTTAGGTAGTGGATGTAAGTCATTGGGATCGAACCACTATAAATCTTGTGTCTCATATCCATCTCTTCTACTTCCTTCTTTATATCATAACATATATATATATATATTGTTGGTGTTTGCATTATCATTGATTTTTGCTTGAATTTTTAAAAAGGCGATAATCTTTCGGTTCACCCAATTCACCACCTCTTGGGTGCGGTTTCAATTGGTATCTGAGCGGGTTATTACTCAAAGTGTTACTAACGTACTTTTGAGTGTTTACTTGCAAGGATGCAAACATTAGATTCCGCTCGCCTTAGGGAAGACACTTCATCTATTAGGCCTCCCTACTTTGATGGGACCAACTATGCTCATTGGAAAGTGAGAATGAAATTTTATGTACGAGCACAAGGTAGAAACATGTGGGATTCTATCGTTGAAGGTTACACTCCACCTAACAAAACTGAAAAAGTCTACACTCTTGAGGAGATAAGACTTGAGCTTTTCAATGATCAAGCCATGAATCTTTTGTGTTGTACACTTAGTGAAAATGAGTTCAACTGAGTGAGTGCATGTAACACGGCTAAGGAAGTGTGGGAGAAACTTAAAGTACATTATGAGGGTACTATTCAAGTAAAGAAGACGAAGTTGAGAATTCTTGAGGAGCATTATGAAACATTTCAAGTTGACACCGATGAAGACATTGC
This sequence comes from Stephania japonica, assembly GCA_039657345.1. NCBI lineage: Eukaryota > Viridiplantae > Streptophyta > Magnoliopsida > Ranunculales > Menispermaceae > Stephania > Stephania japonica. The sequence continues at coordinate 37,725,553 of CM077559.1, forward strand.
TACTGCCATCACTCACTTCACTAAGCTCTTGAATGAGATGAAGAACCTTAGCAAACGTTATGCTCAAAAGAATTCGGTGTACAAGTTCCTTAGAGGTTTACCTAATGAATGAGATGCAAAGAAGTATGCTATCCAATTGGCGCAAAATCTTAGAGATTATACATTTGATGCCTTGTATGGAGAGATAACGGTCTATGAATTTAAACTTAAAGATCAAGCTAGATTGGAAGCATCTAGTAGGGGCACAAAGAGTTCAAGAAAAGAGATTACTATGAGGCAAATAGTTTCCCGGTTGCATAGGTGGAGATCATTGAAAATGAGAAATCTAGTGACGACAATGATCTTGAGGAAGAAGTAGCTATGCTTTTAAGAAAGGTCAACAAGGCCATGTACAATTGAAACAAGTATAAGAAGAACTTTAAGAGTGGAAGTAAGGGAGGAAAGTCAAGTGAGACCATATGCTTCGGGTGTGGCAAATCTGGCCACATCAAGGCGGAATGCAAGTGCAAGAAATTGTCGGACAAGAAGAAAGGAAATAAGAGCTTTAAGGCAACTTGGGATGATTCATCCTCATCAAGTTCTAAATCTAAATCGGAGGTGAGAAAGCAATACTTTGTCTCATGGCACAAAATGAGGTAAATTCTTACAATTTTAATTTTGATGATATTGATGATTTGGATGACGTTCCTAATATTGATGAGCTTAGGAAAGAGTTGTAAAAGGAGGTCAAAAAAATGAAACAACTCGAAAAGAGATTGACCATAGTGATTAGTGAAATAGAGTCACAAAATGAGACCATTAATGATCTCCAAAGTGACTTGAATGAAGTCCAAAAGGAGAGAGATACTTTAACCAAGGAAGTAGAGGACTTCACTAGCACGAAGCATAAGTTCACCAATGGTAAAAAGATATTTGATATGATGTTGGGGGCACAACGACGTGCACTCAACAAAAGAGGCATAGGCAATGGAGCAAACTTATTGAATTACAAGAAATTGCTAGATGATAATCGTAGATGCTCAAAATGCAATAGGTCTCATGTAACAGTCCAAATTTAATTTGCCGTTATTTGTGACGTATTGCAGATGTGGCAGACAGCTTAGATACCCGTGGGACCTGTAGCTAGGCTATAGCGCACTTGGAGTTAGGTAAATTGTTGTTTTGAGTGTTGTTTTGACTAAATTTGCGATGTTTGTGTTAAAATATGTTAAACGACATCGTGATGTGTGTAATTATATTTCAATTGACGTGTGATATTGTGTGTTAAGTATTTGCCTCGATATGCGTGTCGACGCGGGTACCGGGTAAACTAAAAGACGAAATATTAAGTCTGGGAAAATAATACACACATTAAATGAATTAAATGTGATAAAATAATAAATTGATGGGTGCCTAAGGACACGCGGGGTCGTGGTCGACACACGTGGGTGGTACGGTAGTGTGTACGCCTGAGTACGCTCGTTGGCGCACACGATGAAATTGTAGGCGTGAAAATATAGGCAAATATATATATATATATATGTAATTTGAAATATATATATATGTATATATATATATATATTTAAAATCAGAAAATAAATAAATAATTGTGAAATGACCAAAAAAGGCATTAGATTATGAATGATGAGGATAAGAACATAGGGGCATTTTGGTCATTTCACCCCAAAATGTTGATAAACCCACCACCGACACCACATTTCTCCATTTTTGATCGATCAAGAGACTGTGGAAGAGAAGAATGAGAAGAGAAATCAAGGGAAAGAGGAGAGATCGAACTCGCAACGTCGAGGTATGATTGTCGTGTAGTTGTATGTGTTGATGTTGGATGTTGGTATGGTGGTACGGTGGGGGCCTCGGACGAACTGCCATAGCAGTTCGTCCGAGGATGAACATGGCATGGGAGATGTCTCCCATGCTAAGAGAAGGGGAGGGGTTGGAGTTGACAGCCAACCCCGATCGAAATCAGAAAAAAGAAAAAAAAATTTGAAAAAAATCGGAACCAGGGAATCCCCTGGTTCGTTGGAGAAGAAGAGGGACCGGGTCAGGTCGACCCGGTCCTGGCCCCAAGCAGGTCGGGCCGAGCTGACCGAGACCCGGTTTGTCCGGTTGGGCCGAACCGGGTCTGACCAAACCGGACCCTGTTCCGCCCAACCAAAATTAAAAAAAAGAGCAATTTTGAAAAAAAAAAAATCTGAAAAATTAATAGAAAATTCAGATAAAATAGGAAAAATTTAGAAAAAATATATTTTGATCAAATAAATGAGTTTTGTGATTTTATCAGAATTTTGGTGAGATGTTGTCAGGGTTTTTACCTCGAAAAATGTAAACTTGACATAATATATTAAATTGAAGCGAATTTAATGACAAATAATCTTAAGTACATTTGAATGATAATTTTAATTGTCGGGTGATTTTTGGAGCTAGACTGGAGTTTGGTTTTTGAGACGCGAAGTGCGGATTGAGGTGTGTAGTATCCCAACTGAAATTACTTGAGTATTTACTTCTTTTGACATTTGAATTCAATTTCTTTCATTTCATTATTCTACTCTGGTTATAGTTATATGGGTGGACGTTAAGCGGGGCTCCCTCCGTTCCATTCTTGTGTGTGTGTCCACTACACCATAGCACGTGTTACCAGATCAGTCTCAGTGAATAGCAGACCTGAGTATCACGTCGTGGCATGTGTTGGTGCGTCGTAGGTGTAACGCCGGCCATCGAGCGGATCCAGATACTTGCCCTACTTGAGTCGGACTTGCCGGTAGTATTCTGTGGAAGAGTCCGAATTATGGTGTGGTATGACCCTAGGGGCTAGAAACACACTTTAAGTTTTTCCTATTATTTATTCGTGCGATGAGCGCTGTTGCTAGGATTTATTCCGCATGATTATTTAATAGTTTTATTTAAATTCTAGTGTTTACTTTTCAGTATTGCTCACTTAATTTCCTTGGGAATACTAACTCTGGACTCGTCATCTGCCTTTTGTGATGGCTTGAGTACAGATCCTAGCACGAGGAGGGGCAAGGAAAGTTGTCAGAGTACTGTTGATTTGAGATTGCCTGACTCGTACGTTTGTATTATATTTATTTGTTTCATTTTGGGTTTGAGAATTTTAAGATACCTTGTGTCTATTATTTTTTTGTGACTTCAGAGGTATTTATTGTTATATGTGGGTTTTTTCACATTAGGTTTATGGTTTAGGTTACATATTTATAGTATCATTATCCGAGTAAATGTGTTAAAGGCTTCCACTGTGTGAATTTGAGGATTCTATGATGACTTAACATATAATTTGATTTCAATACAACTTAATCAATAAATGGATAATTAGTAAGGTTTAAAAAGATAAAATGGAGGATATAATCTAATGTAGCGCACAACTGTCGCTGGCAAGACAGACTATGAGTCCGCATTGTCCCCCGAGGCAGTCTTTTTGGAAAATGGATCGTTACATTTTGGTATCAGAGCCTAGGTTTGGGAGAACCTAGGGTTCAAATTTGAGGAAAAACTGATCATAAACCTATTGAATAAGCTTTAGATGTGGAAACCCAAAAGAATTACCTAAAGTCTTAGTTGGGAAGCAATGAGAGATGGGTAGAAATTAGGATTATATGTGTTATATTTTTTGTTGTATATTACCTACGTTACACATATATTCGTACTGAGGAACGTTCTTCGATGAAGATACCGATGGACGGACAGCTTTCAGGTACGACTCAGCCAGAGGTTGGGGATACTGGTGATCCCGGTAGGTCGACATTGATGTTAGAGTCATTAGCGCGGACAGTGGATGATAGGTTCGCAAAGTTGTTGGATTTATTAAGGAGTCGTGAGATTGCGACAGCTCCTACTACAGTTGTAGCTACACCATTAGCTACTACCCCTGCAGATGTTTCTCCCACTACTACTAAGACTCAGGGCCAGGCGCAGTATCTGAGACACATGCCGAGAGGGCTATACCAGTGGTTGTTCCAGTAGAGACTACATTAGTTGTGACTCCTTCGACTACTGAGTAGCCAGCTGTATCATCTTCATCAGGGAGTTTGATGACAGTGGAGGCGAAGAAGTTGAAGGATTATCTTAGATTCTCTTTAAGATACTTTCATGGAGTCGGACACCCAGAGATAGCCATGAGGTTGCTATTTACTCATGAGAGATTACACGAGATGTTATTAGTTGATGAGGTTGATAGACCGAGATTGGCTAGTTATTGCTTGAGATCTGCTGCTGCTATATGGTGGACCACCTATAAAGTGATACATCCTGCGGTTACTACTTGGGTTGATTTTAGAGCATTGTTCATGGATGAGTATATACCTATAGAGGTCAAGATTCGATTGAGAGAAGAGTTCTTGACACTAGTTCAGGGCGATATGTCTATTACCGAGTACATGGAGAGGTACAGATATTTATTATCCTACTCTTCAGATTTGGCACGGACTGACCAACTACAGATATATTACTTTGTTTGAGGACTGGATGAAGGGATAACTACCATAATTGTTTCCATTGGAGTGACTACTTTGGCTCAGGTATACGACCGGTCTCTTTCTCAAGAGACTTATAGTACAAAGCGATAGTAGATTGGTGATTCGACTGCGCTGTGGGGTCAGTAGAGTCATCCAGTTCAGGGTTCTCATTTTGATAAGAGGCTAAAGAGACGGAGGAGAGATCAGGGCCAAATACCTCGTAAAGGTAAAGGTGATTGACAGTCAGATCAGGGTCGCAAAGGCGACAGAGATCGTCGGGATGATCGGGATAGACGCGATGAACGTGGGGTAGCGTATTCTACAACCTCTTTATCAGCTGATTGGCTGAGACAGTAGTAGAGGCAGGATAGAAGTCAGGGTCAGAGAGGCCAGAGCTGAGGCCAGAGTTAGGTACAGAGTTAGAGGACTACTGGCAGATCAGACACTCGTGCTTGTTATCGTTGTGGTCATGTGCGACATCTTGTAGCGGAGTGTACCAGACCCGCGCCAGTACCATCACAAACTGATCAGGCCAGAGATAGGGCCCAGACAACCATTTTTGGGGTTGCCCAGCCAGGCCGAGAGGCGACCAGATAGCTTGTTGAGGGTATGTTATCTGTCTGTGATACTTTTATGCATGTTATGTTTGATTTTGAAAGCACACTTTCCTTTATATCTGGACATATGGTAAGATTGTTAGGGTAGGTGCACAAACTTTAGATACACATCTTGTTCTCAGTACGGCAACTGGGGATAAGATTTACCCTAACCAGATTTGTCGGGATTGTGTGGTTGAGATTGAGGGACATCAGTTACCGGCTGACTTTAGAGTATTAAAGTACTTAGAGTTTGACGCGACGTTCGGTATGGATTGGTTATCGTCTTATCACGCATAGATCGACTGTTTTAGCAAGTCGGTGACATTTCACATCGAGGGAATTCCAGAGTTTTCATTTGTCGAATCTACGTCAACATTACCTATTACTGAGGCAGACTAGCTACGTCGCAGGAGATGGAGGCATACGCTGTTATGGTGGAACTAGAGCCTAAGACAGTAATTAGGATTGAAGATGTTCTGGTTATTTGCGAGTTTACCAACGTGTTTCCTGAGGATTTGCCAGGATTTCACCACCGAGAGCTGTGGAGTTTATTATCGAGCTGATTCCAGGGACTTAGCCAATTTACAGCAGGCCGTATAGGATGTCAGCATCGGAGCAGGTGGAGTTGAGGACCCAGTTAGAGGAGTTACTGCATAAGGGACTCATTCACCCTAGCATGTCACTTTGGGGAGCTCCAGTTCTTTTTGTGAAGTAGAAGGATTGTTCAATGCGGATGTGTGCAGGCTATAGAAAGTTGAATCAAGTGACGATTAGGAATCATTATCTACTTGCCAGGATCGATGACTTGTTCGATCCATTGGTAGGAGCCAAATTTTTCTCGAAGATTGACCTCAGATCAGGATATCATCAGTTAAGGATTCGAGAGGGAGATATCGAGAAGACTGCTTTCAATATGCGATATGGGTTGTACGAGTTTACTGTCATGCCATTTAGGTTGACTAACGCACCGACGATCTTCATGGACTTGATACACAGGGTGCTTAGGCCATTTTTGGATCGGTACGTCATTGTTTTCATTGACGACATCCTGATATACAGCAGGACTCGTGTAGAGCATGAGAGACATCTTAGGGAGGTGTTGACGATGCTGAGAGAGCACCAACTTTACGCCAAGTTCAACAAGTGTGCATTCTGGCTGAGTGAGGTGAATTTTCTTGGACATGTCATCAATAGTCAAGGGATATCTATTGATAGAGACAAGATTCAAACGATTATTGATTAGAGGACACCTGAGACAGTTTTGGACATTCATAGTTTCTTGGGACTTGCGGGCTATTACCGGCAGTTTGTGCAGGATTTTTCATTGATTGCAGCGCCGATGACGAGGTTGACCAAAAAGGATGTCATATTTGACTGGTCTAAGGAGTGTGAGGATGCTTTCTGGGACCTGAAGAGGCATTTGACTTCTGCGCCAGTTTTTGCATTACCTGTGGCAAGTAAGGGTTTCTTGGTTTACACTGATGCGTCAAGCACTGGGTTGGGTTGTGTGTTGATGTAGGACAGACATCCTGTGGCCTATTTATCGTGATGATTAAGACCACATGAGGAGAGTTATCTAGTGCATGATTTGGAGCTTGCGACAGTCGTGTTTGCATTGAAGGCTTGGAGGCACTATTTGTACAGTGAAAGGTTCGTACTATTTACTGACCACCAGAGTTTGAGATACTTGTTCACTCAGAGGGAGTTGAACATGAGACAGTGGTGATGGCTCAAGTTATTGAAAGACAATGATTTCGCTATTGACTATCATCCAGGGAAGGCAAACTTCGTAGCTGATGTGCTATGCAGGAGTGGCATTGAGAGTCAAACAGGACTGCGGCATATGACACAAGAGCATGGGTTGCTTGAGGCTGAGTCGGTGTTGTGTATGATAGAGTCTATTGCTGAGCTACACATTTGTGGCCAAATACGAGTTCCTACGGTGTCTCTTAAGCGGGTTGCTGAGTTGCAGAGAACTGAGGGCTGGTATTTACGGATAAGTTGACAGGCTCAGGATCCAGGATGCACAGAGTGGTCTAAGGGTTCAGACCGGTACTTGAGACGCAAAGGTCATTTGTGGATATCAAAGGTACTAGAGCTCAGGGACGGTATTCTCTAGGATGCACACCAGTCGCGATTTACAGTTCATCCTGATCGGATCAAGATGTATCACGACCTTCAGCGATTGTTTTGGTGGCCAAGGATGAAGGCTGACGTGGGGAGGTACATCCGGAGTTTTCATATTTGCCAACAGGTGAAGGCTGAGCACAAAAGACCAGTTAGGTTACTACAGTCGCTGTCCATTCCTTAGTGAAAATGGGAATACGTGACCCTGAACTTCGTTAGTAGCCTACCGCAAACTACGAGGACACACGACGCAATTTGCGTAGTTATCGACAGGTTGACGAAGTCGGCACATTTCATACCGATCGCCATGAGATATTCAGTTACACAGCTGAGCACTATTTTCGAGAGAGAGATTGTCAGATCGCACGGTATACCAGTTTTCATTGTTTCTAATAGCGATCCGAAGTTTACTTTGAGGCTTTGGGAGAGTAACTGACGGGCAGACGGATCGATTGATTAAGATTCTCGAGGATATGCTCAAGGCGTGTATTCTACAGTTTGGTGGATCGTGAGAGGATTATCTGTCATTGTACGAGTTTGCGTACAACAATAGCTATCAAGCGAGTATCGGGATGTCACCGTTCGAGGCACTATATGGTAGGCCCTACAGGTCACCAGCATATTGGGTGGCACCGGAGGATACATCGGCTATAGGACCTGAGGTTGTTATGGATCACACTATGAAGGTGAGGGAGATTAGACGGAGACTTTAGGTGGCGCATGATATATAGAAGAATTATGCGAATAGGTATCACGGGGATCTGAGCTACGAGGTTGGAGACATGGTGTATTTGAAGGTTTCGCCCTGGAAGTCATCAGAGATTTGGTATTAAGGGAAAACTGGCACCAAGGTTTATTGGACCATTCAAAGTTAAGGAACGTGTCGGCAGAGTGGCATACCGTTTAGAGTTATTGCCACAGTTAGTGGGGGTACATCTTGTGTTTCACATATCCATGTTGAGGCTAGCTAGGTCGAAATCAAGACTTATGATTGATGTACGTCAGATTGAGGTGCGACCAGACATGTCATTTATGCGGCAACCAGTGGAGATCATAGATAGGAGGATTCAGACTTTGAGGAACAGGGAAATCCCGAAGGTTTTAGTTCATTAGCAGCATAATGGAACTGAGGGACTCACCTGGAGGCTCGAGTCTACTATGCGACGACGGTATCCTCACTTATTTGCCGGTAAGTATTTAAGTTTAATTTAAATTTCGGGACGAAATTTCACCTAATTGGGAAGAATTGTAACAGCTTGAATTTAATTCGTTGTTATTTGTGACGTATTACAAACGTGTTGGACAGCTCAGACACCCGTGGGACCCGCAGCTTGGCTATAGCGCGCTTGAAGTTAGGTAAATTATTGTTTTGACTAAATTTGCTATATGTTAAAATAAGTTAAACGACATCGCGATGTGTGTAATTATATTTCAATTGACGTGTGATATTGTATGCTAAGTATTCGCCTCGATATGCGTGTCGACGCGAGTACCGGGTAAACTAAAAGACGAAATATTAAGTCTGGAAAAATAATACACACATTAAATGAATTAAATGTGATAAAATAATAAATTGATGGGTGCCTAAGGACACGCGGGGTCGTGGTCGACACACGTGGGTGGTACGGTAGTGTGTACGCCTGAGTACGCTCGTTGGCGCACACGATGAAATTGTAGGCGTGAAAATATAGGCGAATATATATATATATATATGTAATTTGAAATATATATATATACATATAAATTTAAAATCAAAAAATAAATAAATAATTGTGACATGACCAAAAAGGGCATTAGATTATGAATGATGGGGATAAGAACATAGGGGCATTTTGGTCATTTCACCCAAAAATGTTGATAAACCCACCACCGACACCACATTTCTCCATTTTTGATCGATCAAGAGATCGTGGAAGAGAATAAGGAGAAGAGAAATTGAGGGAAAGAGGAGAGATCGAACTTGCGACGTCGAGGTATGATTGTCGTGTTGTTGATGTTGTATGTGTTGTTGTTGGATGTTAGTATGGTGGTACGGTGGGGGGCTCCGACGAACTGCCATGACAGTTTGTCCGAGGATGAACATGGAATGGGAGGTGTCTCCCATGCCAAGAGAAGAGGAGGGGTTGGAGTTGACAGCCCACCCCGATCGAAATCAGAAAAAAGAAAAAAAATTTGAAAAAAACGGAACCAGGGAATCCCCTGGTTCGTTGGAGAAGAAGAGGGTCTGGGTCGAGTCGACCTGGTCTTAGCCCTACGAGCAAGCCCAAACCAAGTCGGTCCGGTTGGGCCGAACCAGGTCCGACCAAACTGGACCCGGTTCAGCCCAACCCAAATTAAAAAAAAACAGTTTTGAAAAAAGTCTGGAAAATTAATAGAAAATTCAGATAAAATAGGAAAAATTTAGAAAAAAATATATTTTGATCAAATAAATGAGTTTTGGGATTTTATCGAAATTTTAGTGAGATGTTGTCAGGGTTTTTACCTCGAAAAACATAAAATTGGCCAAATATATCAAATTGAAGCTAATTCAATGATAAATAATCTTAAGTACATTTGGGTAATAATTTTGATTTTCGGGTGATTATTGGAGCTAGACCGAGGTTTGATTTTCGGGACGCGGAGTGCGAATTGAGGTGTGTAGTATCCCAACTGAAATTACTTGAGTATTTACTTCTTCTGGCATTTGAATTCAATTTCTTTCATTTCATTATTCTACTCTAGTTATGGTTATATGGGCGAACGTTGAGCAGGGCTCCCTCCGTTCCATTCTGGTGTGTATGTCCACTACACCATAGCACATGCTACCAGATCGATCTCGGTGAATAGCACATCCTGAGTATCACGTCGTGGCAAGTGTCAGTGCGGCGTAGGTGTAACGCCGGCCATCGAGCGGACCCAGATACTTGCCCTGCTTGAGTCGGACTCGCAGGTAGTATTCTGTGGAAGAGTCCGAATTATGGTGTAGTCTAACCCTAGGGGCTAGGAACACACTTTAAGTTTTTCCTATTATTTATTCATGCGATGAGCGCAGTTGCTTGTATTTATTCCGCATGTTTATTTAATAGCTTTATTTAAATTCTAGTATTTACTTTTAGTATTGCTCACTTAATTTCCTTGGGAATACACAATCTGGACTCATCTTCTGCCTTTTGTGATGGCTTGGGTGCAGGTCCTAGTACAAGCAGGGGCAAGGGCAAGCTATCGAAGTACTGTTGATCTGAGATTACCTAACTCGTACGTTTGTATTATATTTATTTTTGTTTCATTTTGGGTTTAGGAATTTTGAGATACCTTGTGTATATTGATCTTTTTGTGACTTCAAAGGTATTTATGGTTATATATAGGTTTTCCACATTAGGTTTATGGTTTAGGTTACACATTTATAGTATCATTATCCGAGTAAATGTGTTAATGGCTTCTGTTGTGTGTGAATTTGAGGATTTTATGATGACTTAACATATAATTTGATTTCAATTTAACTTAATCAGTAAATGGATAATTAATAAGGTTTAAAAAGATAAAGTGCTGGATATAATCCAATGTAGCGCACAGCTGTTGCTGGTAATACAAACTGTGTGTCCGCATTGGCCCTCGTGGCGGTCTATTTAGAAAATAGGCCGTTACATCTCATGTAGTTGGGAAATGTGCCTTACAAAAGGCGAAAGTGGATAGACTAGCATGGGTAGTTAAAAATGTTTATGATACTAACTTTTTCGAACCCAAAGGTGTTTGTGTACCAAAATGTTGTGTGTTTTCCATTTGTATAGGATGCGAGGAAGAGCACCACATGGTACTTAGATAGTGGGTGCTCAAGACACATGACCAGATATGCACATCAATTCGTTGAATTAAAGCGGCATGATGGTGGAAAGGTCACGTTAGGAGAAAAAAATAAAAGAAAGGTTATTGGTCTTAGAACTGTCGGTAAAAATTCACTTTCCATTTCTATTGTTTATCTTGTTGATGGTTTGAAACATAATTTGCTTATAATTAGTCAATTGTTTAACAAAGGATTTCATGTCATGTTTGAATCATCAAAATGCATTGTTAGGAATGAGAAGCATGAAACTCTATTTATTGCATATATAGATAAAAATGTTTATGTCATTAACTTTGATGAGATGCATATGCAAAATGATTCATGTTTAAGTGCAAAATGTGAATGTGATGCATGGTTGTGACACCGTAGATTGGGACATTCTAGCATGAAAAACTCGTCCAAATTGACCAAGCATGATATCGTCAAGGCCTACCAAATGTACTTTTAAGAAATAAAAAAATGTGAACCTTATATCCTTATTAAGCAAATGAAATCGTCATTTAAGATGAAAGTAACAAGTGATGTGACTAGAGCCTTGGAACTTATCCATATGGATTGGTTCGGACCCACTCAAACACAAAGTCTAGGGGGTAAATCATAGTGCTTTATCGTTGTTGATGATTTTGCTAGGTATACATGGGTGTATTTTCTAGCTCATAAGTATGAATTGTATGATGTGTTTGTAAAATTTTGTGCTTTGGTTGAGAGTGAAAAGGGATACAAGATTACTATCATTAGAAGTGATATAGGTGGTAAGTTTGTAAATTGGAATTTGGAGGAATATATGACTACGCACTTCACTACCATCGAGAACTCTATGACTAAATGATATACCTATAAATAGTAACATATATGACTTAATTCATGTGGTGTTCTCATAGCGGGTCGGTCCAGTACCCTATTCCTTAACAAGTACTCATGATCTCGATTCGTATCCCTATACTTATGATCATCACATAACCATCAATCAAGACTCGCGCTAGTCTTAATTCATTATAGTTCCCAGTATAATGACCGACTAGGAAATTTAGGATATTTCAACAAATACCCATAGATTTTATTGTAAGGTAAACATGCAATCACTTAAAATAAAAACATTAAATGAAAAAAAACTCTATTTAATTAACTAAAAACTATAAGATAAACAAAGTTCATAGATTGACTTAGGGCACTAGGGGCCAATCATTCATGTATCTAGTACCCAATGACCTAACATGATCATCATGCTTCACTTGTGGAAGAGCCTTCATCAAAGGATCTGCAACATTATCTTTAATAGGAACTCTACAAATCTTCGCGTCTCCATTCTCAATGATTTCTCAAATGAGATGAAAACGTTGGAGTATATGTTTAGATCTATGGTGAGATCTTGGTTCCCTGGCCTGTGCTATAGCCCCGTTATTGTCACAGTACAAGCAAACAAGGTTAGCAATACTTGGAACCACACCTAGTTCAGATATGAACTTGATCCAAACAACCTCCTTAGCTGCATGGGATTGTGCAATGTACTCAACTTCAGTTGTAGAATTGACCACAATCTCTTGCTTCAAACTTTTTCACCACACTGCACCTCCATTCAAAGTAAACAAATATCCAGATTACGATCTGAAGTCATCGGTGTCAATTTGAAGTCTTGCATCTATGTAACCATTTACAACAAGCTCGTCTTCCAAACTTCCATAGACTAAGAACACTTCTTTAGTCCTTCTCAAGTACTTAAGAATGTTCTTAACTGCTATCCAGTGACTTTCACCGGGATCAAACTGGTATCTACTTGTTGCGCTTAAAGCATAAGATACATCAGGTCAAGTGCATAACATGACATACATGATAGATCCAATAGTTGATGCATATGGAATCATATTCATGCGTTCTCGCTCATCATTAGTCTTTCGACATTGAGTCTTGCAGAGAGTTATTCAATGAGACATTGGCAATGACCCTTTTTTAGAGTCTTGCATACTTAACCTATTCAGTACCTTGTCAATATAAGCACTCTGACTTAGGTTGATCTTGAAGGTCACCCAAGAGGGGGGGTGAATTGGGTTACCGAGAGTTTATCGCCTTTTTAAAACTTTAAGCACAAATAATAATGATAATGCATGCACCAATGAAAAATGTCAATGCTATGCAATCAAGAAGGGGGTAGAAGAGATGGAAATAAGACACACGATATATAGTGGTTCGATCCAACCGATCTACATCCACTACCTAACCTCCCCGGTTAGGATTTTCAACCCCCACTTATATTACCAATAAGTGTTACAACCTAAGCCAACTAGCCTAGTGAATGCCTAGCCTCAACTAGGTCTTTTACACGATGCCTTACCGCAATAAGGTCTTATACAACCACCTAGCCGCAACTAGGATTTTCCCCACCTAGACCCACCTAGGAATTTTCCCACCTAGCCGCAACTAGGATATATGCCTAGCCTCAACTAGGTCTTCCCTTTCGACTTAGATCCCACTAAGTCTTACAATCAAGATTTGAATACAATTGAAATATACTTTACAAAGTAAAGTGGTATTAAGTTCAAATACAAGCAAGCCACCTAGAGCCTAATCACTCTTATGCATGCAAGTATGAAAACAATTGAGAAATGCAAATATAAAACTGATTTTGTGCAAAACTCAAATATGAAACCGTTTTAAATAGATTGATGAGACAAAAACGGTTTCAAATCCAAAGAACAAGAAGTTTGATAAAAATCAAGTTTAAGCACGAATTCTTGTTCAAATCAGTCCAAGGGTTTAATGAATCAAGTTTAAGAGCAAAACCCAATACAAGTGTGTTTAAAAACACAACAAGTAGTTTCCCAAATCAATCACACAAGAATATATAAATTGAGCACAAGAAAAGCTAGGAAATGGACTTTCTTACAACCCCAAGAAGATGACTTGAAAAATCGGTGTTGGAGAGGTTGTAGTACTCCTTAGAGTGCCTCAAGAGTGCTGGTTTTGATGTTGAATGAACAGCCTCAAAGTGTAGCTTGAAAACCCCAAGTTCCTTCTCTTGAAAAAATTAAGCACAAGTGTTTTTATTTGATTTCAAAACCTAACTTGTGTTCCTTATGTGTTTGGGAGTGGTATATATATTTATAGACCCATATATGACCGTTGTGTGCATCCAAGGGCCGAGATTTGATCAAAAATTCGAAATAAAGCGAATTTTTCAGCTTTATAAAAAAGTCTATCAGATCGCAATTAGCGCGCTAATTTTATGACTTAGCGCGCTAACTACGCACATAGCGCGCTAATAACGATATTAGCGCGCTAGCTGGGGACCTCAAAATAATTAATTATGTCCCTTGTGTTAGCAACCCTTTAACACGTCCTAGACCCAATAAACCCTCATATAACATATAATACATGTTTGTTATGGGTCATATGGCCTATTTGGATGGTCCTGGATATTTTCACAAATCCCGAAAATGGAAAATCTCGGTTTCATGATTTGCGAGGACTTTTCGCAAATATACAGTGTTCTTTTCAAAGATCTTTCAAAAACAAGTTTTTCTTTTTCAAAAGCTTTCACTATGATTTTCAAAATGCGATATTAACATACACATATAGTTTAACATAGTTTAGACTTGTAAGACTGAAATCTTCGAGTAATCACTTGACATTTGAAAATCCATTTTAAAATTACGATATGCATGAACTAATGCAATAGGCTTGCTTAAGTGAACTTGAATACCTTACATTAATTTTACAAATCTTGGCCTTGATCTTTCGTCTTCATTCCTTTTTGTATGCCGAGTCTTGAACTTGTATAGCTTGAATGATCGAATACCCATGATGTGATGTTTCGCAACCTTTGACGAAACTGAAATACACTTGATAAACTTATTAGTATATTTTCACCTTGTTTGTTTCCATCAAAATACCGGTCGGAGTTAGAGTGACTAACCACTTAGTCCAACAATCTCCCCTTTTTGATGATAACAAACAATGTGAACTTGACAAGCATAAAACATAATACAAGTGTATGAACATCACAATAATGGATAAAATTTATACGTTCTCAAGTTCAACACTTTTTCTCCCCGTTTGATACCATCAAAAAGTGGGGCTCGGATAGATCATGATACCATTAGAAAGGCTCCTCCCCGTTTTATGAAAATGATACCAAGTAAATGCTCCCCTATCGATATGCATCAAATGAAAGCTTAAGGAAATAATCGAGAATCTAGGCTCCCCCTATCAACATGCATGTTTCAGTTTGTGATACCAACAAATTTCTCATTTTATGTACATGTCTTGCTCCCCCAAAGAGTAGATGCCAACAAAAAAAATATGGGTATAAAGGTCTCCCCCTATCAATGTCATTTCACATTATCTAAAGGTCTCCCCCAATTTAAAACAATGGCTTCATCATATGACTTTAAAACATGGTGAGTGTGAAGTTTGTGCAGTCGGGGGTATTAGCGCGCTAATTGATTGACCTAGCGCGCTAATTGCTAG
Organism: Stephania japonica; assembly: GCA_039657345.1. NCBI lineage: Eukaryota > Viridiplantae > Streptophyta > Magnoliopsida > Ranunculales > Menispermaceae > Stephania > Stephania japonica. Next base: position 37,741,029 of record CM077559.1, read on the forward strand.
ACCTAGCGCGCTAATGGAAATACCTAGCGCGCTAATTCCTCTCTGGAATTTCAGAATTAAAAATTTTGAGTTTTTGACGCACAACTCCGATTTACCTCAAACTTCATGGACACTTCATTAACACCATATAAAGATGATTAGAACACTTAAAACATGTGTAGAAGGTCCGATTTATGAGAAGTGCCTAACTCATGCCGTGTGTCAACTAATTTAGCCTAAAAATGCTTAACTCCTATATATCAATTTGTCGTTTTAGCACATTCATGTTCTAAAGTGAATCTAATTCACTCTATGAATCATGGACTTTGGTACCCATGCACCTTTGCGTTCCATAATATGTATATCATATACATTCTTTTCTACCCATGCAAGTTTACCTCTATTGGTCCTATTTAGGACACATTTGCCAACATTATGAGATCTATTGCATTTTAAGCATCTCTTAGACTCGGCCAAAAGCTTTCCATAGCTCAATAGGCTTGCACCATAGCCTATGCCTCTCTTGTTGAGTGCACGTCGTTGTGCGCCCAACATCATGTCAAACATTTTGGTGCCACTTGTAAACTTGGTCACCGTAGTGGTCAAGTCCTCTATTTCTTTTGCTAAGCCTATTTTCTCATTTATGGCCAATTCTAAGTCCCGTTGGAGATCATCAATAATCTCATTTTGAGATTCAATCTCACTAATGGCTTTGATCAAACTCTTTTTGAGTTGTTTGGTCTTTTTGACCTCCTTTTCTAATTCATTCCTAAGGTCATGAATAATAGACATATCATCCAATGCATTTACATCATCATAATTAAAAGATGAAGAGTTACTTACCTCACTCCTTGCCATAAGGCAAAGGATGGCTTTCTCATTTTCTGACTCGGAGTCGGAGCTAGATGATGATGATGATGATGATGATGATTCATGTCTCTTGCTTCTTCTCAAGTACTTGCATTCCGATGCTCTATGTCCCGGTTTGCCGCATTCATAGCAAATCATCTCGCGTGACTTGCTTCCGTAGTTTGCACCTTTGTACTTCTTTTTGTACTTGTCTCTTTTGTATGTTGCCTTCTTGAGCTTTCTTGATAGCATGGCAACTTCTTGTTCAATTGATTCACTTTCACTTGAGCTCCCATCATCTTCGGCCGATAGACATGTAGCTTTTAAGGCATGCTCCTTCTTTGACTCTTTCTTAGTCGAACCACCAAGTGCTTCCAATCTAGCACGGTCTCTTAGCTCAAATTCATGAACCATTAATTCTCCGCATAATGCATCAAAAGTGTAATCTCCAAGGTTTTGAGCCGATTGAATAGCATATTTCTTTGCATCCCATTCCTTAGGCAAGCCTCTAAGGAACTTGTACACCGAGTTCTCTTGGTCATAATGTTTGCCAAGATTTTTGATCTCATTCAAGAGCTTCGTGAACCGAGTAATGGCCGTGGCAATGTCTTCATGGGGCTCCACTCGAAAAGTCTCATAATGTTCTTCAAGGATCCTCAACTTGGTGTTCTTGACTTGTTGTGTACCTTCATAATGCACTTCAAGTTTTTCCCACACTTCTTTGGCCGTTTGACAAGCACTAACTCGGTTGAATTCGTTCTCACTTAGTGCACAAAATAAATGATTCATGGCTTGATCATTTGAGAGCTCGATCTTGATCTCTTCGGCGGTGTATTCTTTCAAGGACTTATTCGGTGGAGAGTAGCCATTTTCAATTGTGTCCCACAAATGTCTCCCTTGTGCTCTAATGTAAAACTTCATTCGAACTTTCCAATGAGCATAATTTGTTCCATCAAAGTAGGGAGGTCGGACGGATGAGTTGCCTTCCCTAAGGCGAGAGAAATCTAGAGATTGCATCCTTGCACAAAAACACTCAAAGATACGTTAGTAACACTTTGAGCAATAACCCGCTACGATACCAATTGAAGGTCACCCAAGAGGGGGTGAATTGGGTTACCGAGAGTTTATCGCCTTTTTAAAACTTTAAGCACAAATAATAATGATAATGCATGCACCAATGAAAAATGTCAATGCTATGCAATCAAGAAGGGGGTAGAAGAGATGGAAATAAGACACACGATATATAGTGGTTCGATCCAACCGATCTACATCCACTACCTAACCTCCCCGGTTAGGATTTTCAACCCCCACTTATATTACCAATAAGTGTTACAACCTAAGCCAACTAGCCTAGTGAATGCCTAGCCTCAACTAGGTCTTTTACACGATGCCTTACCGCAATAAGGTCTTATACAACCACCTAGCCGCAACTAGGATTTTCCCCACCTAGACCCACCTAGAAATTTTCCCACCTAGCCGCAACTAGGATATATGCCTAGCCTCAACTAGGTCTTCCCTTTCGACTTAGATCCCACTAAGTCTTACAATCAAGATTTGAATACAATTGAAATATACTTTACAAAGTAAAGTGGTATTAAGTTCAAATACAAGCAAGCCACCTAGAGCCTAATCACTCTTATGCATGCAAGTATGAAAACAATTGAGAAATGCAAATATAAAACTGATTTTGTGCAAAACTCAAATATGAAACCGTTTTAAATAGATTGATGAGAGCAAAACCGGTTTCAAATCCAAAGAACAAGAAGTTTGATAAAAATCAAGTTTAAGCACGAATTCTTGTTCAAATCAGTCCAAGGGTTTAATGAATCAAGTTTAAGAGCAAAACCCAATACAAGTGTGTTTAAAAACACAACAAGTAGTTTCCCAAATCAATCACACAAGAATATATAAATTGAGCACAAGAAAAGCTAGGAAATGGACTTTCTTACAACCCCAAGAAGATGACTTGAAAAATCGGTGTTGGAGAGGTTGTAGTACTCCTTAGAGTGCCTCAAGAGTCTTGGTTTTGATGTTGAATGAACGACCTCAAAGTGTAGCTTGAAAACCCCAAGTTCCTTCTCTTGAAAAAATTAAGCACAAGTGTTTTTATTTGATTTCAAAACCTAACTTGTGTTCCTTATGTGTTTGGGAGTGGTATATATATTTATAGACCCATATATGACCGTTGTGTGCATCCAAGGGCCGAGATTTGATCAAAAATTCGAAATAAAGCGAATTTTTCAGCTTTATAAAAAAGCTGTCGGGATCGCAATTAGCGCGCTAATTTTATGACTTAGCGCGCTAACTCGCACATAGCGCGCTAATAACAAGATTAGCGCGCTAACTGCGGGACCTCAAAATAATTAATCTCCCTTGTGTTAGCAACCCTTTAACACGTCCTAGACCCAATAAACCCTCATATAACATATAATACATGTTTGTTATGGGTCATATGGCCTATTTGGATGGTCCGGATATTTTCACAAATCCCGAAAATGGAAAATCTCGGTTTCATGATTTGCGAGGGACTTTTCTGCAAATATACAGTGTTCTTTTCAAAGATCTTTCAAAAACAAGTTTTTCTTTTTCAAAAGCTTTCACTATGATTTTCAAAATGCGATATTAACATACACATATAGTTTAACATAGTTTAGACTTGTAAGACTGAAATCTTCGAGTAATCACTTGACATTTGAAAATCCATTTTAAAATTACGATATGCATGAACTAATGCAATAGGCTTGCTTAAGTGAACTTGAATACCTTACATTAATTTTACAAATCTTGGCCTTGATCTTTCGTCTTCATTCCTTTTTGTATGCCGAGTCTTGAACTTGTATAGCTTGAATGATCGAATACCCATGATGTGATGTTTCGCAACCTTTGACGAAACTGAAATACACTTGATAAACTTATTAGTATATTTTCACCTTGTTTGTTTCCATCAAAATACCGGTCGGAGTTAGAGTGACTAACCACTTAGTCCAACAGATCTCCCTTTTAGATTTATCCCTATAGATATTAATCCCAAAGTTGTAGGCTGCATCTCCTAAGTCTTTCATTGTGAAACACGTTCCCATCCAAGGCTTGACACTTTACAAGGTTGGGATGTCATTTCCAATGAGTAATATATCATCAATATACAGTACCAGAAAACAACCACCCTCCCGCTGACATTCTTGTATACACAAGGCTCATCTTCATTTTTAATGAAACCAAATTCTTTAATTGTTTCATCAAAATGAAGATTCCAACTCTGAGAAGCTTGCTTTAATCAATAAATAGATCTTTGCAGCTTGCACACCTTCCTAGAATTCTTAGGATGAACAAACCTTTTAGGTTGTATCATATACACGTCCTCAAGTAGCTTTCCATTTAGAAAAGTTGTTTTGACATCCATTTGCCATACCTCATAGTCATAATATGCGGCTATGGCAATTTGAATTCTAATGGATTTAAGCATGGCTACAGGAAAAAAGCCTCATCATAATCAACACCTTAAGTCTGTCTGAAACCTTTTGCTACTAGCAGTGCTTTATAAGTATGCACATTGCCATCCATATCAGTTTTCTTCTAGAAAACCCATTTACATCCAATGGTCTTACCACCTTCAGGTAATTCATCCAGGTTTCAAACTTGGTTATTATACATGGATTGCATCTCAGAGTTCATGGCTTTAAGCCATTTATCTGACTCAAGGTTAAACATAGCCTCCTAATAAGTAGTAGGTTCATTTTGATCCATAACCAACATCTCACTACTATTAGTAATAAGAAATCTAAATTTCTCTAGCTGATGTCTTATGGAGGCTCAACTAGTTCAAGACTTTGTTGATCTCCCACTAGCGGTTGAGTGTTTATTTGTGGTTCTTCAACTTCTTCGAGACTAATTTTATTCCCATTGTTGTCTTTTGAAATAAACTATTTTTCCATGAAGACACCATTCTGAGCAACAAACACTTTGTTCTCAGTGGGATTATAAAAGTAATATTCTTTAGTTTCTTTAGGATAATCTACAAATACACACTTGGTAGATTTGGCTGATAATTTCTATGAGATTTGTTGTCATACGAAAGCCTCACAACCCCAAATCTTAAGGACAGACAAACTTGGTCTTTTCCCAAACCACATCTCATATGGTGTTTTATCAATCGCTTTAGAAGGAACACAATTCAGTGTAAATGCAGTAATTTCTAAGGCATAGTCCAAAGGAAATAGGAACATCTGCATGACTCATCATAAATCGAACCATATCTAATAAAGTTCGATTTCTCCTATCAGAAACACCATTCCATTGAGTTGATGGAGGAGTTAACTGTGAGACAATCTCATAGTTTCTAAGTGAAGGTCACCCAAGAGGGGGGTGAATTGGGTTACCGAGTGATTATCGCCTTTTTAAAACTTTATGCACAAATAGTAATGATAATGCATACACCAATGATAAATATCTATGCTATGCAAGTGAATGGGGTAGAAGAGATGGAAATAAGACACACGATATATAGTGGTTCGATCCAACTGATCTACATCCACTACCTAACCTCCCCGGTTAGGATTTTCAAACCCCGCTTATATTATCGATAAGTGTTACACCCTAAGCCAACTAGCCTAGTGAATGCCTAGCCTCAACTAGGTCTTTTACACGATGCCTTATCGCAATAAGGTCTTATACAACCACCTAGCCGCAACTAGGATTTTCCACCTAGACCCACCTAGGAATTTTCCCACCTAGCCGCAACTAGGATATATGCCTAGCCTCAACTAGGTCTTCCCTTTCGACTTAGATTCCACTAAGTCTTACAATCAAGATTTGAATACAATTGAAATTACACTGTACAAAGTAAAGTGGTATCAAGTTCAAATACAAGCAAGCCTCCTAGAGCCTAACCACTCTTATACATGCAAGTATGAAAACAATTGAGAAATGCAATTATAAAACTGATTTTATGCAAAACTCAAAACTGAAACCGTTTTAAATAGATTGATGAGAACAAAATCGGTTTCAAATCCAAAGAACAAGAAGTTTGATAAAAATCAAGTTTAAGCACAAACTCTTGTTCAAATCAGTCCAAGGGTTTAATGAATTGAGTTTAAGTGCAAAACCCAATACAAGTGTGTTTAACAACATAACAAGTAATTTCCCAAATCAATCACACAAGAATATATAATTTAAGCACAAGAAAAGCTAGGGAATGGATTTTCTTACAACCCCAAGAAGATGACTTGAAAATCAGTTCTGGAGAGGTTGTTGTACTCCTTAGAGTGCCTCAAGGGTGCTGGTTTTGATGTTGAATGAACAGCCTCTAAGTATAGCTTGAAAACCCCAAGCTCCTTCTCTTGAAAAATTTAAGCACAAACGTTTTTCTTTGATTTTTAAACCTAATTTTTGTGCCTTGTGTGTTTGGGAGTGTTGTATATATTTATAGACCAATATATGACCGTTGTGTGCATCCAAGGGCCGAGATTTGATCAAAAATTCGAATTAAAGTGAATTTTTCAGCTTTATAAAAAAGTTGTCAGGACTGCAATTAGCGCGTTAATTTTATAACCTAGCGTGCTAACTCTGCACATAGCGCGCTAATAATAGTATTAGCGCGCTAACTGCAGGGACCTCAGAATAATTAATTATGTCCCTTGTGTTAGCGATCCTTTAACACGTCATAGACCCAATAAACCTTCATATAACATCTAATACACGTTTGTTATGGGTCATATGGCCTATTTGGATGGTCCGGATATTTTCATAAATCCCGAAAATAGAAAATCTCGGTTTCATGATTTGTGAGGGACTTTTCTGCAAATATGCAGTTTTCTTTTCAAAGACCTTTCAGAAACAAGTTTTTCTTTTTCAAAAGCTTTCACAATGATTTTCAAAATGCGATATTAACATACATATAGTTTAACATAGTTTAGACTTATAGGACCGAAATCTTCAAGTAATCACTTGACATTTGAAAATCTATTTTAAAATCATGATATGCATGAACTAATGCAATAGGCTTGCTTAAGTGAACTTGAATACCTTACATCAATTTTACAACTCGTGGCCTTAATCCTTCGCCTTCATTCCTTTATGTATGTCGAGTCTTGAACTTGAATGGCTTGAATACTCGAATGCCCATGATGTGATGTTTCGCAACCTTTGACGAAACTGAAATACACTTGATAAAACTTATTAGTATATTTTCACCTTGTTTGTTTCCATCAAAATCCCGGTCGGAGTTAGAGTGACTAACCACTTAGTTCAACACTAAGATGGTTATCAAACTCTTGGCTAAAATATTCACCACCACAATTTGATTAAAGTGCTCTAAAATTTTTGCCTAGTTGATTTTACACTTCATTCTGAAATGTTTGAAATATCTCAAAAGATTCACCTTTATGTTTCATGAGATACACGCAACAATATCTGCTGAAATCAACGGTAAAAGTAATGAAGTACTGATAACCACCTCTAGCCATTGTGTTTATAGGACTGCATAAATCAGTATGTATTAGACCCAATAAATCACTTGCCCTTTCATTGTGTCCAGTAAAGGGGCTCTTTGTCATCTTGCCTAATAAACAATATACACATGTTTCATATGATTCAAAATCAAATGAATCTAAAAGTCCATCTTTATGGAGTTCAAAAATGCATTTCTCATTTATGTTGCCAAGTTGATAACGCCAAAAGTAGGTTTTATTCAAATCATTTGGCTTAAATCTTTTTGTATTTAGGTTAAAAACAGGAGTATGTATGAACTTTTTTCATGTTTAGAATATAAAGACCGTCACAATCAACATTTGCATAAAAAACGCTTTTACAAGAAATGGAGCATTTATTATTCACAATAATGAAATTAAAACCATCGAAATCCAAACAAGAAAGTGAAATGATGTTTCTGCTCAAGGCAGGGACATAATAACAATTATTTAAAACTAAAACAAGTTCACTAGATAAAGACAAGTCATAGCATCTTACATCCAATGCAACAACCTTTGCTCCATTTTCGACTCGTAGGATAATTTCTTCTTTCTTTAGCTTTCTACTTTTTGTGAGACCCTGCACATTAATGCAAATGTGAGAACCACATTCGGTATCTAATACCCAAGAACCACTAGTAGATAAGTTAACTTCAATAACGTAAATACCTGAAGCAGTAGTAACAATACTTTTCTTTTTCTTTTGATCTTCAACAAAGAGCTTGCAATTTCTTAACCAATGCCCAGGTGCATGATAGAAATGACAAATTCCTTTTTTTTCTTTTTCCTTTTGGGACTGTGAAGTAGAAGCAACATTAGGCTTAACTTGTTCCACAGGATTTGTGACTGGCACAATACCCTAGGCAACTTTAGTCTTGCCTTTGGTCTTCTTCAAAGCCTTTCTTTTCTGAACCATCAACACATTGGCCGTGGGTTTCTTGAAATTCTGCTCCGCAATTTTGAGCATCAAATGCAACTCTGAGATAGATCTCTCCATATTATTTATGTTGTAGTTTATTACAAATTGTGAAAAACTATCAAACAATGAATTAAGGATCAAATCCGTAGCCAACTCTGTTAAGTTTTGGGATTCATGCGCAGTGGAGATTACAAAACAATTTTAACAAAAACCCCAACAGGATCCGAATCTAATTCCAATAAAAAACGTTTAAACTATGAAAACATAATCATACCTCAGTCGCAATGTACCTTTCTGAAGGTTAATCGATCTCTAAGGTGCTGCCAATGATGAACGTCCTCTATCAGCAGTCCATACACGAACGACGACCGAGATTTGATGTGCTAGCTTTGAGAGAATACCAAACCTTTTTGTTTCTCTCCAAAACGATCCAGAGCATACCAAAAACCCTAAGTTGTTTCTAAAACGAAAATAGAGTTTCATCTTTTCAAATCTTTCGTTCATGTATTCTAACTCAAAGCGTCTATTTATATAACCCTTGTATATAGACGTTTAAGTAAGTTACACATATACCCCTACTTAAAGAAGTATAAGTGTAATACACTACAAGGACATTTATGTCATGAATTTTATCATATAAAATTCATTTCTCTGAACCATCTTAAAATCTTGCAAAACCATTCTTAGTGTGCGACCCAATAGACTCATACAACATTTGCAATGTACCAAAATACATTTTGGTATATAAGTCATAAGCGGCCTCTAGCAAGACATTATGACTACCCAAGTTGTATGAATATCAAATCGATACAACCTAATCTATAGTGTATATATCATCCATTTGTCACACGATATTCTTTTGATCAAACATAAGGCATGGAATTGTTATCCAACATGTTCAATCGTACTAGTCTCGATCTCTAGGTAGACTGAAAACATCTAAGTGATATTGATCAATATCAATTCACTTAGATTAGGCCTTTTAACAATCTAACACATTGAGGGATCTACTGGATATCTCTCTTTATATGAGAGGGACAAATTCTATCTCGATTACACAACTTCACTACATTATTCACACAGTAACCAATCAGAACCTTTATAATCGTCCGGTTAAAGACAATGTTTGATTGCGTCAAATCACTATATTCCTAATGTTGAAGTCTCTAGTAATCTCAAGTCAGAGGACTGAAAAATATACCTATCATGAGAAACAACTATGACTTAATCCATGTGATGTTCTCATAGCGGGTCGGTCCAGTACTTTATTCCCTAACAAGTACTCATGATCTTAATTCGTATCCCAATACACATAATCATCATATGATCATCAATTAAGACTCACACTAGTTTTAATTCATTATAGTTCCCAATATAATGATCGACTAGGGACATTTAGGATATTTCTGTAAATGTCCATGGATTTTATTATAATGTAAACATGCAAATTAATTATAATAAACAACAAATGAAATCCTCTATTTTATTAACTAAAAGTATTCATAAAGACAGTTAATGGATTGGCCTAGGGCACATTCCCTAACATCTCCCACTTGCACTAGGGCTAATCATGCATGCATCTAATGCCTAATGATCTAACATGACCATCATGTTTTGCTTGTGGAAGAGCTTTTGTCAATGGATCTGCAACGTTGTCTTCAGTAGGTATTCTACAAATCTTTACATCTCCCCTCTCAATAATTTCTTTGACGAGATGAAAACGCCTGAATATATGTTTGGATCTGTGGTGTGATCTAGGTTCCTTCGCCTGTGCTATTGCCCCGTTATTGTCATAATACAAACAAACAGGGACCATACCTAGTTCAGAAATGAACTTTTTGATCCAAACTGCCTCCTTTGCAGCATCGAACACTGCAATATACTCAGCTTCAGTTGTAGAATCTGCCACAGTCTCTCGCTTATATATTTTCCAGCTTAGTGCCCCCCTATTCAAAGTAAACACATATCCAGACTGCGATCTAAAATCATCTATATCAGTTTAAAAACTTGCATCTGTGTAACCATTTACAACTAGATTATTTTCAAAACCTCCATATACCAAGAACACTTCCTTAGTCCTTCTTAAGTACTTAAGGATGTTCTTTATGTTGGTGATTGGGGAATATATGCAGCGGAAATTTCAAAAGCAATTTTGAGAAAAACCCCAACAGAATCCAAATCTGATTCCATTAAAACATGTTTAAACTATAAAAACTTAATCATACCTCAGTCGCAATGTACCTTTCTGTAGGTTAATCGATCTCTAAGGCGCTGCCAACGACGAACGCCCTCTATTATCAGTCCATACACGAATGCCGGCAGAGATTTGAAGTGCTAGCTTCGAGAGAATATCAAACCTTTTGTTTCTCTCCAAAATAATTCAGAGTATACCAAAAACCCTAAGTCGTTTCTTAAAACAAAAATAGAGTTTCGGCCCTTTTTAATCTTTTGTTCTTGTATTCTAACTCAAAGCGTCTATTTATACAACCCTTGTATATAGACGGTTAAGTAAATTACACATATACCCCTACTTAAAGAAGTATATAAGTGTAATACACTACAAGGACGTTTCTGTTAAAAATTTTATCATATAAAATTCATTTTTCTAAACCATCTTAAAATCTTGCAAAACCATTCTCAATATGTGACTCAATAGGCTCATACAACGTTGGCAGTGTACCAAAACACATTTTGGTATACAAGTCATAAGCAACCTCTAGCAAGAAATTATGACTACCCAAGTTGTACGAATATCAAATCGATACAACATAATCAACAGTGTATATAACATCCTTTTGTCACACGATATCCTTTTGATCAAATATAAGGCATGGAATTTTCATCCAACATGTTCAATCGTACTAGTCTCGATTTCTAGGTAGACTGCAAACATCTAAGTGACATTGATCAATATCAATTCACTTAGATTAGGCCTTTTAACAGTCTAACACATTGAGGGATCCACTGGATATCTCTCTTTATATGAGGGACAAATTTTATCTCGATTACACAACTTCACCACATTATTCACATAGTAACCAATCAGAACCTTTATAATCGTCCGATTAAAGACAACGTTTGATTGCGTCAAATCACTGTATTCCTAATGTTGAAGTCTCTGGTAATCTTAAGTCAAAGGACTAAAAATTATACCTATCATGAGAAATAACTATGACTTAATCCATGTGATGTTCTCATAGCAGGTCGGTCCAGTACTTTGTTCCCTAACAAGTACTCATGATCTTGATTCGTATTCATATACGTATGATCATCAATTAAGACTCACACTAGTCTTAATTCATTATAATTCCCAGTATAATAATCGACTAGGGACATTTAGGATATTTCCGTAAATACCCATGGATCTTATTATAATGTAAACATGTAAATCAATTATAATAAAGAGCAAATGAAATCCTCTATTTTATTAACTAAAATGTATTCATAAAGACTATTAGTGGATTGACCTAGGGAACATTTCCCAATATCTCCCACTTGCTTTAAGGCCAATCATTCATGCATCTAATGTCTAATGATCTAACATGACCATCATGTTTCGCTTGTAGAAGTGCTTTGTCAATGGATCCGCAATGTTGTCTTCTGTAGGAACTCTACAAATCTTTACATCTCCCCTCTCAATAATTTCTTTGATGAGATGAAAACGCTTGAGTATATGTCTGGATCTGTGGTGTGATCTAAGTTCCTTGGCCTGTGCTATTGCCCCGTTATTGTCACAATACAAACAAATAGGGTTAGCAATACTTGGAACCACACCATGTTCAGAAATGAACTTTTTGATCCAAACTGCCTCCTTTGCTGCATCAGACGCTGCAATATACTTAGCTTCTGTTGTAGAATCTGCCACAGTCTCTTGCTTCGAACATTTCCGACTTACTACACCCCCATTCAAAGTAAACACATATCCTGACTGTGATCTAAAATCATCTATATCAGTTTGAAAACTTGCATCTGTGTAACCATTTACAACTAAATCATTTTCAAAACCTCCATAGATCAATAACACTTCCTTAGTCCTTCTTAAGTACTTAAGGATGTTCTTTACTGCTATCCAGTGACTCTCACTAGGATCTGACTGATATCTGCTTGTAGTGCTCAAAGCATATGATACATCAGGTCGAGTGGATAGCATAGCATACATGATAGATCCAATAGCTGATGCGTATGGAATCTTATTGATACAATTTTTCTCATCATTTGTCCTAGGACATTGATTCTTGCTGAGGCTTATGCCATGAGATATTGGCAACAATCCTCTTTTAGAGTCTTACAAACTGAACCTATTCAGTACCTTGTCTATGTAAGCACTTTGACTTAGACCGATTAGCCTCTTAGAACTATCCCTATAGATCCTTATCCCTGGGATATAGGCTGCATCTCCTAAGTCTTTTATTGAGAAACACTTCCCTAACCAAGACTTGACACTCTGCAATGTTGGGATGTCATTTTCAATGAGTAATATATCATCAACATACAGTACTAGAAAAACAACTACACACCCACTGACCTTCTTGTATACACAAGGCTCATCTTCGTTCTTAATAAAACCAAAATCCTTGATTGCTTCATCAAAACGAAGATTCCAACTCAGAGAAGCTTGCTTTAATCCATAAATGGATCTTTGAATCTTGCATAACTTCCTAGAATTCTTAGGATGTACAAAACCTTCAGGTTGTGTCATATACACGTCCTCAAGCAACTTTCCATTAAGAAATGTTATTTTTACATCTATTTGCCATATCTCATAGTCAAAATATGCAGCCATGGCAATTAAAATTCTTATTGATTTAAGCATTGCTACTGGCGAAAAAGTTTCATCATAATCAACACCTTAAGTCTGCCTGAAACCTTTTGCTACAAGTCTTGCTTTGAAAGTATGCACTTTGCCATCCATGTCAGTTTTCTTCTTGAAAACCCATTTACATCAATGGTCTTACCATCTTCAGGTAAATCAACCAAGTTCCAAACTTGGTTATCATACATGGATTGCATCTCAAAGTTCATGGCACTTTGCCATTTATTTGAGTCTGGTCCAGACATAGCCTCTTGATAAGTGGTGGGCTCATTTTGATCCATAAGCAACACATCACGACTATTAGTAATGAGAAATTCGAATATCTCTAGCTCATGTCTTACCCTACTAGATTTACGTGGGCCTTGTGTCACTTGTGGAAGTTCAACTGGTTCAGAACGTTGTTGAACTTCTAGTAGCGGTTCAGTTTTTATTTGTGATTCTTGAACTTCTTCAAGATTTATTTCTCTCCCACTAGTGTCTTTTGAAATAAACTATTTTTCTATAAAGGCACCATACCGAGCAACAAATACTTTGTTCTTAGCGGGATTATAAAAGTAATATCCTTTTGTTTCCTTAGGATACCCTATAAATAAACACTTATCAAATTTAGGTGCTAGTTTTTCTAAGACTTGTCGCTTTACGTAAGCCTCACAACCCCAAATCTTAAGAAAAGACAAACTAGGTCTCTTCCCGTACCATATCTCATATGGTGTTTTATCAACCGCTTTGGAAGGAACTCGATTTAGAGTGAAAGCTGCAATTTGTAATGCATAAACCCAAAAGGATAATGAAAGATCCGCATAACTCATCATAGATCGAACCATATCTAATAAGGTCCGAATTCTCCTTTCAGAAACTTCATTCCATTGTGGAGTTGTTAATGGAGTCAATTGGGAGACAATCCCACAATTTCTAAAATGATCATCAAATTCTTGGTACAAATACTCACCACCTCGATCTGATCAAAGTGTTTTGATAGTTTTACCAAGCTGATTCTGCACTTCATTTTGAAACGTTCGAAACATCTCAAATGATTCAACTTTATGTTTCATAAGATATACATAACCATATATGCTGAAATCATCAGTAAATGTAATGAAGTACTGATAACCTCCTCTAGCCATTGTGTTTATAGGACCGCATACATCAGTATGTATTAGACCTAATAAATCACTTGCCCTTTCACTATGTCTAGTAAAGGGACTTTTAGTCATCTGGCCTAGTAAACAAGATACGCATGTTTCATATGATTCCAAATCAAATGAATCTAGAAGTCCATCTTTATGGAGCTTCGTTATGCGTTTCTTATTTATGTGGCCGAGACGACTATGCCAAAGATAGGTTTGATTCAAATCATTTGACTTGAATCTTTTTGTATTTATGTTAAAGACTGGAATATCAGTGGACCTTTTCATGCTTAGAATATAAAGACCATCACACAAATCAGCATTTGCATAAAAATGCCTTTACGAGAAATTGAACATCTATTATTTACAATAATAAATTCAAAACCATCCATATCCAAACATGAATCAGAAATGATGTTTCTGCTCAAGGCAGGCACATAATAACAATTATTTAAAGTTAAAATAAGTCCGCTAGATAAGACTAATTCATATGATCCAACTGCTAGGGCAGCAACTCTTGCTCCATTCCCTTCGCGCATGATGACTTCTCCTTTTTTCAGCTTCCTACTTCTGGTGAGTTCCTACACATTTATACAAATGTGAGATCCACATCCGGTATCCAATACCCAGGAATCACTAGTGGATAAATTAATTTCAATAACATAAATACCTGAGGTGGTAGTCACACTACCCTTTTTCTTCTTTAGATCTTCCAGATAGAGTTTGCAATTTCTAAACCAATGTCCAGGTGCATGGCAGAAATGACAATTTCCTTCATTTTCCTTTTGGTGCTTTGAAGTAGGAACAGGCTGGGGCTTGACTTGTTCCACAGGCTTTGCGACAGGTGCCGCAGCCACCTTGACAACTTTAGCCTTGCCTTTGCCTTTTCTTCTTCATTCCCTTTCCCTTTTGGACCATTAGCACATTACTAGAGGGTTTCTTGATATTTTGTTCAGCAGTTTTGAGCATCAAATGCAACTCTGAAATTGATTTCTCTATATTATTCATATTGTAGTTCATCACAAATTGTGAGTAACTCTCAGGTAATGAATTTAGGATCAAATCCGTAGCCAACACTTGTCTTATTGGAAATCCAAGTCTATCAAGTTGGTCAACATAGCCTTTCATCTGCAGAACATGAGGACTAACTAACGCACCCTCAGTCATCTTACAAGAATGCAGGTTCTTGATTGTCTCGAACTTTTCTTGCCTAGCTTGCTGTTGGAATATTTCCTTCAGCATTACAGCCATGTCGTAGGCTTCCATTAGTTCCATGTCCTTCTGAAGTTCAGGAACCATAGTTGCCAACATAATGCATGCAACATCAGTAGAATCGTTGACATGCTTATTATGCGCATCCTTCACAGTTTTCGTAGCATTGACTGGTGGATCCTTAGGGATCGGAGCATCCAGAACATACTACTTGCGTTCATGCTTAAGAATGATTATCAAGTTTCTGAATCAGTCAAGAAAGTTAGTCTCAGATAGCTTATCCTTCTCAAGGATAGATCGCAGTGATTATTGTTACTTGAAGAGGCCATTAATCTACAATAAAGATTATGAAGAGTTTATTTTAGTATAGAGGAATAGACTCCCATTAAATTAACAACCCTCCTAAAACATACTGTTTATTTAGAGGAATTGAATCCATATTTCACCTAATTTTATGACAGCTATGGCATGAAACACAGAACTAGATTATTTAGGTAGGTAACAGTTACCAATTACATCTTATGTAATTTTAGATACTTTTATGAGATACAGGACATCTTATGTCTTAACATGTTTTTATCTCATCATATGCCTAAAGCCTAAAACTATTTTGATAGCTTTATTAAGTCAGACCAATTTAAACATTTAGGTAACTCTTACCAAATTTATCTCACCAAGATAACACAATACACCCAGCTATGGCTGAAACTATATTAGTGCGATCGAGGCCTTGATAAGTGTTTAAAATTGTATGGCACAAGACTTAAGATTTCATAGAGGGATTTTATTCAGTTTTAATGATTTTTAAGTAAACAATGAAATATCATATATTTTATTAATTTGTAGAACCACTAAACAATTTAGAAAATTTTTATGCTATTCACTAATAGAAGAATTTCTGTGCGCTAGGATTAGTTAGATGGCGGTCCCGCTGGCCAGTCAGTGGGCGGTGGTTCAGTGCCCCCCCTTTTTTTTAGAAGACGAATCTCAATTCCGAAAATTAAAATTCGATATAGAAAATCATATTTTTCGCTGATTTTACTATACTAAATTTACCCCTTAATTTATCCAAAATTAAGTCAATTAAAACATTTTTAATTAACCCGGGCCCACATCTAACTAATCATCTTATCCTAATCCAATTAGGACTTTAGATACTTGAATCCTAGCATATCACCAATAACAAACTTCTCCATATTTATCTCCTATCCAATAGGGATAATGAAACCGGTTTTGCATATATCTCCTAATCTAATTTGTTATCTATCTTTATCAAATAGAAATATCATAACAAAATAGATATAACAAGATAAATAAATAATTTAAAAAATTAATTATTTGCAATTTCGATCTTTATCCAAATAATCACAAATATGTAGTTGAATCATGAACTACTATCTCAATCGAACCTAATCATATTAGTTTCGAATTAACATTCATACTTATACAATTTAAGAAACTTAAATTAATGTAACCTAAATATGCATACTTAATTACAGAGGTTTCATCCATGCATCAATACACGAAAATAAAGATTATACCTAATGGTGTCATGGATCACAGAATACGAAATTCAACTCATTAAAATTATTCAAATTAACCTAACATGGTTACTTGCATGTACGAAACTAATTTCAATTAAATCACGAATATATGTATCATATACATAAACCATGATAATAAATCTTACAGAAAACTTATGTATACCACATATACATCAACTATTAACATGCTTTTGATCATATATCATAAGAAAACATGCAATGAGTTTAATGGAATCAAACTCAAAAGCTCTTATACCACTGTTGGTGTTTGGGGTTCACACGCACCGGAAATATCAAAAGCAATTTTGAGAAAAACCCCAACAGGATCTGAATCTGATTCCAATAAAACACGTTTAAACTATGAAAACTTAATCATACCTTAGTCGCAATGTACCTTTCTGTAGGTTAATTGATCTCTAAGGCGCAGCCAACAACGAAGGCCCTCTATCAACAGTCCACACATGAACGGCGGCCGAGATTTGAAGTGCTAGCTTCGAGAGAATACCAAACCTTTTGTTTCTCTTCAAAATGATCCAGAGCAAACCAAAAACCCTAAGTCATTTCATAAAACGAAAATAGAGTTTTGGCCCTTTTTAATCTTTCGTTCTTGTATTTTAACTCAAAGCGTCTATTTATACAACCCTTGTATATAGACGGTTAAGTAAATTACACATATACCCCTACTTAAAGAAGTATATAAGTGTAATACACTACAAGGACGTTTCTGTCATGAATTTTATCATATAAAATTCGTTAATCTGAACCATCTTAAAATCTCACAAAACCATTCTCAACGTGCGACCCAATAGGCTCATACAACGTTGGCAGTGTACCGAAACACATTTTGGTATACAAGTCATAAGCAGCCTCTAGCAAGATATTATGACTACCCAAGTTGTACGAATATCAAATCGATACAACCTAATCAATAGTGTATATAACATCCTTTTGTCACACGTTATCCTTTTGATCAAACATAAGGCATGGAATTGTCATCCAACATGTTCACTCGTACTTGTCTCGATTTCTAGGTAGGCTGAAAACATCTAAGTGACATTGATCAATATCAATTCACTTAAACTAGGCCTTTTAACAGTCTAGCACATCAAGGGATCCACTGGATATCACTTTTTATATGAGAGGGACAAATTCTAGCTCGATTACACAACTTCACCATATTATTCACACAGTAACCAATTAGAACCTTTATAATCGTCCGGTTAGAGAAAACGTTTGATTGTGTCAAATCACTGTATTCCTAATGTTGAAGTCTCTGGTAATCTCAAGTTAGAGGACTGAAAAATATACCTATTAAAAGAAACAACTATGACTTAATCCATGTGATGTTCTCATAGCAGGTCGGTCCAGTACTTTCTTCCCTAACAAGTACTCATGATCTTGATTCCTATTCATATACGTATGATCATCGTATGATCATCAATTAAGACTCACACTAGTCTTAATTCATTATAGTTCCCTGTATAATAATCGACTAGGGACATTTAGGATATTTCTGTAAATACCCATGGATCTTATTATAATGTAAACATGCAAATTAATTATAATAAACAGCAAATAAAATCCTCTATTTTATTAACTAAAATGTATTCATAAAGACTATTAATGGATTGACCTATGGCACATTTCCCAACACTTTACTGCTATCTAGTGACTCTCACCAGGATCAGACTGATATCTGCTTGTAGTGCTCAAAGTATATGATACATCAGGTCGAGTGTATAACATGGCATACATGATAGATCCAATAGCTGATGCATATGGAATCTTATTCATACGATCTCGCTCATCATTTGTTCTAGGACATTGATTCTTGCTGAGACTTATGCCCTGAGACATTGGCAACAATCCTCTTTTAGAGTCTTGCAAACTGAACCTATTCAGCACCTTGTCTATGTAAGAACTACTGGCTTAGACGGATTAGCCTCTTAAATCTATCCCTATAGATCCTTATCCCTAGGATATAGGCTGCATCTCCTAAGTTTTTCATTGAGAAACACTTCCCTAACCAAGACTTGACACTCTGGAATGTCGGGATGTCATTTCCAATAAGTAATATATCATCAACATACAGTACCAGAAAAACAACTACATTCCCACTGACCTTCTTGTATACACAAGGCTCATCTTTATTCTTAATAAAACCAAAATCCTTGATTGCTTCATCAAAATGAAGATTCCAACTTCGAGAAGCTTGCTTTAATCCATAAATGGATCTTGAAACTTGCATACCTTCCTAGAATTTTCAGGATGTACAAAACCTTCAGGTAATGTCATATCTACGTCCTCAAGCAGATTTCCATTAAGAAATGTTGTTTGTACATCCATTTGCCATATCTCATAGTCATAATATGCAGCAATGACAATTAAAATTCTTATAGATTTAAGCATGGCTACTGGCGAAAAAGTTTCATCATAATCAACACCTTCAGTCTGCCTGAAACCTTTTGCTACAAGTCTTGCTTTAAAAGTATACACATTGCCATCCATGTCGATTTTCTTCTTGAAAACTCATTTCCATCCAATGGTCTTACCACATTCAGGTTAATCAACCAAGTACCAAACTTGGTTATCATACATGGATTGCATCTCAGAATTCATGACACTTAGCCATTTATCTGAGTATGGTCCAAACATAGCCTACTGATAAGTGGTGGGCTCATTTTGATCCATAAGCAACACATCACACGATTATCAGTAATGAGAAATCCGAATCTCTCTGGCTCATGTCTTATCCTACCAGATTTACGTGGGCCTTGTGTCACTTGCGGAGGTTCAACTGTTTTAGAACGTTGTTGAACTTCCAGTAACGGTTCAGTTTTTATTTGTGATTCTTGAACTTCTTCAAGATTTATTTCTCCTACTAGTGTCTTTTGAAATAAACTGTTTTTCCATAAAGACACCATACCGAGCAACAAACAATTTGTTCTCAGCAGGATTATGAAAGTAATATCCTTTTGTTTCCCTAGGATACCCCACAAATAAACACTTATCAGATTTAGGTGCTAGTTTTTCTGAGACTTGTCGCTTTACGTAAGCCTCACAACCCCAAATCTTAAGAAAAGACAAACTAGGTCTCTTCTCGTACCATATCTCATATGGTGTTTTACCAACCGCTTTAGAAGGAACTAGATTTAGAGTGAAAGCTGTAGTTTGTAATGCATAACCCCAAAAGGATAATGGAAGATCCGCATGACTCATCATAGATCGAACCATATATAATAAGGTTCGATTTCTCCTTTCAGAGACTCCATTCCATTGTGGAGTTATTGGTGGAGTCAATTGGGAGACAATCCCACAATTTCTAAGATGATCATCAAATTCTTGGCTTAAATACTCACCACCTCAATCTGATCGAAGTGTTTTGATAATTTTACCAAGTTGATTCTGCACTTCATTTTGAAACGTTCGAAACATCTTAAATGATTCAGCTTTATGTTTCATAAGATATATATAACCATATCTGCTGAAATCATCAATAAATGTAATGAAGTACTGATAACCTCCTCTAGCTATTGTGTTTATAGGACCGCATACATCAGTATGTATTAGACCTAATAAATCAATTGCCCTTTCACTATGTCCAGTAAAAGGGCTTTTAGTCATCTTGCCCCGTAAACAAGATACGTACGTTTCATATGTTTCTAAATCAAATGAATCTAGAAGTCCATCTTTATGGAGCTTCGTTATGCATTTCTCATTTATGTGCCCGAGAAGACAATGCCAAAGATAGGTTTGATTCAAGTCATTTGACTTAAATCTTTTTGTATTTATGTTAAAGACTGGAGTGTCAGTGGGCGTTTTTATGCTTAGAATATAAAGACCATCACACAAATCAACATTTGCATAAAATATTCTTTTACGAGAAATGAAATATCTATTATTCGCAATAATAAAATCAAAACCATCCACATCCAAGCATGAAACAGAAATGATGTTTCTGCTTAAGGCAGGCACAAAATAACAATTATTTAAAGTTAAGATAAGTCTACTAGGTAAGACTAAGTCATATGATCCAACAGCCAGGGCAGCAACTCTTGCTTCATTCCCTACGCGGAGGATGACTTCTCCTTTCTTCAACTTTCTACTTCAGTTGAGTCCCTGCAAATTTATACAAATGTGAGATCCACATCCGGTATCTAATACCGAGGAATCACTAGTAGATAAATTAATTTCAATAACATAAATATTTGTAGTGGTAGTCGCACTACCCTTTTTCTTTTTTAGGTCTTCCAAATAGAGTTTGCAATTTCTGAACTAATGTCCAGGTGCTTGACAGAAATGACAATTTCCTTCCTTTTCTTTTGGGTGTTTTGAAACAGGAACAGGCTGCGGCTTGACTTGGTCTACAGGCTTTATTACAGTGCAGCAACTGCCTTGACAACTTTAGCCTTGCCTTTGCCTTTCTTCTTCATTCCCTTTCCCTTTTGGACCATCAACACATTACTAGAGGGTTTCTTGATATTTTGTTCAACAGTTTTGAGCATCAAATGCAACTCTGAAATTGATTTCTCCATATTATTCATATTGTAGTTCATCATAAATTGTGAGTAACTTTCCAGTGATGAATTTAGGATCAAATCCGTAGCCAACTCTTGGCTTATGGGAAATCCGAGTCTATCAAGCTAGTCAACATAGCCCTTCATCTTCAGAACATGAGGACTAACTGATGCACCCTCAGTCATTTTGCAAGAATGTAGGTTTTTAACTGTCTAGAACCTTTCTTGGCTAGCTTGTTGTTGGAACATTTCCTTCAGTGTTATAGCCATGTCGTAGGCTTCCATTAGTTCCATTTCCTTCTGAAGTTCAGGAACTATAGTTGCCAGCATAATACATGCAACATCAGTAGAATTGTTGATATGCTTATTAAACGCATCCTTCACAGCTTTCGTAGCATTAGCTGGTGGGTCCTCAGGGATTGGAGCATCCAAGACATACAACTTGCGTTCATGCTTGAGAACGATTCTCAAGTTTGTGAACCAGTCAAGAAAGTTAGTCCCAGATAGTTTATCCTTCTCAAAGATGGATTGTAGTGACAGGGGATTATTGTTACTTGAAGAGGCCATTGATCTACAAAAAGATTATGCAAAGTTTATTTTAGCATAGAAGAATAGGCTCCCACTAAATTAATAACCCTCCTAAAACATACTGTTTATTTAGGGGACTAAAATCCATATTTCACCTAATTCTATGACAGTTATGGCATGAAACAAAGAACTAGATTATTTAGGTAGGTAACAGTTACCAATTATATCTTATGTAATTTTAGTTCCTTTTATGAGATATGGGACATCTTATGTCTTAGCATATTTTTATCTCATCATTTGTCTAAAGCTCAAAACTATTTTGATGGCTTTATTAAGTCAGACCATTTTAAACATTTAGGTAACTCTTACCCAACTTGTCTCACCAAGATAACACAATACACCCAGCTATGGCTGAAACTGTATTAGTGTGATCGAGGTCTTGACAAGTGTTTAAAATCGATGGCATGAGGCTTAAAATTTAATAGAGAGATTTTATTCAGTTTTAGTGATTTTATGTAAACAGTGAAATATCATATATTTTATTGATTTGTTAAATCACTAAACAATTTAGAGATTTTAAACTATTCACTAATAAAAGAATTTCTGTGCGCTAGGATTAGTTAGACGGCGGTCCCGTTGGCCGGTCAACGGGCGGTGGTTCAGCGCCCCCCTTTTTTTAGAAGACGAATCTCAATTCCGAAAATTGAAATTCGCTATAGAAAATCATATTTTTTGCTGATTTTACTATACTAAATTTACCCCTTAATTTATCCAAAATTAAGTCAATTAAAACATTTTTAATGAACCGGGACCCACATCTAACTAATCATCTTATCCTAATCCAATTAGGACTTTAGATATTTGAATCCTAGCATATCACCAATAGCAAACTTCTCCATATTTATCTCCTATCCAATTGGGATAACGAAACCGATTTTGCTTATATCTCCTAATCTAATTTGTTATTTATCATTATCAAATAGAAACTTCATAACAAAATAGATATAACAAGATAAATAAATAATTACAAAAATTAGTTATTTATTTTGGATTTAAGATATTTGAATCCTTGTATATCACCAATAACAAGATTCTTGATATTTATCTCCTATTCTAATTTGTTATCTATCTTTATCAAATAGAAACTTCATAACAAAATAGATATAACAAGATAAATAAATAATTTCAAAAATTAATTATTTGCAATTTTGATCTTCATCCAAATAATAACAAACAAGTAATTGAATCATGAACTATTATCCCAATCAAACCTAATGGTGTCATGGATCATAGAACACGAATCTCAATTCATTAAAATTATTCAAATTAACCTAACATGGTTACTAGCATATACGAAACTAATTTCAATTAAATCACGAAAATATGTATCATATACACAAAATATGATAATAGATCTCACAGAAAACTTATGTGTATCACATATACACAACTATTAATATGCTTTCAATTATATATCATAAGAAAACATGCAATGAGTTTAATGCAATCAAATTCGAAGGCTCTGATACCACTGTTTAGTTTTGGGGTTCATGCGCAGTGGAGATTACAAAACAATTTTGACAAAAACCCCAACAGGATTCGAAACTAATTCCATTAAAAACGTTTAAACTATGAAAACTTAATCATACCTTAGCCGCAATGTACCTTTCTAAAGGTTAATCGATCTCTAAGGCGTTGCCAACGACGAACGCCCTCTATCAGCAGTCTACACACGAACAGTGTCTGATATTTGAAGTGCTAGATTCGAGAGAATACCAAACCTTTTTGTTTCTCTCTAAAATGATCCAGAGCATACCAAAAACCCTGAGTCGTTTCTAAAACAAAAATAGAGTTTCGACCTTTTTAATCCTTCGTTCATGTATTCTAACTCAAAGCGTCTATTTATACAACCCTTGTATATAGAGGGTTAAGTAAATTATGCATATACCCCTACTTAAAGAAGTATAAGTGTAATACACTACAAGGACGTTTCTGTCATGAATTTTATCATATAAAATTCATTTTTCTGAATCATCTTAAAATCTTTCAAAACCATTCTTAGTGTGCGACCCAATAAGCTCATACAACATTGGCAGTGTACCAAAACACATTTTGGTATATAAGTCATAAGCGGCCTCTAGCAAGACATTATGACAACCCAAGTTGTTCAAATATCAAATTGATACAACCTAATCAATAGTGTATATAACATCCTTTTGTCACACGATATCCTTTTGATCAAACATAAGGCATGAAATTGTCATCCAACATGTTCAATCATACTAGTCTCGATCTCTAGGTAGACTGAAAACATCCAAGTGACATTGATCAGTATCAATTAACTTAAACTAGGCCTTTTAACAGTTAACACATCGAGGGATCCACTAAATATCTCTCTTTATATGAGAGGGACAAATTCTATCTCAATTACACACTTCATCACATTGCTCACATAGTAACCAATCACAGCCTTTATAATTATCCGGTTAAAGATAACGTTTGATAGTGTCAAATCACTATGTTCCTAATGTTGAAGTCTCTGGTAATCTCAAGTCAGAGGAATGAAAAATATACCTATCATGAGAAACAACTATGACTTAATCCATTTGATGTTCTCATAGCAGGTCGGTCCAATACTTTATTCCCTAACAAGTACTCGTGATCTTGATTCTTATCCCTATACGTATAATCATCATATGATCATCAATCACGACTCACACTAGTCTTAATTCATTATTGTTCCCATTATAATGATCGACTAGGGACATTTAGGATATTTCTTTAAATGCCAATGGATCTTATTATAATGTAAACATGCAAATTAATTATAATAAACAGCAAATGAAATCATCTATTTTATTAACTAAAAGTATTCATAAAGACAATTAATGGATTGACCTAGGGCACATTACCCAACAAACTCTTTGCTTAGTGGAAATCTAAGTCTGTCAAGATGGTCAATGTAGCCCTTCATTTTCAAAACATGAGGGCTAACTAACGCACCCTCAGCCAATTTGCAAGAATGAAGGTTCTTGACAGTCACATACCTTTCTTGCCTAGCCTGCTTTTGGAATAATTCCTTCAGCATTGTAGCCATGGCGTATGCTTCCACGTCCTTCTGAAGTTTAGGAACCATGGTTGCCAACATAATGCATGCAACATCAGTAGAATCGTTGACATGCTTGGAATGTGTATCCTTCATGGCTCTTACAGCATTGGTTGGTGGTTCCTCAGGAATAGGACCATCCAGGATGTACAACTTGCATTCATACTTAAGAATAGTTCTCAAGTTTCTGAACCAGTCAAGAAAGTTTGTCCCAGATAACTTATCCTTTTAAAGGATGAATCGCAGTGACAAGGGATTGGTGCGATTTGATGAAGTCATAAATCTACAACAAAGATTATGCAAAAGTTCATTTGTAGTATAGCAGAATAGAGTCCCGCTAAATTAACAACCCTCCTTAAAAACACTATTTTAACTTAAGGAAATAAAACCCCTGTTTCACTAAATTCAAAGACAGCTAAGGCATGACACTTTAAATTAGGTTATGTAGGGTATCTTTTACCAATTATGTAATATGTAACTTTTAGTTGTTTTTATGAGATTATGACATCTTATATCTTAAGCATGTTTTATCTCATCATATGTCTAAAGTCAAAACTGTTTTGATAGCTTTACCAAGTCTAACCATTTCAAACAATAGAGTAACCGTTACTCAACTTGCCTCACTAAGATAACGCAATACACTCTGCAAGGGCAGACCCATATTGATGTAATCAAAGCGTTGACAAGTGTTTGAGAATGGATAACACTTGACTTAAAATCTATAAGAGGGATTTTATTTGTTTTAGTGATCATAACATAGATAAAGATAAATATCATATAATACATGGAATGTACAATCACCAAACAAGTTAGGAAATTTCTAATATTATGTACTATACGAATTTTCTTATGTTACGCAAAGTTATCGGTGGTCTCGCTGACCGGTCAGTAGATGGGGGTATAGGGGGCAACGCCCCCGTTTTTTCTTTTTTTTTGACAAAAACTCCTATTTCGAAAATCATAATCGCCTAAAATTTTTCATTATTTTAGTCGATTTAATAGACCAAAACTGCCCCTTATTTTTATTTTTGAAAATTAATTAAAGCATTTTTAATTAATGCGAGCCCACCTTTAACTCAATATCTAATTCTAATCCAATTAGAATTTAAGATACATGGAATCCTAATCCAATTAGAATTTGATATACTTGGAATCATAATCCAATTCCAATTCGTTGGACATCTCACCTATCATATAGGATTTTCTACTATTCTTATCCGTTTACAAGTTTATCTCTTATCGAATAGGAATATACTAACAGATAACATGAATGAGACATTTAATCAATGGTAATTTTGATTCTTTTTCAAAAGAAGAACAATTGAATTAAGGAATGAATGATTAATCATGCATTCAACATCAGAGTCATATTACATTAATCATATTAACCTAAACATGATTTCTATCATGAAGACATACATGATTATTTCACAAAATGAACAATGTATTCAACAACAGAATCATATTAAATCAATCATACTAACCTAAACATGATTTCTATCATGAAACACATAAAATTCGCATTGTTTAATTTAAAACATATGATAATCAAAATATACTAAACATGAATTCAATCAATGAACCACATTATGCATATGTATCAAATACATAAATTAACAACATGCCTTAAAATCAATTCTTGATAACAACTATCACATAACCTATATGTATATCATATATACCTTAATCACAATCATGTTTTCATACATATATCACATATACATCAGAGAAAACATGCATACGTTTAATAGAACCGAGCCTAAGGCTCTAATACCATTGTTGGGTTTGGGGGTTCATATGCAACGAAAAATTCAAAACAATTATGAAAAACTCCACCAGGATCGTAAATAAGTTCTATAAAACAAGATCTGCAAAAAAAACCATACCTTGATTCGTGATTTCCTTCTCTGATTGTTCGATCTTCAAGACGTTCAAGTGTGCGTCCTCTATCAGAAATCCACACATGAACGGTTACCACAATTTGGAGTGCTAGCCTTAAGAGAGATAGAAAACAATTTTCTTTCTCTCCCAAAATTCAGAGAATATGAAAATTGGAAAAGCAAAATTCTTATCTTATGTTTTGGGTATCACCCTTTATCTATATGTGTAGATAATCTCTCACTTAAAATTCTATTTGTAATACAACTATTGTATTTAAGTAAATTTGAATTACAACTATTGTATTTACGTCGTTTAAGCAAATTACGCATATACCCCTATTAATACGTTATCATGTAACGAATCATAAGGAATTATATATATTATGAATTTTATCTTATAAAATTCAATACTCTTAACCATTTGAAATTGCGCAAAGCCATTATTTCTATGCAACCCAATAGGTTCATGCGACATTGGTAGTAAACCATTATGGTACATAAGTCATAAGAGATCTCTAGCAAGACATTAAGACTATCCAAGTAACATGAATATCAAAATCGATACAACCTAATGAATAACGTATATCATATCCTTTTGTTGTGCGATATCATTTGATTAAATATAAGGCATGGAAAGTAACCCTTTTTATTCAATCGTACTAGTCTCGATCTTTAGATAGATTGAAAATATCCAAGTGACATTGATCATATTAATTCACTTGGACTTGGCCATTTAACAATCTAACATATCGAGGGATCTACTGATATCTCTCTCTTTATGAGAGCGACAAATTCTTTCTTGATTACACACCTTCACGTATTGCTCACATGATAACCAATCACAATCTTTATAATCATCCGATTAAAGATAACGTTTGATTGTGTCAAGTTACCATGCTCCTAATATTGAAGTCTATGGTAATCTCAAGTCGAATGACTAAATGATATACCTATAAAGAGTAACCACTATGACTTACTCCATGTGGTGTTCTCATGGCGGGTCGGTCTAGTACTTTGTTCCTTAACAAATATTCATGATCTCGATTTGTATCCCTAGACGTATGATCATCACAAGACCATCAATTAAGACTCAAGCTAATCTTAATTCATTATAGTTCCCAGTATAATGACTGACTAGGGACATTTAAGATATTTAAACAAATACCCATAGATCTTATTATAAGGTAAACAAGCAATCACTTATCTTAAAACAAAAAATGAAAAAAACTCTATTTTATTAACTAAAAATTGTAAGATAAACAATGTTTGTAGATTAACTTAGGGCATATGCCCCAATAATATTAATTGTAAAACTTAGTAGGACCTAAGTCAAGGCAAGACCTAGTTGAGGCTAGGTAAAAATCCTAGTAGAAACTAGGTGGGAAGTCATAATTTCTATTTAGACATTCTAGGCTTGTATGCTTAGGTTGTAACACTTATTGATAATATAAGTAGGGGTTTGAAAATCCTAACCGAGGCGGTTAGGTAGTGGATGTAGATCGTTGGGATCGAACCACTATAAATCTGTTGTCTCATATCCATCTCTTCTGCTACGTTCTTTGTAGCATACCATATATTTATCGTTGTTGTTTGCATTATCAATGATTTTTGCTTAAATTTATAAAAAATGCAATAATCTCTTGGTTCAACCAATTCACCCCCCTTTTCGTTGGTGTGCTTTCAATTACATGACATTGAACTTATTTCAACATTTGAATCAGAATGTATTGAAGAAATACCAAACCAATCGTAGTCTTTCGAAGGTATTCTAAATCTATTCATTAAACCAACAAGAAAAAAATTACCAAACCATTGCACTAGATGTATTCCCAAGCCAGCATATGAGCACAATTTGTCTAGTAAGGAAAAATACTTGAATCAAATAAGTCAGTTTTTAATCAATTATCTGTTAGTAAGGCAAAATACTTGAACAAAGTAAGTCATTTTTAATCAATTATCTGTTGAGTCTATTTCTAATAGTGTGCAGGAAGCTTTAGTCGATCCAAGATGGAAAGCTGCTATGAAGGACGAAATGAAAGTTTTGCAGAAGAATGAGACATGGGAACTTGTGGATTGTCCACATGGAACGAAAGCAGCTAGGTGTCAATGGGTATATAGAAAAAAAATACAAGTTGGATGGAACTATTGAACGTTTTAAAACGCGACTTGTTGTAAAGGGGTATACTTACACTTTTGGGATCAACTGCTGGAGACATTTGCACCTGTAGCTAAAATCAACATGGTTTGAGTCTTATTATCATTACCTTCAAACATGGATTGGTCACTCCAACAATTTGATGTAAAGAATGCATTTCTTCTTGGAGAGTTGTCAGGGGAAGTATACATGGATCTTCCACCAGGATGCATCATGATTGACAAACTAAGATACAAGGTATGTAAATTAAAGAAGTCATTAAATGGGCTAAAACAATGTCATAGAGCATGGTTTGAAAGGTTTACTAAATGAATGAAAGTGTTTGGCAATCGCCAAAGCAATTATGGTCATACTTTGTTACTCAATATTTACGTTAATGATATGGTGGTAAAAGGGAATGATCCTAATGAAAGGCAAAACTTAGAAGAATATCTATCTACAGAATTTGAATTGAAATATTTAGGACCTTTAAATTATTCTCTTGGTATTGAAATTTCTAGGTCAAGTGCAGGAATTTTCATATCTCAAATAAAGTATGTTCTAGATTTTTAAAAGAAACTGGAATGTCAGGGTACAAACCAACTAGTACGTACACCATTACAAGAAAGGTTGCAACTTGGTTCTCTTCTCGACCAACCACAAGTCGATAATGGAAGAGACCAACGACTTGTGGGCAAATTGATGTACTTAGCCCATAAAAGGCTAGATCTTGCTTATGCCTTGAATTTGGTAAGTCAATACATGCATAATCCAAGAAAACAACACATGAATACAGTTATGCACATCTTGAGGTACTTAAAAAATGTATCTGGAAAAGGAATATTATTCACAAAAAATGAAGATTGTAAAAATAAAGAAGTATGGCACTATTGATGATAGATGCTCGACATCGGATTACTTTACGTTTGTTCACAGAAATCTTGTGACATCGAGAAGTAGAAAACAAATGTTGTGGCTCGCTCAAGCGCTGAAGCAGAGTTTCGAGGCATGACACTAGGTTTATGCAAGGCATTATGGTTGAGACTTCTCCTACACGACTTGGGGTATTCACCTATGCAACCATTCAAGTTATTTAGTGACAACAAAGCAACACATGATATTGCTCATAATCCAGTTCACCAAGATTGTACGAAACATGTCGAAGTGGACAGATTCTTGGTCAATGAAAAGTTAGACGAGAACTTTAATAACCAAAATCGTAAATATGGTTGAAAAAGAACTTTAATAACCAAAAACCATAAATATAGTTGAAAGAGAACTTTAATAACCAAAAATATTAGTCACCTATCGATCGCAAATTCTTTTGACACATACTTTTTCCCAACTAAATAAAGTGAGTAGCTGCAAATAATACTAATAGTGACCAACTATTTATAATTGAAATATTGTTGTAAGTATAAATTAAAATAATTAAATTATTATTTTTTAATTATTTGCAACGAAATAATAATGTTGTTAATAAATAAATAAATTTAAATTTTTTATCCTAAAAATTTATTTTTTAGGAAATTCTAAAAATGAATTAGGTTAGTGACCAAATATACTTAGTCATTAATATATTTTCAAGAAAAATTGTCACACATATTGAAACATTAGTGACCATTGATACACACTATAATAGTTTGTGAATATTCATAAGAATGACAAGATGAATTGCTTACAAAAGTTTGTGATAATTATGATATCTTTCTAATTATTACAATATTTTAAATTTCAAGTAATTTATTTCAAACAAATAATTGATGGTCTGCATATTTATTTAACTTCAAGTAATTTGATTTCAAACAAATGATTGAATTATTGGGTGATTGATGGATTGATTGATTGATTGGTTGGAGATTCCATATTTGAATGCATATGTACCTCAATAAATATAGGCTTCGTGTAGCTATCAAAACTTGAATGAAATGGTTTTCATATTTCTGTCGTTGACGAAGGTCAAAAA
This sequence comes from Stephania japonica, assembly GCA_039657345.1. Classification (NCBI taxonomy): domain Eukaryota; kingdom Viridiplantae; phylum Streptophyta; class Magnoliopsida; order Ranunculales; family Menispermaceae; genus Stephania; species Stephania japonica. The sequence goes on from CM077559.1 coordinate 37,772,067, forward strand.
ATGTTTTTTTTAAAGAAAAATAGAAGATTCATTAATCATTAATGGCTTGGTACAAGACCAGACATAAAATCAAAAAATACATTGATTCACTAATCCTATTTGTTCAAAAGAATTGCTATTACTTTGGCTGTGAATGCGATTGCAAAATTGAAATAGTTTGACAATTAGTGACTACTCTCTACAACGTTGAAATGCATTACAATGCGCAAACACCTGCTAGAACCACATAACAATAACAAAACTTTCCAACAAGTAGAAGAACATCTAAAACTTTCGTACAAGGAGAAGATAAAATAAAAAATTCCAACAAAGGGAAGACAAACTACCTAATAAAAACCTAAAAATAAGGACCAATCCAAATGCTGCACAAATTCAAAAATAAGTGTTGAGGAAGATGTCGCAACAAGAAGATCGAATCTTCATAGATCTAAAAGGATATGTACTTTACTGAACACATAGAACACAATGATATGAAGATTTGAATCAACGTTGATTAAAAGAGAAGATTGATGATGGTTCAAGATCTTGATTCTTGAGAGAAAACTCAAAAAAGGTGTTTTAGGGTTAGAGTAGGCCTCTTAGAGATGTCCATTTTGTTAGGTCAAAAAATGTTATTTATTTATTTTTAAAATCACCTAAATGAATAAATGAGACAATTTATTTTTTAATAGAAAGATCAGGTTTTGGTAAGATATGGAGTTCGAAGTGTCTGCCTTTCCACATGATATTGGCATGAGATGTTCCATTGCACTCAGAGTCTTATATCTTGCTCAACAAGGATTGATGATTTAAGTTCAAAATAATTGCCATGTCTTTTCAATCGGATTGCGTCGTAGCGAAAGTGATGACCAATGATATAACTTGTATTGTATAATACCATGCCCTACCCTTACAAGTGCTAACATTATGATGTCATATCTGGGCACAAATTTCAATTTATTATTAGAACGAATCAATTTAATGAGCTTCTGCTCTTACTGATACTTGAAGATAATCACTTCCTTCACGGCATTGTACCGACCAATGGTAACAGTTATCTGATTAGGGTAGCAAGATACAATGATAGGGACATTAGAGGGGGGTTCTGGTTTGATGAATTTGTGGGAAAGAATGTGTCGGACCTTACATGTTAAGTAAGTAGTTGTTTATTGGTATATTTTGTTGAATACAAATCTGATTTAGCGTTTTTACTGATTTATTTATTTTTGATTTCTAGGGAAATGATGATTTATTACTTGCATGTTGAGAAGGCATACGTACTATATGACATGGCTTATTTTGGGTGGTAAGAGAAATGGGGGTACGATAACATTAGCTACCATGGCGATTATAATACTACAATTCAAATGTTAGCGGCTGAACCATCGGACCTCTTCCTTTTTGTGTAATTAGTTAATCAGTTCAGGGAGTTTGCCATGGCTTTTTTGGGTAAATGCTTGGAGATAGTTTCAGATATTCTTGAATTTCTTTTGGATTCGAGATGCAATGGAGACTTCCATGTTGTTATTGATATGACCAAATCAAACCAAGATTCGACTTCTCATTTTAATGAGTTCGGGGTAAATGTTTCCATGGTGCGACACAAGATTGTACAAGTCATACAAACAATATTGAATGTGTTGGTAAGAAGTGTTAATGCTTAGCCAATCCGTATTAATGATCTCATAGATAAGGCCTTTGAATTCTTCGATAATAGAAGTGCCATCATAAAAGCATTGTGTAACGTTCACGAAGTCCATTTTGGCTCGTACGTGATATGACGGCTAAAAATTACTTATGATCCACAGTTCCAATACAGGTTGAGTAGCGATGGCAAACTTAAATGATTGTATTCAAACAAGATGCAATGATTTCCATCATTTTGCACCACTACAATCTATTACAACTACTATGTGTTATTTTTTTCACGTGTACGTGTTCTCCAAGAAATGACAGGTGCCATGGGAGTTCCCCACACCATAACAAGGTCTTGATGAAAATGTACTAGAACTGAATTACCATTGTTGATTAGAGAACGGGCAATTTGAGTTTCCTGTGACAGTTGGTCCTAGCATCACCGTCTACGAACTGATGAATGTGATTTTTACGGTATTGAATGACACATACCATACTGATAATTATATTAGTTACAATGTTATCCTCAATCGAGATTTGATGACACTTGCTGCAATTACCCACGGAGGTATTTGTAAAATGGTTAGTATTGGTTTAAGCCTTATGTCAAGTGCAGTCGTAGCCGCTCAAGGACAAAGCAATAATCTGGCTCTTAATGTTATTGATTTACTGGGAAATTACATTACGCATTTCATGGTTATCGGAATCAATCAGTGTATGGCTAATATCAACAAGAAAGTGCCTATACTTACATAAAATAGACCATTCAATTGTTTTAACATTCCTTATCATTTATTCTATGCCTTAGCTTGTTGAAAGTAATGTTCTCTATATATTTAACTTTTTTAAGTCTCGTGATAGTTAGCAGGAAACAAAGAGAAGTACCTTTTTTGGTTTAGGGTTTAGCTTGTTGAAAGTAACTTTTTTAAGTCCCGTGGTAACTTGTTGAAAGTAATGTTCTCTCTCTCTCTCTCTCTCTCTATATATATATATATATATATATATATATATATATATATATGTATGTGTGCGTGTGTGTGAAATAAGTGACAAGCTTAGTATGAAACAAAGAGAAGTACCTTTCCTTTCAGATCTGGGTTTATAGGATTTGTAAGGAGAACCACTTTAGGGTATGCTAGAACTTGACATCGATTTGGCATGCAGTCGTCAGGCATTGGCATGATTCTTTCCTTTATAAAATATTAAAAAAAAATGGTGATAGCCCTTCATTCGCCATTTTCCTAATCTCATGTTTATGCCTTCATCCTAGTCGATGGAGAGGATGATTTCGCACAAGCGAAAGACTAAACTTTGATCCTTATAAATAGCTTGTCCATCAAGGGCAAAATAAATGTTGGCATAAACTTGTGATTAGAAAAGTGGCGAACGAAGTATATCACCATTTTCTATTTATTTTGAATATTTTATAAAGGAAAAAATCATGCCAATGCCTGACGACTACTTGCCAAGTCAATGTCAAGTTCTAGCATACCCTAAACACAGTTCTCTTGACAAATCTTATAAACCCATATCTCAAAGGAGAGGTACGTCTCTTTATTTCTAATCATTTCACTTAACTAATACATACATATATATATATACATATACACACACTACCATGGGAACTTAAAAAAGTTCCATATGTAGAGAACATTACTTCTAACAAGCTAAGGCATTGAATAAGTGATAGGGAATGTTTAAACAATTGAAATGGTCTATATAACGTAAGGATATGTACTTACTTGTCGATATTAGCCATACACTGACTGATTCAGATACCCATGAAATGCATACTCTAATTTCCTAGTATAACCAATCACATTAAGAGCCATATTATTATTTTGTGCTTGGGAAGCTGCGAGTGTGCTTTGCATAATGCTTAAACCAATTCCAACCATTTTACAAATACCTCTAATGTAACCAATATAATTATCAGTGTGGTACATGTCATTCAATACCAGAAAAATCACATCCATTAGTTTGTAAGTGGTGATGCTAGGACCAACTATCACAAATACCTCAAATTGCCCATTCTCTAAGCTACAAAGGTAATTCCATTCTAGTACATCTTCATCAAGACCTTATTGTTGTGTGGGGAACTCCCATGGCCCGTACCATTTCTTGGAGAACATGTTCTCGTGAACAAAATAAAGCTTAGTAGTTGTAATAGATTGTATTGGTACAGAATGATGGACATCACTGCATATTGTTTGGATGCTATCATTTAAGTTTAGGCCATCGCTACAGAACCTATATTGAACTATGGATCAGGAGCAATTTTCAGCAGGTGGATTACGTATTGGGCAAAACGGACTCTGTGAATATTACTCAACATTTTTCTAATGGCACTTTTGTTATCGAAGAATTAGGCCTTATATACAAGATCATTATTATGGATTAGCTGATCATTAACACTTCTTACCAACACATTCAATATTGCCTCTGTGGCTTGGAAAATCTTGTGTTGCCCCATGGCAACATTAACTCTAAACTCATTGAAATGAGCTATCCAATCTCGGTTTCATTCGGTCATGTCAATAACAGCATTAAAGTTTCCATTACGCCTCAAAACCAGAAGAAATTCATGAATATCTAAAATTTTCATCAAGCATTTACCTAACAAAGCCATGGCAAACTCCCTGAACTGATTTACTAATTGACTCCTAATAATAAATCGAAAGTCTTGTCTCCACATAACACCACAATGATGGCACTTGTGAGGGTAGGGCATAACTTGTATTATACAATACAAGTTATATCGATGGTCCTCGCCTTCGCCACGATGCAATCCGATTTAATAGACATGACAATTATTTTAAGCCAAAATCATCAATCCTTCTTGATCAAAGATGTAAGACTTTGAGTGCGATGGAACATCGCATGCCAAGATCAGGAGGAAAGGTCTCCATATCTTACCAAAACCCTGATCTTTCTATTAAAAAAATAAACTGTCATTAATTAACGTTTTTTGACCTGACATAGTAAACATCTCTAAGAGGCAGTTGCTCTAACCCAAAAACCCCTTTTTTGAGTTTTCTACCTTGAATAAAGATCTTGACACCGCTGATCTTCTCGTTTGATCGGCGGTGGTTTTAGTCTTCATCTATTTGTGTTCTATATGTTCAATAAAATAAATATCCTTTTAGATCTATGAAGATTGGATCTCCTTGTTATGACATCTTCCTCAACACTAGTTTTTTGGATCTGTGCGATGTTTTGGTTGTCCTTATTTTTAGTTTTATTATTAGGTAGTTTGTCTTCCCTTTGTTGGAAGTCTTGATTTTGTCTTCTCCTTGTAGAGAAGTTTTAGATTTTCTTCTCCTTGTTGGGAAGTTTTGTTATTATTATGTGGTTCTAGGAGGTGTTTGTGTATTGTAATGTCTTTCAACATTGTAGAAAACAGTTAATTATTGTCAAATTGTTTCAATTTAACAAACGCATTCACAGCTAAAGTAATGATAGTTCTTTTGAACAAATAAGACTAGTGAATCAATGTACTTTTTGATTCTATGTCTGGTTCTGTACCAAGCCATTAATGATTAATGAAACTTCTATTTTTCTTAAAAAAAAATTTTTGTACCGTTTGATTACATTTTATGTTTTTTGCTATTTGCGACGTGGTGTTGACGTGGCAACCAAAACTACCTCAATAAGTGCGATTCTCAAGAGCATCTACCTACATGCGTTTTGTTTTTCATAAGTACTTATCCACGTTAATAAAACATAAGTTAAAAGCATAAGCTGAACCAAACGTAGTCATAGTGGACTCAGAAAAAGCTAATAAAAATATATATTAGACAAAAATAAAAATGATAATGAAAAAAATAAAAAATAAAAAGGATCAATCCTTAAGGAAAAAAGCAAAGCGAATCATCCTTAATAGGAAGAAAATATAAAAAATAGAAAAAAGTGTAGAATATATTGTTAACTAAACATGCATTGAAAAAAACTAAAAAATATAAGAAAAGCGATACACAAAAGGCATGAAAAGTAATAGCAAACAACTATTGAAATGAAAGTATCTAACCACAAACAACTAAAAGTTTTATCATAGCCACAAATAACTAAAAGCAATGGACTACTTAAACACGCTCAGGAAAAATATGATTAAGAAACTATCCATGGACTTAACTCCCCCTAGTAATCAATCAAACCAATTGATTAATTTGAAAGCTGCTAGTAAGATGTAAGATTTTACCGTTAACTACATCTGATATGTAATGCTGCAAATTGGATCTACCCAGATGTGAGAACATGGAGAGTTGAATAAATAAACTAAGTCTCATTTCAGACATAACTAACAACATCCAAAATGGAAAAACTCAACACATGCATAAAATACCAAATATGACAATAGATAGTGAGAGAGGGTTTTGGTGAATATTACAATTTTGATGATAATCAGAGAGGGAATGTTTGGGTTTTGATGAGGAAGAAGAAAAATATGTTTCATGCATGGGTCGGCAGTATCAGATTAAATGGTTTTGATTAGAACAAACATGGTTTCAGGTTGTGGAAATGATTTTCAAATTTTCAGGTAAGCAAGATTAAGAACTCACAATATGTTATATAATGCAAAATCACATTAATTATTTGACTTAGAGGTACTTCGTGAGTTGCAGATTTTCTCTATTTGATGGCGCGTAGCGATACGCTTACTGCATACAGTCTGAATCAGGTAGAAATATCTTATTTAAATGTGCTTTCAGTTTTTTGGAGGAGATATATTGAATAAATCTTTGTTCAAAACCAAATCTAATTTGAAAAAATTAGAAATCTTAGAAGACATAAATTTCTAATATTTAAGAGAGGGATGTTTGATTGATGATATATATAGCCAAATCAAATTTATTCAGAAAGTTGTCAGCCATCGAGAACAAATAATTGTTCAAACCAAATATCCATAATCATAACTAACTCAAGTGAACCAATTCCAAACATTAAAAATCATCATTTGTATAATTGAAGTAATACATTAATTTCATAAGAAGAACAAATAAAGGTTATCTAATATCCCTCAAAACTAATTTAATGCAATATTTTTAAAACCCACATAAGCCTCTAGAGTTGAATTGAATTTCCACCATCAATGACTAAAACTGATAAAGATAAGAACTTTAAGAACTCTAAACACATTGTTGTCAAGTCAATGATACACTTTGATTTTCATGTTTATACCGTAAAGTGGGAGTTAACCATACACAAGGAAGATAAATATAACTATCATTGTGTGAATGACCTCCTTAAAAGGAAATACACTCTAAACTTCAGGAAGAAATGATAGAAATAACCTAACAAGATGCATCTTTAAGTCTAACGATACCTTCCATTTATAATGTACCTGGCATCAAATATTCTAACAACATATTAATCCGATACCTACAACAAATTTGATGTGACTTAAAGACTAAATGAAATAGATATGAGCATAAATATTACTCAGAAAATGAAAGGAAGAGTATTTTTCTTTTCTTCTTTTCTTTTTCAAAGTTTCTGGATACAAGGATGAGACAAATAAAGGAAATTCAAGGAGCATAAAAAAGAAATAGTTTCCTACTCTAGCTCATTATGATTAAAAAGGTCAATGTTGTTCAGTTCGGCTCATATCTGTAGGCATAAAACTATTAAAATGTTAGTAAAAAAAGCTAGTACTTCTACATTGATAAAACTAATTGAAGTAGTATCAATATCACAAAAACAAATAAATAATTAAATAAATAATAACATAATTCTTTAGTTCAATGTGGATAAGTAGTTAGTTATTATCTATGGAACAAGTGAGTTGTACATGACCACATATTTCAATTCATTTGAATACAAACTACATGCCCATGTTATCATACAAAGATATTGTGAGAACTAATGAAGATGTACAAATTCTAGTAGGCCAAAAATCAATTGACAATTACATCTTTGGGTCAACTAGTAACACTCCAACATTTAAAGTAGCATCATTAGAATGGAGAGTTCCTCATCTAGAAGATGGAATGTCAAACCCACCAAGACCAGTGGTTCTTAATTGAGCTTAGGGAACAAGTGCAAGAATCTCAATTCCTTTCTACACAAATCTCTCAATCCGTGAAATATTTATTAAATGTAAATAAATTTTTTTCTAAATCAATTCAACCTAACTAACGATTGTTAAATTATTTTTCCTTAAGAGGCTTATTCCATCATACTGATTTTAGCTTGAACAAACTACAAACTATGCTAGTTACAAAAGCCTTAGTGGATAAAGCTTCAAGCATTCATTGACTTAAAATCTAGAAGTTGAAGTCAAGAGTTGTGCATCAAGTAGTAACCAAAGATGAATATTTCCAGGGCAACTAAATGATAAAACTAAATCTTCTTTTTTCCATACCAATTACCAAACACTATAATCCCTCAATAGACAAGTTTCATTCTGAACAATCAAATCTCTTATGATGAACATGATAAAAATACAATGATAAAACAATGATAAAATCGCAATATTTTTTTTATCAACCAGTGTTGTGGTTGTTTCTTCCATTCATCATAATAAAAAGCTATCTACATGTGAGTGCTTACAAGAAATTGTTGAAATATCAAGGAAGATAAAAAACCTATATGAAATCTCAATACGTGGTAATCATTTCTCTGCCACTATACACACCCCCATGGAGGCTACTATTGAGAATGTTATAGCTAAGATTCAAATTGTGTTTGCTTCTTGTAAATATGATAGATCACTCCTACTCCAACTATAGGTATATTATTTAAATTGCCATAATGCAGTTTTAAAAATGGTCAGTCCCTGTAAGGTTCACGTTAAAAGTTAAAGTTGATCCACCCAATATATTAAACTATGCTATATACGTCACTTAATTCATTCAAGATAATTTATATTATGGGAGAGACTTCATATAAAAGCGCGTCATTAGAATATAAAACTGAAGGTCATCATTTAGTTAAAGAGATCCAATAATGAGAAGATCAATCCTTGAACTAAGATATAAGAGAGAGTAAACAATAGAAAAGGAAGAAGTATATAGTGTTTGGGATGAAGAGATCTAACTATGAACTAAATGTGCAAGTAATTTTTACTATCAAAGAACTTTTATGAAGGACTCAATGTTGATGTTGAGTAGTTAGCTCAATCCTAGATATGTAAAAAGTGATCTAAGCTACCATCCCCACAAAAAGGTGATCAGTTGTGATTAGGTGAGACATATAACAAGAAAATAATGACTAATTATAATTAAAACACACACACTAACACACACGCATGCACACACACAAAAAATCAAGAAATAGCTATACATGACATTGAAAAATATTCCAATATCTAATTGTATTATTATAATAGGTATTTCATAAGCATGTACACTTATAAAACTAATTACCCTAATAAAATTACTTGCATTCTCTATAAAAATACTTTAAATAAATTATTACATTTTCCAAAATAGTGTAAGTATGAAAACTTAAGTGATAGGAAATTCAAGCCATGCTGGTTGAAAAACTATAAAGATGGAGAGATGCAACGTTCCAGTCATAGAATTAGGATCTAATAGAATAATAAAAGAATAGAAAATCTCAAATTAAACAAGAAGAATATTAGGTTGACTTATAGACAAGATAAACTTTTCAAATTGAATTGGGAGAGGCCCAGTTATGAGATTTGAGTAGCGAGTCATAAAGAGATTCAGTTTCCTTCTCTCAACTGAACTCATCTGCATGGTCTTACCGTCACAATCTTAAGCAAAACTGATAAAGCCAAATGGCCAATAATAAACTGAGGGAATATTGTACCACTAATGCAATGGTGCCGCACAAAGGGGACGGTTTAAAGTCTATGACTTTTTTTTTATTGGTTCTATGGAACAAGTTAATTGATGGAAGTATATGATGCAGACAATCTTGACACTATGGTGATTGTCCAAGCAAAAGTTAGTTCATGCTAGTTTTTTGGCCTGATATAATTGTATTTGATATCTCAAGCATTAACATGATTATAGATATTGGGGAAAGTGTTTTGATTCTCTTTGTTGAAGAAGTCACTGTCAAAAAGGATTATATTGTATCTTTGTAAAACTCACTTTTAAGGCTTTGATAATTGGTAAATTTGAATGCTACTTATATTGTTTCATGAATATATTTTTGCACTTCGTGCACTCCCTCCCTCAACTTCGATATATGAATTATAATAGCTGTGACCTTGGTTCTTCTAAATCTTAGTCACTATGCTTATGTTGTCTATTGTTGTCTGCTTGAACCCCATTACAATTGTTTCTTTTGATCCAGAGTGTGATTCTATCTTTTCAACAGGTTTGTCGATTGATGGGGATTCAATAGCCATATATTTCATAGCTCTTTATATTTATAGCAAACAAACAACGGCAAATAGAATTTAAAAATAATTAAATCTGCAATTTTTTATTATTTGCAACGAAATAATATAGTTGTTAATATATAAATAAATTTAGATTATTTTTCCTAAAAATGTATTTTTTTAGGAAATTCTAAAAATGTATTAGGTTAGTTACCAAATATACTTTATCATTAATATCTTTCCAAGAAAAATTGTCACAAATATTGAAACAGTACACACTATAATAGTATGTGAATATTCATAAAAATGACAAGATGAATTGGTTACAAAAGTTTGTGATGATTATGAAATCTTTCTAATTGTTACAATATTTTAAATTTCCAGTAATTGATTTCAAACAAATAATTGATGGTGGGCGTATTTATTAAAAAATAATAAATAAATCGTACAAAGAGAATATTTACTTTTATTATAAATTAAATTATTTACAAGAAATGACATCTTCGATTACAAAAAAGAATATAAATTTATAGAAACTACTTTTTTTATTAGCTTATAGAAACTACTTTGACTATGAAAAGATCATTCTTATTCAACATTTTTCTTCAAAACTATTAAAAAATAGCCGATACATAATGTTAAAAATAAATGCAATCTTCTAAGTTGATGTATTTAGGGTTTTAGGCTTTAGGGTCATGTGTAGTACATGAATGAAATTGAAGAACCCACTTTCAAATCTTTGTAATGTGGGCATAATTTAACATAGAAAGGCATTAGTACTATAATTATGTGGGGTTCACCACATATATCAGCATTAAAGATAATACGTATATAAACAATGAAACAAAACTCCAAATTGTTTAATCAAAAGAATTCTTACCAATATAGAGGAGTATTTTCACATGACTAAATGAGCTTCTTCTGTTTGAAATTTGCTGCCCTACTTTCAATCAAATCTAAATAAATACAATATATTATAGATTAAAAAGTTAGGTGATATATATATATATAGAGAGAGAGAGGTTTAAGTTGATATAAGTATAAAAATAAGTAAATAAAAAAGAACTCACTTAGTGTTTTATCATTATCAACAGAGAGGGCCCTTTCTTGATCATTGATAGTCACCAAAACTATTTGGAAAGTGGAAATAGAGCAAAGTCATTCAATTGAGGAGATTTCAAGAGAGAGAGAGAGGGCCCTTTCTTGTCTTTTGTTTCCTTCTCTTTATTGAAGAGTCAATTTATTCTAAAAAGAAATTGATGATTAGAGTCTAGATATATGAGTCCGTTTTTCTTAAGTAAAGATATATATATATATATATATGAGTTCATTTGAATTTCATGAGACGCGCCATTTTTCGATTTGTGTAAGATTTTACTCCCAATATTTTTGCATATACAATCTCCTAGAAGATCAACTATTGTTATCCTATTTGGGCAAGGTGGGCATGTATGAGATACATACACAAACTTAGGGGGAGTGTTAAGATTAGAAAATGGAAGGAAGAATTAATAGATTGATTGATTGAATGATTGATTGGTTAGTTGGAGATGATTGATGGATTGATTGATTGATTGAGTGATTGATGGAATGATTGATTGATTAGTTGGAGATTCCATATTTGAATGCATATGTACCTCTATAAATATAGACTTGTTGTAGCTATCAAAGCATGAATGAAATCGTACTCACATTTCTCTCGTGGGCGTAGGTCAAAAAATGTTTATTTTTTAAGAAAAATATAAGTTTCATTAATCATTAATGGCTTGGTACAAGACTAGTAGAATCAAAAAGTACATTGATTCACTAATCCTATTTGTTCAAAAGAAATGCTATTGCTTTGGTTGTGAATGCGATTGTGAAATTGAAACAGTTTGACACTTAGAGACTGCTTTATCCAACGTTGAAACACATTGCAATAAACAAACACCTGCTAGAACCACAAAACAATAACAAAACTTCCCTACGAGGAGAAGAAAATCTAAAACTTCCTAACAAGGAGAAGAAAAAATCAAGACTTCCAACAAAGGGAAAACAAACTACCAAATAATAAAACTAAAAATAAGGACCATCCCAAACGCTGCACAAATCCAAAAAACGAGTGTTGAGAAAGATGTCACAACAAGGAGATCTGATCTTTACAGATCTACAAGCATTTATACTTTATTGAATACATAGAACACAAAGAGATGAAGATTGGAACCACCGCCGATCAAAAGAGAAGATCGGTAGTGGTTCAAGATCTTAATTCAAGTGAGAAAACTCAAAAAAAGGTTTAAGGTTAGAGCAGCTGCCTCTTGGAGATGTCCACTTTGTTACGTAAAAAAACGTTAACTATTTATTTTTTTGAAAATCACCTATGTTAATTAATTAATGGCACAAATTATTTTTTAATTGAGAAATCAGAGTTTCGGTAAGATATGGAGTTTGAAGTGTTTTCCTTTCCTCCTGATCTTGGCATGCGATCACACTCAAAGCCTTACATTTTGCTCAACAAGGATTGATGATTTTGGTTCAAAATAATTGCCATGTCTATTCAATCAGATTTTGTCGTGGCAAAGGTGAGGACCATGGATATAACTTGTATTGTATAATACAAGTTATGCCATACCTTTATGAGTGCCAACATTGTGGTGTCATTTCTAGACATGATTTTGATTTATTATTATAAGGAATCAATTTAATGAGCTTCTAATCTTACCTATACTTGAAGATAATCACATCCTTCATGGCATTGTGCATGCCAATGGTAATGATAATTTGATTAGGGTAGCAACATACGATGATAATGACTTTGGAGGGGATTCTCGTTTGATGAATTTGTAGGAAAAAATGTGCTGTAATTTACGAGTTAAGTAAGTAATTGTTTATTTCTATATTTTGTTGAATACAAATTTGTTTTAGCGTATTTATTTATTTATTTTTGATTTATAGGGAAATGATGATTTATGACTTTGATGTGATTAGAGTCATGAAGGCATACTTACTATATGACATGGCTTATTGTGGGTGGTACGAGAAATGGGGGTACAATAACACTAGCTACAATGGTGATTATAAGAATGTAATTCAAATGTCAGGGGCAGAACCATTGGACCACTTCCCTTCTGTCCAATTAGTTAATCAGTTTAGGGAGTTTGCCATGGCGTTGTAGGGTAAATGCTTCGAGACAGTTTCAAATATTCTTGAATTTCTTCTAGATTTGAGACGTAATGGAGACTTTCATCTTGTTATTGATATGACTGAATCAAACCGATATTCAACTACTTATTTCAAAGAGTTCAGGGTAAATGTTATCATGGTGCGACACAAGATTTTACAAGCCACACATGCAATATTGAATGTGTTGGTAAGAAGAGTTAATCCTCGGTGAATCCATATTAATGATCACATAGATAAGGCATTTGAATTCTTCAATAACAAAATTGCCATCGAAAAAGCATTGTGTAACATTCACGGAGTCCGTTTTAACCTGTACGTAATCCGCCGACTGAAAATTTTACTTAATACATAGTTCCAATATAGGTTGAGTAGTGATGGCCTAAACTTAAATGATTATATTCAAACAAGGAAAATGATAATCTAACACACTTTGAGCGCACACTTGGGGCGCACACTTTGTCTTTTAGCTCATTTATGGCTCTTTCTTGTCTCCCAAGGCGTGAGACCCACATCTAACAAAACACCATAAATGAGCTAAAAGACAAAGTGTGAGCTCCAAGTGTGCGCTCAAACTATGTTAGATTATCATTTTCCTTCAAACAATATGTAGTGACATCCATCATTTTACACCATTACAATCTTTTATAGCAACTATGTGTTATTTTGTCTACGGGACAACGTGTTCTCCAAGAAATGGCAGGTGCAATGGGAGTTCCCCACACCACAACAAGGTCTTAATGAAAATGTACTATAACTGAATTACCTTTGTAGATTTGAGAATGAGTAATTTGAGTTCTTTGTAACAGTTGGTCCTAGCATGTAACGACCCTTTCCCGACCTTGGGTCGGGTCGTCCGGCCCAGATCGCCATTTAAACCCAAAACCTGAACCAAGCCCAAATAATGGTTTGGCACGCCCTAACAACTTGCAAAAATATTATATAGACAATATGGCAGTAGTATGCGAAATTCAAAATTTTATAAATACCATGTCTCCATAAACCAAAAAATTGAATATCTCAAATTCACTAATCAAATCAAAAGAATATGAAGTCTCTACAACCCTTAAACGCTTAAAAATGTATCAAACTAATTAAGGAAAGGGTTATCTATCGAAAGGTCTTGCCTAGGTTAATACCCTTATTAATGATTCTCAAAACAAAATAATAAATAATATTACACAAGGCTCACACAGCTAAGAGTCTTCAAATGAGAACCTTCCCCTAGCCACGATCTAGCGAACTTGTCGATGGACCTGTATTGTAAGTGGGGCGAGCTAAAAGAACTAACGGAGCTCAATAAGAGGAAAATCTCGATCAACTATCAAACACGCAAGTATTACCCATAAAGCAAAACAACTCTACACATGAAGTTCACTACAAAAAAACAGCAAATCAGTAACGGAATTAGAAACGGAATTTATTTCCGTTTCTAAATCAGAAACGGAATTAGAAACGGAACTTATTCCGTTTCTAATTGTAACAGTTAGCGACGGCACTGACAGGGAAATTTTCAGAGACGGATTTGAGACGGATCAGAGACGGAATTAGAGACGGAATTAGAGACGGAATTAGAGACGGAATTAAATTCCGTCTCTGAAATTTGGCGCCACCATTCCCGCCAAATTCTTCATTTCTTATGGCCGTTCATCATTCCTCGAGATTTGTATTTTCTCGATCCCGGCAGCCCTCTTCTCCTTCCCCCGCACCCCACCCCCCCCCCCCGCAACAAAACACAAAATCCCCAAATCATTCCCACGAAAAAACCCCAAAACCTAAATCCGTGTCTCTCTCGTCTCGTCGCGCCGGTCGATCGTCTCGTCCCCACACGTCCATCCCGTTCGATCGTCTCGTCTCTCCGTCTGGTCGTGCGAGCTGGTCTCTCTCGGTGCTCTGCTCTGGCCGTCGGTCGCGGTGGTCTCCGTTTCTCCGTCTGGTCGTGCTACCTGGTCTCGCCGTCTCTCCGGTCTCTCCGTCTCGTCGCGCCGGTCTCCTTCATCGCCGATATCTCTCGCTCTCTCTCTCGGTCTCGATTCGGATCCGGTTAGCAAGGAATTTGTAGTTTTGGAGTCTTACTACAATCTTCATTTCTTATTTGTTTTTTATTGTTCTTTATAATGCGGCAACACTCATGATCAAGAGCTCTTCACTTTCATAGAGATCATTCACCTTGTGACGGTTTTGAGGAAATCTTGAACTGCTTGCTTGCCGTTTTCGCTAAAAATTTGCGTCTGTCGGGTTGGCGTTCTAGTCCCCTTGTTTATCTAATTTAAAAAATTAATGGAATATTCCGTCGGGTGACATGAGAATTATTTAAGTTTCCGCTATGGTTCATTTGATAGTTCGATCTTCTAGTAAACATCGGAGTTGAAGGCAAGAAGCTATTTTATCTAGAGAGATTTTCCAATTTAAATTAAGCATGGAGACTTCATAAATTTCCATCTATCAATAAATATTTGGGGTGTCCGGTGTTCCTACGTACATTATATGCGGCATCCAGGAATATTAAAGTCGTAATACTTGTTAGCATTGCAAATATTATGCTCATGAATAAAATATGTTATAGATTTTCACTTGAACTGAAGCTATATCTCTAGGGAAGGCAATCATATATATGCCTTGATGTTCAAATATAGGAAATGAACATAATGTGGTGACCATTGTGTATACTAGGTTTTCTTAGCGGCTCGGCTATACTAGTCTAATAAATGGATTTAAATGAAAAATTTATTTTCTTGAAAGGTCTTAGCTATTATGGTCATGGAATCCATTTTATTTTTGTATATTCGTCTTGGCAATTGGCCGTGTTATAGTACTACCTTATTGTTTATGAACTGTGAAGGAACAAACTCTTTATCGTGGTGACATATTTTAAGAGTTCAGTTCTTATAATTGTTATTACTTTATGAGGTTTTATTTTAACTGTTCTTGAGTGATTTGATTTGTTCCTTGGTTGATTGTGCATTAGTTGGTGTTCTTCACTTGATCTATTAAGTTAATGTTGTGTCTTTTGTTTGGTTTAGAAGTTTTTGTTCTCGCTTTTTCTTTACATGCATAGTTATTGAGGTTATGCTTGTTCTATTTTTAGGTTTATTAATATGTACTATTTCATTTCAACCTTTTAATTGAGCAATTCAAGATTTATATTGATTCCGTATTTGGTTGTTATTCCATGTTTATTTTATCGGTAAAGCATGTCATCCGTATTTGGTTGTTATTCCATGTTTATTTTATTGGTAAAGCATGTCATGAGAGTCATTATAATACATTAGAATCATGTACTGAGGTAATTACTTTGTCGTTTGATGTTATAGTTAGTAATTTAATATTCATGCACTTGCTATGGATGATTGATTAGTTAGGTGTTGTTGGTTATCATGATAGGAATTCCAATATGACCGTTTATAGCCGTGTTAGGAATCCAGGTAATCAAAAATTCAAATGTAAAGCTTGATTTCCAACAAATCAAAAATATATGGCGTGGCTAATTAGCGCGCTAATTACGTAATTAGCGCGCTAACCGCAGGGGAACTCAAAAAAATTATTTTATCCCTTTGTGTTAGCGACCCTTAAACTCGTCCAGGACCTAACCAACCCTTATAATACATGTTATACATGTTTATTATGAGTCATTTACAACAATCCTTTTGATAATGCCCAAGCTTCTTACATAAACAACATAACTCAATCAATTCCTTCTCTTTACATTGTGATGACTCATTAATGACTTCCTAACTTTGTCAATTTATTCTCTACCCATGAGTTTAATGTGCGAACCTCGTTCTTTCACTTAGCTATCAATTTCTTCTCTTTAGATGGTGTAGATCGCATTTCCTTTGTAAGCCTCAAAGGTGCTTTGGATTTGAGGACTTAAGAACAGCCCAAAAAGATCTCCTATTGCTCCTTCTAAAAATTCAAATTTCTTCTCTTTGTAGATCTTGAATTTTGAAATGTGTTTCTTCTCCCTTATGTTACAACCAAGTTTGTGGTGGTTTTATCATGATAGGAATTCCAATATGACCGTTTATAGCCGTGTTAGGAATCCAGGAAATCAAAAATTCAAATGTAAAGCTTGATTTCCAACGATCAAAAATATATGGCGGTGGCTAATTAGCGCTAATTGTACTTAGCGCGCTAACTGCAGGGAACTCAAAAAAATTATTTTATCCCTTTGTGTTAGCGACCCTTAAACTCGTCCAGGACCTAACCAACCCTTATAATACATGTTATACATGTTTATTATGAGTCATTTACAACAATCCTTTTGATAATGCCCAAGCTTTTACATAAACAACATAACTCAATCAATTCCTTCTCTTTACATTGTGATGACTCATTAATGACTTCCTAACTTTGTCAATTTATTCTCTACCCATGAGTTTAATGTGCGAACCTCGTTCTTTCACTAAGCTATCAATTTCTTCTCTTTAGATGGTGTAGATCGCATTTCCGATTTACAATATTCTCCATTTTGGAGGCTTCTTATCATCTTACTCATTATTATTTCATTACTTGAATAGACAACCGGCTCGACAAGGGTTACGTTCGACTAGGAATGTCGTCTATAAACAGAGACTGGATGTACAACCGGCTCGACAACGGTTATGTTCGAATTGAATTTCGCGCGAAGGTTAAAGAATTCATATCATTTGCAAAACAACATTGTCCTACATACCAAAGTGAACGGAAGATTAGATGTCCGTGCAATTTTAAGAAATGTCGACTTGTTCCGTACACACGACGTCGAAACGGTTGAGCACCACCTATGTAGGTATGGATTTGTCCGGGGATATCACGGTTGGTACGAACATGGTGAGAACGGAGATGAAGGGCCGCAAAATTTTCACGCAATGGATTGCCATATTGATGATGCATGTTCGAGGCTTTGGGGCCGGTGGCTTAGGTGCTTATCGAGGTGAATCTTCTCTTGGCTATTCTATTTTAGCGATCGAATCACTTCCTTTCAATAGTTTGTCGTGTTGACTTTTTAAGTTACTTGATTTACATATTGTTGGTGGTTTAGTTTGTTTCAAACAGTAGTATATTATAGTTGAAACCAAGTTTGTGGTGGTTTTATAGTGATCTCCTATTGCTCCTTCTAAAAAATCAAATTTCTTGTTTGTAGATCTTGAATTTTGAAATGTGTTTCTTCTTCCTTATGTTAAAACCAAGTTTGTGGTGGTTTTATGGTGATAGGAATTCCAATATGACCGTTTATAGCCGTTCTAGGAATCCCGAAAATCAAAAATTCAAATGTAAAGCTTGATTTCCAAATGTCAAAAATATCTGCGTGTGGCTAATTAGCGCGCTAATATTTGAATTAGCGCGCTAACTGCAGGGGACCTCGAGTAATAATTTTATCCCTTTGTGTTAGCGACCCATAAACTCGTCCACGACCTAACCAACCCTTATAAAACATGTTATACATGTTATACAACTCAACTTACATGATAGGTCCATCTTATAGAAACATTGTTCGCCATCTCCTATGCCTAGGAAAATAGCAACATTGACACCAACTTCATCCGTGATCGCATTTGCTTGATGATCATGTTTTTTTTTGGTATCATTCTTATTCACCGGTGTATGGTTTTTTTCTTTTCTTCACCTTTTTCTTGAATCCCACTGGTTTTTTTTTTTTTTTTTTTTTAGTAGGAACACATGGCTTGTCGCCTTTGGAGCACACAACAGCTTTTTAGATGGGGTGAGAGGATGAGTTCTAGAATCATACTTACATGATAGGTTTGTGCTTAACTTTTAGTTTTTCCCTTTTAGCATTCTTGCACTTATGCCATTCTTCTCTTTGTAGATCTTGCATTTTTTAATGTGTTTCGTCTTCCTTATGTTAAAACCAAGTTTGTGGTGGTTTTATAGTGATAGGAATTCCAATATGACCGTTTATAGCCGTTCTAGGAATCCAGGAAATCAAAAATTCAAATTTAAAGCTTGATTTCCAAAAGTCAAAAATATCTCGGCAGGGCTAATTAGCGCGCTAATATCGGAGTTAGCGCGCTAACTGTAGGGACCTCAAACTAATTAATCTCTCCTTTGCCTACTTCTTTCAGTGCATACTCACCGGTTGTTGCCCTCGGATGGAGATTCGAAATGCTTCAAAGTGCGTTTTACTTATTAGATGAAGTCCTTTTTGTCTATACTTCCAAATTTTGGACCTTTTGTGAGTGTTCTTTTTTTTGCTTGTTGAACGATAGGATTGGTTGGTTTTTGTGTATACTTCCAAATTTTGGAGCTTTTGTAATACATGACAACTTTCCGTGGATATATAAATGTTTGGGCTAATTTTCGCTCACATTTTTTCTTTCTCTTTTGAATTTTTGTTGATATATATTTTTGATGTATGGATGCGCAATTTGGCTTCTTTGGGGGATGTTAGCACCCTCAAGGAGTTGTTGGAGGGGGTGCGGCGATGGAGTATGTCATATCGGGTTGTATTTTGATTTTTAGGTTGGAGAATCGATTGGCTTATGTATACGTGCCATATTTAAACAAAACAGAAAATTAGAGACGGATTAGCAACGAATTCAAATTTTCCGTTGCTATTCCGTCTCTAATTTTCCGAAATATTTCTATCAATCACAAACGGATCGAGACGGAAATATTAATTCGTCTCGATTCCGTCTCTAATTAACAACGGAATCGAAACGGAATCGAAACGGAATGATCCGTCTCTGATTCCATTTCTAATTAGAGACGGAATCAGAGACGGACACTTTGTATTCCGTCTCTGATTCCGTCTCTGATTCCGTTGCTGATTAGACACGGAATCAGAGATAGAATTCATAAATTTATTAATTCCGTCTCTGATTCCGTTGCTAATCAGCAACGGAATCAGAGACGAAATGCAAGTACAAATGTACCATTTCGAAATAAAATCCATTTCTGTTCCGTCTCTGTTCCGTTTCTAAGTTCCGTCTCTAAATCCGTCTCTAATCAGAAACGGATAATTTCCGTCTCTATTCCGTCTCTAATCAGAAACGGAATCCATATTCCGTTTCTGATCGTATCAGCGACGACGTTTTCAGAGACGGAACGAGTCCGTCTCTGTTCCGTTTCTGATTTCATTCAGAGACGGAATTTTCGCAAATCAGAAACAGAAAATTCCGTTTCTGATTTGCGATTTTTTTGTAGTGGTTGTAAATTGAATCGCAAAGCATTTAATGAAAAGTAATGGAGACACGGTTCTTGTTCGTAAAAGGGTATAAGCAAATTCCAGGTCAAGCAAAATAGGAAAGTAAGATTCATAACTTAATAAGCAAGGAAATAAGCATTATTTAGAAACCACATCAAGAGAGAGAAGTCATAGTTTGTAAATAAATTCCATTTATTCATGCAACGGGGTCTAATAAGAAATTTACCATAAGAAATAGTAATAAGTATAAGTCGTTCCATTCAATGCATTTTAGCTTTTGGTATGAACTCGGTTACCGAAACACATGCCCTCAAAGTGATGAGAACCAATAGTGGACACAATGGCCATTGTGAGCTACAATTAATTTCATCAAGCCAACAACAAGTGCTTCCAAGTCATCATCAGTTGTGATCACTTGTTTATTTCATGATTTGGAGCGCGCACCCCTCAATTTGATGGACTGAATAATCTCATCCCGCTAGTCGGAGCGCGCACCCCTCGATTTGATGGGAACACAACCACATCCCACTACAAGTGTTCATATAACATACTTTCCAAATATTAGTAAATTCATACCAATAACAAATGCACCCCAGTACCCAAGTCCTTTAATTTAAATCATGATCTAATATATACTAATAACATGCCACATTTGATGGATGAGCGACGCTCCCCACTTACATGTACTCGTCGCGAATCCTAATCTCGATCCTTTCGCACTCAAGGCTTAATGTGAACCTTTGTACGTAACTTCTTTGATCCCTTTGAATTCTTAAAGCTCATTTTCACTATTCCAAGCTATCCTCCTTTAATCTCCTATCTTTTTCCAAATAGTGTAGAACACCAAATGGTGGCCAGGTTTACTCAACCTCTCCTTTTATAGATTAAGGTTAGGTTAAGTTGCATACATTCTTTTGTGTTAAAGACTAAAGTGCCCTCCTGCTTGGGCTATAAATCTAACTCCCTATTTAATATGTTTTTGGC
This sequence comes from Stephania japonica, assembly GCA_039657345.1. Classification (NCBI taxonomy): domain Eukaryota; kingdom Viridiplantae; phylum Streptophyta; class Magnoliopsida; order Ranunculales; family Menispermaceae; genus Stephania; species Stephania japonica. The sequence goes on from CM077559.1 coordinate 37,793,264, forward strand.
CGTTTTCATTAGTTTAACTTAATTAGCCTTTTGATCAGGAAAGTTTCTACAAATCTTTTCCTAATTAATGGAATTTCATAAATTTGGAAATTTCGCCCCTTTTATATAAGTAATCTCAAAATATAATAAAATAGTCTAAGTCTGGTCGGGTATCTAACTCTCAACCCAAATATACAACCCAATAGTGTATAAAAGACATAACTAACATATACAATCAAAATACCAAAAAACCTACAGTCAGTGCAGTGTCGCGCTGTTGTCTTATAGATAATCGCTAATCTTCTCCTTGCCCGACCTTCCAGTAGTCGGCTCTATACCCACTGTCATAAAAAGGACAGTAAGTACAAGAACAAAACAATAATCCTCAATAACAAGTTAAAATCTAGTACTTCTACGTGAAAGAACTAATTGAAGTAGTATGACTACCACAAAAATAAATAAATAAAACTATAACACAATGCTTTAGCTCAATGTGGATAAGTAGTTAGTTATTTTTTGTGGAACAAGTGAGTTGTACACGACCATGTAGTCCAATTTGTTAGAATACAAACTGCATACCCATGTTATCATGCAAAGATATTGTTAGAACTAAGGAAGATGTGCAAAATCTAGTAAGCAATAAATCAATTGACAATTACGTCTTTGCAGCTAATAATGGAAACAACTCCAACATGGTTACAAGATAAAACACTCCAACATTTAAAGTAGAATCATCAGAACGGAGAGTTCCTCATCTAGAAGATGGAATGTCAAACCCATCAAGACCAGTGGTTCTTAATGGAGCTAAGGGAATAGGTGCAAGAATCTCAGTTCCTTTCTACATAAATTTTTCAATCCATGAAATCTGCATTAACATAAAGACATTTTTTTTCTTAATCCATTCAACCTAACAAACGATTGTTAAATTATTTTTCCTTACGAGGCTTATTCCATCATACCGATTTTTTCTGGAACAAACTACAAACTATGCTTGTTACAAAGGCCTTGATGGATAAAGCTTAAAACATTCATTGACTTAAAATCTAGAAGTTGAACTCAAGAGCTGTGCATGAAGTAGTAACCAAAGAAGAAAATTTTCAAGGCGAGTAAATGATAAAAATAAATCTTCTTTCTTCTATGCCAATTACCAAACACTATAATCCCTCAATAGAAAAGTTTGATGAAGGACAATCAAATCTTTTAAGGTGAACATGATAAAAATAAATGATAAAACAATGATAAAATCTCAATATTTTTTATCAACCAGTGTTGTGGTTGTTTCTTCCTTTCATCATAATAAAAAGCTTTCTACAAGCGAGTGCTTACAAGAAATTGTTGAAATGTTGAGGAAGATCAAAAACCTATATGGAATTTCAATACATGGTAATCATTTCTTTGCCACTGTACACACCCCTATGGGGGCTACTATTCAGGATGTTATAAATAAGATACTTCCAATTGTGTTTCTTTTTTATAAATATGATAGATCTTTCCTACTCCAATTATAGGTATGTTATTTAAATTTCCATAATGCATTTTTAAAAATGGTCCATCCCGATAAGTTTCACATTAAAAGTTAAAGTTGATCCACCCAAAATATTATACTATGCTATATACGTCACTTAATTCATTGAAGATAATTTATATTACGAGAGACTTCATATAAAAGCGCGTCATTAGAACAAAAAACTGAAGCTCATCATTTAATGCTTACCACGTTATCAATCATGCAATGCACGTTTCTAATGTTTTGGACCCACCAAGGCCGCACTTGAGATGCATGATAGCACGGTTTTCTTTGTAGAATACCTTCGGGCATATGAATACTCCATTCTATACAATTTTTAACACCGGTTTCAATCGCACAGTCCATAATACCTGAAAATAAAAAATATAGAGTATTAGACCAATATTTTAGTCTTTACTACAAAAATACTCAAATACATCAAAATACTACAACACTATTAGCAACTTATCATTTATTGGACCATTTAGGGTCGAGGCCTGAGTTGGCATTATGGCGTGCAGATTGGAGTTATCATCGTAGTTATCTAGGGTTCATCTGATATTTCATATATTCATGTAGAGATTTGTTAGGTTGGGACCAAGATCGATGGTTGATGTCAAACAAGTAGAGGTTCGACCTGATAGGACTTTTGAGGAGTAGCAGTATAGATCATTGATCGTAAGTTACAAACTTTACGGAACAGGGAGATCTCAAAGGTTTTGGTTCGTAAGTAAAATCACGGGACCGAGGAACTTACCTAGGAGCTCAAGTCTACTATAAGGAGACGTTACCCATAAACATTTGTCGGCATGAGTTTAAGTTCCTTATTTTTAAATTTTGGGACGGAATTTCTCTTCGATGGGAAGAACTGTTATGACCGAATTTTAGTTAAGTCATTATTATGACGTGTTTGCAGATGTAGATGCTAACTCAGCACCACGTGGACCCCGTAGCTAGGCCAGGGCGCACTCGGAGTAGGTAAATAGATTATTTTTGTGTGTTGTTTGTTTAATTCGTGGTGTATGTGTCTAGTTATTTGCAGTGTAATATCTTTGTTTCTATTGTTATTGACCGTGTAAGATAATGTGACGGGTATTCGTCGCGATTAATGTGCATAGGTAACGGATACGAGAATGATAGTACATTAGAGTGGGAATAATACACATATAATAAATGAATAAAATGTATTAAATAATTAATATTAAACGTTGGTTAGTCCAGTAAGACTGTTGTTGTACTTGAGTGGCACGCGTCACGGTTTAGAGTCGGGTACTGGAACACCCGAGAGGCAAATCAATTGTGTTGGGAGAGGATAAGACAAATGGAATAAGTCACAATCTAATTCACCCTTTTAGTGGACTTGTTAACCACATCAGGACCCTTGGATGAGGTATTATGATGCACCTAACATATGAAATGACTTGGACCTATAAATAGTTGGATTTCTCACCAACTACCACCTTTTTTCTCTCCTTGCTCACTCAAATCTTAAAATTTTTTGTGTTAAGGGTTTTATGGATATCTAGAGGCGATTTGGAGAATCAAACAACGGTGAATCGACAATCGAATGTGAGATTTTCGCTCTTCTCGTGATTTTCTACATTTTGAGTCCATTTTTCTAGGTTATGACGCGGGTCTCGTGAATGTGTGTTGAGCAAACCAGTTTTCAGTGTGTTGCTATGAACTTCAAGTGTTTTTTGGAGCAACAATGGTGAATTGGTAGTTGTGGTTGAGAACTTTTCTATTTTCTACGAACAATCAAAGTTTTGTTGAGAAATATTGGGTTTTTCATCTTGGACGTGGTTCATCGAGGTTTTATGGTTTATTATGGTTATGGATATCCATAAGAGGTTGGAACAAGTTCGTACCGCAACAATAAGTCGGGTGCCAAAAAACTCCAAGTATTGAGTTTCTAGGTGGTGTTGGATTTTGGGGTTCAAACGCAGCGGAGATTTCAAAACAATTTTGAGAAAAAAACCCCAACAGGATCCGAATCTGATTCCATTAAAACACGTTTAGACTATGAAAACTTAATCATACCTCAGTCGCAATGTACCTTTCTGAAGGTTAATCGATCTCTAAGGCGCTGCCAACAACGAATGCCCTCTATCAGCTGTCCACACACGAATGGCGACCGAGATTCAAAGTGCTAGCTTCGAGAGAATTTCAAACTTTTGTTTCTCTCCAAAACGATCCAGAGGATACCAAAAACTCTAAGTTGTTTCTAAAACGAAAAATAGAGTTTCGGCCTTTTAATAATTCTTTCGTACTTGTATTCTAACTCAAAGCGTCTATTTATACAACCCTAGAATATAGACGGTTAAGTAAATTACACATATACCCCTACTTAAGGAAGTATAAGTGTAATACACTACAAGGACGTTTCTGTCATGAATTTTATCATATAAAATTCATTTTTCTGAACCATCTTAAAATCTCGCAAAACCATTCTTAGTGTGCGACCCAATAGGCTCATACAACGTTGGCAGTGTACCAAAACACATTTTGGTATACAAGTCATAAGCGGCCTCTAGCAAGACATTATGACTACCCAAGTTGTACGATTATCAAATCGATATAACCTAATCAATAGTATATATAACATCCTTTTGTCACACGATATCCTTTTGATCAAACATAAGGCATGGAATTGTCATCCAACATGTTCAATCGTACTAGTCTCGATTTCAAGGTAGATCGAAAACATCTAAGTGACATTGATCAATATCAATTCACTTAGACTAGGCCTTTTAACAGTCTAACATATCGAGGGATCCACTGGATATCTCTCTTTATATGAGAGGGACAAATTCTATCTCGATTACACAACTTCACCACATTATTCACACAATAACCAATCACAACCTTTATAATTGTCCTGGTTAAAGACAACGTTTGATTGCGTCAAATCACTTGTATTCCTAATGTTGAAGTCTCTGGTAATCTCAAGTCGAGGATTGAAAAATATACCTATCATGAGAAACAACTATGACTTAATCCATGTGATGTTCTCTAGCGGGTCGGTCCAAGACTTTATTCTATAATAAGTACTCATGATCTTGATTCGTATTCCTATACGTATGATCATCGTATGATCATCAATCAAGACTCATACTAGTCTTAATTCATTATAGTTCCCAGGTATAATAATCGACTAGGGACATTTAGGATATTTCTGTAAATACCATGGATCTTATTATAATGTAAACATGTAAATCAATTATAATAAACAGCAAATAAAATCCTCTATTTTATTAACTAAAATGTATTCATAAAGACTGTTAATGGATTGACCTAGGGCACATTACCCAACAGGTGGGACATCGCTAGGGATGTCGTGTGGGTAAAACCATCACAAGGTCTCTTACGGCGTATGAGGTAGTAAGACACCCCAACATCATGTTTTGGGTCACGCCACAAGTACCAGCCCACGATAGCACGTGTCACAGCTCCAAGAGCACTGACCTACTTCCCTAGTTGTTGTGAGGCATGCCGTGAGCATTTGCTCACGTCGACGCCTCCTTCGACGTCCAGACAGGATATTAATCAAATATTTAAAAATGAAGTTTGCCGATTTGGCCTATTTAGGGACTAAATTGGAGACCACTATTGAATATAATGTGGTTTATAATGATCCAATAAATGGGAATTTGGAGAAACTTCTTAAGTTTGTGAAATTAATGGAATTATTGGTAATTAGGTGTTTGGGACTGATTGACTGGTAATTGGGCTTATAGTTGGTGATGTGATTGGATGGTATCATATTAGTTTGAGTGCAGTTTGAGGTATGTAGTATCTCAGTTGAAATTCATTGAGTATTTACATGCTTTATATATTTAAATTTCTTTCGTTTTCAAAAAAAAAATCTTTAAGTTTGTTTTATTATTCCTTTCCTGTTGTGGTTATATAGATGACTGGTAGGGTGCTCCCTCGTCGTGTTGTTCCTTGTGTGTATGTACACTAGTCTATAGCACGTGTTGCCAGAGGTCTCGATGGATAGTTCAACCTTACTATCATGACAGGGTAGGTGTTAGTGAGTCGTGGGTCTAGGCCGACCATCGAGAGGACCCACAGGCTGGCCATGTTAGAGTGCTATTCTTTGTCAGTGCTCGCGGTGTAGTCTGAGATATGATGCTAGTCTGAATTAGGCTTAGACACACACTTTGAGCTTACCTATTATTTTTTCATGTGACGAGCACGGTGGCCTGTTTATTTTCCCAAGTGTTTATTTAATACGTTATCAAATTCTTGTATTTATTTATGTAATTACTTGCTGAACTTCCTTGGGAATACTCATTGTGGACTCGTCATATGCCTTTTTGTGATGGCATGATTGTAGATTTTGGTACGAGTCCCGGCAAGGGGCAAGCTAGCCGATGAACTGTTATTTTCATACTACATGCTAGACTTGTACATTTGTATAAAAAATTTCCTATCGTTTTTATGTTGAGCTTTGGGATATTGTAGATACCCATTGCATATATTTTTATATTTTGAGGTTTTTGATCGTAATATCCATAAGATGCATGGTTTATGTGTTTTCCACATTAGGAAATTGCTCTATTAATATGTTATTGATGTCTTAAATGAATCTATCATGTTTAAGAGTTTTTCGATTAACTATGATGATTTAACAGATGTTTAGAGTCCAAATGATGAATATAAATTGTAAAAATTCTTATAATTTGAGGTTTAAATGATGATTGGTGAATTAGTCACATGTAGGGTATAGCTGGCAGCTACGTGGTTTGTTATGGGTCAACGTTGGCATTGGTTGCGGACCTCAGGATTTGCGACCGTTATAGAACCTCTTTTAGGATATACTGGTCATGGAAAATCATTTGAAACTCTTCCCATGTGGTCGGCTCTGAATGACTGTCGGTGTATGCTATCTACTATATGACAACATCTCCTTTCAGCATATGTCCTGATATAGAGGCCTGAATGCTCTTCGATATCCTCACCAGCTTGTGTAACTGCTAATACGCAATTAACAAATTCCTTGTCTTTGGGTATCTGCCTTAAAATTAGTGTCATATATCGAATTTGATGAACTCCCTCATCAGCTGACCTCTGTTGTCAATGAGGTCTCAAATACGTCTGTTTGTGCCACTACAGGTGTCTGTATCGGTGTAATTGTAGGTGTCTCTATCGGAATAAGCATTGGTGTGGCATCCACTGCTGGAGTTTCTAGTACCACTGCCTAAGTTGGTACAGTTTGAATGATATGATCAACTGTCTTCTTTGTCATGCCCGGCGTTCGTGCAGCAGTAAGAGATTTAAGTAATGTTGTCCAAGTGTGCATCATTTCCATCAGCAGCTCAAACTTTCTATCGTGTACTGCGAGTCGTGCGCCTACTACTAGATCCAACCTTCCATATCCGTTTTGATTACTTGGCTAACCAACTTCTATAACTGGTGGAGTCTGCTGTCCATCCATCGTGATGTTCAATGAAAAACGTATGTCAAATCACTTATGGTATACGTATGTATAATATACAAACAAAATCATAACGTATATATAAGTCAGGATCTTTGGGTTTCCCAACAAAATAGTTTCTAAGCAAGGATCGTTTGGTTTCCGCTTATAGGGTTTGTGTTTTATTCAATTGTGTATTACTTATTGAGAACTTGGCTCTAATACCAACTGTGACGGCCACTGACCTAATCTAAGGCATCACCTGACCTAATCCTATAAATAAGCCTTAATCTTGATACCGTAGAACTTAACTACGTATAAGTTAGCCTATCTAAACTATTTACCAACTTGATCGCATTCATGATAAATGATACATAAATCCTAAATATTACAGAAATTTACAGTTATTTAAAATTTTTAGTAATTTAGTGAATTAGCGGAAGTCTATCGATTTATGCGAAAGCTATTATATAAATACTAAGTGTGTAAACCAGCAAATAATGATCACAATATATATATATATATATATATATATGTTTGTGTGTGTGTATGAAGTAGGAGGCGCAAACATATAGACAGTGTGAAAGTCAAAAGATCGGGGAACTTTCGCACAACCAAATATACAACCCAACATTATCAAAGACATAATAATAGTAATATACAAAATATCACAAGCCTACAAGTCAGGACAGTAGCACGCTATAAGCTCAGAGGTAATCACCAATCTTCACCTTGCCGGGTGTACTGCTCGACGGATTTATACCCACCGTCAGAAAAAGGACTGTGAGTACAATAGTATAACAGTATTTCCCAATTGATATATTTATTTTCATTTTCAAAGTAAATGAACAGTATTTAAAAGCATAAGCAATAGCCAAGAATCGTTCTAATTGAATTAAATATGATAGAAAATATCGGAAGGTACAACTGAAACTAAACACAGGCTAAGTAGTAATGAATTAGGTCTGGCCGGCCGTGAGTTGCATCACTTCAGCCTTGTTCCACTATCATAGGGCGTCAACTCTCTCAAACGCCTTCATTAAATTTATAGTATGTCAATTCTCGTCGAACACCCTGGTTCATTACGTCGTGAGTAGCACGAGTGTAGTAGAGAGTGCCGACATCCCCAAAATCCATGACCCCGTAAGTCGCCCATTCTATATTCTGTAATGGACCCTAGATTCTAAGACTACTTTATAATATCAAAAAAGACTCAGTTTTAGATTTTAACACAAGGCAAGGTGTTAGCACACAATCCATGAATACAAATATCCCTATGTCATCTTTAAACCAATCTCCTAATAGCATGATATTTAAAAATATGAAACATTAACACAACAAGGAAGACAATAAGAATATCATTGTAGTCAATGAAACATGAAGAAATGTAATATCATGAATTTGAAGCTCAACAAGTGAGGAACCAAACCAATATCATGATATTTGAATACGATAGCAATAATAGTCGCAATGACAGCAAAGCAATGATAATAGAATGAAATGAATGCATAGATATTTCAAATGGGATTACTCACACTGAAGCAATTTCTTACCTATTTCTCGGTCCTCCCGACGCCAAAACTCGCATTCTTGAACTCCTGGAACAGTTCTTCATGTCCCTAGAGTGGTTAGACTTGTATTACAATGGTTTAAGGTGGGTTAGGCATGTGGTTTAGGTCGTTTTGGTTAGGTCATTTAGGTGTTGCAGGAAAATTAGGTGGTCTAAGGTGCCCAACATGCTAGAGGATTTTCCCATGCACGCTGGCTGAAGGGAGTGCGCTTCTCTGTGCGTGCTTTAGGTAACCCAGAATTTCTGCAACTCAAATTTCTTCGTTTCTTCCCCTATTGGGCATCTCAATTCACCTAGGATCCTTGTTCTACTCCACTAAAGATCCCATGTCACAATAAACAACAGGGCAGGCACTTCGACTATCAGCAAACATTCATGAACTAAACATGCATTATGGTGAAAATGAGGAAGAGCACCTTGGACTTGGAAATTTATAACTTAATCAAATCAACACTATTTTGGGAGTTTCATAGTAGTTAAATTAGTAGAAAAATGTTAGGAATCCAACTATGATGTCAGATTTTAAAAAAAACTCCATGTAAACCACTAAATTTGAGGAAATAAGTTCCATTAATGAAAAACCCAAATATGAGCAAAATCCTTCAAATTGGAAATTGGGTTTAAGGAAACCATTTGATGCCTCAAAATGAGTCAAAACAACTCTATTAACTTTTTGAAAATAATTTTCTATGAAAGCCCTATGAATGAACAACCAAAACTCAATGAAATTGGATGCATGAAAGTGCTAGTACCATTACCAATGGTTGTAGTGGAATTCCTAGCTCTTGTTTGATTAATTGTTGAAGAGAAATCCCTTGTTAGCCTCAAATTACAACACTGATCACTCTCCTACAACTCTGATTTCCTGTTGGAAAGACATGCAATGACAAGTAAAAATGCTTAAGTATGGTATTTATATTTCTTTGTTTCATCAAGTGTGGCTTCCCATTAGCCTAGGTTGATCTTGTGGTCATTTTGTACTCCTAAGACTCCACTAATTTAGCTTAAGTAACTTCAAGTTTGACACAAGTTTTGTGGGAGTGTATGCTAGCACGTATCATGAGGCATATCCATGCTTCTCCAATTTTTGTTAAAACTATAGGACACTTAATTTGATTCCATTTAATTAATATGCGTACCATAAACTATATAAAATCAAATATTTAAATAACATAAATAAAAAATTACTCACATATGACTAACTATCCAGTCCCCTGGCACGTACGCAACTTAAGGCGCGTCCCCGCATGCTTCTCGATACCTATAACTGAATACATCACAAAAAATATAAAACATACTTTGACCACGTGCCTTGATCAGTGTGTGTACCGGCCCTAAATTCCATAACCCTAAATTTGCGCTCCGCTCGGCTTAGACTTACGTAGACCTCGAGTCAACACTCATGCAATCAACGTTAACCTAGTTAGCCTTCCTTACTTGTTTTCATTTATTTAAGTTATTTATATTGAGTTATTATATATTATTGAGTTATTAAAATTCCCAAAATATAGCAGAAGCAAATTGAACTCAAACTAATATAAATGCTCCTAAGAAACTAGTCAGGACAACCTAGAGTGTGGAAAACCTGCATATGTATACCAACATCAAGTCCGAGGAGAATTGAACATAGTATACTGCCCACCTTTTCCACAACCATATCCCAGTATTATTAAAAGATATACATATAATACAAAAAACATACCTAATAGGCGAGATTAGATCTTTAATAGTCCTCCACTTCAATCTCCTATCGACAGTCCTATTCCATTTTGAGCTCTGAAATACGATGAGGCTAAACCCACACTCATAAAGAGGATGGTGAGTAAAGAAATAGAACAATAAGAACCAAATGGAGTCTTAACATAATTTTAAATGTCTAATAAATGGCTAATCAAGTATCATGTGTAAATATCCTAAAGATAATAAAAGACAGCATGATGATGAATTACTGAGATATCAATGATAAATGAGTGTCCAGAAAATAAAGGAAAGGCACAAGTAGTCCTGACTAAGGTATAGTTGTTTGAGTTAGAGGAGAAAACACCTACCAGACTCTTACCGAGTCGAGGGAGATCACCTACCAAGCTCGGAGTTTAGGACATGGCATATTCATACTATCCTAAAATCTACGCGGATAAGAATTTCATGGTAGTCCAAATAAGAACTCACACCCCTTATGGAACCAAAATATAGTATCATGAATCCCGAGTTCCAAAAATAGTACTGTGAATCCCAAGTTCCTAACATTGGTGCATGACACCAGGTATCCTGTCCTTCCAAGGATCACGTTGACTCTTTTGCCCTTGGAACACTAAATTTAAATAGACATCCAAACCAGGATATAACAATACCTGTAACAATTTGAACAACTCAACAAGGATGACAACCAAGTAAATGCACAAATTAAATTATATAAATGCTCCCAATGGTGTTACTCACAATACACATGGTATAACGCGAAACCTCGTGTTCACAACTCTCAAATGTCCTCAAACCAATCCCGTACACTTATCACCAGACTCCTAGACCTTTGTTAATCATTTCAATTTAGTTTAGTTGCGTTAGAGTTCCATTTCCATTTTCTTATAATTTCCCCATTTTCTATACTTTTATCCATTTTCCCTTATTCTTGGTCAATTCCCTGGGTATTAGGTCATATTCGCACCCCTATGGATACTGGAGAGAAATCATAAATTTTTCATAAATTTTCAAAATTTTAGTGTAGAGAACAGTGTCATGTTGTATGTCAAGCCGTGGCCAAATATATTGGCGGCGTCGCCAAAAATGTGAAAACCCAACTAGCACTGTTCCAGACGCGGTGAGTGGCATTATGGGAAAAAATCCCTAGCGGCATCACTTAAAGTGTGAAAACTACAACCCTCTTTGTTATGGACATCGTGACTGACGTTATGGCTTACAAGTGATATGGCATCCCTCGTAACGTCGACAACTGAACAAGAATATGGGGTTTTCCGACATCGCGACGTGTGTTGCCACATTTCGAACTCATCACAAATTTCTTGGGACATCATTACCAGTCCAAAACCCCTAAAAAACCAATAACCAACTAATATCTAAATCTCAACATGGACAAACACCCTCGAAACTAATGTCAAAATGACAAGAATGAAGTGAGGAGCCGAGATCTTACCTCAACTCGTGTGTTACCAATGTCTCCACATCGTCGCAAGCTCCGAATTTCGACAAACCTCCTATTACGAGAGTGTTTGAGCAATAAGGAGAGAAAAACCAATATATATATATATACATATATATATATATATCAATCCCTTCAATCTACACGCAAATGCGTATCTCAAGGCGATCTGTCGTTTACTATTCGCTTGCACCCCCATAACCACCCCAGCTAGCTAACACCAATCGATGACTCTAATGGGTGACATATAATGTTCCCGGCCACATTTCCACCTCCAAACTACACCACGACTCGCCCTGTCGTGCACAAATAGAAAATTAATGACCAGACCCATTTGTTGGGTTATTGTTTTTTTTTTTTTTTCTGTCGGTCGCACTCAAATATCGATTCCCCGGCACCATGTACCCATTTTTCATTCGCCCGATCCCCGTTTAGCACGTAATCTAAGGCGAACCCTAATCAAACTCTGACGTCATCGTCCTGTCATACTAAGACTAGTATAAATAGGTACTACACAAGCCATATATACCTAGCACATTTTTCAAGTCGTAACAGTGTGTGCATGTCACGCGGGTCCCACATCACAGGTCTGTGATCCTAATTAAGGAATCAAGCCAGTGTTAGAAATTCAGGCCGTAACTCAGGCCGTGACATTTAAGTTTTATTCTATTTCCTTTAAACTTTTATTCATAGGCTTTATCGACCTCACTCTTAAACCAAACTGTGGCAGCCCAATATTTCGAGGCTGCACCTACCACGTCGCCGGACACATCACTAACCTCTACCAAGTCTGCAGTCCCCTTGATGATGGTTCGTTTGGTCTAACTAATTGCGCCATTCATATTAGTTATTTAATAAAGTTAGACATTTAATTAATTATTAATTTACAACAGAAGTCTTAAATTTGTGAATTACGCATATTAAATAATCATAAATAGTGGAAAACCCCACAAAATACCATGCATATAACTGAGGTGAATATCAACAGAAATCCATATACATGTATTCAGTGTTGTACGGTCCCTGAAACCCAGAAAACAGTAACATATACATACTATAGTACAAAACATGAGATGAAGACGCAATGAACTCAAAGGTAGTCTCCAGTACCTCCTTACCCTTTCTTTTGCTCGTTGAATGATCTACACACAATCACCCCAAATACAGTGACAAGTCCAATAAGTAAATTCGCTAGTGAAGTCTATACCACATTCATGAAATAAAATGATCAATCTATGAGACATGTGAATATGACCTCTAGCAATAGACAATCATATTCCTATGGTTGTAGTCAACATACATCACATATTAACAGCAGCAAGAAATATAAAGTATCAAAAAATATTTGAGCAGAAATTTTAATAAACAGGCTCGAATAGATAGCAATTAAATAATCACCAATTGAATAACTACAGGAAACCATGACTTAACCCGGTCGATACGTGAAAATAAGTATAGGAATCTTGTGTTGTCCTTTAGTAATGGATACAGGCTTACAATGACTAAACCTCAACTTCAGTAACAGAGGAACCCCTCCAAATGCTATTTCAAGTCAAGGGAACCCTTAATCCCTCCCGACAGTCATAGATATATTCTACTGTCATCAACACAAGCATTATCGCAAGCTAACCGGTGCAAAGGTCTAGCCACAACCAGGAGTGAAAATCCATGCTTGGACACCAACAGTCACACATGAAAACAGATATGATATTCGATAAAACCAACACCATGAATAAAGTGAAGCATTCTCAAATGTTTTATGCACCTAAATTACACCTTCCGACTTGCTCGGATGCCCGAATTCAACCCCACCTAGCTTCCCGGCACCCAAGCTATGGTCCTTTTAGTCCCAGAAGTTTATTTTGAATCATTTTAATTTATTTAAAGCCAAATTAAGTTGATTTATAATATTATACCAACACTTAGAATTTTATACTAATTTTTAGAAATTGCACATTTTTCGAGTTACATCTTGGTGCCAAACGCTCAAAAAAGTCTCGAAACTCAATTTCCTACATTTCTTTTCTAATTTCTCATATTTTCTCTGAATTTTTCCATAATTTACTATATATTTTTCCAAAACCACAAAATTTACTTTTAATTACATATACATTATACATAATATAATTTATATATATTACATATAATATATACAAACCATTCGAGGTTCTGGGCGTTCGTTAGCAAAGGTTTTAAAAGGCCAGCCCCTTATTGGTGAATGCACAGGGACTTAAAGCCCCCATTTATATTACCAACAAGTGAATGTCCCTTAACCTGCAAGTTTAGTGAATGCCTAACCTTAACTAGGTCTTTTACAAGATGTCTCACCGCAATAAGGTCTTATATAACCACCTATACTTAACTAGGATTTTCCCCCACCTAGCCGCAACTAGGATTTTCCCCTACCTAGCCACAACTAGGGTTCCCTCAACGTAGCCTCAACTAGCATTTTTGCCTACCCTCAACTAAGTCTTCCCTTTCGACTTAGATCCCACTAAGTCTTGCCATCAAAATCCTTTTCATATACAATTGAAAGTTTTGCTTTACTATGTAAAATGACAATAATTCCAATTCTAACAAGCCTCCTAGAGCTAAACCACTCCTATGCATGCAAGTATGATCTCCGACTACGATGTCAATAAAATCAGTGAGTATGTGCAGTACTTAGTCATGAAACAGGCAAAATAATATTGATGAAAAAGTGCGTGCTTTCAAATTAAATAAACAAGTGATTCTATCAAAAAAATAAGATTAAGAGCAACAACTTGTTCAACTATGTCTTAGACTCAAAGAGATCAAGTTAAAGTGCAAAACCAAAGATAAAAGTGTTCAAGAATATAACAAATGATTTTCAAATAATACTTTAAACAAAAAGTATAGATTAAGCCCAAAAAGAGTAGGAATCAAGAGATCTAACAACCATAAGTGTGAAATCCAAAAATCAGTTTTGGAGTACTACTTGTATGCCTTAAAACACCTCTCTAGAGTTGCATTGACCAACGAATCGATAGCTCCAAGAATCACCAAGTGTATGTGATCAAATATCTAGTACAAATGTGTATTAATTTAGATTTTTGAAAGTGTAGGAGCAAGAGTTATAGCTTTAGTGTTGTTGGGTGTTTGGGTATGTCACTAAACCCTTTTTATACCCATATGACCGTTACATATGATCTAAGGGCCCAAAATGATTTCCAAATTCAAATTAAAGGTGTGGAACAACACTTTAAAAAAGATGTTAGATAACTGCACAATGCACTGGGTAAACATCTAACACGCTGAGTAATTTCATTTAAAAAAATTATCAACTTACTGCATTGTGCGCTGCGTAGACTAGCCAACTTGTTGGGACACAGAGTGTGCAACCCTAAATACTTTTTGCGTGCTCAGTTCATGGACCTGAAAACAAATAATTTTTTAGTTTAGTAAAACAAAAACCCTAATGACCCTACGACTCAACTAAACCTCATAAATCATTTTATACAAGTTTAGTAGGGTCCATAAAAAATGTCTAGACATCCCGAATGATTTCACAAACCTGAAAAATCAAGAATATCGGTTTCATGAAAAACATAGGGGTTTTTCTACAAATATTTTTAATGTCAATCCAAAATCTGTCTAAACACATGTCGCTGCATTAAAAAACAATTTTGACACTTTATACACCTCAAATACATGTTATGAAACTTGTTTGCATGATTTAAGACGTTTTGAAACTCATGAAATTGAAAATCATAAAATACATGACTTTAAGTTTTTTAAAACTCGAAATTTATCAACTGCATGATACTAATGCATTTGGCTTGTAGGAATGAAACTTATCTACCTTACAAAAGTTGTGCATATGATTGCATTGACTTTTCGGTCGTTGTTTCCTTGTATGAGTCGAGTCTTGAACTTGTCTAGCTTCATGTTATCACTTTGGCTTGTTCTTGTACCAACTTCAACTTTCCCTTTGAACTTGTGATTCTAACAAAGCTTGATGTTCTGAAACACTTGACAAACTCGTTAGTGTCATTTCACATTATTTGTTAACATCAAAATCTCGAGTGGAGTGTAAGTGGTGAAACACTTAGTCCAACAACTTAGGTTCCGTTTGGTTCAACTTATTTTATTGTTTATTGCTGACGTGACACTTAATAATAAAATTTTGTACCGTTTGACTACATTTTATGTTTTTTACAATTGGCAATGTTGTATTGACGTGGCAACCAAAACTACCACAATAAGTGAGATTTTAAAAAGCATCTCCCCAAATGATTTATATTTTCCAATAGTAATTATCCACGTCAATAAAGCATAAGTTAAAAGCATAAGCTAAACCAAACGGGGTCATAGTAGACTCAAAAAGAGCTAATATGAATATATATTAGATAAAAATAAAAATGTTAATGAAATAAATCTTAAAAAGTAAAAAGGAACTATCGTTAAGGAATAAAGTAAAACAAAACATTATTAACAGGAAGAAAATACAAAAACTAGAAAAAAAGTATAGAATATATTGTTTCCTAAACATGCTTTGAAGAAAAAATAAGAAAATATTTAGTTGAATACAATCTCAGTCCAACTCATGGTATTCTTGTAGATTGTAAAGGTATCTTCAACATGAGAGGCACAAGATAAGCTAGCTTATCAAATGAAGAAAATGCCCATGATCATAGCTATTTATAAAAAAATATTTTTGAAAAAAATGAATAAATAATTTAAAAGATCGACATCTTAAAATTCGCATGGAGAAGAGACATAATATCAATTATAGATAAAGTGTATTAATAAGTACTTCATCCAAAAGAAAAGAAAAAATAAACAACGAATTATTATGTACAAATAGATAAATGAATAAAATGCGAACCTTACATGATGACGATGAAAAAATAATTCCATAAAGAACTTGCGAATTATAAGATTCTACATACGAAAGAGACACTGACATTGTAGAAAATGCTCATGACATAGCTCTTTATATTTATAGCAAACAAACAAAGATAAATAGCAGTTTAAATTTGACAGTTTCATGTTGACGTTTTGAAAATGCTTCATCATTCTATTCAAAACCTACAATATTTTCTTTAAAAAAAGGATCGTTTAATATATAAATACCATTTAAAAACTCCATTTAATTGAAATGTTACAAGGATCTTCTCATCTTCCCATTATATTTAAAATTATTTATTTTTAAGAAAATGTAAACATTTTTCAAAAAAAAAAAAAAAAAGTGTAAACAAATTAGATAAAATGTAATGTAAAATTAAGAAAATTTGTAATAAAAACAAATTTAAATCAAGGGAGTTATATTTCAAAGTAATTAAATGGCCATTTAAGGTAATATTTGCATATATTTAAAAGTAATTAAAGGGAGTTATATTCTGAAGTAATTACGGAGCCATAATCTATTATTATAATCTATTACTATTTAAAAGTATATTTAAAAATATAAAAACTGAAAAATCTTAGGTGTGCCAAGTGGCACATTGAGAGGCTGGAAAGTGGCAACCCCAAAGTCTTCCCTTATTATAGATGCTAGTCAGTTGGCACGTGCTCCGCACATGATGTCAAAAAAATAAAGTGATTTTGTCGTCTTTTCTACCTAATTATTTAGTTACAAAAGTTAAAGCTATCTAATTTGAATTGACAGTTTATATTAAAAGAATTTGAAGCTGACATTAATGGGAGAGATAGAGAATAGATAGAGAAAAGTTGAGTAAAATAAGGAAAAGTTAGATAAACTTCTATTTTGAAATCTAATTAAAAATTATTTTAATTATTTTCCAAAGATACCCTCATTATTTACTTTTTAAAGTTGTCCCGAGGCAATTGAAAAAATGCATTTAAGGGCAATATTGAAATTATATTAAATTTTGGATTAATAGGATTGCAAGGAGGTTTGGCATTATATATAGTACGTAGTATATAAATATTTTGCCTCCATTTGTTGAGCTTGTTATTGATTGCAACGCATTGTCATTTTGCAAAAAAAAAGTACAAATTAAATTTGATATCTGCTCTAACAAAAAAATGTTACTTTACCATCGAATAGAGGAAGGAAGATATACATAGTTGAGCATATATAGGTACATTTTGAACGACTACAAAGCACAAAATCATTATTGAATACAAACTTTGAACCCAAAAAAGTCATCAAACAATTAACTCCCCCACCCAAAAAAAAAGAAACACACCATAATGCACCTTGAGCCGGTTATATATACCTACAATATAATCATTTTTTCAATCTAACAACTCCATATATGGCACATGTCCACCCCACCCATGGCTTTATCCAAAAAAATAATTGATGAAGAATATCCTTCGTTCAGCTCCTAAGACGTCTCTATCGCAAAGCTTCTCGCTCAAACTTGTTGATCTCCTAGCAAAAACATAGAGGCAAAAGTGTAGGGCATTAGAAATGAGACCAAAATTATTCATATACCCACAATATGATGATCATCTTTTCAACATTTTTGAAAGCAAACATAACACACACATGCCAATAAAGTTGTGCTTCTCAAAATCCCGTATTGATATTATATAAAAAAAAACAATAATACAAAAGTGAAAACAAAAATGCATCTGTACGTAGCTCTAACCCCTTCCCTAAAACATGCAACAATATGCCCTGAAAAAAAGTGAACAACACCCAATTCATACCAAAATAGCAATATTCCAAATATTAACTCAAAATTAGGAGTGTTGTAGATCACTACCCACTAAAAAATACGGAACCAAAAGATTCACACTAGGTACCAAAGAACTCGTACACACATAATTTTTCTTTTTTTGTAAAGCACACACATAATTTATCAAGACACAGAAAAGCACAACTTTGCATCAAACAAAAAAAGGGAGAGTAACATACATGCCTTAAGAAACTAATTAACACCCCAAACATCTTCAATGCAATGTCCACCAAAGTGGATTGTTGGGTTGCAAAACCATCTCAACATAAAGAAATTAAAAGTGTCCCCTTAAACACAGAATGTTGTGCCATTTAAACAAATAGCAAGAATGGACATTGGTCTCTCTTGCTTTGAGGCTATTTTGTGATTAATTGCTTGTCTACATATATCAGAAGGTCAATTGAGAAATGCAACAAATTAATAAATTTACTGAATTAACCACATGAAATTATGGGATAAAATAAGGAGATTAATGGTGATGCAGAGGACATGATGCATTCAAAGAGCAATTACCTCCCACCATGCGGTTTTCTTCTATTGATTGAACAAAATCAAAGGTTGAACCAAATTGTATTGCATTTTTTTTGTCTTGAGTTTTATTGTGGTTTAGAGATTAGTATTTTTTTTGATAGCATAGAATTTCCATTTTCATAACTGACTTGCGCTTTATTTTCAGTTTCATAACCAACTTGCGTGTTGCATGTAGAGAAAGATCTTGAAGAGCGAGAAGATATGGAGTGGGGAGAGAAAAGTTAGGAGGGGGATATGAGAGGGGGACACGTGTGATGAGAGAAAGAGGGTGTGTAGAGTTTTTTTTTTGTAAAGTGGGTGGATAGAAGATCGAATCGGTGAGAAATGGAAAAGGAAAGTTTTTTATTCGAAAAGTATCCATGTTAATTGTTTTCTTTAACTAATGAAAAAATAGAACTTGAGGGCATTTGTGGTATAAATTTCAAATTTTCTTGTTAATTGAACCTGAGGAGGATTGCCATTATATATAGTATAGAGTATAGACTAGTCGACAGCTCGTGCAGAGCACGTGAAGCATAACTAATCTATAATAATCAAATTTGCAAAAGGAATTATAAATACATTTGACAAAAAATGAAACGAGACTTTGATTGAATTCATGATGAATATTGATAACCATAGTGTTACTCCATTACCTCCCTTCTTTTCTAGATGGAGCCATTAGCACTATCCACCTTGCTAAACGCTTGAGATCAACGAACATTTGCCCACTTTTCTCCATTTTGGAAACTGATTTATTTTAAAAAAGTTTGCAGAACAGTTTTGAAAACACTTACAACATCTATCAAATCCCACTTGTTTAGGAAATCACCTATTATTTAGGGGGGCACGTTGAGAAACTCATTGAATTTTGATCGACACTTGTACATTTCAAAAACTGCATATTATTTGTTTTTCATAAATGCGCTCAAGTTTTAATTGTCTAAATTTTTTCGAACCAATAGAAAAAATGCATTTAAGGGCAATGTTGGAATAATGTTAAATTTTGGACTAATTGGATCCTATGGAGGATTGGCATTATATATAGTATAGATATAGATATAGATAAAACTTTCATAAATTAATTGAAACTCATTATAATGCCAAAATTCGAGTTTTGTGCAATAATAATGATGTAGAATATTATAGTTGAACAGTGAAAAGATTTATTGGAAACAATGGAATTTTTCATCAAACCACTTGTGCTAATAATCCTCAACAAAATGGAGTTGTAGAGTGAAAGAATCAACATCTATTGGAGCTTGTATGGGCTTCTCTAATTACAACACATATGTCTATTAAATTTTGGGGGGAAGCGATCACTTTTGCAATTTACTTAATTAATCGAGCACCTTCTAGCACACTTGAATTTTGAACACCCCTTCAAGCTGACAAACGTCATGATTTCTCCTTGCATTTCAAAATTGTCACCTCATGTTTTTGGTTGTATATAGTACACCTTCACAAGCACCAACACATAAAATTATCCTCTTACATGTCAAATGCTTCATATCAAAAAGGGTATCGGTGTTATTAACGTAATGATTTCTCAAGCATAAAATTATTCTCCTACACGTCAAATGCTTCATACCAACGTAATGATTTCTCAAGCATTACGTAGTGTGTTTGTAGGATATGCACCATACCAAAAAAAGTATCGGTGTTATCATCCTCCTACATGTCAAATGCTTGTTACTATAGATGCAGTGTTTCATGAAGACGTGATGTACTTCTCAACTAAGTCTGGACTTCAGGTGGAGTATGCCAAAGTAATTCAAAACTATTCAATATGATCTTTGATTCCTTAAAGAAGATTATCACGTCTTTAAGGAAGGGATAAACGAGGTAGTCAATGAAGAAATGGACAACCAAGAAGCGGTCATGAAATTGGATGGATTGATTTATACAGATGAAGATAAAGAAATACATGACATTGAACTTACTCTAACATCTGAATCAGAATGTATTGAAGAAACACCAAACTAATCGTCGTCTTTGGGAGGTATTCTAAACCCATTCATTGAACCAACAAGAAAACAATTACCAAACAGTTGCACTAGATGTATTCTCAAGTCAACATATGAACCCGATTTGTTTAGTATGGTGAAATACCCCATGAGTAGTTATGTGTTTAACCACCGTATATCTAAATCAAATAAGTCATTTTTGAATTAATTATTTATTGTATCTATTCCTAACAGTGTGCAGGAAGCTTTAGCCGATCTAAGATGGAAAGCTGCTATGTATGACGAAATGAAAGCTTTGCAGAATAATGAGACTTGGCAACTTGTGGATTGTCCATAAGGAAAGACACCAGTTGGGTGTTGATGGGAATATGCAATAAGATACAAGGCGAATGGAACTATTGAATGCTTTAAAGCACGACTTATTGTAAAAGGATATATACCCAGGCTTTTAGGATCTACTACACGGAGACATTTGCACCTGTAGCTAAAATAATCCGATTCGAGTTTTATTATCATTAGTTGAAACATGGATTGGTCACTCAAATAATTTCATGTGAAGAATGCATCTTCATGGAGAGTTGTCGGAGGAAGTATACATGGATCTTCCTCCAGGATGCATCATGACTGACAAATAGAGATACAAGTTGTGTAAGTTAAAGAAGTCATTATATGGGCAAAAACAATGTCCTAGAGCATGGTTTGAAAGGTTTACAAAATCAATGAAAGTGTTTGGCTATCGCCAAAGTAGTTCTGATCATACTTTGTTCTGAAAAAGGGACAATATTATGATCACAACCCTCATTGTTTACGTTGATGATATGGTGGTAACAAGGAATGATCCCAATGAAAGGCAAGCCCTACAAGAATATCTATCAAAAGAATTTGAGTTGAAAGATTTAGGACCTTTGAAATATTTTCTAGGTTTTGAAGTTTCTAGGTCAAATGTAGAAATTATCTCATCTTAAAGAAAGTATATTCTAGATCTTTTAAAAGAAACTGGAATGTCAGGGCGCAAACCAACTTGTACATACACCATTAGTAGAACGGTTGAAGCTTGGTTCTCATCTCGACCAACCATCAGTCGATAAAGGAAGATATCAACGACTTGTTGACAGATTGATATACTCATACAAGTGAAGATCTTGCCTATGGCTTAGAGTGTGGTAAGTCAATTCAAGCATAATCATAGAGCATAATAATTGAATGCAGTTACGCACATCTTAAGGTAGTTAAAAAATGCTCCTAGAAAAGGAATCTTATTCACAAAAAATGTAGATTGTCAAAAAATAGAAGTACGGTGCTCTAGATGATTCGTCATCTGGTTACTTTACAACTGTTCATAGGAATCTTGTGACATGCAGAACTAAAAAACAAAATGTTGTGGCTTGCTCAAACGTTGAAGCAGAGTTTTGAGGCATGGCACTAGGTTTGTGCAAGGCATTATAGTTGAGACTTCTCCTATACGAGTTGGGGAATTCACCTATGCAACCAAGCAAGTTATTTTTTGACAACAAAGCAGCCCGTTATATTGCTCATAATCTAGTTCACCATGATCGTATGAAACATGTCGAAGTGGACAGATTCTTCATCAAAGAAAAGTTAGATGAGAACTTTAATAACCAAAACCAAAACCATAAATATGGTTGAAAAAGAATTTTAATAACCAAAAACCATAAATATGGTTGAACGAGAACTTTAATTACCAAAAAATTGGTCACCTTCGCAAATACTTATGACATAGATACTTTTTCCCAACTAAATAAAGTAAAAAGTTGCAAATAATACTAATAGTGACCAACTATTTGTAACAGAAATATTCTTGTAAGTATAAATTAAAATAGTTAAATTATCAATTTTTTTATTATTTGCAACGAAATAATATAGTTGTTAATAAATTAATAAATTTAGATTTTTTCCTAAAAATGTAGTTTTTGAAGGAATTTCTAAAAATGTATTTAGTTGGTGACGAAATATACTTTGTCATCAATATCTTTTCAAAAAAAATTTTACAAATATCGAAACATTACTGAGCATTAATGAACATTATAATAGTATGTGAATATTCATAAAAATGACAAGATGAATTGGTTACAAAAGTTTGTGATAATTATGAAATATTTCTAATTATTACAACATTTTAAATTTCAAGCATTTGATCTCAAACAAATAATTGATGGTCGGCATATTTATTAAATATAATAAATAAATTATACAAAGAGAATATTTTCTTTTATTATAAATTAAATTAATTACAAGAAATGACACCTTCCATTACAAAAAAGAATACAAATTTATAGAAACTACTTTGACTATAAGAAGATCATTTTGTCCTTTTTCTCAAAGATAATTTCATTGAAGAAAAAAAATAGGATTACATCAAATTAATATAACAAAGCTTGAACATATTCTTATAATTCACTCTAAAACAATACTCCAACATGACTTCACGATTTTTTTGCCATATGATGTGCAACTTCATTCGTTTATCGATTGACATGAGTGATCTTCTATTTGTCATGTTTTCTCACCTATGTGTTACAATCCTGAAACACCTCTCCCGCTTCAAGAAGATTGGGGATGTCTTTCATGATTTTTCCAACTAATTGGAGTATGTCCGTTTTGAAAACCATATTCTTAACCCTTAACTCGTCAATCTAACTCATTGCTTCTCTTATACCAATTGCCTCTACTTCTAATGGGTCACACCCACACTGAAATATTTTTGTCCTCGCTTGAACAAACTGATCCTCTGAGTCTCTAATTATTGCACGCACCCCCACAAACCCCTCAGTTTTGAATATAGCTGTGTCATATTGCAGTTTCTCCAACCAACCTTGGGGGATTCCATGTCATGTCAGTACTATGTGCATGGATTTGATTGTTTCCAATGTTAGATTTCTTCCCTACTTCAACCTATGAAGTGTACCAGTCCATACCTTGACAGAACACATGAGGTAGGGGGAGATCACTCTTCCTCCACAACAAATTATTTATGAAGTTCCATATAGAGCACATCTTCATACACACTTCATTGACTAAGGAATTTGAGTCTTGACACAAATTAAAGATATATCACTGTTTGTAGGTTTTCAGTGACGAGGGTCTCGCCAACAATTTTGTACCTTTGAACATTTAAAGAAAAGATGTTGTGTTGATTCAACAGGCTTTACACAACAAACACACAAATCTTCAATATGTAGCCCCCGGTCAATAAGTCACGACCTTGTAGGAATACAGTTTCGCATAAGTCGCCACATAAAATACTTCACTTTTACTTAAATTTCAAGGTTTCACAGTTTCAACCAATCTCCTTGGCACCAAGTCCCCATCTCTACTTAATTCAATTCCAACTCAATATCCCGAGTTTACCTTATAAATATCGTCCTTTAAATGATTCCAAATTAACCTATCACAACTGTAGTTACTTAATATTATTAGAAGGAATCAATTTAATGAGCTTCTGATCTTACCAATCCTTGGAGATAATCACATCTTTCACGACATTGTGCATGCCGATGGTAATTGTGATCTAATTAGGGTAGTAAGATACGATGATACTGACTTTGAAGGGGGTTCTCATTTGATGAATTGGTGGGAAAGAATAAGCCGAACCTTACATTTTAAGTGAGTCGTTCTTTATTGGAATATTTTGGTGACTACAAATCTGATTTAGCATTTTTATTTATTTATTTATTTATTTATTTCTTGGGAAATGATGATTTACGACTTAGAAGTGATAGAAGTCATGAAGGCATACTTACCATATGATATGGCTTATCGTGGATGGTACGAGAAATGGGGGTATAATAACATTAGCTACAATGGTGATTATAAGATAGCAATTCAAATGTCAGGGGCATTGGAACTCTTCCCTTTTGTCCAATTAGTAAATAAATTCAGGGAGTTTGCCATGGCTCTGTTTGGTAAATGCTTGGAAACAATTTCAAATATTGTCGAATTTCTTCTCGATTTGAGACGCAATGAGACTTTCATGTTGTTATTGATATGACCGAATCAAAATGAGATTCGACTATTCATTTCAATGAGTTCTGGGTAAATGTTGCCATGGTGCGACACATGATTGTATGTGCCACACAACCAATATTGAATGTGTTGATATGAAGTGTTAATGCTTAGCTAATCTGTATCAATGATCTCATAGAAAAGGCATTTGAGTTCTTCAATAACAAAATTTCCATCGAAAAAGCATTGTGTAATATTTACAGAGTTCGTTTTGGCCCGTACGTGATCCGCCGGCTGAAAATTACTCCTAATCCATAGTTCCAATATAGGTTAAGTAGCGTTGGCCTAAACTTGAATGATTGTATTCAAAAAATATGCAATAACTTCCATCATTATGCACCAGTACTATCTATTATAGCTACTGTGTGTTATTCTGTTCATGGGAATAACGTGTTAAAGAAATGGCAGGACCATGGGAGTACCCCACACCACAACTAGGTCTTAATGAAAATGTACTAGAACTGAATTACCTTTGTAGCTTAGAAAATGGGCAATTTGAATTCTCTATGATAGTTGGTCCTAGCATCAACGTTTACGAACAGATGGATGTGATTTTTATAGTATTGAATGACATGTATCACACTGATAATTACATTGGTTACAATGTTATCTTGAATAGAGACTACAGTTACCCACGAAGGTATTTGTAAATTGGTTCGTATTGGCTTAAGCCTTATGCCAAGCGCAGTCACAGCCGCCCAAGCACAAAATAATAATCTAGCTTTTAATGTGATTGGTTTTACTGGGAAATTACACAACACATTTCATTGGTATCATAATCGGTGTATGTATAGCTAATATCGACAAGTAATTACCTATCCTTACGTTATATAGACCATTGAATTGTTTTAACATTCCCTATCACTTATTCCATGCCTAAGCTTATTGGAAGTAATGTTTTCTATATATGGAACCTTTTTAAGTTCCATGGTAGTGTGTGTGTATATATACATATATATATATATATGTGTATGTATGTATTAATTAAGTGAAATGCTTAGTAGGAAACAAAGAGAAATACCTCTCCTTGTAACTACGACTAGTGTCATCAAGTTTCAATTGAGGTTAACATTGTAACCAATATAATTATTAGTGTGATACGTGTCATTCAATATCGTAAAACTCACATCCAGTTCGTAGATGGTGATGCGAGGACCAACTATCACAGAGAACTCAAATTGCCCATTCTCTATGTAATAAAGGTAATTCAGGTCTAGTACATTTTCATCAAGACCTTGTTGTGGTGTGGGGAAATCCTATGGCCCTTGCTATTTCTTGGAGAACACGTTGTTCCCGTGAACAAAATAATGCTTAATGAATGCTACACAACATTTTTATGATGGCATTTTTGTTATCGAAGAATTCAAAGGCCTTCTCTTTGAGATCATTAATACGGATTGGCTGAGCATTAACACTTCTTACCAACACATTCAATATTGCCTGTATCACACCATGTCAACATTTACCCTGAACTCATTGAAATGAGCACTCGAATCTTGGTTTCATTCAGTCATATCAATAACAACATTAAGGTTTCCATTCCATCTGAAATCTAGAAGAAAGTCAAGAATATTTGAAACTGTCTCCAAGCATTTACCCAACAAAGCCATCGCATACTCCCTGAACTGATTTACTAATTGGACAGAAGGGAAGAGGTCTAATGGTTTAGCCACTAGCATTTGAATTGCAATCTTATAATCGCCATTGTAGCTAGTGTTATTGTACCCCCTTTTCTTATACCACCCACGATAAGCCATGCCATAAAGTAAGTATGCCTTCATGACTCTGATCACATTCGAGTCGTAAATAATCATTTCACAAGAAATCAAAAATAAATAAATATATAAAAATACTAAATCAGATTTGTATTGAACAAAATATACCAATAAAGAACTACTTACTTAACACCTAAGGTTCAACACATTCTTTCCCATAATTTCATCAAACCAGAACCCCCTCCAAAGTTACTATCATCGTATCTTGCTACCCTAATTAGATCACCATTATCATTGGCATGCACAATGGCGTAAAGGATGTGATTATCATCAAGTATTGAAAAGATCAAAAGCTCATTAAATTGATTCCTTCTAATAATAAATTGAAATTCGTTTCTAGACATGAAACCACAATGCTGGCACTCGTAAGGGTAGGGCATAACTTGTATTATACAATACTGGCTTGTTAGTTTTCCACTCATATGGACCATCCTATTTTTCCACTTCTCTGTCAAGTAATTACATGGGCAAGTGCTCTATTTTCTCTCTAGATCATCATCACCATATATAGCACATGTATCTGCACTATTTAATCACACTCATCGACTTAATCATACTTTCAGTAACTTCACGAGAAATTATTTTTGTTTTGCATAGATCATTATTGATCGAAGAACATAGAAAATGTTGCCATTGGGGGTTCCTCTACAAGTTCAGGACAAACATGTATTAGTTCAATTTTCGACTATTAATTTCATGTTTGCACTTTTATTTGGTTTAAGTTTAGAACTACTAATACAAATCATACCATTAAAAGTAAATACTCTGATGGAAAGATTAAAATTTGCAGGTTATGATCAATAGTTGTATCCTCCAAATCTAGCTATCCAACTCGGAAGGAATAGTCACATAAATCAATTAAAATGGCACTGATAGTTTGCTAGAAGTTCTCAATGATAATTGAATACCAACATTTCATTTGCTCTTGACGGACGAGCTATTTATAGGGATCAAACTTTAGCCTTTGCTTGTGCGAAATCATCCTATCTTTATCGACTAGGAATGAAGGCATATACTTGAGATTAGGAAAATGGCGAATGAATGTATATCACCATTTTCTATTTATTTTGAATATTTTATAAGGGAAAGAATCATACCAATTCCTGACAACTGCTTGCCAAATAGATGTCAAGTTCTAGTATACCCTAAAGCAGTTCTCCAAACAAATCCTATAAACCCAGATCTCAAAGGAGAGGTACTTCTCTTTGTTTCCTACTAAGCATTTTACTTAATTAATACTTATATATACACATTACCATGGGAACTTAAAAAAGTTCCATATAAAGAGAACATTACTTCCAACAAGCTAAGGCATAGAATAAGTGATAGGGGATGTAAAAACAACTTAATGGTCTATATAACGTAAGGATAGGTACTTACTTGTCGATATTAGCAAAACACTCACTGATTCTGATACCGATGAAATGCATAGCGTAATTTTCCTATAGAAACAATCACATTAAGAGCCAAATTTTTATTTTGTGCTTGGGCGGCTGCGACTGCGACTACGACTGCGCTTGGCATAAGGCTTAATCCAATACTAGACATTTTACAAATACCTCAGTGGGTAGCCACGATAAGTGTCGTCAAATCTCGATTGAGGATAACACTGTAACCAATATAATTATCAGTGTGGTACATGTCATTCAATACTAAAAAAATCACATCCATCAGTTCGTAAGTGGTGATGCTAGGACCAATTGTCACAGAGAACTCAAATTGCCTGTTCTTTAAGCTACAAAGGTAGTTTAGTTAAGACCTTGTTATGGGGTGGGGAACTCCCGTGGCCCCTACCATTTCTTGTAGAACACGTTGTTCTTGTGAACAAAATAACACATAGTAGTTGTATTAGATTGTAGTGGTGCAAACTGATGAAAATCACTGCATATTGTTTGAGTACGATCATTTATGTTTAGAGCTACTCAACCTATATTGGAACTGTAGGTCCAAAGCAATTTTCAGCGGCGGATCACGTAGGGGTCAAAATGGACTCCGTGAAAGTTACGCGACGCTTTTCTGCTGTCACTTTTGTTATCAAAGAATTCAAAGGCCTTATCTATGTGATCATTCATATGGATTGACTATACATTACACTTCTTACAAACACATTCAATATTGCTTGTATGGTTGTATAATCTTATGTTGCACCATGGAAACATTTTCCCCGAACACATTGAAATGAGCAGCCTAATCTCAGTTTGATTCGGTCATATTAATGACATCATGAAAGTCTCCATTGCATATCAAATCCAGAAGAAATTCAAGAATATCTTAAACTGTCTCCAAGCATTGCCCAACAAAGCCATAACAAACTCCCTGAACTGATTTACTAATTGGACAAAAAGGAAGATGTCCAATGGTTCAGCCCCTAACATTTCAATTGTAGTCTTATAATTGCCTTTTAAGCTAGTGTTATTGTACCTCCATTTCTCGTACCACCCACGATAAGCCATGTCATATATTAAGTATGCCTTCATGACTCCAATCACATCCAAGTCGTAAATCATCATTTCTCTTGAAATCAAAATTAAATAAAAAAATAAATAAGCTAAATCAGATTTTTATTCAATAAGATATACAATTAAATAACTACTTACTTAACACATAAGGTCCAACACATTCTTTCCACAAATTCATCAAACTAGAACCCCCTCAAAAGTCACTATCATAGTATCTTGATGCCCTAATCAAATCACCGTTACCATTAGCATGCACAACGCCGTGAAGGATGCAATAATCTTCAGGTATCAGTAAGATCAAAAGTTCATTAAATTGATTACGTCTAATAATAAATCGAAATTCATATCTAGACATGACACCACAATGTGGCACTCGTAAGGGTAGGGCATAACTTGTATTATATAATACAAGTTATATCGATGGTCCTTGCCTTCGCCATGACACAATCCGATTGAATAGACATGGAAATTATTTTGAACCAAAATCATCAATCCTTTTTGAGCAAGATGTAAAGCTCTGAGTGCGATGGAACATCGCATGCCAAGATTAGGATGAAAGGCAAACACTTCGAAGTCCATATTTTACCCAAACCCTTATCTCTTTATTAGCAAAATAAACTGCGTCACTAATTAATTAACTTAGGTGATTTTCAAAATAAATAAACAAATAATGATTTTTGAACTAATAAAGTGGACATCTCCAAGAGGAGGATAATCTAACCGAAAAACACCTTTTATGAGTTTTCTTTCTTAAATCAAGATTTTAAACCACCGTTGATGTACTCTTTTGATCAACGATGGTTCCAATCTTTATCTCTCCGTGTTCTATGTGTTCAATAAAGTACATTACCTTTTAGATCTATGAAAATTGGATATCCTTGTTGCGACATCTTCCTCAACACTCATTTTTATATCTGTGCGACTATTGGGTTGGTCCTTATTTTTAGTTTTACTAGTAGGTAGTTTGTCGAGAAGTTTGGTTATTGTTATGTGGTTATACCAGGTGTTTGTATATTGTAATGTATTTCAATGTTGTGGAGAGTAATCTCTGATTGTGGAGAGTAATCTCTGATTTTTAATCTATAATATATTTTATTCATTTAGATCTGATAGAAAGTGAGGAAGCAAATCCCAAATGGAAGCAGCTCATTTCATCGTGTAAAAATCCTCCTCTATATTGGTAAGAATTCTTTTGATTAAGCCAATTGGAGTTTTATTTCATAGTTTATATACGTACAATATTTTAACGTTGTTATATACGGCGATAATTATAGTACTAATGCCTTTCTATGTTAACACCTTACAAAGATTTGAAAGTAGGTTCTTCAATTTCATTCAAGTACTGTACATGACATCAACTTAGAAGACTGCATTTATTTTTAACATTATGTATCAGTTATTTTTTAATAGTTTTGAAGAAAAAAGTTGAATAAGAATGACCTTTTCATAGTCAAAGTAGTTTCTATAAATTTGTAATTTTTTTTGTAATGGAAGGTGTCATTTCTTGTAATTAATTTAATTTATAATAAATATATTGTATGATTTATTTATTATTTTTTAATAAATATGTGGACCATCAATTATTTGTTTGAAATCAATTACTTGAAATTTAAAATATTGTAATAATTAGAAAGATTTCATAATTATTACAAACTTTTGTAAATAATTCATTTTGTTATTTTTATGAATATTCGCATACTATTATAGTGTGTATCAATGGTCACTAATGTTTCAATATCTGGGACAATTTTTCTTGAAAAGATATTTGAGACAAAACACTAACCTAATACTTTTTTAGAATTTCTTAAACAAATACACTTGTAGGAAAAAAGTCTAAATTTATTTATTTATTAACAACTATATTATTTAGTTGCAAATAATAAAAAATGGATAATTTAATTACTTTAATTTAAACTTTCAACAATATTTCTGTTACAAATAGTTGGTCACTATTAGTATTATTTGCCATTACTCACTTTATTTATTTGGGAAAAAGTATTTGTGTCATAGGTATTTGCAACCACAGGTGACCAATTTTTTTGGTTATAAAAGTTCTCTTTCAATCATGTTTATGGTTTTTAGTTATTAAAGCTCTTTTTCAACCATATTTATGGTTTTGGTTATTAAAGTTCACATCTAACTTTTCTTTGATGAAGAATCTGTTTACTTCGACATGATTCGTACGATCGTGGTGAAATGGATTATGAGCGACATCACATGTTGCTTTGTTGTCACAAAATAACTTGATTGGTTGCATAGTTAAATACCCCAAGTCGTGTAGGAGATGTTTAAACCATAATGCCTCGCATAAACCTAGTGCCATGCCTCGAAACTCTGCTTCAGCACTTGAGCGAGCCACAACATTTTATTTTTTACTTCTCCATGTCACAAGATTTCCGCAAACAAATGTAAAGTAACCAGGTGTCGAGCGTATCTATCATCTATTGCGCCATACTTCTATATTTTTACAATCAGCATTTTTTGTGAATTAGATTCCTTTTCGAGGAGCATTTTTTAAGTACCTCAAGATGTGCATAACTACATTCATGTATTGTTCTCTAGCATTATGTATGTAATGACATACCACACTTAAGGCCTAAGTAAGATCTGGCATTGTATGGGCTAAGTACATCAATCAATCAATCAATTAGTTATTCCTAAGTTGGTGCATGTGTATCATACATGCCCAACTTGCCCAAAAAGGATGAGAAGAATCGCTGAGAAACTGATTCAGTGAGAATGTAACTAGTTGACCTTCTGATTTTATCATTGGAAACTACGCTGGATATCTTCTAGGAGATTTTATAGAAAAAAAAAATATTGGGAGTAAAGTCTTGCACGAATTGAAACATTGCGCGTCTCGTGAAATTCAAGACACATGCACCAACTTGCCCAAAAAGGATGAGAAGAATCGCTGAGAAACTGATTCAGTGAGAATGTAACTAGTTGACCTTCTGATTTTATCATTGGAAACTACGCTGGATATCTTCTAGGAGATTTTATAGAAAAAAAAAATATTGGGAGTAAAGTCTTGCACGAATTGAAACATTGCGCGTCTCGTGAAATTCAAACGAACTCATATATATATATATATATATATTCACTTAAAAAACGGACTCATATATCTAGACTCAAATCAATAATTTACTTTTAGAATAAATTAACTTTTCAAGAATGAGAAGGAAACAATAGTCAAGGGCCCTCTCTCTCTTGTAGTCTCCTCAATTGAATGACTTTGCTCTGCTTCTATTTTCCAAAGAGTTTTGGTAACTATCATTGATCAAGAAATAGCGCTCTCTCTGTTAATAATGATAAAACACTAAGTGAGTTCTTTTTTATTTATTTATTTTTATACTTATATTAACTTAAACCTCTCTCCATATATATATATACATATATTTCACCTAACATTTTAATCTATAATATATTGTATTTATTTTGATCTGATAGAAAATAAGGCAGCAATCCCAAACAGAAGCATCTCCTTTAGTCATGTAAAAATCCTCCATTTTATAGGTAAGAATTCTTTTGACTAAACCAGTTGGAGTTTTGTTTCATAGTTTATATACATACTATCTTTTAATGTTGATATATGTGGGGAACCCCACATAATTATAGTACTAATGCCTTTCTATATTAAATTTTGTGCACATTACAAAGATTTGAAAATGGGTTCTTTAATTTTATTCAAGTACTACACATGACATCAACTTAGATGATTGCATGTATTTTTAACATTATGTATCAGCTATTTTTTAATAACTTTGAAGAAAAAAGTTGAAAAGAATGATCTTTTCATTGCCCCATCAATTACTCATTTACTGTTTGCAGATGATAGCTTGATTTTCTTTAGAGCCTGTATAAATGAAACTATTTATGAGATCGATATGAGATACCTATGAACAAGCTTCGTAGCAAACCATTAATTTATAGAAACCATATATGTTCTTTTCTTCAAACGTAATGGGGGAGGATGAAGTAGGGATCCACAACAAACTAGGGGTATTTAATGAGTTGCATGGGAATAAATACTTGGCACTACCGTCACTTATTGAAAAGAAAAAATGCGAGGTATTTTTATTCTTGAAAGAGAGGTTATGGAAGCGACTGATATCGTGGCATTACAAATTTTTTTCGAAGGTCATAAAGGAAGCAATGAAGTCAATAGCTCAAGCGTTGCCAACAAATTGTATAAGTACTTTTCTTATCCCAAAATCTTTTTGTGATTCACTTCAGCAAATGATGAATTCATTTTGGTGGGATTCAAAAAATGGAGAGCAAAGAGGAGGGAGGTCTTTGTTTTAAATATCTACATTGTTTTAACCTTGCAATGTTGGCTAAGCAATGATAGCATATTGTTCATCATCCAAATACTCAAATCTCGAGAATTCTCAATGTTAAATATTTTCCAAGTGGGGATTTTTTGAAGGCCAAGATTGGTCATAATCCAAATTTTACTTGGAGAGGTATCGTGGTTGCTAAATCAGTGTTAGAAAACGGGTGTCGATGGAAGATGGGTGATGGGAGTTTGATCAAGTTATGGCATGATCCTTGGTTGAAGGATAATATTAATTAGCGTCTGACCCCTGAAATGATCCAAGGAACGGAGGATGGCATGGTTAATGGTTTGATGATTCCTGAAAGTAGAGTATGGGACAGTGATCTTATTAGGGAGACTTTTAATGTGAGAGATGTGAGGGCCACACATCACATCATATTGAGTAACCATATTTGTGTTAGGTTATTTTGGAAGCATTTAAAGAACTTCATCTATAAGGTAAACTCGGGATATCAAGTTGTAGTTGAATTGAGTCGAGATGGGGACTTAGTGGTGACCCAAGAAGATTGATTAAAATAGTGGAACCTTGAAATTTCAGCAAAAGTGATGCATTTTATGTGGTGACTTTTGCAAAATTGTATTCCTACAAGGTAGTGACTTATTGATCGAAGGCTACAAATTGAAAATTTTTGTGTTTGTTGTGCAGAGCTTGCTGAATCAACACATCTTTTCCTTGAATGTTCAAAGGCACAAAATTGTTGGCGAGACCTCGTCATCGAAAACCTATAAACAATGATATAAAAGAAAGGTTATTTAATTTGTGTTAAGACTCAAATCCGTCAATCAATAAAGTGTGTATGAAAATGTGGTCTATATGGAAGTTTCGAAATAATTTGTTGTGGAAGAAGAGTGATCTCCCCCTACCTCATGTGTTTTGTCAAGGTATGGACTGGTACACTTCAAGGGTTGAAGTGAGGAAGAAATCTAACTTTGGCAAAAATCAAATCCCTCCACAGAGTACTAGCATGACATGGAATCCCCCCAAGGTTGGTTTGACAAAATGCAAGAGTAAGGCTAAGTGCACCTCAAAAAAAGTCAAACTTAAAAAAAATCAATCCTACTACAAAATGAGCATTATTCCCTCACTATGATTAGTGCACTCCACTACAATTATTAACTGCACCCTACACATTCTCTTCTTTTTGATTTGTAGACAACATCAAGTGGTTCAGCCTCGAGGTCCAAATCTCTTGCTGGAGAGTCGATCGGACGGAGCCCCGCCAAACCTCTAGTTGGAGTGTCGGTCACAGCTTGCCGAACCTTTAATTGGAGAGTCAATTGGAACTCACCAAACCTTTAGGTCGGTAGTTGTCAACTAACTATCACCAAAGAAGTTCGGTTGGACAACACCGAGCCTAGTTGATAAGTCTCAGCTACATGCCACCGAACCTAAAATAGATGTCTCGACCAAGGTTTTGGAGTTGGGTGCTTCGATTCGAATGAAAGGGTATTTTGATGAAAATGTAGGGTGCACTTAGTAATTGAAATTTGAATTTATGGTGCCACGCAAAATGTTGTGCACTTCCTAAAAATTGGGCTGCACTTAGCTGGACTTAAATGCAATATAGACGTAATGATGTTCGAGACTATGGGGCTTGTAGAGGTCAGCGCAATAATTAGAGACTCATAGGGTTTACTCAGGCGAAGACAAAAATATTTCAGTGAGGGTGTGACCCATTGGAAGCAGAGGCAGTTGGTATAAGCGAAGCAATGAGTTGGATTGACGAGTTAAGGATTAAGAATATGTTTTTGAATCGGACTCACTCCAATTGGTTGGAGGAATCACAAAAGACATCCATAATCTTCTTGAAGCATGAGAGGTGTTTCAGGATTGTAACTCACGGATGAGAAGAAATAAAAAATGGAAGATCAATCACGTTAATCGACAAACAAATGAAGTTGTCCATCATATGACAAAAACATCGCGAAGTTATGTTGGAGTATTGTTTTGGAGTGAATTACCAGATTATGTTCAAGCTTTGTTATATTAATTTGATCTAATCCTGGATTTGTACTTCAGTAAAATTATCTTTTACATCAAGAAAAAAGAATTATCTTCTCATAGTCAAAGTAGTTTCTATAAATTTGTATTATTTTTTGTAATGGATGTAATTAATTTAATTTTTTAGAAAAGAAAATATTTTCATTGTATGATTTATTTATTATTTTGTTGCAAATAATACAAAATTGATAATTTAATTATTTTAATTTATACTTACTACAATATTTCAGGTACAAATAGTTGGCCACTATTAGTATTATTTGCAACTTCTCACTTTATTTAGTTGGAAAAAAGTATTTGTGTCATAGGTATTTGCGACCGATAGGTGACCAATTTTTTTGGTTATTAAAGTTCTCTTTCAACCATATTTATGGTTTTTGGTTATTAAAGTTCTTTTTCAACCATATTTATTGTTTTGGTTGTTAAAGTTCGCATCTAACTTTCTTTGATGAAGAATCTGTCGACTTCAACATGCTAGGTTTATATGGCTTTGTTACTGTGATAGACGATGAGGTCAGAGTATGAGTACGATCACGTTAAAATATGGGCTAAATGGGGGTCAGGTGAATGCAAAATGGGTACACGATGCTGGGGATACGAAATTTGTAGGTGACCAGCTATTAAAAAAAATAATAAATTCACTTAGGAAATAGGTCAAGTCGTTAATATTTTAGTCATCCACAATGGGCGTGTCGTGGTGCAATAGAGTTCTTATTTGGACTACCAGGGAATTCTTATCCGCTTGGATTTTAGGATAGTGTGAATGTATCACGTCCTAAACTCCGATATTCATAGGTGATCTCCCTCGACTCAATAAGAGTCTGGTAGGTATTTTCTCCTTGAAGTCAAATGAATTTATCTTGGCCAGGACTACTAATGCCTATCCTTTATTTTCAGGACACTTCTTTATCGTTGATATCTAAGTAATTCATTATCATGCCGTGTTTTACAAGTTTTTGGATATTTACGCATGATACTTGATTAGCCATTATTTGACATTTGAAATTATGTTGTTACTCTCTTTGGTAATTATTGTTATATTTCTATACTCACTGTCTTTTTTTTACTGTGGGTGTAGCCTCATCATATTTCAGAGCTGAAAAAGGAAAAGAACCGCTGATAGGCAATTGAAAAGGAGGACTATTAAGGATCTAATCTCGCCTATTTGGTAGGTTTTCTGTATTATAAGTATATTTTTTAAGAATACTGGGATATGGGTTGTTAGAAAGGATGGACATGTATCTTAAATTGTAATCTCCTCAGACTTGATGTTGGTATGCATATGCAGGGTTTCCACAATCTATGATGTCTTGACTAATGTCTTACGTGTATTTATATTAGTTTGAGAACAATTTGCTTTCACTATTTTTAGGTACTTTGAATAACTCATTAATATATAATAACTCAAAATAAATAACTTAATAAATGAAAAAAGGTAAGGAAGGCGAACTCGATTTAAGTTAATTGCATGAGTGTTGACTCGCACTCTACGTAAGTCTAGGCTGATCAGAGCCCAAATTTAGTGTTGTGGAATTTGAGGTCGTTATAGTTGGTATCATACCATGTTTTATAACTTTGGGATGAATGTTGCAGTTA
The DNA here is from genome assembly GCA_039657345.1 of Stephania japonica. Taxonomy (NCBI): domain Eukaryota; kingdom Viridiplantae; phylum Streptophyta; class Magnoliopsida; order Ranunculales; family Menispermaceae; genus Stephania; species Stephania japonica. The sequence continues at coordinate 37,830,241 of CM077559.1, forward strand.
ATATCAGAGCTATATTCTGTAACTCTAGGATTAACATTATAATTGGTATCAGAGCTTAAGCTTTATAACTTGAAGGTTAGAATAATCCTGAGGTCTTCGTTACAAGTGGTATCATGGTTAAGTGATATGACTCTAATGTTAAATTAATTGAAATACCAAGGTTATATGTGGTAGTATAGAGAAAATGTTTACAACTTTGGGTTTTGAATAATAGTGATAGTAATGCCACAGTTGGCATCATAACCTAGGGTGGGGGAGCTTAGGGAAGATGTATAGGTTATTCTTTAAACTTATATCAATGTTATAGTTGATAGTTATCCGAGCCTAAAGTGGTAAAACTTCATTCTTTAAATCGATATCAACGTTATAGTTGGTACTTATCAGCGGAATTAGGAAAATGGTTGAATCCTATGAATATGACTAAAGTTTTAGTTATGAAGTGATGAGAGTTGAGAAATTTAAAACTGGACTATGAGCTATTTGATATGTTGTATATTATTAGTATCGATAGCTATACTTTGATCGTGGATATGCTTTTATGGTAGATTGTGGTGGCCGATCAACCATGGTCCTGTGGTAGTTGTAATTCGAAGGATTTTTAGCGGATGATGGATGAAATATATCAGCTAGTTATGTTGCATGGCTATCAGCTGGAAGAATTTTTTGACTAGTGAGGACATATACCACAGTAATTTGTCCTACTTTGTAGCACTAGTTATTCAAGTTAAGAGTAAGTCGAGTGTGCCTAGGGATATGTGTACCAGGGCAATTGTTGAGGTGAGACAGGAGAGGATCCATAGTGATGATTATGAGGATGAGGAAGTGAAGGTAATTGCACTGATTGGGGAAGTTTCTTGTGTGGCAGTTCCTTATGTTCCATCGACTGAGGTCGTTAGGCGATCATCTCAAGAAGTACAGGCGGAGCACTTTCAGCAATACCATACTTGAAGTAAAGGCAGTAGATCACAGTGACAAAGATGGTGTTACCATTGCAGACAACCGAGACACATTGTTGTTGATTGTCATTTGACGACGGGGGTGTCGCAGAATAGTACTTAAATGCATGTTTAAGAGGGACCACAAGTTATTACAGATCCTGATTCAGAACCAATGCGACCTAAGGGCGGGTAAAAGCTATTTGGTGTCGAGGCATGATTTTATATCGTTGGGTTTATATGTTGAATCCGATTGAGGAGATTCAATGTGAGTCTGGGGTTAGCATTGACTCTAGGCGGGTTAGGTATAAAAAGGGACTCCAGAGGAGTCCGAGGGAGTAAATAGTTGAAAGGTACTCTAGTAGAGTAATAGTAAGGAAATATGTATGAACACATCCTTCGAAGCATCATATATATTTAGCTATGCTAATGACTATAGGGAAGTCAACTTTCAAGAGTAGTATCAGTAAAGGGCGGTACTTCTAACTCTAATTGAGTCTAGGCCTTTGAAAGAATCACTATTTATGTACAGTGGCTCTAAATGGGTCAATATTTCGAAGTGATAGATGGGGCTAGTACCAAGAATCGGGGGATTCTATGCTCTAGGTGGGTTTGTAAATTCAAGTAGGATATCGGTACTTTTTGGGTCTAAGTGGGCAATATGGTGGTTACGAGTTCGGTGATATATCACACTGCTATAATGAAATAGATTTTGTATCTAAACCAGTTGTTTAATGGTTAGTAGTCTTATAGTAAGTAGAAACAACTATGTCTCGCGGTATGGTGACACATCATAAACTGATTGGGGAGGGTTTGTTTAGGTCCATTATCTGTCTGATAAGTCAGGTTGCGTACAATGTATTGCTATCTGATGAATTTAGAACCCTTAGATGACTTTGTGCAAGATGCACATATTCTATGCAAAATCGATATCTGCTTCAAAAAGATTCTAGATGAACCTATAATTTATGGGACGACCATTGATTGGATAGGCTAGTTGTATGCAACCAGTTATAGAGTCTAGTTTCACTAATTCAAGTTGGTACGGGTACACGTGAGTAAGGTTGGAGGGATTGATTAAAGAGTATCTCCTTACTGTATGAGTTCGATAAGATTTCACTTTAGTTAAGTTTAATTTCGAGGACGAAATTCTTATTAGTTAGGAAGATTGTAACGACCGAAAATATGAGCTAGGCTTATATGGATTTTGTAGTACCTATTTATATTTATGTTAGTGTGACAGGACGATGACGTCAGAGTATAAGTAGTATTTGCCTAAGAATACGTGCTAAAAGAGGGTCAGACAAATGAAAAATGGTTCATTGTGTCAGGGAAACAATATTTGTGGTCGACTGGCAATTGAACAAACAATAAGTAATTAACCGATAAATGGGTCGGGTTGTTAATATTCTATTCGAGCGTGATGGGGCGAGTCATGGGGCAGTTTACAGGTGGAGATGTAGCCGGGAACACTGTGTGTTACCCATTGGAGTCATCGATTGGTGTCAACTAGCTGGAGCGGTTAAGGCGGCGGGAGCAAATAGTGAACACTAGATTCGCCTCGAGTTACATATTTGCGTGTTGATAGAAGGGTTTGATATATATATATTGGTTTCTCTCTACTCACCGCTCAAACACCCTCGTCTTTCTTTCTCATTTCTAACTCATTCTATCTCGATTGGATGGAGTTTCAACGGATTCCGGAGTGTTAGGTTTTTGGGGTTCATACGCAACAAAAAATTCAAACACAATTTTGACAAAAACCCCAACAGGATCTTAAATAAGTTCTATTAAATAAGATCTACAAAAGTAAACCATACTTTAATTTGTGATTTCCTTCTTTCATTTTTCGATCTTTAAGATGTTCAAGTGCGAGTCCTCTATCAGAAATCCACATTAAAACAGTGACCACAATTTCGAGTACTAGCCCCAAGAGAGATAAAAAATATTTTTCTCTCTCCTAAAACTCAAAGAATTCGAAAATTGGAAAAAAGAAATTCTTATTTCGTTTTTGGGTATGACCCTTTATTTATATATGTAGATAAGCTTCCACTTAAAACCTTGTTCGTAATACAACTATTGTATTTACGTTGTTTAAGTAAATTCGTAATACAACTATTGTATTTACATTGTTTAAGCAAATTACACATATACCCTTATTAATAAGTTATCATATAAAGAATCATAAGGGCTTATATATTATAAATTTTATCTTATAAAATTCAATACTCTGAACCTTTTGAAATTGCGCAAAGCTATTCTTTGTGTGCGACCCAATAGGTTTATGCGACGTTAGTTCATCAAAATGATTTTGGTACACAAGTCATAAGTGGTCTCTAGCAAGGCATTATGATTACCCAAGTAGCATGAATATCAAAATCGATACAACTTAATGAATAACATATATCATATCCTTTTGTCTTGCGATATCCTTTGATTAAATATAAGGTATGGAAAGTCACCCTTAATGTTCAATCGTACTAGTCTCGATCTTTTGATATATTGAAAACATCCAAGAAACATTGATCATATAGATTCAGTTGGACTTGGCCGTTTAACAATCTAACACATCGAGGGATCCACTAAGATCTTTCTCTTTATGAGATCGAAAATTTCTTTCTTGATTACACACCTTCACATATAGCTCATATGATAACCAATCATAATCTTTATAATCGTTCGATTAAAGACAACGTTTGATTGTATCAAATTAACATACTCCTAATATTGAAGTTTATGGTAATATCAAGTCGAAGGACTAAATGATATACCTATCAAGAGTAACACCTATGACGTAATCCATGTGGTGTTTTCATAACTGGTCGGTCCAGTACCTTGTTCCTTAACAAGTACTCATTATCTCAATTCGTATCCCTATACGCATGAACATGACATGACCATCAATTAAGTCTCACACTAGTCTTAATTCATTATAGTTCCCAGTATAATGACTGACTTGAGACATTTAGGATATTTCAATAAATGCCCATGGATCTTATAATAAGGTAAACATGCAATCACTAATAATAAAAACAACAAATGAAAATCCTCTATTTTATTAACTAAAACTCTAAGATAAATAATGTTTGTAAATTGACCTAGGGCACATGACCCAACACGGAGCTCGCGACGACGTGGTCACATGGCTAACACACGAGTTGAGGTAGGATCTAGACTCCTCACTTCTTTCTTGTCATTTTGACACTAGTTTTGAGGGTGTTTGTCGAAGTTGAGATTTTGGTGTTAGTCGATTTTTGGAGTTTTTGGAGGTTTTGGAGTGATAACGACAGCCTGAGGAGTTTGGGATAGGCTCGGAACGCGGCGACATGAGCTAGGGTGTCAAAAAACCCTAGATTCTCGTTCAATTGTCGACGCCGCGAGGGACGTTGCAGCACCTGTAAGCCACAACGTCAATCATAGCGTCCAGAACTGAGATGGTTGTAGTTTTCATGCTTTAAGTGACACAGCCAGGGATTTTCCCCACGGCGTCTAGAATAGTGCCAGTTGAGTTTTCATGGTTTGGACAACGAAGCCAGCAAATTTAGCCACGACGTAACCTATGGCGTGACACTGTTCACATCACTAAAATTCTAAAAATTTATGAAAAGTTGGGCATTGATCTCAGGTATCTATATGGGTGCGAATATGACCAAATATGTCACGACCCGTTACCTTAAGCACGTAATTAGTGTTAATCAGAATAATAATTAATTTGAGTTAAGCTCGTGGTTAAGTCGGGTTTATCTCGATTAACGTATGTGTGGGATTGTGTGATGTATTGTGTTTGTTTGGTGTGTATTAGCATGTATAAATGAATAACAGAAGCATTGACGGAATGCCTAATACCACGTGTTGTAGGGAGTTACGTAATGTGGATGTAATTGTAGGCGTAAAGATATATATTTGTATATATTTAGATATATATAAATATATATTAAAATAGAAATATAATAAAATAATGGTAAATGGTCGAGTGCCGAGTGATAAGCGAGGTCACGGGTGATACGCCTAGGACATATAGTGGTGTGCACGCCCGAAGGCTCTCGTTGGCGTGCACAACGGAATCGTAGGCACAACGATATCGACAAATATATATTTATATATAATATATTTATATAAATATAAATATATATAATTAACTTAGAAAAATGAGAAATTACCATAAAGGGTAACTAGTTTTAAAAGAAATGAAGAAAGGCTTAGGGGTATTTTGGTTTTTTCCCTGACCAAACCGCCTCTTTCTTCCTTAAAAATCGAAAACGAACGAGGAGAGAGTGAGAATGAGAGCTCGAGATCAGGAGGAGGAAGGAGAGGTCGATGGAGCAAGGGAGTTCGTGGAGTCGAGCTCGCGTAACTGAGATGAGTCGTTTGGGTGGTTATTTTTGTTGTTTTTCCAGTTGTTGTTGTTGTTGCCGAGTTGTTGTTTCGTTGATGGTGGAGGTGAAGGGCTTGGCCATGGCGGAAGCCATGGCCGAGGGTCATAATGGTAGGGAGTAGTCTCCCCTACCAGACCAAGCTGGGGTTGGGGGAGCCGACTCCAGCAAAGGAAAAAAAACACCAGAGAAACAACGTTGTTGCTTTGGAGAAGATGACCTTGAACCGGGCCGGTTCGGCTCGGTTTAGTCAGACCTGGTTCGGCCCGACTCAGGGCTAAATTAAAAATAAATAAATAAATAAAAGAAGAAAAAGGAAAAGAAATTCTAGAAAAATTCAGAAAAATAGGGAAAATAAGAAAAAATAGTATTTTGACCAAACAAATAGAAATTGAGATATTTCTATGGAAAATAAGGAATTCGAAAGTCGGAGAAGACTTTATACAGGGGTAACTAGGTCCCAAAATTCCAGATTCGAATGAGACTAGTTTAGAAGGGTAAACCAATAAGTATTAGGCTTAAGTTGATGACAATTGGTCTATTTTAGGAAATGGACCGATGTGGAAAGGTTTGAGGACTCCGGGGAGCCGTACAAGTCGGTAAAACATATAAAGCTCAGGGCAGGTAAGTGGGACTCATACTTTTTATCAATTATGAAATGTAAATTAGTATTAGTAGAGCAAGTAATGTTCAGGACTGGGAATGGGACAATGTACCATTATTTGGGTTTATTTTACACAAATTGTTATGAAATGAAAAATGAATTCGAAAAGAGGTTTGACGGGACGGATCGGCCTTGGGTTTGAAACTATGGTGGAGTTGCTAACCATCACCGTGCCCCCAGTAACTAGAGAATTATCCCGAGCAATGCTTTCCATTTGATTTGACAGCTCATCAATCATAAACCAATCAGATGAGCAGTGATTGGTTTAATGATGATGAGGGAGTGCGACTCTATGTTTTTTGAGTTGGCAGCATATTAACAAGAACTGGTTAGATGCCCAGTGACTAGTTCTTGAAGATGTGAGAGGGCGACTCAATTCAAATACCGAAATTGAAAGTACAAATCATGGGTATATTGCAATAGATCAATGAACTTGCATTTGTTTATGTATTGATTATATTGATTCAAATGGTCCTTTAAATATGTATTGGTTGCACATTGTTTTATATTATTCTTTGAATATTAATTGATAGTTGAGGGTTAGTATGGGAGTCACTTACTGAGAATGTAGGAGCTCACCCACCTTAACATTTCCAGGTATGAATGTACGCTAGGACTTGAAACTCAGGAAATGAGAACATCAGGAGTTTAGTATCTTCTCTACGGTGCAGTGAGTTTCCTGTTGTATATATATATATATATGTATATATGTATATATATATATTTCATTGTTTGATGATTTTGTAATAATCAGGGTGGGAATGTGAGTTTAATACCAAGAATTCTATTGGATCTGTATATTTTATATGTATTGAAAAATTTTTAAATTTCTGCTTCCTTTTGTTTTATTTCGTTTATTTAATATCAAGATATACAGGTTATTGTTAAAAATTTTGATAAGGCTGCTAGCTCTAATTAGGTCTGATCTGGTTTACCGGAGCTTAATTAGGGTTTCAGGCCGAATATTCTCTAATTGAGATTAGGGGATGTTACAGTTGGTATCAGAGCCAAGGTTTTACAAACCTAAGGTTATTATTGCTCTCAAAGTAAGAGACAGTTTTGATACAGTGTGATATCATAGATTGGATGGTAAAGCTTGGCATGATTATTCTACTGATCAGTTAATGGAATAACTTTAATACAGTGAGTATCATAGACTGAGGTTATCACTTTCTAATTGGTTTCAAATGGTGTGATAACTCTGATACAATGGGATTGAAGCCTCAAGATGTACCTGTATATTAAACTGGAAATTTAGGTTAACTGACTTGGAGATTGGTTCTCAAGTCAGGGATAACCTAGGACTAAATGAACGATTTTATTGATGTTTTGAGGGGTAATGAAAGATAAAAGCTGGAGACATCTATTTTTGAGTTGATATTATATTTATGCGATAGATATAGCGATACTGTCTTGCCTAGCAATGAATCTGAAAGTCTTATCTCACATCTATGACTTGGTAAGTCAAAGGAAATTGATGATGAGGGTTCTTAGGAACCTGGACTTCAGGGATATTTTGATAAAGGAAGACAGTGGAACGATAATATGGTGGTTTGTATCCATTTATTTCTCATGAGATGAGAATATGTATATATTAAGGGTTAGGATTTGTAGAACCCTGAATCCAAATGATATAGATATGGAAAAGAGATGAGTTATAAATAACTCTTTCATTAAGTAGCCTCTAATGGTCATGATTCTCACTAATATTATCTAATGAGAAATAGTCAGTGTTGAAGGAATAATGGGTTCTAGACTTAAAGACATAGGTCAGAGGGAATGACCATAAACGATGAAAGAAATATGAAATAGTGTACAATGAAACTCAAATGTGATGAGGCACTTTGAGTAAAAAATATACTAGTGTTGAGACTAGTTGAGTGGGGTGAAAAGTTATTTAATGAGGAAAATAGTGATGAATAATGAGAAGAACCTTATTGACATTAGGTAATCACTAATTATACATACTTCATGAATGATTATGAAGTATAAAATTTCAGATATAGTGCTAGTTTATGTTGGAATAGTGAGAAAGAAATTTATCAGTATGGTTGTGGGGTAGCTGCATATACTGAAAGTATGGTAAGAAAGATGTTTATTAGTGTTGTTATTATGTAACTGAATGCACTAATAGTAAGATAATTAGGAAGCCTGTCAGTATTGTTGGGATATAGTGGCACATACTGAAGTAGGAATAGAAAGGGCTTATTAGTGTTGTTGTGGGTAACCACACTACCTAATAGAGCAATAAAGAGAACAGAATGATGAAATAAAATGTGAGGATACCTGATTGACGTATAGATCAATGTTGGAATATAAGGAAATGAGTTGAAGGTAACATTAGAGTTGAGAGATGAAGGATTTTAGAAAAAATTCATGTTATTGGTTAACCTATCTTGTCTGATAAATTATAATCATTGTTAGGGTAATGGCAAATCGAAAATGGAAGTGAAGGGTAAGTTGCAAATACGTTAGCCTAACGACTGGTAAGGTTAAGGATAGAGGTTTAACATCTACTCATTTAGGAACTTTCTGGGCATTGAGGCAGAAAGATTTACAAACATGATAATCTTGTCATCGGAGATACTAGATACATACAAATAGTGCATTGTTTCAGTAAGTTGAGAAAAACATAGCAGTGAGCTAGTGAGGTGTATTAATGTGATCATTTGGACTAGTACAGTCTAAATTGGGGAGAATGAGTTGTCAATAAAGTTAAGGATTGAGAATCCAGAGAATGATGTACGAAACTGAGAATGAATAGGTGAACAGTATATTAAGAAATTGATATTAATTGCGATCTAAATTGGAAAATGTTGAAATTTATAAATTATGCAAATGATAATTAGTAGAAATTCAGTAATCACTCGAAATTCAAATGGTTTGGGGTAAAAAGTAGTAGGTAAGTAATGGCAAAGCAAGCTTGATGAATGTAAACCCTCAAATTTTAACCCGACTTGTATGGCACTTGTTAGGATCGTGACTCGGCTACGTGATATTAGACAGTATTTCAAACCTCGGTAGTTGACACCGAGGTAATTTTATGATTCTTTAATGTGTGTAATAGTATTTTAGTCTAATATGTGTCACTAGCTGTTCGAGCGATTTTCAATATGAGCGAGGTTCCGCCTAACTAAACGGGGGAGTAAAATATAGTAAAAACCTAATTAAATGAATTATTGGATAATTGAAATAATTATTTGTATGAGACAAGGCAAGACTATGCGCGTGACAGAGAAATACGGACCGAGGAGGCAAAATGGATTGGGGAACATCATTTGAACGCGGGAGATGGATAACTACAAAACAAACAAACCATGGGATAGGATTGTTAAAGTAGCACAGCCAATGGTGGAGAGCCCATAGATCAGTCTCGAGATGTGTGTGTAGGTGAAGACGAAGGGCTAGGCATGTGACAACACACTACCTACCCCACTATTCATTTACTATTCACACCATCCTTTTCTATAAATAAACCATATCCCATTCCCCCCTCTCCTCTCTCACTCTTAGTACCGTCCTCCTCCTCCTTTCTCTGTCGAAGAGCCAGCACCAGTCCCTAGGACTCCAGCGATGGTTGACCTCGCCGGAGATCCGTCACGGCCTATCCCTCTCTTGTACTCTCTTAATCTCTCTCTCTCTTCACCATCCCTCCTATCACTCTTCTCTCTCCCGTGAATCCACCACCGAAACACCACCGCCTTGTGGTGTTCAAACTTCACCACAGGTGTCTCTGTCACCGGAGCAGAGGTCCGTCTCTCTCTCTCTCTCATTTTCATTGTTGCACTAGCACTGTTCATGTCTGTTGTGGCTTGACTGTTGCTGCCATGACCGGGGACGATTGGGAAAGATGTATGGTGGCTCACCGAAGTCCTCACAGTCCCAGAGCAGCAAACAACGTGGTGGACATGGAGATTTTTGTTGTGAGAGTTGTATACACTGGTTTTTTTTTGTTTTTACACTATTTTGATTTACACCACTGTGATGATGGGCTACCATGATTGGACTGGTTGGAGGCAATGAAAGGTGGACCATCGGAGCCCTAACCGACCTAGAGCAACCCCCACTCGCAGTATTAGTATAGGATTGTCAGTTTATGTTGTTGTTCACTATCCAACGTATGTGTGTTTTTGTGTAGCTCGCCAGAGAACCACTGTGACTGGTGGCGCCACCGTCGGACCACCGTGACTGGAGCGTTGCCGTGGACCCCACCATGCTTCTATTTGAGTCCTACACCCTCCGGAGTGGTCGAACTAGTGTTGACAGTGCAAGATATCATCATTTCATGTGTTATGTTTGCTTAAGTCTCACTGGAAACTGACAATGTTGGCGGTGCTACTGGCTGGACCACCAAATATGGGGGTTGTCGGGGATCTCAACTAACCTTTGTTGACATCTCACAACCCCTGGTGTGTCCGAAACAGTAGTGTGATAGTGTGATTTTTTTATGATTTTATGTGAATCTCGAATGTTAACTTCTTATTTGTGTGTGTGTTTAAACTCCGTGTAGGCCAGGTATTTCTCGACCAATCCATGCCAAGGAAACCCTCACAAATGCTGGACAGTACACATAAGTCGAAGTGAAGGTCTCGACCTTGGGTGTGAATTGATTTCTCGTTGCTTGATTATGTCGATGAACACAAAATGTGTGTGAGAGACTTGTACTATGAGTTGTGCTTTCATTTTGGTGGTGTTTTGATTTATTGAAATCACATTCATGTGTGTGCGGAATGTAGTGGATACTATGGATTGAGGGGACTTGTTTTCATGTTCTGGCGTTTTAAGTTGTTTTCATGAACATTAGTTTTTCATTTTTTATCATGTTTAAGGTTTGACAAATGGTTGTGACGTCGTGGTCACGCCGCTGGTCCACGAGGCTATGGCATAACCTATTTACGATTGAGCTGAGCCAATCATGTTGTGAATAAGCTTACATACGTGTTATGATTTCAAAACCCAAGAGAATCGTTATGCTTTCATTTGGTTTTTGATCGATTTACCGATTGATATATCGAGTTGTCGAGTCGTGAAAAACACTGGGAAAATACTAGCGATTCAACCTAGGTTTAGTTAACAACTTGACCTATTAATACGAGTTTTCGACCTTGTCAGGTAGTGGGAAATTCGGGGATACGCGTTAGGAGTCGCGAAGTGGATACAATTTGTGATAGTTCAAGTACAATTACCCTAAAGCTTGTGTACGTTACTAAGCCAGTTAAGAAAATGCCATGTGATTCATTATCATTCTATCATGTTTGCTATGATCTACTTGTTGCCATTTCCATTCCATATTCCTTGTATGTGTGATTTTGGCATAAGTGTGTCTTGAAGGTACATGCGGCCTGCACTGGAAGGGATAAACACGGGCACTCGTGCGCACGAGTGTTTGACTACCCCTAGTGATTGCGTGGTACCATGTACTGGATTGTTATGGATATTGTTGTGGCTATTGGTGTTGCTATATCGTTGTTGTGGATTTATTGTGGATTTTAGACCACTTATGGCCTCTCTTGACTAGTAGAACACGCATGTTTCGATTGTTATTATTTCCAGTATGCCTATAATGCACCTTGTTTATTTAACTTCCTGTCTTTAAATTCCTGCGTGATATTTAGACTGCCTTGTTTGATAATTCATGAATTACAGTTATATTCTTCTGGCATTACTTTCGATTTTCTCTCACTTACTCACCGTCTAGTTTGTGACGGTGGGTGCAGATAGAGCGGAATGCAGTAGAGGCAAGGAACCTTGCCTTGGAGACTTTTTGTAAGCGACTGGACTTGGGGAACCCTAGGGTAGGTTATATGTTTTTGTTTGTATTTTGCTTGTGATTATTATCATGTTTGTTGAGTCATTGAACTCGGGATTATAGTTTGGGATTGATATCATGTAATGTCTCATTTGACCTTGGCTTATTGTACATGAATATTCCCGTTTACGAGGTTTCCATATATATAGATTCCTGATTTTTGTTTAATTGAGTTATTTCTCATTAATTGTTTAGTATTAAATTTTTTTTCCGCTATGTTATTCTTGCAATAACTCTTTCATAAAACTTTTAATTTGATAATTGGAAGCTGACTAGGCTCGCCAGACTGTCGAGTACTGACTTGGGGATCTGTACGAGTCTAGGTTGGGTGTTCCCAAATGCATTGGAAATTTGCGGCGGTCACAGTTGTTATCAGAGCCCAAGGTTCTAAAGACTTGACTCTTGATTTAAATTCATAAAACACAAGCCATTAAACTAGCGGAAGTTAGGAATGGTTGAACTTAGAAGTGGAAACCCTATGATCCTGTAGAAACTTAGCTGGGGGAGTAATGGGTAAAGTCGCATAATTTTTATACATGTTATGATTGTTATGTGTATTAGTATGGTATACGGTAGCTATAGGCTTATTCGAGAAGTTGTTTCTCTTGATTTAGATGATGATGGCGGATAAGACCGGTCGGGCGACGATAACGGCACGTCTGGCACACGATATGCTAGCGCAGATGATGTGCATGCCTTGACTTAAAGAGTTGTGACGTAGGACCAGCAGCTACAGGAGATGTTATGACTGTTGAGGACACTCGTACGAATTACCATTACACCATTGACTCCGACTACACCATTGCTACCTACTGTCACCCGGGGAGCAGAGAACTCGATTGCTGCGACATCTACAGCTCTGATTTCATTGGAGGCGGTACTAGAGGGAGTTGTTGTTGTGCCAAATACGTAGACCGAGGCAGAGATACTCTCGTTACAGACAGAGATAGTACGAGTGGCGGAGAAACTGGCTACGCCGGTAGTTACAACAGAGGTTACTCTGACTAAAACTCCAGAGAAGAGTTCGAGAGCCACTGCTGAGGCAAAACAGTGGAGGGAATTCAAGAGACATGATCCAATGAAGTTATATGGCGGTATTGATGTCAGAGCAGCAGAGCTATTTTTGAATAATCATGAGAAGATTCACTGATTATTGCCACAGAGGACCATATGCGAGCGACAATTTCTTCATCGATGTTATAAGGGGAAGCATATGATTGGTGGAAAACTATCGTTACTACCCGAGGTGTTCCGAGATACTGGATCGACTTCAAGACCCAGCTTAATCAGAATTACTTTTTGCCGACTGTCCTTCGAGCTAAAAGAAATGAGTTCATGGCGTTGAGGTAGAGCATCGACGAGTCAGTGATGGAGTACATGGGTAGATTTATATCGTTGTTGCCTTATGCAGGAGGATTTGTAGACACCGAGACTGATCGAGTCTATTACTTTGCTAAGGTTGCTACCTGCGATTAGAGGTTTTGTAGTCACTACGCAGTCGGAGACCTTACAGATTGCGTATAAGCAGAGTCTAGTACGAGAAGGTTACCTGCTTACTCATCCGAAGGAGTCCAGACAAGCCGAATTAAAGGCTCGATCGAAGGAGCACCATCAGAGCAGGAAGAGAAAGAATAACAGGTGAACTTTCAGTAATCGTAGGGCTCAGAGTGTAAGGTTTGTTGCACAGTTGACTACTCGTCCAACATAGACCATTTCGCCAGTATCGAGTTTTAGCAATCATCCACCTCAGCCTAGTTAATCAGGACAGTAGTTGCAGAGGTAGACTACTGAGAGTAAGGGTACTAATCGAGGAGACAGGCAGAGGAAGCCATAAAGGTCTTGTCAGACTCAGACTCAGAGTTCCGCATAAGGACGAGGCCAGGGTCAGACTTAGCGATAGCAGGATACCGGAACAAGTTTCAAGTGCGAAAAAGTTGGCCACATTCAGAAGGAGTGCCCTCAACCACCGAGAACACCGCCACAGCATCATCACCACCAGAGGGAACGTGTTCAGGTAGCTATTGAGCCAGACTAAAGGGCGTCCAGAAACCTTTTTGAGGGCATGCTTTCTATTTGTGTTATTTTCATGCATATCATGTTCAATTCTGGTTCCACTATTTCGTTTATTATTGTGCATATGGTAGACGTGTTAGGGTTGAAACCCGTTAGACTTAGCAGACCCCAAAGTTGGTTACGAGTCGCCAGTAGACATGCGAGTATAAAAGTTGTTAGAGTTCGAGGCCTTAGTTGGTATGAACTGGTTATGAGCATTACATGCTTGAATCGGTTGATACGAGAAGATAAATTGGAGACTTTCGCGAGTGTCATGAGCGCTGGAACGAGAAAGGAGGGCGACATTGCAAAAGTATCGATCGTGTTTAGCGGGAAAGTTACGAGGAAATCACCGGTATGATGTTCATGTAAGTTAGGTAGGGCTTGAAGCACCTATTTATTTAGAGGGAGCTGAACCTGACATAGAAGCGTTGGCCTAAGTTCGTGAAGAACTACGACTTCTCGCGTGAGTATCAACCGGGAAAGGTTAACATTGTTGCTGATGTTTTGAGCCGTAAAGGATTTGATGTTGAGGTAGTCGTGTGTCAGATGACCATTAGCGTGGTTTACGTGAGGCAGCCGAGTTGATGAATTCAGTAGATGTGCCGATGATTACCAGGACACAGATACGTGGTCAGACGATGTTGCAGATCATCTCATTTGGCATTGTTCACGAGGAATAACAAGGCGATGTGTCATACGAGCTGTGCGGCGAGACGGCAAATAGTTCAGATTGCCCAAACAATAGTCGGTCGATAGACTCATGCTAGAGGTATCGGGGGGTACTCGGGTTCCATTGGTGGCTGATGCGCGTGACAAAATACTTCAAGAGATTCACAGCTCCCATTTTGTTGTATATCCGAGTCAACCTAAGATGTGCGTCGACATGCGACACCTCTTTTGGTGGCCAGGGATGATTTTCGAGGTGTCAGAGTTATTCGAGCGTGTGACCTACCAACGCGTAGAGGCCGGGCATCGACAACCTGGAGTACTATTGTAGCCCCCACCCATTCCTCGGTAGGAGTGGGAACATATTGATATGGATTTCATCAGTGGTTGCCCCGTTCTCCTCATGGTCATGATAGCATTTGGGTAATCATGGACAAGTTTGCAGAATCTGTAATACCTTCACTTGTGCGAGGGTGCGCACAACAACAATTGTTAGGCGAGTATCGGTGTGGCACCGATCAAGGCGTTTAGTGATAGGCCTCGTAAATTCCCTTCCTATTGGGCTGAGCCAGAGGATGTAGTGGCAGTTAGACCTGGAACTGTTGAGGATCATGTTGAGAAGGTACGGTAGATTTGCCAAAGACTTAAGAATGCCTGAAGTGGCAGAAGAGATACTTCACGAGTATCACGATGAGCTTCAGTATGATTCAGAGAGACTATGTACACCTAATGGTCTCTCCACTTAAAGGTCACTAACAGTTCGGAGTTAAGGAATGACTTGCTCTGTGGTTTATTGGTGTCTTTAGAATTCGTAAAGATGAACGGTAAGGTCGTTAGTAAAGTTTACTTATTAATAATTTTGAGGACGAAATTCTAATAAGTGGGGGAGACTGTAACAACCCTCAAGTTTTAATCTGACTTGTATGGCAGTTGTTAGGACCGTGACCCTGCTACGTGATACTAGATAGTATTTTGAACCTCGGGAGTTGACACCGAGGTGATTTTATGATTCTTTGATGTGTGAAATAGTATTTTAGTCTAATGTGTATCACGAGCCGTTCGGGCAATTTTTAATATGAGTGAGGTTCCGCCTAAGTAAACGGGGGAGTAAAATACAGTAAAAACCTAATTAAATGAATTATTGGATAATTTAAATAATTATTTGTACAAGACAAGGCGAGACTATGCACGTGACAGAGAAATACTGATCGAGGAGGTAAAACGGATTGGGGAATGTCGTTTGAACACGGGAGTTGGATAACTACATAACAAACGAACCATGGGATAGGATTGTTAAAGTGACACAACCAATAGTGAAGAGCCCATAGATTAGCCTCGAGATGTGTGTAGGTGAAGATGAAGGGCTTGGCATGTGACAACACACTACCTACCCCACTATTCATCTACTATTCACACCATCCTTTTCAATAAATAAACCATATCCCATTCCCCCTCTCCTCTCTCACACACCCGATCCTCTCTCACTCACACCACCGCCTTTCTCCTCTCTCCGTCGACGAGCTGGCACCGGTCCCCGAGATTCCAGCGGTGGTCGACATCACCGGAGATCCGTCACAGCCTCTCCGTCTCTTGTACTCTCTCGATCCCTCTTTATCTCTTTACCGCCCTCCCTTCACTCTTCTCTCTCCCGTGAATCGACCATCGAAACACCACCGACCTGTGGTGTTTAAACCTCACCGGAGGTGTCTCTGTCTCTAGAGCAGAGGTCCGTCTCTCTCTCTCTCTCTCTCTCTCTCTCTCTCTTTGTCATTATTGCATTCGAACTGTTCACATCCATTGCGGCTCGGCTGCTGCTACCATGACCGGAGACGATTGGGGATGATGTACGGTGGCTAACCGAAATCCTCATAGTCTCGGAGCAGTCAACAACACGGCAGACATGGGGATTTTTACTGTGAGAGTTGTATACACTGGTTTGTTTTATTTTTTACACTTTTTTGAATTACGCCAATGTGATGATGGGCTGCCGTGATTGGACTGATTGGAGGCGATGAACGGTGGAACATCGGAGCCCCGACAGACTTGGAGCACCCCCTACTTACGGCATTAGTATAGGGTTGCCAGTTTATGTTGATGTTCACTATCCAACATAGGTGTATTGTTGTGTTTCTCGCCGGAGAGCAACCGTGACTGGCGGCGCCACCGCCGAACCACCGTGACTGGAGCGTTGTTGGGGACCCCACCAAGCTCCAGCTTTAGCCCCACACCCTTCTAAGTGGTCAAACTAGTGTTGACGGTGCAAGATATCGTCATTTCATGTTTTATGTTTGTTTGAGTCTCACAAGAAATCACCGCTGTTGGTGGTGCTACTGGCCAGACCACGTGTAGGGGTTGTCGCGAATCTCACCTAATCTTTGTTGACATCTAACAACCCCTGATGTGTCTGAAACAGTAGTGTGATAGTGTGATTTTTTTTATGATTTTATGTGAATCTCGATTGTTAATTTCTTATTTGTGTGTGTGCATTTAAACTCCATGTAGGCAAGGTGTTTCTCAGCCAATCCATGCCAAGGAAACCCTCCTAAATGCTGGACAGTACTCACAAGTTGAAGTGAAGGTCTCGACCTTGGGTGCGAATTGATTTATCATTGCTTGATTATGCGATGAACACACAATGTGTATGAGAGACTTGTACTATGAGTTGTGTTTTCATTTTGGTGGTGTTTTGATTTAGTGAAATCACGTTCATCCGTGTGCGGAATGTAGTGGATATTATGGATTGAGGGGACTTGTTTTGATGTTCTGGTGTTTTAAGTTGTTTTCATGAACATTAGTTTTACATTTTTGATTATGTTAAGGTTTGACAAATGGATGTGACGTCGTGGTTACACCGCTGGTCCACGAGGCTATGACATGACCTATTTACGACTAAGCCGAGCCTATGATTTTTAATAGGCTTACATACGTGTTGTGATTTAAAAACCTAAGAGAATCATTGTGTTTTCATTTAATTTTTGATCAATTTACCGTTTGATATATCGAGTTGTCGAGTCGTGAAAAACACTGGGAAAATACTAGCGATTCATCCTAGGTTTAGTTAACGACTTGCCCTATTAATACGAATTTTTTGACCTTGTCAGGTAGCGGGAAATTTAGGGATACACGTTAGGAGTCGCGAAGTGGATACAATTTGCGATAGTTCAAGTACAATTACCCTAAAGCTTGTGTACGTTACTAAGCCAGTTAAGAAAATGTTATGTGATTCATTATCATTCTATCATGTTTGCTATGATCTATTTGTTGGCATTTCTGTTCCATATTCCTTGTATGTGTGATTTTGGTAAAAGTGTGTCTCGAAGGTATATGCGGCCTGCACTAGAAGGGATAAAACGCAGGTACTCGTGCGCTCAAGTGTTTGACCACCCCTAGTAATTGTGTGATACCATGTACTGGATTATTGTGGATATTGTTATGGCTATCGATGTTACGACATCGCTGTTATGGATTTATTGTGGATTTTAGACCACTTATGGCCTCTCTTGAGTCATAGAACATGCATGTTTCGATTGTTATTATTTTAAGTCTGCCTATCATGCACCTTGTTTATTTAACTTCCTGTCTTTAAATTCCTGCTTGATATTTAAACTGCCTTGTTTGATAATTCATGATTTATTGTTATATTCTTCTGGCATTACTTTCGATTTTCTCTCAGTTACTCACCGTCTAGTTTGTGACGGTGGGTGCTGATAGAGCGGAGTGCAGTAGAGTTAAGGAACCTTGCCTAGGAGACTTTTTGTAAGCGGCTGAACTTGATGAACCCTAGAGTAGGTTATATGTTTTTGTTTGTATGTTTCTTGTGATTATTATCATGTTTTGTTGAGTCATTGAACTTGGGATTATAGTTTGGGATTGATATCATGTAATGTCTCATTTGACCTTGGCTTATTGTACATGAATATTCCTGTTTACGGGGTTCCCATATATATAGATTCCTGAGTTTCGTTTGACTGAGTTATTTCCCATTAATTGTTTAGTATTAAATTTTCTTCTGTTGTGTTATACTTGGAATAACTCTTCCATAAAACTTGTAATTTGATAATTAGAGGCTGACTAGACTCACCAAATCACCGAGTACTGACTCGGGGATCTGTACGAGTTTAGGCCGAACGTTCCCAAATGCATTGGAAATTTGGGGCCGTCACAGTATGATTGTGAATTTATGGTTTCAAGTAATGTGTTTATTAGCATTGCTTGAAATCTTATCACAATATAAGTTAGAGGAATCATCAATAACTTAATTTTCAATATCCAACCAATGATCAATTTCATTTTACTTTGATGTATTATGAAAATGGTATGCGTTTGAGAACTCAATTCGAATAATAAATTAATTTGAAGTGGATCCCAAAGGAATAGTGATTTCCCAAAATTGACAACTCAAGTGTTTAATTAAATGAAACCAATAGTTCTTAATAGTTGATTGAGATTTGGTTATTATGGAGTAAAGATCAGAATCTAGGAGTATATGATCAAACGATGACTTGATAATGTGAAAGATTATGGTGTAAACCATATAAACTCACTAGAGCTCATGCTATGTTTAATAATGGAAAGCTGTAGAGTTGTTGAACTATATTAAGATAAGGTCATCATTAAGTTGACAATGATGACAAATGCAAAAATAGTTGAAATTGTACCAAAAACATAAAATATTATTGTAGAGTTATGTGAACTCTGACGATAAATTGGTGTATACCAAAAGTTGTAGATGCAAATGTTAAGTTTCAACTCTAAATCACTAATATATGTGTTGAATTGAAATTTTGAATCAAGGGATTTGACTGAGGTTAAGACAATTGGGAAGTTGTCTTATATTCAACACAAAGATAGAAAATGGTGAAACATGAAATGATTGAAGGATACAAACAACGTATACGGATAACTGTGATATAGTTGTATTGTATATTTAGTTAACTATAAAATAGAATGAAGATAAGTTGTACATGATACAAGAGATGCCTTGAGGAAATTGAAATGTAGTTTAACTACAATAGTTGCTTAATTATACTAGGATTACAGAAAAGTTAGAGATATATCCTAATACTTTTATCCAAATAGTTGTCTATTGACACAATGAACCAAATGATTGTAGTAAATACATTTGATATAGTTTAGAGGAACTAATATGAAACAATGGTATTAGTAAGAGTACCAAACTATTGTAAGGCATCAACTGATAATGAAGAATTGAGAATATGTATTGCAAATGATGGATGGAATGAATTGCAAGAATAAGTCTTTGAGGAAAGACTTGAAAATGATATGATAGGGATGAAGATCTCAGTATTAGTATAAGTACAATTGATTGGATAGAACGTGCAAGTTCATTCATTCATTAAGAGCTTTTGAAGTACAGTTGTATCATGTACAAGGGTTTGAAGGGTATGAATGTCGTTTAGCATTCCTAAGACTAGAATATCTTAGAGGAATCACTAAATAATAGATGAAAAATTTTGAAAACCAGTGAAACTGGTGTAATGTGATTTGAGAAATCTTCAAGCTATGAGAGTTTGAAAAGTATAGTGTTGATCAGAGTGAAAGAGATTTGAGGTGAAATGAGTCACAAGAATGTGAAAATGATATATTTATTCAAAGGAATCACCTAAACAAAGGAATTGACGTTGGTCAATACTTTGGAATAAAAGAAAGGTACGTGAGGTGTAATTATAATAGGAACTTCTCTATATTATCTCCTTAGAGATATATAGTATTGGTGAATGAATGAAGCCTTGCGCAGGCATATCATCAATTGAGAGGTTGAAATTGATAATTACTAGTCCATTTATTTGGAGTTCAGAGGGAGACTGAACACAGTGAATGAATAAATTAATGGGTGATGGGATTGATTAAGAAATCTAATTGGAACTAATCAATTTGTTAGAAATTGATTATGAAAGAGTAGTGTCCAGATTAGATGTTCTAAAGAAAATTGTGCTTGACGTATTAAATTTTGAAATGAAGATCTGATTCTGGTGAAAGGCTAGGCAAGAATCATTCTGAATATCTCATAAATCTTTTTTTATATTATTGATATAGGCCATGTCATATCATATTTGTTTGTATGAACAAACCATAAATTGTCTAAGATGATGATATAGTAAGATTATAAAGAGATATAAGATGTATTCAATAGGTGATATTGAGTAATGAGACCTAAAAAGTTAGGTAGATTCTTGTCTATACCTGATAAAAGAAAAAGAAAGACGATCGTAGATTTTGTGATGTGAATAAAACGTCAGCACAATGATAATTTGAGTTGTAGTTTATGAGGGAAGCTAGTCTACAAGATTCTTGTCAGTTAGAGCATATGTTATGCTTCAAAGGAAGGAGCAAAATATTTGTATGGGAGATGTGAGATGGTATAATATTAAAATGTTTCGGATAGAGATATGAGACTTGCTTCCACTGAAGGAAGAAGTTATTGATATAAATTAAAAACCAGTCTCAATCTCGATACAATATATTTTCGTCGTGTTAACAAAGAGATTGTGTTATTAATCCTAATTCAACGAGTATGATTGAGCTTGTGTCTCATCATGATAATTACTGAAAAAATCGATTTACCTTTGTGAGTTCTTTAATGATTTTAGTAATCCGAAGGGTTACAGAATGAAGTATGCTCTTTGTTATCCTACCATAGGGGTGAGAGATAAGAATGGGAGATATTGTACTAGAGTGAATGAAGTAATAAAGAACTACACAGAGGAAATAGAGCAGACTAGGTAATATATAACTACAATATAAAAAAATGAGTAATATAAGGTTATAAAAAAGAAACTATAAGTTGTAGTGTATAGATTGACGAAATCTATAAGTTTCAAGAAGTATCAAAAAAAATGATAACAATATTGTGTGGTTGGCCTTGTCATTCACCGAGTGGTGGAATGGATCTAAGAGAGACAAATATGTTGACCTTGTTGTTCATTTGTAGTGGACAGAGGTAGAAGACATGATGATTGTCGGCCTTGCCGTTCAGTCATGGGATGAACGGAGGTAGAAGACATGATACTGTTGATCCTGAGTGGATTCGTCAATGCTTGAGCTACAACAATCTTTAAGAAAAGAGAAAGCGTGACAAATATCATAGGTTATTGGAGGTATCAAAAGATAAATGGTATCTTTTGGGAAATCTCACCTATGAACTAGCTTAGTAGATTCGAATTAAACTAAATTTATTTTTCAAAGTAAAGTTGAAATAAGCTTTGTACTAGTAGCATAGTGGTGCAATCACATATACTAGACAAGCAAAAGAAAAGAAAGCAAAGGAATCAGAATTATAATGGAAAAGTGAATTTTATTACTTTTCGAGATTATTGGTGACTAATACGTACCATTAATTTCGAGAATGAGATCAATACTAAATTAGGGAGATTGTAACGATCCGTTACCTTAAGCATGTGATTAATGTTAATCCGAATAATAATAAATTCGAGTTAGGCTTGTGGTTAAGCCCAGTTTGTCTCGATTACCGTGTTTGTGGGATTGTGTGATGTATTGTGTTTGTTTGGTGTGTATTAGTATGTATAAATGAATAACTAAACTAATGACGGAATACCTAATACCACGTGTGGGTCAAGGTGGATACACCTGAGACGCAAGAAAGCGTTGACGCTCGAGTATGCTTGTTGTAGGGAGTTACGTAGTGTGGATGTAATTATAGGCATAAAGATATATATATATATATATTTGTATATATTTGGATATATAAATATATATTAAAATAAAAAATAATAAAATAATGGTAAATGGTCCGTTGCCAAGTGACACACGGGGTCACGGGTGACACGCGTAGGACGTACGATGGTGTGCACGCCCGAGGGTTCTCTTTGGCGTGCACAACGGAATCATAGGCACGACGATATCGACAAATATATATTTATATATTATATATATAATTAGAAAAATGGAAAATTGCCATAAAGGGTAACTGGTTTTAAAAGAAAGGAAGATAGGCTTAGGGATATTTTGGTCTTTTCCTTGACCAAACTGCCTCTTTCTTCCTTAAAAATCGAAAACTGTTGGGAAATGTGCCCTAGGTCAATCCATTAATAGTCTTTATGAATACATTTTAGTTAATAAAATAGAGGATTTTATTTGTTGTTTATTATAATTGATTTGCATGTTTACATTATAATAAGATCCATGGGTATTTATAGAAATATCCTAAATGTCCCTAGTCGATTATTATACTGGGAACTATGATGAATTAAGACTAGTGTGAGTCTTGATCGATGATCATATGATGATCATACTTATAGGAATACGAATCAAGTTCATGAGTACTCGTTAGGGAACAAAGTACTGGACTGACCCACTATGAGAACATCACATGGATTAAGTCATAGTTGTTTCTCATGATATGTATATTATTCAGTCCTCTGACTTGAGATTACCAGAGACTTCAACATTAGGAATACAATGATTTGACGCAATCAAACGTTGTCTTTAACCGGACGATTATAAAGGTTGTGATTGGTTACTTTTTGAATAATGTGGTGAAGTTGTGTAATCGAGATAGAATTTGTCTCTCTCCTATAAGATAGATATCCAGTGGATCCCTCGATGTGTTAGACTGTTAAAAGGCCTAGTCTAAGTGAATTGATATTGATCAATGTCACTTGAATGTTTTCAGTCTACCTAAAGATCAAGACTAGTACGATTGAACATGTTGGATGACAATTCAATGCCTTATGTTTGATCAAAATGATATCATGTAACAAAAGGATGTTATATACACTATTGATTAGGTTGTATCGATTTGATATTCGTACAACTTGGGTAGTCATAATGTCTTGCTAGAGGTCGCTTATGACTTGTATACCAAAATGTGTTTTGGTACACTGCCAACGTTGTATGAGCCTATTGGGTCGCACACGAAGACTGGTTTTGCGAGATTTTAAAATGATTCGGAAGAATGAATTTTATATGATAAAATTCATGACAGAAACGTCCTTGTAGTGTATTACACTTATACTTCTTTAAGTAGGGGTATATGTGTAATTTACTTAACTGTCTATATACAAGGGTTGTATAAATAGACGCTTTGAGTTAGAATATAAGTACGAAAGATTTAAAAAAGGTTCGAAACTCTATTTTCGTTTTAAGAAATGACTTAGTTTTTTTTTTGGTATGCTCTGGATCATTTTGGAGAGAAACAAAAAGGTTTGGTATTCTCTCGAAGCTAACACTTCAAATCTCGGCCGCCGTTTGTGTGTGGACTGCTGATAGAGGGCGTTCGTCGTTGGCAGCGCCTTAGAGATTGATTAACCTTCAGAAAGGTACATTGCGACTGAGGTATGATTAAGTTTTCATAATTTAAACGTTTTTTAATGGAATCAGATTCGGATCCTATTGGAGTTTTTCTCAAAATAGTTTTGAAATCTCCGCTGCGCATGAACCCCCAAACCCAACAAAAACGAATGAGGAGAAAGTGAGAATGAGAGCTCGAGATCGAGAGGAGGAAGGAGAGGTCACTGGAGTAAGGAAGCTCGTGGAGTCGGGCTCACGTGACTGAGTTGAGTTCTTTGGGTGGTTATTTTTGTTGTTCCAGTTGTTGTATCGTTGGTGGTGGAGGTGAAGGGCTCGGCCATAGCTGAAGGTCGTAATGGCAGGGGAGTAGTTTCCCCTGCCAGACCGAGCTGGGGTTGGGGTTGGGAGCCAACCCCAACAAAGGAAAAAAAAACAGCAGAGCAGCAACTCAGTTGCGTTGGAGAAGATGATCCTGAACCGGGTCGATTCGGCCCGATTAAGGGCCACATTAAAAAAAAGTGAATAAAAGAAGAAAAAGGAAAAGAAATTCTGGAAAAATCCAAAAAAATAGGGAAAAATAAGAAGAAATAGTATTTTGACTAAACAAATAGAAATTAAGGGATTTCTATGAAAAATGAGGAATTCGAAAGTCGCAGGAGACTTTATACCGGGGTTTTTACCTCGTAAAACATGAAATAATCAAAATAGGTAGGAAACTAGGTCACGAAATTCCGAATTCGAATGGGACTAGTTTAGAAGAGTAAACCAATAAGTATTGGACATAAGTTGATGACAATTGATCTATTTTAGGTAATGGACCGATGTGAAAAGGTTTGAGAACTCCAGGGAGTCGTACAAGTCAGTAAAACATAGAAAGCTCAGGACAGGTAAGTGGGACTCATACTTTTTATCAATTATGCAATGTAAATTAGTAATATTAGAGCACTTAAGTGATGATGAGGGAGTGCGACTCTATGTTTTATAAGTTGGCGGCACATTGACAAGAATTGGTTAGATACCCAGTGACTGATTCTTAAAGATGTGAGAAGGCGACTCAATTCAAATGTCGAAATTGAAAGTACAAATCATGGGTACATTGCAATAGACCAATGAACTTGCATTTGTTTATGTATTGACTATATTTATTTAAATGGTCCTTTAAATATGCATTGGTTGCACATTGTTGTATAGTATATTTTGAATATTAATTGATAGTTGATCGTTAGTATGGAAGTCACTGAGCATGTAGGAGCTTACCCACCTTAACATTTCCAGGTATGAATGTATGCTAGGACTTGAAACTCAGGAAAGGAGAAAATCAAGAGTTTAGAATCTTCTCTACGGTGCAGTGAGTTTCCTGTTGTATATATATATATATTTCATTGTTTGATGATTTTTTAATAATCAGGGTGGGAATGTAAGTTTGATACTAAGAATTCTATTAGATTTGTATATTTTATATGTATTGAAAAAGTTCAAAATTTTCGCTGCATTTTGTTTTATTTCGTTTATTTAATATCAAGATATACAAGTTATTATCATAAATTTTGGTAAGGTTGTTGGCTCTAATTAGGTCTGATTTGGTTTACCGGGGCTTAATTAGGGTTTCAGGCCGAATATTCTCTAATTAAGATTAGGGGATGTTACACAATACCTAGGGAATTGACCAAGAATAAGTAGAAATGGATAAGAGTATGGAAAATGGTGAAATTATAAGAAAATGGAAATATAACTCTTATGCAACTAAACTAAATTGAAATGATTACCATGGATCTAGGAAATTAGTGATAAGCATACGAGATTGGCTTGGGACATTCGAAAGCTGCGAACATGAGGTTTCATGTTGTAGCGGGTGTACTGTAATTAAAACCATTTGGAGTTGCGAACTCAAATGACTATATCTTGGTCGGGACTACTTGGGCCTTTCCTTTATTTTCTGGACACTCATTTATCGTTGATATCTTAGTAATTCATTATTATGTCGTCATTTATTATCGTTGAGATATTTACGCATGATACGTGATTAGCTGTTTATTTGACATTTAAAATTATGTTGAGACTCCATTCGGTTATTACTGTTCTACTTCTATACTTACCACCCTTTTTATGATAGTGAATGCAGCCTCATCGTATTTCAGAGTTAAAAAAGGAAAAGGGACCATCAATAGGCAATTGAAGATGAGTACTATTAAAGATCTAATCTCGCCTATTAGGTAGGTTTTTTTGTATTATATGTATATGTTTTAAGAATACTGTGATATGAGTTGTGAGAAAGGGTAGGCTTGTATACTATGTTGTATTCTCTTCAGACTTGATTTTGGTATACATATGCGAGGTCTCCACAGTCTAGGTTGTCTTGACTAGTGTCTTAGGAGTACTTATATTATTTATATTAGTTTGAGTTCAATTTGCTTCCACTATATTTAGGTTTACATTGAATGCATAAGTGTTAACTCGGGTTCTACATAACTCTAGGCCGAACGGAGCCCAAATTTAGGGTTGTGGAATTTGGGGCCATTACAGTTGGTATCAAAGCATGTTTTTATGGCTTTGGGATGAATGTTACAATTAATATCAGAGCTATATTCTGTAACTCTAGGATTAACGTTATAATTGGTATCAAAGATTAAGTTCTATAACTTGAAGGTTAGAATAATTCTAAGTTCATCGTTACAAGTGTATCATGGTTATGTGCTTTGACACTAAGTTTAAATTAATTGAGATACCAAGGTTATAAGAGGTAGTATAGAGAAAAGGTTTACAACTTTGGTCAAATAATTGTGATAGTAATGTTATAGTTGGTATCATAACCTTTGGTGGGGGAGCCTAAGGATGATGTATACGCTATTCTTTAACTTGATATCAACTTTATAGTTGGTATTTATCAAAGCCAAAAGTTGTAAACCTTCACTCTTAATTGAATCACAACTAGATAAGACACAAATCAGCGGAAGTTAGGAAAATGGTTGAACTTAGAGAGGAACCCTATGATCATGAATTAAGTCTTAGTTGGGAAGTGAAGAGAATTGGGAAATTTAAAGTGGACTATAAGTCATTTGATTTGTTATATATTATTATTATTATTATTAGCTATAGTTTGATTGTAGATACGCTTTTATGGCAGATTGCGATGGTCGATCAACTAAGGACCAGTGGTATGATAATTAAAAGGATTCTCAACTGAGGATGGATGAAATACATTAGCTAGTTATGTTGCATGGCTATCTGCTAGATAAAATTCTTCGACTATTGAGGACACATGCCACAGTAATATCTCCTACTTTTGCAGCATAGGTTTGTAACGACCCCGAATTTTTAACTGACTTGTATTACATGTGTAAGGATTGTGACCCGGCTACGTGAATACTGGATGGTATTTCAAATTTCGGGAGTTGACGATGAGGTAAATTTTATGATTTTGTGATGTATGTATTAGTATTTTAGTATTTTACGGGTCTTGAGCCGTTCAGGCGATTTTCAGTTGAGTGAGGTTTCGCCTAGTTAAACGGGGGATAAAAACACAATAAAAAATACAAATAAATGAATTTTTATTAATTTAATTAATTAGTTGACGGGATGTGGCGAGAAAACGGGCGCAGCGAACCAAAGTTTCGGAGAAATGCGGACCGAGGAAATGTACGATCAATGTGGGAGTCGGATAGTCTCGCAACATGCGAGCTATTGCATAGAAATTGTTAAAGTAACACAGCTTGATAAGGAGAGTCACTGGATTTTCATCGAGATGTGTATGTATGTGGAGATGTGATAAATGGGTAAAAGACCCATAAGGGCAAATGTTTTAAAAATAAACAAGTGTTAACTTATGGGCAAAAAGGTCACTTTGATCATATATATACAAAACGTTATGTAACAAACCTTACTATCCATCATCTTCTCCAAATACCACCGCCACCTCTCCTCTCTACTCTCCCCCACTGCCATCACCAACCTACCCGACTCCAATGAGGTCAAAGAGATTGGAGGACCGCCGTCGACGGGGTGAGACCCTTCTCCCTTTTTCTCCCTCCTCTCGGCTTCTCTGTTCACAAGTCTCTCTCTCAACTGTCCCCCTCCTCTTCTCGGCTGTCTTCCCTCCTCCTCCTTGGACCGCCACCATCACCACCCTCTACGGCACTGCCACCTTGACCATCCACCGGAGACGCCTGGGTAAATGTTTCCTTGCACCTATCTTCTTATTCCCTCATGACACTCTGTCACCCTCCCTTAATAGTTCTCTCTTTTTGTCTCATTGTGCACCCGTTTCTCACCCACTGTCCGATTACCGTGGGCCATCTCTGATCGAGAACTTGGGCGTAAACTACCCACGTAAGTCTCGACGTTCCCGGAGGGCCTCACGTCCGGTGAATGGGTCACTTTTCCAACAAGGTAAGAGGGTCATTTGCTAACTATTTTAGCTATTTTTTATTTTTTTGGGATTATTTTGCCCACTGTTTTGGGGCTTCCGTGGCCGGTGGAACCGTCCCTGGTCACAGCTGATCGGAGGTGAACCTCCGACGACTTTACTGGCCAGAGGTGGTCCCTCAAGGTGCAACAGTTGTGTGAGTTATATGTGTGTGTTTACTTTCATTTTTTCTTCTTTCTTCCTTTTTCTTTGTTGTCGAGATGTGTGTTGTTTGTGTGTGGTGTGCGTGATGTGTGGGGTGTGTAAAATAGTGGGGTGCACACAACAGTGGGGTGTTGTGTGCACATAATAGTAGGGTGCGTGTGACATGTGGGTGCGCACAACAGTGGGGTGTACTTGGTTGTGGGTGTGTTATTTCATGTGTGTGTATTGAATAAAAAGGAAATGGGGTGTATGGACACTTTTAATTAATTGTTGTGGACTTGTGTTAAGGCCCAATAAGGGCCCAACATACACATTACATAATAGAGGCCCATTACAAATATAAATGATATGCCAATGGGTTGTGTTAGGGCCATATAAAATAAGCACACCTTAAGGCCCATGACAATGGTATAGGATTAAACTAATGGGCTTGAATAGCTAAGCCCAGCAAGGGTCCAATAAGTGACACATTTAAATGATTATGGAGTTAGAGTATAGGCCCAATAAGAGCCCAAAGAGGGACAAGAATGTGTCAAGCCCAATACTTAAGAAATTACGAATAGGTTAACCTTATCGAAGGGCCGTTTCCCAATGGTTTAGTTCGCCTTAACAAATGGGTTTAACACGAATTTGTACCAACCACCTTAGGACTAAATGCTAGTCTTAAACTAATACTCGGGATTCAAACCTTTAACAGGTAGTCAGGGAACGCATAAGTGTCTCGGAGTGGTACCGAGTTGCGATTAGTCAGGTAAGTACATACATACCTTGTATGTGTGTATGTTAGTAGGCCAGTAAGGAAATGACATGTGATTTATTCATTCCTCTATTCATTGATAATATTGAATTGAGCCTTATTTGAAATTTCATTGCATATTCTTTGTTGTATATTCTTGGCATGAGTGTGTGTCTCGAAGGTATCATGTGGTCCCGCACTAGCTGGGACAATGAGGGTGCCTCCTGCTGGGGTAACTGACCACCCCTAGTGTTGAGTATACTGGGTACTGGATTCAAGAGGTGTTGCGATGCCTCTCGATTTCAAGCTGCGCTAGTGTTGCGACATTGCCCAGGGAGATCTTGCGAGATCTTTGTCGTATTGCTGTGAAATTAGACCACTCATGGGCCTCTTTTTAATCTTAGAACATGCAAATTCGATTGTTTATCTATCAATTTGTTTATCATGCACTTGATTTACTTAGTTTCCAGCTATTTCATTTTCGCATGATATCTAGACCGTTTTACTTGTTAAATTATAAATTACTGTTATATTCTTCTGGCACTACTTTTGATTTCTTCAGTGTCTCACTGTCTAGTTTGTGACGGTGGGTGCAGATAGGGTGGAGAGCAGCAAGGGCAAGGGGCCCTGCCTAGGAGACCTACTTTGAAGACTAGCAGCGGGATCAGAGAGACATTATAGTAGGTGTTTATGTTTTGCTGATTTGTATATCGTTTCATATTTATGTTTTTGGGATTATTGAACTTGACATTTTTGATGAGATTGGTATCATGTATATATGCTTATCGAATTGTACATGAATACCCGCAGTTTTCCACACTTATAGAATTCCTATATTTCCCTTGATTGAGTTATTTCCCCTTTGTTATAATTGTTTAGTCTTTCGATGTGTGTTATTGGAATAACTCTTTCATAAATTACTAAATTGATTAAATAGGAGGCTGACTAGGCCCGTCAGGTTGCCAAGTGATGACTTTGGATCTGCACGGTTCTACGCCGGACGTACCTAATTGCACTGGGAAATTGGGGTCGTCACAAGGTTACTTAAGTTGAGCTCAAGTGAAGTACTCCTTGGATTCTTAGTACTAGGTTGACTGATAAAGTGAGATAGGAGAGGATCCATGGTGATGATTATGAGGATGAAGAAGTAAAGGTAATTACACCAATTGGGAAAATGTCTAGGGTTGCAGTTCCTTATGCTCTAATGACAGGGGTCGTTAGGTGAATATCTTAAGAAGTATAGGTAGAGCACTATCAGTCGTACTGTACTTGAAGTAAAGGCAGTAGATTGCATTTTCGATTGTCCTTTAACGATGGGGTGTTGCAGGATAGTACTCTGATGCATGTCCAAGAAGGGCCACATATTACAGATCCTGATTCAAAACTGAAGCGAAACCCGAGGGCATGTAAGAGTTATTTTGCATCTAGGCATGATTTTATATCATTGGGTTAGTAAGTTAGATCTGATTAAGGATATTCTAGGTGTGTCTTTAGTTAGCATTGACTCTAAGCGAGTCAGGTATAAAAATGGACTCAAGAGGATTCAGAGACAGTAAATGGTTAAAAGGTACTCTAGTTGCATAATGATGTGGATTTCTATATGAATATATCCTTCCAAGCATCATATATATTTAGCTATGTTGATGACTACAGGGAAGTCTACTTTCAAAGAATGGTATCAGCAAGGTGCGGTAATTGTGACTCTAAATGAGTGTAGGCCTTTGAAAGAATCACTAGCTATGTACAATGGCTCTAGATGGGTCAATATTTTGAAATGATAGATGGGGCTAGTACCAAGACTCGGGGGAGTCTATTCTCTAGGTGGGTCTATAATTTTAGGTAGGATATTAGTAACTTTTGGGTCTAAGCGGGCTATATGGTGGTTACGTGGGTCACTGAAATATCTCGCTACCATAATTACACAAAATTTGGACATATCTAAACCCGCAGTTAAGTGGTTAGTAGTCTCACTGTAAGTTGAAACAAATATGTCATGTTGTATGGTGACACATCATAAACTAATTGGGGAGGGTTTGTTTAGGTACATTAATTGTTTGAGAAGTTAGGTTTTGTACTATGTTTTGCAATCTGAAGGATTTGGAACCCTTAGATGCCTTTGTGCTAGATGCACATATTCTATGCGAAACCGATATCTGCTGCAAAAAAAATTTAGATGAATTCGTAATTTACAAGACGACCATATACTAGATAGGCTAGTTGTACGCTACTAGTTATAGAGTCTAGTTTCACTTATTCATGTTGGTACGGGTATACGTGAATAAGGTTAGAGAGATTGAATAAACAATATTTCCTTGTTGTATGAGATTGATAAGGTTTCAATTGAGTTAAGTTTAATTTTGAGGTCAAAACTCTTATTAGTTGGAAAGACTATAATGACTCGAAAAATGTGCTAGGTTCATATGGCTTTGTGTGGTACCTATTTATACTCATGTCAGTGTGACAAGAGGATGACGTTAGAGTATGAGTAGGGTTTGTTGGACTAAGTGTTGTCATACTTACACTTCAGCCGATATTTTGATGTCAACAAACAATGCGAAATGGTACTAACAAGTGTGTCAAGTTTTTC
The DNA here is from genome assembly GCA_039657345.1 of Stephania japonica. NCBI lineage: Eukaryota > Viridiplantae > Streptophyta > Magnoliopsida > Ranunculales > Menispermaceae > Stephania > Stephania japonica. The sequence continues at coordinate 37,861,903 of CM077559.1, forward strand.
AGCATAACAAACTTTGTTTGACTCACAAGTTCAAAGGAAGCTAAACCTCACAAGTTTAAATGAAGTGGAAGAAATGACACCGAAAAAGCTCAAGTAGTGATTAAGCTAAAGAGAGGCACTATAAAGCAAGCATGGAATTATGTACGTCATTTGTAAGGTATAAAAGTTCAATTCTATAAGCCAAATGCATTATAATCATGCACTTCATCATTTTTGGAGTTTCAATCACTTAAAGTCTTGAATATCGAGATTTTCAATTCCGCGATTTTCAAAATGTTTTAAATCATACAAACGTGTTTTATAGCATGTATTTGAGGTGGACAAACTATCGAAATTGATTTTGAATGCACCGGTATATGTTTAAACGACTTTTGGATTAACATTAAAAATACTAGTCAATCAACACGTTCTCCGCACGTGATGCACAAATTTTTTGAATGAAATTAAGAAATAATTACATATAAAATCCAACTATGTCGCTTAAAAAAATCTCCATAATGTCAAATTATTTCATATTTCATTCAAAAAGATTTTTTTTCGTAAGAAATAAAAAATTGTTTCCCCCAATGTTTGAACCCATGACCCTTAATCCAATGGTTCATTCAAAAGAAATTTTGAAATTGCTACAATTTAATTAATATAAAAATTTAAGATAATAAATGAGATCAGAAATAGAAACTAATTACGCAAAACATGTACATACATGTCGACATTGTAGATTGAAATCTTCAATCTGAAATTAAATTTGACAACATCGGATACTCATCCCTTATGATGGTATAATGTTTTAACTAAGTTGACAGTCCGTTAATCTAAGAAGAGTAAAACTTCTTATACTTCACCAATATTTTGAGGTGATGAATTTTACAAAACAACGTATAGATCTATATTATTTCTTAAATAAAAAACTTGATCATTTGTGTTTAAGTGACTTCGATGATCTCCACCATATAGCAATCTATGTACTTAATTTGTGATTAACCTTTCACCAATGACAAACACACCAAATACTCGTATAATTTAGAAAAACACAAAATAAAAAAAATTAAAAACACACAAAATTAAAATTTTAAACATTCAAATGTCTAGGCGTGCAACAAAAGAAAATAATTAAGAAACACAAAAATGTAATGTAAATAATAATTAAGAAACTATTACTTGAAAAAAATTAAGAGAAATTGTTTATTACTCAATTTTTACGACTAAAAACCACGATTAGAAGATAGCACATGTACGCAACCACGCATTTATTTTCGCCTATATTAACTTCTGCCAATAAAGAATATCCACCATCCCCTTAGCCTCTACTTCTTTCCAATCATTCTTCTTTCCAATCATCCTAAGGATGACATATGTGTACACAGTGGGAATTGTAGAGAGAACCCAATGAACTTGTTGTGGAGACACTTGAAGAAGATGATTCCAAGTTCTTCATTCAATAGTAGAACCCTTGTTCTCGTTTTGAGATTTCTCTAAATTTTCTAGGTTAATAGTAAATAGAGAACTTGCCTTGATTTCAATAGTAAATATGGTGAAATGTGTAGTAGTTATCTATTTTCAATTTTTAAAAACATATGGGAGTAGTTTTCTTTTTTCATTTCAAGTAGTGGGAGATAATTAAGAAGAAGTTTATGTTTAATTTTTTATTTTGTAAAAAGTTGAAGAGGTTTAAGAAACCAACTATAAGTGCTTTTTCCATAAATACCCCCAGTTTGAATTGTCTAAATTTTTTGCAAACCAATAAAAAAAAGCATTTGGGGGCAATGTTGGAATAATGTTAAAATTTAAATTAATTGAATTGTGTGGAGGATTGGCATTATATATAGTATAGATTTGTAGAAAAGCCCCTATGATTCATGAAATCGGAAAATTTGATTTTCAGAGTGTGTAAAAGTATCCTAGATTTCTAGACATGTTTTATAGACCCTACTAGACATGTGTGATGTATTTTCAAAGGTCTAGTATAGTCATAGGTCCGTTAGGGAGTCATTCTATAAAGCCAATAAAATATATAATTTCAGACCCCTATACATGGAGCACACTCCACATTAAGGTGAAGCTCGTTCCAGGACCTGTAGCGTGCCCCATGAAATGGTGGAGCGCACGTTATTTGTCTGCCTGACAGCTTTTTAAATGCTTTCAATTCACACTCTTAATTTGGGTTGGTGGATTGTTTTGAGCCCTTAAATCACCTATAATGGTCATACACATTAAAAAGCACATACACAAAGTGCTTTTTAATTGGTGCTTTATTTTTAAATGTGTGTTCTTGGTGTTTGGTTATGTAGAACATAACCAAACACCAAGAACACACATTAGACTTCTGTTGTTAAAGCACACACACAAAGTGCTCAAAAATCATGATTTCGCAAGAAAAGTAATAATCTAATACATACACTCACTTGGGGATTGTTAGGGCTGAACTTATGCACATCAAGTGAGGTCAAAGAAAGTGTTCTAAGGCTTACAGCTCTTGTTTAGTTTTAAATGAATGCGAACCTAGGTATAGTTTCATAGATGTTCTTGTCAACTTAAATTTATTTGCTTGAGGATATCTCTTTATATTAATTCTACAATTATTATCCTTTGTTTAACCAATGTGTATTCTGCAGGTTTGTTTGAGAGGTGTGCCAGACTGTTATTTGATCTTGGTTAAGGTATCAGGTCCAAGTAGTAGCCTGGGACGGGCGACCCGACCCTAGGTCGGGGAAGGGTCGTCACAATTGGTATCAGAGCATAGGGATTAGAACCTAGTGAAACATTAGGTTAGTGAAACCTAAGTTTTAGAGCCTTTTAATGTAATGGTCAAGTTTAAGTTAGACAAATCAATGGTATGGAACATTGGTTTAAAGTCAACTTAACATACTTAAATGATAAGTCCTAGGATGGGATGGAACAAAAGAAATTTAACAAAGACTTACTATGATGATTATTTGCTACCTTATATATATATATATATAAATATTCGTTAGATGTAGATAATTGTTGTCCTCCCCTAGTTTAAACTGTCTCTGATGATTTTCGTCAGTAGATGAGGAACTTGAGTTCGACAAGACAATGAGGGGGGATGACTATGAATGGTGCAACAAAATCGAGGGAAACTATTGAGAGGTTCCATACGCTTCAAGAATGTCTGCAACGACTGTTGCGAAAATGAATAAACTTCAATTAAAACATACATGGTGTGATGCACCTATACTTAATGCTAGAGTATCCAATAAAGACCTAAGCAAGAATTGTGAGACTTGAAAGGGCAATGAGACGCCATGCTAAATACGTGAAATGGATTAGTGATGTGGTCACATTTTAGAGGAGTACCTCTGACACCTGAAACTTTATTAGGATAGCTAAAATTAACATCTTGTTTAAAACATAAGTTAATGATCTTAGTAAGGATGCAAATTAATCTTGGTTTCAAATAATGATAATTAAGTTAGTCCGGCTAAGCGGCTGAACTTAGGAAAAAAAAACTTAATTCAAGATATAGAGGATACGCTACTATGAAAACCTCTAACGCACGATTAAAGATGTAAATCATTGGCCTACAAAATTCGATTTGAAGGTTATTATTACACATCAAATTATGTTATTTCAGGTGATGTATTTTTATCGAAAAATGATTTTTCGACTATATTGGATCATGATGTTTGTATTATTTTCGAGTTGATGTTTGCCACACTTTATTGAAGTTTTTATGGAAGGATTCAAAGTGTCTTTACAAAATTTTGAAAAGGCAAACAAGAACAAAAAAGGAAACCATTTATTTTCCTTGGTATTCAAAAGATAAAGCGAATAGACTCATACACATTTCAAGAATTTGATGTCGTAATTTTAATCCTTACATAAAGTGTTTTACTGAATTTCAATGTTTTTGATTTGATGAAAACGAAATGTATCATTTGGGTCTATGTCAACAGTGTGTTTGGTTCACAAAATTTACTTACGGTTATAGTTTACATTTGAATTACATTGACCAAATTGACTCGAAAGGGGTTTTACGAATTGTTAGAAAATACGAGAGGAATTTCAGATGATTTCTATAAAATAAACCAAATGCGGCTTGAAAAAAAAGTTTTTGATGAAAACTTAGTACTTGGAAACAGGTTTTGATTCGAATTTCACTTCTCGATTGATTGAATTACAACATTCAAGTTTTTGATCGAACATATGCAAAAGAAATTTAAATCTAAATTAGTTATTGATAAGTTGAATATGAAAGATAAGGACTTCAAACTGAGAGTTAACATCGTAGCATAAGTACGTGATGTACGGGATAGCGAATGAGAAATTAAAGAATATCTCGAAAACAACTCAATAAGAAAATTCAGTGACTACTAGTACACTTAAAGATAAACGAGTTAATAAAATTAGAGGATACCAGGAATTGATAAATTATTTTTGAAATGAATGAGGAGTACGCGATGGCAGTACCATGATTGAATAATTAAGAAAAGCCTCAAACTAAAAAATATATGAGTCAAATTAGTATGACGTGAAGAGTATATTACATAGTTAATGATGTTAAAATGAACTTAATGATAGGTGAATCATTAAAAATTGGGGACACTCCAATGAAAATAATATTTCTGATGTGATTGGACATATGAACTAACAACTGTTGAGTCAAAGTAAAACCTAACTTGATTATTAGGGGACGATTGAAGGAAAGATGATGTTGAAGAGTTAAAGAAGGAAACGATTGTCACATAACCTAAGTCAACAATGACTTGATTCTTAAAATTGGGGATCCTAAAGTAGGATCGACCCATGAAAAAAATATGAAAGAGTAATTCGGTGATGAGAAGAATTGCAAACTCTAGATAGAAAATACATACTAAGATAGCTTTTCGTAGCCATAAAAATTACAAGGGGTACCATGTTCAAGTACTTAAGATTTTCAAACGAAATGGTGTCATTACAAGGAATCATGTTGATCACTTATAGGAAGTAACTTGGAATCCCATGATAAAAGTAAACATTTCATTAAAAGCGTGGACTACCAAACCTGATGGTTGAATAAAGGATAAAGGATCGGACTGACAGATTCGCAAATAAATTGGGGATCCTAGGTTAGGATCAACCCCCCCAATAAAGTGGATATTATGTAATACGCATGAAACAATAATTATGGATGATAAGAAAATACCCTAAACTAGCAATAAAACATGAATATGAGTAGACAAGAAATTTTCTAAACCTTCACACCGTTAATAATTGTTAAACAAAATGAGTGGTTTACACTTGAAAGTATGAGTGCTTAGTATAAGTCCAAAAGTGAAAACCCTGATTTGATGGTGTAAAATAATTTGAAATACTACCAAGTGGTTAAGCAATAGGTTTGCAAATAATCAAATGTTGAAGATATCAACACGTAGTGATAATGCACGAACAATCAAGGCTGATGCCTTAACAAGGGATAAAAAAGCATAAAAAATTTATATGGCATAAAGGTTTGCCTAAGCATGTAAAGAAATGATGAATCATGACCATGAGTTTGATCTACATTGAAAGTAGAATCATTGGGTAAATCATATTGACATTATATAATAATAGTTAAAAAAAACTGAGACCATAAACATTGGTGTTGGTGAATTAAACTTGAGAATCATGCCGATAAGAGTAAAGTTTGAAAAAGAATTTCACAGATGAGGTCTCTTTGAATTATTTTCGTGAGAAATCACTATAATATTCTTACTTTCAAGAATCACTGAATTTAGAAAAAAAGGGAGAACATCATGAATGGCTCCTTGCTAAGTGTAAGCAAGAAAACCATATGCTAAATAGTGCAAGAAAATTTTTGAAGCAAGTGCAAACATGAATTTGTGTAGTTGAAATCAAAGGTTTAATAACAAGTCGTGCAAGGTAAACCTATGTGAATTCCACGTATATCAATCTATATTTTATTGTTGGAGTATCCAATAAAATGTATATGAAGTGCGATAATAGTAACACACTAGTGTAGTAAATTGAAATGTAAGGGTGAGTTATGAACTTGAAAATAATTGAGTCGTAGTGAGTTACAAAACCTTAAGAAATATGCCACGGATATAGGCTAGATAATCTCGAGGAATGACATGGATGCCAAATTTAAAAAAAAAAAGAAGTTAAAAAAAACCATGCTTCTCTGTGAGTGGAAAACTTTAAATAATCTATAAAAGCTAAGAGATGGCTCGGAACGGTGACAATAAGTATTTGTGCACCAAAGGTGAACCTAAATGAGCCAAGAGAATTCAAAATGCTCGCTCAGAAATTGTGAAAGTCGAACGGTACGTAGGCACGATGTGAAAAGTTTCTTTGAAACAGAATGATTGTGATATGAGACCTTAGTATGAAACAAAGATGACGATATGATATATCGCATATGGACGAGTGTTGAATTTTGCTTAGGGTTGGTAGTGATTTCAAATGTTCCTCAAGATTACGAGGGTGGAAGTTTATTGCGTAAGTTAATGGTCAAATGTGACAGAGGAGTTGACTTGAATTATGAACCTACAAGAATGAATGTCGATAAATGTACAATGGACAGTGATGTTAATGCATATCTCCGAAAGGAATGCTAAATCTGCTCATTTATAGCCTCTACAGATAAGTCACAATGACATGTGAGTTGCACATTGATATATATAAAGGAAATGGTGATTGAAATAGTGTGCTAGTGTTCTTGATATGATGGATAGTTATCATTGTTTTTCCAACTACCAGGTGGTGGTATGGTTTTACTGCCAGACAGGCAGAGATACTTCTTTTCGATACAGATAGGCACCATATCACATCTCAGTATTGTTCGTTCACTCATTGTGTGAATGACTCAAGTGCACATTACGACTTCATTGTGTGAATCACTCATTGTGTGAATGACTCATTGTTCGTTCACTCATTGTGTGAATGACCCATTTATCTGAGTTTGGTCCAGACATAGCCTCCTGATAAGTGGTGGCCTCATTTTGATCCATAAGCAACACATCACGACTATCAGTAATGAGAAATCTGAAAATCTCTGGCTCATGTCTTACCCTACCAGATTTACGTGGGCCTTGTGTCACTTGCGGAGGTTCAACTGGTTCAGAACGTTGTTGAACTTCCAGTAGTGGTTCAGTGTTTATCTGTGATTCTTGAACTTCTTCAAGATTTATTTCTCTCCCACTAGTGTCTTTTGAAATAAACTGTTTTTCCATAAAGGCACCATACCGAGCAACAAATACTTTGTTCTCAGCAGGATTATAGAAGTAATATTCTTTTGTTTCATTAGGATATCCCACAAATAGACACTTGTCAGATTTAGATGCTAGTTTTTCTGAGACTTGTCGTTTTACGTAAGCCTCACAGCCCCAAATTTTAAGGAAAGACAAACTAGGTCTCTTCCCATACCATATTTCATATGGTATTTTATCAACCGCTTCAGAAGGAACACGATTTAAAGTAAAAGCTGCAGTTTGTAATGCATAACCCCAAAAGGATATAGGAATATCTACGTGACTTATCATAGATCGAACCATATCTAATAAGGTTTGATTTCTCCTTTCAGAAACTCCATTCCATTGTGGAGTTGTTGGTGGACTCAATTGGGAGACAATCCCACAATTTCTAAGATGATCATCAAATTCTTGGCTCAAATATTCACCACCACGATGTGATCGAAGTGCTTTGATAGTTTTACCAAGTTGATTTCGCACTTCATTTTGAAATGTTCAAAACATCTCAAATGATTCAACTTTATGTTTCATAAGATATACATAACCATATCTGCAGAAATTATCAGTAAATGTAATGAAGTACTGATAACCTCCTCTAGCCATTGTGTTTATAGGACCGCATACATCAGTATGTATTAGACCCAATAAATCACTTGCCATTTCACTATGTCCAGTAAAGGGACTTTTAGTCATCTTGCCTAGTAAACAAGATACGCACGTTTCATATGATTCCAAGTCAAATGAATCTAGAAGTCCATCTTTATGGAGCTTCGTTATGCGTTTCTCATTTATGTGGCCGAGACGACAATGCCAAAGATAGGTTTGATTCAAATCATTTGACTTAAATCTCTTTGTATTTATGTTAAAGACTGGAGTATCAGTGGACCTTTCATGCTTAGAATATAAAGACCATCACACAAATTAGCATTTGCATAAAATATTCCTTTACGAGAAATGGAACATCTATTATTCGCAATAATAAAATCAAAACCATCCATATCTAAGCATGAAATAGAAATGATGTTTCTGCTCAAGGCAGGCACAAAATAACAATTATTTAAAGTTAAGATAAGTCCACTTGGTAAGACTAAGTCATATGATCCAACAGCCAGGGCAGCAACTCTTGCTCCATTCCCTACGTGGAGGATGACTTCTCCTTTCATCAACTTTCTACTTCTGGTGAGTCCCTGCACATTTATACAAATGTGAGATCTACATCCGATATCCAATACCCAGGAATCACTAGTAGATAAATTGATTTCAATAACATAAATACCTAAGGTGGTAGTCACACTACCCTTTTTCTTCTTTAGATCTTCCAGATAGAGTTTGCAATTTCTGAACCAATGTCCAGGTGCATGGCAGAAATGACAATTTTCTTCCTTTTCCTTTTGGTGCTTTGAAGCAGGAACAGGCTGGGGCTTGACTTGTTCCACAGGCTTTGCAACAGGTGCAGTAGCAGCCTTGGCAACTTTAGCCTTGCCTTTGCCTTTCTTCTTCATTCCCTTTCCCTTTTGGACCATCAACACATTACTAGAGGGTTTCTTGATATTTTGTTCAGCAGTTTTGGGCATCAAATGCAACTCTAAAATTGATTTCTCCATATTATTCATATTGTAGTTAATCACAGATTGTGAGTAACTCTCCGGTAATGAATTTAGGATCAAATCCGTAGCCAACTCTTGGCTTATGGGAAATCCAAGTCTATCAAGTTTGTCAACTTAGCCCTTCATCTTAAGAACATGAGGACTAGCTGACGCACCCTCAATCATCTTACAAGAATGCAGGTTCTTGACTGTCTCGAACCTTTCTTGCCTTGCTTGCTGTTGGAACATTTCCTTCAGCGTTACAGCCATGTCGTAGGCTTCCATTAGTTCCATGTCCTTCTGAAGTTCAGGAACCATAGTTGCCAACATAATGCATACAACATCAGTAGAATCGTTGACATGCTTATTATGCGCATCCTTCACAGCTTTCGTAGCATTGGCTGGTGGGTCCTCAGGGATCGGAGCATCCAGAACATACAACTTGCGTTCATGCTTGAGAACAATTTTCAAGTTTCTGAACCAATCAAGAAAGTTAGTCCCAGATAGCTTATCCTTCTCAAGGATAGATTGCAGTGACATGGGATTATTGTTACATAAAGAGGCCATTGATCTACAATAAAGATTATGCAGAGTTTATTTTAGTATAGAGGAATAGACTCCCACTAAATTAACAACCCTCCTAAAACATACTATTTATTTAAGGGACTAAAATCCATATTTCACCTAATTCTATGACAGCTATGGCATGAAACACAGAACAAGATTATTTAGGTAGGTAATTACCAATTACATCTTATGTAATTTTAGATACATTTATGAGATATGAGACATCTTATGTCTTAGCATGTTTTTATCTCATCATTTGACTAAAGCTCAAAACTATTTTGATGGCTTTATTAAGTCGGACCATTTTAAACATTTAGGTAACTCTTACCCAACTTGTCTCACCAAAATAACACAATACACCCAGCATGGCTGAAACTGTATTAGTGCGATTGAGGCCTTAATAAGTGTTTAAAATTGGATGGCATGAAACTTAAAATTTACTAGAGGGATTTTATTCAGTTTTAGTGATTTTATGTAAACAGTGAAATATCATATATTTTATTGATTTGTTAAATCACTAAACAATTTGGAGATTTTTATACTATTTACAAGGTGCAGCGCCCCCATTTTTTTTTTTAGAAGACTGATCTCAATTCCGAAAATTGAAATTTGCTATAAAAAATCATATTTTTCGCTGATTTTACTATTCTAAATTTACCCCTTAATTTATCCAAAATTAAGTAAATTTAAATATTTTTAATTAACCCGGGCCCACATCTAACTAATCATCTTATCCTAATCCAATTAGGACTTCAGATATTTGAATCCTAGCATATCACCAATAACAAACTTCTCCATATTTATCTCCTATCTAATAGGGATAATGAAACCGATTTTGCATATATCTCCTAGTCTAATTTGTTATCTATCTTTATCAAATAGAAACTTCATAACAAAATAGATATAACAAGATAAATAAATAATTTTGAAAATTAATTATTTATTTTGGATTTAAGATATTTGAATCCTAGTATATCACCAATAACAAGATTCTTGATATTTATCTCATATTCCAATTTGTTATCTATCTTTATCAAATAGAAACTTCATAACAAAATAGATATAACATGATAAATAAATAATTTCGAAAATTAATTATTTGCAATTTCGATCTTCATCGAAATAATCACAAACATGTAATTGAATCATGAACTACTATCCCAATCGAACCTAATGGTGTCATGGATCATAGAACGCAAAACTCAATTCATTAAAGTTATTCAAATTAACCTAACATGGTTACTAGCATATACGAAACTAATTTCAATTAAATCACGAATATATGTATCATATACACAAAACATGATAATAAATCTCATAGAAAACTTATGTATATCACATATACATCAACTATTAACATGCTTTCAATCATATATCATAAGAAAACATGCAATGAGTTTAATGGAATCAAACTCGAAGGCTCTGATACCACTGTTGGTGTTGGGGTTCATGCGCAGCGGAGATTATAAAATAATTTTGACAAAAACCCCAACAGGATCCGAATTTGATTCCATTAAAAACGTTTAAACTATGAAAACTTAATCATACCTCGGTCGCAATGTACCTTTCTGAAGGTTAATCGATCTCTAAGGCGCTGCCAACGACGAACGCCCTCTATTAGCAGTCCACACACGAACGGCGGCCGAGATTTGAAGTGCTAGCTTCGAGAGAGTATCAAACCTTTTTGTTTCTCTCCAAAATGATCCAAAGCATACCAAAAACCCTAAGTCGTTTCTAAAACGAAAAATAGAGTTTCGGCCTTTTAATCTTTCGTACTTGTATTCTAACTTAAAGCATCTATTTATACAGCCCTTGTATATAGACGGTTAAGTAAATTACACATATACCCCTACTTAAAGAAATATAAGTGTAATACACTACAAGGACGTTTCTGTCATGAATTTTATCATATAAAATTCGTTTTTCTGAACCATCTTAAAATCTCGCAAAACCATTCTTAGTGTGCAACCCAACAAGCTCATACAACGTTGGCAGTATACCAAAACACATTTTAGTATACAAGTCATAAGCAGCCTCTAGCAAGACATTATGACTACCCAAGTTGTATGAATATCAAATCGATACAACCTAATCAATAGTGTATATAACATCCTTTTTGTCACACGATATTCTTTGTGATCAAACATATGGCATGGAATTGTCATCCAACATGTTCAATCGTACTAGTCTCGATCTCTAGGTAGACTGAAAACATTCAAGTGACATTGATCAATATCAATTCACTTAGACTAGGCCTTTTAATAGTCTAACACATCGAGGGATCCACTAGATATCTCTCGTTATATGAGAGGGACAAATTCTATCTCGATTACACAACTTCATCACATTGCTCACATAGTAACCAATCACAACCTTTATAATCGTCCGGTTAAAGACAACGTTTGATAGTGTCAAATCACTATGTTCCTAATGTTGAAGTCTCTGGTAATCTCAAGTCAGAAGACTGAAAAATATACCTATCATGAGAAACAACTATGACTTAATCCATGTGATATTCTCATAGCGGGTCAGTCCAGTACTTTGTTCTCTAACAAGTACTCATGATCTTGATTCGTATTCCTATACGTATGATCATCGTATGATCATCAATCAAGATTCACACTAGTCTTAATTCATTATAGTTCCCAGTATAATAATCAACTAGGGACATTTAGGATATTTCTGTAAATACCCATGGATCTTATTATAATGTAAACATGCAAATCAATTATAATAAACAGCAAATGAAATCCTCTATTTTATTAACTAAAATGTATTCATAAAGACTATTAATGGATTAAGCTATGGCACATTTCCCAACAGATAGCTGAATGATATTTAGCAGAAGAGTCGACATTCTGTTGTTGCAAGTACTTTGAAAATGCATCTCAAATTGGGATTCGGTCTGCTAGGAATATAGATATCGATATAGTCGGTCTTGAAGGTTATCCGATGTCTAGAGGAAAGTTAACTACTATCCCAAATGATATGCTTAAAGCTGCACACCGTTATGTTCTATTCAATAGAGAAGAAACTCAACCTTATATAGAGTAAGTTATTTTCATATATATAATTTAATTCATAAATATGTATACATATATATATATTAAATAAAGTGTCCAACTTGTTTAACTGAACGATATTTAGCAGAAGAGTCGACATTCTATTGTTGCAAGTACTTTGAAAATGCATCTGAAATTAGGATTTGGTCTGCTAGGAATATAGATATTGATATAGTCGATCTTGAAGGTTATTGGGTGTCTGGAGGAAAGTTAACTACTATCCCAAATGATATGCTTTGAAGCTGCACACCGTTACGTTCTATTCAATAGAGAAGAAACTTAACCTTATATAGAGTACGTTATTTTCATATATATAATTTAATTCATAAATATGTATACATATATATTAAATTACATGTCCAACATGTTTTCTTATTAGGATGCACTTGGATGAACTGAGGGCTTCAAGTATGCAACTTATATCACTAGGCAAATGCACCTCCGCAGATTAAAGATCAAGGAAATGATACTAGCATATCATCAACCTTATGGTGGCTATCAAAAAAGCTAAGGGAGCAAGTGATGTTATACATTGGATATGTTATAAATGGCTTTCGGTTTCACACTAAAGGCGTTGAGAATACACGTCAAAATAGTGGTGTATCTGTGAATCTACCACTAGGTGTAGAGCTAGTTCCAAAGACCCTGCACATGTCACCGCTGATGTTGTATATTACGGTGTCATCAAAGAAATCGTCTCCTCAATTATAATCAGTTTTATATCCCGATGTTCTGGTGTGATTGGCCAAATCTAACGAATGTAACAAATAAAGATGATGGGTTTATATTAGTTAACCTCCATAATGGGTTTAATCAATTTGAAAATGATCCATTTGTCTTGGCATCAAGAGCTAAGCAAGTATTTTATTCTAAAGAAAGTGATTCGTCTCCTTGGTATGTTGTATTGCAAGCTCCTCCAACTGGCCATTATGACATAAATGATGAGAACGTCGACATTTTTCCGAGCTCTTCAATTTTAAGTTCTCCAATTGATGTTGTGGATGAGGAACCTTATTTAAGAGTTGATGCTGATGGTACACTATGTGATGCATAGATGGGAGAATGATGGTACACTATGTGATGCATAGATGGGAGAATGACATTTATGAATTGTTAGAGTTTTGTATCCTATGTGATGTTTAGACTTAATGTTGATGGTTCAATATTTGTGGATTATTAAATGTAAGAATGATGCTTCGATGATCAATATTGCTGAAGGATATGTTTTCCTTTTCTTACTCTATCATATTAATATTTTAAAATAAAGAATTTTGTATGTATTTTTTCATTACTTTTACAGGTGCCTCACTTATATTCTTCCAATTGATTTTTGGATTGCATTCTGTTAGGAGAAGATGAAAAAAAGCAAAGTACATTCTTTTTTATTTATAATAAATACTTATTTTGTTTTCGGGTGTTTTCTTATAATAAATCATTAAATTTTAATTTGCAGGATTCAAGTAAGACAAAATCAAATGTTAGAGGACAACAACGTGAGGCGATTCTTGCTGTATTAGATCAGAGCAAAAGTCAAAATATGTCAGAGGAGAGACCTCATTAAACAACGACATCCGAGGGCAATGGAAGTAATGAACAAGCGACTTCAACAATTGTAAAAGAGAAAACGAAGAGTGGTCGCACATTGATGGGATCAATTAACAGCCTTACCCCTAAGTTGAAAATTGAGTTTAATGACAAAGGTCAAATGGTTGGAGAAAATTTCCAAAAAAACTCACATCGTACATGGGAGTTCTTGCACGTGAGCATGCATCATTGGATTTTTCCAGTTGGACAAAAGTTGATTCACTTACAAAAAACAGATTGTGGGAAATGGTTACGGTGGGAGCAATTTCATATCGATGTTTTTAGCGTATGTGTGTTTGGTTTTAAATTTTTTTGATGTATTTATTTGATTACATATATGCAGCAAAAGTTTGTAATTGACGATTTACATAAGTATCTCATGCTTCAAAAGATGGGACGAAGTTGGAGAAAATATAAATCTAGATTGACTTTTGCTTTGATGAAAATAAAGAAGAAGAATTACAAAGGGATGTCATACAAACAACTTCGTCCATCAAATTTATTCACTGAAGCAGAGTGGGAAACTTATGTTAAGAAGAGGACATCTCCTGATGTTGAGGTAACTCTATTATTGATGTTTATCTTTTGATCATATCTTTTTCTTTTTGTAGAGATTTATATTTGTATGATTATATTTTGGGATTGTGTTATTAAGGCTAAAAGTAACAAGTTCAAGAAGATTAGAAAGACAAGTCAACTAATCTATACTTTAAGCCGAAAGAGTTATGCTCGCAAAGAACATGAGATTGTAAGTATATATATACTTTTTGGTTACTCTTATTTCCTGAATATTATTAGTTTCATATCCAAAATGAATGAAACAACACAAGCTAATTTGTATTAAATTGTGAACATTAAAGGCAATGGAAAATCCAAAAGCACCACCACTTTCAAGGACCTAACTCTGGACTTTGGGGCACCTTAAGAAGAATGGTCAACCTGCAAATGAAGCCACTAGGGATATATTGGTAGTAACAAGAGCAAAGTTTTGTATTCTCTTTCATTGTATGTGATATAGTGCTCTCTTATAAATGATTAAACATCCTTAATACTTGTGTTTCATAGGAGAAAGTTAAGGAATGCAACCAATCCACAACAAATCCAATTTTAGAAGACGATATAAAGGAAGATGCAATTGCTAGAATACTTGGCAAGGAACGACATGGGCGCGTACGTGGTCTTTGGCATGGTGTTACCCTTTCGAGTCTTAAAGCTAATGCTTACACAAATGGGAGAGTGAAAGAGCTTGAAGGCAATGTTCAAGTCAAGCTCAAGAAATAAAGATATTAAGAGAGGAAGTTAAAGGATTCGAAGCTCTTAAAGAAGAAATGGAACTCTTAAAATCTATGCTTCTCCAAAAGACTAATCAGGTAAATTATATAAATATAGTTTGGAGAATATTCATGGTAAAGCCTTCATTCAATTAAGTTGTTACGCTTATATATAAATTAAAACTTACTATTTTTCATTCTATTTTAGACTCAAGATAAAAGCTTCGAGGATATAATGAAGGCTTCAACTCAAGCACCTAAGGTAATATTCAATTCATAAGTAGTTGAACACTTGTTATGTTTTGTTTATATTTATTGAATTTCTTGGTGCAGACACAACAAGCTATTGATGGTAGTTCATGTGTACTTCATCAAAAGTGCAAATTGTTGAAGTTTGATGGCATTAGTGATAAAGCTGTTGCAGTTGCAGAGGGTTCTATTGCATGTGTTGACCCTACCGAAATTGTACATCACATCCCTTTGGGAATTGGCAATTGGAAAATTTGGATTGAACGTGTCATTGACTCTACAACCCTTCTTTATAGACCAAACATAGAATCAGACTATATGGCTAGAAGAGAAGGAACAAATGTTGTTTGGCCCAAAAAATATGTTATTCTTATATGAAACTTAAGGTATGTTTTACTTTGTATGTAGTACTCATATAAAACTCATTATTCTCTTAGATTAGATTTTTTGTTTGATAAGTACTATTTGATCACATTATGCTATTCAAGCTATCTAGGAGAGAAATGAGATTTTATTTTGGTCTTTGATAGAAGATAGGAAATGGAAAAATGAACTCATCATGTGAGAGTGCTTTAATGAACTACACAACTTGTGATTTGTTGCGACCCATTTATAGTATTTTTTATACATGTTAAAAATGCAATAACTTTCTCTCATATTTTGTAATTTTTGGGAACCTTTAGTTTTAGTGGAAACACTGTCAAAATGAACTCATCTTGTAGATGCATATATGATGCTTGTTTCTATTTTTGTTACTTGATTGTTTGAAATCTGCATCATTTAGTTTCTTCATTATATTATTATGTATGTTTGAAATATACAAGATCTAAACTAACTTTCACGTACAAAATCATGCAAATCAAACACATGTTGTGAAGCAGGTTTGATCTCATTTCCTCATAACTTATCTTGTAAATTAGTTTTTAGTAATATTAGAAATTATAAATACCTTGAATGCCGTCTTCCACATGAATGATAGTCACATTACTACTTTCAAAGTTGTTGATTAGTAATGTTTTACTTGTGATAATATGTAGCTGTCTTATTTAATTTATTGTTGTTGTTATAGTTTTAGTACAATTCTTTATTGTTGTTGTTATAGTTTTAGTACAATTCTTTATTGTTGTTTTAAATATGCATTATTGTTATTGTACTTGTGATAATAGGTGTATATTTGCCTTATTTATGTTTGTTCTCTTTATGTTTTTTAGGTCTTAGAGACGCCAAGTACTTTTGGAAACTTACAATCTCAAAGTTGCATTTTAATGAAATAGCTCTATTGTTTTGTATCTCAAATAGAGTTTATTTTTCTCTTTGAGTGTTGTAAAAGATACAAAGTGGTCACTTTCTACAAGGCATTTTGTTAGTTTGTGTGGTATTGGAGATATATAGAACAAGTTTGAATCACAAATTATGTCTTTTGTATTTAGTAACTTTGCCATATTATGAAGATATAATATTTTTTTTATTTCAATGTGAGTGCTTTGAATTGTACATTTTTTTGTGAAAAAATGATTATAGGTAACATTAAAAACCACAACCTTGAATGACTTTTCAATGTCCTAACATTATAAGGACAATACCCATAATTCTCCTATAAGACCAGGACATTTACAAATTGTCTTTGTTGAGTAAGATTATTTCGGATGCATAACAAAACTCCTAATAGACTAATTTATGACATTTGCAAAAACATCCTTGTTGTAAAATATGGTGTTTCAAACTGACCTAATAGACAAGACATCAACAACAACATGAAATGTCCTTAACACATAATCTAAGACAATACCCATAATTGTCCCAGTAGGAAACGATGATATTAAGATTATGCCATTATAATAGAAGACTTTTTAGGATGATTGAACAAAAGCCTAATTGAGTATAGGAGGACAGTTTCAAATAAATCCTTATTATGATACAGAACATTTACAAAATCGTCCTAATAAATATGACTTTTAACAACAACAATAAAATGATATAATAAAAAAATAAGGACGATTAGAAGATATCCTTGAAGAAAGACTTTACCAGTTTTGTAAAACCAGGACGCTCAAAAAGTCATAACGTGCACTTATGACTACATTTACCAATGTCCTAAATAATGTAAATGAGGACTTCTATACGAGGACAATCTCCTTATTTGTAATAGACTTTCTACTACATCGACATCTAGGATGTAGACTAAATTGTCCTAAAGGCTCTAAGAGGACAATTTACGAATGTCCTCAAAGACCTTGATTCTTGTAGTGGGTGTATAAGACCTTATTGCAGAAGGCATCTTATAAAAGACCTAGTTAAGGCTAGGCATTCACTAAGCTTGTGGGATTAGGGACATTCACTTGTTGGTAATATAAGTGGGGGCTTTAAGTCCCTGTGCATTCACCCATAAGGGGCTGGCTTTCTAAAAAATTTAAAAGAAAAATTAAGAACCCTTACTAATGAACGCACAAAACCTTGAACGGTTTGTACATATTATATTATATAATATATATATATATATATATATATATATAATATATAATTAAAAGTAAATTAATTGGGTTTGGAAAAATAGATAGAATATTATGGAAAAATTCAAAGAAAAAATGAGAAATTAAAAAAATTTAGGAAATTGAGTTTTGAGACTTTTTCAAGCATTTGGCACCACGATGTAACTCGAAAAATGTGCTACAGCTAAAAATTAGAATAAAATTCTAATTTTTTGCCTAATATTATAAATTAACTTAATGTGGCTTTAAATCGATTAAAATGATATAAAATGAACTTCAGGGACTAAAAGAACCGTAACGTGGGTACCAGGGAGTTAGGCGGCAGATTTGGGCAACCAAGCAAGTCAGAGCGTGTAATAGGTTCATAAAACCTATGAGAATGTTTCACTTTATTCGTGGTGTTATTTTTATCGAATATCATATCAGTTTTCATGTGTGACTGCTGGTGGTCAAGCATGGGCTTTCACTCTTGGTTGTAGCTAGATCTTTTGCGCTGGTTAGCTTGCAATAACACTCGTGTTGATGGTAGTAGAATATATCTATAACTGTCGAGAGGGATTAAGGGTTCCCTTAACTTGAAATAGCGTCTAGAGGTGTTCCCATGTTACTGAAATTGAGGTTTAGTCACTGTAGGCATGTATTCAGTACCACAAGACAACACTGGATTCCTATACTTATTTTCATGAATCGATGAGGTTAGGTCGGGGTTTACTCTAGCATTTTTTGATACTTTATATTTCTTGCTGTTGTTTTTGTGAGATGTATGTTCCCTATAGCTATGAGAATATGATTGTATGTTGCTAGAGGACATATTCGTATGTCTCATAGATTTATCATTTAATTTCATGAATGCGGCATGGAAATCTCTCGGGAATTTACTCATTGGACTATTCCCCTTATTTGTTGGGTGACTGAGTGTAAATCCTTCGACGAGCAAAAGCAAGGGTAAGGAGGTTTTGGGCAACTACCATTGAGTTCGTTGCAGCTTCAGCTCATGTTTTCGACTACAATACATATATATTTATGTTTTGCTGGGTTTTAGGGACTTTAGAGCACTAAATACATGTATATCGATTTATATTGATATTCGCCTTAGTTATATGCATAGAATTTTGTTTGGTTTTCCACTATTTAGGATTATTTAATATGCGTAATTCAAAATTTTAGGACTTCCATTATTAATTACTAATAAATTAAATATCTAACTTTATAAAACAACAAATATGAATGACATGATTAGTTAGAGAGGACGGACCGTTATAAATGGGACTACAGACTCGGTAGAGGTTGGTGATGTGTTCGGCGACGTGACAGGTGTAGTCGGGCCCTCGGGTGGCTAGCAGTTGGCCACAGGGCAGCCTCGGAATTTGGGGCTGCCACAGTTTGGTTTCAGAGCGAGGTTGATAGGGCCTAGGAACAATAGTTTACAAAAAATAGAATAAAACTTAAATGTCACGACCCGAATTTCTAACAACCCAAAAAATGTTCTATTTTTATATGGCTTTGTTTAGTACCTAATTATACTCATGTCAGTGTGACAGGACGATGACATTAGTGTATGAGTACGCTTCACTTTAGAATACGCGCTCAACAAGGGCCGGGCGAATGAAAAAATACAGTGCCAGGGAAACGATATTTGTGGGCGACCGACAGTGAAAAAATTAATAATTAATTAACCCGTGAAATGGGTTGGGTCGTTAATATGCTATTCATGCGCGACGGGGCGTGTCCTGGTGTAGTAGAGTTCTTATCCAGTTTACCAGAGAATTCTTATCGGCGTGGATTTTTGGATATTATGAATGTATCACATCCTAAACTTTGAGTTTGGTAGGTGATGTCCCTCGACTTGATAAGAGTTTGGTAGGTGTTTTCTCCTCAAACTTAAACGACTAAATCTTTGTCAAGACTACTTGTGCTTTTCCATTGTTTTCTAGACACTCATTTATCGTTACTATCTCAGTAATTCATTATCATGCCGTCTTTTATTATCTTTGAGATATTTACGCATGATACTTGATTAGGTGTTTATTTGACATTTGAAATTATGTTGAGACTCCATTTGGTTATTACTGTTCTATTTCAGGACTTACAATCCTTTTTATGATAGTGGGTGCAACCTCATCGTATTTCTGAGTTGAAAAAGGAAAATGACCGTTAATAGGTGATTGAAGAGGATTATTGAGGATCTAATATCGCCTATTAGGTAGTTTTTCTGTAATATATGTATATAATTTAAGAATACAGGGATATGGGTTGTGAGAAAAGGTTGGCATGTATACTATCTTGTATTCTCCCAAGACTTAATGTTGGTATACATATGCGGGGTTTCCACATTCTAGGTTGTCCTGACTAGTGTCTTAGGGGTATCTATATTAGTTTGTGTTCAATTTTCTTCCACTATATTTGGGTACTTTGAATAACTCATGAATATATTTAAATCAATATAAATAACTTAATAAATGAAAAAGGGTAAGGAAGGCTGACTAGGTTTATGTTGATTGACTCGGGGTCTACGTTAGTCTAGGCCAAGCGAAGCCCAAATTTAAGGTTGTGGAATTTGGGGTCGTTACAGTTGGTATCAGAGCATGTTTTATGGCTCTAGGATTAATGTTACTATTAATATCCGAGCTATATTTTGTAACCCTAGGATTAACATTATAATTGGTATCGGTGCTTATGTTCTATAAATCGGAGGTTAGAATAATTCTAAGTTCACCATTACACGTGGTATCAGGGTTCTGTGCTATGACTCTAAGGTTAAATTAATTGAGATACCAAGCTTATAAGTGGTAGTACAGAAAAATGGTTTACAACTCTAGAGTTCAAATAATTGTGATAGTAATGTCACAATTGGTATCATAACCTAGGGTGGGGGAGCCTAGGTATGATGTATAGATTATTCTTTAACCTGATATCAACATTATAGTTGGTATTTAATAGATCTTCAAGTTGTAAAACTTCATTCTTAATTGAATCACAACAAGATAGGACACAAATTAGTAGAAGTTACGACAATGGTTGAACATAAAGTGGAACCCTATGATCCTGACTTAAGTCTCAGTTGGGAAGTGAGGAGAGTTGGGAATTTAAAACTTAAGCTATTTGATGTGTTGTATATTATTATTATTGGTAGTTATAGTTTGATTGTGGATATGCTTTTATGGCAGATTGCGATGGTCAATTTTCCAGGGTCTAGTGGTAATGGTAATTCGAAGGATTCTTAGCGCAGGATGGATGAAATACATTAGCAGGTTATGTTGCATGGCTATCAGCTAGATGAAATTCTTCAATTTTTGAAGACATAGGCCATAGTAATATCTCCTACTTTTGTAGCACCAGTTACTCAGGTTGAGGGTAAGTTGAGTACACCTAAGGATATGAGTACCAGGGCGACAACTAAGGTGAGATAGGAATGGATCCATGGTGAAGATTTTAAGGATGAGGAAATGAAGGTAATTTTACTAATTGGGGAAGTGTATAGGGTGGCAGTTCCTTATGCTCCAACGACCGGGGTCGTTAGGCGATCATCTCAAGAAGAACAGGACAAGCACTATCAGTCGTACCGTACCTGAAGTAGAGGGAGTAGGTCGCAGGGAGAAAGACGGTGTTACCATTACGGACAATCGGAACACACTATTGTTGATTGTCCTTTAACGACGGGTGTGGCACAGGATAGTACTCAGATGCATGACCAAGAGGGACCACATGTTGTTACAGATCCAATTTCAGAACTGACGCAAGACCCGAGGGCGGGAAAGGTTTATTTTGCGTCTAGGCATGATTTTATATTGTTGGGTTTGTATGTTAAATCAGATTGAGGATATTCCAGGTGAATTTAGGGTTAGCATTGACTCTAGGCGGGTTAGGTATAAAAAGGGACTCTAGAGGAGTCATAGAGAGTAAATGATTAAAACGTACTCTAGTTGGTGAGGAATTATGTATGAATACATCCTTCGAAGCATCATATATATATTTAGCTATGTTGATGACTATAAGGAAGTCAACTTTCAAATAGTGGTATCAGCAAGGGGCGGCACTTCTGACTCTAAATGAGTCTAAGCCTTTGAAATAAAGAATCACTAGCTATGCAAAGTGGCTCTAGATGGTTCAATATTTTGAAGTGATGGATGGGGCTAGTACCAAGACTCGGGGGAGTCTATACTCTAAGTTGGTCCATAAATTTAGGTAGGATATCGTAAATTTTTGGGTCTAAGTGGGCTATATGATGGTTATGGGTTCGGTGATATATCTCACTACCGCAATTACACGGATTATGGACGTATCTAAACCTTCAGTTGAATGGTTTGTAGTCTCATTGTAAGTTGAAACAAATATGTCCTACGGTATGGTGACATAGTATAAACTGATTGAGGAAGGTTTGTTTAGGTCCATTAACTGTCTGAGAAGTCAGGTTGTGTATTATGTATTGCAATCTGATGGATTTGGAACCCTTATATACCTTTATGATAGAGGCACATATACTATGCGAAACCGATATCTACTTCAGAAAGAATCTATATGAATCTGTAATTTACGAGACGATCATAGAATGGATAGGCTAGTTGTATGCTACCAGTTATAGAGACTAGTTTCACTTATTCATGTTGGTACGGGTATACGTGAGTTAGGTTCGAGGCATTGATTAAACAGTATTTCCCTGCGGTATGAGTTTGATAGGATTTCATTTGAGTTAAGTTTAATTTCGAAAATGAAACTCTTATTAGTTGGGAAGACTGTAATGACCAGAAAAATGTGCTAGGTTTATATGGCTTTGTGTAGTATCTATTTATACTCATGTCAGTATGACAAAATGATGACATCAGAGTATAAATATTGTTTGCCTTATAATATGTGCTAAATAGGGATCGGGCAAATGAAAAATAGGTACACGATACCGGGGAAACGATTTTTGTGGGCGACTGATAGTTTTAAAAATTAATAATTAATTAACTCGGGAAATGGGTCGGGTCATTAATTTTATATATGTGCGCGACGGGGAGAGGCGTGGTGCAGTTTTGACGTGGAAACGTGGTCGAGAACATTATGTGTCACCCATTGAAGTAACTAATTAGTGTCAGCTAGCTGGAGCTGTTGAAGCGGCAGGAATGAATCGTGAATGCCAGATGCGCCTCGAGATACACATTTGCGATTACTTAGAAGGGATTGATATTTATATTGGTTTCTCCATCCTTACCGCTAAAACACTCTCGTCTCTTTTTCTCATTTCTATCTAGTTCTATATAGATTGGACAATAGGTTTGATGGATTCTGGAGCACGCGACGACGTGGAGACATTGCTAACACACGAGTTGAGGGAAGATCTCGACTTCTCACTTCGTTCTTGTCGTTTGATGTTAGTTTCAAGGGTGTTTGTCCTAGTTGAGATTTTGGTGATAGTAGGTTATTGGTGTTGTAACAACCCCGAATTCTTTTACTAACTTGTGTTACACGTGTCAGGATTGTGACCCGGCTACGTGGATATTGGATGGTATTTCAAACTTCGGTAGTTGACGCTGAGGTAATTTTATGATTCTTTGACTTTGTGTATTAGTATTTTAGTATTCTACGGGTCTCGAGCCGTTCGGGCTATATTTTAATTGAGTGAGGTGTCGCCTAGTTAAACGGGGTTTTCGAGAACCGTTTTAGTGGACATTATTAGTAAACAAAGTCAAATGAAATATATGACCTTAGTTGAGGAAATACAATTTTATCAATAAAGTATAACTTAGCATGAGGAACCTTATTTGAATGCTAAGTGTGGGACTGCCTCGAGAAGCGTGCTGGACGAGGGGCACTGTGTACCGAGTAGGCGGGAATTTGTGTGACCTTATTTATAATTTAATAAAATTAATCTAATGTGTTAATATAGGATAAGATTGTTAAAGTGACACAATATGGTTAGGAGAACCATTGAATGGGCATGGGGATGTGTATAAGTCTTAAATTAAGATGATGAGCCAAATGACCCATAAGGGTAGCTGTCCAAGGGATGAACAAGTGTTAGTCTCAGGGCAAAAGGGTCATTTCACATTAATTCACTTATATAAAAACGTTTTATACCCTAAACCCTAATACACACTATTCATCTTCTTCTCCACAACTGTCGTCACTGTTCATCCTCTTCTCCCTCTCGCCACTGCCGCCGCCTCCCACCGGCGACGCTGACCCCGACGAGTCCTCTCATCCTCGGCTGGACAACCACCACCGCCATCATCGACGAACCTGACGTCCCAACACCCACCGGTGGAGTTGAGTCACCACCACCACCCACCACGGTGCTGGAACCACGGACGATCACCAGAGGTAGCTAGGTGAGCTTCTCTCCCACAATTCTTTCCCTCTCTCCATTGTTTTGTTCTTCCACATCCCTCACTGTTTTCAAGATTTTATGTAGTTTTTGGGACTGTTTTGGGTGAGGATTTGCACCACTATTTTGGATGACCGGCACTGGTGCTGGTCAAGGCTGACTAGAGGTTAACCTCCGGCGACTCTGCTGCCCGGAGGTGACCCCAAGTGTGGCAGTTGTGTGAGTGTTGTGTGGCTGCTTTGGGAGTGTGTATGTGTGACATTTTGATAAAAAATGTGAACAGTTGGATGGTGGGGTGTTGATGGAAACCATGTAGTGTATGACGTTTTGGTGTGGGTGCATGAACACCCCACAGTTTGGGGTGTGTAACACAGTGCACCCCACTGCTGGGGTACAGGATGAAACTGTACACCCCACTATTGGATGTGGGGTGTACCATGTGTGAGTGGGTAAATGTATACGGTTGCATGCATATATATGCATGTATACCCCACATTTGGGGTGCGTGATAAAACGTTATGGCAGTGGGGTGAACACAACAGTGGGATGTTGTGTACACAAATTAGCGGGGTACACACAACAGTAGGGTGTTGTGTACACCTCACAGTGGGGTATACTAAATTGTGTGGTTGTCACATTATGTGTAAATCAAAATAAAAATAAAGGAGAAGTATGGATACTTTATAAACAAAATAAAATGATGTAAATGGGATTGTGTTAGGGTCCAATAAGGGCCCAACATAACCAATATAAAATGGGGCCCATAACAAGTAAATAATTTCATGGAAATGGGCTTACATATTAGAGTCCAACCAGAGTCTAACAAATGATACAAAAGCAGACAAATCAACTTAAGATTTAATACTAAACCTTACACTAATATTCGAGAGTCAAAACCTTATCAGGTAGTCGGGAAACTGCGGGAAACGCGTTAGGGTCTCGGAGTGGTACCGGGTTGCGTTAGTCAGGTAAGTACATACGTACTTTGTATGTGTGTATGTTAGTAGGCCAGTAAGGAAATGACATGTGATTTATACATTCCTCTATTCATTGATAATGTTGAATTGAGCCTTGTTTGATATTCCATTCCATATTCTTGGTTGTATGTTCTTGGCATGAGTGTGTGTCTCGAAGGTATCATGTGGTCCCGCACTAGCTTAGACAACGAGGGTGCCTCCTGCAGGGGTAACTGACCACCCCTAGTGATGTGTGTATTGGGTACTGGATTCGAGAGGTGTTGTGATGCCTCTCGAGTTTCACGCTGCGCTAGTGTTGCAACATTGCCCGGGGAGATCTTGCGAGATCTTTGTCGTATTGCTGTGAAATTAGACCACTCATGGGCCTCTTTTGAATCTTAGAACATGCAAATTTCGATTGTTTATCTATCAGTTAGTTTATCATGCACTTGATTTACTTACTTTCCTTCTATTTCGTTTCCGCATGATATTTAGACTGTTTTACTTGTTAAATCATGAATTACAGTTATATCCTTTTGACACTACTTTCGATTTCTTCAGTTACTCACCGTCTAGTTTGTGATGGTTGGTGCAGATAGGGTGGTGAGCAGCAAGGGCAAGGGGCCCTGCCTAGGAGACTTACTGTGAGGATTAGCAGCTGGATCAGAGAGACCTTATAGTATGTGTTTATGTTTTGCTGAATTGTATATCGTTCCATACTTATGTTTTCGGGATTATTGAACTTGGCATTTTTGGTGAGACTGGTATCATGTATATATGCTTATCGAATTGTACATGAATACTCAGGGTTTTCCACACTTATAAAATTCCTATATTTCCGTTGATTGAGTTATTTCCCCTTGTTATTACTGTTTAGTCTTCCGCTGTGTATTATTGCAATAACTCTTTCACAAATTACTAACTTGATTAAATCGAAGTCTGACTAGTCTCGTCAGGTTGCCAAGTGATGACTTGGGGCCTGCACGGGTCTAGGCCGGGCGTACCCAATTGCACGGGGAAATTGGGGCCGTCACAGGTGTTTTTTGGGTTTTGGATTGGTAACGACGTCTCGACAAGTTTGGAATAGGCTCGGAATGCTGCAATATGAGGCAGGGTGTCGAAAAACACTGAATTCTCATTCAGTTGTCAACACCGTGAGGGACGCTGTAGCATTTGTAAGCCGCGACATCGTTCACGGCATCCAGAACATAAAGGGTTGTGGTTTTCGTACTTTAAGTGACGCTGCCAGGGATTTTCTCTACGGCGCCACTCACGACGTCTAGAACAATGCCAGTTGGGTTTTCACATTTTGGGCGATGCTGCCAACAGATTTAGCCACGGCATGACCTACGACGTCAAACTGTTGACAGCACTAAAATTTTTAAAATTTATGAAAAGTTTTGAATTTCTCTCGGCTATCCATATGGTTGCGAATATTACCCAATACCTAGGGATTTGACCAAGAATAACGGGAAATGGATAAAAGTATCTAAAATGGGGAAATTATAAGAAAATGGAAATAGAACTTTAACGAAACTAAACTAAATTCATAGGATTACCAGGGGTCTAGGAGACTGGTGATAAGCATACAGGATTAGTTTGAGGACATTCGAGAGCTGTGAACATAAAGTTTCATGTTGTACTAGGTGTACTGTGAGTAGAACCATTCGGAGCATCTATATAATTTTATTTATGCATTTACTTGCTTGTTATCCTTGTTGAGCTGTTGAAACTTTTATTGCTATTGTTATATCATGGTTTGGAAGTCTATTTAGATTGAGTGGTCTAATAGGCGAGGGAGTCAACTTGATCCTTGGAAGGACAGATTACCTGGTGTCATGCACTAGCGTCGGGTACTCGGGATTCACGATACTATTTTTGGAACTTGTGATTCACGATTCTATATTTTGGTTACATAAGGGGTGAGAGTTCTTATCTGGATTACTTGGGAATTCTTATTAGCGTGGATTTTAGGATAATGTGAATGTACCACATCCTAAACCCCGAGTTTAGCAGGTGAACTCCATCGACTCGATAAGAGTCTGGTGAAGGTCACTCGAGAGGGGTGAATTGGGTGCGATGAACAAATGATACTTTTTTAAAACTTTCTTTGCTAATTCGCTAAGTTAGTTTGGCGAGTTGAGCTAAATGACAAAGTGTAGCAGTAACGAACAATAGCAATGCGCCGAATGATTCAAGTAAATTGTAAGCTACACTAAGTGAAGGAGGTAGAAGAGATGGAAATGAGACACACGATATATAGTGGTTCGATCCAATCGATCTACATCCACTACCTAACCTCCCCGGTTAGGATTTTTAACCCCCCACTTTGAGCTTACCTATTATTTTTTCATGTGACGAGCACGGTGGCCTGTTTATTTTCCCAAGTGTTTATTTAATACGTTATCAAATTCTTGTATTTATTTATGTAATTACTTGCTGAACTTCCTTGGGAATACTCATTGTGGACTCGTCATATGCCTTTTTGTGATGGCATGATTGTAGATTTTGGTACGAGTCCCGGCAAGGGCAAGCTAGTCGATGAACTGTTATTTTCATACTACATGCTAGACTTGTACATTTGTATAAAAAATTTCCTATCGTTTTTATGTTGAGCTTTAGGATATTGTAGATACCCATTGCATATATTTTTATATTTCGAGGTTTTTTATCGTAATATCCAAAAGATGCATGGTTTATGTGTTTTCCACATTAGGAAATTGCTCTATTAATATGTTATTGATGTCTTAAATGAATCTATCATGTTTAAGAGTTTTTCGATTAACTATGATGATTTAACAGATGTTTAGAGTTCAAATGATGAATATAAATTGTAAAAATTCTTATAATTTGAGGTTTAAATGATGATTGGTGAATTAGTCGCATGTAGGGTATAGCTGGCAGCTACGTGGCTTGTTATGGGTCAACGTTGGCATTGGTTGCGAACCTCAGGATTTGCGACCGTTATAGAACCTCTTTTAGGATATACTGGTCATGGAAAATCATTTGAAACTCTTCCCATGTGGTCGGCTCTGAATGACTGTCGGTGTATGCTATCCACTATATGACAACATCTCCTTTCAACATATGTCCTGATATATAGGCCTGAATGCTCTTTGATATCCTCACCAGCTTGTGTAACCGCTAATACGCAATTAACAAATTCCTTGCTGTCTTTGGGTATCTGCCTTAAAATTAGTGTCATATATCGAATTTGATGAACTCCCTCATCAGCTGACCTCTATTGTCAATGAGGTCTCAAATACGTCTGTTTGTGCCACTACAGGTGTCTGTATCGGTGTAATTGTAGGTGTCTCTATCGGAATAAGCATTGGTGTGGCATCCACTGCTGGAGTTTCTAGTACCACTGCCTAAGTTGGTACAGTTTGAATGATATGATCAACTGTCTTCTTTGTCATGCCCGGTGTTCGTGCGGCAGTAAGAGATTTAAGTAATGTTGTCCGAGTGTGCATCATTTCCATCAGCAGCTCAAACTTTCTATCGTGTACTGCGAGTCGTGCGCCTACTACTAGATCCAACCTTCCATATCCGTTTTGATTACTTGGCTAACCAACTTCTATAACTGGTGGAGTCTGCTGTCCATCCATCGTGATGTTCAATGAAAAACGTTTGTCAAATCACTTATGGTATATGTATGTATAATATACAAACAAAATCATAACGCATATATAAGTCAGGATCTTTGGGTTTCGCAACAAAATAGTTTCTAAGCAAGGATCGTTTGGTTTCCGCTTATAGGGTTTGTGTTTTATTCAATTGTGTATTACTTATTGAGAACTTGGCTCTAATACCAACTGTGACGGCCAATTACCTAATCTAAGGCATCGCCTGACCTAATCCTATAAATAAGCCCTAATCTTGATACCGTAGAACTTAACTACGTATAAGTCTGCCTATCTAAACTATTTACCAACTTGATTGCATTCATGATAAATGATACATAAATCCTAAATATTACAGAAATTTACAGTTATTT
Organism: Stephania japonica; assembly: GCA_039657345.1. Classification (NCBI taxonomy): domain Eukaryota; kingdom Viridiplantae; phylum Streptophyta; class Magnoliopsida; order Ranunculales; family Menispermaceae; genus Stephania; species Stephania japonica. Next base: position 37,891,164 of record CM077559.1, read on the forward strand.
AAAATTTTTGTAATTTAGTGAATTAGCAGAATTCTATCGATTTATGCGAAAGCTATTATATAAATACTAAGTGTGTAAACCAGCAAATAATGATCACAATATATATATATATGTTTGTGTGTGTATGAAGTAGGAGGCGCAAACATATAGACAGTGTGAAAGTCAAAAGATCGGGGAACTATCGCACAACCAAATATACAACCCAATATTATCAAAGACATAATAATAGTAATATACAAAATATCACAAGCCTACAAGTCAGGACAATAGCACGCTCTAAGCTCAGAGGTAATCACCAATCTTCACCTTGCCTGGCGTACTGCTCGACGGATTTATACCCACCGTCAGAAAAAGGACGGTGAGTACAATAGTATAACAATATTTCCCAATTGATATATTTATCTTTATTTTCAAAGTAAATGAACAGTATTTAAAAGCATAAGCAATAGCCAAGAATCGTTCTAATTGAATTAAATATGATAGAAAATATTGGAAGGTACAACTGAAACTAAACACAGGCTAAGTAGTAATGAATTAGGTCTGGCCGGCAGTGAGTTGCATCACTTCAGCCTTGTTCCACTATCATAGGGCGTCAACTATCTCAAACACCTTCATTAAATTTATAGTATGTCAATTCTCGTCGAACACCCTAGTTCATTACGTCGTGAGTAGCACGAGTGTAGTAGAGAGTGCCGACATCCCCAAAGTCCATGACCCCGTAAGTCGCCCATTCTATATTCTATAATGGACCCTAAATTCTAAGACTACTTTATAATATCAAAAAAGACTCGGTTTTAGATTTTAACACAAGGCAAGGTGTTAGCACACAATCCATGAATACAAATATCCCTATGTCATCTTTAAACCAATCTCCTAATAGCATGATATTTAAAAATATGAAACATTAACACAACAAGGAAGATAATAAGAATATCATTGTAGTCAATGAAACATGAAGAAATGTAATATCATGAATTTGAAGCTCAACAAGTGAGGAACCAAACCAATATCATGATATTTGAATACGATAGCAATAATAGTCGCAATGACAGCAAAGCAATGATAATAGAATGAAATGAATGCATAGATATTTCAAATGGGATTACTCACACTGAAGCAATTTATTACCTATTTCTCGGTCCTCCCGACGCCAAAACTCGCATTCTTGAACTCCTGGAACAGTTCTTCATGTCCCTAGAGTGGTTAGACTTGTATTACAATGGTTTAAGGTGGGGTTAGGCATGTGGTTTAGGTCGTTTAGGTTAGGTCATTTAGGTGTTGCAGGAAAATTAGGTGGTCTAAGGTGCCCAACGTGATATAGGATTTTCCCATGCACGCTGGCTGAAGGGAGTGCGCTTCTCTGTGCCTGCTTTTAGGTAACCCATAATTTCTGCAACTCAAATTTCTTCGTTTCTTCCCCTATTGGGCATCTTAATTCACCTGGGATCCTTGTTCTCCTCCACTAAAGATCCCATGTCACAATAAACAACAGGGCAGGCACTTCGACTATCATCAAACATTCATGAACTAAACATGCATTATGGTGAAAATGAGGAAGAGCACCTTGGACTTGGAAATTTATAACTTAATCAAATCAACACTATTTTGGGAGTTTCATAGTAGTTAAATTAGTAGAAAAATGTTAGGAATCCAACTATGATGTCAGATTTTAAAAAAAAACTCCATGTAAACCACTAAATTTGAGGAAATAAGTTCCATTAATGAAAAACCCAAATATGAGCAAAATCCTTCAAATTGGAAATTGGGTTTAAGGAAACTATTTGATGCCTCAAAATGAGTCAAAACAACTCTATTAACTTTTTGAAACTAATTTCCTATGAAAGCCCTATGAATGAACAACCGAAACTCAATGAAATTGGATGCATGAAAGTGCTAGTACCTTTACCAATGGTTGTAGTGGAATTCCTAGCTCTTGTTTGATTAATTGTTGAAGAGAAATCCCTTGTTAGCCTGAAATTACAACACTGATCACTCTCCTACAACTCTGATTTTCTGTTGGAAAGACATGCAATGACAAGTAAAAATGCTTAAGTATGGTATTTATATTTCTTTGTTTCATCAAGTGTGGCTTCCCATTAGCCTAGGTTGATCTTGTGGTCATTTGTACTCCTAAGACTCCACTAATTTAGCTTAAGTAACTTCAAGTTTGACACAAGTTTTGTGGGAGTGTATGCTAGCACGTATCATGAGGCATATCCATGCTTCTCCAATTTTTGTTAAAACTATAGGACACTTAATTTGATTCCATTTAATTAATATGCGTACCATAAACTAAAATAAAATCAAATATTTAAATAACATAAATAAAAAATTACTCACATATGACTAACTATCCGGTCCCCTGGCACGTACGCAACTTAAGGCGCGTCCCCGCATGCTTCTCGATACCTATAACTGAATGAACCGACGTAATTAGCCTACACATTTAAATAACACTAGGCATACATCACAAAAAATATAAAACATACTTTGACCACGTGCCTTGATCAGTGTGTGTAGCGGCCCTAAATTCCATAACCCTAAATTTGGGCTCCGCTCAGCTTAGACTTACGTAGACCTCGAGTCAACACTCATGCAATCAACGTTAACCTAGTTAGCCTTCCTTACTTGTTTTCATTTATTTAAGTTATTTATATTGAGTTATTATATATTATTGAGTTATTCAAATTCCCAAAATATAGCAGAAGCAAATTGAACTCAAACTAATATAAATGCTCCTAAGAAACTAGTCAGGACAACCTAGAGTGTGGAAAACCTGCATATGTATACCAACATCAAGTCCGAGGAGAATTGAACATAGTATACTGCCCACCTTTTCCACAACCATATCCCAGTATTATTAAAAGATATACATATAATACAAAAAACATACCTAATAGGTGAGATTAGATCTTTAATAGTCCTCCACTTCAATCTCCTATCGACAGTCCTATTCCATTTTGAGCTCTGAAATACGATGAGGCTAAACCCACCCTCATAAAGAGGATGGTGAGTACAGAAATAGAACAATAAGAACCAAATGGAGTCTTAACATAATTTTAAATGTCAAATAAATGGCTAATCAAGTATCATGTGTAAATATCCTAAAGATAATAAAAGACGGCATGATGATGAATTACTGAGATATCAATGATAAATGAGTGTCCAGAAAATAAAGGAAAGGCACTAGTAGTCCTGACTAAGGTACAGTTGTTTGAGTTAGAGGAGAAAACACCTACCAGACTCTTACTGAGTCGAGGGAGATCACCTACCAAGCTCGGAGTTTAGGACATGGCATATTCATACTATCCTAAAATCTACGCGGATAAGAATTTCATGGTAGTCCAAATAAGAACTCACACCCCTTATGGAACCAAAATATAGTATCATGAATCCCGAGTTCCAAAAATAGTATCGTGAATCCCAAGTTCCTAACATTGGTGCATGACACCAGGTATCCTGTCCTTCCAAGGATCACGTTGATTCTTTTGCCCTTGGAACACTAAATCTAAATAGAAATCCAAACCAGGATATAACAATACCTGTAACAATTTGAACAACTCAACAAGGATGACAACCAAGTAAATGCACAAATTAAATTATATAAATGCTCCCAATGGTGTTACTCACAATACACATGATATAACGCGAAACCTCGTGTTCACAACTCTCAAATGTCCTCAAACCAATCCCGTACACTTATCACCAGACTCCTAGACCTTTGTTAATCATTTCAATTTAGTTTAGTTGTGTTAGAGTTCTATTTCCATTTTCTTATAATTTCCCCATTTTCCATACTTTTATCCATTTTCCCTTATTCTTGGTCAATTCCCTGGGTATTAGGTCATATTCGCACCCCTATGGATATTGGAGAGAAATCATAAAGTTTTCATAAATTTTCAAAATTTTAGTGTAGAGAACAGTTTTGTGTTGTAGGTCAAGGCGTGGCCAAATATACTGGCGACATCGCCAAAAATGTGAAAACCCAACTAGCACTGTTCCAGACGCTGTGAGTGGCATTATGGGAAAAATCCCTAGCGGCATCACTTAAAGTGTGAAAACTACAACCCTCTTTGTTCTGGACATCGTGACTGACGTTATGGCTTACAAGTGATATGGCATCCCTCGTAACGTCAACAACTGAACAAGAATATGGGGTTTTCCGACATCGCGACGTGTGTTGCCACATTTCGAACTCATCACAAATTTCTTGGGACATCATTACCAGTCCAAAACCCCTAAAAAACCAATAACCAACTAATATCTAAATCTCAACTTGGACAAACACCCTCGAAACTAATGTCAAAATGACAAGAATGAAGTGAGGAGCCGAGATCTTACCTCAACTCGTGTGTTACCGATGTCTCCACATCGTCGCAAGCTCCGAATTTCGACGAACCTCCTATTCAACTGAAATAGAACGAGATAGAAATGTGAAAGAAAAACGAGAGTGTTTGAGCAATAAGGAGAGAAAAACCAATACATATATACATATATATATATATATCAATCCCTTCAATCTACACGCAAATGCGTATCTCAAGGCGATCTGTCGTTTACTATTCGCTTGCACCCCCATAACCACCCCAGCTAGCTGACACCAATCGGTGACTCTAATGGGTGACATATAATGTTCCCGGCCACATTTCCACCTCCAAACTACACCACGACTCGCCCTGTCGTGCACGAATAGAAAATTAATGACCAGACCCATTTGTTGGGTTATTGTTTTTTTTCTGCCGGTCGCACTCAAATATCGATTCCCCGGCACCATGTACCCAATTTTCATTCGCCCGATCCCCGTTTAGCACGTAATCTAAGGCGAACCCTAATCAAACTCTGACGTCATCGTCCTGTCATACTAAGACTAGTATAAATAGGTACTACACAAGCCATATATACCTAGCACATTTTTCGGGTCGTAACAGTGTGTGTATGTCACGTTGGTCCCACATAACAGGTCTGTGATCCTAATTAAGGGATCAAGCCAGTGTTAGAAATTCAGGCCGTGACATTTAAGTTTTATTCTATTTCCTTTAAACTTTTGTTCATAGGCTTTATCGACCTCACTCTTAAACCAAACTGTGGCAGCCCAATATTTCGAGGCTGCACCTACCACGTCGCCGGACACATCACTAACCTCTACCAAATCTGCAGTCCCCTTGATGATGGGTCGTTCGGTCTAACTAATTGCGCCATTCATATTAGTTATTTAATAAAGTTAGACATTTAATTTACTATTAATTTACAACAGAAGTCTTAAATTTGTGAATTACGCATATTAAATAATCATAAATAGTGGAAAACCCCACAAAATACCATGCATATAACTGAGATGAATATCAACAGAAATCCATATACATGTATTCAGTGTTGTATGGTCCCTGAAACCCAGAAAAACAGTAACATATACATACTATAGTCCAAAACATGAGATGAAGTCGCAATGAACTCAAAGGTAGTCTCCAGTACCTCCTTACCCTTTCTTTTGCTCGTTGAATGATCTACACTCAATCACCCAACAAATACAGTGACAAGTCCAATAAGTAAATTGGCTAGTGAAGTCTATACCACATTCATGAAATAAAATGATCAATCTATGAGACATGTGAATATGACCTCTAGCAACAGACAATCATATTCCTATGGTTGTAGTCAACATACATCACATATTAACAGCAGCAAGAAATATAAAGTATCAAAAAATATTTGAGCAGAAATTTAAATAAACAGGCTCGAATAGATAGCAATTAAATAATCACCAATTGAATAACTACAAGAAACCATGACTTAACCCGGTCGATACGTGAAAATAAGTATAGGAATCTTGTGTTGTCCTGTAGTAATGGATACAGGCTTACAATGACTAAACCTCAACTTCAGTAACAGAGGAACCCCTCCAAATGCTATTTCAAGTCAAGGGAACCCTTAATCCCTCCCGACAATCATAGATATATTCTACTGTCATTAACACAAGCATTATCACAAGCTAACCGGTGCAAAGGTCTAGCCACAACCAGGAGTGAAAATCCATGCTTGGACACCAACAGTCACACATGAAAACAGATATGATATTCGATAAAACCAACACCATGAATAAAGTGAAGCATTCTCAAATGTTTTATGCACCTAAATTACACCTTCCGACTTGCCCAAATGCCTGAATTCGACCCCACCTAGCTTCCCGGCACCCAAGCTATGGTCCTTTTAGTCCCAGAAGTTTATTTTGAATCATTTTAATTGATTTAAAGCCACATTAAGTTGATTTATAATATTATACCAACATTTAGAATTTTATACTAATTTTTAGAAGTGACACACTTTTCGAGTTACATCATGGTGCCAAACGCTCAAAAAAGTCTCGAAACTCAATTTCCTACATTTCTTTTCTAATTTCTCATATTTTCTCTGAATTTTTCCATAATTTACTGTATATTTTTCCAAAACCACAAAATTTACTTTTAATTACATATACATTATACATAATATAATTTATATATATTACATATAATATATACAAACCATTCGAGGTTCTGGGCGTTCGTTAGCAAAGGTTTTAAAAAGCCAGCCCCTTATTGGTGAATGCACAGGGACTTAAAGCCCCCATTTATATTACCAACAAGTGAATGTCCCTTAACCTGCAAGCTTAGTGAATGCCTAACCTTAACTAGGTCTTTTACAAGATGTCTCACCGCAATAAGGTCTTATATAACCACCTATACTTAACTAGGATTTTCCCCCACCTAGCCGCAACTAGGATTTTCCCCTACCTAACCACAACTAGGGTTTTCCTTCAACGTAGCCTCAACTAGCATTTTTGCCTACCCTCAACTAAGTCTTCCCTTTCGACTTAGATCCCACTAAGTCTTGCCATCAAAATCCTTTTCATATACAATTGAAAGTTTTGCTTTACTATGTAAAATGACAATAATTCCAATTCTAACAAGCCTCCTAGAGCTAAACCACTCCTATGCATGCAATTATGATCTCCGACTACGATGTCAATAAAATCAGTGAGTATGCGCAGTACTTAGTCATGAAACAGGCAAAATAATATTGATGAAAAAGTGCGTGCTTTCAAATTAAATAAACAAGTGATTCTGTCAAAAAAACAAGATTAAGAGCAACAACTTGTTCAACTATGTCTTAGAATCAAAGAGATCAAGTTAAAGTGCAAAACCAAAGATAAAAGTGTTCAAGAATATAACAAATGATTTTCAAATAATACTTTAAACAAAAAGTATAGATTAAGCCCAAAAAGAGTAGGAAATCAAGAGATCTAACAACCATAAGTGTGAAATCCAAAAATCAGTTTTGGAGTACTACTTGTATGCCTCAAAACACCTCTCTAGAGTTGCATTGACCAACGAATCGATAGCTCCAAGAATCACCAAGTGTATGTGATCAAATATCTAGTACAAATGTGTATTAATTTAGATTTTTGAAAGTGTAGGAGCAAGAGTTATAGCTTTAGTGTTGTTGGGTGTTTGGGTATGTCACTAAACCCTTTTTATACCCAAATGACCGTTACATATGATCTAAGGCCCCAAAATGATTTCCAAATTCAAATTAAAGGTGTGGAACAACACTTTAAAAAAGATGTTAGATAACTGCACAATGCACTGGGTAAACATCTAACACGCTGAGTAATTTCATTTAAAAAAATTATCAACTTACTGCATTGTGCGCTGCGTAGACTAGCCAACGTGTTGGGACACAGAGTGTGCAACCCTAAATACTTTGCGTGCTCAGTTCATGGACCTAAAAACAATTAATTTTTTAGTTTAGTAAAACAAAACCCTAATGACCCTACGACTCAACTAAACCTCATAAATCATTTTATACAAGTTTAGTAGGGTCCATAAAAAATGTCTAGACATCCCGAATGATTTCACAAACCTGAAAAATCAAGAATATCGGTTTCATGAAAAACATAGGGGTTTTTCTACAAATATTTTTAATGTCAATCCAAAATCTGTCTAAACACATGTCGCTGCATTAAAAAACAATTTTGACACTTTATACACCTCAAATACATGTTATAAAACTTGTTTGCATGATTTAAGACGTTTTGAAACTCATGAAATTGAAAATCATAAAATACATGACTTTAAGTTCTTTAAAACTCAAAATTTATCAACTACATGATACTAATGCATTTGGCTTGTAGGAATGAAACTTATCTACCTTACAAAAGTTGTGCAGATGATTGCATTGACATTTCGGTCGTTGTTTCCTTGTATGAGTCGAGTCTTGAACTTGTCTGGCTTCATGTTATCACTTTGGCTTGTTCTTGTACCAACTTCAACTTTCCCTTTGAACTTTTGATTCTAACAAAGCTTGATGTTCTGAAACACTTGACAAACTCGTTAGTGTCATTTCATATTATTTGTTAACATCAAAATCTCGAGTGGAGTGTAAGTGGTGAAACACTTAGTCCAACAACATAGGTTCCGTTTGGTTCAACTTATTTTATTGTTTATTGCTGACGTGACACTTAATAATCAAATTTTGTACCGTTTGACTACATTTTATGTTTTTTACAATTGGCAATGTTGTATTGACGTGGCAACCAAAACTACCACAATAAGTGAGATTTTAAAAAGCATCTCCCTAAATGATTTATATTTTCCAAAAGTAATTATCCACGTCAATAAAGCATAAGTTAAAAACATAAGCTAAACCAAACGGGGTCATAGTAGACTCAAAAAGAGCTAATATGAATATATATTAGATAAAAATAAAAATGTTAATGAAATAAATCTTAAAAAGTAAAAAGGAACTATCGTTAAGGAATAAAGTAAAACAAAACATTATTAACAGGAAGAAAATAATAAAACTAGAAAAAAAGTATAGAATATATTGTTTCCTAAACATGCTTTGAAGAAAAAATAAGAAAATATTTAGTTGAATACAATCTCAGTCCAACTCATGGTATTCTTGTAGATTGTAAAGGTATCTTCAACATGAGAGGCACAAGATAAGCTAGCTTATCAAATGAAGAAAATGCCCATGATCATAGCTATTTATAAAAAAAATATTTTTGAAAAAAAATGAATAAATAATTGAAAAGATCAACATCTTAAAATTCGCATGGAGAAGAGACATAATATCAATTATAGATAAAGTGTATTAATAAGTACTTCATCCAAAAGAAAAGAAAAAAAAAACAACGAATTATTATGTACAAATAGATAAATGAATAAAATGTGAACCTTACTTGATGACGATGAAAAAATAATTCCATAAAGAACTCGCGAATTATAAGATTCTACATACGAAAGAGACTGACATTGTAGAAAATGCTCATGATCATAGCTCTTTATATTTATAGCAAACAAACAAAGATAAATAGCAGTTTAAATTTGACAGTTTCATGTTGACGTTTTGAAAATGCTTCATCATTCTATTCAAAATCTACAACATTTTCTTTAAAAAAAGGATCGTTTAATATATAAATACCATTTAAAAACTCCATTTAATTGAAATGTTACAAGGATCTTCTCATCTTCCCATTATATTTAAAATTATTTATTTTTAAGAAAATGTAAACATTTTTCAAAAAAAAAGAAAGTGTAAACAAATTAGATAAAATGTAATGTAAAATTAAGAAAATTTGTAATAAAAACAAATTTAAATCAAGGGAGTTATATTTCAAAGTAATTAAATGGCCATTTAAGGTAATATTTGCATATATTTAAAAGTAATTAAAGATAGTTATATTCTGAAGTAATTACGGAGCCATAATCTATTATTATAATCTATTACTATTTAAAAGTATATTTAAAAATATAAAAACTGAAAAATCTTAGGTGTGCCAAGTGGCACATCGAGAGGCTGGAAAGTGGCAACCCCAAAGTCTTCCCTTATTATAGATGCTAGTCAGTTGGCACGTGCTCCGCACATGATGTCAAAAAATAAAGTGATTTTGTTATCTTTTTTACCTAATTATTTAGTTACAAAAGTTAACGCTATCTAATTTGAATTGACAGTTTATATTAAAAGAATTTGAAGCTGACATTAATGGGAGAGATAGAGAATAGATAGAGAAAAGTTGAGTAAAATAAGGAAAAGTTAGATAAACTTCTCTTTTGAAATCTAATTAAAAATTATTTTAAATATTTTCCAAAGATACCCTCATTATTTACTTTTTAAAGTTGTCCCGAGGCAATTGAAAAAATGCATTTAAGGGCAATATTGGAATTATATTAATTTTGGATTAATAGGATTGCAAGGAGGTTTGGCATTATATATAGTACGTAGTATATAGATATTTTGCCTCCATTTGTTGAGCTTGTTATTGATTGCAACGCATTGTCATTTTGCAAAAAAAAAGTATAAATTAAATTTGATATCTGCTCTAACAAAAAAAAGTTACTTTACCATCAAATAGAGGAAGGAAGATATACATAGTTGAGCATATATAGGTATATTTTGAACGACTACAAAGCACAAAATCATTATTGAATACAAACTTTGAACCCAAAAAAAGTCATCAAACAATTAACTCCCCCACCCAAAAAAAAAAAAAAAACACACCATAATGCACCTTGAGCCGGTTATATATACCTACAATATAATCATTTTCTCAATCTAACAACTCCATATATGGCACATGTCCACCCCACCCATGGCTTTATCCAAAAAAATAATTGATGAAGAATATCCTTCGTTCAGCTCCTAAGACGTCTCTATCGCAAAGCTTCTCGCTCTAACTTATTGATCTCCTAGCAACAACACAGAGGCAAAAGCGTAGGGCATTAGAAATGAGACCAAAATTATTCATATACCCACAATATGATGATCATCTTTTCAACATTTTTGAAAGCAAACATAACACACACATGCCAATAAAGTTGTGCTTCTCAAAATCCCGTATTGATATTATATAAAAAAAAAACAATAATACAAAAGTGAAAACAAAAATGCATCTGTACGTAGCTCTAACCCCTTCCCTAAAACATGCAACAATATGCCCTGAAAAAAAGTGCACAACACCCAATTCATACCAAAATAGCAATATTCCAAATATTAACTCAAAATTAGGAGTGTTGTAGATCACTACCCACTCAAAAATACGGAACCAAAAGATTCACACTAGGTACCAAAGAACTCGTACGCACATGATTTTTCTTTTTTGGTAAAGCACACCCATAATTTATCAAGACACAGAAAAGCACAACTTTGCATCAGACAAAAAAAAGGGAGAGTAACATACATGCATTAAGAAACTAATTAACACCCCAAACATCTTCAATGCAATGTCCACCAAAGTGGATTGTTAGGTTGCAAAGCCATCTCAACATAAAGAAATTAAAAGTGTCCCCTTAAACACAGAATGTTGCGCCATTTAAACAAATAGCAAGAATGGACATTGGTCTCTCTTGCTTTGAGGCTATTTTGTGATTAATTGCTTGTCTACATATATCAGAAGGTCAATTGAGAAATGCAACAAATTAATAAATTTACTGAATTAACCACATGAAATTATGGGATAAAATAAGGAGATTAATGGTGATGCAGAGGACATGATGCATTCAAAGAGCAATTACCTCCCACTATGCGGTTTTCTTCTATTGATTGAACAAAATCAAAGGTTGAACCAAATTGTATTGCATTTTTTTTCTTGAGTTTTATTGTGGTTTAGAGATTAGTATTTTTTTTGATAGCATAGAATTTCCATTTTCATAACTGACTTGCGTTTTATTTTCAGTTTCATAACCAACTTGCGTGTTGCATGTAGAGAAAGATCTTGAAGAGCGAGAAGATATGGAGTGGGGAGAGAAAAGTTAGGAGGGGGATATGAGAGGGGGACACGTGTGATGAGAGAAAGGTGTGTAGAGTTTTTTTTTGTAAAGTGGGTGGATAGAAGATTGAATCGGTGAGAAATGGAAAAGGAAAGTTTTTTATTCGAAAAGTATCCATGTTAATTGTTTTCTTTAACCAATGAAAAAATAGAACTTGAGGGCATTTGTGGTATAAATTTCAAATTTTCTTGTTAATTGAACCTGAGGAGGATTGCCATTATATATAGTATAGAGTATAGACTAGTCGACAGCTCGTGCAGAGCACGTGAAGCATAACTAATCTATAATAATCAAATTTGCAAAAGGAATTATAAATACATTTGACAAAAAATGAAACGAGACTTTGGTTGAATTCATGATGAATATTGGTAACCATAGTGTTACTCCATTACCTCCCTTCTTTTCTAGATGGAGCCTTTAGCACTATCCACCTTGCTAAATGCTTGAGATCAATGAACATTTGCCCACTTTTCTCCATTTTGGAAACTGATTTGTTTTAAAAAAGTTTGCAGAACAGTTTTGAAAACACTTACAACATCCATCAAATCCCACTTGTTTAGGAAATCACCTATTATTTAGGGGGCACGTTGAGAAACTCATTGAATTTTGATCGACACTTGTACATTTCAAAAACTGCATATTATTTGTTTTTCATAAATGCGCTCAAGTTTTAATTGTCTAAATTTTTTCGAACCAATAGAAAAAATGCATTTAAGGGCAATGTTGGAATAATGTTAAATTTTGGACTAATTGGATCCTATGGAGGATTGGCATTATATATAGTATAGATATAGATATAGATAAAACTTTCATAAATTAATTGAAACTCTATATAATGCCAAAATTCGAGTTTTGTGCAACAATAATGATGTAGAATATTATAGTTGAACAGTGAAAAGATTTATTGGAAACAATGGAATTGTTCATCAAACCACTTGTGCTAATAATCCTCAACAAAATGGAGTTGTAGAGTGAAAGAATCAACATCTATTGGAGCTTGTATGGGCTTCTCTAATTACAACACATATGTCTATTAAATTTTGGGGGGAAGTGATCACTTTTGCAATTTACTTAATTAATCGAGCACCTTCTAGCACACTTGAATTTTGAACACCCCTTCAAGCTGACAAACGTCATGATTTCTCCTTGCATTTCAAAATTGTCACCTCATGTTTTTGGTTGTATATAGTACACCTTCACAAGCACCAACACATAAAATTATCCTCCTACATGTCAAATGCTTCATATCAAAAAGGGTATCGGTGTTATTAACGTAATGATTTCTCAAGCATAAAATTATTCTCCTACACGTCAAATGCTTCATACCAACGTAATGATTTCTCAAGCATTACGTTGTGTGTTTGTAGGATATGCACCATACCAAAAAAAGTATCGGTGTTATCATCCTCCTACATGTCAAATGCTTGTTACTATAGATGTAGTGTTTCATGAAGACGTGATGTACTTCTCAACTAAGTCTGGACTTCAGGTGGAGTATGCCAAAGTAATTCAAAACTATTCAATATGATCTTTGATTCCTTAAAGAAGATTATCACGTCTTTAAGGGATAAACGAGGTAGTCAATGAAGAAATGGACAACCAAGAAGCGGTCATGAAATTGGATGGATTGATTTATACAGATGAAGATAAAGAAATACATGACATTGAACTTACTCTAACATCTGAATCAGAATGTATTCAAGAAACACCAAACTAATCGTCGTCTTTGGGAGGTATTCTAAACCCATTCATTGAACCAACAAGAAAACAATTACCAAACAGTTGCACTAGATGTATTCGCAAGTCAACATATGAACCCGATTTATCTAGTATGGTGAAATAACCCATGAGTAGTTATGTGTTTAACCACCATATATCTAAATCAAATAAGTCATTTTTGAATTAATTATTTATTGTATCTATTCCTAACAGTGTGCAGGAAGCTTTAGCCGATCTAAGATGGAAAGCTGCTATGTATGACGAAATGAAAGCTTTGCAGAATAATGAGACTTGGCAACTTGTGGATTGTCCACAAGGAAAGACACCAGTTGGGTGTTGATGGGAATATGCAATAAGATACAAGGCGAATGGAACTATTGAATGCTTTAAAGCACGACTTACTGTAAAAGGATATATACCCAGGCTTTTGGGATCGACTACACGGAGACATTTGCACCTGTAGCTAAAATAATCCGATTCGAGTTTTATTATCATTAGTTGGAAACATGGATTGGTCACTCAAATAATTTCATGTGAAGAATGCATCTTCATGGAGAGTTGTCGGAGGAAGTATACATGGATCTTCCTCCAGTATGCATCATGACTGACAAATAGAGATACAAGCTGTGTAAGTTAAAGAAGTCATTATATGGGCAAAAACAATGTCCTAGAGCATGGTTTGAAAGGTTTACTAAATCAATGAAAGTGTTTGGCTATAGCCAAAGCAGTTCTGATCATACTTTGTTCTGAAAAAGGGACAATATTATGATCACAACCCTCATTGTTTACGTTGATGATATGGTGGTAACAAGGAATGATCCCAATGAAAGGCAAGCCCTACAAGAATATCTATCAAAAGAATTTGAGTTAAAGATTTAGGACCTTTGAAATATTTTCTAGGTTTTGAAGTTTCTAGGTCAAATGTAGAAATTATCTCATCTTAAAGAAAGTATATTCTAGATCTTTTAAAAGAAACTGGAATGTCAGGGCGCAAACCAACTTGTACGTACACCATTAGTAGAACGGTTGAAGCTTGGTTCTCATCTCGACCAACCATCAGTCGATAAAGGAAGATATCAACGACTTGTTGACAGATTGATATACTCATACAAGTGAAGATCTTGCCTATGGCTTAGAGTGTGGTAAGTCAATTCAAGCATAATCCTAGAGCATAATAATTGAATACAGTTACGCACATCTTAAGGTAGTTAAAAAATGCTCCTAGAAAAGGAATCTTATTCACAAAAAATGTAGATTGTCAAAAAATAGAAGTACGGTGCTCTAGATGATAGACGTTCAACATCTGGTTACTTTACAACTGTTCATTGGAATCTTGTGACATGCAGAAGTAAAAAACAAAATGTGGTGGCTTGCTCAAACGCTGAAGCAGAGTTTTGAGGCATGGCACTAGGTTTGTGCAAGGCATTATAGTTGAGACTTCTCCTATACGAGTTGGGGAATTCACCTATGCAACCAAGCAAGTTATTTTTTGACAACAAAGCAGCCCGTTATATTGCTCATAATCCAGTTCACCATGATCGTATGAAACATGTCGAAGTGGACAGATTCTTCATCAAAGAAAAGTTAGATGAGAACTTTAATAACCAAAACCATAAATATGGTTGAAAAAGAATTTTAATAACCAAAAACCATAAATATGGTTGAACGAGAACTTTAATTACCAAAAAATTGGTCACCTTCGCAAATACTTATGACATAGATACTTTTTCCCTACTAAATAAAGTAAAAAGTTGCAAATAATACTAATAGTGACCAACTATTTGTAACAGAAATATTCTTGTAAGTATAAATTAAAATAGTTAAATTATCAGTTTTTTATTATTTGCAACGAAATAATATAGTTGTTAATAAATTAATAAATTTAGATTTTTTTCCTAAAAATGTAGTTTTTGAAGGAATTTCTAAAAATGTATTTAGTTGGTGACGAAATATACTTTGTCATCAATATCTTTTCAACAAAAATTGTTACAAATATCGAAACATTACTGACCATTAATGCACATTATAATAGTATGTGAATATTCATAAAAATGACAAGATGAATTGGTTACAAAAGTTTGTGATAATTATGAAATATTTCTAATTATTACAACATTTTAAATTTCAAGCAATTGATCTCAAACAAATAATTGTTGGTCGGCATATTTATTAAAAATAATAAATAAATTATACAAAGAGAATATTTTCTTTTATTATAAATTAAATTAATTACAAGAAATGACACCTTCCATTACAAAAAAGAATACAAATTTATAGAAACTACTTTGACTATGAGAAGATCATTTTGTCCTTTTTCTCAAAGATAATTTCATTGAAGAAAAAAAATAGGATTACATCAAATTAATATAACAAAGCTTGAACATATTCTTATAATTCACTCTAAAACAATACTCCAACATGACTTCACGATTTTTTTGCCATATGATGTGCAACTTCATTCGTTTATCGATTGACATGAGTGATCTTCTATTTGTCATGTTTTCTCACCCATGTGTTACAATCCTGAAACACCTCTCCCGCTTCAAGAAGATTGGGGATGTCTTTCATGATTTCTCCAACTAATTGGAGTATGTCCGTTTCGAAAACCATATTCTTAACCCTTAACTCGTCAATCTAACGCATTGCTTCTCTTATACCAATTGCCTCTACTTCTAATGGGTCACACCCACACTGAAATGTTTTTGTCCTCGCTTGAACAAACTGATCCTCTGAGTCTCTAATTATTGCACGCACCCCCACAAACCCCTCAGTTTTGAATATCGCGGTGTCATATTGTAGTTTCTCCAACCAACCTTGGGGGATTCCATGTCATGTCAGTACTATGTGCATGGATTTGATTGTTTCCAATGTTAGATTTCTTCCCTACTTCAACCTATGAAGTGTACCAGTCCATACCTTGACAGAACACATGAGGTAGGGGGAGATCACTCTTCCTCCACAACAAATTATTTATGAAGTTCCATATAGAGCACATCTTCATACACACTTCATTGACTGACGAATTTGAGTCTTGACACAAATTAAAGATATATCACTGTTTGTAGGTTTTCAGTGACGTGGGTCTCGCCAACAATTTCGTACCTTTGAACATTCAAAGAAAAGATGTTGTGTTGATTCAGCAGGCTTTACACAACAAACACACAAATCTTCAATTTGTAGCCCCCGGTCAATAAGTCACGACCTTGTAGGAATACAGTTTCGCATAAGTCGCCACATAAAATACTTCACTTTTACTTAAATTTCAAGGTTTCTCAGTTTCAACCAATCTCCTAGGGTCACCACCAAGTCCCCATCTCTACTTAATTCAATTCCAACTCAATATCCCGAGTTTACCTTATAAATATCGTCCTTTAAATGATTCCAAATTAACCTATCACAACTGTAGTTACTTAATATTATTAGAAGGAATCAATTTAATGAGCTTCTGATCTTACCAATCCTTGGAGATAATCACATCCTTCACGACATTGTGCATGCCGATGGTAATTGTGATCTAATTAGGGTAGTAAGATACGATGATACTGACTTTGAAGGGGTCTCATTTGATGAATTGGTGGGAAAGAATAAGCTGAACCTTACATTTTAAGTGAGTCGTTCTTTTTTGGAATATTTTGGTGACTACAAATCTGATTTAGCGTTTTTATTTATTTATTTATTTTATTTCTTGGGAAATGATGATTTACGACTTAGAAGTGATAGAAGTCATGAAGGCATACTTACCATATGATATGGCTTATCGTGGATGGTACGAGAAATGGCGGTACAATAACATTAGCTACAATGGTGATTATAAGATAGCAATTCAAATGTCAGGGGCATTGGACCTCTTCCCTTTTGTCCAATTAGTAAATAAATTCAGGGAGTTTGCCATGGCTCTGTTTGGTAAATGCTTGGAAACAATTTCAAATATTGTCGAATTTCTTCTCGATTTGAGACGCAATGAGACTTTCATGTTGTTATTGATATGACCGAATCAAAGCGAGATTCGACTATTCATTTCAATGAGTTCTGGGTAAATGTTGTCATGGTGCGACACATGATTGTATGTGCCACACAACCAATATTGAAGGTGTTGATATGAAGTGTTAATGCTCAGCTAATCTGTATCAATGATCTCATAGATAAGGCATTTGAGTTCTTCAATAACAAAATTGCCATCGAAAAAGCATTGTGTAATATTTACAGAGTTCGTTTTGGCCCGTACGTGATCCGCCGGCTGAAAATTACTCCTAATCCATAGTTCCAATATAGGTTAAGTAGCGTTGGCCTAAACTTGAATGATTGTATTAAAAAAATATGCAATAACTTCCATCATTATGCACCAGTACTATCTATTATAGCTACTGTGTGTTATTCTGTTCATGGGAATAACGTGTTAAAGAAACGGTAGGACCATGGGAGTACCCCACACCACAACTAGGTCTTAATGAAAATGTACTAGAACTGAATTACCTTTGTAGCTTAGAAAATGGGCAATTTGAATTCTCTATGATAGTTGGTCCTAGCATCAACGTTTACGAACAGATGGATGTGATTTTTATAGTATTGAATGACATGTATCACACTGATAATTACATTGGTTACAATGTTATCCTGAATAGAGACCACAGTTACCCACGAAGGTATTTGTAAATTGGTTCGTGTTGGCTTAAGCCTTATGCCAAGCGCAGTCACAGCCGCCCAAGCACAAAATAATAATCTAGCTCTTAATGTGATTGGTTTTACTAGGAAATTGCACAACACATTTCATTGGTATCATAATCGGTGTATGTATAGCTAATATCGACAAGTAAGTACCTATCCTTACGTTATATAGACCATTGAATTGTTTTAACATTCCCTATCACTTATTCCACGCCTAAGCTTATTGGAAGTAATGTTTTCTATATATGGAACCTTTTTAAGTTCCACGGTAGTGTGTGTGTATATATACATATATATATATATGTGTGTGTGGGTATGTATTAATTAAGTGAAATGCTTAGTAGGAAACAAAGAGAAATACCTCTCCTTGTAACTACGACTAGTGTCATCAAATTTCAATTGAGGTTAACATTGTAACCAATATAATTATTAGTGTGATACATGTCATTCAATATTGTAAAAATCACATCCAGTTCGTAGATGGTGATGCGAGGACCAACTATCACAGAGAACTCAAATTGCCCATTCTCTATGTAATAAAGGTAATTCAGGTCTAGTACATTTTCATCAAGACCTTGTTGTGGTGTGGGGAAATCCTATGGCCCTTGCTATTTCTTGGAGAACACGTTGTTCCCGTGAACAAAATAATGCTTAATGAATGCTACACAACATTTTTATGATGGCATTTTTGTTATCAAAGAATTCAAAGGCCTTCTCTTTGAGATCATTAATACGGATTGGCTGGCATTAACACTTCTTACCAACACATTCAATATTGCCTGTATCACACTATGTCAACATTTACCCTGAACTCATTGAAATGAGCACTCGAATCTTGGTTTCATTCAGTCATATCAATAACAACATTAAGGTTTCCATTCCATCTGAAATCTAGAAGAAAGTCAAGAATATTTGAAACTGTCTCCAAGCATTTACCCAACAAAGCCATCGCAAACTCCCTGAACTGATTTACTAATTGGACAGAAGGGAAGAGGTCTAATGGTTTAGCCACTAGCATTTGAATTGCAATCTTATAATCGCCATTGTAGCTAGTGTTATTGTACCCCCTTTTCTTATACCACCCACGATAAGCCATGTCATAAAGTAAGTATGCCTTCATGACTCTAATCACATTCGAGTCGTAAATAATCATTTCACAAGAAATCAAAAATAAATGAATATATAAAAATACTAAATCGGATTTGTATTGAACAAAATATACCAATAAAGAACTACTTACTTAACACCTAAGGTTCGACACATTCTTTCCCATAACTTCATCAAACCAAAACCCCCTCCAAAGTTACTATCATCGTATCTTGCTACCCTAATTAGATCACCATTATCATTGGCATGCACAATGGCAAAAAGGATGTGATTATCATCAAGTATTGAAAAGATCAAAAGCTCATTAAATTGATTCCTTCTAATAATAAATTGAAATTCGTTTCTAGACATGACACCACAATGTTGGCACTCGTAAGGGTAGGGCATAACTTGTATTATACAATACTGGCTTGTTAGTTTTCCACTCATATGGACCATCCTGTTTTTCCACTTCTCTGTCAAGTAATTATATGGGCAAGTGCTCTATTTTCTCTCTAGATCATCATCACCATATATAGCACATGTATTTGCACTATTTAATCACACTCATCGACTTAATCATACTTTCAGTAACTTCACGAGAAATTATTTTTGTTTTGCATAGATCATTATTGATCGAAGAACATAGAAAATGTTGCCATTGGGCAAGTTTAGGACAAACATGTATTAGTTCAATTTTCGACTATTAATTTCATGTTTGCACTTTTATTTGGTTTAAGTTTAGAACTACTAATACAAATCATACCATTAAAAGTAAATACTCTGATGGAAAGATTAAAATTTGCAGGTTATGATCAATAGTTGTATCCTCCAAATCTAGCTATCCAACTCGGAAGGAATAGTCACATAAATCAATTAAAATGGCACTGATAGTTTGCTAGAAGTTCTCAATGATAATTGAATACCAACATTTCTTTTGCTCTTGACGGAAGAGCTATTTATAGGGATCAAACTTTAGCCTTTGCTTGTGCGAAATCATCCTATCTTTATCGACTAGGAATGAAGGCATATACTTGAGATTAGGAAAATGGCGAATGAATGTATATCACCATTTTCTATTTATTTTGAATATTTTATAAGGGAAAGAATCATACCAATTCCTGACAACTGCTTGCCAAATAGATGTCAAGTTCTAGTATACCCTAAAGCAGTTCTCCAAACAAATCCTATAAACCCAGATCTCAAAGGAGAGGTACTTTTCTTTGTTTCCTACTAAGCATTTTACTTAATTAATACTTATATATACACATTACCATGGGAACTTAAAAAAGTTCCATATAAAGAGAACATTACTTCCAACAAGCTAAGGCATAGAATAAGTGATAGGGGATGTAAAAACAACTTAATGGTCTATATAACGTAAGGATAGGTACTTACTTGTCGATATTAGCAATACACTCACTGATTCTGATACCGATGAAATGCATAGCATAATTTTCCAGTAGAAACAATCCAATTAAGAGCCAAATTTTTATTTTGTGCTTGGGCAGCTGCGACTGCGCTTGGCATAAGGCTTAATCCAAATACTAGCCATTTTACAAATAACTCAGTGGGTAGCCACGATAAGTGCCGTCAAATCTCGATTGAGGATAACATTGTAACCAATATAATTATCAGTGTGGTACATGTCATTCAATACTAAAAAAAATCACATCCATCAGTTCGTAAGTGGTGATGCTAGGACCAATTGTCACAGAGAACTCAAATTGCCTGTTCTTTAAGCTACAAAGGTAGTTTAGTTAAGACCTTGTTGTAGGGTGGGGAACTCCCGTGGCCCCTACCATTTCATGTAGAACACGTTGTTCTTGTGAACAAAATAACACATAGTAGTTGTATTAGATTGTAGTGGTGCAAACTGATGAAAATCACTGCATATTGTTTGAGTACGATCATTTATGTTTAGGGCTACTCAACCTATATTGGAACTGTGGGTCCAAAGCAATTTTCAGCGGCGGATCACGTAGGGGTCAAAATGGACTCCGTGAAAGTTACGCGACACTTTTCTGCTGTCACTTTTGTTATCAAAGAATTCAAAGGCCTTATCTATGTGATCATTCATATGGATTGACTATACATTACACTTCTTACAAACACATTCAATATTGCTTGTATGGCTGTACAATCTTGTGTTGCACCATGGCAACATTTTCTCCGAACACATTGAAATGAGAAGTCGAATCTCAGTTTGATTCGGTCATATTAATGACATCATGAAAGTCTCCATTGCATCTCAAATCAAGAAGAAATTCAAGAATATCTTAAATTGTCTCCAAGCATTGCCCAACAAAGCCATAACAAACTCCCTGAACTAATTTACTAATTGGACAAAAAGGAAGATGTCCAATGGTTCAACCCCTAACATTTCAATTGTAGCCTTATAATTTCCTTTTAAGCTAGTGTTATTGTACCTCCATTTCTCGTACCACCCACAATAAGCCATGTCATATATTAAGTATGCCTTCATGACTCCAATCACATCCAAGTCGTAAATCATCATTTCTCTTGAAATCAAAATTAAATAAATAAATAAATAAGCTAAATCAGATTTTTATTCAATAAGATATACAATTAAATAACTACTTACTTAACACATAAGGTCCAACACATTCTTTCCTCAAAAGTCACTATCATAGTATCTTGATGCCCTAATCAAATCACCGTTACCATTAGCATGCACAACGCCGTGAAGGATGCAATTATCTTCAGGTATCAGTAAGATCAAAAGCTCATTAAATTGATTACGTCTAATAATAAATCAAAATTCATGTCTAGACATGACACCACAATGTGGCACTCGTAAGGGTAGGTCATAACTTGTATTATATAATACAAGTTATATCGATGGTCCTTGCCTTCGCCATGACACAATCCGATTGAATAGACATGGCAATTATTTTGAACCAAAATCATCAATCCTTTTTGAGCAAGATGTAAGGCTCTGAGTGCGATGGAACATCGCATGCCAAGATTAGGATGAAAGGCAAACACTTCGAAGTCCATATTTTACCCAAACCCTGATCTCTTTATTAGAAAAATAAACTGCGTCACTAATTTATTAACTTAGGTGATTTTCAAAATAAATAAACAAATAATGATTTTTGACCTAACAAAGTGGACATCTCCAAGAGGAGGATAATCTAACCCAAAAACACCTTTTATGAGTTTTCTCTCTTAAATCAAGATTTTAAACCACCGTTGATGTACTCTTTTGATCAGCGATGGTTCCAATCTTTATCTCTCCGTGTTCTATGTGTTCAATAAAGTACATTACCTTTTAGATCTATGAAAATTGGATATCCTTGTTGCGACATCTTCCTCAACACTCATTTTTATATCTGTGCGACTATTGGGTTGGTCCTTATTTTTAGTTTTACTAGTAGGTAGTTTGTCGAGAAGTTTGGTTATTGTTATGTGGTTCTACCAGGTGTTTGTATATTGTAATGTACTTCAATGTTGTGGAGAGTAATCTCTGATTGTCAAACTATTTCATTTCACAATCGCATTACAGCCAAAGTAATGGCAGTTTTTTTGAACAAATAGGATTAATGAACCAATGTACTTTTTTATTTTGTCTGGTCCTGTACTGAGCCATAAATGATTAGTGAAGCTTATATTTTTGTTTAAAAAAAAATTTTTTACCTATGTCCACAAGAGAAATGCGAGTACGATTTCATTCATGATTTGATAGCTACACCATGTCTATATTTATAGATGTACATATGCATTCATATATGGTATCTCCAACCAATCAATCCATCAATCACTCAATCAATTAGTCAATTAATTCTTCCTTCCATTTATAATCATAACACTCCCACTAAGTTGGTTCATGTATATCATACATGCCCAATTTTCCCAAAAAGGATGAGAAGAGTTGATGAGAAACTGCTTAGTGTTGATCTTCTGATTTTATCTTAGGCAACTACATTGGATATCTTCTAAGAGATTTTATAGGCAAAAATATGGGGATAAAATCTTGCATAAATTGAAACTTCGCGCCTCTCGTGAAATTGAAACGAACTCATATATATATATATATATATATATATATCTTCACTTAAAAGAAATGGACTCATATATCTAGACTCTAATCATCAATTTCTTTTTAGAATAAATTGACTATTAAAGAAAGAGAAGAAACAAAAGACAAGGAAGCGCCGTCTCTCTCTTTAAGTCTCCACAGTTGAATGACTTTGCTCTACTTCCACTATCCAAAGAGTTTTGGTGACTATCATTGATCAAGAAAGGGCCCTCTCTATGTTGATAATGATAAAACACTAAGTGAGTTCTTTTTTATTTACTTATATCTATACTTATATTAACTTAAACCTCTCTCTCTCTCTATATATATATATATCACCTAACTTTTTAATCTATAATATATTTTATTCATTTAGATCTGATAGAAAGTGAGGTAGCAAATCCCAAATGGAAGCAGCTCATTTCATCGTGTAAAAATCCTCCTCTATATTGGTAAGAATTCTTTTGATTAAGCCATTTGGAGTTTTATTTCATAGTTTATACACGTACAATATTTTAATGTTGTTATATGCGGCGAACCCCACATAATTATAGTACTAATGCCTTTCTATGTTAACACCTTACAAAGATTTGAAAGTAGGTTCTTCAATTTCATTCAAGTACTGCACATGACATCAACTTAGAAGATTGCATTTATTTTTAACATTATGTATCAGTTATTTTTTAATAGTTTTGAAGAAAAAAGTTGAATAAGAATGATCTTTTCATAGTCAAAGTAGTTTCTATAAATTTGTAATTTTTTTGTAATGGAAGGTGTCATTTCTTGTAATTAATTTAATTTATAATAAATTCTTTGTATGATTTATTTATTATTTTTTAATAAATATGTGGACCATCAATTATTTGTTTGAAATCAATTACTTGAAATTTAAAATATTGTAATAATTAGAAAGATTTCATAATTATTACAAACTTTTGTAAATAATTCATTTTGTTATTTTTATGAATATTCGCATACTATTATAGTGTGTATCAATGGTCACTAATGTTTCAATATCTGGGACAATTTTTCTTGAAAAGATATTTGAGACAAAACACTAACCTAATACTTTTTTAGAATTTCTTAAACAAATACACTTGTAGGAAAAAAAGTCTAAATTTATTTATTTATTAACAACTATATTATTTAGTTGCAAATAATAAAAAATAGATAATTTAATTATTTTAATTTAAACTTACAACAATATTTCTGTTACAAATAGTTGGTCACTATTAGTATTATTTGTCATTACTCACTTTATTTATTTGGGAAAAAGTATTTGTGTCATAGGTATTTGCAACCACAGGTGACCAATTTTTTTGGTTATTAAAGTTCTCTTTCAATCATGTTTATGGTTTTTAGTTATTAAAGCTCTTTTTCAACCATATTTATGGTTTTGGTTATTAAAGTTCACATCTAACTTTTCTTTGATGAAGAATCTGTTTACTTCGACATGCTTCGTACGATCGTGGTGAAATGGATTATGAGCGACATCACAGGTTGCTTTGTTGTCACAAAATAACTTGATTGGTTGCATAGTTAAATACCCCAAGTCGTGTAGGAGAAGTTTAAACCATAATGCCTCGCATAAACCTAGTGCCATGCCTCGAAACTCTGCTTCAGCACTTGAGCGCCACAACATTTTATTTTTTACTTCTCCATGTCACTAGATTTCCGCAAACAAATGTAAAGTAACCAGGTGTCGAGCGTATCTATCATCTATAGCGCCATACTTCTATATTTTTACAATCAACATTTTTTGTGAATTAG
Source organism: Stephania japonica (assembly GCA_039657345.1). NCBI lineage: Eukaryota > Viridiplantae > Streptophyta > Magnoliopsida > Ranunculales > Menispermaceae > Stephania > Stephania japonica. Next base: position 37,916,253 of record CM077559.1, read on the forward strand.
ATTCCTTTTCCAGGAGCATTTTTTAAGTACCTCAAGATGTGCATAACTACATTCATGTATTGTTCTCTAGCATTATGTATGTAATGACATACCACACTTAAGGCCTAAGCAAGATCTGGCATTGTATGGGCTAAGTACATCAATCAATCAATCAATTAGTTATTCCTAAGTTGGTGCATGTGTATCATACATGCCCAACTTGCCCAAAAAGGATGAGAAGAATCGCTGAGAAACTGATTCAGTGAGAATGTAACTAGTTGACCTTCTAATTTTATCATTGGCAACTACGCTGGATATCTTCTAGGAGATTTTATAGAAAAAAAAAATATTGGGAGTAAAGTCTTGCACGAATTGAAACATTGCGCATCTCGTGAAATACAAACGAACTCATATATATATATATTCACTTAAAAAACGGACTCATATATCTAGACTCAAATCAATAATTTACTTTTAGAATAAATTAACTTTTCAAGAATGAGAAGGAAACAATAGTCAAGGAAGGGCCCTCTCTCTCTTGTAGTCTCCTCAATTGAATGACTTAGCTCTGCTTCTACTTTCCAAAGAGTTTTGGTAACTATCATTGATCAAGAAATAGCGCTCTCTCTGTTAATAATGATAAAACACTAAGTGAGTTCTTTTTTATTTATTTATTTTTATACTTATATTAACTTAAACCTCTCTCCATATATATATATATATACATATATTTCACCTAACATTTTAATCTATAATATATTGTATTTATTTTGATCTGATAGAAAATAAGGCAGCAATCCCAAACAGAAGCATCTCCTTTAGTCATGTAAAAATCCTCCATTTTATAGGTAAGAATTCTTTTGACTAAACCAGTTGGAGTTTTGTTTCATAGTTTATATACATACTATCTTTTAATGTTGATATATGTGGGGAACCCCACATAATTATAGTACTAATGCCTTTCTATATTAAATTTTGCGCACATTACAAAGATTTGAAAATGGGTTCTTTAATTTTATTCAAGTACTACACATGACATCAACTTAGATGATTGCATGTATTTTTAACATTATGTATCAGCTATTTTTTAATAACTTTGAAGAAAAAAGTTGAAAAAGAATGATCTTTTCATTGCCCCATCAATTACTCATTTACTGTTTGCAGTTGATAGCTTGATTTTCTTTAGAGCCTGTATAAATGAAACTATTTATGAGATCGATATGAGATACCTATGAACAAGCTTCATAGCAAACCATTAATTTATAGAAACCATATATGTTCTTTTCTTCAAACGTAATGGGGGAGGATGAAGTAGGGATCCACAACAAACTAGGGGTATTTAATTAGTTGCATGGGAATAAATACTTGGCACTACCGTCACTTATTGAAAAGAAAAAATGCGAGGTATTTTTATTCTTGAAAGAGAGGTTATGGAAGCGACTGATATCGTGGCATTACAAATTTTTTTCAAAGGTCAGAAAGGAAGCGTTGAAGTCAATAGCTCAAGCGTTGCCAACAAATTGTATAGGTACTTTTCTTATCCCAAAATCTATTTGTGATTCACTTCAGCAAATGATGAATTCATTTTGGTGGGATTCAAAAAATGGAGAGCAAAGAGGAGGGAGGTCTTTGTTTTAAATATCTACATTGTTTTAACCTTGCAATGTTGGCTAAGCAATGATAGCATATTGTTCATCATCCAAATACTCAAATCTCGAGAATTCTCAATGTTAAATATTTTCCAAGTGGGAATTTTTTGAAGGCCAAGATTGGTCATAATCCAAATTTTACTTGGAGAGGTATCATGGTTGCTAAATCAGTGTTAGAAAACGAGTGTCGATGAAAGATGGGTGATGGGAGTTTGATCAAGTTATGGCATGATCCTTGGTTGAAGGATAATATTAATTAGCGTATGACCCCTGAAATGATCCAAGGAACGGAGGATGGCATGGTTAATGGTTTGATGATTCCTGAAAGTAGAGTATGGGACAATGATCTTATTAGGGAGACTTTTAATGTGAGAGATGTGAGGGCCACACATCACATCATATTGAGTAACCATATTTGTGTTAGGTTATTTTGGAAGCATTTAAAGAACTTTATCTATAAGGTAAACTCGGGATATCGAGTTGTAGTTGAATTGAGTCGAGATGGGGACTTAGTGGTGACCCAAGAAGATTGATTAAAATAGTCGAACCTTGAAATTTCAGCAAAAGTGATGCATTTTATGTGGTGACTTTTGCGAAATTGTATTCCTACAAGGTAGTGATTTATTGATCGAAGGCTACAAATTGAAAATTTTTGTGTTTGTTGTGCAGAGCTTGCTGAATCAACACATCTTTTCCTTGAATGTTCAAAGGCACAAAATTGTTGGCGAGACCCTCGTCATCGAAAACCTATAAACAATGATATAAAAGAAAGGTTATTTAATTTGTGTTAAGACTCAAATTCGTCAATCAATAAAGTGTGTATGAAAATGTGGTCTATATGGAAGTTTCGAAATAATTTGTTGTGGAAGAAGAGTGATCTCCCCCTACCTCATGTGTTTTGTCAAGGTATGGACTGGTACACTTCAAGGGTTGAAGTGAGGAAGAAATCTAACTTTGGCAAAAATCAAATCCCTCCACAGAGTACTAGCATGACATGAATCCCCCCGAGGTTGGTTTGAAAAAATGCAAGAGTAAGGCTAAGTGCACCTCGAAAAAAGTCAAACTTAAAAAAAATCAATTCTACTACAAAATGAGCATTATGCCCCCACTATGATTAGTGCACTCCACTACAATTATTAAGTGCACCCTACACATTCTCTTCTTTTTGATTTGTAGACAACATCAAGTGGTTCAGCCTCGAGGTCCAAATCTCTTGTTGGAGAGTCGATCGGACGGAGCCCCGCCAAACCTCTAGTTGGAGTGTCGGTCACAGCTTGCCGAACCTTTAATTGGAGAGTCAATTGGAACTCACCAAACCTTTAAGTCGGTAGTTGTCAACTAACTATCACCAAAGAAGTTCGGTTGGACAACACCGATCCTAGTTGATAAGTCTCAGCTACATGCCACCGAACCTAAAATAGATGTCTCGACCAAGGTTTTGGAGTTGGGTGCTTCGATTCGATTGAAAGGGTATTTTGATAAAAATGTAGGGTGCACTTAGTAATTGAAATTTGAATTTGTGGTGCCACGCAAAATGTTGTGCACTTCCTAAAAATTGGGCTGCACTTAGCTGGACTTAAATGCAATATAAACGTAATGATGTTCGAGACTATGGGGCTTGTAGAGGTCAGCGCAATAATTAGAGACTCATAGGGTCAATTTACTCAGGCGAAGACAAAAATATTTCAGTGAGGGTGTGACCCATTGGAAGCAGATGCAGTTGGTATAAGCGAAGCAATAAGTTTGATTGACGAGTTAAGGATTAAGAATATGGTTTTTGAATCGGACTCACTCCAATTGGTTGGAGGAATCACAAAAGACATCCATAATCTTCTTGAAGCATGAGAGGTGTTTCAGGATTGTAACGCACGGATGAGAAGAAATAAAAAATGGAAGATCAATCATGTTAATCGACAAACAAATGAAGTTGTCCATCATATGACAAAAACATCGTGAAGTTATGTTGGAGTATTGTTTTGGAGTGAATTGCCAGATTATGTTCAAGCTTTGTTATATTAATTTGATCTAATCCTGGATTTGTACTTCAGTAAAATTATCTTTTACATCAAGAAAAAAAGAATTATCTTCTCATAGTCAAAGTAGTTTCTATAAATTTGTATTATTTTTTGTAATGGATGTAATTAATTTAGTTTTTTAGAAAAGAAAATATTTTCATTGTATGATTTATTTATTATTTTGTTGCAAATAATACAAAATTGATAATTTAATTATTTTAATTTATACTTACTACAATATTTCAGGTACAAATAGTTGGCCACTATTAGTATTATTTGCAACTTCTCACTTTATTTAGTTGGAAAAAAGTATTTGTGTCATAGGTATTTGCGACCGATAGGTGACCAATTTTTTTGGTTATTAAAGTTCTCTTTCAACCATATTTATGGTTTTTGGTTATTAAAGTTCTTTTTCAGCCATATTTATTGTTTTGGTTGTTAAAGTTCGCATCTAACTTTCTTTGATGAAGAATCTGTCGACTTCAACATGCTAGGTTTATATGGCTTTGTTACTGTGATAGACGATAACGTCAGAGTATGAGTACGATCGCGTTAAAATATGGGCTAAATGGGGGTCAGGTGAATGCAAAATGGGTACACGATGCTGGGGATACAAAATTTGTAGGTGAGCAGCTATTAAAAAAAATAATAAATTCACTTAGGAAATAGGTCAAGTCGTTAATATTTTAGTCATCCACAATGGGCGTGTCGTGGTGCAATAGAGTTCTTATTTGGACTACCAGGGAATTCTTATCCGCTTGGATTTTAGGATAGTGTGAATGTATCACGTCCTAAACTCCGATATTCATAGGTGATCTCCCTCGACTCAATAAGAGTCTGGTAGGTATTTTCTCCTTGAACTCAAATGAATTTATCTTGGCCAGGACTACTAACGCCTATCCTTTATTTTCAGGACACTTATTTATCGTTGATATCTAAGTAATTCATTATCATGCTGTGTTTTACAAGTTTTTGGATATTTACGCATGATACTTGATTAGCCATTATTTGACATTTGAAATTATGTTGTTACTCTCTTTGGTAATTATTGTTATATTTCTATACTCACTATCTTTTTTTACGGTGGGTGTAGCCTCATCATATTTCAGAGCTGAAAAAGGAAAAGAACCGCTGATAGGCAATTGAAGAGGAGGACTATTAAGGATCTAATCTCGCCTATTTGGTAGGTTTTCTGTATTATAAGTATATTTTTTAAGAATACTGGGATATGGGTTGTTAGAAAGGATGGACATGTATCTTAAATTGTAATCTCCTCAGACTTGATGTTGGTATGCATATGCAGGGTTTCCACAATCTATGATGTCTTGACTAATGTCTTATGTGTATTTATATTAGTTTGAGAACAATTTGCTTTCACTATTTTTAGGTACTTTGAATAACTCATTAATATATAATAACTCAAAATAAATAACTTAATAAATGAAAAAGGGTAAGGAAGGCGAACTCGGTTTAAGTTAATTGCATGAGTGTTGACTCGCGCTCTACGTAAGTCTAGGCTGATCAGAGCCCAAATTTAGTGTTTTGGAATTTGAGGTCGTTATAGTTGGTATCATAGCATGTTTTATGGCTTTGGGATGAATGTTGCAGTTAATATCAGAGCTATATTCTGTAACTCTAGGATTAACATTATAATTGGTATCAGAGCTTAAGCTTTATAACTTGAAGGTTAGAATAATCCTGAGGTCATCGTTACAAGTGGTATCATGGTTAAGTGATATGACTCTAATGTTAAATTAATTGAAATACCAAGGTTATATGTGGTAGTATAGAGAAAATGTTTACAACTTTGGGTTTTGAATAATAGTGATAGTAATGCCACAGTTGGCATCATAACCTAGGGTGGGGGAGCTTAGGGAAGATGTATAGGTTATTCTTTAAACTGATATGAACGTTATAGTTGATAGTTATCCGAGCCTAAAGTGGTAAGACTTCATTCTTTAAATCGATATCAACGTTATAGTTGGTACGTATCAGCGGAATTAGGAAAATGGTTGAATTTAGGGTGGAACCCTATGAATATGACTAAAGTTTTAGTTATGAAGTGATGAGAGTTGAGAAATTTAAAACTGGACTATGAGCTATTTGATATGTTGTATATTATTAGTATCGGTAGCTATACTTTGATCATGGATATGCTTTTGTGGTAGATTGTGGTGGCCGGTCAACCATGGTCCTGTGGTAGTTGTAATTCGAAGGATTTTCAGCGGATGATGGATGAAATATATCAGCTAGTTATGTTGCATGGCTATCAGCTGGAAAATTTTTTTGACTAGTGAGGACATATACCACAGTAATTTGTCCTACTTTGTAGCACTAGTTATTCAAGTTGAGAGTAAGTCGAGTGTGCCTAGGGATATGTGTACCAGGGCAATAGCTGAGGTGAGACAGTAGAGGATCCATAGTGATGATTATGAGGATGAGGAAGTGAAGGTAATTGCACTGATTGGGGAAGTTTCTTTTGTGGCAGTTCCTTATGTTCCATCGACTGAGGTCGTTAGGCGATCATCTCATGAAGTACAGACGGAGCACTTTCAGCAATACCATACTTGGAGTAAAGGCTGTAGATCACAGTGACAAAGATGGTGTTACCATTGCAGACAACCGAGACACATCGTTGTTGATTGTCATTTGACGACGGGGGTGTCGCAGAATAGTACTTAAATGCATGTTTAAGAGGGACCACAAGTTATTACAGATCCTGATTCAGAACCAATGCGAGACCTAAGGGCGGGTAAGAGCTATTTGGTGTCGAGGCATGATTTTATATCGTTGGGTTTATATGTTGAATGCGATTGAGGAGATTCAATGTGAGTCTGGGGTTAGCATTGACTCTAGGCGGGTTAGGTATAAAAAGGGACTCCAGAGGAGTCCGAGGGAGTAAATAGTTGAAAGGTACTCTAGTAGAGTAATAGTAAGGAAATATGTATGAACACATCCTTCGAAGCATCATATATATTTAGCTATGCTAATGACTATAGGGAAGTCAACTTTCAAAGAGTAGTATCAGTAAAGGGCGGTACTTCTAACTCTAATTGAGTCTAGGCCTTTGAAAGAATCACTATCTATGTACAGTGGCTCTAGATGGGTTAATATTTTGAAGTGATAGATGGGGCTAGTACCAAGAATCGGGGGATTCTATGCTCTAGGTGGGTTTGTAAATTCAAGTGGGATATCGGTACTTTTTGGGTCTAAGTGGGCAATATGGTGGTTACGAGTTCGGTGATATATCACACTGCTGTAATGAAACAGATTTTGTATCTAAACCAGTTGTTTAATGGTTAGTAGTCTCACAGTAAGTAGAAACAACTATGTCTCGCGGTATGGTGACACATCATAAACTGATTGGGGAGGGTTTGCTTAGGTCCATTATCTATCTGATAAGTCAGGTTGCGTACAATGTATTGCAATCTGATGAATTTAGAACCCTTAGATGACTTTGTGCAAGATGCACATATTATATGCAAAATCGATATTTGCTTCAAAAAGATTCTAGATGAACCTATAATTTATGGGACGACCATTGATTGAATAGGCTAGTTGTATGCAACCAGTTATAGAGTCTAGTTTCACTAATTCAAGTTGGTACGGGTACACGTGAGTAAGGTTGGAGGGACTGATTAAAGAGTATCTCCTTACTGTATGAGTTCGATAAGATTTCACTTTAGTTAAGTTTAATTTCGAGGACGAAATTCTTATTAGTTGGGAAGACTGTAACGACCGAAAATATGAGCTAGGCTTATATGGATTTTATAGTACCTATTTATATTTATGTTAGTGTGACAAGATGATGACGTCAAAGTATAAGTAGGATTTGCCTAAGAATACGTGCTAAAAGAGGGTCAGACAAATGAAAAATGGTTCATTGTGTCAGGGAAACAATATTTGTGGTCGACTGGCAATTGAACAAACAATAAGTAATTAACCAATAAATGGGTCGGGTTGTTAATATTCTATTCGAGCGTGATGGGGCGAGTCATGGGGCAGTTTACAGGTGAAGATGTAGCCGGGAACATTGTGTGTTACCTATTGGAGTCATCGGTTGGTGTCAACTAGCTGGAGCGGTTAAGGCGGCGGGAGCAAATAGTGAACACTAGATTCGCCTCGAGTTACATATTTGCGTGTTGATAGAAGGGTTTGATATATATATATATATATGTATATATATTGGTTTCTCTCTACTCACCGCTCAAACACCCTCGTCTTTCTTTCTCATTTCTAACTCATTCTATCTCGATTGGATAGGAGGTTCAACGGATTCCGAAGTGTTAGGTTTTTGGGGTTCATACGCAACAAAAAATTCAAAACAATTTTGACAAAAACCCCAACAGGATCTTAAATAAGTTCTATTAAATAAGATCTATAAAAGTAAATCATACCTTAATTTGTGATTTCCTTCTTTGATTTTTCGATCTTTAAGATGTTCAAGTGCGAGTCCTCTATCAGAAATCCACATTAAAACGGTGACCACAATTTCGAGTACTAGCCCCAAGAGAGATAAAAAATATTTTTCTCTCTCCTAAAACTCAAAGAATTCAAAAATTGGAAAAAAGAAATTCTTATTTTGTTTTTGGGTATGACCCTTTATTTATATATGTAGATAAGCTTTCACTTAAAACCCTATTCGTAATACAACTATTGTATTTACGTTGTTTAAGTAAATTTGTAATACAACTATTGTATTTACATTGTTTAAGCAAATTACACATATACCCCTATTAATAAGTTATCATATAAAGAATCATAAGGGCTTATATATTATAAATTTTATCTTATAAAATTCAATACTCTGAACCTTTTGAAATTGCGCAAAGCTATTCTTTGTGTGCGACCCAATAGGTTTATGCGACGTTAGTTCATCAAAACGATTTTGGTACACAAGTCATAAGTGGTCTCTAGCAAGGCATTATGATTACCCAAGTAGCATGAATATCAAAATCGATACAACTTAATGAATAACATATATCATATCCTTTTGTCGTGCGATATCCTTTGATTAAATATAAGGTATGAAAAGTCACCCTTAATGTTTAATCGTACTAGTCTCGATCTTTTGATATATTGAAAACATCCAAGAAACATTAATCATATAGATTCAGTTGGACTTGGCCGTTTAACAATCTAACACATCGAGGGATCCACTGAGATCTTTCTCTTTATGAGATCGAAAAATTCTTTCTTGATTACACACCTTCACATATAGCTCATATGATAACCAATCATAATCTTTATAATCGTTCGATTAAAGACAACGTTTGATTGTATCAAATTACCATGCTCCTAATATTGAAGTTTATGGTAATATCAAGTCGAAGGACTAAATGATATACCTATCAAGAGTAACACCTATGACGTAATCCATGTGGTGTTTTCATAACTGGTCGGTCCAGTACCTTGTTCCTTAACAAGTACTCATTATCTCAATTCGTATCCCTATACGCATGATCATGACATGACCATCAATTAAGTCTCACACTAGTCTTAATTCATTATAGTTCCCAGTATAATGACTGACTTGAGACATTTAAGATATTTCAATAAATGCCCATGGATCTTATAATAAGGTAAACATGCAATGACTTATAATAAAAACAACAAATGAAAATCCTCTATTTTATTAACTAAAACTCTAAGATAAATAATGTTTGTAAATTGACCTAGGGCACATGACCCAACACGGAGCTCGCGACGACGTGGTCACATCGCTAACACACGAGTTGAGGTAGGATCTTGACTCCTCACTTCTTTCTTGTCATTTTGACGCTAGTTTTGAGGGTGTTTGTCCAAGTTGAGATTTTGGTGTTAGTCGATTTTTGGAGTTTTTGGGGGTTTTGGAGTGGTAACGACAGCCTGAGGAGTTTGGGATAGGCTCGGAACGCGACGACATGAGCTAGGGTGTCAAAAAACCCTAGATTCTCGTTCAATTGTCGACGCCGTGAGGGACATTGTAGCACCTGTAAGCCACAACGTCAATCATAGCGTCCAGAAGTGAGATGGTTGTAGTTTTCATGCTTTAAGTGACACCGCCAGGGATTTTCCCCACGGCGTCTAGAACAGTGCCAGTTGGGTTTTCATGTTTTGGACAATGAAGCCAGCAAATTTAGCCACGACGTGACCTATGGCGTGACACTGTTCACATCACTAAAATTCTAAAAATTTATGAAAAGTTGGGCATTGATCTCAGGTAGATATATGGGTGCGAATATGACCAAATATGTCACGACCCGTTACCTTAAGCACGTAATTAGTGTTAATCTGAATAATAATTAATTTGAGTTAGGATCGTGGTTAAGTCGGGTTTATCTCGATTAACGTATGTGTGGGATTGTGTGATGTATTGTGTTTGTTTGGTGTGTATTAGCATGTATTAGCGTTAACGCTCGAGTATGCTTGTTGTAGGGAGTTACGTAATGTGGATGTAATTGTAGGCATAAAGATATATATTTGTATATATTTAGATATATATAAATATATATTAAAATAGAAATATAATAAAATAATGGTAAATGGTCGGGTGCCGAGTGATAAGCGAGGTCACGGGTGATACGCGTAGGACATATAGTGGTGTGCACGCCCGAAGGCTCTCGTTGGCGTGCACAACGGAATCGTAGGCGCAACGATATCGACTAATATATATTTATATATAATATATTTATGTAAATATAAATATATATAATTAAATTAGAAAAATGAGAAATTACCATAAAGGGTAACTAGTTTTAAAAGAAATGAAGAAAGGCTTAGGGGTATTTTGGTTTTTTCCCTGACCAAACTGCCTCTTTCTTCCTTAGAAATCGAAAACGAACGAGGAGAGAGTGAGAATGAGAGCTCGAGATCAGGAGGAGGAAGGAGAGGTCGCTGGAGCAAAGGAGTTCGTGGAGTCGAGCTCGCGTAACTGAGATGAGTCGTTTGGGTGGTTATTTTTGTTGTTTTTCCAGTTGTTGTTGTTGTTGCCGAGTTGTTGTGTCGTTGATGGTGGAGGTGAAGGGCTCGACCATGGCAGAAGCCATGGCCGATGGTCATAATGGTAGGGGAGTAGTCTCCCCTACCAAACCAAGCTGGGGTTTGGGGAGCCGACTCCTGCAAAGGAAAAAAAAACACCAGAGCAACAACGTTGTTGCTTTGGAGAAGATGACCTTGAATCGGGCCAGTTCGGCTCGGTTTAGTCAGACCCAGTTCGGCCTGGCTCAGAGCCAAATTAAAAATAAATAAATAAATAAAAGAAGAAAAAGGAAAAGAAATTCTAGAAAAATTCAGAAAAATAGGGAAAATAAGAAAAAATAGTCTTTTTACCAAACAAATAGAAATTGAGATATTTCTATGGAAAATAAGGAATTCGAAAGTCGGAGGAGACTTTATACAGGGGTAACTAGGTCCCGAAATTCCAGATTCGAATGAGACTAGTTTAGAAGGGTAAACCAATAAGTATTAGGCTTAAGTTGATGACAATTGGTCTATTTTAGGAAATGGACCGATGTGGAAAGGTTTGAGGACTCCGGGGAGTCGTACAAGTCGGCAAAACATATAAAGCTCAGGGCAGGTAAGTGGGACTCATACTTTTTATCAATTATGAAATGTAAATTAGTATTAGTAGAGCAAGTCGTGTTCAGGACTGGGAATGGGATAATGTACCATTATTTGGGTTTATCTTACACAAGTTGTTATGAAATGAAAAATGAATTCGAAAAGAGGTTTGACGGGACGGATCGGCCTTAGGTTTGAAACTATGGTGGAGTTGCTAACCATCACCGTGCCCCCAGTAACTGGAGAATTATCCCGAGCAATGCTTTCCATTTGAGTTGACAGCTCATCAATCATAAACCAATCAGATGAGCAGTGATTGGTTTAATGATGATGAGGGAGTGCGACTCTATGTTTTTTGAGTTGGCAGCACATTAACAAGAACTGGTTAGATGCCCAGTGACTAGTTCTTGAAGATGTGAGAGGGCGACTCAATTCAAATACCGAAATTGAAAGTACAAATCATGGGTATATTGCAATAGATCAATGAACTTGCATTTGTTTATGTATTGATTATATTGATTCAAATGGTCCTTTAAATATGTATTGGTTGCATATTGTTTTATATTATTCTTTGAATATTAATTGATAGTTGATGGTTAGTATGGGAGTCACTTACTGAGAATGTAGGAGCTCACCCACCTTAACATTTCCAGGTATGAATGTACGCTAGGACTTGAAACTCAGGAAAGGAGAACATCAGGAGTTTAGTATCTTCTCTACGGTGCAATGAGTTTCCTGTTGTATATACATATATACATATATATATATATATGTATATATATATATATTTCATTGTTTGATGATTTTGTAATAATCAGGGTGGGAATGTGAGTTTAATACTAAGAATTCTATTGGATCTGTATATTTTATATGTATTGAAAAATTTTTAAATTTCTGCTTCCTTTTGTTTTATTTCATTTATTTAATATCAAGATATACAGGTTATTGTCAGAAATTTTGATAAGGCTGCTAGCTCTAATTAGATCTGATCTGGTTTACCGGAGCTTAATTAAGGTTTCAGGACGAATATTCTCTAATTGAGATTAGGGGATGTTACAGTTGGTATCAGAGCCAAGGTTTTACAAACTTAAAGTTATTATTGCTCTCAAAGAAAGAGACAGTTTTGATACAGTGTGATATCATAGATTGGATGGTAAAGCTTGGCATGATTATTCTACTGATCAGTTAATGGAATAACTTTAATACAGTGAGTATCATAGACTGAGGTTATCACTTTCTAATTGGTTTCAAATGGTGTGATAACTCTGATACAAAGGGATTGAAGCCTCAAGATGTACCTGTATATTAAACTGGAAATTTAGGTTAACTGACTTGGAGATTGGTTCTCAAGTCAGGGATAACCTAGGACTAAATGAACGATTTTATTGATGTTTTGAGGGGTAATGAAAGATAAAAGCTGGAGACATCTATTTTTGAGTTGATATTATATTTATGCGATAGATATAGCGATACTATCTTGCCTAGCAATGAATCTGAAAGTCTTATCTCACATCTATGAGTTGGTAAGTCAAAGGAAATTGATGGTGAGGGTTCTTGCTGGACTTCAGGGATATTTTGATAAAGGAAGACAGTGGAACGATAATATGGTGGTTTGTATCCATTTATTTCTCATGAGATGAGAATATGTATATATTAAGGGTTAGGGTTTGTGGAACCCTGAATCCAAATGATATAGATATGGAAAAGAGATGAGTTATAAATAACTCTTTCATTAAGTAGCCTCTAATGGTCATGATTCTCACTAATATTGTCTAATGAGAAATAGTCCGTGTTGAAGGAATAATGGGTTCTAGACTTAGAGACATAGGTCAGAGGGAATGACCATAAAAGATGAAAGAAATATGAAATAGTGTACAAAGAAACTCAAATGTGATGACGCACTTTGAGTAGAAAATATACTAGTGTTGAGACTAGTTGAGTGGGGTGAAAAGTTATTTAATGAGGAAAATAGTGATGAATAATGAGAAGAACCTTATTGACATTAGGTAATCACTAATTATACATACTTCATGAATGATTATGAAGTATAAAATTTCAGATATAGTGCTAGTTTATGTTGGAATAGTGAAAAAGAAATTTATCAGTATGGTTGTGGGGTATCTGCATATACTGAAAGTATGGTAAGAAAGATGTTTATTAGTGTTGTTATTATGTAACTGAATGCACTAATAGTAAGATAATTAGGAAGCCTGTCAGTATTGTTGGGATATAGTGGCACATACTGAAGTAGGAATAGAAATGGCTTATTAGTGTTGTTGTGGGTAACCACACTACCTAATAGAGCAATAAAGAGAACGGAATGATGAAATGAAATGTGAGGATACCTGATTGACGTATACATCAATGTTGGAATATAAGGAAATGAGTTGAAGGTAACATTACACTAAAAATGAATAGTTACAACAAGAGTTGAGAAATGAAGGATTTTAGAAAAAATTCATGTTATTGGTTAACCTATCTTGTCTGATGAATTATAATCATTGTTAGGGTAATGGTAAATCGAAAATGGAAGTGAAGGGTAAGTTGCAAATACGTAAGCCTAACGACTGGTAAGGTTAAGGTTGAGAATCCAGAGAATGATGTACGAAACTGAGAATGAATAGGTGAACAGTATATTAAGAAATTGATATTAATTGCGATCTAAATTGGAAAATGTTGAAATTTATAAATTCTGCAAATGATAATTAGTAGAAATTCAGTAATCACTCGAAATTCAAATGGTTAGGGGTAAAAAGTAGTAGGTAAGTAATGGCAAAGCAAGCTTGATGAATGTAAACCCTCAAATTTTAACCCAACTTGTATGGCACTTGTTAGGACCGTGACTCGGCTACGTGATACTAGACAGTATTTCAAACCTCGGGAGTTGACACCGAGGTAATTTTATGATTCTTTAATGTGTGTAATAGTATTTTAGTCTAATATGTGTCACTAGCTGTTCGAACGATTTTTAATATGAGCGAGGTTCCGCCTAACTAAACGGGGGAGTAAAATATAGTAAAAACCTAATTAAATGAATTATTGGATAATTGAAATAATTATTTGTATGAGACAAGGCGAGACTATGCGCGTGACAGAGAAATACGGACCGAGGAGGCAAAACGGATCGGGGAACGTCGTTTGAACGCGGGAGATGGATAACTACATAACAAACAAACCATGGGATAGGATTGTTAAAGTAGCACAGCCAATGGTGGAGAGCCCATAGATCAGTCTCGAGATGTGTGTGTAGGTGAAGACGAAGGGCTAGGCATGTGACAACACACTACCTACCCCACTATTCATTTACTATTCACACCATCCTTTTCTATAAATAAACCATATCCCATTCCCCCCTCTCCTCTCTCACTCTTAGCACCGCCTTCCTCCTCCTTTCTCTGTCGACGAGCCAGCACCAGTCCGTAGGACTCCAACGATGGTTGACCTCGCCGGAGATCCGTCACGGCCTATCCCTCTCTTGTAGTTTCTTAATCTCTCTCTCTCTTCACCATCCCTCCTATCACTCTTCTCTCTCCCGTGAATCCTCCACCGAAACACCACCGCCCTATGGTGTTCAAACTTCACCACAGGTGTCTCTGTCACCAGAGCAGAGGTCTGTCTCTCTCTCTCTCTCATTTTCATTGTTGCACTAGCACTGTTCATGTCCGTTGCGGCTTGACTGTTGCTGCCATGACCGGGGACGATTGGGAAAGACGTATGGTGGCTCACCGAAGTCCTCACAGTCCCAGAGCAGCAAACAACGCAGTGGACATGGAGATTTTTGTTGTGAGAGTTGTATACACTGGTTTTTTTTGTTTTTACACTATTTTGATTTACGCCACTGTGATGATGGGCTGCCATGATTGGATTGGTTGGAGGCAATGAAAGGTGGACCATCGGAGCCCTAACCGACCTAGAGCAACCCCCACTCGCGGTATTAGTATAGGATTGTCAGTTTATGTTGTTGTTCACTATCCAACGTATGTGTGTTGTTGTGTAGCTCGCCGGAGAACCACTGTGACTGGTGGCGCCACCGTTGGACCACCGTGACTGGAGCGTTGTCGTGGACCCCACCATGCTTCTGTTTGAGTCCTACACCCTCCGGAGTGGTCAAACTAGTGTTGACAGTGCAAGATATCATCATTTCATGTGTTATGTTTGTTTAAGTCTCACTGGAAACTGACGATGTTGGCGGTGCTACTGGCTGGACCACCACATATGGAGGTTGTCGGGGATCTCAACTAACCTTTGTTGACATCTCACAACCCCTGGTGTGTCCGAAACAGTAGTGTGATAGTGTGATTTTTTTATGATTTTATGTGAATCTCGAATGTTAACCTCTTATTTGTGTGTGTGTTTAAACTCCGTGTAGGCCAGGTATTTCTCGACCAATCCATGCCAAGGAAACCCTCCCAAATGCTGGACAGTACACATAAGTCGAAGTGAAGGTCTCGACCTTGGGTGTGAATTGATTTATCATTGCTTGATTATGTCGATGAACACAAAATGTGTGTGAGAGACTTGTACTATGAGTTGTGCTTTCATTTTGGTGGTGTTTTGATTTAGTGAAATCGCGTTCATGTGTGTGCGGAATGTAGTGGATACTATGGATTGAGGGGACTTGTTTTCATGTTCCGACGTTTTAAGTTGTTTTCATGAACATTAGTTTTACATTTTTTATCATGTTTAAGGTTTGACAAATGGTTGTGACGTCGTGGTCACGCCGCTGGTCCACGAGGCTTTGGCGTAACCTATTTACGATTGAGCTGAGCCAATCATGTTGTGAATAAGCTTACATACGTGTTGTGATTTTAAAACCCAAGAGAATCGTTATTCTTTCATTTGGTTTTTGATCGATTTACCGATTGATATATCGAGTTGTCGAGTCGTGAAAAACACTGGGAAAATACTAGCGATTCAACCTAGGTTTAGTTAACGACTTAACCTATTAATACAAGTTTTCGACCTTGTCAGGTAGTGGGAAATTCGGGGATACGCGTTAGGAGTCGCGAAGTGGATACAATTTGTGATAGTTCAAGTACAATTACCCTAAGGCTTGTGTACGTTACTAAGCCAGTTAAGAAAATGCCATGTGATTCATTATCATTCTATCATGTTTGCTATGATCTACTTGTTGCCATTTCCATTCCATATTCCTTGTATGTGTGATTTTGGCATAAGTGTGTCTTGAAGGTACATGCGGCCTGCACTGGAAGGGATAAAACACGGGCACTCGTGCGCACGAGTGTTTGACTACCCCTAGTGATTGCGTGGTACCATGTACTGGATTGTTATGGATATTGTTGTGGCTATTGGTGTTGCTATATCGTTGTTGTGGATTTATTGTGGATTTTAGACCACTTATGGCCTCTCTTGACTCGTAGAACACGCATGTTTCGATTGTAATTATTTCCAGTCTGCCTATCATGCACCTTGTTTATTTAACTTCCTGTCTTTAAATTCCTGCATGATATTTAGACTGTCTTGTTTGATAATTCATGAATTACTGTTATATTCTTCTGGCATTACTTTCGATTTTCTCTCACTTACTCACCGTCTAGTTTGTGACGGTGGGTGCAGATAGAGCGGAATGCAGTAGAGGCAAGGAACCTTGCCTAGGAGACTTTTTGTAAGCGACTGGACTTGGGGAACCCTAGGGTAGGTTATATGTTTTTGTTTGTATTTTGCTTGTGATTATTATCATGTTTTGTTGAGTCATTGAACTCGGGATTATAGTTTGGGATTGATATCATGTAATGTCTCATTTGACCTTGACTTATTGTACATGAATATTCCCGTTTACGAGGTTTCCATATATATAGATTCCTAATTTTCGTTTAATTAAGTTATTTCTCATTAATTGTTTAGTATTAAATTTTTTTTCCGCTATGTTATTCTTGCAATAACTCTTTCATAAAACTTGTAATTTGATAATTGGAAGCTGACTAGGCTCGCCAGACCGTCGAGTACTGACTTGGGGATCAGTACGAGTCTAGGTTGGGTGTTCCCAAATGCATTGGAAATTTGTGGCCGTCACAGTTGTTATCAGAGCCCAAGGTTCTAAAGACTTGACTCTTGATTTAAATTCATAAGACACAAGCCATTAAACTAGCGGAAGTTAGGAATGGTTGAACTTAGAAGTGGAAACCCTATGATCCTGTAGAAACTTAGCTGGGGGAGTAATGGGTAAAGTCGCATAATTTTTATACATGTTATGATTGTTATGTGTATTAGTATGGTATACGGTAGCTATAGGCTGATTCGAGAAGTTCTTTCTCTTGATTTAGATGACGATGGCGGATAAGACCGGTCCGGGCGACAATAACGGCACGTCTGGCACACGATATGCTAGCGCAGACGATGTGCATTCCTTGACTTAAAGAGTTGTGACGTAGGACCAGCAGCTACAGGAGATGTTATGACTGTTGAGGACACTCGTACGAATTACCATTACACCATTGACTCTGACTACACCATTGCTACCTACTGTCACCCGGGGAGCAAAGAACCCGATTGCTGCGACATCTACAACTCTGATTTCGTTAGAGGCGGTACCAGAGGGAGTTGTTGTTGTGCCAAATACGTAGACCGAGGCAGAGATACTCTTGTTACAGACAGAGATAGTACGAGTGGCGGAGAAACTGGCTACGCCAGTAGTTACAACAGAGGTTACTCTGACTAAAACTCCAGAGAAGAGTTCGAGAGCCAGTGCTGAGGCAAAACAGTGGAGGGAATTCAAGAGACATGATCCAATGAAGTTATATGGCGGTACTGATGTCAGAGCAGCAGAGCTATTTCTGAATAATCATGAGAAGATTCACTGATTATTGCCACAGAGGACCATATGCGAGCGACAATTTCTTCATCGATGTTATAAGGGGAAACATATGATTGGTGGACAACTATTGTTACTACCCGAGGTGTTCCGAGATACTGGATCGACTTCAAGACCCAACTTAATCAGAATTACTTTTTGCCGACTGTCCTTCGAGCTAAAAGAAACGAGTTCATGGCGTTGAGGTAGAGCGTCGACGAGTCAGTGATGGAGTACATGGGTAGATTTTTATCGTTGTTGCCTTATGCAGGAGGATCTGTAGACACCGAGACTGATCGAGTCTATTACTTTACTAAGGTTGCTACCTGCGATTAGAGGTTTTGTAGTCACTACGCAGTCGGAGACCTTGCAGATTGCGTATAAGTAGAGTCTAGTACGAGAGGGTTACCTGCTTACTCATCCGAAGGAGTCCAGCCGAATTAAAGGCTCGATCGAAGGAGCACCATCAGAGCAGGAAAAGAAAGAAGAACAGGTGGACTTTCAGTAATCGTAAGGCTCAGAGTGTAAGGTCTGTTGCACAGTTGACTAATCGTCTAACACAGACCATTTCGTCAGTATCGAGTTTTGGCAGTCATCCACCGTAGCCTAGTTAATCAGGACAGTAGTTGCAAAGGTAGACTACTGAGAGTAGGGGTACTGATCGAGGAGACAGGCAGATGAAGCCATAAAGGTCTTGTCAGACTCAGACTCAGAGTTCCGCATAAGGACGAGGCCAGGGCCAGACTTAGCGATAGCAGGATACCAGCACATGTTTCAAGTGCGGAGAAGTTGGCCACATTCAGAAGGAGTGCCCTCAACCACCGAGAACACCGCCACAGCATCATCACCATCAGAGGGAACGTGTTCAGGTAGCTATTGAGCGAGACTAAAGGGCGTCCAGAAACCTTGTTGAGGGTATGCTTTCTATTTGTGTTATTTTCATGCATATCATGTTCGATTCTAGTTCCATTGTTTCGTTTATTATTGTGCATATGGTAGACGTGTTAGGGTTGAAACCCGTTAGACTTAGCAGACCCCAAAGTCCTTAGCATGTTGGCTGGGATAAGATATACCCGAACTTGATTTGTTTTGACATTTCGGTAGAAATAGGTGGTTACGAGTCGCCAGTAGACATGCGAGTATAGGAGTTGTTAGAGTTCGAGGCCTTAGTTGGTATGAACTGGTTATGAGCATTACATGCTTGAATCGGTTGATACGAGAAGATAAATTGGAGACTTTCGCGAATGTCATGCGCGCTGGAACGAGACAGGAGGGCGACATTGCTAAAGTATCGATCGTGTTTCGCGCGAAAGTTACGAGGAAATCACCGATATGATGTTCGTGTAAGTTAGGTAGGGCTTGAAGCACCTATTTATTTAGAGGGAGCTGAACCTGACATAGAAGCGTTGGCCTAAGTTCGTGGAGAACTACGACTTCTCGCGTGAGTATCAACCGGGAAAGGTTAACGTTGTTGCTGATGTTTTGAGCCGCAAAGGATTTGATGTTGAGGTAGTCGTGTGTCAGATGACCATTAGCGTGGTTTACGTGAGGCAGCTGAGTTGATGAATTCAGCAGATGTGCCGATGATTACCAGGACACAGATATGTGGTCAGACGATGTTGCAGATCATCTCATTTGGCATTGTTCACGAGGAATAACAATACGATGTGTCATACGAGCTGTGCGGCGAGACGGCGAATAGTTCAGATTGCCCAAACAATAGTCGGTCGATAAACTCATGCTAGAGGTATCGCGGGCTACTCGGGTTCCATTGACGGCTGATGCGCATGACAAAATACTTCAAGAGATTCACCGCTCCCATTTTGTTGTATATCCGAGTCAACCTAAGATGTGCATCGACATACGACACCTCTTTTGGTGGCCAGGGATGATTTTCGAGGTGTCGGAGTTATTCGAGCGTGTGACCTACCAGTGTGTAGAGGCTGGGCATCGACGACCTGGAGGACTATTGTAGCCCCCACCCATTCCTTGGTAGGAGTGGGAACATATTGATATGGATTTCATCAGTGGTTGCCCCGTTCTCCTCATGGTCATGATAGCATCTGGGTAATCATGGACAAGTTTGCCGAATCTGTAATACCTTCACTTGTGCGAGGGTGCGCATAACAACAATTGTTAGGCGAGTATCAGTATGGCACCGATCAAGGCGTTTAGTGATAGGCCTCGTAAATTCCCTTCCTACTGGACTGAGCCAGAGGATGTAGTGGCAGTTAGACCTGGAACTGTTGAGGATCATGTTGAGAAGGTACGGTAGATTTGCCAAAGACTTAAGAATGCCTGAAGTGGCAGAAGAGATACTTCACGAGTATCACGATGAGCTTCAGTATGATTCAGAGAGACTATGTACACCTGATGGTCTCTCCACTGAAAGGTCACTAACAGTTTGGAGTTAAGGAATAACTTGCTCTGTGGTTTATTGGTGTCTTCAGAATTCGTAAAAATGAACAGTAAGGTCGTTAGTAAAGTTTACTTATTAATAATTTTGAAGACGAAATTCTAATAAGTGGAGGAGACTGTAACAACCCTCAAGTTTTAATCTGACTTGTATGGCACTTGTTAGGACCGTTACCCTGCTACATGATACTAGACAATATTTTGAACCTCGGGAGTTGACACCGAGGTGATTTTATGATTCTTTGATGTGTGCAATAGTATTTTAGTCTAATGCGTGTCACGAGCCGTTCGGGCAATTTTTAATGAGTGAGGTTCCGCCTAAGTAAACGGGGGAGTAAAATACAGTAAAAACCTAATTAAATGAATTATTGGATAATTTAAATAATTATTTGTACAAGACAAGGCGAGACTATGCGCGTGACAGAGAAATACTGACCGAGGAGGCAAAACGGATTAGGGAATGTTGTTTGAACGCGGGAGTTGGATAACTACATAACAAACAAACCATGGGATAGGATTGTTAAAGTGACACAACCAATAGTGAAGAGCCCATAGATTAGCCTCAAGATGTGTGTGTAGGTGAAGATGAAGGGTTTGGCATGTGACAACACACTACCTACCCCACTATTCATCTACTATTCACACCATCCTTTTCAATAAATAAACCTTGTCCCATTCTCCCTCTCCTCTCTCATACACCCGATCCTCTCTTACTCACACCACCGCCCTCTTCCTCCTCTCTCCATCGACGAGCTGGCACCGGTCCCCGAGATTCCAGCGGTGGTCGACATCACCGGAGATCCGTCACAGCCTCTCCCTCTCTTGTACTCTCTCGATCCCTCTTTATCTCTTTACCGCCCCTCCCTTCACTCTTCTCTCTCCCGTGAATCCACCATCGAAACACCACCGACCTGTGGTGTTTAAACCTCACCGGAGGTGTCTCTGTCTCTGGAGTAGAGGTCCGTCTCTCTCTCTCTCTCTCTCTCTCTCTCTCTCTCTCTCTCTCTCTCTCTCTCTCTCTTTGTCATTATTGCATTCGAAGTGTTCACATCCATTGCGGCTCGTCTGCTGCTGCCATGACCGGAGACAATTGGGGATGATGTACAGTGGCTAACCGAAATCCTCATAGTCTCGGAGCAGCCAACAACAAGGCAGACATGGGGACTTTTACTGTGAGAGTTGTATACACTGGTTTGTTTTCGTTTTTACACTTTTTTGAATTACGCCAATGTGATGATGGGCTGCCGTGATTGAACTGATTGGAGGCGATGAACGGTGGACCATTGGAGCCCCGACAGACTTGGAGCACCCCCTACTCACGGCATTAGTATAGGGTTGCCAGTTTATGTTGATGTTCACTATCCAACATAGGTGTATTGTTGTGTTTCTCGCCGAAGAACAACCGTGACTGGCGGCGCCACCGCCGAACCACCGTGATTGGAGCGCTGTTGGGGACCCCACCAAGCTCCAGCTTTAGCCCCACACCCTTCTAAGTAGTCAAACTAGTGTTGACGGTGCAAGATATCGTCATTTCATGTGTTATGTTTGTTTGAGTCTCACCAGAAATCACCGCTGTTGGTGGTGCTACTGGCCGGACCACGTGTAGGGGTTGTCGCGGATCTCACCTAATCTTTGTTTACATCTAACAACTCCTGGTGTGTCTGAAACAGTAGTGTGATAGTATGATTTTTTTATGATTTTATGTGAATCTTGATTGTTAATTTCTTATTTGTGTGTGTGCGTTTAAACTCCATGTAGGCAAGGTGTTTCTCAGCCAATCCATGCCAAGGAAACCCTCCTAAATGCTGGACAGTACTCACAAGTCGAAGTGAAGGTCTCGACCTTGGGTGCGAATTGGTTTATCATTGCTTGATTATGCGATGAACACACAATGTGTATGAGAGACTTGTACTATGAGTTGTGTTTTCATTTTTGTGGTGTTTTGATTTAGTGAAATCACGTTCATCCGTGTGCGGAATGTAGTGGATATTATGGATTGAGGGGACTTGTTTTGATGTTCCGGTGTTTTAAGTTGTTTTCATGAACATTAGTTTTACATTTTTGATTATGTTAAGGTTTGAAAAATGGATGTGACGTCGTGGTTACACCGCCAGTCCACGAGGCTATGGCGTGACCTATTTACGACTAAGCCGAGCCTATGATTTTTAATAGGCTTACATACGTGTTGTGATTTAAAAACCTAAGAGAATCATTGTGTTTTCATTTAGTTTTTGATCAATTTACCGTTTGATATATCGAGTTGTCGAGTCGTGAAAAACACTGGGAAAATACTAGCGATTCATCCTAAGTTTAGTTAACGACTTGACCTATTAATAGGAATTTTTTGACCTTGTCAGGTAGCGGGAAATTCAGGGATACACGTTAGGAGTCGCGAAGTGGATACAATTTGCGATAGTTCAAGTACAATTACCCTAAAGCTTGTGTACGTTACTAAGCCAGTTAAGAAAATGCCATGTGATTCATTATCATTCTATCATGTTTGCTATGATCTACTTGTTGGCATTTCTGTTCCATATTCCTTGTATGTGTGATTTTGGTAAAAGTGTGTCTCAAAGGTATATGCGGCCTGCACTAGAAGGGATAAAACGCAGGTACTCGCGCGCTCAAGTGTTTGACCACCCCTAGTAATTGTATGATACCATGTACTGGATTGTTGTGGATATTGTTGTGGTTATCGATGTTACGACATCGCTGTTATGGATTTGTTGTGGATTTTAGACCACTTATGGCCTCTCTTGAGTCATAGAACATGCATGTTTCGATTGTTATTATTTTAAGTCTGCCTATCATGCACCTTGTTTATTTAACTTCTGTCTTTAAATTCCTGCTTGATATTTAAACTGCCTTGTTTGATAATTCATGAATTACTGTTATATTCTTCTGGCATTACTTTCGATTTTCTCTCAGTTACTCACCGTCTAGTTTGTGACGGTGGGTGCTGATAGAGCGGAGTGCAGTAGAGTTAAGGAACCTTGCCTATGAGACTTTTTGTAAGCGGCTGAACTTGATGAACCCTAGAGTAGGTTATATGTTTTTGTTTGTATGTTTCTTGTGATTATTATCATGTTTTGTTGAGTCATTGAACTTGGGATTATAGTTTGGGATTGATATCATGTAATGTCTCATTTGACCTTGGCTTATTGTACATGAATATTCCCGTTTACGGGGTTCCCATATATATAGATTCCTGAGTTTCGTTTGACTGAGTTATTTTCCATTAATTGTTTAGTATTAAATTTTCTTCTGTTATGTTATACTTGGAATAACTCTTTCATAAAACTTGTAATTTGATAATTAGAGGCTGACTAGACTCACCAAATCACCGAGTACTGACTCGGGGATCTGTACGAGTCTAGGCCGGACGTTCCCAAATGCATTGGAAATTTGGGGCCGTCACAGTATGATTGTGAGTTTATGGTTTCAAGTGATGTGTTTCTTAGCATTGCTTGAAATCTTATCACAATATAGGTTAGAGGAATCATCAATCACATAATTTTCAATATCCAACCAATGATCAATTTCATTTTACTTTGATGTATAATGAAAATGGTATGCATTTGAGAACTCAATTCGAATAATAAATTAATTTGAAGTGGATCCCAAAGGAATAGTGATTTTCCAAAATTGACAACTCAAGTGTTTAATTAAATGAAACCAATAGTTCTTAATAGTTGATTGAGATTTGGTTATCATGGAGTAAAGATCAGAATCTAGGAGTATATGATCAAACGATGACTTGATAATGTGAAAGATTATGGTGTAAACCATATAAACTCACTAGAGCTCATGCTATGTTTAATAATGGAAAGCTGTAGAGTTGTTGAACTATATTAAGATAAGGTCATCATTAAGTTGACAATGACGACAAATGCAAAAATAGTTGAAATTGTACCAAAAACATAAAATATTATTGTAGAGTTATGTGAACTCTGACGATAAATTGGTGTATACCAAAAGTTGTAGATGCAAATGTTAAGTTTCAACTGTAAATCACTAATATATGTGTTGAATTGAAATTTTGAATCAAGGGATTTGACTGAGGTTAAGACAATTGGGAAGTTGTCTTATATTCAACACAAAGATAGAAAATGGTGAAACATGAAATGATTGAAGGATACAAACAACGTATATGGATAACTGTGATATGATTGTATTGTATATTTAGTTAACTATAAAATAGAATGAAGATAAGTTGTACATTATACAAGAGATGCCTTGAGGAAATTGAAATGTAGTTTAACTATAATAGTTGCTTAATTATACTAGGATTACAGAAAAGTTAGAGATATATCCTAATACTTTTATCCAAATAGTTGTCTATTGACACAATGAACCAAATGATTGTAGTAAATACGTTTGATATAGTTTAGAGGAACTAATATGAAACAATGGTATTGGTAAGAGTATCAAACTATTGTAAGGCATCAACTGATAATGAAGAATTGATAATATGTATTGCAAATGATGGATGGAATGAATTGTAAGAATAAGTCTTTGAGGAAAGACTTGAAAATGATATGATAGGGATGAAGATCTCAGTATTAGTATAAATACAATTGATTGGATAGAACGTGCAAGTTCATTCATATATTAAGAGCTTTTGAAGTACAGTTGTATCATGTACAAGGGTTTGAAGGGTATGAATGTCGTTTAGCATTCCTAAGACTAGAATATCTTAGAGGAATCACTAGATAATAGATGAAAAATTTTGAAAACCAATGAAACTGGTGTAATGTGATTTGAGAAATCTTCAAGCTATGAGAGTTTGAAAAGTATAGTGTTGATCAGAGTGAAAGAGATTTGAGGTGAAATGAGTCACAAGAATGTGAAAATGATATATTTATTCAAAGGAATCACCTAAACAAAGGAATTGACGTTGGTCAATACTTTGGAATAAAAGAAAGGTACGTGAGGTGTAATTATAATAGGAACTTCTCTATATTATCTCCTTAGAGATAGATAGTATTGGTGAATGAATGAAGCCTTGCGCAGGCATATCATCAATTGAGAGGTTGAAATTGATAATTACTAGTCCATTTACTTGGAGTTCAGAGGGAGACTGAACACAGTGAATGAATAAATTAATTGGTGATGGGATTGATTAAGAAATCTAATTGGAACTAATCAATTTGTTAGAAATTGATTATGAAAGAGTAGTGTCCAGATTAGATGTTCTAAAGAAAATTGTGCTTGACATATTAAATTTTGAAATGAAGATCTGATTCAGGTGAAAGGCTAGGCAAGAATCATTCTGAATATCTCATAAATCTTTTTTTATATTATTGATATACGCAATGTCATATCATATTTGTTTGTATGAACAAACCATAAATTGTCTAAGATGATGATATAGTAAGATTATAAAGAGATATAAGACGTATTCAATAGGTGATATTGAGTAGTAAGACCTAAAAAGTTAGGTAGATTCTTGTCTATACCTGATAAAAGAAAAAGAAAGACGACCGTAGATTTTGTGATGTGAATAAAACGTCAGCACAATGATAATTTGAGTTGTAGTTTATGAGGGAAGCTAGTCTACAAGATTCTTGTCAGTTAGAGCATATGTTATGCTTCAAAGGAAGGAGCAAAATATTTGTATGGGAGATGTCAGATGGTATAATATTAAAATGTTCCGGATAGAGATCTGAGACATGCTTCCACTGAGGGAAGAAGTTATTGATATAAATTAAAAACCAGTCTCAATCTCGATACAATATATTTTCGTCATGTTAACAAAGAGATTGTGTTATTAATCCTAATTCAACGAGTATGATTGAGCTTGTGTCTCATCATGATAATTACTAAAAAAATCGATTTACCTTTGTGAGTTCTTTAATGATTTTAGTAATCCGAAGGGTTACAGAATGAAGTATGCTCTTTGTTATCCTACCATAGGGGTGAGAGATAAGAATGGGAGATATTGTACTAGAGTGAATGAAGTAATAAAGAACTACACAGAGGAAATAGAGCAGACTAGGTAATATATAACTACAATATAAAAAAATGAGTAATATAAGGTTATAAAAAAGAAACTATAAGTTGTAGTGTATAGATTGACGAAATCTATAAGTTTCAAGAAGTATCAAAAAAAAATGATAACAATATTGTGTGGTTGGCCTTGTCATTCACCGAGTGGTGGAATGGATCTAAGAGAGACACATATGTTGACCTTGTTGTTCATTTGTAGTGGACAGAGGTAGAAGACATGATGATTGTCGGCCTTGCCGTTCAGTCATGGGATGAACGGAGGTAGAAGACATGATACTGTTGATCCTGAGTGGATTCGTCAATGCTTGAGCTACAACAATCTTTAAGAAAAGAGAAAGCGTGACAAATATCATAGGTTATTGGAGGTATCAAAAGATAAATGGTATCTTTTGGGAAATCTCACCTATGAATTGGCTTAGTAGATTCGAATTAAACTAAATTTATTTTTCAAAGTAAAGTTGAAATAAGCTTTGTACTAGTAGCATGGTGGTGCAATCACATATACTAGACAAGCAAAAGAAAAGAAAGCAAAGGAATCAGAATTATAATGGAAAAGTGAATTTTATTACTTTTCGAGATTATTGGTGACTAATACGTACCATTAATTTCGAGAATGAGATCAATACTAAATTTGGGAGATTGTAACGATCCGTTACCTTAAGCATGTGCTTAATGTTAATCCGAATAATAATAAATTCGAGTTAGGCTTGTGGTTAAGCCCAGTTTGTCTCGATTACCGTGTTTGTGGGATTGTGTGATGTATTTTATTTGTTTGGTGTGTATTAGTATGTATAAATGAATAACTAAACCAATGACGGAATGCCTAATACCACGTGTGGGTCAATGTGGATACACCTAAGACGCAAGATAGCGTTGACGCTCGAGTATGCTTGTTGAAGGGAGTTACGTAGTGCGGATGTAATTATAGGCGTAAAGATATATATATATATATTTGTATATATTTGGATATATAAATATATATTAAAATAAAAAATAATAAAATAATGGTAAATGGTCCGTTGCCAAGTGACACACGGGGTCACGGGTGACACGCGTAGGACGTACGATGGTGTGCACGCCCGAGGGTTCTCTTTGGCGTGCACAACGGAATCGTAGGCACGACGATATCGACAAATATATCTTTATATATTATATATATAATTAGAAAAATGGGAAATTGCCATAAAGGGTAACTGGTTTTAAAAGAAAGGAAGATAGGCTTAGTGGTATTTTGGTCGTTTCCTTGACCAAACTGCCTCTTTCTTCCTTAAAAATCGAAAACTGTTGGGAAATGTGCCCTAGGTCAATCCATTAATAGTCTTTATGAATATATTTTAGTTAATAAAATAGAGGATTTTATTTGTTATTTATTATAATTGATTTGCATGTTTACATTATAATAAGATCCATGGGTATTTACAGAAATATCCTAAATGTCCCTAGTCGATTATTATACTGGGAACTATGATGAATTAAGACTAGTGTGAGTCTTGATCGATGATCATATGATGATCATACGTATAGGAATACGAATCAAGATCATGAGTACTCGTTAGGGAACAAAGTACTGGATTGTCCCGCTATGAGAACATCACATGGATTAAGTCATAGTTGTTTCTCATGATATGTATATTATTCAGTCCTCTGACTTGAGATTACCAGAGACTTCAACATTAGGAATACAGTGATTTGACGCAATCAAACGTTGTCTTTAACCAGACGATTATAAAGGTTGTGATTGGTTACTGTGTGAATAATGTGGTGAAGTTGTGTAATCGAGATAGAATTTGTCCCTCTCATATAAGAGAGATATCCAGTGGATCCCTCGATGTGTTAGACTGTTTAAAGGCCTAGTCTAAGTGAATTGATATTGATCAATGTCACTTGAATGTTTTCAGTCTACCTAGAGATCAAGACTAGTACGATTGAACATGTTGGATGACAATTCAATGCCTTATGTTTGATCAAAATGATATCATGTAACAAAAGGATGTTATATACACTATTGATTAGGTTGTATCGATTTGATATTCGTACAACTTGGGTAGTCATAATGTCTTGCTAGAGGCCGCTTATGACTTGTATACCAAAATGTGTTTTGGTACACTGCCAACATTGTATGAGCCTATTGGGTCGCACACGAAGACTGGTTTTGCGAG
Source organism: Stephania japonica (assembly GCA_039657345.1). Taxonomy (NCBI): domain Eukaryota; kingdom Viridiplantae; phylum Streptophyta; class Magnoliopsida; order Ranunculales; family Menispermaceae; genus Stephania; species Stephania japonica. The sequence continues at coordinate 37,944,832 of CM077559.1, forward strand.
ATTTTAAAATGATTCGGAAGAATGAATTTTATATGATAAAATTCATGACAGAAACGTCCTTGTAGTGTATTACACTTATACTTCTTTAAGTAGGGGTATATGTGTAATTTATTTAACTGTCTATATACAAGGGTTGTATAAATAGACGCTTTGAGTTAGAATATAAGTACGAAAGATTTAGAAAAGGGTCAAAACTCTATTTTCATTTTAAGAAATGACTTAGTTTATTTTTTTGGTATGCTCTGGATCGTTTTGGAGAGAAACAAAAAGGTTTGGTATTATCTCGAAGCTAACACTTCAAATCTCGGCCGCCGTTCGTGTGTGAACTGCTGATAGAGGGCGTTCATCATTGCCAGCGCCTTAGAGATTGATTAACCTTCAGAAAGGTACATTGCGACTGAGGTATGATTTAGTTTTCATAGTTTAAACGTGTTTTAATGGAATCAGATTCGGATCCTAATGGGGTTTTTCTCAAAATAGTCTTGAAATCTCCTCTGCGCATGAACCCCAAAACCCAACAAAAACGAATGAGGAGAAAGTGAGAATGAGAGCTCGAGATCGAGAGGAGGAAGGAGAGGTCGCTGGAGTAAGGGAGCTCGTGGAGTCGGGCTCACGTGACTGAGTTAAGTTCTTTGGGTGGTTATTTTTGTTGTTGTTCCAGTTGTTATGTCATTGGTGGTGGAGGTGAAGGGCTCGGCCATAATCGAAGGTCGTAATGGCAGGGGAGTAGTTTCCCCTGCCAGACCGAGCTGGGGTTGGGGTTGGGAGCCAACCCTAACAAAGGAAAAAAAATAGTAGAGCAGCAACTCAGTTGCGTTGGAGAAGATGACCTTGAACCGGGTCGATTCGGCCCGATTAAGGGCCACATTAAAAAAAAGTGAATAAAAGAAGAAGAAGGAAAAGAAATTCTGGAAAAATCCAAAAAAAATAGGGAAAAATAAGAAAAAGTAGTATTTTGACTAAACAAATAGAAATTAAGGGATTTCTATGAAAAATGAGGAATTCGAAAGTCGCAGGAGACTTTATACCGGGGTTTTTACCTCGTAAAACATGAAATAATCAAAATAGGTAGGAAACTAGGTCCCGGAATTCCGAATTCGAATGAGACTAGTTTAGAAGAGTAAACCAATAAGTATTGGACATAAGTTGATGAAAATTGGTTTATTTTAGGTAATGGACCAATATGAAAAGGTTTGAGAACTCCAGGGAGTCGTACAAGTCGATAAAACATAGAAAGCTCAGGACAGGTAAGTGGGGCTTCCGTGGCCGGTGGAACCGTCCCTAGTCACAGCTGATCAGAGGTGAACCTCCGACGACTCTACTGGCTAGAGGTGGTCCCTTAAGGTGCAACAGTTGTGTGAGTTATATGTGTGTGTTTACTTTCATTTTTTCTTCTTTCTTCCTTTTTCTTTATTGTCGATATGTGTGTTGTTTGTGTGTGGTGTGCGTGATGTGTGGGGTGTGTAAAATAGTGGGGTGCACACAACAGTGGGATGTTGTGTGCACATAATAGTAGGGTGCGTGTGACATGTGGGTGCGCACAACAGTGGGGTGTACTTGGTTGTGGGTGTGTTATTTCATGTGTGTGTATTGAATAAAAAGGAAATGGGGTGTATGGACACTTTTAATTAATTGTTGCGGACTTGTGTTAAGGCCCAATAAGGGTCCAACATACACATTACATAATAGAGGCCCATTACAAATATAAATGATATGCCAATGGGTTGTGTTAGGGCCCAACAAGGGCCCAATAAAATAAGCACACCTTAAGGCCCATGACAATGGTATAGGATTAAACTAATGGGCTTGAATAGCTAAGCCCAGCAAGGGTCCAATAAGTGACACATTTAAATGATTATGGAGTTAGAGTTTAAGCCCAATAAAAGCCCAAAGAGGGACAAGAATGTGTCAAGCCCAATACTTAAGAAATTACGAATAGGTTAACCTTATCGAAGGGTCGTTTCCCAACGGTTTAGTTCGCCTTAACAAATGGGTTTAACACGAATCTGTACCAACCACCTTAGGACTAAATGCTAGTCTTAAACTAATACTCGGGATTCAAACCTTTAACAGGTAGTCAGGGAACGCGTTAGTGTCTCGGAGTGGTACCAAGTTGCGATTAGTCAGGTAAGTACATACGTACCTTGTATGTGTGTATGTTTGTAGGCCAGTAAGGAAATGACATGTGATTTATTTATTCCTCTATTCATTGATAATATTGAATTGAGCCTTATTTGAAATTTCATTGCATATTCTTTGTTGTATATTCTTGGCATGAGTGTGTGTCTCGAAGGTATCATGTGGTCCCGCAATAGCTGGGACAATGAGGGTGCCTCCTGCAAGGGTAACTGACCACCCCTAGTGTGGAGTATACTGGGTACTGGATTCAAGAGGTATTGCGATGCCTCTCGATTTCAAGCTGCGCTAGTGTTGCGACATTGCCCGGGGAGATCTTGCGAGATCTTTGCCGTATTGTTGTGATATTAGACCACTCATGGGCCTCTTTTTAATCTTAGAACATGCAAATTCGATTGTTTATCTATCAATTTATTTATCATGCACTTGATTTACTTAGTTTCCTGCTATTTCATTTTCGCATGATATCTAGACCGTTTTACTTGTTAAATTATAAATTACTGTTATATTCTTCTGGCACTACTTTCGATTTCTTCAGTGTCTCACCGTCTAGTTTGTGACGATGGGTGCAGATAGGGTGGAGAGCAGCAAGGGCAAGGGGCCCTGCCTAGGAGACCTACTTTGAGGACTAGCAGCGGGATCAGAGAGACATTATAGTAGGTGTTTATGTTTCGCTGATTTGTATATCGTTTCATATTTATGTTTTTGGGATTATTGAACTTGACATTTTTGATGAGATTGGTATCATGTATATATGCTTATCGAATTGTACATGAATACCCGCAGTTTTCCACACTTATAGAATTCCTATATTTCCCTTGATTGAGTTATTTCCCCTTTGTTATAATTGTTTAGTCTTCCGATGTGTGTTATTGGAATAACTCTTTCATAAATTACTAAATTGATTAAATAGGAGGCTGACTAGGCTCGTCAGGTTGCCAAGTGATGACTTTGGATCTGCACGGTTCTACGCCGGACGTACCCAATTGCACGGGGAAATTGGGGCCATCACAAGGTTACTCAAGTTGAGCTCAAGTCAAGTACTCCTTGGATTCTTAGTACCAGGGTGACTGATAAAGTGAGATAGGAGAGGATCCATGGTGATGATTATGAGGATGAAGAAGTAAAGGTAATTACACCAATTGGGGAAGTGTCTAGGGTTGCAATTCCTTATGCTCTAATGACAGGGGTCGTTAGGTGAATATCTTAAGAAGTATAGGTAGAGCACTATCAGTCGTACCGTACTTGAAGTAAAGGCAGTAGATTGCATTTTCGATTGTCCTTTAAAGATGGGGTGTTGCAGGATAGTACTCTGATGCATGTCCAAGAAGGGCGACATGTTGTTACAGATCCTGATTCAAAACTGACGCGAAACCCAAGGGCATGTAAGAGTTATTTTGCATCTAGGCATGATTTTATATCATTGGGTTAGTAAGTTAGATCTGATTAAGGATATTCTAGGTGTGTCTTTAGTTAGCATTGACTCTAAGCGAGTCAGGTATAAAAATGGACTCAAGAGGATTCAGAGACAGTAAATGGTTAAAAGGTACTCTAGTTGCATAATGATGTGGATTTCTATATGAATATATCCTTCCAAGCATCATATATATTTAGCTATGTTGATGACTACAGGGAAGTCTACTTTCAAAGAATGGTATCAGCAAGGTGCGGTAATTGTGACTCTAAATGAGTGTAGGCCTTTGAAAGAATCACTAGCTATGTACAATGGCTCTAGATGGGTCAATATTTTGAAATGATAGATAGGGCTAGTACCAAGACTCGGGGGAGTCTATTCTCTAGGTGGGTCTATAATTTTAGGTAGGATATTAGTAACTTTTGGGTCTAAGCGGGCTATATGGTGGTTACGTGGGTCACCGAAATATCTCGCTACCATAATTACACGGAATTTGGACATATCTAAACCCGCAGTTAAGTGGTTAGTAGTCTCACTGTAAGTTGAAACAAATATGTCATGTTGTATGGTGACACATCATAAACTAATTGGGGATGGTTTGTTTAGGTACATTAATTGTTTGAGAAGTTAGGTTTTGTACTATGTTTTGCAATCTAAAGGATTTGGAACCCTTAGATGCCTTTGTGCTAGATGCGCATATTCTATGCGAAACCGATATCTGCTGCAAAAAAATTTTTAGATGAATTCGTAATTTACAAGACGACCATATACTAGATAGGCTAGTTGTACGCTACTAGTTATAGAGTCTAGTTTCACTTATTCATGTTGGTACGGGTATACGTGAATAAGGTTAGAGAGATTGAATAAACAATATTTCCTTGTTGTATGAGATTGATAAGGTTTCAATTGAGTTAAGTTTAATTTTGAGGTCAAAACTCTTATTAGTTGGAAAGACTATAATGACTCGAAAAATGTGCTAGGTTTATATGGCTTTGTGTGGTACCTATTTATACTCATGTCAGTGTGACAAGAGGATGACGTTAGAGTATGAGTAGGGTTTGTTGGCCTAAGTGTTGTCATACTTACACTTCAGCCGATATTTTGATGTCAACAAACAATGCGAAATGGTACTAACAAGTGTGTCAAGTTTTTCAGCATAACAAACTTTGTTTGACTCACAAGTTCAAAGGAAGCTAAACCTCACAAGTTTAAATGAAGTGGAAGAAATGACACCGAAAAAGCTCAAGTAGTGATTAAGCTAAAGAAAGGCACTATAAAGCAAGCATGGAATTATGTACATCATTTGTAAGGTATAAAAGTTCAATTCTATAAGCCAAATGCATTATAATCATGCACTTCATCATTTTTGGAGTTTCAATCACTTAAAGTCTTGAATATCGAGATTTTCAATTCCGCGAGTTTCAAAATGTTTTAAATCATACAAACGTGTTTTATAGCATGTATTTGAGGTGGACAAACTATCGAAATCGATTTTGAATGCACCGGTATATGTTTAAACGACTTTTGGATTAATATTAAAAATACTAGTCAATCAACACGTTCTCCGCACGTGATGCACAAATTTTTTGAATGAAATTGAGAAATAATTACATATAAAATCCAACTATGTCGCTTAAAAAAATCTCCATAATGTCAAATTATTTCATATTTCATTCAAAAAGATTTTTTTTCGTAAGAAATAAAAAAATTGTTTCCCCCAATGTTTGAACCCATGACCCTTAATCCAATGGTTCATTCAAAAGAAATTTTGAAATTGCTACAATTTAATTAATATAAAAATTTAAGATAATAAATGAGATCAGAAATAGAAACTAATTACGCAAAACATGTACATACATGTCGACATTGTAGATTGAAATCTTCAATCTGAAATTAAATTTGACAACATCGGATACTCATCCCTTATGATGGTATAATGTTTTAACTAAGTTGACAGTCCGTTAATCTAAGAAGAGTAAAACTTCTTATACTTCACCAATATTTTGAGGTGATGAATTTTACAAAACAACGTATAGATCTATATTATTTCTTAAATAAAAAACTTGATCATTTGTGTTTAAGTGACTTCGATGATCTCCACCATATAGCAATCTATGTACTTAATTTGTGATTAACCTTTCACCAATGACAAACACACCAAATACTCGTATAATTTAGAAAAACACAAAATAAAAAAAAATAAAAACACACAAAAATTAAAATTTTAAACATTCAAATGTCTAGACGTGCAACAAAAGAAAATAATTAAGAAACACAAAAATGTAATGTAAATAATAATTAAGAAACTATTACTTGAAAAAAATTAAGAGAAATTGTTTATTACTCAATTTTTACGACTAAAAACCACGATTAGAAGATAGCACATGTACGCAACCACGCATTTATTTTCGCCTATATTAACTTCTGCCAATAAAGAATATCCACCATCCCCTTAGCCTCTGACTTCTTTCCAATCATTCTTCTTTCCAATCATCCTAAGGATGACATATGTGTACACAGTGGGAATTGTAGAGAGAACCCAATGAACTTGTTGTGGAGACACTTGGAGAAGATTATTCCAAGTTCTTCATTCAATAGTAGAACCCTTGTTCTCGTTTTGAGATTTCTCTAAATTTTCTAGGTTAATAGTAAATAGAGAACTTGCCTTGATTTCAATAGTAAATATGGTGAAATGTGTAGTAGTTATCTATTTTCAATTTTTAAAAACATGTGGGAGTAGTTTTCTTTTTTCATTTCAAGCAGTGGGAGATAATTAAGAAGAAATTTATGTTTAATTTTTTATTTTGTAAAAAGTTGAAGTGGTTTAAGAAACCAACTATAAGTGCTTTTTCCATAAATACCCCCAGTTTGAATTGTCTAAATTTTTTGCAAACCAATAAAAAGAAAGCATTTGGGGGCAATGTTGGAATAATGTTAAAATTTAAATTAATTGAATTGTGTGGAGGATTGGCATTATATATAGTATAGATTTGTAGAAAAGCCCCTATGATTCATGAAATCGGAAAATTTGATTTTCGGAGTGTGTAAAAGTATCCTAGATTTCTAGACATGTTTTATGGACCCTACTTGACATGTGTGATGTATTTTCAAAGGTCTAGTATAGTCATAGGTCCGTTAGGGAGTCATTCTATAAAGCCAATAAAATATATAATTTCAGACCCCTATACATGGAGCGCACTCCACATTAAGGTGAAGCTCGTTCCAGGACCTGTAGCGTGCCCCATGAAATGGTGGAGCGCACGTTATTTTTCTGCCTGACAGCTTTTTAAATGCTTTCAATTCACACTCTTAATTTGGATTGGTGGATTGTGTTTTGAGCCCTTAAATCACCTATAATGGTCATACACATTAAAAAGCACATACACAAAGTGCTTTTTAATTGGTGCTTTATTTTTAAATGTGTGTTCTTGGTGTTTGGTTATGTTCACATTAGACTTCAGTTGTTAAAGCACACACACAAAGTGCTCAAAAATCATGATTTCGTAAGAAAAGTAATAATCTAATACATACACTCACTTGGGGATTGTTAGGGCTGAACTTATGCACATCAAGTGAGGTCAAAGAAAGTGTTCTAAGGCTTACAGCTCTTGCTCAAAAATGATTTTCGGATCTCACACTGGGAATTGTAAGATTTCTTGATTACCTACACTTTTTGTGCTTAATATTTATCTTATTTTCAAATATTTGTGAGGGAATCAAGTGTGAGTGATTTGAACATATTCAAATAGAGTTTTGTGCCTCACATTGAGTTTAGATAAGACTAGAAATGGCTTTGCACTTATTGAGCCTAAACATTAACTATTAGTATGTATGTGAAATTAGAGAAACCACATTGAGCTTAATCTATATTCATTGGTGTTGGTTTCATTGAAGTGTGTGTAAAATACAACTAAAAAGGTTTTTGTAATTAAATATGATTTTCTATAAACCCAAAATATTGAGTACACTTGTTTGAACTTAATAGTGATTTTCATAGTGCACTACATTGACTTGAAACATACTTGTGATTAATCTATACTTGATTTTATGGTTTCATGTTTATGTTGTTTTAATAATATATTTACAGGGGTCTTGTTCTTAATTTATACTTGTTTGTGACCCAAGGTTTTGATTACACAACTTGAGCTTAAAATTGTATCTTTTATTGGTGCATCAATTAGCCATTTATTGGAACCAAGTTGAACTTAATCTATACTCTTCCTAATTGGTTTCAATATTGAGAGTTAGCCTATAAAAACTTGATTTTACAAGGCATCTCAATTGGCAAAGTCGCACTTACATTGATTCATTTTAGGATTACATTTGGCTTGTGAGAGGAGAACAACTATATACCGCTTTATCTTGTAAAGCACACTTTTATTGTATTCGTCAAACTTTGACTGTAAGACTTAGTAGGATCTAAGTCGAAATGAAAGACCTATATGAGGATAGGCATAAACCCTAGTTGAGGGTTAGTGAAAAAAATCCTAGTTGAGTTTAGGTGGTTGTATAAGACCATATTGCGGTATGACATCTTGTAAAAGACATAGTTGAGGCTAGGCATTCACTAAGCTTGCGAGCTTAGGGACATCCACTTATTGGTAATATAAGTGAGGGCTTTAAAATCCTAATCAGGGAGGTTAGGTAGTGGATGTTGATCAGTTTGATCGAACCACTATATATTGTATTTCTCATTTCCATATTTTCTACCTCCTTCACATAGTGTAGCTTTCAATTCACTTGAATTATTCTTAGCATTGCTATTGTTCATTACTACTACACTTTGTTATTTAGCTCAGCTCGTTAAGCTAACTTAGTGGATTAGCAAAGAAAGTCTTAAAAAGTATTATTTGGCCATTGCACCCAATTCACCCCCCTCTTGTGTGACTATCAATTGTTATTAAAGCGGGTGTTCTTCATATTTGGATATACATCCTAGAGCTAAAGATCAATGGCCATTACATTTTGTATCGATATTACCATTTCACCTTTGCTTAATGATTATGCTTTTATGACTTAGATGATTAGGTTTAGAATATATCGTAAAGCTCAATCATATGAGTTGTGGTGCATTTTAGAAAATGGTTCATACACTCCAATTAATTGGAGTCGTAAATGGTGTTGAAGTGCCAAAGCTAAAGAAAAAATGAAATAGGGAAGAAAAGAGAGTAGTAAAACTTGATGATGAAACTAAAAATATTCTCATTTCTAGTATTCCCTATGACATTAAGGTTAGAGTTTCATCTTGCGCCTCATCTAGAGACATATGGAGAAAGGTAGAAGAGATTTATAATGATTGTCATGATTTTTTGCCGACTAGTGATTCTCACTCCTCATTGTCAACTAGCATTTGTAATTATTCATTATTATCTAGTGACTCTCTTGTACTATTATATTTTCATGATGAGCAAATTCACATTGTTACACATGATGATGATAAAAATGCTCACATGCATGAAGTTCTTAGACCCATGGATTCTTATTCTTACAATGATGACAGTGATAGGTCTATAAACTCACATGTTAATGAAAGTAATCATGTTATTGATTCGTACACTAACATTGATTGTCTTCATGATTCCTCTCTTGATGAATTGTCTACTTTGAGCAAGAATCTTGAACTAGATTTAGACAATCTCATTAAAGAGAATGAGAATCTCTAAAACATGCTTTAACTTGCATTGGATGAGTTGATGACTCCAAAACAATTTTGATAAGAGTCTTGAAAAGAATGAGAGCATCCTTGAAGAAAACATGACTTTAAAGAGTTAAAATCAAGTTCTTCAAGAAAAGCTAGATGTATCTTATAAGAGCCCAACTCATAGCCCAAGAGTCTAGCTCTTCAGCCCAACAACCCATAGTCCATGACACTGGGAAAAGTCTATCGCACACAACGTGTCAAAGGCAAGGAAACAGCGTGAGTACCTAAGTATTGTTAGTTCAATTGGGCCCCATTATTTGTCTAGATTCTTCCCCGCATGTAAAGCTGGTATGCATGTGAGAGCATTAGGTGGGGGGTGTGAGAGTATACATGGTGCACTATGCATCATATTGAGGCAGCAGGTTAGAAATTGTAATTAGGGAAAAAATCAGTTGATCAGTATAGAGAGAATCTCTCTTGCTCTGGGAATTAGGTTGCTCTCCATGCTATATTCCTTTTCTTCTCTATTTGATCAATAAAATACCGAGGCATCCCCTCGTTTTCCTTCCATATCAACATAGAACCACATCATTGGTATCAGAGCATCGTACGTAGCTATGGTACTAAAGGTTGATTCTCGAGTAGATCTCTTAGAGGCAGATATGAAGAAGGCGGAGAACTCTGTAAACAAGTTTCATTTAGGGGTAGATTCATAGAAATCCACAATGGAGTTTTAGTTCCAATCCTTGTCTCAGAAGTTGGAGGCATTGTTTCAGCAGCAAAAATCGTTCATGAAAAGATCTCACCAAATCAGAGAGTCAAGTGGGGCTAAGCCACCAAATCCATTAGATCTGGATCACCGGATGGACTCGATGATGGATGATAGTCCAGATCAAAACACCTGGCCTTATAGATTGGTGTCAGAGGTTAGAAAAATCAAGATGCCGACATTCAACAGAGAGGATCTGCTCATTTGGTTGAATCAGGTGGGGCAATACTTCCAGTTGCATGAGTTGCTGGAAGTATCGAAATTGAGGGTTGCTTAGATTTTTTTAGGAGCCGTGTAGATCTGGCAATAAACGGAGGAGATCGAGCAACCGTTCGAAAGTTGGCAAGAACTCCGTGCGCAGCTGACTAGGAGGTTCACGTAAGCTGATTCTTTAAATTCATATCAACAATTTTTTGCCATTAAACAAGAGACTACAGTTGACGAGTATCGACGACGATTCAAACTATTTTCCTTGCACGTGAAGGGGTTGCCAGGGTTTTTTAAGATCGCGGTGTTCATTAACGGATTAGCGAGCCGCATCATGTTGGAGTTATCGGTAGAGTCATCGGCGAGCGAGCTTCCCAAATGGAGAAGAAGCTGAATGAAGGCGATGGGCTTGGATTACTTCCAAATCTGAGGCCTGTCCACTAGTGGTTATCCCTACCATCTCTGGATCCACCAAAGACCCACAATCCACTCAAGCCACTCAAACAAAGCCCATTTCGTCAGTGGAGTCCACTGCCAAATCCAGCCGAGCCTCGTTAACCTCGTTGAGCCCAGCTACACCCAAAGTCTCGCCCCCACGGTACAAGCGCCAAACCGAATCAGAAGCCCAAGCTCGCCGAAAGATGGGCCTATGTTATCGATGCGAAAAGAAGCGAAGTGCCAGTCACCGTTGCTCCAAGGTTTTGAATGCCATGATCGTCCGAGATGAGAGCTCGGACGAATCCAACGAGTTTCTTCTAGAGAGCCTAGCTGATGGAGCGGAGTGCGTGGTCTTGGATCTGTTTGCTCACGCCCTATAAGATGTACCAGCTCCCCATACTATCAAAATTAAAGGGGACGTACGGGGTAAGGATGTTGTTATTTTAATTGATTGTGGTGCTTCACACAATTTTATTTCTCCAGCGCTTGTGTCTTCTGCCTCCCTATCGATCACACCAACTGTAGAGTATGGGATTTATGTGGGTGGTGGAGCTCGTCTGGCCGGCTCAAGCATCTGTAACGATGTAGTCGTCTTGTTTCAGAAGCTGTCATTCTCGGTGGACTTTCTACCCGATAGGCATGAAGGGAGCGGATTTGATTTTGTGAATGACTTGGCTTAATCTATGGGGGTTACTATTATTGATTAGCCTAATCTTGACATGTCTTTCGAATTATAGGGACTGGTAGTGGTCGTGAAGGGCGATCCCACTCTCCACCGAGCTCTGGTGTCCTGTAAGTCAATGCAGCGTTCACTAGATGATGTGTTGGGATGTTTCTTGGTGGAGTGTTGCAGTACAGAGGTGCAACCATCTTCTGCGACTATAGAAGTGTTAAAACCTTGTGTGCAGGAAATTCTGGACTCATAATCGTCACTATTCTCCACTCCTTCACAGCTACCACCACCTCGCGACTGCGATCATGCCATCACCATTACAAAGAACTCCGACACTGTACGAGTGCGACCCTATCGCTACCCACACATCTAGAAATTCGAGATCGAAAAGATGGTCTCTGAGATGTTGTCAATTGGCTTCATTTAGCCGAGCATTAGCCTTTTTTCAAGCCCTGTTCTATTGGTCAAGAAGAAGGACGGGAGTTGGAGGTTTTGTGTGGATTACAGATCGTTGAATAAGTGCACCATTCCCGACCGTTTCCCTATACCCAACAACGATAAGTTGTTAGATGAACTACACTGGGTTTATTTCTTTTCGAAATTTGACCTCGACCTTCGGTCTGGGTTCCATCAAATCTGAATGAGCACCAAAGATGTTCACAAAACAGCCTTTAGCACACACAGGGGCCATTATAAGTTCCTCGTTTGCCATTCGGCCTTTCCAATACGCTGGCCACCTTTCAGTCTTTAATGAACTCCATATTTAAGGGGCTTTTGCGTCACTCAGTACTGGTGTTTTTTGATGATATATTGGTCTATAGTACGGCCAAATGTGACCACTGCAAACACCTGTCTCAGGTCCTTTCAATACTCTCATTCATTTATTGTAACTTAAAAAGTGTTGCTTTGCCACGGCTAAGCTGGAATATTTGGGCCACATTATCTCCGATTAGGGTGTTGCAGCTAATCCAGCAAAGGTACAAGCAATGGATGAATGGTCCTTACCCACCTCTCCTAAAGAGTTGAGAGTATTGGGACTCACGGGGTTTTATAGACGTTTCGTTCGCGACTATAGCAAAATCGCTGCACCCTTGACTCAACTATTCCGCAAGGAGGCTTTTCGAATGGACTGATGCTTCTTTTTATGCTTTTGCGACACTGACGCACGCAAAGAAGGAGGTACCAATTTTGGCGCTGCCAGAATTTGATTAGTTGTTTCTCATTGAGACTGATGCTTCAGGTATAGGTGTGATGGCGATCATCATGGTGGTCCAGAAGTGGTGCCATTACTTGCTCGGGCGGCATTTTGTGGTTCACCCCGATCAAAAGAGTCAAGTTTTTACTACAGCAAAGGGAAATAACACCAGAATACCAACGATGGCTGATTAAATTGTTGGGTTTCCACTTTGATATACATTATAAACCGAGCAATACTAATGTGGTTGCAGATGCTTTTTCTCGTTACCCAATAGCGGTGGAATTACACTCTATCTCATCCCTTTCGTTTGGTGCTGACTCAGTTATTGCTTTCGAAGTAGACAATGATTCGTATTTGGGGCCAATTTGTAAGGTAGTGACACCCTATATCTCGAGACCATTGGGCGGTGGTTAATGGGCTATTAAAATTCAAAGGTCGGGTGGTATTGTGTTCCACTTCTTCCTTAAAGCTTCGGGTTTTGTAAGAATCTCACTCTAGTCTGGTGGGTTGCCATGGCGGGTTCTTAAAAACATATAAACGTATCCACGTCGAGTTGTTCTGGCCGGGTATGAAGTGTGATATCAAATCTTTTGTAGCATCTCATGAGGTATGTCAATGCAACAAACTCCACTCCTTGGCTCCTGGCAGCCTTTTACAACCATTACCTATTCCCGTGGCGATTTGGGACGACATCTCAATGGATTTCGTGGAGGGTTGCCCAACTCTCATTGTTTCAATTCTATTTTTTTCGTGGTGGACCGTTTAAGTATGTTTACTCATTTTTTTCCCACTCAAACAGGCTGAGGTGTTTGTTAAGGGCATGGTGAAACTCCATGGTTTTCTGAGGACCATTTTCTCGGATCATGATAAAGTCTTTTTGAGTCATTTCTAGTGCAAGATTTTCCATTTGAAGCACACCCAACTTAGTTGGAGTACCGCTTACCACCCAATAAGTAATAGACAAACTGAGATGGTCTGAGCGGCTTTACTGGGCTGAGTTCTTGTTCAATACTTCATTACATATGCAATGGCCCCTATTTTCATCTAGGGCACCGCCCGGCCTAATCCCATAATTACGCCCTAATTACAACACGTATGACCTAATTTCGTATTAGTCAGCCTGTACTACCTAATATCTCGTGAATTGGTTTCAGGGATAAGAAAATCCTCTATCATTTTATAAGAATTATCAAATTAGCAGAAGTCTTTAACGTATTAGCAGAAGCATTTTGTATAAATCCAAAATGTGGAAACCAGGAAATAACGATCACAATATCAATATGCAATAAACGGCGATCAATAAACAAAGTTAAAGTCAAAAGTCGGGTGAACTAACTCTTGTCCCAACAAAACAACCCAAACAAAAGACATATATAAACATAATACAAAAAATATGACCTACGTGTACGACAGCTACGCGCTACGAGCTTAGAGGTAGTCGCCGATCTTCTCCTTGCCCGATCTGGTACTGCTCGACGGACCTACACCCACCGCCACAAAATAGAAGGTGAGTATAGTGATATTTAAGTGATAACCAGGCAATTCTATAATACATTTCCAAAGTAAAGACAGATATTTACATGCATAATATTGCAGAAAAAGGTGCTGAGAAAGTAATGCATATAAATATCACAGTTAACTGAGTTAGATAGACTGACACAGGCTAAGTCGAGGTGATCTACGTCCGGTCGGCGGTGAGAAATAGCAACCAGCCTTTTCCACTATTGTATGAAGATACTCTCAACATACTTTGTAAATTTTGAATATATATATATATAGAACTTGCAGACAACCTCGTAGTTCAAGCTACGTGATGTCACCCAAGTAATAGTGGTGAGTGCCGGAAACCTCGAGGTCCAGTGATAATTCACCCATCTCTCGTGTAATGGACACTAGATAACCTTCAACTTTTTTTTTCAAGGATTTTCATTTCAAAGGTTCTACGATATCAACGATAAGTTAGGCTACAAAGCCCCAAAGGAAGTGGAATACAAACCAATTACCACAATGACCCTAGTGCATGCATTTCTAACATCAATTATAACATAATTCACAACAAAATATGGCATATCAGGAAATGAGTCAATGGAACCATCACAAGGCATCATGCTATTACAACATTCAACTTGAATAGAGCAAGGAAAGCATGATGGTAGATTACTAACAGTAAGTCATCAAATTGACTGAAAAGAGAATTAATATGAATGAAATAAAGTAGAGGGTTCCCACAGTTTCACTTACAAGTCACAGGATAGCTATGGCTATCCGGCCTCGCGACACTCCAACTAGCGCTCCCGAACTCTCGTAACACCCCTAGGTCCCTGAAAGTTATTTCATATCATTTATTTATTTATTTATTAATATTTTGTTACATAGATATATTTTATGTATATATACATACATGTTTATTTGTATATATATACATACCTGTGTATTTGTATATATATGTATATGTATGTATACATATATATAAATATATATATATTATTTATTTTATTATTTTATTATTTTTTATTTTTTTATATATATAAATGTGTATGTGTGTATATATATACATGTATGTATATATATTACATATATATATATATATTTTTTTCTTTATTTATTATTATTTGTTTTTCTTTTTTTATATATATTATATATATATATATATATTATTAGGTCGGGCCAGGTCTGACCCGACCCTGGCCATGGTACCGGGTCAGCTCGCCCTGTGGGCCGAGCCTGACTTGGCCCAGGGAAGAGATGCACACGGGCCCAACCCGTGTGCATCATCTTTCTTGCACGAACCAGAGACAACGTCTCAGGTTCGTGCAGGAAGAAATATTTTATTTTATTTTTTTTCTTCCTTGATTTCTTTCTTTCTTTCTTTCTTCACTTCTTCAATCCATCAACACAACAACAACACCACCAACAATCCAACCCACCATTAAAACAACAATTTTTCAAGCTCAACCACAGCACCACTTCAACAACACAACAACACAACAACACAACCTTACCTTCAAATCGCCGACGCCGTGCCTCGAAGATTCCTATCTCCTTCTCAAATGACTCTCTTTCCCGGACTCTCTTTCTCTCTCCGACTCTCTCTCGAACTCTCTTCGGACTCCCTCTCTGTTTTTTTTGTGGATTGTGTGTGTGGCGGTGGTGGTTTTGTTAGTAATTTGGGGGGTCAAATGACCTTTTTACCCCTCCAACCCTATCATTTTCTATGTAAGCCAATGCCCTTTATTGTCATTTCTCAAATCTTTTTTTTTTCTGATTTTTAAAATGTATATATTTATATCATATATATACCCAATTCAATTTAATTAATTTATAATTATAGGCTATGATCTAATGTGCATTAATTTAAGGAAAATGATAATCTAACACACTTTCAACGCACACTTTGGACGCACACCCTTATCTTTTAGCTATTTATGGTATTTTGTCATATGTGGGCCCACACTTGAAAAGACAAGAAAGAGCTATAAATGACTAAAAGACAAGGGTGTGCGTCCAAAGTGTGCGTTGAAAGTGGGTCATTTCATCATTTTCCTTAATTTAATTACATTGCATTTACTAAATTTAGACTTACCGTAAATCTCTCTACTTGGTACCTCGACTCGCACGCAAGTCGAGCGTGTCCCCGACCACATCTCGACGTCGATAGCTGCAAGTACTAACTTAGTCTGCCTACACACATAAAAAACACTAGGAATACATTAATACAAACATAAAATTTACCTCGGCCACATGCCTCGGTCTGTGTGCGCATCTCATGCGGGCCCCACGTCACGGGTTGGTGATCCTGATTAAGCAATTAATCAAGATTAGCAAAATTAGGTCGTGACAAATATTCCCAACAAAATGGAAATTTCGTCCTCGAAATTAAATTCAGGTTAGAGTTCTAACTGACTCGAAAAGGTACTAAAAATGGTCTCGCATATTGTCTTCCTACTCCCAAAGGAGTTATGAGTCGTTGTAGAACTACCACTTGACGAGTACTTTCGGGATAGGCGTGTTCCTCAGCTGTTGTACCTTTCGGTATAGGATCTGGATAGGCTGCTCCCCATGGCGATATAGATGATGTGATGAATCTCTTATTTCCCAAACCTCGAAGCTGACTCCTCAACTCCTCCAATTCTCTCTTAGTGCCATGCGATAGAGTGGTATTGAGATCGGCTTGATGCCTGGTACAAGATCAATTACAAAATCTACCTCTCGAAGTGATGGTAGAACCGGTAAGTCCTCTAGAAAGACATCAGGAAAGTCTCTAACTACTGGTATGTCTTCAAGTCGGGGTCCCGACTCTCCGTTACGACGTACAAAGCTACTAGAGTCTCCATCTCCTCACTAGACGCTAATCGACCTGTCGTGGTATAAGCATTCGATGTGCTACCTCGATGAGCAAAAATCATACGCCTTGGGGTCTTGGATATCACTAATTTATTGAAACAATTGCAATTCATCCCTAGTGGTGTAGTCACTCGTTAATTGACTTCTAGTTCCTCGTCATTTAATCATTACCCTAGCTAGGATTTAAATGATACTAATCCCAAAGTTCGCACGTCACAACATTACTAGTGGGCGAGTCACACTCCGCGACCACATGCTCATCATACACACTACGATACTTTGGTCATAATACTCAAGAAAAATCTTGCTAGGCATAATTTTCTATGCAAAATACGAACTAAGTCGGCTTACCATTGACTGGCCTAACCAGTTTATGCATTAAAAATAGACTAGGACTTTCCCTCGACTCGGTCTCGCACCGCAGTTAGGTCTAGTCCTACAAGAATGTGGGCTCTCTCTCGATCTTGTGGTTATGGTGTCTCCTGCCAATAACTCACTGGTTGCATACACTTTCGCACGATGTGCCCTACCTGATGATCTATAACATGTCGGTTGTCTCCTCCGATAACCACGTGTAATATGAGTCTGACCATGCTTTAGCGTATCTCGGCCTCTGCCTCTTGGCGCCTCCTGGTCTGCGGAGATGCTATTACTGACATAGATGAAGTTGGCAAGATGGGTGGAGTCGCGTGAGATATAGTCTGGTGGCTGGTCTCATGATACTTGAGCTATGAAATCTCTCGCTTGCGATCCTCACTCCCTTACCTATTTGTCTCCGCCTCTCAAAATCAAATCCCTGTTCAACCCTAGTAGAAGATTCCTCAAACGCAGTGGGCGTGGGCGTATCCTTGCCTAATACAACTATCGATGCAATAACAATCGACAACTCTGGCAGATGATGTACTACAAGCTATGTCGATGCAATCGGAGTCTCTGAAGTCAGGGGCACTGTAGTAGTAGATACAACCATGCTGGGGATGGCCGGTATCAACGCCGTCATGAAAGCGGTAAACTTCGCAAGCTATTGTCCCGGAACTGCTACTTGATAAGATAACCTCTTAATGTCATCCACCGATGCAACAAATTTTTGACTGCTACTAGCTCCTCCATCTCTATCTTCGCGAGAATCTGACATCGGCGTCTATACATTGGCGATGTGCTCTTCATCAGCCACTACATATATAACGTGTATATACACACAAATTATACTTGTACATATAACAATCCCCAATTAACTTTCACTCGATTCCCAACAAAATAGTTCCTAGGCAATGTTCATCTGGTTTCCACTTCTAAAGATTGTGTTTTATTTATTGAGAACAAGTCTCTGTATCATATCTCTAAGGTTCTAACTGCTAGTCTCTGATACCAACTGTAACGTTGGTATCACAATTTTAGATAACTCTATACTATGTCCCTAAGGTTCTAATCCCTAAGCTCTGATACCAACTGTAGCGTTAGTATCACAATTTTAGACAACTATATACTCTGTCCCTAAGGTTCTAATTCCTAGGCTCTGATACCAACTGTAATGACCACTATTTTCTTCTAGGGCACCGCCCGGCCTAATCCCATAATTAAGCCCTAATTATAACACGTAGGACCTAATTACGTATTAGTCAGCCAGTACTACCTAATATCTCGTAAATTGGGTTCAGGGATAAGAAAATCCCCTATTATTTTATAAGAATTATCAAATTAGCGGAAGTTTTTAACATATTAGCGGAAGTATTTTATATAAATCCTAAATGTGGAAATCCAGGAAATAACAATCACAATATCAATATGCAATAAACAGTGATCATATAGACAAAGTGAAAGTCAAAAGTTGGGTGAACTAACTCTCGTCCCAACAAAACAACCCAAACAAAAGACGTATAAAAACATAATATAAAAATATGACCTACATGTACGGCAGTTACGCGCTACGAGCTCAGAGGTAGTCGTCGATCTTCTCCTTGCCCGGTCTGGTACTACTCGACGGACCTGCACCCACCGTCACAAACTAGACAGTGAGTATAGTGATATTTAAGTGATAACCGGGGAATTCTATACTACATTTCCAAAGTAAAGACAGATATTTAAATGCATAATATAGGAGAAAAAGGTGCTGAGAAAGTAATGCATATAAATATCACAGTTAACCGAGTTAGATAGATTGACACAGGCTAAGTCGAGATGATTTACGTCCTGTCGGAGGTCAGAAATATCAACTATCCTTTTCCACTATCGTATGGAGATACTCTCAACATACTTTGTAAATTTTGAATATATATATAGAACTTGTCGACAACCCTGTAGTTCAAGCTACGTGATGCCACCGAAGTAATAGTGGTGAGTGCTGAAAACTCCGAGGTAACCTCCAACTTTTGTTTTAAGGATTTTCATTTCAAAGGTTCTACGATATCAACAATACGTTAGGCTACAAAGCCCCAAAGGAAGTGGAATACAAACCAATTACCACAATAACCCTAGTGCATGCATTTCTAACATCAATTATAACATAATTCGCAACAAAATATGGCATATCAGGAAATGAGTCAATGGAACCATCACAAGGCATCATGCTATTACAACATTCAACTTGAATAGAGCAAGGAAAACATGATGGTAGATTACTAACAGTAAGTCTTCAAATTGACTGAAAAAATAATTAATATGAATGAAATAAAGTAGAGGGTTCCCACAGTTTCACTTACAAGTCACAGGATAGCTATGGCTATCCGGCCTCGCGACACTCTGACTAGCGCTCCCGAACTCCCGTAACACCCTTAGGTCCCTGAAAGTTATTTCATATCATTTATTTATTTATTTATTAATATTTTGTTACATAGATATATTTTATGTATATATACATATATATACATATATGTGTATATATACATACATGATATATATATTATATGTATATATATATATATATAATATATATATATTTATTATTATTATTTATTTTATTATTTTATTTTATTTTTTTGTATATATACATGTGTATGTGTATATATATATATACATACATGTATATATCTATATGTATACATAATATATACATGTATGTATATATATTACATATATATATATATATATATATATATATTTATTTTTTTATTCTGTTATTATTTTTTTTCTTTTTTTATATTATATATATAATATATATTATTGGGTCGGGTCGGGTCGGGTCTGACCCGACCCTGGCCAGGGTACCATGTCAACTCGCCCCGTGGGCCGAGCCTGACCCGGCCCGGGGAAGATATGCACATGGGCTATCTTCCTTGCACGAAAGAAATATTTTTTTTCTTCCTTGATTTCTTTCTTTCTTTCTTTCTTCACTTCTTCAATCCATCAACACAACAACACCACCACCAACAATCCAACCCACCATTAAAACAACAATTTTTCAAGCTCAACCACATCACCACTTCAACAACACAACAACACAACCTTACCTTCAAATCGCCGACGCCGCGCCTCGAAGATTCTGATCTCCTTCTCAGATGACTCTCTTTCCCAGACTCTCTTTCTCTCTCCGACTCTCTCTCGAACTCTCTTCGGACTCTCTCTCTCTGTTTTTTTTGTGGATTGTGTGTGTGTGGCGGTGGTGGTGGTTTTGTTAGTAATTTAGGGGTCAAATGACCATTTTACCCCTCCAACCCTATCCTTTTCTATATATGCCAATGCCCCTTATTGTCATTTCTCAAATCTTTTTTTTTTTCTGATTTTTAAATTGTATATATTTATATCATATATATATATATATATCCATTTCAATTTAATTAATTTATAACTATAGGCTATGATCTAATGTGCATTAATTTAATTACATTGCATTTTACTAAATTTAGACTTACTGTAAATCTTTCTATCCGGTACCTCGACTCGCACGCAAGTCGAGGCGTGTCCCCGACCACATCTCGACGTCGATAGCTGCAAGTACTGACTTAGTCAGCCTACACACATACATAACACTAGGAATACATCAATACAAACATAAAATTTACCTCGGCCACATGCCTTGGTCTATGTGTGCATCTCATGCGGGCCCCACGTCATGGGTTGGTGATTCTGATTAAGCAGTTAATCAAGATTAGCAAAATTAGGCCGTGACAACATACATCGTTGAATTATTCATCTTTCAAAGTGGGATACGGGCGTAATCCTCTTTCCTTGTTCCGTCACAGTGCTATTGTCGTTCCTTTCTCAAATATGGTGACTATGTTGCAAACTCGCGATCAGTGTTAGTTGAGTTGCGTGATCAACTGAGTATTGCCCAAAACCAAGTGAAACAAGTGACTGATCGGAAGCAATGTGATATGTCCTTCGCACTGGGTGATCGGGTGTATTGAAGATACAACCATATCATCAACTTTCTTTATCGCATGGGTCCTATTTTAAACTAAGCCCGAAGTTCTGTAGGCCTTTTCCAGTTTTAAGTCGTGTAGGTTCTACTGCTTATAAGTTGGAACCCCCTTCTTCTTCCTCCATTCATCCTGTCTTCCATGTTTCCCAACTCAAGCCAGTTGTGGGCAACAATAAAGGTGTAATGACCCAAATTCTCCACGACCCAACCTATGTGTATTTTCGTAATTTTATGATAAAAATGTGTTGGGTGTTTAATGTTAAAATACAATTCTAAACATGTCAAATTAAATATGAGTGAGGGATTAAGTAATGTTTTATTTTAAATAATAAAACCCAATTGAGATTAGGACCAAAAAGGGCATTTTAGACAAATTGTAAATAATCATAACCCTAATGATATTTAAGCAAATCAAAGAAAACCCTAGCCATAATCTTGTTAAACACCCACGTGGAGAGGAGGAGAGCAAGAGGAGAGTTCAAGCTCAAGAGAGGTACAACCTCACTTCCTTCCTTGATTTCTTTATTATTTATTGATGATTTGGAGACCAAAGGGTCGATGGCGTCGACAGCGGCAAGCACGCAAGGAAAATAGAAAAGAAAAGAAGAAATGAATGATTTGATCTATGTTAGAATGAGATTTTGGAAAAGATTTTGAGTTAAAGACTCCATTGAAGGCATGGTGAGACTCTAATACCCCTATATTTATTGTCTTTGTGTACGTATTAGCTATGAGAGTTGATGATTTGGATCTCTTTAATTATGATTAATCGAACGCCTTCGATTTATGTTGAAAAATCAAGTTTTATCAGAGTTTTCCTTGTTTTGTGTCACCAAATTATTATTTTACCTGAATCAACGATTTCGGATCTACTAGTTGACTTTCAAGTCGTGAATGACTTTAAGTATAGTTAGCAATAAAAAAAGGATGAATTCCTATGGTCTAGACAATATGTTATACTTGTATGGTTGTAGATACACAAAGTAATTATTGTTTCAAATTGTCTAGATTCGCGAGACGGTTCACATCGAGCCCAAACGTAAGAGGATCGAGATTAGGATTCGCTGCAAGTCCAGGTAAGTGGGGAGCGTCGCTCATCTATCAAATATGGCATACTATTAGAATATATTAGAATCACGATTTAAATTAAAGGTCTTGCGATATTGGGTTGCATTAGTTATTTGTATGAATGTACTAATCTTTGGAAAGTATGTGATATGAACACTTGTAATGGGATGTGGTTGTGTGCCCATCAAATTGAGGGGTCCGCACTTTGACTAGCGGGATGAGACTATTTAGTCCATCAAATTGAGGGCCCCGCGCTTCGAAATATTAAATAAACAAGTGATCACAACTGGTGATGGCTTGGAAGCACTTGTTGTTGGCTTGATGGAATAAATTAGAGTTCACAACGGCCATTGTGTTCACTAATGGTTCTCATCACTTCGAGGGCATGTGTTTCGGTCACCAGGTTGATACCAAAAGCTTAAATGCATTGAATGGAACAACAACTTATATTTAATACTATTTCTTATGATAAATATCTTATTGGACCCCGTTGCATGGATAAATGAATTTATTTACAAACTGTGATTTCACCTTCTTGATGTGGTTTCAAAAGCATGCTTATTTCCTTACTTATTAAATTATGAATCTTACTTTCATGCTTTGCTTGTCTTGAACTTGTTTCTACCCCCTTTACGAACAAGAACCATGTCTCTTTTACTTTTCATTAAATGCTATGCAATTCGATTTACAACTTCATGTGTAGAGTTGTTTTGCTTGATAGTTGATTAAGGCTTTTCCTTTTACTGAGCTTCGTTGATTCTTTTAACTCACCCCACTTACATCTCAAGTATTCGCGATAGTGCTAGATCGAGACAAAGGAGAGGCGAGTTTGAAGTCTCCTCTTGATGTGAACCTTGTGTTGATACATATTATGTATATTCGATTTTGAAACTATTAAACTTGGGTTATAATTAAATTAGATTTTTGGGTAGTTTGAAACTTACTTACCTTTAATTGATCCATTTGAGAGTTTTAATAAACCTTGTTTAGTTTTAAATGAATGCGAACCTAGGTATAGTTTCATAGATGTTCTTGTCAACTTAAATTTATTTGCTTGAGGATATCTCTTTATATTATTTCTACAATTATTATCCTTTGTTTAACCAATATGTATTCTACAGGTTTGTTTGAGAGGCGTGCCAGACTGTTATTTGATCTTGGTTAAGGTATTAGGTCCAAGTAGTAGCCTGGGACGGGCGATCCGACCCTAGATCGGGAAGGTCGTCACAATTGGTATCAGAGCATAGGGATTAGAACCTAGTGAAACATTAGGTTAGTGAAACCTAAGTTTTAGAGCCTTTTAATGTAATGGTCAAGTTTAAGTTAAACAAATCAATGGTATGGAACATTGGTTTAAAGTCAACTTAACATAATTAAATGATAAGTCCTAGGATGGGATGGAACAAAAGAAATTTAACAAAGACTTACTATGATGATTATTTGCTACCTTGTATATATATAAATATTCGTTAGATGTAGATAATTGTTGTCCTCCCCTAGTTTGAACTGTCTCTGATGATTTTCGTCAGTAGATGAGGAACTTGAGTTCGACGAGACAATGAGGGGGGATGACTATGAATGGTGCAACGAAATCGAGGGAAACTATTGAGAGGTTCCACACGCGTTCAAGAATGTCTGCAACGACTGTTGCAAAAATGAATAAACTTCAATTAAAACATACATGGTGTGCCTATACTTAATGCTAGAGTATCCAATAAAGACCTAAGCAAGAATTGTGAGACTTGAAAGGGCAATGAGACGCCATGCTAAATACGTGAAATGGATTAGTGATGTGGTCACATTTTAGAGGAGTACCTCTGACACCTGAAACTTTATTAGGATAGCTAAAATTAACATCTTGTTTAAAACATAAGTTAATGATCTTAGTAAGGATGCAAATTAATCTTGGTTTCAAATAATGATAATTTAGTCCGACTAAGCGGCTGAACTTAGGAAAAAAAAACTTAATTCAAGATATAGAGGACACGCTACTATGAAAACCTCTAACGCACGATTAAAGATGTAAATCATTGGCCTACAAAATTCGATTTGAAGGTTATTATTATACATCAAATTATGTTATTTTAGGTGATCTATTTTTATCGAAAAATAATTTTTCGACTATATTGGATCATGATGTTTGTATTGTTTTCGAGTTGATGTTTGCCACACTTTATTGAAGTTTTTATGGAAGGATTCAAAGTGTCTTTACAAAATTTTGAAAAGGCAAACAAGAACAAAAAAGGAAACCATTTATTTTCCTTGGTATTCAAAAGATAAAGCGAATAGACTCATACACATTTCAAGAATTTGATGTCGTAATTTTAATCCTTACATAAAGTGTTTTACTAAATTTCAATGTTTTTGATTTGATGAAAATGAAATGTATCATTTGGGTCTATGTCAATAGTGTGTTTGGTACACAAAATTTACTTACGGTTATAGTTTACATTTGAATTACATTGACCAAATTGACTCGAAAGGGGTTTTACGAATTGTTAGAAAATATGAGAGGAATTTCAGATGATTTCTATAAAATAAACCAAATGCGGCTTGAAAAAAAGTTTTTGATGAAAACTTAGTACTTGGAAACAGGTTTTGATTCGAATTTCACTTCTCGATTGATTGAATTACAACATTCAAGTTTTTGATCGAACATATGCAAAAGAAAGTTAAATCTAAATTAGTTATTGATAGGTTGAATATGAAAGATAAAGACTTCAAACTGAGAGTTAACATCATAGCATAAGTACGTGATGTACGGGATAGCGAATGAGAAATTAAAGAATATCTCGAAAACAACTCAATAAGAAAATTCAGTGACTACTAGTACACTTAAAGATAAACGAGTTAATAAAATTAGAGGATACCAGGAATTGATAAATTATTTTCGAAATGAATGAGGAGTACGTGATGGCAGTACCATGATTGAATAATTAAGAAAAGCCTCAAACTAAAAAATATATGAGTAAAATTAGTATGACGTGAAGAGTATATTACATAGTTAATGATGTTAAAATGAACTTAATGATAGGTGAATCATTATAAATTGGGGACACTCCAATGAAAATAATATTTCTGATGTGATTGGACATATGAACTAACAACTGTTGAGTCAAAGTAAAACCTAACCTGATTATTAGGAGACGATTGAAGGAAAGATGATGTTGAAGAGTTAAAGAAGGAAACGATTGTCACATAACCTAAGTCAACAATGACTTGATTCTTAAAATTGGGGATCCTAAAGTAGGATCGACCCATGAAAAAAATATGAAAGAGTAATTCGGTGATGAGAAGAATTGCAAACTCTAGATAGAAAATACATACTAAGATAGCTTTTCGTAGCCATAAAAATTACAAGGGGTACCATGTTCAAGTACTTAAGATTTTCAAACGAAATGGTGTCATTACAATGAATCATGTTGATCACTTATGGGAATTAACTTGGAATCCCATGATAAAAGTAAACATTTCATTAAAAGCGTGGACTACCAAACCTGATGGTTGAATAAAGGATAAAGGATCTGACTGACAGATTCGCAAATAAATTGGGGATCCTAGGTTAGGATCAACCCCCCCAATAAAGTGGATATTATGTAATACCCATGAAACAATAATTATGGATGATAAGAAAATACCCTAAACTAGCAATAAAACATGAATATGAGTAGACAAGAAATTTTCTAAACCTTCACACCGTTAATAATTGTTAAACAAAATGTGTGGTTTACACTTGAAAGTTCGAGTGCTTAGTATAAGTCCAAAAGTGAAAACCCTGATTTGATGGTGTAAAATAATTTGAAATACTACCAAGTGGTTAAGCAATAGGTTTGCAAATAATCAAATGTTGAAGATATCAACACGTAGTGATAATGCACGAACAATCAAGGCTGATGCCTTAACAAGGGATAAAAAAGCATAAAAAATTTATATGGCATAAAGGTTTGCCTAAGCATGTAAAGAAATGATGAATCATGACCATGAGTTTGATCTACATTGAAAGTAGAATCATTGGGTAAATCATATTGACATTATATAGTAATAGTTAAAAAAACTGAGACCATAAACATTGGTGTTGGTGAATTAAACTTGAGAATCATGCCGATAAGAGTAAAGTTTGAAAAAGAATTTCACAGATGAGGTCTCTTTGAATTATTTTCGTGAGAAATCACTATAATATTCTTACTTTCAAGAATCACTGAATTTAGAAAAAAAGGGAGAACATCATGAATGGCTCCTTGCTAAGTGTAAGCAAGAAAACCATAAGCTAAATAGTGCAAGAAAATTTTTGAAGCAAGTGCAAACATGAATTTGTGTAGTTGAAATCAAAGGTTTAATAACAAGTCGTGCAAGGTAAACCTATGTGAATTCCACGTATATCAATCTATATTTTATTGTTGGAGTATCCAATAAAATGTATATGAAGTGCGATAATAGTAACACACTAGTGTAGTAAATTGAAATGTAAGGGTGAGTTATGAACTTGAAAATAATTGAGTCGTAGTGAGTTACAAAACCTTAAGAAATATTCCACGGATATAGGCTAGATAATCTCGAGGAATGACATGGATGCCAAATTTAAAAAAAAAGAAGTTAAAAAAAACCATGCTTCTCTGTGAGTGGAAAACTTTAAATAATCTATAAAAGCTAAGAGATGGCTCGGAACGGTGACAATAAGTATTTGTGCACCAAAGTGAACCTAAATGAGCCAAGAGAATTCAAAATGCTCGCTCAGAAATTGTGAAAGTCGAACGGTATGTAGGCACGATGTGAAAAGTTTCTTTGAAACAGAATGATTGTGATATGAGACCTTAGTATGAAACAAAGATGACGATACGATATATCGCATATGGACGAGTGTTGAATTTCGCTTAGGGTTGGTAGTGATTTCAAATGTTCCTCAAGATTATGAGGGTGGAAGTTTATTGTGTAAGTTAATGGTCAAATGTGACAGAGGAGTTGACTTGAATTATGAACCTACAAGAATGAATGTTGATAAATGTACAATGGACAATGATGTTAATGCATATCTCCGAAAGGAATGTTAAATCTGCTCATTTATAGCCTCTACAGATAAGTCACAATGACATGTGAGTTGCACATTGATATATATAAAGGAAATGGTGATTGATATGGTGTGCTAGTGTTCTTGATATGATGGATAGTTATCATTGTTTTTCCAACTACCAGGTGGTGGTATGGTTTTACTGCCAGATAGGCAGAGATACTTCTTTTCGATACAGATAGGCACCATATCACATCTCAGTATTGTTCGTCACTCATTGTGTGAATGACTCAAGTGCACATTACGACTTCGATAGAGCTTACAAAGCAATATCCCATAAATGCATAACGATATAAGGAAATGTTACTGATGAACACACCATGCTATATGTGTACCATACTTTTACTTTCAAGGACGAAAGTTCTTAAAATTGGGGAATTGAAATTCTCCACGACTCAACATGTGTGTATTTTGGTAATTTCATGATATAAATGTGTTAGGTGTTTGATGTGGAAATACAATTCTAAACTTGTTAAATTAAATATGAGCGAGGGATTAAGTAACGTTTTATTTTAAATAATAAAGTCCAATTGAGCTTAGGACCCAAAAGGGCATTTTAGACAAGTTGTAAATAATCAAAACTCTAATCTCTAACCCTAATGCTATTTAAGCAAATCAAATAAAACCATAGCCGCAATCTTGTTAAACACCCACGTGGAGAGGAGGATAGCAAGAAGAGAGTTCAAAGCTCAAGAGAGGTACAACCTCACTTCCCTCCTTGATTTCTTTATTATTTATTGAAGATTTGGAGACCAAAGGGTCGATGGCGTCGACAACAACAAGCAAGCGAGGAAATTAGAAAAGAAAAGAAGAAAGGAAAGATTTGATCTATGTTAGAATGAGATTTTGGAAAGGATTTGGAATCAAAGATTCCATTGAAGGCATGGTGAGACTCTAATACCCCTTGATTTATTGTCTTGGTGTTGGTATTGGCTATGAGAATCTGTGATTTGGATTTCTTTAATTATGATTAAGCGAACGCCTTTGATTTATGTTGAAAAACCAAGTCTTATCAGAGTTTTCCTTCTTTTGCGTCACCAAATTCTTATTTTACTTGAATCAATGATTTCGGATCTAATAGTTGACTTTCAAGTTGTGAATAACTTTAAGTGAAGTTAGCTATAAAAAAGGATGAATTCCTATGGTCTAGACAATATGTTATACTTGTATGGTTGTAGATGCATAAAGTAATTATTGTTTCAAATTGTCTAGATTCACGAGAAGGTTCACATCAAGCCCAAATGCAAGAGGATCCAGATTAAGATTCGCGACGAGTTCAGGTAAGTGGGGAGCGTCGCTCATCTATCAAATATGGCATGTTATTAGTGTATATTAGAATCATGATTTAAATTTAAGGACTTGGGATATTGGGTTGCATTGGTTATTGGTATGAATATACTAATCTTTGGAAACTATGTGATATGAATACTTGTAGCAGGATATGGTTGTGTGCCCATCAAATTGAGTGGTCCGTGCTCCGACTAGCGGGATGAGACTACTCATTCCATCAAATTGAGGAGTCTGCGCTCCAACTAGCGGGATGAGACTATTTAGTAAATAAACAAGTGATTACAACTGGTGATGGCTTGGAAGCACTTGTTGTTGGCTTGATGGAATTAATTGGAGTTCACAACGGCCATTATGTTCACTAATGGTTCTCATCGCTTTGAGGGCATGTGTTTCGGTCACCAGATTCATACCAAAAGTTAAAATGCATTGAATGGAACAATAACTTATATTTAATACTATTTCTTATGGTAAATCTCTTATTGGACCCCGTTGCATGGATAAATGAATTTATATACAAACTGTGATTTCACTCTCTTGATTTGGTTTCAAAAGCATGCTTATTTCTTACTTATTAAATTATGAATCTTACTTTCATGCTTTTCTTGTCTTGAACTTGTTTATACCCCCCTTTACGAGTAAGAACCATGTCTCTTTTACTTTTCTTGAATGCTTTGCGATTCAATTTACAACTTCATGTGTAGAGCTATTTTGCTTTATAAGTAATACTTGCATGTTTGATAGTTGATCGAGGTTTTTCCTTTTATTAAGCTTTGTTGGTTCTTTTAGCTCATCCCACTTACATCTTAGGCATCAGTGATAGTGTTAGATCGAGACAAAGGAGAGGCGAGCGTGAAGTCTCCTCTTGATGTAGGCCTTGTGTTGATATATATTATGTATATTCGATTTTGAAACTATTAAACTTGGGTTAAAATTAAATTAGATCTTTGGGTAGTTTGAAACTTACTTTTAATTGATCCATTTGGGAGTTTTAATAAACCTTGCTTAGTTTTAAATGAATGCGAACCCAGGTATAGTTTCATAGATGTTCTTGTGAACTTAAATTTATTGGCTTAAGAATATCTCTTTATATTAATTCCGCAATTATTATCCATTGTTTAGCCAATGTGTATTCCGCAAGTTTGTTTAAGAGGCGTTCCATACTATTATTTGAGTTTGGTTAAGATATCGGGTCCAAGTTGCAGTCTGGGCTGGGTGACCTAACCCTAGGTCGAGGAAGGGTTGTCACACAAGGTATCTTCGATAATCCTGTCTTTGTGCCAGCCTCCATGGGCGTTTCAGTTGAGCTCGAGTTTATTTTATCGTATCGTTCCTCCACCGCGGGCCCGAAAATTCTGGTTAAATGGACTGCTTTGCCAGAGTCTGATGCATCTTGGGATGGGAGTTGTTTAAACACCTCAAAAAGACTTTTCCATCCATCCACCTTAAGGATAAGGTGAGTGTTCAGGGGGAGTATTGATAAAGGCCCAACCCCTCAGCCCAAAAGTCCAGCTCTTCAGCCCAACAACCTACAGTCCAGGCCCATGACACTGGGAAAAGTTTATTGCAGGCAACGCGTTAAAGGCAAGGAAACAACGTGATTACATAAGTATTGTTAGTTCAATTGGGCCCCACTGCTTAGTGTTTAAAGTCTTCCCAACATCTAAAGCTGGTACGCATGTGAGAACATTAGGTGGGTGAGTGTTAGAGTATATATGGTGCACTATGCATCATAGTGAGGCAGCTAGTAAGAACTTGTAATTAGGGAAAAGATCTGTTGATCATGGGGAGTATAGAGAGAATCTCTATTGCTTTGAAATAGGGTTGCTCTCCACGCTGTATTCCTTTTCTTCTCTATTTGATCAGTAAAATACCGAGGCATCCCCTCGTTTTCTTTCCATATCAACACATAACTACATCAGAATAGTCCAAATTGGTTACTCATGTAACCACTGAGAAGGAGAATGTTGAATTAGAGTTGATATAAAAACAAAAGTACTTACATTTGGAAGCTCAATTAAGAAAGTCAAGGAGGTCCAACAATCCCAATGCACCTTATAGACCAAATTGGACTTATCCAAAAAAATAAGTCTCGCATTATGGCATAGATACTAAACGAAACATTAATAGAGACCAAGTCTAAGTCTAATGAAATATGGGTACCAAAGTTCATGATTCATAGAGTGAATTAGACTTACTTTGGAACATGAATGTGCTTTTGATCGATTAATGTATAAGAGTTAAGCATGATATGTCTTGCATTAGTCACATACACATAGTGAGCTTATATTGTTATTTTTGATGTCATGCTTGCATTTCATATGCATTATGTGTTGGACCATGCTAAATGAGTACAATATAGCGAAGCACTTTTGGGCCTAAGCCATTAACACTACGTGAATTAGGCAAGTCTCGTGAATCCGACCTTCTACGTATGTGTTTAGCTGTTCCAGTCGTCTTTATATGTTTTAGTAAAGTGTCAATGAAGTTTGAGGTGAATCAGAGTTGTGCGTCAAAAACTAAAAACTTTTATTTTCGAATTTCCATAGAGAAATTAGCGCGCTAGGTTTGAAAATTAGTGCGCTAATCCACCATGGCCCAGATAGCTAATCTGACATATTAGAATGCTACTTTTGTCGTTAGCACGCTAATGTCTCTCGGCCAAACAAACTATACATTCACTATGTTGTAGACTTACATGTTAAAGCCACAACTACGTTCATATTTATCTTTGAGTATTTAATATCATGAAAATCTTTTTGCATATCTCTGGGATTATATTATGCTTTTTTCCATTGCTATGTATTGGTTAATTGTGCAATCATTTTCTTTGATATATATGTTGGTTGCATGTGACTGTGAATATTTATGACTGGAAATATTCATGAAGTGAGGGGGAGTTAATTCCCCAATGTCTTGTCCAATTCATGACTCACTTATCTATTATGCTTGTTGTAAGGGGGAGTTTGGCCCTACTTTTTTATGTTATCAAATAGGGGAGAAATAGACTATGAACTTGAAAAATACAACTTGATATGTGCCTAATATTTATTCTTTGTTTGTCTAGCTCACGTTGTTAGTTATAATAAAAAAGATGGAGATTGTTGGACTAAGTGTTGTCATACTTAGAATTCACCTGATATTTTGATGTCAACAAATAATGTGAAATGGTACTAACAAGTTTGTTAAGTATTTCAACATAACAAACTCTATTAGACTCACAAGTTCAAAGGAAGCTAAACTTCACAATCTCAAACGAAGTGGAAGAAATGACACCGGAAGAGCTCAAGAAGTGATTAACATAATGAAAGGCACCGTAAAGCATGTATGTAGTTATGTAAGTCATTTCTAAGGTATAAGAGTTCAATTCCATAAGCCAAATGCACTAAAATCATGCACTTCATCATTTTTGGAGTAAAGCGTGTATGGAGACATTTGAAGATACTTCACACATGTCTAGTATGG
Organism: Stephania japonica; assembly: GCA_039657345.1. Classification (NCBI taxonomy): domain Eukaryota; kingdom Viridiplantae; phylum Streptophyta; class Magnoliopsida; order Ranunculales; family Menispermaceae; genus Stephania; species Stephania japonica. The sequence continues at coordinate 37,976,894 of CM077559.1, forward strand.
AGTCTTGAATTTCGAGATTTGCAATTTCGCTAGATTCAAAATGTTTAAAGTCATATAAATGTGTTTTATAACATGTATTTATTTGGACTGCTTTTGGATTAACATTAAAAATATTTGTAGAAAAGCCCTTATGATTCATGAAACTGAGAAATTTGATTTTCGGAGTGTGTGAAATTATCCGAGATTACTATACATATTTTATGGGCCCTACTAGACATGCGTGAAGTGTTTTCAAATGTCTAGTAGAGTCGTAGGTTTGTTAGGGGGTCATGCCATAAAATCAGTAAAATATTTATTTAGGCCCCTGTACATGGAGCACGCTCTGCATTAAAGTGAAGTGCGCCCAAGGACCTGGAGCGCGCCTCATGAAATGGTAGAGCGCACTCCCTATCTACCTGACAGCTTTTTAAAAGCTTTCAATCCACACCCATAATTTGAATTGGTGGATTATTTTGAGCCCTTTGATCACCTATAACGGTCATACACCTTAAAAAGGGTTGTAGAACATAATAAAACACCAAGAACACACATTAGACTTCTCTTCCTAAAAACACACATACAAAGTGCTCGAAAATCTTGATTTTCCAAGAAAAGTAAAGATCTAAAACATGCACTCACTTGGGGATTGTTGGGGCTGAACTTATGCACATCAAGTGAGGTCAAAGGAAATGTTCTAAAGCTTACAACTCTTAATCAAAAATGATTTTCAGATATCACATTTGAGATTGTAAAATTTCTTGATTACCTACACTTTTTGTGCTTAATCTACATTTTATTGTCAAATATTTGTGAGGTAATCAAGTGTGAGTGATTTGAACATATTCAAATAGAGTTTTGCGCCTAAAATTGAGTTTAGAAAAGATTTGAGATGGATTTGCACTTATTGAGCCTAAACTTGAACTATTAGTGTGCATGTGAAATTAGAGAAACCACATTGAGCTTAATCTATATTCATTGTTCTTGGTTTCCTTGAAGTGTGTGTAAAACACAACTAAAAGGGTTTTTGTACTTAAACTTCATGTGTTATAAACTCGAAATATTGAGTGCACATGTTTGAACTTAATAGTGATTTTTCATAGTGCACTACATTGACTTGAACCTACTTGTTATTAATCTATACTTGATTTTGAGGTTTCATGCTTATGTTGTTTTAACAACATATTTATAAGGGTCTTGTTCTTAATCTAAACTTGTTTGTGACCCGAGGTTTTGATTGCACAAATTGAACGTAAAATTGCATCTTTTATTTATTCATCAATTAGCCATTTATTGGAACCAAGTTGAGCTTAATCTATACTCTTCCTAATTGGTTTCAATATTGAGAGTTAGCCTAAAAAAATAATTTTATAAGGCATCTCAGTTAGCAAAGTCTCACTTGCATTAATTCATTTTAGAATTACATTTGATTTGTGAGAGGAGAACAACTTATACCGCTTTATTTGGTAAAGCACACTTCATTGTATTCATCAAACTTTGATTATAACACTTAGTGGGATCTAAGTCATAAGGAAAGACTTAGTCGAGGCTAGCATAAACCGTATCTCACGGTAGGTGGAAAAATCCTAGTTGAGTCTAGGTGGTTGAATAATACCTAATTGTGGTAAGGCATCTTCTAAAAGACCTAGTTAAGGCTAGGCATTCACTAAGGTTGCGGGGTTAGGGACATTCGCTTATTGGTAATATAAGGGTTGAAAATCCTAACCAAGGAGGTTAGGTAGTGGATGTAGGTCAATTTTATTGAACAACTATACATCGTATGTATCATTTCCACCTCTTCTATCTCCTTCACTTAGTGTAGCTTTCAATTCACTTGAATTATTCGGCGCAATGCTATTGTTCATTACTACTACACTTTATAATTTAGCTCAACTCGCCAAACTAACTTAATAGATTAGCAAAGAAAGTCTTAAAAAGTATCATTTGGCCATTACACCCAATTCACCCCTCTTGAGTCACTTTCAGGGTTCGCCTAAGAATACATGCTAAATGGAGGTTGAGCGAATGAAAGATGGGTACACAATGATAGGGAAATGATATTTGTGGGCGAACGGCAGTTAAAAAAACAATAATTAATTAACTCGAGAAATGGGTCGGGTGATTAATATTCTATTCTTGTGCAATGGGGTGAGTCTTGGTGCAGTTTGAAAGTGGAAACGTAGTCAGGAACATTGTGTGTCACCCATTGGAGTCACCTATTGGTGTCAACTAGCTACAGCGGTTGAGGTGGCTGGAGCAAATAGTGAACGCCAGATGCGCTTCGAGATACTCATTTGTGTGTATATTAAAGGGATTGATATATATATATATATATATTGTGACAACCATTCCCCGACTTTGGGTCGGATCGCCCAACGCAAATCGCCATCTAATCTCAATACCTGAACCAGGACGAAATAATGGTTTGACACATCTAAACAACATGTGGAATAACATAAAGACAATATGGAAGTAGATTAAGGAATTTGAATTTAAATAAATGTCCTACGTCACCATAAGCCACAATATTGGGTATCTCAAATTCACCTAAGCAAATCGAAACAACATGATGTCTCAAAAACCTCAAATGCTTATAAATGTATCAAAGTAATTTAGGAAAGGTTTATCGACCCAAAGGTATAGCCTAGGTTACAACTCTTATTTATAATTCTCAAAACAAAGAGCAAATGATATCACGCAAAGCTCACACTGCAAGGTGTTATCAAACAAGAACCTTCCTCTTGCCACAATTTACCACACTTGTCGATGGACCTGTACTGTAAGTGGGGTGAATTAAAAAAACCAATGGAGCTCAATAAGAGGAAAGTCTCGATCAACTATCAAAAATGTAAGTATTACTTATAAAGCAAAACAATTATAGACAGGAAATTGTAAATCGAATCATAAAGTATTTAATGAAAAGTGAAAGAGACATGGTTCTTCTTCGTAAAAAGGGGTGTCAACAAGTTCTAAGTCAAGTAAAACATGAAGGTCAGATTCATAATTTAATAACCAAGGAAGTAAGCATTCTTTTGAAACCACATGAGGAAAGAGAAATTATAGTTTGTAAATAAATTCCATTTATATATGCAACGGAGTCTAATAAGAGATTTATCATAAGAAATAGTAATAAATATAAGTCATTTTATTCAATGCGTTTTAGCTTTTGCTATGAATCCGATGACCGAAACACATGCCCTTGAGGTGATAAGAACTATTAGTAGATACAATGGTTGTTGTGAACTCCAATTAATTCCATCCAGCCAACATCAAGTGCTTCCCCACTTACTTGGAATCGTCGCGAATCTTAATCTTGATCCTCTTGTGCTCGAGGCTCAATGTGAACCTTTGTGCAAAACTTTTTTGATCTCGTTGATTTCTCATAACTCCATTCTCACCATTCCAAACTCTCCACCCTTGATCTCCCCTCTCTTTCCAAATTGTATAGAATAACAAATGGTGGCTAGGGTTACTCAACCTCTTCTTTTATAGTCTAGGATTTGATAGGTTGTATATAACCTTTTATGTTAAAATTTAAAGTGCCCTCCCACTTGGAACTTAAGTCTAACTCCTATTTAATATGTTTTGGATGTGTTTTCATTAGTTTAACTTAGTTACCCTTTTGACCACGAAAGTTCCCATAAATCTTTCTATAATTAATGGGATCTCATAAATTTGGAGATTTTACCCCTTTTCACTAGGAAAGTTTCTACAAATCTTTCTTAAATTAATGGGATCTCATAAATTTAGAGATCTCGACCTTATTGACCAAAAAAGTTCTCATAAATCTTTCCCTAATTAGTGAGATCTCATAAATCTAGAGATCTCGCCCCCAAATATAACTTTTTTCATGTTTAACAAAAGTTTTTAAGATTTTATTTTCGAGTAAGTTTCCATAATGTGACCGAACTCATATTCCGAAATCTCTTCAAACCACATAAAATGTACATCTCGAAGTGTATGATCATGGATGATTTGGGTCTTTACATATAAATATATATTTATTGGTTTCTCTCTCCTCGCCGCTCAAACACTCTCGTCTCTCTTTCTTAATTCTATCTCGTTCTATCTCGGTTGGATAGGATGTTCAACGGATCCCAGAGCTCACGACAACATGGAGACATCGCTAACATACTAGTCGATGTAAGATCTCGACTCCTCACTTCATTCCTGTCATTTTAACATTAGTTTCGATGGTGTTTCTCGAAGTTCAAATTTTGGTGTTAATCGATTATTGGTGTTTTTGGGGGTTTTGGATTGGTAACGACATCTTGAGGAGTTTAGGATAAGCTCAGAACACGGTGACACAAGCCTAGGTGTCAAAAAACCTGGATTCTGGTTCAGTTATTTATGCCGCAAGGGACGACGCAACACTTGTAAGCCACGTCGTTAGTCATGATGTCCAAAATAGAGAAGGCTGTAGTTTTCACGCTTTAAGTGACGTCGCCAGGGATTTTTTCCACGATGCCACTCACGACGTCTAGAACAGTTCTACTAGGGTTTTCACATTTTTCGCAACGCCACCAGCAAATTTGGCTACGGCGCGACCTACAGTGCGACACTGTTCACAGTACTAAAATTTTGAAAATTTATGTAAACTTTGGGAATTCTCTGGAGTATCTATATGGGTGCGAATATGACCCAATAGCCAGGGAATTGACCAAGAATAAGGGGAAATGGATAAAAGTATGTAAAATGGGGAAATTATAAGAAAATGGAAATAGAACTCCATCGCAACCAAACTAAATTGAAATGATTACCAAAGGTCTAGGAGACTGGTGATAAGCATATGGGATTAATGTGGAGACGTTCGAGAGTTACGAACACGAGGTTTCGTATTGTACTGGGTGTACTGTGAGTAAAACCGATCGAAGCATTTATATAACTTTATTTGAGCATTTACTTGGTTGTTATCCTTGTTGAGTTGTTGAAACTGTTATTGCTATTGTTTTATCATGCTTTGGATTTCTATTCTGATTAAGTGGTTCAATGGCATGGGAGTCAACATTATCCTTGGAAGAACAGGTTATCTTGTGTCATGCACCAGCACTTGGAACTCGGGATTCACGATACCACTTTTAAAACTCGGGATTCACGATAATATATTTTGGTTCCATACAAGGTGAGAGTTCTTATCTGGACTACCACGAAATTCTTATCTGCGTGGATTTTAGGATAGTGTGAATGTACCATATTCTAAACTCCGAGTTTGGTAGGTGATCTCCCTCGACTTGATAAGAGTCTGGTAGATGTTTTCTCCTCGAACTCATTAATATATAATAACTCATTATAAATAACTTAATAAATGAAAAAGGGTAACGAAGACTAATTAGGCTTACATTGATTGCATGAGTGTTGACTCGGGGTCTATATAAGTCTAGCTAAGCGGAGCCCAAATTTAAGGTTATGGAATTTGGGGCCACTACACATAACGACCAAGGCACGTGGTTGAGGTATGTTTTATATTTGTTGTGGTGTGTGCTTAGTGCTATATAAATAAGTAGACTAATTAAGTCAGTTCAATCAGTTATAGGAATCAAGATGCGAGCGAGGACGTGCCTTGAATTGCATGCATGTCATGGGATTGGGTAGTTAGTCAAATGTGAGGCTCATTTTATTTATGTAATTTAATTATTTCATTTTATATAGTCTATGGTATGCATATTAATTAAATAGAATCAAATTAGATGTCCTATAGTTTTAACAAAAAACATGGATATGCCTCGTGATACGTGCTAGCACACACTCACGCATAACTTGCATCAAACTTGGAGTCACTTGAGCTGAATTAGTGGAGTGTTAGGAGTAGAAAATGACAACTGTTGGACTAAGTGGTTAGTCATTTTACACCGTCCAGGATTTTGATGGAAACAAACAAGGTGAAAATATAGTAATAAATATCAAGCGTATTTTCGTTTCGTCAAAGGATGCAAAACATCACATCACAAGTATTCGAGTATCCAAGCCATACAAGTTCAAGATCCGGCATACATAAGGGAACGAAGAAGAAAGATCGAACTACGTGTTGTAACATTGATGTAAGGTGTACAAGTTCATTTACGCAAGCCTATTGCATTAGTTCATGCACATCGAGCTTTTCAAATGGATTTTCAAATGTCAAGTGATTACTTGAAGTTTTAAGTTAAACTCAACACTTGACTCGGTCTTATAAGTTTAAACAATGCTAAACTATGTATCTATGTTCACATCAAATTTTGAAAACCATTGTGGAAGTTTTCGAAAAAGAAAAACTTGTTTTTGAAAGGTTTTTGAAAAGAAAACTGCATATTTGCGAAAAGCCCCTCGCATGACATGAAACCAAAATTTTCTATTTTCGGGATTTTTGAAAATATCCGAACCACCCAAATAGACTATATAACCCATAACAATCATGTGTGACATGTTATATGAGGTCTGGTTGGGTCCCGAACGCGATAAAAGGTCGCTAACAAAAGCAACTAAAATATTTATTTTAAGGTCCCTGCATTTATCGCCCTAATAATTTTATTAGCGTGCTAAGTGTAAAGTTAGCGCGCTAGGTTTAAATATTAGTGCACTAACTGCTTTGTTGACAACTTTTTTTAAAGCTGAAAATCACACTTTATTTTGAATTCTTGAAGAAATTTGAGCCCTTGGATCCCTAGAACGGTCATAAACTGATAAAAAGGAATATGGAACATTCTCAAATCACCAACATTGTTTTGTCCTTAAAAGTTAGAAAACACACAAGTGCTCAAAATTTTCAAAAGGAGAAGCTTGGATTTTTGTAAAGAACATAATGAATATTCTTGAGGCTTTCTATTCACTCTCAAAACCAACATCATTGAGGCTTTCTAAGGTGTACAACAACCTCTCCAAAATAGATTTTCAAGTTACCTTCTTGGGGCTGTAAGAAAGTCTTTTGTCCTAGCTTGTCTTGTACTTAAATTACATAGTATAGTGTGTTTGACTTGGAAAATCATTTGTTGTGACTTTGAACACATTCATCTTGGGTTTTGCACTTAAACTTATTTTATTAAACCCTAGGATTGGTTTGGACAAAAGTTTGTACTTAAACTTGATTTTTATCAAACTTATTATTCTTTGACTTTGAAACTGGATTCTTTCTAATCGATTTATTTGAAACGGTTTAATATTTGAGTTTTGCATAAAATCAGTGATACATTTGCATTTCTCATTTGTTTTCATATTTGCATGCATTAGTGGTTAGGCTCTAAGAGGTTTGCTAGTATTTGAACTTGGTGTCCACTTTACTTTGTAAAGTGTATTTCATTATTTTTAGTTATTGGTTGTAATTGGATGGTTGTAAGACTTAGTGGAATCTAGGTCAAAGGGAAGACCTTGTTGAGGCTAGGCATAAATTCTAGTTACGGCTAGGTAAAAAGTCCTAATTGTGATTAGGCACTCTAAGCTTGTAAGCTTTGGTTGTAACACTTATTTGCAATATAAGTAGATGTAGATCATTGGATCGAACTACTATAAATCGTGTATCTATTTCCGTCTCTTCTATCTCATTTTGCTGAGCATATATCATCATGATTATTGAATTAAATTAAAAGACAATAACTTCTCGATGCACCCAATTCACCCCCCTCTTGAGTGTGGTTTCAATTGGTATAAGAACGGGTTATTGCTCAAAGTGTTACTAACGTATCTTTTAGTGTTTTTGTGCAATGATGCAATCTCTAGATCGGGTTCATCTTAGGGAAGGAAACTTCTCGAGTATGCCTCCATATTTTGATGGAACCAACTATGCTCATTGGAAAGTGAGGATTAAGTTTTATATTATAGCGTAAAATAGATTTTTATGAGATGCAATTGAAAATGGCTACACTCTACCGGACAAGCCCTTGAAAGAGTACACCGCCGAGGAGATCAAGATTGAACTCTCAAATGATCAAGCCATAAATCATTTGTTTTGTGCATTAAGTGAGAACGAATTTAACCGAGTTAGCGCATGTCAAATAGCCAAGAAAGTGTGGAAGAAGCTTAAAGTACACTATGAAGGTACCATTCAAGTGATGAATACAAAATTGAGGATTCTTGAGGAGCATTATGAAACTTTCCGAGTTAGATCCGATGAAAACATAGCCACCGCCACCACTCGGTTTACTAAACTATTGAATAAGATCAAGAATCTTGGAATGAACTATGAGCAAGACACTTTGGTGTACAAATTCCTTAAAGGATTGCCTAAGGAATGGGATGCCAAGAAGTATGTTATCCAATTGGCTCAAAATCTTAGAGATTATACGTTTGATGCCTTATGCGGAAAGCTAACGAGCCATGAATTCGAACTTAAAAACCGAGCTAGATTGGAAGTATTAAGTGGAGGCACAAAGATCTCACGAAAAGAGATTGCTTTGAAGGAAAACGGTTCCCCGATTGTATCGATAGAGATCATTGAAGATGAAAAATCTAATGACGACAATGATCTTGAGGAGGAAATGGCTATGGTTTCAAGAAAGTTTAACCAGACCACGTACAAGCGAGACAAGTATAAGAAGAAGCTTAAAAGAGGAAGAAAGGGAGGAAAGTCAAGTGAGACTATATGCTTCGAGTGTGGCAAACCGAACTACATCAAGGTGGAATGCAAGTCCAAGAACAAGAAGAAAGGAAAAAAGTGCTTCAAGGCGACTTGGGATGATTCATCCTCATCAAGTTTCGAAAAGTGAGAAAGCAATACTTTGTCTCATGGCACAAAGTGAGGTAAACTATAACAATTTTAACTTTGATGATATTAATGATTTGGATGATGTTCCAAACATTGATGAGCTTAGGAAAGAATTGGAAAATGAGGTCAAAAGACCAAACGACTCAAAAAGAGCTTAATCATAGTAATCAGTGAAATAGAGTCACAAAATGAGACTATTTATGTACTCCAAAGTGACATAAATGAAGTCCTAAGAAAGAGATGTTGTAGCCAAGGAAGTAGAGGATTTAACTAGCACGGTACATAAGTTCACTAATGGTAGAGAAATATTTGACATGATGTTGGGAGCGCAACGACATGCACTCAACAAAAGAGGCATAGGCTATGGAACAAACTTGTTGAGTTACAAGAAATTGCTTGATGATGATCGTAGATGCACAAAATGCAATAGGTCTCATGTGGTTGGGAAATGTGCCTTATAAAAGGCTCAAGTGGGTAGACTAGCATGGGTAGTTAAAAATGTTTATGATACTAACTTTCTCTGACCCAAAGGTGTTTGGGTACCAAAATCTAGTGTGTTTCCCATTGTGTAGGTTCCGAAGAAGAGCACCCCATGGTACTTGGATAGTGGGTGCTCAAGACACATGACCAGAGATGCACATCAATTCATCGAATTAAAGCAGGAAGATGGTGGAAAGGTCACATTTGGAGACAACAATAAAGAAAAAGTTATTGGCCTTGCAACAGTCGGTAACAATTCACTTTCCATTTCTAATGTTTATCTTGCTGATGGTTTAAAATATAATTTGCTTAGTATTAGTCAATTGTGTGAGAAAGGATTTCATGTCATGTTTGAATCATCTAAATGCATTGTTAGGAATGAGAAACATGAAACTCTATTTATTGCATATAGAGATAAAAATGTCTATCTCATTAGCTTTGATGAGATGCATATGTAAAATGTTTCATGTTGGAGTGCACAAAGTGAATGTGATGCAAGGTTGTGGCACCGTAGATTAGGACATTATAGCATGGAAAACTTGTCCAAATTGACCAAGCATGATCTTGTTAAGGGCCTACCCAAATGTACTTTTAATAAAGAAAAGAAATGTGAACCTTGTATCCTTGGTAAACAAGTGAAATCGTCATTTAAGACGAAAGTAACAAGTGATGTGACTCGAGCCTTAGAACTTATCCATATAGATTTGTTTGAACCCACCCAAACATAAAGTCTAGGAGGTAAATCATATTGCTTCTGTCATTGTTGATGATTTTACTAGGTATACATGGGTGTATTTTCTATATCATAAGCATAAAGTGTATGATGTGTTTGTAAATTTTTGTGCTTTGGTTGAGAATGAAAAGGGATACAAGATCACTATCATTAGAAGTGATAGAGGTGGTGAGTTCGTAAATAGGAACTTGAAGGATTTTTGTGCTAAACAAGGATTTATATACATCAATTATCCTCTCCTAGAACACCCCAATAAAATGGAGTTGTTGAAAGAAAAATAGGACACTCCAAGAGATGTGCAGGACTATGCTAAATGAGTACAACATAGCTAAGCATTTTTGGGCTAAAGCCATTAACATGACGTTCTATGTTATAAATAGAGTAAATGTCCGAAAGCAAGTGAAAAAAACTCCTTATGAACTATGGAAAGGCCGAAAACCCAATATAAGTTATTTTAAGGTGTTCAGTTGCAGTTGCTATGTTCTAAATGATAAGGATCATTTGGACAAATTTGACCCAAAGTCAAATGTATATACTTTCCTGGGCTATTCCATGCATAGAAAAGCATATTGGGTGTTTAATAGATCAACCAAAACCATAGAAGAGTCTATCCATGTGAAATTTGATGAAGTAGATCCCAAAGTAAAAATGATGCATAACTTGAAAAATTAAGGATTGATGATGAAGATGATGGCACCCTAGGTCAAACATCAAATAATCAAAGGGGTCGAGGTAAATGTAGAACCTGAAACAAGTGCACCTAAGAATTCAAGACTTCTTTTTGGCCATCCCTCCTAACAAATTATAGGTGATCCAAACAAAGGAATAATCACTAGGTCAACGTTACATTGAGATGAGAGACACATAGCCTCTGTATCACAAACCGAGCCCACCACTATAGATGATGCCTCAGGAGATGAGTTTTAGGTATTGGCTATGCAAGAAAAGCTAAGTCATTTTGTTAGGAATAAGGTATGGACTCTAGTACCTAGACCTAAGGACCATACTATTAGAGGCATCGAATGGGTTTTTAGAAACAAAAAGAATGAGAAGGGTGAAATTGTAAGAAACAAGGCTCGGTTTGTTGCATAAGGCTACAATCAAGAGGAAGGAATTGATTATGAGGAATTCTTTCCACCCGTAGCAAGACTAGAAACAATTCGAATGTTGCTTGCTTATGCTTGCTACAATGGGTTTTTACTATACGAAATGGACGTTAAAAGCGCATTCTTAAATGGTTCTATCAATGAAAAGATATATGTAGAACAACTACCGGGTTTTGAAGATCATGGTCATCCAAGTCATGTCTATCATCTTCAAAAAGCCTTGTATAGACTAAGAAAAGCTCCTAGAGCTTGGTATGGACTAAGACAAGCTCCTACTTTGTTCATTTTGATAAAAAAAATGTGACATGCTACTTGTTCAAATTTATGTTGATGATATTATCTTTAGATCATCCAACATACGCTTATGTGATGAATTATTATCATTAATGACAAATGAATTTGAAATGAACATGATGGGTGAACTAACATACTTTCTAAGCATGCAAATAAAGCAATCTAAACATGACATTTTTATAAATCAAGCAAAGTATATAAGGGACATACTAAAGAAATTCAAATTCAAAAATCTGAAAGCATGTGAAACTCCTAATAGTTCCACCATCAAAATGGACAAAGACCAACTAGGAAACTTCATAGATCCTAAACTTTACCGTGGAATGATAGGTAGCCTCCTAGACCGCTAGTAGGCCTGACATTATGTTTGGTGTGTGCTTATGTGCTAGATTTCAATCCGATCCTAAGGAGTCACACTTGAAATGTGTAAAGCGTATATTTCGATATCTACGTGGAACACAAGATTTAAAATTGTGGTTCAACAAAACCAAGAGTTTTGAACTCCGAAGTTTTGTTGATACCGATTATGCTAAAAGTCTAGTTGGTAGGAAAAGCACTTATGGATTTTGTCATTTTCTAGGAAAGTCACTTATATCATGGTTTAGCAAAAAACAAAATTCCGTTACTTTGTCTATGCCTGAAGTTGAGTATGTAGCTGCTGAGAGTTGTTGTGTTCAAGTTTTGTACATGAAACAACAACTTGAGGATTACCAAATTCTAGTTGGTTGTGCTGAAATTTATTGTGATAACACATGTGCAATTAACATATTAAAAAATTCGATGTTACACTCTCGCACAAAACACAATGAGATTAAGCACCATTTCCTTCATGATCACGTCCAAAAGGGCGATTTTAAACTCATCCATGTGCCCACAAAGGATCAACTTGCTGATATTTTCAACAAGCCATTGCCTAGAGATTAATGTTCTAAGATTCGGTGTGAGTTAGGCATGTCTCGTGAATCGAACCTTCTACACATATTTTAGTTATTCTGAACCTTTTTATATAGTGGTAGTGAAGTGCCCATGAAGTTTGAGGTGAATCGGACTTATATGTCAAAAATTCAAAATTTTTACTTCAAAAAATCCAGGGAGCAATTAGTGTGCTAATTGCAGATATAGCACGCTAATTTTGTTCTGCCCCAAACTAATTAATTGACCCATTAGCACGCTAACTCTGTTATTAGCGTGCTAATATTGCTCAGCCAGACAGTTATAAATATATTTGTTTGCCCTAACTCTCTTCACCTTACACGTCTCTCCTCTCCTCTCTGGTTCGTGTTGTCTCCACCGTGCTCCTCTCCACCCTTAGGTAACATTCTTCACTTTCCTCGTCATTTTCTTTATGTTTTGTTCTCTAAGCCCTAGGATTCATTGCTTCCTATGTCGACTCGTCAAACCTCCGCCCGTTCCTCTTCCCATCAAACTGCCCTTACATCCCCTCGACTTACCGCTACATCGTGTTCTCATCGTCCCTCTGCACGTCGTGTTGTCCAGTCTTCATCATCCAGGAGTGAGTCCGAGTCCACTCATTCCTCTAACCATAGTCCACCACCGCTGCCACAGTTCTGGCAAATGCCCCCACAAAATGAGGGTCGAGCCAAGTCTGTTCACGAGCCTAAGTCTATCCTAGAGTCTTTGGCTCCATGGCTTACGGATGCCAAGATGCTTAAGACCGTTGTTGTTGATTTTGTTTTCTTTGATAAAACTTACTTTCTAATTCAAGAGGTCTTCAACATGGCGGGATGGACTACTTTTTGTCAATATAATGTTGATTTTAACCCCCCTTGGTTAGGGTTTTTTATTCCAATCTTGTCACGACAAACAATTTTGTTCTTAAATTGTCTATTGGTAGCCGGTCTATCAAAATTACCCCTAAAAATCTTGGTCAACGGTTTGAGCTTCCCTTGCACCCTCCTACCACTACGGTTGTGTGCAAATTTCTGAGTTAGCCAGTTGATCAGCTTGAATTGTTGAATTCATTCTCGTGGTCAGAAAGGGAGGTAATCGAGTACCCGTCTAGAGTAACTGACATTGATTTCAAACTTATACCTCACCTTCTTCATAAGGTTTTCACAAGGTTATTCTTCCACGCGGCGGTAGTAAGAACTACGTCACTCTACTCAACATGTTTGTTCTTGGGCACCTAATTCATAAGATATCTCTTAGTTTGCCCCATCTTATCATTGGCTATATGACGAGCACGTGTAGCTCAGGTCGTCATCTTCCCTATGCACATATCATCACATCTTACCTAGAGTCAGCCCAGGTGGATCTCACTTTAGGTGGTCGTCCATTATCTGTCTATGACACCATTGACATGGCCATTTTAAAGGCCATGAAGTATCGTTACATTTTTCAAAAACAAAAAGGATACAGGAAGATGAAATCTTGGATGGTTAGCACTATGACCGTTATGAGTATCCACTACCTATAGATTCTCTAGTTGCTTCTGTCGATGTGCGAAACTATTTTGGACTACAGTTTCCTTTTCTCTCAAGGCGATGATGGCAATGATGAGGCTCATCAGGAGTTTACGACTCCACAACAGCAGTCGCAACATCCCTCACCGCAGCCTCCACCTCCTTCGACTTTCTGCAACTTTGCCCTTCCTCTTAAGATGTCTCCATCGTCAGTATACGTCTCTACACAGCTGGGGTACATGCATGAGTATATGACTCAGACGTTCACTGCCTTTGATATGAGTCTTCAGCGTGAGGGTGATCGGCCACGTCACATTGAGGATCAGTTGCTACCAGCTTGGCCAGCGCGAGATGATCATGCCTCCAGCTCTGCACGTTAGCCATCGTCCTCGAGGTGGAATGTTTAAGGATATTCTTTTTAGGGGAGCATTAGACTCATATATGTTAGTTTTAGATGTTTTCATGATAAATTCTTATTTTGTAGACTCGTATTTAACGCTACAACTATGTTTCCATTTCTCTATGCAGTTTATATAAGAAATTTTTTTTTTTGCTTATATCTGAGTTAACATTATGTTTCTGTCTATTGCTCTGCATTGATTAAATGGGTAATGTTCTTCATTGATATCTATGATTGGTTGCATCTGAATGTGCGTGTTGCTACTTATTGATATGCATGAAGTAATGGGGAGCTCATTTCCCCATTGTCGATTCTATTCTTCACTTACTTCTCTATTATGTTTGATGTACTGGGGGAGCATGGCCCCACTTTTTGATGGTATCAAACGAGGGAGAAAAATGTGGTTGAACTTGAACATTTGAAAATTATATGATGTGTACAACCATGAATGTGATGTAAATACACTTGGATTATGTCTTATGCTTTTCAAGTTCACTTTGTTTGTTATCATCAAAAAGGGAGAGATTGTTGGACTAAGTGGTTAGTCACTTTACTCTGTCCAGGATTTTAATGGAAACAAACAAGGTGAAAATATACTAACAAATATCAAGTGTATTTCAGTTTCATCAAAGGTTGCAAAACATCACATCACAAGTATTCGAGTATTCAAGCCATACAAGTTCAAGATTTAGCATACACAAGGGAACGAAGACGAAAGATTGAACTATGTGTTGTAATATTGATGTATGGTATACAAGTTTATTTATGCAATCCTATTGCATTAGTTCATGCACATCGAGCTTTTCAATAGATTTTCAAATGTCAAGTGATTACTTGAAGTTTTAAGTTAAACTCAACACTTGACTCGATCTTATAAGTTTATACAATGCTAAACTATGTGTCTATGTTTACATCGCA
Organism: Stephania japonica; assembly: GCA_039657345.1. NCBI lineage: Eukaryota > Viridiplantae > Streptophyta > Magnoliopsida > Ranunculales > Menispermaceae > Stephania > Stephania japonica. The sequence goes on from CM077559.1 coordinate 37,991,898, forward strand.
TTTTGAAAACCATTGTGGAATTTTTCGAAAAAGAAAAACTTGTTTTTGAAAGGTTTTTGAAAAGAAAATAGCATAGTTGCATAAACGCCCCTCATATGACATGAAACCGAAAATTTTCGTTTTCAAGATTTGTGAAAATATCTGGACCACCCAAATAGGCTATGACCCATAACAAACATGTGTGACATGTTATATGAGGTTTATTTGGGTCCCGGAAGCGATAAAGGGTCACTAACCAAAGGGACTAAATATTTATTTTGAGGTCCCAACAGTTAGCGTGCTAGGTCTAAATATTAGCGTACTAACTGCTTTCCTGACAGCTCTTTTATAAAGCTGAAAATTAAACTTTATTTTGAATTCTTGATGAAATATGAGCGCTTGGATCCCTAGAACGGTCAAAAACTAATAAAAATGAATGTGAAACATTCTCAAACCACCAAGAACATTGTTTTGTCCTCAAAATCTAGAAAACACATAACTGCTCAAAATTTTTAAAGGAGAAGTTTGGATTTTTATGAAGAACACGCGGAATAATCTTGATGCTATCTATTCACTCTTAAAACCAGCATCATTGAGGTTTTCTAAAGTGTACAACAATCTCTCCAAAATAGATTTTCAAGTCACCTTCTTGGGGTTGTAAGAAAGTCCTTTGTCCTAGCTTTTCTTGTACTTAAATTACATAGTTTAGTGTGTTTGACTTAGAAAATTATTTGTTGTGACTTTAAACACATTCATCTTGGGTTTTGCACTTAAAATTTTTTTTATTAAACCCTATGATTGGTTTGGACAAAAGTTTGTGCTTAAACTTGATTTTTATTAAACTTATTGCTCTTTGGCTTTGAAACCGGATTTGTTCTAATCGATTCGTTTGAAATGGTTTCGTATTTGAGTTTTGCTCAAAATTAATGATATATTTGCATTTCTCATTTACTTTCATACTTGCATGCATTAGAGTGGTTAGGCTCTAGGAGGCTTGCTAGTATTTGAACTTTGGGCCGTTTTACTTTGTAAAGTGCATTTCATTATTTTCAGTTATTGGTTGTAATTGGATGGTTATAAGACTTAGTGGAATCTAGGTCAAATAGAATACCTAGTTGAGGCTAGGCATAAACCCTAGTTGCAGCTAGGTAGAAAGTCCTAATTGTGATTAGGCACTCTAAGCTTGTAAGCTTTGGTTGTAACACTTATTTGCAATATAAGTGGGGGGTTTAAAAATCTTAACCGGGAGGTTAGGTAGTGGATGTAGATAATTGGATCGAACCACTATAAATCGTACGTCTCTTTCTATCTCTTCTATCCCATTCACTTGCATAGCATCCATATTCACGTTTTGGTGAGCATATAGCATTTTGATTATTAAATTAAATTAAAAAGGAAATAACTTTTCGATACACCCAATTCACCCCCTCTTGGGTGTGGTTTCAACAACAAGATCAACCTAGGCCTATGGGAAGCCACACTTAATGAAGCAAAAAATTTAAATACCACACTTAAGCATTTTTTCTTCTCAATGCATGTCTTTCCAACAAGAAATCAGAGTTGTAGGAGAGTGATCAGTGTTGGAATTTGAGGCTAACAAGGGAGTTTTCTTAAACAATTATTCAAACAAGAGCTAGGAATTCCATAACAACCATTGGTAAAGGTCCTAACATTTTCATGCATCCAATTTCATTGAGTTTTGGTTGTTCATTCATAAGGCTTTCATGGAAAACCATTTTCAAAGAGTTAATAAAGTTGTTTTGACTCATTTTGAGGCATCAAATGGTTTCCTTAAAACCAATTTCAAATTTAAAGGATATTGCTCATATTTAGGTTTTTCATTAATGGAACTAATTTCCTCGAATTTAGTGGTTCACATGGAGTTGTTTTTAAAATCTAACATCGTAGTTGGATTCCTAACATTTTTCTTCTAATTTTACTACTAAGAAACTCCCAAAACAGTGTTGATTTGAATAAGTTATAAATTTCCAAGTCCAAGGTATTCTTCCTCATTTTTACCATGTTGCATGTTTAGTTCATGAATGTTTGATGATAATCGAAATGCCTGCCTTATTGTTGATTGTGGGGGATGTATGGGATATCTGGTAGAGGAGAACTGGGATCGCAGGGGAATTGAGATGGCCAATTGGGGAAGAAACCCAAAAATTTGAGTTGCAAAATTTCTAGGTTACCAAAAAGCCGGAGCGTGCTCCATGCTTAGAGGAACGTGCTCCCTTCAGCCAACGTGCTAGGAAAATCCTCCAGCACTGGACGCTCTAGACAACAAGAAATTTCCTACAAGTTCAAATTTTCCTACAACACCTAAACGACCTAAACAACTTGCCTAACCCCACCTTAAGCCGTCTTAATACATCCACCCCAGGGACATAGGGAAGTGTGCTAGTAGTTCGGGAATACGAGTTTTGGCATTGGGAGGCTGGGAAATAGCTAAGAAATTGCTTAAGTATGAGTAATCTCATTTGAAATATCTATGCATTCATTTCATTCTATTATCATTGCCTTGTTGTCCATTGTGACTGTTATTGCTATCGTATTCAAATATCATGATATTTGTTTGGTTCCTCACTTGTTGAGCTTCATATTCATGTTATTGCATTGTTACAAGTTTCATTGACTCTATTGATATTTGTATTGTCTTCCTTGTTTTGTTAATGGTTCTTATTTATTAAATACTATGCTATTAGGAGATTGGTTTAGAGATGACATAGGGATATTTTTATTCATGGATTGTGTGCTTTGCATAGCACCTTGCCTTGTGTTAAAATAAAAAACTCAGTCTTTCTTGATATTATAAAGTAGCCTTAGAATCTAGGGTCCATTGCACAATATAGAGTGGCCGGCTCATGAGCTCACTAGACTTCGGGGATGTCAGCACTCTCCACTACACTCATTCAACTCATGACGTAATGAACTAGGGTGTTCGGCGAGAATTGACATACAATGAATTTAATGAGGCGTTTGAGATAGCTCGTGCCCTACGATAGTGGAACAAGGCTGAAGTGATGTAACTCACGACTGACCGGACCTAAATTATTAGTACTTAGCCTGTGTCAGTTTTGGTTGTACCTTCCGATATTTTCTAGCATATTTTATTTAATTAAAGAAATTCTTGGCTATTGTTTATGCTTTTAAATACTGTTCATTTACTTTGGAAATGTAGATAAATATATAAATTGGGAATTACTGTTATACTCTTGTACTCACCGTCCTATTTTATGGCGGTGGGTGCAGATTTGCTGAGCAGTAAGTAGGACAAAGAGAAGATTGGCGACTAACTCTGCGCATAGAGCGTGCTACTGTCCTAACTTGTAGGCTTTTGATATTTTGAATATTACTATTAATATATCTTAAATACTATTAGGTTGTATATTTTGTTGCGCGATATGTTCGCCTCTTACTATATATATGTTGTGATTTTTATTTCCTGGTTTCCTCACTTAGGATTTGTAAAATATCTTCTGTATAAATATATAAGACTTCCGCTAATTCACTAAATTATTAATTTATGTAATTGATAGGATTAATGTATTGTTTATCGTGAATGAGATAAAGTTAGTAAGTGGGTTAGAAAGGCTAACCAACACATAGTTATGTCTTAAGGGTTCAAGATTAGGGCTTAATTATGGGATTAGGTCTGGCGGTGCCCTACATTAGGAAAGGGGTCGTCACAGTTGGTATTAAAGCCAAATTCTCGATAACTAATACACAATTGAATAAAACACAAACCTTATAAGCGAAAACTATATGATCCTTGCTTAGAAAATATTTTGTTGAGAAACTCGAAGATCTTAACTTAAAACCTTAGTCGGGAAGTAAATGTGAGTTAGGTAGTGATAGGGACTTATATATGTGTTTTGATTTTGTTTGTATATTATATATACGAATACCATAAGTGATCCAACGCACGTTTTTTCATGCAAATCACGATGGATGGACAACATACTCCACCATTTATAGAAGTTGGTCAGACGAGTGATTAGACCAAATGTGGAGGGTTGGATCCAGTATTAGTTACACGACTCACAATACACAATAAATAGTTTGAACTGCTGATGGAAATGATGCGCACTAAGACAACAACACGTTCATATCTTACCGCCACACGAACACCGGACATGATAAAGACGACAGTTGATTCTATCATTCAAACTATAACTACTTAGGCAGTGGTGCAGGAAACTCAGGTAGTGGTTATTCCGATAGAGATGCCTATGACTACACCGATATAGACAGACGTATTCGAGACTTCATTGACAACAACGGTCAGCTGATAAGGGAATTCATTAAATTTGATCTTGGACACTTATTGGAGGTGGAGACCTAGAGACGACTGGGAAGTGGTTTAGTGCGCATCAGTAGCTACAAAAGTTGATGAGGATACTGAAGAGCATTCAGGCCCGTATATCAGGACATATGCTGAGATGAGATGTTGTCGTGTAGTGAATAGCATACATTGACACTCATTCCAAGTTGACCACATGGGCAGAGTTTCAAGCGATTTTCCACGACTAGTACATCCCGATAGAGGTTCTGTAACAGCCTTAAATCCTAGGGTCCTCCACCGGTGCCAACATGAACCCACAACCAGCTAACGTAGCTACCAGTTGTACCCCATATGTGACTAATTCACCACTCATCATTTAAACTTCAAATTATAAGCATTTTTACAATCTACATTCATCATTTGGACTCTAATCACCTGTTAAATCATCATAGTTAAGCAAAAAACTTTTAAACATGATAGATTCACTTAAGACATCAATAGCATATTAATAGAGCAATTTCCTAATGTGGAAAACACTTAAACCATGCATCATATTGCCATCAAGATCAAAAACCTCAAGATTTAAAAATATATGCCATAAGGATCTCACAATGTCCTAAAACACAACATAAAAACGAAAGCAAAATATATATTTAATCGTAGAACTCAGGCCTGTAATATGAAAATCACAGGTAGTCGACTAGCTTACCCTTGTCGTGACTTGTACTTGGATATGTAGTCAAGCCATCATAAAAAAGACAAATGACGTGTCCAGCGTGAGTATGACCAAGGAAGTTTAGTGCAGCGAGTAATTACATAAATAAATACAAGAATTTAATAAGGTATTAAATAAACATGTAGGAAAATAAACAGGTAACTGTGCTCATCGCATGAATAAATAATATGTAAGCTCAAAGTGTGTGTCTAAGCATAAGTCAGACTAGCACCATACTTTGAACAACACTGCAAGCACTGCCAGCTAGTAGCACTCTAGCATAGCCAACCTCTGGGTCCTCTTGATGGTCGACGTAGACCCACAACGCATCGACACGTGCCCTGTCATGATACTCAGGTCGAACTATCCATCGAGACCTCTAGCAATACCTGCTATAGACTAGAGGACATACACACAAGGAATAACACGATGAAGGAGCACCCTACCAATCATCTTTATAACCACAACAGGAAAGGAATAATCAAACAATTGAAATAAATTTAAATATATAAAGCCTGTAAATACTCAATGAATTTCAATTAACACACCTCAAACCCCACTCCAACAAATACGATACCGTCCAATCACGTCTGCAACAGTGTGCCCAATCACAAGTTAATCAATCTCAAACACCTGATTACCGACAATTCCATTAGTTACCCAAACTTCGGAAGTTTCCCCAAATTTCCATTTATTAGATCATTATAAACCACATTATATTCAATAATGGTCTCCAAGTTAGTCCTCCAATATGCCAAATTAGTAAAATTCATTTTTAAATATTTAATTAAATTTCCTATCTGGATGTTGTTGGAGGCACCGCCGTGAGCAAATGCTTATGGCATCTCTCATGACTTCTAGGGAAGTGGGTCAGTGCTCTTGGAGCTTTGACTCGCGCCGTCGTGGGTTGGTACCCGCGGCGTAACCCAAAATATGATGTTGGGGTGTCTTACTGCCTCGGACGCCGTAGGAGACGTCGTGAGGAGTTTTAACCCTACGGCGTCCCTGGTAGTGTCCCACCCAAAAATGCAATACTTAGAGTTTTTCAGTACCTCGACTCGTTATTGCAGTCCGAACTTGTTTCAATGTCTCATGGATCTCCACAACAACAATATAAACCAAAAACCCTCGGCGAAACGTGTCCTAGGCGAAAAACCCCATATTTCTCGACAAAAACTTCGATAGTTCAACGAAACTCAAAAAGTTCTTAACCACAACAACCAATTCACCATTGTTGCTCCACAAAACACTTGAATCCATAGCAACACATTGAAAGTTGGTGTGCACAACACACATCCACGAAACCCGCATCAAAACCCAAAAAAATGAACTTGAAACATACATTATCATGAAGAGAGCGAGAATCTCACCTTTAATTATCGATTCATCGTCGTTCAAATCTCCAAATCACCTCTAAATATCCAAAAAACCCTCAACACACAACAAATTTTCGGATTTGAGTGAGCAAAGAGACAGAAAAGGTGGTAGTTGGTGAGAAATCCAACTATTTATAGGTCCAAGTCATCTCTTGTTTAGGTGTATCACAATGCCTCATCCAAGGGTCATGATGGGATCAACAAGACCACCAAAATGGTAACTTAGATGGTGACTTATCCCCTTGGTCTAATCATTTCCCTACACAATTGATTTGCGTCTCAGACGTTCCGATACCTGACTCAGCACCAGGATGCGTTTCACTCACGTACGACAACGGTTTTACTCGATTAACCAGCGTTTAATATTAATTATTTAATGCATTTTATTCCTTTTTCATGTGTGTGTTATTTCCAACCTAATGTACTGTCATTCTCCTATACATTACCTGCGCACGTTAATCGAGGCGAATACCAGTCACATTATCTCGCATGGTTAATAACAATATAAATAAAGATATCATGATGTAAATAAACATAACTCGACACATACACCGCAAATTGAACAAACAACACACAAATATAATCTATTTACCTACTCCGAGCGTACCCTGGCCTAGTTGTAGGGTCCATGGGGTACTGAGCTAGCATCTACATCTGCAAACATGTCATAATAATGGCTTACTTAAAATTTGGTCATTACAATTCTTCCCATCTGGGTGAAATTTTGTCCCAAAATTTAAAAATAATGAACTTTAACTCATACCAACAAATGGTTGAGGGTAACACCTCCTCATAAGTGAGTCCCTCGATCCCGTGATTTTTCCAACGAACCAAAACCTTTGGGAGCTCCCTGTTTCGCAGAGTTTGTAACTTACGATCAATGATCTATACTGGTTGCTCCTCATAAGTCCCATCAGGTCGAACCTCTACTTGTTTGACATCAACTATCGGTCTTGGTTCTGACCTAGCCAGTTTTTACATGGATATATGAAATACCGAATGAACCTCAGCTTACTACGGCGGTAACTCCAATCTGTATGCCACAAAACCAATTCGTACCCGACCCTGGACGATCCAATAAATGATAAATTCATTAATAGTGTCGTGTATTTTTTATGTATTTGAGGATTTTTATAGTAAATTAAGTCTCTAAAATATTGGTCTAATACTCTTTATTTATCATTTTCAGGTGTCATGGACGGAGTGATTAAAAGGTATTCTACACAGAAAACCTTGCTATCATGCATCCGGAGCATGGCCTTGGCCGGTCCAAAACATTGGAAACGTGCTTTGCATGATTGATGACGTGGCACGCATTGAATGGGGGAGGCCCGCTATTGTGTGCGTTGGTGTATTGTAGAGATGGTGATACGATATAATGCGGAACATAGGAGCTTGTGTACGTTCATGAGGAAACCCATAGGACTGGCCTCGAGATGTACGTCAACATGGATATGAAAGATCGAGTGCAACGACGTTCATAGGTCGCTGGAATTGAACGGGAAAAGAAGTCGATTATGTTTGTTTATTTGGTTAAGATAGGATTTTGTTTTTATCGGGAAATATTATGTATATATATATATATATATTTAATAGTTTGATTACATGTTTTGCATAAGAATATAATAAAGATAAAAATATACATAAAAAAAAGTTAATTTCAAATTAAAAGACATTTTTTTACTAACGGCTGACTCTTTATTTTTTTGAAAAATACTTAGATTTGTCAACTTTGATATCTATTTAGTAAAATCATTTAAGCAAGTCAAAGTTACTCTATAAATAATAACGTATTCAATTGGAAAGATTAATTATATAGTTAAATTATCATTTTTGTTATATGTAATGTATTCAATTGAAATGTACTTACATTTTTTTTTCTCATGAAGTATAGACTATAGTTATTAGCTGTTGGGTTATAGAGCACTTATTAATTAATATTATATATGTGACACAGTTTTAAGTTATTAACAACTCAACTCATTATTTCTATTCAATTGCAATTATAATATATAATTTAGTAAATTAACAAATTAAAAAGGATAAAAAAATAAATTTGTTTACTATGAATTTGTTAGGTATTCATCAGTGAGAATACTTCACTTTTCCTTCCACGTTGGAACTCCCTATTTTACCCATTTCAATAATCCTATTCCACACAATCTCTAATATCTCTCACTTTGTCTATTCGATTAGGGATGTTGATTGTGCGCACAACAACGATTACTTGTCTCCCTCGTGTCCTTTTTGTTCACCTTGGTTTGACTCTATAAATATCCTACTTTCTCTCTTGTTCCTCTCTCACTCTCTGCTCGGCTTCTCTCTCTGTACGGCTATTTCCATCCTCTCTCCCTTATGTTTTTCCTATGATTTCCTTTTTTTTCTATTCAAGTTCAACATCCACACTCTCATTTTCTCTCTCCCGATGAATTTTGTAGATACTCCTTAGATTCGGATCAAACTCAGCCTTCACCATCTCTGCGACCCACAACGACTCAAGGGATTTATGTAAATAAAACCCTCAACTTGGGTTCAAGAAAAATGCAACCCTAACATTTCTTTGGAATGTCTGTTATTCTTTTTTTTTTCATAAATCTTTTTTTCTCTTTAGAAATTGATTGTTACCCTATTAGGAGGTAACAGTCTGTATTGATGGTTTAATAGGGTTTAGTGGGTTTTAAGAGACTTAATTATCTTAAATGAATTTGACTTGATCACAAATTGGGGAAGCAATTGTAGGATGATAAATTTTGAAGTAGTTGGAGGTAATAGTCTCTTGGGCGTTTTAAGAGAGTATATAAACTCTCAATTGAATGAAATATCTTTTATGGGATGATGATACAATGATCTCAAACTTCTTTTTACTTGCATGATTAAATGCCTGTATGGGAAAAAGACGAAATAAAAAGATCCGTAATTCTGCTTTACTTAATCAAGGTACATACTATCTGTTTTTAGATTTTAGATATATAAGTATATGTGTTACAAAGTTTTGGTCTCATTAGGACTCTTATAAGTACTCTATAAGACACTCAATTTCATCCATAGATTGCGCGAAATGGCGGGACATCACACTTCCATATATGCTCCTCCAGTGTCGTGAATTACTTACAGGTACCTCAATGTTTATCTGTCAAGTCCCTCTTCGTGACTGCTTCCATCTCCAAGCAAGGACGCCATTTTCATAGACAGCATTGTGGCCATTTCTCTCCTCTGGAAGTCAGGCATCAACCTCATGTTTTGGTTCATATTCCCAATTTCGTTCATGATGTGTCCCAGGTCCTTGAAGCCTAAAGGTGCATTGCCATCCAGTTCTGAACATTTATCACTTGTGATGGAGTCGCTTTCAGGGTCTCAGTTGTATTAAGTTTTTCTGTTACTTGTGCTTTGTGTATTGATCTTTGCACATCGAGTGCATTAAGAGCAGATTCATGACCATGGTTTTGATTGAAACTGTAGAACTATTGACATCATTCATGTCTGAAGATGTCGATGGAATGTTTGCAGACACCCAGTCTTCTGTATCATCCCATGGTTCAGCTAAGCTCGCAGATTAAATTTCCTATTCGAGCTCAAAATCGGATTCTTCCTCTGATAATCTGATACATAAATTAAGATATCCAATTTAGTAAGAAAACTTCAAAACTGATAAAAAGTGTTCAAAGCAATGTAAGTTGATTGAAAGCTTCTTTCTCTGGTCGATACGGCTCGGCTATATTATCTCCATATTTAACGACCATTCCTGGCCACGTATGTGCAGAGAGAGCTTCATCGAGTCGTTCCATGCCATATGAATCCCCATCAATCAACAAACCTGTTGAAAACATGGAATCACACTCTGGATCAAAAGAAACAATTGTAATGTGGTTCAAGCAGTCAACAATAGACAACATAAGCATAGTGACTAAGATTTAGGAGAACTGTCACAACTATTGTAATTCATGTACCGAAGTTGAAGTAGGGAGTGCAGAAAGTGTACAAATATATTCAAGAATCGATATAAGCAACATTAAAACATACCGATGATCAAAGCCTTAACAGTGAGTTTTACAAGAAACAATATAATCAGTTTCGCCAATGAGTTCTTGAACAAGGAGAATCAATACACTTTACCCAATACCTATAATCATGTTGATGCTTGAAATATCAAATACAATTATATCAGGCCAAAAAACTAGCATGACCTAACTTTCGCATGGACAATCACCATAGTGTAAGATTGCTTGCGCCATATACTTCCATCAATTAGCTGGTTCCATAGACCCAATATAAAAACAAAGGAATAGACTTTAAACCGTCCCCTTTGTGCAGCGCCATTGCATTAGTGCTATAGTATTCTCTCAGTTTATTATTTGCAATTTGGCTCTATCAGTTCTGCTTAAGATTGTAGCGGTAAGACCATGAAGATGAGTTTAGTTCAGTAGGCAACTGAATCTCCACTTAAAATATCTATTTAAGAAAATGTAATGGAGCTGGTATTTGAAAAAGTTTGATTTTTTTAGTTGTTCTTGGTTTGTGATCTCTTTCTGACTCCCTACTCAAATCTCATATCTGGGCCTCTCCCAATTCAGTTTGAAAAGTTTATCTTGTTTGTGAATCAACCTAATATTCTTCTTGTTTAATTTGGGATTTTCTATTCTTTTTTTGTTTTATTAGGGTAATTGGTTTTATTGAGTATCCATGTAATTTTCTTAGGGTAATTAGTTTTATGAGTGTACATGCTTATGTAATACCTATTATAATAATACAATTAGATATTGGAATATTTTTTAATATCATGCATAGCTATTTCCTGATTTTGCGTGTGCGTGAGAGTAGGGCTGGCAAAAATACGGGAACGGACAAAAACGGGACTGGACACCTATTTTAAAAATCCAAAAATTTGGTGCCGGTCCCGGTCCCGTTTTCAAAACGGGCACTATTTTTGTCCGAGTCCGTATGTTTGTAAAACATACGGGACCGTTTTGCCGTTTTTTTTTTTAAAGATGATTAAATATTTTGTTTATCAATTATCTTAAAAAAAACCCCTCAACTACAACTACAAGTCTACAACTACCACCAATTACCAAAAAATAAATACATAATATCACAATTTTTTAATTTCCAATATAAACATCACAAAAGTTTTTTTTAAAAAAAGAGATATCACCTCAAATTCTCAATAGTCCAAAATCCAAATTATCAAAGTATATCTTTACCTCATGCATCAACAACAACTACATAAAAAAGTTCATGACACAATTTTAACAGTGAAATTACAAATATACCCTTCAAATTAATCACAAAACGGGTTTTTAGTTTTTTTAAATTTTTGCCCAGGACCGGTCCCGTATTTTTAAACGGACAAAAAATATTGTCCAGTCCGTATGTTTGTCAAAAAAAAATTGCCCGATCCGTTTAAAACGGGACCGGACAAAACGGGCCAAACGGGACCGGGCACATTTTGCCAGCCCTACGTGAGAGTGTGTGTTTTAATTATAATTAGTCATTATTTTCATGTTATATGTCTCACCTAATCACAACTTAGATCACCTTTCTATGGGGGTGGTAGCTTAGATCACTTTTTACATAACTATGATTGAGCAAGCTGCTCGACTTCAACATTGAGTCGTTCATAAAATCTCTCATTAACTTGTTTGATGAATTCTCACTCCTAATTTTCTTACACAGTTCTTTGACAAGAAAAAATTACTTGCACATTTAGTTCATAGTTAGATCTCTTGATAGCAAACACTCTCTACTTCTTCCTCTTCTATTGTTTATTCTCTCTTATATCTTAGTTCAAGAATTGATCTTCTCATTATTGGAACTCTTGAACTAAATGATGACCTTCACTTTTATGTTCTAATGGCGCTCTTTTATATGAAGTCTCTCTCATAATATAAATTATCTTGAATGAATTAAGCGATGTATATAGCATAGTTTAATATATTGGGTGGATCAACTTTAACTTTTAATGTGAACCTTATCGGGATTGACCATTTTTAAAACTGCATTATGGCAATTTAAATAACATACCTATAGTTGGAGTAGGAGAGATCTTTCATATTTACAATAATCATACACAATTTGAAGTATCTTAGCTATAACATCCTCAATAGTAACCCCCATGGGGGTGTGTATAGTGGCAAAGAAATGATTACCATGTATTGAAATTCCATATGGTTTTTGATCTTCCTCGACATTTCAACAATTTCTTATAAGCACTCTCTTGTAGAAAGCTTTTTTATTATGATGAAACGAAGAAACAACCACAACACTGTTTGACAAAAAAATATTGAGATTTTATCATTATTTTATCGTTGTATTTTTATCATGTTCATCATAAGAGATTTGATTGTCATGCAGAAACTTGTCTATTAAGAGATTATAGTATTTGGTACGTGGTATGGAAGAAAGAAGATTTATTTTTATCATTTAGTCATCCTGGAAATGTTCATCTTTGGTTACTACTTGATGCACAACTCTTGAGTTCAACTTTTAGATTTTAAGTCAATGAATGTTTTAAGCTTTATCCACCAACGCTTTTGTAACTATCATAGTTTGTAGTTTGTTCAAGCTAAAATCGGTATGATGGAATAAGCCCCGTGAGGAAAAATAAATTAACAATTGTTTGTTAGGTTGAATGGATTGAGAAAAAAAAATGTCTTTATGTTTAATGCAGATTTCATGGATTGAGAAATTTGTGTAGAAAGTAACTGAGATTCTTGCACCTATTCCCCTAGCTCCATTAAGAACCACTAGTCTTAGTGGGTTTGGCATTCCATCTTCTAGATAAGGAAATATCTCTGTTCTGATGATGCTACTTTAAATGTTGGAGTGTTTTATCTTGTACCCATGTTGGAGGTGTTTCCATTATTAGCTGACCCCCAAATGATTTGTTGCCAACTAGAATTTGCACATCTTCATTAGTTTTCACAATATCTTTTTATGATAAGATGGGATGCAGTAAGTATTCTAACGAATCGAACTATGTGGTCGTGTGCAACTCATTTGTTCCACATAAAATAACTAACTACTTATCCACATTGAGCTAAGGCATTGTGTTATTGTTTATTTATTTATTTATTTATTTTTGTGGTAGTGATACTACTTCAATTAGTTTTTTCAATGTAGAAGTACTAGAATTTTTTTTACTAACATTTTAGTAGTTTTATGCTTGGAGATATGAGCCGAACCGAACAGCATTGACCTTTTTGATCATAGTGAGCTATAGTAAGACACTATTTCTATTTGATGCTCCTTGAATTTCCTTTCTTTGGTTATGGTCATATCTGTTTTATTTAGTCTCTAAGGTACATCAAATTTGTTGTAGGTATTGGCTTACTATGTTGTCAGAACATTTGTTGGAAGGTGTCATTAGAGTTATATATGCATCTTGTTAGGTTATTTATATCAATTCTTCCTGAAGTTTAGACTTGGATGTGATCAGAGTCATGAAGGCATACTTGCTATATGACATAGCTTATCGTGGGTGGTATGAGAAATGGGGGCACAATAAGACTAGCTACAATGGTGATTATAAGACTGCAATTCAAATGTTAGGGGCTGAACCATGGACCTCTTCCCTTCTGTCCAATTAGTAAATCAATTCATGGAGTTTGCCATGGCTTTGTTGGTTAAATGCTTGGAGACAGTTTCGGATTTTCTTGAATTTCTTCTGGATTTGAGACGCAATGGAGGCTTTCATGTTGTTATTGATATGAACGAATGAAACCGAGATTCGATTGCTCACTTCAATGAGTTCAGGGTAAATGCTGCCATGGTGCGACACAATATTTTCCAAGTTACATAAGCAATATTGAATGTGTTGGTAAGAAGTGTTAATGCTCAGCTAATCCGTATTAATGATCTGAAAGATAAGGCCTTTGAATTCTTCAATAACAAAGAAAATTACTCCTAATCCATAGTTCGAATATAGGTTTAGTAGTAATGGCATAAACTTAAGTGACTGTATTCAAACAATATGCAGTGATGTCCATCATTTTGCACCACTACAATGTATTACAGCTACTAAGTGTAATTTTGTTCACGGGAACAACGTGTTCTCCAAGAAATGGCAGGGGCCATGGGAGTTCCCCATACCACAACAAAGTCTTGATGAAAATGTACTAGAACTAAATTACCTTTATTGCTTAGAGAACGGGCAATTTTAGTTCTATGTGATAGTTGGTCCTGGCATAACCATCTACAAATTTAGGGATGTGATTTTTACAGTATTGAATGACACGTACCACATAGATAATTATATTGGTAATAATAGAGGTATTTTATAAAATGGCTGGTATTAAGCATTATGCAAAGCGCAGTCACAGCAGTCCAAGCACAAAATAATAATGTGGTTTTTAATGTGATTGGCTCTGCTAGGAAATTACACTACGCATTTCATGGGTATCAGAATCAGTGAGTGTATGGCAAATATCGACTAGTAAGTACCTATCCTTATGTTATATAGACCATTTCAATTGTTTTTACATTCCCTATCACTTATTTTATGCCTTAGCTTGTTGGAAGTATTGTTCTCTATATATGGAACTTTTTTAATTTCCATTGTAGTATGTATGTGTATATATATATATATATATTGATTAAGTGAAATGCTTAGAAACAAAGAGAAGTACATCTCCTTTTAGATCAGGGTTTATAGGAATTGTCAAGAGAACTGCTTTAGATTTTAGAACTTGACATCGATTTAGACATCGATTTAGCAAGCAGTTGTCAGGCATTGGCATGATTCTTTCCCTTATAAAGAATTCAAAATAAATAGAAAATGGTGATATACCTTCATTCGCCATTTTCCTAAGCTCAAGTTTATGCCAACATTTATTTTGCTCTTAATGGACGAACTTTTATAGTGATGAAAGCTTAGCCTTTAGCTTGTGAGAAATCATCCTATCTCCATCGACTAGGAATGAAGGCATAAACTTGAGTTTAGGAAAATGGCGAATGAAGGTATATCACCATTTTCTATTTATTTTTAATATTTTATAAGGGGAAAGAATCATGCCAATGCCTGACGACTGCATGCCAAATCGATGTCAAGTTCTTGCATACCCTAATGCAGTTCTTTTGACAAATCTTATAAACACAGATCTCAAATGAGACGTACTTCTCTTTGTTTCATACTAAGCCTTTCACTTATTTAATACATACATATATATATATATATACACTCGACCATGGGACTTTAAAAAGTTCCATATATAGAGGACATTACTTCCAACAAGCTAAGGCATAGAATAAGTGATAGGGAATGTTTAAACAATTGAGTGGTCTATATAATGTAAGGATAGGTTCTTACTTGTCAATATTAACCATACACTTATTCTGATACCCATGATATGTGTAGTGTAATTTCCTAGTAGAATCAATCACGTTAGGAGCTTGAGTATTATTTTGTACTTGGGCGGCGACTGTTGGACTAAGTGGTTAGTCACTCTAACTTCGATCGGGATTTTGATGGAAACAAGCAAGGTGAAAATATACTAATGAATATCAAGTGCATTTCAGTTTTTGTCAAAGGTTGCAAAACATCACATCACGGGTATTCAAGCATTCAAGTTATACAAGTTCAAGGTTCGGCATACAAAAAGGGAATGAAGACGAAAGATCAAATTATGTGTTGTAACATTGATGTAAGGTATACAAGTTTACTTACACAAGCCTAATGCATTAGGTCATGCACATCGACCATTTCAAATTAATTTTCGAATGTCAAGTAATAACTTGAAGTTTTAAGTGAAACTTAAAACTGGACTTGGTCTATAATCTAAACGATGTTAAACTATGTGTTTAAGTTCACATCACTTTTTGAAAATCATTGTAGAAGTTTTCGAAAAGAAAACTGGTTTTTGAAATGTTTTTGGAAAGAAAATTGCACATTTACAGAAAAGCCCTTCGCATGTCATGAAATCGAGATTTTCTATTTTCGGGATTTGTAAAAATATCCGGACTACCAAAATAGGCTTAATGACCCATAACAAACATGTATAATATGTTATATGAGGGTTGGTAGGGTCCCGGACGCGAATGAGGGTCACTAACACAAGGGACATAATTAATTATTTTGAGGTCTATGCAGTTAGCGTGCTAATACTGTTATTAGCGCGCTATGTGCAGAGTTAGCGCGCTATTTCTCAACATTAGCGCACTAATTGCACTCCTGACAGCTTTTTTAAAAAGTTGGAAAATAAACTTTAATTTGAATTCTTGATGAATTATGGGTCTTTGGATCCTTAGAACGGTCACAAACTAATAAAATGAGATGTGTAACACTATAAAACCACCAAGAACATTGTTTTATCTCAACAAGAAGAAAAACCACACAAAAGCTCAAACTTACAAAAAAGAGAATATTGATTTGTGTGAAGGAAACAAAAAAGATTCTTGAGGCTGTCCGTTTATTCTAAAACCCAACACTTTTGAGGCTTCCAAAGGTGTACAACAACCTTTTCAAAACAGTTTTTTAAGCCATCTTCTTGGGGTTGTAAGAAAGCTTCTTGTTCTAACTTTTTCTTGTGCTTAGATTTTATAACTTTGTTTGTTTGACTTGAAAAATCGTTTGTTGTGTTTTTTAACACACTAATCTTGGGTTTTGTGTTTAAACTTATTTTATTAAACCCTAGGATTTGGTTTGGACAAAAGTTTGCACTTAAACTTGATTTTTATCAAACTTCTTATTCTTGGCTTTAAAATTTGTTTTGCACTGATACATTAGATTTTGAAACAATTTCATATTTGAGACTTGCACAAATCAGTGACACATTTGCATATCTCATTTATTCTCATACTTGCATGCATTAGAGTGGTTAGGCTCTAGGAGGCTTGCTAGTATTTGAACTTAATGCCACTTTACTTTGTAAGGTGTATTTGATTATTTTTCAGTTATTGGTTGTAATTGAAAGATTGTAAGACTTAGTGAAATCTAAGTCAAAGGGAAAACCTAGTTGAAGCTAGGCAAAAACTCTAGTTGTGGATAGGTAGAAAGTCCTAATTGTGATTAGGTATTCTAGGCTTGTAAGCTTAGGTTGTAACACTTGTCAGTAATATAAGTGGGGGTTTAAAAATCTTAACCGGGGAGGTTAGGTAGTGGATATAGATCATTAGATCGAACCACTATAAATCGTGTCTCTTTCCATCTCTTCTATCCCATTCACTTGCATATCATCCATATTCGCACTTTGGTAAGCATATATCATCTTAATTATTGAATTAAATTAAAAAGGGCGTTAACTTCTCGATACACCCAATTCACCCCCTCTTGGGTGTAGTTTGAATTGGTATTAGAGCAGATTATTGCTCAAAGTGTTACTAACGTATCTTTGAGTGTTTTTGTGCAAGGATGCAAAATCTAGATCCGGCTCACCTTAGGGAAGGCAACTCCTTGAGTAGGCCTCCATATTTTGATGGAACCAACTATGCTCATTGGAAAGTGAGGATGAAGTTTTAAATTAGAGCACAAAATAGATTTTTGTGGGATGCAATTGAAAATGGCTACACTCCACCAGACAAGCCCTTGAAAGAGTACACCGCTGAGGAGATCAAGATTGAGCTCTCAAATGATCAAGCCATGAATCACTATTTTTGTGCATTAAGTGAGAAAGAATTTAACCGAGTTAGCACTTGTCAAACGACCAAGGAAGTGTAGGAGAAGCTTGACGTACACTATAAAGGTACCATGCAAGTGAAGAAGACTAAGTTGAAAATTCTTGAGGAGCATTATGAAACCTTCCGAGTTGGATCCGATGAAGACATAGCCATCGCCTTCACTCGGTTTACTAAATTATTGAATGAGATCAAGAATCTTGGAAAGAGCTATGATCAAGAGACTTCGGTGTACAAGTTCCTTAGAGGCTTGCCTAAGGAACGAGATGCCAAGAAGTATGCTATCCAATCGGCAAAAAATCTTGGAGACTATACATTCGATGCATTGTGTGGAGAGCTAATGGTCCATGAATTCAAACTTAAAGACCGAGCTAGATTGGAAGCATTAAGTGGAGGAACAAAGAGTTTAAGAAATGAGATTGCTTTGAAGGAAAATAGCTCTCCGGTTGCATCAGTAGAGATCAATGAAAATGAAAAATCTTGTGACAACAATGATCTTGAGGAGGAAGTAGATATGCTTTCAAAAAAGCTCAACAAGGCCATGTACAAGCGAGACAAGTATAAGAAGAAATTTAGAAGTGGAAGCAAGGGAGAAAAGTCTAATGAGACCATATGCTTCGGGTGTGGCAAATCCGATCACATCAAGGCGGGTTGCAAGTCCAAGAAGGTGTTGGACAAGAAGAAAGGAAAGAAGAGCTTCAAGGCAACTTGGGATGATTCATCCTCATCAAGTTCGAAATCCGAGTCAGAGAGTGAGAAAACAATACTTTGTCTCATGGCACAAGGTGAGGTATATTCTAACACTTTTAACTTTGATAATGTTAATGATTTGGATGATATTCCAAACCTTGATGAGCTTAGGAAAGAGTTGGAAAATGAGGTCAAAAAGATCAAACAACTCAAAAAGAGCTTGACTATAGCAATTAGTGAAATAGAGTCACAAAATGAGACTATTAATGATCTCCAAAGTGACTTGAATGAAGTTCTAGAGGAAAGAGATGCTTTAGTCAAGGAAATAGAGGACTTGACTAGCACGGTGCATAAGTTCATCAATGGTAGAGAAATATTTGACATGATATTGGGAGCACAACGACATGCACTCAACAAAAGAGACATAGGCTATGAAGAAAACTTGTTGAGTTACAAGAAATTGCTAAACGATGATCGTAGATGCTCAATGTGCAATAGGTCTTAAGTGGTTGAGAAATTTGCCTTAAAAAAGGTCAAAGTGGGTGGACTAGCATGGGTAGTTAAAAATATTTATGACACTAACTTTCTCGAACCCAAAGGTGTTTGGGTACCAAAATCTAGTGTGTTTCCCATTGTGTAGGATGCGAGGAAGAGCACCCCATGGTACTTAGATAGTAGGTGCTCAAGACACATGACCGGACATGTGCATCATTTCATTGAATTAAAGCGGCATGATGGTAGAAATGTCACATTTGGAGACAACAATAAAAGAAAGGTTGTTGGCTTTGGAACCGTCGGTAACAATTCACTTTCTATTTCTAATGTTTATCTTGTTGATGGTTTGAAACATAACTTGCTTAGCATTACTCAATTATGTGACAAAAGATTTCATGTCATGTTTGAATCATCAAAATGCATTGTTAGGAATGAGAAGCATGAAACTCTATTTATTGCATATAGAGATAAAAGTGTTTATACCATTAACTTTGATAAGATGAATATACAAAATGTTTCATGTTTGAGTGCACAAAGTGAATGTGATGCATGGTTGTGGCACCGTAGATTAGGACATTCTAGCATGGAAAACTTGTCAAAATTGACCAATTATGATCTCGTCAAGTGCCTACCCAAATGTACTTCTAAGAAAGATAAGGAATGTGAACCATGTATCATTGGTAAACAAGTGAAATCGTCATTTAAGACGAAAGTAACAAATGACGTTACTCGAGCCTTAAAACTTATCCATATGGATTTGTTCGAACCCATCCAAACACAAAGTCTATGAGGTAAATCATATTGCTTTGTCATTGTTGATGATTTTACTAGGTATACCTGGATATATTTTTTATCTCATAAGCATGAAGTGTTTGATGTGTTTGTAAAATTTTGTGCTTTGGTTGAGAATGAAAAGGGATACAAGATCACCATCAGTAGAAGTGATAGAGGTGGTGAGTTTGTAAATAAGAACTTGGAGGATTTTTGTGCTAAACAAGGATATACATACCAATTATCCTCTCTTAGAACACCCCAACAAAATGGAATTGTTGAAAGAAAAAATAGGACACTCCAAGAGATGTGTATGACTATACTAAATGAGTACAACATAGCCAAGCATTTTTGGGCCGAAGCCATTAACACGGCATGCTATGTTATAAATAGAGTAAATGTTCGAAAGCAAGTGAAAAAGACTCCATGTGAACTATGAAAAGGTCGAAAACCCAACATAAGTTATTTAAAGGTGTTCGGTTGCATTTGCTATGTTCTAAATGATAAGGATCATATAGACAAATTTGACCAAAGTCAAAGGTATGTACTTTCCTAGGCTACTCTATGCATAGTAAAGCATATCGGGTGTTTAATAGATCAACCAAAACCAAAGAAGAGTCTATCCATGTGAAATTAGATGAAGTAGAATCCAAAGTAAAGATGATGCACAACTTGGAAAAATTAAGGATTGATGACGAAGATGATGGCACCCTAGGACAAACATCAAATAGTCAAGAGGTTGAGGTAAGCAAAGAATCCGAAACAAGTGCACCTAAGAATTCAAGACTTCTTATTGGCCATTCCTCCCAACAAATCATAGGTGATCCAAACAAGGGAATAATAACTAGGTCAACGTTACATCGAGATGAGGGACACATAGCTTTTGTATCACAAACTAAGCCCACCAAGATAGATGATGCCTTAGGAGATAAGTTTTGAGTAATGGCTATGCAAGAAGAGCTAAGTCACTTCGTTAGGAATAAGGTATGGACACTAGTACTTAGACCTAAGGACCTTACTATTATAGGCACCAAATGGGTTTTTAGAAACAAAAAGAATGAGAAGGGTGAAATTGTAAGAAACAAGGCTCGGTTGGTTGCACAAGGCTACAATCAAGAAGAAGGAATTGATTATGAGGAAACCTTTGCACCCGTAGCAAGATTAGAGGCAATTCGAATGTTGCTTGATTATGCTTGCTACAATTGGTTTTTACTATACCAAATGGATGTTAAAAGTGCATTCTTAAATGGCTTCATCAATAAAGAGGTATATGTAGAACAACCACCGAGTTTTGAAGATCATGACCATCCAAATCATGTCTATCATCTTCAAAAAGCCTTGTATGGACTAAGACAAACTCCTAGAGCTTGGTATGACAAACTTAGTGTATTTCTACTTGAAAAGGGATTCAAGAAATGAACGCTAGATCCTACTTTGTTCATTTTGATTAAAAAGCATGATATGTTACTTATTCAAATTTATGTTAATGATATCATCTTTGGGTCATCAAATACACGTCTATGTAACGAATTCTCATCATTAATGACAAATGAATTTGAAATGAGCATGATGGGTGAACTAACATACTTTTTAGGCTTGCAAATAAAGCAATCCAAACATAGCATTTTTATAAATCAAGCAAAGTATGTGAGAGACATGCTAAAGAAGTTCAAATTCGAAAATCTGAAAGCATGTGACACTCCTAGTAGTTCTACCATCAAAATGGACAAAGACCAACTAGAAAAATCCATAGATCCTAAACTTTACCCTGGAATGATAGGTAGCCTCCTATATTTGACCGCTAGTAGACCTGACATTATGTTCAATGTGTGCTTATGTGCTAGATTTCAATCCGATCCTAAGGAGTCACACTTAAAATGTGTAAAACGCATATTTTGATATCTAAGTGGAATACAAGACTTAGGATTATGGTTTAACCAAACCAAGAGTTTTGAACTCCGAAGTTTTGTTGATTCTGATTATGCGAAAAGTCTAGTTGATAGGAAAGTACTTCCGGATTTTGTCATTTGCTAGGAAATTCACTTATATCATGGTTTATCAAAAAGCAAAATTTCGTTGCTTTGTCTACGGCGAAAGCTGAATATGTGGCTGCCGGGAGTTGTTGTGCTCAAGTTCTATACATGAAATAACAACTTGAGGATTATCAAATCCTAGTTGGTTTTGCTGAAATTTATTGTGATAACACAAGTGTAATTAACATATCGAAAAATCCGGTGTTACACTCTCGCACAAAACACATTGAGATCAGGCACCATTTTCTTCGTGATCACGTCCAAAAGGACGATGTTAAACTCATCCATGTGCCCACAGAGCAACTAGCTGATATCTTCACCAAGTTTTTGCCTAAAGATCAATTTTCTAAGATTCAGCGTGAGTTAGGCATGTCTCGTGAATCAGACCTTCTACATATGTTTTAGCTATTCCGAATCTTTTTATATGGTGTTAGTGAAGTGTCAATGAAGTTTGAAATGAATCGGAGTTATATTTCAAAAACTCAAAATTTTTGTCCAAAAATTTTCAGAGGGAAATTAGCGCGCTAGTTATGCTCTGGCCCAGATCACCAATCGACCCATTAGCGCGCTAATTCTGTAATTAGCGCGCTAATGTCGATCGGCAGACATTATAAATTCATTTTTTGCCCTAAAATAGTTTCATTCTACACCTCTCTCATCTCCTCTCGTCGACTCCACACCTCTTTCCTCTCCTCTCAACAACTCCATCGTGCTCTCTCCACCCACAAGCTAACATTCATCACTTTCTTCGTCAACTTCTCCACAATTTGGTTGCTAAGCCCAAGTTTTTTCATAACCCTAATGTCGACTCGTCGATCCTCCGCCCGTCCCTCTTCTCGTCCGGCCGCCGCCACCACTTCCCATCCAACCGCCCCAACCACTTCTCGTCCAACCCCTACCCCATCTTCTCGTTGTCCCTTTGCCCGACGCGTTGTCCAGTCCTCCTTATCCGGTAGTGAGTCCAAGTCTTCACCTTCCTCTAACCACAGTCTGCCCGTCTAAGCCCCGGCACATGCCCCATGAAATGTGGGTCGTGCAAAGCCCGTTCAAGAGTCCAAATCTATTCTAGAGTCAGTGGCTCCATGGCTAACGGATGCCAAAATTCTTAGGCCAGCCGTTGTTGACTTCGTCTTTTTTGAAAAGGCTCATCTCCTCGTTCGAGAGATTTTTGATAGGGCGGGATGGACCACTTTTTGTACCTACAATGCTAACTATAATCCCCTCTTGGTTCGAGTTTTTTATTCAAATCTTGAAACAACGAACGCTTTTGTTCTCAAATCATCTGTTGGTAGCCGGTCCATTGAGATTACCCTTGAAAATCTTGCTTAATGGCTTTAACTCCCTTTGCACCCTCCTACGACTACGGTTATGTGCAAATTTCTCAATTGGCTTATTGATCGTCTTGAGTTACTCAATTCCTTTTTGTGGACGAAAAGGAATTTAACCATATACCCGACTGGTATAACGGACAGTGACTTCAAACTCATACCTCACCTCCTTCATAAAGTATTTCACAAGATCATTCTTCCACGAGGTGGTAGTAAGAACTATGTCACACTCCTTGACATGTTTGTTCTTGGGCACCTGATTCGCATGATCCCTCTAAGTTTGCCCCATATCATTATTGGTTATATGACTAGCACGTGTAGCTTGGGTCGTCATCTTCCCTATGCACATATTATCACATCCTACTTGGAGTTCGCCCAGGTAGATCTCGCCTTAGGTGGTCATCCCCTCACTGTCTACGACACCATCGACATGGCCATTTTGAAGGCCATGAAGTATCGCTACATTCGTGAAAGGTAGAAATGGACACGAGAAGATGCAATTCCAAACGGTCAGTACTACGGCGGTTATGAGTCTCCACTACCTACAGACTCTCCAGTCGCTTCTTTCGATGCGCTGGAATATTTGGAATATAGCTACATTTTTTCTCACAACGATGATGGCAATGATGGTGGTGATGGAAATGATGGTGATGATGGCGATGATGAAGTTCATCAGGAGTTTACAGCTCCACCGCAGCAGTCGCACCATCCGACGACGCAGCCTCCACCTCATTCGACGTTCGGCGACTTCACCCCCTCCACCAGAGATGTCTCCATCATCGTCATATGTCTCTGCACAGCTGGGATACTTGCATGCATATATGACTGAGTCGTTCACTTCCTTCGACACGCGGCTTTGTCGCATCGAGGCGGAGTTGCTACCATCTGCACCAGCATGCGATGGTCGTGCTTCTGGCTCAGCGAGTCGGCCATCGTCATCCCGGAGGAGTGTTTAGAGATATTATTGTTAGGCGAGCATTAGGCTAAAAAATGTTAGTCTTACGATGTTTATGAACAATTTCTCTTTTGTAGACTCATGTTTCATGCCACAACTATGCCTCCATTTCTTTATGCTATTTAAATCATGAAAATTTTTTGCGTATCTCTGAGTTAATATAATGCTATTTCTTGATATTTATGATTCATTGTATAAGAATGGGTAAAGCTTCCATCTATTGTTTATTGATATGCATGAAGTGAGAGGGAGCGTATTTCTCTCTTATTGTTTCTTTTCTTGATTCTATTCTTCTCTATTGTGCTTTCTATACGGGTGAGCTTGGCCCCACTTTTTGATGGTATCAAACGGGGGAGAAAATGTGGTTGAACTTGAAAATGTAGATGTTGTTGAACTTGTACATTTAAATGAAAATTATATGATGTGTAACAACCATGAATGCGATAAATACACTTGGATCATGTTTTACGTTTGTCAAGTTCACATTGTTTGTTATCATCTAAAAGGGAGAGATTATTAGACTAAGTGGTTAGTCACTCTAACTTCGATCGGGATTTTAATGAAACAAACAAGGTGAAAATATGCTAATGAATATCAAGTGCATTTCAGTTTTTGTCAAAGGTTGCAAAATATCACATCATAGGTATTTAAGCATTCAAGTTATACAAGTTCAAGGTTCGGCATACAAAAAGGGAATGAAGACGAAAGTTCAAATTATGTGTTGTAACATTGATGTAAGGTATATAAGTTTATTTATGCAAGCCTAATGCATTAGTTCATACACATCGAGCATTTCAAATTGATTTTCGAATGTCAAGTTATAACTTGAAGTTTTAAGTAAAACTTAAAACTGGACTTGGTCTATAAGTCTAAACGATGTTAAAATGTGTTTAAGCTCACATCGATTTTTGAAAATCATTGTAGAAGTTTTCAAAAAAGAAAAACTGGTTTTTGAAATGTTTTTGAAAAGAAAATTGCACATTTGCAGAAAAGCCCCTCGCATGTCATGAAACCGAGATTTTCCGTTTTAGAAATTTGTGAAAATATCCAGACCACCTAAATAGGCTTAATGACCCATAACAAACATGTATAATATGTTATACGAGGGTTGGTAGGGTCCCGGACGCAAATGAGGGTCGCTAATACAAGGGACATAATTAATTATTTTAAGGTCCCTGCAGTTAGCGTGCTAATACTGTTATTAGCGCACTATGTGCAGAGTTAGCGCGCTATGTCTCAACATTAGCGCACTAATTGCACTCCTAACAGCTTTTTTTAAAAAGCTGGAAAACACACTTTAATTTGAATTCTTGATGAATTCTGGGCCCTTGGATCCCTAGAACAGTCACAAATTGATAAAATGAGATGTGCAACACTATAAAACCACCAAGAACATTGTTTTGTCTCAACAAGAAAAAAAACCACACAAAAGCTCAAACTTACAAAAAGGAGAATACTGATTTTTGTGAAGGAGACAGAAGATTCTTGAGGCTGTCCATTCATTCTAAAATCTAGCACTTTTGAGGCTTCCAAAGGTGTACACCAACTTCTTCAAAACAGTTTTTCAAGTTATCTTCTTGGGGTTGTAAGAAAGCTTCTTGTTCTAGCTTTTTCTTGTGCTTAGATTTCATAACTTTGTTTGTTTGACTTGAAAAATCGTTTGTTACATTTTTGAACACACTAATTTTTGGTTTTGTGTTTAAACTTATTTTATTAAACCCTAGGATTTGGTTTGGACAAAAGTTTGCACTTAAACTTAATTTTTTATCAAACTTCTTGTTCTTGGCTTTGAAATCACTTTTGCACTAATACATTAGATTTTAAAACGATTTCATATTTGAGACTTGCACAATTCAGTGACACATTTGCATATCTCATTTATTCTCATACTTGCATGCATTAGAGTGGTTAGGCTCTAGGAGGCTTGCTAGTATTTGAACTTGATGCCACTTTACTTTGTAAGGTGTATTTGATTATTTTTCAGTTATTGGTTGTAATTGAAAGATTGTAAGACTTAGTGGAATCTAAGTCAAAGGGAAGACCTAGTTGAGGCTAGGCAAAAACCCTAGTTACGGCTAGGTAGGAAGTCCTAATTGTGGTTAGGCATTCTACGTTTGTAAGCTTAGGTTGTAACACATGTCAGTAATATAAGTGGGGTTTAAAAATCCTAACCGAGGAGGTTAGGTAGTGGATGTAGATCATTGGATCGAACCACTATAAATCGTGTGTCTCTTTCCATCTCTTTTATCCCATTCACTTGCATATCATCCATATTCGCACTTTGGTGAGCATATAGCATCTTAATATTGAATTAAATTAAAAAGGGCATTAACTTCTCGATACACCCAATTCACCCCCCACTTGGGTGTGGCTTCAACTACGACTGCGCGTGGCATAAGGCTTAAACCAATACCATCCATTTTACAAATACATCCGTGGGTAACTACAAGTGTTATCAATTCTCAATTGAGGATAACATTGTGACCAATATAATTATCAATGTGGTACGTGCCATTCAATACCGTAAAAATCACATTCATCATTTCGTAGACGCTGATGCTAGGACCAACTGTCACAGAAAAGTCAAATTGTCTGTTCTCTAAGCTACAATGGTAATTCAGTTCTAGTACATTTTCTTCAAGACCTTATTGTGATGCGTGGAACTCCCATGGCCCCTGCCATTTCTTGGACAACACGTTCACATGAAAAAAAATAACGCTTAATAGCTGTAATAGATTGTTGTGGTGTAAAATGATGGAAATCACTTCATATTGTTGAATACAATCGTTTAAGTTTAGGCCATCGCTACTCAACCTATATTGGATATGTAGATCAAGAGAAATTTTTAGCTGGCGGATCACGTATGGGCCAAAATGGACTTCGTGAATGTTACGTAACTTTTTCTGATGCCACTTTTGTTGTCGTAGAATTCAAATGCCTTATCTATGAGATCATTAATATGGATTGGCTTAGTATTAACACTTCTTACCGATACATTCAATATGGCCTACGTGGCTTTTACAATTTTGTGTCGCACCATGGCAACATTTAACCCGAACTCAATTAAATAAGCAGTCAAATCTCTATTTGATTAGGTCATATCAATAACAACATTAAAGTCTCCATTGCGTCTCAAATGCAGAAGAAATTCAAGAATATTTGAAACTGTCTCCAAGCCTTTACCTAACAAATCCCTGGCAAATTCCCTGAACTGATTTACTAATTGGATAGAAGAAAAGAGGCCCAATGGTTTAGCCCCTAACATTTGAATTGTAGTCTTATAACCGCCATTGTAGCTAGTGTTATTGTATCCCCATTTCTTGTATACCCACGATAAGCCATGTCATACAGTAAGTATGCCTTCATGACTTTGATCACATCCAAGTCGTAAATCATCATTTCTCACAAAATAAAAATAAATAAATAAATAAATAAATATGCTAAATTAGATTTGTATTCAGCAAAATATACCAATAAACAACTACTTAATTAACACGTAAGGTTCATCACATTCTTTCCCCCAAACTTATCAAACCAGAACACCTTCCAAAGTCACTATTATCGTATCTTGTACCCTAATCAAATAACCGTTACCATTGGCATGCACAATGCCATGAAGGATGCGATTATCTTCAAGTATCAATAAAATCAGAAGTCCATTAAATTGATTCTTTCTAATAATAAATCGACATTCGTGTCTAGATATGACACCACAATGTTGGCACTCCTAAGGGTAGGGCATAACTTGTATTATACCATATAAGTTATATCGATGGTCCTCGCCTTTGCCACGACACAATCTAATTGAATAGACATGACAATTATTTTGAACCGTAATCATCAATCCTTATTAAGCAAGATGTAAGGCTCTATGTGCGATGGAACAGTGCATGCCAAGATTTGGAGGAAAAGCACACTTTGAACTCCATATCTTACCGAAACCCTGATCTTTCTATCAAAAAAATAAAGTGTGTCATTAATTAATTAACTTAGGTGATTTTCAAAAAAAAAAATTCTTTGACTTGACAAAGTGGACATCTCCAAGAGGCGACTGCTACAACCCTAAAACCCCTTTTTTGAGTTTTCTCTCATGAATCAAGATCTTGAACCACTGCCAATCTTCTCTTTTGATCGGCGGTGGTTTCAATCTTCATCTCTCCATGTTCTGTGTGTTCAATAAAGTTCAAATCCTTTTAGATATGTGTCGCATTCACAGCCAAAGTAAAAGCAGCACTTTTGAACAAATAGGATTAGTGAATCAATGTATTTTTTGATTCTATGTATGGTATTGTACTGAGCCATTAATGATTAATGAAACTTCTATTTTTCTTCAAAAAAAAAAAATATTTTTTGACCTACGCATACGAGAGAAATGCAAGTACAATTTCACTCATTATTTGATAGCTACACCAAGTCTATATTTATAGAGGTACATATGAATTCAAATATAGAATTTCCAACCAATCAATCAATTAATTCTTCCTTCCCTTTATGACCTTAACACTCCCCTAAGTTAGTGCATGCATATCATACATGCCCAACTTGCCCAACAAGAATGAGAAGAGTCGATGAGAAACAACTTTAGTGAGAATGTAACTAGTTGATCTTCTGATTTTATCTTCAGCAACTACTTTAGATATCTTCTAGGAGATTTTATAGGAAAATATATTAGGAGTAAAATCTTGCACAAATTGAAACATCACGCGTTTCGTGAAATTCAATATATATATATATATATTCGCTTAAAAAAATGGACACATATATCTAGACTCCAATCATCAATTTCTTTTTAGAATAAATTGACTCTTCAAGAAAGAGAAGGAAACAAAAGGCAAGAAAGGGCCCTTTTTCTCTCGAAGTCTCCTCAATTTAATGACTTTGCTCTACTTCCACTTTCCAAAGAGTTTTGGTTACTATCATTGATCAAGAAAGGGCCCTCTCTCTGTTGATAATGACAAACACTAAGTGAGTTATATTTTATTTATTTATTTTTATACTTATATTAACTTAAACCTCTCTCTCAATATAGATCACCTAGCTTTTTAATCTATAATATATTGTATTTATTTAGATCTGATAGAATGTAAGGCAACAAATCCTAAACGGAAACAACTCATAGTAAAATCCCACCTCTATATTGATAAGAATTCTTTTGATTAAACCATTTGAAGTTTTGTTTCATAGTTTATATGCATATTATCTTTCAATGTTGATATATGTGGGGAACCCCACATAATTATAGTACTAATGCCTTTCTATTTTAAATTGCACGCACATTATTAAGATTTGAAAATTGGTTCTTCAATTTTATTCAAGTACTACACACGACATCAACTTAGATGCATTTATTTTTAACATTATGTATCAACTATTTTTAATAGCTTTGAAGAAAATGTTGAATAAGAATGATCTTTTCATTGCCCAATCGACTACTCATTTACTGTTTGCAGACGATAGTTTTCTTTTCTTTAGAGCCAGTATAAATGAAGCTATTTATGAGATCGATATTACATATCTATGAACAAGCTTCAGGGAAAATCATTAATTTACATAAATCAGCTATGTTCTTTTCTTCAAACATAGTGGGGGAGGATGAAACAGGGATCCACAGCAAACTAGGGGTATTTAATGATTTGCATGAGAAAAAATACTTGGGCCTACCGTCACTTATTGGAAGGAAAAATGCGAGGTATTTTCTTTCTTGAAAGAGGTTATTGAAGTGACTGATATCGTGGTGTCACAGATTTCTTTCAAAGGCCAAGAAGGAGTTGTTGAATTCAATAGCTCAAGCGTTGCCAACATATTGTATGGACTTTTCTTATCCCAAAATCTTTACGTGATTCACTTCGGAAAATGTTGAATTCATTTGGGTGGGGTTTAAAAAGTGGGGATCAAAGAGGAATGCATTGGATGAATTGGCGTATACTTTGTGTATGAAAGGAGGAGTGAGGTCTTGGTTTTAAAGATCTACATAGTTTTAATATTGCCATGTTGGCTAAGCCAGGATGGCGTATTGTTCATCATCCAAATACATTAGTCTCAAGAATTCTCAAAGTTAAATATTTTCCAAATGGAGATTTTTTGATGGCCAAGATTAGACATAATCCAAGTTTTACTTGGAGAGGTATCATGGTAGCTAAATCAGTGTTGGAAAATGGGTGTCAATGGAAGGTGGATGATGGGAGTTTGATCAACTTATGGCATGATCTTGGTTGAAAGACATTGTTAATAAGTGTCTGACCACTGAAATGATCCAAGGAATGGAGGATGCCACGATTAATGATTTGATTACTCCTAAAAGTATAGCATGCGACAATAATCTTATTTGGGAGACTTTTAATGTGAGAGATGTGAGGGATCAAATCATATTGAGTAACATCGGTTGTAAGGTTAATTTGGAAGCATTCAATGGACGACATTTATAAGGTAAACTCGGGATATCAAGTTGCAGTTGAATTGAATAGAGATGGGGACTTGGTGGCAACCAAAGGAGATTGGTTAAACCAGTGGAACCTTGAAATTCCAGTAAAAGTGAAGCATTTTACGTAGTGACTTTTGCGAAACTGTATTCATACAAGGTCACGACTTATTGATCGAGGGCTACATATTGAAGATTTTTGTTTTTGTTATGTAGAGCCTGCTGAATTAACACAACATCTTTTCTTTGAATGTTCAAAGGTATGAAATTGTTGGCGAGACCCTCGTCACCAAAAACCTTCAAACAATGATATAAAAGAGTGGTTCTTTAATTTGTGTCAAGACACAAATTCGTTAGTCAATGAAATGTTTATGAAGATGTAGTTTATATGGAGCTTCAAAAATAATTTGATGTGGAAGAAGAGTGATCTCCCCTACCTCGTGTGATTTGTCAAGGTTTGGACTGGTACGTTTCATGGGTTGAAATGAGGAAGAAATCTAACATCGGCAACAATCAAATCCCTCAACAAAATACTAGCATGATATGGAATCCCCCCGAGGTTGGTTAAAAAAAATGCAATATAGATGCGGCGATATTCGAGACTGAGGGGCTTGAGGGGGGTGAGTGCAATAATTAAAGACTTAGAGGGTCGATGTGTTCAAACAAAGACAAAAACATTTCAATTGGTATAAGGGAAGCAATGAGTTGGATTGACGAATTAAGGATTAAAAATATGGTTTTTGAATCAGACTCACTCCAATTGATGGGAGAAATCACGAAAGACATCCCCAATTTTCTTGAAGCGAGAGAGGTGTTTCAGGATTGTAAAGCACTAATGAGAAGACATGAAAAATGGAAGATCAATCATGTTAATCATCACGTGAATGAAGTTGCCTATCATATGGCAAAAACATTGCAAAGTCATGTTAGAGTATTGTTTTGGAGTGAATTACTAGATAATGTTCAAGCTTTGTTCTATTAATTTGATGTAATCCTGGATTTTCACTTCAATGAAATTATCATTGTGATAAAAAAAGAATGATTTTCTCATAGTCAAAGTAGTTTCTATAAATTTGTATTATTTTTTGTAATGGAAGGTGTCTTTTCTTGTAATTAATTTATTTTTTAATAAAAGAAAATATTCTCTTTGTGTGATTTACTTACTATTTTTAATAAATATGCCATCCATAAATTATGATTTTGAAATCAATTAATTGAAATTTAAAATATTGTAATAATTAGAAATATTTCATAGTTATTACACACTTTTGTAACCTATTCATCGTCATTTTTATGAATATTCATATACTATTATAATTTGTATCAATGGTGACTAATGTTTCAATATCTGTGACAATTTTTCTTGAAAAGATATTACTCACAAAGTATATTTGGTCACAAACCAAATACATTTTTAGGAATAAAATCTAAATTTATTAATTTCTTAACAACTATATTATTTCGTTGCAAATAATAAAAAAAATTGATAATTTAATTATTGTAATTTATACTTACAACAATATTTCATTTACAAATAGTTGGTCACTATTAGTATTAATTGCAACTTTTCACTTTATTTTGTTGGGAAAAAGTATGTGTCATAGGTATTTGCATTCGACAGGTGACCAATATTTTTTCTTATTAAAGTTATTTTTCAACCATATTTATGGTTTTGGTTATCAAAGTTCTCATCTAACTTTTCTTTGATGAAGAATCTGTCCACTTCGACATGTTTCGTACGATCGTGGTGAACTAGATTATAAGCTATATTGAATTTGGCTTCATTGTCACAAAATAACTTGATAGGTTGCATAAGTGAATACCACAACTCGTGTAGGAGAAGTTTCAACCATAATGCCTCACACAAACCTAGTGCCATGCCTCGAAACTCTACTTCAGCGCTTGAGCGAGTCATAACATTTCGTTTTTTACTTCTCCATATCACAAGATTCCCGTGAACAAATGTAAAGCAACCAGATGTCGAGTGTCTATCATCTATAGCGCCATACTTCTATATTTGGACAATCTACATTTTTTGGGAATAAGATTCCCTTTTCCAGGAGCATTTTTTAAGTACCTCAAGATGTGCATAACTGCATTCATGTGTTGTTTTCTAGGATTATGCATGTATTGACTTACCACACTCTCTAAGGCATAAACAAGATTTGGCCTTGTATGGGTTAAGTACATCAATCTGCCTACAAGTCGTTGATATCTTCCTTTATCAACTAATGGTTGGTCGAGATGAGAACCAAGCTTCAACCCTTCTACTAATGGTATACGTAAAAATTGGTTTGCACCCTGACATTCCAGTTTATTTTAAAAGATTAAGATCATACTTTCTTTGAGATAAGAAAAATTCCTACACTTGAACTAGAAAATTCAATACCTAGAAAATATTTTAAGGGTTCTAAATCTTTCAATTCAAATTCATTATATAGATATTCTTGTAGGGCTTGCCTTTCATTGGGATTGTTCTCTGTTACTACCATATCATCAACGTACAATAAGTGTTGTGATCTTATGATTGTACCTATTTCGAAACAATTTATGATCAGAACTTCTTTGGCGATAGCAAAACGCTTTCATTGATTTAGTAAACCTTTCAAACCATGCCTTAGACATTGCTTTAGCCCATATAATGACTTTTTTAATTTACATAACTTGTATCTCTATTTGTCTGTCATGATGCATCCAGGTGGAAGATCCATGTATACTTCCTCCGACAACTCTTTATGAAGAAATGCATTCTTCACATCAAATTGTTGGAGTGACCAATCCATGTTTGTAGCTAATGATAATAAGACTCAAACTGTGTTAATTTTAGCTACAGGTGCAAAGGTCTCCGTGTAGTCGATCCAAAAAGCCTGGGTATACCCTTTGCAACAAGTCGCGCTTTAAAGTGTTTAATACTTCCATCCGCCTTGTATTTTATTGTATATACACATCGACACCAACTGGTGTCTTTCCTTGTAGACAATCAACAAGTTCCAAAGTCTCATTCTTCTACAAAGCTTTAATTTTGTCATACATAGCAGCTCTCCATCTTGGATCAGTTAAAGCTTTCTGCACACTGTTAGAAATAGATACAACAAATAATTTATTAAGAAATGGCTTATTTGATTCAAGTATACGGTGGTCAGACACATGATTACTCATGGGGCATTTCGCCATACTAGACAAATCGGGTTCATATGTTGGCTTTGGAATACATCTGGAGCTACAGTTTGGTAATTGTTTTCTTGTTGGTGCAATGAATGGGTTTAGAATACCTCCCAAAGATGATGATTGGTTTGGTGTTTCTTCAATACATACTGATTCAGATGTTTGAGTAAGTTCAATGTCATGTATTTATTCAACTTCATTTGGATAAATCAATCAATCAAATTCTGTGACCGATTCCTAGTTTTCCACTTCTTCATGTACTACCTCATTTATCCTTTCCTTAAAGACGTGATAATCTTCTTCAAGGAACTGAGGGTCATATTGAAAAGTTTGAATTTCTCTTGCATACTCCCCCAAAAGTTCAGACTCAGTGGAGAAGTACATCATGTCTTCATAAAACACTGCATCCATAGTAACAAACATTTGACGTGCAGGAGGATGACATCGATACCCTTTTTGGTGTGGTGCATATCCCACAAACACACAACGTAATGCTTGAGGGTTAATATTGTGCGTTGGTGCTTGTGAAGTTGTACTATGCTACACAACCAAAAACATGAGGTGACAAACTTGAAATGCTAGGAGAAATCATGACATTTGTCAAAGCTTGAAGTGGTGTTTGAAATTCGAGTGTGCTAGAAGGCACACGATTAATTAAGTAAACTACAGAAGTGATCACTTCCCCCTAAAATTCAATCGGCATATGTGTTGCAATTAGAGAAGCTCGTACAACCTCCAATAGATGATGATTCTTTCACTCTGCAACTCCATTTTGCTAAGGAGTATTAACATAAGTGGTTTGATGAACAATTCCATTATTTTCAATAAATCTTTTTAGTGTTGAACTCTGATAGTCTAAATCATTATCGCTGCGCAAAACTAGAATTTCGGCATTATAGATTACAGTAATAGAGTATGGTTGCTTAATTACTTCAGAATATAACTCTCTTTAATTACTTTTAAATATATGCATATATTACCCTAGATGCCCATCAATTAATTTGGAATATAACTCCCTTGATTTAAATTAGTTTTTATTATTAGGACTTTTCTTAATTTTACATTACATTTTATTTAATTTGCTTACACATTTTTTTGAAAAATGTTTACATTTTCTTAAAAATAAATAATTTAAATATGATTGGAAGATGAGAAGATCTTTATAACATTTCAATTAAACTGTAAAACCTTTTTTTTGAAAAATGCTTACTTTGAAAAGCTAGCTTTTCTTATGCCTCTCAAGAACTTTGAAAAATGTTTACACTATATTAAACTGTAAAAGCTTTTTTTAAACAAAATGTCATAGGTTTTGAATGGAAAGATGAAGCATTTTCAAAACGACAATAAGAAACTGTCAAATTTTAAAATACTATTTATCGTTGTTTGTTTGCTAAAAATATAAAGAGCTATGATCATGGGCATTTTCTACATTGTCAGAATACTATCATTTTATTCATCCTCATCAAGTAAGGTTTGCATTTTATTCATTTATCTATTTGCACATAATAATTCTTTTTTTTTTTTACTTTTCTTTTGGATGAAGTACATATTAATACATTTTATTTGTAATTGATATTATGTCTCTTCTCCACTTGAGTCATAAGATGTCGATCATTTCAGGTTTTTTTTTGAAGAGAGATGTCGATCTTTTCAGTTATTTATTCTTTTTTTTCAAAAGATAACTATGTTTATGAGCATTTTCTTCATTTGACAAGCTAGCTTTTCTTATCCTCTCGTGTTGTAGATACCTTTACAATCTACAAGAATATCATGAGTTGGACTGCGATTGTATTCAATCAAATATTTTCTTTTTTTTTCAATGCATGTTTAGGTATGTTGAAATATGTAAAAGAAGTTTATTTCCTTATCTGGAATGTACAATATGGTGCCCAATTTATAGAATGATACATAGTTATTTCACATAATTAGTGGAGACGTTACACAATTATTGTAACGTTACACAATTAGTGGAGATGTTGCACAATTATTGTAACGTTACACAATTGGGGGCGGTACACAATTAGTGTAAAATTACACAATTATTATACTAATGATTAACTCTAACATCCCCCTTCAAACTGTGCGAAAGAGAAACAACACTCAGTTTTTCATGAAGATAACCATAGCGAGAAGTAGTAAAAGACTTTGTGAATACATCAGCAATATGATCGACTGATGGAACATGATGAACATCAAGATGACCTGAAAGAACCTTATCTCAAACATAGTGGATATCTAACTCAATGTGTTTCATCCTGGCATGGTAGACACGGTTTTTAGCCAAGACAGCAGCACTCAAGTTGTCACACCACAACATTGGAGTAGGCAAAACGGAAATCTTCAACTCATGTAATAGTGATTGAAGCCAACTTATCTCAGCAGCAGCACATCTGAGAGCCCGATACTTAGATTCGGTACTGGAGCACGCTACAACCTGTAGTTTCTTTGATTGCCACGAGACTATGTTAGAGCCCAGAAAAATATCAAAACCAGTCACTAATTTTCGATCATCAATTAAGGCTGCCCACTCAGCATTAGAATAGCTTGTGAGGAAGAGAGAAAAACCAAGTTTAAACCATAAACCCATATTAGCAGTGCCTTTGGGATATCGTAGAACTCTCTTTAGAGCTAGCTAGTGACTGATTGTATGAGCTTGTTGGAACTAACTCAGTTTATTCACAATGAAAGTAATGTCATGTCGAGTATTAACAAGATATTGGAGACCACCAGGAAGATTACGATAGAGGGTTT
This sequence comes from Stephania japonica, assembly GCA_039657345.1. Lineage (NCBI taxonomy): Eukaryota > Viridiplantae > Streptophyta > Magnoliopsida > Ranunculales > Menispermaceae > Stephania > Stephania japonica. The sequence continues at coordinate 38,028,463 of CM077559.1, forward strand.
TATCATTAAATGAAGTACTTCCATCATTGTACAATTGTTTACTAACAAAAAAATGTATCAATGGGTTTAGCATTTAACATACCACCTTTCTGTAATAGCTGTTGGATGTAAGTAGTTTGGGTTAAGTACAGTCCTTTGGCCGACTTGTGAGCTTCTACACCCAAAAATAGATTTAAGTCTCCAATATCTTTTAAAGCAAACCTATCATTCAATCTGGTACTAAAGGATTGAATGACAGTAAGATCTAACCTAGTAAGTATGATGTCATCTACATACACTAGCACATACAACACAACCTTGTCCTTATGAAAAATGAACAAGGAGTTGTCAACTTTGGAATTCTGGAACCCCTAGGAGACAAATGTAGATTTTAACTCATCAAACTATGCATGTGGAGCCTGACGAAGACCATACAACGCTTTATTCAACTTACATACAACATGAGGTTGAGTAGCATCCACAAAACCAATAGGTTGGTTGTGTATACTCCCTCAACAAGAGTATCATTCAAAAAGGCATTGTTGATATCAATTTGATGCAAAGACCATCCAAAATGTATAGCCAAGGACAAAATGACTTGAACTGTAGAGGCCTTCACTACTGGACTATATGTCTCATCAAAATCAATTTTGGGTACTTGTTTAAACCCTTTGGCCACTAGCCTAACCTTATATCGATTAATAGACCCATCAGAATTCTTTTTAATGGAGAAAATCCACTTATTACCCATAATATTTTGATTGCAATTTGTAGGAACAAGATACTAGGTACCGGTACAAAACAAGGCCTGATATGCCTGATCCATAACAGCTTTCCATTTTGGGTCTTTAAGGGCAACCTCCACTGAAGTAGGAATATCAGGGCCCTGAGCAGTGGTTGCAACTAACACTTTACGTATGTGAATTCCATCCTTAGCTATAGTAATCATGTGATGTGTGTTCTGTGGTGCACTAGTATTAGAATTAAATGATTGATCATGAAAAAGAACAGAAGTATCTTGTGATGGAACAAAAGATGTATGTTGTAAAGGAAGATCTGAGACAGAAGTAAGGGAAGGCACAGATGGCAGAACATCTAAACCTCTATGATTAGAAGGAGAAAAATTACCCCAGAAGTATGAAGTAAATGAGAAGGAAGTGGTAAATTAAATGAGGTGGAAGGAACAAAAGAAGAATGATTAGACACTAACTGACCAGAAGGAAAAAGAGAATGATAAGGAAACTCATGTTCACGAAATACTACATGTCATGTTATATATACTCTCCCAGTAGGACTTAGACACTTATATCCCTTGTATTGATGACTATAACCCAGAAAAACACACTTTTCGGATCGAAATTGATACTTGTGCCGATTAAAAGGACGAAGATAAGGGAAACAACTACACCTAAAAACTTTCAAAATTCTATAATCAGGTGAAACATGAAATAATTTATCATGTGGAGAGATGACATTGAGAACTAGAGTAAGTAGACGATTAATAAGAAATACAGATATTTCACAAGCATCCAGCAAATATTTTAAAAGTCGAATTCCCATGAGCTAACAGGGTAAGACTCATTTTAATGATATGGCAATGTTTACGTTCAGCCCAACCATTTTGTTCATGAGTATGGGGACAAGGATGTTGAAAGAGAATACCACAAGATTCAAGAACAGACTTAAACGATCGATACTCCCCACCCCAATTAGACTGGACACTCTTAATAGTAGTTCAGAAATGATTTTCAACCAAACATCTAAAATGTCAAAAAGCATTCAATGCATCTAATTTTAATTTCAAAGGATATAACCATGAAAATCGTGCAATCATCAATGAAATGAATGAAGTAATTATATCAACTAGGAGAAGGTTGAGGAGAAGGTCCCCATAAGTCTGTATATATTAAATCCAAGACATGTGCCGAAATTTTTTTAAAAGAATGAAATGGTAATGAATGAATTTTTCCTAATGGACATGATGTACATAAATCAAAATCAATCTTAGGATGAATGTTCAGATTATTATGCAAGACCTGGCGAAGAATCTTGGGCGCTATAAGAAATGTAGACAAACCTTTATTTGACATAAGAAATGTTGAATGTAACGAGGAGTGTGTAGGAAAAATATCATAAATGCGATATATACCATTCTGGAGAGACCCTCGAATGGGAACCTCAATGGTTTGGTTATCCTTCACAAAGCACATATAAGGATGAAATTCAATCGGCACATTGTTATCTCATGTTAATTGTGAAACACTAATGAGATTTTTCTTAATACTTGGCACACGTAGAGTATTATGAAAAGATAACCTAGAGCTATAAAATGGAATTCGTGCAGCAACAGTACTGGTAATAGGCAATAATTGACCATTGCCAACCATAAATGATTGACTACCTGAGTATGTAGACCTATTCAGCATGCTAGACGAGTCCATGTTCAAATGAGATGTCGCTCCACTATCCATATACCCAGAACCATTTAGACCAGCCTCAGACAAAGTGAAGAATGAGGACTGATTAGGAGGAGGAAATGGTGGAGGTGGAGCTTTCCACTATGGTGGGTGAAACCACATCCAAGAGGGGGTGAATTGAGTGTATCGAGAAGTTATTGCCTTTTTTAATTTAGTTCAATAATCAAGATGTTATATGCTCACCAAAACGCGAATATGAATGCTATGCAAGTGAATGGAATAGAAGAGATGGAAAGTGACACATGATTTATAGTGGTTCGATCCAATGATCTACATCCACTACCTAACCTCCCCGATTATGATTTTTAAACCCCCACTTATATTGCAAATAAGTGTTACAAACTAAGCTTACAAGCCTAGAATGCCTAATCGCAATTAGAACTTCCTACCTAGCTGCAACTAGGGTTTATGCCTAGCCTCAACTAGGTCTTCCCTTTGACTTAGATTCCACTAAGTCTTACAATCATTCAATTACAACCAATAACTGAAAAATAATCAAATACACCTTACAAAGTAAAGTGGCACCAAGTTCAAATACTAGCAAGCCTCCTAGAGCCTAACCACTCTGATGCATGCAAGTATGAAAATAAATGAGATATGCAAATATGTCACTGATTTTTGCAAGTCTCAAATATGAAATCATTTCAAAGGCTAATGTATTAGTGCAAAACCGATTTCAAAGCCAAAAACAAGAAGTTTAATAAAAATCAAATTTAAGTGCAAACTTTTGTCAAAACCAATCATAGGGTTTAATAAAATAAGTTTAAGTGCAAAACCTAAGATGAATGTGTTCAAGAATAAAACAAATGATTTTCCAATTTAAACACACAAAACTATGTAATTTAAGCACAAGAAAAAGCTAGAACAAAGGACTTTCTTACAACCCCTAGAGGGTGACTTGAAAATCTATTTTGAAGAGGTTGTTGTACACCTTTGGAAACCTTAAAAGTGTTGGATTTTAGAATGAATGGATAGCCTCAAGATTCTTCTTTGTCTCCTTCACAAAAATCAACATTCTCCTTGTTGTAAGTTTTGAGCTTTTGTGCGTTTTTCTCTCTTGTTTTTCTAAAACAATGTTCTTGGTGGTTTTATAGTGCTACACATCTCATTTTATCAGTTTGTGACCATTCTAGGGATCCAAGGGCCCAGAATTCATCAAGAATTCAAATTAAAGTGTGTTTTTCAGCTTTTAAAAAAAGCTGTCAGGAGAGCAGTTAGAACGCTAATATTCAGATCTAGCACGCTAACTCTGCACTTAGCGCGCTAATGAAGGTATTAGCGCGCTAACTGCAGGATCCTCAAAATAAATATTTTCGTCCCTTTGATTAACGACCCCTTTAGCGCTTCCGGGACCTAACTAAACCTCATATAACTTATAACACATGTTTGTTATGGGTCATATAGCCTATTTGGGTGGTCCGAATATTTTCACAAACCTCGAAAACGAAAAATCTCGGTTTCATGTCATGCGAGGGGCTTTTTTGCAAATGTGCAGTTTTCTTTTTCGAAAACTTCTACAATGATTTTCAAAAAGCGATGTGAGCTTAAACACATAGTTTAACTTCGTTTAGACTTATAGACCAAGTCAAGTTTTAAGTTTCACTTAAAACTTCAAGTAGTCACTTGACATTTGAAAATCAATTTGAAAAGCTCGATGTGCATGAACTAATACATTAACCTTGCGTAAATGAACTTGTATACCTTACATTAATGTTACAATACTTAGTTTAATCTTTCATCTTCATTCCTTTACGTATGCCAAATCTTGAACTTGAATGACTTCAATGACTTGAATGCTTGAATGTTTGTGGTGTGATATTTTGCAACCTTTGACTACTGAGATTCACTTGATGTTTATTAGTATATTTTTCACCTTGTTTGTTTCCATCAAAATCTTGGACGAAGTAAAGTGATTGACCACTTACTTCAACAGTAGGTTCCCAGCATTCAATGTGCCCATGTACTTAAAATATCCTCGATAGTAACATACTGCTGCAGAATGACCAAATTTTCCACAAATTTGGTAGGTAGGCTTACTATTTCCATTGTTTGACCAAAAATCACCACGACCCCCTTGAACGACCTCTGCTTCTATTACTATTACCTCCTTTATTACCAGAACGATTCCATAACTGTTGAGAAAAAGTATTTCAAAAGTTTGTAGACTTAGATCCTGAGTTCTTGACCTCAACATCATGTACAAATGGAGAATCAACAACTTTTAAAGAGTTCAGACCCTGCACCAAATCATATTGTTCCAACTTAGTTTCAAACCCTAGTAACAATGCCTGAAACTCTTCCTAGTCAAGTTCATCTTTCCCTTGAATCATAGTTGCAATGAGATAGTAATCACGATCTAAACCAAGTAACACTGTTGAGATTAAATCATCAATACTAACTGGAGCACCAGCAATATCCAGCTTGTCAGCAATACTCTTCATTTTTGTTAGATAGTCATTCATCGTTGTCGAACCTTTCTTTGTTGAATGAAGAGATTTCTTTATGTTTGGATCTAAACCTTGTTAATCGAACCATATAATCGATCGATTGCCAACCATAGCTTATTTGTTGTCTTCTTTGGTGAGTTTCCTATAATACGAGTTGTCATGTTTGGTGTCATAGCATTCGTCAACCATCCAACAAGAAATCGGTCACTACTAAAACCAAATCTTGTACTCTGGATTTGGTTAGCCATTAGAGAGAACCACATTTGGTTTAAGAATAGTACCAAACAAGTAACCATCCAAATCAAAGCCTTGTATTGCTGAAACCACAATCGCCTTCTAGAGCAGATAATTTGTGTTATCTACTTTGAGTGTTACAAACTGACTCAATGAACTTCCAAACAGAGAGAATGGAGATCCAATTTCATTAGATGAACCATTTGATGAAGATCCATGCTCGAGCACACCAGATCGGAACACTATGACTTTAAAACAATTGTATGAACCCGTAGAACTTCAACACTCCGATCTCCGTCATAAGACATCAAGATCAGCCGGGAACTAGTGGATCTGAGGTTCACTCCTCAGATCTATTCCATATAACTGACAACAAGCTTCTCTGACGTGTGCCGTTGAAGGTTTTAATACCATGTTGAAATATGTAAATCAAGTTTATTTCTTTGTCTGCAACGTACAATATGGTGCCTTATTTATAGATTGGTACAAAGATAATTTACATAATTAGTGAAAACGTTACATAATTATTGTGACGTTACACAATTGGAGACTTTACACAATTAGTGGATACGTTACACAATTATTGTAACGTTACACAATTGGAGACGTTATAGAATTATCGTATTAATGGTTAACTCTGACAAGGTAACAATATATTCTATACTTTTTCCATTTTCTGTATTTTCTTCTGTTAAAGAATGATTTGTTTCGCTTTTTTCTTGAACGATAATTCCTTTTTACTTTTTAACATTTTTTTCATTATCATTTTTTTATCTAATATATATTCATATTAGCTCCTTTTGAGTCTACTATGGTCGTGTTTGGTTCAGCTTATGCTTTTAACTTATTCTTAATTGACGTGGATAAGTACTTATGAAAAACAAAAAGTCTGTAAGGAGATGCTTTTAAGAATCACACTTATTATGGTAGTTTTTGTTGCCACGTGAACATGGCGTTGCCAATCACAAAAAACATAAAATGTAATCAAACAATAGAAAAGCGGCTTATTGAGTGTCACGTCAGCAATAAGCAATAAAATAAGTTGAACCAAACGAGGCCTATATTGTTGGACTAAGTGTTTAACCACTTACAATCCACTTGAGATTTTGATGTCAACAAATAATGTGAAATGGTACTAACAAGCTTTTCAAGTGTTTTAGAACATCAAACTTTGTTAAAATCACAAGTTCAAAGGGAAAGTTGAAGTTGATACAAGAACAAGCCAAAATGATAACATGAAGCCGGACAAGTTCAAGACTCGGTTCATACAAGGAAACAAGGACCGAAAATCCAATGCAATCATTTGTACAATTTTTGCAAGGTACATAAGTTCCATTCCTATGAACCAAATGCATTAGAATCATGCAGTCCATAAATTTCGAGTTTTAAAGAACTTAACATCGTGTATTTTATAATTTTCAATTTCATGAGTTTTAAAACATTTTAAATCATGCAAATGAGATTTACAACATGTATTTGAGGTGTACAAAGTGTCAAAATTGTTTTTCAATGTATCGGTATGTGTTTAGATGGATTTTGGATTGATATTAAAAATATTTTTACAAAAACCCCTATGTTTTTCATGAAATCGGTATTTGATTTCAGGATTTGTGAAATCATTCGGGATGTCTAGACATATTTTATGGACCCTACTAAACATGTAAAATGTGATTTCTGAGGTTTAGTAGAGTTGTAGGGTCATTAGGAGGTCGTTTTACAAAACCAAAAAATTAATTGTATTCAGGACCACCTACCCAGCGCGTTAGGTATTCTGGGTAGTGCGTTCGGTGTGATAGCGCGTTGGCAAGTCTTTGCAGCGCACTGTGCAATAAACTGATAATTTTTTTAGAAGAAATTACCCAGCATGCTAGATGTTTACCCGGTGTTTTATGAAGTTATCTGACAGTTTTTTTAAAGTGTTGATCCCACATTTAATTTGAATTTGGGGATCATTTTTGGCCCTTGGATCATATGTAATGGTTATATGGGTACAAAAAGAGTTTGACCACATACCCTAACACCCAACAACAACAAAGCTACAACTATTGCTCCTACACTTTCAAAAACCAAGTTAATACACATTTGTACTACATTTTCAATCACATACACTTGGTGATTCTCGGAGCTGTCAATTCGTTGGTCAATGCGATACTAGAGTGGTGTTCTAAGGTTTACAACTAGTACTCGAAAACTAATTTTTGGACTTCACAATTAGTGTTGTAAGATTTCTTGATTTTTTACTCTTTTTGGGCTTAATCTATACTTTTTGTTTTGAGTATTGTTTGAAAATTATTTGTTATGTTCTTGTACACTTTTGTCTTTGGTTTTGCACTTTAACTTGATCTCTATGAGCATAAGATATATTTGAACAAGTTGTTGATCTTAATCTTGATTTTTAATAAAAACCACTTGTTCATTTAATTTGAAACCACGCACTTTTTCATTGATATTATTTTGCAAGTTTCTTGACTAAGTATTGCACATACTCACTGATTTTATTAACATCATAGTCGGAGTTCATACTTGCATGCATAAGAGTGGTTTAGCTTTAGGTGGCTTGTAAGAATTGAACTTATTGTCGTTTTACTTTGTAAAGCAAAACTTTCAATTGTATATAAAAGGATTTTGATTGTAAGATTTAGTGGGATCTAAGTCGAGAGGGAAGTCGTACCTGAGGCTAGGCAAAAATCCTAGTTGAGGATAGGTCGAGGGAAAATCTTAGTTGCGGCTAGATAGGGAAAAATCCTAGTAGAGTCTAGGTGGTTGTATAAGACCTTATTGCGGTAAGACATCTTGTAAAAGAACTAGTTAAGGCTAGGCATTCATTAAGCTTGCGGGCTTTGGGACATTCACTTGTTGGTAATATAAGTAGGGGCTTTAAGACCATATGCATTCACCCACATGGGCTAGCTTTCTAAAAAATTAAAAAAAAATTTAAGAACCATCACTAATGAACGCACAGAACCTTGAATGGTTCATATATATTATATGTAATATATATAAATTATATTACACATAATGTATATATAATTAAAAGTAAATTAATTGGTTTTGGAAAAAAATTAATAAATTATGGAAAAATTCTAAGAAAATATGAGAAATTATTAAAAAAAATGTAGGAAATTGAGTTTGGAAACTTTTTCGAGTGTTTGGCACCACGATGTAACTCCAAAAACGTGCCACAACTAAAAATTAGAATAAAATTCTAATTTTTAATCTAATATTATAAATTAACTTAATATGGCTTTAAATCGATTAAAATGATATAAAATGATCTACATGGACTAAAAGGACTGTAGCTTGGGTACTGGGGAGCTAGGTGGGGTCGAATTCGGGCATCCGGGCAAGTCAGAGCGTGAATTTAGGTGCATAAAACCTTTGAGAATGCTTCACTTTATTCATGGTGTTTTTTTTTAATATCGTATCGATTTTCATGTCTGACTGCTGGTGGTCAAGCATGGGTTTTCACTATTTGTTATGGCTAGATGTTTTGCACGGGTTAGCTTGCGATAACACTCGTGTGGATGGTAGTAGAATATATCTATGACTGTCGAGAGGGATTACGGGTTCCCTTGACTTGAAATAACGTCTATAGGGGTTCTCCTGTTACTAAAGTTGAGGTTTAGTCGTTGTAAGCCTGTATTCATTACCACAGGACAACACTGGATTCTTATACTAATTTTTACGTATAGACCCGGTTAGGTCAGGGTTTCCTGTGGTTATTAAATTGGTGATTATTTAACTACTATATGTTCTGTGACGGCCCCAATTTCCCCGTGCAATTGGGTACGCCCGGCCTAAACCCGTGCAGGCCCCGAGTCATCACTCGACAACCTGACGAGCCTAGTCAACCTTCGATTTAATCAATTCAGTAGTTTATGAAAGAGTTATTGCATTAATACACAGCGGAAGACTAAAACAATTATAATAAAGGGAAATAACTCAATCAAAGGGAAATTAGGAATTCTATAAGTGTGGAAAACCCCGGGTATTCATGTACAATTCGATAGGCATATATACATGATACCAGTCTCACAATAGCAATACCAAGTTCAATGGTCCCAACAATATAAGTATAAAACAATATACACATCAGCAAACAAAATATAAATACCTACTATAAAGTCTCTCAGATGTCGCTGCAAATCCTCACAGTAGATTGCCTAGGCAGGGCCCCTCGTCCTTGCTGCTCTCCACTCTATCTGCACCCACCGTCACAAACTAGACGGTGAGTAACTGAATAAAATTGCTAGTAGTACCAGAAGAATGTACCAGTAATTTATGATTATGACAAGAAAAGCAGTCTAAGTATCATGCGGAAATGAAATAACAGGAAAGTAAATAAATCAAATGCATGATAAAGAGACTGATAGATAAGCAATCGATATTTGCATGTTCTAAGATTCAAAATAGGCCCATGAGTGGTCTATTTCACAGCAATACGACAAAGATCTCGCAAGATCTCCCCAGGCAATGTCGCAACTCTAGCGCAGCGTGAAATCGAGAGGCATCGCAACACCTCTCGAATCCAGTACCAGTACACACATCACTAGGGGTGGTCAATTACCCCTGCAGAGGGCACCCTCGTTGTCCCAGCTAGTGCGGGACCACATGATACCTTCGAGACACACACTCATGCCAAGAACATACAACCAAGGAAAACGGAATGGAATATCAAGCAAAGGATCAATGCAATAATAGCAATAAATAGAGGATGTATAAACCACATGTTATTTTCTTACTGGTCTACTAACATACACACATACGAGGCATGCATGTACTTACCTGATCTAGCGTGACACGGTACTCACTCCGAGACTTTAACGCGCTTCCCGTGTTTCTCGACTACCTGACAACGAATCAAACCCCGAATGTTGTTTTAGAGTTCATGTTTAGTTTTAGGGTGATTCCCATAAACCTGGTTTGAATTCCTTTAATTAATGTAATCCATACTATCGTTGATGTCCTTTATAGCCCAGTTGGGTTCTTGTTGGGTCCATGCGTCAAGCCTATATTCACCTAAGTAGGCTTAATATGTGGACAATTATTGGGCCTTGACATATGGGCTCTTTATTACATTTTAGGTATTTGTTTTGGGCCTTAAGTTATGCTTATCATATTAAACTCTTATTGGGTTTTACACAACCCATATACACACCAAATTGAGACTTGTTATGGACTTATATTGAAATGAGTGGATTGGGCCCTTGTTGGGCCTTATTGCAAGTCCATATTCATTTAAAACAAATGTCTATACTTATAATCTTGTTTACTTATTCTCAAACATACAATAATATACATTATGGTCACACACACATAATTGATGTGTACACCCCACCGGTGTGCACACTAACACTTCACACACCCCAGTGTCTTGTGCACACACACCCCGCTGTTGTGTGCACCCCACTGTGATTTTCCATGTTCACATGCATTAGTACATCACTTTATTACTTGAAACTATGTTATATACACATTTTCTAACATGCACCCCATATACAACTGTTATGTACACCCCACTGTGGTGTACACATCCACTGTTGTGTACACCCCATTGTGGTGTACACACAGTGTACACCCCTTACACAACATTCACACCTACATACACTTATGTAAATCGAAGTCCATACATATACAACTCATGAAAAACATTCCTATACATCAATTATAGTGTACACACCCACACACCAATTGGGATGTGCACATACACAGTCACACCCCATACACATAAAACAGCCACCCCACACTCATATTAAACAAAACCGTCACCCACATGCACCAAAACAATCCACATACACTTCACACAACTACATCTACACACTCCAACACAACCACCCATGAAAGCAGTCCCAAAGGGTACCCCACACCCTAACTAGGGTGTGCACATACACAGCCACACACCCCGTCCAACATGCACATCAAAACTGTCACCATAGTAGTCCCAAAATCATTCCACAAATGAAAACCAGTGAGTAAAGTGGAAGCTCAAAACAGTGGGGAGAGAGAGAGAGAGGAACGGTCGAGGTGGCTCACCTTGGTGTCTCCGGTGATCGTCCGTGATGTTGGGAAATATGCCCTAGGTCAATCTATTAACAGTCTTTATGAATACATTTTAGTTAATAAAATAGAGGATTTCATTTGCTGTTTATTATAATTGATTTGCATGTTTACATTATAATAAGATCCATGGGTATTTACAGAAATATCCTAAATGTCCCTAGTCGATTATTATACTGGGAACTATAATGAATTAAGACTAGTGTGAGTCTTGATTGATGATCATACGATGATCATACGTATAGGAATACGAATCAAGATCATGAGTACTTGTTAGGGAACAAAGTACTGGACCGACCCGCTATGAGAACACCACATGGATTAAGTCATAGTTGTTTCTCATGATAGATATATTTTTCAGGTCCTCGACTTGAGATTACCAGAGACTTCAACATTAGGAATACAGTGATTTGACGCAATCAAACGTTGTCTTTAACCGGATGATTATAAAGGTTGTGATTGGTTACTGTGTGAATAATGTGGTGAAGTTGTGTAATCGAGATAGAATTTGTCCCTCTCATATAAAGAGAGATATCCAGTGGATCCCTCGATGCGTTAGGATCTGTTAAAAGGCCTAGTCTAAGTGAATTGATATTGATCAATGTCACTTAGATGTTTTCAGTCTACCTAGAAATCGAGACTAGTACGATTGAACATGTTGGATGACAATTCCATGCCTTATGTTTGATTAAAAGGATATCGTGTGACAAAAGGATGTTATATACACTATTGATTAGGTTATATCGATTTGATATTCGTATAACTTGGGTAGTCATAATGTCTTGCTAGAGGCCGCTTATGACTTGTATACCAAAATGTGTTTTGGTACACTGCCAACGTTGTATGAGCCTATTGGGTCGCACACTGAGAATGGTTTTGCGAGATTTTAAGAGGTTCAGAAAAATGAATTTTATATGATAAAATTCATGACAGAAACGTCCTTGTAGTGTATTACACTTATACTTCTTTAAGTAGGGGTATATGTGTAATTTACTTAACCGTCTATATACAAGGGTTGTATAAATAGACGCTTTGAGTTAGAATACAAGTACGAGAAAGATTTTAAAAGGGCCGAAACTCTATTTTCGTTTTAAAGAAACGACTTAGAGGTTTTTGGTATGCTCCGGATCGTTTTGGAGAGAAACAAAAAGGTTTGATATTCTCTCGAAGCTAGCACTTCAAATCTCGGCCGCCATTCGTGTGTGGACTACTGATAGAGGGCGTTCGTCATTGGCAGCGCCTTAGAGATCGATTAACCTTCAGAGAGGTATTGCGACTGAGGTATGATTAAGTTTTAATAGTCTAAACATGTTTTAATGGAATCAAATTCGGATCCTGTTGGAGTTTTTATCAAAATTGTTTTGAAATCTCCGCTGCACATGAACCCCAAAACCCAACAGTGGTATCAAAGCCTTCGAGTTTGATTCCATTAAACTCATTGCATGTTTTCTTATGATATATGATTGAAAGCATGTTCATAGTTGATGTATATGTGATATACATAAGTTTTCTATTAGATTCATTATCATGTTTTGTGTATATGATACATATATTCATGATTTAATTGAAATTAGTTTCGTACATGCTAGTAACCATGTTAGGTTAATTTCAATAATTTTAATGAATTGAGTTTCGTGTTCTATGATCCATGACACCATTAGGTTCGATTGGGATAGTAGTTCATGATTCAATTCCATGTTTGTGGTTATTTGGATGAAGATCGAAATTATAAATAATTAATTTTTGAAATTATTTATTTATGTTGTTATATCTATTTTGTTATGAAGTCTTTATTTGATAAAGATAGATAACAAATTATAATAGGAGATAAATATCAAGAATCTTGTTATTGGTGATATGCTAGGATTCTAATATCTAAAGTCCTAATTGGATTAGGATAAGATGATTAGTTAGATGTGGGCCCGGGTTAATTAAAAATGTTTTAATTGACTTAATTTTGGATAAATTAAGGGGTAAATTTAGTATAGTAAAATCAACGAAAAAAATATGATTTTCTATAGCAAATTTCAATTTTCGGAATTGAGATTTGTCTTCTAAAAAAAAAAAAAAAAAAAAAAAAAACCGCCTCGCTTTCCCCATTGACCGACCGGCCATTGGATCGCCGTCTAAGTAATCCTAGCGCACGAAAATTCTTCTATTAGTGAATAGCATAAAAATTTCCTAAATTGTTTAGTGGTTCTACAAATCAATAAAATATATGATATTTCATTGTTTAATTAAAATCACTAAAAACTCTGAATAAAATCCCTCTATTAAATCTTAAGTCTTGTGCCATCCAATTTTAAACACTTGTCAAGGCCTCGATCGCACTAATATAGTTTCAGCCATAGTTGGGTGTATTGTGTTATCTTGGTGAGATAAGTTAGGTAAGAGTTACCTAAATGTTTAAATTGGTTCGACTTAATAAAGCTATCAAAATAGTTTTGGGCTTTAGGAATATGATGAGATAAAAACATGCTAATACATAAGATGTCCCATATCTCATAAAAAGATCTAAAAATTACATAAGATGTAATTGGTAACTGTTACCTACCAAAATAATTTAGTTTTGTGTTTCATGCCATAGCTGTCATAGAATTAGATGAAATATGGATTTTAGTCCCCTAAATAAACAGTATGTTTTACGAGGGTTGTTAATTTAGTGGGAGTCTGTTCCTCTATACTAAAATAAACTCGCATAATCTTTATTGTAGATCAATGGCCTCTTCAAGTAACAATAATCCCCTCATCGCGATCTATCCTTGAGAAGGATAAGCTATCTGGGACTAACTTTCTTGATTGGTTCGAAACTTGAGAATCGTTCTCAAGCATGAACGCAAGTTGTATGTCCTGATGCTCCGATCCCTGAGGACCCACCAGCCAATGCTACGAAAGCTGTGAAGGATGCGCATAATAAGCATGTCAACGATTCTACTGATGTTGCATGCATTATGTTGGCAACTATGGTTCCTGAACTTCAAAAGGACATGGAACTAATGGAAGCCTACGACATGGCAGTAACGCTGAAGGAAATGTTCCAACAAAGAAGCTAGGCAAGAAAAGGTTCGAGACATCAAGAACCCGCATTCTTGTAAGATGACTGAGGGTGCGTCAGTTAGTCCTCATGTTCTGAAGATGAAGGGCTATGTTGACCAACTTGATAGACTTGGATTTCCCATAAGCCAAGAGTTGGCTACGGATTTGATCCTAAATTCATTACCGAAAAGTTACTCACAATTTGTGATGAATTACAATATGAATAATATGGAGAAATCAATTTCAGAGTTGCATTTGATGCTCAAAACTGCTGAACAAAATATCAAGAAACCCACTAGTAATGTGCTGATGGTCCAAAAGGGAAAGGGAATGAAGAAGAAAGGCAAAGGCAAGACTAAAGTTGCCAAGGCTGCTGCTGCACCTGTCGCAAAGCCTGCGGAACAAGTCAAGCCCCAGCCTGTTCCTGCTTTAAAACACCCAAAAGAAAAGGAATGGAGTTTCTAAAAGCAGAAATCGAACCTTATTAGATATGGTTCGATCTATGATGAGTCATGTGGATCTTCCATTATCCTTTTGGGGTTATGGATTACAAACTGCAGTTTTCACTCTAAATCGAGTTCCTTCTAAAGCGGTTGATAAAACACCATATGAGATATGGTACGGGAAGAGACCTAGTTTGTCTTTTCTTAAGATTTGGGGTTGTGAGGCTTACGTAAAGCGACAAGTCTCAGAAAAACTAGCACCTAAATCTGATAAGTGTTTATTTGTGGGGTATCCTAAGGAAACAAAAGGATATTACTTTTATAATCCCGCTGAGAACAAAGTGTTTGTTGCTCGGTATGGTGCCTTTATGGAAAAACAGTTTATTTCAAAAGACACTAGTGGGAGAGAAATAAATCTTGAAGAAGTTCAAGAATCGCAGATAAACAATGAACCGCTACTGGAAGTTCAACAACGTTCTGAACCAGTTGAACCTCCGCAAGTGACACAAGGCCCACGTAAATCTGGTAGGGTAAGACATGAGCCAGAGAGATTCGGGTTTTCTCATTACGATAGTCGTGATGTGTTGCTTATGGATCAAAATGAGCCCACCACTTATCAGGAGGCTATGTTTGGACCAAACTCAGATAAATGGCTAAGTGCCATGAACTCCGAGATGCAATCCATGTATGATAACCAAGTTTGGAACTTGGTTAATTTACCCGAAGGTGGTAAGACCATTGGATGTAAATGGGTTTTCAAGAAGAAAATTGACATGGATGGTAAAGTACATACTTTCAAAGCAAGACTTGTAGCAAAAGGTTTCAAGCAGACTCAAGGTGTTGATTATGATGAAACTTTTTCGCCGGTAGCCATGCTTAAATCCATAAGAATTTTAATTGCCATTACTGCATATTATGACTATGAGATATGGCAAATGGATGTAAAAACAGCATTTCTTAATGGAAAGTTGCTTGAGGCCGTGTATATGACACAACCTGAAGGTTTTGTACATCCTGAGAATTCTAGGAAGGTATGCAAGCTTCAAAGATCCATTTATGGATTAAAGCAAGCTTCTCGGAGTTGGAATCTTCGTTTTGATGAAGCAATCAAGGATTTTGGTTTTATTAAGAATGAAGATGAGCCTTGTGTATACAAGAAGGTCAGTGGGAGTGTAGTTGTTTTTCTGGTACTGTATGTTGATGATATATTACTCATTGAAAATGACATCCCAACATTGCAGAGTGTCAAGTCATGGTTAGGGAAGTGTTTCTCAATGAAAGACTTAGGAGATGCACCCTATATCCTAGGGATAAGGATCTATAGGGATAGATCTAAGAGGCTAATCGGTCTAAGTCAGAGTGCTTAATAGACAAGGTACTTGAATAGGTTCAGTTTGCAAGACTCTAAAAGAGGATTGTTGCCAATGTCTCATGGCATAAGTCTCAGCAAGAATCAATGTCCTAGGACAAATGATGAGCGAGATCGTATGAATAAGATTCCATATGCATCTGCTATTGGATCTATCATGTATGCCATGCTATGCACTCGGCCTGATGTATCATATGCTTTGAGCACTACAAGCAGATATCAGTCAGATCCAGGTGAGAGTCACTGGATAGCAGTAAAGAACATCCTTAAGTACTTAAGAAGGACTAAGGAAGTGTTCTTGGTCTATGGAGGTTTTGAAAATGATCTAGTTGTAAATGGTTACACGATGCAAGTTTTCAAACCGATATAGATAATTTTAGATCGCAGGTCTGGATATGTGTTTACTTTGAATGGGGGTACAGTAAGCTGGAAAAGTTCGAAGCAAGAGATCGCGGCGTGATTCTACAACAAAGTGAGTATATTGCGGCGTCCTGCAAAGAAAGGAGGCGCTTTGGATCAAAAAGTTCATTTATGAACTAGGTGTGGTTCCAAGTATTGCTAACCCTATTTGTTTGTATTGTGACAATAATGGGGCAATAGCACAGGCCAAGGAACCTAAATCACACCACAGATCCAAACATATACTCAGGCGTTTTCATCTCATCAGAGAAATTATTGAGAGAGGAGACGTAAAGATTTGTAGAGTACCTACTAAAGACAACGTTGTGGATCCATTGACAAAGGCTCTTCCACAAGCGAAACATGATGGTCATGTTAGATCATTAGGCATTAGATGCATGAATGATTGGCCCTAGAGCAAGTGGGAGATGTTGGGAAATATGCCCTAGGTCAATCTATTAACAGTCTTTATGAATACATTTTAGTTAATAAAATAGAGGATTTCATTTGCTGTTTATTATAATTGATTTGCATGTTTACATTATAATAAGATCCATGGGTATTTACGAAATATCCTAAATGTCCCTAGTCGATTATTATACTGGGAACTATAATGAATTAAGACTAGTGTGAGTCTTGATTGATGATCATACGATGATCATACGTATATGAATACGAATCAAGATCATGAATACTTGTTAGGGAACAAAGTACTGGACCGACCCGCTATGAGAACACCACATGGATTAAGTCATAGTTGTTTCTCATGATAGGTATATTTTTCAGGTCCTCGACTTGAGATTACCAGAGACTTCAACATTAGGAATACGGTGATTTGACGCAATCAAACGTTGTCTTTAACCTGGATGATTATAAAGGTTGTGATTGGTTACTTGTGTGAATAATGTGGTGAAGTTGTGTAATCGAGATAGAATTTGTCCCTCTCATATAAAGAGAGATATCCAGTGGATCCTCGATGCGTTAGATCGTTAAAAGGCCTAGTCTAAGTGAATTGATATTGATCAATGTCACTTAGATGTTTTCGATCTACCTAGAAATCGAGACTAGTACGATTGAACATGTTGGATGACAATTCCATGCCTTATGTTTGATCAAAAGGATATCGTGTGACAAAAGGATGTTATATACACTATTGATTAGGTTATATCGATTTGATATTCGTATAACTTGGGTAGTCATAATGTCTTGCTAGAGGTCGCTTATGACTTGTATACCAAAATGTGTTTTGGTACACTGCCAACGTTGTATGAGCCTATTGGGTCGCACACTGAGAATGGTTTTGCGAGATTTTAAGATGGTTCAAAAAAATGAATTTTATATGATAAAATTCATGACAGAAACGTCCTTGTAGTGTATTACACTTATACTTCTTTAAGTAGGGGTATATGTGTAATTTACTTAACCGTCTATATACAAGGGTTGTATAAATAGACGCTTTGAGTTAGAATACAAGTACGAGAAAGATTTTAAAAGGGCCGAAACTCTATTTTCGTTTTAAAGAAACGACTTAGAGGTTTTTGGTATGCTCTGGATCGTTTTGGAGAGAAACAAAAAGGTTTGATATTCTCTCGAAGCTAGCACTTCAAATCTCGGCCGCCATTCGTGTGTGGACTACTGATAGAGGGCGTTCGTCGTTGGCAGCGCCTTAGAGATCGATTAACCTTCAGAGAGGTATTGCGACTGAGGTATGATTAAGTTTTCATAGTTTAAACATGTTTTAATGGAATCAGATTCGGATCCTGTTGGGGTTTTCTCAAAAATTGTTTTGTAATCTCCGCTGCGCATGAACCCCAAAACCCAACACGTGATTCTAGCACCGTAGTGGGTGGCGGTGGTGACTGGAGAACGAGGGAAGGAGGCGGTTGAGAGTGAGAGAGTGTACCAACCGAAAAGAGAGAAGAAGGGAAGAAGGGAGAGAGAAGCTCACCTCGACGTCGTCGGTGGGTGTTGGGACGTCAGGTTCGTCGATGGTGGCGGTGGTGGTCGTCCAGCCGAGGGTGGGAGGACTGTGACGTGAGGGAGCCGAGAGCATGGAGGAGATCAGTCAAGAGTGAGTGACGAAACGAGAAAGAGAACGAGAGAGAGAGAGAGGGAGACTCACCTCGTCGGGGTCCGTAACGCCGGTGGGAGGCGGCAGCAGTGGCGAGAGGGCGAGGATGATGAACAGTGACGGCTTGGAGGGGGTAGGAAGATGATGAATAGTGATTAGGGTTTTAGGGAGAACAAATGGTTTTATATAAGTGTAATGGTGTGAAATGTTTTGCCCTTAGACTAACACTTGTTCATCCCTTGGACAGCTACCCTTATGGGTCATTTGGCTCATCCTTTTAACCTAACACATATCCACATCTCTATGACCATCCAATGGTTCTCCTCACTCACTTGTGTCACTTTAACAATCTTATCATATATTAACCCATTAATTTTATTAAATTACCAATAAGGTTACACAAATTCTCGCCTACTCGGTACACCGTGTCCCGCATTCGACACACTTCTCGAGGCGATCCCACTCTTGGGATTCGAATAAATTCCCTCATGCTTTTGTTATACTTTATTGTTAGAATTTTATTTCCTCAACTTAGGTCATGTTTTTCATTTGACTTTGTTTATTAAAAATATCCACTAAAACGGTTCCCGAAAACCCCGTTTAACTAGGCGCCATCTCACTCAATTAAAATATAGCCCAAACGGCTCGAGACCCGTAGAATACTATAATACTAATACACAAAGTCAAAGAATCATAAAATTACCTCGGCGTCGACTACCGAAGTTTGAAATACCATCCAGTATCCACGTAGCCAGGTCACAATCCTGACACGTGTAACACAAGTCAGTTAAAAATTCGAGGTTGTTACATGTTCGAGCCTGTTTATTTAAATTTCAGCTCCTCAAGTATTTTTTGATGCTTTATATTTCTTGCTATTTTTTTGTGTGATGTATGTTGCCTACAGCCATGGGAATACGATTGTCTGTTGCTAGAGGTCATATTTGTAAGTGTCGTAGATTTATCATTTTATTTCATGAATATGGTATGGACTTCTCTTAGGAATTTACTCACAGGACTCGTCACTGTATTTGTTGGGTGATTGAATGTAGATCCTTCAACGAGTAAAAGCAAAGATAATGTGGCACTAGGCGACTACCGCTGTGTTCATTACGATTCCATCTCATGTTTTGGACTACAATATATATATATAATTATGTTTTTCTATGTTTTATGGATTGTAGAGCACTGAATACATGTGTATGGATTTTTGTTGATATTCGCCTCAGTTATATGCATGGTATTTTGTTGGGTTTCCCACTATTTAAGATTATTTAATATGCGTAATTCACAAATTTAAGAATTCCATTGTTAATTACTAATAAATTAAATGTCTAACTTTATAAAACAACAAACATGAATGGCGTGATTAGTTAGACAGGACGAACCGTAATCAATAGGACAGCAGACTAGGCTTAGGTTAGTGATGTGTCCCGCGACACAAATTCTGATCCTAGGCCCTATCGACCTCGCTTTGAAACCAAACTGTGGCAGCCGGGCCCGGGGGTGGCTAATAGTGTTCCATGAGGCAGCCTCAAAATTTGGTGCTGCCACAGTTTGGTTTCAAAGCGAGGTCGATAGGGCCTAGGACCAAAAGTTTAAAGGAAATAGAATATAATTTAAATGTCACGGGTGGAATTTCTAACCCTTACTTAATTCCTTAATCAAGATCACCGACCCGTGATGTGGAACCTGCATGCAATACGCACACTGTAACGACCTAAAAATGCGTAAGGTTTATAAGGCTTTGTGTAGTACCTATTTCTTCTCATGTCAGTGTGATTGGACGATGACGTCAGAGTATGAGTAAGGTTCGCCTTAAAATACGTGCTAAACGGGGGTTAGGCGAATGAAAAATGGGTACACGGTGCTGGGGAAATGATATTTGTCGGCAACTGGCTCTTAAAAATAATAATTAATTAACCAGGGAAATGGGGTCAGGTTGTTAATATTCTATTCGTTCGCGATGGGCCGTGTCATGGTGTAGTAGAGTTCTTATCTAGACTACCATAGAATTCTAATCTGCGTGGCTTTTAGGATAGTGCGAATGTATCACGTCCTAGACTTTTTGTTTGGTACGTGATCTCCCTTGACTCAATAAGAGTCTGGTAGGTGTTTTTTCCCGTACTCAAACAACTATATCTTGGTCGGGACTACTTGGGTCATTCCATTCCTATGTTTTCTGGACACTCATTTATCGTTGATATCTCAATAGTTCATTATCATGCCATCTTTTATTATCTTTGGGATATTTACGCATAATACTTGATTAGCCGTTTATTTGACATTTGAAATTATGTTAAGACTCCATTTGGTTATTACCGTTCTATTTCTATACTCACCGTCTTTTTTTACGATGGGTGCAACCTCATCGTATTTCAGATCTCAAAAAGGAAAAGTAATGTCGATATGCGATTGAAGAGGAGGAATATTGAGGATCTAATCTCGCCTATTAGATAGGTTTTCAGCATTATATGTGTATGTTTTAAGAATACTTGGATATAGGTTGTGAGAAAGGATGGGCATGTATACTATGTTGTATTCTCCTTCAACTTGATGTTTGTATACATATGCAAGGTTTCCACACTCTAGGTTGTACTTACTAGTGTCTAATGAGTATATATATTAATTTGAGTTCAATTTGCTTCCTCTATATTTTGGTACTTTGAATAACTCATTAATATATAGTAACTCAATATAAATATCTTAATAAATGAAAAAGGTTATGGAAGGGTGACTCGGTGTTGATTGCATAAGTGTTGATTTGAGGTCTACGTAAGTTTAGGCCAAACGGAGCCCAAATTTAGCGTTGTTGAATTTGGGGCCGTTATAGTTGGTATCAAAGCATGTTTAATGGCTCTGAGATAAATGTTACAGTTAATATTAGAGCTATATTCTGTAACTCTGGTTACAATTATAATTGGTATTGAAGCTTAAGTTCTATAACTCGAAGGTTAGAATAATTATGAGGTCACCATTACAAGTGGTATCAGGGTTATATGCTATGACTCTGAGGTTAAATTAATTGAGATACCAAGGTTATAAGTGGTAGTATAGAGAAACGTTTAGAACTTTGGGGTTTAAATAATTGTGATAGTAATGTCACAATTGTTAACATAACCTAGGGTGGGGGAGCCTAGGGATGATGTATAGGATATTCTTTAACCAGATATCAACGTTATATTGGGTATTTATTAAAGCCTAAAGTTGAAAAACTTCACTCTTAATTGAATCACAACTAGATAAGACACAAATCAGTGGAAGTTAGGATAATGGTTGAACTTAGAGTAGAACCTTATGATCCTGACTTAAGTCTTAGTTGAGAAATTTAAAACTGGATAATGTGCTATTTGATGTGTTGTATATTATTATAATCGGTAGCTATAGTTTGATTTTGGATACGCTTTTGTGGTAGATTGCGATGGCCGATCAACCAGGGTCCAGTGGTAGTGGTAATTTGAAGGATTCTCAGCGGAGGATGGATGAAATACATTAGCTGGTTATGTTGCATTGCTATCAGCTAGAAGAAATTCTTCGACTTTTGAGGACACATGCCACAGTAATATCTCCTACTTTTACAACACCGACTACTTAGGTTGAAGGTAAGTCGAGTACGCCTAGGGATATGAGTACTAAGGCGATAGCTTAGGTGTGAAAGGAGAGGATCCATGGTGATCATTATGAGGATGAGGAAGTGAAGGTAATTGCACCGATTAGGGAAGTGTCTAGGGTGGTAGTTCCTTATGCTCTAACGATTGGGGTCGTTAGGAGATCATCTCATGAAGTACAGGCGGAGTACTATTTGTCATATTGTACCTAGAGTAAAGGCAATAGATAGCAGGGAGAAAGGCCGTGTTAACATTGCGAACAACCAGGACACATTGTTGTTGATTATCCTTTGACGACGGGGGTGTCACGGGATAGTACTCAAATGCATTTCCCAAAGGGACTACATGTTGTTACGGATCGTGATTCAGAACTGAAGCGAGACCTGAGGGCAGGCAAGAATTATTTTGCGTCTAGGCATAATTTTATATAGTTGGGTTTGTATTTTAGATCTGATTGAGGAGATTCTAAGTGAGTATGGTGTTAGCTTTGACTTTAGGCGAGTCTGGTAAAAAAAAGGACTCCAAAGGAGTCGAGAGTAAATAGTTCAAATGTACTCTAGTTGAGTAATGGTGAGGTATCCTGTATGAATTCATCCTTCGAAGCATCATATATATATTTAGCTATGTTGATGACTATAGGGAAGTCAACATTCAAGGAGTGGTATCACCAAAGGGCCGTACTTCTGACTATATATGAGTCTAGCTTTTGAAAGATTCACTAGCTATGTACGATGGCTCTAAATGGGTCAATATTTCAAAGTGATGGATGGGGCTAGTATCAAGACTCGAGGGAGTCTATACCCTAGGTGCATCCGTAAATTCAGGTAGGATATCGATAATTTTTCGGTCTAAGTGGGCTATATGGCAGTTATGGATTAGGTGATATATCTCACTACCATAATTACATGAATTTTGTGTGTATCTAAACCAACAGTTTAGTGGTTAGCAATCTCACCGTAAGTTGAAACAAATATGTCCTGCGATATGCTCACACATCATAAACTAATTGGGGCAGGTTTGTCTAGGTTAATTATCTATTCGAGAAGTTAGGTTGCCTACCATGTATTGCAATCTGTTGGATTTGAAACCTTTAAATGCCTTTGTGGTATATGCACATATTCAATGCCAAATCGATATATGC
The DNA here is from genome assembly GCA_039657345.1 of Stephania japonica. Classification (NCBI taxonomy): domain Eukaryota; kingdom Viridiplantae; phylum Streptophyta; class Magnoliopsida; order Ranunculales; family Menispermaceae; genus Stephania; species Stephania japonica. The sequence goes on from CM077559.1 coordinate 38,051,721, forward strand.
TTCAAAAAGATTCTAGATGAATTCGTATTTTAAGGGACGACCATAGACTGGATAAGCTAGTTGTATGCTACCAGTTATAGAGTCTAGTTTCACTTATTCACGTTGGTACGAGTACACGTGAGTAAAGTTAGAGGGATTGATTAAATAGTATTTCCCTACAGTATGAGTTTGATAAGATTTCACTTGAGTTAAGTTTAATTTCAAGGACGAAATTCTTATTAGTTGGGAAGGCTATAACGACCCGAAAATTGTGCTAGGTTTATATGGCTTTATGTAGTACCTATTTATACTTATGTCAGTGTGACAGGATGATGCGTCAAAGTTTGAGTAGTGTTCGCCTTAGAATACATGCTAAACAGGGTCGAGCAAATGAAAAATGGGTACACGGTGTCGGGGAAACAATATTTGTAGGCGACCGACAGTTAAAAACACAATAATTAATTAACCTAAGAAATGGGTCAGGTCGTTAATATTCTATTCATGCTCGATGGGGCGAATCGTGGTGCAGTTTGGAGGTGAAAATGTGGCCGGGAACATTATGCGTCACCCATTAGAGTCACCGATTGGTGTTAGCTAGCTAGAGCAGTTAAGGTGGCTAGAGTGAATAGTGAACACCAGATGCGCCTTGAGATACGCATTTGCGTGTAAATAGAAGAGTTTGATATATATATATATTGGTTTCTTTCTCCTCGCTGCTCAAACACTCTCGTCTCTCTTTCTCATTTCTATCTTGTTCTATTTTGGTTGGACAGGAGGTTCAATGGATTCCAGAGCTTGCGACTGTTGGGTTTTGGGGTTCATGCGCAGCGGAGATTACAAAACAATTTTGAAAAAACCCCAACAGGATCCGAATCTGATTCCATTAAAACATGTTTAAACTATGAAAACTTAATCATACCTCAGTCGCAATACCTCTCTGAAGGTTAATCGATCTCTAAGGCGCTGCCAATTACGAATGCCCTCTACTAGCTGTCCACACACGAATGGCGGCCGAGATTCAAAATGCTAGCTTCAAGAGAATACCAAACCTTTTGTTTCTCTCCAAAACAATCCAGAGGATACCAAAAAAAAAACTCTAAGTCGTTTCTTAAAACGAAAATAGAGTTTCGGCCCTTTTAAAATCTTTCGTACTTGTATTCTAACTCAAAGCGTCTATTTAGACAACCCTTGTATATAGACGGTTAAGTAAATTACACGTATACCCCTACTTAAAGAAGTATAAGTGTAATACACTACAAGGACGTTTCTGTCATGAATTTTATCATATAAAAGTCATTTTTCCGAACCATCTTAAAATCTCGCAAAACCATTCTCAGTGTGCGACCCAATAGGCTCATATAACGTTGGCAGTGTATCAAAACACATTTTGGTATACAAGTCATAAGCGGCCTCTAGCAAGACATTATGACTACCCAAGTTGTACGAATATCAAATCGATATAACCTAATCAATAGTGTATATAACATCCTTTTGTCACACGATATCCTTTTGATCAAACATAAGGCATGGAATTGTCATCCAACATGTTCAATCGTACTAGTCTCGATTTCTAGGTAGACTGAAAACATCTAAGTGACATTGATCAATATCAATTTACTTAGACTAGGCCTTTTAACAGTCTAACACATCGAGGGATCCACTGGATATCTCTTTTATATGAGAGGGACAAATTCTATCTCTATTACACAACTTCACCACATTATTCACACAAGAACCAATCACAACCTTTATAATCGTCCTAAGTTAAAGACAACGTTTGATTGCGTCAAATCACTTGTATTCCTAATGTTGAAGTCTCTGGTAATCTCAAGTCAGAGGGCTGAAAAATATACCTATCATGAGAAACAACTATGACTTAATCCATGTGATGTTCTCGTAGCGGGTCGGTCCAGTACTTTATTTCCTAACAAGTACTCATGATCTTGATTCGTATTCCTATACGTATGATCCTCGTATGATCATCAATCAAGACTCACACTAGTCTTAATTCATTATAGTTCCCAGTATAATAATCGACTAGGGACATTTAGGATATTTATGTAAATACCCATAGATCTTATTATAATATAAACATGCAAATCAAATATAATAAACAATAAATGAAATCCTCTATTTTATTAACTAAAATGTATTCATAAAGACTGTTAATGGATTGACCTAGGGCACATTTCCCAACAGCGACATCGTGGAAACATCGCTACACACTAGAGTTGAGGTAAGAACTCGACTCCTCACTTCATTCTTGTCGTTTTAACGTTAGTTTTAAGGGTGTTTGTCCAAGTTGAGATTTTCGTTTTAGTCGGTAATTGGTGTTATTTGGGGTTTTGGATTGGTAACGACGTCCCAAGGAGTTTTGGATAGCCTCGAAAAGCGGCAACACGAGCTGGGGAGTCGAAAACCTCGGATTCTCATTCAGTTGTCAACGTCGCCTGGGATATCGTAGCACCTGTAAGCAACAACGTCAGTCACGACGTCCAGAACAAAGAGGGTCTTAACTTCTGTTTTCCTATGTCTCAGTGGATTGTGATTTAAATTTAAAAGTTTTTTATTCAACCTTTACGTTTTGATACCAACTGTGACGCCTCCAAATTCTACAACCCTAGAATCGGTCGTCGCCCAGCCTGGACCCGCGCGAACCCCCGAGCTAATCCCACCGAGTCGCGCGGGGCCAATGAGCCTATCCTTACCATTCAATCATTTATTAATCATTTAAAAGTGAAGTCAATTAATTAGCGACTTATCAAAGTAATAAAAGGAAGCAATTAATCTCAACTAATCAATTAACCTCGAAAGCTACAAGTTAGGACAAAAACCTAGGGTGTAGGAACCCCGTATATCATATATACCATGTAAGTAAGGAGAGTATCATCTAAGTCATAATATCCAAAAATCTCTCAACCCATAACCTCATGTACAAAAACAATATAGGTAACTAATAAATCCAAAAAGTCACCTATGTCAGCAGAGGAGGGCCACTAAAAGTATATCGTCTAACTGCACGACCTTTCCTTTGCTGGACTGAGGATCTGCACTCAGTCAAACACAAGAATAACGAGCCCAAGTAAGTAACGCTAAACAGGAACAACAGTAAATACAACATTTCGAATTAAATAAATGAACAGTCAATTCATGCAGATAGAAAGAAAAGGATAGGGAGCGCATGAATACATAAAGACTGTGGATAAATAAATAAGCAATCGAAATTGAGTGTCCCAAAATACAAAAGAAAGACACAAGTGGTCCCGACCAATCAAAGTCATTAAGCCGATGACAAAATCTCCTTAAAGGCTAGGAGTTGAGGATAAAATCTCCTTTAAGACCCCTACGCGAATGCAGAGTCCCAATCAATCTGTTGGAGAACTCTCACCCCGTATATGTTATTACAACCAATCACGTATCCCCACCTAAACCTCGGTATAATACACCGCGAGTTCGAAATTCTGCAAGGATCACGCTTGACACACTTGACTTAGGACAACTCATATAAATGGAATGAAACAATATCAATAAATAATTCAAACCTCAAGAAATAACTGTAGTGTTCCTCACTGGTTTACTTACCTCCAATCCAAGCTAATTCGCGCTAACACGGACTCCGACACGCCCTTACGGTCCTCGTGTGTGCAAAAATCCTGATAATGCAATTTATATCAATTCCTTAATTTCCTATGATTTTTCCAAATTTCTAACTATTTTTGCCAATTTCACGTTTTTCAAGGCAAAAACCCTGACATAACGTCTCGCAAAAATCCCAAATATTTCACTTTTTATTGAAATTCCCAAATTTCTCTTTATTTGATGAAAATATAATTTTCTAGAATTTTTCCTGAATTTTCTTTATTTTTCTGGAATCTATTTCAATTAAAATCATTTTTAATATATTTAATTGAAATAAATAATTATTTATTAATATAATAACAGGTGGGTGGGTCGCGGGTCGGGTCTGGACCGCCCTGACCGGGTCAGACCAGGTCTAACCGGGTCAGATCCGGTCCAACCGGGTTAGGTCACCTTGACCCGACCCGTTTCCTCTTCTTTTTCCTCGTTCTAGCGCTGGAACAACAAAACATTTTTTTCTTTCTTTCTCCAACAACATTAACAAATAATTCAACAACAATCACACACACATCACCACCATCATCAACATCCCATTTTCACCCTTTAAATCCACAATCCCCTCAACAACAACCTCGAGAACAAATCTAGGAAACAACGACAACGACAATACCATCAATGAAATCAATAACTTGCTTACCTGAATCTCGCCTCGACGTCTCGTCCACACTCTCCGCGGATCGCCGCTCTCCCCTCCTTGATCTCTCCTTCTCTCGGTCGATTTGGGATGTGAAAATGATGATGGCGATGGCGTGTTGGTGTTTTGGGGGTATTTTGGGTCAAATGACTAAAATACCCCTCACCCTTATCCATACCCTTTACAAATTTATCGCCCCTTTGGTCATTTTGCAGTCACCTCCACCAACTTTAATGACTCTAATAGGTGACTCTTTGTTGACTTTTGGTCTTTTAATCTCATCCATTTCAAACAACACTCAAAGCTTCCTTCGGGTATTCTCGCACCCGACTCATAACACTAACTTTGTTCATCGCGTCACCACAGACGTACCGACGTAACATCGGACTTTACAACCTTTTAATTATTATTTATTTTATATTTTTGTCATTGTTTTTAATTAAATTTGTTCCCCGGACTACCAACTCTTGTACACAAACGTCTTTATACGTTAAAAACTTTGAAATTGCACAAATGAACTACAATATAATACAAACACCATATAAAACTAACATACATCGGCGTCGACGTCCGAGAATTGATGACTGTACCACGGCGTAGGCCCACGTATCACCTGTATTGACACGTAGCACGAGTTAAATTTTTTGGGTCGTTACACTCAGACACTTGTTTAAACCTAGCACGAAAGTCTTCGCTCTCCTAGTACTCCAAGTATCTCCTCCAAGCCTCATCTATAACAAATTCTGGTTGGACACAATTCTTCTTCAACTTACTCATCAATACGTTGTATCTGATGCTTGCCTTTGTGTCATATGCTGCATGAATGAAATCATCATGAATCGCGGAATCCCAAAAAAAATGTACCTAAAAAATGAGTAGTGAAATTATTTTGAGAAGGAAAAAGCAACATCTAACATTCGCAACTTATATGAAATTCCTAGAAAAAATTTAAACTCAATGGAAGTGTGGAACTTTCTATTCTAACAAACAATAATCGTCATTAAGATGCTAGCAACTTAAAAAACATCATAAGACCCATTTAACAACTATAAAAATGGATCTGAAAATTATAAAATTACTCATTGCATAACATACTGTTCACAATCATTACAAAAACATCATAAGACCCATTTTACAGAATTTAAACTTGATGGAAGTGTGGAACTTTTCATTCTAACTTGCCAATGACATACTAGTCACAGTTCAGAAAAGTATTCATTGTATACAAACTAAGTAACCAATGATTATTCTTCTCATTTGGGTAAGCAAAAATAAATTCAAAGGATTCATTCGTTTTTTCCTTGTTTTTCTCTGCATGTCTCATATTTTTTTAATTGCTCTTCTCATATTATTTTCTTTTGCATTGTTTGTAATAGAGTTGTTTTTGATCTCTTGCCTTGTTTTTAAAGTCACTGTAAATGCATGTAGATTGCATCAATTGAAAAAGTGTACGTAGATATGGAGGGTTCTAGTTCCCAGCAAAATAATATAAGAAAAACCCAGCATGGAAGTATGCTATTTTGAACAATCCAAAGAACACAAATGATGTCACTTGTATCTTTTGTCTGAAGACCTATAGGGATGGTATTCGTAGAAATAAACAACACCATATAGGAGGTAATAGAAATGTTACTGCTTGTTTAAGAGCACCTATTGATGTCAAAGAAGAGTTGAAGACTCATGTGTAACAAAAAATGGTCACTCGTTCTTATTCATTACCTTGAACTAATGAAGAATGTTACGAGTCTTATGGTATTGAGAAAGATGAGGAAACTGTTGTCCTAGTGTGATTAGAGGCAAAATGCCAAGACAAAAATGTTGAAGCAAACCATAATCAGTGAGAAGTACAACAAGGAACAAAGAGATACTACTTGTGATTATTTTGCATAATGGATCTCTTAAGTTGGCATTCCATTCAACACAGTTCGATTAGAGAGCTTTAATGTTATGGTAAAAGCTTTAGGACAATATGGGCAAGGGTTAAAGCCTATTACATTTAATGTAAATTTGATTGTCAAGCCTTTTTGTGTTGTCAAATATATATATATATATTTTTATAAGAAAGAAACCAACTTGCCCCCTATGAGACTTGAATTCCCAACCTCTTACACAAGTATCTAATACCAAACCAATGAGCTATCCACTTGGTAGGCTCTTTGTCAAGTATTATTGTGTAGTAAGGTTGCATGTGTTGTTAACATGACATCTAAATCCATAAAGATGTGACACTCCACAGCACACCACAAGACAATAATAATAAGAGATTTTGTTTTTGTCCTTACTTTCTTATATATCCATTTTTCTAATAGTTTATAAAATGATGTGATTATAACCAAGCTTCTAACTCATTTTCTACCTATGCACACCTTCAAATGTACATAATACATAAAAGTATTCCCTTGTCTCAATGATTAATAATTTTGAGATTTCACTTTTATTGCCATGTTTTGCCTATAACGAAAAGCTCATAATACTTGATGGTGTATTTGTTATGGTTGAAAAAACTCTATCGAGATACACTTGCTCATGTTGCCACTATCTTTCATTTACTTTTTTGACCACATTTTCTTTACATCGGCTTTCATTATCTTTATCATTGATCACAAATTGCTTTACATTTCTTATTACAAGATTGCCCACATCTATTTTGTCCTTGCAACACTCAACCAGGTTAGTTCCATGCCTAATGCCTTAAACATTAATTTATTTGAACTTATTCACTATTTTTGGTAATCTATACCATGGCCTAAAATAACGTATGTAGATACACAAAATTTTGATGAATAACAACAATAGCTTGAAACATCCATGTATATTCCTATAGCTATAATAGAATCATAAGAACTTGGTAGAGCAGATAATTAAATTGATGTGGGGCTTTAAAAAACATTTATGTGGAACAAGAGCTACTTATATCATATTCAAAAACTAAGTTTGAAATTGAAATGGATAACAAGCATTACTTGAAAGATACATATCCCTTCACCAAAAAAACATCTATATTTTTGCAACTAGAACTATAACTAGGCAGAGCAACTAATTTTATGGAAATGGAATAACTACAATAACAATCATATCTAAAGGATATATCTATTAGTTCTTAAAGATAGTTTTGGTTTTTTTTTCTTCAATAGGTTTGTTATTGTTATTTTCGTTGCAATATAGACGACATCCCTTATACAGATTTAAAAAGACTTTAGCAAAATCTCCAATAAGAAAAATCAGTCCCTGGCAACGGAGCCAAAAATTGACACGCGCCGAACGCGTTAATAAAATAATTCCTTAAACTAACTATTTGCAGATAGTGGCAAAGGGTTGATCCCACAGAGATTGGTAATCTTTCTAAGGTTCTAAAAGAAAGGAAAAATGGGGGGTTTAGAGAAAATGACTTAATTAATTAATCTAGTTACTAAGAAATTAAATAAATAAAAGAAATACCTAGGTCTACGGTTCCACAAGACAAGATCAAGATTCAATGTCATATCATGGTCGTCAATATTTCTCAAAACAATTATTAATTCAAGTTCCCCTAGATTAGCTATGGAAAATCGACATCCGCCAGAAATTCCTAATTCCTCTAATCTTGATAGCTAGGACATCTGCCACTAACTACTTCCCTAATTAATGCATAACCCTATACATCCACCATAAAGTTTAACACACTAACCACAGTAATAAATATTTGTAGGAATACTAATCCTAGATAACTGGATCGCATCCACTCCCAATTTAACCTAGATTTAATTGTTGCACATTCAAGAACCGAAACGTTTTGACGGCAATCGGGTGAATATTTGTCACTTTTATTGTCGCAAAAGTACAATTACGGATACAATAGAGTCAATTGACTATAGATTTTCCACCTAGAAAAATGCACTGGCCACATACATACCCTACGTTTAAACCATATTCATAAAAATCAACAACAATGAAATAGAAGAAATTAAACTAAATTAAATAATAAAAATAATAGATCTCACAAGTAATGCCATGAATCAATAATCCTGAATTGCTTCACCTCCGACCTAGGTAATGACTTGATTAGTCGGACATGTTCTTCACAAAACCCCAAAGAAAAATACTGCAGAGAGTTCTCCAAAGAATAGGAGTTCCAATTCTAATAATACCTAAAGTCTTAATATGAAAAACTACTAAAAATTGGTCTATGGAAGAGAGAAAAACTGTTTTGGGCATTCTTGGTGTTCAGGACACGTGTCAGGCTGTGATTGGGTGAATTGTTGGGCACTGCTGACGTGTAAAACTCTCATTGGACGAAAGGACGGCATGGTGATGTGCTGGCAAGACGTGCGCACGACACTTGGCGGGCGAGAGTGCGGGAGGAAGCTCGCATGAGTTCGTCGAAAATCTGGGAGACAGAACTACACGAATCCCGAGTCCAATCAATGTACGAGAGAGATGAGACATCGGGGAGAGGAGACATGGCACGTTGTGAGTGGTGGAGAGGAGTTGTTGTGCATACGTGGTGTGAGGCGATTGGTGGAAAGGATCTGATACGTGGCGGGCGACTACTGTACATGATCACTGTGTTTTAACGTGCTGGACCAATAACAAAGCGACACATGACAGTGATGGACTCAATTTTGAGTATTTTTTAGCCCCAATATCCGATCACTGCAAGTAAATACTCTATTTTGAGTATTTTTTTGCCTCAGATTCAACCGTGCACTCTGTTTAATTAGACATACATTTTAAAGACTTTCCACACTAAACTATATTAAAATAAACTATTAAATCCTAGAAATACTGACCTATCACATGCCAAATATTTCCTAATCAGGATCAGGGGATGTTGCGTTCCCTTCAGCCAATGTGCTCGGGAAAATCCTTCAGCACGCTGGGCACTCTAGATAGCAGGAAATTTCCTACAAGTCCTAATTTTCTTGCAACACCTAAACAACTAGCCTAACCCCACTTTAAGATATTCTAATACATGTCTAACCACCCCAGGGACATAGGGAAGTGTGCTGAGAGTTCGAAAACATGAGTTTTCGCGTCGGGAGGCCGAGAAATAGCTAAGAAATAGCTTGAGTGGTAGGAATCCCATTTGAAATATTTATGCATTCGTTTCACTCTATTATCACTGCCTTGCTGTCCATTACGACTGCTATGGCTATCTTATTCGAATATCATGATATTCGTTTGGTTCCTCACTTTTTGAGTATCGGATACATAATATTACGTTGCTTCAAGTTTTATTGACTCTATTGACATTCCTATTATCTTCCTTGTTGTGTTAATGGTTCTTATTTATTAAATAACATGCTATTAGGAGATTGGTTTAGAGATGACATAGGGATGTTTGTAATCATGGATTGTGTGCTTTGCATAGCACACTGTCTTATGTTAAAATTTGAAATCGAGTCTTTCTTGATATTATAAAGTAGTCTTAGAATCTAGAGTTTATTTCACAATATAGAGTGGGCGGGTCACGCAGTCACTGGACTTCAGGGATGTCGGAACTCTCCACTACATTCAAGCAACTCACGACATAATGAACCGGGGTGTTTGGCAAGAATTGACATACTTTGAATTTAATGAGGCATTTGAGAGAGCTTACACCCTACAATAGTGGAACAATTAAGTCTGAAGTGATGTAACTCATGGCCGACCGAACCTAAATCATTACTACTTAGCCTGTGTCGGTTTCGATTGTACCTTCCAGTATTTTCTAGCATATTTTATTTAATTAGAGCAATTCTTGGATATTGTTTATGCTTTTAAATACTGTTTATTTACTTTAGAAATGTGGATAAATATATCAATTAAGAATTACTGTTATACTTTTGTACTCACTGTCCTTTTTTAACGGTGGATGTGGATCCATCGAGCAATAAGTCGGGCAAGAAGAAGATTGGTGACTAGCTCTGAGCTTAGAGCATGTTATTGTCCTGACTTGTAGGTTTTTAATATTTTGTATATTACTGCTACTTTGTCTTCAATACTATTGGGTTGTATATTTGGTTGCACGATAGTTCCCCGACCTTTTGACTTTCACATTGTCTATATGTTCGCCACTTACTTTATATATATATATATATATATATATATTGTGATCCTTATTTCCTGGTTTCCACACTTAAGATTTACATAATAGCTTTCGCATAAATCGATAAGTCTTCCGCTAAATTCTGTTAAGACTTATGCTAATTCACTAAATTACTAAAAGTTTTTTAATAGCTCTAAATTTCTTTAATTGGTAGGATTAATGTATTATTTATCCTGAACTCGATTAAGTTGGTAAACAAGTTAGAAAGGCTAACTAATACATAGTTAAGTCCTACGAGATCGAGATTAGGGTTTAATTATGGGATTAGGTTGGGCGGTGCCCTAAATTAGGAAAGGGGTCGTCACAGTTGGTATCAGAGTTGGGTTCTCGATAAGTCATAGACAATTGAATAAAACACAAACCTTAGAAGCAGAAACCAGGCAATCCTTGCTTAGAAACTATTTTGTTAGGAAACCCGAAGATCCTAACTTAGAACCTTAGTCAAGAAGCAAATGTGAGTCAGGTAATGATAGGGACTTATATGTGTGTTATTATTTGGTTTGTGTATTATATATACGTATACCATAAGTAATCTGATACATGTTTTTCAATGCAGATCACGATGGACGAACAACAGACTCCACTAGTTATAGAAGTTAGTCAGATTAGTGATTAGACCAGATATAGAGGGTTGGATCCGACAGTAGTCGCATGACTCGCAGTACACAATTTTCAGTTTGAGCTGTTGATGGCAATGATGCGCACTAAGACAACAACAGTTACATCTCATACCGCCGCACGAACACCGGTCATGACAAAGACGACAGTTGATCCTTTCATTCAAACTATACTAACTTAGGCAGTAGTACAGGAAACTCCAGTAGTGGCTGCACCGATATAGACACCCGTAGTGGCACAGACAGACATATTCAAGACTTCATTAACAACAGAGGTCAGCTTATGAGGGAGTTCATCAAATTTGATCTGGTTCACTTCTTTTGAGGTGGAGACGCAGAAACGGCCAGGAAGTTGTTGATTGCGCTTCAACAGTTATACAAGCTGATGAGGATACCGAAGAGCATTCAGGCCTGTCTATTAAGACATTTGCTGAGAGGAGATGTTTTTCGTGTAGTGAATAGCATACACCGACACTCATTTCGAGCTGACCACATTGGCAGAATTTTGAACAATTTTCTACGTCTAGGACATCCCGATAGAAGTTCTGTAATGACCCCAAATCCTGAGGTTCGCCACTGGTGCCAATGTGGACTCACAACTAGCCACATAGCCGCCAGCGGTACCCCGCGTGCGACTAATTCGCCAATTATTATTTCAACCTCGAATTATAAGCATTTTTTAAATCATCATAGTTAAGCGAAAAACTTATAAACATGATAGATTCATTTAAGACATTAATTGCATATTAATAAAGCAATTTCCTAATATGGAAAGCACGTAAACCATGCATCATATGGATATCAAGATGAAAAACCTCAAAATATAAGAATATATGCCATGGGTATCTCACAATGTCCCATAACCCAACATAAAAACAATAGCAAAATATATATACAAACTTACATTTCCGACGTGTAGTATGAAAATCACAGGTAGTCGACTAGCTTACCCTTGCCATGACTTGTACCTGGATGTGTAGTCAAACCATCATAAAAAACGTAGATGACGAGTCCAGAGTGAGTATTCCCATGGAAGTCCAGTGAGTAATTACATAAATAAATACAAGAATTTAATAAGGTATTAAATAAACATGCGGAAAAATAAACAGGCAACAGTGCTTATTGCATGAATAAATAATGGGTAAGCTCAAAGTGTGTATCTAAGTTTAACTCAGTCGAGCACCATACTTTGGACTACACTATGAGCACTTCTAGCGAGTAGCACTCTAACAAAGGCCAGCCTCCTAGTCCTCTTGATGGCCGACGTAGACCCACGATGCATCGACACGTGCCCTGAAATGATACTCGGGTCGAAATATCCACCGAGACCTCTGGCAATATGTGTTATGGACCAGTGGACATACACACAAGGAAATAACACGACGAGGGAGCACCCTACCCATCGTTTATATAACCACAACAGGAAAGGAATAATTGAACAATTGAAAGAAATTTAAATATATAAAGTATGTAAATACTCAATGAATTTCAATTAGGATACTACATACCTCAAACCGCACTTCAACTAATACGATACCATCCAATCACGTCTCCAACTATATGCCTAATCACTAGTTAGTCAGTCCTAAACACCTGATTCCTGACAATTCCATTAATTTCCCAAACTTTAGAAGTTTCCCCAAATTCTCATTTGTTAGATCAATATAAACCACATTATATTCAATAATGGTCTCCAAGAGTCCCCCCAATAGGCCAAATTGGTGAAATTCCTTTTTAAATATTTAATTAAATTTCCTGTCTGGACGCTGTGCAAGGTATTGTCGTGAGCAAATGCTCACGACGTCTAGGGAAGTGGGTTAATGCTCTTGTAGCTGTGACTCGCGCCATTATGGGTTGGTACCCATGGCGTGACCTAAAACTTAATGTTATGGTGTCTTGCTACCTCGGACGCCGTAAGAGGCGTCGTGACGGATTTACCCCCATGGCGTCCCTAGCGGTGTCCCACACAGAAATGAAATACTTGTGGATTTTCGGCCCGTCGTCGTAATCCGAACTTGTTCCAACCTCTCAAGGATTTCCATAACAACCATAATAAACCTAAATACCTCGGCGAAATGCGTCCAAGGTAAAAAACCCAATATTTCTCAAAAAAACTTCGATAGTTCGCCAAAATTTGAAAAGTTCTCAACCATAACAACCAACTTACCATTGTTACTCCACAAAACACTTGAAATCCATAGCAACACATTGAAAGCTGGTGTGCTCAACACACATCCACGAAACCTGTGTCAAAACCCAAAAAAATAAACCTGAAACGTAGATAATCACGAGGACAGCGAGAATGTCACCTTCAATTGTCGATTCACCATCGTCTGATTCTCTAAATCACCTCTAGATATCCACAAAACCCTCAATACACAACAAATTTTTGGATTTGAGTGAGCAAAGAGAGAGAAAAGGGGGTAGTTGGTGAGAAATCCAACTATTTATAGGTCCAAGTCATCTCTTGTGTTAGGTGTATCACAATGCCTCATCCAAGTGTCATGATGGGGTCAACAAGTTCACTAAAATGGTGACTTATCCCCTTGGTCTTATCCTCTCTCAACACAATTGATTTGCCTCTCGAACGTTCCGGTACTCAACTCCGCACCGCGACGCGTGTCACTCACGTACAACAACAGTCTTACTTGACTAACCAGCATTTAATAATTGTTATTTAATGCATTTTATTCATTTATCATGTGTGTATTATTCCCAACCTAATTTTCTTTCATTCTCCTATCCATTACTCGCGCACATTAATCAAGGTGAATACCCGTCACACTATCTCGCATGGTCAATAAAAATAAAAATAAAGATATCACGATGTAAATAAACATAACTAGACACATACACCGCGAATTAAACATAAAGCACACAAAAATAATCTATTCAACTACTCTGGGTGCGCCCTGGCCTAACTACGAAGTGCTGAGCTAGCATCTATGTCTGCATACACGTTATAATAGCAGCTTAAATAAAATTGAATCATTACAGTTCTTCCCATCTAGATGAGATTTCGTCCCAAAATTTAAAAATAATGAACTTAAACTCATATACTAACAAATGGTTGAGGGTAACGTCTCCTCATAGTAGACTCGAGCTCCTCGTTGAGTCCTTCGGTCCCGTGATTTTTCCAACAAACCAAAACCTTCAAGATCTCCCTGTTTCGCAGAGTTTGTAACTTACGATTAATGATCTATACTAGCTGCTCCTCGTAAGTCCCATCAAGTCGAACCTCTACTTGTCTAACATCAACCATCGATTTTACTCATTACCTAGCCAATCTCTACATGGACATATGAAATACTGGATGAACCCCAACTAACAACGGCAGTAACTCCAATCCACATGCCACAATGCCAACTCGTGCCTCGACCCCGAATGGTCTAATAAATGATAAGTCGTTAATAGTATTGTAGTATTTTTATGTATTTAAGTATTTTATAGTAAAATCTCTAAAATATTGGTCTAATACTCTTTATTTGTCATTTTCATATATTATGGACCGCGTGACTGAAATCAGGTGAAAAACTGTATAAAATAAAATATTCATATGGCCGGAGGTATTCTACCGTGAAAACCGTGCTAGCACACATCTTTAGCACGGCCTTGACGGGTCCAAAACATTAGAAACATGCCTTGCGTGATTGATGACCTGGCAGGCATTGAAAGGGGGTGGTGTGCTATTGTGTGCATTGGTGTGTTGTAGAGATGGTGATACAGTGTAATGCCGAGCATAGGAGCTTGTGTGCATGCATGAAGAAACCCATAGAAATAGCCTCAAGATGCGCGTTGAAAAATAAAGATTGAGTGGAACGTTGTTCATTCGCTAGAATTGAAAGGCAAAAGAAGTCGATTATGTTTGTTTCTTTAGTTAAGATAGGATTTTGTTTTTTTCTGAAAATATTATATATATATACCTAAGTTATAAAAGCGTCAATAAATCGATTTTCCTTCGTAACTTAAATTGTTTAATGTACCCTTTTGAGATCTGATTTCGATTTCCATTTTGTAAGCAAAAAGACGATTCTATCCTCACGAATTTCAACTGCGTTTCCTTTTAGTTCCCAACTCTCATATTTTGTTTTCGATTTTTGTCTCCCTCCTCAACTCTGCTCTCTTTGTCGTAATCGATCTCTAATCTATTCTCTTGTCGTAATCAATCTCTAATCTATTCTCCGCCCTTTCTCATTATCTCTCTTGCAACTAATGGGAATCAATGGCGCTCTCTTTGTTCTTTTGGTTTGGGAATCAAATTAGGCTTGGATTGGTGTGGTAGGATTCAACATGGGTATTTTGATTGTTTTATTGATTTTACTTATTTGATGTGAATTAGATATTTCCAGTGTTGATTTTTTGTAACAATGTTAAAGTGTTTGATGTTGTTGAGTTCCAGTTTTGTTTTTCGAAAATTTCTCTTGGATGTTTATTTAAAAGGATCGTTGTTGATATCTCTTTAAAATTAATTAAGACAACAACAGATGTGTTTTCAAAAAAAAAAGATATCAGCAGATATAGTTGTAATTGGATAAAGACCCTTGAATTAATTAAGATAGGCATATGTTAGAGTGATATTTTTCTACTAAATTAGGATAACGTGGGCTAATCAGAAAGTTCATATGCTAGGTTGATAATTAGGTGTTGAGGAGCTTTAGATTTGTGAGGCATGACATCCTTTTCAATTCATCTTTGATTGCTCCGTTGGTCTTCGATAATCAGCTTGATTTGTGTGATTTAAGCTTCCTCACTGATCAAAATTTGAATGGAGTATTCGAGTCAAGAGTCAGTTTGCAGAGAGTGGATGCTCATGAAGCATAGTGCAGGGTATTCGTGATCAAAATGTTCAAATCAGAGATAGGTTTAGCTTTTTTGGTATTCACGGCTATATGGTGCATTATATGTTTTGTTATTATTCCAAGATTTGGCTTTGCTTTGGTGGTATGAGATTCATGATTTGGTGTCTTTGCTTGTTTGAGGTCCAATGGTCCCTTTTTTTTTACATATAAACATACATTCTCTGCTAAATATTATATATCAGGACATATGGATCTGTTGATTTCTTTTATAAATATGTATGTGAATGTATTCAGTAGTCCCTCAGTAATGCTTGTGTTCTTAACATTTTCTTCAATTTAAACAAGAGATTAAATAATGAGCTATGTTAATTTTATAGATCAATTGTGGCATCTTTTTAATTTAATTATAGAAACATTTAGTAGAAAACCAAGTCTAGAGATCAATAAAGTCTTGGAGAGTGCCTCATGTCGAAGGTTCTATGATAAGCAGTTACAAAATGAGTGCCATGGATTTCTTATAAGATCTAGGAATCTTCAATTTCTATGAAGATTAATTGTTCTTTCACTAAGTAATTATATCTTTTGATGGGTATTGAATGAACTTTGATAATTTGTGAATGCATGCTCTCATTGCTTACAATGGAATGGATATTGAACGATATTGTTTTGTTCTAGTCGCTGGCTTGTCATTACTATAACAGTCAATGAAATCTTTGTCTTAGCAGATCAATCTATGGTTAAAAAGCTTTTTTAGCATTATATGACATTGTTTGGCATTTTCGTTCTTTTTTTCATATTGGTCTGAATAATCAATCCGTTGGAAATCTAATAATTGATATAAGTTTCTTAAAATTACATTTGATGTTTAGTGACAATATTCTTCAGTGTTGATGGAATACCAGTTGGCTCTGTTATGGATGCAAGAGTGTCATTTCAAGTAATTCTTTGTTATGCGTTTTTATATGCCTTGCATGAACTAGTGAAGAGCTTTGCAAACGTGTGGCTACCACCATAGAAAAGTAGGAGTGTTCTTACAAGGTGGACTTGTACTGCTTAGTGAAGGCTTAATGGCAGCTACCTGAACCAATTAAAATTGATTAGAACTAAAACAATTCTTTTGTGACACGGAAATGAACCATTACTCACGCATTAGTGGAGATAATAGTATGATTACTGTGGCGGCCCCAATTTCCGGGGTCGCCCCGTGCTAACAGTTACTTCTCCAGCTCATGCACCAGAAATAACTGCCACGTCATATCCTATCCCATTATCTAATAGTCTCACAATTAATGTTATAAATCCATAACGGCGGAAGCCTTGTGAATTATCACAAATGTGTTATATTAGTTTTCATTGTCCATCCTATAGTGGAAAACCCGGCTGTACATGCATATAGGCGATTAAGTAAACAGTGTTATATACAAGTACGCTTATGATAGGTTTCCCCATCCCAAAATACTACAAAATATCAAAACAATATATATATACCAAGACACGTACTAGCAAGTCTTGACGATGATAAGTCGATGTAATCGCCAAGAACCTCCTTACCCTTGCTTGGTACCAAGATCTCGCACTCGCTTATCACAAAACCGATAACGAGTCCAAGAAAGTAAAATCCCAAGGAAAACCACCAGGCATTTAATTTATGAACATAAATGGAAACCAATAAACAATGTTAAATAATCATGCAATAATCAAGGAATTAACGCAGTAACCGCTCAAATGGAACATGCATGAATATTAACACTCGAAACAAATGGGTGTGAACCAAATACATAAGAAGTGAACTTAGAACCAAGGTGGCCCTGGCCGTACTCTACTCCCATGACCCCGCAAACCGTGTCCCTAAGTCACAATTTCTCCCAAGCGACCACACACCCGAAGGGAAACCCATCGAAACTTCACCGTTTCCATCAATAATAGATTTAGATTAACAAAGAATTTAAAGCTCAAAGAACAAACAAGTAAATGCAATAGTGGTGTTCAATTGGGTTTTACATACCTCAAACCGCGCTCAAAACCCCAAAAATATCCCCCGTCTGGTTTTCCTCAATTCCCGATCGAAATTACTTGTTTTGGACACTCCCGAGATTCATTTATGAGGGTTAGGGTCAATTAATTTGATTATATTGTTATTTAGGCTCATTTATTCATTTCCTTATTTTTTGAGTTCCAGTGGACAATTAGCGCGCTAATGAGGTAAATTAGCGCGCTAATTTATCTCATCACTATTCATTGTCGTCTTCAATCGGCGTGATTAGCGCGCTAATTTCTCCAATTAGCGCGCTAATTGCTCGTCGTCCGAAATTTCCAAATTAACATCTTGAACTCCAAACAACTCACAAACCCATAAATGCAATTTCCATCTTTCCATAACTCCTCAATCACCTTAATTACACCATTTAAACATCAATTACCATAATCAAACACAAAAATCCACAATTTACTAAAAATTTCCATTTTTAAACCCATTTATAAAAATTCATCAAATCTCTCTCAAACTTGATTAATTTCACCATCAATGTCATACAAACCTCATGAATACTAAATCCCACCTAAAATACGAGAATTTAATCCCCCTAAATTCATTTGAAACCCAAATCATCCAATAACCCCAAATTCTCATGAAAATCCAAGATAAAATGATTTCATACCTTAATTCTTGTTATGGATTGACACAATCACTCCCTCTAATCCAAATTTTGATCTCTTCTTCTTCCTCTTCCTCACGATTCTCTCCTTTTCTCTCTAAAATTTCTCAATCTCTCTTTTCCTACCCATTTTTGACCGTCAACATGTATATATATACTTGATTTTCATCGTGTGTGTGCACACATCTCGAGGACAAATCCCGTGATCCAAAACCACCCCGTGTCACTCCCATGTTGAACACCTTATCATGACACAATCCACTTTAAATGTGCATCTCGAGAACCATCCAACTGATGCTAATTAATTCAGCTTAACTATAGGATTTAAAATTCTCATTTGATTTGGCTTATAATAATTATCAAATCTATTTAATAAATTCCCATAATTTATAACTAAAATCACACTAGTTTCCTGACCACTCGGCACCCCGTGTCCGACACGCACCCCGAGGCGGTCCCACCCTTAGTGTACTTATGTAATATTCCTAATTTCATAAATTTTACCCAACAACCTTAGTCACATTAAATTATTTATTTCACCCGAAACCTCAACGCTCGGCCTACACTGTCGAATCCACGCGTAGGCACATTCCACGAACCACACCCCGGCTCTCAACCTTGCCCGAACACAATAATGTAAATCACACATGTGATGAATTATACATAAATGATATCAAATACATCACGTAACTAACAACCATAAAAAATTAATCCGTTACCTAAGTCGGCCTCGTGTCTAGTCTCTCCACAGCCTTCCACGTGTCATCCGAGCCGGCGTTCTAATCTCGAATAATTAAAATAATAACGGCGTTAATAAATAACGGCCGTTACAATTCTTCCCAACTAAAAGAATTTTCGTCCCGAAAATTAAATTAGTGTAAGACTTACCGTGGAATAGCCGAGGATAACGATCCCGCATGGTCGACTCCAACTCCCGTAAGTCCCTCCGTACCGTGATGCCGCCACCGTACGAGAACCTTAGTTATTTCCCTATTCCCGAGTTTGAACCTTACGATCTAATATAGCTATCGGTCGCTCCTCGTAAGTCGTGTCAAGTTGAATCTCAACCATCGCACGTCAACCATGGGTCGTGGCCCTGTCCTAGCCAATCTCAACATCGAAATGTGAAACGTAGGATGAATCCCCTGCTAGCTCCGATGGTAAATCCAATCTATACGCCACACCGCCCAACTCTCTCTCGCAACTCGATATGGTCCAACAAATCTTGGCGCCGCTTCCCCTTAATCCCAAACCTCTGCTTGTCCCTTCCAAGGAGAAACCTTCGTATAAACCATATCGCCAACCTCATAGCTCGTGTTTTCATGGTATCTATCCGCATACTTCTTTTGTCTATCCCGTGCCGCTCGAAGCCTCTCGCCGAATCTGTCTAATCTTCTCTCGTGTGATCAACAACTATCTCCGCCCCACAAGAATCGTATCCTCCGGCTCGCCCAACACGCCGGTGATCTGCGGGGCCTCCCATACAAGGCCTCAAATGGTGGCATTCCGATACTAGCCTCGATAGCTGTTGTTGTAGGCAAACTCACACAAAGGTAAATAATCTTCCCATGAACCTCCAAACTGTAAAATGCAAGCTCGAAGCATATCCTCCAAAATCTGTATCAATCTCTCAGACTGGCCGTCTGTCTGCGGATGATAGGCCGTGCTGAACTGCAATCTAGTACCAAACTGATCCTGCATCGCCTCCCAAAATCTCGAAGTGAACCTGGGATCTCGATCGGATACTATAGAGACCGGTACCCCATGCGGTCCCGATAATCTCCTCGCTCGAACAGCTTTGCTCAACCGAGGAAACGTGTATCTCATGGAAACTGGTATGAAATGCGCAGATTTCGTTAACCTGTCGATCACCACCCAAATCGCATCATGTCGCCTGGTAGTCTGCGGTAATCCACTGACAAAATCCATGGTAATGTGTTCCCATTTCCACTGAGGAATGGGTAACGCCGCAACAATCCTCCAGTCGCCTATGCTCGCCCTTCACCGTCGACATATATGACATCCTCGAACATACTCACCGACATCGCCTTCATCCCCGCCACCAAAACAATCTCCGTAAATCATGGTACATTTTGGTTCTCCCCGGATGAACTGTGTATCGCGATCGATGAGCATCCTCTAATATGCTTTCACGTATCTCTGGCTCCGCTGGTACCCACAATCGACCTCGGTGCCGTAAACACCCGTCAGATGTCTCGCCCAATCGCGCACTCGGGATCCCGTGCCAAACCACCGAACCGTTCATAGAGCCCATCGCCCCTCCGACACCCCGATACCCGCTCTCCAAAGGACACTGTCGGTACCCTCATCTGACCGCAAATCGAACACCGTGCATAGCTGAAATGTCCGAAATGCTCATCACCGATGCCGCCTCCAACAGTCCCATACGTCGCATACGCTCTGACTGTCGACTCCGCATCTACTTAGAGCATCCGCCACTACATTTGCCTTCCCAGGATGATACTCGATCGTGAAATCATAATCTTTCAGTAACTCCAACCATCTTCTCTGCCGCATATTAAGATCACTCTGCGTGAAAATGTAACGTAAACTCTGATGGTCAGTGTAAAGCACAAACTTCTCCCCGTACAGATAATGCCTCCAAGCCTTGAGCGCAAACACAACAGCTGCAAGCTCCAAATCATGTACAGGGTAGTTACACTCGTGTGGTCTCAATCGCCTAGATAAGTACGCCACTGGTCGTCCCTCCTGCATCAGCACACATCCCAATCCAGTCCCTGAAGCATCGGTGTAAACAGTCAAACTCTTCCCCGCCTCAGGTAATGTCAACACTGGTGCTGAAGTCAACCGCTTCTTCAACTCTAAAAATGCCTGCTCACACTCTTCAGACCACTCAAAAGGAACATCTTTCTTCGTCAACCTCGTCATCGGTGCCGCAATCATGGAGAAATCCCGTACAAAGCGACGGGTAATAACCTGCTAAGCCCAAGAAACTCCGTATCTCAAAAACAGTCTCGGTCTCTTCCAATCAATCATCGCTCTAACCTTATCTCCCTCAACCGAGATGCCTTGACTGCTGATAACATGTCCCAAGAATTTCACTTCTCTCAGCCAAAATTCACACTTACTAAACTTAGCATACAGTCGATGCTCCCTCAACGTCGTCAGCACTGACCGAAGATGACTCTCATGATCCTCCTGAGTCCGACTGTATATCAAAATATCGTCAATGAAGACTATCACATATCTGTCCAAGTAAGGTCTCAACACTCTGTGCATCAAGTCCATGAAAACTGCTGGAGCATTCGTCAACCCAAAGGGTAATACCGTGAACTCGAACAATCCGTATCCGTACCGAAAGCTTGCTCTTCTTAATGTCCTCTTCTCGAATCCGCAACTGATGATATCCTGAGCGTAAATCAATCTTCGAGAAGAAATGCGCACCCTTCAATTGATCAAACAAATCATCAATTCTCGGAAGTGGGTAACGATTTTTGATCGTCACCTGATTCAACTTCCGATAATCTATACACATCCTCATCGATCCATCCTTCTTCCTTACAAATAACACCGGTGCTCCCCAGGGTGACATACTAGGATGAATAAATCCCTTCGCCAACAAGTCCTCTAACGTCTCCCGACCTCCTCCCCGCTCCATCGGTGACATCCGATAAGGTCTGCTAGAAATAGGCTGTGTCCCTGGTATCAACTCTATAATAAACTCTATCGCTCTAGGGGGTGGTAATCCGGGTAAGTCATCAGGAAAAACGTCAACAAAATCTCTAACTACCGGTATGTCCTCAATCCCGGTAGATGCTCTAATCTCGTGCTCAACAATAGCCGCAAACTCCTCCATCTCCCGAGTAGTCGCTAATCTACCCCTCGTAATAGGTAACACCGACGCAGCCCCAATCAAAGTAAACTCGTAAACCCGAATACTAAAATCTACCCTCTTCTCATAACAATCTATCCGTGCATGGTAAGTCGACACCAATCCATTCCAAATAGTGCGTCAAACTCTAAGTACTCTAATACTCGTAGATCACTGGTAACGATGTCCGAAACCTCAATCATGACATCCCGAACTATTCGGTTAGGGTAAATCTTATCCCCAAAGCAAATGCATCGAGAATAAGATGGGTCTCCAGTGTGTGTGTGTGTAACCCTAACTCCCCCACTAACCGTCCAAAGAATAAAAGATAGTGTACTACCAGAATCAAACATAGCATGAATAAGTCTACTATGAATGTATAACGTACCCTCAACTAGCTGTCTAGTAGCTCCTGAATCTGGCTGTGCCACCGCGTGCACCCTGTCCCTGTCCGGATCCTGATCTCGTCGAGGTGATGGTGCTCTACACTCATATCGTAAGTGTCCTCGCCGACCGCACCTAAAACATCTCGCGTGTCTCCCGCCTCCCAAGATACCGTCATCGATCTCGACCCCGACCCCGGTCCCTCGACCCTTGTCCCGGCACCCCGATGTCTATACTTCGTGCCGTGGCGAGGCCGTCGTCGTTGCTTTCTCGCAGGTGCCGATGTAGTAGCATACACCATCTCGCCTATCATCACCTCTCCTCTACTCGACGCCTATCTCGTCGCCCCCGATCTTGTCTCTGCCGATCGAACCGATCCCGCCGTCTCTTCGGCCTCTCGGTCCGAATGCGAACTCGCCGACCTATCCCCAAGCTCACCCCGGTGTCGTAGTGGTCTCGCGAGCCAATGCCCTATCATAAACAACCTCGTAGTGTCTCCGCACCGCCGCGACTATCACCCCACCAATCCTCTCATCTGACCTCGATGAAATAATAAATCGAAGTCTCTCCGTGTTTGCCACATCCATGGCATACATCATGAGGTATCCGAACCGATCCATGTACTTGGGACACTATCATGGTTCCTTGTCGCAATGACAGAACCGCTGCTCTCGGCCTCAATCGCACCTCGCAGGAATGTACTCATCGAGAAATAACTCGCCGAAACTCGCCCACGTCGATGGTGTAGAATGTGTGTCGTTGTAAGTAGTCCACCATACCGCCGCTCGACCTCTCAAACAATACCCCGAGATACGCGCCAGTCCGCCTCGGTACCTCTAACACCGGTGTAGTCGTCGATGTGTCATCAACCACCGCCGCAACCTCGGGATCACCGACTCCAAAGAAGTAAGTGGGGTTGAATCTCATAAAATCTTTCACCATCTTCGCGCTCGTACATCCTACTTCGGCGCCGAAACCTCTACACGCCGCTTCTCGTAGTAGTGGTGTCACCTCCGTAGTCTCACCAAGCGTCACAATAGGCTCGGCCCTCTCTATCACCGCCTCTATCCCACTCGCTCGTATGTCCTCGCCGGGTGCAATCACCGCCGGTGTAGTAGGTGTAACTAGCTCGGCAGCAGGTGCTACTCGCTTGGTACTCGTGAACTCCGTATATACTCCATCGCTCGCCATCCGAGTCTCGCTGTAATAGCCGCGATCGGTCCACTCTCTCGCATCATAGCTCGTAGATCGGCTACCTCTCTACTAGTATGATCACTCGTCTCTCTAACCTCCTGCTGTGTAGTAGGCGAGGTAGTAGGAGTCTGCTCCTCCATAGTGGTCTGCATCGATTTGCATATCCGAATGAGTTCCCAATATACGCATGCGTATAGTATGTATATATACAACAAATACATATATCACATAACATCCTTACTCTACCCGTTTCTATTTCTTCCCAACTAAAAGTTCTAGGCAATTCATCGGGTTTCCACATCTAATTTGTTTAAAGTTTATACTCTTTTTCATTTCCTTTATTTACTTCAAGGCCCTACCGACCTTGCTCTGATACCAACTGTGGCGGCCCCAATTTCCGGGGTCGCCCCGTGCTAACAGTTACTTCTCCAGCTCATGCACCAGAAATAACTGCCACGTCATATCCTATCCCATTATCTAATAGTCTCACAATTAATGTTATAAATCCATAACGGCGGAAGCCTTGTGAATTATTACAAATGTGTTATATTAGTTTTCATTGTCCATCCTATAGTGGAAAACCCTACGTACATGCATATAGGCGATTAAGTAAACAAGTGTTATATACAAGTACAGCTTATGATAGGTTTCCCCATCCCAAAATACTACAAAATATCAAAACAATATATATATACCAAAGACACGTACTAGCAAGTCTTGACGATGATAAGTCGATGTAATCGCCAAGAACCTCCTTACCCTTGCCGGTACCAGGATCTCGCACTCGCTTATCACAAAACCGGATAACGAGTCCAAGTAAGTAAAATCCCAAGGAAAACCACCAGGCATTTAATTTATGAACATAAATGGAAACCAATAAACAATGTTAAATAATCATGCAATAATCAAGGAATTAACGCAGTCAACTGCTCAAATGGAACATGCATGAATATTAACACTCAGAAACAAATGGGTGTGAACCAGCTACATAAGAAGTGAACTTAGAACCAGTGGCCCGGTCCGTACTCTACTCCCATGACCCCGCAAACTGTGTCCTAAGTCACAATTTCTCCCAAGCGACCACACACCCGAAGGGAAACCCATCGAAACTTCACCGTTTCCATCAATAATAGATTTAGATTAACAAAGAATTTAAAGCTCAAAGAACAAACAAGTAAATGCAATAGTGGTGTTCAATTGGGTTTTACATACCTCAAACCGCGCTCAAAACCCCAAAAATATCCCCCGGTCTGGTTTTCCTCAATTCCCGACTGAAATTACTGTTTTGGACACTCCTGAGATTCATTTATGAGGGTTAGGGTCAATTAATTTGATTATATTGTTATTTAGGCTCATTTATTCATTTCCTTATTTTTTGAGTTCCAGTGGACAATTAGCGCGCTAATGAGGTAAATTAGCGCGCTAATTTATCTCATCACTATTCATTGTCGTCTTCAATCAGCGTGATTAGCGCGCTAATTTCTCCAATTAGCGCGCTAATTGCTCGCTGTCCAGAAATTTCCAAATTAACATCTTGAACTCCAAACAACTCACAAACCCATAAATGCAATTTCCATCTTTCCATAACTCCTCAATCACCTTAATTACACCATTTAAACATCAATTACCATAATCAAACACAAAAATCCACAATTTACTAAAAATTTCCATTTTTAAACCCATTTATAAAAATTCATCAAATCTCTCTCAAACTTGATTAATTTCACCATCAATGTCATACAAACCTCATGAATACTAAATCCCACCTAAAATACGAATTTAATCCCCCTAAATTCATTTGAAACCCAAATCATCCAATAACCCCAAATTCTCATGAAAATCCAAGATAAAATGATTTCATACCTTAATTCTTGTTATGGATTGACACAATCACTCCCTCTAATCCAGCTTTTGATCTCTTCTTCTTCCTCTTCCTCACGATTCTCTCCTTTTCTCTCTAAAATTTCTCAATCTCTCTTTTCCTACCCATTTTTGACCGTCAACATGTATATATATACTTGATTTTCATCGTGTGTGCACACATCTCGAGGACAAATCCCGTGATCCAAAACCACCCCGTGTCACTCCCATGTTGAACACCTTATCATGACACAATCCACCTTAAATGTGCATCTCGAGAACCATCCAACCGATGCTAATTAATTCAAATTAACTATAGGATTTAAAATTCTCATTTGATTTGGCTTATAATAATTATCAAATCTATTTAATAAATTCCCATAATTTATAACTAAAATCACACTAGTTTCCGACCACTCGGCACCCCGTGTCCGACACGCACCCCGAGGCGGTCCCACCCTTAGTGTACTTATGTAATATTCCTAATTTCATAAATTTTACCCAACAACCTTAGTCACATTAAATTATTTATTTCACCCGAAACCTCAACGCTCGGCCTACACTGTCGAATCCACGCGTAGGCACATTCCACGAACCACACCCCGGCTCTCAACCTTGCCCGAACACAATAATGTAAATCACACATGTGATGAATTATACATAAATGATATCAAATACATCACAGAACTAACAACCATAAAAAATTAATCCGTTACCTAAGTCAGTCTCAGGTCTAGTCTCTCCACAGCTTCCACGTGTCATCTGAGCTGGCGTTCTAATCTGAATAATTAAAATAATAACGGCGTTAATAAATAACGGCCGTTACAATTACGTTAATAGGTTTTAAGAGTTATTTATTCTTATCATAATGTTGACTTCATGATAGTTCGCAGTCACAAATGTGAATTGTGTATTTTTATGATATTTCTTCAGAGTTATGGAATGATAGGTTGGGGTCTTATGAATAAGGGCTAGCAAGTCAAGTTAGTATATAGGAACCAGAACTGAAAAAGAATTCGAAGTTTTGATCGATCAAAATGAAGAATTACAACCAACCAAGTGGGTGGCCGAATGGTATGTGGTTGTTGGAGTAATAGGTTGGGGGTTCAAGTGCCAGGAGCCATATAAGTTTGTTTTTTTTCTTATCTAAAAGAATAGAGAATTACAAGAAAAAAAAGGGAGATGTAACTTTTTTGGATTCAGTTGATATAGTTTTTTTTTTTTTTAGAGTTTTTTCGAAAATTTAGTTAGGTAATACCTTTGAGTGTATCACAAATTTGTCAATTTAGTGGATTAGTGATATTTCATAGGTGATAGTACATATCTTTTAGGCTTTTTTTTTTAATTCCATCCTTTTCTTTTTGTGAATCTCCAACTTCATTTGCGCAGACTCAAAATGGGCTAGAAGACATTGGTTCTATTGGTTCCTTTCCAAGTCTCATTGATATTGAATTTCATTTCTCCTCTGACTCGCCCATAGACTTCTTTTTAGGATTCATTTGTGGGTTGCTTAGAAGTGAACCACTCTAGAATGAACTTAATGTCTTTTCTCGAGTTTTTTTTTCAATGATGCCCAAAGATAAGCTGCTAATGACGTTGGCATTTTTGATCTCCTCTAGCACTTTGATTTATCACATGATCGACCATTCCTCTGTCATGTATAATGGCATTATTTCAATGGACTAAAATAATTGGATCACAACAAATTAATGTACATGACATGAATTGAATTCAGGTTTGGTATAGTCTTAGTTTTCCTAGTCATTTTTATTAACTTTTTTTTTTTGTAATAGTATCAATTTTCTCTAAGTACTCATTCTTTAAAGCATCTTCAATGACTATTTAGTTGTTAGAAGATGTGATTTTTTTCCCTAATAACTAATTATTTTGCATGTAGACTTACATTTATCTATACAGGATTTATTATGTTATAGAAAATACAAGGATCTTTTAGGATTTTATAAGTAAAAGTTTTTAAATCAAAATAGAAGTGTAGTATACTCTTCAAATAATAAAACAAATTATTAGATTATGTACCAAAAGAAACAAATTATTAAATTAATTGATCTCCCACGCTAGCGGGCTTGTTCGTGCGAAGCACGTCATGAAACTAGTATATATATATATATATCATCTATCAATATAATAAAAGTGAGAATATTTCTCCTTTCCTTCATTACTTGAACTCCCAATTTTACCCCTTAATCCGATTTCGATCAAAATTTTCCATAATAATCTGATTTCCTGATTTCGTTCGATATCTTTTCCTTCCTTGCTTTTGAACTCCCAATTTTACCCCTTGATCCGATTTCGATCAAAACCCTCTTCTCTCGACTTTCGATCAGAACCCTCTTCTCTCGACTTTCGATGAAAACCATCTTCTCTCGACTTCCACTTTCAATCAAAACCCTCTTCTCTCGACTTGGATGTTCTCTCTCACGACTCTCTTTCATTGAGGCTTTTTCCCTTCGTTCCTGATTTTGTCAAATATCAGCACTCCTTTGAAAGTCTCTCTCGACTTGAATGTTCTCTCTCGCGACTCCATTTCATTAAAGCTCTCTCGTCTCCTTGCATAACCTCTGAACGATCTCTGTTGCTACAATCTAAGAAGCAAAAACAAGGTACATGCTTCTAAACTTACAATGATCTATAATTAAGTATTTTCAGTATCTTCTTTTGTAGTTGAAAGCAAATTTCTAAACTATCTCAAATTCAGACTAGAACCTATCTAGATTGTGCATACAACTCTCTAACTTAACCTACAAACTTAGAATGACCACCAATTGTTTGAAGAAATGACCACCAATTGTTGTATTTTCATGACCAATGTTGTGCATTATTTTCTCTCTCATTGAAGCTATTTTGCCTGTACTTTTACATGAAAAACTTTCTAACCTTGCTTGATAATAATTTGATTTTTTAATTATGATATTAATATGTCGTCATTCATCATGTTCATCAAGTTGTGAATATGATCATTGATTTTTTTTTTAGTAAAAGTATTGGCAATGTTAGTAAACTTGCACCAAATTCCATTTAGATTTCTAGGGAGGATTTCTAGGGTTGGTTTAATGGGTGACCTCCATTGCACTAGGGAAGGGCACCCGCTTAAGATCTCCCTAAGTGGGAGAGTCTAATTCTTAATTTGTAGTAGAGTAGTATAAGTTTTTAATGTTATGAAATGTTTAAACCTTTGAGAAATTTATAATGAACACTGGCTGCAACTTACATATTCTATGATATGTATGTTGTATATATTGGTTCAATTTACATCCTTGTTTGAACTGCAGTGATGTATAATGCACTTTTTTGTGAACGACATGCTAAGAATCTTTCTACTCACATGATCTGCATCTCTAGCTATTTCAAATTGCTTAATATCCTTTCAAATGCCTAGACCTTGTTAATCAGAGAAATTAGCGAAGTTTTGATGGCATCTTTGAATGTTCATATTGGCTTAGTATATTAGTGCTCTTATCTTCTGAATCACTAGGCCTTTCATGCCATGAATTAATTAGTTCCTTCAATGCTTGATTGCACTTTCTGAGTTTTATCTGCTTTATTGGTAGAATGGCCTTCTTGGTGTATATGTTCCTCTCGACAAGCGATTCAGTTCCCTAAAACTCAATGAGTTCATATCAAATTCAATCCGTTCAATAGTTCATTTCTTAATCCCAAAAGTGAAGGCTTTGATTCAACAAAGCTCTGGGAATTTTGAGTCTTTTGAAGGGTTTCAAGAGATGTTCTCAAAAAACGAGACCAAGCATTGGAGGGGTGTTTGGTTGACAAGCTGAAGAACTTTGTTCCTTTTGTTCCTCACCAGTTCATCAAAGAGATTGATAAAGCTAGCAAAGAAAAACTCAGAAAGTTCCCTCTGCTTATGATCATTTCAGTTTCTTTCACTCACTTATACATAATCAATCAAGTGATCAACTAGAGAGAACCAATGAAATCTTCAAGGCTAACTCATGTGTCTATATTGGTCACATGACTCACTTATATATAAACACATTCATAGCACTTCTCACTAAAAAAATAGTTCTTTCGAGGTGAACCTCATAACTCATTCCCACATTATATTCTAACCTTTCTTACCGAATGCGCTACTAACTATTAAATTCTTATATGTAGTCTGCGGCTGCGATTCAAAGAAGATTGGATCTAGATGTTCCAATGTGAATTGCACTATTGCATCCCATTAGGAGCTGAATGAGTAACGAGCGGCGGTTAATTTTCGCAAACCGCAGTACACCATATGCTCCCGGGCACTCCATGTTGAGATTTTTGCTTAGACACCCTTACTCCTTTGAAATCTCTATTGTTGTTTTAGATTCTAAACCTCTAATTCCTTTTTCAGATTTACATGTGCATTACATACTAACCCTTTTTTAGGACTCTGAGGTTTGTAATGTAGCATATAAAGTCAAAAGCAAAGGACATATACCGACATTTTCTGGCCTGCTTTCCCAATATGTTTGATCTCATGGTTCTATTCACCTTAAAGACAATGACTTCTTAATTTTTTTCTTATAAAGATTATTGATGAAGAAATTTAAATGTGAGATATGTTTTAGAATTCGACTCTCCTGCTTCCTTTACTTAATCACTTGTTTTTGTTCATTGAAGATTGGTGATTTACTGAAGATCCCCACACTAAACAACTTTTCTCTTTGAGGCGTTTCTCATAATGTCGTTTCCATGAATTACAGATCAAGCAGTCGAGAATCTGCATGAAGTTGGAGCAACATCAGTTCTCGTGTCCATTTTGAAGTCTTCAGAGGATTCTGAGTTCATGAACTACAAGTACAAATTACTGCGAAGGTTTCAAGATTTAAAGTACGATGTAACATCCTGAGATGCAACAATAACATGTAGTTATGTTGAGATTCTGTGGGCCTGAAAGCACCAAATTTAATTTTTGACAATTTCTTACATTGACCTAAGGTATAAGTTAAAACATGAAAATTGTGTATGGAATGAAAAAGCACCAAAATAATAATTTCAACACCAAATTTAATTTTTGACAATTTCTTACATTGACCTAAGGTATAAGTTAAAACATGAAAATTGTGTATGGAATGAAAAAGCACCAAAATAATAATTTCAACTTTTAACCTATCATCTGATAGAGATGACTTCCATTTTTTATGATTTCTACTCACCTTAAAGACAATGCCTTCCGATTTCATCACTTAATGCGCCCACCCCCAGTTTTTATGATGTTGTTCGTAGCACGAAAGAAGTAGAGCATTTGTCCATCCCTTAAGTTGTAGATGTAGAATTGTATGTTCAGGTATCAACTCTCTGGTTATTCTATGTCAATGACTTACTTTTTGATTTGGTAGTATAATAACATTTTCATTAAAGTTTGTTTATATAAAAAAGAAAAATGAAAGGATTTCCTATTTAAAGTTGCTACCCAAAATGTCTTATGGTGAACTAACTTAACTGCCCTTTGATGAAGTATGCTTTGTATATATCTCTCATATGTACGCTCGCGCACATACACTAATTTTTTTTAGTAGGGTCGAGTCATAAATTCATAATTGAAGCCTCGAAATGGGTAGAATATCCTTCAGTAGATTTACCCAAGCTTGTCAGAAGATATTCCTCATTAGGTACTCTGTATCCTCCCGTGATTCCTTTTTTTCCTTTTTGAATAGTGTTTACGATAAGGCGGAAAAGAAAGAAAATAATCCCACCATCAAGCCCTAAGCAAATATGAGCACTTTAGAGACAATGTGCCTTGTGCCTTGTTCAAGATCTTGACAGTCAATAAAATGCATTAATTTTTAGATGTTTCACTTTCATTAAGTAGCTT
This sequence comes from Stephania japonica, assembly GCA_039657345.1. Classification (NCBI taxonomy): domain Eukaryota; kingdom Viridiplantae; phylum Streptophyta; class Magnoliopsida; order Ranunculales; family Menispermaceae; genus Stephania; species Stephania japonica. Next base: position 38,083,222 of record CM077559.1, read on the forward strand.
TCAATGTTTCTCTTAGCAGTGTTTGGTGTGTTGGTGCAATTGATGAACACCTGATATCTGCACTAAATTGACTATTAATGGGGTTTCATAGGACTAGAAATTGGTAGTATGTATAAGCCTTCCATGTGATGATCATTTGTATAGATTGATGTGTATGACTTGTGACCTTTTTGGTATGTTTAATAATCTTACTTCAGTTAGCAGATTTGGAACTTCCTTATCCGAGGCCAAAGACATCAATGAGAACTGCACATAGATTTATTGCTCAAGGAATGAGACAGAAGATTCCTAAATCACCTTTCGGATCAAATTAATTACAAAAATAGGACGAAGCTGTAGGAAACGCATAACAACAAGGCAAGCTTTGAGAGTTGAGGCGCGGGATGCCGATTAAGTTCATCTTCATTTCTTCGTCGGTCTGTATAGTCCATTAGCATCTATACGCAATGGGAGCAACATGAGATATCAAATGTATTTATCAAAATAATTGACATACCAAATTAATCAAATAGAGTGGAGGAAGTTTTCATGAATGATCTTGTGTATTTTGTATCTGAAAGTTATATTGTTGTGATAATTGTTCATCTGCCAATAGCACAAAACAGATTCCTTCTCCACATGATCATGAACAGAAAAATATTCAATATTGAAAACTTCAGCTGATTTTGCTATCTATTGATCTTTGTTATGAACAAAATTGCTTCACACGAAAGCGATTCGAGAGGCTTGAGACTGATGTTGTTTAAACTTATATCTTTTCTTTTATTTTATAGTAACTTGCAAGATTACATTTTGAATTTTATTTCAAGTTACATTTTCTTTTATTTTTGAAAATGACAGAGGAATCTCAAATGACATTTCAACTAAGAAATGCAAAGTACAAGGAAGTCAACATGAAAAGACAATGCATCGATAATGATTTGGAAATGAAAAAGCCTCGAAAAACAAAATGCTTTATTAAGTTATTTGAACTAACATATTATTAATTAGTTAGTAATAATAATTATAAAGAAACCAATATTATTTATTTCTTTTGCAGTGATGACAATGAGGAAGTATAGTCAACATCATTATGAATATTCTACATAATGCAATATTTCAAAGTGAAGATACATAGACTTTTATTTCTAATTTTTTTAAGTAAATACTTCTAATTTTTTACAGTAGGCATTTGATGGTCTGTTAGATAGTTTGTTCAAACTCATATATTTTATTTTTATCTTAATTTTATATTAAATTGCGTATTAAATTTACATTGTTGTGATTAATGCTTGGTTCAAATACTATTAAAAGCTATTTAAAAAAATATATATCAATATTTCTACCAATATATATATACATCGGATGGTTTAGTATAATATATTTAATACTAAATTTTATATTTATCTTGTTTTTTTTATAGTTTTGTACGTAATTAAAAATATTTCTTTTTTTAATTAAATTACCGCGAGCGAAGTGAGCGGGCTTTATCGCGCATAGCACCTCATGAAACTAGTATATATATATATATATAATAATGAGCATAAAAAATATAATAAACATAAAAGTATACATAAATAAAGTTAATTTCAAAAAGACATGTTTTGTTACCAACTACGACAAGAAGAAAGTTGAAGAAAATAAAGTTTTATATGAAATAAAATCGTAGGACATGTGGCTCTTTATTTTTTTGAAAAGTACTTAGGCTTGTCAACTTTGATATCTATTTAATAAAACCATCCAAGCAAGTCAAAATTAATCCATAAGCAATAACTTATTCAATTGGAAAGATTAATTATATAGTCAGAGTATCATTTTCCTTATATATAATATATTCAATTGAAATGTACCTACATTTTTATTCTCATGAGGTATAAACTATAGTTATTAGCTGTTAAGTCATATAACACTTATTAATTAATATTATATATGTGGCATGGTTTTAATATATGAACAACTCAACTCATTATCTCTATTCAATTACAATTACAATACATAATTTAGTAAATTAGTATGTTGAAAAGGATAAAATAATAAATTTGCTTAGTGTAAATTTATTAGGTATTGGTCTTTTATATATATATATATAATAAAATTTAGAATACTTTTCTTTACCTTTGTTACTGGAACTTCCTGTTTTACCGATTTTTCGTAATTCGATTTCGGCAATCAAAACCCTCTTTCGCACTCCCTGATTTCGTTTTCAAAAAATTCTCCCCTCCCTTCCAACTCCTCCTTCTCAACTCTGCCTCTCTCTCTCTCTCTCTCTCTCTCTCTCTCATCTCCACACAATCTCTAATTTCTCTCACGTTGCCTGTTCGATTAGGGTTGTTGATTGTGCGCACAACAACGACTACTTGTCTTCCTCGTGTCCACTTCGTTCACCTTGGTTTGACTCTATAGATATCCTACCTTCTCCCTTGTTCCTCTCTCTCTCACAACTCAGCTTCTCTCTCTGTACGGCTATTTCAATCGCTCTCTCCACTACGTTTTTCCTATGATTTCCCTCTTTTTTCTATTCTAGTTCAACATCTGAACTCTAATTTTCTCTCTCCCGATGAATTTTGTAGATACTCCATAGGTTTGGCTCAAACTCGGCCTTCACCATCTCTGCGACCCCCAACGACTCATGGGATTTATGTAGATAAAACCCTCAACTTTGGTTCAAGAAAAAAACAACCCTAGCATTTCTCTGGTATGTCTATTATTCTTCTTTTTTTTTTTTTTCTTTTCCTTACTTCTTGTTTTCTCTTTAGAAATTGGTTGCTGCCCTATTAGGAGGTACAAGTATGTATTGATGGTTTAATAGGCGTTAGGGGGTTTTAGTAAACTTGATTATCTTGAATGAATTTGACTTGATCACATATTGAGGAAGCAATAGTAGGATGATAAATTTTGAAGTAGTTGGAGGTAATAGTCTCTTGGGCGTTTTAAGAGAGTATATAAACTCTCAATTGAATGAAATATCTTTTATGGGATGATGATACAATGATCTCAAACTTCTTTGCACATGCTTAATTAAATGACTGTATGGGACAAAGAAGAAATACAAAGATCTGTCATTTTGCTTTACTTAATCAAGGTACATACTCTCTGTTTTTAGATTTTAGATATATAAGTATCTGTGTTACAAACTTTTGGTCTCATTAGGACTTTTATAAGTACTCTATAAGACACTAAATCTCTTCCATAGGTTGAGCAAAATGGCTTGACATCAGACTTCTAGATAGGCTCCTCCAATGTCCTGAATTACTTACATGTAACCTCAATGGTTATCTGCCAAGTCCCTCTTCGTTACTGCTACCAATTTTTCCTCAATGGCTCCTCCATTTTCATAGCCAGCGTTGCAGCCATTTCTCTCCTCGGGAAGTCAGGCATCTACCTCACGTTTTGCCTCATATTCCCAATTTCGTTCATGAGATGTACCAGGACTTCAAAACCTAAATGCGCACTGCCATTCAGTTCTCAACATTTATCACTTGTAATGGTGTCGCTTTCAGGAGCCTCAATTGTATAAGTTTTTCTGTTACTTGTGCTTCGGGTATTGATCTTTGCACATCGAGTGCATTAAGAGCAGATTCATGACCATGGTTTTGATGGGAAACAGTAGAACTATTGACACCATTCATGTCTGAAGATGTCGAAGGAATGTTTGCAGACACGCAGTCTTTTGCATCATCCCATGGTTCAGCTGAGCCTGTAGATTAAATTTCCTATTCGACCTCAAAATCAGATTCTTCCTCTGATAATCTGATACAGAAATTAAGATATCCAATTTAGTAAGAAAACTTCAAAGCTGATAAAAAGTTTTCAGAGCAATGTAAATTGAAACCTCCTTTCTCAGGTTGATACGGCTCGGTTATTTTATCTCCAGATTTAAGTACCATACTTGGCCACATATGTGCAGAGAGAGCTCCATAGAGTAGTTCCACGCCCTATGAATCCCCATCAATCGACAAACCTATTAAATAGATGGGATCACACTTTGGATCAAGTGAAACAATTGTAATGGGGTTCTAGCAGTCAACAATAGACAGCATATGCATAGTGACTATGATTTAGGAGACCCAAGGTAACAGCTATTGTAATTCATGTACCACAGTTGAAGTAGGGAGTGCAGGAAGTGTACAATTATATTCAAGAAATGATATAATCAGCATTCAAACATACCGATGATCAAAGCCTTAACAGTGAGTTTTACAAGAAACAATATAATCCTTTTTGACAATGAGTTCTTCAACAAGGAGAATCAAAACACTTTCCCCAATATCTATAATCATGTTGATGCTTGAAATATCAAATACAATTATATCAGGCCAAAAAACTAGCATGAACTAACTTTTGCATAGACAATCATCATAGTGTCAAGATTGCCTGCACCATATATTTCCATCAATTAACTGGTTCAATAGAACTAATAAAAAAAACAAAGTAATAGACTTTAAGCCATCCCCTTTGTGCAGCGCCATTGCATTAGTGGTACATTATTCTCTCAGTTTATTTATTGGCCATTTGGCTCTATCAATTCTGCTTCAGATTGTAATGGTAAGACCATGCAGATGAGTTCAGTTCAAAGCACGCGACTGAATCATCACTTAAAAAAACCTATTTAAGAAAGTGCAATCAAGCTGGTATTTGAAAAAGTTTGATTTTTTTAGTTGTTATTGGTTTGTGATCTCTTTCTTACTCACTACTAAAATCTCATATCAGGCCTCTCCCAATTCAGTTTGAGAAGTTTATCTTTTCTATGAGTCAACCTAATATTCTTCTTGTTTAATTTGCGATTTTCTATTCTTTTTTTGTTCTATTTGGGTAATTGGTTTTTATAGAGAATCCATGTAATTTTATTAGGGTAATTGGTTTTATGAGTGTACACGCTTATGAAATACCTATTATAATATTACAATTAGATATTGGAATATTTTTTAATGTCATGTATAGCTATTTCCTGACTTTTTTTTTGTGTGCGAGTGTGAATGTTTTTAATTATAATTAGTCATTATTTTCTTGTTATATCTCACCTAATCACAACTTAGACCACCTTTTTGTGGTGCTGGTAGCTTAGATAACTTTTTACATATCTAGGATTGAGCTAGCTACTCAACATCAACATTGTGTCCTTCATAAAATCTCAAATTAACTTGTTTGTTGAATTCTCACTTCTAATTTTCTAAAACAGTTCTTTGACAAAAAAATTACTTGCACATTTAGTTCATAGTTAGATCTCTTCATCGCAAACACTCTCTACTTCTTCCTCTTCTATTGTTTATTCTCTCTTATATCTTAGTTCAAGGATTGATCTTCTCATTATTGGATCTCTTAAACTAAATGATGACCTTCAGTTTTATGTTCTAATGACGCGCTTTTATATGAAGTCTCTATCATAATATAAATTATTTTGAATGAATTAAGTGATGCATATAGCATAGTTTAATATATTGGGTGGATCAACTTTAACTTTTAATGTGAACCTTATAGGGATGGACCATTTTTAAAACTGCATTATGGCAATTTAAATAACATACCTGTAGTTGGAGTACAATAGATCTATCATATTAATCATAAGCAAACATAATTTGAAGTATCTTAGCTATAACATCCTCAATAGTAGCCACCACGGGGGTGTGTATAGTGGCAAAGAAATGATTACCATGTATTGAAATTCTATATAGGTTTTTGATCTTCCTCGACATTTCAACAATTTCTTGTAAGCAATATCTTCTAGAAAGCTGTCTATTATGGTGAAACCAAGAAACAACCATAACAGTGGTTGATAAGAAATATTGAGATTTTATCATTATTTCATCATTGTATTTTTATCATGTTCATCATAAGAGATTTGATTGCCCTGCATGAAACTTGTCTATGGAGGGATTAAAGTGTTTGGTAATTGGTATGGAAGAAAATATATTTTATTTTATCATTTAGTCGCCCTGGAAATTTTCATCTTTGGTTACTACTTGATGCACACCTCTTGAGTTCAACTTCTAGATTTTGAGTCAATGAATGTTTTAAGCTTTATCCACCAAGGCTTTTATAACTAGCATAGTTTGTAGTTTGTTCAAGCTAAAATCGGTATGATGGAATAAGCTTCGTAAGGAAAAATAATTTAACAATCGTTTGTTAGTTTGAATGGATTGAGAAGAAAAATGATTTTACGTTTAATGCAGATTTCAAGGATTGAGAAATTTGTGTAGAAAAGAACTAAGATTCTTGCACCTGTTCCCTTAACTCCATTAAGAACCACTGGTCTTGGTGGGTTTGACATTCCATCTTCTAGATGAGGAACTCTCCGTTCTGATGATACTACTTTAAATGTTGGAGTGTTATATCTTGTACCCATGTTGGAGGTGTTTCCATTATTAGCTGACCCAAAGGCGTAATTGCCAAATGATTTGTTGCCTGCTAGAATTTGGACATCATCATTAGTTCTTACAATATCTTTGTATGAGAACATGGTCATGCAGTTTGTATACTAACAAATCAAACTATGTGGTCGTGTACAACTCACTTGTTCCACGGAAAATAACTAACTACTTATCCACATTGAGCTAAAGCATTGTGTTATCGTTTATTTATTAATTTATTTTTGTGGTCGTGATACTACAATAAGTTTTTTCAACGTAGAAGTCCTAGATTTTTTTTTACAAACATTTTAGTAGTTTTATGCTTACAAATATGAGCCGAACCGAACAACATTGACCTTTTTGATCATAGTGAGCTAGAGTATGACACTATTTCAATTTGATGCTCCTTGAATTTACTTTCTTTGTCTCATCCTTGTATCCGAAAGCATTGAAAAAGAAAAGAAGAAATGAAAAATACTCTTCCTTTCATTTTCTAAGTAATGCTTATGCTCATATTTGTTTTATTTAGTCTCTAAGGTACATCAAATTTGTTGTAGGTATTGGCTTACTATGTTGTCAGAACATTTGTTGCCAGGTACATTAGAAATGGAAGGTGTCGTTAGAGTTATATATGCATCTTGTTAGGTTATTTCTATCATTTCTTCCTAAAGCTTAGAGTGTATTTCCTTTTAGATAGGTCATTCACACAATGATAGTTATATTTATCTTCCTTGTGTATAGTTAACTCCCACTTTATGTATACACTAGAAAATCAATGTGTATCATTTATATCAGATGTGGTTATTAGCTGACCCAAAGGCGTAATTGCCAAATGATTTGTTGCCTGCTAGAATTTGGACATCATCATTAGTTCTTACAATATCTTTGTATGAGAACATGGCCATGCAGTTTGTATACTAACGAATCAAACTATGTGGTCGTGTACAACTCACTTGTTCCATGGAAAATAACTAACTACTTATCCGCATTGAGCTAAAGCATTGTGTTATCATTTATTTATTAATTTATTTTTGTGGTCGTGATACTACAATAAGTTTTTTCAACGTAGAAGTACTAGATTTTTTTTTACAAACATTTTAGTAGTTTTATGCTTACAAATATGAGCCGAACCGAACAACATTGACCTTTTTGATCATAGTGAGCTAGAGTATGACACTATTTCAATTTGATGCTCCTTGAATTTACTTTCTTTGTCTCATCCTTGTATCCGAAAGCATTGAAAAAGAAAAGAAGAAATGAAAAATACTCTTCCTTTCATTTTCTAAGTAATGCTTATGCTCATATTTGTTTTATTTAGTCTCTAAGGTACATCAAATTTGTTGTAGGTATTGGCTTACTATGTTGTCAGAACATTTGTTGCCAGGTACATTAGAAATGGAAGGTGTCGTTAGAGTTATATATGCATCTTGTTAGGTTATTTCTATCATTTCTTCCTAAAGTTTAGAGTGTATTTCCTTTTAGATAGGTCATTCACACAATGATAGTTATATTTATCTTCCTTGTGTATAGTTAACTCCCACTTTATGTATACACTAGAAAATCGATGTGTATCATTTATATCAGATGTGGTTATTATTCTATTCAGTTGTCGGACTGTCATGGTGTTTGGTATTGCACCCTTTGTTACATCTAGAATTGTTATGATTCTGAAAAAAATCATTTTGGAATTGGTTCTTAAACTTGAGTTCTATCAGTTTTAGATTGATGGTGGATATTAGAGTTTTATGAAAAATATTGCTTAAATAAGTTTTTGATCTCTTTATTTGCTTCCTCTGACAACTTTTATGCAATAAATTTGATTGGTTCACTTGAGCTAGTTATGATTACGGATATTAGGATGAACCTTTATCAATCAAGCTTCCCTTTTATATCATCAATCAAGCTTCCCTCTTTTAAATACTAGAAATTTATGTATTCCAAGCTTTCTAATTTTTTCAAATTATATTTGGTTTTGAACAAAGATTTATTCAAAAGATCTCCTCCAAAAAACTGAAAGCACATTTCAAATAAGATATTTCTACCTGACTCAGACTGTATGCAGTAAGGGAATCGCTAAGCACCATCACTTAGAAAAAATCTGTGACTCAAGAAGTACCTCTAAGTCAAATAATTAGTATGATTTTGCATTATATAACATATTGTAAGTTCTTAATCTAGCTTACCTGAAAATCTGAAAATCATTTCCACAACCTGAAACCATGTTTGCTCTAATAAAAACCATTGAATCCGAAATTGCCGTCCCATGAAACAATTTTTTCTTCTTCCTCATCAAAACCTCAACTTTCCCTCTCTTCTTATCATCTAAAATTGTAATATTCAGCAAAACCCACTCTCACTATCTATTGTCATATTTGGCTTTTTATGCATGTGTTGACTTTTTCCATTTTGGATGTTGTTAGTTATGTCTGGAATGAGACTTAGTTTATTTATTCAACTTTCCATGTTCTCCCATCTGGGTAGATCTGATTAACATCATTGCATATCATATGTAGTTAAAAGTAAAATTTTACATCTTACTAGCAGCTTTCAAATTGAGCCATTGGTTTGATTGAGTTCTTGGGGGAGGTAAGTCCAGGATAGTTTCTTAATAATGTTCTTCCCGAGCGTGTTTGAGTAGTCCATTGCTTTACATTGTTTGTTGCTATGATAAAACTTTTAGTTGTTTGTGGTTAGATACTTTCATTTCAATAGTTGTTTGCTTTTACTTTTCATGCCTTTTGTGTCTTGCTTTTCTTATTTTTTTAGTTTTTTTCAATGCATGTTTAGGTCACAATATATTCTACACTTTTCTCAATTTTTTGTATTTTCTTCCTATTAAGGATGATTTACTTTGCTTTTTTCCTTAACGATAACTCATTTTTACTTTTTACCAATTTTTTCATTATCATTTTTTTATCTAATATATAATCATATTAGATCTTTTTGAGTCTACTATGACCTCATTTAGTTCAGCTTATGCTTTTAAACTATGCTTTATTGACGTGGATAAGTACTTATGAAAAATAAAAAGCATGTGGGAAGATGCTTTTGAGAATGGAACTTATTGCGGTAGTTTTGGTTGTCACGTCAACACCACCTCGCTAATCGCAAAAAAAATATAAAATGTAATCAAACGGTACAAAAACTGCTTATTAAGTTTCACGTCAGCAATAAGCAATAGAATAAGTTGAACCAAGTGGGGCCTATGTTGTTGGACTAAGTGTTTCACCACTTACATTTCACTCAGGATTTTGATGCCAACGAACAATATGAAATGATACTAACGAGTTTGTCAAGTGTTTTAAAACATAAAACTTTGTTAGAATCACAAGTTCAAAAGGGAAAGTTGAAGCTTGTACAAGAACATACCAAAGTGACAACATGAAGCCGAACAACTTCAAGACTTAACTCATACAAGGAAACAAGGATCGGAAAGCCAAGGCAATCATTTGTACAACTTTTGTAAGGTATATAAGTTCCATTCCTACAAGTCAAATGCATTAGAATCATGTAATCCATAAATTTTAAGTTTTAAATAACTTTAAGTTATGAATTTTAAGATTTTCAATTTCATGGGTTTCAAAAAGTTTTAAATCAAGCAAACGAGTTTTATAGCATGTATTTGAGGTATACAAAGTGTCTGAGTTGTTTTTCAATGCACCGACATGTATTTAGACAGATTTTAGATTGACATTAAAAATATTTGTTGAAAAACACCTATGTTTTTCATGAAACCAAGATTTTTAATTTTCGGGGTTGTAAAATTATTCGGGATGTCTAAGCATGTTTTATGGTTCCTACTACACATGTATATTTTAGAGTTTTAGTAGAGTCGTGGGGTCATTAGGGGTCGTTTTACAAAATCAGAAAATTAATTGTTTTCAGGCCTATGTACCTAGCGGCTCAGTGACCCAGCGCACTGTGTAGTAAGCTGGTAATTTTTTAAGAAAAATTACCTAGCGCGTTAGATGTTTTCCCAGCGCACTGTGCAGTTATGTGATAGCTTTTCTAAAGCATTGATCCACACCTTTAATTTGAATTTTCGGATCATTTTGGGCCCTTGGATCAAATTAAAAGATAGTACGTATATAAACTATGAAACAAAACTTCAAATTGTTTAATCAAAAGAAATCTTACCAATATAGAGGAGGATTTTTACATGACCAAATAAGGTGCTTCTGTTTGGGATTTGTTGTGTTGCATTATATCCGATCTAAATAAATACAATATATTATGTTTTAAAAAAATACAATATATTATAGATTAAAATGTTAGGTGATATATATAGAGAGAGGTAAATAAAAAAGAACTCACTTAGTGTTTTATCATTATCAAAAGAGAGAGGCCCCTTTCTTGATCAATGATAGTTGCCAAAGCTCTTCTGAAAATGGAAGTAGAGCAATGTCATTCAATTGAGGAGACTTAAGGAGAGAGGGCCCTTTCTTGTCTTTTGTTTCCTTCTCTTTCTTGAAGAGTCAATTTATTTTAAAAAGAAATTGATGATTATAGTCTAGATTTATGTGTCCCTTTTCTTTAAGTAAAGATTTATATATAAGTTCGTTTGAATTTCATGAGACGCAAATCTTTTAGAAGATCAACTCTTCTTATCCTTTTTGGGCAGGGCATGTATGATATACATGCACCAACTTAGGGGGAATGTTAAGATTATAAATGGAAGGAATAATTAATTAATTGATTGAGTGAGTGATTGATGGATTAATTGATAGATTGTTTGGAGATGATTGATGGATTGATTGATTGATTAAGTGATTGATGGATTGATTGATTGATTGGTTGGAGTTTCCATATTTGAATGCATATGTACCTCTATAAATAATAAATATAGACTTGATGTAGCTGTCAATTTATCAAAACATTAATGGCTCAGTACAGGATCAGACATAAAATCAAAAAGTTTATAAATTCAATAATCCTATTTGTTCAAAAGAATTGTCATTACTTTGGTTGTGAATGCGATTGTGAAATTGAAACAGTTTGACAATTAGGGACTACTCTCTACAATGTTGAAACACATTACAATACACAAACACCTGGTAGAACCACGTAACAATAAATAAACTTCCCGACAAGGAGAAGATAATCCGAAACTTCTCTACAAGGAGAAGACAAAATTAAGACTTCCAACAAAGGGAAGACAAACTACCTAATAATAAAACTAAAAATAGGGACCAACCAAAATGTCATACAACAAGGAGATCCAATCTTCACAGATTTAAAAGGATATGTACTTTATTGAACACATAGAATATGGAGAGATGAATATTGGAACCATTGCCAATTAAAAGAGAAGATCGGCATTGATTCAAGATCTTGATTTAAGAGAGAAAATTCAATAAAAGGGTTTTAGGGTTAGAGCAGCCGCCACATGGAGATGTCCACTTTGTTAGGTCAAAAAATGTTGTTTATTTATTTATTTTGAAAATCACATAAGTTAATTAATTAATGACAGTTTATTATTTTAATAGAGAGGTTTCTAATAAGATATGGAGTTCGAAGTGTCTGCCTTTCCTCCTGATCTTGGCATGCGATGTTCCATCGCACTCAACAAGGATGAATGATTTCGAGTCAAAATAATTGTAATGTCTATTTAATTGGATTGCGTCGTGGCGAAAGAGGACCATCGATATAACTTGTATTGTATAATACAAGTTATATCCTACCCTTACGACTGCCAACATTCTGGTTCATGTCCAGACACGAATTTCAATTTATTATTAGAAGGAATCAATTTAATGAACTTTTGATCTTATCGATACTTGAAGATAATCATATCCTTCACAGCATTGTGCATGCCAATGGTAACGATGATCTGATTAGGGTAGCAAGATGTGATGATAGTAACTTTGGAGGGGGTTTTAGTTTGATGAATGTGAGGGAAAGAATATGTTGAACCTTACGTATTAAGTAAGTAGTTCTTTATTGGTATATTTTGGTAAATACAAATCTCATTTAGTGTTTTTATTTATTTTTTATTTTTTATTTCTAGGGAAATGATGATTTACGACTTGGATGTGATGAGTCATGAAGATATACTTACTATATGACATATCTTATCGTGGGTGATATGAGAAATGAGGGTACAATAACACTAGCTACAATGACGATTATAAGATTGCACTTCAAATATTAAGGGTTGAACCATTGTTGGATAAATACTAGGAGACAGTTTCAGATATTCATGAATTTCTTTTGGATTTGAGACGCGATTGAGACTTTCATGTTGTTATTGATATGATCAAATGAAACCGAGATTCAACTCATTTAAATGAGTTCAGGGTAAATATTGCCATAGTGCGACACACGATTGTACAAGCCACAAAGGCAATATTGAATGTATTGGTAAGAAGTGTTAACGCTCCGCCAACCCATATTAATGATCTTATAGATAAGGCCTTTTAATTCTTCGAAAAACTAAAGTGCCATTAGAAAAGTGTTGTGTAACATTCTTAGAGTCCATTTTCCCCCGTATGTGATCCGCCGACTAAAAATTGCTCCTGAAATATAGGTTGAGTAGCAATGACCTAAACTTAAATGATTGTATTCAAACAATATGCAGTGATGTCCATCATTTTGCACCACTACAATCTATTACAACTACTAAACATTATTTTGTTCACAGGAAAAACGTATTCCCCAAGAAATGGCAGGGGCCATGGGAGTTCCGCACACCACAACGTTGTCTGGATGAAAATTTACTAGAACTGAATTACCTTTGTAGCTTAGACAACGAACAATTTGAGTTCTCTATGACAGTTGGTCCTACATCACCATCTACGAATTGATGGATGTTATTTTTACGGTATTGAATGACACGTATCGTATTGATAATTATATTGGTTACAATGTTATCCTCAATCGAGATTTGATGAAATGCGCAGTGTAATTTCCCAGTAGAACCAATCACATTAAGAGCCAATTTATTATTTTGTGCTTGGGCGGCTGCGACTGCGCTTGGTATAAGGCTTAAACCAATACCAACCATTTTTCAAACCTCCGTGAGTAACCGCGGCAAGTGTCATCAAATCTTGATTGCGGTTAACATTGTAACCAATATAATTATTAGTGTGGTACATGTAATTTAATACCGTAAAAATCACATCCCTCAGTTCGTAGCTTGTGATACTAGGACTAACAATCATAGAGAACTCAAATTGCTCGTTCTCTAAGCTATAATGGTAATTCAATTCTAGTACATTTTCATCAAGACCTTTTTGTGGTGTGGGGAATTCCCATGGCCCCTGCCTGAAGTCACTGCATATTGTTTGAATACAATCATTTAAGTTTAGGCCATCGATTCTCAACTTATATTGGAACTATGGATCTGGATCAATTTTCAACCGACGGATACGTACGGGCCAAAACGAACTTCGTGAATGTTACACAACGCTTTTCTAATGGCACTTTTGTTATCGAAGAATTCAAATGTCTTATCTATGAGATCATTAGTACGGATTGGCTAAGCATAACACTTATTACCAACACATTCAATATTACTTGTGTGGCTTGTACAATCTTATGTCGCACCATGACAACATTTACCCCGAACTCATTGAAATGAGCAGTCGAATCTTGATTTGATTTGGTCATATCAATAACAACATGAATGTCTCCATTGCGTCTCAAATCCAGAAGAAATTCAAGAATATTTGAAACTGTCTCCAAGCATTTACCCAACAAAGCCATGGCAAATTCCTTGAATTGATTTACTAATTGGACAGAAGGGAAGAGGTACAATTGTTCAGCCCCTAACATTTGAATTTCAGTTTTATAATCGCCATTGTAGCTAGTGTTATTGTACCACCATTTCTCGTACCACCCACGATAAGCCATGTCATATAGTAAATATGCCTTCATGACTCCGATCACATCCAAGTCGTAAATAATATTTTCCCTAGAAAAAAATAAATAAATAAAGATGCTAAATCAGATTTGTATTCAACAAAATATGCCAATAAACAACTACTTAACAAGTAAGGTCCAGCACATTCTTCCCCACAAATTCATCAAACGAGAACCCCCTCTTAAGTCACTATCATTGTATCTTGCTACCCTAATCAGATCACTATTACCATTAACATGCCCAATGTCGCGAAGGATATGATTATCTTCAAGTATCGGTAAGATCAGAAGCTCATTAAATTGTTTCCTTATAATAATAAATCAAAATCGTGTCCAAAAATGACACCACAATGTTGGCACTCGTAAGGGTAGGACATAACTTGTATTAAACAATACAAGTTATATCGATGGTCCTCGCCTTCGCCACGATGCAATCTAATTAAATAGACATGACAATAATTTTGAACCGAAATCATCACTCCTTGTTGAGCAAGATGTAAGGCTCTGAGTGTGATGAACATCACATGCCAAGATTAAGAGGAAAGGTAGACACTTCGAACTCCTTATCTTCCTGAAACCCTGATCTCTCTATTAAAAAAATAAGTTGTCATTAATTAATTAACTTAGGTGATTTAAAAATAAATAAAGAAATAAAGTTTTTTAACCTAATAAAGTGGACATCTCCAAAAAAAAAATGGACATCTCCAAAAAAAAGTGGACATCTCCAAGAGGCGGCTGCTCTAACCGTAAACACACAACGTAATGCTTGAGGGGTAATTTTGTGCGTTGGTTCTTGTAAAGGTGTGTTGTACTACACAACCAAAAACACAAGGTGACAAATTTGAAATGCTAGGAGAAATCATGACATTTTTCATAGCTTGAAAGAGTGTTCAAAATTTGAGTGTACTAGAATGCACTCGATTAATTAAATAAACGGGTAAATAGGTTAAACTTAGCGATTTGTCTCAATTTTACCTAAAATATCCCAAACTTAGCGATTTGTATCAATTTTATTCCATAAGAGATTTGGGGATTAATTTTCTACTTAAAAAATTGCATTGCATCAAAATCAAACTTTGTTCTTGTTTTGAATTTTTTTTTAATTACCTAAGCCTGGTTGACTCATCAAAGAAACTCACTCTATCATACAAAATTTGCAATGTCCCTACCCCACAACTGGACGCATTGCTCAGCTCATCCTTGCCCTCGATGCTCAGGTAAAGATTGTCTCGATTGTCAACATTTAGTGTTTTTAGTTGTTGTTAGGTTTTTGTTGAAATTTCATGTTTTTGTTAGCATTGTCATTTAATCTCAATCAATGAATTATCAATTTCTAGAGTAATTCCAATGAGTTTTTTTAACTTCCAATTTTTTTGTTTCAAGTCTCCCAAAGAGATTAGCCAAAGAATAGATTTTTCACCATCCACCTCTCCTCGTTGTAGCCCATAGAAGAATAAGTTTAGTGATTTCATTGGACATGACTCTCCCAATTTGTGTTTATTCATCGAATCACGTCTTTCTTGGTGAAGATGGATTAATCCTCAAACCTCTTACGGGATAAAATTGAGACAACTATCAAAGTTAGGGATATTTTAGATAAAATTAAAAGCTTAGGACTATTTTGAGAAAAACTTAAAAGTTTGGGATTATTTAGCCTAGTTACCCTTAAGTAAACTGCAAAAGTGATCGTTACCTCCCAAAATTCAGTCGGCATGTGTTGCAATTAGAGAAGCCCGTATAACCTCCAATAGATGTCAATTCTTTCGCTCTGCAACTCCATTTTGATCAGGAATATTAGCACAAGTGGTTTGATGGACAATTTCATTGTTTTAAATAAATCTTTGTAGTGTTGAACTCTGATATTCTACATCATTATCACTGTGCAAAACTCGAATTATGTCATTATACTGAGTTTCAATAAATTTATGAAACTTCTATATCTATAAGGGTATATGTAATGGGGGATATTGTGGGTACAATATCTCCACAATATCTCCCA
The DNA here is from genome assembly GCA_039657345.1 of Stephania japonica. Lineage (NCBI taxonomy): Eukaryota > Viridiplantae > Streptophyta > Magnoliopsida > Ranunculales > Menispermaceae > Stephania > Stephania japonica. Next base: position 38,099,407 of record CM077559.1, read on the forward strand.
TATGAGACGCTCCCCATTGTGGGAAGCTTCTCAATTGTTGGAGTGTTTCCAAATATGGAAACGCTCTAACCTGGGTCCACAACAACAAAAGTTGCAACTGTAGGCCCGTTTTTATTTTACTTTTTAAAAAAAACCAAAATTTTACCCTTTTTGTTTAGAAAATAGACTTTTAATAAATATTTTAAATTTTAAATTTTAGGTGTGATGTGATTGCGGGTCTTATTTGAGTCTAAAGAGAGTCTAACCATTGTGGAGAAAAGTAGAGGTATGAGAGATAAATGAATGAGTTTAATAAATTGATGATGTGGCATGCTAATAGCTCCGTTTTGGATACAACCATTGTGGATACCATAATAAGGGAAGACTTTGGGGTTGTCACGTGGCGGTTTCCAGCCCTCTCGACGTGCCACTTCGCACACCTAAGATTTTTCAGTTTTTATATTTTGTAATTATATTTTAAATAGTAATAGATTATGGCCCCTTAATTACTTTTAAATATATGCAAATATTACCCTAAATGGTCATTTAATTACTTTGAAATATAACTCCCTTGGTTTAAATTAGTTTTTATTATGAACTTTTTTAAATTTTACATTACATTTTATTTAATTTGCTTACACTTTCTTTTTTTTTTTGAAAAATGTTTACATTTTCTTAAAAATTAATAATTTTAAATATAATCTATATCAATAATAAGGAAAGATCTTGGTATTACATTTTCTTAAAAATTAATAATTCTAAATATAATCTATATCAATAATATGGGAATTTGAGAAGATCTTTGTAACATTTCAATGAAATGGAGTTTATAAATGCTATTTATATATTAAAAAATTGTTAAACCTTTTTTTAAGAAAATGTCATAGGTTTTGAATGGAAAGATGAAGCATTTTCAAAACGTCAATATGAAACTGTCAAATTCTAAAATGTTATTTTATCGTTTGTTTGTTTGCTATAAATTTAAAGAAATATGATCATGAGCATTTTCTACATTGTCAGTCATCTCTTTTGTATGTAGAATCTTCTAATTCGCGAGTTCTTTATGAAATTTTTTTTTCATTGTCATCAAGGTTGCATTTTATTCATTTCTTTATTTGTACATAATAATTCATTCTTTATTTTTTTGTACTTGTCTTTTGGATGAAGTACATATTAATACATTTTATCTATAATTGATCTTTTCAGTTTTTTATTCTCCACGCGAATCATAAGATTATGATCTTTTCAGTTTTTTATTCCTTTTTTCAAAAAGATTTTTTTTATATAAATAGTTATGATCATGAGCATTTTCTTCATTTGACAATCTAGCTTTGCTTGTCCCTCTCATGTTGTAGATACCATTCAATCTACATGATTATCATAAGTTGGACTGAGTTTAGGGAGATGCTTTTAAGAATTTCACTTATAGTGTGATTCTATACTTTTTTCCAATGCTTTTTATGATCATGAGCATTTTCTTATTTTTTAAGTTTTTTTTTTCAATGCATTCTTAGGTAACAATATATTCTATACTTTTTTCCATTTTTTGTATTTTCTTCCTGTTAAGGATGATTTGTTTTGCTTTTTTCCTTGACCATAACTCTTTTTACTTTTTAACATTTTTTTCATTATCATTTTTATTTTTATCTAATATATATATTCATATTAGCTCTTTTCGAGTCTACTATAGCCTCATTTGGTTCAGCTTATGCTTTATTGACGTAGATAAGTACTTATGAAAATAAAATGCATGTAGGGAGATGCTTTTAAGAAACACTTATTGTGGTAGTTTTGGTTGTCACGTCAACACCACCTCGCTAATCGCAAAAAAAAATTAAAATGTAATCAAACGATAGAAAAGCTACTTATTGAGTGTCGCATCAGCAATAAGTAATAAAATAAGTTTAACCAAACGGGACCTATGTTGTTGGACCAAGTCTTTTACTACTTACACTCCACTTGGGATTTTGATGTTAACAAGTAATGTGAAATGGTACTAACGAGTTTGTTAAGTGTTTCAGAACATCAAACTTTGTTAGAATCACAGGTTCAAACTTTGTTAGAATCACAGGTTCAAAGGGAAAGTTGAAGTTGGTACAAGTACAAGCCAAAGTGATAACATGAAGTCGGACAAATTCAAGACTCGGCTCATACAAGGAAACAAGGACCTGAAAGGCAAGACAATCATATGTACAACTTTTGTAAGGTGCATAAGTTTCATTTCTACAAGCCAAATGCATGAGAATCATGCAGTCCGTAAGTTTTGAGTTTTAAAGAACTTAAAGTCATGCATTTTATAATTTTTAATTTCATGAGTTTCAAAATGTTTTAAATCATGCAAACGAGTTTTATAAAATGTATTTGAGGTGTAAAAAGTATCGGGATTGTTTTTTAATGCACCAACATGTGTTTGGACGGATTTTAGATTGACATTAAAAATATTTGTAGAAAAACTCCTATGTTTTTCATTAAACCAGGATTTTTGATGTTAAGGTGTGACGGCCCCAAATTCCGAGGCCGCCCCGTGGCTTCCCATTTCCCCTGCTCGTGCACCGGAAACACCTGCCACGTCACTCGTCTATCCAATTAATTTAAAAACTCTTAAGTTTCATGCCATTTAATTTAGTAGTTTACAATTTACAGCGGAAGTTTTAATATATTACCAAAAGAGCATTATATAAAGTTAACTTATTCAACCTATAGTGGAAAACCCTGAAGTACTCAGTATATAGGCGACAACTGCCATCAGTGAATGTTTATATACTAGTATTGAAGATGTAATAACTACAAGTTCCCAATAATCATAAGAAAATAATTTAATACTAATACACCTACCAGTAGGTCCTCGACAGTGGACAAGTAAAAATTTTGTCGTCCGTGATCTTCTTGCCCCTACTGATACACAAGGTCTGCACTCAAGCCATCACAAGATGCAGATGACGAGTCCAGTAATAAAATCCCAAGGAAAACCACCGTGCATCATAATTTAAGAATATAAATGGAAACAAGTAAATAGTGTTAACCAAACATGCAGAATAGAAGGTAAATGCAGACAACTGCTCAAAGCTTATCGCATGAATATAAACACAAGATAAACAAATGAATGTGCACTAGCTATACAAGATGTGTATTAAGGATCAGGAGCCATGTCGTGGTTTGTACCATTGACTCTACCACTGTGTCCTAGACCACACACCTAGCAAGCGACTGCACAACCTTCGGATACATAGACGGGAAAACTCGACCGTCCCAGTAAGATTTGGACTCGAAGATTATGAATAACAATAGCTCAATTGAATAACAATAAGTAAATGTAGTAGTGGTGTTCAGTTGGGTTTTACGCACCCGAAAATACACACTCCGACTTTTCGGACTCGTCAGTACGCCCCACCTAGCTCCCCAATGTCCGAGCTATGGTTTCTCGGTCCCTAAAGTCTATTTTATAGTGTTTTATACTTTTTGGAAACATATTATATCATTTTATGTTATTATATTATATTTTTAATTTTTCAGTTGTGGTACCTCTCTCAGGCTGGGTCGGGATTTTAAAAATACTCAAAAGTCTCGAAACTACTTTTCTACCTTTTTCTAATTTTCTATATTTTTCTAGAATTTTTCTTAATTTTTCTGATATTTTTCATTTATTTTTTCTATTTTTCAGCAAATAATATATATTATTTATTTATTTATTTATATTATGAAAAAATAAAAATAAAAATAAAAATAAAATTATTTTTTCATTCGGGGGGCCCCACCTGGACCAGTCCGGTCCAGGTGGCTAGACCGGCCTGGCTGGCCGGTCCCTGTTCGAGGGAAGGGATGCACGCGCGCTGCACGCGCGTGCATCTCCTTCTTCCCAAGAGACGATTTGTCTCTGGTTTAAACCAGAGACAAATCGTCTTTACTACACACAATTTTTTTTTTCTTCTTCTTTGTTGCTTCTCATCACTAGGTTCGAGGTATGCCTAGCCTATCCGCGGCGTCCACGTGGCGTCCGAGCTGGCGTTCAAATCTGAATAAGGTAAATAATGGCGTTAATAAATAACGGGCCGTTACATAAGGTTTGTAAAATCATTCGGCTTGTCTAGACATGTTTTATGGACCCCTACTAAATATGTATAAAGTGATTTATGAGGTTTACTAGAGTTGTAGGGTCATTAGGGAGTCGTTTTACAAAACCAGAAAATTGATTTTTTTCTGGGTGATACACCCAGCGCGCTAGGTATTCTGGGAAGCGCACTCGGTGTCTCAGCGCGTTAACTACTTTGTACAGTGTAATGTGAAGAAATCTGATAGTTTTTTAAAAAGAAAGTACCCAGCGCTCTAGATGTTTACCGAGCACTGTGCAGTTAACTGACAACTTTTTTAAAATTGTTGATTCACACCTTTAATTTAGATTTAGGGATCATTTTGGGCCCTTGGATCATATGTAACAGTCATATGAGTACAAAAAGGGTTTGACCACATACTCAAATGCCCAACAACACCAAAACTACAACTATTGCTCCTACACTTTCAAAAATTCAAGTTAATACACATTTGTACTAAATTTTTGTTCACATACACTTGGTGATTCTCGGAGTTATCGATTTGTTGGTCAATACAACACTAGAGAGGTGTTCTAAGGCTTACAACTAGTACTCCAAAACGTATTTTCGGATTTCACACTTGGTGTTGTAAGATTTTTTGATTGTATATTCTTTTTGGGTTTAAACTATATGTTTTGTTTAAAGTATTGTAAGAAAATCATTTTTTATGTTATTGAACACTTTTGTCCTTGGTTTTGCACTCTAACTTGATCGCATTGCCTAAGACATATTTGAACAAGTTCTTGTTCTTAATCTTGATTTTTGACAAAACCACTTGTTCATTAAATTTGTAACCGCGCACTTTTCATCGATATTATTTTGTCGATTTCTTGACTAAGTATTGCGCATACTCATTGATTTTATTGACATCGTAATCGGAGTTCATACTTACATGCATATGAGTGGTTTAGCTGTAGGTGGCTTGTAAGAATTGAACTTATTGTCATTTTACTTTGTAAAGCAAAACTTTCAATTGTATATGAAAAGGATTTTGATTGTAAGACTTAGAGGGATCTAAGTCGAAAGGGAAGACCTAGTTGAGGCGATTAGTTAGACAGGACAGACTGTCATCAATGGGACTGTAGATTCGTTAGAGGTTGGTGATGTGTCCGACGACATGGCAGGTGTAGTTGGGCCTGCGGGTGGCTAACATTTGGCCATGGGGCGGCCTCAGAATTTGGGCCTGCCGCAGTTTGGTTTTAGAGCAAGGTTGATAGGGCCTAAGAACAAAAGTTTAAAGGAAATAGTTTAAAACTTAAATGTTACGACTCGAATTTCTAACCTTTGATTAATTCCTTAATCAGGATCACCGACCCGTGACATGGGACCTGCATAAGATACGCAAACCGACTGAGGTACGTGGTTGAGGTAAATTTTATATTTGTTGTAGTGTATGTCTAGTGCTATGTAAATGTGTAGACTAGTCAGTTCATTCAGCTATAGACATCGAGACGCAAGCGGAAACGCGCCTCGAGTTGCGTACGTAACGGGGGACCGAGTACTTAGTCATATGTGAGTCACATTTTATTTATGTGATTTAATTTTTTCATTTTATATAGTCTATGGTATGCATATTAATTAAATGGAATCAAATTAGATGTCTGATAGTTTTAACAAAATTTCGAGAAACATGGACATGCCTCATGATACGTGCTAGCACACACTCTCACATAACTTGTGTCAAACTTGGAGTCACTTGAGCTGAATTAGTGGAGTGTTAGGTGTAGAAAATGACCACAAGATCAGCCTAGGCCTATGGGAAGCCACACTTAATGAAACAAATAATATAAATACCACACTTAAGCATTTTTGCTTCTCATTACATGTCTTTCCAACAAGAAATCAGAGCTGTAAGAGGGTGATCAGTGCTGGAATTTGCAGCTAACAATGGATTTCTCTTCAACAATTAATCAAACAAGAGCTAAGAATTCCACAACAACCGTTGGTAAGGGTCCTAGCACTTTCATGCATCTAATTTCATTGAGCATTCATGGGGCTTTCATGGAAAATCAGTTTCAACGAGTTAATAAAGTTTTTTGACTCATTTTGAGGCATCAAATGTTTTCCTGACACCAATTTCGAATTTAAAGGATTTTGTTCATATTTGAGTTTTTCATTAATGGAACTTATTTCCTCGAATTCAATTGTTTACATGGAGTTGTTTTTAAAATCTAACATCATAGTTGGGTTCCTAACATTTTTCCAACTAATTTTACTACTAAGAAACTCCCAAAATAGTGTTGATTTGATTCAGTTATAAATATCCAAGTCTAAGGTGTTCATCCACATTTTCACCATAATGCATGTTTAGTTCATGAATGTTTGACGATAATCGAAATGTTTGCCTTGTTGTTGATTGTGGGGGATGTATGGGATCTTTGGCGGAGGAAAATAGAGATCATAAGCGAATTGAGATGGCCAATTCGGGAAGAAACCCAAAAATTCAAGTTGTAGAATATCTGGGTTACCTAGAAGCTGGAGCGCGCTCCATGCTGAGAGGAGCACGCTCCCTTCAGCAAGCGTGCTAAGGAAAATCCCCCAGCACGCTGGGCACCCAGGACAACAGGAAATTTCCTACAAGTCCTAATTTTCCTGTAAAACAATGACCTAAACCACTAACTTAACCTTACCTTAAGCCATCCTAATATATGTCTAACCACCCCAGGGACATAGGGAAGTGTGTCGAGAGTTTGGGATTGCGAGTTTGAGTTTGACTAATCTAATTTAAAATATCCATGCATTCATTTCATTCTTTTATCATTGCCTTTTTGTCCATTGCGATCGTTATTGCTACTGTATTCAAATATCACAATATTGGTTTGGTTTGTCACTTGTTGAGCTTCGGATTTATGATGTTACATTGCTACAAGTTTCATTGACTCTATTGATATTCCTATTGTCTTCCTTTCTGTATTAATGGTTCTTTTATTAAATAGCATGCTATTAGGAGATTGGTTTAAAGATGACATACGAATATTTGTATTCATGGATTGTGTGCTTTGCATAACACCTTGCCTTGTGTTATAATCTAAAACTGAGTATTTCTTGATATTATAAAGTAGTCATATAATCTTGGGTCCATTGCATAACATAGAATGGGCAGCTCACGGGGTCACTGAACTTCGGGGATATCGGCATTCTCCACTACACTCATACAACTCACGACGTAATGAACCGGGGTGTTCGGTGAGAATTAACATATTATGAATTTAATGAGGCGTTTGAGAGAGCTCAGTGGAACAAGGTTGTAGTATGTAACTCATGGTCGATCGGACCTAGATTATTACTACTTAGCATGTGTCAGTTTCGATCGTGCCTTTTGGTCTTTTCTAGCCTATTTTATTTAATTAGCAATTCCTGGCTATTGTTTATACTTTTAAATACGGTTCATTTTCTTTGGAAGAGTGGATAAATATATCAATTAGGAATTATTGTTATACTTTTGTACTCACTGTGCTTTTAATGACGGTGGATGCAGATTCATCGAGTAGTAGGCCAGACAAGATAAAGATTGGCGACTACCTCCGAGCTTAGAGCATGCTACTGTCCTGACTTGTAGGTTTTTTTATATTTTGTATATTACTATTATTGTCTTCAATACTATTGGGTTGTTAATTTTGTTGCACGATAGTTCCCCGACCTTTTGAATTTCACATTGTCTATATGTTTGCCTCTTACTTCATATATATATATATATATTGTAATTACTATTTCCTGGTTTCCACACTTAGGATTTATATAATACCTTCTGCATAAATCGACAAGACTTCCACTAATTCACTAAATTACTAAAAGTTTTTAAATAACTCTAAATTTATGTAATTGGTAGGACTAATATATTATTTAACCTAAATGCGATTAAGTTGTTAAACGGGTTAGAAAGGCTGACTAATACGTAGTTAAGTCCTACGGGATCGAGATTAGGGCTTAATTATGGGATTAGGTTCGGCGGTGCCCTAGATTAGAAAAGGGGTCATCACAGTTGGTATTAGAACCAAGTTCTCGATATCTAATACACAATTGAATAAAACACAAACCTTAAAAGTGGAAACTCGATGATCCTTGCTTATAAACTATTTTTTTAGGAAACCCGAAGATCCTACATTAGAACCTTAGTCGAGAAGCAAATGTGAGTTGGGTAGTGATGCGGACTTATATGTGTTATGATTTTGTTTGTATATTATATATACGTATACCATAAGAGATCTGACATACGCTTTTCGATGCAGATCACAATGGATGAAAAACAAACTCCACCAGTTATAGAGGTTAGTGAGACAAGTGATCAGACCGGATATGGAAGGTTGAATCCGGTAGTAGCCGCACGACTCGCAGTACACAATAGAATGTTTGAGTTGCTGATGGAAATAATGTACACTCAAACAAAAACACTTACATCTCTTACCGCCGCACGAACACTTGGAATGACAATATCATTCAAACTATACCAACTCAAGCAGTGGTATAGGAAACTCTGTAGTGGTTGCCGCACCAGTGGTTGTTCTGATAGAGATACCTACGACTACACCAATACAACACCAGTAGTGGCACAAATAGACGTATTTGAGAATTCATTGACAACAGAGGTCAGCTAATTAGTGAGTTCATCATTTTCGATTTAGGGCACTTTTTTGGAGGCAGAGACCTAGAGACGGTCGGGAAGTGGTTGATGGCGCATCAGCGGCTACACAAGCTGATATGGATACTGAAGAGCATTCAGGCCCATATATCAGGACATATGCTGAGAGGAGGTGTTGTCATGTGGTGAATAGCATACACCGGCATTCATTCCTAGCAAACCACATGGGCACAGTTTCGAACGATGTTCAACGACTAGTACATCCCGATAGATAATCTGTAACAACCCAAATCTTGAGGTCTGCCACTGGTGCCAACGTGAACCCACAACCAGCCACGATGACGCAAGTTGTACCTCACGTGCGACTAATTCACCAATCATCATTTAAACCTCAAATTATAATCATTTTTACAATTTATATTCATCATTTGGACTCTAATCATCTGTTAAATCATCATAGTTATGTGGAAAAATTTTAAACATGATAGATTCATTTAGGACATCAATAACATATTAATAAAACAATTTCCTAACGTGGAATGCATGTAAACAATGCATCATATGGATATCAAAATCAAAAACATCAAAAAATAAAAATATATGCAATGGGTATCTCACAATGTCCCAAAACCCAACATTAAAACGATAGCAAAATATATATATAAACGTACAAGTCGGGCCTGTAGTATGAAAATCATATGCAGTTGGCTAGTTTGCCTTTGCGGTGTCTCGTACCAGAATTTGCAGTCAAACCATCACAAAAGGCAGATGACGAGTCCAGAGTGAGTATTCCCAAGGAAGTTCAGCGAGTAATTACATAAATAAATATAAGAATTTAATAAGGTATCAAATAAACTTGCGGGAAAATAAATTGGAAACTGTGCTCATTGCATGAGTAAATAATAGGTAAGCTCAAAGTGTGTGTCTAAACCTACGTCAGACTAGCACCATACTTTGGACTACACCACGAGCAATGCCAGTGAGTAGCACTCTAGCATGGCCAGCCTCTAGGTCCTCTCAATGACCGACGTAGACCCACGACGCACCGACATGTGCCCTATCATGATATATGGGTCGAACTATCCACTGAGACCTCTGGCAATACGTGCTATGGACTAGTGGACATACATACAAGGAACAACATGACAAGGGAGTGTCCTACCAGTCGTCCATATAACCACAACTGGAAAGGAATAATTGAACAATTGAAAGAAATTTAAATATATAAAGCATATAAATACTCGATGAATTTTAATTGAGATACTATATACCTTAAATTGCACTTCTACTAATACGATACGGTCCAATCACTTCTCCAACTGTATGGCCAATCATTAATTTCTCAAACTTCGGAAGTTTCTCAAAATTCTCATTTATAAGATCATTATAAACCACATTATATTCAATAATGGTCTCCAAGTTAGTCCCTTAATAGGCCAAATCGGTAAAATTTATTTTTAAATATTTAATTAAATTTCCAATCTGGGCGCCATAAGGCACGCCATGAGCATTTGGGTCAGTGCTCTTGGAGCTGTAACTCATGCTGTCATGGTTTGGTAACTGCAGCGTGACCCAAAACGTAATGTAGGGGTGTCTTACTGCCTCGGACGCCGTAGGAGACGTCGTGATGGTTTTACCACCACGGCGTCCCTAGCGGTTTCTCACCAAGAAATGCAATACTCGGGGTTTTTCGGCTCCTCGACTCATCGTCATGGTTTGAACTTGTTCCAACCTCTCATGGCTCTCCATAACAACCATAATAAATCAAAAAACATTGGTGAAATGCGTCCATGGCGAAAACAATATTTCTCAACAAAAACGTCGATAGTCTGCTGAAACTCGAAAAGTTCTCAACTACAACAACCAATTCAGCATTGTTGCACCACAAAACACTTGAATCCATAGCAACACATTGAAAGTCGGTGTGCTCAACACATATCCATGAAACCCATGTCAAAACTCAGAAAAATGGACCCAAAACGTAAATACTCACGAGGATAGCGAGAATCTCGCATTTGATTGTCGATTCACCGTCATTTGATTCTCCAAATCGCCTCTAGATATCCACAAAACCCTCAACACGACAAATTTTTGGATTTGAGTGAGCAAGGAGAGAGAAAAGGTGCTAGTTGGTGAGAAATCCAACTATTTATAGGTCCAAGTCATCTCTTCTGTTAGGTCTATCAGAATGCTTCATATGAGGGTCAAGATCAACAAGTCCACCAAAATGGTGACTTAGATTATGACTCATCCCATTGGTCTTATCTTATCCCAACACAATTGATTTGCCTCTTAAATGTTTTGGTACCTTACTCCGCACCGATGCGTGTCACTCACGTACAACAATGGTCTTACTTGACTAATCGGCATTTAATATTAATTATTTAATGATTTTTTTTTCATTTATCATGTGTATTATTTCCAACCTAATGTATTGTCATTCTCCTATTCGTTACCTGCACACGTTAATCAATGTGAATTCTCGTCACATTATCTCGCACGGTCAATAAAATTAAAAATAAACACATTATACGATGTAAATATACATGACTAGACACATACACCGCGAATTAAACATGCAGCACACAAAAATAATCTATTTACCTACACCGAGCGCGCCCTGGCCTAGTTGTGGGGTCAACGGGGTGCTGTGTTGGCATCTACATTTGCAAACACATCATAATAATGACTTAATTAAAATTGGGACGTTACAGTTCTTCCCATCTTGGTGAAATTTCATCTTAAAATTTAAAAATAATCAACTTAAACTATACCAACAAATGGGTAAGGGTAACGTCTCCTCATAGTAGACTCGAGCTCCTAGGTTAGTCCTTCATTCCCGTGATTTTGCTAACGAACCAAAACCTTTAGGATCTCCCTGTTCTGCAGAGTCTGTAACTTACGATCAATGATCTATACTGGCTGCTCCTCATATGTCCTATTAAGTCGAACCTCTACCTGTAAGACATCAACCATCGTTCTTGGTCCCGACCTAGCCAGCCTCTACATGGATATATGAAATACTGGATAACTACGGCGGTAACTCCAATCAGTACGCCATACTACCAACTCGTGCCAACAGTCCAATAAATAATAAGTCGGTAATAGTGTCGTAGTATTTTTATGTATTAGTATTCTTATAGTAAAGTCTCTAAAATATTGATCTAATACTCTTTATGTGTCATTTTCAGGTATTAGGGACCCCGCGAATGAAACCTAGGTGAAAAACTGTATAAAATGAAGCATTGATATGGGTGGAGGTATTCTACACCAAAAACTGGGCTATGACACATCCCGAGCGCGACCTTGGCGGGTCAAAAACATTAGAAACGTGCTTTGCATGATTGATGACGGGGCAAGCATTGAATGGAGGAGGCGTGCTATTGCGTGCGTTGGTGTGTTGTAGAGATGGTGATACCGTGTAGTGCGGAACATAGGAGCTTGTGTACATGCATGCAGAAACCCATAGGACTGGCCTCTAGATGCTCGGCACCATGGATAAATAAAGATTGAGTGGAACGGTGTTCATAGTTCTATGGAATTGAAAGGCAAAAGAAGTCGATTATGTTTGTTTGTTAGTTAAGATAGGATTTTGTTTTTATCTGGAAATATTATATATATAATAGTTTCATTACATGCTTGGCATAAATGACCATAAAAATATAATAAACATAAAAATATATATAAAAAAAATTAATTTTAAAAAGACATTTTTTATCCACGACGAGGACAAGAAGAAAGATGAAGAAAATAAAGTTTTATATAAAATTAAATTAAAGGACATATAAAATTTAATTTTTTTGAAAAGTACTTAAGCTTTTTAACTTTGATATCGATTTAGTAAAACTATTCAAGCAAGTCAAAAATACTCTATAAACAATAACTTATTCAATTGAAAAGATTTAGTATATAGTTAGATTATCATTTTCATTATATATAATGTATTCAATTGAGATGTCCTTACATTTTATTCTCATGAAATATAGACTATATTTATTAGTTGTTGACTTATGAAACACTTATTAATTAATGTTGTATATTTGACATGGTTTTAAGATTTGAACCCAACTCATTATCTCATATTCAATTACAATTATAATATATAATTTATTAAATTAATAAATAAAAAAAAGGGTAAAACTGTAAATTTGCTACCTGTCGATTTGTTAGCTATTGGTGCTTTTATATATTTTATATATTGTATGTATATATCAATATAATAAACTCTTCTCCATCACTCTTCGAACTCCCTATTTTACCCCTTTCTGTAACGATCAAAACCTATTTCGCAGTCCCTGATTTCATTTTCAACAAACTCTCCCCTCCCTTCCAACTCCTCCTTCTCAACTCCCTACTCTCTCTCTTTCTCATCTCCACACAATCTCTAATGTCTCTCAATTTGTCTGTTCGATTATGGTTGCTGATTGTGCGCACAACGACTCATGGGATTTCCCCTACGTTTTTCATACGATTTCCCTCTTTTTTCTATTCGAGTTCGACATCCAAACTTTCATTTTTCTCTCTTCAATGAATTTTGTAGATACTCCTTAGATTCGGCTCAAACTCGGTCTTCACTATCTCTGCGACCCACAACGACTCATGGGATTTATGTAGATAAAACCCTCAACTTGGGTTTAAGAAAAACGCAACCCTAGCATTTCTGTGGAATGTCTACAATTCTTTTTTTTTTTTTTTTTTTTTTTTTTTTTTTTTTTTTTTTTTTTTTTTTACATCTTGTTTTCTCTTTAGAAATTGGTTGTTTCCCTATTAGGAGGTACGAGTCTGTATTTATGGTTTAATAAGGTTTAGGGAGTTTTAAGAGACTTGATTATCTTGAATGAATTTGACTTGATCACAAATTGGGGAAGCAATTGTAGGATGATAAATTTTGAAGTAGTTAGTTGGAGGTAATAGTCCTTGGTGGCAGTAGTACAAAGTACAGACTGGAAAGACTCAAGCGTAATCACTTGAATAGTTTTTCAATTTCAGAGTAGAGTACAATACTCTAAAACCTTAATTTAATTATAACTTTCGTTATAATGTTTCGTTTGTTACATCTATATTTTTGTTTTGGGTTTCAAAGCTCTCTCCAATTATTCTGAAGTTTGAGGTGGAAGTCATATATTGGAATATTACTGTGGTGAATGTTTAGCAGATGGCGGATTTGTCAATGACGTTTTGAGTATTTTCATAATTGAATGTTTAGTAGATGGTGGATTTGTAACTCTCTAATTTCTGTTACTCAAGAATACGTATTTATCATTGTGTAGTGTAAATTAGGGATGCATCAATATATATCTTATTCTTGAAATGTCAATATTTTATCTCTTGGGTTTCTTTTAGAGGCCGGCTATGTGCACCCCAGTCGTTACTCAGGGCACCCCATTTACAAAGGCACCCATCAAATTTCTCAGGGCACCCCTGAGTTGGACGAAAATGCCCTTCTTCATCAATATAAGGCACTCCACCACCAAATCTTCTTTCACACTCCTTCCCATCACAAATCGACACCTCAATCTACCAAATCTCCTCATTTTCTTACTCGTTTGCCCCTCGATTTGTTGTTTTTTAGGGTCGGGTGAGTGTTTGCGGTGTTTGTGAGGTGAGGGTTTGAATGATGACTTGTGGTAGATGGCTGATGTTGAATCATATAGGGTTCGAGGGTGTTTTTTGTTGAGTTTGTTGTTCCTTTATCTTGTGTTGTTGTTGTCTTTCATGGGAATGTACCCATCACTGAGTTCAACCACAATCCCGTAATGTTCGGCCACACAGGGCCGAGACTATTGAGTAAGTCTCGGAACTACATGAACGAGACTCTGCAGTACATCTCGGTACTAAGTAACCGATCGAACAAGTAACTTAATTCACAATGGGTTCGGTTATCAAAGAGACCGAGACATAAGAGGATGTCTCGGTTGTTGATAACCGAAACATCCTCTTATGTCTCGGTACCCGGTAACCGATCGAACAAGTTACCCATTTCACAATGGGTTCGGTTAGAAATGAGACCGAGACATCCTCTTATGTCTCGGTCCTGTGCGTCCGACACTTTCGTGTATGTGGTACATTTCAAAATGCGGGAAGTTCTAAACTCAAAAAAGTCAAAGCACACCAAAACTCATGCTTCCAACCCTCAAAATGGGGTGGTGGGGTGTCCAAAGTTGTGTCCGACCGTCGACGAAGATGATGGGATCGATTGGGAGCACAAGGGTGGTGGAGTTCGGTGGTCACACATCAAAATGGGGTGGTGGGGTGCCCAAAGTTGTGTCCGACCGTCGACGAAGACGATGGGATCGATTGGGAGCACAAGGGTGGTAGAGTTCGATGGTCACACATCAAAATGGGGTGGTGGGGTGCCCAAAGTTGTTTTTTTTTGTTTTGTTGTGAATTTGTGTTGGAGGGCATATGAGTCATTACACATACAATTAGGAAAAATGGGGTGCCCTGAGTGATGACTGGGGTGCACATAGCCGGCCTCTTCTTTTAATGAGATGAAGAAAACGTTGACTCTAACAATATTGTTATTCTGATTACAAATATACAGTTATAATTTTTTTTAATTATTATATGTTCCAATCGATACATAACCCACAAATATTAACAACTATGCATGCGAACTTCTAACTACACTTTACGTTGAGTCCGACAATTGTTGATCATGCATTAATAGTATATAAACTCTCAATTGAATGAAATATCTATATGGGGGATGATGATACAATGATCTCAAACTTCGTTGTACATGCTTGATTAAATGCTTGTATGGGACAAAGACGAAATACAATGATGTCATTTTGCTTTACTTAATCAAGGTTCATACTCTTTGTTTTTAGATTTTAGATATATACGTATGTGTTACAAAGTTTCGGTCTCATTAGGACTCTTATAAGTACTCTCTCTAGCCATTATAGAGGCAAACAGGAAGAATTTCGATCATGGGGTTTTTCCAAGTTACTGAATAATATAGAGCACAAGCTTGTACTCTATAAGACACTCAATTTCTGTCATAAATTGCGCGAAATGGCTAGACACCAGACTTCCAGATAGGCTCCTCCCCAATGGTTATCTGTCAAGTCCCTCTTCCTTACCGCTACCATCTTCAAACATTGATGCCATTTTCATAGCCAGCGTTGCGACCATTTCTCTCCTCTGGAAGTCGGGCATCAACCTTATGTTTTGCCTCATATTCCCAATTTCATTCATGAGGTGCTCCAGGTCCTCAAAGCCTAAATGTGCACTGCCATCCAGTTATGAACATTTATTACTTGCGATGGTGTCGCTTTGTATCAAGTTTTTCTGTTACTTGTGCTTTGGGTATTGATCTTTGCACATCGAGTGCATTAAGAGCAGATTCATGACCATGGTTTTGATGGGAAACTGTAGAACTATAGACACCATTCATGTCAGAAGATGTCGAAGGAATGTTTTCAGACACCCAGTCTTCTGTATCATCCCATGGTTCAACTGAGCTCGCAAATAAAATTTCATATTCGAGCTCAAAATCTGATTCTTCCTCTGATAAATCTGATACAGAAATTAAGATACCAAATTTAGTAAGAAAACTTCAAAGCTGATAAAAAATTTTCAAAGCAATGTTAGTTGAGTGAAACCTTCTTTCTCAGGTTGATATGGCTCGACTATTTTATCTCCAGATTTAAGAACCATTCCTGGCCACATATGTGCAGAGAGAGCTCCATAGAGTCGTTCCACACCCTGTGAATCACACTCTGGATCAAAAGAAACAAATGTATGGGGTTCAAGTATTCAACAATAGACAACAGAAGCATAGAGACTAAGATTTAGGAGAACCAAGGTCAAAGCTATTGTAATTCATGTACCGAAGTTGAGGGAGTGAGTGCAGGAAGTACACAAATATATTCAAGAGACGATATAAGCAGCATTCAAACATACCGATGATCAAAGCCTTAAACAGTGAGTTTTACAAGAAACATTATAATCCTTTTTGACAATGAGTTTTTCAACATGGAGAATCAAATCACTTTCCCCAATATCTATAATCATGTTGATGCTTGAAATATCAAATACAATTATATCAGGCCAAAAAACTAGCATGAACTAACTTTTGCATGGACAATTACCATAGTGTCAAGATTGCCTGCACCATATACTTCCATCAATTAACTGGTTCCATTGAAACAATAAAAAAACAAAGTAATAGACTTTAAGCCTTCCCCTTTGTACAATGCCATTGCATTAGTGGTACAATATTCTCTCAGTTTATTATTCGCCATTTGGCTGTATCAGTTCTGCTTAAGATTTTAACGGTAAGACCATGCAGATGAGTTCAGTTGAGAGCAGACAACTGAATCACCACTTAAAAAATCTATTTATGAAAATGCAATGAAGCTGGTATTTTAAGAAGTTTGATTTTTTTAGTTCTTCTTGGTTTGTGATCTCTTTCTGACTCGCTACTCAAATCTCATATTTGGGCCTCTCCCAATTCAGTTTGAAAAGTTTATCTTGTCTATGAGTCAACCTAATATTCTTCTTGTTTAATTTGGGATTTTCTATTATTTTTTTGTTCTATTAGAACCTAATTCTATGACTAGAACCTTGTATCTCTCCATCTTTATAGTTTTTCAACCAGCATGGCATGAACTTCCTATCACTTAAGTCTTCATACTTGCACTGTCTTACAACATGTAATAATTTATTTTAAGTATTTTTATAGAGAATCCATGCAATTTGATTAGGGTAATTAGTTTTATGAGTGTACATGCTAATGAAATACCTATTATAATAATACAATTAGATATTGGAATATTTTTTAATGTCATGTATAGATATTTCCTGATTTTTTTGTGTGTTTTAATTATAATTAGTCATTATTTTCTTGTTATATGTCGCACCTAATCACACCTTTGATCACCTTTTTGTGGGGGTGGTAGCTTAGATAACTTTTTACATATCTAGGATTGAGCTAGCTCCTCAACATCAACATTAAGTCCTTCATAAAAGCTCTTATTAACTTGTGTGTTGAATTCTCACTCCTAATTTACTTACACAGTTCTTTGACAAAAAATAATTACTTGCACATTTAGTTCATAGTTAGATCTTTTCATCGCAAACACTCTCTACTTCTTCCTCTTCTATTGTTTATTCTCTCTTATATCTTAGTTCAAGGATTGATCTTCTCATTATTGGATCTCTTGAACTAAATGATGACCTTCAGTTTTATGTTCTAATGACCCGCCTTTATATGAAGTCTCTCTCTCATAATATAAATTATCTTGAATTAATTAAGTGATGTATATAGCATAGTTTAATATACCGGGTGGATCAACTTTAATTTTTAATGTGAACCTGTTGAAATCTTGATAGAATATGATTGTATTGTATCTATTACATATGTCTCTATATATAGAGATGAAATTACATACAAAAGGAAACATAAAAATAAGGTAGCACATAATCCCTGTGATAAGTTGGTATTTATAGGATTTTATTGTCTATTTTAGTATAATTTAGTGTGGAAGTTTATAAAATATATATTTAATTATATTTAGTTTTGGTTTTTAGGTGAAACAGAGTGCACGGTTGGATTCGGGGCGGTAAAATACTCAAAATAGAGTATTTATTTGCATTAATCGGATACCGGGAGAGTTAGTTTCGAAATATACGCCGACAATGGGGTAATTGGAGTCAACGGTGCCACGTGTCGATCCGTGATTCGTCAAGCCGCGTCACACATGCCGTTTCACCAATAACAGAGCGCCACATCCGCACTCCAAATAGCGCCTCATCTAACCAAAGATCTCGCCACGTGGACAAGAAGCCGTCTCCTCTCTCCAGCTCGTCGATCCGCCTCGAGATGCACATCCACACTGTCTCTCCCGAACTTCGGTGATACTCGCGCGACTCGCCCGCCACTCAAGCACGCCACGTGTCGCTCCGCGATCGGTCCAAAGAAGGCACGATTCCAGCTCCGGCGAATGGGATCCCGCCATGTGTCATGCTCTACACACCCCTCAACACGTCACGCCCGTCTTCTCTTCCAATCGCTCGCTCGCCACGTCACCCGTCATCACCTCGGCGCCAATCATCTTCTCGACACGTCGCAACGCCCCGAAAAAATAGCCAATAAGCTCCTGACACGTCAGCAAGACCGAAAAAACACCAAAAGCCTATTTTCTCTCTCTTCCATACACCAATCTTGGTAGTTTTACATATTAGGACTTTAGGTATAAATAGAACATCTATTATTCTTTAGGATCTCTAGCTCTCTATCTCTCACTCTTTCTCTCTGCATTATTTTGAGAGTAGCCATGTCTGGCTAATCAAGTTGCCTAGGTCGATGGTGAAGCAATTCAGGATTATTGATTCATGACATAACTTGTGAGATCTTTTAATTTTATTATTTTATTTAATTTAATTTCTTCTATTTCATTGTTGTTGATTTTAATGAATATGGTTTAAACTTAGGGTATGTATGTGGCCAGTGCATGCTTTTAGGTGGATAATCTATAGTTAATTGACTCATTAGTATCCGTAATTGTACTTTTGGGACAATATAAGTAACAAACATTCACTCGATTGCCGTCAAAACCTTTCGGTTCTTGAGTGTGCAATAATTGAATCTAGGTTAAATCGGGAGCGGACGCGATCCTGTTATCTAGGATTAGTATTCCCATAGAAGTTTATTACTCGGTTAATGTGTTAAATCTTATGGCGGATGTCTAGGGTTATACATTAATTAGGGAAGTAGTTAGTGGCGGATGTCCTAGCTATCGAGATTAGGGGAATTAGGAATTTCTGGCGGATGTCGATTTTCCATAGCTAATCTAGGGGAATTTGAATTAATAATTATTTTGGAAAAGATTAACGACCTTGATATGCCATTGAATCTTGATCTTGTCTTGTGGAACCATAGATTTAGGTATTTAAATTAATTGTTCATAGTCTTAGATATTTATTTTAGTTATTATTTTATTAGTAATTAGATTAATTAATTTAATTATTTTCTCTAAATCACATTCTCGTTTCTTTTAAAACTTTAGAAAGACTACCAATCTCTGTGGGATCGACCATTTGCCACTATCTGCAAATAGTTGGTTTAAGGAAATATTTTATTGACGTGTTCGGCGCGCGTCACCCTGGAGTGATATGTGCACAACATAATACCTGGATTGATTTGTGCACAATATAATTACAAGAGTGATTTGTGCATATTTCCTAATTGCACAATATTCCTAACACTCCCCCTCAAACTTAAAGTGGGAACAATGAAACCACTTTGAGTTTGTCAAATTGATACACTGAAATAAATAGACGAAATAATAATAACTTACTAGAACAAAAATAATAAGAATAATTATGATTTTCGTAAACACCAAAACACTATGATTAGCGAAAGTTGAAGCAATGGAGACCACGAATATAACCGTCCAATAAACAATGACGACGATGAAGGATCGACGAGAAATACGCACACAAAGCTACTGCGAAAGGTTCATTCGACAAACAATGACGATGATCCGACAACGACAAGCCGGTGACAACGATATACCGGGGAGAAACACGCACACAGAGCTGCTGCGAAATGTTCTTCTGGCCAGACAAAGGGACGACGAGAAGAACATCGTAATCTGGAACTTCATCAACAATCAGTTGTCCATCAACAATCATGCAAGAAGCAGTCAGCCATAAGAGGTCAGTCGTTTGGAATAACCGGTTGGACACTGGTCAACCACAAGGCATCATGACCAGGAATAGAAGAAATAAATAATTCCTTTGATTACTTAAATATGTACAAATCTAAGTGATTGAATTTCATCTTATATATATAGCTCTTATAGCCATAAGCAGAGGATCTGAGGCACATCTATAAATATTGGTGCCCTATTCATGTTATCTTAGTATATAATAATTTTTCTCTTGATTAGCTTTAATTTGGTGAAGACTCCTCCATTTCTCCCCATTTTTGAAGAATTATGTACCTTCAAGTGTTATTTAAGGACTTCAATGTTTTTAACAACCTTTTGATATATATTCGTTGCGCTTGCAAAAAGTCAACCATACAATTTATTTGCTCAATTTATTAAAAACAAAATTAAGAAACTATACACGTTTTGTAAATCCTTCAATGTTTGTAGATATATAAACCTATGTTCATCACTCTTTATCTATATATGAAATGGTTTTTGTTTTGAAGTAATATATAAAGCACATTCATTTCCATTAAGCTTATTTAGACAACATCATCTACACACTGGTTATTTCATTACCTAAGTTATTTTGATTAAGCTCTTGAGAAAGATGATCAAATTTAGTTTATAGAGCCAAAAAATAATAGTAATACCTTGATAAAAGAGTTTTTTTTTTTGTTTTTTGACAATTGAAAAGGGAATTATCTCTCTACAAACAGTACATCTTTATGACATCCACATAGTTAGTAATTATATTTTACGCATCACATTTTTTGTAATTTGTGAAATTAAGTTAACAAAATTAATCATTCTTAGATAGTTTTTCTATAATATATATAACAGTAAAAAGTAAATAAAAAAAAGGCTACTCAAGAAAAATAAAAACAAAAAGGAAAAAAGGCTTAAGAAAAGCATATTTGCCGTTATTTATAGTATCTTAGTATATACTCTTTCTTTTTTCATACTTGGGCTTTAATTTGGTGAAGACTCTGCCATTTCTCCCCATGTTTTCAAAGAATTACGTACCATCAAGTGTTATTTTAGGACTCCGATATTTTAACAGCCTTTGATATATACTAGTTTTTATACATGCTTCGCATATGTGAAACTGTTTGCTACATTTGTGGGAAGGTCAACCATATAATTTATACGCTCAATTTATTGAAAACAAAATTAAGAAACTATATAAGTTATGTAAATTCTTCAATCTTTGTAGATATATAAAATTATATCTCTCTTTATTTATATTTGATATGGTTTTTTGTTTTAAATTAATATATAAAACACATATTGAAATGCATTAAGCTTATGTAGACAACATCATCTACACACACTGTAATACTAATACCTTGAGTAGAGTTTATTTATTTATTTATCTATTTTGTTTTTTTTTTCAGCAATTGAAAAGGGAGTCATCTCTCTACAAACAATACATCTTTTTGGCATACACATAGTCAATACTTATATGTTACACATAACAATTTTCAAATATTAATTGTAAAAATTAGTAAAAATAATTAATTAATTCGTGAAAGTAAACAACATTGTATCTACGGAAGTAAGTTACTCTAGCTTTCCCTAGATTTTTGACTTCATTAACATTATTTAAAAAAATATTTACAAATCTAACCTACCTTTAGAAATATATAAGAATCTAACACTTCGTGTTGACGTGGCAAGATTTGCCCATAAATTTGAAGTTTATAACTAATCGAGGTGAAATCGTTTCAATTCAAGTTTTTTTTTTCT
Source organism: Stephania japonica (assembly GCA_039657345.1). NCBI lineage: Eukaryota > Viridiplantae > Streptophyta > Magnoliopsida > Ranunculales > Menispermaceae > Stephania > Stephania japonica. The sequence continues at coordinate 38,121,468 of CM077559.1, forward strand.
TTTTTGAAAAACACGTTCTTTTTAGTTAACTAGTTTCATGATCGTGCTATGCACAACTGAGCTCACTCGCTTTGCTCGCGGGAATTAAATTAAAGAAATTAATAACTTTAAAAAATAACCAAAATATATGCAAAACTGATAAAAAAGTTCTTAAAAGAAAACTACTAAAGAGGAGGCAAAAGGTTAGTAATAAATTTCACTTGGTGCATATAGTATTGATAATAACACCCAACAAAAAATCGGTGTCATATTGATTAAATACCCAATAAAAAAACAAGACATGCAAATTGAAATCAAGTGCGAATCAAGGATGAGTGCTTGTGAATCAATATGTAAATACAATAACATAAATAAATACAAGATAAACTAAAAACTAAAATATTTTACTCTAGAATTTGAGTGAACAAAATTCAACCAAGAGGAAAAAAAATCAAACAAATAAAAATATAAATTTCAAAAATAGCTTCTCTATTATAGTTTTTCAACTTTCAAGAGCAGAACGATTTAAAATAGTTACGTAAAAAAAAAATGAATGAAATAGTTCCTTTGATTGGTCATTAAAAATGTTAACTTCCAAAAACCATAAATTTAAACAAAAGGTTGCAATTCTTAAAAAGTCTTAAGCATTGCAATTAGAGATGCAAGCGGGGCAGGGATAGGGATTCCCCACAATAGGGACGCGGATGAGGACTTTAAATGGAGATAGGAACAAAATCTTATACCCTCATGGGTATGGGTAGCAGGATGAGTAATAAAATATATCCACAGGACACCCCATGAGGATTACCCATAAAGATTCTCATATATCAAGTAATACACCATACCCTAATACACTCTCTAGACTTAGCAAAGATCAATTTTCCCCGCCAAAATAAAGAAAGTAGTATGCCAAAATAATTTAAGTCAAGACTGAATGAATGAATTAAAAGTTGTATGCCAAAATAATTTAAGTCAACCAGGCCTCAAAACACGAGATGAGAAGTCAATATCTAAGCAATAAGATATTGGCAATACTAACAAAAAAAAAAGGTTTACCATTTCATAACTACATATATGCATCACGCGACAAACATGAATATATGGTTCTCACTTCTCAAAACCAAAATCACAATTACATAGCTAGTATAAGGCAATAACACACCTGGCAAACTTTTTCATATGCAATGTCTCAATTTTTATCCACTTCAAACAATAGATTCCCCTTTATGTAAGAAACATGTACCTGCATGATGACGATGAAAAGTTCGAATCATTGATGAGAAATGAGCAAGCACCTAGCTCAAGATAATTGACTTATAAATTGCTCAAGTCCACAACTTAAAAAAAATTAAAAAGATAGGATGTAAATACTTTAAACATTATCAAACTTCAAATATCACTCACCATGATTAATATTTCAGTCAATTATTGCTCTTACAGTAAAGAAAGGAAGGTACAAATATCACTCAATTACTGCTTCACAGGAAAAAAATGTTAAGAAACAAAGGAAGCATTAATTCATCTAATATTTTTTTATTGTCCATGGTCCTGCAGGTATAGCTAGGCACAAGTGAAACGACAGTAACTTTTGTCATACACACCAATTTTGCAATGCATGTATTCCCTTCTACCAAAATTGTCCACATTCATACTTGTTTACAGCTCCATTTTGATTCCTCACATATTGCAACTTAAAACACGGTGATCTCATTCTAGCTAGAATAATATTTTACACTTGTCTTTAGTCTTGAGAAAATAATCAAATTCCCTTCACATTCCTGCCATCACAATGGCCATAGTTGACCTATGCTTTCTCTGTATTTACATAAGGCAAATCTTATGAACTAAGAGTAGCTTAAGTGAGTGAGGAACAACAAACCAAGTCCCAAATGAAGGACGCACTTTTTTTTGTTTCTGTTTATTCATGGTTCTATATGTCTGCACTTTTACTTGTTAATTGAATTGAAAGTATTCACTATGAGGCTCTAAACTTAGTTTCTATTTTCACGAACCAACATAACGTCGACTATTAATAAGAGAATCGTTTTCATGAATCACAATTTGTATGATAACCATTTGTCTAATATAACTGTGAAAGTAAGTTAGCAGAAGTAGAACTTATGTCAAATAACATTTCAATGGGAAAATGAAACCAAATAATATATATTAGAATATCCACCCTTTGATCATAACTAACTTCATGTGTGAAGAAACTAATGTAAGAAATAGCATCCCATAAAGCCTAGGATATGAAAAAAATATCACTTAATTAAAGCCTTGCTTATTTTTGCTCCTGAAACTTGCCATCTTTACATAAAGATTTGGACCTTACAATAACATAGCCTCAGTCCCATATATAATCAAATATTGAAATAAATTAGATCAACAAAATCTTGAATCCCTAATGGAACATTGCAACCATTCATTTTTCAGTGTCCTCCCTCTCTATGTTGAGAAGATAATAGCAACAAATGAAGTTGGTCTAAAAAGAAAACCCCCGTATACTTCTTCTCAAGTACGAAATGAGTTATGAGCTCAGAGTATTTTTCACCTCATCTACTAATCATAAAATCATGTTACTTTAAAACACTTATCTTAAAATGACACATTAGAAAATGAATATATAGAAAGTAGGAAATTAATAGACAATTTTACAGTTGCTCATAATTATTCATGTTCAGAAAAAGTATGAATTTACTTTATGAAGCTAGGGGTTTGAGAGAATAACCTTCATATTTTCACAAAGATTAGAGTAAAAAGTATGAGTTTTTACTTTATGAAGGTAGGAGTTCAAGAGAATACCCTTCATGATTTCACAAAGGTTGGAACGACTTTTATGTGTCATGGGAGCTATTTTCATAGGGAAATAACTTCATATTCTCATGAAAAAATACCAGCCATCTCAAAAGATTAAAATGCTAAAAGCATGTCAAATTAAAATGTCGAAAGAATGTTGACATTTAGATCATCGAAAATGATAGAATGGTGATTGAAATTAGTTAACCAAAGTCAGACTAAGTAATCATCTCAAGATAATTCAATAATGTGCCACTTAATTTGTTTAGTACCACAAATCACCACCACCATTCAAGAGAATAATATGTTCGAAATGGAGAGAATAATAAATTAGATACTTGTTGTCAGTAGAACACTACAATGAGAAGAAAATAAATATTTAACATCAACATCCTCATTTTTTACACAACTAATCTAACAATTAATGAGCTGGGTAAAAAGGAAACATTGGGCATACAAGAGTAATAACGAAAAAATCAATCAAATTTGAATTTCTCTAAACCCAATTTGCTTGTCACACATCAAAAGATAACCCAAATCATTGACAAAACTACGACAGAAAATCTAAATGTCGAAAAACATGTAAGGGATTGGAAGTTTAAAGAGATCATACTTTGTATAGATTGAGCGTCAGCTTCAGACTTCAGAGGCATAAGTATTCAGTGCTCATCTCCACGACATGTTTAAAATCTTGTATTCCTCAATATTCAGAGGTGTTAGTACTCATGTTTTACCCCTCAAAACCACACTTATTCTTCAACAATATCTCTTTCCACCATAAGGTCTGCGTCACCGTCGAAACTCCCATACAAAACATTTCAATGATTATTGACACAGGCAGCAAACACTCGTGGCTCAACTCCAAAAACTCAAACCCAAACCAAACAAACACCTTTTTTAGAGAAGAAATGAACAATAGTACTATAAGTTGATCATAATTAGTAATTCCATCAAAGATTCATCCCTTTAAATAGATAGTTACCAATTTAGCAATTCTCGCAAAATCTCCAAAGTGTGAGACCACAAATCCTTCAAAATAAAACTTAATTACCTTTAAAGAAAATCCCTAAAAAACTGCAACAACCAAAATACCCATTTCATCAAACTCTTAATTAAAGCATCATAATTGGTCAAATAGCCATCTGATTAGGTAAAAAAAAGAATCAGATTTTGATAGAAATACATTTGAAAGGCAAACAAGTAAGAAAAAAAAAGTATAGCAAATTTCAGAAGAGACCAAAGCCCACCTCATAAGCTTGAGAGAAAGTTGTATTGAAGTTAGTAGAGATGTAGAGGGTGAAAGTTTAAGCTAGTCTTTGTGTTGGTAAGAAACAATGTGCCCAAAACTTAAAAAGGGTAGAGAACAAGTCCAAGTAAGAGCCAACTCAATAAACAAGTTTTGTAACAATATTAGAAAAACCAACCTCTTTTCTCCAAAAGCCCATATCAATCATCAATTACTGAACCTTAATCTCGATTCAATTCAGCAAATTATCAACACTAAAAGTCAAGGCATCAAAAAAATCCTATCACAAAGGTTGTTTAAAAGTGCTAAACTTTATAAAAATTTTGGAATACCCATAATTCTAATTCTAACTCATAGCCACATATCGTCATAAATATCAATAAATTAAGACCAGAAACCCCAATATACACAAAAAAAACTCAAAATCAAGGGACCTAGAACATAAAATCATCAGAGGCGGCAACCCAGAAGAGCAAATCAAGAAAAACACCCCATCACACCAACAAATTCCTTAAAGAGCTGATTTAGAAAAGGAATTAACTAAAATGAAGAATAATTGTAGGCTCCCAAATGGTACCAAGATTTCAAGCAAATACATATAACGCACGTTCATGAGATTAGGTGGGCGTGATGGATCGAAGTTAATGGAAACAAGAGTTTAGATATTATTAGAGTAAATTCGTAGATTCCTCTTCTTTCCCCTCAAACTCATATTGTTGGTATAGTTCTCTTTGATGGGCAACACGGGAGATTGAGCAATCCTAAAAGACTTCTATCCCAGCCCCCATTGCGAGCAATCCTAAATCAGTTTCATCAAATAGAAAAGCCAAGAAACTCCAACTATTCAATTGTGTCGAAATTCCAAAACCCCAAAGCATTAAAACTATCAACTTTAATCTCTCATCTCACCTCTCGGCAACAAGGCAGTTATTCAAATAATAAAAAGTCTAGAAGATTAACGAAATGACAAATCAGAAATGTACAACAAATTAAGTGTAGAATAAGAAAAAATAAATCTAGTAAAACAGAACAAAGACATCACTCACCTCTAACAAATTGAGACTTCAATCCAACATCAACGTGAAAAACGAAACCTTAAGGAATAAAAATCTCAGGGAGAAGAAAAAAAAGAGATCAAAATAGAAAACGGGGCGGTGGGGATATGATGGGGTGCAAGGCGTGAAACAGGGGAAGGAGAGATTAAAAAAAAAAAAAAAAAAAAAAAAAAAAAAAAAATAAAAAAATAAAAAAAATAAAAAAAAAAAGAAAAGAAAAAGGGAGAGAGAGAATTAACAAAACTGGAGTCGGTTCGTATAATATGGTGTCTTAGGGCTGCTTAGGGATTGCACTAATCCTGATATCCGATCTAATTCGGATCAATTATCATTAATTGCATCAATTTTTTAATTTCTTTTACCAGATTGGATTGAAAAATCACTAATCCAGTTGGACTAGATAAGATTACGGATCTTAAATTTAAAAACTATAGATCCAATCTGTTTATTACATCAACACGTATATATATCTGATCATATGTACTATAGTATCTCGAAGAGCATCAACTCAAACTATTAACTCTAAACTATATACTATCTCAAAGACTTTGTTTGTTCTTTCATTTTTTAATACACTCGGACATTTTTTTTTGTGGGTTATGCAATGTGCACCTTTTTTGTGCTTTTGTTTGGGTATGTGGTGGAGTTTGTAGATGACATTTTTTATTGATGTAGGAACTTGCATTTTGAAGGTTATTGTGATGACAAATTTGTGAAAAATATGTTATATATAGATTTGTGGGTTGTACATTATAAATTTGTTATTCATTATATGTATAATTTGTGTGATTCATTTGATTAAGTTTAATTTCATGAATAGTTGGATAGGAAAACATCAATCCTTGAAACTTTATCCAGTTTGATCCGCATTTTGCAAATTGAATTGGGTTGGCTTGACGAATTATTTGGATTGGACTAGACTGTAATTTTTTAATCTGTAATAATTGGATTAGATTGTGGATTGACCATAATTAGATTGGATCCATTCCATGTGCACCCCTAATATCTGTTCGATTAAAATGTTTTGCGTAACCACATGAAAATCAAGTGATTAGCGTTGACATTGAAAGCAACCATTTAAGCCATTTTTTTTATAAGGGTTATAGATTAATAAATACATATGTAAATTCTTTAAAAAATAAAATAAATAAATAAATACATATGTAAAATATGTATATATATCTTTCTATATCTATGTAATGTCTCTATATATCTTATAAAGTGTAACTATTAGCCCCCGTGTTATTTGTATTATATTAATCTCACGAGACTTGGTGCTTATCGATCCAGAGATAGCCCCATTGGCAGAAACAAACTTGTCACATCAAGAAATCAAAATCAGGATTGTGCACTTAACTCACACACCCCACACTCCCCCTTATCGTTGTGCTAACCTATCCAACTTCATACAATTTTTCATTATTTTTTAATATTTATGAGTATCTAGATGAGTCTAACTACTCTCAAGAGATCTTAGTGCAATCAGCCTAAGCGTACCCGACCTAAGTGTACCTTAATGGCCTAGACAATTTTAATGCAACTGGTAACTAGGAATTATGCGTCTAACCCACACAATTCCAAGATCGCCCTTACGAATTATACAATTTCTCATTATAAATAAAACATAGATACATACAGGGGCGGATCTAAAAGGGGGCAGTGGCAAGGGGGTGGTCGCTCCCTTTGATGTAGCATCCCCTAATCTGATTAGGGTGATTCCTGGTCTGAAACCCTAATTAAGCGTCAGTACATCAGCCATACTTAACTAAGGCCAGAAGCCTCTTACCAACTCGTAATAAACACAACCTATATATATTGATAATATAATAATAACTAAAATAAAACGTTGCAGAAATTAAAATGTTTTTGATAATTACAAGATATACAAAAATTAGCACAAACCTCGGTATTAAAACCCCAACACAACCCAACCTATTTATTAAGAAAGTATTTCATTACAATATAAATACAACATAGAATATAGATATAGATATAGATATACATTCATATTGTTATGATACATGTATTTTCATTCACATGCATCAATTTAATTAATAAAAAAAAGTTTCCGATGCACATTGCTATGTATACAAAAATGTAATATGGTATTCTGACCAAAAGAAATGTGGCATCATAACGATCTTTTTTAGTCGATTTTTTTAAAGCCTAAATAGGCAATTTTTTGTTTTTTTTGAGTTAAAATTGTTAAAACGCAAAATAAAATAAAAGATAAACAAAAAAAACAAAACGTTAAAAATGTAATTGAAAAAGAAAAAAAAAACAAAAACAAAACAAAACTTTAAGAAAAGGAATGTAATTTTTTTTAAAAACAAAACGTTAGAAAAAGATTACAGTTATTCGAACCCACAATTTACTTCTTGTACCCTATTTTTAAATTTTTTATTTCGTTTGCCCCACTTTTAACTTAATTTACCCCAAGTTTTTTTTTTCAAAGTTCTAAAAATACCCTTGCTCACCCCATCATCCTCATCCTCACCCTCATCCTCACCCCAATACCCCTCAATCCTTTTCGTTTATCAATTTTAGTCATTGTAGAACATTTTTACTAGGTCACTAAGGTTCATAGGAGTATTTATTTTCATTGAACAAAGTCGGATGTGGTTGCGATGCGTCCTAGAAGTGAAAAGTCTCTCGCGTGCTTTAGTCGTACAGGGCCAACACCTCTAAAGGGGTATCGACTGACTCTAATCGCGATTTCTAAAGGGGTAACGGTTGAATCTGACCAAGACATTTAAAGAGGTGTCTGTAACGATCCTAAAATTTTAAATTGTGCCACGTGTCATTTTTGGGTCGTATTGTGGGCCTAGCTAGCCGTGGGGTAATTGTTTCGATCCTCGAGAGTTGATACCAAGGTATGTTATGTTTGTTTGGTGTACTGTACTATTTATTTACTACTCAAAAATTAATTTCAATGTCAAAAATGTGTGAGGACATGGTGAGTACGCGTTAGTGCCATAGAACAAGTTCAGCCTGCGCTAAAAACGTGAGAAACGAGTACCAGGTGAACTTCAGGGGTGTTTGAGAGTATTGGGGACAAAATGAACTAAAACTCTAACAAAATACTATTTTGAATAATAATTAGTCGAAGAGTTACGTGTTCGGTACATTAGTACGGTCGTGAACACACTTTGTCACTAGTTGTGGCGCGGTTTGGGTGCGGGAATGCCCGAGAAAGCTTTGAGTGTCTTTTAAAAATGATAGGGTCAAATGACCAAGTCAATAGGAGTCATCCATTAGAGTTAGAGAAGTTCGTGGCTTGAGTGAACATAAACCATAGGGTTTGGCCTCGAGATGTGTGTGTGGGAGTGGATGGAGAGGTGAGTACAAATAGGTAGATATCACATTTTCTCTCTCATCTCACTCTCACATCAACGTGAAATCGGATTTGGAGCAAGGGGTTTTGGCGATTTTCGAGCTTAGATCGATGTCGAGGATCAAACAACCACACGAGAAAATGTGAGATCCTAACTCACCACATGATTCTTGTCATTTTGACATCCATTTTTTGGGTTTTCATTGATATGTGTTAAGCACCATGTAGGGTTTCCATTTTTTTAGGAATTTCATGTTGGATTTTTGGGAGTTTGATGATCGATGGAGGTGTGATGGAGGAGTTGCTAAAGTTGTTTATGAAATTTGAAATTTTGAGAGATTTTTGGAAAATTTTAGAGATTTTTTGGACTTCTGAGTTGATTTTTGAATCGAGCATTACCAGCATGTTGGGTACGAATTGAAGATTTTTTTAGGTGTTGACCGAGGTCCCTATGCAGTTGGAATAGACTCGGAACACAACGATGCGAGCTGGGTGTTAGAAAACCCTAACTATCAAAAATTTGTGTGTGGTGCCGTCGAGGGCGTCGTGGCCTTTCAGAACAAAGCTTGACCAGGGCAGGCTCGCAACTAGGTCCACTCCGTAGGGGATGTTGTGGAACCTTAAGTGTACGACATCACACATGGCGCCAAACCTATTTTTGGAAAAATTAATTTTATAATTTACGAAAATTTTGAGGCTTTACTCGAATATTCCAATGGGTCTAAACACGACCTAAAACCTAGATAATTGCCTAATTTTGCGAATGATTAATGATATGGAAAATTATAGAAAATGGGGAAAACTTGGGAAACTTGTGGAAAATTAACAGAAATTGGTCTGAATAAATGTCAGGTGATGAGCAGAGTACAGACCATTAATTGGGGATTGAGAAACCTAATAATACAAGCATATATCTGTGTTAGGTTTCAGTTGATCACTGATTTACATGAGATGTTTTTTTGGATAGGATTTACCACATATGAAGTTTTAATTAGTTTAACAAAGTTGTAAACATTGAAAGAAAAACTTCGATGCACGCCTGACTATATTAAGGATAAATAATAACTTGATAGAGTCAAAGAAATCTAAGAGTTAACCAAAATGAGATAGTAAATAAATTTAACTAATAATATGGTAAGTTAAGGTTGACTAGACTTGCGTTGACTCATCGGAGACTGGCTCAGGGGTCCACGCAGGTTTAGGCTGAGCAGGGGCAAGTTTGTGGTTACTTGGGCCGTCACAGTTGGTATCATAGCATACAGGTTTATCACCTTGACTCTGAATAGGCCTAAGACACAATCAAATTAACTTAGCGTGGAAATCCTAAGAACTTACCTCAGTGTCCTAGTTAGGAAATGAGGCAATTTGGGGAGTAATACTTTATTTTAAACATGTTAATCTTAATTTGTATTGTAATATATCATTCTCTAAGATAAATCGAGACTCATCATTTTCTATTGTAGATAGCATGGCTGATCAGCCTGATACTAGTGATCAGGGTGGAGTTCGAGATCCTCCTCAGGATGCACTAAGTGATGTTGCGACTTTGACACGTAAGTTACAGACCTGGACTTAGAGAGTCGAGTCTCAGGGACAGCGAATGGATGAGATACTAGATATTCTCAGAGGATAAGCACATCGGTTGCCATCTCCATCCACTTCAGTGGTATCTCCTAGACAGAATGCGTTCGGCTGCACTTTAGGCCACTTCACCGGTTACCACTACTAGTGCAGTACTTGCACCACCGATTACACTAGTTGTTCTAGCACAAACTTCAGTAATGCCACAAGGACAAGATTATATTGACACACACATGACATTAGAGGTGAGATGGACTCGGGAGTATGAGAAGTATAGACCGAAGAACTTCAGTGGTAGTCCGAGTCTAGATGAGATGGATTTGTACATGCACAGTCATGAAAAGGTCCAGAAGCTTCTTACGATTGAAGATAGCAGGAAACCTAGATTGGCAGTGTTCTCTTTGAATGGAGATGCGGAGGTGTGGTGGGACAGTTTGATAGCCAGATACGGGGAGTTGACCATATGGTTAGAGTTTAAGAAACACTTTAGTCAGAAGTTTTATCCACCTTCGGCTATGATAACCAAGAGAGAGGAGTTTATGCATATCTGACAGACACTAGGAGAGTCAATTTTGGTCTATATGGGCTAGTATCAACATCTACTTCCTTTTACGGATGGAGTAGCTGACCGGGATAGAGATTAGGTCCACTTCTTTACTGAGGGACTACTACCAGATATCAGAGGGACAATGGTCACTACTCTAACTTCCATATTACAGGATGCTTATGATCGCAGTTTGGCAAGGGAGGCATACCTGAGAACACACCCAATGAGGGATATGATCAACCCGAGAGTAATAGAGCGAGCGGGGTTAGGGTCGTTCAGGTGGCTAGAGGAAGAGGAATCGATGGTAGGGATAGCGACATAGCAGAGCTCAAAGTGTAGCATCTGTACCGCAGTCATCACAACTTGTTCAGGCATATGTTGTAGCTCCTACTCAATTACCGATCTACACTAGTCGACCACCACAGGTATAGCAGGAAGGTCAGGTTAGGGGCAGAACAGGTGTAATTATCAGGACAGAGACCTGCTGGAGCATTACATACGTGTGGACAGGTGGGTCACCTTGTCAGAGATTGTCCATAACCAGCGAATTTTTAGTTGAGACTTTCAGGAGTTTATCATCGGTGTTGATAGTTGAGACATTACATCCGAGAGTACCACAACATGTCGGTTTCCATTAGAGTATAGCACCACTCCAGCACTAGACTAGAGTACGTGCACATGTTGCTGCTAAGCCAGAACCTCAGGTGACTCAACATCTCGTTAAGGTATGATTTCAGTTTATGGTCATTTGATGTATATTATGATTGACTCTGGTTCCACTATTTCCTTTATTTTTGGGTGCGTTGTTAACGAGTTAGGGTTGAAACCAGTTAGGTTAGAGAGACCCTCGGTACATAGCACAACTATTTGGGACAAGATATACCCTAACATGATTTGTAAGCACTGTATAGTGGAGATAGAGGGACATGAGTTGTCGATTGACCTTAGAGTGTTAGAGTGTCTGGAGTTTGATGCGTTGTTAGACATGGATTGGTTAGGTCCTTATCATGTACATACTGATTGCTTCAGCTACACGATCACATTTTAGATTCTCAGACAACAAGAATTTACTTTTCATGGTGGAGTAACTCAGTTACGTGTTACCAAAGGCAAGGTTGCCACGAGTAGTGATGTTGAGAGGTTTGTGAGTATTTTGAGTTCGACAGTGAAAGTGAAGGCTAGGATTGATGAGGTACCAATTGTGTCTGAGTTTCCGGATGTGTTTCCTGCAGAGCTTCCCAAATAACCACTGACTAGATATATTGACTTCATTATTGATTTACTTCTCGAAACCAAACCTATATCAATACCGCCGTACTGGATGGCTCCTAAGGAGCCGAAGAAACTGAGAGGACAGTTTGATGAGTTGCTGGAGTTGGGTTTTATTCACCCAAGTATGTCACCTTGGGGCGCACTAGTATTGATTGTGAACAAGAAAGACGACACCTTGAGATTGTGCATGGACTATAGGCAGTTGAACTGTATGACAATAAAGAACAAGTATCCGTTGCCTTGTATTGATGACTTGTTCGATTAGCTGACTATAGCGCAGTGGTTCTCTAAAATTGATTTAAGGTATGACTACCGTCAGTTGAGGATTAGAGAAGTGGGTAGAGAGAAAAGTGTTTTTTCCATGAGATACGAGAATTATCTGTTCACTGTCATGTCGTTTGGGCTGATGAATGCCCCAACAATGTTCATGGATCTCATGCATCATGTGCTGAGACAGTATTTGCATAGATTCATCATAGTGTTCATTGATGACATTCTGATCTATTCCAGGACTCGTGAGGAGCACCTCAAGACGATTTTGCAGACGCTTAAGGGAGCATAGACTGTACGCCAAGTTTAGTAAGTATGAGTTTTAGCTTACATAGGTTAGATTTCTAGGGCACATCATCGGAGCTAGTGAGGTGTCAGTAGACCCTGCTAAGGTTAGAGTATTAATTGGCATACACCAAGATCACTGATAGATATCCACAATTTTCTTGGCTTGGCATGGTATTACTGATTTGTGCAGGACTTCTCGAAGATTACGGCACATACGACACAATTGATGAAGAAGGAAGTCACATTCCAGTATGATGCCAGTTATGAGTAGTTTTTCCACACTTTGAAAGAAAGACTGACTACCGTACCACTACTAGTACTACCTGAGTCAGGGAAGGGTTTTGAGGTGAACATCAATGCTTGTATGGTCAGTTTGGGTTGTGTTTTGATGCAGGACGGTAGATTGATTGCATACGCGTCTTGATAGTTGAAGATTCACGAGAAGAGTTACCCTACACATGATTTGGAGTTGGCGGTAGTGGTGTTTACACTGAAGATTTGGAGCCATTATCTCTACGGGAAAGATTTTTGTTGTTCACTAACCACAAGATTTTGAAGTACCTCTTCACTTATAAGGAGTTGAACATGCGCATAGATGTTGGCTTAAGTTCCTCAAAGATTATGATTTATCATAGGAGTACCACCAATGGAAAGCTAATGTTGTAGCAGATGCATTGAGCACTAGAGGGTCAGACTCAGAGCTTGTTACGTGCCACATGACATATAAGTATGGTCTACTCGAGGCGGTCGAGCTGATGCATTCAGTTGAAATACCAACCACTACTATGGTGTTGATTTATGGGTAGTTGAGGACTCAGACTGTGGCGGCCCCAATTTCCACATTGGTCTGCCACGGGAGGCCACGCGGGCCCACAACTGTCCACGTCACCACCAGTTGTGTCCCACGCCCAATTATCCATCATTGATCAATTTATCATTAAATTTGATTCAGTTAATATCATATAACCTCAAAATTAACAGCGGAAGCTTAAATAAACAATATAAAAATTCATCTTGTGTTTTATTAGCAAAATGCCTAAGTGGAAACCATACCCAAATACACATCATATACATCTCATCTGATCCTCAAAATGTCAAAATGTACAACCTATCTCTCTCAAGCCCAAAACCCGACATAAAACGAATAAATATAAACATACGTACGAGTGGGGCTAAAACTGTCAATCGATGTACTCTTCAAGCTTGCCTTTTCCCCGGCTCGTACTAGGGTCTGCACTCAGTCATCACAAAAAGACAGATGACGAGTCCAGAGTGAGTAATCCCAAGGAAATTCACCAAGTAATTACGGAAATCAAAGTACTGGAATTGAAAATGCTATAATTTAAACATGCGGAACAAGAGAAATACGATTAACCGTAAAAAGGAACATCGCATACATAAATATAGTGATGAAACAAAGTACGTGCACATAAAAGTCGACCAAGTCATACTCGGGTTTTCTCCCCAGTGCACCAACCGTAAACACACCAATGGGTTGGCCCTAACCCTCTAGGTGGCCTCTGCGTAGACCCACGGCGCACCTACACAAGCCTACCATACCCGGTAGCCTATTCACCGGTATATGCCTAGACAAGTGCTATGACTTAGTGGACCCTATGGCCGTAACGAATAAGCACCAGGTGGGAGTGATCTCAACACCGTAAAGACACCAGGTAGGAGTACCCTCAACTACCGTAAAGTCACCAGGTGAGAGTACTCAACCACCGTAAAGCAATAATGAAATGAAGTAGAGAATAAATGGAACTGAATTCAAATAAATCAAACGGTAAATACTTAAAGTGAAGTTCAATTGGGATACTACACACCTCAATTCGCACTCCTCGTCCCACAAGTTAAATTCCCCGGCTCGATCCCTTCAATTCCCCGATAATACTCCCGGTCCGATTCCCGACTAAACCCAGACTCCAATTACTATTCCAAGACTCCTGGAATTCATTTATGAGGGTTAATTATCAATTAATAGGTTTATAATGTTGTTTAGACTCATTTCCTCATTTTCCAATTTTTGAATTCCAGTGAACTATTAGCGCGCTAATTCATCTAAGTCACTGTTCATCGTTTTCCAGAGGGTAATTAGCGCGCTAGGTCCACCCATTAGCGCGCTAATCGCGCTCTGTCCAGATTTTTACAGTTTTAAATTTCTGAACTCCAATCACCCCATAAACCCATAAATTCGGTTCCAACACCTCCAAAACTCATCATCCACATCAGAAATACCATTCAAACACAAATTCATCAAGCTTAGACATCAAAACCCAAGAATCATCAAAAATCCCATTTTCAAAACCCATTTTTAAAAATTCATCCAACACCAAAACCAATCACTAATCACATTCTCCACCTTCCTACCACTCAAAATGTACCAATTTTTCAGCAAAAACAATTGCTCCATACCAACCCTCGAATTTCATATCAACACCCACAAAATCACCAACAAATCAAAGGGAATTGAGAGGGAGTCACAAATCTTACCTTGGATGATATTCTTGTGCTCTCCAACACTCTAAATGACCTTCAAAAACTCCACAATCCTCACTTCCTCCTTCCACCGATTTTTCTCTTCTTCTCTTTCACTCTCTCTCACTCTCTTCTCCCTATTTGATCGGTCAAACACACAAACATATTTATACTTGGTTTCCATCAAGTGTGTGCACGAATCTCGAGAAATATCCAATGGTTCCTGATTTTCCTGTGTCACTCCAACCTTATACACCTAATCATGACACTTATGAACCTGTTGTACATCTCGAGAAACATCAACTGTTGTTGTTTTATTCAGACTAACTATAGGACTTATTGATTTCTAATTAATTTAGCCTATATCAATTATCTATTCCATTCAATAAATTACCAAAATTCACGGGTAAGCTCACCTTAGGTTCCCAACTACCCAGCACCTCGTGCCTCGTGTCCCGTGTCCGCACGCACCCCGAGGTCATTCCTCACTCGTCAATAATCTACATTAACACACATATTGTAATGAAATTTAACTACTTAAAATATTTTCATCACAATTTACCACAACAAGCATACAAAACGGACTGTATATGTAACGGCCCAATTTGTAATTGCCGTTAATTATGACGTCATTGCAGACGTGGACGCCAGCGAGGACATACGTGAGTTCCACAGCGAGGCTGGAATGCGTCCGGATTAGGTAAATAGTATTTTGTGTGTTGTTTTGTTTGATATTGCGATGTTTATGTTAAAATAAGTTAACGGCATCGCGATGTGTGTAATTGTATTTTAAATTGACGTGGGAGATTGTGTGATGAGTATTCGCATCGATATGCATGTCGACGCGGGTACTGGGTAGATTAAACAAGAAATTTTAAGTTAAGGAAAATATTACACACATTAAAATGAATTAAATGTGATAAAAATTGTAAATTGGTGGGTGCCTTGTAAAACGCGGGTCGTGGTCGACACGCGCGGGTGGTACGTTAGTGTGCACGCCCGAGTACACTCGTTATGCGCGCACGACGAAATTTTAGGCGCGAAAGTATAGCGAATATATATATATATATATTTATATATATATGTAGATAAAGAATTTAATGTATATATATATATAAATATATATATATAAAAATCAGGAAATTAAGGAAATAATTGTGAAATGACCAAAAAGTGGTATTTGTTTGTTAAGGAAAAGGATAAGAACTTAGGGGCAAAATGGTCATTTCACCCCAAAATTTGATAAACACCACCACCGTCACCACAGCTCCTCATTTTCCCCAATTTTGGATCGAAATCGAAAAGAGGAGGAGAAGAGAAATCGGGAGGAAGTGGAAGAGAGATTGAGCTTGTGGTGGAGAGACCAAAGAGGAGAGTGATGTCAGGTGTTGTTTTTGTTGTTTTCATTGTTGTTGTATGTTGTTGGCGGGAGTTGGTGTGGTGGTGGTGACGGTTTAGTGGTGATGGTGGGGAGGAGCTCGACGAACCGCAAGAGCAGTCGTCCGAGGAGGGAGACGACCACAAGTCGTTCTCCTCTCTCCCTCTCCCTCTCCTTATCTTCCATGGAAAAAAAAAAAAAAAAAAAAAAGAGGCGCCGTTGCGCCTCTCGTTAAAACGAAGAAGATGACCAACCGGGTCGGGTCGACCCGCCCGGTCTCGGGCGGTCGACCGACCCGGCTGGCTGGTCCGGTCGGTTGGGTGAACCGGACCGGTGAACCGGTCCGGTTCACCTCAACTTAAAAAAAAAAAAAAAAAAAAAAAACAGCTTTAGAAAAAAAAAAAAATCTGAAAATTCATATAAAATAGGAAAAATTAGAAAAAATATATTTTGATCAAATAAAGGAATTTTGGGATTTTCTCGGAATGTTGGCGAGATAAAGTCGAGGTTTTTACCTCGAAAAACGTAAATTTGACATAATATGTCAAATTAAAGCTAATTCAATGATAAATAATCTTAGGTATATTTGGGGAGATAATTTGGATTATCGGTGATTATCGAGCGCTAGACGGGTTTGATTTTCGAGACGAGGAGTGCGATTTGAGGTGTGTAGTATCCCAATTGAACTTCACTTTAAGTATTTACAGCTTGATTTATTTGAATTCGTTCCATTTATTCTTTACTCCATTTCATTATTGCTTTACTAAGCTGGCCGAGTACTCTCACCTGGTGACTTTACTGAGTGGAGTGTACTCCTACCTGGTGTCTTTACTGTGTTGAGATCACTCCCCACCTGGTGCTTATTCGTTACGCCATGAGTCCACTAAATCATAGCACTTGTCTAGGTATACGCCGGTGAATAGGCTACCCGGTATGGTAGGCTTGTGGGTGCGCGTCGTGGTCTACGCCGACCACCTGTAGGTCCAGGGCCAACCCATTAGTGTGTTTTCATGGGCCGTGCCTGGGGAAAAGCCCGAAGTATGATTTAGTTTGATTTTTATGTGCACGTACTTTGTATCGTCACTATATTTATGCATGCGATGATCTTTCTTTTACAAATTGTCTCAGTATTATTTCTTGTTCCGCATGTTTAAATTATAGTATTTAAAATTCCAAGATTTTTACTTTCGTAATTACTTGGTGAATTTCCTCGGGATTACTCACTCGACTCGTCATCTGTCTTTTTGTGATGGCCGAGTGCAGATCCTAAGACGAGCCTGGGAAAGGGCAAGCTTGAGGATTACATCGATCGACAGCTTTAGCCCCACTCGTACGTATGTTTATATTTACTCGTTTTATATCGGGTTTTGGGCTTTGAGAGATAGGTTGTATATTTTGATATTTTGAGGATTCTTAGATGATATGTATATGATGTACAAATTGATATGGTTTCCACTTAGGCACTTTGCTCATAATATACATGAAATTCAAAGTTAAATATTTATATTGATAGTAAATCTTCCGTCGCGTAATTTGAGTTTAAATAATATTAAAGAAACAAAAGTTAACTCATAACATCAAAGTTAACTAATTGAAATTGATTAATAATGGATAATTGGGCGCTGGGACACAAATGGCGGTGACGTGACGTGATAGGGGCCCGCTGCCTCCCCGTGGCGACCAATGTGGAAATCAATACCGCCACATTTTGGTATCGAGCCAGGTTAAACTTTGAGAATTGGATATTGAACAATAGTATAAAATCAATGAATAAATCTTAGATGTGGAAACCACAAGTGAATGATTAAAGGCTTAGTTGGGAAGTGATGCGAGGCGGTAAATTTAGGAAATTACATATGCGTATGTTTTGATTGTGTACTATATATTATACGCGTATATACCGAGTCTGATCCACTCGCACGTTGGTCAGTGCGCTTTAGATGGACGACGACAGTTCTACTACTCCGCCCACTACTCACCAGAGGGTCGGAGAGACTAGTGATCATACCACTAAGTGACGCGGGCCGATTTGCGAGCTATGATTCGAGGCGACGAGCAAAGAGCTGATTCAAGAGCAGCAAGCCTATCGCAAAGAGCTCGATGGCCGAGTTGATGGAGTACATTCGAGTTCGAGACGCGCCAAGAAGAGCACCGACCGCCGAGCGCGCCGCACCTACTACCACTGCACCGCATTAAGACCGGCCGTCCGTTGCTACACAAAGCGCCGGGTCAGAGACAAGCTATGATAGAGAGGGTCGAGCCTCGCGGTAGTACCAAGAGAGACTACGGTGGTGACACCCACCACTACAGAGCAAGAGGTAGGGACTTCGATCGCTAGAGTAGGATGTCGAGGCAAATAAGATGGTTAAGGATTTTATGAGATTTAATCCTACGTACTTCACCGGAGTCGCGATCCCGAGGTTGCCGGCCGGTGGTTGATGACACATCGACGACTACACCAAATATTAGAGGTACCCGAGGCGACGTGCGCGTATCTCGGGGTATTGTTTGAGAGGTCGTCGTAGCCATGGATTACTTACACCGACATACATTCTACACCATCGACGCGGGCGTAGTTTCGATAGCTATTTCTCGATGAGTACATTCCTACCGAGGTGCAAACGAGCCGAGAGAGCGCTTCTTGGGATTACGATGTGGTAACATGTCGTTGTCACAAGACATGGATCGATTCGTATATCTCATGATGTATGCCATGGATGTGGCTAACACGGAGAGATTACAGATTTATTACTTCATCGAGGCCTGGGATGAGAGAGGATCGCGGGGTGATAGTTGCGACCGGTGCGAGACGCTACGAGTGTTTTTGACAGAGCATCGGCTCGCGAGACATATTTACGACACCGGGTGAGCTTGGAGACGGGTCGACAGAGTTCTCGGCCGATCGAGACCGAAGAGAGACAGAGAGAGAGTAGTCCGATCGATTGCAGAGACATGATTATCGTGGTCGACGAGATAGACGTTCCGAGCATCGAGAGAGACGAGAGGCGTGTGTGTGTACGCATCGTACTCGCACTACCGAGCGAGCCTCGACACCATGTGCGAGATGGAGGAGGTCGTGGTAGAGACAGAGAGGTCCTGGGTCGTGACAGGGCTCAGTGCACATATAGATCACAAATGATCGGCAGGATACACGACGATGTTTTAGATGTCATCGCCGGGCATATACATGATTAATTGTCCGATGTCGCCTTCATCTTCACGACCACATATCGAGCCGCTAGGGAGAGAGGTTCATGCCGCTACGCTAGTACACCTACCGTCAGACAAATGATCGAGGCGCGACTGTCACTGTCGAGGGTATGTTATCTATATGCGATGTTTCTATGCATGTATTATTTGATTCCGTAGTACTTTGTCATTTATATCTAGACGTAGGGTCGGACAGCTAGGGTTATCTATCGAGACTTTAGATCCACATCTTGTCCTCGCATGGCCGCCGGGGATAAGATTTACCCTAACCGATATGCCGAAATTGTGTGGTAGAGATTGAGGGACACCAAGCACCTGTCGACTTTCGTGTCCTGTAGAGTATTTAGAGTTTGATGCTTTATCGGGTATGGATCGGTTATCGCGTATCGCGCACACATTGATTGTTTCTGCAAAGATGATAGTAGTTTGATATCGAGGGCATTCCAAATTTTTACTTTTGTTGGTACGACGTCGACTTACCGATTACTGAGGTCGATTAGCTACGACACAGAGATGGAGGCGTTAGACTCGTGGTCGAGCCGCACTCCGAGACCGAGATTGGAGTGGAGGATGTCCCAAGAGGTGTGAGTTTCCCGAGGTATTCCCCGACGATTTGCCAGTGTTTACCACCTCCTAGGCATTGAGTTCATTATTGAGTTGATCCGGGACACAATGATATATAGCCGACCATACAGATGTCACGTCGGAGCAGTGGAGAGAGTTGAGGTCCCAATTAGAGAGTTGTTGCGTAAGGTTTTATTCATCCCAAGATGTCTCCTCGGGGCGCGCTTAAGACTATTTGTTAAGAAGAAGATGGTTCTTTCGAGGTCGTGCATGACTACAGAGAGTTCGAATCAAGTGACGATTCGAAATCGTTATCCACTTCCTAGGATCGATGATCTATTCGATCACATGGTGCTAAGTTTTTCTCAAGATTGATTTACGATCCGGTTATCATCAACTGAGGATTCGGGAGAGTGATATCGAGAAGACGGCGCTTAGACGCGCATGGATTGTTCGAGTTCACAAATATGCCATTTGGGGTGACTAATGCGCCGCTATCTTTATGGATTTAATGCACCGAGTATTACGATCATTTTTGGATCGTTATGTGATTGTGTTCATCGATGATATCTTAATATACAAGAAGACTCGCGAGAGCACGAGACACACCTCGTAGATGTTTTGATGACGTTGAGGAGCATGATTGTACGCTAAGTTCAACAAGTGCGCTTTTTGGTCGAGAGAGGTGAAATTTCTGACATGTCATTGGTAGTCAAGGAATATCTCATGATGGAGACAAGATTCGAGCGATCATTGATCGGAGGACACCCGAGACAGCTTGCGTATATTCGTAGTTTCTTGGGGCTTGCATGCTATTACCGGCGGTTTGTGCAGATTTTTCTTTTGATTGCAACCATGATGACGAGGTCGACCAAAAAGAATGTTAAGTTTGAATGGTCCAAGATCGCGAGGCAAAGATTTTTAGAGTCAAGAGGAGGTTGACTTCGCGCCAACAAAATGTTGGCTCTACCCGAGACAGGGAAAGATTCTGCCTACACAGATGCTTCCGGAATCGGGTTAGGATGCGTGTTGATGCAGAAGGACACCCATTGCATATTTATCGAGGCGATTGAGACCCCACGAGAGAATTATCCTGGTGCATGATTTAGAGCTAGCTCAGCTTGCTGGTTTGCACTCAAGTGCTGGCGACATTACCTTTATGGGGAGCGGTATATGCTATTCACAGATCATCGTAGTTTGAGGTATTTGTTCACTCGTAAGGATTTGAATATGCGCAAAAAGACGGTGGCTCGAGTTACCGAAAGACTACGATTTCGCGATTGAGTACCATCCCGGGAAGGCGAATGTAGTTGCCGATGCATCGAGCCGAGCGTGGTGTAGAGTCGACGTGCCGCTACAGATGACACATGAGCATGGATTGCTTGGAGGTCGCGACGGTGTTGTGTTTGTCGATGCTTTTGCGATGTTCATATCTCGTTGCCGACGCGTGTTCCTATGCTGTGTGTCGTTGAGAGGTCGCCGAGTGGCAAAGTGGTCGACGGACATTTGCTCGCTTTCACTGTCCGGCTCAGATCCGGTCGCACGATTGGTCTAGTGGTTCGCACCGGCTTGAGACACGTGGGTAGTCAGGATACCGAGGTGCAGAACTACGCGATAGCATTCTTGAGGATGCACACCGTCGCAGATACGCTCATCCCGGCAGACTAAATGTATCATGACTTGCGACGTTTATTTTGGTGGCCTGGGACGGGCGCGACGCTGGTGCATATGCGAGAGCTTGTCATATTTGTCGCCAGGTTAAGCGCCGAGCACGTGAGAGCACCGGATTGTTACAACCCACTACCGATTCCACAAAGGAAATGGGAGCATGTTACGATGGATTTTGTGAATGCGGGTTGCCACAGATCACGAGACGTCATGATGTCGCGCTGGGTTGTTATCGATGATTGACGAAGTCCGCACACTTCATTCCTATATCGATGAAGTATTCGTTTTCTCATTGAGTATCATTTTTGAAAGAGAGTTAGATTTGCTGAGACTACATGGGGTGCCGCTATCTATCAGTCCGACAGAGATCCCAGTGTTGACTTCAAGTCATGGCAGAGCATGCAGAGCGCTTGGGACGAGACTAGCTTAAGATAGGCTTATCATCCTCGTACAGATGGTCACCAAAGAGATTGATACTGATATTGGAGGACATGCTCGAGCATCATTTTGTAGTTTGGAGGTGCTTGGGAAGAGTATTTGCCGTCAGTGCGAGTTCGCATACAACAACAAATGCCTATCAGCGAGTATTGGTATGCCACCATTCGAGGCTTTGTATGGGAGACTCTTGCAGCAGTCACCAAATTGTTGGCAAAGACTCGAGACGCGGGCAAACATTGGACCCGAAATTGTTGTTGATCATACCGAGAAAATTCGACAAATTAGATCGAGATTGCAAGCAGCCTCAAGATAGGCAAAAGAAGTATGTCGATAGGTATCTTCAGTGTTTGAGTTATGATGTGGACGACTTGGTATATTTGAAAGTTTCGCCCGGAAAGGACATCGAGGTTTGGAATCAAGGGAAACTAGCACCGAGATATATCGGACCGTTTAGAGTTATAGCACGTGTCGGGACAAGAGCATATAGATTGGAGTTGCCAAAGCCAGAGTTAGCAGCGCGTTCATCCAAGGTTTTCACGTGTCTATGTTGAGGTTAGCTAAGTCGACCGAGGCCGATGGTGGATATTGATGAGATTGAGGTTCGTCCCGACGTTTCATATGAAGAGCAACCCGTCGAGATCATGGATCGTAGAGTTCGACTTCGAGAACAGGGAGATTCCGGGTGTTGGTACGATGGCAAAGATCACGGATCGAGGACTCACCCGGGAGCTCGAGTCGACTATGAGACAGAGATATCCTCGCTATTTACCGCGAGTGTTGATTATAACTTAAATTTCGGGACGAAATTTCAAATTTAGTCGGGAAGAATTGTAACGGCCCAATTTGTAATGCCGTTAATTATGACGTCATTGCGTGCGCGGACGCCAACGACATACGCGAGTTCCACAAATGAGGCCGGAATGCGTCCGATTAGGTAAATAGTATTTTGTGTGTTGTTTTGTTTGATATTGCGATGTTTATGTTAAAATAGGTTAACGGCATCGCGATGTGTGTAATTGTATTTTAAATTGACGCGGAGATTGTGTGATGAGTATTCGCATCGATATGCGTGTCGACGCGGTACTGGGTAGATTAAACAAGAAATTTTAAGTTAAGGAAAATATTACACACATTAAAATGAATTAAATGTGATAAAAATTGTAAATTGGTGGGTGCCTTGTAAAACGCGGGTCGTGGTCGACACGCGCGGGTGGTACGTTAGTGTGCACGCCCGAGTACACTCGTATACGCGCACGACGAAATTTTAGGCGCGAAAGTATAGCGAATATATATATATATATATATTTATATATATATATGTAGATAAAGAATTTAATGTATATATATATATAAATATATATATTAAAAATCAGAAATTAAGGAAATAATTGTGAAATGACCAAAAAGTATTTGTTTGTTAAGGAAAAGGATAAGAACTTAGGGGCAAAATGGTCATTTCACCCCAAAATTTGATAAACACCACCACCGTCACCACAGCTCCTCATTTTCCCCAATTTTGGATCGAAATCGAAAAGAGGAGGAGAAGAGAAATCGGGAGGAAGTGGAAGAGAGATTGAGCTTGTGGTGGAGAGACCAAAGAGGCGAGTGATGTCATGGTGTTGTTTTTGTTGTTTTCGTTGTTGTTGTATGTTGTCATGGAGTTGGTGCGGTGGTGGTGACTGCTTTAGTGGTGATGGTGGGGAGGAGCTCGACGAACCGCAAGAGCAGTCGTCGAGAGAGAGGAGACGACCACAAGTCGTTCTCCCCTCTCCCTCTCCCTCTCCTCCTTATCTTCCATGGAAAAAAAAAAAAAAAAAAAAAAAAAAGAGCGCCGTGCGCCTCTGTTTAAACGAAGAAGATGACCAACCGGCCGGCCGACCCGCCCTGTCCTCGGGTCGACCGACCCGACCTGGCAGCCCGGCCCGGTTGGCTTGGCGACCGGACCCGGTGAACCGGTCCGGCTCACCTCAACTTAAAAAAAAAAAAAAAAAAAAAAAAAAAAAAAAAAACAGCTTTTAAAAAAAAAAAAAAATTCATGAAAATTCATATAAAATAGGAAAAATTAGAAAAAATATATTTTGATCAAATAAAGGAATTTTGGGATTTTCTCGAATGTTGGCGAGATAAAGTCGAGGTTTTACCTCGAAAAACGTAAATTTGACATAATATGTCAAATTAAAGCTAATTCAATGATAAATAATCTTAGGTACATTCGGGGAGATAATTTGGATTATCGGGTGATTATCGGCGCTAGACGGGTTTGATTTTCGAGACGAGGAGTGCGATTTGAGGTGTGTAGTATCCCAATTGAACTTCACTTTAAGTATTTACAGCTTGATTTATTTGAATTCGCCCATTTATTCTTTACTCCATTTCATTATTGCTTTACTATGGCCGAGTACTCTCACTCGGTGACTTTACTGTAGTGGAGTGTACTCCTACCTGGTGTCTTTACTGTGTTGAGATCACTCCCCACCTCGGTGCTTATTCGTTACGCCATAGAGTCCACTAAATCATAGCACTTGTCTAGGTATACGCCGGTGAATAGGCTACCCGGTATGGTAGGCTTCATGCTGGGTGCGTCGTGGTCTACGCCGACCACCTGTAGGGTCCAGGGCCAACCCATTAGTGTGTTTTCATGGGCCGTGCCTCGGGGAAAAGCCCGAAGTATGATTTAGTTTGATTTTTATGTGCACGTACTTTGTTTCGTCACTATATTTATGCATGCGATGATCTTTCTTTTACGCTTGTCTCGTATTATTTCTTGTTCCGCATGTTTAAATTATAGTATTTAAAATTCCAAGATTTTTACTTTCGTAATTACTGGGTGAATTTCCTTGGGATTACTCACTCGACTCGTCATCCGTCTTTTTGTGATGGCCGAGTGCGCATCCTAAGACGAGCCTGGGAAAGGGCAAGCTTGAGGATTACATCGATTGACAAATTTTAGCCCTTTCCACTCGTACGTATGTTTATATTTACTCGTTTTATATCTGGGTTTTGGGCTTGAGAGATAGGTTGTATATTTTGATATTTTGAGGATTCTTAGATGATATGTATATGATGTACAAATTGATATGGTTTCCACTTAGGCACTTTGCTCATAATATACATGAAATTCAAAGTGTTAAATATTTATATTGATAGTAAATCTTCCGTCGCGTAATTTATGAGTTTAAATAATATTAAAGAAAAAAAGTTAACTCATAACATCAAAGTTAACCGAAATTGATTAATAATGGATAATTGGGCGCGGGACACAAATGGCGGTGACGTGGACAGCCAGGGCCCACGTGGCCTCCCGTGGCGACCAATGTGGAAATTGGGGCCGCCACAAGATACCTAGTTCTCTCATTGTGGGGACCTCGACCGTCCCCGGCAAGGCCCACATCTCGCCATGACATCATAATTAGCGGCAAATATTAATTGGGCCGTTACAATTCTTCCCAA
The DNA here is from genome assembly GCA_039657345.1 of Stephania japonica. Classification (NCBI taxonomy): domain Eukaryota; kingdom Viridiplantae; phylum Streptophyta; class Magnoliopsida; order Ranunculales; family Menispermaceae; genus Stephania; species Stephania japonica. The sequence continues at coordinate 38,147,022 of CM077559.1, forward strand.
CTAAATTTAAAATTTCATCCCGAAATTTAAGTCTTTATCAACACTCACCCGTAAATAATTGAGGATATCTCCGCCTCATAGTTGACTCGAGCTCCCAGGTGAGTCCCTCAGTTCCGTGATGCTGCCATCGTACCAACATTTTCGGAATCTCCCGGTTCCTCAGAATTTGAACTCTACGATCCATGATCTCTACAGGTTGCTCTTCATATGAAATGTCAGGACGCACCTCAATCTGTCTAATATCCACCATAGGTCTCGGTCCTGACTTAGCTAACCTCAACATAGACACGTGAAATACTGGATGAACGCCTGCTAACTCTGTTGGCAACTCCAATCTATATGCCACTGTCCCAACACGTGCTATAACTCTGAAAGGCCCAATGTACCTTGGTGCTAGTTTCCCCTTGATCCCAAACCTCTGATGACCTTTCCAGGGCGAAACTTTCAAATATACCAAGTCATCCACATTATAACTCAAGCCCTCAAGATACCTATCAGCGTACTTTTTCTGTCTATCTTGAGCTGCTTGCAATCTCAACCTAATTTGTCGAATCTTCTCGGTATGATCAACAACCACTTCAGGTCCAATCATTGCCACGTCCTCAGGTGCTGCCCAACAAGCTGGTGACCTGCAAGGTCTACCATATAAAGCCTCAAATGGTGGCATACCAATACTCGCCTGATAGCTATTGTTGTACGCGAACTCGCACAACGGTAAATACTCTTCCCAAGCACCTCCAAACTGCAAAATGCATGCTATAAGCATGTCTTCCAATATCCGTATCAATCTCTCTGACTGACAATCTGTCTGAGGATGATAAGCCGTACTAAATCGCAGCTCGTCCCCAAATCGCTCCCGCATGCTCTCCCACGCCTTCGACGTCAACTCCTGGGTCTCGTCGATACATAGATAGCGATACTCCATGTAACCTAACAATCTCTCTCTCAAAAATAATGCTCAACTGAGGAAACGAATACTTCATCGATATAGGGATGAAGTGTGCAGACTTCGTCAATCTATCAATCACAACCCATACAACATCATGACGTCTCGCAGTCTGTGGCAACCCGCTCACAAAATCCATCGTAACATGCTCCCATTTCCACTGTGGAATCGGTAGTGGCTGTAACAATCCAGCTGGTCTCCTGTGCTCGGCCTTAACCTGCTGACAAATATGACAAGCTCTCACATATGCACCCACATCGGCCTTCATCCAAGGCCACCAAAATAAACGTCGCAAATCATGATACATCTTGGTCCTGCCAGGATGAACTGTATACCGCGAACGGTGTGCATCCTTAAGAATACTATCGCTTAGTTCTTGCACCTCAGGTATCCACAACCTGCCTCTCGTGTCTCAAGCACCGGTCCGAACCACTAGACCAATCTGTGCAACCCGATCCCGAGCAGACAAATGAAGCGAGCAAAATGTCCGTCGACCCTTTGCCACTCAACACCCTCTTTAACGACACCACAGAACACGCATCTCGGCAACAGATATGAACATCGCAAAAACATCGACAAACACAACACCGTCGCGGCCTCCAAAGAATCCATGCTCATGTGTCATCTCGCCGCAAGCACAGCTCGATCGACTCTCTACACCACTCCGCTCAATGCATCAACAACTACATTCGCCTTCCTAGGATGGTACTCTATCGCGAAATCGTAGTCTTTCAGTAACTCGAGCCACCGTCTTTGCCGCATATTCAGATCCTTCTGAGTGAACAGATACCTCAAACTCTGATGATCTGTGAATAACATAAATCGCTCCCCATAAAGATAATGTCGCCAAGCCTTGAGCGCAAACACAACTGCAGCTAGCTCTAAATCATGTACCGGATAATTCTCCTCGTGAGGTCTCAATCGCCTCGATAAATATGCAACTAGGTGTCCTTCCCCATCAACACGCATCCCAACCCAGTCCCGGAAGCATCTGTGTAGACCGAAAAGCCTTTCCCTGTCTCAGGTAGAGCCAACACTGGCGCGAAGTCAACCTCCTCTTCAACTCTAAAAATGCTGCCTCACAGCCTTCAGACCATTCAAACTTAACATTCTTCTTGGTCAACCTCGTCATCGGCGCTGCAATCAACGAAAAGTCCTGCACAAATCGCCGGTAATAGCCCGCAAGCCCCAAGAAACTACGAATGTCTGCAACTGTCTCAGGTGTCCTCCAATCAATGATCGCTTGAATCTTGTCTCCGTCAACAGATATTCTTTGACTACCAATGACATGTCCGAGAAATTTCACCTCTCTCAACCAAAAAGCACACTTGCTGAACTTAGCGTACAATCTATGCTCCCTCAACATCATCAAAACATCTCTGAGGTGTCTCTCGTGCTCCTCACGAGTCTTACTGTATATTAAGATATCATTGATGAACACAATCACATAACGATCCAAAAATGGCCGTAATACTCTGTGCATCAAATCCATAAAGATAGCCGGTGCATTAGTCACCCCAAATGGCATGACCGTGAACTCGAACAATCCATAACGCGTGCTAAACGCCGTCTTCTCGATATCACTCTCCCGGATCCTCAGCTGATGATATCCAGATCGTAAATCAATCTTCGAGAAAAACTTAGCACCCGCCAACTGATCAAATAGATCATCAATCCTAGGAAGTGGATAACGATTTCGAATCGTCACTTGATTCAGCTTCCTGTAATCTATGCACATCCTCAAAGAACTGGTCCTTCTTCTTAACAAATAGAACGGTGCGCCCCAAGGAGACATACTGGGGATGAATAAAACCTTCTGTAGCAACTCCTCTAATTGGGATCTCAACTCTCCCTGCTCCGACGTTGACATCCCAGACGGCTCGGCTATATATCACCAAGTCCCCGAATTAACTCAATCATAAACTCAACTGACCTAGGAGGTGGTAAACCTGGCAAATCTTTGGAAACACCTCAGGAAACTCACACACTACTGGGACATCCTCTAGTCTAATCTTTGGTCTCAAGTCGGGCTCAACCACCGCCCTAAACACCTCCATCTCCTGTGTCGTAACTAATCGTCCTCTAGTAATCGGTAAGTCTGATGCCATCCCAACAAAAGTAAATACAGGAATACCCTCAATATCAAATACTATCACCTTGCCAAAATAATCGATGTGTGCGCGATACGCTGATAACCAGTCCATACCCAATAAAGCATCAAACTCTAAATACTCTAGGACACGAAAGTCGACAGGTAACTGGTGTCCCTCAATCTCTACCACACAATTCCGACATATCCGGTTAGGGTAAATCTTATCCCCAGCAGCCGTACTGAGGACAAGATGTGGGTCTAAGGTCTCAACCTGTAATCCTAACTGTCCGACCCTACGTCCCGATATAAATGACAAGGTACTGCCGAATCAAATAATACATGCATGAAGATATCGCATATAGATAACATACCCTCGACGAGCTGACGAGTCGCATCACGCTCTGGCCGAACGGCAGTAGGTGTAGCAGCTGCATGAGCCCTCTCCCTGACTGGCTCAATCTGTGGTCGTGAGGATGAAGCTGACATCGGACAATCTCTATGTATATGCCCGACCTGATGACACCTGAAACATCGTCGTGTATCCCGCCAATCAGACTGTGACACTATATGAACCTGAGCCCTATCATGACCTCGACCTCTCTGTCCTCTACCACGACCTCCTCCATCTCGCACACGCTGTCGAGGCTGCTCAGCTGGTGCAGGTACAGTAACGTACACTACCTGCCTTTCGTCTCCTCTCTGGTGCTCGGAACGTCTATCTCGTCGTCCCTGATAATCATGTCTCTATCGATCGAGGCGCTCTCTCTCTCGTCTTTTCGCCTCTCGATCGGGCCGAGAACTCGTCCGCACTGTCTCCAAGCTCACCCCGGTGTCGTAGATGTCTCGCGAGCCAATGCTCTGTCAACTATCACCCCACCAATCCTCTCATCTAGGCCTCTGATGAAGTAATAGATCTGTAACCTCTCCGTGTTAGCCACATCCATGGCATACATCATGAGATATCTGAATCGATCCATGTACTGTGACACTGACATGTTACCCTGTCGTAATCCCAAGAACTGCTCCCTCAATCGTAGCTGCACCTCTGTGGGAATATACTCATCCAAAAATAACTGTCTAAACTCTCCCCAAGTTGCTGGCGTACCATGTATATCAGTATAGGTGGTCCACCAAACTGCAGCCTGTCCTCTCAAACAATAGCCTGAAATGCACGTCTGATCTACCTCAGGTACCTCTAACAACTGATGTAGTCGTCAGTGAGTCATCAGCCAACGTCCTGCAACCTCAGGATCACTGACTCCCGTGAAGTACGTAGGATTAAATCTCATAAAATCCTTCACCATCTTCGCCGCTTCGACATCCTACTCCTAGCGCCGAAGTCCCTACCGTCGCTCAGTAGTGGTGGGTGTCACCACCGTAGTCTCGCCGGTACCACCACAGCTCAACCCTCTCTATAATCGTCTCTCGACCCACCGTCGTGTAGCAACAGCTGGTGCTAATGCGGTCTGAGTGGTGGCAGGTGCAGACGCTCGGCGAGCTCGGTGCTACACTCGGGCGTCCTCGAGCTCGAATGTATTCCATCGCCTCACCATCGAGCTCGTCTGCAATAGCCGCTGCTCTCTATCGAACCAATCGCTGCTTCACCAACCTCTGAATCATAGCTCGCAAATCAGCCACGTCACTAGTAGTATGGTCACTAGTCTCTCCAACCTCTGGCTGAGTAGTGGGCGGAGTAGTAGGAGCCTGTCCGTCCATCCTAAACCGCACATCCAACGTGCAGTGGATCAGACTCAGTATATACGCGTATAATATGTAGTACACAATCAAAACATACACGTATATAAATTTCCTGAATCTACCCGCCTCACATCACTTCCCAACTAAGCCTTTAGTCATTCACTTGTGGTTTCCACATCTAAGATTTATTCATTGAGTTTATACTATTATTCAATCTCCAATTCTCAAAGTGTGGTTGTATCAGAGTTAACTATCATCATCGTTTTATCCCTTAGGTTCCAACAAAATGTGGCGGTATCAGAGGTAACCATAACCCACACCTCACTCCCTGGGTTTCTTAAACCTAGGCTCTGATACCAAAATGTGGCGGCCCCAATTTCTACATTGGTCTGCCACGGGAGGCCACGCGGGCCCATAACTGTCCACGTCACCACCAGTTGTGTCCCACGCCCAATTATCCATCATTGATCAATTTATCATTAAATTTGATTCAGTTAATATCATATAACCTCAAAATTAACAGCGGAAGCTTAAATAAACAATATAAAAATTCATCTTGTGTTTTATTAGCAAAATGCCTAAGTGGAAACCATACCCAAATACACATCATATACATCTCATCTGATCCTCAAAATGTCAAAATGTACAACCTATCTCTCTCAAGCCCAAAACCCGACATAAAACGAATAAATATAAACATACGTACGAGTGGGGCTAAAACTATCAATCGATGTACTCTTCAAGCTTGCCTTTTCCCCGGCTCGTACTAGGGTCTGCACTCAGTCAACACAAAAAGACAGATGACGAGTCCAGAGTGAGTAATCCCAAGGAAATTCACCAAGTAATTATGGATATCAAAGTACTGGAATTGAAAATGCTATAATTTAAACATGTGGAACAAGAGAAATACAGACAACTGTAAAAAGGAACATCGCATGCATAAATATAGTGATGAAACAAAGTACATGCACATAAAAGTCAGACCAAGTCATACTTCGAGTTTTCTCCCCAGGCACCAACCGTAAACACACCAATGGGTTGGCCCTAACCCTCTAGGTGACCGGGGTAGACCCACGGCGCACCCACACAAGCCTACCATACCCGGGTAGCCTATTCACCGGTATATGCCTAGATAAGTGCTATGACTTAGTGGACCCTATGGCCGTAACGAATAAGCACCAGGTGGGGAGTGATCTCAACACCATAAAGACACCAGGTAGGAGTACCCTCAACTACCGTAAAGTCACCAGGTGAGAGTACTCAACCACCGTAAAGCAATAATGAAATGAAGTAGAGAATAAATGGAACTAAATTCAAATAAATCAAACGGTAAATACTTAAAGTGAAGTTCAATTGTGATACTACACACCTCAATTCGCACTCCTCGTCCCACAAGTTAAATTCCCCGGCTCGATCCCTTCAATTCCCCGATAATACTCCCGGTCCGATTCCCGATTAAACCCAGACTCTAATTACTATTTCGAGACTCCTAGAATTCATTTATGAGGGTTAATTATCAATTAATAGGTTTATAATGTTGTTTAGACTCATTTCCTCATTTTTCCAATTTTTGAATTCCAGTGAACTATTAGCGCGCTAATGAGATGAATTAGCGCGCTAATTCATCTAAGTCACTGTTCATCGTTTTCCAGAGGGTAATTAGCGCGCTAGGTCCACCCATTAGCGCGCTAATCGCGCTCTGTCCAGATTTTTACAGTTTTAAATTTCTGAACTCCAATCACCCCATAAACCCATAAATTCGGTTCCAACACCTCCAAAACTCATCATCCACATCAGAAATACCATTCAAACACAAATTCATCAAGCTTAGACATCAAAACCCAAGAATCATCAAAAATCCCATTTTCAAAACCCATTTTTAGAAATTCATCCAACACCAAAACCAATCACTAATCACATTCTCCACTTTCCTACCACTCAAAATGTACCAATTTTTCAGCAAAAACAATTGCTCCATACCACCAACCCTCGAATTTCATATCAACACCCACAAAATCACCAACAAATCAAAGGGAATTGAGAGGGAGTCACAAATCTTACCTTGGATGATATTCTTGTGCTCTCCAACACTCTAAATGACCTTCAAAAACTCCACAATCCTCACTTCCTCCTTCCACCGATTTCTCTCTTCTTCTCTTTCACTCTCTCTCACTCTTTTCTCCCTATTTGATCGGTCAAACACACAAACATATTTACTTGGTTTCCATCAAGTGTGTGCACGAATCTCGAGAAATATCCAATGGTTCCTGATTTTCTTGTGTCACTCCAACCTTATACACCTAATCATGACACTCATGAACCTGTTGTACATCTCGAGAAACATCAACTGTTGTTGTTTTATTCAGCCTAACTATAGGACTTATTGATTTCTAATTAATTTAGCCTATATCAATTATCTATTCCATTCAATAAATTACCAAAATTCACGGGTAAGCTCACCTTAGGTTCCCAACTACCCGGCACCTCGTGCCTCGTGTCCCGTGTCCGCATGCACCCCGAGGTCATTCCTCACTCGTCAATAATCTACATTAACACACATATTGTAATGAAATTTAACTACTTAAAATATTTTCATCACAATTTACCACAACAAGCATACAAAACGGACTGTATACCTAGTTCGAGTGCGTTCCAGTCTCGCTGTGGGACCCTCGACCGTCCTCGCTGGCGTTCACATATGCCATGACATCATAATTAACGGCAAATATTAATTGGGCCGTTACACAGACAGTCTCTATTCAAAGCGTACTTAATGGTTAGTAGACTGATAAGCAGTATCAGAGGTATAGTGAGTTTTTTCCGAGTTCAGATCATCCGGAGTGGAATCTGTCGACAGGCTCATACCTAAAATTTAGAGCGAGACTTTGGATTCCATCAGTGGTTGAGATACATGATGAGATACTCCAGGAGGCTCATCGCTTACATTTTCAAATCATCCAAGTAGGACCAAGATATATTTTGATTTGTGCCGTCTGTTTTATGGCCAAGTATGAAGACCGGCGTCTGTGATTATGTTAGAGCATACAAGATATGCCAGCGAGTTAAGGTTGAGCATAGGAGGCCTGGTGGAATACTATAACCATTTCCTATTCCTCAATGGAAATGGGAGCATATCGCTATGAATTTCTTCAGTGGGTTACCTCGATCTCATCGCGGGCATGACAGTATCTGGGTGATTGTAAATAGATTAATGAAGTCTGCGCACTTCATATCGATCTCTATTGCACACTAAGTGGATAGATTAGTGCTTGTACGAGAAAGAGATTGTTCGACTGCATGGAGTACCATTGTCAGTTGTGTCAAACAAAGGGCTACAATTTACGTCGTAGATTTGGCAAAGCATGTAGGTACAATTTTAAACACGATTAGATCTCAGTACAGTTTGTCATCCACAAACTGACGCATAATCAAAGAAATTGATTCAGGTATTGAAGGACATGTTTAGAATGTGTGTATTAGAGTATGGTGGCTCATGGGAGGAGTATCTTCATCTGTGTGAGTTTGATTACAATAACAGTTATCAGGCTAGTATTGGTATGGTGTCGTTTGAGGCACTCGACGACAGCCCATGCAGATCTCCATATTGTTGGGCAAAGCTAAAGGATGTGGCAATGATAAGGCCAGAGATTATGGTGGATCACACATAGAAGGTACGACTGATCAAACTTTGGTTGAAGGTGCACAGGAAAAGCAAAAGAAGTATTATGACAAGTACCACGATGAGTTAGAGTATAGAGTAGGAGCATATGTTTATCTAAAGGTCTCGCCACTGAGTCATAAGAGATTTGGGGTCAAAGGTAAGCTTGCACAAAGGTTCATAGGTTCATTCAGAATGAAGAAACGGATAGACAAGGTTGTGTACTAGCTGGAGTTGTCGCCTCATTTGGCTGGGATTCATCCCATGTTCCACATATCGATGCTTCAACTTGACAGGTCGAGAGAGGGCAGACAACCGACGGTGGATTTGATTCAGATTGACTTGAGGGATGACATTACCTACAATAGGAAGCCTCTTCAAATTTTGGACTGGAAAGTGAAGACATTGAGAAACAAGGAGATCCCCTTAGTTCTTGTCAAGTAGTGGCATCACAAGGATGAGGAACTGACTTGGGAACTTGAGTCTTATATGCACGAGCATTTCTCGTGTTTGTTTTTATTTTGGTAAGTCTTACCTTACATTTTTCGTTTAATTTCGAGGACAAAATTCTCATTTAGGGGGGAAGGCTGCAATGGCCGTAAAATTCTAACTCGTGGCGCATGTCATTTTAGGGTCATATTGTGGGCCCAGTTAGTCGTGGTTTACTTGTTTCAGTCCTTGGGAGTCAACACTGAGGCATGTTATGTTTGTTTTGTGTACTATTCTATTTATTTACTACCCGAGCATTAATTTCAATGTCTCAAATGTGCGAGGATGTGGAGGGTACATGTTAGTGCCAATGAACAAGTTTGACCTGTGAAAAACGTGAGAAACGAGTATCAGGTGAACTTCACGAGTGTTTGAGAGTTTGGGGGACAAAATGAACTAAAACACTAACAAAATACAATTTTGAATAATAACTAATCAAATAGTTACGTGTCGGGTACGTCAGTACAGTCGTGAACAAGCATTGTCACTAGTTGTGGCGCAGTTTAGGTGCGGGAATGCTAGGGAAAGCTTTGAGTGTTATTTGAAAATGATAAGGTCAAATGACCAAGTCAACGGTGGTCAACCATTAGAGTTAGGGAAGTTAGTGGTTGGAGTGAACATATGCATAAGATTGACCTCGAGATGCATGTATAGGAGTGGATGGAGAGGTGAGTACAAATAGGTGGATATCATCTTTTCTCTCTCATCTCACTCTCTCATCAACATGAAATCGAATTTGGAGCAAGGGTTTTGGTGATTTTGGAGCAAGAATCGAAGTCGAGGATCGACCAACCACGCGAGAAAAGGTGAGATCCCAACTCACCACATGGTTATTGTCATTTTGACGTCCATTTTTCAGGTTTTCATTGAGATGGTTAAGCACCATGTGGGGTTTCAATTTTTCTGGGAGTTTCATGTTGTATTTTTGTGAGTTTGATGACCAATGGAGGTGTGATGGATGAGTTGCTATAGTTGTTTATGAAATTTGGAATTTTGAGAGATTTTTGGGAATTTTGAGTTAATATTTGAATCGAGCGTTACCGGTGTGTTGGGTACGAATTGATGATTGTTTTGGGTGTTGACTAAAGTCCCTACGCGGTTGGGATAGACTCGAAATATGGCGAGAACCGGGGTTCAAAAACCCAAGTATCAAAAATTTGCACGTGGCGCTGCTAAGGGCGACGTAGCCTTTGGGTCCACAGCGTGATTAAGGCAAGCTCGTTGTGAGGCTTCACGCCGTGGGGACGTCATGGCACCTTAAATGTATGACGCCACCTACGACGCCAAACCCATGTTTGGGAAAATAACTTTATAATTTACGAAAATTTTAAGGCTTTGCTCGAGTATTCCAATGGGTCCGAATACGACCCAAAACTCGGGTAATCGACCTAATTTTGTGAATGATTAATGATATGGAAAATTATAGAAAATGGGGAAAACTTGGGAAACTTGAGGAAAATTAATGGAAATTGGTCTGAATAAATGTTAGTTGACGAGTGGAGTATGGATAATCAATTGGGCAACAAGTGAAGCTACGGATAGTTGTTTTATCGAGATTTGAGGCAAGTAAAGGCAACAATAGCATCAATACAAATTCTTTTCTATTTCTTGACTGGTTATTTCTTTGAAATGCGTACGTGCAATTTGTACTCCATTCTAGTTCGAGTAACCTAAGGTTTAGGTGACACCAAAAGAGAAATGCCTCAACGAGTTTAGTAGTCGACACCGTCACTGACATCTCGTTAAAGCCTATCAGGAGGATTTAGCATCTGACATGTGACTATGGCTTTCCATCGGTAGCGTGTTAGGGATTTAGCAGTCGGCCTTGTCTGTGGCTTTTCCTAACATATTGTTCGGTCAGTGGAGGTGACCTTTGGCCCACTGGATCGCATATAGTCGGATAGTGGATGTGACCTACGGGCCGATTGTCTCGATTGCAAGCTAAGGAGGTCTTATGACCCGCAGTTTGATTGGAACAACATATTCGCCTATTTATTTTGCTTCCCGGTCACTTGATTATTGTTGTTCGAGCCTGTTAAATTTGTTTATCATGCAAATTGCTATTTCTTTCAATTTCTTTATATACTGCATGATTTATAGATTTGTTCTTTATTGTGAAATCAGAATTTATGTCGAGATCCCTATTGTTGTCATTTACTGTTACTTTTTGTACTCACCGTCATTTTTATGACGATGGGTACAGATCCGCAGATGAGTCGGGGCAAGGCACCTATGCTTGGCGATATCCTCTGAGGTACGCTCAATGCCAATTGCATTTCCCTGTAGGTAGGTTTAAGTGATAAATGTGGGCACGTGATGATCACGTGTACACGTGTGATGAAAGTCGAAGGGGTGAATAGTGATATGGGAACCGGCTCTTTTTATGAATTTATTTATTTTGATTTTTTTTTGAAGTAAAATAGAAATTTCATTAATAAACTTTCAATAAGGGAAAACAAACCTAGGATTTCCAACAAAGAAAGACAAACTATCAAAAAATAAAAACTAAAGAAGACCAACCTAGCAATTGCATAGATTCACGAATGATCGTTGATAAAGATGCATCCCAACACGAATAGATTAATCTTCACAGATTTGAAAATATCTGCAGTTTATTGAAGAAAATAAAATGCAAAGAGATTTACTACTTGAAACCACCATCGATCAAAAGAGAAGATCAACAGTAGTTCAAGATCTTGAATCACGAAATAAGACCAAAAACGAGATTTAGGGTTTTCTCCTAGCCGCCACTCTTTTTTTGGCCTATAAACTTTTATTTCTTCTACAACTAGAATTCTAACCTTACGTGACTGCACGGGGAGTTTGGTAATGTCAGCATAGCATTTCTCATCTAACACATCGATAACTCTCATTAATGTATGACTAAAAGTATTGAAAACAAAAGAATACAAGCAAGAATTCTTTATTTTGATTTCTTACAATAACAAAGAATGTAATATGAAACTTAAGTGGGTCTGGCGTGACACATCGAGTTGCATCAGTCTTAACCAACGGTCTTGATCAAGTTGGAGCCCTCTTTAATAATTGTGTTACCTGTTATAGATAAGTTACACGAGAAGGCTTCATGTCACGGGTACTCTTTTTGGTTCCATATATAGTAAGGCAGCTCACATCAACTCCAGCAACCCCGTAGAGGGCGATTCATGTTTTACCAGAAAACATCATTGCACTAAATGTGTTGCGAAGCCGTTTATACGTGCATACAACAAGCAAAAGACTTGCATTACATTAAACCAAAACCAATACAAACAGAGAAGGATTTAATATGGCGATAGCATTGACACTGGATCCAATGAAAGGCAGGCTAGGAGAATGTGTTGACTAGTATGAGCTCATAAGATGCTTGTTGCACATCCCTTTCTTCTGGCATGAGAGGACTAGAAGCCGGACAACTCTCCGGCAAACTGGTAACTGAAATAGCTTAAGCCGTCCAAATTTCTATTCATGCGGGCATTCCGATCTGATCAGCGCGAGGGCGAAGAACTAGGATCGGTTGTTGGGGATCCTCTGGTTTGCCGAGTGTTGTATGACTTGCAATTGAGGCACTTCTGAGCCACCACATGGAACTGGACTTCTGAAGTAGCTCCGCAGTCGTTGCACAAGATCCACACCTGTTTTCAACAAATTTAAAATCAGGAAGCGTTCGGAAAGAAGTGGTTAGGGAGGTGAAAGTGAAGCTTAATTTCGTCAAGAAACATAGAAAACAAATGGAAACAGGAAGGTTCATAGACAAGAGCAAACTAACCCTTTTGTCAAGATAAGATTGCGGCATTGGTGTGGCGGCAATCTCCATGTCGAGTTTTTCCCACACCTTCGACATATCACATACAGACTTGGAACAAAGAGGGCAGGCATATCTGTAAATTTTTTATTGACATCAGGTGCATGTAAACATTTCATGAATACATAATGTAAACAGGAAAGTAGATGCCTTACTGCAAGTGTTGCTGCATTTCTTTCAAACAACTCATGTGAATAGTATGTCCACATGGCAAGACGCTTACATCATTTCTCGACTCGAACAGATACTGCAAAATCACAAAACTTGATTACTAGTTGTGAAAATACAGAATTATGCACTAACAACTAGAGTGAATATATAGAGCAGAAAAGATAAATGCATACTACCTCAAAGCAAACAGGACAGTCGTGATGCATGGCTCCTTCTACACAAGGGTGGCTGTTCTTAAGCAGAATCGAATAACAGCAACCTTTGATGTAAAACCAAAACATAATGAGCAATAGATCAGTAATAACTACTGACAACTAAAAGAAGTAGAATACTATTCACATGAGTTGTTTGAAGGAACCAAAAAGAATTTTGGATGAATTATTGTTGTTGAAACCACAGGCACTCACCACATTTGTAACAATGGAAAAATTTTCCCGGCCACCAATTCTGGAAACCAAGCACGTAATTTTAAAATCAGACATGATTAATTTTCCAACATAAAAATATAATGAATGAAACTGATAAATAATATGAATGAAGACTAGGATAAAAAAAAGAACCTGCAAATTCCACATCCATTGCAGTGATATTGTTTCTTCGATGTCTGCAAATTGAAAAAATTATAGAGCTCAAATAATTTATATAGGATAGATAAAACAGAAGTGTGGAAAAGTAAAAGGATAGAGATACATAAGAACAATCCCCTTACATCATCATCATACAGCCTGCAAGACTCACAGAAGTATTTACCCATACAAACACCACAATTGATACAAACTTGTCGCACCTGCCCAACAAAAGCAGCAGCAATAGAAAAATAAGCAGATTGCACAGGAAAAAGCAATATACATAATAAGCAAGCATACAAGTACAGTACCAATGGAAAATTATTATTCTATAAGACTAAAGAAAAATAATCTTATGATCATCAACGGACATGAAGTTGATGACAAAATGTAAGATATCCAACCAAAATTCCATCATTTCCTAACAGAAAAACAAAAATTTAACAATCTCTAAAGCAACATTACTTAGAATTGGGCACAAGTGGTGGTATCTGAAAGGTTGCTGCTATATTTTCTAATTTTTCTTACTTAATGCTTACTACCCTAAGCCTGTAATTCTTTGTCATTTCCCATTTCACTCTTTCACCATCAATTGCACTAAATCAAGCACAATGGAAGAGTTTGATCCACGTAGCCGGCCCAAATAATTTGGGAACTGAGCCTATGTTGTTGTCGTTTCCATTTCTTTCGTATTTTTATTTATTCTTCCATATTTCTTCCATATGCTCCTTTCTTTCGAAGTTTTACATTCGCTAGTTCTTTCTGTTAATTCTTCTTTACTATTTGACTCTTCTTTATGCTAAGAAATTCCACAACAAAGTATTAGAAGTGCCAAGGCATGCGTTTAAGTCTCCCACAAAGTACTTTGGTTTCAAGTGAGGGGTCTGTGTAACTTAGATCCGAAAATCGCATCGCTTTTCCACACTTCTTCAGGATGCTTTCTTTTGAAAAACTTGAGCAGAAGAAATAGCACTATGTAGGCATAGTTTTGTAAGTACTTTTTTTAACGTTATAGCTTTCAATTATTTTATTTTTAGTTTATGTGTTCAGAAGGAGTTACCATCAAGTATTTTCTTTATAGCTTCGGACACTAAGGTACAAACAATTTTTTTAGTTTATTAAGAAAAGGAATGATGTCAAATACACTACAAGTGATCTTGCTAATGCAAGTTCTTGAATACTAAAATTGAGTAGCTGATAAAGAATAGAATTTCTTCTTTTGAGTTTTTACAACCATTCTAAGAAGCCAAGACCTATAAGCAAAGGTAATTGCAAAGATATACACAAAGAACACTTTCTTTCCTTATCAAAAATACCAAAACTCACAGACCAGAGGGAATGCAGGAGGGAGAAAAAAAAAATCTGAGACCTAAAAGAGAACCTCCTCCTCCTTGAACAATTATTTGTCATTTCTCATTTATGATTAATCTCTTGAATTATTGTTGGCTAAGTAAAGAAACAGGGGTAGTATTATAAGTATATTCAAGGGGCGTACTACTATATTATTTTTTGAAGTTCTACTCAAACAAGGGATTTTCTAGGTTTATTGATGATCTTTATATTACAAGAAAATAATTAATAGTCATTAGATTCCTAATTTAAAACTAAATCTAGAATTGACAATTTGACATAATAGCACAAGGATGTAATCATGGAAACAATGAATCAAATGTCTAAGAGTCATTAGTATTATATTAATATAAGACTCTGAACCTTTTAGACTTAAAACAAACTAAAAACACCAAATTCAGCAGCACTTATTTAGATTCTACTTTTTTTTTTTGTTATAGAATTCAGCGTTGTACTAAAAATCATTAGTTCTCTTTCGTTACTTATTATTAAAGGATTCTTAAAATGAAATAAAATAAAATAAAAAACTAGTTTTCAACTGAACCTTGAATCTATTTTTTTTTTTCTCGTTCTAATAGAATTTTGCATCCCATGATTCACAAGATCAAATTAGGGTTATCATATCCAGGAGATAACATGTTACAATGCATGATCCTAAGTAGGTTTAGCATCACGCTCGGGATGCTTGTACCACCGAGTAAATAGTTGTAGGCAGGTTGCCAACAAAACTCTATATAAGGGGCAAAAGCCTACCCCCACATCACATTGAAACTCAGTTTCACCTCAGTGTTAGGTAGCCTCTTCTAAGATGTTGTAGCATGCAACTTTTATCATTTGTACCAAGTTGTAAGAGGCTACACAACAAGTGAGGCTAGGAGCAGAAGGAACCGCGGCATGGAAGGGAGCCAAACTCAAGAACTAAGTGTTTAAACTTTTCTTTAGATTGAGTACCAAGCAAGCATATATCTACTAAATTTCATGTTATAATGTATGGATTAAACAATTTTGATGTTAAAGTTCACATCAATTGAATCAACTATAGAAAAATCAAAGATATTAAATCCAAGCAACAAATATTTATTTAGTGGAAAATGTTCTTTAAAGGATGAAACCACCAAATTTAGTGTCATTGGGTGTTGGTTCAAGCTTGCAAGAGGTTCCTCTAGGGATGAGGCCAAGAATCTAATGAAAAGCTTAAGAGTTCGTATGATGTAATGGAGTGTCACATGCAACTCAAATAGAAATTCTGCTTCTAATTTTGATTCTTTCAAAAAGAGCACTCTAAGTTTCTGGAAACAATTAAAAAAATAAACCAATAAGAGGAAAGAAAGCGAAAAACAAAGAGAAAAAAGCAATACACTTCTCCAAATACATGGCTTTAAATATTTGAAGAATGAACCACAATTATCACAATTCTGACTCACCTGGTTCACGTATTCTGCTTTGTTGAATGTATACAGATCACCTTAGGTTAATTTGGATATCAATAAACATAGAGTTGAAAGGAATATACTTATTGCAACCAAAACGAAAAAGAAAAAATAGGAGTACTTATCAGCAAGGAAGAAAGTAGCCATTTATATTTGTTATAGAAGGAAGTAGCACTTTCTTCAAGCGCAAAACAATTTCAAGTGTCACGAAATCCATCCATTCAAGATAACTAAGATTAGAATTAAGAACTTTTGGCGATTGGTTCCATACACAAAACATTTTGTAGCATTGAAGAAACAAAGGAAACAGTTCCATTCATAATTGGGCCTGATTTCCACGATGGAAATGATACATGCACCATTTGAGATTTCAGTCCAATTCATGATGGAAACAATTATGAGAAATGAAAATGAGGTTTTCAGCCCCTGTGGGCAAATTGATGACTTTCAGTGAGATCACAAGAAAAGAAAATGCTTATGCTAAACCATTATACATAAGCGGGATTTAGTGCACATAACTTGAATTTGCAATTTCAAAATTAAGTATCATATTGTAATCTACACCAAAAGGTTAATGCATGAACTTTTACCAACAAGCTCACCTCTTGTTCAGTGTCACAGAGTGAACATACAACCTGAAAAAAAAGATGAAGCCGTGAAAAAAGTGTTTCAGTAATACAACAACTCTTAAGATAAGGGGAGGTGCATGTAATAAAGCATTCTACCTGCTGAACCTGATGACGTGGAAGATCGTGTATGTGCTTCCTTTCAACGTTAATATTGTTCTGCAGCAAAAAATAAATGATGTTCATATATATTGGATAGCACAAATCCCAATGAATAAAACATTAGCTAAATATGACTTGCTGATGCCACTTTGCACGTACTTTGAAGTGTAAGGATAAATCTTTGAAAAGCGTAAGAACTCTTAAAGATGAGAGAAATACCTACCTGAGAGTTATCGGCCCTTATTTCTAAGGATAAATCTGCTTTTGTACATATTGAGATCATCATAAAAACAACTATATGCCCTCATCCTTATATATTATTGACTGAATTAAGTTGGCTTTACATATTTCACACAACTGAAGCACATTGTCTTTCCAAATACGATCTTCAGAAACATTAAACAGTTGTTTAACACAGACATTTATGTTTTTGGAGGCTAAGACTGAATTACATCAAGTAGAAAATCAGATACAAAAGTAACACCGGCTGGATTCAAATAAGCTAATCGAGGATAAAGATAAACAAATTTCAAGAATATGCTTGCATCCAAACTAAATAATCACTAAAAATATATAGGTTTACAAATAAATTTCTTCTTGGTCGGTCGTCGATGCATCAATTATGTCAAATTAGAAGTAAGATGCATTCCTAAGAATATACAATTGCGTCCAGTGATAAACTCATTCATGGAAAGCAAATATACATGAAGATGGAACACGAAGACGTAACCTTAGCCTCATTGTGACAATGGCGACAGTCAAAAACTTCGTTGCAACAGGGTGCTTTGATCCGACACCTTCTTCGGTAATGTGCACACCTGCAAAAGAAAATACCAGTTTGCTGGCAAAGCAATTTCAAGATACATGAAGAAAGTAGAGTCCTCAGAAATTGTCGTACCCATATTGCATAAATCCTTTCTCTAACATTTCTGAGGCTCTTGCATCATTGTTTGCTCCTTCAAGACATGACCAACTCTCCCTCTCATTCTTGTTATCTATCACCTCTTTTGATACCCCAAATCCAAGAGAATTATGATGACTGATAGAAGCACCTTCCACAGGAGACATGATTCGTGAAAACACGTTGCACCTTCCGGAAGCTGATATAAACTTAATAACCTGTAAAAAGCACATCATTCAGCAATATATTTCTAAAACTAGAAGACGCATTGTCAGTCACCCGAAGAAACCAGGCAAACACCGCATCATATTTGTAGCTTTCTTGTATACTGCTGCAGACCAATTGAAATCACCAAGAACAAAACCAATCTAATGCTCAACAGCTCCAATCAGCAAAACTCCAACAGGATTGGTCAGAACTAGAAGAGCAATAAGGACTCCATAAAATAACTATAACGCAGCTCTGAAGCACTCCAGATTCTCCATCTGAGGACAATAACCAGTGATAATGCATATTCACTGGGTTCCTTCCGAGCAGTCCTGAACCAAATTGAGAGCTAAATAGAGCGCAGGAACAGATCCACTCCAACGTCTGGTAAAAGCAATACATCACACAACATCAAGAGCTTTCAAGGAAGAAAAAATATATAGGAAACGAAGGGAAGAGGCTGGAAAGTATAAGGGTTCCAATCGTCCAGTAGTCAGAAACATAGATGAGCCTACCTCAATTTTTTAGTCTTCTTTTAATCCCTGATAACTTCACATACAAATTTCAACTTCAGTATGATAGATGAGGAGTCCTCTATCAAAAATTCTTTCTTTAAAATCTCCCAGATGGATTTATATTAACATTCTACATCGCAGCCCCGCCCAGCGGTGAACCAGTTTTACTGCCAAAAGCATATGTTCTCCATCCTAGTCAACTACTTCAGACTACTAATCATCCTGTGTAACTCTAGCTCACCATGGATTAACCTGAATGAGCAATATCTAAACCCCACCCTATTGTCTATCTACATGGAAGAGGAAACTTGGACAAACAGAACAATTTCTCAAAACCTTTTTGGACATCTTGGATTATCAATCCCTCTCATTTGTCATTTGTTTCTAGATAAATGTGCCAATTTTGGTCAATGTGCAGTTCTTTTGTCAACTATGCAACATCAAGGATGGTTTACTTGATTGCATTGCGTATCCCTATGAGCCTAGCCAAACAGCAGAAAAGAAAAAAAAAAGCCAATCAAAAACTTTCTTGCAGATTTTCAGAAGTTTGTTAGGACATTTGTTTCTATAATCAGTTTCGACCTTTAATTATTCCAAAGCAGTGAAGCAGCCCCCTCATAAGTAATAACCCCTATTTTATACATGTCAAACTGAAAAGCTTTCTTCTAATTAATTGTTTCTTTATTTAAGAAAATAGAAATAGCACCAGATGCTCATACTTGAAAGTTGCAAAAACTCGATAAAATAAACATCAAACCTCATCTACCTAATAGAAGCTAGAAATACAGAACATAACAATACTAGTTATAAAGGAGACAACAAACTTATAGTTTGTTATAGTCTAACTTCAGCTCCCAGAACAATTAGACTTCATTGCAAGACACAAAGTCACAATTCACAAACACAAAACTTTACACACTACATCACTTCCGTCGAACAAGAGCAACACCAATCTAGTCTAATATGTAATAAACAAGAGACCTCTAACACAGACATCCAGACCATTCACTTCGAGATCCGTGCTAAATACTAGATTTCCAGCTTCATACTCTCCCGGAAACTAACATCACAGAGATGAAGCAGCAACAATTTTACAAAGCCAGAGCAATCTATCTAAACAAAATACAGTAAGAAACTGAAAATTCACAGACACAAAGCAGATTCAGCAAAATAGGCATTGGAAAGCTAATAATCAGATTCAGCAAAATACATATTAAACGAATGTCAACCGCTTCAGCAACAAATCTGCAGAGCAGCGAAATTCACACAAACAATCACAAAGATTCAGAAAGAAAAGTTGCAATATGCAGCTTCGCATGAGTCTGCATCAAAAGCAAAATCACAGCAACCGAAGTCATGTAATTTCTACAGAAGATCGTCCACAACACACAGAAAAACAAGGAGAAGTTCAAATTGGAGTCCGATCGAAGTCTAATTCCACACAAATCAACCAAAAACAGCTAAAAAGCAGAATTTCTTCATCAAAACCCTAAAATCCACAACAGAATCCGCGCAGATTGTCACAATTTCTGCACAGAACTCCAAAAATCGTTACCTTTTCCCTGACAACAGTACCTAGGTTACAAGATGATCGAAAGGCGTTTGACGAAAACAATCGATCAAGAAATGTAGACAGAAATTAAAGAACGCATAAACCAAATCGCTTCAACAGAATAACGAACTTTCGCTCTGGAGATGAAACTGCTCTTGTGATCTGTAGCAACAATACACACAGTGATAGTCTGAGACAACCGATCGAGTTCGCTTTGATTCGATTCTTCAACGTATGATCGACTGCCGAGTCTTCTCTTCAACTTCTCTTCTGTTCTTCAACGCCTGGAATTGAAGATATTTTTCGAATCGATGGGGTTTATATAGGCGTGTCCGTGTTCCGGAGACTTGGATAAAGAGAGAACGGAAGGTTGTCTACGAAACTCAAATGGACACAACTTGGCTTCAGGCTTACAAGGCCATAACGTGTCTCTAAATGCTGCTGAATCTGCAATGACTATAATATCCTTCAAGGGACATACTAATAATTAGAAAAATGATTGGGTACTCAATTTGGCGTCCAACTCATGCCTTCAATGCGTATCTCGAGGTACTCACAATTGTCGATGATATAAATTGTTTTATTCAAAACGCATGTATTGAGGAACGCATTAATTATAGATTCAAATTAATTTTTTTTGCATTTATTTTAATTATGTGGTTAGTCATATAAATTCATTATTTTATCTCATATAAAGAGAATAAATGTTTAATAACAAATAAATGATTAGGATTTAAGGTTAAAATGTGTAAAGAGGTGCAAGAGTTTTCTATGTTTATGAAAATGACTTATTTTTTTAACAAAATGTTTTTGTACGATGATTTATAAAAGTAATCAGGAGAGAGTAATATAACCTGGGAAGCCCCCTATATATAGGTTGCACAGTCGGGCCGAACACGGATCTGAATACCAGTTCATTTAGATCAAAAGAATTATTTATTTTTATGATTTTGTGACTAGGATGATTAGGTCGGCTACTTTGAAGATGATTATTAGATTTGTGTCTATGATTGGGCTGATTTTAAAAGACTTATGGGAAGGCCTCATTTGTCCACTGCGTTTTTTAAACTGATCTGCTTTATTATTGTGCTGGGGTGTCAAACTTTTTGTGTATTATATGATCTATATAAATAAAAAAACATTATCTTGTTTAACTTGTGGATTTAAGGACGCAACCTTTGGTTCATTCTAATCATTTTTCTTTTCATATATGGTCTGCTTTGAGATGCGCAGTAAATAATTGAATCATTTTATGGTTTAAAGCTTTAAACTGGATAGAACTAAAACTGATTATATACGTGTATTGTGAGTTTATGAAACAATTAAAATTTATATGATGAAGTAATATGATTAGAGTATTGTGGAAATTCTAAATGTGGATTGGGTTAGATATATAAGACCAAAATATATAGGAAAGAATGGATATAACAAAAGAAAATAATAATCTAACACTTTAGGTGCACACTTTATCTTTTAATCTATTTATGGTGTTTTGTTAGATGTGGAACTCACGCATAAGGAAACAATAAATAACTATAAATAAGTTAAAAGATAAAGTGTACGTCCTAAGGTGCATCCAAAGTGTGTTAGTCTATAACAAATTAATACACGAATACAAGATGAAAGAAGTGGAGTGTGAAAAGTGACTGAATTATAAATAAGAGAACTAGGACTGAATCAATGCATTAAATTTGATTATTTCAATAGTAAATATTAATAAAATCATTAAATGATGATATGAGGCACCTTCAAGAAGATCTCAATGCTTGAATAGTGCATATGCAGTAGACAACAAAAGATGTCAAGATCGGCTTGATAATTAATGGGGATAAAGTTTTAATTTTCATGTGCTACTGCGTCATATATTTTGGGAATACTAAATCATTATTTGTGCCCCAATACATCACTACAATAGAAACAGGATGAGATATAAAATCAATTACTTTAATAAAAGTATATTGATTCGTTAACAATAATTGTTTATCAGAACATTCAACTGTCGTAGAGTTAATTTTGAGAAACTGTGACTATAACAATGGAACAGTATGACAATCAGTGACTATTCTCTTGACAAACGTCTGAAACATAATACACAGATATACTAAGACCATGACGAAAAATAAAACTTCAAACAAAGGGAGACAAACAAAAACTTCCGACAAGGGAAGACAAACACAAACTTCTAACATGGGAAGACAAAATCTTATTGAAAAAGATAAATTAATAAAAACAATCAAACCAATAACTGTAAGTGCAAATCTATGCACGAGCAATAGATTAGGAGATGAACTTGATGAATGATGGTAGACGTACGCATGGGCAGAAGGAGCAAGTGGTGGTGCTAATAATGAATCTGACTATCGCTGAAGGATTGAAACTCTCATATATTGTAGAACTGTGTTTTATTGAAAAACTACACTAAATACTCTTACTCAAACTATCGTCGATCAAAAAAAAAAAAGATCGTCGGTGGTTCAAACGAATGAAGAACAAATCTCCTCAACTTGACCAGCCGCCGCTACTCCCTAAACCCTAATGGATATAAAGTTTTAATTTTTATGTGCTACTGCGTCATATATTTTGGGTTAATACTAAATCATTATTTGTGCTCCACCTTGAAAAATAACAACAAATAGTAGTAATAGGCCATTTGTAAGAAATTTAAATAATTAATTTAATGAATTTATTAATCAACTTTGAAGATAAAAAACTATTAATATCAACGATGCAGCTATGTGTACCCCACATTTTACTAAAGAAAAACTACACAAATTTTGTCACTCCCTTTCCATATTTACCCTAAAATGAAAGGACCTCTTTACCCCTTGCAATTACCACAATCACTCACATGCTCCTCTCTCTCACACCTTTGTGCACCCCACAAGAATCCACCTTCGTCTTCGACAATCCCCTCCGACCACCGATGACAACCGGTGATGCGAACTTGCATTTTGGAGGCTACTACCATCATAAGAGTCGATTTCTTCATTTTTTTTATGGAACGTTTTCAACTCGTCTTTTGTGTGTTTTAATGGGGTTTGAAGAAATTTTTTTGTTTTGTAGGGTATTGTTTGGTGTCTCTTGACCTTACAAAATGGAGGACAAATGTCAAGGGGGTGTGAACGTAGAACACGAAGAGATCTCTTGAGTTTCCCTTCGATTTAGTCATTTTTTGTATTTTTTTTGTATTGTCCGCCCTGGTTCGGTCACGCAGGACCAAGCGAACACGGTCTGTTCGTGTTGGAGTATATAATCCCACATCAAAAATGTAATAAGAGTTGGTGTGACAAATAAGTGGTGGAGATTGAATCTTAGCAAAAGCCAATTGATTTTTTACAAGATGAGTTTCAACCCCATTTATATACCCACATGTACTTGTGTGGCCCAACACTCTCAAGGCCCATAGATTTCTATATGGTATTAGAGCAAAACAATTGTGGACTCGTATTTGATGACCTAGTTGGGCTAGTCGTGGAATTTAGACCCGTTTGTGAACTTATAAACCTATAAAAGTATGCCTAGGTATGTTTGTCCGGACTTCTAAAAGTAGGTATGTGTTTGACAAGTGATTATAACACTTACCTACATAGAATACATAAAAGGAGGTTTGACATGCAGTAGGTTTTAGATTCATCTGAAGGAAAAAGAAATATAACTCTATTCGTGTCTTGCTTACCATAGTTGTTCGATCTGTAGAAGCCCATCGTCAAGAGTATATAACCCCACATCGGAAACATAATAAGAGTTGTTGTGGTATATAAGTGGTAGAGATTGGATCCTAACAAAAGCCAAATGGTTTTGTGCAAGATGGACTCCAACCACTACAAGAAAAGGGTTCTTTGAGGACGTTTTATTAAAGACGTTTATATGAGAACGTCCTAAAAAATAGTGTACAAGGACATTTAGCATAAAAAAATGTCCTTAATATAGCGTCTGTAAGTATAATGTATGACGTTAACATAAAAATTTCCTCAAAGACATGTTTAAAGATGTTTTCTAATAGTCAAATAATTTACTTTCAAAACATTCCTAAAATGTCGTAGTATCAGTTCCCGCCAAAAATATCGATTTCCCACCAATTTCTTTTAGGACATTTTATTTGAAATGTCATTTTTTAAATCAGGACGTTTTTATGTAAATGTTCTCGTAAATGTATAATACTATGTTATTACCTAAATGTCCTAAATATAAATGTTTTTAGAATGTGTTGTTTGCAATGAACTCTTTTTAGTCATGACGTTTCATTTTAAATGTCCTTGTCAAGTAATAATACTATGTTTTAATCTAAATGTCCTAAATATAATAGTTTTACTAGGATGTTTTATTGCAAGCTCCTCTTTTTAATGATGACGTTTACTTATAAATGTCCTTTGTAAATGATTTTACTATACTTTTTAGCCAAATGTCCTAAATATAAAGGTTTTTAGGACATTTTGGCAAGTGTCCTGATAAATTTAGGTTAGGTGGTCTACCTTTTAAACCTTAAAATATTTTTATCAAAAATGTCCTAAGATAATATATATATATATATATTTAACATTCATTGATTTTTTTTTGTCAAATAGCATTCATTAAGTTGGTTTATTTGTAACCAAAGTCTTATAAAAAAATTGAAATACTTATTATTATTATTATTATTATTATGTTGTGAAGTATGGATGACCATGCATGTACACCAACATATTGTGTAGTTATGTACTTCCCATAGTCTATGTATTGTCATGTTCTTTGTAACCATTTCAATGTACATGGGGTGTATGTTTTAGTCCCACATTGCTAAGGGTGTATGTTTTAGTCCCACATTGCTAAGGCACATTTGTCATCATACCAAATGGCCTATATAAAGGATACTAACTTCATTGTAAGAGCACACCAAGTTGAATACAACTTCTCATTTCAACTCTCTCATTTCTCCTCTTCTACTTTGTAGTTGTAGTTCTTTGTAGTAGTAGAAGTTAGTAGTTCTTCTACTTTCCTTCTCTAGTTCTAGCAAGTTTCAATTCAATTTATAACACGTTATCAGCACGAGCTTGCTCTAGCATTAAGGAGATCTTGAAGTTCAAGAAGGCTTGCTAAGGAGAAATCTAAGAAGGTATAACTTTTGTTATTTAAATAAGTTCAATTTATTTCTAAATTACCATGGTTGTTTCCTTTTATTACATGCATAACTTCTATATGCATACTTTATTCATATACCATTATAACGTCACCGATTGCGAAAGTATGCTCTGTAGTTGCGTCTTGTACGATCTTCTACATCAGAAATCAAAAATCAATATGTGACATAACTAGTTTTCTCGCTATACTACAAACGATTAATTATGCTCTATTCTTGATTTTTTATTGCAAATAGAGTTATGAGTTTGGGTTGATAGTGGGTAAGCCTTGTCCCCGGTAAAGCTAAACATTGAAAGGGAGACGGGTTATCCCGTTCGAGGTGGCATGGTTTTTAAGTAGACTTCGTCTCACTACCCAACCTGGAGGTTGTCCCACCAACTCATACAAGTAATACATTTTGCATACTAATAATCAAGTTGTGAACATATATTTAATCATATGTTATGTTCTTACATAAAAAAAAGGGAAAACTCTTTTATATTAAATTTATTTTCAAAATTCTTTTCAACCATAATTTGCATTTGTTACCTTATTATAATTCTTGTCATGATAATTCTATGCAAGGTTGTGTGTTATACATAATCATTCGTCAATTTCTCTTTGGAGATTTGAAAAGTGAATATTTCACTTTATATATATTTTCACCTTATGGAGTTATACATACCAAAAGGGTAATGCTCCAAAAAGCTCAAAATGAGCGGCTGGGTCTCATGCTACAAAAATTTATATCAGTCAAATATCATTTATTATTATGCAATTTCAATTACCTCTATATTGAGGCTATGCAGAAATATGACTGATGAGACAAATAAAAGCCACGTGGCTCGCCTCGATGTATTACTGCAACAAATTATCGAGTGCGCACGTCAATCCAATAAATATTAAGGATTGATTTCTTGTCTCATAGTAGCTGAGTAAAATGATGAGATATTATAAATATAATATCACTCCCGTCCAATTAGTTCAGCTTCAAATTAAGAAGCATATGTTGCATATAATGATCATGATCGCAATAAATTTATGGACGTGGAAAAGGTGAAAATATCAGGTAAAGGTCGTATTGACAATTCCACCAAATTTTGGAATAAAAGTGGTGCACCACTACAAAGGGCAAATAATTATTGACAATGAGCGCTCATAATTGTGACATTTTTTAGTCATATATGAAAGGCTAATTTGCCTAAATATTGTCATATATATGCCCGAGTATTTTTGTGACCTTTACCATGCCTTTAAAATCAAAGGCAAAATATTATGAATATTATCATGACTCTTTTTCTGATTTATCAAATATTATTTGTCCAGATGGATCAACAAATCATGTGTTCAAGTCATGAACCAAATAAGAGCGATATGTGCCTTGCTGATTGTGCTACAACGCACACAATTCTTAAAAACAGAGAATATTTCTCCAATTTGAACTTAGCTAATGCTAATGTTCAAACAATATCTGGTATCTCCAATTTGATTAATGGCTCTGGAATAGCAAATATTATGTTGCCTGGGGGAACAACAATTCATGTTGACAATGCCTTATACTCTGAAAAATCCAGAAGGAATTTACTCAGCTGTAAAGATATTCGACAAAATGGATATCACATTGAAACCATAAACGAAAATAATAGAGAATTTCTCTATGTCACATTGGTTTCAAATGGGAAAAAAGAAGTGTTAGAAAAATTCCCAGCTTTATCCTCTGGATTATATTTTACTCATATAAGGCATGTCGAAACGAATGTCGTCTTAAATAAGAAAATTAATGATCCAACGACATTCATTTTATGGCATGACCGGCTTGGTCATCCAGGATCATCAATGATGCGAAGAATAATTAATAATTCGCATGGACATCCTTTAAGGAGTTACAAAATATTTTCAGCTGGTGATTATAATTGTGCTAGTTGTTCTCAAGGTAAATTGATAGTTAAACCATCCCCAAGTAAAATTGTTGTGGAATCCCCAGCTTTTTTAGAACGCATTCGGGAGACATATGTGGACCTATTCATCCTCACTTGTGGACCATTTAGATATTTCATGGTTTTGATAGATGCATCAACTAGGTGGTCACGTGTTTGTTTGCTTTCGACCCGCAATGTTGCATTTGCTAGACTTTTAGCGCAAATCATTAAGTTAAGAGCACAATTCCCGACAACCCAATCAAGACCATCCGTCTCTTGATAATGCCGGGAATTTCAATCTCAAGCATTTAAAAATTATTGCATGTCTATAGGAATTACCATTGAACATTCTGTTCCACATGTGCATACCCAAAATGGTTTGGCAGAATCTCTGATCAAACGCATTCAATTAATTGCCAGACCTTTAATCATGAGAACTAAGTTATCAACTTCAGTTTGGGGACATGCAGTCCTTCATGCAACATCTATCATTCGTTATAGACCCACTGCATACCATGAACATTCCCCCATGCAACTCATTTTAGGTCAACAACCAAATATTTCACACTTAAGAATTTTTGGTTGTGCAGTGTATGTTCCTATACCACCTCCCAATAGAACTAAGATGGGTCCACAACGAAAACTTGGGATTTATGTTGGATTTAACTTATCGTCCATTATAAGATACCTTGAGCCCTTAACAGGGGATTTATTTACTGCATGTTTTGCTGATTGTCACTTTGATGAAGCAATTTTCCCACCATTAGGAGGAGATAAGAAGTCAATTCAAAAGGAATGGCGCGAAATTGCTTGGAATGCATCAACTTTATCACATTATGATCCACGAACAAATCAGTGTGAACTTGAAGTTCAAAAGATCATTCATTTGCAACAAATTGCAAATCAATTACCGATGCATTTAATGATGCAAAACAAGTGACAAAATCACATATTCCAGCTGTAAATGCTCCTGCAAGAATTGATGTCTCTGTGCAACAAAATGCACAAGAACCAACGAAACGCTTAAAGCGTGGAAGACCGGTTGGTTCAAAGGATACAATTCCTCGAAAGAGGAAAACGGGAGTAAAAATAAATACAAATCAAAATACTCCTGAGAAAGCACAAGAATCCTTTGATAAGGGTTTGTCAGAACAAGTTGATTCTGATGAGGAACAACTTCCTCTAGAAAAAGAGGAAAAAGATGAAAATAATGAGATCTCAATAAATTATTTAAACTCTGGTAAGATTTGGGATCGAAATGAAATTGTTCCTGATGATATATTTGCTTTCAATGTGTCCTTTGAAATATGTGAAAATGATGATGATCCAGAACCACGATCAGTGGACGAATGTCAAAAAAGATCTGATTGGCAAAAATGGCAAGATGCTATCCAAGCAGAGCTAAACTCGTTAAGGAAACGAGAGGTTTTTGGACCAATTGTCCAAACGCCAGATGGCGTAAAGCCTGTTGGATATAAATGGGTATTTGTACGAAAGAGAAACGAAAAAAATGAAGTTACGAGGTACAAAGCAAGACTTGTAGCTCAAGGTTTCTCACAAAGACCTGGCATCGATTATGAGGAAACATATTCTTCTGTTATAGATGCAATCACATTTCGATTCTTGATAAGCCTTGCGATCTCGAAGGGCTTGATATGCATTTAATGGATGTCGTTATGGATATCCGTACGGATCTCTAGACAAAGATATATATGAAAATCCCTGATGGATTTGTAATATCCGATGAAATAAAATCAAAACCTCATAACATGCATTCTATAAAATTACAAAGGTCTTTGTACGGGTTGAAACAATCCGGACGAATGTGGTACAAACGTCTTAGTGATTATTTACTGAAAGAAGGATATGTAAATAATCCGCTTTGCCCATGTGTCTTCATTAAAAGATCATCAACAGGATTTGTGATTATTGCTGTATATGTTGATGATTTAAATATAGTGGGAAACCACGACGACATCGTTAGAACATCCGAATACTTGAAAAAGGAATTCGAGATGAAAGAACTTGGAAAAACAAGACTTTGTCTTGGTTTGCAAATTGAACATTTTTCAAGTGGAGTACTTGTCCATCAATCAAATTATATTGAAAAATTATTAAAAAGATTTTATATGGACAAGGCACATCCATTGAGCTCTCCAATGGTTGTCAGATCACTTGAAGTGGATAAGGATCCATTTCGACCTCAAGAAAGTGATGAAGAGCTAATTGGTCCGGAGGTACCATATTTAAGTGCAATTGGTGCACTTATGTATCTTGCAAATTGTACAAGACCCGATATTGCTTTTGCTGTCAACCTACTTGCAAGATATAACTCTTCACCAACTCGAAGACATTGGAATGGTGTTAAACACATTTTTCGATATCTTCGAGGAACAAGTGACATGGGTTTATTTTACTCGAGAGGGGTAAAATTGAATCTCCAAGGTTATGCTGATGCTGGATTTTTATCAGATCCCCATAAGGCCCGTTCTCAAACGGGATATGTATTCACCTGTGGTAATACTGCTGTATCATGGAAGTCAGTAAAACAAACTATGGTTGCCACTTCTTCCAATCATTCTGAAGTACTTGCAATTCATGAAGCAAGTCGTGAATGTGTTTGGTTGAGAAACATGATTGAACATATACAAGAATCATGTGGATTGCCTTCAATAAAAGATTCTCCAACCATATTATATGAAGATAATGCAGCATGTATTGCACAATTAAGTGAAGGATTCATAAAGGGGGACAGAACAAAACATATTTCACCAAAATTCTTTTATGCGCATGAGCTTCAGAAGAACGGTGAAATTGATGTCAAGCAAATCCGATCAAGTGATAATCTTGCTGATTTATTCACAAAAGCCTTACCAACTACGACATTTAAAAGGCTTACATATGGTATTGGCTTGCGTAAACTTAAAGACATTGCAAGTAAAGAAACTGAACAAGTTTCACCCATGTTCACATGAGGGGGAGTTATTGATTAATGTATTGCACTCTTTTTCCCTTAGCTATGGTTTTATCCCATTGGGTTTTCTATGCAAGGTTTTTAATGAGGCAATCTTAACAATATTATACCCATCTTAATATTTATGAGAATAGTGTACTCTTTCTTTTACTATATTTTTCCCACAGGGTTTTTCTTAGTAAAAGTTTTAACGAGGCACAATCTCTAAGCAAGCGTCATCCAAGGGGGAGTGTTGTGAAGTATGGATGACCATGCATGTACACCAACATATTGTGTAGTTATGTACTTCCCATAGTCTATGTATTGTCATGTTCTTTGTAACCATTTCAATGTACATGGGGTGTATGTTTTAGTCCCACATTGCTAAGGGTGTATGTTTTAGTCCCACATTGCTAAGGCACATTTGTCATCATACCAAATGGCCTATATAAAGGATACTAACTTCATTGTAAGAGCACACCAAGTTGAATACAACTTCTCATTTCAACTCTCTCATTTCTCCTCTTCTACTTTGTAGTTGTAGTTCTTTGTAGTAGTAGAAGTTAGTAGTTCTTCTACTTTCCTTCTCTAGTTCTAGCAAGTTTCAATTCAATTTATAACAATTATTATTATTATTATTATTATTATTATTATTATTATTATTATTATTATTATTATTATTATTTACGATGGAAACCAAAATAAATTCTTAATTATGGGTATAATAAACTTGGCTTCTGTAAAAAAAAATTGGCTCAAATTTTGAATACATTGACATATTAAATAAACTTATCATGAATAATCGAAATACTCCTACCGAAGAAAAAGAAATTTTTTTATAAAAAAGTAATTAGACCTTACTTTTATGGAAGTGAATATAGCGGAATCGATGATATTTTGGTAGATATGCGGTAAAATTCTTAAAGATCGATATAAAAGAAATAAAAATATATTGGAGCAACAGTGATTGGCATCATATAAATGCCCCACCAGAGAACACGACTCAATAACTAGAATATATAGTTGAAGAAAAATAAACAATGCAAGGGTGAATTGAATTAATCTAATTTAATTTAAATTGATTCATTGATTAAATAACTTGGAAAGCATGTTGTCGACTGCACCAAGATGAGTGCAAATGATAGATTTTTTATCCATGTATCCGACCATAACTAATTTGGTATTGCGATTATATTGTTGTTAATTGTTGTTGTATACATATACCACATGCATTTATTTATTGTTAAATATTTTTGTTAAAATATGTTCTAATATGGATTGAAATATTGTACAAACATTTTTAAATATATATAGACACAATATTTTTTTTTACTTTAGTGGGAATCGAACCACGATCTCCAGAGGTCAACCTTTTTGGCAAGTGATGTCTTTACTATCTCACCTAAGATGCTTTGACATATAGACACAATATTTCATTCAACAGTCTTAAACAATTTTTGTGGAGATCAATAGCCACTTGAATAGAGAGCTACTCCAATTACACGATACATTTTTGTCTACAACTAGTTCGTTAAATTTAACACACTAAAAATAATAAGTTTTAAAAAAGTAAAAATAAGGCATATAATCTATAAAGAACTAATTTTAATAAATAATTTAATATATACCAACAATCGGTTGGTTTAATTGGTCCCCTTAGGCAAGGTCTCGAGTTCAATTCTTACGAATGGAAAAAAACTAGGTTGAGAGCATGCAGATCAGTTCGGCACCAAACTAGGTTGAGAGCATGCAGATTGTTGACTGCAAGGTCAAGACATTGAGGAATAAGGAAATTCCTTCAGTTCACGTGAAATGGCAATTTCACGGGAACGAGGAGCTAACTTAGGAGTTAGAGACCGACATGCGAGAGCACTTTCCCTATCTATTTGATTCCAGTAAGTTTGTAGTTTAGTTTACTTATTAGTTTAATTTCGAAGACGAAATTCTAACCCTTAAATTTTAACCCGACTTGTATAATACTTGTTAGGACCGTGACCCGGCTACGCGATACTAGGCCGTATTTCGAACCTTGGGCGTCGACACCGAGGTAATTTTATGAATCTTTGATTTGTGTGATAGTATTTTAGTTTAATACATGTCATGAGCTGTTCAGACAATTTTTAATGAGTGAGGTCCCACCTAGGTAATCGGGGGAGAAAATACAGTAAAAACATAATTAAAAGAATTATTTAACGATTTAATTATTTATTTGTACGAGACATGGCGAAAGTACGCACGTAACAGGAAAATACGGACCGAGGAGGCAAGACAGGTTGGGGAAAATTGTTGGAAAACGCGGGTGTTGGGTAAATACACAACAAATGGACCATGGTGTAGGATTGTTAAAGTGACACAGTCCAATAATGGAGAACCCTTGGATCAACCTCGAGATGCGTGGTTAGGTGGAGATGGGCGGACACAATTGAGACAACACCCCACCTAACATACTATTTACCACTATTCACGCCATACCCATTTGATTTAAAAAAAAAAAACCACACATCCCATCACCTCACGGTCTCTCACTCACCACTCTCACCTCACAGTCTCTCACTCACCACTCTCACTTCACGGTCTCTCTCTTCACTCTTGTCACTCCCTCTCACCCTTACTCACTTCACGACTTCCCTTATCCCACTATCGTCCTCCCCCTCATCGGCAACGGACCAAAAATGCTGGAGATGAGCCTCTCTCCCTTCTCTCTCTCCCTCTCGGTTTCTCTCTCTCTCTCTCTCTCTCTCTCTCTCTCTCTCGAGTTTCCTCTCCTTCTCTCTCGGTACACTCATCCTCTCCGCCTAGCTGTGCACACCGCTGGTCATTAGAGGTCTAGGGATGGCAAGGTAGCTCGCCGAAGGTGGTCTCTTTTTCCTCCCCTCTCTCGTGCTCTCTAGATCTCTCTCTTTCTCTCTCTCTCTCTCTCTCTCTCTCTCTCTCTTCTCTTTTTCTCTCTTTCGGCTCACTGTTTTCTCTTTTTTTGTATATTTCGTCACTATTGGGGTGGCTGCCGGGACGAGGACTGGTCGTGGATGACCTATGGTGACTCACCGGAGTTCGGACCGTCCCAGAGCACACCTCTCACGGCACATGTGGTGTTGCTATCGGCCACGTACGTTTTGGGTTGATTTTATAGTGTTTTACCCTCTCGCGCGGAGCACCACCATGACTGGCGGCGCCACCGCGGGACCACTGTGACTGGGACGCTGTTGGGGACCCCACCATACTCCTTCTTGGGTTCCATAGCCCTTCGGAGTGGTCAAACCAGTTTAGACGAGTGCAAAATGTCGTCATTTCATTTGAAATGTGTGGTGGAGCCACACCGAAACTTGCCTCTCTTGGCAGTGCTACCGGCTGGACCACTACCAGTGGAGGTTGTCAGGGATCTCACCTAACCTTTATTGAGGTCTCATAGCCCTTGGTTGTGTCCAAGATTTTATTATGTTAGAGTAATTGTTATGTTTCTATGTAAATGTTGAGTTTGAGTTTTGTTGGTGTGGGTGTGTTTAAATTCCGACTAGGTAAGATGTTTCCGGTCATCCCATGCCAAGGAAACCCCCTCCCAATGTCGGACAATACCAACTTGTAGCCGTGATAGTTTTGTTATTAATCAGTGTTTGGTTATGAAGGTTTTGTTGATTCTTTATGACAAACTATTTTACGTTTTCCTATTTGGCTTTAATGATTCGACTTAGTTATTGGTGATGACATCGTGGTCGCGCCGCCGGTCCTTGAGACCATGACGTGACCCACACACGACTGAGCAGAGCTTACGATTTTATGAGTAGGCTTACATGTGTTATAGTTAACAACTTGACCTAATAACATGAGTTTTCGACCTTGTCAGGTAGCGAGAAACTCGGGATACGCGTTAGGATTCGCGGGAGTGTTTGTTATGCGGGTCACGATAGTTCAGGTACGTACAATTGCCTTAAAGCTTGTGTACGTTAGTAAGCCAGTTAAAAAAATACCATGTGATTCATTTTCATTCCGTTGTGTTTGCTATTTTCTACTTGTTGGCATTCCATTCCATATTCCTTATATGTGTGTTCTTGGCATAAGTGTGTGTCTCGAAGGTACTTGTTTGACCACCCCTAGTGATTGTGTGATACCATGTACTAGATTGTTGTGGAGAAGCACTTTTTAGTTAATTACATTGTGCCTTTTGTGTAATTGAAAAACAAAACTATTAAAAATGTTTTCATTCTTTAATGAAGTACAACCATTGCCAAGATGGAAGGGCAACTATTTCTTTGCATAGGCTAAAAGGAAAAAATAGAGCTTCTCCTAGTTATTAGTTAAAAAAGTTATTATTACATGTACTTTTTCTTTCACTACGATTGAACTCTAGCTTGACAAATTAAATAGATTAATAGACTTGTA
The DNA here is from genome assembly GCA_039657345.1 of Stephania japonica. Lineage (NCBI taxonomy): Eukaryota > Viridiplantae > Streptophyta > Magnoliopsida > Ranunculales > Menispermaceae > Stephania > Stephania japonica. The sequence goes on from CM077559.1 coordinate 38,181,473, forward strand.
AGTAAATCTTTCTTCAATAGTTACACATGATAGTTGATATACAGGTTAGGAGTTGACAAATTGGATGCTTGCAATGGATAAAGAGTGGCTACACTTTTTAAGGTTTATTCAACATCTAATGCCTAGCAGTTACCTAAGCTTCTTAATTAGTTATAATATTAAGTTTACTTTTTCTTTATAGATTTTCACAAGAGTATAAGGATGGAGCTCAAAATTTTGTGATTATGGCACAAAAACATGCTAAAAATCTCGAAACTATAGTTTTTCCATGTCAAAGATGCAAGAATTTGGATCGTCAAAAACCCGAGATTGTTTACGAGCATTTGGTGATAAAGGGCATAGATCCTACCTATACCGCTTCGGTCCTTCATGGTGAAAATGTTACACCACCGGTAATTGATGATGACATGCAAATGATAAATACAACAAGATGTATAATGATCATGTCCATTTTAGTATGGATGAAGATATTGAAGATGTTCCAACACATTCTCGCGAAGAAGACTTTGAAACTTTAGTGAAAGATGGTGAAATTCCGTTATATCCTGGTGATACAAAGCACACAAATCCAATTTTAAGGAATGCAACCAATCCACGACAAATCCAATTTTAGAAGATGATATAAAGGAACATGCAATTGCTAGAGTACTTGGCAAGGAGCGACATGGGCACGTACGTGGTCTTGGGCATGGTGTTACCCTTTCGAGTCTTAAAGCTAATGCTTACACAAATGGGAGAGTGAAAGAGCTTGAAGACAATGTTCAAAGTCAAGCTCAAAAAATAAAGATATTAAGAGAGGAAGTTAAAGGATCCAAAGCTCTTAAAGAAGAAATGAAACTCTTAAAATTTATGCTTCTCCAAAAGACTAATCAGGTAAATTATATAAATATAGTTTGGAGAATGTTCATGGTAAAACCTCCATTCAATTAAGTTGTAACGTTTATATATAAATTAAAACTTACTATTTTTCATTCTATTTTAGACTCAAGATAATAGCTTCGAGGATATAACGAAGGCTTCGACTCAAGCACCTAAGGTAATATTCAATTCATAAGTAGTTGCACACTTCTTATGTTTTGTTTATATTTATTTAATTTCTTGGTGCAGATACAACAAGCCGTTGATGATAGTTCATGTGTACTTCATCGAAAGTGCAAATTGTTGAAGTTTGATGGCATTAGTGATAAAGCTGTTGTAGTTGCAGAAGGTTCCATTGCATGTGTTGATCCTACCGAAATTGTACATCATATCCCTTTAGGAATTGACAATTGAAAATTTTGAATTGAATGTGTAATTGACTCTACAACGCTTCTTTATAGACCAAATATAGAATCAGACGATGTGGCTAGAAGAGAAGGAACAAATGTCGTTTGGCCCAAAAAATATGTTATTCTTATATGAAACTTAAAGTATGTTTTACTTTGTATGTAGTACTCATATAAAACTCATTATTCTTTTAGATTAGAATTTTTATTTGATAAGTACTATTTGATCATATTATGCTATTCATGCTATCTAGGAGAGAAATGAGATTTTATTTTGGTCTTTGATAGAAGATAGGAAATGGAAAAATGAACTCATCATGTGAGAGTGCTTTAATGAACTATACAACTTGCGATTTGTTGCGACCCATTTATAGTATTTTTTTATACATGTTAAAAATGCAATAACTTTCTCTCATGTTTTGCAATTTTTGGGAACCTTTAGTTTTAGTGGAAACTCAGTCAAAATGAACTCATCATGTAGATGTATATATGATGCTTGCTTCTATTGTTGTTACTTGATTGTTTGAAATATGCATCATTTAGTTTCTTCATTATATTATTATGTATGTTTGAAATATATAAGATCTAAACCAACTTTCACGTACGAAGAAAAAGAATCATGCAAATCAAACACATGTCGTGAAGCAGGTTTGATCTCATTTCCTCATAACTTATCTTGTAAATTAGTTTTTAGTAATATTAGAAATTATCAATACCTTGAATGATGTCTTCCACATGAATGATAGTCACATTACTACTTTCAAAGTTGTTGATTAGTAATGTTTTACTTGTGATAATATGTAGTTGTCTTATTTAATTTATTGTTATTATAGTTTTAGTACAATCATTTATTGTTGTTGTTATAGTTTTAGTACAATTCTTTATTGTTGTTTTGAATATGCATTATTGTTATTGTACTTGTGATAATAGGTGTATATTTGCCTTATTCATGTTTGTTCTCTTTATGTTTTTTAGGTCTTAGAGACGCCAATACAATTCTTTATTGTTGTTTTGAATATGCATTATTGTTATTGTACTTGTCATAATAGGTGTATATTTGCCTTATTCATGTTTGTTCTCTTTATGTTTTTTAGATCTTAGAGACGCCAAGTACTTTTGGAAACTTACAATCTCAAAGTTGCATTTTAATGAAGTGGCTCTATTGTTTTGTATCTCAAATAGAGTTTATTTTTCTCTTTGAGTATTATAAAAGATACAAAGTGGTCACTTTCTACAAGACATTTTGTTAGTTTGTGTGGTATTGGAGATATATAGAACAAGTTTGAATCACAAATTATGTCTTTTGTATTTAGTAACTTTGTCATATTATGAAGATATAATATTTTTTTTTATTTCAATGTGAGTGCTTTGAATTGTGCATTTTTTTGTGAAAAAATAATTATAGATAACATTAAAAACCACAGCCTTGAATGACTTTTCAATGTCCTAACATTATAAGGACAATACCCAAAATCCTCCTATAAGACCAGGACATTTACAAATTGTCTTTGTTGAGTAAGATTATTTAGGATGCATAACAAAACTCCTAATAGACTAATTTAGGACATTTGCAAAAACATCCTTGTTGTAAAACATGGTGTTTTAAACTATCCTAATAGACAAAACATCAATGACAACATGAAATGTCCTTAACAGATAATCTAAGACAATACTCATAATTGTCCTAGTAGGAAACGAGGATATTAAGATTATGTCGTTATAATAGAAGACTTTTTAGGATGATTGAACAAAAGCCTAATAGAATATAGGAGGACAGTTTCAAATAAATCCTTATTATGATATAGGACATTTACAAAATCGTCCTAATAAATATGAATTTTAACGACAACAATAAAATGACCTAATAAAAAAATAAGAACAATTAGAAGATATCCTTGAAGGACTTTAACAGTTTTGTAAAACCAGGACGCTTAAAAACGTCATTACGTGCACTTATGACTATATTTACCAATGTCCTAAATAATGTAAGTGAGGATGTTTATACGAGGACGACTAACATCTCCTTATTTGTAGTAAACTTTCTACTACGTCGATATCTAGGACGTAGACTAAATTGTCCTAAAGGCGCTAAGAGGACAATTTACGAATCTCCTCAAAGACCTTGATTCTTGTAGTGAACCCCATTTATATACGCACATGTGCATGAGTGGCCCAACACTTTCCATGCCCATGAATTTCTATAGTTCAGCCTCAACCGACCGACTGACCAGATGGGTAATGGTCAGTCACATGTAACCAAACAAATCCATTTTGTTCAGTCACCTTCTTTGACTACATTCAACCGAATAGTGCATGTTCAATCGGTCCTGCGTGATCGATTGAGCCTCCACCAACAACAAACCATACAAAATGACCATCAGATTCGACCTTATATAATAGGAAACACAGACACAACCACCACATTACAAACTTAAAAAATAAACAAAAATCTCGCCTTATAGATTCATAGTCAAATTCACAATACAAAACGAATAAATTCCAAATCCAAGTAAAACCTCATCAATTCTAACTTCATTTCACTTCCCAACTCAAACCGAATCAATTCAAACTTTAATTCATTTCACAAATACATCAATTAATCAATTCAAGTAACAATTAAAAAAAACCAATTCAATTAAATTCCCAATCTAATTCTTACTATTTTTGTCCCTCGTTAAGAATGTCTCGTTGTTGTCGTCGCATTGCACTTTGATGAACCACCTTTTGCCACTTTCCTTGCAGCTTGAGATTAATTGCCACCTGATGTAGGGGACACCCGACTGAGCAGTTGAGCCAAATATCGTGAGGTGTTGTAGCACCTCGTTTGCCATCTTCACTCCAAATGCCCAATCTCCTGTTGCGGCAGCAATGCCTTCCATGCCGTCATGACATCCACAACCCGTCGTACTCGCTACACAAATAATAGACCATGAATCAGTCTAAAGTTATTATTATGATGTGAAGTTCTAATTTAATAACAAAAAACCTACATGTCAACATGAAATGACGATCGAATTAGACCACAAACAATAACAAAGCATACACAACAACCAAAATTGATGAGATAATTGATAACTAATGTAGTGTTGGGTGTCGTACCCTAAACCTAAGAAAATCCATTTTGTTCAGTCACCTTCGAACGAGCAAATCCATTTTGCTCGATCACCTTCAACTAAAAAAATCCATTTTGTTCAGTCACCTTCGACTGAACAAATCCATTTTTTTAGTTACCTTCAACCAAACAAAAGAACTTCACTTGACCCTGTGTGACCGACGGAGCCTCGACCAAAAATAAACATAAAACGACCACCCAATTCTATCATAAAAGAAGAAGCACATACACGACAACCAAAATTATGCAAAAACATACAAAATTAGAACAAACATCTATTTAAACAATTCTCATGTTGACCAAGTTATGAAACAATAATTTACACATAAATCAACCATTAAATTCAACCATATACAACAAAGAACACATACAAAACAACCAAAATCGATTAATAACAGCACGAATTTGAACAAATACATAAAATCTCACCTTAAAATTCAAGTTGATGTGAAGGCCTATGGTTTGCGTTCGAAGCAACGCCCACTGTACATTCGTCCCCCACTTCAAGGACAACCTAGGGCTCAAGTTGATATGAAGATGAACCCACTGTCACGTGAAGATCGATCGAACCGAAAAACCTAGGGCTTATGCGTTCTGTTCTCCTTCTTCTCCTTGTTGCGTCGAGTGATGTTTGATTTTTTGGATTTTCAAGTCGGGGGTGCACAGGGGGCATTTTAGGAACAAATTAGTTTTTTTGGGATACCCTCATTTAGTGGTTTGCTCTTAGTAAAATGTGGAGTGCTCATAGCCGCATCGTAATATCAATAACAAGATATTTCTAAAATTAAAGTTAAACCCAAATAGAAGCTGTATAAGTAATTTTTATACTAAAGAAATATATGATCCAAAAAAAAAAAGAAAAAAAAATATATATGATCTAATTTTTTTTCGAGTATAAAGTTTAAAATATCTTCTTAAGAAATATGTGATCCAATTTTATACTAAAAAAAAACTATTCACCATATATACGTATATTTTCCAAAGAAGCTATATATCAAGAGATTAAAAATAATGAATTAAAAAAGAAATATATTCAATCGGTCAACGTGGAAAGAAAGCACTTAATGATAAGATGGACGAACACGCCAAGCACTATATTTATACTAAAATATGTTGTAAAGAAATAAATTTTAAATACATTTGTGTTCGTTGTCTTAACTGTAAAGTTAGTTTTGAAAGCAACATAAAAACGCGTGATTACTTCTGCAGATATTTTAAGCAAGGCAAAACTAATTAAGGACCCTCAAACTTAAAAGTTTTTTTAGATTTGACCCACCAACTTTTGTTTAAGTGATTTCACCTCCTCGAACCTTTATTTTAGTTGAGATTGAGATCGTCCATCGCGAAAAAAATAAATCTAAACCCAAATACAAGAAAAAGCCATTTGATCATGGATGAAGCCAGACTTTTGATGAGGAGGGGAGCCAACTTAATTTTGAGCCTTAGGCGCCCTGTGTAATGCACGTGTACTCCCACACACATAATAGCAAGAGCCATTTTTTATTGTGAAAAGAAAAATGATTGGCGCCGTAGCACAGACATGCACATGTTAGCGTCCTTTACTTTTTGCATTGCAATGCACGTGAATGTGTATCATACAGACACTGACAAGTATGTGTCTCTTGTGGGTACCATATACATAGCTGTAGAACCCTATAAAAAAACTTAATTGAATATGTTTGATATGTACATGTATTTTTTTCCTCAATTGAGGAAAAAAATAGCTGAGAGCAGCGATGGACATAGCAACAGAACAAGTGTTAGTTGCTAATTAGGGTTTAGGGTTTAATGTTTAGGGCGTACTGTGGTTGGGAAATTGTTTGACCAGTCAGAAACGGGTTACAAACAGATTAGAGACAAAATTTAGCAACGAAATTAATTTTCGTTGCTATTCCGGCTCTAAATCAAAAACATAAACACTTAATCGATCTTTCTTTCTCATTTCTCTTTGGTCTTCATTTTTTCCCCAAACCCTAACCCTTACTACTCCAACCACCCACCTGTAACGACCCTAAAATCTAATTCGTACCACGTGACATTTTAGGTCATATGTGGCCTCACTTGTCGTGATATGTGTGTCCAATTCTCGATCATCGACACCAAGTTTGTTTGTTTGTTTGTTTTTTTTTCGGGTGTTTGTATTACTTATTTTATTACCTGAATGTTAATTTTAATGTCCCAAACGTGTGAGGACGTTTGTGCGCGCGCATTGGTGTTGTGAAACGAGTTCGGCCTGAGAAAACATGCGATACGGGTGCCAAGCAAACGGTTGTCAGGTATTTAGCTGTATGAGGGACAAATTGAATTAAAACACTGACAAAATAAAATTTCAAATAATAATTAATCGTTGTGTAACGTGTCTAGTATGTTGGCACGTCTGTGAGCACACGACGATACGAGTCGTGGTGCGGTTCGGGTACGGGAACGCCCAAGAAAGCCTTTGATTGTGTGAAACAAGGATAAGGTCAAGAGACCAAGTCAAGGGAGTCACAAATTGGAGTCAGAATAGTGGAGGGCTAGTGTAGATGAGTTCCATAGATCAACCTTAAGATGTGTTGTTGAGTCAAGATGCAAAAATTTAGTATAAATAGGGTGAGTTTGTGGCACACCACCTTTTCTCTCTCCACTCCATTTTCAAAAAAAAATTCAATGGTTTGTAGCGATTTTGAGCGAGAATCGAAGGTTGAGGATTGAGCTATGACGCGTATTAAGGTGAGATCCTATTTACTCGTCCATTTTCTTTGTTTTGAAGCCAGTTTTACGGGTTTTCACCGAAAATTTTTGAACACCATGATTAGGCAGGATTTTCTAGAATTTTTGGCGTTTTGATGTTGAGGATTTGATGATTATTGAACATGAGTAGGAGTGTTGCTATGGTTGATGATGATTTGGAGTTTGGGCATTTTGTTTAATTTTGGGGAATTTTGGTTGGATTGTTTGTGTCAACGATTCACGGACATTTGAACGTGTTTTGAATGATGGTTTGGATTTGTGTCGAGGTCCCTACGAGTTTGGGATAGGCTCCGAGCATGACGACGTGAACCAGAGTTTTGAAAAACCCCAAAATTACCATTCTGGACGTGACGTCCGAGGGATGCTGTGGAGCCTAAAACCCCATGGTGTAGGGGACAAGGGCACCCCTATCCCCACGCTTTATGCGACAATGCCGAGTGTTCACCCCCACAACGCCATCTGAGGCGTGACATAGTTGATCCGACCAATTTTTGAAAAATTTTCAAAAACTTCATGGATTTCTCGGGTATCCAAATGGGTTCGATTCGACCCAATACTCGGGTAATTTACCTAATTACACGAATGAATAAAACTATCAAAAATTGGGAAAATTGAGGAAAATTAACAAAAATTGTAATTAAATGACTACCAGGTGGTGTAGTTCAATAGTGGGCATACGGGGATTCATAGATGACGAGTCAAAGTCATGTGAGTGTGCGTAGTATGGATTACAGGTAAGTAAACTAATGAGGAATTGTTTAGTTATTTCATTGAGCTTTAATTTGTTATTATTTTTGCTTTGTTTCTATTTTGGATTTCCATTCTTATTTAGTTGTCCGAGGGCAATTGAGTCAACGGTGATCTTTGGGATGAGTGGTGGTCTGAGGTAACATACCAGCGTCGTGACCTCGGGATGCACTGCACTGATTCCTGGTTCTATACGGGGTGAGATTTATTATCTGGACTACCAGGTAGTCTCTCATTAGCGTGGATTTAGGGCTTGTTGGGTGTTGACCACGTCCTAAAATCTAAGTCTTGTAGATTTTCCTTGACTCAACGACCTTTTGGTCAGAACTACTTGCGCCTCTCTGTTTGAATTCATGGACACTCATCTTCGATTGTTTCATATTTATTTACAATCTTTATATATTCATGCGTTCCCTATACCTTTCTTTCTATCTAGATGAATTAGACTGCTTATTTATTTCAAAATATTGTATACATCCTGCTTGACGTTACTTACCTGAGTTCATCATTCTCGTATTTGACTGAGTGTAAATAAGCAGTCTAGCAAGGGAAAGGCTCCACAGTTGAGTGATCTACTTTGAGGATACCGGAGCGGTTCTCCCTCTCTAACTGATGTAGGCGTTCCTACTTTTCTATTACTATGTATATTGTTTTTAACATAATCGGTTTATGGGTTTTTGAGAAATCTTGGGACATGTATATATTGATATTACTCTCATTTGACTTGTTATACTTGATTATGGTATACATATGCCGAGTTTCCACACTCTACATTGTTCTGACTAGTGTCTTAGAGTTGTTTATATTAGTTTGAGATTTTATTACTTCTGCTATACTATGATAGCTCACTAATGTGAATAACTGATTTAAATTGATATAATAATGCTTAAATTAATGGTAAATGGTAAAGAAGGCTGACTAGACTTGCATTGACTTCACGAGAGTGGCTCGGGGGTCTACGTAAGTCTAGGCTGGGCGAGGCCCAATTTAGGCTTGTGAAACAGGGGTTGTTACACCACCTACCATACCATCGCACATACTCCAGCTGCTTGAACCGTCGTCGATGCCATCCCTCGGCCATTCTCCACCTCTGACTACCTGCGATGTCATCGACACCATCATTGAAAAAAATGGCCTTCTTCCTCATATCCTCTTTTTCATTCCTCTACTCTCTCTCCTACCTTGTCCCCAACTCTGTATCTGATCTTAAGTGCTCCCAATCCTTGCCTCATATCGCTGCCGTTAGAGCCGTTGTGGTCGTCTCCCACTGTCAAATCGATGTTCATTTCTATCTCCCTGTTCCTCTCTCCCTGCCCTAATTTAAACTCTTTTTCTCTACCCTAATTTAATCTCTCTTGGTGTCTTCCTTTTTGGAGCCTTCACCATCATTGCTACCGTCCTCCACCCTCCAGCTGCCTTTCCTCTTCCCAGCCGACCACTACAATAGGTAAGTTTTAGGGTTTTATTTGTTCAATATATCTTGTTGATGTTCTTGTTGATGTTCTTGTTGTTCATTGTTGTTGTTGTTTTTTGATGTTGTTTTTGTAGAACTTTTGGTTGTTTTGATAGTTTTTTCTATTAGGTTTTGCTTGTATTTTGAGCTTTTCTTGTCGAATTCTTCTTTATTCTCTTAGATTTAGTTAATTAATGGAGGAAAATTATGATTTTCCTTTTTATTAGGTTCTGCTTTCCATTTGTATTCCTAATGTACATGACTTCCAATTTCTTTTCTTTTTTTTGATTGATTGGTAATATACTTCTTAACTTTATTGCATTGACTTGTTCAAATTTAATATTAATTGAAATCAACATGTAAGAGAAATGAAGAGAGCTAAGTGATGAAATTCATTTAGTTATAATTGAAAGGTGAAAGATAAACCAAATTTCTCTAATGTATTCTCAACTCTAGGTGTTCTTTTGTTGGTGATCAAGAGCTTAAAATGGGAGCATTGGTGGTGATGGTGATTATTGTTGTTGTTGTTATAGGTTTAATAAAGGAGTTTGGTTAGAGCTTGTGTAGCTTGAGATAGAATCACAAGTCGAGTTTTGTGAATAATTTCTTGAAATAAAACTGGGGGAAAAATGAACCTATATTTCTCTCATTTATCTTCTTTTCTTTCATTTTTAGTTGATCAGACTAACTAAATGGATGCAATTGTCACGACCTGAAAAATATGCTATGTATGTGTGCCAACGTGTATTACCTATTTATACTCGTGTCTGTGTGTCACGACGGTGACATCGAGTTACGAGTAGGGTTCTCCTAGTAAAACGTGTTGAATGGGTATCGGGCGAACGAAATACGGATACACGGGTCCAGGAAAATGATTTTTGTGGATGACCTGAAAATAAAATACGATAATAAATTAATGTGGGAATATGTTCAAGTCATTAGTATTTCTATTCGCGCGCGACGGTGCAATTCGTGGTGTGAAAACGCTCGAGAAAGCTTGTGTTGAGATGGAAATGCATGAGAGATGTGTCTCACACAAATGTGTTATAGAGGTGAGGCGGTTGGAGAAAATAGGGACCGCTAGATGTGCCTCAGGATACGCGAGTACGAGATGATGAAGAGATATATGAACTCTTTCTCTCACCAATTCTCTTTCACTCAAACTCTCATATCTCAGTCTCGTTAACACAAAGGTTTTGGGTTCTGATAGGATTTGAGCTTACAATGATGATGAGACATGACCAAACACTCGAGTTGATGTAAGATGCAAACTCACTGCAAAATTCTCTATGTGTTTCGTTAAGGAGTTTTTGGTTGTCGAGTTGGAGTTTTGGTTTTTCGTATGCTTTGAATGGTGGGTTAAGTTGGTATGGACGTCCCTATGAGTTTGAGATAGGCTCGGAACATGGCCAAGATTCGTGTTCAAGTTTCTTCGCCACAAAACATTGTGAAGCCATAAGGCCACAATGTTAGTAACGACGTCTAGAACAAAGGGTTCTGCAAATCGACGCTTTAAGTGACGTTGTGAAGCAATTTACCCCACGGTGCTGCTCACAGTGTCTGAAACATTAGAAATTGGATTTTACATTTTAAGTGACGCCACCAGGTTTTTGTCCCAAGGCGCTACCCACAACGTGACAGTGTTCACAGATTAAAATTTGTGAAAATTTACGAAAACTTCGGGGATCTTTTGGGTATCTAAATGGGTTCGAATATGATCCAGTACTTGGGGAATTGGCCTAAAATAGTGGAAATGGGAAAATTAAACAGAAACAAGACTCTAACGTAACCAAATTGGATCCAAACTAATACCATATGCTTAGTGGAATGATGACTAGCGTACGAGATTGGTTTGGCAATGTGTGAGATCCACGAGCGCAGAGTTTCGCATTGTATAGTGAGTAAAACTAACCCAAGAATTTACATTATTTCATTTATGCATTTACTAGGCTGTTATCCTTATTGAACAATGATTTCTTGTAAAATATGGTGTCTTGGATTCCATTTATGATATCTATACTTGGTAGATTATCGACTTTGTTTTCTTTGAAATTCTTAATGAGTGGTCTTTTAGGTCTAAGTGGGCGATATGGTGGTCACAAGTGCAGTGAGACTGCTTTGTGATCCCAAATTGTCTGGTGGTTTGTTTAGGTCCAAAATGTGTCTTAAAAGTCAAGTTGTGTAGTTTGTGTTGCAATCTGATTGACTTGGAACACTTAGAAGCCTTTTTGCTTTGCACTTTTGACACTCATTTATCGTTGATATCTCAATTATTAATTATCATGTGTCTTTTATTATCTTTGTGATATTCCTGCTTGATACTTGTTTAGCCGTTTAGTTGGCATTTGAAATTATGTTGAGACGCCATTTGGTTGTTATTTTTACTCTTTCTGTACTCACCGTCATTTTTATGACGGTGGGTACAGCCCCGTCATACTACTGGATTGACAAGGGTAAAGGACCAACAATAGGCAATTGACATTGAGGAAAGCTAGGTAATCTTCTTTCACTTATTGGGTAGGTCATTGTATTATATGTATATTGTTTTTGAAACACTCGAATATGAGTTATGAGAGATATTGGGCATGTATACTTTTTGGTTACTTTCCTCTAATTTGATTTTATGTTGATGGTATATATATGTGGGGTTTCCACACTTAACGGTGTCATAATAGGTGTCGTAGGGTTATTTCGTGTAGTTGAGTAAAATTTGCTTCCATTATACTTTGATAACTTCCTAACATGAACAAGTCACATTTAAAAAATTGTTATAATGATGATAAATGGTAAGGAAGGTTGACTAGGCTTATGTTGACTTCGCGAGGTTGGCTCGGGGGTCCACATAAGTCTAGGTCGGGCGAGACCTAGTTTAGGGTTATGGAATTGGGGTCGTCACAGTTGATATAAGAGACTAGGTTTGTGGAGCCTAAGGGATGATGTGTATGTTGTTCTTTAACTTGATACCAACGTCACAGTTAGTCTCAGAGCCTAAAGTTTTAAACTTTGCTTTTGATTAAATCACAGCCAACATAAGACACAAATTAATTATTAGTTATGAAAATGGTTGAACTTAGAGTGAAACCCCATTATCTTGACTTAAGTCTTAGTTGGGAAGTGAGGAGAGTTGGAAAATTAAAATTGGACTACATGAGCTATTTGATGTGTGATATATTACTACTATTGATAGCTGCATACTGGTCGAGAATACGCTTTCATTACAGATGGTGATGGTCGATCAGCCTGAGGTCCAATCGATCGTAGGGGCAAAAACAGTGTTATCGTTGTAGGAAACTGGGACACATCGCTATTCATTATCCTTAGTAAGTGAGGGGATGCCATAAGACATCGATCAGCTGCACGTGTAGGAGAGAGCACATGTCGTTATAGATCTAGATCTAGAGCCGACGCTAAACCTTGTGGCGGGTAAGATTTATTTTAGCGTATTGGCGTGATTTTAAGTTGTTGGGTCTGTAGATTAGATTTGACTCGAGTGGACTCTGGGTGAGTCTGGGTGTGACGACCTTAATTCCTCACAAAACTAGGCCCCGGTCGGCCTAGACATACGTGGACCCTCGAGATCTTACTCGCGAAGTCAACGCATGCCTAGCCAGCTTCAAATCTTTCCTTCCTCATTAATTTATCAATTTAAACATAGAGTTATTAGATTATATCATAATCAGGTAAATTTGTAGTGAAAATCAACTATAATCATTTAAATAACTTAATAGATAGGAAATCAGGATCAACCTATAGTGTGGAAACCCTAAGAATAGATAAACACATAAATCCGGTGACTAAGTATAACAATACAATAATACATGATATCCATAGTCACTCAATCCTAAAATATACCCCATTGTATTAAAAAACATAAGGTACATAATCACAAGTCAAAATGCAACACAAACTACGGAGAAAAGAAAAGAACCGCTCCGAGAGTCCTCAGAAAAAGTCACCAATTATCGACTCTTTTCCCTTGCTCGTCTCTGCCCTATCTGTACCCACCGTCACAAACTAGATGGTGAGTACATGCTAAAATTGAAAGTAAGGCCAGAAGAACATAAACAATAATTCATGAATAACCAATAAAACAGTTTAAGAATCATGCAGTATTGAAAGACAAATAAATAACAAAAATTGTATGATAAATAGACTGACAAGTGATTCAATGATATTTGAGAGTTTATTGAGTCAAAGGAGGCCAATAAGTGGTCTATAACCACATCAATCCACATCATATCCACAACCACATCCACAACAAGTCCACAACCATTTCCACAACATAAACATAACAATCCAGTACTTGGGGAGAAACTCATACTTAGGTGGGTAGATAACACTTCTGCAGAAGTGTTCACGTTAGCCCAACTAACACAATCCCAAGAGTACCTTCATGACACACTTACACCAAAGACATTCAACCAAGGAATATAAGAATGGAATTCTTACAAATGGATCAATTCAATAGAAACAACAATAATGGAAAATGTATTACTATGCACCTCCTTACTGGCTTACTAACGTACCTAAAACTAATCGCACGAACGTCAATCTTCACACGACTAAAACTTGTTGAATTTGAATTCCTAATTCCCTGGCAATCATTTAAGCCTAATTTAGTTGAATTAGAGTCATTCCCAAGATAAACCCCTAAAGTTTTCCAAAAGTTTTGAAAATTATTTAAAGAAAACCAGATTTTACTGGCCACTATACCGTAGGTGAAACTACCACGTTCAAAACCCCACGACGTCGTTTAAAATGCCGAATTTATGTCCCACTAGTCCGAGGGTCGTAAGTGACGCCACCAGGGTTTTTAGCCCACGATGGCATCTAAAGCGTTAAACTTCCAACCTCTGGTTTGCACACCGTGATTAACGCCATGGGAGAAAACACTCCACGACGTCCCCCGCGGCGTGACACCATGAATCTATATTCAGGGTTTTTCGGAACCCCAACTCGTGTCGCTACGTTCCGAGCCTATCCCAAACTCTTAGGGACGTCCAAAACCATTCAAACCAATTTTTCTATGTCGAAACCCCGACAAAAGCCTGATTCGAAAATCATATCAAAATTTCCCAAAAAATCCTCAAAAATACCACCAACACCAAAATCACCAAAACAAAATCACGCATTAAGACATAGAAAGTTCACATTCGGGTATAAATAATAGTTCAAACATCACAAAAAAATATACCTCAGTGTCGACTCCCAAGGCTTAGAAAATATGACAATTCACGACAAGCAGGTCACTGTCCTGAAACACAGCACGTGGCCGAAATTAAATTTGGGGGTCGTTATAGTCTTTCCAACTTATTAGAATTTCATCCAATAAATTAAACTAATAATTAATTCAAAGTAACGACTTACCAGAATTAAAACAAATGAGGAAAATACTCGCGCATATAGGACTCTAACTCCCAAGTTAACTCCTCGTCTTCGTGGTACTGCCAGCTAACGAGAACTGAAGGTATATGTAACGATCCTTAAATCTAACTTGTGCCACGTGTTAATTCTAGGTCATACTTAGACCATTTTCGTTGTATGTGTGAACAATTCTTGGTCGTCGATACCAAGGTATGCTATTTTCGATTAGTGTTTTGTATTATTATTTATTTATCCAAAATTAGATTCCAATGTTCCAAACGTGTAAGGCGATTAAGTGAGAGCAGTGACACGAAGAAATGGGTTTGGCTCGAGGAAATGTGATTTTTCGGATCGGGGCAAATTGTGGTTTGGTATTTAGTGATTCAGGGGACAAATTGAATAGAAACACTGACAAAATACAATAAAACATAATAATTACACGTGGTACGACAAGTATGGTAATAGAATTGGTCCATAAGAATTTAGTATGTCATGAACAAAGTCAAGATTTTTGAGGTTTTGGTGTGACAAAGACCAGTGTTATGGACATTTTATGAAGATGGAGTATTTTGCTGAGAGTTTGGGTCAATTTGGTGAAAAATAGATTCAAAACGGGCACTGAAAGTCAAAACACATCAAAATAGGGATTTATGGGAATTAATAAATAAAAAGAAATTAAGTTGCTGATAAGTAGCTAAGGGTTTATATATATATATATATAAATGAAAAAAAATAGATTCATTTCTATAGAATGAATTTGGTTTGTTCAAACGAAACGTCTCCATTCAGTTCTTCGCACGCAGAGCTTCCGATGTCTTATTTTGTGACGGCCCCAACTTCCGAAGCAATTAGGAATGTCCGACCTAGACTCGGATAGGCTCCTGAGTTGGTACTCGGCGAGTCTATATGCGCCTAGTCAGCCTAAATTCGTTCATTTACAGTTCAAAGTATGAGTTATTAGATTATAAAACTTATCAGATCAATACGCAGCGAAATTCAACTATAATCATTATATAACTCAAAGGGAAATCAGGAATTTCTAATAAATGTGGAACCTCAAATATAAGATAAACATGTATTATCAGGTGACCAAAGTATGAAGAGGACAATACATGATATCCAAGTCTCATAACCCAAATGATAATACCCAATTTGTTTCAAAACAACATATGTAAAACAAAAAACAACATACTATGTAGCAAGGAAAGAAATCATCCCCGAGCAGCGCTTAGAGGAAGTCACCTAACGCCAACCCTTTTCCCTTACGGTGAGTAAGGGAAAAGCCAGGGAATAACACAAAGTGCATGATAATCAGACTAACAGATAGTAAACGCAATTTGTGTGCTCCAAGAATCAAATGAGGTCCATAAGTGGTCTAAATCATAGCATACGACAAAGATCTCGCAAGATCTCCCCGAGCAATGTCGCAACACTAGTGCATCATGACAAGAGAAGTCGCAACCCCTCCGGTGCCTAGGTACACACAGCATTAGGGGTGGTCAGACACTCTTGTAGAAGTGCCTCACGTTTCCCTAGCTGGTGCGGGCCACATGACACATTCGAGACACACACTTACACTAATAACACACAACCAAGGAATACAACGAAATGCCAAACATGAGATCAATTCAACAATCACAACAATAGAGGAAATAGAATCACATGATATTTTCTTATTGGCTTACTAACTTACCTGGTAAGATCACAAAATTCGTCCCTTGCGTCTTCTACCCGTCTCAAACAAAACCCTCTTTACCAGTCCACCGTGTTTCTAGTATTCAATTGGGTCAAAGTTGTAAATTACACACTTTACGAGGTAAAAGCCCCAACATAAAGTCCTAAGAAAATTTTCAAATATTTCATTTTTCATAGAAATTCATCTATTTATTTAGTCAAAATATTGTTTTCTAGATTTTTCTAATATTTTTTTGGATTTTTTTGGAATTTATTTTATTTTTAATATTTTTGGTCAGGTCAGGCCCAACGTTGTGCTTAGCTCGCACGTATGCACCTTCTTCCCCATCGCATAATAGAAACAGAGACGCGCATTCTCTGTTTTTTTTTAAGTTCGATTAATTAAACTCTTCTCCTTCCTCATCACCATCCTCACAAATCCATCAAATTACCCAAATCCCTCACTAATAGCCACTGATCTAATAATAACCAAATTACAACAACTCACCTTAGTTGATTGCTGAGAGAGAATGAAAGAGAGAGAGCGTGAGCTGATAGCAGAGACGACGGTGACAGAGGCAAAGGAAGACAAAATCTGGTTGATGTGAGTTATCCAGCAGAGATGGCGGCGGTGAGTTGGGGAGGAAGATGATGAATAGTGTAGGTGGCGATGAGGTTTTTTTTTTCGCCCGAATCGATTCATGCATATATATATATATATATATACAATTGGTCCAAAATGACCTTTATAACCTTTAGATAATATCCACAACATATTAAGGCAACTACCCTTTTTAGTCTTTTCACATTTATTTCTGATTTATATAAATGAATATATACACACACACACTTGTATTTTCGCGTCTTAAATTTTGTTGTGCGCTCCGACGAGCACACTCAGGCGTGCATAATACCGTATGACCCACACGTGTCGATCACGACCCTGCGTGTCACTAAGCGTCTACTGATATATATCTATTTTCCAATAATTTTAATAAATCAGTTTCCTGTGTTTATTTCTCATGTACCAATAAATCGTCCGTCGATGCTCGTTCGGCACGTTTTCCTATTTGTTTACCGATATCATTGTCTGGTCACTCTGATATGAGTATAGATAGATAGTATACGTCATCATTCACAAATACTCAAATTTTCAGGTCGTTATAGTCTTCCCAACTAACAAGAATTTCATTCTCGAAATTAGATCTGACTCGAGTGAATTATAACGAACCGAAGAGTAAGGGGAAACTCATACACCCATTCTCATCTCACCTAAACTGCAGGCTTACAACCGCTTCTAATAGCTTGGATCATTCGTATCGAACTGCGAACTCTCCCATAGTCGCTTCAGATAGCTCTCTCTTCATCCACATCGAACTACGAACTCTATCATAGTAGCTTCAGACAGCTCGTTCCTTACCGTTGAACTGTGAACCGATACAAAGTCACTTCAGCCAACTCAATATGATATGAACAACTGTGGACTTGCACGAGAATCATTTCTAACAGTTTGACATCAAGTATTGAACTGTGGACTTGTACAAAGTCTCTTCAAATAGCACGTCTTAAATCCGCTCATTTTCTCTACATCTATCAAACTGTGGGCCTTTGCCACTTCAAACGGCCTAATTCGATTACGGTCTCTCAAGACTTTTCCCGTTTCCTGAAATGGTAGGAATGCCAACGACCTCATCGCAGACACCGCCAACTACCACAACACAAGTCAGGTAATTACGGAGTAAGACGCTAAGATCGCGACTTGCACGTCAAACCCGTGATGACTTCCCAACCCACTCACGATTCAACGCAAGTTCATCTATACCCAGGCAGTAAATATGTTCGACAAAATTGCAACCGTGGCCATCATGTGCACTACGTGTCCATGCATCATAAGATGAATCACAACCTCTCTTGTCCTGCCTCTCTTTAGGTGTACTCATGGCTAGGTTCGGCAACCCATTGTGCCCAAGCCATCCACCTTTTTCGAACTTTAATCTAAGTAAGGTCTGTCTCACCCTAGACAACTTTACTAAGTTTCAATGATGCTACTCTAGCAAGTATGGACCCTAACTCTGTCACATGACGTCTGACATCACAATTAAACACCTAAAGTTTCAAATAACTAGTTCCATGCATGATGTATGATAATCAGAAACATTCCTTACCTCCGGTAGGATCACGAACCACTGTCAACTACGGCTTAGTTGCCATGTGCACGCCCTCAATGGCCTGAGGCTGTCCTGTTGGTCCTAGTACAATTTTGGACATTGATTCTGAAAATGTCCGGGCTATCCGTACTGGAAACATACTCCTTGTCCTCGAGAACTAAGACAGCTATTGTCATTCTAGTCCCTCATTCTTTTCCTATCATGTCTTTTCGATCGATGCTCTAACTGCAACTCTGGTCGAGCAGGTCTAGTCTCCTCGTGGTGAGTACTAAAATAACTTTCCCTAGCCAAGCTCCGTTCGTAAGCTCTCTGTAACGGCCCCTATTTTCGTCTAGGGTACCGCCCGGCCTAATCCCATAATTAAGCCCTAATTACACCATGTAGGACCTAATTATGTATTAGTCAGCCTGTACTACCTATTATCTCGTAAATTGGGTTCAGGTATAAGAAAATCCCTATCAGTACTATTCATCATTTTATAAGAATTATCAAATTAGCGGAAGTTTTTAACGTATTAGCGGAAGCATTTTATATAAATCCTAAATGTGGAAACCAGGAAATAACAATCACAATCTAAATATGCAATAAATGACGAGCATATAGACAAAATGAAAGTCAAAAGTCGGGTAGACTAACTCTCGTCCCAAAAACAACCCAAACAAAAGACGTATATATAAGCATAATACAAAAATGTGACCTACATGTACAGCAACTACGCGCTACGAGCTCAGAGGTAGTCGTCAATCTTCTCCTTGCCCGATCTAGTGCTGCTTGACGAACCTACACCCACCGTCACAAACTAGATGGTGAGTATAGTGATATTTAAGTGATAACCGGGGAATTCTATACTTCATTTCCAATTTGAAGACAGATATTTAAATGCATAATAAAGCAGAAAAAGGTGCTGAGAAAGTATTGCATATAAATATCACAGTTAACCAAGTTTGATAGACTGACACAGGCTAAGTCGAGATGATCTACATCCGGTCGGCGGTGAGAAATATCAACCAGCCTTTTTCCACTATCGTATGGAGATACTCTCAACATACTTCATAAATTTTGAATATATATATATAGAACTTGCCAACAACCCCGTAGTTCAAGCTACGTGATGCCACCCAAGTAATAGTGGTGAGTGCCGGAAACCCCGAGGTCTAGTGACCCCGTGAATCCACCCATCTCTCGTGCAATGGACACTAGATAATCTCCAACTTTTGTTTCAAGAATTTTCATTTCTAAGGTTCTACGATATCAACAATAAGTTAGACTACAAAGCCACAAAGGAAATGGAATACAAATCAATTACCACAGTAACTCTAATGCATGCATTTCTAACATCAATTATAACATTATTCATAATCAAATATAGCACATTAGGAAAGGAGTCAATGAAATCATCACAAGACATCATGCTATTTCAACATTCAACTTGAATAGAGCAAGGAAAACATGATGGTAGATTACTAATAACAAGTCATCAAATTGACTGAAAGAGAATTTAATATGAATAAAATAAAGTAGAGAGTTCCCACAGTTTCACTTACAAGTCACAGGATAGCTCTAACTATCCGGCCTTGCAACACTCCGACTAGCGTTCCCGAACTCCCGTGACACCCCTAGGTCCCTGAAAAGTTATTTCATATCCTTTATTTATTTATTAATATTTTGTTACATAGATATATTTTATGTATATATACATACATGTGTATGTGTATATGTATATATATATACATATGTGTATTTGTATATATATATATATGTATGTATATGTGTATTTGTATTTGTATATATATATATATATATGTATTTAGGGTTTAATCATTATTATTTGTTTTATTATTATTATTATTTTTTTTGTATATATACATGTGTATGTGTATATATAAATATACATACATGTATGTATTATGTATGCATATCCATATATGCATGTATGTATATGTATTACATATATATATAGTATTTATTATTATTATTATTATTTTTTTTTTTTTTTTTTTTTTTTTTTATTTTTTATTTTTTTTTTGGGGACCGGTCTAACCTGGTTTGACCAGGTCCCCTTCTCTTTCAAAGAGAGAGACGCCGCAACAAAGAAAGCCAGCCTCTCTCTCGTCTTTTTTTTTCTTCCTTTCTTTCCTTCTTCAATCCACACAACAACTCCAACACCAACATCAACATCAACATCATAGTATCACAATCCACCATTTACACATTGATTTTTAAACAATCAACTTCAGTCAACCTCGCCAACACCACCATTAACGTCTACCACAACAATCAACAACAAAAAGGAAAAACTCACCTCGCCAATGTCGTCTTCATCTCGATCCACTCCGGTGACTCTCTCTCTCCGCCGGACTCTCTTCCTCTCTCTCCCTTTCTTCTTCTTCCTCTTTTCCCTCTTCTTTCTCTTCTTCTCCCTTTGTGGCGGTAGTGACATTTATTAGTGTTTTGGGGTTAAATGACCATTTTACCCCTCAATCTTATCTTCTTTCTTAATAAGCCAAAGTCCTCTTCGGTCATTTCACAACTCTTTTCTGATTTTTTTAATGTATATATATTTGTATTATATATTTATATAATATTAATATATATATATTTCCAATTCAATTTAATAAATTTATAATCATAGGCTATGATTTAATGTGCATTAATTTAATACATTGTATTTTACTAAGTTTAGACTTACCGCAACTCTCACTTTTCGATACCCCGGCTTGCACGTAACTCGAGGCATGTCCCCGACTAGGTTTCGGCGTCGATGACTGCAAATTCTGACTTAGTCAGCCTACACACATACAAAACACTAGGAATACATCAAAACAAACATAAAATTTACCTCGGCCACATGCCTCGGTCTGTGCGCATCTCATGCGGGCCCCACGTCACGGGTCAAAAATTCTGATTAAGCAGTTAATCAAGATTAGCAAAATTGGGCCTTGACAAATATTCCCAACAAAATGGAAATTTCGTCCTCGAAATTAATTTAGGTTAGGGTATACCTGACTCAAAAAGGTACGGAAAACGGTCTCGCATATAATCCTCCCGTTCCCAAGTGAGTTCCGAGTCGTTATGGAACTGCCACTTGACTAGTACCTTCGGGATAGACTTGTTCCTTAACTGTTGTACCTTTCGGTCTAGGATTTGGATAGGTTGCTCCTCATATGAGCAATCCTCACTCAGGTCGATCTGACTCAAGTCAACTGTCGGTCGTGCGCCTGCTTTCGACTCAGCCAGTCGAAGCATTGATATATAAAAGACTGGATGAACACCTGACATTTGCGGAGGAAGCTCTAACTCGTACGCAACCTTTCCAACCCGTTTCCTAACTCTGAATGGCCCGATGAAACGCGGTGCAAGCTTGCCTTTTACACCAAATCTCTGCAGACCTCTCCGAGGAGAAACCTTAAGGTAGACATAGGCTCCCTCGGGATAAGTGAGATCACTGTGATACTTGTCTGCATACCTCTTTTGTCTTTCTTGGGCTCCCTTAAGCTTCAGTTGAATCTGTCATACCTTCTCAGGTCCTACAGACAATCTGTCCTCAGGTTCAGCCCAACATGATGGTGAGCGACAAGGTCTGCCATATAAAGCCTCAAAAGGCGCCATTTCGATACTAGCCTGATAACTGTTGTTGTATGCAAACTCACACAATGGTAGGTATTCCGCCTATGATCCGCCAAACTCTAGCACACAAGCTCGTAACATATCCTCTGGGACCTGATTGAGTCTTTCAGTCTGTCCGATAGTCTGAGGGTGAAAGGCCGTGCTGAAATGTAGGCGTGTACCGCACTGCTCCTGCATACTCTGCCACATCTTGGATGTAAAGTTAGCATCTCTGTCTGATACAATAGTCAATGGTACCCCATGCAGCCTGATGATCTCTTTCTCAAACAACACGCTCAACTGATCAAATGTGTAATGTGATGCCACTGGTAGGAAATGAGCAGACTTAGTTAGTCTGTCGACTATAACCCATATCGAGTCGTGTCGCCTGGCAGTTTTCGGTAAACCTCTAATAAAGTCCATGGCTATGTCTTCCTATTTCCATTTCGGAATGGGAAGTGGTTGTAAGAGTCCCCCGGCCTACGATGCTCCGCTTTCACTTGCTGGCATATTCCACAATTCCTGATAAACTCTAACACGTCCGCCTTCATCCCAGGCCACCAGAAATGTCTCTTCATATCATGGTACATCTTAGTCCTGCCTGGATGAATGGTAAATCGGGAACGATGTGACTCCTGAAGGATTTCGTCTCTTAACTCTGGCACTTCGGGTATCCACAGTCTGCCCCTAAACCTCAGACATTGATCTGATGTCTCTGCCCAGTCAACACAATCTAAACTCTGCGCTAACTCACTGAATCTTGTATACGACTCGTCGGTCCTTTGACCCTCTGCCACTCTCTGTGTGGACACGGTCTGTACTCTCAACTGCGCTCAAATCTCAACTCTAACATCCGTAGGAATATCTATCTGACTTGATGTCGCCGCTACATCGAACATCTCATACTCACGTGTCATATGACAATTGGTCGTCTCCACATCTCCAACCGGTCTCCTACTCAGCGCGTCTGCAACTACGTTAGCTTTTCCTGGGTGATACTCCAGAGAAAAGTCATAGTCCTTTAAAAACTCTAACCATCTACGTTGCCTCATGTTCAGCTCTTTCTGCGTGAAGAGATATTTCAAACTCTTGTGATCAGTATAGAGTGTGAATCTCTCCCCATACAGATGATGTCTCCAAATCTTCAGAGCAAATACTACCGCTGCTAACTCTAAATCATGTATAGGGTAGTTCTTCTCATGTATCTTCAGCTGTCTTGAAGCATATTCCACAACTCCAATACCCTGCATTAATACACATCCAAGTCCTGTGTATGAAGCATCAGTGTACACTAAAAATCCCTGACCAGCCTCTGGTAACACCAACACGGGGGCGGTAGTCAATAATCTCTTTAGCTGAGCAAATGCGTTCTCACACTCCGCAGTCCAATTAAATATTACGTCTTTCTGTGTTAGCCTAGTCATCGGTGAAACAATTTTTGAAAAATCCTTCACAAATCTTCGGTAATAGCCTGCCAACCCTAGAAAACTCCTAATCTCCGTCACGGACTTTGGTGTCGGCCAATCCATGACTGCCTGAATCTTAGCCGGATCTACTGCAATCCCTGCTGCCCCACCACATGACCTAAAAACTTGACCTCTGCAAGCCAGAACTCACATTTGCTGAACTTGATGAATAGCCTGTGCTCCCTCAAAGTCTGCAACGTCTCCTTGAGGTGTTGTTTATCGTCCTCTCGTGTCCTCAAATAAATGAGAATATCGTCAATGAAAACTATCACAAAACGGTCAAGATATGGTCTCAAAACTCGATGCATAAGATCCATAAACACAGCAGGGGAATTGGTCAGCCCGAAAGGCATGACCGTGAACTGGTAATGTCCATATCTGGTGCGGAATGCCGTCTTAGACCTATCCTCGTCTCTGATCCTAAGTTGATGATACCCCGATCTCAGGTCTATCTTAGAGAAAAACTGTGCTCCCCTCAGCTGCTCAAATAAGTCGTCAATCCTCGGCAACGGCTACTGGTTCCTGACGGTGGCCTTATTCAATTGTCTGTAGTCGATACATAGTCGTAGACTACCATCTTTCTTCTTTACAAAACAAACTGGTGCTCCCCATGGCGACATTGATGGTGTAATGAATCCTTTATTTCCCAAATCCTGAAGATGATCCCTCAACTCTTCCAACTCTTTTGGTGCCATGCGATAGGGTGGTATTGAGATTGGTTTAGTGCCTGGCATAAGATCAATGACAAAGTCTATCTCTCGAGGTGGTTGTAGTCCAGGTAAGTCCTCCGGAAAAACATCAGGAAAATCTTGGACCACTAGTATGTCCTCAAGTCGGGGTCCCTGACTCTCCGTTACGGCATACAAAGCTACTAGAGTCTCCATCTCCTCACTAGACGCTAATCGACCTCTCGTGGTGCTAATTTTCAGTGTACTACCTTGATGCACAAATAGTGGATGTGAAGGAATCTCAAATACCACTGACTTACTGTAACAGTTAATGTGTGCGTGGTATGCTGATAACCAGTCCATCCCAAAAAGTGCGTCGAACTCTAACGTCTCGAGGACTCTAAAATCGGCAGGTAACTCAAACCCGCTAATCTCTACTGGGACTCTCTCAACTAGGCTGTTAGGATAAACCTTATCCCCAGCTGCGGTACTCAACATCAAATGTACACTAAGCCTTACCGGAGTTAGTCCTAAGACGTCTATCATGCGACCCGAAATAAAAGATATGGTAGAGCCGGAATCAAATAAAACATAAGAGTCTCTACCAGCGATAGAAATCGTACCCTCAATGAGATTCCGTGTAGCGCTGGCGTCTGGCTGAGCTGGCTGCGCGACCATATGTACTGCCTCCCAGGCCTGTGGTGGATGTACTACGGCTGGCTACGAGCACTCCCTGACTACATGTCCTGTCTGTCCACATCTAAAACATGTAACATGTCTAGGCTGACCGAGCTGTCGCTGATAACTCTGACCCTGAGTCTGTCTCTGTCCCTGACGAGATCCCTCTCGGCCTCTGCCTCTGCCTCGGCCTCTACCACCTTGCTGTTGATGGTGACGTGTCTCTGGTGGTGCCGAAAATGCCAATCTCTCTGGTGCTGGTAGTGCGGGTCTGGACTGCGGTGGGGCAAGATCCGTGTTGTTGAACTCTGCGCGGAGGTAGCATATGATGCCTGGGGCACGACCGAGTGATTGAGGTCGTCCCTGATCCTGATGCCCCTCGGTACCACCCTCTAGGTGCCTTACCCCTCTGTCGCCTCCTCTCATACTCTGCTATCTGCTCAGACGACCAAGTCTGACATGGAGCTGCCCTATCAGCTACTCTACTCAGATGGTAAGTCTTATGGGCGAGGGCGCGCTCATAAATGTCACCAAGAGTCCGGGCTCCCGTGCCGACCACATGCTCTCCAATATCAGCTCTTAATCCAACCCCAAAGTAGTGCACATCCTTTAGTTCCTCTCTGACTAAATCCCCAACAAACTGTCGCAAGTAGCCGTATCTGTCTCGATACTGCATAACTGTCTCATCCGGTCCCTGTCTTAAACTCATGAAGTCTCGCCTCAGTCTCATCCTAACTGCTGGCAGAAAGTATTGCTGATAAAACTTGTCCTTAAACATCTTCCATGATGTGAAGTCCCCATCCGTCGCTATCGTCGTGCGCCACCAAACATCAGCATCTCTCTACAATGTATACGATGATAACTCGGGGCGTAGCCTATCCTCAATGCCCAATATCCTATGAAGCTTCTCCTGAGATAGCACCCACTTCTCATTCATTTGAAAGTCTCGAGTCCCGTCAAAATACTCTGGCTAAAGCCTGATGAAGTCCTTAATCAGATTGATCCCCACTGCTGAGTCCGATGATGTGGAGGTACGAGTGGTCGTCGCCACTACTATATCTGTCGTTGGAACCGTGGCAGCTGGGAGAACTTGTGCCATAGGAATCGCAGTCGTAGCCGAACCAGTAGGCGTCTCGATTATGGGTGTGGCCGCAGGAATAAAGGCTGGTACGGCAAATAGAGTGGTGGCAGTCGTAGTCACTGGAATGGTGCCTTGTGGTATAGTGGGCTCTGTCGTCGGAGGCGTAATAATGGTACGTGTACTGGCGACTGCTTGTGTGAGTGCAGTGATTTGTGCAATGACGTATGCCATGAAGTCCACCAACTGCTGCCCTTGAGCAGCCACCCGGTCAGACAGCCTCTGCTGGTCGTCATCAGATGTGGTAGGAGGCTGACTGCCGCTAGCATCCGAGTCACCTGTATCACGTGCGTCCGTCATCGTCGTCTGCATGTTGATAGCGACTTTGCATCAGCCACTATGAAGTGTATCGCGTATATATATATATACGTAATGAAATTAACACATATACCTTTTTAAAAAAAACAAAACTCCCCAACTCAACTTCACTCGATTCCCAACAATATAATTCCTAGGCGATGTTTATCTGGTTTTCACTTCTAAGATTTATGTTTTACGCACGTTCGTGTTTTTCCTTATTTGTCCCTAAGGCTCAGAAGCCTAGGCTCTGATACCAACTGTAACGGCCCCTATTTTCGTCTAGGCTCTAATCCCATAATTAAGCCCTAATTACACCACGTAGAACCTAATTATGTATTAGTCAGCCTGTACTACCTATTATCTCGTAAATTGGGTTCAGGTATAAGAAAATCCCTATCAGTACTATTCATCATTTTATAAGAATTATCAAATTAGCGAAAGTTTTTAACGTATTAGCAGAAGCATTTTATATAAATCCTAAATGTGGAAACCAAGAAATAGCAATCACAATCTAAATATGCAATAAATGACGAGCATATAGACAAAATGAAAGTCAAAAGTCGGGTAGACTAACTCTCGTCCCAAAAACAACCCAAGCAAAAGACGTATATATAAGCATAATACAAAAATGTGACCTACATGTACAACAACTACGCGCTGCGCTACGAGCTCAGAGGTAGTCGCCAATCTTCTCCTTGCCCAATCTAGTGCTGCTTGACGGACCTACACCCACCGTCACAAACTAGACGGTGAGTATAGTGATATTTAAGTAATAACCGGGGAATTCTATACTTCATTTCCAATTTAAAGACATATATTTAAATGCATAATAAAGCAGAAAAAGGTGCTGAGAAAGTAATGCATATAAATATCACAGTTAACAAAGTTTAATAGACTGACACAGGCTAAGTCGAGATGATCTACATCCGGTCGGCGGTGAGAAATATCAACCAGTCTTTTTCCACTATCGTATGGAGATACTCTCAACATACTTTGTAAATTTTGAATATATATATATATAGAACTTGCCGACAACCCCGTAGTTCAAGCTACGTGATGCCACCCAAGTAATAGTGGTGAGTGCCGGAAACCCCGAGGTCTAGTGACCCCGTGAATCCACCCATCTCTCGTGTAATGGATACTAGATAATCTACAACTTTTGTTTCAAGAATTTTCATTTCTAAGGTTCTACGATATCAACAATAAGTTAGGCTACAAAGCCTCAAAGGAAATGGAATACAAATCAATTACCACAGTAACTCTAATGAATGCATTTCTAGCATCAATTATAACATTATTCATAATCAAATATGGCACATTAGGAAAGGAGTCAATGAAATCATCACAAGACATCATGCTATTTCAACATTCAACTTGAATAGAACAAGGAAAACATGATGGTAGATTACTAATAACAAGTCATCAAATTGACTGAAAGAGAATTTAATATGAATAAAATAAAGTAGGGAGTTCCCACAGTTTCACTTACAAGTCACAGGATAGTTCTAACTATCCGGCCTTGCGACACTCCGACTAGCGTTCCCGAACTCCCGTGACACCCCTAGGTCCCTGAAAAGTTATTTCATATCCTTTATTTATTTATTAATATTTTGTTACATAGATATATTTTATGTATATATACATACATGTGTATGTGCATATGTATATATATATACATATGTGTATTTGTATATATATATATATGTATGTATATGTGTATTTGTATTTGTATATATATATATATATGTATTTAGGGTTTAATCATTATTATTTGTTTTATTATTTTATTTTATTTTTTTTTGTATATATACATGTGTATGTGTATATATAAATATACATACATGTATATATTATGTATGCATATCCATATATGCATGTATGTATATGTATTACATATATATATAGTATTTATTATTATTATTATTATTATTATTATTATTATTATTATTATTTTTTTTTTTTTTTTTTTTTTTTTTTTTTTTGGGACCGGTCTCGACCGGTCCAACCGGTTTGACCGGGTCCCCTTTCTCTTTTCAAATAGAGACGCCGCACAAAATCGCGTCTCTGCTCGCTTTTTTTTTTTTTTTTCTTTTCCTTTCTTTGCTTCTTCAATCCACACAACAACTCCAACACCAACATCAACATCATAGTATCACAATCCACCATTTACACATTTATTTTTAAACAATCAACTTCATTCAACCTCACCAACACCACCATTAACGTCTACCACAACAATCAACAACAAAAAGGAAAAACTCACCTCGCCAATGCCGTCTTCGTCTCGATCCACTCCGGTGACTCTCTCTCTCCGCTAGACTCTCTTCCTCTCTCTCCCTTTCTTCTTCTTCCTCTTTTACCTCTTCTTTCTCTTCTTCTCCCTTTGTGGCGGTGGTGACATTTATTTTTGTTTTGGGGTTAAATGACCATTTTACCCCTCAATCTTATCTTCTTTCTTAATAAGCCAAAGCCCTCTTCGGTCATTTCACAATTCTTTTCTAATTTTTTTAATGTATATATATTTATATTATATATTTATATAATATAATATATATATATATATTTCCAATTCAATTTAATAAATTTATAATCATAGGCTATGATTTAATGTGCATGAATTTAATACATTGTATTTTACTAAGTTTAGACTTACCGCAAGTCTCACTTTTTGATACCCCGGCTTGCACGCAACTCGAGGCATCTCCCCGACTACGTTTCGGCGTTGATGACTGCAAATTCTGACTTAGTCAGCCTACACACATACAAAACACTAGGAATACATCAAAATAAACATAAAATTTACCTCGGCCACATGCCTCGGTCTGTGCGCATCTCATGCGGGCCCTACGTCACGGATCGAAAATTCTGATTAAGCAGTTAATCAAGATTAGCAAAATTGGGCCGTGACACTCTCTGTAATGTCCCTAGCTCGGTCGTGACGATCACACCTCCGATATTGGGTATTAGACCCTCAATAAAATAGTACACCCAGTCTTCCTTCATGCTAGCCGATCTTCCAACATATGGTAATAACCATAGAAACCGTCCCATGTACTCTATGACAGACTCATCTGCTAACTGTCTCTGGGAAGTGAACTCATTCCTCTTGGCTCTCATCAGGGTAGGAGGAAAGTACTTTATGTTGAACTGGGTCTTGAACTTTATCCAGTCCCTCGGCAAACCACTGGTACTCACAATCGCAGTCCACCAGTCGTTAGCTTCCCCCAACAACATTGAGGAAGAAATGGAAGCTCTCATAAGCTCCTCGGTAGCTATGATATTGTGAATATTTTTGTGGCTCTTCAAGAACTACTGAGCTGCTATTACGTCAGTGCCTCCAGAGAAAACCGTTGAATCATGCCTTTTGAACTCTCGCCACTATCTATCCTCCATAGTAACCTTAGTGCCATACACTGTCGGTGTCCCTGTCACTATCTCGGCCTGCCTACGATGTACAACTATCGTCTTCGGTCTCTCTGCAGTGGTGGTAGGAAGCGCAATCGTGGTTGCAACCATCGATATGTTCGCTTCCTGAGTAGTGAGTAATCTAGCCGTAGATGGTACTGATGGTGCAGTAACTGATGCCCTCTAGATCTCCAGAGGCTCTTCTAGTCGTTACTCCTAAAATGTGGCACTCTGCGCCAATGCACAAAGCTCCTCTACGCATTGTGTCAACAATGTACTGCTATTATCACTAGGTCTTTGCTGATCCGCCATCGCTCTTTGAGCAAAGACAACGAGTTTCCGGATCAGCGGATAACTACCGATACCATATAATACACCACATAAAACATATCCCAATAAGTTTTCAACTTCATTACCCGACTCATCCTCACTCCCCAACAAGGATTCTAAGTCAGGATCATAGGGTTCCACTCTAAGTTCAACCATACCTAATTTCCACTAGTTTAAATGGTTTGTGTTTTAAAACCTAGCTCTGATACCAGTTGTGACGGCCCCAACTTTCGAAGCAATTGGGAACACCCAGCTTAGACCCGCATAGGCTCTTGAGTTGGTACTCGATGAGTCTATACGCACCTAGTCAGCCTCAATTCGTTCATTTGCAATTCAAAATATGAATTATTAGATTATAAAACTTAGGGAAATCAGGAATTTCTAATAAATGTGGAACCCCGAATATAAGATAAACATGTATTATCTGGTGACCAAAGTATGAAAAAGACAATACATGATATCTAAGTCTCATAACCCAAATGAAATACCAAATATGTATCAAAACAACGTATGTAAAACAAAGAACAACATACTATGCAGCAAGGAAAAAAAATCGTCCCCGAGGAGCGCTCAGAGGAAGTCACCTAACGCCACTCCCTTTCCCTCGCCGGTACTTGTCCTATCTGCATCCACCGTCACAAACTAGTCGGTGAGTAATTGAGAGAAATTAAAAGTAATGCTAGAAGAATATAACAATAATTCAAGATTAACCAATGAAGCAGTCCAAGAATCATGCGGTAATTAAAAGACAGGGAATAACACAAAGTGCATGATAATTAGACTAACAGATAACAATCGAAATTTGTATGTTCCAAGAATCAAATTAGGCCAATAAGTGGTCTAAATCATAGCATACGACAAAGATCTCGCAAGATCTCCCAGGGCAATGTCACAACACTAGCGCAACATGATAAGAGAAGTCGCAACCCCTCCGGTGCCCGGGTACATACAACACCAGAGGTGGTCAGACACTCCCACAGAAGTGCCTTACATATCCCCAGCTGGTGTGAGCCACATGACACCTCCGAGACATACACTTACGCCAAGAACACACAACCAAGGAATAGAACGAAATGCCATGCATGAGATCAATTCAACAATCACAACAACAGAGGAAATAGAATCACATGATATTTTCTTACGGGCTTACTAATTTACCTGGTAAGATCATGAAATTCGTCCCTCGTGGCTTCTACTCGTCTCAAACAAAACCATCATTACCAGTCCACCATGTTCCTAGTATTCAATTGGGTCAAAATTATAAATTACACACTTTATGAGGTAAAAGCCCCAACATAAAGTCCCAAAAAGATTTTTGAATATTTCATTTTTCAAAGAAATACATCAATTTCTATTTATTTGGTCAAAATATTATTTTCTAGATTTTTCTAATATATTTTCTGGATTTTTCCCTATTTTCCAAAATATTTTTTTTAATTTAATTTTTATTTATTTTTTCGGGTAGGGTTAGGTCGTTATGCACTGGGCAGGCGCTGGGCCTGGCTCGCCCCATGGGTAGAGCCTAGCCCAGGCCTTGGCCCAGTCCGTTGGGCAGGGGTGCACATGTGCAGGTTCGCACGTGCGCACCTTCCCCATCGCGCAACAAAGGCGCAGCGCGTCTCTGTTTTTTTTTTTTTTGAGTTCGATTGATTGAGCTCTCCTCCTCCCTCATCACCACCCCGACAAATCCATCAAACCAACCAAATCCCTCACTAATAGCCACTGATCCAACAATAAACAAATTACAACAAGTCACCTTAGTTGATGACCGAGAGAGAATGAGAGAGAATGGGATAGAGTGAGCCAAGAGCGGAGATGACGCTGGCGGAGGCAGAGGGAGACGAAATCTGGTTGTTGTGAGGTTATCCTGTGAAAATGGCGGCGGCGAGTTGGGGAGGAAGACGATGAATAGTGCAGGCGGCGTTGAGGGTTTTTTTTCCTCCCCAATCGATTCACGCACATATATATATATATATATATATATTTGGTCAAAAATGACCTTTATACCCTTTAGATAATATCCAAAACATATTATGGCAATTGCCCTTTTTAGTCTTTTCACATTTATTTCTGATTTATATAACTGAATATATATTCACACACTTGTATTTTCGCGCCCAAAATTTCATTGTGCACGTTGATGAGCACACTCGGGCATGTACACTACAGTACGACCAACGCGTGTCGACGACAACCCCACGTGTCACTAAGCGCCCACCAATATATATTTATTTTCTAATAATTTTAATAAATTATTTTCCTGCGATTATTTCATGTTTACCCATAAATCGTTCGTCAATGCCCGTTCGACACGTTTTCCTACTTGTTTTATGATATCGTTGTTCGGTTACTTCGATACGAGTATAGATAGATAGTACACGTCATCATTCACAAATACTCAAATTTTTGGGTCGTTACAGATTTCATTATGTTTCTCTTTGCAAAACAGTAGAGCATCGTGAGACGGTCAGTTTATGCTAAGTTGTCACGGTGGAAACGAAGAATTTGACCTGAAATTTGGTAAAATCTCAATTCAGGGTGTTTTTCATCAATTCAATTAGAAATCTCGTGATTTTTCAATTTCTTTTACATGGTTTTCGTAGGAATCGATATCAATTGTTGTAAATTGATATATTGAGTTGATTTGCGTCAATTTGGGATAAATTCTACCAGTGTGGGATAGGGTTTTTATGATTTGAAGTGATGCAACATAGTTGATAACAGCTTCGAAGATGTTTTTGCAGTTGATATTGATTTATATTAAGATTTTGGATGAATTGAATATTAGTTTTGATTTAAATTGATTCCATGGACTATGGAAATATTTGGAAATTGGTATCGAGTGGTGTTGTGATGTTTGTTAGCGAGATTTGAGGATTTAATTGTGAATATATTGATTTGGAGAAGTTTTGTTAGTTCAAAACAAATAAAGTTTGCATTGTCAATAGACTATATGGGAAAATTCATAACTCCTCTGTTTTTTATTTGATTTGAGTGTTCTTAAAGTCTATGTAAAGTACAAAATGTGTACTACAAGTTTCTTTTTGGCCAGTATGACTAATATTGAGGGTTTCAAGGTTAAAAAGTTACCGTAAGTTAGCGAGTTGAAAATTAGTTGAAGTTATAAATAATTATTTTTGGAATTAGCTCTCGAGCGTACTTTGGTCGCAGTTTTCACGATGTTTCGTAATTTGGTTTCACTTGAAGCTTGACCATAATATAATTGGCTATGCAGAAGCGTGTGACTGTGTAGTAATGTTAGACACAAGTAAGTAAACCAATTGGAAAATTTACATTTATTTCTTTGAGCTTTAATTTATTATTGTTATTACTCTATCCTGTTTCGAAATTCTATTCTTTTTGAGCGGTCCAAAGGCAAGTGATTCAGCGTGATCCTTGAGATTTGGGGGATGCACGTTACTATTTTGGAACTTGATATTCACGAGCTGATCTTTTGGTTCTTATATATGTGATAAGAATTTCTTCACTAGGTTGCTGAGGAATTCCTATTCGCGTTGATTTTAGGATGGTGTGAGTTGGCCATGCCCTAAAAGTTTGAATTGGGATAGTGAATTGTCTTGGCTCTGCATGAGCTTGATATATGTTTCTCCTGGACTCAAATGACTATTTCACTAAGTCAAGACTACTTGCGCTTTTCCTTTTGATTCCTAGACACTCATTATTGATTGCTTTTGGATTTATTTAAGTCTTTATTTATTCATGCATTCCATGTTCTTTTCTTTTAATCAGCATGAATAGTGAGTGTTATTTATTGTGAAATACTATAAACATTATACTTGGCGTTACTTACTTGTAACTCGTCATTCTTGTATTTGACCGAGTGTAGATCCATGGTCGAGCAAAGGGAAAGCTCCTCAGCTTGGTGATTTATGTTGAGGATATCGGAATTGTTCTATCATTGGACTCGATGTAGGTTTTTTTGTATTACTGTACTTATATGTTTTGAAAGTGGGTTTTGGGAATTAGAGATCTTAGGGCTTGTATATGAGGATATTCTCTCATGTGATATAACTTTTGGTAGTGATGTATATATTTGCTAGGTTTCTACATTTCTAGGTGATCCTAACTTATGTCTTGAGGTTATTACATTGGTTGGAGATTGTAGTTGCTTTCGCTTATCTTGGAAAAACTCACTAATGTTAATGATCTCATCTTAAATTGTTGTATAAACGGTAGAAGGTAAGGTAAGGCTGACTAGATTTGCATGGATTGCGCCAAGATTGAGTCGGGGTTTACGTAAGTCTAGTCTGAGCGGGGTCTAGTGATATGTTTGTGGAACCATATGATCCTGACTTAAGTCTTAGTTAGGAAGTGAGGAGAGTTAAGGAATTTAAAATCGGACTATGAGCTATTTGATGTATTGTATATACTATTATTTATAGCTATGTCCAGATTGTGAAATTGTTTTAGTTGCAGATTGCAATTGTCGATCAGCCCGAGACCCACGAGAAGGTTTGAGAGATGCTTAGGTTAGGCGGATGTTTGATCCCCAAGAACTAAACGGAGTTTAAGGAATGATTTAATAAGAAATACATTCCTCCTGCAGTTTGGAACGTGAAGAGGACTGAGTTCCAGAATGTTAGACAAGCAGTTGGCGAGACATTAATGCAGTATATGGGCTGATACCTGAGATTGATGGAGTATTATGATGTACTATTTTGTTCATGGGTTATTGGTTCCTATTGGATCTGTAGTGGTCACTACAGCTCCGAAGACTCTACAGGAGGCTTATGATAGAGCAATGACCAGTGAGTCTTATGTGGGTATACATGCTGGAGCTCAGGGCACCATCAGCACCATCACAGATTTGGGTTACTTCGGGAAATGACAGGAGGAGGAAGAATTCTAGACAGTGGTTTCAGGGAAGACGAGTACGGAATGTAGCATCTATTGTATCTTCACCTTCTTCTACTATTGTATGATCTGCTCCAATAGGTAGTTATGCTAATACACCACAGCAAACAACAGTGTCAGGTCCTTAGAGACAACATCATCAGAGGGTGTTGATGGCAGAGTTGGTGGTTAGGGGCAGAAAGGGCGACCTAGTGGTAGATATGACCAGGGTCAGAGTTCGGATCAGTCTTAGAGATAGAACTAGGGCGTTTCATAAAGTGCAGGCTCTCGGGGGGCTTGTTTTGAGTGTGATCAAATGGGTCATTTCTTTGGATCTTGTCTACTATTGGGAAGAGGATAGTCGCAGTAGAGCCGGGAGGCTATTCATATTGTTGATGCGCTGAACCAGACTACTACGTGTAACCTCGCTGAAGGTATGGGTTATATTTGCAGTTATTACAGCATACTATGTTTGATTATGGTTCGGCAGTGTCATTTATTTTGGGTTGCATGGTTGATTTATTGGGTTTGAGACCTATTAGACTAGAAAGACCATTGATCCTTAGCACGGCTGTTGGGGACAAGATTTATCTGAGCTGGCATGTGTGGGTTGTTCGGTAGAGATAGGTGTTAATGTCTTACCTGCAGACTAGAAAATGTTAGAGTTCCTAGAGTTTGATGCATTATTAGGAATGGATTGGTTAGGTGCGTATCATGCACAGATCCATTGCTTCAGCAAGATAGTTGTTTTTAGATTATGGAATATCTAGAGTTTAGTTTCTAAGGAACTTCGACTCGAATGTCGATTACCAGAGGTAGAGTAACTTTTAGTAGTGAAGTGGAGACACTTGCTAGTGTTTTGGGTAACACTGGGAAAATTGAAACTAGGATGGAGGATTTACCTATAGTACGTGATTTTCCTTAAGTATTTTCATCTAAGATACCAGGTGTACCACCGCCGAGAGAGATTAATTTCATTATCGATTTGGTTCAGGGTACCAAACCGATATCCATTCCACCGTACCGTATGGCTCTGAAAGAGCTAGAGGAGTTAAGGTCACAGTTAGATGAGTTGTTAGAGTTAAGTTTTATTTACCCTAGTATGTCACCTTGGGGAGCACTGGTTTTACTTGTTAAGAACCGAAACGGTACTCTTCGATTTTGTATGGATTATAGACAGTTAAACCGAGTGACATTGAGGAACAAGTATCCACTTCTTCATATTTATGACTTTGTTCGATCAGCTGACAAGAACACATGAGTTCTCAAAGATAGATTTGAGATCTAGGTATCATCAGCTAATAATTAGAGCGGAAGATAGGGAGAAGACTATTTTTTGCATTGGATATGGGCATGACTGTAAGCCATTTGGACTGACTAATGCACTAGCCATGTTTATGGATTTGATGCATTGAGTCTTGAGACCGTATTTGGATAGATTAGTCATAGTGTTTATTGATGATATCCTGATATATTCTAAGACTCGTGAGGATCACGAGGAGCACCTCAGGATGATTTTACAACTACTACGAGAGCATAAACTGTACGTCAAGTTTACTAAGTGTGAGTTTTAGCTTACGAAGTTAGATTTTTAGGACATTGTTGGGGCTAGCAGAGTGTCAGTGGACCCTACTATGGTCAGAGTGGTTATTGACTGGTCTACACCGAGATCAGTGTCAGATATCCGTAGTTTTCTTAGCTTGGCAAGATATTATCGTTGTTTTGTGAAAGTCTTCTCGAAGATTGCAACTCCTATGATGCAATTGACGAAGAAAGACGTGCATTTTTAGTGGAACGATGATTGTGAGCAGACGTTCTTGACTTTGAAGGAACGTTTGTCTACTACACCAGTTTTAGTATTACTTAAGTCAGGGAAGGGCTTTAAGGTGAACATTGATGCTTTTAAGGTCAGTTTGGGCTGTGTTTTGATGTACGAGGGTACAGTGATTGCTTATGCGTCCAGTCAGCTGAAGGTTCACAAGAAGAATTACCTTACACGTGACTTGGAGTTGGTGGCAGTGGTGCTTTCACTGAAGAATTGGCGTCATTATCTCTCTGGGGAGAGATTTGTGTTATTTACTGACCATAAAAGCTTGAAATATCTGTTTACTCAAAAGGAGCTGAATATTAGAAAGAGACGTTGGCATTCTTCAAGGATTATGACTTTTCTCTGGAGTATCACCTAGAGAAGGCTAATGTTGTTGATGCATTGAGTCGTAAAAGGGTAGACTCAGAGACGATTATTTGCCATATGACATACGAGTACGGGTTAGTCGAGGCAGTTGAGATGATGTATTATATAGATATTCCGATCGATACTAGGGTGTTGATTTTTGGGCAGATGAGGACTCAAATTGTCTCCATTCAGCGTGTATTTGATGGTCAGCAGAGAGATGAGCAGTATGAAAGATTTTTGGAGTTTGCTAGAAGTCCAGATCATCCAAATTGGAGTCGGTCGATAGACTTATGCCTGAGATTTAGAGGGCGACTGTGGATTCCATCAGTGGTTGATCTACGCAATGAGATACTTTATGAGGCACACCGCTTACATTTTACAGTTCATCCGGGTAGAGCCAATATGATGCAAATATGCATCGTCTCTTTTGGTGGCTTGGGATGAAGACGGATGTTTCTGATTAAGTTAGTGTTGGTGTTTGGGGTTCATGCGCAGCGGAGATTACAAAACAATTTTGATAAAAACCCCAACAGGATCCGAATCTAATTCCATTAAAACCGTTTAAACTATGAAAACTTAATCATACCTCAGTCGCAATGTACCTTTCTGAAGGTTAGTCGATCTCTAAGGCGCTGCCAACGACAAACACCCTCTATCAGCAGTCCACACACGAACGGCGACTGAGATTTGAAGTGCTAGCTTCGAGAGAATACCAAACCTTTTGTTTCTCTCCAAAACGATTTAGAGCATACCAAAATAAGTTGTTTCTAAAACGAAAATAGAGTTTTGGCCTTTTAATCTTTTGTTTTTGTATTCTAACTCAAAACATCTATTTATACAACCCTTGTATATAGACGGTTAAGTAAATTACACATATACCCCTACTTAAAGAAATATAAGTGTAATACACTACAAGGACATTTCTGTCATGAATTTTATCATATAAAACTTGTTTTTCTAAACCATCTTAAAATCTCGCAAAATCATTCTTAGTATGCGACCCAATAGGCTCATACAACGTTGGCAGTGTACCAAAACACATTTTGGTATACAAGTCATAAACGACCTTTAGCAAGACATTATGACTACCCAAGTTGTACAAATATCAAATCGATACAACCTCATCAATAATGTATATAACATCCTTTTGTCACACGATATCCTTTTGATCAAACATAAGGCATGGAATTGTCATCCAACATGTTCAATCGTACTAGTCTCGAATCTCTAGGTAGACTAAAAACATCCAAGTGACATTGATCAATATCAATTCACTTAGACTAGGCCTTTTAACAGTCTAACACATTGAGGGATCCACTAGATATATCTCTTTATATGAGATGGACAAATTCTATCTCGATTACACAACTTCACAACATTATTCACACAGTAGCCAATCACAACCTTTATAATTGTCCGGTTCAAGACAACGTTTGATTGCGTCAAATCATTGTATTTCTAATGTTGAAGTCTCTGGCAATCTCAAGTCAGAGGACTGAATAATATACCTATCATGAGAAACAACTGACTTAATCCATGTGATGTTCTCATAGCTGGTCGGTTCAGTACTTTATTCCTTAACAAGTACTCGTGATCTTGATTCGTATCCCTATACGTATAATCATCATTTGATCATCAATCAAGACTCACACTAGTCTTAATTCATTATAGTTCCCAGTATAATGATCGACTAGGGACATTTAGGATATTTCTGTAAATGCCCATGGATCTAATTATAATGTAAACATGCAAATTAATTATAATAAACAACAAATGAAATCTTCTATTTTATTAACTAAAAGTATTCATAAAGATAGTTAATGGATTAATCTAGGGCACATTCCCTAACAGTTAGAGGGTGTGATATTTGTCAGTAAGTTAAGGCTGAGCATCGCAGACTCAGGGGGTTATTACAGCCATTTCCTGTTCCTAGGTGGAAATGGGAGCACATTGCTACGGATGATGTGTGTTGGAACATGGTGGATCATGGGAGGAGTATCTTCATTTGTGTGAATTTGCTTATAATAATAGTTATCATGCCATTATTGGTATGATATCGTTTGAGGCATTGTACGGGAGTCCATACAGATCTCTATCTTCTGGGCTGAGCCAGAGGATATGGCAGTGACTGGGCCTGAGATTGTAATAGATTACACAGAGAATATACGTCTGATCAAGTTGAGGTTGAAGGGTGCGCAGTACAAGTAAAAGAAATACTATGACATGTATCATGGGTAGTTAGAATATCAAGTTGGAGACTATGTTTATCTGAAGGTATCTTCGATAAAGGGTCATAAGAGGTTTGAGATAAGAGGGAAGCTTGCGCCTAGATTTATTGGTTCATTTCGAGTTGGGAAGCGGATAGGCAAGGTTGCTTATGAGTTGGAGTTACCATATCAGTTATCAGGGATTCACCCGGTATTTTCATGTGTCGATGCTTTGACTTAACAGGTCGAAAGAGAGCAGACGACCGATGGTGGACTTGAATTAGATAGACTTGATAGAGGATATCACGTATGATGAGCAGCCTATCCAGATTCTAGACCTGAAGGTGAAAGTTCTGAGGAATAATGTGGTTCCATCAGTTCTTGTCAAATGGCGGCACCACGGGGATGAAGAACTGACGTGGGAGCTCGAGTCATATATGCGCGAGTACTTTCCTTACCTCTTTTGATTTTACCTCTTTCGATTTTGGTAAGTCTTTCCTTTCATTTGATTTAATTTCAATGACGAAATTCTAATAAGTTAGGAAGATTGTAATGACCCTAAAATCTAACCTGTGCCATGTGTAATTCTAAGTCATACGTGGACCCTTTTCGTGATAAGTGTAAACAATTATCGGTTGTCGACACTGAGGTATGCTATTTTTTGTTGGTATTTTGTATTATTATTTATTTACCCAAAATTAGATTCCAATGTTCCAAACGTGTGAGGGCATTTGAGTGAGAGCATTGATATGGAGAAATGGGTTTAACTCGAGGAAATGTGATTTTTGCGAGTCGGGGCAAACTATGGTCGGGTATTTAGTGATCTGGGGGAAAAATTGAATAGAAAGACTGACAAAATATAATAAATATAATAATTACACGTTGTACGACAAGTATGGTAAGTGAATTGTTCCATAAGAATTTGGTATGTCGTGGACAGAGTTAAGATTTTTAGCGTTTTGGTGTGACAAAGATAAATGTTATGGACGTTTTATAAAGATGGACCATTTTGCTAAGACTTTGGCTTAATTTGGTGAAAAATCGATTCAAAATGGGCACCAAAAGTCAAAACATGTCAAAATAGGGATTTATGAGAATTAATAAATAAAAAGAAATTAAGCTGCTGACAAGCTGCTAAGGGTTTATATATATATATATATATATATATAAAATCGATTCATTTATATAGAACGAATTTGGTTAGTTCGAACGAAACCTCTCCATTCGGTTCTTCGCACGCGGAGCTCCCGACATCCGATTTCTTCCGGTTTCTCTCTACAAAATAGTAGAGCATCGCAAGGCGGTCAGTTTAAGCTAAGTTGTCGCGGTGGAAATGAGGCATTTAGTCCAAAATTTGGTGAAATCTCAATTCAAGGTGTTTTTCCTTAATTCAATTAAAAATCTCATGATTTGTCAATTTCTTTTACGGGGTTTTCATAGGAATCGGTATCAATTGTTTTGAATTGATATATTGAGTTGATTTGTGTCAATTTGGGAGAAATTCCACCGGTGTGGGATAGGGTTTTTGTGATTTGAAGTGATGCAATTTAGTTGATAACAGTTTTGAAGATGTTTTTGCACTTGATATTTATTTATATTGGGATTTTGGATGAATTGAATATTGGTTTTGATTTAAATTGACTCAACAGGTTTTGGAAATATTTGAAAGTTGGTATCGAGTGGTGTTGTGGTGTTTGTTGGCTAGATTTGAGGATTTAATTGTGAAAATATTGATTTGAAAAAGTTTTGTTAGTTCGAAATAAATAAAGTTTGTATTGTCAACAAGTTATATGGGAAAATTATAACTCCTCTATTTTTTATCCGATTTGAGTGTTTTTAGAATCTATGAAAAGTACGAAATGTGTACTATAAGTTTCTTTACGGTCAGTATGGCAAATATTGAGGTTTTCAAGGTTAAAAAAGTTACCTCAAGTTAGTTAGTTGAAAGTTAGTTGAAGTTATAAATAATTATTTTTGGAATTAGCTATCGAGCGTACTTTAGTAGCAGTTTTCACGATATTTCGTGATTTAATTTCACTTAAAGCTTGACCATAATATAATTGGGTATACTGGGTAGTTATTGTAAGTGTATGAGTGTGTAGTAACGTTGGATACAGGTAAGAAAACCAGAAAGGAAATTTACAGTTATTTCATTATGCTTTAATTTATTATTGTTATTGCTCTATCCTGCTTCAGAGTTCTATTCTTTTTTAGTGGTTCAAGGGCAAGTGAGTTAGCGTGATCCTTGAGATTTGGGGGGTTGCACGTTACTATTTTGGAACTTGATATTTACGAGCGGATCTTTTGGTTCTTATATACGGGATAGGAATTTTTTCACTAGGTTGCTGAGGAATTCCTGTTCACGTGGATTTTAGGATGGTGTAAGTTGGCCACGTCCAAAAAAGTCTAAGTTGGGATAGTGAATTGCCTAGGCTCCGCAAAAGCTTGATAGATGTTTCTCCTCGACTCAAACAACTGTCTTACTAAGTCGGGACTACTTGTGTCTTTCCTTTTGATTCTTGGACACTCATTATCGATTGCTTTCGGATTTATTTCATTCTTTATTTATTCATGCATTCCATGTCCTTTTCTTTTAATTAACATGAATAGTGATTGTCATTTATTGTGAAATACTGTAAAATCTTGCTTGGCATTACTTACCTGGAACTCGTCATTTTTGTGTTTGATCGAGTATAGATCCATAGTCGAGCAAAGGGAAAGCTCCTCAGCTTGGTGACTTGTCTTAAGCATATCGAAGTTGTTCTATCTTTTGACTCGATGTAGGTTTGTTTTGTATTACTGTACTTGTATGTTTTGAAACTAGGTTTTGGGAATTAGAGATCTTGGAGGATATTCTCTCGTGATATAACTTTTGGTAGTGATGTATATATTTGCTGGGTTTCCACATTTATAGGTGATCCTAACTAGTGTCTTGAGGTTATTACATTCGTTGGAGATTGTAATTGCTTCCGCTTATCTTTGAATAACTCACTAATGTTAATGATCTCATCTTCAATTGTTGTATAAACGGTAGAAGGTAAGGTAAGGCTGACTAGATTTGCGTGGATTGCTCAAAAATTGACTCGAGGTCTATGTAAGTCTAAGCCAGACATGGTCCATTTCTATGTTTTTGGAACTGGGGTCCTCACAGTATCTCTTTATTCCCTAGTATCTTGACATTTCTGTCCATAGTTTGAATCGGCTACTCCTTATACGTTATATCCTCTCGCAAGTCAATCTGGCTCAAGTCTACCGTCAGTTGTAGTCCTTCGCTTGACTTGTTTAGTCGAAATATAGAAATATAAAAAACTAGATGAACTTTGGCTAGCTGAGGCAGCAATTCCAACTCGTAAGCAACCTTGCCAATTCTTTTTGCAATCCTAAACGGACCAATAAACCTAGGTGCAAGCTTACCTTTGATTCCGAGCCACTTGAGACCCTTCAGAGGTGAAACCTTCAAATACACATAGGCTCCCTCATCGTACTGTAGCTTGTCGTGATACATGTCATAGTACTTTTTCTGTCTTTCCTGAGCTGCCTTAAGTCTCTGACGAATCTATCGTATCTTTTTAGTATGATTAGCAATAATCTCCCGCCCAACTGTCTCCGCATCCTCGGGCTTTGCCCAACATGATGGTAATTTACAAGGTCTGCCATACAATGCCTCAAATAGTGCTATGCTGATACTAGCCTGGAAGCTGTTGTTGAACATAAACTCACATAGATGAAGGTATTTTTCCCAAGATCCTCCGCACTCCAGTACGCACATCCGGAACATGTCCTCTAACACCTGAATCAATCTCTTGGACTGTCCGTCTGTCTGTGGATTGTACACCGTACTCAAGTCAAGTCTGGTGCCAAACTGAGCTTGCATGCTCTACCATAAAAATGGAGTGAACTGCAATCCTCTATCTGACACAATTGATAACGGATCTCCGTGCAATCTGACTATCTTACACTTGTATAGAATGCTCAATCTGTCAACTCTGTGTGTAGTGGATATCGGTATAAAATGTGTAGATTTCGTTAGTTTATCATCAATTACCAAGATATTGTCATATTCACATGGAGATCGAGGCAAACCACTAACAAAATCCATAGCAATGTGCTCCTTATTCTACTGTGGAATAGGAAGAGGCTGCAACAGATCTCTAGGTTACCTATGCTCAACCTTCACACGTTGGCATATCTCACATGAATAGAAAAACGCGAACAATGAGCTTCCTAAAGTATCTCAGTGCACAAATCAACCATCAATGGAATCCACAGTCGCCCTCGATACCTCAAACATTCGTCTGTCGACCGACTCCAGTCTAGATAATCTGAACTATCAGCCATCCCACTGATCCACTAGTATAACTCATAAGTTTGTTGTCCCTAAAAAACAACCTAAAGCGAAACAGTCTGCATCCTCATCTGTCTACAAATATGTGTCCTGGTAGTAGCCGTACGTCAACTGAACTCATCATCTCGGTTGCCTCGAGTAACGCATACTCGTGAGTCATGTGACACACAACTATCTTAACATCATATCTTCTCTTGCTCAAAGAATAAACAACTACGTTAGCCTTTCCAAGATGATACTCAAACGAAAAGTAATAATCCTTCATGAACTCTAACCAATGTCTCTGTCTCAGATTCAGCTCATTCTGAAAGAATAAGTACTTCAAGCTCTTGTGATAAGTGAATAGATCAAACCGCACACCATATAGGTAATGTTTCCAAATCTTAAATGCAAACACCACAACATCCAACTCTAAATCATTTGTTAGATAAATCTTTTCATGAACCTTGAGCTAATGAGATGCATACGCAATCACCTTGCCCTCTTACATTAGTATACAACCCAAACCAACTTTGATGCATCGGTATAAACCACTAAATCCTTTCCTATCTTAGGCAATGCAAGAACTGGTGCAGTCGTTACCTTTTCCTTTAAAGTAGAGAATGCTTGATCACAAGTCTTGTCCCAGTCAAACTTCACATTCTTTTGAGTCAGTCTAGTAATTAGTGTAGCAATCTTGGAAAATTTGGCATAAAACGACGAATAATACCAAGCTAATCTTAGAAAATTGTGGATCTCTATCACTGTAGTTGGAATAAGCCAGTAAATCACTTCTCTAATCTTCACGTAATCAACAGAAACTACGCTAGCTCCAACTACATGCCCAAAAAATTTGACATTTAGAAGCCAAAACTCACACTTACTGAACAGGCATACAACCGGTGATCCTTCAAAGTCTGTAGAATTATCTGGAGATGTCCCTTGTGATCCTCACGAGTCCTAGAATAGA
This sequence comes from Stephania japonica, assembly GCA_039657345.1. Taxonomy (NCBI): domain Eukaryota; kingdom Viridiplantae; phylum Streptophyta; class Magnoliopsida; order Ranunculales; family Menispermaceae; genus Stephania; species Stephania japonica. The sequence goes on from CM077559.1 coordinate 38,226,111, forward strand.
TAAGGATATCATCAATGAACACAATTACAAACCTATCCAGATAAGTCCTCAGTACTATGTACATGAGATCCATAAACATAGCTGGTGCGTTAATTAAACAAAATGGCATGACTGTAAACTGATAAGGGTCGTATCTCGTACTAAACGCAGTTTTCTCCCTATCTTCAACCTTAATCATGAGCTGATGGTAACCTGACCTCAAGTCAATCTTCAAAAACCATTGTGCTCCTGTCATTTGGTCAAAAAGATCATCGATATGAGGAAGCAGATACTTGTTCTTCACGGTTACCTAGTTCAGCTGCCTATAATCAATGAACAACCTTAGGCTATCTTCTTTCTTCTTCACAAACGACACCAGTGTGCCCCACAGTGAGATGTTAGGATTAATGAATCCCAACTCCAACAACTCGTCCAACTGAGTCCGAAGTTCCTCCAACTCTTGAGGTGCCATCCTCTATAGCGGTATAGAAATGGGTTTAGTCCCAAGGACTAAGTCTATGATGAAGTCTATCTCCCTCGGTGGTGGTAGTCTTGGTAGATCCTCCAGAAATACGTCTGTGAACTTACACACTCCAATACTGATCTCCAGTCTCTGAACATTATTCATGACATTTGCAAGCATCTCGGTCTCACTACTCGTTGCCACCCTGTCCCTGGTGATCAGCAATAAAGTAGTTGTCCCTGAAAGCTGATCTCTGTACCATATGCTAACGAAATCATAATAACCTTCCCATAATATTCAATATGGGCATGATAAGTTCCTAACCAATCCATGCCTAACAACGCATCGAACTCTAGAAACTTTAGTACTCTCAAGTGTGCTAAGGATATATCTTGTCCCCAACAACTGTGCTAAGGATCAAGGGTCTTTTAAGCCTAGTGGGTCTCAACCCTAATGCATCTACCATGCATCCAGAAATAAATGAAATTGTAGAACTTGAATCAAACATGGTATGCATCAAAGTACTACAAATCAAAGCCATACCTTAAACAAGATTGCGAGAAGCTCCTTAGTTTGGCTTAACAATAACCTGGACTCTCTCCCGATGTTGTTGATGATGTTGTAGCTGAGCTCTCGTCAACAATGGACACTAAAGCTGAAGATGATCAATCTGATCGCACTTGAAGCAAGTCCACGTCTCTTGCGATCCAAATGGCAACCCCTGCGCCTAACCCTACCTACGTCTCTGTGGAGGTTTCTGAGTCTGACCAGACCTCTATGTTTAATCCTGTCCAGACCTTTGTGTTTGTGTTTGTGTTTGTGTCTGTATCTGTCCACCTCTCTACTCGTATCCCTATTCTTAGAATGTTGCCTCTACAGTTGATGTACAGATCGAGTAGCCTGTGGCGCTCGATTAACAAAACTCGGTGTAGGTACAACTGTTGTCTGTGCAGGTCATTGTGGTGGTGCAACTGAACCACTACTTTGGGCTATATTATCCCTAAAACCCTGCCTATTCTTCCTCCTCTTCTTATCCTGTCGGCTTTCATAATGTTTTTTCGATCTAACAGGTCTAGCCTCGTCTGGATGTGTACGCTACTAACTCTCTAGCAAAACTCTGTTCATATGTTCTCTGCAGTGTATCTGGCTCAATGGAGACCACAACACCTCCAATCTCAAGCAACAAACCCTCAATGAAATAATAGACCTTGTTGATTTCTCTATCTGTGGAACCCACAACATAGGGTAGTAACTATAGATACCATCCCATAAAAGCCTTGATAGACTCACTTGTATATTGCTGTAATGTGGAGAACTCATTCCTCTTCTCCTTTAGCACGGTAGGAGGAAAGTACTTCAGATTAAACTACATTTTAAACTCTATCCAATCCTTAGGTACCCCTTTGGTAAACACCATCGTAGTCCACCACTCATCGGCCCCCCAAGTAACATCGAAGAAGAAATAGAGGCTTGCATGTGCTCTTCAGTAGTAATGATACTATGAACCTTCTCGTGGCTCTTCAAGTACATCTCAACAGCCACCAAATCTGTACCCCCGAAAGACTCCTTAAGGTTATTCCTCTTGAACTCCTGCAACTATCTAGCCTCTGTAGTTGCCTTAGTGCATTTCTCTGTTACGATATCAGGCACTAACTCAGTCTATACAAGAGATACAACATGTACTGCCTTAGCCTGTACCGGTAGGAATACAATAGTCTCTGGCATCGCTGCAATAGCAGTACAAGCTGTAGATGTAGCAATAATTGGTGTATCCATATCCTGAGTAACAGGCACTCCTGATGTAGATAGTGGTGATGGTGTAACTGTAACACGTGTCTTCAAAATCCTCAGTCTAACCGGTGATCTTGGGACGCAACTCTCTAAGTTAAAGTTTGAAAATCCACAACATTGACTAATTGAGGACCCGCTGCCCCTCTGTCATCACTGGGCTCTATCTTATCCGTCATCGCAATCTGAAATAGAAAGTGAATCCCTAAATCAGTAGATAACTACCTATATAGTATAATACACTACAACAAATATAACATATAGAATCAAGTTTTACTTTTCCCCAACTCACCTCATTTCCCAACTAAGCTTCTAGTTCAAGATCATAGGGTTCCATTCTAGGTTCAAACTATTTCCTAACTTCTGCTGGTTTATGTCTTATGATGGTTGTAAGGTTAATTAAGATTCAGTTGTTAAATCTTGTGCTCTGATACCAACTGTGATGGCCCCAATTCCCCATAAAACTGGGCCCCGCCCGGCCTAGACATATATGGACCCCTGAGACCATACTCACGAGTCAGCTTCAAATCTTTCTTTCCTCATTAATTTATCAATTTAAACATTGAGTTATTAGATTTTATCATTATCAGGTAAATTTGCAGCTAAAATCAACTATAATTGTAACAACCCTCAAATTTAACTTGACTTGTGTTACACTTGTTAGGATTGTGACCCGGCTATGTGATACTAGACTGCATTTCGAACTTCGGGAATCAACGCTGGGGTAAATTTTATGATTTTGTGATGTATGTACTAGTATTGTAATATGATACGGGTTGCGAACCAGTTGGGCAAATATAAATCTGAGTGAGGCCTAGGTAAGCGGGGTTTCGGTAGTCATTTTAGCGGGTACTAGAGGTGGTAAACTTAGTCAAATCAAAGATATGACCTTAGCTGAGGAAATATGTTTTTTTCAAATAAAGTATAACTTAGGCATAAATAATTTAATTGAACACTAAATGTGGGACCGCTTCGAGAGCGTGCCGGATGCAGGGCACTGAGTACTGGATAGACAAGAGTTAGTATGACCTCGGGTACAAATTTATAAAGTTAAATTGATGGCCTAACATAAGTTATATGATTTATTTTGAAGTTAGTCAACATGAGTCCTATAGTTGACTTGAGAAATTCAATAGGTTTAGGATGAACCTTGGGATGCACAACATGAAGTAATTCAAGAAGATGTGTCATAGTTATGGTGTCAGTGAAGTTAGGGACTGGGTTTATAAAGACCGTGGGATCAGCCTTGAGACGTGTACACATGTGTTGATGAAATCAAAAGAGGTATAAAAAGGAACCCACCTAACTTTACTATTCATTTTCTTCCCCAAATCGGTTTCTCTCTTCATCGATCCCTGTTGGACTAAGTGTTTAGTCACTCTAACTCCGACCGGAATTTTGATGGAAACAAACAAGGTAAATATACTAATAAATTTTATCAAGTGTATTTCAGTTTCATCAAAGGTTGTGAAACATCACATCATGGGTATTCGAGCATTCAAGCTATACAAGTTCAAGACTCGACATACATAAAGGAATGAAGACGAAAGATCAAGGCCACGAGTTGTAAAATTGATGTAAGGTATTCAAGTTCACTTAAGCAAGCCTATTGCATTAGTTCATGCATATCGTGATTTTAAAATGGATTTTCAAATGTCAAGTGATTACTTGAAGATTTCGATCCCATAAGTCTAAACTATGTTAAACTATATATCGCATTTTAAAAATCATTGCGAAAGCTTTTGAAAAAGAAAAACTTGTTTTTTGAAAGGTCTTTGAAAAAAAAACTGCATATTTGCAGAAAAGTCCCTCGCAAATCATGAAACCGAGATTTTCCATTTTCGGGATTTGTGAAAAAATCCAAACCATCCAAATAGGCCATATGAACCATAACAAACATGTATTATATGTTATATGAGGGCTCATTGGGTCTAGGACGTGTTAAAGGGTCGCTAACACAAGGGACAGAATTAATTATTCTGAGGTCCCTGCAGTTAGCGCGCTAATACTGTTATTAGCGCGCTATGTGCAGAGTTAGCACGCTAGGTCATAAAATTAGCGCGCTAATTGCAGTCCTGACAGCTTTTTTATAAAGCTGAAAAATTCTCTTTAATTCGAATTTTTGATCAAATCTCGGCCCTTGGATGCACACAACGGTCATATATTGGTCTATAAATATATACAACTCTCCCAAACACATAAGGCACAAAAATTAGGTTTTAAAATCAAAGAAAAACATTTGTGCTCAAATTTTTCAAGAGAAAGAGCTTGGGGTTATCAAGCTACACTTAGAGGCTATTCATTCAACATCAAAACCAGCACTCTTGGGGCACTCTAAGGAGTACAACAACCTCTCCAGAACTGATTTTCAAGTCATCTTCTTGGGGTTGTAAGAAAGTCCATTCCCTAGCTTTTCTTGTGCTTAAATTATATATTCTTGTGTGATTGATTTGGAAAATTACTTGTTGTGTTGTTAAACACACTTGTATTGGGTTTTGCACTTAAACTTGATTTATTAAACCCTTGGACTGATTTGAACAAGAGTTTGTGCTTAAACTCAATTTTTATCAAACTTCTTGTTCTTTGGATTTGAAACCGGTTTTGTTCTTGGTCACGCGTCGAACGTGCCAAATATATATCCCGTTGATATATACCGGATCCTACAATGGATTTGTAGTAGCGGTAAAGACGGGGTCGAACCACAAGAACCAAGTTATTCCTTTAGGAGGTGCGGAAAGGGAAAATCGGGAGTTTTAATAATGAACTAGATTAAGAGAAAACAAGAAAGTTAGCAAGCAAAGATAATCAAGTAGAGAAGTAGAAAAGTAGAGAAGTAAGAATTCTATAAGAAAAATGATCCAAGCCATCAACTTCACACGGCTATCCTATGACAAATACACTTATCATTGACCTAAATAAAGATAGATTGAATGTCGTGATCTAGTGTAGCTATAGAATCCCGTAAGACGTGAATTCCTCGTTCTCCTATTACCGATAGTTAGGGTAAGACCTCTAACTATTACCCTAGTCAATTCACATAACCCTAGGCATGTACCTTGGGTTCAACATGATGACCGCTATAATTCATGATTCATGAGAACACTACACCTAGATAACCGGTACAACAAGCGTGTCCGATTCAACCTATGTTTCTAAGATACATGGTCTAAAACTCTGTGAGGGGATTAACGCAACCAGAGCGACCACTTGCCACAAATACGAGTCTTTTGCACGATTACGTATGCATTCGACTCGATGGCGATAGGTTTCAAACTACAACTAATGCGAGGGCCCTTCACATCAATCAAGTAATCAACCATAATATTAAGAACAATACCAAAGAAACTAGAAAACAACAATCAATCAATGAAATTAAAGAATAAATAGATCTTACAAATTAGAAAGTCATAGAATAGCCGCGATCGGTCTCCGGCTTGAATCCTTAAAGGATTAGCCGGACATACATTGAAGAAATACACCAAGCTCTTTTTATTGAAGAAAGACTAAAAGTACAAAAATCCTAAAATAATATGTTGTCGCCTCCGTATGTTCTTCTCCGAACAAAGGATGATCTCTCCCAAACTCTCAAACCCCAATTTATAGATGTGTCTTTGTAACAGTTGGAGTGATTTATGCCCATTTGAATGTTTTTATGATTAATGGCATGATTTGTGGCACGTGATTGGTGGAAAAGGCTGATTGGCATGATTTGTGGCGCATAATTGATGGAAACGGCTGATTGGCACAATTTGTGGCGCGTAATTGATGGAAACGGCTGATTGGCGTGATTTATGGCGCGTGATTGGTGGAAAAGGCCTGTGAGACGCAGTTTGACCAATAAAATCCCAACACGTGACAGAATTAAATACTCTATTACGAGAAAACCCCGACATCCAATTACTGCAAGTAAATACTCTATTTTGAGTATTTTTCTGCTCCGAATTCAACCGTGACCTCGGATTCACCTAAAAGTGAGAGATGAGTATAAATTTAGTGGTATTTTGGAGACTTTGACATAAAAACACACATAAACAAATGGTAAATAATGCATATTAAACGACTTATCAAATACCCCCAAACTTAGGACTTTGCACGTCCCGAGCAAAGAAGTAGATGATACACAATCCTAAAATGCAAACTAAGACTCCTAATACTACAATGACTCAATACTAACCTAGCATGATGAAAGGCATGCTTAACTAATCCTATGCCCAATTCCAAGTTAAATGGAGTTACCTTTGGTTTATATCGCCACTAAATCTACTATCTTTTCAATGGAGCCTGGAGTTATGATTTGTTCAGCATTGGAGTCCGGATATTGATAGAAATCACACTTTTCAGAAACTAGATCCCGCCTAAACCAAGACCATCAACTACTCAAATTTCTAGGTCAATTCACGAAAGCGCACAAGAATGATCTCTTCATGATAGCGCATCAACGCTTTTAAGTGTACCATATGCGAGAAATGCAACCATACTCTCCACTAGTGTGGATCTAACACCAATGAGGGTCAATAGGACTTTCATGGGTTGTGGCTTGGGCTGGGGTGGGGTACAAAGGAAAGGATATAAGGGAATTCGAAGCATTGGAAAGCTGAAGACTTAGACTCTCAAAAGATAAGTTATAAGAGAACATGAAGGATCACAAATGCACTTAACTGATTTTTCTTTGAATTATGTGCAATCCTCACCTTTTTCCAACCACCCGGCTCCCTGCTCCATTTCCTGCGGATACCGTTTTAGGTGGGACTCTCTATTCATGACTTAAAATTTTTTTATCATGAATATTTTTTCCTTATTTCGGGTATATAAACAACGCTTCAATCTTTTTTTTTTTTTTTTTTTTTGTTCATGTCTCTTTTTAAAGATTTCAAGTCTAAGCCAAGCTTCCAATTGGGTAAGGATAGTATAAGGCTAAGGGTGTGGGTTTTGTGTTAGGTTGAAGGAAGTTAAAGTTTGGTTGGCTCGAGGGGTTAACAAGAGTAATCGCATTAGGTAGGCTAGAGGCTAAGGGTTATATCAAAGATGGCCTAAATCACTCCCTCAATGGTGGTTCGATCACAAGAAATATGCCTCAAGTAGGTGTCACCATCGTTCTAGTACCCTTGAAATCAAACTTGGCAAAAGTTTGACCATCTACCCTTTTTGGTATCTAGTACAAGGCCCAAACAAAAGTCTAGCCTCCTATTATGTGATCTCAACAACACCGGACACCATACCAAAGTGAATATGTCTCCAAAACCTCAAAAAAAATATCAAGTCTCGAAAGTGGCTTATGCAACTCATCCATAACCAAAGGCATTTAACAACGTTTTAGGCAAACTCTAAATGTTCTAAGCTAAATGATCCTAAATGCATCTAACATATGCAAAAATATGCAACATAAATATCAATAATCAACATGATCCTAGATAACATACTATATGAGATGTCATGAAATGCATGAAGACAAAAATTGATAAGAATGAGACAAGAAAAAGAGAAACACAACCATACATACCATCCCATGGAATACGCAATACCCAAAAAAAAAAAAAAAAATATAACTATTACACCCGATGTCTTGCGCAAATTCCATACCAACCAACCGAAAGTAGTCCACGATCCCTAAAATCACCCCCAAACTTATTCCAAACCTTGTCCTCAAGGTTTTTTTTTAAATAAGCGGGAAGGTGACAATCCACAAAGAAATAGAATGACATGATACAAATGCAAAATGTCCAAGTCTCCAATCAAAAGAACCTGATACTCTGGGCGTCCACTCATGAAAGAACGACACTGTGATGACTCAAACCTCAATCGGTATATTCTGGGTTTGTCAAAGAATGACTATCCAGCTCTTGCCGTGGGAATCCTCATAGAACGGCTTCAACTCATGGGGTTAGACCGAGTCGAACTACGGTGCATAAAAAAAAAAAAAAAAAAAAAATCCTAAAGGAAAGGGACTTGGTCCCAAGAACGGCGCCAAAATTTGGTCACGCGTCGAACGTGCCAAATATATATCCCGTTGATATATACCGGATCCTACAATGGATTTGTAGTAGCGGTAAAGACGGGGTCGAACCACAAGAACCAAGTTATTCCTTTAGGAGGTGCGGAAAGGGAAAATCGGGAGTTTTAATAATGAACTAGATTAAGAGAAAACAAGAAAGTTAGCAAGCAAAGATAATCAAGTAGAGAAGTAGAAAAGTAGAAAAGTAAGAATTCTATAAGAAAAATGATCCAAGCCATCAACTTCACACGGCTATCCTATGACAAATACACTTATCATTGACCTAAATAAAGATAGATTGAATGTCGTGATCTAGTGTAGCTATAGAATCCCGTAAGACGTGAATTCCTCGTTCTCCTATTACCGATAGTTAGGGTAAGACCTCTAACTATTACCCTAGTCAATTCACATAACCCTAGGCATGTACCTTGGGTTCAACATGATGACCGCTATAATTCATGATTCATGAGAACACTACACCTAGATAACCGGTACAACAAGCGTGTCCGATTCAACCTATGTTTCTAAGATACATGGTCTAAAACTCTGTGAGGGGATTAACGCAACCAGAGCGACCACTTGCCACAAATACGAGTCTTTTGCACGATTACGTATGCATTCGACTTGATGGCGATAGGTTTCAAACTACAACTAATGCGAGGGCCCTTCACATCAATCAAGTAATCAACCATAATATTAAGAACAATACCAAAGAAACTAGAAAACAACAATCAATCAATGAAATTAAAGAATAAATAGATCTTACAGCGGTTAGAAAGTCATAGAATAGCCGCGATCGGTCTCCGGCTTGAATCCTTAAAGGATTAGCCGGACATAATTGAAGAAATACACCAAGCTCTTTTTATTGAAGAAAGACTAAAAGTACAAAAATCCTAAAATAATATGTTGTCGCCTCCGTATGTTCTTCTCCGAACAAAGGATGATCTCTCCCAAACTCTCAAACCCCAATTTATAGATGTGTCTTTGTAACAGTTGGAGTTATTTATGCCCATTTGAATGTTTTTATGATTAATGGCATGATTTGTGGCACGTGATTGGTGGAAACGGCTGATTGGCACAATTTGTGGCGCGTAATTGATGGAAACGGCTGATTGGCGTGATTTATGGCGCGTGATTGGTGGAAAAGGCCTGTGAGACGCAGTTTGACCAATAAAATCCCAACACGTGACAGAATTAAATACTCTATTACGAGAAAACCCGGACATCCAATTACTGCAAGTAAATACTCTATTTTGAGTATTTTTCTGCTCCGAATTCAACCGTGACCTCGGATTCACCTAAAAGTGAGAGATGAGTATAAATTTAGTGGTATTTTGGAGACTTTGACATAAAAACACACATAAACAAATGGTAAATAATGCATATTAAACGACTTATCAGTTCTCATCAATCTATTTAAAAGGTTTCATATTTGAGTTTTGCATAAAATTAGTTTTATACTTGCATTTCTCAATTGTTTTTATACTTGCATGCATAAGAGTGATTAGGCTCTAGGAGGCTTGCTTGTATTTGAACTTGATACCACTTTACTTTGTAAAGTGTAATTTCACTTGTATTGATCAAATCTTAATTGTAAGACTTAGTGGGATCTAAGTCGAAAGGGAAGACCTAGTTGAGGCTAGGCATATATCCTAGTTGCGGCTAGGTGAGAAAAGTCCTAGGTGGGTCTAGGTGGAAAATCCTAGTTGCGGCTAGGTGGTTGTATAAGACCTTATTGCGGTAAGGCATCGTGTAAAAGACCTAGTTGAGGCTAGGCATTCACTAGGCTAGTTGGCTTAGGGTGTAACACTTATTGATAATATAAGTGAGGTTTGAAAATTCTAACCGGGGATGTTAGGTAGTGGATGTAGATCGGTTGGATCGAACCACTATAAATCACGTGTCTTATTTCCATCTCCTCTACCCCCTTCTTGATTGCATAGTATTGATATTTATCATTGGTGTATACATTATCATTATTATTTATGCATAAAGTATTAAAAAGGCGATAATCACTCGGTAACCCAATTCACCCCCCCTCTTGGGTGACCTTCAATTGGTATCAGAGCGGGTTATTGCTCAAAGTGTTACTAACATATCTTTGAGTGTTTTTGTGCATGGATGCAATCTCTAGATTTCTCTCGCCTTAGGGAAGGCAACTCATCCGTCCGATCTCCCTACTTTGATGGAACAAATTATGCTCATTGGAAAGTTCGAATGAAGTTTTACATTAGAGCACAAGGGAGACATTTGTGGGACACAATTGAAAATGGATACTCTCCACCGAACAAGTCCTTGAAAGAATACACCGCCGAGGAGATCAAGATCGAGCTCTCAAATGATCAAGCCATGAATCATTTGTTTTGTGCACTAAGTGAGAACGAATTCAACCGAGTTAGTGCTTGTCAAACGGCCAAGGAAGTATGGGAAAAACTTGAAGTGCATTATGAAGGTACACAACAAGTCAAGAACACTAAGTTGAGGATTCTTGAAGAACATTATGAGACCTTTCGAGTGGAGCCCCATGAAGACATAGCCACGGCCATCACAAGGTTCACGAAGCTCTTGAATGAAATTAAAAATCTTGGCAAACATTATGATCAAGAGAACTCGGTGTACAAGTTCCTTAGAGGCTTGCCTAAGGAATGGGATGCAAAGAAATATGCTATTCTATCGGCTCAAAACATTGGAAATTATACCTTTGATGCATTATGCGGAGAATTAATGGTTTATGAATTTGAGCTAAGAGACCGTGCTAGATTGGAAGCACTCTGTGGTTCGACCAAGAAAGAGTCAAAGAAGGAGCATGCATTGAAAGTTACTTTTCTATCGGCCGAAGATGATGTGAGCTCAAGTGAAAGTGACTCTTTTGAACAAGAAGTAGCCATGCTATCACGAAAACTCAAGAAGGCAACATACAAAAGAGACAAATACAAGAAGAAGTACAAAGGTGCAAACAACCCACACAAATCACGCGAGATGATTTGCTATGAGTGCGGCAAACCAGGACATAAAGCATCGAAATGCAAATACTTGAGAAGAAGCAAGAGACATGAATCATCATCATCATCATCATCATCATCATCATCATCATCTAGCTCCGACTCCGAGTCAGGAAATGAGAAGGCCATCCTTTGTCTTATGGTGAGGAGTGAGGTAAGTGACTCTAAATCTTTCAATTATGATGATGTAAATGCATTGAATGATATGTTTATTATTCATGACCTTAGGAATGAATTAGAAAAGGAGGTCAAAAAGACCAAACAACTCAAAAAGAGTTTGATCAAAGCCATTAGTGAGATTGAACCTCAAAATGAGATTATTGATGATCTCCAACAGGACTTAGATTTGGCCATAAATGAGAAAATAGGCTTAGCAAAAGAAATAGAGGACTTGCCACTACGGTGACCAAGTTTACAAGTGGCACCAAAATGTTTGACATGATGTTGGGCGCACAACGACGTGCACTCAACAAGAGAGGCATAGGCTATGGTGCAAGCCTATTGAGCTATGGAAAGCTTTTGGCCGAGTCTAAGAGATGTTTAAAATGCAATAGATCTCATAATGTTGGCAAATGTGTCCTAAATAGGACCAATAGAGGTAAACTTGCATGGGTAGAAAAGAATGTATATGATACACAAATCATGGAATACAAAGGTGCATGGGTACCAAAGTCCATGATTCATAGAGTGAATTAGATTCACTTTGGAACATGAATGTGCTAAAACGACAAATTGATATATAGGAGTTAAGCATGATAGGCCTTACATTAGTCACATACACATAGCATGCATACACTGTTATTTTTGATGTCATGACTGCATTTCACATATATTTTATGTAGAACCATGATGAATTAATACAATGTAGCCAAGCACTTTTAGGCCAAATTCATTGACACGGCATGAGTTAGGCATTTCTCATAAATCGGACCTTCTACACATGTTTTAAGTGTTTTAATCATCTTTATATGATGTTAATGAAGTGTCCATGAAGTTTGAGATAAATCGGAGTTGTGCATCAAAAATCCAAAAATTTTAATTCCAAAATTCCAGAGAGGAATTAGCGCGCTAGGTCTAGCAATTAGCGCGCTAGGTCAATCAATTAGCGCGCTAATTCCCCCTGACCAGACAAACTTCACATTTACCATGTTTTAAAGTCATGTGTTGAAGCCATTGTTTTAAATTGGGAGAGACCTTTAGGTAATGTGAATGAAATTGATAAGGGAAAACTTTATACCCATTTTTTTTTTGTTGGCATCTAATTTTTTGGAGGAGCAAGACATGTACCTAAAATGAGAAATTTGTTGGTATCACAAACTGAAACATGCATGTTGATAGGGGGAGCCTAGATTCTCGACTATTTCCTTAAGTTTTCATCTGATGCACATCAATAGGGGGAGCATTTAGTTGTTATCATTCTCATAAAACGGGAGAGCCTTTCTAATGATATCATGATTTTTATCCGTGCCCCACTTTTTGATGGTATCAAACGGGGGAGAAAGAGTGTTGAACTTGAGAGGGTTGAACTTGAGAGAGTATAAATTTCATCCATTATTGTGATGTTCATACACTTGTATTATATTTTATGCTTGTCAAGTTCACATTGTTTGTTATCATCAAAAAGGGGGAGATTGTTGGACTAAGTGTTTAGTCACTCTAACTCCGACAGGAATTTTGATGGAAACAAACAAGGTGAAAATATACTAATAAGTTTTATCAAGTGTATTTCAGTTTCATCAAAGGTTGCGAAACATCACATCATGGGTATTCGAGCATTCAAGCTATACAAGTTCAAGACTCAACATACATAAAGGAATGAAGATGAAAGATCAAGGCCACGAGTTGTAAAATTGATGTAAGGTATTCAAGTTCACTTAAGCAAGCCTATTGCATTAGTTCATGCATATCGTGATTTTAAAATGGATTTTCAAATGTCAAGTGATTACTTGAAGATTTCGGTCCCATAAGCCTAAACTATGTTAAACTATATGTGTATATTAATATCGCATTTTAAAAATCATTGCGAAAGCTTTTGAAAAAGAAAAACTTGTTTTTTGAAAGGTCTTTGAAAAGAAAACTGCATATTTGCAGAAAAGTCCCTCGCAAATCATGAAACCGAAATTTTTCAATTTCGGGATTTGTGAAAAAATCCGAACCATCCAAATAGGCCATATGAACCATAACAAACATGTATTATATGTTATATGAGGGCTCATTGGGTCTAGGACGTGTTAAAGGGTCGCTAACACAAGGGACATAATTAATTATTCTGAGGTCCCTGCAGTTAGCGCGCTAATACTGTTATTAGCGCGCTATGTGCAGAGTTAGCACGCTAGGTCATAAAATTAGCGCGCTAATTGCAGTCCTGACAGCTTTTTTATAAAGCTGAAAAATTCTCTTTAATTCGAATTTTTGATCAAATCTTGGCCCTTGGATGCACACAACGGTCATATATTGGTCTATAAATATATACAACTCTCCCAAACACATAAGGCACAAAAATTAGGTTTTAAAATCAAAGAAAAACATTTGTGCTCAAATTTTTCAAGAGAAGGAGCTTGGGGTTATCAAGCTACACTTAGAGGCTGTTCATTCAACATCAAAACCAACACTCTCGGGGCACTCTAAGGAGTACAACAACCTCTCCAGAACTGATTTTCAAGTCATCTTCTTGGGGTTGTAAGAAAGTCCATTCCCTAGCTTTTCTTGTGCTTAAATTATATATTCTTGTGTGATTGATTTGGGAAATTACTTGTTGTGTTGTTAAACACACTTGTATTGGGTTTTGCACTTAAACTTGATTTATTAAACCCCTTGGACTGATTTGAACAAGAGTTTGTGCTTAAACTCGATTTTTATCAAACTTCTTGTTCTTTGGATTTGAAACCGGTTTTGTTCTCATCAATCTATTTAAAAGGTTTCATATTTGAGTTTTGCATAAAATAAGTTTTATACTTGCATTTCTCAATTGTTTTTATACTTGCATGCATAAGAGTGATTAGGCTCTAGGAGGCTTGCTTGTATTTGAACTTGATACCACTTTGTAAAGTGTAATTTCACTTGTATTGATCAAATCTTGATTGTAAGACTTAGTGGGATCTAAGTCGAAAGGGAAGACCTAGTTGAGGCTAGGCATATATCCTAGTTGCGGCTAGGTGAGAAAAGTCCTAGGTGGGTCTAGGTGGAAAATCCTAGTTGCGGCTAGGTGGTTGTATAAGACCTTATTGCGGTAAGGCATCGTGTAAAAGACCTAGTTGAGGCTAGGCATTCACTAGGCTAGTTGGCTTAGGGTGTAACACTTATTGATAATATAAGTGAGGTTTGAAAATCCTAACCGGGGAGGTTAGGTAGTGGATGTAGATCGGTTGGATCGAACCACTATAAATCACGTGTCTTATTTCCATCTCCTCTACCCCCTTCTTGATTGCATAATATTGATATTTATCATTGGTGTATACATTATCATTATTATTTATGCATAAAGTATTAAAAAGGCGATAATCACTCGGTAACCCAATTCACCCCCCCTCTTGGGTGACCTTCAATCCCCTCACCTCTCCTCCTCTCTTTCCCCTACCACAGTGGAGCGCCGTCAACCTTCGACGAGTCCTTTAGTGGTTGGAGAGTCTTCAGTCACCGGAGTAGGTTCCACTTCCCGTTCTCTCTCTCTCTTTCTCTCTTTTTTTTTTCTTTTCTCTCTCTGTCTGACCCCGACATCACTGTTTTCTTTTCATTTTTGTTGTTACGATGACCGTGGACGCCGCACCGGAGTCAGTCCCATCGACCCACCGGTGCCCAAGCGATCCAGAGAACAACCAATACACGACTATAGGGTCGGTATTCACTGATGTGTCGATTTTATGGTTCAATTTTGGGTGCCCTGTTTCTCGGATCTGTAGTATATACGAGTGAATATCTAGGATCCTATGATAATCTGATACGAGTTACGGACTATCTTGGACTCCCGACATATGCGGGTGACGAGTTCGAAACGCGGCATTTTCGATTTAAGACTCACAACTGCAGATTTGGTGTTTCGGCTTACATCTCATGGACTTGGTGAACTCAACAGTGTCACCAAGTCTTTGGGGTGTGTATACCCACTGCAACCGCCGAACCTCCGTGTATGAAGGGTGCATGCCGTAGGGACGCCTCCGGCCATGACCCGTACGGCGTGACTCGCCCAGAACTCGACCAGTGAGTCTCAGATGCGTAGGAAGGAGAACGTTGTAATAGTGGAGTTGTTTTAAGGAGGAAGATGAAGGTTATTCATGGGCCTCAATAGTGAAGGCCTAATAGAAGCCCACTAACTTCCCATATTTAAAGAACAACCCATATATATAAGTTTTTTGTTATAAAAATGCATAGGGTGTATAGAAAGCCCATCATATGTATGTGTGATTCAAAGTGTGCGGTGTGTGTGCAAGTGGTTTTGCTTTGTGCATGGAACGTGGGTATTTCGAGTATGTGTGGGCGTTTTGGTGTGAGTACATGGACTTGTGGGTGAGGGTTTGTACTAGAGTAAAACTCGTCATAGGTTCGAATTTGAATCTTTTACAGTATAATGTAAGTGTTGGGTGTGGTGTATGCGGATTTTAATTATAAAATGTCGTAGTCACACCGTAGGGCCATGGGCTAACGGCATGACCCGCATACCACTAAACCAATAAAATTTTCATAACTATCTGAGCCAGTTTCAATACTGTTTTTAAAATCAAACTACGATGATGAATGTAACAACCCTCGCATTTTAACACGACTTGTATGATACTTGTCAGGACCGTGACCCGGCAACGCGATATTAGGCGGTATTTCGAACCTCAGGAGTCAACATTGAGGTAATTTTATGATTATTTGATTTTGTGTATTATTATTTTAGTATTTTACGGGTCTCGAGTCATTTTGGCAATTTTTAATGTGAGAGAGATTTTCGCTTAGCTAAACGGGGGAGAAAAATACAATTAAAATAATTTTAGTAGAATTTAAATAATTATTTGAAAAGACGAGGCAAGACTACGCGCACAATGGAGGAATAAGGATCGAGGAATACAAGATTTATATGGGAGTTGGTCAACTAAGTGACTTACGAGTCAATTGTTGGAGAGCATATAAGAAATTGTTAAACTGACAATAACTCTAATTTGAGGAGCCATGGGATGGACCTCGAGATGGGTGGATGTTTTAAGATGAAATATGTAGAAAAAAATAAAAGAATAAGTGGTGTAAAGGTAATTTTGACCTAAATGACATATATATAAATGTTTGTAAACAAAACCCTAACTTTTCTACACCCAACTGCCGCCCCCTCCTTCCTCTTCTCCAACCAATTCTTCCCCTTCCTTTCCATCACTCTCGGTCTCTCCTCCTCTCTACCACTCTCTCTCGGCCTCTCCTTCCATCTCCTCACTCTCGATTTAACTCTCCTCCCTCTCACCCTCGCAGTCTCCTCCCTCTCACTTTCATTCACGACTCACCCTCCTCGTTCGACCGTCGCCACCTCCACCCTCCACAGCACGGGAAACTCGCCGAAGGTATAGCTCACTCTCTTTCTCTCTCTCGATCTTGCACTTACTCACTCACCTCACTGTTTCTCTCTCTCTCTCTCCCTCTTTCGGCCGATGCTCTGCTCGCCGTTTAGGGTCTTCGTGGCTGGTGTGACCGTCCCCGGTAACGGCCAATTAGAGGCGACGCCGCTGGCTGGAGGTGGCTCATTCTCTTGGTAAAAGCCATGGTGGACTTGTGGACTGTGGTGTGGTGTGTGCATGTGCATGCATGTGTGTGTAATGTGTGAATGGGAAGTAAAATAGTGGGGTGCACACAATAGTGGGATGTTGTGTGCACATAATAGTGGGGTGCACACAACCGTAGGGTGTTGTGTGCACATAATAGTGAGGTGTATCATGTGTGTGTGTATAAATAAAAGAAGAGATGTATGGATAATTTATAAATATAATGGTGTATGTAAATGGGCCTGTGTTAGGGCCAAATAAGGGCCATAAGAGGGACAAGATTTTGTTAAGGCCCATAATCTATGAAAGTAGAAATATGTTCACCGTATCAGTGGACTTTTCCCAACGGTTTGGGCCACCTTAACAAACGATTTTAAAACAAACTCATGCAAGCAACTTGAGATTAAATGCTAAGTCTTAAACTAATATTCGGGATTCAAACCCTTATCAGGTAGTCGGGAAGTCGCGGAGGACGCGTCAGAGTCTCGGAGTTTGTTACTCGGGTCGCGATAGTTCAGGTAAGTACATTTGCCCTAAAAAGCATTTGTACGTTAGTAAGTCAGCTAAGAAAATATCATGTGATTCATTTTCCTTTCATTGTGTTTGTTGTTACCAAATTATTGGCATTCCATTCATTATTCCTTGTATGTGTGTTCTTGGCATAAGTTTGTGTCTCGAAGGTACATGCGACCTGCACTAGAAGGGATAAAACGTAAGCACTCGTGCGCACAAGTGTTTGACCACCCCTAGTGATTGTGTGATAACATGTACTGGATTGTAGTGGATTGTTATGGTATTGTTGTGGAATATAGACCACTTATGGCCTCTTTTGACTCGTAGGACACACATGTTTCGATTGCATTTGTTTTCCAGTCTGTCTATCATGCAACTTGTTTATTTAACTTCCTGTCTTTCAATACCCGCATGATATTTAGACTGTCTTGTTTGTTATTTCATGAATTACTGTTATATTCTTCTGGCTTTACTTTCGATTTCTCTCAGTTGCTCACTATCTAGTTTGTGACGGTGGGTGTAGATAGGACGGAGTACAATAGAGGCAAGGGACCTTGCCTAGGAGATTTTTTGTGAGCAGTTGGACTTGAGGTACCGAGATGTAGGCTCATGTTTATTTCTATTTGTATGACGTTATATATATGATTTTTGTTTGGAATTGGGAATAGATTTTGAGGTAGATACCATGAATTTGTTAAGTTTACTTGGACATGAACCTATCGGTGTTTTCCACATTTATATGGATTCCTGATTCTTGTTTGATTGAGTTATTTCCCAATAATTGATTAGTTTTAAATTCTCTTCTGTTGTGTTATACTAGCAATAACTCTTTCATAAAACTTGAAATTTGATGATTTGAGGCTGACTAGGCTCGTCAGGCTCACTGAGTGTCAACTCGGGACCTGCACGGGTCTAGGCTGGGCGTACCCAAATGCATTGGGAATTTTAGGCCGTCACAGTTAGTATTAGAGTGCAAGGTTCTAAAGACTTTAACTCTTGATGTAAATTCATAAAACACAAGCCATTAAAACCAGCGGAAGTTAAGTATGGTCGAACTTAGAAGTGGAAACCCTATGATCCTGTAGAAACTTAGCTGGAGGAGTAATGGGTTTAGTCGGATAGTTTTTACACATATTATAATTGTTATGTGTATTATTATAGTATACGGTAGCTACAAACTGATCTGAGAAGTTCGTTCTCTTGATTTAGACGACGATGGCAGATCAGATCGGTCTGGGCGATGATAGCAGCACATCTGGCACACGATATGCTAGCGCGAACGATGTGCATGCCTTGACTCAAAGAGTTGCGACACAGGACGAGCAGCTACAAGAGATGTTACGATTATTGAGGACACTCGTACCAACTACCACTACACCATCGACTCCGACTACACCATTACCATCTACTGATACCCGAGGAGCAGAGACCCCGATTGCGGCGGCATCTACGGCTTTGATTTCTTTAGAGGCAGTACCCGAGGGAGTTGTTATTTCGCCAAATACGATAACCGAGGCGGAGACACCGGCTACGCTAGTAGCTACTACAGAGGTTACTTTAGTTACGACTCCAGCAAAAAGTTCGGGAGCCACTGCTGAGGCGAAGCAGTGGAGGGAATTTAAGAGACATGATCCCATAAAGTTCTATGGCGGTACTGATGTTAGGGCAGTGAAACTATTTTTGAAGAGTCATGAAAAGTTTCATTCGATCATTGCCACGGAGGACCACATGCGAGCGGCGATATCCTCGTTGATGTTACAAGGGGAGGCAGATGATTGGTGGACGACTATTATTACAACACGAGGCGTTCCGAGAGACTAGATCGACTTCAAGACCCACTTTAATCACAAATACTTTCCACCAATTGTGCTTCAAGCAAAGAGGAATGAGTTCATGGCGTTGAGGCAGGGCGCTAATGAGTCAGTGATGGAGCACATGGGTAGATTTTCATTATTGTTGCCTTATGCTGGAGGATCTACAAACACCGAAACTGATAAAGTCTATTATTTCACTGAGCGTTTGTTACCTGCGATTGGTGGTTCCGTAATCATTACGCAGCCGGATACCTTGCAGATTGCGTATGAGCGAAGTTTAGTACGGGAGGGTTACTCGCTTACTCATCCGGAGGAAGCGAGACAGGCCAGATCAAAGTTTCGATCGGAGGAGCGCCATCAGGACAAGAAGATGAAGAAGAACAGGTGGAATTTCCGTGACCGTAGAACTCAGAGCGTAGGGTCCTTTGCACAGTCGACTACTCGTCCGACACATACTTCCCCACTAGTATCGAGTTTTTCCAGTCATCTACCGCAACCTAGTCGATCAGGACAACAGGCACAGAGGCAGATCACTGAGAGTAGGGGTACTGATCGAGGAGACAGGTAGAGTAGGACACAGAGGTCTGGTCAGACTCAGAGTTTTGCACAGGGGCAAGGTCAAAGCCAGAGCCAAACTCAGGGATCGCAAGATACCTATACATGTTTCAAGTGCGGAAAGGTTGGCCACATTCAGAGGGATTGCCCTCAACCACCGAGAGCACTGCCACAACATCATCAACGTCAAAGGGAACACATCCAGGCAGCTGTTGAGCCAAACAAGGTGGCGTCCCGAAACCTTGTTGAGGGTATGATTTCTATTTGCAGTACTATCATGCATACCATGTTCGATTCCGGTTCCGTTGTTTCGTTTATTGTTGGTTGAATGGTAGATAAGCTAGATTTGAAACCTGTTAGGCTTAGAAAACCTCTCTTTCTTAGCACTGTTGCTGGAGATAAGATTTATCCGAATTTGTTATGCTTCGATATTCTGGTAGAGATAGGGGGTTATGAGTTACCACTGGATATAAGAGTGCTCGAGTTTTTAAAGTTTGATGCTTTGCTTGGCATGGATTGGTTGGGATCGTTTCATGCTTACATCGGTTGTTTTGAGAAGAGAATCACGATTCCATTAGTAGATGGTTCGGAGATCTGCATTCATACTTCCTATCACCAGAGGCAGGGAAGCCGATAGTGGCGAGATTGAGATTGTTGCGAGCATCGTGAGCACTTGGGCAAAACAGAAGATTTGTATTACTGAGGTACCAGTGGTGTGTGACTTCATAGATGTGTTTCCAAAGAATTTGCCGGGATTACCACCACCAAGGGAGATCGACTTTATCATTGACCTTGTACCAGGGACTAAGCCGATCTCGATACCACCGTACCGCATGGCACCTCGAGAGCTTGAGGAGTTGAGGAGTCAGCTAGATGAGTTGTTAGAGTTTGGTTTCATCAGTCCGAGTATGTCATCATGGGGAGCGCCGGTGCTATTTGTGAAGAAGAAGGATGGTAGTTTGAGGCTATGTATAGATTATTGCCAGTTGAACCGAATCACAATGAAGAACAAATATCTGTTGCCACGCATTGATGATTTTGATCAGTTGACTGCAGCGCAGTGGTTCTCGAGAATAGATTTGAGGTCAGGCTATCACCAGCTCAGGATTAGGACTAAAGATCAAGAAAAGACGGCGTTCAGCACTAGATACGGTCACTTTCAGTTTACAGTCATACCATTCGACTTGACTAATGCGCCAGCAATGTTTATGGACCTCATGCATCATGTGATGAGGGAATACTTGGATCGGTTCGTGATTGTGTTTATAGATGACATCCTCATCTATTCCAAGACTCGTAAAGAGCACGAGGGGCATCTACGAACAGTGTTACAAACTTTAAGGGATCACCGACTGTTTGCTAAGTTCAGCAAGTGCGAATTTTGGCTGTCAGAAGTCAAATTCCTTGGTCACGTAGTTAGAACTACCGGTGTGCCATTGACGCAGAGAAGATTAGAGCCATGATTGAGTGGCCTACTCCGACTACTGTTACGCAAGTTCGCAGTTTTCTGGGATTGGCAGGATACTATTGCCGATTCATATAGGATTTCTCCAAAATAGCTACACCAATGATGAAACTAACTCAGAAGAATGCGAAGTTTGATTGGAATGAGGAGTGTGAACATGCATTCAACACTTTGAAGGAGAAATTGACTACTGCGCCTGATTTAGCATTGCCTGATTGGGTTGTGTGCTAATGCAAAAGGGTAAAGTTATCGCTTATGCATCTCGATAGTTAAAAGTTCACGATAGGAACTACCCGACACACGACTTAGAGTTGGCTGTAATAGTGCTTGCATTGAAGATATGGAGGCACCATTTGTATGGCGTGCGGTTTGAGTTGTTCACAGACCACAAGAGTTTGAAGTATCTATTCACTCAGAGGGAGCTAAACCTGAGACAGAGACGTTGGTTGGAGTTCCTGAAAGACTATGACTTCTCGTTAGAGTATCATCCGGGGAAAGCTAACGTGGTTGCTGATGCTTTGAGCCGTAGAGGATCTGATGCTGAGGTGGTCGTATGTCAAATGACCCACGAGTATGGTCTTCTTGAGGCAGCCGAGTTGATGAGCTTAGTGGACAAGCCGATGACTACCAGGACACAGATTTGTGGTCAGATGAGGTTACAGACCATTTCACTGCAGACTGTTCTTGAGGGACAGCAAGGTGATGAGTCATACCAGCATTTCAGTGAGATAGAAGACAGTTCAGAACATCCAGATTGGAGTCAGTCGACAGACTCTTGCTTGAGGTATCGTGGGAGACTGTGGATTCCATTGGCGGCTGACTTACGCACAGAGATACTTCAGGAGGCTCACCGTTCTTGATTTTCTATGCATTCGGGTCGGACCAAGATGTATGTTGATATGCGACGTCTCTTTTGGTGGCTAGGGATGAAGTCCGATGTGTCGGAGTTTATTAAAGCGTGTGAGATATGCCAGCGCATGAAGGCTGAGCTGTTGGGTTTTGGGGTTCATGCGCAGCGGAGATTTCAAAACTATTTTGAGAAAAACCCCAATAGGATCCAAATCTGATTCCATTAAAACACATTTAAACTATGAAAACTTAATCATATCTTTCTGATGATTAATCAATCTCTAAGGCGCTACCAACGATGAACGCCCTCTATCAGTAGTTCACACACAAACGGCGGCCGAGATTTGAAGTGCTAGCTTCAAGAGAATACCAAACCTTTTTTGTTTCTCTCCAAAACGATCTAGAGCATACCAAAAACCCTAATTCGTTTCTTCTTAACGAAAATAGAGTTTCGGCCATCTTTAAAAACTTTCGTACTTATATTCTAACTCAAAGCGTCTATTTATACAACCCTTGTATATAGACGGTTAAGTAAATTACACATATACCCCTACTTAAAGAAGTATAAGTGTAATACACTACAAGGATGTTTATGTCATGAATTTTATCATATAAAATTCATTTTTCTAAAGCATCTTAAAATTTCACAAAACCATTCTCAGTGTGCAACCCAATAGGGTCATATAACGTTGGCAGTGTACCAAACACATTTTGGTATACAAGTCATAAGCGGCCTCTAGCAAGACATTATGACTACGCAAGTTTTACGAATATCAAATCGATACAACCTCATCAATACTATATATAACATCCTTTTGTCACACGATATCCTTTTGATTAAACATAACGCATGGAATTGTCATTCAACATGTTCAATCGTACTAGTCTCGATCTCTAGGTAGACTGAAAACATCCAGGTGACATTAATAAATATTAATTCACTTAAACTAGGCCTTTTAACAGTCTAACACATCGAGGGATCCACTGGATATCTCTCTCTATATGAGAGGGACAAATTCTATCTGGATTACACAACTTCACTAGATTATTCACACAATAACCAATCACAACCTTTATAATCGTCCGATTAAAGACAACGTTTGATTGCGTCAAATCACTGTATTCCTAATGTTGAAGGCTCTGGTAATCTCAAGTCAGAGGACTAAATAATATACATATCATGAGAAACAACTATGACTTAATCCATGTGATGTTCTCATAGCGGGTCGGTCCAGTACTTTGTTCCCTAACAAGTACTCATAATCTTGATTCGTATTCTTATACGTATGATCATAGTATGATCATCAATCAAGACTCACACTAGTCTTAATTCATTATAGTTCCCAGTATAATAATCGACTAGGGACATTTAGGATATTTCTGTAAATACCCATGGATCTTATTATAATGTAAACATGTAAATCAATTATAATACACAGCAAATGAAATCTTCTATTTTCTTAACTAAAATGTATTCATAAAGAATATTAATGGATTGACCTAGGGCACATTTCCCAACATCTCCCACTTGCTCTAGGGCTAATCATTCATGCATCTAATGCCTAATGAATTAACATGACCATCATGTTTCGCTTGTGGAAGAGCCTTTGTCAATGGATCCGCAATGTTGTATTCAGTAGGTACTCTGCAAATCTTTACGTCTCCCCTCTCAATAATTTCTCTGATGAGATGAATATGCCTGAGTATATGTTCTAGGTTCCTTGGCCTGTGTTATTGCCCCATTATTGTCACAATACAAACAAACAGGGTTAGCAATACTTGGAACCACACCTTGTTCAGAAATGAACTTTTTGATCCAAACTGCCACCTTTGCTGCATCGGACGCTGCAATATACTCGCTTCGTTGTAGAATCTCGCCACGCCTCTCTTGCTTCGAACTTTTTCAGCTTACTGCACAACCATTCAAAGTAAACACATATCCAGACTGCGATAAAAAATCATCTATATCAGTTTGAAAACTTGCATCTGGGTAACCATTTACAACTAGATCATTTTCAAAACCTCCATACACCAAGAACACTTCCTTAGTCCTTCTTAAGTACTTAAGGATGTTCTTTACTGCTATCCAATGACTCTCACCAGGATCTGACTGATATCTGCTTGTAGTGCTCAAAGCATATGATACATCAGGTCGAGTGCATAGCATAGCATACATGATAGATCCAATAGCTGATGCATATGGAATCTTATTCATACGATCTCGCTCATCATTTGTCCTAAGACATTGATTCTTGCTGAGACTTATGCCATGAGACATTGGCAACAATCCTCTTTTAGAGTCTTGCAAACTGAACCTATTCAGTACCTTGTCTATGTAAGCACTCTGACTTAGACTGATTAGCCTCTTTGATCTATCCCTATAGATCCTTATCCCTAGGATATAGGCTGCATCTCCTAAGTCTTTCATTGAGAAACACTTCCCTATCCAAAACTTGACACTCTGCAATGTTGGGATGTCATTTCCAATGAGTAATATATCATCAACATACAAGCACTTAAAAACAACTACACTCCCACTGACCTTCTTGTATACACAAGGCTCATCTTCGTTCTTAATAAAACCAAAATCCTTAATTGCTTCATCAAAACGAAGATTCCAACTCCGAGAAGCTTGCTTTAATCCATAAATAGATCTTTGAAGCTTGCATACCTTCCTAGAATTCTCAGGATGTACAAAACCTTCAGATTGTGTCATATACACGTCCTCAAGCAGCTTTCCATTAAGAAATGCTATTTTTACATCCATTTGCCATATCTCATAGCATAATATGCAACAATGGAAATTAAAATTCTTATAGATTTAAGCATGGCTACTGGCGAAAATGTTTCATCATAGTCAACACCTTGAGTCTGCCTGAAACTTTTTGCTACAAGTCTTGCTTTGAAAGTATGCACTTTGCCATCCATGTCAGTTTTCTTCTTGAAAACCCATTTACATCCATTGGTCTTACCACCTTCAGGTAAATCAACCAAATTCCAAACTTGGTTATCATACATGGATTGCATCTCAGAGTTCGTGGCACTTAGCCATTTATCTAAGTTTGGTCTAGACATAGCGTCCTGATAAGTGGTGGGCTCATTTTGATCCATAAGCAACACATCACGACTATCAGTAATGAGAAATCCGAATCTCTCTGGTTCATGTCTTACCCTACCATATTTACGTGGGCCTTGTGTCACTCGCGGAGGTTCAACTGGTTCAGAACTTTGTTGAACTTCCAGTAGCGGTTCATTGTTTATTTGTGATTCTTGAACTTCTTCAAGATTTACTTTTCTTCCACTAGTGTTTTTTGAAATAAACTGTTTTTCCATAAAGGCACCATACCGAGCAACAAATACTTTGTTCTTAGCGGGATTATAAAAGTAATACCCTTTTGTTTCCTTAGGATAACCCACAAATAGACACTTTTCAGATTTAGGTTCTAGTTTTTCTAAGACTTGTCGTTTTACGTAAGCCTCACAGCCCCAAATTTTAAGGAAAGACAAACTAGGTTTCTTCCCATACCATATCTCATATGGTGTTTTATCAACCGCTTTAGAAGGAACTCGATTTAGAGTGAAAGCTGCAGTTTGTAATGCATAACCCCAAAAGGATAATGGAAGATCCGCATGACTCATCATAGATCCAACCATATCTAATAAGGTTCGATTTCTCCTTTCAGAAACTCCATTCCATTGTGGAGTTGCTGGTGGAGTTAATTGGGAGACAATCCCACAATTTTTAAGATGATCATCAAATTTTTGGCTTAAATATTCACCACCTCAATCTGATCGAAGTATTTTGATAGTTTTACCAAGTTGATTCTGCACTTCATTTTGAAACGTTCGAAGCATCTCAAATGATTCAGCTTTATGTTTCATAAGATATACATAACCATATCTGCTGAAATCATCAGTAAATCTAATGAAGTACTGATAACCTCCTCTAGCCATTGTGTTTATAGGACCGCATACATCAGTATGTATTAGACTTAATAAATCACTTGCCCTTTCACTATGTCCAGTAAAAGGACTTTTAGTCATCTTGCCTAGTAAACAAGATACGCACATCTCATATAATTCCAAATCAAATCATTTGACTTAAATCTCTTTGTATTTATGTTAAAGACTTGAGTGTCAGTGGACTTTTTCATGCTTAGAATATAAAGACCATCACACAAATCAGCATTTGCATAAAAATTGCCTTTACGAGAAATTGAACATCTATTATTCGCAATAATAAAATCAAAACCATCCATATCCAAACATGAAACAGAAATGATGTTTCTGCTCAAGGCAGGCGCATAATAACAATTATTTAAAGTTAAAATAAGTCCACTAGATAAGACTAAGTCATATGATCTAACAGCCAGAGCAGCAACTCTTGCTCCATTCCCTACGCGGAGGATGACTTCTCATTTCTTCAACTTTCTACTTCTGGTGAGTCCCTGCTCATTTATACAAATGTGAGATCCACATCCGGTATCCAATACCCAGGAATCACTAGTAGATAAATTAATTTCAATAACAAAAATATCTGAGGTGGTAGTCGCACTACCATTTTTCTTCTTTAGATCTTCCAGATAGAGTTTGCAATTTATGAACCAATGTCCAGGTGCATGGCAGAAATAACAATTTCTTTCCTTTTCCTTTTGGTGCTTTGAAGTAGGGGCAGGCTGGGGCTTGACTTGTTCCACAAGCTTTGCGACAGGTGCAACAGCAGCCTTGGCAACTTTAGCCTTGCCTTTGCCTTTGCCTTTCTTCTTCATTCCTTTTCCCTTTTGGATCATCAGCACACTTGATATTTTGTTCAGCAGTTTTGAGCATCAAATGCAACTCTGAAATTGATTTCTCCATATTATTCATATTGTAGTTCATCACAAATTGTGAGTAACTCTCCGATAATGAATTTAGGATCAAATCCGTAGCCAACTCTTGGCTTATGGGAAATCCAAGTCTATCAAGTTGGTCAACATAGCCTTTCATCTTCAGAACATGAGGACTAACTGACGCAGCCTCAGTCATCTTACAAGAATGCAGGTTCTTGACTATCTCGAACCTTTCTTGCCTAGCTTGATGTTGGAACATTTCCTTTAGCGTTACAGCCATGTCATAGGCTTCCATTAGTTTCATGTCCTTCTGAAGTTCAGGAACCATAGTTGCCAACATAACGCATGCAACATCAGTAGAATCGTTGACATGCTTATTATGCGCATCCTTCACAGCTTTTGTAGCATTGGCTGGTGGGTCCTCAGGGATCGGAGCATCCAGAACATACAACTTGCGTTCATGCTTGAGAACGATTCTCAAGTTTCTGAACCAGTCAAGAAAGTTAGTCCCGTATAGCTTATCCTTCTCAAGGATAGATCACAGTGACAGGGGATTATTGTTACTTGAAGAGGCCATTGTACAATAAAGATTGTGCAGAGTTTATTTTAGTATAGAGGAATAGACTCCCACTAAATTAACAACCCTCCTAAAACATATTGTTTATTTAGGGGACTAAATCCATATTTCACCTAATTCTATGACAGCTATGGCATGAAACACAGAACTAGATTATTTAGGTAGGTAACAGTTACATCTTATGTAATTTTAGATACTTTTATGAGATACAGGACATCTTATGTCTTAGCATGTTTTTATCTCATCATATGCCTAAAGTCCAAAACTATTTTGATAGCTTTATTAAGTCGGACCAATTTAAACATTTAGGTAACTCTTACCCAACTTATCTCACCAAGATAACACAATACACCCAACTATGGCTGAAACTGTATTAGTGCGATCGAGGCCTTAATAAGTGTTTAAATTGGATAGCACAAGACTTAAGATTTAATAGAGGGATTTTATTAAGTTTTAGTGATTTTTAAGTAAGCAATGAAATATCATATATTTTATTGATTTGTAGAACCACTAAACAATTTAGAAAATGTTATGTTATTCACTAATAGAAGAATTTCCATGCGCTAGGATTAGTTAGACGGCGGTCCCGCTGTCAGGTCAGCGGGCGGCGGTCCTGCTTTTTTTTTTTTAGAAGATGAATCTCAATTCCGAAAATTGAAATTCGCTATAGAGAATCATAATTTTTGCTGATTTTACTATACTAAATTTACCCCTTAATTTATCCAAAATTAAGTCAATTAAAACGTTTTTAATTAACTCGGGCCCACATCTAACTAATTATCTTATCCTAATCCAATTAGGATTTTAGATATTTGAATCCTAGCATATCACCAATAACAAACTTCTCCATATTTATCTCCTATCCAATAGGTATAATGAAACCGATTTTGCATATATCTCCTAATCTAATTGTTATCTATCTTTATCAAATAGAAACTTCATAACAAAATAGATATAACAAGATAAATAAATAATTTCAAAAATTAGTTATTTATTTTGGATTTAAGATATTTGAATCCTAGTATATCACCAATAACAAGATTCTTGATATTTATCTCTTATTCTAATTTGTTATCTATCTTTATCAAATATAAACTTCATAACAAAATAGATATAACAAGATAAATAAACAATTTCGAAAGTTAATTATTTGCAATTTCGATCTTCATCCAAATAATCACAAACATGTAATTGAATCATGAACTACTATCCCAATCGAACCTAATGGTGTCATGGATCATAGAACACGAAACTCAATTCATTAAAATTATTCAAATTAACCTAACATGGATACTTGCATGTACGAAACTAATTTCAATTAAATCATGAATATATGTATCATATACACAAAACATGATAATAAATCTCACAGAAAACTTATGTATATCACATATACATAAACTATTAACATGCTTTCAATCATATATCATAAGGAAACATGTAATGAGTTTAATGGAATCAAACTCGAAGGCTCTGATACCACTCTTGTATTTTAGGGTTCATGCGCAGCGGAATTTCAAAACTATTTTGAGAAAAACCCCAACAGGATCCGAATCTGATTCTATTAAAACACGTTTAAACTATGAAAACTTAATCATACCTTTCTGATGATTAATCGATCTCTAAGGCGATGCCAACGACGAACGCCCTCTATCAGCAGTCCACACACGAACAACGACCGAGATTTGAAGTGCTAGCTTCGAGAGAATACCAAACCTTTTTTGTTTCTCTTCAAAATGATCCAGAGCATACCAAAAACCCTAATTCGTTTCTTTTTAACGAAAATAGAGTTTCGGTCATTTTTAAAAACTTTCGTACTTGTATTCTAACTCAAAGTGTCTATTTATACAACCCTTGTATATAGATGGTTAAGTAAATTATACATATACTCCTACTTAAAGAAGTATAAGTGTAATACACTACAAGGACGTTTCTGTCATGAATTTTATCATATAAAATTTATTTTTTTGAACCATCTTAAAATCTCACAAAACCATTCTCAGTGTGCGACCCAATAGGCTCATACAACGTTGGCAGTGCACCAAAACACATTTTGGTATACAAGTCATAAGCGGTCTCTAGCAAGACATTATGACTACCTAAGTTGTATGAATATCAAATCGATACAACCTAATCAATAGTGTATATAACATCCTTTTGTCACATGATATCCTTTTGATTAAATATAAGGCATGGAATTGTCATTCAACATGTTCAGTTGTACTAGTTTCGATCTCTAGGTAGACTGAAAACATCCAAGTGACATTGATCGATATCAATTCATTTAAATTAGGCCTTTTAACAGTCTAACACATCGAGGGATCCACTGGATATCTTTCTCTATATGAGAGGGATAAATTCTATCTCGATTACACAACTTCACTACATTATTCACACAGTAACCAATCACAACCTTTATAATCGCACAGTTAAAGACAACGTTTGATTGCGTCAAATCATTATATTCCTAATGTTGAAGGCTCTGGTAATCTCAAGTCAGAGGACTGAATAATATACATATCATGAGAAATAACTATGACTTAATCCATGTGATGTTCTCATAGCGGGTCGGTCCAGTACTTTTTTCCCTAACAAGTACTCATGATCTTGATTCGTATTCCTATACGTATGATCATCGTATGATCATCAATCAAGACTCACA
The DNA here is from genome assembly GCA_039657345.1 of Stephania japonica. Classification (NCBI taxonomy): domain Eukaryota; kingdom Viridiplantae; phylum Streptophyta; class Magnoliopsida; order Ranunculales; family Menispermaceae; genus Stephania; species Stephania japonica. The sequence goes on from CM077559.1 coordinate 38,256,328, forward strand.
CTAGTCTTAATTCATTATAGTTCCTAGTATAATAATCGACTAGGGACATTTAGGATATTTTTGTAAATACCCATGGATCTTATTATAATGTAAACATGCAAATCAATTATAATAAACAACAAATGAAATCCTCTATTTTACTAACTAAAATGTATTCATAAAGACTATTAATGGATTGACCTAGGGAACATTTCCCAATATGAGCATCGACGGCCTGGAGGATTATTGCAGCCCCTACCCATTCCTCGATGGAAGTGGGAGCACATTGCTATGGATTTCTTTAGTGACTTACCCCGATCTCCTCGTGGTCATGATAGCATATGGGTAATTATGGATCGATTGACGAAATCTGCTCATTTCATACTGGTATCCACTACACACTGAGTTGACAGACTAAGCATTCTTTACGAACGCGAGATTGTCAGATTGCACGGAGTCCCATTGTCAATTGTGTCAAATCGAGGAGCGCAGTTTACATCGTTGTTGTGGCAGAGCATGCAGGTTCAGTTTGGCACCAGATTAGAGTTGAGTACGACATTCCATCGGCAGACAGATGGACAGTCCGAGAGGTTAATTCAGGTGTTGGAAGACATGCTCAGAAAGTGTGTGTTGGAATACGGCGAGTCATGGGAAGAGTACCTTCATTTATGGGAGTTTGCTTACAACAACAGTTATCAAACGAGTATTGGTATGGCACTGTTTAAGGCGCTTTATGGCAGGCCTTATAGATCACCTTCTTGCTGGGCTGAGCCAGAGGATGTTGTGATAGTGGCTCCTGAGACTGTTGTTGATCATACTGAGAAAGTACGGCAGATTTGACAGAAACTTAAGAGTACCCAGGAGCGACAAAAGAAATACTATGATCAGTATCACGATGAGGTTCAGTGTGACGTAGGAGACTATGTATACCTGATAGTCTCACCTCTGAAGGGTCACAAACGGTTCAGAATCAAAGGGAAGCTTGCCCTTAGATTTATCGGTCCCTTCAAAGTTGTGAAGAGGGTCGGTAAAGTTGCTTATCAGCTTGAGTTAATGCCAGAGCTCGCCGACATCCATCCACTGTTTCACATTTCAATGCTTCGACTAGACAAGTTAGGTGGAGGACGGCGATCGACAGTGGACCTGAGTCATATCGAGCTGCAGGATGATGCCACTTACGGGGAGAAGCCAATCCAAATTGTTGATCGCAAGGTCAAAATATTAAGGAACAAGGAAATTCCTTCGATTCTCGTGAAATGGAAATTTCATGGGAACGAGGAACTAACTTGGGAGTTAGAGTCTTATATGCGAGAGCACTTTCCCTATCTATTTGATTCTGATAAGTTTTAATTTAGTTTACTTATTAGAAAATTTCGAGGACAAAATTCTAATAAGTAGGGGAGACTGTAACAACCCTCGCATTTTAACCCGACTTGTATGATACTTGTCAGGACCGTGACCTGGCTACGCGATATTGGACAGTATTTCGAACCTCGTGAGTCGACATCGAGGTAATTTTATGATTCTTTGATTTTTTTGTATTAGTATTTTAGTATTTTTTGGGTCTCGAGCCATTTTGGCTATTTTTAATGTAAGAGAGATCCGCTTAGTTAAACGGAGGAGAAAAATACAATTAAAATAATTTTTGTAGAGTTTAAATAATTATTTGGCGAGACGAGGCAAGGCTACGCGCACAACGGAGAAATAAGGATCGAGGAATACAAGATTTATGCGAAAGTTGGTCAACTAAGTGACTTACGAGTCAATTGTTGGAGAGCTTATAAGAAATTGTTAAAGTGACAATAACTCTAATTTGAGGAGCCATGGGATGGACCTCGAGATGGGTGGATGTTTTAAGATGAAATATAGAGAAAAAAATAAAAGAATAAGGGGTATAAAGGTAATTTTGACCTAAATGACATATATAAATATATGTTTGTAAACAAAACCCTAACTTTTCTACACCCAACTGTCGCCCAATCCTTCTTCTCCAACCGATTATTCCCCTTCCTCTCCATCACTATCGGTCTCTCCTCCTCTCCACCACTCTCTCTCGCCCTCTCCTTCCATCTCCTCACTCTCGATTTCACTCTCCTCCCTCTCACCCTCACGGTATCCTCCATCTCATTCACGGCTCACCCTCCTCATTCGAACGTCGCCACCTCCACCCTCCACAGCACAGGAAACTCGCTGAAGGTATAGCTCTCTCTCTCTCTCTTTCTTGGTCTTGCACTCACTCACTCACCTCAAGGTTTCTCTCTCTCTCCCTCTCTCGGTCGATGCTCTACTCGCTGTTTAGGGTCTTTGTGGCTGGTGGGACCGTCCCCGGTCACGGCCGATTAGAGGCAACGCCGCTGGCAGGAGGTGGCTCATTCTCTTGGTAAAAATCGTGGTGGACAATGGACTGTGGTGTGGTGTGTGTGCATGTGCATGTATGTGTGTGCAGTGTGTGAATGGGATGTAAAACAGTGGGGTGCACACAACCATGGGGTGTTGTGTGCACATAATAGTGGGGTGTATCATGTGTGTATGTATAAATAAAATAAGATATGTATGGATAATTTATAAATATAATTGTGTATGTAAATGGGCCTGTGTTAGGGCCCAATAAGGGCCATAAGAGGGACAAGATTTTGTTAAGGCCCATAATTATGAAAGTAGGAATATGTTCACCGTATCGGTGGACTTTTCCCAATGGTTTGGGTCGCCTTAACAAACGATTTGAAAACAAACTCATCCAAGCAACTTGAGATTAAATGCTAAGTCTTAAACTAATATTCGAGATTCAAACCCTTATCAGGTAATCAGGAAGTCGCAGAGGACGCGTCAGAGTCTCGGAGTTTGTTACGCGGGTCGCGATAGTTCAGATAACTACATTTGCCCTAAAAAGCATTTGTACGTTAGTAAGTCAACTAAGAAAATATCACATGATTCATTTTCCTTTCATTGTGTTTGTTGTTACCAAATTATTGGCATTCCATTCATTATTCCTTGTATGTGTGTTCTTGGCATAAGTTTATGTCTCGAAGGTACATGTGGCCTGCACTAGAAAGGATAAAACGCGGGCACTCGTGCGCACGAGTGTTTGATCACCCCTAGTGATTGTGTGATACCATGTACTGCATTGTTGTGGATTGTTGTGGTATTGTTGTGGAATATAGACCACTTATGGCCTTTTTTGACTCGTAGGACACACATATTTCGATTGCATTTGTTTTCCAGTCTGTCTATCATGCAACTTGTTTATTTAACTTCATTTCTTTCAATACCCACATGATATTTAGACCGTCTTGTTTGTTATTTCATGAATTACTGTTATATTATTCTGGCTTTACTTTCAATTTCTCTCAGTTGCTCACCGTCTAGTTTGTAACGGTGGGTGCAGATAGGACAGAGTGTAGTAGAGGCAAGGGACCTTGCCTAGGAGATTTTTTTGTGAGCAGCTGGACTTGAGGTACCGAGATGTAGGCTCATGTTTATTTCTTTTTGTATGACGTTATATATATATGATTTTTGTTTGGAATTGGGAATAGATTTTGAAGTAGATACCATGAATTTGTTAAGTTTACTTGGACACGAACCTATCAGGGTTTTCCACATTTATATAGATTCCTGATTTCCGTTTAATTGAGTTATTTCCCAATAATTGATTAGTTTTAAATTCTCTTCCGTTGTGTTATACTAGCAATAACTCTTTCATAAAACTTGAAATTTGATGATTTGAGGCTGACTAGACTCGTCAGGCTCGCTGAGTGTCGACTTGGGACCTGCACGGGTCTAGGCCGGGCGTACCCAAATGCATTGGGAATTTGGGGCCGTCACAATGAACCTAAGGCTATACATTAACCCTAAACCTAAGGCTATACATTAACCCTAAACCCATTAATTAGAGTTCCAACCTATGCCAGGTAGTTAAGAATCCGCGGGGGATGCGTTAGAGTCTCAAAGGGGTACCGGGTTGCTATTAGTCAGGTAAGTAAATACGTGCCTTATATGTGTGTATGTTAGTAGGCCAGTAAGGAAATAACATGTGATGTATATATCCTCTATTCATTGATACTGTTGAATTGATCCCTTGTTTGATATTCCATTCCATATTGTTTGTTATATGTTCTTGGCATGAGTGTGTGTCTCGAAGGTATCATGTGGTCCCGCACTAGCTGGGACAATGAGGGTGCCTCCTGCAGGAGTAACTGACCACCCCTAGTGTTGTGTGTACTGGGTACTGGATTCGAGAGGTGTTGCAATGCCTCTCGATTTCAAGCTGCGCTAATGTTGTGACATTGCCCGGAGAGATCTTGTGAGATCTTTGTAGTATTGTTGCGAAATTAGACCACTCATGGGCCTCTTTTGAATCTTAGAACATGCAAATTTCGATTGTTTATCTATTAGTCTGTTTATCATGCACTTGATTTACTTACTTTCCTGCTATTTCATTTTCGCATGATATTTAGACTGCTTTACTTGTTAAATCATAAATTACTATTATATTCTTCTGGCACTACTTTCGATTTCTTCAGTTACTCACCGTCTAGTTTGTAATGGAGAGTGCAGATAGGGTGGAGAGCAGCACGGGAAAGGGGCCCTGCCTAGGTGACCTACTTTGAGGACTAGCAGCAGGACCGGAGAGACCATTTAGTAGGTCTTTATGTTTTGCTTTCTTGTATATCGTTTCATACATATGTTTTCAATTATAGAACTTGGTATTTTTTATGAAACTGGTATCATGTATTTATGCATATCTAATCGTACATGAATACCCGAGGTTTTCGACACTTAGATTCCTACATTTCCCTATGATTGAGTTATTTCCCTTATGATACTTGTTTAGTCTTCCACTATGAATTTTTGCAATAACTCTTTCATAAATTGTTAAAATTGATTAATTGGAGGCTGACTAGGCTCGTCAGGTTACCGAGTGTTGACTCGGGGCCTGCACTAGTCTAGGCCGGGCATACCCAATTGCACAGGCAAATTGGGGCCGTCACAATAATCATTTAAATAACTCAATATATAGGAAATCAGGAACAACCTATAGTGTGGAAACCCTAAGAATGGATAAACACGTAAATCTGGTGACCAAGTATAACAATACGATAATACATGATATTCCTAGCCACTAAATCCCAAAATACACCCCATTGTATTCGAAAACATAAGGTACATAATCACAAGTCAAAAGGAAACACATACCGTGGAGAAAAGAAAAGAACCGCTCCGAGAGTCCTCAGATGAAGTCACCAATCATCGGCTCTTTTCCCTTGCTCATCTTTGCCCTATATGCACCCACCATCACAAACTAGACGATAATTATGTGATAAAATTGAAAGTAAAGCCAGAAGAACATAAACAGTAATTCATGAATAACCAATAAATCAGTATAAGAATCATGCGGTATTGAAAGGCGGATAAATAACAAAAATTGCGTGATAAACAAACTAACAAGAGATTCAATGATATTTGAGTGTATCGAGTCAATGGAGGCCAATAAGCAGTTTATAACCACATCAATCCATATAAGATCCACAACAAGTCCACAACCATTTCCACAACATATCCACAATAATCCAGTACTCGGGGAGAAACTCATACTTACGTGGGTGGACAACACTTCTGCTGAAGTGTTCACGTTAACCCAACTAAAATGATCCCAGGAGAACCTTCATGACGCACTTACGCCAACGACACTTAACTACGGAATATAAGAATGTAATTCTAACAAATGGATCAATCCAATGAAAACATTAATAATAGAAAATACATTACTATGCACCTCCTTACTGGCTTACTAACGTACCTCAAACCAATCGCACAATCGTCAATCCTCACAGGACTCTAACTTGTTCAATTTGAATTCCTAAGTCTCTAGCAATGATTTAAGCCCAATTTGGTTAAATGAGAGTCATTCCGTGACCTTAGATGTGATGACCCAAAAATTTGAAGCACCTGCCTCGGGGGCAAAATTGGTAATTTGGCATGATGTTTGCATGTATTGTGTAGTAAGAATGAGTATTGAGTTACCATTAAATGAAATTACCAAACCTAAACCCATGGCGAGTAAAAATAACTTGAAACATGTAAAAGTGAAAAGTAAAAAGAAGCCTAGGCACACTTTGGTAATTTTGTAAGAAAACATACACTTGTGTGCACTATATAAACCTTATTACAAAACCCTAGCCTCATTTGGTTGTCCAAATCAAATTTGAGAAAGTAGAGAGGAAGAGGCTAGGAAAGTGATGATGGAGTAAAGCTAGGCCAAGTTGAACCTATTAGAAGGTAATCTTTTCTTCCTCATCTTCTCATCCTCATCTTCTCATCATCTTTCTTTATGCTTCTTGATGAAAAAGAGAGGGGAAAGGACCCCAAAAGAGTGGCAGCGCTGCTCGGCCCTGCCAGTGAGGGCGATGACAATCCCAGTGTTGCAGTCGCCGGACCCTCCGCACCCCCAAAACGAGATAAGGGAAGAGAGGGGTAGCCGAGAGCCACCCCTCCGCAGCTCAACTCTGCCTCCAGTGGTAGGTTGGGATGCACCAGTCCCTGCCCGACATACCGGAGGGCCTCCCCAACGACGTTGGGGAGTTATGGTGCGAAGTGGGGGAGCAGTTGCTTCCCCACTCATGTGGAATCTAAGGGTTGCTCGACGACCCCTAGTTCGCATTCCCAATCAATTGACCCCTGGAATTATCCAAGGGTCAAACTTACCCCTGAAATTATTCAGGGGGTCAGAATGATCCCTGGGTATGATGTCTAGCCCCTGGACTTAATCAGGGACCAGATGGTCATTGGACTTAACCAGGGACTAGACAACCCCTGCACAAGCTTATAGAGGGGCTGGAAAGTCCCCAGCCCTCAACACTCAATAAAGAGTGCATTCGCACTCCCTGAGGGACCTGACAACAGGTCCCACCCCTGACAACGAGACACTGTTCCCCAATTTAAAAGTAATATGCATATATATAAAGAAGTAATAACAATAAAATAAACAAAAACATTGGGGAGTGCATACCAACCTTCGAACGGGGTGCACTACCAGATCTCCAGGGAAAGGGTGAACTGGGCCCCAATTCTCGACCCTCACACCGGGCGACGGGGACCTCGTGGGACCCAAACTAGTGGGCCCCAAAAACAAAGAAATTAAGATGTAACAACTTTGTATTTAATATGCATTGATATGGTACCATAATAAATCATTTAGATTTGCAAAGAGGTTCAAACCAAGCCCCGGACGTGTAAGGTGTTGTTATAGGCATTGCGGCGAGTCGAGGTAAGTGGAGAGCGTCGCTCATCTATCAAATGTGGCACGCTATTAGTATATATTAGATCACGAATTCAAATTAAAGGAAATAGGATATTGGGTTGCATTTAGTTATTGGTATGAATTTACTTATCTATGGAACGTATGTGATATGAACACTTATAGCGGTATGTGGTTGTATGCCCATCAAATGAGGGGTCCGCACTTCGACTAGCGGGATGAGACTATTCACTCCATCAAATGAGGGTTCAGGCTCTGACTAGTGGGATGAGACTATTTAGTCCATTAAATGAGGGGCCCGCGCTCCGAACCATCAAATGAACAAGTGATCACAATTGGTGATGGCTTGATGGAATTAATTGGAGTACACAACGACCATTGTGTCCACTACTTGTTCTCATCGCTTCGAGGGCATGTGTTTCGCTCACAAGGTTCATACCAAAAGCTAAAACACATTGAATGGAACGACCTATATTTATTACTATTTCTTATGGTAAATCTCTAATTGGACCTCGTTGCATGAATAAATGGAATTTGTTTACAAACTGTGAATTCTTTCTTGATGTGGTTTCTAAAGAATTTATTTACTATTCCCTGCATTGTTTGACTTGGAACTTGTTTATACCCCTTTACGAACAAGAACCATGTCTCCTTTACTTTTCATTAAATGCTTTATAATTCGATTTACAACTTCACGGGTAGAATTGTTTTGCTTTATAGGTAATACTTGCATGTTTGATAGTTGATCGAGGTTTTCCCCTTATTGAGATCCGTTAGTTCTTCTAACTCACCCCACTTACAATATAGGTGTATCAACGAGTGCATTACACCGTGGCAAAGGAAAGGTTCTTGTTTGAAGACTCCTTGTTGTATGAGCCTAGCGTGATATTATTTATTATTTTGTTTTGAGAATTATTAGTAAGGGTTGTAACCTAGGCAAGACCTTTGGGTAGATAAACCTTTCCTTAATTAGTTTGATCCATTTTTAAACGTTTGATGGTTTTGGAGACTTCATATTGTTTTGTTTTGCTTAGACGAATTTGAGAAACCCAATATTGAGGCTTATGGTGACATATGGTATTTATTTAAATTTGAATTCTGAAATTTACTTCCATATTTCCTATATGTTATTCCACAGGTTGTTTAGGCATGCCAGACCATTATTTAGGCATGGTTCAAGTATTGTGCTTAAGTGGCGTGTTAGGCTCGACGACCCGACCCTAGGGCGGGGAAGGGTCGTTTCACTAGATAAACCCCCAAAGTTTTCCAAAAGTTTTGAAAATTATTTAAAAAAACCAAAATTTTATTGTTCACGACGCCGTGGGTGACGCCGCCATGTTCAAAACCCTAGGGTGTTATTTAAAACGCCAAATTTATGACCCACTGGTCTGGACACCATGAGTGACACTGCCAGGGTTTTTGGCCCATAACGTCACTTAAAGCGTCAAACGCCCATCACCTTTGGTTTGCACGCCGTGGGAGAAAACACTCCATGTTGTCCCTCGCGGCGTAACACCCTGAACCTATATACAGGATTTTTTTGGAACCTAGCTCGCATCGCTACATTCCTAGCCTATCCCAAACTCTTAGGGACGTCCAAAACCATTTAAAACCAACTTCTCTTTGTGTCGAAACCACGACAAAATCCCGATTCAAAAATCATATCAAAATTTCGCCAAAATCCTCAGAAATACCATCAATACCCAAATCACCAAAAAAATTATCACAACACTCTTTGATCAACCAATTGATCACTAATGCATCACCAAACTCCAATGAAAACGAAATCCCCAAAACGTTGTATGAATTCTTCGTGACGAAAACCCTCAAAACAAACGTCAAAATGTAAGGAATTACATAAGGAGTTGAGATCTCATGTAACGGCCTGTTATAATTACAACACCATTATTTAATTATTTTCAGATTAAGATGCTAGCTCAGATGATAAGCGGATGCCATGGATAGGCTAAGCATGACCCAAACCTAGGGTACTGACTGTGTACTGTTGTTTTCTTGAGTTATGTGATGTATTAATATTTTTATTATTATCATGTATTATCCATCATAGGTGTGTATATATAATTACTTGTCGAGCGAGTTTGAGCGTTGGGGTTCCGTTTCGTAAAACACGCCAACGCGAGGGGTCGGTAGCTGTGAAGCCGGTTGGGGTTAGATTAGATTTAATCAATATAACATGACTAAGGTTGAGGACTAAATATAATGAGATTTAAATATAACCTTAGACTAAGCTAAGTAAATCAATTAGGTATACTAAGTGTGGGATCACTTCGGGAAGCGTGCCGGACGAGGGCAGGGGGTGCCGAGTAGTCGGGCAGTCAATGTGACCCCATTTACCATTTTATGGAATTTATTTGATGGCTTGGATAGGTTATATGAGTTAAATCAAATGGAATTAATAAAGTCCTATAGTTGAACTGCATAAATTAGCACACCTAGGATTGTCCTAGAGATACACAACAGATGAGATACAAGGCAACTAGTGTTATGATAAGGTGTCCAGGAATTGAGTGACATAGGCTTAACAAGGACCGTTAGATCAACCTCGAGAAGTGTGTGAACACCAAATTAGAACAACACATAAATACCAACTTGATCGTGAGCATGCATATCAAAGCCATTTCTCAAACGATTTTGAGGTTCTGAGGAGAGAGAATTCATGTTAAGGAACACAATTGTGGTTTGGAGGCTGGATTGGGCGATCAAACAACGAAACTTAAGGTAATCTACTCACCAATTCTTGGATTTTTGTGAAAAATTGATGTTGTTGGGTATGTTGAGGTTCAAACAAATTTTTGAGAATTCATCACTATTTTTGCTATAATTGTGATTTATGAGGTTAGTTTTGATGAATTATATCAATTCAAAACGGGCTTGTGGCAAAAATGAGTGTTTTGGTGATTTAGAATTTTCAAAACATGCACACTTTGATCCGCTGTTTTGGGTGAAAATTCTTGTTTAATCGGTGTTTTGGAGAGGAATTTGATGCTATTGAAGTGTGTATTGTTTGTATGATGTTTGTAGGTGTTTGGAACCACAAAAAGCCTAGAATCCATTGCTGGAATTTCTGGGTAGAGTGCACGTAGCTAGGTGATGAACACTAGCGCTAGGCGTGCTGGAGAAGATGATGATCTTCGTGCATGAACAGTGCACGAAGATCAATTAGCGTGCTAATGCCCTTAACTAGCGCGCAAGGTACCAGAACCCCTGAATTCCTAAAACTGAAATCAAGCCTAATTGATAACAAACCCACTTAATTATCCAATAAATACCCGAAATAGATCTTAGGAGTCACGGGACAGTAACTGGAGTCAGGGACTAGTCGAGGATCGGACCGGGGGTATTTTCGGGGTTATTGAGGGCGGTTTAAGGTACGTAAAACCCAACTAAACACCACTACTACATTTACTTATTGATTATTCATTTGAGCTGTAATTCTTGATAATTTGTAAGCCTATTCTTACTGGGACGGTTGAGTTTTTCCATCTATGTATTCGAGGGTTATTGTGGTCGCTTGCTAGGTGTGTAGCACGTGTTCTCGGCCTCAGTAAATGATATCCCGAGTTGAATACCGATTCATGTATTCGATCTAACCTACTAGGGCTAATACCTCTAGGACACAGTCGTAGGGTCAATGGTGTAGGTCACGACCAGGGCTCCTGGTCCTAAGTACACACTTTAGTAGCTGTGTTCACACCCATTTGTATATCTGTGTGTTTATATTCATGCAACGAGCTTTGAGTAGTTGTCTGCATTTTTCCTTCTTTCTGCATGTTTATTTAATACTATTTATTGGCTCTATCATTTACATTCTTAAATTTATATGCATGGTGGTTTTCCTTGGGATTTTACTTATTGGGCTTGTCATCTGCCTTTTGTGATGACTGAGTGCAGATCCTAGTACTAGCAGATGTAAGGGGATTCCTGGCAACTACATCTGACTTATCTACGCTGAGGCCTGCTGGTACGTTTGCTAGTAGTTATTCTTTTGATATTTTGTATTATCTTTTGGGGTCGGTAGACTATATTTCACACCTGTACTTGTATATATACTGTCATAGTTGATCGCCTATATGCACAGTTTTGTCGAGATTTCCACTATAGGTTGAATAAGTAAACCTTATATGTTCTTTTGATAATATAAAGACTTCCGCTTTATTACGTCATAAATGTTTGATTAGTTTTATTTATTAATCTAAAATTATATGCAAACTACCGAGTCATTCAACAAAAAATGCAAAGGTGACAGACAAATAAGGAGTATGAGTGACGTGACAGAGGCTTCAGGTGTTGAGGCAGGGAAGTAGCTAACCAGGGGTGGCCTCGAAATTTGGGGCCATCACATTTTGGTATCAAAGTGAGAGTTTCGAGGAATCTCGAAATAAAAATTTTCTAGAGTATAAACTTTAAAATAAATTAGATGTGGAAACCTGAGTTTGCCTGGAACTTTTAGTTGGGAAGCGATGAAAATGGGTAGAGTTAGGATTGTTATGTGATATATGTATTGTTGTATATGTATATATACTATACGCATACGTATATTAGAAACTAATCCGAACACGCATATCGATGCATAACACTATGGAAGGGCAGACTAGTGGCACTGCGAGAGCTCCCAGATCCTCTGTTCCCCTAGAGGATTGAGTAATGACACATGAGACGCAGATAGCCAAGATAATACGACTTCTGAGGGAACAAACTGTCATGATGGCTGCATCGGCTACGACTAGAAAATCAGATAATAGATACTACAATTACACCTACACAGTGACCACGAGACCGACAGAGGCTGCAATTACACCTACACAGACACATACAGTAGTACCTGAGACTCAGATGGTAAACTACACAGGTTATAGCGGCAGTAAAGACATGGACTCCTACACCCACTCCGGCAGTGGAGGTTACCTCGACAGCAGCTTCAGAGTATGTTATGGATCTACAAGCTCGGAGACTACGGGATTTCCTCAAATTCTAGCCTACTTACTTTTATGGAGGTGGAGACCCTGAGGCAGCAAGGGACTGGATTATATCCCATCGGCGCCTGTACAAGGAGCTGAACATGGAAGAGAGGCACAGTGCAAGACTATCTGGGACGTGTTTCAAGTCTGACGCACCAGTGTGGTTGACTAACTACCAAGAGACGCATGCCGATCCAGCGACTTGGGCAGAGTTTCGAGAAATGTTCTATGACCAGTTTACTCCGATGGAGGTTCGACTAAGGTTGAGAGAGGAGTTCCTATCCCTGAGGTAGGGAAATCGGACTATGTTACAGTATATGGATAGATACAAATATCTCTTGCAGTTCTCGATGAATATCGCTGACACAGGGTGCCTACTACTTCATCCGGGGATGTCACGGCCTAATTTCCTAATCTTGATTTACTTGCTTAATCAAGATCACCGACCCGTGACATGGGGCCCTCATGAGGTGCATACACTGACCAAGGCACGAGGCCGAGGTAAATGTTATATTTTTGTACTGGTGTATGCCTAATGTTGTGTATGTGTGTAGACTAATTAAGTCAGTTTGTTTGCAAACCATAGACGTCGAGTTGACGCGAGAGGGAACACGACTTGAAGTGCTTGCAAGTACGGGTACCTAGTGGAATTACCTGGGTTAGCGAGACTAGGCTAGGAAATAGTAATTAATTTCAAATGTACCTTAGCATAAATTAAATTATATCATTAAGTTGGAAAATACAACGTTCGACGCACAGGGAAAGTGCCTCGAGTTGTGTGCGAGTCGAGACATTGAGCGCCGGGTAGTCGAGAGTCGGTGAGACCACTTAGATAAATCTGATAAATTTGTGTGACCAATTATATGGGATTAATGTACATTAATTGAATTGGTCTATAGTTTATTTACTTAAGAAATCACATTTGAATATCTTATAGTTTGTTGTGAATTAAACTAACTAAAGAACTGACCTCGGGATTCGTGCCGCCACACACTCCCATGTTGAGAGTCACCTACTTTGTGTCACCAAGAGAACTGAACTGCCTAGTTAGTAACCCTCAAATTTACCTCGAGATGCATGGCGCACACTAGATCAATAGAAACCATATATATAAGGAGAGATTAGTGGATTTCTTATTTGATTCCCTAACCAATTTTCATGCAAACATAGAGCTGAGTTGAGAGAGGTTATGGAGTGTTTGTGATGAGATTTTAGAACTAGGAGGCTGGATTAAGGGTGATTCATTAAGGTAATCCTCTAGTCTTCTTGGTTATTTCCATTAAGGGAACTTGAAAAAATGGAGTTTTCTTATGATTTCGATTTTAGAAATTTTTGAGCTACTAAATGATGTTATTTTTGAAAACAAAGTTCTTATTTAGATTCTCCATTGAAAAACTTGGGATTCCAAAAGAGGTTTCAAAAATCAGTGGGGTTTTAGTTAGATTAAATTTTCCAGTTTTGGGTATTATTTGTGATTTTCGAATTGTCAATTAAATTGATATTTTAGAGGTGGTTTTAGTTGTTCTTGAGGTTGAAGAGGAGTTGAGAGAGAGGAGAAGAAAAAAAAAAAAAACTGGTTCTGTTCACGCTAACAAGAGACGTCACTGGTTCGCGTGAGGAAGAAAATGCACACGGGCTGGGCCCGTGTGCACTTCTTCCTGGGTTAGGCCCGTGTGCACTTCTTCCTGGGCTGGGCCAGAGCCGGGTTAGGCTTGGCCTACCCTGGCCAGGGTCGGGTCAGACCTAACCCGACCTAATAAAATATATATATATAATATAAAAAAAAAGAAGGAATGGTAACAGAATAAAAATAAAATATATATATATATATAATATAATATAATATATATATATATGCATGTATACATATATATGGGAATATACATACATGTATATATATATACACACATATATGTATATATACAAAAATAATAATAATAATAATAATAATAATATAAAATATATCTATGTAATAAAATATTAATAAATAAATAAATAAATGATATGAAATGACCTTTCAGGGACCTAGGGGTGTTACAGGAGTTCGGGAGCACTAGTCGGAGTGTCGCAAGGCTGGATAGTCATTGCTATCCTGTGACTTGTAAGTGAAAGTGTAGGAACTCATTACTTTATTTCATTCCAGTCATTTATCATTTTTTAGTCTATTTTGTAGATTAGCTGATTTATTTCCCACATCATGATTTCCTTATTTCTATTCATTATGAATATTGATATAGCATGATGCCTTGTTTGATATGTCATTGACTCCATGCTTCCTTATATGCTCAATTTTTGTCTTGAAATATGGCTAATGGATGTTTAGAAGATGCATGCTATAGGGTTATCTGTTATGTTAGACTTGTGTTCTATTCCCTTGGGGCTTTGTAACCTAACTTATTGCTGATATCGTAGAACTTAGAATTGAAAAATCCTTGAAATCTAAAGTAGGGATTATCTAGTGTCCATTGCACACGAGATGCGCAGATTCACGAGATTTCGGTCTTTCGGGGTTTCCGGCACTCACCACTACACTTGGGTGGCACACATGGCATGGGCCACGGGGTTGTCGACAAGTATGAATGATTTATACGCGCAGAGCACAGCTCTGCCACTTGAGGTTAAAAAAAGATAAAAAGATTATTATTATATGTTGAGCATAGCTCCATACAATAGTGGAGTAGGTTAGGTGATAGTTCTCACAGCCGACTGGACGTAGATCATCTCGACTTAGCCTGTGTCAGTTTATGTGTATCAGTTAATATTGGTATTTACTTACATTATTATTCAGCATTTCTTCAGCTACATATGCTTTTAAATACCTTTTGTTTAAATTGGCAATGTTGTATTAGATTTCCCCAGTTATCATTTAAATATCACTGTACTCACCATCTAGTTTGTGACGGTAGGTGTAGGTCCGTCGAGCAACACCAGGCCGGGCAAGGAGAAGATCGGCCACTACCTTTGAGCTCCAAGCGCGTAGCTGCCCATACATGTAGGGTACTATTTGTATTATATTTACTTACGTCTTTATCTTTTTGGGATGTTATTGGGATGAGTGTTAGATTACCCGACTTTTGGCTTTCACTTTGTTTATATATGTTCGCCATTTACATGCACGTATATGGTGATCGTTATTTCTTGGATTCCACACATAGGATAAAAATAAATTTCCCACTTAAATAATTAAGACTTCCGCTTTAAAATTGTAAAGACTTCCGCTAATTATATTAATTGTGTAAAATTGAGAACATAAGTAGTAAAGGCTGACTAATACATAATTAGGTCCTACGTGTCGTGACTAGGGCTTGATTACGGGATTAAGCTGGGCGGCGCCCTAGATTAGTAGCGGGGCAGTCACAATTGGTATCAGAGCATAGGCTTTAGAACCTTAGGAACAAAGTATAGTGTTGACTAAGAATTTTGGTACCAATTTCCGGATTGGTATCAAATATCATGTTATCAAGAAGTAAAGCATAAATTTGAATAAAATACACACCCTAAAAGTAGAAACCAGATGAACCTTGCCTAGGAATTATGTGACGGCCCCAATTTCCACGTGCAATTGGGTACGCCCGGCCTAGACCCGTACAAACCCCAAGTCATCACTCGGCAACCTGACGAGCCTAGTCAGCCTCCTGTTTAATCAATTTAGTAATTTATGAAAGAATTATTACAATAATACACAGCGGAAGACTAAAACAATTATAACAAAGAGGAAATAACTCAATCGAGGGAAGTATAGGAATTCTAAAAGTGTGGAAAACCCCAGGTACTCATGTACAATTCGATAAGCGTATATACATGATACGAGTCTTACCAAAACACCAACTTCAATAATCCCAACAATATAAGTATTAAACGTTATACAAATCAACAAAAATTATAAACACCTACTACAAAATCTTTCTGATGTCGCTGCTAGTCCTCACAGTAGATCACCTAGGCATGGCCCCTTGCCCTTACTGCTCTCCACCCTATCTGCACCCACCGTTACAAACTAGACGGTGAGCAACTGAAGAAACCGAAAGTAGTGCCAGAAGAATGTAACAGTAATTTATGATTTCAACTATCAAAGCAGTCTAAATATCATGTGGAAATGAAAAGGCAAGAAAGTAAATAAATCAAGTGCATGATAAGCAGACTGATAAATAAACAATCGATATTTGCATGTTCTAAGATTCAAAAGAGGCTCAGGAGTGGTCTAATTTCACAGCAGAGGGCACCCCTGCAGAGGGCACCCTCGTTGTCCCAGCTAGTGCGGGACCACATGATACTTTCGAGACACACACTCATGCTAAGAACATACAACCAAGGAAATGGAATGAAATTTCAAACAAGGGAATCAATTCAACAATATCAATGAATAGAGGATGTATAAATCACATGTTATTTCCTTACTAGCCTACTAACGTACAAATGTTTTTTAGGGCAAGTGTACTTACCTGACAACGCAACTCACGAATGACACACTGTCACGTCCCTAACGTGTATCCCTGAGTTTTCCACTACCTGACAAGGTCGGAAACTCGTATTAATAGGTCAAGTCATCAACTAACCCTAGGTTAATTCCCTAGTGTTTTAATGACGCGAACAACTTGATAATTCTATCGGTAAATCAAACCAAAAACACAACGAAATACAATGACTCTCTTGGGTGTTATAACCACACCTATGTAAGCCTAATTACAAGTCTTAAGCTCGGCTCAGTCGCATATGAGTCACGCCATAACTTCAAGAGCCGGCGGCGTGTTCACGACGTCATGACCATTCGTTAAACTTTAAACACTATTTTTAAAAGAATGTAATATTAGCATATATGGAAATGACACTAAAACACCTGAAGATAACCACTCGTGTCCAACATCCACTTACTATTGAATTCATGAATCATGAATTAAAGTGTCTCACACACACAGTGTGTTCATCAACACATAAAACCCTTTACCACTAAGAGGTCAAGTTCATGTATCTTAACAAAACCAAAACCTACAAGTAGACTCAACGACAACCATCACCAAATCTCATTTAAGGTCGAAACCTTATGGGTACTGTCCAATATTGGGAGGGTTTCCTCGACATGAATTGGCTGGAAAACACCTCGCCTAATTGGAGTTTATGCACATTTCATAAACAAAATTCAAACTCAACACTTATATAAAAACATAACCATTTTTATCTAACTTCATAAGATTTTGTACACAACTAAGGGTTGCGAGACCTCAACAAAGGTTAGGTGAGATCCCCGACAACCTCTGTTGGTGGTGGTCCGGCCGGTAGGACCGCCAAGAGTGGTAGTTTCCGGCGAGGCTCCACCACCCCTATCACATGAAATGACGACACTTTAAAACTTAATGGAAATGTTTTGACCAATCTGAAGGCTGTCACGTAGGAGATTGGTGGGGTCCCCAACAGTGTCCCAATCATGGTGGTCAGGTGGCGGTACCACCAGTTTGGTGGTTCCCCGCCCAAAAATTTCAAAACAATGAAAAAAAAGCATCACTTACATGAAACACAAGGAATACCTCTCACAAGGCTACTGGTTTTGACTCTAGGGAGTATCAACAAGTTCATGACGACCCCCCGACAGTCCACCAGACCACAGCGGTCGCCGGCAGCGGCGCCGCTAGGACAACAACCAACAGTTCCAATAAAAACCAAATAAACAAGGTACAACGACACAACACAGTTATTTTACACATACAATGGGGTGGGGTGCTCTGGGATCGGTGGAACTCCGGTGAGACACCATCGAGTCATCCCTAACCGGATCCCTGGTCACAGTGCCGACCACACCACCGATCAGACATGAAAAGGGAGAAGATAACGCCTATAGTTTGAGATTTGCTACAGTCAAGAATGGCCAGCACTACCACCACCGCCCACGTTCGTCACGATGTTGGGGTGCTCAGAGACTCCGGTGACCCTTAGGGTCGTCTCCGACTACGGCAATCGCCTCCCCAGTTGGATAGGGGTGGCGGTAGTGAGCACAATGATATACAAGGAGAAAACGAGAGAGAGAGAGAGATAGAGAGAGAGGGATAGAAAGAGAGGGATAGAGTACGTACCTCCGGCGAGCAGGGACACCTCCGGTGATGTTTGATCACCTCAGGACAGTGGTGTTTCGGTGGTGGGTTCATGGGAGAGGGGAGGAGTGAAGGGAGAGACGGTGAAGAGAGTGAGAGATCGAGAGGAACCGAGAGAGAGAGGGAGGGAGAGAAAGTGAACACTGACCTTCGGTCACCAAGGGAGAGGGTTCCGACGAGAGGCCGAGAGGAGAGAGGAGGGTTGGTGGCGGTGGTGTGATTGAAGAAGAAGGTGAATAGTGAATGATGGTTTTTTCTTCACCAACGTTTTTATATGACATAAATTGTATCAAAATGACCTTTTTGCCCTTTCACATACTTCTTACACAATTTAAACCAATTGCCCTTATTGGTCTTTTTATTTATTTTTTTCTCTTTATTACATCCTAAAGTAGGTGTGTGTTGTCACTTGCATGGTCCTTCATCTCAACACACACACGCATCTCGAGGTCAATCTCATGACTCCTCACCATTGGCTGTGTCACTTTAACAATCCTATCATGTAGTTCGTATGTTGCGTAGTTAACCAACTCCCGCGTTCAAACGACGTTCCTCGTCTTGTATTTTTCCGTTGATTGGCTCGCCGCGCCCTTTTTCTCGCCACATACTATCAACTAATTTATAAAAATTAATAAAAATTCATTTATTCGAATTCTTTATTGTGTTTTTATCCCCCGCGTACCCATAACCCAATTTTTCTACTCGTTCACCGACTTAATCGTCCGGTCCCTCAAATACGAGTATAAATATGTAATACACATCATCATCCACAAATAGCCAAATTTTTGGGTCATTACAGTCTCCCCAACTAGTAAGAATTTTGTCCTCGAAATTAGCTCTAACTTGAGCGAATTACTAGAAATAACACCCGTTCACACTTCCTCCAAACTGCGGCTTAGAGCCGTTTCGGATAGCTTGGATATTTTATCTCGAACTGCGAACTACCTCACATTCACTTCAGACAGCTCGTTCCTCATTGTTGAACTGCGGACCGATGCAAAGTCGCTTCAGACAGCTCAATAAGCTATGACCAACTGTTGACTCTCGCGAGAGTCACTTCCAACAGCTCGACATCAGGTATTGAACTGCGGACTTGTACAAAGTCTCTTCGAACAGCACAACATCTTAAATGCACTCCCTTTTCTCTACATCTATCAAACTGTGGGCCTCTACAACTTCGAACAACATGATTTTATCTTAGTCTTCAGACGGCGGGTATAAACCACTTCAAACAGCCTAATTCAACTACGATCTCTCTAGATTGCTCCCGTTTCCAAAATGGTAGGAATGCCATGACCTCGTCGCAAACATCGTCCACTACCACGACTTGAGCTTGGTGATCATGACATAAGACGCTACGATCGCGACTCATACGCCTTACTCGTGAAATCCTCCCAACCCACTCGCATCTTAATGCAAGTTTATTTATACCCAGGCAGTAAAATAGATTCGACAAAGTTGTAACCGTGGCCACCATGTACACTACGTGTCCATGCATCGTAAGATGAATCACAACCAGTCTGGTCCTGCCTCTCTTTAAGTGTATTTGTGGCTAGTTTTGACAACCCTTTGTGCCCAAACTTACCATTTCTTTTGGACTCTAGTCTAAGTTAGGTCCGTCTCATCTTAGAAAACTCTGCTAAGTTTAAACAGTGCTACTCTAGCAAGTATTGACCTTAACTCTATCACCTAACATCCAGCGTCACATTTAAACACCTAAAGCTTCAATTAATCGGTTCCATGCATGATGTATGATAACCAGGAAACTTCTTTACCTCCGGTAGCATCACGAACCCTCGTCAACTGTGGCTCAATCGTCATGTGCACGTCCTCAATGGCCTGAAGCTGATCGACATCCTGCTGGTCCTCTTATAAATCAGGACATCAGTTTTGGAAATGTCCAGGCTGTCTGCACTGGTAACACACCTTCCACTTTCGAGAACCACTATCATCGTTCGGATTCCTCGTTCGTTTCCTGTCATGTCCCTCTGATCGGTGCTCTAACTGCAACTCAAGTCAATCAGGCTCAATCTCCTTGTGGTGAGTACTTAAGTAACTTTCCCTTGCCAAGCTCCGCTCATAAGTTCTCTGCAACGTCCCTGGCTCGGTCGTAACGATCGAACCTCCGATTTCGGGTAGTAAACCCTCAATAAAGTAGTACACTCGGTTTGCCTCCGTGTTAGCTGATCCTCCAGCATATGGTAATAACTGTAAAAATCGTCCCATGTACTCCATGACGGACTCATTCACTAACTGTCTCAGGGAAGTGAACTCGTTTCTCTTGGCTCTCATCACGGTGGGAGGAAAGTACTTCATTTTGAACTGGGTCTTGAACTCTATCCAGTTCCTCGGTACGCCTCTGGCACTAACAATCGTAGTCAACCAATCGTCAGCTTCTCCCTGAAGCATGGATGAGGAAATCATCGTTCTCATGTGATCCTCAATCGCGATAATAGCATGAATCTTCTCATGCTTCTTCAGGAAAAGCTCAGCCACTGCTACGTCTGTACCACCAAAAAACTTAACTGGATTGTGCCTCTTAAATTCTCCCCATTGCCTCGCATCAGCAGTGGCCCTGGGACTCTTCTCTGGAGTAGTGACCGGAGTAGTAACTGGAGTAGTCGCTGCAGCAGCTACAGGTGTCAGTGGAGTCTACTCAGTCTGAATCACATGCGTAGCACCCTCAGTCTGTACTATCTGTGCAACTAAAGTCCCTGGCACAACTGTAACCGGTATCGGTGCTGTAGAAGACGTCGCTACTGGAGTTTCCATCCCCTGAGTGGTAGAAATAGGCGGCAAAGGCGTAATCGAAGTCAATGGTGTCGTGGTAGCCTGTGCGGATGTCCTCAGTGACCACACTAACTCCTCAAATCTCTGGTCCTGCGTCGCGGATCTTTGAGACAATGTACGTATCTCCTCAAGGCATCGTGACAAAATCATGCCGATATCGTCGCTTGGACCTGGCTGATCCGCCATCGTTGTCTGAACAAGAGAACGAATTTCTAGAATCAATGGATAGCTACCGATACGATATAATATACACAACAATCGTATTATGTATAAACATCACATCTGACTTATCCCAATAAGTTTTCAGTTTCCATTCCCCGAATTATCCTCACTCCCCAACTAGGATTCTATGCCAGGATCATAGGGTTTCCACTTCTAAGTTCAGTTGTTCCTAACTTCCGCTGGTTTAATGGATTGTGCTTTAAATCAAGAGTCAGGTCGTTATAACCTTAAGCTCTGATACCAACTGTGACGGCCCCAATTTCCCCGTGCAATTGGGTACGCCTGGCCTAAACCCTTACAAGCCCCGAGTCATCACTCCGCAACCTGACGAGCCTAGTCAGTCTCCTATTTAATCAATTTAGTAATTTATGAAAGATTTATTGCAATAATACACAGCGGAAGACTAAAACAATTATAACAAAGGGGACATAACTCAATCAAGGGAAGTATAGGAATTCTATAAGTGTGGAAAACCCCGGGTACTTATGTACAATTCGATAAGCGTATATACATGATACCAGTCTCACCAAAACACTAAGTTCAATAATCCCAACAATATAAGTATTAAACGTTATACAAATCAGCAAAAATTATAAACACCTACTACAAAGTCTCTCTGTGTCGCTGCTAGTTCTCACAGTAGATCACCTAGGCAGGGCACCTTGCCCGTGCTGCTCTCCACCCTATCTGCACCCACCGTCACAAACTAGAAGGTAAGCAACTGACGAAATCGAAAGTAGTGCCAGAAGAATGTAACAGTAATTTATGATTTCAACAATCAAAGCAGTCTAAATATCATGCGGAAATGAAAAGGCAAGAAAGTAAATAAATCAAGTGCATGATAAGCAGACTGATAAATAAACAATCGATATTTGCATGTTTTAAGATTCAAAAGAGACCCATGAGTGGTCTAATTTCACAGCAATACGACAAAGATCATGAAAGATCTCCCCAGGCAATGTCGCAACACTAGCGTAGCGTGAAATCGAGAGGCATCGCAACACCTCTCGAATCCAGTACCTAGTACACACGTCACTAGGGGTGGTCAGTTACCCTTGCAGAGGGCACCCTCGTTGTCCCGGCTAGTGCAGGACCACATGATAGCTTCGAGACATACACTCATGCCAAGAACATACAACCAAGGAAATGGAATGGAATTTCAAATAAGGGAATCAATTCAACAATATCAATGAATAGAGGATGTATAAATCACGTGTTATTTCCTTACTGGCCTACTAACGTACAAATGTTTTTTAGGGCAAGTGTACTTACCTGACAACGCAACTCGCGAATAACACACTCTCACGTCCCTAACGCGTATCCCCAGTTTCTCGCTACCTGACAAGGTCAGAAACTCTTATTAATAGGTCAAGTCATCAACTAACCCTAGGTTAATTCCCTAGTGTTTTAGTGACGCGAACAACTCGATAATTCAATCGGTAAATCAAACCAAAAACACAACGAAATACAATGACTCTCTTGGGTGTTATAACCACACCTATGTAAGCCTAATTACAAGTCTTAAGCTCAGCTCAGTCGCATATGAGTCACGCCATAACTTCAAGAGCCGGCGGCGTGTTCACGACGTCATGACCATTCGTCAAACTTTAAACACTATTTTTAAAAGAATGTAATATTAGCATATATGGAAATGACACTAAAACACCAAAAGATAACCACTCATGTCCAACATTCACTTACTATTGAATTCATGAATCATGTATTAAAGTGTCTCACAGACACAGTGTGTTCATCAACAAACAAGACCCTTTACCACTAAGAGGCCAAGTTCATGTATCTTAACAAAACCAAAACCTACAAGTAGACTCAACGACAACTGTAACGACCCAATTAATATTTGCTGTTATTTTATGACGTCATTACAGACATGGACGCCAGCGGGGACGCTCGTGGGTCCCACAGTGAGGCTGAAGTACCGCCGTATTAGGTAAATAGTTATTTTGTTTGTTGATTTGACTAATTTGTGATGTTAATGTTAAAATAGGTTAACGACATCGTGATGTGTGTAATTATATTTTAAATTGACGTGTGAGATTGTGTGACGAGTATTCGCATCGATATGCGTGTCGACGGGGGTATCGGGTAAATTAAAGACGAAATTTTAAGTTGAGAAAAAAAAAATATTACACACATTAAATGGATTAAATGTGATAAAATACATAAATTGGTGGGCGCCTAGTAACACGCGGGGTCGTGGTCGACACGCGTGGGTGGTACGATAGTGTGCACGCTCGAGTACGCTCGTTGGCGCGCATGACGAAATTTTAGGCGCGAAAGTATAGGCGAATATATATATATTTATATTTATATATATGTATATAGGTAATTTAATATATATATATATAAATATATCTATTAAAATCAGGAAATTAAGAAAATAATAGTGAAACGACCAAAAAGGGTATGTGGTTGTTTAGAAAAAGTGGATGGACACAAGGGTATTTCGGTCATTTTACCTGAAAAATGTGATAAACTCATCACCGCCACCACATTTATTCAATTGGAAATCGAAAAACAGGGAGAGAAATCGAGAGTCCGTGAGAGAGGAGAGAAGAAATCGACGAGGAGGAGGGACAGCGAAGATCAGAGGTGAGTTGTTGTGTTATTTTTGTTGTTGTTGTATGTTGTTGGCGTCGTTGGTGGTGGTGGTGGCGGTTTGGTGGTTCGGTGGTGATGGTGGGGAGGAGCTCGAGAGCTCGGACGAATTGCGAGAGCAATTCGTCCGAGGAGGGAGACGACAATCGTCTCCCCTTTCCCTCTCCCTCTCGATTCATGGAAAAAAAGAAGGGGCTGTTTGAACAGAGAAGAATTCTGCTCTGTTCCAACAAAGAAGAAGGGGCCGGTTTGGCCATGAACCGGGCCGGTTCGGCACGGTTGAGCCAAACCCGGTTCGGCCGAATCGCCCCTAATTAAAAAAAAAAAAAAAAAAACAAAAACAGTTTTGAAAAAAAAATCTGGAAAATTCATAGAAAATTCATATAAAATAGGAAAATTTTAGAAAAATTACATTTTGATTAAATAAAGGAAATTTGGGATTTTCTTGGAAATGTTGGCGAGATAATAGTCGGGGTTTTAGCCTCGAAAAATGAAAAATTGACATAATATATTAAATTGAAGCTAATTTAGTGATAAATGATAATAGGTATATTTCGGGTGATAGTTTGAATTGTCGGCATTTATTGGAGCTGGACTAAGGTTTGGTTTTCGGGACGAGGAGTGCGATTTGAGGTGTGTAGTATCCCAATTGAACTTCACTTTAAGTATTTACAGTTTGATTTATTTGAATTCAGTTCCATTTATTCTTTACTCCATTTCATTATTGCTTTACGGTGGCTGAGTACTCTCACCTTGTGACTTTACGGTAGTGGAGTGTACTCCTACCTGGTGTCTTTACGCTGTTGAGATCACTCCCCACCTGGTGCTTGTTCGTTACGGCCATAGAGTCCACTAAATCATAGCACTTGTCTAGGTATACGCCGGTGAATAGGCTACCCGGGTATGGTAGGCTTGTGTGGGTGCGTCGTAGGTCTACGTCGACCACCTAGAGGGTCCAGGGCCAACCCATTAGTGTGTTTCATGGGTCGTGCCTGGGGAAAAGCTCGAAGTATGATTTAGTTTTATTTTTATGTGCACGTACTTTGTTTCGTCACTATATTTATGCATGCGATGATCTTTCTTTTACAATTGTCTGTATTATTACTTTGTTCCGCATGTTTAAATTATAGTATTTAAAATTTCAGTACTTTTACTTCCATAATTACTTGGTGAATTTCCTTGGGATTACTCACTCTGGACTCGTCATTTGTCTTTTTGTGATGGCTGAGTGCAGATCCTAGTACGAGCCGGGGAAAGGGCAAGCTTGAGGACTACATCGATTGATAGCTCTAGCCCTTCTCGTACGTATGTTTATATTTACTTGTTTTATGTTGGGTTTTGGGACTTGAGAGATAGGTTGTATATTTTAATATTTTGAGGACCTTAGATGGTATGTATATGATGTACAGTTGATATGGTTTCCACTTAGGCATTTTGCTCATAATATACATGAAATTCAGGTTAAATCTTTTCATTGATAGTAAATCTTCCGCTGCGTAATTTATGGTTAAATGAAATTAAAGGAATAAAAGTAAATTCATAACATCAAAGTTAACCGGAAATTGATTAATAATGGATAATTGGGCGTAGGACACAGCTGGCGGTGACGTGGACAGCTGTGGGCCCGCGTGGCCTCCCGTGGCGGACCAATGTGGAAATTGGGGCCGTCACATTTTGGTATCAGAGCTTAGGTTTGAGGAACCTAAAGGATAAAATGATGATGATAGTTAACTCTGATACCGCCACAATTTGCTACTTGGTATCAATGAATAAATCTTAGATGTGGAAACCACAAGTGAATGATTAAAGGCTTAGTTGGGAAGTGATGCGAGGTGGATAGACTTAGGAAATTACATATGTTTATGTTTTAATTGCGTACTATATATTATACGCGTATGCACTGAGTTTGATCCAATGCACGTTGGTTGTGCAGTTTATGATAGACGGACAGACTCCTACTACTCCGCCGACAACTCAGCAGGAGATTGGGGAGACTTGTGATCATACCACTAGCGACGTGGCTGATTTGCGAGCTCGATGCGAGACCGACCGAAGCGGCGAGCTGATTCAAGAGAGCAAGCGGCGGCTATTACAACGAGCTCGATGGCTGAGTTGATGGAGTACATTCGGAGTTCGAGGACGCCAGCAGTAGCACCGACTGCTAAGCGTGCTGCACCTACTACCACTCAGATAGCATTAGCCCCAGTTGTTGCTACACAGACGGCTGGGTCAGAGACAATTATAGAGAGGGTGAGCCTGTGGTAGTACCAGCAGAGACTACGGTGGTGACACCCACTACTACAGAGCAGCAGGTAGGGACTTCGACTGCTAGGAGTAGGATGTCAGAAGCAGCGAAAATGGTGAAGGATTTTATGAGGTTTAACCCTACGTACTTCATTGGAGTCAGTGATCCTGAGGTTGCAGGACGTTGGTTGATGACTCACAGACGACTACACCAGTTGTTGGAGGTACCCGAGATAGATCAGGCGCGTATTTCAGGCTATTGTTTGAGAGGTCAGGCTACAGTTTGGTGGACCACCTACACTGATATACATGGTACGCCAGCGACGTGGGGAGAGTTTAGACAGTTATTTCTGGATGAGTATATTCCCACAGAGGTGCAGATACGATTGAGGGAGCAGTTCTTGATTTTGCGACAGGGTACCATGTTAGTTTCGCAGTACATGGACCGATTCCGGTATCTCATGATGTATGCTATGGATGTGGCTAACATAGAGAGATTACAGATTTATTATTTCATCAGAGGCCTGGATGAGAGGATTGGTGGGGTGATAGTCGCGACTGGTGCGGAGACGCTACAGATTGTGTATGATAGAGCATTAGCTCACGAGACATATCTACGACACCGGAGTGAGCTTGGAGACGGGTTTGGACAGAGTTCTCGGTCTGATCAGAGATCGAAAAGACCGAGAGATCAATTAGACAGACAGAGACATGATCAGGGTCGACGAGATAGGAGTTTTGAGCAGTAGAGAGGAGATGAGAGGCAGGTAGTGAACGTTGCTGCACCTGCACAATTTGAGCAGCCACGACAGCGTGTGCGAGATGGAGGAGGTCGTGGTAGAGGACAGAGAGGTCGGGGTCGTGACAGAGCTCAGGTACATATAGTATCACAGTCTGATTGGCAGGATACCCGACGATGTTTTAGATGTCATCAGGTCGGACATATACAGATTAATTGTCCGATGTCAGCTTCATCATCACGACCGCAGATTGAGGCAACTAGGGAGAGAGTTCATGCTGCTTCTAGTACACCTACTGTCGTACAGCCGGATCGAGGTGCGACTCGTCAGCTTGTCGAGGGTATGTTATCTATATGCGATGTTTCTATTCATGTATTATTTGATTCCGGTAGTACTTTGTCGTTTATATCGGGACGTAGGGTTGGACAGTTAGGGTTATCTGTTGAGACTTTAGACCCACATCTTGTCCTCTGTACGGCTGCTGGGGATAAGATTTACCCTAACCGGATATGCCGAAATTGTATGGTAGAGATTGAGGGGCACCAGTTACCTGTCGACTTCCGTGTCCTAGAGTATTTAGAGTTTGATGCTTTATTGGGTATGGACTGGTTATCGACATATCACGCACACATGGATTGCTTCAGTAAGATGGTAGTATTTGATATTGAGGGTATTCTAGTATTTACTTTTGTTGGTACGGCGTTAGACTTACCAATTACCAGAGGTCGATTAGCTACGATACAGGAGATGGAGGCGTTTAGGACAGTGGTTGAGCTAGACCTGATACTAGAGGTTAGAGTAGAGGATGTCCCAGTAGTGTGTGAGTTTCCTGAGGTATTCCCCAACGATTTGCCAGGTTTATCACCTCCTAGGTCAGTTGAGTTTATGATTGAGTTGATTCCGGGGACGCAGCCGATATACAGCCGACCGTACCGGATGTCAGCGTCGGAGCAGGGAGAGTTGAGGTCCCAATTAGAGGAGTTGTTGCAGAAGGGTTTTATTTATCCCAGTATGTCTCCTTGGGGCGTACCAGTGCTATTTGTTAAGAAGAAGGACGGTTCTTTGAGGATGTGCGTAGACTACAGGAAGCTGAATCAAGTGACGATTCGAAATCGTTATCCACTTCCTAGGATTGATGATCTATTCGATCAGTTGGCGGGTGCTAAGTTTTTCTCGAATATTGATTTACGATCTGGATATCATCAGTTGAGAATTCGGGAGAGTGATATCGAGAAGACGGCGTTTAGCACGCGCTATGGATTGTTCAAGTTCACAGTCATGCCATTTGGGTAATGCGTCGGCTATCTTTATGGATTTGATGCATCGAGTACTACGGCCGTTTTTGGATCGTTATGTGATTGTATTCATCGATGATATCTTAATATACAGTAAGACTCGTGAGGAGCACGAGAGACACCTCAGAGATGTTTTGATGACGTTGAGGGAGCATAGATTGTACGCTAAGTTCAGTAAGTGCGCTTTCTGGCTGAGAGAGGTGAAATTTCTCGGACATGTCATTGGTAGTCAAGGAATATTTGTTGATGGAGACAAGATTCGAGCGATAATTGATTGGAGGACACCTGAGACAGTTGCAGACATTCGTAGTTTCTTGGGGCTTGCGGGCTATCACCGGCGGTTTGTGCAGGATTTTTCGTTGATTGCAGCGCCGATGACGAGGTTGACCAAGAAGGATGTCAAGTTTGAATGGTCTAAAAACTGTGAGGCAGCATTTTTAGAATTGAAGAGGAAGTTGACTTCAGCGCCAATGTTGGCTCTACCTGAAACAAGGAAAGGCTTCTCAGTCTATACAGATGCTTTCGGAACTGGGTTAGGATGCGTGTTAATGCAGGAAGGACACCCAATTGCATATTTATCGAGACGATTAAGACCCCACGAGGAGAATTATTCGGTACATGATTTAGAGCTAGCTGCAGTTGTGTTTGCACTCAAGGCTTGGCGACATTATCTTTATGGGGCAAAGACGGTGGCTCGAGTTACTGAAAGACTACGATTTCGCGATTGAGTACCATCCTGGGAAGGCGAATGTAGTTGCTGATGCATTGAGCCGGAGTGGTGTAGAAAGTCGATCTGTCTTTGCGGCGAGATGACACATGAGCATGTATTGCTGGAGGCTGCGACGGTGTTGTGTTTGTCAGATGCGTTTGCTGATGTTTATATATGTTGCCAAATGCGTGTTCCTGTTGTGTCGTTAGAGAGGGCCGCTGAGTGGCAAAGGGCTGACGGACATTTTGCTCGCTTCAGCTGTCTGGCTCAGGATCTGGGTTGCACAGATTGGTCTAGGGTTCGAGACCGGTGCTTGAGACACAGGGGCAGGTTATGGATACCTGAGGTGCAGGAACTACGTGATAGTATTCTAGAGGATGCACACCGTTCGCGGTATACAGTTCATCCTGGCAGGACAAAGATGTATCATGATTTGCGACGTTTATTTTGGTGGCCCGGGATGAAGGCCGATATGGGTGCATATGTGAAAGCTTGTCATATTTGTCAGCAGGTTAAGGCCGAGCACAGGAGACCAGCTGGATTGTTACAGCCACTACCGATTCCACAGTGGAAATGGGAGCATGTTACGATGGATTTTGTGAGCGGGTTGCCACAGACTGCGAGATGTTATGATGCTGTGTGGGTTGTTATTGACAGATTGACGAAGTCTGCACACTTCATTCCTATATCGATGAAGTATTCGTTTCCCCAGTTGAGTATCATTTTTGAACGAGAGATCGTTAGGCTACATGGAGTACCGTTATCTATTGTTTCTGACAGAGATCCCAGGTTGACTTCGAAGTTGTGGAAGAGCATGCAGGAGCAGTTTGGGACGAGACTACGCTTCAAGATGCGGCTTATCATCCTCGGACAGATGGTCAGTCGGAGAGATTGATACGGATATTGGAGGACATGCTCAGAGCATCCATTTTGCAGTTTGGAGGTGCTTGGGAAGAGTATTTGCCATTGTGCGAGTTCGCGTACAACAACAAATGCTATCGGCGAGTATTGGTATGCCACCATTTGAGGCTTTGTATGGTAGACCTTGCGGATCACCGGCTTGTTGGGCAAAGACACACGAGGATGTGGCGGTGATTGGACCTGAAGTTGTTGTTGATCATACCGAGAAAATTCGGCAAATTAGATTGAGATTGCAAGCAGCTCAAGATAGGCAAAAGAAGTATGCTGATAGGTATCTTGAGGGTTTGAGTTATGATGTGGATGACTTGGTATATCTGAAAGTTTCGCCCTGGAAAGGACATCGAGGTTTGGAATCAAGGGAAGCTAGCACCGAGATATATTGGACCGTTTAGAGTTATAGCACGTGTTGGGACAGTAGCATATAGATTGGAGTTGCCACCAGAGTTAGCAGGCGTTCATCCAGTGTTTCACGTGTCTATATTGAGGTTAGCTAAGTCAGGACCGAGGCCAATGGTAGATATTAGACAGATTGAGGTTCGTCCTGACGTTTCATATGAAGAGCAAACCCATTGAGATCATGGATAGTAGAGTTCAGACTCTGAGGAACAGGGAGATTCCGAAAGTGTTGGTACGATGGCAGCATCACGGGACTGAGGGACTCACCTGGGAGCTCGAGTCGACTATGAAACAGAGATATCCTCAGTTATTTGCTGGTGAGTGTTGATTATAACTTAAATTTCGGGACGAAATTTCAATTTAGTTGGGAAGGATTGTAACGGCCCAATTAATATTTGTCGTTATTTTATGACGTCATTATAGACATGGACGCCAGCGGGGACGCTCGTGGGTCCCACAGTGAGGCTGAAGTACCGCCGTATTAGGTAAATAGTTATTTTGTTTGTTGATTTGACTAATTTGCGATGTTTATGTTAAAATAGGTTAACGACATCGCGATGTGTGTAATTATATTTTAAATTGACGTGTGAGATTGTGTGATGAGTATTCGCATCGATATGCGTGTCGACGCGGGTATCGGGTAGATTAAAGACGAAATTTTAAGTTGAGAAAAAAATAATATTACACACATTAAATGGATTAAATATGATAAAATACATAAATTGGTGGGCGCCTAGTAACACGCGGGGTCGTGGTCTACATGCGTGGGTGGTACGATAGTGTGCACGCCCGAGTACGCTCGTTGGCGCGCATGACGAAATTTTAGGCGCGAAATATAAGCGAATATATATATTTATATATATATATATATGTATATAGGTAATTTAATATATATATATATCTATTAAAATCAGGAAATTAAGAAAATAATAGTGAAATGACCAAAAAGGGTATGTGGTTATTTAGAAATAGTGGATGGACACAAGGGTATTTCGGTCATTTTACCTGAAAAATGTGATAAACTCGTCACCGCCACCACATTTATTCAATTGGAAATCGAGAAACAGGGAGAGAAATCGAGAGTCCGTGAAAGAGGAGAGAAGAAATCGACGAGGTGGAGGGACAGCGAAGATCAGAGGTGAGTTGTTGTGTTATTTTTGTTGTTGTTGTTGTTGTATGTTGTTGGCGTCGTTGGTGGTGGTGAAGGCGGTTTGGTGGTTCGGTGGTGATAGTGGGGAGGAGCTCGAGAGCTCGGACGAATTACGAAAGCAATTCGTCCGAGGAGGGAGACGACAATCGTCTCCCCTCTCCCCTTTCCCTCTCCCTCTCGATTCATGGAAAAAAAAAAAGAGAAGGGGATGTTGGAACAGAGCAGAATTCTGTTTTGTTCCAACGAAGAAGAAGGGCTGGTTCGGCCCTGAACCGGGCCGGTTCGGCTCGATTGAGCCGAACCCGGTTCGGCCGAACCACCCCTAATTAAAAAAAAATAAAAACAAAAACAGTTTTGAAAAAAAAATCTGGAAAATTCATAGAAAATTCATATAAAATAGGAAAATTTTAGAAAAATTACATTTTGATTAAATAAAGGAAATTTGGGATTTTCTTGGAAATGTTGGCGAGATAATAGTCGGGGTTTTAGCCTCGAAAAACGAAAAATTGACATAATATATTAAATTGAAGCTAATTTAGTGATAAATGATAATAGGTATATTTCGGGTGATAGTTTCAATTGTCGGCATTTATTGGAGCTGGACTAAGGTTTGGTTTTCAGGACGAGGAGTGCGATTTGAGGTGTGTAGTATCCCAATTGAGCTTCACTTTAAGTATTTACAGTTTGATTTATTTGAATTCACTTCCATTTATTCTCTACTCCATTTCATTATTGCTTTACGGTGGCTGAGTACTCTCACCTGGTGACTTTACGATAGTGGACTGTACTCCTACCTGGTGTCTTTACGCTGTTGAGATCACTCCCCACCTGGTGCTTGTTCGTTACGGCCATAGAGTCCACTAAATCATAGCACTTGTCTAGGTATACGCCGGTGAATAGGCTACCCGGGTATGGTAGGCTTGTGTGGGGGCGTTGTGGGTCTACGCCGACCACCTAGAGGGTCCAGGGCCAACCCATTAGTTTGTTTCATGGGTCGTGCCTAGGGAAAAGCCCGAAGTATGATTTAGTTTGATTTTTATGTGCACGTACTTTGTTTCGTCACTATATTTATGCATGCGATGATCTTTCTTTTACAGTTGTCTGTATTATTTCTTTGTTCCGCATGTTTAAATTATAGTATTTAAAATTCCAGTACTTTTACTTCCGTAATTACTTGGTGAATTTCCTTGGGATTACTCACTCTGGACTCGTCATCTGTCTTTTTGTGATGGCTGAGTGCAGATCCTAGTACGAGCCGGGGAAAGAGCAAGCTTGAGGACTACATCGATTGATAGCTCTAGCCCTTCTCGTACGTATGTTTATATTTACTTGTTTTATGTTGGGTTTTGGGACTTGAGAGATAGGTTGTATATTTTGATATTTTGAGGACCTTAGATGGTATGTATATGATGTACAGTTGATATGGTTTCCACTTAGGCATTTTGCTCATAATATACATGAAATTCAGGTTAAATCTTTACATTGATAGTAAATCTTCCGCTGCGTAATTTATGGTTAAATGATATTAAAGGAATAAAAGTAAATTCATAACATCAAAGTTAACCGGAAATTGATTAATAATGGATAATTGGGCGTGGGACACAGCTGGCGGTGACGTGGGCTGCTATGGGCCCGCGTGGCCTCCCGTGGCGGACCAATGTGGAAATAGGGGCCGTCACAACAACCATCACCAAATCTCATTTAAGGTCGAAACCTTATGGGTACTGTCCAATATTGGGAGGGTTTCCTCGACATGAATTGGCCGGAAAAGACCTCGCCTAATTGGAGTTTATGCACATTTCATAAACAAAATTCAAACTAAACACTTATATAAAAACATAACCATTTTTATCTAACTTCTTAAGATTTTGTACACAACTAAGGGTTACGAGACCTCAACAAAGGTTAGGTGAGATCCCCGACAACCTCTGCTGGCGGTGGTCCGGCCGGTAGCACCGCCAAGAGTGGCAGTTTCCTGCAAGGCTCCACCACCCCTATCACATGAAATGACGACACTTTAACACTTAATAGAAATGTTTTGACCAATCCGAAGGCTGTGGGACCCACGTAGGAGATTGGTGGGGTCCCCAACAGTGTCCCAATCATGGTGGTCCGGTGGCGGCACCACAAGTTTGGTGGTTCCCCGCCCAAAAATTTCAAAACAATGAAAAAAAAGCATCACTTACATGAAACATAAGGAATACCTCTCACAAGGCTACTGGTTTTGACTCTAGGGAGTATCAACAAGTTCGTGACGACCCCCCGGCAGTCCACCAGACCACGGCGGTCGCCGGCAGCGGCGCCGCCAGGACAACAACCAACAGTTCCAATAAAAACCAACCAAACAAGGTACAACGACACAACACAGTTATTTATACACATACAATGGGGTGGGGTGCTCTGGGATCAGTGGAACTCTGGTGAGACACCATCGAGTCATCCCTGACCGGATCCCTAGTCACAATGCCGGCCACACCACCGATCAGATGTGAAAAGGGAGAAGATAACGTCTATAGTTTGAGATTTGCTACAGTCAAGAATGGCCAGCACTACCACCACCGCCCACGTTCGTCACGATGTTGGGATGCTCAGAGACTCCAGTGACCGTTAGGGTCCTCTCTGACGACGGAAATCGCCTCCCCAGTTGGACAGGGGTGGCGGCAGTGAGCACAACGATAAACAAGGAGAGAACGAGAGAGAGAGAGATAGAGAGAGAGGGATAGAAATAGAGGGATAGAGTACGTACCTCCGGCGAGTAGGGACACCTCCGGTGAGGTTTGATCACCTCAGGACAGTGGTGTTTCAGTGGTGGGTTCACGGGAGAGGTAAGGAGTAAAGGGAGAGACGGTGAAGAGAGTGAGAGATCGAGAGGAACCGAGGGAGAGAGGGAGGGAGAGAAAGTGAACACTGACCTCCGGTCACCAAGGGAGAGGGTTCCGACGAGAGGCCGAGTGGAGAGAGGAGGGTTGGTGGCGGTGGTGTGATTGAAGAAGAAAGTGAATAGTGAATGAGGGTTTTTTCTTCACCAACGTTTTTATATGACATAAATTGTATCAAAATGACCTTTTTGCCCTTTCACATACTTCTTACACAATTTAAACCAATTGCCCTTATTGGCCTTTTTATTTATTTTTTTCGCTTTATTACATCCTAAAGTAGGTGTGTGTTGTCACTTGCATGGTCCTTCATCTCAACACACACACGCATCTCGAGGTCAATCTCATGACTCCTCACCATTGGCTGTGTCACTTTAACAATCCTATCATGTAGTTCGTATGTTACGTAGTTAACCAACTCCCGCGTTCAAACGACGTTCCTCGTCCTGTATTTTTTTGTTGATTGGCTCGCCGCGCCCGTTTTCTTGCCACATACTATCAACTAATTTATATAAATTAATAAAAACACATTTATTCGAATTCTTTATTGTGTTTTTATCCCCCACGTACCCATAACCCAATTTTCCTACTCGTTCACCGACTTAATCTTCTGGTCCCTCAAATACGAGTATAAATATGTAATACACATCATCATCCACAAATAGCCAAATTTCTGAGTTGTTACAAATTATTTTGTTGGGAATTGAGTGAAAGTGAGTTAGGGATTAGTATATATATGCAATCTTTTTCAGTACGTATATGTATATACGTGGTAGACTTGTAGTATCTGATAGGAAATCATTATCCACATGCAGACGACGATGACGGACACACGCGAGACAAGCGATGTGGGTGCTAGCAGTAGTCAGCCTCCTACTACATTAAACAACAACTATCAGAGGTTGGCAAATCAAGTAGCAGCACAGGGATAATAGATGGTTGATTTCATGACCTTCATGACAGCACAAATCACTGCACTTACTCGTGCTGTCGCCACTACTCCTGTGACTACTACACTTCCGACGACCGGACTTACTACTATACCATCCACCATTCCAATGACTGCGCTCGTACTAGGCGCTCCTATTATTCAGGGCATGGTAGTTACGCCGACTCTTCCGGCAATGACCATTTCGACGGTAGAGGTAGCAGGGATGTCTCCAACTCCCACAACCACACCCACACCCACACCTTCAGGCTCATCAGTGGGGATTCAACTGGTGAAGGATTTTCTCCGCCTTCAGCCAGTGTACTTCAACGGGGAAAGAAACTTCGAGAAGATCGAGGGATGGATACTATCACAGGAGAAGCTACATCAAATTCTAGGGATCGAGGATAGATTACACCCATATTTTGTCTTCTTATACACTGCAGAAAGACGCCGACGTCTGGTGGCGTACCACCATAGCTATCAATGGAGATTTTGAGTCATGGACGACCTTTAAGGCCAAGTTCTATCAATAGTACTTCCTGCCAGTAGTCATAATGAGGCTGAGGAGAGAGTTTATGAGTTTGAGGCAGATAGCAGATAAGTCAGTTATGGAGTACTGGGACAGATACGAGTATCTAAGGCAGTTTACGGGGGATTTGGTTCGAGATGAGTTGCGAGATATGTATCACTTTAGGGCAGGTCTGAGAGTAGACATTGGCTACCACGTAGTCAGCACAGGCACTAAGACACTCACCGAGATATACGAGCGTGCACTTTCCCATGAGACCTACTACCTTGGTGTAACAGCTGACAGGGCAACCTTGGGGTAGAGATTGACATTAGAGCAGGCCGCAGATTTCGAGAGGAGGTGGCAGAGTAGCAAGGCACCAAAGACATGGGATAGATGCTCCCAAGGATCAGGGGTGACTTTACGTTTCACATCGGTGGTACCTCAGGTGTCTTATGTCACGTCAGCACAGAGCTCAGGGAGAGGACATTCCTTACCACTACCATCAATTAGGCCAGCATTTTAGGAGCCAGAGAGACTTGCTCTTCCAGCACCATCAGCACCACGACAGCATCAACAGCAGGGTGGTAGAGGCTGAGGCAGGGGTAGAGGCCGAGAAGGACCCCGTCTGGGACAGAGACAGACTCCAGTTCAGGGACAACCACAGTCTAGTCAGCGCAGACAGGTTTCATGTTACAGGTGCAGACGAGTGGGGCATTTGGTGAGGGAGTGTCCACAACCAATAGTAGTGTATCCACCACAGAGTCGAGAGGTAGCTCACATGGTAGCACAGCTAGATACTAACGCCACACGGAGTCTCATCGAGGGTACAATTTCTATCGCTGGTAGAGAGTCTTATGTTTTATTTGATTCAGGTTCCACTATTTCTTTCATTTCTGAACGCATGATAGGCATACTATGACTGACACCGATTAGGCTTGGAGTACATTTGATGTTGAGTACTACTGCCGGAAATAGGGTTTACCCTAATAGTCTAGTTGAGAGAGTTCCAATAGAGTTACCCACCGACTTTAGAGTCCTTGAGATGTTAGAGTTCGACGTTCTTTTCGGGATAG
Organism: Stephania japonica; assembly: GCA_039657345.1. Classification (NCBI taxonomy): domain Eukaryota; kingdom Viridiplantae; phylum Streptophyta; class Magnoliopsida; order Ranunculales; family Menispermaceae; genus Stephania; species Stephania japonica. The sequence continues at coordinate 38,293,098 of CM077559.1, forward strand.
ACTGGTTATCAACATACCACGCTCACATAGACTGTTTCAGTAAGTCCGTCGTATTCTAGATTCCAGGATCCGATGTTCATGCACCGAGGTAGTACATCGAGAGGCGATACAACGAGAGGTCGATTGGTGACTAGTGAGGAGATGGTGACTCTTGTAGCATTATATACTATAACAGAGAGTCAGGGACCCTGACTTGAGGAGATACCAATAGTCTAAGACTTTCCTGATGTTTTTCTGAAGAACTTACCTAGACTATCACCACCTTGAGAGATAGACTTTGTCATTGATCTTGTGCCAGGCACCAGATCGATCTCAATACCACCCTACCGCATGACACCGAGAGAGTTGGAGGAGTAGAGGGATCAACTTCAGGATTTGGGAAATAAAGGATTCATTACACTATCCATGTCACCATAGGGAGTGTCAGTACTCTTTGTGAAGAAGAATGATGGTAGTCTACAACTGTGCATGACTACAGGCAACTGAATAAGGTCACTGTCAGGAACCAGTACCCACTGTCGAGGATTGACGATTTATTTGAGCAGTTAACAGGAGCACAATTTTTCTCCAAGATAGACCTGAGATCAAGGTATCATCAGCTTAGGATTAGGGACGAGGATAGATCTAAAATAGCGTTTCGCACTACATATGGACACTATCAGTTCACGGTCATGCCTTTCTGGCTGACCAATGCCCCCGCTGTGTTTAGGGATCTTATACATCGAGTTTTGAGACCATATCTTGACCGCTTCGTGATAGTCTTTATCGATGACATTCTCATTTACTCGAGGACACGGGAGGATCACGGATATCACCTTAGGGAGACGCTGCAGACTTTGAGGGAGCACAGGCTATTCGCCAAGTTCAGCAACTGTGAGTTCTGGCTTGCAGAGGTTAAGTTCTTAGGTCATGTAGTTGGGGCAGCAGGAATTGTCATAGATCCGGCCAAGATTCAGATGATTATGGATTGGCCGGCACCAACGTTAGTGATGGAGATCAGAAGTTTTCTGGGGTTAGCAAGCTATTACCAGAGATTTGTGAAGGAGTTTTCCAAAATTGCTTCACTGATTACCAGGCCGACACAGAAGGACGTCATATTTAACTGTACTGAGGAGTGTGAGAGCACATTTTCTTAATTGAAGAGCTCATTGACTACCACCACAGTGTTGGTATTGCCTGAAGCTGGATAGGGATTCTTAGTGTACATTGATGCTTCACACACAGGACTTGGATGCATGTTAATGCAATATAGTGGAGTAGTGGCATATGTTTCGAGATAGCTGAAGATACATGAGAAGAACTATCCTACATATGATTTAGAGTTAGCAGTGGTAGTTTTTGCTCTGAAGAATTGGAGACATCATCTATATAAAGAGAGATTCACACTTTATACTGATCACAAGAGTATAAAATATCTCTTCACACAGAAAGAGCTGAATATGAGACAGTGCAGATGGTTAGAGTTTTTGAAGGACTATGACTTTTCTCTGAAGTATCACCCAGGAAAAGCCAATGTAGTTGCAAACACGCTGAGTAAGAGACCGACCAGAGATGTCGAGGTTATCAGATGTCACATGACGGACGAGTATGGGTTACTTGAGGCAGCTGTGACAGCAAGTCAAACAGACGCTCCTATCGATACCCGAGTTGAGATCTGCGCACAGACGAGAGTACATACCGTGTCTACACAGAGTGTGTCAGAGGGTCATAAGATTAACAGGTTGTACCAGCGATTCAGCGAGTTAGCGCAGAGTTCAGATTATGATGATTACACAGAGACATCTGATCAGTGTTTGAGATTCAGGGGTAGATTGTGGATACCCGATATGCCAGAGTTGAGAGAGGAAATTTTTTAGGATTCACACCATTCCCGATTTACAGTTCATCCAGGCAGGACTAAGATGTATCACGACATGAAGAGACATTTTTGGTGGCCTGGGATGAAAGCGGATGTGTCAAAGTTTATCAAGAATTGTGGGATTTGCCAACACGTGAAGGTAGAGCATCGTAGACCTGGAGGACTGTTACAATCACTGCTCATTCCGAGATAGAAATGGGAAGACATCGCCAAGGACTTTGTCAGAGGGTTGCCAAGGACAGCCAAAAACATGATTCCATTTGGGTGATAGTTGAAAGACTTACTAAGTCTACTCATTTTCTGCCAGTTGCAGCGCACTACACCTTTAATCAGCTAAGTATACTCTTCGAGAGGGAGATCATTAGGTTGCATGGGTACCGTTGACCATCACATCAGACAGAGATGCTACATATACTTCTAGAATGTGGCAGAGTATGCAAGAGTAGAATGGTACGTGCCTACAGTTCAACACAGTTTTCCATCCTCAAACTGAAGGACAAACAGATCGACTGAATCAAGTTCTAGAGGACATGTTACGGGTTTGTGTGTTAGAGTTCGATGGATCTTAGGAGGAGTACTTATCATTGTGTGAGTTTGCGTACAACAGTTATCAGGCTAGCATTGAGATGGTGCCATTTGAGGTTTTATATTGTAGACCGTGTCGCTCGCCATCGTTTTGGGCTGAGCCAAAGGACAGAGTGTCGGTAGGGCCTAAGATTGTTGTTGACCACACCGAGAAGGTACGACAGATTCAACAGAGACTCAAAGCATCCCAAGAGAGACAGAAAAAGTATGCAGACAAGTACCACAGTGATCTCACTTATTCCGAAAGAGCCTACGTCTATCTTAAGGTTTCCCCTCGGAAGGGTCTACAGAGATTTGGTGTGAAGGGCAAGCTTGCACCGCATTTCATCGAGCCATTCAGAGTTAGGAAAAGGGTTGAAAAGGTTGCATACGAGTTAGAGTTTCCTCTGCAAATGTTAGGTGTTCATCCGGTCTTTCATATTTCGATGCTTCGACTGGCTGAGTTAAAGGCAAGCGCACGACCGACAATTGACTTAAGTCAGATCGACCTGAGCAAGGATTTCTCATATGAGGAGCAGCCTATCCAGATCCTAGACCGAAAGGTACAACAGTTAAGGAACAAGTCTATCCCAAAGGTGCTTGTCAAGTGGCAGTTCCACAGCGACTCGGAACTCACTTGGGAATGGGAGAACTATATGCAATATCATTTTCCGTACCTTTTCGAGTTAGGTATAATCCTAACTTGAATTTAATTTCGAGAACGAGATTTCCATTTTGTTGGGAATATTTGTCACGGCCTAATTTCCTAATCTTGATTTACTTGCTTAATTAGGATCACCGACCCGTGACGTGGGGCCGGCATGAGTTGTGCACACTGACCGAAGCACGTGGCCGAGGTAAATGTTATATTTGTACTGGTGTATGCCTAGTGTTTTGTATGTGTGTAGACTAATTAAGTCAGTTTGTTTGCAAACCATAGACGCCGAGTTGACGCGAGTTGGAACACGACTTGGAGTGCGTGCAAATACGAGTACCTAGTGGAATTTCCCGGGGTAGCGAGACTAGTCTAGGAAATAGTAATTAATTTCAAATGTACCTTAGCATAAATTAAATTACATCATTAAGTTGGAAAATACAACGTTCGACGCACGGGGAAAGTGCTTCGAGTTACATGCGAGTCGAGACACCGAGCGCCGGGTAGTCAAGAGTCGGTTAGACCACTTAGATAAATCTGATAAATTTGATAAATTTATGTGACCAATTCATTATGCTCCATATGGGATTAATGTACATTAATTGTGTTGGTCTATAGTTTATTTAAATAAGAAATCACATTTTAATATCCTATAGTTTGTTATGAATTAAACAAACCAAAGAACTGACCTCGGGATTCGTGCTGCCACACACGCCCATGTTTAGACTCACCTACTTTGTGTCACAAAGAGAACTAGACCGCCTAGTTAGTAACCCTCATATAAGGAGAGATTAGTTGATTTCTTATTTGATTCCCCAACTAATTTTCATGCAAACATAGAGCTGAGTTGAGAGAGATTCTGGAGTGTTTGTGATGAGATTTTAGAACTAGGAGGCTCGATTAAAGGTGCTTCATTAAGGTAATCCTCCAGTCTTCTTAGTTATTTCCATTAAGGGAACTTGAAAAAATGGAGTTTTCTTATGATTTCGATTTTAGGAGCTTTTGAGGTACTAAATGATGTTGTTTTCGAAAACAAAGTACATATTTGGATTCTCCATTAAAAACACTTGGGATTCCAAGAGAGGTTTCGAAAATCAGTGGGGTTTTAGTTGGATTAAAATTTTTAGTTTTGGGTATAATTTGTGATTTTCGAATTGTCGATTAAATTGATATTTTAGAGGTGGTTTTAGCTGTTCTTGAGGTTGAAGAGGAGTTGAGAGAGAGGAGGAGAAAAGGAAGCAAGAAAAAAAATAACTGGTTCTTCTCACGCGAACCAGAGACGTCTCAAGTTCGAGTGAGGAAGAAGATGCACACGGGCCAGAGCCGGGTCAGGCTAGGACCATGGGGCGAGCCGACCCGGTACCCTGGCCAGGGTCGGGTCAGACCCGACCCGACCAAATAAAAAATATATATATATATAAAGATGGAATAGTAACAGAATAAAAATAAAATATATACATATATATAATAAATATATATATGTATATATATATGCATGTATACATATATATGGGAATATACATACATGTATATATGTATGTATACATGCACATACACATACACATATATGTATATATATATACAAATACACATTTGTATATATACAAAAATAATAATAATAATATAAAATATATCTATGTAATAAAAATATTAATAAATAAATAAATAAATGATATGAAATGACCTTTCAAGGACCTAGGGGTGTTATGGGAGTTCCGGAGCACTAGTCGGAGTGTCGCAAGGCCGGATAGCCATAGCTATCCTGTATGTCGCGCGCCGAACGTGTCAATAAAATATATATTTTTCCTAAACCAACTATTTTGTAGATAGCGGTAAAGGGTCGATTTTCTAAGGTAAAAAAATAAAAAAAAGGAAATCGAGAGATTTAGAGAAAATGAGTTGATTACCTAATCTAAATATAAACAAAAATAAAAGCAATTAAAATAAAGTTAAAAACAATTAATAAAAATAACACCTTGGTCAAGGCATACAAGTTCGGTTCGATAAAAAGATTGAATTTGGTCGTCAACTTATGTCAAAAGATACAAATCAAATTATCCTAGTGTAGATATTGACTCTGTAAAGTACACGGTTCCTCGCACTTCCTAATCTCGATAGTCAAGGTACGACCGTTGAATACTTCCCTAACCAAACACGAAACCTGATTGCTAGTGCTCTAGATTTAACGCATTGGTCGCATTACTTCGATTCGTGAAGGCACTACACCTAGAGAACCAGATCGTCAGTGCTCTCGATTTAGCCTAGATCCCTAAGGTATTTGACCAGTCCCAAAAGGGTCTAATCAATTGGTAAGCTCAATTGCCACTAGTGTGGTCTTGTCGCACAAGGACGGGTGCTTACAACTCGCTGACATGTAAATCAAGGTTTAAACTAGTGTTTAACATTAATTGTTCAAACAATACCAAAGAAAATAAAATAATAATGAATAGCTTGAAATTAAAATATATAAATCTCACAAATCCATTGAATATGCGTAGTCGAACCTCCCTTGCAGTCTTGCTTAGGCTATGAACTTAGCCCTTCATAGTTGAAGAACTCAAAGAACCAAAAAAATAAAAGAATGGAGAAAGAGAGAGATAAGTCGAGAGAGAGAAGAAGAATCCCCCAAATAAATAAAACCTAGTTATATACTCCTAATTTGATTTTCGAATTCTGCTTTCACCGCACGACTTGATAAGTTTTTATGCATTGTTGTCATTCCACTTTGCTGCACACATGCACGTATCTTCAAAACAGTCGTGTAAATTTCTATTGATGCATTCATACTTATCCATTAAGCATGACACATGGTCCACATGACGTCACCATCCATATATATCCTTCACCATATTTTTCATATATTTTCATGCACTCAATTCCTCAACCGGCACCAACAACTTCGTACACATCTCTAATTTTGTCTCGAGATGCGTCCACACGCTTTACAAAATAAAATAGCACTAGCCTCCAAAACACTTGTTCCACACCTCGATTTCGACTCAATTCCTCGTAAACCTGTAAGTTATAAATAAGAACTATTAGTACAATATCTTAGAGACTTTTGATGCAAAACACATTAAAATACATAAAATAAGACTACACTAATTATTGACTTATCACTGTGACTTGTAAGTAAAACTGTGGGAACTTATTACTTTATTTCATTCCAGTCATTTATCATTTTTCAGTCTATTTGTAGATTAGCTGATTTATTTACCACTTCATGCTTTTCTTGTTTCTATTCATTATGAATATTGATATAGCATGATGCCTTGTTTGATATATCATTAACTTCATGCTTCCTTATATGCTCAATGTTTGTATTGAAATATGACTAATGGATATTTAGAAAATGTATGCTATAGGGTTATCTGTTATGTTGGATTTGTGTTCTATTCCCTTGGAGCTTTGTAGCCTAACTTATTGTTGATATCGTAGAACTTAGAAATGAAAAATCCTTGAAATCTAAAGTAGGGATTATCTAGTGTCCATTGCACACGAGATGCACGGATTCACAGGGATTTCGGTCTTTCGGGGTCTCTGGCACTCCTCACTACACTTGGGCGGCACACGTGGCATGGGCCACGGGGTTGTCGGTAAGTATAAATGATTTATACGCGCAGAGCACAGCTCTGCCACTTGAGGTTAAAAAAAATTATTATTATATTTTGAGCATAGCTCCATACAGTAGTGGAGTAGGCTAGGTGATAGTTCTCACTGCCGACCGGACGTAGATCATCTCGACTTAGCTTGTGTCAGTTTATGTGTATGAGTTAACATTGGTATTTACTTGCATTATTATTCAGCATTTCTTCAGCTACATATGCTTTTAAATATCTTTTATTTAAATTGGAAATGTAGTATTAGATTTCCCCAGTTATCCTTAAGCTAGTTTGTAACGGTGGGTGTAGGTCCGTCGAGCGGCACCAGGACGGGCAAGGAGAAGATTGACGACTACCTATGAGCTGAGAGCGCGTAGCTGCCCGTAAATGTAGTGTACTTTTTGTATTTTATTTACTTACGTCTTTATCTTTTTGGGATGTTATTGGGATGAGTGTTAGATTACCCGACTTTTAGCTTTCACTTTGTTTATATATGTTCGCCGTTTACTTGCATGTATATGGTGATCATTATTTCCTGGATTCCACACTTAGGATAAAAAAAATTCCCACTTAAATAATTAAGACTTCCGTTTTAAAATTGTAAAAACTTCCGCTAACTAAATTAATTGTTTAAAACTGAGAACATAAGTAGTAAAGGCTGACTAATACGTAATTGGGTCCTACGTGTCGTGATTAGGGCTTGAGTACGGGATTAGGCCGGGCGGTGCCCTAGATTAGTAGCGGGGTCGTCACAGGGGAGTTGAGGAGAGCATTGCTAGCACAATCGTATCTTCTGGGGCTCTGACAGTACAGGTTATGTTTAAGAGGGCACTGACCTACGAGACGTTCTTGTTGCAGAAGAACGGTTTTCCCGTAACAGCATCAGCCGAGGTGGAGGTTGGACAAAGTTCTCAACGGGATAGGAGGCCGAAGAGACAGCGGGACCAGTTTACTAAGGGTCGCTGAGATGATCATAAGGATGACCGTAGGGGCAGAGATGTCAGGGATAGGCACCACGATAGCAAGAGTCAGTATGAGGATAGGCAGTCAGTGCATATTATAGCTCCAGCACAGCAGCAGCCACAACAGCCTCAGTAGCAGCACCAGGATAGAGATCAGGGTGGTCGGGACCGGGGTCAGGTTCAGAGATCTGATAATCGGTGGGCTGGGAGGTGAGAGATGTGTAGATTCTTCAGGCGCAGCCAGAGAGGACATCTGAAGTCAGAGTGCAGGGTGCCATCTCCACGAAGGGATCAGGGTCCAGATATGGACAAAGTGCATGCCGTGGCACAGCCAGACTTAGGAGCTACCTGGCAGCTAGTCGAGGGTACGTTATTTATTCACAATAGACTTATACATGCCATGTTTGACTCGGGTAGTACATTATCTTTTATTTTTGGACACTTAGTTGGGGAATTAGGGTTAAACACACACACTTAAGATCCACTTTGTTCTCAGCACGGCTGCTGGGGATAAGATTTACCCTAACTGGATAGTTCAAGACGTCATGATTGAGGTTGTCGGACATCAATTGCCAGCTGACCTTCAAGTACTGGAGTACTTGGAGTTTGACGCACTTCTCGAGATGGATTGGTTGTCAACTTACCATGCACTTATAGATTGTTTCGAGAAAAGGGTAGAGTTTCGCATCCCGAATTTGTCAAAGTTTTCGTTAACCGGGATCGTATCTGAGTTACTTATTAGAGAGGCAAATTAGCGACTACCAAGGAGAATGAGGATTTCGCAGCGATTGATGAGCCCAAGAGCGGAGCTTCTATTAGGATTGAGGATGTACCGATAGTCCGAGAGTTTGTCGATGTTTTTCCAGATGACTTACCCAGATTACCACCACCACGGTCGACAGAGTTCATTATAAAGTTGATACCAGGAACCCAGCCTATATCTAGCAGACCTTATCAGATGGCACCTATAGAGCAGGAGGAGGTCAGGAGATATCTAGAGGATTTGTTGGCGAAGGGATTCATTCATCCGAGTATGTCACCGTGGGGAGCGCCAGTGTTAGTTGTAAGGAAAAATGATAGATCGATGAGGAAGTGTGTGGACTATCGAAAGCTAAATCAGGTGACAATCAAGAACCGTTACCCACTTCCGAGAATCGACGATCTGTTTGACCAGTTGACGGGTGCAAAGTTTTTCTAGAAGATCTACTTACGCTCAGGGTATCACAAGTTACGGATTCAAGAAAATGACATCAAGAAGACTACTTTTAGTACAAGAAACGGGTTGTTCGAGTTTATGATATTACCGTTTAGGTTGACGAATGCTCCAGTAGTTTTCATGGATATGATGCACCAAGTGCTAAGACCTTATTTGGATTGATATGTGATAGTCTTCATCGATAATATATTGATATATAGCCGGACACGAGAGGATCACGAGAATCATCTTCGATCAGTATTGATGACGTTGAGGGAGCACCGACTGTAGGCGAAATTCATCAAGTGTGAATTTCGGATGAGCTAGGCAAAATTTTTGGGACATGTTATCAACGGTCAGGGCATCTCCGTGGAGGGAGATAAGATTAGAGCAGTGATTGACTGGAAGACACCAGAGACTGTTGCTGAGATAAGAAGTTTCTTGGGGCTAGCAGGATACTACCAGTGGTTTGTACAGGATTTCTCCACTCGCACTGATGACAAGGCTAACGAAGAAGAATGTTCCATTTGAGTTGTCTGAGGGGTGTAAGCGGGCATTTCTGGAGTTGAAGAAGCGATTGAATTCTCCACCAGTGTTGACGTTACCTGAGTCAGGGAAGAGTTTGTCAGTTTATACTAATGCTTCAGGGACTGGACTGGGATGTGTTCTAATGCAAGAGGGACGACCAGTGGCTTACTTATCCAGGCGGTTACGACCACATGAGTGTAATTACCCTATACACAATTTGGAGCTAGCAGCAGTTGTGTTTGTGCTGAAGGCTTGGAGACACTACCGGTATGGAGAGAAGTTTGTCCTTTACACTGATTATCAGAGTCTACACTACATTTTCACACTGAGAGATATTAATATGCGTCAAAGGAGATGGTTAGAGTTGTTGAAGGACTATGACTTCGCGATTGAGTATCATCCTAGCAAGGCTAAAGTGGTGGCGGATGCATTGAGCAGATGCGGAGTTAACAGCTAGACCGTTGATCGACACATGGGTCTGTTGGAGCCAGCATCAGTTATGAGCATGTCAGACATTTCAGCTACGCCTCATGTACAGATTTGTGGTCAGATGAGAGTACCGACAATCTCACTAGAACGGGTATCGGAGTGTCAGAGGGCTGATGGGCTTCATGAGCGGCTCAATGGATTGGCACGGGATCTCTAGTGTATCAATTGGACAGAGACGACAGATCGATGTTTGCGACACTGAGGTCGACTTTGGATACCAGCAGTGCAAGAGATCCGAGATAGTATATTAGAGGATGCTCACCGATCACGTTATACAGTTTATCCGGGCATAACCAAGATGTACTACGACTTGCGGAGACTATTTTGGCGGTCGGGGATTAAGGTTGATGTCAGTGAGTATGTTTGAGGGTGTCATATATGTCAGCAGGTGAAAGCGGAGCATAGACGACCAGGCGGATTGCTATAGCTGTTACCCACTCCTTTGTAGAAGTGGGAACACCTTACCATGGATTTTGTCAGTAGGTTACCATAGACATTGAGGCAACATGATGCGATCTGGGTAGTGACAAACAAACTAACGAAATCGACGCACTTCATACCAGTTTTGATGCGATATACGTTTCCTCAGTTGAGCAGACTGTTCGAGCAGGAGATTATCAAACTACATGGGGTGCCAATCTCCATCGTATCCGATAGGGATCCCAAGTTGACTTCGAGATTCTGGGGAGCAATGCAAGGCAGTTTGGCACTAGGTTGCAGTTTAGCACGGCTTATCATCCTCAGATAGATGGCCAGTCAAAGAGATTGATAAGGATTTTAGAGGATATGCTGAGGGTTTGCATTCTGCAATTTGGAGGTTTGTGAGAGGATTACTTACCACTGTGAGTTCACCTACAACAGTTATTAGGCTAGTATCGGGATGTCACCATTTGAGGCACTATATGGGAGGCCCTACAGGTCACCAGCGTGTTGGGCAGAGCCGAATGATACAGTTACGATAGGGCCGGAGATAGTTGTTGATCACACAGAGAAAATTCAACAGATTTGCCAGAGACTTTGAGCAGCACATGACAAGTAGAAGAAATACGCGGATAGATACCACCAGAGTCTGATCTATGAGATTAGTGATATGGTTTATTTGAAGGTTTCTCCTCGGAAGTGCCAATAGAGGTTTGGGATTAAGGGGAAACTGGCGCCGAGATTTATTGGACCTTATCAAGTTGCAGAAAAGGTTGGCAGTGTGGCATACAGATTAGACCTACCGGTGGAGTTAGCAGAGATTCATCCTACCTTCCACATTTCGATGTTGTGATTGGCTAGGACAGGGCCACGACCCATGGTTGATGTGCAACAGGTTGATATCCAGCCTGACACAACTTACGAGGAGAGGCCATTGGCAGTGTTAAATCATAAGATTCAAACTCTCAGGAATAGGGAGATATCCAAAGTACTAGTACGGTGGCAGCATCACAGTACGGAAGGACTTACCTGGGAGTTAGAGTCGACCGTGCAAGAGTGTTATCCCCAGTTATACCACGGTATGTTTTTGACTAACTCAAATTTCAGGATGAAATTTCTTTTAGCTGGGAAGAATTGTAATGGCCCATTATAATTATAACACTGTTATTTAATTATTTTCAGATTAGGACGCCAGCTCAGACGACACGTGGACCCCGCAGATAGGCTAGGCATGACCCAAACCTAGGGTACTGACTGTGTACTGTTGTTTTCTTGAGTTATGTGATGTATTAATATTTTTATTATTATGATGTATTATCCATCACGGGTGTGTATATATAATTACTTTTCGGGCGAGTTTGAGCGTCGGGGTTCCGTTTCGTAGAACACACTAACGCGAGGGGTCAGTAGTTGTGAGGCCAAGCATTGGGGTTAGATTAGATTTAATCAATATAACATGACTAAGTTTGAGGACTAAATATAATGAGATTTAAATATAACCTTAGGCTAAGCTAAGTAAATCAATTAGGTACACTAAGTGTGGGACCACTTCGGGAAGCGTGCCGAACGAAGGCACGGGGTGCCAGGTAGTTAGGTACTCAATGTGACCTCATTTACCATTTTATGAAATTTATTTGATGGCTTGGATAGGTTATATAAGTTAAATCAAATGGAATTAATAAAGTCTTATAGTTGAACTGCATAAATTAGCACACCTAGGATTGTCCTTGAGACACACAACAGATGAGATATAAAGCAACTAGTGTTATGATAAGGTGTCCAAGAATTGAGTGACACAGGCTTAACAAGGACAGTTGGATCAGCCTCGAAATGCATGTGAACGCCAGATTAGAACAACACGTATAAATACCAACTTGATCGTGAGCATGCAAATCAAAGCCATTTCTCAAACGATTTTGAGGTTATGAGGAGAGAAAATACATGTTAAGGAACGCAGCTGGGCTTTGGAGGCTAGATTGGGCGGTCAAACAACGAAACTTAAGGTAATCTACTCACCTTTTCTTAGATTTTTGTGAAAAATTGATGTTGTTGGGCATGTTGAGGTTTAAACGAATTTCTGAGAATTCATTACTGTTTTTGCTAGAATTATGATTTATGAGGTTAGTTTTGATGAATTGCATCAATTCGAATCGTGTTTGTGGCAAAAATGAGTGTTTTGGTGATTTCAAATTTTCAAAACATGCACATTTTGATCCGCTGTTTTAGGTGAAATTCTTGTTTAATCGGTGTTTTGTAGAGGAATTTGATGCTATTGAAGTGTGTGTTGTTTATATGATGTTTATGGGTGTTTGGAACAAGAAAAAGCCCAAAATCTGTTGCTGGAATTTCTGGGCAAAGTGCACCTAGCGCTCTAGGTGTGCAGGGGAAGATGATGATCTTCGTGCATGAATAGTGCACGAAGATCAATTAGAGAGCTAACGCCCATAACTAGCACGTTAGGTATCAAAACCCCTAAATTCCTAAAACTGAAATCGAGCGTAATTGATAACAAACCCACTTAATTAACCAATAAACACCTGAAATAGATCTCAGGAGTCACGGTACATTAACTGCAATCGGGGCCTAGTTGGAGATCGGACCAAGGGTGTTTTCGGGGTTATTGAGCACGGTTTGAGGTACTTAAAACCCAATTGAACACCATTACTGCATTTACTTATTGATTATTCATTTGAGTTGTAATTCTTGATAATCTGTGAAACTATTCTTACTGGGACGGTTGAGTTTTCCCGTCTATGTATCTGAGGGTTGTTGTGGTCGCTTGCTAGGTGTGTAGCACGTGTTCTCGGCCTTAGTAGAACATATCCCGAGTTGAATACCGATTCACGTATTCGATGTAACCCACTAGGGCTAATGCTGCTAGGACACAGTCGTAAGGTCAATGGTGTAGGCCACGACTAGGGCTCCTGGTCTTAAGTACACACTTTAGTAGTTGTGTTCACGCCCATTTGTATATATGTGTGTTTATATTCATGTGATGAGCTTTGAGCAGTTGTCTGCATTTTTCCTTCTTTCCGCATGTTTATTTAACACTATTTATTGGCTCTGTCATTTACATTCTTAAATTTATATGCACGGTGGTTTTCCTTGGGATTTTACTTACTGGGCTCGTCATCTGCCTTTTGTGATGACTGAGTGCAGATCCTAGTACTAGCAGAGGTAAAGGGATTCTTGGCGACTACGTCTGACTTACCTACGTAGAGGCCTGCTGGTACGTTTGCTAATAGTTATTCTTTTTATATTTTGTATTATCTTTTGGGGGTTGGGAGACTATTTTTCACACCTGTACTTGTATATATACTGTCATAGTTGATCGCCTATATGCACAGTACTGCTGGGATTTCCACTATAGGTTGAATAAGTAAACCTTACATGTTCTTTTGATAATATAAAGACTTCCGTTTTATTTTGTCATAAATGTTTGATTAGTTTTATTTATTAATCTAAAATTATATGCAAACTACTGAGTCATTTGATAAAAAACGCAAAGGTGACAAACAAATGAGGAGTATGAGTGACGTGGCAGAGGTTTCAGGTGCTGAGACAAGGAAGTAGCTGACCACGGGGCAGCTTCAGAATTTGGGGCCATCACATCTCACCTTTCAACGTGTAGTTGGTCGATCCTTGTTGTGAATTCGAGTTTGAAAATCACGAAATCCTATGCTCCAATCCGTTTTTCGTAGAGTGAGAGAGTAAGAAGAGAGGGAAAAGGTGATATCTCTCCTTTATATACCAACCTATCCATTATCTCACACACACGTATCTCGAGACGTGTCCAATAATCCTCCTTTATTCCAACCAAAAACTCTAACTCACTCTTATGACCTCAATAGATGAATGTCGTCCCTAACTTAGCCAATTCTCGCTCACACCTCGCGTTATCGGACTCGTACTATATCATGATTCGCACGCCGTGCATTCCTGGACACACCAACGTATTCACATATTAATTATTTATTTCATTTATTATTTTCCAATAATTCACTTATTATCATTTCATGTGTTTAAATACTTGAATTATACCCATTAGCATGAAAATTCTCGTTTTTCCTAGGAAAAATCTCACACAAAAATCTGTGGTGATAAACAAAACAAAATAACGCACTAGGACATTCAGAGTTCACATTCTAGGATAAATAATCGTACAAACATCACAAAAAAAATAAAATATACCTAAGTGTCGACTCCCAATGCTTAGATAGTATGACAAGTCACGACAACCAAGTCACGATCCTAAAACACGACACGTAGCACAAATTAAATTTGAAGGTCGTTACACTGGGTTAGAATCGACTTTAAGTGAGCTAGGTATTAAAAGTGACTCTATGTGAGTATGAGAATAGAGTTGACTCTATATGAATCAGTTGTGAAACGACTTTGTTTCAGTCTGATATCAATTAGGCAATATCGAGCTTTGTGTGTGACTCTGAGTGAGTTCGATATTAAAGGAAGGTACAGAGCTGTGTGCACGATGTTAGGAAAGTGAGGTGAGATGCCGAGTTGTATGCGTGAATTCTGTGTGAATCCGGTATCTACCTAATTACTCTAGGTAGGTCCGTAAATTCAAGTAAAATATCGAGCTATGTGTGCATATTCTATTTGAATCCGATATATGCCCCAAAAAGATTTTGCGTGAGTCTATAATTTACCGGTCGACATTAGACTGGTTAAGTTAACTATGCGCCACCAGTTAGAGAGTTTGGTCTCACCTACTCTAGTTGGAACGGGTCCACGTGAGTGAGGGTGTAGGGATTGGGTAGACATTACTTCCCTGTTATGTGCGTTATATTAAGATTTCGTTTGAGTTAAGTTTAATTTTGAGGATGAAATTCTTATTAGTTGGTAAGACTGTAAGGACTTGGAAAATATAAAATGTTTATGTAATGACGTGTATTACCTATTAATACTTATGTCTGTGTGACAGGACGGTGACGTCGAGTTACGAGTACAGCGACTAGTAAAACATGTTGAACGGATATTGGGCGTACGAAATACAGATACACGGGTCCGGAATATGATTTTCGCGAATGACCTGAAAATAAAATATGATAATAAATTAATGTGGGAATATGTTTAGGTCATTAGTATTTCCATTCGCGTGCGATGGTGCAAGTAGTGGTGCAGTCGGGGTGCAAAAAGGCCCGAGAAAGCTTGTGTTGAGTTGGAAATGCATGAGAGAGTCCCCAAGTGTGTCACACAACTGTGTTATGGAGGTGTGGCGGTTAAGGTGGTTGGAGAAAATAGGGACCGTCGGATGCGCCTCGGGATACGTACGTATGAGATGATGAAGAGATATATAAACTCTCTCTTACCGATTCTCTCTCACTCAAACTCTTGTCTCTCTCTCTATCTCTCTCGTTCACACAAAGGTTTTGGGTTTTGACGGGATTTAAGCTCACAACAATGTCGAGAAACAACCAAACACTCGAGAGAGGTAAGATCCCGACTCACCGAGAAATTCTCTATGTGTTGATATATGTTTTGTGGGCTTACGTTGAGGTGTTTTCGGTTTTCCAGTTGGAGTTTTGGTTTTCCAGAGGTTTTGAATGGTGGGTTAAGTTGGTATGGATGTCCCTATGAGTTTGGGATAGGCTCGGAACGTGGCAACACAAGCTAGGATGGCCAAAAAACTCCAAATTCATGTTCAAGTTTCGACACCGCGAGGGACGCTGTGAAGCCATAAGGCCATGATGTCAGTAATAGCGTCCAGAATAGTGGGTTTTGCAAATTGACACTTTAAGTGACGCCGTGAAGAAATTCACCCCACGACGCCACTCACGGCGTGTGAAACAATGGAAATTGAATTTTACGTTTTAAGTGAGACCGCTATGTTTTTACCCCACGGCGTGACTCTGTTCATAGATTAAAATTTGTGAGAATTTACAAAAACTTCAGGGATCTCTCGGGTATCTAAATGGGTTCGAATAAGACCTGGGGAATTGGGCCAAAATATTGGAAATGGGAAAATTAAATAGAAATAAACTCTCATACAACCAAATTGGATCCAAACTAATACCAGGTGCTTAATGGACTAGTGACTATACGAGATCAGTTTGGCGATATATGAGAGTCGCGAGTGCGAAGTTTCACATTATACAGTGAGTAAAACCAACCAGAGAATTTTCATTATTTCATTTGTGTATTTATTTGACTATTATCCTCGTTGAGCAGTGATTTCTTGGGAAGTATGACTTCTCAAATTCCATTTGTGATATCAATCCTTGGTGGATTATTGTTTTTATTTTTCTTGAAATCTTAATGAGTTTAAGTGGACGATATGGTGGTCACGAGTGCGGTGAGACTGCTTTGTGATCTATTTCACCATCGTGACTACACGAATTTTGGACGTGCCTAAATAAACCCGTAGTTTAAGGATTAGTAGTCTGACCGTAAGTTGTGTTCGAGCTACAGTAGAGTGATTCATCCTAAACTGTTTGGTGGTTTGTTTAGGTCTAGAATCTGTTTTGGAAGTCAGGTTGTGTATTTTGTGTTGCAATATGATGGACTTGGAACACTTAGATGCCTTTTGCTTTGTGCTTTTGACACTCATTTATCGTTGATATCTCAAATATTAATTACCAAGCTGTCTTTTATTATCTTTGTGATATTCCTGCATGATATTTTTTTAGCTATTTCTTTGTCATTTAAAATTATGTTGATACTCCTTTTGGTTGTTACTATTACTCTATCTGTACTCACAGTCTTTTTTATGACGGTTTACAACCCCATCATACTGTTGGATTGACAAGGGTAAAGAACCAGCAATAAGCGATTGACATTGAGGACAACTAGGTGATCTTCTCTCTCTTATTGGGTAGGTCATTGAATTATATCTATATTGTTTTTTAAACATTGGGATATGGGTTATGAGAGATATTAGGCATGTATACTTTATGGTTACTCTCCTCTAATTTGATTTATATTGATGGTATACATATGCGGGGTTTTCACACTCTAGGGTGTCCTAACAGATGTCTTAGGGTTATTTCGTTTAGTTGATAGAATTTTCTTCCTCTGTACTTTGATGACTCACTAACATGAGTAACTCATATTTAAATAATTATTATAATGATGATAAATGGTAAAGAGGACTGACTAGGCTTGCGTTGACTTCGCGAGGCTGGCTTGGGGTCCATGTATGTAATGACCCTACGTGTCAATTTAGGTCGTATGTGGGCCTATTCACTGCAATACAGTTGTCAATTTCTCGGTCGTTGACAACAAGGTATGTTATTTTTGTTCAGTGTTTGTATTATATTTATTACCCGAATGTAAATTCCAATGTCTCTAACGTACGAGGGCGTTTAAGTGTGAGCGTTAGGGTTGTATAATGCGTTCGATACATTAGTGCGTCCAGGACTACATGACGAGCGAGTCGTGGTGCGAAACGAGTCTGAGAATGCGCATATTGTGCAAGAAAAGGCTTAGAACAAGTGAGAGAGTCATTCATTGGAGTCACCAAAGCATGTTAAAGTAGGTAAGTGGGTTAAATGAGAGCCATAGGATGTGTCTCGGGATCTTTGCATGGGAATGGATCAGTGAGGGGGTATAAATACTAGCCCCATCACCTTTTCTCTCTCTCTTTCTCTCCTCTCATTTCTATCTCTCTCATCGAATTTGCAACGTGAGAACAAAATGGTTTTCGGGGTATTCGACGCGATTTGATGCCAAGGAAGTGCTCAAGCTCAAATTTCAAGGTGAGATTCCGATTTATTATATGTATATCTACGTTTTAACGTTAAATTTGTGGGTTTTCGTCGCAATGAAGTTAGAAAATGATCTCAAAAAATGGTTTTAATGGATTGTATTAATGAATTTGGAATGAATGGGATGATCAAATAATGATTTGTGAAGTGGTTTAGGTGATTTGAAAGTTGCGAAATTTTTTGGGATTTTGGACAATTTTCAAAATTGATGGTTTATCGTGGTTTTGACACGAGCCGAGGGTGTTTTGGTGTTGTAACGGAGGTCTTAACGAAGTTGGAATAGGCTCAAAGCACGACAAGGAAAATCAGGGGTGTGGCAGTGAGCCCCATTTTCACGTCGTGGGGACGCCGCCAGGAGTTGAACTGCACGGCGCCCTGGCGACATGGCACTGTTCATAGGGTGATTTTTATAAAAATTTTGAAAAATTTCGGGGATCTCTCAAGGACTCAAATGGATTCGAATACGATCCAATACCCCGAAAATCAACCCAATTACACTAATGAATAATTATGAAAAATTGGATAGATTAGAAAGTAATTAATAGGATTTGTTATTTAATTGAAATATTAAGGGTTTTAATTGATTGACGGGTCACATGGGATTCGTAGGAGGCAAGTTAGAGGTCGTGTGAGTGCGAATTAGTGGGAGTATAGGTAAGTAAACCAGTGAGGAATTTTATAGTTATTTCTTGAGCTTTGAATTGTTATTGTTATTGTTCTATTCCATTTTTTAGAAATTCCATTACTTTGAGTTGTCCGATGGCAAGTGAGTCAACGTAATCCTTGCAGAATTTTCAGGCTTTCTGAGGTAACATACCAAAGGTCAACGATTGGGGATGCACGATACTGGTTCTGGTTCTATATGAGATGAGTGTTCTTACCTAGACTACCAGGGAATCTCATTCGCGTGGACGTTAGGACGGCGTGAGTGTACCACATCCTATATGTCGAGTCTTATAGGTGTATACCTTGACTCCACGACCGTTTGATCGGGACTACTTGCACCTCTCTATTGCTATTGGGACACTCATTTTCGATTGCTCAGTTGATTTATTTACAGTCTTCTTTATTCATGCATTGTCTGTCGTTTCTTTCTATCGGAATGAATATGACTAGTTGTTTATTTATTTCAAAATACTGTATTTATGTCCTGTTTAGCGTTACTTACCTGGGCTCATCATTCTTGTGTTTAACAGATTGCAAATCCACAGTCCAGCAAGGGAAAGGCTCCACAGCTTGGAGATTTGTTTTGAGGATACTGGAGCATGCCTTTCCACTTGGCTGATATAGGTGACTTATATAGTATTATTATATATATTGTTTTGAAACATTGTGACTTGGGGTTTTGAGAGATTTTGGGCATGTATATCTATGTGTTGTTCTCCTCTGACTGAGCATTGACGATGATATACATATACGGGGTTTACACACCTTAAGATGTCTTATTTCTGAATGGTTGTGATTATTTCGATTAGTTTGGATTGTTTTCTTCCGTTTTGATAATGTTAACTCATTAATCGATGTTGACAACTTGTAAATGGTTTAAAATGGTAAACGGTAAAGAAAGGCTAACTAGGCTTGCTTGAATCGACAAGATTGGTTTGGGGGTTCACGTAAGTTTAGGTCAAGCAGTACCCAGTTTAGGATTGTTAAACTGGGGTCGTCATAGTTGGTATCAGAGCCGAAGTTTTAAATACTCGACTCTTGATTTAAATTACAAGCCATTAAGACATTAATTAACAGAAGTTAGGAATGGTTGAACTTAAAGTGGAACCCTATGATCCT
This sequence comes from Stephania japonica, assembly GCA_039657345.1. Taxonomy (NCBI): domain Eukaryota; kingdom Viridiplantae; phylum Streptophyta; class Magnoliopsida; order Ranunculales; family Menispermaceae; genus Stephania; species Stephania japonica. The sequence goes on from CM077559.1 coordinate 38,312,880, forward strand.
GACTTAAATCTTAGTTGGGAAGTGAAGAGAGTTGGGGAAATTAAAACTGGACTATTAGCTATTTGATTTTCTGTATATATTATTATCGGTAGCTATTTTCTGATCGTGGAAATTACTTTCTTTTCAATTAGTGATTTTTAATAAAAAATTTTAATTAACACTAAATGTCATAAATTGAATATGACACGAGAAACGGGATGAAAGGGGTTGTAAGGCTGACTAATACATAGTTAAGTCCTATGAGACTAATATTAGGGCTTAATTACGGGATTAGGTCGGGCAGTGTCCTAGATTAAGAGAGGGGTCTTCACAGTTTCATTGTTACAGTCCCATTTACAACCAAATTTATGGCATATAGATGTTCTTCTGAACAAATAAAATTAGTGAATCAATGTACAAAAAGGCAATTGATTCCATGTTTAGTCTATGAATTGAGTCATTAATGATTAATGAAATTTCTATTTCACTTTAATTTTGGTCGGCTATATAGATCAAACTCTTTATTGTGCTCGATTTAGTGTTTTTTGTTAACCAAAAAAAAATTCATACTAACAATCGAGTGGCCCAAAGTGGTAAGGGACTTAGTCCCCTTAAACAAAATCTCATGTTCGAATTTTGTAAATGAAAAAACTAAATTAGGAGTGTTTCCCCCTATATGGAGTCCAACAATACCCGAACGTGGATTAATTTGTGCGGTTGGCTCTGGACACGATGTAGGAAATAAAAAAAAAAAAAAACCTGCCCTAAGGTTAACAAAAATCAGATCAAGATTGTTGGTGAATAAAGTGTCTATTTTTTTTTTCGATTGAAGGGGGTAGAAACCCAATGTTACAAAATTACCATGCACAAAAACATTACACCATTAATATCGTCAAATGGGGAATCCCAGTCCCCGGCTCTATCTATTACCTTCTCTATAGCATGTTGGTGTGTACAAACAGCTCTCCCAAAAAAAAAAAATTATTATTATTATTATTGACATAAAATGTCACTATCCTTTGGATTTTGCAAGAAATGCGTCCGCACGTGTTTAAAGCTCCAAGTATGAGTGTATGTGATGCAAGAAATGCGTCTGCACGTGTTTAAAGCTCCGAGTATGAGCTTGTGTGCGTGAGAGAGAGAGAGAGATAGATCTGGGAAAGATCTCAAGTGGGTGAGAGAGAGATCTGGGAAAGATCTCAAGTGGGTTTCTTTCTGTCTGAAGGTAAGACCGTTTCCTTCTCTTTTTGATTTATGGGAATCAAAGTTGCCTTTCTGCAGTTTAGTCTTGCAACATCCAAATATAAGCCTAAATTAAGCTATGTACATTTTTTTTTTGAAAACAAGCTATGCATGTCCATTTAATTGTGCTATAACCCTGATTTGATCTTTCCTTTTGTTCTTGCTTGATCTAAACTCTAATCATAATTTCACTTTTGATAAGCTAGCTTCATATAAAATTTTTGGGATTCCATGTTAATCTAGTATTATTTTTTATTATTATTATTTTTGGGTACACAATGTATATAGTATAATTAATTCATGAAGGTCCTTTTCCTATCCCTACATGTCATGATCGTTTGTCACACAGACACAGCAGACATGGGAGGTACTAATTGCGAAATTGAAGCATCGCAACGAAAAAGGGCAGAAGTCACAGAGGTGCTAAGGAAATTGGGACTTCGTCTAATTCCTGATGAAGAGCTCAGAAGTCTCATTAGGGTCCAAGTGGAGAGGCGTCTTCAATGGGGGTATAAACCCACATTTGAACAACAACTTGCTCAACTTGTGCAATTTGCCCATTGTGAGCTCCATCTCTCTCCATTTGATTTACTTCTTGTGTGAGATCATAGTTAAGCAGTTCTTTTAAATTCTAGTTACTAATTAACACAACCTAGTTTTGTTAATGCAACTTAGAAACCGAAAAAAATAGTTTTAAGTTGGATTCTTATAATTTTTATAAGCAAAGCAATTAAAATTGTATACATTTGGTTAGTGTCATCAAAGTGTTGAAGTGGAAAATGGGGGATTTAATTGCGGTGTATAGTTTGATGAGGGAACGCCCTGATTTGGTTTTAATTTTGGTTATCTTATGCCCTGATTCGATGGGATTGCGGTGCCACAACAAGATGGGTTGAACCTAGTTGATTCAATGTTGGAGTGTGGAGGAGTTTTTTTTTCTTGGTTACAAGGAGAGGAATATTTATGTATCATAGGAACGATGCATTTTTTCCCCTACTACACTTTTTTCGACTTTATTCGCCACGTTGCTTTATTGTTTTGGTTTTTAATAAGTAAAGTCTCGTCCTAAATTTTCCTTGTAGCTCTGAAACAAATGTCAATTTCCTTTGAGGCAGAAGTATTGGAGTCACAAGTGTATGAGATTCCCAACTCTTTCATGAAGCTCTTGCATGGAAGTTCAATGAAAGCAAGGTATAACAGGCACTCCTTTGCTTCCATCTCGTACTTGTAATGCATGCAAAAGGTAGCAAGCCACATTTTGCAAGTAATTTTTGAAAATATAGATACAAATTTTGGTAGAAGAATTATTTGATCAATTAAGTTTGTTTTTGTTTAGTTGTTTTATTGGAAAAATGGAAGCCGTTTTTTGATGCAACACTACAGATTGTCAGGGAATAAGCAAGAATTCTTTGTTTTCTGAACTTGGACTCAATTGAAGGTTGTTTTTCATGAATTCGATTTTGAATGGATTATTTTGTTTGATGTAGTTGGTTACTTCATCAATGACTTGACAACATTAGATGGGGCCGAAATAGCAATGCTGGAGTTGTATTGCGAGAGGTCACAAATAAGAGATGGCGACTGAGTGCTTGATCTTGGATGTGGATTTGGAGCTCTTGCCACTTATATTGCGCGCAAATATCCTAATTGCCAAGTCACTGGAGTTACGAATTCAGCGTTCCAAAAGGAGTTCATTGAAGAGCAGTACAAGTAAGATACTACATGTTTGATTGATCCTCTTCAATATCAAAACATGAGTATCACTACAAGAATAACGTTTTTTAACTACCAAATATGGTGAGGGTATCAAATCCCGTCACTATATACAACAAGGTACCTATTTCAGTGAGAGGGTATACCTGTCACTATTCACCCATATAATTTTTTGTACAGACTTAATCTCGTACCCTCGTTAAAACTTAAAAGAACCTTCAATTCCAAATTTATAATCTTGCCACTCAATTTCTTCCTCTCTCGCGCGCGCTTTGCTTTGCAATTTACAACTCCCTCACTCGATCTCTTCCCTCGAAAGTGAGCGAAGAACAGAGGTTTCTAGGGTGTTCATCTCGATCGATCATTTGTTTGTTAGGGTTTTTGTTCATCTCGTTCCATCGATTGTTTTTCTATCGATTATTCGTTAGGGCTTTTGTTCATCTCGTTCGATCATTTGATTGGTGAAAATTGAGAAGGATAAGTCGAGTTGGGATATCGCTTAGCTAGAGATTCAAATCGAGCAATTGAAGACTCTTCAATTCGATGTTCTGTGCTAGAGATTGTGCTAATCCTTTGTTTTCTATTCCACAAATCGAGCAATTAACGAATCAGGTTTGATTTCTGACCTAGCTAGCCAGATCAATTTGTTTCATGAAACTTAAATTTAGGTTTTTAGTTTGATGGTTTGAGAGCTTCTAAGCTGAGTTTGTTCGTTCAATGTGATTCTTGTCTGTGATTTTAGAGGATCGAGCTTTTGATTGAGGATTGAAGGAGCTGAGTGTGTTCATCTGCTATTCGGGTTTGCTTTTTGGTACTGATTCGTTGTCGATTATGAAGACATTATGTACTTAAACAATTTTGTGCCGAATCTGCTCATCAAATGAGTAACTGAAATCAGGTTTGATTTTTATTCATTTGAGATTAATGTATTTGATTTAGAGGATCAAATTTATATTGAGTTTTTAACAATCAATTTGACTTGGTGGAACTCAAACGAGATTTTTAAAAGCTGAAACTTGTACGCTTGAACAATTTTGTAGAATGCTCATGTACAAACTAATGCTTGTATTTGTTTCAACTAGGCTTAGAATGAGTGAGCAGTTATAGATTGAAATTGATATAGGCATTCCCCATATGCATATGATCTCAATCTATTTGAACTTTCTGAGGCTTGGAAAAAAAAAATAGAAGGAACTAAAACGGGTCAGCAGAAAGTTCATGCTTTGGTGCTTGAGTTATATATTGAATTACTTTTAATAATTCAATTGAAATTGGTTATGGCCTTGAATGATAAAGTACATTTAGAAAGTTCGAGTGAGCAACTACAATCTCCATCACCAAGACCTCGGGATGGAGTGAATTTTTAGGAAATTCGTCTTTCAACACATGAATTGAGGAGTTTTCAAATTACATAGGAACAAAAGGATACAACTTAAAGCGAAATAGATTTCCTAGAACTACCTTTCCATCGTTTTAAACCACTTTATTTCCTTGCAATTAGAGTTCATTAGTGTTAGCTAAATTTAGTTCATTAGTTAGTTTATTTTTCACATATCAAAACCCACGTTTCCTAACTTTATGTTTTGATTAGACTTGAGATTAGCATTACACCGTCCCTCTAGATTCGATGAACCCGGCACAAATATCAGTTTGTGCCACTATTACTACCGCGGAGCTCTACACTTGGGGCTCGCGTCAATATGGTGATAGTTAATGTAAATCAAGGGTCATTCCTTTCCCTTTTCAATTTTTCCTAGCCTCTTATTAGCTATCGAGATAGTTGCCGCTTAAATTCATAGGAAAATTGTTTGTGTAAACTTTTTTAATTAAGGAAAGCAACTCCATAATTGTTTGGAAATCATAAGACAGTTGTTCGTTTAAACTCTTAATTAAGGAAAGTTACTACAAGTCTACAACATTACGGGTATATTTGGTTAAAGCCTTGAATTGCAGTACCAAGAAAAAATCCTTGAATTGCTTTTAACAATATTGACACTTCAAAGTTCTTGCAATGATTGTATGGTCTCTTTCGCCTACTCTCTTTTAGTTAAGAAAACTTACATCATTATGGGGTTAAAGCATTATGATATGTATGTGCAGGTTGTCTCTGCAATTGCAAATAACTGGTCGCATGGGCGTTGTAAACAATAGGCCTCTGAATTCTTGAAAAGAGACTTGCTCTTCTTTGCACTGTAAGTAGCCTGTGAATTAGTAAATTCAAATATGATGATTTAAGTGTATTATTATTATTATTTTATTTGTAAGCTTGCTATGTCAACTGCATTCTATGAGCTGAGTGGACTATCGACAATAAGCGTTGTGTTATGCAAACTATAATCATCATAAATATCATGGTGCTCTTGTGCTTCCATCCCTAATTCCCATTTTTGTTTGTCTTTCTTTCATTGCCTTATAATCTTAGGTCTGATGGTCTCTATAACTATACTTAATGAAAACATGTGATGGATTGGTGACAGAACACACTGAAATCTTCATATGGTCGACTATGATGAAATCTTAAATTGATTTAGTGATCATGCTAATGTGTTTTTTGTCCTTGCATTTGCTGCATCTTCTTCAACTTATTACGCAATGGTTTCCTATTAGTTTAGTGTTGTTTAGTCTTTCTTTTTGGTTTCATCTAATTGGCTTTTTAATGTCAATGAGCTGCTCCATTTGTCTCTATTCTTTAGATTTAGGATTTTACTTTGTACTGCTTAGTTTATTATTTTCTCCTGAAAGGTATTGTATTGCTTTGTGAGAGTATGTGAATTTCTAGCATTCTTAACATTTCATGGCATAACAGTGTTTGAGTATTGTCTTTGCTATCTTTCCAATTTCTCGAATGACCACAAATTGTCTCATTTGATCTTGAATTTCTTATATTCTTTTTGTCAAGATTTTCTTTATACATTTTCCTCTTATGATGGATGCACTGCATGTCCATATGGGAAGGTCTTGACTACGCTTAAAGATGGTCTAGAGAAGGTGGCTAGGGAGGTGAGATTAGATTAATTATTCTTCTTTGCATTTATTCTAATAAAGTACATACATTAGCTTGGTGGAGCAATAGTGTCAATTTAGAAAAATTCTCAGAATACGTATACTAAATAAATATAAGTATGATTTTGTTTGTATGTTCTTTAAAAAAAACATCTCTCTACCTCTTTATACATTTGTAACGGTTAAATTTCAAATTTTTTGCAACTCAGTTATGATTTGACTCAGCTGATGATCAGAAGTAAAGGAACCATGTGCATAATAACGGAAGTCACTTCAAAGCTTCAAAGGATTCTATGGAGAAATGTCAAAACTCCTAATTAATTTAGAGAAAATAAACTTTCCTCCCTTATATTTGAACTATTTTTGGCTTTTATTTTTATTCAAATTGTTGTCTTGTAGGTTGCTTTAAAGAAGATTGTGCAGAGAGTAATATAATAAGTTCAATTTCCAACAAAAAAATTGTTCAATGTGAATGGACCTATACTTTGACCTGTGAGGAATCAGTGTTCAATTGATGATGTGTTCGGTACTGTTTCACTTTTTTAATTTACTTTATGCCACAACTTTCTGTATTTTGTACTTTGTTCTAACTTTGCTTGTAATGATTATTGTATAAGGGTGGCTTGATAGTTTTCAATCTCCCTTGCATGTGGTACTGATGTTTTATGTTCTTTTGAGATCACTCTTCAACCATTACATTGACCAAATTGCTTTCTTCTTCATTTTAAATGATAATTGCGTGCTTACTGAAATGCTTTGTATTTTTTTTATCATTGCAGGATCATTATCATAGCATGAAACTAAATTTCCTTCTTGTCATTTACTATCTAGTGAGTCCCTATCATAACTTCTAAATATAACTTTAATGTCTAATTATAATAACATTGATCACTCTTTCAAATGTTGATTCATTTATCAAGAAAATTAGAAGAAAAATTAAAATAAGTTGAAACTAGGACCAAGTTGGTTGTATATGATCATTCGATGCTTGGATCTTGTTGTTCTATGTTAAAGGACTTGATTAGGTGATTTGATGGGATGATCTGTTGTGTTGCGATAACCTGATCTAAAATTCAAGTGGGTGAAGAGAATTGAAATGATTCTTCTAGTTTGATTTTTGGATATGACTAGGTCTACTTATTTTTTTCTTGCTCTGATTCATAGTTCAATCAAGCATGAGTGCTCGACTGTTTTGGTAGTAGACTGTCCTAGAAAATGGAGATATTGTGAAGGCAGGTTCTCTAATATTTTCTCCCATGTGCTTTGTACTCACTTTTAGGTATGTATATCTTCTTTGTATTGGTTTGTTGCTTCGGTGTATACAACTCTTTGTATTTTGACGGAATTATTGGAATAAGCTATAATAGTTGAGAATTTTATCATTTGTAGCTGCAGAAAGAATGTTCCTAGTGGGATATATGTCATTTGTAGCTGCAGAAAGAATGTTCCTAGTGGGATATATGCTAAAGATTGGGAATGGCTTGTGAAAAATAAATTTTTTGTTCCAAAATTCAAGGTATGATTTTTTCAAATCTAAAGAGTTTAATATACTTCTTTATATGTTGATTGTAATGTGGGGTTTCTTTTTAATAGAGAATCAGTGATCAAAATGCTATCAATAGGAGTAAGGAAAAATTACCTCATCATACCTGAAGCAAACCTTTTAGAGAATTGAGATATCAAAAGGTAATTTTCAATCTCACCATGTAGTATTTTGGTGGGATTTTTGTGATGGAATAATTAATATCCTATAATGATTTAGAGAATTAAGATAAAATCATTGCTTTTTTATTTTTCTTCTATCGATTGACCATTAACATTCTTAATTTTTTTTTTTGCAGGTGTTATGTGTGTTTGATGGAAGCAACTATGTGCATTTTCAGTGTTTTTTTTTTTTTTTTGAAAACCATTTGGTGTTTGCTTTGGTTTTCAAAATATTAATTGTTACTTCATTCCTTCATTAGGACTGAGTACTTGTTTGTTGGAAAGTTTGTAGAGATTCAAGACAATATTTGTATCTTTCGTATTTTCTTTTGAACATTAGTTGAGATTTATATTAGCCGTGGGCATATAAGATTTGGATTGTTGAATTTACACTTTTGAAATGTGTTATTTGTCTCTATCACACTACTTTTTGTGTCGAATGCAGGAGTGCAAACAAAAGGCTTATGAAAAGGGCTTCTAATGACTACTGGTGTTGTTAGCAGTGAGAGGCTTTTGGCCCCTCACTAGAAGCTTTTAGTGAGGGGATTTATCTCTCACTAAAAGCTATTAAGTAAAGCATGGACCCTCACTAAAAGCTATTTTAGTGAGGGGATTACCTCTCATTATAAACTTTTAGTGAGAGGATTTACCTCTCACTAAAAGCTATTTAGTGTGGTTGACATCTTGTTTGATTCTTTTAGTGAGAGACAAATCCCCTCACTAAAAGCTATTTAGTGAGGGGATTGGTCCCCTCACAAAAATTTTTAATTAGGGGATATGATCCCGTCACCTAAACTCTTTAGCGAGAGAAGCAATAGCAAGGGGAAAGATGACGAGATTTTCCCCTCGCTAAATATCTTTAGTGAGGGGAAATTGACATTTAGCGATGGGATTTCCCCTCGTTAAATAGTTTTTTTCTTGTTGTGTATTGATTTATTTTTTCTTTGATTTTCATTAGGAAAGATAACTTGATTAATGTGGAAGTTATGTTAGCAGATGTAACCACTCATGAAATGGACAGAGAGTTCGATCGAGTAATGGCCATTGGTGTGATTGAGGTATAATTTGTCCTACACTTTAGACGTTGCCTACGTTCTTGAAATGAAATGGTGAAATGTAGATTTGGAAAATGTTGTCTTCACACCCAAAAGTTATATACACTTCAAGTTAAATAATTATAAAGATGGAGACTACGGTTCGGTACACATACATTTTTTCCATACATGAATTACTGATTTACTGGTGTTGTAACATCAAGTCGTGAGTGTGACTATAGCATTTGCCAAATATATAGATCGATTGTGGGGCTCCCTGATTTTGAAAATTCTTTATACTTATTCTGAGAACATTAATAAATTTCTTGATCTCCTTATTGTTGTATTTGATTGCTAATTGCGATAGCATATGAAGAACTACGAAATGCTTTTAAAGAAAATATCGAAATGGATGAAGCAAGATGGGCTACCCTTCATTAATCACATATGCCACAAGGCCTTTGCGTACCAATTAGAGGTAAGTCACACCATATATCACATTTTTGCAAACTTAGTAATTAGGTGATCAATTTATTCGATCATATGAACTAGTACATTAATTATTTTCGCTCAATTCGTTAGCCTATTAGAGCGCTATTGGAGCAGAGGATTGGATTGAAGAGTACATCTTTCTAGGAGGGGTTATTACTTTCCTTTCAGCCAATCTTCTACTTTATTTTCAGGTGACTGACTGACTGTCGTTTTTATGCCAAAATCATCGATTACTTGTTAATACTTAGATAAATAAAAATCTATCATACAATTACTTTTTCTTCCTTGTTCTTTTTGGGCAGGATGATATTTACGTAGTGAACCATTGGGCGGTTAATGGAAAGCATTACTCGAGGACAAAGTAATTAGTCTCATTGCCTTTTGTGAAAATTAAGCCATGTATCTAAGGGTTAAATTTTAGGAAATTTAATGGAATCGGCGTCTTGTTTTTGCAGCGAAGAATGGTTGAAGAGATTAGATGGTAATGCAGATGCTGCAAGAGCAATTTTGGAAGGTTCAATAGGGAGCAAAGAAGAAGCAATGAAAATGCTGAACTATTGGAGAACATTTTGTTTGTATCTGATTGAGCTATGCAAGTATAAAAACGGTGAAGAATGGATGTCAGCTCATGTTCTATTCAAGAAGAAATGATATAATTGTTGATGTTAAGTTTTCCCTTCAATTTTATTTACGAGTCCATGTGTGCAAAACTTCAATGGGAAAATATTTGCATGTCTTAGGATCTCAACTTCGATAATTATTATCTAATATGTCGTGAACTTAAAAGTTTAAATTATTTTTTCTAGATAGGAATTTAATTATTATTGTTATTTTTATTATTATTACTGTTTTTAATTTGGCGGGTATATGTAGTACAATCATTTGGGCAGATTTGGCGATGAGGAATTGGCGTAGCACTTCCCCTAAATAGGACCTATGAGGTTAGCTCTCGATCGAGAATTTTTGTACCTTGTAAATATCCCAAAATTGCAGTTAAAATGATAATAGAACACGTTGATATACCATTCCCTCTATTAAAACTTGAAAACCGTGGGCTCCCAAATCTCAAAAAACCATATTTTCTTCCCTCACATTTCCTTCTACTTTTTCTTCCATAGCGGGATTTGACATCATTGATCTCTACCTCTTCTATCCCGTGTCCTTTACTTTGCCTCCCTCTTTTTTTCTTACTCTTTTGTTTATGTACTAATCTAGATGATAAAGACGGCAAGATGAGGTATGACTCTTTTACATTCAATGAAGGCAATTGACCAAAGTCAGCGAGCCGCCATTAGCAGGGAGCAACCAATGACAATAACATTCAATGATGTTGATCTTGATTAAGCCAGCACTTTTGACCAATCTATTGTCCTTCAGTCGTTTAGATTAAGGTTGTAGTTCTTTTGTTGCGTAGTTAGATTTAGTTTTCGTCTATCGCCTATGTGCGTATTTAGTTCAAGTCTATTATGAATCTTGGTAAAATAATTCAGGTTATAGATCCTTATAGATCTCCAGGTACACATAGATACGAGTAGTTATAGGTTCTTTATGGCCACTAGGCTCACCTAAGTTTTATCACTACAACATATTTATGTTATAATAACAGACACATTAATAACGGTTTGAGTTGAACCGTTATTAATGAGTAGCAAAGATAACGGTAGCCGTTATCTTTGATTTTTGATAACGGCTACCGTTATCTATAGTTCAAAGAAAACACCAAAAACCCCAACCCTCTCTCGACACAGACCCTCCCCAACCTCTCATACCCAACCTCTCTCGACACCAAAAACCCCAACCCTCTCGCTCTCGACTCTCTCGACACCCTATATCTCTCGACTCTCTCTCGACTCTCTCTCGACACCCTATCTCTCTCTCGACTCTCTCGACACCCTATATCTCTCGACTCTCTCTCGACTCTCTCTCGACACCCTATCTCTCTCTCGACTCTCTCTCGATTCTCTCTCTCTCTCTCAACTCTCGACGCCGACAACCTCTCTCTCGACACTCACGACCTTTCTCTCGACCGCTCGTCTCTCTCAACAAGGGCTTCGATTTAGGTTTTCATTTGGAGGTTTGAATTCGCCTCTCTCTCTCTCTCTCTCTCTCTCTCTCTCTGTTTTTGATCTGAATTTGTTGTTGTTGTTGTTTTGAAGCATTGATTGATCGATTCGATTTGGTTTCGTCGGCTTCAATGTTCGTCAGATCTCCTTTCTAAGGTATGGAATCCTTTCAATCTCATCAATTCCTTCAACCATCGATCTTTGCTGCCATTGTTTTGTGTTGTGTTTTGTCTCTAAATCAGATTGATTGCATTTAGTATATATGTTGATGTGCATTTCCTTTAAGATTCGATTTGTTAGTTCATATGTACAATCTTTACTGAGAAAATGAGAATTATCACAGTAAGTGTGTAGTTTGCAGGTATTTGAAGCAGATGTGAGGCGTTGGTGCTGCATTTTTAGATGCTATCATGATTGTATGGAACACATTCTGTAGGCAAAGGTAAGCATACTCCAAAAGATAGGTTTCTTTCTTCTTTATGTATATCTTGTTGCGGAACTGAATTGAATTGGAGTTACATATCTTTGTCATAAGCAAGCAAAACATAGACTGAAGAAAATACAGCACAAAGACTAGTTTAATTTCTGATCATTAGGTATCATAGTTTTGGTTATTAATTTGAATATGCAAGCAGTTAATAACTTAACAGTTGTAGTAGTTTCAGTTTTTAATTTGAATATATAAGTTGATGATAGATGTAGGAATTTCAGTTATTAATTTGAATTTTTAAGTAGTTAATGTTTCAATTTGTAACTTCCTTGTGGTGTTGTTGGTTGTAATTGTAACTTATGTCTTGTTACTCTTGTATACTTGTTACTCTTCTTAATTGTTACTTGTGTCTTGGTTGTAATTGCAAGTAGTTATTGTTAACTGCACTATCATGACTGCTTTTCCTTGGAAACCATGGACTTGGAAGCTACTCTTTTACGTGTTCTCTTGTAGTTGTATCTACTAATGAAACTAACATGCTTCGGTTTTTTTTTTTTTTTTTTTGAGCCCAAGATAACATGCTTCGAAATGAATCGAAAAGAAAGTGATATTTTATAGAACACGTAATGAGTATCTCTAAATATATTTTCAGCTGCAATAGAGGTGATTTGGTCATTCGATCTCTCTCGTGCATAGCGGACACGACGTTTGCCTGCTCATGCTCTTATCTAAAATGGACATTATACTTCATGAGCCTTGTTTTTTCTTTTTAATCCTTAATTTGTGCATCATCTCTTTTATGTTTGTCTAATTAAAGCATTTCTATTTTTGGTTTGTTACTTTTTCTTATGGTTTTCATTACTTTTGAACTAAATTGTGCATTATCCCTTGTATGTTTGCATGTGCAAATATATCCATTCATTTGTATGTTTATTTTGAATGTTTGGGCAGGTTTGTGAAATAGATAAAAGATGCGTCGACGCGATGGTAAGGGAAAAGGTGTAATTGAGGCTCGTGAGGGAGAGGTAAAAATAAAAAACTCAATGCATTATTTTTATGAAAATAAGTATATTTTTTAGTGGTTTCTAACAAATTCATGAATTGTTATTAGAGTTTTAATTCATTGCTGAACTGAAGAAGGTTTACATCTTACACAATAATTTCATTTGAATGTATACCCTTATCAAAATCTTCAGTAAACTTTATTCCTTCTATTTTGCCTCCACTTAGGCCATGACCGTGAAAATAGAGCGCATGGAACTTGATTCAGAATCGAAGGACAAAGTATGATCAATTTTTCTAGATTTCTTTTTAGATGTATTGAGTATAGATTACTGTGGAACTAACCAGTAAAATAATCACATGTTGTGACCAACAATTGATGGAACTTCAGGAACTTAGCAATTCTCAGCAGCTATATACAACTGAATTGAGTGAAAAACTCAAAAAGACTCAGGTAATCAATAGTAGAGTGGAGAGGAAATTCTCTTTTGAGGTGCAGCTATTTTCATCAATTTAACAATTTTCGATTGTTCTACTTTCCACAGGGAGAACTTGAGGAGACTAAAAGTTCACTGCTTGATCTAGAAGAAAAATATGGACAGGCACAAACAACAATCAAGGAGAAGGAATTCCTGATCTCCAATCTCCTCAAATCAGGTAAATCACATTGAAGTCATTCATATAGAGCAATCGTCACTAACACCTCATATTGAACTGAATCCTATTTTTCTTTAAATTGGCCACTGAGAAGACAACTTTAGGGATCAAGTTATACATCCTGCATATTTGGAAGTTGAACTTAAACAAGATGGTGCAGTAACTTGTGTTTCAAAGGGCGCCTGGAAGACTGGATGTAATGGGTGGGATTGCAGACTATTCAGGAAGCCTTGTTCTGCAGGTCTATTTATTGTACTGTTTATTCCTTGAGATACTTTGTATCAGATAGTGTAATTTATAATTGTATTAAATTATATGATGCATCACTTCGGAGCAGCGTGTTGCTGAATTTAGTTTGTGCAATTTGAGATTAACTTTGGTAGTGGACACCCATTGTTTTGCCAAAGAATTAGCAGACTTCATTTGCAATAGGAATGCTAGTTTCTCTTCTAGTCGAGTCCCATGTAACAGGAAACTATGCAGTGTAATGCTAATGCCGAGTGCATTAAATTTATTCCTTCAAAAGTTTCTCACTGTCCTAATTTTTTCCCTGTTGTCCTGTCTAACTGGTTTACTGCTGGCTGGTTTGAATGACTAATTTAAGCCAATTGGATAGCTGTTAATTCAAACAATGTTGATGTATATTTATGAAGTCTTGTGATTTCTCAATCTTTGCTTCTCATATTTTTAAAAGTCGACGTCCATATGTTTTTCGATTCTAAGCAAGAATGGAGGTGATGTTTGTTTTGCACCGGTTAATATATAACATGTTCTGTCCTACCAAGAAAACTGATTTAAGTTCTTGGTGTTAACAATTAAGAGTCTTCAACTCAATTATCGGGGAATACTTTATGCAGGCTTTGCAACTCAATTATCGGCTAATTTGATTATTATGCTAATTTGATGTGCAGTGTGTGATGGGACCTTTTTCTCCTCCCTTTTGAACGAGATGTCCACAATAGTGGGTTGCTTCAATGAAATTTATAAATTCTTGGAACCAAGCATTTCTTTAAATTTAATTGGCATTAACGTTTTAAATTATTTGGTTTACATGTCACAGGAATTCTTATCCTTGGTGCAAGAAGCTTCAGTTGTTGATGGGGATCTTCTGACCTGGGTTTGTATTTCACACTCTCAAATTTGGTCACTGCAAGTTTGTAATGTAACATTGAATCATCTAATATGCAGACCACATCTGGGGGAACTCAAACCAGATACAAATTATCCAACTTGAATTTGTTCCTATTCTCCTTTGTGCTAGCGAGCAATGTAGTTGACTGTAATCATGTTTGACCACATTTTCTTTTGCAGACGAGGAAACTCAAAGAATTGCCTAGTTTCTCGCAATGCTGCAAAAGTTGTATGGTGTGGTCATTATCATATTATTTTTGTGGGAAGATTGCAGTCTCTTATAACATTTTGCATCTTCTGCAGTTTGCTCCTGTTGTTGTCATGTCAGATGAAGCTGCATAGATCACCATCATATTAGGTATTCCCATGACAACTAACAAATTTATCTGTGTAACATTTTGATAATGAGGCCATGCTTTTGGTTTGGCTGAAGCCATTCATCTCCTTGTCCATTTTGATGATTGAAAATAGCATTACGTGTTGTGTGAGTATAAATCAATTGTTGTAGATAATATTACTGGAGGTATTATGAGATAGATTATGCTTTTTTATTTCCCCATACTTTATCACATTTTGAACTCTAAAACATGAGCTTTACCTTGCCTAGATCTAGACATCATGTGCTAATCCATCATGTCAACGATTACTATTAGCTTTGCCTCAACATACACATCAATCGAGTTGTCTAATATATATTAATTGTTTCATTAACTGATCAATGTACATTGTGATGATGACCAGGTGGGAGATGGGGACACTGATCACTACTGCTGGCAAAGACCCGAAGACATGACGATGTCGCGCCAAGCTTACAAGATCATCTATTTTTTTTTTTTATAGAAGCCAGGTAATCACAAGAGGTAGAGAAACTACTCATATATGAATTTGTTCCCAATGGAAGCCTCGACAAGTATCTTTTCGGTTCGTCTCTTTATTCTTTCGACATATATTCATCATATCTAAATGTAACATCACAATTTCTGCAGATGCCTTGTCATCGAACACTCACTCTAGGATCATTATATGTCGTTGAAGCATCTTTGGTTAAGTTGAACTTTTTCTTGTAGTCATGGGCCACATTATGCCTCAAAGTGATTTACGGTATATTCAATGTCTTTTTTTAATCTACATATATATATATATATATATATATATATATTTCTCAATTTGTCTTGTATAACTATCACTACTATCAAATTATCAATATACATACATATATGCTCTGCTTAATTCTATCTGAATTTACCTTCTTTTGTCGATACAGATAACACACAGCAGCAGAACTTCCATGTCTTGTATGGGCCAAACTCCTCTTGTTCTTGATCACCATACTTGGCACTCCATGGTCATTGGTGATGGTGTTCTAACTCCTTGCATCTCCGGTCAGTCTAATTCACTCTAATTCATCACTACTAATTAAACATATATATGCACTTCATTTCTAGCTAGCTAGTTTATCCTAATTAATTAAGTGTGGCATATACATATGTATGTTCACAGTGCTTTCTGCGGTGAGTGGAATCAAGCAATCTGCAAAGTCCTTAAACCAAGGTATATATGTACTAATTAACTATGTATTGAAGCATTAAGTATATATATATATATATATATATATATATAGTGATGACCATATTTTAATTGATTTCGCATGTAGATGCCATTGTTGAAATTTCAGTTTGTGGCCATATTTTGTTTACTCTTCTTTTGTTACCAGCTTCACTAGAGAAAATAGAGTGAGATGTTTGTTCAATAGCCAGAGAAAATTCAATGATTTGATGATGAAATTTACAGGCATCTCACAAAATTACAAGGCTTGGGGCAGCAGTACTCAAGGATAATACTGTAAAGCTCACAAGGGAGCTCGTGTGTTTTCGTATTTCTTTTCCTTCTCATACTCTATTTGTTAGCTCATGGCAGATTAGTGAATGATTAACATATATATGCTGCTTGGCTGATGCAGGCCATGAAAAGTGCTTCTGGACGGTTGACATGAAAAGTGATGCAGGCCATAACTTCCCATACCAATCAAGTGAGCTTGTGAGAAGCCATTAGTGGCCATTAGAAGCTCTCTGTAAGAAACTCTAGGAAATGCTGACCTACCTATTTTATTTCAGGCCTTCAAGATGCAGCCGGAGTCCCGTGACTGGTCGATTATCGACTATTACCTGCGGATGAAGACACCCATGATGATCGTTGATAACCACGACTCAAAAAGTTCATTTGATCATCTATGTTTTTTTTTTTTTTTTGAAAAAGATCATCTATGTTTGTAATGTTTTAGTGAAGTACTTTGATGAAACATTTTTTTTCAGAATTCTTCAACTAATATATGCTGCAGATCAACATTTGATTGCAAAATGTGTTTAACTCTACAACTAATATATGCTGCAGATCAACATTTATATGCTGCAGATCAACATTTGACTCTTCAACTAATTTGATTACAAAATGTGTTTAAAACGTTATATGCTGCAGATCAACATTTGAAAAAAAAAAAAAAAAAAAAAAAAACACCCTTTAATGACGGTTTTAAACCGTCATTAAAAGGTTTATTCAGATGTCAAATTTGAGCAAAGATAACGGTCCAAAACCGTTATAAAAGGCCTTGAGTTTTTATACGGACTTCGTAACGGTGGATAACCGTTATTAAAGGTCTTTAATGACGGTTTAAAACCGTCATTAAAGCCTTTTTATGTTGTAGTGTATGGATCTACTTTGACCGATTATGTATGTCCATTAAGCAACAATAAACTTGTAATTGCTCCTTATGAGCTTGTAATTAGAACAAGATTGCCTCTTAATGGGGCAAATATGGAATTGCCTTTTTGGCCTTCAAAAAAATTGTAGTTAAATACTTAGGGGTAAAATGGCTAAAACACAATACAAGAGTTCTCTGAAATTTCAAAAGTGACTTATATTTTTTGAGGAGTTTTTCTAGGTTGACTTGTAAAAATGACAAGGATTAGTATTTATAGATAAGTAGAGGATTAGTATTTATAGATACGTAGAAAAGTATGTCGCAACAAAAATTTATGGACTCATAGAAATCAAGAAAGTTGTAGTGGGCTGACAAAGGTTCCTCTCCCTTTAAAGTTTATGGCCATCTCACGTGTGGTCTTATATTCCTTAAGCCTAAATTACTCGGGACTTTTACTTCGAATACCCTACTATTTATAGAAAAGTGCATTGCAACTAGTCCAAATAATAATAATAGGGTAGTGCTATTTGGACTCGTGAGTCCGGACTCAAAACTTTTTTTAATTTCAAATACACCCTCGAGCAATTAATGAAACAACCATAATCACTTGTAAAATTCTTATTATACCTCTTAAATATATAAAAAAATTTTGTTTAATTGATAATTAAATGGTGTGAACCGGTGACTGCATTTGTTTTCACATGGATACATGCACTTTCTCTTTTGGAGAAACGTTCCTGCATGTTTCACTTAATCTGGAGTTACCATTTAAGGCGCACAACCACACCATTTAATTATCAATTATTGCTGGCGAGAAACTCGTGGGTTTAGGCGATGAATAAGTTTAGAGTCGGGCCACGTGCCCCCAACAAAAGGTCAAACTAAAAAAAAATTATTCCTACTACAAAATAACCCTTATGCCTTTTATTGTGATTAGTACACTACACTATAATTTTTAAGTGCACCTCACATACTCTCTTCTTTGTGATTTGTATGCATCATAAAGGGGTTCGACCTCGAATGTTCGAATCTCTTGTTGGAGCCACCGAAACTTTAGTTAGAGAGTCAGTCACAGCTTGTTGAATGTTAATTAGAGAGCCAGTCGGAACCCACCGAACCTTTAAGTCGACAGTGGTAAACTAAATCTCACCAAAGTGATTCGATTGGACAACACCGAGCCTAGTGGATAAGTCTCGGCTACATGTCGTCGAACCTAAAATAGATGTCTCGACCAAGGTTTTGGAATTGGACGCTTCGGTTCAGATGAAAAGGGTATTTTGGTAAAAATGTGGGATGCACTTAGAAATTGAAATTTAAATTTGGTGCCACACAAAATGGGGTGCACTTAGTAAAGGTAGGGTGCACTTAGTCGGACTATAAGTTTAAGACATTGGGAAATGATACAAGGACACCGCAAACTCACACCCAAAAAGTTTATCCACTCGTTCCATATTATTTGTCACATTTTGAATTGTGCACAAAAATTAAGGTGATGATTAATTACAATTAAGATTTTACTCCTATGACAAAGACTAAATCATCATCTCATAAATAATTTTATTTTATTATAGATATGGTGTAAAAAAGAGTAGTTGATGTTGTCATTAATTAAATAGAATAGTGTTAAAATTGAAAATATAACATTTAATACTTCGTTGATTTTCTAATGTGATACATTGTAGAACAAAAAAAACTCTACCTAATGTGACAAAAAAGGGTTGTGCTATTTGGACTCAGAGTCCAGACTCACGTTTAACGACCCAGAAATTTGGCTATTTGTGAATGATGATGTGTGTAATATATTTATACTCATGTTTCAGTGACCAGACGATTAAGTCGGTGAACGAATAGGAAAATTGGGATACGGGTACACGGGGGATTTAAAACACTATAAAGAGTACAAATAAATGAAATTTTAATTAATTTAATTAATTAGTTGGCGAAACAATGCGAGACTACGCGCGCTAAGGGAGTCAAGGCAAGATAAGACAGACCCCGGAATGTTGTTTAAATGCGGGAGTTGGTTAATTATGCATTTCACGGACTATGGGATAGGACTTGTTAAAGTGACACACTCAAATGAGGAGAGCCATGAAATTTGCATCGTGATTTGTGTTTATGATGAGATGTGATAAAGTGGGAAAAGACCCATAAGGGTAGCTATTTTATAATGTGTTAAAGTGAGTTGAAGGGCAAAAGGATCATTTCACATTGTTTCATATATATAAAAGAACTAAAACGCTACTTCACTACTCATCTCCTTCTTCAAGCACTGCCGCCACCCGTCCTCCTCTCCACTCGGCCTCACCGGAATCGTCACGCCGGAGGTCCGTGTTCTCTCTCTCTCTCTCTCTCTCTCTCTCTCTCTCTCTCTCTCTCTCTCTCTCTCTCTCTCTCTCCCGTGCTCGAACACGGACTGTTGTGCATTGTCACGCACTGCCGTCGCCACCACGCCTGCCTGACCGATTGGCCGACGTCGGGGACACCCTACGGCCTCACCTAGGGATCTCCAAATGTGGGGGGAGATGTGAGCTGTGGTGGTGGTGCAGTCCATGTTTCACGAAACAGTTGGTGAAGAAGATCGTGAACTCCTTCTCCTCTCGTCATGTCCGGTCGGTGAGGGCGGTGCAGTGACCAGGGGTCCAGTCGGGGACGACTCGACGGTGTTTCACGGGAGTCCCCGACGATCCTAGAGCACCCCCACCCCAAGCATAGGTTATATAGCTATATTGTGTTGTTTTTTTTTTTACAAATACTTGACTGTTTTGGGTGGCAGTCCCGGCGGCGCTGCTGCCGGCGACCGCCGTGACCTGGGGGACTGCCGGGGTGGTCGTCACGAACTTGTTGATACTCCCTAGAGTCTAAACCAGTAGCCTCGTGAGAGGTATTCCTTGTGTTTCATGAAGATCCTTTCCCTATCCCTACATGTCATGATTATTAACATATGATAGTTTAGATAAAGTTGAGTTGTTTTTATATATATATATATATATTTATTTATTTTGTTAAGATTTGAGGATAAAATTTGAGATTATTCAGTTGTAATCAAAAGATAATATGATTGTAACTGTTATACATATAAATAGGTGCTATGTACTTAAGAAAGATACACAATAAAGATTATTCTCTTTTAGAAATTATCATGGTATCAGAGCCTTAATCCTAGGTCTGTCGACTTTTGAGTCGCCGACCATTTCATGGTGCTCACTTTTGTTAGCGATTGATCGCAATGATTTGTTTGGTTCCTACTATCCGTATTCTCTTAGTTTTACCATTACTTGGTCGATCTTCGTCTGTTGCCTCCACTCAAGTATGTCCGTCCGCCTCGCATACGCGGTGTTCACGATCGGCGCAGTGACTTCACGATCGGTCTCTATTCTCGGTTTCTTCATCATCCGTGTGGTGGTGTTGTTGATTTTTCATTGACTTTCAATATATAGTTTGCTTGTCTAACACATCTCTTCTTTAATGGGTGTGCATGAGTGGGCGCAGCGACTTCACGATCGGTCTGCTATTCTCGGTTTCTTCATCATCCTTGTGGTGGTGTTGTTGATTTTTCATTGACTTTCAATATATAGTTTGCTTGTCTAACACATCTCTTCTTTAATGGGTGTGCATGAGTGATTTCAGCACAAATTAACATCTCACCACCAAAATGGGATGTTAAGCATAGGTATACATGTTGTCTGCCACATCTTCACCACTCAAGTCCATGTTGTTCTACCGCATCTCCATCGACCAGAATGAGCGTGCGAGACTTTACGTTCGACCTTCGTGCGTCCTGATCTTCCCATGCGTGTTATGTCCGTGACTTCACGTATGTGGTTCGACCCACCGTTCCTGCCTGTTCCCATCGCGCCAATTGTGCGCCATTACACCAGTTATGGTTATTTCAAGACCATCTACTCATCTGTTCAATCTGTGATCATCTGCGATTTGCTCCCGCGTGTGCACTCCAGATTTGTTCATCAGCCGATCCTTTACCAATATGTCGTGTGTTAAGCTATCTGTTTCTATTTTGTGGGTTTTCATTCAACACACAAGATCTAATATTTGTCTGCAATTTGTTCCAGTGTTGATTCAGTTGTCAAATTCAAGTTGGTTTTGGAAAACTCATCTTGAGTTTGAGGGAGGGTATTAAGATATGGTAGTTTAGATAAAGTTGAGTTGTTTATATATATATATATATATTTTGTTAAGATTTGAGGATAAGATTTGAGATTATTCAGTTGTAATCAAAAGATAATATGATTGTAACTGTTATGCATATAAATAGGTGCTATGTACTTAAGAAAGATACACAATAAAGATTATTCTCTTTTAGAAATTATCAATGATCATTTGTCACACAGGCACAGCAGACATGGGAGGTACTAATTGCGAAATTGAAGCGTCGCAGCGAAAAAGGGCAGAAGTCACAGAGGTGCTGAGGAAATTGGGACTTGGTCTCATTCCTGATGAAGAGCTCAGAAGTCTCATTAGGGTCCAAGTGGAGAGGCGTCTTCAATGGGGGTATAAACCCACATTTGAACAACAACTTGCTCAACTTGTGCAATTTGCCCATTGTGAGCTCCATCTCTCTCCATTTGATTTACTTCTTGTTGTGAGATCATAGTTAAGCAGTTCTTTTAAATTCTACTTACTAATTAACACAACATAGTTTTGTTAATGCAACTTATAAACTGAAAAAAATAGTTTTAAGTTGGATTCTTATAATTTTTATAAGCAAAGCAATTAAAATTGTATACATTTGGTTAGTGTCATCAAAATGTTGAAGTGGAAAATGGGGGATTTAATTGCGGTGTATAGTTTGATGAGGGAATGCCCTGATTTGGTTTTAATTTTGGTTATCTTAATCCCTGATTCGATGGGATTGCGGTGCCACAACAAGACGGGTTGAACCTAGTTGATTCAATCTTGGAGTGTGGAGTTTTTTTTTCTTGGTTACAAGGAGAGGAATATTTATGTATCATAAGAACGATGCGTTTTTTACCCTACTACACTTTTTTCGACTTTATTCGCCACGTTGCTTTATTGTTTTGGTTTTTAATAAGTAAAGTCTCGTCCTAAATTTTCCTTGTAGCTCTAAAACAAATGCCAATTTCCTTGGAGGCGGAAGTATTGGAGTCACAAGTGTATGAGATTCCCAACTCTTTCATGAAGCTCTTGCATGGAAGTTCAATGAAAGCGAGGTATAACAGGCACTCCATAGATTAATCTATGCTTTGCTTCCATCTTGTACTTGTAATGCATGCAAAAGGTAGCAAGCCACATTTTGCAAGTAATTTTTGAAAATATAGATACAAATTTTGGTAGAAGAATTATTTGATCAATTAAGTTTGTTTTTGTTTAGTTGTTTTATTGGAAAAATGGAAGCCGTTTTTTGATGCAACACTACAGATTGTCAGGGAATAAGCAAGAATTCTTTGTTTTCTGAACGTGGACTAAATTGAAGGTTGTTTTTCATGAATTCGATTTTGAATGGATTATTTTGTTTGATGTAGTTGGTGCTACTTCATCAATGACTTGACAACATTAGATGAGGCCGAAATAGCAATGCTGGAGTTGTATTGCAAGAGGTCACAAATAAGAGATGGCGACCGAGTGCTTGATCTTGGATGTGGATTTGGAGCTCTTGCCACTTATATTGCGCGCAAATATCCTAATTGCCAAGTCACTGGAGTTACCAATTCAGCATTCCAAAAGGAGTTCATTGAAGAGCAGTGCAAGTAAGATACTACATGTTTGATTGATCCTCTTCAATATCAAAACATGAGTATTGATTTATTTTTTCTTTGATTTTCATTAGGAAAGATAACTTGGTCAATGTGGAAGTTATGTTAGCAGATGTAACCACTCATGAAATGGACAGAGAGTTCGATCGAGTAATGGCCATTGGTGTGATTGAGGTATGATTTGTCCTACACTTTAGACGTTGCCTACGTTCTTGAAATGAAATGGTGAAATGTAGATTTGGAAAATGTTGTCTTCACACCCTGAAATTTATATACACTTCAAGTTAAATAATTATAAAGATGGAGACTACGGTTTGGTACACATACATTTTTTCCATACATGAATTACTGATTTACTGGTGTTGTAACATCAAGTCCTGAGTGTGACTATAGCATTTGCCTAATATATAGATCGATTGTGGGGCTCCCTGATTTTGAAAATTCTTTATACTAATTCAGAGAACATCAATAAATTTCTTGATCTCCTTATTGCTTTATTTGATTGCTAATTGCTACAGCATATGAAGAACTACGAACTGCTTTTAAAGAAAATATCGAAATGGATGAAGCAAGACGGGCTACTCTTCATTGATCACATATGCCACAAGGCCTTTTCGTACCAATTTGAGGTAAGTCACACCATATATCACATTTTTGCAAACTTAGTAATTAGGTGATCAATTTATTCGATCATATGAACTAGTACATTAATTATTTTCGCTCAATTCGTTAGCCTATTGGAGCAGAGGATTGGATTGAAGAGTACATCTTTCCAGGAGGGGTTATGACTTTCCTTTCAGCCAATCTTCTACTTTATTTTCAGGTGACTGACTGACTGACTGTCATTTTTATGCCAAAATTATCGATTACTTGTTAATACTTAGATAAATAAAAATCTATCATACAATTACTTTTTCTTCCTTGTTCTTTTTGGGCAGGATGATATTTCCATAGTGAACCATTGGGCGGTTAATGGAAAGCATTACTCGAGGACAAAGTAATTAGTCTCGTTGCCTTTTGTGAAAATTAAGCCATGTATCTAAGGGTTAAATTTTAGGAAATTTAATGGAATCGGCGTCTTGTTTTTACAGCGAAGAATGGTTGAAGAGATTAGATGGTAATGCAGATGCTGCAAGAGCAATTTTGGAGGGTTCAATAGGGAGCAAAGAAGAAGCAATGAAAATGCTGAACTATTGGAGAACATTTTGTTTGTATGGAATTGAGCTATGCAAGTATAACAACGGTGAAGAATGGATGTCAGCTCATGTTCTATTCAAGAAGAAATGATATAATTGTTGATGTTAAGGTTTCCCTTCAATTTTATTTATGAGTCCATGTGTGCAAAACTTGAATGGGAAAATAATTGCATGTCTTGAATGGGAAAATAATTGCATGTTTTAGGATCTCAACTTCGATAATTATTATCTAATATGTCGTGAACGTAAAAGTTTATATTATTTTTTCCAGCTAGGAGTTTAATTATTATTGTTATTTTTATTATTATTACTATTTTTAATTTGGCGGGTATATGTAGTAAAATCATTTGGGCAGATTTGGCGATGAGGAATTGGCGTGGCACTTCCCCTAAATAGGACCTATGAGGTTTGCTCTCGATCGAGAATTTTTGTACCATGTAAATATCCCAAAATTGCTGTTAAAATGATAATAGAACACGTGGATATACCATTCCCTCTATTAAAACTTGAAAAATGTGAAAACCGTGGGCTCCCAAATCTAAAAAAACCATATTTTCTTCCCTCACATTTCCTTCTACTTTTTCTTCCATAGCGAGATTTGACATCATTGATCTCTACCTCTTCTATCCCGTGTCCTTTACTTTGCCTCCCTCTTTTTTTCTTACTCTTTTGTTATGGACTAATCTAGATGATAAAGACGGCAAGATGAGGTATGACTTTTCCACATTCAATGAAGGCAATTGACCAAAGTCAGCGAGCCGCCATTAGCAGGGAGCAACCAAAGACAACAACATTCAATGATGGTGATCTTGATTAAGGCAACACTTCTGACCAATCTATTGTCCTTCAATCCTTTAGATTAAGGTTGTAGTTCTTTTGTTGCTTAGTTAGATTTAGTTTTCGTCTATCGCCTATGTGCGCATTTAGTTCAAGTCCATTATGAATCTTGGTAAAATAATTCAGGTTATAGATCCTTATAGATCTCCAGGTACACATAGATACGAGTAGTTATAGGTTCTTTATGGCCACTAGGCTCACCTAAGTTTTATAGATCTACTTTGACCGATTATGTATGTTCATTAAGCAACAATAAGCTTGTAATGGCTTCTTATGAGCCTGTAATTAGAACAAGATTGCCTCTTAATGGGACCAATATGAAATTGCCTTTTTGGGCTTCAAAAAAGTTGCAGTTAAATATGTGACGGCCCCAATTTCCCCATGCAATTGGGTACGCCCGGCCTAGACGCGTACAAGCCCCGAGTCATCACTCGGCAACCTGACGAGCCTAGTCAGCCTTCAATTTAGTCAATTTAGTAATTTATGAAAGAGTTATTGCAATAATAAACAACGGAAGACTAAACAATTAAAACAAAGGGGAAATAACTCAATCAAAAGAAGTATAGGAATTCTATAAGTGTGGAAAACCCCGGGTATTCATGTACAATTCGAAATGCAAAGGTACATGATACCAAATCTCATCAAAATTTGCCAAGTTTAATAATCCCAAAGCATATATATATAAAACGATATACATAAAAGTAAACATAAGGAAACCTATAAAATAGTCTCCAAATTCAGCCGCTAATCCTCACAATAGATCACCTAGGCAAGGTCCCTTGCCCTTGCTGCTCTCTGCCCTATCTGCACTCACCGTCACAAACTAGACGGTGAGTAACTGAATAAAATCGAATGTAATGCCAGCAGAAAACAACAGTAATTCATGATAATTCAAATAAAGTAATAAAAATGACAGGAACTTAAATAAACAAGATGCATGATAAACAGACTAATAGATATCAATCGAAAGTCAAGTGTGTTCCAAGGAATCAAAAAGAGGCTCATAAGTGGTCTAAATCATAGCATAACGACGAAGACCTCGCGAGGTCTTCCCGGGCATCGACACAAGCGAAAGCACAGCTATGACTGGAAAGGGACTCGAACCCATCCACCCAGTACTCGGTGTCACACGGTCACTAAGGGTGGTCACACACTCGTGGCCACGAGTGCCCACGTTTTATCCCTCTAGTGCAGGTCCTAGTACTTTTGAGACGAAACACTTACGCCGGAAAACACACACAAGAAATGGAATGGAATACCAATAATAGAGCATAACAAGACCGAATAAATGATAATGAATCACATGGCATTTTCTTATCGGCTTACAAACATACAAATGCTTTTTAAGGCAATTGTACTTACCTGAATGATTCGCAACCTGCGAAACAAACTCTCGTTCCTAACGCGTATTCCCAAGTTTTCCGCTACCTGACAAGGTAGGAAATTCTAATTAATGGGTCGAGGCATTAATAAATCCTAGGTCGATACCCTTCACATTTTCCCATCCTTTTAAATGACTCGAAAACCTCGACAATTCAATCGGTAAATCAAACCCAAATTGACAAAACTTTAACTGAAAACTCAACACCGACGTCATCAACAAAGAATGATCAAAACACGAAACCACGCAACATTATTAAGAAACTACAACGAGTCCAATTGTTTAATAAAAATCGTAACAAGTAATTCGTCAAAATAACAATATTAATAGTATTTTAGATGAACCAAAACCGCGAGAGACCATCGAGGACATGAGCAAGATCCGTGATAACCCCCACACCAGTGATGGTTCAACCAACAAATCCTTTCAAACATGCGATTTTACGGCAAAAGAAAGAATAAAAATAAGATAAAATACAACACAAAAACAATCACATGAAATAATAAAACTGTTTTAAAACGCAACTGGGTTTCGGACACACCGGAGGGTTGTAGGACATTAGTATGGGCGAGATCTAGTCCCCGACAACCTCCTCGGTACGGCGGTTCGGCCGAAGAGCACCGCTAAGCTTGGCGTTTTTCGTGAAACCAAAACAACAATAAATTAAAAAAAAATAGTGAAAAACGTGAGAAAGAGTGGGAGAGAGAGAGAGAGAGAGAGTGGACCTCCGGTGAGGGTTCTGGCGAGGGGAGACCGAGTGGGAGACCGACGAGAGAGATGAAGGGAGGAAGAAGGTAAGTGGCGGCGGTGGGTGTTTGGAGAAGGAGGTGAATAGTGTAGGGTTTTCTTTTTTTTTATATATATATATAAGGCCAAATGACATTTTTAGCCCCAACTTAATTCCTACACACTTTTAAAACACTACCCTTATGGGTCTTTTTACTTTTCTATTTATTTCTTTTTATTGCACATTAAAGTGTGTAACCATTCTATTTATTTCTCTTTATTACACATTAAAGTGTGTAACCATTCTATTTATTTGTACTTTTTACTCGTTTTTCTCCCCCGTTTAATTAGTCGAAACCTCACTCAATTAAATACCGTCCGAACGGCTCGAAACCCGTAAAATACTACAATACTAATACACACAATCAAAGAATCATAAAATCACTTCGGTGTCGACTCCCGAAGTTGGAAATACTGTCCAGTATTCACATAGCCGGGTCATAATTTCTGACAAGTGCAACACAAATCAGTTAAAAATTTGAGGTTGTTACAGTCTCCCCCACTTATTAGAATTTCGTCCTCGAAATTAATCTAATAAGTAAACTAGATTAGCAACTCTTCGCAACTCCTAACGAGTCCGATAAAAACTCAAAGTGAGTCATTTCTTGACTCCAAACTGTTCGTGACTTTCAGTGGAGAGACCTTCAAATATTTATAGTCTTCCCCAATTATACTGAAGCTCATTGTGATACTCGACAAGTATTTCTTCTGCCACTACTGGGCACTCTTAAGTCTCAAACAAAACTATCCACAATTACCCAGATGCTATCGTGACCACGAGGAGATCGGGGCAACCACTAACAAAATCCATATCAATATGTACCCAATTCCATCGAGAAATGGGTGGGGCTGTAGTAGTCCTCCAGGTCGTCAATGCCCAGCCTCTACGCGCTGGCATGTCACACGCTCGAAAAACTTCGACACCTCGGAAATCATCCCTGGCCACCAAAAGAATGTCGCATATCGACGTACATCTTAGGTCGACCCGGATACACAACAAAACTGAAACGATGAATCTCCTGAAGTAACTCTTCACACACATCAGCCACCAATGGAAACCCCAGTCGCCCGCGATACCTCTAGCATGAGTCTGTCGACCGACACGTCTGGGCAATCTGAACTATTCACCATCTCACTGCACCGCTGGTATGACGCATCGCCTTGCTGTCCCTCGCGCACAATGCCAAATGAGACGGTCTGCAACATCGTTTGACCACGTATCTAGGTCATGATAGTCATCGCACGTCCGCTGAACTCATCAACTTGATCGCCTCACGTAAACCACGCTCATAGGTTCTTTGACACACGACTATCTTCGCATTCAATCCTTTGCGCAAAAAAAGCATCGAACAACGTTGGTCTTCCTCGGATGCCACGCAAAACGAAAAGGTGTAATCCTTCACGAACTTAGACAAAGGCTTTTGTGTCAAGTTCAGTTCCCTCTGAATGAATATGTGCTTCAAGCTCTCAGGATCATTACGTAACTCGAACGAGCATCATACCGGTGACGTTCTCATATCCTCAGCGCAAACACGATCGCAACTCACTCCAGGTCATGGGTTGATTAGTTCTTCTCGCAAACTTTCAAATATTCGAATGCATAAGCAATCTCACGACTTAAATCTTCTCGAATTAATTGCATCACCATTTGCTCTAAACACGATTCAATATCTTAGCAGCGTCGACATCTGTTTCGCTCTACCACATACGCTACCCACAAGGGTCTTAATTTCATCTTCTCGTATTATAACCCGAACATGAAATGCACCAAACCAGTTCGTACCAAAAGAAACATTGAATCTTAAACTCCATTACGGACTCGCATGCGCTCTGCCTCAACGCAATGAACTCGTTCCTTTTCGCTCGAAGGACAGTCGACGGAAAGTACTTCTAACTAAACTGGGTCTTGAAGTCAACCTAATCGCTCGGGATGCCTCGGGTAGCAATAATTATCGTCTACTAATCGTCCGCCTCCCCCTGCAACATTGACGAAGAGATCGTCGCCTTCATGCGTTCATCGGTAGCGATGATGGTGTGAACCTTCTCGTGATTCTTCAAGAATAACTCTGCCGCTCTAATGTTGGTACCACCATAGAACTTCAACAGGTCGTGCCTCTTAAACTCTCTCCACTACCTAGCCTTGGTAGTGGCTCCCAAACTCTTTGTTGGAGTCGTTATCGAAGTAGTCTCAAAGATTGGGCATGGTGTAGCTAATGTAATAGGTATCTCCTTTGCTTGTGCTATCGGCGGTGTTTCAACCTCGGTTTGCGCAAGAATCGACGCAACAACAGCTCCCTCAGGTATCGCCGCTAACGAAATCGGAGTCGCGAACGTCGCAGCAATCGGAATCTCGACTCCCCGAGTAGTATTCATAGGAAGCAACGTAGTCGGGGTAGATGGCGTCGTAGTAGCCTATGCGGGTGTCCTCAGTGACCGCACTAACTCCTCAAATCTCTGGTCCTATGTCGCGGCTCTCTGAGATAATGTACGTATCTCCTCAAGGCATCGTGACAAAATCATGCCGATATCGTCGCTCGGACCTAGCTGATCCGCAATCGTCGTTTGAACAAGAAAACGACTTTCTCGACCAATGAATATCTACCGATACGATATAATACACAACAATCATAATATGTACAAAGTTAAATCCGACTCATCCCCAACTCATCCCTTCAAACTAAAGTTCTAATTAGGATCGTAGGGTTTTCCACTCTAAGTTCAACCATTCCTAACTTCCGCTGGTTTAAATGGTTTGTGTTTTAAATTAAGAGTCAAGTCGTTATAACCTTAAGCTCTGATACCAACTGTGATGTTGGTATCACAATATTAATACAACTCTAAACTCTGTCACTAAGGTTATAAAGCCTATGCTCTGATACCAACTGTGACGTTGGTATTACAATTTTTAGATAACTATATACCATGTCCCTAAGATTCTAAAGCCTAGGCTCTGATACCAACTGTGACGGCCCCAATTTCCCCATGCAATTGGGTACGCCCGGCCTAGACCCGTACAAGCCCGGAGTCATCACTCGGCAACCTGACGAGCCTAGTCAGCCTTCAATTTAGTCAATTTAGTAATTTATGAAAGAGTTATTGCAATAATAAACAGCGGAAGACTAAACAATTAAAACAAAGGGGAAATAACTCAATCAAAAGAAGTATAGGAATTCTATAAGTGTGGAAAACCCTGGGTATTCATGTACAATTCGAAATGCAAAGGTACATGATACCAATCTCATCAAAATTTGCCAAGTTTAATAATCCCAAAGCATATATATATAAAACGATATACATAAAAGCAAACATAAGGAAACCTATAAAATAGTCTCCAAATTCAAATCGCTAATCCTCACAATAGATCACCTAGGCAAGGTCCCTTGCCCTTGCTGCTCTCTGCCTATTATCTCGCACTCACCGTCACAAACTAGACGGTGAGTAATCGAATAAAATCGAATGTAATGCCAACAGAAAACAACAGTAATTCATGATAATTCAAATAAAGTAATAAAAATGACAGGAACTTAAATAAACAAGATGCATGATAAACAGACTAATAGATATCAATCGAAAGTCAAGTGTGTTCCAAGGAATCAAAAAGAGGCTCATAAGTGGTCTAAATCATAGCATAACGACGAGACCTCGCGAGGTCTTCCCGGGCATCGACACAAGCGAAAGCACAAACTATGACTGGAAAGGGACTCGAACCCATCCACCCAAGACTCGGTGTCACACGGTCCACTAAGGGTGGTCACACACTCGTGGCCACGAGTGCCCACGTTTTATCCCTCTAGTGCAGTCCTAATACTTTTGAGACGAAACACTTACGCCGGGAAACACACAACAAGAAATGGAATGGAATACCAATAATAGAGCATAAAAAGACTGAATAAATGATAATGAATCACATGACATTTTCTTACTGGCTTACAAACATACAAATGCTTTTTAAGGCAATTGTACTTACCTGAACGATTCGCAACTTGCGAAACAAACTCTCGTTCCTAACGCGTATTCCCAAGTTTTCCGCTACCTGACAAGGTAGGAAATTCTAATTAATGGGTCGAGGCATTAATAAATCCTAGGTCGATACCCTTCACATTTTCCCATCCTTTTAAATGACTCGAAAACCTCGACAATTCAATCGGTAAATCAAACCCAAATTGACAAAACTTTAACTGAAAACTCAACACCGACGTCATTAACAAAGAATGATCAAAACACGAAACCACGCAACATTATTAAGAAACTACAACGAGTCCAATTGTTTAATAAAAATCGTAACAAGTAATTCGTCAAAATAACAATATTAATAGTATTTTAGATGAACCAAAACCGCGAGAGACCATCGAGGACATGAGCAAGATCCGTGATAACCCCCACACCAGTGATGGTTCAACCAACAAATCCTTTCAAACATGCGATTTTACGGCAAAAATAAGATAAAATATAACACAAAAACAATCACATGAAATAATAAAACTGTTTTAAAACGCAACTGGGTTTCGGACACACCGGAGGGTTGTAGGACATTAGTATGGGCGAGATCTAGTCCCCGACAACCTCCCTGGTGCGGCGGTCCGGCCAGTAGCACCTCCAAGCTTGGCGTTTTTCGGCGAAACCAAAACAACAATAAATTAAAAAAAAAGTGAAAAACGTGAGAAAGAGTGGGAGAGAGAGAGAGAGAGAGAGAGTGGACCTCCCATGAGGGTTACGGCGAGGGGAGACAGAGTGGGAGACCGACGAGAGAGATGAAGGGAGGAAGAAGGTAAGTGGCGGCGGTGGGTGTTTGGAGAAGGAGGTGAATAGTGTAGGGTTTTCTTATATATATGTATATTATATATATATATATATATATATATATATAAGGCCAAATGACATTTTTAGCCCCAACTTAATTCCTACACACTTTTAAAACACTACCCTTATGGGTCTTTTTACTTTTCTATTTATTTCTCTTTATTGCACATTAAAGTGTGTAAGCATTCTATTTATTTCTCTTTATTACACATTAAAGTGTGTAACCATTCTATTTATTTGTACTTTTTACTCGTTTTTCTCCCCCGTTTAATTAGTCGAAACCTCACTCAATTAAATACCGTCCGAACGGCTCGAAACCCGTAAAATACTACAATACTAATACACACAATCAAAGAATCATATAATCACTTCGGTGTCGACTCCCGAAGTTAGAAATACTGTCCAGTATTCACGTAGCCGGGTCATAATTTCTGACAAGTGCAACATAAATCAGTTAAAAATTTGGGGTTGTTACAAAATACTTAGAGGTAAAATGGCTAAAACATAGTACAAGAGTTCTCTGAAATTTCAAAAGTGACTTATATTTTTTGAGGAGTTTTTCTAGGCTGACTTGTAAAAATGACAAAGATTAGTATTTATAGATAAGTAGAGGATTAGTATTTATAGATAAGTAGAAAAGTATGTCGCAACAAAAATTTATGGACTCATAGAAATCAAGAAAGTTGTGGTAGGTTGATAAAGGTTCCTCTCCCTTTAAAATTTATGGCCATCTCGCCTGTGGTTTTATATTCCTTAAGCCTAAATTACTCGGGACTTTTACTTCAAATACCCTACTATTTATAGAAAAGTGCATTGCAACTAGTCCAAATAATAATAATAATAATAATAGAAAAGTGCATTGCAACAAGTCCAAAAACACTTGTCAAATTTGACTACACCTAATTAAAACAATTAATCTATATGGACTTAAGAGTCTAGACTCATAGGGATGTGTAAATAATTTTTACAAAAGTTAATGAGAAAACATCAATTTCTCTTCGGTGTTTCAACAATAACACCAACTTTTTGAAGGATGATTTGAAATAAATAAATCTATTGTTTCTGTACTCTTGTGTCCAAATAGCAATACCCTAATTAAAAACGTTTGATGTGCTATGTTCCGTAAACCAGTGACTGCATTTGTTTTGACATGGATACATGCACTTCCTCTTTTGGAGAAACGTTCCTGCATGTTTCACTGAATCTAGAGTTACCATTTAAGGCGCACAATCACACCATTTAATTATCAATTATTGCTGGCGAGAAACTCGTGGGTTTAGGCGATGAATAAGTTTAGAGTCGGGCCAAGTGCCCCAAACAAAAAGTCAAACTAAAAAAAAATTATTCCTACTACAAAATGGTCATTATGCTATTTACTGTGATTAGTGCACTACACTACAAATTTTAAGTACACCTCACATACTCTCTTCTTTGTGATTTGCATGCATCATTGAGAGGTTTAGCCTCAAAGGTTCGAATCTCTTGTTGGAGCCCACCGAAACTTTAGTTGGATAGTCAGTTATAGCTTGTTGAACGTTAATTGGAGAGCTAGTTGAAACTCACTAAACCTTTAGGTCGGTAGTGGTAAGCTAAATCTCACCAAAGTGATTCGATTGAACAACACCAAGCCTAGTAGATAAGTCTCGGCTACATGTTGTCGAATCTAAAATAGTTGTCTCGACCAAGGTCTTGGAGTTGGACGCTTCGGTTCAGATGAAAATGGTATTTTGGTAAAAATGTAGAATGCAGTTAGAAATTTAAATTTAAATTTGGGTGCCACGCAAAATGGGGGCACTTAGTAAAAAGTAGGGTGCACTTAGCCGGACTATAAGTTTAAGACATTGGAAAATTCTACAAGGACACCGCAAACTCACAACCAAAAAGTTTATCCACTCGTTCCATATTATTTGTCACATTTTGAATTGTGCACAAAAATTAAAGTGATGATTAATTACAATTAAGATTTTGCTCCTATGACAAAGACTAAATTATCCTCTCATAAATAATTTTATTTATTATAGATATAGTGTAAAAAAGAGTAGTTGATGTTGTCATTAATTAAATAGAATAGTGTTAAAATTGAAAATATAACATTTAATACTTCATTGATTTTCTAATGTGATACCTTGTAGAACAAAAAAAAACTCTACCTAATGTGACAAAAAAAGGTTGTGCTATTTGGACTCAGAATCCAGACTCATGCACACATAAAGACTTAAATACCCTTCATAGAAATCCATAACCTTCTTCTTCAATCCACCATCCACCACTTACCGCTGCCGTCGCCGTGACCACCATCGCCGCCAATGCTACTGTGACCACTGGCCACCGACAGCGCCACCGTCATCATCCACCACTGCCAACGATCATCCTTTCCTTCTAAAGTAGACGACCTTCCGACCACCATCCTGCCACTCTCTACCGGCCAGATCTGGCCGAGAGAGAAGGGGAGGACGGTCGCCGACCGCTGCCCCCTTATCCATGCCAAATAGAGAGGTCGCCGGCGACAATGAAAAATGATGACGACGGCGGTGACCGAAGGCTGTGGCGGTGAAAGGGGAGGAGGGGGTCTCCATGTCAGGAAGAGAAATGGTCATCGGTGGTGGTGGAAGATGACGGCAGTGGCGTCGGCGGTGATGAGCAGTAGCTGTGGCGATGGAGGAAGTGAATGTATGTGTATTGGTGTTAAGAATGAGGGTAATTGTGTCTTTTTGTTTAGTTGTGTATCCTAAATTTCTAGTAAAAAGTCCTTTGAGTTCGACAAAAATTATGAAACCAAGGAGTATATTGGAGTGCGGGCCCAATATAAAATGGGTGTGACTTTGGACTTTGTGCACATTATTTTTTGTATCAATTAATCTATATGGACTCAAGAGCATAGACTCATAGAAATGTGTGAATAATTTTTACAAAAGTTAATGAGAAAGTATCAATTTTTCTTAGGTGTTTTAACAACAAAAAATCTATTTGGACACTAAGGGTCCGGACTCAAAAGGAGGTTTTTGAGATTTTTGTAAATATTAGAGGAGTGTTACAAGTTATAATTTTGAAGTCATTGATTGCTTGAGGATGACTTTGAAATAAAAAATTTTCAAAAAACCCTCTAAGGGTCCGGACTCATGAGTCCAAGTAGCACTACTCTTTTAACAATAACATCAACTTTTTGAAAGATAAATTTGAAATAAATAAATCTATTATATCTGGACTCTTGTGTCTAAATAGCAGTACCCTTTTTATATATGACATGTGTATTTTTGAGAAACGACTCTAAAAGTCAATATTACTTTAAAATTTCTAATCTCACACTCTCGAGTTAACACCCGGTAGTCACACATTTTCAAGACCCGCTCGCCGTCATGACTTTTAATGTCATTTTAGCGTAGCGAGATGTCACTGAGTCGTATTTTCTTTATTTAGTTCTAGTTTTGAGTCTTAAAATGAAAAAGCATGAAAACTTCAATTCCCTTGCATTAATGAAAAAACTGAAGAATAGGACAAACTTGTTCTGAATTGAATTGAGATTTGTTAAGAACTAGATAATGAAATAGGAGACTAAAAACTTCTACTACTACAAACTACTACTACAAAGGAGAAGAGAAGAAATGAGATAGTTGGAATGAGAAGTTTTCATTCAACTTGGTGTGTTTTTACAATGAAGTTGACATCATTTATATAGGTCATTTGGTGATGATGATAAATGTACTTCATATAATGTGTACAAGCAACACATACACCCCATGTCATACAACACATCACAAGCAACATAGACAATTGGAGGTACTATTAAGTAAGAAATACAAGTTACATGACTGCACAATATGTTGGTGTACATGCATGGTCATCCATATTCCATAACACTCCCCCTTGGATGACACTTGCTTAGAGATTGTGGCTCGTTAAAACTTCTACTAAGAAAAACCCTATGGAAAAAAATATAGTAAAAGAAAAAAGAGTACATTATTCTCATCAATATTAAGATGGGTATAATATTGTTAAGATTGCCTCATTAAAAATCTTGCTAGGAAAACCCAATGGGATAAAACCATAGTTCAGGGAAAAAGAGTGCAATACACTAATCAATAACTCCCCCTCATGTGAACATGGGTGAAACTTGTTTAGTTTCTTTACTTGCAATGTCTTTAAGTTTACGCAAGCTAATACCATATGTAAGCCTTTTAAATGTCGTAGTTGGTAAGGCTTTTGTGAATAAATTTGCAAGATTATCGCTCGATCGGATTTGCTTGATATCAATTTCACCATTCTTCTGAAGCTCATGCGCATAAAAGAATTTTGGTGAAATATGTTTTGTTCTGTCCCCTTTTATGAATCCTTCACTTAATTGTGCAATACATACTGCATTATCTTCATATAATATGGTTGGATAATCTTTTATTGAAGGCAATCCACATGATTCTTGAATATGTTCAATAATGTTTCTCAACCAAACACATTCACGACTTGCTTCATGAATTGCAAGTACTTCAGAATGATTGGAAGAAGTAGCAACCATAGTTTGTTTTACTGACTTCCATGATACAAAGATATTACCACGGTGTGAATACATATCCCGTTTGAGAACGGGCCTTGTGGGGATCAGATAAAAATTCAGCATCAGCATAACCTTGGAGATTCAATTTTACCCCTCTCGAGTAAAATAAACCCATGTCACTTGTTCCTCGAAGATATTGAAAAACATGTTTAACACCATTCCAATGTCTTCGAGTTGGTGAAGAGCTATATCTTGCAAGTAGGTTGACAGCAAAAGCAATATCGGGTCTTATACAATTTGCAAGATACATAAATGCACCAATTGCACTTAAATATGGTACCTCCGGACCAATTAACTCTTCATCACTTTCATGAGGTCGAAATTGATTTTTATCCACTTCAAGTGATCTGACAACCATTGGAGAGCTCAATGGATGTGCCTTGTCCATATAAAATCTTTTTAATAATTTTTCAATATAATTTGATTGATGGACAAGTACTCCACTTGAAAAATGTTCAATTTGTAAACCAAGACAAAGTCTTATTTTTCCAAGTTCTTTCATCTCGAATTCCTTTTTCAAGTATTCGAATGTTCTAACGATGTCGTCGTGGTTTCCCACTATATTTAAATCATCAACATATACAACAATAATCACAAATCCTGTTGATGATCTCTTAATGAAGACACATGGGAAAAATAGATTATTTACATATCCTTCTTTCAGTAAAAAATCACTAAGACATTTGTACCACATTCGTCCGGATTGTTTCAACCCGTACAAAGACCTTTGTAATTTTATATAATGCATGTTATGAGGTTTTGATTTTATTTCATCGGATATTACAAATCCATCAGGGATTTTCATATATATCTCACTGTCTATAGATCCGTACAGATGTGATGTAACGACATCCATTAAACGCATATCAAGCCCTTCAGAGACTACAAGGCTTATCAAGAACCGAAATGTAATTGCATCTATAATTGGATAATATGTTTCCTCATAATCGATGTCAGGTCTTTGTGAGAAACTTTGAGCTACAAGTTTTGCTTTGTACCTTGTAACTTCATTTTTTTCGTTTCTCTTTCGTACAAATACTCATTTATATCCAACAGGTTTTATGCCATCTGACATTTGGACAATTGGTCCAAAAACCTCTCGTTTCATTAACGAGTTTAGCTCTGTTTGGATAGCATCTTGCCATTTTTGTCAATCAAGTCTTTTTTGACATTTTTCCACTGATCGTGGTTCTGGATCATCATCATTTTTACATATTTCAAAGGACACATTAAAAACAAATATATCATCAGGAACAATTTCATTTCGATCCCAAATCTTACCAGAGTTTAAATAATTTATTGAAATCTCATTACTTTCATCTTTTTCATCTTTTTCTAGAGGAAGTTGTTCCTCATCAGAATCAACTTGTTCTGACAAACCCTTATCAAAGGATTCTTGTGCTTTCTCAAGAGTATTTTGATTTGTATTTATTTTTACTCCCGTTTTCCTCTTTCGAGGAATTGTATCCTTTGAACCAACCGGTCTTCCAAGCTTTAAGCGTTTTGTTGGTTCTTGTGCATTGTATTGTACAGAGACATCAATTCTTACAGGAGCATTTACAGTTGGAATATGTGATTTTGTCACTTTTTTTGCATCATTAAATGCATTTGGTAATTGATTTGCGATATGTTGCAAATGAATGATCTTTTGAACTTCAAGTTCACACTGATTTGTTCGTGGATCATAATATGATAAAGTTGATGCATTCCAAGCAATTTCGCGCTATTCCTTTTGAATTGACTTCTTATCTCCCCCTAATTATGGAAAAATTGCTTCATCAAAGTGACAATCAACAAAATGTGCAGTAAATAAATCCCCTGTTAAGGGCTCAAGGTATCTTATAATGGACGATGAGTTAAATCCAACATAAATCACAAGTTTTTGTTATGGACCCATCTTAGTTCTATTGGGAGGTAGTATAGGAACATACACTACACAACTAAAAATTATTAAGTATGAAATATTTGGTTGTTGACCTAAAATGAGTTGCATGGGAGAATGTTCATGGTATGCAGTAGGCCTATAATGAATGATAGATGCTGCATGAAGGACTGCATGTCCCCAAACTGAAGTTGATAACTTAGTTCTCATGATTAAAGGTCCAAATTAATTGAATGCGTTTGATAAGAGATTCGGCCAAACCATTTCGGGTATGCACATGTAGAACAGAATGTTCAATGGTAATTCCTATAGACATGCAATAATTTTTAAATGCTTGAGATTGAAATTCCCTGGCATTATCAAGACGGATGATCTTGATTAGGTTGTCAGGGAATTGTGCTCTTAACTTAATGATTTGCGCTAAAAGTCTGGCAAATGCAACATTGCGGGTCGAAAGCAAACAAACATGTGACCACCTAGTTGATGCATCTATCAAAACCATGAAATATCTAAATGGTCCACAGTGAGGATGAATAGGTCCACATATGTCTCCCAGAATGCGTTTTAAGAAAACTGGGAATTCCACAACAATTTTACTTGGGGATGATTTAACTATCAATTTACCTTAAGAACAACTAGCACAATTATAATCACCAACTGAAAATATTTTGTGACTCCTTAAAGGATGTCCATGCGAATTATTAATTATTCTTCGCATCATTGATGATCTTGGATGACTAAGCCAGTCATGCCATAAAATGAATGTCTTTGGATCATTAATTTTCTTATTTAAGGCGACATTCGTTTCGACATGCCTTATATGAGTAAAATATAATCCAGAGGATAAAGCTGGGAATTTTTCTAACACTTCTTTTTTTCCATTTGAAACCAATATGCCATAGAGAAATTCTCTATTATTTTCGTTCATAGTTTCAATGTGATATCCATTTTGTCGAATATCTTTAAAGCTGAGTAAATTTCTTCTGGATTTTTTAGAGTATAAGGCATTGTCAACATGAATTGTTGTTCCCCTAGGCAACATAATATTTGCTCTTCTAGAGCCATTAATCAAATTGGAGATGCCAGATATTGTTTGAACATTAGCCTCAGCTAAGTTCAAATTGGAAAAATATTCTCTGTTTTTAAGGATTGTGTGCGTTGTAGCACAATCAGCAAGACATATATCACTCTTATTTGATTCATGATTTGAACACATGATTTGTTGATCCATCTAGACAAATAATGTTTGACAAATTAGAAAAAGAATCATATTTCATTCATAATAAGAAACTAGTATATATAACTAAGAATCATAACAAAAATCACTACATAGAATTATTTAAAATCGTTACATATGATCATTAAAAATATCGAGATTAGTGTTTGGATCATCATGAAAATTTGAGGCATCCATATAATTGATGTCCGAGAAGCCATCCCCAATAGTGAAGTTCATCTCAACTATTTTGCCTTTCTCCTTTAAGGAGGCTTGATAAAGATCAATAAAATACTTAGGCGTGCGACATACATGAGCCCAATGGCCTTTTAGACCACATCTGTGACATGGTTGGTCACAATTATGAGCATGCTCATTTTCAGCAATATTTTTCCCCTTATTCTGAACGGCATCATTCTTATTCCATTTATTTTGGAACTTATTGCCAGGAAATTTAGAATAGGGCTTGCCACGATCTATGCTAATTGATCCTTTCTCATTTCCACGTTCGTGGTTTTTCTTTCCATGACCCTTTTTATGGTCATTATAGGATGTTGCATTTGCTTCATTAATTGAAGCGGAACCAGTTGGACAGGAGTTGTGGTTCTTCAATAGAAGCTCGTTATTTTGTTCAGCCACCATGAGACAAGAAATTAATTCTGAGTACTTTTTAAATTGGCGCGCTCGATATTGCTGTTGCAACAATAGATTTGAGGCATGAAAAGACTGAATGCTTTTTCCATCATTGCCTCATCAGATATATTTTCTCCACAAAGCCTCAAACGAGAGGTAATATTAAACATGGTGGAGTTATACTCACTGACTGTTTTGAAATCTTGCAGCCTAAGATTCAGCCATTCATTTTGAGCTTTTGGAAATATCACTATCTTTTGGTGATCATATCGCTCTTTCAAGCTTAACCACAAGGTGAGAGGATCTTTTATAGTGAGATACTCAATTTTCAAGCCTTCATGGAGATGATGGCGAAGGAATATCAGTGCTTTCGCACGGTCTTGCATTGATGTTTCATTTCCTTCTATAATAGTTTCTCATAAGTCCTTTAGCTTGGAGATGTATCTTGGCATCCAGTTGCCATGACAAATAATTATTTCTAGTGATATTAAGAGCAACAAATCAAGTTTTTGAAGGTTTGCCATAGTCTGAAAATATGTCAAAAAATTGAGTAAATAATTTTTCTCTTTTATAAAAAATAAATAATATACGATTAAATATATGTTCACAACTTGATTATTAATATGCAAAATGAACTACTTGTATGAGTTGGTGGGATAACCTCCAGGTTGGGTGGTGAGACGAAGTCTACTTAAAAACCATGCCTCCTCGAACGGGATAACCCGTCTCCCTTTCAATGTTAGCTTTACCGGAGATAAGGCTTACCCATTATCAACCCAAACTCATAACACTATTTGCAATATAAAAAAAATAAATGGAACATAATTAATCGTTTGTAGTATAGCGAGAAAACTAGTTATGTCACATATTGACTTTTGATTTCTGATGTAGAAGATCGTACAAGACGCAACTACAAAGCATACTTTCGCAATCGGTGACGTTATAATGTATAGTATATGAATAAAGTATGCATATAAAAGTGAAGCAACCAAGATAATATAGAAATAAACCGAACTCATAAAAGTTATACCTTCCTAGCTTTGTCTCCTTAATAAGCCTTCTTAAACTTCAAGATCTCCTTAATGCTAGAGCAAGCTCGTGCTGATAGCGTGTTGTGAATTGAATTGAGACTTGCTAAGAACTAGAGAATGAAATAGAAGACTAAGAACTTCTACTACTACAAACTACTACTACAAAGGAGAAGAGAAGAAATGAGAAGTTTTCATTCAACTTTGTGTGTTTTTATAATGAGGTTGACACCCTTTATATAGGTCATTTGGTGATGATGATAAATGTACTTCATACAATGTGTACAAGCAACACATACACCCCATGTCATACAACACATCACAAGCAACATAAACAATTGGAGGTACAATTAAGTGAGAAATACAAGTTACATGACTACACAATATGTTAGTGTACACACATGCTCATCCATATTCCATAACAAAACTTTTTTTTTTTTTTTTAAAAGGACAAACATTTTTAGAGCTCAGCATTAGAATTATATACAGACGAGGTCCAAATCATTAAGTCCGGTCTTCCTTCAATTTTTTCCTCTTACACTAAGTACTTGTTTGGTGTCGTTAAGGATCTTATTGTTAACCATGGAGGCAAAGCAGGGCAAGAAAGATGAATTGAAGAGCTGAGTTGCAGAGCTGTTGGAGAGGCCAGAGCTTGGGCTTGTACCAGATGAGGAGATCAGAAGACTCGCTAAGGCTAGACTTGAAAAGCGTCTCAAATGTGGTTACAAAGCAACCCATGAACAACAACTCTCAAACCTTGTTCAATTTGTTCACTGTATAGTTCTTAACTTCTCTCTCTCACTTGATCTCATCTCAATAAATTGGTTAATTCATTTTTCTTTCTTTTGATTTTTCTAAGAGTTTCTCTTTTGATTCAATTAATTACAAACTCAATTCATAGATTTTGACTTAAAACGAAATGCTAAAATGATTTTTTCGGTTTCGAGGTCAGCTAGCCCTTTAGTCTTGATTGACCACTTTAAAATTATAATTAATTAGTTAATGATCGCAATTTAACTAGTACTCTTATGATTGTAATGGAGTAGCTCTTCCATCGTTGAACATGGCAAGTGAGGATGACTCCCCCAAAGCTTGGCTTTATGAGACACCAACTTCATTCCTTCAACTTATCTATGGAGACATCATAAAAGAAAGGTAAATTCGCATGTATAAGTAAGTATGTGTATACCTAGGCAATATTAGTCTTGCTATTTCAACGCCAATTTGGCAGGAACTCATTGGGACTTCCTTAGATAAACATTGAATTTTGTGCAATACATCAATGCAACAATCAAGGGTGTGTGTTAAATTGGCATGCCCGCCAAAAGGGGTAAAAATAACTTTTTTTACAACAAATATTTATGTTTCATTGAAAGTATAATACCAGGGTGACCCAAAATGACCTCACAAAAATGGACACACATTTTTTGTTGTCCTTAAATTTGTGTATTGATGTGTGTTTGCACAAAAAACCGTTGTGTATCAAAAGGACATCGACAAGCGCATTGCCATTTCACGTGCCTATTTTGGATACCCTAGCATTTCTCTTGTTGAAATAGTCCTTGATTTTCAATTGTGTGCAGTGGATCATACTACAAGGATGAAACTTCCACATTGGAAGAAACTATGATACATAACATGGATTTGTGCTGTGAGAGGGCCCAAATAAAAGAGGGACAGAGTGTTCTTGATCTTGGTTGTGGCTACGGAGCATTTATTTTACATGTTGCTCATAAGTATAAGACTTGCAGTGTCACAGGCATCACTAGCTCAATCTCTCAAAAACACTATATCATGGAACAATGCAAGTATTATTTTTCATTACACAAAATTTAACAGCGTTTCTTTTCTTTTTTCGGCTTAATTAGTATGAATATATTATGTTGGACCCTCGACCCCAGAATGTTG
The DNA here is from genome assembly GCA_039657345.1 of Stephania japonica. NCBI lineage: Eukaryota > Viridiplantae > Streptophyta > Magnoliopsida > Ranunculales > Menispermaceae > Stephania > Stephania japonica. The sequence continues at coordinate 38,355,979 of CM077559.1, forward strand.
TCGTGAGCCTATGGATCTCTACTGATACTTACAGTGTCCCTAACTTATTTAAGTTATTAAGATTAGCATGGCCATGCCTCTTTATTTTGAAATCGTTTCTAACCGGTTTAATACAATATGTCAGTGCACATGTATTCCCTTGTGATGAAAACTGCTTGGATGGCTCAATTTTAATATTATGTACAACTGAAAAGGACAGAACAGTACGGTTTTCAGTCGCATAAATTAAGATGGTGACAACAAATTTCTTTACCATGGTGGGTGCTCTCGGCGGACTTAATTTCTTCATTTCAATAATGGTTGATCCACTTTGGGCACATTGCTAACACCTTTGTTGTCTTTATTATTGACTGCATGCTAACCGACTGACTATTAAGCGCAAGAAAGGTTAACTTTTTGATGAGAAATTTATATCTTTTTAATAGAAAATACATAATGCCCCTTGTTATTTGTTAGGATAAAACAGTGATTTAATAGTGTGTGTTTGTATTGTGTTTTGTGTTGTGTTATGTTAAGTGATAGTGAAGTATATTTGGATGGTTAAGATGATCTATAGATTGTGACTTGTGAAAGAGATCTGATGGCTGTCATGTAAACAGGTTTTCTACTATAAATAAAAAGAGACCCGACTCACTCTCCTTTGCTTGATCGCAAAGAAAAGTGAGAGAGTCATTTTCTTCTTCTTCTTCTCATGTTCTATTACAGATCGACAGCCATTCTTACATGGTATCAGAGCGTTCCTGCTCGCGCTACTGATCCTGGTTGAAGCCTCGAAGAGTCGTCTCTGTGAAGAAAATTCAAGTCTCATATGAGAAACTTCTTGAATTAATAGCTAGGGTTTCTATCCAAGAAGCTGATCATCATGTTTCACATGCTCCGAGTCTGAGAATCTCAGATCTACGTTGAAGAGCGTTCGATCCATGTTGAAAGGCGTCAGATCTGCAAGCCAAGAAGCCGATCGTCTTCACCTCACCAGATCTGAGTCAGAGAAGTTTGGATCGTCGAAGTCCTATTACAGATTGACGTCAAAGAACGTTAGATCTGTGAGTTTTTCAGTCAGATCTACTGTATAGTTCATCAGATCTGGACATTTCTTGTACAACAAGCAATGCTCTATCAAGTCCGAACGCGATTTGATAAGATTACACGAAGAAGTTGAAGATCTGAGTTGTCTGATTGAAAGTTGCTCTCATGGAGACTGGTTCTGGTGTGATTGAGCACGGTAGTACATCATCTATGCAAGAGTCACCGATAAGGTTTGGGAATCATGGTGGTCATTCAACAAATACCAATGCTCCATTCGGTAACTCTCTTAGCCAACTAGTTACGATCAAGTTAGATGAAACAAATTTCTTGTTATGGAAAACAACCGTAATTCCACTGATCGAAGGACAGGATTTAGATGGACATCTGTTTGGTACTTCACCGTGTCCAGACAAGGTCTTGCCGGATGGTTTTATGAATCCGGAATATAGGTTGTGGTTTGGTAGGGATCGAATGTTGTTTGGTTGGTTGATGACTGCACTTACTCCAGAAGTAGGAATGAGCGTCTGTAATCCAAATAATCCACTACGTACAGCTTGTGAACTGTGGAATGCGATTGAAGTCTATTGTGGTACAAGTAACCGCTCACAGATTCAAGTGTTGAAGAAACAGATCCAGAGTTTGAAGAAAGGAAATCTAAAAATGAGTTCCTATCTGTTGAAAATGAAGGGACTCACGATAGTATGGCGATAGGCGGTGCCCCAAAAGCACGGCGGATTTGATAACTAACTGCTTGTGTGGATTGGATGCAGAATACCTTCCCATTACCGCATTCCTGCAGCGTCAACTAGATCTCTCCTGGCAGGAATTTCAATCTGCTTTGATGAGTTTTGAAAGTACCTTAGATCAGCTGAATCTTGGTCATAGTCTGAATGCTCTGCACTTGTCCGACACTTCTCTAACTGCCAATTCTGTCGATGCGAAGAATACCGGTAATAGAGTTGGTGGGAACATGTCTAATGGATCTGGACAAGGATATAATAGTGGTCAAAACAACAACAATGGTCCTCGTAACAGTAATACCAATTGGAGCAATCGAGGTCGAGGTGGTAGAAATCGCGGTCGTACTGGTTTTCGACTCCCCAACAATAACAAACCAACTTGCCAAATTTGTGGTAAGTTTGGTCACTCGGCTGCTGTGTGCTACTTTCGAGCAGATATGAAGTATATGGGCAACACTCCACCTATCCATCAACAGCCACAATTGAAGTTTGGACCAACTACTATGCCATCTCAGACCTCATTCTTCGGGACACCCGAATCTGCACTGATGCTCTTGGTACATGGATAGCGGAGCTTCCTCTCATGTTGCTTCGATCAATCTCAACTACATAATGTCATGCCGTATGGAGGTAATCATTCCTTAATGGTTGGAAATGGTCGATATCTCCCTATCACTTTTACCGGCTCGCATCTATACCATCTTCTCGTTCTAAACTCTCATTTAATAACACTTTGTGTGTGCCTAGTATTAGGAAAAATCTTTTAAGTGTGTCTCGGTTGACTAGGGAAAATAATGTTTTAATTGAGTTTCATCCTAATGTGTGTCTTGTGAAGGATATCAAAACCAGTGAGGTTCTGCTTCATGGATCTCTCCACAATGGCCTCTATCGTTTCTTTGGTCCTCGAGCATCTTCTTCTAGTACTCATTCTACTTTTCTTGCTTCGACTAAGGACTTAGCAATCGTTGGCATTCAAGGCTTGGTCATCCATCTAACAAAGTACTGAAACAGGTGGTGAATAACCATCTTCATATTCCTTTTACTTCAACACTTGATTTCTGTTCACACTGTCCTTTGGGGAAAATTCATGCTATACCATATTCTACTTCTTCTCTTGTTTCGAAACATGTCTTGGACTTAATACATACTGATTTATGGAGACCTGCACCTGTTACCTCTTCTGATGGTTTTAATTACTATATACATTTCCTTGATGATTGTACTAGATTTACGTGGTTATATCCTTTGAAGTTTAAATCTGATGCGATAAAAGCATTTCTTCATTTTAAAACTTTAGTTGAAAATCAGTTTGGTACAACTATTAAGAAAGTTCAGTCTGATTGGGGTGGTGAGTTTCGAACTTTTCAACCTATTCTTGATTCTCATGGCATTCTCTTTCAACATTCATGTCCCCATACACATGAACAAAATGGGAGAGCTGAGAGGAAACATAGGCATATTATTGAAATGAGTTTAATTTTGTTAGCACAAGGTCAATTACCGATGAAGTTTTGGTGGGAGGCTTGTGAAGCTGCTGTTTTTTTGATTAATCGATTACCTACTCCTGTGTTAGGTGGTAAATCACCTTATGAGGTTTTATTTTTTCGTTTTCCAGATTATACATTATTACGAGTTTTTGGTCGTGCCTGTTTTCCATATCTTCGACCTTATAATAAAAACAAATTTCAATTTCGTTCCAAAAAATGTGTTTTCATCGGGTATAGTTCTCGTCACAAAGGATATAAATGTTTGAATCAATCAGTCAGAGTATTTATAACTCGGAATGTTTTATTCAATGAGAATGAGTTTCCTTACGGTTCCTTATTTTCCAAGCAGTCTCCGTCCATTGTTTCTTCTCATTCTAATTCTTACAATACTTGGTTTCCATGTGTTTCCTTACCTTTACCAAGTTCTACTTTGCCTAATGTTGCTTCTGTTTCTCCATCTATTTCTACTAGTCCTCCTGATATTGTTGAGTCACAGTGTCCTAGTACGTCTGTGTTACCTGATTTACACTCACAACCTAGTGTTACTACTTTCGAAGATAATACATCAGTTTCTAATACTAGTGCACCACACAACACACACTCAATGATAACACGAGCTAAAGATGGTATTAGTAAAAAGAAAGTTTTTATGGCTAACTCTGTCGACTCTGTGCCTGAGATTCCTACTTCAGCTGAAATAGCTCTCCAAAATCCTAAATGGAAAGAGGCTATGGATAAGGAATATCAGGCTTTACTGAAGAACAATACTTGGTCTTTAGTACCTCACTATAATAATCAGAATATTGTGGGAAATAAATGGATTTTTACTCTCAAAAAGAACTCTGATGGGTCGATTAATCGTTATAAGGCTCGATTGGTAGCTAAGGGATTTAAACAAGTTCCCGGGATTGACTTTGGAGAAACATATAGTCCTGTTGTTAAGTCATCTACTATTAGAGTTATTCTATCTCTTGCAGTACATTTTGGATGGTCATTGAGACAACTGGACATAAATAATGCTTTTCTAAATGGAACATTGTGTGAAGAAGTGTTTACAAACCAGCCTTTAGGATATGTTGATTCTTCTTGTCCTTCTTATGTTTGTAAACTTAACAAAGCTCTTTATGGACTGAGACAAGCACCTAGGGCCTGGTTTGATAAACTTAAATCTACTCTTATCTCTTGGGGCTTCACAAATTCTAGGGCTGATAATTCTTTGTTTGTTTGTCGTAATGGTGAGTCTATTTTATATGTTTTAGTGTATGTTGATGATATTATTGTTACTGGCTCACATGCATCAGTCATTCAGTCGTTTATTACACAGTTGCATAACAGTTTTTCTTTAAAGGACATGGGTGAACTTAATTTTTTCCTTGGTATGGAGGCTCATAGAGATAAGAGTGGTCTTTACCTCACACAATCTGTTTATGTTCAACAGTTACTACAGAAAAGTGGAATGCTCAATGCCAAGGCCATTGACACTCCATTTTCTGCAGGAAAGCCTCTCTATGCAGATGGAAGTCCTTTATTTCATGATTCCACTCTGTATAGAAGTTTATTAGGGGGCTTACAGTACTTGGTCAACACTAGACCAGACATTGCTTATATTGTAAATAGGTTAAGTCAGTTTCAACAGTCACCTACAATTACTCACTGACAAGCATTAAAAAGGGTATTGCGTTACTTAAAGGGTACCATGGAGTTAGGTATTTGTTTTAGACCTGGATCTCAGTTGTTTCTTACAGGTTTTTCTGATTCCGATTGGGCATCATCACCAGATGATAGAAGGTCAGTTGGAGGGTATGCTGTATTTCTTGGACCTAATCTAGTGTCTTGGCAGTCCAAGAAACAATCAGTGGTGTCTCGTTCCAGCACTGAATCAGAATATCGTGCTCTTGCCCAGGTAACTGCAGAATTATCATGGTTAGTATCTTTACTTCATGAACTTCATATTCCTATTTTTGCTCCTCCAACTGTTTGGTGCGACAACTTGAGTGCTGCAGCGTTGGCAAAGAATCCTGTATATCATTCTCGAACAAAACACATTGAATTGGACATTCATTATGTACGTGATAAGGTATTGTCTGGTCATCTGTTTGTGAATCATGTTCCAAGTCAAGACCAAATTGCTGATGTCTTCACAAAGGGATTCTCTGCTGCTCGCTTTTGTTTTCTACGTGACAAACTTGGTGTATGTTCCATTCCCCTTCGTTTGAGGGGGGATGTTAGGATAAAACAGTGATTTAATAGTGTGTGTTTGTATTGTGTTTTGTGTTGTGTTATGTTAAGTGATAGTGAAGTATATTTCGATGGTTAAGATGATCTTTAGATTGTGACTTGTGAAAGAGATCTGATGGCTGTCATGTAAACAGGTTTTCTACTATAAATAAAAAGAGACCCGACTCACTCTCCTTTGCTTGATCGCAAAGAAAAGTGAGAGAGTCATTTTCTTCTTCTTCTTCTTCTTCTTCTTCTCATGTTCTATTACAGATCGACAACCATTCTTATAGCCCCTTGTTATTGCACTATGAGATACATAAGCTTGCATCCATACGAATTGGGGTTGTTATTCCAACACTTTCCTTTTTGGGTGACTGACATACTGGTTGATAGATTGACTAGTTGACAGGAAAGAGGAGTAATAGTCGTGGGTCCTAATGCCAATAAGCTAAGTGTTCAATCTATGTGTCCAAAGTGGGTTAATTTAACAACTTCCATAAAACTTTTAACTATGTAAAGGTTGTCAATCGCTAATTAAAGGAGATAGAGGGGTAATGGGAGACACTACTGTAGTAAGAGATTGTTGAGCCAGAGGCACCAGCACTGTAAAAAGATATCAAAATTGAGTACACATATCTCGAGGTGTCTCGCACGGTGAATGAGTGAGTCGATGCCCAATCTCGGTGTTCAAACAGTGTCTCTCCCAATCATTTACTAAATTTTATGGAAAATGTTAGTGTGCCCTAATTGGGGCACGCAACTGACTCAACACTGACAATTAGCTGACTGTTAGTGCTGAAGTCAGTTGGTTGTACCAGACAATCAACCAAAATACAAAAAAACAAAGAGAAAAGTAAAGAAAAAGCTGATTACCAAATGAAAAAAGAAAAGCTTTTATGTGGGGCCACGATAGCTAACTCAACAACGTGTCTTTGTTGTGTGCCTTTGAGCACACTACAATTTTCCAAATTTTATACCCCTAACTTGATTTTTTGGTAATTTCATCACTGCTTTTGACATTTGTATTTGTTAAATAATTGTTAGATGTTCTTATATATGCTGTACTCAATAAAATCAATTAAAAAAAATCGGACCTTTATTTTTTGAGGGTTGCTATTTTAATCCAATCAACCTATCTTTCCACCCAATCTTATTTGCCCACCCAATTATATTTTAAGAATCTTATATACCTACCCAACAATATTATTTGAATATCTAAAATACCCTCAATCACTTTACTGTTTACACCCACTCCCAACCCACCCCCTTTCTTCATCCAATCCCTCTGTAATGGCACGCTAGGGCACTACCACTCGCATTGCTCGCCGCTCGCTCTTAGCTGTCATCAGTTAGCACTCGGTCGCTCTTAATGTCACTGATCGTCGCTCCCACATTCGCACTACACCACCAGCCCTTTTAATTTTTCAATTGTGATGTAATCCGCCCATCATGTGATGAACGAATTACTCCCATGGTGATGGGCTTATATCTAGATATTTTTTATTGATCGAATTGCTCCAACGATTTAAAAATAAATAAAAAAAAGTTGAGTTTTTATAAACACAACCAGAGCAGATATGCTCTTGAGTGTAAAATCCTTTTTCAATGGCTTCTCATTACCCTGATAGCCAGTTATCTCATATTGTTGCTTAAGGTATATACAATAATAATCTAATTGTTCATGTCATATCTCTAAGAACAATATCTCAAAATTATATATAAAATTTGACCATACTTTTACATAAATTATTTAATTTCCACTAAACAAGGTGACACAGCGTAAATGCTCAAACAAGGAAGAATCCTTAAGGTTTTGAAGAAAAATTGAAATTGAAATAAATTGATAATAATTGATAATAGTTGATAGTGATTACAACCCTAATCATGGCTTTATATAGCCCATTAGAAACTCTAATCCTTTTACGACTCAAAACGTAATCCTTCTACGACTCAAAACACCTAATCCTTCTAAGACTCTAAAAATGACTTAAATAAAGTAAATTACGAAAATATCCTAACTGAACAAGAAAATAGAAAGTTTTCGATAGAGCCCTAAACGAAGGAATTTGGATCTGTGAAACTCATTCCAGAAAACGTAGTTTACGGGATAGCGGTAGAGCATGAAACGCCATTTTTGAAAAGGTATTATAATAATCAATCGGATTCCTTGATCAAAAGTTACGGTCCCACAAAACATCTGTAACTGCCACGTCATCATTCTCTCCCACCTGAGAAAAACTCGATCTCGAGTTTTCTGGATACAAAGGCTTATCATCTGGATAAAAGGACTAGGATGTTTCTCCATCTCAGTTTCAGTGCCTCAGTACCTCTACCAATGATGTTCTCACAGCTTCTACTATCTATGATCAGTTCAAACACTTAGCCATTAATAGTGCATCTCGTCCGAAACAACTTGTGTCACTGACTGCCATCTTCTAATTTAGGAGTTAACATCAGCATCCTTACCACACAATTCTGTCCGCCTCCCTCATCATAATCATCAAAATCATCCCCTCCATCAGGACCATAATAAACTTCCTCTTCATCATCTCGTTTAATCACATTAACTTGCTTTCTATTATGACATTCATTCGATCTGTGACCAGACTGCCTACAACGATAGCACTTGCCCAAAATAAGCTTAGCATAAAGATTTGCAGTTGTCTTTTGTCCCTCTTTCTGTTCAACAGGTTTCTTTCCAAGTCCCTTATTTTCCTTCCGTTAAGTACTTTGATTTCAGCCCTGGGTAGACTTACTCCGCTCTGCAAAACTCCTTGAAGTTTCCTCCTCGCTATTATTCCTCTAGTAATTATCACTACCATAGGTTCGCCGATTTCCCTCATATCGATTTCCACCTCTGTCCTACATCATTAATTTGTCCTTAATGGCTAAATTTTTCGCCGCGGTGACAGTTCTTATAACTTGCACTCCAATTTTCTCCCGAACTTGTAGTTTCAATCCATTTAGGTATTGTGTAACCTGATGAACCTCGTTCTCCCTCAAATCATTCCTTTCAGCCAGTCGCATAAAATTTGCTGTATATTCATGAACAAATCTCTGACCTTGCCGAACGCGCTGGTCTTGTTGAAACAATATTTGTTCATAATCTGGAAGCAGAAAATCTCGTTGAAGCAACTGCTTCATTAGATACCATGTCCGAACAGGCTGTTTACCTTCCCTGTAACAACTACTCAACAGCCTCTCCCACTAGGCAGATGTTCCACTCTTCAATCGACATGCCACCAATTTCACCATTTTCTCTTGAGGAATATCCATATACTAAAAAAATGGTCTACTTCGACGATTCAATCAACAAATTCCTTAATGTTTATATTACCAAAGAAACTAGGAATATCCACTTTCAACCTGAAGTCGCCTCCTTCATAATAATCACAATTATGATGATTATTATTGTTATCATATCTGCCACCTCTATCTCTCCTAACAGGTCTGCCCTGATCCTCGGCCAGAACCATATCCTCTTCTTCGTCACTGGAGTCACCACCAGCAACCCGACCTTTAAAGTTCACAGCCAGTGGTGCAATAAGAGCATCGCCTCGAGCACGCTGATCTCTTGAACGTTGTTCATCATCACCATCGTGTCTGTTGGCATTCGCCTTAAGGGCGTCAAATATGTTAATCACCGTATCAAGGCCCTTGTCTATACGCCAGAATTGTTGATCGAGATTTGTCTCCAAGGTTCTGATTGCCGCCTCTTGAGCCTCCACTTTGGTTCGCAAGGCTTCAACATCCTGAACGACGTTCGGAATGCCACCGCTTCCACCAAACATCGTTAGTACGGATGAAATTCAGGCTCTGATACCAACAGACGCTGCGTAAACGCTCAAACAAGGAAGAATCCTTAAGGTTTTTAAGAAAAATCGAAATTGAAATAAATTGATAATAATTGATAATAGTTGATAATGATTACAACAATAATTATGGCTTTATATAGCTCATTAGAAACTCTAATCCTTTTACGACTCAAAACGCAATCCTTCTACGACTCAAAACATCTAATCCTTCTAAGACTCTAAAAACGACTTAAATAAAACAAATTACAAAAATACCCTAACTAAACAAGAAAATAGAAAGTTTTCGATAGAGCCCTAAACGAAGGAATTTGGATCTACGAAACCCAATCCCAGAGAGCGAAGCTTTTGGGATAGCTGTTGTGACGGCCCCAAATTCCACAATCCTAGAATCGAGCGCCGCCAGGCCTAGACCCGCGTGAACCCCCGAGCCAATCCCAACGAGTCGCGCGGGGCCAGTGAGCCTATCCTTACCATTCAATCATTTGTTAATCATTTGAAAGCGAAGCCAATTAATTAGCGAGTTATCAAAATAATAAGCGAAAGCAATTAATCTCAACTAATAAATCAACTTCGAAAGCTCTAAGTTAGGACAAAAACCTATATCATATATATATATATATATACCATGTAAAGCAAGGAGAGTATCATCTAAGTTAAAATATCTCAAAAGATCTCTCAACACATTATCCCATGTACAAAAAAAATAATATAAGTAGCTAATACAACCAAAAAGTCACCTATGTCAGCAAAATAGGGCCGCTCAAAGTATATCGCTTAACTGCACGACCTTTCCTTTGCCTGATTGCGGATCTGCACTCGGTCAAACACAAGAATGACGAGTCCAGGTAAGTAACGCCAAGCAGGAACAACAATAAATACAGTATTTCGAATTAAATAAATGAAGAGTCAATTCATGCAGATAGAAAGAAAAGGACAGGGAGCGCATGACCATATAAAGACTGTGAATAAATAAATAAGCAATCGAAATTGAGTGTCCCAGAATACAAAGGAAAGGCACAAGTGGTCCCGACCAATTAAAGTCGTTATGCTGAGGACAAAATCTCCTCAAAGGCTAGGAGTTGAGGACAGAATCTCCTCTAAGACCCCTACGCGAGTGCAGAGTCCCTAGCAATCTAGTGGAGAACTCTCACCCCGTACATGTCATTACAACTAACCATGTATCCCCAGCCTTAAACTCCGGTATAATACACCACGAGCCCGGAATTCTGCAAGAATCATGCTTGACACGCTTGACACACTTGCCTTAGGACAACTCAAAAGGAATGGAATGACAAGATAGTATCGAAACAATATCAATAAATAATTAAAAGTTCAAGAAATACTGTGGTGTTTCTCACTGGTTTACTTACCTCGATCCAAGCTAATTCGCGCTAACACGGACTCCGACACGCCCCTTATGGTCCCCGTGTGTACAATAATTCTGATGATGCAATTTATATCAATTTCCTTAATTTCCTATGATTTTTTTTTCAAATTTCTAGCTATTTTTGCCAAATTTCACGTTTTCCAAGGCAAAAACCCCGACATAACTTCTCGCAAAAATCCCGAATATTTCACTTTTCGTAGAAATTCTCAAATTTCTCTTTATTTGATGAAAATATAATTTTCTAGAATTTTTCCTGAATTTTTTTTTTCTATTTTTCTGGAATTTATTTCAATTAAAATCAATTTTAATATATTTAATCAAAATAAATAATTTTTATTAATATAATATATGGGTGGGTCGCGGGTCGGGTCTGACCGGGTCAAACCCGGTCCACCCAGGTCGGACCCGGTCAAACCCGGTCCACCCGAGTCGGACCGGTCAACCCGGGTCAAACCTGGTCAGACCCGGTCAACCCGGGTCAAACCCGGTCTAACCCAAACTGGGTCGGGTTACCTTGACCCGGCCCAGTTTTCCTTTCTTCTTCGTTGCTTTGTTTGCTGGAAATTTCCAGCAAACAGTAGCATTCCTCTTTTTTTTTTTTTTAGAAAACAACAACACAACAACAATCACACACACCTCATCACCACCATTTTCACCATTTAAATCCACCATCTCCTCAACAACAACCTCGACAACAAATTCGAAAATAAGCACAACGACAACAACCACAACGAAATCTATAACTTCTTACCTGGATTTCGCCTCGACGTCGCGTCCGCGCTCTCTGCGAATCGCAGCTCCCTCTCCTCGATTTCTCCTCTGAGTCGATCCTCTTTTTCTCCAATTTTTTTTTTGTTGCTCCAAATGACAACTGTGGTGGCGGTGGTTGTGATGAGATTTGGGTATTTTGGTCAAATGACCAAAATACCCCTTACCCTTATCCATACCCTTTACAACTTTATTGCCCTTTTGGTCTTTTCACCATTTCACCTACCAACTTTGATAATTCACTTGGGTGACTTAATTGACTTTTGATCTTTTGATCTCATCCATTTCACACAACACTCAAAGTTTCCCTCGGGTATTCTCGCACTCGACTCATAATACTAACTTTGTTCGTCGCGTCACCACAGACGTACCGATGTAACAAACGGACTTTAAAACCTTTTAATTATTATTTATTTAATATCTTTGTCAGTGTTTCTAATTAAATTTGTTCCCCGGACTACCAATGCTCGTACACAACACCTTTACCCGTTAAAAACTTAAAATTGCACAAATGAAATATAATATAATACAAACATCATACAAAACTAACATACCTCAGCTACGTCCAAGAATTGATGACTGTATCACAGCGTGGGCCCACATATCACCTGTATTGACACGTGGCACGAGTTACATTTTTAGGGTTGTTACAGTCTTCCCAACTAACTGGAATTTTGTCCTCGAAATTTAAACGAAAGACTTACCGAACTCAAAAGAGGTAGGGGAAATACTCGCACATATATGACTTCAGTTCCCACGTCAGCTCCTCGTTCCCGTGGTGCTGCCACTCGACGAGAACTGATGGGATCTCCTTGTTCCTCACGGTCTTGACCTTGCGGTCTACAATCTGGATAGGCTGCTCGTCGTATGTAACATCCTCTCTTAGGTCTATCTGGCTCAAATCTACTGTCGGTCGTTTGCCCTCCTTGGACCTATCCAGTTGCAACATCGATATGTGAAAGACAGGATGAATCCCTGACATTGGAGGTGGTAACTCTAGCTCATATGCGACATTGCCTACCCGTTTCACCACTTTGAACTGACCAATGAACCTCGGCGCAAGTTTTCCCTTGATCCCAAACCTCTTGTGCCCCTTCAATGGAGATACTTTCAGATATACAAAGTCCCTGACCTGGTATTCTAACTCCCCGTGGTACAAGTCATAATACTTTTTCTGTCTCTCCTGCGCACCCTTCAATCTCAAACGGATCTGGCGTATCTTTTCTGTGTGATATACTACAATCTCCGACCCAAGCGCTGCCACATCCTCGGGCTCCGCCCAACAAGATGGAGATCTACACGGCCTCCCGTACAATGCTTCAAATGGTGCCATGCCGATACTGGCCTAATAACTGTTATTATATGCAAACTCACACTGATGAAAGTACTCCTCCCAAGATCCACCGTACTCTAACACACACATCCTCAGCATATCTTCGAGAATCTGGATCAAACGCTCTGATTGTCTATCAGTCTGTGGGTGATAGGCGGTACTAAGATTCAACTTTGTGCCAAACTGTGCCTGCAAGCTCAGCCAGATCTGTGATGTAAACTGCGACCTCTGTCGGACACAATCGACAACGGTACTCCATGCAGTCTAACAATCACTCTCTCGTAAAGCTCTGCCAGTTTGTCTACTCGATGTGTGGTCGAGATCGGTATGAAGTGCGCGGATTTAGTTAACCTGTCCACAATCACCTAGACGCTATCATGTCGTTACCGAGATTGAGGTAGTCCACTGACGAAGTCCATGGCAATGTGCTTCCACTTCCACTAAGGAATGGGAAGTGGCTGTAACAACCCTCCAAGTCTGCGATGCTCAGCTTTAACACGCTGAAAAATATCACACCCTCTAATAAAATTAGCAACATCGTGTTGGACTAAGTGGTTAGTCGCTCTAACTCCGATCGGGATTTTGATGGAAACAAACAAGGTGAAAATGTACTAATTAATATCAAGTGTATTTCAGTTTTTGTTAAAGGATGCAAGACAACACATCACGGGTATTCAAGCCATACAAGTTCAAGACCCGGCATTCGTGAAGGAATGAAGATGGAAGACCATATTGCAATTTGTAATTTCGATGTAAGGTATCAAAATTCTTTCACGCAAGCCAAATGCATTAGTTCATGCATATCAAGTCTTAAAACCAATTTTCAAAAGTCATGAAGTAACTTGGAATTTCAAAATGAAATTTAACACATAACTAGGTCCACGAGTTTAAACAATGTGAGATTATGTGTTAATGATCATTTGCATTTTGGAGATCATTGTTGAAGTTTTCAAGACTGAAAAACTTGTTTTTAAAAGGTTTTTGAAAAGAAAAACTGCAAGTTTGCAGAAAAGCCCCTCACATGTTATGAAATCCTGATTTTCCGTTTTCGGGGTTTGTAAAAATATCCGGACCATCCAATTAGGCTTAATCCCATAATAAACGTGTATAACATATTATATTAGGGTTGGTTAGGTCCCGAACGTGTTTAAGGGTCGCTAACACAAAGGGATAAAATAATTATTTTGAGCTCCCTGCAGTTAGCGCGCTAATACTGCCATTAGCGCGCTAAGTGCAGAGTTAGAGCGCTAGGTCTCAGTATTAGCGCGCTAATTGCCCTCCTAACAGCTTTTTTAAAAAGCTGGAAAACGAACTTTAATTTGAATTTATGATGGATTTTGGACCCTTGGATCCCTAGAACAGTCACAAACTGTCAAGATGGGATACCTAACACTATAAAATCACCAAGAACATGGTTTTCTCATAACAAGGAACAAACATACTCAAAAGCTCAAAAGATTCAAAAAGAAGCACTTTGATTTTTGTAAAGGAGACAAAGGAGATTCTTGAGGCTGTCCACAAGCACAAAAATCCAGCACTTTAAAGCATTCAAAGAGTACAAGAATCTCCTCAAAGCTGATCTCTTTTGTCATCTTCTTGGTTGTAAGCAAGTCCTTGTTCTAGATTCCTTTTCATGAGCTTAATCTACATAGTTTTGTGTGTTTTGAATCAAAATCAGTTTGTTGTGTGTTTTAACACCATTATCTTGGGTTTTGTACTTAAATTCATTTTATTAAACCCTAAGATTGATTTGAACAAAAGTTTTGCACTTAAACTTGATTTTTGTTAAACTATTGTTCTTTGCTTTGAAATCGATTTTGCACAAATACATTGGATTTTAAAACGATTTCATATTTGGAATTTGCAACAAAATCAGTGACACACTTTGCATTTTCCATCCATTCTCATACTTGCATGCATTAGAGTTGTTAGGCTCTAGGAGGCTTGCTAGTGTTTGAATTAGATATCACTTTATATTGTAAAGTGTATCTCATTTCTTTTCAGCAAATTGTTGTAAGTGTATGATTGTAAGACTTAGTGGAATCTAAGTCAAAGGGAAAGACCTAGTTGAGGCTAGGCACAATTTCTAGTTGCGGCTAGATAGGAAGTCCTAATTGTAATTAGGCATTCTAGGCTTGTATGCTTAGGTTGTAACACTTATTTGGAATATAAGTGAGGGTTTAAAAATCCTAACCGGGGAGGTTAGTGGACATAGATCATTTGATCGAACCACTATAAATCGTGTGTCGCTTTCCATCTCTCCTACCCCATTCACTTGCATAGCATAGACATTTGTTGTTACTTGTGCATAAAAAGATTAAAAAGGCAATAACCTCTCGGTACACCCAATTCACCCCCCTCTTGGGTGTGGTTTCACATCGGTCTTCATCCCTGGCCACCAGAAGAGACGACGCACCTCTGCATACATCTTAGTCTTGCCCGGATGAACCGTAAATCGTGAGCGGTGTGCCTCATGAAGTATCTCATCGTGTAACTCAGCCACTGATGGAATCCACAGTCCTCTGAATCTCAAGCATGAGTCTGTCGACTGACTCCAATCTGGATGATCTGAACTCTGTGCCAGCTCTAAAAACTTTTGACACTGCTCGTCTGTCTGCTGACCCTCGAGTACACTTTGTATCGACACTGTCTGAGTCCTCATCTGCCTACAAATCATTACTCTAGTATCGGTCGGAATGTCCTCGGTACAAATCCTCTCAACCGCCTCGAGCAAACTGTAATCGTGCGTCATGTGGTAGGTAACAACATCCGAGTCTAACCCTCTATGGCTCAATGCGGCTGCAACTACATTAGCCTTCCCCGGGTGGTACTCCAATGAGAAATCATAGTCCTTCAGGAACTCAAGCCATCGCCTCTGTCGCATGTTCAATTCTTTTTGCGTGAAGAGGTACTTTAAACTTTTGTGATCAGTAAATAAGACGAATCTCTCCCCGTAGAGGTAGTGGCACCAAATCTTCAATGCAAAAACCACTGCCGCCAACTCCAAGTCGTGAGTAGGGTAATTCTTCTTATGAATCTTCAGCTGTCGGGACGCGTAGGCAATCACTCTACCCTCCTGCATCAGAACACAACCCAAATCGATCTTAGAAGCATCGGTGTTCACTTCAAAACCTTCCCTGACTCGGGTAAAACCAAAACTGGTGTGGTAGTCAGTTGTTCCTTTAATGTCCTGAATGCCTGCTCACAGTCCTCGTTCCACTGAAATTTGACATCCTTCTTTATCAACTGCGTCATCGGTGCCGCGATCCTCGAGAAATCCTGTATAAAACGCCAATAATAACCTGCCAAGCCCAGAAAATTATGGATATCTAACGCTGATCTCGGTGTAGGCCAATCGCTAAGCGCCCTGACTTTAGTGGGATCCACTGACACTCTGTCGGTCCCAACAATATGACCTAGGAATCCTACCTCTGTTAACCAAAACTCACACTTACTGAACTTAACGAATAATCGATGCTCTTGCAGTGTCCGCAAAACCAACCTAAGGTGCTCCTCGCGAGTCTTGAAATATATCAAGATGTCGTCGATGAACACAATGACAAATCTATCCAAATACTGTCTCAACATTCGATGTATCAAATCCATGAACATCGCTGGGGCATTAGTCAGCCCAAACGGCATTACTGTAAACTGGTAGTGCCCATATCGAGTGCGAAATGCAGTCTTCTCCATGTCCTTTGCTCTTATCCTAAGTTGATGGTACCCGGATCTAAAATCAATCTTCGAGAAATACTGCGAACCTGTCAACTGGTCGAACAAATCGTCGATGCGAGGAAGTGGATACTTGTTCTTCATCGTCGCCTTGTTCAACTGTCTGTAGTCAATGCATAATCTCAAGCTGTCGTCTTTCTTCTTCACAAACAATACCAGCGCCCCCCAAGGCGACATACTCGGCCGAATAAAGCCTAACTCCAACAACTCGTCGAGTTGTCCTCTCAGCTCATCTAGCTCTCTCGGAGCGATGCGATACGGAGGAATAGAAATGGGTTTGGTCCCTTGGACCAAGTCAACGATGAAATCTATCTCCCTAGGTGGTGACAAGCCTGGTAACCCTGCTGGAAAAACATCAGGGAACTCGCATACTATTGGCACATCCTTTAACCTAGTCTCTACTCTGCGTGTCGTACTTAACACGCCAGCGAATGTCTCTACATCTACGCTACTGGCGACTCTACCTTTGGTGATTGGTAAATTGGTCGAAGTCCCCTGGAATCTAAACTTCGGATGCCTAAGAATCTGGAACGTGATTCTCTTACCGTAGCAGTGAATCTGTGCATGATAAACACCCAACCAATCCATGCCGAATAGTGCATTGAACTCTAGGAACTCCAACACTCTCAGGTCTGCAGGTAAGGTGTGTCCCTCTATCTCTACCGGACAATCTACATACATTAAATTGGGGTAAATCTTGTCCCCAGCAGCCGTGCTAAGGATCAAGGGTTTCTCTAATCGAAGAGGTCTCAACCCTAACTCGTTAACCATACGACCCAAAATAAAAGAAACTATAGAACCGGAATCAAACATGGTATGTGTAAATTGACTGTAAATGTAAATCGTACCCTCAAATCAGGTTCCGTGTGGCAATCGTGTCTGGTGCGGTAATGGCATGAACCTGCTCCCGGCTCTGTGGCTGTCCTCGACGCAATCGTGGGCAAGAACTGATGAAGTGGCTTAGCTGTTAGTGCTTATAGCACGCTCTTCTTTAAGATCTTGATTCAGACATACCGAGCTGTTCGTGTCACTATGCCTTATCAACGCTCTGTCCCTGACTGTGTCCCTGTTTCTACACCTGATTGGAACTCCGACCTCTTCATGTTCAAAATTAAAGGCGAGAATTACTCATGACTGAACCTTTTTTTTTCTTAAACTCAGTATAGTCCTTGGGCTTGCATTTGGTAACCCTCATGTTACGCTTCCAAGCATCCGCCTTACTTGAACACCTTCACGGTGGGTCTCGAGTTGATCGGCGATCACAACTCGCAACAAACGCGAGTTCTCAATCACTATATAGCTATCGATAATAGTATAATACATTACAATCAAATAGCTCATATAGTCCATTTTTAGTTTTTCCAACTCTCCTCACTTCCCAACTAAGACTTAAGTTAGGTTCATAGGGTTCCACTCTAAGTTCAACAACTATCCTAACCTTCGCTTTTCTATGTCTTAGTGGATTGTGATTTAAATTCGAGAGTATTTTATTCAACCTTTATGCTTTGATACCAACTGTGACGGCCCCAAATTCCACAATCCTAGAATCGAGCGTCGCCCGGCCTGGACCCGCGCGAACCCCCGAGCCAATCCCGACAAGTCGCGCGGGGCCAGTGAGCCTATCCTTACCATTCAATCATTTGTTAATCATTTGAAAGCGAAGCCAATTAATTAGCGAGTTATCAAAGTAATAAGCGGAAGCAATTAATCTCAACTAATAAATCATCTTCGAAAGCTCTAAGTTAATACAAAAACCTATATCATATATATACCATGTAAAGCAAGGAGAGTATCATCTAAGTCATAATATCTAAAAAGATCTCTCAATCCATTATCCCATGTACAAAAAAAAACAATATAAGTAGCTAATACAACAAAAAAATCACCTATGTCAGCAAAGGAGGGTCGCTCAAAGTATATCGCCTAACTGCACGACCTTTCCTTTGCCTAATTGCGGATCTGCTCTCGGTCAAACACAATAATGACGAGTCCAAGTAAGTAACGCCAAGCAGGAACAACAATAAATACAGTATTTCGAATTAAATAAATGAACAGTCAATTCATGCAGATAGAAAGAAAAGGACAGGGAGCACATGAACATATAAAGACTGTGAATAAATAAATAAGCAATCAAAATTGAGTGTCCCGGAATACAAAGGAAAGACACAAGTGGTCCCGACCAATTAAAGTCGTTATGCCGAGGACAAAATCTCCTCAAAGGCTAGGAGTCGAGGACATAATCTCCTCTAAGACCCCTACGCGAGTGCAGAGTCCCCAACAATCTGGTGGAGAACTCTCACCCCGTACATGTCATTACAACTAATCATGTATCCCCAGCCTTAAACTCCGGTATAATATACTGCGAGCCCGGAATTCTGCAAGGATCACGCTTGACACACTTGCCTTAGGACAACTCAAAAGGAATGGAATGACAAGATAGTATCGAAACAATATCAATAAATAATTAAAAGCTCAAGAAATACTGTGGTGTTCCTCACTGGTTTACTTACCTTGATCCAAGCTAATTCGCGCTAACACGGACTCCGACACACCCCTTATGGTCCCCGAGTGTACAATAATCCTGATGATGCAATTTATATCAATTTCCTTAATATCCTATGATTTTTTTTTTCAAATTTTAGCTATTTTTGCCAAATCTCACGTTTTCCAAGTCAAAAACCCCGATATTACATCTCGCAAAAATCCCGAATATTTCACTTTTCGTAGAAATTCTCAAATTTCTCTTTATTTGATGAAAATATAATTTTCTAGAATTTTTCCTGAATTTTTTTTCTATTTTTCTGGAATTTATTTCAATTAAAATCAATTTTAATATATTTAATCAAAATAAATACTTTTTATTAATATAATATATTGGTGGGTTGCGGGTCGGGTCTGACCGGTCAAACCCGGTCCAACCGGGTCTAACCGGGTCAAACCCGGTCCAACCCGATCCACCCGGGTCGGACCCGGTTCACTCGGGTCAAACCTGGTCTGACCCGGTCAAACCCAAACCGGGTCAGGTCACCTTGACCCGGTCTGGTTTTCCCTTCTTCTTCGTTGCTTTGTTTGCTGGAAATTTCCAGTAAACAGTAGCGTTCCTCTTTTTTTTTTCTTGACAAAACAACAACACAACAACAATCACACACACCTCATCACCATCATCACCACTATTTTCACCATTTAAATCCACCATCTCCTCGACAACAACCTCGACAACAAATTCGAAAATAACCACAACGACAACAACCACAATGAAATCTATAACTTCTTACCTGGATTGTCGCCTCGACATCGCATCCGTGCTCTCCGCGAATCGTAGCTCCCTCTCCTCGATCTCTCCTCTCAGTCGATCCTCTTCTTCTCCAAATTTTTTTTGTTGCTCCAAATGACGACTGTGGTGGCGGTGGTTGTGATGAGATTTGGGTATTTTGGTCAAATGACCAAAATACCCGTCACCTTTATCCATACCCTTTACAACTTTATTGCCCTTTTGGTCTTTTCACCATTTCACCTACCAACTTTGATAACTCACTTGGGTGATTTAGTTGGCTTTTGGTCTTTTGATCTCATCCATTTCACACAACACTCAAAGTTTCCCTCGGGTATTCTCGCACCCGACTCATAATACTAACTTTGTTTGTCGCGTCACCACAGACTTACCGACGTAACAAACGGACTTTAAAACCTTTTAATTATTATTTATTTAATATTTTTGTGAGTGTTTCTAATTAAATTTGTTCCCCGGACTACCAACGCTCGTACACAACACCTTTACCCATTAAAAACTTAAAATTACACAAATGAAATATAATATAATACA
The DNA here is from genome assembly GCA_039657345.1 of Stephania japonica. Classification (NCBI taxonomy): domain Eukaryota; kingdom Viridiplantae; phylum Streptophyta; class Magnoliopsida; order Ranunculales; family Menispermaceae; genus Stephania; species Stephania japonica. The sequence continues at coordinate 38,376,310 of CM077559.1, forward strand.
AACATCATACAAAACTAACATACCTCGGCGTCGACGTCCGAGAATTGATGACTGTACCACAGCGTGGGCCCACATATCACCTGTATTGACACGTGGCACGAGTTACATTTTTAGGGTTGTTACAGCTGTAGAGCATGAAACGCCATTTTCGAAAGGTATTATCATAATCAATCGGATTCTTAGATCAAAAGTTACGATCCCACAAAGCATCTGTAACTGCCACGACATCACAAGGTCTATATGAATGTCAAATTCTCAATTCTCGATTGTCTCTTTAACAAAAAATTGAGAATTTGATGTAAATGTCGGCCCAACTCGACAGCAGAGACTAATTTTTTGCAGACGTCTCTTTGACGATGGTTCAATGGATGAACAAAAAGGAAAGGAACAAGTGAATGGAAGGGCGAAAGAAGGAGAGTGGGTGAGAATAGTAGTTTGGTTGGAGAGAAGGTGCTATTGAGTTTGGCATGAGGGTAGTGTAGACTCGGGGTGCACATGAATTGCACTAATCCGCGAATCCAGACCAATTATCACTAATTGGATCAATTTTTTGATCCATTGGATTGGATTGGATTGATAAATCACTATTTCGGCTAGACTAGATTGGATTATGGATCCTACATTAAAAAAATCACAGATCCAATGCAATCCAGTCCGTTTTGCACATCAACATATATACATATATGATCATATGTACTTTATTATCTTAAAGAGCATCAACTTAAACTATTAACTCTAAACTATAATATGTAAAAGACTATGCTTATTCTTAACTTTTTTTATTATGCTTTCTACCTTTTTTGTAGGTTATATGTATGTGCATTTTTTTGTGCTTTTGTGAGAGTGTATGGTGAAGATTTGTGGGTGACATTTATTTATATAGGAACTATTGCTTATCGAATGTTATTGTGATGTTAAGTTTGTAGGAAATATGCTATATATAGATTTGTGGAATGTATGTTGTAAATTTGTCATGCATGAGATGTATAATACTTGTGATTCATTTGATTAAGTCTAATTTCATGAATCTTTGAATAGGAAAACGTCAATATGTGGAACTTGATCCAATCTAGTCTGCATTTTGCAAATTGGATTGAGTTGGATTGATAAATTATTTGGACTGGATTGAACTGTACTTTTCCAATTCGAAATAATTGGATTGGATTGCGGATTGACCATAATTGGATTGGATTTAATCCCTATGACCCCTAGTGGACCGTGTGGTCATTGACTTAGTTAATATTTTATTAAATAATATAATTTTTTAAGTTGGGTGGAGAGATATGTTTGTGGGTTGAAATAACAGCCCTCTATTTTTTTTAATTTCTTTTTTTTTCTTTTTTGTTTTTTCTTCAGGAACCTCAACTTATCTAATGTTGAAGTACTACTAGCAGACGCAGGGCCGGCCCTGTCATTTTGGAGGCCTGGGGCGAACCTTAAAAATGGGGCCTTCTATATAAAAATAAATATATTTTAAAAATAAATTAAAGATTAAGTGGGTTATATATGAATAGCATGCAATGAACTTAAAATCAACAATTTTGAAATTAGCCTTTTCCCTCCTCCTCTCTTTAGACTTGGGACCGACAATGAAAAGTAAAACACTTATCACTGGTAGAGTTAAAAAAGGGTTTTGTAACAAGTCAAAATTAGTTAAAAGTATCATAACCTTTCACAACTTTTTTTTATTGTATTCTAACTTTTTGGAATTCGTTATTGTATCATAACTTTTCTATATTAATTGATTTGTATCCTTGTCACTCTTAAACTATAAATTTGATGATGTATGTCACTTAAACGTTGTGAAAGATAATGATACTTTTAACCAATTTAGTCTAGTCGCATAAAGTGACAAAAATGAAAAAATAATGTATAAATAAAAATGATGCTTATACTGAGATAAAAAAAGATGTGGCAAAATTAAAAACAAGCACTAGCATCAAAAATAAAATCGAACAAGTTCAAGACTAATTACTCTTTATTGTAAAGATTTGGCTAACTCATCTTGTTTTCTTTTTTTTCTTAAGTTTATCAAAACCGAAAGCATATTTTCTATGCATCACGTATCTTACACTAATAAAAAATTTCTAAGCGCTAAGAAATCTAAACCTATAAAAAAAATTGATCTAAAAGGCTTGAAGGTCTATTGATGAGTACTTCACCGCCACCAAAAATCAATTATTTTTCGGTATAAACAAGTAACAATAAGAACTGTAATTATACTAAAAAAAGTAATAGTAGTAACTTAAAAGTATACTAAAAGAGTTTGTAACCCAAAAAGAAGAAATATACCAAAGAGTGAGATGATGCTGCAGAGGAGTGCTCAATTGAAGATCATTGAATAACCAATGATGTGAGACTGTGAAAGATGTTACTGAAAGATATTCTATAGGTTCTTTAAACTTTGTCCTCAGTTTGAGGATGATGAGGATTGAGGAGAGATCTTGTGTGAGAGATGTTTTTTTTCAAGTTTGCTGTAAAGAGAGATCTAGCATAAATGTGAGACTTGAGAGATCTAGCGAAGAAGAAGAAGAAAAGACTTTTTGCTTGATTTGACGGAGAAGAGAGAATAGCTGAATATGTTACGTGTCGAATGGAAGGGGAGTTGAGAAGTCGTAGAGTTGCCGAAGTCGCAAATTTTTTTTGGAAGTTTCAACGTATTGTACCTTTAATAATCTATAATTAAATAAATAAAAATATGAAATTACAAAAATACCCCTACTTTAGTGCCAAATAGGGGCCTTGCTCACTTTAGGGGCCTAAGGCGATTGCCCACTAGGCCGCCATGCAAAACCGGCCTTGAGCAGACGTAGCAACAATCAAACTAGACGCCACATTTGACCGAATCTTTGCTGCTGGAATGTTTGAGGTAATTAAGACATCTGCTATTTTTATTTCTTCTCGTGTAGTATAAATATATCTAACAAAACATCATACAGTATAGGAATTTGTAAATTTATTATATTTATGTAATTAATTTAATGATTTCTTAATATTAATTATGTGTACAGCATATAAATGATTACAAGTCATTTCTTAGAAAAATTTCTGAGTGGATGAAGCCCGATGGCCTTCTCTTTGTCGAACAATTGTGCAACAAAACCTTTCCATATCAAAATAAGGTGCGTCTCATTTATAAGTAACATAATGTTGTAAACTTTCTGAAAAAAAAAATAATGCTGTAAACATTACATTAGTTTTTCAGAATATATTTATAAATTAATGTATTTCATATGGGGTTTTTTCTTTATAAATTGTAGCCTCTTGATGATGGCGACAACTGGGGCGAGTATGTTTTCCCATCTGGGGGTCTGATTATACCATCTGCTTCACTCTTGCTTTACTTCCAGGTGAGAGATAAAGACAATTAATACATTCTTTTAACAAAGAAAAAAATAGTATACTATTAATTAATCATATTTTTTTTCATTAGTAATTATAAAGTTGATCGATTATTTCGTTAAGAAATCTTTTTTTCCAAGCATATGAAGTTTTTCCTTTCTTTTAAGTAAAATAAAAATTTCATTAGTCATCAGTGGCTGGATAGACAACCAGCCATAAAATTAATTGTTTTAATAAAAATACATTGATTTGTTAATCTTATTTAGTCAAAAGAATATCTATTGTCATGAGTTTGATCGTGAATACAAATTGTAATATTGAAACAGTGTAACAATTAGGGAATGTACTCTGCAAACATTGATCTACAACACATGACAATATACAAACACCACTAGAACCACATAATTTGATATTTGCTTCATCAAAAGAAAAACTAATTAATATTATTTCATGCACTTATGCAGGAGGATGTTTCAATTGTAAACCATTGGACTTTTAGCGGAAAGCACGCAGCAAATAAGCTGTATGTATCATTAATTCATATTTATTTATTTATTTTTAAAATTGATGTTCTACCCTTTTCATTTATTTATTCATGTAAAAATGACATGATTATAATTTTTTTTTTTTTTTAAGTGAGGAACTGTTGAAAAGAATAGATGCTAAAATTGATGCAATAAAAGGGATATTCAGCGAATGCTATGGAAGCAAAGATGCTATAAGGTTTATTAACCACTGGAGAGTATTCCTCATTACAGCGGCAGTGATGTTTGGATACAACGATGGTGAAGAGTGGATGGGCGTTCATGTTCTCTTCAAGAAAAAGTGCTGGAGATTGTGGCGTAGCCTGGTTTAAGTTTTTTTTTCTTTTTTTTTTTGTTTTTTTTCAAGGTTTATTAAATAATTGGGATGTTGAGCGTTATGCAATCCTTCTATCTCGTAAAATAAATATCGATTTAATGATGAGAGTTTGGAACAAAATAAGTGGTAATTAATTGATTGCTATATACAAATATACAACAACAATTGCAATAATAATACTTAGATTTCGAAATTTAGAGTTGTAGCTATGCAAATTTGTTTTATCTGGGTTGTAAGACCTTGCAAACACTAATGAAACCAAACCCTAAACCCTGAAGGAAGCCTAGACCAATGCATGGTTGGTATGTGCGTTAGAGTGGTTCGGCAATATTCCAACAACTTAAGAAGACTTTTCGAATTTGAGATTCTAAAAACGCAAAAAGCACCACTGGGAGAGCTTTACTCTTTAGTGGACCGACTCAGCTTGAATCCAGAGTAGTCGGTTAAATAAGGATACCAAGTAGCTAGCTACTACATTGAACATGCAACTATCATTCAAAATTGCGTGCCTTAAAAGTTGTTATATATACTAAGTCCGTTCTTGCTTTGGCATGCAACCATGCATGTTGTATATTGTACTTTGTATCCGATATAAATCTGTCTATTTTTTGGGCCCAGCTATGTGCAAACCAAGTTTTACTATGGGCAAACCAATTAATTTAGTCACCCCAATATATTGATGAGTGCATCCCAAAACCAATAATTCTTTCCCCAAAATGTCCCTGCCCTTGTGCACCCCATATTTCATTGTTTGCTCACATCACATTCGCGAAGAAGAAGAAGGAGAAAACACGAAGAAGAAGAAGAAGAAGAAGAAGAAGAAGAAGAAGAAGAAGAAGAAGGAGAATGCACGCACAAACCTTGCTAGATTGATCTTCGTATCACTCCCATGCACAAACCCTAGGTCGATCTTGATTCCACATAGTGCTAAGAAGAAGGATAACACACAAACACACTCGGTTCATCTTTGCACCAACTCGACTTCGTAAGATGGGATTTTGTTTATTTTTTCAAGTTTGTATTGTTGTGGCGTTGTGTATGTGTTTTATGTTGTATAAGGTTGAATTTGATGGTCGTCTTGTGTGGTTTATTGTTGGTCGAGGCTCAATCGGTCACACAGGATCGAGTGAATATGCACTGTTTGGTTGAAGGTGGCCGACCAAATTGTTGTTGTTGCTTCGCCGCCCCACGCCCCGCCCCTCCGGATTCCCCGTGGGGCGCAGGGATCCCGCCGGGGCGTGGACTTTATATAAGTCTATGTTTTGATCCGCAATCTTTGGTCTTTTTTATGTCTTTATTTGATGCACATATAACACATCTCTACCTAAGTACTACTAGTTTCAAATTTTATATGATTAATTAGAATAAGTCAATCATACCAATTAAGAATTGAATATTTGTCAAACAAAATTTTTAATCAATTGTATACTAATGGTATTTCAAGGGGGATACTTAATAAATCAACATTTGTTCTAGAACATTATTGAAAACTACGTACCGATGATTAATTGATTTAATTCGCTTATTGATAGTGATTATATAATTGGTTTCTTATGTAACTTCGTTCGTGCATTTTATGTCTTGATCCTTATCTTTAGTCTTCTTTTTGTCACTTAGCTACTTTATCAACTATTTTTTTTTGTTCTTTTTGAATTTTTAATAGCTATTTGGTTTTCGGTGTTTTTTATATTCAAATTTTTACGTTTGAGTTTTATTTCGATCTCTTTTTTTATTTTTTTTTCAAGAGCAAACAAAAATATTTTAGAAATGACATATACTAATTGACAATCTTTGTATGCATTGTTTAGATCAACGACCTCACTTTTTTTAGTTTATTCTACAAGATGTCAATTTGTTATATATCCTTTACAATGACAACAAAATTTTAATTAATCATTTTTCAAAAAAAAATATAGCTTCTATTCACAAAGTATTAAATTGGGATTTCACCAATATTTACATAAGGTTTTTTTCCCTTTTTTTCACTTCCTTTTTCTCATCAAATTATTTTTTAACTAATATATTGACATTATGTTAATTATTTTTTAACTAATATATTTTTTCAATTTTTTTTTCTCATTGGGTAGGGGCGGGCGACGGGGATTCCACGTAGGGTGGGGTACGGGGAAAACTCACGGAGCAAGGGTAATCCTTGCCTTCGCCCAACCCCGCGCCGCGCCACGCCTCGGCGGGGGCAAAAATGCTGGGAATCCCTGCCCTGCCGATACGAGGTCCCTCAGGGGACGGGGATTTCCCGCCCCACTTACAACCCTATTGCTCGGTCATTACCAACTGAACAAACTCTTTTTTGCTAAAATAAATTTGTTCAGTTACATGTCACCGACCATTACCCACCTGGTTAGTTGGTCGAGGTCGAACAGACCGTGTTTGCTCGGTCATGTGTGACCGAACCAGAGGCGGACACCACATAAAAAATACAAAAAATAACTAAATCGAAGGAAAACTCAAGAGATATTTCTTCGTCTTCCACATTCACATCCCCTTGGCGTTCGTCCTCCATTTTGTAAGGTCAAAAGGCACCAAATAACAACAACAAAAAATAATGCCCTACAAGTAAACAAATTTGTTAAAGCCCTATTAAAACATATTAAAACGAGTTGAAAACCATCATGTAACATTAAAAAATATGAAGAAATCGACTCCTGCGATAGTTTACAAAATGGAATTTCGCGTTGTCGATTGTTACCTGTGGTCGGAGGAGATCGTTGGAAACTGACGCGCGCTGAATGCGCCAATAAAATAAAATTACCTAAACCAACTATTTTGTAGATTGTGGTAAAGGGTCGATCCCACAGAGATTGGTGTCTTTCTTAGGTAAGAAAAATACAAAAAAGGGGAAAATTAGGGTTTCAGAGAAAATATATAAATATTTTAAAAGTAAAGAAATTAATTGGAAATGAATCTAAGTATTCAGTTTCACAATCTCGCAATACAACTTGAGATTGATTTTATTAATTGTCAGTTCATGAATAGTATGAAATTAATCTATGATCTAGTGTAGTTATAGATCCAGTGACGAACTCGGTTCCTCGCACTTCCTAGTCTCGATAGCGAAGGTAGGACCGTTGACTACTTCCTTAACCAAACACGCAACCTGATCACTAGTGCTCCATATTTAACGCATTGGTCGCATTACTTCGATTCATGAAGGCACTACATCTAAACAACTGGATCACTCGTGTGTCCGATTTAGCCTAGATTCCTAAGGTATTTAACTGATCCCAAAAGGGTTTAATCAATTAGTATGGTCAATTACCATTAGTGTGGTCTTATTGCACAAGGACGAGTACTTACAACTCACTGACATGTAAATCAAGGTTTAAACTAGTGTTTAACCTCAATTGTTCAAACAATACCAAAGAAAATAAATCATATCAAAGAATCAGTAAAAATTAAAAATAAATAAACCTCATAAAGGATTCTCAAGTTGTAGGCTTGACCGATCCACCTTCAACCTAGAAGGAGAAACTAGCTAGACATAATTAAACTAAACTAAAAATAAATAAATAATAAATCCTCATTTTTTCCCTAAGTCCTAATATATATATTCCTAAAATTTGGTCTCTAGAGGTGAGAAAAACAAATTTTCGTTGGGAGTTTATTGGCGTTCGTGACACATAGCAGCGTGTGATTGGTGAAAAAACTGTGGCTGCTGACGTGTCATAAGCAGATTGGAGGAGCTGCTGTGCATGGATGACGTGGCGGCGTCTGATTGGGTAAATATGGATATGGATTTCGTTAGTGGTTGCCCCGATCTCCTCGTGGTTACGATAGCATCTGGGTAGTTGTGGATAGTTTGGTTTGAGACTTAAGAGTGCTCAGGAGTGGCAGAAGAAATACTTGACAAGTATCACGATGAGCTTCAGTATGATTCGGGGAGATTATGAATACCTGAAGGTCTCTTCACTGAAGGGTCACGAACGGTTCGGAGTCAAGAAATGACTCACTCTGAGATTTTATCGGTCCCGTTAGGAGGTGCGAAGAGTCGTTAATCTAGCTTACTTATTAGATAAATTTCGGGGACGAAATTCTAATAAGTGGGGGAGACTGTAACAACCCCAAATTTTTAATCCGACTTGTACGGCAATTGTCAGAATTGTGACCCGGCTACGTGAATACTGGTCAATATTTCGAACTTCGGGAGTCGACACCGAAGTGATTTTATGATTCTTTGATTGTATGTATTAGTATTTTAGTATTTTACGGGTTTCGAGCCGGTTGGGCGATATTTAATTGAGTGAGGTTTCGACTAGTTAAACGGGGGAGAAAAACGAGTAAAAAGTACAAATAAATAGAATGGTTACACATTTTAATGTATAATAAAGATAAATAAATAGAATGGTTACACACTTTAATGTGTAATAAAGAGAAATAAAATAGTAAATTAGTGGGCGCCAAGTGACACGCGGGTCGTGGTCGACACGCGTGGGTGGTAGTGTAGTGTGCACGCCCGAGTATGCTCGTCGGCGCGCGCGCACGACGAAATAATAGGCGCGAAAGTATAGGCGAATATATATATTTATATATATATATGTATATATGTAATTTAATATATATATATAAATAGATATTAAAATCAGAAAATAAATAATTAAATGAGAAATGACCAAAAAGGGTGTGTGGTTGTGAATAATGAGAGTAATAATACAGGGGCAAAATGGTCATTTCACCCCAAAATTTTTGATAACCGATACTTATTTCCTCCTAATTAAAGAGATTGAAAGAAGAAGAGAGATCGATCGAAGGGAGAAAGAAGAGAGAAGGAGAAGGGAGATCGAGGAGAGCGAGGCGTGAGTGAGGTAAGTTTGTGGTTTATGTTGTTGTTGTTGTTGTTGCTGTTGTACGGTGGTGATGGTGGTGATGGTGATTCGGTGGTGATGGTGGAGAGAAACACGGGAGCTCGGACGAACTGCGAGAGCAATTCGTCCGAGGAGGGAGACGATGCCTATGTCGTCTCCACTCCCTCCCAATTTCAATCTTTCTCTTCGATGAAAAAAAAAAAGAAACGAGAAAAACAGAGGCGCACAGCGCCTCTGTTGTAAATTGAAGAAGATGAAGGGCCGGTTCGGACGAACCGCCCTTAAAAAGAAATATAAAAAAAAAAAAAATGGAAAAGAAAATCCAGAAAAAAATAGGGAAAATTATGGAAAAATTCAGAAAAATCCAGAAAAATATGAGAAATTAGAAAAATGGTTCACAACTGAGTTTTGGGATTTTCTCGGAAATGTTGGCAAGATATAGTCGGGGTTTTAGCCTCGAAAAACGTGAAAATTGATATAATGTATCAAATTGAAGCTAATTTAATGACAAATAATCTTAGGTATAATTCGGGTGGTAATTTTGATTTGTTTGGCATTTATTCAAGCTGGACTGGATAATTGGAGTGCGGTATAGGAAATCGGGAAGTCGCGTTAGGATCTCGGAGTTGTCATACGAGTCACGATAGTTCAGGTAAGTACACTTGCCTTAAACAAGCATTTGTACGTTTGTAAGCCAGTTAGAAAATGCCATGTGATTCATTTTCATGCCATTGTGTTTGTTATTATTTACTTGTTGGCCTTCCATTCCATACTTCTTGTATGTGTGATTCCCGGCGTAAGTGTTTTGTCTCGAAAGTACTAGGACCTGCACTAGAGGGATAAAACGCGGGCACTCGCGGCCACGAGTGTGTGACCACCCACTTATTAGAATTTCGTCCCCGAAATTTATCTAATAAGTAAGTTAGATTAACGACTCTTCGCAGCTCCTAACGGGACCGATAAAATCTCAGAGTGAGTCATTTCTTGACTCCGAACCGTTCGTGACCCTTCAAGAAGAGACCTTCGGTATTCATAATCTCCCGAATCATACTTGAAGCTCATCGTGATACTTGTCAAGTATTTCTTCTGCCACTCCTGAGCACTCTTAAGTCTCAAACCAAACTATCCACAACTACCCAGATGCTATCGTAACCACGAGGAGATCGGGGCAACCACTAACGAAATCCATATCCATATTTACCCAATTCCATTAAGAAATGGGTGGGGCTGTAGTAGTTCTCCAGGTCATCGATGCCCAGCCTCTACGCGCTGGAATATCACACGTTCGAACAACTTCAACACCTCGAAAATCATCCCTGGTGCGTGACGTGTAGGTAGGTAACTGGGCTGACACGTGACATTTCCTGATTGGCTGGGATAGCTGCTGTTGACTCACTGGACGAATGGGAGGCTGTGTGACGGCCCCAATTTCCCCATGCAATTGGGTACGCCCGACCTAGACCCATACAAGCCTCGAGTCATCACTCGGCAACCTGACGAGCCTAGTCAGCCTTCAATTTAATCAAATTAGTAATTTATGAAAGAGTTATTGCATCAGTAAACAGCGGAAGACTAAAATAATTATAATAAAGGGGAAATAACTCAATCAAAGGAAGTAGAGGAATTCTATAAGTGTGGAAAACCTCGGGTATTCATGTACAATTGGAAATGCAAAGGTACATGATACCAATCTCATCAAAATTTGCCTAGTTTAATAATCCCAAAGCATATATATATAAAACGATATACATAAAAGCAAAATATAAAGAAACCTATAAAATAGTCCCCAAATCCAGCCGCTAATCCTCACAATAGATCACCTAGGCAAGGTCCATTGCCCTTGCTGCTCTTCGCCCTATCTGCACCCACCGTCACAAACTAGACGGTGAGTAACTAAATAAAATCGAATGTAATGCCAGAAGAAGATAACAGTAATTCATGAAAATACAAGTAAATCAGTCTAAATATCATGCGGTAATAAAAATGACAGGAATTTAAATAAACAAGATGCATGATAAACAGACTAATAGATATCAATCGAAAGTCAAGTGTGTTCCAAGGAATCAAAAGAGGCTCATAAGTGGTCTAAATCATAGCATAACGGCGAAGACCTCGCGAGGTCTTCCCGAGCATCGACACAAGCGAAAGCACAGCTATGACTGGAAAGGGACTCGAACCCATCCACCCAGTACTCGGTGTCACACGGTCACTAAGGGTGGTCACACACTCGTGGCCACGAGTGCCCACGTTTTATCCCTCTAGTGCAGGTCCTAGTACTTTTGAGACGAAACACTTACGCCGGGAAACACACAACAAGAAATAGAATGGAATACCAATAATAGAACATAACAAGACTGAATAAATGATAATGAATCACATGACATTTTCTTACTGGCTTACACACATACAAATGCTTTTTAAGGCAAATGTACTTACCTGACTAATCGCAACCCGTAGACACTCTCACGTTCCTAACGCGTATCCCCGAGTTTTTCGCTACCTTCTAACAATTTCCATTGCATCTTGGTAGCGGTTGTACATACCTATAAGGCTCCCATTATATGATGATGGAAGAATAATTCTTTTACTCTATCTGCACATGCTTCTCCAACATTTGTTGCATCTTGCAAACCTTGGTATAGTTCAGATCGAAGAGTCTTTTAGATACTTCAATCTCAATGATTCAATTTTCACATACATGTCTACTGCATATTATTGTAGAAGACATCCACCGCGAAGTGATAATGAGGTCTGATGGCCGGATCTGATATGAAAATGTTAGTTTCTTGTCTTAAATAGTGTTGACTTTTAAATTGTTAACGTTATATTTCTCAATTATCTAACTCCCTCCCTCAATTATCTAACGTTATAAATAGAGGTTATATTTCTCATAAATAATTTGACATTATAATTAGACGTTATAATTATAACGTTTTAAATAGACGTTATATTTCTCAAAAATAATTAGTAACGTTATAAACGTTAGCGTGATTGAGGAAGTTTGGGGAAGTTACCCTTAAATAATAAATGATTTTATTTTATAGTCCGTATGTTACATATTTAACCAACTCCCACGTTCAAACGACATTCCTCGGTCCATTTTTCCTTGTTCTGACTCTCATAATTCGCGTAGTCTCGCCTTGTCTCGCCAACTAATTAATTAAATTAATTAAAAATTTATTTATTTGTATGTTTTACTTGTTTTTCTCCCCCGTTTAACTAGTCGAAACCTCATTCAATTAAATATCGCCCAACCGGCTCGAAACCCGTAAAATACTAAAATACTAATACACACAATCAAAGAATCATAAAATCACTTCGGTGTCGACTTCCGAAGTTCGAAATACTGTCCAGCATTCACGTAGCCGGGTCACAATTCTGACAAATGCAACATAAGTCAGTTAAAAAATTAGGGGTTGTTAAAGGCTGCCACGTAGCAGATCCTGTACGTGGACGAATTCGCGTGAGTCTTGAGAATCTTTGGGAGTTCGTTCTGACGTAGTTCTCGAGGCAAATCGAGCAACTGGAGAGAAGAGAACCTGTGCTTGTCCACGAGGCGGTCTTTGAGTGGTGATGACGTTGCTGGAGTGATGATGTGGCAGAACCTGATTGGCTAGAACGGTCTGTGTGATGCGACTGGAGCAATCGGCTTCTGACACGTGGCACTTAAAAACTGTGTTTTAGTGTTGGGCTTCAGTTACCCCACTGTCAGTGTATATTTCGAGATAAACTCTCCCGGTATTCGATTACTGCAAGTGTATACTCTATTCTAAGTATTTTTCTGCCTCAGGTCCAACCGTGCACTCTGTTTCTTCTAAAAATGAAATTAAATATAATTAGATATATATTGTAAATGTAACGACCCAAATATTCTCCGACCCATTTTAAAGGTATTTTATTAATTTTATATTAAAATATGGGAGCAAATCAAATTGTTACACAAAAATTAATATTAACAAGATTTGGATTTGGACTAAGTGAAAATAGGTGGAATGGACTTAATGAGAGAATTGGGCCCAAAAGGGGTATTTACGTAATTTGGGGTTAAATTGTGAAAACCCTACTTTAAAACCCTACCTATATAAACCACTTATAAGATTGAAGCCTCTTTTGTGTTGAACCCTAAACTTGGAGAGGGAGGAGAAGAGGAGGAGGCTTGAACAACAAAGGAGGAGGTAATCCTTTGGTGGGTTTTCTTTATTTTTCTTTTCTTTATTTTTCTTTTTCTTTTTTTCTTCCTCTTTGATTTGGTGGTGGTGGTGGTGATTCTTCTTTTTCTTTTCTTTTCTTTCTTCTTTTTCTTCTTCTTTGGTTTGTTTTGTTTTTTGAAGAAAAAGGAAATAGGGTGGCGACTCCAAGGGGAGCCGCTGGTTTGGGGGCGGCGCCTGGTGGCGCCGCCGGAGAAGACAACGCCGCCGCCTATTATGGGGGTGGCTTTAGCCACCCCATTATGGTGAGGAAGAAGGGGGTGGCAATAGCCAATTAAAAAAAATTATAAAATAAAATAAAAAAATAGGATAAAACCTACGAAGAGCGTCGATACCCTCGACAAAGCCATTAAACGGCACATCGCGTGGGATCCACACCATTTGGGTCCCCAAATATGAATAAAAAAATTAGAATATACAACTTTAAATTTAGTGAAATTCTTATATAGAATTGTATGAATTGTTTAGATTCGCGAGGCGGTTCATGTGGGACCCCAATCGCGCGAGGAGTTGGTATAGGCGTCGCGACGGGTCCAGGTAAGTGGGGAGCTTCGCTCATGCATTAAATATGACTTGATTATTAGATAACTAGGAATGCATGTTTTAAATGTAACGACTTGGGAATGGGTTGCGTCGTGATATTGGTTTGGATCTCTATTATCTATGGAATTGTGAATACATTGTTTTGCCTTTTATGTTATTCGGTGCCCCAGAGTGTGTGGAGTTCCACCGCAGGCCAAATTAGCAAGTGGTCTATATCTTGGACGCCCTAGAGTGTGTGGTAGTTAACCACCGAAGGTTTGCTTGACTGATTGAATGCATAAGGTGAATTATTCGAGTGTAAGGGTTTGGAGTTCCATCCTTTGCTACTTGATGATTCTTTGAGACGTGTAGCGGTGACGGCTTGGATGAATCTATCTTTGTTTTGGTGCGATTATCTAGAGGGCGTAACGGCCATTGCGTTTTCACTGATTATTGTACCAATTCGAAAATAGATGATTCGGTCACCGAATCCTTACCAATATCTAGTTCGCATTGAATGGAACAATGACTTATATTAATATTTATATCTATCGCATTTTATTTAATCTATCATTTGACTTTATTTGTATGTCATGTGTAAATTTATAAATGAAAAGTGATGAATATTATTATGCATGACATAAATGAATGTTTATTAAATGTGTTGTAAAACTGTTAGGCTTTTATGTTTAGTATGGTGATTGGAATACGATTTGAAATATTGATACATAGAATTATTGAATATCTAAATTAGATATGGAAATAATATTTAAACGTTTCTTCTTAGAATATAATTCCATTTTTCATAACTACGATGAGCATGAACCACATCTTTAATTGTATCGAATTATGTGTTCAATTAATATGCTTATAATTTTGTTATGATTTACATGTATTCGATTATTACATGTTGTGTTATGTGTATGGATTAGATGTCATGTAGAATGTGCATGAGTACTAGGTAGTACTTGCATATTTAATGTTTGAGCGAGTCTTTCCTCTTATTGAGCATCGTTGGTTCTTTAGCTCACCCCACTCTACCCTACAGGTCCCTCTACCAGTGCGATAGACAAGAAAGGCAAGGGAAAGGATTTATTTTGAAGTGCCTTCATATGTGAGACTCATATAATACTAGTCTATCATTATTATTAATTGTTTTGTAAACCTCGTACGTGGGTTATAGCTTGAGAATTAGTAATGGGTAGTTTTGAACCTTATTATTATTATTATGAAGTTGTATGAGACTTTTAAATATTTAAGGTGATAGATCTTATTATTATATATAGGATTATATGATTTTATTATGATTAACTTTTACACTCATATTATCATATATCTTGTTAGAATGATTATTCCGCAGGTTTATTTAGGCGTGCCAAGCCGTTATTTGGGCCTGGTTCAGGTATCGGGTCTAGATAACGGCATTGGGCCGGGCGACTTAACCTTAGGTCAGGGAAGGGTCGTCACAGTAAAATTATTCCATAAATCACTAATTTCATAAAATATGCATTTATTACTATAAAATAAAATAAATATATTCCAATTACACCTAATAACCTATATAAAATTATGCCTAAATGAACACTTATTTGAGACGAAGGTGAATTTTTGTGGGGTGAACAAAGGTGTGTGAGAGAGAGAGAGAGAGAGAGAGAGAGAGAGAGACATGTGAGTGATTGTGGGAGTTAAGAGGGGTAAATATATCATTTCATTGTAAATTTTTTTTTGTAGTTTGCATGTAGCCGGACCCCTAGTTTTTTCGAAAAAAAAAAAAAAAAAAAAAAAAAAAAAACTGCTTGCCTCGATTTTTTGGGCCCGAATTCGTAGCAAGATTAATTCGTTGGGCTATTTATTTGATGTCATCAATTAGTCACTTGATTAATGGGTAACGCAGGTTTAGATTTTCGGGTAATATATTTGCATGATTTGAGGCACATCTAACTTTCCGCGACTTTCATTAAAAAAAATAAAATAAAAAACCTTTCCCCTTCTACTTTTTTGGTAGGATTTCACGTTCTACTTTGTATGTGGTTGATGCCCTGATTCATGTCATAGGACTCAAACAACACATCAAACAGGTCACTTGTTGTTTAAAAAAAAAAGCCAAACAGGCAAATATATCATAAAGTTTCAATATTTTTATAAAAATATCCTAACGTTTCGATTTTGGTAAAAATATCTTAACCTTTTGATTTCTTGTAAATTGCATCCTCATTTCATATTTTTGAGTAAATTACACTTAAAATATAAAAAATTATGCACACAATTAAAAATATTATTTCATATAATGTAATGTGTATGCAATCTAATGTTCGTTCTCACTTTAATTGTGGTTAGCTACATAAAGACTACAAGCAAGGATAAGATTTGATTGAGATCAAAAGGTTAGGATATTTTTTGTAAGAATTAAAACTTTAGGATATTTTTGCAAAAACTTTGAAACGTTAGGATATGTTTGCTTACTAAGCCAAAAAAAAAAAACACGTCACTTGTTATTCTTGATCAAACTCTTGTATTCTTTCTTTTATAACTAATTATTTGTATTTCTTTTGTTGTGAATGAGACTTTATTTGATCATGGTGTGATATATGAAAAAAGGCGAGAAATAGGTGTATTTCTCCAAAAATGAAGTAAGAAAAACTCTTACCAGTGTAGTTAGGGTTGCAAGTGGGGTAGGGCGCGAGGTGGGGATTGAAGTTACCGTCCATGTCCCCGCGGGATGTGGGGCGAGGCTTTATCCTCGATAATTCCCCAAGAGGAAAACTTTGTCGTTTCGCGAGGATCCATGCGGAGCGAGGAATCCCCGCGCTCCATCACTTTTGTGAAAATATTCATTTTGATCTCTACTCCTTGACATGTTTGTCGCTTAACTACTTTTAAAATTTTTATTTTATTTAGAAAACTATATTTCTCAAATAGAATAATTTAATTTTGTTTTTGATGTTGTTAATTACGTTGATTGAGTTAATAATTATCATACATATTAAATATAAAAGATTTCTTAAATTAACATTATAAATATATTTCAATAATGTTCTAACTATATTTTAATATATCCTTATAATACAATATATATATATATATAGTAAAAACTTAAAAAATAGAAAAATATATGCGTGGAGTGGTGCAAGAGGTAGGGAATCCCCACGAAAATCTCCATGGAGCGTGAGTCAAGAGCAATCCCCATCCTTGCCTTGCTCCGCGCGATGAGGCAAGATTTTGCCCCGTGTCCCACCCTATGGGGGGCAAAATACGGGAAATATTTACCCCACTGGGGTGGGACCCTGTGGGGAACGATGATTCCGTGGAAATTACTTTCTTTTCAGTTAGTGATGGTCGATCAGCCTGAGGTTAGCGATAGTGATACGAGCAACGTATAGGGGCATTTGGGCGGTATGTCAAAGATGATTACCTCACATGATCAGCAGCTTCAGGAGATACTTAGATTGTTGAGAGCTCAGTCGACAACATCACGTACTACGTCAGTAGCTCCAATTACTTATAATGGGAGTGCTTTTACAGTCCATGACTCACTCGCAACACCCACAGTTACTGTAGGACCCACAGTGGATGAGGAGGCACTTGTACAGACAAAGGTACTGTTGGACTAAGTAGTTAGTCACTCTAACTCCGATCAGGATTTTGATGGAAACAAACAAGGTGAAAATGTACTAATAAATATCAAGTGCATTTCAATTTTTGTTAAAGGGTGCAAAACATCACATCACGAGTATTCAAGCCATACAAGTTCAAGACTCTGCATTCATAAAGGAATGAAGACGAAAGATCAAACTACAAGTTGTAATTTTGATGTAAGGTATACAAATTCATTCACGCAAGTCAAATGCATTAGTTCATGCACATCGAGTTTTTTTAAACGAATTTTCAAATGTCATGAGATTACTCGAAGTTTCAAAATGGAACTTTAGCACATGACTAGGTCTATGAGTTTAAACAATGTGAAACTATGTGTTCATGGTCATTTGCATTTTGAAGATCATTGTGGAAGTTGTCGAAAAAGAAAAACTTGTTTTTGAAAGGTTTTTGAAAAGAAAACTACAAATTTGCAAAAAAGTCCCTCGCACGTTATGAAATCGAGATTTTCCATTTTCGGGATTTGTAAGAATATCTGGACCACCCAAATAGGCTTAATGACCCATATTAAACATATATATATATATATCATGTTATATGAGGGTTGGTTAGGTCCCGGACGTGTTTAAGGGTCGCTAACACAAAGGGACAAAATAATTATTTTGAGGTCCCTGCAGTTAGCGTGCTAATGCTGTCATTAGCGCACTAAGTGCAGAGTTAGCGCGCTATGTCTCAGCATTAGCGCGCTAATTGCATACATGACAGCTTTTTTAAAAAGCTGGAAAACACACTTTAATTTGAATTCTTGATGAATTCTGGACCCTTGGATCCCTAGAACGGTCATAAACTGGTAAGATGTGATATCTAGCACTATAAAACCACCAAGAACATGATTTTATCACAACAAGGAAGAAACACACTAAATGCTCAAAACCTACAAAGAGAAGAACTTTGATTTTTGTGAAGGAGACAAAGAAGATTCTTGTGGCTGTCCTTTAACTCCAAAATCCAGCACTTTTGAGCCTTCTAAAGGAGTATAAGAATTTCTTCAAAACTGATTTCCTTTGTCATCTTCTTGGTTGTAAGAAAGTCTTTGTTCTAGCATCTTTTCTTGTGCTTAATCTACATAGTTTTGTGTGTTTGAATTAAAAATCATATTGTTGTGTGTTTGAACACTTTCATCTTGAGTTTTGCACTTAAACTTATTTTATTAAACCTTAAGATTGATTTGAACAAAAGTTTTGCACTTAAACTTGATTTTTTTAAACTCTTGTTCTTAGATTTGAAATCGGTTTTGCACTAATGCATTAGATTTTTGAAACAATTTCATATTTGGGACTTGCAACAAAATCAGTGACATATTTGCATATTCCATTTATTCTCATATTTGCATTCATTAGAGTTGTTAGGCTCTAGGAGGCTTGCTAGTGTTTGAATTTGATACCACTTTACGTTGTAAAGTGTATTTCATTATTTTTCAGCTACTTGTTGTAATTGGATGATTATAAGAGTAAGTGAATCTAAGTCAAAGGGGAAGATCTAGTTGAGGCTAGGCATAAACCCTAGTTGCAACTAGGTAGGAAGTTCTAATTGTGATTAGGCCTTCTAGGCTTGTATGCGTAGGTTGTAACACTTATTTGAAATATAAGTGGGGGTTTAAAAATCCTAATCGGGGAGGTTAGGTAGTGGATGTAGATCATTGGATCGAACCACTATAAATTGTATGTCACTTTCCATCTCTTCTATCCCATTCACTTGCATATCATTCACATTCGTGTTTTGGTGAGCATATAGAATCTTAATTATTGAACTAAAATTAAAAAGGAGATAACTTCTCGATACACCCAATTCACCCCCTCCTGGGTGTGGTTTCAATTGGTATCATAGCGGGTTATTGCTCAAAATATTACTAACGTATCTTTGAATGTTTTTGTGCATGGATGCAAACTCTAGATCCGGCTCGCCTTAGGGAAGGAAACTCCCCGAGTAGGCCTCCATATTTTGATGAAACTAACTATGCTCATTGGAAAGTGAGAATGAAGTTCTATATTAGAGCACAAAACAGATTCTTATGGGATGCAAATGAAAGTGGCTACACTCCACCAGACAGGCCTTTGAAAGAGTACACCGCTGAGGAGATCAAGAGTGAGCTCTCAAATGATCAAGCCATGAATCACTTATTTTGTGCAGTAAGTGAAAATGGGTTTAACCGAGTTAGTGCTTGTCAAACGGACAAGAAAGTATGGGAAAAGCTTGAGGTACACTATGAATGTACCATGCAAGTGAAAAAGACAAAGTTGAGGATTCTTGAGGAACACTATGAAACTTTCCGAGTTGGATCCGATGAAGATATAGCCACTGCCATCACTTGGTTCACTAAACTATTAAATGAGATCAATAATCTTGGAAAGAATTATGATCAAGAGACCTCGGTGTACAAGTTCCTTAGAGGGTTGCCTAAGGAATGGGATGCCAAGAAGTATGCTATCCAATCAGCATAAAACCTTGGAGACTATACATTTGATGCATTATGTGGAGAGCTAACGGTCCACGAATTCGAACTTAAATGTAACAACCCCAAATTTTTAACTGACTTGTGTTGCACTTGTCAGAAATTGTGACCCGGCTACGTGAATACTGGACAGTATTTTGAACTTCGGGAGTCGACACCGAAGTGATTTTATGATTCTTTGATTGTGTGTATTAGTATTTTAGTATTTTACGGGTTTCGAGTCGTTCGGGCGGTATTTAATTGAGTGCGGTTTCGACTAGTTAAACGGGGGAGAAAAACAAGTAAAACATACAAAATAAATAGAATGGTTACACACTTTAATGTGTAATAAAGAGAAATAAATAGAATGGTTACACACTTTAATGTGTAATAAAGAGAAATAAATAGAAAAGTAAAAAGACCCATAAGGGCAATGGTTTAAAAATGGTGTAGGAAGTAAGTTGGGGGTAAAAAGGTCATTTGACCATATAAATATAACAACAACAAACAAAACCCTACACTATTCATCTTCTTCTTCAACATAACCGCCGTCCACCCTCCTTCTCTTCCATTTCGGATCTCTCCCTCACTCTCGACCTCTCCATCTCTCTCTCGGCCACGTGATGTCTCTCTCACTCACGATCTCTTCTCTCTCACTCTCGTTGCTCTCTCTCTCGGATCTCTCCTTCCTCCTCTCGGCCTCACGTCACCTCTCCTCTTCTCGGCTTCACGTCGCTGCCACCTCCCTCGCCGTCGGAGACCCCACGTCCCACCCTAGGTGAACCTCTCCTCCTCTCTTGTCTCTCGGGTCATGATTTTATGTGGATTTTTGTAATTTTTGGGGTGTATGCATGACGGTTTGGTGGTGGGTTGGTGTACATGGGGTGCATGAATGGGGGTATGTGTACACCACTGTGGGGTGTATACACCAGCGTGTATGTGTACACCACAGTGGGGTGTACATAATAGTTGTGGGTGTAAAAGAATAGATTAATGTATATTATATAGTTTTAATTAATAAAGTGATATTAACACATGTAAATATGGGGTGTAAATAGCAGTTGGGTGCACACAACAGAGGGGTGTTGTGTGCACATAGCAGTGGGGTGTGTGGTGAGTGGGGTGTACACAACATTTGTACATGTGTGTAGGATGTGTGTATTATGTTATGTTTGAGAATAAATAAAAAGGATAAAAAGTATGGATACTTGTTTAAATGAATATGGATTTGTATTAAGGCCTAATACACTCATGATAATATGGGTCTATAACAAGTTACAAATAGTGTGTTTATAGGTTATGTAAAGCCCAATAAAGGCCCAATAGAATAAATACAACTTGAGGTCAAGACGAAGGCGTAAAATATAAGAATAAGTTTATGTATCTAGGCCCAATAATTGTTCACATCAAAGGCTTACTTAGGTGAGTATAAAACTTGATAAATAGACCCAACAAGAGTTATGTTTTGTAAAAAAAAAGGGAACAACCATAGAGATGGTTTAATACACAACGGTTTGGGTCATAATCAACAAATGATTGTAAAACAAACACCTTAAGACTAAATGCAAGCCTTAAACTAATATTCGAGATTCAAAACTTTATCAGGTAGTCGAGAATGCACGGGGAACGTATTAGAGTCTCGGAGTGAATACCGGGTTGCGAATAGTTCAGGTAAGTACATTTGCCTTAAAAAGCATTTGTATGTTTGTAAGCCAGTAAGAAAATGTCATGTGATTCATTATCATTTATTCAGTCTTGTTATTCTCTATTATTGGTATTCCATTCCATTTCTTGTTGTGTGTTTCCCGGCGTAAGTGTTTCGTCTCAAAAGTACTAGGACCTGCACTAGAGGGATAAAACGTAGGCACTCGTGGCCACGAGTGTGTGACCACCCTTAGTGACCGTGTGACACCGAGTACTGGGTGGATGGGTTCGAGTCCCTTTCCAGTCATAGCTGTGCCTTCGCTTGTGTCGATGCCCGAGAAGACCTCGCGAGGTCTTCGCCGTTATGCTATGATTTAGACCACTTATGAGCCTCTTTTGATTCCTTGGAACACACTTGACTTTCGATTGATATCTATTAGTCTGTTTATCATGCATTTTGTTTATTTAAATTCCTATCATTTTTATTACCGCATGATATTTAGACTGCTTTACTTGTACTATCATGAATTACTGTTATCTTCTTTTGGCATTACATTCGATTTTATTCAGTTACTCACCGTCTAGTTTGTGACGGTGGGTGTAGATAAGGCGGAGAGCAGCAAGGGCAAGGGACCTTGCCTAGGTGATCTATTGTGAGGATTAGCGGCTGGATTTGGAGACTATTTTATAGGTTTTTCTTATGTTTTGCTTTTATGTATATCGTTTTATATATATATATGCTTTGGGATATTTGAACTTGGTATTTTGATGAGATTGGTATCATGTAACTTTGCATTTCGAATTGTACATGAATACCCGGGGTTTTCCACATTTATAGAATTCCTTTACTTCCTTTGATTGAGTTATTTCCCTTTGTTTTAATTGTTTAGTCTTCCGCTGTTTACTATTGGAATAACTCTTTCATAAATTACTAATTTGATTAAATTGAAGGCTGACTAGGCTCGTCAGGTTGCCGAGTGATGACTCGAGGCTTATATGGGTCTAGGCCGGGCGTACCCAATTGCATGGGGAAATTGGGGTCGTCCCAGTTGGTATCAGAGCATAGGCTTTATTACCTTAGACACAGAGTTTAGAGTTGTCTAAAAATTGTGATACCAACATCACAGTTGGTATCAGAGCGCAAGGTTCTAAAGACTTTGACTCTTGATTTAAGTTCATAAAACACAAGTCATTTAAACCAGCGGAAGTTAGGAACGGTTAAACTTAGAGTGGAAACCCTATGATCTTTTTAGAAATTTAGATGGGGGAGTTGGGGATGAGTCGAATTTAACTTTGTACATATTATGATTATTGTGTGTATTATATCGTATCGGTAGCTATCCAATGATTCGAGAAGGTCATTTTCTTATTTAAACGACGATGGCGGATCAGTTAGGTCCGAGCGACGATATCGGCATGATTTTGTCACGATGCCTTGAGGAAATATGTACATTATCTCAGAGAGTCGCGACGCAGGACCAGAGATTTGAGGAGTTAGTGCGGTCACTGAGGACACCCGCACAGGCTACCACGACACCATTGACTCTGACTATGCCTTTGCGGCCTGTTTCTACCACTCAGGGGATGGAGACCCTAGTAGCTACAGTTTCCACAGCACCGATTCTGGTTACCGTTGTGCCAGGGACTTTTGTTGCACAGATAGTACAGGCTGAGGGTTTGCTACCTACGATTGGAGGTTCTGTAGTCACTACACAGCCGGAGACTTTGCCGATTGCATATGAGCAAAGTTTAGCGAGGGAAAGTTACTTGTTCACGCATCCGGATGAGGTTGGAGCGAACAGAGCAAAAACCCGATCAGATAGTCATTATCAGCAGGACAAGAAGAGAAAAAGGAGCAGATGGGATAATCGTGAGCATCGGGCACAGATTGTAGGATCTGTTGCACAGCAGACCACACGTTTGGTACAAGCCGTTCCACCCGTGCCAAGCTTTGCCAGTCATTCACCGCAGCCTAATCGACATGACCAGCAGTCGTAGAGGCAGATCACTGAGAATAGGGATGCTGACCGAGGAGTTAGGCAGAGGAGCACGCATAGGTCTAGTCAGACCCAAACTCATAGTTCTGCACAGGGACGAAGCCAGAGTCAGACTCAGAGGTCGTAGGATACCCGTACGTGTTACAGATGCGGACAGGTCGGCCACCTTCAGAGGGAGTGCCCTCAGCCAGCAAGAGCATCGTCGCAAAGATCACCAAGCACTGCAGAGAGTGTTCGTGTGTTCAGCCGTGCATTGAGCTAGACCAGGAGGCGTCCAAACACATTGATAAGGGTATGCTTTTCATTTTTGGTACTTGCATGCATATCATGTTCGATGTATGTTACGTCGATTCCTTAATTGTTGTGCGCTTGGTAAACCTGTTAGGGTTGAAAATTCAATAGACGTAGCAGACCTTAATCCTAGTCACAGCTGTCAGGATGCGATATACTCGAATGTGCATTAGTCTTGACATTTCGATAATGTTAGGAGGTTACGAGTTGCCAGCAAACATGCTAGTACTAGAGTTGTTAGAGTTCGAAGCTTTGGTTGGTGCGAACTAGATATAAACATTACGTGCATTGATTGGTGGATACGAGAAGAACAACGTTGTTGCTGATGCGTTACGCTACAAAGGATTGGATGCGGAGATAGTCGTGTATCAAAGAACCTACGAGCGTGGTTTACGTGAGGCAGTCAAGTTGATGAGTTCAGCGAACGTGCCGATGACTACCATGACCTAGATACGTGGTCAAACGGTGTTGTAGACCGTCTCATTTGGCATTGTGCGTGAGGGACAGCAAGTCGATGCGTCATACCGCGGTGCGGCAAAGAGATGGTGGATAGTTCGGATTGCCCGCACGAGTCGGTCGACGACTCATGCTAGAGGTATCGCGGCGACCGGGGTTTCCATTGGTGGTGATTTGTGTGAAGAGTTACTTCGGGAGATTCATCGTTTCGCTTTGTTGTGTATCCGGGTCGACCTAAGATGTGCGCCGATATGCGACATTCTTTTGGTGGCCAGGGATGATTTCCGAGGTGCCGGAGTTGTTCGAACGTGTGACATGCCAGCGCGTAGAGGCTGGGCATCGATGACCTGGAGGACTACTACAGCCCCACCCATTTCTTGATGGAATTGTGTACATATTGATATGGATTTCGTTAGTGGTTGCCCCGATCTCCTCGTGGTTACGATATCATCTGGGTAATTGTGGATAGTTTTGTTTGAGACTTAAGGGTGCCCAGTAGTGGCAAAAGAAATACTTGTCGAGTATCACAATGAGCTTCAGTATGATTCGGGGAGACTATAAATATTTGAAGGTCTCTCCACTGAAGGGCCACGAACAGTTCGGAGTCAAGAAATGACTCACTCTGAGTTTTTTATCGGTCTCGTTAAGAGCTACGAAGAGTCGTTAATCTAGTTTACTTATTAGATTAATTTCGGGGACAAAATTCTAATAAGTGGGGGAGACTGTAACAACCCCAAATTTTAAACTGACTTGTGTTGCACTTGTCAGAAATTGTGACCCGGCTACGTGAATACTGGACAGTATTTCGAACTTCGGGAGTCGACACTGAAGTGATTTTATGATTCTTTGATTGTGTGTATTAGTATTTTAGTATTTTACGGGTTTCGAGCCGTTCGGGCGGTATTTAACTGAATGCGGTTTCGACTAGTTAAACGGGGGAGAAAAACAAGTAAAACATACAAAATAAATAGAATGGTTACACACTTTAATGTGTAATAAAGAGAAATAAATAGAATGGTTTCACACTTTAATGTGTAATAAAGAGAAATAAATAGAAAAGTAAAAAGACCCATAAGGGCAATGGTTTAAAAATGGTGTAGGAAGTAAGTTGGGGGTAAAAAGGTCATTTGACCATATAAATATAACAACAACAAACAAAACCCTACACTATTCATCTTCTTCTTCAACATAACCGCCGCCCACCCTCCTTCTCTTCCATTTCAGATCTCTCCCTCACTCTCGGCTCTCCATCTCTCTCTCTCACGTGATATCTCTCTCACTCACGATCTCTTATCTCTCACTCCCGTTGCTCTCTCTCTCGGATCTCTCCTTCCTCCTCTCTACTCACGTTACCTCACCTACTCGGCCTCTCCTCTCTCTCTGGCTTCACGTCGCTACCACCTCCCTCGCCGTCGGAGACCCCACGTCCCACCCTAGGTGAACCTCTCCTCCTCTCTTGTTTCTCGGGTTCATGATTTATGTGGATTTTTGTAATTTTTGGGGTGTATGCATGACGGTTTGGTGGTGGGTTGGTGTACATGGGGTGCATGAATAGGGGTATGTGTACACCATCATGGGGGTGTATACACCGAAAGTGTATGTGTACACCACAGTGGGGTGTACACAATAGTTGTGGGTGTAAAAGAATAGATTAATGTATATTATATAGTTTTAATTAATAAAGTGATATTAACACATGTAAATATGGGGTGTAAATAGCAGTGGGGTGCACACAGCAGAGGGGTGTTGTGTGCACATAGCAGTGGGGTGTGTGGTGAGTGGGGTGTACACAACAGTTGTACATGTGTGTAGGATGTGTGTATTATGTTATGTTTGAGAATAAATAAAAAGGATAAAAAGTATGGATACTTGTTTAAATGAATATGGATTTGTATTAAGGCCTAATACACTCATGATAATATGGGTCTATAACAAGTTACAAATAGTGTGTTTATAAGTTATGTAAAGCCCAATAAAGGCCCAATAGAATAAATACAACTTGAGGTCAAGACGAAGGCGTAAAATATAAGAATAAGTTTATGTATCTAGGCCCAATAATTGTTCACATCAAAGGCTTACTTAGGTGAGTATAAAACTTGATAAATAGACCCAACAAGAGTTATGTTTTGTAAAAAAAAAGGGAACAACCATAGAGATGGTTTAATCCACAACGGTTTGGGTCATAATCAACAAATGATTGTAAAACAAACACCTTAAGACTAAATGCGAGCTTTAAACTAATATTCGAGATTCAAAACTTTATTAGGTAGTCGAGAACGCACAGGGAACGTATTAGAGTCTCGGAGTGAATACCGGGTTGCGAATAGTTCAGGTAAGTACATTTGCCTTAAAAAGCATTTGTATGTTTGTAAGCCAGTAAGAAAATGTCATGTGATTCATTATCATTTATTCAGTCTTGTTATTCTCTATTATTGGTATTCCATTCCATTTCTTGTTGTGTGTTTCCTGGTGTAAGTGTTTCGTGTCAAAAGTACTAGGACCTAAACTAGAGGGATAAAACGTGGGCACTCGTGGCCACGAGTGTGTGACCACCCTTAGTGACCGTGTGACACCGAGTACTGGGTGGATGGGTTCGAGTCCCTTTCCAGTCATAGCTGTGCCTTCGCTTGTGTCGATGCCCGGGAAGACCTCGCGAGGTCTTCGCTGTTATGCTATGATTTAGACCACTTATGAGCCTCTTTTGATTCCTTGGAACACACTTGACTTTCGATTGATATCTATTAGTCTGTTTATCATGCATCTTGTTTATTTAAATTCCTGTCATTTTTATTACCGCATGATATTTAGACTGCTTTACTTGTATTATCATGAATTACTGTTATCTTCTTCTGCCATTACATTCAATTTTATTCAGTTACTCACCGTCTAGTTTGTGACGGTGGGTGCAGATAGGGCGGAGAGCAGCAAGGGCAAGGGACCTTGCCTAGGTGATCTATTGTGAGGATTAGCGGCTGGATTTGGAGACTATTTTATAGGTTTTTCTTATGTTTTGCTTTTATGTATATCGTTTTATATATATATATATGCTTTGGGATATTTGAACTTGGTATTTTGATGAGATTGGTATCATGTAACTTTGCATTTCGAATTGTACATGAATACCCGGGGTTTTCTACATTTATAGAATTCCTTTACTTCCTTTGATTGAGTTATTTCCCTTTGTTTTAATTGTTTAGTCTTCCGCTGTTTACTATTGGAATAACTCCTTCATAAATTACTAATTTGATTAAATTGAAGGCTGACTAGGCTCATCAGGTTGCCGAGTGATGACTCGAGACTTATATGGGTCTAGGCCGGGCGTACCCAATTGCATGGGGAAATTGGGGCCTTCACATTAAAGACCGAGTTAGACTAGAAGCATTAAATGGAAGCGCAAAGAGTTCAAGAAAAGAGATTGCTTTGAAGGCAAATAACACCTCGTTTGCATTAATAGATGTCGATGAAGATGAAAAATCTTGTGACAAAAATGATCTTGAGGAGGAAGTAGCTATGCTTTCAAGAAAGCTAAACAAGGTAATGTATAAGCGGGATAAGTACAAGAAGAATTTTAAAAGTGGAAGCAATGGAGGAAAGTCAAGTGAGACTATATGCTTCGGATGTGGCAAATCGGGTCACATCAAGGCGGAATGCCAATTCAAGAAGGTGATGGATAAGAAGAAAGGAAAGAAGAGCTTCAAGGCAAATTGGGATGACTCATCCTCATCAAGCTCTGAGTCCGAATCGGAGAGTGAGAAAGCAATACTTTGTCTTATGGCACAAAGTGAAGTAAACTCTAACACTTCTAACTTTGATGATATTGATGATTTGGAATATGATCCAAATCTTGATATGCTTTGGAAAGAGTTGGAAAAGGAGGTCAAAAAGACCAAACAACTCAAAAAGAGTTTGACCATAGCAATTAGTGAAATAGAGTCACAAAATGAGACCATTAATGATCTCCAAAGTGACTTGAATAAAGTCCTAGAGGAGAAAGATTCTTTAGTCAAGGAAGTAGAGGACTTGACTAACACGGTGCATAAGTTCACCAATGGTAGGGAAATGTTTGACATGATGTTGGGAGCACAACGACGTGCACTCAACAAAAGAGAAATAGGCTATGGAGCAAATTCGTTGAGTTACAAAAAATTGTTAAATGATGATCGTAGATGCTCTAAATGTAATAAGACTCATGTGGTTGGAAAATGTGCCTTACAAAAGGCCAAAGTGGGTAGACTAGCATGGGTAGCTAAAAATGTTTTTGATACTAACTTTCTCAAACCCAAAGGTGTTTGGGTACCAAAATCTAGTGTGTTTCATATTGTGTAGGATGCGAGGAAGAGCACCCCATGGTACTTAGATAGTGGGTGCTCAAGACATATGACCAGATATTCGCATCAATTCATTGAACTAAAGTGGCATAATTGTGGAAAGGTTACATTTGGAGACAACAACAAAGGAAAAGTTATTGGTCTTGGAACTGTCGGTAACAATTCACTTTCTATCTCTAATGTTTATCTTGTTGATGGTTTGAAACATAATTTGCTTAGTATTAGTCAATTGTGTGACAAAGTATTTCATGTTATGTTTGGATCATCGAAATGCATTGATAGGAATGAGAAGCATGAAACTCTATTTATTGCATATAGAGATAAAAATGTTTATGCCATTAACTTTGATGAGATAAATATGCAAAATGTTTCATGTTTGAGTGCACAAAGTGAATGTGATGCATGGTTGTGGCACCATAGACTAGGACATTCTAGTATGGAAAACTTGTCAAAATTGACTAAGCATGATCTTGTCAAGGGCCTACCCAACATAAGTTATGTTAAAGTGTACGGTTGCACTTGCTATGTTCTAAATAATAAGGATCAATTAGACAAA
Organism: Stephania japonica; assembly: GCA_039657345.1. Classification (NCBI taxonomy): domain Eukaryota; kingdom Viridiplantae; phylum Streptophyta; class Magnoliopsida; order Ranunculales; family Menispermaceae; genus Stephania; species Stephania japonica. The sequence continues at coordinate 38,405,420 of CM077559.1, forward strand.
TTTGTCCCAAAGTCAAAGGTATGCACTTTCCTAGGCTACTCTATGCATAGCAAAGCATATAGGATATTTAATAGATCAACCAAAACCATAGAAGAGTCTATCCATGTGAAATTTGATGAAATAGATCCCAAAGTAAAGATAATGCATAACTTGGAAAAATTAAGGATTGATGATGAAGACGAAGGCACCTTAGAACAAACGTCAAATGGTCAAGAGGTCGAGGTAAGAAAAGAATACGAAATAAATGCACCTAAGAATTCAAGACTTCTTATTGGCCATTCCTCTCAACAAATCATAGGTGATCCAAACAAGGGAATAATCACTAGGTCAACATTACATCGAGATGAAGGACACATAGCTTTTGTATCACAAACAGAGCCCACCAAGATAGATGATGCCTGAGGAGATGAATTTTGGGTAAGAGCTATACAATAAGAGCTAAGCCACTTTGTTAGGAACAAGGTATGGACATTAATACCTAGACCTAAGGACCACACTACCATAGGCACCAAATGGGATTTTAGAAACAAAAAGAATGAAAAAGGTGAAATTGTAAGAAATAAGGCTAGGTTGGTTATACAAGGCTACAATCAAGAAGAAGGAATTGATTATGAGGAAGCCTTTGCACCCGTAGCAAGGTTAGAGGCAATTCGAATGTTGCTAGCTTATGCTTGCTACAATGTGTTTTTGCTATACCAAATGGATGTTAAAAGCGCATTCCTAAATGGGTTCATCTATGAAGAAGTATATGTAGAACAACCACCAAGTTTTGAAGATCATGAACATCCAAGCCATGTCTATCATGTTCAAAAAGCCTTGTATGGATTAAGACAAGTTCCTAGAGCTTGGTATGATAGACTTAGTGCATTTCTACTTGATAAAGGATTCAAGAAATGAACACTAGATCCTACTTTGTTCATTTTGATCAAAAAACGTGACATGCTACTTGTTCAAATCTATGTTGATGATATTATCTTCGGGTCATCCAACACACATTTATGTGATGAATTCTCATCATTAATGACAAATGAATTTGAAATGAGCATGATTGGTGAACTAACATACTTTCTAGGCTTGCAAATTAAGCAATCCAAACATGACATTTTTATAAATTAAGCGAAGTATGTGAGAGACATGCTAAAGAAGTTTAAATTCGAAAATCTGAAAGCATGTGACACTCCTATTAGTTCCACCATTAAAATGGACAAAGACCAACTAGAAAAATCCATAGATCCTAAACTTTACTGTGGAATGATAGGTAGCCTCCTATATTTGACTACTAGTAGACCTGACATTATGTTTAGTGTATGCTTATGTGCTAGATTTTAATCCGATCCAAAGGAGTCACACTTAAAATGTGTAAAACACATATTTCGATATCTAAGTGGAACACAAGACTTAGGATTGTGGTTCAACAAAACCAAAAGTTTCTAACTCTGAAGTTTTGTTGACTCTGACTATACGAGAAATCTAGTTGATAGAAAAAGCACTTCTGGATTTTGTCATTTGCTAGGAAATTCACTTATATCGTGATTTAGCAAAAAGCAAAATTCCATTGCTTTGTCTACGACAGAAGCCGAGCATGTGGCTGCCGGGTGTTGTTGTGCTCAAGTTCTATATATGAAACAACAACTTGAGGATTACCAAATCCTAGTTGGTTGTGCTGAAATTTATTGTAATAACACAAGTGCAATTAACATATCAAAAAATCCGGTGTTACACTCTCGCACAAAACACATTGAGATTAGGCACAATTTCCTTCGTGATCATGTCCAAAAGGGCAATATTAAACTCATCCATGTGCCCACAGAGGATCAACTAGCTGATATCTTTACCAAGCCATTGCCTAGAGACCAATTTTCTAAGATTCAGCGTAAGTTAGGCATGTCTCATGCATCGAACCTTCTACATCTGTTTTAGTTGTTCCGAACCTTTTTATATGGTGTTAGTGAAGTGTCCATGAAGTTTGGGGTGAATCGGAGTTGTATTTCAAAAACTCAAAAATTTTAGTCCAAAATTTCCAAAGGGAAATTATCGAGCTAATAGCAGAAATTAGCGCGCTAATGATGTTCTAGCCCAGAATACAAATCGACCCATTAGTGTGCTAATTCTGCCATTAGTGCGTTAATGTCGTTCGGCCAGGATTATAAAAATTGTATTTTGATTTAAAATTTCACTCCCCTCACAAATCTCTCCTCTCCCCTCGTCGATCTTACACGTCTCCACTCTCCTCTCGACGACACAACTGTGATCTCTTTACCCACAAGGTACCATTCTTACTCTCTTTGTCAATTTCTTTTCTTTTCATTACCCTAATGTCGACTTGTCGAACCTCCGCCCGTCCATCTTCCCGTTTGGCCACCCCCACCACTTCCCATCCAACCACCCCCACCACTTCTCGTCATCCCTCTACCCCACGTCGTCCCTCTGCCCGACGTGTTGACCACTCCTACTCATCCGATAACAAGTCTGAGTCCTCACCTTCTACCCATAGCCACCCCGTCCCCATTTCGACAAATGCCCCACGACGTGAGGGTTGTGCCAAGTCTGTTCATGAGTCCATATCCATTCTAGAGTTGGTGGCTCCACGGCTAACGGATGCCAAAATCCTAAGACTCGCCATTGTTGATTTCGCTTTTTTCGATAAGGCTAATCTCCTAATTTGAGAGATTTTTGATAGGGTGGGATGGACCAATTTTTGTGCCTATAGCGCCAACTATAATCAACCCTTGGTTCGAGTTTTTTATTCAAATCTTGAAACAACGAACCATTTTTTCGTAAGACTATCTGTTGGCAGCCGATCTATTGAGATTACGCCTGAAAATCTCGCTCATCGGCTTCAACTTCCTTTGCACCCTCCTACTACTACGGTTGTGTGCAAATTTCTCAATTGGCCCTATGATCATCTTGAAGTACTTAATTCCTTCTTTTGGCCAAGAAAAACTTTAACCGTATATCCGATTTGTATAACAGATACTGACTTTAAACTTATACCTCACCTCCTTCATAAAGTTCTTCACAAAGTCATTCTTCCTTGAGGTGTTAGTAAGAACTATGTGACTCTCCTTGACAAGTTCGTTCTTGGGCACCTCATTCGAGTAATCCCTCTCAGCCTACCCCACATCATTATTGGTTATATGACGAGCACGTGCAACTCGGGTCGTCATTTTCCTTATGCACATATTATCACATCTTTCTTGGAGTTTGCCCAGGCCAATCTCGCTTTAGGCGGTCGTCCCCTCACTGTCTATGACACCATCGACATAGCCGCTTTGAAGGCCATGAAGTATCGCTACATTCGTGAGAGACAAAGGTGGACACAGGAAGATGCCATCCCAGATGGTTAGTATTACGGCAGCTATGAGTCTCCACTACCTACAGACTCTCCCTTTGCTCTTTTCGATGCACCAGACTACGTGGAATACAACTACCATTTTTCTCACGATGACGAAGGCATTGCTGGAAATGATGAACATGATGGCGATAATGAAGTTCATCAGGACTTTATAGCCCCATCGCAGCAGTTGCACCATCAGACGACGCAACCTCCACCTCCTTTGACGTTCGACGGCTTCACCCCTCCACCAGATATGTCTCCATCATCGACATACATCTTTGCACAGCTGGGATACCTGCATGCGTATATGACTAAGACGTTCACTTCCTTCGACACGCGGCTCTGTCATATCGAGACTGAGTTGCTGCCATTTGCGCAAGCACGCGATGGTCGTGCCTCTGGCTCCGCGAGTCGGTCGTCGTCATCCTGAAGGAGTGTTTAGGGATAGTATTATTAGGAGAGCATTAGGCTCCGCAATGTTAGTCTTCTATGAAAATTTTTTAGACTCATGTTTAATGTCACAACTATGCTTCCATTTCTTTATACTAGTTATATCATGAAATTTTTTTGGCGTATCTCTGAGTTTATATATAGCAGCTATTTCTTGTCAACTATGATTCATTGTATATGAATGGGTACTGCTTCCATCTATTGTTTCTTGATATGCATAATGTAAGGGGGAGCATATTTTTCTCATATTGCTTCTATTCTGTTTTATGGTGTTCTATTTACAGGGGAGCTTGACCCCACTTTTTGATGGTATCAAACGGGGGAGAAAATATGGTTGAACTTGAAAATGTTGATATGGTTGAACTTGCATAGTCAAATGAAAATAGATGATATGTATAACCATGAATGCGATATATACTTAGATTATGTTTTACAGCTCTCAAGTTCACATTTTTTGTTATCATCAAAATGGGGGAGATTGTTGGACTAAGTGCTTAGTCACTCTAACTCCGACAGGGATTTCAATGGAAACAAATAAGATGAAAATGTACTAATAAATATCAAGTGCATTTCAGTTTTTGTTAAAGGGTGCAAAACATCACATTACAGGTATTCAAGCCATACAAGTTTAAGACTCGACATTCATGAAGGAATGAAGATGAAAGATCAAATTACAAGTTGTAATTTTGATGCAAGGTATACAAGTTTATTCACGCAAGCCAAATGCATTAGTTCATGCATATCGAGTTTTTTTAAATGAATTTTCAAATGTCATGAGATTACTCGAAGTTTCAAAATGGAACTTTAGCACATGACTAGGTCTATGAGTTTAAACAATGTGAAACTATGTGTTCATGGTCATTTGCATTTTGAAGATCATTGTGGAAGTTGTCGAAAAAGAAAAACTTGTTTTTGAAAGGTTTTTTAAAAGAAAACTACATATTTGTAGAAAAGTCCCTCGCACGTTATAAAATCGAGATTTTTCATTTTCGGGATTTGTAAAAATATCCGAACCACCCAAATAGGCTTAATGACCCATATTAAATATATATATCATGTTATATGAGGGTTGGTTGGATCACGGACGTGTTTAAGGGTCGCTAACACAAACGGACAAAATAATTATTTTGAGATCCCTGTAATTAGCGCGCTAATGCTGTCATTAGCGTGCTAAGTGCAGAGTTAGCGCGCTATGTCTCAGGATTAGCGCGCTAATTGCATACCTGACAGCTTTTTTAAAAAGTTGGAAAACACACTTTAATTTGAATTCTTGATTAATTCTGGACCCTTGGATCCCTAGAATGGTCATAAACTGGTAAGATGAGATATCTAATACTATAAAACCACCAAGAACATGGTTTTGTCACAACAAGGAAGAAACACACTCAAAAGCTCAAAACCTACAAAAAGAAGAACTTTGATTTTTGTGAAGGATTCTTGTGGCTATCCTTTAACTCCAAAATCCAGTACTTTTGAGGCTTCCAAAGGAGTACAAGAATCTCTTCAAAACTGGTTTCCTTTGTCATTTTCTTGGTTGTAAGAAAGTCCTTGTTCTAAAATCTTTTTTTGTGCTTAATCTGCATAGTTTTGTGTGTTTGAATTAAAAATCATATTGTTGTATGTTTGAACACTTTCATCTTGGGGTTTGTACTTAAACTTATATTATTAACCCTAAGATTGATTTGAACAAAAGTTTTGCACTTAAAATTGATTTTTGTTAAACTCTTGTTCTTAGATTTGAAATCGGTTTTGCACTAATACATAAGATTTTTGAAACGATTTCATATTTGGGACTTGCAACAAAATCAGTGACATATTTGCATATTCCATTTATTCTCATATTTGCATGCATTAGAGTGTTAGGCTCTAGGAGGCTTGCTAGTGTTTGAATTTGATACCACTTTACGTTGTAAAGTGTATTTCATTTTTTTCAGCCACTTGTTGTAATTGGATGATTGTAAGACTTAGTGGAATCTAAATCAAAGGGGAAGACCTAGTTGAGGCTAGGCATAAACTCTAGTTGCGACTAGGTAGGAAGTCCTAATTGTGATTAGGCATTCTAGGCTTGTATGCTTAGGTTGTAACACTTATTTGAAATATAAGTGGGGGTTTAAAAATTCTAACTGGGAGGTTAGGCAGTGGATGTAGATGATTGGATCGAACCACTATAAATCGTGTATCACTTTCCATCTCTTCCATCCCATTCACTTGCATATCATTCACATTCGTGTTTTAGTGAGCATATAACATCTTAATTATTGAACTAAAATTAAAAAGGCGATAACTTCTCGATACACCCAATTCACCCCCCTCTTGGGTGTGGTTTTAGGTACTACCTCCTACACCAAAGACACCGACAGAGGATACGCCAAGCACACCGATTGATAGGGGCGGTCGGGCGACGGCTAAGGCGAGACAGGCTCGCAAGTTTATGAGACACCAACCGGTGAAGTTCCATGGGGGAACTAATCTTGAAGCGGTAGAGAAGTTTATGAGGAGCCACTAGAAGATACACGATGTATTGGCTACACTGGTACCTATGCAATAGAGTATTTCCTCAGCGTTTTTGTTCGGCAAGGCTGATGTATGGTAGCACACGACAATGGCGTCGAAAGGAAAGCCCAAGGATTGGGCTGAGTTCAAGGAGAGGTTCAACAAGAAGTATATTCCTCCTACGGTCCGTAATTGGAAAAAGACCAAGTTTCAGACGATTAGACAGCAGACCAGAGAGTTCGTTATGCAGTATATGGATCGGTACTTGGGTTTGATGTAGTATGTTGGGGGTGCAGCCGACACTGATGCTGACCGGGCTCACTACTTTATATATGGTCTACTGGATTCGATTGGTTCAGTTGTAGTGACAACGATTCCGAGCACTACAGGAGGCCTATGAAAGGGTTTTGGCTAGTGAGAGCCTTGGATGCACACACACCGAAGCATTAGCAACGTCGTCAGCACCTTCACAGTTAGTTAGAGGATTTGGAGGTAATAATAGGAGGAAAAGACCCAAACAGCAGGGTAGGAGAGATCGAGCTCAGAGTGTAGGATATGTTGCGTATCCACCTACTACAATGATAGTACCATCTCGCTCCAAAGACGGAGTTATGCCGATTCACCACAAAGACGACCAAGACAACAAAGTCCTCGAGAGACAGAGTATTAGCGGACCGAGGCGTGGCGATAGTAGGGACAGAGGCAATGGTCAAGGCCAGAGGTATAGGTAGCATCAAAGTTCTGGTCAGTCATAGAGACTGGGACAGAGTGACCAGTTCGGAGCTGGATCTCAGAGAGCTTGTTACGAGTATGGAAAGATTGGCCATTTCATCAGTGCGTGTCTACGACTGAGCTGAGGGCAGTAGCTGTAGTAGTGCTGGGATCAGGTTCACACAGTTGCTAAACCAGACCCAACTGTTAGCCGTTGTCTTATTGAGGGTACGGTTTTCATTTGCATTCATTTTACGCACGTTATGTTTGATGCATTAGTAGGCATGGATTGGTTGGGTGCGTATCATGCACATATCCACTAATTCAGTAAGAGAGTCACATTTCAGATTCCAGAACATTCAGAGTTCAGGTTTCAGGGGACTTCGACTAGGTTGCTTATCACTAGAGGTAGAGTCGCCACTAGCGTAGATGTTGAGATGTTTGCTAGTGTATGAAGTACGACAAAATGAGTTGTGATTAAGTTGGAGGAGGTACCAGTGGTACATGATCACGTGTTGTGGGTGCCAATGTGACGGCCCCAATTTCCCCGTACAATTGGGTACGCCTGGCCTAGACCCGTACAATCCCCGAGTCATCACTCGGCAACCTAACGTGCCTAGTCAGCCTCCTATTTACTTAATTTAGTAATTTATGAAAGAGTTATTGCAATAATACACAGCAGAAGACTAAACAATTATAACAAAGGAGAAATAACTCAATCAAAGGGAAATTAGGAATTCTATAAATGTGGAAAACCCCGAGTATTCATGTACAATTCGAAATGTAAAGGTACATGATACCAGTCTCATCAAAAATTGCCAATTTCAATAATCCCAAAGCATATATATGAAACGGTATACATAAAAGCAAAACATAAGGAAACCTACAAAATAGTCTCCAAGTCCAGCCGCTAATCCTCACAAAAAGTCGCCTAAGCAGGGCTCCTTGCCTCTACTGCACTCTGCTCTATCTGCACCCACCGTGACAAACTAGATGGTGAGCAACTGGATAAAATCGAATGTAATGCCAGAAGAAGACAACAGTAATTCATGATATAACAAGTAAAGCAGTCTAAATATCAAGCGGTAATAAAAAGGCAACAATTTAAAAAACAAGGTGCATGCTAAACATACTAATAGATATCAATCGAAAGTCAAGTGTGTTCCAAGGAATCAAAAGAGGCCTATAAGTGGTCTAAATCAAAGCATAACAACGAAGACCTCGTGAGGTCTTCACGTGCATCGACACAAGCAAAGGCACAGCTATGACGGGAGGGACTCGAACCCACTCACCCAGTACTCGGTGTCACACGGTCACTAAGGGTAGTCACACACTCGTGCGCACGAGTGCCCGCGTTTTATCCCTCTAGTGCAGGTCCTAGTACTTTCGAGACGAAACACTTACGCCGAGAAACACACAATAAGAAATGGAATGGAATACCAATAATAGAGCATAACAAGACTGAATAAATGATAATGAATCACATGGCATTTTCTTACTGGCTTACAAACGTATAAATGCTTTTTAAGGCAAGTGTACTTACCTGACTAATCGCGAGCCGATATTCACTTCGAGACTCTAATATGTACCCCGCGAGTTTTCGACTACCTGATAAAGTTTTGAATCTCGAATATTAGTTTAAGGCTCGCATTTAGTCTTAAGGTGTTTGTTTTACAATCATTTGTTAATTGTGACCCAAACCGTTGTGGATTAAACCATCTCTATGGTTGTGGCCCATTTGTTTTATAAAGCATAACTCTTTTTGGGCTTTTGTTGGGCTCATTTATTAAGTCTATACTCACTTAAGTAGGCTATTTGTGTGGACAATTATTGGGCCTAGATATATGGACTCATTCTTACATTTTATGTATTTATTTTGAGCTTTAAGTTGTGCTTATTATATTAAATCCTTATTGGACTTTACACAACCCATAAACACACCAATTATAACTTGTTATGAACCTATATTAAAATGAGTGTATTGGGCCCTTGTTGAGCCTTATTACAAGTCCATGTTCATTTAAAAACAAGTGTCCATACTTATAATCCTTTTTACTTATTCTCAAACATACAATAATGCACTTTATGGTCACACACCCCACATTTCATACTCACAATGCACACACACACAACTGTTGTGTACACCCCACTGTGGTGTATACACAGTGAGATGTACACCCCATGCACACACACACACACTCACACCAAATACATACTTCTTACTCAAATTCCTACATGCCGTCAAGGAGGAACAACAACCACTTACCCTCACAGCCGTGACTCACACAACCACCAACATCTTGACTGTAAATCACACCATACGCACCCCACACCCTGAGAATGTGTCTCCCAACCATGACTCACACACACATAAACCACACGACACACCCACATCTCCTTGTCTGAATCACACACAAGAAAACCCATAACTACTGCACATTTAGGGACTAGCTTTGGTTAGAGGAGTCGTCGGAGGAGCGCCTCCGACTAGCTCCAACCAAGGACAGACCCCACATCCACAGCACAACCAAAATCGTCGACCACAGTTCACAAAACAGTGAGTGTGTGTGCAACCAGTGAGCAAAATGAGAGAGAGATACGGACTGAATGTGAGCAATAGAGGGAATAGGTGGGAGAGGGATACTCACTTAGGCGTCTCCGGTGACTGTCCGAGGATCCAGTGCCGTGGAGGGAGGCGGTGGTGACTGGCCAAATGAGAGAGAAGACAACCGAGAGTGAGAGAGAGGACGTGAACTATCAAGAGAGGAAGAGAAGAAAGAGAGAGGAGAAAGGAGCTCACCTAGCGTCTCCGGTGGTGGTGGAGAGGTCAGTTGCCGTGGTGGGTGGTGGTCTAGCAGCGAGGGTGGCGACACAGCCAAAAGTGAGGGAGAGAACGTGAGGTCGAGAGGAGTGTGGACTGGCAGAGAAGGAGAAAGAGACGTTAGGCCGAGAGTGCAAACGAGAGAGGAAGGGAGAGAGAGCCTCACCTCGTAGGAGTTGGCGTCTCCGTTGGATCGACGTGGTGGCAGTGGCAAGAGGAGGGTGGAGCGAATGAACAATGGCGGCAGTGAGTTGGGAAAGATGATGAATAGTGTAGTAGGGTTTTCTTTTCAACGTTTTATATATAGGACTCAAATGACCATTGGAGTAACACTTGTGTATTTTTAAATCCTTTGCCCTTATGAGTCATTTACCATCATCACATCTAGACATGAATACACATCTCGATGTCAATCTCATGGCTCCTCACAATTGGGCTGTGTCACTTTAACAATTCGAATTCCATAGTCTGTATGTTGTGTAATTATCCAACTCCCGCATCAGTTTTACATTTCCTCGGTCCTTTTTTCTCCGTAATTTGGTTTGCCGCATCCGTTTTCTTGCCAAATCTCATCAATAATTATGTAAATTATACAAAAATTCATTTAATTCGTATTTTAATAGTATTTTAAATCCCCCGTGTACCCATAACCTAATTTTCCTACTCGTTCACCTACTTAAATCATCCGGTCACTCAAATACGAGTATAAATATGTAATACACATTATCATTCACAAATAGCTAAATTTATGGGTCGTTACAGCCAAATATAACCCGTAATTGAGTTACCAATCCCATAAGGGTGTAGTAGTAGTAAATACGGAGTCGAATCCACAGGAATTGAGTTTCACTCTAAGTTAACTAAAAGGGGGGCTTTAAAAATAAGTTTTAGAGCAAGGCTTTAAAAATAAGTTTTAGAGCAAGGCTTTAAAAATAAGTTTTAGAGCAAACAATTAAAATAAAAATAGCAGTAATCAAGATTGTAGGAATAACATCAATGAAAGAAAACATCTAGGTCTATGGTTCCACAAGACAAGATCAAGACTCAATGGCATATCATGGTCGTTAATCTTTTCCAAAATAATTATTAATTCAAGTTCCCCTAGATTAGCTATAGAAAATCGACATCCGCCAGAAATTCCTAATTCCCCTAATCTCGATAGGTAGGACATCAGCCACTAACTACTTCTCTAATTAATGTATAACCCTAGACATCCGCCATAAGATTTAACACATTAACTGCAGTAATAAACTTCTATGGGAATATTAATCCTAGATAACCGGATCGGGTCCGCTCCCGATTTAACCTAGATTCAATTGTTGCACATTCAAGAACCGAAAGGTTTTGACGGCAATCGGGTGAATGTTTGTCACTTATATTGTCCCAAAAGTACAATTACGGATACTAATGAGTCAATTAACTATAGATTATCTACCTAAAAGCATGCATTGGCCACATACGTATCCTAGATTTAAACCATATTCATGAAAACAAACAACAAAGAAATAGAAGAAATTAAATTAAATTAAATAATAAAAATAATAAATCTCACAAGTTATGCCATGAATCCATAATCTTGAATTGCTTCATCTCCGACCTAGGCAATGACTTGATTAGCTAGACATAATCTTCATAAAACTCCAAATAAAATAATGCAAAAGTTCTCTAATGAATAATAGATGTATTCTATTTATACCTAAAGTCCTAATGTGTAAAACTACTAAGAATTGGCCTGTGGAAGAGAGAGAAACTGTTTTTGGTGTTTTTTCAGTCTTGACACGTGCCAGGCCATCATTGGCTGAAATTTGGAGTGCTGTTGACGTGTCCGAAACTAATTGGCGGAGACTGGCTGATGTGGCGAATGCTCATTGGACTAGAGTAGAGTCGGCGACGTGCTCTGAGAGGTCCAGAGCGTGACACGTGGCGGTCTGGATGGATGGCATGTTGACACGTGGCACTGCTGGTGTATAATTAAATGTTAGACTAATAATGTATTGACATATGGCAATGCTGACACCAATTATCCCACTGTCAGGGTATATTTCGAGACAAACTCTCTCGTTATCCGATTAATGCAAGTAAATACTCTATTTTGAGTATTTTTTCGCCCCGGATCCAACCGTGCACTTCGTTTCACCTAAAAACCAAAAGTAAATATAATTAGATATATATTTTATAAACTTTCCATACTAAACTGTACTAAAATTGACTATTAAATCCTATAAATACTGACTTATCAAATACCCCCAAACTTAGGACTTTGCACGTCCTGAGCAAGGTGTAAATGACAATACAAACTAAACTAGACTCTTAATGCATTAACTAAACTAATTCTAAACCTAAACTCATACCTATACTTATTCCTATACCCAATTCAAAATTCATGGAGTTCCCTTGATTCACATAGTCGCCAAGTAACAAGCCACTTAAGAAATTTCAGAGTTATGATATGTTAAGACTCGCAACCCAAACACAATTAAGATCACACTTTAAAGACATAGATGTAGTCAATACAAAGGTCATTACCTACTCATGAGTTTTCTTGGTCTATACATTCAAGCATGCAAATTTAAAATCTTACTTAATCTAGTGAAAGCACTCAAGCTAAATCTTTTTTATTTGAGGAGTTTTTATAGAATCTTGCCTATATTTATTCAATAAATATCCTCTATTTTTTTCTCCATAATATTTTTTCAAGTAATATGGTCCCTGCTCCATTTCCTATGGACTACTTTTCTCACTTTTTCCCACCACAAGATTTCCTGCTCCATTTCCTATGGAATCCTGTGGGATTCTCTATTTTGAAAACTCCTGTTAGCCCTTATCACTTTCACTATGATTAAGCTGATTATCAAATAAGAATTAAAGCACTATTACTTGCACAATTCTGACTGTTTACTCATTTTTGTATCTTGCACAAAGTTTAACCATCATACTAAGTCCCTAGTCATGAAATCATAAAAATGCTGAGCTACGAATTGATTAAATGTTTCTCCTAATTTTTCCTGAGTTTCAAGTCAAAAAGCAACTATAATCTACTCATCAATAATCAAAGGCATGAAACAAAGTTTCGAGTGACTCTAAATGCAACATATGTGATATATGACACTATGTAAGGTTTAAATGCAAGAACAAACATAGATAGAAATATGTCTACTCCTAGTAAACTATACTAAATGCATGCGTGAAAATGTATCATGTCCTAGTGAAATGGAAGATGGAAGTATCAATGACAGAAGAAAAAGAGATGGAAAGATAAAAAGAATGAGAATAACACCACTATTACCATCCTTCAACCGCATAAATTTAAAAAAGGTAACAATCATACCTACTATCTTTAGCAAGAAAATCCATCCAACACTATCCACAATCCCTAAAATACCCCCAAACTTATTCCAAACCTTATCCTTAAGGTTTAAAACAAGTAAAGTGGTCTATACACAAAAAACAAATGAAAATGGTGAAAGAACATGATAGTGATAAGAACATGATAATGATAAGAAGGAAATGATATAAGTTCGTGCATAAAAAAAAAAAACTAAATAATACTTATCAAAATTTGGGCTGCCTCCCAATAGTGCTTTTGTTTAAAGTATTTGGCTTGACTTGGCGTATGTTGTCTTCAAGTGATGCCTTCCAATAAAGAGTATCCAAGAATAATACTCTCTCCTCTAGCATTAGGCAGTGAAACAGACACGCACTTGTTCAGAAATGAGAGCTTATCTGGGACTTCTAACATAAATGAATCTATAATTTCTGAATCGTCCAACACAAAGGTGTCGGCGGTGCAAAAAGACTTCGAACGCTCCGTTTCGTCCACCTCCATGTCAAAATCATCAAATATATATGGGAGGGTGGGTAGGTTGACCAATACAAAATATTGGTGGATAAAATACATCTTTTCAGATGTACGTACACTTGTAAACATTATTTCAAGTTGGTATCCCAAAATGCAAAGAACAACACACTCATCCTGACTATGAGATAGTACAGTAGCATTTCATGACCTTCTAACAGTGATTGCAAGGCGACGCCTAGGCAGGCGGTGTCCTAAATAGTTCTTAAAAATTTGAAGGGGCAAATTATAATTGAGTTTGGTGCTATAATACCTATCAAACTACAAAATCTTAACATAGATAATGTTAAGTACCTAAAGGCTTATTAGTATCCTTGAAGTATATATTGAATGCGAATTATATTTACTAATAAAATAATTATTGTTAATTAAGGACTTATAAATAAATAAATAATAATTCAAGGGCCTCTAAATAAATATATTTTTGATCGCCTAGGTGCCTTGCCTAGGCCAGGGAAATCGCCTCGGGATTGCCTTGGCACCTTGCAATCCTTACCTTCTAACAAGAAATTTCCATTTAGAGTACAAAGATATATTTCTACAAACTATCCTATGAGCACCAATGTCCCTTTAGCATAACAACATCATATAAAAGGCGACTACTTTACAGATTGCTTTGCTAGTTATTTCAGATCATTAAGAGTATATGGTCATAACGAACTACCACAATAATACCCGAGAATTATGAAAGCATTTGAGCCGCTTTAACATTCTAGGAATTGCCTCGATCAATGTGGTCCTCACATCTTTCTCATTAACTACGAAGAAGAAACAAAAATGAAAGGACAATGTCAAATTTGTGTGGTCTTCAAATTTAAGATAATACAAATTTTAGACCATTGAAAGTAAACTGCATGAGGTGATGGAAGATACTCCCTCTCGTCATATATGTAACTCGTTTAAGGATAGCACACGAGATTTAAGAAGTCATTTAATTACAAGTTAATATTACTATATTACCCTTCATAGTGCATTAATTATAGGAGTGGATTGTTTTCAAAAAAAAATTATAGGAGTGGATTATAAGACCATCCATTAATTACCTATATCTTGCAACAGCAAAATAGGTAAAATAAACATAGAAAACAGTGAACGACTTACATTTTTTTACAAGGGAACTTTGCTAGAATAACTTACATATGCGACCGGAGGAGTAAAAATTAAAACCAAAAGTCAAGTAACCATTTTTGGAAATGGCACCATCCAAAGTGGTCTATAATAGTGTTACTATATAAAATGCATGACAATAAAATGATTAAACAGGGTCAAACAATGATGGGCAAAGGACGTTATCAAGATATTCACCTTCGCAGGCATAGATTATCTCAGTGTGTTTTTGAATCACTTCCCTTGCGCAATCCTCCGTAGTAGTCTCTCGTAGGATCCTCTCTAGTCAAGCCACCTACAATGGAAGCAAATAGGACATAACAAAATGTTAAGATGAATTAATAAGAGAAAAGTCCATTCCTTGTGATGAAGATATTATGTTTTCCCAAATAGGGGTGTGAAGATTCAAAAACCCGAAAAATATGATGGAGCAGGGTACCAAATAATGCTCGTCATTGAATGTTCCTTGCACTTCGCTTTCATCCAGGACACTTCTTCTTGAACAGATGAAACTAGAAGCCACCTAGAATAACATGTACTTCGTCAATGTCAATTAGAACAAAGAATGATGAGATGGTAGAGGCAACTTGCCGAAAAAGGCAAGGTTTGGGGAGGTCATGAGTTTGACTTCCACTTTAATCAAAAAAAGTTCAAGAACTCTATACCATTCATTGCTTTAAAGATGCATAAATTCCATGATGTTGATTCATCAAAAGGTACAACACTAAAGCGTCGATAAAACATTAAGAATCTACTCGAGTGATTAAATAACTACCCGTGTTCTAGATAACAAGATATCTGGATGAACAATCAAAAGATTGCTTTCATTGTCCACAACACATTTTCCTCGCTCATCAAAATCTCCAATCACATTATGATGGTATCGCCACTCCAACAACACTATAAAACCCGAAAGATTGGAACACATGAGAAACAATTAATCTTAAAGAAAAAACTCTGCGGTCATGAAATAGAAACATGTAGAACAAAGAGAAACCGGATGCGAGGTGAGATTAAATGACAAGGAAAGATTGGTATTAGACAAGAGAGAAAAGAATAAAACATGGCACCAAGAGCACAACATAAAGAGAAAAATGAGTTGTACAAGCATTGATCCAACTTTATGTTGGCGAAGAGATGACTATGAAGAAATCAGTGCACTTACCATGAATCATGCAAATGCACGCAAAACGCTCTCCCACTTTGTTCATTTAGTAAATGAAGAACCTAGAAAGAAACATTTTCAAAACCACCCTAAAGCATGGAAATCGGAAGTCAATATTAAGTCTCACTTACCCTTACAGGGTACTCTAAACACGAGGAGTCATCGATCCCGTGTTTTTCGAAACCCGCACATTTAGATAGATTGGAATATAAATTCCCTCCATGAATAATGTAGCCAAAAATCATCTCCTCAAGAAAGAATAGGAGAAAAAAGATTGTGAACAAAATACCTCTAGTACTAGGAAATTTATGTTAGAAGGCAAGCAATTGACCCTTTTCGGTGCTATCTTTAAGGAATTGGATTCAACGGCCAAGTGTTTTGGCTTTGTATCATCAATTTTGCAAGAATACATCTCTAAGTCATTGTCCATTGATTCTTCAACGGAAATAACATCTTCTACTTGATCTAAAAGCTCAAGCAAAGGCCTAAACAAAAAAATACAAGGTGAACCACATCATTGGCATGATCTTGTGCAGAATCATGTAGACATGATAAACCTAGGGACTGTGAAGAAACTACCACTGACACATGAGCAAAATAAATGCACGATAAAACTATTCAAATGGAAATAGGCAAATATCAAAAGCATACAAAACCTTTCTATGCAGCCGCGAACCATCAATTGCTTCTTTCTCAATGGGATTAGCAAGTTGAACCTGAAGAAAGGCATTGTCCAAAACCATATGAAATTCAATTAGGAAAGAAACTAAAAGATTGCAAATATAAACACATTGTTTTGTTACTTATAGAAAGAACTTTATTTGAAGATCATAAACACAGATCAAATCATCACTTTTCAATAGGAGTGTGACAAATTGGAAAATGTAAGGTTCCAGTTAATTATATAATATGACATAATAATAAACAAGATTAGAAAATAGGATCAAAATCTCTAACTACAAGTCATCTATCTCCCTAATGTAACTTGAACTCCTTGAAACAAGAAAGATTTTGAAACTGCCCGACTAGGAGAAAATACATGATCCCAAAAAAAAATTGCAATGATTCTCAATTAGACTATGGACTTCATAAATGACTAGACAGAATAACAAGTATGTGTTAGACCATTATGTGTCTCATAATTTCATTTTATGTGTACATAATAACTTTGAATACGTAACTTATGTTTTTTAATCAAAATTGTGTCCACTAACCTCCCTCTAGGTTACCAATTTGATGGAAATTGGTGTGAAATGTGGGAAGCTTAAAGGTTCTACCTCAAGCCTATAAATAAAGCATACTTGTGCTAAAAATTGAGGTTCATGAGGGCGATAAGGTTTTGGTGTAGTGCTTAAGGTATTTCACTAGATAATCACTTCCGTAGGCAATTCTCTAACTGATCTATAATTCTTAATGTTTTGAATGTTTACACATGGTATCAGAGACTACTAGATCAGTAGACTTTTCCTTGAATGATATTTTTTTATGCTCTTAACTTTACGAAATTTAAAATCTATGAAAAAATTGACTGATGTTCACAAGCTGATGTACATGCGCTTTCATATATAAGGCCCTGCCTTATAGATTTCACTAATGCAATGCATCTTATTAAAGAATGTACACGTATAATCTTTGAATTTGTGTTGATTTTTCTAATTGCATTAGAGAATATAATAGGGATACATTTTTATTCCTAACTGTATGATAGTTTCTCTCTTGTATGTGTATGTTTTAACTTGGGTCTAAATAGTGCATTGTGATTGGAATAAAGAACAAATAAATTTTCATTTTAACTTGGTCCCTGCTTAAGCTATCCATGATTTAATTTCAAATGGAAATATACATAACTAAACTGGGGATCTATTATTGGAATTGGTTGTAAACACTTGACCAAGATATCAGCACGACCATGATATCATCTTGGTGAGTTTGGATAGGTTGACTAAGTCTGGGAACTTCATATCGATCTCTACTATACACCGAGTGGATAGGTTAGTGAGTATGTACGAGAGAGAGAGATATAGTTTGACTGCATGGTGTTCCGTTGTCGATTGTGTCAGACAGAGGGCCACAATTTACATCACATATTTGGTAAAGTATGCTGGCAAAGTTTGGCATGTCGTTGGACCTCAGTACCACCTATCATCTACAGGCTGATGGACAGTTAAAGTGATTGATTTAGGTGCTCAAGGATATATTGAGGACGTGTGTACTAGAGTACGGTGGCTCTTGCAAAGAGTATCTTCATCTTTGTAAGTTTATCTACAATAACAATTATCAGGCTAACATTGGTATGACAGCCTCTCAGGCACTCTATGATAGACCGTGCAAATCTCCATCTTATTGGGCAGGTCCCGAGGATACAGTAATTGTAAGGCCAGAGATTGTAGTGGATTACACAGAGAAGATACGACTAATCAGATTACGGTTGAAGTGTGCACAAAAGAGACTAAAAATGCATTGCAACAAGTACTGGGTCTATGTATATTTGAAAGTTTCTCAATTGAAAGGTCACAAGAGATTTGGAATCAAAGGAAAGCTCGCGCCGAGGTTTATTGGTTCATTTAAAGTGAAGAAAAGAATAGGTAAGGTTGCGTATGAGTTGGAGTTACCACCTCAGTTGGTCGAGATCCACCTTGTGTTCAACATTTTGTTGCTTCGACTAGATAGGTCGAAAGAGGGTAGACGACTAACAATGGATCTTAGTCAGATAGACTTAAGGGATGACATCACCTACGAGGAGCATCCTATTCAGATATTGGACCATAAGGCAAAGATATTTAGAAACAAGGAGATCTCATCAGTTCTCGTTAAATGGCAGCATCACAGAGAAGAGGAACTACGTGGGAGCTCAATTCCTACATGTGTGAGCACTTTCAATACCTGTTTTGAGAATAAGTGAGTTTTTATTTTAAGTTTTATTTATTTTTGATGACAATTCTTATTAGTTGGGAAGATTGTAGCGACCCTAAAAATTTAACTCGTGCCACGTGTCAATTCAAGGTTGTACTGAGGGACCTAAGCATCGTGGCGTACCTGTCCAATCCTTAGGATTTGTCATCAAGGTATATTATTTTTATTTGGTGTTCATATTTTGTTTTTATACCCGAATATGAAATCCAATTGTCTAAACGTGTTAGTATATTTTTGCTATCACGTTGAAATTACGGGCAAGGTTCGCCTAAGAAAATGTGTCGATACGGGTATCGGACAAGAAGGAAATGGGTATACTGAGTTTAGGAAATAATTTGTAAAAATGAATGAGATAATTATAACAAAATATTCATGAGAAAAACATAGTTTAATCAATAGAATCTAGAATTTTGATAAAATGAGTTCTGCGTTGTGCATTAACGGGCGAATCGTCTGGGAATAAAAATGTCAAATATAATAAGCACAAAATCGAGTATCCTATTGAAGTAATAAAAGTAGTTAGGATGGACTCGATTTATGCCATAGATGTTCCTAAGGATGCACATATTGATAGATAATGAAGTGAGAGTACAAATAACTTGTTTTTGGTCAATTTAACCAACTTTGCTCACAACACATCACAAATCCAAAAAAATGGTGTGTGAATTCAGGGAGTTTTTATGGTTTTTAGAGAATTAGGGAAAAATGAGATTGAACTCGCAGTTTACTATGTTTATGATTTTATGAGGTATTTTTGAAGGTTGTTTAATCATTTATGAGTGTATTTATTGTTGGTTTTTGAGTTTGGTGAAATAAGTTATGAAATTTTGATATTTTTGGTATTTTTGATGTTAAATTGTGGAATATTGAGGTGCAATTAAATGTTTGAGTATGATTTATGGTGATTGTAGAACCCTTTGGAGGATGTAATAGGCTCGAAATCATGAAGCGAATGAGGGGGGATTGAAAACCACCCAAACCAAATGCCAGGACTGACGTCGTGGGTGGTGCTTTAAGCAAAAAACCCTAGTTTTAAACAAAATAAAATTTACCCAATTTCCTTCAAACATTCGGGGCAATTATTCGGATATATCCACCTGTCCGATTGTGAACTAATACCTTAAAAATCATCCCTAAACACATGTAAGGAATAATGGGATCGGACCGGGGTATTTTGGGATTTAATTGAATACCAAAACTTAAATAGAAATGAGATAGTTAAAAGAGTATATAATATGTTAACATAACCAAAATTGATCCAAATGAATATCAGGGAGTTAGTGAATTATTGACAAGCTTTTGCGAATCGATTTTGGTGGTGTATCGAGTTCGAACGAGAGCTATTAACATGAATTACTTGTAAGTATAGCAGCTAGGAAATGCAGAGTTATTTCACTGAGCTATTAAATGTTATTCTTTATTACTTTGACACCATTTCTTTAGAATTCCTACTCTGATTAATTGTCTTAAAGCCAAGGGAGTCAAGTGTCTATGGAGGAGGGGTTGTCGGCTAGCTACCGGAGCCATGACCTCGAGGCATTACTTTGGATGGTTTTTTTGTTCGAGGTGAGGGCTCTTATTCAAATTACCGTCGATATCTCTCAGGCATTGTCACGTCTTGAGGCCAGAGACTGCTTAGCGTTGTCGAGACTCAATAACCCTGACCCTATGGCACCCGCACTCGGTGGTCAGGACTACTTGGCACCTCTCTTTTTGTTTTCATGACACTCATTTATCATTGTTATTGTTCATTTACAGTCATGTTATTATTCATGCATCCTTATAGGCGTAAGGTGTCGTTATCAGGTGATTTGCTTTAAGGACATTGGAATGACCCTCCCTCTCTCATTTTTGTATGTTTTAGTACTTTTGTATTACTTATGTATATTGTTTTTACCACATCAGGATATTTTGGGTTGTGAGACATACCGGGACATGTATATGCTTTCATCAAACTCTCTTTTACTTGATATACATGTTGATTGTATAAATGCAGGGTACCACACTATAGGTTGTCCTGACTTTACTGATTTAAAGTTATTTAATTTGTTTAAGTTAATCACTTCCGCTAAACTTATAAAACTTACAAATTTTGAATAACTCCACATATAAATCTTAAATCCCACTGTTTATCATGAGATAATGGAAAGAAGGGCTTACTAGGCTTTCGTTGATCTTGCGAGGGTTGACGCGGGGTCCACGTAGGTCTAGGTCAGGCAGGGCCCAGTTTGTGGGGAACTGGGGCCGTCATAGTTGAGACCACCTAGACATTTATATTTTGCATTATGTCACTTGTCTATTCGTTGATTTATTTATTTATTTTGTTTATCATGCATTTATTGCTTCCTTTTATATTTCATTTCCTGCATGATTTGTAGACTATTTTTATTGGATTCGCTAAATTATTATTTAAATTCTACTAGTTATTACTTTCTACTTTACTGTACTCATTGTCCAATTTGTAACAGTTGGTGCAGATCTGCAGACAAACAAGCGCAAGAAGTCGATGATTGGTAACTTCCTTTGAGGACTCTCATAGTGACTTCTCCTTTTGTAATATTTATATATGATGTTTTGAAACACTTGGGTTATTTTGGGGTTGTGAGATGTATCGATGCATGTTTATTGCTTCTAATGCACACTTAGTACTTAATATGCGTGCTATTTGTACATATGCAAGGTTACACACTATAGGTTATCCTAACTTTATTTGATGGAGTTAGTCAGTTTGTTTAATTTAGTTGTTTGCGCTAAACTTATAAAATTTGGGAATCTTGGATAACTCGACTTATAAATGTAAAATGATTGAAAATAATGGAAACAAAGACACATTAGGTTTGCGTTAACCTAGCAAGGCCTGACTCAGGGGTCCACGTAGGCGTAGGCCGGGTGGGGCCAAGTTTGTGAGGAACTGGGGCCGTCACAGTAGGTATCAGAGCCTATGGTTTAACACCTAGCTATTGGTTAACCCACACCCAACATAAGACACGAATCAACATTTAAGTTAGGGCACTATTGGAACTTAGAATGTAACCCTATGATCTTGATGTAGAATCTTAGTTGGGAAGTGAGGAGAGTTAGGGAAAGTAAAACTTGATCTATATGTGATATTTGTCATATTTTACTATATTATATTAGTAGCTACATGCTGATTCAAGGATTCACTTTTTATTACAGATCGCGATGACGGATCAGACTTAGACTATTGATGATAGAGGGGCCGCAAGTCCTTAATTCCTTAGTGCCGAAAGTTACATCCCAGGATCAAAAGCTAGAGGAGATCCTGAGGACACTTATAGCACTGATTGCAGCTACACTATCACCATCTTTCTCAGTAGTATTCATTGTTTAGGAAACGGATGCGCCTATAGTACAGGCCATGTTTGTAGATGCTACCATTAAGGCGGTATTGGAGACGATAGTTCTATCACCGATACAGGCTAAGATAGTACCTCCCATACCTCACAATCTGATAGAGATGAGCCCTAGGGAAACCGCCGAGCCTAGGGAGTTTCCTGAGTTTTAGAGGCATAACCTCTTTGTGTTTTCGAGAAGTTCATGAAGAGTCATGAGAAAATTCACAACATCATTGATACTGAGGAGCACATGCGGGCATCCATTTCATCGGCACTATTTCTGGAGGAGGCGAACGATTAATGGACCATGATGGTAGCAACTAGAGGAGTGACCAAGGATTGTGCAGAGTTTAAGAGACAATTTAACTTGAAGCTTTTTAAACCCACCGTCCTGGGAGAGAAGTGTTGGTGTTTGGGGTTCATACACAGTGGAAATTTCAAAAACAATTTTGAGAAAAACCCCAACAGGATCCAAATCTGATTCCATTAAAACATGTTTAAACTATGAAAACTTAATCATACCTCAGTCGCAATGTACCTTTTTGAAGGTTAATCGATCTCTAAGGCACTGCCAACGACGAACGCCCTCTATCAGCAGTCACACACGAACGGTGGCTGAGATTTGAAGTGCTAGCTTTGAGAGAATACCAAACCTTTTTGTTTCTCTCTAAAACGATCTAGAGCATACCAAAACCCTAAGTCGTTTCTTAAAACAAAATAGAGTTTTGGCCCTTTTTAAATCTTTTGTTAGTGTATTCTAACTCAAAGCGTCTATTTATACAACCCTTGTATATAGACGGTTAAGTAAATTACACATATACCCCTACTTAAAGAATTATAAGTGTAATACACTACAAGGACGTTTCTGTCATGAATTTTATCATATAAAATTTGTTTTTCTAAACCATCTTAAAATCTCACAAAACCATTCTTAGTGTGCTACCCAATAGGCTCATACAACATTGGTAGTGTACCAAAACATATTTTGGTATACAAGTCATAAGCGGCCTCTAGCAAGACATTATGACTACCCAAGTTGTACAAAGATCAAATCGATACAACCTAATCAATAATGTATATAACATCCTTTTGTCACACGATGTCCTTTTGATCAAACATAAGGCATGGAATTGTCATTCAACATGTTCAATCGTACTAGTCTCGATCTCTAGGTAGACTAAAAATGTCCAAGTGACATTGATCAATATCAATTCACTTAGACTAGGCCTTTTAACAGTCTAACACATCGAGGGATTCACTGGATATCTCTCTCTATATGAGAGAGACAAATCATATCTTAATTACACAACTTCACCACATTACTCATACAGTAACCAATCATAACATTTATAATCCTCCGATTAAAGACAACGTTTGATTGCGTCAAATCACTGTATTCCTAATGTTGAAGTCTCTGGTAATCTTAAATCAGAGGACTGAATAATATGCATATCATGAGAAACAACTATGACTTAATCCATATGATGTTCTCATAGCGGGTCGGTCCAGTACTTTGTTCCCTAACAAGTACTCATAATCTTGATTCGTATTCCTATACATATGATCATCAATCAAGACTCACACTAGTCTTAATTCATTATAGTTCCCAGTATAATAATCGACTATGGACATTTAGGATATTTCTGTAAATACCCATGGATCTTATTATAATGTAAACATGCAAATCAATTATAATAAACAGCAAATGAAATCCTCTAATTTATTAACTAAAATGTACTCATAAAAACTATTAGTGGATTGACCTAGGGCACATTTCCCAATAAGAAGATGAATGAATTCATGGCATTAAGGTAGTATTCAGATGAGACCGTTATGGAGTATATGGGATGGTTCTTACAACTACTCTAGTATGCCAGAGGTGTGGCAGACATAGATGCTAATCAGGTTTATTATTTTGTAGATGGTTTATTACTCGAAATCGAAGGCGATGTTGTAACTACCGATCCCGAGACTCTACAAAGGGCTTTTGATAAGAGTTTAGCCAAAGAGACATACATTCGTACACGTTCAGAGGAGACTAAATCTGTTTGACCAAAGGCACAGCCAAAGCGTCAAATCAAGATGAAGGGATAGTAAGAAAATGATGGATCAATGTTGGGATCAAAGTAATAGTAGGACACAAAGTACAGGGCTAGTGGAACCACCGGTTCAGTTGGCTTTCATAGTCTGTTATCAACCTACCTTAGTGGCCAACTACGTTAGCTAGCCGTTATTGGTAATGCAAACAGCTCAGAGACAGCAGGAATGCATAGGGACAACAAACATGAGTTGTTTTTTCGGTTATTAAGGATAAATGGTATATTTTCAGTGCGCTCAGCCTGGAAATTTCCATAATTGATGTCCAGAATTCTATTATGCTCAGTATGGCAGCACTCAGTCATAGGCCACGGAGAGTGCTGTATTGCGACATAACTGCAGCAAACAATGACTCGTGATCGTACTAAGGGTAAGAATTCCTTTTGTTACTGTTATTTTATGCATGGATTGACAAATTGGAGCTTATGGGTAATCTTGCATTCCAGGTGTTATTGTATTGATTTAGGGTTGTCGAGGATAAGAAACACCCAATTTAAATTTTAGAGTCCAAGAGGAGTGCATGATCATGGTAGATTTTGGTACATGAAATACCAAACCTAACCTTGAAACACACCTAAAGAAAGGCAGGACTAGACAAGTTGTGATTTATCATATGATACATTAACTCGTAGTGTTTATGACAACCATGGTCATAATTTTGTCAAATATTTCTACTGCCTAGGTATTGATACGATTGTAAGGAGAGTTTAGTTGTTTCTATTCAGTATGTACGAGAACAAGTGAACTCGGCATGGTCATTGAAAATCACAATAACGATTGTGTGTCTCAGATTTTATGGAGAGGGTTATAACTTACGTCCCAGATGCAAGTGGTCAAGGTCATCACGAGTTTGACATTTTAGTTGCAATCGTAACGTCTTACTCCGTGATTAGTGGACCTTGTGATGTAGTAATAGATGACATATACTATTAAATTGTTGACATCCCTATCATTGTTTTGAGGATTAAGAGTGGTCTAAGTAGGCCCACAATTTAGAGACAAGAAGTTAAACTATTAGAAACGGCAAAGGCCACAGTTGATAGAATTACTTTGAGTTGTTTGGAAGAGACAAAGATAGGTCTACAGTTAGTTTGGTAAGAATTATGTTGTTAGAAATGGTTATGGCCCACAATCTATTAGACCTAGAGGACATCAAGCTATCCGAAATGGCTGAAGCCCACAGTTTGATGAATGTAGGAAATGAGCTGTTTCAAGTGATCACAATGGGTCTGTGGTTAATTATAAAAACATTGTGCTATCTGAAAAGGCTTTGCTTAAGTCCGCAGTTCAATATTTTAATGTCAAGCTGTTGGAAGTGACTCTGCATGAGTTTACAGTTTTTCATAGAATATTGAGCTATATGAAGTGACTTTGCATAAGTCCGTGGTTAAATTGTTGAATGTCAAGCAGTTTGAAACGACTCCACACGAGTCGGCCATTCATAATTGGAAATTGGGTTGTCCAAAATGACTCTGAGTGAGTCCACAGTTCGATAGGAATAATCTAAATTGTCTGAAGCAACCATGAGCCCGCAATTTGGAGAGTATAGAGCGGGTTTACTAGTTTTCCTAACCTTATGTTTTTATAAGAATTCATCTAAGTTAAATCTAATTTCGTTGAAAAAATTCTTATTAGTTAGAAAGAATGTAACGGCCCGAAAATATGTAATGTTTGTGTAACGATGTCTATTACCTATTTAATGTCCAAGTGAATGGACTTTATCATATCAAATATTGTGGACAAGGTTCGCCTAGGAAAATGTGTCAATTCGGGTACTAGGCGAATTACGGGTACAAAGGTAAGGGAATGATTTTTATAAATTATCAGGGAAATTATAAAAAAAGTGACAATGAGTATTAAACTATAGTCGAGGGCATTTGAATCGAAAACTTTGATTAAGGTACGCCTTGCAGTGCGAGCCACGACGCGAAATGCCCAACGACCAAAAAATTGAAAAGTTAAACAAGATAAGATCAAGTGTGAATGTCTCAATGGAGTCGCCTAAGTGATTTGG
Organism: Stephania japonica; assembly: GCA_039657345.1. Lineage (NCBI taxonomy): Eukaryota > Viridiplantae > Streptophyta > Magnoliopsida > Ranunculales > Menispermaceae > Stephania > Stephania japonica. Next base: position 38,431,740 of record CM077559.1, read on the forward strand.
ATGGTCTAATTAGGAGCCATGGGATACCCTCGAGATACGTGTAGCTCACTTGATGAGATTTTAGTATAAATAACTACTTTTGGGGGTTTTTTTTATCAAACTTTTCACACACACCACCAACAAATCCAAAAGTTTGAGTGTGAGAGAGAGGTCTTGGTGAAAAGTGGAGATTCAAAGGTTTTTGATCACACACATCAATCCATCAAGGTACGATCCAACTTCATCTTTCAATTCCTGACAATTTGAACTTTGATTTTGGAGTTTTGAGTGAAAAACGAGTGGGCCGCTTTGGTGGTTTATTGAGGTGTGTTTTGTGGTTTAATCCATCATGTGAGGGTGTGTTTGAGTTTTTTAATGGTTTTGTAAGGAATCATGGAATTTTTGGGAATTTGGTGAAATTGATGATTTTATGATAAATTGTTGTGGTTGTTGTATTAGACGTTTGGGGAGTGCCATATGGTAATTTTGAAAGTCGTTATGAGTATGGAATAAGCTCGGAACACGGCGACAAAGTTGAAAATTCAAAAACCCCCAAATTTGTATTTTCGATCTCGCGCTGCCAGTGCGCCGTGTGAAACAAATCCCCACGACACCACCTGCAGTGCCAAGGACAAGGATGTGAAAAAAAAATAGAAAACAATAAAATTGGGCAATTTTGTCCAATTCTCCTTGGAATTTTTAGGACCTTTTCCCGGGGATCCCCACTAGTTTGAATACAAAAAATACCCTTCAATCACCTAAAAACTTATGAAACAGATCCCCAAAGGTTTAATGACTTTTGATTGATAGTCGGGAATATAACAGGGATTAGGTAGGGGTATTTTCGAGTCATCATTGAACTCCACATCATAAATTGACATGAAACAATAAAATAAATTTACAAGACTCTATCACAACCAAAATTAACCCAAATAAATACCAAGGATATGGAGGACTAGAGATGGGTGTTTGGGGGCAAATTGTAGACGTGTAGGAGCTGATTTTCGTGACAAGTGAGGTAAGTAAAACCAATAGGGAATGCATAGTAATTCATTTTCCATTCTTCTCTCTTATATTCGAGTTACTATTTTTCTTGGAATCCATTTTCGTACGTCGAGTGACCAAGATTCTAGGTGGTGTAACGGTCCAATTCTAATTTTTCGTTATTTATGACGTCATTATAGACGAACGCACGTGGACCCACAGCTAGATCGGAGCACGCCTGGATTAGGTATATAATCCATTTTATGTGCTATTTGATATGGTTTACGATGTATATGTTCAATTTAGTTAAATTGCATCGCAATATATGTGTTTATATTGATTATTGCCGAGCGAGACGGTGTGACCAGTATTCGCCTCAAGTAGAGTGTAAACGCGGGTACTAGTGGGTGAACAACTAGTACACTAAGACAGGGATTTATACATACATAATAAATGATAAAATATGTTAAATAATTAATGTAAAGTATTGTATATACGTTAGTGATGCGAGTGTACGTGTTTGGTATGTGATAAAGTTTGCGATCGGCTACCGAAACGCCTGACAATTGGTTGGTTTATTGTGAGCAAGGATAAGAACCAATGATAAAGTCTCCATTTAAGTCACTTTTGGATGACTATTTGACCCCACAAGAGCCTTTGGATCAAGCCTTGAGATGTGGGTATACATTTGATGACAATTTTTATATAAATAGTCAAAATCTCACACATTCATCACCTTTTTCTCTTTACTCCTTATCATTTGGACGAAAATTTGCGGAAGTGGTAAGGGTTCATTGAGCTTTGGAAGCCAATTTGGAGAACAAGAAAGCTACGAAATCGATTAAAAAGGTTAAATCCGAACTCTTCATCTTGTTCTCTACATTTCGGGCATATTTTCTTGGGTTTTGACGAGGGTTTCGGGGTTGTGACGTGACCACACCAATTTTTAGGGTGTTGCTATGGTTTCAAGTTGTTGAGTTGAAGCAACTATGACAGTTTTTTGTGTTATTTTTGCATTGGTTTCAAGTGGATTTTAGGGATTTGGCCGAGAAATCTCGGGGGTTTCATCTTGGACAGGTTTTGTCGAGGGATTTTGAATTCTCGTGGATGATTTGATGTTTAATGAATGTTTGGGACGAGCACGGACCGCGACGACAAGCTGAGGTAGTCCGGGATTAGGAGGCATCTCTAGTTGAGACATCGCTAGGGGCACCGTAGGGGTTAAAGCCAATGGCGTCACCCGCAGCGTAAAGACCAGAGGCCCCCTCTGTTGGACTAAGTGGTTAGTCACTCTAACTCCGACCGGGATTTTGATGGAAACAAACAAGGTGATAATGTACTAATTAATATCAAGTGTATTTCAGTTTTTGTTAAAGGATGCAAAACAACACATCACGGGTATTTAAGCCATACAAGTTCAAAACCCGGCATTCGTGAAGGAATGAAGATGGAAGACCATATTGCAATTTGTAATTTCGATGTAAGGTATCAAATTCTTTCACGCAAGCCAAATGCATTAGTTCATGCATATCAAGTCTTAAAACCAATTTTCAAAAGTCATGAAGTAACTTAGAATTTCAAAATGAAATTTAACACATAACTAGGTCCACGAGTTTAAACAATGTGAGATTATGTGTTAATGATCATTTGCATTTTGGAGATCATTGTTGAAGTTTTCAAGACTGAAAAACTTGTTTTTAAAAGGTTTATGAAAAGAAAAACTGCAAGTTTGCAGAAAAGCCCCTCGCATGTTATGAAATCGTGATTTTCCGTTTTCGGGGTTGTAAAAATATCCGGACCATCCAATTAGGCTTAATGACCCTTAATAAACGTGTATAACATGTTATATTAGGGTTGGTTAGGTCCCGGATGTGTTTAAGGGTCGCTAACACAAAGGGATAAAATAATTATTTTGAGCTCACTGCAGTTAGCGCGCTTATACTGCCATTAGCGCGCTAAGTGCAGAGTTAGCGCGCTAGGTCTCAGTATTAGCGCGCTAATTGCCCTCCTGACAGCTTTTTTAAAAAGCTGGAAAACGAACGTTAATTTGAATTTTTAATGGATTTTGGACCCTTGGATCCCTACAACGGTCACAAACAGTCAAGATGGGATACCTAACCCTATAAAATCACCAAGAACATGGTTTTCTCACAACATGGAACAAACACACTCAAAAGCTCAAAAGATTCAAAAAGAAGCACTTTGATTTTTGTGAAGGAGACAAAGGAGATTCTTGAGGCTCGTCCACAAGCACAAAAATCCAAAGACTTTGAAGCATTCAAAGAGTACAAGAATCTCCTCAAAGCTGGTCTCTTTTGTCATCTTCTTGGTTGTAAGCAAGTCCTTGTTCTAGATTCCATTTCTTAAGCTTAATCTACATAGTTTTGTGTGTTTTGAATTAAAATCAGTTTGTTGTGTGTTTTAACACCATTATCTTGGGTTTTGTACTTAAATTTATTTTTATCAAACCCTAAGATTGATTTGAACAAAAGTTTTGCACTTAAACTTGATTTTTGTTAAACTATTGTTCTTTGCTTTGAAATCGATTTTGCACAAATACATTGGATTTTAAAACGATTTCATATTTGGAATTTGCAACAAAATCAGTGACACACTTTGCATTTTCCATCCATTCTCATACTTGCATGCATTAGAGTTGTTAGGCTCTAGGAGGCTTGCTAGTGTTTGAATTTGATATCACTTTATATTGTAAAGTGTATCTCATTTCTTTTCAGCAAATTGTTGTAAGTGTATGATTGTAAGACTTAGTGGAATCTAAGTCAAAGGGAAAGACCTAGTTGAGGCTAGGCACAATTTCTAGTTGCAGCTAGATAGGAAGTCCTAATTGTAATTAGGCATTCTAGGCTTGTATGCTTAGGTTGTAACACTTATTTGGAATATAAGTGAGGGTTTAAAAATCCTAATCGGGGAGGTTAGGTAGTGGACGTAGATCATTTGATCGAACCACTATAAATCGTGTGTCGCTTTCCATCTCTCCTACCCCATTCACTTGCATAGCATAGATATTTGTTGTTACTTGTGCATAAAAAGATTAAAAAGGCAATAACCTCTCGGTACACCCAATTCACCCCCCTCTTGGGTGTGGTTTCAATTGGTATCAGAGCGGGTTATTGCTCAAAGTATTACTAACGTATCTTTGAGTGTTTTGTGCAAGGATGCAAAGTCTAGATTCGGCTCGCCTTAGGGAAGGTAACTCCTCGAGTAGGCCTCCATACTTTGATGGAACCAACTACGCACATTGGAAAGTAAGAATGAAGGTCTACATAAGAGCGCAAAATAGATTCCTATAGGATGCAATTGAAAATGGTTACACTCCACCCGACAAACCATTGAAAGAATACACCGCCGAGGAGATCAAGAGTGAGCTTTCAAATGATCAAGCAATGAATCATCTATTTTGTGCATTGAGCGAAAATGAGTTCAACCGAGTAAGTGCTTGCCAAACGGCGAAGGAAGTATGGGAAAAGCTTGAGGTCCACTATGAAGGTACCATGCAAGTAAAGAAGACAAAATTGAGGATCCTTGAGGAACACTATGAGACCTTCCGAGTTGGATCCGATGAAGAAATCGCCACCGCCATCACACGGTTCACTAAGTTGTTAAATGAGATCAAGAATCTTGGAAAGCACTATGATCAAGAGACATCGGTATATAAATTCCTTAGAGGCTTGCCAAAGGAATGGGATGCCAAGAAGTATGTTATCCAATCGGCACAAAATCTTGGAGACTACACATTCGATGTATTGTGTGGAGAGTTAACAGTTCACGAATTCGAACTCAAAAACCGAGCAAGATTGGAAGCATTAAGTGGAGGTACAAAGAGCTCAAGAAAAGAGATTGCATTGAAGGCAAATAACTCCCCTAGTGCATCGGTAGAGATCATTGAAGATGAAAAATCTTGTGATGATAATGATCTTGAGGAGGAAGTAGCCATGCTCTCAAGAAAGCTCAACAAGGCCATATACAAGCGAGACAAGTATAAGAAGAAGTTTCGAAGCGGAAGCAAGGGAGGAAAGTCAAACGAAACCATATGCTTTGGTTGTGGCAAGCCGGGTCACATCAAGGCGGATTGCAAATCAAAGAAGGTGTTTGACAAGAAGAAAGGAAAGAAGAGCTTCAAGGCAACTTGGGATGACTCATCATCATCAAGTTCGGAATCCGATTCGGAAAGTGAAAAGGCAATACTTTGTCTTATGGCTCAAGGCGAGGTAAATTCCAACCCTTTTAATTTTGATGATATTGATGATTTGGATTATGCTCCAAATCTTGATGAACTTAGGAGAGAGTTGGAAAAGGAGGTCAAAAAGACCAAACAACTCAAAAAGAGCCTAACCATAGCAATTAGTGAGATAGAGTCACAAAATGAGATTATTAATGATCTCCAAAATGACTTGAATGAAGTCATAGAGGAAAGAGATGCCTTAGTCAAGAAAGTAGAAGACTTGACTAGCACGGTGCACAAGTTCACCAATGGCAAAGAAATGTTTGATATGATGTTGGGAGCACAACGACGTGCACTCAACAAAAGGGGCATAGGATATGGAGCAAACTTGCTAAGCTATAAAAAATTACTAAATGATGATCGTAGATGTTTGAAGTGCAATAGGTCTCATATGGTGGGGAAATGTGCCTTACAAAAGGCCAAAAAGGGTAGACTAGCATGGGTAGTTAAAAGTGTTTATGACACTAACTTTCTCGGACCCAAAGGAGTTTGGGTACCAAAATCTAGTGTGTTTCCCATTGTGTAGGATGCAAGGAAGAGCACCCCATGGTACCTAGATAGTGGGTGCTCAAGACACATGACCGGAGATGCACATCAATTCATTGAGTTAAAGCAGCATGACGGTGGAAAGCTTACATTTGGAGACAACAACAAAGGAAGAGTTATTGGTCTCGGAACCGTTGGTAACCATTCACTTTCTATTTCTAATGTTTACCTTGTTGATGGTTTGAAACATAACTTGCTTAGTGTTAGTCAATTGTGTGACAAAGGATTTTATGTTATGTTTGAATCATCTAAATGCATTGTTAGGAATGAAAAACATGAAACTTTGTTCATTGCATATAGAGATAAGAATGTTTATGCCATTAACTTTGATGAGATGAATATGCAAAATGTTTCATGTTTGAGTGCATAAAGTGATTGTGATGCATGGCTGTGGCACCGTAGACTAGGACATTCTAGCATGGAAAATTTGTCAAAATTAACTAAGCATGATCTCGTTAAGGGTCTACCAAAATGTACTTTTAAAAAGGATAAGGAATGTGAACCTTGTATCCTCGGTAAACAAGTGAAATCGTCATTTAAGACGAAAGTAACAAATGATGTAACTCGAGCTTTAGAACTTATCCATATGGATTTATTCGGACCTACCCAAACACAAAGTCTAGGAGGTAAATCATATTGCTTTGTCATTGTTGACGACTTTACAAGGTATACATGGGTGTATTTTCTATCTCACAAGCATGAAGTGTTTGATGTGTTTGTAAAGTTTTGTGCTTTAGTAGAGAATGAAAAGGGATACAAAATCACCATCATTAGAAGTGATAGAAGTGGTGAGTTTGTAAATAGGAACTTGGAGGATTTTTGTGATAAACAAGGTTATTCACACCAATTATCCTCTCCTAGAACACCCCAACAAAATGGAGTTGTTGAAAGAAAAAATAGAACACTCCAAGAAATGTGTAGGACTATGCTAAATGAGTACAACATAGCTAAGCATTTTTGGGCCGAAGCCATTAACAAGGCATGCTATGTTATAAATAGAGTAAATGTCCGAAAGCAAGTGAAAAAGACTCCTTATGAACTATGGAAAGGCCGAAAACCCAACATAAGTTATTTTAAGATGTTCGGCTGCGCTTGCTATGTTCTAAACGATAGGGATCAATTAGATAAATTTGACCCAAAGTCTAAAGTATGCATTTTTCTAAGATACTCAACACATAGCAAAGCATATAGGGTGTTTAATAAATCAACCAAAACCATAGAAGAATCTATTCATGTGAAATTTGATGAAGTAGATCCCAAAGTTAAATTAATGCAAAATCTTGAGAAATTAAGGATTGACGATGACGATGATGGCACTCTAGGACAAACCTCAAATAGTCAAGAGCTTGAGTCAAACAAGGAATCCGAAACAAGTGTGCCTAAGAATTCAAGACTCCTCATTGGTCATTCATCTCAACAAATCATAGGTGATCCAAACAAAGGGATAATCACTAGGTCAACATTGCAAAGAGATGAAGGACACTTAGCTTTTGTGTCACAAACCGAGCCCACCAAGATAGATGATGCCTTAGGAGATGAGTTTTGGGTAATGGCTATGCAAGAAGAGTTAAGTCACTTTGTTAGGAACAAAGTATGGACATTAGTACCTAGACCTAAGGATCACTCAATCATAGGCACCAAATGGGTCTTTAGAAACAAAAAGAATGAAAAAGGTGAAATTGTAAGAAACAAGGCTAGATTGGTTGCACAAAGCTACAATCAAGAAGAAGGAATTGATTATGAGGAAGCCTTTGCACCCGTAGCAAGACTAGAAGCAATTCGCATGTTGCTTGCTTATGCTTGCTACAACGGGTTTCTACTGTACCAAATGGATGTTAAAAGTGCATTTCTAAATGGGTTCATCCATGAAGAAGTTTATGTAGAACAACCACCGGGATTTGAAGATCATGAACATCCAAACCATGTCTACCATCTTCAAAAAGCCTTGTATGGACTAAGACAAGCCCCTAGATCTTGGTACGATAGACTTAGTGCGTTTTTACTTGAGAAAGGGTTCAAGAAAGGAATAACTTTGTTCATTTTGATCAAAAAACATGATATGCTACTTGTTCAAATCTATGTTGATGATATCATTTTCGGGTCATCTAACACATGTTTATGTGATGAATTCTCATCATTGATGACAAATGAATTTGAAATGAGCATGATGGGTGAACTAACATACTTTCTAGGCTTGCAAATAAAGCAATCCAAACATGTCATTTTTATAAATCAAGCAAAGTATGTGAGGGACATGCTAAAGAAGTTCAAATTCGAAAATCTGAAAGCATGTGACACTCCTAGTAGTTCAACTATCAAAATGGACAAAGACCAACTAGGAAAATCCATAGATCCTAAACTTTACCGTGGAATGATAGGTAGCCTCCTATACTTGACCGCTAGTAGACCCGACATTATGTTCAGCGTGTGTTTATGTGCTAGATTTCAATCCGATCCTAAAGAGTCCCACTTAAAATGTGTAAAGCGCATATTTCGATATCTAAGTGGAACACAAGACTTAGGATTGTGGTTCAACAAAACCAAGAGTTTTGAACTCTGAAGTTTTGTTGATTCTGATTATGCGGGAGGTCTAGTTGATAGGAAAAACACTTCCAGATTTTGTCATTTGCTAGGAAACTCACTTATCTCATGGTTTAGTAAAAAGCAAAATTCCGTGGCTTTGTCTACGGCGGAGGCCGAATATGTGGCTGCCGGAAGTTGTTGTGCTCAAGTTCTATACATGAAACAACAACTTGAGGATTATCAAATCCTAGTTGGATGTGCTGAAATTTACTGTGATAACACAAGTGCAATAAACATATCGAAAAATCCGGTGTTACACTCTCGAACGAAACACATTGAGATTAGGCACCATTTTCTTCGTGATCACGTCCAAAAGGACGATGTTAAACTTGTCCATGTATCCACAGAGGACCAATTAGCCGATATATTCACTAAGCCTTTGCCTAGAGATCATTTTTCTAAGATTCGGCGTGAGTTAGGCATGGTTCGAGAATCAGACCTTCTACACATGTTTTAGTTGTTCTAAACTTATTTATATGGTGTTTTTGAAGTGTCCAAGAAGTTTGAGGTCAATTCGACTTGTATGTCAAAAATCCAAAAATTTCATGTCCAAAATTTCCAGAGAGAAATTAGCGCGCTAATGATGGAAATTAGCGCGCTAACAGTTGAGTGACCAAAAATTTCCAGAGGGAAATTAGCGCGCTAATTCCAGTCATTAGCGCGCTAATGATGTACTGGCCCAGAATATGAATCGACCCATTAGCGCGCTAATGACGTTCGGCCAGGCATGTATAAATAGACTTTCTTACCCTAAAACACCACATTTTCCACCGTCTCCTCTCGTCTCTCCTCTCCTCTCATCGTCTCCACCACGATCTCGCGTCATTCAGGTAACACCCTCATCTCTCTTTGTTAATTTCTTCAATTTCATTGTCATCGTCTCCACCACGTTCTATCCATTTTTCCCCAATGTCGACTCGCCGTACCTCCGCCCGTCCCTCTTCCCGTCCGGCCGCCACCACCAATCCCCGTCCAACCGCCCCCACCACGTCCTCTCGTCGTCCATCGCGACGCCGTGTTGTCCAACCATCCTCCTCCTCCACTAGTGCGTCTGAATCCTCACAACCCGCCCCTACTCCGGCGAACGCCCTCATCGTGAGGGTCGCGCCAAGTCCGTCCATGAGGCCACATCGGTCCTCGAGTCCGTGGCCCCCCGACTAACGGATGCCAAAATCCTTCGACCCGCCATTGTCGATTTCGCATTCTTTGATAGGGCCCATCTCCCACTTCGGGAGATTTTTGATACGGCAGGATGGACCACATTTTGCGCCCATAACGCCAATTACAACCCCCCATTGGTTCGTGTTTTCTATTCCAATCTTGAAACAACGGCCCAATTTGTCCTACGTTCGTCTGTTGGTGGCCGATCCATTGAGATTACCCCTGAAAATCTCGCTCAACGGCTTCACCTTCCATTGCACCCTCCTGCCACTACGGTAGTGTGCAAATTTCTAAGTTGGCCTTTCGATCGTCTCGAAATTCTTAATTCTTTTCTTCGGCCAAAACAAACCTTAACTGTATATCCGACCGGCATTACGGATACCGATTTTAAACTAGTGCCCCACCTCCTTCATAAAGTACTTCACAAAGTTATTCTTCCTCGAGGTGGGAGTAAGAACTATGTCACTCTCCTTGACTTGTTTGTTCTTGGGCATCTGTTTCGAGCCATCCCTCTCAGCTTGCCCCACATTATCATTAGCTATATTACGAGCACGTGTAGCTCCGGTCGTCATCTTCCGTATGCCCATATCATTACATCCTACTTGGAGTTCGTCCACGTCGATCTTACCTTAGGAGGTCGTCCCCTCACTGTCTACGACACCATCGACATGGCCACTCTGAAGGCCATGAAGTATCGCTACATGCGCAACAGGCAGCGGTGGATACGAGAAGATGCGATCCCGGATGGTCGGTATTACGGCGGTTATGAGTCTCCATTGCCTACGGACCCTCCGATTGTTCCGTTTGATGCGCCCGACTACTTGGAGTATAGCTACAGTTTTGGTGGTGATGACCATGATGACGATGAAGGCTTTGCTGGCGATGATGACCATGATGGCGATGAGGAAGTTCATCATGACTCTGCCGTTCCACCCCCGCCGCCGCAGCACTACGAGACGGCCCCGCCTCCACCTCCCTCTACATTTGGCGGCTTCACACCTCCACCGGATATGTCCCCCTCGTCGGCCTACGTCTCGCACTGCACTGTGGGTTACTCGCACTCCTACATGACTCAGACCTTTGCTACCGTCGAGGCGAGCATCCAGCATCAAAATGATCGTCTTCGTCGTATTGAGGGTCAGTTGCTTCCAGCGAACCCCGCGCGAAATGATCGTTCTTCCAGTTCTACACGTCGACCATCATCCTCGAGGAGGAGTGTTTAGTCTTTTTATTGCTTGTTCAGCATTCGATTCTATTTGGTCGTTTTTCTTTTTGGTGTATAGATACACTATATGTAGGTGAGCACTAGGCTCCAAACTGTTAGGCTTTGATGTTTTGCATATTTCTCTTTTGCTCATGTTTAAGCCACAACTATGTTCACATTGCTTTATGCTATCTATATCATGACTCTTTCTCTGCGTATCTCTGAGTTTATATATGGCTTATTCTTACTTCACTATGATTTCTCATATCTGATTGTGTACCGCTTCCGTCTATTGTCTTTGGATATGCATAGCGTAAGGGGGAGCGTATTCGTTCTTGTTTTAAATTCTCCAATGCATCGTTGTATTTTTTAAACGGGGGAGCTTGGCCCCACTTTTTGATGTTATCAAACGGGGGAGAAATGTGGTTGAACTTGGAAATCTTGATGTGTTTGAACTTGCACAAATGAAATGTCCAATCTTGAATGAAATACACACTTAGATTATGCTTTATATTTTTAAAGTTCACATTGTTTGTTATCATCAAAAAGGGGGAGATTGTTGGACTAAGTGGTTAGTCACTCTAACTTCGACCGGGATTTTGATGGAAACAAACAAGGTGATAATGTACTAATTAATATCAAGTGTATTTCAGTTTTTGTTAAAGGATGCAAAACAACACATCACGGGTATTCAAGCCATACAAGTTCAAAACCCGGCATTCATGAAGGAATGAAGATGGAAGACCATATTGCAATTTGTAATTTCGATGTAAGGTATCAAATTCTTTCACGCAAGCCAAATGCATTAGTTCATGCATATCAAGTCTTAAAACCAATTTTCAAAAGTCATGAAGTAACTTGGAATTTCAAAATGAAATTTAACACATAACTAGGTCCACGAGTTTAAACAATGTGAGATTATGTGTTAATGATCATTTGCATTTTGGAGATCATTGTTGAAGTTTTCAAGACTGAAAAACTTGTTTTTAAAAGGTTTATGAAAAGAAAAACTGCAAGTTTACAGAAAAGCCCCTCGCATGTTATGAAATCGTGATTTTCCGTTTTCGGGGTTGTAAAAATATCCCGACCATCCAATTAGGCTTAATGACCCATAATAAACGTGTATAACATGTTATATTAGGGTTGGTTAGGTCCCGATGTGTTTAAGGGTTGCTAACACAAAGGGATAAAATAATTATTTTGAGCTCCCTGCGCTTTAGCGCGCTAATATCGCCATTAGCGCGCTAAGTGCAGAGTTAGCGCGCTAGGTCTCAGTATTAGCGCGCTAATTGCCCTCCTGACAGCTTTTTTAAAAAGCTGGAAAACGAACGTTAATTTAAATTTTTGATTGATTTTGGACCCTTGGATCCCTACAACGGTCACAAACAGTCAAGATGGGATACCTAACCCTATAAAATCACCAAGAACATGGTTTTCTCATAACAAGGAACAAACACACTCAAAAGCTCAAAAGATTCAAAAAGAAGCACTTTGATTTTTGTGAAGGAGACAAAGGAGATTCTTGAGGCTGTCCACAAGCACAAAAATCCAGCACTTTGAAGCATTCAAAGAGTACAAGAATCTCCTCATAGCTGGTCTCTTTTGTTATCTTCTTGGTTGTAAGCAAGTCCTTGTTCTAGATTCCATTTCTTAAGCTTAATCTACATAGTTTTGTGTGTTTTGAATTAAAATCAGTTTGTTGTGTGTTTTAACACCATTATCTTGGGTTTTGTACTTAAATTTATTTTTATCAAACCCTATAATTGATTTGAACAAAAGTTTTGCACTTAAACTTGATTTTTGTTAAACTATTGTTCTTTGCTTTGAAATCGGTTTTGCACAAATACATTGGATTTTAAAACGATTTCATATTTGGAATTTGTAACAAAATCAGTGACACACTTTGCATTTTCCATCCATTCTCATACTTGCATGCATTAGAGTTGTTAGGCTCTAGGAGGCTTGCTAGTGTTTGAATTTGATATCACTTTATATTGTAAAGTGTATCTCATTTCTTTTCAGCAAATTTTTCTAAGTGTATGATTGTAAGACTTAGTGGAATCTAAGTCAAAGGGAAAGACCTAGTTGAGGCTAGGCACAATTTCTAGTTGCGGCTAGATAGGAAGTCCTAATTGTAATTAGGCATTCTAGGCTTGTATGCTTAGGTTGTAACACTTATTTGGAATATAAGTGAGGGTTTAAAAATCCTAACCGGGGAGGTTAGGTAGTGGACGTAGATCATTTGATCGAACCACTATAAATCGTGTGTCGCTTTCCATCTCTCCTACCCCATTCACTTGCATAGCATAGACATTTGTTGTTACTTGTGCATAAAAAGATTAAAAAGGCAATAACCTCTCGGTACACCCAATTCACCCCACTCTTGGGTGTGGTTTCACCCTCCACCTACAGCGTGCCGACGAGAGTCACGGCACCAGGATCAAGGCTCACTGTCCTCAGCGCTGTAATGTGCAGCGTGAACATTTGTTCATGGTAGCGCCACTCACGGCATCCAGTACAGTAACAGAAAAATAAAATTTTAAAAATAAATGCCCTGAGTGGCCACCATGAGGATTTTTGAGGTTTTGAGAATTGATTAAGATTATCAAAAATCATGTTTTAGGTTTGTTTGACTGCTAGTTAATACGCGGTTGGTGGCGTGCCTTGGCGTTAGCAAACTAGTGGAGCGCAGTTTGAGGTGTGTAGTATCCCATTTGAAATTCTCTTTGAGTATTTACTTCTTGATTATATGAATTCATTTCATGTTGTTTATTTAATCTCATTTCTGATATTTACTTACGAACGGTTGAGTTTACTCCCACCGAGTTTATTCTATTACGTTGGCATTCTGGCACACTAGACCATAGCATGTGTTTTAGAGGTATGTCGGTGGATTGTCAACCCAACTGCTGACTTTTTCTATGCACATATCGGTGTGTCGTAGTCTATGCTGACTTCTTAACGGACTCAAGGATTTTAGTTTGTTCGAATTTACTAAATGGCAATGCCTGAGTGATAGTCTGAACGTTGGTGCTAGTCTGATCTAGATCATGCACGCACTTTGATTCACTACTATTTGATATTCATACGAGGGTCCTTCCCAGTTGTCTGATTCTTTTCTTCCGCATGTTTATTTAATAGTATTTTGACTCCAACATTTATTTATATTATTTATTCAGTGAAGTTCCTCAGGATTACTCACTCTGGACTCGTCATCTGTTTTGTTGTGATGATGGAGTGCAGACCCAAGTACGAGTAGGGGGAATGGCAAGGTTAAAACTTTTTATGATCGACTTTTGCGCCTGACTCGAATGTGTGGTTAGTTTCTTACTTGTTTTTATGTTGGGCTAGGATTTGAGAGATACTGGACATGTAAATGACATGATTGAGGTTTATTTTGATATTTTAAGACATTTGGATCTTTGTCATATATTAATGGTATTTTGGTTGGGTTTCCACACTAGGAAAATGTTCTACCACATCATTTATGTTTTATATTTTGATGAATCATGATTTAAAGTCTTCTGCTGCAAACTATTGATATTAAACAAATGAAAATTGAGTCCATAAGCTAACTTGATTGATTAAATTGAACAAGGATATAAAGTTAGCAAAATTTGGGTTGACAGATGGTACATGGTGCTCGTGGGACACAGCTGGACCGGTTTTTGGCAGGGTTGTGGACTCGCGACGCATGATGTGGCAGTCTCGAATTTTGGGACTGTCAGATTTGGTATCAGAGCCTAGGTTTGGGGAACCTAGTGCTTTGAGGAAGCTAAACAAGATCATAAAATTTAATATACTTTAGAAGTGGAAACTTGAAGTGATTGCCTAGAATATTAGTTGGGAAGTGATGTGAGGCGTATAGTTATATGAATTATGTGTATTATGTTTTGATGGTATAATACATATGGTACATATATACTGTGGCTGATCCGATGTACATTTTGAGGTGTAGATTAAGATGGACAGAAAGTCTCCGACTACTACTCCATTAACGACTCAGTCGGATGTCGGTGAGACAAGTGACCCCTCTCGAGAGGTGTTGACTTGGCAGTCATTATCGCAGAGGGTCCCGGAGCACTAAGTACAGATGGCATAGATTCTTGAGAACATCCGAGGCCAAAAAAGTGGCAATAGCAACATCGACGACTGTTTTAGTTATGCCTACTACTTAGGCTGGTTTTGCCCCGATGGTGACTGCACAGGTAGCAGAGTCTAAGACATTAGTCGAGTGGACCACTCCAGTTGTCGCACCTGCTGATATGACACCACCACGACTGAGCAGCCTTTGCATTGGTTTCAACATCAGGCAGTGCAATGTCGGTAGAGACGAAGAGCGTTAAGGATTTCATGAGGTTTAACGCTGGTTATTTCTACAGAGTTGGCAACCCAGAGTTGGTTGGGCATTGTTTACTGACTCATTAGAGGCTACATAAGCTATTTAAGGTTGAGGAGGTAGATTAGGCACAACTCTTCAATTACTATTTAAAATGAGAGGCGACTATTTGGTGGACTACCTACACTGATATTCATCTAGAGTTGTCGATGTGGGTAAGGTTTCGATAGCTATTCCTTTACGAGTACATCCCTATGAAGGTTCAGCTGAGACTTAGGGAGGAGTTTCTGGCTTAGAGATAGAGTACCATCTTGATACTTCAATTTATTGAGAGGTTCAGATACCTGATTCATTACGCTATTGATGTGGCAGGTATGAAAAGACTATAGATCTACTATTTTGTTTGAGGTTCGGATGAGAGGATTGTGAGCATCATTGTGTCGAGTGGAACGTTAGCGCGTAAGACCTATCTACTGCAAATGTCTAGTCAACCTAAGACTTCAGTATATTTATATCAGCCTAGCTAGAGTTCTCGGCCTGAACCGAAACCAAAGAGGCAGCAGGATCAGCAGGGTCAACAGGGAAAAGGTTAGCGTGGCCGACAGGGTGATTGGCAGTTTGATGGTCAGCTGAGACATAATGACAGACAAATGGTTTATCTTACTACACTGACCTACACCTATTGAGCAACCTCGACAGTAGATGGTTTATCTTACTACACTTACACCTATTGAGTGATCGAGACATGATAATAGAAAGATGGTTTATCTTACTATACCTGCACCTATTGAGTAGCCTCGACAGCATTTCTAGCAAGCCAGGGACTGGGGAGGCAGTAACAGGGGAAAGAGGACTCAGGGTCAAGGTCAAGGTCAAGGATAGGGTTAGGTACTGGCAGTGGCATAAATTGGTTGGTAGGAGAGACGTCATTGCTTTGGATGCCAACAAACTGGGCATCTGAGGGTCGATTGTCTGACAGC
This sequence comes from Stephania japonica, assembly GCA_039657345.1. NCBI lineage: Eukaryota > Viridiplantae > Streptophyta > Magnoliopsida > Ranunculales > Menispermaceae > Stephania > Stephania japonica. The sequence continues at coordinate 38,447,759 of CM077559.1, forward strand.
ATCACCACCACCACCACCACAGACTGAGCAGGCTAGAGATAGGGCCCATACAGTTGCATATGTTGTTGCTCAACCGAATCAGGAGGCAAATCAACAGCTAGTTGAGGGTACATTACTTATTTGTGGTTCTTTTATGCATGTCATGTTTGTTTCCGATAGTACATTGTCATTTATTGTGGGACGCATGGTAGGACAGTTAAGGTTACAGATACAGACATTAGACACATATCTTATCTTCAGTACGGTTGTTGGGGCTAAGATATACCCTAATCGGATATGCAGGGATTGCATAGTAGAGGTCGAGGGACACCAGTTACCAGTCGATCTACGAGTGTTGGAGTACCTAGAGTTTGATGCCTTATTGGGCATGAATTGGTTGTCAGCGCATAGTGCACAGATTTACTGCTTCAGTAAAACTGTGACTTTTGACTTCGAGGGTATTCCACTGTTTACATTTTCCAGAGTCACGACAGCTATATCAATTACTAGAGGCCGTTTGGTGACAGCTTAGGAGATGGAGGCATTCATGGCGGTAGTTGAGCTAGAGCCAAGGACAGTAATACGTGTCGAGGATGTCCCAGTTATTTGTGAGTTTCCTGAGGTTTTCCCTGATGATATGCTAGGTTTACTACCACATCGAGCACTTGAGTTCATTATCGAGTTGATACTAGGGCGCAGCAGATCTGTAGTCGACCTACAGGATGTCAGCATCCGAGCATGTGGAGTTGAGAACCCTATTAGAGTTGTACCAGATGGGTTCATTCACCCCAGTATGTCTCTTTAGGGCACTCGAGTCCTTTTTGTTAAGAAGAAGGACGATATTATGTGGATGTGTGTGGACTACAGGAAGCTGAATCAGGTGACGATTCGGAATCGTTACCCACTTCCCAGGATCAATGATTTGTTCGATCAATTGGCAGGAGCAAAGTTCTTCTCGAAGATTGATTTATGCCCAGGCTTTCATCAGCTGAGGATTCGAGAAAGTGACATCGAGAAGATGGCCTTTAGCACGAGATAAGACTTGTTTGAGTTTACAGTCATGTCATTTGGGCTGACTAATGCGCCAACGATTTTCATGAACTTGATGCATAGAGTCCTAAAGCCATTCCTAGATCGATATTTGATAGCATTCATCGATGACATCCTGATATACAGTAACACTCGTGTAGAGCACGAGAGGCATTTCATAAAGGTTCTGTTGCGCTAAGAGAGCATAGGTTGTATGTCAAGTTCAGCAAGCATAATTTTTTAATGACTAATGTGAAGTTTCTCGAACACGTCATTAGTAGTCAGGGCATACATCTTGATGGTGACAAGATTCAGGCAATCATTGACTGGGGACACCTAAGTTTGTTTTTGACATTCGGAGTTTCTTGGGACAGGCATGCTACTATCGGTTTGTGCAGGATTTTTCTTCAATTACATCGCTAATGACGAGGTTGACTAAGAAAGCTGTCAGGTTTAATTGGTTCGAGGAGTGTGATGATGCATTTTGGGAGTTGAAGAGGAAGCTGACAACTAGTTGGGATGTCTTCCTCACCAGTTCTAGCATTACCTGAGGTAGGGAGAGGCTTCTCAGTCTATATTGATGCTTCCGGCACTGGGTTGGGATGTATGTTAATGTAGGATGGACACCTAGTTGCGTACTTATCCAGTGTACGACTTGGAGCTTGTAGTCGTGTTTACACTGAAGGCCTGGAAATACTATCTCTACGGAGAGCGATTCATACCGTTCACGGATCATCAAAGTTTTAGGTATCTATTCACTCAAAGGGATCTAAACATGTGACAAAGGCGATGGCTCGAGTTATTGAAGGACTATGACTTCGTTATTGGGTACCACCCTGGTTAGGCGAATGTTGTAGCTGATGCGTTAAGTCGGGGTGACATTGAGAGTCAGACTGTGCTATGGTGGATAGCATATGGACATGGATTGCTAGAGGTAGTGTTGGTGATGTATTTGACTGAGGCTATTGTTGAGTTGTAGATTTGTTGTCAAATACGGGTTCCTACTGTGTCTCTAAAGCGGGTTATTGAGTGTCAAAGGGCTGACGTACATTTTGATCGCTTCAGTTGTCTGGCTCATGATCCGGGTTGCACAGATTGGTCTGGTTCATCAGATAGGTGCTTGAGACACAAGGGAAGGTTATGGATACATGGGGTACAAAAGCTATATGACAATATTCTGTAGAACGCACACCGTTCGCGGTACATTATTCATCCTGGTAGGACCAAAATGTATCATGACTTGCGACGTTTGTTTTGGTAGCTAGGGATGAAGGCTAATGTGGATTCTTACATCAGGGTTGTCATATTTTCCAACAGGTGAAGGCCGAGCACAAGAGACCAACTGGATTAATTACTCCAGCACTTCCCATTCCACAGTGGAAGTGGGAGCACATTACTATGAATTTTGTCAGTGGGCTACCACATACTACAAGGCGTCATCACGCAGTTTAGGTAGTGATTGACAGATCGACGAAGTTGACACATTTCATTCCAATAACCATGAAATACTCCTTTCCCCAGCTGAGCATTATCTTCGAGCGAGAGATCGTCATGCTACACGGAGTGCCGATATCGATTGTGTCTAACAGGAATCCCAAGTTGACATCAAAACTCTATGAAAGTATGCAGAAGCAATTTGGCACTAGACTTCAATTCAGTACGACTTATCAACCTCAGACAAACGATCAGTTGGAAAGATTGATTTAGATCTTGGAGGATATGCTTAAGGCTTGTATCTTGCAGTTTGGGGTTCGTGGGATGAGTATTTGACGATGTGTGAGCTTGCGTACAACTACAGCTATCAGGTGAGCATTGGCATGTCACTGTTCGAGGCTTTGTATGGTAGGCCCTACAGATCACCTACTTATTGGGCAGAATTAGAGGATATGGCAGTCATTAGGCTTGCCTGAAATTGTTGTTGACCACACAGAGAAAGTTAGACAAATACGGCTGAGACTGCAGCCAGATCAGGACAAACAGAAGAAGTATGCGAACAAGTATCTTAAGGGTTTGAGATATGAGATTGATGACTTGGTGTATTTGAAGGTTTCGCCCTAGAATGGTCATCAAAGATTTGGAATCAAGGAGAAATTGGTTGTGGCGGCCCCAATTTCTGGGGTCGCCCCGTGCTAACAGTTACTTCTCCAGCTCATGCACCAGAAGTAACTGCCACGTCATATCTCTATCCATCGTCTAAGAAACCTTCAAATTAGAGCTATTTATCCTTAAGCAACAGCGGAAATCTTGTCTTAATAAAAGAAACATTATATAAAGTTATTTAATTCAATCTATAGTGGAAAACCCTATATACTTGCATATAGGCGATCAACTATACCAATATATATACAAGTATAGAAGTGGTTGTAGTCTCTCATCCCAAAGTAATACAAAATATCAACATAATATTACTAGCAATATACGTACTAGCAGGCTTCGGCGTAGGCAAGACAGATATAATCGCCAAAGATCTTCTTACCCCTGCTGATACTGGTATCTGCACTCAGTTATCACAAAAACCAGATAACGAGTCCAGTAAGTAAAATCCCAAGGAAAACCACAGTGCATCCCAATTTATGAATATGAGTAGAAGCCAATAAATAGTGTGGAATAATCATGCAATTATCAAGAAAAATAATGCAGGCAACTGCTCAAAAGGAAATGCATGAATATCAACACTCAGAAAACAAATGGGTGTGCAATAAATACCGCCAGTGAAGCTAGGATCAGTGGCCCAGTCATACCCTACTCCAAAGACCCCGCTGACTGTATCCTAGTCACCAAATACACTTGAGAAGAAAAAAAAACAATAAACCGCCGGAACGCTACCATTCCCATCACAATCGGAATTAGATTAACAAAGAAATAAAGCTCAATGAATAAAATAAGAAGATGCAATAGTGGTGTTCAATTGGGTTTTACATATTGGACTCGTTATCTGGTTTTTGTGATAACTGAGTGCAGATACCAGTATCAGCAGGGGTAAGAAGATCTTTGGCGATTATATCTGTCTTGCCTACGCCGAAGCCTGCTAGTACGTATATTGCTAGTAATATTATGTTGATATTTTGTATTACTTTGGGATGAGAGACTACAACCACTTCTATACTTGTATATATATATTGGTATAGTTGATCGCCTATATGCAAGTATAGCCGGGTTTTCCACTATAGATTGAATTAAATAACTTTATATAATGTTTCTTTTATTAAGACAAGATTTCCGCTGTTGCTTAAGGATAAATAGCTCTAATTTGAAGGTTTCTTAGACGATGGATAGAGATATGACGTGGCAGTTACTTCTGGTGCATGAGCTGGAGAAGTAACTGTTAGCACGGGGCGACCCTAGAAATTGGAGCCGCCACAGTTTGGTATCAGAGCTTAGGTTTGAGAAACCTGGTGTTGAGGAGCTTAGGTTTGAGGAACCTAGGTGGGAGGTTGGAATGGAGGTTATAGTTAGCTTTGATATGGTTACATTTGATATCAGATTGAGGTCAAACTTCAGGAATTGGAGTTAAACAAGAGCATAAATTTTAATGAACTTAGATGTGGAAACCCGATGAATTACCTAGAACTTTAGTTGGGAAGTGACTGTGAGGCGGGTAGATTAAGGAATATATATACGTGTATGATTTGATTTGTATTACATATGGCATACGTATATGCTGAGTCTGGTCCGATGCACGTTTTGTGGTGCAGTTTTTGATGGACAGACAGACTCTGACTATTGCTCCGTCTACTGTTCAGCCAGAGGTTGGTGATGCGAGTGATTCGACATGTGAGACGGTGACTCTACAGTCGTTATTGCAAAGGGTCGTGGAGCAACAAGTTTTACATCAGGCACAGATGGCAGAGGTTGTTGAGTACATTCGGGGTCGACGAGATAGGAGTCCCGAGCACCAGACGAGAGATGAAGGGAAGGTGGTGAATGCTACCACATCTGTACTTATTGAGCAGCAACGACAACAACTTTCGCCACAGCACCAGTATAGACATCAAGGTGACCGGGACAGGGGTCAGAGTGACCGGAGTCAGGTTCAGGGATTTGATGACAAGTATACTGGGAGGCGTAAGACACGCAGATGCTTTAGGTGCGGTCAGCAAGGACACTTGCGATATGAGTGTAGAACACTATCACCTCGACGGAATCAAGGTCCGGATAGGAACAGAGTGCACGCAGTGGCACAGCCAGATGCAGGAGCTACTAGGCAGACTAGGAAGAGAGAGACGCGCAAATGTTATAAATGCGGACAGAGAGGACATCTAAGGGTTAGTTGCCAAACACTGGCGGCTGCAGTAGTCGAATATCATAGAAGACGTCGACGACAAGCTGCAGAGGAATCGCAACAAAGAGAGGTTAGTGACAGACAATACGAGCTAGTGAGGAGTGAGACTATGCAACAATGAGAAACTCCGACTAGGACACCAGATGCGGCTAATTCTGTTGTGCCAGGTACTGGAGGTTCACATGAGGGATCGCCACATGTTTCGAGATGTATTTATTGTGGAGTGAAGGACATATACATGGGGAATGTGCGTTGATCTGGATGGCATCGATATTGGTGGAGCTATTGAGTGTTCAGGCTTCTAGTTCAGAACGTATCTGAACAATATATTGGGCAATTAATGAAAAGAGTTAAGTATATTTTTGTGTAAATTATGGAAACTGGTAGTGTTATGTATAAAAACTATTAGGTTGCTTACATTTTGATATAAATGAAACCTGAGGATTTTTTGTTAAGATATATGTATGGTATAGGAATATTATGGAAAATGGATGGTTGTTCAAACATCGTAACATAAGAAATAGTATATCTTGGGTAATCGAAAAAAAAAAAATTAAGAGGCCAAATTCAGACTGTATTGATGACATTGAGGGAACACAGACTGGGTGTAAAAATTCAGAAGGTGAAGTTCCGGGGTATGTTATCAATAGTCAGGATATATTCTTTATAAAAGACAAGATTTTAGCAGTGATTGACTTGAAGACATCAAAGACTGTTACCGAGATATGAAATTCTTGTGTCTAGTAAGATACTACGGTGATTTGTACAGGATTTCTCCATGATTGCAGCACCAATGATGAGGCTGACAAAAGAAGGATGTTTTCTTTTGGATGGTCTGAGGAGTGTGAGCAGGCATTCCTGGAGTAGAAGTAAAGATTGATTTCTACACCAGTGTTGACATTATCTGAGTCAGTGAAGAGTGTGATCAGTTACACTGATGTTTCAAGGACTGGACTGGGATGTGTTCTGATGCAAGAGGGACGACCAGTGGCTTGCTTATCCAGGCGATTTCAATCGCATGAATGTAGTTACTCTGTATATGATTTGAAGCTTGCTGCAGTTGTATTTGCGCTAAAGCTTTGGATGCGTTATCTGTATGGAGAGAAGTTGTACGTTACACCAACCATCAGAGTCTACGCTACATTTTCACACAAAAGGATATTGATATACGTCAGAGGAGATGGTTATAGTTGCTAAAAGATCCTGATTTACGATCGAGTATCATCTTGGTAAGGCCAATGTGTGGCGGATCTTTTGAGTAGATGCGAGTCGACATCGAGCGATGCGATATATGGGACTTTGTTGGATGCAAAGATCGATTATGAGCATGTCAGGCATTGCAGCTACGCATGATGCTCAGATTTGTGGTCAGATGAGGGTACTGACAGTGTCACTAGGGTGAGTAATCGGGGTGTCAGAGGGCTGATGGGCTCGATGAGCAGTTCAGTGGTTTGGCACGGGATTCCGAGTGCACTGATTGGGCGGAGACGTGTGACAAATGTTTACAACACCGAGGTCAATTATAAGTACCAGCAATGCTAGAGAGACGTAGTGTTTTAGAGGATGCGCACAGGTTGCGATATGCAATTCATCCGGGCAGAACCAAGATGTACCATGATTTGCGGAGATTGTTTTGATGGCCGGGGATGAAGGCTGACGTTGGCGAGTATGTTCGAGGGTGTAATATATGTCAGCAGGTGAAGACTGAGGCTAAGCGACTTGGAGTATTGTTGCGGACTTCGAAATGAGACGATGCGTGTTGGGTGGTGATTGACAACTAACGAAATCGTTGTACATCATATCAGTTTTGATGCAATACACATTTTTCCTTAGTTGCCAAACTGCATGGGATGTCGAAGACTGTCAGACTGCAGGAGATTTCCAAATTTATATCGAGGTTCTGGGGAGCGGAGTAGAGGCAGTTGGCATAAGGTTGCAGTTCAACATGAAGTTATCGTTCTCAGACAGATAGCAAATTATAGAGATTGATACGAATTGTAGAGAATTATGCTGAGGGTGTACATGATGAAATTTGGAGGTTCGTGAGAGGATTACTTACCCGGAGTAAGTTTGTCTACAACAACAACTATCAGACAAGTATTGGGATATCATCATTAGAGGCACTGTATGGGAGACCCTGCAGATTTTCAGTACGTTGGGCAGAGCCGGAGGATACAGTTACGATAGGGTCAGAGATGATTGTGGATCATACAGGAAAATTTGGCAAAATTCGTCAGAGGCGGTGAAGATGGTGAAAGACTTTATGTGGTTTAACCCCACTTATTTTTATGGGGTAAGCGATCCAGAGTTAGTTGGGTGTTAGTTGATGACGCATCGACAACTACATCAGTTATTGGAAGTGCCGGAGGTTGAACAGGCACGAATTTCGGGGTATTGCCTGAGAGGACAAACGGCGGCCTGGTGGACGACTTATACTGATACACAACCGAAGCCGATGACTTGGGCTGAGTTTTATCAGCTGTTTTTACATATATATTCCGATAGAGGTACAACTGAGGCTCAGAGAAGAGTTTCTCGCGTTGAGGCAGGGTACCATGTCTGTGCCTGCATACATGGAGAGATTTAGGTATTTGATGCAGTACGCCATAGATGTGGTGAATATCGAGAAACTCCGGATTTATTACTTCATCAGGGAATTAGATGAGAAGATCGCTGATGTTATTGTTGCGAGTGGAGCCGACATTTTGCAGGCTTTATATACGATAGGGTTTTGGCTCGTGAGATATACTTGCTGCAAAGCGAGGAGCGATCGGATCAAGTTGGATAGAATTCTCGGTCTAATCACAAGCTGAAGAAACAAAGGGAGGAGTTTAGCAGCCAGTGCAGGCTAGAGATAGGGTCGATGTTGTTGCACTGTCGATCCGGGAGGAGACTAGATAGGCTGTTGAGGATACTTATGAGTTTATTTTCTTATTTTGTTGTTTTATTTCGTAGGTGAAGCTATTGTTTTATTACCTACACGATTGAGGACGATTGATGTGTTCACCGGAGGATGTTGATGGAAAATTGATTGATCATGCGATACACAAGGCCATAGCGAGGGTTATCGGGTGACGGACTAGGATTGAGCGTTATCACTAGTGGATTCCCAGAGGGATGTGTTATGGGCAATGGGCCAGGTGATGCGTACACTAGTGGGAATCCCGATGTACCAGAGTATGGTTTAGGACTGAGTCGCGGATGAGATGGGATGTCAGCAACGATCAGACAGAGTTATCAGAGACATTATTCACACAAGATAGAACATGCGTGAGGTGAAGGGCTGGTGGGGTGTACCATTGGTGGGATCTCAAGATGGAAAAAAAATTCCGAGTGAAGGACCAATTGATATGCATTGGTGGAATCTCAGATGGAAAAGATTCTGAGTGAAGGACCAATTGATACACACACTGGTGGGATCCTGACGTATTGGAAGCAAGTTCAATAAAATTTGACCTTGTGAATGGGTGCGGTTTGATGAACTGGAGAATTTTACTCGGGATTGTTCAATTTCGAGGACGAAATTCTTTTAGTTGGGAAGAATTGTAACGGCCCAAATTAATTAAATCAGGATTAGGGTTAATCACGAGGATTAACGGGTAATTTGGGCGTTACGTGGATAGCTGGGTTAACTTGAAAATGAGTACCCAGGCTTGTATTATGTTATTTGTGTATGTTGTATGTCTATTATTGTGATGGGAAAGTTATTATTATTTATATAAACATCATATGGGTGTAACTTGATGCCGGGCGAGGTTGAGCGCCGGGGTTTCGTGTTGTGAGTCAGGCCAACGCGGGGGTTCTGAAGTAGTAAAGCCGGGCGTTGGGGTTTGATTAGATTAAATTTATTAAGCATGACTAAGGTGGAGGATTTAATTTAATGGAAATTTAATATAACCTTAGGATAAAAATTATATTTGGTGCACTAAGTGTGGGACCACCTTGGGGTGCGTGCGGGACGCGAGGCACCGAGTGCCGAGTGGTCGGGAGACTAGTATGACCCTATTTATAAATTTTGGGAATTTATTGAGTAGATTTGATAATTTATATAGTCCAAATTAATTGAAATTGTAAAGTTCTATAGTTGTGGCTGGATAAATAAGCATCAGTTGGATGTTCCTCGGGATGCACAACAAGGCAATTTGAGGTCACCAGTGTCAAGATAAGGTGTTAGTGAGTTGGAGTGACACAGGATGAACAGTAATCACAAGATTTGCCTCGAGATGAGTGTGCACAGTAGATCAATATCAACTATATATATATATGTTGACCGATCAAACAAATGAAGAATAGGGAAAATTGAGAGAGAAGAGGAGAGAGATCAGTGGAGGAAGAGGGAGAAGACCATAGCTGGAGTTGAGAGTGTGATTGAGGCATCAACCAACAACAACAACAAGATCCCAAGGTATGATTCATCAAACTTGGGTGATTTATGAGATTTCGATTTTGTTGAAGAATTTGAGGAAATTCGAATTTGTGAAGTGTTAAATTCTGTATTTGGTTGAGATTTCATGTTTATGAGGTTGGTATAACATGAGTTGTGTATTTGATCAAGTTTGGGAGAGATTTGATGAATTTGTGAAAATGGGTTTTGAACATGATTTTTATGATTTGTTGAATTTGAGGTTTAAGCTCGATAAATTCGTGTTTAATGATGTTTTTGGGTGTCAATGAGGCATGTGGGAAGTGGGAAAATCGATTTGAATGGGTTTAGGAGGTGCTGGAATCCAGAAATTTGAATTTGGAAATGCCTGACAGAGTGCTATTAGCGCGCTAATAGCTGGAATTAGCGCGCTAATTTCTTTCTGGAACTGATGATGAATAGTGATCGAGATCAATTAGCGCGCTAATTGATCTCATTAGCGCGCTAATAATCATCTGGAATAGAATTTAGTGTGAAATTGGACATAATTGATTATAAACCAAATTATTGACCAATAAACCTTGAAATTTGGTCCCATGAGTCTCAAGACAGTGGAATTGAGTCAAGAATTAGTCGAGGGTTGAACCGGGGGTATTTTCGGGGTTTGTTGACCGCTGATTGAGGTATGTAAAACCCAATTGAACACCACTATTGCATTTTCTTATTTTATTCATTGAGCTTTATTTCTTTGTCAATCTAATTCCGATTGTGATGGGAACGGTAGCGTTCCTGCGATTTATTCGGGTGTTTGGGGTTTTTTTTTTCTTCTCAAGTGTATTTGGTGACTAGGATACGGTCAATGGGGGTCTTTGGAGTAGGGTATGATCGGGCCACCGATCCTAGCTTCACCGCGCGTATTTATTGCACACCCATTTGTTTTCTCGAGTGTTGATATTCATGCATTTCCTTTTGAGCAGTTGTCTGCATTATTTTTCTTGATAATTGCATGATTATTCCACACTATTTATTGGCTTCTACTCATATTCATAAATTAGGATGCACTGTGGTTTTCCTTGGGATTTTACTTACAGGACTCGTTATCTGGTTTTTGTGATAACTGAGTGCAGATACCAGTATCAGCAGGGGTAAGAAGATCTTTGACGATTATATATGTCTTGCCTACGCCGAAGCCTGCTAGTACGTATATTGCTAGTAATATTATGTTGATATTTTGTATTACTTTGGGATGAGAGACTACAACCACTTCTATACTTGTATATATATTGGTATAGTTGATCGCCTATATGCAAGTATAGCCGGGTTTTCCACTATAGATTGAATTAAATAACTTTATATAATGTTTCTTTTATTAAGACAAGATTTCCGTTGTTGCTTAAGGATAAATAGCTCTAATTTGAAGGTTTCTTAGACGATGGATAGAGATATGACGTGGCAGTTACTTCTGGTGCATGAGCTGGAGAAGTAACTGTTAGCACGGGGCGACCCCAGAAATTGGGGCCGCCACATTGGTACCAAGGTTCATTAGACTATTCAGGGTTGAGGCAAGCATCGGAATTGTGGCGTACAAATTGGAGTTGCCACCACAGTTAGCAGGGCTTCGTTCAACATTCCTTATATCTATGTTGAGACCGAGACTGATTGTTGATGTTAAACAGATTGAGGTTTTGCCTGATGTGACCTACGAGGAACAACTGATGGAGATTATGGATTGCAGGATACAGACTTTACAAAAGAGGGAGGTCCCGAAGGATAATGTACAATGGCATCATCACGGGACTGAGGGACTCACCTGGGAGCTTGAGTCTACTATGCGCGTCGTTACCCTTAGCTATTTGCTGGTAAGAATTTCGTTTTGATTTAAATTTCAGGACGAAATTTCAAATAGTTGGGAAGAACTGTTACGACCCAATTCTAATTTACCGTCATTTATGACATCATTATAGACGTGGGCGACAGCTCAGACGTTCGTAGACCTCGCAACTAGATCGGATCACACGTGGATTAGGTATACAAACCGTTTTGTGTGCTATTTGATGTGTTTTGCGATGTATATGTTCAATTTAGTTAAATTGAATCGCAATATGTGTGTTTATATTGATTATTGCAAATCGAGACAGTGTGATGGGTATTCGCCTCAAGTAGCGTGTAGAAGTGGGTACCGGGTGGGCAAATGACTAGTACACTAGGCCAAGGGTTTATACACACATAATAAATGATAAAACATGTTAAATAATTAATATAAAATGTCATATACACGTTAGTGACACGAATGTACATGTTTACACGGCACAGCTTGGGACTGGGTACCGAAACGCCTGAGGATTGGTTGGTTTGTTGTGAGCAAGGATAAGAGCCAATGATAAAGTCTCCATTTAAGTCACTTTTAGATGACTATTTGACCCACAAGAGCCCTTGAATCAAGCCTTCAGATGTGGGTATACATTTGATGACAATTTTTATATGAATAGTCAAAATCTCACACATTCCTCACATTTTCTCTCTCCTCCTTATCATTTGGACGAAAATTTGTAAAAGTGGTGAGGGTTTGTTAAGCTTTGGAAACCAATTTGGAGCACAAGAAGGCTAGGAAATTTATTAAAAAGGTTATATCCAAACTCTCCATCTCATTCTCTACATTTCGGGCGTATTTTCTCGGGTTTTGATGAGGTTTTTGGGGTTATGATGTGAGCACACAAGTTTGTAAGGTGTTGCTATGGTTTCAAGTCGTTGAGTTGAAGCAACTATGATGGTTTTTGGTATTGTTGTTGTTGTTGCATTGGTTTCAAGAGCATTTTAGGGTTTTGACCAAGAAATCTCGGGGTTTTCATCTCAAACAGGTTTTGTCAAAGGATTTTCATTTCTCGTAGATGGTTTGATGTTTCAAGAGTGTTTGGGATGAGCGCGGATCACGACAACGAGCCGAGGGGTCTGAGAACCCCTGGAGGCATCTCTAGTTCAGACGCCACTAGGGGCGTCGTGGCGGTTAAAGCCCACAGCACCACCCGAGGTGTCCAGACCAGAGGCCCCCTCCACCCCCACGTTTTAAGTCACGGCATGGGGGTGGAAGCATGACAGCATGAGTCACAGCGTCAGGTTAGGGCTCACTTGTTGGATTTTGGGGTTCAAACGCAGCGGAGATTTCAAAACAATTTTGAGAAAAAAAACCCCAACAGGATCCGAATCTGATTCCATTAAAACACGTTTAGACTATGAAAACTTAATCATACCTCAGTCGCAATGTACCTTTCTGAAGGTTAATCGATCTCTAAGGCGCTGCCAACAACGAACGCCCTCTATCAGCTGTCCACACACGAATGGCGACCGAGATTCAAAGTGCTAGCTTCGAGAGAATTTCAAACTTTTGTTTCTCTCCAAAACGATCCAGAGGATACCAAAAACTCTAAGTTGTTTCTAAAACGAAAAATAGAGTTTCGGCCTTTTAATAATTCTTTCGTTCTTGTATTCTAACTCAAAGCGTCTATTTATACAACCCTTGTATATAGACGGTTAAGTAAATTACACATATACCCCTACTTAAAGAAGTATAAGTGTAATACACTACAAGGACGTTTACGTCATGAATTTTATCATATAAAATTCATTTTTCTCAACCATCTTAAAATCTCGCAAAAAACATTCTTAGTGTGCGACCCTAATAGGCTCATACAACGTTGGCGTGTACCAAAACACATTTTGGTATACAAGTCATAAGCGACCTCTAGCAAGACATTATGACTACCCAAGTTGTACGATTATCAAATCGATATAACCTAATCAATAGTATATATAACATCCTTTTGTCACACGATATCCTTTTGATCAAACATAAGGCATGGAATTGTCATCCAACATGTTCAATCGTACTAGTCTCGATTTCAAGGTAGATCGAAAACATCTAAGTGACATTGATCAATATCAATTCACTTAGACTAGGCCTTTTAACAGTCTAACATATCGAGGATCCACTGGATATCTCTCTTTATATGAGAGGGACAAATTCTATCTCGATTACACAACTTCACCACATTATTCACACAATAACCAATCACAACCTTTATAATTGTCCTAGGTTAAAGACAACGTTTGATTGCGTCAAATCACCGTATTCCTAATGTTGAAGTCTCTGGTAATCTCAAGTCGAGGATTGAAAAATATACCTATCATGAGAAACAACTATGACTTAATCCATGTGATGTTCTCATAGCGGGTCGGTCCAAGATACTTTATTCTATAATAAGTACTCATGATCTTGATTCGTATTCCTATACGTATGATCATCGTATGATCATCAATCAAGACTCATACTAGTCTTAATTCATTATAGTTCCCAGTATAATAATCGACTAGGGACATTTAGGATATTTCTGTAAATACCCATGGATCTTATTATAATGTAAACATGCAAATCAATTATAATAAACAGCAAATAAAATCCTCTATTTTATTAACTAAAATGTATTCATAAAGACTGTTAATGGATTGACCTAGGGCACATTACCCAACATCTCCCACTTGCTCTAGGGCCAATCATTCATGCATCTAATGCCTAATGATCTAACATGACCATCATGTTTTGCTTGTGGAAGAGCCTTTGTCAATGGATCTGCAACGTTGTCTTCGGTAGGTACTCTGCAAATCTTTACGTCTCCTCTCTCAATAATTTCTCTCGATGAGATGAAAACGCTTTGAGTATATGTTTGGATCTGTGGTGTGATCTAGGTTCCTTGGCCTGTGCTATTACCCCGTTATTGTCACAATACAAACAAACAGGGTTAGCAATACTTGGAACTACACCTAGTTCAGAAATGAACTTTTGATCCAAACTGCCTCTTTTGCTGCATCGGACGCTGCAATATACTCAGCTTCTGTTGTAGAATCTGCCACGATCTCTTGCTTCGAACTTTTCCAAACTTCGCACCCCCATTCAAAGTAAACACATATCCAGATCACGATCTAAAATCATCTATATCGTTTGAAAACTTGCATCTGTGTAACCATTTACAACTAGATCATTTTCAAAACCTCCATAGACCAAGAACACTTCCTTAGTCCTTCTTAAGTACTTAAGGATGTTCTTTACTGCTATCCAGTGACTCTCACCTGGATCTGACTGATATCTGCTTGTAGTGCTCAAAGCATATGATACATCAGGCCGAGTGCATAGCATGGCGTACATGATAGATCCAATAGCGAGATGCATATGGAATCTTATTCATACGGTCTCGCTCATCATTTGTCTTAGGACATTGATTCTTCTTGAGACTTATGCCATGAGACATTGGCAACAATCCTCTTTTAGAGTCTTGCAAACTGAACCTATTCAGTACCTTGTCTATGTAAGCACTCTGACTTAGACCGATTAGCCTCTTAGATCTATCCCTATAGATCCTTATCCCTAGGATATAGGCTGCATCTCCTAAGTCTTTCATTGAGAAACACTTCCCTAACCATGACTTGACACTCGCAATGTTGGGATGTCATTTCCAATGAGTAATATATCATCAACATACAGTACCAGAAAAACAACTACACTCCCACTGACCTTCTTGTATACACAAGGCTCATCTTCGTTCTTAATAAAACCAAAATCCTTGATTGCTTCATCAAAACGAAGATTCCAACTCCGAGAAGCTTGCTTTAATCCATAAATGGATCTTTGAAGCTTGCATACCTTCCTAGAATTCTCAGGATGTGCAAAACCTTCAGGTTGTGTCATATACACGTCCTCAAGCAGCTTTCCATTAAGAAATGCTTGTTTTTACATCCATTTGCCATATCTCATAGTCATAATATGCGGAAATGGCAATTAAAATTCTTATAGATTTAAGCATGGCTACTGGCGAAAAAGTTTCATCATAATCAACACCTTGAGTCTGCCTGAAACCTTTTGCTACAAGTCTTGCTTTGAAAGTATGCACTTTGCCATCCATGTCAGTTTTCTTCTTGAAAACCCATTTACATCCAATGGTCTTACCACCTTCAGGTAAATCAACCAAGTTCCAAACTTGGTTATCATACATGGATTGCATCTCGAGTTCATGGCACTTAGCCATTTATCCGAGTCCGGTCCGTACATAGCCTCCCGATAAGTGGTGGGCTCATTTTGATCTATAAGCAACACATCACGATTATTAGTAATGAGAAATCCGAATCTCTCTCGGCTCATGTCTCACCCTACCATTTACGTGGGCCTTGTGTCACTTGCGGAGACTCAATCTGGTTCGAAACGTTGTTGAACTTCCAATAGCGGTTCGGTGTTTATTTGTGATTCTTGAACTTCTTCAAGATTTATTTCTTTCCCACTAGTGTCTTTTGAAATAAACTGTTTTTCCATAAAGGCACCATACCGAGCAACAAACACTTTGTTCTCAGCGGGATTATAAAAATAATATCCTTTTGTTTCCTTAGGATACCCTACAAATAAACACTTATCAGATTTAGGTGCTAATTTTTCTGAGGCTTGTCGCTTTACATAAGCCTCACAACCCCAAATCTTAAGAAAAGACAAACTAGGTCTCTTCCCGTACCATATCTCATATGGTGTTTTATCAACCGCTTTAGAAGGAACTCGATTTAGAGTGAAAGCTGCAGTTTGTAATGCATAACCCCAAAAAGATAATGGAAGATCCGCATGACTCATCATAGATCGAACCATATCTAATAAGGTTCGATTTCTCCTTTCAGAAACTCCATTCCATTGTGGAGTTGCTGGTGGAGTTAATTGTGAGACAATCCCACAACTTCTAAGATGTTCATCAAATTCTTGGCTCAAATATTCACCACCTCGATCTGATCGAAGTGCTTTAATAGTTTTACCAAGTTGATTCGCACTTCATTTTGAAATGTTCGAAACATCTCAAATGATTCAACTTTATGTTTCATAAGATATACATAACCATATCTACTTGAAATCATCAGTAAATGTAATGAAGTACTGGTAACCTCCTCTAGCCATTGTGTTTATAGGACCGCATACATCAGTATGTATTAGACCCAATAAATCACTTGCCCTTTCACTGTGTCCAGTAAAGGGAATTTTAGTCATCTTTCCTAGTAAACAAGATACGCACGTTTCATATGATTCCAAATCAAATGAATCTAGAAGTCCATCTTTATGGAGCTTCGTTATGCGTTTCTCATTTATGTGGCCAAGACGACAATGCCAAAGATAGGTTTGATTCAAATCATTTGACTTGGATCTCTTTGTATTTATATAAAAGACTGGAGTATCTCTGGACCTTTTCATGCTTAGAATATAAAGACCATCACACAAATCAAGCATTTGCATAAAAAATGCCTTTACGAGAAATTGAACATCTATTATTCGCAATAATAAAATCAAAACCATCCATATCCAAACATGAAACAGAAATGATGTTTCTACGCTCAAGCAGCAGCACATAATAACAATTATTTAAAGTTAAAATAAGTCCACTAGATAAAACTAAGTCATATGATCCAACAAATTAGGGCGAAACTCTTGCTCCATTCCCTACGCGGAGGATGACTTCTCCTTTCTTCAACTTTCTACTTCAGTGAGTCCCTGCACATTTATACAAATGTGAGATCCACATCCGGTATCCAATACCCAGGAATCACTAGTAGATAAATTAATTTCAATAACATAAATACCTGTGTTGGTAGTCGCACTACCCTTTTTCTTCTTTAAATCTTCCAGATAGAGTTTGCAATTTCTGAACCAATGTCCAGGTGCATGGCAGAAATGACAATTTCCTTCCTTTTCCTTTTGGTGCTTTGAAGCAGGAACAGGCTGGGGTTTGACTTGTTCCACAGGCTTTGCAATAGGTGCAAAGAATGACCTTGGCAACTTTAGCCTTGCCTTTGCCTTTCTTCTTCATTCCCTTTCCTTTTGGACCATCAAGACATTAGTAGAGGGTTTCTTGATATTTTGTTCAGCAGTTTTGAGCATCAAATGCAACTCTGAAATTGATTTCTCCATATTATTCATATTGTAGTTCATCACAAATTGTGAGTAACTCTCTGGTAATGAATTCAAGATCAAATCCGTAGCCAACTCTTGGCTTATGGGAAATCCAAGTCTATCAAGTTGGTCAACATAGCCCTTCATCTTCAGAACATGAGGACTAACGACGCACCCTCGGTCATCTTACAAGAATGGAGGTTCTTGACTGTCTCAAACCTTTCTTGCCTAGCTTGCTTTGTGGAACATTTCCTTCAAATAATTACAGCCATGTCGTAGGCTTCCATTAGTTCCATGTCCTTCTGAAGTTCAGGAACCATAGTTGCCAACATAATGCATGCAACATCAGTAGAATCGTTGACATGCTTATTATGCGCATCCTTCACAGCTTTCGTAGCATTGGTCGGTGGGTCCTCGGGGATCGGTGCATCCAGGACATACAACTTGCGTTCATGCTTGAGAACGATTCTCAAGTTTCGAACCAATCAAGAAAGTTAGTCCCGATAGCTTATCCTTCTCAAGGATAGATCGCAGTGACAGGGGATTATTGTTACTTGAAGAGGCCATTGATCTACAATAAAGATTATGCAGAGTTTATTTTAGTATAGAGGAATAGACTCCCACTAAATTAACAACCCTCCTAAAACATACTTTTTTTATTTAGGGACTAAATCCATATTTCACCTAATTCTATGACAACTATGGCATGAAACACAAAACTAGATTATTTAGGTAGGTAACAGTTACCAATTACATCTTATGTAACTTTAGATACTTTTATGAGACACAGGACATCTTATGTCTTAGCATGTTTTTATCTCATCATATGCCTAAAGTCCAAAACTATTTTGATAGCTTTATTAAGTCGGACCAATTTAAACATTTAGGTAACTCTTACCCAACTTATCTCACCAAGATAACACAATACACCCAACTATGGCTGAAACTATATTAGTGCGATCAAGGCCTTGACAAGTGTTTAAAATTGGATGGCACAAGACTTAAGATTTAATAGAGGGATTTTTATTCAGTTTTAGTGATTTTAATTAAACAATGAAATATCATATATTTTTTTTTTTTTTTAGAAGACAAATCTCAATTCCGAAAATTGAAATTTCATATAGAAAATCATATTTTTCGCTGATTTTACCATACCAAATTTACCCCTTAGTTTATCCAAAATTAAGTCAATTAAAAACGTTTTAATTAACTCGGGCCCACATCTAACTAATCATCTTATCCTAATCCAATTAGGACTTTAGATATTTGAATCCTAGCATATCACAAATAACAAACTTCTCCATATTTATCTCCTATCCAATAGGGATAAATAAGCCGAGTTTGCATATATCTCCTACTCTAATTGTTATCTATCTTTATCAAATAAAACTTCATAACAACATAGATATAACAAGATAAATAAATAATTTCGTAAATTAATTATTTACAATTTCGATCTTCATCCAAACAATCACAAATATGTAGTTGGATCATGAATTACTATCTCAATCGAATCTAACATATTAGTTTCGAATTAACATTCAGACTTATACAATTTAAGAAACTTAAATTAATGTTACCTAAATATGCATACTTGAATTACGAGATTTCATCCATGCATCAATATACAAAAATAAAGATTATACCTAATGGTGTCATGGATAACAGAATACGAAATTCAATTCATTAAAATTATTCGAACCTAACATGGTTACTTGCATGTATGAAACTGATTTCAATTAAATCATTAATATATGTATCATATACACAAAACATGATAATAAATCTCCTAGAAAACTTATGTATATCACATATACATCAACTATAATCATGCTTTCAATCATATATCATAAAAACATGCAATGAGTTTAATGGAATCAAACTCGAAGGCTCTGACACCACTGTTGTATTTTGGGGTTCAAACGCAGCGGAGATTTCAAAACAATTTTGAGAAAAAAAACCCCAACAGGATCCGAATCTGATTCCATTAAAACACGTTTAGACTATGAAAACTTAATCATACCTCAGTCGCAATGTACCTTTCTGAAGGTTAATCGATCTCTAAGGCGCTGCCAACAACGAACGCCTCTCTATCACCGTCCACACACGAATGGCGACCGAGATTCAAAGTGCTAGCTTCGAGAGAATTTCAAACTTTTGTTTCTCTCCAAAACGATCCGAGAGGATACCAAAAACTCTAAGTTGTTTCTAAAACGAAAAATAGAGTTTCGGCCTTTTAATAATTTCTTTTCGTTCTTGTATTCTAACTCAAAGCGTCTATTTATACAACCCTTGTATATAGACGGTTAAGTAAATTACACATATACCCCTACTTAAAGAAGTATAAGTGTAATACACTACAAGGACGTTTACGTCATGAATTTTATCATATAAAATTCATTTTTCTCAACCATCTTAAAATCTCGCAAAACCATTCTTAGTGTGCGACCCAATAGGCTCATACAACGTTGGCGTGTACCAAAACACATTTTGGTATACAAGTCATAAGCGGCCTCTAGCAAGACATTATGACTACCCAAGTTGTACGATTATCAAATCGATATAACCTAATCAATAGTATATATAACATCCTTTTGTCACACGATATCCTTTTGATCAAACATAAGGCATGGAATTGTCATCCAACATGTTCAATCGTACTAGTCTCGATTTCAAGGTAGATCGAAAACATCTAAGTGACATTGATCAATATCAATTCACTTAGACTAGGCCTTTTAACAGATCTAACATATCGAGGGATCCACTGGATATCTCTCTTTATATGAGAGGGACAAATTCTATCTCGATTACACAACTTCACCACATTATTCACACAATAACCAATCACAACCTTTATAATTGTCCTAAGTTAAAGACAACGTTTGATTGCGTCAAATCACTCGTATTCCTAATGTTGAAGTCTCTGGTAATCTCAAGTCGAGGATTGAAAAATATACCTATCATGAGAAACAACTATGACTTAATCCATGTGATGTTCTCATAGCGGGTCGGTCCAACTTTATTCTATAATAAGTACTCATGATCTTGATTCGTATTCCTATACGTATGATCATCGTATGATCATCAATCAAGACTCATACTAGTCTTAATTCATTATAGTTCCCAGTATAATAATCGACTAGGGACATTTAGGATATTTCTGTAAATACCCATGGATCTTATTATAATGTAAACATGCAAATCAATTATAATAAACAGCAAATAAAATCCTCTATTTTATTAACTAAAATGTATTCATAAAGACTGTTAATGGATTGACCTAGGGCACATTACCCAACATCACTGTCCTAGAACACCACTCACGGCGTCCAAAACAGGTTCAGAAAAATGATTTTTTTTTAAATAAATGGCCTATTGGGGGTTCACCTAAGGTTTATATAACCCATATGGAAGGATAAATGGGTAGATTTGACAATGATTTGGTATGAATGAGGATTTTTGAGGTTTTAGAAATTTATTGGGATTATCAAAAATCATGTTTTAGGCTCGTTCGACAGGTAGTTAACACGCAGTTGGTGGCGTGCATTGGCGTTAGCAAACTAGTGGAGCGCGATTTGAAGTGTGTAGTATCCCAATTGAAATTCACTTTGAGTATTTACTGCTTGATTATTTGAATTCATGCATGTTGTTCATTTAATCTCATTTCTATTATTTATTTATGGACAGTTGAGTTTACTCCCGCCGAGTTTATTTTATTTCGTCGGCATTGTGGCACACTAGACCATAGCATGTGTTTTAGAGGTATGTCGGTGGATTGTGGACCTGACTGCTGAGTTTTTCTATGCGCCGTGATCTTTGCCGGCTACCAAGCAAAGTCAGGGATTTTAGTCAGTTCAAGTTTACTCACTAGCGGTGCCTGGGTGATAATCTGAAGTCTGGTGCTAGTCTGACCTAGATCATGCACGCACTTTGATTCACTACTATTTGATATTCATGCGAGGATTTTTCCCAGTTGCTTGATTCTTTTCTTCCTCATGTTTTTTAATAGTATTTTGACTCCAGCATTTATTTATATTATTTACTTCATTAAGTTCCTTGGAATTACTCACTCTGGACTCATCATCTATTTTTTTGTGATGATGAAGTGCAGACCCTAGTACGAGTAGGGGGAAAGGCAAGCTTGAGGACTTCTAATCGACTTTGGTGCTTGACTCATATGTGTGGTTATTTTCTTACTTATTTTTATGTTGGGCTAGATTGAGAGATACTGGACATGTGTATAACATGATTGAGGTTTATTTTGATATTTTGAGACATTTGGATCTTTGTTATATATTGATGGTATTTTGGTTGGGTTTCCACACTACGAAATGCTCTACCACATGATTTACGCTTTATATTTTGATGAATTGTGTTTTAAAGTCTTCCGCTGAAAATTGTTGATATTAAATAGATGAAAATTGAGTTTGTAAGCTAACTTGATTGATTAAATTTAACAATGATATAAAAGTTAGTAGAATTTAGGTTGACAGATGGTACATGGTGCATGTGGGACACAGATGGGCCTATTTTTATGCAAGGTTGTTGGCCCCAGCGCATGACGTGGCGGTCTCAGATTTTGGGATCGTCATAGGTGATCTTTGTTGTGAAAGGAGTTGTTTGAAGTTAATCAAATTATTTTGTAGTTCAAAGTTACGGTAAGGTGGTTGGAAGCGACCCGAGGCCCATCGTCGTAAATTCAAGTTGTTTGAAGTGGCCAAGTGCCCGCAGTTTGGCATTCAAGCTGTTTGAAGTGGCCAAATGCCTACAGTTTGACCTTAAACTGTTGGAAACGGCTTTAAGCCCACAGTTTGAGGACGATCGCCCAAGCCGTTGGAAGTGGCCTTGGGCCCACAATTTGATAATGTTAGGGGTTACTTCAAGTTGTTTTGAAGAGTGTTGAGACCATTTAGGCGTCTATCTTTTACATTTTGTCACTCATATATTCGTTAATTTATTTATTTAGTCTGCCTATCATGCATTTGTTGTTTCCCTTTATATTTTATTTCCCGCATGATTTATGGACTTTTTTTATTGGATTCGCTAAATTACTGTTTAGATTTTACTCGTTATTACTTTTTACTTTATTTTACTCACCGTCTAGTTTGTGACGGTGGGTGTAGGTCCGCAAACAAACAAGGGCAAGGAGTCGATGATTGTTGACTTCCTCTAAGGACTCTCAGAGCAAATTCTCTTTTGTATACTTGTAGGTTTCTTTTGGTTTTTGTAATACTTATATATGATGTTTTGAAACACTTAGGTTTATTTTGGAGTTGTGAGATGTATCGATGCATGTTTATTGCTTGTAATGAACACTTAGTACTTGATATGCATGCTATTTGTACATCTGTAGGGTTCCACACTATATGTTGTCCCAACTTTATTTGATGGAGTTATTCAATTATTTAAGTTGATTGCTCCACTAAACTTGTAAAATTTGCAAATCTTAAATAACTCGACTTATAAATGTCAAATGATTGAAAATAATGGAAATGGAGGTTAAATAGGTTTGCGTTGACCTTGCAAGGTCTGACTCGGGGGATCCACGTTGGCCTCGGCTGGGTGAGGCTCAATTTGTGGGGAACTGGGGCCATCACTGTGTACTAGGGTTTTACGGAGGTGTTGTCGATTTGGTAGCACTGAGGAAACGAAGGAATTTGGTTGGAGATGATAGGAAATCTCGGTCTTACGTGGAGTTACGTGGTTGTTGTTATGGTACACGAGTGAGTTTTTGTGGTGGGTCCTGAACTCCGTTGGAATGTCACGGATAGCATGGGTGCTAAGTGGATTGGCTTTAGTTTTTTTTGTGCAACTTCCTTTTTGCAAACTAGGGAATTTTGGCGGGCAAAAGTGAGGTGGGGACTTGATTCTATTTAGCATCTCATTTTTTGTATTCTCTATTTGTAAATATATATTTTTATATATTAATAAAAGGAGTATCGCCTCCATTCATCAAAAGAAAAAATCATTTGTATAGTTTCAATAGTCATTTTAATTATACCTCAAGAATAAGGTGTTACTTTGAAAAGAATTTTATAGT
The DNA here is from genome assembly GCA_039657345.1 of Stephania japonica. Taxonomy (NCBI): domain Eukaryota; kingdom Viridiplantae; phylum Streptophyta; class Magnoliopsida; order Ranunculales; family Menispermaceae; genus Stephania; species Stephania japonica. The sequence goes on from CM077559.1 coordinate 38,471,415, forward strand.
CTATATTACATATATTAAATTATAAATTAATAAATTAAATAATATATTAAGTAAATGATATCATAGGTTAACACGAAAACACAAAAAGTTAATAAGTTAGTGTTAGGGTTTTTCTTTATTATATTTTTCATGAAAGGTTAGTGTTAGAATTAAACTTACGGGGGTTAATGTCATAAATCGGTTGACACGTATAGGACACGTTCAACCCATTTTGCCACTTGGAAAGAGACGTCCAAGCACTAATTGAGAAAAATTCTGTAATTTGCTAGAATCTATTGGGAGTGTACGTATCTTTATAGATCAATAACAACATATAATACACGACACTTTTAGTTCAAAGGAAACATTCACTCAAAACTCAGTTCGAAGTGGCTTTAAACAACTTGCCCTAACATTGAAGATAAAATCATGAAGATCCTCAACATGAAGTATGTCCATTCTATACATCACTGCAACTCAGCACTACATAGATAAACTTCCATCAGATTTGTTGAAATGTTGGTCGCAACATGTCATGACTTCTCACATCCTCGCGCATAAGCCAAAGGACTCCAACAAAGTGCATCAAAATAATTTTGTAAAAGTGATAAATAAGTAGTTTAAAAGCTAAATAAAAGTAAACTATGATCATAAATGTATACATGTCATTTATATATAATAGGTAAGTATAATATAAAGCAAATATGGATTATAAACTATCATTGAACATTGATATAAAATATTGATCGTGCACTTAATAATGAATTTACAAATACGTAATTTATTTTTAAGGGAGAGTAGGAATTCCCCACGAAAATCCCCACAGGAAAGGGGCAGGAAGGGCAATCCCCATCCCTGCCAGATCCGGTTTCGGGGCAACTTGCTCCCTGCAAGGGGGGAAACTCGGATTTAAGAGGAAAAAAAAATAAAAGAAACGTGAAACAGAAGACTTGAGCTTTCATATAACTGACAGATTTACCTTTGAGAAGTAATTTATTGATGCTGAACAATATTTGGTACAAATGTGGTCTTTAATGTACAATGTTATTGCATGAATCTCAGTAAACTTGAATAAATAAACATTCTTGAACATATATTTACAAGAAAAAAAAAATGGATCTCACATATTTGGTTGAGCTAATCAACTTTATTCGTTCTCCCTGCGAGTGAATCAGATGGTCCCCATTAGTTTCTCTCATCACATTGTTCAACCATTGTTGTAAATCTTAATGAAGATGTGAATATATCTTCAATCATTCTAAAGCTTACCGCATCCTGGCGATCACCGGCCTCAAGCTGAGTCGCGCACTGAATACGAACTGACTGAACTGAATACCAACATATAGGAGCAGTATTAGTCCAACCAACAAAACTTGAGCCTCAGCTTGATTATGATAGAAAGGCTCATACACGCCTGCAAAACTTGCATGTCCTTTTTCCTTTTGAAGCGAAAAGCATTTCAATTGCAAACCCGGAAGCACACTTAGCTTGCCCCAAGTTCCCCCCTTCAACTCTCGTTAGTGTGGTTCAAGTCTTCTTTAGACATGTTTACAATGCCAAACTGTTCATCAACCTTCTCTATCAAAAGCTTCAGCAGAGGAACCTTAGAAAGTGTTCGGCATGATCCCACCATGATCAATTTCTTCTGCAAAATAACCATCAGCAGCAACAATGTCACTACACTTTTTGACATTTTCTACGGTAGAAATGTATGATTATCTGATTTTCCAAAGTTTTGTATATGTAGGCCTAGTCCAAGTCTGAAATGAGTGCGGAAAGACTAGTTATAGTTTTATAGGCTTTAGCTTGAGAGTCGGTGGGTTCTTCAAAATGCCAATGCAAGTTAGATGTCCCACCCAAACTGATGAGATCACAAATTAAAAGAACACTTTAATTGATCTAAAGATGCATTAGGATAAGAACACAAACAAGTCACAATAGACATTTCAAGAGGCCTATCAGCTCTTCACTTCTCTAACAAGAGACTAAACTAAACTCTTCACACCATTGCCCCATGTTTATTCATGGAACATCTAGAAGATGAAATTCTTACCTTTACCCTAAGGCCCTGACCATAATTTGGTATCTATTAGAAACTTATAAACCTTTGTCTTTTATTTCAACTAGTCAATTTGAGGTTATTCTATATGTATTTTTGTCTCCAAGACTCCAACACTCCCGGCCCCTCAAGTCCAACTAATCTAGCCAGTATTGACTTGCATTTAATCTTTAAATTGGACTTTTTGCGGTTGTTAGGTCTGTGTTCCTTTTTGAGTCTCAGAGGCCTCTTTTTCTTCTTTAGCTTGTACTCATAGAACCTCAAAAGCCACAAGTCTTCCACTTGTCTTGGGTTTTCTCACTGAGCCTCCTCCTTTGGGATTCAAATTTTGGGTTAAACTTGGGTCAAGCTTTTATCATTTACTTTTTTTTTTTTTTTTTGGTTTCCCACGTGGTGTCCGGTGCCAACTGCACTGACTAATCCACGCTCGCGCACAATCGGGCACTATTTTGGGTTATCACTTATTTTTTGCTAACCCATTCTTTTTTCTAAACCTCCAAATATTATTTGAGCTTTTTTTTTTTGCGAAATTGGACTTAAAATGTTTGGAACTTGGATATTTCATAGGCTGTAGGCCATTGTGGGCTCTAGTACCATGTATAAAAACCGGCCTCCAAGTAAATATTGATGAAATTCCTTATAGGTGTTGAAAGGTGAAGTCCTATTAGAATTTTGATATTGTGGAAGAAAAAAAAAAAAAAAAATGCAATATATACCTTGGCACGTGTCAGAGCCACGTTGATCCTGTGCCAATCTCCAAGCAGGGATGAAGAAAAAAACCTGGGGCATTCACTAGACCGGACAAAGGACACCAATATGCAATCCTTGTCCCTTCCCTGAATGCTCAACACAAACATCAAGTGAGAAAGAAGCCTAATTGCATTAATATATGTGTGTTTCTTAAATGTAGATGCTCAAAGTTTTGATTCTAATTTACTATGAGTTATAAGTATTGGCAATTCACTAGAGCACATGAAGATGTGAACTTAAACCACAAGACATCAGGCGTTTAGATTTAGACTTATTATTTTCAACATCCAAATCATAAGCAATATGTAATCCATGTGCCTCCCGTGTCATATACAAGTCCATCCATGTATGTGATATTTTTGCTTAAGAGTAATCTTTTAAGTGAACATGAAGTTAACTGCCATGCACATATGTATGTGACTGCCAATGTTAGAGAGAATTTAGACTTAAGCTGTTTCTTGGGAAAACTAAGAGAAAATGGAAATATTGAACTGAGACACATGCAAATTTAGAAAAAAATGTCATCAAAGCCAAAAGTTCAAACTTCAAATCTAATTTAGTTTTCAAACAATTGAAATCTGAAATAGAGAAACTTACCGGTAAATGTATTTTTAGCTTTGTGGAAAATTCAATTAAAAAATATTGATTCAATTTGGGCTACACCTGATTTTGACTAGTGTCAAATTCTCACGGCCGCACTGCACAAACGTGCGTGAGCCCGTGGGTCTCCTTCGCTAGCATCGATACTGTCCGCAACTTAACCACCTTTCAACTTTAGGTGTAGGTTTTATCTCAAAAGGCCTCAATACTTGTTGGGAGGAGTTAATCACTTATATACGTCTTTATGAAGTTATATGTTGTGTACCACATCAATTAAATATAACTTCATAAAGACGTGTATAACAGAAGAAAAGGGGAAAGGTGGAATAACAGAAGAAAAGGGGAAAGTACAACAAAAGGCTCCAAACCTGCAAAGAAAGATGATGATGACAATGATGATACTAGCAAGTTTTCCATTATGAGATGTAGTAGTGATATTTCTAAGGTGCCAACAGTCAACGGAAATTCAAACCAGAAAGGAGATAAGTAATTGATAGCAAGGCCACAAATATGTTGTGTACACAGCACATTGTAGAAAAGTATGCGTGATATTGAGGATGATCAAATTATGTCCATGGTTGATGGCTCCCCAAGGCTAATACCAAAGTCGATGAAGTTCATGTGAAATCAGGGGACAAACATATCATTACACTCTGACGTTCAACATGTTGCATTGTAGTAGAAGTCTAACTTCTCATTCCAATTGGATCTTGAGGGCTAGAAGTAAATTGGGAAAGGTGTCGTATCAAAAAAATTTGAAAGTCTACATTAACTATAAAAGATGTGCTAAATAAGAATGTGTTCTTGTGAGGTACTCATGGCAAAGAAAGTGCATTATTTGAGAACTTTGATGCAACAACCATAATGGTGCCATTTTGTACTAATCAATTTGACAGACAAGTACTTCTATGGGTTTTTTTTACTTCAAAGTTCAAACTTTAGTCTCATGGCTTTACTATCTGGTGTCTCAAAGGTAAGGTGAATCATGACTACTCAATTTACTCCATGACATTTCCCACTGATTCTATGCAGCTTTCTGTGCCAATTAAAAAGTTTTGTGAGCACATAACCTGGTATTTATCAATAGTATGCATCTCTATGTTCGTTGTGCCAAGAACACATCGTATGCGATTTGCCTGTGAATTGTATGGGGTGATGATGCCAATTTCGTCTTCAGTAATGCCTTTCTTCAGCAACTCAGAAGTAATCTATGATAGATGAACATACATTCACTTGTTACTTAAACAATCAAAATACTTTTAGTACTTAACATGAAAAAAGTAGAAACAGAAAAGCAAAGGTGGAAAATAACCAAAAAGAAGAAAAAAAAAATGAGGGGAATTCTGTTCCCAAATCTGACAAACTATTGAGAGCCTTGAGACGATATGAGTTGAAAAGGACATACCTTTGAAACAATAGATGCCTCCAAAGGATTACTCACTGTCTTGTGTTCTTTTACTTCCAAAGCGGGTAGCATATCTGTTTTGCACCAGAAGACTCAAAATTGAAAGAAGTTGTATGCTGGAAGATGATAAAGAAGCAAAGAATACTATGCAGAAGATCAACCTGTGTTTATTAGTATAACTGATCTATTTGTGTTCAACACCTATAGATTGAAAATAGAATGTTGCTATCAGTTCAAGTAGAAATAAATAACATTGGATTCGTCATAACTTATTGACAGATAAACAATTCTTGTATAAATAAACATTTGGGATTCATAAGATGCAGAAACACGTACACGATAAAACAAAATGAACATTCAAAGGGCAGGGTGATTGATTCGAAGGAATATTTTCGATGATAGCCATAAATGAACTGAACAGAAACATAGATTCAAAGGTAGTGAACACAAGGTGACGTGTCCTAAGGAACAGAAGTATGCAAACAATTGATCAATTAAATAAAATACAATAAGAGCAACAGTAGTCCATTATGTTCCGAATCTTCTTATTATGCATAATTGCATGTTATAAACATCAAGATACCCATAAGATCAATATCGATCAGACTCTGATGCCAAATTGTGAGATCCCACTCTAGGCTACTAAGCTAAAATAGTCTGATGGATAATGATAAGAAATTAATGCTTTTCCTCAATGCAGGAAGCTTAATGTGTTTATTTAAATGCATGACAATTTTCTTTACAAACATTGAATGCTCTGGGAAATTAGGTCTCTCCTATCTCCCTCAGTAACTGCAAGTGCAAATCAAAATTATTGCCTCAACTCCCTCTAGATAACTGCAAATCTACTGTTTCTAGAGACAATCTGTTTTAAGATGATAAGCCAAAATATCAGTCAATTTCCAAAACTGTCATTTTGAATTCTAAAAGTAGGGTCATAACAAAAAAAATCAGACAGCAGGTGTATGGTATAGCAATTAGCATATGCAGACATATAAGAAGAAATGAAGATAAGCAGCCATTAAATAAAAATAAAAAAAATAAAAAATAAAAAATAAAAAAACCTGCCTCCTTTAGCCATGGCATGGTATAGTTTGCCTCAATAAACTTGAGTTTTGCATTAGCTATTTCGGAGGAGCCGCAGCGCAATCTGTTCCCGTAAATCAATGCATTTGATAGGTCCATAATTCCAGCGCACATGCGGTACTGCACGTAATTACATATTCTTAGATAGCTGATTCATTTCTCTTTTTTTTTTCCTTAAAAGGAAACCAACTTGACTGCATCACAGCCTCCCCTCAACCTTGCCTTTGGCAACTGAAGCCTCATCCATCTCGCTAGAGATGCTTTTAGGCCTTAGAAAGGTTATTCATTTAATACAAAGTAATCAAATTAATTGAAAACTCACAGTACCTGGCACTGCAAAGCTGAAATTGCCTCAGGATGTGCTTCTGAAAGCCTACGGAACAAGCTAATCCCCATTCCATTCTCTCGAGCCTCAGTGCTCTAAAATATAGGAAAAAGATCGGACTCACTCTGATGAACTAGTCAAATGATTTGGCGGGAAAATAACTATCACCTAGACATAGAAGGCATTAAAAAAATACCTGCACAAGCGGAGGCAGCTGGTAATGGTCTCCAACAAGGACGAATTTTGTAGCAAGCATTAAAGGCCCCAAGGACACCTATAAAAAAATATACACAAAATAAAAAAGAAATCCACTCACGAAAATCGTAGTAAGCAATTAAACAAGAACGAAGAAACAATAAATAATTCAGTAGGCTAGCATTACAGGTAATGTTATCTGTCCAGCTTCATCCATGATGCAAATGTCAAACTTCTTTTTGGCAAGCAAAGGATGTGATATTCCTAAGCATGTTACTGCAATAACTTTGACTTCATCTAATCTAGCTTTAATTTCCTCGACAGTGTATCTATCTGTTACAACAGTATAATAATAAGAACAAGACATTATGTTCTGACAAAGAGCAAGGCAGGTACGTTATCTTAATAAACGATGTAAAGAATAAATGATACCAGCAGAGCATAAGGAAGACTATTAATAAGTAATAACACATACAGGAATAACGAAGAGAGATATTACTAAAAGTTTAAAACATAATTTTACTTATTAGGGGAATGCTTCATTGAGTTGATGTTAGATGAAAATCGAAAAAAGTGAAAGCTGTAACATGTAAGCAGAAGATTAATTTACCAGATAAACAACTGTCCCGAACTTCCTCATGCACAGCTTCATGTCTTCCAATGCGCAAGAAGTCAATTCCCTGTGATATTTGTCATGGGACAAGGTAATATAATTTGCAAGATAAGGGTGAGCGAAATGTTATAAAATCATATAAAGTATTTTATGTTCTTCATACTTTTTGAACCACGTAAGCATGAACCCTAATGATTCCCTTGAACATCATGCCAACAGAAATGAGAATGTGAATGATGTATGACGCCAATAATGGTTTAATGTAATTTAATAATAAACTGAAAAAAATTGAGACCATGAAAAGTTTATGATGATCTATCTTCACCCTTGGCTAACTCTGTACGCATGAAACTCTAACCAAGGTACAAAAGATTCAAGATCACCCTGTAATTTGGCCACTTAAAATTCTTAAATAATTTTAGGGAGCTTAATTCGAAGAAGAGAGATGTGCTGAAATTTGCCACTGTACGGATATCTATGGAACTTTATTTTAAATGCTACAAGACTCAAATTTCTCAGAAAAGGTGCTCGTAATATGGATAATATTACAGTTATAATGCATCAGAATCACCAAAAAATTGTTTAAAATAGTTATTTTGCAATACGACGCGCAATTCGCCAGTTCCTTCCTTTTTAGGGACCCAGACCTTTAAATAAATATTTTCTTGCTTTCTAGACTCCGTCGCACCAATCAGGCATCTCCTAGGCACTGCCTTGCTCATTCAGCTTGGGTTGCTTTAAGCGCCTTGCAATCCTGGGATGGGTTGCTACAGATATTTTTTTGTCTTAATTATTGATCACCATTTGGCTATCAGAAGTTCGATTCTCAATATGCTAGTTAGTGGAGTTGCACTGTTGCCAAGTAAAAGAAAAGAACTACAACAAAAATTCTGCCAAAAGGTAATAAGAAGTGTTTTAATACTAAAGTCACACAGTAAAACCATAATATTATAACAGAGAATTATAACATCATATCTTGAGAGTCTGACTGCATAGACGCTCATGAAGTATTTTCAGTATCAACCTTAATTTTTATGCTAACTTACTATGCAATGGAAACTATAGCAAGATAAATTGTAGCAAAGAAATTATTGAAAATTTAGGATAGGGATGACCTGATATTTCAATTTGATGAGTAAATTATCGACAGCTGAATTAGTGTATGAGGTAAGCAAAATTGAAACACCTCTCATCAACAAGGCCTTGACAGCATGCACCATGGTAGATGTCTTGCCGGTTCCCGGCATACCAAGAATGAGAGCATAGTCCTTTGCTGCGAGTATCTAGGAACATATTATGGAATTAGAGATACAAGTGCAGAGTAACTAGTACATAGCTGCTATGAATAATTGTAACATTCCATGTTAGCTACAAAAAGCAGTAGCAGTGCGAAGCACAAGAAGAGCACAGGATGAAAAAAAAAAAAAACATAAAGTTTTATTCAGTAACCTTGTGAATAGCTCTGCGCTGATCGTTATTCAAGTTCTTCTCAGATCTAATATAAGAAACTGCAGGGTCTTGACTGAGAACGATTCCACCTTCAAACCTTGGAGGCTGACAGCAATCAGTGACAGAAAAGTAGTCAATAGCTAATTCACATGTCAGAGCGGATAATGTGAAAAAGTACGAAAATTGAAGCACCTCTAGGTCCACAACCATCCTCCTGAGATGAGAACTTTGCACATTTTGCAAAAATAATTGCATGAGGTTGAAGCTTCACATCAAAAGAGCACATGTAAGAGATGCGACTTAGAAACAATCTGTAAACAACACCAAAGACTAGACCAAAACTAGGAAAATACCGCATAACTGCAAATGAACTTTTATATTCATCCTTGTCAATTAGCCAAACTTCACGAAGAAGATCGGCAGTGTCTGAGGTAGGGCTAGCTCCAGGAAGCCTCAAGCGTCTAGAAAAGGAAATCTGTAATAAAATTCAACCATAAGTGACTCAGAAAGAAGCTGAAGTAAGAAAGCCTAAAAACTCAAATAACTTTAATCCATCTGAAGCCAGTGACTGTGAATGACATATGTGATCAAGACTTTAAAATAGTATACGAGAAAATAAAACAGAAAATAATGAACCAAATACAACTTTGGTAATATACTTACTGAAATGTGGAAGCGATTGACGTCCATTATAATTCCTTTTGCAACCGCCAAATGACCAGATCCCGTGCTAAGAACCTACAAATACTCAAGGAACAATATATCACTGTAGGATCATACTACTAGGGACAAGGACTCCATAAAGAAGTCAAATATATAGTTTTTGAGAGTTTGAGAAAGAGTGTCTGATGTGCATTATAATTCCATTTGCAACTGGTAGAGAGAGGGGAATAGGAACCTATCTATCACCATTCAACAGTAAATTAAATAAAACATTAGACAGATAAAGATTCATCTAAACAGGTAAACCACCGGTAGAAAGTTCAGGTCCTTGCATTGCGTCATACTTTCATTTAAAGACTTTAGAAAAGAGTAAGCATTGTATCAAAGTTTTGAAGCTAACATAAAGAAAGTAGATCAAGAAAAAAGTAAATCTCTGGCATACCACGTAGTCCCCCCTTTTGAGTCTAGAATCACAACTGTTAATTGAAGAGGACGCAAGACTTGCAGTTTCTTTATCCTGCATTTTTGAATCATGGGGAGGCAAATCTTTTAACGAGAAATTGTAAGTAAATCGACCATCCTTTGGAGATCTTTTAGGTGAAACTTCTTTTGAAATTTCAAGAATAGCAGACAGACTATCAGAGTAGCATTCCTTCTGACTAGGTAAACGCCAAGGGTTTCCAACCTAAAATAAAGACAAAAAACAAGTGAACATAAACTGCCCAAAGTATCAAACATAAAATTATCCAAATATCACATATGATTCTATGGTTGTTAGACCTGTGTCTCCTTAGCTTCCAAGTCAATCAATCGATCCCAATGTTGAAGAAAAACAAGATGAGAATGACTCAAGTGTTCAACCTGTGAATCAAATACAGCTCCTAGTCCGCTGTTAGCTGAATGACCACCATGTGCCTGGATTATGAAGTTATAGGACTCTTACAGACTGAAAATATGAATAGAATGAGTGGTAATCCACAGAGATGATCATGTCACTTATATCAAATAGTTGGGCTATGGCCAATAATTTAAAATCATAGATGAATGATTTTCATCATTCTATAAACTAGTTTAAAATCAACAGTTTTTTTGCATTGTGAGCAATGAATTCCAGCAAAATTTCATGAGCATGCACTATCATTTTTGTTAAATTTGTTTAATGTTGTTGTCAGTTCTAAACAAGTGCAAAATACATTATCAAGGTGAACTGAACAAAAGATCCAACTATCCGAATCACACCAAAGTATCTTTTAGGAGAAGCAAATATCAAGAACCCTTTGGCTCACTCTATCAATCCTCTTTTCCTACCCTCCTTTGAAAGTTGAAACCACACCCACCACACCGAAGAGATACCAGTTAAAATAATTGACACCACACCTTATGTTCATGTTGCATTTGGAGTATTTGGTGACGTGTTCTTGAATAATTGACTGTTGTAGGGCACCTTGTGGGTTGGTGGTCTAGTGTGTTTGGTCCTCTTGAAGACAAATTTTTAGTCGGAATTTGATTGCCATCATGCCACAATGTGATATTGATCCAAGCATGGTTTCCTTTCAAACATACACTCTCAGGATATTTGTTTCAACATGCTTTTGTCAACTTTCGCAGTGAGCAGCAAATGTTTGATGAAATGGCATTGGCAGATATTGAGCCTAGGACGGCTTTCTTTGAGACTTTGCATTCTTGCATTCTTGGATCTATGATCCCAGCGTTCTGTCATTTCTTGTATGCTCCTTTTTCTTTCCACTCAGAAGACAAGGCATATTTTTAAAGAGTATTGATAAGATCCCAATTCCCACATTGACTCATATTAACAGAGTAAGTGAGAAGGAAATATTATAAATAGGGGGTGAGTTAATTAGATTGGACATCCTGAAATTTGAATTGTTATTGAGAATTCTTTTGAGTGATTTGGGATGAGAGATGAGATTCTCTCTGCTTTTTTGTGTTCTTGGTGTCTTTCTTTCCTGTATTTCAGTTTGCTCGATTGATATAAACTCAACAAGACCAAGAATCTTATATACAATCATACAAGTAACAAAAAATTTCCATAAAAAAATTTACTAACATCCCTTTTTTTTGGTACATGATTGATTTGCATACCTTTCCACACACATTTGCTACACAACTGTTCAAGTCTAACCAACCATGCATCAAAGGGTATGCACGTGCACATCCCAATGTATATCCAATAGATTCCATCAATTGCGTAGACAAAGTATGTCACCCAATCACTTCTCATTTCTACTTGCCAACAGGGTTAACCATATTTAAATAAATAAATAATGCTAAACAGTAACAGATTTTTACTGGGTCACTCAAAGTGTCCCCAAAACCTGAAACTCATACTTCGAAAGAGAAGCTTCTTGACCTAATTCCTCTAAAGATAAATATTGTTTAGTTATACCTTATATTTAAAAGTTAAAATACGATATCAAAAGAGACGCGTTATGTGCACCCCGGCTGTTGCTCATGGCACCCCATTGATATGTGCACCCATGCTTTTTCTCAGGGCACCCTGGTACTTTTCCCAAAATGCCCCTTGTTTGTGAAGCAACGGAGCCCACCACCTAAGACACATATTAAAGTGGTCACGGTCATATCTTGTCTAGACTCGTATTAAAGTGTCAGTCTATACCAACCGACACCCAAATAAGGTAGTCAAACACCCAACTCGATGGGTGACCACTGAGACTATATAAGTGGTTTTTGTGGCCTTGTGTCGAGACATGTGTGTCTTGGCTGACACCAACCGACACAACCTATGTCTCGGTCCTGTCTGTCCGAGACCATAGGTTTGGTCATTTCCTACCGAGACCTAAAACGTAGTGTCGGTTAATGTAGTGTCGCGCTATAGGCACCCCACCGATTACTGAGGGCACCCCGGGGCAAATGTGTCATTTCCTTTTAGAACCAACATCAATAAAAAAAACCCGAGGTGCCCTGATCATAAGCCGGGGTGCACATAGCGCGATTCACCACAAAATATGGTAAAGAGATAGCACACAAACCCAGTAAAGATGTTGAAGTTTTTACCTTGTGATAAATTGAACAGACATTGAGGTGACGACAATTATTGCACATGCTTTGATTCTACAAGAGAAGACAATTCAAAAATCAAATTTACATCCTGAAAAATCAAGTAGAAAATTACAAGAAGATGCATAAAAAGATAATAACTACATTCAAAACAATTATTATGTAGAAGATTACTATAGTAGCAATATCAATCACCATACTTGTAGCATTGGAGGCAATTGTTGCATAGTTGATGCCTTGTGTAAGTCACTTGCAAGTTCATTACGTCGCATGATTAGCCCAACCAAGTCTGACCTTTGCACTGCAATTACCTTGATGCAGGAATACATGAATCAAGATGATTGGAAATATATATATATATATATATATATATATATACATTAAAAATGTTTCTGTTTTGTAAATCTAACCTGAGTCTGGTCTGTGTGGAGATAATAAAGAAGAGCAGTATCAATTTGCTTCAAGTACCTAAAATCAGGAAAAATTCAAAAAGCAAACGTAACAATTCTGCTTGGATGAGGATTGGGTGACATACATTTGGTACACAGTTGAGGGAGTTCTTTGGATACTCTTCGTTATTCATCCACACACATCAAAAGCACACAAACAACTATGTAGCAAATGTATGGTAGCAAAAGTATGCACCCCAACATTTTCCATTTTGCTCACGCCCGGAATTAAATTGACACATGAAAAGAGAGAAATCGAGCACATTATTCAAACCTCTCAGACATTAGAAGTGTGTACAAGACCACCTGAGCACGATGTTCTATGAAAGACTGCAAAAAATAAAATGGATAATAAACTCTTTAATTCAAAGGATGAATGAAATAACTGCACTTTTTCCATTTTTATATTTCTTATCTTAAATAAATTTGCTGATATGATATGGCATACTTGCCTGACCACAGGTTCCCTTTCCAGTCTTGAACTCTAAAGGCATTATTTTCTGCTCATTAGGTCCATTAACATTTGAATATATATTAGCTTGGACAGAAGCATCAATAACTCCTTTCAAGCCATATCTTGGTGCCCAAGCCATCTCCTCAATATCAATGACCTAGATCATATTCCAACAATTTCACTTAAAACTGTATAGTTAATTAGTAACAGTTGATATCAACCAGAAAAGTATTTGTCCACCTTCACAAAGTAGCAATTAGGTTTATCTGCACACTTATAATTATATCATGACATGCTAAACAATTTGGTTGACAATAGATACATAGAGAAATATATAACCACAAGATTATTGATTTAACATGATTTCATTATCATTTAATTCCATATATATATATATATATATGAACCATAATCGCAACATAGATTTGCATGCCTGACTACCGATGCACAAACCAAAGACCAAGAGAAAAAAACAATTTACCTCCGTTATATTGACATTTTTCTGTCCATTTGTGGAGCCAAAATCAGCAACAGAAGCTTTACGTTCCTATCCGTATATATCAATCCGTTAACCACAAAGAAGCCATGTTTTTTTATTTCGTTATGTGAACAAATATGTAATAATGTAAAGATATCGGTATGACATTGAAAATTTGAAACATCACTTTGGAACTTTAAGAACCCTCATTTTCACATAATATATAAAGCATAGACTCTTCTGATTTCCTAAAATTTAAAGCAAAGGCAACTACCATTTTCTTTTTATCAAGATTTTCAAATTTCAATGTTGGATATATTTTGATATTCACCATAATATTTAGCATATCTATAGCCTTAGTTTCATCTTTTACATCTTAGTTTCCAGACAAAAAGCATTGATATAGTAAAATATTGCCAGGGGTACCTTTTATCAAGATTTTGAAACTTCAATGTTGGATATATTTTGATCGTCACCATACTATTTAGCATATCTATGACCTTAGTTTCATCTTTTACAGCTTAGTTTCCAAATAAAAAGCATTGATATAGTAAAATATTGCCAGGGGTACTCAGTGCCTGAACAACAATAACACATCAGATGGAAACTTTGGTGATGGTTGAAGCAATAAACACAACATAGAAGCGCACTTGAATGCATAGTTATTTTATAATTTTATAGGACAAAGAACAAATACATGCATTATGAGTTTAGAAATACTAGACATCAAGATAATGAACAGATAAAATTAGGGGAGGTAGAAGTTCATAAGAAGAACCACTTTAGATATCTACGGTCAATCACACGAAATGATGGTAATATTAAGAATGACGTTACACATAATTCAAGCTGGTTGGAAGAAGTGGAGAAGTGCAATAGGTACGTGACCGAAATATCCTTAGTTCCTTACCAAGTTAATAGGAGATTTTTACAGAATTGCAATTAGGCCCATTATGCTTTGTGGAAGTGAAAGTTGGGCGGTAAAGAAACAACTACATAAAATGAATGTAGCGGAAATGAGGATGCTTAGGTGGATGTGTGATAAAACTTGTAAAGTTAGAATAATAAATACCAAAATTCAAAGAAAAGTAGGAGTAGCACCAGTTGACAAAATGATTAGGGAAAAAGCAGTTGCGATGGTTTCGGCACCTCCAAAGACGACCTAAATATGCCCCCGCTAGAAAACTCAACTCAATTGAAGAAACTGAAGAAATTCAACGATGTAGGGTACACCAAAGCTAACTTGGGACGCATTGATTAAGAGAGATTTGAAGGATTCAGAAAGCACACCATCAATTGCACTAAATCGAGTGCAATGTAAGAGTTTGATCCATGTAGCCGAACCCAACTAATTTGGGATTAAGGCTTTGTTGTTGTATTGAACTATTTTCCAGGTAGGATAGAATGTATATTGATGAAAAGGTTACCCATTGGAGAATCCATGAGTTTTGCTACAATAATGGCTAATGCTTCAGCTGAACTGGTCAACATTCAATTTTATCATGACAATGATAAATTCTATACGAAGAAAGAAAACTTCATTCTAGTTCTATCTTTTATATGAAAGAAGAGTGAATATTTTCGCTTAATTGAATGGTTATAATCGTCTGTTAATGCTCAGTTGATTCAAATAAAACGTAATGTAACTGGCATTAATGTTCATATGCAAAGATTATGCTTCACACCAACTAGTCAATCATTCTGATCATGATATATCTTATCATTAACATGAAATAAAAACACATGTATGAAGAAGCAATAACAAGTATAGAAACCTTTGGGGGAACTATAAAGAAATAACCTTATTAAGCAGCTTAAGCTAAAAAGAAACTTTTATAAAATTGCAATTAGGTAAGCTATGCTTTATGGAAGAAAAGTTAGGCAAAAAAAGAAACAACATGTACATAAAATGAATGTAGCAGGAATTAGGATGTTTGGGTGAATGTGTGGCAAAGCTCATAAATACATAATAAGAAATAAAGAGAATCAAAGAAAAGGAGTGGCATCACTCGACGCTAAAATTGTGGAACGGCGGTTGCGGTGGTGTGGACACATCCAAAGATGGCCTACAAATGTTCTAGTTAGAAGATTCGATACACTAGAAACTAAGAAATTCGAAAGTACAGGGATAAACCTAAGATAACTTAGAATGCATTGATTAGAAAGGATTTTATAAGCAACCATCAAGGGAATCAAATTAACCAGAGTAGAAGAGTTTGATCCATGTGTTACCCTTAACTGATTTGGGATCGGGGCTTTGTTGTTGTTAACATGTTTCCCACAACCTTTGTTCCGCTCACAATTATGTTCATGTTTAATAAAATGGTAACTTTTTGTACCTTCTCATTCTTGCACTTATAGTTTAAAATGCTTATATGTACTGAAGTAAGATCGGATAAAATACATCTTTTCAGATGTACGTACACTAGTAAACATTATTTCAAGTAGGTATCCCAAAATGCAAAGAACAGCACACTCATCCTGACTATGAGATAGTACAGTAGCATTTCATGACCTTCTAACAGTGATTGCAAGTCGACGCCTAGGCAGGCGGTGTCCTAAATAATTCTTAAAAATTTGAAGGGGCAAATTATAATTGAGTTTGGTGCTATAATACCTATCAAACTACAAAATCTTAACATAGATAATGTTAAGTACCTAAAGGCTTATTAGTATCCTTGAAGTATATATTGAATGCGAATTATATTTACCAATAAAATAGTTATTGTTAATTAAGGACTTATAAATAAATAAATAATAATTCAAGGGCCTCTAAATAAATATATTTTTGATCGCCTAGGTGCCTTGCCTAGGCCAGGGAAATCGCCTCAGGATTGCCTTGGCGCCTTGCAATCCTTACCTTCTAACAGTAAATTTCCATTTAGAGTACAGCATATATTTCTACAAACTATCCTATGAGCACCAATGTCCCTTTAGCATAACAACATCATATAAAAGGCAGCTACTTTACAGGATTGCTGCTAGTTATTTCAGATCATTAAGAGTATATGGTCATAACGAACTACCACAATAATACCTGAGAATTATGAAAGCATTTGAGCCAGTTTAACATTCTAGGAATTGCCTCGATCAATGTGGTCCTCACATCTTTCTCATTAACTACAGAAGAAGAAACAAAAATGAAAAGACAATGTCAAATTTGTGTGGTCTTCAGCCTAAGATAATACAAATTTTAGACCATTGAAAGTAAACTGCATGAGGTGATGGAAGATACTCCCTCTAGTCATATATGTAACTCGTTTAAGGATAACACACGAGATTTAAGAAGTCATTTAATTACAAGTTAATATTACTATATTACCCTTCATAGTGCATTAATTATAGGAGTGGATTGTTTTCAAAAAAAAAAAATTATAGGAGTGGATTATAAGACCATCCATTAATTCCCTATATCTTGCAACGGCAAAATAGGTAAAATAAACATAGAAAACAGTGAACGACTTACATTTTTTTACAAGGGAACTTTGCTAGAACAACTTACATATGCGACCGGAGGAGTAAAAATTATAACCAAAAGTCAAGTAACCATTTTTGGAAATGGCACCATCCAAAGTGGTCTATAATAGTGTTACTATATAAAATGCATGACAATAAAATGATTAAACAGGGTCAAACAATGATGGGCAAAGGACGTTATCAAGATATTCACCTTCGCAGGCATAGATTATCTCAGTGTGTTTTTGAATCACTTCCCTTGCGCAATCCTCCAGGTAGTCTCTCGTAGGATCCTCTCTAGTCAAGCCAGCCTACAATGGAAGCAAATAGGACATAACAAAATGTTAAGATGAATTAATAAGAGAAAAGTCCATTCCTTGTGATGAAGATATTATGTTTTCCCAAATAGGGGTGTGAAGATTCAAAAACCTGAAAAATATGATGGAGCAGGGTACCAAATAATGCTGCTGTTGAATGTTCCTTGCACTTCAGTCTTTCATCCAGGACACTTCTTCTTGAACAGATGAAACTAGAAGCCACCTAGAATAACATGTACTTCGTCAATGTCAATTAGAACAAAGAATGATGAGATGGTAGAGGCAACACTTGCCGAAAAAGGCAAGGTTTGGGGAGGTCATGAGTTTGACTTCCACTTTAATCAAAAAAAGTTCAAGAACTCTATACCATTCATTGCTTTAAAGATGCATAAATTCCATGATGTTGATTCATCAAAAGGTACAACACTAAAGCGTCAGATAAAACATTAAGAATCTACTCAGAGTGATTAAATAACTACCCGTGTTCCAGATAACAAGATATCTGGATGAACAATCAAAAGATTGCTTTCATTGTCCACAACACATTTTCCCTGCTCATCAAAATCTCCAATCACATTGATGGTATCGCCAGCTCCAACAACACTATAAAACCTGAAAGATTGGAACACATGAGAAACAATTAATCTTAAAGAAAAAACTCTGCAGTCATGAAATAGAAACATGTAGAACAAAGAGAAACCGGATGCGAGGTGAGATTAAATGACAAGGAAAGATTGGTATTAGACAAGAGAGAAAAGAATAAAACATGGCACCAAGAGCACAACATAAAGAGAAAAATGAGTTGTACAAGCATTGATCCAACTTTATGTTGGCCAAGAGATGACTATGAAGAAATCAGTGCACTTACCATGAATCATGCAAATGCACGCAAAACGCTCTTCCACTTTGTTCATTTAGTAAATGAAGAACCTAGAAAGAAACATTTTCAAAACCACCCTAAAGCATGGAAATCGGAAGTCAATATTAAGTCTCACTTACCTTTACAGGGTACTCTAAACACGAGGAATCATCAGTCCTGTGTTTTTCAGAAACCTGCACATTTAGATAGATTGGAATATAAATTCCCTCCATGAATAATGTAGCTAAAAATCATCTCCTCAAGAAAGAATAGGAGAAAAAAGATTGTGAACAAAATACCTCTAGTACTAGGAAATTTATGTTAGAAGGCAAGCAATTGACCCTTTTCGGTGCTATCTTTAAGGAATTGGATTCAACGGCCAAGTGTTTTCGCTTTGTATCATCAGTTTTGCAAGAATACATCTCTAAGTCATTGTCCATTGATTCTTCAACGGAAATAACATCTTCTACTTGATCTAAAAGCTCAAGCAGTGCCTAAACAGAAAAATACAGTGAACCACATCACTGGCATGATGTTGTGCAGAATCATGTAGACATGATAAACCTAGGGACTGTGAAGAAACTACCACTGACACATGAGCAAATAAATGCACGATAAAACTATTCAAATGGAAATAGGCAAATATCAAAAGCATACAAAACCTTTCTATGTAGCCGCGAACCATCAATTGCTTCTTTCTCAATGGGATTAGCAAGTTGAACCTGAAGAAAGGCATTGTCAAAAACCATATGAAATTCAATTAGGAAAGAAACTAAAAGATTGCAAATATAAACACATTGTTTTGTTACTTATAGAAAGATTGTTTTGTTACTTATAGAAAGAACTTTATTTGAAGATCATAAACACAGATCAAATCATCACTTTTCAATAGGAGTGTGACAAATTGGAAAATGTAAGGTTCCTGTTAATTATAAAATATGGCATAATAATAAACAAGATTAGAAAATAGGATCAAAATCTCTAACTACAAGTCATCTATCTCCCTAATGTAACTTGAACTCCTTGAAACAAGAAAGATTTTGAAACTGCCCGACTAGGAGAAAATACATGATCCCACAAAAAAATTGCAATGATTCTCAATTAGACTATGGACTTCATAAATGACTAGACAGAATAACAAGTATGTGTTAGACCATTATGTGTCTCATAATTTCATTTTATGTGTACATAATAACCTGAATACGTAACTTATGTTTTTTAATCAAAATTGTGTCCACTAACCTCCCTCTAGGTTACCAATTTGATGGAAATTGGTGTGAAATGTGGGAAGCTTAAAGGTTCTACCTCAAGCCTATAAATAAAGCATACTTGTGCTAAAAATTGAGGTTCATGAGGGCGATAAGGTTTTGGTGTAGTGCTTAAGGTATTTCAACTAGATAATCGCTTCCGCAGGCAATTCTCTAACTGATCTATAATTCTTAATGTTTTGAATGTTTACACATGTTATCAGAGACTACTAGATCAGTAGAGTTTTCCATGAATGATTTTTTTTTTTATGTTCTTAACTTTACGAAATTTAAAATCTATGAAAAAATTGACTGATGTTCACAAATAAATTTTCACTAATGCAATGCATCTTATTAAAGAATGTACACGTATAATCTTTGAATTTGTGTTGATTTGTCTAATTGCATTAGAGAATATAATAGGGATACATTTTTATTCCTAACTGTATGATAGTTTCTCTCTTGTATGTGTATGTTTTAACTTGGGTCTAAATAGTGCATTGTGATTCGAATAAAGAACAAATAAATTTTCATTTTAACTTGGTCCCTGCTTAAGCTATCCATGATTTAATTTCAAATGGAAATATACATAACTGAACTGGGGATCTATTGTTGGAATTGGTTGTAAACACTTGACCAAGTACTAACACTTGATGTGCCTTAAGCTATATGTGACCCACAGTATTGAAATATGAGACAAGTGGGAGAATGTTAGACCATTATGTACCTCATAATTTCATTTTATGTGTACATAATAACCTGAATATGTAACTTATGTTTTTAATCAAAATTATGTCAATTAAGCTCCCTTTAAGTAACCAATTTGATGGAAATTGGTATGAATGTGGGAAGCTTAAAGGTTTTCCCTCAAGCCTATAAATAAAGCATCTTGTAGCCATCATACTTGTGTTGAAAGTTGAGGCTCATGAAGGAGATAAGGTTTTGGTGTAGTGCTTAAGGTATTTCAGCTAGATAATCACTTCCACTGCTAATTCTCTAACTGATCCATATTTCTTAATGTTTTAAATGTTTACAATATAATCAGAAGAAGTAAAGAATGCACGACTGAAATGCCATACAAGAAATAATAAATATAATATCATCCAAAAATAGTATGTTTTTCAATTATGAACAGGCAAGCTACACATAGATAAGAATGAGATAGGTGACGAGTACATATTACGTTTCTCAAGAATATTGTTTCAATCGAGAGAGTTAGCTCAAATATCTGCCAGGTAGACTATTGAAGAAATGTTTGATGTTCATATTCTTTCTAGCATTATTTTTGGCTCAATTGTTCTTCTATCATACAAATATCTGTCATGTAGACCATCGAGGAACCCGTGTCGGACACTTGATTTTAAAAGCTCTTTATACAAATAAGATTCAAAATGTAAAAAAGGGAAAAGAAAATAACAACACCAAGGCTCTGTTTGATTAGACGAAAAAGGAAAATGTTCCAAAGAAAATGGTAAATTTTGTGGGAAAAATACATTTTCTTGCGTTTGATAGCCAAAACTTTCTTGCGAAACATTTTCTCACGATTGTCAATTTTTTATATTAAGAACCATATATTTTCCCACCTATTAAATATATATTTTATAAATGAAAATTAATATATGAAGACCCATGTTAAATATATATTTTATAAATGAAAATTAATATATTTAATATATATGTTAAGTTTTCATCGTTTTCTTTTAAAATTTGTTATTGATATGTTTTGGGGGAAAAATTCTTATATGTGCAATCAAACACATGTAGAAAAATTTTCTTATGAACATTTACTCGGGAAAACTTTCTTAAGAAAATGTTATTTTCCTATGGAGCATTTTCTTTGCAATAAAACAGGACCCAAATGTAAAAATAAGAAATGGAACAAAAGAAAGAATATAGGCTTATTGGCTAGTCTACTATTTACATTAGTACATCTATATAAGCATATGTGTCATCGTGGGTTCAAACCCCAATGGAGGTGTTACAAATTCATAGAATCGGGATCCCATGAAATCAGGATCTAAATAGGATCCCATGAATCCTACGAATCCTCTAAATATTAGAGATTTGATTAGGCTTGATTTTAGGATTAGTAGCTTGATTCTAGGTTTAATTATTTCCTTTCTTAGGATATCCTGTGTATAAATACATACACATAATGAAATTGTACAGAAAGTTTTTCTCCCTACTTTTTGTTTGTTCTTCATGGTATCAAAGAAATATGGTTCTTCCTGTTTTATTTCTCTATTTTTGCTCTTAGCAAAATTTGTCCTTTCTTTGGGTCACTGTGTTCCAGTGGTTGTTTGTTCCCTTTTGGGTAATTTCGAATTTCACTTGTTGCCTCTGTGTGTTTGGATTTGTTCAATTTTGTTGTTGGGATAATTTTTTTTTTTCTGCATTAGTGCATAATGGCAAAAAATAAATTTGTAATTGTTTCTGATGTGATTCCTGTGATGTCTAAAATCACAGAACACAAATTAAATGGGTCTAACTATTTTGAATGGAGTAAGACAGTTCGGCTCTTTCTGCGAAGCATTGATAAATGGGAGCACTCGACGGATGATCCTCCAAAAGACGAGACTTCTAAGCAGACATGGTTGAAGGACAACGCTCAGTTATTCCTGCAGATAAGGAACTCCATTGAAAGTGAGGTAATGGGCTTGAATCACTATGAGTCTGTTAAAGAATTGATGGAATATTTGAACATTTTGTATTCTGGTAAAGGCAATGTTTCTCGAATTTATGAGGTGTGTAAAGCCTTTTATCGTGCAGAGAAGCAAGATAAGTCCCTTACAAGTTATTTTATGGATTTTAAGAGGACTTATGAGGAACTTGATATGTTATTACCTTTTAGTCCAGATGTCAAGGTTCAACAGGAACAACGTGAAAAGATAGTTGTTATGAGTTTTTTAGCTGGCCCTCCTCCCGAGTTTGAACCGGCAAAATCTCATATTCTTTCAGGATCAAAAAATTTTTCACTGCAAGATACAGTTAGCAGAATTCTTCGAACAGAAAGTACTCCATCAACTCAGTTTAGTGGAGCTTTGGTTAGCCGAAATTATAAAGGGAATCCTAGCAATAGGGGGCAAGATATAGGAGGAATTGTATGTCACTACTGTCATAAACCAAGACATATGAAGCGAGACTGCAGACAACTACAATACAAGAATCAGAAGAATCAATCAGCACACATTGCATCCACCACTGATACATCTGAAAAATCAATTCTTGTTTCTGCTGATGAGTTCGCTAAGTTTTCTAAGTATCAAGGGTCATTGCGATCTTCTACTACCCCCTATCAGCTATCACTGAATCAGGTAAATCAAACACATGTCTCATTTCCTCATCAAAATGGGTCATTGATTCTGGAGCTACAGATCACATGACAGGTAATCTCACCCTCTTCACTTCTTTTCAACCACACCCTACCATCCCTAAAGTTACTTTAGCGAATGGATCAACATATTGCGTCATAGGATCTGGCAACATTAGTCCAACCCCATCTAAATCCTTGTCTTCTGTTTTGAGTTTACCTCAATTGTCTTTTAATTTGATTTCTGTAAGCCAACTTACTCGTGATCTTATCTGTTGTGCCTCATTCTTTCCTGGGTATTACTTATTTCAGGATCTTTTGACGAAGCGGATTATTTGTAAAGGACATGAATCTGGAGGACTTTACATCCTTGATAGGCAAATACCAAAGTTCATTGTGTGTTCTAATGTCGGGACCCCATTTGAGGTACATTGTCGATTGGGTCATCCTTCAGTTTCTTTGCTCAAGAAGTTATGTCAATATCGGAATTTTTCATTGGATTGCGAGTCTTGTCAATTTGCTAAACATCACCGTACTAGTTTAGGTCCTAAAGTTAATAAAAGAGTCAGTTCTCCTTTTGAGTTAGTTCATTTAGATGTGTGGGTCCTTGTCCTATTGTATCTCAAGCTGGGTTCAAATACTTTGTTACCTTTGTCAATGATTATTCTCGTATGATGTGGTTATATTTAATGAAAAGTCGTTCTGAATTGTTTTCTCATTTCTTTGACTTTTGTGCTGAAATTAAAACTCAATTTAATGTTTCTGTTCATACATTACGTAGTGAAAATGCTAAAGAATATTTGTCTACCACCTTCCAATCTTACACGAGCAAAAATGGTATTCTCCACCAAACATCATGTGTTGATACACCGTTTTAAAATGGTGATGCGGAAAGAAAGAACGGGCACCTTCTTGAAACAGCAAGAGCTTTGTTATTTCAAATGATGTTCCTAAAATCTTTTGGGTTGATGCTGTATCTACTGCCTATTTTTTAATCAACAGAATGCCTTCATCTGTTCTTCATGGGGAAACTCCATGCAATACTCTTTTCCCACCAAGTCAATGTTTCCTCTTGAACCAAAGACATTTGGTTGTACTTGCTTTGTTCGAGATGTTCGCCCTCATGTTACTAAATTAGACCCTAAATTATTGAAATGCATATTCCTTGGCTACTCACGACGACAGAGAGGGTATAGGTGTTATTGTCCCAATCTTGGCAGGTATCTTGTCTCCATTGATGTTTCGTTTCTAAAAAATGCATCATTCTATCCAACCTCTACTCATATGAGTCAGGGGGAAGAGGATGATTTGCTGATATACACTGTCACATCTTTTGTTCCTCCTCCAGTCAAGCCCCCCATTGTTCATGTCTATTTTCGCCGAGAAAATCCTCCTCAGACATGTCCTGCACCAATTCCCACGACACTAATTCTGCCTCAAGTGATGATCTTCCCATTGCCCTTGGAAAAGGTAAATGCCAATGTACCTATCCAGTTTCTTCGGTTGTTTGTTATGATTGTTCGTCTCCATCCTCTTGTTCCTTTATTGCATCTCTTGATTCTATTTCGATTCCTAAGAATGTTCATGAAGCTTTATCTCACCCTGGTTGGCGTGATGCTATGATAGAGGAAATGAATGCGTTAGACGACAATGGTACTTGGAACTTGGTAACCTTACCTCCAGGAAAGAAATCTATTAGGTGTAAGTGGGTGTTTGCAGTGAAGGTGAACCCTGATGGTTCATTAGCTCGTTTGAAAGCTCGTCTTGTTGTTAAAGGCTATGCACAAACATACGCGGATTGATTATTCTTACACTTTTTCTCTTGTTGCTAAATTATCATCTGTCAAGTTATTATTCTCTATGGCAACAGCTGAGAATTGGCACCTGTTGGATATCAAAAATGCTTTTCTACATGGTGATCTTCAGGAAGAGGTCTATATGGAGCAACCTTCTGGTTTTGTCGCTCAGGGGGAGAATGGGAAAGTTTGTCATCTTCAAAAATCTTTATACAGACTAAAGCAAAGTCCTCGAGCTTGGTTTGGAAAATTTAGTCACACAGTTGAAGCTTTTGGAATGAAGAAAAGTAAGTCTGATCACTCCGTTTTCTATAGACAATCTAACAGTGGTATAATTTTGTTGGTAGTATATGTAGACAATATTGTTATTACTGGAAGTGATACTTCAGGGATCTCATCTCTTAAAGCCTTTTTGCACACTAAGTTCCAGACAAAAGATTTAGGGACATTAAAGTACTTTTTGGGAATTGAGTTGTAAGAAGTAAGCAAGGAATCTTCTTGTCTCAAAGAAAATATGTGCTTGATTTGCTAACAAAAACAGGGAAGATAGGAGCTAAACCAAGTAGTACTCCAATGGCTCAAAATTTCCAGCTTTCTGAGGAAGGAGATTTGTTTGAGGATCCTGAGAGATACAGACGATTGGTTGGGAAGTTGAATTACCTTACAGTAACACGTCCAGATATCGCATATTCTGTCAGTGTTGTCAGCCAATTTATGTCATCTTCAACAGTTGAACATTGGGCAGCCTTAGAGCAAATCCTATGTTACTTGAAAGGCGCACCTGGACGTGGGATTGTATATAAGAACCATGGACATGCTCGTATTGAGTGTTATTCGGATGCAGATTGGGTAGGATCTAAGGTTGATAGAAGATCAACTTCAGGATATTGTATCTTTGTTAGGGGGAATCTCGTCTCATGGAGAAGTAAGAAGCAAACTGTGGCTTCAAGGTCAAGCGCGGAATCAGAATATAGAGCTATGGCACAATCTATTTGTGAAATCATGTGCTTAAATCAACTTTTAACTGAAGTTGGTCTTAAACCTTGTGGACCAGCAAAATTATGGTGTGACAATCAAGCCGCCCTCCATATTGCCTCTAACCCTGTTTTTCATGAACATACCAAACAAATAAAAATTGATTGTCACTTTATACGAGAAAAGATATAAGGTCTGATCACTACAGAGTGTGAAGACAGGAGAGCAATTAGGAGATAACTTTACAAAAGCTCTAAATGGGAATCGTGTTGATTTTCTTTGTAACAAATTGGCATGAACAATATCTATGCTTCAGTTTGAGGGGGAGTGTTACAAATTCATAGAATCAGGATCCCATGAAATCAGGATCTAAATAGGATCCCATGAAATCAGGATCTAAATAGGATCCCATGAATCCTGTAAATCCTCTAAATATTAGAGATTTGATTAGGCTTGATTTTAGGATTAGTAGCTTGATTCTAGGTTTCATTATTTCCTTTCTTAGGATATTTTGTGTATAAATACCTACACATATAATGAAATTGTACAGAAAGTTCTTCTCCCTACTCTTTGTTTGTTCTTCGGCAGGCAAGTTGTTTCTTTCTTATCAAAAAAAAATCTAAACATGTGTCTGGTGGAAAGAAGGAAATAATTGATTGATTAGTTGATTGGAGAATTTTTTGGAAGTTTCCATAATTGTCACTATCTTTTGTAACTGTATAAATATGGAGCTATTGTAACCAAGAATTGCAAGGTGTTAAGGCGATTTCCCTGGTCTAGGCGAGGCGTTGCCTAGACGGCACCTAAGCAAATGAAATACTCCCTCTGTTTAAAAATATAAGTCGTTTAAGGTAAGTGCACAAGAATTAAGACAGTCATAATTACAAGTGTAATTTACATCTAGTTCTTTAACATTAAATGAATTGAAGAATTGATGAATTGAAGAATCACAAATATTTGAATTGTGTAAGGGTAAAATGGGTAAAAAAAAGCAATAAATACACTCTCAAATTTGGAAAATGACTTACAATTTTGAACAAGTTTTTGATAGAACGACTTATATTTTTAAACGGAGGGAGTAATATTTATTTAGAGGTCCCTACATGAGTACTTATTTATTTATAGGTCCTTAAATAACACTAATCATCTATTAATCGATGTGATTATTACTTAATATACACTTCAAAATACTAATAAGTCTTTAGGTTCATATGTAACATTAATTGTGTTAAGATTTCATTTTCGGGTATATTTTGTAATGAAACTTAATTGTAAAATTACTTAGAAGGACATCGCACGCCTAAGGCACCGCCTAGGCAATTTTGTCCCAAAACGCCTAGGCGGGCCTAGGTGACGCCTTGCAAGCCATACACTCTCCTTTCTCTTGTGGATGTAGGTCTAGAACCGAACCACGTAAATCATCGTGTTCATCTTTTTATTTCTTTAGTTTTAACTATAATATGGTATAACAGCCTCAAGCTTTATAGTAAGTTTGTCATTTGCCTTTAATTTTCAGCATACATTGCCTTCATTGTTGAATGTTGTTTGCTGTGAGCGGCCTCCATTGTGATTTTTTTGTTTTAACTCAAGATTGCTTGTTGGTTTTATTCTTGTATGACATTCACCACTTAGTGCAGCCATCGTTGTTCTATGTTATCCACTATTTAGAGCAGCCTTCATTGATGTATGTTATCCACCATTTAGTGCAGCCTTCATTGTTGTATGCTATCCATCATTGCGGCGTACATTGCTGCAATATACTTTTTCTGTGCAACCTTCATTGCCAAACACACTTCTGGTTTAGAGCCAAAATCAATTTTTTGCCTTCATTGCCAAAATCATCAATAGTGAAAAGAGAACGATCTGCAAAATGGACAATTGCAGTAAATCCTTTTGAAGACATGAACTTCAACAGTAATGAGATAGAAAAGCTACGTGCCTTACTTGACTTTTGGATAAATCCTCATATATCAACTCACTAGTCCATTTAGGTGAGTTTCCTATTTTCATTGGGCTTAAAGTCTCAGATATATCATTTTCAAATTTTTAGATTCTAGATTCCGGAGCAACTGATCACATGACTAACTCTCCTAATGCCTTTCACTCCTATGACCCTTGTTCAATTAATAGGAAAATAGCAACCGCAGGTAACTCATTAACCACAGTTGCAAGCATGGGAGACATTCACCTTACTCCAACATTTATACTTAAAGATGTCCTTCACATTTCAAGGCTCTCGCGTCTCGACAAATCTCATTTTTATACACAAATTCACCCAAGATTCACATTTAACCATGTTATTTTACCCTCCTCATTGTGTATTTCAGGATCAAGGCCCAGGAAAGACAATTGGACTTGCTAATGAACAAAATGGGCTATATCACCTTGAGTTAGAGTTACCAACACATTTTACACGAAATACCAACTCATTTCTATCTGATCACAACCTTTCTAGTAAAGATCGTTTGTGGCTTCATCATCGTCACTCAGGCATCCCTCTCAGTGTTGTTAAGGCGGCGCCTAGGCAAAGCGGGCTTCCTACCGCCTAGATTAAATAAGTCGGGCGGTGGGCCTTAAACCAATTAAAAAAAATTTAAGGGTGGTGTTTGTAATTTTAAAAAGTTTTTACTTAAACCTAAAAAATCCTAAAATCCAAAATCTAAAACTAAAAGAATTGCGGGAGGTGTTTGTAATTTTAAAAATTGAGGGCGATGTCCCTTACTGTTGAGGGGTCTCTAAATATATTAAATTATTTTTTAGGGAGGTCTTTGTAAATATTTTGCCATCCGCCTAGGCGCCGCCTTAACTAGGCAGTACTTAACCGCCTTAAACCACCTTGCCGCCTTAAAAACATTAAGGAAATGCCCCCTATCTTCTTTAATTCATTAAATGTTAGTGATTTTCATTATGAAGTGTGTGAACTTGCCGTTGAGTAATAATAGAAGTTTCACTCCTTTTGGCCTAATCCATAATGATATTTGGGGACCTACATTGACTCCAAATATTTCTGGTGCGCGTTTGGTTTGTATCCTTTATTGATTATTGCACTAGTGGCACTTAGATTTTCTTGCTCAAAAATAAATTGAATGTGAGTCTCATTCTCCCACATTCCCGTATGATGGTGCAAACACAATTTATATGGCTGTAAGATTAAGAAGTTTTGGTCTGATAATGCCAGAGATTATTTTAATCAAACTACTTTTAAAAGGAAAGAATCATTCACGAATCCTCATGTGTTCACACCCTACAACAAAATGGTATGGTTGGAAGAAAAAATGATCACTTACTGGATACAACCCATGCCTTACTATTTAATCACCATGTACCTAAGTCATATTGGTGGGAAGCAGTCCTAACATCACATTTTATAAATAGATTACCTTCCTGTGTCCTTGGCCTTAAAAGTTCAATAGAAGTATTATCCCAATTTTATCCTAACTTTAAAGCCTCAAACAATTTAGTCCCTAAAAATATTTGGCTGTGTCACCTTCGTTCATATCCACCATTCGAATATGGAGAGCTCTCAAGTGTGTCTTCATAGGGTATTCCTCCACTCCAAAAGGGCTTAAGTGTTATCACCCACCTTCTCTAAAACTTTTTATCTCATTAGATGCAACCTTCAACGAGCACGAGTCATATTTCCCCGCTCCTTCTCTTCAAGAGGATAAATCGATAATAGAAGACAAGGATCGGGATTAGTTATTCTTTGCCTCTTTAGACATAGATTTATAACTTGAGCCACCAATCGGGTCAAAAATCTTAAAGCCTAACACCTCTGAGCCCAAGGCTAATGAATCAGAACCAACTACTCGTCTTAAGGATAGCATGGTAAGGCAAATCTACTCAAGAAAAAATCCCACCTCACTTGATTTAATGCAAGTCCAAGAATTTGAACCAACGCCTAATAATAAAGTAATGATTTCTGAGTCAACCTATTGAATTAGTGCAAGTCTAACAATTTGGAAAAGTTCCTGAAAATAAGGTACCAATCTCTGAGTTCTAATATGTTGATTTGGATCTCCCTATTGCCAAAAGAAAAGGAACCCGAGCATGCACTGAACGTCTCTTGTACCCTTTCTCCCATGTTGTCTCATTCAAGAAATTTTCCCCCACTCACAAGAATTTTCTCATAAGCCTGAACAGTGTTCAAATCCCAACCACCTTATCTAAGGCCATATCTAATGAACATTGGAAACAAGTCATGAATGTGTAAATGGAGGCCATAAAGAAGAATGGAAAATGGGAATCAGTTGAACTACCTACAAGTAAGAAGCTAGTTGGATGTAAATGGGTATATACATTGAAATACAATGCGAACAGGTCATTAGAGCAATATAAGGCGAGATTAGTAGTCAAAGGGTATACTTAGACATCGTGCGGACTATCAAGAGATATTTGCTCCAGTTGTGAAGATGAATACAGAAGGAATTTTGTTGGCCTTGGCAGCTAATTATGATTGGGATTTGCAACAATTTGATGTCAAGAATGTGTTTCTTCATGGTGATCTAGAGGAACAAATTTATATCGAGGTGCCCCTGGGTATCAAACAGGACTTGCTACCAAGGTGTGTAAATTAAAGGAGTTGTACAAACTAAAGCAATCTCCAAGGGCATGGTGTGGTAGATTTACCAAAGCAATGACTGATATGGTATATAAACTAAGTCAAGGAGATCATACTTTGTTCATCAAACACTTGTCTTCAAGGGGAGTTACAGTCTTTCTAGTTTATGTGGATGACATCATTGTAACTGGGGATGATGAGGATGAGAAGTAGAACTTAAAGTAGTCTTTGGCTAAGAAATTTGAAATCAAAAAACTAGGAAGGCTGAAATTTTTTTGAGAATCGAGGTAGCACATTTGAAGAGGGCATCTTCATATCTTAGCAGAAATATATTACAAATCTTCTTAATGAGACAGGACCAACTAGTACACCCATTGATCCAAATCACAAACTTGGAGATGAAGAAAAAGCTACAGTCGTGGATCGAAATAGTTATCAAAGATTGGTTGGAAAACTAATTTAACTCTCACACACTAGACCCGACATTCCATACGCAATAAGTGTGATTAATCAATTTATGCACAATCCTAAAGAAATCCATTTACAGGCTGCATATAGAGTGTTGCAATATTTAAAGGGAACTCCAGGATATGGTCTTTTGTTTAAAAGACATACAGGGATAGTATTGGAAGCTTATAAAGATGTTGAGTATGCTAGCTCAGTGATTCCTATATCAAGTGCTGAAGCAGAATTTCAGGCAATGGCTCAAGGAATCTGCAAACTTTTATAGTTGAAGATTATCTTGAAAGATCTCAAAATCAAGTGAAATGGGTCCAAAAGACTTTATTGTGATTACAAGTCTGTAATCAACACAGCTCATAATCTGGTGCAATATGACCGAACCAAGCATATTGAGATTGATCAACATTTTATCAAAAAGAAATTGGAAAGTGGGCTCATTACTCTTTATGTCTCAAGTCAAAATTAGCTTACAGATGTGCTTACTAAAGGGCTGAACAGTTCTTCATTTCAAATAAATGTTTCCAAGCTAGGAATGACAAATCTTTATTCACCAGCTTGAGGAGGAGTGTTGGAAAGAATGAATTAATTAATTGATTGATTGATTGATTGGTTGGTTGATTGGAGATTTTTTTTGAAAGTTTCCATAATTGTAACTATCCCTGTAACTATAAATATGGACCTATTGTAACTAAAGAAGTATGAATGAAATCATACCTTCTCCTTTCTCCCGTAGATGTAGGTCTAGAACCGAACCGCGTAAATCATTGCATTCATCTTTTTATTTCTTTAGTTTTAATTATATAACAGTGTCTAATTTTTTAAATAATTTATGACAAATATTGTCCATAAAATTGAAGAATAAGCATATTCGATCTTTAGAAATATACCCACACCTGATACTCATACCCAATTCCAAGCAATGATTGCAAGGCGGCATCTAGTGGTGACCTAGGCATCGCCCAGACGCTTTGAGGAACAACAAACTTTTAAAAAATTGAAGGGGCAAATTACAATTAAGTTTGGTACTATGATACATACCAAACAACAAAATTTTAACATAAGTAATGTTAAATAAGGACCTAAAGGCTTATAAGTGTGCTTAAAGTATATATTTCATATATACTTTATAGTGACCAATAGATAGTTATTGTTAATTAAGGACCTATAAATAAATAAATAATAATTTAGGGACCTCTAAATAAATATTTTTTGGTCAACTAAGCATCGCCTAAGCGTCGTTTGGGTACGCTCTCACCTAGACCAAGGAAATCACCTCGAGATCGCCTAGGTACCTTGCAATCCTTGAGTCCAAGTAACGTAGACCGTCCAAGAAGGAGACTAAAAACTAATTTGCACCTGACTCTAACCAAGGGAGAATATTCTTATAGCTATAGATCAAAATTGCGAATAAAATTACTTGTAATAGTTTGTCACGTCAACTAAAGGAAAAAACACAAAATCGAAATATATTATTGTATGTTACAAATCAACATAACTAGTTATTTGGCGAGGAAATGATATAGAAAAAAGAAAGTGTAAGGCATTTTCCAAAACAAATGATTACTTAATTAGTATCTAATGTTTATGGATCAAAGACATACGTGCCAAAAATTATAAAATAAGACACATACTAAAATAGCGCACTAATCACGCTCATTAAAAATTTAAAAGAAACAATACTTAGGATTACTAAAAATCCTTAAATGATAAATCTTAAGGATTTGAAAGCGCCAAATATTGACATGAACTTATTTGCAAGTTTTTCATGTAAATATACTGGAGAAAACTCGTGATGTGAAAATTTCCTGAACTTCTTTGAATATGATTGTTTCAATTCAATTTTTAAGATATGCAATTACGAAGTGAACGTAAATGTAGAATAACATTAACAAAGTTACGGAAAATAACAAATGCAGCATAATTCAAAAAGAAATACTTTTACTTTTTTAATAAAGAAAAGTTGTAAGAAAAAGAAAAAGTTAAGGCCAACTTCCAATATCCAGCCATCCAATAATTATTTAGAAAACTTTTCCAAACAATGAATATTTCAGATACAACAAAATACCATAAGTTTTTCTCATTTTCAATAAAGAGTATATAAGAATTAGTCAAGGGAAATGATTTTGAAAACCAACAGAATCCAATGAAAAATTTAAAATGAATGAGAGAAAATAGCATATCAAATAAAAATTGTGTTACCAACTAAAAAAAATCACTTTAAAATAAAGAAAAGAAATTATAGGTAGTTTGCCGCTACACAACATGTCTCTAGCATTTTAGAGATTATAAACGCAACTTTAAACTTCCTTTCTCCAAAAAAAAAAATGTTGTAAGCCATCACCATCATCAACAAGGACAACAACAGAGCCTCATTCCCAACTTAGTCAATGTCAGTTTCATGGATGCAACATTTCAATCATTTACCCGAGTATAGTATCATTGATGATACGATCTAATGCTGCTTTAAGTTGTCGTTTCATAATTTGATATGTTACAGTCAATAATTAGGCTTGTCTACTACGTGTTAACAAAACTAGATCAATGTCCCCTACCTATAAATTAGCCTGGCATCAAATCAAATTAACAACCATTGACAACTAATTAATCTTCCTCAAAGTATTCATTATTCTTTGGATTAATTTCCTCCTGCAATTTTTAATTTCATGAAAAAAAATTGCATCATAGAGAAAACTATAAATTAGGCAACGCGGTAACTTGTATAAAGAATAAGAGTCGATGTGACAGCCAAAACGAAAGAAGAATGGATATTAGATTCATCACTCCAAGATTCTCATTAGTTTTTGTTTTGTAACCTAATTGACATATTTACATGCCCTTGCTTTCCTTGGTGTATTTGTCTAGATGGACCACAGTTAATCAAGCATTTGGTCATATAAGTCAAAGCACTACCTCCAAAGCACACTCCTCAGTCCTCACCATACAGTATTCATAGAAAAGCATATCAAAGCACAATGGACAATGGCAATGGAAATTATTCACATATTTGGAAGGGAATGAGAAGAGAAACTTCAATGAATAGTATTCAAATGCGAAAAAAAAAAATTTAACTAATTCCTGATAAAAAAAAATATTTTTTAACTAATTAGTAAAGGATTGTTTATATTGTGTAAAAATATGGGTGATATCCACAATAGGGATTTGTTCAAATGTTATCTCTTTACCTACATGATGTTTTTCCTTCGTTAATGGAATTTAAGCCTCTGTAGCATCTATGATTTTTACTTCTCATTCAAATAATTAAGAAGAATTTAAGAAGCTATCATTGTAGCATCTAGACCATAGTAATTATATCAAAGAAAGCATTGCTCATTGCATCGTAGTAACTTGAATGAAAAAGAGAACCATGATGGGCATTGAAGTTATATTCGATATAATATCAAGTTATCAGCATAGAAGAAAATTTTATTAAAAAGGAAAGAAAACTAAAAGAGCAACCACACTCTATGGAAGAAAATTAGCAAACTACATTCCATTCCAACACAAGAGATACAAATATAACTACGAGCAAAATGAGAGAGTCGTAAATGATTTTGAAACAATAGGAAGGCCACGAAAAGGTTATTTTGTCATATATTCGAAATAAATTGTGTGTGAGTCGGTGACATAAAGAGAGCGGATCGCTAACAATGTCAATGAAACTTACAACCAAGATTGCATTACCAATATGTTTCTTTAAACTGCATAATATTGTTATTTGACTTGTTTCATCATCATTATATAAAAAAACTGCCCATTTCAACGAAAATCGGGATTTCGGCCAATGCTCTCTCATGCATGAAAAGAACAAAGATATAAGAGAATAAAGGAAAGGAGAAAACAACAGATATATAAAACAATCTTCCCAAAATATAACTAACCATGGATATAGTTACCTCATCAAGAGAATATGATAGAGAAGGAGGTGTTTGAAAAGGACTCCGGTTGTTAACTAAGATCGCATTGCATGCATCATTTTCAATTCCTTTGCTACTCTTATGGATCTCTAACTCATTATCTCGGTCACCTTCTCTTAAATTCGCCTTTTTGAGTAGAGCCAAAGTTGTTTTATGAGGCTTGAGGAGCGGAGATGATAGCCACTTCTCAAGCTTCTTTGCAGTAGAGGAAGATGAATCCTACTACATCATTATCACAACTAAATATCAAAATCAACTGCAAATATCCAGCAATAAAAAATGTCAAAAGGGAAATCCAAGAATTCCTGCCTCTTGCTGCGAACAAGGATGACAATTTAACACTTTCGGCTCAGAAGCATCTGCCAACATTCGAACCACATCAGGCAAATGCTTTGACACAGCACGAAAGCGTTCATTCACCGGAGATATCCTCCACGTAACCTCATCTCCTCCGTCATCTTGGCTTTGCTTTATTAACTGCGCGTTCAAAAATAATAAAAATCTCAAAAAAAAATCTCGGCCGAAATCAATAGCAACCAAAAATTAAGACCCCATGAAAAGAATTTAACTGCAAATCAATCCAAGAGCAAACATCGAATCAATGACACATAATTTCATACAGCAAAAAGCCTCAAATTTCTTCCATCACAAGACTACACCCACAAAAATTAGCCCTAGAAGGTTTCCTTTCCGAAAAATAAACATTGTGAGGAGGAAATGTAGAGGCAACTGGCAAGAGCAACCCACCATCCCGGGAGAGAACTTGAATCTCTTTGCCGAAGCCGAAGACTTCTTCAACATATCCGGAGAAACATCAAGCGGATCGGCCGCACTGCCGGTCGCCGCAGCGACCACCGCAGTGGGCAGTGGCGGAGTGCTCTGAGAGTTGTTCGGTGGTTCTGAGGGCTCTGAATTTGACCCATTTGAAGGGGCAACTGCATCTGCTCTGGCGTTTTGGGAGTGACGCTCGAAGAAATGTTGTATTCCGAACTTTGACGGCTGGGATTGTTTTGGGATTGTCCTCGTGGATGATGAGGAAGAGCCTGATTTCTTTCTCGGAGCCATTCAAGAAGTCGCTGATTGAAATCAGCTTGTTAGGGTTCCAGTTTGAGCCGCCACAAATATGGGAGAGAGATATTTAAATCCCTAAATTACCCTTAACCCTCAAAACATCCCACCCCAGATCTCGCCTTCACAACATCCCGTTTTCCCTCACTTCTCGCCGCTCGCTTCTTCCCAATTTCTTATTTTCTGTGAGACTGATTATGTTCATAATGGATTGCATATCCCCTTAAAAGATCTCACCATCGGACCAAATCAATTGGCATGGTCTATCAAAAGCATTCGCGTAGCAGATATTTTTCTATTCCAATTTAGGTTTGTAAAAATTCATAAACATGCCTCAATTTGAGCTCCTTCGTGAATGAGAATTTAGAGCAAATAATGAAAATTTCCCAAGATTTTTTTAGGCGGAAGAGAAAAGATTGTCAATGAGGGGAAGCGAGAGGAGTGGGGTGGGAAACGTTGTCAAGGGTGAGTGAGATTTGAGAATAATGTAGTTGTTGACTTGGGGGGTATTTTAGTCAAGAATTTTATTCTTTTTTTAGATTGAGTGGGAAGATAGGAAAGATGCCTCAAAAAATGTGTTTAAAAAAGAAAAAATAGTCGAAGTTAAGGGTGTTCCCGCCTTTGACAAATAAATAAAAAGGGTGTTCCCGCCAAAACTTCTTTGCAAAACGAGGTCGACTGGTTGTGGCGTGGTATGGGACAACTTAAACCCATTATTGTTGGCGTTTCTAATTTGGAAAATGATAAAATGACCCACTTTAGACACACACTTGGGGTGCACACTTTGTCTTTTAGTTCATTTATGGTATTTTGTTAGATGTAGGCCCACACCTTGGGAGACAAGAAATAGTCATAAATGGGCTAAAAGATAAAGTGTGCGCTCCAAGTGTGCGTTCAAAGTGTGTTAGATTATCATTTTCCTTCTAATTTTTCTTTTTCAGTTCTTCTTCTTGGTTCTACTTCTTAAATCATCATCGATCATCTCTTCTGATCCATTCAGATGTAGGGTTGGGATTAGTCCTCTTAGACCCTAATTGTGACATTCTCTTCCTTAAAACAGGGCACCGCCCGCCTAATCCCGTCATTAAGCTCTAATCCCAACCACGGAGGACTTAACAACGTATTAGTCAACTTTTTGTCTTATTATCCTTATTATTCGCATTCAGGATAAGTATTTCTCATGTCTCGTTATTCGTAATTTTAAAGGTTAATTAAAACTTTTTTAAGTTTAACAATTTAGCCAAAGTTTAAATAATAGTGCAGAAGCAATTAGAAAACACTTATATGTGAAAACCAGGAAATAATGATCACATGTAAATCACAAGGAAATTCAATCAATACATTTCAATTCAGTCAAAACAACTTATATATTTTTAAGGCGTGCTCAAAAACCACCTTAAGAAAAGTGGCGGCTAGGATTTTAAGCATTGGTTTTTTTGTGATTCTTTAGTTCGAACCACCGCCAATCTTCACTTTTGATCGGCGGTGGTTCTAATAATAATTTTTATTTTTATTTATATAATAAAGGAAAGATCTATTCATATCTGATATGTTCAGTTTCATTCGGCCTGCAACAAATGTCAAATTTATCATTGGCACCACTTGACTCTCCTCTACATATGCATGTGTTATCATTCAATTTCTATAATGGCCCGAAGTTAATTCGTCGTAATTAATGACGAGTTTTGCAGACGTGGCTGACAGCTTAGATACTCGCGGGACCCGCAGATAGGCCAAGGTGTGCCCGAAACTAGGTAAATAGTAATTTTTGTGCGTTGTGCTTTAATTTGTAATGTGTATGTATAATTAGGGTTATTGGCATCGCGATGTGTGTAAATTATTGTGTTATTGACGTGTGAGATAGTGTAATGGGTATTTGCCTCGATTAGCATGCAGACGCGGGTACCGGGTAAGCGAATGACAGCACACTAGGTTGGGTAGTCATATACATATGGAAAATGATAAAATACAATTAATAATTAATAAATAACATTGTATATGTGTTCGTGGCGCGAGAGTACACGGGAAATGCAAAGGTACGCGCGGGAGTCGGGTATCGGAACATACGAATGTTTGGTGTTTTGGAATGAGCAAAGGCAAGACAAGGAAAGTGTGTCACACCTCTAAGTCACTTTAGGATGGACCATTTGACCCTTTTTGAACCATTAGATGGAGTCTTGTTGTGGCGGGCCAGTTTCACAATCTTAAACTGGGTCTCTGAAACTGAGCCCCACCCGGCCTAGACTTATGTGAATCCTCGAGCCAATCTCACCGAGTCATGCAAGCCTAGTCAGCCTTCGTTTACCATTTACCATTTTAAACAATTTTAATATCGATTAGTGAGTTATCATTAAAATTTAGCGGAGGGAATTTCATCTTAAACTAATCAAAATAACCTCAAGCATACCAAATAAGACAACCTAGAGTATGGAAACCTCGCATATGTATATCATCAATAATGAACAGTCATAAAAGAATACCATATAGATATACATGCTCAAGATCTCTCAAAACCCCAAGTCCCAAATGTTTCAAAAACAATATATATCATAATACAAAATAAATCACCTATATCCAACAAGTGGAAAGAACTACTCCAATATCCTCAGATAATATCGCCTAGCTGTTGAGCCTTCCCCTTACTAGACTGTGGATCTGCACTTTGTCAAACATAATAATATCGAACCTAGGTAAGTAACGCCAAACAGGACATAAATACAACATTTTGAAATAAATAAATCACCAGTTCATATTCATGCCAATAGAAAGAAAGGACAGAGAATGCATGAATAAACAAGACTAAAAATTAATAACTAAGCAATCGAGAATGAGTGTCCTGGATAACAAAGAAAGGCGCAAGTAGTCTCAACCAGTGAAAAAGTCATTGAGTCATGGAAATGCACTTCCAAGACTCGAGGCTTAGGACGTAGTACACTCACACCATCGTAATCCCCACGCGGATGAGACATTCTCCAACAATCTAGTGGAGAACTCCCACCCCGAATAGAACCCAATCCAAATCGTTCATCCTCAGCTGTAAAACCTCTGGCATGTTACCTCAGAGGACCCGGAACCTCACAAGGATCACGTTGACTCACTTTCCCACAAACAACTCAAAAGAAAGGAATCCCAATGATAGGTATAGAACAATATCAATAACAATTTAAAAGCTCAAGAAATAACTGTAAAGTTCCACACTAGTTTACTTACTTGTGTCCAAGCTAATTCACACTCATACGACCTCTGACTCGCCTCCTACGAATCTCATATGACCCGTCAACAACAAAACTCCTGATAATTCAATTAAATTACAAATCTTATTAAATCGTTCCTAATTTACCCAATTTTTCATAATTATTTCATTAGTGTAATTAGGTTGATTTCTAATGTATTAGTTCGTATTCGGACCCATTTGGATACCCGAGAGATCTCCAATTTTTTATGAAGTTTTTATTGATTTTCCCTCTGTGAACAGTGTCACACCACGGTGGTATCGTGGGTTCAAACCCTGGAGGCGGGCATCATGGCGTGGGTTGGGGCTCACTACCCCTGACGCCGTGGGTGGCGCCGTGGGCCTTAGGCCCCACGACGTCCTTCGCGGAGTCGCTTCCAGAACCCAACAGTTAGGGGTCTTCGCACCCCCGGCTCGCGTCGCCGTGTTTTGAGCCTATCCCAAACTCATTGGGACGTCCATTACAACACTATACCACCTTCGATTCGCGTCAAAACCTCTACAAAATCCTTGATTTTGAAAATCGTTCGAAAATCCTAAAAATTCCTAAAAATACAACTTCTCAAGTCACCAAAATCACCAATAAATCATTCCTTTGATCATAAAACCATCATATAAACTCATTCCCAACATTTCCTGAAAATCTCATCCTAAGTCATCATGACGAAAACCCTCAAAATTGACACCAAATCGTAGATAAACACGAGGGAAGTCGGGATCTCACCTTAGAACTTGAATTTGATCCATCCTTTGGCGTCAATCTGCGTCGAAAACACTGGAAACCCACTCACCCTCAACGTTCTCAATGTGATAAGAAAGAAAGAAATGGAAGATGAGAGAGAAAAATTGATGGGTTTGTTTTTATACCCCCTTCATCTATATCCATACACAAATCTCGAGGCACATCCTTTGGTCATCATACAATCTATCCAACTACCTTGACACAACATTGTGACTCCACTAAGTGACTCCCGCTTACAAATTACCCATTTCTCACACAATACTCGCGTTCCTGGACCTGTTCTATTCCACAACTCGCTCGTCGCGTATTCCCGGACGTATCCGCGATATACAACTTTTAATTATTATTTATTTTGTATTTAGTCAGTGTTTTTAATTCATTAAATTCCATGAGCCGAACTCGTTTCCCAATGCCAACGTTCACACTCAAACGTCCTCGCACGTTTGGGATATTGGAATTTACATTCGGATAACAAAATATAATACAAAACACCAAACAAAAATAACATACCTCAGCGTCGACGATCGAGAATTGGACAACTATATCACGACAAGGGTCCACGTACGTCCTAAATTGACACATGGTATGAGTTAAATTTTAGGGTCGTTACAATTTTCCTAACTAATTAAAATTTCATCCTCGAAATTAAAACGAAACTAAAAGAAAACGTACCGAATTAGAAGAGGTAGGGAAATACTCACGCATATAGGACTCAAGTTCCCATGTTAGCTCCTCGTCATCGTGATGCTGCCATTTGACAAGGAATGAGGAAATCTCCTTGTTCCTCTTCCGAACCAATATCTAAATAGGCTGCTCATCATAAATGATGTCCTCCCTCAAATCTATCTGGCTCAAATCCACCATTGGTCGCCCCCCTCTCTTGACCTATCCAATCTGATCATAGAGATGTGAAACACAAGGTGAACTCCAGATAACTGAGGTGGCAACTCCAACTCATATGAAACTCTGCTTATCCGCTTCCCAACTCTGAATGGACTAATAAATCTTGACGCATGCTTCCCTCTGATCCCGAACCACTTGTGACCCTTCATCAGAGACACCTTCAGGTAAACGTAGTCCCCGACCTTGTACTCTAACTTCCCATAATACAAGTCATAATATCTCATCTGTCTCTACTACGCACATGTCAACCTCAATTTGATCAGGTGTATCTTTTCTATGTGATCCA
This sequence comes from Stephania japonica, assembly GCA_039657345.1. Lineage (NCBI taxonomy): Eukaryota > Viridiplantae > Streptophyta > Magnoliopsida > Ranunculales > Menispermaceae > Stephania > Stephania japonica. Next base: position 38,512,087 of record CM077559.1, read on the forward strand.
CAACAATCTCTGGCCCAATAGTTGCCACATCCTCTGGCTCTGCCTAGCAAGATGGAGATCTGCACGACCTCCCGTATAATGCCTCATATGGTGTTATACAAATACTGGCTTGGTAACTATTATTGTATGTAAACTCACACAAGTGAAGATACTCCTATGACCTACCGTACTCCAACACATACATCCTTAACATATCCTCTAATATCTGTATCAGACGCTCTAAATGTCCATCAGTCTATAGATTATAAGCGGTGCTGAGATCCAACCGCGTGCCAAATGGTGCCTGCACACTCTGTTAAATCTGAGATATAAACTGCGACTCTTGGTCAGACACAATCGATAAAGGTACACTGTGCAGTCGAACTATCTCCCGCTTGTACAAACTAGCCATTCTATCCACCTGATGTGTGGTCGAAATCATTATAAAGTGTGCAGATTTTGTTAACCTGTCCACAATCACCCAGATGCTATAATGATCGTGCTGAGATCGAGGTAAATCACTGATGAAATCTATGGCGATATGCTCCCACTTCCACCGAGGAATGAAAAGTGACTGTAATAGCCCTCTAGTTATGTGATGCTCAGCCTTAACTCGCTAAGAAATCTCACACCCTCGAATGTAATTAAAAACATCGGTCTTCATCCCTGGCCACCAAAAGAGACGACACACATTAACATAAATCTTGGTCTTACCCAGATGCACCGTAAAACACAAGCGGTATGCCTCATGAAGTATTTTATCGCGTAGCTCAGCTACTGATGGAATCCATAGTCGCCCTGTGTTGGCTCCTAATCTAGGGCACCACAATGCTTAATCCCGTAATTAATCCCTAACTCAATCCATAGGACTTAACTACGTATTATTCAACCTTTTTATCCCAATTGCCAATTTGATCGCGCTCAGAATAAATAATACACTAACCCTAACAATTACAACATTTTTGAGTTATTTACAAGTTTTACAATTTAATAAATTAACGGAACTCTTAACAATTTATAGTGGAAGTCTTTTAATCACTTAGTGGAAATCTTTTTAAATAAATAGAAATAATTTTGATAAACCTTAGTGTGGAAACTAGGAATAACGATTACAATATATATGAACTATGTGGCGAATCATATAAATAGTGTAATAGTCAAAAGTCGGGGAACTAATGTTCAACCCAATGTGTACATCCCAACAACACGAAAGACATAAGTAGATAAAATATACAAAATATCAAAACCTATAGTCAGTTAGTAGTACGCTCCCCTAACTCAGAGGTAGTTGCCAATCTTTTCCTTGTCGGATCTATTGCTCGATGGATCTGCACCCACCATAATAAAAGGATGGTAAGTACAAAAGTATAATAGTAATTCCCAAATGACATATTTACTCACATTTCCAAAATAAATAAATGTATTTAAAAACATAATGATAGCCAAAGAACGCTCTAAATAAACATACTAGAAAATAACAGGAAATCAAATGAAACTGACACAGGTTAAATAGTCTGATCTAGGTCCAGTCTCTAGTGAGAACTATCACTTAGTCTTTTTTCACTATTTGTATGGAGTTGTGCTCTACATATTTATTTTCTAATAACCTCAAATGGCGGAGCTGTGCTCTACGCGTATAAATCATCTATCATAAAATCTCGCCGAACAACCCAGTTCATTACGTCGTGAGTCGTGCGAGTATAGTGGAGAGTGCCGACATCCCCGTGGTCCTGTGACCCCGTGAGCCGCCCACTCTATGAATGTGCAATGAACTCCAGATTCTAAAACTATTTTAAAGCAAATAAAAAGACTCGTTAAAGGAATTCAAGAATAGAATTGCTATAAAGCACAAATAGACCGAGAGTACAAGTTTTCTAACACTATTATAAACTTAGCTAATCCTAATAGCATGTTATTTGCAAATCAAATATCAAATAACCACAATGCAGACATATGCGTGTGGAAAGAATCAATGAATTTTAAAGAAATGTGATATCATTATAGCAAGTCTCAATATGAGGAGATTTCACAACAATTCATGATATTCATAATACAAGGCAAAATATAGTCAATTAGACTAATCAACAATAGTAGAATAGAAATGAAATGAAAATAAATAATTCAAGTGGGATTTCTCATAATTCACGTAATTTCCTAGTCAATCCGACCTCGACATTCCGACTTGCGCTCTCGGAACACCCCCTAGGCCCCTAGAATGTCATGTTATATCATTTTTATTTAATTATTTATTTATTATTATTTATTATATTTTTGAATATTTTATTTCATTTTTAAGGGGGTTGGACCCCTGAACCGGGTCTGACCCAGTCCAGTTCAACCGAGCTGGTCAGACCGGCCCTGGGACTGCAAGTACGCATCGCGTGTGTGAATTCCCTCCCCCACCAGTCTCTGCTTCTTAAATTTTTTTTACAACAACAAATCAACAATAACTCCTACAACAAATTTCCATCACAATTCAACCAATCTCTTAATTCCTTCAACCTAACAAAGCAAGTACTTCATTCATCCTTAAAACATCAATTTAAACAAGGATTTAGACATGCATTTAAAGGTTTTGGGGAAGAACACATGTATTTTTTCAAAAATTCATAACTTTGCCAAATTGAAACTGATTTTCGAAATCTTTGATGCTATCCCTAGTGTTTTTCAATGGAGAATTCAAATATGATTTTAGATTTCAAAAATACTTTAATTAAACAACTTAAAATCCATCAAAACCGAAATCACAAGAAAACCCAATTTTTGGCAACAACTTATAAAATCCGAAAATGAAACTTGATAAATGAAATCAAAGCTTATAAATACATCACAACAAACATTTAAGCACTTACATTTGATTAAAATATAAACCCTTGAATTAAAACCAAAACCCCAAATTTTGCATTGCATGAAAATGAAGAACATATTACCTAATTGGTGTGGGGTTGATCTCCTAGTTGGGTTCTCTAACTTGAGTGATGAAATTCCTCCTTCAAACTCCAAATTTTCTAGCCAAGAGTGTCTCCAAAACTTTGATTTTCAGTTTATAAAACATGCATTGTAATGCAATGTAGGAGAAAATGATATATATAGTGGGGGTTTTGATCTAGGGGTGTGTACCCATCTCAAGGATGAACCTAAGGCTCTTAATTGTGCTGTTCAAGTCTTTAGTGACACCACATGTTGACACAAGTGTATGGGAGTGAATGCTAGCACATATCCCGAGGCAAATCCTATACTTGTAATTTAATTTCAACTATAAGACATTCAAATGTGATGTACATTATTTAAAACCATAGGCTATATATTGGATTGATTGAAAATATTTCAACTAAGTTTAGACTTACCCCAAGTCTAGCTACCCAGTACCTAGGCTCGCATGCAACTCGAGGCGCGTCCCCGCTCGCGTCTCGACGTCTATGGCTACAAGAACTGACTTACTTAGCCTACACACAATACTAGGCATACACCATTTCAAATATAAAATATACTTTGACCAAGTGCTTCGGTCGGTGTGCGTATCTCACACAGTTCCTACGTCATGGGTCGGTGAGCCTGATAACGGCCAAAATCTTGTATTAGAAATTTGGGCCGTGACACACCTTCTAAATTTTAGGCATGAGTTTATTAATCGACTCCAATCTGGATGATATGAACTCTTAGCGAACTCCAAAAATCTCCCGTACTGCTCGTCAACCTGCTAACCATTAAGTACATTCTAAATAGAGACAGTCTGAGTCCTCATCTGGCCACAAATCCATACTCTGGTGTTGGTCAGAATATCAACTGAATACAAGTTCTCGACGGCCTCGAGCAAACCATACTCGTGTGTCATGTGGCAGGTAACAATCTCTGAGTCTGACCCTTTGCTGCTCAACGCTTATGCAACCATGTTGGCCTTCCCCAGGTGGTACTCCAAAGAGAAATTATAATCTTTAAGGAACTCAAGCCAACGCCTCTGTCTCATATTCAAATCCTTCAGTGTAAAAGGTACTTCAAACTCTTGTGGTCAGTAAACAACGCAAACATCTCTCCGTAGAGATAGCGGCACCAAATCTTTAGTAGAAATACCAGTGCTTCTAACTCCAAGTCATGCATAGGGTAGTTCTTCTCGTAAACCTTTAGCTGTTGTCACGTGTAGGCAATCATTCTACCGTCCTGCATCAAAATATAGCCTAAATCGACATTCAAAGCATCGGTGTTCACCTCAAAACCATTTCCTGACTTAAGCAATACTAGCACTAGCGCGATAGTCAAACGTTTCTTTAAAGTCTGAAACGCCTACTCACAACCATTTTTCCACTAAAATCTGATGTCCTTTTTCATCAACTTTGTCATAGGTGCCGCAATCTTCGAGAAGTCTCATACAAAACTCTTGTAATAACCTGTCAAGCCAAGAAAATTACAAATGTCTGACACTGATCTCAGTGTAGGCCAACTAATCACTACTCTGACCTTAGCAGGGTCTACTGACACACTGCTAGCCCCGACAATATAACCTAAAAATCTGATCTCTGTCAGCCAAAACTCACACTTACTAAACTTAGCAAATAGTTGGTGCTCCCTCAGTTGCTGAAAAATCGTCCTGAGGTGCTCCTCGTGAACCTTACGAGTCTTGGAATAGATCAAGATGTTGTTGATGAACACAATGATGAATTGATCCAAGCACTATCTCAACACTCGATGCATCAAATCCATAAACATCTCTGGTGCATTAGTCAGCCTAATAGGCATGACTGTAAACTGATAATGCCCGTATCGAGTGCGAAACGCAGTCTTCTCCCTATCCTCTGCTCTAATCCTCAACTAATTGTACCCAGATATCAAATCTATCTTCGAGAACCACTGTGCTCCTATCAGCTAGTCAAATAAGTCATTGATACGCGGAAGTGGATACTTGTTCTTCACTTTCACCCTATTTAATTACCAGTAGTCGATGCACAATCGCAGGCTGCCATATTTCTTCTAGACAATAAGACTAGAGCTCCCCAAGGTGACATGCTCGAGTAGATGAAACCCAATTCTAGAAACTCGTTTAGCTGGCCCCTCAATTTCTCAAGCTCTCTCGGAGCCATCCAGTATGAAGGAATCGATATAGGTTTAGTCCCTAGGACTAAGTTAATAATAAAATTGATTTCCCTAGGCAGTGGTAATTTTGGTAGCTCTACTGGAAAAACGTCAGGAAACTCGTATAACATTGGTACCACCTCTAACCTAGTCACAACTCGCTCTGTCGTACTCAATACACTAGCGAACGGCTCAACATCTACGCTAGTGGCGACTCTACCTCTAGTGATAGGCAAACTCGTTGAAGTTCCTTGAAAATTAAACTCTAGATGCCCTAGAATATGAAATGTGACTCTTTTACTGAAGTAGTGGATATGTGCATGATAAGCACCCAACCAATCCATGCCTAGTAATGTATCAAACTCAAGGAACTCAAACACTCTCAGGTCCGCTGGCATGATATGACCCTCTATCTCGATCTAACAGTCAACACACAACAAATTTAGGTAGATCTTGTCCACAGGAGCTGTGTTAAGGATTAAATGTCTATCTAATCTAGTAGGTCTCAAACCCAACTCATCAACCATACGACCCAAAATAAACGAAACAGTAGAACTTGAATCAAACATGACATGCATAAAACGACTGCAAATGAAAACAGTACCCGCAATAAGATTATGGCAAGCAGTCGGGTCTAGTGTAGTAATTGCGTGCACCTGCTCCAGGTTTTACTGTTGCTGCCCTTAGTCCAGTCGTGGACACGCACTGATGAAATGACTGATCTTTCCATGCTCGTAGCAAGCTCTCTGAGATCCTGCTTTAGACTGTCTGCTCTGTCCCTATCTTTATGACTGACTAGAACTCTAACCCTATCCCTGGTTATATCTCCGACTTTGCCTATACCCTTGATCACTGCCTCTGCCCCTACCATTACCCTTAATCCACTTATATTGTTGTCTTTAAGGACCTGGCTATGCTGGCTGCGGTGGTGAACTGGTATAACTCTGTACTGGAACAAATGGTACTATAGCGGTAGTAGGTGGATATGCAATAGTTCCTACAGTCTGAGCTCGATCTCTCCAACCCCACTGTTGGGACCTCTTCATCCTAATATCACCTCTAGAACCTCCCACTAACTGTGAAGGTACTGACGATGCCACTGGTGCCCCTCGGTGCGTGTGCTCCTAAAGCCCTCATTAGCCATAACACTCTCATAGGCCTCTTGTAATATGCTCAGAGCTATTGTCACTACAAAATAATCAATCAAATCTAGTAGACCAAGTACAAAGTAGTAAGCCTGGTCGGCGTTAGTGTCGGCTATACCTCCGACATACTCCATCAAGCGCAAGTACCGATCCATATACTGTATAATAGACACTCTAGTTTGTTGTCTAATAGTTTGAAACTCGGTCCTCTTCAGATTACGGACTGTATGAGGGATGTACTTCTTGTTGAACCTCTCTCTGAACTCAACCCAATCCTCGGGCTTCCCCTTCAATAGTGGCCACCAAACATCACCCTCGCCGAACAGTAAGGCTGAAGATATACTCGGTTGCATGTGTACCGGTGTAGCCAATACATCATGAATCTTCTTATGACTCCTCATAAACTTCTCTGCAGCCTCAAGGTTAGTACCCCCGTGGGACTTCTCTGGATGATGTTTGAGAAACTCACGAGCCTACTTCGCCTTAGCAGTTGCCCTAACATCTGTATCAGTCGGCGTGCTCGGTGTATCCTTAGTTGGTGTCTTCGATGTATGAGGTACTATCTCTGTCTGTACGTGTGCCTCCTCAGCCACTACGGGTCCTACCATAATTATCAGTGTTGTAGGTGTATCGTGGACTGTAGGAGCACTCCCAGCCTGAGTAACTGGAGCTGCTAATGTGGTAGGTGATGCTATCGCTTGAGCTCTCAGCAGCCTAAGTATCTCTTGAAGTTGTTGATCACAGGATGTAATCATCTGCGACATGCCATCTAATTGTCCCTGTACGTCCCTATACCACTATCACTAGTGTCAGGCAGATCAGCCATCACCAACTGAAAAGAAAATGATTTTTACGATAATGACATAGCTATCGATAATAGTATATACAACAAATCAAATAGCTCATAGTCCCCTTTTAATTTCTCCAACTCTCCTCACTTTCTAACTTAGACTTAAATCGGGATCATAGGGTTCCACTCTAAGTTCAACCATTATCCTAACTTCCGTAGGTTTGTGTCTTAATGGATTGTGATTTAAATCAAGAGTCGAGTATTTAAAAATTCGGTTCTGATACCAACTGTGACTGCTCCAATTTCACAATCCTAAACTGGGCCCTGCTCGGCCTAGACTTACGTGAACCCTCGAGCCAATCTTGCCGAGTCATGCAAGCCTAGTCAACCTTCCTTTACCATTTACCATTTTAAACAATTTACAAGTTGAGAATATCGATTAGTGAGTTATCATTAAAATATAGCGGAAGCAATTTCATCTCAAACTAAGCAAAATAACCTCAAGCATACCAAATAAGACAACCTAGAGTGTGGAAACTTTGCATGTATATATGTCATCAATAATGAACAGTCAGAAGAGAATAATATATAGATATACATGCCCAAGATCTCTCAAAACCCTAAGTCCCAAATGTTTCAAAAACAATATATACCATAATACAAAATAAATCACATATATCTAACAAGTGGAAAGTACTCCAGTATCCTCAGATAATATCACTTAGCTGTGGAGCCTTCTCCTTAGTAGACAGTGGATCTACAATCCATCAAACACAAGAATGACGAGCCCAAGTAAGTAACGCCAAACAAGACCTAAATACAACATTTCAAAATAAATAAATCACCAGTCCATATTCATGCCAATAGAAAGAAAGGATAGGGAATGCATGAATAAACAAGACTGAAAATGAATAATTGGGCAATCAAGAATGAGTGTCCTGGATAACAAAGAGAGGTGCAAGTAGTCTCAACCAATGAAAAAGTCGTTGAGTCATGGGAATGTACTTCTAAGACTCAGGGCTTAGGACGTGGTACACTCACACCATCGTAAACCCCATGCGAATGGGACATTCTCCAGCAATCTGATAGAGAACTCCCACCCCATATAGAACCGAAACCAAATCATGCATCCCCAGCTGTAAACCTCTGGTATGTTACCTCAAAAGGCTCGGAACCTCGTAAGAATCACGTTGACTCACTTGTCCACGAACAAATCAAAAGAAAGGTGAAACTACCCTTCCTCGATTCAGGGTCGGGTCGTCCAGCCCAAACCGCCATTTAAACCCAATACCTGAACTAGGCCAAAATAACGGCCTGGCACGCCTAAAGAACCTATGGAAATAATATATATACAATATGGAAGTAGTATGCAGAATTCAAAATATAATAAATACCATATGTCAACATAAACCAAAATATTGAATATCTTAAATTCACCTAATTAAATCAACAGAATATGAAGTCTCCAAAACCCTCAAACGCTTATAAATAGATCAAACTAATTAATGAAGGTTTATCTACCCAAAAGTCTTGCCTAAATTACAACCCCTATTAATAATTCTTAAAACAAATTAATAAATAATATCACACTAGGTTCACACAACAAAGGGTCTTCAAACGAGAACTTTCCCCTTGCCATAGTCTACCGCACTCGTTGATGGACCTGTATTATAAGTGGGGTGAGCTAAAAGAACCAACAGAGCCCAATAAGAGAAGTACCACGCTTAAATATCAAATATGCAAGTAATACCTATAAAGAAAAATAAAACTAGCATGCCTTTGAAATCATGACAAGTATTGACAATTTGTAGCAGGGTAGCAATTCCATAAAGAGTAAGCATTTCATGTTCCATAAAGTATTTCAAACACTTATAAATAATTCAAGAGTTGTAAAGCATAAATAATCAATTTTAATAATATAAAGGGATTACAAGAGAGATACATATGAAGTAATAAATATAAATGTAAGTCCATGGTTTCATTTATCATTGCCTCCCCGTGTTGACCAATAATAAAAAAATATAATATATATGCGTAGGTGACTTGATTCCACCGTGTGTTCACGGCTCATCAAGAGGCCCGAGTGACATGGTTCCATCGTGCATCCACAACTCCCCAAGAGGCCCTTGCAATGGGTGACTTGGTTCCACCGTTAGCTACGACTCCCCAAGAGACCCTTAAGCATGTAAGGTGACTTGGTTCCACCATATGTCTATGGCTCCCCAAGAGGCCTTACATGAAGTCAAACAAGGTAGACAACAACCCTATTCCAAGTCCTTTAGTTAAAATCGTGATTCTAAATATAGTAGTAGCAAAATCACATTTGATAGATGAGCGGAGCTCCCCACTTACCTCGACTCGCCGTGATGCCTATAACAACTCCTTATGCGTTTGGGCCCAGTGTAAGCCTTCATGTGACACTAGACAATTTATATAATATCACATCAATGCATAATTCAATACAAAGTTACCCAATCTTTAATTTATTTGTCTTTGGGGCCCACTAGTGTGGCTCCCGAGGGTTTGGTGTCGTTCGGGGCCCTTGTTGGGATGTGGGACCCACATATGAGTCCCTCTGATGCGTCGGTAAGTGCCATGGTCGAACAAGGGTCTGATTGACCTTTAATTTTGGTGTAGGACTAACTTGGTCCTTGTTTTTGTTGTCCAAGGACCAATTGGTCCTTAATTCACTAACCAGGGACCAATATGGTTCCTGGTTTGTTGACCAGGAGCTAGACCAATATGGTTCCTAAAATGTATATATATATAAATAAAAAAGTGAAAAAACCAAAAATGGCATTTGGTTGAGAAGGAAGTTTGGATAAGGATGGGGGTATAATGGTCATTTGACAACCTTAAAATATCAACAACACCACCATCCTCACCATTCTCAAATGAACCGAGAGAGAGGAAATCGAAGGGAGATCGGTTGATTACGGTGTGTAGAGTGACGCGCGCTGAACGAGTCAATAAAATATATAAACCTAAACCAACTATTTTATAGATAGCGGTAAAGAGTCGATCCCCACAGAGATTGGTGGTCTTTCTAAGGTAAGAAAAATACAAAAAAGGAAAATTAGGGTTTTAGAGAAAATGTGTGAATACTTTGAAAATACATAAATTAAATGAGAGGAAATCTAATGGGAGAGAAAATTCTAAGTATTCAGCTTCACAGTTTTTACTATACAACTCGGGAATGAATTTATTAATTGTCGGTTTATAAAATTATGAAACTAATCTATGATCTAGTACAACTATAGACCCGGTAACGCACTCGGTTCCTCGCACTTCTTGTTATCGGCAGTTAAGGTACGACCGTTGACTACTTCCCTAGCAAACACACAACCTGATCGCTAGTTCTCCAGATTTAATACATTGGCCGCATTAATTCAGTCAGTGAAGGCACTACATCTATACAACCGAATCACTAGTGCTCTCGATTTAGCCTAGATCCTTAAGGTACTTGACCGTATGACCAATTGTCATAAATATGAGTCTACCGCGTTAGGATGGACTTTTCGACTTTAATGATAAAGGATGATCAATCTAATATGCATGCACATGCCTTTACACACAATTAAATCTAACCTTAATATTATAAATAGAACTAAAGGAAATAAATCATAGAGTAGAATCAATAGTAATTAAAAATAAATAAACCTCATAAAGGATTCCCAAGTCGTAAGCTTGACTGATCCAGCTTTAACCTAGAAGAGAAACTAGCTAAACATAAGTAAACTAAAATCCAAAAGAAAAATAAATAATAGATCCTCTTCCCATAATCCCTAAGTCCTAATATATATTCCTAAAATTTGGTCTCTAGAGGTGAGAAAACCAAATTTCATAGTTAGGAGAGTGATTTCTGCATCCTGAACTGGTTTGTGTATTTTATCCACTTCAGGACACATGGCAGCTGATTGGGTGAGAAAACTAGAGTCGCTTACGTGTCAGCATCTGATTGGATGAGAGTTGTTGTGCTGACGAGTTGGGCGAATGAGGTGTCACTACGTGGAGGGCGCTGGGTACACGAGGCAGCACGCGGAAGTGAAGTCGCCGAAGTTATGGGAGACAACACCAGCATGCATCCCGAGGCAGATCGACGAGTGGAGAGAAAGAACGGCTGGGCTGGCGACGTGGCATCTCTTGATTGGCGGATGCTGCTCCGTGCATGGTGACGTGGCATCGTCTGATTGGCTGAGGCGGTTGTGTGTGACATAGCCTGGCCAGTGGCGAGACGAGACATAGAGGCTTTGGCATAACTGGACAAATGAGACAGCGACACGTGGACCTGCTGGAATCTACTTATTCAAGTGTGCAGTGTGAGTTTCGAGACAAATCCTCCGGTATTCGATCCCTGCAAGTAAATACTCTATTTTGAGTATTTTTCCGCCTTAGATTCAACCGTGCACTCCGTTTCACCTAAAAACGGAAATTAATTATAATTAGATATATATTTCCATATTAAAAAATAAACCACTAAATCTCTAAAATAAGCATTTATTACCATATAATAAGATAAATATAGTTCACTAACTCCTAATAACCTATACTAAATCATGCCTAAATGACCACTTATCAGAGAGCTTGGGAACGAATGAGAGGAGATCGAGTTGAGGAAGGTGAGTGGCGATTGTTGTTGTTAGCATTGATGTGGGTGTTGTTAAGTTGTTGTTGTTTTCGTGGTTGATGGATTGGGGGTGAAGCTCGAATGATCTAAGGAAGGAGATGACCTAGGGTTCATTTCCCTTGGCAAATCGATGTTGGGGTTGGGATTTGCCCAACCCTGTTCAATGAAAAAAAAAGTTCAAACAAACTCTCTGTTCGTTCAAACAAAGAGACGATGGTGGGCTGGTGGGACAGGTCAAAGTGAACCAGACTCGACCTAGGACCCACCCACTATTAAATAATAATATATATATTTATTTATTTATTAAATATGATTTTAGATGAAATAAATTTTAGAAAAAATAGAAAAAATCTTGAAAAATCATATTTTGACCAAATAAATAGAAAATTTTTATTTTGCTATGAAAAATGAAGAATTTGATATTCGAGGGAGACTTTTTGTCATGATTTTTGCCTCGTAAAGTGTGAAATTAGCAAAAATAGCCAGAAAATCAAGGAAAATATGAGAAATTAAAAATACTTGAGAAAAACTATGGGAAAGTTAGTTTTGAGAATTTTGAGGATTTTACACCAAAAATTCTCCTCAAAAAGCGTGCCATTGCAGTAACTTTCCAATTTGAACAATTTTGGGATTTAAAAATCTAAAATTTTCCAAATAGGCTCTAACAGGATACAAATTTATCTAAATGACTACCAAGGACATAATCTACTAGTGTCGGGTATCAGATACCGATTTTAGTGGCGAGTCGGAGCTGTGCAAGAGCGTTTTATCGAGTAAAGACAATAATAATATCAATATGAATTCTCTTCTAATTCTTTACGGGTTATTTTCTTGAAATGCGAGCCATTTGTACTCCATTCTAGTTAAGGTGACCAAGGGTTTAGGTAGTCTGCTTGTGGAGAGAAGTCTCAAAGAGTTTAGTAGCCGACATAGTCTGTGGCTTCTCGTTGGAGCCTATCGGAAGGATTTAGCATCTGGCCTATGACTGTGGCTTTCCTTCGGTAATGTGTTAGGAATTTAGAAGTCAACTTTGTGGCTTTTCCTTACATAGTGTACGTTCAGTGGAGGCGACCCTCGGCCCACTGGTTTGTACGTGGTGGATTGAACAAAGGAGGCGGTTTTGGGCCCATTGTGTCGATTGCAAGCTGAGGAGTTCTTGTGACCCGTGGTTTAATTAGGACTATCTATTCGCCTATCCATTTGTTTCCTGATCATTTAATTATCGTTTTTTGAGCTTGTTGAATCAATTTATCATGCAAATTGCAATCTATTTCAGTTTCTTGTATATAACGCATGATTCATAGACTTGTTGTTTATTAAGGATTCAGTGTTTGTGTTGAGATATCTATTGTTGCTGTTTACTGTTATTTATTGTATTCATCGTCCTTTTTATGACGGTGAGTGCAGATCTATAAACGAGTCGGGGCAAGACACCTATGCTTGGAATTATCCTTTGAGGCATGCTCAGAGCCATTTCTTTTGCACTTACGCAGTATGTGTGTGTATGTTGACTATGCATTCGTGTTTTTTTTGATATTTTGGGATATTTGGGGAGTTGGAACACTGGATAACACATCTATATACCTGTTTTAGGTTTTAGTTGATTTTATATATCTACATGAGATGTTGTTTGGACATGATTTTCCACATATAAGTTAATTGAGTTGTAAACTATTTTAATTTGTCGTTAAGTTGGTGTTTAAAGTTTCCGCAACACACCTAACTGTAATTGAGGATACATGGTGAATTGATAAAGTTAAGGCAAATCGAAAAGTGAACTACAGTGAGTGAATGCATAATGTACTGAATTAATTGGTAAGTTAAGGCTTATGAGACTTGCGTTAACTCGTTGGAGACTGGCTCGGGGGTCTACGTAGGTTTAGGCCGAGCGGGGCCCAGTTTGTGGTTGTTGGGGATGTTACAATTGGTATCAGAGCATAAAAGTTTATCGCCTTGACTTTGAATTAGCGTAAAGCACAAGCAAATGAACTTATAGTGGAAATCCTAAGAACTTAAGTCTTAAGTTGGGAAGTGGGTAATGGTATATTATTCTTAACATGTTAATTTGAATGTGTATTATAATATATCGTTACGTAAGACTGATCGGGGCTCGCCATTTGCTATTGCAGATCACAATGGTCGATCAGCCTGATGCTGGTAATCAGAGTGGATTCTGTGATCCTCCACTACACCGGATACACCGATTGATGTTGCGACTCTGGCATGTGAGTTACGGATTTGGACTCAAAGCATAAAGTCTCAAGGACGGAGGATGGACGAGATATTAGATATTCTCAAGGGACAAGCACAATAGTCGCCATTTCCATCGATGTCAGTAGTAGCTCCCAGACAGGATGCGAGTCCGACTACACCTCAGGCTACTCCATCGGTTACTACTACTAGTGCAATACCCACACCACCTATTACAATAGTTCTTCCAACACAGACTGTAGTGGTGCCACATGCTCATGATGATATTGATTCATGCTTGACAGTAGAGGCGAGGTGGAGTTAGGTGTAATGACCCATTTTCCCATATACTGCCACGGGGCCAATGCGGGCCCACAGTTTGGCTTACCAACACCAGCTGTGCCTCACATTGAATCACATTTACCATTTTATCGTTATTAACCTCATTAAGCCACAATTTATTGTTAACTTGTTATTAAACTCAAGTCATCTATTAAGATAGTTTCCAAACCACAAATAAACTAGCATGTCTTAAAACATATTATCTCAGATAATAAACATCAAATTATGTGATATAAACCATAAACCTTGTGTGGAAAACCCATAAAACCATCATATATCAAGAAAAATAGCTGAGATGTCTCACAATATCAAACATACAGGTCTTAAACTGTATCACAATCCTAAGTTCTCAAAATGAAAACAAAGTATATATAATACAAACGTACAAGTCGGGCTCAAAGTCTCTGAATCACTGGTACTCTGGAAGCTTGTCCTTACCTCGACTCGTACCCGGATCTGCACTCAAGCCATCACAAAAGGCAGATGATGAATCCAAAGTGAGTATTCCCAAGGAAATTAAGTGTGCATTACTGAAAGTAAATACTGAAATTTAAATAAAGTTTAAATAAAGCTATTAAATAAACATGTAAAAATAAATACAGTCAACTGTGATCATCGCATGGATAGATAATAGTGAAAGTTCAAAGTGTGTTCTTAGAGTCTAGGGCCATAATAGCGCCATAATTTGGATTCTTCCATAGAATACCGCCGGCGAATCCTACTTAAGCAGGGTCAGTATCTGGATCCACTAGGTGGTTAGCATAGTACCAACGACGCACCCACACGTGCAACCCTGACACACATGCTATGGCCTAGTGGACAGACATACAAAAAGGGCACGGAGGGAGAACCTCAACGTCCGTCTTTATAAACCACACCCAAGAATAAAGTATTAAAAGACAAATTGAATTCAAAAGCCAAAATAAGTAAATACTCAAGTAATTTCAATTGGGACACTACACACCTCAAACCGTACTTAAACTAATCCAAATGTTGTCCAATTCACTCCCACAATGCTTGCCAAATTCCCAGTCAGTCAATCCACAATCTGATAACCAAAATTATCGTTAAATTTCCCTAAATTTGAAATCTTTATTTGATCCCTTTTAATCAATTTAAATCTCCATTTAATTGATTATAAACCTCCAATAAAATCCCAATTAATCCCATATCAGAAAATTAATTTTTAAATTTTTACCTAATTTTCTGTCTTAGATGCCGCAGGTGGCACCACCATCAACAAAGGGCTTATGGCATACCTCATGGCATGTTGGATGCTGTGGCCCATGCTGCTAAGAACAACCCTCTTACGACGTGAAATAAAACGTGGGTGGGAGTTTCATCTCTGGTTTTGGATGCCGTAGGTGACACCGTGGAAGTTTCCTCCCCATGACACCCCTGGCTACGTCTGAACCAGTGATGCCCAGTAGGGTTTTTCGAGCTCCTCGGCTTATTGTTGCGGTCCAAACTAGTCCCAACATTGCATATAAACTTCTAGAAAACACATACAACCATAACCTTCGACGAAAATCGTCTGAAACCAAAACCCCGATAAATTTGACCAAAAACCCTATTTTTGTTTCCCAAGTCCAAAACAACAACAACCACTTCAACAAAACCACTAGAAATGCTCAAATACTTTACTAAAATTCATAGCAACATAACCCCTAGCTGGTGTGCTCCAACCCATTCCCGAAAACCATGTCAAAACCCGAACTTTGGTACCTGAAATGTAGATAACGAGATGGAGAACGAGATTCTAACCTTGGATTGTCGAACCCTTGTCGTATGATCTCTGAATGTCTCTTAAAATCCAACAAATCCTATTCACCACCTCTAATTTTTGTCCAAGATGATAGAAGAGAGAAAATGTGGTGAAATGAGGGAAAACTTGACTTTTATACTCGTTAGTCATCGCTCCTCACTTGTGTATCACAATGCTCAATCCAAGGGCTCTCTTATGGTCAATAGGTCCACCTTAGAGTGACTTAGGTGGAGACACTCCTCCCTTGCTCATTCTTGCTCATTCCAAACACTAAACCCTTAAGTGTTCCGATACCGATTCTAGCATGTACCCTCACTTCTCTTGCGTACTCTTGCACCATGTACGCATATACGACTTATTTATTAATTATTAATTATATTTTATCATTTCCCATGTGTGTATGACTACCCAACCTAGTGTACTCTCATTTGCATACCCGGTACCCACGTGTTAATTAGGGCGAATACCCATCACACTGTCTCGCACGCCAATAACACAATAAATTACATATTTCGCAAAGCCAATAACCGCAATTACATATAAACATTGCAAATTAAATCACAATACAAAAATCCCTATTTACCTAGCTTCGGGCACGCCCTGGCCTATCTGCGGGTCCTACGAGCATTTGAGTTACAGACACGTTTGCATATACATCATTAATAACTATGAATTAACTTCAAACCGTTACATCAGGAGTATGAGAAGTACAGGACGAAGAATTTTATTGGTGGTTCGAGTGTAGATGATGCAGATTTGTATATTTGAAATCATGAGAAGGTTCATAAGCTTCTCATGATCGAGGATAGCAGGAAACCTGGGTTGGCAACATTTTCTTTGATTAGAGATGCAGAGATGTAGTGGGACAATTTAGCAGCCATACATAGAGAGCAAACCACTTGGTTAAACTTCAAAGAGTATTTCAGTCAGAAGTTTTATCCACCTTCAACTATGATAGCCAAGTGAGATGAGTTTAAGCATATCCAATAGGCATTAGGAGAGTCAGTGATGGCGTATATGGGCAGATATCAACATTTACTTCCCTTTGCTGATGGAGTAGCTGATAGAGATAAAGATTAAGTTTATTACTTTACTGAGGGCCTATTACCAACGGTTAGAGGGACCATGGTTACTACTTTACCTCATACATTACGGTATTCTTATGACTGCAGTTTGGCAAGGGAGACATATTTGAGGACACAACCTGTAGAGGGATGTGATCAGCCCTGAGAGGCACATGATGAGCGCGGGCAAGGCCATTTAGGAGGCGGGAGGAAGAGGAATCAATGACAGATTCAACAGTCTGATATAGCTCATAGTGTAGCTTCAGTTGTATAGTTCTCGTAGTCAGGTTAGACATATGTCACCGCACCTATTTAGGTGCAGAGTTGTGACGACCCTGCCCCGACCTAGGGTCGGGTCGCCCGGCCCAAACCGTTACTTAGACCCGATACCTGAACCAGGCCCAAATAACGACTTGGCACGCCTAAATAACCTGCGGAATAATCATTCTAAACAATATATATAATAATAAGTGTGTGAAAAGTAATCATAACTAAACCATATAAACCTGTATATCATGATAATATCTATCATCTCTAGTATTTAAATGTCTCATACAACCTCATAATTATATCAAAAGGTTCAAAACTACCCATTACTAATTCTCGAGCTATAACCCACGTACGATTACAAAACAATTTAATAATAATAATATTGAACTTGTAATATGTGAGTCTCACATATGAAGGTACTTCAAGATAAGTCCTTTCCCTTGCCTTTCTTGTCTATCGCGCCTGGTAGAGGGACCCATGGGGTAGAGTGGGGTGAGCTAAAGAACCAACGATGCTCAATAAGAGGAAAGACTCGCTCAAACATTAAATATGCAAGTACTACCTAGTACTCATATAAATCCTACATGACATTCAATCCATACGCATAACACAACATGTAATAACCGAATACATGTAAATCAAAACAAACTTATAAGCATAATCATTTAGTACATAATTCGATCCAATTAAATATATGGTTTATGCTCATCGTAGTTATTAAAGATGAAATTATATTCTAAGAAGAAATATCTAAATATTATTTCCACATCTAATTTAGATATTCAATAATTTTATATATCAATATTTCAATTCGTATTCCAATCACCATACTAGACATAAAAGCCTAACAGTTTCACAACACATTTGATAAACCTTCATATATGTCAAGCATAATAATATTCATCACTTTTCATTTATAAATTTACACACAACATGCAAATAAAGCCAAATGAAATATTTAAATAAAATGCGATAGATATAAATATTAATATAAGTCGTTGTTCCATTCAATGCGAACTAGATATTGGTAAGGATCCGATGACCGAATCATCTATTTTCGAATTGGTACAATAATCAGTGGAAACGTAATGGCCGTTACGCCCTCTAGATAATTGCACCAAAACAAAGATATATTCATCCAAGCCGTCACCGCTACACGTCTCAAAGAATCATCAAGTAGCAAAGGATGGAACTCCAAACCCTTACCCTCGAATAATTCACCTTATGCATTCAATTAGTCAAGCAAACCCTCGGTGGTTAACTACCATACACTCTGGGGTGTCAAAGATATAAACTGCTTGCTAATTTGGCCCTCGGTGGTTAACTACCACACACTCTGGGGCACCGAATAACATAAAAAGGCAAGACAATGTATTCACAATTCCATAGATAATAGAGATCCAAACCAATATCACGACGCAACCCATTCACAAGTCTTTAATTCAAAACATGCATTCCTAATTATCTAATAATCAAGCCATATTTAATGCATGAGCGAAGCTCCCCACTTACCTGGACCCGTCACGACGCCTATACTGGCTCCTCGTACGTTTGGGGTCCCACGTGAACCGCCTCGCGAATCTACGCAATTTATACAATTTTATATAAGACTACATAAGTATTTTACTAATTTAAAGCTGAGTATTTTTAATTATTAATTTATATTTGGGGACTCCAAATAGTGTATGTCCCACATGATGTGCCATTAAGGGCTTTGTCGAGGTTGTCGACGCCCACCGTAAGTTTATCCTATTTTATTTTATTTTATTTTATTTTTATTTTATTTTTATTTTTATTATTTTATTTTTATTTTTGGGCAGGGGCATTCTAGCCCCTGTTTGGTTGACCAGGGTCATTTCAGCCCCTGGTCAACAGAGTCAAAACCCCCCCAGGGGCCTGTCTGTCCCTGGGACCGAAACGCAGGGGCAGACGCCCCTGGCGTTTCGGTTCCATAGGGTGGGGGAAACCCCCACCCCCCAACCCTCGGATCTTGATCCGAGGGTGGTCCCCAGTGCTCACCGGCACTGGGGACCCCACCACCACGGCCGGTGAGCCGCGGTGGCGGTGATGGAAGAAGGGGGGGCAAAGCCACCCCCTTCTTCCTCTCGGCTTCATGGGGGGGTGGCCAAGCCCACCCCCTCCCTTTGTTGGCGGCGGCGCAGCTGAGGAGCAGCGGCGCCTGGTGGCGCCGCCACCGCCCTTCCTCTTCCTCCAAATCTCAGCCAAGTATACGAAGAAGAAAAGAAGAAAAGAAGAAAAGAAGAAGAAGAAGAGAAAAGAAAAAGAAAGAAAACCAAAGAAAACCACCAAAAATTACCTTCCCTTGGATGTTCAAACCTCCTATTCTTCTCCTCCCTCTCCAAGTTTGTTGAAACAACAATTAGGGTAGACTAGGGTTTACAACTTATCCTTATATAGTTAGGGTTTTTCACCAATTTAACCCAAAATTACGTAAATACCCCTATGGGTCCAATTTCCTCGTTAAGCCCAACCAACACTATTTTCACTTAATCCAAGTCTTGTTAAGATCAATTTTGTGTAACAATCTCATTTGTTCGCATATTTTAATATAAAATTAATAAAATACTTTGAAAATGGGTCGGAGAATGTTTAGGTCGTTACAATATCCCCAATTTAAAAGAATTTCGTCCTCGAAATTAAATCAAAGTCATACCTCAAGATTCAAAGAGAAATGGAAAATTCTCTATCATGTAATCCTCCCGCTCCCAAGTCAACTCTTGTTCCCCATGAAATTGCCATCGGACTTGCACTATTGCGTATTCCTTATTACGTAGTTTTCTTATTTTCCTATCCACTATCTGGATCGGCTGCTCATCATAGGACACGTCCTCTCTTAGATCAACTTGCCCCCAATCAATCCTCGGTGCGTGTTTATTATGTGCCTTCCTCAACATGGAGATATGAAAAACGTCATGTACTCCCGCTAACTGTGGTGGTAACTTGAGACGAAAGGCTACTGGTCCCACCTTTTTCTTGATCTCGAATGGTCCGATGAATCTTGGAGATAACTTTCCTTTTAACCCGAATCGGTGATGCCCTTTCATAGGAGAAACTTTTAAAAGTACGAATTCCCCTTCCTTGAATACAACATCGCGATGGTCCTTATCGGCATACTTTTTCTGACGGCTTTGGGCGGTTTCTAGTCGTTGCCTAATAATCTTAATTCTTTCTGTCTGATCATGAACCATTTCTGGTCCAAGCAACACCACGTCGCCGACCTCGGTCCAACAAACTGGAGATCTACACGGTCTCCCATAAAGAGCCTCAAAAGGTGCCATACCAATACTTGCTTGAAAACTGTTATTGTATGCAAACTCGCACAACGAAATATACTTTTCCCAACTTCCACCGAAATCCAATACACAGGCTCGAAGCATATCCTCAAGTATCTGAATCAATCTCTTGGTCTGCCCATCAGTCTGAGGGTGAAAGGCCGTACTGAGATTGAGTTGAGTTCCCATCTGGTGCTGAAACCCTCTCCAAAACTGAGAGGTAAATCTTGGATCACGATCCGACACTATGGTCACCGGAACTCCATGTAATCTGACAATTTCATTGACGTACATGCCTCCAAGTCTGTATGCTAAATATCCCATGGAGATAGGAATAAAGTGTGCCGACTTAGTCAAACGATCTACAACCACCCAAACCGCATCATGTCCTTTTTGTGTGTTCGGCAGCCTCGAAACAAAATCCATGGCTATGTGTTCCCACTTCCATTGTGGAATAGGCAATGGTTGCAATAATCCTCCCGGCTTTTGGTGATCTGCTTTTACTAGTTGACAGATCTCGCAGTTCTGAATGTAAGTAGCGATGTCAACTTTCATCCCCGGCCACCAATACATTCGCTTCATATCTTGGTACATTTTGTTGCCTCCCGGATGCACTGTAAACCATGATCTATGCGCTTCTTTGAGTAAATCATCTCTCAACTGTCTATGAGACGGTATCCATACTCTATCTCGAAACCTCAACGCCCCATCACCTGACAGTCTCCAATCCTTGTCATCACCGTCATCTGCCAATGACTTGTATCGTCCATACTCAGAGTCGGCCCTCTGACAATCAATCACTCTAAACAATGCCACTGGCTCCGCTCTCATCTGAACATGCTCTTGACTCCTTAAGACATCTGAGTCTTCTACAGGTACTTCATGTATTTGCATTACAACCTCGGACTCTGACTCCAATCGTATACGGCTCAAAGCATCCGCCACTACATTCGCTTTCCCCGGGTGATACTCAAGTGTGAAGTCGTAGTCTTTCAAGAATTCCAACCACCTCCTTTGTCTCATGTTCAAATCACTCTGAGTAAACAGGTACTTCAAACTTTTATGATCTGAGTAAACAATAAACTTTTCCCCGTACAAATAATGTCTCCACAATTTCAAAGCAAACACCACTGCTGCTAACTCTAAATCATGCACTGGATAATTCTTCTCGTGAATCTTCAGTTGGCGTGAAGCATAGGCGATTACCTTCTTGTCTTGCATTAGTACTCCTCCCAATCCAATCCCTGAAGCGTCGGTGTACACTGACAATTCCTTACCGGACTCTGGTAGTACCAAAATAGGTGCGGTGGTCAAACGCTCCTTCAACAATTGGAAAGCTTTTTCGCATGCATCACTCCAAACATAAGTAACATCCTTCCGCGTCAACTCAGTAAGCGGTGAAGCAATCGACGAGAAATTTTGTACGAAGCGCCGATAATACCCTGCTAATCCCAAGAAACTTCATATTTCTGAAGCATTTTTAGGTTGTGGCCATCTAAGTATCGCCTCAATCTTTGTAGGATCAACTGTCACACCCTCTGCATTCACCACATGGCCTAAAAATTTCACTTCGGAAACCCAAAACTCACACTTGCTCAACTTATCATAAAGTTTGTGTTCCCTTAATGTCTGCAACACTTTCCTTAGATGCTTTCTATGGTCCGACTCAGTCTTAGAATATATCATGATGTCATCGATAAATACAATCACAAACTGGTCGAGGAAAGGTTTGAAAACACGGTGCATCAAATCCATGAACATAGCTGGTGCATTGGTAAGTCCAAACGGCATCACCGTGAACTGAAAGTGACCATATCGTGTACTAAATGCTGTCTTTGGTATGTCTTCTTCTCGTATGCGCAGCTGATGGTACCCCGATCTCAAATCTATTTTCGAAAAGAATCTTGCTCCCCTTAGTTGGTCAAATAAATCATCGATCCTAGGAAGCGAATACTTGTTCCGAAAAGTCATCTTATTCAATTGTCGGTAGTCAATACACATTCTCAAACTGCCGTCTTTCTTCTTCACGAATAACACTAGTGCTCCCCATGGCGAAACACTTGGGGAAATTAAGCCTTTCTGAGTCAACTCCTCTAATTGCTTCTTCAACTCTTTCAACTCGGTAGCCGCCATATGGTAAGGTGCCTTAGAAACTGGTCTGGTGCCGGGAATGAGGTCAATCACAAAGTCAATGTCTCGATGTGGAGGAAGTCCCAGAAGATCTGAAGGAAAAACATCTGGAAAGTCCCTAACAACAGGAATCTTCTCAATTAGGACTTCTTGTCCCTCCTCTCCCATAGAAGTTAGACTCGCAATAGTCTCTATCTCATCAAAAGTCGCAACTCTACTTCGGCTGATAACATTAGCCAAAGAACAACCTCTAAACTCAAATGGAGTAGTGCCCGGAAACTGAAAGATCACCGTCTTATTGAAACAATCAATCTTAGCGTAATACGTCTCTAACCAGTCCATTCCCAATAGTGCATCATATTCTAAGCATTCTAACACTCGCAAATCAAACGGCATAATGTGATCCCCAATTTTAATTATGCACCCCTCACATGTCATATTAGGGTAAATCTTTTCGGTAGAGACTGTGCTTAAAATCAAGTATGTGTGTGCTCTAATTGGTGTCAATCCCAAAGCATGTACCATAGCCCCCGAGATAAGAGAAATAGTAGAACCAGAATCAAATAATGTATGCATGTTATGACCATTAATTGAAACCGTACCTGCGACTAACTGTCGCGCGGCTCTCTGTTCCTGTTCCGCCATAGCATGAACTCTTCCTCGAGCAACTGGGGCTGCACTCTCCTCGGACGATGGTGGGTGTGGACATTGACTTCTGTAATGCCCCGACGTCTTGCACCGAAAACATACTACATGTGGCTTCTGCGCATTTGAATGTGGCTGGGCGACACTTCCTGATACACTCGACCTTGGCCCTACCGATCCCCTGCCACTATTCTTACTCTGTTGCGGAGGACGTGGCTGTCTGAATGTCACACCCTGGTTAGTCGAAGGTACGGAAGCATGGGAAGGTGTGGTGGTCCTCGTCAAAATGTGTGTGGCCTTCGATGCTATCACAGAGTGTGTCGGTGCACTTGATGCTCCTCCAAAACGAAATTTCTTTGAATTTTTCTCAGATCCCCTCTGATAACTGTCAAAATTTCTTTTGCCTTGACCATACCGACTAGAACGTGTCTCATCAATGCGGAGTGCATCTTCACAGTCGAGTGCCCTGTTATACGCTTGCTGAAATGTCTCTGCCCCTGATGCTGCCACTAGGGAGTGAATCTCCTCTGTCAACCCATCAACGAAACGTCTCCTCCGCGTCGTCTCAGATGGAACGTACTCATGCGCGAACTCTGCTAATTCATTGTACTTAGCTGCATAATCTGCTACACTCATACTGCCTTGCACTAAGTCAAGAAATTCTCGAATCTTAGTTTGCCTTTCTTGATTCAGAAACCACTCATCATAAAACAATTTCTTGAATTGTGTCCAAGACATATTTGTTCCTTGAGCTCTTTCAATGGACAACCACCATTTGTGGGCTCGATGCTCCAATAAGAATGATACTAGAGGTACCATAGTCCACTCATCAATACTTAGTGTCTTCATCCTCTTATCCATGTGCAAGATCCATGCTTCAGCCTCTACGGGATCCCTATCCCCATAAAAACGAGGTATGTCATATTTCATAAACTCTTTCTGTAATTTGCCTCGCCGATACGCCTCTGTATCCCTATCTCCTCTAGGTGCGGCTGTTGCAACTGTATTTGTAACGGAATCGGCACCTTCCGCTGCTATATGATGCTCATGAACATGTTCTTGTGGAGGATTAGGCCCTTGTCCTACTTGCACTTGCTCGGCTGATCTAGCATTTCCTTGTGTTTTCCATAATACGGCCATATTCCTTTCTTGGGCAGACGCCATTTCTTGCAAAGCTTTTTGATGTGACTCCGTCAGGGAAGAGATGCGCTGCTCCATTTCCCTACGCCAATGTCTATCATCTCTGTCCTGAGCATCCCTCAAATTATGAGAACTTCCCCCATGGTTACTCATAGTGCACTGTAGAGCAACAAATGGTTAGTCCAATAATTTGAGGAATTTGTAAAAATATCTAACGTTATAAATATATTACATTCATCAACATATAACAATATATTAACATTTCATCTTGGGTTTTCGATCCCTTCCCAATCTAAAATTTTGATATTTGTGCACATTAAGTCGACTCAAATCGATGTCCCATACCATGGATTTGTTCGACTTAAACTTGATTTTTATTTATTTATTTATTTATTTATTTAAGGCTCTACAACTTAGGTTTTTCTAACCTAATGTTTCCCTAGGTTCTAATCCCTAGGCTCTAATACCAACTGTGACGACCCTTGACCTAGGGTCGGTCGTGCGCCCAAACCGTTACTTTACTTAGACCGATACACCGAACCAGGCCCAAATAACGACTTGGCACGCCTAAATAACCTGCGGAATAATCATTCTAAACAATATATATATAATAATAAGTGTGTGAAAAGTAATCATAACTAAACCATATAAACCTGTATATCATGATAATATCTATCATCTCTAGTATTTAAATGTCTCATACAACCTCATAATAATATCAAAAGGTTCAAAACTACTCATTACTAATTCTCGAGCTATAACCCACGTACGATTACAAAACAATTTAATAATAATAATATTGAACTTGTAATATGTGAGTCTCACATATGAAGGTACTTCAAGATAAGTCCTTTCCCTTGCCTTTCTTGTCTATCGCGCTGGTAGAGGGACTTGTGGGGTAGAGTGGGGTGAGCTAAAGAACCAACGATGCTCAATAAGAGGAAAGACTCGCTCAAACATTAAATATGCAAGTACTACCTAGTACTCATATAAATCCTACATGACATTCAATCCATACGCATAACACAACATGTAATAACTGAATACATGTAAATCAAAACAAACTTATAAGCATAATCATTTAGTACATAATTCGATCCAATTAAATATATGGTTTATGCTCATCGTAGTTATTAAAGATGAAATTATATTCTAAGAAGAAATATCTAAATATTATTTCCACATCTAATTTAGATATTCAATAATTTTATATATCAATATTTCAATTCGTATTCCAATCACCATACTAGACATAAAAGCCTAACAGTTTCACAACACATTTGATAAACCTTCATATATGTCAAGCATAATAATATTCATCACTTTTCATTTATAAATTTACACACAACATGCAAATAAAGCCAAATGAAATATTTAAATAAAATGCGATAGATATAAATATTAATATAAGTCATTGTTCCATTCAATGCGAACTAGATATTGGTAAGGATCCGATGACCGAATCATCTATTTTCGAATTGGTACAATAATCAGTGGAAACGTAATGGCCGTTACGCCCTCTAGATAATTGCACCAAAACAAAGATATATTCATCCAAGCCGTCACACTACACGTCTCAAAGAATCATCAAGTAGCAAAGGATGGAACTCCAAACCCTTACCCTCGAATAATTCACCTTATGCATTCAATTAGTCAAGCAAACCCTCGGTGGTTAACTACCACACACTCTGGGGCACCGAATAACATAAAAAGGCAAGACAATGTATTCACAATTCCATAGATAATAGAGATCCAAACCAATATCACGACGCAACCCATTCCCAAGTCTTTAATTCAAAACATGCATTCCTAATTATCTAATAATCAAGCTATATTTAATGCATGAGCGAAGCTCCCCACTTACCTGGACCCGTCGCGATGCCTATACTGGCTCCTCGTACGTTTGGGGTCCCACGTGAACCGCCTCGCGAATCTACGCAATTTATACAATTTTATATAAGACTACATAAGTATTTTACTAATTTAAAGCTGAGTATTTTTAATTATTAATTTATATTTGGGGACTCCAAATAGTGTGTGTCCCACATGATGTGCCATTAAGGGCTTTGTCGAGGTTGTCGACGCCCACCGTAAGTTTATCCTATTTTATTTTATTTTATTTTTATTTTTATTATTATTTTTATTATTTTTGGGCAGGCGCGTTCCAGCCCCTGTTTGGTTGACCAGGGTCATTTCAGCCCCTGGTCAACAGAGTCAAACCCCCCCCAGGTGGCCCCTGGGACCGAAACGCAGGGGCAGACGCCCCTGGCGTTTCGGTTCCATGGGGTGGGGGAAACCCCCACCCCCCCAACCCTCTGATCTTGATCCGAGGGTGGTCCCCAGTGCTCACCGGCGCTGGGGGACCCCACCACCACGGCCGGTGAGCCGCGGTGGCGGTGGTGGTGGCGGTGATGGAAGAAGGGGGGGGCAAAGTCACCCCCTTCTTCCTCTCGGCTTCATGGGGGGGTGGCCAAGCCCACCCCCTCCCTTTGCTGGCGGCGGCGCCGCTGAGGAGTAGAGGCGCCGCTATCACCTCCGGTGGCACCTTGTGGCTCCGCCACCGCCCTTCCTCTTCCTCCAAATCTCAGCCAAGTATACGAAGAAGAAAAGAAGAAAAGAAGAAAAGAAGAAAAGAAGAAAAGAAGAAAGAAGAAGAGAAAAGAAAAAGAAAGAAAACCAAAGAAAACCACCAAAAATTACCTTCCCTTGGATGTTCAAACCTCCTCTTCTTCTCCTCCCTCTCCAAGTTTGTTGAAACAACAACTAGGGTAGACTAGGGTTTACAACTTATCCTTATATAGTTAGGGTTTTTCACCAATTTAACCCAAAATTACGTAAATACCCCTATGGGCCCAATTTCCTCGTTAAGCCCAATCAACACTATTTTCACTTAATCCAAGTCTTGTTAAGATCAATTTTGTGTAACAATCTCATTTGTTCGCATATTTTAATATAAAATTAATAAAATACTTTGAAAATGGGTCGGAGAATGTTTAGGTCATTACAAGAGTTACCATAATTGACCACCATTTATGCCACAATAGGTGCAACAATCTAGAGATGGTGGGGTCAGAGGCAGGGGTAGTGTACAACAGGGGCAGATATCAGGTCAAGAATTGAGCAGATGAGACTACTCAGCACAGAGACCTATTGAAGCATGCTATAGGTGTAAATAGGTGGGTCACCTTGTCAGAGAGTGCCCACAACCAGTTGATTTTTGGCAGAGACCTGCGAGAATTTGCCATTGATGTGGACAGTCGGGACATTACATCAGAGAGTGTCCATAGCTTGTCAATGTTCGGCAGAGAGTAGCACCACGTTAGCAGCGGTCTAGGTAGCATGCACATGTTGTTGCTGAGCCAGACCCTCAAGCGACTCGACATCTCGTTGAGGGTTTGAATTATATTTGTGGTTGTTTGATGTACGTTATGATTAACTTTGGTTCTACGGTTTCCTTTATTTCTGGACGCGTAGTTGATGAGTTAATGTGACGGCTCCAATTCTATAACCCAAAAACTGGACTCCGCCAAGCTTAAACTTACGTAGTCCCCGAGTCAACCCTCGGTTAACGCTAACCTAGTCAGCTTTACCTTATTTTTTCCATTTATTTAACAATTTAGGATGAGATTATTGATATTAGTGAGTTATTCAAAGATAAGCAGAAGCAATTACAATCTCCAACCAATATAACAACCCCATGACATGAGTTTAGATATTCTAGAATGTGTGGAAACGCAACAAATATATGTCATCACTGTATATCATGTCCTAATAGAGTAATTCATCATATACAAGTCCAAAATCTCTCATTCTCAAAAACCCAATTTCAAAACATGTATATAAATGTAATACAAACTGAACCTAAATCGAGTCCGAAGAAAGAATAGCTCCAATATCCTCAAAGCAAATCACCAAGCTAAGGAGCTTTCCTTTTGCTTAACTGTGAATCTGCATCAAGTCAAAACGAGTTTTAGGTAAGTAACGCCAAGCATGATGTTTATAGTATTTCGAAATTAAATAACAATTTATATTCATGTTGATAGAAAGAAAAACACATGGAATGCATGAATAAATAAAGACTAAAAATAAATTTGATTCAATCGAAAATAAGTGTCTAGGAAAATAATGGAGAAGGCGAAAGTAGTCCTAACTTAGTGAAACAGTCATTTAAGTCATGGAAATGTTACCTCCAAGACTTGGAGTTTAGGACGTGGTACACTCACACCATCCTAAATCCACGTGAATGCAAAGCTCCCCAGTAATCTAGTGAGGAAACTCTCATCTCGTATAGAACCATAAACAATATTGTGCATCTCGAGCTACTGGCTCTGGCATATTACATCAGTAGGCCACGTTCCCAAGGATCACGTTGACTCACTTGCCCTTTGACCACTCAATCAGAATAAAGTTCTGAAACAAGATAGAACAATAACAATAAGAAATTAAAGTTCAAAGAAATAACTATAAATTTTCGTACTAGTTTACTTACCCGTGTCCAATGGTAACATGTACTTACAAGCCCATAATTTGTCCTATAAATCCCTACATATGCCTATTACTGTCCAAGAACAACACTTGTTAACCAAAATTCACCATTTATCCCTCAATCATCCCATTTCCATAATTTTATTCATATACGTAATTAGGTCAATTACTCGAGTATTGATCCTCATTTGAACTCATTTAGATACCTGAGAGATCCCCTAAGTTTTCGAAAAAAATGAAAAATTGGTCTGATGAACAGTGCCGCGCCGTGAGTGGCGTCATGGAACAAAATGTCTGGGGCATCATCTAAAGCGGGAGTTCACTAGGCTCTTTGGTTCAGACACCGTGATTGACGTCGTGGGTGAAATGGCTCACGATGTTCTTCGTGGCGTTAGTTCCTGAAACTATTCTTAGTTCCTGAAACTATTCTCGGGGTTTTTCGATACCCTGGCTCGCTTCATCACATTTCGAGCCTATCCCAAACTCATATAAATGCTTAAATACAGCTATATCAACAATTAGTTCGACGAAAACAACAGTTTATAACCTCAGTATGGAAATTTACATAAATCACGCTAATTCCCCAAAAATACAAAATTCATCCAAACACCTAAAATAACCATGCAGTTATGCTCCACACCAATCATTTAATCCATAAGATAGTTAAAAACACTTGAAAAACTAATTTCTAAACTTAACGTCGAATAATACCACGACAAAAACCCTCAAAAGGCCCGTCAACCTCGCAAGGGATAGAGGTGTTACCTTGATTTTCGAGTTTGGTCGCGTTTTAGCGTCGTTCCGAGCTCAAATCCAATTGAGAAATTTTCAAGAGCTTCATTCATTTTAGACGAGAATGAAAACGATGAAGAGAAAGAAAGAAAAACAAAAAACTTTATATATATATATATCCTCTTCATCATCGCATACGTCGCATCTTGAGAACAAGCTACTAGCTCATCCTCACTCCAGCCAGTCCACCAACGTTGGACTAACACATGGCTGACATGCAATAGTGACACCACTGGAACACTCGTTCCCATGCACATACTTCCATACGTGGTTTTAAACCCCTGTTTGTACCACAACTCGCAATGTCGTGTGCCCAATGACTTAACAAAGCATCAAACGCATTAGCCAACGTATAAATATCATATTTTAATGTATTTTGTTAGCGTTTTATTCACATTTTTCCCTCGGACAACTAAATACCCGACTACAGTCGCTCGATGGCCGAAAACACATTTCCTCGAGCTGAACCCATTTCTCTGCGTCAATGCTTTCACTCAAACGCCCTCACACGCATGGAAATTGGAATCTAAATTTAGATAAATAAATAATAATACAAACACCAACCAAAAATAGCATACCTTGGTGTCGATGATTGAGAATTGTTCCAATGCATCACGACAAGAAGTTCATGTATGACTTAAATTGACATGTGGCACAAGTTAGATTTTTAGGGTCGTTACATGTTAGGGTTGAGACCAGTTAGGTTAGAGAGACCTTTAGTTCTTAGCACAGCTGCTGGGGACAAGATCTACCCTAACATGATATGTGAGCGTTGTATAGTAGAGATAGAAGGACACAAGTTACCGATAGATCTCAAAGTGTTGAGTTTCTAGAGTTTGATGCGTTGTTAGGCATGGATTGGTTAGGCTCTTATAACACACAAATTGATTGCTTCAACAAGATGATCACATTTCAGATTCTCGGACAACTAGAGTTTACTTTTCGTGGTGGGGTGACTCAGTTGCGAGTTACCAGAAGCAGGGTGGCCACGAGCAGTGAGATTGAGACGTTTGCGAATGTTCTAAGTACGTTAGGAAGAGTTGAGGCTAGGATCGAGGAGGTCTCAATTGTGTGTGAGTTTTTGGATGTTTTTCCTGCAGAACTTCCCGGATTAACACCGACTAGAGAGATTGACTTCATCATTTATTTGGTTCTCAGAACCCAACCTATATCGATTCTGCCATACTAGATGGCTCCTTGGGAGTTGGAGGAGCTGAGATCATAGCTTGATGAGTTGTTGGAGTTAGGTTTTATTCATCCCCAACATATCCCCTTGGGTCGCGCCGATCTTATTTGTGAAGAAGAAAGACGATAGCCTACAATTGTGCATTGACTATAGACAACTAAACTGGGTAACAGTGAAGAACAAATATCCATTAGCATTGATGATTTTCGACCAGCTAACTGGAGCGTAGTAGTTCTCGAAGATTGATTTGAGATCAGGCTACCATTAGTTGAGGATTAGAGTTGAGAACAAAGAGAGGACGAATTTTCGCATGAGATATGGGCTGCATCAGTTCACGATCATGCCTTTTGGGTTGATGAATGCCCCATCGATGTTCATGGATCTCATGCATTGTGTGCTGAGACAGTACTTGGATAGATTCATTACGGTGTTCATTAAAAGCATTTTGATCTTTTTCAGGACTCGTGAGGAGCACGAGGAGCACCCCAGGTTGATTTTGCTGACTCGGAGGGAGCATAAACTGTATGCCAAGTTTAGTAAGTGTGAGTTTTAGCTTACAGATGTTGGATTTATAGGGCACATCGTCGGAGCCAGCGGAGTGTTAGTAGACCCTGTTAAGGTTAGAGCAGTTATTGATTAACCTGCACCAAGATTAGTGACAGAGATCTGTAGTTTTCTGGGATTGGCTGGTTATTACAGAAAATTTGTGCAGGACTTCTCGAAGATTGCGGTATTGATGACGCAATTGACGAAGAAGGAAGTCAGGTTTCAGTAGGAAGACAGTTACAAGCAGGCTTTCTAGACTTTAAAGGAGAGACTAACTACCGCACCAGTGTCAGTACTACCTGAGTTAAAGAAGGGTTTTGAGGTGAACATCGATGCTTGTTTGGTCGGTTTGGGTCGTGTTTTGATACAGGATGGTACAGTGATAGCTTACGTGTCTCGAAAACTGAAGATTCACGAGAAGAACTACAGTACACATGACTTAGAGTTGGCGGCGGTAGTGTTTGCATTGAAGATTTGGCGTCATTTTTGTTGTTCACTGACAACAAGAGTTTGAAATACCTCTTCACTCAGAAAGAGTTGAACATGAGACAAAGACATTGGCTGGAGTACCTCAAGGTATGATTTCTTGTTGAAGTACCACCCAGGGAGGGCTAATGTCATAGTAGGCACATTGAGCCGCATAAGGGTTGACTCGGATGTTGTTATGTGCCACATGACACATGAGTATGGGTTGCTTAAGGCGGTCGAGGCGATGTATTATGATGATATCCCGACCAACACCAGATTGTTGATTTGTAGGTAGTTGAGGACTCAAACAGTCTCTATGTAGTGTGTACTTGATGGTTAGCAGACTGATGAGTAGTATTAGAGGTATAGTGAGTTTGCTCAGAGTTCCGATCATCTAGAGTGGTGTTAGTCGACAAATTTCTGCCTGAGATTTAGAGGGAGACTGTGGATTCCATCAGTGGTTGAGTTACGTGATGAGATACTCTAGGAGGCTCACCACTCACATTTTTTGGTCCATTCGGGCAGGACCAAGATGTATGTTGATATGCATTGTCTGTTTTGGTGGTCGAGGATGAAGACCGATATTAGTGATTATGTTAGAGCGTGTGAGATATGCCAACGAGCATAAGAGGCCAGGTGGATTGTTATAATCGCTTCCCATTCCTCGCTGGAAGTAGGAACATATTGCTACGGATTTCGTTAGTGGCTTACTTCGATCTCAGCGCGAACATGAAAATATCCGGGTGATTGTGGACAGATTGACAAAGTCTACACACTTCATATCGATTTCTACCACTCATTGAGTGGAAAGGTTGGCGAGCTTGTACAGAGAGAGATAGTACGACTGCATGGAGTACTATTGTCGATTGTGTCGTACCGAGGGCCACAATTTACGTTGCAAATTTGGTAAAGTATGCAGGCACAGTTTGGCACGAGGTTGGATCTCAATACAAAATATCATCCACAGACTAATTAACAGTCAGAGAGACTGATCCAGGTGCTGGAGGACATGTTGAGGATGTGCGTGTTAGAGTATGGTGGTTCTTGGGAGGAGTATCTTCATTTGTGTAAGTTTTCTTACGATAATAGTTATCAGGCCGGTATTGGTATGACACCGTTTGAGGCACTCTACGCAAGCTATGTAGATCTCCATCTTGTTGGGAAGAGCCAGAGGATGTGGCAGAGATTGGGCCAGAGATTGTTGTGGATCACACATAGAAGGTAAGATTGATTAAACTTCGATTGAATGGTGCGTATGAGAGGCAAAACAGGTATTATGACAAGTACCATGGCGAGTTGGAGTGTGAGGTGGGAGACTATGTGTGTCTGAAGGTTTCTCTACTGAAGGGTTATAAAAGATTTGGGATTAAGGGTAAGCTTACGCTGAGGTTTATAGGTTCATTCAGAGTGAAGAAACGAATATGCAAGGTTGCATATGAGCTTGAGTTGCCACCTCAGTTGGTGGGAGTTTACCCAGTGTTTCACCTATCGATGCTTCGACTAGATAGGTCGAGAGAGGGCAGAAGATCATAGGTGGACCTGAGTCAGATTGATCTGAGGGAGGACATGACCTACGATGAGCAGCCTATTCAGCTTATGGACCGGAAGGTGAAGATGTTGAGGAATAAGGATATTCCCTCAGTTCTCGTCAAGTGGCAGCATTACGGGGATGAGAAACTGACCTGGGAGCTGGAGTTCTATATGTACAAGCATTTCCTTTATTTGTTTTGATTCTGGTAAGTCTAACCCTATAATTTTGTTTAGTTTTGAGGATGAAATTCTTAATAAGGGGGGAGACTGTAACGACTATAAAATTCTAAGTTATGCCACGTATTTTTTTAGGGTTATATTGTGGGCCTAGCTAGCAGTGGTGTACTTGTTTCGGTCCTCAAGAGTCGACATCGAGGTATGTTATGTTTATTTGGTGTTTTGTATTATTTATTTATTATCTGAATGTTAAATTTAATGTCCAAACATATGAGGACATTTGTGAGCGCACGATAGCGTTGAAGAACGAGTTTGGCTCGGGAAAATGTGTCTTACGAGAGCCGGGTGAACTGTGACGGGTAATTAGGAGCCCGGGGGACAATTTAATATAAAACATTGACAAAAGAAAAAATAATAAATTAGTGAGCCCTAGTGACACACGGGGTTGTGGGTGACATGCGTGGGTCAAACGGTAGTGTGCACGTCCTAGTAAACTCCTTGGTGCGCACAACAAAATTGTAGGCGTGAAAATATAATTATATATATATAAAGTGTATATATATAAATAAAAATGTAAAAAGACCAAAAAGGGCATTTGGTTGAGAAGGAAGTTTGGATAAGGATGGGGGTATAATGGTCATTTGGCAACACCACCGTCTTCACTATTCTCAAACGAACTGAGAGAGAGAGAGGAAATCGAAGGGAGATCGGTCGATTGAGGTGTGGAGAGTTTGGGATTGAACGAGAGGAAATCGAGTTGACGAAGGTGAATGGTGATTGTTGTTGTTGTTGGTGTTGATGTCAGTGTTGTTGAGTTGTTGTTATCATTGTGGTTGATGGATTGGTGGTGAAGCTTTGATGATCCGAGGAGACAACCTAGGGGTTGTCTCCCTTGGCAAATTGATGTTGGGGTTGGGATTTGCTCAACCCCATTCAACGAAAAAAATAGTTTGAACAAACATTGAGTTCGAACGAACTCTCTGTTCGTTTAAACAAAGTGGAGAAGATGGTGGGTTGGAGGACTGGGTCAGGGTGGACCAGACCCGACCCGGGGAGCCACCCACTATTAAATAATAATATATTCATTTATAATAAATAAATAAAAAATATGATTTTAAATGAAATAAATTTAAAAAAAATAGGAAAAATCCTAAAAAATTATACTTTGACCAAATAAATAGAAATTTATGAATTTTTATGAAAAAAGAAGTATTCGAGATTCGAGGGATACTTTTTGTCGGGGTTTTTGCTTCATAAAA
Source organism: Stephania japonica (assembly GCA_039657345.1). Classification (NCBI taxonomy): domain Eukaryota; kingdom Viridiplantae; phylum Streptophyta; class Magnoliopsida; order Ranunculales; family Menispermaceae; genus Stephania; species Stephania japonica. The sequence goes on from CM077559.1 coordinate 38,546,977, forward strand.
TGTGAAATTGATGAAAATAGCCAGAAAACTCAAAAAAATTAAGGAAAATATGAGAAATTGAAAATACTTGAGAAAATTTTTAGGAAAGTTAGTTTTGAAAATTTTGAGGAATTTACACTGAAAACTCTTCTCGAAAAGCGTGCCATCACAGTAACTTTTCAATTTGAACAGTTTTGGGATTTAAAAATTTAAATTTTTCCAAATTGGCTTTAATACGATATAAATTATTCGAAATGACTATCATAGACATAATCTACTAGTGTCGGGTATCGAGTACCTATTTTGGTGGTGAGTCGGAGCCGCGTAAGAGTTTTTTAACAGGATTCGAAGTGAGTAAAGGCAACAATAGTATCAATATGAACTCTTTTCTAATTCTTCTTCAGGCGACGTTGGGTTTAGGTAGTCCGTCTATGGAGAGAAGTCTTAACGTGTTTTGCAACCGGCATAGTCTGTGGCTTCTTATTGGAGCCTATCAAAAGGATTTAGCATCCAACCTATAACTTTGGCTTTCCTTCGGTAGTGTGTTAGAAATTTAGCAGCTGACTTTGTCTACGACTTTTCCTAGCATAGTGTACGTTCAGTGGAGGCGACCCTCGGGCCCACTAGTTCGTACGTGGTAGATTAAATAGGGGACGTGATTTTGGGCCTACTGTGTCGATCGCAAGCTGAGGAGGTCTTATCACTCGCGATTTGATTGGGACATCTATTCGCCTATCCATTTGTCTCTCAATCACTTTATTATCCTTGTTTGAGCTTGTTGTATCTATTTATCGTGCAAATTGCTATCTATTTCAATTTCTTATATATACCGCATGATTTATAGAATTGTTGTTTATTGTGGATTCGGTGTTTGTGTTGAGATATCTATTGTTGATGTTTACTGTTATTTATTGTACTCACCGTCCTTTTTATGATGGTGGGTGCAGATCCACAGATGAGTTGGGGCAAGGCGCCTATGCTTGGCGATATCTTCTGAGGCATGTTCAGAGCCAGTTCTTTTGCTCCTACTCAGTAGGTGTATATATGTTGACTTTGTATTCATGCATTTTTGATATTTTGGGATATTTGGGGAGTTGGAACAATGGATAACACATGTATATACCTATTTTGGGTTTCAGTTGCTTATATATACTTGAGATGTTGTTTGGGAAGGATTTTCCACATCTAGGTTAATTGAGTTGTAAACTATTTTAATTTGTTGTTAAGTTAGTGTTTAAAGTTTTTGCTGCACACCTAACTGTAATTGAAGATACATGATGAATTGATAGAGTTAAGGTAAATCGAAAAGTGAACCACAGTGAGTGAATGCATAATATATTGAATTAATTGGTAAGATAAGGTAGACGAGACTTGCATTGATTCGTCGGAGACTGGCTCGGGGGCCTATGTAGGTGTAGGTCGGGCGAGGCCTAGTTTGTGGTTGCTGGGTCTGTCATAATAATAACATCAACTTATAGTGAAAAACCCAAAAATGAAGTACCATGTATATCAAAGCGACAACAAAATCAGATAAGTGCATATACATGTACAAGTGTCTATCAGATTGCTCGTCATTAGGACATTTGATCAGCCTAGATTATCTCAAATCCTCCGATAATCTAATCAGCCTCTACATTCCTTGATTTATTTATTTAAAACATAAATTTTCTATAATCCTTGAGATGTGTGTTTATCCTCCAAGTTAAATTTAAAGTTTTATTCTCATATATAAATCCATCAACGATTTCATTTCTCTAAAGTCCTCATTATACGTGACAATTTTTAAGTCATAATCCATGTCATAATTTACATATGTGAAGCATTTTAAGAAGTCATTCTATTAAAATTTCATATTTTATAAAAATTTCGACAGAGACTTCCCTAAAAATGGGTTGTTGGTACTGAAAACCTGATAAATAACAAGTTTGGGAGAAGGCCTAAAAAGACTCACATCTCTACAACAATTTACGATATAATATTAAAATGAATTGAAAGTTCAAATTCACATCAAGTCTGCAAGTTTCAGCCTTAAAATCCATTTACAATCATATCGGGTCCATAATCTATATTTATAGTTTCAAACTTCAAACATTATTTAATCCTCAACAACCACACTAATAGTATCAAGATATACTTGGTCATAATGCCATTACTATTGTTACTCGACCTATCACTTATTCCAATAACCAAGAAAATATAATGTTATGTACGATAATTCATTCAATAGGGAATAGAACCTTAAACAATATTTCATTACCCTAATGAACTCATCTTATCTTTTCCTGCAATTCATAACCTGAAATCGCCAATAGAAGGTAAAACGATTTTAGATAAGTAAATCCTACATTGTCCTACATGCTTGCATAAGCCAATATTTTGATAACAAAGCAATAATAATGCATGCTAGCAATTTCAAAGAAACATATATTCAATATGAGCCATAACCTCCCTATTAGCAGTTCATTCGTAAATGTGTGGTAAACTAATGAAATAATAACAGTACAAGAAGGCAACCATGATGCAATGCAAGGGTAATCCATCAAATAGGTGATCAAATAGATCTATCGATCCATTTCAGATCTTCAGTCTTTTAGTACCTACTGGAAACAAAGCTAATATCGGAATGAACACAAAGATGTACTCGTAAGAGTTATAGACCCGACACCTAAGAGAGTCTCAAGAATCTCAAACCCGACGCGCAACTCACCCCAAATGCATGATTACATGTCCAAGAATCTCATGAGTTCAATACACAAAACAAAGGTACGCAACACTTCCATAATGTTTAAAGCATTAAGTATAAATTCTCCTCTACTATGACTACATTGCAAAACGGTTTAGTTCATTTTTGAAATCATGTTTAGATTAATAAATCAGTCACACATATTCAAAGTAAACATTGGAATAAAGTAAATAAAAGACATTAATGAAAATACCTTTTTTTTGAAAACTGAAAATACCTTAATTAAATAACTCTTGAATCCAACAAGTCTTCAAAAGCAAGAACAAATAAATAAACTAGAAACTCTTCAACTTTAGTTGATAGACACTTAAGGGCATTGAGGGTACCTAATTTCGAAGTCTTAGGTGCATATATATAGTATTCTAATGTGTACATATCCTAATCAAAGTCAAATTCCTATTTTTAATCCAATATTCCCGAAACTGACTCCAACAAATCCTTGGCGAATCATATTTCTTCATCAAATCATTGCAAAAATCGGTGAGAACTGCTCTTTGTGCTTCTCCAATTTGGCAAACAAATCCTAATGTATTTGTAATTTGTTGATCATCAGCCAGTGTTCTCTACTAATGATTGTGCCACTGGTTTCTAGTTTATTTTCTAAATCTCTGCCAAATTTCTGGGTTTTTTTCCTTGTTGACTGAATTTTTCATTTTCTTTCTCTTTTTTCTTCATTTCTTCACTTTACCTTAATAATACGTAAAATAATATAAACAAGAGAGAAACCCAGTGTAATATAGTATTTTACATCTAAAACTACCCTAAAATATACTATAAAGCACTATCCAATTATTGACTTATCCCACAAACTCGACACTTTGTTGTCCCATGCAAAGGAATACTCTCAATTATATTCTCTATCATTCCTTTTTATTGATTTCATCTTAAACATAAGAAATTATTAAATAGAAACAAATATTACCCTCATGAAATAAGAATTATGATAGAATAGAAAAATTTTGGCAGAACAAACCCTTAATGATAACTTAACCCTTGTCATGCAACACACTTTAGAACTCAAAGTTCAATTAATACTAAGGCTATATTTGGCAAAGGTAGCTTATAGCTAATAAACTAGCTGATTGCTGAAATTTTAGGTGATAGCTGAAAAGCTAGTAATTGATAGCTGAAAGCTGATAATTTAACTGATCAATTAAAATTATTCTGAAAAATTAGCTAATTGAGTAGCTGAGAAATAAAAATGACATAAAAGGACATGTTATGTAATCTATTTATTTTTTGGTGAACATGTTATATAATTGATGTATTACTGGACAAGCCATATAATTTATATTTATCATAAAATATCGATGAAACTATACATCAATATTTTCTAAATAATATTTAAAGTTGTATTATTTGCATAAGATTAGTAACATAAAAAACCTAATTTTATAATTAAAGAGAAGAAAACATCGCATATGTTAGTGACAACTTAACATTTATAATTGGAGGAATAAAAATCAAATATGCACATGATGGGAATTGAATTTGACTTGAGTGGTGCGGAGTAACCTCATGGAAATTGTCATGTTTTTGATGAGCATACTGTATCACATAGCTTTATGACATGACATGTCATTTTCTCAACAAAGTAGGGGTAGAATTGACACAAAAAACTCAAACAATAGATTAAAATCAAAACACTACTTCACCTAGCGTTTAACGTTGCAATTGAAATGCTAGATTATTTACAAAATTATTTGCTTGCCAAACACAGATTAAAACTCAAACTAGCTTATAAGCTAGATGATCATCTAGCTTATAAGCTAGTTTTGACATGCCAAGTAGAGCCTAAGGCCAGTCCACAATGTATATTTTCTCAGTCTTCACTGACAAGCATAAACTTACGATTATAAATATAGAATCTCAAGATACAAAAACCACTAAATCATTCATAAATTTTATTTCAAATACAACCACAATTAAAGTCAATAGGAAAAATAAATAAATATCATTTTTATATTCGAATCTTGGATAAAGAGATACTTCACTGAACTTAGCTATAAGCATTCGAGCTAAATCTTTTTTTTTTATTTGAAGAGTTTTGATAGACTTTTTCTTTATATTTCATATCTCTCATTCTTTCTTCTAAATATTTTTTCTTTTCATTCCATACTGTTGGTTCCCTACTCCATGTCCTTTGGATATCACAATTTTCTTATAATAGGAATACTTTTTTCACATTTTTCCCACCATCAGATTCTCTGCTCCATTTCCTATAAAATCTGAGGGACACTCTATTTTTTATTTGAAAATCTCTTGTTAGCATTTCTCACTTTCACTATAGTCAAGGAACTATTCTTTCCAACTAAGTAAAGTTTATTGCATAATTTCCTATCTCTTCCTTTAATTATGGCATAAAAATTCTTTTTATTTATTTCTCTTTTCTTTCAAATACTTTGATGAATAATATTTGTATAACAAGAATCTTGGAGATCTATCTTGTTTCTCTTGCACTTTTGTTTTGATCTTCTACCAATTTTCATGTCTAACACAAGACAATCAATACCTCTAAACTCTTCTATTGCATACACAATCTAGGTAAGTTAATCAATAGGGTATAATAATTATTTTTTTCTATCATAAAATTGTTGGGGCATGTGCTATAGGTCAAGCTACAAACATTGTTTATCTTATAATTTTAGTAAATAAAATAGAGGTTTTTCATTTGTTCTTTTACTAAAAATGATTGCATGTTTACCTTATAATAAGATCTATGGGTATTTATTGAAATATCCTAAATGTACCTAATCAGTCATTATACTGGGAACTATAATGAATTAAGACTAGCGTGAGTCTTGATTGATGGTCATGTGATGATCATGCGTATAAGGATACGAGTCGAGATCATGAGTACTTGTTAGGGAACAAGATACTGAACCGACCCGCTATGAGAACACCATATGGATTAAGTCATAGGTTTAACCTTTTGATAGATATATCATTTAGTCCTTCGACTTGAGATTACCATAGACTTCAATATTAGGAGCATGATAATTTGACACAATCAAATGTTGTCTTTAACCGAACAATTATAAAGATTGTGATTGGTTATCATGTGAGCAATATGTGAATGTGTGTAATCAAGATAGAATTTGTCCCTCTCCAAAAGAGAGAGATATCAGTAGATCCCTCTATATGTTAGATTGTTAAATGACTAAGTCCAAGTGAATTGATATGATCAATGTCACTTGGATGTTTTCAGTCAACCTAAAGATCGAGACTAGTACGATTGAACATTAATGGTGACTTTCCATGCCTTATGTTTAATAAAAGGATATCACATGACAAAATGATATGATATATGATATTCATTAGGTTGTATCGACTTTAATATTCATGCTACTTGGGTAGTTATAATGCCTTGCTAGAGACCGCTTATGAATTGTGTACCAAAAAATGGTTTTTGGGTCATTTCCAACGTCGCATGAACCTATTAGGTTACACACAAAGAAAGGATTTGCGGAATTTCAATTGGCCCAGAGTAATGAATTTTATATGATAAAATTTATGACAAAAAAGCCCTTATAATTTGTTATATGATAACTTATTAATAGAGGTATATGTGTAATTTGCTTAAACTGCCTAAATACAATAGTTGTATTATGAATAGGATTTTAAGTGAGGGCTAATCTACACATATAAATAAAGGATTATACCCTAAAATGAAATAACAATTTTGTTTTTGCTATTCTTAGAATTCTTTGGATTTTGGGAGAGAAACATTTTCTATTTCTCTTGGGGCTGGCACTCCAATTTGCGGTCACCGTTCATGTGTAGATTTCTAATAGAGGATGCGCGCTTGAATGTCTTGGAAATCGAACAATCAGAGAAGAAAATATCGAATTAAGATTTTTTTAATAGAACTTATTTGCGATCCTGTTGGGGTTTCTCAAAATTGTTTTGAATTTTCCAATGCTTATGAACCCCAAAACTCAACAAAATTTCATGGGTAATCATAAAAAATTACTTCTGTTTAAATTCAAATTATATTCATTTCATAACATTTTCTAACAAAATAAAGTAAAAATGAAGTACTAATGAAATAATTTAGGTAATATATATACTTCATACTTGCCTGTATCCTTGAAAAACTTGAAAAATTTATGTACTATTGAAAATTGAATAAATTCTACCTCTAACTTTCTATACTTCGCTTCTTTATACTTTACATCATCTAATAGCCCCAAACTCATTCCAAAACTTGTCCTCAAGGTTTAAAAATTAAGTTGGGTTTCCAATCAATATAACAAATATATTTCGTGAAACATAAACGAATAATATATAATATATGATAAACTAATTTAAAGAACAATTGAAAATATGAATAAACTTCCATAAAAACAAAGAATAGAAATTATCATTAAAACTCATCTAACATCATCTTCAATAACGTATCAGGATCATAGTATCAAACATATTAACAACGTATAAATCACATCATCACATCACTAATCATAATAAAAAAACATAGATTACAAAGTAGGACCTCACACAATAACTCTCTAAGACAGAACATAGAAGAGAAATGAAATCATAATTGCTGCCTAGAAGTTGCATTGTCACCACCATCCCCTTGCTCATTTTGTTCAGACTGATAGCTCGTCGCAGGGTCATAGAGTTTGTAGTCAACTCCCAATTATGGAATTGCTAACTCTGGCTCATTATCTCGTTGCATGCAATATCTTGCATCTCTTCAAAAACCCTTATGTTTTCATCTCTAATTTCTCTTCTCTTCTCAGTCTCCCTCTTTTGTATCTCTGTTTTCTCTCTATCTTCATTTGAATCCACATGAAAAGGTAATTTTCCATAGCTCTTTATGCTTGCATCGATGATAGTCTTGTCAGGAAAAACATCTATCTTGAGTCTTAGCATAGGAACTCCATCTCTTCTACAAAACACTGTAATCATCAAGGGAAAAGGCAATCCTTCATTCTTATTTGTAGTCATGGCATTCCTGATGGCATCATAGATAACCTTGCCAACATTTATATAACCTATTCTTTGAACGATGTGATAAAGCAAAACCACCTTATAATTCTCAACTTCATAATATTGGCTAGAGGCTTGCATTGATGAAGTAATTCCAAGCCTTAGAGAATTTCTTAAAATGCTTAATAGTGATGTGTTTTGGATATCCATCCTTATTCACAAGAGATCCATCCCCCAATATTGATTCTAATCCATTTCTTATCAACTCGTAGGGAAATCTGTGCTTGTAAATATTCTGGTTTAGGAAAGTCATCATTTCCTTTATTATGAAAGTTCGATAAACCAAAGTATTTGTTTATTCTTTTAGGAGAATAATCAGTGGCGGCCCCAAATCCCTATGCAACCTTAGGCACTGCCAGGTTGCCGGACACGCCACCAACCTCCGCTACGTCAGGCACTCTTGTAGATGATGGCCCGAGAACTCATCTGGTTACTTACACACTTTCCAATTCAATGTAACTTAACTAATTATTAGGTTATTAATAGTTATAATGTTTAATTAATTATGTAAACAAGTTTACAGTTAATAATTGTGGAAGCGTTATTAGATGTATTTAGCATGGAAAATTATAAAGTTTACGTCAATATTTAAAAACAACCTACTATGGAAAACCTGGCAAAAGGACACGATGTATATAACTGAGGCAAATAAATATAACACAAAACATATACATGTATCCAGTGTTCTGCAGTCCCAAAACCTAGTAAAAACGAAAAATATATACATACATTATGTCAAACATGAGCTGGCATCATACAACCTCACTGTTAGTCATTCAATAACTCCTTACCCTTGTCCTTGCTCGTTGAAGGATCTGCACTCGATCACCTAACAAATACAGTGACGAGTCTAGTGCGTAAAATCCCAAAAGAAGTCAACACGATATTTATGAATAAAACAGATAAACTACAAGACATGCAAGTATGACATCTGATAATAGAAAAACATACTCTCAGAAACGTAGGTAGCAAGAAAATAAATAGGTAATCAACATCAATATAATTAAAAATAGTAGCATTTATTAAACATGCTCAAATTTAAAGCAGTAAATAAATAAACAGCCACACAATAAGAGAAAACCTCGACCTAAACTGGTTGAAAAGTCGATAAAACAAAATGGGAATCCGTGCATATACTCCAAGCTTACACTGACTAAATCTCAACTACCATCAATGGGCTCTAGATGTTATTTCAAGTCAAGGATACACCCTAAATCCCTCTCGACAGTCGTAGATATGTCCTACTGCCGTCAACACGAGTGCTAAAATAAACGACCACGTGCAAGAGATTTACCCATCACCAATATATAACACAACCGAAATTTAGGAGGGAAAACCCATGAGTGCCCATTAACAGTCACATATGAAATCCGATATATGATACAAACAACGCCATGAATTATGTGAAGCATTTTAATGGGTTTTGCGCACCTTAATACGCGCTCTGACTTCCCCAAACTCCCAGATCTGACCCCACCTAGCTCCCCGGTGCCTATGCTATGATCCCTTTAGTCCCCTGAAGTCCATTACCAATATTTAGAGCATTTTCATTGTGTTTGGATAGGAATTATAGTCTAATAATCAAAACAACCCCTTAGTGAATTATTTAAAAAATTAGTCTGTACTGTCCATAGTACGCTAGGGAGTTGTCCTAGCATGCTAAGTTTGGGTAGCGTATTAGGGAACCTCCTAGCATGCTACTTGTCTTTATTGTGAAGAACAACATAAAACCCATAATGGGTAGCGTGCTAGCCATTCTGGTAACAAAATTCCAGAACTGGAATTTTGCTTCCCGACGCCCGTGGCCACCTTCAACACCATGGACCTACCCTCTCCTCGTAGGGAAGTCCAAGAACTCCAACAAATAACATCAGAAACAAACTTTAATCCATTTTCCAAATTTCCATGCATTTATTCAAACCACTTTTTTTAACAAAGTTGAAGAATATGAAGATGAAAGGAAGGTTACTAGTTTGACGATCTTCATTATTTGATCCCTAAGCCCACAATTCTTCACTGAATTTCTAGCTCAATTCCTCAAGGAGTTGCTGATTTGCATGTGAAGAAATGGTTTTTGAGAAAAAAAACCCACTAACTCGCTCTTTTTATACTTTATTTTCTATATAAAGTGAAATACATATCTCGAGGTGAATCTTAAGGCTTCTAATTGAGCCATCCCATTTCTAAGTGATACATATTGGTGACACATCTAGCCTAGAAATCTATAACCTAAGATCCTCACCATGAACATAAGACGTCCTTAATTAAACTGTCAAACTATAGGCATAGGATTGATTTGATCTAATTAAAATCAAAATAATATATTTAGGTAGTCATATTGGGTTATAAAACTATTTCACAAGGTTACACTAACCTCTAACAACCATTTACCTGGTACCCCACGTCCTGACACGCATCCCGAGATGCATTATATTTTACATTATTAAATTAACTAACTTAGGCTATGGTTCATTTATACTCCTTACACTATTATTTAACCTAGTCTAGCACCCCCGGTGACTCGTACTCAATACCCGCATTGACACACATTCCAAGGTTAATACCCGTCATACTAACTCACCCGTTAACAACGTGACACACATGCGATGCAATATAATAAATAATAATTTTAATTAACGCAAAATAAACAAACATCATCTATAAATAACATATGCCATTGATTCTTGTGTTCGAGTTAGCCGAGTTGTCCATGTAAGGCCTGTATTACGACCATTAATCACTAAGATTAGCGCTAATCCTAGTTCAATTAATTTTGGCCGTTACATAATTCACTTGTCTGCCTCTCATAACGGATACCATTTTATTCTCATATCCATGTCCATTAGCATAAAATTCTCGAACCAAAACTTCACGACGTGTTCACTAAGGATATCCTTATCATCTAAATGATTATAATCACTAGTCAACAACCCCCAATTCCTCTCTAAAGTTTTGTCCAAAATTCTAGGCCCATACTTCAATTTATTCTTGACATTGAATTCCCTCTCCAGGATCACTTTCCTTCCTTTCTTCAAAACATTCCTAAATTTTGAAAGAGCTTTCTCATTGAAAAAATTCCTTCTATCATAGGCAAACTCTTTCTCTACCAGAGTGGTTTCCTCATCATACTCCTCATATATGTAACGAAATAATGAAGGTGGAGTAGGTTCTCTTTATGGTCTATTCCTAGGAATATTTATTGAAACTCCCGTTGGCCTAATTGGTGTACGTGGAACTTTGGTTTTGGTCTTAGATTGTTCATCTACAACTTTCTTTCCCTTATCCTCTCTTGAACTTCTACCTCTTCCACTTCTAGCCATTATCTCAATCAAATAATCACAAGTCTGGAAAAATCTAAGCCTGTAGATAATTGAAAACCAAATATCAAAAACAATTCAGTAAAGTTCAAATACTCTACTTATTTAAGGAGAAATCTACTTGAAAAGTTAATTTTGTAAGAGATTTGAAAATTAAAGGATCAAAAAATAATTTGAACTAATTTGAAAATAAAAGAATCGTTTGTTTGTTGGTTGTGTTTTAAGTCCAATCTTCTCTCTTCTCTAGTCCTGTTCTGCAACTCTTCAACCTTACTCTTATCTTCTCATTTTAGGGTTTTTTTCACAAAATTTTTAAAAGGGTAGTAGCATCAAATCGACAGGTACATCAATCAGTCTTTTTATTTTCAATTTCATGTATGTTTTGGATAAAGTGGCACTAAATCTATGTGCATTGCATTGGTGATGTGTGTAATTGCTCGTTGTTGAATAAATCGGGGAGTTAGAATTTGTTGTTGATGAACCATCTCTAGTTGTTGGGTGGTACCTAATTTTTAAGGCATTTGACTAAGGATAGAATGTTACATTGGAAATTTGAAAAATTAGCATATAGAAATCACAATACTAAATCAAGTGCAATGGAAGAGTTTGATACATATGGCCAACCCCAACTAATTTGGGATTTAGGCTTTCTTGTTATTTTTGTTGAGCCTAAAAATCTCAACGCTTAATTGAGCGCAATGGAAGATTTTGTTTCATGCTACCAACCCAACTAATTTGAGATTTAGGCTTTCTTGTTGTTGTTCCAATCACTCTTGATTAGGTTCTTCTTTTACCATGAAAAGACATTCCTTTTCATCTTTGGTTAATCTTGCATTGTTATTCTAGTTTGGTATGTAGTTCATGGAGTTGCAGCCCTAATTTATTTTGAGAGGGATTTTTGATGAAATGACATGAATGTCGAAGTGTCAACATTTTCTCTGCGATGAAGATGATATGCATTCAAGAAAATAACACAATTTCTTTATTTTGGTCTGAGTCGTCTCATCTCATCTCAAACAATACTCGATCAAAACATGCTCAATAATATGAGGCCAAAGATAGCGTTCAGTTCACCTACCCATATACCACAATAAAATAAGGAAAGAAAGACAAACACGTACACCACACTTTTGCCCTTGTCTTTTCTTTCTTATTTGAATGTGAATTCAATCGTGTAATATTTTTAGTCATCAAGAGATCTACAAAAAATATCACAACATCAATTTTACAGGAGCAAATTTGCAATTTAAAAACTCATTGGAGTTGTTTTCATTATTGGAAAAAACCAAATAAAAACACTTCATTTTTTGTTGCTATTTCATTTTCTTTTTATTTTCAAATCTTATTAGGTTATTTTCTTTTACTTTTTTAATCTTGATACTCAAAAATCAAGTCTTATCTACTCCAATTCAGTGAATTTTTCAAACAAAAGTGTTTTTATTCACAGTGCTTAAAATAACCTCTACTTAAGGTACTCTTTATTTTTCATTTACATCAAGCCAAAAGACATCAAATATGAGCCCTCAAAGCAACTTCTCATTTCTTTCCTTCCTTTACAAAAATTATAGCATTATATTACATTAATCACTACCTTTCTTTCCATTTCCACTCAAATTTTTATTAATTACCATTCGAGGAAAAAATAATTGCAATTTATCACAACACTACAAAGTTAGAGACCCCTATTAATTAAGGCTTTAATAGTACCAGTACCACCAATGATGCCCCACCAGGTAGACTAAAAACTTTAGCGCAATTCGTATTTGAAAATCATTGCAATATTGTTGTTATTGTCATTTCTCTACTATTAGTTCTTAACTTTTCATCTTCAATTAACTAAGGACTTGGTTCATCGCCTTCAATAAAGCAATAGTATGATCTTACTGTAGGTTTAGTACTCGTGTCTTCCTTATTTTTGTAGATAGTCTATATTTTGTCATAATTTATTTCTTAGTTTTTATTATTTTGAAATGGGAATGAAAAAGTCTCTTCCATGTAGCAGACCCAACTACTTTGAGAATTAGCTGGTGGTTGTTTTTTGTTGTAAGGAATTGAAATAAAAATAAAATGGGCTAGTTTTGGTTGTGGCTCAATTAGTAGAGTGAATTGCACATCGATCATGGTTGCATGACTGACTACAATTAAGTCGAACGTTGTACTTTAAAAAGGTTATTTTTGAATCATTAAACAAGTAGGCTAATTAATTTAGATGTTATTACTTTCTAATACTATCTAATCTACAATGAGCCTAACTTTTTTTGACAAGGTCAAGCTAATAGTAGATTTATATTGCAAAATATTTATTTTTTTAGCGTTAAACACGATGACATGAATAACTACATTATCAAGCTTAATTTCTGTGTAGAAAAAGATAATTAACACTAGCTAATATATAAATAGATAGTTTTATTTTATTTAAATAAAAATTATATGTTAGTTATTTAACCCAGATTGGGTTTTTGTTGGATCTGGGTTGCATAGATCTAGTGGTTGGATTAACTTTTTTTATTTTATTTTAATATTTTATTTTATTTTATGTTTGAGACATTACACACACATGATAAAACTTATAGTTCAATATTTTTTTTTTCAGTAGGATCTGTTTTGTATTTCTTGATACATGCACATAACTTATAGTTGAAGTTAGTGATTTTTTAATTCCATGATCTACTATGAGGAGCTTTAATATATTTATCTCCTAAACCAACATAGTATTATAGCACGTTGTGATTTTTTTTTTCACAAGTATTATACTAAGTTGTAATTTTTTTTTTCAAATTATTGGAACAAAATTGTGTAAACAAATTACAGACATTACTAAGTCTCTTAGCCACCAAATTATGGACTCCACTAAGTCACTCTTGATGACTAATTAAATTGAATATTTTAATAATTTTAGTGTGCAGACTCGTGCATTCGATTGAGATGATTTTTAAGATGAATGACTTGTATTTACATCTCTATATGGTAAATCACGACGAGGTGACATTCATCAATACTAGATCAACGTATTTCTATGTAGGTACAGAAATATGAACTAAGTTGTAATAACTTTACTTAAAAGCATACCCTTTTAGTTGATTATCGTTGATCCATATAGGCTAAGTTCGAGAGCAGACGTCAGGAGTTGACATAGGCTACACCGGACCTACCGATTGATGAGACAACATTGTACTATGACGTGGTGGGTGACTCTCCTAAAGGGCATGTCTATGGTCTTGGGTCATTAGGGAGCAAGAAGAGAAGGTATGATGATCTTGGTGCTAGCATGTCCTAGGAGCTGATGGCATGACGCTCGGAGCTCGATAATGTTGTGCAACAATTAAGATAGGTCGTGGCATTCATGCAGAGGCAGTTCGAGATGACCATGAACTGAGCAGGCCCATATCAACCAGCACCACCTCCTCAGGAGTAGCATTAGGCACATACGGATTCAACTAATCCACCACAATAGGAGGACAATGTTGATAGGGAGATACAAGATTGGGTTAAAGGGGATGAGCAGATTGGAGATACTTAAGTATCATTTATGATTGTTTGTAGAACTTTTGAATTGGTTGTTCTTTTTTGTTAATAGTTAGATGATTGGGTTGCAGGGAATAAACAGCTTGAGGATACTTACGTATCCTTTATATCTTTTATGGTTGTTTGTAGAACTTTTAAATTGGTAGTTCATTTTTGTGAATATTTAGAGAATTGAGTTGCGAGGGATGAGCAGTTTAGGGATACTTAGGTATATTTTATAGTTGTTTGTATAGCTTTTGAATTAGTAGTTCTTTTGTGGATACTTCAGTATCTTCTATATCTTGACTACTCCTTTTGTGGATATGCAATTCTTTTAGATTTTCAAATTATACTTTTTTACTTCTTATTTGCATATTTGTTGCTGATATATATTGTTGATTATTGTGTGTATGTTCTACTTTTTTTAGGGGAAGTTAGCACCTCGAAGGAGTTGTTGGAAAGGGTGCAGGTGAGGTCATTTTGCTGTTGTTTTTAGGTTTTGCAGTTTCAAAAAACCATTTTGAATTTAGTGAAAATTAAAAATATTCTGGAAGTAGAAATGGAATAAAGTTGGATTAGTAATCTGTCTCTAATTTGTAACAGAACAGAAATTGAATTTACAGAAATGGAATTTAACCTTAAGAGTGGGTAAAACTTGATGTTCGTTTCGCATTTGTCTCTTATTAGAAACGGATTTGAGATGGACTGCAAGCCAAACTCTTCACCTTGGATGTGTCTGTCTCTATTCCATCTCTGATCTATCTTTGAATCTGCCTCTGTTCCATCTCTGATCTGCCTGGGTTTAGCAACAAAACCTAAATTCCGTTGCTAACTAAATAGTGACGATGATTTCATAAACAAAATTGATTGTCTTTAATCCGTTGCAGAACTAGATTAGACACGGAATATATATTGATCAGTAGCGAAAATTATCATTTCTAATCAGTTGTTTTTTCGTAATGAAAGTAAATAATTTAGTCATAAACTCAAGCCTTTCAAAAAACAAAACAACCCCAAACTCATTGTAAACTTAATTTCAAAATAATTGTGTATAAAAACCATTAAATCGACATAGACCAAAATTTTTGAAAATTCAGTATTTGTTAGTCAAGAATAAACTTATTACGCTATTTCTATACTATTGAAATCATCGAAATCATTCATCAATAAAACCAATTCTATCAAATATTTTTGAAATCAAGATTTCATCAAAAATAGAATTCCAAAAATTCATGAAAAACATTTCAACATTAAAAAGCTAGTGTTTTCTGTGATTACCTTCTTGAGAGTGAATCTTTGAAAATTGAAACTCTTGAACTCCTTTAAATCTCACTTCGAAGCTTCAAATATGAATTCCCTTTACTCATGCCCTAGAATGACTCTACATGCTCAAATCTCTTTTTAATGTGATGAATGAAACAAGATTGATGTCGGAATCACTTAAACATACTAAAATCTATCTTAGGATAGTTGAATCTATGCAAGAAGGCGGTCTCTTAATCGAATGGGTGTGATGGTTTGTTTGTGTGAAATGAGTTATTGTTGGTGAATTCGGTTTTATTTTAAAAACTTGAAATCGAGCCCAGCGAATGTCACGACCTGAATTTCTAACCCTTATTTAAATCTTTAATTAGGATCACCAACTTGTGACATGGGACCTACGTGAGATACGTACACCGACTGAGGCACGTGACTGAGGTATATTTTATATTTGTTGTGATGTATGCCTAGTGTTATGTAATTATGTAGACTAATTAAGTTGGATCATGCAGTGTTAGACGTTGAGACGCGAGCGAGGATGCGCCTCGAATTGTGTGTGAGGCATGGGACCTGGTAGAGAGTGTTATGGTAAGCCATAATGCATTTTTACAATTATCATGATTTATTTCATAGCCTATGGTTCCATTTAAATACAAATCAAACTTGAAAATCCTATAGTTTTAACAAAAATTGATAACACATAGATGTGCCTTGAGATGTGTGCCAACACACTCTCATGAAACTTGAGTCAATTGTGTGTGTATAAGTGTGTCACATGGCTAGAGTTAGTGGGTTAGTAGGAGTTAGTGTGAAACCTTAGATATCATGGAGATGGACGTGTTAGCATAGATACAAACCTCACTATATATGTGAATACTTAGTGTTTCTTTTCCTTTTTCTTGATCAATTAACAACAACCAAATTTGAGAGCGGGAAAGAGTACAACTTTGCTATAAAATTTGAGAGCTTCATAAGGGGAATTCCAACCATCAAGGAGGAGATCAAGGTGTCAACAACAAAGCTAGAGCCCTAGGTAATGTTTCTACAACCTAATGCAATCAATCGATAGGTTTATGAACATGAATCAGAGGGGTTTTGATTCCCGAGCTTTAAGTAAGTTTTATGAACTGTTTTTAGTCCATCTAAACACCTTAATTGAATCCCAAAGCCCCATTTTTTCTAAGTTCATGAATCTTGGTAAAAAAACTAGCTTTCCTATGCAACTAATTTTATCAAATTTGAACATTTTAGAGGGTTTAATCCAACAATCTAACTTTATTTTTGAATTCCTTGTGAAAAATTACTTAGGATATCATCTAGAAGTTTTCATTTCGTTGGGTGTCATGAAAGTATGAATTTTGGTGTTATTTCCCCACTTTTTATGAAAATGTGTGCTTAAATCCTTTAATTTTTTTATGGTGAATGATTATATAAATGAAGTGCATGCCTTGTTGTTATAGAGGTGTATGGGATCCCTGGTGGGGGAGAATGGGGATCCCAGGTGAATGTAGATGGCATAGGGGGAGAAAAACCAGATATTTGTAGTAGACTTTATGGTTTCCCATAAGCTTGAGCGCACTTCCTGTATCCAGTGTGCTAAGGATTTTCCATAGCATACTGGGTGTCCTGAATAGTAGGATTTTCCTGCATGTTCTTTAAAATTCCTACAACACTTTAAACCCAACAAATACCCTATAACCACGCCTAAACTCACTCTAAACCTTACAAATTAATATCAAGAACCTAGGGGGAGTTCTCGAGAGTTCGATAACAGATTTCAGAGTGTCAGGAGGCCAGATTGACTAGGAAATTTGCGTGAACTGTGAGTGACCCCGTTGAGAATTGTCTTTGCATTTCATTCTATTTATGATTCTTTATTGATCTGTTTAGACCTTATTATACCTTGTAATCTTTTATCATGACTTGTGATTGTTATTCCTCAAATATTGAGCCTTGTTTTCATGATACCTTGTTAACTTATGCTTGTTGAATTCTTTCTTAAGCCATTCTTTCCTTGCTGTTTTAGTGATTATTGGCTTACAAATAACATGATATTAGGTAGTTACTTTCGATGCGTAATGTAGACTCGTACTCTTGATGTGGTTGCTTTGCATAACACTTAAACTTAGCACATATTCTAAGCTATGAGTTTTTGTTGATAGTAAAAGTAGTTTAAGAATCTAAGGTCCATTGCACCAAATAGAGGTGTAGAATACATGGGGTCACTAGACCTTGGGAATGTTAACACTCCCCACATACTAGTATGGCACACGGAGTAATGAACCGGGGTGGTCGGTGAGAAATGACATTTATATAAATTCTTTTTAGGCGTTTGAGAGAGCTCACACCCTACGATAGTGGAATAAGGTTGATGTGATGTAACTCACGGCCGACGGGACCTAGATCATTACTGCTTAGCCTGTGTCAGTTTCATTTGATTATCTATGTTATTTTGTAGCATATGTTAGTTAGAACATTTTTGGTTGTTTATTATGCTTTTAAATGCTGTTCTTTTTGGAAATGTGAATGCATGCATCATCGGGAGTTAATGCTTATTTTTGTACTCACCATCCTTTTATGACGGTGGGTGCAGATCCGTCGAGTAGTAAGCCGAGTAAGGAGAAGATTGACGACTACCTCTGAGCCTCAAGCGCGATACTGTCCAGACTTGTAGGTTTTTTATATTTTGTATTACTATTATTATTATTGAAACTACACCCAAGAGGGGGTGAATTGAGTGTATCAAGAAGTTAACACCCTTTTTAATTTAATTCAATAATTAATATGCTATATGCTCACTAAAGTGCGAATATGGATGATATGCAAGTGAATGGGATAGAAGAGAAGGAAAGAGACACGATTTATAGTGGTTCGATCCAATGATCTACATCCACTACCTAACCTCCCAGGTTAGGACTTTTAAACCCCACTTATATTGCTAACAAGTGTTACAACTTAAGCTTACAAGCCTAGAATGCCTAATCACAATTAGGACTTCCTACCTAGCCGCAACTAGGGTTTTTGCCTAGCCTCAACTAGGTCTTCCCTTTGACTTAGATTCCAATAAGTCTTACAATCATTCAATTACAACCAATAACTGAAAAATAATCAAATACACCTTACAAAGTAAAGTGGTATCAAGTTCAAAAACTAGCAAACCTCCTACAGCTTAACCACTCTAATGCATACAAGTATGAGAATAAATGAGATATGCAAATGTGTGACTGATTTGTGCAAGTCTCAAATATGAAATCGTTTCAAAGGCTAATGTATTAATGCAAAATCGATTTCAAAGCCAAGAACAAGAAGTTTGATAAAAAATCAAGTTTAAGTTTAAACTTTTGTCCAAACCAAATCCTAGGGTTTAATAAAATAAGTTTAAACACAAAACCCAATATTAGCGTGTTAAAAAATGCAACAAATAATTTTCCAAGTCAAACAAACAAAGTTATGAAATCTAAGTACAAGAAAAAGCTAAAACAAGAAGCTTTCTTACAACCCCAAGATGATGACTTGAAGAACTGTTTTGAAGAGGTTGTTGTACACCTTTGGAAGCCTCAAAAGTGTTGGATTTTAGAATGAATGGACAGCCTCAAGAATCTTCTTTTGTCTCCTTCACACAAATCAATATTCTCCTTTTTGTAAGTTTGAGCTTTTATGTGGTTTTTCTTCTTATTGAAACAAAATAATGTTCTTAGTGGTTTTATAGTGTTACACATCTCATTTTATCAATTTGTGACTGTTCTAGGGATCCAAGGGCCCAGAATTCATCAAGAATTCAAATTAAAGTGTGTTTTCCAGCTTTTAAAAAAGCAGTCAGGAATGCAATTAGCGCGCTAATGTTGAGATATAGTGCGCTAACTCTGCACTTAGTGCGCTAATGACAGTATTAGCATGCTAACTGCAGGGACCTCAACCTTATTCGCGTCCGGGACCCTACTAACCCTCATATAACATATTATACGTATTTGTTATGGGTCATTAAGCTTATTTGGTGGTCCGAATATTTTCACAAATCCCGAAAACGGAGAATTTCGATTTCATGACATGCGAGGGGCTTTTCTGCAAATGTGCAATTTTCTTTTTAAAAACCAGTTTTTCTTTTTCGAAAACTTATACAATGATTTTTCAAAAAGCGATGTGAGCTTAAACACATAGTTTAACATCGTTTAGACTTATAGACCAAGTCATGGTTTAAGTTTCACTAAAAACTTCAAGTAGTCACTTGACATTTGAAAATCAATTTGAAATGCTCGATGTACATGAACTAATGCATTTGGCTTGCGTAAATAAACTTTTATACCTTACATTAATGTTACAATACTTAGTTTTAATCTTTCGTCTTCATTCCTTTACGTATGCCAAATCTTGAACGTGAATGGCTTGAATGCTCGAATGCTTGTGGTGTGATGTTTTGCAACCTTTGACAAAAACTGAAATGCACTTGATATTCATTAGTATATTTTTACCTTATTTGTTTCCATCAACATCTCGATCGGAGTTAGAGTGACTAACCACTTGTCCAACAATCTTCCCCTTTTTGATGATAACAAACAATGTGAACTTGACAAGCGTAAAACATAATCCAAGTGTATTTATCGCATTCATGGTTGTACACATCATATAATTTTCATTTAAATATACAAGCTCAACCACGACCACATCTACATTTTCAAGTACAATTTCAAGTTCAACCACATTTTCTCCCCCGTTTGATGCCATCAAAAAGTGGGGCCAAGCTCCCCCGTATATAAAGCACGATAGAGAATAATAGAATCTAGAATAGAAACAACAAGAGAGAAATACGTTCCCCCTCACTTCATGCATATCAACAAACAATAGATGGAAGCTTTACCCATTCATATACAATGAATCATAGATATCAAGAGATAACATTGTATTAACTTTGAGATACATAAAAAATTTTCATGATTTAAATAGCATAAAGAAATGGAAACATAGTTGTGGCATGAAACATGAGTCTACAAAAGAGACAATCATTTATAAACATTTGAAAACTAACATTTTTGAGCCTAATGCTTGCCTAATAATAATATATCTAAACACTCCTCCGGGATGACGATGGCCGACTCGTCGAGCCAGAAGCACGACCATCGCGTGCTGGCGCAGATGGTAGCAACTCTGCCTCGATGCGAGGTAGTTGCGTGTCGAAGGAAGTAAACGACTTAGTCATATATGCATGCAGGTATCCCAGCTGTGCAGAGACGTATGCCAATGATGGAGACATCTCTGGTGGAGGGGTGAAGCCGCCAAATGTCGAAGGAGGTGGAGGCTGCATCGGCTGATGTTGCGACTGCTGCGATGGAGCTGTAAAGTCCTGATGAACTTCATCATTGCCATCATGTTCATCATTTCCAACATTGCCATCATCGCTGTGAGAAAAATTGTAGTTGTATTCCAAGTAGTTCGGCACATCGAAAGGAGCAACTGGAGAGTCTGTAGGTAGTGGAGACTCATAACCGCCGTAGTATTGACCATCCGAAATTGCATCTTCCCGAGTTCATGTCTGCCTTTCTCGAATGTAACGATACTTCATGGCCTTCAAAGTGGCCATGTCAATGGTGTCATAGGCAGAGAGTGGACGACCACCTAAGGCGAGATCCACCTGGCCAGATTCCAAGTAGGATGTGATAATATGTGCATAGGGAAGATGACGAACATGTGATAATATGTGATAATATGTGATAATATGACGACCATGTGATAATATGTGATAATATGTGCTCGCATATAATCGATAATGATGTGGGGCAAACTTAGAGGGATTATACGGATCAGGTGCCCAAGAACGAACATGTCGAGTGGAGTGACATAGTTCTTACTACCACCTCGCAGAAGAATGACTTTGTAAAGATCCTTATGAAGAAGGTGAGGTATGAGTTTGAAGTCAGTGTCTGTTATACCAGTCAGGTATATGGTTAAATTCCTTTTCGACCGCAAAAAGGAATTGAGTAATTCAAGATGATCAATGGGCCAATTGAGAAATTTGCATACGATCATGGTGGTAGGAGGGTGCAAGGGGAGTTGAAGCCGTTAAGCAAGATTTTTAGGGGTAATCTCAATGGACCGGCTACCAATAGATGATTTGAGAACAAAATTGTTCGTTGTTTCAAGATTTGAATAGAAAACTCAAACCAAAGGAGGGTTATAGTTGGCATTGAAGGCACAAAAAGTTTTCCAACCTGCCCTATCGAAAATCTCCTGAATTAGGAGACGAGCCTTATCGAAGAAGGCGAAGTCAACAATGACAGGCCTAAAAATTTTGGCATCCATTAGTCGTGGAGCCACCGACTCTAGGATTGATGTGGACTCTTGAATGAACTTTGCACAACCCACATTTCGTGGGTCATTTGCCGGGGCTTGGACGGGTGGACTGTGGTTAGAGGAAGGTGAGGACTCGGACTTGCTACCGGATAAGAAGGATTGGATAACGCGTCGGGCAGAGGGACAACGAGAAGATGGGGCAGAGGTAGAATGAGAAGTGGTGGGGGTGGTTGAACGGGAAGAGGTGGGGGCACCCGGACGGGAAGAGGGACGGGCGGAGGTTCGACGAGTCGACATCTTAGCAACCAAATCGTGAAGAAATTGACAAAGAGAGTGAGGAATGTTACCTTATGGGTGGAGAGAGCACGAATGAGTCGTCGAGAGGAGAAGAGAGGTGTGGAGTCGACTAGAGGAGAGGAGAGAGGTGTAGAATGAAACTATGTTAAGGCAAAAAGTGAATTTATAATATCTGGCCGAGCGACATTAGCACGCTAATTAGTGTGCTAATGGGTCGATTAGTGATCTGGGCCAGAACATAATTAGCGTGCTGATGACTGCTATTAGCGCACTAATTTCTCTCTGGAAATTTTGGACAAATTTTTTTTTTTAAGTTTTTGAAATACAACTCCGATTCACCTCAAACTTCATGGGAACTTCACTAACACCATATAAAAAGGTTCGGAATAGTTAAAACATATGTAGAAGGTCTTATTCATGAGACATGCATAACTCACTCCGAATCTTAGAAAATTGATCTCTAGGCAAAGGCTTGGTGAAGATATCAGCTAGTTGATCCTCTGTGGGCACATGGATGAGTTTAACATCGTCCTTTTGGACGTGATCACGAAGAAAATGGTGCCTAATCTCAATGTGTTTTGTGAGAGAGTATAACACCGAATTTTTTGATATGTTAATTGCATTTGTGTTATCACAATAAATTTCAGCACAACTAACTAGGATTTGATAATCCTCAAGTTGTTGTTTCATGTATAGAACTTGAGCACAACAACTCCCGGCATCAACGTATTCGGCTTCCGCTATAGACAAAGCAACAAAATTTTACTTTTTGCTAAACCATGATATCAGTGAATTTTCTAGCAAATGACAAAATCCAGAAGTGCTTTTCCTATCAACTAGACTTCCTGCATAATCAGAATTAACAAAACTTCGGAGTTCAAAACTTTTAGTTTTGTTGAACCATAATCCTAAGTCTTGTGTTCCACTTAGATATCGAAATATTCATTTTACACATTTTAGGTGTGACTCCTTAGGATCGGATTGAAATCTAGCACATAAGCACACACTAAACATAATGTCAGGTCTACTAGCGGTCAAATATAGGAGGTTGCCTATCATTCCACGGTAAAGTTTGGGGTCTATGGATTTTTCTAGTGGTCTTTGTCCATTTTGATGGTGGAACTACTAGGAGTGTCATATGCTTTCAGATTTTTAAATTTGAACTTCTTTAACATGTCTCTCACATACTTTGCTTGATTTATAAAAATGTCATGTTTGGATTGCTTTATTTGCAAGCCTAGAAAATATGTTAGTTCACCCATCACACTCATTTCAAATTCATTTGTCATTAATGATGAGAATTGGTTACATAGACGTGTATTGGATGACCCAAAGATGATATCATCAACATAAATTTGAACAAGTAACATATCATGCTTTTTGATTAAAATGAACAAAGTAGGATCTAGCGTTCCTTTCTTGAATCCCTTTTCAAGTAGAAATGCACTAAGTCTGTCATACCAAGCTCTAGAAGCTTGTCTTAGTCCATACAAGACTTTTTGAAGATGATAGACATGATTTGGGTGGTCATGATCTTCAAAACCCAATGGTTGTTCTACATATACCTCTTCATTGATGAAGCCATTTAAGAATGCGCTTTTAACATCCATTTGGTATATTAAGAACCTATTGTAGCAAGCATAAGCAAGAAACATTGGAATTGCCTCTAATCTTGCTACGGGTGCAAAAGCTTCCTAATAATCAATTCCTTCTTCTTGATTGTAGCCTTGTGCAACCAACCGAGCCTTGTTTCTTACAATTTCACCCTTCTCATTCTTTTTGTTTCTAAAAACCCATTTGGTGCCAATAATAGTAAGGTCTTTAGGTCTAGGTACTAGTATCCATATCTTATTTCTTACAAAGTGACTTAGCTCTTCTTGCATAGCCATTACCCAAAACTCATCTCCTATGGCATCATCTATCTTGGTGGACTCGGTTTGTGATACAAAAACTGTGTCCCTCATCTCGATGTGACGTTGACCTAGTGATTATTTCCTTGTTTGAATCACCTATGATTTGTTGGGAGGAATAGCCAATAAGAAGTCTTGAATTCTAGGTGCACTTGTTTCAGATTCTTTGCTTACCTCGACCTCTCGACTATTTGATGTTTGTCCTAGGGTGCCATCATCTTCATCATCAATCCTTAATTTTTTCAAGTTGTGCATCATCTTTACTTTGGGATCTACTTCATCAAATTTCACATGAATAGACTCTTCTATGGTTTTGGTTGATCTATTAAACACTCGATATGCTTTACTATGCATAGAGTAGCCTAGGAAAGTACATACCTTTGACTTCGGGTCAAATTTGTCCATATGATCCTTATCATTTAGAACATAGCAAGTGCAACCGAACACCTTAAAATAACTTATATTGGATTTTTGGCCTTTCCATAGTTCATAGGGAGTCTTTTTCACTTGCTTTCGGACATTTACTCTATTCATAACATAGCATGCCGTATTAATGGCTTCGACCCAAAAATGTTTAGCTATGTTATACTCATTTAGCATAGTCCTACACATCTCTTGGAGTGTCCTATTTTTTCTTTCAACAACTCCATTTTGTTGAGATATTCTAGGAAAGGATAGTTGGTGTGTATATCCTTGTTTAGCACAAAAATCCTCCAAGTTCCTATTTACAAACTCACCACCTCTATCACTTATAATGATGGTGATCTTGTATCCCTTTTCATTCTCAACCAAAGCATAAAATTTTACAAACATGTCAAACACTTCATGCTTATGAGATAGAAAATATACCTATGTATATCTAGTAAAATCATCAACAACGACAAAACAATATGATTTATCCCCAAGACTTTGTGTTTGGGTGGGTCCGAACAAATCCATGTAGATAAGTTCTAAGACTCGAGTCACATCACTTGTTACTTTCGTCTTAAATGACGATTTAACTTGCTTACCAAGGATACAAGGTTCACATTCCTTATATTTCTTAAAAGTACATTTGGGTAGGCCCTTGACAAGATCATGCTTAGTCAATTTTGATAAGTTTTCCATGCTAGAATGTCCTAATCTACGGTGCCACAACCATGCATCGCATTCACTTTGTGCACTCAAACATGAAACATTTTGCATATTCATCTCATCAAAGTTAATGGCATAAACATTTTTATCTCTATATGCAACAAATAGTATTTCATGCTTCTCATTCCTAACGATGCATTTGGATGATTCGAATATCACATGAAATCCTTTGTCACATAATTGACTAATACTAAATAGATTATGTTTCAAACCATCAACAAGATAAACATTAGAAATGAAGAGTAAATTGTTACCGATGGTTCCGAGACCAATAACTTTTTCTTTATTGTTGTCTCCAAATGTAACCTTTCCTCCATCATGCCGCTTTAGGTCAATAAATTGATGTGCATCTCCGATCATGTGTCTTGAGCACCTACTATTTAAGTACCATGGGGTGCTCTTCCTCGCATCCTACACAATGGGAAACACACTAGATTTTGGTACCCAAACGCCTTTGGGTCCGAGAAAGTTAGTGTCATAAACATTTTTAACTACCCATACAAGTCTACTCACTTTGGCCTTTTGTAAGGTACATTTCCCAACCACATGTGACTTATTGCACTTTGAGCATCTATGGTTCTCATCTAGAAATCTCTTGTAACTTAACAAGTTTGCTCCATAACCTATACCTCTTTTGTTGAGTGCACGTCGTTGTGCTCCCAACATCATGTCAAACATTTCTCTACCATTGGTGAACTTATGCATCGTGCTAGTCAAATCCTCTACTTCCTTAACTAAAACATCTCTCTCCTCTAGGACTTCATTCAAGTCACTTTGGAGATCATTAATGGTCTCATTTTGTGACTCTATTTCACTAATTACTATGGTCAAACTCTTTTTGAGTTGTTTGGTCTTTTTGACCTCATTTTCCAACTCTTTCCTAAGTTCATCAAGGTTTGGAACATCATCCAAATCATTTACATCATCAAAGTTAAAACAGTTAGAATTTACCTCACTTTGTGCCATGAGACAAAGTATTGCTTTCTCACTCTTCGATTCGGATTTCGAACTTGATGAGGATGAATCGTCCTAAGTTGCCTTGAAGCTCTTCTTTCCTTTCTTCTTGTCCAACACCATCTTGGACTTGCAATCTGCCTTGATGTGACTAGATTTGCCACACCCGAAGCATATGGTCTCATTTGACTTTCCTCCCTTGCTTCTGCTTCTAAACTTCTTCTTATACTTGTCTCGCTTATACATGGCCTTATTAAGCTTTCTTGAAAGCATAGCTACTTCCTCCTCAAGATCATTGTCGTCACAAGATTTTTCATTTTCAATGATCTCCACCGATGTGACCGGGGAGCTATTTGCCTTCAAAGCAATCTCTTTTCTTGAACTCCTTGTTCCTTCACTTAATGCTTCCAATCTAGTTCGGTCTTTAAGTTCGAATTCATGGACCGTTAGCTCTCCACACAATGCATCAAATATATTGTCTCCAAGATTTTGTGCCGATTGGATAGCATACTTCTTGGCATCCCATTCCCTAGGCAAGCCTTTAAGGAATTTGTACACTGAAGTCTCTTGATCATAGTTCTTTCCAAGATTCTTGATCTCATTCAATACTTTAGTAAACTGAGTAATGGCGGTGGCTGTCTTCATCGGATCCAACTCGAAAGGTTTCATAGTGCTCCTCAAGAATTCTCAACTTAGTCTTCTTCACTTGCATGGTACCTTCATAGTGTACCTCAAGCTTCTCACACACTTCCTTGGCCGTTTGACAAGCGCTAACTCGGTTAAATTCATTCTCGCTTAATGAACAAAACAAGTGATTCATGGCTTGATCATTTGAGAGCTCAATCTTGATCTCTCGGCTGTGTACTCTTTCAATGGCTTGTCCGGTGGAGTGTAGCCATTTTCAATTGCATCCCACAAAAATCAATTTTGTGCTCTAACGTAAAACTTCATCCTCACTTTTCAATGAGCATAGTTGGTTCCATCAAAGTACGGAGGCCTACTTGAGGAGTTGCCTTCCTTAATATAAGCCGGATCTAGAGTTTGCATTCTTGCACAAAAATACTCAAAGATATGTTAGTAACACTTTGAGCAATAATCCGCTCTAATACCAATTGAAACCACACCCAAGAGGGGGGTGAATTGGGTGTATCGAGAAGTTAACGCCATTTTTAATTTAATTCAATAATTAATATGCTATATGGTTACCAAAGTGCGAATATGGATGATATGCAAGTGAATGGGATAGAAGAGATGGAAAGAGACACACGATTTATAGTGGTTCGATCCAATGATCTACATTCACTACCTAACCTCCTCGATTAGGATTTTAAACCCCTACTTATATTGCTAACAAGTGTTATAACCTAAGCTTACAAGCCTAGAATGCCTAATCACAATTAGGACTTCCTACCTAGTTGCAACTAGGGTTTTTGCCTAGCCTCAACTAGGTTTTTTCTTTGACTTAGATTCCACTAAGTCTTACAATCATTCAATTACAACCAATAACTGAAAAATAATCAAATACACCTTACAAAGTAAAGTGGTATCAAGTTCAAATACTAGCAAGTCTCCTAGAGCCTAACCACTCTAATGCATGCAAGTATGAGAATAAATGAGATATGCAAATGTGTCACTGATTTGTGCAAGTCTCAAATATGAAAACATTTCAAAGGCTAATGTATTAATGCAAAACCGATTTTAAAGCCAAGAACAAGAAGTTTGATAAAAAATTAAGTTTAAGTGCAAACTTTTGTCCAAACCAAATCTTAGGGTTTAATAAAATAAGTTTAAACACAAAACCCAAGATTAGTGTGTTCAAAAACATAACAAACATTTTTTCAAGTCAAACAAACAAAGTTATGAAATCTAAGCACAAGAAAAAGCTAGAACAAGAAGCTTTCTTACAACCCCAAGATGATGACTTGAAGAACTGTTTTGAAGAGGTTGTTGTACACCTTTGGAAGCCTAAAAAATGTTGGATTTTAGAATGAATGGACAGCCTCAAGAATCTTCTTTTGTCTCCTTCACACAAATCAATATTCTCCTTTTTGTAAGTTTGAGCTTTAGTGTGGTTTTTCTTCTTGTTGAAACAAAGCAATGTTCTTGGTAGTTTTATAGTGTTACACATCTCATTTTATCAGTTTGTGACCGTTCTAGAGATCCAAGGGCCCATAATTCATCAAGAATTTAAATTAAAGTGTATTTTTCAGCTTTTTAAAAAAGTTGTAAGGAATGCAATTAGCGCATTAATGTTGAGACATAGTGCGCTAACTCTGCACTTAGCGCGCTAATGACAGTATTAGCGCGCTAACTGTAGGGATCTCAAAATAATTAATTCTGTCCCTGGTGTTAGCGATCCTTATTCGCGTCTGGGACCCTACTAACCCTCATATAACATATTATACATGTTTGTTATGGGTCATTAAGCCTATTCAGGTGGTCCATATATTTTCACAAATCCCAAAATCGAAGAATTTCAGTTTCATGACATGCGAGGGGCTTCTTCTGCAAATGTGCAGTTTTCTTTTCAAAAACATTTCAAAAACCAGTTTTTCTTTTTCGAAAACTTCTACAATGATTTTTCAAAAAATGGTGTGAGCTTAAACACATAGTTTAACATTGTTTAGACTTATAGACCAAGTCATGTTTTAAGTTTCACTAAAAACTTCAAGTAGTCACTTGACATTTGAAAATCAATTTGAAATGTTCGATGTGCATGAACTAATGCATTTGGCTTGCGTAAATAAACTTGTATATCTTACATTGATGTTACAACACTTAGTTTTAATCTTTCGTCTTCATTCCTTTACGTATGTCGAATCTTGAACTTGAATGGCTTGAATGCTCGAATGCTCGAATGCTTGTGGTGTGATGTTTTGCAACCTTTGACAAAAACTGAAATGCACTTGATATTCATTAGTATATTTTCACCTTGTTTATTTCCATCAAAATCTCGATCAGAGTTAGAGTGACTAACCACTTAGTCTAACAATTATGTCCTTTGATACTATTGGGTTGTATATTGGGTTGAACTATAGTTTCCTGACCTTTCATGACTTTCACATTGGTTCATATTCCTCGTTTCATAATATATAATGTGATCGTTATTTCTTAGTTTCCACACTTAGGATTTATTATATTGCTTTCGAATAAACTGTTAAGCTTCCACTAATTTCAATAATTCAGTAAAAGTTTTAATTAACTCAAAAATTTGTATAATAATGTGACAAGTGTAATACTTATCGTAAACGCGTGTAATTTGGATAATAGGTTAGAAAGGCTGACTAATATATAGTTAAGTCCTACGTGACTGAGATTAAGACTTAATTATAGGATTAGGCCAGGTGGTGCCCTAGATTAAGGAACAAACCATCATAATTGGTATCAGAGACCAACATTCTTGATAAGTAAAACACAACTTGAGTAAAACACAAACATTAGAAGTGGAAATTGTGATGAACCTAGCTTTTAAACCTAAACTGAGCCCCGCCTGGCCTAAACTTACGTGAACCCCCGAGCCATTCTCAGCGAGTCACGCAAGCCTAACAGAGTAGCAAGGAGTCCCGACCAAAAGATCGTTGAGTCGCGGCAAAGCCCAGCAGACTCGGGTTCAGAACGAGAACATGGCCTACCAGCCCTAACACTTGCGGCTATGAGATATCCAAAGACCCAGATAAAGAGCCCCCAACATATACTCAATTGTGAGATGTCAACAACGTCCAGATAAGAGCTCATATCACAGATAAAAGAAACCATGACTCACTTGCTAATAGACCACTCAACCAGTGAAGAATTTCAATAAAATAAAACGATAAGCAAAGCAATAACAACAAATTAAAGCTCAAGAAATAACTGTAAAATTCCTCACTAGTTTATTTACCTATGTCCAACTAATATGCACTCAACCGAACCCTGATTCATCTCCTACAAATCCCCGAATAGCCCGTCAATCACTAAAACCCATGTTAACCATTTAATTTGAAATTCCCGTTAGTTATCCTCATTTTATTCAATTTTCCATAATTTCCTTCATTCACAAAATTTTGGTCGATTACCCGAGTGTTGGGTCGTATTCGGATCCATTTGGATACTCGAGAGATCTTCAAAAGTTTTCAAAAATTACCCCTGTGAACAGTGTCATGCCGCTGGGATGCCGTGGGATTTTTCTTCCTAGCGGCATCACCACGTGCGTGAAAAATGGGCTCACTGCCTTACACGCCATGGGCGCCGTGGGCGGCGCCCTCGCGGCGTGAGCCCTGGGGCTATCTGCCCCTGACGCCGTGGGTGGCGCTGTGAGCTGTTTGTGCTCACGACGTAGCTCGTAGCGTCCAACCCAAAATGTCTATGTGTGGGGTTTTGGACACCTCAGCTCGCATCGCCGTACTTCGAGCCTATCCTAACTTTGCTTAGACCTCCAATACAATGCTAAGCCACCTTCGGTTCGCGTCAAAACCCGACAAAAACATTTGATTTCGAAAATAAACCAAAAATCCACAAAATTCCCAAAAAATTTAGCAACTTCACAAAAATTCCACCATCACCAAACCAACCTCACAAATTGCAATTAAATCATCCATTTGATCAATAATCCATCACCCAAAATCATTTCCAATATTTCCCTAAAAACTCGTCCAAAATCGTCGTGACGAAAACCCACAAAATACCACCAAAATGTAGATATACACGTGGAGAATCAAAATCTCACCTTAGAATTCACGATTGGTCGATCTTTTGGTGTCAAAACCCCCAGAACCCACACTGTTTTCGTTGTTTGATCAATTAGAGAGATGAGAGAAATGAGAGATGAGAGAGAAAAGGTGATGGGGTTGTATTTATATCCCTTACTCATCTCAAACCACACACGGATCCTGAGACAAATCATATGGTTCTCACTTGATCCATCCACCAACCTTGACACTCCTGGGTGACTCCAATAGGTAACTCACCTTAACACTTCACCGTTTTCTCGCATAATACTCACGTATACGGATCCGTTTCGTACCACGACTCACTCGTTGCATCGTCCTGGACGTACCAATGTATCAAACGCGACTTTCAACTTTTAATTATTAATTATTATGTATTTAGTCAGTGTTTTTAATTCATTAATTTCCCTGAACTGCTAATTACTTGACTACCTTTCGCTCGAAATATGTTATTCACGTAACTGTCAAGCCGAGCCCAGTTACACGTACCAACGCACTCACTCAAACATCTTCACACGTTTAGGACATTGGCATTCACATTCGGGTAATACAATAAAATATAAAACACTGAACAAAAATAACATACCTCGGTGTCGACGATCGAGAATTAGACAACTGTATCACGGCAAATGGGCCCACGTACGACATAAATTGACATGTGGCATGAGTTAGATTTTAGTGTCATTACAGAAACCAGACGATCCTTTCATTGAAAACTATTTTATTGGGAATTGAGTGAAAGTGAGATGGGGGTTATTATATGTACCTATTAATTTTCTAGGTATATATACACAATATCTATGTAATAGCTAATATCAAGTTTGTTATCAACGTGCAGACATGGATGAAGGACACACGCATGAGTGATGATGCGAGTTCCAGTGGCAGCAAGCCTCCTACTTTGGGTGAAGATCTTCAGAGGTTGTCTGACCGTGTCTCGGCTCAAGGGCTACAGTTGACCAGTTTCATTGCCTTGATGACTACTCTACTTGCTCTACCTACATAGACAATGACTCCCGACACCATCGCCACTACCACTACTCGGCCGGAGCTAGAGCCTCCCACTATTACATTAATAACTCTAGTGACGAAAACTCTTCCAATCATGACTGTTCCGACGATAGAGACAGCTGAGACGACATCGACTCCCACACCCACGCCTCCCAGCACCTCAGTCAGGTTTCAAGTGGTGAAGGACTTCATCAAACTTCAACCAACATACTTTGATGGAGTCAGGGATTTTGAGAAGATCGAAAAGTGGCTGTTATCCAAGGAGAAGCTTCACCAGATATTGGGGATCGAGGATCAATTACGCCAGAGTTGTCATCATATATGCTGCATATGGACGCCGACGTTTGGTGGCATACGATGATAGCTATGGATGGAAACTTTAGGTCATGGAAGACATTCAAGGAGAAGTTCTACCAGCAGTACTTTTCGCCAACAGTTATGATGAGGTTGAGGAGAAAGTTCATGAACCTATGGTAGGAGTCCAACGAGTTCTTCATGCAGTATAGGGAACGGTATGGATATCTGAGGCAGTTTGCTAGGGATTTGGTCAAGGACAAGTCAGAGGATGTGTATTGGATACTACACAGGTGCTAGGACACTCAGTGAGATCTACGAATATGCACTCTCCTATGAGATCCGCTATCTGAGTAGGGTCGCTGACGGGACAACCTTGAGTTACATTATTTTCATGTGAAGTGTCTTTGTCTTGTTATTTCTTTGAGTCATGATTTTCATCTTCCATTGTTATCATTAATTGCATAAATTTCAATTATTAGATTACTATATTAGTTGAGATTTAAGGAATCATTATTATTGAGAGCAAGTTAAATTAGCATATTTTATTTATGTATAGTGATTTTTAGCAAGTACCATGTGTGTATTTCATAATTGGAAAGTGTATATTTCTTGTTAGGCAAGAATGTGTAGAAGGTGTGTTTGGGTGTCTAATTTGGGGATTGTAACTTTGTATATATGTGCATTGATATATGAATAACAAAAAAAGATTTATTTTGGTTCTATAGAACTGTTCATGGTATCAGAGCCATTGATGATTTTTGCTTCTTAAGTTTGCTCTTAAGATGAGTAAAGAATCTGCTATTGGTGGAAGCGGCAGTCATGAATATTATGGTGACGGGCCGACAAAGAACACGACATCTCTATACTATCTCTCAACCAATGACAATCCAGGAATTACTATCACACAAGTGCAACTAAAAGGTGAGAACTACGAGGAATGGGCACGAGCAATGACAACGGCGTTGAGAGCAATGAAGAAATTTGGCTTTGTCGATGGATAGATAAAACAACCTTCAGATTCTATCGATCAAAAAGATTGGGACTGTTAATTCTATGGTAGTGTCCAGGATCTTAAACACTATCGAACCCATGTTGCGTTCTACCATAACTTATATCGAGAATGCAAAAAATTTGTGGGATGATATAAAGGAATGATTTTCTATCAGGAATGGGCCTTCTATTCGTCAACTCAAAACTGAGGATTGAATGCAAGCAACGGGGAATGACAATTGTAAGCTATTATGGGAAATTGAAGACGATTTGGGAGGGATTGACAAATTATGAACAATACTCGACATGTCAATGCGATGGATGCAAATGCAACATTGGCTTAAAACTAGACAAGACGTGAAGAGGAGTGTTTATATCAATTTTAGATGGGACTAGATGACTATTTTTGGGACATACATTACTACATTATGAGCATTGAACCATTGCCAAAGTTAAATCAAGCATATGCCATGATCATTCAAGAGGAAATAGTTCATAGTATTACTCGAGGAAAGGAACAATGAAGTGAACAGGTGGCATTTGTTGTTCAAGCAGGCATATCTTCAAAAGGATGAAACTTTCCCAAAGAGAGATCTTTTACAGTGTGTACACATTGCAAACGTACTGGGCATGATCCAACATCCTATTTTAAGTTAATTGGCTATCTAAAATGGTGGGGTGACCACCCTCGTGGAGGTGGACACAGAGTAGGTCGTGAAAAAGTGTTTAATACCTCGGGGGGAGTGGTCGTGGTGTCTACATATAAGCCAATGTCACACATATATCTACCTCAAGGTCTAATCACTGAAATTGATAAAACTAGTGTGAACGGATTGAGCAATGAGAAGTGGACTTTATTGATGAATTTGTTGAACTTTCAAAAAGAAAATAAACAAGGACGTCTAATTAGTAAGCTTGCGTCTTCGGATTGGATAATTGACACTGGTGCTTCTCATCATATGACATGAGCTTTTGACTTGCTAAGTGACGTTAAGAATATGCTTGTTTTTCCATTAGGTTACCTAATGGGAAGCAAACAATAATAGAGAAAGAAGGAACTGTGGTGTTAGATGAGCATCTTACCTTAAATAATGTTTTATATGTTCCTGATTTGCATTGTAACTTGATCTCTATGTCACAGTTAGTTGAGGACAGTGATTGCACTATCCAGTTCACTAATAACTTTTGTGTTATATAGGACCACATTTTGAGGATGCTGATTGGTGTGGGTGAAGGATGAGAGGGGCTCTATTATTTTAGGGGTTTAATGGTGGCTCGAACATTCTAGATGAATGAACAAGACCTTGCTGATTTATGACATCACTGACTTGGACATCTTTCTCATAAAGTTTGTCAATCTTTACCTTTTGTTGATATTAGTTCTAAATAAAATAAAGAGTGTGAAGTATGTTTCAAAGTCAAACAAAGTAGAGAATTTGCTGTTAGTGACAATAAAGCTTCTAATATTTTTGAATTATTTCATTGTGACTTATGGGGTCCTTATAGAACTTCATCTCCTTGTTGTGCTCATTATTTTCTGACAATTGTTGATGACTATTCTCGAGGTGTGTGGATCAATTTACTGAATGAAAAATCTAAAGTTTCTAAATCTCTGCAATTTTTTTTAGCAATTATCAAAAGACAATTCAACCAATTTGTAAAAGTTGAACGCAACAATAATGGGACCAAATTTACTTGTTTGAAAAATTTTCTTACAGAGCATAGTATTATTCATCAAACTTCTTGTATAGGAACTCCTCAATAGAACGAACGAGTGGAATGAAAACATCGATATATACTTAATACGGCATGTGCACTTCGCTTCCAGGTAAATCTTCCAATTAATTTTTGGGGAGAATGCATATTAACTGCTTCTTATTTGCTTAATCGAACTTCTTTTGAGATATTGAATGGAAAAATTCCTTATGAGTTCTTGATTGGTCAACCTCCTTCTTACAAAAGTCTTCAAGTTTTTTGTTGTATGGCATATGCTCATAATCAATGCCATGGTAGAGATAAATTCGCAAGTCGAAGTAGGAAGTGCATTTTTTGGGTTATCCTTTTGGAAAGAAAGGTTGGAACTTATATGATCTAGATACAGGTGATTTTTTTGTTTCAAGGGATGTTATTCTTCTTAAGCATGAATTCCTATCTATTTCCAACATGTTTTCTATAAAATTGCCTATCATTGAGCCTGAATAGTTGGTCAATGATGTAAATATACTCTTCAAAAATTCTCTGGATAATATTGTAGCGTCCTTATCTGAAGAGGAGAGTACACAGGCTGCTGTTCATGAAGAACCCCCCTTGTAACTCTATTGACGTGGAGGGAATCACAGACAGGGGGAAACTTAGATGAAGAAGAACAAATGCGACGTGGTCACTGAGTCAAACAACAATCAATATTATTACGTGATTTTATATTACATACAGATCCGAAGATGCGCCCCACAATGAGATCCTGTTCTCACTCAGTTGCTCCTTCACATTCCTTAGGTAACCCTTATCCTTTAACACATTATATGAAATGTAATAAAATCCCTGGGCACCATCATGCTTTCTTGGAAGCTATTACTGCAGGGGTTGAACCAAATTCCTTTATTGATGCCATTAAAGATGCCAAATGGAGAGATGCAATACAAAAAGGAATTCAAGCATTATAAGCTAATGAGACTTGGAAAATTGAACCCTTGCCATCAGGAAAGCGTGTTGTTCGATGCAAATAAGTGTATAAAATCAAATACAATATAGATGGTGTAATTGAACATTACAAAGTTTGTCTAGTTATTCTTGGAAGTCGCCAAGTTGAAGGCATTAATTATAATGAAACTTTTGCACCAGTAGCAAAAATTGTGACAGTTCGCACTTTTTTGGTTGTAGTAGCGGCTAAAAACTGGGAACTTCATCAAATAGATGTGCATAATGCATTTTTGTATGGCGATTTGGAGGAGGAAATTTATATGTACTTACCTCATGGATTTCATTAAAAAAATCGAACATGGTCTGTAAATTGAAAAGTCATTTTATGGTCTCAAACAGGCTCCCCGATATTGGTTTACTAAGCCTCTAAGTGCCTTGCAATCTTATTGGTTTTGCCAATCCTACTTAGATTATTCTTTACATACTCTACATCAATGCAACTTCCAACTTCAAGTTCTTGTCTATGTTGATGATCTTATTGTCCCAGGCAACAATCATGCAAACGTCCAAAAGTTCAAACAATATTTGAACAATTGTTTCATATGAAAGATTTAGGATATTTGAAATATTTCTTGGGCATTGAAGTTGCTCAAAATTCTGAGGGTCTTTTCTTGTCTCAGCATAAATTTGCATTGGATATTATATTTGAGGCTGGTCTTCTTGGTGCTAAATTTGCTTCCTTTCCTTTAGAGCACAAACTTGCTCTGGACAAAAGCTCTATGTTGATAAATTCAAAGCATTATAGGCATCTAGTAGGACGTCTCATTTATCTGTTACGTGACCTGAGTTGTTTTATTGTGTGCATATTTTAGCTCAATTTATGCAACAACTGAGAAATGCTCATTGGAATGGTGCTCTATGTGTTGTGCGCTATTTGAAAGGCAATCTAGGTCAAGGTATTTTATTAAAAGCAGACAGTGCTTTACAATTCTATGCTTGGTGTGACTTTGATTGGGCAAGTTGTCCTCATCGCTCATTGACGGGATGGTACATTTCCTTGGGAACATCTCAAATTTTTGGAAAACAAAAAACAACATATAGTTTCCCACTTTTCGGCTGAAGCATAATACAAAGCTATAGAAAATACTAGTTGTGAATTAAAGTGGTTGAAAGAGCTATTATTATCACTTGGCATGACACATCCAACTCCAATTCTGTTTTGCAGTGATAGTCAGGCAGCATTGCATATTACTACAAATTCAGTTTTTCATGAACATACCAAACATATTTAGATTAATTGTCATTTTGTTCTTGATGCAGTTAGTGATGGCCTCATTCGAACTACATATGTTTCAACTTCTATGCAATTGGCTGATGTACTAATTAAAGTATTTGGGCAACAACAATTTTTAGCTTTGTGTGGCAAGTTGGGAATATGTGATTTGCATGCTCCAACTTGAGGGGAGGGGGGTATTGAGAGCAAGTTAATTTAGCATATTCTATGTATGCATTGGAGTAATTTTTAGCAAGTACCATGTGTGTATCTCAAAATTGGAAAGTATACATTTTTTATTAGACAAGAACGTGTAGAAGAGGGTGTGCTTGGGTTTCTAATTTGGGGGTTGTAACTTTGTATATATATGCATTGATATATGAATAACATAAAAGAATTTATTTTGGTTCTATAGAACCGTTCAATTATCTTGGATATCTTTCATAAGCAATTCATTAAAATCATCAGAATTATCTTCTTCATTAAATTTGAAAGTGACAATTTTACCTTTAAATTACATAAACATTGTTCCTTCAAAAATATATAACTAAGTCTTAGCAGTTTAAGAAAAGGTCTGCCGAACAACATATGCGCATAATTAGGTGATATAGAATCTCCTATTTTCATGATATACAAGTATACTAGAAATACTAAGTCATCTACTTTGACTAAAATGTCTTCTAATAAATTATATGGTTTAACAATTGTACTATCAATTAATGTGAGATAAATATGTGTTCCGTTAACGAACCTATATTCAATGATTCATAGAGTTTAAGTGACATCACATCAATTGATGCTCCAAGATCACACATGGCAAAATCAATAAAAAAAGTTCTTATTGTAATATGAATTCCAAACATTCCTGAATCAGAACATTTCTTAGATATTTTCTTTTTAACTAAAACATACATCTTTTCTCCTAAATCTTCTTTAGATTGTTCTAAAAATTTGTTCGTACATTCAGAAAATTCTTTCAAAACTTCATCATAATTTGTCAATTACATAATTGATTCAACCAAACGTTTATTAATTTCTATTTTCCTAAATGCTTCAAGTATGTCTACATTATTTTCTTCCTTCCTAACATCACCTAATCGTTATGAACTAAAGAATTAGAATACATATCCTCATTCAAATTATCATGAATCATGTCATCTTCTTATTGGTTACTTCAGAAGTTTATAAAGATTTTTCATAAGCTTCAACTCTGGCTTACTAAGGGTACAACCTTTTTAGGAAAAGGTGTAAATCTTAATTGCTCAGCCATTCATTCTCTAGTAGGAATGACATTGGCCATTATTTATTCTTCTTCTTCTTCTTGTATTGTTTTCTTTATTTTCTTTTTCCTTATATCTCTTTTTGGTATCTTATTAGGTTTATGTGTTTTTTCCTTATTAGAAAATAAATAATTAACTTGTGCTTCATTATTATTAGTAGTAGTTGAAGTAGGTTGAGTAGATACTTTAGTTTGATTACTCAATCTATTTACTTGAAAATTTATCTGACTTAATTGATTTTTGAATTCATTAATGGACGAATCAGTTCTAACTTGATTTTGAGAAATCTGAGTAAATTTTTGATGACTTTGGGTGATAAAACTATGCAATATTTGCTCTAAGTTTAGTTGCATAGGTTAAACCATTTATTGAGATTGTCGAATAGGTGTAGATTGCATCTGTGCTCTTGGTCTATAAGTAGTATAATTTTGATTATATGGACCATAGTTAAGATTTGAATGTGGTTTTCTGATATAATAATTATTGCATTATATTGATTCCTTGGAGGACCGAAAAATTGCTTCATAAATGCATTAACATACTCAGTATAATCTTCATGTAAAGTAGGACACTCATCCGTAAAATGTATAACTTTATAACAAAATCCATACGGTTTAACTTGAGTTGATCTATCTTTTAATAATAAGTTAACCATGCTTGCTAACTGATCAACCTTAGTATCAAATATATTATTCCTTTTATTAACATCAAATATTTTCCTCTTATAAGATTCACTCTTTTCGCCATACTGCTTAGATTGCTTAACAATTTTATTAATAACTTCTTTTGCTAAAGTTGGTGTTGTTTCAAATAGAGATCCACCACAAACGGTTTCTAATAATCTTTGTTCAAAATGATTAAGTCTTTCATAGAAGTGTTCTAGTAAAGTTTTTTCAGTATAACCATGTTGTGGACAAGAAGAAATTAGTCTTTGAAATCTATCACAAAATTCACTAAAAGTTTCATCATCTTTCATCTTTGCTATTGTGATTTGTCTCCTATAGAAACTAATCTTTCTTGCAGGTATATATTGATCTACGAAGGCTTATATCATGTGAGTCCACTTAGTTATTGAATTATGGGGAAGATAAAACAATCAATCTTGTGTTTGATTTTTCAGTACGAAATGAAAAAATTTAAGTTTGACTTGCTCTAAACTACCTTCTTTAGGTTTAATTCCATTAACTTTATGTTGGTATTCCCTTATAAATTTCTAGGGATGTTCTTTATCTTAACCATAGAAGTTAGGCAAGACACTAATGAATCTATATCTCAATTCAAATTCAGAAAATCCTTCAAGATAGGCAATACACATTGACTTATAAGCTATAAAATTTTGATTGACTTACCTAAAAGTAAGTTCTCTATTATCATTATTATTATTACTATTATTATTATTATTGTTATTGTTATTGTTATTGGCTTCCATTATAGTAGCTTGGTGTTCTCTATGATGTTGTTATCTTAAATTACGATTGAAAGTCCTATCCACATCGAGATCAAACGGATGCAAAGATCTTATGGAATTAGAATAACGAAGCGTATTGACCATACAAGGTCTAAAACTCTTAAGAAATTATTTAAAAATCTTCGGCAACGGCGCCAAAACCTTGTTGATATGTCGTATTTGCACAATGTATTTCCCATATATCTATAACTTATAGTAGTGGTTAGTGGGAATCTTCTCCACATAGATTTCACAAACTTCTTAAGAAAAGGCTTTCCAATGATTTTTGTTTATTTTATTAAACTAACGGCTAAACTAAAACAAGACAGGAAGTAAAATCACCTAAGTATTTAGGAGCAACTATTTAAACTAAATTAAAGCAATGCAAATTAACTAAATAAACTATTTTAAATTCAAATAAAGTAATTCAATGTAAAACAAACATCTAAATAATCATATAGAACAATGAAGCATAAACCATTTTGATATCCGAACATATTATCTGAACATATTAATTAAAGTGTAGTCATATCATCACATTATCACCATTAAATCATCAAACGGAAAATCATTAAACCCATAATCATAAGCACGATTAATAGTCTTTATCAAACCATTAGTTTTCCTTTTATCAATGAAAATAAGCCATATCCTAATCTTATCACACTTAGTATTTCAAAAGCTTAAAATAACTAAGAATAACAAAACAACATTACACTATATAAAAACTCTTACTACTAAGTCAATATTATCGGAAACGCTGCAATAACAAATAACTTGTATCACAATTCACCTAAGATAACTAAATGGTAATTAGACCTTTTAACCAAACTTAGGTACTACTATATATTAGATTCAAAACCTAAACATCACATTCCACATTTGTGACTAAGCATGCGACATCAAGTTTCGTGATTGTAATATGTAGAAAACAATCTATTAAAACTGTGAATTGACGAATACGATTAGTTTTAAAGCATTAAGTCCAAATTTTCCTTTACTAATACATTGCAAAACGGTTTAAGTTCATGTTCAGAATCATGTTTAGATTATAAATTACTTGCACATATTCAAACTAAACATCACAATAAAGTAAATAAAAGACATTAATGAAAAGTAACTTAATTAAATAACTCTTGAAACCAACAAGTCGTCAAAAACAAGAACAACTAAATAAACTAGAAATTCCTCAACTTTTAGTTTATAGATAATTGAGGGCCTTGAGGCTCCTTAATTTTAAAGTCTTCGGTGCATATATATAGTATTTTAGTGTGTATATATCCTAATCAAAGTCAAATCACTATTTTTAATCTAATATTCCCAAAACCGACTCCAATGAATCCTATTTCTTCATCAAATCGCTACACAATTTGGTGAGAATTGCTCTCTGTGTTTCACCGATTTGGCCAACGAGTCCTAGTGTATTTGCAATTTGCTGGTCATTCGCCAGTGGTCTCTGCTACTAATTTTACCACCAACTTCCATTTTATTTTCCAAATCGCTGCCAAATCGATGGGTCATTTTCCTACTTGACTTAATTATTCATTTTTTTTCTATTTTCCTTCATTTCTTCATTGTACATTAATATTATCTGAAATCATATAAACAAGATAAAACCAATGTAATATAACCTTTAACATCTAAAATTACCTTAAAATATACTATAAAACATTATTGACTTATTGGTGTTTCTACCCTTAGCCTATTGATTAATATAGAACTTAGACTTAAATAACCCAGGGCAGTTCTTAG
Source organism: Stephania japonica (assembly GCA_039657345.1). Lineage (NCBI taxonomy): Eukaryota > Viridiplantae > Streptophyta > Magnoliopsida > Ranunculales > Menispermaceae > Stephania > Stephania japonica. The sequence continues at coordinate 38,588,751 of CM077559.1, forward strand.
AATGAGGTATGAAAGTAGATGCCTCATGCCTCATGATCATTGGCCCTAATCTCATTAGTTTGACTCGCTTGCTTCTTTGTTCTTTTCATTTCTTGAGCTTTACAACAATCTAAATCTTAACCCTGCTTCAAATAACCTAAAAATCAAGATTTTCATTCATAAGGGTCATCCACATGCCATATTGTAACACCCCTAATTTCCAATATTTATAATTAGTCATGACATCAAGTTTAATTTGGTAAATATGTTTGCTACATGTGTATTACTGTGACTAATGTGTGTATTAGTTAACTTAGGCATGGAATCAGCCTAGGTTGATGGAAAAGAACTTTTTAAATTGTCTAAGTAAAGAAAAATAAAATATTGGTAAATAAGACACTTGGGGGAATTTATGTAAAATACAATGAGGGATGGATTTAACGTGGACCCATGGATTGTCCTAGAACTTAATGCATCTAGATGGGATGTAAGTTTTGGATTTATTCAACCAAATCCTAATATCTACAACAACTATGCCAAATTTAAGACTTTAGCCACTTTCGTTTGAATAAGCTACGAGATGATTTGAGGAGAGAACCCTAGGAGGCTTTGTTGGTGGATTTGGTGGAGGACAGGGAACTCACACTAAGTTCTCACAAAGATTTGGTAAATCACTCACCTTTCTTCTCTATTCTTCCACTCTTTCGATATATCTATGAATTTTAGATTCTCTTGAAAGGAATGCTTGAGGAACTGATATACTGATATTGATGAATGCATGCTTACACCTTGAGTGGAGTATCAGCAGCCACCAGTACCTTCTTTTCATGGTTGTTATGTTATCTTGACGGGTACAACTATTCGAATTACATAATTGATAGTCATGTAGGTGTTTGGGCATAAGTGTGGCATTGATGTCCTGCATAACATTTCGGGTTTATCCCTTGATTAGTTATATTGGTGGGTCCACATTGATTGAAATATCTAGTTTACGCTTCTATTGATTCTTTGGCGTTCATGTATCATTGTAAACTTGTTCGATTATCATTCTTGGGCACTGGTTATTCTATCTTGCATTATGTACTTATTCATGATCGAGATGATAATAGGTTTCTTAAGATCCTTTTGTTGCATGCTAATTATCATCGCATTAGGTATTACTAGGATGATTGAGGGTAAAACAGGCTTTTGCTTTACTAAGCCTGTTGGATCTTTTGCTCACCCCACTACTTTTCCCCCAGGTACCTCAGCTGTTGCACAGGACAAATGAAATAGCAAAATCGTAGCTTAGAAGCTCTTTTCTTATTTGCAAGGTTATTTATTTATATCTATTTCATTTTGAGACATTTTTATGTAATGAATAAGGGATTTCATATAGGTAAAAGTTTGATCCGATATCACTTGGTTTGAGTTTATGTTTAGTACTTTGTAAGACTTCTACTTTTACTCTGCAATTTATTTAGACATTAAGGCTTTTTATTCCCACACCTATTAGCCTTGGTTAGTTTATTGTGGCATGTCTTGGTTTGAATTCAGCAGGTTAAGGCTTACTAGATCATCGCCCGACACGATGGGTCACCTCGAGGGGTTCAGTGATGGTCTTGGCTGGGCGGTCAGACCCACCATGGTTTTGGTCATCACAATTGGTATCAGAGTATAGGTTAAGCGAGCTTAGAAACAAAATGGGAAGCGATAATAGTTGTTATCTAGTCTAGAAACTTGAACCTAGGAAATGGCATAGTTGGTGTCAAACCCTTAGGTAATAGAGCCTAAAGAAAAAAAATGGTGTAGTTCTATCTTAAAATTGGGAATAAGACTTGCACTTATTAAACATAGAAATGGATGGTCATGGTTAAGTTATGAAATCATTTTCATGGGCTTAGGATTTGCATTGACTTAATATGGACAAGTGACCAAACTTTAGGAGGGAAGGGTTTTAAAATGAAAAAAATATTTGTTGTGATGATATTTGCTTATGTGTATATTATCTATATCGATTACTATATTGCTCAATCATTTTGTCTTCTATTTAAGTTGATTGGAACTAATTCCATTTAAAATACTCACAATGCATAATGAGGACGAGTGGTGGAAGTTCCTATGGCCCTGAGATAGTAGGAGCACCTAGGAGGCTAATGATAGGCTATTGTGTGCTTAGATTAAGCAACAAATGGTTGATATGATGAAGAATCATCACAAGACACTCAAAGATATGAATGCGGTGGAGGAGCGCAGGATGACGGAGTTGATGGATATGATCTGGGGACAACAGGCACCGCATGCACCTCTGCAACCACCACCACCGTAGGAACCTATCCTGGAGAATGCTCAGGTGGATGATGGAGCTGACTCAACGGTTGTCGCAGTTCCTATACGAGCAGTGAGACTTGATGATGAGACATTGAGGATGCTTAAAACTAAAAAGGAGTTCATGAAATACGATGCACCGAGATTTTACCGGACTTTGGAGCTTGGAATTGCTAAGGCATATATCATGAATATTGAGAAGAGGAGAAAGCTCTGAAAATTGATGATGCTACTGTTATACCGTTAGCTTCCTAATTGTTGGAGGAAAATACCGAGAAATGGTGGAAATCTACAGAGAGGACAAATGGATCAGTGAAGACTTGGTCACAATTTAGGGTATTGTTCTATCAGAAGTACATTTCGAAAGATGTTAAGGATGCTAAGAGACATGAACTCCTTTATTTGAAACAGGGAAACATGAGAGAAAAAGACTATGTTATGAAGTTCCTGGAGTTGTCGGAGTTTGTTAAATAGTATGTATCCACGGAGTCAAAGAGGACTGCCAGATTCATCGAAAGACTAAGGAATGAGATTCAATACACTATAGCTGTTCTTAGGCCATAAACTTATAATAATGATGCAGTGAACGCAACTGTAGAGTGGGAAGAAGCTATGATCAACACTGGAAAGATACCACCCACATCACATAAGACTGTGATTATATGCTCAACATGGGTTTAGCAAGAACAAGTCAAAAGAGTACAATAATTACATGTTCAACAAAGTTTAAGGGATCAAGATTTTCAGGTGGGTATGCAACATCCAGAGTAGATACAAGGGCACCACACACCTCGATGGGGACCACTCACACCCCTGCCCCCTCGGCTAACCATGGTTCGTCATGTAAGCCGCCACTTCCAATACGACAGTCGGAGTACACTCATAGTGGGAGTAACGAACCGATAGGGTCAAAGGCAGGAAATTCAGCAGTGGCGTCATTTCGACATTTCAACAACTAAGCGGATTGTGTTTCTTATGCAAAAAGCTTGAAAATTTTAGGTTAGAGTGTCCTAGAAGGCAGGAGGCTTTAGAAGCCAAAGGAACCCAACAAGTGTAATGTACTGTAACTTTAAGCACATGATTAGTGTTAATTTAAATATTAATTAATTCGAGTTAGGCTTGTGGTTAAGTCCAATTTGTCACGATTAATGCATTTGTTGATTGTCGTGTTGTATTGTGTTTGTATAGACTGTATTAGTATGTATAAATGAATAACTGGACCAATGAGGAAATGTCTAATATCATGTGTGGGTCAAGGAGAATACACATGAGATGCAGGATAGCGTTGACGTCCGAGTACACTCGTTGGAATAAATTATGTAATTATAGGCGTAATTATAGGCATACATATATATTTATATATATATATATATATATATGAATATATATAAATATATATTAAAATGGAAAATAATAAAATAATGGTAAATTGTCTGGCGCAGAGTGATACGCAAGGTCACGAGTGACACGCATAGGACATACAGTGGTGTGCACGCCCGAAGGTTCTCCTTGGCGTGCAAATCAGAATTTTAGGTGCGTCTTATCAATAAATATATATATATTTATGTATAAATTAGAATATATAAATATATATAATAAAAATCAAAAAATATGAAATTACCTATAAGGGCAGTGAGGGGTAAATAAGAAAATGAGATAGGCTTGAGGTTATTTTAGTCTTTTTCTCAAGCTAACCGCCGTCTTCTTCAATAAATTGAGAGAGAGAGAGAGAGAGAGAGAGAGAGAGAGAGAGGGAGAACGTGAGTTCGAGACGGAGAGGAGGAGAGGAAGGAGAGAACGTGACAGTGAGCGCGAGTGATCGCTGGAGTGAGGAGATTGCATGGCTGAGGTGAGTGTTTAGTTGTTATCGTTGTCGTTGTTGAGGTTGTCCTTATTGTTGTTTGGTTGTCGTTTCGGTGGCTGTGGTGGCCATGGCCGAGTTTAAAGATGCAGGTCGAGTTGGGATTAGGGTATGGAGCCAATCCCAATCGAAAAGAAAAAGAAAAAAAAAAGCAGAGTCTGTTTTCACGAAGAAGACGATATAGGGTGGGTCTTGAACCGGGCCCGTTTGGTCCGATTCAGGGCTAAAACTAAATAAATAATAAAGAAAAAGGAAAAGAAATGAAAGAAAATCCAGAAAAAATAGGAAAAAATATGAAAAAAATAGTATTTTGACCAAATAAATAGAAATTGAGGGATTTCTATGAGAAATGAGGAATTCGAAAGTCAAAGGAGACTTTCTATTGGAGTTTTACCTCGAAAAACGTGAAATAGTCAAAATAGGTTGGAAACTAGGTCATGGGATTTTGGATTCGAATGGGACCAGTTGATAAGTATTAATAACTGCAAATTAGACGTAAATCAATGAAAATTGGTTTATCTTAGGTAATAGACCAACGAGAAAAGGGTTAAGGACTTCAGAAAGTCGGTAAACGTAGGAAAGCTCAGACAGGTAAGTTGGACTCGTACTTTTTTTTTTATCAATTATGCAATGTAAAATAGTATTATTAGAGCACGTAGTATTCAGGACTGGGAATGGGTAATGCACCATGATTTGGTTTTGTTTTACATAAACTATTTTGAAATGAAAAATGAATTCGGAAAGAGGTTTGGTGAGACAAATCGGCCTAGGGTTTAGAACTGTGGTGGAGTTGCTTCCCATCACTGCGCCCCAAGTGACTTGGGAATTATCCTGATTAATTGTTTCTATTTGAGTTGGCGGCTCATCAGTCATAAACTAATCAGATGAGCAGTGATTGGTTTAGTGATGATGAGGGAGTGCGACTCTATGTTTATGAGTTGGCGGCACATTGACAAGAACTGGTTAGATTCCCAGTGACTGGTTCTTGAAGATATGAGAGAGTAAATCAATTCAAATACTGAAATTGAAAGTACAAATCATGGGTACATTGCATTAAACCAATGAACTTGCATTTGTTTATGTATTGATTATATTGATTCAAATGATCCTTTAATTATTCATTGAATTCACATTGTTATATATTATTTTTTGAATATTAATTGATAATTGATGATTCATTAGGAGTCACTTACTAAGCATGTATGAGCTCACCCACCATAACATTTCTAGGTATGGATGTACGTTAGAACTTGAACTTAGGAAAGGAGAAGATCAGGAGTTTTTTTATCTTTTCTATGGTGCAGTGAGTTTCCCTGTTATACATATATAAAGTATATTGCTCTATAATTTGTAAAAATTAGGGTCAATACCGATGTTCATGGCGATATTGTATATCTTGTGTAGTATCAAATTTTTTTTTTAAATTTTCCACTGCGTTTATTTTATTTTGTTTATTTAATATCAAGATATACAGGTTATTGTCCGAAATGAGCATAAGGCTGCTAGCTCTAATTAGGTATGATCTGATTTACCGGGGGCTTAATTAGGGTTTTAGGCCGAATATTCTCTAATTGAGGTTAGGAGATTTTACAGTTGGCATCAGAGCTCAACTTGTAGAGCTTGGTTTAATATTCCTTGATGAAGGTCAATGGAAGGATTATGATACGGTGAGTATTATAGGTTGAGGTGATCACTTTCGATCGGGTTTCGAACTGATGTAATGATACTGATACCGTTTAGATTGGAGTCTTAAGTTACACCTGTATATCAAATAAAAATTAGGTTAACCAACTTGGAGGTTGATTCTCAAGTAAAGGGTAACCTAAAACGAAACAAAAGATTGGTTTTATCGATGTTTTGGGGGTAATGAAAGATAAAAGCTTGAAACATGTATTTTTGAGTTTATATTATATCTATGCGATAGATATAGTTATACTGTCTTGCCTAGGAATGAATCAGAAAGTCTTATCTCACATCTATGACTTGGTAATTCAAAGGAAAATTGATGGTGAAGGTTCTTGGGACCCTAGACTTTAGGGATAGCAAGATAAAGGAATATAGTGGAACGATAATAAGATGGTTTGTATCCATCTATGTCTCATGAGATGAGAAGGTATATATATTGAGGGTTAGGGTTTGTGGAACCCTGAATCCTAATGATATAGATATTGAAAGTGGATGAGTTATAAATAACTTTTTCATTGAGTAGTCTCTAATGGTCATGATTCTCACTGATATTGTTTGATGAGAAATAGTCATTGTAATGGCCCTTATTTTCATCTAGGGCACCGCCTGGCCTAATCCCATAATTAAACCGTAATTACAACATGTAGGACCTAATTACGTATCAGTCAGCCTGTACTACCTATTATCTCGTGAATTGGGTTCAGGGATAAGAAAATCCCCTATTATTTTATGAAATTATCAATTTAGCGAAAGTCTTTAATGTATTAGCGGAAGTATTTTATATAAATCCTACATGTGGAAATCAGGAAATAACAATCACAATATCAATATGCAATAAACGGTGATCATATAAACAAAGTGAGTCAAAAGTCAGGTGAACTAACTCTCGTCCCAACAAAATAACCCAAGCAAAAGACATATATAAACATAATACAAAAAAATATGACCTACATGTATGGCAGTTACGCGCTACGAGCTCAGAGGTAGTCGTCGATCTTCTCCTTGCTCAGCCTGGTACTGCTCGACGGACCTACATCCATCGTCACAAACTAGACGGTGAGTATAGTAATATTTAAGTGATAACTGAGGATTTCTATACTACATTTCCAAAGTAAAGACAGATATTTAAATGCATAATATAGCAGAAAAAGGTGCTGAGAAAGTAATGCATATAAATATCACAATTAACCGAATTAGATAGACTGACACAAGCTAAGTCAAGATGATTTATGTTCGGTTGGCGGTGAGAAATATCAACTAGCCTTTTCCACTATCGTATGGAGATACTCTCAACATACTTTGTAAATTTTGAATATATATATATATAACTTGCCTACAACCCCGTAGTTTAAGCTACGTGATGACACCCAAATAATAGTGGTGAGTGCTGGAAACCCCAAGGTCTAGTGACCCCGTGAATCTACCCATCTCTCGTGCACTGAACACTAGATAATCTCCAACTTTTGTTTCAAGGATTTTTATTTCTAAGGTTCTACGATATCAACAATAAGTTAGGCTGCAAAGCCCCAAAGGAAATGGAATACAAACCAATTACCACAGTAACCCTAGTACATACATCTCTAACATCAATTATAACATAATTCACAACAAAATATGGCATATCAGGAAAGGAGTCAATGAAACCATCACAAGGCATCATGCTATTACAACATTCAACTTGAATAGAGCAAGGAAAGCATGATGGTAGATTTCTAACAGTAAGTCATCAAATTGACTTAAAAGAGAACTAATATGAATGAAATAAAGTAGAGAGTTCTCATAGTTTTACTTACAAGTCACAGGATAGCTATGGCTATCCGGCCTCGCGACACTCCGACTATCGCTCCCGAACTCCCGTAACACCCCTAGATCCCTGAAAAGTTATTTTATATCATTTATTTATTAATATTTTGTTACATAGATATATTTTATGTTTATATATACCTATGTGTATATGTATATATATATACATACATGTGTATGTGTATATATATATATTTATTATTTATTATTATTTATTATTATTTTATATATTTTTTATTTGGGGGGATTGGACCGCTGAACCGGCAGAGACGCTGCAATAGCAGCGTCTCTACTTCTTTTTTTTATTCTTGATTTCTTTCTTTCTTTCTTCACTTCTTCAATCCATCAACACAACAAAAACACCATCAACAATCCAAACCACCATTAAAACAACAATTTTTCAAGCTCAACCACAACACCACTTCAACAACACAACAATACTACAACGCCGATAACAACAACAACAACGAGAACAACAACTTACCTTCACCTTGACGTCGCTGCAGCGCCTCAAACTTTCGATCTCCCCTTCTCCCTCTCTCGAACTCTCTCGGTTCTTTTTTTCAATTTATGGTGTGTAGTGGTGGTGGTTTTGGGGTTAGATAAAAAAAAGTAACCAAATTACCAAAATGCCCCTCAATCTTATCCTATTTCTTAATAAGCCAAAGCCATTTTTTGTCATTTCACAAATCTTTTCTATTTTTTTAAAAATGTATATATATATATTTATATCATATATATAATTATATATGTGTCTAATTCAATTTAATTAATTGTGACCATAGGCTATGATTTAATGTGTATTAATTTAATTACATTACATTTAACTAAGTTTAGACTTACCACAAGTCTCTCTACTCGGTACCTCAACTTGCACGCAACTCGAGGCATGTCCTCGACCACGTCTCGATGTCGATAGCTGCAAGTACTGACTTAGTCAGCCTACATACATACAAAACACTAGGAATACATCAATACAAATATAAAATTTACCTCGGCCACATGCCTCGGTCTGTGTGCGCATATCATGTGGGCCCTGTTGGACTAAGTGGTTAGTCACTCTAACTCCGATCGAAATTTTGATGGAAACAAACAAGGTGAAAATATACTAATAAGTTTTATCAAGTGTATTTCAGTTTCGTCAAAGGTTGCGAAACATCACATCATGGATATTCGAGCATTCAAGCTATACAAGTTCAAGACTCGGCATACAAAAAGGAATGAAGACGAAAGATCAAGGCCAAGAGTTGTAAATTTAATGTAAGGTATTCAAGTTTACTTAAGCAAGCCTATTGCATTAGTTCATGCATATCGTGATTTTAAAATGAATTTTCAAATGTCAAGTGATTACTCGAAGATTTTGGTCTTATAAGTCTAAACTATGTTAAACTATATGTGTATGTTAATATCGCATTTTGAAAATCATTGTGAAAGCTTTTGAAAAAGAAAAACTTGTTTTTGAAAGATCTTTGAAAAGAAAACTGTATATTTGCAGAAAAGTCCCTCGCAAATCATGAAACCGAGATTTTTCATTTTCGGGATTTGTGAAAATATCCGGACCATCCAAATAGGCAATATGACCCATAACAAACATGTATAATATGTTATATGAGGGTTTATTGGGTCTAGGACGTGTTAAAGGGTCGCTAACACAAGGGACAGAATTAATTATTTTGAGGTCCCTGCAGTTAGCGCGCTAATATTGTTATTAGCGCACTATGTGCAGAGTTAGCGCGCTAGGTCACAAAATTAGCGCGCTAATTGCAGTCCTGACAGCTTTTTTATAAAGCTGAAAAATTCACTTTAATTCAAATTTTTGATTAAATCTCGGCCCTTGGATGCACACAACGGTCATATATGGGTCTATAAATATATACAACACTCCCAAACACATAAGGAACACAAATTAGGTTTTAAAATCAAAGAAAAACATTTGTGCTCAAATTTTTCAAGAGAAGGAGCTTGGGGTTTTCAAGCTACACTTAGAGGCTGTTCCTTCAACTTCAAAACCAGCATTCTTGGGGCACTCTAAGGAGTACAACAACCTCTCCAGAACTGATTTTCAAGTCATCTTCTTGGGGTTGTAAGAAAGTCCATTCCCTAGCTTTTCTTATGCTTAAATTATACATTCTTGTGTGATTGATTTGGGAAATTACTTGTTGTGTTGTTAAACACACTTGTATTGGGTTTTGCTCTTAAACTTGATTTATTAAACCCTTGGACTGATTTGAACAAGAGTTTGTGCTTAAACTCGATTTTTATCAAACTTCTTGTTCTTTGGATTTGAAACCGGTTTTGTTCTCATTAATCTATTTGAAACGATTTCAGTTTTGAGTTTTGCATAAAATCAGTTTTATAATTGCATTTCTCAATTGTTTTCATACTTGCATGCATAAGAGTGGTTAGGCTCTAGGAGGCTTGCTTGTATTTGAACTTGATACCACTTTACTTTGTAAAGTGTAATTTCAATTGTATTAATCAAATCTTGATTGTAAGACTTAGTGGGATCTAAGTCGAAAGGGAAGACCTAGTTGAGACTAGACATATATCCTAGTTGCGGCTAGGTGGGAAAAGTCCTAGGTGGGTCTAGGTGGAAAAATCCTAGTTGCGGCTAGGTGGTTGTATAAGACCTTATTGCGATAAGGCATCGTGTAAAAGACCTAGTTGAGGCTAGGCATTCACTAGGCTAATTGGCTTAGGGTGTAACACTTATCAATAATATAAGTGGGGTTTGAAAATCCTAACCGGGGAGGTTAGGTAGTAGATGTAGATCGGTTGGATCGAACCACTATAAATCACGTGTCTTATTTCCATCTCCTCTGCCCCCTTCTTGATTGCATAGCATTGACATTTATCATTGGTGTATGCATTATTGTTATTACTTGTGCATAAAGTTTTAAAAAGGCGATAAACTCTCGGTAACCCAATTCACCCCCCTCGGGTGACCTTCAGGCCCTACGTCATGGGTTGGTGAACCTGATTAAGAAATTAATCAAGATTAATAAAATTTGGGCCGTGACAGTCATTGTAGAAGAAATAATGAGTCCTGAACTTAGAGACGTATGTCAAGTGTATTGACCTTAAAAATGAAATGAATGACTTGTACGAAACTCAAAAGTGATGAATTACTTTGAGTAGAGTGTATTAGTGTTGAAACTAGTTGAATGAGATGAAAAGTCATTCAATGTGAGGTATTAGTAGTAAAGGATGATGGAAATCTAGTTGAGGTTAGATAACCAGTAGTTAATTATAATTCATGAATGATTATGAAGTATAAAATTTTTGATATAGTGCTAGTCCATATTGAAATAGTGAGAAAGAAATTTATCAGTATAGTTGTGGGGTAGCCGTATATACTGAAAGTAAGGTAAGAAAGAGGTTTATTAGTGTTGTTGCGAGGTAACTGCACGCACTACTAGTATGATAATAAGGAAGCCTGTCAGTATAGTTGGGATATAATTCCACATACTGAAGGCAAAATAGAAAGAGTTTATTAGTGAGGTTATGGGTAATCGCACTCACTAATAGAGCAATAAAGAAAAAAGAATGATGATGTGGTAGAATCGTACTTAGAGAAATGAAATGTGAGTATACTAGATTGATGTACAGATCAATGCTGGGATGGTAAGGAAATGATGAAAATAATGAAGTTACACTAAAAGTGAAAATTTACAGTAACAGATAAGAGTTGATAGATTATAGAGAATTTGGGTTGTTGATTAACTCTATCTTAACTGTTGGATCTCTATCACTTTGATCGTAATTTCAAATTGAAAATTAAACTTATAAAAACTTATGTAGTTGAGAAAAACATGGAAATGAGCTAGTGAAGTGTAATTTGATCTTTTGGACTGGTACAGTCTAAATTAGGGAGAATGAGTTGTCAATAAAGTTAAGAATTGAAAATCTAATGGATGAGGTATGGTATAGGGAATGAATAAAGGAAGCAGTATATCAAGAGATTGCTACTAACTGCGATTTATAATGGAAAATGTTGAAATATATAAATTCTACGAATGATAATTCATAGAAATATAGTAATCATTAGAAATTCAAATGGTTTGGAATGTGTAAACTGATAATAGACCTGTAATAAAAAGTCAAGATTGATGAATGAAAGTTGTGGTGTTAAGGCCTCAAAAAGGTTGTTTATTTGAGTTTCTTAGAATCTTATCACAACTTAAGTAAGGAATTCATCAATTACTTGATTTTGATACCAAACAAATGATCAATTTTATTTTACTTTGAGGTATTATGAGAATTGTATGAGACTAAGAACTCAATTTGAGTGATGAGTTAATTTGAATAAAATCATGAGTGAATGATTGTTATTTTCCAGAATTAACAACTCATGTGGATAATTGAAATGAAACCGATTATTCTCAAAAATTGATTGAGATTTGGTTGTTATTGAGTAAAGATCATAATTGAGAAATGTAGTTAAGTGGTAACTTGACAATATAAGAAAATCATAGTATAGATCATAAAAACTCAATAGAGCTCATGCTATGTTTAATAATGGAAAGATGTAGAGTTGTTAAACTCTATTGCAACAAGTTATCATTAAGTTGACAATGATGACGAATGCAAAAAGAGTTGAGGACTTACCAAAAGCACAAACATTATTGTAGAGTTATGTGAACTCTAACGATAGATTGGTGTATACCAAAAGTTGTAGGTGTAAATGTTAAGTTTCAACATTAAACTACTAAGATATGTGTCGAATTGAAATTATGAGTGAAAGGATTTGACTAAGGTTAAGAAAATTGGAGAGTTGTCTTATATTCAACACAAAGATAGAAAAGTGGTGAAATGTGAAATGATTGAAGGATACAAACAACTTATATATAGTGTTGTGATATAGTTGTATTGTATATTCAATTAACTTTATAATAGAATGAGGATGAGTTGTACATGATGCAAAGGATGCCTTAAGGAAATTAAAATGTAGTTTGACTACAATAGTTGCTAAATTATACTTGGAGTATGGAAAAGTTATAGTTGTATCCTACTACTTTTATATAAGTAGTTGTCTGTTGATACAATAAAGCAAGAGATTATAGTAAATACATTTGATATAGTTCAGAAGGAACTAATATGAAACAATGGTGTTGGTAAGAGTACCAAACTATTGTAAGACATCAACTGATAATGAAAAGCTGAGAATACGTATTTCAAATGATTGATGAAATGAATTGCAAGAATAAGTTTTAAAGGAAAGACTGAAAAATGATAAGATAGGGATGCAAATCCCAGTATTAGTATAAATGCAATTGATTGGATAGGACGTGCAAGTTCATGCATTCATTAAGGGGTTGTGAAGTATAGTTGTATCATGTACAAGTGTTTGAAGGGTATGAATTTCATTTAGTTATTCCTAAGATTAGAAGATTTTAGAGAAATCACTAAATGATAGATGAAAATGTTAGAAAACCAGTGAAGCTGGTCAAATGTGATTTAAGGCAAGCTTCAAACTATGAGAGTTTGAAGAGTATATTTATGCTAGAGTGAAATAAATTTGAGATATAATGAGTCACTATAATGAAAAAATGATATATTCACTCTGAGGCCCATATAAAGAGATTGACGATGGTTAATACTTGAATGAAAAAAAGAGGTATGAGGTGTAATTATAATAGGAACTTGTCTGTATTATCTCTTCAGAGGGATAGATAATATTTGATAAATGAATGAAGTCCTGCGCAAATATATCATCAATTAAGAAGTTGGAATTGATAATTATCAGTCAATTTCTTTGGAGTTCAGAGGGAAACTGAACTCAATGAATAAATGAAATATGGGTGATAAGATTGAATAAAAGATCTGATTGGAACTACTCAATATGTTGGAGAGTGATTATGAATGAGTAGTGTTCAGATTAGATGTTCTAATGAAAATTGTGCTAGACGTATTAAATTTTGAAAAAAAAATTGATTCAGGTGAATGATTAGGCAAAAATCATTCTGGATTTCCCATGGAATCTCTTTATATTAATGATATATGCAATGTCATATCATATTTGGGTATACGAACAAGCTATAAATTGTCAGAGATGATGATTTATAGTGAGATTATTAAGAGATATGTGACGTATTCAGTATGTGATATTGAGTAGTGAAACCTAAAGAGTTAGGTAGATTCTTGTCTATACCTGATAAAAGAAAAGAAACACGATTGTAGATTTTGTGATGTGAATTAGACGTCAGCACAATGAAAATATGAATTATAGTTGATGAGAGAAGCTAGTCTGCAAGGTTCTTGTCAGTGAAAGCCTATATTATGCTTGAAATGATGGAGAAAAATATTTGTATGAAAGATGTGAGATGGTATAATATTATAATGTTCCAGATAGAGATCTGAGACTTGCTTCCACTGAGGGAAGAAGTTATTGATATAAATTGAAAATCAGTCTCAATCTCGATATAATATATTTCTTTCGTGCTGACGAAGAGATTGTGTTACTAATTCTAATTCGACGAGTATGATTGAGCTTTTGTCTCATCATGATAACCACTGAAAGAATTGATTTACTTGTGTGATTTTCTTTAATGATTTTAGTAATCTGAGAGGTTTCAGAATTAGGTATGCTCATTCTTATACTACCATAGGGGTGAGATATAAGAATGGGAAATATTGTACTAGAATAAATGAAGTAATAAAGAACTACACAAATGAAATAGAGCAGACTACGTAATGTATAACTACAATATGAAATAAATGAATAATATGAGGCTAAAAACTATAAGTTGTAGTGTATAGATTGATGAAATCTATAAGTTGCAAGAAGTATCGAAAAAAAAAGATGAGAATGTTGTGAGGTTAACCTTTCCATTCACCGATGGCTGGAATAGAGGTAGGAGACACATATATATTGACCTTATTGTTTATTTGTAGTGGGCAGAGATAGGAGACATGATGATTGTCGACCTTGTCGTCCAATCATAGGATGAACGGAGGTAGTAGAATCGATACTGTTGATACTAAGTGGATTTGTCAATGCTTGGGCTACAACAATCGTTAAGGAAAAGAGCGAGCGTGACAAATATCATAGGTTGTTAGAGGTATCCAAAGATAAATTGAATCTTTTGAAAATCTCACCTATGAACAGGTTGTATAGATTCGGATGAAGCTAAAATTTACTGAATGGTGTTATTCACATCTATTAAATAGAAATAGAAGAATGAAATGGTAATTTGGTTACGTTTATTCTTCAAAGTAAAGTTGAGATAAGCTTTGTGTTAGTAATCGGGTAGTGCAACCACATATACTAGACAAGTAAGGAATGAGAATTATAATGGAACAGTGAACTCCATTACTCTACAAAATCATTGGTGACTTGTAGGTACCTTTAATTTTGAGGACGAAATTGTTGCTAAATTGGGGAGACTGTAATGACCCATTACTTTAAGCATGTTATTAATGTTAATCCAAATATTAATTAATCTGAGTTAGGCTCGTGGTTAAGCCCAATTTGTCATGATTACTGCATGTGTGGATTAATGTGTTGTATTGTGTTTGTATGAATTGTATTAGTATGTATAAATGAATAGCCGAACCAATGAGGGAATGTCTAATATCATGTGTTGGTCAAGGAGGACACACATGAAACGCGGGATAGCGTTGACGTCTGAATGTACTTGTTGGAGTAGATTACATAATTATAGGCGTAATTAGAGGCATAAATATATATTTATATATTATGAATATATATAAATATATATTAAAATGGAAAATAATAAAATAATGGTAAATTGTAGGGCGCAGAGTGATACTCGGGGTCATGAGTGACATGCGTAGGACATACAGTGGTGTGCACGCCTGAGGGTTCTCATTGGCGCACAACCAGAATTTTAGGCACGACATATCGATAAATATATATATATATATAAATTAGAATATATGAATATATATAATAAAAATTAGAAAATGTGAAATTACCTATAAGGGCAGTGGGGTAAAAAAGGAAATGAGATAGGATTTAGGGTATTTTATTCTTTTCCCCAAGCTCATTGCCTTTTTCTTCAATAAGTCGAGAAAGAGAGAGAGAGAGAGAGAGAGAGAGAGGGAAAGAGAGAGAGAAAGAACAGAGAGATGAAGTAGAACGAGAGTTCGAGACCGAGAGGAAGAAAGGAAGGAGAGAACGCAGCAATAAGCTCGCGTGATCGTTGGAGTGAGGAGATTGTGTGGCCGAGGTAAGTGTTTAGTTGTTGTTGTTGTTGTTGTTGTTCGGTTGTCATTCTGGTGGCTATGGTAGTGAGGAGCTCAGCCATGGCTTCCGTCATGACCGAGTTTAAAAATGCAGGTCGAGTTAGTATTGGGGTTGGGAGCGAATCCCAATCAAAAAGAAAAAGAAAAAAATTAGTGTCTATTTTCACAAAGAAGACGATATAGGGTGGGTCTTAAACAGGGCCGGTTCAGTCCGGTTCAGACCCAAAAACCAAATAAATAAAAAAGAAAAAGGAAAAGAAAGGAAAGAAAATCCAAAAAAATTAGGGAGAAATATGAAAAAATAGTATTTTGACCAAATAAATAGAAATTGAGGGATTTTTATGCGAAATGAGGAATTTAAAAGTCAAAAGAGACTTTCTACTAGGGTTTTTACCTCAGAAAATGTGAAATGGTCAAAATTAGTTGGAAACTAGGTCATGGGATTTTGGATTCGAATGGGACCAGTTTAGGAGTACTAATAAATGAAAATTAGATGTAAATTGATGACAATTGGTCTATTTTAGGTAATGGACAGACGAGAAAAGCGTTAAGGACTTCAAAAAGTCGGTAAACGTAGGAAAGCTCAGACAGGTTAGTGGGACTCGTACTTTTTATCAATTATGCAATGTAAAACAGTATTATTAGAGCACGTAGTGTTTAAGACTTGGAATGGGGCAATGTACCATGATTTGGTTTTGTTTTACATAAACTGTTTTAAAATGAAAAATGAATTCGGAAAGATGTTTGGTGGGATGGATCGGTTTGGAACTATAGTGGAGATGCTTCCCATCACCGTGCCCCTAGTGACTTGGAAATTATCCCGATC
Source organism: Stephania japonica (assembly GCA_039657345.1). Lineage (NCBI taxonomy): Eukaryota > Viridiplantae > Streptophyta > Magnoliopsida > Ranunculales > Menispermaceae > Stephania > Stephania japonica. The sequence continues at coordinate 38,605,421 of CM077559.1, forward strand.
AACGCTTTCCATTTGAGTTGGCGGCTCATTAGTCATAAACTAATAAAATGAGCAGTGATTGATTTAGTGATAATGAGGGAGTACGACTTTATGTCTTATGAGTTGGCGACATACTGAAAAGAACTGGTTAGATGCCCAGTGACTGGTTCTTGAAGATGTGAGAGGGCAACTCAATTCAAATACTGAAATTGAAAGTACATTGCAATAAACCAATGAACTTGCATTTGCTTATGTATTGATTATATTGATTCAAATGATCCTTTAATTATGCATTGAATTCATGTTGTTATATATTATTTTTTGAATATTAATTGATAATTAATGATCCATATGAGAGTCACTTACTAAACATGTAGGAGCTCACCAACCTTAACATTTTCAGGTATGGATGTATGCTAGAACTTGAACTTAGGAAAGGAGAAGATAAGGAGTTTAGTATCTTCTCTATGGTGTAGTGAGTTTCCCTGTTATACATATTTAAATTGTATTGCTCTATAATTTGTAAAAATTGGGGTGGGAATACGAGCTTAATACCAATGTTCATGCCGATATTGTATATCTTGTGTAGTATCAAAAAAGTTTTAAATTTTTCGCTACGTTTGTTTTATTTTATTTCTATAATATTAAGATATACAAGTTGTTGTCTAGAATGAGTATAAGGTTGCTGGCTCTAATTAGGTATGATCTGGTTTTCCAGGGCTTAATTAGGGTTTTTGGCTGAATATTCTCTAATTGAGGTTAAGGAATGTTACACAAGTCAGGCAAGAATGCATTATGTTGCAGAGCCAGATGCTAAGGCCACTCGACAGTTGGTAGTAGGTATGTTTTACATTTGTGATAGAGGCCTACATACACTATTTAATTTATGAGGCTACTATTTCTTTTCAGCTGGTAAGATGGTTGGTGAGATGAGGTTGAAATTGGTTAGGGCTAGTACGATCTTGATTTTAAGTACTGCCGCTAGTAAGAAGGTTTATCCTAATATGGTATGTAAGGGGTGTATTATTAAAATCTGAAATCATGTACTTCTGCACGACTTGCGAGTATTAAAGTATTTAGAATATGAGGCTTTGTTAGGGATGGATTGGTTAGCAGATTATCATGCCAATATTGATTGTTTTTGTAAGACAGTTACCTTTCGAATCCCTGGTATACCACCGTTCAAATATAGAGGTCGCACACCTAATTGAGTTTCCATCCATGGGAAGGTAGCAACAATCAGTGAGTCAAAAAGTCACATGAGTTTGATAGCTATGGAGGAAGATGGTCATGAAGTTCAACTTTAATGAATTTTGGTGGTTAGAGAATTCCCGAAAGTCTTTCCCTTATATTTGCCTAGAGTTTCTAACACGAAACCGATATCTATACCACCATATAGAATGAATCCCAAAGTGTTAGTAGAGTTGAAGACTCAATTTGATGAATTATTAGAGAAAGGTTTTATTTACCCAAGTATGTCACCTTGAGGAGCTCCAATGTTGTTTGTGAAGAAGAAGGATAGTAGTTGCAGATGTGCATTGACTATCGATAGTTGACCAGTTGTGGGAAGCAAAATTCTTTTTGAAGATAGACTTGAGGTTGGGGTATCATCAGTTAAGAATACGAGAGGAAACATAAAGAATATCATTTTTAGTATGTGATATGGACACTATAAGTTCATGGTGATGCCATTTGGACTCACAAATGCAGCGGCATTATTCATGGACCTTATGCATAGAGTCTTCAGGCCTTACATGGACAAGTTCATCATCGTCTTTATTGATGGTATCATGATTTACTCCCATACTTAGGAAGAGAAAGAAAAACATCTCAAAGTGACTTTGTAGACCTTGAAGGATCACCGGTTATACGCTAAGTTCTCTAAGTACGAGTTTTAGGTTTCGGAAGTGAAGTTTCTAGGTCATGTGGTGTATATGGAATGGATATCTATAAATCCAGCTAAAGTCGATGTCATCACGAAATGGCTGTAAACCACCACGGTGATTGAGATTAGAAGTATTTTGGTATTAGCATGTTATTGCCTAAGGTTTGTGAAGGACTTTTCGAAAATTGTAGCACCAATGACAAGGCTGACTCAGGAAAATGTAGAATTTTAGTAGACAAAAGAATGTGAGAATTCTTTAAAAGAACTATGAGATAGGTTGACTTTGACACCTATATTGGTACTTCTAAAAGCGGGGAAGGAGCTGGCTCTTTATACTGATGCTTCGAAGATTGGGTTGAGAGGTGTGTTGATGCAATAAGGAAAAGTTATAGCTTATGCTTCTAGGCAACTAAAGATGCGTGAAAAGAACTACCAACTCATGATTTGGAGTTAGCACCTGTTGTATTCATTTTGAAGTTGTAGAGGCATTACTTGTATGGCAAAAAGTTTACAGTGTTCTTGGATCATAAGAGCTTGAAGTATCTGTTTGTATCTATTTACCCAGAGTGGGCTGAATATGCGCCAAAGACGTTGGCTCAAATTCTTGAAAGATTATGACTTTACAATTTAGTATCATTCGGGGAAAGCAAATGTTGTGGTTGATGCTCTGAGTCGTGTGAGGAAAGAAACAATGAATGCTGGTATAATGATGAAAAAAGGAGCATTAATCACTCAAGGAAGCTTTAGTGATATGTATTCACAAAATTCATGAGAATGAGTCCGATGTTTTTGGTTCCTAAGCATGATTTCAGATGAGAGCAGAGCAAAAGGCTATATCTAGAATTATAGGTTGTCAAAGGGCTAATTCGGAGTATGGCAGGAACAAATCATTAGCTGACAATGAGGAATTTCTAGATTGGAAGTTTTTGATAGTCGAAGCGTTAAGCTTTAATGATAGGCTATGGATTCCATATCATGTACAGTTGCAAGATGATTTATTTCGGGAGTCTCATCAATTACACTATATTATTTATGCGAGGAGCACGAAGATGTACCATGATATGAAACGAGTGTACTAGTGGCTAATAATGAAAGTGGATATTGCGAGGCATATCTTGGATTATGTGACTTATAAGCATGTGAAAGCGGATCATCAGAAACTTGGAGGGATGTTGCAATATTTACCTATTTCTGATAGGAAGTGGGATCATATAGCTATGGATTTTGTGACCAGATTGCCGACGATAAGGAAGAAACATGATGCTGTTTGGTTTATCGTAAATCGATTGATTAAGTCTATACATTTCATTCCAATTTTCATGGATCCAGAGGAGAAGCAGAGCGAGAAATATCTTGATAAGATCTTGAGGCTATATGGTGTTCCGATGTCTATTGTGTTAGGTTGAGATCTATGTTTTATTACCAAGTTTTAGAAGGGCTTACAGACAAGGATGTGAACCAAACTTAATCTCATCACTACATTTCATCCTCAATCAGATGGCCAGACTGAGAGTCTTATCAGATGGACAGACTGATAGTCTTATCTAGATTCTTGAGGATATGCTCAGGGCTTGTGTATTAGATTTCGGTGGGAGTTGGGATGATTATCATCCACTATGCGAGTTTGCTTACAAGAACAACTTTCAAGTGAGTATTGATATAACACCATTCGAGGCACTTAATGAGAGGCCTTGCAGGTCTCTGGTATGTTGGACAGCGGTAAGTGACACAGTGCCGATAGGACCAGAGATCGTGCAGGATCACACCGAAAGGATTAAGCATATTAGGCAACGACTACATACCACACAGGACAAACAAAAAAAGTATGCTGATAAGGATCATCGTGATTTTCTTATTAAGAAGAAAGATAATGTGTTGTTAAAGGTTTCACCAATGAAGGGACATTACAGATTTGGGCTTAAAGGGAAGCTTGCTACAAGGTATATTAGACCATTTGAAGTGACTGAACAAGTGGGTCCAATAGTCTATAGATTAGCTTTGCCCCTCAACTAGTGGGAGGTCATGACGTGTCCACATATAAATGTTGTGAAACACGCTTACTAAATATACCCTAGACGTTGATTGGAGTCAATTGGACTTAAAGGAAGATATATTGTATGAGGAACAACCGATATAGATTCTTGATAGGAAAGTTTAGATGCTTCACAACAAGGAGATTCCATTAGCTAGTTAAGGTGCAGTGGTAGTTCCATGGAGATGATGAGCTAACTTGGGAGCGGGAGGACGATTTGGTAGAACATTTGCCATATCCTTCGAATATTAAGGTACGACTTACTTTTAGTTTCGAGGATGAAAATTCCTAAAATTGGGAATGTTGTAATGCCCTTAATTTCCAAATTTGATAATTAGTCTCGACGTTGAGGTTAATTTGGTAAGAGTCACGCTATATGCACTCAACATCAGATATGGGAACCCCATTGATCAAGGCACCCAAGTAATTTTTTAGGACATCCCAAGACATTTTCTAAAATGCCCTTTTATTTGAAGCAAGAGCACCCCACCAACAAATTGAACGAAACCGTCCCTCCCATCACGTCATCAAGGCCTTAATATACCATTTCCCCTCATTTTTTCACTCGTTTAAGGTAGATTTGTTATTTTTAGGGTCGGGTGAGTGTGTTTGTGCCCACTATAAGCATTTAGAGTTGAGGGTTTGTGTGATGACATTTGGTTTAAGGTTGTTGGTTGAATCATCAAGCAATTGTTGTATTTGTTGTTCATTTATCATATTTTCTTGTTGTGTTTCATGGAAATGTACCTATTACTATGTTTAAATTTAATCCCATAGTTTTCTGCCAGATAGGGTCGTGATGTGTCTTTTTGTCTCAAAAGTCTATTATTGATACAATTAGCTAAGTGTCGGTCAATAACAACTGACACTTAAGTAAGAAGGACCCCAAAACCATGTGGTTATGTATCACCTACACTACTAGTTTGGTCTTGGAGATTTGTTATCGAGAAATTTAGCTATGTCTTGGTTACTTCCAACTCAGTGTAACAAAAAGCTACGTTTGGGATTAGACTTTGTTGGTAGTAACCGAAAGTTTTTGGTAGTTATCGATTATCGGTAGTAACCGAAAGTTTTTGGTAGTAACAAAAAGCTCGATTGTATGATACCGATACATTTTACTAAGTGGTTTTATTTGGTTTTCTTACATGATTCTCATGTGCACTATGCTTACCACATCTCTCATCAAATATGGCTTGAGGGAAGCCTACTATTTCCAAAAAATCCAACACCCCATAATCTTCTTCTTCTTTAACCGTTCTTTCGTAATATCATCGGTGAACACATCGAGCCTTGCAACACGTCTCCCAACTTGATACCATATTCACGGTACATAGTTCAATTCACAATCACTAAAAGCACAATCAAGTTAATCATCATCACAACTGCCACCTCCAAATATACATGAAGAAGAGTTCTCCGACGCTTTATAATCTCCATTAAGGTCGGTGTCGTCATTCCGTCGATTCTCTGACAACTTAGATGACTCGGGGAATCAACGGAATGACGATACAAACCTCAATGGAGATTACAGTGAGTCGAAGAGCTCTAATTCATATATAGTTGGAGGTGGCAGTGGTGATGAAAATGAACTTAATTACAATTTTATTGATTGTGAATGAAACTATGCACCTTGAATGCGGTATCACATTAGGAGACGTGCGAGGTGTTCATCGATGATATAATAGGGAACGGTTCTTTCCAAGTGAGAACATTACTAAAGTCTTTAAAAACAAGTGTAAATGATATTCCTTGCAAGAAAAACCATGTATAATTAGTAGTTGGTATGAGAAGTTTAAAAAAGCTTAAAACCAATATTTCTCGGTAATACATGTTTGACAATAGTGAGTATCATTACCGTATGACTGACACCATTCCTATACTCTCAACACTATGTAACTGAGTCACGTATATCCCAATGGCACCACAGGTTGGGTTACAAAAATTGAGACTTTGATTGGTGTATCGGTTATCTTCAACTGAGACACTACATTTCTTGGTCCTGTGTGATTGATAATTCGTCTTCGTGGTTTAACTTTGGAAATGGGAAAAAACACAAAAAATCATAAAAACTAACCTTATCATGTGCAACATCCACCTCCCACTCATTTTCTTCAACTATCATACCCTAAAAAACACTTAAAACTTACCGAATACCACAAACCCTAAAATACAAAATTCATACTATTGTCACCTCAAAAATCACTATACTTAGACGATTAAACCACACAAAAATGTGGAATCAGACTTACAAGGTTGGTGCACACTCTTTAATCGACAAACACGATGTCTGTCCGATGACGAATTGACTTCACTTGATAGAAAAATCGCATTTTCAAGAGTGAGGTGCACAGGAAATGTGTACAGAATGGGCATGTTAATTGTTAGGTTGGGAGGGCATTTTTAACATTTGGTTATAAAACCAGTTTTAAATTAAAAACACTGGGCGCCTTAAGAGGATGTCGAGGTGCACAAAGCGTGACTCTTTGGTAAATATGTATGCTACTTGCGTATTGGTGTGACTAATGCATGTATTATAAACTATATAATTAACTTAAGTGTGGAATTAGCATAGGTTGATGCAAAAAACTTATTGAATTGTCTAAGTAATAAAAAATAGGAGTATTGGTAAATAAGACACATGATGGCATTTACATAAAATAAAAGTAGAGATGGATTTCATGTGGACCCATGGATTGTCCTAGAACTTAAATGCATCTAGATGGGATGTAGGGTTCAACCAAATCCTAATCCTTAAAAAAAGTATGTAAGCTAAATTTAGGGCTTTAGTCACTTTTATTTGAATAAGCTATGGGAGGATCTGAGGAGAAAAATCTAAGAGGCTTTGTTGGTGGAATTAATGGAGGAAAGGGAACTCACATCAAACTCTCACAAAAATTTAGTAAATCACTCACATTTCTTCTCTATTCTTCCATTTTTTCGATATATCTATGAATTTTGGATTCTTTTGAAATGAATGTCTGTGGAACTGATATACTAATATTGATAAATGCATGTTACTGTAATGACCCTAATTTTCACAACTGGACCGACCGGCCTAAACTATAATGAAACCCCTAAAGATGACCTAGCGAGTTGGGCATGATCTAGTAAGCCTTATTCTGCAGAATTATAACAAGACAATCTACCAAATAGACTGACAAGGTGTAAATTAGTGCGGAATAAAACCTTTCAAGTCTAATGAATTACGAAAATAGAGTAGAAAGTCTTACATCTAAAAACTGAAGAAACTATAAGTTCTCAAATCTCTACCCAACTCAAACCCTGTTTTAATACAAAAATGTTCAAAACATAATAAAATACTAGTATGCAACCTTGCAACACAAAGAAAGAGCTTCTACGATCAGGCAATGCCCTTTCCTTTCTCCCGAGCAACAACTAAGGTACTGGAGGGAAGAATAATGGGGTGAGCAAAGATCTAACGGGCTCAGTAAGTTGAGGACCTGTTTTACCGTCAATCATCCAAGTAATATCAATTGCAATGTATAACTAATGTGCAACGATAACTAAAGAGATACAAGAGTAATAATCTCAACTCAGGGATATCAAGAATAAGCATTTAGATTAACATGATTCATAAATATAAATGCTAGTTATGGTTCTCCATTATGCCTACATACTATTAACATCATTACTGGTGACAGATTTCCCTCTCCTGATGGTGTTCCTTGAGTATTTGCATTCGAAACACACATAATAAGATTTATAACATTTCTACACAAGTCTACTAGGAATTCTAGACCTTGAGTTGGTATGTACAAGGAGTTCATGTTTGAACTCTCATTTGAAACATTAACAATACCCGTGACTTCTAATACGCTGTTAAATTAGTTCATATCTTATTGTAAGTGGTTTATCAATGTTATGTTGTTAAGATTTCAATAAGCTTTCCTATGGTAGGCGAAACATTGAAAATGGAGTTAAAACGAAAAAGTTATGGTCAATCAAATCGAGTGAGAAAAATTCGAAAACAAATGAAATTCATCAGCATGGCAGTGCTCGACGTCATGGCATCTATGCCCATGGCACGTGCCGCGGCGCCGTGCGGCTGCCATATGGAAATCATTCGTCATAATTCCAGTGACCCTCCGAATTTGACCTGGACACTCCCATGACCTTGAATTGTGTATATTTTGTCCCCAAACCTATTTCCAACAACAAAAACCACCAATTTACTCACCAACATCAATATTCAAATCTATTTCTTGTTTTGTTTGAAAACCTTGAAAACTTCACAAATCATCAAATATCTCATGTAAACCAAACTCATTCTCCAAATTCAAGATCCAAATTCAAGATCCAAATGCATGAGTGGAAAACATGGGTTCGACAACGATAAAATCAGATTCAAACTAAAGGTTGACAAGAAATACATGTATTCATCAATGTTTGGGTTAGAACATGAAAACAAACTCCATACCCATAAATGAAATGATGATAACAAGATTTGAAAGTGTAAATCCCTTGTAAATCAACTTTGAAACCTTGATCAAACATTAAGATTATCTTAAAATATAGAAATCACCAAATTCCTATTCATTTAGTTTGCACACTACCATTTTCATACAAACACCCCCAAGCATTCTTTTGAAGCATACATCTAGGAATTTCATTATTTATTACTATTCCTATCTCTTTTTTCTATCGACAGCAGGGTCCAACTCCTTTTTTTTCTTTCATGATATGTATTTCAACTTATTTATTTTACATATGTCTATTAAGTGTTTTAAAGTTGTACATACATTATATGTATCTCAAGCTTAGACAAGTCATTTATGCAATGCTATCCACTATTTGTTTGTCACTTGTTAAGGCATCTACCTCAACTACTCATGTTTCAGAACTTGTCGATACTCTTGACCATCTCCAGTCATTACACCAACATGCAATACATTTTATTTGCATTAGAGGTGGATCCTAATCTAGGATCCCCAATTTTAATCTCCCACCCATACTTAGTTTCATTTATGCGAAGCTAACACGACACTCATTTTTCATTCTTGTACTAGCTCATCCAATTGATCTTAGTTAAGTTATATAGGGTATCATTTCATTTCTTAACTATTATACAACTCATCTTGTATGAAACAATTGTACCAAGATTAAATCTTAAATTGAGATTCCCATTTTAAGAACATACTCACTATTAGTCTGATTAGAATATGTTGGAGATTTGAGGTTCATGCGCAACGGAGATTTCGAAACTATTTTGAGAAAAACCCCAACAGGATCCGAATCTGATTCCATTAAAACACGTTTAAACTATGAAAACTTAATTATACCTCAGTCACAATGTACCTTTCTAAAGGTTAATCGATCTCTTACGCTGCCAACAACGAACGTCCTCTATCAGCAGTCCACATACGAACGGCGGCCGAGATTTGAAGTGCTAGCTTCGAGAGAATACCAAACCTTTTTTTTCTCTCTAAAATGATCCAGAGCATACCAAAACCTTAAGTCGTTTCTTAAAATGAAAATAGAGTTTTGGCCCTTTTTAATCTTTCTTGTACTTGTATTCTAACTCAAAGCGTCTATTTATACAACCCTTGTATATAGACGGTTAAGTAAATTACACATATACCCTTACTTAAAGAGGTATAAGTGTAATACACAAAGACGTTTCTGTCATGAATTTTATTATATAAAATTCGTTCTTCCGAATCATTTTAAAATCTCACAAAACCATTCTTAGTGTACGAGCCAATAGGCTCATACAACATTGGCAGTGTACCAAAACGCATTTTGGTATACAAGTCATAAGCAGTCTCTAGCAAGACATTATGACTACCCAAGTTGTACGAATATCAAATCGATACAATCTAATCAATAGTGTATATAACATCCTTTTGTCACACGATATCCTTTTGATCAAACATAAGACATGAAATTGTCATCCAACATGTTCAATCGTACTAGTCTCAATCTCTAGGTAGACTGAAAACATCCAAGTGACATTGATCAATATCAATTCACTTAGACTAGGCCTTTTCACAGTCTAACACATCGAGGGATCCACTGGATATCTCTCTCTATATGAGAGGGACAAATTCTATCTCGATTACACAACTTTACCACATTATTTACAAAGTAACCAATCACAACCTTTATAATCGTCCAGTTAAAGATAACGTTTGATTGCGTCAAATCACTGTACTCCTAATGTTGAAGTCTCTGGTAATCTCAAGTCAGAGGACTGAATAATATACACATCATGAGAAACAACTATGACTTAATCCATATGATGTTCTCATAGCGGGTCGGTCCAGTACTTTGTTCCCTAACAAGTACTCATGATCTTGATTCGTATTCCTTTACGTATGATCATCAATCAAGACTCACACTAGTCTTAATTCATTATAGTTCTCAGTATAATAATCGACTAGGGACATTTAGGATATTTCTGTAAATACCCATGGATCTTATTATAATGTAAACATGCAAATCAATTATAATAAACAACAAATGAAATCCTCTATTTTATTAACTAAAATGCATTCATAAAGACTATTAGCGGGACCGCCGTCTAACTAATCCTAGCGTACGGAAATTCTTCTATTAGTGAATAGCATAAAAATTTCCTAAATTGTTTAGTGGTTCTACAAATCAATAAAATATATGAAATTTCATTTTTTACTTAAAAATCACTAAAGCTGAATAAAATCCCTCTATTAAATCTTAAGTCTTGTGCCATCCAATTTTAAACACTTATCAAAGCCTCGATCGCACTAATATAGTTTCAGCCATAGTTGGGTGTATTGTGTTATCTTGGTAAGATAAGTTAGGTAAGAGTTACCTAAATGTTTAAATTGGTCCAAATTAATAAAGCTATCAAAATAGTTTTAGACTTTAGGCATATGATAAGATAAAAACATGCTAAGACATAAGATGTCCTGTATCTCACAAAAGTATCTAAAATTATATAAGATGTAATTGGTAACTGTTACCTACATAAATAATCTAGTTCTATGTTTCATGCCATAGCTGTCATAGAATTAGGTGACATAATGATTTAGTCCCCTAAAGAATATGTGATGGCCCCAGTTCTACAACCCTAAAACTGGACCCCACCCGACCTAGACTTACATAGACCCCGAGTTAACTCTCGAGCAGTCAATGCAACCCTAGTCAGCCTTACCCTACCTGTCATCCTTTATTAAACAATTTAAGTAGAAGTTAATAATATTAGTGAGTTATTCAAAGATAAGCGAAAGCATTTAAAATCCTCAAACTAATAAAAGAACTTCCAAACATAAGTTAGAACAACCAAAAGTGTTAAAATCATGCATATGTACATCATCACCATATATCACATCACAAGAGAGTGTATCATAATATACATACCCAAGATCTCTCATAACCTAATTCCCCATGTTTGAAAACATATATATAGTAATACAAAACATTAAACCTACATCGAGTCCAAAGGATGAACAACTCCAATATCCTCAAAGAAAGTCACCATGCTTAGGAGCTTTTCCCTTGCTCGATTATGGATATGCTTTCAGCCAACACAAGAATGACGAGTCCCAAGCAAGTAACGCCAAACAGGATGTTTACAGTATTTCAAGAGTAAATAAACAGTTTATATTCATGCCGGTATAAAGAAAAGTACAGGGAGTTCATGAATACATAAAGACTGAAAATAAATACGAACCAATCGGAATGAGTGTCTAGGAAAACAATAGAAAAGGTACAAGTAGTCCTGACCAAAAAGAACGTCGTTGAGTTATAGGAATGTTACCTCAAAGACTTAGAGTTTAGGATGTGGTGCACTCACACCATCCTAAAATCCATGCGAATGCAGAGTCCTCGAAAATCTAGTGAAGAACTCTTATCCCATATAGAACCACAAACAATATCATGCATCCCAAGTCCCTTGTTCTGGTATATTACATCAGAGGACCAGCCTTCTCAAGGTTCACGTTGACTCACTTGCCCTTGAACCACTTAATTAGAATAGACTTCCAAAACAGGATAGAGCAATAACAATAAGAAATTAAAGCTCAAGGAAATAACTGTAATTTTCCTCACTGGTATACTTACTCATGTCCTCACATGCATGTAATTCGCCTTTACGAACCCCACATATGCTTATTACTGTCCTAAAGTTCCCTTTTAATCATTTAATTACCAAAATCCATTAACTATCCCATTTTTTGTAATTTTATTCATATGTATTTAGGTCAATTACTCGAGAATTGGTCTATATTCGAACCCATTTGAATACTCGAGAGATCCTCAACGTTTTCGAAAAAAAATTAAAAATCGAGCCGATGAATAGTGCCACATCGTAATTGGCGCCATGGAGGAATTTCCTGGCGGTGTAACCTAAAATGTGAGACCACCATTCGTCTCTGGTTTAGACAGCGTAATCGATGTCGAGGGTGAAATGCCTCATGACGTCCCTCGCGACGCTAATTCTTAAATCTATTTTGAGTTTTTTGACACATCGATTTATTTCGTCACATTCTGCACCTATCCCAAACACATAGGGACGCTCATTTACATCCATAACCACATTCATATCGATCAAAACCGTGGTCTATAACCCCGGTGTGGAAATTAACTCAAAAATCACCATAATTTTCTAAAAATACATAACAAATCCAAACACCCAAAACAACTGCATGGTTGTGCTCCACACCAATCAAATAATCCATATAACCCTTCAAAATATTTGAAAAACTAAATTTCGAATTTGGCATCCGAAATTGCTGTTGGGACATGTGTCCTAGGTCAATTTACAAACATTGTTTATCTTTCAATTTTTTAGTTAATAAAATAGAGGTTTTTCATTTTTTGTTTTATTATAAGTGATTACATGTTTACCTTATAATAAGATCATGGGTATTTGTTGAAATATCTTAAATGTCCCTAGTCGATCATTATACTGGGAACTATAATGAATTAAAACTAGTGTGAGTCTTGATTGATGCTCATGTGATGATCATACGTATAGGGATACAAATCAAGATCATGAGTACTTGTTAAGGAACAAAGTACTGGACCGACCTGCTATAAGAACACCTCATGGATTAAGTCATAGGTGTTACTCTTAATAGGTATATCATTTAGTCATTCCACTTGAGATTACCATAGACTTCAATATTAAGAGCATGGTAATTTGACACGATCAAAAATTTTCTTTAATTGGATGATTATAAAGATTGTGATTAGTTATCATTTGAGCAATATGTAAAGGTGTGTAATCAAGAAAGAATTTGTCGCTCTCGTAAACAGAGAGATATCGGTGGATCCCACGATGTGTTGGATTGTTAAATGGCCAAGTCCAAGTGAATTGATATGATCAATATCACTTGGGTGTTTTCAATCTATCTAAAGATCGAGACTAGTACAATTTAATATTAAGTGTGACTTTCCATGCCTTATATTTAATCAAAGGATATCGCGCGACAAAAGGATATGATATATGTTATTCATTAGGTTGTATAGATTTTGATATTCATGCTACTTGGATAGTCACAATGCCTTGCTAGAGACGCTTATGACTTGTGTACCAAACTGGATTTGGTTCACTACTAACGTCACATGAACCTATTGGGTCACACACAAAGAATGGTTTTACGCAATTTCAAATAGTTCAGAGTATTGAGTTTTATAAGATAAAATTAAAATATATAAGTCCTTATTATTCATTATATGATAACTTATTAATAGGGGTATATGTATAATTTAGTTAAACAATATAAATACAATACTTGTATTTTGAATTTACTTAAACATCGTAAATACAATAGTTTTATTACGAATAGGATTTAAATGAGAGCTTATCTACACATATAAATAAAGGGTGATACACAAAATGTAAAAAAATAAGAATTTTCGTTTTTCCAATTTTTGAACTCTTTGGATTTTGGAAGAGAAAGAAAAATGTTTTCAATCACTCTTGGGGTTAGCATTCCAAATTGTGGTCACCGTTCGTGTGTGAATTGCTGATAGTGGATGTGCGTTGGAACGTCTTGAAGATCGAACAATTAGAGAAGGAAATCACGAATCAAGGTATGGTTTACTTTTGTAGATCTTGTTTAATGGAACTTATTTGCGATCCTGTTGGGTTTTTCAAAATTGTTTTGAATTTTTCACTGCATATGAACCTCAAAACCCAACAGTGGTATTAGAGCAAGGTTCAATTCTATTAAACGTATGCATATTTTCTCTGATGTATATGTGATATATGTGTGAAAAAACATGATTGTAATTAAGGTATATATAATATACATATAGGTTCTGTGATAGTTGTTATCAAGAATTGAATTTAAAGCATGTTGTTAATTATGTATTTGATAGATATGCATGATGTGGTTCATTGATTGAATTCATGTTTAGTATATTTCGATTAACATATGTTTAAAATTGAACAATTCAAATTTTGTATGTTCCATGGTAGAAATCATGTTTAGGTTATTATGATTGATTTAATATGATTTTGTTGTTGAATACATTGTTCATTTTGTGAAATAATCATGTATTTCTCCATGATAGAAATCATGTTTAGGTTAATATGATTAATATAATATAATTCTAGTGGTGAATGCATGATTAATATTTCATTCCTTCATTCAAGAATCGAAATTACTATTGATTTTGTCTCATTGTTGTTATATGTTAGTATATTCCTATTAGATAGAAGATAAACATGTAATCGGATAAGAATAGTAGAAAATCCTATATGATAGGTGAGATGTATAACGAATTTTAATTGGATTAGGATTCCATGTATCTTAAATTCTAATTGGATTAGAATTAGATATAGAGATAGAGGTGGACCCGTATTAATTAAAAACGTTTTAATTAATTTTTGAAAATAAAAATAAGGGGCAGTTTTGGTCAATTAAATTAACTATAATAATGAGAAATTTTAGGCGATTTTGATTTTCGGAATAGGGAATTGATGTCTAAATAAAAAAAAGTAGAAAGCTAAGGAAAGGAGAAATTATCCTACGAGTCAGAAATGGAGCAAAGGTTGTTGCATTAGCTGTAGGATGCTATGAGTTGTCTTTATCTAGTGGACTAGTTTTAGCTTTAAATAATTGTTATTATGTCTCTTCCTTGAGCAGAAACATCATTTCAGTTTCATATTTGGATTTGGATGGTTTTAATTTCATTATTGTGAATAATAAATGCTCCATTTCTCGTAAAGACGTTTTTTATGCAAATGTCGATTTGTGCGACAGTCTTTATATTCTAAACATTAAATGGTCCACAGATACTCCTATCTTTAATGTAAATACAAAGAGATTTAAGTCAAGTGATTTGAATCAAACCTACCTTTGACATTGTCGACTTGGCCACATAAATGAGAAACACATTTCTAAACTCCATAAAGATGAACTTTTAGATTCATTTCATTTTGAATCATATGAAAGATGTGTATCTTGTTTATTAGGCAAGATGACAAATAGTCCTTTTACTACGCACAATGAAAGGGTAAGTGACTTATTGGTTCTAATACATACTGATGTATGCGGTCCTATAAACATAATGGTGAGATGTGAATATCAGTATTTCATTACTTTTATTGATGATTTCAGCAGATATGGTTATGTGTATCTCATGAAACATAAAGGTGAATCTTTTGATATGTTTAGAACTATTCAGAATGAAGTGCAAAATCAACTTGGCAAAACTGTTAAAGCACTTCGATCAGATTGAGGTGGTGAATATTTGAGCCAAGAGTTTGATGATCATCTTAGAAACTGTGGGATTGTTTTATAGTTAACTCCTTCATCAACTCCACAATGGAATGGTGTTTTTGAGAGGAGAAATCAAACTTTATTGGATATGGTTCGGTCTATGATGATTCATGCAGATCTTCCTATTTCCTTTAGGGGTTATGCCTTAGAAATTGTTGCGTTTACACTGAAATGTGTTTCTTCTAAAGTGGTTGATAAAACACCACATGAGATGTGGTTTGGAAAAAGATCAAGTTTGTCTTTCCTTAAGATTTGGGGATGTGAGGTTTTCGTACGACGACAGATCTTAGAAAAATTATCAGCCAAATCTATCAAGTGTATATTTGTTGGTTATCCTAAAGAAACTAAAGGATACTACTATTATAATCCCACTGAGAACAGAGTGTTTGTTGCTCGGAATGGTGTCTTCATGGAAAAAAAGTTTATTTCAAAAAATAATAATGGGAATAAAGTTAGTCATAAAAAAGTTCAAGAACTACAAATAAAGACTCAGCCGTTAGTGGGAGATCAACAAAATCTTGAACTAGTTGAGCCTCCACAGGTATCATAAAGCCTGCATAGGTCTGATAGGGTAAGACATCAGCCAGAGAGATTTGGATTTCTTTTTACTGATAGTAGTGAGATGTTGGTTGTGGATCAAAATGAACCTACTACTTATCAGGAGGCTTAGTGCCATGAATTCTGAGATGCAATCCAGTATGATAATTAAGTTTGGAACCTAGTTGATTTACCTTAAGGTGGTAAGACCATTAGATGTAAATGGGTTTTCAAGAAGAAAATTGATATGGATGACAATGTGCATACTTATAAAGTACAGCTAGTAGCAAAAGGTTTTAGACAAACTCAAGGTGTTGATAATGATGATACTTTTTCTCCTGTTGCTAACCCTTACAACTAGGTGTGGTTCCAAGTATTGCTAACTCTGTTTGCTTGTACTGTGACAACACCGGGGCTATTGCACAGGCCAAGGAACCAATATCTCACCATAGATCCAAACATATATTTAGACGTCTTCATCTCATTAGAGAAATCATTGAGAGGGAAGTGAAGATTTGTAAGGTTCCTATAGAAGGCAATGTTGTAGATCCTTTGACGAAAGCTCTTCCACAAGCGAAGCATGATGGTCATGTTAGGTCATTGGGTATTAGATATATGAATGATTGGCCCTAACGCAAGTGGGAGATGTTGGGGCATGTGCCTTAGGTCAATCTACAAACATTTTTTATCTTACAGTTTTAGTAAATAAAATAGAGGTTTTTCATATGCTATTTTATTATAAGTGATTACATGTTTACCTTATAATAAGATCTATGGGTATTTGTTGAAATATCCTAAATGTCTCTAGTCGTTCATTATACTGGGAACTATAATGAATTAAGACTAGGGTGAGTCTTGATTGATGGTTATGAAATAATCATATGTATAGGGATACGAATCAAGATCATAAGTACTTGTTAAAGAACAACGTACTAGACCGACCTGCTATGAGAACACCATATGGATTAAGTCATACGTGTTACACTTAATAGGTATATTATTTAGTCCTTCGACTTGATATTACCATAGAATTCAATATTAGGAGCATGGTAATTTGATACAATCAAACATTATCTTTAATCGGACGATTATAAAGATTGAAATTGGTTATCATTTGAGCAATATGTGAAGGTGTGTAATCAAGAAAGAATTTGTCGCTCTTGTAAGGAGAGAGATATCAGTGGATCCCTCGATGTGTTGAATTGTTAAATGGCCAAGTCCTAGTGAATTGATATGACCAATGTCACTTGGATGTTTTCAATCTATCTAAGGATGGAGACTAGTACGATTGAATATTAAGGGTGGCTTTCCATGCCTTATATTTAATCAAAGGATATTGCGCGATAAAAGAATATGATATACATTATTCCTTAGGTTGTATCAATTTTGATATTCATGCTACTTGGGTAGTCATAATGCCTTGCTAGAGACTGCTTATGACTTGTGTCCCAAAATAGTTTTGATTCACTACCAACGTCGCATGAACCTATTGAGTCGCACCCAAAGAATGGCTTTGCACAATTTCAAATGGTCCAAAGTATTGAATTTTATAAGATAAAATTCATAATATATAAGCCCTTATGATTTATTATATGATAACTTATTAATAGGGGTATATGTGTAATTTGCTTAAACAATGTAAATTCAAAAGTTGTATTTCAATTTTACTTAAACATCATAAATACAATAGTTGTATTACGAATAGGATTTAAGTAAGAGTTTATCTACACATAAATAAAAGCTAATACCCAAAATGTAAAAAAATATGAATCAAGGTATTGTTTACTTTTGTAGAGAAAGAAAAATGTTTTCAATCTCTCTTAGGGCTAGCACTTCAAATTATGGTCACCGTTCGTGTGTGGATTTCTGATAGAGGACACGCGCTTGAACGTCTTGAAGATCGAACATCAGAGAAGGGAATCACGAATCAAGGTATTGTTTACTTTTGTATATTTTGATTAATGAAACTTATTTGTGATCTTGTTGGGGTTTTTCAAAATTGTTTTGAATTTTTCGCTGCGTATGAACCCCTAAACCCAACAATTATTACGATGAAAACTCTCAAAAGACTTGTTAAAACGACGAACACCTCGTAATGAGTGGAGATGTTAACTTGGTTTTCGAGTTTGGTAGCTTCTCGTCATCGTTTCGACAAAAAATCTGTTAGGAATCCACCCCTCAAGTTTCATTCTCTCAGTCGTGTGAATGAAGAACGAAAAATTAAATAAATTGGAGAGAGAAAACAAAGTTATATGTATCCTTTGAATCCACTCTCGAGCCCATCCCGAGGATGATCTGATGGCTCCCCTTCTATCCAGCCTTTTCCAATAACACACCACTAACGCACAGTTTTGACACACTTTGGGACACTCTCCTATGCAAACTATTTCAACCATGCATTTCCCAACATTTTTTGACCCGGTTTGAACCATAACTCATACCGTCGTGTGTTCAACGACCTACCAAAGTACCGATTATGTTACCCAACATTTAATTATTATATTTTAATGTATTTTGCCAGTGACCACCGTTCGCCCTGACACTCCTAAAACACATTTCCTTAAGTTGAACCCATTTCTTTGCATTAATGCTCACACTCAAACGTCCTCACACGTTTGGGACATTGGAAATTCAAATTCAGGTAAATAGAATAATAATACAAACATCGAAGAAAAATAATATATATCCGTGTCGACAACCAAGAATTGTTCACACGTATTACAACAAAGGTCTACCTATGACCTATAATGACACGTGGCACGAGTTAGATTTTTATGGTCATTACAAATTCTTACCCTCTGCTTGTACAAGATCGATCCAAAATCAAGAAATGTGGTTCGATTTTCAAGAAATTAATTTCAAATTTGGACCTTTTTGAAATCTTGAAACTTCATCAAAATTTATTTTCGAGGAACAAAATCATACTTTCCTTGCATTTTGAGCAACTGCAAAACCCTTTACAAATAAATCAAATTTTATTCGATGCAATTTTAGAGTAAATCATGACCATACAAAAATTTTCATTCCATCAACAAGGTAGTATCTAAAATTTCTAACTAAAATTTCAAAGCAATATTTTAGTCTCTTATTCAGCCAAAGACTTTAATATTCAATAAAATTCATTCATGCAACCCATGTTTGGTCTAAATTTGCCTTGAAATCAACCATTTCGAGAAATCCCAACTATATCAGAATATAATGGGTAAAACTCATTTCAAATGACTTATTTCAATTACAAAACCATTCGAATAATCAAGGCAATTAAAAAGTTCATAAATCAGGTTCAACCACCTTTAGTAATGAAAACTCATTTCGTACATGCCAAAACAATATTACGACAGCCATTTCAAAATCCTTAGAAGCCTATTTCACTTCTTCCCTAGACTACCAAGTTAAATAAATGGTGTCATTTTAAAACTCTTCATATATTTAAACCCCTTTCTTTGACATAAGTAAAGCTCTTCCTTGTGAATTTCATCAAAACATGGTATGCAAAATTCAAGGCTTCCACCAAAATCATAGTGTAATAGTCAAAAGGATCATTTTTTAAGGAAAACAAATTAAAAGTAACAACGGAAATGGAGTAGAGAACTTAGTGGTAGGAAAGAAATTTAAAATTGCATCTACAAGAAATGAAGCAGGGATCGTGTAAAAACATAGAGGGAGAAAAGTGAGGTGATATAGGTAGATGAATTAAAGGTAGAAGTTTATTGAAAACTCTTCAAAATAAAAAGATTTAGCTTAAGTACAAGTAATTTAGTTAAGTTAAATTTTCTTTCCAACTATGTGAAGCCCTATGGACTCTTGCGGCATTAAAGTCTACAAAAATAGTATGATCTATACTTATTTGTAAGTTCTTGAGCTTAATGAGAAATCATGAGGTTGTACATTTGATGTTTGAGTGTCGAGGTAAAGTAAACTTGTGAGTAAAGATGGTTCTAGTTGTGAACTACTTTTGAGTTTCAAAAGTGAATGACACTTGTTGTAAGCTGTTTTTCTTCATATTCTATATATTAGTGTGACGGCCCCAAATTCCCAATGCATTTGGGTACGCCCGGCCTAGACCCGTGCAGGCCCCGAGTCAGTTCTCAACGAACCTGACGAGTCTAGTCAGCCTCAAAACATCAAAATTTCACGTTTTATGAAAGAGTTATTGCAATTATAACACAAATGGAAGCAAATTACCTACTACTCAAGAATTGGGAAATAACTCAATCAAAGGAAATTAGGAATCTATATAAATGTGGAAAACCCAATATGTTCAATTCTAAGTCAACCAAATGGATTGATGGAATCCACTTCAAAACATATTCCCCAGTTCCAAAACAATCATATATATAAACGTCATACAAAAAGAAATAAACATTAGCCTACATCTCGGTACCTCAAGTCCAGCTGCTCACAAAAAAAATCTCCTAGGCAAGGTCCCTTGCCCCTACTGCTCTCCGTCCTATCTGCACCCACCGTCACAAACTAGACGGTGAGCAACTGGAGAAAAATGAATGTAATGCCAGAAGAAGATAACAGTAATTCATGATGTAACAAGTAAAGCAGTCTAAATATCATGCGGAAATGAAAATACAGGAATTTAAATAGACAAGATGCATGATAAACAGACTAATAGATATCAATCGAAAATCAAGTGTGTTCCAAGGAATCAAAGGAGGCCCATAAGTGGTCTAAACCATAGCATAACGGCGAAGACCACGCGAGGTCTTCCCGGGCATCGACACAAGCGAAGGCACAGCTATGACTGGAAAGGGACTCGAACCCATCCACCCAGTACTCGGTGTCACACGATCACTAAGGGTGGTCACACACTCGTGCGCACGAGTGCCCACGTTTTATCCTTCTAGTGCAGGTTCTAGTACTTTTGAGACAAAACACTTACGCCGGGAAACACACAACAAGGAATAGAATGGAATACCAATAATAGAGCATAACAAGACTGAATAAATGATAATGAATCACATGGCATATTCTTACTGGCTTACAAACGTACAAATGCTTGTGGCAAATGTACTTACCTGAACTAATCGCAACCCGGTATCACTCTGAGACTCTAACGCGTTTCCCGCGAGTTCTCGACTACCTGATAAAGGTTTAAATCCCAATTGTTGATTTAGAGTTAGTTTTTAATCTTAGAGTATTCCCTATAAGTTTTGTTTACAATAATTGGTGATATTAACTCGAACAGTTGTGGAATGTCCTCAACTTGGGTTGTGTTAGGGTTTCGCTTGAGTTCGTGGTTTCATGACGCAAATACGGTGGTTTTCTTTTAATGACATAACCCATATACACTAAACCAATGAACCAACACATTCACACCAAGAACATACACATTTTCACTATACATACACATAAAATAATACCATTTGTAACCACACATTTTCCTACAAACCGAGAAGTACACCAAAAACCAAAACCCTAAACCATAAGTCCTTATATTTCTCACACATGTCGTGAGGTCATCGAGATAAACAATCACCCTTGATAAGTTGGAAAGTAAGTTCACCATATAAAAATCGAAGCCTCAAAACAATTTATATAAACAATTAAGAACCACCATGGTCAAACCCTAACCAAAACCAATTAAACAAAATACAACATAGACCTCCATGACATCTTAAATTGTGTTGTTCGATGTCAGGGAAGAGTCACCTCGACATGGTAAAGTCGAAAATAACAAAAAGTGTCCCGACCTCATCACATGAAATCAACGAAGCAATATACCTTCACCACCATTGTTTTGAACGCTCGGGGGATTGTGAGACACCAACATGAACGTGATAGGGTCTCCGACAACCCCTCATGTCACGGCGGTCCCATGGCAACAACGTGAAGCCGAGAAGAGGAGAGGAGAGGTGAGGCCGAGAAGAGAGAGATCCGAGACCGAGAGAGAGCAACGAGGGTGAGAGAGGAGAGATCGTGAGTGAGAGAGAGATGGAGAGGAGAAGGGTGGGCGGCGGTGGTATGTGGAGAAGAAGGTGAATAGTGTAGGGTTTTGTTTGTTGTTATATTTATATGGTCAAATGACCTTTTTACCCCCAACTTACTTCCCACACCATTTTTAAACCATTGCCCTTATGGGTCTTTTTACTTTTCTATTTGTTTCTCTTTATTACACATTAAAGTGTGTAACCATTCTATTTATTTCTCTTTATTACACATTAAAGTGTGTAACCATTCTATTTATTTATCTTTATTACACATTAAAATGTGTAACCATTCTATTTATTTCTCTTTATTACACATTAAAATGTGTAACCATTCTATTTATTTGTACTTTTTACTTGTTTTTCTCCCCCGTTTAACTAGTAGAAACCTCACTCAATTAAATATCGCCCGAACGGCTCGAAACCCGTAAAATACTAAAATACTAATACATAAAATCAAAGAATCATAAAATCACTTCAGTGTCGACTCCCGAAGTTCGAAATACTGTCCAGTATTCACATAGCCGGGTCACAAATTTGACAAGTGCAACACAAGTCAGTTAAAAATTTTGGGGTTGTTATAGTCTCCCCCACTTATTAGAATTTCGTCCCCGAAATTTATCTAATAAGTAAGCTAGATTAACGACTCTTTGCAGCTCCTAACGAGACCGATAAAAACTCAAAGTGAGTCATTTCTTGACTCCAAACCGTTCATGACCCTTCAGTGGAGAGATCTTCAAATATTTATAGTCTTCCCCAATTATACTGAAGCTCATTGTGATACTCGACAAGTATTTCTTCTGCCACTACTGGGCACTCTTAAGTCTCACACAAAACTATCCACAACTACCCAGATGCTATCGTAACCACGAGGAGATCGGGGCAACCACTAACGAAATCCATATCAATATGTACCCAATTCCATCTAGAAATGGGTGGGGCTGTAGTAGTCCTCCAAGTCGTCGATGCCCAGCCTTTATGCGTTGGCATGTCACACGTTTGAACAACTCCGATACCTCAGAAATCATCCCTGGCCACCGAAAAAAAAAATGTCGCATATCGGCGCACATCTTAGGTTGACCCGGATACACAACAAAATCGAAACGATGAATCTCCTGAAGTAACTCTTCACACACATCAGCCACCAATGGAAACCCCAGTCGCCCGCGATACCTCAAGCATGAGTCTGTCGACTGACTCTTGTCTGGGCATGACGCATTGTCTTGCTGTCCCTCGCGCACAATGCCAAATGAGATGGTCTGCAATATCGTTTCACCACGTATCTAGGTCCTGGTAGTCGTCGGCACATCCTCTGAACTTATCAACTCGGTTACCTTACGTAAACCACACTCGTAGGTTCTTTGACACACGACTACCTCCGCATTCAATCCTTTGCAGCGTAACGCATCAACTTTAACGTTGATCTTCTCGTATCCACCAATCAACGCACGTAATGTTTATACCTAGTTCGCACCAACCAAGGCTTCGAACTCTAACAACTATAGTACTCGCATGTTTACTGGCAACTCGTAGCCCCCTAACACTATCGAAATGTCAAGACTATGCACGTTCGAGTATATCGCATCTTGACAGCTGTGACTAGGATTAAGGTCTGCTACGTCTATTGAGTTTTTCAATCCTAACAGGTCTACCAAACGCGCAACAATCAAGGGATCAACATAACTTGAATCGAATACGATATGCATGCAAGTACCGCAAATGAAAAGCATACCCTCATTAATGTGTCTGGACGCCTCCTGGGCTTAACAAGGAGCCTGAACACGCTCTCTCTGGTACTGGTGATGCTGCGACGATGCTCTTGCTGGCTGAGGGCACTCCCTCTGAAGGTGGCCGACTGTCCGCATCTGTAACACGTACGGGTATCCTGCGACCTCTGAGTCTGACTCTGGCTTCGTCCCTGTGCAGAACCATGAGTCTGGGTCTGACTAGACCTCTGCGTGCTCCTCTGCCTAACCCCTCGGTCAGCATCCCTATTCTCGGTAATCTGCCTCTGCGACTGCTGATCTTTTCGATTAGACTGTGGTGTATGACTGGCAAAGCTTGGCACGGGTGGAACGGCTTGTACCAAACGTGTGGTCTGCTGTGCAACCGATCCTACACTCTGCGCCCGATGCTCACGATTATCCCATCTGCTCCTTTTTCTCTTCCTGTCCTGCTGATAGTGACTATCGGATCGGGTCTCCGCTTTGTTCGCTCTAACCTCATCCGGATGCGTGAGTAAGTAACTCTCCCTCGCTAAACTTTGTTCGTACGCAATCTGCAAAGTCTCCGTCTGCGTAGTGACTACAGAACCTCCAATCGTAGGTAGCAAACCCTCAGTGAAGTAATAAACTCGATCAGTCTCGATATTTGCAGATCCTCCAGCATAAGGTAATAGTGCAATAAACCTACCGATGTAGTCCATCACTGACTCATCGGTGCTCTGCCTCAGTGCCATAAATTCATTCCTCTTCTCACGAAGAACAGTCGGCGGAAAGTATTTCTGGTTAAATTGAGTCTTGAAGTCGATCCAATATCTCGGAGTGCCTCGGGTAGTAATGATAGTCGTCCACCAATCATCTGCTTCCCCCTGAAGCATAGATGAGGAAATCGTCGCTCTCATGTGATCCTCGGTAGCGATAATAGTATGAATCTTCTCGTGATTCTTCAGGAAAAGCTTTGCGGCTGTTACGTCTGTACCACCAAAGAACTTGACTGGATCGTGTCGCTTGAATTCTCTCCACTGCCTCGCCTCAGCAGTGGCCTTAGTGCTTTTCTCCGGAGTAGTGACCGGAGTAGTAACTAGAGTAGTCTCTACAGCAACAATCGGCATAGTTAGCGTCTCCGTCGTTTGTACTATCTTCGTCTGTAATGGAGGTGTCTCCGCCTCGATCTGTGTACCTGTCGCAGCAACTATTCCCTCGGGAATTTCTGCTAACGGAATCGGGGAGGTGGAATTCGTAGCTACTAGAGTCTCCATTCCCTGAGTAGTCGGAACGGGTGGAATAGGAGTGGTCGGGGTCGATGGTGTCGCGATAGTCGGTGCGGGCATCGTCAATGACCGCACTAGATCCTCAAATCTCTGTGTCCAAGCGCGAAACTCCTCCGAAGTGACAAATCGAGAATCAGTCGTCCCGCTGTCGTCGCTCGGACCTGCCTGATCCGCCATCACTGTCAGAACCAATAGAGCGATACTTCAGATCAATACATAGCTACCGAGTACCATATAGTACACACAACAATCATAATATGTACAAATTTAAATCCAACTCATCCCGAACTCCCCCATCTAAGTTTTTAAAAGGATTATAGGGTTTCCACTCTAAGTTCAACCATTCCTAACTTCCACTGTCTTAATGGTTTGTATTTTAACTTGAGAGTCAGGTCGTTATAACCTTAAGCTCTTATACCAACTGTGACGTTGGTATCAGGTTAAAGAATAACCGACACCTCATCCCAGGCTCCTCAAACCTGGCTCTGATACCAACTGTGACGGCCCCAAATTCCCAATGCATTTGGGTACGCCCGGCCTAGACTCGTGTAGGCCCCGAGTCAGTTCTCAACGAACCTGACGAGTCTAGTCAGCCTCAAAACATCAAAATTTCACGTTTTATGAAAGAGTTATTGCAATTATAACACAACGGAAGCAAATTACCTACTACTCAAGAATTGGGAAATAACTCAATCAAAGGAAATTAGGAATCTATATAAATGTGGAAAACCCAATATGTTCAATTCTAAGTCAACCAAATGGATTGATGGAATCCACTTCAAAACATATTCCCCAGTTCCAAAACAATCATATATATAAACGTCATACAAAAAGAAATAAACATTAGCCTACATCTCGGTACCTCAAGTCCAGCTGCTCACAAAAAATCTCCTAGGCAAGGTCCCTTGCCCCTACTGCTCTCCGTCCTATCTGCACCCACCGTCACAAACTAGACGGTGAGCAAACTGGAGAAAAATGAATGTAATGCCGAAGAAGATAACAGGTAATTCATGATGTAACAAGTAAAGCAGTCTAAATATCATGCGGAAATGAAAATACAGGAATTTAAATAGACAAGATGCATGATAAACAGACTAATAGATATCAATCGAAAATCAAGTGTGTTCCAAGGAATCAAAGGAGGCCCATAAGTGGTCTAAACCATAGCATAACGGCGAAGACCTCGCGAGGTCTTCCCGGGCATCGACACAAGCGAAGGCACAGCTATGACTGGAAAGGGACTCGAACCCATCCACCCAGTACTCGGTGTCACACGATCACTAAGGGTGGTCACACACTCGTGCGCACGAGTGCCCACGTTTTATCCCTCTAGTGCAGGTTCTAGTACTTTTGAGACAAAACACTTACGCCGGGAAACACACAACAAGGAATAGAATGGAATACCAATAATAGAGCATAACAAGACTGAATAAATGATAATGAATCACATGGCATATTCTTACTGGCTTACAAACGTACAAATTCTTGTGGCAAATGTACTTACCTGAACTAATCGCAACCCGGTATCACTCCGAGACTCTAACGCGTTTCCCGCGAGTTCTCGACTACCTGATAAAGGTTTAAATCCCAGTTGTTGATTTAGAGTTAGTTTTTAATCTTAGAGTATTCCCTATAAGTTTTGTTTACAATAATTGGTGATATTAACTCGAACAGTTGTGGAATGTCCTCAACTTGGGTTGTGTTAGGGTTTCGCTTGAGTTCGTGGTTTCATGACGCAAATACGGTGGTTTTCTTTTAATGACATAACCCATATACACTAAACCAATGAACCAACACATTCACACCAAGAACATACACATTTTCACTATACATACACATAAAATAATACCATTTGTAACCACACATTTTCCTACAAACCGAGAAGTACACCAAAAACCAAAACCCTAAACCATAAGTCCTTATATTTCTCACACATGTCGTGAGGTCATCGAGATAAACAATCACCCTTGATAAGTTGGAAAGTAAGTTCACCATATAAAAATCGAAGCCTCAAAATAATTTATATAAACAATTAAGAACCACCATGGTCAAACCCTAACCAAAACCAATTAACAAAATACAACATAGACCTCCATGACATCTTAAATTGTGTTGTTCGATGTCAGGGAAGAGTCACCTCGACATGGTAAAGTCGAAAATAACAAAAAGTGTCCCGACCTCATCACATGAAATCAACGAAGCAATATACCTTCACCAGCATTGTTTTGAACGCTCGGGGGATTGTGAGACACCAACATGAACGTGATAGGGTCTCCGACAACCCCTCATGTCACGGTGGTCCCATGGCAGCAACGTGAAGCCGAGAAGAGGAGAGGAGAGGTGAGGCCGAGAAGAGAGAGATCCGAGACCGAGAGAGAGCAACGAGAGTGAGAGAGGAGAGATCGTGAGTGAGAGAGAGATGGAGAGGAGAAGGATGGGCGGCGGTGGTATGTGGAGAAGAAGGTGAATAGTGTAGGGTTTTGTTTGTTGTTATATTTATATGGTCAAATGACCTTTTTACCCCCAACTTACTTCCCACACCATTTTTAAACCATTGCCCTTATGGGTCTTTTTACTTTTCTATTTATTTCTCTTTATTACACATTAAAGTGTGTAACCATTCTATTTATTTATCTTTATTACACATTAAAATGTGTAACCATTCTATTTATTTCTCTTTATTACACATTAAAATGTGTAACCATTCTATTTATTTGTACTTTTTACTTATTTTTCTCCCCCGTTTAACTAGTCGAAACCTCACTCAATTAAATATCGCCCGAACGGCTCGAAACCCATAAAATACTAAAATACTAATACACAAAATCAAATAATCATAAAATCACTTCGGTGTCGACTCCCGAAGTTCGAAATACTGTCCAGTATTCACATAGCCGGGTCACAAATTTGACAAGTGCAACACAAGTCAGTTAAAAATTTTGGGGTTGTTATAATTAGTTTGTATGAAAAACTTTGAGTTGATTATTAACTTGACACTTATTTGAATTAAAGGATACTCTATGAATGATGTAAAATAGTAATGATAAAATAATAAATAGTGTTAGTAAGCATGTTAGTAGAATAGACTAAATAGAATACATTTTGCTCGGGACATGTACAATCCTAAATTTTAGGGTATTTGATAAATTCATAATTAGACTTATATATAGGACAAGTTTAGTTACATAATTAGTCTAAATATCCCGGAATGAGCTTTAATTGATGGTATCTAAGTGTTTTTTAGTCTACAAGGTATAAAAGAGGCAAGGGAAGGATTCTATGAACAAAAGATAAGAAAAACACAAAAAGAGAGCTGACACTGTGGAGTACAAGGCTGAGCATCGTAAGGTTATAACATGCAACATGGGAGAAGAAGGACATCGTGAAAAAAGAGCAGCTTAGCGCAGTCATGGTGCCATGGAGATATTTGGACAGCACATGCAAAACATCAAGTGCACCAAGAGATGAACATTACAGATAAAAGCTGGTGCATTGGTGGCACTGTGACTTAACACAAACGACATCAACAATGAAAAATAGAAAGTTTTAGGCATCTAATTCGTTTAGTATTTGTTATTTAGGATTTCTAATTGTACTTTTAGTAGTTTTAGGAGTATAAAGTAGAAGGACGTGATAAAAAATGGCATCGCCGTCCAATAGCGTAGATTCTCATAGTCTTACATAAGTAATAGATTTTCAAGAGAGTTGTGAGAGCTTATTATGAGATTTGAAGGAGAATACATTGAAGACTTATATTTTGCAATTCCATCTTTGTTTCATTGATCCAATTGAAGGTATTGTTTAATTTAATTTATGATTTCAATGATGTTTATGAATTATATGAGAATTTTCTCCCTACATTTTTTTGCGCTAGCACTCTGGATCGTGATCATCTATTTGTGTGTAGATTTCAGATAGAGGATGTTTGTTTCTGGTAGCGTATTGAAAGAATCGATCAACACCAAACAAGGCAGACGTGAAGTTCTTCTTGTTAAGGTATGGTTTTTCTCTCATGATATATCAGTTTAATGGAACAGATAGGATCCTGATTCGGGGATATTCGAAAAGTTTTCGAAAATATTCTGCTGCGCTTGATCACTGAAACCCAACAGTTTAATCAAAGAATATTGAACGACAAAAGATATGCTATATGTTATTCATTAGGTTATATCAATTTTGACATTCATGCTACTTGGGTAGTAATAATGCCTTGTTAGAGACCGTTTATGATTTTTGTACTAAAATTGGTTCTTAGTTCACTACTAACATCGCATGAACTTATTGGGTCGCACACAAAAATGACTTTGCACAATTTCAACTGGTCCAGAGTAATGAATGTTATATGATAAAATTCATGATATAAAACCCTTATGATTTGTTATATGATAACTTATTAATAGGGGTGTATGTGTAATTTGCTTAAACTGCTTAAATACAGTAGTTGTACTACAAATATGATTTTAAGTGAGGGCTTATCTATACATATAAATATAGGGTCATAACATAAAATGAATTAAGAATTTCATTTTTGCTATTTTAGAGTTCTTTAGATTTTGGGAGAGAAAGAAAAAACATTTTCTATCTCTTTGGGCTAGCATTCCAAATTACGGTCACCGTTCATGTGTGAATTTCTGATAGAGGACGCGTGCTTCAACCTCTTGGAGATCAAACAATCAGAAAAGAAAATCATGAATTAAGGTATTATTTTCTTTTGTAGATCTTATTTAATGAAACTTATTTCTTGCTGGGGTTTTTCAAAAATTGTTTTTAAATTTTTCGCTGCGTATGAACCCCATAACCCAACAGATACACATAAACATGAAAAGATACTAAAAAGAGGTATAAGTAAAAGTAAAATACAAAAAAATAAAAGAAGAAGATGAAGATGAAGATGAAGATGAAGAAGATGATGAAGATGAAGATGAATAAGAAATGATGGCCAATGTTATTCCTACTAGGAAAAGGATGGCTGAGCAATTAGGATTTACAAATTTTCTTAGAAGGCTATACCCATGATATTTAGCCAGAGTTGAAGCATATGAAAAATCTCTTCAAACTTCTAAAGTTATTAAAATAGAAGAAGATGAGAAGATTCCTAATAATTTGAATGAAGATATGAATTCTAATTTTTTTTTCCACAAAGATTAGCTGATGCTAGGAAGGAAAATAATAAAGAAGACATGAAGCATTTATTAAAATAGAAATTAATAAACCTTTAATGATAATACAATTGTTAAACTATAATGAAGTTTTGAAAAAAAATTGAATTTGAGGACAGTTTTTAAAAGAAACTAAGGAAAACCTAAGAAAGAAGGTGTCAGCTTTTATTAAGAAGAAAATACCCGAGAAATGTTCTGATTCAGGAATCTTTGTGATTCCTATTACAATAGGAAATTCTTCTTGTGATTTTTCCATGTGTGATCTCAGTGCATCAATTAATGTGAAGTCACTTAAACATTATATATCATTGAAAATAGGTTCTTTAACTAATACAACTATCAATCTCATTCCATCTAATAGTACAATTGTTAAACCTTATGGTTTATTAGAAGACATTTTAGTCAAAGTAGACGACTTAGTATTTCTAGTAGTCTTTTATGTTATGCAAATAGGAGATTCTATATCACCTAATTCTCCACCTATACTGTTAGGTAGACCTTTTCTTAAAACTGCTAAAACTAAGTTAAATATCTTTGAAGGAACAATGTCTATGAAATGTGAAAACAAAATTGTCACTTTCAAATTTATTGATGAAGATAGCAGTGATGATGAATTGCTTAATAATGATATAAAAGATAATGATTCCATAGAATAAAATCATTATAATATCGTAATTACTGAAGTATATGCAATTAATGCAATAACAATGGAAGATGAAAATCAAGACTCAAAGAAAGAACAAGTTGAAGACACTTCACACGAAAAGAAAGTAACTCAATAGTAGAGAGTTAAACCACTAGAGACTAAAAAGAATATAAGTATGTCTGAAAATCCAAAAGTTGGAAAAGCTAGGGAAAAGATGGATTTAAGCCCTGTGCAGCTTAAAAAAATTAATTTACTTATAAAAGTAAATTGACTTTGGTACTTCAAAGCCTCATGTGATATAAATTTAGCAGTAAACATAATGCCTTGGTGAATATTACTTGACACTAAGTTAGGACTTATAGAAACAGAAATTAATTTATGGTTGGATAAGATGTCAAACCTTTGAGAATGGTTGTTGATGTTTCGGTTAAAATACAAGACTACACTTATACAGCCAATTTCTTCATAGTTCCACCCTTTCGAATGTAGAAAATTAGTTCAGTAGTATTAAGTCGATCGTTGTTATCAATTGCTAGGGCTATGATCAATGTTCGAGATCGTACCATTCAACTATCTAATAAAGATAACTATATTATCTTGAGAGATAATGAGAAAATGTATAAAGAGCTATACTCAATTATTTCATTAATTTTGAAAGATCTAGGGGATAGAATTAAGGAGTTTAAGGATAATGAACCCGCTAACGTAACAACTCTTATTGTTATAAATAGTAGGGAATTTATGGATGTTAAATGTGACTATGAAGCACTATATAATACTCTGCCTTTCTCTTATCTTTTAGAACATAATTTTCATAGTAGGAGGTATGATAATGATATGAATATTATTGTTTATTTTGCAAATGGATTTAAAATAGAGGACATAGGTATACTTAGAGATGTGGAAGTTAAAACAAGAAAACTCAATTTCTTGCTAGATTTTGTTATCTTGGATCATGAATAAGAGGATGATAAAGGTATTGAATTAGGAAAACCTTTCCTAGTAACTGCAAATGTGGCATTTCACATAGTTCAAGGAATTATTAAAATAGGTGTTAGAAATGAACAAGTTATTTTAAAAAATTGTAAACAAGAACAATTTCTTGTTATAGATTCAACTTTGTATGGATTGACGTAGTCGAGCCAATAGCTGTAAACAAATGCGCTCAATGAAAGGCAGCTCATTAACATCTTTATTTATGTTTTAGTATTAGAATTAGTTACTTGTTTTATTCTCTCACTTTTTGACTCTTGCTTGGAAATATTTTTGGAATTTCAATTATGAATGATTTCAAATATGGGGGGAGGGGGTTTATGCAGTTGCATTTGTCATTTTTGCAACTTATTGTGCTTATTGCAAATTACATTATTTAAACCCTAAATTTAATTGGTTAGTTACACATCCTATTCAAAATTTTAAATTTTAATGAATTCTACTTATATATTGATTATTATATATGGTATATGTGAAATACATAAATTAAATTGAATAAATAGTTTTTATTATATGGAGATTTGCCAACGACTCCAGATTTCATTGGAAATCATTGGATACATCAGTAGCATAGTGCAAAATTTTTAGTTCAAATTTAAGTCTTGGGATTCGTTAATGAATCCACAATATAACAAAAAATTGATGGTTAAATCAGTGGTGAATAGAGGCATTTTCACTGATTTTGGTAGTGATTTGCCAGCGATTCCACTTAAGCCCTGAATTGTTAGGCGAGATCTCTTTTTTTTAAAACAAAACTCCAAATCACCAACAATAAATCATTTCACATAGAATCCATCACACCCATTCGAACAACAGACCAATTCCTTGCCTAGATACAACCATTCTAAGTTAGAATTTAGTATTTTTAAGTGATTCCCACCTCATTCTTGATTAGTTCAACCCATTTGAAGTAAAATTTCAGAGTGTAGAGCCAAGTTAGGGCTTAAGCAAATGGAATTCGATTTGGAAGCTTGAAAAAGTGATTTAGAGAAGTTCTAGAGTTCAAATCTTGAGGGATTCACTCTCAAGAAGGTAACAACAGAAAACCCTAGCTTCTTTTATAATTTTTTTGGTTTTTCGTGAATTTTTTTATTTCTATATTTGTCAAAACTTTGATTTCAGAATTTTTGATAAAATTGGTTTTTTACTTTTGATTGATTTCAATGATTTTGATAGTATGGATATAGTGTGATGAATTCATTCTCGATATTGAATTTTCAAAATTTTGTTATATGTCGAACGAATGAATTTATGCGCAATTAAGTTTCAAATGAGTTAAGGGCTTTGTTTGATTTTCAAATGACTTGAATTTACAATTACAATTTTAATTTACATATTCATGAACTTAAATTGTTTTACGATCCCTAATCTCAAAATTGTTTTACAAAATAACTTTATAAGTAGATTTCTCCTTAAATTAGTAGAGTACTTGAATTTTACCAAATTATTTCCGATATATGGTTTGAATATGTTTACCGAATTATTTCCACTACAAGTTTAGAAATCATTTTTATTTGAATTTGTGATTATTTAATTGAGTGAAATGGGTGGAAGTGGAAGAGGTAGAAGTTCAAGAGAGGGGAAGGAAAACAGTGGTCGTAAAGCAGCCCAAAACAAAATTCAACGTTCCACCTACACCAATTAGGCCAATGGAAATTTCAATTAATAATCTTAGGACTACATATCATAGAGAACGTAATTCACCATCATCATTTAGTTACATTTCTAAGGAGGAGGATAATGAGGAATCTACTTAAGTCGAGAAAGAGCTTGATTATGATAGGAGACAATTTATTAATGATTTTTGAGATTTAAATGTGATTTAAAGAAAGGTAAGTAGTTAATCCCAGAGAGTGGATTCAATGTGAAAAATAGTTAAAGTACGGGACTAGAGTTTTGGAGATTATTAGAGAGAGGAATTGGGAGACGTTAACTAAGGATTATAACCATATGAATAATGAGTTGAAGAACACCTAGTTAGCAAGGTTGTGAAATTTTGGTTAGAGAGTTTTACATGAACGGGCGTGGGAGAGAGAACAAGACTGTATCCGCTGTCCAAGGAAGACCAGTGGATTATTCGACTAAAAGAGTAAATCAATATTTTGGATTGCTAGACTTTCATAATAAAGGAAATGATGATTTTCCTAAGCCGAAGTACTATCATAAGCACGGATTTCCCCACGAGTTGATTAGAAATGGTTTGGAAGCTATAGCGGGGGTGGATTTCACATAAATAAGGATGGTTATCCAAAGCACATCATTATCATGCATTTTGAAATAATCAACAAGGCTTGGAATTACTTTGTCAATGCAAGCCTGCATCTGAGTCTTCAATACTATGAAGTTGTTAATTTCAAAGCAACTTTTTTTTATTATATCGTGTAAAGGATTTGTTATATTGATGTTGGCAAGGTTGTCTATGATGCCATTAGGAATGCCATGGCTACAAATAGGAATGAAGGACTTAAGATAGACATCTTCCCCAATAAGACTATCACTGATGCAAACATAGAAAGTTATGGAAACGTGAAATTCTATGTGGATCCGAAAGACATGAGATAGAAAGACAATATACAAAGGAGAGAATACGAAGAGAGAAGAAAATAAGAGATGCGAATAGATGAATTCTTGAGAATATTCAAGATAATGCCCACAATGAGAGGCTGAGCCAGAGTTCGCAATTACCTACTAAATACTATCTTGGTATGTACATGCAAGAGACAAAGTTGGCCATGATATGATCTATTTTGCAAGATTAGATGATAACTCTAAGAAACCAAGAGCTCATGTTTCCGAACCAACAACAACTAGCGAGGAGCATGCATGGTTTTGAGAGGTGAATGACTAGAAGATAGTAAAAAAGGGGAGCCGAAATTCCAGGACCATCTACCGAGAGAAGATTGTCATTCAAGGGAGTCTATTCTGATAGAGTTCCAAAGTTGAGAGTTGGTTACAGACTCTATGACCTTACAACGAGCTCTCAGTTCTAGTAGAATGATCAAGAAAATTGTGGTGACGATACAACTTCTATGCGACAATTTTGATTTCATTTCTCTTATCTGCTTTATCTTTTAAGTGATATTGTTTGAGGTTCTACTTTGTATTATGTGCTTCTCTATTATGATCTCTGATGATTGATGATATGATACTGTGATATGTTAGGTGATGATGATACTATAGTAATTTGTTTTATATTATTGATGATGATGCTACATTATTTTTTATGATGACAGTGGGTGGTAATTTTATTGATAATTTCTTTTCTTTTTTTGAAAGTGTACGTGTTTATTCATGTAATGATCCGAATTAATTTAATTAAGATTAGTGCTAATCACGGGGATTAATGAGGTTAATTCGGGTGTTACAGCAACAGCTGGGTGACTCATATATGAGTACCCAAGTTATTTATGGTATTCGCATGTGTTGTATACCTATTATTGCGGTGTGAAATTTATTATTTATTATACAACATCGCTTGTGTGTATGTTGATGTCGGCAAGGTACGAGTCAGGTATTTAACCCGAAGTGCGTGTCAGGTACTGGTACCGAGTGTCAAGTAGCTGGGGTACGGGGCACTGGCCGTTGGGTAGTTGAAGGTTAGAGTGACAATTCATAGGCAAATTGATGTGGAAAATACATTGATTATATATATGGAGTACCTAAGTTTGATTAATAAATTGAATTAAATCAAAGTGCCTTTTGTTTGTAGCAAATTAGAAACTATGAGAAACGTATAGAGATGTGAATTGTGTCAATCATAAAGAAATTGAGTCACTGAAGTGTATCACACTAGAAGCTGGACTATGTGAATGAGAACCATTAGATTTTCCTCGAGATGCGCACACACATAAAGATTAGAACCAAGGATATAAATATGGGTTTAATGAAAACAGGGTTTTAATACATGCAAATATGTTAAGGAGTTAGCTGGAAAGGAACCAAAGCTGGATTAAGAGAAGGAATTAAGAGAATTGGGGTCAATTGGAGGATCAAACACCAAGGTATTCATCTAGTATTAGTAAATTTCTATTAAAGAACACAAAAATGGTGAATTTCATCAAAAATCGGATTTCTGTATTAATTCACTGGAAATTGATGATCTTAGCATGAATTGAGGTTTATTTGTGTAAAATGAAGTTTTAATTGGATTTATACATGAAATAGCGAATTTTTGGGTTTTAATAGAAAATTATGAAAAATAGACATGCATGTTTGATCGAATAGATTATAAGTGGTTTTGATGTTTTTGGATGTGAATTTGGTCTTATTTAAGGTGTTTATGAATCGTTGATGGAGAAGAGAGAAGAGGGAAGAAGAAGAAGAAAAAAAAGTGTGTCGAATGAACCAAGAACCTCGGGGGTTCTAGGGAAGGGGACGACCCGAGCCAGATCGGCCCAGGCTAGTCCAACGTTAGTCCAGGTGGGCCCCCCAATTTAAATATAATTTAAAAATTAATAAAATTAAATAAAAATATATTTTATATTTTTATATATTATTTTATGGAAAATAGGGAAAATAGTTGGAAAATATCTGAAAAATTGGAAAAATTTTATAGAAAGTATAGGAAATCAAGAAAAGGTAGAAAAAGTGGTTTTGAGACTTTTCGAGTATTTTTGGAACCCCGACATAGCCCGGAAGAGGTACCAAAACTGAAAATTAGAATTTATGATATAATATCATAAAATTACATAATGTGTTTTTAAATAATATAAAAACACTACAAATGGACTTCAGGGACTGGGGGACCGTCGTAGCTTGGGTACTGGGGAGTTAGGCAAGTCAGATTTATGGGTCTAGATGGTCGGAGTGCGTATTTCAGGTGCGTAAAACTCTTGAGAAAGTTACACTTTACTTCATGGCGTGTTTTTATAGAATTTCTTTGCATATGCGGTGACTGTTGGTGATCACGTATGGGTTTCATCTTGGTTGTGATTACATGTTTATGCATGGGCTAGCTTGCGATAGTGACTGTATTAACAAGAGTAGAATATCTCTACAACTTGCGAGAGGGATTAGGGTTACTCTTAGAGTTAAAAAACCTGTAAAAGGTACTACTATTTACCGAGTTGGGGTGTAGTCACGGTAAGCCTATTATTAGCATTGGGTTGTGCAAGGAATCTAGTTTATTATCGAATGACTGGCGTAGGTCATAGTTTCTTGAGGTTAGACAAGTGGTGTTTTATTTACATTATGATTAATCATTCGAGACCATTATTTATTTACTTACCTTACAGTTTGCAGATATTTTGTGGTGCCTTATATTCATTATGTGTGAATGGTGTGATGAATATTGCTGCCAGCCATGGGAATATGATTGTCTGTTGCCAGAGGTCATATTTACATGTCTCGTAGGTTATCGATGTTTTCATGACTATTGTGTAAACTTCTCTTGGGAATTTACTCATTAGTTTCGTTGTTGTATGTGTTGGGCGACTGAGCACAGATCTTGGTACGAGCAAGAGAGGTATTAGGTGACTATTTCTGAGACTATTGTTGTTGATTAGCTCGAGTTTTGACTTACAATACGTATATTAATCTTTTGCTGGGTTTTGGGGAACTGTAAAACACTCTTTACATGTATATGGATAGTTGTTTATATTTTTGTCTCACTTATATACATGGTATTATTCCAGGTTTTCCACTATCTAGGTTTAATAAATTCTCATAATATACTAATTTAAGACTTTCAGTATAACTAACTAATATACTAGATGTTAGAATAGATAACAGTTTAATATAGTAGGATTAGTTAGACGGAGCGTCATTTCACAAAACTGCGGATTTGGCAACGATAATGACGTGACAGACACTACTGAGCTTGCGAGCTAAGTACGGAGGGTCACGGAACGACCTCAAAATTTGAGGTTGTTACAATTCACTTATTCTTTAATTACTTAATATATATTTTTCTAGTTTATGTTTCATGAAGTATATTTGTTTTATTGAAAACATGAGTTAATTTTTAAACCTTAAAGACAATTTTTGGAATAAGTTTGAGGGTATGTTAGGTGATGTGATGTATAAAAGTACCGAACTATAGAAACTCGAGAGGTAGAATTTTCTCAATTTATTCAAAATTCAATATAATTTTATTTTGAATTTTCAACGATACAAATGAGTATGTATTTATTTCATTAATACTTCATTTTACTTTATTTAGATAGAAAATATAATTTGAATATAATTTGAATTTATATAGAAGTGATATTTTTATTATACCCAAGAAAAATAAAAAAAATTATGATAGAAAGAATCAATTGTTATTTCCTATTGATTAACTTACCTATATTGTGCATGTACTAGAAGAATTTAGAGGGATTGATTATTTTGTATTAGACATGATATGGGTAGAAGATTGAAACTAAAGTGCAAGATGAACAAGATAGATTTTCAAGAATCATGTATCCATGTTGTTTGAATAGGTTTAAGATTCCAAATTTCCCAATCCAATCCCAAGACGGTGGTTGGTCACTGTTGGGGAACGCGCTCTTGAATGTGAGGAGTGCGCTCCCTGCGTTCTTGAGGAATAACATAGCGCTTTGCCTAGATTGGGGAACGCGTTCCTTAGTTTGGGAAGTGCGCTCCTTATGCTAGGTAGCAGAATTTCTAACTCAGAAATTTTGTTCCCAAACGTCCTGAGGCCGTATCTAACGCCGTCAACCCTACCTTCTTCTCGTAGGAGAACCAAAAACACCAACAAAGTGTCCAGATAACAACAATATACATCAATTTTATCAAATTAATCAAACCATTAATTTTCACCAACTCATAAATTCTTCAAAACCATTAAAATAACTAAATCAAATGACACATTTGACTCCATAAACACTTAGAACACCATAAATTCATTGAGTCCAATCTTCAAATTCATTTTTTCCACCATATACAACAAAACTTAGTTCATTTAATAGAGAATTGAAAGAAAAAGGTTCTGACAACCTCAGTTCCTAGCACAATTGCGCCCCACCTAGCCTAAAGCCTACGTGAACCCTTAAGCCACTCATGAAAGGTCAACGCAACCTAGTCAACATTTCTTTCCATTATTCTCATGCTATACAGCATAATTTAATAATTAAAGTTGAGTCATTCCAAAATTTGTAAGTTTTATAAGTTTTACATAAGTGATTTAACTGAAACAAATATAAATATTTCTAAACCAATGAAGTCAGGACATCCTATAGTGTGGAACCTTGCATATATATAATCAACATGTATATCAAGTAAATGAGAGTGAAATGAAACCATATACATGTCCCGATACATCTCACAACCTAAAGTATCTTAATGTGACAAAATAATATATATAAGTAATACAAAAGTCAGAAAAACCTACAAAAATGCGAGAGAGAGGGTCGTTCTGATGCCCAAAAAGTTAATCTGTTAAGTTTTGGGGTTCATGCGCAGCGGAGATTACAAAATAATTTTGACAAACAACCCCAACAGGATCCGAATCTAATTCTATTAAAACGTTGAAACTATGAAAACTAAATCATACCTCGATTGCAATATACCTTTCAGAATGTTTATTGATCTTTAAAGCGCTGCCAATGACGAACGCCCTCTACTAGCTATCTACACACGAACGACGACCGAGATTCAAAGTGCTAGTTTCGAGAGAATATCAAACGTTTAGTTTCTCTCCAAAACAATTCAGAATGTACCAGTCAACCCTAATTCGTTTCTAAAACGAAAATTAGAGTTTCGGCCCTTAATTTTTATATATGTATTGTAACTTAAAATGTCTATTTATACAACGCTTGTATATAGACGGTTAAGTAAATTACACATATATCCCTACTCAAGAAGTATAAGTGTAATATACCATAGGGACATTTCGGTCATGAATTTTATCATATAAAATTCAGTCTTCCGAACTATTTTAAAATCTCGCAAAATCATTCTTAGTGTGCGACCCAATAGGCTCATACAACGTTGGCAATATACCAAAACACATTTTGGTATATAGGTCATAAGCGGTCTCTAGCAAGACATTTTGACTACCCAAGTTGTACAAAGATCAAATCGATACAACCTAATCAATAATGTATATAACATCCTTTTGTTATATGATATCCTTTTGATCAAATATAAGGCATGGAATTGTCATCCAACATGTTCGATCGTACTAGTCTCGATCTCCAAATAGACTGAAAATATTCAAGTGACATTGATCAATATCAATTCATTTAGACTAGGCCTTTTAACAGTCCAACACATCAAGGGATCCACTGGATATCTCTTTCTATATGAGATGGACAAATTCTATCTCGATTACATAACTTCACCACATTATTCACATAGTAACCAATCACAACCTTTATAATCGTTCGGTTAAAGACAATGTTTGATTGCGTCAAATCACTGTATTCCTAATGTTTAAGTCTCTGGTAATCTCAAGTCAGATGACTGAATAATATACATATCATGAGAAAACAACTATGACTTAATCCATGTGATGTCCTCATAGCGGGTAGGTTCAGTACTTTGTTCCCTAACAAGTACTCATGATCTTGATTCGTATTCCTATACGTATGATCATCGTATGATCATCAATCAAGACTCACACTAGTCTTAATTCATTATTGTTCCCAGTATAATAATTGACTAAAGACATTTAGGATATTTCTGTAAATACCCATAGATCTTATTATAATGTAAACATGCAAATCAATTATAATAAACAACAAATGAAATCCTATATTTTATTAACTAAAATGTGTTCATAAGGACTATTAATTGATTGACCTAGGGCACATTTCCCAACATCTCCCACTTGCTCTAGGCCCAATCATTCATGCATCTAATGCCTAATGATTTAACATGACCATCATGTTTCGCTTGTGGAAGAGCCTTTGTTAATGGATCCGCAATGTTGTCTTCGGTAGGTACTCTGCAAATCTTC
This sequence comes from Stephania japonica, assembly GCA_039657345.1. Lineage (NCBI taxonomy): Eukaryota > Viridiplantae > Streptophyta > Magnoliopsida > Ranunculales > Menispermaceae > Stephania > Stephania japonica. Next base: position 38,646,214 of record CM077559.1, read on the forward strand.
ACGTCTCCCCTCTCAATGATTTCTTTGATGAGATGAAAATGCCTAAGTTTATGTTTAGATCTATAGTGTGATCTAGGTTCCTTGGCCTGTGCTATTGCCCCGTTATTGTCACAATACAAACAAACAGGGCTAGCAATACTTAGAACCACCCCTAAAAATGAACTTTTTGATCCAAACTGCCTCTTTTGCTGCATCGGACGCTGCAATATACTCAGCTTTTGTTGTAGAATCTGCCACAGTCTCTTGCTTCAAACTTTTCCAGCTTACTGTACCCCCATTCAGAGTAAACACATATCGAGACTGCGATCTAAAATCATCTATATCACTTTGAAAACTTGCATCTGTGTAACCATTTACAACTAGATTATTTTCAGAACTTCTATAGATCAAGAACACTTCTTTAGTCTTTCTTAAGTATTTAAGAATATTCTTTACTGCTATCGAGTGACTCTCACCTGGATCTGACTGATATTTGCTTGTAGTGCTCAAAGCATATGATACATCAGGCCGAGTGCATAGCATGGCATACATGATATATCCAATAGCAAATGCATATGGAATCTTATTCATACGGTCACGCTCATCATTAGTCTTAGGACATTGAGTCTTGCTTAGACTTATGCCATGAGACATTGGCAACAATCCTCTTTTAGAGACTTACAAACTGAACCTATTCAACACCTTGTCTATGTAAGCACTCTGACTTAGACCGATTAGCCTCTTAGATCTATCCCTATAGATCCTTATCCCTAGGATATAGGCTGCATCTCCTAAGTCTTTCATTGAGAAACACTTCCCTAACCAAGACTTGACACTCTTCAATATTGGGATGTCATTTCCTATGAGTAATATATCATCAACAGACAGTACCAGAAAAACAACGACACTCCCACTGACCTTCTTGTATACACAAGGCTCATCTTTGTTCTTAATAAAACAAAAATCCTTGATTGCTTCATCAAAACGAAGATTCCAACTCCAAGAAGCTTTCTTTAATCCATAAATGGATCTTTGAAGCTTGCATACCTTCCTAGAATTTTTAGGATGTACAAAACCTTCAGGTTGTGTCATATACACGTTCTCAAGTAGCTTTTCATCAAGAAATGTTATTTTTACATCCATTTTTCATATCTCATAATCATAATATGCAGCAATGGCAATTAAAATTCTTATGGATTTAAGCATGGCTACAGGCAAAAAAGTTTCATCATTATCAACACCTTGAGTCTGCCTAAAACCTTTTGCTATAAGTCTTGCTTTAAAAGTATGCACATTGCCATTGATACCAATTTTCTTCTTGAAAATCTATTTACATCCAATGGTCTTACCACCTTTAGGTAAATCAACCAAGTATCAAACTTGGTTATCATACATGGATTGCATCTCAGAATTCATGGCACTTAGCTATTTATCTGAGTCTGGTTCAGACATAGCATCCAGATAAGTGGTGGGCTCATTTTGATCCATAAGCAACACATCACGACTATCGGTAATGAGAAATCCGAATCTTTCTAGCTCATGTCTTACCCTACCAGGTTTACGTGGGCCTTGTGTCACTTGCGGAGGTTCAACTGGATCAGAATGTTGTTGAACTTCCAGTAGCAGTTCAGTGTTTATCTGTAATTCTTGAACTTCTTCAAAATTTATTTCTCTCCCACTAGTGTCTTTTGAAATAAACTATTTTTCCATAAAGGCACCATACCGAGCAACAAACACTTTGTTCTTAGTGGGATTTATAAAAGTAACATCCTTTTGTTTCCTTAGGATACCCTACAAATAAACACTTATCAGATTTAGGTTCTAGTTTTTCTGAGACTTGTTGCTTTATGTAAGCCTCACAACCCCAAATTTTAAGAAAAGACAAACTAGGTCTCTTCTTGTACCTTATCTCATATGGTGTTTTATCAACCGCTTTAGAAGGAACTCTATTTAGAGTGAAAGCTGCAGTTTGTAATGCATAACCTTAAAAGAATAATGGAAGATCCGCATGACTCATCATAGATCGAACCATATCTAATAAGGTTCGATTTCTCCTTTCGAAAACTCCATTCCATTGTGGAGTTGTTGGTGGAGTCAATTGGGAGACAATCCCATAATTTCTAAGATGGTCATCAAATTCTTAGCTTAAGTACTCATCACCTCGATGTGATCGAAGTGTTTTGATAGTTTTACCAAGTTGATTTTGCACTTCATTTTGAAACATTCGAAACATCTCAAATGATTCAGCTTTATGTTTCATAAGATATACATAACCATATCTGCTAAAATCATCAGTAAATGTAATGAAGTACTGATAACCTCCTCTAGCCATTGTATTTGTAGGACCACATACATCAGTATGTATTAGACCCAATAAATCACTTGCCCTTTCACTGTGTCCAGTAAAGGGACTTTTAGTAATCTTGCCTCGTAAACAAGATACGCACGTTTCATATGTTTCTATATCAAATGAATCTAGAAGTCTATCCTTATGGAGCTTTGTTATACGTTTCTCATTTATGTGTCCGAGACGACAATGCCAAAGATAGGTTTGATTCAAATCATTTGACTTAAATCTTTTTGTATTTATGTTAAAGACTTGAGTATCAGTGGACCTTTTCATGCTTAGAATATAAAGACCATCACACAAATCAGTATTTGCATAAAATATTCCTTTAAGAGAAATGGAAAATCTATTATTCGCAATAATAAAATCAAAACCATCCATATCCAAGCATGAAACAGAAATGATGTTTCTGCTCAAGGCAGGCACAAAATAACAATTATTTAAAGTTAAGATAAGTCCACTAGGTAAAACTAAGTCATATGATCCAACAGATAAGGCTGCAACTCTTGCTCCATTCCCTACGTGGAGGATGACTTCTCCTTTTTTCAACTTTTTACTTCTGGTGAGTCCCTGCACATTTATACAAATCTGAGATTCACATCCAGTATCTAATACCTAGGAATCATTAGTAGATAAATTAATTTCAATAACATAAATACCTATAGTGGTAGTCGCACTACCATTTTTCTTCTTTAGATCTTCCAGATAGAATTTGCAATTTTTGAACCAATGTCCAGGTACTTGACAGAAATGACAATTTCCTTCTTTTTCCTTTTGGTGCTTTAAAGCAGGAACAGGCTGGGGCTTGACTTGTTCCACAGGCTTTGCGACAGTTGCAGCAACAGCCTTGGCAACTTTAGCCTTGCCTTTGCCTTTGCCTTTCTTCTTCATTCTCTTTCCCTTTGGACCATCAGCACATTACTAGAGGGTTTCTTGATATTTTGTTCAGCAGTTTTGAGCATCAAATACAACTCTGAAATTGATTTCTCCATATTATTCATATTGTAGTACATCACAAATTGTAACTCTTCGGTAATGAATTTAGGATCAAATCCGTAGCCAACTCTTGGCTTATGGGAAATCCAAGTTTATCAAGTTGGTTAACATAGCCCTTCATCTTCAGAGCATGAGAACTAACTGACGCACCCTTAGTCATCTTACAAGAATGCAGGTTTTTTATTGTCTCAAACCTTTCTTGCCTAGCTTACTGTTGGAACATTTCCTTTAGCGTTACAGCCATGTCGTAGGCTTCCATTAGTTCTATGTCCTTCTGAAGTTTAGAAACCATAGTTGCCCGCATAATAACATCAGTAGAATCGTTGATATGCTTATTATGCGAATCCTTCACAACTTTCGTAGCATTGGCTGGTGGGTCCTCAGGGATCGAAGCATCTAGAACATACAACTTGCGTTCATGCTTGAGAACGATTCTCAAGTTTCTAAACCAGTCAAGAACGTTAATCCCAGATAGCTTATTATTCTCAAGGATAGATCGCAGTGACACGGGATTTTTGTTACTTGAAGAGGCCATTGATCTACAATAAAGATTATATAGAGTTTATTTTAGTATAGAGGAATAGACTCCCACTAAATTAACAACCCTCCTAAAACACACTGTTTATTTAGAGGACTAAAATCCATATTTCACCTAATTCTATGATAGCTATGGCATGAAACACAGAACTAGATTATTTAGGTAGGTAATAGTTACCAATTACATCTTATGTCATTTTAGATACTTTTAAGATACAGGACATCTTATGTCTTAGTATGTTTTTATCTCATCATATGTCTAAAACCCAAAACTATTTTGATAGCTTTATTAAGTCGGACCAATTTAAACATTTAGGTAACTCTTACTCAACTTGTCTCACCAAGATAACAAAATACACCCAGCTATGGCTAAAACTATATTAGTGCGATCGAGGCCTTGATAAGTATTTAAAATGGATGGCTTGAGACTTAAAATTTAATAGAGGGATTTTATTCAGTTTTAGTGATTTTATGTAAACAGTGAAATATCATATATTTTATTGATTTGTTAAATCACTAAACAATTTGGAGATTTTTATACTGTTCACTAATAAAAGAATTTTTGTGCGCTAGGATTAGTTAGACGGCAGTCCCGCTAGCTGGCCAATTAAGTCAATTAAAACATTTTTAATTAACCCGGGCCCACATCTAATTAATCATCTTATCCTAATCCAATTAGGACTTTATATATTTGAATCCTAGCATATCACCAATAACAAACTTCTCCATATTTATCTCATATCCAATAGGGATAACGAAAACGATTTTGCTTATCTCCTAATCTAATTTGTTATCTATCTTTATCAAATAGAAAGTTCATAACAAAATAGATATAACAAAATAAATAAATAATTTCAAAAATTAATTATTTATAAATAAATAATTTCGAAAATTAATTATTTGCAATTTCGATCTTCATCCAAATAATCACAAACATGTAATTGAATCATGAACTACTATCCCAATCGAACCTAATGGTGTCATGGATCATAGAACACGAAACTCAATTCATTAAAATTATTCAAATTAACCTAACATGGTTACTAGCATGTGCGAAACTAATTTCAATTAAATCACGAATATATGTATCATATACACAAAACATGATAATAAATCTCACAGAAAACTTATGTATATCAGATATACATTAACTAGTAACATGCTTTCAATCATATATCATAAGAAAACTTGTAATGAGTTTAATGGAATCAAACTCGAAGGCTCTGGTACCACTGTTGAGTTTTGGGGTTCATGCGCAGTGGAGATTACAAAACAATTTTGACAAAAAACTCCAACAGGATCCGAATCTAATTCCATTAAAACGTTTAAACTATGAAAACTAAATCATACCTCGGTTGCAATATACCTTTCAGAATGTTGATCGATCTTTAAAGAACTACCAATGACGAACGCCCTCTACTAACTGTCCACACACGAACGGCGGCCAAGATTCAAAGTGCTAGCTTCGAGAGAATACTAAACGTTTGGTTTCTCTCCAAAACAATTCAGAACGTACCAGTCAACCCTAATTCGTTTCTAAAATGAAAATTAGAGTTTCGGCCCTTAATTTTCATATATGTATTGTAACTTAAAACATTTATTTATACAACACTTGTATATAGACGGTTAAATAAATTACACATATACCCCTACTCAAGAAGTATAAGTGTAATACACCACAGGGACGTTTCTATCATGAATTTTATCATATAAAATTCATTCTTCTGAACCATTTTAAAATCTCGCAAAACCATTCTTAGTGTGCGACCCAATAGGCTCATACAACGTTGCCAGTGTACCAAAACACATTTTGGTATACAAGTCATAAGCAGTCTCTAACAAGACATTATGACTTCCCAAGTTGTACAAAGATCAAATCAATACAACCTAATCAATAATGTATATAACATCCTTTTGTCATATGATATCCTTTTGATCAAATATAAGGCATGAAATTGTCATCCAACATGTTCGATCGTAATAGTCTCGATCTCCAAGTAGACTGAAAACATTCAAGTGACATTGATCAATATCAATTCACTTAGACTAGGCCTTTTAATAGTCTAACACATCAAAGGATCCACTGGATATCTCTCTCTATATGAGAGGGACAAATTATATCTCGATTACTCAACTTCACCACATTATTCACACAGGGACCAATCACAACCTTTCTAATCGTTCGGTTAAAGACAATGTTTGATTGCGTCAAATCACTGTATTCCTAATGTTGAAGTCTCTGGTAATCTGAAGTCAGAGGACTGAATAATATACATATCATGAGAAACAACTATGACTTAATCCATGTGATTTTCTCATAGCGGGTCGGTCCCGTACTTTATTCCCTAACAAGTACTCATGATCTTGATTCGTATTCCTATACGTATGATCATCAATCAATACTTACACTAGTCTTAATTCATTATCATTCCCAGTATAATAATCAACTAGGGACATTTAGGATATTTCTGTAAATATCCATAGATCTTATTATAGTGTGAACATGCAAATCAATTATAATAAACAACAAATTAAATCCTCTATTTTATTAACTAAAATGTATTCTTAAATACTATTAATGGATTGACCTTGGGCACATTTCCCAATAAAATCACCTCAAACCAGCACCGTTCCCTTGCTCGACTATGGATCTGGACTCAATCAATCACAAGAATGATGAGCCCAGATAAGTAATGCCAGTAGGATATAAATGACATCTTGAATTAAATAAGTAGTTTAAATTCATTAAATAGAAAGAAAATTGTATGGATGCATGAATAATAATAAGACTCTAAATGAACATTAACAATGATAAATGAGTGTCACCAGATACAAAAGAGAGGTGCCAAGTAGTCCTAACCTCCGTGTGAGGGTACCACAGGGACAAGGTCAGGGAATCGCAATAAAGCCTAGCAGACTTGGGCGCAAGGACGCGACAACGCCTGTTGTAGACCCTTGCGAATGAGAGATATCGACGGTAATCCAAATTAAAGCTCTCACCATAATAGAAAAACCAAACCAAACTAATGCTTCAAGGTCATGGTTTTGGTAGCTAGCCAACAACCACTCCTTCATAAACACTTGACTCCACTTAAACAGAGTAGGAATTTTGAGAAAAGGTATCGAAAAAATAAACAATAACATTTAAAGCTTAATGAAATAACTATAAATCTTCTATATGGTTTACTTACCCGTATCTGTACTAACACGCTCTCTTTCGGCTCCGATACGCCACCAAACCGATCCCTCGTAAGCTCGTCAATGATTTACATGCCCCCTGGTAATCATTTGGATTCAATTTGATTGTATTAGAGTCAAGTTTCAATTCACATTTCAAATCTCTGGTTAAATTCGCAAATATCCCAATTCGATACCATCACCCATTTCATGCTCGTTAGGGTGTTTTACAGGTATTTATTCATGTTTGGACCGGTGTTTATACTCGAGTAAAATGCCCCAAAGTCATATGAAATTTTTGAAAAATTGTCAGAAAATAGGGCCTGACGTCATGGGGAAATTTCCCCTGGGTGCCAATTACGGCGTAATCCAATGCAAACTTGCCCTGGACGCTGTGACTGGCGCCGTGAGGAAATGCTCCTCAAGGCGCCCTTGGCAGTGCTATGCCAATGAGTCGATCAGGTGTTTTTGAAGACCCCAACTTCGCACTCTGTTGTGATCCTATCCCATCCTTTTAGTGACCTCAGAATAATACCATGAATCACTTCAAACATCCTAAATTCCTCAACAATATCAAATTCATAATTAGAGCTAGAAATCCCCAAAAAATTATTATAATTCATAAATTTTCCTCAACCACTTCAACCAACAACATAAGTTCTATAAATGATTAACAACACTATTAAAAACACTTCATAAACCTATTGTAACCAGGGAACTAATGTATTGCTCATTTTTCGACGAAAACCCAAAAAATTTAGTTCAAAATGACAAGAATGCATATATCAAATGAGATCTCACCTTAATTGACGTGTTTGATGGATGCCTTGCCTTCAAACAACATTAAAACATAACAAACCCTCTCCTTTAACATTAATTTTTTGATTTGTATTTTGGTTGGAGAAATGTTGGCCATTTGACTAAATTTAGCCTTTATATACATGTTAGGTCATCTAGAGTCATTATGTCCATCTGTAGCCACATCTAGTGGCTCATGTAAAGACCATCCAACCACTTAAATGACTTGGTTAAAACACTAACCCATTTGGTCTTATCTTAATTGACTTTTCAAATCTTAAGCATTTTGCCTGTTTGCACGCAACATGAATCGCTTCGTGTCCTACTTTTTTGGATTCTAATCACTAGCCTAATGATTTACCATTAAAACTTCTTCGCATTTATATTGCATATTTATAATAGTTATTTTCTCAATCTCCGTATACTTGTACCTCGTTTGCCCGGTACATTTATTGACACATTTCCTTAGGCAAAGCTCACCCATAAATCCAATGCATTACAAACACGTCATCATACGTTTGGACAACTGGATTTCACAGTTGGGTATATAATACATGATACAAATACCAGACAAAAAATAATATACCTTGGTACCGACTCTCGAGATTTGACAAGTACTCCATGGCAACTGGGTCCCAAGGTATGACTCTGAAGTGGCATGTGGCTTGAGTTAGAATTTTATGGTCGTTACAGTCTTCCCAGCTAATAATTATTTCGTCCTCAAAATTAAACAAAATCAAAGATAAAACTCACCGAACTGAAAATAAGTATGGTAAGTGCTAGCGCATAAAGGAATCAAGCTCCTACGTTAGTTCCTTATCCTTGTGATGCTGCCATTTGACATGAACCGATGGAATCTTCTTGTTCCTCGATATCTACGGCTTACGGTCCACTATCTAAATGAGCTGCTCTTTTTAGGTGATGTCATCCCTAAAGTCTATCCGACTTAGATCAACTGTCGGTCGTCTGCCTTTTCTTGACCTATCCAATCTAAGCTTTGATATATGAAATACATGGTGGATCCCTACCAACTGAGGGGACAACTCCAACTCATATGCAATTTTACCTATTATTTTCTTCACTCTAAATAGACTAATAAATCTCAACACAAGCTTTCCTTTTATCCCAAACCTCTTGTGATCCTTCATCGGGGAAACCTTGAGATAAACATAAGCTCCTACATCATACTCTAACTCGTCGTAGTACTTATCGTAATACTTTTTCTGCCTCTCTTCCGCACCCTTTAGACATAGTCTGATAATCATATCCTCTTTGTGTGATCTACTACAATCTCATGCCCAAAAGCTGCCATATCCTCAGGCTTTACACAACAAGATGCACATCTGCAAGGTCTACCAAAGAGTACTTTAAACGTTGCCATCCCAAAATTGGTCTGATAACTGTTATTATATGCAAACTTACACAAATAAAAATAGTCCTCCCAAGAACCACTGTACTCAAATACACATCCTCAACATATCCTCAAGCACCCCTGGTAAGTCTCTTTGACTGTTTGTCAATTTGTGGATCATAGGCGGTACTGAGATCCAACAACGTGTCAAACTATGCCTGCATACTCTGCCAAATTTGTGATGTAAACTATGGCCCTTTGTCTGATGCAATCAATAATGTAATACCATGAGGTCAAACTACCTCTCTTTTGTACAAATTCGCCAACCTATCCACCCGGTGTATAGTAGAGATTAGTAAAAAGTGCACAGACTTAGTCAACTTATTAACAATTACCCAGATGTTATCATGTCCGCACTGAGATCGAGGTAACCCAGTGATGAAGTCCACAACAATATGCTTCCACCTCCACCAAGGAATGAGAGGTTGTTGTAATAACCCACCGGGTCTCCGATGCTCATCCTTAACTCATTGGCATTTCTAACACGCTCGAACATAGTCACCAACATTGGTCTTCTTCCCCGACCACCAGAAAAGATGACTTATGTCAACAAACATGTTGGTCCAACCTGGATGAACCATAAAATTTGAGTGGTGAGCCTCATAAATATTAACGATCTACAATCAAGGAGTGACAAAGGTCACCAAGATCCTTGTTTATAAGAAGTTCAACTAATAAGGAAACTTTACTAATTGATGATCAATTAGTCATTAAATAAATGCCAAGAATATAGTTTTATGAATATTTTCCTTATTTAGTTGTTGTTTCCAAAAATTTGGGTAACAGCTATATAATAGTCATATAACGACTATATGCATAATAAGTAGCCTATACAATGTGTAGTTTAAGTTTTGAAAAGTCATCAAAGAAAGACTAATACAACTCATTATTCTTCTCTACATCTTTTTCTTTGGTATATGAGCTTAGGTGAGTTAATGGGGGTGTTTGGTTGATCAACTACGCCCTCATACATCTTGGTATGTATCTATATTTTTTGTGCGTTATCTCCTCTGTAACATGTGTAAATTGTTTCTGAATAAGCACTTGCTTGAGATTCCTACTAAGAACAAAACTGCTCAACATTTCAACCAAAGTGGTCGCTTGAGATTGTCACAAAACCACTCAATATTTCAACCAAGCAGTCGATTGAGATTCTTACCAAGCATAAAACTGCTAAATATTTCATCCAAGTGGTCGCTTAAGATTATTACCAAGCACAAAACTGCTCAACATTTCTACCAAGCATAAAGTCACTTGAGATATCAATCAACCCAAATTGCTACTCCACATTCCTAGGAAGTGCAATGACGCTCAAAATCTCCACCATTCATCAAGTGTTAATCACAGAAAGGCATCGACAACATATTGAAATTTAATAAATTAATCATAAAAGCAACAGAATATTATTAAATGAAATTTAATCAAAGTTTTGACATAAAGGCGAATGATAGCTCTTAAAAGTTCTCAACTACAAAAATACCTCTAGTTCAAATTATTAAAGCTCCCATCCCATGATAATAAATATAAATAAAAACAAGTAAAGATTCGATCCCGAACCATACTAGTTCAACAAACAGAAAACTCCTCTAGACAGTTGGAGCTACTCCTTCCCTTTATCAATCATCGACGAAGAACCTGTGGGGGAAAATGTTGCGTGAGCACAAAGGGGTTCAACGGTGCTCAGTAAGTTAGGTTAAGTTACAGGCATTATGAACATTCCATTTAGTAAGTGCAAAATTAAATAAAATGCATGACTTACACATTTAATATGACAAAAGGAATAAGCAAGAAAGTATATAAATAAAATATTTATCAATGCATCAAAATGTGCAAATGCTAAACATGTATGAGCTACTATGATAGACTTCTCAACAACACTAAAGCTCATGAAGGTTGACCCTACTATGGTCGTAGCGGTGTCAACACTCCATTCCCTTACACTGTGCAAGATCCATCTATCACTAATCCCACAATGTTCGATCTCTAGAGAAGATCGATAAAGATGAGAATATCAACAACTGTAGAGAAATGGTCTCTCCCCTCACCTTCTGTGAGAGTTGAGCGCTCTTATTTATATCAAATGATAAATGTACATGATGATCCTTTTGATCTCTCGTTACATCCCCTATCTCGAGACATCATCCTGACCATCCATTTTATACACACACCAAACAACAACACAACATGCACCATTATATTCATTACATACACACTGCACACACACACCAAACATACACAGCCCAACATGCACCATTATAACAATACATAACATTTATATACTTAATGAGTTACACTAATATCCCCCCTCAAACGCAGGGGTAACCAAACAACCCCAAGTTTGTCGCGTAGAAATCCAAAACGAGACGCCGTGAATGCTTTAGTAAAAATATCTGCAATCTGATCAGCAGTAGGAATATGAAAAACATAAAGTTTACCTGCAAGAACTTTATCACGAACATAGTGAACATCAAGTTCAATATGTTTAGTACGAGCATGATACACCGGATTCTTAGCTAAGGCTGTGGCACTCATGTTGTCGCACCAGATAGTAGGAGGAGCAGGTAAAGGAACTTGTAATTCATGAAGAAGAGATTGCAGCCATGCCAATTTAGCAGTGACATGAGCAAGTGCCATGTATTCAGACTCAGTGCTGGATCTGGAAACGACAGCTTGTTTCTTGGACTGCCAAGAGACAAGATTAGCACCGAGAAAAACAGCATAACCTGCTACTGACCTTCTATCATCAGGAGAAGCAGCCCAATCAGAGTCAGAAAACCCTGTAGCAAATAACTGTGATCCCTGTCTAAAACATAAACCCATATCCATTGTTCCTTTAAGATAACGAAGAACACGTTTAAGAGATTGCCAATGAGTGAGAGTAGGAGACTGTTGAAACTGACTTAATCTATTGACAATAAAAGCAATGTCCGGTCGAGTATTGACCAAGTACTGTAGTCCCCCTAATAAACTTCTATACAAAGTAGTGTCATGGAATAATGAGGCACCATCTGCATAAAGAGGTTTTCCAACAGAGAATGGAGTGTCAATTGGTTTACAATTGAGCATTCCACCTCGTTGTAATAATTGCTTAACATAGGCTGTTTGTGTGAGATACAAGGTTCCCTTCTCTCTTCGAGCTTCCATGCCAAGAAAATAACTAAGTTCACCTATGTCTTTTAAAGCAAATGTAGTATGTAATTTGGAAATGAAAGATTGAATAACAGAAGTATGAGAACCAGTAACAATGATGTCATCAACATAAACTAGAATGTATAAAATAGAATCACCAGAACGACATATAAATAAAGAATTATCAGCTTTAGAATTATAAAAGCCCCAAGAGAGAAGGGTATTCCTTAGTTTGTCAAACCATGCTCTAGGTGCCTGTCTCAGTCCATATAAAGCTTTATGCAATTTGCAGACATGAGAAGGACACTTAGGATCAACATAGCCTACAGGTTGATTAGTAAAAACTTCCTCACACAATGAGCCATTGAGAAAAGCATTATTTATGTCTAGTTGTCTTAGCGACCATCCAAATTGTACTGCAAGGGACAGAATGACTCTAATGGTGGAAGCTTTAACAACTGGACTATATGTTTCTCCAAAATCGACAACTGGGATTTGTTTAAAACCCTTGGCCACTAGTCTAGCCTTGTATCGATTAATGGAACCATCAGAATTCTTTTTCAGTGTAAAAATCCATTTATTGCCTACAATGTTCTTATTAGGTGAAGAAGGAACCAAAGACCAAGTACCAGTAGTAATCAATGCCTGATATTCCTTATCCATAGCCTCTTTCCACTTGGGATGTTGGAGAGCTATTTCAGCTGAGGTAGGAATATCATCATTTGACTCTATAGTCTTGGCTACAAATACCTTTTTCTTACTAATGCCATCTTTGGCTCTAGTTATCATAGGATGTAAATTATGTGTGTCACTAGTATTAGGAACAGTCACATGTGAACCAGGAACTGGTTCAGCAGGTGTCTCAATTGGACTAGGTAAATTGGATTCAGACAAAACTGGTGCACTGGGTGTTTCTATATGATTAGATAAAGTTGGATCAGTCAACTGAGTACTAGATGAAGAAGAAGGTTGAGTAGGAAGAGATAAAGAGACCTAAGAGGACCAATTATGCACAGCAGGTGGTGGCGAAGCTTTATTTGGGAAGACAGAAGAATAAGGAAACTCATGTTCATTGAACAACACATTTTGTGATATATACACTCTTCCTGATGGATGTAAACATTTATATCCCTTATGACGAGAGCTATATCCTAAAAAACACATTTTTCCGAACGAAATTGATATTTATGAGTATTATAAGGTCGCATATATGGAAAGCATGCACATCCAAAAACTCGAAGAATATTATAGTCAGGTTTGATGGAAAACAATTTTTCATACGGAGAAAAACCTTTTAAAACAGTTGTGGGAAGACGGTTAATTAAAAAAGTAGCAGTTTCACATGCATCCCACCAATATTTGAAAGGAATATGCCCTTGAGCTAACAAAATTAGACTCATCTCAATGATATGTCTATGTTTGCGTTCAGCTCTTCCATTTTGTTCATGTGTATGTGGGCAAGAGTGTTGAAAAATAATACCAAAGGATTCAAGTAAAGGTTTAAAAGGTCTAAACTCTCCACCCCAATCAGATTGTACACGTTTAATAGTAGTTCCAAACTGGTTTTCTACTAGTTTTTTAAAAGCAGAAAAGGCATGTATAGCATCTAATTTAAGTTTCAAAGGGTAAACCCACGTAAAACGAGTACAATCGTCAATGAAATGAATATAATAGTTAAATCCATCAGTAGAGGTAACTGGAGCAGGACCCCATAAATCGGTGTGTATTAAGTCCAAAACATGAGAAGCAATATGATTGGAAGTAGAATATGGTAATGCATGTATTTTGCCCATAGGACAATAGGAACAGAAATCAGGTACTGCGAAGAAAGGGAAAAGTTCAAATGTTTGTGTACAACCTGACTTAACACTCTATGTGCTGGATGTCCAAGTCTGGAATGCCACAAGTTTGACTGTGCATTATTGGAGGCCAAAAAGGCATTATGCGTATCGGTATGAGAGATGCTTGGTCCAAAGAATCGATATAACCCGTTGTGAAGATGTCCATGAAGTAACACTTCACTGGTGCGGATATCCTTCACAAGACAGACATCAGGACGAAATTCAATCACAACATTGTTATCCCTAGTCAATTGAGACACACTTAAGAGATTCTTCTTAATACTAGGAACACATAGTGTATTATGAAATGAAAGTCTAGAATGAATAGAAGGAAGTAACGCAGAACCAACACTTGTAATTGGAAGGTATTTACCATTACCAACCATTAGAGATTTGTTACCTCCGTAAGGCATGCAATTGTTCAGCTGTGATGGATCAGCAGTGATGGATCAGCTGTGATGCACCACTGTCCATGTACCATGACGTATCTGGAACAGATTCAGCAGTGCCAAAGAAAGATGTCTGAGTCTGAGGAGGTGTTGGAGTGAAACGCAACGATTATTGAGATGGAGGTTGTTGTTGTGTTGATCCCATATATTTCATGTCGCCACGAAAATAACACACAGCTGTAGAGTGACCAAATTTGCCACAGATTTGACATGTTGGTTTGTTGACTGTGTTGAATCGGAATCCACATCTTCCTCTGTTCCTACCACCACGACCTCGAGAACTAACACCATTGTTGAATCCTCTTGATTGACCATTTCTAGATGATTGAGCTTGAGAAGCTCCTCCAGCATTGTTTCCACCAATCCGACCTCCATTATTCTTAGTCTCAGCAGCATTGGCCGTGGGAGTTGAATCTTGCAAGTTTAAGGAATTGACGCCCTGACTCATATTCAGCTGATCCAATGTAGTTTCAAAACTCATCAGTGACGACTGAAATTCCTGCCAGGTAAGGTCTGAACAACGTTGTAGAACCGCAGTCATCGGCAAGTACTCTGCATCCAAACCACACAGACAGTTGGATATCAGATCTTCCAGTCCAACTGGTGCTCCCACAATTGCAAGACTATCAGCCAGGCTTTTCATCTTTAGTAAATATGCATTCATTCGCATACTGCCTTTCTTTGTTCCTTGGATCTGTTTCTTCAACACCTGAATTTGGGATCGATTATTTGTACCACAGTGAGCCTCTATTGTTGTCCACAATTCATTTACTGTGCGGAGAGGATTCTTAGGATTCACCACAGACGTGCCAATATCTGATGTGAGTGCCACCATCAGCCATCCAAATAGCATCCTATCTCTACTGAACCATGACTTATAAGCCGGATTCACTGTTCCATCTTCCAAGGATTTTGCTGGACATGGTGTTGTTCCAAATAGATGACCATCTAGGTCATGACCTTCAATTAACGGTATAACAGTGGCTTTCCAGAGAAGAAAATTTGTTTCAGTCAGCTTAACAGTAACGAGTTGGCTTAAAGAGTTACTGAAAGGCGCGTTTGGGTTCATCGTGTTCCCACGATGAGTATTGAACTCAGTTGATGATACCTCTGCTTCATGCGATGACGAACCAGTCTCCATCTCTTCAGATCTGACTGGAGATGTTGTAGATCAAGCAAGATCTGAAATGAAACTATGTAGATCTGATGTGAAACGTTGCAAAAACTCTTGGATCTTACATGAACTGACCTGGATCGACGTAGATCTACCATGAACTACCACAGATCTTACAGATCGAGCACTTATTTGTGGAGATCTGATGATGATGAACCTTGATCTGTTGTTGCAGCTCGTCTCTTCAAATTTCTTGGAGAGTAAGAAAAAGAAAAAAAACTGGATCGAATGATGCTGATGTGCACAGGATTAGATCTTGAACTAAACAGCGCGAGCTACGATCTGATAGTATTAGGTTTTCAACCGCGTGAGCCAAGATGGCTCTGATACCATGTTCGATCTCCAGAGAAGATCGATAAAGATGAGAATATCAACAACTGTAGAGAAATGGTCTCTCCCCTCACCTTCTGTGAGAGTTGAGCGCTCTTATTTATATCAAATGATAAATGTACATGATGATCCTTTTGATCTCTCGTTACATCCCCTATCTCGAGACATCATCTTGACCATCCATTTTATACACACACCAAACAACAACACAACATGCACCATTATATTCATTACATACACACTGCACACACACACTAAATATACACAGCCCAACATGCACCATTATAACAATACATAACATTTATATACTTAATGAGTTACACTAATACACAAACTATTCCAACAAGACTCAGCACCTACCACAAACATTTATTGAGAACATTGGAATTAATCATATTCTCAATTATTAAAATATTTATTCTAGGCAACTGCCCTATGTTGTTCTCCCTTGTACGGTCCAACTGTCTTGAACTCCTGGTTGAACTAGTAGTATCTGGTGCAAGGACTCCTAGCGAGCTCCACTAAGTTGTCTATATATAATGTCTAACAATGCACCCCGATCTACCCGCATGTTCAACTTACATGATTCCTATCATATAGTCTAGTAGAAATGTAAACAATCATAAAACCAATTACTTAAATTCCAACTTACCTGGTACGCTAATTCCAAATTTTCTAGTTGGCACTCACGAACGTACACCGATGTAACGCAAATCTAAATAGATTAAATAGGGGATTATTACACAATTTTAGGTGGGGAGCGCTCACTTGCAGTGCTCCCCCTCCCTCTCCGTTTCTCGATCGAACTGCGGAACTCGAAAATCGGACAACCATAACTCCATTAAACCTCTTGATCCATTTTGTTCATGTACAATCATAACTCGGTAGGAAAATATCAAAAAGCTCAACTCGAAAATCGGATATCGAAATCAAACACAAACAAACTTGAGTCGTAGACATTAAAGGAGATGTTCACCAAATCGAGATAAAATCCAAAATCCCCTTCTCGCTCTTCTTCTTCCACTTCTCTGCATTTTCTTTCCCTCTTTCCTGTCACTTGTGCGCACTCTTTCTCGCACACCCACGTTCTTCTTTTATTTAACAAGGGATAAATTTAAACCCTAAAAATCCTCCACATTGCTAGCAACGAGGATTTAAATCAGATTTTCTTAACTGTTTTTAAGTTTTAAATGAGAGTGGGCCCAACTACCATAATTATTTAGAGTTTCCTAATGTGAGAAATGAATACCGACAAATATGGTATCTCTTAGTTTGTTTTAATGAGGATCGTCACAATGATGATTATGAAAATGCTAGAATATATAAAGACAACACTAAAGCATACCATAATAATATATTAAGCATAAAATTTTTTTAGTGTTGAGCTAAATACCGACAAATATGGTATCTTTTAGTTTCTTTTATTTACCAGTATCAAGACTCTTAATCTCTATAGCACCATGAGAAATGTTAGTGACCATAATGAGGAGTTTGATGGACTACTTTATAAATCTGAGTTCAATAACAATGACCCTAGACATTTTCCTTCATGTACACATCAATGATCCATCCTTCTATAATGCTTAATGTAATATAGGTGCTGACATGGATCTTATATCGGCAAACTTCTTTCTTACTGCAAAACCAAAAATCCACAGTGAGTCGCCTATAAAAATTTACCAACCAAATGGTTTTTTTATAGTACCATTAGGTCTAGTAAAGGGTGCCAGAGTAAAAGTGAGAAGATTTACAATCATCACGAATTTCTTGGCATTCCCTTGTCAATTACGAATAATATGATCTTAATGGGAAGAACTTTCTTATCAAATGCAAAGGCCATTCTTG
This sequence comes from Stephania japonica, assembly GCA_039657345.1. NCBI lineage: Eukaryota > Viridiplantae > Streptophyta > Magnoliopsida > Ranunculales > Menispermaceae > Stephania > Stephania japonica. The sequence goes on from CM077559.1 coordinate 38,664,227, forward strand.
ACGTTCATGAACGTATGTATTATCATAGTACGAATGAATGGGGACATGATGTTGCTTAAAGATGGTGTAGAAATAAATGAGGAATATGATGAGGAGAGCGTTTATGAGAGACATGATGACAATTTAAATGATAAATTGATTAAATTAAAGGTTGAATCAATCAACTAGAGTGATCCTTTGCTCTAGTCGAGTAAAAGACAATAAACAAAGGCACTTTATGGAAGGTTCCCCATATTTTATCTTTATTTATGCTTTAGGAGTATAATTAGGCTAGTATTTATTTATGGGTAGTACTATTTGGACTCGTGAGTTCGGACTCAACACTTTTTTTAATTTCAAATATACCCTCGAGCAATTAATGAAACAACCATAATCACTTGTAAAATTCTTATTATACCCCTTAAATATGTACAAAAAATTTAAAAACTGTTGTAAATGAAATGGATGTGGATGACTCTTCCTATTCAAACCATTTACATTCCACCATTATGTGTGAGTGGTTACACATTCCATCATTATGTGTGAGTGGTTACACATTTCACCATTATGTAATTGTAACTTATGATCTTTGAAGGGCCTATATAAAGAGGTTCTACCTATGTAATGTGATACCATATTAGAATGAAAGTTCTCTCTATTTCTCCCCTATCTCTTCTCTTGTTATCTTTCTAGTTCTTTATCTTTACCTTTTTGGCTTTGCCTTTAATTAGTTTACAACACGTTATCAGCACAATGTTGCTCTTAACAAAGAGGTTTAATCAAAGATACACAAAGCTTCTAAAGAGACAAAGCTTGGAAGGAGGTCATTGTCTTGGTAACAAAGATTTGAAAGTAACAAAATATCATTTTTGATTTCATGGTTTCTTATGTGTTTGTGTTATTTTTGCCTTTATTTAGCTCATGATTTGAACACATCTCAATGTGTCAATTTTAATTAGCCATAAAATTCATAATTTTGCCTTTGATTGGCACGGTAAAGGTCACCAAAATATTTGGACCTATATGACAATATATAATCAGTGTGACCTAATATAATGGTCTTTCATACGTGACATAGCGTGTCACGATTTTGAGCATGCTCATTGTCGATAATTTCGCCCTTCATGTTTCATGTGATGCACCACTTTTATTCCACTTTGAGTGAAATTATCGACAATGAGCATGCTCAAAATCGTGACACGCTATGTCATGTATGAAAAACCATTATATTAGGTCACACTGATTATATATTGTCATATATGCCCAAATATTTTGGTGACCTTTACCGTACCAATTAAAGGCAAAATTATGAATTTTATGGCTCATTAAAATTGACACATTGAGATGTGTTCAAATCATGAGCTAAATAAAGGCAAAAATGTATGTCTTACTTATTTTGCTACATGCACACTATAAAAGAGAATATTTCTCAAATTTGAACTTAGTTGAGACTAATGTTCAGCCAATATCTAGTACAACATTTATAATGTTCTTAGTGTTTTACACCAGAAAAAAAAATTACTCAGAAATGTTGTTCGTGCTTTACACCAGAAGAAATTTACTCAGAATAATAGAGATTTGCTCTATATATTATGATTTAATTTGATAATCGAATTCCCAGCTTTAGCTTCTGGAATATGTAAGACACAATAAAACGAATGATCCAAAGACATTCATTTTATGGCATGACCGGCTTAGTCATTCAGGATTATCAATGATGCGAATAATAATTAATAATTCGCATAGACATCCTTTAAGGAGTCACAAAATATTTTCAGCTGGTGATTATAATTGTGCTAGTTGTTCTCAAGGTAAATTGATAGTTAAATCATCCCCAAGTAAAATTGTTGTGGAATCCCCAGTTTTCTTAGAACGCATTCAGGGAGACATATGTGGACCTATTCATCCTCACTGAGGACCATTTAGATATTTCATGGTTTTGATAGATGCATCAACTAGGTGGTCACATGTTTGTTTGCTTTTGACCTGCAATGTTGCATTTGCTAGACTTTTAGCGCAAATCATTAAGTTAAGAGCACAATTCCACGACAACCCAATCAAGACCATCCGTCTTAATAATGCTTAGGGAATTTTAATCTCAAGCATTTAAAAATTATTGCATGTCTATAGGAATTACCATTGAACATTCGTTCCACATGTGCATACCCAAAATGGTTTGGCGTAATCTCTAATCAAACGCATTCAATTAATTGCCGGACCTTTAATCATGAGAACTAAGTTATCAACTTCGGTTTGGGGACATGCGACCCTTCATGCAAAGATCTATCATTCGTTATAGGCCTATCGCATACCATGAACATTCCCCCATGCAACTCATTTTAGGTCAACAACCAAATATTTCACACTTAAGAATTTTTGGTTGTGCAGTGTATGTTCCTATATCACCTCCCAATAGAACTAAGATGGGTCCACAATGAAAACTTGGGATTTATGTTGGATTTAACTCATCGTCCATTATAAGATACCTTGAGCCCTTAACAAGGGATTTATTTACTGCACGTTTTTCTGATTGTCACTTTGATGAAGCAATTTTCCCACCATTAGGGGGAGATAAGAAGTCAATTCAAAAGGAATGGCGCGAAATTGCTTGGAATGCATCAACTTTATCACATTATGATCCACGAACAAATCAGTGTGAACTTGAAGTTCAAAAGATCATTCATTTGCAACAAATCACAAATCAATTACCAGATGCATTTAATGATGCAAAACAAGTGACAAAATCACATATTCCAGCTGTAAATGCTCCTGCAAGAATTGATGTCTCTGTGCAACAAAATGCACAAGAACCAACAAAATGGTTAAAGCGTGGAAGACCGATTGGTTCAAATGATACAATTCCTCGAAAGAGGAAAACGGGAGTAAAAATAAATACAAATCAAAATAGTCCTGAGAAAGCACAAGAATCCTTTGATAAGGGTTTGTCAGAACAAGTTGATTCTGATGAGGAATAAGTGACATGGGTTTATTTTACTCGAGAGGAGTAAAATTGAATCTCCAAGGTTATGCTGATGCTGGATTTTTATCAGATCCCCACAAGGTCCGTTCTCAAACGGGATATGTATTTACCTGTGGTAATACTGTTGTATCATGGAAGTCAGTAAAACAAACTATGGTTGCTACTTCTTCCAATCATTCTGAAGTACTTGCAATTCATGAAGCAAGTCGTGAATGTGTTTGGTTGAGAAACATGATTGAACATATTCAAGAATCATGTGGATTGCCTTCAATAAAAGATTCTCCAACCATATTATATGAAGATAATGCAGCATGTATTGCACAATTAAGTGAAGGATTCATAAAAGGGGACAGAACAAAATATATTGCACCAAAATTCTTTTATGCACATGAGCTTCAGAAGAATGGTGAAATTGATGTCAAGCAAATCCGATCGAGCGATAATCTTGCTGATTTATTCACAAAAGCCTTACCAACTACGACATTTAAAAGGCTTACATATAGTATTGGCTTGCGTAAACTTAAAAACATTGCAAGTAAAGAAACTGAACAAGTTTCACCCATGTTCACATGAGGGGGAGTTATTGATTAGTGTATTGAACTCTTTTTCTCTTAGCTATGGCTTTATCCCATTGGATTTTCCTAGCAAGATTTTTAATGAGGCAATCTTAACAATATTATACCCATCTTAATATTTATGAGAATAGTGTACTCTTTTTCTTTTACTATATTTTTCCCACAGATTTTTTTTTGTAGAAGTTTTAACGAGGCACAATCTCTTAACAAGAGTCATCCAAGGGGGAGTGTTGTAAATGAAATGGATGTGGATGACTCTTCCTATTCAAACTATTTACATTCCACCATTATGTGTGAGTGGTTACACATTCCATCATTATGTGTGAGTGGTTACATATTCCATCATTATGTGTGAGTGGTTACACATTTCACCATTATGTAATTGTAACTTATGATCTTTGAAGGGCCTATATAAAGAGGTTCTACCTATGTAATATGATACCATATTAGAATGAAAGTTATCTCTATTTCTCCCCTATCTCTTCTCTTGTTATCTTTCTAGTTCTTTATCTTTACCTTTTTGGCTTTGCCTTTAATTAGTTTACAACAAAAACCTCCCTATGAGTCCGGACTCATGAGTCCAAGTAGATTTATTGTTTATTTATTTATTCACTCTCCTGTTAACACTCTTTTCAAAGCATTTTGGGATTCAAGCTCCAAAGTAGCTTAAACTAGAGAGGTGGATCATGACTAGGAAATTTATTTAATTTAATAAATATTATTTATTTATTTATTTGTAGTAGATATATATTCGACTGAAGTTGTCAAATTTATGATGAATTCTACCATGTTTCAATAAGAAAATGTGATAAATTAGAAAATTTTGAATTATTGTTTGACGATTCGCCAACATCTTCACAATGAATGTAAATTGCTAGTAAAGGTTGTCACATACTTTGCAAAATCTTTAGTGTTATTTAAGTCTGGCGAATCACCAGCGATTTAATTTTATAATTGTAAATCGCTACTAAAATCAATGATGTAAAGAGTCGTGTTTTTACACCCTCAGCAATTTTACTAGCAATTTCTCAGTGATTCAACCTAATTTCAAATCGTTAAGCATGATTTTAGGTTTTAAAAGCTAAAACTCCAAAATGTTAGACATAAATCCTTATACCCTTTCACAAACCACTGTATCCCATCGAATAAAAGCCAAATTTCAGCCTAGATTCACCTCTCTGAAACTTGATTATAGTTTATTTAAGTGATTCACACCTCAATCTCATCACATTCACATCTAATGGATATCTAGATTAAGAGTGTAGATCTCATTTAGTGTTTAAGAAGGAGTCTGAAATACAAACTTCAAGGAGTTTGAAAAGCTTTTGAAGAATCTTCTACTTCGGAAATTCACTCTCAAGGAGGTAATCACTCAATACTTTTATTGATTTAAAGTTTTCGACTTAGAAACTAAATTTTAGTGAAAAATCTTTGAGTTTTTGATAAGCATTTCAGAAATTAAAATATATTTTTCAAATTGAATTTGGATTGCACATTATAACTAAATCAATTTGATCATGTCAATTGAATTTCTTGATTTAAATGATACTTAAGATTTGATTTTGCATTGAAAATTCAATTTAGGGTTTTGCAATAGATTTAGGTAATTGCGAAAAATGAGTTTGTGGGCTTTCGAAAGAATGATTGGATTGCTAGGTTTTCAATATTTATGAAATAAATTAAATCTTTTAAACATACAATGTTTCGATTATCCAGTTTTACAATCGTGTTTTGAATAAGATCTCATTTATACAAACTTCCCTTACATAAAACTCTTTAAATACCTTGACAACAGTTCTTTTGGAATAATTCGTTTTGAAATCATTTTTATATCAACTACGTACAAGTTTTTGAATTTGTGATACCAATTTTTGAAGTAGACTGATTCAAAATGACCGACAGAGGAAGAGGTAAAGGTAGGAGTAGTAGAGAGGAGAAAGGGAAATGAATTTCGATAGATGATCCTAATAATAAATTTAAGGCAAAACGTATTTTTTGGTCCTTCAACTTTGAGTCTTTTATGCTTTTGGTCCCTGAACTTTCAATAGTGTACATTTAGTCCCTGAACTTTCATTGTTATACATTTGGTCCCTGAATTTTTGAGTTTATTCTTTTGGTCCCTGAACTTTGAGTTTTTTATATTTTTGGGGGAAATTAAAATTTTTTTTGACTTTTTTTGGTCGATGCGAGTCGTCCGATTCAATAATATAAACCATTTTACTCTTCTTGACTAATCACACAACACTTTTGTTGCCCACATTGGCATAATTTAACATTTTAAATGGTGGAAGGACTAAATGTAGATCTTTGTGAAAGTTCAAGGACCAAATGTATAGTAATAAAAGTTCAGGGACTTAGAGCATAAAAAACACAAAGTTCAGGGACCAAATGATAAGTTTTGCCTAAATTTAAAGCTCTTCTCATGTATGTTCAACTCACATTGGTTAGTATTAGAGAAAATAGACCTTGTAGGGCTACATTAAGATCCCATCCCCACCTAACTTAGACCAAGAAGAATATTTTCAAAGTTCTAATCCATGTAAGATGGCTACATATAATCCTCAACGTTTTATTAGTCCCAAGGCACATAATAAATATTTTGATGATTTAAATAGAACAAAAGGGTAATAATCCCATAAAGGAGATTGAATAAACGGGTAGTGCTATTTGGACTCATGAGTTCAGACTCAAAAATTTTTTTAATTTCAAATACACCCTCGAGTAATTAATGAAACAACCATAATCACTTGTAAAATTCTTATTATACCCCTTAAATATGTATAAAAAATTTAATAACCTCCCTATGAGTCCGGACTCATGAGTCCAAGAAGATTTATTGTATTACTAATGTGTATAAATATGAAGATAAGATATTAAGCCATCTACCAGGAGCCCCACGCATCTTGAGGCGTGCGTTAGTAACTTAGGTTATTTAATCTTTGATGCCTAATTAATATAGCTTAAGTCTCCATGAGTTAGTATTAATTTCAACTAAGCTATGGAACTTCACTAAGTCACCAACCCCATACCTGCATTACACGCATCTTGAGATGCTACCTGCCGCACTCATAACTTACGTAAAACGTGAAAATTTGAAAAATAAGTATTGTAATGCTTTAATTTTAATTAAAATACACGCGCATGCATCATAGAAAATATAACAATAAATATACCTTGACAGGTGTGCCCTAAAGTAATTAGTGATGTCCATGAAGGTCTTAGCTAGGTCCTAGTCTAAAATTAGACAATTAAATTATTATTAAATTAGGCAAATCGTCACACTTAGTCTTCTCAGTCTAAAAATTCAGTATATTCTCTGCACAAACTTTCACTGATCTTAAGTTTAAGTCTAGTCAAGCACACAAACTAATTATGTCTTTTACATATTTAAAGGTTATAATTCTCACTTTGATAACAACAAGGGTACTCGAAAGATGGTCGCTGAATTGAATTAGTTACCACTTGTCAAGTGATTTGGACTTGTAAAGTTTACAATTCGACTTTAGATTTGATTATATTATATTATCTCCATTTTTTTAGATACTTTAACAACTGTAAGAGCTGAGTATATTAAGTGATTGAGGCACTAAAGTTCATAGCATTGGGATCTTTATGATGAGCGTTACTTGTAACTTCAAAAACAAATAGGTTGTCTTATAAAAATTTGCTAATTGAGAATTATATTTTTTTTAATGAAAGGTAATTGAGAATTATCGTTAAGCTTTCAATGATGCTCATTTTGTGTTATTAAGAGTATCGATCATCCTTGTAACTTTGCGAAACATTGAATTTTGGTCATGACGATAGCAAAATTGTTAGATTATTTTAACATATTATATAATTAAATATGATGAAAAAAGATACATATTATAGTTTTCTTTACGAAGAAGGAGGACAAACTAGGGTTTGAAATTCCTTAATTAATAATCTAATTTTTAAATCATTTGCTTCAAAGTCGTACATGACCTCTTCGAATCTTTTTCATAATGCAAAACAAATATTATTTTACTATAGTTAAAGCTAAGAAATGTATATACAAATCAAGTGATGTTTTTATTGATCTTTGCTAATTTTATTTATTCATAATTATGGTCACACAAATCTAGATAACATTGATCTCTTACATTATGATGGAAAAACAAATACCAACTAAAGTAGCATTACATTAAGGGTAGTGCTATTTGTCCGGACTCATGAGTCCAAGTAGATTTATTGTTACATTAATCGACAAAACAAATAAATCAATTAATTGAACTTCTATTATGGTAGGAGACATGAAATGGGAGGTGTTGTTTTTGTAGCACGTCCTTGGGCATGAATGCAAGTAGCAACACAAGTTTTGTTTTTTGCACTTATTAAATGTATATTAACTTGGTCGAGTAAAATATTTGTGCATGGAACACTAGTGCTGCAATTCAAGACAATTGCATATTCTGAGGTAGAAGTGCCATATATTTCTCTATATGTTATGTCACTCACGTTCACAGCATTCTTCACGTCAAACATAGGATGCTGCAAATTACACATCACATGATATAAAATTATTAGCATATATAGAAGGAAGAAAAGAACAAAGCGTTGTCAAAATACTTCAGAAATTAACTATTATATTACAAATATGTAAAAGCAAGAAAAAGTTGAAACATATGTTTCAACTTTCTTAATGCTCGAAATATATACATACATACATACATACATACATACATACATACATACATACATACATATATATATATATATATATATATATATATATATATATATTCATGTAGTTCAATTCTAATTTTATGAAAATATGAAAGTACCATTAAAAAATTGAACTATATGATTTACCTCAAATTGTGTTATATAATAGTATTGATCAATGATTATAGGGAATCGCACTGAATTGAGATTAATTTGCTCAAATATAATATTTCGAGCATAACCTGAACCTCCCTAATGATGATAAAAACATGTAGGAGTCAATGCATTTAAGTAATACATATTCATTAAATTAAAAAAAATAAATTAAGTATAGATTAACCTGCCATGTCTTGATTCTAAGTCCATTTGTTGTTCCTGTTAAAGTGCAGTTTTTCACGTATATATGATCGACTGTATCATATGCTCCATGAGCTCCTAAACTTCCAACACTGCAAAATATACATGATTCAATAGTATTTTAATGTTTCCTTCATTTTTTCTTGATATTTATAAGCAATGACTCCTACTCCATCAAAGTTAAAGATATTTTTATTATGACTCAACTAATATATGTTTAAAAAAATTAATGTAACCATATAATTACGTCAAATATCTACATGAACTACTAAACGCATTAATTATAGGCTCATAATTATCATAAACTATAATTATTTTATACTCAAAGTATATAATATAGCATTTTTGAGCTTCAAAAAAAATATAAACCAACTACTTTGTATTAATATATCTAGTAGAATATTTGGCTTGAATGTGTAGCTTTTTAAAGTGGTGAGAGCTTTTTAATTACAATGTGTGTAGAACACATAGTTTTATTGTGCTCCTTTCAATCTTTAACAATATATAACAACTTAATCTATGATATAAAAAAAAAAACTACTTAATCTATGTCGATGTAAAAATTAAGAATAGATAATAACCATCTTTAGATATGTACCTTATGCCATGTCCTGGTCCACATGCAATATTTGTGATGTTAATGTATGAAGATCCTTCGTTTATAGCTATACAATCATCACCTTTGAAAATACAACCAAAGGTTTTCAAACAAAATTAAAATATATAAAAACTATACAAAAAAAGTAAAAAAAAGGATATAATATATGATATATATAATATAATTATATATGTAAGTTACCAGTTCTTATAAAAGAATTTGATATTTGAATATTGGAGGAGTCAGAAATATCAATCCCATCAGTGTTTGGGCTATCTTCCGGAGCGATTAAATTGAGTTTAGAGAGCATTGCACCATTGCATCCATTCACACTTATGTGACTTCGTGGAGTATTCATAATTGTCAATTCAGAAAATTGAAGCTCATTGCAATTGTAAAATGCTATTGCCTACATGTAAAAAATATTGCATTCTAAGAAGTATAATTTAGTTGTAAGACTAATTTGACAATAAAAACCTCATTAATCTAAATTAACATATAAAATATATACATAAAAGGAGAAGTGTGTGTGTACGAGAGAGTACCGTAGGACGAATACAATCTTCGTAACCCTGAGGAATGAGAGATAATTATTAGATAAATCTATGCAAAACTTTCTCCTTTGAAATAAGAAAGTATTAATGAGTATAGAAGAACCATTTTTTTGTCAAAAGATAATATTCAGTGATAAACATATGATTATGTTTTATACATGCAATTGATGTAGATAAAAAATTATTTGAAGCCTAAAAAATGCACATTCATCATCCCTAACCCAAGAGGGTAAGACAATCTATTACAATATTTCAATGAGTGAAATGCAATAGATACTATATTGCATACTGAATCCTTAGGAGACAACTATCTTAATTTGGCAAAACATTCACCTTATGAGACAACCAAAATTAAACATAAACTAGACCTAGAACAAAAAAAAAAAAAAAAAAAAAAACCTAATGGAAGAATAATTATATAAAGAAGGTGACCACTCAAAACACTTTGCCAGAATTGATTGTATTTAGAGTGTATTTGAATAATGGTTGAGACTAAATGCTCTTTGATCTCAACTAATTGAGATGAATGCATCAATATCATATATAGATTACCCAATGAATAGTGTATTTAATGTTTTATGGCTAACAATAGGTTTATAAGAGCGTTAAGGGACTCGGGTCCTCTTAAGCTGAGTTTGAGTCTTGTGATTAAAAAAAAATAGCTTGGAAGGTCACCCTTTATATGGAGCCTAACAGTGTCCAAACGTGGATTAGTCGATGCGTTTGGTACCATGTACCACAAGGGACAAAAAAGTACATTTTATAAGAGATTAGTATTATATTAAAAGTGAAAATTACTCCTATCGAAAAAAAATAAAAGTGGCAATTACATATGTAATCTTTACAGTAAAACCCTATTCATATAAGAGTTTTATTTTCACATGAAATATCATTAATAATTAAAAATAAATTCTATATAAGAGTATAATGTACTTACATAAATACTTGTACTTTTTATACAACTTAGAGTCCACCATTCATGTCCTTGACCATAAATTCTTCCACGGCCATCTAATTGAAGTCCATTTATACTTGAAAAGGTAATCCATCTGTTCTTATCGAGTGTTTTCCAACTTGACATTTTGGGTGCAGTAATAACTCCTCGAACCTATAAATATATAAGCTCAATTAAATTGTAATTAATTAGTATAAAACATAATAAAAATAGTAATTGTTATTGAAGCGTCTAATATTTTTTTCGTGATGTTGTCAACATTAAGCACACTAAAGTTACACGATCACATATTAACAATTGTTGTACATCAAAATATGTTTGACCCTACATAAAAATACCTTGCAACACCCAAGAATTAGATTAATTACCCGAATTCGGATGTTAGGAGCAATACATGGACCTTCAAAGGTTAAAGGGTTCAACAAAAAATTCTTGTATGCTGGAATTTGAAGAGTTGGGAAACGTTGAGTAGCTTGACATGTAGCGTTCCATGCTTTCAAAAATGCCTTTAAAATGTCATAGTAAACAAAGAAAATTGTTAAGGTATAGTTCACTTCAAAAAGAACTTGCTAAAGTATAGTTAAAAATGAATGCCTTGAGCATCATGTTTATTTATTTTTTATTTTTTTTACTTAGATATGTTCCAATATTTATATATTGTGATTGTTGGCACATATCATAGCATACAAAGGGTTAAGTGCGTACGCAAGAGCAAAAAATTAATGTTTTGAACTATAAGAAAAAAATTAAACATAAAATTAAGAAAAACTTAGTTTTTCACCTTAAAGAAAAAAATGTCTCAAATTCTATTTATGTTAGATATTAATTTATTTTAAAAATATTATTAGTCGATACAATATTTAGTGATCTATTTTTTAAGTAAAATTAAAAATCTCTTATTTTTCAATAGGTTGTAGTTATTATTATCTTATTAAGTGTTTTATTCGGTCGTTAATAAATAGCTTTCTAATTTTTTATTTTCAATTTATTAAGCAAAAATTTAAATTCTTTTCTATATTGCCCTTAATAAGAAACTGAGTAATAATAAATCATGGAAGAAAAAAGTGGAGAGAAATTTGTACAATTCCTTTTAGTTAAACTAAATCTCATTGCAAAAATATCTTTGGAGAGATGGATAATGCATCAGTTGCCAAAAGGCAAACTTTAAGGAGATCTCGAGTTCGACTCCCACTAAAATAAAAATAAAATAAAAAAGAAAATCTTGACTGATCAATTGAAATTATAGGGTGTTGTGCTTTATGTATAGAATATATAAAATTAAATAATATTAATCAAAATAATAATTTTAATGTACACACGAATAACAAATAAAGAAAACAAATTTTGAGCCTAAATGGATATAATCTTTAGAGGTTAAAAATAGATTCTAATTTATTTCCTTATATAGTGTTTTGATGAAATTCATTTAAAAACTCATAATAATAATTTTAAATAAAAATAAGCAATTAAAAAGTAAAATTCTAATATAAAATTAACTCTAAGTTTTTTATCAAATAAATTAACTCTAACTTGAGCAAGAGTTAACCAAACAAAAAAAAAAAAAGAAAGACTTAACAATTATTTATGTTGACTAAATTAATAACTTGATTATATAAATATCAATTATTTAAAAATCATACAAAAAGAAAAATCAAGAAATTGAATCAACTACTATTCTAAATTTAATTTAAGTTAAATAAATGAGTTCCATATATACATAAATCATTGTTATATTTGTAAGAAAAGATTATAAACTATTTTATCATATTCAATAGGAACCTAAATAATTTACTTGTGAATCATCAGTATGCCCATCACCAACCGCTCCATAATCGAGAACATTCAAGAAGTATGCTGGTTTTCCATGACATTGAGTAAAATCATGAGCCAAAATTACAACTATCAACATATCAAGGAACCTCTGCAAATAAACCAAATTTAATACATTAATATAATACAAGAAATTCTAGACATCATAAGATAATTAGGTTCGCCATTTATCTAAAATAATTTGCTGACAAGTTGTTTTGTGCAACAAAAAGACTTAATTTGATATTGAATTACTGATTAAAATGTACCAACAAAGTATTAATTAATTTAAAAAAATGTACTCACCATTGCATACATTTTCAAGTAGATCAATTCTATCACCTTTGTTTTTGTTGTAATGGGTTTAAGTACATCACTTAAGTCAAAGAAAATTAGTAAGTTATTTATTTTAATTAAATATTTAAATATTGACCCATGATATCATTTGTTTAAACTTATTAATTACAAGACCATTATTACATATATTCTCTGTGTTTTTCAAACAATATCATTAAATACTTTTAAAAGGATTTCAAATTTGTTTCTTTATATATTTTTTGGTATAAATGAATATTTATATTAATTAATAACATACTAAATGAAATGAATATTTTTTTTTAATTTGATTTTCTTTATAAACAAAATAAGTAATGTTGGATAAGCACTAAATCTCATTGATCAAATCCTTATCTGTTTTCTTTTTTTCTTATTTCTATTACTATAAAAGGATTTTGTATTGATTAGTGAGAAGATATATCTCGCACCAAAAGTGCTTATACATGTATATGGGTTTCATACCATAAGTGGCGAAGCCTCTATAGGGCAGCCCTCAAAACTTACTAGTATATGTTACAATATTAAGCCAATCTCCAAAGGGAAAGAAGGAAAAATATTGGCTTAGCCCATGTTAAAAATTGATAAAACCATTCATTGTCCCCCAAACTCCAAACTCAAACATTAAGCAAATCCATCTCTATTGAGATTATTTCACAATAAAAATTTGTCCAAATATATTTGTCTACATAATAAGTCTTAGTTTTAATTTTTAAAAAGAATTTCATGTGTGTTTGAGTTATTACAATGCTTTAATTGTGACTTTCTGACAAATATTAAGTTCAGAATGTGGTCTTATATGGATCTTTGTAAGTAATTGGATGGGCAAAGGAGTTCTTGCTATAATGATACTTTAGGGAATACCCACAATGTCCAAGTCCTTCCCATAACATATTGGAGTAGGTATTTGGTCCAGCTATATTTGAGGTGTTTTCGAATCAATTTGTCTCGGTGGTATTGGATTACCTAAGTGAAGGACGATAAGAAATTGAGCTAAGATTAATTCCCAAGAGTCATATAATTCATGGTACTATCGCAATTTAATGATTTTAGTTTCATTAGTTTTCTAACATTGTGGAATTCTATTACAAGTATTCTAGCACAGGGCTATCAAGATTCCTAGCTCTGCCCCTGCATATCATATATTTGGACTTATTGAAAGGCTACTAAACTTAGACATAGAATATGTGAGGCAAAATTCAATGTTATGAAATGAATGGACTCCAAGTTCAAATAACGAAAAAAAGAAGAAGAAAATATATAGAAGGAGCTCTGTGAGCAAGAATGTTAAATTAGCTTGTAGAAAAGACCATTAGAAGCAATGAATTGATTGATTAGAGTACAAACATGTAATGGTCCGAATCCCCAACACTTGATTCATCCTTAATTATAAGCACGTTGAAAAAACCGTTAGAAGCAATGAATTGCTTGATAAGAGTACAAACGTGTAATGACCAAAATCCCTAATACTTAATTTATCCTTAATTATAAGATTACCAATCCATGATGTGGTGCTCATTGGCTAGTACGTGGTCTAACTCTCAGCATGGAGACTAAGGTAAAATTTTATTTTTGAATGATGAATGCTTAGTGTAATGTATGTGTATATGTTATACCTCTATGTTTGCATTATACTCTTAATCTCATCGAGATGTATGTGAACACGGGAGTTGGATAAAGTGATGATTGAAAAATGTCTTAAATAATTTTGTAAAATAAATTGACACTTATCTTGACTTAAGTTAATTAATTGAATTGTTGAATTGATTTGTAAAGGTATAAGCTTAATTAAATTGAAATAAATTGACCAATTGATCAACCTTGAGATTGGCGTTAGATTGAATCCAAAGAGCTAAAAAATGGTTTGTAGTGGTAGTTAAGTGGAATATTTGATAAGTCGGTAAATATGAATAAATAAGGTGTGTATTCGATATGTTTTAGTCTAACCTCTTCATTTACGTGTACAAAATCACATGTGTGACATTGAGATAAGAGAGAGAAATTAAAGAGAGCTTGTTGGAATCTCCAATTTGAAGACCAAAATAGGGAAATAAGGCCAATCTTACTTAAAAAAATCAAACAACGAGTTGATTCCAACCCTATGTAAGCCCGACCTCTCCTCTTGAGTTCATAATTGTAACGACTCAAAAATAGTTTTAGTTTTGATTGAAGATTAATTATACTTGTAAGCCAATTTTATTAATTATAGTGTCAGTTTCATGAGTGTGAGCTTCCTTGAGTTGCGTGTGCGCTACAGGTATGGGATAGATTGAAACTTGGGCTAAGTTAGTAGATGGAGTAATAAATAAATTGTAACAATTATATAGCAAAACTAACTGAAATTTAACTTTTTAAAGGTACAAGCTAAGTTAGGAGAACTATTTAAACCAACTAGAATGCCTAAGCCAACCTAGTGATGGTTTAATTAATTTGGTAACATAAACCAAGTTCAAGTCATTTAACTTGTACAACAAGTTGTCTAATTAGACTATTCATTAAACATGACATAAGTTGAAAACATTTAATTTACGTAACTTAAACTATGGATATTGAATTTCTAAGAGTGAGTTTTTTATATATGCAAATAGGAAATGGATGGTGTAGCATCCCCTATTCCAATTATGACGATAGTTAGTCTAAAACCTTAATTAAGCTTTGGTAAACCAGTCAGACTTAACTAGAGCCAATAGTTTATCTTCAATACCTGATAAAAAAAGTGCATCACGGGCTCCACAGGAAATGTAGTAGAGAACCGAGTGGCTCAAAAAAGGTGAGAAAAAATGGTATCCACAGGAAATAGAGCACGGACCATATGGAAGAAAGAAAATTAATATGGGAGGAAAATAAAAAATGAAGAGGAGAAGTCTATAAAACTCTTCAAATAAAATATTTAGCTCGAATATGAGTAACAGTTAAATAAAGTTTCTTTTCCAACATTTGAATACTTGAATATATCTGTATCAACCATTAATTTCAATTAGAGAATGTTCGGCTTGAAACCCTAATTAAGCCTCGGTAAACCAGATCATACCTAATTAGAGCCAGCAGCCTTATACTCATTCTTGATAACAACCTGTATATCTTGAGATTTCATAAATAAATAAAACAAATGCAGTGAAAAATTTAAAACTTTTTCGATAAATCATAAGATATGAAATACCGACATTAACATTGGTATTGAACTCGTATTTCCACCCTAATTATTATAAAATCATAAAACATTATAATATATATAACAGGAAACTCACTGCACCGTATAGAAGATACTAAATCCCTGGTCTTCGCTTTCCTGAGTTCCAAGTCCTAGCGTACATCCATACCTGGAGATGTTAAGGTGGGTGAGCTCCTACATGCTCAGTAAGTGACTCTCATACCAACCATTAACTACCAATTAAAATCAAGGCAATGTATAACAACATGAATCAAATGCATATCTACAGGAGCATATGAATTAATATAAATAATATATATAACAGATGCAAGTTCATTGGATCATTGCAATGTACCCGTGATTTGTATTTCCAATATTCGTATTTGCATTGAGTTGCCCTCTCACATCTTCAAGAACTAATCACTGGGCATCTAACAAGTTCTTCTCAATGTGCTGCCAACTCATAAAACATAGATTCGCACTCCCTCATCACCACTAAACCAATCACTGCTCATCTGATTGATTTATGATTGATAAGCTGCTAACTCAACTGGAAAGCATTGTTCGGGATAATTCCCAAGTGACGTACTGGGGGTGCGGTGATGGTTAAAACCTTCACCACACCCAGGCTAATCCATCCCGTCAAACCTCTTTTCGAATCCATTTTTCATTTCAAAACATTTTTGTAAAACCAAAGTCAAATCACGGTACATTGCCCCATTCCCAGTCTAGTACACTACATGCTCTAGTAATACTATTTTACATTGCATAATTGATAAAAACTACGAGTCCCACTTACCTGTCCTGAGCTTTTTATGTTTTACTGACTTGTACGACTCCCCAGAGTCTTCAAACCTTTCCACATCGGTTCATTACCTAAAATAGACCAATTATTATTAATTTAAGTCTAATATTCATTTACTAATACTTCTTAACTAATTCCATTCGAATCCGGTATCTCGGGATCTAGTTTCTAACATATTATGACCATTTCACGCTTTTCGAGGTAAAAACTACGGTATAAAGTCTCCTCCGACTTTCGAATTTCTTATTTTTCATAGAAATCCCTCAATTTCTATTTTTTGGTCAAAATACTATTTTTCATATTTTTTTCTGTTTTTCTGGATTTTCTTTTCCATTTTCTCTATTTTCTTTTTTTTTTCTTTTGGTTTGGGTCTGAACCGTGCCGAACCGGGTTCAGCTCAACCGAGCCGAACAGGCCCGGTTCAGTACCATTGTTCATTATCTTACCAAGAGCAGAGCGTCTGCTCTGTTCGTTTTTTTTCCTTCAATTAGGGTTGGTTCCCAACCCAACCCTAATTCGGTTTGGCAAGGGAGACTACTCCCTTGCCGTCTCCACCCTCGGCCTCCTCACCCTTACAACAGCTGTAGCAACAACATCCACAACTGCAATAGTACAACGAATCAATACACAACGTAAACACAACTCACCTCAGCCTTGTCGCATCACGAACTCTTGGCCTCCTCTCGGCTCCTTCTCTTCTCCCTCTCTTCATCACCGTTTCAATTCTCTCTATCTCTCTGCTCATTTTCGATTTAACAGTGAAGAGGTGAAGAAGGCGGTTTAAGTGGAGGGGAAAAGACCAAAATACCCTTCTCATTTTATCTCTTCCTTACAACTTCTATACCCTTAATGGTAATTTTACATTTTTTGATTTTTATTATATATATTTATATATAATAATTTATATATAAATACATATATATATATATATATATATATTTTATCGATATATTGCACCTAAAATTCCAGTTAGCACACCAATGAGAATTCTCGGGCGTGCACACCACTGTACGTCCTACACGTGTCACTCGTGACCCCGCGTATCACTCGGCATCCCGACAATTCACCATTATTTATTTATTTTCTATTTTAATATATATTTATATATATATATATCCATAATATATATAAATATATATATTTATGCTTATAATTACGCCTATAATTACGTAATTTCCACTGCCGAGCATACTCGAGCGTCAACGCTATCCCGCGTTTCATGTGTGTCTACATGACCCACACATGGTATTAACGTCTCATCATTGGTCCAGTTATTCGTTTATACATACTAATACAACCCAAACAAACACAATACATCACAAAATTTCCACGCACACGTTAATCGAGAATAACCGGGCTTAACCACGAGTCTAACTCGGATTAATTTGGATTCGGATTACTATTAATCACGTGCTTAAAGTAACGAGTCGTTACAATATCATATTTATTGGTACCCTACTTAGGCTTTAAAAGAACCTCAGTAATGAAGTTTTATGGACTTTTGAAGTATTACGATTTATAATAATGAATAGTATGACTTATACTTGTTTGTAAATTTTTGAATGTAATTAGAAATCATGAGGTTGTAAACTTGTTGCTTGAAAGTCGAGGTTAAGTAAACTTGTTAGTAGTTGATAGTCCTAGTTATGAACTAATTTTGAGTTTTGAAAGTGAGTTACACTCGTTGTTTGAGCTACTTGCCTACAAGATTTTAACTTTAAAAACTCTTGAATGGATTCTTGACTTGATAACCATTGAAATTGAAGAATACTCATGAATTTTAGAGTTTGAGGGTATTAAGAAAAGAAAATAAAATAGTAGTTAGTTTAGAACTAGTAAAACACACTTTTGCTTGGGACGTGCAAAATCTCAAGTTTGGGTGTTTTGGGGGTATTTGATAAGTTATTAGTTAAGCTAGTATATAAGTAGTATTTTCATATAACAAATGGTCTAATCCTTAAATGAGCACTAAAGGATTGTATTTGTCTATTATCAGTTTAAAGGCAGGATATGAAGTAAAGGAAGAAGTCAAAGAAATGCTATGAATTCAAAGTGACGCCATTAGTAGAAGGAGTGACCTTGTGTGAGTAATATGGGCAGCGTGCAAGACGAACCAGACATCTTGAAGACCAGGTGTGAAGCTCTGATGACGGGGTGAGAATGAACGTACAGCATGGGAAAGATACACTGGACAACGTCAAGACCACTAAGAAGGAAAATAAAAGGTATGAAGATATCTGGTGCCATGGGACTTAAAGGACAGTGCCATGTTAGCGTCAACCTCGGGAACAAAATAGAAAGTAGTAAGGTTTGGACTTTTATTGGGATTGAAATTTAGCATTCTTATAAGTACTTTAAGTTGTTTTAATTTTAAGACGACGTGATTAGTTGAGAGAAACAAGTAAGGAGTCGAGAGAATTTTATTTGAGATTTTAATAGCTTTTAAAGGAGAATACATTGAAGACTCCAGTTTTGATGATTCCGTATTATTTCTTTGATTCAATTAATGGTATTACTTTAATTTAATTATTGAATACAATGAATTATGTGTTTTCGATGTCAGGTATGTAGTAGTTTACTTTATCTTAAGGATCAATGTATGCTATGGTATAACTATGCAAAGTATGAATGGTTTATAATGTTTTAGTTATGTAATAGTTAGAATTTGTGTTTGGTTGTGAACTTAATGCTATGAACATCTTGATCACATGTTTATTGATTAGGGAAGTTAGAAGTAACCATAACCATGGAGCTTTTAAAACCGGATATGAACAACACAACCATAGGACATGTAACACATCAATAAATGGTTATTGATTAACGGGGCATGGATAGTATACTTAAGTGTTTATGAGTCTAAAGATTTATGACTTAATGTTTTGTAAAACTTATGTTATTCACACCGATAGATAGAATTCTAGTGGAACATTAGGAAATTTTTTTCACCATAGCATAGGGTTGAAGTGACTCGTAAGGAAATATGTCTATTCTAATTATACATTGCACAAACACACATAAACACACACACATATATATATAAGATGGAAGTTTAATATTTTGGAAGCATAATTTATCATTAAATAGGTGAAGTTGTGACCTAAGAATTTTTTCATATAAGAATACATCCAAATTTATATTGCTTTTATTGATAGAGTAGTTTTAGTTAAAATCAAGCTAAAAAGATCATTCTTAACAATTTAATAAATATAACTAAGTAATTGTTTCCATATACACGTTTCCCTGCGGATGATATCTGTAATCAACCTTTGTTGATCACACTATTACTACAATCGTACCATTATACTTGCGATCATGATCATACACTAAGCTCTATCGCTGTGCTCAGCCAACACTGCTCTGGCTGGGGTACGGGTGCTGCTGTATGAGCCTCATATTTCGCAGCATCTACCTCAACTATTAGCGTATCTCAAGTTAGGTCTGATAAGCAGCATGTGCCTTGAGTAGTTTGAAAATCTCGATATCTGAGCATCATGCACTGCGAGTCAGTCGCCCATACTCAGACTAGTGGTGGTTCTAAAAGGGTTGCTTGTCTCCCTTATCTCAACAAGTGTAGAAGGTTAT
Organism: Stephania japonica; assembly: GCA_039657345.1. Lineage (NCBI taxonomy): Eukaryota > Viridiplantae > Streptophyta > Magnoliopsida > Ranunculales > Menispermaceae > Stephania > Stephania japonica. Next base: position 38,684,591 of record CM077559.1, read on the forward strand.
TCGTCCATCGTGATTTTCATTGAAGAGTGTGCATCGGATCAACCTCGCACATATGTGCGTATAATGTATATATACAGTACAAAATAATATGTATATAAAATCTAACTTTACCCACCTCACTGTCACTTTCCAACTAGATTTCTACGTTAGGTACTTTAGGTTTTAACAACCAAGGTTTGTTTGTTAAATTTCACTCACTTTTGTTAACCTTAGGCTCTTCCAAGCTAGGATATATTGCCAACTATGACATTGGTAATAATATTTAACCATAAACCCAATTTGTCCCCTAAGCTCTTCAAAACCTAGGCTTTGATACCAATTGTGGCAGCCTCGATTCTCAAGGCAATCCGGCACCACCACAATTTCACATTTTTGAAAACGTCATTAATTCATGCCACATCATCCACTCTCTTACTAATGATGGCCCGCGACATATCACTATCCTTAACCTATTTATGCTAACTCGTCCTATTAAATTATTGAGTTAACCAATTATTCAAGTTATTCAGTTAAGTTAGTCATTTACTTGTTTGTTTGTCTCGTATTCAATCCTTTAACTTAGCCAATTATGGGTCATTTAGTCTAGTCATTTACTTAGTTAAGTTTTAAGTCTACCGGTTTTAGTTTTGATTAGACAATTTATAGGAGTTTTACAAGTATATTACAAGCAATTTAACATTAAAATAAGTGGAAGTCTTACATTTCATGAAGATAGCATATAAAAATAAGTTTTCATGTCATGTTAACATCAACCTACAGTGGAAAATTCAAAAATAGAGTACTAAGTATATCAAACGACAACTAAAACAACTAAGCAATCATATACATGTACTAGTGTCTCTCAAGTTACTTTGAGTGTTTTTCATGTCCCCAAAGTAACCCAAAAGTATGGAAAACAACAAAATAAACACCTACGAGTATGTCTTGAACAACAAGTAATCAGAGATAGTCGTTGAAAATTTCCATACCATTACTCGTAGAAGAATCTGCAACTCAAATTCAAAACAAAGATGAGTTATAGTGAGCAAATCCTAGACAAATCACCAAGCATTCAAAGGAAGCTAATAAAAATGCTTACAAAACATGCGATAATTAATAAGGGATTGTAAAAATAGAAAATCACATGCATATAAGGCATCTAGGAATCAAAAGTGTGCATGTACCCATCTCGAACCAACTAAACCATATTTTAGTACATCAAGATCCCACCAGTGGGCTTATCCACCCCCTCCACTGGATCATCACTATAAAGCCCTCGTTGTGGTCGGCTTAGTCTCACGACCCACCGACACGTTCACCACAAAGGCAAGCAAATCGAGTTGCAATTTAGTGAGTGCGCAGTATGCCATTTAGTATGATCTAGTTGTTAACACTCATCTAACATGTCGAAGTATTAAATACTATCAATACAACAACAATAACAAGAAGAAGATAGCCTCAGTCCCAAATTAATTGAAGTCGGCTATAAGGATCGAACTCTTCCATTATGCTTGGTTTAATGTAATTGGTGATGAGATTTTTGAACCATTCAAATCCCTTATAATTAATGTATCCTAAATTAACTTCGGTCTACCCCTACCTTATCAAATTTCTTCAGTTACTATTAAGTCAAGTTTTCTAGTGGGGGCATCTGTAGGTCGTCTTTGCAGGTGACCAAACTACTGCAACCGCCCTTCCTTAATCATTGAGTCAATTGGTGCCACTCCTACTTGCCTTTAAATTTATATATTTCCTATCCTATCTTTATGAGTATTACTAGACATCCACCTAAGCATCCTCATTTCTGCTACGTTCATTTTATGTAATTTTTGTCACTTTAAAGCCTAACATTCACTTCTATGGAGCATATCTAGCCTATTTGAAGTCCTATAGAATTTTTCGTTTAACTTGGTAGGCATATTTTATCACAGATTACACCAGTTGCACTCTTTCATTTCTTTCATCTAGCTTAGATTCTACATGTGACATCATTCCAATATTGCCATCATTTTGTATGATTGATCATAGATATCTAAAGTGTTTCACCTTAGGAACTTCTACTTTCCCTAATTTTACTATTCCATCATCTCGATGTCTCGTATTTCTAAACTTATAACCGACCTGAAACCCTAATTAAGCTCTGATACACCAGCCAGAATTAAAAAGAGCAATCAGTTTCTTCCCAATACTTGACAAAACAACCCGTATATCTTATAAATCAAAATCATTTGAAACAAAATGCAGTGGAGATTCAAAACTTTTTTGATAATTATAAGATATACAAAATCGAAATAAACCTCGATATTAAAATTATATCACATCCATGTTTACTACAAAAAGTAAGTCAATATAATATACATACATTAGAGAATAGATCAATACACTGTATAAAAGGTTGTAGACTTCTATTCTTCTTTGTTCTTGAGTTGAAGCACCTATCTGATAGGGAATGTGCCCTAGGCCAATTCTGTAAATGTTGTTTAACTATTATAAGTAGATGCATATTTCTTTTATAATAGTATCCATGAATAATTATTGTAATATTCTAAATTTCCCTAGTTAGTTATTACTGTGGGAACAATAATAAATTAAGACTAGTATAAATCTTGATTGATAGTCATGTGATGATTATGTGTATATGAATACGGATCAAGATCATGAGTATTTGTTGAGAACAAATACTAGTTCAACCCGCTATAAGAACGCTAGATGGTCAATGTCATAAGCTTTTCTCATGACAGTTATATCATTTAGTCTTTCGACTTGAAATAACCAGAGACTCCAACATTATGAGCACAATGATTTGACCAATTAACTGTCGTCTTTAACTGGATGATTATAAAGATTGTGATTGGTCATTGTCCGACTGTTGTGTAGATGTTGTGTGATCAAGATGGAATTTGTCCCTCTCTTTTAGAGAGATATGTATTGGACCACTCGATAAGTTAGATTAATAAATCACCATGTCTAGTGAATTGATTGGATCAAGGTCACTAGACAATTTTTGTCTACTCAGAGATCAAGACTAGTATATTGAACTATAAGGGTGACATTCCATGTTTTATGTTCAATCAAAAGATATTGTGTGACAAAAGGATATGATATACACTGTCTATTAGGTTGTATTGATTTATTGATCTTCATCCAACTTGGGTAGCCATAATGTCTTATTAGAAGCCACTTATGATTTACGTGCCGAAAAGGGTTTTGGTTGACTACCAACGTTTTATGAACCTAATGGGTCGCACACAAAGAACGGATTTGCGCGATTTAATACTGTTTAGGTTGATAAATTTTATTTGATAAAATTCATTTTGAAGATTCTCATTAAGTGTCATAATTTTTTTTGGGATTCAAAACTCTCCTACATTTCTAGTGTGACTAGAAATTTTGTCTATTTGTAAATCCTATTTTGAATAGGACTCTAATTGGAATTATAATATGACTTTAATTCTTATTTAAGTTTTAGATAAATTACAACTCTTGTAGGATTAGTAATTGTAGATATGACTCTATCCTTTTTAGAGTTAGACATTATCTAAAACTCTATTTGGAGTATGACTATAAGATGAAGTTCTTTTACAACTCGACCTATTTTACTATAAATAAGATATTAGGGTCACAGTTGTGATAAAGATTTTTCTAGAGAGTTTTGTGAGAATTTTTGCCCTAGAATTATTGGTGCTAGCACTCCTGATTGGGATCTTCTGTTCGTGGATTTCTTATAGAGGACGTTTGTCTCTGGCAGCATCTTGAAGAAATCGATCAACACCAAACAAGGTAAACATAGAGTTGTTCATGTTAAGGTATGGTTTTTCTCTCTTGAAATATCAATTTAATGGAATCAATATGATCCTAGTTCGGGGATATTCGAAAAGGTTTCAAAAAAATTCCGTTACGCTTGATCCTTGAAATCCAACACTATCTTTCAACCTAAAATGTTAATTTGGGGAATGAGCGCTCTAACTTGCTCAGTAAGTGCTACTCAAAAATATATCAATTATCTACTAATATCAATTAATCAATGAATACCAATATGAGTGTAAAACATATCTATTCAGGTATTGAAAATGATATAAGCAATAAATAAAGGAATGCAAGCATAAAGGTGAACTGCAACTATACTCATGACTTGTATTTTCATTTTCATTTTAGAGTCGTACTCTCCCTTACCTAAGATTACATCCACAAAATCCACATATTGGTCAACATGAGGTTCTGTCAGTATATTCAGATGTAATTGAGCTACCAACTCTTTATAAACTTAGAATCGTACTTTCACCTTACCCCAAAATACGATCCATAGAATTCACATGTTGGTCAACATATGATTATGTTGGTTTATTCAAGTGTAATTGAGCTACTAACTCTAACTAAAAAGTAGCAATTAAGGTACTTCATGGGCTACAGAGGATAAAGGGCAGAGTACACTTCCATTATTCTTATGTCATGTTTGTATTATCTATTATAAGCCTAAGTGCACAGCTTGAGTCAGTAATTCTGTTCATAATGACAAGTAAGGCGGTGTTTTTGTTATTTGTGCATTACAAGTAGTCGGGTATATTATACGAATTAATGGGAAGATTAGGTTATTAAACATGGGTTATTACAATTATGTGTAAATTAATATTTAAATCCTAAGTTGGATCATAAAGTGATAAATACAACATAAGTTAAGTTGTAAATATAGTAACTCACTAAGTGCACACAAACATGATACTCACATTACTTAGAACCAATAGGTAAGCATAGTGAAGTGTGTGAGAGCGTAAATTAGTGACAATCTAGGAGTGCATGTATGGAATTAAATTCATCCCTAAATGTATCTAGAGATACCAAAATCTGGATCTAAATAGAGTGAGGATAAATAGAGAACTTAGTAAATGTTTGCTCAAAAACCACATAGAACATCAAACATAGAGAAGAGAAAGGAAGGGATTCTTAAGGCTAGAACCAAGGAGATCAGAATTAAAAAAGGGTACAATTAGTCATGAATCAAGAATAGAAGGAAACGCAAAACAAAGAACAAACTCTAATTGTAAGCTTTTTCAAATCCTTCTCAAATTGAGATTAATTAGGACTTTATATTTACTCCTATAATTCTAAATCTTTCACCATGTTTGAAATGAAAAAGAATTTTGAATTCACTATGTGTGGTGATACCTTTATGAGTTTCAAGTTTTCAATGCATGCCTTGATCTTGATTGTCGTGACAGATGGTTTAATTGTGTAATTGTTGTTGGGTTTTGGGTTTCATACGCAGCGAAAAATTCAAAATAATTTTTGAAAAACCCTAACTGTTTCACAAATGAATTTCATTAAACAAGATCTACAAAAGTAAACCACACCTTAATTCGAGATTTTCTTCTCTGATTTTTCGATCTCCAAGATGTTCAAGCGCGTGCCCTCTATTGAAAATCCACGCACAAGACCTCAATTTGGAGTGCTAACCCCAAGAGAGATAGAGAACGTTTTTCATTCTCTGCCAAAATATATATAAATCTAAAATAGCAAAAACGAATTTTTTATGGTATAACCATCTATTTATATATGTAGACAAGCCCTCATTTAAAATCCTATTCATAATACAAACTTCTATATTTAGTAAGTTTAAGCAAATTACACATATACCCTTATTAAAAAGTTATCATATAACAAATCATGAGGGTTTTTAAGTCATGAGTTTTATCATATAAAATTCATTACTCTTGACTAATTGAAATCGTGCAAAAATATTCTTTGTACGCGACCCAATAGGTTCATGCGATGTTGGTAATGTACCAAAAACTATTTTGGTATACAGTCTATGCTCCCTCAAAATTTGCAAAATCCTCCTGAAGTGCTCCTCCTTATCCTCACAAGTCTTAGAGTAGATATGGATGACATCGATAAACACTATGACGAACCTATCTAAGTACTCTCTCAACACTCGATGCATGATATCCATAAACATCATTGGGGCATTAGTCAGCCCAAAAGGCATGACTGTAAACTGGTAATGCCCGTGTTGAGTGAGACACGCAGTCTTCTCCCTATCATCTGCTCTAATCCTTAGCTGATGGTACCCAGATCTCAAATCCATCTTCAAGAACCACTACGCTCCTGTCAGCTGGTCGAACAAGTCATCAATGAGAGGAAAGGGATACTTGTTTTTCACAATCTGAGGTTATTGTCTTTCTTTTTAACAAAAAAGACCAGCGTGCCTCAAGGTGACCTGCTCAGGTGAATGAATCTCAATTCCAATAATTCATCAAGCTGTGATCTCAGCCCCTCTAACTCCCTTAGAGCCATCCAGTATGGCAGAATCAACATAGATTTGGTCCTTGTGACCAAATTAATGATGAAGTCGATCTCCCTAGGCGGTGGTAAATCTGGTAACTCCACAGGAAACACATCCAGAAACTTGCACATAATAGGTACTTCCTCCATCCTAGTCTCAACCCTCTCCATCATATCATGATACTAGTGAATGTCTCAACATCGACGCTAAAAGCCACTCTACCTCTAGTAATCGAAAAACTAGTAGAAGTCCCCTGAAAACTTAATTCGGAATGTTTGAGAATCTAAAAAGTGACTGTCATGCTGAAACAATGAATTAGTGTATGATAAGCACCTAACCAATCCATGCCTAACAAAGCGTCAAACTCGTGGAACTTCAACACTCTCAGGTCTGCAGGTAATACGTGACATGCTATCTCCACCAAACAGTCAACACACAATAAGTTCTGGTATATCTTGTCCCTAACAATTATGATAAGGATCAAGGGTCTCTCTAGTATGATCAAGGGTCTCTCTAGTACAACTCATCAATCATGTGACCAGAAATAAATGACACTTTAGAACTAGAGTCAATCATATTATTCATAAATTAACTGCAAATGTAAATCATACCCTCAATCAGGTTATGGGTAGTAGCCGGATTTGGTGCGGCAACGGTGTGAACCTGCTCTTGGCTCTACTAGGACTGCCCTATACCTGAACGTGGACATGCACTGATGAAATGCACTATCTGTCCACATTCATAACATACTTTATGTGCCCCGATCCAAATGGAGCACTTTGCCCATATCTCTGCACCTGACCGGAACTGTGTTCCTGGTAATACCTTTACCCCTGGCCCGATCAGTATCTCTATCTCTAACCACTACCTCTGCCCCTATCACTACCACTTTTTTAAGCCCTTTGATATTACTGCCACTGAGGACCTGACTGTGTTGGCTACTACAGTGTGCAGGCATAATTCCGTACTAAGGTAGATGGTATAGGCGCAATATGCACTAGGTAAGGCGGAGATGGAATAGATCCTATACTCTGAGTTCGATCTCTCTGCCTAGATTTTTGGGGTCTCTTCCTCCTCCTGTTACCTCCAGATATGAAGTCAGACTGTGTTGGTGCTAAAGCTTTGATTATCTCCCCGATATGCGTGCTCAAGAAAGTATTGCTGGCCAAACTCCTCTCGTAGGCCACCTGTAAATTCCTCTGGTTGGTGGTCAACACCATGCCTTCAATATTGCTTAGTAAGCCCTGGGTGAAGTAGTAAGCCTGATCGGCATTAGTACCAGTTATGCCCCTGGCATACTCTAGCAACTACACAGATTGGCCCTTATAGACTACCTGATATTCTAAAACTCATGCCTCTTCATGTTCCTAATTGAAAGAGGAAAGTATTTCTGATTAAACCATTCCTTGAACTCAGCTCAATCCTTGGGCTTCCCCTTCGTAGCTACAATGATACGCCACCACACATTAGCCTTTCCAAACATTGACACTAATAAGATGCTTGGCCTCATGCGATCCGGTGTAGCCAAGAAATCATTAATCTTCTCGTGGCTCCTCCCAAACCTCTCTACAGACTCGAAATTCGTACCACCATGAAACTTCTCCGAATGATGCCGCTGGAACTCGCGAGAATGTCCCGCCTCAACTGTCACTCAAGTACTTGTATCCATGGGCATAGCCGACGTATCCTCATCCGGTGTAGATGGTGTAGGTGGTACTATATTAGTCTGAACATGCGCCTCATCAGCATCGCAGGTCCTGTCGGTGTAGTAGGTGTCGCTAGAGTGCCGTGAACAGTAAGTGCACTCCCGTCAAAAATAACCGACGTTGCTGAAGTAGAAGGCAATGATACTGGACGTGCCCTTAATAACCTAATGATCTCTTCAAGCTGTTGACCATGATACCCGACCAATTAGGACACTTCATCTAGCATCCCATAAACATCCCCTGAACCGCTATCGCTGGTCTCAGACTGATCAGCCATCGCTAGCTGAAATAAAAACGAGTTCTTGATCAGGACATAGATATCGATAGTAGTAGTATACAATACATCAAATAGCTCATATAGTCCAGTTTTTAAATTTTCCCAACTATCCTCACTTCCCAACTAAAACTTTATGTTAGCATTATAGGGTTTCACTATAAGTTTCAAGAGTGTCCTAACTTTATTATTGATTTACATCTTATGCTAGTTGAGATTTGATTTAAAGTCAGACCTAGTTCTAACATAGAATGTAGGCTTTGATACCAACTGTGATGGTTCCTATTCCCAGCCAAACTGGACCCCGTCTGGCCTAGACCTACGTGAACTCCAAGTCAACCTTCGTGAAGTCAACGCAAGCTTAGTCAGGCTTTCTTACCATTAATTACCAGTTATGCAACAGAATTAAGAATTTAAGTTGAGTTATTAAAGATTTGTAAGTTATCAAAAATTAACGGAAACGATTAAAACTTAAACAAACTACATAACTCAAAAACACAAGTGTTAGGACAACATAGAAACCCTGGATATATACAGTCAACATGTATATAAAAGTAAAGGAGAGTAAAATTATAGTGCATACATGTCCCAGTATATCTTAAAATCCCTATGTATCCCTATGTGAAAAAACAAGTATATAAATAATACAAAAGTACCAGAAAACCTACAAAAGTACGAGAAAGAGGGTTACTCCAATGTCCTCAAAGTAAGTCATTAAGTATTGGCGCCTTTTCCCCTACTCAACTACGGATCTGCACTCGGTCAAATACAAGAATGACGAGCCCAGGTAAGTAACACCAGTAGGATTCTAAACAGAATATCGAAATAAATAAAGCAGTCTATATTCATGCAGATAAAAAGAAAGCTACAAGGATGCATCAATAATAAAATACTATAAATAAAACAATAAATAATGATAAATGAGTATCCCATAATCAAAACAGATAGGCGCCAAGTACTATCGACCACCAAGGTCATTGAGTCACAGCGAAGCCTAGTAGACTCGGGTACTAGGACGTAAAAAAACCTAGCAACCCTATACCCACACAGATGAGAGACTTCCTGGTATTCCAACTAAGAACTCTTACCACGTATAGAACTAAACAAACTGATGCAGTGCATCTTAAGGTCATGGCTCCAGAATATCACTCAGATAACCAGTCCTTCTAAGGATCACTATTGACTCCCTTGGCCCTCAGTCAACTCAAACATAATGGAATTCCAAGAGTAGATATTAGCAATAACAATAACAAATTAAAGCTCAATTGAAATAATAGTGCATTTCCTAGCTGGTTTACTTACCTGTATCTAAACCTAACACGCACTCACTCGACTCCGATACGTGACCAAACTAATCTCATATACTCACCACTGAATTAAACTCCCTAGTAATCATTTGAATTCAATTTGGTTGTATTGGAGTCATCTTTATATATGTATAAAAATCCCCAAAGTCTAATAAATTTTTTAGAAGTTTTTTTCCAAAAACAGGGCTAATGTTGCAGGGTTCATCCCCACACGGCACCCTTCAAAATGTGGCTCCAGGGAACCAATGCCCCAATGCCGAAGATAGTGATGTGGGGAGTAATTTCCCATAACGCATCTCACGGTATGACCTGGACAGAGAGACCTCCTCTGCCTGGACATCATGACTGGCACCGTGACGATTTACTCCTTACGACGCCCCTGGTGACGCTTGTCCCGAATTCTAACTTCGGGGTTTTTCAAAAACCCCAACTCCCATCGTTGTGTTTCGAGCCTATCCCATGTTCGTAGGGACCTCGATTAACACCAAATACCACCTTCAAACCATGTCAAAAATGTCCATAAAACCATTTTCATAATTAACCCAAAATCCTCAAAATTTGACAAAAAATTCTTAAGTTCCTCCAATAACTCAGCAACCAACTCAAAAAACAATCAATACACTATACCTGCTCAATTAAACCATCACCAACATAATATGAAAACCCATAAATCCACTGATTAAGGTGATGCTCATAAATATCGACGAAAACCCAAAAAATTACATCCAAAACAACAAGAATGGACCAAGGAAATGAAATCTAACCTTTGTTCACGTCGTTGTTTGATCCTTTACCTTCAGTCACCAATGTAAAACACCAAAACCCTAGCTAAATTTTTGGATTTTGCATTGGAGTAGAGAGAAAAATGTATGAAAATCAACCAAATACCTTTTTTATAACCTTCGACTCATCATCTCACACTTTCCCATCACTAGTCTCATCTAAGGATTCAAAATTACCCCATCCACCAACTTTTCTAACTTAGTTTGTGACTTGGTCCCTTGGTCTTGTCCTTTAAAAGCATAATAATTAGGTTTTGCTCTGCTATTTTGCTACCCAGCCTGCAACATGACTCACATTGTCACGTAGTAATAAAAATACTTTTGACTATAATGCATTCCCATATTAATTATTTATCATATTTCGTTTCATTTATGTCATTGTTTTATTAAAATTATCTGCCCCTTACCTCCATATACCCGTAACCCGCTCGCCCGGTACTCTATTCAGCACGTTTCCTTAGGCAAACACGGTCCGTAACTCAAACACATAAACGAATACGTCCTCACACGTTTGGACAACTGGAATTTACATTCAGGTATAAAATACATAATACAAATATCAACCAAAAATAATATATCTTGGTGTCGACGCCCAAGAACTAAACACGAATGCCATGGCGATTGGGTCCCACGGTTCAACCTTGAAATGAGACGTGGCATGAGTTAGATTTTATTGTTGTTACAGTAAACCCTTTTCGAATAAATGTCATACATTTGACACGATGATAAAGGTTTTCAGGGTTAGTTACCACTGTCCCGACCCTTGGACCAACAATATAAACCTAAAAAAAACTCAAGTAATTTTGGTAACATTTTAAATTTGTTTTTCAGGTCTAGTGTTTTCCTAACGCCATGGGTTTCCTACATGGTGCTAATTGAGATTGCTGGAAGTGCCAAGCGGCATGCCCAAATGCATCTTAGCGATTTGCCAATGATGTACACTATGAGTTATGACACTAAGAAATTTGAAATATATAATTTCCCAGTCAGCGTTGTAACCAACGTCGTAATGTCTGTAAGCGAGGCCCTGGCGTAACAATGAGCACGACTTCAAAATTTCAGAATTGGAATCCTAATTTCCTTCTCGCTAATCCACGCCAACTTTTCAAAGTTCAAATTCAACCAAAATAGTAGAGTTACTTCAATAAAAACATCTTAAAATCTTATTAATCATATTTAAATATCCAAGCAACAAATTTACCCTTACAACATAGATTGTCATTAACTCTTTTGTATTAAAACCAAAAGAACAACATTTCACATCACAATCCATTGAGACAGAAGAAAAGAGAGGTAGAGATAAACCAAAATTACAACCAAAACCACATGATTCATTTCCTACCCTAAAACCCCATGAAAACCAAATCAAAAAATGAAAAATAGAGAAGATAAGGTAAGATTGTCACCTAGTTGTAGATGACTTAATGGCAATCCCTCTCCTACACCAATCCACCTCTTTCGTCTCTTAGGGTTTCTTCTTTAAATTCCTCATGTAGTGTTTTCAAAATAAAAAATGGCTTTAAGCCCTCTATTTCTTTATATAATTGTTGTAAAGATTAGGGTTTCGTTTACCAAATTTAAACCCTATATCTCGTCTAAATTAATTTAAGTTCTAGGACAATCAATGGGTCCACATTAAATCCATCCCTCCTTTTACTTTACGAAACGCCCTCATGTCTAATTTACCAATATTCCATTTTTTCTTTATTTATTTATATTATTTAACAAGTTCATTTCCATTAACTTAGGCTAATTTTTCACCTAAGTTAACTAAATAATTTATAATGCATACAATAAACACATCATCACACAAATGTCAAATATATATATATATATACTCAAATACCCTGATACTATGGTCAAATTATAATTTTATAAATTTGGGGCGTTACAGTTCTTGCGTTCAAAGAGAAGGTCCCTAAAACATTCTAGGGTTTTCCTATTTATAGTAGAAGTGTGATAAAAGAAAATTGCATCCAAAATCTTGCTCTGTGTCAAAATTGGAAACTGCCAATTTTTGGTTCTGTCTAACGACGCATGTACAAATCATCAAGGTGTTGTAAGGGCGTTGAGGAAGTGCTACGACACTTTGTTTTTGTTTCATTCTACCCAATTCGAGCCCAGCGTCACGCTAACATTATATATGCATTTGAAGGCGCTGTTAATACAGTCCATTTTTTCTTGGTGTTTGGACCTCGACTTTCTCCTGGGCTTCCACAAGGCCCACAACTTTTCTTACAACTTTTCTAGTGAAATTAATGAAATACTGATAACTACATATTTGTACATCAATTATGTGTATAAATGCTATAATTTGGTGTACAAATGTCTACTTATTTAGTTTGTAAATACAACCTTTTTGTGGTATGTAGGTTTTGTTAGTGTTTGATAAAAAAAATTAAAAAGAGGGACTTTTAAAGTACAATTTATGTCTCGCCTCGTCAAGCGCATATTACAACGCCCGAGATAGTCGTGGGACCTATAATGGGCAATGGCGAAGGCCGAGTGAATTCCATGAGAACTAGGAGTGCCAAAGTTTAAGAAAAATGCAAGATATTGATTAAGGCATGGACTTGATGCTGGGGTGGTTTAGCATCCGTGGATGCTCCTCAAGACATACAATGTGTTTCAGATCACACAAGATGTAGCTGTCCATCAACGCAGAATCACGACACAAAAACGGACACACGAATCCACAACCACCCATCACGCCTCTTGATTCTCAACAGAAGTTTAGATGAAACAATTAATAACCACGTAGGCCCATACGATCTCCTCTCTCACTCACGTTGGATCGAATGCAGATCAATGAATGGAAGCCCACGAGTAGCGTGTTTTCTCAATCAAACATATTAACAGGGGTGTATTCAATTGAGATTTTTAGAGACTTTTAGTTACTTTTATTGACTAAAAAAGTTTAGGGGTATTCAATTAAAACTTTTAGAGAGTCTCTAAAAGTTTGGTGTATTCAATGTGAACTTTTAGAGACTTTTAAAAAGTCTCTAAAACTTTTGGGGTATTCAATTTAAACTTTTAGAGAGTCTCTAAAAGTAAGGGATATTCAATTTGTTTAGAAATTTGGTAGATTTTTGGGTTTGGATGACTTTTAGAGACTTTTCACCTAAGCCTATATATATGTTGAAAGTCTTCTCCATCTCTTTGCCTCCACAAGAAACTTTTGGAGACTTTATTTTTTCTTCTTCGTGGCCTCTCTCTCTCATATCAAAATCTCCCTCGCTCTCTTTTTCTCTCTCGGTCGTCTGCGCTCCTCCATTCGATGCTGCCTCGCTTCTCCATCGCTGCCTCGCGTCTCCATCGTTTGCTTCGAGAGGTAACATCCAACGTCTCTCTCTCTCCCTCTCTCTCGCTTCTCCAACGTCTGGTTCTCTTTGTAATGCATTCACAATGTGCTGCTTCTGTTTATTTGCTTTAATCCTTTATGATGTATTGTTTCTTAAAGAACAAAAAAATGTGTTTTTATGTCTCCTTTGTTTTATAGTTACATTACAGATGAAGAGGCTTGTGTGGTTTGTCTTTGCATCTCCTGAATTTACACTAATCAAAGAACGTACTTCTCTCTCCACGTAATGCATTCACAATGAGAGCCCTCGAAATCGCCTCTTCTCTCCTTCTCTACTTTGTGTGATTTTTCTTTGCATCTCTTGAATTTACAGTAGCTACCGATAGGAAAATCTACATTGTTCACATGGACAAATCTATGATGCCCAAGGCATTTGCATTATGGACAAAATCCCAGCAAATATATGCATTAAAGTCCTGGTATCATGGTTGCATGATTTAATTTCTGTTGGCTGAGTATTGTTGGTGTCTCTGTTTGTCCTTTTTCTTGCATTGAAAAACCTAATCAAACTAATTTTTATATATATGATTATAGAGCGATGGGAGACTCACAAGTAACTGTTGAAAACCAAAAAAAGAGGAAAAGGTGTGGTAAAATATACTACATGGACCGCGGAAGAGAGCAATGAGTTGCTTAAATTGTTAGTTTATACTGTAAATCGTGGATGGCGTAATAGTAATGGTGCTTTTACTAAAGCAACCATTGAAAAAAAAATACTTCCTGTCCTTAATGCAACACTTGGATGTAAAAAAATTTCTTAAATTACAAAAGTCGATGGAAATGGTTCAAAGACTGTTATCAAGGCTATGTTAAGCTTATGTGTTGCAACTCTGGATTTGGATGGGATCACGTTACCAAAAAATTCACGGCAAGCAATGAAGTATGGGAAGAATACTTCAAGGTGAGATTTTTAATTATTCCATTAAGATATTGTACTGACGTATGTATTAACTCTTTTTTGTTTTTGACCAGTCTCATCCTAATCAAAGACATTATCAGACGGATACGTTTGATGATTATGATGATTTAAGGATAATTGTCAGAAATGCAACTGCTTCGAGGAGATACTTGATTGGACTTAGGGATGATACTAATGCTAGGACATTTGAAGTAGAGGAACCTAGTGGTGATGTATTGGAAGATCTTACTTACAACTATGATGCGGAGGCTTTTGTACAAAGAAATGAGCATCAACAAAAAAACCTATATCAACTTCCAACAGTTGGAAGCTTTAATGCGCCTCCAACAATTGAGCCAATGAATTTGGAGGTTCATTCAGTAACCAAAAAGAGGAACAGAGTTAAGAAAGAAGGAAATTTAGATTCAAACAGAAATAATAATTTTCAAATGGATTCTTTGAATAAACTGACTGAAACAATTTCTAGTTTTTCTGATAAGGTTGATAGATTTATGGCTAGAGACCAAGGATGTTGGAAGCTTATTAAGGAAATCCCAGATTTGACTGATAGTACTCGTTTCAAAGTCCTTGAGTTGTTGAACACAAGAGCTAAAAAGATTGATTTTATGGAAATGTCTTCTGAAGAACGTTCTAAGTGGATAGCGTTTCAGTTGACAGAATTAGTAGTTATTTATTTTAGAATTTTTTTTGGCTTGCACTTAAAATTTATTATATTACTTTATTAATGACTACATTCGTATTTTATTAGTTAGAGATTATTTTTTTTTCAGACTCAGCCAGAATGTTGGATTGATGAATAATACTTTGTTTGAAGTTAATAATATTTTTTAGTATTATTCAATATTGTCCTTGTCGACCATGATTTAAAATTCCACATGTTGAATGTTATATTTTTCGGCATGTTTAATTTTTTTTTGATTTTAGGTGATATTATTTACATGATGTCTCATTTAAACATGCAAAGATATGATGAATCAGAGGAAGTGAAAATGGAAGAGAACAAGGTGGAAGAACTAACAGAGATACTTGAATGTTTGTTGGTTTCTATGCAAGCAATTCTACAAACACTGTATGAAGTTATACTTTCTATGTATTGTGAGCCCATTACACGACCGTTAACTAGGCGCTCTGTAACTAGAAATGGGTCTGAATACATAGAAACAATATTGAACGAGGATGCAGAACACTTTCGACAAATTTATAGGATGTATCCTAACGTGTTTCGAAAGTTATGCAAAATTATTAGAGAAAAAGCTCTGGTACATGATACACGATTTGTAACTATTGAAGAAATATTGGCTACATTTTTACTCAATGTGGGTCAAAATTTTCAATATTGTTTGATTCAAAAAACCTTCAATAGATCGCATTTTAGCACCAGCCAAAGTTTCAACAAAATTTTAAGGGCTCTGAACGTAATTGCAGTAGATATGATGGCGAAGCCTAAATCATCTACCCCACAAATCATAAGAGATAGTATAAGACACTACAAAAAAACAACAAATCAGAAACGAAAAAAAAAAATTAGAGACAGAATTGAGACGGAAACTTCAGAGACGGAATTGAGATGGAATTGAGACGGAATTAGAGACGGAATTAAATTCCGTCTCTAAAAAATGGTGCGAACATTCCCACCAAAACTTTATTTTGTTCTACCCGTTCATCAAATCTCTAGATTTGTGCAACAAATCTCGAGATTTCCCCTTTACCCCCTCTAATACCCCTCCTCGTCCTCCCCACCACCGAAAGCCCTAACTCCCACCGCGAGAAAACCTCGTCTTTGTCGTCTCTCTCTATACTCTCGTCTCTCCTCTAGACTCTGGTCTTCGTCTCTTCGGTCACCGACCCCTAAATCTCCAACCCCCAACAAATCTCTCATCTCTGTTCCGTTGCTCTCAACTCTCTCTCTCTGGTCTCTCCGTCTGTTGCTCAACCGGTTATAGTGGTGTCTCTCTCTCGGTTTCTCCGTCTCTCTCCGATCCACCGCTCCCCAAATCCCCAACCCCCAACAAGTCGTCCTCTCACTCCATTGCTCCCCGGTAGCGCTGCCTGCTTTCTGCTCATAGAGCCGCCTTGCACATTTTCGGTCTGCGCCTCTGCTCCTCTCGGCTCTCGCATCGTGCTCTCATTCGGTCCCCTCTTCACCTCTCTGCTCTCTCATTGTGCTCTCATTCATCCGGCCTCGTTGTGTTTCATTGGTGAGTTCTCCCTCTTTCCTCTTAAACATTGTTTTTGGTTAATTGGCAGTGACATGTTTTGTTTGCTTTTACAATGATCTGTGATTTTTACTCGGGCGTGAGAATTTATTGTTTCATGTATGTAGTTGTTTTTTGCAAGTTTATTATACACAAGTTGTTTTGGTGAGTAACAATTCGATTGCAATGTTGGCAAATATTTGGATGAATCTTCACGACGACATGTATTTGTAACATCAACTATGTAATTACTTGTTGTCTATATGTTACTTGTTCCACTTTGTGTACTCTTCTATTTACCTTGTCCACCAATTGTAGCTTGTAATCTTTGTTCAAAGTACATATGATCATCATGATCAAGGGCATATAAATGGAGTTCATTCTCTTGTACACAATATAAAAATTCTTGAAATACAATCTCTACATTATCTCTAACTCTCTTCTCTTTTGTTTCCCTTCTCTACTTGCTCTTCTAATTGTTAGTTTAATTAAGCCTTCCATGCTTAAGTCTTTAGCAAGGCCAACTTTGGATTATACATGTTATCAGCACAAATTTGCTATTGCATAAAAGAGATCTTGAAGTTCAAAAAAGCTTGTTAAAGAGACAAAGCTAGAAATGTATAATTTAAATAAATTTGATTTGGTTGTAACTCTTTACATCTTTCTATTAATTTAAATTGATTTAAATTTATGAGGTTTACCTATATAATAAAAAAAGGGAAAAAGGAAGAAAGGGAACTGTCCTTGTAAGCCTCTCACTATGTTTCTCTATGGGTGTCCGTTCTTTTGTGTTTCTTGGTCAATAGTTTTGTAATACATGGGTGGTTCATTATATTGATTATATGTTTTATAATATCATGTTAGCATTAATTTGTTGATATTGCTCCTACGTTTCGTTACTAAATATTATATGGATTGTTGACAGTTAGGTGAATCTAAACTTATTGAGCAAGTTGAAGTGTTGACCCTGTGACAAGTGATAACCCAAACCCATATGAAGACCCTGTTTATTACATAAAAACTAAATAGATAAATAGTATTAAAACCTACGCATGGAATAAAGATCTCTTATGTTATAACCATTTATTTATTTATTTTTAGATCAACAACTGAGGTACTTAAGAAGTAGTCATTGTAAAGAAGTTAATCACTTAAGTATTTTCACTTGAGGAAATAAGTCTTAGAAAAAAACTTTGATCCTAGATATCTCTACAAGTCAAAATAATGCGGCAAACGAAGTAAGTGAGGTTTGAACTATTATCAATCCTCCCATGCTAGTTTATATGCTTCGATTCATTTTAGTAGTGATTGAAGTTTAATTTGGGATCCATTATGGTAGTTCTTCACTAAGATTTTTTAGCAGTTCCCTTTTAAACTCCTTATCGTTTAAATGCCAGTGGAATTGATATAACGTTGGATAATTTCAATTAGTACCTTGTAAAGTAGGGCCAATGGCACCAGTGTGTCTCCCTTGCTATTTTATGATATCTTGATGTGTATAACTATTCAGATATCATAAGTGATATCTTGGAATTAAGGTCGTCACATTACATGTGTCAAACATGTTGAATAAGGCTTCTTTATATCGGTATTATTTATAAATTGTTTAGCTAGACACACAAGTTTTCATGTACCAAAGTGAAAGGAAGAAACTAGTTAACTAATTTAATTGCACAACACTTCAATAGAATGTCGTCTACAAGTCGAGACTGGATGTACAACCGGCTCGACAACGGTTACGTTTGAATTGAATTCGCGACGAAGGTTAAAGAATTCATATCATTTGCCAAACAACATTGTCCTACATACCAAAGTGAAAGGAAGATTAGATGTCCGTGCAATTTTAAGAAATGTCGACTTGTACCGTACCTGGACGTCGAAACGGTTGAGTACCACATATGTAGGTATGGATTTGTTTCGGGATATCACTGTTGGTACGAACATGGTGAGAACGGGGATGAAGGCCCGCAAAACTTTTACCAAATAGATAGCCATATTGATGATGCTGATGTGGGAGGACACGATCCGACAACTTACCGCGAGATGCTACACAACGTGGCAGGCCCAAGTTTCAATTGGAATCACGTGGAAGAATCACCAAACCCCCAAACACGCCAACTATATGACATGTTTGATGCAAGTAGGGAACAATTGTGGCCGGGTTGCGAAACCATGACAACGTTGTCCGCAATGGCAAGATTACTTGCGATCAAGTCTGAACATCATATATCTGAACGAGGGTATAATGAAATCATTAAACTCATGAAGGATTGTTTGCCAAATGACAATTCATTGGTTGAAAATTTTTATGCCACTAAAAGACTAATGCGAGGTCTAGGTCTACCTGTTGAGAAAATAGATTGTTGTGAGGACCAATGTATGATTTATTGGGGAGTGGACTCTGAGTTGACGTCATGTAAATTTTGTGGGAAATCACGCTACATTGCACATCGACGAGGTCGTGGTCGGAACACAAAAAATCGCCCTTGCAAAAAAATGTACTACTTCTCTTTGGGCCCTCGGTTGCAACGACTGTATGCGTCTGAGTCAACGGCAAAACATATGCGATGGCATGGAGATCATTCCTCGCCAGAAGATGTTATGCAACACTGTTCTGATTCGATTGCTTGGAGACATTTTAATGACGTCAATAGAGACTTCGCCGCCGAGGTTCGGAATGTTCGTTTAGGATTGTGCACTGATGGTTTTCAAGTATTTGGGCTTTCAGGGAAATCGTACTCTTCGTGGCCCGTGATTTTGACTCCTTACAACCTTCCACCGTCGATGTGCATGAAATCTCGAGTTTATGTTCTTAACGGTTATCGTTCTGGACCGACCAGCCCAAAGCGAGAAAATCGACGTGTTCCTTCACCGCTTGTGAAAGAGTTGCAAGATTTATGGAACAATGGTGTGATTACATACGACGTTTCCACAAAGACAAATTTTCTCATGCGAGTTGCCCTTTTATGGACTCGTTAGTGATTTCCTGCATATAGCATGTTGTCCGGTTGGAGCACACATGGTAAGTACGCTTGTCCATATTGTATGGAGGATACAAATGCATTTCAATTGCGAAATGGTGGTAAGACATCGTGGTTTGACTGTCACCGTCGTTTCTTGGCGAAGTCATCACCATTAAGGAAAGACAAAAAAAATTTCATTAGAGGCAAAATGGTCATAAATGATGATCCGCCCGCTTTGCGTTCTGGTGAAGAAATTTTGGCAGAAATTGAATCGTTAGGCTTGATGAAAGTGACAGGAATCGGAGCTGATTCTGTGAATGGGCGGATAGCTAAGAATTCGGGATGGAGGAAGAAAAGCATATTCTGGGACTTGCCGTATTGGAAGACAAACTTGATTCGCCACAACTTAGATGTCATGCACATTGAGAAAAATGTTTTTGACAACATATTCAACACTATTATGTGTGTACCAGGCAAGAGTAAGGACAATGCGAAAGCGAGACAAGATATTTGTGAATATTGTCACCGACCTTCTCTACACATTGAGTCGGCAAAAAATACTTATATCCTTGGATGCTATGCTCTTGATACATCAAAAAAGCAAAAATTGTGCGAGTGGGTTGAAAAGTTGCGTTTTCCTGATGGTTACGCTTCAAATCTTGGTCGATGTGTGGATCCAAAGAAACTGCGAATGTTCGGCATGAAGAGCCATGATTGTCATATTTTCATGCAACGGTTGATACCAATTGCATTCAGAGAACTCCTCCCAAACCCGGTTTGGGTTGCAATTAGCGAATTAAGCCTTTTTTCCGATCCCTAATCGAAATGTGTCGGGTCTCAAAGATATGGAGGTCTTAGAGTCTCGAAATACCAAAAATCATTTGCAAGTTGGAGAAAATATTCCCTCCAAGCTTATTCGACTCTATGGAACACCTACCAATTCACTTGGCCTACGAGGCCCGTCTGGCCGGTCCCGTTCAATTTCGATGGATGTATCCATTTGAGAGGTACTATCTTGAGCCCTTGAAATTATTTTCCCATTCAATAAGTTTTAAATCAACACTTCCTATAACATTCATACAGGTACCTTAAACATTTGAAGAACAATGTGCGGAACAAAGCGAAGGTAGATGGCTCCATGTGTAATGCTTATTTGGTCGAAGAGGTCATATCCTTTTGTTCTTACTACTTTGAAGATCACGTCTTTACATTGCATGACAAAGTGCAACGTAACGACGATGGCGGTATCGGGCCCACATCGCATTTTGTCGGCAATTTCTCAATTTTCACTTATCCTGGTCGACCCATGGGCAAGTCGAAGGAGCGGTACTTAACAGAGCGGGAGTTTAATGCCGCTCATTCGTACATCTTGCTTAATTGTCCGAGAGATCGCTCCTTACGTCCAAGTACATCCGTCACTTTCATTCAATATTGCAAGACATTCATTGTTCATATTTTACTAAGACAACCTACTTACATGTTCGTTTCTTCTAGGATATTCATCGATGAAATCACTCAAGCAATGGGGGAGTCGGAAGTTGATAGTAGTCTAGAGCACAACTTCCCCATTTGGTTTCAAACATACGTAAGGTCATTACTTTTGTACGTTATAGATTCATAAATTTCTTCCATAAGTAATGTGTCATATTGCATTTCTATTTTTTTTGAATAGGCTCAAAATTCTATAGTTGACGAGACGCTTGTTGATCTTTCTGTTGGTCCTAGTCGATCATGTACTGTCTACCCTGGTTACCTTGTTAATGGGTATAAGTTCCACTCCGCAACATATGACGTTAATAGATCGACGCAGAGCAGCGGTGTTTTGGTGAAGGGTTCAAACTACGCCGATGTTTCCCATAACTATTATGGAGTACTGCAAGAGGTTGTGGAGATTGAGTATACTAGCCTCAAGCGTGTGGTCTTGTTTAAGTGTGAATGGTATGACCCTACACCGAATCATGGTGTGAGGACTCACCCAACACTTCAATTGGTAGAGGTTCATCGAAGTCGACGATATAACAACTACGAGCCATTTGTACTAGCAATGCAAGCCACTCAAGTGTACTACCTTTCGTACCCTTCTATGAGGAACGACCGACAAGAATGGCTAGCGCTTGTTGCTTTGTCAACCAAATTTCCCGACGAGGAAACTAGCAAAGACGATAATGACCAGGGCTCGGCGAGAGATTGCATTCCAAGATGGGATGGCCACCACGTGCGTAGTCGACGATGCAATCGTCGATATCAACAATCTGGATGATCCGAATGGGACTCGATTCATTGTTGAAGCGGGTCCAAGTGAAGAAGTATATAGTGGAGATGATTCAGAAGAAGAATCATCAACTTCTAATCATGAGAGTGAATTTGAAACGGATGATAGCGAATAATGTATGTATATGTTATGTCAACGTCCAATCATTTAGTTACTTTTATCAGCATGGATCCTGTGTTATTAATTCCAATCATTTAGACTTAATTTCTAGTTTTTGTATGCCCTCCTTCTCTGAAATTTTATTGCTATTTTGTTAGGTTTCATGGCGGGAGGTGGTCATCCACCAAGTCGAGGTTTCCCATTAGGAGGACATCGTCCAGGTGAAAGAGGTGCAGCACCGACCTCTGGAGGCGAAATACCGACCGCCTCATGGTCGTGCCACACGAGGGGTCCATAGAGGTCGTGGCGGTCGAGGTCGTGGGTCGATTCTGCATTATCGATTCCGACTTCTCGTTCTCTCGATCACGAGACAGCCGCAACGTCACCTTCGCCTTCCATCCGTCGGCGTCGTGCTGTACCATCATCGTCGTCATCAAGGACTATACCAAATATGCGGTTCAATCACCATCATTGACATCAAGGACTCCTTTACCCACGAGGCTGCACCCCCGCACACAAGATCACCGGCGAAGATCCCTACAATACGACGTAAGAGCGGGGTTGGAGGTGACAGCCCTCCGCGGCACCTCGAGGATAGGGATGGAGCCCCCGACGACGTACATGAGATCCCTATCAGACTGATTGCCAATGATACGTAAGTTTGTATTTGACTCATATATGTCGTTTTAAATATGGATGTAAATTATTGAAGAAGTAGTTAAGATGTTATGCATGTTCATGAAACACAGGGAGTTGCATCCTTCGCATTTTTGTGCACGGAGGATGACAAAAGTTTTCAAAAGATGGATGATTCCTGAAGGGTATTGTTGGAAGTCGATACCGCCTCATCATAAAGACCAATACTGGCGCCAATGGAAGGTAAACACGACTACTAAATGTCTTATGATTTATACTATTTCCTCAATGTCTCGTAATAATAGCAATCGCCAATTTGTAGGTATTTTTTAGATGGGATGACACGAGTCCCGAGGATCTCATTCGAGCGGCGTACGACAGGCTTGCAGGCATAAGGTACACCGCATTGATGCACAAGTTAAAGAAGAATCGTGTGCAACCATTGTATGTTATAGATGAGGCATGGAGGAGATACTTGGAGTACTGGGAGAGCGAGGACTTCCTTGCCAGGTCTAGTCAAGCGACGGTGAATAGGAACACTGAGGTCGAAGGCCCTGGGACTGGACCCTCGAAGCAC
The DNA here is from genome assembly GCA_039657345.1 of Stephania japonica. Classification (NCBI taxonomy): domain Eukaryota; kingdom Viridiplantae; phylum Streptophyta; class Magnoliopsida; order Ranunculales; family Menispermaceae; genus Stephania; species Stephania japonica. Next base: position 38,707,941 of record CM077559.1, read on the forward strand.
AGTGGTGGTTCCGTGTCTTTTGTGACTACCCAAGAAAGATTGGTAAGTTTTTCTTAACCTTTTGGTTATTTTTTACATTTATACACTTGTTCACTATGCTTGGTCCTGTACGCAGAATGATTCATCCGAGACGCCACCGACGGTGAATGAATTGTATTTGCATCTCCACACCATAAATCACGACAGGATGACATTCATCGATACTAGATCAGAGCGGTTCTATGTAAGTATAGAAATGAAATGTAAAATAGTATTAAGTTTACTTTAAACCATATCATGTATTTTGTTTGTTGTTGATATCTGCAGGATAGGCTCCAAGAGGAGATGTCGGGAGCTCACCCAGCTACACCGGACCAATCGGTGGATGATGAGGCGGTGTACCTCAATGTGGCGGGTGAGTGTCCCAAAGGACGTGTCTACGGTCTCGGGTCTTTAGGGAGAAAGAAGAGGAGATATGCGAGATCCCGGTGCTAGCACGTCCGAGATGCCGGATATGGTGCCGCGTGCGAGTTCAATGTCGTTGCAGAACAACTACGAAAGGTTATGGAGTTCATGCAGCAGCATCTCGGGATGAACATGGACGGAGCAGGCCTATCTCAGCAACAACCACCACCACCGCCACCACCACCACCACTATCGCCACCTCATGACCAGCAACAGCTATCGCAAATAGATCCGGTCGATCCACCACAACAAGGGGACAATGTTGAGCGTGAGACGTAAGCGTGGATTCCGAGAGATGAGCAGCTTGGTGATACATAGGTATTTTACTTGTTGCTTGTGTAAATTCTTAGATTAAACGTTTGCTTTTTGTAGATAACTTCAGCAATTCTTCGCATTACTTTATGATTGACATTTCTTTTTGTGCATATTTAGATTGATATTCCATTTTCTATCATGGATTTTACTTTATGATTGACATTTCTTTTTCTCAATCATGATTGTTGCTAATATACTTTTTTGGTGAACTGAAACAACTTAAACAATCTGGATGACTGTTTTGCATACTCTTATGAATCTGGATGATAATCGATACTCAGTTGCCATTGTTGGTGAGATTTCTTTCTACTTTGGGGCAACACTGATATTTGACTTCTGCTCATGCATATTCTCAATCATAAATATTTTCAGTCATAGATCAGCAGATAGGATGTTATTGGAAGTATTTGAAATATCGAGAACCTTTTGTTCATTTTTCTCAGAATCGTACCTCATGCTTATGAAAACCTTTTGCTTTTGGAATTACCGTACTTTGAAGAATTGATCATGACAATCCTGTTTATCAGAGTATTTGAAATTGTTTATGGATCTATTTTTCAAGTGTAATTAGTTGTCTCCAGTTTTAAATTAATTAATCATTTGTTCCACAAGAGCATAAACAACTTACATTTATATCCTTATTGATACATACTTTAATCCTATGTATTTATACTAGAAAAGTAGAAAGCACACCATAATTGCCAACAGATTGGGTCTCCCCAAAATTGTCATAGATGATGCACTTGTACTATACGGAACAGCTAGTTCAGAAATTAACGAGGTACGTCAATATTCATGGTTGTTGGGTGTATGGATTGCATTTGATAAAAGTAACTTAGTGCTTCAAAGGTATTGAAATTTCGACACCATGCAGGTGATAGTTGATACACGTTAGATGCTTCAAATTCACATCTAAATATACCTATAGATCTTATTGATATGCCATGATGGGTATTTTCTTGCATTTCTTCCTTGAGTTGTAACTTGTAATTCCCAAAATTTAAGCAAATAGAACACATCAATGGCCATCTCATATTTAATAAAATGAAAATAAGCCCATTAGTTACTGAAAGTAAGGATTTTGTGCTGTGACTTGATGCAATTCTATCTCTTCTTCTTCTCTCGTACTTTTCTTAATTCATATTGTGCCATATATTGCTTGCATTCCTTTTGGGTATCTTAATCCATCATTCACTCGCATAAGTGTGCTAACAAGCAATGGACATTTTTTAAGGGCCACTAAACATCCAACCATACTAGATTCCCATATTTCTTTATGGAGATTATTTCATTTATGGATGTTATCAGGGACTGAAAGAAGACTAAAAATTTGAGGTAGGCTCGTCCATATTTCTGATTATTGGACGATTGGAACTCCATATACTTTCCAAATTTCTCTCTTTTCCTATATATTTTTACTTCCTTGAAAGCTCTTGATGTTGTGTGGTGTATTGCTTTTACCGGACGTTGGAGCGGATCTGTTCCTAGGCGCTATTTAGCTCTCTATGTGGTTCAGGACTGCTCGAAAGGCACCCTGTGAATATGCATTATCACTGGTTGTTGTCCTCAGATGGAGAATCAGAAGTGCTTCAAAGCTGCGTTATAGTTATTATATGTGCATATTTATAGGATTGTAAGTTTTCTTTTTTTTGTGGTTGTTGAACAATAGGATTGGTGGTTTTTGTGAATACTTACAACTTTGGAGCTTTTGTAATACAAGACAATTTTCTGTGGATATATAAATCTTTTTCAAATTTTGATTTTTACATTTTTTGTTCTCTTTTGAATATTTGTTGATATATATTGTCGATGTATGAATGTCAAATTTGGTTTTTTTGTAGGATGTTAGCACCCCCAAAAAGTTGTTGGAGGGGGTGCAGGCGATGGAGTAGATCCCATGGTTGTAATTTCAAGTTATAGGTTGGAAAACCAATTGGATTATGTTTATGTTTGAAAATAAAATGAACAGGAAAATTAGAGACGGATTAGCGACGGAATTCAAACATTCCGTTGCTATTCCGTCTCTAATTTTCCAGGAATATATGCATAAATCACAAACAGAATCAGAGACGGAAATAAGAATTCCGTCTCTAATTCTGTTGCTAGAATCAGAGACAGAATCAGAAACGGAATTATCCATCTCTGATTCTCTGATTCCATCTCTGATTCCGTTTTTGATTAGCAACGGAATTAGAGACGAAATTCTTATTTCCGTCTCTGATTCCGTTTGTGATAAGCAACGGAATCAGAGACGGATTGCAATTACAAACGCACCATTTTCGGAGAAATTCCATTTATGTTCCGTCTCTGTTCCGTTTCTAATTTCTGTCGCTAAATCTGTCTCTAATCAGAAACAGAATTATTCCGTCTTTATTCTGTCTCTAATCAGAAACGGAATCAATTTTCCATTTTTGATCGAATCAGCGACGACGTTTTTAGAGACAGAATTGATTCCGTCTCGGTTCCGTTTCTGATTGCAATTAGAGACGGAATGTTTGCAAATCAGAGACGGAAATTTCCGTTTCTGATTTGCTGTTTTTTGTAGTGAGATTTTATCTTTACTTCAAAGTAAGTTCTAATTATTACTAGAGTTGTTATAATAGAATTGATTTTTTTTCTTGTTGTTGTTGATGATGATGATGATGATGATGATGATGATGTGGTCATTAATTTTTCTTGCTCTTTATTTTTAGGATTGTATTGGAGCTATCGATGGTACCCATATTCCAGCAATGATTGTTGTAAATGATAGTAGCAACTATCGCAATCGTCATGGCTTCATTTCTCAAAACGTCTTGGCTGCATGTAACTTTGATTTGGAGTTCATATATGTTCTTAGCAGATGGGAAGGATCGGCGCATGACTCAAGAATATTGACTGAAGCTTTATCTCGGAGAAATGGACTTAAAGTACCACAAGGTATGATTTAATTAATGTCAAAATTACTTGTTTTTATATTCTGTTATTTAAGTACCCAAGGTATGATCTAATTAATGTCAAAATGCTTATTTTTATATTCTTGTATTTAATTTATTTATTTTTACTATGCTTTTAGGTAAATATTTTTAGGTAGACTGTGGTTTTCCGAATTGACGTCAGTTTTTAGCTCCTTTTCGAGGTGTTCGTTATCATCTTTCCGATTTTACCGGGCAAGGGTGACATCCTAAAAATGCTAATGAATTATTCAATCTTCGACATGCATCTTTGAGGAATGTGGTTGAAAGGTTTTGGCATATTCAAATCACGGTTCACAATTTTTAAAATAGCTCCTCCATTTCCATTTAAAATTCAAGCAGAGCTGGTGTTGGCTTATGTGGGATTACATAACTATCTTGGTAAGGAGTGTCGTTTCGATGAATTTCCAGTTGAATTAGATACTGAAGATGCATTATCCTCAGATAGTGAAGAATATGATGATTTTAAAATACTTTCTGAAGCTTAAGAACAACAAAGGGAGAATGCCAACCAATGGAGGAATTTTATAGCTACTGAAATGTGGAGTGATGTTGATGTAGTAAATAATAATATGCATTAGATCTATGTTCTTTCTTTCGTACTTTATTTGTTATTTTTACAATAAATATTTTTAATAACCTTAATAGTTTATTTTTTCAATTAAAAATTAACCAAAGCTTTAAAAAATGTGCAAGAAGTCCATCAAAGTCAATCGACCCCTTTTTTTTGTTTTTTGGTTGGGGTTGAGCTTAAACTATTCCCTTCCCCATAGCCGAATACAACCATAGCCAACCTCCCCCTAGTCGAGTCATCTTCTTCCTCTCTCTCTGGTTCAACTGTCTCGGTCTCTTCTATTTTTTTTTCTTTATTGATTACTTCTTTCCTTTCTCCCTCTCCCTTAATCACACAAACACCCACACATACATAGTCCCTAAAATCAAAATTAACAGTCTCGTCTTCTTCTTTTCTTCTTTATTCATCATAGGGGCAAAATTGAGAGAGAACGAGAGAAGGGATTGAGAGAGAGATTCAACAAGACAGTGAGGAGAGACGAAGGAAGAGCGAAGCAAAGTTTGAAGATGGTGAAAAGTGAGGCACATACTCCTGTTCGATTTCGAGATTTCCATGGATGTTTATCAAAAGTCATCTAAATAAAAGTTTATCAAATTCTATTAAAGTCCTTACAAAAGTCCATTAAAGTTACTAAAAGTCATTAAAAATAAAGTCTTTCAAAGTCTACCAAAGTTTTTAAAAGTTTACAAAAATCTACAAGTCTCTAAAAGTCATCCACTTATAAAAGTAACTAAAAGTCTCTAAAAATCTCAATTGAATACACCCAAGAAGATATAATGCAGGGACAAACTTTGATTTCCATACATCAATAGGGTTTTTAACCCTCAATTTGACATGTTGACCGGGTTCTTTCTCCAAACACTTGGCCGCCACATACATCTTCCCTCTCCTCACGAAATTGGCAATTTGCACAAACAGCAGGGCAACTGTCTTCCCTAATTTTTTATTCTCTCATTCTTTCAACCACATCCACTCTATCTCTCCTCCATTTTTACTATTCCTTTATCAACTTTTCTTTCTCTTTGATATAGTTTTGTAGTAAATCTTTGAAAACCATTAGAGATTTGGTTTTTAAGGCTATGAGAGGCTAAAGAACTACCCTTAACCTAGGTTAAGGGATGATCATAGAAGACTCAACCACATCAAACATTGCAATGTGAGATTTTTCTATTATTCACTTGATTTTCAATTAATTTGTCTATCTTGCTTGTTATTGCAATAGAAACATGGTTTTGCTTAGGGTTAGTGTAGTGTCCAATGCACTTTCTTTAATTTTGAACCTATAGCTAGTTTATGTCGATTGCATCCATAATTGTGTGATTGATTGAACTTCAAGTAGCAAATGGTTTACCCAATTGTTACGCTTTTTTTTGGTCACTCTCATGTAATAAGCAAGTCTAGGTTAAATCAAGCATGTTTTATGTGTTGATTATTTTAGAGTGGTGGTTTCACCGAGCTAGATGCAAGAAGTGTACCAAATTCGATGGTGTTATTGTAATGGCACAATTCCCCGTAAAACTTCGCTCCACTCGGCCTAGACTTATGTGGACCCCCGAGACAATACTTGCGAAGTCAACGCATGCCTCGTCAGCCTCAAGTCTTTCTTTCCTCATTAATTGAACAATTTTAAAATTGAGTTATTAGATAATATCAATTACCGATAGTTTGCAGCGGAAATAAACTATAATTAGACTAAATAACTCAATAAATATGAAGTCGAGAACAACCTAAAGTGTGGAAACTCTTAAACAACTGGATAAACATGTATATCTAGTGACCAATAGTAAGTAAAACGATATTACATGATATCCTTAGTCACTTAATCCTAAAATATATCTCATTGTTATCAAAATCACATTATGTAATAATCACAAGTCAAAAAGGTAGAACATACAATATACAAGAAAATAAATCGCTCTGAGAGTCCTCAGAGGAAGTCACCAATCATCAGTCCCTTTCCTTTACTAGTCTTTTTGCTGATCTGCACCCATTGTAACAAACTAGATGGTGAGTACGTGATAAATTGAAAGTAATGTCAGAAGGATATAAATAGTAATTTATGAATAACTGAAAAGCAGTCTAATAATCATGCAGGTATTCAAAGACAAATAAAGAACACAAGGTGCATGATAACATACTAACAAACAATTGTAACGATTTCTGAGTGTCTATTGATTTAAAAGAGGTTCTAAGTGGTCTAAACCACAACAATCCACAACAATCCTGTACTCAGGGAAGAATCACGTTACGTTGGGTAGTCGCACCTCGCAGGCGATGTTCTGGGTAACTGCACCCCTGCAAGCGATGTTCACGTTATCCCAATAAGCCAAAAACCTAGGAGTACCTTCCCGACACACTTAGACCGTAAACACTCAACCAAGGAATATAAAGATTGAAAATCCAATAAAAAGCTCAATTCAAAGGAATCAACAATAATGGAAAATAAATTACTATGAATTTCTTCAACTGGCTTACTAACTTACCTTAATCGATCGCGAAAACCCCATTCCTCGCGAGGTTCTTACTTGTCCAAATTGATTTCCCAAATCCCTGGTATTCATTTAGATCCAATTTGATTATATTAGAGTCATATCATAACCCCATATAAATCTACAAAGTTTTACAAGAGTTTTGAAAAAGTTTTAAAATTTTGGGTTGTACACTATTTGGGACATCATGGGTGACTCAGCCTGTAACGGCCCGTAAATTTGGTTATTTGTGAATGATGATGTGTTATATGTATTTATACTCGTATTTGAGTGACCAGACGATTTAATCGGTGAACGAGTAGGAAAATTAGGTTACGGGTACACGGGGGATTTAAAACACTATAAAGAGTACAAATAAATGAATTTTCTAATAATTTAATTATTTATTTGTACGAGACAATGCGAAAGTATGCGTGTGACAGAGAAATACAGACCGAGGAGGCAAGACGGGTCGAGGAAAAGTTGTTGGAAAACGCGGGTGTTGGATAAATACACAACAAATGGACCATGGTGTAGAATTGTTAAAGTGACACACTCCAATAATGGAGCATCAATAGATCAATCTCGAGATGCGTGGTTCGGTGGAGATGAAAGGCCATGCTAGAGACAACACCCCACCTAACATACTATTCATCACTATTCACACCATACCCATTTGATGTTAAAAAAAAACAACAAAACACACCCACCTCCTCTCTCCACCACTCTCATTCACGGTTCTCTCTCATTCTCGTCACTTCACACTCAACTCTCACGGAACCCTCTCCCTCCTCTCACCAGCCCTGTCCTCGCCGGTGACCGGACCGCCTCGCTGGACGTCTCGCCGAAGCAAGGTATACCTTCTCTCTCTCTCTTTCGGTTTGTTCACCCTCCTCACTCCCTCACGGTTCTCTTCTCTATCGGCCTCCCTCTCTCTCGGTCCACTCACCTTTCAGCTGGCCGAGTCCTCGCCGTCGTCGAAGGTCCAGTGGTGACGGAGTAGCTCACCGGAGGTTGCTCTCACCCTCCCTTTCTCGTGTTCACTGTCTCGATCTCTCTCTCATCTTGGGTTTTCTCTCTCTCTACTCTCGACCCTTCTCTCACTCTCGGGTTGCTCTCTCACTCTTGGCTCTTTCTCACAACCACTGGCCCTTGCCGGACCAGTGGTGGCCGGGGTTCACTCCTCACCGGAGGTCTCCCTCTCTTCCTCTCTTTTCTCACTGTTATGCTTGTTTAAAACTATTTTTTTTGTGTGTGTGTGAGGTGATGTGTGCATGTGTACACCCCACTGTTGGGGTGCGTGAGTGGTGTGGGTGGACAGTCAAGGTGATGGGGAGTGTGGTGAGGATAGTTTGGCTGGGGTGTGGGGTGTATGCATGTGTGCATGCATGTGTATGTGCATGTGCATGCATGCATGGGTGTGCATGTGGGTGTGCATATGTATACATATACACCCCACGGTTTCGGGTGTGTGACAAGGTGTGTACACCCCACGGTTGGCGTGCGTGATGGTATATGTGTGGGTTGAACAGCCAAGGAGTGGGGTGGTGTGTGTGCATGTGCATGCATGTGTGTGTAGTGTGAATGGGATGTAAAATAGTGGGGTGCACACAACAGTGGGGTGTTGTGTGCACATAACAGTGGGGTGCACACAACAGTGGGGTGTTGTGTGCACATAACAATAGGGTATACTTAATAGTGGGGTTGTCACATTATGTATATATGTGTAAATAAAATAAAATAAAAATAAAGTAGAAGTATGGACACTTTATGAACAAAATAAAGTGATGTAAATGGGCTTGTGTTAGGGACCAATAAGGGCCAAACATAACCTATATAAAATGGGGCCATAACAAGTAAATAATTGCATGAAAATGGGCTTACATATTTCAATCCAACTAGAGTCTAACAAATGATACAAACCCATACACATCAACTTAAGATTTAATGCTAAACCTTACCCTAATATTCAAGATTTAAACCCTTATCAGGTAATCGGGAAATCACGAGAGACGCGTTAGGATCTCGGAGTCGTCACACGGGTCGCGATAGTTCAGGTAAGTACACTTGCCTTAAAAAGCATTTGTATGTTAGTAAGCCAGCTAAGAAAATATCATGTGATTCATTTTCATTTCTTTGTGTTTGTGATTATCAAATTATTGGCATTCCATTCCCTATTCCTTGTATGTGTGTTCTTGGCATAAGTGTGTGTCTCGAAAGTACATGCGGCATGCACTAGAAGGGATAAAACGCGGGCACTCGTGCGCACGAGTGTTTGACCACCCCTAGTGATTTTGTGATACCATGTACTGGATTGTTGTGGATTGTTGTGGTATTGTTGTGGAATTTAGACCACTTATTTCCTCTCTTGACTCATAGGACACGCATGTTTCGATTGTTATTGTTTCCAGTCTGCCTATCATGAACCTTGTTTGTTTAATTTCCTATCTTTCAATTCGTGCATGATATTTAGACTGCCTTGATTGATAATTCATGAATTACTGTTATATTCTTTTGGCTTTACTTTCGATTTCTCTCAGTTGCTCACCGTCTAGTTTGTGACGGTGGGTGCAGATAGGACGGAGAGCAGTAGAGGCAAGGGACCTTGCCTAGGAGACTTTTTGTGAGCAGCTGGACGTGAGGTACCGAAATGTAGGCTCATGTTTATTTCTTTTTATATGACGTTTATATATATGTTTGTTTTGTAACTGGGGAATATGTTTTGAGGTGGATTCCATCAATCCATTTTGTTGACTTGGATATGACTATATCGAGGTTTTCCACATTTATATAGATTCATAATTTCCCTTTGATTGAGTTATTTCCCAATATTTGACTAGAATATGATTTTGCTTCCGCTGTGTTATAATTGCAATAACTCTTTCATAAATCTTGAAATTTTGATAATTTGAGGCTGACTAGGCTCGTCAGGTTCGCTGAGAAACTGACTCGGGACCTGCACGGGTCTAGGCAGGGCGTACCCAAATGCATTGGGAATTTGGGCCCGTCACACAGCCATGTTCAGGCTGTTGGGTTTTGGGGTTCATGCGCAGCGGAGATTTCAAAACAATTTTGATAAAAACCCCAACAGGATCCGAATCAGATTCCATTTAAACATGTTTAAACTACGAAAACTTAATCATACCTCAGTCGCAATACCTCTCTGAAGGTTAATCAATCTCTAAGGCGCTGCTAATGACGAACGCCCTCTACTAGCTGTCCACACACGAACAGCGGCCGAGATTCAAAGTGCTAGCTTCGAGAGAATACCAAACCTTTTGTTTCTCTCCAAAACGATCCAGAGCATACCAAAAACTCTAAGTTGTTTCTTGAAACAAAATAGAGTTTTAGCCTTTTAATCTTTCTTGTCATTGTATTCTAACTCAAAGTGTCTATTTATACAACCCTTGTATATAGACGGTTAAGTAAATTACACATATACCCCTACTTAAAGACGTATAAGTGTAATACACTACAATGACGTTTCTGTCATGAATTTTATCATACAAAATTCATTTTTTTGAACCATCTTAAAATCTTGCAAAACCATTCTTAGTGTGCGACCCAATAGGCTCATACAACGTTGGCAGTGTACCAAAACACATTTTGGTATACAAGTCATAAGCGGCCTCTAGCAAGACATTATGACTACCCAAGTTGTACGAATATCAAATCGATATAACCTAATCAATAGTGTATATAACATCCTTTTGTCACATGATATCCTTTTGATCAAACATAAGGCATGAAATTGTCATCCAACATGTTCAATCGTACTAGTCTCGATTTCTAGGTAGACTGAAAACATCTAAGTGACATTGATCAATATCAATTCACTTAGACTAGGCCTTTTAACAGTCTAACACATCGAGGGATCCACTGGATATCTCTCTTTATATGAGAGGGACAAATTCTATCTCAATTACACAACTTCATCACATTATTCACACAGTAACCAATCATAACCTTTATAATCATCCGGTTAAAGACAACGTTTGATTGCGTCAAATCACTGTATTCCTAATGTTGAAGTCTCTGTAATCTCAAGTCGAGGACTGAAAAATATACCTATCATGAGAAACAACTATGACTTAATCCATGTGATGTTCTCATAGCGGGTCGGTCCAGTACTTTGTTCCCTAACAAATACTCATGATCTTGATTCGTATTCCTATACGTATGATCATCGTATGATCATCAATCAAGACTCACACTAGTCTTAATTCATTATAGTTCCCAAGATAATAATCGACTAGGGACATTTAGGATATTTCTGTAAATACCCATGGATCTTATTATAATGTAAACATGCAAATCAATTATAATAAACAACAAATGAAATCCTCTATTTTATTAACTAAAATTTATTCATAAAGACTTGTTAATGGATTGACCTAGGGCACATTTCCCAACATCTCCCACTTGCTCTAGGGCCAATCATTCATGCATCTAATGCCTAATGATCTAACATGACCATCATGTTTCCCTTGTGGAAGAGCTTTTGTCAATGGATCCGCAACGTTGTCTTCGATAGGTACTCGCAAATCTTTACGTCTCCCTCTCAATAATTTCTCTCGATGAGATGAAAACGTTCGAGTATATGTTTGGATCTGTGGTGTGATCTAGGTTCCTTGGCTCGTGCTATTGCCCCGTTATTGTCCAATATAAACAAACAGGGGTTAGCAATACTTGGAACCACACCTAGTTCGTCGAGAAATGAACTTTTTGATCCAAAGCGCCTCCTTTCTTTGCATCGGACGCCGCAATATACTCACTTTCATTGTAGAATCTGCCACGCTCTCTTACTTCGAACTTTTCCACTTTTTACTTTGCCCCATTCAAAGTAAACACATATCCAGATCTACGATCTAAAATCATTTATATCGCTTTGAAAACTTGCATCTGTGTAACCATTTACAACTAGATCATTTTCAAAACCTCCATAGACCAAGAATACATCCTTAGTCTTTCTTAAGTACTTAAGGATGTTCTTTACTGCTATCCAGTGACTCTCACCTGGATCTGACTGATATCTGCTTGTAGTGCTCAAAGCATATGATACATCAGGCCGAGTGCATAGCATGGCGTACATGATAGATCCAATAGCAGATGCATATGGAATCTTATTCATACGGTCTCGCTCATCATTTGTCCTAGGACATTGATTCTTGCTGAGACTTATGCCATAAGACATTGGCAACAATCCTCTTTTAGAGTCTTTTAGAGTCTTGCAAACCGAACCTATTCGACCTTGTCTATGTAAGCACTCGACTTAGACCGATTAGCCTCTTAGATCTATCCCTATAGATCCTTATCCCTAGGATATAGGTGCATCTCCTAAGTCTTTCATTGAGAAACACTTCCCTAACCAAGACCCGACACTCGCAATGTTGGGATGTCATTTCCAATGAGTAATATATCATCAACATACAATACACTTAAAAACAACTACACTCCCACTGACCTTCTTGTATACACAAGGCTCATCTTCATTCTTAATAAAACCAAAATCCTTGATTGCTTCATCAAAACGAAGATTCCAACTTCGAGAAGCTTGCTTTAATCCATAAATGGATCTTTGAAGCTTGCATACCTTCCTAGAATTCTCAGGATGTGCAAAACCTTCAGGTTGTGTCATATACACGTCCTCAAGCAGCTTTCCATTAAGAAATGCTGTTTTTACATCCATTTGCCATATCTCATAGTCATAATATGCAGAAATGGCAATTAAAATTCTTATAGATTTAAGTATGGCTACTGGCGAAAAAGTTTCATCATAATCAACACCTTGAGTCTGCCTGAAACCTTTTGCTACAAGTCTTGCTTTGAAAGTATGCACTTTGCCATCCATGTCAGTTTTCTTCTTGAAAACCCATTTACATCCAATGGTCTTACCACCTTCAGGTTAAATCAACCAAGTTCCAAACTTGGTTATCGTACATGGATTGCATCTCAGAGTTCATGGCACTTAGCCATTTATTTGAGTCTGGTCCAGACATAGCCTCCTGATAAGTGGTGGGCTCATTTTGATCTATAAGCAACACATCACGATTATAAGTAATGAGAAATCCGAATCTCTCTGGCTCATGTCTCACCCTACCAGATTTACGTGGGCCTTGTGTCACTTGCGGAGATTCAACTGGTTCAGAACGTTGTTGAACTTCCGAAGCGGTTCGTTGTTTATTTGTGATTCTTGAACTTCTTCAAGATTTATTTCTTTCCCACTAGTGTCTTTTGAAATAAACTGTTTTTCCATAAAGGCACCATACCGAGCAACAAACACTTTGTTCTCGGCGGGATTATAAAAGTAATATCCTTTTGTTTCCTTAGGATACCCTACAAATAAACACTTATCAGATTTAGGTGCTAGTTTTTCTGAGACTTGTCATTTTACGTAAGCCTCACAAATTTCCCAATCTTAAGAAAAGAAAAACTAGGTCTCTTCCCGTACCATATCTCATATGGTGTTTTATCAACCGCTTTAGAAGGAACTCGATTTAGAGTGAAAGTTGCAGTTTGTAATGCATAACCCAAAAGGATATAGGAAAATCTGCATGACTAATCATAGATCGAACCATATCTAATAAGGTTCGATTTCTACTTTCAGAAACTCCATTCCTTTTCTTTTGGGTGTTTTAAAGCAGGAACAGGTTGGGGCTTGACTTGTTCCACAGGCTTTGCGACAAGTGCAGCAGCAGCCTTGGCAACTTTAGCCTTGCCTTTGCCTTTCTTCTTCATTTCCTTTCCCTTTTGGACCATCAGCACATTATTAGAGGGTTTCTTGATATTTTGTTCAGCAGTTTTGAGCATCAAATGCAACTCGAAATTGATTTCTCCATATTATTCATATTGTAGTTCATCACAAATTGTGAGTAACTCTCTGGGTAATGAATTTAGGATCAAATCCGTAGCCAACTCTTGGCTTATGGGAAATCCAAGTCTATCAAGTTGGTCAACATAGCCCTTCATCTTCGAACATGAGGACTAACTGACGCACCCTCAGTCATCTTACAAGAATGCAGGTTCTTGACTGTCTTGAACCTTTCTTGCCTAGCTTGCTGTTGGAACATTTCCTTCAGCGTCACATCCATGTCGTAAGCTTCCATTAGTTCCATGTCCTTCTGAAGTTCAGGAACCATAGTTGCCAACATAATGCATGCAACATCAGTAGAATCGTTGACATGCTCATTATGCGCATCCTTCACAGCTTTCGTAACATTGACTGGTGGGTCCTCAGGGATCGGAGCATCTAGGACATACAACTTGCGTTCATGCTTGAGAACGATTCTCAAGTTTCTGAACCAATCAAGAAAGTTAGTCCCAGATAGCTTATCCTTCTCAAGGATAGATCGCAGTGACAGGGGATTATTGTTACTTGAAGAGGCCATTGATCTACAATAAAGATTATGCGAGTTTATTTTAGTATAGAGGAATAGACTCCCACTAAATTAACAACCCTCCTAAAACATACTTGTTTATTTAGGGGACTAAATCCATATTTCACCTAATTCTATGACAAATATGGCATGAAACACGAACTAGATTTTTTAGGTAGGTAACAGCTTACCAATTACATCTTATGTAACTTTAGATACTTTTATGAGATACAGGACATCTTATGTCTTAGCATGTTTTTATCTCATCATATGCCTAAAGCCCAAAACTATTTTGATAGCTTTATTAAGTCGAACCAATTTAAACATTTAGGTAACTCTTACCTAACTTATCTCACCAAGATAACACAATACACCCAACTATGGCTGAAACTATATTAGTGCGATCGAGGCCTTGACAAGTGTTTAAAATTGGATGGCACAAGACTTAAGATTTAATAGATGGATTTTATTCAGTTTTAGTGATTTTAATTAAACAATGAAATATCATATATTTTATTGATTTATAGAACCACTAAACAATTTACGAAATTTTTATGCTATTCAGTAATAGAAGAATTTCCATGCGCTAGGATTAGTTAGACGGCGATCCCAATCGGCGTTCAATGGCAGGGAAACAAAGCGGTGCCCTCTTTTTTTTTTTTTTTTTTTTTTTTTTTTTTTTTTTTTAGAAGACAAATCTCAATTCCTAAAATTGAAATTTGCTATAGAAAATCATAATTTTTGCTGATTTTACTATACTAAATTTACCCCTTAATTTATCCAAAATTAAGTCAATTAAAACATTTTTAATTAACTCGGGCCCACATCTAACTAATCATCTTATCCTAATCCAATTAGGACTTTAGATATTTGAATCCTACTATATCACCAATAACAAGATTCTTGATATTTATCTCCTATTCTAATTTGTTATCTATCTTTATCAAATAGAGACTTCATAACAAAATAGAAATAACAAGATAAATAAGTAATTTCAAAAATTAATTATTTATAAATAAATAATTTCGAAAATTATTTATTTATTTTGGATTTAAGATATTTAAATCCTAGTATATCACTAATAACAAGATTCTTGATATTTATCTCTTATTCTAATTTGTTATCTGTCTTTATCAAATAGAGACTTCATAACAAAATAGAAATAACAAGATAAATAAGTAATTTCAAAAATTAATTATTTATAAATAAATAATTTCGAAAATTATTTATTTATTTTGGATTTAAGATATTTGAATCCTAGTATATCACTAATAACAAGATTCTTGATATTTATCTCCAATTCTAATTTGTTATCTATCTTTATCAAATAGAGACTTCATAATAAAATAGATATAACAAGATAAATAATAATTTCGAAAATTAATTATTCATAAATAAATTATTTTGAAAATTAATTATTTATTTTGGATTTAAGATATTTGAATCCTAGTATATCACTAATAACAAGATTCTTGATATTTATCTCCAATTCTAATTTGTTATCTATCTTTATCAAATAGAGACTTCATAACAAAATAGATATAACAAAATAAATAATAATTTCAAAAATTAATTATTTATTAATAAATAATTTCGAAAATTAATTATTTGCAATTTCGATCTTCATCCAAATAACCACAAATTGAATCATGAACTACTATCCCAATCAAACCTAATGGTGTCATGGATCATAGAACACGAAACTCAATTCATCAAAATTATTCAAATTAACCTAACATGGTTACTAGCATGTACGAAAGTAATTTCAATTAAATCACGAATATATGTATCATATACACAAAACATGATAATAAATCTCACAGAAAACTTATGTATATCACATATACATCAACTATTAACATGCTTTCAATCATATCTCATAAGAAAACATGCAATGAGTTTAATGGAATCAAACTCGAAGGCTCGATACCACTTGGTTGGGTTTTGGGGTTCATGCGCAACGAGATTTCAAAACAATTTTGATAAAAACCCCAACAGGATCCGAATCAGATTCCATTAAAACATGTTTAAACTACGAAAACTTAATCATACCTCAGTCGCAATACCTCTCTGAAGGTTAACCAATCTCTAAGGCGCTGCCAATGACGAACGCCCTCTACTAGCTGTCCACACACGAACAGCGGCCGAGATTCAAAGTGCTAGCTTCGAGAGAATACCAAACCTTTTGTTTCTCTCCAAAACGATCCAGAGCATACCAAAAACTCTAAGTTGTTTCTTGAAACAAAATAGAGTTTTAGCCTTTTAATCTTTCTTGTCATTGTATTCTAACTCAAAGTGTCTATTTATACAACCCTTGTATATAGACGGTTAAGTAAATTACACATATACCCCTACTTAAAGAAGTATAAGTGTAATACACTACAATGACGTTTCTGTCATGAATTTTATCATATAAAATTCATTTTTCTGAACCATCTTAAAATCTCGCAAAACCATTCTTAGTGTGCGACCCAATAGGCTCATACAACGTTGGCAGTGTACCAAAACACATTTTGGTATACAAGTCATAAGCGGCCTCTAGCAAGACATTATGACTACCCAAGTTGTACGAATATCAAATCGATATAACCTAATCAATAGTGTATATAACATCCTTTTGTCACACGATATCCTTTTGATCAAACATAAGGCATGGAATTGTCATCCAACATGTTCAATCGTACTAGTCTCGATTTCTAGGTAGACTGAAAACATCTAAGTGACATTGATCAATATCAATTCACTTAGACTAGGCCTTTTAACAGTCTAACACATCGAGGGATCCACTGGATATCTCTCTTTATATGAGAGGGACAAAGTCTATCTCGATTACACAACTTCATCACATTATTCACACAGTAACCAATCACAACCTTTATAATCATCCTAAGGTTAAAGACAACGTTTGATTGCGTCAAATCACTCGTATTCCTAATGTTGAAGTCTCTGGTAATCTCAAGTCGAGGACCGAAAAATATACCTATCATGAGAAACAACTATGACTTAATCCATGTGATGTTCTCATAGCGGGTCGGTCCAGTACTTTGTTCCCTAACAAGTACTCATGATCTTGATTTGTATTCCTATACGTATGATCATCGTATGATCATCAATCAAGACTCACACTAGTCTTAATTCATTATAGTTCCCAGTATAATAATCGACTAGGGACATTTAGGTATTTCTGTAAATACCCATGGATCTTATTATAATGTAAACATGCAAATCAATTATAATAAACAGCAAATGAAATCCTCTATTTTATTAACTAAAATTTATTCATAAAGACTGTTAATGGATTGACCTAGGGCACATTTCCCAACACAGGCCCCCATGACGTCGTTTAAAGCGTTAAATTTGTTCCTCTCTAGAATGGACGTCGTGAGTGACATCGCCAAGAGAAATGATTCACGACATCACTTAAAGCGTCGAACCTATTTGCCTCTGGTTTGGATGTTGTGATTGACGTCGTGGGGCTTAATGTTCCACGACGTCCCTCGCGGTTTGAAAAGCATAACTCTAATCCAGGGTTTTTCGGAACCCCGACTCGTGTCGTCGCATTTCAAGCGTATCCCAAACTCATAGGTACGTCCAATACTACCTAACACACCATTCAAACTTTGTTGAAACGTTCGAAAACCTCCGATACCAAATTCACGTCCAAAACCTCCAAAAATTCAACCAAAAATGCACAAAAATCCCAATCCTTAATACCACCATATCAACAGCATTTCCTTAATCCATTGATCACAAATTTCATCAACAAAAATCCAATAAAATCGAAACCCCAAAATGTTATCCGAAATCATCGCGACGAAAATGCACAAAATAACATCAAAACATAGATAATCATGTGGGGAGTCGGGATCTCACCTTTAAACACGTAGTGTTGGGTTTTTGGGGTTCATACGCAGCAAAAAATTCAAAACAATTTAAAAAAACCCCAAAAAGATAGCAAATAAGTTCCATTAAACAAGATATACAAAAGAAAACCATACCTTAATTCGTGCTTTCCTTCTCTACTTATTTGATCTCCAAGATGCTCAAGCGTGCATCCTCTATCAGAAATCCACATATGAATGATGACCACAATTTGGAGTGCTAGCCCAAAAAGAGATAGAAAACATTTTTCCTCTCTCCCAAAATCCAAAGAATTCATAAATATTAAAATGAAATTCCTTAATTGTTTTTAGGGTATGACCCTTTATTATTTATATGTGTATATAAGCCCTCACCTAAAATTCAGTAATACAACTATTATATTTAAGTAGTTTAAGCAAATTGCTCATATACCTCTATTAATAAGTTATCATATAACAAATCATAAGGGAGTTTATGTCATGAATTTTATCATATAAAATTTATTACTCTAGACCAATTGAAATTGTGCAAAGCCATTTTTTGTGTGTATCCCAATAGGTTCACGCGATGTTAGTAGTGACCCAAAAACCATTTTCGATACACAAGTCGTAAACGTTCTCTAGCAAGGCATTATGAGTACCCAAGTTGCATGAATATCAAAATCGATACAACATAATGAACATCATATATCATATCCTTTTGTCGTGCGATATCCTTTGATTAAACATAAGACATGAAAAGTCACCCTTAATGTTCAATCATACTAGCCTCGATCTTTAGGTTGACTAAAAACATTCAAGTGTCATTGATCATATCAATCCACTTATCGAAAGATCCACTGATATATTTATCTTTATAAGAGGGACAAATTCTATCTTGATTACACACCTCACATATTGCTCACATGATAACTAATCACAATCTTTATAATCGTTAGGTTAAAGACAACGTTTGATTGTGTCAAATTATCATGTTCCTAACATTGAAGTCTATGGTAATCTCAAGTCGAAAGGCTAAATGATATACTATCAAGTGTAACACCTATAACTTAATCCATATGGTGTTCTCATAGCGGGTCGGTCCAGTTCCTTGTTCTCTAACAAGTACTCATGATCTCGATTCATATCACAATACACATGATCATCACATGACCATTAATCAAAACTCACACTAGTCTTAATTCATTATAATTCCCAGTATAAAGACCGACTAGGGACAATTAGGATATTTCAATAAATACCCATAGATCTTATTATAAGGTAAACATGCAATAATTTATAATAAAGTAACAAATGAAAAATCTCTATTTTATTAACTAAAATTATAAGATAAACAATGTTTATAGATTGATCTAGGGCACATGCTCCAACACCTAGTTGGTTAATCCCCAACATCGCTCTGAGCTCGAAAGCACCGAAACCCATTGCCCCTCGTCACCGTTTCGTTTGAATAAGAAATGAGAAAGGAAATGAGAGGAGAGAGAAAAGTTGGTGGAATTGTTCATATACTCCCCCTCATCATTTCTCATACATGTATCTCGAGGCATATCCAATGGCCCTCCTTTACTCCAGCCACTAATCGTAACTCAAATCTTATGACATACTTTGTGACTTGCACCTCACAACTTAATCGTTTCCCACTCAAACCTCACGTTCCCGGACCCGTACCCGTATCGCACCATGACTCACACATTGTGCGCTCCTGGACGTACCAACGTATCAGACACATTACACAAAGTTTATTTATTATTTAATTCATTTATTATTTTCCAATAATTCACTAATTATCATTTTCTATGTTTAAAATACCTAAATTTCACTAGATTATCTGAAAATTTATGTTTTCCTAGGCGAAACTTCACTAACAAATTCGGTACGATAAATAAAATAAAATCACGCACAAAGACATATGACATTCACATTTAGGTATAAATAATAGTACAGTCATCACAGAAAAATAAATTATACCTCAGTGTCTACTCTCGAGACTTAGTCAATATGACAAGTCACAACAATCAGGTCATAGTCCTGAAACGTAACAAGTGGCACGAATTAAGTTTGAAGGTCGTTACAGTCTTCCCAACTTATTAGAATTTCGTCCTCGAAATTAAACTAATAATTAACTCAAAGTAACAACTTACCAGAATCAAAACAAATAAGGAAAATACTTGCACATATAGGACTCTAATTCTTAGGTCAATTCCTCATCTCCGTGGTGCTGCCACATAACGAGAACAGACGATGTCTCCATGTACCTCGGTATCGTAACCTTCCTGTCCACAATCTGAATCGATTGCTCCTCATAAGTAATATCACACCGCAAGTCAATCTAACTCAAGTTTACCGTTCGTTGCTGTCCTTCGCTTGACTTGTCTATTCGAAACGTAGAGATATGTAAAACTGGATGAACTCAACTTCGGTTAGCTGAGGCAACAACTTTAACTCATAAGCAACCTTGCTGACTCTATTCAAAATCCTAAATGGCCCAATAAACCTAAGTGCAACTTTTCCTTTGATTTCGAACCGTTTGTGACCCTTTAGAGGCGAAACCTTCAGATAAACATAGACTCCCTTGTCCTACTGTAACTCGTCGTGGTACTTGTCATAGTATTTCTTCTGTCTCTCTTGAGTACCCTTCAACCTTTGACGAATCTGTCGTACCTTCATAGTGTGATCCATAACAATCTTTAGCCCAACTGTTATTACATCCTCGGCCTTCGCCCAACACGATGGTGATTTGTAAGGCCTTCCATACAATGCCTCAAATAGTGTCATCCTGATACTAGCCTGGAAAATGTTGTTGTATGCAAACTCACATAGATGAAGGTACTCTTCTGAAGATCCTCCGTACTCTAGTACGCAATCCTAAGCATGTCCTCTAAAACCTGAATCAATCTCTTAGACTTTCCACATGTCTGTGGATGGTACGTTGTACTCAAATCAAGCCTGGTGCCAAACTGAGCCTGCATGCTCTACCATAACAATGAAGTGAACTACGGTCCTCTATCTGACACAATTGGCAACGGAACTCCGTGCAATCTGACTATCTCTCACTTATAGAGAATGTTCAATCTGTCAACTCTGTGTAGTGGATATCAGTATAAAATGTGCAGATTTCATCAATTTGTCTGTAATTACCTAGATATTGTCATGTTCACGAGGAGATCGAGGCAAACCACTAACAAAATCTATAGCAATGTGCTCCCACTTCCAATGTGGAATGGGAAGAGGCTACAACAAACCTCTAGGTCGCCTATGCTCAGCCTTAACATGCTGGCATATCTCACATGCTCATATAAAATCTGAAACATCGACTTTCATCTCCGACCACTAGAAAAGACGTTGTATATCAGAATACATCTTGGTTTGACCCGGATGAACAGAAAAATGAGAACGGTGAGCCTCTTAAAGTATTTCAATGCGTAACTTAGCCAATAATGGAATCCATATTCGTCCTCTATACCTCAAACATGAGTCTGTCATTCGACTCTAGCCTAAGCTATATCATTGAAATGCTCGTACATCTTATCGGTCTATTATCCTTCAAGAACAGTTTGAAGTGAAATAGTATGCATCCCCATCTGACCACAAATCTCTGTCTTGGTAATAGCCAATACATCAACTGAACTCATCATCTAGGCTGTCTCAAGTAACACATACGCATAAGTCATATGACATATAACTACCTCAATATTAGATCTTCTCATACGCAAAGCATCAACAACTATGTTGGCCTTCCCAAGATGATACTCAAGCAAAAAGTCAAAATCCTTCAAGAATTCTAACCAACGTCTCTGTCTCATATTTAACTCCTTCTAAGAGAATAGATACTTCAAGATCTTATGGTCAATGAACAAATCAAACCTCATACCATATAGTCTCCAAATCTTCAATGCAAATACCATAACAACCAACATTAAATCATCCGTCAGATAATTCTTCTTATAAACCTTGAGCTGTCGAGTTGCATATGCAATTGCGCCCTGCATTAGCATACAACTTAAAACAACGTTTGACACATCAGTATGAATCACCAAATCCTCCCTTGTCTCAAGCAATGCCAGAACTGGTGCAGTCGTCAGCTTCTCCTTCAGAGTGGAGAATGCTTGATCAAAACTCTTGTCCTAGTCAAACTTCATATTCTTTTGAGTTAGTCTAGTCACTAGTGTAGCAATCTTGGAAAAATCTTGCATAAAATAGCGATAATACCCAGCTAATCCCAGAAAATTACAAATCTTTGTCAATGTAGTCAAAGTAGGTCAGTCAATCACTGCTTTAAGGTCAGTTAATCACTGCTTTAATCTTTACGGGGTCCACAGAAACTCTATTGGCTCCAACTATACATGCCCCAAAAATTTGACCTCTGTAAGCCAAAACTCACACTTACTGAACTTGATGTACAATCGGTGATCCCTCAAAGTCTGTAGAACTCTTCGGAGACGTCCCTCGTGATCCTCACGAGTCCTGGAATAGATAAGGATATTATTAATGAACACAATCATAAATCTATCCAGATAAGTCCTTAGTACTCTGTGCATGAGATCCATAAACATAGCTAGCGCGTTAGTCAAACCAAATAGCATGATTGTAAACTGATAATGGTCGTATATCATACTGAATGCAATCTTCTCCCTGTCTTTAGCTCTAATATTGAGCTGGTGATAACCTGACCTCAAGTAAATCTTTGAAAACCACTGCGCTCCCATCAATTGGTCAATAAGATCATCGATACGAGGAAGCCGATACTTGTTTTTCATAGCCACCCGGTTCAGCTGCCTATAATCAATGCACAACCTTAGGCTGTCGTCTTTCTTTTTCAGAAATAACACCAACATGCCCCATGGTGACATGCTAGGATTAATAAATCCCAACTCCAGCAACTCGTCCAATTGAGTCCTCAGTTCCTCCAACTTTAGAGGTGCCATCCTATACGACAGTATAGAAATGGGTTTATTCCCAAGGACTAAGTCAATGCTGAAATCTATCTCCCTCGGTGGTGATAGTCCTGGCAGATTCTCCGAAAATACGTTCGTGAACTCACACACTACCGACACATCTCTAATACTAATTTTGAGTCTCTCAGAAGTACTCATGACACTCGCAAGCAACTCGGTCTCATTACTCGTGGCAATCCTGCTCCTGATAATCGAAAGTAAAACAGTTGTCCCCTAAAAGCTGACCTGCTTACCATCTGATAATAGAATCGTAATAGTCTTCCCATAACAATCAATATGAGCATGATAAGCTCCTAACCAATCCATGCCTAACAATGCATCAAACTCTAGAAACTTAAGCACTCTCAAATCAGCAAGCAAATCATGACCCTCTATAACTATCAAACAGTTAACACACAAGTTCGAGCATATCTTGTACGCAGCAGTTGTGCTAAAGATCAAGGGTCTATTAAGCCTACTGGGTCTCAACCCTAATGCATCTACTATGCGTCTAGAAATAAATGAAACTATAGAACCAAAATTAAACATAGTATGCATCAAAGTACTACAAATCAAAGCCATACCCTCAATAAGATTACGAGCGGCTCCCTGATCTGGCTCAACAGTAACCTAGACTCTCTCCCTCTACTGCTAATGATGATGTTGTAGTTGTGCTCTCGTCAGCTATGGACATTGAATATGAAGATAGCCTATCTGACCGCACTTGAAGCAAGTACACATCTCTCGTGATCTAGAAGACATCTCCTAAATCTGAACCTGTCCACGTCCCTGTGCAGGTCTCTAAGTCTGAGCCTGTCCGGAACTCTGTGTTTGTCCCTATGTCTGCCCACCGCCTCTACCTGTGTCCTTACTCTCAGAATATTGTCTAGGTCGAGTAGCCTGTGGTGGTTGACTAATAAAGCTCGATGCAGGTACTAGTGGAACAATAGTTGTCTGTACAAGTCGTGATGGTGTTGCAACTGACCCAACACTCTCGGTTCTATCGTCCCTAAAACCCTGCCTATACTACCTCTTCTTATCATATCAACGATATAAACATGTCTTCAGTTGAATAGCTTTAGCCTCCTCATGATGTGTACGTAAATAACTCTCCCTAACTAAACTCAGCTCATAAGCTCTCTGCAACGTGTTTGGTTCAGTGGAGAAAACAACACCTCCAATCTCGGGCAACAAACCACCCATGAA
Organism: Stephania japonica; assembly: GCA_039657345.1. Taxonomy (NCBI): domain Eukaryota; kingdom Viridiplantae; phylum Streptophyta; class Magnoliopsida; order Ranunculales; family Menispermaceae; genus Stephania; species Stephania japonica. Next base: position 38,732,072 of record CM077559.1, read on the forward strand.
GTAGTACACCCGATCAACCTCTCTATCTTTTGAGCCTCTAGCGTAGGGTAGCTACTGTAAATACCATCCCATAAAATCCATGACGGACTCATCTACAAAGTGTCATAGAGTACAGAACTCGTTCCTCTTCTCCCACTTTATAGTAGGAGGAAAGTACTTTAAATTGAATTGTGTCTTGAAGTCTACCCAATCCTCGAGTACTCCTCTGGTAGCTACCATCGTAGTCCACCAGTCATCATCCTCCCTCAGTAACATCAAAGAAGAAATAGAGGCTCTCATATGCTCCTCGGTAGCAATGATACTGTGCACATTCTCGTGGCTCTTCAAAAACCTCTCAACAACTACCAAATTTGTACCACCATAAAACTCAGTAGGGTTATGCCTCTTGAACTCCCATAACTGTCTCGCCTCCGCTGTGGCCTTAATGCCCTTCTCTACTACTGTAGTAGGCATTATCTCAATCTGTACGGGAAGTACAACTGGTACTACCTTAGTTTATAGCGGTGGTAATAAAATAGTCTCATGTATCGCTGCAATGGTAGTAAGAGCCGTAGAAGTAGCCACAACTATAGGTGTATCAATTTCTTGAGTAGCGAGCAATCTAAATGTATACGGTGAATTTGGTGTAGCCGTAAATGGTGTCCTCAATATCCTCAAGATCTCTTCTAACCGCTGATCCTGGGATGTGACTCTCTGTGTTAAAGTCTTGAACTACTCAACACTAACAACTCGAGGACCTGCAACTCCACTATCATCACTGGGCTCGGTCTGATTCTTCATCACAATTTGCAATATAAAGAGAATCCCCGAATCAGTGGATAACTACCAAAATAATATAATACACCACAACAGATATAACATATAGGATCAAGATTTTACTTTTCCCCAACTCTCCTCACTTCACAACTAAGATTCTAAGTTACGATCATAGGATTCCACTATACTTTCCAATTGTTTCCTAACTTTTTAGTTCATTTGCAACTTATGATGGTTGGAAAGTTAATCAAGAGTCAAGTGATAAACCCTGTGCTCTGATACCAACTTTGGCGGCCCCAGTTCCCCATAAAACTCGGCCCCACCTGGCCTAGTCGTACGTGAATCCCCAAGACCATAATCGGGAAATCAATGCATGCCTAGTCAGCCTCAAATCTTTCTTTCCTCACTAATTGAACAATTTTAAAGTTGAGTTATTAGATTATATCATTTCAAGTAGTTATTAGTTAGTATGACAAGTCTCAATAGTTAGGTCATAGTCCTGAAACAAAACACATAGCACGAATTAAGCTTAAGGGTCGTTACAACTATGTTTAGGATTGTATATTTGTCCAAGTGTGCTTTACTAAAATAGGAAACCGAGAAGTGTCAGGTGTTTTTATGAAACTTTATAGCCACTTTAGATGAATTATTAGTGTCCTATCTGTTTAAGTGAAAATTATGGTCATTGCATGTGATTGTTGAGTTTAACTTTTGAATCCCTAAAGTCTAGGATAGTTTTCCCTTTATTTAGTTCGTCACTTCGTGTCTACGTGCTTGTTTGTTTTAATTTGCTTGTTTCTATTGTTTGCTCATGTTTTTTTATTCGTATTAGTTTTAGTTCACTCCATTCTTTTAAAAATCGTTTTTTCCCTTATTTTTTTCCTAAAGTAACCCAATTCCTTATGGTTCGATCCCTTTACTTACCACGACTACAAGTTAATGTAGGAAATGGTAACCTGATAAGGGTTCTATCCTTTTAGACCTGAAAATCGAGATGACTTGTCGTGAGTTAAGGAAGGAAGCTCTTTGGAGGAAGTCACAACTAAAGGCTTCCAAATTCAAGTCATTAAACACCATGGCGGATCCTAATCCACCTCCACCTTTACCTCCACCTCCCTGTCAATTGACAATTGGGGAAGCCAAAGCTAATGATCAAGCACATTTGGTACAACAACCCCTTTGCATTGCATACCCTCTTCATGATGGAGCATTTGAGTTTAGGTCCGGTTTCATTGACATTTTACCACACTTTTATGGTAAAAAGGATGAAGACCTTCATGCATTCCTTAAGGAGTTTTATCACACATGCTCCTTAATTAGGTCTCCAAATGCGGGAGAGGACACAATGGTTAAGCTTCGAGCGTTTCTACTTTGCCTTATAGACAAAACGCAAGGAGTGGCTTTACTACCTTTCGCCCGGTTCCATCACGATTTGGACCGAGAGGCTTGCTGCATTCTTAAGTAACTATTTCTTTGAAACTCGAGCTTCCACATTTAGGAGAGAAATTTGCAGCATCAAAATGGGAGATAGTGAGACCATGAGTCAGTATTGGGAGAGATACAAGGATCTACTTGCTAGTTGTCCCAATCACCAACAAAATGATCTTTCTATTGCCCGTTTCTTTTATGATGGCATGACACCATTTGAGTGACGCATGTTTGATAATTTTTGTGGTAGCCACATTAAAAACAAAACTCTCAAAGAGTTTATGGACCTTTATGAAGCAATAGCAAGTCAATATCGTCAATATTGTGACCGCATAATGAGTCTTACTGACGAGCCACAAGGCAAGTTGGTTCAATAGGAGTGATGAAAAGATTGATAGGCTCACCGCCTTGGTTGAGAAACTTGTTCAAGTTGATCCTAAACAAGCCAAAGTTTGTAGCCTATGTGCCAATTCCTCTCATCCCACTGACACTTCTCCGCTTCTCTTTTAACATGAGCAATGAGCCAATGCTATTGAAAATCATTTCCAAGGATAACCCCATGCACCATTTAACAATGCATATCAACTTGAAGTCTGAAGTCATCCAAATTTGAGTTATGTAGCCTTTAATCCAAACTACTACACCTTTGCTCCAAGAGGTCAACCTTTGCCTCAACTCAACCCTCCATGTAATGATCTGTTACCCTAAGCACGTAATTAGCGTTAATTCGGATCCTAATTAATTCGAGTTAGACTCGTGGTTAAGCTCACTTTGTCTCGACTAGCGTGTGTCAGATTTGTGTGATGTATTGTGTTTGTTAGGAGTGTATTATTAACTATGGAAAATAATGTGATTAAGGGTGCCTCACATGGGTTATGGGGTAATGTACATGTTCGAGGGTACTCGTTAGCGTGTACTACGAAATTATAGGCGTAATTATAGACATATATTTTGTGGTAATATATAAACATAAACATAAATTAAAATAGAAATAATTAATAATTGTTGGGCGCTAAGTGGCACTCGAGGCTACGAGTGACATGCGTGGGTCGTACGGTGGTATGTACGCCCGAGGGCGCTGGTTGGCGCACACAACAAAATCGTAGGCGCGAAACTATCGGCATATATATATAATTAAATCAGGAAAAAATGTGAAATTACCATTAAGGGTAGCTAAAAGTGAAGAAAAATAGGATGAACATAGGGACAAAATGGTCATTTGACCACCGCAAATTATCTATATTCATTACCACCTCATTTTCATATTAAAATAAAAAATAGAGAGTATGAAAGAGAGAGAGGGAGAATCAGAGGAGAAGTGAATTCGTGCGATGGAGATCGAGGAGAGACGTAGAGGTGATGGCGAAGGTGAAAGGTTATTGTGCTTGTCGTTGTCATTGTACTAGTGGTTATTGTTTTGTAGTTGGGAGGGTTCGGCTATGGTTGTCGCCATGGTCGCCGTCCTGCTGGAGATGAACCATCCAGACCCCAAATAAAAAAATATTATAAAGACGGAACAGAGCAATCTTTGTTCCGCTGAGAAAGAAGGTTCTGAACTAGGCCGATTCGGCTTCGTTGAACCGAACCCAGTTCAGCCCGGTTCAGGCCCAAAAACTAAATAAATATAAAAAAAGAAATTATGGAAAATTAAGGAAAACCCCAAAAAATATCCCACCCTGACTCGTGTCGCCATAAGCGAATCTCCCGACATGCTCAGGGATTCAACATCAGTCCAACCATGGACACGAATCATTCCAAACACGTTCGAAATCATTGACAGAAACCCAAAACGAAATCATTTCGAAAATCATCAAAATTTTGCCAAAATCCCGAAACTCATCCAAATCAATAACGGCTTTCATAAAACATGTGTTGATCGTCGCGGCAATCACCAATACGTTGAGAGCTTCGATCGAATCCGAAATCCGACGTGGTGTTTCGAAATTGTCACGACGAACGTGGATGAAACTAATACCAACGCGTAGGAAATAACGAGGTGGTTTAGGATCTCACCTCGGATCATCGTCGAAACGTCGTCTTCGGTGCCACTCCGGACAGCCCCTCCTCCAGTCCCCTTCAAGCTTTCTTGGAGAAGAAGTTGAGAAGAAGAGAGAAAAAGTGAGTTAAAGAGAGAGAAAAAGAGGTATTAAGCTTTAAACAACCCTTTTATCATCCACTTGCACGTACGTATCTCGAGGCACATCCAACGCCCCTTGTATAAGCTGTCCCACAAACTCTAATACTCCATATGGGACTCCAATAGGTAATTTCACATTTGGTCATTTTCCAAATTAGTCCTAGTGTTTTCGGACTCGAACCATGCCGCGACTCGCCCTGTCGCTCGCAAACAGAATTACTAACAAATCGAACATTTTCTCATAGTAAAGTATCATTTTATTTTATTTTCTAGTCATCCATCAAGTTCACTTCCCTGGCACGTGTACCCGTAATTCGTTCGCCGATACCTATTCGATAGGTTTTCCTAGACGTACATTACTTGTTTATCGACATCACCTCCCTGTCACACAAACATGAGTATAAATCGATAGTACACATCGTCACATAAAAATATCATGAATTTTTAGGTCATTGCAGTCTTTCCAACTAATAAGAATTTCGTCCTCGAAATTAATCTTAACTTAAGCGAAATTGTAATTAAACGCATACAGAATCACCTCTTACACTAATTCACCTAAAGTCTATTCTAACCCAGACTCACTTAGAGTTCACTAGGGTCGAATATAAACTACAAAATGAACACAATAAAATCACACCGAGACAAAAAAAATATCTCTTACCCATCATTGGGTATCGTATCATCTCTGGAACTAAGTCTGTAATAGCCTATATTCTCTCTTACACGTGTAACTGAGCGTTGGCCTGCGACATTCTCGCCATCTAAGAACAATGGATGGTTGTGTCTCGGCTATCTGCAATGGTAACACCTCGTTTCTCCCTGCGATCTACTGTCTCTGATCTGGGTATTATACGGTTGCTAACATCCCACCTGTACACCATGAGGTGATCGCCCAGCGACAAGGGTCGCTGGAGCATGTGAAACCAACACCCTAGATACTGAACGTGTTAGTGGTGCAGCTATCTCCACATCATCATCTTCATAATCACCACCTTATCCTGACACTAGATTTGTGGTAACCTCCTTGGTACGTGTGCTAATAAAGTCCTCACTGGCCATGGCTCTCTCGTAGGCCTCATGCAATATCCTTAGTGTCGTCATCACAACCATCAAACTAATGGAATCAAGTAGACCATGCATAAAATAATACACCTGATCGACGTTAGTGTCAACTGCTCCTCTGGCATACTCCATCAGACGTAGATATTTGTCCATATACTGCATCACAGACTCATTTGTCCTCTGTCGGATGGTTTGGAACTCGATCCTTTTCAAGTTACAGACCATAAGAGGGATGTATTTGTGCTCGAATATCACCTTGAAATCAGCCCAATCCTTAGGCTTCCCTTTCGTGGCCACCATAGTGCGCAACCAGATGTCGACCTCTCCTACAACGAGGTGGATGATATGCTCAGTTGCATGTTGGCCGGTGTGGCCAGTACATCATAAATCTTCTCATGGCTCCTCATGAACATCTCTACTACCTCGAGATCCATGCCTCCATAGAACTTCTCTAGCTAATGTCGCTGGAACTCGCGAGCCTGCCTTGCCTCTGCTGTCGCTCTGATACTCGTATCATGGAAGTACTCGACATGTCCTCTACTATTATATGTGGTATTACCCCTATCTGAACCTGTACCTCCTCGGTCACTACAGGTCCTTCTGGTACAATCTATGCCATCAATAATCTGAGAATCTCCTCGAGTTGTTGGCCATGTAAAATGACCAACTAAGACATCTCATCAAGCCTCTATTGAGCATCCTCTGGACCGCCACCACTAGAATCTGGCAAATTAGCCATGGCTATCTGCCATGAAAGCAAGTTATCGATCATGCTATTCCTATCGATAGTAATAGTATACAGCACATCAAATAGCTCATATAATCCAGTTTTTATTTCCCCCAACTCTCCTCACTTTCCAACTAGGACTTAAGTCAGGTTCATACGGTTTCACTCTAAGTTCAACCATTGTCCTAATTTTCACTTCCTTGTGTTTTAACGAATTGTGTTTTAAATAACAAGCCAACCTTAAGCTCTACAAATTTATGCTCTAATAGCAACTATGACAGCCCCAATTCCACAATCATTAAGTGAGAACAAATTCAACCGAGTTAAAGCATGTCAAACGGCCAAGGAAGTGTGGGAGAAGCTTGAGGTACACTATGAAGGTACCATTCAAGTAAAGAAGACAAAGTTGAGAATTCTTGAGGAGCACTATGAAACTTTTCGAGTTGGATCCGATGAAGACATAGCCACCGCCATCACTCGGTTTACCAAACTATTAAATGAGATCAAGAATCTTGGAAAAAAACTATGATCAAGAGACTTCAGATTACAAGTTCCTTAGAGGCTTGCCTAAGAAATGGGATGCCAAGAAGTATGCTATACAATCAACGCAAAATCTTGGAGATTATACATTCGATGCCTTGTTTGGAAAGCTAACGGTTCATGAATTCGAACTTAAAGACCAAGCTAGATTGGAAGCATTAAGTGGAGGCATAAAGAGTTCAAGAAAAGAGATTGCTTTGAAGGAAAATAGTTCTCCGGTTGCATCGGTAGAGATTATTGAAGATGAAAAATCTTGTGATGACAATGACCTTGAGGAGGAAGTAGCTATGCTTTCAAGAAAGCTCAACAAGGCCATGTACAAGCAAGATAAGTATAAGAAGAAATTTAAAAGTGGAAGCAAGGGAGGAAAGTCAAGTGAGACCATATGCTTCGAGTGTGGCAAACCGGGTCACATCAAGGCGGAATGCAAGTCCAAGAAGGTGTTAGACAAGAAGAAAAGAAAGAAGAGCTTCAAGGCAACTTGAGATGATTCATCCTCATCAAGTTTTGAGTCCGAGTCGAAGAGTGAGAAAGCAATACTTTGTCTCATGGCACAAAGTGAAGTAAACTCTAACGCTTCTAACTTTGATGATGTCTAACTTTGATGATGTTGATGATTTGGATAATATTCCAAACCTTGATGTGCTTAGGAAAGAGTTGAAAAATGAGGTCAAAACGACCAAACAACTCAAAAAGAGCTTGACCATAGCAATTAGTGAAATTGAGTCACGAAATTAGACCATTAGTGATCTCCTAAGTGACTTAAATGAGGTCATAAAGGAGAGAGATGCTTTAGTCAAGGAAGAGAGGATTTGACTAGCACGGTGCATAAATTCACCAATGGTAGAGAAATGTTTCACATGATGTTGGGAGCAAAACGATGTGCACTCAACAAAAGAGGAATAGGCTATGGAGCAAACTTGTTGAGTTACAAGAAATTGCTAGATGATGACTTTAGATGCTCAAAGTGCAATAGGTCTCATGTGGTTGGGAAATATGCCTTACAAAAGGCCAAAGTGGGTAGACTAGCATGGGTAGTTAAAAATGTTTATGACACTAACTTTCTCGGAACCAAAGATGTTTGGGTACCAAAATCTAGTGTGTTTCCCATTGTGTAGGATGTGAGGAAAAGCACCCCATGGTACTTAGATAGTGGGTGCTCAAGACACATGACCGGAGATGCGCATCAATTCATTAAATTAAAGCGGCATGATGGTGGAAAGGTCACATTTGGAGACAACAATAAAGGAAAGGTTATTGGCCTTGGATTCGTTGGTAACAATTCACTTTTCCATTTCTAATGTTTATCTTGTTGATGGTTTGAAAAATAATTAGCTTAGTATTTGTCAATTGTGTGACAAAGAATTTCATGTCATGTTTGAATTATCAAAATGCATTGTTAGGAATGAGAAGCATGAAACTCTATTTATTGCATATAGAGATAAAAATGTTTATGCCATTAACTTTGATGAGATACATATGCAAAATTGTTTCATGTTTGAGTGCATAAAAGTGAATGTGATGCATGGTTGTGGCACAATAGATTAGGACATTCTAGCATGAAAAATTTGTCAAAATTGACCAAGCATGATCTTGTTAAGGGCCTACCCAAATGTACTTTTAAGAAAGACAAGGAATGTGAACCTTGTATCCTTGGTAAGCAAGTGAAATCGTTATTTAAGATGAAAGTTACAAGTGATTTGACTCGAGCCTTAGAACTTATCTATATGAATTTATTCGGACCCACCCAAACACAAAGTCTAGAGGGTAAATCATATTGCTTTGTCATTGTTGATGATTTCACTAGGTATACATGGGTGTATTTTCTATCTCATAAGCATGAAATGTTTGATGTGTTCATAAAATTTTGTGCTTTGGTTGAGAATGAAAAGGGATACAAGATCACTATTATTAGAAGTGATAGAGGTGGTGAGTTTGTAAATAGGAACATGGAGGATTTTTGTGCTAAACAAGGATATACACATCAATCATCCTTTCCTAGAACACCCTAACAAAATGTAGTAGATGAAATAAAAAATAGGACACTCTAAGAGATGTGTAGAACTATGCTAAATGAGTATAACATAACTAAGCATTTTTGGGTCGAATCTATTAACATGACGTACTATGTTATAAATAGAGTAAATGTCTGAAAGCAAGTGAAAAAAACTCCCTATGAACTATGGAAAAGTCAAAAACCCAACATAAGTTATTTTAAGGTGTTCGGTTGTACTTGCTATGTTCTAAATGATAAGCATCATTTGGATAAATTTGACTCTAAGTCAAATATGTGTACTTTCCTAGGCTATTCCATGCATAGCAAAGCATATCGAGTGTTTAATAGATCAACCAAAACCATAAAAGAGTTTATCCATATGAAATTTGACGAAGTAGATCCCAAAGTGAAAATGATGCATAACTTGAAAAATTAAGGATTGATGATAAAGATGATTGCACCCTAGGTCAAACATCAAATACTCAAGAGGTCGAGGTAAGCATAGAACCCGAAACAAATGAACCAAAGAATTAAAGACTTCTTATTGGCCATCCCTCCCAACAAATTATAGGTGATTCAAACAAAGAAATAATCACTAGGACAACGTTGCGTCGAGATGAGGGACACATAGCCTTTGTATAACAAATCGAGCCCACTAAGATAGATGATACCTTAGGAGATAAATTTTGGGTAATGGCTATGCAAGAAGAGCTAAGTCACTTTGTTAGGAATAATGTATAGACACTAGTACCTAGATCTAAGGACCATACCATTATAAGCACCAAATGGGTTTTTAGAAACAAAAAGAATGAGAATGGTGAAATTATAAGAAATAAGGCTCAATTGGTTGCACAAGGCTACAATAAAGAGGAAGGAATTAATTATGAGCAAGCCTTTGCACCCGTAGCAAGACTAGAAGCAATTCGAATGTTCCTTGCTTATGCTTGCTACAACAGGTTTTTACTATACCAAATGGATGTTAAAAGCGCATTCTTAAATGGCTTCATCAATGAAGAGGTATCTGTAGAACAACCATCGGGTTTTAAAGATCATGACCATCCAAGTCATGTCTATCATCTTCAAAAAGCCTTGTATGAACTAAGACAAACTCCTAGAGCTTGGTATGATAGACTTAGTACATTTCTTCTTGATAAAAGATTCAAGAAAGGAACACTAGATCCTACTTTGTTCATTTTGATCAAAAAACGTGACATGCTACTTGTTCAAATTTATGTTGATATTATTTTCGGGTCATCCAACACACATTTATGTGAAGAATTATCATCATTAATGACAAATAAATTTAAAATGAGCATGATGGGTGAACTAACATACTTTTTAGGCTTGCAAATAAAGCAATCCAAACATGGCATTTTTATAAATCAAGCAAAGTATATGAGGGACATGCTAAAGAAGTTCAAATTTGAAAATCTGAAAGCATGTGACACTCCTAGCAGTACCACCATCAAAATAGAAAAAGTCCAACTTGAAAAGTCCATAGATCCTAGACTTTACCGTGAAATGATAGGTAGCCTCCTATATTTGACCGCTAGTAGACCTGACATTATGTTTAGTGTATGCTTATGTGCTAGATTTCAATCTGATCCTAAGGAGTCACACTTAAAATGTGTAAAGCGCATATTTCGATATCTAAGTGAAACACAAGACTTAGGATTATGGTTTAACAAAATCAAGAGTTTCGAACTTCGAAGTTTTGATGTATGCGGGAAGTCTATTTGAAAGAAAAAAGCATTTCCAAATTTTGTCATTTGCTAGAAAATTCACTTATATCATGGTTTAGCAAAAAGCAAAATTCCGTTGCTTTGTCTACGGTGGAAACCGAGTATGTGGCTGCGGGGAGTTGTTGTGCTCCAGTTCTGTACATGAAACAATAACTTGAGGATTACCAAATCCTAGTTGGTTGTGCTAAAATCTATTGTGATAACACAAGTACAAACAACATATTGAAAAATACGGTGTTACGCTCTCGCATAAAACACATTGAGATTAGGCACCATTTTCTTCGTGATCACATTTAAAAGGGTGATGTTAAACTTATTCATGTGCTCACAAAAAATCAACTAGCTGATATTTTCACCAAGCCATTGCCTAGAGACCAATTTTCTAAGATTCGGCGTGAGTTAGGCATGTCTCGTGAATCGGACCTCCTACACATGTTCTAGCTATTCTAAAACTTTTTATATGATGTTGGTAAGGTGCCCATGAAGTTTGAGGTGAATTGGAGTTGTATGTCAAAAATTCAAAATTTTTAGTCCAAAAATTCCAGAGAGCAATTAGCGCGCTAATTGCAGATCTAGCGCGCTAATTTTGTTCTGGCCCAAACTAACTAATTGACTCATTAGCGCGCTAATTCTGTCATTAGCGCACTAATATTGCTCGGCCAAACAATTATAAATTCATTTGTTTGCCCTAAACCTTTTTCATCCCACACCTCTCTCCTCTCCTCTCGTCGTCTCCACCGTGCTCTCTCCACCCCCAGGTAACATCTTTCACTCTCTTAGTCAATTTCTTCGCATTTTGGTATTTAAGCCCTAGAATTTCATTACTCCTATGTTGAATCGTTAAACCTCTGCCCGTTCCTCTTCCCGTCAAACTGCCACCACACCTTCTCGACCTACCCCTGCCTCATCTTCTCGTCCTACCCCTGCCTCGTTTTCTCTTCATCCCACTGGACGTCATGTTGTTTAGTCCTCGTCATCAGGTAGTGAGTACGAATCCACACACTCTTCTAACCACAATCCACCAGTTCCAGCTCCGACAAATGCGCCCCGAAATGAGGGTCGCGCAAAGTCCGTTCATGAGTCCACGTCCATATTAGAGTTGGTGGCTCCACGGCTCACGAATACCAAAATTCTTAGGCCCGCCGTTGTTGACTTTGCCTTTTTTGATAAGGCTCATCTCCCAATTCGGGAGATTTTTGATGGGGTAGGATGGACCACTTTTTGTGCATATAATGCTAATTATAACCCTCTTGGTCCGAGTTTTCTATTCAAATCTTGAAACAACAAACAATTTTTTCCTCAAATCATCTATTGGTAGCTGGTCTATTGAGATTACCCCTGAAAATCTTGCTCAATGGCTTCAATTTCCTTTGCGCCCTCCTACCACTACGATTATGTGCAAATTTCTAAATTGGCCCATTGATCGCCTTGAATTACTAAATTCCTTTTTGCGGTAAAAAAGGAATGTAACCGTATACCCAACTGGTATGACGGACACTGATTTCAAACTTATACCTCACCTTCTTCATAAGGTTCTTCACAAGGTTATTCTTCCGCGAGGTGGTAGTAAGAACTATTTCACTTTACTCAACATGTTTGTCCTTAGGCACCTAATTCATATGATACCTCTTAGTTTGCCCCACATCATTATCGGCTATATGACGAGCATGTGTAGCTTGGGTCATCATCTTCTTTATGCTCATATTATCACATCATACTTGAAGTCTGCCTAGGTAGATCTCACTTTAGGTGGTCGTCCACTCTCTGTCTATGACACCATTGATATGGCCACTTTGAAGGCCATGAAGTATCGCTACATTCGTGAAAGGTAGATATGGATACGGGAAGATGGTATCCTGGATGGTCAGTACTACGGCGGTTATGAGTCTCCACTACCTACAGACTCTCCAGTTATTTCTTTCGATGTACCGGACTATTTGAAATACAACTATAACTTTTTCTCAAGGAGATGATGGTAATAATAGCAATGATGGCCCTGATGGAAATGATGGCGATGATGACGCTCATCAGGAGTTTATGGCTCCACCGCAGCAGTCACAACATCCGACGACGCAGCCTCCACCTCCTTCGACTTTCGCCAGCTTCACCCCTCCACTAGAGATGTCTCCATCGTCGGCATATGTTTCTACACAGCTGGGATACCTGCATGAGTATGAGTCAAACGTTCACTACCTTCGACACGAGGCTACATCACATCGAAGCTCAGTTGCTACCCACTATGCCAACACGCAATGGTCGTGCCTCTGGCTTGGCGAGTCGGCCATCATCCTCCAGGAGGAGTGTTTAGGGATATAATTGATAAGCGAGCATTAGGCTCATATATGTTAGTTTTAGATGTTCATGATTTCATGACAAGTTTTTTGTAAACTCATGTTTAACGCCACAACTATGCTTCCATTTCTTTATGTTCTTTATATCATGAAAAAAAAATTTGTGTATCTCTGAGTTAATATTATGATTCCGTCTATTGTTCTGCACTGATTCCATAGGTTATGCTCTTTATTGATCTCTATGCTTGGTTGTACCTCAATGTGCATATTATTGTTTCTTGATATGCATGAAGTGAGAGGGAGCTTATTTCTCCATTGTCAATTCTATTCTTTGATTCCTTATCTATTATGCTTGCTACGGGGAAGCATGACCCACTTTTTGATGGTATCAAACGAGGGAGAAAATATAGTTGAACTTGAACAAATGTGGTTGAACTTGAACATTTGAATGAAAATAATATGATGTGTACAATACTTGGATTATGTTTTATGCTTGTTAAGTTCACTTTGTTTGTTATTATCAAAAAGGGTGAGATTGTTGGACTAAGTGGTTTGTCACTTTACTCCGTCAAGGATTTTGATGGAAACAAACAAGGTGAAAAATATACTAATAAACTTCAAGTGAATTTCAGTCGTCAAAGGTTGCAAAACTTCACACCACAAGCATTCGAGCATTCAAGCCACTCAAGTTCAAGATTCGGCATACGTAAAGGAATGAAGACGAAAGATTAAACTAAGTGTTGTAACATTAATGTAAGGTATACAAGTTCATTTGTGCAAGCCTAATGCATTAGCTCATGCACATCGAGCTTTTTAAATTGATTTTCAAATGTCAAGTGACTACTTGAAGTTTTAAGTGAAACTTAAAACTTGACTTGGTCTATAAGTCTAAACGATGTTAAACTATATGTTTAAGGTCACATCGCTTTTTGAAAATTATTGCAGAAGTTTTCGAAAAAGAAAAACTGGTTTTTGAAATGTTTTTGAAAAGAAAAATGCACACTTGCAGAAAAGCCCATTGCATGTAATGAAACCGAGACTTTCCTTTTTTGGGATTTGTGAAAATATTTGGACCACCCAAATAGGCTATATGATCCATAACAAACATGTGTTATAGGTTATATGAGTTTAGTTAAGTCCCGGACGCACTAAAGGGTCGCCAACCAAAGGAAAATATTTATTTTGAGGTCCCTGCAGTTAGCGCGCTAATACCTTCATTAGCGCGCTAAGTGCAGAGTTAGCACGCTAGATCTGAATATTAGCGCACTAACTGCTCTCCTGACAGCTTTTTTAAAAAAGCTGAAAATGCACTTTAATTTGAATTCTTGATGAATTCTGGGCCCTTGGATCCCTAGAACTGTCAGAAACTGATAAAATGAGATGTGTAACATTATAAAACCACCAAAAACATTGTTTTGTAAAAACAAGAAAGAAAAACACACAAAAACTCAAACTTACAAAAATGAGAATATTGATTTTTGTGAAGGAGACAAAGAAGATTCTTGAGGCTATCCATTCATTCTAAAATCCAGCATTTTTTAGGCTTCCAAAGGTGTACGACAACCTCTTCAAAATAAATTTTCAAGTCACCTTCTTGGGGTTGTAAGAAAGTCATTTGTTCTAGCTTTTTCTTGTGCTTAAATTACATAGTTTTGTGTGTTTGAATTAGAAAATCATTTGTTGTGTTTTTGAACTCATTCATCTTGGGTTTTGCACTTAAACTTATTTTATTAAACCCTAAGATTGGTTTGGACAAAAGTTTGCACTTAAACTTGATTTTTATTAAGCTTCTTGTTCTTGGCTTTGAAATCGGTTTTGCACTAATATATTAGCCTTCTAAACGATTTCATATCTGAGACTTGCACAAATCAGCGATATATTTGCATATCTCATTTATTCTCATACTTGCATGCATTAGCGTGGTTAGGCTCTAGGACGCTTGCTAGTATTTAAACTTGGTGTCACTTTACTTTGTAAGGTGTATTTAATTATTTTTTAGTTATTGTTTGTAATTAAATGATTGTAAGACTTACTGGAATCTAAGTCAAAGGGAAGACCTAGTTAAGGCTAGGCATAAACCCTAGTTGCGGCTAGGTAGGAAGTTCTAATTGTGATTAGGCATTCTAGGCTTTTAAGCTTAGGTTGTAGAACTTATTTGCAATATAAGTGGGGGTTTAAAAATCCTAACCGGAGAGGTTGGGTAGTGGATATAGATCATTGGATCAAACCACTATAAATCATGTGCCACTTTCCATCTCTTATATCCCATTCACTTGCATAGCATTCATATTCACGTTTTGGTGAGCATATAGCATCTTGATTATTGAAATAAATTAAAAAAAGCAATAACTTCTCGATACACCCAATTCAACCCCCCTTGGGTGTGGTGTCACTATTGACCTACAGGGCCTACCATAAAGTGCCTTGAAAAGAGGCATCCCAAACTGCATCATGTCTTTACCTAATCTACCTAAACTGCATCGTTTCTCCTTGTAGTCTTCGGTAGGCCACTAACAAAGTTCATGGCCACGTGTTCCCATTTCCACTGAGGAATGGGTAACGGCTGTAGCAATCCAGCTGGTCTCCTGTGGTCGGCGCCTTCACCTGCTTGAAAATATGACAACTCCGGACGTACCTCCCTATGTCAGCCTTCATCCCTGGCCACCAAAACAATTATTGTAAGTCGTGATACATTTTGGTTCGATTATGATAAACTGTAAATCACGACCGGTATGCATCCTCGAGAATACTATCCCTGAGCTCCAGTACCTCTGGTATCCACAAATGACCCATGTGTCTACACTACCTGTCTGACCCTCAAACCACTTTATGCACCCCAAATCCTAAGCCAGTCCATTGATCCGTAAATATCGGCCCTCAGCTCTCTGCAACTCAACAACTTGCTCTAAAGACACCGTAGGAACTCGCATCTGACCACAAATGTGTAGTTCAACAATAGGCTATGTCACACACAACATTGACGCAGCCTCAAGCAACTTGTGTTCATGTGTCATATGCCGCAATCCCATCTAGCTCTCGATGCCGCACCTGCTCAGCGCATCAGCTACCACATTTGCCTTACCTAGGTGATACTTAATGGTGAAGTCGTAGTCCTTCAATAACTTAAGCCATCTCCGCTGTATCATGTTCAACTCCCTCTGAGTGAACAGTACCTCAAACTTTGGTGGTCGGTAAACAGCATGAACCCCTTACTGTACAAGTAGTGCCTCTAGGCCTTTAGTGCAAACACGATCGTCGCAAGCTCTAAGTCGTGCACTGGATAGTTCTCCTCATGAGATCTCAATCTTTGTAATAAATAGGCCATCGGGTGTCCATCCTGTATCAAAAGCAACCTAACCCAGTGTCTGACGCATTAGTGTAAATCGAGAATCCTCTCCCTGCCACAGGTAGTGCCAAAATTGGCGCAGAAGATAACTGTCTTTTCAGCTCCTAGAAAGCATCCTCACACTCCTATGATCAGTCAAATCTGGCATCCTTCTTGGTCTACCTCATCATCGGCGCTGCGATAAGTGTGAAATCCTGCACAAAGTGCCTGTAATATCCTGCCAAACCCAGAAAACTCTAGATATCATAAATAGACTCAGGTGTCCTCCAGTCAATAATGGTCCGAATCTTGTCGCCATCAGCTGATATGCCCTAATCGCTGATGACTTGCCCCAGAAACTTGACTTAACTCAGCCAGAAAGTGCACTTACTGAACTTGGCATAAAGTCAGTGCTCTCTCAGTATCGTCAACACCTCTCTGAGATGCCTCTCGTGCTCCATATAAGTCCTACTATAAATCAATGTCGTCAATGAAAACTATGACATATCGATCCAAAAATGGCCTATGCATCAAATCCATGAAGATCATTGGTGCGTTAGTCAGCGCAAATGGCATGACTGTAAATTTGTACAACCTGTATCGTGTACTGAAAGCGGTCTTCTCAATATCTCCCTCTTGAATCCTCAAATGATGGTATCCTGATCTGAGGTCAATCTTCGAGAAGAATCTGGTTCTTGCCAACTGATCAAACAAATCATCGATCCTTGGAAGTGGGTAATGGTTCCTAATTGTCACCTGATTTAACTTCCTGTAGCCCACACACATCTGCACCGAGCCATCTTGCTTCTTCACAAAAAGAACTGGAGCTCCCCAAAGTGACATGCTTTAGGGAATGAATCCCTTCTGTAGTAACTCCTCTAACTAAGTCCTCAACTCCTCCTGCTCCGATGCTGACATCCTATACGGCCTGTTGTAAATTGGCTGAGTTCTCAGAATCAGCTCAATGATAAACTCCACAGTTCTCGGTGGTGGCAATCCTAGCAAATCCTCAGGAAACATGTTTGAAAACTCGAAAACCACCAGGACATCCTTTACCCTAATCACTATCCTAAGCTTAGGCTTAACCATAGCCGTGTACGCCTCCATCTCCTGTATGTTGGGTTTTGGGGTTCATACGCAACAAAAAATTCAAAAACAATTTTGAAAAACCCAACAAGATCGCAAATAAGTTCTATCAAACAAGATCTACAAAAGTAAATTATACCTTGATTCATGATTTCCTTCTCTGATTGTTCTATCTTCAAGATGTTTAAGCGCGCGTCCTCTATAAGAAATTCACACACGAACGGTGACCACAATTTGAAGTGCTAGCTCCAAGAGAGATTGAAAACGTTTTTCTTTCTCTCCCAAAATCTAGAGAGTTCAAAAATTAGAAAAACAAAAATTCTTCTTTTACGTTTTGGGTATCGCCCTTTATTTATATGTGTAGATAAGCTCTCACTTAAATCCTATTCGTAATACAACTATTGTATTTACGATGTTTAAGTAAATTCAAAATAAAAACTATTGTATTTACATTGTTTAAGCAAATTATACATATACCCCTATTAATAAGTTATCATATAACGAATCATAAGGGCTTATATATTATGAATTTTATCTTATAAAATTCAATACTCTGGACCATTTGAAATAACACAAAGTCATTCTTTGTGTGCAACCCAATAGGTTCATGCAACATTAGTAGTGAACCAAAACTATTCTGGTACATATGTCATAAGCGGTCTCTAGCAAGGCATTATGAATACTCAAGTAGCATGAATATCAAAATCGATACAACCTAATGAATAATGTATATCATATCCTTTTGTCGTGCGATATCCTTTGATAAAATATAAGGCATGAAAAGTCACCCTTAATATTCAATCATACTAGTCTCGATCTTTAGATAGATTGAAAACATTCAAGTGACATTGATCATATCAATTCATTTGGACGTGGCCATTTAACAATTCAACACATCAAGTGATCCATTGATATCTCTCTCTTTACGAAAGAGACAAATTTTTTCTTAATTACACACCTTCACATACTACTCACATGATAACCAATCACAATCTTTATAATAGTCTGATTAAAGACAACGTTTGATTGTGTCAAATTACCATGCTTCTAATATTGAAGTCTATGGTAATCTCAAGTCGAAGGACTAAATGATATACCTATTAAGAGTAACACCTATGAATTAATTCATGTAGCGTTCTCATAGCGGGTCGGTCCAGTACCTTGCTCCTTAACAAGTACTCATGATCTTGATTCGTATCTCTATACGTATAATCATCACATGACCATCAATCAAGACTCGCACTAGTCTTAATTCATTATAGTTCCCAGTATAATGACCGACTAGGGACATTTAGGATATTTCAACAAATACCCATAGAACTTATTATAAGGTAAACATGCAATCACTTATAATAAAGCAGCAAATGAAAAACCTCTATTTTATTAACTAAAAACTGTAAGATAAATAATGTTTGTAGATTGACCTAGGGCACATGCCCCAACATCTCCCACTTGCAATAGGGCCAATCATTCATGTATCTAATACACAATGACCTTACATGACCACCATGCTTCGCTTGTGGAAGAGCCTTTGTCAACGGATCTACAACATTATCTTTTGTAGGAACTCTACAAATCTTCACGTTTCCCCTCTCAATGATTTCTCTAATGAGATGAAAATGTTTGAATATATATTTGGATCTATGGTGAGATCTTGGTTCCTTAGCTTGTGTTGTAGCCCCGTTGTTGTCACAGTAGAAGCAAACAGGGTTAGCAATACTTAGAACTACACAAAGTTCAGTTATGAACTTTTTGATCCAAAACGCCTCCTTAACTGCATCGAATGATGCAATGTACTCAACTTCAGTTGTAGAATCAGCCGCAGTCTTTTGCTTCAAACTTTTCCAGCTCACTGCACCTCCATTCAAAGCAAACACATATCCATACTACGATCTGAACTCATCGATGTCAGTTTGAAAACATTCATTTGTGTAACCATTTACAACAAGCTCATCTTCCAAACTTCCATAGATCAAGAACACTTCTTTAGTCCTTCACAAGTACTTAAGAATGTTCTTTACTACTATCCAGTGACTCTAACTGGGATCAGATTGGTATCTACTTGTTCCGCTTAAAGCATATGATACATCAGTTCGAGTGCATAATAGGGCATACATGATAGATCCAATAACTGATACATATGGAATTATATTCATGCGTTCTCGCTCATCATTAGTATTTAGACATTGAATCTTGTTGAGAGTTATACCATGAGACATTGGCAACGACTGCCACAGCCCAATTTTGTAATTTTGATTAACTAGCTGTAATCAGGGTCACCAACCATGACATAGGGTCGAATGTGAAGCGCACACCGACCGAGGCATGTGGCCAAGGTATATTTTATATATGTAATGGTGTATACATAGTGTTGTGTATGTGTGTAGACTAAGTTAGTTCTTGCAGCTATAGACATCGAGACGCGAGCGGGACACGCCTTGGAATACGTGCAAGTGTAGGTATCTAGTGGTATTACCTGATATTACGAAACTAGGCTAGAAAATATTCATTGATGTCTAACTAACCTTAGCCTAAGTTGAGTTATATAGTTAAGTTGAAAAATGTGACGTTTGGCGCACAAGGAAAGTGCCTCGAGTTGTGTGAGGGTCAGGGCACCAAATGCCGGGTAGTTGAGAGTCTGTTTGACCACTTAGGTAAATTTTATAAACTAGTTTGACCAATTAATTATGGTCCATATGAATAAAATGCCCAAGTTAATTAATTAAATCAAATTGACATATTAAGGTCTTATAATTTGGTAGGCTTTATTAAGACCTTAGATTTTCATATGGATTGATGAAGTTGAGGAATCCTAGATTGTGTGTCACATTTTCTGTGTTACTGGAAGTGATGGACTGCTCAATTAGGAGCCTTCGAATCGACCTCAGGATCCGTGCACACACAAGATCATGACAAAAATATATATATTAGAGTTAGTGAGTTTTCTCACCAACTCCAAACAAATCCTACATGCAAGCAGTGAAAACTAGGGAAAATGAAGAGTTTTTGAGAGGATTTGAGCTGGAAATCGTCAAGAAATTGAAGATCCTTTAAGGTAATCACACTCTTTGCCTCATTCTCCATTAAACTGAGTTTTAGTTTGGGGTTTTTGTCGAAAAACAAATTTCAACCGAGACTTCTGGCTTGGGAGTATCTCTATGTTGTATAATGGTTGATCTAAGTATTGTTTCAGGTTTAAATCTAAAATTTTTAGGAATTAGAAGTTTTTGGTGAAAATTTTGAAAAATAACATGCATGACTTTGATTATGAGATTTTGGGGATTTTGAAGTTTTTCGGTTGTTTTCGGTGTTAATCTATGTCAAAATGAGTCATGTATGGATCAGTGGTGTTTCGAGTGTTCGAAATGCTAGAATTCTCTTTGAAAATTCTGGTTCTCACGCAATTAGACCTAGCGCGCCAGCTGTTCCTGGGAAGGAGACACTGTTCACTCAAGAACAATTAGCACGCTAGATTTTGAATTAGCGCACTAGATTCCCTACAGACAGGACAACATTACCTCTCTTTGTCAAAATGACCATAACTTTCTTATTTTAACTCAAATTTTGACACTCCATATATCGTTAGAAAGCTAAGACAGAGAGGAACAACTAGAACCATTAGTTTTTCGAAATTAAGACCTATAATTTTTCAAAAATGGGTCAAAAAAAAAGTTTGTTTATACAATGGTCATTTCTATAGTTGTTTTGAGTCGCTTAGGTGTCGAATAGTCTTAAGTCTTAATTTAAAGACTAAATACATCTAATATAACCTAGATTGACACCAAAAACTTGGGAAGATATACTTGAATCCAGGTGCTAGTGTTTAGGTGTCGGGAGGCCGGATAGCTAGAACTACTGCATTGACTTGTAAGTGAAACTGTGGCAACTCTTTACCTTATTTCATTCCTAACATTTACCATTTTTCAGTCTATTTGCGGACTTGCTAATTTAATTCCCACATCATGCTTCTCTTGTTTCTGTTCAATATGAATGTTGATATAGCATGATGCCTTGCATTGTTATCATTGACTATATTTCCTGAATGCTTGATGATTGGCTATGAAAAGGATTTATGATTTCTTAGAAAATGCATTCTATAGGGTTATTTGTTATGTTGGACTTATGTTCTATTCCCTTAAGGCTTTGTAGCCTAACTTGAGTTGAAATCATAGCATTGTAGGATATAAATTCTTGAAAATCTAAAGTAGGGATTATCTAGTGTCCATTGCATACGAGATGCACGAATTCACGGGGATTTTGATCTTTCACGGTCTCTGGCACTCGCCACTACACTTGAACGGTACATGTGGTATAGGCCACGGGGTTACCGACAAGTATTAATGATTTATACACGTAGAGCACAGCTTCGCCACTTGAGGTTATTCGAACATAGATAAAAAAGATATTATTATTATATATTGAGCACAGCTCCATACAGTAGTGGAAAAGGCTGGGTGATAGTTCTCACCACCGACCGGACGTAGATCATCTCGACTTAGCCTGTGTCAGTCTATGTATATCTATTAACGTTGGTATTTACTTGCATTATTTATTTAGCATTCTTCAACTACTTTATGTTTTTAAATATTTGTTGTTTTAATTGGAAATGTAGTAAGAGAATTCCCCAGTTATCACTTAAATATCACTATACTCACTATCTAGTTTGTGACAGTAGGTGTAGGTCCATCGTGCAGCACCAGGCTAGGCTAGGAGAAGATTATTGACTACATCTGAGCTTTGAGTGAGTAGCTGCCCGTACATGTAGCATACTTTTGTATTTTGTTTACTTATGTCTTTATACTTTTAGGATGTTATGAGTATTAGACTACCCAACTTTTAGCTTTCAATTTGTTTATATGTTCGATGTTTACTTGCATATATATATATACCGTGATTGTTATTTCCTGGTTTTCGCACTTCGGATTATAAAATTTTCTTCCGCTAACATATTTAAGACTTCTGCCATAAATTGTAAAGATATCCGCTAACTAAATTAATTATTTAAAATAGAGAATATAGGTACTAAAGGATGACTAATACGTAATTGGGTCCTATGTGTGGTGATTAGGGCTTAATTATGGGATTAGGCAGGGCAGTGCCTTAGATTAAGAGGGGCCATCACAATTAGTATCAGGGCATGGGCTTTAGAACCTTAGGGACAATGCATAGTGTTAACTAGGAATTGTTATACCAATTTCGAACTAACCTTAGCCTAAGTTGAGTTATATAGTTAAGTTGAAAAATGTGACGTTTGGTGAACGAGGAAAGTGCTCGAGTTGTGTGCAGGACAGGGCACCAAGTATCGGGTAGTTGAGAGTCTGTGTGACCACTTAGGTAAATTTTATAAACTAGTGTGGCCAATAAATTATGGTCCATATGAATAAAATGCCTAAGTTAATTAATTAAATCAAATTGATATATTAAGATCCTATAGTTTGGTAGGATTTATTGAGAGCTTAGATTTTCATATGGATTGAAGGAGTTGAGGAATCCTAGGTTGTGTGTCACATTTTCTATGTTACTAGAAGTGATGGACTGCTCAATTAGGAGCCTTAGGATCGACCTCAGGATCCATGCACACATAAGATCATGACAAAGAATATAGACATTAGAGTTAGTGAGTTTTTTCACCAACTCCAAACAAATCCTACATGCAAGTTCGGCAAACCAGGGAAAATGAGGAGTTTTGGAAAGGATTTGAGCTGGAAATCGTCAAGAAATTGAAGATCCTTTAAGGTAATCACACTCCTTGCTTCATTCACCATTAAAATGAGTTTAAGTTTGAAGTTTTTGTTGAAAAACAAATTTCAACCGAGATTTCTGGCTTGGGAGTATCTCTATGTTGTATAATGGTTGATCTAAGTGTTGTTTCAGGTTTAAATTGAAATTTTTGGGAATTTGAGGCTTTTGGTGAAAATTTTAAAAAATGACATGTATGACTTTGATTATGAAATCTTGGGGATTTTGATGTTTTTCAGTTGTTTTCGATGTTGATCAATATCAAAATTAGTCATATATGGATCGGTGGTGCTTCGAGTGTCCGAAATGCTAGAATTCTCTCTAAAAATTTTGGTACTCGTGCAGTTAGACCTAGTGCGCTAGCTGTTCCTATGAAGGAGACACTGTTCCCTCAAGAACAATTAGCGCGCTAGATTCCCTGCAGACGGGACAACATTACCTCTCTTCGTAAAATAACCATAACTTTCTTATTTTAACTCGGATTTTGATGCTCTATGTGCCGTTAGAAAGCTAAGAAAGAGAGAAACAACCTAGAACCATTAGTTTTTCAAAATTAAGACATGATTTTTTAAAAATGGGTCAAAAGAAAAGATTTATTTATACAATGGTCATTTCTATAGTTGTTTTGGGTCGTTTAGGTGTCGGATAGTCTTAACTCTTAATTTAAAGACTAAATACATCTAATATAACTTAGATTGACACCAGAAAACTTCAAGAGATATACTTGAATCCGAGTGCAAGTGTTTGGGTGTCGGGAGGCCGGATAGCTAGGACTACTGCGTTGACTTGTAAGTGAAATTGTGGGAACTCTTTACTTTATTTCATTCCTGTCATTTACCATTTTTTAGTCTATTTGCGGACTTGCTAATTTAATTCCCACATCATGCTCCCCTGAGCATAGCTCCATACAGTAGTGGAAAAGGCTAGGTGATAGTTCTCACCGCCGACCGGACGTAGATCATCTCGACTTAAACTGTGTCAGTTTATGTATATCTGTTAACATTGGTATTTACTTGCATTATTTATTCAACATTCTTCGGCTACTTTATGCTTTTAAATACCTGTTGTTTAAATTGGAAATGTAGTAATAGAATTCCCTAGTTATCACTTAAATATCACTATACTCACCGTCTAGTTTGTGACGGTGGGTGTAGGTCTATCAAGCAGCACCAGGCCAGGCAAGGAGAAGATCGGCAACTGCCGCTAAGCTTCGAACGAGTAGTTGCCCGTACACGTAGCGTACTTTTGTATTATGTTTACTTATGTCTTTATACTTTTGGGATGTTATTGGGATGAGTATTAGACTACCTGACTTTTGGCTTTCACTTGGTTTATATGTTCGTCGTTTACTTGCATATATATATATATGGTGATCATTATTTCCTAATTTCTACACTTAGGATTATAAAATTTGCTTCCGCAAACATATTTAAGACTTCCGCTATAAATTGTAAAGACTTCCGCTAATTAAATTAATTGTTTAAAATAGAGAATATAGGCAGTAAAGACTGACTAATACATAATTGGATCCTACGTGTCGTGATTAGAGCTTAATTACGGGATTATGCTAGGCGGTGCCCTAAATTAAGAAAGGGGTCATCACAACGACCCTCTTTTAGAGTCTTGTATACTAAACCTATTCAGTACCTTATCAATGTATACACTTTGACTTAGGCCGATCAACCTTTTAGATCTATCCCTATAGATCTTAATCCCAAGGATGTAGGCTGCATCTCTTAAGTCCTTCATTGAGAAACACTTCCCAAGCCAAGACTTGACACTCTACAAGATTGGGTTGCAATTTCCAATGAGTAATATATCATCAACATACAGTACCAAAAAAATAACCATGTTCCCACTGACCTTCTTGTATACATAAGGCTCATCTTCATTTTTAATGAAACCAAATTCCTTAATTGCTTCATCAAAACAAAGATTCCAACTACGAGAAGCTTGCTTTAATTCATAAATAGATATTTGAAGTTTGCACACCTTTCTAGAATTCTCAAGATGAACAAACCCTTAAGGTCTATCATATACACGCCTCAAGTAGCTTTCCATTTAGAAAAGCTGTTTTGACATCCATTTACCATATCTCATAGTCATAATATGCGGCCATGGCAATTTGAATTTTAATGAATTTAAGCATGGCTACAAGAGAAAAAGTCTCATCATAATCAACACCTTAAGTCTGTCTAAAACCTCTTGCTACTAGTCGTGCTTTATAAGTATGCACATTGCCACTCATATCAGTTTTCTTCTTGAAAACCCATTTACATCCAATGGTCTTACAACCTTCAGGTAAATTAACCAGGTTCCAAACTTGGTTATCATACATGGATTGCATCTCAAAGTTCATTGTCACTAAGTCATTTATCTGACTCAGGGCTAAACACAGCCTCCTAATAAGTAGTAGGTTCATTTTGATCTACAACCAACACCTCACTACTATCAGAATAAGAAATCCAAATCTCTTTGGCTGATGTCTTACCCTATCAGACCTACGTCGTCCTTGTGATACCTGTGGAGGCTCAACTAGTTCAAGACTTTATTGATCTCCCACTGGCGGTTGAGTATTTATTTGTAGTTCTTGAACTTCTTCAAGACTAACTTTATTCCCATTGTTGTCTTTTGAAATAAATATTTTTTCCATGAAGACACCATTCTGAGCAGCCAACACTTTGTTCTCAATGGGATTATAAAAGTAGTATCCTTTAGTTTCTTTAGGATAACCAACAAATACACACTTGGTAGATTTGGCTAATAATTTTTTTCAGATCTATTGTCGTACGAAAACCTCACATCCTCAAATCTTAAGGAAAGGCCAACTTGGTCTTTTCATGAACTACATCTCATGTGGTGTTTTATCAACCACTTTAGAAAGAATATGATTAAGCATAAACGCAGCAGTTTCTAAGGCATAGTCCCAAAAAGAAATAAGAAGATCTACATGACTCATCATAGATCGAACCATATCCAATAAAGTTCGATTCCTCCTCTCAGAAACACCATTCCATTGTGGAGTTGATGGAGGAGTTAACTATAAGATAATCCCGCGGTTTCTAAAATGATCACCAACCACGTGGCTCAAATATTCACCACCTCAATCTGATCGAAGTGCTTTAATAGTTTTGCCAAGTTAATTTTGCACTTCATTTTAAAATGTTCAAAACGTCTCAAAAGATTCACCTTTATGTTTCATGAGATATACGTTACCATATCTGCTGAAATCATCAGTAAAAGTAATGAAGTACTAATAACCACCTCTAGCCATTATGTTTATAGGACTGCATACATCAGTATGTATTATACCCAATAAGTCACTTGCCCTTTCACTGTGTCAAGTAAAAGGCCTCTTTGTCATCTTGCCTAATAAACAAAATACACATGTTTCATATGATTCAAAATCAAATGAATCTAAAAGTCCATCTTTATGAAGTTTAAAAATGCATTTCTCATTTATGTGGCCAAGTTGACAATGCCAAAGGTAGGATTGATTCAAATCATTTGACTTAAATCTCTTTGTATTTATGTTAAAGATAGAAGTATCTATAGACTTTTTCATGTTTAGAATATAAAGACCGTCGCATAAATCGGCATTTGTATAAAAAACGTCTTTACAAGAAATGCAACATTTATTATTCGCAATAATGAAATTAAAACCATCCAAATCCAAACATGAAACTGAAATGATGTTTCTGTTCAAGGTAGGGACATAATAACAATTATTTAAAACTAAAACTAGTCCACTAAATAAAGACAACTCATAGTATCCTACAGCCAACGCAACAACATTTGCTCCATTTTTGACTTGTAGGATAATTTCTCCTTTTTTTAGCTTTCTACTTTTGGTGAGACCCTACACATTAATGCAAATGTGAGAACCACATCCAGTATCCAACACCCAGGAATCACTAGTAGACAAGTTAACTTCAATAACATAAATACTTGAAGCAATAGTCACACTACTCTTTTTTTTCTTTTGATCTTCAAGAAAGAGCTTGCAATTTTTTAACCAATGCCCAGGTACATGACAGAAATGACAATTTCCTTCTTTTTCTTTTTCCTTCTGGGACTGTGAAGTAGAAGCAACCTTAGGCTTAACTTATTCCACAGGATTTGTGACTGGCACAATACCCTTAGCAACTTTAGTATTGCCTTTGGTCTTCTTCTTAAAAGCCTTTCCTTTCTGAACCATCAACACATTGGCAATGGGTTTTGTTGATGTTCTGCTCAGTAGTTTTGAGCATCAAATGCAACTCTGAGATAGATCTCTCCATATTATTCATGTTATAGTTCATCACAAATTGTGAAAAACTATTAGGCAATGAATTAAGGATCAAATCCGTAGCCAACTCTTGGCTTAAGGGAAATCCAAGTCTGTCAAGTTGGTCGATGTAACCTTTCATTTTTAGAACATGAGGGCTAACTAACGCACCCTAAGCCATTTTGCAAGAATGGAGGTTCGTGACTGTCTCATACCTTTCTTGCTTAACCTACTGTTGGAACATTTCCTTCAGCATTGTAGCCATGTCATTAGTTTCCATGTGTTCCATGTCCTTCTAAAGTTCAGGAACCATGGTTGTTAACATAATGCATGCAACATCAGTAGAATCGCTGACATGCTTGGTATGTGTATCATGGCTCTTGCAACATTGGCTGGTGGTTCCTTATAAATAAAATCATCCAGAACGTACAACTTGCGTTCATGCTTAAGAACAATTCTCAAGTTTTTTAACCAGTCAAGAAAGTTTGTTCCTGATAACTAATCCTTTTCAAGGATGGATCGCAATGATAAGGGAATAGTGTGATTTGATGAAGCCATTAATCTACAACAAAGATTATGCAAAAATTCATTTTTAGTATATAGGAATAGACTCCCACTAAATTAACAACGCTCCTTAAAAATACTATATTAACTTAAGGTTCTAAAACACATGTTTCACCAAATTTAAAGACAACTAAGGCATGACATTTTAAATTAGGTTATGTAGGTAGGTACTTATACAAAATACATCATATGAAACTTTTAGTTATTTTTATGGGATTATGACATCTTATGTCTTAGCATATTTTATCTTATCTTGTACTTAAAGCTCAAAACCGTTTTGATAGCTTTATCAAGTCTAACCATTTCAAACAATAGAGTAACTGTTACTCAACTTGCCTCAACAAGATAACACAATACACTCTGCGAGGGCAGACCCATATTAATGTAATCGAAGCCTTGACGAGTGTTTGAGAATGGATGGCACTTGACTTAAAATTTATAAGAGGGATTTTATTTGTTTTAATGGTCATAACATAAACAAAGATAAATATCATATATTACATGGAATGTACAATCACCAAACAAGTTAGGAGATTTCTAATATTATGTACTATACGAATTTCCTTACGCTACTATTCTTATCTGATTACAAGTTTATCTCCTATCTAATAGGAATATACTAACAGATAACAACAATGAGACATAATCAATAGTAATTTTGATTCTTGAATTAAAGAACAAAATATTAATCATGCATTCACCACCAGAATCATATTAACCCAAACATGATTTCTATCATGGAGACATACATGATTATTTCATAAAACGAACAATGTATTTAACAACAGAATCATATTAAATCAATCACATTAACCTAAACATGATTTCTATCATGGAACATACAAAATTCAAATTGTTCAATTTAAAACATATGTTAATCGAAATATACTAAACATAAATTCAATCAATGAACCACATCATGCATATGTATCAAATACATAGATTAACAATATAATTTAAAATCAATTCTTGATAACAACTATCACATAACCTATATGTATATCATATATACCATAATCACAATCATGTTTTTCATACATATATCACATATAAATCAGAGAAAGCATGCAAGCATTTAATAAAATCGAACCTAAGGCTCTAATACCACTGTTAGGTTTTAGGGTTCATATGAAGCAGAAAATTCAAAACCAATTTTTAAAAAACCGTAAATAGATCGCAAATAAGTTCTATTAAACAAGATCTACAAAAGTAAATCATACATTGATTCATGATTTCCTTCTTTGATTGTCCGATCTTCAAGACGTTCAAGCACGCATCCTCTATCAGATATCCACATACGAACGGTGACCACAATTTGAAGTGCTAGCCCCAAGAGAGATTGAAAACATTTCTCTCTTCCCAAAATTCAGAGAGTTCAAAAATTGGAAAAATGAAAATTCTTCTTTTACGTTTTGGGTATCACCCTTTATTTATTTGTGTAGATAAGCTCACACTTAAATCATATTCGTAATACAACTATTGTATTTACGATGTTTAAGTAAATTTGAAATATAACTATTGTATTTACGTTGTTTAAGCAAATTACACATATACCCCTATTAATAAGTTATCACATAACGAATCATAAGGGCTTATATATTATGAATTTTATCTTATAAAATTCAATACTCTGGACTATTTGAAATTGCATAAAGTCATTTTTTTGTGTGACCCAATAGGTTCATGCGACGTTGGTAGTGAACCAAAACCATTTTCGTACACATGTCACAAGCGGTCTCTAGCAAGGCATTATGACTACCCAAGTAGCATGAATATCAAAATTGATACAACCTAATAAATAACGTAAATCATATCCTTTTGTCGTGCAATATCCTTTGATTAAATATAAGGCATGGAAAATCACCCTTAATATTCAATCGTACTAGTCTCGATCTTTAGATTGATTGAAAACATCCAAGTGACATTGATCATATCAATTCACTTGGACTTGGTCATTTAACAATCCAACACATCGAGGGATCCACTAATATCTCTCTTTACGAGAGCGATAAATTCTTTCTTGATTACACACCCTCACATATTGCTCACCTGATAACCAATCACAATCTTTATAATATTTCAGTTAAAGATAACGTTTGATTGAGTCAAATTATCATGCTCCTAATATTGAAGTCTTTGGTGATCTCAAATCTAAGAACTAAATGATATACTAATTAAGAGTAACACCTATGACTTAATCAATATGGTGTTCTCATAGCGGGTTGGTCCAGTACCTTGTTCCTTAACATGTACTCATGATCTTGATTCATATCTCTATACGTATGATCATCACATGACCATCAATCAAGACTCACACAAGTCTTAATTCATTATAGTTCCCAGTATAATGACCAACTAGGGACATTTAGGATATTTCAACAAATACTCATACATCTTATTATAAGGTAAACATACAATCACTTATAATAAAATAATAAATGAAAAACCTTTGTTTTATTAACTAAAAATTGTAAGATAAACAATTTTTTAGATTGACCTAGGGCATATGCCCCAACATTATTATGTCGCTAGTTTGCCTCGAGTGATAGGTTATACAGTTGCAACTTCAGCAAATGAAAACTCTGGAATCCCCTTGATGTGAAATGTCACTGTCTTGCTAAAACAGTTGATATGTGCATGATAAGTCGATAACCAATCAATACCAAACATCGCGTCAAACTCCAAGTACTATAATACTCTCAAATCATCTGGTAATTGATGTCCATCAATCTCAACCACAATCCCGACAAACCCTAACAAGATGTGAATCTAAAGTCTGTACGTCTAACCCTAACAATCCTACTATGTGTCCAGATATAAAAGAAAGTGTGTTTCCTGAATCAAACATGACAAGCATAAAAGTAACACAGACAGATAACATATCTTCAACTAGCTGTCCGGTCGCCTCCCCGTCTGGCTGTGCAACCCCAAAAGTAGCTATTCGAGCCCTATCTCTGGCCTAATTAGTCTGTGATGGTACTAGCACTGGTCTGGTACACTCCATCACATGGTGTCCCACTTGACCACAACGATAACAAGCATGAGTCTCTGATTTGCCAGTAGTTCTCTAACTCTGTGCCTGACTCTGGCTTCTCTAACCCTAACCTTTATCTTGCCTCTGCTGCTGTCTCTGCCAATTAGCTGGTGTAGATGTCGTAGAATAAGCTACCTCGCGATCATCTCGTCTGTCCCAATCATCCTGACAATCTCTATCGCCTCTAAAACCCTGCTCTGACTATCAATCACCTCTATAAGGTCTATGGCCCTGTCCCTATCGGCCCTAATCTCTCCTCTATCTCTTTGGCCTCTAATCAGACCGAGAACTCTGAGCTGGATGACTCTGTTGACCTTGCAATGCAGTCTGAACCACTAATCTACCAGCCTTCTGTACTATATGTCTCTTGTGAAAGAGAACTATAATAGACCTCTAACAAAGTACGTGCTTCAATAGAAACAAAGGTGGTAGATATCCTCTCGTCTAGTCCTCAAATAGAGTAATATATCTATAAACTGTCAATCCCTGCCAGATCCATAGAGTAAGACAAAAGATATATGTACCTTTCCATGTAATCGGTAAAAAACATATTGCCCTGAACCAGGGTCAAGAACTCTTTTCTTAATCAAATCCTGACCTCCATAGGTATATACTTATCCATAAATAATACTCAGAAATCTGCCTAGGTAGTAACAGTGGTATTTGTTGCTCTATAAGTGGTCCACCACACAGCAACAACAGATCTCAGGCAATAACTAGTCAATCTCGGTCTACCAACCTCCTTAACTGATAACATCTCATGAGCCAATCGCCATCTCCCGGCTAACTCTAGGTTTCTGGCTCTGTAGAAATATCCTAGAGAGAATCGAAGGTTCCTTCAACTTTTTCGCCTCCACAGTTATCAAACTCCTCGATATAGACACTACAACTGGCTACTCAGTTGTCTACTCAGTAGCCGAAAGAGTCACAACTATCGTAGTCTCAATCGAAACAACCACGGTATAGCCCCCTCGGTATGAGTCTCAGATACTACGACCTGCCCCTAAGTCTCAACAGTAGTGGGAGCAACCACTGCAATAGTAATAACCAATGGTGCAGACAATAATACTAGGATCTACACTCAAGCCATCACAAAAGGCAGACGATGAGTCCAGAGTGAGTATTCCCAAGGAAATTAAGTGAGCAATACTGAAAGTAAATACTAAAATTTAAATAAAGCTATTAAATAAATATGCGAAAATAAATTCATGCAACTGCGCTCATTGCATGAATAGATAATAGTAAAGATCAAAGTTTATTCCTAAAGCCTAGGACCATACTAGCACCATAATTTAGACTCTTCCACAGAATACTGTTGGCGAGTCCGACTCAAGCAAGGCCAGTATCTAGATTCATTAGGTGGTCGGCGTAGTACCTACGACGCACCTACATGTGCCCCGACGCGATTATTGGGTCGGACTATTCACCGAGTTTCCTTGATACACGTGTTATGGTGTAGTGGGCATACACACTGGAATGGCACGGAGGGAACCCCGCTCAACGTCCGTCCATTAACCCACAACCAATAATAGAGTCATGAAATAACAAAAATTGTATTCAAATGCCAAAAGAAGTACATACTCAAGTAATTTCAGTTGGGATACTACACACCTCAAACCGCACTCCTCGTCCCTTAAAATAAACCCGGTCCTGCTCCTCCAAATTTCCGATATCCAAAATACCACCCAAAATGATATATTACCATTTATCATTGATTTTTAGTCAATTGGATGTATTTTATGTTAATTAGTATAGGCATTAGGTTCACAACCCTTAAAACAACCTAAATATACCCATCTCATGAACACTCTGTGTTGTAGGATTGCCTAGTGCGCTGGTGTTCATCCTCATCAACACCAATTGCCCAGATTACCTAGCGCTCTAGGGCCTCTGGCCAGCACGCTAGGTAATCGAATTCCAACAGTTCAGCTCTTTGTTGAACTGCTGAATTTGATCCCCAAGCCTCCACCAAAGCTGTCAACTCCATCCCCACCTTGTGGGGGATAAACAACACTTCAAAAATGGCAAAAGCAAAGTTTTAATCATCATACATACATCAAATCACAAGATCAAAGAAAAGATTGAAAAATCCAACTTTCATGAATCCATCCAAACTTGTAAAACCATCAACACAACCACATTATCCACAACATAGCACCAAAACCCATACCATAAACTCAACAAAAACAGTTCCATAACTCAAAATCCTAAATTCACAACCAAAATGCCCAAATTCATCATCCAAAGAGAAAAAAATGAGAAGGGAAATAAGAACCCAACCTTGCTTTGATGATTTGCCACCTTCAAGTCCTTCAAATCCTCACTAAAATTGGATCAAACCCTTCCCCAACACTATTGATTTTCAAATTTGAGTGAAAGTGTGAGAGAAAAGTGTGTTAGAGAAGTCAAAATGAACTTTTATACCTTGGTTTGGATCCCATCTCCACCACCAATCCTTATGCTCATCTTACGGTCTCTTTTTGGCCAATAATTGGTTACTTTCTAGCTCTAAATAACTTATTACATGACACACTTGTGTACTCTCTTTGGTTTGCATCATTTAAAGTCCTAAAACGAGCGTTCCGACGCCTGTTTCGCGTTACAACACGCAACCTACGCGTACTACCGCGATACTAGAACCCACATAAATATTCAATGATAATTATTTAATTCACTTTATTCATTTCATGTGTCTATTATTTCCCCCAGCTTAGTATTTCGTCTTTTAGCCTACTTGGTACCTGCATTGACACGCACAGCGAGGCAAATATTTATCACACAACCTCATACGTCAATGACAACATAATTAAACACATCACGATGCCATTTACTATAATAAACATCATAAATTAGGCAAATCATCACACAAAATAGCTATTTACCTAACTCCAAGCGCGCTCTAGCCTAGCTGCAGGTCCCACGAGCATCTGAGTTGTCTGCCACGTCTGCAAACACGTCATTACTAACGAGAAATTAACTTCAAGCCGTTACAATATAAATACATAATACAAGACCTACTTAGATCACGTGAGGAGACCACCTCGTGGTCCTCGACTTCAATTGCCTAGCAGTGGTCCCTTACCTCTATCTGCTCATCTATCTGCACCCACCGTTACAAACTAGATGGTGAGTACAATGAAATAGAGAGTAAAAATACCAATAGAGTTTTTAACAGCATTTTAAGTGTCAAATAAATGTCTTTGCTAGCATCATGCATGGATATCACTAAGATTATAAAAGACAGCATGATAAGTAAATTACTTAGATATCAATGATAAATGAGTGTCGAGATCACAAAGCAAAATAGGCATCTAAGTATTCCAAGTCCGTCAGGTTGTAAACTGTGTCCATCAAGTTGCCACACACAGTTTACAACCTGACTTCGAAGATAGATCCTGGAACTACACAAACCCAAAACAGTTTAGGATAAGGTACACAACCTTAACTCACACACAGTTAACATCCAGTCATAGCAGAATCACACACAATTTAACATACGGTCACTGCAATCTCAAACTACAAGTTTAACCATGTCCAGAATTCGTATGGTATAGAACGTAACCACCATATCATCCACTTAGACCCAAAAGACCACTCATTAAGGAATCCAAGCAAAAGCAAGCCGATAAGCCACCAAGGATAGGTATAACATGTGAATTCAACAAATCATATAATCCACAAGGAAGTATTGTTCAACAAAGATGACAGCCAAGTAAATGCACAAATGAAATAATGTAAATACTCCAATTGGTTTTACTCACTAATACCGCACGTAACTCGGCACTCGCGGCTCTCACACGCTGCCAAACTATCCTCGCACACCCGTCACCAGTCCACTAAGTACCTAGTAAGCATTTTCATTCCAATTTGGTAGTATTAGCGTTTTGATCCGCATTTAATTGAAATTCCCCATTAACTTTCCTTATTTTATTTTCATTGTGTATTTAGGTCGATTTCCCAGTTATTGGATCGTATTTGGACACGTTTAGGTACTCAGAAGATCCCCAATTTGCTTCGAAAATTCTCAAAAATTTTGATAAAATTTTAGTTACGGGTGCCACGGTGGCGCCGTGGGGTTTTCCCCTTGCGACGTCGTGGGGGTTCACCCCTACAGCGGTCCCTACGGCGTCGGTCACGATCGCCTGAAGGGTTGTCGGAGGTTTTTCCCACCCCGGCTCGAGCCGCCGTGAGCCAATCTTATCCCAACATGCTCAGGAATTCAACGTCGATCCAACCATGGCCTCGGATCGTTCCAAAAACGCTCAAAATCAGCGACCGAAACCCAAAACAAAAATTACTTTGAAAATCATCAAAATTTTGTCAAAACCCCGAAACTTATCCAAATTAATAACGGCTTTCAAAAAAATGTGTTGATCACCACCAATGCATCGAGAGTTTCGATCGAATTCGAAATCTCGATGTGGTGTTTCGAAATTGTCGCGATTAACACGAATAAAACTCACACCAACACGTATGAAATAACGAGGTGGTTTAGGATCTCACCTCGAATCGTCATCGAAACGTCGTCTCTGACGTCGCTCCGGTCACCTCCTCTTTCAGCCCTCTTCAAGCTTTCTTGGAAAAAAAGTTGAGAAGAATAGAGAAAAAGTGAGTTGAAGAGAGAGAAAAAGAGGTGTTGAGCTTTAAATAACCCCTCTCATCATTTACTTGCACATACACATCTCAAGGCACATCCAACGCCCCTTGCATAAGCTGTCCCACCAACTCTAACACTCCATATGGGAATCCAATAGGTGACTTGAGCTCCACACTTGGTCATTTTCCAACTCAGCTCAAGTATTTTTGGACTCAAATCGTGTCGTGACTCGCCCTATCGCGCGCAAATAGAATTACTAACGAGTCGAGCATTTTATCATATTAGCGTATTATTTTATTTTATTTTCTAGTCATCCATCAAGTTCATTTCCCTTGCCCATGTACCTGTAATTTGTCTGTCAATACAAATTTGACACGTTTTCCTAGACGTACACTACTCGTTTATAGACATCACCGCCCAGTCACACAGACACTAGTATAAATCGATAGTACACGTCGTCACACAAAAATATTATGAATTTTTAGGTCGTTATACCAATAAAACCACATAGCCTTCAATTTTTATGTTATCTAGTTATTGGACGACTTAGTTTAGACTAAAAGTTAGTTTGTTGAAAGTGAGCTGATGTGAGTCACGTTGTATGAAAAACCCTAGCTTGGGGGTTTATTTATTATTTGAGAGTTTCTAGACTACTCCAAAAAGTTTTGAAAAAAAATTATGCAAAAAAAAAGACTTGAAAATAAGAAGTTGGTGAAAAAAAGAATTGATTCATGCATTAAAGTTCAAAATTGTGTTGCCATTCACTTTGTATGGCTCTATGTGATGTCTTGAATGGTTTATGCTAATGTTTTCAAGAATTTTTGAATCCATGATAATCTTTTCAGTGTTATCCTAGCCCCATTACAACCCAAATAAAAATCCTACTTGACTCTTATATGTGTTAGGTCTTCATTTGTAGTCTCCTATGTGATTCATGTGTGTTTTAATGTCTTATCAAGATATCGTAAGCTTACGGCTGGAGTATATAGGTTGAGAAAACTCATGATTAATAGATAGCCTTGGCTTTTTACCAAGTTTTAGTTTTGAAAGTGTGATATTTGATGAGGTCGAGCCTAAGTTCTTAACATCTTCTAGTCTCTCAAGTCCCTTGAGTTTTGCGTCGATTTCGTATATAGTGAAACCAAAGGATTCACACTTTTGTTAATGATTGGGCTTATGATGATTTAGTTTGTGTTAATTTATCTTCCATAGAGTTTGTGGAATTTTTATTTGCATTTTGAGTAATAAGGATTGCATTAGGAGTCTAGTCTAGTTTGCATTTGTTAGTTAGAGTCATGTTAAATAAATACTTCCTTGGGATGAGCAAAATAATAAGCTCGGGGTATTTGATAACTACATATTTGTACCTCAATTATGAGTATAAATACTATATTTTGGTGCACAAAAGTCCACTTATTTAGCTTATAAATATAACTTTTTGTTGTGCGTATGTTTTGTTAGTGTTTAATAAAAATAAAATAAAAAGAGGGACTTTTGAAGTGCAATTGGTGTCTCACCTTGTAAAGAGCACCATCACAACACTCGAGACTGTCGTAGGACCCACAATGGGCCATGAGGAAGGCCGAGTGAATTGCATGAGAAGTTGGAGGGTATATTTCAAAAAGTAATGTTGTTTTTCTTTAAAATTCGTTAAATAAGTTAAATTTTTGTGAAATTACAAAAGTAATGTATTCTGCCTTTAGTAGAGGCGTGATTGTGTTGACGTGGTGTTTAGGAACGAATGGCGCCTTTACAAAAGGCACCATTCGTTTAAAAAAATCGGAGAAAAAGAGGATGGGGCGACGTGTCGCCATAGAAAAAAACAGAAAAAAAGAAAAATGTAGAAGAAAATACGGGGAAAAATATGAAAAAATAATATTTTGACGAAATAAATAGAAATTGAGGATTTTATATGGAAAAGGAGAAATTCAAAAGTCGGGGGAGACTTTATAATGGGTGTCGAAAAATGTAAAATTGAATATTTTAAATTCAAGCTAATTTAGGGTTTAGACTTTACACTTTAGAGTTTAATTCGAGTAATAGATATAATTCGGGTAATAATTTGATTTGTTGGGTGTTATTGGAGCTAAGCGGGTTTGGAATAGGTATATATATTCATTCAAAATTCATATTTACGGTTTTAGGGTTTAATACATTCATATATTACACTAAACCCTAAATTAATATCTGCAACAATACAAAATTCATATATCATAAACCCTAAATTCATATACAATGAATTCATACATTCCTAATTCATTCCTGTTGGTGGTTGGTTAATACATTCCATGGCACCAATGAATTCGTAAATTCCATACATGTCAATAGAATTTAATCAAATTTGAATACATAAACTCAAATGTATCAATAATTGTCTCTTTCTATATCAATACAAAAAAAATTAAAATAGGAGAACACGAAATAAGTTTCTAAGAAAACCATCATAAAAATACACTCCATTCATCATATATATATATCATAGTTTCCTACAAAAAAAAAGAAAAAGAAAAAGAAAATAAGTTAAACTTTGAGGTATACAAAAT
The DNA here is from genome assembly GCA_039657345.1 of Stephania japonica. Lineage (NCBI taxonomy): Eukaryota > Viridiplantae > Streptophyta > Magnoliopsida > Ranunculales > Menispermaceae > Stephania > Stephania japonica. The sequence goes on from CM077559.1 coordinate 38,769,906, forward strand.
TGATATTCACATATATAAAAGTCATATTTTATGGAAAATAACCTATAATAATAAAGAACAAATCATATTTATTTCAATACAAAAGAAAAAATAAGTCACAACAAGTAAAATTAATTAACAGTTAGTATATAACTACAAGAAATTTGCATATTAATGACATTTAAAAACTGACGTTAAAAGTATAAGACGACAGTTTTCAACAGTCATAGAATGGGGGTGTTGTGGAAAGTATTTACTTACAATGACAACATATTTAGTGTCATCTTTAACGTATAATGACACTTAAAAATTGTCATCGTAACTATACAATGACATTGAACAACTATTATAAAAGATCATTAACGACAATTTTTAAATATCATTAAAATTGTATGACAAATAAAAAATAATCAATAAAAACTATTGAAATGATACAACATATTAAACAATCAAATTCATTGCGCTAAAATTAAAATACCAACAATATCTAAATTCAAATTCAAATTCAAATAACAATTTCAATATTGTAGCAACTAAAAGCTACACCATGTATTTTCAAAAAAAAAAAAGCTACACCATATATTTTCAAAAAAAAAGAAAACTACGCATGTAACAATTACATATGAATGCAACATGACAAGACAAGTACACCTTCGAATTCGAATTTGCAACTTTTCTTCTTTGCAACCTGTCCAACAAAAATAAAAAAAAAATCAATAATAATGTAGCATATCTTTTGATCGAAGAACATTGAGGGAAAAAAATTCAAATGAGCTCAACCAAAATAGCAACCCAAAAAGTACCAAATTTTTGTCAAAAACTCTAATGAACACAAAAAACTTGGTCTTCTCATCATCTACGTTACAACTAAATATCTAACAACAACAGATAAGTTTCTCACCTTCCAAACAAAATCATCAAATCATGACCACAATAAACAATCTTACAAACCACATTTGGAATGCTTAAAATTACGTTAACAGAAGAAATCAACTTTTACAAATGGTTAGGCAATAAGAGAGTTCTACAAATGCTTCGAATGGTAGAAACTAACTATGACTGAAACTTTTTTTTGGTAGGATTATGACTAAAACTTTAAGTTCTCAATCCTATGCATCCCTCTTTCGAAGGGTTACTGCAAAGGAGCAAACAAACAATTCTAATGGTTCTTAATTTGTTACATCACAACCCATAAAGGAAAAAACATTATAAGCAGCGATTTAACATATCAAACAAAAGAAGCGGAATTTGAAAACAAACATTAAAGTGGTTTGAGGGCTTTACCTGATTAGAGATGGCATATGACTGTGTTCAGATAAACCCTCCAATTGTGTGTGCCCTCACACTTACATCAGCATCCACAATTGGGTACTCCATTGTGTTTCGGAAACTTAATCGATCGCCTTTTTGAAAGACATTGCCAAACTGTTGGGGAGCGCTTGAAAGAAAATAAATGTGACCAAGCTGTGATTAGCAGATAATTAAGGTTAACTAACATTGCTAGACAAATTAGCATGGGAACAAGGTAAGAGCTCAGTGTCACAAACCAAAAGCACTACCCAAATCCAATGCATCCTCTAGTGAATTTTTCGATGTCAAAACGCTATGCATGGCTCACGCAGTTCTTAATCAACCAACGAAGAAGAAATTAATGTTTCGCCGTAAAAACAATGGGAAGCAATAAACACGTACATGAATCCAGTCTTAGTTCTTGTGTATGTACATGCAAGCCCACCTACACACGAAAACACGTACATGAATCCAGCCCTCAATTTTTCAAATGAATCATCAACACTCAGAATGAGCAGATAAAGCTCCCAATAAATGCAACATGCAGACATTTATTCATCCAAGCTTATACTTGTCCTGCATATCAACCAAATTGAAGATACGTCGCATTTTAAGAAGTGATAAGATACTTACCAATCAAAGTAATAAAGTAACAAGAATGGTGTGACATAGGGGCACTGACATAGTACCCCAAGATTCATCCTAAATTTTCATTACTAAACATCAACGAACAAAATCGCTTTCGATGCTTTTCTTTTTTTTAACCAATTGAGAAGGAATGCATGTTACTAGGATGGCTTGTGCTTATAGTTAAAATGAATGGACATTAAGTGTTCAAATTCTTAGAATTATTTAGATGTTTGAAACTGATATGATTAATTATCTTCTCCTAGGACCCATTTAATCATTTGTATGATTTTATCTTATTTGTGAAGGAATTAGTAGTTCCACGGCTGGAAAGAACACATCTTACCTATTTAACGCGCAATAGGAAAAAATCAAGGATAACTTCACTACCAATGTGTCCTCTAATATAACGGCGAAAGGCATAAATATTAGATGAAACAAAATTAAATCATACCTTCTCTAAGGACGAGAAGTACTTCTGAGGAAGATTCTGTTCAGCACGCATGAGGGAATATCATATTATGTCAAGTGCAGAAACCTCAGTTTCCAAGTCACTATTATCTGCATATCACCTTCTAATTATTAGTACGTGTTTTGAAATATTTTAAAAGAGTTCTCAAAATATTTCAAAGCATTACTATAACCTTCTAATAATAAAAGAATTGTTCATTATACTTATAAATTTTTTATGAGCATCTAATAGACATGTTCCCTCCCCTGCACACCTATCATATAAGGTTGTAAACCCAAATATACAGTATGTTCATTTGTTTCTCTTTATAATAAATCAATATATCATATCATATCTAATATACATTCTGTTCATTTGTTTCTCTTTATAAGAAAACGAGACTATCACTCAAAACCACAGAGAAGAAGGCAAAGATGACGCGATATATACTTTAAGGATCCTAATAAGGTTTTTAAGAACTAGGGCCTAGTCAATTTTGTCTCAAATCGCCTAGGCCTCACCGTGCAATCATTGGTCAGGGTAATCTAAGACATCCAACACTATTAATAACATGAATGAATAGATCGTTGAAATAGAAAATTATATCAATTCACACATACAACTAACAATGGCACAAACAAAGCTGCAATGTATAAGGATAACACCAATGTGGCAACCATTTGACAAGTTCAAAACATACGATTCGAGTTCGAGCACATCGCATAATGGCTTTGTTCAGTTCAGTGGGTACCATTTCGTCTGACCACAAAATTTAAAAAGAATCTACTAGATACAAGTAGTAAGCATTTGCAAGTTCAGGCCTTAAAATGTATGCAGCCTAGCTAGCCACCTTTAAAACAAGATACATCAACATTCTCTAAAGCATGGTTTCAAATATGAAATGATAAAGAGATTTAGAGACAATAATCAAATGTTATATACAAATTTATTACAAAAGAAAGATATGGAACCATATAAGTGTTTGAAATTAAAAATAGAATTGAGTTACCTTTCCAATATTAACACAAGTAGATGAATGACATTGCATAATCAAATCGGTGTACCTTGAACCATTATCTCCAATGCCATGTAGCCAAACTATTGTGACTTGTACTTCCCTTTAGGCCTGACTACATGAGCCCTTCCAAACTCGAATGCTTGCATGCTACATAGACTTCCTGAAATATTTTTGATGCCATCATAAAAGAAGTCCAAATAATGAAACCAGCACCATTATCATTATATGAATGTTGAGCTTTTAACCAAACCATTATAGACAAAACAATAAAAACATGAACTGCAGACTGAAATACACATATATTTAAGAGAACATGTCCAATGCAAACCTATCTCAAACATAGAAAAACATAGCAATATTGAGCAGAACTAACCAGAACTCATGGTTAGCCCACCAAAGCTCATATCAAAACAGATAGCATATGGCCATATTTGCATCTACATCTAGAACAAGTACTTGCCCACCACCAAAATCAGATAATACAACTACAAAGCAGCCCTAAGAGTAACAACTGCATTAGAAAATCAGTCCACTCCTAAATATTGGGTAAAACTGAAAAACAGAGCAATAACGAATACAAGTATTTAAGTAGAAGAACTCTCTGAAGATAGTTTTATTCATAAACTGAGATTGCCTTTATATTGGTATTTGATCAAGCCTCTAATAAGCGCAAATTGTGGACATATATCCACATGCTTTGACTTAACAACAAATCAAAAAATTAAGGAAATACAATCTGAGCTGAACTAGAATTATTCAACAAAAAATAGAGTAACTAAATTAGACTAAGTCCTACAAGCAATGGTAAAATAACTAACAACTTTGAATCACATTTTCAATACTAAAAAGAGCATATTGATCATATACTAAAGATTAACATGAGTTCCAACTTGATTTGGAATTCGATAAACCAATTTCACAGCTAAGGACACTCATACTAAGGATCTTAACGAATTAATTATAAAAATGAAATAGAAATTTGTGGAACATTCAATAGCCTACATGTTAGACACAAATAGAAACAAAACTTAAACAGCTACAAAATTTTCTATAAAGCACAAATAAAATATACAGGACAAAAGGGTAGACTTAAATTGTTTACATGATTTATGTTTCTATAATGGTTCCTAATAAATTCATAAGATTTATAATGGTTCATAATAAAAAAACTTATAAGTATCAAGTAAAAAATGAACCAAAAAAATCTAACATTTTTGGATGTTGTGAAAAAGAAATCATCATTCATCATCCTCGGTCGTTGAGTCATTGTGAGCGGCATCATCATCATCAACATCATCATCATCAACATCATCTTGCCTTTTTTGTGCAGCTGATCTCTCCATGAAACCCTGTTCCATGCATTGTAACCGTCCTTGCATTTCAAGCAATTGATTGCGATTTACAGACGTGTCATTAAGCATCTTTAGTATCATTGCTTGCATCTCCTCGAATTCCTTATTGAATTGCTCAAATGGCTCATCATCTTTCAATATAGGACGAGAAGATCCAGCTTCATCATGTCTACGCATCTTAGACCCTGACGGTGTCCAGCCAAGACCAAATCTCCGGCCTTTATCATTTCGCTGCACAATCTCCAAATATAATTTTGTTTCATCAATTGGAATGTCTGGCTGCAACTGTGAAAGCTCTCTGGTCCTTTCGTGTATAGCCGCCTGTATTAAGAATTTAAACATTGACAAGTCATATAAGTCATTGATACCTATAATTAACAAAAAAAAGTTATGGTCAAGTAGTTTCTTACGGTAATCGCCTCTACTCTCGAATCTAAGAAAGTAACGCTATCATGATCCCTTGTATGGAGATATAAACATAAATCCAAAGCAGTCGGCTTTCTACTGAGTTTCTTCTCCTATAAAATATGTTTAACTTAAAATTAAGTTTGAAACTTATATGAATATAATATATACATATGTATGTATGTATCTATGTATGTATGCCCCAAAACATACCAGTCTCAACGAATGCTCATAGATGGATATGGCTCCACCTCCGTGCACAGACGAACCCGAACCAGGTCCCCCACCTCTGATCTTCGGTTTTGGCTGGCTTGTTCTGACTTTGCTTTATATTCTAGAGTAGACCGCATCTTCTTGTAATGCTCAAAAACCTCCAGAGATACATGTGCTGGTTTTGTCGGCTTCCTCATCATCTTACTAACAAAGTCAGCGTAACGAGTGGCAATTTGCCTGTCGTACAAACGTCTGACCATAGCGTCATCTGATCGTCTCCAATCGAAATGAGTCTGTAGTAATAGAAAGTCAAGACTTCAATATATGCTAAGTAAAAGAAACTTAATTTTCTTATTTAAAAATCTCTTACTGCCCAATCGTTAAAATATTGCTCCTTGATATGGTTGGGAACCGTATCCCAACAGTAGCCATCCTTATTTAAATCAAATTTATATATCCGCGTCATTTGCTTTGACACTTCGGATGACGAATGCAAGAAAGTACCACTACATTTTTACAAAAAAAAGTTAGACCAATATTATAGTAAGTTCATTAAACGTAAGTATATATACGTAATAATATTTCATTGACTTACAATTCTTTCGTAGTTTTTACGGTCAAAAACACCCGCCCCGCGCCTCGGTCATCATTACTTCTACGTCTCGGGGCCCTAGCTGGCTCATCGTCTTGTTGTGATCTATGCGAGGCACCACTAATAGATGGCTCACTCGAAGGGTGGCTTGAAGTATTGGACGAATGTGATGCATGCTCGACATGATCATGACTCCTCGATGGGGAGGCATGCATACTAGAGTCGAAGGAAGCGATCGGGACATGCTGGTAGTACTGCTGATGGGAGGGAGATGCGTGGGTAGATTCTCTAGAAGTTACGCGACCAGCGATAGGTGGAGGGAGTTGTGACGCCAATTGAGAGGAGTAAGCCTGTAGAGTGGTTGGATCATCGGGGCCAAATAAAGATGGGCCCGATGGCTGAAGGAGAGGGGCCTGGTGGGGGTGTTGCGCATAAAGCGGACGAGAATACTGATATAATTGTGATTGATGGTGCTGTTGAGAACGCATTTGTTGAACAAAAATATGTTGATAGTAAGCTAATTGTTGTTGAGCAAGCTGTTGCGAAATGAGTTACTCTTGACACTGCTGAGGCTCAGCATCATCAGCGGGAGATCGTAGTAGTGAACGATCCAAGTCGCGAGATGGACAATCTCTGCGACCACCGGATCGTCTGCTGGATCGTCCACTAGATCCGTCCCCAGATGACGATGCATTATTTCTGCCTGACATAACTTTTTTAAGGTTCAAGAGTAAGTTAGAAACAAATGTAAATGTCATAATCAATTATTACGAAATGAACAAACAAATGTGTAACTAAATTTACTAATTAGGTTTGATTTCTTAAACCTACTTAAATGAGTATGTCATGGTTCGTTGTCACTATTTTCACCAACCACTACTTTATTTATTCAAAAATGACTCCGTATAGAATGGTAAAGGCATATGGACAAGCTAATAGACTAATCAAGTCGAGTACAAAGTCCATAGTCTCATTCATAAACTCTCTAATCCTAATAGCATGCTATTTAAAGCTCATTTACCATTAAAAACATCAAATGAAGACATAGAGCACACGAAAGGATACAATGAAAGCATCAACAAAACAATATCATGATGAACAAGTTCAAAGAGTGAAGATTATCAACAAATATCAATATATTAGAGCACAAAGGCACCATATAGTCACAAAGACTGCCAATCAATAAGTAATAAAAGGAAATGAAATGCAATTCAAAATATCATCAGCTATACTCAGTTTTATGCAAATAAGTGGATATGAGCATACCTTAAGGTTGATGCTTGATTATATATAACTAGATCGCTTTCTTGATGATGAATAACCTCCTAAGGACTACAATTTCCAGCAAATAAAAGTCCCCAATAGCTCTGAATTTTTTTTTTCATTTTTTTAATTGAAAACAACCTGCAAATGTGAAGCAAAAAGGCTAGGAGTTTGTATTTATAGTTCTTGCCTTTCATCCAAATGTATAACCCCATCTCCGTGACATCTAAGGGACCCTAAACACTCATATCAACCCACTCATACAAAGGTATGATGCAGTTCTATCGACGTCGACGTTGCTCCTCCGTGTGGCAAACCGGTCGTACTCTATTTCGTCGTGGATTTCTCTGTGCTTGTACGTCTGGCTGAGTCTGTTAAACTCGATGACTCGACTGAACTTCTTCCTCGTGTTGGCTCGATTGACCTCTACTACCAGTGCTATCAAAGATAGGAGGAACATGAGGTGGCATGCCTAATAAGGGCCTGAATGAGCCATCTCCACTATATGGAATATTGTAGTTATAATATGGCGGAGTAAATGGACTTGGCATGTATTGAGGCAATGAACCATGCATTGAATGTGTAGGCATTCTATGGTCCATGTACGAAGATGATGGCCCAGGAGCATATGGATCAAAATGATATGGATGAACACTCATGCTCGGTGTCCTAGGCAAAAACATATGAGCATCCGATTGCGTTGGGGCCGACAAAGGAGAGTACCCATAAGAAGAAGGGCGGGTTAGAGGTGGCGAAGGAGAACGTCTACTGTTCTCACCAATAGTCTCTGACGTTCTTGGTGTTGGACGAGTTGGAGGTGGTGGAGAAGAACGTCTACTGCTCTCACCCAGAGTCTGAGTCGTCATTTTTTTTCTTCTCCTCCCTCTATCTGCTAGGCTTTGATCCTCTTCTTGTTGTTCTTCCTCTTCTTCTTGAGATGCTTCGTCATCTATGTCCGGCTCAACTACATTTTCATCATTCCATATAGTAGTCCTTTGTCGTTCATCCTCATCTAAGATTTTGATGCCTTCATGTAGAGAAACCATGCCTTGTTCGACCCCGTCATCAGAGAACACTCGCTCCAATTGACGCGCAAATGTAGACTAATATACAAAAAAAATGCAGTGTTTGGTTAACAATTTTAAATATGACTCATGAGGATAACAGCATTATAGTTTCAACGTTACGGAGAATTCGCACAGAGCCCCGTCATGTCCAATGTATCGCCTGTTGATAGATCTATACCACCTCATGTACTCTTCGTGATCATGTTCCCCTTGTTGTATCGTGGCTATCGTATTACTACGATTTTCCCACAACTCTATATATCTTCTGTGATACACTGCCCAATTTTCTTGAGGGTGTCCTCTCAATTGGACGCGGTGCAAACGTGTGTCAAAATCACAGTGAGGTGGCACGACCTGTGTCAGCCCAAACTGTCTCATGACCCTTTCCGGTCTATGCACTCAACTATATGGAAACAAATTAAAGGACACGTCGAACACCAGCTCCCGTGACCTTGAGTACATAATTGTGGAAGTGACTCAATGACATCAGCGTATGGTTGCCACTCCACGGCATTCTCCCTCTGCGTGTCAAGTGCATCACGAAATGATGATATAACGTGTGTGGCAGTCCTAGTTACTGAAAATGCAACTATCCATCTGTATACAAAACAATAAATTTGTCGTAAATTAAAAAGACCCAATGAATTGTTAAAAATAACATGAGAAACATTTTTATTACCGATAACCCAAAGGAACGTCATTGGGCAAGTATACTCCATCACACGTTCGAGGTCGACCTCTAGGAACAGGCTTGCGCCTTGGTGCTATAAATGGAAATCTATCCCAGGCCCATAGTTGTATAAGAATTGTCGCACCAGCAACCTCGTGTGCACCAGAGCGAGATTCACGACACAACTCCCTGTATAAATATGCCAAACATGCACTTCCCCAACTATATTGTCCAGCTGTTTGAAGGTCCTCGAGCAACAGAAGAAACATCAAATGTACATATTGATTCGACTTGTCAGCGAACACACAACCACCAATAAGTTGTAGAATGAATGAACGAACATAACGTCAAACCATTTCCTCATTGCTGTCATCCTCTATAGGTGGCACATTGTCTTCGAGCCATGAAATACGAGCTCTATTCCCAGAAAGGTGAAGTGGTTCAGGTCTTGCACCAAGTAGTCTTTCACACACCGCGAGATAGTCGACATCTGTGCTTCCAGTCACAGGCATACCATTAATTGGTAACCCGAGCTGAATCTCAACGTCTTGGAGTGTTATCGTACACTCGCCACAACGCATGTGGAACGTATGTGTCTCTGGACGCCATCTCTCAATGAAAGCAATGATCAAAGCCCAGTCAAGTCTAAAAAATCCTACGTGTGAAACACCATAAAAGCCACTAGATCGTAGGTAAGGGATCATTCGAGAATGGTAATTAATCCATCGATCAACAACACCCAGTCTTCTTCGCACGCGCATTGTATCATGTACCTTACAATTAAAAAATATGTCTATATATATATATATATGTGTGTGTGTGTGTGTATTAAACGTTTTTGCATAAATATTATGCACATACATGTTAAATGTATATACCTGACCCCTCCAGACTTGCGATGACCTGTGTGTAGATTGGAGGCGTAGAAGAGAAGGATCAGATGGTCCTGGTTCCATGTGTACTCGCTACAACTGTGTGATTAGACAAATTGGTCGAGTAGTTTTAAAACTCACAACAAATCATTACTACGAGTTATAACATTAACAAATACGTATCTATTACTTTACGTAACATAAGGTTATACTATATTAATATAAATGTTATGAAATTATCAACTGACACCGTTTACAAACAAAATACAAATCCTCTCATTGGTTTGGATTGGGGGGTTGGGGTTGAGATATGGAAGGACAATTTTTTTTGTTATGTCCCTCTACACGACAAACGCTGCAACGGTTCCTCCTAGTAGGGACTCGACCACGATCTCTATTCGGACATGTTCTTCGTTTATGTCCTTCTTGATGACATATGCCACATCGCAAGGTCCTCGAAACATTAGGAAGATCCATCTCATTTTGCTTTCGTGTTCCCTTTGGTCTCCCTCGGCCACGTCTACACCTAGGATCTGGTAAAATCTTCATCGCAAAAGTCGGCCAATACTTCTCATCGGGGATGGCTTTGAATTGAGAGGAGTAGCATTGTGCGTACACGTCCATTCTTTAGTATTGCTCAATAAATTGTGTATAATCAATTCGAATATGGGCACATGCAGCTAACACGTGTGAGCAAGGGAAACCAAACGATTGCCATTTATTGCAGCTGCAATACCAGTTCCTCAGGATAACAATCTGTGTATTGTTGCCTTTATGCATACGATCGCCATGACGTCCAGTGAGCACCTCAAACTCACCAGTGTCGCGATTTATCAATTTCACGTAATGTCTCCTTGCAGATTGTTGATAATGTGCAATTTTATCCATGGCAAATTTCGTGTAATTGTGCCCGTGCAATATTGCTTCATCGATTTTCTCCTTGCGTCGGTTGGTGTATGTCACCAACCTGTAGTAAATCATTTGAACCATTGCTATTATTGGCAAGAATCGTGCCCCTTTCAATACACCGTTAAAACATTCTACAATGGTAAGATAATGTCGTGTCAGTAATATCAGCACAGTGAAAACATATATAGGATAACAAACATAACTACTATCGAATACATACCAACCCCGTTAGAATTCATCCATCCGTACCGCAGGCCTCCATCATGCGATTGAGTCCAGAGTTCCTTGGGAATGGCATTCACATATTGAAGACATTGAGGACTTCCTGATGACAAATAAGCAAAATGCTCCATGCATGCATCAAATTTCCTCACTTGATGTTGACCAGCAGCTTGAGATAGGATATTCTTCAACGAATCATTTTTGAAATGCGTGTTAAAATTACTGGTCAAGTGTCGCAGACAATAACGATGGTATCCTCTTGGTGGACAAAAACCATTTGCTGGTATGTTAACAGCCTCGAGAATGCCAGAGTGACGGTCAGAAATAATACAAATACCATCTCTATCAGTCACGTGTTTGCGCAACATTCTCAAAAACCACCCCCAGAGTCGGTTGATTCGTTTTCCATAACTGCAAATGCAACTGGAAGTAGATGTCCATTACCATCAACAGATAGGGCAATCATTAGCTTACCACTGTATTTGCCATACAAGAATGTCACGTCAATCTGTAGAAGAGGCCTACAATGTTTGAACCCTTCGATTGATGCTTCGAATGCGAAGAACACACGACGAAATTGAGGATGCTCTATCCTGATCTCATCTGCAGCCCATTATCTATGTGACCACTCAATCTTCGTCCCTGGGCTCTTATTATGTACAGACGCCAACCATCTTGGTAACGTAGCATACGACGCATCCCAATCTCTGAATGCATTTGCAATTGCTTTCCTTTTAGCATCCCACATTCGCTTGTAGGGAACTACATGTGCGTATTTTAGCTTAATCATTTCTACCAAGGCCTTGATAGCAATTGCCTGATCTATTTCGAAAACGCTTTGTATCTCACATGCAAACATGTTGGCGTCGAGTTGGGCATGACTGCGTTCTATGCCGGGATTTATACAACTGTGCGGCTCGTCTAATTGAGTGATCTCCCACAATTGTTTCTTCTTTCGCAAACAAGCACGGAGACGCCACATGCACCCAGCTTCCGGCGCACTTCTGCACTTCAATGCCCATAAGGTTGTAGTTGACTCCATAACAAGGTATTGACAATAGTTGTTAACATGCCACACTTTTATGGCATGCTGCAAGTCTTTCTTATTGTCAAAGCACATTCCTCTTTCCAACTCAAAATTAGGCATGTCCCATCTAGTCGAATGATGAGAATGTTGGGTTGCAGTAGAATTAGCCACTTCCCAATCAATTTCATTATACACCGGCAATGGTTGGTAATCTTCTTCATCGCTTGCTTCTTCCATCCACTCCTCCTCGTCAATTGCAAATTGCTCATCATCTTGCAAGTTTTTCGCCCCTGGAGGTTCGTAGGTTGGGTCGTCTGTAACAACATTTATACTTTCTCAATTAACAGATGGCGCAGCATCCTCGAGGGGACATACGTCCTCGTCAATGCCGTTGTCGTGGTCCTCGTTACGATCATCATCACTGGGGCACTAATGTCATCATCAACCGAAGTAACAAATCTATCTTGCACAACATCACCTATAGGTGATTGCATACGTAATCTTTCCATCATTGATGCGGGGCATGTCATGCCCACATTTTCTTCTACTACACTTGTGAATGTACGGTAGAATTTTGATAAGGCTCGATTGGCTCGAAGGTTAAATAAATCTCTACCTTCGCCGATAATGGTAGATTCGCCACTTGTTGACCACATCAACTCGAAGTGGGTCTCGTCTTGCAACGACACGGGGATAAAATATTGTGAACCTGATGGATGAGTTATTACGTGACGATACGTCATCGTAATGAGAGTCTCAGTGGACGAAATACCAAACGCGTTATACACGTGATCCATCAACTCATGTTTACTCGTTCCAAACTTAATAATCATGGTCATTGATGGGGGTCTGCTGTACTCGATGCCTTGCGAAACCTTAACAATTTCTCCAAATGCATAAAATTGAAACGGGATGTTCCTACCTTCCATGACCTACATAATTTACCGCATTGATAATGTAAAAAAATTACATATATATCAAGCGAAGAAATGATCAAAATGAGGATTTGAGGCACGATCGAACTTTTCAATAAATCCTCATCAAAAATTATTCTTGTTCCTATATCAAAATGGAGCATCTTGTAGTAATTTTTCAACAACTTTTCTCTCTGCACTCTCGAAGGTCTTCTTTTCTCTCCTTCTCCGTGTTACATTAGTTACTTTGAGCACTCCATGTACAAGTGATTTCGATTTGACAAAGAAGAAGATGGTGCCTACGACATTTGGGCGGTGAGAAGTCTTATTCGTGTTTGAATTTTGCTTGAGAACTTGTTGTTCGAGTTTGGCTGTGAGGAGGAGAAACGGAGGTTTGTTTTTCACTTTAACTTTGATTTAATTTATAATGGAAGGAGTTAACACTTCTTGAATGGGTGTTGTATGATTTCTAGGTTTTGATTCTTGTTTTATGTTGTTTGTTGGTTTCAATTAAACGAGTTGTCATTCTAGGGTTTGTGGTTTTTTTGTTGACTCCTTACAAAAGTGTGTACTTCAATTTGAGAGGTTCTCTAGACCACCCACTTGCATATATATCCATCCATACTTTTCAAAGTGTTTGATATGAAATATTATTACAGAATAACTTATCGAAAAATTTGTCAGAATAAAGTTGAGAATTATCTTCTTCTTTGGTAAGGTGGGAATGTGATTGAACTCTCTAGCATCAAAACATTACAATGTGAACTTATTAATATATATATATATATATTGACACTAATTTACTTTTCAAGTGTACCTACAAATAAAAGTTTGCACTGCCTAACAAAAAAGTGTATTCCTATTGATCGCCAACACACATTATATCATTTATATACTTGTATGGACAACAATCACTTCTTATTTTATGCTTCTCTAACGAGATGTTGTTTGTAAAAGGGTCATGTTATGCACTAATGCTTAATTGTTTTTACTAAATATATCATCTATAATGTTATTATTCTTAATCAGTAGTTATCGAAGCTTCAAGTGGTAGATAGTGAGTTCGAATATGATCAATTGCGGTCACAGTTAGCAAGTTAGCTACTTCCTTGCATGGTCGTGGCCAGAGAAGAGGGAGAAGAATGGTCTGACGTATTCAAAGATGAGTAGTGGCATGATTTTTTCATTGTACGATAGTTGACCGAACAATTGAAAATAACTATATCCGGACGGGGCAGCACCTATAGTCTACTGTCAGCACTAGAGAGCAGAGTGAGGACACTTGTGAATGCGAGATTACGTATTTTGTTACTGATGTTCACTACAAGAAATTCGACTTTTAATTACAAAACTTTCAATTACGAATATAAAAAGTGTAAGTAAAAGTCCATATTTGCTTATGACTTAAGTTTGTAAAAAAAATTGATATAATTGTAACTAAAAGTATTGTTTGTACTTACGACTCATGAGTTCTAAGCAAAAGCTAATAATTATTAAGTGAATATCGACCCAATTCATATCATAGTTTTTAGTGAGTTATAGGATTTCTTTTACTCACAAAAATACTAACTTTTGCTTATGAATCTTAGAGGAAAGTAATATGTATAGCTTTGTAAGTAAATATGTATTTTTACTTACAATATATATACTCAATAAAAAGGAAACTACCAAACTAAAAAAAAGATGAAGAAGAAGAATAAAATTAATTAACAAATTAAGCTTTCACTAAAAAGGGACGAAACAGGAATATAATATTTAATTTTGACTTTTGTCTTTTGTACAAGTAAATAATAAATAAACGGTTTTTATTTTTTCGATAAATCTAAAATAAATAAAAGATAGGCACAAAAATATATCAAAAATAAGAAGATAGGCACAAAAAAGATAAGGATCTTGCTACGTACTCGAACACGGACGTGGAACACACACCCGGAACCCCCCACATCCTACCCCCAATGCACACACATTGTTTCAAAAGATAATAAGTTAAAAACCCAACAATTTCTCTTCCTATCTCCTAGGCTCATGGTCGTATCTCTCACGTTGACCTCACAACTAATTTCTATTTCATCACGTCGCAAATCATCAAAGAGTTCCTCTTAACATTGTTGCGCCTTGCACTTCATCTCGATTCTGCATCGTCTCTTAATTTCATGGGTTCATCCATGTCAGTACATGCAATCTCTACAAAGGTTTTGATTTGCATTTCACTTACATTTGTTGATTAATCCTAATGCATTCTATACGTTTCAACTTATTTTCTTCATATTAATTGGGTGCATGTAAGATGCATGAGCCTATTGCAAAGTCGCTACAAGTTTCAAACATCCTATGGCTTTTTTGAAGGTTGTATTCAATTTTTTTAATTTCATTAATTTTTTAAATGAAGAAAATTATAAATGAATTTTAAACTGTCTAACTTTATTTTTTCTTCTCTTTCTAGTTGTTGGTTAAAGGAGCATTGGTACATTGTTTGGTTACCCAGCTAGATCTACTCTAGCTAGCTTTGGGCTCCCGAATAAGACAAAGTTTGTCAAATTGATGGAAAAGTGATCAGAATAATAATCAAGAATAAATAACTGTATTTTATTTAAGTTTAACTGTATTTTATTTAAGTTCTCTAACTCATTAAATTTTTTTATACCAAAACAAAACTCATTAAATTAACGTGAAAAAATAATGAAAGGCACAAAAAGTAAACAAAATAATATTTAAATGAAAAATCTAGTTATATTAATAAATATTATTGAAAACGAATAGAAATGTTATTAACAGATATTATACACTTTTACTTATGATGGTGGGTTCGTAAGTCAAAAAGGATCTCTTTACTTACAATTAAGTTTGTAAGTGTAAACTTTTTACGGACGACTCTATTCTTACGATGTTTTTACCAACGACATTTTGTAAGTAAAAACTTTTACTTACAATTTTAACACTTTTACTTACAAATTAAATTTGTAAGTAAAAGATATTTTCCTTCTTGTCGTTGTTGGAGATGGTGAGGCGACTAATAGTGTATACACCGGACACTCTATTAATACAAACTTGTAATTGATATCTTGTCGCAATAATCAAACACTGATAATAAATAACACAGATAATATTTATCTTTGGGTCGATTTGTCACTCACTTGTAAAATATGTCAAATAATTATCAAGCATTTATCACTACACACAATAAGCTACGACCACTACTACAAAAAAATTAATTTTTCTATGGGGTTTAATATTTGTAACATTTTGTTAACTATGATATTCACATTCTTTACTAGCTATTTAAAAATAAAACATTTAAATTACACACACCATGCAATAAACACATTTTCTTAAAAAATCTATTACACTATAAATATATTAAATAAATAAATAAATAAAATTTTGTTCTTACTATTTTTCTTGCGGTTTGTTCTTCAATTTGATATTCCTTTACCTACAAAAAAAATAATATTCCCTGTGAAAAAAAAAAATAAATTTAGTTATTTTATTCAAATGAAAACTAAACAACAATAAAATATTCATATAAGAATAATTAAAAATATCGGTTATCTCGGCTAAACGTTCCCCCAACAACGAATCATTTGCTAAATACATGAAAACACTCTCACGCTCAGCTGTTCCTCTCTCTCACAGCTAAGACACTCAACACAATCCCAAATCGAAACCCAAATCCACATACTCTTTCCTTCTCTCTGTTGTTCACACATTCTCTTCCCCTCTCTCTCACCCTCTTTCTCACTCTCTCTCTCTCACAGCACCTCTCCCTCTCTCACTCTCTCTCACTATCTCGTCCTCTCTCTCTCTCTCTCTCTCACTAACTCGACCCCTCTCTCTCTCTCACTCTCCCTCACCATCTCGTCCTCTCTCTCTCTCTCTCTCTCTCTCACTGTCTCGACCTCTCTCTCTCACACAACACCTCTCACTCTCTCACTCTCTCACAAACTCTCCCCCTCTCTCTCTCTCACGGCACTCTCACCCTCCTCTCTCTCTCTCTCGGCACCTCTCATCCCCTCTCTCACACTCTCACACGGCACCTCACCCTCTCTCGCACACTCTCTACCTTTCTCTCTTTCTTTCTTGGCAAACTCTCACCCTCCACGTCACTCCCTACCTCTCTCTCACGACACCTCTGGCACCTCTCTCTCTCTCTCTCACTCTCTCCCTCTCGGTTGTTCCCTCTCTCTCTCTTTCGGCTCACAAACTATACCCACACACACTTCCACTTACACTGCCGCCTTCGCCGCGCCGTTGCTTCGCCGCCGCCGCGCGCCCTCTCTCTCGATCTCCCACACACTCTCTTCCTCTCCCTCACACTGCGCTTCTCTCGATCTCCCTCCCACTCTCTCTACACTTTCTTCCTCTCTCTTCTCACTGCTTCTCTCTTCTCACTGCTCCACACTTACTCGAACCCTCTCTTCTCATGAAAACCTCACTGCCTCTCTCCCTCTCCCTATTTTAAATCTCTCCACCGTCCCCAACCAACTTTCAAACCCCATTGATGACCCTAGGTCGTCGATAGGGGTTGTAGGGGGCGATGCTTGCAGAGATTCTCTGCATGCGAATCTCTACTACGCTAACCCGTGAAGTTGTGTACGCGTGGCATCCACGCATGCATGCACTGCATGCATGGTCATGCATGCATGCATGCACGTGGTCTCGCATGCCACCGTGGTGTGTATGTGGGGGAGCAGCATGTGTGGGATGTGGCGTCACGTGGTAGACGTGTGGGAGAAGTGTGGGGGACGTGTGCAACACGAATGGCGCCTTTTGTAAAGGCACCATTCGTGTTGCGTAGGTGAGGTAGACAAATGGTCTGGACAAGGTGGTGAGGTGGACAAATGGTTGGACGAGGTTGGACGTGGTCTGGACAAGGTGGTGAGGTGGACAATGGTTGGCGCCTTTCCAAAAGGCGCCATTTGTGTGTCTGATAGCCACGTCACCACAATTACGCATTTACAAAACACGATATACATTAATTAAAGAATAAAAAAGAAAATTATAGTACTTTACGAATTTAAAGAAAAAATAACCGTACAGATGTAATTTTTTTGAAGTTGGAGTGCCAAAGTTGTAGAAAAATACAAGAAATTGTCTAAGGCATGAAGTTTATGTTGGGGTGGTTCAGCCGCCGTGAAATTTTCCCCAATACACAAAGTGTGTTTCATTTCACACAAGATGTAGCAGTCCATTAATGCAGAGTCATGACAGAAAAGCAGACATGGGAACCCACAACCACCCATCATGCCTCGTGATTCGCGTCAGAAGATCAAATGAAACAATTAATAACCGCATGGGCCCACATGACCTCCTCTCTCACTCGCGTTCGCTCGAATGCGACTCTCTCGTGCGATATATGCCGAGCATGAAGCACCCTCTTGGTCTTCCTCGAGTGACGCACTAGGCTTCCATTCAGTGATCAGCAGCCACATATTGCCTCGATTAGCGTGTTTTGTCAATCAAACAAATTAAAAGAAGATATGATGTAGGTACAAACTTGGATTTTCACACATCAATAGGTTTTGAACCCTCAATTTGACATGACCAGATTCTCTCTCCAAACACTTAGCCGCCACACACGTCTTCTCTCTCCTCATGAAACAGGGAATTGGCACAAACAAGGCAACCGACCCTTCCCTAATTTTCGATTCTCTCATTCTTTCAACTCTATCCACTCTCTCCCCCATTTTACTATTCCTTTGTGTACTTTTCTCTCTCTTTGATATAGTTTTGCGATAAAACTTTGAAAACCATTAGAGATTTGGTTTTTAAAGATAAGAGAGGCTAAAGAACTATCCCTAACCTAGGTTAGAGGAGGATCATGGAAGACTCAACAACATCAAACATTGCAATGTGAAAATTTTCTATTATTCACTTGATTTTCAATTAACATGTCTATCTTGCTTATTATTGCATAATAAACATGGTTGGGTTAGGGTTAGTGTAGTGTACAATGCACTTTCTTTAATTTTGAACCAATAACTAGTTTATATCGATTGCATCTATAATTGTGTGATTGATTGAACACCAAGTAGCAAATGGTTTACCCGATTGGTATGCTCCTTTTTGGTCACTCTCATGTAACAAGCAAGTATAGGTTAAATCAAGCATGCTTAATGTCTTGATTATTTAAGAGTGGTGGCTTCACCGAGCTAGATGCGAGAAGTGTACCAAATTCGATGGTGCTATGCCTAGGATTCTACATTTTACCGAGTGTGCTTTACTAAAATAGGAAACCGATGAGTGTTAGGTGCATTTCTAGAACTATATAGCCACTTTAGATGAATTAATTGAGGTCCTATTTGTTTATGTGAAAATTGATGACCATTGCATGTGATTGTTGAGTTTAACTTATGAATCCCCAAAGCCTAGGTTAGTTTTCCTTTTATTGATTTCATCACTTCTTGTCTACTTGCTTGTTTGTTTTAATTTGCTTGTGTTTTGTAGTTTGCTCATGTTTCTTTATTCGTATTAGTTTTAGTTCACTCCATTCTTCTTAAAATTGGTTTTCCCTTATTTTTTACCTAAAGTAACCCAATTCCTTATGGTTTGATCCCTTTACTTACCACTACTACAAGTTAATGTAGGAAATGGTAACCTAATAAGGGTTCTTTAAACCCTTTTAGACCCGGAGATCGAAAGTCACAACTAAAGGCTTCCAAATTCCCTTCCTCGGATACCATGGCGAATCCTAATCCACCGCCATCACCACCTCCCCATCAATTGACAATTGAGGAAGCCGAAGCCAATATTCAAACATATTTGGCACAACAACCCTTTTGCATTGCATACCCTCTTCATGATAGATGGAGCACTTAAGCTTAGGTTCAATTTCATTCAAATCTTAACACACTACTATGGTAAAAAGGATGAAGACCCTCATGCATTTCTTAAGGAGTTTTATCACACTTGCTACTCAATTAAGCCTCCAAATGCAGGAGAGGACAAACTGGTTAAGCATTGAGCTTTTCTTTTAAGATGAGCAAGGCGTCAATGCGGGAGAGGACAAACTAATGAAAAGATCGATAGGCTCACCACCTTGGTTGAGAAGCTTGTTCAAGCCGATCCTAAACAAGCCAAAATATGTGGCCTTTGTGCCGATTCCTCCCATCCCACCGATGCTTGCCCACTTATCTTTCAAGATGAGCAAGGAGTCAATGCTATTGGAAATCGTTTCCAAGGACAACCCCATGCACCATTTAACAATGTATATCAACTGAGAGTCTGAAGTCATCCTATTTTAAGTTATGGAGCCTCCCATCCTAACTACTAAACTTTTGTTCCAAGAGGTCAAACTTTGCTACAACCCAACCCTCCATGTAACGACCCATTACCATAAACATGTGATTAGTATTAATCCAAGTTAGGCTCGTGGTTAATCTCAAATTATCTCGATTAGCGTATACGTGGGATTTGTGCGATGTATTGTGTTTGTTTGGACTGTATTATTAATTATGAAAAATAATGTGATTAATTAGCCTATAACGGAGTTAACAAGGATAAATTATGGGACGCCTAAATAACGTGTGGGGGTCAAGGGAGACGCACATGGGTTATGTGGTAATGTACACGCCCGAGGGTACTTGTTACCGTGCACTACGAAATTATAGGCGTAATTATAGACATAAAGATATATACTGTACTTATAAATATATTTTATAATAATAATTAATAATTTTCGGGCTGTGAGTGATACGCATAGGTCGTATGGTAGTGTGCACGTCCGATGGTGCTCGTTGGCGTGCACAAAAAAATTGTAGGCGAAAAATTATCGGCATATATATAATTAAATCAGGAAGAAATGTAAAATTACCATTAAGGGCAACTGAAAAGTAAAGAAAAAATTGGGCAGCTAAAAAGTGATGAAAATCGCCATTTGACCACCCCAAATTATCAATAGTCATCACTGTCTCATTTTCACATTAAAATCGAAAGCAGTTAGAAAGAGAGCACGAAAGATATAAGGTGAGGGAAAGAGAGAGAATCAGAGAAGTGAGAGTTCGTGCGATAGATATCGAGGAGAGACGTGGAGGCGATGGCGAAGGTGAGAAGTTGTAGCGTTTGTTGTTGTCGTTGTAATGGTGGTGATTGTTTTGTTGTGGGAAGGGTTTGGCCATGGCGAATAAGAAATGGATGCAGAGAAGGTCGCATCCCTACTGGAGATAACTCCAAATAAAAAAAAAATTATTATGAAAACGGAACAGAGTAGAGACACTTTTCCGCTAAGGAAAAAGGTCCTGAACTGGTCCTTTCATTCTCAGGCCCAAAAACCAAATAAATATTGAAAAAAGAAAGAAATTCTGAAAAATTAAGGAAAATTCAAAAATTAGAGAAAAATCTATAAAAATAGTATTTTGATCAAATAAATAGAAATTAATGGATTTCTATAAAAAATAAAGAAATTGGGATTCTCTCGAGACTTTATATCAAGTCATATGGTAAGTTACATTTCATGTATGTGATTTAAATGATTAAGCTCATAGCCTAAAGTTATTTAATTAAGTCAAATCAAATATGTAGCCTATGGTTTAAAATTAAAAATCAAGAACATATATATGTGCCTCGAGATGTATGCTTGCATACTCCCACATAACTTGAACCAATTTTTGAGTCACTTTGGTTGAATTAGTGGATGTGTAGGAGTCCATGAGGAAAATTAGATCTTATGGAGATAAGTGTATACCCAATTGATGAAGTACATAAGTATATAAAGAACATTTCATTGTTTTATTCTTCATTTTGCATGCACACATCAATGAGAAATCAGAGCTGTTCTTACCGAATTTTTTGGTGATTGAAGAGTCTAACTAGAGGATCTAAGCTACACAAAGAAGGTGTTCAAGCTAGGTGTGGAGGAGACAACCATGGGTACAACTTCTACACTATTTAAAGTTTAAATTCATACAATCATACTAATCAAAGGGTTTTTGTGTGCAACCATTCTAAAGTGTTTTTTATGATGTTTTAAATCATTTTGAAGCATCAATGGTGCTACTAAGCTGTAATTTTCGAATTTTCACAAGTTGGGCAAATTTGGGGTTTTTGCATGATTATAAAATCCTGATTTTTGTGGCATAAAACATGTTTGTTTTTAAAATTGAAAGTTGGATTTGGTTTCCTTGAAGTTTGGTGATAATCCAGCTACCAAAAATTTTGAAAAACAGTTTTGTTTTGACAAAGTTATGGGATTTTGAGTTTTCATGTGTTTTTGAGTTGTTCCTTCACATGCATGTTGTAATCTTTCAATTCTGATGATGAATGATGAGATAAACGAAGTGCCTGCCCTATGTATATTGGAGGAGGATGTACTGGATCTTGGTGGAGGAGAACAAGGTCTAGGGGAAGAAGATAGTGGAGTTTCCCGAGTTAGGAAACCCAAAAATTTGTTGCCGATTTATGGGTTTCTGCACTCAACGCGCTAGACAATCCAGCTAGCGCGTTGGGTGTTTTAGGCAGCCAAAATATGAAATTCTCCAAATTCCTGCATTACTCTAAGACCTTAACCACCAACCTAAACTCACATTAACCAATCTGAAATCACCCTAATACATTTCTAAACACCCCATGAGCCTAAGGAAGTGTTTCGGGAGTCCAGGTGCGAGAGTTTGGGTGTCGAGAGGCCAGTCGAACTAGGAATCTTTGCGTGAAAAGGTGAGTACACAAACTAGACACTTATTTTCATTTCATTTCCTCTTTAATTTCATAATTTCAATTGGTTCATGTGTGTTAGTCCTTTGTACTCAAAATGGCATGTTTGTTATATGATATGTGCATTTATGGAGTAATTAGTTTGGCATTCCTTTTGAATTACAATTTATTTTTTGCCGGTATATTTCCTTAAATACTTACATAGATGTGCACGGCTCATGGGGCATGGGACTCAGGGTGTCTAGATCTATTCAGTTAGTGATACAGACCTACTATATGAGGTTATTAAATGAAATTCTCGACCAATTAGGGTAATACTGAAGTGCACGGGTACTGACCTATTACATGAGGTCCATGTATGGCCAATTAAGGTAGTACGAAGTGCTCGTGTACTGACCTATTACATAATGTCGTTAGGACGATGGTCCAAAATCAATAAAGGTAGTATCGAGGCACACTACAAATATATTTATATCTGAATCAGTTTTACTTGTTTTCTCGTAGTATTTCCAAGCATGTTTTCTATTTCAAGCAATCTTTCATTGTTTTATGATGTTAAAAACCTATTTCTTGTATTTGGAAATGTGGATAAATGCCTATTATGGTCTACTGTTATTATATTGTACTCAGACTAGCAGGTCAGGCAAGGAAAATATTGGATACTATCTCTGAGCCTTCAGCGTACCACTACCTTAATTTACATAGGTTTTTGGTATTTTAATGTAGCTATTTATTTATGTCCTTTTATATACATTTTGGGTTGTTTATTAGGTTGAGCGATTAGTTCCCTCACTTGACACATTATTACACTGTTTTTGCCATCTGACTATATTGCATGTGATCGATGATGTTTTCCTGAATTCCACACTTAGGGTTCAAATTTGATTGCTTCCACATAAATTGTTAAGACTTTTGCTAATATCATTAATAGTTTGTTAAAAAGTCTTAATTAACCTTAAATCGTATAATGGTATAACACGTGTATTACTTATCCTGAACGCAAAAAACGAGGAGACTAGGATAAAAAATTGACTAATACGTAGATAAGCCCTATGTGGATGGGATTAGGGCTTAATTACTAGATTAGGTCGGGTGGTGCCATGTTTAGGAATTCGGGCCGTCATATCAAGGGTATGATGGAGGTTGTCAAAAATGAGATTATTAAACACCATGATGCCGGTATGATTTACCCAATCTCAGATAGAAAATGGGTAAGTCCGGTCCAAGTGGTTCCTAAGAAAATGGAAATCATGATAGTTGCCACGTCACAAGGTGACTTAGTCCCAACTTGTGTCCAAATTTGATGGCAAGTGTGACTTTACTACTGGAAGCTTAATGCTTCCTCAAGAAATGGCCACTTCCCTTTACCATTTATTAATCAAATGCTTGAATGAATAGCCAGTAAATCACACTATTGTTGTGTTAATGGCTACTCTGGATTTCTTCAAATTACGGTTGCTCCCTAAGATCAAGAAAAGATAACTTTTACTTGTTCTTTTGCCACATTTGCCTATCTTCGCATACCTTTTGGGTTATGCAATGCACCGGCCACATTTCAAAGGTGCATGGTTGATATTTTTTCAAATTTTTTTGAGCATTTCATTGAAGTCATCATCGATGATTTTAACTTATATAGTGATTCTTTTGATTCTTGTCTCGACAATTTGACGAAAGTACTAACCCAATGCATTGAAAAGAATTTGGTCCTAAATTTTGAGAAATGTCACTTCATGGTGGACCAAAGTCTTTTTTTGGGTCACATTGCTTCCTCTCGAGGCTTGGAAGTTGACCCAGCCAAGGTTGATGTTATCAAGAAGTTTTCTTACCCTACCACTATTAGGGACATTCAATCTTTCTTAGGACGCGTTGGTTTCTACCAACATTTCATTAAGGACTTCTCTAAGATAGCTCAACCTATTTTACTCATCCTACAAAAAGACATTCCATTGTCATTGACAAGGCATGCATGAGTGCTTTTAACACACTCAAAGCCTCTCTCACATCTACCCCGGTGATCCAAGCTCCTAATTGGGACTTACCTTTTGAGATCATGTGTGATGCGAGTAACCATGCTGTAGGAGCCATTTTAAGCCAAAGAGTTAGGAGAGCCTCACATGTCATTCACTATGCTTCCCGTATGCTTGATGATGCTCAAATGAATTACACCACAACCGAGAAAGAACTTCTCACCGTAGAATTTACTTTGGAGAAATTTAGGTCATATCTTCTTGGTACAAAATTCATAATCTACTTCGATCATGCGGTTTTAAAGTACTTGATGGTTAAGAAAGAGGCCAAGCCTCTATTGATTCATTGGATTATTTTGTTTTAATAGTTTGATATCACAATTAAGGATAAAAGTGGAGCTGAAAACTTAGTTGTTGACCATCTTAGTCATGTTCAGAATGGTGAGCCCTCAGTTCCTTTGAGAGATGATTTCTCCAATGAGCACATGTTTTCTTTGAGGGATGAACTTCCATGGTATGTTGATATTGTGAACTGTCTCACGGTTCGAGCATTGTCTCCTCACATGACTATAGCTCAAAAGGATAAGGTAAAGAGTGACTCAAAGCATTATGTTTGGGATGACCTTATCTTTGGAAGTATTGTTCAGATCAAGTCATTCGTCGATGTGTTCCTCAACATGAGTGCACTTTTATTTTGGCTTTTTGTCATTCATGCATGTGGTGGTCACTTTGGACCACTTAGGAAGGCGAAGAAAGTTTTAGAGTGTGGATTTTATTGGCCAACCCTTTTTTATGATGTTAACCTATTCACTAGAACTTGTCCTAAGTGTCAAACGACCAAAAACTTGAGCCATAAAAACCAAATTCCCATGAAACCGATTCATGTTTGTGAGATTTTCGATGTATTGGGTATAGACTTTATGGGACCATTCTCGCCTTCTTTTGGTAATGGTTACATCTTGTTTGTGATTGATTATGTTTCCAAGTGGGTAGAAACTAAGGCCACACGAACCAATGACTCTTGAGTTGTGTGTGAATTCCTTAAATCAAGGATTTTCACCATATTGGGCACACCGCGCGCTCTCATTAGTGATAAGGACACTTACCATTGCAATAGATTGGTTATGGCGATGTTAAGGGAGTACAATGTGACTTACCAGACTTCCACGACCTATCATCCTCAAACCAATAGGCAAGCCGAAGTTTCAAATAGGCAAATCAAGTCCATTTTAGAGAAGATGGTGAATCCTTTACACAGGGATTGGAGCATACGTCTTAATGATGCTATTTGGGTTTACCGGACGGCATATAAAACTCCTATTGGCATGTCTCTGTACTGTATTGTGTTTGAGAAAGCATGTCAGTTGCTGGTGGAACATGAGCATAAAGCTTTTTGGGTGGTAAAGGAGCTTAACATGCGACTTAATGATGCGGGAAAATCAAGAAAGCTTGATATTCAAGAATTGGAAGAAATCCACAATGATGCTTACGAGTGTTTGCAAATATAAAAGGATAAACCAAGGCATTTCATGAGCGAAATCTCTCTTGGAAGACTTTTCAAGTGGCCCAGAAAGTTTTACTCTTTCAATCTTACTTGCGTTTAATGTCTGGCAAATTGAAGCCCTGTTGGGTCAGGCTTTTCATTGTTACTAATGTTTTTTATCATGGTGCAGTGCAAATTAAAAGCATGGATATCGGGAAGATCTTCAAAGTGAATAGGCATCGACTTAAGCCTTTTTATGTGCATGCACCATTTCATGACTTGGAGAGTAAGACTCTCACAGTCCTAGAGTACTCAGATTGAGTTTGGTAAAGTCGAGACAATGACTTAAAACAAAGGCATTTGTTGGGAGGTAACCTAATATTTACTTCATTTTTTTGTTCATTTCTGATTTTGTTGTTTATGGACATATATTTTTGATGCCCTTGGTTATTACAGCGGCACCGACTACTAATTTGGTTGTACCTACCACTCAGGCAGCCTTAACGCTAGCTGTTACCACACAGGCGGCATGGTCAGAGACATTGATTAAGAAGGTCGAGCCTGTTGTTGCACCAGTAGAGACTACCGCTGTGACACTACTACGACAGAGCAATAGGTAGTGGCTTCAACTGCCAGGAGTAGGATGTTAGAGGCGGCGAAGATGGTGAAGAATTTTATGAAGTTTAATCCTACTTTCTTTACTGGTGTGAGTGATGACGCACTGGTGATTACATCAGTTGTTAGAGGTGACTGAGGTTGATCAGGCATGGATTTTTTGGTACTGTTTGAGAGACCAGGCAGTAGTTTGGTGGACGACCTACATTGACACACATTCCAAGCCGTCTACTTTGGCAGAGTTTCGACAGTTATCCCTTGATGAGTATATCCCTATTGAGGTACAGTTGAGACTCAGAGAGGAGTTTCTTGCACTAAGACAGGGTACCATGTCAGTATTATAGTACATGGAGAGGTTCTAGTACCTTATGATGTATGCCATAGTTGTGGCGAACACAGAGAGACTCCAAATTTACCACTTCATCAGTGGATTGGACGAGAGGATTGGTGGTGTTATTGTAGCGAATGGAACCGAGACTTTACAGGCTATATGATAGGGCTTTGGCTCACGAGACCTACTTATGACATAGAGATGAGTTGATGGATAGGTCTGGCCAGAGTTCTCGGTCTGATCAGAGACCGAAGAGACAGAGAGACCAGTCTGACAGGCAGAGATAGGATCAGCAGGATCGATGGAGAGATTGGCAGGATCAGGGTCGACGGGATAGGCGTCCCGAGTAGCAGAGAAGAGATGATAGGCAGGTGGTGCATGTTGCTACACCTACACCTGTTGAGTAGCCACGATAGCGTACTAGGGATGGAGGAAGTCGTGGCAAAGGACAGAGAGGTCAGGGTCATGATAGAGCTTAGGTATAGACAATGTCACAATCTGGTTGGCAGGAGAGGCAACGATGTTTTAGATGACATCAAGTCGGACATGTGCATGTTGATTGTTCGATGACACCTCCACCACGACTACAGATTGAGCCAGCCAGGGAGAGAGCTCATGCTGCTGCTACACCTGCTGTTGTATAGCCAGATCGAGGTGCGACTCATTAGCTTGTCGAGATACGTTATTTATTTGCAGTGTTTCTATGCATGTATTATTTTATTCTGGTAGTACTTTGTATTTCATTACGGAACGTATGGTTGGACAGTTAGGTTTACAGGTTGAGACTTTAGCCCCACATCTTGTCCTCAGTACAGCTGTTGGGGATAAGATTTACCCTAACCAGATATGCCGAAATTATGTAGTAGAGGTTGAGGGACACCAATTACCAGTTGACGTACGTATTTAGAGTACCTAGAGTTTGACACGCTATTGGGTATGAATTGGTTAGCGGCGTATCGTGCACACATTGATTGTTTCAGTAAGACAATAGTATTTGATATTGATGGCATTCCAGTATTTACCTTTGCTGGTACTGCGTCAGATTTACCGATTACTTGAGGTCGATTAACGACGACTCAGGAGATGGAGGCATTTATAGCAGTAGTTGATCCAAAACTGAGACCAGTGGTTAGAGTTGAGGATGTTCAGGTAGTTTGTGAGTTTCATGAGGTGTTCCCCGACAATTTGCAATGTTTACCACCTCTTAGGGCAGTTGAGTTCATTATTGAGTTGATTATGGGGACGTAGTCGATATATAGTCGACCGTACAGGATGTCAGCGTACGAGCATAGGGAGTTGAGGTCCCAGCTAGAGGAGTTAAGGTCCCAGCTAGAGGAGTTGTTGATTCATCCCAGTAAGTCTCCTTAAAGCGCACCAATCCTTTTTGTTAAGAAGAAGGATGGTTCTATGAGGATGTGCATAGATTACAGGAAGCTGAATCAGATGACGATTCAAAATCGTTACCCACTTCCTAAGATCGATGATTTGTTCGATCAGTTGGCTGGTGCTAAGTTTTTCTCGAAGATTGATCTATGATCTGATTATTACCAGTTGAGGATTCGGGAGAGTGATATCGAGAAGACGGCTTTTAGCACACATTGTGGATTGTTTATGTTCACAGTAATGCCATTTGGGGTGACTAATGCGTTGGCTATCTTTATGGATTTGATGCACTGAGTATTGAGGCCATTTTTGGATCGTTATGTGATTGTGTTTATCGATGATATCTTGATATATAGTAAGATTCGTGTGGAGCACAAAAGACACCTCAGAGATGTTTTGATGACACTGAGGGAGCACAGATTGTACGCCAAGTTCAGAAAGTGTGATTTCTGGCTGAGTGAGGTGATGTTTCTCTGACACGTCATCAGTAGTCAGGGGATATCTATTGATGGTGACAAGATTCGAGCGATTATTGATTAGAGGACACTTGAATCAGTTTCTGACATTCGTAGTTTTTTGGTACTTGAGGGCTATTACCGGCGGTTCGTGCAAGATTTTCTCCTTGATTGCAGCGCTGATGACGAGATTAACCAAGAAAAATGTCAGATTTGAGTGGTCCGAGGAGTGTGAGGAAGCATTTTGGGAGATGAAGAGGAAGTTGACTTATGCGTCGGTGTTGGCTTTACCTGAGGTAGGGAGAGGCTTATCGGTCTACATTGATGCTTCTGGTACTGAGTTGGGATGTGTGTTAATGCAAGATGGACACCTAGTAGCTTACTTATCGAGGCGATTGAGACCCCACGAGGGGAATTATCCAGTGCATGACTTGGAACTTGCAGTAGTCGTGTTTGCACTAAAGGCTTGGAGGCACTATCTCTATGGAAAGCGGTTCATGTTATTCACAGATCACCATAGCTTGAGATATCTATTCACTCAGAGGGATCTGAACATGCGACGGGGATGATTGCTAAAGTTATTGAAGGACTATGATTTCGCGCTTGAGTACCATCCTGAGAAGATGAATGTAGTACAGAACGGTATTGAGAGTCAGACTGTGCTGCGGCGGATGAAACATGAGTATGGATTGCTGGAGGCTACAACAGTGTTGTGTTTGTCTAATGCTTTTGTTGATGTTCATATCTGTTGCCAAATGCGTGTTCCTGTTGTGTCGTTAGTGAGGGTTGCTGAGTGGCAAATGGCTGACAAACATTTTGTTCACTTCAGTCATTTGGCTCTGGTGGTTCAGACATGTGCTTGAGACACAGGGGCAGGTTGTGGATACCTGAGGTGCAGGAACTACGTGATAGCATTCTTAAGGACGCACATCGTTCGCGGTATACAGTTCATCCTGGTAGGACCAAGATGTATCATGATTTGCGACGTTTATTTTGGTGGTCAGGGAAGAAGGCTGATGTGGGTGCATATGTTAAGGCTTGTCATATATGTCAGCAGGTTAAGGCTAAGCACAGAAGACCAGCTAGATTGTTGCAGCCGCTGCCCATTCCACAATGGAAATGGGAGCATGTTAAAATGGGTTTTGTCACTGGTTTGTCGCAGACTGCGAGGCATCATAATGTTGTTTGGGTTGTGATTAACAAGTTGACGAAGACTGCACACTTTATTCCTATATCGATGAAGTCTTCGTTTCCTTAGCTAAGTATTATTTTCGAGCGAAAAGGTTGTCAGGCTACATGGAGTGCCATTATCGATTTTATCTGACAGAGACCCGAGGTTGACTTTGAAACTCTGGGAGAGCATGCAGGACCAATTTGGCACTAGACTCCAGTTTAGTACGACTTATCATCCTTAGAAAAATGGTCAGTCAGAGAGATTGATACAGATATTAGAAGACATGCTTAGGGCATGTATTTTGTAGTTTTAAGGTTCTTGGGAAGAGTATTTGCTGTTGTATGAGTTTGCGTACAACAACAGCTATCAGGCGAGTATTGGTATGCCACCATTTGAGGCTTTCTATGGTAGACCCTGCAGATCACTAACTTGTTGGGCAGCATCTGAGGATGTGGCAGTGATTAGGCCTGAGGTTGTTGTTGATCATACAGAGAAAATTCGGTGGATTAGACTGAGATTGCAGGCAGCTCAAGACAGGTAGAAGAAGCATGTTGATAGGTATCTTGAGGGTTTGTGTTATGTTGCGGATGATGTGGCGGCCCAAACTTCCACATTGGTCCGCCACGGGAGGCCACGCAGGCCCACAACTGGCCACGTAGCTGCCAGTTGTGTCCCACGCCCAACTAACCACCATTATTAATTAATTCAACCTGAGTTAATCAGTAATTAACATTTAAATACTTGCAATCAGCGGAAGCTTTAAAATATGTAAATTCCTCAAGTTAGAGAGCGTTAATCCTATGTGGAAAACTCGGTAAAGTACATTGTATATAACATAACAAAGTGTAATACATACATGTACTAGTATCTCAAACAGTCCCCATAAACCCAAAAATCAGTCAATACGGCAAAATAAACACATACAAGTTGAACTCCGTTAGTGACAAGGTCACAAGTAGTCTGCGAGAGTCTCCTTGCCCCTGGTCGTAGTAGATCCTGCACTCATTCATCACAAGAAGTAGATGACGAGTCCAGTGAGTAAAACCCAGAAGTACACAAACCAGCATTTATAATAATGGAAGCCAATAAACTGTTAAATAAACATGCGAAGTAAAACAGGCAACTGTAATTAAGACGCATGCATACATAACACCGATAAACATCAATAATGGATGTATGTCGTGTAGCAGGACTAAACCCTAATCCAGACATTGGCATTCCCCCGGTAGTTTCCACAACCCCCTCACCGGTCCGAACCCTTATTCTGTCCCTATTGCCCAGCCTACCCAAGTCCGTCCACACATCACATAGTAAACCAGATGATCCGGCGGTGAATAACAATACCAACCATACAACATGAGTAAGCACATGGAGATAAGTAAACAACGATAAACAATAATAGCTGGAATCAATGAAATCAAATAAATAAACACTCGAGTGTGTTTCTTAAGGGTTTTACTTACCTCAACCGCACTCCAATTATTTAATATTTGTCCCGATCTGATCCCACTCTCGCCTCGAGATGCGCACCCGACACCTGACTATGGTCTCCTAAGTCCCTGGTGTCCGAATAAGTCATTTTATATGATTTAGTATCAAACTAATTGATTTTATATCGTGACAATAAAAATTAGAATTTTATTCCAATTTTTAGTTGTAGCACGTTTTTCGAATTACACCGGGGTGCCAACCGCCCGAAAAGTCTCGAAATTCACTTTTCAACCCTTTTTTCAAATTTCTCAATTTATTCTGAATTTTCTATATTTTTTCCATTTTTTTCGAAATTTTTTCCATTTTTTTCAAATTTTATTTAATTTTAAACTCTTTTTTTTTCTGGTTGGGCTGAGTCGAGTCCGAACCGGACCCGATTCGGCCCAGCCGGCCGTCTGGGTCTGGGCCAGCCCGGCCCGACCCGTTTGGGTCAGGACCGGGTCGGCCTGACCCAGGCCCATGGAGAGGGGGTGCACACGTGCGGGTCGAACCAGGGAGCTCCCTGGTTCGATGGAAATTTTTTTTTTTTTTTAATTTCGGTTGGGGTTGGCTCTCAACCCCAACCCCCCCCCCTCTTCTCTCGGCATGGGAGATGTCTCCCATGCCTTGTTCATCCTCGGACGAACTGCCATGGCAGTTCGTCCGAGCCCGAGCCCCCCATCGAACCACCACACAACATCAAACAACACACAACACCACCACAATAACCACTCCTCACCTTTGCCAACGCCGCTTCCACGAGCTCCTGACCTCAACCTCTCGATCTCTCCTCTTCCTCCTCGGTCTTCCCCTCGATCGATAAAAAATGGAGAAATGTGATGTCGGTGGTGGGTTTATCAACATTTTGGGGGTGAAATGACCAAAATGCCCCTCATGTCTATCTCTTTCCTTCTTTCCTTCAATACCCTTTTTGGTAATTTTGCATTTTCTATTTTATTTTCTGATTTACCATATATATTTATATATATATATATATATATATATATATCAATTTACCTATATATATATAAATATATACACTCACCTATATTTTCGCATTTAAAATTCCGTCATGCGCGCCAACGAGTGTACTCGGGCGTGCACACTACCGTACCCCCCCACGCGTGTCGACCACTGTAACATCCCTCAATTTTTAACCTGACTTTGGTGACACGTGTCAGGATTGTGACCCGGCTACGCGATACTGGACTGTATTTCGAACCTTGGGAGTCGACACCGAGGTAATTTTATGATTCTTTGATGAGTGTAATAGTATTTTACATTAACACGTGTCGCGGGCCGTTCAGGCAATAGTCAATGTGAGTGAGGTCCCGCCTAGGTAACCGGGGGAGAAAATACAGTAAAAAAAAACTTAATTAAAGGAATTATTGGATAATTTAAATAATTATTGGTGCGAGACAAGGTGAAAGTATGCATGTGACGGGGAAATACGGACCGAGGAAGTGAGATGTGTCGGGGAAAAATATTTGGGAAAATACGGGTGTTTGGGAATCCTTGGGTTTAACTTTGAGATGTGTGGGTTGGTAAAGAAATGGGTGTACACAACTATCACCCCATTTAAAAAAAAATTCAAACACACACCTACCCCCATCACTCACACCACTCAAATCACCTCACACCCATCCCATCACTCACACCCATCCCATCACTCACATCACTCTCTTACACACTCACTCTCTCACGTCACTCACCTCCCTCTCCCATCTCATGCATGTCATGCAAACAACTCCTCCCTCTCTCACGTCACTCCCTCTCTCATTTTCACTCTCATTCACGTCACTTCTCTCTCTCTCTCTCTCTCTCTCTCTCTCTCTCTCTCTCTCTCTCTCATTTTTCTCTCATCTCACTGTCTTCATCTCTACCCTCACTCTTCACTCTTCACGGCCTCCCTCACCCTCCATTTTTCTCACCACCTCTCCTCCTCGCCGGTGGCCGGAGTCGAGACGCCGGAGGTAAGCACTCATCTCCTCTTTCTCGAACTCTCGGTTCTCTCTTTTGAGTTGCTCTCTCACTCTCTCTCGGTTGTTCTTCCTCTCGGCCTCCCTCCCTCTCGGCTCACTTGTCTCTCGGCTGGCCAAGTCCTCGCCGGTCGTCGGAGGTTCGGAGGTGACCGGCGATCCATCGAAGGTTCCCTTTCCTTCTCCCTTCCTCTCTTTTTCTCTCATTCTCTCACGGTGGTCATGCATGTGTGTACATGCATGGTGTGTTGGAGTGGCGCCATGACGAGGACCGGTCGTGGACGACCTCCGGTGACTCACCGAAGTCCATACCGTCCCGGAGCACCTCCCCATGGCCCATGCAAAGTCCCTACTGATTTTACACACTTTAAGTTGGTTTTATAGGGTTTTTGCCCTCTCGCCGAATGCCGTGACCGGCGGCGCTGCTTGCCGGACCGCCGCACCCGGGGAGGTTGTCGGGGACTAGATCTCGCCCATACAAATGTCCTACAACCCTCGGTGTGTCCAAAAAAATATCCGATTGCGTTTTAAACAATTTTGTTATTTCATGTGTATGGTGGTGTTTGTTGACCGGAAAACGCCCTTACCGCAACGCCACCACCGGACCACCATGACCGGGATGCTGTCGGGGACCCCACCAAACTCCTACGTGGGTCCCACAGCCCTAAGAGTGGTCGAAAACAGTTTTATTACGCGCGAAAGAGTCGTCATTTCATGTGTTTTGTATGTCGAAGCCTCGCCGGAAACCGCCACTGCCGGCGGTGCTACGGTCGAACCATGACCAAGTGAAGACTTTCGAGATCTCACCTAACATTGGTTGACGTCTCGCAACCCTTGGTTAAGTCCGAAACAATGTTATTAAGGCGTTTTGACGTGATTTCATGTGTTGCCGTCGTCGAGTCGTAATTTGTGTGTTGACGTAATTTCCGAACTGGTGGAGGGTTTTCCGGCGTTCCCATGCCGTGATAACCCTTCCCCGACATCGGACAACACCAGCGAGGTTTCATGTTTGTTTGTACATGTCAGTGCGGTTTTCACGAGGAGTTATGGTTGAGTGTTGGTTTGGATTGAAACATCGCGTGGCGATGAATGGTTATGATGTCGTAGTCACGTCGCCGGTCCTCGAGACCATGACATGACCCACATACGACGAGCCGAGCCTATGATTCGCGATGAGGCTTATAAATATTGTGTTTTCAAAACCCGAGAGAGAGAGTATTCGTTTTTTTCGATTAAATTGTCGCGTTGTTCAAGTCATTTAAAACATTGGGAAATGATAAGGTTAAACCTAGTTTAGTTAATGAATTGACCTATTAATACGAGTTTCCGACCTTGTCGTAGCGGGAAACTCGGGGATACGCGTTAGGATTCGCGGGAGCGTTGTACGCGGGTTACGATAGTTCGGGTAAGTACATTTGCCTTAAAAAGCATTTGTACGTTAGTAAGCCGATTTAGAAAATATCATGTGATTCATTTTCACTTCCTTGTGTTTGTTACTATCGAATTATTGGCTTTCCATTCCTTATTCCTTGTATGTGTGTTCTTGGCATAAGTGAGTGTCTCGAAGGTACATGCGGCCCGCACTAGAAGGGATAAAACGCGGGCACTCGAGCGCACGAGTGTTTGACCACCCCTAGTGATTGTGTGATACCATGTACTGGATTGTTGTGGATATTGTTGTGGATTGTTGTGGTATTGTTGTGGAATATAGACCACTTATGGCCTCTCTTGACTCGTAGAACACGCATGTTTCGATTGCTTTCATTTTCAGCTCTGTCTATCATGCATTCTTGTTTATTCAAATTCCTATCTTTCAGCACCCGCATGATATTTAGACTGCCTTGGTTGTTATTTCATGAATTACTGTTATATTCTTCTGGCATTACTTTCGATTTTCTCTCAGTTGCTCACCGTCTAGTTTGTGACGGTGGGTGCAGATAGGGCGGAGTGCAGTAGAGGCAAAGGACCTTGCCTAGGAGACTTTTTGTGAGCAGCTGGACTTGGAGACTACCTTGTAGGTTTCCATATGTTTTGTTTTATGTATATCGTTTATATATATGGTTGTTTTAGAACTGGGGAATATGTTTTGAGGTGGATTCCATCAATCCATTTTGTTGACTTAGAATTGAACATATTGGGGTTTTCCACATTTATATAGGTTCCTAATTTCCCTTTGATTCGATTATTTCCCACTATTTGATAAAAATATGAATTTTTGCTTCCGCTCGTATTATAATTGCAATAACTCTTTCATAAAACTTGAAATTTGATGATTTGAGGTGACTAGGCTCGTCGGGCTTGCGAGCGCGACTCGGGACTGCCGCACGGGTCTAGGCGGCGTACCCGAATGCATTGGGAATTTGGGGCCGTCACGGTTGGTATCGAGCCCAAGGTTATATAGACCGACTCTTGATGTAAATTCATAAAACACAAGCCATTAAAACCAAATGGGAAGTTAGGAACGGTCAAACGAGAAGTGGAAACCCTAGGGTCCGTAGAAACATAGTTGGGAAGTAATGGGTTGAGTCGAATTATTTTAATACATATTATGATTGTTATGTGTATTATTGTAGTATACGGTAGCTATAGACTGATCCGAAAAGTCCGTTTTCTTGACTCAGACGACGATGGCGGATCAGACCGGTCCGAGCGACGATAGCGGCACTTCCGGCACACGATATGCTAGCGCGGACGATGTGCACGCTTTGACACAGAGAGTTGCAACACAGGACCAGCAGTTACAGGAGATGTTACGAATGTTGAGGACACTCGTACCAGCTACCACTACACCATCGACTCCGACTACACCATTACCACCTACTGTTACTCGAGGAGCAGAAACTCCGATTGTTGCGGCATCTACGGCTCCGATTCCGTTAGCGGCGATTCCCGAGGGAGTGGTTGTTGCGTCGGGTACACGAGCAGGAGGAGACACCTCCGTTACGAATGAGATGAGATAGTACGAGCGGAGGAGACACCGATTATGCCGTGAGTTACTTGCGAAGTTACTCCGACTACGACTCCGAGAGAAGTGTGGGAGCCACTTCTTGAGCGAAGCGATGGAGGGAATTTAAAAGACATGATCCATTGAGGTTCTATGGCGGTGCGATGTCCGAGCAACGGAGTTATTTCTCAAGAATCATGAGAAGATTCACTCGATTATTGCCACGGAGGATAGTATGCGAGCGACGATCTCTTCGTCTATGTTACGGGGAGCGCAGATGACGGTGGACGACTATCGTTACTACCGAGGCGTTCCGAGAGACCGGATCGACTTCAAGACCCGTTTAATCGAAAATACTTTCCACCGACGGTTCTTCGAGCAAAGAGGAATGAGTTTATGGCGTTGAGGCGGGGAGCTGCGAGTCGGTTATGGATTACATGGGTAGATTCATTCGATTATTGCCTTATGCGGGAGGATCAAGCTTTTCGAGACGATAGGATTTACTACTTCACGAGGGTTTGCTACTGCGATTGGAGGTTTTGTAGTCACTACGCGATCGGAGACCTTACAGATTACATATGAGCGGAGTCTAGCACGTGAGGGTTACCCGCTTACTCATCCAGAGGGGCTAGGCTAGACCGCCGATCGAGTTTCGATCGGAGGAACACCATCGGGACAAGAAGAGGAAGAAGGGTAGGTGGAATTACCGTGACCGTAGGACTCGAGTGTGTAGGGTCCGTTGCACACAGACTACTCGTCCGACACGAGACCATTCCTCCAAGTCGAGTTTTGCCGATCATCCACCGCAGCCTAGTCGACCAGGGACGCGATCGCGAGAGGCGGACTGCGAGAGTAGGGGTGCGAGCGAGGAGACAGCGAGAGGAGGACACGAGGTCCGGTCAAACTCGGACTCGAGTTCCGCACAGGGGACGAGGCCGAGCCGGACTCGGGGATCGCAGGATACTCGCACATGTTTTAGGTGCGGAAAGGTTGGCCACATTCGGAGGGAGTGCCCTCAACCACCGAGAGCACCGCCGCGGCAAGATCACCAAAGCACCGCAGGGAGCGTGTTCGGCGCTTGTTGAGCCGGACCGGGGGCGTCCGAAACCTTGTTGAGGGTATGATTTCTATTTACGGTACTTTCATGCATACCATGTTCGATTCCGGTTCCACTTGTTTCGTTTATTGCGGGTCGAATGGTAGATAAGCTGGTTTGAAACCCGTTAGGCTTAGTAAACCCCTCATCCTTAGCACTGCTTCTGGGAGATAGGATTTATCCGAATTTGTTGTGTTTCGATATTCCTAGAGATAGGGGTTACGAGTTACCGAGATATGAGAGTGCTCGAGTTTTTGGAGTTTGATGCTTTGCTCGGCATGGATTGGTTAGGAGCGTTTCATGCTCACATTGGTTGTTATGAGAAGAGGATCACGATTCCATTAGTGGATGGTTCGGAGATCGGCATTCGGGTACAAAGATCGCTACTTCCAATCACCAGAGGCGGGAAGCCAATAGTGGCGAGATTAAGGTTGTTGCGAGCGTCATGAGCACCGGCGAAACAAGAGATTCGTATTACGAAGTACCGGTCGTGTGCGACTTCGCGAGATGTGTTTCCTGAGGACTTACAGGATTACCACCGCCGAGGGAGATCGACTTCATCATTGACCTTGTACCAGGGACTAAGCCGATCTCGATACCACCGTACCGGATGGCACCTCGAGAGCTTGAGGAGTTGAGGAGTCAGCTAGACGAGTTGTTAGAGCTTGGTTTCATCAGTCCGAGTATGTCGCCATGGGGAGCACCAGTACTGTTTGTGAAGAAGAAGGATGGTAGTTTGAGGCTATGCATAGATTATCGCCAACTGAACCGAATCACAGTGAAGAACAAATACCCGTTGCCGCGCATTGATGACTTGTTTGATCAGTTGACTGGAGCGCAGTGGTTCTCGAAAATAGATCTAAGGTCAGGCTATCACCAGCTCAGGATTAGGGCGGAAGATCGAGAAAAGACGGCGTTCAGCACGAGATACGGTCACTTTCAATTTACAGTCATGCCATTCGGCTTGACTAATGCGCCAGCAATGTTCATGGATCTCATGCATCGCGTGATGAGGGAATACCTTGATCGGTTCGTGATTGTGTTCATAGACGATATCCTCATCTATTCCAGGACTCGTGAGGAGCATGAAAGACATCTACGAGCAGTACTGCAGACTTTGAGAGATCATCGACTGTTTGCCAAGTTCGAAGAGTGTGAGTTTTGGTTGTCGGAAGTCCGATTCCTTGGGCATGTTGTTGGAACTACCGGTGTTGCTGTTGATCCGAGAGAAGGTTAGAGCGTGATTGAGTGGCCTACGCCGACTACCGTTACGCAAATTCGCAGTTTTCTGGGATTGGCAGGATACTATCGCCGATTTGTGCAAGACTTCTCCAAGATCGCCGCACCGATGACGAAATTGACTCGAAAGAATGCGAAGTTTGATTGGAATGAGGAGTGTGAACATGCATTCAACACTTTGAAGAAGAAATTGACTACCGCGCCTGTGTTAGCGTTGCCCGAGACTGGGAAAGACTTAGTTGTGTACACTGACGCGTCGAAGATTGGTTTGGGTTGTGTGTTGATGCAAGAGGGCAGAGTTATCGCTTATGCATCTCGACAGCTAAAGGTTCACGAGAGGAACTACCCGACACACGACTTAGAGTTGGGTGCGATAGTGTTCGCATTGAAGATATGGAGGCACCACTTGTATGGCGTTCGTTTCGAGTTGTTCACGACCACAAGAGCTTGAAGTACTTATTCACTCGAGAGAACCGAACCGAGCAGAGACGAGACGTTGGCTAGAATTCTTGAAGGACTATGATTTCTCATTAGAGTATCATCCGGGGAAAGCTAACGTGGTTGCTGATGCTTTGAGCCGTAGAGGATTTGATGCTAAGGTGGTCGTATGTCAAATAACCCACGAGTATGGTCTTCTTGAGGCAGCCGAGTTGATGAGTTCAGCGGACGTGCCGACGACTACTACGAAACTCGATTTGTGGTCAGATGAGGTTGCAGACCGTTTCACTGCAGGCTGTTCTCGAGGGACAGCAGGGCGATGAGTCTTACCAGCATTTCAGTGAGATGGCAGATAGTTCAGAATATCCAGATTGGAGTCGGTCGACAGACTCTTGCTTGAGGTATCGTGGGCGACTGTGGATTCCATTGGCGGCTGACTTACGCACCGAGATACTTCAGGAGGCTCACCGTTCTCGTTTTTCTGTGCATCCGAGTCGAACTAAGATGTATGCTGACATGAGACGTCTCTTTTGGTGGCCAGGAATGAAGTCCGATGTGTCGGAGTTCATTAGAGCGTGTGAGATATGCCAGCGCGTGAAGGCTGAGCATCGACGGCTGGAGGATTGCTGCGGCCCTACCCATTCCTCGATGGAAGTGGGAGCACATTGCTATGGATTTCGTCAGTGGCTTGCCCCGATCTCCTCGTGGTCACGATAGCATCTGGGTAGTGGTGGATCGATTGACGAAATCTGCTCATTTCATGCCGGTATCCACTACACACCAAGTTGACAAACTGAGCATTATCTATGAACGCGAGATTGTCAGATTGCACGGAGTTCCGTTGTCGATTGTGTCAGACCGAGGAGCACAATTTACTTCGTTGTTATGGCAGAGCATGCAGGCTCAGTTCGGCACCAGATTAGAGTTGAGTACGGCGTTCCATCCGCGAGACAGACGGACGAGAGAGCTAATCCAAGTGTTGGAAGACATGCTCGGGATGTGTGTGTTGGAGTACGGCGGGTCATGGGAAGAGTACCTTCATTTGTGCGAGTTCGCGTACAACAACAAGATTATCGCGAGTATCGGTATGGCACCGTTCGAGGCGCTCTATGGTAGGCCTTGTAGATCACCTTCTTCTTGGGTGAACCGGAGGATGTTGTGATAGTTGGTCCCGAGACTCGTTGTTGATCACACCGAGAAGGTACGACAGTTCGTCGAGAGACTTAAGAGTGCCCAAGAACGGCAAAAGAAATACTATGATCGCATCACGATGAGCTTCAAGACAACGTGGGAGACTATGCATACCTGAAAGTCTCACCTCGAAGGGTCACAAACGATTCGGAATCAAAGGGAAGCTCGCTCCTAGATTTATCGGTCCCTTCAAAATTGTGAAGAGGGTCGGTAAGGTCGCTTATCGCTAGAGTTACCGCGAGCTCGCCGGCATTCATCCGGTGTTTCACATTTCAATGCTTCGACTAGACAAGTCGGGCGGAGAGACGGCACCGACAAAGTGGACTGAGTCAAATTGAGTTGCGGGATGATGCCACTTACGAGGAGCGACCAATCCAAATTATTGACCGCAAGGTCAAAACACGAGGAACAAGGAAATTCCTTCGGTCCTCGTGAAATGGCAATTTCATGGGAACGAGGAACCGACTTGGGAGTTAGAGTCGTACATGCGAGAGCACTTTCCCTATCTATTTGATTCCGGTGAGTTTTAAATCTAGTTTACTTATTAGTAAATTTCGAGGACGAAATTCTAATAAGTGGGGAGACTGTAACATCCCTCAATTTTTAACTCCGACTTTGGTGACACGTGTCGGGATTGTGACCGGCTACGCGATACTTGGATCGTATTTCGAACCTTGGGAGTCGACACCGAGGTAATTTTATGATTCTTTGATGAGTGTAATAGTATTTTACATTAACACGTGTCGTCGTGGGCCGTTCGAGCAATAGTCAATGTGAGTGAGGTCCCGCCTAGGTAACCGGGGGAGAAAATACAGTAAAAAAAAACTTAATTAAAGGAATTATTGGATAATTTAAATAATTATTGGTGCGAGACAAGGTGAAAGTATGCATGTGACGGGGAAATACGGACCGAGGAAGTGAGATGTGTCGGGGAAAAATATTTGGGAAAATACGGGTGTTTGGGAATCCTTGGGTTTAACTTTGAGATGTGTGGGTTGGTAAAGAAATGGGTGTACACAACTATCACCCCATTT
The DNA here is from genome assembly GCA_039657345.1 of Stephania japonica. Taxonomy (NCBI): domain Eukaryota; kingdom Viridiplantae; phylum Streptophyta; class Magnoliopsida; order Ranunculales; family Menispermaceae; genus Stephania; species Stephania japonica. The sequence goes on from CM077559.1 coordinate 38,811,221, forward strand.
AAAAAAAAATTCAAACACACACCTACCCCCATCACTCACACCACTCAAATCACCTCACACCCATCCCATCACTCACACCCATCCCATCACTCACATCACTCTCTTACACACTCACTCTCTCACGTCACTCACCTCCCTCTCCCATCTCATGCATGTCATGCAAACAACTCCTCCCTCTCTCACGTCACTCCCTCTCTCATTTTCACTCTCATTCACGTCACTTCTCTCTCTCTCTCTCTCTCTCTCTCTCTCTCTCTCTCTCTCTCTCTCTCTCTCTCTCTCTCTTTTCTCTCATCTCACGGTCTTCATCTCTACCCTCACTCTTCACTCTTCACGGCCTCCCTCACCCTCCATTTTTCTCACCACCTCTCCTCCTCGCCGGTGACCGGAGTCGAGACGCCGGAGGTAAGCACTCATCATCGGTTCTCTCTTTTGAGTTGCTCTCTCACTCTCTCTCGGTTGTTCTTCCTCTCGGCCTCCCTCCCTCTCGGCTCACTTGTCTCTCGGCCGGCCAAGTCCTCGGCCGTCGTCGGAGGTTCGGAGGTGACCGGCGATCCATCGAAGGTTCCCTTTCCTTCTCCCTTCCTCTCTTTTCTCTCATTCTCTCACGGTGGTCATGCATGTGTGTACATGCATGGTGTGTTGGAGTGGGCGCCATGACGAGGACCGGTCGTGGACGACCTCCGGTGACTCACCGAAGTCCATACCGTCCGGAGCACCTCCCCCATGGCCCATGCAAAGTCCCTACGATTTTACACACTTTAAGTTGGTTTTATAGGGTTTTTGCCCTCTCGCCGAATCTGCCGTGACCGGCGCGCGGCTTGCTGCCGGACCGCCGCACCAGGGAGGTTGTCGGGGACTAGATCTCGCCCATACAAATGTCCTACAACCCTCCGTGTGTCCAAAAAAAAATATCCGGTTGCGTTTTAAACAATTTTGTTATTTCATGTGTATGGTGGTGTTTGTTGACCGGAAAACGCCCTTACAAGGCAACGCCACCACCGGACCACCATGACCGGGATGCTGTCGGGGACCCCACCAAACTCCTACGTGGGTCCCACAGCCCTAAGAGTGGTCGAAAACAGTTTTATTACGCGCGAAAGAGTCGTCATTTCATGTGTTTTGTATGTCGAAGCCTCGCCGGAAACCGCCACTGCGCCGGTGCTACCGGTCGAACCATGACCAAAGTGAAGACTTTCGAGATCTCACCTAACATTGGTTGACGTCTCGCAACCCTTGGTTAAGTCCGAAACAATGTTATTAAGGCGTTTTGACGTGATTTCATGTGTTGCCGTCGTCGAGTCGTAATTTGTGTGTTGACGTAATTTCCGAACTGGTGGAGGGTTTTCCGGCGTTCCCATGCCGTGATAACCCTTCCCCGACATCGGACAACACCAGCGAGGTTTCATGTTTGTTTGTACATGTCAGTGCGGTTTTCACGAGGAGTTATGGTTGAGTGTTGGTTTGGATTGAAACATCGCGTGGCGATGAATGGTTATGATGTCGTAGTCACGTCGCCGGTCCTCGAGACCATGACATGACCCACATACGACTGAGCCGAGCCTATGATTCGCGATGAGGCTTATAAATATTGTGTTTTCAAAACCCGAGAGAGAGAGTATTCGTTTTTTTCGATTAAATTGTCGCGTTGTTCAAGTCATTTAAAACATTGGGAAATGATAAGGTTAAACCTAGTTTAGTTAATGAATTGACCTATTAATACGAGTTTCCGACCTTGTCAGGTAGCGGGAAACTCGGGGATACGCGTTAGGATTCGCGGGAGCGTTGTACGCGGGTTACGATAGTTCGGTAAGTACATTTGCCTTAAAAAGCATTTGTACGTTAGTAAGCCAGTTTAGAAAATATCATGTGATTCATTTTCACTTCCTTGTGTTTGTTACTATCGAATTATTGGCTTTCCATTCCTTATTCCTTGTATGTGTGTTCTTGGCATAAGTGAGTGTCTCGAAGGTACATGCGGCTGCACTTAGAAGGGATAAAACGCGGCACTCGAGCGCACGAGTGTTTAACCACCCCTAGTGATTGTGTGATACCATGTCTTGGATTGTTGTGGATATTGTTGTGGATTGTTGTGGTATTGTTGTGGAATATAGACCACTTATGGCCTCTCTTGACTCGTAGAACACGCATGTTTCGATTGCTTTCATTTTCAGTCTGTCTATCATGCATTCTTGTTTATTCAAATTCCTATCTTTCAGCACCCGCATGATATTTAGACTGCCTTGGTTGTTATTTCATGAATTACTTGTTATATTCTTCGGCATTACTTTCGATTTTCTCTCGATTGCTTACCGTCTAGTTTGTGACGGTGGGTGCGAATAGGGCGGAGTGCGGTAGAGGCAAAGGACCTTGCCTAGGAGACTTTTTGTGAGCGGTGGACTTGGAGACTACCTTGTAGGTTTCCATATGTTTTGTTTTATGTATATCGTTTATATATATGGTTGTTTTAGAACTGGGAATATGTTTTGAGGTGGATTCCATCAATCCATTTTGTTGACTTAGAATTGAACATATTGGGGTTTTCCACATTTATATAGGTTCCTAATTTCCCTTTGATTCAGTTATTTCCCACTATTTGATAAAAATATGAATTTTTGCTTCCGCTGTATTATAATTGCAATAACTCTTTCATAAAACTTGAAATTTGATGATTTGAGGCTGACTAGGCTCGTCAGGCTTGCCGAGCGCTGACTCGGGACCTGCACGGGTCTAGGCCGGGCGTACCCGAATGCATTGGGAATTTGGGGCCGTCACAACCACGACCCCGGGTGTCACTAGGCGCCCACCAATTTACTATTTTTGTCAAATTTATTTTATTTTTATCGAACTAAACGCATTCCCCGGCCTAGTGTTCCCGTCGCTCGCCCTTCCTGTTCCCGCGTCCGCACGCATTTTTAGGCGAATATCCAACACTAAATCTCACCCGATCTAAATAATATTAAACCACACCTGCGATGTAATGAGTCATAGTCTAGTCATTATCATCACAGTTAGTCAAACAATCAGTCAAAAATAATACTTCCCGCCCAACCAGGCGTATCTTCGCCGATCCGTGGCGTCTCCGTGGACCTGAGCTGGCGTCCACGTCTGAAAATACGCAAATAACAGCCTTAGTAAAATTTGGGCCGTTACAGATGACTTGGCGTATCTGAAGGTTTCGCCATGGAAAGGTCATCAGAGATTTGGGATTAAAGGAAAACTAGCACCGAGGTATATTGGACCGTTCAGAGTCATGACATGCGTCGGCACAGTGGCATACAGATTAGAGTTGCCATCAGAGTTAGCAGGGGTTCACACAGTATTCCATGTGTCTATGTTGAGGCAAGCTAGATCGAGACCGAGGTCGATGGTTGATATTAGACAGATTGAGGTTTGTCCTGATGTTTTGTATGAGGAGCAACCGGTGGAAATTATGGATCGCAGGATACAGACTCTGCGAAACAGGGAGATCCCGAAGGTATTAGTATGATGGCAGCATCACGGGACTGAGGGACTCACCTGGGAGCTCGAGTCGACTATGCGACGGAGATATCCTCAATTATTTATTGGTGAATATTTAGTATAACTTAAATTTCGAGGCGAAATTTCAAACTAGTTGGAAAGAACTGTAATGGCCCAATTTATAATTTTCGTTATTTATGATATCATTACAAACATGGACGCCAACGAAGACATTCGTGGGTCCCTCAGCGAGAACAGAACACGCCTAGATTAGGTATACAGTCCGTTTTGTGTGCTTTTTGATGAGCAATTGCGATGTATATGTTCAAATTAGTTAAATTGCATCGCAATATGTGTGTTTATATTGTCCATTGACGAATGAGATGGTGTAACACGTTTTCGCAGCGACTAGCGCATAGGCACGCGTATCAGGTAGCGAATAACAGGTACACTTGGACGGGGGGACTAGATACACATAATAAATGATAAAATTCATTAAATAATTAATATAAAATTATGTTGAGGAGGTTGGTACAATTGTTGAGCATGAACGACACCAGGTGAGATTCGGAGCCGAGTATTGGAACGCCCGATAATGCATATAATTGGTGCCATGTGTATGAGGTCATGGTGAGCATGTGGGTTAGTGTTTGTCACTTTGTGGAGACCATTTAACCTCATCTTGGCCATTCAAACAAGCCTTGAGATTTGGGGTTTGTGTTTTGATGAAAATCTTATATAAAAGTTTCATTTTTCACTATTCTCACTAACTTTTCTCTCCCATTACTTGTAAATCTGAAATTTGAGAAAACGTGAGAGGGTTTGGAGGGTTTTGATTGAGCATTTGAAGAGGTTTTGGGTGGAGGATTAACAAAGCAAGGTGAGTTCTATAATTTTCTCTCAATTCTCTTTAATTTGAATGTGGTTTTGAGGGTGATGGTGGGGAATCTATGTGTTGAGGTTGTGTCACTGTTTTTGTCCAGTTTTAATGTTTATTAAGTGTTATGAGTGTGGAGAAAAGAGTTGTGGTTGTTGGTTTTGAGGTTGGGCTCATTTTCATGAAAATGGGATTTTCAAGTTTGGGTATTTGATCCGGGATTTTGATGCATATTTGATATAATTTGTTGTGCCTCTGCCTTTTGGAAGTGTTATTTGTTCCCCCATAAGGAGAGGATGGGGAACGTTGGTGGAGACTTGGGTAATGATTTTCCAGCAGTTCTGTTCTGCTGAACTGTTGGAAAAACTGTTTAGCGCACTACTGGCCACAGGCCCCAAAGCGGTGGACAGTCTGATCCAATAATGAAGATGAACAAGATGAACACTAGCGCGTTGGGTGTTCATCAGATAACCATTTTTGGCTTTTTGAGTATGGTGGGTATAATGCCTATACTAATTTACTTAAAATATAAACAATTGACTATAAATTAACGATAAATGGTAATAGGTTAATTCATGTGATATTTTGGGATATCGAGGATTTGGAGGAGTTGGACCGGGGTTGTTTTACGGGACGAAGAGTGCGATTTGAGGTGTGTAGTAACCCAACTGAAATTCACTCTAGTATTTACAGCTTGATTTATTTGAATTATGTCATATTTATTCAAATATCTTTGTTTCATATTACTTTATGGTGGCTGAGTACTCTTACCTGGTGTCTTTACGATAGTTGAGTTTATTCCTACCTGGTGTCTTTACGATGTAGATCACTCCCCACCTGGTGTTTATTCGTTACGGGGGCATGCGGTATACTAAGTCATAGCATATGTTTAGGCATGCGCTGGTAAATATGCTACTCGGGTATGATAGGCGTATGTGGGTGCACTGTGGATTTACACCGCCGCCAAAAAGAGTCCATAGTCACCCGTTCGAGGTATCCTCACGGGACGTGCATGGCGGATAGCCTGAAGTTTGGCTTAGTTTGAATTTGATTGTGCACGCACTTTGCTTCACTGCTATATTTATGCATGCGATGATCTTCCACAGTTGCCTGTATTTTTTTGTTTCGCATGTTTATTTATAGTATTTTAAATTCCATCAGTTTATTTATGTTTTTACTTGGTGAATTTTCTTGGGATTACTCGCTCTTGACTCGTCATCTGCTTTTTGTGATGGCTTGAGTGCAGATCCTAGTACGAGCAGAAAGAAGGGTAAGCTTGAGGACTGCCTGTGATAGACTGGATTTGCCCTACTCGAACATTTGTTTATATTTCTTTGTTTTATGTTGGGTTTTAGGATATGAGAGACAGACATGACTTGTACATGACTTAGAAGTTATATTTTGATATTTTGAAAATCACATTTCATATGTATATGAGGTACATTTTGATATGGTTTCCACATTAGGTAAAATGCTCATTAAACACTTTGTGAATATTTATTTTGATTATTTTAATTATCCGCAGCGTATTTAGAGATTAAATGATAATCAAGAGATCTAAAGTAACTTGACTCAACAATTACTAGTAAACAACATAAGTTAATGAGATTTCGATTAGTATGTTAGATTTGAGTGATCGTGGGACACAACTAGGAGGTGATTTGGCTAGGTTGTGGGCCCGCGATGCACGCCGTAGCGGCCAATAGATTTGGGGCCGTTACATTTTCGCATTATCAGTTGGAATCGGTCAAGACCTCCAAAGAGGTATCGATCATGTGTGTCCGAAACCTCTTAAGTGGTGTTGACCCTGTGTGTCCAACACCTCTTCAGTGGTATCGCTCCATTCATTCGAAACTCGCAAGAAACACTTCTTCAAAAGTGGGGTATAGGTAATGGGGTGAGCAAGGGTATTTTTAGAATTTTAAGAATAAAAGTGAGGTAAACTAAGTAAAAAGTAGGGTACACGAAGTAAAATTTCAAAACTGAGGTTCGCCTAGCCGCTGCCAAAAATAAACCGCATACATATATGATATATGATCACACGACTCTTACAAAAAAATGCAACAAATTTTTTTTCAAATATCTTTTTTTCTCCGTTATTTGTTAGTTTCAATGACGTGGCCTAATGCACATTGTCTATCACACCCTCAATTTCTAGAGGGCGAAGTAGACAATATTTTCCTTTTTTATGCCATGTCATCTACACTGTCCTAATCCACAGTTCTATTGGAGAAGGTTTTTTCTCCTTATTGTCTATTTAATCTAACATGGCGCACATCCACCACCAATCCACAACCCCATTAGAGATGCTCTAAGCATAGGCCTTATTTGGTTCTTTTTGTTATCTTGCAGTGTTAGCTTAGAGTTATCTCCTTGGAGATAATATTTTCATATTTAGTTCAACTTTAAACTTGCAAAGAAGTTTCAAAATTTCAAACAATAAAAATATGAATTGACATAAATAACCTTCAAACAAGACAGAGATGTGTAATAAAAAAGTGATTAATGAAGGGTAATTGTGCCTAAAACTCTCGGGACAAGGCCATAGCTTAAGTCTGACGAATCCTTAAACATCACCGATGATAAACTTCCTAATTCGTGGAGGACGTTCCTCTAAAACTGCAAGGTCCTGTGCAAAAGCTTCTGGCCAGAAATGCAAGGGCATCCGCACATGTACTCCCTTATTTGTAGGTGTGTAAGAAAGTAAGTCTAATCCCTATCAATTAGAAGATGAATGTTCCAAATGAGGCGTGTTTGAATGTTTGAGCACTATTTTCTACCCTTGATCATGTCAAAAACACATTTACTATCCATTTCAACATGGAAACTTCTATATCCCCCATTCTAGCATAGTTTGAGACCCCAATAAACGCCCCATAACTCAGCTGACACTATCGAGCCCTAACCGATGTTATGGCAAGTTCAGCAATTTCTACATTGAGAGTCTTTGATGAGACCCCCTACCGAGGACCATCTTGATGACTTCGAGAAAGACCCATTTAGATTCAGCTTCACTTGTCCAGGATCTAGAGGCCTACATCCAATCAACATTTTTTTCTTTCTTGGTTTGAATCTGTCGAGAGTTCTGAATGCAAAGCTGAATAGCTTCTCTTGGTTGTCGATATGTTGTCTAGAGTTCTCATCAAACTCATCGTCAAAAAGAGCCCTGTTTCTTCTATTCCAAAGCTGCGCATGCCACTGTATAAATTCCAACCGAGTCGATTATTAGGTCTCTTTTCACCAGATTGCTCTTCACCCACTCCTTCAGGGGCGAAGTTGTAGAAACTAAACAACTAGCTGTCAAGCGCATTCCATTTATGCCTAGCCACTACACAATCCCTAAGGACATGGATAGATGTTTCACTCGCCTCTTCGCAGAAAAGGCATATATATATATATATAACTATAAGTTTGCGCTGGAATCTCTATGTTGTTAATGGATTCGGTCATATTTTACCAGCCATAGGAAGATCTTGATCCTTTTCAGGTGTAGCATTCCCTATCCGTTTATGGCAATACCTAGCCTGGAACTCTAATTAAGCCTCAGTACACTAGTCAAACTTAACTAAAGCCAGAGTACCGGATAAGATACAACCTGTTTTGCTATAATATCAAAATATTAAAATTAAAACGCATTAAAAAATTAAAACCTTTGATATGATTTTTTTTGTTTTTTTTGTTTTTTGTGATATCTGAGGATATCTAAAATTTGACCACACCGCAGCTGACAAAGTGGCACATACTTTAGCTCTTTTAACTATTGAGAAGAATGTCTCGTGTACTTGGAAAGAAGTCGATCTATGTATCTCTTTACACAGTTGTAGTCTTTGATCTTGGTTGATAAATGAAATTTATCCCAAAAAAAAGAAAGCATGAACAAACACATAAATATCAAATCGATCCCTAAAAAGTTGTTCGAATGAATCAAAGACTCATCAAACAAACTATTCTACAAATAAGGCCACTTTAACAAAATACAACAACATATCATCTATATATAACCTAAAAATGAGAAATTAGATCTAAAGATATATATAACCTAAAAATGAGAAAATTAGATCCAAAGATGAGGTTCTTTAATAAGGTTTTGTTAGAGCTAGGAAACTATCTACATGTGAAGTAGAACAAAGGGCCATATTTATATAGGAAAATGATTTTTTAACATCAATCGAACAATAGAGAACTGTAGAGAGACATAGAAATCTGGCCTAGGTGATTACTTAGAGCAGAGGCAGTGGCGGCTAACTGTGGTGGATCGCAATGCAAGAAGAGGGACGACGAGTTGTGGTGGAACACGGTGCTCTTCAACGACGACGAGCTGCACTTCAAGCAGAGGCAAGGAGACGGACGACGACGAAGCTCTCCAAGGGCGGACGATGGCGACAGCAAGAAGAAGGACGGCGGTGGCACTCAGGCAAAGGCAAAGAGATAGCAAAGTGGAGGTTATCATGGCTGTTGAGTCAAAATGGGAGAAGGGGTGGCTGCCATGGCGAGGAGTGAGGGTTTTGTTGGTTTGTGATCAAAAATAAGAAAGGGGCGGGTTTGGTTTAACAAAAAAAATAATTTAAGTTCTGTTGCAAATCCCTCTCTAATATTAGAGAGGGATTTGCAACAGACTGGGGGGAAGGGTGTTTGGTTTAACAAAAAAAGATACTTCAATTCTGTTGCAAATCATTCTCTAACATTAAAGAAGGATTTGCGGCTGAATGGAGGACACGAGAGTTACACACGTTTCGCCCAATTCCGTCATTGATCCCTCTTTAAACTTTAGAGAAGGATTTGAAAGGGACGCTAAAGTACATTACGTCCTTGATCCTCTCTAAACTGTAAAGAGCGATCAGTGACGGATATAGAGAGGCTTGAGGCCAGCGATGCTCGACACGTACCCTTACATTTTGTCATTGATCCCTCTATAACTGACAAAGACGGATCGACAACGAAATGTGTGGCGGGAAGGTTTGGCGCTATTTTTAGTAAGGAATTGGCCATGGAACGTAAAGCTAGAATTTTTGGCGGCAAACATGTAACAACAGATTGGTTTCCGTTGCTAATATTCCGTCCTTAATGCGTATCAAATCTGTTGCTTTATGGTCAAAGGAGGCCAGATTCTGGTTTGTCTCTAACCCATCTCAAATATGTCTCTGATAAGCAACGAAATTTTATCCGTCTCTAATTTTCGTCTCTAAACGACACTATTTTTGTAGTGAGATGACTTCTTTCGGAATACACGAGACATTCTCTCAATAGTTAAAAGAGCTAAAGTATGTGCCATTTTGTAACCCTCTATAATGATATGCATAAACTGATCTCTAATATGTAACATAGGTATTCTAAATTGAAGATACCCACTACCACATCTAAAAATGGGATTTTCCTGGAAGTACACTTCATGCCTATATTATATATGATCGATCATCTATGTATACTTTTGTCTTCTATTTGCATACGTTGATGATTTTTGATTTCTCTTGTTCCAATGTCTCAAATTATAAATGTGGCAATGTGTGATCCAATACACAATCTCATGATACATGACGTTGATGCCTATGCGAATAGATATTGTAATTTCTCCGAAGTCATAAGCAATACTCAACACACTCTGTTTGGGGATTTCTACATATCCCTATTAATATGTGGATACACGTACTTAACGTTTAGCAAATAGTACTACATTTGAGACAATGTTATAAAAATACATTACAAGACTTAGTTGAAAACGGAATTAACTAGCTCAAAATTTAGAAATCACATTAAATTAAACATGGTCGGCTAGTGGATGATATTTTCTATAATATGCCCAAATCATGGAGGATCGATTAAACCGAGATGCTAATTTGTCAACCTGAACTGTACTTGTGAGATAATCGACCATTAAGAAATATTCGATCCCAAGTCACTCTATTTTGGTTTATGAATCTAACAACACAATTCTTGTTTAAAAACCAAAGACAACTACTAGCTAGGATAGCAACACTTATATTGATTACTCAAAACACCCATAATAATTAACAAAAGCAAACAGTTACAACAATCATAAAAATAAAAAGCAAGTTCTCCTAAAAAACCAAAAGAGTACTTGAGAATTGTGATTAAAACATTTCTTTATGTGAAGTCCAGAAATGTTATTGACTTACTTCTCAAATGAAACATAAGTTTCATCCTAAAAAATAGAAAGAAGGAAAGCACTAACCTTTGATTTGCAGCAGTTTGCAATATATGATAAAAGCCTATTTCTCGTGTCTATGAGGTTTTTCCATTTCTCCTCCCCATCAAACTCCCCCTCCAAATTGGCCATGAAAGTTTTCAAGCCCGCATGGGATACATTATCAAAGATGTAGAATTTTTCTCTGTTAGGGATTGGTATTTAGTCTTATAAAGAGAATTATTCTTATGAGTTTATACTTCTTTTGTACTATGCATATGTTGTTTTCTTAGAGCACTATAGATTTAAAATATTTTTTGTCAGATTTATACTAGTACTTTGTGTTTCCTAATAGTCATTTACATTCCTACTGGCTTCCTTTATGTGATACTTGATAGAGTATGTCATTCTCTTGTATTTTAATGGAGAACCTAATCCAAATACATGGGATGATTTCTTATTTAGTTTATGCTTATTTGCAATTTTTGTCCTTCCTTGAAAAGTAATGGCAGTCCAAGGGTATTTATTCTTGGTGTGTGGTACTAGTAGAATACATTAATGACGTTACTTTTAGCAAGTATAACTCAAAGGCATGAACTAGTATCTAGATGACATGAAGTAATGGTGGAAGAAAGATTTCTTAATCAAGTTTCTAAGTAGGTGAACTGCATGATTGCAATTGGGTGCAAAAAGAATATATGTATCAAGGTGGAAAAAAAATAGCGCATTTCATAAATATGGCTTTTGAAGGGGCTCAATAAAGAATATATGATGTTGAAATGAACATTCTCTATCTTTTATATTACGGATTCTGTCAATTGTTTATCTTTAATTAGTCCACTTGTGCTTTCTTACACCAATCTTTTATTCAAGTGAGTCCAAGAAAAAAAAGAATCCTTATCAATGATGATGATGATGAATTGAAATGACACTATCTAAACTATGTATGTATCAAAGACAACACAATTAAACCTTCTTAGTACACAATCTAAACTATGTATGTATCTAAAATTACTAAAATCAATAAAATTCTAAACGAGAAGACATTTTATAGCGACATGGACTCAACAATAAAAACTCGACATTGAATAAATGATTATAAAAAAAACCAACTACGAAAATATTACGACATTAAAACTTGACAAAAATGTCTACATTCTTACATTTACACATTTGTTCATTAAAGTAGCATTAATTTTTAATTTATTTTATAATGTATATATAGACGTCAGTAGAGATCGATATAGTGGGTATAAGTAGAGAATTAATGTACAATAGGCTCGAGAAAGGCTTAAGCGGGTGCGAGTTCATAGAGAAAGTGATGAGCGAGTTCATAGAATTTGGAAAGGTTCATAGTAGGTAATACCTCCTAGAAGGACGAATCCGTTACCCTTGCATTGTAGTTTTGCTGTGCAACTTGCATGTGATTCATATATGATTTTTCCAATGTTGGCATGTCATGTGTGTTGAAACTAGTTGTGCGGGCATACTCAAGTATGAAAGGATTTGAACAAATTTTGCTTCCTTGCTAGTCTGTAGGGTGTCGAGGAGGGTGGTTTTTTAATTAATTGGACTCAATGCCATTGTCTTTTATAGTAATCCTGCTATCTCCTTTTTATAATAATAAATGTTAATTGAATGTATTGATTGACTGAAAAGATTGTTTTGGTGAAAGGAGTCTTCTCTGTCGTCGGAGAGTACTTCCACCCTTCTCCTGCCCTTCATCGGTGCATTCCGCCATTGTGGTTTACGTACTATTTCTTTTTATTTCAATTTCTTTATGAAATCAGATTTTTCAAAATATTATGCATTTTAGAAAATAAATTAATGGTGGAGGATGAAGTTCAATACTTTGAACTCTTTACACTTTTTGCTTTCCATCCTTATCCTAGAAATAAAAAAGGGTAAATAAGATATTTTACTTAGACAATAAATAAGTTTAAGAGAACGTGTATATAATCCATTTTAAAGAGTTAAATGGATAGGACATAACTTGGATAACAATATAGTTTTTGAGTAAAACTCAATCTAGCATACTATGTGTTTGAAGAGATAATTGCAATATTATGGGTTTTGGATAGGACATAACTTGGAGTTTTTTAAAAAAGTTGGCATAGATACAATGATTTTTTTTACTCTTCAACGCATATTCCAAATTGGCAATTGAAGGGATTGGACCATGCCTCGTCATTCCACCAATTCAACCATCTTGGTCACATCAGACAGAAGTTTATATGCTAGTTGTTCTTGCTCAAGCCTACTATTGATTTCCCAAACAACACTTGCAGGGACACTGACTAGGTTATGCTCGTGTGATTCTTGATCTTTCATTCTTCTTGTTTTCTTGTTTAGATTTATTGGCTTACTGGACTTGTATATATACGATTTTTTTGTTCTTGGGAGAGATGGAGAACTATAAAAAAACATTGAAGTAGAGGAGAGGAATCTTAGTTCTTATCGATGCTTTAGAAAAGATCAAGAACAAATAGAACTTTTTTTTCTTTCAAACACATAATAAATAGATTTAAGAGAGAGTTAGAGATTGAAAGAGAGAGAATCTTGAAATTACTTTCTATAATAAAATAAGTTGTTCTTACACTTTTTTTAAGTTCAACTGCACAGACCTTACAAACTATAGTAAGACTATGGTATGCATATGCATCAATCTCATCAATATATATTCGAGGATAAAGTACAATGGACATTTCCTAAATGTGTGAATCTTGCTCATTTTATTAATTTTGATCAATGATCAATCTCATTTTGTTTAAGCGATCTAGACGAACTACGTTAAACAAAAAAATTGATAACTAGGTTGTCTATAGGAGAATTCCTGCATTGAATTAGAGCTTGATCGACCTTTATGGATTTATTATCTCCTAGTCCTAGTAATTCAAAATATAAATGGGGAACAAAAGCCCATAAATGTATCCATCTCTTGGAAAGAAGGCATGTCTTTCGAACTAATGTCTTGATGTTGAAGGAATAGAAGATTTGGTGAAGAATAGGTTATGATAATTCACTAAGCCTATTTGTAGTCTATTTAAAGAACCCCACTTTCTTTTTCACCCAAAATGTGATTCAATTGGTGAGATAATGTAGGGATCGAAGAGGCTTATGTATTAAATAGCAGTAAAGCACACTATAAAAAGACAACTGAGAATTGATTAATCAAGTTCACTATCAAAAGTCAACTAAAATTTATAATCAAGTTCCTTGTTCTAGGAAGTTTAAATGATAAGTGATAGTACATGTAATCAAACGTTAATATCAGACAATGCATAGGAAACGACTAAAAAGTTCCTTCCCAAAATTCTTTCATATGCATTTTTTTCTGAGAAAATCTTTTACAGTATGTACTTTTTTTTCTCTAGATAAATACACCCATGAAAATGCCATTAGCATAAGCATGAGATCCATTGAATTAAAGGCAAAACTTTCCATTGGAACTAAAGAAATGTGATGAACTTCAAGCTGTTCGGGATCGATCAAGCCCTTGTCTCAATGATTATGCCCCTCTATCATCTAAACTTGTAAAGAATAGAATTTACGTGGAAAACTCTTGCATTCCTGTGACATTTAGTCATAGGATCACAGATAAAGTAGTATCAAGGACGCCAAGGCATGTATATGACATTTTGATTATCAAGTACATTAAAGCAATGTCAACCCTGGTAACATTAGTATCCTTAGAGCATCATAATGCTACCATTGTGTTTCTTTTACATGGCACATGGATGGATGCCACTTTTTTAAATTGTATTCTTAAGTTCATATCTGTCAATTAACTTTGCATATATGCCTTATGGATCAAGTAGTTCATCAATGAGTTTATATAATGATGCATTCTTTGCGAAATATATTTCTTATAGGATGTGCCACCCCAAAATTTAGCATACTAGTATAATGTATTTGTGATTCTTTTCCAAGTCTCTACAAGCACACAAATAAGAATCAATTCGAAAATCCTATTTTTGAATGAATTAGAAAACATCTGTTTGTTCAATGAAAATACTGAAAAACTTAAATGCTTAGAAATAGACTACAAAATACTAACTTTTTAAGATCCTCCAATACAAAATGCTTGGTGTATGTATCACTAGTAACCTCACCTAATAGACTTTATGAATCTAAAAACTAAACCAAACAAAACAAACTGATTACAATTTTCAACGTCCAGTCAATTCATGCACAACATCAACATTCATCTGTCGTAACACAAACTGAGATAACCACCATTAGCTTCAAACATGTCACATAGCAGTTCCAGATATTCAAATTTCAGTAGTGAATTTCTGGTGACTTCATGTTTCTCATATCTCTTACTTGGATTATCAACAACGAAAGTTACTAGTTTCAATTGCTTTGAGTTTTTAAGCAAAAACTTCAAGAATTTGAACTTAGTTTTCTGCATCTGAGGTATCTAATAGAAACATAGCTGAGATTGTTAAGGGAGCATAGTCAGTTAAGCCATATCACAACGGGTTTCTCGTTTCTTGATGTAAATCATTAGGGAGAGGATTTTTGGGTATATTTTTGGGTTTTGGGTATATTTTTAGGTTTTCTTTCTTTTTTCTTTCTTTATGAGTGTGAACAATTCAAGCCTAATTAGGCGTAATTTACTCAAAGATGCATTGTGGATGTATCATGTATTTATATAATTGTTTCTGATATGTACTTTGGTTTCCATTACTATACTCATATATATCTGATCTTACTGTAGGTATTTTCATTACCTAGTCTTTTTGTCATCTGTTGTTTTAGTTGATTCTTTATTTTTGTAGTTGATTCGTTATTTCATTCCTCTTTTCTTAGACAATTGTTTTATTTGATTTTGATATAATTGAGTTTTTAGAGCTTCAATCACTAATTTTTCACTTGATCAAATTTATAGAATTGACATAAGTATATTTTTTTCAATTCTTCTAGCTTTCAACTAATTCATATTCTTCCAAGTAATCCTATAATTAAAACTACATAGAACAACTGATACCAAGTAAACATGATTTTACGTTAGGTTCATTTGCTATTACAACTATTTTTCATAATGCATTAAGACTGGCGAGTAGTGCATAAATACCATGTTCTTTCGCTTTTGCATTTCCTTTGCTCTAGTTTGGGTTGATTCATATATTCTTGTAAGTAAAGAGAGTTCACATATATAAGAGTTAAGGATGAAGATGGTTGGTTTTCTTGCATTTTTAGTTTACAGACTACTGACTAGCAAATGAAAGCATAGCTTCTGATAAATTACCAAAAACCTTCATGTCGGTGAAAGACTAAACTAACTTAAAACAACAAATTCAATACTCTTGTTGAAACCACTTGGATATTTTTCTTGTCTGTTTTCTTCCATATGTCTATTGTCAAAGCTTAACTAAATTTGATAACGCAATGTATTCAAATATAATATGTTTTCGATGGCATTATACTTATTCTGTGGTACTTGTATTTTCTATTGTTATTCTCACATCTGACCTTACTGCGAGTTTTTGAATGTCACTCATATTATATCTGTCACGGCTTGAATTCCTAACCCTTGATTTAACTCTTTAATCAAGATACCGACCCGTGATCTAGGACCCGCGTGAGGTGCGCACACCTACTTATACATGTGGCCGAGGTATATTATATGTTTATTGTGGTGTATGCCTAGTGATATGTATATATGCAGACTAAGTCGGTTCATGCAGTTATAGGCGTCAAGACGCGAGTAGGGATGTGCCTCGGTTTGCGTGCGAATCAGGGAGTCGGGTAGCTAGACATGTGGTAAGTCTAAGTTCAATCAAATGGGTGTTAATTAATTTATTTCATAACATAAGCCTATGGTATACGCATCAATTTAAATAAACTATTACTTAGCCTATGTTCTATTTAAATGAAACCAAATATTATGGCCTATGGTCAAATGTAATTACAACCACCCTTTGGATATGCCTAGGGATGTGTTCTAGCACACACTCCCATGTAATTTGTGCCATGCATTTGTGTCACCAAGCTGGAATTTTAGTGGAAGTAGGAGTTGTGGCGGCCCCAATTTCCACATTGGTCCGCCACGGGAGGCCACGCGGGCCCACAACTGTCCACGTCACCGCCAGCTGTGTCCCACGCCCAATTATCCATTATTAATCAATTTCCGGTTAACTTTGATGTTATGAGTTAACTTTTGTTTCTTTAATGTTATTTAAACTCAAATTACGCAGCGGAAGATTTACTATCAATATAAATATTTAACCTGAATTTCATGTATATTATGAGCAAGGTGCCTAAGTGGAAACCATATCAACTGTATATCATATACATATCATCTAAGAATCCTCAAAATATCAAAATATACAACCTATCTCTCAAGCCCAAAACCCAATATAAAACGAGTAAATATAAACATACGTACGAGTAGGGCTAGAGCTGTCAATCGATGTAATCCTCAAGCTTGCCCTTTCCCCGGCTCGTACTAGGATCTGCACTCAGCCATCACAAAAAGACAGATGACGAGTCCAGAGTGAGTAATCCCAAGGAAATTCACCAAGTAGTTACGAAAGTAAAAGTACTGGAATTTTAAATACTATAATTTAAACATGCGGAACAAGAAATAATACAGACAACTGTAAAAGAAAGATCATCGCATGCATAAATATAGTGACGATACAAAGTACGTGCACATAAAAATCAAACTAAATCATACTTCGGGCTTTTCCCCAGGCACGGCCCATGAAAACACACTAATGAGTTGGCCCTGGACCCTCTAGGTGGTCGGCGTAGACCCACGACGCACCCACACAAGCCTACCATACCCGGGTAGCCTATTCACCGGCGTATACCTAGACAAGTGCTATGATTTAGTGGACTTTATGGCCGTAACGAATAAGCACCAGTGGGGAGTGATCTCAACACCGTAAAGACACCAGGTAGGAGTACACTCCACTACCGTAAAGTCACCAGGTGAGAGTACTCAGCCACCGTAAAGCAATAATGAAATGGAGTAAAGAATAAATGGAACTGAATTCAAATAAATCAAACTGTAAATACTTAAAGTGAAGTTCAATTGGGATACTACACACCTCAAATCGCACTCCTCGTCTCGAAAATCAAACCCCGTCTAGCGCCAATAATCACCCGATAATCCAAATTATCACCCCAAATGTACCTATTATCATTTATCACTAAATTAGCTTCAATTTGACATATTATGTCAAATTTACGTTTTTCGAGGTAAAAACCTCGACTTTATCTCGCCAATATTCCGAGAAAATCCCAAAATTCCTTTATTTGATCAAAATATATTTTTTCTAATTTTTTCCTATTTTATATGAATTTTCCAGATTTATATATATATATATATATATTTTTTCAAACTATTTTTTTTTTTTTTTTTTTTTTTTTTTTTTTTTGAGTTGAGGTGAACAGGACCGGTTCACCGGTCCGGTTCGCCCAACCGAACCGGACCGCCAACCGGGTCGGTCGACCCGCCCAGGACCGAGCCGGGTCGACCCGACCCGGTTGGTCATCTTCCTCCCCAAACAGAGGCGCAACAGCGCCTCTGTTTTTTTTTTTTTTTTTTTTTTTTTTCAATCGAAGAGGAGAGGGAGAGGGAGAGGGAGAACGACTTGTGGTCGTCTCCTCTCCTCGACGAATCGCTCTTGCGTTCGTCCGAGCTCCTCCCCACCATCACCACTAAACCGTCACCACCACCACACCAACTCCCGCCAACAACATACAACAACAACGAAAACAACAAAAACAACACCACAACATCACTCACCTCTTTGGTCTCTCCACCACAAGCTCAATCTCTCTTCCACTTCCTCCCGATTTCTCTTCTCCTCCTCTTTTCGATTTCGATCCAAAATTGGGGAAAATGAGGAACTGTGGTGACGGTGGTGGTGTTTATCAAATTTTGGGGTGAAATGACCATTTTGCCCCTAAGTTCTTATCCTTTTCCTTAACAAACAAATACCCTTTTTGGTCATTTCACAATTATTTCCTTAATTTCCTGATTTTGAATATATATATATTTATATATATATACATTAAATTCTTTATCTACATATATATATATATATATAAATATATATATATATTCGCCTATACTTTCGCGCCTTAAATTTCGTCGTGCGCGCCAACGAGTGTACTCGGGCGTGCACACTAACGTACCACCCACGCGTGTCGACCACGACCCCGCGTTTTACAAGGCACCACCAATTTACAATTTTTATCACATTTAATTCATTTTAATGTGTGTAATATTTTCCTTAACTTAAAATTTCTTGTTTAATCTACCCAGGTACCGCGTCGACACGCATATCGATGCGAATACTCATCACACAATCTCCCACGTCAATTTAAAATACAATTACACACATCGCGATGCCGTTAACCTATTTTAACATAAACATCGCAATATCAAACAAAACAACACACAAAATACTATTTACCTAATCCGGACGCATTCCAGCCTCGCTGTGGAACTCACGTATGTCCTCGCTGGCGTCCACGTCTGCAATGACGTCATAATTAACGGCAATTACAAATTGGGCCGTTACAGGAGTGATTAATGGCCACTAGATCATCTTAGATATGGACAAATAATCAAATGATGGATGACCATGATAAAGGAAACTACATGCTTGACAAGTGGCATTGAGGGGAGTTTCATGCTTGAAAAGTGTCATTGAGCTGAAAAAAGTGGGTGAGTAGGAGTGTTTGATGACCCTTGATTCACATGGAGGTGGAGTTGTGCAACTTGATGAAAACCCAACACTATAAAAGAACCACTTAAACATTTTCCTTCTCATTTGCATGCAAATCAAGCAAGAAATTTCAGAGATGTTAGGGGATTTTGTTTGCTGGAAATTGGGGTGTAAGAGATCCAAATTTGCATATCAAAAGAAGCTCAAGTGACAACCATCAAAGCTAAAATCTTAGGTGTCATCTATACTCTTTTATGCTTCAATTGTTATGTTACTGGCTATGAATATTGAGGCTTTTATATAAAATCGATTTCAAAGATGTTTTTAATGATGTTTAAACTCATTGTGAAACACCAAATGATTTCCCTAAGCTGTATTTCAGAAGTGAGAAGCTTTGCCAAAGATTAGGTTTTTTCTTGTAAAATTGACAATCTGATTTTCTTGATACAACCTCTGTGATTTTGACATAACTCACTCATCATAACTACTAATTATGTGATTCCAGTGCCATATGAAAAGCTAACTCATAGAAAAACAACTTTTGTCTCTACCATATTTTTGAAATTCCAGCTCTTTCTTACTCAAAAATGCTTTGCAAATAAGTGACTTAAATGTCATGACGAGATTGTTGAAGGTGAACTGTGAAAAGGCATAACTCCAATTCATATCCAAATGAGATGAATTTTGATTATGTTATTCTTGGATATGCTAAGTGACTTGTGACAAAAAATTATGATTTTTGGAGCTATAAATTCGGAGAAATGATTTTCACAATCTCGCTGATCAGATTTTGATTCTAATTCGAGTTGTCTTTGAAAATATTTGATATCTTCTTCATTTTATATCAAAACCTTGCACACCATACCATTCCAGAAAGCTAAGACCTAGAGCTAAGACTTTCTTCTTAAGTGTCTTTGATGATTTTGAGTTTATGACGGTTTAATTAACGCTGCAATGCTAAGTATCAAATTAAAGTTTTGCAAGAACTTAAGGGGTTGTTTTAGGTTATAGGTTCACAAATCTATTTGACTTGACCAAAACTGAACCTAATACCTATCTAAACACCCCAGGGACATAGGGAAGTGTGTTGAGAGTCTGGGTGCACGGGTTCGGGTGTCGGAAGGCCGGAGTTAGCTAGGATAATTGCTTGATGTGAGTAATCCCACATGAACTCTCTATTTCCATTTCATTTCAATTGTTCTATTGTTGGACAATCCTTATGACTAAAAATGCTATTTTGTGATCTTAATATCATGATTTATTTCTACTCTCTCATATTGAGCTTTGTCATCATGATATTACCTTGTGATTAAACTTAATTGTCTCTTTTCATTTTTATTGAGAAGTTGTGGTAAAATGATAAATAGCATGCTTTTAGGGGGTAGATAACCTTATGAATAGACTTGTACTCTTGTTTACTTGTGCTTCGTGGCATTCTATTCTTGAATTCCTTTACCGAATCTTTTTGTTGGGTTTAAAGTAGTTTTAGAATCTAGGGTCCATTGCACATTTATAGAGTGGACAGCTCATGGGGTCACGGGACCTCGGGGATGTCGGCACTCTCCACTATACTCACACGACTCACGGCATAATGAACCTGGGTGTTCGATGAGATTTATGATAGATGATATATACGCGTAGAGCACAGTTCCGCCATTTGAGGTTATTAGAAAATGATATGATAATATGTAGAGTACTGCTCCATACAAATAGTGGAAAAGGCTAAGTGATAGTTCTCATCGCCGACTGGACCTAGATCAGACTGCTTAACATGTGTCAGTTTCATTTGATTTCTCGGTATTTATTAGCATGCTTATTTAGAGCATTCTTTGGCTATCATTATGCTTTTAAATACCATTCATTTATTTTGGAAATGTGAGTAGATAGGTCATTTGGGAATTACTGTTATACTTTTATACTCACCGTCCTTTTTATTATGGTAGGTGCAGATTCGTCGAGCAGTAAGCCCGGCAAGGAGAAGATTGGTGACTACCTCTTAACTTGGGGAGTGTACTACTGATTGACGTAGGTTTTTGATATTTTGTATATTTTATTTACCTATGTCTTTCGTGCTGTTGAGATGTATATATATTGGGTTGAGCGTTAGTTCCCCGACTTTTGACTATCACACTGTTTATATGTTTCGCCACATAGTTCATATATATATATATATATATATATATACATATATATATATATTGTGATCATTATTCCTGGTTTCCACACCTAGGTTGATCAAATTATTTCTATTTATTTAAAAAGACTTCCACTAAATAATTAAAAGACTTCCGCTAACTAAATTAATCGTTAAATATTTTAAACAACTTTAAGTTATTAAAATTGGTACGGTTAGTGTATTATTTATCCTGAACATGATCAAGTTGTCAAATATGTTAAAAAGGCTGACTAATACGTAATTGAGTCACATTTGTCATGATTAGGGCTTAATTATGGAATTAGGCCGGGCGGTGCTCTAGATTAGGAGAGGGGCCGTCACAATATCATGTTTATTCAATTTTGCAGACTAAGTACAAGTGGATGCATGAGGAGTTGACTCAAGAGAATCCAGACACCCCCATCGACAACAACGACATGCTCTACTAGGCAGTGGGTGTGAACAAGGGTCATTTGTATGGGTTTGGATCTCATGGGGATAGCAACTACGGGATTCTAGGAGCTAGCACCTATACAGAGAAAGAGATTTGTTGAGATGAGTTTGGGGAGCTTCGAATAAATTTCGGTGAGAGATTTAGGTCACTGCAGCAGGCATTTTCAGATCAGTAGGAGGCCTTTGCAAACCAGTAGGCAACGTATGAACGACAGATCGTCCAGCTCCAGCAGATGCTGATGCAATCCTTGCATCAAGGATACCCGATGCAGGCACATCCGGGACAACACATCAACAACCACCTCCAACCCCCACACGGACACACTTGAACTAAGGTGTAAATTCTATGTTTGCCATCCCATAATCAGATATAGGTCACAACGCCACACTTCAGAGAGATGATCAGGATGTTGGAGATATGGATAAAATTGGTAGCACGACCTTGGGACAGGCAGACATAATCAGGCACCGCAGTAGTTGAGATATTGTTGGATTTTTTTATATATATTTTGGCCTTTTGAATCCTTAATATATATTTTGGCCTTTTGAAACTTTATTATTTATATAAATATTTTCTAATATAAGATTTTGAGCCATGGCTTAGAGATAGAATTAATTTTTTTAAAAAAAAAACTAATTTTGTCTCTAATCAGTCTCATATTGAAACAGATTAGAGATGGAATTTGTTAGGCACGTGATAAAAATGTGCACATTATCAGTCACAAATCCTTCTCGAATCCGTCTCTCTTTAAGACGGATTAAAGACAAATTTTAACTGGCACGTGACCAAAACGTGTGTGCTAGCATACATATTCCATCTCTATTTGAGACAAATCATGGATAGATTATGCATATTAGACATCAAATCTCTTGTACGATTTGTTTCTATTTCGTCTCTGATCCATGGCTAAGTAAGACAAATCAGAGAGAATATCTGTTGCTAAATCTGCGACGGACAGTAAACCATCACTGACTAGCAAGTTTAAGGGTTTTGGTGATGGAGCTAATTTCGTTTCTAATTCGTCTCTGACTGGTTTAGCAACAGAATTTTCCCTATTTAGTGACGGATAATTCCCTCTCTATTCGGCTCTGTTATTTGTAGTGAACGGATCCACAAAAATTCCCTAGACTCATTAAAACATTATTCACAAACATGGATTAATGATATGCAATTTTCAAAAAATGATAAAATGACCATGAGTTTCAACAAGACAAATGTATGGTGGGGTAATGCCTTTCATGGCATTATCCATTTTATTGAAACTAGGGAATGAGATCCGTGGGAATGAATCATGCGTGCTAATGTAAATGATACCTGACCAATGTGCACTTATGGATTTCCATCCTTATTCAAAACCATGAAATACCTGCAAAAATAGAGGTACTCTCGAGCTGCGTATATACTCGAGAATCTCTGCAATTTGTGCCTGGTGTAATCGCGCACTTTGCGATAATGCTTGCAGAGACATCACCTCCTCAGTGGGGTCATTGGTCCCCCCGACCTCCTGCTGAGTAGTCGGCGGAGTAGTAGTAGGAGTCTGTCCGTCTATCATAATCTGCACAACCAACGTGCATCGGACCAGACTCAATATGTACGTTTATATTATTTATTATACAATCAAAACAAATATATATTCCTGATTCTACCCACCTCACATCACTTCCCAACTAAGATTTTAGTCATTCACTTCGGTTTCTACATCTAAATTTATTAAAATTTATGTTCTTATTAAATCTTCAAATCAAGCCTAAGGTTCCATAAACCTCGGCTCTGATACCAAAATGTAACGGCTCCAAATCTATTGGTCGCTATGGCGTGCATCACGGGCCCACAACCAAGCCAAATCACCTCTTAGTTATGTCCCAAGATCACTCAAATCTAACATACTAATCAAAATCTCATTAACTTATATTGTTTACTAGTAATTGTTGAGTCAAGTTAGTTTAGATCTTGTGATTATCATTTAATATCTAAATACACAGCGGATAATTAAAATCATCAAAATAAATATTCACAAAGTGTTTAATGAGAATTTTACCTAATGTGATAACCATATCAAAATGTATTCATACACATATGAACTGTGATTCTCAAAATATCAAAATATAACTTCTAAGTCATAAACAAGTCATGTATGTCTCTCATATCCCAAAACCCAGCATAAAACAAAGAAATATAAACAAACATACGAGTAGGACAAATTCAGTCTATCACAGGTAGTCCTCAAGCTTGCCTTCCCTCTGCTCATACTAGGATTTGCACTCAAGCCATCACAAAAAGTAGATGACGAGTCCAGAGTAAGTAATCCCAAGGAAATTCACTAAGTAAATACACAAATAAACTGCTGGAATTTAAAATAATATAAATAAACATGCAGAACAAAATAATACAGGCAACTGTGGAAGATCATCACATGCATAAATTTAGCAGTGAAGCAAAGTGCATGCGCAACCAAAGTCGGACTAAGCCATACTTCGGGCTATCCGCCAAGCACGACCCGTGAGGATACCTCGAACGGGTGACCCTGGACCCTCTAGGCGGCCGACGTAAATCCACGGCGCACCCACACATGCCTATCATACCCGGGTAGCATATTCATCGGCGCATGCCTAGACATATGCTATGACTTAGTGGATCTAATGCTCTCGCAACGAATAAACACCAGGTAGGGAGTGATCTACACCGTAAAGACACCAGGTAAGAGTACTCAGCTACCATAAAGTAATAGGAAACAAAGATATTTGAATAAATATGACAGAATTCAAATAAATCAAACAGTAAATACTAGAGTGAATTTCAGTTGGGTTACTACACACCTCAAACTGCACTCCTCGTCGCGTAAAACAACCCCAACCCGACTCCTCCAAATCCCCGATATCCCAAAATATCGCCCGAATTAACCTATTACCATTTATCATTGATTTTATAGTCAATTGTTTGTATTTTAAGTAAATTAGTATAGCCATTATACCCACCATACTCAAAACAGCCAAAAATGGCTATCTGATGAACACCCATCGCGCTGGAGGATGAACCAGTGCGCTAGTGTTCATCCTGTTCATCTTCATCATTGGACAGACTGTCCAGCACGTTTGGGCCTGTGGCCAGCGCGCTGGGCTATTTTCTAGCAGTTCTGCAGAACATAACTTCTAGAAAATCATCACCAAAGCCTCCACCAATGTTGTCGACTATATCCTCTCCTCATGGGGGAACATGTTGGACTAAGTAGTTAGTCACTTAACTCCGTACAAGAATTTGATGGAAACAAAAAAGGTGAAAAACGTACTAATAAATATCAAGTGCATTTCAGTTTTTGCCAAAGGTTGCAAAATAACACATCACGGATATTCAAGCATTCAAGCTATACAAGTTCAAGGTTTGACATACAAAAGGAAATGAAGACGAAAGATCAAAATATGTGTTGTAACATTGATTTAAGGTATACAAGTTCATTTACATAAGCCTATTGCATTAGTTCATGCATATCGAGCTTTTTAAATGAATTTTTAAATGTCAAGTGATTACTTGAAGTTTTAAGTGGAACTTAACACATGACTCGGTCTATAAGTTCAAACAATGTTAAACTATGTGTTTATATTCATATCGTACTTTAAAAATCATTGTGGAAGTTTTCGAAAAAGAAAAACTTGTTTTTGAAAGGTTTTTGGAAAGAAAACTGCAAATTTACAAAAAAGCCCATCGCATGTCATGAAACCGAGATTCTCCATTTTCAGGATTGGTAAAAATATCCGGACCACCCAAATAGGCTTAATGACCCATAACAAACATATATAATATGTTATATGAGGGTTGGTTCGATCCTGGACGAGTTTAAGGGTCGCTAACAAAAGGGACAGAATTATTTATTTTGAGGTCCCTGCAATTAGCGCGCTAATACTGTTATTAGCGTGCTAAGTGCAGAGTTAGCGCTCTTTGTCTCAACATTAGCGCACTAATTGCATTCCTGACAATTTTTTTAAAAAGCTGAAAAACACACTTTAATTTGAATTCTTGATGAATTCTGGGCCCTTGGATCTCTAGAACGGTCACAACTTATAAAATAAGATGTGTAACACTATAAAACTACCAAGAACATTGTTTTGTTTTCAAAAGAGAGAAAAACACACAAAAGCTCAAAACTTACAAAAAAGATAATGTTGATTTTTGTGAAGGAGACAAAGAAGATTCTTGAGGCTGTCCATTCATTCTAAAATTCAGCACTTTTAAGGCTTCCAAAGGTGTACAACAATCTCTTCAAAACAGATTCTCAAGTCACCTTCTTGGGGTTGTAAGAAAGTCCTTTGTTCTAGCTTCTTCTTATGCCTAAATTACATAGTTTTGTGTGTTTGAATTGGAAAATCGTTTGTTGTATTTTTGAATACATTCATATTGGATTTTGCACTTAAACTTATTTTATTAAACCCTAAGATTGGTTTGGACAAAAGATTGCACTTAAACTTCATTTTTATTAAACTTCTTGTTCTTGGCTTTGAAATCGATTTTGCACTAATACATTAGCCTTTGAAACGATTTCATATTTGAGACTTGCACAAATCAGTGACATATTTGCATATCTCATTTGATCTCATACTTGCATGCATTAGAGTGGTTAGACTCTAGGAGGCTTGTTAGTATTTGAACTTTGTGCCACTTTACTTTGTAAGGTGTATTTGATTATTTTTCAGTTATTGGTTGTAATTGAATGATTGTAAGACTTAGTGGAATTTAAGTCAAAGGGTAGACCTAGTTGAGGCTAGGCAAAAATCCTAGTTGCGACTAGGTAGAAAGTCTTAATTGTGATTAGGCATTCTAGGCTTGTAAGCTTAGGTTGTAACACTTATTTACAATATAAGTGGGGGTTTAAAAATCCTAACCGGGGAAGTTAGGTAGTGGATGTAGATCATTGGATCGAACCATTATAAATCGTGTGTCACTTTCCATCTCTTCAATCCCATTCACTTGCATAGCATTCATATTCACATTTTGGTGAGTATATAGCATTTTGATTATTGAACTAAATTAAAAAAGACAATAACTTCTCGATACACCCAATTCACCCCCCTCTTGGGTGTGGTTTCAATTGGTATCAGAGCGGGTTAATGC
Source organism: Stephania japonica (assembly GCA_039657345.1). Taxonomy (NCBI): domain Eukaryota; kingdom Viridiplantae; phylum Streptophyta; class Magnoliopsida; order Ranunculales; family Menispermaceae; genus Stephania; species Stephania japonica. The sequence continues at coordinate 38,838,104 of CM077559.1, forward strand.
TCAAAGTGTTACTAACTTATCTTTGAGTGTTTTTGTGCAATGATGTTAACTCTAGATCCAGCTTGTCTTAGGGAAGGCAACTACTCAAGTAGGCCTCCGTATTATGATGAAACAAACTATGCCCATTGGAAAGTGAGGATGAAGTTTTATATTAGAGCACAAAATAGATTTTTGTTGGATGCAATTGAAAATGGCTACACTCCATCGGACAAGTCCTTGAAAGAGTACACCACCGAGGTGATCAAGATTGAGCTCTCAAATGATCAAGCCGTGAATCATTTGTTTTGTGCATTAAATGAGAATGAATTTAACCGAGTTAGCGCTTGTCAAACGACCAAAGAAGTGTGGGAGAAGCTTGAGGTACATTATGAAGGTACCATTCAAGTGAAGAAGACAAAGTTGAGAATTCTTGAGGAGTACTATGAAACTTTCCGAGTTGGATCCGATGAAAACATAGCCACCGCCATCACTCGGTTTACCAAACTATTGAATGAGATCAAGAATCTTGGAAAGAACTATGATCAAGAGACTTCGGTGTATAAGTTCCTCAGAGGCTTGCCTAAGGAATGGGATGCCAAGAAGTATGTTATCCAATCGGTGCAAAATCTTGGAGATTATACATTTGATGCCTTGTATGGAGAGCTAACAGTCTATGAATTTGAACTTAAAGACTGAGCTAGATTGGAAGCATTAAGTGGAGGCACAAAGAGTTCAAGAAAAGAGATTGCTTTGAAGGCAAATAGTACCCCGGTTGCATCGGTAGAGATCATTGAAGATGAAAAATCTTATGACGACAATGATCTTGAGGAGGAAGTAGCTATGCTTTCAAGAAAGCTCAACAAGGTCATGTACAAGCGAGATAAGTATAAAAAGAAGTTTAAAAGTGGAAGCAAGGAAGGAAAGTCAAGTGAGACCATATGTTTCGGGTGTGGCAAACCGGGTCACATCAAGGCGGAATGTAAGTCCAAGAAGGTGTTGGACAAGAAGAAAGGAAAGAAGCGCTTCAAGGCAACTTGGGATGATTCATCCTCATCAAGTTTCGAGTCCGAGTCAGAGAGTGAGAAAGCAATACTTTGTCTCATGGCACAAAGTGAGGTAAACTCTAACACTTCTAATTTTGATAATGTTGATGATTTGGATGATGTTCCAAACCTTGATGTGTTTAGGAAAGAGTTGGAAAATGAGGTCAAAAAGATCAAACAACTCAAAAAAAGCTTGACCATAGCAATTAGTGAAATAGAGTCACAAAATGAGACCATTAATGATCTCCAAAGTGACTTGAATGAAGTCCTAAAGGAGAGAGATGTTTTAGTCAAGGAAGTAGAGGACTTGACTAGCACGGTACATAAATTCACCAATGGTAGAGAAATGTTTGACATGATGTTAGGAGCACAACGACGTGCACTCAACAAAAGAGGAATAGGCTATGGAGCAAACTTGTTGAGTTACAAGAAATTGCTAGATGATGACCGTAGATGCTCAAAGTGCAATAGGTCTCATGTAGTTGGGAAATGTGCCTTACAAAAGGCCAAAATGGGTAGACTAGCATGGGTAGTTAAAAATGTTTATTACATTAACTTTCTCGTACCCAAAGGTGTTTGGGTACCAAAATCTAGTTTGTTTCCCATTGTGTAGGATGCGAGGAAGAGCACTCTATGGTACTTAGATAGTGGGTGCTCAAGACACATTACCGGAAATGCGCATCAATTCATTGAATTAAAGTGGCATGATGGTGGAAAAGTTACATTTGGAGACAATAATAAAGGAAAGGTTATTGGCTTTAGAACCGTATGTAACAATTCACTTTCCATTTCTAATATTTATCTTGTTGATGGTTTAAAACATAATTTGCTTAATATTAGTCAATTGTGTGACAAAGGATTTCATGTCATGTTTGAATCATCAAAATGCATTGTTTGGAATGAGAAGCATGAAACTCTATTTATTGCATATAGAGATAAATATATTTATGCCATTAACTTTGATAAGATGCATATACAAAGTGTTTCATGTTTGAGTGCACAAAGTGAATGTGATGCATGGTTGTGGCACCGTAGATTAGGACATTCTAGCATGGAAAATTTGTCAAAATTGACCAAGCATGATCTTGTCAAAGGCCTACCCAAATGTACTTTTAAAAAAGACAAGGAATGTGAACCATGTATCCTTGGTAAACAAGTGAAATCGTCATTTAAGACGAAAGTTACAAGTGATGTAACTCGAGCCTTATAACTTATCCATATGGATTTGTTCGGACATACCCAAACACAAAGTCTAGGGGGTAAATCATATTGTTTTGTCATTGTTGATGATTTCACTAGGTATACATGGGTGTATTTTCTATCTCATAAGCATGAAGTGTTTGATGTGTTCATAAAATTTTATGTTTTGATTGAGAATGCAAAGGTATACAAGACCACTATCATTAGAAGTGATAGAGGTGATGAGTTTGTAAATAGGAACATGGAGGATTTTTGTGCTAAACATGGATATACACATCAATTATCCTCTCCTAGAACATCCCAACAAAATGGAGTAGTTGAAAGAAAAAATAGAACACTCCAAGAGATATGTAGAACTATGTTAAATGAGTATAACATAGCTAAACATTTTTTGGCCGAAGCCATTAACACGACGTGCTATGTTATAAATAGAGTAAATGTCTGAAAGCTAGTGAAAAAGACTCCTTATGAACTATGGAAAGGTTGAAAACCCAACATAAGTTATTTTAAGGTGTTCGGTTGCACTTGCTATGTTCTAAATGATAAGGATCATTTGGACAAATTTGACCCAAAGTCGAAGGTATGTACTTTCCTAGGCTACTCTATGCATAACAAAGCATATCGGGTGTTTAATAGATCAACCAAAACCATAGAAGAGTCTATCTATGTGAAATTTGATGAAGTAGATCACAAAGTAAAGATGATGCACAACTTGAAAAAATTAAGGATTGATAATGAAGATGATAGCACCCTAGAAAAAAACATCAAATAGTCAAGAGGTCGAGGTAAGCAAAGAATCTGAAACAAGTGCACCTAAGAATTCAAGACTTCTTATTGGTCATTCCTCCCAACAAATTATAGATGATCCAAACAAAGGAATAATCACTAGGTCAACGTTGCATCGAGATAAGGGACACATAGCCTTTGTATCACAAACCGAGCCCACCAAGATAGATGATGCCTTAGGAGATGAATTTTGGGTAATGGCTATACAAGAAGAGCTAAGTCACTTTGTTGGGAATAAGGTATGGACACTAGTACCTAGACCTAAGGAACATACTATTATAGGCAGCAAATGGGTTTTTAGAAACAAAAAGAATGAGAAGGGTGAAATTGTAAGAAATAAGGCTCGATTGGTTGCATAAGGCTACAATCAAGAGGAATGAATTGATTATGAGGAAGCCTTTGCACCCGTAGCAAGATTAGAAGCAATTCAAATGTTACTTGCTTATGCTTGCTATAATGGTTAACCATACCAAATGGATGTTAAAAGCGCATTCTTAAATGGCTTCATTAATGAAGAGGTATATGTAGAACAACCACTGGGGTTTGAAGATCATGACCATCCAAGTCATGTCTATCATCTTCAAAAAGTCTAGTATGGACTAAGACAAACTCCTAGAGCTTGGTATGATAGACTTAGTGCATTTCTAATTGATAAAGGATTCAAGAAAAGAACACTAGATCCTACTTTGTTCATTTTGATCAAAAAACGTGACATGCTACTTGTTCAAATTTATGTTGATGATATTATCTTCGAGTCATCCAACACACATTTATGTGATAAATTCTCATCATTAATGATGAATGAATTTGAAATGAGCATGATGGGTGAACTAACATACTTTCTAGGCTTGCAAATAAAGCAATCCAAACATGGCATTTTTATAAATCAAGCAAAGTATGTTAGAGACATGCTAAAGAAGTTCAAATTTGAAAATCTGAAAGCATGTGACACTCCTAGTAGTTCCACCATCAAAATGGACAAAGACCAACTAGGAAAATCCATATATCCTAAACTTTACCGTGGAATGATAGGTAGCCTCCTATGTTTAACTGCTAGTAGACCTAACATTATGTTTAGTGTGTGCTTATGTGCTAGATTTCAATCTGATCCTAAGGAGCCACACTTAAAATGTCTAAAGCGCATATTTCGATATCTAAGTGGAACACAAGACTTAGGATTGTGGTTCAACAAAACCATGAGTTTCGAACTCAGAAGTTTTGTTGATTCTGATTATGCGGGAAGTCTAGTTGATAGGAAAAACACTTCTGGATTTTGTCATTTGCTAGGAAATTCACTGATATCATAGTTTAGCAAAAAGCAAAATTTCGTTGCTTTGTCTACGGCGGAAGCTGAGTATGTGGCTGCCAGGAGTTGCTGTGCTCAAGTTCTATACATGAAACAACAACTTGAGGATTATCAAATCCTAGTTAGTTGTGCTGAAATTTATTGTGATAACACAAGTGTAATTAACATATCGAAAAATCCAGTGTTACTTTCCTCCGTTATCACATCCAAAAGGGCGATGTTAAACTCATCCATATGCCCACAGAGGATCAACAAGCTGATATCTTCACCAAACTATTGCCTAGAGATCAATTTTCTAAGATTCGACGTGAATTAGGCATGTCCGTGAATCGGACCTTCTACATATGTTCTAGCTGTTCCGAACCTTTTTATATGGTGTTAGTGAAGTGCCTATGAAGTTTGAGGTGAATTGGAGACGTACGTCAAAAACTCAAAAAATTTTATCTAAAATTTCCAGAGGGAAATTAGCACGCTAATTGCAGTCATAAGTGCGCTAATTCTGTTCTGGCTCAACTTACTAATTGACCCATTAGCGCATTAATTCTGCTATTAGCGTGCTAATGACGCTTGGCCAGACGATTATAAAACTTGTGTTTGCCCTCACATTCACTCACCTCACACAAATCTCCTCTCCTCTCTCTCGTTCCCATCGACACTATCGTGATTCTCTCCATCCCAAGGTAACATTCCTCACTCTCCTTGTCAATTTCTTCACGATTTGGTCACTAAGCCCTAGAATTTCATTCCCCCCATGTTGACTCGCTGAACCTCCGCCCGTTCCTCTTCCCGTCCAACCGCCCCCACCACTTCTTGTCCTACCCCCGCCCCATCCTCTCGCTGTCCCTCAGCACGTCGCATTGTCCAATCATCCTCATCCGGCAGTGAGTCCGAGTCCACTCATTCTTCTACCCACAGCCAACCCGTCCCAATTCCAGCAAATGTCCCACGAAATGAGGTCGTGCCAAGTCCGTTCATGAGTTCACATCCATCTTAGAGTCGGTGGCTCCACACCTCACGGATGCCAAAATTCTTAGGCTCGTTGTTGTTAACTTTGCCTTCTTTGATAAGGCTCATCTCCCAATTTGGGAGATTTTCGATAGGGCGAGTTGGACCACTTTTTGTGCATATAATGCTAACTATATCCCCCCCTTTGGTTCAAGTTTTCTATTCAAATCTTGAAACAACAAACAATTTTGTCCTCAAATCATCTATTGGTAGCCGGTCTATTGAGATTACCCCTGAAAACCTTGCTCAACGGCTTCAACTTCCTTTGCACCCTCCTACCACTACGATTGTGTGCAAATTTCTACATTGGCCCATTGATCGTCTTGAATTACTCAATTCCTTTTTGTGATCGAAAAGGAATGTAACCGTATACCCTACTGATATAACGGACACTGATTTTAAGCTCATACCTCACCTTCTTCATAAGGTTCTTCACAAGGTTATTCTTCCTCGAGATGGTAGTAAGAACTGTCACTCTACTTGACATGTTTGTTCTTGGGCACTTGATTTGTATGATTCCTCTTAGTTTGCCCCACATCATTATCGGTTATATGACGAGCATGTGTAGCTCAGGTCGTCATCTTCCCTATGCTCATATTATTACATCCTACTTGGAGTCCGCCCAGGTAGATCTCACTTTAGGAGGGCGTCCACTCTCTGTCTATGACATCATCCTCCAGGAGGAGTGTTTAGAGATATTATTGTTAGGCGAGCATTAGGCTCAAAAATGTTAGTTTTAGATGTTCATGACAAATTTTTCTTTTGTAGACTCATGTTTACTGCCACAACTACGCCTCCATTTCTTTATGCCACTTATATCATGAACAACTTTTTGCGTATCTCTGAGTTAATACAATGTTATTTCTTGATATCTATGATTCATTGTATATGAATGGGTAATGCTTCCGTCTGTTATTTATTGATATGCATGAAGTGAGGGGGAGCTAATTTCTTTATTGTGCTTATTATACGGAGGAGCATGGCCCCACTTTTTAATGGTATCAAATAGGGGAGAAAATGTGGTTGAACTTGAAAATGTGGAAGTGGATGAACTTAAACATTTAAATGAAAATTACATGATGTGTACAACCATGAATGTGATATAAATACACTTGAATTATGTTTTAAGCTTATCAAGTTTACTTTGTTTGTTATCATCAAAAATGGGGAGATCGTTAGACTAAGTAGTTAGTCACTTAACTCTGTACAAAATTTTGATGGAAACAAACAAGGTGAAAAACGTACTAACAAATATCAAGTGCATTTCAGTTTTTGTCAAAGGTTGCAAAACAACACATCACGGATATTCAAGCATTCAAGCTATACAAGTTCAAGGTTCGGCATACAAAAGGAAATTAAGATGAAATATCAAAATGTGTTGTAACATTGATGTAAGGTTGTCACGGACCAATTTTGCTAATCTTGATTAACTACTTGATCAGGATCACCGACCCGTGACGTGGGGCCGCATGAGATGCGCACACAAACCGAGGCATGTGGCCGAGCTAAGTTTTATATTTGTATTGATGTATTCCTAGTGTTTTGTATGTGTGTAGGCTGACTAAGTCAGTATTTGTAGCTATCGAGTCGAGACGCGATTGAGGACACGCCTCAAGTTACGCACGAGTTGAGGTACTGGGTAGAGAGACTTATGGTAAGTCTAAACGTAGTTAAATGCAATGTAATTAAATTAATGCACATTAAATCATAGTCTATGGTCACAAATTAATTAAATTGAATTGGACACATATAATTATATATACAATATAAATATATATATATACATTTAAATATCAAAAAAAAATTGAGAAATGACAAAAATGGACATTGGCTTATATGGAAAAGGATAAGGTTGGAGGGGTAAAATGGTCATTTGACCCCCAAAACACTACCGTCACACACAAAGAGAGGAAGAAGAAGAAGGAGAAGACGAAGAGGAAATTCGAGAGAAAGAGAGAAATAGAGGTCACCGGAGGAGATTGAGACGACGATGACGACATTGGCGAGGTGAGTCTTTGTTGTTGATGTTGGCATTGTTGTTGTAGACATTAATGGTGATGTTGATGAAGTTGAAATTTTTGAAATCAATGTGTTAATGGTGGATTGTTGATGCTATGGTGTTGGAGTTGTTGATTGTTGGATTGAAAAAAATAAAATTAAATTCAAAAAAAAGAGAAGCGAGACACTTTGCCATTGCGATGTCTCTCTTTGAAGAGGAAGAAGGGGGGGAGACCCGGTTCAACGGTCCAACCCCCCAAAATTAAAAATATATATATAATAAATAAAATAATAATAATAATAATAATAAATAAATAAATAAATAATAAATATATATATATATGTATATACACATATATATAGGAATATACATACATGTATATATGTAAGTAAATATATATATATATATATATATATATATACACATAGGTATATATAAACATAAAATATATCTATGTAACAAAATTGTAACAACCCCAAATTGTTAACTGACTTGTGTTACACTTGTCAGAATTGTGACCCGGCTACGTGAATACTGGACAGTATTTCGAACTTTGGGGGTCGACACCAAAGTGATTTTATGATTCTTTGATTTTGTGTATTAGTATTTTAGTATTTTATGAGTCTCACGCTGTTCGGGCGATATTTAATTGAGTGAGGTTTCGACTAGTTAAACGGGGTTTTTTTTTTCGGGAACCGTTTTAGTGGATTTTATTAATAAACAGAGCCAAATGAAAAACATGACCTAAGTTGAGGAAAATAAAATTTTAACAATAAAGTATAAGAAAAGCATGAGGGAATCTATTAAAATCCCAAGAGTGGACCGCCTCGAGAAGCGTGTCGAACGCGGGGTAAGGTACACCGAGTAGGCGAGAAGTTGTGTAACCTTATTGGTAATTTAATAAAATTAATGGGGTTAATTTAATAGGTTATTATGGATAGGATTGTTAAAGTGACACAAGTGAGTGAGGAGAGTCATTAGATGGTCATAGAGATGGGGATATGTGTTAGATTGTGATGATGAGCCAAATGACTCATAAGGGTAGCTGCCCAAGGGTTGGGCAAGTTTAAAGATCAGGGGCAAAAGGGTCATTTCGGCCTAACTTGTTGTTATAAAAACAAACCAAACCCTAAAACCCTAACACACTATTCATCATCTCCTCCACACTCCCACCGCCACTGTTCATCTTCCTCTCCTTCCTCGCCACTGCCGTCGCCTCCCACCGGCGTCACGGACCCCGACGAGGTGAGTCTCCCTCTCTCTCTCTCCGATCTCTCTCTCTCTCTCGTTCTCTCTCATGTTCTCTCTCTCGTTAGTGGCACTCACTCTCGGCTGACCTCCTCCATTGTCTCAGCTCCCTCACGTCACGGTGCTTCCACCCTCGACCGGACGACCTCCACCGCCACCGACGACGCTAGGTGAGCTCCTCTCTCCCTCTCTTTCCTTCTCTCCCTATCTTAACAGTCACGTTTTCTCTCTCTCACCCTTGGTTGTCTTCTCTCCATACTCTCGGCTAGTCACCACCGCCACTCACCACCGTGTTGGACACCTCGGCCACCCACCGGAGACACGAAGGTGAGCTCAACCGTCCTCTCTCTCTCTCTCCACTGTTTTGTGCTCATCTACTCACTATTTTCACGTCTTCTTTTGGACTGATTGTGGGACTGCTATGGACGACCTAAACCACTGCTTTGGGGGTACTGACCGGAGGTCAACCTCCGGCGACGCTGGTGGCGGAGGTGACCCCATGTGAGTTGTGTTGGAATGTGTGGGTGTGGTTATTTGAAGTGTATGTGGCCTATTGTGTGCATATAAGTGACGGTTTTTGGTGATTATATATGTGTGGGGTGGCTGTCCTATATGTGTGGGGTGCGTACAGTGTGTGTGTGTGTGTGTGCACACCCCAGTTGGGGTTCGTGCACTATAGTGGGGCGGTTTATGGGATGTATGTGTGTGAGTTTCGATTAGCATAACAATGTGTATAGGTGGCTGTTTTGGTGTGAATTTTGTGCAAGGGGTGTACAATGTGTGTACACTACAATGGGGTGTACACAACAGTGGGTGTGTACACCACATTGTGGTGTACACAGCACTGTATATGTACACACAATGGGGTGTACACAACAGTTGCATATGTATGGAATAGTGAAAATGTGTATAAAACATAATTCCAAGTAATAAATTAATGTTCCAATGCATGTGAACATGGAAAATCACAGTGGGGTGCACACACCAGCGGGGTGTGTCTGCACAAGACAGTGAGGTGTGTGAAGCGTTAGTGTGCACACCAGTAGAGTGTACACATCAATTGTGTGTGTGTGACCATAATGTATAAAGTTGTAAGTTTAAGAATAAATAAACAAGATTATAAGTATAAACATTTGTATTAAATGAATATGGACTTGTAATGAGGCCCAACAAGGGCCTAATCCACTCATTTTAAATAATAAGTCCATTACAAATCTCAATTTGTGTGTATATGGGTTGTGTAAAACCCAATAAGAGTTTAATATGATAAGCACAACTTAATGCCCAAAACAAATACATAAAATGTAATAATGAGCCTATATGTCTAGGCCTAATAATTATCCACATATCGAGCCTACTTAGGTGGATATAGGCTTAATGCATGGACCCACCAAGAGCCTAACCAATGTATAAAAGACATCAACGATAATATAGGTTGCATTAATTGAATGAATTGAAACAAAGTTTATGAGAATTATCCTAAACCTATATTCGGGACTTAAATCGTTGTCAGGCAGTCGAGAAACACGGGAAGCGCGTTAAAGTCTCGGAGCGAGTACCGGGTCACGTTAGATCAGGTAAGTACACTTGTCTCAAAAACTTGTGTACGTTAGTAAGCCAGTTAAGAAAATACCATGTGATTCATCTTCATTCCATTGTGTTTGCTATTATCTATTTGTTGGCATTCCATTCCATATTCCTTGTATGTGTGTTCTTGGCATAAGTGTGTGTCTCGAAGGTACATGCGGCCTGCACTAGAAGGGATAAAATGCGGGCACTCGTGCGCACGAGTGTTTGACCACCCCTAGTGATTGTGTGATACCATGTACTGGATTGTTGTGGATTGTTGTGGATATTGTTGTGGTATTGTTGTGGATTTTAGACCACTTATGGCCTCTCTTGACTCATAGAACACGCATGTTTCGATTGTTATTGTTTCCAGTCTGCCTATCATGCACCTTGTTTATTTAACTTCCTATCTTTCAATTCCTGCATGATATTTAGACTGCCTTGATTGATAATTCATGAATTACTGTTATATTCTTCTGGCATTACTTTCGATTTCTCTCAGTTGCTCACCGTCTAGTTTGTGATGGTGGGTGCAGATATAGCAGAGTGCAGTAGAGGCAAAGAGCCTTGCTTAGGCGACTTTTTGTGAGGATTAGCGGCTGGACTTGAGGAACCCTAGAGTAGGTTATATGTTTTTGCTCATTTGTATATTGCTTTATATATGTATGTTTTTGGTTTATAAAACTTGGCATTATTATTGAGATTAGTATCATATATGTTGATTTATCGAATTGTACATGAACACGGGATTTTCCACATTATAGAATTACTAATTTCCCTTTGATTGAGTTATTTCCCTTGTTACTTACTGTTTAGTCTTCCGCTGTGTATTATTGCAATAACTCTTTCATAAACTGCTAAATTGAGTAAATATGAGGCTGACTAGGCTTGTCAGGTTGCCGAGTGATAATTCGGGGCTTGAACGGGTCTAGGCCGGGCGTACCCAATTGCACGGGGAAATTCGGGCCGTCACAAAAATATAAATAAATAAATAAATAAATGATATGAAATAACTTTTCAGGGACCTAGGAGTGTTACGGGAGTTCAGGAGCGATAGTCGGAGTGTCGCGAGGTCGGATAACCATAGCTATCCTGTGACTTGTAAGTGAAACTGTGGGAACTCTCTACTTTATTTCATTTATATTAATTCTATTTTCAGTCAATTTGATGACTTACTGTTAGTAATCTACCATCATGCTTTCCTTACTCTATTCAAGTTGAATGTTGTAATAGCATGATGCCTTGTGATGGTTTCATTTATTCCTTTCCTGATATGCCATATTTTGTTGTAAATTATGTTATAATTGATGTTAGAGATGCATGCACTAGGGTTATTGTGGTAATTGGTTTGTATTCCATTTTCTTTGGGGCTTTGTAGCCTAACTTATCGTTGATATCGTAAAACCTTAGAAATGAAAACCCTTGAAACAAAAGTTAGAGATTATCTAGTGTCCATTGCACGCGAGATGGGTGGATTCACGGGGTCACTGGACCTTGGGGTTTCCGGCACTCACCACTATTACTTGGGTGGCATCACGTAGCTTGAACTACAGGGTTGTTGACAAGTTATATATATATATATATTCAAAATTTACAAAGTATGTTGAGAGTATCTCCATACGATAGTGGAAAAAGGCCGGTTGATATTTCTCACCGCCGACCGGACGTAGATCATCTCGACTTAGCCTGTGTCAGTCTATCTAATTCGGTTAACTGTGATATTTATATGCATTACTTTCTCAACACCTTTTTTCTGCTATATTATGCATTTAAATACCTGTCTTTACTTTGGAAATGTAGTATAGAATTCCCCGGTTATCACTTAAATATCACTATATTCACCGTCTAGTTTGTGACGGTAGGTGTAGGTCCGTCGAACAGTACCAGACCGGACAAGGAGAAGATCGTCGACTACCTCTGAGCTCGTAGCGCGTAACTGCCGTACATGTAGGTCATATTTTTTTGTATTATGTTTATATACGTCTTTTGCTTGGGTTGTTTTGTTGGGAAGAGAGTTTGTTCACCTGACTTTTAACTTTCACTTTGTCTATATGATCGTCGTTTATTGCATATTGATATTGTGATTGTTATTTCCTGGTTTCCACATTTAGGATTTATATATAAATGCTTCCGTTAATACGTTAAAGACTTCCGCTAAATTGATAATTCTTACGAAATGATAGGGGATTTTCTTATCCCTAAACCCAATTCACGATATAATAGGTAGTACAGGCTGACTAATACGTAATTAGGTCATACGTGTTGTAATTAGGGTTTAATTATGAGATTAGGCCGGACGATGCCCTAGATGAAAATAGGGGCTGTTACAAAGGTATACAAGTTAATTTACACAAGCCTATTGCATTAGTTCATGCACATCGAGCTTTTCAAATGAATTTTCAAATGTCAAATGATTACTTGAAGTTTTAAGTGGAACTTAATACATGACTCGGTCTATAAGTTTAAACAATGTTAAACTATGTGTTTATGTTCATATCGTACTTGAAAATCATTGTAAAAGTTTTCGAAAAAGAAAAACTTGTTTTTGAAAGGTTTTTGGAAAGAAAACTGCAAATTTACAGAAAAGCCCCTCGCATGTCATGAAACTGAGATTCTCCATTTTTGGGATTTGTAAAAATATCCAGACCATCCAAATAGGCTTAATGACCCATAACAAACATATATAATATGTTATATGAGGGTTGATTGGGTCCCGAACGAGTTTAAGGGCCGCTAACAAAAGGGACAATTATTTATTTTGAGGCCCCTGCAACTAGCGCGCTATGTCTTAATATTAGTGCGCTAATTGCATTCCTAACAGCTTTTTTAAAAAGTTGAAAAACACACTTTAATTTGAATTATTGATGAATTATGGGCCCTTAGATCTCTAGAATAGTCACTAACTGATAAAATGATATTTGTAACACTATAAAACTACCAAGAACATTGTTTTGTTTTCAAAAGAGAGAAAAACACACAAAAGCTCAAAACTTACAAAAAGGAGAATATTGATTTTTGTGAAGGAAACAAAGAAGATTTTTGAGGGTGTCCATTCATTCTAAAATCCAGCACTTTTGAGGCTTCCAAAGGTGTACAACAACCTTTTCAAAATAGATTTTCAAGTCACCTTCTTGGGGTTGTAAGAAAGTCATTTGTTCTAGCTTCTTCTTGTGCCTAAATTACATAGTTTTGTGTGTTTGAATTGGAAAATCATTTGTTGTGTTTTTGAACACATTCATCTTGGGTTTTGCACTTAAACTTATTTTATTAAACCCTAGGATTGGTTTAGACAAAAGTTCGCACTTAAACTTCTTGTTCTTGGCTTTGAAATCGGTTTTGCACTAATATATTAGCCTTTGAAACGATTTCATATTTGAGACTTGCACAAATCGGTGACATATTTGCATATCTCATTTAATCTCATACTTACATGCATTAAAGTGGTTAGACTCTAGGAGACTTGCTAGTATTTGAACTTGGTGCCACTTTACTTTGTAAGGTGTATTTGATTATTTTTCAGTTATTGGTTGTAATTGAATGATTGTAAGACTCAGTGGAATCTAAGTCAAATGGTAGACCTAGTTGATGCTAGGCAAAAACTCTAGTTGCGGCTAGGTAGGAAGTCTTAATTGTGATTAGACATTCTAGGCTTGTAAGCTTAGGTTGTAACACTTATTTGCAAAATAAGTGGGGGTTTAAAAATCCTAACTGAGGAGGTTAGGTAGTGGATGTAGATCATTGGATCGAACCACTATAAATCGTGTGTCACTTTCCATCTCTTCTATCCCATTCACTTGCATAGCATTCATATTCACGTTTTGGTTAGCATATAGCATCTTGATTATTGAACTAAATTAAAAAAGACGATAACTTCTCAATACACCCAATTCACCCCCTCTTAGGTGTTGTTTCAGAACAAACAACACTTCCAAAAGCCAGAGGTACAACAAATTATATCAAACATGTATCAAAATCCCGGATCAAACACCAAAACTTGAAAATCCCATTTTCATGAAAATGAACCCAACCTCAAAACCAACAACCACAACTCTTTTCTCCACACTTATAGCACTTAATAAACACTAAAACTGGAGAAAAACAGTGGCACAACCTCAACACATAGATTCCCCACCATCACCCCCAAAACCACATTCAAATTGAAGAGAATTGAGAGAAGATCATATAACTCACCTTGCTTTGTTGATCCTCCACCCAAAAACACTTCAAGTGCCCTCTCAAGTTTTCTCAAATTTCAGATTTACAAGTGATGGGAGAGAAAAGTTAGTGAGAACAGTGAAAAATGAGACTTTTATATAAGATTTTCATCAAAACACAAACCCCACATCTCAAGGCTTGTTTGAATGGCCAAGATGAGGTCAAATGGTCTCCACAAAGTGACAAACACTAACCCACATGCTCACCATGACCTCATACACATGGCACCAATTATATGCATTATCGGGCATTCCAATACCTGGCTCCGAACCTCACCCGGTGTCGTTCACGCTCAACGACTGTACCAACCTCCTCTACATCATTTTATATTAATTATTTAATGAATTTTATCATTTATTGTGTGTATCTAGTTCCCCGTCCTAGTGTACCAGTTATTTCGCCACTCGATACGCGCGCCTATGTGCTACTCGCGACGAAAATGAGTCACACCACCTCACTCGTCAATGGACAATATAAACACACATATTGCGATGCAATTTAACTAATTTGAACATATACATCGCAATTGCACATAAAAAAGCACACAAAATGGACTGTATACCTAATCCGGGCGTGCTCCGACATTGCTGTGGGACCCACGAACGTCTCCGCTGGCATCCACATTTGCAATGATGTCATAAATAACGACATTTATAAATTGAGCCGTTAGAGAAGATAACTCGGTCTCAGTGGGTGATGGAGGGATCCAACCAAAACCTTTAGACCTGTGTATCCGAAACTTCTTCAGATGTGCCGATCTACTGTGACTGACATCTCTTCAGAGATTTTGGCCCTGTAAGTTCGAAACCTGTGAGCGACCATAATGAACAAAAAAATTTCAAAATTCTCAAAAAATACATGAAAATGGTAAAAAAAATAGTGCATTTTGCTCAAAAGTCGCTTAATATTTTTCAATTCCATCAAAACTTTGTACCCCAAAATGTAAAATTCAAGCTTCAAACCAAAGTCCTAAACTTAAAAACAAATCCACAAACAAAACGACTCAAAAAAAACTCAAGAAAACCTCGAAATCGGCATTAAAGGAGATGATGGATGCACTCACGACGTCGAATCCATGTGGTTTTGCTCGGATTTTGTCGGATTTGAGTTGTTGATTAGTGCGATTTGAGAGAGAGAGAGGCGACTGAGGTATGAGTGAGTAGGGTAAGTGAGGTATGGGTGAGTAAAAACCCTTTTATATGGAGGGGTAGTTGGGTAATTTAAAAGAATTGAAGTCCTTTTAGCAAAAATTAAGGTCATTTTAGCCATTGCCTTATTTTTTTTATATGTATCCTTTACGTTGCTTAATTTTCTTAGTTTTTTTTGTACTTACTAAGATATAAGATAATTAATTACGAATAATAGGGTTTAAAAAATTACAAATAATATTTTTTAAACAATAAAGATAAATACAAACAATACATTTTTTATTTTTCAAAATCAATTATGAACTCTTTACAAAAAAAAAATAGTTACCGATTAGTTATAAATATATAATAGTTTTTTTTACTAACAAAGACCAAATCCGGTTTAGGTTATATTTGTAACGACAGGATATCATGCTATAGCAACATGAAAATATGATTTGGAATATGTTCCCAAATCTTTAAATCAATATTACAATGAAAAGCTTCCTTGGCCATGTGGTCTGCACAACCATTATTATCTATAAATGTGTGGTTGAAAGCTATACTCCTCTTTTGTCTGTCTCCCTTAGAATATCATGAATCAATGAATCTTGAAATTGGCTTTGTGTTGAGTCCATAATAAGATCAATTGCTTCCTGTGAGTCTAGTTTCACAATTAGTTTCCTACATCTTTTATCCCACGCCAGTTGCAAGCCATGTTTAACTTCCCATAGTTCGGCGCAAAGAAGTGAACAACGACCCAACTTTACTTGAAATGCTGCTATAAAATTGCCTTTCATCCCCCGTATAACTCCTACCGCTGTAGCTTCCCCATCTTCCTCTCGTACCGCCCTATCACAATTTATTTTTAGCCAACCCTCCTCTGGTGCTATCCAATGACAATGCTTTCTTCTTGCTAGAGCCTGACTCGAGATTGACCACAAACCTTCTGAATGAAGGATTTCATCAATTCTGTAAATAATGGATCGCCTGACCTCATATCCTGCATCAGATCGATTCTCAAACATAGTGTTACTTCTCTAGGGCCACAACTTCCAACAAGAGACACCAAACATTACTTTCTTGCAATGGTCTTTTTGACTGAGGTTCGACACTAGCCAATCCACCAATGGTGATGTATAAAAGAGTGAAGATGATATCATTTGAGATAGGGATTTTCAAACTTGGTGAGCTAGTTGACACCTCATAGATAGAAGGTGAAATCTACATAACCCATTGGAGAAGATTTTCGATATTGAATATATATTTACATTTTATAATGTGGGCAACCCTTCCATAGTGATGAAAGTCTCAATCCACATTTACAATTGAAGATGCTCTTCGTGTACTAAACATCTCTCGATTTTGCTACCTTGTATTGGCCATTGGCCACTTGCCTCGTTTTCCATATATAAAAAAAAAGTAATAATAATAATCATCTGGGCCGTCTATCTCGTTAGTCATCCGTGTTTTTAATGCGTTGTTCGTGCTTATTTGTTCAGCAGATCTTAAGCAGAGGCAAAACAGTAAATTCCATCATTCTAACAAACTACAATACATACCAAAATTTTCCTCTCCCGTTCATTTCACTCTCTGTATATCTCTCTCTCTCTCTCTCTCTCTCTCTCTCTCTCTCTCTCTGTGGTGTGCTTGGCAGGAACCAGGGATCGCGCTTGTAACTCCACGCGACTTCGCTCTCTCGATATCGGCGCTCTCGTTCCGGCGCTGCGAATCCTCCTTCTCGATCTGCGATTTGCGCCAGAAACTCCCCCACCTGAGCTCAGATTCTCTACTTTCGGCATCGAAAATGGTAATTGTTTCGCATCCGTCGTGTTTTCGATTGAATCATTGAGTATACCTTAGATCTGATCGATGCGATGTTTGATTCGATCGGAAAAAGTTAGTCTGATCCGAATGCGTTTGAATTAGTCGGTGTGAGATGAATTGGTGGCTATGTGTTAGTAGGGTTTTGGATTTTGGTGAGATCTGGTTTCGGATTTGTACTGACTAAGTTTGATCTGGTTTGTGTTGTCGGTTTCTCGATGCGCGGTCGCTGCGCAGCCTCTCAGACTCGAGATCAAGGTATGGCTTTGGAGTCTGGATAGTAAGATTCGGTTGAATTGTTTGCTTGGTTTCGTAAATCTTGAGATTGCTGAATGTGGTGTGTTGATGTTTGGGATCAGAGGAAACTTGCTCAAAGATCGGAGAGAGTAAAATCCGTCGATCTCCACCCGACCGAACCATGGTAACTATTATCCAAAATTTGAAGTGTTTGTAGTTTCAATTATGAACGGTTTCTAGTTCGGTACTAAAGATTGTTTTCCCTTGAACCTGATCAATGATGAACTCCTTTTGCAGGATTCTCGCGAGTCTTTACTCGGGGAGCGTTTGCATATGGAACTATCAGTCACAGGTAAGGGCATTTAGGTTTTCTGTTTGATGATGACTTTTATTGTGGCTTCTGGACATCAGTTCACCGTGCTTTTTTGTCGATATGCACTGATCTTATATTCACTTTCCTATTTTTCTTGCATCTTCTTATCATTTGGGCAACACAATTGTAAATAGCTGTATCTCCTCTAAATAAGAAGCAATATACTCATTCCACATAATAAACTAAAGCATGCGAGAGCATTGTTTGTGGATTAAACAAAGTATATACATCCATGGATAAGTTGACTGATTTTTCTGGGACTGTTATTGGAGGAAACACTTCTAAATTTACTATAAATCACGCATAATAATTTATGACATGAGGTATACTTGATAATTTCGTAAAGTTAATGGAATGGGTTTGCCATTTGCTTGTTTGCGATTCCAATTAAAACGTGAATTTTGGATGTAACCTATGCTGTTCCTAGTAAGGTTGGAAGCAGCTGTATGGAAATGTAACATCACATTCATTGCTGTATTTTTGATTGGGAGTGGAGTTTTATTGATAATATTAAGGTAATTGTTCCTTGTTCCACAAGAAAGGGTATTTTTTTGAAGTCAATGAAAGGATGTTGAATTGTCATTTTTGGGCCAAAGAAAAAAACTTGAAATTTCTTTGAACATGTGACTGCCATTTGTGCATTTGTATTACTTCGTTGTTTATATGTTTATTAATATATATATATATATATATATAATTATATACATAAACTATAAACTGGACTTGTCAAAAAAATATCTGCATTATTAAATTGAGTGAAGTGAATGGAAATTTAGTTCATACGAATGTATTGGAACTTGGATGTCTGGGGCAGCCGCAGTCTTAGTTATTGACAAGTGGCATTAGGGCAAATTGAGGTATTCTCATTTGGTTTCTTTTGCTTCATCATATTTATCCACATTGGTCTTTGCACACTTTGTAATAGCTTTCCATGTTGGGTGAGCTGATCCCCATTACTTATGTAGACGCAGATTGATGTTAGTTTGTACAAGCAAGAACTTATTGAAGTATAAAGGGTGATGGCTTGGTTATAATTTTTGTTCAAGGTGGGAAGACAGGAGTTAGATGGACTTGATTGGTTCTCTTGTGTTTGTATTCGTGTTTGTGAAAATTGATCATCTTTTTTCTTATTGTTAATTGTTATAGATTATAGATTTCATACATTCAAAATTAAGTAGTTATGTTTCGGGAGCTAGAAATAAATATTGGGTGCTACCAATGCGTCCTTGGAGTCATGGGCTTTTATTGGGACATTAACCTAAGCAATTATAGGGATTTGTGTGAAATTGATAGATAAGTTCTTCCAACTTAAAATTTTTCAAAAAATCTGAAAATCTCTTGGAATCTTTCTTTGTCTGCACTTAATATTTAAAGCGACCTTTAGAATGCTCCAAGTTCCTTCTCATGTACTTTCTTGATGTATTTTTTTTTTATTGTAACAATAAATGCCTGTTTATATTGTTCAGACCATGGTGAAATCATTTGAAGTCACCGACTTACCAGGTATTCTATCTCATTTATTTTGATTTTTCATTCTTCTTTACTTCCTTGTTCTTTTTTGTTTATTGTAAGTTGATATAAGCAATTACCCACTTATTTGCAGTTCGATCGGCAAAGTTTATTGCACGTAAGCAATGGGTTGTTGCTGGGGCGGATGACATGTTTATCCGTGTATACAATTATAATACAATGGATAAATTCAAAGTGTTTGAAGCACATACAGATTACATAAGATGCGTAGCTGTCCATCCGACCCTTCCATACGTGTTGTCATCGTCTGATGACATGCTCATCAAACTCTGGGATTGGGAGAAAGGATGGATGTGCACTCAGATTTTTGAAGGACACTCACACTATGTAATGCAAGTTACATTTAATCCCAAAGACACTAATACTTTTGCCAGCGCATCCCTTGATCGCACCATTAAGGTACAAAAGGAATTTTCACGAGCAATTTATTATGTAATAACGGTTTAGATGCCACTGGTATTGTAATCTGTGATTTTTTTATTGTAGATTTGGAATCTTGGTTCTCCCGACCCGAACTTTACATTGGATGCACATTTAAAAGGGGTGAATTGTGTTGATTATTTCACTGGCGGTGACAGGCCGTATTTGATCACTGGTTCTGATGATCATACTGCCAAGGTATGCTGTTAAATCTGTTGGCATTTTTCTTATTATTTGTTTTACCTTGTGATTTGTTCTTGACTTTCCTTTGATGGATTCTTTGTTTATAGGTGTGGGATTACCAAACTAAGAGCTGTGTCCAGACTCTTGAAGGCCACACTCACAATGTTTCTGCGGTTTGCTTTCATCCTGAACTTCCAATTATTATTACAGGCTCGGAGGATGGAACTGTTCGGATATGGCATGCAACCACCTATAGGTATGCCAATATCGTGGATGGATAATTCGCGCGACTAATTGTGGCAATCCTTTCTTTATGATTTATTTCATTTTTTTTTAATCTTTTTGGAGGACAGTTGTGTACTGTTCATGATGATTTTGATACTGGGGTCCACTACAATGGAACATCACTTTTGTTAATCTAGTTCTTTCTGAGCTTCTATTAATGAATATCTGAAATATTTATAAATTGCTGCAATATTTAAGGAATTGCTACGACATAACTTATTACGATTCTTCCTAGTTTTCACTGTGCATTCGTTATTTTTCCTTCCTTAAACCAATGTTTTCATTTCCATCGTGCTTGTTTCTCTACCACACATGAATGTTAAATTGTTTCACTTTTAATTGTTGTACGGATGCGTCTTATTTGGGAATGAGGCTTTGTTGTTGTTCTCTGTTGATTTTCTTGGATATAATAAATTTTCTTGTTAGTGAAAATACGCATTCCTTTTTATAAAAAAAAACGCATTCCTGTTACCTTTAAGTCCAGTGCGCTTTCGCATGGCTCAACTTGGACCATTTGTTTATGATACCTCTTTAGCTTTTATTTTGCATTAAAATTTTCCTACGTTTTTAGCATATTTTTGACCTTTCGAGATAGATGTCTTGATCGAGCCTTTAGGCTATCTGCCCCTACCTCATTTCTTTACTCCACCATTTTGGTTGCAGGCTTGAAAATACCTTAAATTATGGACTTGAGCGAGTATGGGCTGTGGGATACATGAAAGGTTCACGCAGGTAAGGGTCTATTTTTTGTTATTTTGTCTATTTTCTTCAGCTTTACCGGGATTATATTATTTTTTTTCCTACTATATTCAGAGTGCGGAAACCTGGAATGTGGAATTAAATGAATCATTAGTTATATTTTAACTGGTGTTCTAATACCTGATCTTTGCTTAACAACATGTGAAGCATCTGCTTTTTTTAAAAAAAAAAAAAAAATTATATCTCATGGACTTCATAAAATAAATGTCAGAAAGTCTTAGAAAGACTGTTTGGGGTTAATGATGGCTAGGAATTGACAAGGGCATTTAATAATTTGCGATGCTCTGAACATATCTCTAATTCTTTGATAACTTCCCATGTATTACTTGCATTTGAAGATTTTTTTTAGGTGATAAACATGCAGATAGTTGTATGCTAAATAGCAGCCCTTTGCATGATGTCAATATTTTAGTTAGCAAAGCTGGAAGTTATTTTTTTCCCTGTTGGAACAATGCTGGAAGTTGATCTGTAAGGTAGTCGTACAGATGCTTACATAAAGATGAAAAAAATCTGGTACCTAGACGTAGCTAGTAAAATCCCTGCTACAGGGGTAATGAATGGTTGAATGGTTGAGTTATTAATTGCACCTTCACAAATCGTGGTGGTAGTCATGGTAGTAATGTAGTAGAACTTCTTCTTGTTATGTTTATTTTTATTTTTTTTTCACTTTGAATGATTGTCGTCTAATTTTATTAATGGTGATGCTGCAAAGGTAAAATGTCTTTGCTCCCTGGTTGATAAGTAGATTTAAGTTTCAGTTTTTGTTTATTATTTATTTATGCAATTATTTTTATTTATTCACTTTTCGACTTCTCCAGTAGGGGAAATGTGGCATTTCCCTCAAAAAAAGAGGAGAAGGCAAAACTTGTATTTGCGTCTATCTTTATTGGTCCAGTGTCAAATATGCTTGATTTCACCACTTCAAAGTTTGTGCCTGATTTTGTAAAGTAATTCTAATATTTCTCTTTTTCATTTTTGTGCAGGGTTGTAATTGGATATGACGAAGGAACAATTATGATCAAAATTGGTAGAGAAGTACCAGTTGCTAGTATGGATAGTTCTGGGAAAATCATATGGGCAAAACACAATGAAATACAAACTGTGAATATTAAAAGTGTGGGAGCCGATTTTGAGGTTTGTTCATTTTATTTCAGCTGAGACTTTATTGCAGCCTCTTACTTTCTATAATGTTCAAGCTCACATCTTAATTTTTTGCATACTTATTTTGTAGGTCACAGATGGAGAAAGATTGCCGTTGGCTGTAAAAGAACTGGGAAGCTGTGATCTTTACCCTCAGGTGTTTGTTTTCTAGAAGCGTGCTTGCTTCTCCGTGATGAATTTTGTTTGGGGAGGACTTCCATAAACGTTCAGGAATATAGTGGATTCTCTTATAAGAAGTCTTCTTCTTTTTTTTTTTTTTGAGAATTCTTATAAGAAGTCTTAATATTTGATATTTTGATTTTGAATGACTATTTGTTGCATTTGCTGAATTATAGTTCACATATGGTGGTCTAGCGTCCATATCAACTATGGAAATCCTAATTTTAATTAGTAGAGGATCCCTCTAGTTTTTTGATGGTTGTCTAGCTAAACACTTTTTGTCTTATAAAAGTGACACTTCTGGTCCATTCTGTCAGTTACTACTATTGTCTTTTTTAATTTTCCATGATGCTTTAGAACTTGTTTCTTTGGTTAGCATCTAGGGTTTTCACGGATGCCAAACATAATGCAACTTTTATCAGTGTTTATTCTGATTCTGTCTTTCTCTATTGACAGAGTCTGAAGCATAATCCCAATGGGCGGTTTGTAGTTGTTTGTGGTGATGGAGAGTATATTATTTACACAGCTTTGGCATGGAGAAACCGTTCTTTTGGATCAGCATTGGAATTTGTTTGGTCATCTGATGGAGAATATGCTGTTAGAGAAAGCACATCAAAGATCAAGATTTTCACTAAAAACTTTCAGGTATGAATGTTATCATTGTTGCATTAAATAGTATATTAAAATGACTATACAGTCACCTGATATTGTAAATGACAGTAGGCATTAGTTGAAATTGATATTTAAAGTTGAAAAACTTGTTAATGTTCCAAAACTATGTGATGTGGTCCCAACTTCTGCTCAATGAATAGTGTTGTATGCTTACAAATTCTGTAGGCAATATGTTGCTTGCTCTAACCCATCTGACTTCAGTACAAGGGATGCTTATACATACTATATCCATGAATTTCTGATAAAAAAAATATTTCCTTGAACTTTTCTTGTCTTTAAACTGTAAGTTGAAACAATTGTTAAGGATGTTATTTGCAAACTAAAATCCACCTTTTTTGTTCATTGATATCCCATTTGATCTAAACTGCTCAATTCTTTTTTGACTTTACTCTCCTCTCTTCATTTGATTTTTGCTAGGACTGACTAGCATAGTAGAAATATGGAAATCCCTAAGTGAGATTTCCCTGCTATCTTTCGATTATGTAGCAAATGAGCTGTATTTTATGTTCATATCTTCTAAAATATCCTGTTCGTATTAGTGCAGCAATTTTGCTAAGTAATCTTCACACAGATAGAAGATAGCACTGATCTATTCGACAAATCCTCGTTTCATTGAATTTATAATTTATCAGACCTAGAAATATGACTCTTGATTGACAAGAGGCTTGGAAGTTGTAGGACTATTTAGCTGTAATAAAGTGTAAAGTATGGTATGCACTTAATTCATGATGATAAATTTTGGTGGGTTGAGATTGTCCTAATCGTTTCTTCTTAGGGAAAAAGAGTTGTCTGAAGCCTTGGTTGAAGCCCAACTCAAGTCTTGGTATAGGTGCATAGTTTCATCACATCAACCATGAAACCCAACTGCCCATCTGACTCAAATCCTAATTCAGTTTCGGTCCCTTGAGTTCATTTCAACTCACTATATTATCTTGTTCATGCTATGCTGAAACTTGAAAATATTCATGAAAACTATATGCTTATAAAATGAAAAGGTTCTTTCTCATTCATTATCTAAAGGTTTGATTGAATTGATGCCTTTATGATCCATCTGAAGAATTTTTTTACTATTGTTAGCAGTAATATTTCAACTTATTGGACTAGTGGTAGAATGCTCACCATCAATTGTACTAAATCGAGCACAATGGAAGAGTTTGATCCATGTAATTAATTTGGGACTGAGGCTATGTTATTGTTGTTGTTGTTGTATTGGACTAGTAGTAGAATTTATCAACATTTTCTACTGCAGGAAAAGAAGAGTGTACGACCAACATTTTCTGCTGAGCGCATCTTTGGGGGAACTTTATTAGCAATGTGCTCAAATGATTTTATCTGCTTTTACGACTGGGCTGAATGCAGATTGATTCGTAGAATTGATGTCAATGTGAAAGTAAGTCCTTGCTTGAAGCACTGCTTGTCTCTATGTGAATAATTTTGTAATAATGGAGTTGATTTTCAAGTTTTTCTCCTCTATTAATTATTTCAAAATCTTTTTTTTTTGGTCAATATTATTTCAGAATCTTTATTGGGCAGACAGCGGTGATTTAGTGGCAATTGCAAGTGATACATCTTTCTACATCCTGAAGTACAATGTAAGCATTCATATGCTTTTAATGTTGAGTTCCATAGGAAGTAGTAACTCTGTCAACTTTCTGAACAGTTTTTGAGCACTCATTTTAGCAAGTATGAATACCATTGCACTTAAATCAACTGTTTGTAAACTGCAGAGGGACATTGTATCTTCCCATTTAGATAGTGGAAAGTCAGTGGACGAGCAAGGTGTCGAAGATGCATTTGAGCTTCTGCATGAAACTAATGAACGGGTCCGTACTGGAATATGGGTTGGTGATTGCTTTATATACAATAACTCCTCTTGGCGACTTAATTATTGTGTTGGTGGTGAGGTATGTTTGATATTGCTCTACTGTTTTTTCGGTTTTTGTATTGGTTTATAAATGAAATCTGTGTTTGTTGTCATATATGGCTTCTTGATTCTAGCTATAAAAAATTCAGGTAACCACTATGTTTCACTTGGACCGGCCTATGTATTTGTTGGGGTATCTTGCTAATCAAAGTCGGGTTTATCTCATGGACAAGGAGTTTAAGTAAGTTTCTTTTTATATGATAATGTTAGAGGCTGCCTTTTTGCAATGATATTAGTCATTAATCATCGTGAATGGTTAATGTGTCTTTCTATTCAGTGTTGTAGGATATACCTTACTTCTTAGTTTAATTGAGTACAAGACTCTTGTTATGCGTGGAGATTTGGATCAAGCAAATGAAATCTTACCTTCGATTCCCAAGGAGCATCATAATAGGTAAGTTCTTGGTTCTATCATTTATGTCCTTGTGTAAGATTATTCTTTGTTGAAGTCCTAAATAATATAAAAGAACTATTATTACCATTCCTTTAGATTATAGTAACTAAGAAATCAATTAATTTAAATAGTCATACTTATTGCTACATTAACAATTAATAGCAATCACTTTTTGCTTGAAAACATTAGAAACAATTGTTTTTACCCTTGTTTCAAACATATGTAGTTATCTACAGGGCACATGTTAGGGAACCAAATTGTTATCAATCATCATCCCTTAAGTCACACCTCCAAGCGTTGGCTTGGTTGTATGAGGGACCTCTAACCCATTTTGAGGTTCATTCCTTGGTCTTGGATAATAATAGCCCACCTTCTTGGTGTTTGTCTTTGACTTGTTGTTACGGATAAGTTGGGTAATCGGAAGAGTCTTTTAGGTCAATGTTTAGGAATATTTCATTATTGAGGAGGATCCATCATTTGGATTAGGGAGAAGAGACTGGGTTCATGATCCTACTGTTGGGACCACCAAAGCATATGCCAGAAGAGCTTGAGAATGATAGATTGTTGCTTCAGAAACTCAAATGTCCAAGTTAAAATGTTATGAAGATAACGTTGTGGCTTGGGATGGAAATATTTACAATGAGGTGCTCCTAATATGGTAGAAGGAAATTAATAAATTTCTATATGTTTGCTTTTTTGTTTAAAAATAGTTGATTGTTTGTTCCTGTTAGTTAGTGTAGTCTAGGCAAGCTCAAAAGTGTCTTAGACGCGCCTTGAAGCATGGCCATGTATTGTGCTTCAGTAAGTCTTATGAAGTAGGAAATGCATGGTAACTAATGTGTATCCCTTTTTGTGTCTTAGTGGACCTCTTTGTGTCCTAGTGTGCATCAATAATCTCAGGAATTCAAGTTGTAACTTTATATTTCTGAAATTATATCTTAGTGAGGCTAAACATGTCCTTAAATCTGTTTTTACCAAAAGATAAATGTCTTGAAAAAGCATTATGATTTATTGGCAGAGTGTTTAGCAATTAGCGCATAAATGCTTACAACATTGAGAATTGAGTAATTATTAAGTTTAGTTTCTTGTACATTGCTATATTCAAATTTATTATATTTTATGTACAAATTGTCTATAATTGGCTTTAATTGATTTCGTGTTCTTCTTTGTGCAATAATGAAGCTATTTGATCTGTCATTTAATAGATTATTCTTGTGATGCAAATGATAAATGATCTTGTCTATAACCTTGTAGCTTAAGATTTAAGATCAACATTCCTATTTGAACTTTGAAAATTTGAAATATTGAACACTCTAGATTATGTGTAAATGAAATGCTTGTTCTTCACTATAATTTTGATTTATTTTACGAATTTAATGTACAATGACATTTTTTGCGTTGATACACTTGAGTGAGTGCTCCATCTTGCGTCTTGTTCTTTGCTGTTCAAGGACCCTTGTGCCTTAATTGTGCCCTGTTCTCAGTACCTTACCTCTTGTTCGTGTGAAGTTCTTAAGTCATCTGTTCTGGTTATGGAGACAAGTGCACAGGCAATCATTTAAACCTTCTACTTGAAGATTCCATCTTAGTGGTAGTGAGATTTGTAGGAAAGGAATAGTCTGTTCATAGATTTAGGGTTTAGTGTTTAGAAAGGAACAAAGGGTTCTTGGAATTTTAGATAGCATTAGGATCTGTTGTGGTCAGTTATCATGGATCAATTAACAAAGAACTGGCACAGTTGGTACCATTGTATCAAAGCCATTATTTTGAACATCTTGGTTTGGTTGAATATGATATTGGCCTGTTGCAGCTGATTTATGCATAACATTGTTAGTCTACAACAATTCACATCAATAGAGTTCTCAAACAATGGATTGGTGATCTGGGTTTTATTTCTTCTGGGTGATCATGGGTTCTGATTGCGATGAAATTTCACTTTAATTTGTAGATTTTGGATCTTCTTTTTAGTTATTGGGATATCTGTTTACTTGCAGTGTTGCTCGATTCTTGGAGTCTCGAGGTATGGTGGAGGATGCGTTAGAAGTCGCAACAGATCCCAATTACCGTTTTGATCTTGCTATACAGCTTGGAAGGCTAGAGGTTGCAAAGGTGAGATTGAATTTTCATGGAAATTAAAATAGGCCAAATTTTGTTTGAGGTCGGAGCTTCTTTTAGTTTATTCAATGAACATGTCTTATGCCACTTCTCTTGTGTCTGTCTGACAAGGCCCTTTTTTTAAAAAATAAAAAATAAGAAGTCATTTCACTCATGTTGTAGATGCAATTCTTTTGGTTTCAGGAAATTGCAACAGAAGTAGAGAGCGAATCCAAGTGGAAGCAATTGGGGGAGTTAGCTATGTCTACTGGAAAGGTATTCTCAATGATATTCAATTTTTTTTTCACAAAGAAATAGGGCGATTTCATTACTTGAAGTATGTATTTGATGATATATTACCTCTTCAGAATTATTTTGAAATTGCATCCTTGAATCGCTTTTCTGTATGTTAGTTCCAAATACATTTCTGACTACAATTATGTTTATAAGGATTATTGAAAGGATCCTAAACTTATGTTCATTCTTTTTTTTTATTTCTCTTGGCTTGAAGTTATTGGTTTCAATAAATAATTTCACAGTATGAATTTTATATTCGGTTCTTGAATTCTGATTCTTATTCCTCTTTGCTGCAGTTGGATATGGCTGAAGAATGTTTACAGCAAGCAATGGACTTGAGTGGTCTGTTGCTACTTTATTCTTCTCTTGGAGATGCAGCTGGAGTATCAAAGCTTGCTTCTCTTGCAAAAGAACAAGGGAAGAACAATGTGGCCTTCCTTTGTCTTTTCATGTTAGGCAAACTGGAAGAGTGTCTCCAATTATTGGTAGAAAGGTAATCGTCACTCTTATAACAGTTCCAAGATTAGGAACGCCCTTTCTGTTTGGCGCTGTTCAATATTTGATGATCTTCTCATTGAAATTATCGCTTGCAGCAACCGAATACCTGAGGCAGCTTTGATGGCTCGGTCATATCTTCCAAGCAAAGTTTCAGAGATAATAGGAATTTGGAGAAAGGACCTCAGCAAGGTAATTTCCTATGTTGTCATGGGATATGTTCTTCACCAAGTTTTTATTTTTGGTGACAAATTTCCTAGGAATATAATTTGATCAAATACTTGTTTGTTTGTTTATTTCTTTTTCCTCTACAAACTACAAAGACACTTCTATGTTTAGTTATTGTCTGTTTTGTCCTGCTACTATTATAAAAAAACAACAGGGTAGAAGGACCTCAGCAAGGTAATTTCCTATGTTGCCATGGGATATGGTTTTCACCAAGTTTTTATTTTTGGTGACAAATTTCCTAGGACTATAATTGATCAAATACTTGTTTGTTTGTTTATTTCTTTTTCCTCTACAAACTACAAAGACGCTTCTATGTTTAGTTATTGTCTGTTTTGTCCTGCTACTATGATAAAAAAAACAACAGTGTAGAAGTACGAAAAACAAAGCCTCAATCCCAAAGATCAAGTTTATTGTACTTATACTATTGGGTTTTGGATGAGGAATTTTTTTTTTTTAATCTTTCACCTTCTATAAAACAAAGCATTTTTTGGGGAGATCAATCAAACCTCCCTCCACGTGGTTTGGTTCGTGGTCCCAACCAATTGTTGGTTATTTATGTTTTAGGTACTTGTACTTGTTTAACCAGACAATGTATTTTTACTTCTCATATTAGCAGCCCTTTTGTTTTGGGGTATGCTTCCCAGTTTTGCTTTTGGATTAACACTTTTTTTTATATGAAACCAACAACTTAACCCCAACATGAGTCGAACTCATGACCTCCTTAACCTTGTGTTTTAGCAAATGATGCAATATCCATCTCGCTAGAGATTCCTCGGCAGGAGTTAACACATTTTTATAAATAAAAAATAGCTTCCAGAATCCAAATATTTAAACTCCTTGAACCTTAAGGATAGGAGGAAACCCCCTACCTTTTGGTCGGGGTATGGATCCCCAAATTGGTGGCTATTTATTTATTCTTGGGTACATTTCTTGTGTTTTGGTCACAAAACTCTTTTTAAAAATATTCATCTAAAAAGAACTCTTTCTGAAAATAAACTGGACAATGGCTTATCTATCTTTCATAAAACAAACCTTTTTTTCCTATATTTTTCAGTTCGACTTCTGGATTCAAAACTTTTTCCTGTCAATATGCAAGACAGTGTCTTATTTACTTCTTATAACATGTCAATCATAGGAATATGTGTTATGTTGATGACCATATATGTTTACCACATGCCTCTTGGATCATGATTAGTAGAAACAAATATGCATTTCAAGGCACTATCATTTGTTTTCATTTTTTGTAAGAAAATATGATACTTGGTTTATTACTGAAAATCCTAAGGTTGCACCCAACTTAATTGCCACCTGTATTGTCTTCAGGTTAATTCAAAAGCAGCGGAATCTTTGGCGGATCCTGAAGAATACCCTAATTTGTTTGAGGATTGGCAGGTTGCACTTGCTGTTGAATCAAAAATTGCAGAACAAAGGTGTTTTTATTCACTTCAATTGTTCCTATTTGTTTTTTCTATTTTTATGCAAGTTTATTTCTTCATGCTGGTATGCTTTGTTTTTTTCATTGTTTCCCAATTATTCAGTTGCGAAATAAAATAAATAACAACAATAACATTGCCTCAGTCCCAAATTAATTGGGGTCGACTACATGGATCGAACTCTTCCAAGTGCTCGATTTAGTGCAATTGATTGTGAGCTTTCCAAACCATTCAAATCCCTCATAATTGATGCGTCCGAAGTTAACTTCGGTTTGCCCCTATGTCGTCGAATTTCTTCAGTTTCTATTGAGTCAAGTTTTTTTTGGGGGGAGAGGGGGGGCAACTGCCATTCTCTAATCTTTGTCTTAATTGGTGCTACTCCTACTAATCTTTGAATTTATGTATTTCATATTCTACCTTTACAAGTTTTACCACACACCAACCTAAGCATCCTTATTTCTACTTCGTTCATTTTATGTAGTTGTTGTTTTGCACCCAACATTTCTGCAAATTAAAATAAATACATGAAAATTTTATTGTTTGAAAAGAACCAGTTTTTTTTTTTTTTTTTTTTTTTTTTTTTTAATACAAAGTACACATTGGTTGATGCAAACATAGTAAAATGAGAACTTAGTTATTCACCTAATGGATGCCAGAAAATAAGTTAAGAAATATTATCTCTCTAGTAGGTTAGTTAGATATATTTATCAATGTATATATATAATCATTTTATTGTTTTTTTTCCTTCTTTTTTTGGGTATGAACCCCCACTTCTCGCAGTCACATTGACTTGTCAACTTGAAAAATATATGACCAAAAGAAAGATGAAGAAATTAAAAAAGTAGTGGATTAAAAATTAAAAGATTTGGAAAGAGAATAAAATTTGAATTCTGTATGTTTAGAAAGCGAAACAATTGTTTGACCAGGTGACAATCACCTTTGTTTGAGATATTGATGTATTGATGAGTATATGAACATCTGCTGCAGGATGTTTATTGTAGTCTAAATAGGGTATCTAAAGGACCTTTGCTCATTTAAATGTGACCTAATATGCTTCGTGATTGCTTTAAAGAGTTAAGATCTTTTTATTCTAGAGTCTTCTAGAATGCAATCAATTAAAAAATGAAAAAAAAAAAAAAACAAAACTCACGGGATTTCTTGCCTTCGTGTATTTAGATTACTACTGACAGGCTAGGCAAACAAAAGCTGGACAAACCTGCTGCTAAACATTGGGTTTTGTTTTGTGTTGCTGCAATAAGGATTTGACGTGGCATTCAATGGTCCTACCTTGGGAATCTAGAATAATTTAGAGCAGGGCTTAAGATGTTAAACAAAGGTATTGACTGCTGATGACTGACTTTTTTGGTCCGTTTGTACTTGTTTTATTGCAGGGGCACTTATCCTCCTGCTCGAGATTATTTAAGCCATGCAGACAAATCAAACATCAACCTTGTGGAGGCTTTTAAAAGCATGCAAATTGGCGAGGAGCATACACCACTTGCAAATGGGGATTTCGATCATGAGGTATAACCTTTTCCTGTCTGAGGTAACAAGGAAATTTTAAGGTGCATATTTTGATGTTGGAGACTTATTGATGTGCCATAGAACGTGTAATGATTAGTTGGGATGCCAGTGAAGCCTGTCTGGGTGTTGTAACTTAACAAGCTCAACAGCTGCAGTCTTGTTCTATCTGTAAATGTAAATTGTCCACTTTTGATAATTAGATCTGAAGAAAAGTCCATCTCTTGGTGGAATCATGAGTTTGAAAATTTAGCTACATGTGAATTGTTTTGCTTGTAGTATTCTGTTAGTTCTCTTGTCAGTCTCATGAATTGGGGATGTGGACTCAACAGGTTGTGGAGGAGAATGGTGGGGAAGAGAATGGTGAGGAGGAAGAAGAGAATGGTGAGGAGGAAGAAGGACAAGAAGAAGCTGTGGTGGTGGATGCTGATTCTACAGACGGTGCCGTCCTTGTAAATGGAAGCGAGGCAGATGAAGAGTGGGGTACGAATAACAAAGGAACTCCATCAGCCTAAACGCAATTGGTTGGGCAAGTGTGAAACATCCAAATTTTGTAGCTGGTGATTAATTGATTTTCTCTAAAATACTTCATATATATTATTACTACAGTAATTATAGTTATTTTTTATGTTATTGTTATTAGTTATTATCGTGCTATTTTCTTTTAGGGTATAATATTTATAGTATTGAGGTCTACTATATTATAAGTATGCTTTGAATAAACTATTCGGAAAATTGGAAACCATGCTGACTTTGCCGCTTTCGTTAGAGGATCTGTATTAGCCTTTATTTTGATGGGATGATCTTGTATGTTGAAATCAGTTCTTTGCTTGTACCATTTATTTATGAATTTTTTTTAAGGCTTAATGATAAAAAACCTTTACAAGTTGTATCAATTATATCCTAACCTTTGGAATTTATCAATTATATTCTAACCTTTGGAATTTAGTATCAATTCTATTCTCAACTAATTTAGACCCTTTTTTTTGCCCACATCTTTTTTTTTTTAATTTTCTTATTATACCATTTAAAGATTTATTCATACATATACATTAAAGCTTAATATTCTTTTTTTTATTTATGTATTGTATATAGTACACAGTAGTGTGCTTATATACATATAATCTAAGTACATAATTCTATTCAAGTACCTAATTCTTTTGTTAAATTAAACAACTATATACCCTCTAATAAGTTTTATATGTTATTTTCATTTGTATATACACATGATTTTCAACTTACTATTTGTGCTTTATGAATAACTAAAGAAAATTAAGTAAGGTATTAACGTATCATTGATTTATAAATTATTTTTTTTGCTGAGTTCTCAGTACATTAATTCAAACACGAGGCTTACAAAATTTCAATGTGTAAATTGATCAATATGGATGATTATGAAAAGAAAAGTTAGAAGATTATGTTGATTTCAAAGAAAGAGTGCCCAAAATTAGTTGAGGATAGAATTGATACTAAAACGAAAAGGTTATAATCGAATTGATAAGTTTCAAAGGTTAGTATAGAATTGATACAACTTGTAAAGGTTAGGATATTTGTTTTCATTAGGCCTTTTTTTAACTGTATTTCTGCTTGATTGTTTTTTCTTGTTATTTTTTATTTTCTTGTAATTTTCTGTAATAGGGCAGATATTGCTGTAATGTTTATTCTTTAGCTCGCAGTCTTTTTTTTGTGGATAAGCCACTTGTGTTTTGACAAAATGGAAGATACCTTAGCTTAAAAATATTAGAAAAGTAGTAGAAGCCAGCTGTTTGAGTGATAATGAATTACTTGAGAGGTCTTGAATATAACTAATCCGTTTCTGGATGATAGAATATATATTTCGGTCCTGAATTGTGCTTTTGTAATAGTTTCATTACCTGTTTTCGTTGTTGATTAATATTTAAAGCTCTTAGATGAACATCAATCTGTTCACTACATGTTTCAGTAACTTAAACTGTTCTAGTGTAGCTTCTTGTTTTAGATGGGGATAAAATATATGCTTGACATGAAGTGACATTAGGTTAAGCTATATTGTGGTGCTTGTGCTCTTGTGCCTTTTTTCCTTGAAGTTTTATTTTGGAGATAGGATTGATGTTCTTGAATCTGATTATCTTTTTTCTTTTTTTTTTTTTTTTGAGTTGGCAGTGCTCACGCCGAATCAATAGGTCCCGTCTGGACAGCCAGTTCCAGCTATTGAACCCTCTTCTTTAGGTAAATAATTTGTCTCCGCATTACGACTTTCTGTTCCAATTACGTTTGTTTGCATCTTTAGTCCACTTGTGGTATTGTTGGCATGCTAATCGTCTTCCAAGAAAGAACACTAGGAAAATGGATCGGGATATCTATGTGAATCATGTTCCGAATGCCAAGATAGGGTTTACTGACCTTTGGAACTGGTTTTAAGAGATTAGGGTGATGAAACCACCACCACTTCTATTTCTTCACCAAAGCAAGCATTCATCTTTTTAGCTAAACTGATGAGAAAGCATTTCCAGATACTTCGATCTCCTGAGTCAGTTTCCCTTGGTAGGATTGATTCTGACCGATCACCTGCCACTGATTTTTAACACGTTCACGGATGCATGTGTGAATCTCTTCAAACCATACCTTTGTTTGATTCCTGAATGCAACTAATCATTCCTGACTGGTATGAAAAGTAGTTACACATTCTCTACAAATGACTTGTTTTATGAGCTTCTTGTGGTCCTAATATACCGGACCATTGGCGCCTCAACGCACTTAGCATATGCATATGCTTTAGAATATATCACAAGTTTTTTGGTTTGAGAAAGGATAAAAGAATGATCTGTCTCATCTTTATGTTCTTTTCTCCTTTATTCTTTTCTCATATATCAGGTTGTCCTTAAAAGAGAGCCGATTTGGGACTGGTTGTCAGGTCGGTGGCTTGGAGGGATGGAAATGAAGTTATTATTGGCGGACGAGAGGAATCGACGCATTATTGGAGACTTTTGCCTTTGTTTTGTCAGTGTACCATAGAAAGACAAGTAGAGTGAATGAGTGATTACTTTTTAAGGATCCTAACTCTCTGGTTCTGCTTCCCAACCAATCTTTTCTCTTTACCTTATCTTTTCAATATAGCTCGTTGGCTGCCATTTTTGTACCTTTTCTATTTTTTTTTTCTTGTTCTAGCTTTACGTATATATTCTTATGAGAACAATTACTGTTGTCGTTTATGATCTATTTGTTTTGATTCAAATTATAATATATAGAATAATATTTTCACTCTTATATTTTCACAATGATGAATAAGGGTGCACACGAAATGGATTCAGTCCAGTTATGGTGAATCCGTAATCTAATCCGTAATCTAATCCAATTTGCAAAATGCGGATTGGATTGAATCAAGTTTCACGGATTGACGTTTCTCTATTTGAAGATTCATGAAATTAGGCTTGATCAAATGAATCACAAGAATTATACATATCATGAAAGACAAATTTACAACATACATTTTACAAATCTATATATAACATATTTCTCATAAACTTGTCATCACGATAACTTTCAAAATGTAAGTTTCTACATAAATAAATGTTATCTGCAAATCTTAACCATACACTCTCACAAAAGCATGAAAAACGTGCACGTACATACAGCCTACAAAAAAAATATGTTGAAAGCATAATAAAAGAGCTAAGAATAAGTAGTCTTTTAAATATTATAGTTTAGAGTTAATAATTTAAGTTGATGTTCTTCAAGATACTATAGTACATGTGATCATATATGTATATGTGTTGATGTGCTAAACGGATTGGATCTGTGATTTTTTAATGTAGGATTCTTAATCCAATCCAGTCCAGTCGGATTAGTAATTTTTCAGTCCAATCCAGTCCAGTCCAAGGGATAAAAAAATTGATCCAATTAGTGATAATTAGTTCGGATTGGACCGGATCTGCGGATTAATGCAATCAGTGTGCACCCCTAATGATGAATAATGTTTCCAACGCCCTCTTTAGTTGTTCTGAGTGTTAGGTCATGAGGTTTTTATTTATTTATTTATTTATTTTTTCTTTTTTGTGATAAGAAATCAATATTTTGAGTAAGTTCAAAGGAGAGTGGTTATTTCTGAGGTAAGTGTTTTGCCTAAAATAGGAGTTGTTGAGGGAATCTCACTAGGGTTGCAAGTGGGGTAGGGCGAGGCGTGACAGGGATTGAAGATACTGTCTATGCATCCGCAGGGATGTGGGGTGGGGATTTATCCTTAAAGTTCTCTGCGGGGCAAACTTCGCCACGCCATGCTCCGGCCCGTCGGATACTCCTGTGGGCCGTGGACTTTATATAAGTGTATGTTTTGATTCACAATTTTGGTCTTTTTTATCTTTATTTGATGCACATACAATGTGTCTCTACCTAAGTACTACTAGTTCCAAATTTTATAAGATTAGTTAGAATAAGTCAATCATACTAATTAACAATTGAACTCAAATTTTTTAATCAATTGTATGCTAATGGTATTTCAAGGGGATGCTTAATTAATCAATATTTGTTCTAGAACATTATTGAAAACTACGTAATGATGATTAATTGATTTAATTCGCTTATTGATTGTGATTATATAATTGGTTTCTTATGTAATTTCGTTCGTGCACTTTATGTTTTGATCATTATCTTTAGTCTTTTTCTTGTCACTTGGCTACTTTATCAATTATTTTTTTTGCTCTTTTTGACTTTTTGATAGCTATTTAGTTTTCGGTGTTTTTTATATTTAGATTTTTACGTTTGAGTTTTAATTTCGATCTCTTTTTTCTTTTTCTTTTCAAGAGCAAACAAAAATATTTTAGAAATGACATATACTGATTGACAATCTTTGTATGCATTGTTTAGATCAACGACCTTCATTTTTTTAGTTTATTCTACAAGATCTCAATTTGCTATATATCCTTTATTGTGGCAACAAAATTTTAATTAATTATTTTTTTAAATATAGCTTCTATTCATAAAGTAGTAAATTGGGATTTTACCAATATTTGCATAAGTTATTTTTTCTGTTTTTATAACTTCCTTTTTCTCATCAAATTAATTTTATTAGGATTATATTTTTGTATAAGCATATGCAAAAAGTTTTTAAATTTTCAAGTCACATATTTCATAATTTTGCTACGAAAAATTAAATGATATTATTCTTTACTTAAAATTTATTTGAGATTATTTAGTAAGATTATTTTTTTTGTTTTTTCAATTTTTTTTCTCATTAAGTTAACTATTTTTTAACTAATATATTGAAACTTAATCTTACCTGTGTCCAAAGCACGAGATTTCGACTAGTTTTTTAAAATGGATTCCTCGTGGGATGGGGTACGGGTTGGGGAGGGTGGGGTATGGGGCGGGCGACGGGGATTTCCTGTGGGGCGGGGCACGAGACGAGGTAAAGGGTATGGGATTCCCCGTGGGGCGGGGGTACTGAGAAAACCCGCTGGGTAAGGGTAAATATTTCAAAACTTGTTTTTTTGATAAAGTTAGTAGACTTGTTTTTCAAACTATTTTGTACTTAAAAGTCATTTTGATGTCAAAAGACCGTGAAGGATAAATATTTCGAAACAAGGCTCAACCAGGTATTAAGTAGTGGGAGAGCCAAAGAGGAGGGTGAGAGTAGGCACACCTATAGCATTTCATAATGGAAAATGATTTAGATGCATTTCAATATGTTTGCGAACATGTTCTAATGTGTATCTTAAGGGCCTCGGAAAACTAGCTAGGTGTCGCAGATGTCCCAAATCCCAATTGAATCACTTTAACATTTCCCTTTAGTGTCATGTCATCCTCATTGTTGTCATCAAATTTATTATTTATTATAGTCACTTTTTTACGTTTGCATCTTTCTCAAAGACTGCATAGATTTGAGTTTATAGGTTTGGTACTTGTTGCTAGTGCTAGCTTTTATTTCATAGGTAGTCAAGGCCGACCTTATCATTTTTTAGGTATAGGTTGAAACTTAAAAATTGTGTCTTTTAATTTTATTTTTTTTAGAACCATTGTGATGCACTTTTTATTTCAAATCAGCAAATAGTACATCAACAAGGAACGACGGCACCGTAGTCCACTCGAATCGATCAAACATAGAACTAGCCTTCCTAGTAATCGTTTGGGCTGCTAAATTTGTTGACCTACGAACATAACAAACTTTACAGGACTCCACGTCCTTTAACAACACATTACAATTATAAACTAAAGAGCCAAAATATGATAGGTCATTCACATTGCTCTTCAATGCAGTAGTCACCATTTGCGCATCTGTCTCCACTGTGGCTCGATAAATCCCCTTCTCCTTGAGCCATTTTAATGTTTCCCATTCCCCAATCGCCTCTGCTTCCCTAGGATCCAAATCATCAAGAATAGGTCCTCCAATAGCTGCAATGAACGAGCCTGCATCAAAGGAGCTAACACCACTGTTTTTATACACTGCTGCATTAACATTACAATTAAACTCGAGTCGTGCTATGTACACCTCGGTATCCTCTCAGGGCACCCCAACTTTTTTATTTATGTTAGTTCTAAAAGAAAATGACACATTTGCCCGGGGTGCCCAGAGTAATCGGTGGGGTGCCTACGTGGGTGCCTTGATTATTTGGTGGGGTGCCCATAGAGTGACACTACATTAACTGACACTACATTTCAGGTCTTGGTGAGAAATAACAAAACCTATGGTCTTGAACACACAAGACTGAGACATAGGTTGTTGTGTTAGTTGGTGTCAATCGAAGCATACACACGTCTCGACATAAGGCCACCGAGACTACCTCTATAGTTTCAGTGGTCACCCCATTAAGTTAGGTGTTTGACTACTTTATTTGGGTGTCGGTTGGTATAGACCGAAACTATAATATGAGTCTCGACAAGACATGACTGAGACCACTTTAACATGTGTCTTAGGTAGTGGGGTGTGTTGTTTTACAAACTAGGGGTGTTTTGGTAAAAGTCCCGTGGTGCCCTATGAGTGTTGGGTTTTGAGGTTCATACGCAGCAAAAAATTCAAAACTGTAACGACCCTAAATTCTAACTCGTGTCACGTGTTAATTTAGGTCGTACATAGGCCCTAGACCATGGTATAGTTATCTGAATTTCGGTTGTCGACGCCGAGGTAGGTTATTTGTGCTTGGTGTTTGTATTAGTTATATATTACCTGAATTGAAAGCCAATATCCCAAATGTGTGAGGACATTTTGTGTGAGCGTTGGTACGAGCGGTAATGAGTTCAGCTCGATGAGTACGTTAAATGACAAGCTTTTGGGGCGAACGAGGTTCGGGTAGTTAGAAGTCCGAGGAACTGGAATGAACTGAAACACTGAAAAAATGCAAAATAAATATTTAATTAAGTAAAAAAAGGATGAATTATACGTCGGTGCATCCGGAGCGACAAGATGAACAAGTTTCATGTTCAGGTCGGATTCAAAATACCGTGTATTGTGAGAGAAAAAACTCACAAAGGAATTTGTGTCACGCATTGGTGTCATGGTAGGTGGCTTGAATGAATGAGTCCTAGATGTGCCTCGAGATCCGTATTTGAGCTGAGATGAAGGAAGGGATATATATAGGATCTCATCACCTTTTTCTCTCTCCTATCTCATTTTTTCTTCTTCAACGAGCAAACGTGAAGTCGGTGATTTAAGGGAAATTCTCGATGCGATTTCACGCACGTGGAGTGACGAAAAGCGTAAACAAAGGTGAGATTCGGACTCCCTACGCTGGTATCTATGTTTTAGTTGCAGTTTTAAGCGTTTTCGTTGCTATGATTTCGACCCACATTTGGGGAAATTGAGGTTTTGTGTTTTCAAATGATGGATTTGGTTTGTTGAGGATGATCAAACCATGTTTTGTATAGGAAATTTTGAATTTAAATGTGGTTTTTGATTTTTGAGGAATTTTAATGGATTTTCGGATGGATTTTTAATGAAATCGACAATATGGTCGAGTTTTATTGCGAGCCAAAGGTGGCCAAGCATTGTAGCGATGGTTTAATAGTGATTTGGATTGATTCGAAGCACGGCGACGTGAGCCGGGGTGTTGAAAACCCCAGTTCAGAGGCGTTTTGCGCAAGACACCGTGGAAACGTCGATGCTGTGGCAACGTCGTGACACTCACGTAAGTTTTGGGCAGCGCCTCATGGGGAATACGCCGTGGAGACGCTGTGAACATTTTAATGCACGACGTCTCTCATGTACAAATTGGACAGTGGGTGTCAACTTCACACCGTGAAGACGCTGTCCAATCATTGGACCACGACGTCTCGGTGGCGTGTTACTATTCACAGCAGTGAATTTTTATAAAATTTTCAAAAACTTTCGAGGATCTCTTGGGTATCCAAATGGGTCCTAATACGACCTAATACCAGAGTAATCGATCTAAATGGGTGAACAAGTAAAATTATAGAAAATTGGGTAAGATGGTGAAATTGATAGGGAAAAAAACTCTAACACGACCAAATTGGACCAATATTAATCACCAGGTGCTTAGTGAGCGGGTGATAAGAGTGTGGGGTCATTTCGGTGGCATGTGAAAGCTGCGAGCGCTGAGTGTTGCAGAGGTTGTGTTGAACAGTGAGTAAAACCAGTGGGAGTATTTTTATTATTTCCTTTGTGCATTTAAATTGAGCTGTTATATTTCTTGGTAAAAGGTGTTCCTTGAATTCCATCTGTGACTTTTATTCCGCGGTGGATTATTGGTGTTGTGTTTCGTGGGTTTTCTGAATGAGTAGTCCAAAAGCAAGGAAGTCATGGTTATGAGCTCTTATCTAGACGCTGTTGATGTTGGGTTTTGGGGTTCATGCACAACGGAGATTTCAAAACTATTTTGAGAAAAACCCCAATAGGATCCGAATATGATTTCATTAAAACACGTTTATACTATGAAAACTTAATCATACCTCACTCGCAATGAACCTTTCTGAAGGTTAATCGATCTGTAAGGCGCTGCCAACAACGAACGTCCTCTATCAGCAGTCCACACACGAACGACGATCAAGAATTGAAGTGCTAGCTTCGAGAGAATACCAAACCTTTTTGTTTCTCTCCAAAATGATCCAGAGCATACCAAAAAACCCTAAGTCGTTTCTTAAAACGAAAATAGAGTTTCGACCCTTTTTTAAATCTTTTCGTACTTATATTCTAACTCAAAGCGTCTATTTATACAACCCTTGTATATAGACGGTTAAGTAAATTACACATATACCCCTACTTAAAGAAGTATAAGTGTAATACATTACAAGGACGTTTATGTCATAAATTTTATCATATAAAATTCGTTTTTCTGAACCATCTTAAAATCTAGCAAAACCATTCTCAGTGTGTGACCCAATAGGCTCATACAACGTTGGCAGTGTACCAAAACACATTTTGGTATACAAATCATAAGCGGCCTCTAGCAAGAC
The DNA here is from genome assembly GCA_039657345.1 of Stephania japonica. Taxonomy (NCBI): domain Eukaryota; kingdom Viridiplantae; phylum Streptophyta; class Magnoliopsida; order Ranunculales; family Menispermaceae; genus Stephania; species Stephania japonica. The sequence goes on from CM077559.1 coordinate 38,878,951, forward strand.
ATTATGATTACCCAAGTTATACGAATATCAAATCGATACAACCTAATCAATAGTGTATATAACATCCTTTTATCACAAGATATCCTTTTGATCAAACATAAGGCATGGAATTGTCATCCAACATGTTCAATCGTACTAGTCTCGATTTCTTGGTAGACTGAAAACATCTAAGTGACATTGATCAATATCAATTCACTTAGACTAGGCCTTTTAACAGTCTAACACATCGAGGGATCCACTGGATATTTCTCTTTATATGAGAGGGACAAATTCTATCTTGATTACACAACTTCACCACATTATTCACACAGTAACCAATCACAACCTTTATAATCGTCCAATTAAAGACAACGTTTGATTGCATCAAATCACTATATTCCTAATGTTGAAGTCTCTGGTAATCTCAAGTCAGAGGACTGAATAATATACATATCATGATAAACAACTATGACTTAATCCATGTGATGTTCTTATAGCGGGTCAGTCCAATACTTTGTTCCCTAACAAGTACTCATGATCTTGATTCGTATTCCTATACGTATGATCATCGTATGATCATCAATCAAGACTCATACAAGTCTTAATTCATTATAGTTCTCAGTATAATAATCGACTAGGGACATTTAGGATATTTCTGTAAATACCCATGGATCTTATTATAATGTAAACATGCAAATCAATTATAATAAACAACAAATGAAATCCTCTATTTTATTAACTAAAATGTATTCATAAAGAATATTAATGGACTAACCTAGGGCACATTTCCCAACAGTTGATATCTCCCGATATGAAGTTCGTCGGGGGCTCTTATTAGAGTCTGTGGATATCTCATAGTCGCAATGGTTAGGACTGGTAGGCTGTGTTCTCGTCCTGAACCCGAGTCTGTTGGGCTTTTGCCGCGACTTAACGACCTTTCTGGTTGGGGCTACTTGCGTTTTTCGTGGTTTTCTTGGACAATCAATTATCGAGGATTTTCAGTGATTTACTACCATGCTGTCTGTATTATCCTCGTGATATTTCCTGCATGGTGTTGCTTTAGCCATTTATTTGACATTTGAAATTATATTTAAACTTCACTTGGTTCTTACTGTTATTTTCTATACTCACCGTTCTTTTTATAACGATGGGTGCAGCCCTGTCATATTGCAGGATCAATAATAGGTGATGGAAGTCGAGGGCTGCTAGGCGACTCCTTTTGTCTACAGTGTAGGTCTTTTGTAATACTTATGTATATGTTTTTGATACACTGGGTCATGGGTTTTTATGAGATTTTGGGACATGTATACCATAATTAATTATCCTCTGACCGGGTATACTTATGGAGGTATACATATGCGGAGTTTCCACACTCTAAGTTGTCCTGACTAGTATCTTAGGGTTATTCAGTTTAGCTGGAATAAAATTTACTTCTGCTATACTTTGATATTTCACTAAACTGAAATAACTTAATTACATTTAAAATGAATTAATTAATGATAAAGGTTAAGGAAGGCTGACTAGGCCTTCGTGGCTCAGCGAGACTGGCTCGGGGGTTTGCTCAAGTTTAGGCCTGGCAGTGCCCAATTCTAGATTTGTGGAATTTGGGGCCGTTACAAAAATAATTTTAAAAAAACCTCAACAGGATCGCAAATAAGTTCTATAAAATAAGATCTACAAAAGTAAACCATAGCTTGATTCATGATATCCTTATCTAATTGTTCAATTTTCAAGAAGTTCAAACGCGCGTCATATATCAGAAATCCACACATGAACGCTGATCGAAATTTGGAGTGCTAGCCCCAAGAGAGATAGAAAACGTTTTTCTTTCTCTTCCAAAATTCAGAGAATACAAAAATTGGGGAAACGAAATTCTTATTACGTTTTTGGGTATGACCATTTATTTATGTGTAGATAAGCTCTCACTTAAAACCCTATTCATAATACAACTATTGTATTTACGCTGTTTAAGTACATTGTATTTACGTTGTTTACGCAAATTACACTTATACCCCTATTAATAAGTTATCGCATAACGAATCAGAAGGGCTTATATATTATGAATTTTATCTTATAAAATTCAATACTCTAGACCATTTGAAACTGCACAAAGCCGTTCTTTGTGTGCGACTCAATAGGTTCATGCAACGTTAGTAGTGAACCAAAACTATTTTGGTATATAAGTCATAAACGATCTCTAGCAAGGCATTATGACTACTCAAGTAGCATGAATATCAAAATCGATACAACTTAATGAAATAACATATATCATATCCTTTTGTAGTGCGATATCCTTTGATTAAATATAAGGCATGGAAAGTCACCCTTAATGTTCAATTGTACTAGTCTCGATCTTTAGATAAATTGAAAACATACAAATGACATTGATCATATCAATTCAATTAGACTTGGCCATTTAACAATATAACACATCGAGGGATCCACTGATATCTTTCTCTTTATGAGAACGAAAAATTCTTTCTTGATTACACACCCTCACATATTGTTCACGTGATAACAAATCATAATCTTTATAACCGTCCGATTAAAAACAACATTTGATTGTGTCAAATTAACATGGTCATAATATTGAAGTCTATGGTAATTTCAAGTTGAAGGACTAAATGATATACCTATCAAGAGTAACACCTATGATTTAATTCATGTGGTGTTCTCATAACGGGTTGGTCCAGTACCTTGTTTCTTAACAAGTACTCATGATCTCGATTCGTATCCCTATATGCATGATCATCACATAACCATCAATCAAGACTCACACTAGTCTTAATTCATTATAGTTTCCAGTATAATGACCGACTAGGGACATTTAGGATATTTCAACAAATACTTATGGATCTTATTATAAGGTAAACATGCAATCACTTATAATAAAACATCAAATGAAAAACCTATATTTTTATTAACTAAAACTGTAAGATAAACAATATTTATAGATTGACTTAAGGCACATGCCCTAACATCTCCTACTTGCACTAATGCTAATTATTCATGTATCTAATACAAAATGACTGAACATGGCCATCATGCTTTGATTGTGGAAGAGCCTTCGTCAAAGGATCTACAACATTGTCTGTAGGAACTCTGTAAATATTCACGTATCCCCTCTCAATGATTTCTCTAATGAGATGAAAACGTCTGAGTATATGTTTGGATCTATGGTGAGATATTGGTTCCTTGGCCTGTGCTATAGCAACGTTGTCACAATATAAGCAAACAGGGTTAGCAATACTTGGAACCACACTTAGTTCAGATATGAACTTTTTGATCGAAACTGCCTCCTTAGCTTTATCGGATGTTGCAATGTACTCAGCTTCAGTTGTAGAATAGTTCATAGTCTCTTGCATCAAACTTTTCTAGCTCACTGCGCCTCCATTTAAAGTAAATAAATATTTAGACTGCGATCTGAAGTCATCTAGTCAGTTTGAAAACTTGCGTTTGTGTAACCATTTACAACAAGCTTGTCTTCCAAACTTCTATAAACCAATAACACTTCTTTAGTCCTTCGCAAGTACTTAAGAATGTTCTTTACTGCTAACCAATGACTCTCACCGGGATCAGACTGATATCTGTTTATTGCACTTAAAACATATGATACATCAGGTCGAGTGCATAACATGGCATACATGATAGATCCAATAGTTGATGCATATGGAATCGTATTCATGCGCTCTCACTCATCATTAGTCTTTGGACATTGAGTCTTGCTGAGAGTTGTACCATAAGACAATAGCAACGACCCTCTTTTAGAATCTTACATACTGAACCTATTCGGTACCTTGTCAATATAAGCACTCTGACTTAGGTCGATCAGCCTTTTAGATCTATCCCTATAGATTTTAATTCCAGGGATGTAGGCTGCATCTCCTAAGTCATTCATTAAGAAACACTTCCCTAACCAAGACTTGACACTCTGCAAGGTTGGGATGTCATTTCCAATGAGTAATATATCATCAACATACAGTACCAAAAAAACAGCTATGCTCCTACTAACCTTCTTGTATACACAAGGCTCATCTTCATTTTTAATGAAACAAAATTCCTTAATTGCTTCATCAAAATGAAGATTCCAACTCCGAGAAGCTTGCTTTAATTCATAAATTGATCTTTGAAGCTCTCACACTTTCCTAGAATTCTCAGGATGAACAAACCCTTTAGGCTGTATCATATACACATCTTAAAGTAGCTTTCCGTTTATAAAAGCTATTTTTGTTGGTGTTTGGGGTTCATGCGCAGCGGAGATTACAAAACAATTTTGACAAAAACCCCAACAGGATCCGAATCTAATTCCATTAAAAACGTTTAAACTATGAAAACTTAATCATACCTCAGTCGCGATGTACCTTTCTAAAGGTTAATCGATCTCTAAGGTACTGCCAACAACGAACGCCCTCTATCAGCAGTCCACACATAAACGGCGACCGAGATTTGAAGTGCTAGCTTCAGAGAATACGAAACCTTTTCGTTTCTCTCCAAAACGATCTAGAGCATACCAAAAACCCTAAGTTGTTTTTAAAACGAAAATAGAGTTTTGGCCTTTTAATCTTTCGTTTGTGTATTCTAACTCAAAGCGTCTATTTATACAACCTTTGTATATAGACGGTTAAATAAATTACACATATATCCTTACTTAAAGAAGTATAAGTGTAATACACTACAAGGACGTTTCTGTCATGAATTTTATCATATAAAATTCATTTTTCTGAACCATCTTAAAATCTCACAAATCCATTCTTAGTGTGCGACCCAATAGGCTCATACAACGTTGGCAGTGTATCAAAACACATTTTGGTATACAAGTCATAAGCGGCCTCTAGCAAGACATTATGACTACCCAAGTTGTACGAATATTAAATCGATACAACCTAATCAATATTGTATATAATATCCTTTTGTCACACGATATCCTTTTGATCAAATATAAGGCATGGAATTGTCATCCAACATGTTCAATCGTACTAGTCTCGATATCTAGGTAGAATGAAACATCCAAGTGATATTGATCAATATCAATTCACTTAGACTATGCCTTTTAACAGTCTAACACATCGAGGGATCCACTAGATATCTCTCTTTACATGAAAGGGACAAATTCTATCTTGATTACACAACTTCATCACATTGCTCACATAGTAACCAATCACAACCTTTATAATCGTTCGGTTAAAGACAACGTTTGATAGTGTCAAATCACTATGTTCCTAATGTTGAAGTCTCTGGTAATCTCAAGTCAGAGGACTGAAAAATATACCTGTCATGAGAAACAACTATGACTTAATCCATCTGATGTTCTCATAGCGGGTCGGTCCAGTACTTTGTTCCCTAATAAGTACTCATGATCTTGATTCGTATTCCTATACGTATGATCATCAATCAAGAATCATACTAGTCTTAATTCATTATAGTTTCCAGTATAATAATCGACTAGAGACATTTAGGATATTTCTGTAAATACCCATAGATCTTATTATAATGTAAACATGCAAATCAATTATAATAAACAACAAATGAAATCCTCTATTTTATTAACTAAAATGTATTCATAAAGACTATTAATGGATTGACCTAGGACACATTTCCCAACAGTTTTAACATCCATTTGCCATATCTCATAGTCATAATGTGTGACTATGGCAACTAAAATTCTAATGGATTTAAGCATGACTATAGGAGAAAAGTCTCGTCACGATCAACACCTTGAGTATGTCTAAAACCTTTTGCTACTAGCTGTGCTTTATAAGTATGCACATTGCCATCCATATCAGTTTTCTTCTTGAAAATCCATTTACATCCAATGGTCTTACCGCCTTCTGGTGAATCAACCAGGTTCCAAACTTGGTTATCTCAGAGTTCATGGCACAAAGCCATTTATCTGACTCAGGGCTAGACATAACCTCCTGATAAGTAGTAGGTTCATTTTGATCCATAACCAACACCTCACTACTATCAGTAATAAGAAATCCAAATCTCTCTAGCTGATGTCTTACCCTATTAGACCTACGTGGGCCTTGTGATACCTGTGGAGGCTCAACTAGTTCAAGACTTTGTTGATCTCCCACTAGCGGTTGACTGTTTATTTGTGGTTCTTGAACTTTTTCAAGACTAACTTTATTCCTATTATTGTCATTTGAAATAAACTCTTTCTCCATGAAGACACTATTCCGAGCAACAAACACTTTGTTCTCAGTGGAATTATAAAAGTATCCCTTAGTTTCTTTAGGATAACCAACAAATACACACTTGGTAGATTTGGCTGATAATTTTTCTGAGATTTGTTGTCGTACGAAAACCTCACAACACCAAATCTTAAGGAAAGACAAACTTGGTCTTTTCCCAAATCACAACTCATGTGTTGTTTTATCAACCTCTTTAGAAGGAACACGATTAAGTGTAAACGCAACAGTTTCTAAGGCATAGCCTCAAAAAGAAATAGGAAGATCTGCATGATTCATCATAGACCGAACCATATCCATTAAAGTTTGATTTCTCCTCTTAGAAACACCATTCCATTATGGAGTTAATGGAGGAGTTAACTGTGAGACAATCCCACAGTTTTTAAAATGATCATCAAACTCTCGGCTCAAATATTCACCACCTCGATCTGATCAAAGTGGTTTAATAGTTTTGCCAAGTTGATTTTGCACTTCATTCTAAAATGTTTTAAACATCTCAAAAGATTCACCTTTATGTTTCATGAGATACAAGTAACCATATCTGCTGAAATCATCGATAAAATTAATGAAGTACTGATAACCACCTCTAACCATTGTGTTTATAGGACCGCATATATCAGTATGTATTAGACCCAATAAATCACTTGCCCTTTCACTGTGTCCAGTAACGGGACTCTTTGTCATCTTGCTTGATAAACAAGATACACATGTTTCATGTAACGGCCCGATTTTCAATGGCCGTTATTGATGATGAAGTTGCAGATGAAAACGCCAGCGGGGACGTTCATGGGTCCCATAGTGAAGATAGAGCATGACCGAATAGGGTTTACAGTCCGTTTTGTGTGCTCTGGTGGTGAAGTTGCGATGTATAGGTCCAAATTAGTTAAATGACATCACATAATGTGTGTTTATATTGCCATTGACATGTGAGATTGTATGTTAAGTATTCACCTCGATATGTGTGTTGACGCGGGTACCGGGTAGGCTAAAAGACGAAATTTAGGCCGAGGGGAAATAATACACACATAAAATGAATTAAATGTGACAAAATAGTAAATTGGTGGGTGCCTAGAGACACGCGAGGTTGTGGTCGACACGCATGTGTGGTACGGTAATGTGCACGCCCGAGTACGCTCGTTGGCGTGCACGACGAAATTTTAGGCGCGAAAGTATAGGCGAATATATATTTATATATATAGGTAATTTAATATATATATAAATATATATATATTAAAATCAAAAAATTAAAAAAATAATTGTGAAATGACCAAAAAGAGTATTTGACAATGAAGTAAGAGGATAAAAATATAGGGGCAAAATAGTCATTTCACCCCAAAATGTGGATAATCACCATCGACACCCCCACATTTCTCACCGTTTCAATTAAGCGAGAAACCGAAGGAGGAGAAGAAGGAAGAAAAGAGAGAGGGATCGCGGAGAAGTCACGAGCTCGTGTTGGAGAGGTCGTCGCGAGGAGGCGAGGTGAGTGTTGTTGTTGTTGTACATTGTTTTTGTTGTATGTTGTTGTGGTGATTCGGTGGGGTGGAGCTCGAAAGCTCGGACGAACTGCGAGAGCAGTTCGTCCGAGGAGGGAGACGACCCCATGTCGTCTCCCCTTCCCCCCAATTCCAATCAATTGAGAAAAATAATAAAAATATTTAAAAAATATTATTTATTTAATACGGGTGGGTCCCCTGAACTGGGTTTGACCTGACCGAACCGAGTCAGACCCGGTTCGGGCCACCTGGACCGAGTCCAAGTCGGGCCCGGTCCAGGTCCATCCGGGTTGGGCCTGGGCCTGTTCGACCCGTCCCACCTAGGATGGTGCGTGCACCCTCCCCCCCATCTCCTTCCTCTTCAACAGAGGTGCTATGCACAACGTCTCTGGTTCAATTTTTTTTCCTCAATTGATTGGAATTGGGAGGGAGGGGGAGACATGGGGTCGTCTCCTTCCTCGAAGGAGCTGCAAGAGCAGTTCGTCCGAGCTTTCGAGCTCCACCCCACCGAACCACCAAATCACCACAACAACATACAACAACAACGTACAACAACAACAACACTCACATCGCCTCCTCGCGACGACCTCTCCAATACAAGCTCGTGACCTCTCCGCGATCCCTCTCTTTCCTTCCTTCTTCTCCTCCCTCGGTCTCTGGCTTGATCGAAACGGTGAGAAATGTGGCGGTGTTGATGGTGATTATCCACATTTTGGGGTGAAATGACCATTTTGCCCCTATGTTCTTATCCTCTAACTTAACCGTCAAATACCCTTTTTGGTCATTTCACAATTATTTTTTTAATTTTTTGATTTTAATATATATATACATATATTAAATTACCTATATATATAAATATATATATTCACATATATTTTCGCGCCTAAAATTTCATTGTGCACGCCAACGAGCGTACTCGGATGTGCACACTACTGTACCACCCACGCGTGTCGACTACGACCCCGTATGCCTCTAGGCGCCTACCAATTTACTATTTTGTCACATTTAATTCATTTTATGTGTGTATTATTTCCCCTCGGCCTAAATTTCGTCTTTTAGCTTACTCGGTACCCGCATCGACACGCATATCCAGGTAAATACTTAACACACAATCTCACATTTCTTTGGCAATATAAACACACATATTGCGATGCCATTTAACTAATTTGGACCTATACATCACAACTTCATCACTAGAACACACAAAACGGGCTGTAAACCCTATTTGGTCGTGCTCTGTCTTCACTATGGGACCTACGAACGTCCCCTCTGGCGTCCACGTTTGCAACTTCATCATCAATAACGGCCATTGAAAATCGTGCCATTACAGTTCTTCCCAACTAATTTGAAATTTTATCTCGAAATTTGAGATAACAAATATCTCTTCTCAAGGAACTGTAATACTGATGCAACTACCCATCAGGTCAACCAACCTAAACAAACGTTGGTGAACTAATCAAATCCCTAACTCTCGTGAACAAATGAAACTCAAATCTAGGTGAACTAATCAACCTATTCCAAGTAAACAAACCAACCTATATCTGGTGAACAAATCGACAAGTCCACAGTAAACCAATCAACCAGTCATTCATTAACTCCTGGTGTATCAATCAATCAATCTCTGGTGAACACATCAACTAGTCCCACATCAACCAGTCCCTAGTGAACCACATCAACCAGTCCTTTGTGAATCACATCAACCAGTCCTTTGTGAATCACATCAACCAGTCGTTAATGGACTCCTAGTGAACTAATCAACCAATTTTATAATCCCCAGAGAACGAATCAACTAGGACACGCTGGCCCAAAAATAAACTAACCAGCCTATATGCAACGAATGCATGAAAAAAAATTACTAGCATAAGTGTACATCAACGCGTATCCTAATCATGTTGTCGTGTTGTCTCTCTGATAGAATATGTCACTTCATAAGCTCTCTCATCAGCTGGTGGTATCTCTGGTGCTGAAGAAGCTCTCCAATAATCCACTCCAATGTGTCCTCTCTGAACGCATCTATAACATCTGCGTCTGTCACGTCCTCCAGACTGTCGACCCTCAGATCTTTGACCCTAACTCCGGTCCCTCTGATCCCAGTTTTTTCGATGACTCTATCATCTACTGTGTCGGTATGGGTACAATCTCATGTACCGCCTGGCAATCCTCATCGCTAAACTGATCATCAGTTTGATCCTGATCGTCCTCGCGACTCCAATCTGTTTGCCCTTCATCATAGTCGTACTGATCATTTCTTGGATCACGATCGTCACTGGAATCATGATCTAACTGCAAATCATCTCAGGGTGCTCGATGATCTGATTGCTCCTCGCTCTGCAGCAAGTATGTCTCGAGAGCTACAGCCCTATCATATATAGCCTGTAAAGTCTCTGCTCCACTCGCCACAATCACACCACCAATCCTCTCATCCAATCCCGTGATGAAGTAGTAAATCTGGAGTCTCTCAGTGTTCGCCACATCCATGGCATACATCATAAAATACCTGAACCTCTCCATGTATGCAAGCACAGATGTGGTATCCTGTCTCAGTGCAAGAAACTCCTCTCTAAGTCTCAACTGTACCTTAATGGGGATATACTCGTCAAGGAATAATTGTCGAAACTCTGCCCAAGTAGATGGCTCAGAATGTGTGTCGGTGTAGGTTATCCATTACACTGCTGCCTGGCCTCTCAAACAGTACCCCGAAATCTGCGCCTTCTCTGGTACCTCTAACAACTGGTGTAGTCGTCGGTGCATCATCTACCAATGCCCCACAATCTCTAGATCACTAACCCCAGTAAAGAAAGTGGGGTTGAACCTCATAAAGTCCTTTACCATCTTTGCTGCCTTCGACATCCTACTCCTAGCGATCGAATCAACTACCTGCTGCTCTGTCGTAGTGGGTGTCACATCGATAGTATCTATTGGCACCACAACAGGCTCGACCCTCTCTATCAGTGTTTCTAACCCTGCCACTTTTGTGGTAACAACTGGCGCTAATGCTGCCTAAGTAGTAGGTATAACTAACTCAGTAGTCGGTGCCACTGCAGGTACTCTCGAGCCTCGTATGTACTCCATAATCTCCGCCATCTATGCTTGTTATAACATTTACTAATTAGTGACTCTCTGCACCATAGCCCGCAAATGAGCTACCTCTTTAGTGGTAAGGTCACTGGTCCCCCCAACCTCCTGCTGAGTAGTCGGCGGAGTAGTAGTAGGAGTCTGTCCGTCCATCGTAAACTGCACAACCAACGTGCAGTGGATCAGACTCAATATGTACGCGTATAATCTTTATTTTACAATCAAAACATAAATACATATATATATATATATATATATATATATATATATATATATTCCTGATTCTACCCACCTCACATCACTTCCCAACTAAAGTTTTAATCATTCACTTGTGGTTTCCACATCTAAGATTCATTCATTAAGTTCATAGTCAGTTTTATCCTCAATTCAAAATGATACCTATGAGATCAATTAATTGTAGCGGTATCAGAGTTATCAATAAACCCACAATTCATTCCCTAGGCTCCTCAAACCTAGGCTCTGATACCAAATGTAACGGCCTCCAATTTTATCGGATGTCTCTGAATAGATATCCGATAAAATTAGAGGCCGTTACATTTCATATGATTCAAAATCAAATGAATCTAAAAGTCCATCTTTATAGATTTTAGAAATGCATTTCTCATTTATGTGACCAAGTCGACAATACCAAAGGTAGGTTTGATTCAAATTATTTGACTTAAATCTCTTTGTATTTACGTTAAAAATAGGAGTATCTATGGTCCTTCTTAAGTTTAGAATATAAAGACCGTCGCACAAATCAACATTTGTATTAAAAACGACTTTACGAGAAATGGAGCATTTATTATTCGCAATAATGAAATTTAAACCATTCAAATCCAAACATGAAACTGAAACGATGTTTTTGCTCAAGGTAGGGACATAATAATAATTATTTAAAACTAAAACTAGTCCACTAGATAAAGAAAACTCATAGCATCCTATAGCCAACACAACAGCCTTTGTTCTATTTTCGACTCGTAGGATAATTTCTCATTTCTTTCGCTTTCTACTTTTGATGAGACCCTACACATTAATGTAAATGTGAGAACCACATCCGGTATCCAATACCCAGGAATCACTAGTAGACAAGTTAACTTTAATAACATAAATACCTAAAGCAGTAGTCGCACTACTCTTCTTTTTCTTTTGATCTTCAATAAAGAGCTTGCAATTTCTTAACCAATGCCCAAGTGCATGACATAAATGACAATTTCCTTCTTTTTCTTTTTCTTTTTCTTTTTGGGACTGTGAAATAGAAGCAACTTTAGGCTTAACTTGTTCCACAAGATTTTTGACTGGCATAATACCCTTGGCAACTTTAGTCTTGCCTTTGGTCTTCTCCTTCAAAGCCTTTCCTTTTTGACCCATCAACACATTGACAATGAGTTTCTTGACAATCTACTCAGCAGTTTTGAGCATCAAACACAACTCTGAGATAGATCTCTCCATATTATTCATGTTGTACTTCATCACAAATTGTGAAAAACTATCAGGCAATGAATTAAAGATGAAATTCGTAGCCAACTCTTGGCTTAGTGAAAATCCAAGTCTGTCAAGATGTTCAATATAGCCTTTCATTTTCAGAACATCAAGGCTAACGATCGCACCCTCAGCCATTTTGAAAGAATGAAGGTTCTTGATTGTCTCGAACCTTTCTTGCCTAGCCTGCTGTTGAAACATTTCCTTCAGCATTGTAGCCATGGCGTAAGCTTCCATGTGTTCCATGTCCTTCTGAACTTCAGGAACCATGGCTGCCAACATAATGCATGCAACATAAGTAGAATCGTTGACATGCTTGGTATGTGTATCCTTCATGGTTCTTGCAACATTAGCTGGTGGTTCCTCAAGAATAGGACCATCTAGGTCGTATAACTTGTGTTCATGCTTAAGAACAATCCTCAAGTTTCTGAACCAGTCAAGAAAGTTTATCCCAGATAACTTATCCTTTCAAGGATGGATTGCACTGACAAGGGATTAGTGTGATTTAATGAAGCCATTAATCTACAACAAAGATTATGCAAAAGTTCATTTTAGTATAGAGGAATAGACTCCCACTAAATTAACAACCCTTCTTAAAAACACTATGTTAACTTAAGAAACTAAAACCTATGTTTCACCAAATTCAAAAACAGCTAAAGCATGACACTTTAAATTAGGTTATGTAGGTAGATGCCTTTTACCAATTACATCATATGTAACTTTTAGTTGTTTTTATGAGATTATGACATCTTATATCTTAGCATATTTTATCTCATCTTGTGCCTAAAGCTTAAAACCGTTTTGATAACTTTATCAAGTCTAACCATTTCAAACAATAAAGTAACCGTTACTCAACTTGCCTCACTAAGGTAACACAATACACTCTGCAAGGGCACACCATATTGATGTGATCAAATCAAAATCGCCAAAAATTTTTCATTATTTTAGTCAATTTAATAGACCAAAACTGCCCTTTATTTTTATTTTTGAAAATTAATTAAAACGTTTTTAATTAATACGGGCCCACATTTAACTCAATGTCTAATTCTAATCCAATTAGAATTTAAGATACATGGAATCCTAATCCAATTGAAATTTAATATACTTGGAATCCTAATTCAATTCCAATTCGTTATACATGTCACCTATCATAAAGGATTTTCTACCATTCTTATCCGATTACAAGTTTATCTCCTATCTAATATGAATATATTAACAGATAACAATAATGAGACATAATCAATGGTAATATCAATTCTTATTCAAAAGAAGAGCAATTGAATTAAGGAACGAAATATTAATCATGCATTCAACACCAGAATCATATTATATTAATCATATTAACCTAAACATGATTTTTATCATGGAGACATATATGATTATTTCACAAAACGAATAATGTATTCAACAACAGAATCATATTAAATCAATCATATTAACCTAAACATGATTTCTATCATGGAACATACAAAATTTGAATGGTTAAATTTAAAACATATGTTAATCGAAATATACTAAACATGAATTCAATCAATGAACCACATCATGCATATGTATCAAATACATAAATTAACAACATGCTTTAAAATCAATTCTTGATAACAACTATCACAGAACCTATATGAATATTATATATACCTTAATCACAATCATATTTTCACACATATATCACATATACATCAGAGAAAACATGCAAATGTTTAATAGAACCAAGCCTAAGGCTCTGATACCACTGTTGAGTTTTGGGGTTCATACGCAACAAAAAATTCAAAACAATTTTGAAAAATCCCAACAGGATCACAAATAAGTTTCATTAAACAAGATCTACAAAAGTAAACCATATATTTATTCATGATTTCCTTATCTGATTGTTCGATCTTCAAGTCGTTCAAGCGCGCGTCCTCTACCAGAAATCCATATACGAGCGGTGACCACAATTTGGAGTGCTAGCCCTAAGAGAGATTGAAAATGTTTTTCTTTCTCTCCCAAAATCCAGTGAATACGAAAATTGGAAAAACGAAAATCTTATCTTATGTTTTAGGTATCACCCTTTATTTATATGTGTAGATAAACTCTCAATTAAAATCCTATTCATAATACAACTATTGTATTCCTGTTGTTTAAGCAAATTACACATATACCCCTATTAATAAGTTATCATATAACGAATCATAAGGGCTTATATATTATGAATTTTATCTTATAAAATTCAATACTCTGGACCGTTTGAAATTGCGTAAAGCCATTCTTTGTGTGTGACCCAATAGGTTCATGCAATGTTGGTAGTGAACCAAAACCATTTTGGTATACAAGTTATAAGTGGTCTCTAACAATGCATTATGACTACCTAAGTAGCATGAATATCAAAATCGATACAATCTAATGAATAACATATATCATATCCTTTTGTTGTGCGATATCCTTTGATTAAATAAAAGACATGAAAAGTTGCCCTTAATATTCAATCGTACTAGTCTCGATCTTTAGATAGATTGAAAACATCCAAGAGACATTGATCATATCAATTCACTTGGACTTGTCCATTTAACAATTAACACATCAAGGGATCCACTGACATCTCTCTCTTTACGAGAGCGACAACTTCTTTCTTAATACCTTCACATATTGCTCACATGATAACCAATCATAATCTTTATAATCGTCCGGTTAAAGACAACATTTGATTGTATCAAATTACCATGCTCATAATATTGAAGTCTATGGTAATCTCAACTCTAAGGACTAAATGATATACCTATTAAGTGTAACAACTATGACTTAATTCATGTGGTATTCTCATAGCGGGTCGATCCAGTACCTTGTTCCTTAACAAGTACTCATGATCTCAATTCGTATCCCTATACGTATGATCATCACATGACCATCAATCAAGACTCGCGCTAGTCTTAATTCATTATAGTTCCCAGTATAATACCGATTAGGAACATTTAGGATATTTCAACAAATACCCATGTATCTTATTAGAAGGTAAACATGTAATCACTTATAATAAAACATCAAATGAAAAACATCTAATTTATTAACTAAAAATGTAAGATAA
The DNA here is from genome assembly GCA_039657345.1 of Stephania japonica. Classification (NCBI taxonomy): domain Eukaryota; kingdom Viridiplantae; phylum Streptophyta; class Magnoliopsida; order Ranunculales; family Menispermaceae; genus Stephania; species Stephania japonica. The sequence continues at coordinate 38,894,235 of CM077559.1, forward strand.
ACAATGTTTGTAGATTGACCTAGGGCACATGCCCCAACACATGGTGACTTATGTTAAGGATATTGGAGCGGTTCTATCTTTGGACTCAATGTAGCTTTGTTTTGTATTACTGTAATTATATGTTTTGAAATTGGGTTTTGGGAATGAGAGATCTTGGGGCTTATATATGATGATATTCTCTCATGTGATATAACTTTTGGTAGTGATGTATATATTTGTTGGGTTTCCACATTTCTAGGTGATCCTAACTTATACTTGAGGTTATTACATTGGTTGGAGATTGTAGTTGCTTCCGCTTGTCTTTGAATAAATCACTAATGTTAATGATCTCATCTTAAATTGTTGTATAAATGGTAAAAGGTAAGGTAAGGCTAACTAGATTTGTGTGGATTGTGTGAGAATTGACTCAAGGTCTACGTAAGTCTAGGATGGGCTGGGTCCAGTTTTAGGTTTATGGAAATGGGGCCGTCACAATTGGTTTTGGAGCCTAAGTTTGTAAAACTTGACTTTTGATTAACTCACAAACCATTAAGACATAATCAACAAAAGTTAGTACAATGGTTGAATTTAGAGTGGAACCCTATGATCCTGACTTTAGTCTTAGTTGGAAAGTGAGGAGAGTTGGGAAATTTAAAATCGCACTATGAGCTATTTGATGTATTGTATATACTATTATTGATAGCTATGTCCTGATCATGAAATCATTTTCGTTGCGAATTGCGATTGCTGAGCCGAGACCCACGGTATTGGTCCGAGAGATGTTCTGGTGAGGTGCAATGCTTGGTGGCCTAACATGGTGGCTATCACGGGAAAGCCAAAGGACTGGGTTGAGTTCAGAAAAAGGTGCTATTAGAAGTAATTCCCGCCTATAGCTTTGAACATGAATAGGTCTAGAGAGTGGGTGCGGAGAGACCGAGCATAGAGTGTGGGATATTTTGCATCTCCATCTTCTACTACTGTTGTATCACCTAGTCCAGTACGTAGTTATGTCAGTACACTATAACACACAACAACATTAGGTCCTCAGAGACAACAACATCAGAGGACTAATGGTAGAGGTGGTGGTCAGGGTAGTGGTAGATATGACCAGGTCAGAGTTCTAATCAATCTTAGAGATAGGACTAGGGCATTCCTTCTTGTTCAGGCTCTAGGGGAGGTTGTTTTGAGTGTGGTCAGATAGGTCACTTCATTGGTTCTTGTTTACGATTAGGTAGAGGGCAATAGCAACAGGGCTGGTTCGATGGTGTCATTTATTTTGGGTTGCATGGTTGATTTATTAGGTTTGAGACCTATTAGACTAGAGATACCCTTGAGTTGGGTTTCGGGGATCAAGTACAATGGAATTTTTTAAACCTTTTTAAAATATCCCTGAACCAGAATCCTATCAATTCCATTAAACTGACATATCATGAGAGAAAAACTATACCTTAACGAGCACAATTCCATGTCTGCTTTGTTTGGTGTTGATCGATTCTTTCAAGACGTTGCCAGAACTGAACGTTCTCTTTCAGAAATCCACACACGAACGGATGATCACGATCTGGAGTGCTAGCGCAAAAAATTTTAGGGAAGAAAATTCTCACAAAAACTCTCTAGAAAAATTTCTCTAGAAAAGTCTCTCACACATACAACTGTGACCCCTAATGTTTTATTTATAGTTCACTAATTCTAGTTGTAAAAGAACTCCATCTCATAGTCAGACTCTAAATAGAGTCTTAGATAAAGTCCAACTCTAAAAAGGATAGAGTCATAGACAATCTACAATTACTAATCTAATAAGAGTTGTAACTTATCAAAAACTCAAATAAGAATTAAAGTCATACTTTAATTCCAATTAGAGTCCTATTCAAAATAGGATTTACTAAGAGACTAAATTTTTAGTCACACTAGAAATGTAGGAGAGTTTTGAATCCTAGTCAAACTAGGACACTTAATGAGAATATTCAAAATGAATTTTATCAAATAAAAATTCATCAACCTAGATAATATTAAATCGCGCAAGTTCGTTCTTTGTATGCGACCCAATAGGTTCATACGACGTTGGCAGTGAACAATTCGGCACACAAGTCATAAGCGACCTCTAGCATGACATTATGACTACCCAAGTTGCATGAAGATCAATAAATCGATACAACTTAATAGATAGTGTACCCTTTTGCCACGTGATATCTTTTTATTAAACTTAAGACATGGAATGTCATCCTTATAGTTCAATATACTAGTCTCGATCTTTGAGTAGGCTAAATTGTCAAGTAGCGTTGACCTAATCAATTCACTAGATATGGCCATTTACCAGTCTAACATATCAAGGGGCCCGATAGATATATCTCTAAAAAATATAGAGACAAATCCCATCTTGATCACACAACTTCCATACATTAGTCAGACAATGACCAATCACAATCTTTATAATCACCTGGTTAAAGACGATGTTTAATTGTGTCAAATTATTGTGCTCCTAATGTTGAAGTCTCTGGTGATCTCAAGTCGAAGGACTAAACGATATAACTATCATGAGAATCACTTATGACATTGACCATGTAGCATTCTTATAGCGGGTCGGTTTAGTATTTGTTTCTAACAAATACTCATGATCTTGATTCTTATCCGTATACTCATAATCATCACATGGCTATCAATCAAGACTCATACTAGTCTTAATTTATTATTGTTCCCACAATAATAACAGACTAGGGACGTTTAAAATAATACATTAATTATTCATGGATACTATTATAAAAGAAACATACATCTACTCATAATAGTTAAACAACATTTACAGAATTGGCCTATGGCACATTTTCCAACACCTTGATCCTTAGCATGACTACTGGGGACAAGATTTATCCAAAATTAGTATGTGTGGGTTGTTCGGTAGAAATAGGGGGTCATGTCTTACCTGCAGACTTAAGAGTGTTGGAGTTCTAAGAGTTTGATGCATTATTGGGAATGGGTTGGTTGGATGCATATCATGCACAGATCCATTATTTCAGCAAAAAGTTGTATTTCAAACTCTAGAGTATCCAGAGTTTAGTTTCTAAGGGGCTTCAACCAGACTACCGTTAACTAGAGGCAAAGTAACTTCTAGCAGTGAAGTGGAGATCTTTGCTACTGTTTTGGGTATGACTAGGAAAGTTGAGACTAGAATGAAGGATTTACTCTTAGTACGTGACTTTCCGAAGGTATTTCCATCGAAATTGCCAGGTTTACCACCGCCTAGAGAGATTGATTTCATTATCGATTTAGTTCTGGGTACTAAACTGATATCCATCCCACCGTACCGTATGGCTCCAAAAGAGCTAGAGGAGATGTGATTACAGTTAGATGAGTTGTTAGAGTTGGGTTTTATTTACCTTAGTATGTCACCTTGGGGAGCACTGGTCTTTTTTGTGAAGAAGAAATACGGTAGCCTTCGATTGACTATTGATTGTAGGCAGTTAAACCAGGTTATAGTGAAGAACAAATATTCACTTTCTCGGATAGATGACTTGTTCGATCAGTTGACAAGAGCACATTGGTTCTTAAAGATAGATTGAGGTCTAGTTATCACCAGTTGAGGATTAGAGTGAAAGATAGGGAGAAGACTGCTTTTCATACTTGATAAGGGCATGACTGTAAATCATTTGGACTGATTAATGTGCCAGCCATGTTTATGGATTTGATGTGTCGAGTGTTGAGACAGTATTTGGATAGATTCTTCATAGTGTTTATTGACGATATCTTGATATATTCTAAGACTCGTGAGGATCACGAACACCTTAGGATGATTTTGCAACTACTGAGGGCGCAATGACTGTACGCCAAGTTTAGTAAGTGTAAATTTTGGCTTACAGAGGTCGGATTCTTAGGACACATTATCGAGGCTAGCGGAATGTCAGTAGACCCTGCTAAGGTCAGAGTTGTTATTGATTGGCCTACATCGAGATTAGTATCAGATACCTGCAGTTTTCTTGGCTTGTCAGGATACTATCGGCGTTTAGTGAAAGACTTTTTGAAGATTGCAGCTCCTATGACGCATTTGACGAAGAAGGGCATGCTTTTTCAGTGGAACGATGATTGTGAGCAGGCGTTCTTGACTTTAAAGGCACGTTTGACTATCGCACCAGTTTTAGTGTTACCTGAGTAAGGAAATGGCTATGAGGTGAACATCGTTGCTTCTAAGATCGATTTGAGTTGTGTTTTGATGCAGGACGATAGAGTAATTGCCTATGCGTCCAGACAGCTAAAGGTTCACGAGAAGAATTATAACAACCATTTTCCAAATAGACCACCACGGGGGACCAATGCGGACCCACAGTTTGTCTTACCAGCGACAGTTGTGCTCTACATTGGATTATATCCTCCATTTTATCTTTTTAAAACTTATTAATTATCCATTTACTGATTAAGTTGTATTGAAATCAAATTATATATTAAGTCATTATAGAATCCTCAAATTCATATACAGCGAAAGTCTTACTAACACATTTACTCGGATAATGATACTATAAATGTGTAACATAAACAATAAACCTAATGTGGAAAACCCATATATAACCATAAATACCTCTGAAATGACAAAAAGATTAATATATACAAGGTATCTCAAAATATCTCACAATCCGTAAACCTAAAATGAAATAAAAAATATATAATACAAACGTACGAGTAAGGCAATCTCATATCAACAGTACTCTGGCAACTTGCCCTTGCTAATGCTCGTACTAGGATCTGCACTCAAGACATCACAAAAGGCAGATGACGAGTCCAGAGTGAATATTCCCAAGGAAATTAAGTTAGCAATACTGAAAGTAAATACTGGAATTTAAATAAAGCTATTAAATAACATGCGGAAATAAATACAAGCAACTGCGCTCATCGCATAAATGGATAATAGGGAAAGCTCAAAGTGTGTTCCTAGCCCCTAGGGTCAGACTACAACCATAATTCGGAATTTTTCACAGCACACTGCCGACGAGTCCTACTCAAGCAGGGCTAATATCTAGATCCGCTCGATGGCCACCGTTACACCTACGATACATCGACACATGCTACGACGTGATACTCAGGTCGTGCTATTCACGGAGACTGATTTGGTAGGACGTGCTATGGTGTAGTGGACATACACATAGGAATGGAACGAAGGGAGCCCCGCTCAACGTTTACCCAAATAGCCATAACCAGAGAAGAATATTGAAATCAAAGAAATTGAATTTAAATGCCAAAAGAAGTAAATACTCAAGTAATTTCAGTTGGGATACTACATACCTCAAACTGCACTCCTCGTCCCGTAAAATAAACCCCGGTCTAGCTCTTCCAAATCTTCGATATCCAAAATATCGCCCTAAATGTCCTAATACCATTTATAATTGATTTAACTTCAATTGAATGTATTATATCAATTTTACGCTTTACGAGGTAAAAACCCCGACATCTCCCAAAAGTCCTGAAAAAGTCTCGAAACTCTTTTATGAACCCTTTTTCTAATTTCTCATATTTTTCTGTATTTTCTAATTTTTTTTTTCATAATTTTTAGCTATTTTTTCTCCAATTTTCTAAAATTTCAAGAATATATATTTACTTACTTTTTTTATTTTTATTTTATTTATTTGGGTTGGGCTGAATCGGACTCGGTTCAGCCCAACAAGACCGACCAGGTCTGGGTCGACTCGGCCCGACCTGCTTGGGCCAGGATCGGGTCAGCCCGACCCGTTCGGGCTTGGGCAACCAGGCCCGGTCTGTTTGGGTGGGGGGTGCACACGAAGCAGGGGCTCCCTGGTTCGGTCATTTCAATTTTTTTTCTTTTAATGGATTGGGTGGGTGGGTGGGTGGGTGGGAAGGAGGAAGGGGAGACAACACCTATGTTCTCTCCCTCCTCGGACGAACTGCTTGTGCAGTTCGTTCGAGCCCTCGATCACCACCTTCACCACAACACCAACCACACATCACACACTAACAACAACGCCAACATCAACAATAACAATAACAATCTTACCTCGACATCGCGAGCACAATCTCGCCTCTTTCCCTCGATTTTTCTTCTTTTGTCTCGGCTCGGCTCTCTCATTTTCTTCCTCTCTTTCGATCAATTTTGTGATGAAAATGTGGGTGTCGGTGGTGGTTATTGATATTTTGGGTCATATGACCAAAATGCCCCTATATTCTTATCCTCAACCTTAATAATCAAATGCCCTTTTTGGTCATTTTATAATTCTTTTTAATTTCTAATTTTAATAAATACATGTTTATATATATTTTAAATTATATATACATATTCGCCTATACTTTCATGCTTACAGTTCCATTGTGCGCGCCAACGAGCACACTTGGGAGTGCACACTACCATATGACTTAACGTGTGTAGCCCACAACCCTACATCACTAGAAATCCATCAAATTTACTATTTTATCACATTTAATTTATTTCATGTGTGTATTATTTTCCTCGACCTAGTATTTCATCTTTTAGCCTACCCGGTACCCACGTCAACACGCATATCGAGACAAATACTTAAGCACATAATCTCACACATCAATTGAAATATAATTACACACATCGCGATGTCGTTTAATCTATTTTAACATAAACATTGCAAAATTAGACAAAACAACACATAAAATAACTATTTACCTAGCTCTAGGCGCATTCCAGCCTAGATGCAGGTCCCACGGGTGTTTGAGTTGTCCGCCACGCCTACAATACGTCATAAATAATGACGAATTAAATTCAGGCCGTTACAATTCTTCACAACTAGGTGAAATTTCATCCCAAAATTTAAATTAAACTTCAATACTTACCGACAAATTGTTAAAATTAAAATTAAACTTAAACTTAAACTTAAATTAAACTTAAAATTAAATTCAGGCCGTTACAATTCTTCCCAATCAGGCGGTTCCTCAGCGTTTGAATCCTCCTATCTATAATGACACGTTTGGTCGCACCTAAATATGACGTACATTAACCATAGGTCTCAGTCCCGACCTAGCTAGCCTCAACATGGATATGTGAAACACTGGATGTACCCCCGCTAACTATGGCGATAACTCTAAACGGTATGCCACTCTGCCAACACGTTCCTCAATTCTGAACGGTCCAATGAACCTTGGTGCCAATTTCCCCTTAATGCCCAATCTTTGATGACCCTTCCAGGGTGAAACCTTCAAGTACACCATATCTCCAACCTCGTAGCTCAGATCCCCGTGATACCTATCCACATATTTCTTTTGTATATCCTGCGCCACCTGAAGTCTCTGTCTAATCTGCCATACCTTCTTAGTGTGATCCACAACAACCTCAGGTCTTATAGCCGTTCTATCCTCCCGTGCCGCCCAACATGCTGGTGACCTGCAGGGCCTACCATATAGTGCCTCGAACGGTGGCATCCCGATACTCGCCTGATAGCTGTTGTTGTACGCAAACTTGCACATCGATAGATAATCCTCCCTTGATCCACCAAGCTGTAGCATACACGCCCTGACCATATCCTCGAGAATTTGAATCAACCGCTCAGACTACCCGTCAGTCTGTGGATGGTATGCATTACTGAACTGTAGTCGAATGTCAAACTGCTCCTGCATATGCTAATAAAGCCTCGAAGTAAACCTTGAATCTTTGTTAGAAACAATGGAGACCGGTACACCGTGCAATTTAACAATCTCTCTCTCTCGAAAATAGTGCTCCATTATATAACTGAATATCCCATGGCGATCGGTATAAAGTGTGCCTACTTCGTCAACCTGTCGATAACTACCCAAATTGCGTTGTGTCTCCTCGTAGTCTACGGTAGGCCACTGAGGAATTTCATGGTCACGTGTTCCCAATTTCACTGAGGAATGGGAAACAGCTTTAGCAACCCAACTGGTCTCTTGTGCTCACTCTTCACCTGTTGGCAAATATGACAATTCTAGACGTACCTCCTCACGTCAGACTTCATCTGTGGCCACCAAAAAAATCGCTGAAGGTCGTGATACATCTTAGTTTGACCGGTATCAACTGTAAATTGCGTTCAGTGTGCGTCCTCGAGAATACTGTCCCTGAGCTCCGGTACCTCCGGTATCCACAAACGACCCCTGTGTCTCAAGCAATCGTCTGAAACCTTAGACCACTCTGTGCACCCTGGATCCTGAGCCAGTCTACTGATCCGTAAATACAGGCCCTCAATTCTCTATAACTCAGCAACCTGCTCTAGAGACACCGTAAGAACTCGTATCTGGCCACAAATGTGTAGCTTAGCAATAAACTTTGTCACACATGACACCGACAAACCCTCAAACAACCTATGCTCGTGTGTCATATGTCGCAGTCTCGTCTGACTCTCGATGTCGCTCTTGCTTAACGCATTGGCTACGACATTCGCCTTCCCCAAATGATACTCGCTAGTGATATCGTAGCCTTTTAATAACTCGAGCCATCTTCGATGTCTCATGTTCAACTCCCTCTGAGTGAACAGATATCTCAAACTCTGTTGGTCAGTGAACAGCACGAACCTCTCACCATAAAGGTAATGCCTCTAGGCCTTTATTGCAAACATGGTCGTCACAAGCTCCAAGTTGTACATGGATAACTCTCCTCGTGTGATCTCAATAGTCGTGATAGATAGGCCATTGGGTGTCCATCCTGCATCAACATGTAACCCAACCCAGTGCCTGATGCACCACTGTAAACTAAGAAACCCTTACCTGTCACAGGTAATGCCAAAACTGGCGCAGAAGTCAACTGTCTCTTCAGCTCCCAAAAAACATCCTCACACTCCTGCAACCAGTTAAATCTGACATCCTTCTTGGTCAACCTCATCATTGGCGCTGCAATAAGTAAGAAATCCTGCACGAAACGCCTGTAATATCCTGCCAAACCTAGGAAACTCCAGATATCAAAAACATACTCAGGTGTCCTCTAATCAATGATAGCCTAAATCTTGTCACCATTTACTGATATACCCTGATCGCTGATGACGTGCCCTAAAAACTTCACCTCACTCAGCCAAAATGTGCACTTGCTGAACTTGGCGTAAAGTTGATGCTCTGTTAACATCACCAACACCTCCTTGAGATGCCTCTCGTGATCCACACGAGTCCTGCTGTAAATCAGGATGTCGTCGATGAAAACAATGACGTATCGATCCAAAAATGGCCTGAGCACCGTGTGCATCAAATCCATGAAGATCGTCGGTACGATAGTCAACCGAAATGGCATGACTGTAAACTCATACAACCCATATTGCGTACTGAAAGCAGTCTTCTCGATATCCCCCTCTCGAATCCTCAACTGATGGTATCATGATTTTAGGACAATTTTCGAGAAGAATTTGGCTCCTGCCAACTGATCGAACAAGTTGTCAATCCAGGGAAGTGGGTAACTGTTCCTAATCGTCACCTGATTCAACTTCTTGTAATCCACACACATCCGCATCGAACTGTCCTCCTTCTTCACAAAAAGAACTAGAGCTCCCCCATGGTGACATGATAGGGTGAATGAGTTCCTTCAGCAGTAACTCCTCTAACTGGGTCCTCAACTCCTCCTACTCCGATGCTGACATCCTATACGACTTGCTATAAATCGGCTGAGTCCACGGAATCAGCTCGATAATGAACTCAACAACTCTCGGTGGAGGCAATCCTGGCAAATCCTTAGGAAACACATTAGACAACTCGCAAACAACCGGGACATCCTCAACCCTAATCACTGCCCTAAGCTCTGGCTCCACCATAGCCGTGTACGCCTCCATCTCTTGTGACGTAGCTAGTCTGCCTCGAGTGATAGGTAATGTTGACGCAACTCCGACAAATGAAAACTCTAGAATTTGCTAAAACAATTGATCTGTGCGTGATACGATGATAACCAATCCATACCGAACATCGTGTCGAACTCCAAGTACTCTAATACTCTCAAATCATCTGGTAATTGATGTCCCTCTATCACAACCACACAATCCTGCAAATTCGGTTAGGGTAAGTCTTATCCCCATTTTTTGTACTGAGAATAAGATGTGTATCTAAAGTCTATGTACCTAACCCTAACAATCTTACTATACGTCCAGATATAAAAGAAAGTGTGCTGCCTGAATCTAATATGACATGCATAAAAGTATCACATACATATAACATACCCTCAACAAGCTGTCTGGTCGCGCCTCACAGTCTTGCTGTGCAACCCCAAAAGTAGCTGTCTGGGCCCTATGTCTGGCCTGATTAGTCTGTGATGATACTGGCGCTGGTCTGGTACACTCTGCCATAAGATGTCCCACTTGACGACAATGATAACAAGCATGACTGTCTGATCTGCCAGTAGTCCTCTGACTCTACGCCTGACTCTGACCTTGGCTCTGTCCTCTCAGACCCTGATCTTTATCCTGCCTCTACTGCTGTCTCGGCCGATCAACTGGTGTAGAGGCTGCAGAATACGCTACCTCGCGATCATCACGTTTATCCCGATCATCCTAACGATATTTGTCGCTTCTGCGACCCTGATCAGACTGCCAATCACCTCTACCTCTACCTTTATGAGGTCTCTAGCCCTGTCCCTATCGGCTATAATCTCTTCTCTGTCTCTTCGACCTCTGATTAGACCAAGAACCCTGAGCTGGATGACTCTGCTGACCCCGCAGCGCAGTCTGAATTGCCAATCTGCTAGCACTCTATACTATATAAGTCTCATGAGAAAGAGACCAGTCGTATACCTGAGCCAAAATAGCCACTCCACTGGAAACAACTATGGTACCTATCCTCTTGTCCATTCCTCGGACAAAGTAATATATCTACAACCTATTTGTTGCTGCCAGATCCATAGAGTATGACAAGAGATATATGTACTTCTCCATGTACTCGGTAACAGACATATCGCCCTGAACCAGTGTCAATAACTCCTCTCTTAATCGAATCCTGACCTCCATAGGTATATACTTATTCATGAACAATGCTCTGAAATTAACTCAAGTAGTAACCGTAGGATGTGTCGCTTTATAGGTGGTCCACCATACAGCAGCAGCAGATCTCAGGCAATAACTAGCCAATTTCGGTCTATCAACCTCATCAACCAATAACATTTTGTGTAATCTCTCGTGAGCTAATAACCACCTTTCGGTTATCTCTGGGTCTTCAGCTCCATAAAAGTATCCTGGAGAAAACCTAAGATAATCTTTTAGTTTCTTCGCCTCCACAATCATCAAACTCCCTGATGAAGAAGCTACAACTGACTGCTCGGTAGTCAAAGGAGTCAGAACTAACGTAGTCTCCTGGAACAACCACTGGTATAGCCCTCTCGGCATGTGTCTCAGATACTACAGCCTGCCCCTAAGTCTTAGCAATAGTGGGAACAATAATTGCAGGAGTAATAACTAATGGTGCAGCTACGACTTTAGTAGGAGCTGTCGTAGTTTCACGAGTCCTCAATAAATCAAACAACTGTGCGAACCTATCATCAATCGTCTACGTTAATGACTCTAACATCAATGTCGGCCTAATAGGATCACTAGTATCTCCAACCTGTAGCTGATGTTGGACTAAGTAGTTAGTCACTCTAACTCAGACCGGAATTTTGATGGAAACAAACAAGGTGAAAATATACTAATAAGTTTTATCAAGTGTATTTCAGTTTCGTCAAAGGTTGCGAAACATCACATCATGGGTATTCGAGCATTCAAGCTATACAAGTTCAAGACTCGGCATACAAAAAGGAATGAAGATGAAAGATCAAGGCTAAGAATTGTAAAATTAATGTAAGGTATTCAAGTTCACTTAAGCAAGCCTATTGCATTAGTTCATGCATATCGTGATTTTAAAATAGATTTTCACATGTCAGGCGATTACTTGAAGTTTTCGGTCCTATAAGTCTAAACTATGTTAAACTATATGTGTATGTTAATATCGCATTTTTGAAAATCATTGTGAAAGCTTTTGAAAAAGAAAAACTTGTTTTTGAAAGATCTTTGAAAAGAAAACGTATATTTGCGAAAAGTCCCTCGCAAATCATGAAACCGAGATTTTCCATTTTCGGGATTTGTGAAAATATCCGGACCATCCAAATAGGCCATATGACCCATAACAAACATGTACAATATGTTATATGAGGGTTTATTGGGTCTAGGACGTGTTAAAGGGTCGCTAACACAAGGGACAGAATTAATTATTTTGAGGTCCCTGCGGTTAGCGCGCTAATATCTTGTTATTAGCGCGCTATGTGCGAGTTAGCGCGCTAGGTCATAAAATTAGCGCGCTAATTGCGATCTGACATGCTTTTTTTATAAAGCTGAAAAATCCACTTTAATTCGAATTTTTGATTAAATCTCGGCCCTTGGATGCACACAACGGTCATATATGGGTCTATAAATATATACAACACTCCCAAACACATTAGGCACATAAGTTAGGTTTTGAAATCAAATAAAAACACTTGTGCTTAATTTTTTCAAGAGAAGGAGCTTGGGGTTTTCAAGCTACACTTAGAGGCTGTTCCTTCAACTTCAAAACCAGCACTCTTTGGACACTCTAAGGAGTTCAACAACCTCTCCAGAGCTGATTTTCAAGTCATCTTCTTGGGGTTGTAAGAAAGTCCATTCCCTAGCTTTTCTTGTGCTCAATTTATATATTCTTATGTGATTGATTTGGGAAACTACTTGTTGTGTTTTTTAAACACACTTGTATTGGGTTTTGCTCTTAAAATTGATTCATTAAACCCTTGGACTGATTTGAACAAGAATTTGTGCTTAAACTTGATTTTTATCAAACTTCTTGTTCTTTGGATTTGAAACCGGTTTTGCTCTCATCAATCTATTTAAAACGGTTTCATATTTGAGTTTTGCACAAAATCAGTTTTATATTTGCATTTCTCAATTGTTTTCATACTTGCATGCATAAGAGTGATTAGGCTCTAGGTGGCTTGCTTGTATTTGAACTTGATACCACTTTACTTTGTAAAGTATATTTCAATTGTATTCAAACCTTGATTGTAAGACTTAGTGGGATCTAAGTCGAAAGAGAAGACCTAGTGGAGGCTAGGCATATATCCTAGTTGCGACTAGGTGGGAAAATTCCTAGGTGGGTCTAGGTGGGGAAAATCCTAGTTGCGGCTAGGTGGTTGTATAAGACCTTATTGCGGTAAGGCATCGAGTAAGAGACCTAGTTGAGGCTAGGCATTCACTAGGCTAGTTGGCTTAGGTTGTAACACTTATTGATAATATAAGTGGGGGTTGAAAATCCTAACCGGGGAGGTTAGGTAGTGGATGTAGATCGGTTGGATCGAACCACTATATATCATGTGTCTTATTTCCATCTCTTCTACCCCCTTCTTGATTGCATAGCATTGACATTTTTCATTGGTGTATGCATTATCATTATTATTTGTGCTTAAAGTTTCAAAAAGGCGATAAACTCTCGGTAACCCAATTCACCCCCCCTCTTGGGTGACCTTCAATTGGTATCAGAGCGGGTTATTGCTCAAAGTGTTACTAATGTATCTTTGAGTGTTTTTGTGCAAAGATGCAATCTCTAGATTTTTCTCGCCTTAGGGAAGGCAACTCCTCCGTTCGGCCTCCCTACTTTGATGGGACAAACTATGCACATTGGAAGGTTAGGATGAAGTTCTACATTAGAGCTCAAAATAGATTTTTGTGGGAAGCAATTGAGAATGGCTACACTCCACCGAACAAGCCCTTGAAAGAATACACCGCCGAGGAGATCAAGATTGAGCTCTCAAATGATCAAGTTTGTGAATCATTTGTTTTGTGCACTAAGTGAGAACGAATTCAACCGAGTTAGTGCTTGTCAAACGGCCAAGGAAGTGTGGAAAAAACTTGAAGTGCATTATGAAGGGACACAACAAGTCAAGAACACTAAATTGAGGATTCTTGAAGAGCATTATGAGACTTTTCGTGTAGAGCCCCATGAAGATATAGCCACGGCCATAACGAGGTTCACGAAGCTTTTGAATGAAATCAAAAACCTTGGAAAACATTATGATCAAGAGAACTCGGTGTACAAGTTTCTTAGAGGCTTGCCTAAGGAATGGGATGCGAAGAAGTATGCTATTCAATCGGCGCAAAACCTTGGAGATTACACCTTTGATGCATTATGTGGAGAGTTGACGGTCCACGAATTCGAGCTAAAAGACCGTGCTAGATTGGAAGCACTCGGTGGTTCGACCAAGAAAGAATCAAGGAAGGAGCATGCCTTAAAAGCTAATTGTTCATCGACCGAAGATGATGTGAGCTCAAGTGAGAGTGACTCCATTGAACAAGAAGTGGCCATGTTATCAAGAAAGCTCAAGAAGGCAACATACAAAAGAGACAAGTACAAGAAGAAGTACAAAGGCGCAAACAATGCAAGCAAATCACGAGAGATGATTTGCTATAGTTGCGGCAAACCGGGACATAAGGCAACGGAGTGCAAGTACATGAGAAGAAGCAAGAAATATGACTCATCATCATCATCATCATCATCTAGCTCCGACTCCGAGTCGGAAAATGAGAAGGCTATCCTTTGTCTTATGGCAAGGAGTGAGGTAAGTGACTCTATCTCTCTTAATCATGATCATGTAAATGCATTGGATAATATGTCTATTATTCATGACCTTAGGAATGAATTAGAAAAGGAGGTCAAGAAGGCCAAGCAACTCAAAAAGAGTTTGATCAAAGCTATTAGTGAAATTGAATCTCAAAATGAGATTATTGATGATCTACAACAGAACTTAGAATTGGCCATAAATGAGAAAAATGGCCTAGCAAAAGAAATAGAGGACTTGACCACTACGGTGACCAAGTTCACAAGTGGCACTAAAATGTTTGACATGATGTTGGGTGCACAACGACGTGCACTAAACAAGAGAGGCATAGGCTATGGTGCAAGCCTATTGAGCTATGAAAAGCTTTTGGCCGAGTCTAAGATATGCTTAAAATGCAATAGATCTCATAATGTTGGCAAATGTGTACTAAATAGGACCAATAAAGCTAAACTTGCATGGGTAGAAAAGAATGTATGTGATACACATGTTAGGGAACACAAAGGTGTATGGGTACCAAAGTCCATGATTCATAGAGTGAATTAGATTCACTTTGGAACATGAATGTGCTAAAATGACAAATTGATATATATATATATAGGAGCTAAGGATGATAGGTCTAGTATTAGTTACATACACATAGCATGCATACACTGATTTTTGATGTCATGACTGCATCTCATATACATTTTATGTAGGACCATAATGAATTAATACAATGTAGCCAAGCACATTTTGGCCAAATTCATTGACACAGCGTGAGTTAGGCATTTCACATAAATTGGACCTTTTACACATGCTTTAAGTGTTTTAATCATCTTTATATGGTGGTAATGAAGTGTCCATGAAGTTTGAGGTAAATCGGAGTTGTGCATCAAAAACTCAAAAATTTTAATTCCGAAATTCTAGAGAGGAATTAGCGCGCTAGGTATTTCCATTAGCGCGCTAGGTCCAACAATTAGCGCGCTAGGTCCATCAATTAGCGCGCTAATACCCCCTGACTAGACAAACTGCACATTTACTATGTTTCAAAGTCATATGTTAAAGCCATTGTTTTATTTTGGGGGAGACTTTTAGATAATGAGAATGACATTGATAGGGGGAGACCTTTATACCCATTTTCGTTAGTATCTATTCTTTTTGGGGTTAAGACATGTACCAAAAATGAGGAATTTATTGGAATCACAAACCAAATCATGCATGTTGATAGGGGGAGCCTAGATTCCTTAAGCTTTCATTTGATGCATATCGATAGGGGGAGCATTTATTTGGTATCATTTTTATAAAACGGGGGAGCCTTTCTTATGGTATCATGATCTTTCTCATGCCCCACTTTTTGATGGTATCAAACGGGGAGAAAGGTGCTGAACTTGAAAGAGTTTAAATTTTAACCATTAATGTGATGTTCATACACTTGTATTATGTTTTATGCTTGTCAAGTTCACATTGTTTGTTATCATCAAAAAGGGGAGATTGTTGGACTAAGTAGTTAGTCACTCTAACTCGACCGAATTTTGATGGAAACAAACAAGGTGAAAATATACTAATAAGTTTTATCAAGTGTATTTCAGTTTCGTCAAAGGTTGCGAAACATCACATCATGGGTATTCGAGCATTCAAGCTATACAAGTTCAAGACTCGGCATACAAAAAGGAATGAAGATGAAAGATCAAGGCTAAGAATTGTAAAATTAATGTAAGGTATTCAAGTTCACTTAAGCAAGCCTATTGCATTAGTTCATGCATATCGTGATTTTAAAATAGATTTTCACATGTCAGGCGATTACTTGAAGTTTTCGGTCCTATAAGTCTAAACTATGTTAAACTATATGTGTATGTTAATATCGCATTTTTGAAAATCATTGTGAAAGCTTTTGAAAAAGAAAAACTTGTTTTTGAAAGATCTTTGAAAAGAAAACTGTATATTTGCAGAAAAGTCCCTCGCAAATCATGAAACCGAGATTTTCCATTTTCGGGATTTGTGAAAATATCCGGACCATCCAAATAGGCCATATGACCCATAACAAACATGTACAATATGTTATATGAGGGTTTATTGGGTCTAGGACGTGTTAAAGGGTCGCTAACACAAGGGACAGAATTAATTATTTTGAGGTCCCTGCAGTTAGCGCGCTAATATTGTTATTAGCGCGCTATGTGCAGAGTTAGCGCGCTAGGTCATAAAATTAGCGCGCTAATTGCAGTTCCTGACAACTTTTTATAAAGCTGAAAAATCCACTTTAATTCGAATTTTTGATTAAATCTCGGCCCTTGGATGCACACAACGGTCATATATGGGTCTATAAATATATACAACACTCCCAAACACATTAGGCACATAAGTTAGGTTTTGAAATCAAATAAAAACACTTGTGCTTAATTTTTTCAAGAGAAGGAGCTTGGGGTTTTCAAGCTACACTTAGAGGCTGTTCCTTCAACTTCAAAACCAGCACTCTTTGGACACTCTAAGGAGTTCAACAACCTCTCCAGAGCTGATTTTCAAGTCATCTTCTTGGGGTTGTAAGAAAGTCCATTCCCTAGCTTTTCTTGTGCTCAATTTATATATTCTTATGTGATTGATTTGGGAAACTACTTGTTGTGTTTTTTAAACACACTTGTATTGGGTTTTGCTCTTAAAATTGATTCATTAAACCCTTGGACTGATTTGAACAAGAATTTGTGCTTAAACTTGATTTTTATCAAACTTCTTGTTCTTTGGATTTGAAACCGGTTTTGCTCTCATCAATCTATTTAAAACGGTTTCATATTTGAGTTTTGCACAAAATCAGTTTTATATTCGCATTTCTCAATTATTTTCATACTTGCATGCATAAGAGTGATTAGGCTCTAGGTGGCTTGCTTGTATTTGAACTTGATACCACTTTACTTTGTAAAGTATATTTCAATTGTATTCAAACCTTGATTGTAAGACTTAGTGGGATCTAAGTCGAAAGAGAAGACCTAGTGGAGGCTAGGCATATATCCTAGTTGCGACTAGGTGGGAAAATTCCTAGGTGGGTCTAGGTGGGGAAAATCCTAGTTGCGGCTAGGTGGTTGTATAAGACCTTATTGCGGTAAGGCATCGAGTAAGAGACCTAGTTGAGGCTAGGCATTCACTAGGCTAGTTGGCTTAGGTTGTAACACTTATTGATAATATAAGTGGGGGTTGAAAATCCTAACCGGGGAGGTTAGGTAGTGGATGTAGATCGGTTGGATCGAACCACTATATATCGTGTGTCTTATTTCCATCTCTTCTACCCCCTTCTTGATTGCATAGCATTGACATTTTTCATTGGTGTATGCATTATCATTATTATTTGTGCTTAAAGTTTCAAAAAGGCGATAAACTCTCGGTAACCCAATTCACCCCCCCTCTTGGGTGACCTTCAGCTGAGTCGTACTTGGAGGCTGCATGTCCATCGGTATCTATATCGAAAAATGTGCCTCAGTACGAATATACGTGTAACGTAAGTAATATACAAACAAAAACATAACATGTATAACCCTGATTTCTACCCATCTCTCATTGCTTCCCAACTAAGACTTTAGGCAATTCCTTTGGGTTTCCACATATAAAGCTTAATCAATCAGTTTATGATAAGGTTTTCTTCAAATTCGAGCTCTGGATTTTCTTAAACTAGGCTCTGATACCAAAATGTAACAACCCATTTTCCAAATAGACCGCTTCGGGGGCCAATGCGGACCAATAGTCTGTCTTACCAGCGACAGAGGTACTCTACATTGGATTATATCATCTATTTTATCTTTTTAAAACTTATTAATTATCCATTTACTAATTAAGTTGTATTAAAATCAAATTATATGTTAAGTCATTATAGAATCCACAAATTCACACACAGCGGTAGCCTTACTAACACATTTACTCGGATAATGATACTATAAATGTGTAACATAAACCATAAACCTAATGTGGAAAACCCATATATAACCATAAATACCTCTGAAGTCACAAAAAGATCAATATATACAAGGAATCACAAAATATCTCATAATCCCTAAACCCAAAATGAAACAAAATATATATAATACAAACGTACGAGTAAGGCAATCTCAGATCAACGGTGGCAATCTCAGATCAACGGTACTCTGGAAGCTTACCCTTGCCCTTGCTTGTACTGGGATCTGCACTCAAGCCATCACAAAAGGCAGATGATGAGTCCAGAGTGAGTATTCCTAAAGAAATTAAGTGAGCAATACTGAAAGTAAATACTGAAGTTTAAATAAAGTTATTAAATAAACATGCAAAAATAAATACAGTCAACTGTGCTCATCGTATGAATAAATAATAGGGAAAGCTCAAAGTGTGTTTCTAACCCCTAGGGTCAGACTACCACCATAATTCGGACTCTTCCATAGAATACTACCGGCGAGTCCTACTCAAGCAGGGCCAGTATCTGGATCCGTTCGATGGCTAGCGTTACACCTATGGCGCACCGACACATGCCAATACGTGATACTCGGGTCGTGTTATTCACCGAGACCGATCTGGTAGCACGTGCAATGGTGTAGTGGACATACACACAGGAATGGAATGGAGGGAGCCTCGCTCAACGTCTGCCCATATAGCCATAACCAGAGTAGAATATTGAAATGAAAGCAATTGAATTAAAATACCAAAAGAAGTAAATACTCAAGTAATTTTAGTCGGGATACTACACACCTTAAACCACACTCCTCGTCCTGTAAAATAAACCCCGGCCCGGCTCCTCAAAATCTCCGATATCCAAAATATAGCCCGTAATGTCCTATTACCATTTATAATTGATTTAACTTCAATTGAGTATGTTATATCAATTTTACTCTTTACGGGGTAAAAACCCCAACATCTCCCCAAAATCTCCAAAAAGTCCCTAAACTCATTTATGAACCCTTTTTCTAATTTTTCATATTTTTTTCTGGATTTTTCTGAAAATTTTCATAATTTTTAGCTATTTTTTTCTCTAATTTTTTGAAATCTCTAAAAAATATATATATATATTTACTTTTTTTATTTTAGTTTTATTTTATTTATTTGGGTTGGGATGAACCTGGTCCAGTTCGATTGGACCCGGTTCGACCTAACCAGATCGACTGGGTCTGGGCTGGCTCAGCCCGACCCGCTTAGGCCAGGACCGGGTCAGCCCGACTTGTCCGAACCTGGGCACCCATGCTCGGTCCGTTTGGGTGGCGTGTGCCCCCCTTCTTCCCTAATCAAACCAAGGGCTCCTTGGTTCAATCATTTCAATTTTTTTTCTTCCAATAGATTGGGAAGGAGGGGAGACGACGCCCATGTTGTCTCCTTCCTCGGACGAACTGCTCGTGCAGCTCGTCCGAGCCCTCGATCACCCCCATCACCAAACCACCAACCACGAATCCCACACCAACAACAACACCAACGCCAACATCAACAAAAGCAACAATAACAATTTTACATCGACATCGCGAGCTCAATCTCTCCTCCTTCCCTCGAATTCTCTTTTCTCGTCTCGACTCGGCTCTCTCGTTTTCTTCCTTTCTTTCGATCAATTTTGTGATGAAAATGGTGGTGTCGGTGGTGGTTATTGATATTTTGGGTCAAATGACCAAAATGCCCTTATATTCTTATCACCATCCTTAATAATCAAATGCCCTTTTTGGTCATTTCACAATTCTTTTTAATTTCTGATTTTGATATATATTTATATATATTTTAAATTACATATATATATATATATATATTCGCCTATACTTTCGCGCTTACAGTTCCGTTTTGCGCGCCAACGAGCGCACTCGGGCATGCTCACTACCATATGACTTAACGTGTGTCGCCTATGACCCTACATCACTAGAAATCCACCAAATTTACTATTTTATCACATTTAATTCATTTTGTGTGTATTATTTTTCTCGACCTAGTATTTCATCTTTTAGCCTACTCGGTACCCGCGTCGACACGTATATCGAGGCGAATACTTAACACATAATCTCACACATCAATTGAAATATAATTACACACGTCGCGATGTCATTTAACCTATTTTTACATACAAATTGCAAAATTAGACAAAACAACACACAAAATAACTATTTACTTAGCTCCAGTAGCGCTCTAGCCTAACTGCGGGTCCCACAGGTGTCTGAGCTGTCCACCACATCTGCAATATGTCATAAATAACGGAAAATTAAATTCGGGCCGTTACAAGAATTACCCTACGCATGAATTAGAGTTGGCGGCAGTGGTATTTTCACTGAAGATTTGGCACCATTATCTCTATAAGGAGATATTTGTGTTATTTATTGACCATAAGAGCTTGAAATATATGTTTACACAAAATTACCTGAATATGAGACCGAGGCGTTTGCTTGAGTTCCTCAATGACTATGATTTTTCTATGGAGTATCACCCGGGAAATGCTAATTTTGTTGTTGATGCATTGAGCTGTAGAGGGGTGGACTCGGAGACTGTTATTTGTCATATGACACACGAGTATGGGTTACTCGACGCAGTCAAAATCATGTATTTTGTTGATATTCCGACTGATACCAGGGTGTTGATTTGTGGGCATATGAGGACTCAAACTGTCTCTATTCAACGTGTACTTGATGGTCAACAGAGGGATGAATAGTATGAAAGATTTTTGGAGTTTGCTGAGAGTCAGATCATCCAGATTGGAGTTAGTCGATAGAGTCATAACTGAGATTCAAAGGGCGATTGTGGATTCCATCAGTAGTTAACCTATGCGATGAGATATTTTATGAGGCACACCACTCACGTTTTACGGTTCATCAGAGCAGGACAAAGATGTATGCAGAAGTGTGTCATCTTTTTTAGTGGCCTGGGATGAAGACCGATGATTCTGATTACGTTAGAAGGTGTGATATTTGTCAGTGAGTTAAGGTTGAGCATCGCAGACCCAAGGGGTTATTAAAACCACTTCCTGTTCCTTAGTGGAAATGGGAGCACATTGCTATAGATTTCTTTAGTAGGTTACCTCGATCTCAGTGCAGACATGGTAACATCTGGGTGATTGTTGATAGGTTAACGAAATCTGCACACTTTATACCTATTTCAACCACACATTGAGTGGACAGATTGATGAGTTTGTACGAGAGAAAGATAGTTCGACTACATGGAGTTTCATTATTGATTGTGTATGACAGAGGGCCACAGTTCTGTCTCATAGTTGGCAGAGCATGCAGGCACAGTTTGGTACACAGTTGGATCTTAGTACCGTCTATCCTCTACAAACTGATGGACGGTCTGAGAGATTGATCCAGATTCTTGAGGATATGTTGAGGATGTATGTATTGGAATATGGTAGATCATGGAAGGAGTATCTTCATTTATGTGAGTTTGCTTATAATAATAGTTATCAGGCTAGTATTGGTATGACACCATTTGAGGAATTATATGGGAAACCATGTAGATCTCCATCTTGTTGGGTTGAGCCAGAGGATGTGGCAATGATTAGGCCTGAGATTGTAGTAGATCACACAGAGAAGTTACATCTAATTAGGTTAAGCTTGAAGGGAGTGCAGGACAGACAAAAGAAGTACTACGACATGTATCACGAGGAGTTAGTGTGACAACCCCAAATCCTGACGTCGTCTCGTGGCTAGCTATTTCCCTTACTTTGACCCGAAAACCTTTGCCACGTCACTCATCTATCCATTTTACCTGCCACTCTTGAGTTTTCATAACATTTAATTTAGTAGTTTATAATTTACAGCGGAAGTCTTAGTCTTACCAAAAAAGCATTATATAAAGTTAATTTATTCAACCTATAGTGGAAAACCTGGAAGTACTCAGTATATAAGCGACAACTGCCATCAATAAATGTTTATATATCCGTACTGAAGATGATATAATCACAAGTCCCCAATAATAATAAGTAAAACAATTTAATACTAATACACATACCAGTAGGTCCTCGACCGCGGACAAGTAAAAATGTGTCGCCCGTGATCTCCTTACCCGTACTGATACACCAGGTCTGCGCTCAAGCCATCACAAGAGGCAGATGACAAGCCCAGTTAGTAAAATTCCAAGGAAAACCACCGTGCATCATAATTTAAGAATATAAATGACAACCAACAATTAATGTTAAATAAACATGCGGAAAGAATGAAAAATGCAGACAACTGCTCAAACCTCATCGCATGAATAATAACACACAGATATACAAATGGGTGTGAACCAGCTAACTAAGGGTGTACTTAGGACCAAAAGCTCGATTGTGGCCTACGCCATAAACCCCACGACTATGTCCTAGGCCACACACTTAGCAAGCAACCACATAACCCCCGGATACATAGACGGGAAAATTCAACCGTCCCAGTAAAAATGGACTCGTAGATTATCAATAATTTACAGTTCAAATGAATAACAATAAGTAAATGTAGTAGTGGTGTTCAGTTGGGTTTTACGTACCTTAAACCACGCTCAAAAATCTCGAAAATTCCCCCAGTCCAACCACCGACTAGTCCCCGACTCCAACTACTATCCTGTGACTCCTAAGACCTAATTCTGGTTATTGGTCAATTAAATGGATTTACAATCAGTTAGGCTCGATTTCATATTTTATTTAAGGTTCAGGGGGTATTAGCACGCTAGTTCGGCACAGTTCATCATCTTCCCCAGCGTGATTAACGCGCTAGTGTTCATCACCTACCGCGCTAATTGCACACTGCCAGAAATTTTCAGAATCTGATTTTGGGTTTCTCTTGTCCTCAACACCTCAATTCATCATATAAATAATCCACACACTCTCTAATCATCAATTCCATCTCCGAAACACTGATTAAACAAGTAATTCACTTAAAAATCGAAAATCAAATGTGCATGTGTCAAAATTCGAATTCACCAAACACTCATTTTTCAACAAATTTGATTTCAAACCAACATAATTCATCAAACTAATCCTTAATAGCAATAAATCAACCAAAAATAGTGATGAATTCCCTCAAAAATTAGAATTTTCTTCTACTCACCCAAAACCCATATTTTTCATGAATTTAGTGATTTGAGTGAATAAATTACCTGAATTTCGTTATGGAATGCCTTCTTGAGCTCTCCCTCACATGAATTCTTCCCAAAATCTCCAATTCTATCCTCTGATTTCCAGATTTCATTTTTGCATGTTTGATCAATCGATTTTTATTTATAGTTGTTACTTAATCTCACGCGCACATGCACCTCGAGGCTAATTGGACTGTCCTGGTCAAGCCACTGTCACTCAGTTTCCTGGACACCCTATCATGACACAAGTTGCCTTGTTTTTATCTGTTGTCAATCTCGAGGGCCATCCTAGGTGTGCTGATTTTTCCAGTTTGAACTATAGGACTTGATTAATTCCAAATTGATTCAACTTATATAACTTATTCTAGTCATCAATAAATTCCATAAAATAGTAAATAGGGTCACACTAACTTCTCGACTACCCGGCACCCCGTGCCCTGCGTCCGGCACGCACCCCGTGGCAGTCCATACTTAGTATACCTAATTGATTCACTGTGACTTAGTTTAAGGTTTTATTTAAATCTCATTTATCAAATCCTAACTATAGTCATGTTATGATTTTCTATCCTAACTGCAACGCCCGGCCTTACAGCTACCATACCCCGCGTTAGTGTGTTCTATGACACAAAACCCTGGTGCTCAACCTCGCCCGACTAGTAACTATATACACACCTGTGATGAATAATACAAAAATGATATAAAATACATCACAAAAACTTAGGAAAACACCAATACACAGTCAATACCTAGGTTCGGGTCATAACTAGCCTATCCGCAGCGTCTCCGTATCGTCCGAGCTAGTGTCCTAGTTTGAAATAATTAAATAACAGCGTTATAATTATAACGGGCTGTTACAGTTAGAGTATCAAGTCAGATATTATGTTTATCTGAATGTATCTCTGATGAATGGTCATAAGAGGTTTAAGATGAGAGGGAAACTTGTGTCAAGATTTATCACTCCATTTCGAGTTGGGAAGTGGATAGGCAGAGTTGCTTATGAGTTAGAGTTGTCACATCAGTTATCAAGGATTCACCCAGTATTTCATGTGTCGATGCTTCAACGTGGCAGGTCGAAAAAGGGCAGCCGACGAATGGTGGATCTGAGTCAAATAGATTTGAGAGAGGATGTCACATATTATGAGCAGCCTATCTAGATTCTGGATCGGAAGGTGAAAGTTCTAACGAATAAGGAGGTTTCATCGGTTATTGTCAAATGGTAGCACCACGAGGATTAGGAACTGACGTGGGTGCTCGAGTCATATATGTGCGAGTACTTTCCCTACATCTTTTGATTTTGGTAAGTCTTTCCTTTTGTTTAAGTTAATTTCGGGGACGAAATTCTAATACGTTGGGAAGACTGTAACAAACCTAAAATCTAACTTGTGCCACGTGTTAGTTCTAGGTCATACGTGGACCCTTTTTGTGATACATGTGAATAATTCTCGATCATCGATATCAAGGTATGCTATTTTTGGTTGGTGTTTTGTATTATTATTTATTTACCTGAAATTATATTCCAATAATCCAAATGTATGAGGGTGTTTGAGCAAGAGCATTGACGCAGAGAAATGGGTTTGGCTCGAGAAAATGCGATTTTTGGGAGTCGGGGCGAATTGTGGTAAGGTATTTAGCTTGCCAAGGGACAAATTGAATAGAAACACTGACAAAATACAATAAAATAAAATAATTAAACGTGGTACGACAAGTATGGTAAGAGAATTGGTCCGTAAAAATTTGGTATGTCTTGGATAAAGTTAAGATTTTTGGGGGTTTGATGTGACAAAGACCAGTGTTATGGACGTTTTATGAAGATGGACTGTTTTGCCGAGAATTTGGCTCAATTTGGTAAAAAATCATATTCAAAACGTGCATTGGAAGTCAAAACATGTCAAAATAGGAAATTATGAGAAATAATAAATAAAAAGAAATTAAGCTGCTGACAAGCAGCTGAGGGTTTATATATATATATAAACAATCGATTCATTTCTTCATTTCAACAGAACGAAATGGTTTTGTTGAAACCTAACCCTCTCCTTTTCGTTCTTCGCACGCGAAGCTCCCGATGTATGATTTTCATCCGGTTTCTTTCTTCAAAATAGTAGAGCATCGCGAAACGGTCAGTTTGAGCAAGGTTTTCGCTGTGGAAATGAGAGATTCAACCCAAATTTTGGTAAAATCTCAATTTATGGTGTTTTTCCTCAATTCAATTCAAAATCTCGTGATTTTTTTTTATTTCTTTCACGTGGTTTTCATAAGAATCGGTATCAATTGTTGTGAATTGATATATTGATTTGATTTACGTCAATTTAGGATAACTTCCACCAATGTGGGATATTGTTTTTGTGATTTGAAGTGATGCGAATCAGTTAATAACTATTTTGAAGATGTTTTTGCAGTTGATATTGATTTATATTGAGATTTTAGATGAATTGAATATTGGTTTTGATTAAAATTGACTCCACGGGTTGTGGAAATATTTGAAAGTTGGTATTGAGTGGTGTTATGGTGTTTGTTGGCGAGATTTGAGGATTTAACTGTGAAAATATTGATTTGGAGAAGTTTTGTTAGTTCAAAACAAATAAAGTTTGCATTTTCAACAGGCTATATGAGAAAATTCATAACTCTATTTTTTTATCTGATTTGAGTGTTCTTGGAGTCTATGGAAAGTACAAAATGTTTACTATAAGTTTCTTTTTGGTCAGTATGATATATATTGAGGTTTTCAAGGTTAAAAAGTTACCCCAAGTTAGCTAGTTGAAGTTAGTTGAGGTTATAAATAATTATTTTTGGAACTAGCTCTCGAACGTCCTTTGGTCGCAGTTTTCACGATGTTTTGTGATTTGATTTCGCTTAAAGCTTGACTATATTGCAATTGGGTATGCAGGGTAGTTATTGGAAGCGTGTAAGTGCGTAGTAACTTTGGACACAGGTAAATTAATTAGAAGGGAAATTTACAGTTATTTCTTTGAGCTTTAATTTTTTATTTTTATTAATCTATCCTGTTTTGAAACTTTATTTTGATTGAATGGTCCAAGGGCAAGTGAGTCAAATGATCCTTGGGAGTATGGCCTACTGATGAAATATGCCAGAGTCAGTAGCTCGGGATACACGATATTGTTTGTGGTTTTATACGGGATAAGAGTTTCCTCACTAGATTGTTGGGGAGCTTTGCATTTGCGCGGGTTTTAAGATGGTGTGAGTGTACCACGTCCTAAACTCGGAGTTTTGGAGGTAATATTCTAATGACTCAAACGACTGTTTCATTAATTCGGGACTACTTGCGCCTTTCCTTTTGTTTCTTGGACACTCATTTTTGATTGATTCAGACTTATTTTCAGTCTTTATTTATTCATGCATTCCCTGTACTTTTTTTCTATTAGCATGAATATAGACTATTTTTTTACTTTCGAAATTCTGTAAACGTCCTGCTTGGCGTTACTTACCTGGAACTTGTTATTCTTGTGTTTGACCGAGTGTAGATCCACAGTCCAGCAAAGGAAAAGCTTTTCAGCTTGGTGACTTGTGTTAAGGATATCGGAGCTGTTCTATATTTGGACTCGATGTAGGTTTGTTTTGTATTACTGTACTTATATGTTTTGAAACTGGGTTTTGGGAATGAGAGATCTTGGGGCTTATATATGAGGATATTCTCTTATGTGATATAACTTTTGGTAGTGATATATATATTTGTTGGTTTTCCACATTTCTAAGTGATCCTAACTTATGTCTTGAGGTTATTACATTGGTTGGAGATTGTAGTTGCTTCTGCTTATCTTTAAATAACTCACCAATGTTAATGATCTCATCTTAAATTGTTGTATAAAAGGTAGAAGGTAAGGTAAGGTCGACTAGATTTTTGTGAATTGCGCAAGAATTGACTCGGGGTCTACGTAAGTGTAGGTTAGGCGAGGTCTAGTTTTAGGTTTGTGGAATTGGGGCCATCACATTAGGCATTAAGGGATTCAATTCGAATCCATCCCTTAGATGTATTGGCCCTAGCGGAAACAAAAAATCATGAAACAATTTGGAAGGGGTTATGTAACGGCCCGTTATAATTATAACGCCATTATTTAATTATTTCATATTAGGACGCCAGCTCAGACGACACAGGGACACTGCGGATAAGCTAGGCATGACCCGTACCTAGGTATTGACTGTGTATTGGTGTTTTACTGGGTTCTATGATGTATTTCTATTATTACATTAATGTATTATCCATCACCGGTGTAGATATATAATTACTTGTCGAGCGAGTTTGAGCGCCAGGGTTTCGTGTTCATAGAACACGCTAACGCGAGGGTTCGGTAGCTGTAAGGTCGGGCTTTGGGGCTTGATTTGACTAGATTAGATCATAATAGTATGACTATGAGTGAGGATTTGAATTAATGAGATTTAAATATAACTTTAGGCTAAAAATCAATTAGGTACACTAAGTGTGGGATCGCCTCAGGAAGTGTGCTGGACGCAGGGCACGAAGTGCCTGGTAGTCAGGAAGTTAGTGTGACTCTATTTACTATTTTATAGAATTTAATTGGTGGTTTAGATGGTATGTATAAATTAAATCAATTGGAATTAATCAAGTCCTATAGTTTGAACTGGATAAATCAGCACACCTAAGATGGTTTTCGAGATGCGCAATAGGGAGATTCGAGACAAGTGGTGTTAGGATAAGGTGTCCAAGAACTGAGTGACACAGGCTTGATCAGGACCGTCCGATCAGCTTCGAGATGTGTGTGCACATGACATTTTAACACACACACACACACACACACACACACACACACATATATATATATATATATACCAACTTGATCGTGAGCATGCAAAACAAAGCATTCTCTCAACAATAATTTGAGATTTTGAGGAGAGAAATGGTGGCTAGGGAGCGAAATTTAGTGTTTGGAAGCTGGATTGGGTGATCAAACGAAGAAATTTAAGGTAATCTAACTATCAATTCTTTGAATTTATTGAAAATGGATGTTTTAGGTGTATTAAGGATTAAACGATTTTTCTTAGGGAATTTATCACTGTGTGTAACGATCCAAATATTCTCCGACCCATTTTAAAGATATTTTATTGATTTTATATTAAATTATGTGAACAAATTGAAAGTAGTTGTAATGGGATTAACGAGGAAATTGGGCCTATAGGGGTATTTACGTAATTTAGGGTTAAATTTGTGAAGAACCCTACTTTAAAACCCTACCTATATAAACCTTTTATAAGTTTGTAGCCTCTTTTGTGTTGAAACCCTAAACTTGGAGAGGGAGGAGAAGAAGATGAGGCTTGAACAACCAAGGGGGAGGTAATCTTTTGGTGGTTTTTCTTTCTTTTTCTTTTCTTTCTTCTTTTTCTTCTTTTCTTCTTCTTTGGTTTGTGTTTAAGAAGATGGAAGATGGGTGGTGGCTCCCCTTGGAGCCGCTGGTTTGGGGACGGCGCCTGGTGGCGCCGCTAGAGAAGACAGCAGCGCCGCCATCAATAGGGGGGGGGGTGGCTACAGCTACCCCAAAATAGTGAGGAATAAGGGGGTGGCAATAGCCACCCCACTTCCTCCATCACAGCCACCGCGGCTGGTGAGCCGCGGTGGAGGGGTCCCTAGTGCCGGCGAGCACTGGGGACCACCCTCGAACTTAGATCCGAGGGTTGGGGGTGGGGGAAACCCCACCCATAGTGGGCAGCCGAGATGCCAGGGGCGTGTGCCCCTGGTCTCGGACCCAGGGTCAGACAGGCCCCTGGACCTTTCCAGGGGTTAGTCTGCCCCTGGGGGGCAGGTGGACCGTTGACCAGGGGCTGGGACACCCCTAGTCAACCCAAACAGGGACCGATTTGGTCCTTGTTCAACTAAACAGGGACCAAATTGGTCCCTGGCTAAAATAATATAAATAAAATAAAATAAAATAAAATAAAAATAGGATAAACCTACGAGGGACGTTGACACCCTCGATAAAGCCCATAAACGGCACAACACGTGGGACCCACACCATTTGGGTCCCCAAATATGAATTAAAAATTGAAATACTCAACTTTAAATGAGTAAACTACTTATGTAGTCTTATATAAAATTGTATAAATTGCGTAGATTCGCGAGGCGGTTCACGTGGGACCCCAAACGTACGAGGAGTCGGTATAGGCGTCGCGACGGGTCCAGGTAAGTTGGGAGCTTTGCTCATGCATTAAATATGGCTTGATTATTAGATACCTAGGAATGCATGTTTTGAATGTAACGACTTGGGAATGGGTTGCGTCGTGATATTGGTTTGGATCTCTATTATCTATGGAATTGTGAATACATTGTTTTGCCTTTTATATTATTCGGTGCCCCAGAGTGTGTGGAGTTCCACTGCGAGCCAAATTAGCAAGTGGTCTATATCTTGGACGCCCCAGAGTGTGTGGTAGTTAACCACCGAGGGTTTGCTTGACTAATTGAATGCATAAGGTGAATTATTCGAGGGTAAGGGTTTGGAGTTCCATCCTTTGCTACTTGATGATTCTTTGAGATGTGTAGCGATGACGGCTTAGATGAATCTAATTTTATTTTGGTGCAATTATTTAGAGGGCGTAACGGCCATTGCGTTTCCACTAGTTATTGTACCAATTCGAAAATAGATGATTCGGTCACCGGATCCTTACCAATATCTAGTTCGCATTGAATGGAACAACGGCTTATATTAATATTTATATCTATCGCATTTCATTTAAATCTTTCATTTGACTTTATATGTATCTCATGTGTAGATTGTATAAATGAAAAATGATGAATATTAATATGCATGACCTTATTTAATGTTTATCAAATGTGTTGTAAAACTGTTATGTTTATGTATAGTAATGTGAATGGAATACGACATGAAATATTGATACGAAGATTATTGGATGTTTAATTTTGGAAATGAAAATATTATTTATTTATTCCTCTTGGAATATGAATCCATTTTCATAACTACGATGAGCATGAACCATGTCTTTAATTGTATCGAATTATGTGTTCAATTAATATGCTTATAATTTTGTTATGATTTACATTTATTCGGTTATTACATGTTGTGTTATGCGTATGGATTGAATGTCATGTAGAATTTGCATGAGTACTAGGTAGTACTTGCATTTTTAATGTTTGAGCGAGTCTTTCCTCTTATTGAGCATCGTTGGTTCTTTAGCTCACCTCACTCTACCCCACAGGTCCCTCTACCAGCGCGATAGACAAGAAAGGCAAGGGAAAGGATTTATCTTGAAGTGCCTTCATATGTGAGACTCGTATAATACTAGTTTATTATTAATATTAATCGTTTTGTAAGCCTCGTACGTGGGTTATAGCTTGAGAATTAGTTAATGGGTAGTTTTGAACCTTTATAATATTATTATGAAGTTGTATGAGATATTTAAATATTAAAGATGATATATCTTATTATGATATACAGGTTTATATGGTATTGATGTGATTATTTTTCACACACTTATTATTATATATATTGTTTAGAATAATTATTCCACAGGTTTACTTAGGCGTGCCAAGCCGTTACTTGGGTCTAGTTCAGGTATCGGGTTTAGGTAACGGTTTGGGCCGGGCGACTTGACCCTAGGTCAGGGAAGGATCGTCGCACTGTGTTTGCCGAATTTGGTGTTCTTGAGGTTTGTTTGATGAATCATTTCCATTGGAATCGAATTTGTGGGAAATTGAGGTGAAATTGATGATTTGAATTTCAAACATGCATACTTTAGATTTTCGATTTTGGGAAAATCCATGTTTTAATTGGTGTTTTGGAGAGAAATTTGATGCTATTGAAGTCTGTGTGTTGTTTGATTAGTGTTTGTGAGGTGTTAGGGACCAGAAAAGCAAGAATTCATTTCTAAAAATTCTGGGTAGCGTGCAATTAGCGCACTAAGTGATGAACATTAGCGCACTAATCACACTGGGGAAGATGATGAACAGTGCCGAAGATCAATTAGCGCGCTAATTGATATTCCTAGCGCGCTAATACCCCCTGAACCTTAAATAAAATATGAAATCGAGCATAACTAATTATAAATCCATTTAATTGACCAATAAACCCTAGAATTAGGTTTCATGAGTCATGGGACAATAGTTGGAGTTGGGGGTCAGACCGGGGGTATTTTCGGGATTTTTGAGCTCAGTTTGAGGTGCGTAAAACCCAACTGAACACCACTACTACTTTTACTTATTGTTATTCATTTGAGTTGTAAATTATTGATAATCTACGAGTCCATTCTTACTGGGACGGTTGAACTTTCCCGTTTATATATCCGGGGGTTGTGTGGTCGCTTGCTAGGTGTGTGGCCTAGGACACAGTCGTGGGATCGATGGTGTAGGCCTCAACCGAGCTTCTGGTTTTAAGTACACCCTTAGTTAGCTGGTTCACACCCATTTGTATATATGTGTGTTATTATTCATGCGATGAGCTTTGAGCAGTTGTCTACATTTTTCCTTCTTTCCGCATGTTTATTTAACACTAATTATTGGTTGTCATTTACATTATTTAATTATGATGCACGGTGGTTTTCCTTGGGATTTTATTTACTGGGCTCGTCATCTGCCTCTTGTGATGGCTTGAGCGCAGACCTGGTATATCAGTAGGAGCAAGGAGATCATGGCGACACATCTTTACTTGTCCGTTGTCAAGGACCTACTGGTATGTGTATTAGTATTAAATTGTTCTACTTATTATTATTGGGGACTTGTGATTATATCATCTTCAGTACTGGTATATAAACAGTCACTGATGGCAATTGTCACCTATATACTGAGTACATCCAAGTTTTCCACTATAGGTTGAATAAATTAACTTTATATAATGTTTTTTTGGTAAAACTAAGACTTCTGCTGTAAATTGTAAACTACTAAATTAAATGGCACGAAACTCAAGAGTGACAGGTAAAATGGATAGACGAGTGATGTGGCAGAGGCTTTCGGTGCAAGGGTAGGGGAAGTAGTTAGCCATGGGGCGGCCTTAGGATTTGGGGTCGTCACAGGTTAGAACACATTTGGGATTTGATCTTGTTTTAGTGGTCAATACAAGTGGTCAGGTGAAAGGCATAGCAGTGTTCTTGAATGCATTGGTACAAGTGCAAGTCGCGAAGTATGCCTCGTTCTTCATAGAAATGCAGTTCACTAGTGGGAATGATATTTAACCTTAGAGGATGTTTGAGGACTATCTTAGTACACACAAGAGATATAGAGAAACCCAGTTGCAAAGTTTGAAGGAAATAGTGGAATTAGGTGGGGATCCAAGTGTAGTTCTAGGGAATTTTAACTCAATCACATCACATAATGAAAAAGAGGGGGAATTACTGTGGGTGCCTAATTAGAACACAGAATTGGTGAACTTTATACATTCAAGGGGCAGATTTGGGGTTTGAAAAACTGAAATTCACTTGGACCAATAGAAGAGAAGGATACCAGAAGATAGCATCAAGGCTGGAATGGGGAGTGGCAAATTAGTGTTGGATCGATATGTTCCTAAGAGCTTGAATCTCTTATATATGTATTGCCAGTTCTGATCACCTTGCTATGTTATTAGAGATAGAAAAGATAATAAGGAAAAGAGCAAATGTCTTTTGTTTTGACAATAGATGGTTAGAACATAAGGTGTAACGACCCAAATTTAATTAAGGCAAAAAAATATGTAGCTTGCTCTTACAAAATTGTGGGGTGCACAACGCCACGCCCCTAAAATTAGCACTATTATCAGCCCCGCAAAAGCCCAAGTTATTGTGATAAAGCTTGACCTAAGGAATAATATCAAATATACATAAACTGCATTTATTTTCAAATTTGCAAAAAAATTAACATCTTTAATACAACAACATTGAATAAATTATATATACATATGCTTTTACAATGGAGCCCAAATATATAGGGAACATCATTAAATACATGCGTCATAAATACACAATACGTTAGAAGCACATTTTTAAGGGGTTCCATAGCATGGATATATATAGTATTCAACATTTTTTAAGCACTTCAAAATGAAACCACACCCAAGAGGGGGGGGGTGAATTGGGTGTGTTGAGAGGTTATTGCCTTTTTAATCTTTTTATGCACAAATAACAACGAATGTCTATGCTATGCAAGTGAACGGGGTAGAAGAGATGGAAAGCGACACATAATTTATAGTGGTTCGATCAAATGATCTGCATCCACTACCTAACCTCCACGGTTAGGATTTTTAAACCCTCACATATATTCCAAATAAGTGTTACAACCTAAGCATACAAGCCTAGAATGCCCAATTACAATTAGGACTTCTTATCTAGTCGCAACTAGAGATTGTGCCTAACCTCAACTAAGTCTTTCCCTTTGACTTAGATTCCACTAAGTCTTACAATCATACACTTACAACAATTTCCTGAAAATAAATGAGATACACTTTACAATATAAAGTGATATCAAATTCAAACACTAGCAAGCCTCCTAGAGCCTAACAACTCTAATGCATGCAAGTATGAGAATG
This sequence comes from Stephania japonica, assembly GCA_039657345.1. Lineage (NCBI taxonomy): Eukaryota > Viridiplantae > Streptophyta > Magnoliopsida > Ranunculales > Menispermaceae > Stephania > Stephania japonica. The sequence continues at coordinate 38,928,174 of CM077559.1, forward strand.
AATGGAAAATGCAAAATGTGTCACTGATTTTGTTGCAAATTCCAAATACGAAATCGTTTTAAAATCCAATGTATTTGTGCAAAACCGATTTCAAGGCAAAGAACAATAGTTTGACAAAAATTAAGTTTAAGTACAAAACTCTTGTTCAAAACACTCTTAGGGTTTGATAAAATAAGTTTAAGTGCAAAACCCAAGATGATGGTGTTAAAACACACAACAAACTGATTTTCATTCAAAACACACAAAACTATGTAGATTAAGCTTAATAAAAAGAATCTAGAACAAGGACTTGCTTACAACCAAGAAGATGACAAAAGAGATCAGTTTTGAAGAGATTCTTGTACTCCTTTGAATGCTTCAAAGTGCTGGATTATAGTGCTAGTGGACAGCCCCAAGAATCTCCTTTGTCTCCTTCACAAAAATCAAAGTTCTCCTTTTTTAATATTTTGAGCTTTTGAGTGTGTTTGTTCCTTGTTTTGAGAAAAACATGTTCTTGGTGTTTTTATAGTGTTAGGTATCCCATTGTGACAGTTTATGACCGTTCTAGGGATCCAAGGGTCCAGAATTTATCAAGAATTCAAATTAAAATTCATTTTTCAGCTTTTTTAAAAAAGCTGTCAGGTGGGCAATTAGCGCGCTAATACTGAGACCTAGCGCGCTAACTCTACACTTAGCACGCTAATGGCAGTATTAGCGCGCTAACTGCAAGGAGCTCAAAATAAATATTTTATCCCTTTGTGTTAGCGACCCTTAAACACGTCCGGGACCAACCAACCCTAATATAACATGTTATACACGTTTATTATGGGTCATTAAGCCTAATTGGATGGTCCGGATATTTTTACAAACCCCGAAAATGGAAAATCACGATTTCATAACTTGCGAGGGACTTTTCTGCAAATTTGCAGTTTTTTTTAAAACCTTTCAAAAATAATTTTTTCAGTTTTGAAAACTTCAACAATGATCTCCAAAATGCATATGATTATTACCACACAATCTCACATTATTTAAACTCATGGGCCTAGTCATGTGTTAAAATTTCATTTTGAAACTCCAAGTTACTTCATGATTTTTGAAAATTGGTTTTAAGAAACTTGATATGCATGAACTAATGCATTTGGCTTGTGTAAAAGAATTTGAATACCTTACATCGAAATTACAAATTGCGATATGATCTTTCATCTGCATTCCTTTATGAATGCCGAGTCTTGAACTTGTATGGCTTGAATACCCGTGATGTGTTGTTTTGCATCCTTTAACAAAAACTGAAATACACTTGATATTAATTAGTACATTTTCACCTTGTTTGTTTCCATCAAAATCTCGGTCGGAGTAAGAGTGACTAACCACTTAGTCCAACAATCTCTCCCTTTTTGATGATAAAAAACAATGTGAACTTTAAAAGTGTAAAACATAATCTAAGTGTGTATTGCGTTCAAGGTTATATATTTCATTTTTGCAAGTTCAAACACATCAACATTTTCAAGTTCAACCACATTTCTCCCCCGTTTGATAACATCAAAAAGCGGGGCCAAACTCCCCCGTTTATAGAATATAATAATGCATAATAGAATCAATACAAGAACTTATACGCTCCCCCTTACTCTATGCATATCAAAAGACAATAGACGGAAGCGGTACACAATTAGATATGATAAATCATAGTAAAGCAAGAAAAAACTATATATGAACTCAGAGATACGCAAAAAATCATGATATAGATAGCATAAAGCAATGTGAACATAGTTGTGGCTTAAACATGAGCAAAAGAGAAATGTAGAACATCAAATTCTAACAGGTTGGAGCCTAGTGCTCACCTACATATAGTGTTTCTATACACCCTAAAAAAAATGACCAAATAGAACCTAATGCTGAACAAGCAATGAAAAGTCCAAACACTCCTTCCCGAGGACGATGGTCGACGTGCAGAGCTGGAGGCACGGTCATTACGCGTGGTGGAAGCTGGAAGCAACTGACCCTCGATGCGACGAAGACGATCATTTTGATGTTGGATGCTCGCCTCGACGGTAGCGAAGGTCTGAGACATGTAGGAGTGTAGGTATCCCAGCTGTGCAGAGACGTATGCCGACGAGGGGGACATATTCGATGGAGGAGTGAAACCGCCAAACGTAGAGGGAGGTGGAGGCGGTGCTGTCTCGTAGTGTTGCGGCGGCGGTGGTGGAACTGCGGAGTCATGATGAACTTCCTTATCGCCATCATGGTCATCATCACCAGCAAAGCCTACATCGTCATCGTTGTCATCATCTCCAAAACTGTAGCTATACTCCAAGTAGTCGGGCGCATCAAATGGAGCAACTGGAGGGTCCGTAGGCAATGGAGACTCATAGCCGCCATAATACCGACCATCCGGGATCGCATCTTCCCGTGTCCATCGCTGCCTGTTGCGCATGTAGCGATACTTCATGGCCTTCAGAGTGGCCATGTCGATGGTGTCATAGACAGTGAGGGGACGACCTCCTAATGCAAGTAGGATGTTATAATATGTGCATAAGAAAAATGACGACTCGAGCTGCACGTGCTCGTTATATAACCAATGAGAATGTGGGGCAGGCTGAGAGGAATTGCACGAAATAGATGCCCAAGGACAAACATGTCAAGGAGAGTGACGTAGTTTTTACTTCCACCTCAAGGAAGAATGACCTTGTGAAGTACCTTATGTAGGAGGTGAGGTAGGAGTTTGAAATCGGTATCCGTTATGCCAGTCGAATAAACAGTTAAAGTTCTTTTTGGCCGAAGAAACGAATTAAGTACTTCGAGACGATCAAAAGGCCAACTAAGAAATTTGCACACTACCGTAGTGGTAGGAGGGTGCAATGGAAGTTGAAGTTGTTGGGCGAGATTTTCAGGCGTAATCTCAATAGATCGGCCACCAACTGATGAGCGAAGAACAAAATGGTTCGTTGTTTGGAGATTGGAATAGAAGACTCGAACCAAGGGAGGGTTGTAGTTGGCGTTATGGGCACAAAAAGTGGTCCATCTTGCCGTATCGAAAATCTCCCGAATTGGGAGATGAGCCCTATTAAAGAAGGCAAAATTGACAACAGCGGGTCGAAGCATTTTGGCATCCGTTAGTCGGGGAGCCACGGACTCGAGAACCAATGTGGCCTCATGGACGGATTTGGCGTGACCCTCACGTTGTGGGGCATTCGTTGGAGTGGGGCGGGTTGTGAGGATTCAGACTCACTATTAGAGGAGGAAAATGGTTGGACAACACGACGTTGTGATGGACGACGAGAGGACGTGGCTTGGGTAGGACGAGACGTGATGGGGGCGGTTGGACGGGGATTGGTGGTGGCGGCCGGACGGGAAGAGGGACGGGCGGAGGGACGGCGAGTCGACATTGGGGAAAAATGGAGAGAACGTGGTGAAGATGACAATGAAATTGAAGAAATTGACAAAGAGAGATGAGGATGTTACCTGAACGACGCGAGATCGTGGTGGACACGATGAGAGGAGAGGAGAGATGAGAGGAGACGATGGAAAATGTGGTGTTTTAGGGTAAGAAAATTAATTTATACATTTCTGGTCGAACGTCATTAGCGCGCTAATGGTAGAATTAGCGCGCTAATGGGTCGATTCGTATTCTGGGCCAGTACGTCATTAGCGCGCTAATGACTGGAATTAGCGTGCTAATTTCCCTCTGGAAATTTTTGGTCACTCAGCTTTTAGCGCGCTAATTCCCGTCATTAGCGCCCTAATTTCCCTCTGGAAATTTTGGACATGAAATTTTTGGATTTTTGACATACAACTCCGATTGACCTCAAACTTCTTGGACACTTCAAAAACACCATAGAAATAGGTTTAGAACAACTAAAACATGTGTAGAAGGTTCGATTCTCGAACCATGCCTAACTCACGCCGAATCTTGGAAAATTGATCTCTAGGCAAAGGCTTAGTGAATATATCGGCTAGTTGGTCCTCTGTAGACACATGGACAAGTTTAACATCGCCCTTTTGGACGTGATCACAAAGAAAATGGTGCCTAATCTCAATGTGTTTTGTTCGAGAGTGTAACACCGGATTTTTCGATATGTTTATTGCACTTGTGTTATCACAATAAATTTCAGCACACCCAACTAGGATTTGATAATCCTCAAGTTATTGTTTCATGTATAGAACTTGAGCACAACAACTCCCGGCAGCCACATATTCGGCCTCCGCCGTAGATAAAGCTACGAAATTTTGCTTTTTGCTAAACCATGAGATAAGTGAGTTTCCTAGCAAATGACAAAATTCGGAAGTGCTTTTCCTATCAACTAGACTTCCCGCATAATCAAAATCAACAAAACTTCGGAGTTCAAAACTCTTGGTTTTGTTGAACCATAATCCTAAGTCTTGTGTTCCACTTAGATATCGAAATATGCGCTTTACACATTTTAAGTGGGACTCTTTAGGATCGGATTGAAATCTAGCACATAAGCACACACTGAACATGATGTCGGATCTACTAGCGGTCAAGTATAGGAGGCTACCTATCATTCCACGGTAAAGTTTAGGATCTATGGATTTTCCTAGTTGGTCTTTGTCCATTTTGATAGTTGAACTACTAGAAGTGTCACATACTTTCAGATTTTCAAATTTGAACTTCTTTAGCATGTCCCTTACATACTTTGCTTGATTTATAAAAATGTCATGCTTGGATTGCTTTATTTGCAAGCCTAGAAAGTATGTTAGTTCACCCATTATGCTCATTTCAAATTCATTTGTCATCAATGATGAAAATTCATCACATAAACGTGTGTTGGATGACCCGAAAATGATATCATCGACATAGATTTGAACAAGTAGCATATCATGTTTTTTGATCAAAATGAACAAAGTGGGATCTAGTGTTCCTTTCTTGAACCATTTCTCAAGTAGAAACGCACTAAGTCTATCATACCAAGCTCTAGGGGCTTATCTTAGTCCATACAAGGCTTTTTGAAGATGATAGACATGGCTTGGTTGTTCATGATCTTCAAATCCCGGTGGTTGTTCTACATATACTTCTTCATGGATGAACCCATTTAGAAATGCACTTTTAACATCCATTTGGTATAGTAGAAATCCGTTGTAGCAAGCATAAGCAAGCAACATGCGAATTGCTTCTAGTCTTGCTAAGGGTGCAAAGGCTTCCTCATAATCAATTCCTTCTTCTTGATTGTAGCCTTGTGCAACCAATCTAGCCTTGTTTCTTATAATTTCACCTTTTTCATTCTTTTTGTTTCCATTAGGTGCCTATGATTGTGTGGTCCTTAGGTCTAGGTACTAATGTCCATACTTTGTTCCTAACAAAGTGGCTTAGCTCTTCTTGCATAGCCATTACCCAAAACTCATCTCCTAAGGCATCATCTATCTTGGTGGGCTCGGTTTGTGACACAAAAGCTAAGTGTCCTTCATCTCTTTGCAATGTTGACCTAGTGATTATTCCTTTGTTTGGATCACCTATGATTTGTTGAGATGAATGACCAATGAGGAGTCTTGAATTCTTAGGCACACTTGTTTCGGATTCCTTGTTTAACTCAAGCTCTTGACTATTTGAGGTTTGTCCTAGAGTGCCATCATCTTCATCGTCAATCCTCAATTTTTCAAGATTTTGCATTATCTTAACTTTGGGATCTACTTCATCAAATTTCACATGAATAGATTCTTCTATGGTTTTGGTTGATTTATTAAACACCCTATATGCTTTGTTATGTGTGGAGTACCCTAGAAAAATGCATACTTTAGACTTTGGGTCAAATTTGTCTAATTGATCCCTATCATTTAGAACATAGCAAGTGCAACCGAACACCTTAAAATAACTTATGTTGGATTTTTGGCCTTTCCATAGTTCATAAGGAGTCTTTGTCACTTACTTTCAGACATTTACTCGTTTTATAACATAGCATGTTGTGTTAATGGCTTCGGCCCAAAAGTGCTTAGCTATGTTGTACTCATTTAGCATAGTCCTACACATCTCTTGAAGTGTTCTATTTTTTCTTTCAACAACTCCATTTTGTTGGGGTGTTCTAGGAGAGGATAATTGATGTGTATAACCTTGTTTATCACAAAAATCCTCCAAGTTCCTATTCACAATCTCACCACCTCTATCACTTCTAATGATGGTGATTTTGTATCCCTTTTCATTTTCTACTAAAGCACAAAACTTTACAAACACATCAAACACTTCATGCTTGTGAGATTGGAAATACACCCATGTATACCTTGTAAAGTCATCAACAATGACAAAGCAATATGATTTACCTCCTAAACTTTGTGTTTGGGTAGGTCCGAATAAATCCATATGGATAAGTTCTAAGGCTCGAGTCACATTACTTGTTACTTTTGTCTTAAATGACGATTTCACTTGTTTACCAAGGATACAATGTTCACATTCCTTATCTTTCTTAAATGTGCATTTGGGTAGGCCCTTAACTAAATCATGCTTAGTCAATTTTGATAAATTTTCCATGCTAGAATGTCCTAGTCTACGGTGCCACAACCATGCATCACAATCACTTTGTGCACTGAAACATGAAACATTTTGCATATTCATCTCATCAAATTTGATGGTATAAACATTCTTATCTCTATATGCGATAAACAAAGTTTCATGCTTCTCATTCCTAACTATGCATTTCGATGATTCAAACATAACATGAAATACTTTGTCACACAATTGGCTAACACTAATCAAGTTATGTTTCAAACCATCAACAAGGTAAACATTAGAGATAGAAAGTGAATGGTTACCGACGGTTCCGAGACCAATAACTCTTCCTTTGTTGTTGTCTCCAAATGTAACCTTTCCATCGTCATGCTGCTTTAGCTCAATGAATTGATGTGCATCTCCGGTCATGTGTCTTGAGTACCCGCTATCTAGGTACCATGGGGTGCTCTTCCTTGCATCCTACACAATAGGAAACACACTAGATTTTGGTGCCCAAACACCTTTGGGTCCGAGAAAGTTAGTGTCATAAACATTTTTAACTACTCATGCTAGTCTACCCATTTTGGCATTTTGTAAGGCACATTTCCCCACCACATGAGACCTTTTGCACTTTGAACATCTACGATCATTATTTAGTAATTTCTTATAACTTAACAAGTTTGCTCCATAACCTATGCCCCTTTTGTTAAGTGCACGTCGTTGTGCTCCCAACATCATGTCAAACATTTCTTTGCCATTGGCGAACATATGCACCGTGCTAGTCAAGTCCTCTACTTCCTTGACTAAGGCATCTCTTTCCTCTATGACTTCATTCAAGTCATTTTGGAGATCATTAATGGTCTCATTTTGTGACTTTATCTCACTAATTTCTATGGTTAGGCTCTTTTTGAGTTGTTTGGTCTTTTTGACCTCCTTTTCCAACTCTTACCTAAGTTCATCAAGATTTGGAGCATTTTCCAAATCATCAATATCATCAAAATTAAAAGGGTTAGAATTTACCTCACCTTATGCCATAAGACAAAGTATTGCCTTTTCACTATCCGATTCGGATTCCGAACTTGATGATGATGAGTCATCCCAAGTTGCCTTGAAACTCTTCTTTCCTTTCTTCTTGTCAAACACCTTCTTAGATTTGTAATCCGCCTTGATGTGACCCGGTTTGCCACAACCAAAGCATATGGTTTCGTTTGACTTTCTTCCCTTGCTTCCACTTTGAAACTTCTTCTTATACTTGTCTCGCTTGTATATGGCCTTGTTGAGCTTTCTTGAAAGCATAGCTACTTCCTCCTCAAGATCATTGTCATCACAAGATTTTTCATCTTCAATGATCTCTACCGATGCACTAGGGGAGCTATTTGCCTTCAAGGTGATCTCTTTTCTTGAACTCTTTGTACCTCCACTTAATGCTTCCAATCTTGCTTGGTCTTTGAGTTCGAATTCATGGACCGTTAACTCTCCACACAATGCATCGAATGTGTAGTCTCCAAGATTTTGATTGGATAGCATACTTCTTGGCATCCCATTCCTTAGGCAAGCCTCTAAGGAATTTGTATACCGATGTCTCTTGATCATAGTGCTTTCCAAGATTCTTGATCTCATTTAACAACTTAGTGAACCGTGTGATGGCGGTGGCGATATCTTCATCGAATCCAACTCGGAAGGTCTCATAGTGTTCCTCAAGGATCCTCAACTTTGTCTTCTTCACTTGCATGGTACCTTCATAGTGGACCTCAAGCTTTTCCCACACTTCCTTCGCCGTTTGACAAGCACTCACTCGGTTGAACTCATTTTCGCTCAATGCACAAAATAGGTGATTCATGGCTTGATCATTTGAAAGCTCACTCTTGATCTCCTCGGCGGTGTATTCTCTCAACGGCTTGTCTGGTGGAGTGTAGCCACTTTCAATTACGTCCCATAGGAATCTATTTTGCGCTCTTATGTAGAACTTCATTCTCACTTTCCAATGAGCGTAGTTGGTTCCATCAAAATACGGAGGCCTACTCGAGGAGTTACCTTCCCTAAGGCGAGCCGGATCTCGACTTTGCATCCTTGCACAGAAACACTCAAAGATACGTTAGTAATGCTTTGAGCAATAACCCGCTCTGATACCAATTGAAACCACACCCAAGAGGGGGGTGAATTGGGTGTGTCGAGAGGTTATTTCCTTTTTAATCTTTTTATGCACAAATAACAACGAATGTCTATGCTATGCAAGTGAACGGGGTAGAAGAGATGGAAAGCGACATACAATTTATAGTGGTTCGATCAAATGATCTACATCCACTACCTAACCTCCCCGGTTAGGATTTTTAAACCCTTACTTATATTCCAAATAAGTGTTACAACCTAAGCATACAAGCCTAGAATGTCTAATTACAATTAGGACTTCCTATCTAGTCGCAACTAGAGATTCTGCCTAGCCTCAACTTGGTCTTCCCCTTTGACTTAGATTCCACTAAGTCTTACAATCATACACTTACAACAATTTGCTGAAAAGAAATGAGATACACTTTACAATATAAAGTGATCAAATTCAAACACTAGCAAGCCTCCTAGAGCCTAACAACTCTAATGCATGTAAGTATGAGAATGAATGGAAAATGCAAAATGTGTCACTGATTTTGTTGCAAATTCCAAATATGAAATCGTTTTAAAATCCGATGTATTTGTGCAAAACCGATTTCAAGGCAAAGAACAATAGTTTGACAAAAATTAAGTTTAAGTACAAAACTCTTGTTCAAAACACTCTTAGGGTTTGATAAAATAAGTTTAAGTGCAAAACCCAAGATGATGGTGTTAAAACACACAACAAACTGATTTTCATTCAAAACACACAAAACTATGTAAATTAAGCTCAATAAAAAGAATCTAGAACAAGGACTTGCTTATAACCAAGAAGATGACAAAAGAGATCAGTTTTGAAGAGATTCTTGTACTCCTTTGAATGCTTCAAAGTGTTGGATTATAGTGCTAGTGGACAGCCCCAAGAATCTCCTTTGTCTCCTTCACAAAAATCAAAGTTCTCCTTTTTTAATATTTTGAGCTTTTGAGTGTGTTTGTTCCTTGTTTTGAGAAAAACATGTTCTTGGTGTTTTTATAGTGTTAGGTATCCCATTGTGACAGTTTATGACCGTTCTAGGGATCCAAGGGTCCAGAATTCATCAAGAATTCAAATTAAAGTTCATTTTTCAGCTTTTTTAAAAAAGCTGTCAGGTGGGCAATTAGCGCGCTAATACTGAGACCTAGCGCGCTAACTCTACACTTAGCGCGCTAATGGCAGTATTAGCGCGCTAACTGCAAGGAACTCAAAATAAATATTTTATCCATTTGTGTTAGCGACCCTTAAACACGTTCGGGACCCAACCAACCCTAATATAACATGTTATATACGTTTATTATGGGTCATTAAGCCTAATTGGATGGTCCGGATATTTTTACAAACCCCAAAAATGAAAAATCACGATTTCATAACTTGCGAGGGACTTTTCTGCAAATTTGTAGTTTTTTTTTAAAAAACCTTTCAAAATCAAGTTTTTCAGTTTTGAAAACTTCAACAATGATCTCCAAAATGCAAATGATCATTAACACACAATCTCACATTGTTTAAACTCATGGGCCTAGTCATGTGTTAAAATTTCATTTTGAAACTCCAAGTTACTTCATGACTTTTGAAAATTGGTTTTAAGAAACTTAATATGCATGAACTAATGCATTTGGCTTGCGTGAAAGAATTTGAATACCTTACATCGAAATTACAAATTGCGATATGATCTTTCATCTTCATTCCTTCATGAATGCCGAGTTTTGAACTTGTATGGCTTGAATACCCGTGATGTGTTGTTTTGCATCCTTTAACAAAAACTGAAATACACTTGATATTAATTAGTACATTTTCACCTTGTTTGTTTCCATCAAAATCTCGGTCAGAGTTAGAGTGGCTAACCACTTAGTCCAACACAAAATTCTACTAATTAAATGTTATTTAAGACCTTGCTTAATATACATTTCATAAACTAAGGAAGCGGCTATTCAGACCCCATCTTTAGCTTTTCAGATCCCATTTTTGAGTTTCTACTTCATTGTACCCTACTTTTAATTTTTTTACTTAGTATACCCCACCTTTTTCTCAAAATTCAAAGAATACCCTTGCTCACCACATTACTCTCACCTTAACACCCCACGATCCTCTTCATTTCTCGATTTTAGCCATTGTAGGGAACTTGTACTAGGTTACCATGTGTAGTAAGAGTGTTTTTTCTTGTTGAACAAGGTCGGTATGTGGTCGCGCCATATCCTAGAAGTGAAGAAGTGTCGCCCGCGGGTTTTGGACGCATAGAGTCGAGACCTTTTAAAAGGTATCGACCAGCTCTTATTAAGATTGTGAAGAGGTCTTTGTCTCAATGGAAGATGAAAAGATACAATCGACACCTCTTTAGAGTTGTCGACCATGTGTGTCCGAGAACTCTTTATAGCTATCGACCCTGTTTCTGATACCTCTTCAGAGATGTCGACCTTGTATGTTTGTGACCCACAACCAACAAGAACAAACAAAAATTTCAAAAATCCTATAAAATATATGAAAATGACCAAAAAAAATAGTTGGTTTTGCTTGGAATCACTTGATATTTTCGATTCCATCAACATTTTGTACCAAAAAAGCAAGATTCAATCCCCCAAATTAAAGCCCTAAACCCAACAACAAAACTACAAATAATACTGACTCAAAAAAGTAAAAAAAACCCAATAAAACCATCAAAATTGACATTAAAAATGAGGAATGCACCCACGTTGTTGAATCGATGTGGTTTTGTTAGAATTTCATCAGATTTGGGTTAGTAGTGAAAATACGATTTAAGAGAGGAGTGGCACAGATGAGTGGGATGAGCGGGGTATGGGTGACTAAAAACCCTTTTTATATGGAGGGACAGTTGGGTCATTTCACTAGAGGATAAAACTAAATTAAAAAATGGTGTCTGAATAGCCTCTCCCAAGACTAAATGTTGAACATTTTGAAAATAAAATATATATTTAGTCCCACATGAAAATTTTAGGCCCAAAAAAACAATATAAACACTTTTACACTTCTTTAAGTGTCAAGAGAAACTCTATAGGAGCTATGCCAAGTGAGCCATACACGTGCAATACATATGACACATTTTAGACATTTTTATAGGTGCACTTAGCACTTAGCATGAGACACAAGTGCGCATGTGTGTAAGCAGCTAACCATGATTACTTTTTCCAATTTTCGAATATTTTTAGGGGAGAATTGCTTCTTAATGTCATAAGCTTATATACCAAATACGGGCCTAAAATATGTCACAAGTTTATAACTTAATGTTACCACCCCAATAGCTGGACTGAAGTATGTTGGGCTGGGCAGCATGATAACTCAGCAAATGACCGAGTCTCGTTGGACTTGGAAGGCTTCGAGGGACTCAGGTGATGGATTGAGGTTCAGTGCATGACGCATACCTAAGTAGGCACGGTGTTTACCTAAGTGGGCACAGTGTTTACCTTAGCAAGCACGGAGTGGCACGACGCATACCTTAGTGGGCACGGCGTGGCCGCGTACCTTAGCGGGCATGGGGTGGCAGGACGCGTACCTTAGCAGGGCAAGGAGTGGCACGACGCGTACCTTAACGGGCATGGTGTGGCACAACGCATACCTTAGCAGGCACGGTGTGGCACAACACGTACCTAAGCGGGCACAGTGTGGCACGGTACAGACCTTAGAGGGCACGTCACGCGTACCTCAGTGGGCACGCACGTGTACCTAAGTGAGCACGTGCGCGGGCAAGGCACTCTCCCTGGTGCGAGCACAACGGTGACTTGGTGCGAGCACAGCAATGACTTGGAGCGTACCTTAGCGAAAACTTGGCACATACCTTGGCACGAGCAAGGTCACGCTTTGGCACAGTCAAGACAAGACCTTGGCAGGAGCACAGTTGACTTTCCTTGACTCTGGCATTAACCAGGTCAAAGTATGATTGGTCTCACTTTTAGATGTTTCCTATTGGAGGGCCAGGAACGGCTTAACATCTATTATAGGGGAGGGACCTCTCCTGGGGGTGGTATGGGCAGGAAGGCAAGGGTAACCCTAGAGAAGGCCTTGGGCGTGCATGCCAAGGCCTTGCCCAAAGACCATCATGCAACCACCTCTGAGCCGATAGGACCCGAACTTAGTCAGGCTTTGGCACGCACCTAAGGGTGCCTAAGCTTAGCTAAGCACGGCCAAGCACGATCCTAAAATCAAGGAGCGTTCCTAGGCTTGGATGGACCAAGTTAGGAATGGCAGTGCCTAGGCCGTTAGGCAACTACCTTGGTCATGGCTTAGAGCATGACCAAGGCACGTCCAAGCAAGTCCCTAGCACATTGAAGATGTGCCTATTGACTAGGTGGTCATGGCAGTTACAAGGCAAGGTGGTAACAGAGGAGGCAAGCAGTTAGGCAACTGCTTGACTGCATAAGAGTGTGGTGTGGTTTACTTAGTCTTTGATGCTTGTAAACTAGGACATATGTCTATTCGGTTATGTAACCACTTCAGGCTATTTTTTATAAAGCCAACCCCTTATGCTTGGAGAAGCATAAGGTAGTAGAGTTGTAACCCATCTATCAAAGATTAGTAAAGCTCCCCTTTGTGCCTATTGTTACTTGTTAGTGTGAAATTCATTGGTGTGTTGTATTAAGGTGGTCCTTAGACACCATGGAGTGACATTGAGTAAGAAAAATTTTCTTAGGGTAAACCCTCTCATCAGTGACCCCGTGACAATTGGTATCAGAGCCTCGTTTGGCGACGACGGTGACCCAAGCAGTTGTGGATCTAAGTGAAAGGGTGTCTCACTTGGAACAACTCATGCCAACACTCAGTGTACAAAGGGAGGAGGCTCAGAGCTTTTCCTTGGCGGAGCGAGTTGGCGGCTTGGAGGCATTCAGTGCTTCGTTGGTGGCTAGAGAGGAATCTCAAATGGGGATGATTTCTAGTTGGGAGGCTCATTTTGATGAGCTAGTTGCTGATGTTCATGCGGTTAGCGAACTTACCACTGACATAACAGAGACGATTGCTGTTGAGGTGAGTCTTCTCAAGAAGGCTGTTGGTGGAACCTCAGATGTTGCGGAAGCGTCAAAGCTACCTAAAGCCAAGGTTCTTTAACCAAAGAAGTTCTCGGGTAAGTAAAGTGATAAAGAACTAGAGAACTTTTGTTAGGACATGGAGCAGTACTTTGCCACGGTGCGGACTCCGGATGATCAGAAGGTCATCCAAACTTCAATGTACTTAGAGGGAGATGCAATGCTTTGGTGGAGAACCATAGTTGACGATGATGCTGCTATTGGGAGGCCGAAGATCATCGAGTGGGATGTACTGAAACATGAATTAAAGGATCAATTCCCGCCTACTAATGTAGCTTGGCAAGCGAAGGAGGCTTTGCGTAAGCTGAAGCAGACGAGCTCAGTTCGGGAGTACGTGAAGGAGTTTTCTTCTTTGCTGCTGGGCATTAAGAACATGTCAGAAAAGGATAAACTCTTCAATTTTACAACCGGCTTACAGACATGGGCTCAAGCCAAGTTAAGGAGGCAAGGTGTGAAGGACTTACCTTGAGCGATAGCTATTGATGATAGTCTTGTTGATTTCAAGACTAGTTCTTCACCTTCGGAAGGGAAGAACAAGGAGAAAAAGCCCCATAAGGAGTACTCAAAGAAGGGCAAAAAGAAGACGTTTCCTTCGAAGAAGCAGACCTCAAATCCGACACCCAAAGAAAATGCACAACCCTCATTATCCTCAAATGGTGTTTCATTTGCAATGGGCCTTATCGAGCATGGGAGTGTCCAAAGAAGGAGAAGATTTCTACCCTGATTGCAGAAAATACTGCTGAGACTCGGATGAACCCATTACAGTTGTTGAATGCCATTCAACAAGTAAGGCTAATCAAATTGGAGGGATTGCTTTATGTGGAGGCGATGGTGAACCAATACAAGGTCTTTGCGATGGTGGATTCGGGGGCGACATACGCATTCGTGGAAGATCATATGGTGAGTAAGCTAAAGCTTACACTTGCTAAAAATTCCAGTTGCATGAAGGCTGTGAATTCTGAGGCCAAGCAAATCTAAGGTATGGCCTCTAATGTTGACCTCAAGGTTCGATCTTGGGAAGGAAAGATTAACCTAATGGCGGTTCCTCTAGATGATTTCGACATCATTCTAGGGAATCATATTCTCTATTCGGGGAGTATTGCCTTAATGCCTTTTCTAAGGGGATTGTTCATCATGAATAAGTCCAATCCTTGCTTTGTACCTATTGTTGGTGATGCTACAGGGTAAGATGGTAACAAACAGACCCATCTATCGGCGATTCAACTCAAAAATGGTATGAGAAAATGGCAGCCAACCTACTGGGCAACATTGGTGGAGATGAAGCCAGGATTTGTAGTAGAGGTCCCTGATTTGGTGGCTGGTATGCTGGAGGAATTCGAAGATGTCATTCCTCTAGAGTTGCCAAAACATCTACCACCACAAAGAACCATTGATCATGCTATTGAGCTTGTACTAGGCTCAAAATTGCCAGCCTAGGCCCCTTATCGAATGGCTCCTAAAGAGTTAGAGGAGTTGAGAAAGTAGTTGGAGGAGTTGCTGGATACAGGGTTCATTCAGCCATCCAAGGCACAATTCGGAGCCCCAGTCCTATTTCAGAAGAAGCATGATGGGTCCTTTCGAATATGTGTCAACTACAAGGCTTTGAACAAGCTCACAGAGAAGAACAAATACCCGATTCCCTTGGTAGCGGATCTGTTCAATCGCTTAGTGGCAGATCTGTTCGTAGAAGGCTACTCAAGGAAGGTGGCACCGTTGATAGATCTTTTGCAGAAAGATCGTGCATGGTCATGGACAGAAAAGTGCGAACATGCGATAGAGAAATTGAAGCAGGTCATTGCCTCTGAACTGGTGCTGACTTTACCAAACTTCGAACTCCCTTTCAAAGTCCATACCGACGCGTCTGATAAGGCTTTGGGGGCGGTGCTTGTCCGGGAGGGACACCCCGAGAGCAGGAAGCTAAAGGATGTTGAACATCAATATTCATCCCACGAGAAGGAGATGCTTGTTGTGGTGCATGCCCTCAGAATCTGGATGCAGTATTTGCTTGGGACAAGTTTTATTTTATGCACAGATAATGCGGCAATCACCTACTTCATGACCCAGAAGAAAGTCTCCCAAAAGCAAGCATGGTGGTTGGACTTCTTGGCGGAGTATGATGTCCAGTTAGAACATGAGCCTGGATGGCTTAATTCAATCCCTGATGCTCTTAGTCGGAATGTGGTAGCTGAGGTGGTCTCGATAATTGCGGTGCTGGAAAGCCAATTCTTGCCTCGAATCAAGGAGGAGACGGGTAAGGATCCAGTTTGTGTGAAACTGGTGAAGCTAGTAGCTAAAGGTGTTACTCGGAGATTCTAGTGTGAAGATGGGGTCCTTTATGCTAAAGAAGGATGTCCATATGTTCCTAGTACAGGCAGATTGAGGCGAGAACTCTTGAAGGAGACTCATGATGCTAGGTGGGCTAGACATTCAGGCATGGAGCGTACCTTTTCCCTCTTGTCCCGTTCATTCTTTTCGTTAAAGATGAAGGAGGGGAGGACATGGATCTGTATGTGCGAACTTGTCTTGTGTGCTAGCAAGACAAGATAGAGAGGAGGAAGGCAACAGGCTTGTTGGAGCCTTTACCAGTATCAGACAGACCCTTCAAAAGCATTTCCATGGATTTTATCACTGGTCTTCCCAAGACGCAAGAGATGACTAGCGTTATGGTGGTGGTGGTGGATCGATTCTCGAAGTATGCTACATTCATTGCTGCTCCAAAGAATTGTGATGCAGACATGGTTGCAGAGTTGTTTTTGAAACATATGGCAAAATATTGGGGAATTCCAAGGACATCATAAGTGATCGAGATACAAGGTTCACAGGGCAATTTTGGACTACCCTTTTCAACTTGTTGAGATCGGAGTTGAAGTTCTTGACAGCCAACAATCCTTAAACGGATGAGCAGACGGAGAGGATCAATGCCTTGTTGGAGGACTACCTCAGACACTGTGTGAATGCAAGCCAATCCAACTGGGTAGACCTACTTGATTCTGCCCAATTTTGCTACAATCTTCATATAAGTTATGCTACGGAGATGAGTCCTTTCGAGGTGCCGACGGGACAACAGCCAACTACCCCACATAAGGTAGCAAAATCAAATTCGATGGGATCATGCCCAGTGGCTTATCGCTTTGCGAGGTGCGAGCAGGAGTTGCGGGGAGGCACCTCAAGACAGCTTGGCTAAAGCTGTTCGGCAGATGAAGAAGTATGCTGACCAGAATAGGAGACCCTTGGAGTTCCAAGAAGAAGACTTGGTCTTGTTGAAGCTCACTCCTTAAATTCTGAAAAAAATTCAACAAGGAGACACACAAGGGCCTAGTTCAGCGATATGAGGGACCATTTGAGGTGGTCAAGCGAGTTGGAAGGATAGCTTACATGCTCAAGCTACCAGAGAAGTTGAAGGTACACCCTATATTTCATGTCAGTTACCTTAAACTTTTCCATTCAGATCAGGCGAATTCGGGGCGGAGTGCAGCTAGACGAACTCCACCCTTAGTACAAAAGGAATTTGCGGGGGAGATCGAGCAGATTCTAAACCACAAGGTGCGTGGTCAGAGTAAAAAAATAGGCGAATTTTCTACTTGATCAAATGGGTTGATGTTGAGGAACCTATTTGGGAGTGGGACACTACCCTATGGCAATTTGAGGAGATAGCAGACCACTAGAAGCGGTAGGAACCGAGCAGTTCGATGAGGGCATCAAACATTTCGGCGGGAGAAGGTTTATTACCAACCCAATAGTTGGACCAGAGTATGCTGGGCTGGGCAGCATGATAACCAGCAAATGACCGAGTCTCGGTGGACTCGAAAGGCTTCGAGGGACTCAGGTGACGGATTGAGGCTCAGTGCATGGCACATACCTAAGTTGGCATGGTGTTTACCTAAGTAGGCATGGTGTTTACCTTAGTGGGCACGGAGTGGCACGACGCATACCTTAGCGGGCACGTTGTGACACGACCCGTATCTTAGCGGGCATGGAGTGGCACGACGCGTACCTTAGCGGGCATGGTGTGGCATGGCGCATACTTTAGCGGGGACAATATGGCACGGCACGTACCTAAGCGGGCACGATGTGGTACGGTACAGACCTTAGCGGGCACGGCGTATGTACCTAAGTGAGCACGTGCGCGGGCAAGGCACTCTCTCTGGTGCGAGCACAGTGGTGACTTGGTGCGAGCACAACGATGACTTAGAGCGTACCTTAACGAAAACTTGGCACATACCTTGGCACGAGCAAGGTTACGCCTTGGCACGGGTTAGGAAAGACCTTGGCAGGAGCACTGTTGACTTTCCTTGACTCTGGCATTGACCAGGTCAAAGTATGATTGGTCTCACTTTTAGATGTTCCCTATTAGAGGGCCAGGAACGGCTTAACATCTATTATAGGGGAGGGACCTCTCCTGGAGGTGGTATGGGCAGGAAGGCAAGGGTGACCCTAGAGAAGGCCTTGGGCGTGCATGCCAAGGCCTTGCCCAAAGACCATCATGCAACCACCTCCGAGCCGATAGGACCCAGACTCAGTCAGGCTCCGGCACGCACCCAAGGGTGCCTAGGATCAGCTAGGCACGACCAAGCACGACCCTAAATTCAAGGAGCATTCCTAGGCTTGGATGGACCAAGTCAAGCATGGCAGTTCTTAGGCGGTTAGGCAACTACCTTGGTCATGGCTCAGAGCATGACTAAGGCATTTCCAAGCAAGTCCCTAACACATTGAAGATGTACCTATAAACTAGGTGGTCATGGTAGTTACAAGGCCAGGTGGCAACAGAGGAGGCAAGCAGTTAGGCAACTGTTTGACTACATGAGAGTGTGGTGTGGTTTACTTAGTCTTTGATGCTTGTAAACTAGGACATGCGTCCATTCGATTATGTAACCACTTCAGGCTGTTTTCTATAAAGCCAACCCCTTATGCTTGGGGAAGCATAAGGTGGTAGAGTTGTAACCCATCTATCAAAGATCAGTAAAGCTCCCCTTTGTGCCTATTGTTACTTGTTAGTGTGAAATTCATTGGTGTGTTGTACTAAGGTGGTCCTTAGGCACCACGGAGTAACATTGAGCGAGAAAAATTTCCTTAGGATAAATCCTCTCATCAGTGACTCCGTGACACTTACCATGATTGTGTTTTTTTTTTTTTTTTTTTGTACCACGATTATTTTTAGCATGAGACACAAGCTTCTAAATGTCAAAAGTTTTAAAAAATAATGTCATAAGTTTATAAGTCATAATTTAATAGCACGCTTAATTATATACCAAATACGGGCCTAAAATATTAGTTCTTGATTAATTGAATAGGGCCTTTCATTTAAGCATTAGGTTTACCAAATTTCGGGTCCAAACTTTGAAGACATTGAACTGCATGGTTGGAAAGCTAGCAATGCAAAGATAGTTGGTAGAACTATTATGAGAAACACCAGTTGGAGCATACCTCTCTAAATTTCTTTTAATATTAGTTATGTTCTCACTCTATTCATATTTTTACCAACACTTTATATAAGTCATTAGAAGCAATTCTCCCCTAAAGTACTTACAAGTTATTATCCGTTCCATAGAAGGTACACAAAAAATATTATAAATAAAACATGAATGGTGCAGAATAATTCAAAATATTGCCGTGGAGATGTGTTTTAGAGATGTAATGTAACTAAGGTTGAGTTGAGTCATTAGAACTCAAAACACACATCTTACAATTAGTAATCTTGAGTTCGAGCTCAAGGCACTATCGAAATTATGGTCCTGTTTGGTTCAACTAATGAGTTTACTTATTGATGACGTGACATCGAAGCTTAATTAAAAAAAAGTATTTGAATAATATGCGATTGGGTCCTAAATTGCAGAAAAATTATTTTTTGAATAAACATCGCTCTTTATTTTATTAACATTGCGAATGCACTTTGATAAATTTTTTTAAATAAAATTATTTTTTAGAGTGAGGAACTAAACTTCGTTTATTCTAAAAATAATTATGACAGTTGCTTTAAGTTTTAAGTGATTAGGGAAAGTCGAACACTACTTATAGGTGGCCGCTTGAGCTTTACAATGCATCAGTTTGAATTATAAGGGTGTTTGACTTCAGTCTTCTTGAAATTAAATTTTTTAAAATTCCGGAGACATACATACAAATTGAGAAACCGCGTCATAAAAAAAAAGAAATTTAAGAAATTTTTATAACCTCATTAACAAATACTATATAATTCAAATATTTTAACAAATTTATTCTACGAGATAACAAAAAAACAAATTTATTCTACGCTTCAAGTGGTTTAACTTGGGCTAGTGGGAATGTGATCCCAAAGTCCTCTCTTCATGTACCAAAAAAAAAAAAGAGAGAATATGCCCACCTCCAAAGTTACAATATAATGTACACCCCCATTCAACCATGTTTTCAATTTCAAGATACATAAGCTCACATATCGAGTTGGGCATGGACGATTAGTAAAGTAGGTGTGCATTACAACATCTCCATTGGGATCATAGATTGTAGTAGAAATAGATTCACTTAGGATGCAATCCACATTCAATCCTAAAAGTGCTCTCCAATAAGACAATGGATTGTGAATACCTGTCTTTTGCGGCAAAGAATCAAAGTGGAGGGTGTCTATTACAATGTCTACTTCTAGACATTGTGATCTATTGTCACATAATCAATTGTTTGTTACATAAAGTCAAAAAATCACAATTCACAGCCTAAATTCATATTATCATCAGAGATTATTTTTAAATTTAAATATTTATTTAATGTCACATAAAATAGACATCCTCCACACATTTATGATAAGACATCTATTCATGGTCATGCACTTATGCCGTAACTGAACTGTCATTCTAGCAAGTCTCCAAATTTTTTTTAAAAAAAGTCCTCACTCATTACAAATTATACACATTAAGAAAAAAAAAAAAGTTAAAATTGTATTAAAGAGATAAACAGGAAACAAGAAGGAAGAATCTAATGAGGCTTTTAGCTGTGAATTAGCTGTACTTGCACTCTCAAAATCCCTTCAAAACCCCCTTGTCTCTTCTCTTCCTCTCTCAACCCTGTCCCTCAAGTTGTCAGAACAATCTCCACCACCCTTGATTTCTCATTCCCCATTCTCACAAGTCAATCTTCTCTAAAATCAACAGAAAATCCATAATCCATGTTGGTTCTGAGATGAAGAAGAACACCCATTTCCCTTGCTTTTCCAATCCCCAATATTTGTTTCTCATCTTCTTCTTCTCTCTGACTTTCTCTCTCTGTTGGAGCTCTAATGGAGCTCTCACAGACGCACAAGTGAAGTACATTCGACACCGACAACTGTTATACTACAGAGACGAGCTTGGCGAGAGGGGAGAGCAAATAAAAGTGGACCCATCGCTGGTCTTCGAGAATCCAAGGCTCAGGAACGCATACATCGCTCTGCAATCGTGGAAACAAGCGATCATCTCAGATCCACTCAACTTCACAGCCAAGTGGGTCGGCCCAAATGTGTGCAATTACAAAGGAGTCTTCTGCACAAAGTCACTAGACAACTCTTCCGTCAACACTGTGGCCGGGATCGACCTGAACCACGGCGACATCGCCGGGTACCTCCCCGAAGAGCTCGGCCTCCTCTCCGACCTGGCATTGTTCCACATAAACTCCAATCGCTTCTGCGGCACCATCCCGCACAAATTCAACAAGCTGAAGCTCCTATTCGAGCTAGATCTCAGCAACAACCGCTTCGCCGGAGGGTTTCCAAGAGTAGTTCTGAATTTGCCATCTCTCAAGTTCTTGGACCTGAGGTTCAATGAATTCGAGGGAAGCGTACCGAGAGAGGTATTCGACAAAGATCTGGATGCCATTTTCATCAACAACAACAGGTTCACATTCAACCTCCCAGACAATTTCGGGAACTCCCCTGTATCAGTGATTGTTGTGGCGAACAATCGGTTCCATGGGTGCATCCCTGCGAGTCTGGGAAACATGGGAGGTACTCTTAATGAGATTATTTTTATGAATAATGGGTTGAGGTCGTGTTTGCCTAAGCAGATTGGAATGTTGAGAAAGGTGACGGTGTTCGATGTGAGTTTCAATGAGTTGATGGGGAGTCTGCCAAGTGAGGTTGGGGAGATGAAGGCGGTTGAGCAGTTGAATGTGGCGCATAATATGCTCAGTGGGGTGATTCCTGAGAGTGTGTGCTCGTTGCCTAAGTTGGAAAATTTTACTTTCTCGTATAATTTCTTTACTGGCGAGCCTCCCAAGTGCTTGGGTTTGAAGAATTTTGATGATAGGAGGAACTGTTTGGGGAATAGAGCGGGGCAGAGGACGGTGCAGCAATGTAAGGCGTTTTTGTCTAGGCCTGTGGATTGTGCATCGTTCAACTGTGCTCCGTTTGTGCCTTCTCCGCCCGTGGTGTTACCGCCGCCGCCGCCAGTGCCGGTTCGGTCGCCTTCACCGCCCCCTCCGCCACCTCCACCAGTGTCTCCACCTCCTGTTTATTCATCACCACCACCGCCAACGCCAACTAATAACTATGCATCACCACCGCCGCCACCGCCATTAGTATCACCACCACCACCACCACCACCACCACCTCCATCTCCAGTTCCTTGTGCAGAGCCACCACCCCCACCTCCATCACCATCACTATCGCCACCAATTGTTTATAATTCCCCTCCTCCTCCACCACCACCACCACCACCACCACCACCAACAATTGTCTATAATTCACCTCCTCCACCACCACCAATTGTTTATCATTCACCACCACCACCACCACCAACAATTGTCTATAATTCACCTCCTCCACCACCACCAATTGTTTATCATTCACCACCACCAATTGCTTACAATTCACCACCTCCACCTTCTCCCCCGCCGCAGACACCAATTGTTTATCATTCACCACCTCCTCCATCACCACCACCACCAACGCCAACACCAACGCCAACTGTTTATCATTCACCACCTCCTCCATCACCACCACCACCACCACCACCACCACCAACACCAATTGTTTACAATTCACCACCTCCACCTTCTCCCTCGACACCAACACCAATTGTTTATCATTCACCACCTCCTCCTCCGCCTTGCGAGGAGAAATCCCCCCGCCGCCATCACCACCACCTACCTCACCAATTGTTTACAATTCTCCACCACCCCCACCACCTATCCACTATGCATCTCCACCACCACCACCTCTAGTTTACTATCACTCTCCACCGCCACCACCACCACCACCACCACCACCACCACCAGTACATTATCATCACTCCCCACCCCCACCATCTCCATCACCACCAGTTCATCATAACTCTCCACCACCACCACAAGTACATTATCATTCCCCACCCCCACCACAAGTACATTATAATTCCCCACCCCCACCATCTCCACCACCACCACCACCACCGCCTCCGCCTCCACTTCCATGCGAAAACCCGCCACCACCATCACCACCGGTTTATGAAAGTCCTCCACCTCCATCACCTGTATATGAAGGCCCATTGCCACCAGTTGTTGGCATGCCATATGCATCTCCGCCGCCACCTCCCTTCTATTGATTCTTTTGAGACCCTCTGTCCTTCCCTTAATTCCCTCTCCCCCGAAATCACAAAATAATAAAACAACCATCATGTCTCAATTTTTAGTCTCTCTCTCTTCCATGCATGCCTCCTCCCTGTTCTCTTCTTCCTTGCCAATTCACCAATGCAGTTATTCATCTTCAAGACAATCAGAGAGCTCTATCGAATTCTTTCTTTGCGGAAAAGGCGATTGTGGAGAAGATGAGAGGAGAACAGGGGGGATGCATGGCAGGCTGGGCAAGGAGAGGATGGAGCTTCTCTATTATTTGTTTTGAATTTGTTATGGAATTGAAATTTGTGTTGTGAATAAAAATGGTAGAGAAAGATTAGTCTAGGTGAGGTTGAAGGAAATGTTGTATAGGGATAATGGGATTCATGAACATCTTCTTGTGTTGATATTGATGATACTTGTTACATTACTTTCTTTTATCAGCGTATTTTTTATCAATCTGTTGTTCATTTTCTTCTTCCATTTCAAATGAGTTTTTCGCATATTTTGCTTTGCAGAGAACATCTTCTTCTTTGGTTATTACTTCTTTGATGCAGACAATGAGAAAATGAATTGGTTATCAAAAAACAATTTGAAAATGAAGGTCACAGGTTTCTTTCTTTTTTTTCTTGTATGTTTTGGGTCCTGGTGTTCGAAGCTTTTGCCCCGACTAATCCCAAATCCTAAAGTAAATAGGACTACAAGGGCGACAGCCTTTGGTCAAGAATTTTGAAGTTTCTTTATTCTCTCGCTCAAACTTGAGACCTCTAGTTAAAGATAGAGGGGTCCATACCATCCCATCACAACCCTCTTGATTAAGGTAACTTCTTTGCCTTGTTGATAGAACAACTCTGAAAAGGTTATAATCCATCGGTATTGATTTTTGGGTCCTTGAAGAAGGGCTATTGTATGTGGTGTTGCATTCTAATGAGATATAGATCAATTCCCGCCACAATAATCATTTTAAATTAAAACGAGATCATGTGTTGGGATTGGAGCATTTTTTTTTTTTTTTTTTTTTTTTTATAAAATGAAAAAAGGTGTTCTATTTGGTGTCACACTTTATTTTCTTCCTTACTCAATTTCTCTCAATCACTGCAACTTTTAGTTTGGTCTTTTGGTGTTCATTGTTTCTGTTTTTGAATTTTTTCTATCTTAAAAGCTGTCATTACAAAAATTTGTCTTAACAGGTCATCCAACAATCATATACAGATAAGCAACTCCCTTCTTTTATAGTCTTTATTGATGGCTCCCATAAAGTGATTATGATCACATTTATGAAGACCCAGATCAATGAAAACCAAATAATGTATTGAGTCTTTAGTTGAAAACTTTTACTGATTTTGCCCATAAAGAAACATCTAAAATAATGTGTTGCAGAGGTGCTTGTGAATTAGTCTTACCATGAAATCGATAGGCTTGCCTCACATTAGGACCCACAGGTCCCACACTGATTTTGAACTCAGACAGGCTGGAACAGCATGTACTCTCTGCTGTGGCATTATATACATGCATTAATCATCTTCTCCATAAGAAAAAAAGAATAGGAAGCAAAAAACAACATTAACTCAACAATCTTAAATTTAAATTATTGTACTCTTTCAATAGTCAGTACAGCAAAACTGCAAATTATTTGTGTTTTGGGTGCAACCATGCCAGCATTGATGCATCGGATCCCATCAAATTATTTATCTTTCTTTTCTTTTAAGTAACTTTTAAGGGATTAACCTTCTCAGTTTTTTTCTTTTCAGTGATAAAAAAATGCCAGTAGTAATAAGAAGATGCATTGCAATCTAAAAAATCAGTAAAAACACGGATATCCAAGTGTTGTTGTTCTACAATAATCATGTAGCGAATTCAATCATCAATACAAAAGTTTTGATTATTCACTGTAAAGGACTCTCCGACCCTAGAATTTCAGAATGAAAGACTAACAAACAAAGGAAATAATCCCCTCTAAAAGCTGAGGAAAAAATTAAGGCTATTATTATCCAAGAAAAGATAAGTAAGATTGTATCTTTCAGTTAGGCTAATAAAGAACTAGGACAATTTAAAGTTCCCACCAATTGCCCTTCACACCACATTATTGAAGTTTGCTCTTGTGAATGATGATTTGAAATTGCATTGTGTTTGAATAAAGAATTATGAAGTAGCTGTCTTCCCCCCTGCTAGATTCCTATTTTTGTCACTTTCCTCAAATAATGTTGTTCAAATAATGACAGTAGGTATGAGCTTCATATATGCTGGGTAGATGGCCCAATTCTTTATTAACTGCTTTTGCTCTGATCAATTATTTGGAGCAATATCTATCTGAAAGTGATCCTATGAGCTGTTTCTGGCAAAATTCACCAATATCTGAAACTTGTGTTTTAAGTTTGCAATGCCATACATGTTACCAATAACATACCATTTGAAAGGATCAGAAAGGCACAAAAAAAGACGCAAGTAAGCTATTTCCATTTGAGCAAGTGTAGAACAAATATTTAGAACTTAGGAACAAATACCGGAAATTACTTCATGGGTTTACCAAAACACTTGTTGAGAAAGACCAGTAGGGATTGTAGTCTAAACATCTAGATCAAGTCACACTGTTGGCTTTTAAGTTCACACTCATGTATGCAGTAGGTGTTCAAGTTGCTCTAACTGTCATTCAAAATTGGTGGTCGCTGTAAACAAACCACAAACATCATGGTACAACCATAACACAGCATACTTTTATTGGTCTTGAATTCTTGAATCCTAACAAATAAGCATTTTGAGTAGAAGAAGTTAACCAAAGGCACTAGAGTGCATATTTTTTGAAATAAGCGACTAAAATGCTTGTTAGGGTGTAACTTCTGGGGGGATTCGTTACTTTCCCTTCACAACAAGGCAAAAGAAAAATAAACATAATTACCCTTTTGGAATAGTGCCTTGTTTCATTGCTTAGAAGAGGTAAAAGGGTTTCAATCAGTGCATTTGTAGATACCTTTCAGGCCCCTTATGTTAGTTCTTTTTCTACATCAATTCATATAATATTTAAAGGCAAGCTATTATTTTGCTTGTGATCGATAAAAATTTGTTTGTTTAGCAATGAGCTTTGGTCGGCTTCCAACTTTTCCCATGAACGTATAACTGGAACTCTTCTACTCTTTTCTTCTTTTGTTGGATTTTCTAATGTCTTTGCCTCTTACAAAGATGATGTACCCCTTATTTGTCAGCTTCTCAAGATTGTCAGAATCTTTCTTTATTCTATGCAGGAAACAGTTTCTTCCTGTATTATATTAAGAGTTGGTGAAGTCTACCTTATTTTAGTTTCAATTTGTCCAATAAAGTTAATATTAAATCTGCAACCATGTGAGATCAACTTATTTTGGTTCGAAGTTTTTAAATTTGCCTCCCAATCACTTTTATAACCACTTTAGTAGTCACTTTTAATATTGCCATTATTTATTATCCAAGCTTAAACATACTCAACTCGATAAAGTTTTCCCCCCCAAATTTGTTATATGTTTTACCTTAAGCATATAAATGTTAGGAGCAAATTCATAAATTCTAAGGTTGAGTTCTCACTAATTCTAAGGTTGTTCAAGACCTAAGAAAATGACTACAGTTGGAGACCATCTGTTTGGCTATCCTTTGCCTTTAGTAAATAGTCTTCTAAGCGACAGACAATTTCATTGTCTCCAATAAGTAGTACCAAACCATACACTTTGGTATTTGGGTTTCATTAATAAATCAAGATGCATATTATTGATAAAGCAAGCAAAAAAAATCAAAGAAGGTGATTGAAAGCAAACAATTGCCTACTCTCCCTATTTATTATGGGTGATTTGAAGGAACTAACTGCAATGGACTATAATGCAATATCTTGGTCCCTTTAGGAGCACAACAACAAGAGTTTTGAACAGATGGTGAAAAAAAAAAACAACTGCAAGAAGAAATAGAAAGATTATAACTTGGGTACTTGTAGTTATAGATCATCAGTATTCTAACCATTCATTTCTTTTTGTTCCAAGTTGCACATAGAGTGTCCACTGTATGTAAAAGCAAGACGTTAGATCTCATTTGTTTTACATGTTTTATTGTTTATACGATACGACTTGCATTTGTTTCAATTTTCAGTTCAGGGTCATGTCAAAGCACCTGATATTATTCAATGCAGATGCGTTGGGATGAAAATGATATAATGTTTTTTATTTTAATCAGTGATTGCAAGGCGATCAGAGTAGGTAGTGTCCTTCTAAGTAATTTCAAAAGGTTGAAAAGGGCTGATTGCAATTAAGTTTACTAATAGTTTTTGATAAAAAGTTTACAAATATGAATACTGAGCAAACAAGAAAACCCAACACAAGTCCTCTCAAATCTCTTACCCCTCTCACCTCTTCTTCCTCGCTCAGATTTAAGAAAAAATTATAAATTATATATATATATATATATATATATATATATGTGGGTACTTCTACCATGGAACCAAATATATACTCATGCTATAGTATGGGTACACTACTTAGGGCCATTGGATTTAAATCCAATACATTAATCGAGGCACATAAATGCACAAAACATTTAATGCACAATACATTTTGAGGAGTTCCTATGACATGGATGTATATTTGGTCTCCATTATAGGATTTTTCTATATGGATGTATATTTGGTCTCCATTATAGAATTTTTCTATATATGGCGTGCGTGATTACTCTTTAGACTTCCAAAAGGTTCATTAATATTCTTGAAATATGTATTGATAAGGATGACAGTGACTAAAAGACAATTAGGTTTACCCAATCCTATAAGAAAAAAACAAATTATTCAAGGAGCTCTAAATAAGCATTTTCTTTTTCTAACTAGTGGCGCCATGTCAAGTGTCTACTTATGCATCATTTAGGTGTTAGTGGACTCTAATTCTCAACATTTTATTGACAAACTCTCTCTTTTGTGAATTTTAGGTATTTCGAGCCTAGAACATAAATATGAAGCAAATATGGCACTCGTTGGAAGAAAGTGCAAAGTTCGGGATTGCGCGATATCAAGTTGGCCAAGTTTGATCAAGTTTCTTAATGACCACACTTCAGTATAAAGGCCGTAACTTCCTCATTTCAAATCCAAATGACTTGCTATTTCTTTTTTTGGAAAGTAGACTCAGACTTGAACATTTTCATGTCTCACAAGCTTCTTCCAATTCGGCCTTTATGTGGTTCAAAGTCGCATTGAAATTCAAAGAAATAGTGGTTAAGTCGTAGGTGCACCACTAGTGTAAATATCAAAGTGTGAGCCATGACGGGAGTATGGTAGTGAGCAGCCAGTTGTGGAGCTATGGGCCATGCCGTGAAAGCATAAGGTTGCGTCAGCCGCGACACTAGACCCAAAAAACTCGAAAATTCCTCCTTTTTTGAATTTTTTAGGTTGAAACCAACTTTAGGGGTCATATAAATATAAATTAGGTTGTTCTACGTTAGGAATCTCTTGTTTACCATAGAATACATAGAAAAACTTGTTTTTGCTTGACAATGTCCGGCTAAACTCATTGATCTAGGCCGGAGGTGGATCGAACAAGTCGTTGGCGACATGGATTCATTGTGAGATCTATTTGATTTATATTTTATTGTTCTTCTCTTATATTCTATTTCCTTTTGGCATTGTTTTGAATCTAAGGTAAAATTTATTTGTTTGTGAAAGGATCCTTGCGTGTTAGATTGATTACCTTTAGTTATTGAGTTGAAAATCTGTCCTTATGCGATAGACTCATCCTAGTAACAATTGACCTTACTGATTGGTTCGTCCCTTTTAGGACCGGTCAAGTTCCTTAAGGATCTAGGTTAAATCAGGAGCACTAGTAATCTAGTTGTCTAGGTGTAGTGCCTTCACAAAGCCCTATGCGATCAACGCATTTAACTACATTCGCGTGAGTCTAGGGTTGTGTGTTTGGTTAGAGAAGTAGTTAATGGTCATACATTGACTACCGAGAATAGGAAGTGTGAGGAACTGAGTGCATCACCAGGTCTATGACTACACTAGGATTCAATTGAATTACTTATATATGCATAGATCGACAACCAAATCCAATCTTTTGTCGAACTGAACTAGTATATCTTGACTTATGTATTTTAATTAATTATTTGCAAATTTATTTCCCTTGCTTATTTATTTTCCTAGTATTTAGATAGATTAGCTAATTAATCTACTTTCGAAACCCCCAATTTTCCTTTTTTTATTGTTTTTACCTTAGAAAGACCACTAATATATGTGGGATCTACCTTTTGTCACTATCTACAAAATAGTTGGTTTAAGTTATATTATTTTATTGACACGTTCAACATACGTCAATTTTTGGCGTCATTACCAGGGACTGATTTTTCTTTCCTTGGTTTTCTGTTATTTATTTATTTTTATATCTAGTCCCTTGTTCCTAACATTTTTGCAGGTAATTCCTTATTGGCCTCCTACTTTCATAGTTATGGTCGATTCAAAGACTCATACTATCATGGTATGAATGGGGTAGGTTTGTCACATAATGGACATCAATTTTTTAACTCGCAATCTTTTATGCAACAGATCGAGGTTTGTAATTTTTGTGGGGAATACTTTAATCCCATATATGCTTGTCCTTACCATCCAAGGTATGAAAATCATCACGGTTCTAGCTATGCATCACGACAACTCGACTTTTATGAGTCTGTGCCAAGTCCACAAATTCCTCAATAAGAAAAGAGATCTATTCAAGACATGATCAACATACAAACTCAAGGTGGCAAAATTTAGGAACTTAAGTTAGTCTAATAACTGCTACACTTGAGAATCTGATTGATGAGGAAGAGTTGTCTCTGCAATCAATTTTTAACTCAGAGGAGACCAAGAATGTTGTTATGTTGAAAAGTGTTGAGTTGGATGAGTTTCCATTTGTGGATGAGTATTTGAGCGAATCGGAGGAGACACTTGAAGTTTCTTCACATGAACCAGACATTAACATTGCACATAATGAAGAGGATGAAGTTGAGAAAAAAATTGAAGTGATTTCTAAAAGGCCAATTGTAACGGCCCATTTTCTAAATAGACCGTCACGGGGGCCAATGCGGACTCATAGTCTGTCTTACCACCGACAGCTGTGCGCTACATTGGATTATATCCTCCAGTTTATCTTTTTAAACCATATTAATTATTCATTTACTATTAAATTGTATTAAAATCAGATTATATGTTAAGTCATCATAGAATCCTCAAATTCACACAGCGGAAGCCTTTCTAACACATTTACTCGGATAATGGTACTATAAATGTATAACTTAAACCATAAATCTAATGTGGAAAACCCATATATAACCATAAATATCACTGAAGTCACAAAAAGATCAATATACACAAGGTATCTCAAAATACCCAAACCCAAAATGAAACAAAATAAATATAATACAAACGTACGAGTCAGGCAATCTCAAATCAACAGTACTCTGGCAGCTTGCCCTTGCCCCTGCTCGTACTAGAATCTGCACTCAACCCATCACAAAAGGTAGATGACGAGTCTAGAGTGAGTATTCTCAAGGAAATTAAGTGAGCATTACTGAAAGTAAATACTGGAATTTAAATAAAGCTATTAAATAAACATGCAAAAATAAATATAGGTAACTACCACCATAATTCGAACTCTTCCACAGAATCCTGATGGCGAGTCCTACTCAAGCAGGGCAAGTATTTGGATCTGCTCGATGGCTGGTGTTACACCTACGGCGCACTGACACATGCCACGACGTGATACTCGGGTCGTGCTATTCACCGAGACCGATCTGGTAGCACGTACTATGGTGTAGTAGACATACACACAGGAATGGGACAGAGGGAGCCCCGCTCAACATCCGCCCATATATCCATATCTAAGAATAGAGCATTGAAATGAAAAAAATTGAATTCAAAATGCCAAAAGAAGTAAATACTCAAGTAATTTCAGTTGGGATACTACACACGTCAATCTGCATTCGGCGTCTCGAAAATCAAACCACGGTCTAGCTCCAATAAACGCCCGATAATCAAAAGTATCACCTAAATGTACCTAAGATTATTGTCATTAAATTAGCTTCAATTTGATATATTATGTCAATTTTACATTTTCGATGAAAAACCCCGACAACATCTCGCCAAAATTCTGATAAAATCCTAAAACTCATTTATTTGATCAAAATATATTTTTTCTAAATTTTTCCTATTTTATCTGAATTTTTATTAATTTTCCAGAATTTTTTTTTGTTTATTTTTTATTTTTTTATTGTTTTTGGTTGGGCTGAACCGGGTCCTGTTCTGCTGGACCAGGTTTGGCCCAACCGGTTGACTGGGTTTGGGCCGGCTTGGCCCGACCCCCTTGGGTCAGGGCCGAGTCGACCCGACCTAGCCCATGAAGAGGGGGTGCACACGTGCGACCTGCACTTGTGTGTTGGGAAATGTGCCCTAGGTCAATCCATTAACAGTCTTTATGAATACATTTTAGTTAATAAAATAGAGGATTTCATTTGCTGTTTATTATAATTGATTTGCATGTTTACATTATAATAAGATCCATGGGTATTTACAGAAATATCCTAAATGTTCCTAGTCGATTATTATACTGGGAATTATAATGAATTTAGACTAGTGTGAGTCTTGATTGATGATCATATGATGATCATACGTATAGGAATACGAATCAAGATCATGAGTACTTGTTAGGGAACAAAGTACTGGACCGACCCGCTATGAGAACATCACATAGATTAAGTCATAGTTGTTTCTCATAATAGGTATATTTTTCGGTCCTCGACTTGAGATTACCGAGACTTCAACATTAGGAATACAATTGATTTGACGCAATCAAACGTTGTCTTTAACCGGATGATTATAAAGGTTGTGATTGGTTACTGTGTGAATAATGTGGTGAAGTTGTGTAATCGAGATAGAATTTGTCCCTCTCATATAAAGAGAGATATCCAGTGGATCCCTCGATGTGTTAGACTGTTAAAAGGCCTAGTATAAGTGAATTGATATTGATCAATGTCACTTAGATGTTTTCAGTCTACCTAGAAATCGAGACTAGTACGATTGAACATGTTGGATGACAATTCCATGCCTTATATTTGATCAAAAGGATATCGTGTAACAAAAGGATGTTATATACACTATTGATTAGGTTATATCGATTTGATATTCGTACAACTTGGGTAGTCATAATGTCTTGCTAGAGGCCGCTTATGACTTGTATACCAAAATGTGTTTTGGTACACTGGCTAACGTTGTATGAGCTTATTGGGTCGCACACGAGAATGGTTTTACGAGATTTTAAGATGGTTCAGAAAAATGAATTTTATATGATAAAATTCATGACAGAAACGTCCTTATAGTGTATTACACTTATACTTCTTTAAGTAGGGGTATATGTGTAATTTACTTAACCGTCTATATACAAGGGTTGTATAAATAGACGCTTTGAGTTAGAATACAAGTACGAAAGATTTAAAAAGGCTGAAACTCTATTTTCGTTTTAAGAAACGACTTAGAGGTTTTTGGTATGTTCTGGATCGTTTTGGAGAGAAACAAAAAGGTTTGGTATTCTCTCGAAGCTAGCACTTCAAATCTCGGCCGCCGTTCGTGTGTGGACTGCTGATAGAGGGCATTTGTTGTTGGCAGCGCCTTAGAGATTGATTAACCTTCAGAAAGGTACATTGCGACTGAGGTATGATTAAGTTTTCATAGTCTAAACTTGTTTTAATGGAATCAGATTCGGATTCTGTTGGGGTTTTTCTCAAATTTTTTTTGAAATCTCCGCTGCGTATGAACCCCAAAACCTAACAGTGTGCCCCCTTCTTCTTCAATCAAACTAGGGAGTTCTTCCCTGGTTCGATGAGAATTTTTTTTTTCTTCTTTCCTGTGCTCAATTTGGAGGGGTATCCATTGTCAGACGAACTGCTCTTGCAGTTCGTCCGAGCTCCCGAAGCCGCCACCACCACCACCACCACTTCCGAACCATCACCACCACCACTACCACAACAACAACGCACATAACAACAACACCAACAACAACAAACTCACCTCAACGTCGTCGTGCTCTCTCTCTCTCTCTTCTTTCCTTCGATTTCTCTTCTCCTTCCTCTTCCTTCCACGGTCTCTTGATCGATCAAAAATGGAGAAATGTGGTGTCGGTGGTGGGTTTATTAACATTTTTGGGGTAAAATGACCAAAATGCCCCTATGTTCTAATCCTCATCCTTAAGAATCAAATGCCCTTTTTGGTCATTTCATTTTATTTTATTTTTTATGATTTTTAATATATATATATATTAATATATATATATACATATATATATTCACCTATATTTTCACGCCTACAATTTCGTCGTGCGTGCCAACAAGCGTACTCGGGCATGCACACTACCGTACCACCCACGCGTATCGACCACGACCCCGTGTGTCCCTAGGCGTCCACCAATTTACTATTTTATCACATTTAATTTATTTAATGTGTGTATTATTTTTTTCGGCCTAATATTTTTGTCTTTTAGTCTACCGGGTACCCGCTTCGACACACATATCGAGGCGAATACTTAACACACAATCTTACACGTCAATTGAAATATAATTACACACACCGCTATGTCGTTTAACCTATTTAAACATAAACATCGCAAATTAGTCAAAACAACACACAAAATAACAATTTGCCTAACTCCAGGCGTGCTCTAGCCAAGCTGCAGGTCCCACGGGTGTCTAAGCTGTCCGCCACGTCTGCAATACGTCGCAAATAACGGCGAATTAAATTCGGGCCATTACAATTCTTCCCAAGTAGGTGAAATTTCGTCCCGAAGTTTAAATTAAAATTAAATACTTACCGACAAATAAATGGAGATACCGTCGTTGCATCGTAGACTCGAGCTCCCAGGTGAGTCATTCAATTCTATGATACTGCCAACGAACTAAAACCTTCGGGATCTTCCTGTTCCACAAAGTCTGAATCCTCCTATCCATGATTTCCACAGGCAGTTCATCATATGACACATCTGGTCGCACCTCAGTCTGACTCACATCAACCATAGATCTTGGTCCCAACCTAGCTAGCGTTAACATGGATATGTGAAACACTGGATGTACCCCCGCTAACTGTGGTGATAACTCTAAATGGTATGCCACTCTGCCGACACGTTCCTCAATTCTGAACGGTTTGCCTTGGTGCCAGTTTCCCCTTAATGCCAAATCTCTGATGACCCTTCCAGGGCGAAACCTTCAAGTACACCATGTCTCCAACCTCGTAGCTCGGATCCTCGTGATACCTATCTGCATATTTATTCTGTTTATCCTGTGCCACCTGAAGTCTCTGTCTAATCTGCCTCACCTTTTCAGTGTGATCCACAACAACCTCAGGTCCTATAGCCGTTATATCCTCCGGTGCTGCCCAACACGCTGGTGACCTACAAGGCCTACCATATAGTGCCTCGAACGGTGGCATCCCAATACTCGCTTGATAGCTGTTATTGTACGTAAACTCACACAATAGCAGATAATTCTCCTACGATCCACCAAACTGTAGAATACACGCCCTAAGCATATCATCAAGAATTTGAATCAACCGCTCCGACTGCTCATCAGTCTGAGGATGGTACGCAGTTCTGATCTATAGTCTAGTGCCACATTTCTCCTGTATACGCTTCCAAAGTCTCGAAGTAAACCTCGGATCTCTATCAGGAATAATGGAGACTGGTACACCGTGCAATCTGACAATCTGTCTCTTGAAAATAGTGCTCAACCATGTAACTGAATATCTCATGGCGATCGGTATGAAATGTACCGACTTCGTCAACCTATCGATAACTATCCAAATTGCGCCGTGTCTCCTCGTTGTCTGCGGTAGGCCACTAACGAAGTCCATGGTCACATGTTCCCATTTCCACTGAGGAATGGGTAGCGGCTATAATAACCTAACTGGTCTTCTGTACTTAGCCTTCACCTGTTGGAAAATATGGCAACTCCGGACGTACCTCCCCACCTCAGCCTTCATCTCTGGCCACCAAAACAATCGCTGAAGGTTGTGATACATCTTGGTTCGACTAGGATGAACTGTTAATCGCGACCGGTGTGCATCCTCGAGAATACTGTCCCTGAGCTCTGATACCTCCGGTATCCACAAATGACCCCTATGTCTCAAACACCAGTCTGAACCCTCAGACCACTCTATGCGCCCCGGATCCTTAGTTAGTCCACTGATCCATAAATACCGACCCTCAGCTCTCTGCAACTCAGCAACCCGCTTTAGAGACACCGTAGGAACTCGTATCTGGCCGCAAATGTGTAGCTCAACAATAGACTCAGTCACACACAACACCGATGCAGCCTCAAGCAACCCGTGCTCGTGTGTCATATGCCGCAGTCCCATTTGACTCTCAATGCCACTCCTGCTTAGTGCATCAGCTACGACGTTTGCCTTCCCTAGATGGTACTCGATAGCGAAATCTTAGTCCTTCAGTAACTCGAGCCATCTCCGCTGTCTCATATTCAACTCCATCTGAGTGAACAAATATCTCAAACTCTAGTGGTCGGAAAACAGTACGAACCTTTCACCGTACAAAATAGTGCCTCCAAGCCTTCAATGCAAACACGACTGCCGCAAGCTCCAAATCGTGCACTGGATAACTCTCCTCATGTGGTTTTAATCGTCACGATAAATAGGCCACTGGATATCCGTCCTGCATCAACACACAACCCAACCCAACCCAGTGCCTGACGCATCACTGTAAACTGAGAAACTCTTACCTGCCACAGGTAATGCCAAAACTGGTGCAGAAGTCAACTGTCTCTTCAGTTCCTAGAAAACATCCTCACACTCCTGCGACCAGTCAAATATGACATCCTTTTTGGTCAACCTCGTCATCGGCATTGCAATCAATGAAAAATCCTTCATAAATCGCCGGTAATAGCCCGCAAGTTCCAAGAAACTACGAATGTCAGAAACCGACTCAGGTGTCCTCCAATCAATAATCACTTGAATCTTGTCTCCATCAATAGATATCCCTTGACTACTGATGACATGTCCCAAAAACTTTACCTCACTCAGCTAAAATGAGCACTTGCTGAACTTAGTGTAAAGTTGATGCTCTCTCAGCGTCACCAACACCTCCTTGAGATGTCTTTCATGCTCTACACGAGTCCTGCTGTAAATTAGGATGTCGTAGATGAAACAATTACGTACCGATCCAAAAATGACCTGAGCACCCTATGCATCAAATCCATGAAGATCGCCAACGTGTTAGTCAACTTAAATGGCATAACTGTGAACTCGTACAACCCATATCGCGTACTGAAAGCAATCTTCTTGATATCTCCCTCTCAAATCCTCAACTGATGGTATCCTGATCTAAAGTCAATCTTCGAGAAGAATTTGGCTCCTGCCAATTGATCGAACAAGTCATCGATCTTGGGAAGTGAGTAACGATTCCTAATCGTCACCTTATTCAACTTCCTTTAGTCCACACACGTCCGCATCGAGCTGTCCTTCTTCTTCACAAAAGGAACTAGAGCTCCCCAAGGTGACATGCTAGGGTGAATGAATCCCTTCTGCAGTAACTCCTCTAATTGGGGTCCTTAACTCCACTTGCTCTGATGCTGACATCCTATACGGCCTGTTGTAAATCGGTTGAGTCCCCGGAATCAGCTCAATGATAAACTCCACAGCTTTCGGTGGTGGAAATCCTGGCAAATCCTCCGAAAACACATCGGCAAACTCGCAAATAACCGGGACATCCTCAACCCTAATCACTGTCTTCGGCTTTGGCTCCATATAACCGCGTATGCTTCCATCTCTTGCAACGTAGCTAGTCTGCCTCGAGTGATAGGTAATGTTGATGCAGCTCCGGCAAATGAAAACTCTGGAACCCCTTCGATGTAAAATGTCACCGTCTTGCTAAAACAATCGATATATGCGTGATAATACGATAACCAATCCATATCAGACATCGTGTCGAACTTCAAGTACTCTAATACTCTAAAGTCAGCCGCTAACTGATGTCCCTCAATCTCAACCACACAATCCTGGTAAATCCGGTTAGGGTAAATCTTATCCCCAAGCTGTCGTACTTAGAACAAGATGTGTATTTAAAGTTTGCATACCTAATCTTAACAATCCTACCATACGTCCAGATATAAAAGAAAGTGTGCTGCCTGAATCAGACATGACATGCATAAAAGTATCACAGACAGATAACATACCCTCAACAAGCAGTCTGGTTGCCTCCCGACCTTGCTGTGCAACCCCAAAAGTAGCTGTCTGGGACCTATCTCTGGCCTGATCAGTCTGTGATGGTACTTGCACTGGTCTGGTATACTCCGCCACAAGATGTCCCACCAGACCACAACGATAACAAGTACGAGTGTCTGATCTGCCAGTAATCCTCTGACTCTGTGCCTGACTCTGACCTTGGCTCTAGTCTCTCTGACCCTGACCTCTATCCTGCCTCTACTGCTGTCTCGGCCGATCAACTGATGTAGAGGTTGCAGAATATGCTACCTCACGTTCATCGCGTCTATCCCGATCATCTCAACGATCTCTTTCGCCTCTACGAACCTGATATGATTGCCAATCACCTCTACCTCTACGAGGTCTCTGGCCCTATCCCTGTTGACCTTAATCTCTCATCTGTCTTTTTGGCCTCTGATCAAACAGAGAACCTTGAATTGGATGACTTTGCTGACCCCGCAGCGCAGTTTGAATCGCCAATCTACTAGCACTCTGTACTATATAAGTCTCTTAAGAAAGCGACCAGTCATATACCTGAGCCAAAGTAGTCGCTCCACTGAAAATAACTGTGGTAGCTATCCTCTCATCCAATCCTCGAATAAAGTAATATATCTGTAGTCGGTCAGTCCCTGCCAGATCCATATAGTAGGACAATAAATATCTGTACCTCTCTATGTACTCGGTAATAGACATATCGCCTTGAAACAGTGTCAAGAACTCCTCTCTCAATCGAATCCTGACCTCCATAGATATATACTCATCCATGAACAATATTCTGAAATCAACCTAAGTAGTAACCGCAAAATGTGTCGCTTTGTAGGTGGTCCACCATATAGTAGCCGCAGATCTCAAGCAGTACCTGGCCAATCTCGGTCTATCAACCTCATCAACCAATAACATCTTGTGTAATCTCTCATGAGCCAATAGCCACCTCCTGGCTATCTCTAGGTTTTCGGCTCCGTAAAAGTATCCTGGAGAGAATTTAAGACAATCCTTCAACTTTTTCGCCTCCACTATCATCAAACTCCCTGATGAAGACGCTACAGCTGGCTGTTCAGTAGTCGAATGACAACTAACGTAGTCTCTATTGGAACAACCACTGGTAAAGCCCTCTCGGCATGTGTCTCGGATACTGCAGCTTGCCTCTGAGTCTCAGCAGTAGTGGGAGCAACAACTGCAGGAGTAGTAACCAATGGTGCAACTACGACTGTAGTAGGAGCTATCGCAGTCTCATGAGTCCTCAATAAATCCAACAACTGTGCAAAACTATGATCTACTGTCCGCGCTAACAAATTTAACGTCAATGTCGGCCTAGCGGGATCACTTGTATCCCCAACCTTTGGCTGAGTCGTACCTGAAGGCTGCTCGTCCATCGATATCTAAATTGAAGAACGTGTCTTAGTACGAATATACGTGTAAAGTAGGTAATATACAAAGAAAAACATAACGCGTATATCCCTGATTTCTACCCATCTCTCATTGCTTCCTAATTAAGACTTTAGGCAATTCCTTTGAGTTTCCACATCTAAAGCTTATTCAATAGGTTTATGATCAGGTTTTCCTCAAATTCGAGCCTTAAGTTTTCCTAAACTTAGGCTCTGATACCAAAATGTAACGGTCCATTTTCCAAATAGACCGTCACGGGGGCCAATGCGAACCCACAGCCTGTCTTACCAATGACAGTTGTGCACTACATTGGATTATATCCTCCAGTTTATTTTTTAAACCTTATTAATTATTCATTTACTAATTAAATTGTATTAAAATCAGATTATATGTTAAGTCATCATATAATCCTCAAATTCACACAGCGGAAGCCTTTCTAACACATTTACTCGGATAATGGTACTATAAATGTGTAACCTAAACCATAAACATAATGTGGAAACCCATATATAATCATAAATATCACTGAAGTCACAAAAAGATCAATATACACAAGGTATCTCAAAATACCCAAACCCAAAATGAATCAAAATAAATATAATACAAACGTACGAGTCAAGCAATCTCAGATCAACAGTACTCTAGCAGCTTGTCCTTGCCCCCGCTCGTACTAGGATCTGTACTTAAGCCATCACAAAAGGCAGATGGCGAGCCCAGAGTGAGTATTCCAAAAGAAATTAAGTGATCATTACTGAAAGTAAATACTGAAATTTAAATAAAGCTATTAAATAAACATGTGAAAATAAATACAGGCAACCGTGCTCATTACATGAATAAATAATAGGAAAAACTCAAGGTGTGTTCTTAGCTCCTAGGGTCAGACTACCACCATAATTCAAACTCTTCCACAGAATACTGCTGGCGAATCCTACTCAAGCAGGGCAAATATCTGGATCCGCTCGATGGCTGGCGTTACACCTACGACGCACCGACACATGCCACGACGTGATACTCGGGTCGTGCTATTCACCTAGACTGATCGTGCTATGGTGTAGTGGACATACACACAGGAATGGAACGGAGGGAGCCCCGCTTAAGTCTGCCCATATAGCCATATCCAAGAATAGAGTATTTAAATGAAAGAAATTGAATTCAAAATGCCAAAAGAAGTAAATACTCAAGTAATTTCAGCTGGGATTCTACACACCTCAATCTGCACTCCGCGTCCTAAAAATCAAACCCCGATATAGCTCCAAGTAACACCCGACAATCAAAAGAATCACCCAAATGTACCTAAAATTATTTGTCATTGAATTAGCTTCAATTTGATATATTATGTCAATTTTACGTTTTTCGAGGTAGAAACCCGACATCTGGCCAAAATTTTGATAAAATCCCCAAACTCATTTATTTGATCAAATTATATTTTTTTTTCTAAATTGTTCCTATTTTATCTTAATTTTTATTAATTTTCCAGAATTTTAATTTTTTTAAAATTTTTTTATTTTGGTTGGGCTGAACCGGGTCCAGTTCGGCTGAACCTGGTTTGGCCCAATTGGTCGTTTGGGTCTGGGCCAGCTCAGGCCGACCCCCTTGGGTCAAGGCCGAGTCGTCCCGACCCAGCCTATGAAGAGGGGGTGCACATGTGCGACCCGTACGTGTGCCCCCTTCTTCTTCAATGGAACCAGGGAGTTCCTCCTTGGTTTGATGAGAAATATTTTTTTTTTGTCTTCTTTTCTTTGCTCAATTGGGAGGGCTTGTCGGACGAACTGCTCTTGTAGTTCATTTGAGCTCCCGAAGCCGCCACCACCACCACCACTACCACAATAATAACGCACACAACAACAACACCAACAACAATAAACTCACCTCGACATCGTCATGGTCTCTCTCTCTCTCTCTCTCTCTTTCCTCTTTCCTTCGATTTCTCTTCTCCTTGTTCTTCCTCCCACGGTCTCTTGATCGATCAAAAATGGAGAAATGTGGTGTCGGTGGTGGGTTTATTAACATTTTGGGGTAAAATAACGAAAATGCCCCTATGTTCTTATCCTCATCCTTAAGAATCAAATGCCCTTTTTGGTCATTTCATAATTTTTTTATTTTTTTATTTTCTGATTTTTTATATATATATATATATTTATATATACATATA
This sequence comes from Stephania japonica, assembly GCA_039657345.1. Lineage (NCBI taxonomy): Eukaryota > Viridiplantae > Streptophyta > Magnoliopsida > Ranunculales > Menispermaceae > Stephania > Stephania japonica. The sequence goes on from CM077559.1 coordinate 38,969,028, forward strand.
TATTTTAAATTACATATATATATATATATATATTCGCCTATATTTTTGTGCCTATAATTTTCTCGTGCGCGCCAACGAGCGTACTCGGGCGTGCACACTACCGTACCACCCACGCGTGTCGACCACGACCCCGTGTGTCCCTAGGCGCCCACTAATTTACTATTTTATCACATTTAATTTATTTAATGTGTGTATTATTTTCCTCGGCCTAATATTTCGTCTTTTAGTCTATCCAGTACCCGCGTCGACACGCATATCGAGGCAAATACTTAACACACAATCTCACATGTCAATTGAAATATAATTACACACATCACGATGTCGTTTAACCTATTTAAACATAAACATCGCAAATTAGTCAAAACAACACACAAAATAACAATTTACCTAACTCCAGGCGCGCTCCAGCCTAGCTGCGGGTCCCACGGGTGTCTAACTTGTTCGCCACGTCTGCAATACGTCGCAAATAACACAAATTAAATTCGGGCCACTACACCAAAGGTATCGCAAAAGAAGATCAAGGAAGACTAACCTATGGTGTTAGTGAACCACCCACCCTCACATGCATACTTGTTGAGTTTAAAAAAGGGGTGGGAGTAAAGGGGCGTTCGCAGATTTTCTACATTGTTGACACCTTTCTATAGGATGATCATAATGAGACAAAATCTTTTATTTTAGAGGTCCTGAATGAGCTCTCATTCTGAAGGAGGGATGTTTCATTGCCCAAAGTTGTAGATGCGACATTTGTTGTTGACATCTCGAAAGGAGGGGGCGTCACGTGACAAATCATGTCAAGTCTAGCCAAAGACTTAAAAGAAAGACACTCGTTGGGAGGCAGCCCAGCTTTATTTTTATTTATTTATTTATTTATTTCATATATTTTAGTTTAGTTTCGTTTAGTTTTTTTTACTTTAAATAAAACCCTAACTTGATTTCTTGGATTTTCTTAGGAGATATATGGATATTAGGTGAGCACCGGAGGCACTGGAACACCCTGAATTCATCTGGTTTGACTTTGGATTATTTAATTTTTAGCATAATTTGAGCACTTTTAGGAGGTTGATTGATTATTAAGATTTAGGTGTTTCGAGACTAGGTTGGATATTTTTTATAAGCCAACTTAAGTCAATGCATTAGTGGAGGGTCTTTATGCAGACCCAAAACCCTGAACTTCATTATACTATCTTGTTGATTTCACCCTTAGTTGAAAGGCTTCGAGCTCGCAAGATCTAGTGGGAATCATTTCGGTTAACTCCTCTACTTATTAGGTCTTTCTCTTGTTATGATTATTTTTTAATTGTTTCCTTGGTCACCTGACAAGACAGTTTATTCAGTAGTTTTTATTGTATTTTATTAAAAGAAAAAGGAAAAAATTGCTTGCATCACTTTGTATTATCTTCTTATCTACTTATCCGTGTTCATTTTCACCACTTTTCTTTCTTTTTGTTGTGTGGATTCCTTGACTTGTTTTGAACATTAAGGACAAGGTTCGAATTAAGTTAATGGGTACTTTAGGGATTGTAGATTGAGTTAAATGAATGTTATTGGGAAAGACTGCATGTGAGATCGTTTAAAATTTTCAATTTTATGCAGTTATATGTGGTTTAACGATGGTAATGGTGGTATATTTTATCCCTTATTCTTTCATTTCTTCCATTTCTTTTCCATTCACGCTTCCATCTCTCATTTTATTATACACTTTCGTGCATGCATTTAGTTTATTTATTACTTATTTAGTTGACATATTTTCCTCTATGTTTATGTCTTGCATTAGAACTTACATAGTATCATGTATCACATGTAGAGTTGCCCGAAACTTTGTTAAGTGTTTTTGGTTATGATGACTTCATTTAAGCCACTCTTGAGACTTGCACATCTTTGAATGTTAGGAGATACACTCAATCTGGAGTGTTGCCCGACATTGTTGAGATTACTTATTAGGGAACTAGTATGAGGTTTAGGCTTTTAGTTAGATACTAAAGAGGGCAGGCGGTCCTAATTTGCAAGTAATCATATTTCTAGGGTGCTAAAATGAGAGTGTAAGCCACTTGAGACAAAAATTCATATGACTAAATCACTTTTGGAGAATTATTAGGACTAATAAAACTTGAACTTACATTGGAGGATTTTCTTAATCATGGTGAAAGTAAGAAGGACTAACGTGAGTTTTCTTTGAAAAATAAAGAGCCTCACAGATTCCATAGGAAATGGAGTAGGGAATCTTGTAGTGAGAAAAAGTGAGAAAAGCGGTTTCCATAAAAAATGAAGCAGGGACCATACTACTTAAAACAAATTTGGAGGAAAAAAGAGAATATATGAAGTGAATAAAGGTGAAAGTCTATGAAAAGTCCTCAAATAAAAGGATTTGGTCGATTGCTTATAGCTAGATTAAGTAAGTTACTCCAATGCTCTGAATCTTAAAATGTCCAACTTAAAATTCGATTGTTTTCTTTTGGTGTTAAGTCTACAATAGTGAAGAATGTGGTTACATTTCTCTCCTATGGTACCTTTTGAGTGTTTATGTACTATTATTTTTAAAGAAATCATGAACTTGCATGGTTGAGTGTAATGGCTCTTAAAAATCTTGAGTAGTTAAAGGCCTTTATCTTTACTAAGTCTAATTCTTGAAAGTGTGGTTTCTATCGAGGTTTAGACTCTGTCTCTAGACAAATCTTAAACTCCAAACTTCTTTGAGAGAATGATTAATTTAGTGGCGTGAAAATTAAAAAGGAATTCCACCTAACTTTGTGATGGACATAGGATTATTAAGATTAGTCATTGTAGTATTAGGAGTCTAGATATTAATGGTATGTGTTTCTTCATTCACTCCCTTGCTCGAGACATGCAAAACTCTAAGTTTGAGGATGTTTGTTAAGTATCTACTCATGCATCATTTAGTGTAGTATTTAAGTGTTAATGGACTCTAATTCTCAACATTTAATTGACAAAACTCTCTTTTGTGGATTTCAGGTATTTCGAGCTGTCCCCCATAAAACTGGGCCCCACCTGACCTAGACCTATGTGGACCCCCAAGGTCATATTCGCGAAGTCAACGCAAGCTTAGTCAGCCTCACATCTTTTTATCCTCATTAATTGAACAATATTAAAAGTTAAGTTATTAGTTTATGATATTTATAAATGTTCGCAACGAAAATTGAACCTAAAACAAAGTTAAATAACTCAATTTAAACATAGTTAGGTCAACCTATAGTGTGAAACCACGAAATAAAGGGATAAACACACATATCTGGTGACCAACAATATACAAAATGCTAGTACATGATATCCAAAGTCACTCGATCCTAAGTGTTTCCAGTGTTATAAAAAACAGTAATGTACAATAATGACAAGAAAAAGGTAGAACATACAATGATAAAAGAAAAGAAACCGCTCCGAGAGTCTTCAAAGGAAGTCACCAATCATCGGTCCCTTTCCCCTGCTAGTCTTTGCCCGACCTGCACCCACCATCACAAACTAGACGGTGAGTACGTGATAAATTGAAAGTAATGCCAGAAGGATATAGATAGTAATTCAAGAATATTTGAAAAGTAGTCCAAAACTTATGCAGGGTATTTAAAGACAGATAATAAACACGAATTTACGTGATAAACAGACTGACAAGTATTTCAATGATATATGAGTGCCTATTGATTCAAAAGAGATAACTAAGCGGTCTAAAAACTATAACATTCCACAACAATCCGATACTCGAGGAAGAATTACGTTAGGTTGGGCAGCCGCACCCTTGTAGGTAGTGTTCACATTGGCCTAACTAGCCAAAGTCCCAGGAGTACCTTCTGTTGGACTAAGTGGTTAGTCACTCTAACTCCGACCGGTATTTTGATGGAAACAAACAAGGTGAAAATATACTAATAAGTTTATCAAGTGTATTTCAGTTTCGTCAAAGGTTGCGAAACATCACATCACGGGTATTCGAGCATTCAAGCTATACAAGTTCAAGACTCGGCATACAAAAAGGAATGAAGACGAAAGATCAAGGCCAAGAGTTGTAAAATTAATGTAAGGTATTCAAGTTCACTTAAGCAAGCCTATTGCATTAGTTCATGTATATCGTGATTTTAAAATGGATTTTCAAATGTCAAGTGATTACTCGAAGATTTCGGTCTTATAAGTCTAAACTATATTAAACTATATGTGTATGTTAATATCGCATTTTTGAAAATCATTGTGAAAGCTTTTGAAAAAGAAAAACTTGTTTTTTGAAAGATCTTTGAAAAGGAAAACTGTATATTTGCAGAAAAGTCCCTCGCAAATCATGAAACTGAGATTTTCCATTTTCGGGATTTGTGAAAATATCCGGACCATCCAAATAGGCCATATGACCCATAACAAACATGTATTATATGTTATATGAGGGTTTATTGGGTCTAGGACGTGTTAAAGGGTCGCTAACACAAGGGACATAATTAATTATTTTGAGGTCCCTGCAGTTAGCGCGCTAATACTGTTATTAGCGCGCTATGTGCAGAGTTAGCGCGCTAGGTCATAAAATTAGCGCGCTAATTGCAGTCCTGACAGCTTTTTTTATAAAGTTGAAAAATTCGCTTTATTTTGAATTTTTGATCAAATCTCGGCCCTTGGATGCACACAACGGTCATATATGAGTCTATAAATATATATACCACTCCCAAACACAAGACACAAAAAGTTAGGTTTTGAAATCAAATAAAAACACTTGTGCTTAATTTTTTCAAGAGAAGGAACTTGGGGTTTTCAAGCTACACTTTGAGGCTGTTCATTCAACATCAAAACCAGCACTCTTGAGGCACTCTAAGGAGTACTACAACCTCTCAAACACTGATTTTTCAAGTCATCTTCTTGGGGTTGTAAGAAAGTCCATTCCCTAGCTTTTCTTGTGCTCAATTTATATATTCTTGTGTGATTGATTTGGAAAACTACTTGTTGTGTTTTTAAACACACTTGTATTGGGTTTTGCTCTTAAACTTGATTCATTAAACTCTTTGACTGATTTGAACAAGAATTCGTGCTCAAACTTGATTTTTATCAAACTTCTTGTTCTTTGGATTTGAAACCGGTTTTGCTCTCATCAATCTATTTAAAACGGTTTCATATTTGAGTTTTGCACAAAATCAGTTTTATATTTGCATTTCTCAATTGTTTTCATACTTGCATGCATAAGAGTGATTAGGCTCTAGGTGGCTTGCTTGTATTTGAACTTGATACCACTTTACTTTGTAAAGAATATTTCAATTGTATTCAAATCTTGATTGTAAGACTTAGTGGGATCTAAGTCGAAAGAGAAGACCTAGTTGAGGCTAGGCATATATCCTAGTTGCGGCTAGGTGGGAAAATTCCTAGGTGGGTCTAGGTGGGAAAATCCTAGTTGCGGCTAGGTGGTTGTATAAGACCTTATTGCGGTAAGGCATCGTGTAAAAGACCTAGTTGAGGCTAGGCATTCACTAGGCTAGTTGGCTTAGGTTGTAACACTTATTGATAATATAAGTGGGGGTTGAAAATCCTAACCGGGAGGTTAGGTAGTGGATGTAGATCGGTTGGATCGAACCACTATATATCGTGTGTCTTATTTCCATCTCTTTCTACCCCCTTCTTGATTGCATAGCATTGACATTTTTCATTGGTGTATGCATTATCATTATTATTTGTGCTTAAAGTTTTAAAAAGGCGATAAACTCTCGGTAACCCAATTCACCCCCCTCTTGGGTGACCTTCAATTGGTATCAGAGCGGGTTATTGCTCAAAGTGTTACTAACGTATCTTTGAGTGTTTTTGTGCAAGGATGCAATCTCTAGATTTCTCTCGCCTTAGGGAAGGCAACTCATCCGTCCGACCTCCTTACTTTGATGGAACAAATTATGCTCATTGGAAAGTTCGAATGAAGTTTTACATCAGAGCACAAGGGAGACATTTGTGGGACACAATTGAAAATGGCTACTCTCCACCAAACAAGTCCTTAAAAGAATACACCGCCGAAGAGATCAAGATCGAGCTCTCAAATGATCAAGCCATGAATCATTTGTTTTGTGCACTAAGTGAGAACGAATTCAACCGAGTTAGCGCTTGTCAAACGGCCAAGGAAGTATGGGAAAAACTTGAAGTGCATTATGAAGGTACACAACAAGTCAAGAATACTGAGTTGAGGATTCTTGAAGAACATTATGAGACCTTTCGAGTGGAGCCCCATGAAGACATAGCCACGGCCATTACAAGGTTCACGAAGCTCTTGAATGAAATCAAAAACCTTGGCAAACATTATGATCAAGAGAATTCGGTGTACAAGTTCCTTAGAGGCTTGCCCAAGGAATGGGATGCAAAGAAATATGCTATTCAATCGGCTCAAAACCTTGGAAATTATACTTTTGATGCATTATGCGGAGAATTGACAGTTCATGAATTTGAGCTAAGAGACCGTGCTAGATTGGAAGCACTTAGTGGTTCGACCAAGAAAGAGTTAAAGAAGGAGCATGCCTTGAAAGCTACTTGTCTATCGGCCGAAGATGATGTGAGCTCAAGTGAAAGTGATTCTATTGAACAAGAAGTGGCCATGCTATCAAGAAAGCTCAAGAAGGCAACATACAAAAGAGACAAGTACAAGAAGAAGTACAAAGGTGCAAACAACACAAGCAAATCACGCGAGATGATTTGCTATAAGTGCGGCAAACCAGAACATAAAGCATCGGAATGCAAGTACTTGAGAAGAAGCAAGAGACATGAATCATCATCATCATCCTCATCATCTAGCTCCGACTCCGAATCGGAAAATGAGAAGGCCATCCTTTGCCTTATGGCAAGGAGTGAGGTAAGTGACTCTTCATCTTTTAATTATGATGATGTAAATGCATTGGATGATATGTCTATTATTCATGACCTTAGGAATGATTTAGAAAAAGAGGTCAAAAAGACCAAACAACTCAAAAAGAGTTTGATCAAATCCATTAGTGAGATTGAATCTCAAAATGAGATTATTGATGATCTCCAACAGGACTTAGAATTGGCCATAAATGGGAAAATAGGCTTAGCAAAAGAAATAGAGGACTTGACCACTACGGTGACCAAGTTTACAAGTGGCACCAAAATGTTTGACATGGTGTTGGGCGCACAACGACGTGCACTCAACAAGAGAGGCATAGGCTATGTTGCAAGCCTATTGAGCTATGGAAAGCTTTTGTCCGAGTCTAAGAGATGTTTAAAATGCAATAGATCTCATAATGTTGGCAAATGTGTCCTAAATAGGACCAATAGAGGTAAACTTGCATGGGTAGAAAAGAATGTATGTGATACACATATTAGGGAACACAGAGGTGTATGGGTACCAAAGTCCATGATTCATAGAGTAAATTAGATTCACTTTAGAACATGAATGTGCTAAAACGACAAATTGATATATAGGAGTTAAGCATGATAGGCCTTGCTTTAGTCACATACACATAGCATGCATACACTGTTATTTTTGATGTCATGACTGCATTTCATATACATTTTATGTAGGATCATGATGAATTAATACAATGTAGCCAAGCATTTTTAGGCCAAATTCATTGACACGGCATGAGTTAGGCATCTCTCATAAATCGGACCTTCTACACATGTTTTAAGTGTTTCAATCATCTTTATATGGTGTTAATGAAGTGTCCATGAAGTTTGAGGTAAATCGGAGCTGTGCGTTAAAAACTCAAAAATTTTAACTCCGAAATTCCAGAGAGGAATTAGCGCGCTAGGTATTTACATTAGCGCGCTAGGTCAATCAATTAGCGCGCTAATACCCCCTGACCAGACAAACTTCACATTCACCATGTTTTAAACTCATATGTTGAAGCCATTGTTTTAAATTGGGGGAGACCTTTAGATAATGTGAATGACATCGATAGGGGAAAACTTTATACCCATTTTTTTTGGTATCTATTCTTTTTGGGGTTAAGACATATACCAAAAATAAGGAATTTGGTGGTATCACAAACTGAAACATGCATGTTGATAGGGGGAGTCTAGATTCTTAATTATTCTCTCAAGCTTTCATTTGATGCATATCGATAAGGGGAGCTTTTATTTGGTATCATTTTCTTAAAACGAGGGAGGAGCCTTTCTAATGGTATCATGATTTATTCGTGCCCCACTTTTTGATGGTATCAAACGGGGGAGAAAGAGTGTTGAACTTGAAAGAGTACAAATTTATCCATTATTGTGATGTTAGTATAAATTTTATCCATTATTGTGATGTTCATACACTTGTATCATATTTTATGCTTGTCAAGTTCACATTGTTTGTTATCATCAAAAAGGGGGAGATTGTTGGACTAAGTGGTTAGTCACTCTAACTCCGACCGGTATTTTGATGGAAACAAACAAGGTGAAAATATACTAATAAGTTTATCAAGTGTATTTCAGTTTCGTCAAAGGTTGCGAAACATCACATCACGGGTATTCGAGCATTCAAGCTATACAAGTTCAAGACTCGGCATACAAAAAGGAATGAAGACGAAAGATCAAGGCCAAGAGTTGTAAAATTAATGTAAGGTATTCAAGTTCACTTAAGCAAGCCTATTGCATTAGTTCATGTATATCGTGATTTTAAAATGGATTTTCAAATGTCAAGTGATTACTCGAAGATTTCGGTCTTATAAGTCTAAACTATATTAAACTATATGTGTATGTTAATATCGCATTTTTGAAAATCATTGTGAAAGCTTTTGAAAAAGAAAAACTTGTTTTTTGAAAGATCTTTGAAAAGGAAAACTGTATATTTGCAGAAAAGTCCATCGCAAATCATGAACCGAGATTTTCCATTTTCGGGATTTGTGAAAATATCCGGACCATCCAAATAGGCCATATGACCCATAACAAACATGTATTATATGTTATATGAGGGTTTATTGGGTCTAGGATGTGTTAAAGGGTCGCTAACACAAGGGACATAATTAATTATTTTGAGGTCCCTGCAGTTAGCGCGCTAATACTATTATTAGCGCGCTATGTGCAGAGTTAGCGCGCTAGGTCATAAAATTAGCGCGCTAATTGCAGTCCTGACAGCTTTTTTATAAAGCTGAAAAATTCGCTTTATTTCGAATTTTTGATCAAATCTCGGCCCTTGGATGCACACAACGGTCATATATGAGTCTATAAATATATATACCACTCCGAAACACACAAGACACAAAAAGTTAGGTTTTGAAATCAAATAAAAACACTTGTGCTTAATTTTTTCAAGAGAAGGAACTTGGGGTTTTCAAGCTACACTTTGAGGCTGTTCATTCAACATCAAAACCAGCACTCTTGGGGCACTCTAAGGAGTACTACAACCTCTCCAACACTGATTTTTCAAGTCATCTTCTTGGGGTTGTAAGAAAGTCCATTCCCTAGCTTTTCTTGTGCTCAATTTATATATTCTTGTGTGATTGATTTGGGAAACTACTTGTTGTGTTTTTAAACACACTTGTATTGGGTTTTGCTCTTAAACTTGATTCATTAAACCCTTTGACTGATTTGAACAAGAATTCGTGCTCAAACTTGATTTTTATCAAACTTCTTATTCTTTGGTTTTGAAACCGGTTTTGCTCTCATCAATCTATTTAAAACGGTTTCATATTTGAGTTTTGCACAAAATCAGTTTTATATTTGCATTTCTCAATTGTTTTCATACTTGCATGCATAAGAGTGATTAGGCTCTAGGTGGCTTGCTTGTATTTGAACTTGATACCACTTTACTTTGTAAAGTATATTTCAATTGTATTCAAATCTTGATTGTAAGACTTAGTGGGATCTAAGTCGAAAGAGAAGACCTAGTTGAGGCTAGGCATATATCCTAGTTGCGGCTAGGTGGGAAAATTCCTAGGTGGGTCTAGGTGGGAAAATCCTAGTTGCGGCTAGGTGGTTGTATAAGACCTTATTGCGGTAAGGCATCGTGTAAAAGACCTAGTTGAGGCTAGGCATTCACTAGGCTAGTTGGCTTAGGTTGTAACACTTATTGATAAATATAAGTGGGGGTTGAAAATCCTAACCGGGGAGGTTAGGTAGTGGATGTAGATCGGTTGGATCGAACCACTATATATCGTGTGTCTTATTTCCATCTCTTCTACCCCCTTCTTGATTGCATAGCATTGACATTTTTCATTGGTGTATGCATTATCATTATTATTTGTGCTTAAAGTTTTAAAAAGGCGATAAACTCTCGGTAACCCAATTCACCCCCCTCTTGGGTGACCTTCACCTTCTCGATACACTTAGACCGTAGACACTCAACCGAGGAATATCAAAAATGGAATTCTAATAAATAACTCATTGTTGGACTAAGTGGTTAGTTACTCTAAATCTGATCGGGATTTTGATAGAAACAAATAAGGTAAAAATATAGTAATAAGTTTATCAAGTGTATTTCAGTTTCGTCAAAGGTTGCAAAACATCACATCACAAGTATTCGAGTATTCAAGTCATTCAAGTTTAAGATTCGACATACATAAAGGAATGAAGACGAAAGATCAAACTAAGATATGTAACATTTATGTAAGGTATACAAGTTTATTTACGCAAGCCTATTGCATTTGTTCATGCACATTGAGCTTTTCAAATTGATTTTCAAATATCAAACAATGAGTTTATGTTTTTAAGTGAAACTTAAAACTTGACTTGGTTTAGAAGTTTAAACAATGTCAAACTACAAGTTTATGCTCACATTGCATTTTGAAAATTATTGTTGAAGTTTTCGAAAAAGAAAAACTTGTTTTTGAAAAGAAAACTGCATATTTGCAGAAAAGCCCTTCGGATGTTATGAAATCGGGATTTTTCGTTTCTGAGATTTGTGAAAATATCTAAATCACTAAAATAAGCTAAATGACCCATAACAAACATGTATAACATATTATATGAGGTTTTATTGGGTCCTGGACACATCAAAAGGTCGCTAACTAAAGGGACAAAAATATTTATTTTGAGGTCCCTGCAGTTAGCATGCTAATAAATTTATTAGCGCGCTAATTGCTTTCCTGACAATTTTTTTAAAAAGCTGAAAAACACATTTTAATTTGAATTCTTGATGAATTTTGGGCCCTTGGATCTCTAGAACGGTAATAAACTGGTCTATAAATATATAGAACACTCTCAAACACATAAGCACACAAATTGGGTTTTGAAAACTAAGAAAAACATAAGTGCTCAAATTTTTCAAGAGGAGGAGCTTGGAGTTTTCAAGTCATACATTAAAGTTGTTGATTCAACATCAAAACCAGTACTCTTGAGGCATTCTAAGGAGTACTACAACCTCTATAAAATTGATTTTCAAGTAATCTTCTTGGGGTTGTAAGAAAGTCCATTTCCTAGTTTTTCTTGTGCTTAAATTATATATTCTTGTGTGATTGACTTGGAAAATCACTTGTTGTGTTGTTAAACACACTTGTCTTGGGTTTTACACTTAAACTTGATTTATTAAACCCTAGGACTGATTTGGACAAGAGTTTGCACTTAAACTTGACTTTTTCAAACTTCTTGTTCTTTGGATTTGAAATCGAATTTGTTCTTATCAATCTATTTGAAATGTTTTCATATTTGAGCTTTGCATAAAATTGGTTATATACTTGCATTTCTCAATTGTTTTTCATACTTGCATGTATAAGAGTGGTTAAGCTCTAGGAGGCTTGCTTGTATTTGAACTTGGTACCACTTTACTTTGTAAAGTGTATTTCATTGTATTATTTCAAATCTTGATTGTAAGACTTAGTGGGATCTAAGTCGAGAGGGAAGACCTAGTTGAGGCTAGGCATAAATTTTAGGTGGGTCTAGGTGGGGATATCCTAGTTGCAGCTAAGTGGTTGTATAAGACCTTATTGCGATAATGCATCGTGTAAAAGACCTAGTTGAGGCTAGGCATTCACTAGGCTAGTTGGCTTAGGGTGTAACACTTATTGATAATATAAATGGGGGTTGAAAATCCTAAGCGGGGAGGTTAGGTAGTGGATGTAGATTGGTTGGATCGAACCACTATATATCGCTTGTCTTATTTCCATTTCTTCTACCCCATTCACTTGCATAGCATAGATATTTATTGTTAGTATATGCATTATCATTGTTATTTACTCATAAAGTTTTAAAAATGCGATAACTACTCGGTAACCCAATTCACCCCCATCTTGGGTGACCTTCAATTGGTATAAGAGCGGGTTATTGCTCAAAGTGTTACTAACGTATCTTTGTGTGTTTTCTTGCAAGGATGCAAACATTAGATTCCGCTCGCCTTAGGGAAGGTAACTCATCAGTTAGACCTCCCTACTTTAATGGAACCAACTATGCTCATTGGAAAGTTCGAATGAAGTTCTACATTAGAGCATAAGGTAGACATTTGTGGGATTCTATCATGGAAGGCTACACTTCACCAAACAAGGTCGGAAAAAACTACACTCCCACCGAGGCAAGACTTGAGCTATTTAATGATCAAGTAATGAATCATTTGTTTTGTGCACTAAGTGAAAATGAGTTTAACCGGATTAGTGCATGTGAGACGGGTAAGGAATTGTGGGAAAAGCTTGAAGTACATTATGAAGGGACACAACAAGTCAAGAACACTAAATTGAGGATTCTTGAAGAGCATTATGAGACTTTTCGACTTGAGCCTCAAGAAGACATAGCCACGACCATCACAAGATTCACAAAGCTTTTGAATGAGTTCAAAAACCTTGGCAAACATTATTGTGACGGCCCCAATTTCCCCGTGCAATTGGATACGCCTGGCCTAGACCGGTACAAGCTCGAGTCATCACTCGGCAACCTGACGAGCCTAGTCAGCCTCTTATTTACTCAATTTAGTAATTTATGAAAGAGTTATTGCAATAATACACAGCGGAAGACTAAACAATTATAACAAAAGGGAAATAACTCAATCAAGGGAAATATAGGAATTCTATAAGTGTGGAAAACCTCGGGTATTCATGTACAATTCGATAAGCATATATACATGATACCAATCTCATCAAAAATGTAAAGTTCAATAATCCCAAAAAAACATAAATATGAAACGATATACAAATCAACAAAACATAAACACCTACTATAATGTCTCTCTAATCCCGCTGCTAGTCCTCAAAGTAGGTCTCCTAGGCACGGCCCTTTGCCCTTATTGCTCTCCACCCTATCTGCACCCACCGTCACAACCTAGACGGCAAGCAACTGAAGAAATCTAATGTCAGAAAAAGATAACAATAATTCATGATATAACAAGTAAAGCAGTCTAAATATCATGCGGTAATAGAAAGACGGGAATTTAAATAAACAAGGTGCATAATAAATATACTAATAGATATCAATCGAAAGTTAAGTGTGTTCCAAAGAATCAAAAGAGGCTCATAAGTGGTCTAAATCATAGTATAATGGTGAAGACCTCGCGAGGTCTTCCCCAGCATCAACACAAGCGAAGGCACAGCTATGACGGGAAGGACTCAAACCTACCCACCCAGTACTCGGTGTCATACGATCACTAAGGGTGGTCACACACTCCTATGCATGAGTGCCTGCATTTTATCCCTCTAGTGCAGGTCCTAGTACTTTTGAGATGAAACACTTATGCCGGGAAACACACAACAAGGAATGGAATGGAATACCAATAATAGAGCATAACAAGACTAAATAAATGATAATGAATCACATGACATTTTCTTACTGGCTTACAAATCATACATAAGCTTTTAAGGCAAGTGTACTTGCCTGACTAATCGCAACCCGTAGACACTCTCACGTCCCTAACGTGTATCCCCGAGTTCCTGTTAAAGGTTTTAATCCCGAGTATTAGTTTAAGACTAGCATTTAGTTCTAAGGTGGTCGGTATAAGTTTGGGTTAAACCTATTTGTTAAGGCGAACTAAACTGTTGGAAAATAGCTCTCCGATACGGTTAACCTATTCGTGGTTTCTTAGGTACTGGGCTTGACACATTCTTGTCCCTATTTGGGATTGTATTGGGCCCAAAGTCTAACTCCATAATCATTTAAGTATGTCACTTATTGGACCCTTGCTGGGCTTAGATATTCAAACCCATTAGTCTAATCCTATACCATAGTTATAGGCCTTAAGGTGTGTTTATGTTATTGGGCCCTTGTTGGCCCTAACACAACCCATTTGCATATCATTTATATTTGTCATGGGCCTCTATTATGTAATGTGTATGTTGGGCCTTTATTGGGCCTTAACACAAATCCATAACAATTAATTAAGAGTGTCCATACACCTCATTTCCTTTTTATTCAATACACATGCATTAATACACACCACATCTAAATACACCCCATACCCCACTGTTATGTGCACACAACACCCCACTGTTGTGTGCACCCTAACTATTTTACACACCCCACACACATACATACACATTCACACAATTGTCCTTACAATACACCCATGAAATAGTTCCACATGTGGTCTTCTCCGCCAGCAGAGTCGCTGGAGGGTGACCTCCAGCCAGCCTCGACTGACACCAGCTTCGGTCATCCAAGCCATGGCCACCACACTCATACAACAGTCCTAACATGAAAAAAAAATAGTGAGAGAAAGAGAGATGCTCACTACCGAGAGAGAGAGAGAGAGATAGAGAGGTCGAGACTTTTACCAGCTCCGGCGGCCGAGTTCCAGCGAGGTTTCGCCGTCTAGCGCCAGCGAGGTGGTGATGACAGTCAGGAGAGAGAGAGAGAGAAGAGGCTGCCAAGATGAGAGAGAACGTGAGGCCGAGAGGGAGGGACCAAGAGAGAGAGAGAAAGGGAGATGCACACTTACTCCGATGGCCGAGCCATCTCCGTCGAGTGTCTGTCATTCCAACGCCGTTGAGGGGGGGTGGTGGCTCGTCTGGCAGAGGCGGTGATTGTCGAGAGGTGAGAGTGAGAAAAAGAACCTAGAGAGATAGAGAGAAACTAAGAGGGGAGAGAGAGAACTCAAATCACCGATGGCAGTTCTCCGGTCTCTCTGGCGTCGTCGAAGTTGGCCAGTGGGGGTGATGGCAGCGACGGGAGGGATGTGTACGTGAACAGTGTCGACTGGTGGGAGAAGAAGATGAATAGTAGTGTTTAGGGTTTTTACTTGTTTTATATATATGTAACATAGGTGAAATGACCCATTTGCCCTTAAACTTTCTTTTATAAATTTTAAAAATAGCTGCCCTTATAGGTTTTTTACCCCTTGTTTGCATCTCAAAACATACACGCATCTCGAGGCCGTTCTGATGGTTCATTCTCTTTGGGATGTGTCACTTTAACAATTCCAATCTCATAGTCCGTATGTTGTGTAATTATCCAACTCCCACGTAGATCTTGCATTCCTCGGTCCGTATTTCTTCGTCAATTGGCTCGCCGTGTCCATTTTCTCGCCATGTCCCGTCAACTAATTAATTAAATTATTGGAAAATTCATTTATTTGTATTATTTATTGTATTTTTATCCCCCGTTTAACTAGACGAAACCTCACTCAATTAAATATCGCCCGAACGGCTCGAAACCCGTAAAATACTAAAATAATAATACACACAATCAAAGAATCATAAAATTACTTCAGTGTCAACTCTCAAAGTTCGAAATACTATCCAGTATTCACGTAGCCGGGTCATAATCCTGACAAGTATAACGCAAGTCAGTTAAAAATTTGGGGTTGTTACAATTATGATCAAGAGAACTCGGTGTACAAGTTCCTCAGAGACTTGCCTAAGGAATGGGATGCGAAAAAGTATGCCATTCAATCGGCGCAAAACTTTGGAGATTACACTTTTGATATATTATGTGGAGAGTTGACGGTCCATGAATTCGAGCTAAAGGATCGTGCTAGATTGGAAGCACTCGGTGGAATGACCAAGCAAGAGTCAAAGAAGGGGCATGCCTTGGAAACTACTTGTTCACCGACTGAAGATAATGTAAGTTCAAGTGAGAATGATTCTATTGAACAAGAAGTGGCCATGTTATCAAGAAAGCTCAAGAAGGCAACATAAAAAAGAGACAAGTACAAGAAGTACAAAGGTGCAAACAATGCAAGCAAATCACGCGAGATGATTTGCTATAAGTGTGGCAAACTGGGACATAAAGCAGCGGAATACAAGTACATGAGAAGAAGCAAGAAATATGACTCATCATCATCATCATTATCATCTAGCTCCGACTCTGAGTCGAAAAATGAGAAGGCTATCCTTTGTCTTATGGCAAGGAGTGAGGTAAGTGACTCTATCTCTTTTAATCATGATGATGTAAATGCATTGGATGATATGTCTATTGTTCATGACCTTAGGAATGAATTAGAAAAGGAGGTCAAAAAGATCATGCAACTTAAAAAGAGCTTGATCAAAGCCATTAGTGAGATTAAATCCCAAAATGAGATTATCGATGATCTCCAACATGGGTTAGAATTGGTTATAAATGAGAAAAATGGCTTAGCAAAATAAGTAGAGGACTTGACCACCACGATGACCAAGTTCACAAGTGGTACTAAAATGTTTGACATGATGTTGGGCGCACAACGACGTACACTTAACAAGAGAGGCATAGGCTAAGGTGCAAGCCTATTGAGCTATGAAAAGCTATTGGCTGAGTCTAAGAGATGCTTAAAATGCAATAAATCTCATAATGTTGGCAAATATGTCCTAAATAGGACCATTAGAGGTAAACTAGTATGGGTAGAAAAGAATGTATATGATACACATTTTATGGAACAGAAAGGTGTATGGGTACCAAAGTCCATGATTCATAGAGTAAATTCGATTTATTTTGGAACATGAATGGGTTAAGATGATAGATTAATGTATAAGAGTTAAGAATGATAGGTCTTTCATTACTCACATATACATAGTGTGCTTGTATTGTTATTTTTGATTTCATGCTTGCATTTTATATGCATTATGTGTAGGACCATGATAAATGAATACAATGTAGCCAAACATTTTTAGGCCAAAACCATTAACACAACGTGAATTAGGCATGTCCCATGAATCAGACCTTCTACACATGTTTTAGGTGTTATTAATCCTCTTTATATGATGTTAATAAAGTGTCCATGAAGTTTGAGGTGAATCGGAGTTGTGTATCAAAAATTTAAAATTTTTATTTCTGAAATTCCAGAGAGGAATTAGCACGCTAGGTCTGGAAATTACCACGCTAATACCCCCTGGCCCAGACTACTAAACCGAGTTCATGCATGCACTGTTTTATACTGGGGGAGAATTTTAGATAATGTGAATGATATTGATAGAGGGAGACTTTATACCCATTTTTGTTGGTATCTAAATTTTTTTTGGTAAGATTTGTACCAAAAATTGGAAATATATTGGTATATCAAACTTGAACATGCATGTTGATAGGGGGAGCCTATACTTTCAATTATTTCCTTAAGCTACATATGACGCATATTGATAGGGGTTGCCCTCATTTGGTATCATTTTTATAAAACGGGGGAGAATGTATTTGAATTCTATTTTTTTGGATTCATTCCTTCACTATTACTCTACTTGCATCATAATTTTACATGCCCCTCTTTTTAATGGTATCAAACGGGGAGAAAGGTTGTTGAACTTGAGAGAGTACAAATTTTGTAATTTGTATAACCATGAATGTGATGTTTATACACTTGTATTATGTTTTATGCTTGTCAAGTTCACATTGTTTGTTATCATAAAAAAGGGGGAGATTGTTGGACTACGTAGTTAGTCACCTAACTCCGACTGGGATTTTGATGGTAACAAACAAGGTGAAAATATACTAATAAGTTTATCAAGTGTATTTCAGTTTCATCAAAGGTTGCAAAACATCACATTACAAGTATTCGAGTATTCAAGCCATTCAAGTTCAAGATTCGGCATGCATAAAGGAATGAAGACGAAAGATCAAACTAAGAGATGTAACATTTATGTAAAGTATACAAGTTCATTTACGCAAACCTATTGCATTAGTTCATGCAAATCGAGCTTTTCAAATTGATTTTCAAATGTCAAACAATGAGTTTATGTTTTTAAGTGAAACTTAAAACTTGACTTGGTCTAGAAGTTTAAACAATGTCAAACTATTAGTTTATGCTCACATCGCATTTTAAAAATTATTGTTGACGTTTTCGAAAAAGAAAAACTTGTTTTTGAAATTTTTTTGAAAAAAAAATTGCATATTTACAGAAAACACCCTCGAATGTTATGAAACTAAGATTTTTCATTTCCGAGATTTGTGAAATTATTCGGATCACTATAATAAGCTAAATGACCCATAACAAACATGTATAATATATTATATGAGGTTTTGTTGGGTTCCGGACACGTCAAAGGGTCACTAACCAAAGGGAAAAAATATTTATTTTGAGGTCCCTGCAGTTAGCACGCTAATAAATTTATTGGTGCGTTAATTGCAGAGTTAGTGTGCTAGGTCTGAATATTAGCGCGCTAATTGCTTTCCTGACAACTTTTTTAAAAAGCTAAAAATCACACTTTAATTTGAATTCTTGATGAATTCTGGGCCCTTGGATCTCTAGAACGGTCATAAACTAGTCTCTAAATATATAGAACACTCTCAAACACATAAGCACACAAATTGGGTCTTGAAAACAAAGAAAAACACAAGTGCTCAAATTTTTCAAGAGGAGGTGCTTAGAGTTTTCAAGTTATACTTTGAAGCTATTGATTCAACATCAAAACCAACACTCTTAAGGCATTTAAGGAGTACTACAACCTCTCTAAAACTAATTTTCAAGTCATCTTCTTGGGGTTGTAAGAAAGTCCATTTCCTAGCTTTTCTTATGCTTAAATTATATATTCTTATGTGATTGACTTGGGAAATCACTTGTTGTGTTGTTAAACATACTTGTCTTGGGTTTTACACTTAAACTTGATTTATTAAACCCTATGACTTATTTGGATAAGGGTTTGCACGTAAACTTGACTTTTATCAAACTCCTTGTTCTTTGGATTTGAAACCGAATTTGTTCTTATCAATCTATTTGAAAAGGTTTCATATTTGAGTTTTGCATAAAATCTGTTATATACTTGCAGTTCTCAGTTGTTTTTCATACTTGCATGTATAAGAGTGGTTAGGCTCTAACAGGCTTGCTTGTATTTGAACTTGGTGCCACTTTACTTTGTAAAGTATATTTCATTGTATTATTCAAATCTTGATTGTAAGACTTAGTGGGATATAAGTCGAGAGGGAAGACCTAGTTGAGGCTAGGCATAAATCCTAGGTGGGTCTAGGTGGGGAAATCCTAGTTGCGGCTAGGTGGTTGTATAAGACCTTATTGCGATAAGACATCGTGTAAAAGACCTAGTTGAGGCTACGCATTCACTAGGCTAGTTGGCTTAGGGTGTAACACTTATTGATAATATAAGTGGGGGTTGAAAATCCTAACCGGGGAGGTTAGGTAGTGGATGTAGATCTGTTGGATCAAACCACTATATATCTCTTGTCTCATTTTCATTTCTTCTACCCCATTCACTTGCATAACATAGATATTTCTTGTTGGTGTATGCATTATCATTGTTATTTACTCATAAAGTTTTAAAAGAAGATAACTACTCGGTAACCCAATTCACCCCCCTCTAGGGTGACCATCACTCATGTCACTAGAACAAGAATAATGGAAAAATGAATTACTACGTATTTCCCTAACTGGCTTACTAACTTAACTCAATCGACGCGAAAATCGTTCCTCGCGTTGCTCTAATCCGTCCAAATTCGATTTTCCTAAATTCTTGGTATTGATTTAGACCTAATTTGGGTGTATTAGAGTCATGTCAAGTCCTTACGTTAATTCCCAAAGTTTCCCTAAAGGTTTGAAGTTTTTTTTAAAAAAATTAGTTTTCCACCATTTAAGATGTTGTGGATGATACCGCCACACTAAAGGCACCACGATGTTACTTGAAGCATGAGATTATGGTCTTACTGGATCAGACGCCATGAGTGACGCCGCTAAGTGTAATTTCTCACGGCGTCACTTAAAGCATCTCTTTAATTTCCCCATCGCTTTGAACGATGTAATCGATGCCGTGGAGATTTATACTCCACGGTGCCACCCGTGGTGCCCTTCGCAGGTTTTGAATTTCGCAGGTTTCAAAACCCCGGCTCTCGCCGTCGTGTTCTTGTAACGACCTTAAAATTCTAACTCGTGCCACAAGTCATTTCAGTGTCATATTGTAGGCTCATCTAGCCGTAGTGTATTTGTTTCGGTACTCGGGAGTCGACACCGATATGTTATGTTTGCCTGGTGTTTTGTATTATATTTATTACCCGAACATTAAATTGTAATGACCCTCAAATTTAATTGGTGACACGTATCGTGTTTTCAGGACTGTGACCTACCCGTCATGACTTATCATATTACTTAAGCCTTTGGAGTTGATACTGAGGTATATTTTATTTTTCTGTGATGTTCATATTATTATTTATACCTGAATGTGAACTCTGTATGTCCTAGTACATGGTTTTTTTTTATTAATCACCACAAATTTCTGTGTGAGACTTGCTTAGGAAAACTAGAATTTTATGGTATAATACGGATAATTAAACACCAGAAAATGGTAATTAGGGAATTATCAGAAAATAATAAATAATAAAATAAAATGTGGGAGCGAGGTTATGTCTAGAAATGCACGTGGTGCGAGTCGTGAGGTGAAATGGGATCGAGAAAGAGTGTTGTGAACGAGAAATAGATTAGTTTTGAAAATGTATCACAAATTAAAGTCATGAGTTGGTGTTATAGTTGTTGGATGGAGTGAAAGGGGATACAAGATGTGCCTCGAGATTCATGCGTGACAAGAGATGAATGGAAAGCATATAAACAAACTTTTCTCTTTCCTCAATCCATTTTATCATTTCCATTCAATGAGAGAACGAGGAGAGAACAGGGGTTTCCGACTTCACGGACGCGTTGTGACGCCGGGGATCGATCAATCACAAGTAAAAAGGTAGGATCCCTACAATTTGGTGTTAATTTTGTGGGTTTTCGTCACGACGATTTTGGATGAGATCTTGGAAAAATGTTGGAAATGAGTTTGAATGGTGTTTTTGGCATCAATGAGATAGTATATTGATGAATTGTGAATTGATTTGTGTATTTGAAGTTGATTGAAATTTTTGGAGATTTTTGAAGAATTTTCATGTGATTTACGAATTAGAGTGTTTGTCGGGGTTTTGATGCGAACCGAAGGTATTTTGTGGTAGTCACAGATGTCCCTAAGAGTTTGGGATAGGCTCAGAACTTGACGACGCGAGCCAGGGTTTTGAAAACCCCAAAAAAAGGCGTGCAGGGCCCACGCCATGAGGGACGCTGTGGGCATTTATGCCCAAAGTTCCACCCACAGGCGGATGGGCAGTTAGACACGAATCCACGCTGTGGGGACGTCGCCATGAGTTGAACACCACGGCGCCTCGGCGGCATGACACAGTTCACAGTGGTGAATTTTATAAAAATTTTGGAGATCTTTTGAGTATCCAAATGGGTTCGAATAAGACCCAATACCTCAGAAATCAACCTAATTACACTAATAAAATAATTACAGAAAATTGGGTAAATAAGAAAGCTTTTAATAGGAATTGTAAATTTGGGTTAATTGATTTTCAAACTTTGAGAATTTGATTGGGACAACTTAGAGATTACGCAAGGATCGGAGTTTTACGATATTGAGGTACGTTATTCGTATGATTGTAAGCCAGTTAGAAAATACACATTAATTTATTTTTCATTATTGCTATTTCTATTTGAATTGTGCTATTGTTGGATTCTATTCTATACTTCTTTGGTTGAGTGTCTTGGCATAAGTGTGTTGTGAAGGTACCCCCAGGTTATATTAATGGGTAAGCATGAGCACTGCCTGCAGGGGTGCTGTCCCACCCCTTAATAATGGGTTATACACCGAGTACTGGATTTTTGGCTACTGTTGTGACTATGAAATGGGTACTAATGTACTACATAGAAATTGACCACTTATGGACGTCTCTTGACTTTTTGGACACTCAAATTTTGTTGCTATGCTTATCAGTCTGTCTATCATGCAATTCGTTACATTTTCTGTCTTTCAATACCGCATGATATTTGGACTGTTTATTTAGTAATTCTTGAATTACTATTTAGTTCCTTTTGGCATTACTTTCATATTTTTCACACATCCACCGTCTAGTTTGTGATGGTGGTGCAGATAGAGTTGAGATGAGCAAGGGGAAGGAGTTGATACTAGGTGATATCCTTTGAGGACTCTCGGAGCGATCCTTTCTTTTACTTACTGTAGGTTTTGTTCTTTGGATTGTTATTATTGTATTATATGTTTTGTAAAACACTGGGACACTAGGAATATCATGTATGATCGTACTGTTTAGCTTTGATCACCAGACATGCATGTATTTATCCACTTCTCAGGGTTTCCATATGATAGGTTGTCTATTTTTTTCCTGATTTCCATTTATTAGTTATAGTTTATTATAGTGATTTTCGTTGCGAATTTCCTAATAACTTTATAATCTTATAACTTACATATTTAAATGATAAACTAATGACGTATATGAGGATTTAAGGCTGACTAGTATGCGTAGACTTTACAAGTAAGGCTTGGGGGTCCACGTAGGTTTAGTCCAGGCGAGACCCGGTTTTATGGGGAACTGGGGCCGTCACAGTTGGTATCATAGTGTACTAAGGTTTTAGTACCTGACTCTTGATTAACCTTATAACCAAAATAAAATACAATCCAGCGGAAATATGAAATAATTGGAACCTAGAGTGGAACCCTATGTTCCTGAATTGAGATTTAGTTGGGAAGTGAGGTGAGTTTGGGGAAAGTAAAACTTGATTTTGTATGTTATATCTGTTGTGATGTATTATACTATATCGATATATAGCAATCGACTGATTTGGTTATTCGCTTTCGATTTCAGATTGCGATGACAAATCAAATGGAGCCCAGTGATGACAGTGGGGTTGCTGGTCCTCGTGTTATCAGTGTTAAGGATTTTCAGGCCTTAACATAGAGAGTTGCTACCCAAGATCATGTTAGAGGAGATCTTGAGGATTTTGAGGACACCAGTAGCTGCTACACCATCACCACCATCTACTTCAGGAGTTCCTGCTACTCAGGAGATGGACACATCGATAGTTGCTACATCCACTACTCCTACGACAATTGCAGCGATACTAGAGACTGTTGTGTTACCATCGGTACAACTGAGGCAGTGTCTGTTGTACCTCTTGTTCAGACTGACATAATGCCTGCTCCAGTAGTAGAGAGAGGCATTTGGGTCACGGCTGAGGCTAGACAGTTAAGGGAGTTCAAGAGGCATAACCCAAAAGAGTTCTTTGGGGTACATATTTGGTGGTTGCTAAGATGTTTCTGAAGAGCCACGAGAAGGTTCACAACATCATTAAGACTGAGGAGCGTATGCGAGCCACTATTTCATCTTCTATGTTGTTTGGGGAGGTTGATGACTGGTGGACTACGATTATGTCTACTAGAGGGGTGCCTAAGGACTGGATAGAGTTCAAGACCTAGTTCAACCTGAAGTACTTTCCTCCTACAATTTTGAGGGCGAAGGGGAATGAGTTCTCCACCATCAGACAGCTTACAGACGAGTCTGTCATGGATTATATGGGATGATATCTGCAGTTGTCACCTTATGTTGGGGGTTTAGCAAACAACAAGACTAACATAGTCTATTACTTGACGGAGGGGTTATTACTTGAGATTGGAGGTGTCGTAGTCTCCATAGAGCCAGAGACATTACAATGAGCTTATGAGAGGATCTTGGCTAGGGAAGGTTATCTACGCATACACCCGAGGAGATTATACCTGTTAGGCAGGAGACACGTTATGAGGGCTAACAGGATAGGAAGAGGAGGAAGAACATGCATGGTTTCAGGGATAGTAGAGCCTAGAGTAGTGGCTCAGTTGCTCCACTACCATGACTAGCACAGACTACAATTGTTGCACCAATACTTGCACAAAGTTTCATTGATCGACCACCATAGGCTACTCGACCTACACAACAACAGAGGTAGTGTTTTGAGAGTAAGGGTACTAGTAGAGGAGGTGGACAAACACAAACTCAAACACAGACACAGAGATCGAGACAAGTACAGACTTAGAAGTCTGGTCAGACTTAGAGACCTCCACAAGGACGTAGATAGGGTCAGATACAGGGGTAGGTATCATCTGGATCACGGGAGACATATACTTTCTACAAGTGCAGTTAGATCGGTCACCTATAGTTTCAGTGTCCTTTGTTGAGGAGAGCTCACCCACATCATCACCAACAGCAATAAGAGAGAGTCCAAGTTGCTGTTGAGACAGACCAGGGAACGTTTTGTAACCTTGTTAAGTGTATGTCTTTGATTTGTAGTACTTTAATGCATACCATGTTTGATTCAAGTTCTACAATTTCATTTATTTATGGACGCATGGTAGATGCATTAAGGTTGAGACCCATTAGGCTTAGTAGACCCTTGATCCTTAGCACAGCGGCTGGGGACAAGATATACCCAAACTTGTGTGTTGATTGTTCGGTAGTTATAGAGGGTCCCGATTTGCTTGCTGATTTAATAATACTAGAGTTCCTAAAGTTTGATGCGTTGTTAGATGAGTTGCTAGTGTTGGGATTCATTAATTCTAGCATGTCATCGTAGGGTACACTAGTGTTGTTTGTGTAGAAGAAAGACGATAGCCTAAGGTTGTGCATTGACTATAGACAGCTGAATCGGGTAACGGTGAAGAATAAGTATCCGCTTCCTCGTATAGATGATTTATTTGATCAGTTAACAGGAGCGAAGTAGTTTTCAAATATAGACCTGAGGTCAAGTTATCACCAGCTTAAGATTAGGTATGAAAATAGGGAGAAGATTTCATTCAGTATGAGATACGACCATTATCAGTTCACGGTCATGCCATTTGGTTTGATAATGCGTCAGCTATGTTTATGGATCTCATGCATAAAGTACTGAGGACTTATCTGGATAGATTTGTGATTGTGTTCATTGATGATATCCTTATTTATTCTAGGACTCGTAAGGAGCACGAGGGACATCTCCGAATATTTCTACAGACTTTGAGGGACTACCGGTTGTATGTTAAGTTCAGTAAGTGTGAGTTTTGGCTACAGAGGTCAGATTTTTGGGTCTTGTTGTTGAAGCTAGTGGTGTTTCTGTAGAATCTGCGAAGATTAGAGTAATAGTTAAATGACCGACTCCGACTATAGTGACAAAGATCTACAATTTTCTGAGTTTAGCTGGGTATTATCGTCATTTTGTGCAGGATTTTCTAAGTTTCTACACCGATGACTAGACTGACTCAGAAGAATGTGAAGTTTAACTGGGATGAGAGTTGTGAGATAAAATTCTCTACTATGAAAGAGAAGCTGATGACTGCACCAGTTCTTGCATTGCTTGAGACAAGAAAGGACTTGGCGGTTTACACTGATGCGTCAAAGGTTAGGCTTGGTTATGTTTTGATGCAAGAAGGCAAGGTGATTGCGTATGCATCTCGATAGCTTAAGGTTCATGAAAAGAATTATCAGATGCATGACTTAGAATTAGCTGATGTGGTATTTGTTGGGATTTGGGGTTCATGCGCAGCGGAGATTACAAAACAATTTTGAGAAAAACCCTAATAGGATCCGAATTTGATTATATTAAAACACGTTTAAACTATGAAAACTTAATCATACCTCAATCGTAATGTACCTTTCTAAAGATTAATCGATCTCTAAGGCGCTGCCAACGACGAACGCCCTCTATCAGCAGTCCACACATGAACGGTGGCCAAGATTTGAAGTGCTAGCTTCGAGAGATTACCAAACCTTTTTGTTTCTCTCCAAAACGATCCAGAGCATACCAAAACTCTAAGTTGTTTCTTAAAACGAAAATAGAGTTTCAGTCCCTTTTTAAATCTTTCGTACTTGTATTCTAACTTAAATCGTCTATTTATACAACCCTTGTATATAGACGGTTAAGTAAATTACACATATACCCCTACTTAAAGAAGTACAAGAGTAATACACTACAAGGACATTTCTGTCATGAATTTTATCATATAAAATTCGGTTTTCTGAACCATCTTAAAATCTTGCAAAACCATTCTCAGTGTGCCATCCAATAGGCTCATACAACGTTGGTAGTGTACCAAAATACATTTTGGTATACAAGTCATAAGCGTCCTCTAGCAAGACATTATGACTACCCAAGTTGTACGAATGTCAAATCGATACAACCTAATTAATAGTGTATATAACATCCTTTTGTCACACGATATCCTTTTGATCAAACATAAGGCATGGAATTGTCATCCAACATGTTCAATCGTACTAGTCTCGATTTCTAAGTAGACTGAAAACATCCAAGTGACATTGACCCTAAATATCGAGGGATCCACTGGATATTTCTCTCTATATGAGAGGGACAAATTCTATCTCGATTACTCAACTTCACTACATTATTCACAGTAACCAATCACAACCTTTATAATCGTCCGGCTAAAGACAACGTTTGATTGCGTCAAATCATTGTATTCCTAATGTTGAAGTCTCTGGTAATCTCAAGTCAGAGGACTGAAAAATATACCTATCGTGAGAAATAACTATGACTTAATCTATGTGATGTTCTCATAGCGGGTCGGTCCAGTACTTTGTTCCCTAACAAGTACTCATGATCTTGATTCGTATTCCTGTACGTATGATCATCGTATGATCATCAATCAAGACTCACACTAGTCTTAATTCATTATAGTTCCCAGTATAATAATCGACTAGGGACATTTAGGATATTTCTGTAAATACCCATGGATCTTTTTATAATGTAAACATGCAAATCAATTATAATAAACAACAAATGAAATCCTCTATTTTATTAACTAAAATGTATTCAGAAAGACTATTAATGGATTGACCTAGGGCACATTTCCCAATCGTATTTGTATTGAAGATTTGGAGGCATTACCTGTATGGTGTGAGGTTTGATCTTTTCACTGATCACAAAAGCTTGAAGTACTTATTCTCTCAGAAGGAACTAAATCAGAGACATAAACGTTGGTTAGAATTCCTGAAGGATTATGATTTTTCACTTGAGTATCATCTTGGGAAGGCCAACGTAGTTGTAGATGCTTTAAGCAGGAGAGGATATGATGGTGAAGTAGTTGTGTGTCATATGACTCACGAGTATGTGTTACTCGAGGCAAATGAAATGATTAGTTTAGTTGACGTGCCAGCTACTACCAGGACACAAATTTATGGTCAGATGAGGATGCAAACTATTTCACTTTAGGTAGTTCGTGAGTGATAACAAACTGATGAGTTATATCAGATGTTCAGTGAGATGGCTGATAGTTCAGATTATCCAGACTGGAGTCAGTAGATAGACGGATGTTTCAGGTATTGAGGGCGACTGTGGATTCCATTAGTGGCTGATTTGCACACTGAAATACTTCAGGAGGCTCACCGTTCGCGTTTTTCTATTCATCCGGGTAGGACCAAGATGTATGTTGATATGCCGCGTCTTTTCTGGTGGCCGGGGATGAAAGCTGATATTTCGGAGCTTATATGAGCATGTGAGATATGCCAACGTGTGAAGGCTGAGCATAGGCGACCTGGAGGATTGCTGCAACCTCTTCCGATTCCACAATGGAAGTGGGAGCATATTGCTGTATATTTTGTTAGTGGTTTGCCTAAATCATCTCGCGAACATGACAATATCAGGGTAATTGTGGATAGACTGGCGAAATCTGCACATTTCATTCTGGTATCCACTACATACATGGATTGAGTATTCTCTACGAGTATGAGATAGTCAAATTGCACGGAGTTCCGTTGTCTATTGTGTGAGATAAAGGACCGTAGCTCACGTCATTGTTATGGCAGAGTATGCAGGCTCTGTTTAGCACCAGACTCGATTTGAGTATTGTGACGAACCCAGTTCCCCATAAAAATGGGTCCTGCCCCGCCTAGACCTACATGGACCCCCGAGTCCTTACTCATAAATTCTACGCATCTTAGTCAGCCTCAAATCCTCATATATGTCATTAAGTTAATCATTTAAATGCGTAAGTTATAGGATTATAAAGTTATTAGGAAATTCGAAGCGGAAATCATTAAAATCAACTACAACTATAAAATGGAAATAAAGACAAATATATAACCTATCAAATGGAAACCCTGAGAAATGGATAAATGCATATATGTTTGGTGATCAAAGCTATACAAAGTGATCATACATGATATCACTAGTCTCTCAATCCCTGATACATGTCCTAGTGTTTAACAAAACGTAATATACAATAATCATAGTTAAAAGAGCAAAACCTACTGTGAGTAAAGGAAATGATCGCTTCGAGAGTTCTCAGAGGATATCACCTAGCATCAGTTCCTTCCCCTTGCTCGTCTCTGCTTTATCTCTATCTGCACCACTGTCACAAACTAGACGGTGAGTGCTTGAAAAAGATAAAGTAATGCCAGAAGAAACTAAATAGTAATTCAAGATATACCAAATAAGCAGTCCAAATATCATGTAGTATTAAAAGACAGAAAATATAACAAATAGAATGATAAACAGATTGACAAGCTAACAACGAAATCTGAGTGTCCAAAGAGTCAATAGAGGCCCATAAGTAGTTAAAATCAATGTAGTACAGGAACAGCACATTTACAGTCACAACAGTGACAAACAAAACATAGACACAACAGTGCATAAGCAATCCAGTACTTGGGGTATAACCTGCTATCAGTGGAGTGGGACAAAACACCAGTAGGAGTGTCACGCTTACCCACTAATATGGACCCATGAGTACATTCGTAACACACTTACGCCAAGACACTCAACCAAGAAATATAGAAAGGAATTCTAATAAAAATTCAATTCAAATAGAAATGACAATAAATGGAAAATGAAATAGTGTATACTTTCTACTGGCTTACTATGGTACGATAACGTACCTTAAATAATCACAAACCTCCGATCCTCACATACCTCTAAGCTATCCACTCGAATTCTCAAAGTCTGTCAATTAATCAATTTTATAAATCGTATTAATATCATTCTAATTTACCCAATTTTCTATAATTTTTAAATTAGTGTAATTGGGTTGATTTTCGAGGTATTGGGACGTATTTAGACCCAATTGGATACCTGAGAGATCCCCGCAATTTTCTGAAATTTCTAAAAAATTGGTCTCTGTGAACAGTGTCACGCCGCCAAGACGTCGTGACCCTTTTGTTCTAGACAACGTCGCCATGACGTCTTTTCTTATTTTCATTTTTTTCCCTCTGCTCGAGAAATCGTGAGTGCACCGTGGGAGATAACTGCTCATAGCATTCCTCATGGCATGTCCAGCAGAACACCTACTCCAGGGTTTTTTGAAACCCTGGCTCGTGTCGCTACGTTTCGTGTCTATCCCAAATCATTAGGGACGTCCATGACAACTTAAAACCCAACTCCCTTTGCGTCGAAACCCTAAAAAAATACCCAAATTTGAAAATGACCCGAAATTCTTCAAAAATTCTAATTCACTTCAAAATCATAAACCAATAACAAATTTCTCAATAAAACACTCAATTGATCCAAAAACTATCAATCAAGTTCATTTCCCAACGTTTTCTTGAAAATTTGCCCAAAATTGTCACAATGAAAACCTACAAAATTAACGCCCAACTATGCATAAACACTCAAGGAGTGAAGATCCTACCTTTTTACGCGTATTGGGTCGATCCATGATGTCGCAACGTGTTCGCAAAATCTTGAAACCCTCGTCGTTCTTCTTTCTATCTCTCTCACGTTGAACGAAATGAACAAATGGATGAGGAGAGAGAAAAGTTGATATTTATATTTTCCATCCACCAACTCTAACACAAGTGAATGACTCTAATGTGTGACTTGAACTTCAAAATCGCTTAATTTCTCGCTCAAAATACAGGTTCCTGGACCCGTTTCAACTCCCAACTCACACCGCGTACGTTTCCAGACATAACCTCGCTCCCACATTTTATTTATTTATTTATTATTTTTGATAATTCACTAATTATAATTTTTTGGTGATTAATTATGTGTATTATACCCTAAATTTCTATTTTTCCTAGCCGAATCTCACATAAAAATTCGTAGCGATTAATAAACATAATAACCACACTCTAGGACATACAGAGTTCAAATTCAGGTATAAATACTAATACAAACATCACAGGAAAAATAAAATATACCTCAGTGTTGACTCTCAAAGCTTGAGTAATATGAAAAATCACGATAGGTAGGTCACGGTTCTGTAAAATACAACACGTGTCACTAATTAAATTTGAGGGTCGTTACAATCTTCCCAACTTATTAGAATTTTGTCTTTGAAATTAATCTAATAATTACTCAAAATAACGACTTACCGAAATCTAATAAATGAGGAAAATACTCGCGCATATAGGACTCTAACTCTCAAGTCAACTCCTTGTCTCCGTGGTACTACCACCTGATGAGTACTGAAGGTATCTCCTTATTTCTCAGTATCTTGACCTTCCTGTCCACAATTGAATCGGTTGCTCCTCATAAGTAATATCATCGCGCAAATCAATCTGACTCAGATCTACAATAGGTCGCAGTCCCTCGCTTAACTTGTCTAGTTGAAGCATCGAAAAATGAAACACTGGATGAACTCCGGCAAGCTGAGGTGGCAAATCCAACTCATAAACAACCTTGTCGACTCTCTTCACAATCCATAAAGGACTAATATACCTTGGCGCAAGTTTCCCTTTGATTCTGAACCTCTTGTGACCCTTTATAGGCGAAATCTTCAAATAAACATAGGTTCCCTCATCGTACTGCAACTCATCGTGATACTTGTCATAGTATTTTTTCTGTCTCTTATGAGCACCCTTCAATCTCTAACGAATCTATCGTACCTTCTCAGTATGATCAATAACAATCTTAGGCCTAACTGTCACTACATTTTTAGGCTCCGCCAAACAAGAAGATGATCTACAAGGTCTGCCATACAGTGCCTCAAAAGGTGCCATACCAATACTAGCTTGAAAACTGTTGTTGTACGCAAACTCGTACAAATGAAGGTACTCTTCCCAAGATCCTCCGTACTCCAGTACACACATCCTAAGCATATCCTCTAACACTTGAATTAGTCTCTCGGATTGTCTGTCTGTTGGTGGATGGTACGCCGTACTCAAATCAATCCTCATGCCAAACTGAGCCTGCATACTCTGCCATAGCAATGACGTAAATTGGAATTTTCTATCTAACATAATAGATAACGGAACTCCATGTAGTTTGACTTTCTTACATTTGTAGAGAATACATAATCTATCAACCCTGTGTGTAGTGGATACTGGAATGAAATGTGCAAATTTCGTTAGTCTGTCCATAATTACCCAAATACTATCATGTCCGCAAAATGATTGAGGTAAACCACCGACAAAATCCATAGCTATGTGCTCCCACTTCCACTGTGGAATGGGAAGAGGCTGCTACAATCTTCCAAGTTGCCTATGCTCAGCCTTCACATGCTGGCATATCTCACATGCTTGTATAAGCTTTGAAAAATTGGCTTTCATCCCCGGCCACTAGAAAATAAGTCGCATATCAGCATGCATCTTGGTCCGACTCGGATGAACAAAAAAACATGAATGATGAGCCTCCTGAAGTATCTCAGTGCAAATCAACCACTAATGGAATCCATAGTCACCCTCGATACCTTAGACATGGGTCTGTCGACCAACTCTAATCTGGATATTCTGAACTATCAGCCATTTCACTAAACTTCTGGTACAACTCATCAGTCTATTGTCCCTCATAAACTACCTGAAGTGAAACAGTCTGTATCTTCAACTGACTACATATCTGTGTCATGGTAGTAGGTGGCACATTAACTGAAGTCATCATCTCAACTGCCTCGAGTAACGCATACTCGTGTGTCATGTAGCACACAACAACCTTACTATCAGATCCTTTCCTACTCAAAGCATCAACAACTACGTTGGCTTCCTAGGATAATACTCAAGCAAAAAATCATAATCCTTTAGGAATTCTAACAAACGTCTATGTCTCAGATTCAGTTCCTTTTAAGAAAATAAATACTTCAAGCTCTTGTGATAAGTGAAAAGATCAAACCTCACCCCATACAGGTAATGCCTCCAAATCTTTAAAGCAAACACGACAGCAGCTAATTCCAAATCATGCGCAGATAATTCTTCTTATGAACCTTGAGTTGTCGAGATGCATACACAATCACCTTGCCCTCCTACATCAAAACACTACCAAACCCAACCTTTGACGCATCAGTATACACCACCAAGTCCTTCCCTGTCTTAGGTAATGCAAGAACTGTTGCAGTCGTTAGCTTATCTTTCAGAGTAAAGAATGTTGTCTCGCAACTCTCATCCCAGTCAAACTTCACATTCTTCTAAGTCAGTCTAGTCATCGGTGTAGCAAGCCTGGAAAAATCCTACACAAAATGATGATAATACTCAGCTACACCTAGAAAACTGCGAATCTATGTCACTGTAGTCGGAGTAAGCCACTCAACAATAGCTCTAATCTTTGTGAAATCAACATAAAC
The DNA here is from genome assembly GCA_039657345.1 of Stephania japonica. NCBI lineage: Eukaryota > Viridiplantae > Streptophyta > Magnoliopsida > Ranunculales > Menispermaceae > Stephania > Stephania japonica. Next base: position 39,001,514 of record CM077559.1, read on the forward strand.
ACCGCTAGCTCCAACAACATGACCAAAAAAATCTGACCTTTGATAGCCAAAACTCACACTTACTGAACTTGGCATACAACCGGTGGTTCCTTAAAGTTTATAGAACTATCGGAAGATGTCCCTCGTGCTCCTCACGAATCTTAGAATACATAAGGATATCATCGATGAACACAATCACAAATCTATCTAGATAAGTCCTCAGTACTCTGTGCATGAGATCTATAAACATAACTGGCACATTAGTCAAACCAAATGTCAAGACTGTGAACTGATAATGATTGTATCTCGTACTGAATGTAGTCTTCTCCCTATCTTCAGCCCTGATCTTGAGCTGGTAATAACCTGATCTCATGTCTATCTTTGAAAACCACGTCACTCCCGTTAACTGATCAAACAAATCATTTATATGAAGAAGCGGATACTTGTTCTTCACCGTCACCCGGTTCATCTGTCTATAGTTGATACACAACCTTAGGTTGTCGTTTTTGTTCTTCACAAAGAAAACTTGTGCACCCCATGGTGACATGCTAGGATAAATGAATCCCAACTCCAATAACTCATCCAACTGAGTCTTGAGCTCCTCCAACTCTCGAGGTACCATCCTATACGACGGTATGGAAATAGGTCTAGTCCCAGGTACTAAGTCTATGATGAAATCTATCTCTCGATGGTGGTAGTCTTGGTAGATCTTCGGGGAAAACATTGGTAAACTTACACATTACTAGTACATCTTCAATACTAACCTTCAGTCTCTTAGCAGTGCTCATGACACACGCAAATGTCTCTATCTCACCACTAGTAGCCTTTCTGCCCCTGCTGATAGGTAATAACGCTGTTGTACCCTGAAATCTAACCTCCGTACTATCTACCAATGGAATCGTAATAATCTTCCCATAACAATCAATATAGGCATGATAAGCTCCTAACCAGTCCATGCCTAACAACATATCAAACTCTAAGAACTCTAGTACTCTCAAATCAGCTCTATAACTACAAAACAATCAACACACAACAAGTTTAGATATATCTTGTCCCCAGCTTCTGTGCTAAGGATCAAGGGTCTACTAAACCTAATGGGTCTCAATCTTAATGCATCTACCATGTGTCCATAAATAAATAAAACTGCAGAACCTGAATCAAACATTGTATGCATCAAAGTATTGCAAATCAAAGACATCCTTAATGAGATTACGAGACGCTCCCTGGTACGGCTCAATAGTAACCTGAACTCTCTCCTACTGTTGCTGGTGATGCTGTGGCTGAGCTCTCATCAACAATGGACACTGAAGCTATAGGTGCCTGATCAGATCACACTTGTAACAAGTACGTGTCTCCCGTGAATCAAGTGAAACCTGCCCCTGTGTCTGACCTTGCCCATGTCCCTGTGGAGGTCTCTGAGTCTGACCAGACCTCTGAGTCTATACCTGTCCATATCTCTATGTCTGTGTCTATTTTTGAGTCTGTCCTCTTCTTCTACTAGTATCCCTACTCTCAGAACGCTGCCTCTACTACTATGCAGGTCTACTAGCATGTGGTGGTCGACCAGTAAAACTCTATGCAGGTACTGGTGCAATCATTATAGTCTATGCAGGTCATGGTGGTGGAGCAACTGAACCACTACTTTCCCCGAAACCCTGCCTATTCTTCCTCTTCTTTTTTTCCTATTGGCCCTCAGAATGTGTCTCCTGCCTAACAAGTTTAATCTCTACTGGTGTGTGTGCTTAGATACCCCTCCCTAGCCAAACTACTCTCATTAGCTCGCTGTAGAGTCTATAGCTCTGTGGATACTATAACACCTCTAACATCAGGTAATAATCCCTCAGTGAAGTAGGAAACTCTGTCGATCTCGCTGTCGGCAAAACCCCCAGTATAGGGTAGCAACTGCAGATAGCGTCCCATATAATTCATGACAGGCTCATCTGTGAGCTATCGAATGGTAGAGAACTCGTTCCTCTTCGCTATAAGAACTATAGGAGGAAAGTACTTCAATTCGAACTGGGTTTTGAACTCTATCCAGTCCTTTGGCACCCCTCTGGTAGACACTATCGTAGTCCACCGGTCATTAACCTCCCCAAACAACATAGATGATGAAATCGAGGCTCTCATATGCTCCTCTGTCAGAATGATGCTAGGAACCTTCTCGTGGCTCTTTAGAGACATCTCTGCAGCCACCAGATTTGTACCCCAAAGAACTCCTTCAGTGTTTAGCCACCACCGTGGCCTTAACGCCTCTCTCTGTTACTAGAGCAGGCATTATATTAGTCGAAACAAGAGGTGTAACAAGCACTGCCTCAGCCTATACCGGTGGTAACACGGTAGTCTCCGATATCGCTGTAATCATCGTAGGAGTAGTGGATGTAGCCACTATCGTTGTATCCATCTCTTGAGTAGCAGGAACTCCTAAGGTAGATGGTGGTGATGGTGTAGCAACAACTAGCGTCCTCAAAATCCTCAAAATCTCCTCTAACCTCTGATCCTGAGTAGCTACTAGTTATGTCAATGCCTGAAAATCCTCGAAACTGATAACACAAAGACCAGCAGCCCCACTGTCATCACTAGGCTTTGTCTGATCCGTCAGCACGATTTGAAACAAAAATAAAATAACTGAATCAGTCAATAGCTACCGATATAATATAGTACATCATAACAGAAATAACATATAGAATCAAGTTTTACTTTTCCCCAACTCACCTTACTTCCCAACTAAACCTCAATTCAAAATCATAGGGTTCCACTCTAGGTTCTAACTATTTCCTATTTCTACTAGTTTGTATTTTATACAGATTGTAAGGTAAATCAAGAGTAACGTATGTTCTGATATCAACTGTGACAGTCCAGTTCACCATAAAACTAGGTCCCGCTCGGCCTAGACCAACGTGGACCCCCGAGTCCTTACTCGCAAAGTCTATGCATCCTATTCAACCTCAAATCCTCATATACGTCATTAAGTTAATCATTTAAATGCGTGAGTTATAGTATTATAAAGTTATCAAGAAATTCACAGTGAAAATCACTAAAATCAACTATAACTGTAAAATGGAAATCAGGACAAATAGATAACCTATCAAGCCTGAGAAATGGATAAATACATGTATGTTTGGTGATAAAAGCTATATAAAGCGATCATTCATGATATCTTTAGTCTTTCAATCCCTGATACATGTCGCAGTGTTTAACAAAACATAATATAAAATAATCACAGTCAAAAGAACAAAACCTACTGTAAGTAAAGGAAAGGATCGCTTCGAGAGTTCTCAGAGGATATCACCTAGCATCAGTTCCTTCCCCTTGCTCGTCTCTGCTCTATCTCTATCTGCACCATCATCACAAACTAGATGGTGAGTGCTTGAAAAAGATTAAGTAATGCCAGAAGAAACTAAATAGTAATTCAAGATATACCAAATAAGCAGTCCAAATATCATGCAGTATTGAAATACAAAAAATATAACAAATAGAATGATAAATAGATTGACAAGCTAACAATGAAATTTGAGTGTCCAAAGAGTCAATAGAGGCCCATAAGTGGTCAAAATCAATGTAGTATAGTAGCACCACATTTACAGTCACAACATTTACAAACAAAACATAGAAACAATAGTGCCCAAACAATCCAGTACTCGGGGTATAACCCGCTATCAGTGGGGTGGGACAACATACCAGCAGGAGTGTTCACGCTTACCTACTAATATGGACCCAGGAGTACCTTCGTAACACACGCCAAGACACTCAACTAAGAAATGTAGAAAGGAATTCAAATAAAAGCTCAATTCAAATAGAAATGACAATAAATGGAAAATGAATTAGTGTATTATTTCTACTGGCTTACAATAGTACAATAACGTAGCAAACCTCCGATCTTCGCATACCTCTAAGCTATCCACTCGAATTCTCAAAATATGTCAATTAATCAATTTTACAAATCCTATTAATATCATTCTAATTTACCCAATTTTCCATAATTCTTAAATTAGTGTAATTGGATTGGTTTTCGGGGTATTGGGTAGTATTTGGACCCAATTGGATACCCGAGAGATCCTCGTAATTTTTTAAAATTTTTAGAAAATTGGTCTTTGTGAACAGTGTCACACCGCTAAGACGTCGTGACCCTTTTGTTCTAGACGAGGTCCCCACAACGTCTTTTCATATTTTTGTTTTTTTCCCTCTGCTCGAGACACCGTGGGAGATAACTCCTCAAGGCGTCCTTCGCGACGTGTTCAGCAGAACACCTACTCTGGGGTTTTTAGAAACCCCGGCTCGTGTTGCTGCATTCTGAGTCTATCCCAAACCCTTAGGGACGTCCATGAAAACTTAAAACCCGACTCCCTTTACGTTGAAACCCCAACAAAACACCCTGATTCAAAAATAACACGAAATTCTTCAAAAATTTCCAAAAATCCCAATTCACTTTAATATCGTATACCAACGAAAAATTCCTTAATAAAAACACTCCATTGATCCAAAAACTATCAATTAAGTTCATTTCCCAATATTTTCCCAAAAATTCGTTTGAAATTGTCGCGAAAAAAACCCACAAAATTAACGCCAAACTATGTACAAACACGCAAGAAGTGAAGATCCTACCTTTTTACGCATATTAGGTCGATCCCCAGCGTTGCAACGTATCCATGAAATCTGGAAACCCTGTCATTTATCTCTCTCACGTTGAACGAAATGAACAAATCGACAAGGAGAGAGAAAATTTGATATTTATACTTTCCATTCATCTCATCATACGCACGAATCTCGAGGCACATCTTGTGTCTCCTCTTTATCCCATTCGCCAACTCTAACACAAGTGAATGACTCTAATGTGTGACTTGGACTTCAAAACTGCACCATTTCTCGCTCAAAACACATGTTCCCAAACCCGTTTCAACTCTTGACTCGCACTACGTATGTTCCCGGATATAACCTTGCTCCCACAGTTTATTTAATTATTTATTATTTTTGATAATTCTCTAATTATCATTTTTCGATTTTTAATTATCCGTATTATACCATAAATTTTTGTTTTTCCTAGTCGAATCTCACATAAAAGTTCGTAGAGATTAATAAACATAATAACCACACACTAGGACATATAGAGTTCAAATTTGGGTATAAATAATAACACAAATATCACAAAAAAATAAAATATACCTCGGTGTCAACTCCTGAGGCTTGAGTAATATGACAAATCATGATGGGTAGGTCACGGTTCTGTAAAACACAATAAGTGTCACCAATAAATTTTGAGGGTCGTTACAAGTATAACGTACCATCTATAGACAGACAGATAGTCTGAGAGACTGATTCAGGTGATAGAGGATATGCTCATGATGTGTGTACTGGAGTACAGAGGATCTTGGGACGAGTACCTTCATTTATACAAGTTTGCGTACAACAACAGTTTCCAAGTTAGTATTGGCATGGCACCGTTTGAGGCACTATATGACAGACCTTGGAGATAACCATTGTGCTGGGCCGAACCTGAGGATGTAGTGAAAGTTGGGCCTGAGATTGTTGTTAATCATACTGAGATGGTACGACAGATTCATCAAAGACTGAAGGGTGCTCAGGAGAGACAAAAAAATATTATGATAAGTATCATGGCGAGTTGCAGTACGATGAGGGAGCCTATATTTATTTTCAGGTTTCAACTCTGAAGGGTCACAAAAGGTTCAGACTCAAAGGAAAACTTGTGCCTAGGTTTATTGGTCCTTTTAGGATTGTGAAAAGAGTCGGCAAGGTTGCTTCTAAGTTGGATTCGCTACCTCAGCTCGTCGGAGTTCATCTAGTTTTCCATATTTCTATGCTTCGACTAGATAAGTCAAGCGAAGGACGAAGACTGATGGTAGATTTGAGTCAGATTGATTTGCGTGATGATATTACTTATGAGGAGCAACCGATTCAGATTATGGACAGGAAGGTCAAGATACTGAGGAATAAGGAGATACATTCAAAACTCGTCAGGTGGCAGTACCACAGAGAAAAGGAATTGACCTGGGAGTTAGAGTCTAATATGCGTAAGTATTTTCCTCATATATTTGAATCTGGTAAGTTGTTATTTTAAGTAATTATTAGATAAATTTCGAGGACGAAATTCTAATGAGTTAGGAAGACTGTAATGACCCTTAAATTTAATTAGTGACACGTGTCATGTTTTCAGGACTGTGACCTACCCGTCATGACTTGTCATATTACTCAAGCCTTAGGAATGGACATTGAGGTATATTTTATTTTTCTGTGATATTCGTATTATTATTTATACACGAATGTGAACTCTGTATGTCCTAGTGCATGATTTTTGTTTTATTAATCACCACAGATTTTTGTGTGAGATTTGCCTAGGAAAAATAGGAATTTTAGGGTATAATACGGATAATTAAACACTAACAAATGGTAATTAGGGAATTATAAGAAAATAATAAATAATTAAATAAAATGTGGAAGTGAGGTTATGTTCGGGAATGCACGTGGTGTGAGTCATGAGGTGAAACGAGACCAAGAATGAGCGTTGTGAGTGAGAAATGGATTAGTTTTGAAAACGTAGTCACCAGTTTAAGTCATGAGTTGGTGTTATAGTTGTTGGATGGAGTGAAGGTGGGACACAAGACAAGAGATGAATGGAGAGTATATAAACCAACTTTTCTCTCTCCTCAATCCATTTTATCATTTCGATTCAACAAGAGAACGAGGAGAGAACGGGGGTTTCGGACTTCATGGACACATTGTGACGCCAAAGATCAACCAATCACGAGTAAAAAGGTAGGATTCCTACTCCTCTCGTGTTTGTCTACAGTTTGGTGTTAATTTTATAGGTTTTCGTCAAAACAATTTCAGACGAGATTTTGAGAAAATGTTAGAAATGAGTTTGAATGGTGTTTTTGGGATCAATGAGATAGTATATTGATGAATTGTGAATTAGATTGTGTATTTGAAGTTGATTGGAATTTTTGGAAATTTTTCAAGGATTTTCGTGTGTTTACAAATCAGGGTGTTTGTCGTGGTTTTGACGCGAACCGAAGGTGTCTTGTGGTAGTGACAGACTTCCCTAAGAGTTTGGGATAAGCTTGAAATGCGACGACGAGAGCAAGGGTTTTGAAAAATCTCGAAAAAGGGTGTGCAGGGCCCACGCCGCGAGGGAGCCACAAATCCACACCATGGGGATGCCGCCATGATTTGAACACCACGACACCTCGACAGCGTGACACTATTCACAGTGATGAATTTTCTAAAAATTTAGGGGATCTCTCAGGTATTCAAATGATCTGAATACGACCCAATACTTCAAAAATCAACTAATTACACTAATAAAATAATTACAAAAAATTGAGTAAATTAGAAAGTTTTTAATAGAAATTGCAAATTTGGGTTAATTAATTTTCAGACTTTAAGAATTTAAGTGGGACAACTTAGAGATTTCACGAGGATCGAAATTTTGTGATATTGAGGTATGTTATTCGTACGATTGTAAGCCAGTTAGAAAATACATATTAATTCATTTTCCATTATTGCTATTTCTATTTGAATTGAGCTATTATTGGAGTCCATTCTATACTTCCTTGGTTGAGTGTCTTGGCGTAAGTGTGTTGTGAAGGTACTCTTGGGTCCATATTAGTGCGTAAGCATGAGCACTGCCTGCAGGGGTGCTGTCCCACCTCCTGATAGTGGGTTATACCCCGAGTATTGAATTTTTGGCCACTGTTGTGACTTTGAAATGGGTACTGTTGTACTGCAAAGAAATTGACCACTTTTGGACACTCACATTTCGTTACTATGCTTACCAATCTGTCTATCATGCAATTTGTTACGTCTTCTACCTAATACTGCATGATATTTGGACTGCTTATTTGGTAAATCTTGAATTACTATTTAGTTTCTTCTGGCATTACTTTCTTACTTTTCACGCACTCATCGTTTAGTTTGTGACGGTGGTGCAGATAGAGCTGAGATGAGCAAGGGGAAGGAGTTGATGCTAGGTGATATCCTTTGAGGACTCTCGGAGTGATCATTTCCTTTACTCACTGTAGGTTTTGTTCTTTTAACTGTGATTACTGTATTATATGTTTTGTAAAACACTGGGACACGCATCGGAGATTGAGAGACTAGGGATATCATGTATGATCTTACTCTTTAGCTTTGATTACCAGACATGCATGTGTTTATCCGCTTCTCAGGGTTTCCACATGATAGGTTATCTATTTTTTTCCTGATTTCCATTTATTAGTTATAGTTGATTATAGTGATTTCCGCTGCAAATTTCCTGATAACTTTATAATACTATAACTTACACATTTAAATGATAAACTAATGAGTATATAAGGATTTGAGGCTGACTAGGATGCGTAGACTTCGCGAGTAAGCACTCGGGGTTCACGTAGGTCTAGGTCGGCGGGACCTAGTTTTATGGGGAACTGGGCCGTCACAAAATTCAATGTCCCAAATGTGCGAGGACGTTGTGAGTGCGTGTTTCCGTCGTAGAACGAGTTCGGCCTGTGGAAAAATGTGCATTACGGGTGCGGGGCGAACTGTTGTCGGGTAATTAGTAGTTCAGGGGATTAATTGAATGAAAACACTAACAAATACAAATGAAAATAATTCATAAATTAGTGGGCACCGAGTTATACGTAAGGTCATGGGCAACACGGGTGGGTCGAATGGTAGTGTGCACACCCGAGTGAACTCGTTGGCGTGTACAACGAAATCGTAGGCGTGAAAATACAACTGTATATATATAAAGTATATATAAATAAAAAGAAAATGTGAAATGACCAAGAGGGGTATTGATTTTATAGAGGAAAATAGATAATGATAGGGGTATTTTGGTCATTAAACCTCAAAATATCACAAAAAATTGACACCCCATTTTCACCATTCTCTAATCAAAACAGTGAGGGAGAAGAAGAGAAAAATAGGAGAAACAGAGAGCGAGAAAGAGGTGATCGAAGTCTGGAGGACGACGATTGTAGTTGTTGTTGGGATCTTGAAAATTTATATTTTGACAAAATAAATAGAAATTTATGAATTTCTATGAAAAGTGAAGTATTCGGAAGTTCGACGAGACTTTTTGTCGAGGTTTTTGCCTCGTAAAGTATGAAATTGGCGAAAATAGCCAAAAAAATTATGGAAATTGAGAAAAATTGAAAAATTAATGGAAACTGAACCTAAATGGATGTCAGATAGCCAGCGGGACTTTGATAAATTAATTGGATACTGCATTGGGAAACATGTGGAGTTACGGGATAGCATTTTAGCGGGATTTGATGTGAGTAAAGGCAACAATAGAATCAACATGAATGTTTTTCTATTTCTTGATTGATTATTCTTTGAAATGTGAGCCCTTTGTACTCCATTCTAGCTCAGGTGACCTAGGGTTTAGGTAGTCCGTCTGTGATGAGAAGCCTCAACGAGTTTAGCAGCCGACATAAACTACAGCTTCTCATTGGAGCCTATTGGAAGGATTTAACATCCAGCTTGTGACTGCGGCTTTCCTTCGATAATGTGTTAGGAATTTAGCAAACGGCCTTGTTTGTGGTTTTTCCTAAAAGAGTGTACGTTCAGTGGAGGTGACCATCGAGACTACTGATTGGGCAGGGGAGGGAGTTTTGGACCCACTGTGTTGATCGTAAGCTGATGAGGTCTTATAACCCACGGTTTGATTGGGGCTATTTATTCGCCTATTCGATTATTTCTCAATCACTTTATTATTGTTGTCTGAGATTGTTGAATCTATTTATTGTGCAATTTGCTATCTATTTCAGTTTCTTGTTATATACCGCATGATTCGTAGACTTGTTGTTTATTGAGGATTCAGTAATTATGTTAAGATATCTATTGTTGTTATTTACTGTTATATTTTGTACTCACCGTCCTTTTTATGACGGTGGGTGTAAATTCAGAAACGAATCAGGGAAAGGCACCTATCCTTGGCGATATCCTCTAAGGCACGGAGCCATTTCTTTTGCTCTTACTTGATAGGTGTGTATATGTTAACTATGTATTCATACGTTTTTGTATCTTTTGGGATATTGGGAAGTTGGAACACAGGATAATACATGTATATATCTGTTTTGAGTTTCATTTGGTCTTATATATATATGAGATGTTGTTTGGACAAGATTTTCCACATTTAGGTTGATTGAGTTGTAAGTGGTTTAAAATTGTTGTTAAGTTGGTGTTTTAAGTTTCCGTTGTACACCTAACTGTAATTGAGGATAAATGGTTAGATAGAGTTAAGGTGAATATAAAAAGAGTGATCAAGGGCGAGTGAGTGAATAATGTATTGAATAATTGGTAAGTTAAGGCTGACTAGACCTATGTTGACTTGTCGGAGACTGGCTTGGGGGTCCACGTAGGTTTAGGCTGGGCGGGGACCAGTTTGTGGTTGTAGGGGCTGCCATAGTTCCAAACCTACCCTATCGTCGTAGGGACCTTGGATACTAACCAAAACCCCATTCAACCCTATCAAAAATGTCCAAACCCATCCATTTCTCTAATATTCCCAATAATTAATGAAAATACCAAAAATTCAATACAACTTCAACAACCATTAAAACCCACACCAAAACCTCATAACTGCTCATTAACATCTCCAACAAATGTTCAAATTCAGTACGCTCCACTTTCAAATTTGGATTTTCAAGAAAAACCCCCCAAAACCATATTCAAAATGCCCAAAAATCGAACAAAAAGACAAGATCTCACATTTGCCAAAGTGCTCGATTGATTTCTCGCCTTCAATCCTCACCAAATCTGAGAATAGCCACTCCCTTTTCTCTCAATATTTAGGGTTGGTGGTAGTGTTTGTATGTGTGTGAGTTTGTTGAGAAATTTGGAGTCAACCAAAACAAATCCATCCCTTTTATACCTCATCTTGTCATCACTTGGCACACACGTATCCCGAGACAAATCCATGGGTCACACTTAAGCTGTTCTAACAACTCTTTTTGTTGGGAAATGTGCCCTAGGTCAATCCATTAACGGTCTTTATGAATACATCTTAGTTAATAAAATAGAGGATTTCATTTGCTGTTTATTATAATTGATTTGCCTGTTTACATTATAATAAGATCCATGAGTATTTACAGAAATATCCTAAATGTCCCTAGTCAATTATTATACTGGGAACTATAATGAATTAAGACCAGTGTGAGTCTTGATTGATGATCATATGATGATCATACGTATAGGAATACGAATCAAGATAATGAGTACTTGTTAAGGAACAAAGTACTGGACCGACCCGCTATGAGAACATCACATGGATTAAGTCAGTTGTTTCTCATGATGGGTATATTTTTCAGTCCTCTGACTTGAGATTACCAGAGACTTCAACATTAGGAATACAGTGATTTGACGCAATTAAACATTGTCTTTAACCAGACGATTATAAAGGTTGTGATTGGTTACTATGTGAATAATGTGGTGAAGTTGTGTAATCAAGATAGAATTTGTCCCTCTCATATAAAGAAAGATATCTAGTGGATCCCTCGATGTGTTAGACTGTTAAAAGGCCTAGTCTAAGTGAATTGATATTGATCAATGTCACTTGGATGTTTTCAGTCTACCTAGAAATCGAGACTAGTACGATTGAACATGTTGGATGACAATTCCATGCCTTATGTTTGATCAAAAGGATATCGTGTGACAAAAGGATGTTATATACACTATTGATTAGGTTGTATCGATTTGATATTCGTACAACTTGGGTAGTCATAATGTCTTGCTAGAGGCCGCTTATGACTTGTATACCAAAATGTGTTTTGGTACACTGCCAACGTTGTATGAGCCTATTGGGTCGCACACTGAGAATGGTTTTGCCAGATTTTAAGATGGTCCAGAAAAATGAAATTTATATGATAAAATTCATGGCAGAAACGTCCTTGTAGTGTATTACACTTATACTTCTTTAAGTAGGGGTATATGTGTAATTTACTTAACCGTCTATATACAAGGGTTGTATAAATAGACGCTTTGAGTTAGAATACAAGTACGAAAGATGTAAAAAGGTCTGAAACTCTATTTTCATTTTAAGAAACGACTTAGAGGTTTTTGGTATGCTCTGGATCGTTTTGGAGAGAAACAAAAAGGTTTGGTATTCTCTCGAAGCTAGCACTTCAAATCTCGGCCGCCGTTCGTGTGTGGACTGCTGATAGAGGGCGTTCGTCGTTGGCAGCACCTTAGAGATCGATTAATCTTCAGAAATGTACATTGCAATTGAGGTATGATTAAGTTTTAATAGTTTAAACATGTTTTAATGGAATCAAATTCGGATCCTATTGGGGTTTTTCTCAAAAATTATTTTGTAATCTCCTCTGCGCATGAACCCCAAAACCCAACACTTTTGACTTGGTTGCACACACACACTTATCCTTTAAGTATAAACATCTCATTTAGGGGTATTCTGTTACCCGACACAACACTATGACTTGCAAGTCGCGTTTAAATGTCCATTCTAACAATCGAAGCTTATTCACCTATTATTTATTTATTTCATATATTATTTTCCAATAATCTAATAATTATCAATTTCAGTATTAAAATACCCAAAATTCACCCGGTAATTTGTCTGATCATGTTTTCCTATGCAAAACCTCACGCAAATCCAGTGTGATAAATAAAATAAAATCACGCACTAGGACATTCGATATTCACATTCGAATACATAATAATACAAACATCATAGAAAAATAAAACATACCTCGATATCGACTCCCGAAGCTTAGACAGTATGACAAGTCATGACAGTCATGTCACAGTCATGAAACGTAACACGTGACATGAGTTAAATTTGAGGGTCGTTACATGAAGCAAATATGGCACTCGAGGAAGAAAGTGCAAAGTTTGGTATTGTGCGACACCATGTTGACAAAGTTTAGTTAAGTTTCTTAATGACCTTGCTTCAATATAAAGGACATAACTTCCGTATTTCAAATCCAAATGATTTACCATTTCTTTTGATGGAAAGTAGATTCAGAGGTGAACATTTTCATGTCAGATAAGCTTTTTCCAATTCAGCCTTTAAGTGGTTCAAAATCGTATTGCAAGTAAGAGCAGCAGTGGTCACGTTGTGAGCGCACCGCCAGTGTAAATATCAAAGCGTGAGCCACGTCGTGATTATGGCAATGAGCAACCAGTTGTGGAGCCGTGGGTCACGTTGTGAAAACATAAGGGTTGCACCACCCGTAATGCCAGACCTAGAAAACTCGAAAATATGTTTTTTTTTTTTTTCAGACTTTTTAAGTTAAAACCAACTTTGGAGGTTTCATATAAATAGAAGTTAGGTTGTTCTACATTGGGAATCTCTTATTTACCATAGAATACATAGAAAAACCTAGTTTTTTATTGACAATGTTTGGCTAAACTCATTGATCTAGGTTAGAGGTAGATCGAACAAGTCGTTGGCGACATGGATTCATTGTGAGATCAATTTGATTTATATTTTATTGTTATTCTATTTCCATTTGCATTGTTTTGAATCTAGGTTTAGATTTATTTGTTTGTAAAAGTATCCTTACTTGCATATTAGATTGATTACCCTTAGTTATTGAGTTGAAGCATCTTTCCTTATGTGATAGAATCATCCTAGTATTAGTTGACCTTACTGATTGATTAGTCCCTTATGGGACCAGTCAAGTGCCTTAAGGATCTAGGATAAGTTGGGAGCACTAGTAATCCGGTTATCTAGATGTAGTGCATTCACAAAGCCCTATAGGATCAACACATTAAACCCCCATTCGCATGAGTCTAGGGTTGTGTATTTGATTAGAGAAGTAGTTAATGGTCGTACCTTGACTAGCGAGAATAGGAAGTGCGAGGAACCTAGTGCGTCACCGGGTCTATAGCTACACTAGGATTCAATTGAATTGCTTATGTATGCATAGATCAACGACCAAATCCAATATTTTGTTGAACCGAATTCGTATGTCTTGACCTAGGTGTTTTAATTAATTGTTTGCAAATATATTTCACTTGCTTATTTATTTTCCTAGTATTTAGATAGATTAGTTAATTAAATTACTTTCAAAACCCCCCTGATTTTCTTTTTTGCTATTGTTTTTACCTTAGAAAGACCACCAATCTTTATAGGATCGGCCCTTTGCCCCTATGTACAAGATAGTTGGCTTAGGTTATATTATTTTATTGACGCGCTTTGAACGCGTCAATAAAATAATATACCTAAACCAACTATTTGTAGAATAGTGGTAAAGGGTCGATTCCACAAAGATTGGTAGTCTTTCTAAGGTCAAAATTACAAAAAGGGTAATTGATGTTTTTTCAAGTAATGGAGGGAACAAATAAGAACGAGAGAATGTAAAAACTGTTTTGTATAGAGGAATTTAATTGAACAAACAACCTAGGCTTTTAACTTCTTGAACTTGTCTAATGCCACAAGGAATTCATTGGTCGTAGATCCATACAAAAATATGCAATTTAATTATATTCTAATATACCTATAAACCTAGTGACGCACTCGGTTCCTCGAACTTCCTATTCTCGAAAATCAAGGTACGATCATTAACTATTTCTCTAACCAAACACACAACCTTAGACTCACGTGAATTAGGTTTAATGCATTGATCCCATAGGGCTTTGTGAAGGCACTACATCTAGACAACTAGATCGCTAGTGCTACCGATTTAGCCTGAATCCTTAAGACACTTGACCGATCCTAAAAGGGACTAACCAATCAATAGGGTCAGCTGTTACTAGGATGAGTCTATTGCATAAGAACGGATGTTTCAACTCAATAACTAAAGGTAATCAATCTAATATGTAAGCGAGGATCATTTCACAAACAAATAAATCTAACCCTAGATTCAAAACAAGAGATTCTCAACGTAGAACAACCTAACTTCTATTTATATGAAACCCCCAAAGTTGTTTCAACCAAAAAAGTCCGAAAAAGGAGGAATTTTTGAGTTTTCTGGGTCTAGCGTCGTAGCTGGCACAACCCTTATGTTTTCACGGCATGGCCCACAGCTCCACAACTTGCTACTCACTGCCATACTCCCGCCGTGGCTCACGCTTTGATATTTACACTGGTGGTGCGCCCCACGACTTGACCGTTGTTTCTCTGACTTGCAATGCGATTTTAAACCATTTAGAGACTGAATTGGAAGAAGCTTGTGAGACATGAAAATGTTAAGTTCTAAGTGTACTTTTCAACAAAAGAAACAATAAGTCATTTGAACTTGAAATGAAGAAGTTATGGCCTTTATACTGAAGTGGGGTCATTAAGAAACTTGATCTAACTTGGCAACTTGGTGTCGCGCAATCCCGAACTTTGCACTTTCTTTTCCGAGTGCCATATTTTCTTTATATTTATGTTCTAGGCTCGAAATACCTTAAATCCACAAAAGAGAGTTTGTCAATACAATGTTGAGAATTAGAGTCCACTAACACCTAAAATACCACATTAAATGATGCATAAGTAGAAATTTAATAGGCCTCCTAGACACTGCCTTGCCTACGTCAAGTAAATTGGCTTGTAACGCAATTTTCAAACTAACTCAATTTCTTAATCTCACTCAAGCGATATTTCTCTGTTTTTTGGGTAGAACGATATTTCTCTTTTTGGTTTCATTTATAAATTTGGCTTCATTTTGCACATTTAAAAAAAAAAAAAAAAGGAAAGAAAAAAAAATCTAAACTTTATAAGTTCAGGGATCTAACACAACTACAACAAATAAAACAATGCATCTTCACAAACAGCCACAACCAACATTGTGATAGAAGGTAGAACTCACGATCAATCTAACTACCCTAAGACAACAGGAAGGAAACATATGCAAGAGGACCTAAATTGAAAAAAACAATATAATAGTGATAGAGTAGACTTACACCAATAATAAAAGCTGCATGCCGAAGTGGTGAAACTACTTGACTTGTCTGAATCTAATATATTTTATTGCTTCCTTGTGAATATGCATCTGCGTGAAAAATGCATACATTAGAGTCCTTGATTAGACGATCCGTAGATGGAAGTTTCAAGATGGAGAATAGTGACAGGAGGACCGAATTCAATCAGTGTTTGCAACGAAATGGTTCAACAAAAATATGATTTATGTGATTCCGTTACTAATCATATGTGATTGGATAACGTAATCACATAAATCATATTTTCATTTAACCATTTCATTGCAAACGCTGATTCAATTCGGTCATCTCGTAGATGTTCTCAATCTTTGAAACTTCCATTTATGGATTGTATCAGTTCTCCATCTTAAGCACATTACAAGCACCCATAAAGCAAAGTGGCAAACTCCAGAAAATTTTCGAATTTTATGCCTCTAATAGAGCAAAGACTAAATATTCCATCATGAAGAGTCTGCTATCCACTCGAATTTTCGAGTGGATGGCGGACTCTTCATGATGGAACTATAAGCACATAAGCACGAATTAACTGTTTCAAGCAATGTGAGAAAGACAAATAGAACTTGAACAGAAGAATCATTGACCAATCAAGTATCAATCGTCAACTATAAATGAATCACAAAGTCTATCAAGGGAATACTGGAGATTCATGAGTTCAAATCTTTTAAGCAAATTTAAAATTTTCAATCCTCAGATGAGTTTAGCAAAATCATTTAGACAAAACGAAGTTGAATTAGTCCAAATTCTAGTTCCAATTATGAATACCATAATCACAATGAAAAATCTACCAAAGTAACAAAACGTATTTCAATTTTCAGGGAAATGAACAATATAGGGAAAAAAATGCGCCAAGATTTTATGTATGTTGGTGCATTGATAAATCAAAGGAGTAAAATCCCTAAAATTATCTATAATTAGCCCTTTTAATTTTTATTTATTCTTTCCGACAATTCAGATGCAACAGAATATTTGTTGTGGTCATAGCAAGCAGTCATAAATCCAGCCAGAATTATCTGGTCTGGAGTATGGTGCTCATCCAAGAATCTGTGAAAAAATAAAGCTGCCATTTCAACTTTGCCTACGCAAGAAAGCTTTCTGATCAATGTTTTCACAGTTCGAATCCAAAGCTTTTTATCCAATTTGTCCAAGACAGCCATGGCAGTTGCGGAGTCATCGTTCTTGCAATACTCAAAAGCCATAGTCAAGCGAGTAACTTCACATGGGGCATGCCCCTTGTCGATCATTAAATCATAGAGCTTACGAGCCTCATCTAACTTTGAGTCCTTGCAAAGCCCACTTATAAGAGTACCATAAGTAACAGAATCTGGTGTGCAACCATTATCGGTCATATTCCCAAGCATTCTCAAAGCAGAGGCAGTATTCCCATCTCTACAATAACCACAGATCATGGAAGTGTATGTTTCCTTGCTGGGAGTAAAACCAAGCCGAACAGCTTCCTCCAAGAGCCTCTCACTGTCTTTCAGTCTTCTTTGTCTGCATAATGCCGCAATCATTACAGTGTAGGTATGCATATCAGGTTGGCAACCAAGCTTGGCCATTTTACCAAACAAGCACAAGGCTCTCTCAGAGTCAGAATGCCTACAATGCTCAGCTATGAGAATCGTGTACGTCACATCATCATGTTGTAATTTATTTCCTACGACTATTAGAAGCTTGTAAGCCTCTTCAACTCTTCCCTTCTTGAAAAGACCATCAATGAGTGCATTGTAAGTGCAAATATTAGGCACACAGCCTTCTACTACCATTTGATCCATCAATTCGTGTGCTCGGTCAATATTCCCCGCTTTGCAATGCCCATCCACCAAAGTAGTGTATGTGTTGGTATTAGGGATCAATCCCTGTTCCCTCATCCTTGTCAATAGCATCTCCGCTCGATTCATCTTGTCCTCCTTGCAGTAACCACTTATCATAGCAGTATAGGTACACACATTGGGTTTGTAACTGTTACTTCGAACAAGCTTTAGAAATAGCCTAAACGCCTTATCCGTCCAACCTTTCTTACAAAGACCATCAATCAACGCTGTATGCGTATAAACATTAGGTTTCCAACCTTTCTTCACCATTTCCTCTAACACTTCAAATGCCTGCTTAATGCTACCCCTTTTACACAACTGATTGACAAAAGCACTGTAATTTATGACATTCGGAGGCAAACCCATCTCCGTCATCCTCTCAAAAAGCGCGTAAACTCTTCCAACAAGACCCTTTCGACAGAACGCGTCGACAACCAAAGTACATGTCACATTGTCCAAAAGAATACCCATCTCCTGCATCACCCTCAACCACCTCTCCACACCCTCAACTTCCCCCAATCTGCAATGCGCCCCGATCATCGTCTTAAAAGTGCAGGGGTTTGGACAAACCCCTTTCTTAGACATTTCATCAAACACCTCCTCTGCAAACTGAACCCACCCAGCTTCCACCGCCGCTCCGAGAATGCAATTCAAAGTGTGCACATTTGGAGACAAGCCTTCATTATGCATATCAAGAACAATGCCCACAGCGTCCTTAAGCCGACCCGCTTCGCGGAAATTCCGAACCATCAATCTCATCACTTGATGGGCTCCCTCCGAATTCCCATTCCGAATCAACGAAGAAGCGCATTCAATGTACAATCTCATGAAGTATCTGAACTGGGGAAGCGCAATTGCCCAGTTAAAGAAGCTGAGAGACACCATGGAACCATGCTTTTCGGCGAGAGACGCCACCACAGTGACAGACTGTTCTGGGCTCAAAAGGGTGGGCTCTATTTGCAAATGTAGAGGCTTGGGCATTGTTCTTATTAATGATGATGATGATGATGATGATGATGATGAGTTTTGGTGATTGTGAGCTTGGAAGACCAAATTGCATATTGTTGAAACAACAGATGATGGGGTGCTCTGAGGAGACCCATCATCTTCTACTTCTAGTGATGAGTTTGGATGAGAGATTGAGTAGTGAGAGAAGAGGAGGCGGAGATGGTGGCGGTGTTGGTGAATTGATGGAAAGAGTATGGATTGTTTAAGGAGTGATGAGAGGCATTGATTGATTGATGGAATCAAGTGTTGAGATTTGGGATTTGTTGGTTTCATTGACTGGATTATTATTGTCTTCATTAGTTTTTTCTGGTTTTGCTGCTACCTAGAATGCAACCGCCAAACTAGTCTTCAAATTGCAAACCGTTGAAGCCAAACAAGAAGACCTGTTCATTGGTTGGCTTATGCGGCTCAGGCCGGGCCGGCCAACGTAGCCCAATAAGACCATCTCCTATGGTAATATGCCTTAACATGGATTTGGAAGGATATCTATCGTATGTGGCTCTAGATAGACATTTAAACCCTAAAATGGACTTCATGGATAATGAATTGAACCATGGATTGGGATATTTTGGTTTTTTATTTTATTTTTATATGGAAAAGATCTTTGTTTTATTTTTTTATTTAATTTCTATAATGAACAATGATGATGTGGTAGTGGACAAGATGTCTACCATAATGTCTACAAGTAGAAATTAGGGTAAACACCCTATACTTTAATTCATTGCCACCAGCTAAACATCCACGACCCATGGTCCCATTGGAAAACACTTTTTGGATTGAATGTGGATTTATGTCTTAAGTGAATTCATTTTCACTCCAATCTATGGTACCATTAGAGATGCTCTAAACTCATTTATATTTTTTTATTTTTGTACTTTTAATAGAATATAATTTTTATTTTTTTGATAATTGGGTGTGGTGTCGAGGTTGTAACGACCCAATTTTAATTAAATCGTTATTATGTGGTCAACAATAATCTCAGGCCCGATAACCACCGTATCCTCTAGTGCCGCCCAATAAGCAGGTGATCTGCAGGGCCTACCACACAAAGCCTCGAACAGTGGCATGCCAATGCTCGCCTAATAGTTGTTGTACACAAACTCGCACAATAGTAAATACTCATCCCACGAACTCCCAAACTGTAAGATACAAGCCTTGAGCATATCCTCTAGGATTTGAATCAACCTGTCTAATTGCCCGTCTGTTTGAGGATGATATGCCGTGCTGAACTATAGACTAGTGTCGAACTGATCCTGCATACTTTCCCAGAGTTTTGATGTTAACCCGGGATCCCTGTCAGACACAATAGATATCGGCACTCCATGAAGCCTGATGATCTCTCGATCGAAGATAATGCTCAACTAAGGAAAGGAGTATTTCATAGAAATAGGAATGAAATGTGTCGACTTCGTCAATCTATTAATCATTACCCAAACTACATCATGTTGCCTTGTAGTCTACGGTAGTCCACTGACGAAGTCCATAGTTATGTGCTCCCATTTCCACTTTGGAATGGGCAGCGGTAGAAGTAATCTGGCAAGTCTCGTGTGCTCAACTTTCACCTGCTAGCAAATATGACAACCCCTAACGTATGTACCACCTAGCCTTCATCCCTGGCCATTAAAATAAATGCCGCAAGTCGTGATACATTTTAGTCCTGCCATGATGAACTGTATACCACGAACGATGTATGTCCTCTAGAATGTTGTCCCGTAGCTCCTGTACTCTAGGTATCCATAACCTGCTCCTGTGTCTCAAGCACTCGTCTGAAAAAACCAGTCCAATTTGTGCAATCCGGATATTGAGCCAGACAGCTAAAGGGATCAAAAAGTTCGTAAGCCCTTTGACACTCAGCAACCCGCTCCAGAGTTACAGTAAGTGTGACAGTCCCAATTTCTAAAGCAATTGGGAATGCCTGGCCTAGACCCGCCTAGGCTCCTGAGTCGGTACTCGGCGAGTCTATACGCACCTAGTCAGCCTCAATTCGCTCATTTACAATTCAAGTTATGAGTTATTATATTATAAAGTTTATCATATCAATACATAATGGAATTCAACTATAATAATTTTATAACTCAAAAGGGAATCAGGAATTTCTAATAAATGAAACCCTGAATACAAGATAAACATGTATTATCTGGTGACCAAAGTATGAATAGGACAATACATGATATCCAAGTCTCAAAACCAAATGATAATACCTAATGTGTTCCAAAAACAACATATATTAAACCAAGAACAACATACTATGCAGCAAGGAAAGAAATCGTCCTTGAAAGGCGTTTAGAGGAAGTCACCTATTACAGGTCCCTTTCCCTTGGTGTTACTTGTCCTATCTGTGCCCCTGACATTGAGTAACTGAGATAAATTGAAAGTAATGCTAGTAGAATATAACAGTAATTCAAGATTTAACGAATAAAGTAGTCAAAAAATCATGCGATAATCGAAAGACAGGAAACATAAACAAGTGCATGATAATCAGACTAATAGATAATCTATCAAAATTTGCATGTTCCAAGAATCAAAAGAGGCCCATAAGTAGTCTAAATCATGGCATAACAATGAAGACCACGTGAGGTCTTTCCGGGCATCGACACAAGCGAAAGTACATCCATAATGGGAGACACAAGCCCCCAATACTTGGTGTCAAATGATCACTAAGGGTGGTCACACACTCCTGCACATGAGTGCCCGCGTTTTATCCCTCTAGTGTAGAGCTGAGTACTTTGATGCACACTTACGCCAAGAACACACAATTAATGAATAGAATGGAATGCCAAGCATGAGATCAATTCATCAATCATAATTAATAGAGGAAATAGAATTACATGATATTTTCTTACTGGCTTACTAACTTACATGGTACGTCAAGTACTCGTCACACTCTCGCGATCCTAACCCTTAGCTCGAGTTCCGAAACAACCTGTCAATGGTTTGAATCCCAATATGTCGAATTTACAATTATTAACAACACTAGATAAACATTTAAGTTTTCCCAAGTTTTCGTCGTAAAATAAGATTTAATACCACATCCACGATTCAAACACTGATTAGGAATGTTGCGATGGTGTTGCCGTGCATGGACTCCACGATATCTCAGTTTCCCACTTTCTTTTAACTCTCTTTCTTCCTTTCTTGTGTTTTCTTTCTATCTTGCATTTCATTTCCCGCTAACTCTTATAGGAAAAAAAAATCAAGGGATTCCATAATCTAAAATCTCTAACTTCCTAAATAAAGAGATTTCAAATCGTTACTTTTCGTAACGGTCTCCTCAATTAATGAAAAAATTAATTCTTACTTTCTATATTAATTTATAGAAAGTCAAAAGTCTCACTTTCTGTAACGGTCAACTCAATTAATGAGAAATTTAATTCATGAGTGATGTGTTGTCATCATTCTATTGGTTCACACTAACATTATCTAACTACTTTAATGACTTCAATAACATATTCACCTTTGGTCTTTTCTAGTTTGACTTTTTTGGTTCTTGGGTATTTCGCTCGTCTAGTAACCGTTTTGACCATTTTCCTAGACAAACACGAGTATAAATAGATAGTACATGTCATCATTCATAAATAGCAAAATTTTTGAGTCGTTACAGTCTCCCCAACTAACAGGAAATTTTGTCCTCGAAATTGGCTCTAACTTGAACGAATAAGGGGAAACAACACCCGTTCATGCCTTCTCCAAACTATGGGCCTACAGCTGCTTCAGACAGCTTGAATCCTTCATATCGAACTGCGAACTCTCCCAGAGTTGCTTCAAACAACTCTCTCTTTACCGTTGAACTGTGGATCGATGCAAAGCATAACGTCTTAAATCCACCCCTTTTCTCCACATCTATTAAACTGTGGGTCTTTGCCACTTTGAACAGCTTGATTTCATCTCAGTCTTTAGACTACGGGTCCCAACTACTTCAAACAGCCTAATTCGACTATGGTCGCTTTAGATTGTTCCCATTTCCCGAAATAGTAGGAATGCTAATGACCTCATCGAATACATCGTCTACTACCACAACACAAGTCAGGTAACTACGTAGTAAGAAGCTACGATCGCGATTCTCATGTCAAACCCGTGATGACCTCCCAACCTACTTGCGCTTCAACGCAAGTTCATCTATACCCAGAAAGTAAATATGTTCGACAAAGTTGTAACTATGGCCATCATGAATGCTACGTGTCCATGCATCATAAGATGAATCACAACCCGTCTGGTCCTGCCTCTCTTTAGGTGTCCTCGTGGCTAGGTTTGGCAACCCATTGTGCCCAAGCCTACCACCTCTTTCGAATTCTAATATAAGTTAGGTTTGTCTCATCCTAGATAACTCTGTTAAGTTTAAATGGTGCTACTCTAACAAGTATTGACCCTAACTCCATCACATGACGTCCGACATTGCATTTAAACACCTATAGCTTCGTATACCAGTACTCTAAGCATGATGTAATGACAACAACGAGAATCTCTTACTTCTAATAGGATCTTGAACCATTGTCAGTTGCGACTCAGTCGCCATGTGCACGTTCTCAATGGTCTGAAATTGATCGTCATCTTGTTGGTCCTCGTACAAATCTGGACATCGGTTCTGGAAATGTCTGGGTTATCTGTACTGGAAACACACCTTCCATTCTCGAGAACCACCATCGTCATTCGAATTCCTCGTTCGTTTCCTGTCATGTCCCTTTGATCGGTGCTCTAACTGTAACTCGGGCAGATCAAACTCAATCTCCTCGTGGTGAGTACTCAAGTAACTCTCCCTAGCCAAGCTCCGCTCCTAAGCTCTTTGCAACATCCCTGACTTAGTTATGACGATCGCACCTCCGATCTCAGGTAGTAGACCCTTAGTAAAATAGTACACCCAGTCTACCTCTGTGTCGGACGAACCTCCAGCCGTAGACGGTGAAGTTGTAACCAACGCTCTCAATATCATCAGAATCTCCTTCAGTCGCTGCTCCTTAAATGCAACTCTCTGCGCCAACACACAAAGGTCCTCTACGCAACGTGTTAACGATGTACCGCTGTCGTTACTAAATCCAGCCTGATCCACCCTCGCTACCTAACAAAGAAAGCGAGTTCTCAGATCAATGGATAACTACCGATACCGTATAATACACCATATAAAACATACTTATACAATAAGTTTTCAATTTCTTTACCCGACTCATCCTCACTCCCCAACTAGGATTCTAATCCAGGATCATAGGGTTCCACTCTAAGTTCAACCATACCTAATTTTTGCTAGTTTAAATGGCTTGTATTTTAAAACTTTGGCTCCAATACCAGCCGCGTAGGTATCACAAATTTTTCTGGCCACAAAATCGTAGGACCTTACGCTCTGATACCAACTGTGACAGCCCCAATTTCTGAAGCAATTGGGAATGCCCGGCCTAGACCCACATAGGCTCTTGAGTCGATACTTGGCGAGTCTATACGCACCTAGTCAGCCTTAATTCGTTCATTTACAATTCAAGTTATGAATTATTAAAGTATAAAGTTTATCATATCAATACGCAGTGGAATTCAACTTTAATAATTCTATAACTCAAAGAGAAATCATGAATTTCTAATAAATGTGGAACCCCGAATACAACATAAACATGTATTATATGGTGACCAAAGTATGAATAGGGCAATACATGATATCCAAGTCTCACAACCTAATGATAATACCCAATGTGTTCCAAAAATAACATATATTAAACCAAGAACAACTTACTATGCAACAAGGAAAGAAATCGTCCTCAAGGGATGCTCAGAGGAAGTCACCTATTGCCGGTCCCTTTCCCTAGTCGTTACCTGTCCTATCTGCACCCACAATCACGAACTAGACGGTGAGTAACTGAGAGAAACTGAAAGTAATGCCAGAAGAATATAATAGTAATTCAAGATTTAACAAATAAGGTAGTCCAAGAATCATGCGGTATTCAAAAGACAGGAAACATAAACAAGTGCATGATAATCAGACTAACAGATAATCAATCGAAATTTTCATGTTCCAAGAATCAAAAGAGGCCCATAAGTGGTCTAAATAATGGCATAACGGCGAAGACCGCGAGAGGTCTCCTTCAGCATCGACACAAGTGAAGGCACAACCATAATGGGAGACATAAGCCCTTAGTACTTGGTGTTACACGATCACTAATGGTGGTCACACACGAGTGCCATCGTTTTATCCCTCTAGTGCAGGGCCAAGTACTCTGACACACTTACACCAAAAACACATAACTAAGGAATAGAATGGAATGCCAAGCATGAGATGAATTCATCAATCACAATTAATAGAGTAAATATAATTACATGATATTTTCTTACTGGCTTACTAACTTACCTGGTCGTCAAGTACCCGTTGTACTTTCGGGATCCTAACCCTTATATTGAGTTTCCAAACTACCTGTCAAAGGTTTGAATCGCAATATGTTGAATTTATAGTTATTAACAACACTAGATAAACCTTAAAGTTTTCCCAAGTTTTCGTCGTAAAACAAGATTTAATATCACATCCACGATTCAAACACCGATTAGGAATACCGCGATGGTGCTGCCGAGCATGAATTCCATGATATCTCAGCTTCCTACTTTCTCTTATCTCTCTCTCTTCCTTTCTTGTGTTTTCTTTCTTTCTTGTATTTCATCTCCCTCTAACTCTTATAGGAAAAAAATCAAGGGATTCCAAATTTTAAAATCTTTAACTTCCAAAGTAATGAGATTTCAAACTGTAACTTTTCGTAAAATGAAAAAACTATTCTTACTTTCAATATTAGTTTATAGAAAGTCAAAAGTCTCACTTTCTATAACGGTCTACTCAATTAATGGGAAATTTAATTCATGAGTGATGTGTTGTCATCATTCTATTGGTTCACACCAACATTATCTAACTACCTTAATGACTTAAATAACACATTCACCTTTGGTCTTATCTAGTATGACTTTTTCGGTTCTTGGGTATTTCGCTCGTCTAGTACTCGTTTTGACCCATTTTCCTAGACAAATAATACTCGTTTTTCGACATCGCTGCCCTGTCTCATAGACCCGAGTAGAAATAGATAGTACACGTCATCATTCATAAATAACAAATTTTTTAGGTCATTACAGTAGGAGCCTGTGTCTAACAACAAATCTGCAACTCAACTATAGCCTCAGTTAAACATATCATTGACCCTGCCTCAAGCAAAATACGCTCGTGTGTCATATGCCGCAACACAGTTTGACTGTCAATGCCACTCCGGCTCAATGCATCAGCTACTACATTCACCTTACTAGGGTAGTACTCAATGGCGAAGTCATAGTCCTTCAGTAACTCGAGCCATATTCTCTATCATATGTTCAGATCCTCTAAGTGAATAAATACCTCAAACTTTAGTGATCAGTGAACAGTACGACCGCTCTCTATAGAGATAGTGCCTCCAGGCCTTCAGTGTAAATGCGATTGCTGCATGCTCCAAGTTGTGCACTGGATAGTTCCCCTCATGGGGACTCAATCACCAAAATAAGTATGCAACTAGGTGTCTGTTTTGCATCAATACACATCCTAACCTAATACCTGATGCATCAGTATAAACTGAGAAGCCTTTCCCTACCTCTAGTAATGTTAGAGCTGCCGCAAAAGTCAGTTTCCTCTTTAGCTCCCAAAAGGAATCATCACACTCCTCGAACCACTCAAACTTGACATCTTTCTTAGTCAACCTAGTCATCAACGCTGCAATCGAAGAGAAATTCTTAATAAAACACCGATAACAGCCTGCCAGTCCTAAGAAACTACAAATGTCAAAAATAGACTCAGGTGACCTCCAGTCAGTGATCGCCCAAATTTTGTCACCATCAACAGATATGCCTCATATACTGATGACATGTCCTAAAAACTTCACCACACTCAGCTAAAAATCACACTTGCTAAACTTGGCATACAGCCTGTGCTCTTTCAGTGTCTTCAGAACCTCCCTAAGACGCCTCTCGTGCTACACACGAGTCTTACTATATATCAAGATGCCATTGATGAATACTATCACGTATCGATCCAGAATTGTCCTCAGGACTCTATGCATCAAGTCCATGAAAATCGAAGGCACATTAGTCAGCCCAAACGGTATGACTAGAAACTCGAATAAGTTGTATTTTGTGTTAAAGGCGATCTTCTCAATATCACTCTCTCGAATCCTCAGCTGGTGATAGCCTGAGCGTAAATGAATAATAAAAAAAAAAACTTGGCTCCTGCCAACTGGTCATACAAAGAAGTGAGTAACGATTCCTGATCGTCACTTGATTCACATTCCTGTAGTTAACACACATTTGCATAAAACCATCATTTTTCTTAACAAAAAGGACTGGAGCGCCCCAAGGAGACATAGTGGGGTGAATGAAACCCTTCTGCAACAAACTCCTCTAACTGGGTCCTTAACTCTACATGCTCAGATGCTGACATCCTATAAGTTCGACTATAAATTGGTTGTCTACCCGCTATTAGCTCAATGATGAACTCAATTGCTTAAGGTGGTGGTAAACCTGGCAAATCATAGGGGAATACATCAGAAAACTCGCAAACAACTAGAAGATCCTCAACACATGTCACTGTCTTCAGCTTTGGGTCAACTGCCGCCGTGAATGCCTCCATCTTTTGATCTGTCACCAATCGACCTCTAGTGATCGGTAAAGCTGTCGCTATCCCTAAAAAATTTAACGTTGGAACACTCTTGATATCAAATGTCACAGCCTTACTGAAGTAATCTATCTGTGCAAGATACACTGACGACCAATCCATGCCAAGTAAGGCGTCAAACTCTAAATACGGAAAAGCTCGTAAATCCACCGATAACTGGTGTCCCGCGACTTCTACTATACAATCCCAGCATATCCAGTTAGGCCTCAGTAGTCGTACTATGAAGAAGGTGTGTGTCTAAAGTCTATGTCTGCAGCCCTCACTATCCTACCATGCGTCTCGCAATAAATGACAATGTACTCCTGGAATCAAACATAAAATGCATTAAAATATCGCAAATAATCAACGTACCCTCAACTAGCTGTCGAGTCACCTTTCGATCTGGCTAAGCAACTGCAAATGCTACCAGATGGGCCTTGTCTTTGGCATGATTAGTCTGTTGTGGTAGTGGCGATGTTGTTGGGCAATCGACTTTCCGACATCCGGTTTGACGATATCTGAAACAAAGACGTATCTCCTGCCATTCTATCTGTCTTACAGCCTGTGCTTGACCCTGTCCTATAACCTGTGCTTAACCCTGTCCTCAGCCCTGACCATGACTCCTCTGTTACGGCATCCCTGGTTTTTTTCTTGTAGGAGCTGTTATTTAGGCTGCTCAATAGGCGCAAATGTAATAACATAGACCACCTGATGGTCATCGTACCTTGGTTGATCCTCTTGTCAATCTCTAACACCTCAATGACCCTGATCAGACTGCCAATCACTCGACGGCCACACTAACTTTGTCCCTGTCGACCCTACTGATCTCGCTGCCTCTTTGGCATCTGCTTAGGACGAGAACTCTGATTTGGCTAAGCCTAGTATACTAATGTCTCAGGTCGACTGGACCTCTGCAGTAGATAGGTCTCATGTGCTAAGGTTCGATCAAATATATTTTACAAAGTGCGGGCTCCACTTGACACAATGGTGCTCGTAATCATCTCATCCAGACTCCTGACAAAGTATTAGATCTGGAGTTTCTGTGCCAACTACATCCATAACGTACTAAAGCAGATATCTAAACCTCTCCATATACTAAAGTACAGATATGGTACCCTACCTCAAGGCCATAAACTCCTCCCTCAGCCTTAGTTGAACCTCCATAGGGAGATACTCATCTAGGATCAAATGTCGAAACTTAGCCCATGTCGATGGCTCTGGATATGTGTCAGTATAAGTCGTCCACTAGACAGCCGCCTCTCCCCTTAGACACTAATTGGAGAGTCGCGCATGGTCTGCCTTCTCAACCTTTAATAGCTTGTGTAGCGGCTGATAAGTCAACAACCAACGCCCAGCTAGCTCTCGGTCGTCAACACCGTAGAAGTAACCAAGGTTAAACTTCATGAACTCCTTAACCCTATTTGCCTCCACTGACATTATACTACCTGATGTCAAAGCAATTGTAGGCTGCTCGGTCATAGTAGGAGTAATCATAGTCATATCTACAGGTGCCACAATTGGAGCTAATCCCTCAATTAAAGACTCAAGTTAAAGTTGTCTGAGTAGTAGGTACAACAGGGTAGTCGTCAGTTTGGTTGTCGCCACTATTTGGCCACAAATGTACTATAGTATCTCCGCCATCACTGACTGATGCACAACATGATGCTTCTCGACCCTCTGCAGAGTCAACGTCTCTTGAGTAGGGTCACTCATATCACCGACCTCTGGTTGATTTGTTGATGTGGTCATAGTAGGAGACTGTCCGTCCATCTGAATTTGCACCGCAAAATGTGCATCTCATCAGCCTCAGTATATACGTATGTCGTATGTATTATTCAATCAAAACATAACCCGTATATAACCCTGAGACTACTCGCCTCACATCACTTCCCAACTAGGTTTCTAGGCAATCCTTTCGGGTTTCCACACCTAAAGTTTATTAAGTTTTATGGTCTTGTTTAACTTCCCGAGGTTCATCAGTGTAACGGCCCTAAAATCTAACTCGTGCCACATGTCATTTTAGGGTCGTTACAATGGGCCCCTTGCCGTGATACTTGTGTCCAATTCTCTATCGTTGACATCGAGGTATGTTATTTTTGTTCGGTGTTTGTATTATTTGTTATTTACCTGAATGTAAATTCCAATGTCTCAAATGTGTGAGGACGTTTTGTGGGAGCGTTGGTGTGGAGAAACGGGTTCGGCTCGGAGAAACGTGTTATACGGGCGCCGAGGTGAATGGTTGTCGGGTAATTAGTTGTTCGAGGGGCAAATTGAATTAAAACACAATCAAAATATAATAAAATATAATAATTAAACATGATATGACGAGTTCAGTACGTTGGTAGGTTTTTGGGCACACGGCGGAACGAGTCGTGATACAGACTGGATGCAAAAATATCGGGGATGACTAGTGTTGAATGAGTGTGCATGGGAGGAAGTCCCTAAGTGTGTCACCAAAAGGTGTTAGTGAAGGGTTTAAGTTAGTGGTTGGATGGAGTGGCTGGTGGAAAGGAGGATCACCAGATGCGCCGCGGGATTCGTGCGAAAAACTTGATGAAAGACATATATATATATATATATATAAGTTTTTCTCTTTTCACAATGTTTCTCTCTCATTGTGTTTCTTTCTCTCTTATGAGAACGAAGCTTGGATTCCAACAGGTTTTGAGCTCAAAATGACACCGAGAAGCGCCCAAACGCAGGAACAAAGGTAATATCCCGACTCAACGCTAGATTCTCTACGTTTTGACTTGTGTTTTGCGAGTTTTAATCGTGGTATATTTGGACACCACTTTGGAGTTTTGGTTTTTTTGATGTTTTAAAGGTTTTAATAGATGATTTAATTGGTATGGAGCATCACCATGCAGTTGTTTTGATTGTTGGAGTTGAATTTGGATTTTTGTAGAATTTATGTGGATTTTTGGTGTAATTTCCATATCGAGGAATTGATAATCATTTTGAGGAGTTGTGAATGTGGTTTTGGGTGTAAATGGATGTCCCAATGAGTTTGGGATAGGCTCGGAACGCAATGACACGAGCCGGGGTGTCAAAAACCTCGATTTCTAGTTCAGAATTTGATGTCGTAAAGCCATAAGGCTAAGGCGTCAGTCACGACATCTAGAACAGAGTTTCTGCAAATTGGCGCTTTAAGTGATGATGTGAAGCAATTCACCCTATGGCATCACTCACGGCGTCTAAGGCAGTAAGAGTTGGGATTTCATGTTCTAAGTGACACTGCAAGGCTTTTGGCCCCACGGCGCCACCACGACGTGACACTGTTCATCAAACTAAATTTTTAGAAAATTTTTGAAAAACTTTGGAGATCTCTCAGGTACCAAAATGGGTTCGAATAGACCCAATATCGTGGTAATTGACCAAATTAAGTAAATAGATAAAATTATGGAAATTGAGTAAATTATAGGATAATTAATGTATTTTACAATCAATTGATCAATAGGGGATTGTAAGACAGTGACTGTAGCGGCCCCAAAATCCAAAGCCCTCCACGACATGCGTCATGGACCCACAACCCTACCCATACCGACCTAGTTATGTTCTTCACGCACCAAATCATCTATCAAATTACTGTTACTGCTAATTCTTAT
This sequence comes from Stephania japonica, assembly GCA_039657345.1. NCBI lineage: Eukaryota > Viridiplantae > Streptophyta > Magnoliopsida > Ranunculales > Menispermaceae > Stephania > Stephania japonica. Next base: position 39,032,428 of record CM077559.1, read on the forward strand.
CCAAATGATTCAATAAGTTTGCTTATGGACTTCAAATTATCTGTTAATACCTTAACATATTTAACGGAAGACTTAAATCAATAAATTATTATATCAATGAACTGTAAATTATGTTAAGAGCATTATTCGTAATGTTGAAAACCTATCAAAATAATCATCATCATATATATCACTCATTTCCAATCAAAACATCAAAAGGACCTCAACAAGTCATAATACATGTCCAAACTCTCATGTCCCATAAACTTAACAGAAAACGAAATATATATAAACAAACGTACGAGTAGGGAAACAACAGATCAATTACAGGAAGTCCTCTACCTTGCCCTTCTCTCTGCTCGTACTGGGGTCTGCACTCAGCCATCATAACAAAACATATGACAATTCCAGAGTAAGTAATCCTAAGGAAATTCATCGAGTAAATAATATAAACAAATGTTGGAATCAAAAGACTATTAAATAAACATGCAGAAGAAAAGAATTAGGCAACTAGGAAGGACCCTCGCATGTATATATAATAGCAGTGAATAATCAAAGTGCATGCACAATCTAGGTTAGACTAGCTCCATACTTCGGACTATCACCCAGGTACCGCCAGTGAGTAAACTTAAACTAATTGAAAATCCCTGTTGTCCACTCGATAGGTGGCGTAGACCACGACCCACAGACATGTGAATAGGAAAAATTAGTAGTCGAGTCGACAATCCACCGGCATACCCCTATAACACATGTTATGGCATAGTGTGGCACAATGCCAACACAATAGAATAAACTTGGCTGGAGTAAACTCAACCGATCGTAAATAAATACAGGAATTCTGAATAGTTGAAATAATTGGACAAGAATTCAAATAATCCAAGAAATAAATACTTAAAATGAATTTTAGTTGGGATATAACACACCTCAAATCGTGCTCCACTAACGCCAACGTCCAAATACACACTCAAAACATGTGTTACTACCCGTCAATTCAACCTAAAACTTGAATTCCCAATAAATCAAATCAATTTCCTAAACCTCATAAATCATTATTCAACGCCAAATCCTCGATAAAACACCCATTAAACAATTAAAATATGTTGTATAAATCCCTTGATATACCCCCAAAATTTTCAAATTTTATTTAAAATTTATTATCTGGCACTATTCTAGATGTCGCCAGAGACGCCGTCGTGTACAAAGCCTCTACGACGTCTAGGACATCGTGACCAGACGCTGTTACGCCGAAACCACTACAGGTGGGTTGGTGTTTTGCCTCTATTTTTGGATGCTGCAGGTGTTGTCGTGGCCTCCAATGCCCACGGCGCGGCTGGTGGCGTTAGAGCCAAGGGAACTTTTTTGGGTTTCTCGGACCCCCTTGACTTGTCGCCGTGGTCCGCACTCGTCCAAACCACTCAAAAAACATCTAAAATACACTAATTTAACAAAACCCCTCGACGAAAACCATCCGAGACGCACAACCCGGGTTTTCTAGGTAAAACTCATTTGAAAATCTGAAAGCAACTCACACCATAGTGGCTGGTGTACTCAACTCAAACACAATACCTTGTTGTTTCAAATTCATCACTAAAACCATAGGAACCCCATAGTGGCTGGTGTACTCAACTCACACCCCCGGAAACCCTGTCAAAACTCGAGAAATTATGCTCGAAATGAAGATAATGAGGAAAACATGGATCCAACATTTTTAATTGAACCACACTTCATCCAACACCTCTAATGAGCTCCATATCTCACCAAACCCTAGCTTTCTTTTTCAATTTTCGTCCAAGACAACAAGAGGAGAGAGAAAAGGTGGTAGAAGTGTGATTTTTCAAGATATTTATATAGAGATGTCATCTTGTGTGTCCACCCAATCCCAAGGCATATTTGTAGGGTCAAGATGGAGTCAAATAGTCTCCCAAAATGTAACTTGATTGAAGACCTATATATTTATGCTCCTCTTTCACTTAACAACCAAACTATTCCTAGGGCGTTCCAACATTCGGTCTTGAACCGTTTCGAACATCCAACGCGTACACTCGCGTCACTTACATATATAAGACATTATATACTAATTATTTAGCGTATTTTATCATTTATTGTGTGTATATTAATCCTCGGCCTAGTTTTCTAACCATTCGCTTTGCTGCTTCCCACGTCTGCAGCTACCCGAGACAAATTCCCGTCACACTGTCTCGCACGGTAAATAAAAAGATCCATAGACACATTGCGACGTAAACAAAATTAAATACATACACTGCAAAACAAACAACTATAACCAGCAAAATGGACTGTATACCTATATCGGTGTGCTCTGACCTTACGGTGGGGTCCACGTGTGTCCAAGCTGGAATCCACGTCTACAACCACGTGTCAAATAACAGAAAATTAGATTTAGGCTTTTATAGTGACAGTCACACGGGGGATTCATAAGGGACGAATTTGAGTCGCGTGAGTGTGTAATAGCTTTGGATACGAGTAAGTAAACTAGAGAGGAAATTTACAGTCATTTTATTGAGGTTTGATTTGTTAATGTTATTGCTTTATTCCTGTTTTAGAACTTTATTTCGATTGAGTGGTCTAAGGGCAAGTGAGTCAACGTGATCCTTGGGAGGATGGGTTATCTGAGGTAATATACTAGAGACAAGAACTCGGGATGCACGATATTGTGGTGGTTCTATATGGGATGAGAGTTCTTTACTAGATTGTCGGGAAATTCTCATCTGCGTGGACTTTAGGATGGTGTGAGTGTACTACGTCCTAAACTCCGAATCTTATAGGTGTTTTTCCTAGACTCAACGACCGTTTGGTCGGGACTACTTACACCTTTCTATTTGATTTCCAAGACATTCATTTTCGATTGACTTATGGTTAGTTATAGTTTTTATTTATTCATGTATTTCTTGTACTTTTCTTTCTATCAGCATGAATATAGATTGCTTATTTCTTTCGAAATGTTGTAAACATCCTTCTTGGCGTCACTTACCAGGGCTCGTCATTCTTGTGTTTTACTAAGTGCAGATTTGTAGTTGAACAAGGGAAAGGCTCATCAGCTTGGTGATTTGCTTTGAAGATATCGATGCGGTTCTCCCTTCATCATCGACATAGGTTTTTAATTTCTTTTGTATTATTGTATATATTTGTTTTAAAACCTTGGGATATTGGTTTATGAGAGACCTTGGGCATGCATACTGATATTACTCTCCTGTGACTTGATATATGGTTGATGATATACATATGCAAGGTTCCTCACTCTAGGTTGTCCTTACTAGTATCTTTGAGGTGTTTTATTAGTTTGAGATTTTGATGCTTCCGCTATATCTTAGAATAACTCACTAATATTAATAACTTTTATTTAAATTGCTTAATAAATGGTGAATGGTAAGGTAAGGCTGACTAGGCTTGCGTTGACTGCACGAGAGTTTACTCGGGGTCTACGTGGTGGGGTCCATTTTTAGGGTTGTGGAACTGGGGCCGTCACAATCAGAACCTTGATATGATACCAAATGTGACGGTATCAGAGCGAGTTAATAACCTCCTCTTCAAAGCCCTAGGTTCCATAAACCTAGACCCTGATACCAAATGTAGCGGCTTCAGAATCCGAAACCGCCACATCTGCGCTGTAAGCCTACAACCCTGTCACAACACGATCCAACTGTGTCCCGCGCGCATTGTGTACTATTTAACAACCTTTTTATAGCTAGCTTTTATACCATATTCCTTAATAATTTGTCAAGTTAGCCAGTGGACTCAATTTCAATTGTTTATTATCATTTTATTTTCAGCAGAAGAGTAATAATCATGATTCATCAAAATAAAGCCGTAAAATCATCTCATAGAGCATTTTCCTATTGTGGAAATCCAACCAAAGTACTATCAATATAAACCATGTTCCATATATCTAAAATATCAAAATAACCTCAAAATGCATCATATACACATTAGGTAATGCTCATGTCCCATCCCAACATAAAACAAGAAATAGAAACAAACATACGAGCCACGTGCAGGAAGATCGATCACAGGAAGTCTTAAAGCTTGCCCTTCCCCCTGCTTGTATTAGGGTCTACACTCCATTATCACAACAAAATAGATGATGAGTCCAGAGTGAATAATCCCAAGGAACTTCACCGAGTAAATACAATAAATAAATACTAGAATTCAAAATACTATTAAATAAACATGCGAACGAAAAGTAAACATGCAACTATCAAGGACCATCGCATGAATATCAAATAGTACTGAATCAAATGCACGTACAGGATCTAGGTCAGACTAGCACCATACTTCGGGCTATCACCCATGCACCACCATTGAGTAAACTCGAACTGACTGAAATCCCTAAGTCCGCTAGGTGGCCGACATAGATCACGACGCACCGACATATGTATAGGGAGAAAGCAGTCGGGTCGACAATCCACCGACATACTTCTAAAACATATGCTATGATCTAGTGTGCCACATACCAATGCAATAGAATAACCTGGCGGTAGTAAACTCAACCGGCTGTAAATAAATACCCGAAAATGAGAGTAAATGAATAATAGGATATGAATTCAATAAATTAAGCAGTAAATACTCAAAGTGAATTTCAATTGGGTTACTACACCTTAAACCGCACTCCAACTAGTTCGCTAACATCAATGCATTCCTCTAAATTCGTATTCAATTACCCATTAATCAAACCTAATACCTGATTTTTGATATACCTAATAAAATCCCTAAACCTTGAAAATTCTCTATTCTATATTAATGATGTCAATCCCATCAATTAAACCTCATTAATAAGTTGTATAAACCCCTAAGTGAACCCCCAATAGGCCAATTATTCTTAAAATTTTATTTTCCAATTTCTGTTCTGGACGTCGTGTCCAGGACAGTGACCTAATGTCCTTGGCGCCCTGACTTACGCCAGAGTGACTTAAAGCGTGATTTTGGGGTGTCTCCCTGGTCTGGATGCCATGGGGTTTATCCTCACGGCCTCCGTGGTGGCATTTGAACTAGGAACGTATTTAACGCGCACCGAACGCATCAATAAAATAATTTCTTAAACCAACTATTTGCAGATAGTGGCAAAGGGTCGATCCCACAGAGATTGGTAATCTTTCTATGGTTTTAAAAGAAAGGAGAAATGGGGGTTTAAAGAAAATGACTTAAATAATTAATCAAGTTACTAAGAAATTGAATAAATAAAAGAAATACCTAGGTCTACGAACAATTAATTTAAGTACCTAAGTCTACGGTTTCACAAGACAAGATCAAGATTCAATTACATATCATGGTCGTCAATCTTTCCTAAAACAATTATGAATTCAAGTCCCCCTAAATTAGCTATAAAAAATCGACATCCGCCAGAAATTCCTAATTCCACTAATCTCAATAGCTAGGACATCCGCCACTAACTACTTCCCTAATTAATGCATAACCATAGACATTTGCCATAAGGTTTTACACACTAACCGCAGTAATAAACTTCTATGAGAATACTAATCCTAGATAATCGGATTGCATTTGCTCCAGATTAAACCTAAATTCAATTATTGCACAATCAAAAATCGAGAGGTTTTGATGTCAATTGAGTGAATGTTTGTCACTTTTAGTGTCCCAAAGTACAATTGAGTCAATTGACTATAGATTTTCCACCTAGAAACATGCATTTGCTACATACATACCTTAGGTTTAAACCATATTCATGAAAACCAACAACAAAGAAATAGAAGAAATTAAATTAAATAATAAAAATAATAGATCTCATAAGTTATGCCATGAATTAGTAATCCTGAATTGCTTCACCTCTGATCTAGGCAATGAATTGATTAGCTAGATATGCTCTTCATAAAACTCCAAATAAAATAATGCATAGAGTTCTCTAAAGACTAATAGATGTCCTCCTAATAATACCTAAAGTCCTAATATATAAAAATACAAAAAATTGGTTTATGAAAGAGAGAGAAAACTGTTTTGGGCAATCTTGGCTTTAGGACACGTGTCAGGCTGTGATTGGATGAAAAACTGGGCGTTGCTGACATGGCAGAAGCGGATTGGATGAGAAGTTGTACCGGGTGATGTATCCGTCGCTGATTGGCTGGTGGAAGTGCTAGTGACGTGCGTGAGGCGGGCAGAGTGGCAAGAAGGAGTTCGCGTAAATCGTGCGAAGATCTGGGAGACAGCACGACATCGATCTCGAGGTAGATCAAACGTTGCTTAAGCGAGAATGACTGAGTGGACGACATGGATTAGCGAAGGCGCTGCTGGACAGGCGACGTGGCGGGCAACGATTGGCGGAAAAAATCTGTGTAAAGCTGCCTGGCTAATGAAATCCCGACACGTGGCAGAATTAAATACTTTATTATGTGAAAGATCCTAGCATCCGATTACTACAAGTAAATACTTTATTTGGAGTATTTTTCTACCCTGGATTCAATGGTGCACTCCGTTTTACCAAAAAACCAAAACTAAATATAATTAAACATATATTTTAAAGACTTTCCACACTAAACTATATTAAAATAGATTATTAAATCCTATAAATATCAAACTATCAGTATTCCTGGGGTTCTCGGACCCCCGGCTCATCGCTGCGGTTTGCACTTGTCTCAGCCTCTCATGAATCAATAAACTAATCATAAGAAACCAAAAACCCCTGACAAAACCCATTCGAGACGAAAACCCCAAGATTTCTCGGCTAAAACCCAAAAATACAACAAAATCGAAACAAGAACACCACCAACAAACCTCAATGGTTGCTCTAAATCAAACCTTAACACCTATAGCAATACAATGAAAACCATGTGTGCTCACTCACATCCCTGAAACCCTCGTCAAAACACGAGAAATTACACCCGATAGATAGAGAACGAAGAGTAGAGTGAGGATCTAACCTTGTTTGTCGATTTCCAAGCCGTTTGACGCTCCAAGTGAGCTTCCCAAGATCACAAAATGCTAACCTTGTCATCAAATTTTTAGACTTGAGAGAGTGAGGGGATAGAAAAGGTGATGAATATGTTGAAATGGGGATGTATATAGGTCCAATTTAATCATTTGTGCCTACACATCTCAAACATGATCGTAAGGTCCTTGTGAAGTCAGAAAGTCATCCAAAACTTGACTTCAATGTGGACTTGGTCCCTTGGTTCTTATCCTTGCTCAACACAATCCTTTGGCCTCTCGGGCATACCGATACCCAGTTCTGCATGGTGTCGCGTACCAATCGTGTACACTCACGTCACTAACGTCTAAATGACGTTTTATATTAATTATTTACTGCAATTTATTATTTATTATGTGTGTATAATCCCCCGGCATCTACATGCTACTCTAGGTGAATACCAGTCATACTGTATTGCTCGGTAATAATCAATATAAACATGCATATTGTGATGTAATTTAACAAAATTGAGCATACACATCGCAAAACAACCAAATAGCAAGAAAAAACATATTGTATACCTAATTTGAACGTGCCCTGACCTAGTTATGTGGTCCACGAGCGTCCAAGCTGGCGTCCACGCCTGTAATTACGTCATAAATAACAAAAAATTAGATTTAGGCCATTATAAGGGCCCTGCCATATATCTCCAGTAGTGTATGTGATCCACCAGACACAACGACACTAGCTATCCTCTTATCTAAGTCTAGTACAAAGTAATAGATTTGTAATCGCTTTGTCCCTGCCACATCCATCATGTACTGCAGTTTATATGAATCTCTCCATGTTGCAGCACCGACATAGTACCTTGAACTAAGGCCAGAAACTCCTCTATCAGTCTGATCCTGACCTCTATAGGTATATACTCATCTATAAACATCTCCCTAAAATCCGCCCAAGGCATCACAGGTGGGTGTGTAGCCTCGTAAGTAGTCCACCAAATCGCGACATCGCCTCGTAAACAGTACCTCAACAATCAATGCTAGTCCCTCTTCTCGACTAGAAGTAGCTTGTGAAGTCACTCGTGCGAAAGTAGCCATCTCTCGACTATCTCCGGGTCTCTAGCTCCATAAAAATATCCTGGCTAAAACCTCAGGAAGTCCTTCACTCTCTTGGCCTCTGTCGACATCGAACTGCTTGATGTCAACGCCACAACTAGCTGCTCAGTAGTTACTAGAGTAATGACCATAGTCTCAGTTGGAACAACTATTTATGCAATAACTGGCGTAGCTCCCTCAGCTAGTGTAACAATCCTAAAAATTTAACCCGTGCCACATGTCAATACAGGTGATACGTGGGCCCACGCAGTGGTACAGTCATCAATTCACGGACGTCGACGCCGAGGTATATTAGTTTTGTATGGTGTTTGTATTATATTGTATTTCATTTATGCAATTGCAAGTTTTTAACGTGTAAAGGTGTTGTGTACGAGCGTTGGTAGTCCGGGGAACAAATTTAATTAAAAACACTGAGAAAACAAAAATTATGAAAGTATAGGCGTGTTGGCACGTAGTGTGATAGAGTGCGTGCGACGGGCGAGTCGCGACGCGGTTCGAGTTCGACACACTAAGGCAGAGTTCGAGATGACCAAGTGTAGAGCTCAAGTTACATTATGAAGTCACATATGAAGTGTTGGAATTGTTGGGACAGCTGAAGGGAGGACCCATGGATGCGCCTCGAGATGAGTGTTCATAAGTGGATGAGGAGAGGGGTATGAAACCCAACACCCACCTTTTTTTCTCTCTCCTCTTCTCTCATTTCTCTCTCTCTTCCTCTTCCCTAACTTCTTCCCCAAGCAACCACCGGACTGGTGTGGCTGGAGCGGCGCCGGAGGCGGCGGTTTTTGATGATCCGAGGTAAGATTCAAACTCTCCTCGTTGTTCTCTATGCGTTGGTGCGTAGTTTGCGTGTTTTCGTCATGGTGAGTTTTGGATGCCACGTCGAAACTTCGAAATCGATCGAAGTTTTTGACGTCCCGACGACCCCCGTGACGATTAATAAGTTATTTACAAAGGTTGTAATCGATTTGGGTGAGCTTTGGATTTTTGGCAAATTTTTGAAGATTTTCAAGGATTTTTCGTTTGGATTAAAATGGTGGTGATTAATGGTGGAAATGAGGTGTTGATGATGGTGGATTATTGAGTTGTTGTTAATGTTGTTGTAGAAGAAGGAAAAGAAGAAAACAAAGAAAAAAAATGGTGTTCTGTTTGTTCACTAGAATTTTCCAGAGAACGAACGAAGAAGAAGACGGTCAGACCTGGTCAGGCCAGTCTGACCCGACCAACGACCCACCCACCTATTATTATATTAATAAATAATTATTTATTTCAATTAAATATATTAAAAAGGATTTTAATTGAAATAAATTCTAGAAAAATAGGAAAAATTCAGGAAAAATACTAGAAAATTCCAAAAAATTATATTTTCATCAAATAAATAGAAATTTGGGAATTTCTACGAAAAGTGAAATATTCGGGATTTTTGCGAGACGTTATGTCGAGCTGTTTGCCTTGAAAAATGTGAAATTGGCAAAAATAGCTACAAATTTGAAAAAAAATCATAGGAAATTAAGAAAATTGATATAAATTGCACTATCAGGATTTATGTACACACGGGGATCATAAGGGAATGTCGGAGTCCGTGTTAGCGCGAATTAGCTTGAATCGAGGTAAGTAAACTAATGAGGAACAGTACAGTTATTTCTTGAGCTTTGAATTATTTATTGATATTGTTTCAATACCTTTTTGATATTCCATTCACATGAGTTGTCTAAGGCAAGTGTATCAAGTGTGATCCTTGCAGAATTCTGGGCTCGCGGTGTATTATACTAGGGTTTACAGCTGGGGATACATGATTGATTGTAATGACATGTACGGAGTGAGAGTTCTCCACTAGATTGTTAGGGACTCTTCATTCGCGTAGGGGTCTTAGAGGAGATTTTATCCTCGGCTTAATGACTTTAATTGGTCGGTACCACTTGTGCCTTTCCTTTGTATTCTGCGACACTCAATTTCGATTGCTTATTTATTTATTCAGTCTTTATATATTCATGCGCTCCTTGTCCTTTTCTTTCTATCTGCATGAATTGACTGTTCATTTATTTAATTCGAAATGTTGTATTTATTGTTGTTCCTGCTTGGCGTGACTTACCTGGGCTCGTCATTCTTGTGTTTGACCGAGTGCAGATCCACAGTCCAGCAAAGGAAAAGCCGTACAGTTAGGTGATATACTTTGAGCGACCCTCCTCTGCTGACGTAGGTGACTTTTTGGTTGTATTAGTTACGTATATTGTTTTTTTTTGTACATGGGGTTATGGGTTGAGAGAATTTTTGGATATTAAGACTTGGATGATACTCTCCTTGCTTTACATGATATATATATTATATACGGGGTTCCCACACCCTAGGTTTTTGTCCTAACTTAGAGCTTTCGAAGTTGAATTATTAGTTGAGAATAATTGCTTCCGCTTATTAGTTTGATAACTCGCTAATTAATTGACTTCACTTTCAAATGATTAACAAATGATTGAATGGTAAAGATAGGCACACTGGCCTCGTGCGACTTGGCGGGATTGGCTCGGGGGTTTGCTCGGGTCCAGGCCGAGCGGCGCCCGATTCTAGAGTTGTGGAATTTGGGGCCATCACAGCTAGTGTTTTAAAAATCGTTGCCTGAACCTGTGTCTATGCTGTAGCAGAGACTGCGGCTACCTGTGTAGTCATCGGTGTAGCTAATGCAGTAGTCGGTGCCGTCATTGTGGTTAAATGCACTTTAATGAAGTCCATAAACTGATACATGTGTGCGTGTTGCACGACGAACCTGTCATCAAAACTCTGCGATAATGTCTGAAAAGTCATAGTCTCTCGTGCAAGATTACTCGTGTCGCAAGCCTTTAGCTGAGTAGTAACTAGAGGCTATCCATCCATCGGTAATCTACATTGAGGAACGTGTATCGAGTTAGCCTCGATATAATATACGTGTATCGTATGTGATATACACAAACAAAAACATAACACGTATAACACCTCAATACTACCCGCCTCGCAATCATTTCCCAACTAGTATTCTACGCAATTTACTTCGGGTTTCCATATCTAAAGTTTATTCATCAAGTTTATCTCTAATTTGAGCCATAGGTTTCTCAAACCTAGACTCTGATACCAAAATATAACTGACCCAAACCTTGAGGCCCATTACAGGTGCCACACGGGCCCACAACCAACCACGTCACTACCAACTATGTCCCACGACCATCTAACTTACCACATATCGTTTAAATCTTCAAATTATAATCATTATTGTTATTTACATTATATTACTGGACTCCAATCATCGGTTAAACATTAATATCAGTGGAAGACTTAAGACATGATAGATTAAAATTGAAACATTCATATCATGTTATTGGAGCATAAACCTAATGTGGGAAAACTGTATTCATCATATAAACAGAAAGAACCTCAAAATGTATCAAAATATCAATATGTAAGTCAAGGGAATCTCTCACAATCCCAAACATAAGATAAAAGTAATAATACATATAATACAAATGTACAAGTCCAGCCTGTCATATCAGAAATCACAGGTAGTTAGCTAACTTGCCCTTGTCGCAACTCGTACCAGGATCTGCACACTGCCATCTCAAAAGGTAGATAATGAGTTTATATTAAGTATTCCCAAGGAAATTCAGTGAGTAATTATGGAAATTAAATGTTGAAATTTAATAAGCTATTAAATAAACATGTGAAAAAATAAACAGACAACTGTGCTCGTCGCAAGAATAAGTAATAGAAAAGATCAAAGTCTGTGTCTAAGCCTGAGTCAAACTAGCACCATACTCTGGACTCTCTGCGACCATTGCCAGCGAGTACACTCTAGCATGGCCAGCCTCCGGGTCATTTCAATGGTCGTCGTAGACCTACGACGCACCGACACATTCGCCATCATGATACTCGAGTCGAACTATCCACCAAGACCCCTGTCAATACGTGTTATGGACTAGTGGACATACACACAAGAATAGCACAACGAGGGTGCACCCTACTAATTGTCTATATAGCCATAACAGGAAATAGAATAATTGAACAACTAAAATAGAATTTCGATATATAAATAAAACATGTAAATACACAAAGAATTTCAATTGGAATACTACACACCTCAAACCGCACTCTGTGTCCCGAAACCAATCCTCAATCTGTCTCTGCTAAACACTCGACTATCGAAATATCGCTTGAATTCACCTAATACCATTAGTCAATGATTTAGATTCAATTAGGTGTATTTTATGTCATTTAAGATAGGCATTAGGTTCATTGTCCCCAAAACAACCCTAAAAACTACCTTATTCTGCACTCAGCGTGTTAGAGGGGTTGCCCAACGTACTGGGTGTTCGTCCTCATCTTCATTATGCCTAGATTGTCTAGTGCACTATGGTCCCTGGCCTGCGCATTGTACTGCTTCCAAAATTCCAGCAGCTCTGGAAATTGGAATTCAAACCCATGGCTGACCTCATATGTCGTCGACCCCATCCACACCTCATTGGGGATTCACAACACTTCACAAATGCCAGAGGCTCGTCACAAACATCATAGATATATCAAATTCAAAGATCAAAACCAAACTTTTAAAACTCAAACTTAACAAACTTGAAAACCAACTTGCAAATCATCAACAAAAACAAAACCATCATCTACACAACACCAAAAACCATAAAAAAAATAGTGGCAAAACACTTAACCCCCAGATCCAACACCAATACAAACAAAATGAAGACCAAAGGGAAGAGAAAGTGGAGGAGACTAAGGATTTCACCTTGTTTTATGGATTCGTCAAGTTCAAGTTCCTCAAATCACCACTCCAAAGCTCACAAACCCTTGCCCTAACTTATGATTTTCGGATTGAGAATAGAGGTGAGAGGAAATGTGGTGGGGAGATAAGTTATGTTGACTTATATATCATCAACATGATCACTCAATACGTACCAATCCCAAAGATCATCTATTGGCCAATAATTAGGCCATATCAAACCCAAAATAACTTAAATTGTGACTCCAATGAATGACTCCCCCTTGTATGTAACACATAAAGCAGCCTCTCGAGCGTTTCAACGCCCGGTTTTGCATTACAAGACGTAACATACACATACTACTCGTCACTAATCACTATATGCGCATTACATATTCAATATTTTTTGCATTCTAATCAATTTCATGTGTATTAATTCCTTGGCCTAGTATTTTGTCTTTTAGCCTACCCGGTACCCGCGTCGACACGCATATCAAGGTGAATACACGTCACAGTCTCGCACATCAACAAAAATATATATACACACATCGCGATGCTATTTAACATATTTAAGCATAAACATCACAAATTATACAAAACATTACGCAAAGTAACTATTTACCTAACTCTAAGCGCGCCTTAACCTAACTACCTGGTCCACGAGGTGTTAAGCTGTTATCCACATCTGCAAACACGTCATAATAATGACTTAATTAAAATTGGGTCATTACAATTGGGCTGCACAAGCTGCTCCTAGTCAAGGAGAGGGAACAGCCTCGATTCTGGATCTTCTATTTTCGACATCGCAGTCTGGTGGACTACATACGAGGCTACTCATCCATGTTTGACGACTTGGGTGGATTTCAGGGAGTTATTCATGGATGAGTATATACTGATAGAGGTCAGGATCAGATTGAGAGAAGATTTTCTAGTCCTTGTTTAGGGTACAATGTCGGTGCTATAGTACATGGAGAGGTTCATATACTTACTGCAATACGCGATGGACGTGGCAAGGATAGAGAGATTGCAGATCTACTACTTTGTCCAAGGCTTATATGAGAGGATAGCTAATGTTGTTATGTCTGGTGGAGCTCATACTTTGTTGGAGATATATGATCAGGCCTTAGCACATGAGACTTACTTGGCTCAAAGGGCCAGTCGACCGACATCTTTAGTACAACAGAGTAAACTTGTAACCAATTCTCAATCTGAGCAAAGACCGAAGAGACAGATGAGAGTTCAAGGCAAATAAGGACAGGGGCAGAGACCGCGCCGTGGAGATTGGCAGTCAGATCAGGGTTGTTGAGGGGACAGAGATCGGCGGGATGACAATGTAAGATACGATGACAGCTAGGTGGTATATTCTACTGCTTCTGAACCTGTAGATTAACCTAGGTAGTAATATAGACATGAAAGAGATCAGGGACGCTGAGATAGAGGTCAGAGAGGTTAGGGTCAGAACCAAAGTCAGGGCCAGAATTAGAGGAGTTTTGCTAGGCCATCTGAGTGCCGGGAGACTCATACATGCTTTCGTTGTGGTTAGATTGGACAATTATAGGCTGATTGCACTAGACCAACTTCACCAACACCACAAACTAAGTAAGTCAGAGATAGGGCCCACGTAACAGCATTTGCGGTCACACATCTGGACAAGGAGGCGACCAGACAGCTTGTTAGGGGTACGTTGATTATTTGCAATGTTTCCATGCATGTTATGTTTGATTTCGATAGTGCATTGTCTTTCATTTTTGGATGTATGGTAAGAGAGTTATAGCTGTTATACAGACCTTAGATACACATCTTGTCCTTAGTACGACTATTGGGGATAAGATTTAAACAAATTTGTTGGGACTGTATCGTTGAGGTTTCGCGACATCAGTTACTGGCTAATTTTTGTGAGTGTTAAATCACTTGTAGTGCAATGTGATGCTTGGCATGGATTGGTTATCAGCATAGCACGCATAGATAGATTGCTTTCATAAGACTGTGACATTTGATATTAAGGGAATTCCAAAGTTCTCATTTGCCTGAGTTGCGACTGCATTACCAATCACCAGAGACCGATTAGCGATGTTTCAGGAGTTGGATGTGTTTGCTGCTAGTGTTGAGCCATAGCCGAGGATAATGATCAAGGTTAAGGATGTCCCAGTAGTTTATGAATTTGCAGAAATGTTTCTTAATGATTTGATATGGTTGCCACTACCCCGAGTGATTGAGTTTATTATTGAGTTGATACCAGGGACACGACCTATTTACAATCGACTGTATAGGATGTCTGAATCCAACTAGAAGGAGTTAAGGACCTAGTTAAAGAAGTTGCTATAGAAGAGTTTCATTCACCCTAGTATGTCTCCTTAGGGAGCTCCAGACCTTTTTGTGAAGAAAAAGGACGACGCTATGCAGATATGCGTTAATTATAGGAAGTTGAATCAGGTGACGATCAGGAACCGTTACCCACTTCCCAAGATCGATGATTTGTTTAACCATTTAGCAGGAACCAAGTTCTTCTCGAAGATTGACCTACGATCAGGTTCTCATCAGTTGAGGATTTGAGAGGGTGACATTGAGAAGACCGTTTTCACCATGAGATATGGCTTGTTTGAGTTCATAATCATGGCATTTGGGCTGACTAATGTGTCGACAATCTTCATGGACTTGATATACAGAGTTCTGAGGCCATTGTTGGATCGATATGTGATTGTATTTATCAACAACATTCTGATTTACAGTAAGACTCGTGTAGACTATGAGAGGCATCTCAGGGATGTTTTGGCGACACTGAGAGAGCACAGGTTATATGCTAAGTTCAGCAAGTGTGCATTTTAGTTGAGTGAAGTGAAGTTTCTTGGGCATGTCATTAATAGTCAGGGCATATCTGTTGATGGTGACAAGATTCGGACGATCATTGACTAGAGGACACCTAAGTCTGTATCTGACATTCGCAGTTTCTTAGGTTTGGCAGGCTATTACCGGCGGTTTGTACATGATTTCTCATTATTGCAATGTCGATGGCTAGATTGGCCTTGAAAGATGTTAGATTTTAGTAGTCAGATGAGTGTGAGGACATTTTTTGGGACCTAAAGTGGAAATTTACTTATGTGCCAATACTTGCATTACCAGTGGAAGGGAGAGACTTCTCTATTTATACCGATACTTCAGGGACTGGGTTAGGTTGCACCTTAATGCAAGACGTACAATCAATGGCCTATTTATCTCGATGGTTGAGACCCCACGATGGAAACTATCCAGTGCACAATTTGGAGCTTGCAACAGTTGTGTTTGAACTGAAGGCCCGGAAGCATTATCTGTAAGAAGAGAGATTTGTATTGTTCACAAATCACCAGAGCTTGAGGTACTTGTTTACTCAGAGGGATTTGAACATGCGACAAAGGAGATGGCCCTAGTTACTGAAGGACTATGACTTCGCTATTGAGTACCATCCGGGTAAGGCGAATGTCGTAGTTGATGTTTTGCGTCGAAATGGCATTGAAACCCAAACTATTTTACGACATATGACACATGAGTATGATTTGTTTGCGGTAGCTTTGGTGTTGTGTGTGATATAGGCCATTGCTGTTGCGAGTCCATATGGTGTCTCTAGAATGGTGGTTGAGTTGTAGAAGGTTGATGACCGGTATTTGCATATCAGTGGACTGGCTTAGGATCCAGAGTGCACAGTTTGGTTTGAGATGTTAGACGGGTGCTTGTGACATAGGGGTAGATTATGGATACATGCGGTATCGGAGCTCAGGGACAACATTCTGGAGGACGCACACCGGTCGCGATATACTGTTCATCCTGGTTGGACCTAGATGTATCATAATTTCCGACGATTGTTTTAATGGCCAGGTATGAAGGCTGACGTTGGTAATTACTTCAGGAGTTTTCGTATTTACTAGCAGGTGAAAATCGAGCATAAGAGACCAATCAAGTTACTATAATCGTTGCCCATTCCTCAGTGGAAGTGGGAACACGTAACCATGGACTTCGTCAGTGGCCTACCGCAAACTATGAGATGACGCGATGCAATTTGGGTTGTTATCGATAGGTTGACAAAGTTGACACACTTTATACCTATTTTGATGAGATATTCCTTCCAATAGTTGAGCATTATTTGAGAGAGAGAGAGAGAGAGATCATCTGATTGCACGGTGTACCAATCTCCATTGTATCTGACAGGGATCCTAGGTTGACATCAAAGCTTTGGTGGAGTATAAAGGAATAGTTCGGTACCAGATTACAGTTTAGTACGGCCTATCATCCTCACACAGACAGTTAGTCAGAAAGGTTGATTCAGTATTAGAGGATATGCTCAGGGCTTGTATATTGCAGTTTGGTGGATCATGGGAGGATTATCCAACTTTATGCGAGTTTGCCTATAATAACAGCTATCAAACGAGTATCGGGATGCCACCATTCTAGGCGTTATATTGCAGGTCACTGACATGTTGGGCGCCACTGAACGATGCAATTGCTATAGGACCTGAAGTTGATGTGGATCACACTAAGAGAGTGGGGCAAATTAGGCAGAGCCTTCAGGCGGCCCAGGATAGAAAAGAAATATACGGACAAGTATTACGGGAATTTGAGCTGCGAGATTGGTGACTCGGTGTACTTGAAGGTTTTACCCTGGAAGGGTCATCAGAGGTTTGGCATCAAAGGGAAATTGGCACCGATGTTTATTGGACCATTCAGGGTTGAGGCACGCGTCAGCAATGTGGCTTATATGTTGTTGGTACCGTCGCAGTTACCTGGGGTTCATCCGATGTTTCATGTGTCGATGTTGAGAATGGCTAGGTCGGGACCGAGACCGATGATTGATGTTAGACAGGTAGAGGTTTGACCTGATAGTACTTATGAGGAGCAGGCAGTAGAGATTGTTGATAGCACAATACAGACGTTGCGGAACAGGGATATCCCGAAGGTTTTGGTTCATTGGCGGCATCACAGGATTGAGGAACTCACTTGGGAGCTTAAGTCTACTACTCGTAGACGTTATCCCCAACAATTTTCCAGTATGAATTTGTTTAGTTATTAAATTTCGGGACAAAATCTTACCTAGTTGGGAAGAACTAACGACCTAATTTTAATTGAGCCATTATTATAACGTGTTTGCAAACGTGAACAACAATTAAGCACACCGTGCACTCTGTAACTAGGCCAGGACGCGCCCGGGGTTGGTAAAGAGATCGATTTGTGTGTTGTTTTGCATTATTTACGATGTTTATATACAATTATATTAGATTGCATCGCAATGTGTGCATTTATATTGTTATTGATTATGTGAGACAGTGTGATGGGTATTTGCCTCGATTAGCGTGTAGACGTGGGTACTGGATAGGCGAATGACAGTACAGTAGGTCAGGTAGTAATACACACATGAAAATGAATTAAATGCATTAAATAGTTAATATTAAACGTTGTATAGTCATTCGTAACACGAGAGTACGCGAGAGGTATGAGTTTGCCTGCGAGACCGTGTACGGGAATGCCCGAGAGATTGATTGTTTGTTGAGAAAAGATAAGACCAAGGAGGCAAGTCACTCATCTAAGTCCCCATTTATTGGACTTGTAGACCTCATTTGGGTCACTTGGTCAAGCCTAGGGAGATGGTGTTTTGACTACAAATAGTCATTTTTCCTTTCATCCACTACTTTTTCTCTCTCCTCTTTCGAACAAATCCGAATTTGCAAGTTGGGAATTGGGTTTTGAGGATTTCTTGAGAACATTTGGAGCATCAAATGACAAGTAATCGACGATCAAAGGTTAGACTCTCGCTCCCTCTCTTTGTTCTCTACGTGTCGGGTATAAAAGTTCATGTTTTGATAAAGGTTTCGGGGATTGGTGTCGAGCACACAATGTGACAACCCCAAATTTCGAGGTCGTCCTGTGACATGCTATCCGCCCGCAAGCCCAGTAGCGTCGGCCACGTCACCAGATACGTCATAACTACTGCCACATCTGCTGCTATATGAAATGACACTCCATCTAACTAATCCTACTATATTAGTTTGTTTAATTCTCTTAAACATCTAGTAGGTTAGTTAATCATAGCGGAAGCCTTTAATGCGCATATTATGAGAATTTATTAAACCTAGATAGTGGAAAACTCGTAAATAAACATGATGTATATAACTGAGACGAAATATACAGTAATCCATATACATGTGACAAAGTTCTAAAGTTCCCAACCCAGCAAAACAAAATATACATACTAGATAGTCAAAACACAAGCGGTCAGCAACAACGGCCTCAGATATAGTCGCCTAGTACCTCTTTTCCCTTGCTCTTGCTCGTACCAGGATTTGCGCTCAATTGCCCAACACATACAGTAACGAGTCTAGTGAGTAAATTCCTAAGAGAAGTCTACACTATAACCATGAATAAACCACAGTAACTTGCGAGACATGCGAAGATGACCCTGGCAATAGGAATCATATTCCCATGGCTGGCAGCAAATAACATTCACAGCAAACACACCGATCACACACAGTGAATATAAAACATCATTCAAGTAATTCGGTTCAACCAACGATATCAATTAAAACTAGATGGAGGTGTGACGGAGTCTAACAAACTAGATCATACTTCGTAGATTTGGATGCCCCGGCTGAGCACATACCCGAACCACTAACGGTGAATGGACACACATCACAACCCACCTGACACGTGCACCCTGCTACTCGGGTAGCTATTCACCGTCTGCGCCAAGTACATGTGCTACAATCTAGCATGTTCAATTCTGTACCACGACCATCTCGATTAATCTCCGACCATGTGAACAAATCAAACACCGACCAACACATGATCATAGTGCATAAGCATGGTAACCAAATAAGTAAACAAAACGATAATAAATAAATGAATAAATACTCGTTTAACAAAGACAAACCACGTATGAATTAAAGTGTAACACTCTCAAGCGTTTTACACACTTGAAAACAAACACTCCAACTTCCCAGACCCGCTTAGCTCCTTGGTGTCCGAGCTATGGTCCTCTAGTCCCTGGTGTCATTTATGATGTTTTTTGGGTCAATTAAGTGGTTCTTGTACGTTAATCAGGCCTAAATCCCATGAATAACTTGCTAGAAAATTCCAATTTTGGGTCCCCAGCGTGCTGGACAATTCTTCGTTACTGTTCATAGTCTTCCCCAGCCTGCCCAGCGCATTGGGTGGTTCCACACCTGAAATTCCGAAACGAATTATAGGATTTCTGGGTTCCCAGACTACCCAATTATGCCCAAAACACTCCCAAACTTCCAATTGCTTAAAATCCATTGATCAAACACTAATTAAACATAAATTTAAACCCAAAATAGAGGATCTAAACATGCATGTCCATAAACACAAAATCCTCAAATTGGTCACCAATCCTTACAAATTCGAGAAAAACAAATATATTTTATCATAAGAGACCTCAACAACCTCTAAATAACCTCAAAATCAGTAAATTCACTCAAAAATCCAAGATCTCCACAACACCTATTTTCATGAAATTCATGAAAAATGAGAGTTTGATTACCTTAGATTCAGTTGTTGGACGCCCAAGATCACTCTCTAAAGCTTGAATTCGTCCTCTCGGACCTCAGACTCACTCCCAGAAGCTCCAAAGTTTGTTAAGAAAAAATGTAATTTGCATGACGCCACTAATCGGGGAATATTTATACCCTTGGTTCTAATCTAGTACGAACATGCATCTCGAGGCTGGTCAAATGGTCACTGATCACCCTCTGTCACTCAAGTCTTGACACCTTATCATGACACTAATTTCCTTGTGTCACTCTATTGTGCATCTCGAGGATCATCCTATGTGTGTTGATTTTTAGCTCACCACTATAGAAACCTGATTAATTAATTTAATCTAACTTATACACCTTGGTTAGACTCCACAATTATTCCACAAAAATCATAAGCAAGGTCACATTAACTCTCAGCTACCCGGCAACCCATGCCCTGTACCCCGGCTATTTGGTACTGGGTACTCGATCCTCGACACGCACTTCGAAACATATTCCCGACTCGTAACCTTGCCCAATATCAACGTTCACACATGCGATGTTTATATACATAATAATAATTAAGACACTCAACATCGCAATACTAGGCATCACACCATGCATAAATGTCATAAATATAACTTAAGTTCCCATATCTGAATCACCTAGTTATCCATGTAATGTCCGAATTAACCCGTTAATCCACATGATTAACATTAATTCTGATTAAATTAATTTGGGTCGTTACAATTCTTCCCAACTAGTAGAATTTCGTCCTCGAAATTTGAGATAACTAATACTTCTTCTCAGGGATTGAAATGGGGATGCAACTACCTGTTAGACTAACTAACCTGACATCCATCGTCTAGATGAACAAATAAACTCCAACCCCTCAGTGAATGAATCAATTTAAATTCTTAGGGAACAAATCAACTTATCCTAGGGAAACACATCAACCTGGCCCTGGTGATCGAATCAACCATACTTCAACTAATTCTTGGTAAGCAAATTGACCAGTCTTCACAATCCCCTAGTGTACGAATCAACTAAGATGCACTAGTCTAAGTGAACTAATCGACCTAGATGCAACAATGTATAGAAATGCAACCAATGGAACAAATATAATGAACTAATCAATCTATGTGCAACACATTCATGGAAAAACACAACAACAACAACATACCCTGCTCATGCTGTCGGATCGTTTCTCTGACAAGCTGTGCCACAGCATGAACTCTCTCATCGATCCGTGGACTCTTTGGAGCTGGAGAGGCTCTATGACAATCCACACTGATGTAACCTCTCTGACTGCACCTATAACACTTACATCTGTCCTTTCCTCCAGACTATCGATCCTTAGAACGCTGACTCTATCTCCAGTCCCTCTGATCCTGATCTCTGCCTCTCTGGTCCTGAGTGTAATGTTGTTGTGGTGCTGATATCGCATATGTCCTGCTGTTTCGGTCATCACTCCGATGTTGTCGACCCTGCTGTCTATCCTCATACTTAGGTCTACTATCCTGGTAATGACTCCTACCATATCTATCAGATCCCTTACGCTATTGTTTCAACCTCTTATCCAACCGTAAACCCAGACTACTCTCTATCCCAACCGACGCGGTAACCGAAATACCATTCTTCTGTAGTAGAAACATCTCATAAGTCAAGGCCCTCTCGAACAAAGCCTGTAACATTAAAGCCCTAGACGACACAATCGCGCTCACAATCACCTCCTTAACCCCTCCAACAAAGTAGTAAATCTATAGACCCTCAGTACCGACGATGTCTATAGAAAACTGTAGAAGATAGCGGTATCGATCCATATACTGTAGCATCGTACGATTGCCCTACCTTAGGGATAAGAACTCCTCTCTCAACCTCAATTGGACCTCGAAAGGAATAAACTGATCATAGAGGATCTCTCGAAACTCAGCCCAAGTCGCTGGATTGACATGTGTCTCCTGGTAGTTAGTCCACCGCACTGTTGCGTCAGACTTAAAGCATGTTTCAAATAGTTTTGCCCCGTGCCTCTCCTCTGTGTTCAACTCCTTGTGCATGCGCTGATAAGCTACAATCCAGTCCCCTGCTGCCTCAGGATCTCCACCGCCATAAAAGTATGTAGGCTGAAATTTAAGAAAATCCCTCAATCTCCTCACCTGTGGATCCATCCTATACTCTGGAGTGGTAGTAGTCGCAACTTTCGGTGGAGGTGTCAGAGTCGGTGTCTCCTGCGCTACTGTCTGGGCTGGTGTTTGAATTTCAGAAGGCGCTACTGCTGTCTCTACAAGTATTGCAACCGTAGTCGAGTCTCTCGATGTTGTGAAGGCTGCTATGGCAGGTGTTTGAGCTCTTATCATGTCCAGTAGTAGCTCAAACTGCCTATCGTGAGCGGCAAGTCGTGCTGCAACTGCAAGATCCATACCCCCGTCTTTAGTATGATCCCTCGCTTGACCAATCCCTAACCCTGGCGATGCCTGCTGTTTGTCCATCGAGATCTGCACTGAAAGTCATGCGTCGAATTATTACGTAGTCCGGATATATATAATATACAACCAAATCATAACACACATATAAGTCCTTACTCTACCCGACTTATACTGCTTCCCAACAAGGATTTTAAGTTAAGATTTTTGGGTTTCCACACTAGTCTTTGTTTATTAAAGTTTACTATTTTTTCTTTAGACTAATCTATTCCAAGGCCTTATCGACCCTGCTCTGATACCAAAATGTGACGGCCCCAAATTCTGAGGTCGACCCGTGACCCACGCTCTTCGCCAGCAAGCCCAGTAGCGTCTGCCACGTCATCGGAAACCTCATCACTACTGCCACATCCATAGCTCTATTAAGTGACGCTCCATCTAACTAATCCTTCTATATTAGTTTGTTTAATTCTCCTAAAAATCTAATAGGTTAGTTTATCATAGCGGAAGCCTTTAATGTGCATATTATGAGAATTTATTAAGCCTAGATAGTGGAAAAACCAAAAATAAACACCATGTATATAACTGAGACGAAATATACAGTAATCCATATACATGTGACAAAGTTCTAAAGTTCCCAACCCAGCAAAACAAAATATACATACTAAATAGTCAAAACACAAGCTGTCAGCAGCAATGGCCTCAGATGTAGTCGTTTAGTACCTCTTTTCCCATGCTCTTGCGTACCAGGATCTGCGTTCAATTACCCAACACATACAACAACGAGCCCAGTGAGTAAACTCCTAAAAGAAGTCTACACTATAACCATGAAAAAACCACAGTAACCTGCGATACATGTGAATATGACCCTGGCAATAGGAATCATATTCCCATGGCTGGCAGCAAACAACCTTCACAGTAAACACACCGATCACACAGTAAGTATAAATCATCATTCAAGTAATTCGGTTCAACCAACGATATCAATTAAAACTAGACAGAGGTGTGATGGAGTCTAACAAACTATATCATACTTCATAGATTTGGATGCCTCGGCTGAGCACATCAAGCCTAGACCCCACCCAAACCACTAATGGTGATTAGACACACATCACAACTCACCGGACATGTGCACCCTGCTACTCGGGTAGCTATTCACCAGTTGCGCTAAGTACACGGGCTACAATCTAGCCTGCTCAATTCCATACCACGACCATCTTGATTAATCTTCGACCATGAACAAATCAAATACCGACCAACACATGATCACAGTGCATAAGCATGGTAACCAAATAAGCAAACAAAACGATAATAAATAAACAAATAAACACTCGTTTAACAAAGACAAACCACGTATGAATTAAAGTGTAACATTCTCAAGGGTTTTATGCACCTGAAAACATGCACTCCGACTTCCCAGACCTGCCTAGCTCCCCGGTGTCCGAGTTATGGTCCTCTAGTCCTTGGAGTCATTTATGACTTTTTGGGTCAATTAAGTGGTTCTTGTATGTTAATCAGGACTAAATCCCGTGAATAACTTTGTATGTTAATCAAGACTTCATCCCATGAATAACTTGCTGGAAAATTTTAGTGTTGGATCCCCAGTGCATTAGGGAGATTGCCTAGCGCGTTGGGCAATTCTTCGTTACTGTTCATCGTCTTCCCAAGCCTGCCCAGCGCTCTATGTGGTTCCCTGCCCAGAATTCCATAATAGAATTATGGGATTTTTGGGTTCCCAGACTACCCAATTATGCCCATAACACTCCCAAACTTCCAATCGCATAAAATTCATTGATCAAACACCTGTTGAACTAAGTGGTTAGTCACTCTAACTCTGACCGGAATTTTGATGGAAACAAACAAGGTGAAAATATACTAATAAGTTTATCAAGTGTATTTCAGTTTTGTCAAAGGTTGCAAAACATCACAATCACAAGTATTTGAGTATTCAAGCCATTCAAGTACAAGACTCAGCATACATAAAGGAATGAAGACAAAAGATCAAAACCACGATATGTAACATTTATGTAAGGTATTCAAGTTCATATTACGTAAGCCTATTGCATTAGTTCATGAACATCGAGCTTTTCAAATGAATTTTCAAATGTCAATTGATTACTTGAAGTTTTTAAGTAAAACTTAAAACTTGACTTGGTCTAGAAGTTTAAACAATGTCAAAACTATATGTTTATGCTCACATCGCATTTTGAAAACCATTGTGGAAGTTTTCAAAAAAGAAAAACTAGTTTTTGAAATGTTTTTGAAAAGAAAATTGCACATTTGCAGAAAAGCCCTTCGCATGTCATGAAACCGAGATTTTTCATTTTCGGGATTTGTGAAAATATTTGGACCACCTAAATAGGCTTAATGACCCATAACAAAGATGTATAATATGTTATATGAGGGTTAGTAGGGTCCCGGACGCAAATAAGGGTCGCTAACACAAGGGACATAATTAATTATTTTGAGGTCCCAGCAGTTAGCGCGCTAATTGCATTCTTGACAGATTTTTTATGAAGCTGAAAAATTCACTTTAATTTAAATTTTTGATGGAATCTCAGCCCTTGGATCCTCTAAAACGGTCATAAACTGGTCTATAAATATATAGAACACTCTCAAACAACCAAGCACAAAAATTAGGTTTTGAAAACAAAGAAAAACATAAGTGCTCAAATTTTTCAAGAGGAGCTTGGAGTTTTCAAGTCATACTTTGAAGTTGTTGATTCAACATTAAAACCAGCACTCTTGAGGCATTCTAAGGAGTACTGCAACCTCTCCAAAACTGATTTTTAAGTCATCTTCTTGGGGTTGTAAGAAAGTCCATTTCCTAGCTTTTCTTGTGCTTAAATTATATATTCTTGTGTGATTGACTTGGGAAATTACTTGTTGTGTTGTTAAACACACTTGTCTTGGGCTTTACACTTAAACTTGATTTATTAAACCCTTGGACTGATTTGGACAAAAGTTTGCTCTTAAACTTGATTTTTATCAAACTTCTTGTTTATTGGATTTGAAACCAGATTTACTCTTATCAACTTATTTGAAACGGTTTCATATTTGAGTTTTGCATAAAATCAGTTATCTATTTGCATTTCTCAATTATTTCATACTTGCATGCATTAGAGTGGTTAGACTCTAGGAGGCTTGCTTGTATTTGAACTTGGTGCCACTTTACTTTGTAAAGTGTATTTCATTGTATTACTCAAATCTTGATTGTAAGACTTAGTGGGATCTAAGTCAAGAGGAAAATCCTAGTTGCGGCTAGGTGGGAAAATATCCTAGGTGGGTCTAGGTTGGAAAATCCTAGTTGCAACTAGGTGGTTGTATAAGACCTTATTGCGATAAGGCATCGCGTAAAAGACGTAGTTGAGGCTAGGCATTCACTAGGCTAGTTGGCTTAGGGTGTAACACTTATTGATAATATAAGTGGGGGTTAAAAACCCTAACCGGGGTAGTTAGGTAGTGGATGTAGATCAGTTGGATCGAACCACTATATATCGTGTCTTATTTCCATCTCTTCTACCCCATTCACTTACATAGCATAGAAATTTATTGTTGTTGTATGCATTACCATTGTTATTTACGCATAAAATTTTTAAAAAGGCGATAACTACTCGGTAACCCAATTACCCCTCTCTTGGGTGACCTTCAACACCAATTAAACATAAATTTAAACCTAAAACAGTGGATCTAAACATGCATGTCCCTAAACATGAAATCCTCAAATTGGTCACCAATCCTTACAAGTCCGAGAAAAACCAATATATTTTATCACAAGAGACCTCAATAACCTTTAAATAACCTCAAAACCAGTAAATTCACTCAAAAATCCGAGATCACTACAACACCCATTTTAATGAAATTCATGAAAAATGAGAGTTTGATTACCCTAGATTCAGTTGTTGGACACCCAATATCACTCTCTAAACCTTGAATTTGTCCTCTCGAACCTCAGATTCACTCATAGAAGCTCTAAAGTTTGTTGAGAAAAAAAATGTAATTTGCATGACGCCACTAATCGGGGAATTTTTATACCCTTGGTTCTAATCTAGTACGAGCACGCATCTCGAGGTTGATCTAATAGTCACTGATCACCCTGTGTCACTCAAGTCTTGACACCTTATCATGAGACTAATTTTCTTGTATCACTCTGTTGTGCATCTTGAGGATCATACCTCTATGTGTGCTGATTTTTAGCTCACAACTATAGGAACCTGATTAATCAATTTAATCTAACTTATACACCTTAGTTATACTCCACAATAATTCCACAAAAATCATAAGTAAGGTCACAATAACTCTCAGCTACCCAACAACCCATGCCCCGTACCGCAGCTATCCGGTACTCGGTACTCGATCCCCGACATGCACGTCGGAACATATACTCGACAAGTAATCTTGCTCGATATCCGTTCACACATGCGATGTTTACATACATAATAATAATTAAGACACTCAACGCCGCAATACTAGGCATCACACCATGCACAAATATCATAAATATAACTTAGGTTCCTACATCTGAATTACCCAGCTATCCACGTAACGCTCGAATTAACCCGTTAATCCACATGATTAACACTAATTCTGATTAAATTAATTTGGGCCGTCACACACAAGTTTCCAATGTGTTGCTATGGTTTGGGTTTGATTTTGGAGCAACAAAATGTGATTTGGTTGAGTTGTTCTTGTGGATTTTTGAAGGAATTATGGTGTTTTTTGTTGGGATTTATCGGGGTTTTGTATCGAACGAGTTTTTGTAATACCTCGTATAAAAAAAATCACTAAATTGAGTGATTATATTGAGCAAATTTTAAAGATTGCTTAAATGAATAATATGAATTTGACTAAAGTGCCTAGGACCAAACATGAAAGTATAGTGGAAGAGTTGAATTCGAATGTGTACTTAAGTGAGTACTTTGAGTGTATGGATGTGTGTCTAACATTAGTGGTAGAAAACATGCTTTGACTTATTGGAACATTAAGGGTATTTAAGGAAGCCAACAAGAACACAACATCCATATATTCACACTCACTTTTTTTTCCTCACCATATCTCCTGCTCCTTAGTTCTTCTCTAAGTAATAGAAAGAAGTCAATAGCTATAACAACATCTTGAAGTTGGGTCTTTGCTCTCATCTACAACATAAGATCTACACACTTAAGGTAGTTCTTTTAGCTCTCCTACAATCTTGGTACGTGATGTTTTCATCTACATTTTAATGTACATGGGTTACTCCTTTTGAGGTGTTTATTGCATGGTAGTATCTATGAGTTTCGATTCATTCAGTGGAATCGAATGAGGTTTCGATTCACCTCCTCGAAGAACCGTGTTCATGTCTATGAGGTTGCATGAATGATATTTTCTTACAATGTACATATATTTTACTATGATGTGGTTATTTGCTACCTTGGATTTGTTCATAGTGCTTAAGACTATTGAACAAGGCTCACCCTTTTTGGGATTTTGTTGTAGGTACTTAAGGAAGATGGTGTATTCGTGGATTGATGTCTTTTTTGCTATTTTTGTTATCTAATTATGCATGGTTGAACTATAAACATCAAATTATTATTGTCTCAAGAATAAACTATGATCATCTCTATATGTAGCATTTTGGGTATGTGAGGACTGTGGGTATTACTAAATTTGTAGTCATTAGCATAAAATATAATTTTGTAAATAGTATGCAAAAAGAGTAATATGTATGTTTAGTTGTAATGTTTTTGACATCATTAATACTAAATGACCTTGAATGGACTTATTATTGCTCAAACTATACAAGTCTTTAGTTACAACAAGTTATGCAAAACTACACTTCATGAAACATTTCTTTCACAAAAGGCGTCGCAAGATGTCGAGCCTCTAAGATCCTAGTCGTGGAATAACTTTCCGTTAATGGCGCATCTTGAGTATTATAGTTCTTCAGGTGTGACAGTTTCATTGGGGTTTTGTGGTTTATCACAGTTGGTTTGATGATAAGTGAGAGTTTGGGATGAGTTCAGATCGCAGCGATGAGCCAGGGAGTCTAAAACCACAATTAGTATGTCCCTAGTTCAAACGCCAGGGACGTCGTGGGGAATAAGCCACATGGTGTCACCCACGACGTCCGAACCAGTGAGACCCCCCACCCAATGCTTTTTGTCACTCCATGAGGGTCAACTCTGTGACGGCCCTCAGTTCCACAATCCTAAACTGGGCTCCACCCGGCCTAAACTTAATGGACCACCGAACCGGTATCGCTGAGTCACACAATCCTAGTCAACCTTCCTTTACCATTTACCATTTTAAAACAATTAAAAGTTGCGTTGATCAATTAGTGAGTTATCATAGTTATAACGGAAGCAATTAAACCTCAAACTAATCAATTAACCTCAAAGACACACAAGTTAAGACAACCTAGAGTGTGGAAACCCCGCATATGTATATCATCAATAAATAAGTTAGAGGAGAATAACAACAAGATATACATGGCCAAGATCTCTCAAAAACTCAAATCCCAGTGTTTCAAAACAAGTATATACAATAATACAAAAAGAATCACCTATGTCTGACAAGTGGAAAGAATTGCTCCGGTATCCTTAAATGATATCTCCTAGCTGTGGAGCCTTCCCCTTGTTGGAGTGTCGATCTGCACTCCGTTAAACACAAGATGACGAGCCCAGGTAAGTAATGCCAAGCAGAACATAAATACAACATTTTGAAATAAATAAATCACCAGTCCAAATTCATGGTGATAGAAAGAAAGGGATAGGGAATGCATGAATAAATAAGACTATAAATATATCAATTGAGCAATCGAATGAGTGTCATGGAAAAACAAACAGATAGACACAAGTGGTCCCGACCAAACGGTCGTTGAGTCGAAGAAAACACCTACAAGTCTCAGAGTTTAAGATGTGGTACACTATACCATCCTAAAGTCTACGCAGATGAGATTACCTAGTAATCCAGATAAGAACTCTCACCCCGCATAGAACCAAAAACCAATATCGTGCATCCCGAGTTCATGGTTCTTGCATATTACCTCGGATAACAAGTCCTGCCAAAGGATCACGTTAACTCACTTGCCTTCGGACAACTCAAAGGAATGGAATTTCCAAAAGTAGGAATAGAGCAATAACAATAACAATTTAAAGTTCAAGAAATAACTGTAAAATTCCTCAGTGATTTACTTACCTGTATCCGAAGCTAATACGCACTCAACCCGACTCTGATACGCTTCTAAATTCCGTACCCAATACCCGACACTAGTAAACTATGACCAAGGTAATCATTTAAGCAATTTTACATCATGTTAGAGCCTATTTGGGGAATTTAGATTTTCAAATCCATTTCTCATATTTTCCTTGATTTTTCTAAATTTACTGACTATTTTTGCCAATTTCATGCCTTAAGAGGTAAAAACCTTAACATAAAGTCTCGCCACAATCTCGAATACTTCACTTTTCACAGAAATTCATAAAATTCTATTTAATTGGTCAAAATATAATTATTTCCTAATTTTCCAGATTTTTTTCCAATTTTCTAGCAATTTATTTATTTATTTTCTTTTTATTGGAGAGGGGTTTGGCCTAAACCCTAAACCCTTTCTTCCCTAGCGAAATCGAAACAAAGCTTATATATATTCCATTTGTTGGGCTCCTAACCCCAACCCCTAGTTGGGTTTAGGTAGGGGAGATGTTCCCTTACCCTTGTCTTCCTCGGACGAACTGCCTTGAATAGTAGTTCATCCGAGCTTCATTTTCCACACTAAAACAACAACAACTACTAACCTCTTTCACCTCCACACTTGGCTCGATCTCCCGGTCTCTCCCTTTCCCTCGATCTCTCTTCCTTTCTCCTTCGATTCTCGATTTCTTGCATACCTGGTGTGTGGAGGTGCTTTGGTGATATTTGGGGGTTTAATCAAATGACCTAAATACCCTAATCCTTTTTCACTCTTCTTAACAAATAAATGCCCTTGTTGGTCCACAATGGTCCCATCCACCAACTTTGGTAACTCAAATAAGTGACTCAATGTTGACTTGGTCTTTTGACCTTATCCTTTTCCAACCCAAAATTTTGTTTTCACGGGCATTCTCGTACTCGGCCTACACTCAACTCGCACTCTCATGTGCAATTGTCGGTACCATCGATCGCAACACATTCCCATATTAATTAATTATTATAATTATTACATTTTTCAGAGTTATATTTAAATGTATCCCCCTGTAAACTATTCGCCCGAAACCCGTAACGTTTTTCTAGAGCTGAACCCGTTTCTCAACGCGAACGCTCACACTCAAACATCCTCACACGTTTGGACATTGAAATGAACATTCGGGTAATAAAATATAATACAAACACCAAATGAAAATAACATACTTCGGCGTCGACGACTGAGAATTGGACAACCGTATCACGGTAAAAGGCCCACGTACTACCTAAATTGTCACATAGCGCGAGTTGGATTTTAGAGTCGTTACATTGTTCCTAGCTAATTGAAATTTTGTCCTCGAAATTAAAACGATACTCAAAGAAGACTGACCGAATCATAAGAGGTAGGGAAAGTACTTGTGCACGTATGACTCAAATTCCCACATCACCTCCTCGTCCCCGTGGTGTTGCCACTTGACCAGCACTGACAGGATCTCTTTGTTTCTCATAATCTTCACTTTTCGGTCCAGTATCTGAATAGGCTACTCGTCATAGGTGATGTCCTCCCTTCAAGTTTATCTGGCTCAAGTCCACCATCGATCGCCTGCCCTTTCTCGACCTATCCAGTCGTAGCATAGAGATGTGAAACACAGGGTGAATCCCAGATAACTGAGGTGACAACTCCAACTCGTATGCAACTCTGCCTATCCGCTTCCCAACTCTGAATGGACCAATAAACCTTTCGCGCAAGCTTCCCTTTGATCCCAAACCTCTTGTGACCGAAGACATTTTCAGATAAACGTAGTCCCTAACCTTGTACTCTAACTCCCCGTAATACATGTCATAATACCTTTTCTACCTCTCCTGCATACCTTTCAGTTTCAGTCTGATCAAGCGTATCTTCTCTTTATGATCCAAAACAATCTCTGGCCTAATAGCTGTCACACCCTCTGGCTCTGTCCAGCAAGATGGAGACCTGCATGACCACCCGTATAATGCCTCAAACATGCCATACCAATACTGGCCTGATAACAGTTATTGTATGCAAACTCACACAAGTGAAAATATACCTCTTATGACCAACTGTACTCCAACACACATATCCTCAGCATATCCTCGAGTATCTGAAACAGACGCTTTGATTGTCCATCAGTTTGTGGATGATAGGCGGTACGAAAATCTAACCGCGTGCCAAACTGTGCCTGCATTCTCTGCAAAATCTGTGATGTGAACTGTGTCCCACTGTTAAACAAAATAAATAAAGGTACACCATATACTCGAACTATCCTCCGTTTGTACAAACTAGCCAACCTATCCAACCATGTGTGGTCAAAATCGGTATAAAGTGCGCAGACTTAGTCAACCTCCAAAATCACTTAGATGTTATCATGATTGTGCAAAGATTAAGGTAAACCACTAACGAAATCCATGGCGATATGCTCCTACTTCCACCGAGGAATGGGAAGTGACTATAATAGCCCACTAGGTCTGCGATGCTCAACTTAACTCGCTGACTAATCACACACCCTCGAATGTAATAAAAAACATCGTTCTTCATCCCCGACCATATGAAGAGATGACGCACATCAACATACATCTTGGTCCTGCAAGGATGAATCACAAAACACAAGCGGTGTGCCTTATTAAGTATCTCATTGTGTAGCTCAGCCATTGATGGATTCTATGGTAACTCTTAACCTTAGGCATAAGTTTGTCGACTGACTCCTATCTGGATTATTTGAACTCTAAGCAAACTCCAAAAACCTCTAATACTGCTCGTCAACCCACTGACCATCAAAGACACTCTGAAAAGAGACCATCTGAGTCCTCATTTGCCCCAAATCAATACTCTGGTACGGTCAGAATATCAACAAAATACATCATCTCAACTGCCTCGAGCAAACCATACTCACGTGTTGTATGGCAGGTAACAACCTCCAAGTCTGACCCTCTGCGGCTCAATGCGTTTGCAACAACATTGGCTTTCCCCATGTGGTACTTCAAAAAGAAATCATAATCCTTGAGGAACTCAAGCAAACGTTTCTGTCTCATATTTAGATCATTTTAAGTAAAAAGGTACTTCAAACTCTTGTGGTTAGTGAATAGTACAAATCTCTCACCATAGAGATAGTGGCGCCAAATCTTCAGTGAAAACATCACTGTGCCAACTCCAAGTCATGCATAGGGTAATTCTTCTCGTGAATCTTCATTTGCCGCGACACGTAGGCAATCACTCAACCGTCCATCATCAAAATGCAGCCCAAACTGATCTTCTAGTTAAACGCTCCTTCAATGTCTGAAACGCTTGCTCACAACCGTTTGTCCACTGAAATCTAACATCCTTCTTCGTCAACTGCGTCATTAGAGTCGCAATCTTCGGGAAGTCCTGAACAAAACGCCTATAATATCCTACCAAGCCAAGAAAATTACGAATGTATGACACGTATCTCAGTGTAGGTCAATCAATCACTGCTTTGACCTTAGCAAGGTCCACTGACACTCCACCTGCTCCGACGATGTGTCCAAGTAATCCGTCCTCTACAAGCCAAAACTCACACTTACTAAACTAAGCGAACAATTTATACTCCCTCAGTAACTACAAAATTGTCCTGAGGCGTTCCTCATGATCCTCATGAGTCATAGAGTATATCGAGATGTAATCGATGAACACAATGATGAACTGATCCAAGTACTATCTCAACACTCGATGCATCAAATCCATAAACATCGTTGGGGCGTTAGTCAGCCCGAATGGCATGACTATAAACTGATAATGCCCATATCGAGTGCGAAATGCAGTTTATCCCTATCCTCCGCTCTAATCCTCAGCTGATGGTATCTAGATCTCAAATCAATTTTCGAAAACCATTGTGCACCTGTCAGCTGGTCGAACAAGTCATCAATACGTGGAAGTTGATACTTATTCTTCATTATCACCTTATTCAACTGCCTATTGTCGATGCACAATTGAAGGCTATCATTTTTTTTCTTTACAAATAAGACCGGCGCACCACAAGGTGACATACTCGGGTAGATGAAACCCAACTCTAACAACTCATCTAGCTGACCCCTGAGCTTCTAGATCTCTCGGAGCCATACGGTACAATGGTATCGATATGGGTTTGGTCTCCGAGACTAAATCAATGATACATTCTATCTCCCTAGGCGGCGGTAAACCTGGTAGCTCTACTGGATAGTCGTCAGGAAACTCGCATACCATTGATACCTCCTCCAACCTAGTTACAACCCACTCCGACGTACTTAATACACTAGGGAACGTGACAACATCTACGCTAGTGGCTACTCTACCTCTAGTGATTGAAAAACTAGTCGAAGTCCCCTGAACACTAAACTCTGAATGCCCAATAATCTGAAATGAAACTCTCTTACTGAAGCAATGGATCTGTTCATGATAAGCACCCAACCATTCCATGTCTAGCAATGCATCAAACTCGAGGAACTCCAACACTCTCAGATCCGCTGGCATGATATGACCCTCTATCTCAACTGAACAGTCTACACAAAAAATTCGAGTAGATCTTATCCCTAATAGCCGTGTTAAGGATAAAAGGGTCTCTACAGTCTAATAGGTCTCAAACCCAACTCATCAACCATATGACCTAAAATTAAAGACACCGTAGAACCAGAGTCAAACATAACAAGCATAAAACATCTGCAAATGTAAATCGCACCATCAATCAGATTACGGGTAGCAATCGGATCTGGTGCGGCAACGACATGAACCTATTTTCGGCTCTGTTGTGGCTACCCTCGGCCCAATCATGGACATGCACTGATGAAATGCCCTATTTGTCCACACTCCCAACAACCTCTCTGAGATCCTGATTTAGACGGACCATGTTGTTCCTGTCCCTGTGCTTGATTAGACCTCTGTCCCTGTCTCTACACTTGACTGGAACTCTGACCCCGTCTCTTGCCATTGCATCTGCCATCAGTCCTCTAATACTGCTGGTACTGTGGACCTGGCGGTACCAGCTGTTGTGTTATGGTAACGTAGCCCTATACTAGACCAACTGATACTGGCGCAGTATGCGCTGCATAAGGCGGAAATGCAATATATCCCACGCTATGAGCTCGATCTCTCTGCTTCATCTGTCTAGATCTCTTCCTCCTCCTGTAACCCCCAGAACCACCCATTGACTGTGACGGTTCTGATGATTCAACTAGTGCTCCGGCGTATGTACTCAAAAAGCTCTCGCTAGCCATACCTTGTAGGCTTTTTGTAGTGTCCTCAAAGCTATAGTAACTACCATCGATCCAATATAGTCGAGCAGGTCGTGCAT
The DNA here is from genome assembly GCA_039657345.1 of Stephania japonica. Lineage (NCBI taxonomy): Eukaryota > Viridiplantae > Streptophyta > Magnoliopsida > Ranunculales > Menispermaceae > Stephania > Stephania japonica. The sequence continues at coordinate 39,067,478 of CM077559.1, forward strand.
GAAGTTGTAGGCCTGGTCGGCGTCAGTGTCGGCTACACCCCTGACATACTCCATCAAACACAAATATCGGTCCATATACTACATCACTGACTCACCGGTCCTCTATCGAATGGTCTGAAACTCAGTCCTCTTCAAGTTACGGACTGTTAGAGGAACATATTTCTGGTCAAACCTCTCTTTGAACTCAACCAATCCTTGGGCTTCCCCTTCGAAGCAACCATGCTACGCTACTAAACATCGGCCTCGCCAAATAATGAAGCTAATGAAATACTTGGCCGCATATGCTCTATTGTGGCCAGTACATCGTCGATCTTCTCGTGACTCCGCATGTACTTCTCCCTAGCCTCAAGGTTAATACCCTCATGGAACTTCTCTAGATGATGCCACTGAAACTCGTGAGCCTACCTCGCCTCAGTTGTACCCCTAGTACCTATGTTAGTAGGCGTACTCGGCGTATACTTAGCTGGTGTTTCAGGAGTAGGTGGTACTATCTCAGCCTAAACCTGAACCTTCTCCTCAATCGCGAGTCATGTTTGTGTTACGGGCGCTGCAGGTGTATCCTGCACTGTAGGAGCACTCCCAGCCTGTGTAACTGGATCTACAGACATAGAAGGTGATGTTGTAGCCTATGCCCTCAACAATCGGAGAATCTCCTGAAGCTGTTGATCATGCGATGTAATCATCTGCGACATGTCATCTAATCTCCCTTGTACGTACCTCGAACTACTACCGCTGGTATCGGGCTGATCGACCATCGCTATCTGAAAAAAAAAAAAAAAAAGATTTCACGATCATGACATATCTATCAATAGTAATAATCCAACAAATCAAACAGCTCATAGTCCAGTTTTAATTTCTCAACTCGCTTCACTTCCAAACTAAGACTTAAGTCAAGATCATAGGGTTCCACTCTAAGTTCAACCATTGTCCTAACTTCTATTGGTTTTTGTCTTACTGGATTATGATTTAAATCAAGAGTCGAGTATTAAAACTTCGGCTCTGATACCAACTGTGACGCCCCTAGTTCCAAAACTCTAAAACTGGACCCTGCCCTGCCTAGACTTAAGTGGATCCCCAAGCCAGTCTCGCTGAGTCACACAAGTCTAGTCAGCCTTCCTTACCATTTACCATTTATTAAGCAATTAAAATATGAGTTATCAAATTAGTGACTTATGATAAGTTACAGCGAAAGCAATTTAATCTCAAACTAATCAATTAACCTCAATGACACTAGTCAAGACAACCTAGAGTGTGGAAACCCCGCATATGTATATCATCATCAATAAACAGTTAGAGGAGAGTATCATCAAGATAAACATGCCCAAGATCTCTCAAACACCCAAATCCCAGTGTTTCAAAACAAATATATACAATAGTACAAGAACATAAAACCTACATCATACAAGAGGAGAGCCGCTCCGTATCCTCAAAGAAAATTTCCTAGTTGTGGAGCCTTCCCCTAACTAGACTATGAATGTACACTCCATCAAACACAAGAATGACGAGCCTAGGTAAGTAACGCCAAGCATAACATATATACAACATTTTGAAATAAATTAAACAGTCTAATCAATGCAGATAGAAAGAAAGGAACAGGGAACGCATGAATATATAAATACTCTAAATAAATTAATCAAAAAGTGAGGTTCCAGAGTACAAATCCGAATAGCAAGTAGTCTTGACCAAAAGGTCGTTGAGTCGCGGCAAAAGCCCTGCAAACTCAAGCTCCAGGACGAGAACACAACCTACTAGCCCTAACTTTCGTAACTATGAGATATACATTATTCCCAGATAAGTGCCCCCAACATACACTCAATTGGGAAGTATCAACAGTGCCTAGATAAGAGCTTATATCACGTATGAATTAGTCACCATGACTCACTTACGATTGGACCACTCAACCAATAAGAATTCCAAGAGTTTGAATATACAGAGCAATAACAACAAATTAAAGCTCTGAAATAACTGTAAAATTCCTCGGTGGTTTAATTACCTATATTCAAGCTAATACGCACTCACAAGAACTCTAACTAGCCTACTAAGAATACTTGTGTGACCCCGTCACTGACTATAACCCCTGATAGTCAATTAATTGAAATTTCTCGTTAATTTACCTCCAATTTATCCAATTTTTTATATTTTATTCATTGGTGTAATTGGGTCAATTTCCCGAGTATTGGGTCGTATTCGAACCCATTTGGATACCCGAGAGATCCACAAATTTGTTTATGAAAATTTCTCAAAAAATTGGTTTGTACGCCGTAGGTGGCACCGTGGGGGACAGAACCCAAGAACATCACATAAAGTGTGACATCTGAGACCCTCTATCTCGGACGCCGTGAGTGGCACCGTGGGGTGTTCCCCTCAATGGCATCACTTAAAGCAAGACCTTTCCTAAAGCCTCTGCTCTAGGCACGTGACCGACGCCGTGGAGCGCCACGGCGTTTTGAACACACATCCAGGGTTTTTTGAAACCCCGACTCGTGTCACCATGTTCTGAGCGTATCCCAAACTTTTAGTGATGCCCAAAATAACTCCAAACCACCTTCATTTCATGTCGAAACATCGAAAATTCCCCGATTTGTAATTCACAACAAAATCCCTCAAAAATCCTCCAAAAATACGAACAACTTCCAAATCTTTAAAACAACCTTTGCAATACACTAAATCCATTCCATTATCATCAAATCCATTAACAAAATCCAATAAAATTGAATCCCAAAATGTCATCCGAAATCATCGCAATGAAGACGTTCAAAATAGGCGTCAAAACGTAGATAACTGCGTGGGGAATCAAAATCTCACCTTATCTAGCGTAGTTGGTCGATCCCTCAGCGTCAATCTACGTCGTAACACCACAAAACCCAACCCTTTTCATTGGAATTGTTGAGAGAGAAGAAAATGAGATGGGAGGAGAGAGAAAAGTTTGTGAGGTTTTTATACTAATCTTTTCATCTCCTCTCATGTGCGCATCTCGAGGCTCATCTCATGAATCACATACACACCAGCCACCAACCTTGACTCCTCATTTGTAACTCCAATGGGTGACTCTATCTCACAACTTAACTGTTTGCGCTTAAAACCTCGCATTCCCAGACCAGTTCCATACCACGACTCGCACGTCGTGTGCTCCAGAATGTACCAATGTACCGAACACATTACATAATGTTTGTTATTTATTTTGCATTTTTGTTAGTGTTTTTAATTCAATTAATCACCCAGACTACTAATTACCCATCAACAGTTCACCTGGAATCCGTCACGCACGTTTTCCTAAGGCCAAACATGTTTCCTAACACAACCACTCACACACAACGTCCTCACACGTTTGGGACATTGGAATTTATATTCGGGTAATAACATATAATACAAACACGAAACAAAAATAACATACCTCGGTGTCTACGATTGAGAATTGGACAACTGTATCACGTCAAATGAGCCCACATAAAACCTAAATTGACACGTGACACGAGTTAAATTTTAGGGTCGTTACAATATGGCCACAACAGGAAATAGAATAATAAAATAACTACACTGGAATTCAATTATAAAAGTAGGTAATTACGCAAGGAATTTCAATTGGGATACAACATACATCAAGCCGCACTCAAACTAAGCCAATATCGTCCAAATCACACCTCCAAATGCGTGCCCAATCCCCATAAATCAATCGCAAATACCTGATGTTCAATAATCCATTTAATTACACAAAACCTAGGAATATCCTGCAATTCCCAATTACCTATTAATTTGATCATTTTAATCCCTATTATATTTGAATAATCATCCTTAAGCTAAACCCCCATTAAGCCAAATCGAAAAATTCAGTTTTATTTTTTTATTTTTTTTCAATTTCTGTCTGGGACGTCGTTAGAGGCGCCATCATAAGTAATAACTTACGGTGTCCCTCACGACGTCTAGGGCAGTGTGGCATGCCCTTGGCGCCGTGACACGCACCGCCACGAGTCTGTAATGACCCTAAAATCTAACTCGTGCCACGTGTCAATTTAGGTCGTACGTAAGCCCTTTGTCGTAATACAGTTGTCCAATTCTCAGTCGTCGACGCCAAAGTATGTTATTTTTGTTCGGTGTTTGTATTATATTTTACTACCCGAATGTTAATTCCAATGTCCTAATGTGTGAGGACATTTGAGTGTGAGCGTTGGTGTTGAGAAACGGGTTCAGCTCGAGAAAATCATAAGTATGAGTTTCGGGCGAACAGTTTACTGGAATACGGTGTCCCGAGGGGATACATGTAAATATAACACTGGAAAAATGTAATAATTATAATAATTAATTAATATGGGAATATGTTGTGATCTATGGTATCAACAATTTTACGTGAGAGTGCGAGTTGTGTGTAGGCCGGGTATGAGAACGCCTGTGAAAACAAAATTATCGGTTGGAAAAGGATAAGGTCAAAAGACCAAGTCAACATTGAGTCACCTATTTAATGTTGGGGCATGTGCCCTAGGTCAGTTTACAAATATTGTTTATCTAACAGTTTTTTAGTTAATAAAATAGAGGTTTATCATTTTTTGTTTTATTATAAGTGATTTCATATTTACCTTATAATAAGATCCATGAGTATTTGTTGAAATATCCTAAATGTCCCTAGTTGGTCATTATACTGGGAACTATAATGAATTAAGACTAGTGTGAGTCTTGATTGATGGTCATGTAATGATCATTTGTATAGGGATACGAATCAAGACTATGAATACTTGTTAAGGAACAACGTATTGGACCGACCCGCTATGAAAACACCACATGGATTAAGTTATAGGTGTTACTCTTAATAGGTATATCATTTCGTCCTTCGACTTGAGATTACCATAGACTTCAATATTGTGAGTATGGTAATTTGACACAATCAAACATTGTCTTTAACCGAACGATTATAAAGATTGTGATTAGTTATCATGTGAGCAATATGTGAAAGTGTGTAATCAAGAGAATTTGTCGCTCTCGTAAAAAGAGAGAGAGATATCATTGGATCCCTCGATGTGTTATATTGTTAAATGGCGAAGTCCAAGTGAATTGATATGATCAATGTCACTTGGATGTTTTCAATCTATCTAAAGATCGAGGCTAGTACGATTAAATATTAAGAGTGACTTTCCATGCCTTATACTTAATCAAAGGATATCGCATGATAAAAGGATATGATATACGTTATTCATTAGGTTGTATTAATTTTGATATTCATGCTACTTGGGTAGTCATAAGGCCTTGCTTGAGATCGCTCATGACTTGTGTACCAAAATGGTTTTGGTTCACTACCAACGTCGCATGAACCTATTAGGTCGCACACAAAAATGGCTTTACGCAATTTCAAATGGTCCAGAGTATTGAATTTTATAAGATAAAACTCATAATATATAAGCCCTTATGATTCGTTATTTGATAACTTATTAATAAGGATATATGTATAATTTTCTTAAACAACGTAAATATAATAGTTATATTTCAAATTTACTTAAACATCATAAATACAATAGTTGTATTACGAATAGGATTTAAGTGAGAGTTTATCTATACATATAAATAAATGGTGATACCCAAAAACAGAATAGAAGAATTTTGTTTTTCCAATTTTCGAACTCTCTGGATTTTGGGAGAGAAAGAAAAACGTTTTCAATCTCTCTTGGGCTAGCACTCCAAATTGTGGTCACCATTTGTGTGTGGATTTCTGATAGAGGACACACGCTTGAACGTCTTGAAGATCGAACAATCAGATAATGAAATCACGAATCAAGGTATGGTTTACTTTTGTAGATCTAGTTTAATGGAACTTATTTGCGATCCTGTTGGGGTTTTTTAAAAATTGTTTTGAATTTTTCGCTGCTTATGAATCCCAAAACATAACATTTTGAGTCACCAAAGTTGGTGGATAGGACCATTCTGGACCAACGAAGACATTTATTTGTTAAGAAGAGTGAAAAATGATGGGGGTATTTTGGTCATTTGACCAAACCCCCAAATATCACCAAAGCACAACCACACACTAGGTAGGCAAGAAATCGAGAATAGAAAGATAAGGGAAGAGAGATCGAGGGAAAGGGAGAGATCGAGAGATCGAGCTGGGTGTGGAGGTGAATGAGGTTAGTAGTACTTGTTGTAGTAGTATGGAAAATGAAGCTCGAATGAACTGTCATTCATCGCAATTCGTCTAAGGAAGACAAGGGTAGGGGAGCATCTCCCCTACTTGGACCCAAATTGGGGTTAGGGTTAGGAGCCAAATCACAACGAACAAAAAAAGAAAAGAAAAAAATATATATCTAAATCGAAACGATCCAAGCTCTGTTTTGATTTCGTTGGGGAATGAGGGGTTGACCCCTGAACCGGGCTGATTCGGCTTACGTGAGCCAAACCCGGTTCTAACCGGTTCAGGCCAAACCCCTTTCTAATAAAAAGAAAATAAATAAATAAATTATTGGAAAATTGGAAAAAAAAATCAAGAAAATTCTGGAAAATTAGGAAAAAATTATATTTTGACCAAATAAATAGAAATTTATAGATTTCTATGAAAAGTGAAGTATTCAGGATTGTGGCAAGACTTTATGTCGAGGTTTTCTACCTCGTAAAGCGTGAAATTGGAAAAAAATAGATAAGAAATTTAGAAAAATCAAGGAAAATATGATAAATGGATTTAAAAATCTAAATTCCCCAAATAGGCTCAAACACGATGTAAAATTGCTCAAATGTTTACCAAGGACATAGTTTACTAGTGCTAGGTATTGGGTACGGATTTGGAGGCGTGTCGGAGCCAGGTTGAGGGCGTATTAGCTTCAGATACAGGTAAGTAAACTAGTGAGCAATTTTACAGTTATTTCTTGAGCTTTAAATTATTAATGTTATTGCTCTATTCCTATTTTTGAAAATTATATTCCTTTGAGTTGTCCGAGGGCAAGTAAGTCAACTTGATCCTTTGGTAGGACGGGTTATCAGAGGTAATATGCTAGAACCATGAACTCGGGATTCGCGGTATTGGTTTCTGGTTCTATGTGGGATGAGAGTTCTTATCTGGATTATCAAGGAATCTCATTCGCATGGACTTTTGGACAGTGTGAGTGTACCACGTCCTAAACTCCGAGTATTATAGGTGTCTTCCTCGACTCAAGGATCGTTTGGTCAGGACCACTTGCGCCTATCTGTTTGTTTTTCCATGACACTCATATTTAATTGCTCTGTTGATTTATTAACAGTCTTATTTATCCATGCATTCCCTGTCCCTTTCTTATGAATATAGACCGATGATTTATTTATTTCGAAATGTTGTATTTATGTCCTGTTTGGCGTTACTTACCTGGGCTCGTCATTCTTGTATTTGATGGAGTGCAGATTCACAGTCCACTAAGGGGAAGGCTCCACAACTAGGAGATATCATTTGAGGATACCGAAACAGTTCTTTCCACTTGTCTGATATAGGTGATTTTTTATAGTATTGTATATAGTTGTTTTGAAACACTAGAATTTGGGTTTTTGAGAGATCTTGGGCATGTATATCATATTGTTATTCTCCTTTGACTTATTTATTGATGATATACATATGCGAGGTTTTCACACTCTAGGTTGTCTTAACTTGTGTGTCTTAGGTTAATTGATTAGTTTAAGGTTTAATTGTTTCCGCTATAACTATGATAACTCACTAATTGATCAACTCAACTTTTAATTGTTTTTAAATGATAAATGATAAAGGAAGGTTGACTAGGCTTGTGTGACTCAACAAGAGTAGCTCGGGGGTCCACGTAAGTCTAGGCTGGGCGGGGCCCAGTTTAGGATTATGAAACTGGGGCCATCACAGTTTTTATCAAAGCTAAATTTTTAAATACTGGACTCTTAATTTAAATTACAATACATTAAGACATAAACAAGCGGAATTTAGGACAAGGATCCTGACTTAAGTCTTAGTTGGGAAGTGAGGAGAGTTGGAAAATTTAAAAACTAGAGTATGAGCTATTTGATTATTGTACATATTATTATCGATAGCTATGTCCTGATTGTAAAATCACTTTCTTTTCAGTTAGCGATGGCCGATCAGCCCGATACCAGCAATTGTGGTATAGGGGACGTACATGGGAGATTAGATGGCATGTTGCAAATGATTACGTCTCATGATTAGCAACTTGAGGAGATTCTCTAATTGTTTAGGGCTCAGGCGACAACATCATCTTCCATGTTAGCAGCTCCAGTTATTCAGGCTGGTAGTGTTCCTACAGTTCATGATACACCTGCAGAACCTATAGTTCAGGCAGGACCTGGAATGGCCGAGGAAGCTCATGTTCAGGCTGATATAGTACCTCCTACACCTGATATATCGGCTGAGGATAGGCCGAGTACGCCAACTAATACGGGTGCTAGCGTGACAGCTGAGGCGAAGCAGGCTCGCGAGTTTCAGAGGCATCATTCGGAGAAGTTTCACAAGGGTACTAACCTTGAGGCTACAGAGAGGTTTATGAGGAGCCACAAGGAGATTCATGATGTACGAGCCACACCAACGCATATACAATCGAGTATATCATCAGTTCCACTATTCAGCGAGGCCGATGTTTCAGTGGCATCGAAGGGGAAGCCTAAGGACTGGGCTGAGTTCAAGGAAAGGTTTAACCAGAAGTGCATTCCTCCTATAGTCCGTAACATGAAGAGGACTGAGTTTCAGACCATTCGACAAAGGATTCGAGGAGCCAGTCATGCAGTATATGGACCAGTATCTACACTTGATGGAGCATGTCGGGGGTGCAGCCGACACTGACGCCGACCGGACTTACTACTTTGTACACAGTTTACTAGACTCTATTAGTTTTGTAGTAGTGACGACAGCTCCGAGGACACTACAGGAGGCTTATGAGAGGGTTATGGCCAGCGAGAGTTTTCTGAGCGCACGCACTGGAGCACTGGTGGCATCATCAGTACCAGCACAGTGAGGGAGTGGTTCCAGAGGAGACCAGAGGAGCAAGAGACCCAAATAGTGGATTTAGAGAGACTGAGCTTAGAGTGTAGAATCTGTTGCGTCTCTGCCTGCCACACTTATAGTACCATCTACTCCAGTATGGAGTTATGCTAGGACACTACCGTAGCCAGCACAGTCAAGTCCTCAGAGACAGCAGTATCAGCGGGCTGAGGGCAGTGGTAGTGGCAAGGATAAAGGAAGTGGTCACGGGTAAAGGTATAGGCAGGGTCAGATATACGATCAGGGGAAAATTCAAAGTTTTGGTCAGTCATAAAGACAGGGATAGAGTGTTCAGTCTAGAGCAGGTTCTCAGAGAGCATGCTATGAGTGTGGACAGATCGAGAATTTCATCAGTGCGTGTCTATGATTGGGCTGAGGGAAATCGCAGCAGAGCCGGGAGCAGGTTCACGCAATTGCCGTACCAGATCCGACTGCCAGCCGTAATTTGATTAAACGTATGGTTTATATTTGTAGTCGATTCATGCATGCTATGTTTGTTTCAGGTTCTACTGTTTCTTTTATTTCGGGTTGTATGGTTGATGAGTTGGGTTTGAGACCTACTAGACTAGAGAGACCCTTGATCCTTACCAAAAACTGCTGAGGACAAAATCTACCTGAATTTATTATATGTTGACGGTTCGGTAGAGATAGAGGGTCATATCATGCCAGCAAACTTGGAAGTGTTGGAGTTCCTCGAGTTTGATGCATTACTAGGCATGGATTGGTTCAGTGCTTATCATGCACAGATCAATTGCTTCAGTAAGAGAGTCACATTTCATATTCTAGAGCATCCAGAGTTTAGTTTTCAGTGGACTTCGACTAATTTGCCTATCACCAGAGGTAAAGTTTCCACTAGTATAGATGTCGAGACGTTCGCTAGTTTCTTGAGTACGACGAAGCGGGTTGTGACTAGATTGGAGGAGGTATTAGTGGTACATGAGTTTATGGACGTCTTTCAAGCAGAGCTACCAGGGCTATCACCGGCTTGGGAAATCGACTTATTATTGACTTGGTCCTGAGGACCAAACTTATTTCGATTCTGTTGTACCGTATGGCCCCGAGAAAGCTAGAGGAGCTGAGGGGACAACTTGATGAGTTATTAGAGTAAGGTTTCATCTACCCGAGCATGTCACCTTGGGGAGCACCGGTATTATTTGTCAAGAAGAAGGACGGCAGCCTACGATTGTGCATCAACTACCGGTAGTTGAATAGGGTGACAATGAAGAATAAGTATCCACTTCCGCGTATTGATGACTTGTTTGACCACCTGACAGGAGTAGAGTGGTTCTTAAAGATAGATTTGAGATCTGGGTACCACCAGCTGAGGATTAGAGTGGAGGATAAGGGGAAGACCGTGTTTTGCACTCAATACGGGCATTACCAATTTACAGTCATGGCGTTTGGGGTGACTAATGCCCCAGCGATGTTTATGGATTTGATGCATCGAGTGTTGAGATAGTACTTAGATTGGTTCATTATTGTGTTCATCGACGACATTTTGTTCTACTTTAGGAGTTGTGAGGATCACGACGAGCACCTCAGGATGATTTTGTAGATACTGAGGGAGTACAGGTTGTTTGCCAAGTTCATTAAATGCGAGTTTTGGCTTGTAGAGGTCAGATTTCTTGGACACATTGTCGAAGCAGGCAGAGTGTCAGTGGACCCCGCTAGGGTCAAAGTAGTGATTGATTGGCCTACACCGAGATCAATGTTAGACATTTACAATTTTCTTGGCTTAGCATAGTATTATCGACGTTTTGTACAGGACTTGTCGAAAATTGCGACACCTATAACACAGTTGACGAAGAAGGATATTAGATTTCAGTGGACAGACGGTTGTGACCAGGCGTTCAGACTTTGAAGGAACATTTAACTAACGCGCTAGTGCTGGTATTGCCTAAGTCAGGGAAGGGTTTTGAGGTGAACACCGATGCTTGGAAAGTCAATTTGGGCTGTGGTTTGATGCAAGACGATAGAGTGATTGCCTACGCGTTGCGACAACTGAAGGTTCATGAGAAGAACTACCCTATGCAAGACTTGGAGTTGGCAGTGTGATGTTTTCACTGAAGATTTGGCACCACTATTTCTATGGTGAGAGATTTATGTTATTCTCTAACTACAAAGTTTGAAGTACCTATTTACTCAGAAGGATCTGAATATGAGATAAAGGAGTTGGCTTAAGTTCCTCAAGGATTATGATTTCTCTTTGGAGTACCACCTAGGGAAGGCCAACGTTGTTGCAAACGCATTGCGCCGCAGAGGGTCAGACTTAGAGGTTGTTACCTACCACATGACACACGAGTATGGGTCGCTCGAGGTAGTCAAGAGGTTGTATTTTGTTGATATTTCGACCCACACCAAAGTATTAATTTATGAGCAGATGAGGACTTAAACAATCTCTATTCACAGTGTACTTGATGGTCAACGGGTAGACGAGTAGTGGCCAGAGATAGGGTCAGAGTTCTAGTCAAGTGCAGAGATAGGGACAGAGGTCTAATCAGGCACAAGGATAGGGATAACATAGTCCGTCTGGATCAGGATCTTAGAGAGGTTGTTGGGAGTGTGGAGAAATAGGGAATTTCATTAGTGCATGTCCACGACTGGGCCGAGGGTAGCCGCAGCAGAGACTGAGAGCAGGTTCATGCCGTTGTTGCACCAGATTCGACTGCCACCCGTTATTTGATTGAGGGTACGGTTTACATTTGCGAAAGTTTTATGCATGTTATGTTTAACTCTGGTTCTATTGTGTCTTTTATTTTGGGTCGTATGGTTGATGAGTTAGGTTTGAGACCTACTAGACTAGAGAGACCCTTGATCTTTAGCACGGCTATTCAGGACAAGATCTACCCAAATTTGTTGTGTATTAACTATTCGGTTGAGATAGAGGGTCATATATTACTAGCTAATCTGAGAGTGTTGGAGTTCCTCGAGTTTGATGCAATTTTAGACATAAATTAGTTGGGTGCTTATCATACACAAATTCATTGCTTCAGTAAGAGAGTCACATTTCAGATTCTTGGGCATCCGGAGTTTAGTTTTCAGGGGACTTTGACTAGTTTGTCGATCACCAGAGGAAGAGTAACCACTAGCATAGATGTTAAGACGTTCGCTAGTGTATTAAGTACGCCGAAGCGGGTTGTGACTAGGTTGGAGGAGGTATCAGTGGTATGCGAGTTTCCTGATGACTTTCAACAGAGCTACTAGGTTTACCACCGCCTAGGGAGAGACTTTATCATTAATTTAGCCTCGGGGACCAAACCTATATCAATATCGTCGTACCATATAGCTCCGAAAAAGTTAGAGGAGCTGAGGGGTCAGCAAGATGAGTTGTTAGAGTTAGGTTTCATCTACCTGAGTATGTCACCTTATGGTGCACCGGTCTTGTTTGGCAAGAAGAAAGACAACAACTTTCGATTGTGCATCGACTATAGGCAGTTGAATACAGTGACAGTGAAGAAGAAGTATCCATTTGCACGTATTGATGACTTGTTCGACCTGCTAACAGGATAGCACAGTGGTTCTTGAAAATTGATTTGAGATATGGATACCATCAACTAAGAATTAGAGCGGAGGATAGTGAGAAACTACATTTCGCACTCAATATAGGCATTATTAGTTCATAGTCATGCCATTCGGGCTGACTAAATCCCTAATGATGTTTATGGATTTGATGCATTGCGTGTTGAGACAGTACTTGGATTGGTTCGTCATTATGTTCATCGATGACATCTTGATCTACTCCAGGACTCGTGAAGATCACGAGGAGCACCTTAGGACAGTTTTGCAGCTACTAAATTGTTCGCTAAGTTTAGTAACTGTAAGTTTTGCCTTGTAAAGGTCAGATTTCTTAGACACATCATTGGAGCAGGTAGAGTGTCAGTGAACCTCACTAAGGTCAGAGCAGTGATTGATTGGTCTACACCGAGATCCGTGTCAGACATTCGCAACTTTCTTGGTTTGGCAGGATATTGCAGGCATTTTGTTTAGGACTTCTTGAAGATTGCGACTACTGTGATGCAGTTGAAGAAAAAGGATGTTAAATTTCAGTGGACAAACGGTTGTGAGCAGGCATTTCAAACATTGAAGGAACGTTTGACTACCACACCAGTGCTAATGTTACTTGAGTCAGGGAAGGGTTTTGGGGTGAACACCGATGCTTTGATGGTCAATTTGGACTACGTTTTGATGCAGGACAGTAGAGTGATTGCCTACGCGTCATGACAAATGAAGATTCATAAGAAAAATTACCCTATGCATGACTTGGAGTTGGCAACAGTGGTGTTTTCACTAAAGATTTGGTGCCACTATCTCTATGGTGAGAGATTTGTTCAATTAACTAACCACAAGAGTTTGAAGTACCTTTTTACTCAGAAGGATCTAAATATGAGACTGAGACGTTGGCTTGAGTTCCTCAAGGATTATGATTTCCTTTTAGAGTACAACCCGAGGAAAGCCAATGTTGTTGCAGACGCATTGAGCCGCATAAGGTGAAACTCGGAGGTTGTTACCTGCCGCATGACACATGAGTATGGTTTGCTCGAGGCTATTGAGAAGATGTGTTCTGTTGATATTTCGATTGATACCATAGTATTGATTTGTGGGCAAAGGATGACTCAGACGGTCTCTATTCAAAGTGTGTTTGATAGTCAGCGAAATATCAAAGGTTTTTGGAGTTTGCTCAGAGTTCAGATCATCCAGATTGGAGTTAGTCAACAGACTCATGCCTAAGGCTTAGAGGGCAACTGTGGATTCCATCAGTGTTTGAGCTACATGATGAGATACTTCATAAGGCACACCACTCACATTTTACGGTTCATCCGGCAGGACCAAGATGTATGCAGATGTGCATCGTCTCTTTTGGTGGCTGGGCATGAAGACTAATGTTTCTGATTACGTTCGAGATTTGTCTGTCAGTTAAGGCTGAGCATCGTAGACCCAGTAGGTTATTACAGTCACTTCCCATTCCTCGGTGGAAGTAGGAGCATATCGCCATGGATTTTGTCAGTGGGTTAGCCCGATATCAGTGCGAACATGATAGTATCTGGGCAATTATGGACATGTTGACGAAGTCTGCACACTTCGTACCGGTTTGGACCACACATCGGGTGGATAGGTTGGCTAGTTTGTATGAGCGAGAGATAGTTCGACTACATGGTGTACCTTTACCGATTGTGTCTGATAGAGGGCCATAGTCCATGTCTCAGATTTGGCAGAGCATGCAGGCATAGTACGACATGCGGTTGGATTTCAATACCGTCTATCATCCATAGACTGATGGACAATCAAAACATCTAATTCAGATACTCGAGGATATGTTGAGGATGTGTGTGTTGGAGTACAGTGGGTCATCGAAGGAGTATTTTCACTTATGTGACTATGCCTACAATAATAGTTATCAGGCCAGTATTAGTATGGCACCATTTGAGGCACTCTATGGTAGACCGTGCAGATCTCCATCTTGCTCAGCTGAGCCAGAGGATGTAGCAACTATTGGGCGTAAGATTGTAGTAGATCACACAAAGACTAATGGACAGTTAGAGCATTTGATTCAGATACTCGAGGATATGCTAAGGATGTGTGTTTTGGGGTACGGTAGGTCATGGGAGAAGTATCTTCACTTGTGTGAGTATGCTTACAATAACAGTTATCAGGCCAGTATTAGTATGGCACCGTTTGAGGCACTTTACGGTAGACCGTGTAGATCTCCATGCTGATCGGCTGAGCCAGAAGATGTGGCAGTTATTAGACTAGAGATTGTTGTGGATAACACAAAAAAGATACGCCTGATCAGACTGAGATTGAAAGGTGCACAGGAGAGGCAGAAAAGGTATTATGACATGTATCACAGGGAGTTAGAGTACCAGGTTAGGGACTACGTTAATCTGAAGGTGTCTCCAATGAAGGTTAATATGAGAATTGGGATCAGAGGGAAGCTTGCACTAAGATTCATTGGTTCGTTCAGAGTTGGGAAGCCGATAGGTATAGTTGCATATGAGTTGGAGTTGCCACCTCAGTTAACTAGGATTCACCTTGTGTTTCACGTCTCTATGCTTCGATTGGATAGCTCGAGAGAGGGCAGACGACCGATAGTGGACTTGAGCGAGATAAACTTGAGGGATGACATCACTTATGACAAGCAACCTATTCAAATATTGGACTGAGAAGTATAGATTATGAGGAATAAGGAAATCTCGCCAGTCCTGGTCAAATGGTAGCACCACGGGGAGGAGGAGCTAACGTAGGAGCTCGAGTCTTGTGCAAGTACTTTCCCTACCTTTTCTAATTCGAAAAGTCTTTCTTTTAATTTCGTTTTAATTTTGAGGACAAAATTCCAATTAGTTGGGAAGACTATAAGGACCCTAAAATCTAACATGTGCCACTTGTCAATTTAGGTTGTACGTTGGCTCATTTGCCGTGATACAGTTGTCTAATTCTCGGTCGTCGACACCGATGTATATTATTTTTGTTGGGTGTTTGTATTATAAGTTATTACCCAAATGTAAATTCCAATGTCCCAAACGTGTAAGGACGTTTGTATGTGAGTGTTAGTGTTGGGAAACAAATTCGACCTGAGGAAAACGTGCATAACGGATTTCGGGCGCACTGTTGACGGGTACTTAGCAGTCTGGGGGACTAATTGAATTAAAAACATTGAAAAAAATGTAAAATAAATAATAAATAAACGTTGCATAACGTGTCTGGTACGTTGGTACATCTAGGAGCATACGACATGCAAATCGTGGTACGGTACAAGTTCGAGAATGCGAGGTTTTGAGCACAAACGATTAAGTTGTGAAATAGTGTTACCCATTGGAGTCATAAATAAGGAGCCAAGGTTGGTGGTTGGTGGTTGGTGTGTATGTGAGTCATGAGATGAGCCTCGAGATGCGCGTGAGAGGAGATGAAGAGATTAGTATAAAAACCTCATCAACTTTTCTTTTTCCTCCAATCTCATTTTCTTCTCTCTCAATGATTCCAACGAAAAGGGTTGGGGTTTTGTAGTGTTGCGACATGGATTAACACTGAGGGATCAACAACGTATGCTAGATAAGGTAAGATCCCGACTCCCCACGCGGTTATTTACGTTTTAACGCCTATTTTGAGCATTTTCGTCACGATGATTTCGGACGACATTTTCGGGTTTCGATTTTATTGGATTTTGTTGATGGATTTGATGATAATGGAATGGATTTAGTGTGTTGCAATGGTTGTTTTGATGATTTGTAAGTTGTTTGCATTTTTAGTGAATTTTTGGGGGATTTTGTTATGAATTTCGAATCTGAGAATTTTTTATGTTTCAACACGAAGTGAAGGTGGTTAGGAGTTGTTTTGGACGTCCCTAAGAGTTTGGGATAAGCTCATAATGCGGCGACACGAGCTGGGGTTTCAAAAAACCCCAGATGTGTGTTCAAGGTTGGACGCCACCAGGGATGCCATGGAGCATTAAGCCCAACGGCGTTGGTCACAGAGCCTAGAGCACAAGCTCTGGGAAAGGTCACGCTTTAAGTGACTCTGTAGAGTGGAATACCCCACAGTGCCATTCACGACGTCCGAGACAGAGGGTATCAGATGTCACACTTTATGTGATGCCACAGTGTTTTGACCCTACGGCGTGATACTGTTCATTGACCAATTTTTTGAGAAATTTCCTGAATGGGTCTGAATATGACCCAATACCCGAGAAATCGACCCAATTACACTAATGAATAAAATATAGAAAATTTGAGGTAAATTAACGAGAAATTTTAATTAATTGACTATCAGGGGTTATAGTTAGTGACGGGTCACACGGGGATTCATAGGAGGCGAGTCGGAGTTTGTGTGAGTGCGTATTAGCTTGGATACAAGTAAGCAAACCAGTGAGGAATTTTACAGTTATTTCATTGATATTTAATTTGTTGTTATTGCTCTATATATTCAAAATCTTGGAATTCTTATTGGTTGAGTGGTTCAATGGCAAATGAGTCATAGTGACTGCTTTTATACGTGATATGAGCTCTTAACTGGCACTGTTGATATCTTTCAATTGAGTGTATTTTAGGGGCACTTATCCGACACCATGGATATGTCATAGTCACGAGGGTTAGGGCAGGTAGGTTGTGTTCTCGTCTTGGAACCCGAGTCTGTTGGGTTTTTGTCGCGACTCAGTGACATTTTGGTCGAGACTACTTGCTAGTTGGATTTGTATTTATGACCCTCACTTTTTAATTGATTTATTTATAGTCTTTATATATTCATGTTTTCCCTATTCCTTTCTTTCTATCTGCATGAATTAGACTGTTTAATTTATTTTGAAATGTTGTATATATGTCTTGTTTGGCGTTACTTACCTAGGCTCGTCATTCTTGTCTTTGACAAAGTGCAAATCTACAGTCCAGCAAGGAGAAAGCTCCACAGCTAGGAGATTTTCTTTAAGGATATGGAGCGTCTCTCCTCTTATTTGATGTAGGTTTCATTTTCTTGTACTATTGTATATATTTCTTTTGAAACACTGGGATTTGGGTTTTTGAGAGATCTTGGGCATGTATATCTTGATGATATTCTCCTCTGACTGTTTATTGATGATGATATACATATGCGGGGTTTCCACACTTTAGGGTGTCCTAACTAGTGTCTTTGAGGTTATTTGATTAGTTTAAGATTTAATTGCTTCCGCTATAAGTTTGATAACTCATTAATTTGAATAACTCATAGTTAATTGTTTAATAAATAGTAAATGGTAAGGAAGGTTGACTAGGCTTGTGTGACTCAACGAGACTAGCTTAGGGGTCTACGTAAGTTTAGGCCAGGTAGGGTCCAGTTTTAGGGTTGTAGAACTGGGGCCGTCACATATATAGACGGTTGGTAGGGTGTTCTCTCATCGTGCTATTCTTTTTGTGCACGTCCATTAGTCCATAGCACATGTTGATAGTGGTCTCGGTGGATAGTTGGACCCGAGTATCATGACGGGGCACGTGTTAGTGTATTGTGGGTCTACGTCGACCATCGAGAGGACCCGGAGACTGGCCATGTTGGAGTGTACTCGTTGGCAGTGCTCGCGGGGAGTCTGAAGTATGGTGCTAGTCCAACTCAGGCTTAGACACACACTTTGAACTTCCTGTTACTTATTCTTGCGATGAGCACAATTGCATGTTTATTTTCCCGCATGTTTATTTAATAGCTTATTAAATTCCAGCATTTAATTTATGTAATTACTCACTGAATTTCTTTGAGTTTCTGACTATGAGCCGGACTTGTACGTTTGTATATATGTATTTATCACATTTATATGGGTTTAGGATTGTGAAAGACACCTTATGATATATATTTTGATATTTTGATACATTTTAAGGTTTACTTTACCGTTATATGATAATTACGGGTTTATGCAATAGGTTTATGTTCCAATAACATGATATGAATGTTTCAATTTTAAACTATCATGTCTTAAGTCTACCACTGATAATTGATGATATAACAGATGATTGGAGTCCAGTAATTGAATCAAATAACAATAGTGATTATAACGTTGAGGTTTTAAAAGATATGTGGTAAGTTTGATGGTTGTGAGACACAACTGGCAGTGATGTGGCTGATTGTGGGCCCACGTGGCACCCGTAACAGGCCTCTGGGTTTGGGGCCATTACAGAGGTTATCCTTACTAATCCACACACAACGATCTGGTTCTATCGATCGAAAGTTAGACCTAGTGGCCAATATAAATCAATTGTCTTAATAAAAAGCACATTGACTCATTAATCCTATTTGTTCAAAAGATTTGTCATGAATTTGGTTATGAATGTGACTGTAATATTGAAATAGTGTGACGATCAATAATTGCTCTCTATAAACATAACATTACACAAACACCATTAGAACCACATACGAAAAAAAAAAAAAAAAAAAAAAAAAAAAAAGGATTAGCGAAGGAAAAAAACCTAAAGCTTCCAACAAAGGAAGACAAAAATCAAAGCTTCTATAAAGGGAAGACAAACTTCCTACAACTAAAAACTAAAAACTAAAGAAGAGGACCAACGCAACAGACGTACAAATCCACAAATGGTTGTTAAGACAGATGCACCACAGAAGAATGGATCCAATCTTCAAAGATTTGAAAAGATATGCAATTTATTGTACAAATAAAACATAGAGAAATGTATTGACTGGAACCATGACCGGTCAAAAGAGAAAATCGGCGGTGATTCAAAATCTTGAATCAAGAGAGAAGATAAGAAAAAAAAATATTTTAGGGTTTAGAGTCACTGCAAGAGATAGTGGTTTATGTTAACTACTCTTTTCGGTTAAAAACATAAGACATTCTACAAAATCCCTCCTTCAAAAAATTAGGCCTTTTTTGAATTGGATAACTTTTATACCTATTTTACCCCTCTTTGATCAAATATTTAATTGTAGTTAAACACTTGTTCTTCTTTTATGGGATGAAATTAAATAAAGAGTTAAATGCAGCAAGAATGTAAGTGAAACTAATATTTAATGCTTTTTTAATATGTGTTTTGACAAAAAAAAAAGGTGTTTTCAACAAAAGGCCTTTTTTTTTACCGAAAGGAGTATATTGTATTTGTCAAATTATAATAAAACTGATCTCCATTATTACTATAGTAATTTTAGATATTAAAATTGTTTGAATCTAAAAAATAAAAAAAATAATAATAACTTTGCACTAAGATCCACTCATGATTGGCGGGCCATTCTGTTGATTTCTTAAGAATAAAACTCAATAAAACTTCACTTGATCAACTTGAACTGCTATACAAATATAAATCTCCAGAACATATACATACTTGAATCGATTACATGATTTCAAGTGATAATTAATTGTATTACACTCACATATATATAGGCTTCTTCTTAACTAACTACCCATGACATGATGGCCCCACTACATTATAACTATCCATGTACACAAAGTAGTGCTACATGTTCTACCCATTACATATACTAACTACCATAACTTACTCACATCACCATGCACATTGTACATGCATACTCCACTATACACATTAAATCAAATCATAAATTAAACATTCAAATATTTAAACATAACTTTAAATTAAATTTGAATCACATGTCCTAACATTCCCTCTTGATTCAAATTTCTTGTGAAGCTCACCACTTCACACTTGAACTCATTAAGCACTTGTCTTTTCACGAAACTAAAATCTTTAATTATGTGAAGCACATGTTTTCACAATGATGATATACTTTCCATCACCCTTTCCTGGAGCAGTTGTCTCTAAATACTCTTTGTGAAGCACTTGTCATCACATTTCTAAAACAGAGTTTCTTCGGTGGTCACCTCCGTGATTACCGCACGATCAACAAGCGAATCATCATTGACTTCACCGAAGCATTCGCACTCTCATGTTGGAGCTTCTTGGGTATTGCCTTTTTATTCTTCACAAACACTTCTTCAAGATCTATCTTCGCATTACTTTTTCGCGAATTAGCCTCTACTTTTAGAACAGAATATGCCTCAGGATTGAACCATCGGCTTTGATACCATGTCCCAACACAGACAAGTACCCCAGCTAATGAACAGATCTACCTAGTTGCACCCAAGACAACAAACTAACTTTGCAAGAAAGGGTGTAAAAAATAAGATTAAGAAGGTATTGCCATTCAAGTAGATGACTCACTGATTTGGTATTGGGTAACTTGGGTAAAGAGGTTGGGAGCATCGTAGAATGCAAATTGTAGTTTCTTTCTTATTAAAAATAAAACAAAAACTAAAACAAAAAAAAAAATCAAAAGTAAGGTGTCATTATCACTCACTTAAAACAAATAAATTAATTAAATTAAAAAAAAAACTTTTAATTATTAGTGTCTTGGTCAAATGCCTTCAAGAAGTACAGACTGGTTCTTGAAAAAAAGTACTGACAGACTGGTTCTTTTTTTGGTTACAAAGTACATACTGGTTGTTCGAGCGAAGGATTAAAGAAACAAGGTTAGGAGAACAACCTCACTTATAGAGCCTAACAACATCAAAGCGTGGATTAGTCATCACGGTAGATGTCATCAGATGTTGAGTTTTCTAAGAGAGCAAAGTGAATGATTCTTTAAATTCAGCAACACAAACTGTTGCGCTTATTGTGATTGTCCAAGTCCAACTACTAGGAGTGAAGACGCAATTTGCTGATGTCTTGGGAGGTTCTAGGCTTAGTAGTACGTCAATTTTATCGAAATAGTTAAGATAATTAAGAACGAAAATATAGCCAGATTGGAAATAACAAAAAAAAAAAAATGTCAAATTGAGATTCTTTTGGTTCTCCAAAGAATTCATGCCCAGAAAGATTCATTTTAGCTAATGATGGTTTCAATCCCCAATTGTACATCAATGTTTCAAATCATAAACACTGCAATGTTTCAAACCATAGACACTACAAAGAAATCCTACCCTGAGAAAAGGAATTAAAATTACAACAGATAGAATGATGAATAAAATGACAGATTTAACACTCATCATTCTCTCAATTTATTTAAAATCAACACAAATGCCTCCACCATAAATAGAGATTGACTAACTAATCACTGTTATTTCTATTGTTATTGTTAAGATGGTGAAAGTGGTGGTGGCTGTTATTCCCAGGCCTCCTCCCCGGCTTCAGCTGCGACAACTCTGAAAGTGTCTTCATGAAGAACTGCATTCTCTGCATCTCGAGCTCCTTCGCAAACCCCATCCGCTGCTTCTCCATTTCCACCACCTGCTGCAGCTTCGACGTCTCTGCCCTCTCATATGCCTCAACCAATTCTAAAATTGCAATGCTCAGATCTCTCATCGAATTCTCCCACTTGCGACGACTGGTACCCATCTTTCTCTTTCTCGTCTCTCCCAAATTCAATGCTCTATCAATCCTAGGCCTTTTTGGCTCTCTCACAATCTCAGGTGGGAAACTATCCGAAGACTCCGGTTCGGACATTGAGGAGTTTGTCTCTGTTGATCCAGCCGTTTCAAACTTTTCCTTCTTCACCTGTTGTTGCGGAGGTTTATGAAACGTCCTACCTCCCACTGGAATGGCTACAGGAACATGCGCTCGAATCTGAAGCTTAGGAGCACTAGGCACACTGCTAGCATTAGCTGTAGCAGCAGTAGCAGTAGCAGTCGCAGAGATCTTGGAATTGGGCCCAATAAGCTGATCTAAGCGATTGAAGAAATTCCACTTGCTCGGGCCCTGACCTGACATCGTCTTGCTCTTCTCGATCTTGTACTTCTTCTTCAAGGTGTCGATACGATTCTTGCACTGGATGTCTGTTTTGGGGGTTTTTGAGTAGTCTTCACTGCTGTTCACAATGTCCGCAACTTCTTTCCAGTGCTGCTGCTTCAGGTTTCCCCTGCTCAGCTCCAGGTATCGCTCCCCCCATGCCTCTATCAGCACTGATGTTGCACCTACACTCCAACAGTCTTCACGTCCTCCACCGGCACCACTGGGTCTAGGCTGTTGTATTGGCAGAGCAAGAGTCAGAGTTTGTTGGGGAGGCGCAGCAGCCACCGTAACTGGCTCAGCTGCCAAAGGTTGGTGGTCGTTTTCATTGTTTGAGTATAATTGCGTCTCTTCCTCATCTTCCATGAGGTGAGATTAATGAACGGAATCAGTTATCTAACAGAAGTTATCTTCTTCTGCAATCATTTCTTCATCACCAGCAACACGTCTTTGCAAACCTGCAGCATGCGTGTTGATCTTCTTGATTTCAACTCTGATGAAAGTAATAAACGGAACAAAAAAAAAAGTACAAGAAAAGTTCTGGTTTTTTTAATCACATCATATCAAAAAAGCAATAGTTCAATCTTGAAGACAAACATCATGCAGAGTCTGAATCTTCACTAATAAGATAATCAAAGTGATTGTTTTGAGTTCGTTACAAAATAGTAACAGGACTTGGAAAGTGATTGTTTTGAGTTCAACGACACCAGTGGCTAGATAGTGAAAGATTCAAAGACCAAAAAATTGGGTTGAAAAAAAAAAAAGTACCTCTCAATAAGCTTTATCATTTAGTTTTATGGAAAGAACATAATCAATGAATAACAAAACAGATCATTTAAGATAATTAAAAGAAACAGTTCTGGATACCAACTAAGAATGATCCTCATTATTCTTTGCGCCATTTGTTTCATACATGCCTTCTCGAATAGAAGTTCTTCAGGCCTCTTTAACTTATTCAACTGTTCTATGCCAGAACTTGCACCTCTTTTTATCACAATCCACAGCGCTGTTCACGCTTTTAACGAAATTCATAGTTATCATCCAACTTTGAAGCAAGAAAACGTTTCTGTACAAAAATCTCCTTGATTCCGCCCATGATGCACTTGGCCTTTAGAATGTTGGTCTTTCACCGTTTTGTAGCTTTTTTTTTTTTCTCAACAAATGTGCTGCAATGATAAGCCAAGCTTCACCATCATGCTTTTAGATTCGTAGATAAATCCTCTACGTACGAATCAATCCTTCGTTTCTAGTTAATTATGCACACCATTGACTTTAGAAGGTTGATATGAATTTCTTCATAAGTTTGAATTGCTTGGCACCTATTTATCAACAGTAGTAGGAAAAAAGGAACAAGGCATAGGCATCGCAACTGGCTCTTTTATAGTCTTAGTCCCAAAAGTTTACCATTGGATATCAGTAGAAGGCTAGGCAACATCATCATTTTCACTCATTTGTAAATTAAGAGCAATAGGCCGATCAAGTCTTCAATTGTCTTCAAAATTCTACCAATTCATCAAGCCTCGTTATTCTCTTCAAAAAATCATTCCTATCATTAATAGCTTGATCACCACCTTTTCCAGTAGCTCTTCTCCTCCATCCTCACTTTGTAAAATAGGAAAGAGTAAGAATATTGAATTAAAAGTAAGCAATGCAACCTCACTTTACAAAATAGGAAAGAGTAAGAATATTGAATTAGTTGCAACTGGGTACATACCAAGAGAGAGCTATCCAGATAATGAAAATGAGAGATACAGAGCTGGAATGGTTGGTAAAGGCTACGTGCAGACCAAAGGGATAGAGTCACTATACTGAAGTATTCTCTCCAGTTGTGAGACACACTTCTATCCACTTCTTGTTAGATTTGGTGGCCTATTTTGATCTAGATTCGGTACAACTTGATGTAAAGACCACTTTCTTGCTTGAAGATATGGTGAAAATTATATACATTCCTCAACCAAAAGGTTATCAAGTTACCTGGAAAGAAGATTGAGTTTGTATTGAACAAATCCTTGAACGGCTAAAAGAAGTCTCAGAGGCAGTGGTACAAGCGCTTCGATCAGTTTATGATTGGCCAAAAAGTACATGAGGAGTAATTATGCACATTGCGTCTATTTTCTCAAGTATCGTGATGGTTCTTTCATTTATTTGCTCTTATAGGTTGATAAGATGCTTAAAGCATCTAAGAGCTTGGTGGAGATAAAACATCTCGAATCACATATAAAGACTGAATTTGAAATGAAAGATCTTGAAGAAGCAAGGAAAATTCTTGACATGAAGATCGAACGAGACAAAGGAAAAGGTATTCTCGTTGACACAATTTTTTTTTTTTGAAGAAAGTGCTAAGCAGTTTGGTATGAATGGAGATACTAATCCTGTAAGCACATCGTTGGCTCGTAACTTCAAGTTTAGTGCTTTGATGACTTCGCATACAGATGAGGAAAGTAGTTACATGGCAAAGGTTCCGTATATGATGGCGGTTAGAAGTTTGATGTATATGATAGTGTGTAAGAGGCTGCTTTGGTAAGTAGATACATCCATGATTTTGAAAAAGAGCATTGGCAAGCAGTAAAACATATTTCGCAGATTATTATTGGAAGTGGAACCGTGAAAGTTGATTTGAAGCTTAGAAGATCATAAATTTACTTCAAAATAGTTTCGTAGATTCAAATTATGATAGTAATTTGGATAAACGGTGTCTCCGAGGTCTATGTTACAGTCTAAAGAAAGGATGTATATGCAAGTGCATCCCAATCATCAAGAAGTGCGAAATGCTGGATGAGTTTGTTGTCTTTAGAAAAAAGAAATTAATGTGCTTGTTGTCGTTTGTGACACGTGTTATTAGCACACAAAACAAACTCGGGCAAAATTGAAACTCGGGCAAAATTGGGATGAAAATATTAAAAAGTCATTTAAATTATGAAACGCTAGTAGCGTTTAAACCTTGAGATTATCATCTAGATTATTTTTGGATAAGCTACTCTACCAAATATAACTTATTGGTCAAAATAGCTTAAAATCTAGCTTATAAGCTAGTTTTTGAGTGCCAAATTGAGCCTAAAACATTGCCGCCTGCCCGCTTCAACAAATTGACTTGCAATCTCAAGTTAGTTTCCTTGCCACCATCTTGAGTTTGAGGAGGGGGGATGTTAGGTGACTAGTTACCATATTCTTCTCCATTGATTTGTTTCCTTATTGTACAAACTTTTCTTGTATTGATTGTTTCCTCATTGTACAACTCACAATAACATCATAGCCTCAATCCCAAATAAATTGGAGTTGGCCACATGACCAAACTCTTCCATTGCGCTCATTTTAGTGCAATTGATGGCGAGCTTTCAAAATCGTTTAAATTCCTCCTAATCGATTTGTCCCAAGTTAGCTTCGGTCTACCCTAATCTCATCAAATTTCTTCAGTTTCTATTGTGTCAACTTACCATATATTGTAATGCTCTAAAACACTACAAAAAAATGCAGGATTAGCGACGGGATATCCTGTCGCTAATTCTGTACGAACCGACAGGATTAGCGACAGAGTGGCGCGTCGCTATTTTGGTTGGCTTAGCGACGGGGTCCCCGTTACCAACAACAATTCAACAAAAAAACAACAAAACAGTTATTTTTTAAAAAATTTTGACGAAAGTTTTAAAAAAATAGTTATTTTTGGGATGAAAATAAAAATAACTCCTCCAAAAAAGAAATCTCCTACCAAAAAAAATAAAAAATAAAAAAATTAACAACAATTCAACAACAATATATTCCATTATAAAAAAAATTTGTTCCAACACATAATTTTTTTTTTTTTTTAAATTAAGATATAGTGGAACAAGAAGCAGCAAATCACCAAAATTAATCAAAAAGCCTAACAAATCACAAATCATAAAACTAAAATAAAAAAACCCTAAGAAATCACAAACCCTAACCTCGCATGGGGGCGGTGGCAGAGACGGCCGAAAAGAGCAGGGACGATGGAGGCTGAGTAGATCTGGGTAGTGGAGTGATGGCGGCGGTGTCGGATCGGACCCGTGGGTGGTGAACAGAAGAAAGGGCGCACCGGCGAGAGAGATAGAGAGAGAGAGAGAGAGAGAGAGTGACGACTGACGGATCTGGGCATGCAGTAGCGGGGCAACGAATCTAAGATAGAGAGAGGGAGAGTCACGGATGAGAGGGAGAGGGGAGTGGACGGGAGGGAGCGCAGAGAGGGAGCGAGAGCAAAGTGATGTGGGAAGGATGAGTTTGTTTTTTCTTTTTTTTTTTTTTCCGTCGCTAAATTCCGACACGTTGTCGCTATCGCAACCCCGTCGCAAATCTGGGTCGCTATTTGTAGTGAAAATAAGAGCATCCTATTAAACAAATACACAATACAATTGATTAATAGATCTTATTAAATCCATGGCTACTTCTGACAACAGAGACTTCTCTCTGGTGTTGCTCGCGCTATTTATGATAGTGATTTTAAAGCTCACAATTCCACTTGCATTCTAGTTAGTAATCACTAATTTTCATCATTCATCATCCATCATCCTTTTTCGTCCATTTGCGTGTGATTTGATTTGGAAAATAAAAAATCTAAAGTATGATTTTTGGATTTCAACTTTTCTCAAGGAATTTAACCTAGGCTCAATCCTAATGAGAAATATAGGTTGTAGGTGATCAAATAAAGCTTGGTACGGGAAATATAGGTTAGAGGTGGATTCCCAAGGTCATTGAAGGCTCCAGTATTGATGGATTGCCACCCTACCATATCATCGGTTCAAAGTTTTATTCTAATTAAAACCAAAGGACTAGCTACCCACTCGTGTTCTTGTGAACATAAAATGAATATACATGTTGTGACTATTGTTTCCTTGACTTCGCAACAATTATTCCCCTCTTATTAGTTGTCATTGATTATTAATGGTTTATTTACTTGAAATTGTTTATTTTTTGTTGACGGTTTTCAGGATCCCGTTGGAAAGAGGAAAGAAAAGTTATCACACTATATGTGACTTCATCGGAGCTTCCTCTGTTTGAACTTACTTTGCTTTACATAAACTGTATGGGGTTAACGGGAGTTTGAGAATAGGCCTTGAAATAGTAATGAGATTTTTTTGTTCTTCGTAAATGGTTGTTACCTCTTTTGATGAGTTGAACATGAAAGTTTTGGTTTACATAAAATTGTTCTTATTGGAACTTTAGAGCAACTAGAGTAAAACTACTCCAAATTTGGAGTTCCACTATTCACCCAACTCTGTAATAGAGTTCCTTTTTTTTCATTTTATTTTTTTTGTTTTAAAAAATTATAAATTATTATTTCTTTTTCAAAAAAATATGAATATATTTTTTTCATAATTTTTTAATGATTAAATAATTTATTAAAATTAATACAAATAAATAACAAAAGTAAGAAATAGAGTTTTGGTGTAAAAATAGAGTTTGTGGTTAGAGAAGAAATAGAGTTTGATATGACAAAACTGTAAAATAGAGAGGAAAATAGAGTATTGTGGTTGGAGATGGTCTTACGAACTATTATGAAGTTTAGTTTCTTGGTTATTGATTTTGATTCAATGATTATCTAGTACAGACACAAGAGGTTGAGGTTTTATCGATCAAATATTGGACCCACCATAACTTTTAGTTTTGAAAATTTGTTGGAACAGGTTTTGAGGATTTTGTTAAGGCTAACTAGGTTATTTTAATCCCACCATGATTAGGGCAGGATTAGGATAATCTAGGTTTATTAGACACTCTAAGTAAGATGGTAAGATGGGTTTGACGCATATTAGCTACATAGTTGTTGAGTCATTTAACTTTTGCATGTCGATAAGTGCACAAATATTGAGGTATATTAATCCCAATTATTATGTAGTGATGTGGTAAAACGAATGTAATTTAATCACTTCTCCAATTGAGCGGACAAGTAACTGCCATTTAGGCACCTTTGACAAAATAACAAAAGAACGGGGATCAGACGTGCATTTGCAACTCTCTCTTCTGAGATGGCTACTCAATTATTTTGGAAGGGGTTAGCTACCAAGTAATAAAACTGAAAATTTTAAATTTGCCATGGGTTATAGCCCAGTGCTGGCAATAAGTGGTCTACCTATGCACATATTGTTAGCCCTAAGCTATAGCCCAAGGCAAACTTGGAATTTTCTTTTCTTATTATTAGGTAATTTAGTTAAACCAGATTTGTTAGTCAGCCCAGTCCCAAAAAATTGTGTAGCCCAGTCCATTCAAAAGAGAGAGAGAAGCAAAGGCATGTGTAATAAAGAGCCCATATTATTTTGCTACAGCAGGTTGCAGGTTTTGACAAGGTTGCCCCACTCAAGGAGTGATTAAATAACATACTTTTGGAACATATTTGTTATACAATGATTGGGATTAACATATATTGAAATATGCACACATATCTCCATGCAAAATCTAAGGACTAACAACTAGATGCTAATGTATGTATTAAAAAAAATGTTAATCTCTTTCTTCTCCACTAACAAATCTATTGATAGGTCTGTCAAAAAGAATGTTATTTAATCACTTCTCCAATTGAGTGGACAAGTGACGACCACTTGGTCACCTTTGGCGAAATAAGGAAAGAGTTGAGATTGAGCACGTCATTTACAACTCTCTCTTTTGGGTTGGGCTACACAAATATTTAGGGTGGGGCTGACTTACAAACATGGGTTAACTACTAAGTAATAATAGCGGAAAGATTCAAATTTTCTATGGGCTATAGCTTAGGGCAGGCAATAAGTGGGTTTGCCTTGTACATATTGTTAGCCTTAAGTTGTAGCCTGAGAAAAAACTTAGGATTTTCACTTCTTATTATTAGTTAAATTAGTTAACTTAAATTTGCTAGTCATCCCAGCCCCAAAAAATTGTGTAGTCCAGTCCATTCAAAAGAAAGAGTAGTGGTAAAGGCACGTGTAATAGTTAACCCAAATTATTTTTCTATACAATGGTTGTGATTAAGGATAAAAAAATTCGACAAATTTCGCTGAATTTTAGGCTAATTTTGTCGAGATTTGTTCCAACGAAATGAAATGCAAAGTGAGTTTCAAAATTACACGATTTCGCCGAAGTTTTCGAAATAATTCAAAATTTTCGACTGCTTCGGTCACAAACCACAAAACAACAAAGAAAATTACTAAATTTCGATCAATAAAATCGGGAAACCCAAAAAAAGGAATATTCGTACTTGCCTTACCTATAAAGCTTCAAGATTTCGCATCAACAACACCTCAACTTCAGGTCTGCGAGGCGAGGTCTGCTTCAAGAAAAGAAGACACAATCACGGGAAGAACAGTGATTGCTCTCCTCTCCTCTATGGCTCTATGGTTTAAAGGCGAGGTCCGCGACCGCAAGGACGAGGAAATTGGAGAAGTGGAAAGGGAGGAGATCAAGACCATCGGTGTTTCATTTGGTTAATGAAGATTGAAAAAGTGAAGAAGCTGGGCCGAAAGTGAGAGGAGAGCAGAGTCGCGAAGCCGCAAAACGTAGAGGAGAGGAGATCAGATCACCAGAGGAAAGACCGAGAGGGAGAGGCTGGACTGCTGGAGAGCAAAGTCACGATTCATGAACCAGAGGAGGACTGGAGGAGAGGAGCTAGGAGGAAACCGAGACGACGAGACGCGGAGGCGGTGAGAAGATAAGAGGAGTCGGCTTGTATGCTAGTTGTTAGGGTTTTATACCTTATATATGTGTGCCTGTAGGTGTGAGTCTGTGACTCACTTGGTGACAAAAGAGTAAGTTTTTTATTCTTTGAGATTCATTTTACAATTATATTAGTTGATGAATAAGGCAAACAAACTCGTGGACTATTACTTTTTGAAGTCTATAAACTAGAATTGTTTGTGTTTTTTTCATACATTTCTCAAACAAAAAAACAAATTGAAAGAACACAAAAAAACCTCATTAAATCAAATGTTATGTCAAAAAAAAACCTTGTATGCATACTTATTTGTGGTAGTTATATATTAGTAATTTTTAAACATTGATGTAAGCCTTTTTTTTTGTTAACCCAAGCAAATTTATTCATTTGATCTAAAAAAAGAAAGATTATTTTAACGTTCTGATCAATTTTTTTTATCAAATTCCCATCAATTTTTTTGAAGCCCTTTCCAATCAACTTTTTCACTATCATATTTAATATATTTTATCTTAAAATACTAATAAATTAGATGGTGTAGTGACAATGTATGACTCATTGATACTAATTACTAAGTTATTGACAAAATAACTAAATAGTTATTTTCAAAAAAATATAAAAAAAAGTAAATTGTTAAAATTATACTATATTATAATAAATATTAATATATATATATATACATTTGTAATATTATTACTAAAAAAAGTTAGATCATAAACAAGTTTTTTAGAACTACTGACTACATCATAAAAGAGTTAAAAACTCATTGTCTCAGATGGTAACTTGGTATATATTACCAATAATGTGTCTAATTTAATTATTATATTATGAATACGAATTTTTTTTTGAGATTGTGATTTTTTGTTATTTGTATTTTGAATTTAAATATTAAACATTTTTTTTAATTTTCTTGTCCACAAATGTTTATATTAATCATACACAGTAATATCTAATGTATATAGATACACTTCATTGAGAAATGCCTCCCCGAAAGGAACCGGATTAGGCTGGAGATATGGAGAGTCTATTAATGGCAATCGACAAAAAACACGTTGTATGTTTTGCAAAGAAGAAATGAACTCGGGGAGAGTGTCAAGATTAAAGGAACATCTTGCAAGAGGTTTCAAAAATGTTAAAGGTTGTCCAAAATGTCCAAAGGTTATTTGAGATGAAATGCAAATACATATGAAAGAAAAATTAGCTGACAAGGTTGAAAAGGAACAAAGACTCCAGGCATTTTCTGATGCTTTGATGGAACATCCAAGAAATTATGAAGATGAAGATGATGATGATGATGGTGTTGCTATTGCTTATCCTCCGAATTGCACTACAGATTATGAGAGAACACAACATAGAATGGTTGTAAGGAAGTCAATGGACGAGAGGTGGGAAGCTGAGCAACTACACATATTTAACATGTCGAGACCAAAAACTCATGAAGTAGGGGGCAGTTCAAATGAGCGTGGATTTGAAAATCCCATTCGAGGGCAAGAAGCTCGTAGAAGTGTGTTTTTGCGAACATCAAGTGTGAGACAATCACGTTTTCCAATGAATCTTAATGGTTTTGCTCGTTCAACAAGTGTAAGAAAAGCAGATTTTCCCAAGACCCTAATACCATTAGAAAGTTGAATGCTAATCAAAGGTGGCTGAGCATGAAACCGGGGAGCTCATTAAAGCAAAAAGTCAATAGGGTGTTGTCAAAATTCTTCTACTATAGTAGCATTCTAACAAATGTTGCTACTAACAATCCTTATTATCAAGTTGCAATCGATGAAATAGCAAATTGTGGACCCAGATTCAAGGGACCTACAACTTATGAGCTTATGCATGGCCTTTTAGATGATGAATATAAGGAATTGTAGACTTACATTGCAAGCTTGAAAAAAACTTGGTCTCAATATGGAGTTACAATAATATGTGATGGTTGGACTGGACCGACGAGAATGTCAATAATTAACTTCATGGTCTACTGTAATGGAAAGATGCTATTTCACAACTCTGTTGATGTATCAGTGACAGTGAAAGATAATAAATTCATTTATAAATTGATGGCTGATGTTGTGAAAAAGGTGGGAAAAGAATATGTTGTCCAAATTGTTACTGATAATGGATCTGCTTTCAAAAAAGCTGGTAAAAGAATGATGGAGAGAAATAATCTATCTTGGACACCTTGCGCGGCACACTGCATCGATTTGATGCTAAAGGATATTGTAAATCATAAAAGAGTCGAAAGGATTGTTGATAAGGCCAAAAAAATTACTAATTACATTTACAATCATGGATGGGTGCTGACATTCATGAGGGAAAAATGTGGTGCCGATATCATTAGACCTGGGATCATTCAATTTGCCACCAATTATATTTCTCTAAGAAGTATTTTGGAGAGGAAACAAGGTCTAAGAGATATGTTTTCATCAAGAGAATGGGCAAGCTACCTCTATAGTAAAACTTCACAAGCATTAGAAGTTGAAGAACTGGTTGTGTCATCATCTTTTTGGGATAAAGCTCGAGCTATAGTGAACTCTCTTGATCCAATTTTCAAAGTTTTAAGGATGGTGGATGGTGATAAAAAACCCATTATGGGAGTCATGTACGAGGCAATAAGATTGATGAAGAGGCAATTGAGGCAGCATCACCTAAGTCGCACTATTGGACTATAAAATTTGTGGAAGAAAGATGGACAAAGCAATTATGTCACCCACTCCATAAAGCTGGTATATTTACACTATTGAACTTAATTGACCTTGAATATTAAATTGTTAATTTGTTAAATTATTTATACTATGCATTTGATTGATTCTCTTTTTAATTCTTATAGCATATTTTTTAAATCCAATGTACCAATATGGAGGGGATACGGGTATCGACCCAATGTTGCAACAAGCTTTAAATGAAGTGATTGCAAAATTAGAGCCAGACCCTGAAATACAATTAGCTGCATTGAATGAAGTAATTTTTAAAATTAGCCTAATTTATTTTTTTAATAATGCCTCTGCCAAAACTACAAACACGCTTTGTTTAAAAAAATAAAAACTATAAACATATTTATTTTTTGTAGTTGAAATATTTTCGAGACTCAATAGGGTCATTTGGATCTCGAGCAGCTAAAAGTGGAAAAAAAACACATCCGGGTAAACAACAATATTTAGAGCATTGAGATATTTCCTTATTAGTTATTACTTATTAGATATTAGTTATTACATATTTATTACACTAATGATTTTTAATGAATCCTTATTTATTTTGGACAAGAGCAGCAGAGTGGTGGTATGTATATGGTAACTCGGCTCAGAATTTGAGGAACATAGCTATCAAGATTTTATCGCAAACAACATCTTCTTCAGGTTGCGAGCGTAATTGGAGCACGTTTGACTTGATACATACATAGCAAAGAAATAGGCTGGGGTATGAAAGACTGCAAAAGCTTGTCTTTGTGCACTATAATATGAGGCTGTGTGAAAAATATCAAAGAAAATATGGTGATATCTTTATCACATGAGCCTATTGATTTAACAAAAATATTTTTTGAAGAGGGGGAGGAGAATCCTCTATATGAATGGGTGAAAGAAACAGACCAACCACTGATGGATGAACTAGGGGGTAGACCAAACTCACATATTGCAGCTGAAATGGGCATTGATGTTAATGAGTTAATGAAGAATGAGGTCACTAGGGGTCCAATTGGCTTATCTGTGCATTCGATCAATGATGACAATAACAATGCTTACATTTCAAGAAATGCTAGTGATGATGATGATGACTCCACACAACGCTCAAGCAGTGATGATAATGAGGATGAGGATGACGATGGTGGTGGTGGTGATGATGACGATGGTGGTGATGGTGGTATGCACATTGATAATCAATATTCAGAAGAATATCAAGATCAAGTGCAAATGAGTCAATTTAATCAAGTCAATCATGAAGATAAGTATCACAGATCAGAGAAATCAACACCCAAAGAAAGAATTCTGTATCAGCATAGGCGTAAATGTGCATCTCAAGGAGATATGGAGATTAGTAATGTTAATTCTCTGACGAGAGCATTTGGTGGCATTAGTGTTGAAGATAACTTCTCAAGGACAGGTGCGCATACTGGTGATTTTAATTTTATGGCAAGTGTATTTGGTAATATTGATGTTCAAGGTAACTTCACTAGGCCAACTTCTGAGTACAACACGTCATATGACTCCCACAACTTCCTCTCCAAGGTAAAGTATAAGAAAATAAATTACTAATCATTAATTTGCTCATATTAACCACATTTGGTTTTGGCATTGTTTTGTCATGTTTAATAGGTGCTTTTGGTCATAATGAAATTGGAAGGCACGAGCGCTCCATGCATATGGGTTTTGATTATGCAATCTCATATTCATCAGCGGCAAGTAATCCACAGGCATTGACATGCTTCTCTTAAGCCCTTATGAGGATCCCATGTATCCAAGATTAGGAATATTAGTCAATATAGATTCTCGTCAATACTGATATCATATCGAGTCATATAAGTGCAATTATTGTAACTTTATGTCATAGTTCCAGTATTGTCTTAATCTCGGAGAGCAAGTTATTTCACACAGTTATGTGGTATTAAAATGTATGTTTAATGCTCATTCAAACATTTTATCTTATCTAAAGTACTTTCGCGTTTTTGCGATAGATTGCAATGAACTTATTATGAATCTATGGTGTAAAATTGATCGTTTAACATATCATATATTCATATAATAATATGTGATGTGAATTATAAAGAAAGAAATTTTTTGAAACAATCTACCATAGTCACGTATAACGTATGTGGTTGAATAATGTCAATAAAATAGGTTGAAACCACTAATTATAGATTTTTTAGGGTAGAAATGTATAATTGTGCTTATTTTAGCATCCCATAAAATAAAATTATGTATACTTTTCATTTAAATAATAATTCTCTAAACTTCACGAAGTTGGCGAATTTTTACAAAAATTCTTTGCAGCGAATTAAACTTCTCCAAATTAATTCTCATTTTCACAATAGTGAATTATATGGCGAAGTCGAAGTTTCGATCCTTCGTTAGGATAACATATAGTGAGATATGCAAACATATCTACATGCAAAATCTAAGGACTCTAATAACCATGAAGCTAATGTTTGTATTAAAAAATGTTAATATCTTCCCCCCTACTAAAAAATCTACTGAAACTTCTGTCGAAAGAAAAATCTTCTAGCATATCAAATGGTTTTATAGTGCAATTATAACTTTTTCTTCATTTGAAGGATGTGATACTTTTCTTTTTTATTATTTTATTTTATTTTATTTTCCCGATACGGTCTTATGGAATCTTGGGAACTATTAGCAGTTTCTTTATTTTAGTAGTTACTATTTTCTTGGAAGTTTATATATCTAGTTTTAGAATGTTTCTTATTCTTATCAACAACCTAAGTAGAAGTTTCTATTTATTAGCTTCTATTTTTATTGTATTAGGACTTTATATATATAATTAATAAGGATGAATTCAACAACTACAATAGCCTCAATCCCAAATCAGTTGGGAGCTCAATTTATTGCAATTGATGGTGTGCTTTCAAAATCATTTAAATCCTTCCTAAACAATGTGTCCCAAATTAGCTTAGGTCCTTGTTGAATCTATTTAGTTTTTATTAAGTCTAGTTTTCTAGTGGAGGCATTTGTAGGCCGTCGTTGGAGGTGTTCGAACTCCAAACTACCGTAATTGTCCTTCCCTAATCTTTGTGTCAATTAGTGCTACTCCCACTTTTCATTGAGTTTCCATATTTCTTATTCTATCTTTATGAATTTTATCACACATTCACCTAAGCCTCCTCATTTCTGCTACTTTTATTTTATGTATTTGTTGTTTATTTACCCCCGAACATTCACTTCGATAAAATATAGCTGGCATAAAATACATTAAATACATCCTCCCCTTTTGACTTTGTAGGATCACAACAAATATATAAAATTATGCCAGCTATCGAAAGATCACAACAAATATATAAAATTTTCCTTTTGAATTGGTAGGGATATGTTGATCGCAGATCACACAAGTTGCATTCCTCCATTTTTTCCATCCAGCTGAAATTTTATATGTGACACCATTTTAAATATTACAATCAATTTGTATAATTGATCCTAGATATCGAAAGTGATTCACCTTAAAAACTTCAACGTCCCCTAATTTTACCACTTCATCATCTTAATGTCTAGTATTTCTAAACTCACAATTCATGTATTTAGGGGGTGTATTCAATTGAGGATTCTAAAGGATTTTATTTGTCATTGATTTTCATGGATTTTTAAGATTTATGTAGATTTGCATAGACTTTTGTGGATTTTTATGAATGATTTGAGTGGATTTTCATGGAGTTTGATGGATATTGTAACAAACTAAATAAAAAGTGGTGCGTGAATCGAGAAAAATCTAATGACCACAACTTCTTTCTCCCCATCACTGTTTATCTTCTTCGCATCACTCGCCACAGATTTCTTTTTCAAAGCAGAAGTCACAGATTCCATAATCCTCAGTAGAGGCCCCAAAAAACCTTCCTCGAAAAATGCTCTTCCTCGAAGAATCTACGAAGGTCGCCCTCCAATTCCCTGTCGGCTGCTACTCCCAAACCGTCGGCTCTGGAGCTCTCGCCTACCTCTTCGCCGTGCTCGAGTACCTCACCGTTAAGGTTCGCTACAATTTTGATCCTTGATTTTTGGTCTTTATTTTTGAGTTAATGATCTGGTGATGGTGTTTTCACGAGCTTGAACTTGCTGGCAATACGGTGAGGGACTCGATCATACCGCGGCACGTGCAGCTCGTAGTGAGGAACGACGAGGAGTGACGATTGGGAATGGAGGGGAAGGACGAGATCGGTTCGATGTCGTAGGAGTTCTACAGGGGAGAAATGATTTGGGTCTTCCACAAATCCATGGAAATCGCACCTCTTCCCCTCGGAGAATTCGTCATTGAAATTACGTATGATTTCTTTTAAAAATTCATTAAAATCCACAAATGTCCCGAATCCAACAAAATCCCAAAAAAATTAAATAAATATAGATTGTTTAAAACTCAACACAAATCCATCCAAATCTAAATTAAATACCCCTAATTTTTTAAAAACTCCATCGAAATCATTTCAAATCCAAATTAAATACCCATGGATTTCTAAATCCTTCAAAATCTTTTATAATTCATTGAAATCTCCAATTGAATACACCCCCCTTAGTCTTCATCCTACTCGACTTAAAGTCTTTAGATTCTAATATATTTCCCCAAAGTTCCAATTTTCCATTCACTTCATCTCTTGTTTCGTCATCTACAAGTAACATAAACCATGGTATATCCTCTTGAATATGCCTACTTAGTTCATCCATAACTAAAGTAAATAGATATGGGCTTAAAGCCGATCCTTGATGTAGTCGTGTTGTAATCAAAAACTCTTTTGTGGTTCCTTCAAATTCTTTATACTCGTTATTATTAAGGATCAATAAAGCAAGCTATTTTGTTAGAAAAAGGAACCAAAAAGAAGAGAGGGGAGTCACAGACAGACCCCAATGTAAAAATTCTCTCCTCCATAATCTCCCGTCGATTCTCTTCCTCAACCCTCCCGCCTATTTTTTAGCCATCTCTTCTTTATTTTTATTCAACCTTCACCAAGATAGGTCGAAACACAAGTCCACTATGTCTAGACTCGTGACTAGATCTAAACCAAAGTTATAACATTTCCCTATGATATCTGACGTCAATTACACCACTAATTATTTCACAAACAAACATTATCGAATTTCGTATAGATGTGGCCAACCAACCTAGTTTACTCCACCCATAAAACTCGAAACCGATATCTCACTCAAAGGGTCCTAAATCTATTGCCATTCTTCTTTTTTTTATAATAATATAAAATATAATATAATTTCATACTTGATTTTCTTTTTTTTCTTGTGATTGCATAGATTATATTTGCATATGTTATTACAATTTAATCATCACCTAAATTTATAATAATTTGGCATTTGTGTTTTGCTCTCAAGAATTTGAATTAATTCTTCAATTAATAGTTTATCCTCATCAATTGTTTGTTAACAACAACAATACCCCTACTGATTTTCTATCTAATTGTTCTTTTTAAATGAGTTTAATCTATACATACATGATTGATTTGTTATATAGATAGTTTAGTTTTTCGTTTTTTTACAACATATAGAATATTATAGATAGTTTAGTTAAATACTAACAATTAATTTGAAGTTTCATAGTATGTGTGTGTGCATAAAGGCAAAAAATAAAAGCTAGTGGTTTAATTACAGCCAAAGGCAACCAAAAATCCTGGGTCCAACCATGCCAAAGACAATTTTGCATATATGCTTACCAAAGTTGTCCCACTAATCAAGTTTGAGCACTTTCTGAACTTGATCACCATTTGCAGAATACGTTATGTGGACTTGTAGGTGATGATTGTGATCATGGTTTATGACTTGCGAGATGATTCCCGTCATGGAGATTTGTGGCGCATTAAATTGGCTCGAATAAAGTCAAGATAAAATAATATGACTTGTGCACCCTTTGTCAAACATGACAACTAATTAATGTGACTTTTCGAGATTAGGAAGGATTATAGTTTCAAGAATCGACAAAATTCCTAGAATTTCAGCAAATTTTGTCGATTTTCAAAAGGAAAACGAAATCCATTTGTATGGAAGAAAATGTCAAAATTCGACGAGAAATTCAACATAATGTGAGGGAGTTGACAAAATTAATGGAAGTTCATGGAAGTTTCATGAAAGTTTCGGGTAAGTCCTACCAAATAGTGGCAAAATGCAAAACTTCCAAGACTATGTGAAAGTTTTGGGTAAGTTCATGGAAGTTTCATGAAAGTTTTAGACGAATTTGAAGAATGTTCCAAATCATTCTAAAATGAAATCTTAACACCTCAATTGGGAAGTTTTCGGCATTGCATATTGTATTGCGAGATAATGCTATCTAATTGCAAATTGCATGTTGGATTAAAAGATAACTATTCTATTCTAACTCTTATGCATTACAATTGTATAACTATGTATATTTTAATATATTTAAAGAGAAATTAGAGTTTTTAGCATTTAGAATGAAATTCCATAGACTTGAGGCTTTGTTGTTTGTTGTATGTGAGCACAAGCAGTGAGTGGGTGGAAGAGCACCAAGGTGTAGAGAAACATACAAAGCGATTGAGAGAAAACTCTCTTGATTTATGTGTTGTATTTTCCCATCTCAATAGTATGACTCGTCATCTCCCATGGTCATAGCATTTGTGTGCCATCACTGAACCACGTAAATTTTTGGCGTCTAATGTTTGTGCTTTCTCTTGTTTGATTTGTGCATTTGTACTTCCACCACAAACCTTTAGCAAAAGAAGTTACTACAAACTCCAAGGGTAGAAAGGAGCCATTATGCCTAAAGAAGGTAAACTAACTTTGATAAGATCATTCCATGACTCCTTGATAACTAATTCTTTCTCCTTTCAAGATTCCACTAGGGATGGCAAGAGAAAAAAAAGGGCTATGAGGAACTTTTTCTGGGACGGACTTGAAGCTTGTAAGAACCTTCACTGGAACATGTGGGATGCAAAGTTGGTCACCATAAATCTTAAAGGTTATCACCCTACAAGGAACAACAAATGGAAATCCTCAAAAACTCCAACTCAAGGAACTGTCCTTAGAGAAAACTGATAGGACCACAATTACATAAAAGGCTACAATAATACTATAGGTGTGGGTAAAGAGAGTCAACAAGTTAGTCACAATGATGTAAGTATGTTTGAATTGTGACT
The DNA here is from genome assembly GCA_039657345.1 of Stephania japonica. Taxonomy (NCBI): domain Eukaryota; kingdom Viridiplantae; phylum Streptophyta; class Magnoliopsida; order Ranunculales; family Menispermaceae; genus Stephania; species Stephania japonica. Next base: position 39,107,050 of record CM077559.1, read on the forward strand.
TGGTAGCATAAATAGAGGTTGTAAGGTAGAGAAGGGCATCTAGAAATTTGAATGTAATTTGGGGACTCTCAGGAGTTGAGTTAAGAGAGTTTTAAGACTTTTCTTTGGGTTACTCTAGTGTTCTTATCCTTGTAATCGTTGTTAAATTCACAAATCAATCCCATCTATATTAGCATTTTATCAGTGGAATCAGAGCATACTTCAAAGATGGAAGCTCGATTGGCTAGGATGGAAGATTGAATGGTTCGAATTAAAGAGGATGAGATGAGGATTTCAGCCTTTGAGGGTTCCATTAAGGAGCTCAATTCTGAAGTAAAGATTATGTTAGAAAGCTTAACTTAAAGACTAGACAATCTGCTTCTTCATCCTCGGGGGATCGCTTCATTAAGTTGCACAAAAACTGCAAATCCGCCACATCTAGGGTTGTTTGAGGAGTTTCAAAGGTTGGACGAATTCTTCCTTCAACATCGTGAGATTGGGTCAACTGTCCCAACAGAGCAGCAAATTTCGGAGTTTTGCAGCATGCAAGCTCTAGATTCACCAATGTCGACAGTGCCTAAGAAGTTGCAAGTTAGTGGTGATCCAGATCTAGTGCTTCTTTCCCTCGTGCAACACCTTTTTCACTTCTCTCAAACAAAAATCCAACTTCGTCTTGTTGAATTGAATGTTGAGAAGGTCTCAACTAGGCTAGATCTGGTATCCTCAGTGCCGATTACAATAGATATGCACTTCGTGGTCATCACTTTGCCAGTTGCGAGCAAACCAGAACCACCATATATTCCAAATTTGGTAACATCCAAGATGTGGCCGCCTCATCTTCTTTGTGCAACGTCTCCCACTCTATTTCAATTTTTTGTAAGTGATTTTCAGATTCGTAATGATTTGGTGTCTATAAATCTGAGTGACTTTGCTAAGCTCAACCTAGATCATCTTCTAGCACATGGATCAGGGAGTTCATTCGCTGTTACGAAGGAGTTGGTGATAATCATGGTTAGATCCATAGACATGGGCCCTCCACCGTGGCCTCCCCCTTTTTCTTCAACACCACCGATCTTCTCCTTTGGTCTTGCGATTTTTTACATTTTCGATTTACCCCCTTTCACTTCTTAATACACAGTTGCACCAGTTGATTTGGGGAAGATGTCGTTGCATTACAACATGACAATACGAGGGGATCGAGTGGTGCAAAAGTTGATTGCGAGTTGGTGTTTGTGAAATGATGCTTCTTCATCACTGCACACATTTCCTGTCTGAGCAAGAAGTTGTGACCTTCGATTCTTCACAAAGGCACCTTCCTTATCACGACAAGTCATGTTGGTTCACTTGAATGATCCTTATTTCATATGTTTCAAGGACAACCTCATGACATTTGAGTTATTTCTAGCCTTGAGTTTATCTTTTCCTTTCCAGTTTGTGGGTCGGAGGTATGCTTCTTCAATGTCTTGCCAGTCCCTCTCGGCAACTTTTCTCCACAACTACACGCCCACGAGTGAAAAAGGTTATGCATTCCTCAGCGGGTACTATGCCCTAACATGGACTCCACTATACGGGATGTTGAGCTACATTTTTGTTGTGATTGGCTAGACACGCCTTTCTTTATTGCATGCATTTGGCCTTTGAACAGTTCTCCTATTCTTACATCAACATATTGTGTTTTCACTCACAATGGGACTATGGCAAGGTGTACGAGAATTGGGTATTCTGAAGTTGCAATTGACATGCCTGATGAAAAGGGGTGGAACAATACAACATATGGGGCTATTTTCTTTATCTACATGGTTACTTAAGGTCAGCTAGCTGCTCCCTTAGCTGATGGTGTTGTTGTTTCCATTTTCTTTGTTCCCTCCATTCGTGTCATCAACTTACTTGTTGCACTAGGCGCTATGATTATTGTTCCAATTGTGGTTGCTAAAATTGCAAATGTCATTGAGGATGGATCATACAAGATCCAAATAATGAAGTGTGTTCATTCTTCAACTGCCAAGGGGTTGATAGGCATTGTCTCATAGTTGCAATTGCTCTGTATTATACCTTGGTCTCCTTTTGAGTTAGCTTCAGCCGCGTTCATCGATCCTGGCTAACCAATTCACCATTTGCCACCTTAAGGACAACGTAAATTTTTAAAGGGGGGAGTAATGATCCCCAATTACATAAAAGGCTACAACAATACTATAGGTGTGAGTAAAGAGAGTTAAAAATTTAGTCACAATGATGTTAGTGTGTTTGAATTGTGACTTGGTAGTATAAATAGAGGTTGTAAGGTAGAGAAGGGCATTTGAAAATTTGAATGTAATTTGGGGACTCTTAGGAGTTGGGTTGAGAGAGTTTTAAGACTCTTCTCTGGGGTTAATGTAGTGTTCTTATCCTTGTACTTGTTGTTGAAGTCACAAATCAATCCCATCTATATCGGTATTCTATCAAAAACTTGATAGCAATTCTAAAGACATGTACAAAGCTAGATGAGGATTTTAGTAAAAACTTCCACCTTCCTTTTTCTGATTGGCATGTTCCTTCCATGTGTAAAGGACCGAATATTTTAATCAATACGATTATAAGTCTTTTATATTCATAATTACAAAATACATCTACCTATATCAAATGATACCTCAATATGCAATACTTCAGGACAAAATAAGCAAACAACCAAAATATATGTTAACAATGCATGGAAATATCTTGTAGAATCATGTCACGTGCATGTGTATTTGTTGTACATAGTAAAAATGCAATCCTATTAGAAAGATGTCATCGAACAGTTGTAGAATTGGAGGACGAGAGAGGATACAATCTAGTTGAATCAACTTAAATTTAATCCAAGTACTACAAACTGAAAGTTTTCAATCAATTCAACCCAATTGACCTATTAATCCATTAAGATCCTACCAACTAAATACGAATTCTATAAAAGTGTTAGTAAACGTTTTTTCCCCTACTACGCTGGTAGGTTTCTTTTTTTTTGGCTTTGTTTATGAAAAACACATTGTTTCTTGCATTTTGTAAACCATTAAAATTCTTTGTAAATATTGGGTTGTTCATTGGTCAGCAAATAAACTACACGCAACACGAGGCTGAGGCATGAAAATGTGGGGATCACTGGAAGAACTTCAATTCACAAGCCAAAGACTAAACAAAAGAACAAATATTCGCTAAATTGAACTCAAACAAAGGGAAAAAACATGACTTGACCAAACAGGCAACAAAATTAAGAGGTTTCGTCACTCACCAAAGTATAATCAACTGATTGGCATCAATTACCACCACCCGTTGATTCTCTGTTCCACCCTTTGATGCTCCATGGTGTTGCCAAGTGATCTTACGAACCTTAAACACTCAGCAATTATTTGATGGGTAGAGGAAGAAAAAATATTGAATTGGACGAATTGCATCTACGTTGAAAAATTATAGAAGAGAGAAGTGGTTTCCGATTGGGGTCCGAAAAACCCTAGTTTGGGAGCTAACATAGATAAAAAATTTGCAACTTTGACGCGCAATGTGGCTGTGACAGTTCATGGATTGGTACTTGGTACTAGAATGAGAAGTTAATCCATGTTTGGCCACTCTCTAGGCCCATATTCGGTGCTCAATTTTATTTCTTCACAACATTGAAACTCTAGCCTTTCTTAAAGGAAAAATACAAGCTAAATGATAATCTAACATACTTAGGGTGTACACTTGGGGAGCACACTTTGTCTTTTAACCTATTTATGGCTTTTTCTTATCTCCCTAGGCGTGGCCCCCACATCTAACAAAATACCATAAATAAGCTAAAAGACAAAGTGTACGCCACAAGTGTATGCTCAAAGTGTGTTAGATGATCATTTTCCAAAATGCAATAGTATTCCACTTCAGGCACCAACTTTGGTATTGATCCAATTAGATGTCATGCATTTTTTCTCGAAATGCGCATACACGTCTTAACATATATTGCACAACATATAATTGAGTCAATGCACGATGTCCAAAGTAAATTACTCTAGCCGCTCTCTTGTTAAAGGGATCTTACCATTTGAGTCAACCAATTATTGATTGGGTCAAATGATTATTGGTGAGTGTTATATTTTTAAGACTGCATTCGACACGCTATTGTGGTATTTGCATCGAGATTTCATGTCAAAAGTGCCTGAACAACTGTGTGTCAAATTTAAGTGTTGAAGTTGAGTTACTTTAACATTTATGAGTGGGAGAAGCCATAAATCAAGCAATGACCGGGCATGTGTGAAAGTTACAAGACAAGCAGGCACACGAGGTGAGAGAGGGAGGGCATCGAGGGCTGGATGAGAAGGACTTTTTTTTTGCCCAAGAGGATGAGAAGGATTAAAACATAATAGAACGACAAATTTCTATATTTTTAAACCTGATTAACAGCACCCCGTCGTTTACATAGGATACCCCAACAAAAAAATTAAACTTAAAAAAAATATAATCTACTATAAAATGCCTTATGCCTTTCACAACGATTAGTGCACCTCACCACCCTTTTCCTTTTGGTATGTGCACCCCATCATCATCCCTCCGTACACTCTTTTCTTGTAATTTGCAGGGCATCATCAAGTGGCTCAACTTAGTAGGTCCGAGTCTCTTGTTGAAGCGTCGGTTAGAGCCCACCGAACCTTTAGGTCGGTAATTATCAGCCAAATTTCACTAAAGAGGTTTGAATGGACAACACCGAGCCTAGAAGAAAAGACTCGAATCATATGTCGCCGAACCTAAAATAGATGTCTCGACTTAGGTTTTGGAGTTGGATGCTTTGGTTGGGATAAAAGGTGTATTTTGGTAAAAATGTGGGGTAACCTAATAAATTGAAATTTGAATTTGGGGTGTCACGCATAATCAGGGTGCAATAAGTAAACGGTGGAATGCCATTAGTTGGGCTTTTTTTTTGACGAAAAGATATTCATTCATAAAAATTGTTGTTAGGTTGTAGGGTTTATACACAACGGAAAATTCAAAATAATTTTAGAAAAACCCCAACAGGATCTTAAATAAGTTCCATCAAACAAGATCTACAAAAGTAAACTATACCTTAATTCGTAATTTCCTTCTTTTATTGTTCGATCTCCAAGACATTCAAGTGCGCGTCCTCTATCAGAAATTCATACACAAACGGTGACTGCAATTTGAAGTGCTAGCCCAAAAAAAATAGAAAACATTTTTCTTTCTCTCCTAAAATCCAGAGAACTATAAAATAGCAAAAACGAATTTCTTCATTCGTTTTAGGGTATGACTCTCTATTTATATGAGAAGATAAGCCATCACTTAAAATCTTATTCTTAATGCAACTACTGTATTTAGGCAGTTTAAGCAAATTACATATACAACCATATTAATAAGTTATCATATAACAAATCGTAAGGGCTTTTATCTCATGAATTTTATCATATAAAATTCATTACTCTTGACCAATTGAAATTGAGCAAAGTCATTCTTTGTGTGCGAACCAATAGGTTCGTGCGATGTTGATAGTGAACCAAAAACCATTTTGGTACACAAGTCATAAGCAGTCTCTAGCTAGAAATTATGAGTACCTAAGTAACATGAATATAAAAATCGATACAACCTAATGAATAACATATATCATATCATTTTGTCATGTGATATCCTTTGTGTTGGGTTTTTGGGTTCATACGCAGTGAAAAATTCAAAACAATTTTAAAAAAACCAAACGGGATCGCAAATAAGTTCTATTAAATAAGATCTACAAAAGTAAATATTCTTTAATTTGTGATTTCCTTATCTGATTGTTCGACCTCTAAGACATTCAAATGTGCATTCTTTATCATAAGTCCACACACGAACGATGACCACAAATTGGAGTGCTAACCCTAAGAGAGATAAAAAATGCATTTCTTTCTCTCCCAAAATCCATAGAATTCTAAAATAGTAAAAACAACATTATTTTGTTTTAGGGTATGAACCTTGATTTATATGTGTAGATAAGCCCTCACTTAAAATCTTATTCGTAATACAACTATTGTATTTAGACAGTTTAATCAAATTACACATATACCCCTAATAATAAGTTATCATATAACAAATCATAAGGGATTTTATGTCATGAATTTTATCATATAAAATTCATTACTCTAGACTAATTGAAATTGTGCAAAGCAAATCTTTGTTTGTGACCCAATAGGTTCATGCGACGTTGGTAGTGACCCAAAAATTATTTTTGGTACACAAGTCATAAGCGGTCTCTAGCAAGATATTATGACTACCCAAGTAGCATGAGTATCAAAATTGATACAACCTAATGAATATTATATATCATATCCATTTGTCGTGAGATATCCTTTGATTAAACATAAGGCATGGAAAGTCACCATTAATGTTCAATCGTACTAGTCTCGATCTTTAGGTTGACTGAAAATATCCAAGTCACGTTGATTATATCAATTCACTTGGACTTGATTATTTAACAATCTAACATATCAAGAGATCTACTGATATCTCTTTCTTTACGAAAGGGACAAATTCTATCTTGGTTGCACTCCTTCACATATTGCTCACATGATAACCAATCACAATCTTTATAATCGTTTGGTTAGAGACAACGTTTGATTGTGTCAAATTATCATGTTCTTAATATTGAAGTCTATGGTAATCACAAGTCGAAGGACTAAATAATATACCTATCAGGAGTAACGGCTATGACTTAATCCATGTGGTGTTCTCATAGCGGGTCTAGTACCATGTTCCCTAACAAGTACTCATGATCTCGATACGTATCCATATACGCATGATCATCACATGACCATGAATCAAGACTCACATTAGTCTTAATTTATTATAGTTTCCAGTATAATGACCGACTAGGGTAATTTAGGATATTTGAACAAATACCCATGGATCTTATTATAAGGTAACACGCAATCACTTATAATAATACAACAAATGTAAAACCTCTATTTTATTAATTAAAAATTATAAGATAAACAATGTTTGTAGATTGACCTAAGGCACATGCTCCAACACTTTGATTAAACATAAGGCATGGAATGTCACCCTTAATGTTCAATCGTACTAGTCTCGATCTTTAGGTTCACTGAAAACATCTAAGTGACGTTGATCATATCAATTCACTTGGACTTGACTTGACTATTTCACAATCTAACATATCGAGAGAGCCACTAATATCTCTCTCTTTACGAGAGGGACAAATTCTATCTTGGTTGCACTCCTTCACATATTGCTCACATGATAACCAATCATAATCTTTATAATCGTTCGGTTAGAGACAACGTTTAATTGTGTCAAATTATCATGTTCTTAATATTGAAGTCTATGGTAATTACAAGTCGAATAACTAAATAATATACCTATCAGGAGTAACGCCTATGACTTAATCCATGTGGTGTTCTCATAGCGGGTTTAGTACCATGTTCCCTAACAAGTACTCATGATTTCGATACGTATCTATATACGCATGATCATCACATGACAATGAATCAAGACTCACACTAGCCTTAATTCATTATAGTTTCTAGTATAATGACCGACTAGGGACATTTAGGATATTTGAACAAATACCCATGGATCTTATTATAAGGTAAACATGCAATCACTTATAATAATACAACAAATGTAAAACCTCTATTTTATTAATTAAAAATATTAAGATAAATAATGTTTGTAGATTGACCTAAGGCACATGCTCCAACACTTTGATTAAACATAAGGCATGGAATGTCACCCTTAATGTTCAATCGTACTGGTCTCGATCTTTAGGTAGACTGAAAACACCCAAGAGTCATTAATCATATCAATTCATTTGAGCTTGGCCATTTAACAATCTAACATATCGAGGGATCCACTGATATCTCTCTCTATACAATAGGGGCAAGTTCTATCTTGATTACACACCTTCACATATTGCTCACAGGATAACCAATTACAATTTTTATAATTACCCGGTTAAAGACAGAGTTTGATTGAGTCAAATTACCTTGCTCATAATATTGAAGTATATGTTAATCTCAAGTCTAAAAACTAAATGATATACCTATCAAGAGTAACACATATGACTTAATCTATGTGGTGTTCTCATAGTGGGTCCATCCAGTATCTTGTTCTCTAATAAGTACTCATGATCTCGATTCTTATCCCTATACATATGATCATTACATGATCATTAATCAAGACTCACACTAATCTTAATTCATTTTAGTTCCCAGTGTAATAACCAACTTGAGACATTTAGGATATTTCAACAAAACCCATGGATCTTATTATCAGGTAAACATGCAATAACTTATGATAAAACAACAGATGAAAACTTCTACTTTATTAACTAAAATTATAAGATAAATATGTTTCTAGATTGACCTAGGTTACATGCCCCAACAATTGCTCATTAGTACATCTGATTTAACAATAAAATTACATCATTAGTAGCATTTTCACTTACATTAGGATCAAAGTAACATCTTGAAAAGTTTGTAAACTCATGTGTAACTTATACGCTTGTGAATGTATAGAATTGACTATTCTTTTTAAATCTAGGCAGCAATAATCTAAAAAATAAAATAGAACACGACTTATTTGACCTAACTAAATCCCTAGATTAAGAACTGATCGAGGTTTACTGTAAGCATAAATCATTAAGTATGATGAGAGCAGTTATGTAATAGGAAAACACTTTTGTAATGTGTACAAAGTAGATGAGTGTGTGAGCTGAGTGTGAAAAGTTAGTTAGATCTAAATACACAAGATTGGAAGATGTATATTAGTGTGTGTAATCTCAATGTATCTGATTCTCAGTTCATATAAAAAGAACTTTCACTCTCTCTGAATGAGTACATAAGATGAGATATTTTCTATGAATTCTTGATTTCAACAAGGTATTAAAGCTCCACCATTGTTGAAGCTTCGTGGACCTTCAAAGATTTAGAGATCAACATGAGTGATTCAGGAAATTCTTCGCGTCTTCTACCTCAAAATCACTCTTCATCTGTAATCAGTAGTACGTTGATTACTCCATTTGGTAATTCTCTCAACCAAATTGTTTCAATAAAATTTAGTAAATGTAATTTTCTGCTATAGAAATTTATCATTGTACCTATAATCGAAGGAAGTAGATTGGATGGGATCTTGTTTGAAACAAGTCCAATTCCTCCAAAGTTCACTGAACAAGGTGAACCAAATTTTGAATATCAAGATTGGCATTCTCATGAAAGAATGTTGTATGGATGGCTTCTATGTGCATTATAACCTGCAATAGGAACAACTGTGACTAGAAAAGCTAGAAAAGCTTTCATAGGACCTGAATTGCGGAAACTTATTAAGAATTACTGTGGATCTCATAATAGGGCACAAGTTTAGTTCAATCGAACTGCGATTAGAACTACTCGTAAGGGATCTTTAAAGATGAGTGAATATCTGAGAAGGTTAAAAGAATTTGTAGACAATATAGCAACTGCAGGAGAAGATATCTCTGATGTTGAACTGATTTCATGTGTTTTGACTGGATTAGATGGAGAGTATTTACCAATTATTGTTGTGTTAGAGCAAAAGAATGTGTTTTCTTGGGTAGAATTGCAGTCTACTCTTCTTGGATTTAAAGCTAAACTAGGGCAGTTGCAAATTCTATCTGGAATGAACAATTTGAGTGTTCAAGGTACTGGTCAAGTAAATGTTGCTGAGGTTAAGCAAGGAGGATCTAATGGCCAATGGAATAATAATTCATAATGACAACAAGGAGGAAATCGAGGAAAACAAGAAAATAATACTACTGAGGAATAGGTGGTCGATTTAAAGGTAGATGAGGTTTCAGATTTTACAATAATAGTCGCCCAACTTGTCAAATATGTAATAAGGTTGGACATTCTGCTGCTCATTGCTATTATAGGTCTAATTACAATTACATGGGTGGTCAATCTTTCAATGGAAATATGCAAGGCAATCAGTTTCATAATAGTACACAAGGATCTAGATTTATGAATCATAATGCAAGAAATAGTTTTCAGAATAATTTGCAAAGACCACCTGCTACTCATTTTGTTGGTAATCAACCTTAGTTTGGTAACCAGGGCAATGCTTTTTCTTCTAATGAATCTATTCATGATTCTGCCTGGTATGCTGATAGTGATGCAACATCACATGTAACTCCAGATTCATCTCAACTGAATAACTGTGCTCCTTATCAAGGTAACGAGTCCTTAGTAGTGGGCAATGGTACCGCTTTACCTATTAAGTATGTTGGATCTGCAAACTATGCTCTACTAATAACAGGCTTCAGTTTCCTAATACACTTTGTGTTCCACATATTACGAAGAATCTCTTTCAGTATTTCTCAACTAGCTAGAGATAATAATGTTGTTATTGAATTTACTAATGAAAGGTGTTTGGTGAAGGATTCTTCAACTAAGGAGATTCTGATAGAGGGAAGACTTCAAGATGGTCTTTATAGATTTGCTGATCATTTGTCACTTTCTGGAAGTTCAGTTTCATCCTCTATTGCTAAAGTATTATGGGCATCTAAGAGATCAGTTTCATCACTTTGGCATTGGCGACTTGGTCATCCTGCTGTCCAAACTCTCCAACAAATATTGAGGTCTAATCTTCAAATGTCTTGTAACAATCTTGAATTTTTCATGTATGTCCATTGGGTAAACATCATGCACTTCCTTTTTCAAGTTCAAATAATCATAGTAAACATGTGTTGGAGTTGATCCACACAGATGTTTAGGGCCCTGTACCAATTGTTTCTCATGAAGGATACAATTACTACATTTCTTTTGTTGATGATTGGTCTAGATTCACATGTATTTTTCCATTGAAGCATAAATCAGATGATATATAGGCTTTTAAGATTTTCAAATCTAGAGTTGAAAATCAATTATCAGTTAAGATATAAAAAGGTACAATCTGATTGGGGAAGAGAGTTTAGAGTGTTTAAACAATTTTTGGATGAAAATGGTATTGCATTCCAACATTCATGTCCCTATACCTATGAACAGAATGATAGAGTGGAAAGGAAGCACATGCACATTGTTGAAACTAGTCTCACTTTGCTTGCTCAGCCAGAGTTACCATTTAAATTTTGGTGGGATGATTGTGAAGCAGCTATATTTCTTATTAACAGACTTCCCACACGTGTATAACAAGGTTTTTCTCCATATCAGTTGGTTTATCAAGTACCTCCTGATTATATGATTCTGAAAATTTTTGGTTGCAGTTGCTATCCTTACACCAGACCATATAATACACACAGATTTCAGTATAGATTAGAGAAGTGTGTGTTTCTTGAATATAGTTTAGTTCACAAAGGTTATAAATGTATGAATTCTGCAGGGAGAATGTATATATCTAGGCATGTCATTTTCAATGAAGATGACTTTCCTTATCAGGATTTATTTGTCAAGAAGACATCACAAGTTACATCGACTTGTCCTACAAGTCTTGTCATTTCTCTCCCTACTTCTCCACTATCTTTGTCAGTTGTTACACCTGCAACTCCTTCAACTTCCCTATTGCCAGTCTCTATTTCACAAAACTCTATGATTGATACTTTAATTGCAAGTGACCAACCTTCACATACTCCTGCAACTAATATTGTTCCAATTGAAGTTCAGGGGTAATTCACATTTTATGGTTACTAGATCAAAAGCTGGCATTTCTAAAAAGAGGGCTTTCGTGTCTACTGTTTCTGATTCAGTTAACTTGATTCCTAAGACAACATTACAAGCAATGAGCATACATTATTAGCATGAAGCAATGCAAAAAGAGTATCAGGCTCTTATTAATAATGGTACTTGGTCTTTAGTTAATCCCTCTTCCAATCATAATATAGTGGGTAATAAATGGATCTTCACTATCAAAAGGACTTCAGATGGCACCATCAACAGATATAAAGCTAGGTTAGTAGCCAAAGGTTTTAAACAGGTTCCTGGTGTGGAAACTTATAGTCCAGTAGTTAAAGCTTCTACTATCAGGATTATATTTTCCATTGCTGCAACTTTTGGTTTAAACTTAAGGCAAATTGACATTAATAATGCTCTTTTTAATGGTACCTTGAAAGAATAGGTGTACACAAATCAGCCTGAAGGGTTTACGGATACTAAAAAACCTAGTATGGTGTGCAGACTTCATAAAGCTTATATGGATTGTGCCAAGCTCTAAGAGCTTGGTTTGAGAAACTAAAATCTCATCACTTAACTTTGGTATTTCATAATGTTGTCTCTGATAATTCTTTGTTCATACTTCATCATCACCAATCTCTCTTATATGTCTTAGTTTATGTTGATGATACCATCATTACTGGGAATAATTCAATGTTGATTCAATATTTCATTGATAATTTGCATCATACATTTGCCTTGAAGGACATTGGAGATTTGAATATGTTTCTTGGCTTCGAAGTTCATCGTGATGCATCTGGTGTATACCTTAATCAAGCTAGTTATGTTACTAATTTACTATAAAAAGGCTAGTATGAGCTTAACAAAGTCCGTGGATACTCCTATTGTGGCAGGTAAAGATTATTCAACTGGAATAGACCTTCATTTCAGTGATGTTACATTGTACAGAAGTATATTAGGTGGTATTCAAGATGTGGTTAATACACGCCTAGACATTGCCTATATTGTCAACAAACTGAGTCAATACCATCAAACTCATACAACTTCATAGTGACAGGACTTGAAGTGAGTACTGAGGTACTTGAAAGGAACTTTATATTATGGGTTATCTTTTAAACTAGGATCCAGGTTGATTCTCACTGGGTATTCAGATGCAGATTGGGCAACTTCTCTTGAAGATTGCAAGTCTATTGCTGGTTATGTTGTTTATTTTTGGTCAATCTCATCTCTTGGCAATTGAAAAAGCAAGGAGTTGTCGCAAGATCAAGTACAAAATCAGAGTATAGGACGTTAGCTTAAGTGGCTTTTGAACTTACATGGATTAAGTCTTTATTATCTGAGCTCAGATTTTTCACTTTTTCACAGTCCAGTGGTTTAGTGTGATAACATGAGTGCTACTGCTCTTGCCCACAATCCAGTCTTTCATAGTCGAACTAAAAATGTGGAAATTGATATCCATTACATTCGTGACCAAGTTTTGACGGGGCTTCTTTCTGTTTATCATGTCCTTTCTCAAGACCAACTTGCAATTGGTTTCACAAAGGCTCTGTCAACTTCTTAGTTTTGTTATTTGCGGTGCAAACTTGGAGTCGTTGTACTCCCCCTTTATTTGAGGGGGATGTAAGCATAAATCATTAAGTATGATAAGAGCAATTATGTACTAGGAGAGCACTTTTGTAGTGTGTACATAGTAGATGAGTGTGTGAGTTGAGTGTGAAAATTTAGTTAGATCTGAATACATAGGATTGAAACACGTGTATTAGTGTGTGTAATCTCAATGTATCTGATTCTTAGTTCATATAAATAGAACTCTCACTCTCTCTAAACGAGTAGAGAAGATGAGATATTTTCTATAAATTCTTGATTTCAACAGTTACCAAGCCCTCGATAGTTCAAACTTACTTCATTAACGGCTTTTGGCTTGCATGCTCTACGAGTACCATTGATTTGTTTCTTGCAAAAAGAACTCCAAATCTTCATAATAAGAAGAGAAAAAACTCAAACCTCACTACAAGGAGAGGAAAACCCAAAGCCTCCAGACAAGAAGAGGAAAACTTACTTACCTTTAGCAAAGGAAGAAAAGGATAAGAGGAGAAAAGGGGGAGAGGGCCACCGGCATATATCGAAGAAGCAGTCATTGATAGCCCCAAATCTAAAAAATCTTAAAACTCAAGCCGTCACTCCCTCCAATACTTCTTCAATGAAGTAATTGTGGATGGTAATGGTGGTGTTTCCCTTTGTTCTTATTCATTTCATCTCTTTATCTACCATGTTCTTCTTGTCTATCCATCATTCTTTCTCATCATTCATTTTCTTTAAAGCATGCATACATTGTTCTTATAAAAAAAATCTTATTTTTGTTAATATACATGATATGTTTCATAAGTTTCATGCATTTAGAGTGTGCATTTAGGACCATTTTCTTGCATATAGAATTGCCCAAACTTAACTTGAGTGCCAATTAGTTGTGGACTGTGTATATGTATGCCATTTAGATGTGGACTTAAGATGATGTAAGAGACTTCACTTTGTCATGTCTTAGACCCGATTTGATCATTGTTACGCCATAAAGTTTACTATGAGGGATGATTCATGTACTAGACAACAAAATGGGAAGAAGGTTAGAACTATGCAAGTAGAAAAAGTTAGATCTCTAGGATCCTAGAATGAGGTTGCATTCCACTCAAGGAAAAATCTTAAAGACCGAAGCATGTGTAGGAGGATGATTTTAGGCCAACTTTGCATAAAATAAATAGTCTCATAGCCCACATATTATCATTTTCATTAGATAGCCATTTTTTAGCACATAAAATAAATAGCCTCATGCCAGCTATCGAAAGATCACAACAAATACATAAAATTTTCCTTTTGAATTGCTAGGGATATATTGATCGCAAATCACACAAGTTGCATTCCTCCATTTTTTCCATCCAGCTGAAATTTTATGTGTGACATCATTTTTAATATTACAATCAGTTTGTATGATTGATCCTAGATATCGAAAGTGATTCACCTTAAGAACTTCAACGTCCCCTAATTTTACCACTTCATCATCTTAATGTCTAGTATTTCTAAACTCACAATTTATGTATTTAGGGGGTGTATTCAATTGGGGATTCTAAAGGATTTTATTTGTCATTGATTTTCATGGATTTTTAGGATTTGTGTAGATTTGCATAGACTTTTGTGGATTTTTATGAATTATTTGAGTGGATTTTGATGGATATTGTAACAAACAAAATCAAAAGTGGTATGTGAATTGAGAAAATTCTAATGACCAATACTTCTTTCTCCCTATCACTGTTTATCTTCTTCACATTACTCGCCACAGATTTCTTTTTTAAAGCAAAAGTCCCAGATTCCATAATCCTTAGCAGAGGCCCCAAACAACCTTCCTCAAAAACGCTTTTCCTCGAAGAACCCACGAAGGTCGCCCTCCAATTCCCTTTCTGTTGCTACTCCTAACCCGTCGGCTCTGGAGCTCTCGTCTACCTTTTTGTCATGCTCGAGTACCTCGCCATTAAGGTTCGCTACAATTTTGATCCTTGATTTTTGGTCTTGATTTTTAAGTTAATGATCTGGTGATGGTGTTTTCATGAGTTTGAACTTGCTGGCAATGCGGTGAGGGACACGATCATACCGCGACACGTGCAGCTCACGGTGAGGAACGACGAGCAGTGATGATTCGGAATGAAGGGGAAGGACGAGATCAGTTCGGCGTCGTAAGAGTTCAACAGGGGAGGAATGATTTGGGTCTTCCACAAATCCATGGAAATCGCACCTCTTCCCCATGGACAATTCAACATTGAAATTACGTATGATTCCTCTTAAAAATCCATTGAAATCCACAAATGTCTCGAATCTACCAAAATCCCCAAAAAATTAAAGAAATATAGATTGTTTAAAACTCAACACAAATCCATCCAAATCTAAATTAAATACCCCTAGTTTTTTAAAAACTCCATCGAAATCATTTCAAATCCAAATTAAATACCCATGAATTTTTAAATCCCTCAAAATCTTTTATAATCCATTGAAATCTCCAATTGAATACACCCCTCTTAGTCTTCATCCTACTTGACTTAAAGCCTTTAGATTCTAAGATATTCCTCTAAAGTTCTAATTTTGCATTAACTTCATCTCTTGTTTCGTCATCTACAAGTAACATAAACCATGGTATATCCTCTTGAATATGCCTACTTACTTCATCCATAACTAAAGTACATAGATATGGGCTTAAAGCCAATCCTTGATGTAGTCGTATTGCAATCAGAAATTCTTTTGTGGTTCTTCCAAATTATTTATACTCGTTATTATTTAGGATCAATAAAGCAAGCTCTTTTGTTAGAAAAAAGGAACCAAAAAGAAGAGAGGGGAGTCACAGACAAACCCCAATGTCAAAATTCTTTCCTCCATAATCTCTTGTCGATTCTCTTTCTCAACCCCGGCCGCCTATTTTTTATCCATCTCTTCTTTATTTTTATTCAACCTTCACCAAGATAGGTCGAAACACAAGTCCATTATGTCTAGACTCGTGACTAGATCTAAACCAATGTTCTAACATTTCCCTATTATATTCGACGTCAATTACACCACTAATTATTTTACAAACAACCATTGTTGGATTCCGAATAGAGGTGGCCTCCCAACCTAGTTTACTCCACCCATAAAACTCGAAACCGATATCTCACTCAAAGGGTCTTAAGTCTATTGCCATTATTCATTTTTTATAATAATATAAAACATAATATAATTTCATACTTGATTTTCTTTTTTTTCTTGTGATTGCATAGATTATATTTGCGTATGTTATTACAATTTAATCATCACCTAAATTTATAATAATTTGGCATTTGCATTTTGCTCTCAAGAATTTGAATTAATTCTTCAATTAATAGTTTATCCTCATCAATTGTTTGTTAACAACAACAATACCCCTATTGATTTTCTATCTAATTGTTCTTTTTAAATGAGTTTAATCTATACATACATAATTGGTTTGTTATATAGATAGTTTAGTTTTTTGTTTTTTTACAACATATAGAATATTATAGAATGTTTAGTTAAATACTAACAATTAATTTGAAGTTTCATAGTATGTGTGTGTGCGTAAAGGCAAAAAATAAAAGCTAGTGGTTTAATTACAGCCAAATGTAACAAAAAATCCTTGGTCCGACCCTGCCAAAAACAATTTTGCATATATGCTTACCAAAGTTGTCTCACTAATCAAGTTTGAGCATTTTCTGAACTTGATCAACATTTGTAGAATACGTTATGTGGACTTGTAGATGATGATCGTGATCATGGTTTATGACTTGAGAGATGATCGTCGTCGTGGGGATTTGTAGCGCATTAAATTGGCTCGAATAAAGTCAAGATAAAATAATATGACTTGTGCACCTTTTGTCAAACATGACCACCCATTAATGTGACTTTTCGAGATTAGGAAGGATTATAGTTTCAAAAATTGACAAAATTCCTAGAATTTCAACAAAATTTGTCAATTTTCAAAAGGAAAACGAAATCCATTTGTATGGAAGAAAATGTCAAAATTCGCCGAGAAATTCAACATAATGTGAGGGAGTTGACATAATTAAGGGAAGTTCATGGAAGTTTCAAGAAAGTTCGGGTAAGTCCTACCAAATAGTGGCAAAATGCAAAACTTCCAAGACTGTGAAAGTTTTGGGTAAGTTCATGGAAGTTTCATGAAAGTTTTAGACAAATTTGAAGAATGTTCCAAAATCATTCTAAAATGAAATCTTAACACCTCAATCGGGAAGTTGTCGGCATTGTATTTTGTATTGCGAGATAATGCTATATAATTGCAAATTGCATGTTGGATTAAAAAATAACTATTCTATTCTAACTCTTATGCATTACAATTGTATAACAATGTGTATTTTTAATATATTTAAAGAGAAATTAGAGTTTTTTGTATTTAGATTGAAATTCCATAGACTTGAGGTTTTGTTGTTTGTTGTATGTGAGCACAAACAGTGAGTGGGTTGAAGAGCACCAAGGTATAGAGAAACATACAAAGCGATAGAGAGAAAACTCTCTTGTTTTATGTGTTGTATTTTCCCATCTTAATAGTATGACTCGTCATCTCTCATGGTCATAGCGTTTGTGTGCCATCACCGAAACAAGTAAATTTTTTGTGTCTAATGTTTGTGCTTTCTCTTGTTTGATTTGTGCATTTGTACTTCCACCACAAACCTTCCGCCAAAGAAGTTACTACAAACTCCAAGGGTGGAAAGGAGCCATTATGCCTAAAGAAGGTAGACTAATTTTGATAAGATCATTCCACGACTCCTTGACTACTAATTCTTTCTCTTTTCAAGATTCCACTAGGGATAGCAAGAGAAAAAAAGGCTATGAGGAACTTCTTCTGGGAAGGACTTCAAGCTATTAAGAACCTTCACTGCAACATGTGGGATGCAAAGTTGGACACCATAATTTTTAAGGGTTATCACCATACAAGGAACAACAAATGGAAATCCTCACAAACTCCAACTCAAGGAAATGTCCTTAGAGAAAACTGGTAAGACCCCAATTACATAAAAGGCTACAACAATACTATAGGTGTGGGTAAAGAGAGTCAACAAGTTAGTCACAACGACATTAGTGTGTTTGAATTGTGACATGGTAGTATAAATAGAGGTTGTAAGGTAGAGAAGGGCATCTGGAAATTTGAATGTAATTTAGGTACTCTCAGAAGTAAGTTGAAAGAGTTTTAAAACTCATCTCTAGGGTTACTCTAGTGTTCTTATCCTTGTAATCATTGTTGAATTCATAAATCAATCCCATATACATCAGTATTCTATCAGTGGTATCAGAGCATACTTCAAAGATGGAAGCTCGATTGGCTAGGATGGAAGATCGAATGGTCTGAATTAAAGAGAATGTGATGAGGATTTAAGCCATTGAGGCTTCCATTAAGAAGCTCAATTTTGAAGTAAAGATTATGTTCCAAGGCTTGACTGAAAGAATAGACAATTTGCTTCATTGAGTTGCACCAAAGCTGCAAATCTGCCATATTTAGGGTTGTTTGAGGAGTTTCAAATGTTGGACGAATTCTTCCTTCATCATCGTGGGATTGGGTCAATTGCCCCAGCGGAGCAGCAGATTTTGAAGTTTTGCAATGTGCAAGCTCTTGATCTGCCAATGTCGATAGTGCCTAAGAAGTTGCAAGTTAGTGGTGATTTAGATCTAGCGCCTCTTTCCCTCGTGCAACACCTTTTTCACTTCTCTCCAACAAAAATCCAACTTCGTCTTGTTGAATCGAATGTTAAGAAGGTCTCAACTAGGCTAGATATGGTATCCTCAGTGCCGATTACAGCAGATATGCACTTCGTAGTCATCACTTTGTCGGTTGCGAGCAAAC
Source organism: Stephania japonica (assembly GCA_039657345.1). Classification (NCBI taxonomy): domain Eukaryota; kingdom Viridiplantae; phylum Streptophyta; class Magnoliopsida; order Ranunculales; family Menispermaceae; genus Stephania; species Stephania japonica. Next base: position 39,126,010 of record CM077559.1, read on the forward strand.
TAGAACCACCAGATCTGCCAAATCTGGTAGCATCCAAGATGTGGCCGCCTCATCTTCTTTATGCAACGTCTCTTACTCTATTTCAATTATTTGTAAGTGATTTTCTGATTCATAACGAGTTGGTGTCTATAAAGCTGAGTGACTTTGCTAAGCTCAACCTAGAACATCTTCTAGCACATGGATCGGGGACTTCATTCGCTGTTACGAAGAAGTTGGCGATAATCATGGTTAAATCCATAGTCATGGGCCCTCTACCGTGGCCTCTCCCTTTTTCTTCAACACCAGCGATCTTCTCCTTTGGTCTTACGATTTTTAACATTTTCGGTTTGCCCCCTTTCACTTCTTACAACACAATCGCAACAGTTGATTTAGGAAAGATGTCGTTGCATCACAAATTGACAATACTAGGAGATTGAGTGGTGCAAATGTTGATAGTGAGTTGGTATTTGTGGAATGACGCTTCTTCATCAATGCACACATTTCCTTTGTCTGAGCAAGAAGTTGTAAACTTCGATTCTTCACAAAAGGCACATTCCTTATCACGACAAGTCATGTTGGTCCACTTGAATGATCCTTATTTCATATGTTTCAAGGACAACCTCATGACATTGGAGTTGTTTCCAGCCTAGAATTTATCTTTTCCTTTCCAGTTTGTAGGTCGGAGGTATGCTTCTTCAATGTCTTGCCAGTCCCTCTTGGCAACTTTTCTCCACAACTACACGCCCACGAGTGAATGAGGTTATGCACTCCTCAGCGGGTACTATGCTCCTAACATGGACTCCACTATAGGGGATGTTGAGCTGCATTTTTCTTATGAATGGCTAGACACGCCTTTCTTTATTGCATGCATTTGGTCTTTGAACAGTTCTCTTGTTCTTACATCAACATATTGTGTTTTCACTTACAATGGGACTATAGGAAAGTGTACAAGAATTGGGTATTCTGAAGTTGCATTTGACATGCTCGATGAAAAGGGGTGGAACAATACATCATATGGGGCTATTTTCTTTGTCTACATGGTTACTTTAGGTTAGCTAGCTACTCCTTTAGCTAATGGTGCTGTAGTTTCCATTTTCATTGTTCCCTCCATTCATGTCATAAACTTACTTGTCGCTTTCGATGCTATGATTATTGTTCCAATTGTGGTTGCTAAAATTGCAAATGTCATTGAGTATGGATCATATAAGATCCAGATGATGTAGTGTGTTCATTCTTCAAGGCATTGTCTCATGGTTGCAATTGCTCTGTATTATACCCTGGTCTCCTTTTGAGTTAGCTTTTGCCACGTTCATCGATCCTGGCTAACCAATTCACTATTCGCCACCTTGAGAACAAGGTGAATTTTTAAGGGGGGAGTAATGATAAGACCCCAATTACATTAAAGGTTACAATAATACTATAGGTGTGGGTAAAGAGAGTCAACAAGTTAGTCACAATGATGTTAGTGTGTTTGAATTGTGACATGGTACTATAAATAGAGGTTGTAAGGTAGAGAAGGGCATCTGGAGATTTGAATGTAATTTGGAGACTCTTAGGAGTTGGGTTGAGAGAGTTTTAAGACTCTTTTCTGGGGTTATTCTAGTGTTCTTATCCTTGTAATTGTTGTTGAATTCACAAATCAATTCCATCTATATCAGTATTCTATCAAAAACTAGATAGCAATTCTAAAGACATGACACCTTCCTTTTTTCTGATTAGCATATTCCTTCCATGTGTAAAGGACCAAATCTTTTAATCAATACGATTGTAAGGCCTTTATATTCATAATTACATAATACATCTACCTATATCAAATGATAACTCAATATGCAATACTTCAGGACAAAATAAACAAACAACCAAAATATATGTTAACAATGTATGGAAATATCTCGCAAAATCATTTAACGTGCATGTGTATTTGTTGATGTACATAGTAAAAATGCAATCCTATTAGAAAGATGTCATTGAACAGTTGTGGAGTTGGAGGACGAGAAAGGATACAATCTAGTTGAATCAACTTAAATTCAATCCAAGTACTACGAACTGAAAGTTTTCAATCAATTCAACCCAATTGACCTATTAATCCATTAAGATCCTACCAACTAAATACGGATTCTATAAAAGTGTTAGTAAACATGTTTTTTCCCTACTACGTTGGTAGGTTTTTTTTTTGACTTTGTTTATGAAAAACACATTGTTTCTCGCATTTTTTAAACCATTACAATTCTTTGTAAATATTGGGTTGTTCATTGGTCAGCAAATAAACTAAAATCAACACGGGGCTGAGGCGTGAAAATGTGGGGATCACTGGAAGAACTTCAATTCCAAAGCCAAAGACTAAACAAAAGAACAAATATTCACTAAATTGAACTCAAACAAAGGGAAAAAACATGACTTGACCAAACAGGCAACAAAACTAAGAGGTTTTATCACTCACCAAAGTATAATCAACCGATTGGCGTCCATCAGCCGCTGATTCTTTGTTCCACCCTTTGATGCTCCATGGTGTTGCCAAGTGATCCTACGAACCCTAAACACTCAGCAATTATTTGATGGGTAGAGGAAGAAAGAATATTAAATTGGACAAATTGCATCTATGTTGAAAAATTATAGAAAAGAGAAGTGGTTTCCGATTAGGGTCCGGAAAACCCTAGTTCGGGAGATAACATAGATTAAAAAATCGCAACTTTGACGCGCAATGTGGCTGTAAGAGTTCATGGGTTGGTACTTGGTACTAGAATGAGAAGTTAATCCACATTTGGCCACTCTCTAGGCCTGTATTCGGCACTCAATTTTTTTCCTTCACAGCACTGAAACTCTAGCCTTTCTTAAAGGAAAAATACAAGATAAATGATAATCTAACGTACTTAGGGTGCACACTTGGGGTGCACACTTGGGGCGCACACTTGGTCTTTTAACCTATTTATGGCTCTTTCTTATCTCCCTAGGTGGGTCCCCACATCTAACAAAACACCATAAATAAGCTAAAAGACAAAGTGTAAGCCACAAGTGTGCGCTCAAAGTGTGTTAGATTATCATTTTCCAAAATGCAATAGTATTCCACTTCAGGCACCAAATTTGGTATTGATCCAGTTGGATGTCATGCATTTTGTCTCGAGATGCACACACACGTCTTAACGTATATTGCACAACATATAACTAAGTCAATGCACGAAGTCCAAAGTAAATTACGCTGGCTGCTCTCTTGTTAAAGGGATCTTACCATTTGATTCAACCAATTATTGATTAGGTCAAATAATTATTGGTGAGTGTTATATTTTTAAGACTGCATTAGGCACACTATTGTGGTATTTGCGTTGAGATTTCATGTCAAAAGTACCTGAACAACTGTGTGTCAAATTTAAGTGTTGAAGTTGAGTTACTTTAACATTTATGAGTGGGAGAAGCCATAAATCAAGCATTGACCAAGCACGTGTGAAAGTTACAAAACAAGCAGGCACATGAGGTGAAAGAGGGAGGGCATCGAGGGCTAGACGAGAATGATTTTTTTTTTGCCCAAGAGGATGAGAATGATTAAAACATAATAGAACGACAAATTTCTATTTTTTTTAACCCAACTAACAGCACCCCGTCGTTTACATAGGATACCCCAACAAAAAAATTAAACTTAAAAAAAACATATTCTACTGTAAAATGACCCTTATGCCTCTCACAACGATTAATGCACCCCACTACCCTTTTCCTTTTGATTTGTGCACCCCACGATCATCCCTCCATACACTCTATTCTTGTGATTTGCAGGGCATCATCAAGTGGCTCGACTAAGTAGGTTCGAGTCTCTTGTTGGAGCATCGGTTAGAGCCCACCGAACCTTTAGGTCGGCAGTTGTCAACCAAATTTTACCAAAGAGGTTCGATTGGACAACACCGAGCCTAGAAGAAAAGGCTCGAATCATATTTCACCGTTCCTAAAATAGACGTCTCGTTTAAGGTTTTGGAGTTGGATGCTTTGGTTAGGATAAAAGGGGTGTCACGCATAATCGGGATGCAATAAGTAAACGGTGGGATGCCATTAGTCGGGCTTTTTTTGACCAAATGATATTCATTCATGAAAATTGTTGGTTAGTTGTGGGGTTTATACACAACGAAAAAGTCAAAACAATTTTAAAAAAACCCTAACAAGATCACAAATAAGTTCTATTAAACAAGATCTACAAAAGTAAACTATACCTTAATTCGTTATTTTCTTCTTTTATTGTTCAATCTCCAAGGCGTTCAAGTGCGCGTCCTCTATCAGAAATCTACACGCAAATGGTGACCATAATAAGTTATCATATAACAAATCATAAGGGCTTTTATAATAAAATTCATTACTCTAGACTAATTGAAATTGCGCAAAGCAAATATTTGTGTGTAACCCAATAGGTTCATGCGACTTGGTAATGACCCAAAAATTATTTTCTGTACACAAGTCATAAGCGGTCTCTAGCAAGACATTATGACTACCCAAGTAGCATGCATATAAAAATCGTTACAACCTAATGAATATCATATATCATATCCTTTTGTCGTGAGATATCCTTTGATTAAACATAAGGCATGGAAAGTCACCATTAATGTTCAATCCTACTAGTCTCGATCTTTAGGTTGACTGAAAACATCCAAATGACGTTGATCATATCAATTCACTTGGGCTTGACCATTTAACAATCTAATATATCGAGAGATCCACTGATATATCTCTCTTTCGAGAGGGACAAATTCTATCTTGGTTGTATACCTTCACATATTGCTCACATGATAACCAATCACAATATTTATAATCGTTCGGTTAGAGACAACTTTTGATTGTGTCAAATAATCATGTTCTTAATATTGAAGTCTATGGTAATCTCAAGTCGAAGGACTAAATAATATACCTATCAGGAGTAACACCTATGACTTAATCCATGTGGTGTTCTCATAGCGGGTCTAGTACCATGTTCCCTAACAAGTACTCATGATCTCGATACGTATCCATATACGCATGATCATCACATGACCATCGATCAAGGCGCACACTAGTCTTAATTCATTATAGTTCTCAGTACAATGACCGACTAGGGACATTTATGATATTTCAACAAATACCTATGGATCTTATTATAAGGTAAACATGCTATCACTTATAATAATACAACAAATGTAAAACCTCTATTTTATTAATTAAAAATTATAAGATAAACAATGTTTGTAGATTGACGTAGGGCACATGCTCCAACACTTTGATTAAACATAAGGCATGGAAAGTCACCCTTAATGTTCAATCATACTAGTCTCGATCTTTAGGTAGACTGAAAATATCCAAGTGTCATTAATCATATCAATTCACTTGGGCTTGGCCACTTAACAATTTAACATATCAAGGGATCAACTGATATCTCTCTCTTTACAAGTGGGACAAGTTCTATCTTGATTACACACCTTCACATATTGCTCACAGGATAACCAATTACAATCTTTATAATTATCCGGTTAAAGAAAGCGTTTGATTGAGTCAAATTACCTTGCTCCTAATATTGAAGTATATGTTAATCTCAAGTCTAAAAACTAAATGATATACCTATCAAGAGTAACACATATGATTTAATCTATGTGGTGTTCTCATAGCGGGTCCATCCAGTATTTTGTTCTCTAACAAGTACTCATGATCTCGATTTTTATCCCTATACATATGATCATCACATGATCATTAATCAAGACTCACACTAATTTTAATTCATTATAGTTCCCATAATAATAACCAAATTGAGACATTTAGGATATTTCAACAAATACCTATGGATCTTATTATAATGTAAACATGCAATAACTTATGATAGAACAACAGATGAAAACCTCTATTTTATTAACTAAAATTATAAGATAAATAATGTTTTTAGATTGACCTAGGTCACATGCCCCAACAATTGCTCATTGTTACATATGATTTAACAATGAAATTACATCATTAGTAGCATTTTTACATACATTAGGATCAAAGTTACATTGCGAAAAGTTTGCAAACTCATGTGTAACTTATACGCCTGTGAATGTATCGAATTGACCATTCTTTTTAAATCTAGGCAACAATAATCTAAAAAAGAAAATCGAACACATGTCTTATTTGACCTAACTAAATCCTTAGATTAAGAACTGATCGAGGGTTACAGTAAGCGTAAATCATTAAGTATGATGAGAGCAGTTATGTAATAGGAAAACACTTTTGTAATGTGTACAGAGTAGATGAGTATGTGAGCCGAGTATGAAAAATTAGTTTGATCTGAATACACAAGATTGGAACATGTGTATTAGTGTTTGTAATCTCAATGTATCTGATTCTCAGTTCATATAAAAAGAACTCTCATTCTCTCTGATTGAGTAGAGAAGATGAGATATTTTCTGTGAATTCTTGATTTCAACAAGGCATGAAAGTTCCACTATTTTTGAAGCTTCGTGGACCTTTAAAGATTCTGCGATCAACATGAGCGATTCTGGAAATTCTTCATGTCTTCTACCTCAAAATCACTCTTCATCTGTAATCAACAGTCCGTTGATTACTCCATTTGGTAATTCTCTCAACCAAATTGTTTCAAACAAATTGAGTGAAAGTAATTTTCTGCTATGGAAATCTATCATTGTACCTATAATCGAAGGAAGTAGATTGGATGGGATCTTGTTTGAAACAAGTCCAATTCCTCCAAAGTTTACTGTACATGGTGAACCAAATTTTAAATATCAAGATTTGCATTCTCGTGAAAGAATTTTGTATGGATGGCTTCTATGTGCATTATAACCTGCAATAGGAACAGCTGTGACTGGAAAAGCTAGAAAAGCTTTCACAGGACCTGAATTGTGGAAAACTATTGAGAATTACTGTGGATCTTGTAATAGGGCACAAATTCTATTCAATCGAACTGCGATTAGGACTACTCGTAAGGGATCTTCAAAGATGAGTGAATATTTGAGAAAGTTGAAAGAATTTGTAGACAATATAGCAACTGCAAGAGAAGATTTCTTTGATGTGGAACTGATTTCACGTGTTTTGACTTGATTAGATGGAGAGTATTTACCAATTATTGTTGTGTTAGAGCAAAAGAATGAGTTGTCTTAAGTAGAATTGCAGCCTACTCTTCTTGGATTTAAAGCTAAACTAAGACAATTACAAATTCTATCTGGAATGAACAATTTGAGTGTTCAAGGTGCTGGTCAAGTAAATGTTGCTGAGGTTAAGCAAGGAGCATCTAATGGCCAATGGAAAAATAATTCACAATGACAACAAGGAGGAAATGGAGGAAAATAAGAAAATAATACTAATGGAGGAATAGGTGTGATTTAAAGGTAAATGAGGTTTTAGATTTCACAATAATAGTCGTCCAACTTGTCAAATATGCAATAAGGTTGGACATTCTGTTGCTCATTGCTATTATAGGTCTGATTACAATTTCATGGGTGGTCAATCTTTCAATGGAAATATGCAAGGCAATTAGTTTCGTAATAGTACGCAAGGATCTGGATTTATGAATCATAATGCAAGAAATAGTTTTCAAAATAATTTGCAAGAACCACCTACTGCTCATTTTGTTGGTAATCAACCTCGGTTTGGTAGCCAGGGCAATGCTTTTTCTTCTAATTAATCTATTCATGATTCTGCGTGGTATGCTGATAGTGATGCAACATCACGTGTAACTCCAGATCCATCTCAACTAAATAATTGTGCTCCTTATCAAGGTAACGAGTCCTTAGTAGTGGGCAATGGTACTGCTTTACCTATTAAGTATGTTGGATTTGCCAAACTGTGCTCTACTAATAACAGGCTTCAGTTTCCTAATACACTTTGTGTTCCACATATTACGAAGAATCTCCTTCAGTATTTCTCAACTAGCTAGAGATAACAATGTTATTATTGAATTTACTAATGAAAGGTGTTTGGTGAAAGATTCTTCAACTAAGGAGATTCTGATGGAAGGAAGACTTCAAGATGGTCTTTATAGATTTGCTGATCATTTCTCACTTTCTGGAAGCTCAGTTTCATCCTCTATTGCTAAAGCATTATGGGCATCCAAGAGACCAGTTTCATCACTTTGGCATGGACGACTTGGTCATCTTGTTGCCCAAACGCTCCAACAAATATTGAGGTCTAATCTTCATATGTCTTGTAACAATCTTGAATTTTTTCATGTATGTCCATTGGGTAAACATCATGCACTTCCTTTTTCAAGTTCAAATAATTGTAGTAACCATGTGTTGGAGATAATCCACACAGATGTTTGGGGCCCTATACCAGTTGTTTCTCATGAAGGATACAATTACTACATTTCTTTTGTTGATGATTGGTCTAGATTCACATGGATTTTTCCATTGAAGCATAAATCAGATGCTATATAGGCTTTTAAGATTTTCAAGTCTAGAGTTCAAAATCAATTCTCAGTTAAGATAAAAAGGGTACAATCTGATTGGGAAGGAGAGTTTAGAGTGTTTAAACCATTTTTGGAAGAAAATGGTTTTACATTCCAGCATTCATGTCCCTATACTTATGAACAGAATGGTAGAGTGGAAAGGAAGCACATGCACATTATTGAAACTAGTCTCACTTTGTTTGCTCAGGCAGGGTTACCATTTAAATTTTGGTGGGATGCTTGTGAATCAGCTATATTTCCTATTAATAGACTTCCCACACGTGTATTACAAGGTTTTTCTCCATATCAGTTGGTTTATCAAGTAATTCCTGATTATATGATTCTGAAAATTTTCTGTTGCAATTTCTATCCCTACACCAGACCATATAATACATACAGATTTTAGTATAGATCAGAGAAGTGTGTGTTTCATGAATATAGTTTAGTTCACAAAGTTTATAAATGTATGAATTCTGCAGGGAGAATGTATATATTTAGGCATGTCATTTTCAATGAAGATGACTTTCCTTATCAGGATTGCCAAGAAGACATCACAAGTTACATCGACTTGTCTTACAGGTCCTGTCATTTCTCTCCCTACTTCTCCACTGTCTTTGTCAGTTGTTACGCCTACAACTCCTTCAACTTCCCTATTGTTAGTCTCTACTTCTCAAAACTCTGTGACAGATACTTTAATTGTAAGTGATCAACCTTCACATACTCCTGCAACTAATATTGTTCGAATTGAAGTTTAAGGTAATTCACATTCTATGGTTACTAGATCAAAAGCTAGCATTTCTAAAAAGAGGGCTTTGGTGTCTACTGTTTTTGATTAAGCTAACTTGATTCCTAAGACAACATCACAAGCAATGAACATACCACATTGGCATGAAGCAATGCAAAAAGAGTATCAAGTTCTAGTTAATAATGGTACTTAGTTTTTGGTTAATCCCTCTTCCAATCATAATATTTTGGGTAATAAATGGATCTTCACTATCAAAAGGAATTCAGATGGCACCATCAACAAATATAAAGCTAGGTTAGTAGCCAAAGGTTTTAAACAGGTTCCATGTGTGGAATTTTCTGAAACATATAGTCCAGAAGTTAAAGCTTCTACTATCAGGATTATATTTTCCATTGCCGTAACTTTTGGTTGGAACTTAAGGCAAATTGACATTAATAATGTTGTTCTTAATGGTACCTTGAACGAATAGGTGTACATAAATCAGCCTGAAAGGTTTGTGGATACTAAAAGTCCTAGTATGGTGTGCAGACTAAATAAACCCTTAAATGGATTGTGCCAAGCTCAAGAGCTTGGTTTGAGAAATTGAATTCTCATCTCTTAACTTGGGGATTTCATAATGTTGTCTTTGATAATTCTTTGTTCATACTTCATCATCACGGATCTCTCTTATATGTCTTAGTTTATGTTGATGATAACATCATTACTTGGAATAATTTAGTGTTGATTCAATATTTCATTGATAATTTGCATCATACATTTGCCATAAAAGGAATTGGAGATTTGAATATGTTTCTTGGCTTCAAAGTTCATCGTGATGCATCTGGTGTATACCTTAATCAAGCTAGTTATGTTACTAATTTACTATAAAAGGCTGGTATGAGCTTAGCAAAGTCTTTCGATACTCCTGTTGTGGCTGATAAAGATTATTCATATGGAACACACCCTCATTTCAATGATCCTACATTGTACATAAGCATATTAGGTGGTATTCAATATGTCGTTAATACACGCCCAAACATTGCCTATAATGTCAACAAACTGAGCCAATACCATCAAACTCCTACAACTTCACAGTGGCAGGCCTTGAAGAGAGTACTAAGGTACTTGAAAGGCAATTTATATTATGGTTTATATTTTAAACCAGGATCCAGGTTGATTCTCACTGGGTATTCAGATGCAGGTTGGGCATCTTCTCTTGAAGATCGCAAGTCTATTACTAGTTTTGTTGTGTATTTTGGGTCTAATCTCATCTCATGGCAATCCAAAAAGCAAGGAGTTGTGGCAAGATCAAGTACAGAATCAGAGTATAGGGCATTGGCTCAAGTGGCTTCGGAACTTACATGGATTAAGTATTTATCATCCGAGCTCAGATTTTTCACTTTTTCACAGTCCAGTGGTTTAGTGTGATAACATGAGTGCTACTGCTCTTGCCCACAATCCAGTCTTTCATAGCCGAACTAAATATGTGGAAATTGATATCCATTACATTCATGATCAAGTTTTGAAGGGGTTTCTTTCTGTTTATCATGTCCCTTGTCATGATCAACTTGCAAATGGTTTCACAAAGGCTCTGTCAACTTCTCGGTTTTGTTATTTGCGGAGAAAACTTGGAGTCGTTGTACCCCCCCTTTGTTTGAGGGGGGATGTAAGTATAAATCAATAAGTATGATGAGAGCAGTTATGTACTACGAGAGCACTTTTGTAGTGTGTATAGAGTAGATTAGTTTATGAGCTGAGTGTGAAAAGTTAGTTAGATCTGAATACATAGGATTTGAACACGTGTATTAGTGTGTGTAATCTCAATGTATCTGATTCTTAGTTCATATAAATAGAACTCTCAATCTCTCTGAATGAGTAGCGTAGATGAGATATTTTCTGTGAATTCTTTATTTCAATAGTTACGAAGCCCTCGATAGTTCAAACGTACTTCATTAACGGCTATTGGCTTGCATGCTCTACGAGTACCATTGATTTATTTCTTGCAAAAATAACTCCAAATCTTCATAATAAGAAGAGAAAAAACTCAAACCTCCCTACAAGGAGAGGAAAACTCAAAGCCTCCCGACAAGAAGAGAAAAACTTACTTCCCTTTAACAAAGGAAAAATAATATAAGAGGAGAAAAGGGGGAGTGGGCCACCGGCATAGATCAGAGGAGCCGTCGTCTATAGCCCCAAATTTAAAAACCTTAAGACTCAAGCTGCCACTCCCTCCAATACTTCTTCAAGGAAGTAATTGTGGATGGTAATGGTGGTGTTTCCTTTTGTTCTTATTCATTTCATCTCTTTATCTACCATGTTCTTCTTGTCTATCCATCATTCTTTCTCATCATTCATTTTCTTTATACCATGCATACATTGTTTTTACAAAAAAAAAATCTTATTTTTGTTAATAAACATGATATGTTTCATAAGTTTCATGCATTTATAGAGTGCATTTAGGACCATTTTGTTGCATATAGAGTTGCCCAAACTTAATTTAAGTGCCTATTGGTTGTGGACTGTGTATATGTATGCCATTTAGATGCAAACTTAAGATGATGTAAGATACTTCACTTTGTCATGTCTTAGACCTGACTTGATCATTGTTACGCCATAGAGTCTACTATGAGGGATGAGTCATGTACTTGACAACAAAATGGGAAGAAGGTCAGAACTATGCAAGTAGAAAAAATTAGATCTCTAAGATCCTAGAATAAGGTTGCACTCCACTTAAGACAAAATTTTAAAGACCGAAGCATGCGTAGGAAGATGATTTTAGGCCAATTTTTGCATAAAATAAATAGCCTCATAGCCCACATATTATCATTTTCACTAGATAGCCATTTTTGAGCACATAAAATAAATAGCCTCATGCCAGCTATCGAAAGATCACAACAAATACATAAAATTTCTTTTGAATTGGTAGGAATATATTGATCGCAGAGCACACAAGTTGCATTCCTCCATTTTTCCATTCATCCTGAGTTTTATATATGACATCATTTTCAATATTACAATCAGTTTGTATAATTGATCCTAGATATCGAAAGTGATTCACCTTAAGAACTTCAACGTCCCCTAATTTTACCACTTCATCATTTTAATGTCTAGTATTTCTAAACTCACAATTCATGTATTTAGGGGGGTGTATTCAATTGAAGATTCTAAAGGATTTTATTTGTCATTAATCTTCATGGATTTTTAAGATTTGTGTATATTTGCGTAGACTTTTGTGGATCGTTATGAATGATTTGAGTGGATTTTGATGGAGTTTGATGGATATTGTAACAAACTAAATCATAACTGGTGCGTGAATCGAGAAAAATCTAATGACCACAACTTCTTTCTCCCCATCACTATTTATCTTCTTTGCATCACTCGCCACAGATTTCTTTTTCAAAGCAGAAGTCCCAGATTCCATAATCCTCAGCAGAGGCCCCAAAAGAACCTCCTCGAAAATGCTCTTCCTCGAAGAATCCACGAAGGCCGCCCTCCAATTCCATGTCGGCTGCTACTCCCAACCCATCAGGTCTAGAGCTCTCGTCTACCTCTTCGTCGTGCTCGAGTGCCTCGCCACTAAAGTTCGCTACTGTTTTGATCCTTGATTTTTGGTCTTGATTTTTGAGTTAATGATCTGGTGATGGTGTTTTCACGAGCTTGAACTAGCTGGCAATGCGGTGAGGGACTCGATCATACCACAATACGTGCAGCTCGCGGTGAGGAACGACGAGTGACGATTGGGAATGGAGGGGAAGGACGAGATCAGGTCGGCGTCGCAAGAGTTCTACAGGGGAGGAATGATTTGGGTCTTTCACAAATCCATGAAAATCAAACCTCTTCCCCTCAGAGAATTTGACATTGAAATTACATATGATTTCTCTTAAAAATCCATTGAAATCCACAAATGTCCTAAATCCACCAAAATCCCTAAAAAATTAAATAAATATAGATTGTTTAAAACTCAACACAAACCCGTCCAAATCTAAATTAAATACCACTAGTTTTTTAAGAACTCCATCGAAATCATTTCAAATCCAAATTAAATACCCATTGATTTCTAAATCCTTCAAAATCTTTTATAATCCATTGAAATCTCCAATTGAATACACCCCCTTAGTTTTCATCCTACTCGACTTAAAGCCTTTAGATTCTAATATATTCCTCCAAAGTTCCAATTTTCTATTCACTTCATCTCTTGTTTTGCCATCTACAAGTAACATAAACCATGGTATATCCACTTGAATATGCCTACTTAGTTCAGCTATAACTAAAGTAAAGAGATATGAGATTAAAGTCGATCCTTGATGTAGTCGTATTGTAATCAGAAATTCTTTTGTGGTTCCTCCAAATTCTTTATACTCGTTATTATTTAGGATCAATAAAGCAAGCTATTTTGTTAGAAAAAAGGAACCAAAAAGTAGAGAGGAAAGTCACAAACAAACCCCAATGTCAAAATTCTCTCCTCCATATTCTCTCGTCGATTCTCTTCCTCAACCCCTCCCACCTATTTTTTATCCATCTCTTCCTTATTTTTATTCAACCTTCACCAAGATATGTCGAAACACAAGTCCACTATGTCTAGACTCGTGACTAGATCTAAACCAAAGTTCTAACATTTCCTTATGATATCTGACGTCAATTACACCACTAACTATGTTACAAACAACCATTGTCGGATTCCGTATAGAGGTGGCCTCCTAGCCTAATTTACTCCACCCATAAAACTCGAAATCGATATCTCACTTAAAGGATCCTAAGTCTATTGCCATTCTTTTTTTATAATAATACAAAACATAATATAATTTCATACTTGATTTTCTTTTTTTTCTTGTGATTGCATATAATATATTTGCATATGTTATTATAATTTAATCATCACCTAAATTTATAATAATTTGGCAGTTGCATTTTGCTTACAAGAATTTGAATTAATTGATTTGTTATATAGATAGTTTAGTTTTTCTTTTTTTTACAACATATAGAATATTATTGACAGTTTAGTTAAAAACTAACAATTAATTTGAAGTTTCATAGTTTGTGTATGTGTAAAAGCAAAAAATAAAAGCTAGTGGTTTACTTACAGCCAAAGGCAACCAAAAATCCTTGGCCCGACCCTGCCAAAGACAATTTTGCATATATTCTTACCAACGTTGTCCCACTAATAAAGTTTGAACATTTTTTGAACTTGATCAACATTTGTAGAATACGTTATGTGGACTTGTAGATGGTGATCGTGATCATGGTTTATGACTTGAGAGATGATCATCGTCGTGGAGATTAGTGGCGCATTAAATTGGCTCGAATAAAGTCAAGAGAAAATAATATGACTTGTGCACCTTTTGTCAAACCTGACCACCCATTAATGTGACTTTTCGAGATTAGAAAGGATTATAGTTTCAAAAATCAGCAAAATTTATAGAATTTCAGCAAATTTTGTTGATTTTTAGAAGGAAAACGAAATCCATTTGTTTGGAAGAAAATGTCAAAATTTGCCGAGAAATTCAACATAATGTGAGGGAGTTGACATAATTAAGGGAAGTTCATGGAAGTTTCATGAAAGTTTCGGGTAAGTCCTACCAAATAGTGGCAAAATGCAAAATTTCCAAGACTATGTGAAAGTTTTGGGTAAGTTCATGGAAGTTTCATGAAAGTTTTAGACGAATTTGAAGAATGTTCCAAAATCATTCTAAAATGAAATCTTAACACCTCAATCAGGAAGTTGTCGATGTTGCATGTTGTATTGCAAGATAATGCTATCTAATTGCAAATTGCATGTTGGATTAAAAAATAACTATTATATTCTAACTCTTATGCATTACAATTGTATAACTATGTGTATTTTTAATATATTTAAAGAGAAATTAGAGTTTTTAGCATTTAGAATGAAATTCAACAAACTTGAGGCTTTGTTGTTTGTTATATGTGAGCACAAGCAGTGAGTGGGTAGAAGAGCACCAAGGTGTAGAGAAACATACAAAGTGATTGAGAGAAAACTCTCTTGTTTTATGTGTTGTATTTTCCCATCTCAATAGTATGACTCGTCATCTCCCATGGTCATAGCATTTGTGTGCAATCACCGAACCACGTAAATTTTTGGTGTATAATGTTTGTGCTTTCTCTTATTTGATTTGTGCATTTGTACTTCAACCACAAACCTTCTGCAAAAGAAGTTACTACAAACTCCAAGGGTGGAAAGGAGCCATTATGCCTAAAGAAGGTAGACTAACTTTGACAAGATCATTCCATGACTCCTTGACAACTAATTCTTTCTCCTTTCAAGATTCCACTAGGGATAGGAAGAGAAGAAAAAGGGCTATGAGGAACTTCTCCTGGGAAGGACTTCAAGCTTGTAAGAACCTTCACTGGAACATGTGGGATACAAAGTTGGACACCATAAATCTTAAGGGTTATCACGCTACAAGGAACAACAAATGGAAATCCTCACAAACTCCAACTCAAGGAAATGTCCTTAGAGAAAACTGATAAGACCCCAATAACATAAAAGGCTACAACAATACTATAGGTGTGGGTAAAGAGAGTCAACAAGTTAGTCACAATGATGTTAATGTGCTTGAATTGTGACTTGGTAGTATAAATAGAGGTTGTAAGGTAGAGAAGGGCATCTAGAAATTTGAATGTAATGTGGGGACTCTTAGGAGTTGAGTTGAGAGAGTTTTAAGACTCTTCTCTGGGGTTACTCTAGTGTTCTTATCCTTGTAATCATTGTTGAATTCACAAATCAATCCCATCTATATCAGTATTCTATCAGTGGTATCAGAGCATACTTCAAAGATGGAAGCTCGATTAGCTAGGATGGAAGCTCGAATGGTCCGAATTAAAGAGGATGTGATGAGGATTTCAGCCTTTAAGGGTTCCATTAAGGAGCTCAATTATGAAGTAAAGATTATGTTCCAAAGCTTGGCTGAAAGACTAGACAATCCGTTTCTTCATCCTCGGGGGATCGTTTCATTGAGTTGCATCAAAGCTACAAATCTGCCACATCTAGGGCTGTTTGAGGAATTTTAAAGGTTGGACGAATTATTCCTGCATCATCATGGGATTGGGTCAACTGTCCTAAGAAGTTTTGCAGCATGCAAGCTCTTGATCCGCCAATGTCGATAGTGCTTAAGAAGTTGCAAGTTAGTGGTGATCCAGATCTAGCGCCTTTTTCCCTCCTGCAACACCTTTTTCACTTCTCCCCAACGAAAACCCAACTTCATCTTGTGGAATCGGATGTTGAGAACGTCTCAACTAGGCCAGATTTGGTATCCTAAATGCCGATTACAACAGATATGCACTTCGTGGTCATCACTTTGCCAGTTGTGAGCAAACCAGAACCACTAGATCTGCTAAATCTGGTAGCATCCAAGATGTGGCCGCCTCATCTTCTTTGTGCAACGTCTCCCACTCTATCATATTAGTAACGAGTTGGTGTCTATAAATCTGAGTGACTTTGCTAAGCTCAACCTAGATCATCTTCTAGCACATGGATCAGGGAGTTCATTCGCTGTTACGAAATAGTTGGCGATAATCATAGTTAGATCTATAGTCATGGGCCCTCCACCGTGGCCTCCCCATTTTTCTTCAACACCAGCGATCTTCTCCTTTGGTCTTGTGATTTTTTACATTTTCGATTTGCCCCCTTTAACTTCTTACAACACAGTCGCATCAGTTGATTTGGGGAAGATGTCGTTGCATCACAACTTGACAATACGAGGAGATTGAGTGGTGCAAACGTTGATTGCGAGTTAGTGTTTGTGGAATGACGCTTCTTCATCACTGCACACATTTCCTTTATCTGAGCAAGAAATTGTGACCTTCGATTCTTCACAAAAGCCACCTTCCTTATCATGACAAGTCATGCTGGTCCACTTGAATGATCCTTATTTCATATGTTTCAAGGATAACCTCATGACATTGGAGTTGTTTCCAGCCTTGTGTTTATCTTTTCCTTTCCACTTTGTGGGTCGGAGGTATGTTTCTTCAATGTCTTGCCAGTCCCTCTTGGCAACTTTTCTCCACAACTACATGCCCACGAGTGAAAGAGGTTTTGCACTCCTCACCGGGTACTATGTTCCTAACATGGACTCCACTATAGGGGATGTTAAGCTGCATTTTTGTTGTGATTGGCTAGACACGTTTTTCTTTATTGCATGCAATTGGCCTTTGAAAAGTTCACCTGTTCTTACATCAACATATTGTTGGGAAATGTGCCCTAGGTCAATCCATTAACAGTCTTTATGAATACATTTTAGTTAATAAAATAGAGGATTTCATTTGTTGTTTATTATAATTGATTTGCATGTTTACATTATAATAAGATCCATGGGTATTTACAGAAATATCCTAAATGTCCCTAGTCGATTATTATAATGGGAACTATAATGAATTAAGACTAGTGTGAGTCTTGATTGATGATCATACGATGATCATACGTATAGGAATACGAATCAAGATCATGAGTACTTGTTAGGGAACAAAGTACTGGACCGACCCGCTATGAGAACATCACATGGATTAAGTCATAGTTTTTTCTCATGATAGGTATATTTTTCAGTCCTCTGACTTGAGATTACCAGAGACTTCAACATTAGGAATACAGTGATTTGACGCAATCAAACGTTGTCTTTAACCGGATGATTATAAAGGTTGTGATTGGTTACTATGTGAATAATGTGGTGAAGTTGTGTAATCGAGATAGAATTTGTCCCTCTCATATAAAGAGAGATATCCAGTGGATCCCTCGATGTGTTAGACTGTTAAAAGGCCTAGTCTAAGTGAATTGATATTGATCAATGTCACTTAGATGTTTTCAGTCTACCTAGAAATCGAGACTAGTACGATTGAACATGTTGGATGACAATTCCATGCCTTATGTTTGATCAAAAGGATATCGTGTGACAAAAGGATGTTATATACACTATTGATTAGGTTGTATTGATTTGATATTCGTACAACTTGGGTAGTCATAATGTCTTGCTAGAGGCCGCTTATGACTTGTATACCAAAATGTGTTTTGGTACACTGCCAACGTTGTATGAGCCTATTGGGTCGCACACTGAGAATGGTTTTGCGAGATTTTAAGATGGTTCAGAAAAATGAATTTTATATGATAAAATTCATGACAGAAACGTCTTTGTGGTGTATTACACTTATACTTCTTTAAGTAGGGGTATATGTGTAATTTACTTAACCGTCTATATACAAGGGTTGTATAAATAGACGCTTTGAGTTAGAATACAAGTACGAAACAAAAAAGGCCAAAATCTCTATTTTTCGTTTTAAGAAACGACTTAGAGTTTTTGGTATCCTCTGGATCGTTTTGGAGAGAAACAAAAAGTTTGGTATTCCCTCGAAGCTAGCACTTCAAATCTCGGCCGCCATTCGTGTGTGGACTACTGATAGAGGGCGTTCGTCGTTGGCAGCGCCTTAGAGATCGATTAACCTTCAGAAAGGTACATTGTGACTGAGGTATGATTAAGTTTTCATAGTCTAAACATGTTTTAATGGAATCAGATTCGGATCCTGTTTTTGGGGTTTTTCTCAAAAATTGTTTTGTAATCTCCTCTGCGCATGAACCCCAAAACTCAACAGTGGTATCAGAGCTTTCGAGTTTGATTCCATTAAACTCATTGCATGTTTTCTTTTGATATATGATTGAAAACATGTTCATAGTTGATGTATATGTGATATACATAAGTTTTCTATGAGATTCATTATCATGTTTTGTGTATATGATACATATATTCATGATTTAATTGAAATTAGTTTCGTACGTGCTAGTAACCATGTTAGGTTAATTTGAATAATTTTAATGAATTGAGTTTCGTGTTCTATGATCCATGACACCATTAGGTTCGATTGGGATAGTAGTTCATGATTCAATTACATGTTTGTGGTTATTTGGATGAAGATCGAAATTGCAAATAATAAATTTTCGAAATTATTTATTTATCTTGTTATATCTATTTTGTTATGAAGTCTCTATTTGATAAAGATAGATAACAAATTAGAATTGGAGATAAATATCAAGAATCTTGTTATTAGTGATATACTAGGATTCAAATATCTTAAATCCAAAACAAATAATTAATTTTTGAAATTATTTATTTATAAATAATTAATTTTCGAAATTACTTATTTATCTTGTTATATCTATTTTGTTATGAAGTCTCTATTTGATAAAGATAGATAACAAATTAGAATAGGAGATAAATATGAAGAAGTTTGTTATTGGTGATATGCTAGGATTCAAATATCTAAAGTCCTAATTGGATTAGGATAAGATGGTTACTTAGATGTGGGCCCGGGTTAATTAAAAATGTTTTAATTAACTTAATTTTGGATAAATTAAGGGGTAAATTTAGTATAGTAAAATCTGCGAAAAAATATGATTTTCTATAGCAAATTTCAATTTTCGAAATTGAGATTTATCTTCTAAAAAAAAGAAAAAAAAGGGCACTTGCCCCTTGTTCCCCGTCCATGACACAATCAGCGGAACCACTGCCCATTGACATTGATCGGCCAATGGGACCACCGTCTAACTAATCCTAGCGCACGGAAATTATTCTATTAGTGAATAGAATAAAAATTTCCTAAATTGTTTAGTGGTTCTACAAATCAATAAAATATATGATATTTCATTGTTTACTTAAAAATCACTAAAACTGAATAAAATCCCTCTATTAAATCTTAAGTCTTGTGCCATCCAATTTAAACATTTATCAAGGCCTCGATCGCACTAATATAGTTTCAGCCATAGTTGGGTGTATTGTGTTATTTTGGTGAGATAAGTTGGGTAAGAGTTACCTAAATGTTTAAATTGGTCCGACTTAATAAAGTTATCAAAATAGTTTTGGACTTTAGGCATATGATGAGATAAAAACATGCTAAGACATAAGATGTCATGTATCTCATAAAAAGATCTAAAAATTACATAAGATGTAATTGGTAACTGTTACCTACCTAAATAACCTAGTTCTGTGTTTCATGCCATAGCTGTCATAGAATTAGGTGAAATATGGATTTTAGTCCCCTAAATAAACAGTATGTTTTAGGAGGGTTGTTAATTTAGTGGGAGTCTATTCCTCTATACTAAAATAAACTCTGCATAATCTTTATTGTAGATCAATGGCCTCTTCAAGTAACAATAATCCCCTGTCACTGCGATCTATCCTTGAGAAGGATAAGCTATTTGGGACTAACTTTCTTGATTGGTTCAGAAACTTGAGAATCGTTCTCAAGCATGAACACAAGTTGTATGTTCTGGATGCTCCGATCCCTGAGGACCCATCAACAAATGCTACGAAAGCTGTGAAAGATGCGCATAATAAGCATGTCAACGATTCTACTGATGTTGCATGCATTATGTTGGCAACTATGGTTTCTAAACTTTAGAAGGACATGAAACTAATGGAAGCCTACGACATGACTGTAACGCTGAAGGAAATGTTCCAACAGCAAGCTAGGCAAGAAAGGTTCGAGACAATCAAGAACCTGCATTCTTGTAAGATGACTGAGGGTGCGTCAGTTAGTCCTCATGTTCTGAAGATGAAGGGCTATGTTAACCAACTTGATAGACTTGGATTTCCCATAAGCCAAGAGTTGGCTACGGATTTGATCCTAAATTCATTACCGGAGAGTTACTCACAATTTGTGATGAACTACAATATGAATAATATGGAGAAATCAATTTCAGAGTTGTATTTGATGCTCAAAACTGCTGAACAAAATATCAAGAAACCCTCTAGTAATGTGCTGATAGTCTAAAAGGGAAAGGGAATGAAGAAGAAAGGCAAAGGCAAGGCTAAAGTTGCCAAGGCTGCTGCTGCACCTGCACAAAACCTGTGGAACAAGTCAAGCCCCAGCCTATTCCTGCTTCAAAACACCCAAAAGAAAAGGAATGGAGTTTCTGAAAGGAGAAATCGAACCTTATTAGATATGGTTTGATCTATGATGAGTCATGCGGATCTTCCATTATCCTTTTGGGTTTATGCATTACAAGCTACAGCTTTCACTCTAAATCGAGTTCCTTCTAAAGCGGTTGATAAAACACCATATGAGATATGGTACGGGAAGAGACCTAGTTTGTCTTTTCTTAAGATTTGGGGATGTGAGGCTTACGTAAAGCGACAAGTCTCAGAAAAACTAGCACCTAAATCTGATAAGTGTTTATTGGTGGGGTATCCTAAGGAAACAAAAGGATATTACTTTTATGATCCCGTTGAGAACAAAGTGTTTGTTGCTCGGTATGGTGCCTTTATGGAAAAACAGTTTATTTCAAAAGACACTAGAGGGAGAGAAATAAATCTTGAAGAAGTTCAAGAATCACAGATAAATACTGAACCGCTACTGGAAGTTCAACAACGTTCTGAACCAGTTGAACCTCCGCAAGTGACACAAGGCCCACGTAAATCTGGTAGGGTGAGACATGAGCCAGAGAGATTCGGATTTCTCATTACTGATAGCCGTGATGTGTTGCTTATAGATCAAAATGAGCCCACCACTTATCAGGAGGCTATGTCTGGACCAGACTCAGATAAATGGCTAAGTGCCATGAACTCTGAGATGCAATCCATGTATGATAACCAAGTTTGGAACTTGGTTGATTTACCCAAGGTGGTAAGACCATTGGATGTAAATGGGTTTTCAAGAAGAAAACTAACATGGATGGCAAAGTGCATACTTTCAAAGCAAGACTTGTAGCAAAAGGTTTCAGCACTCAAGGTGTTGATTATGATGAAACTTTTTCGCCAATAGCCATGCTTAAATCCATAAGAATTTTAATTGCCATTTCTGCATATTATGACTATGAGATATGGCAAATGGATGTAAAAACAGCATTTCTTAATGGAAAGCTTCTTGAGGACGTGTATATGACACAACCTGAAGATTTGTACATCCTGAGAATTCTAGGAAGGTATGCAAGCTTCAAAGATCCATTTATGGATTAAAGCAAGCTTCTCGGAGTTGGAATCTTCGTTTTGATGAAGCAATCAAGGATTTTGGTTTTATTAAGAACGAAGATGAGCCTTGTGTATACAAGAAGGTCAGTGGGAGTGTAGTTGTTTTTCTGTACTTGTATGTTGATGATATATTACTCATTGGAAATGACATCCCAACATTGCAAAGTGTCAAGTCTTGGTTAGGGAAGTGTTTCTCAATGAAAGACTTAGGAGATGCAGCCTATATCCTAGGGATAAGGATCTATAGGGATAGATCTAAGAGGCTAATCGGTCTAAGTCAGAGTGCTTACATAGACAAGGTACTGAATAGGTTCAGTTTGCAAGACTCTAAAAGAAGATTATTGCCAATGTCTCATGGCATAAGTCTCAGCAAGACTCAATGTCCTAGGACAAATGATGAGCGGGATCATATGAATAAGATTCCATATGCATCAGCCATTGGATCTATCATGTATGCCATGTTATGCACTCGACCTGATGTATCATATGCTTTGTGCACTACAAGCAAATATCGATCGATCCAGGTGAGAGTCACTGGATAGCAGTAAAGAACATCCTTAAGTACTTAAGAAGGACTAAGGAAGTATTTTTGGTCTATGGAGGTTTTGAAAATGATCTAGTTGTAAATGGTTACACAGATGCAAGTTCTCAAACTGATATAGATGATTTTAGATCGCAGTCTGGATATGTGTTTACTTTGAATGGGGGTGCGATAAGAAGTGGAAAAGTTCGAAGCAAGAGATCGTGGCAGATTCTACAACAGTGCCGAGTATATTGCAACGTCCGATGCAGCAAAGGAGGCAGTTTGGATCAAAAGGTTCATTTCTGAACTAGGTGTGGTTCCAAGTATTGCTAACCTTTGTTGGTTTGTATTGTGACAATAACGGGGCAATAGCACGAGCCAAGGAACCTAGATCACACCACAGATCCAAACATATACTCAGGCGTTTTCATCTCATCAGAGAAATTATTGAGAGGGGAGACGTAAAGATTTGCAGAGTACCTACTAAAGACAACGTTGCGGATTCATTGACAAAGGCTCTTCCACAAGCGAAACATGATGGTCATGTTAGATCATTAGGCATTAGATGCATGAATGATTGGCCCTAGAGCAAGTGGGAGATGTTGGGAAATGTGCCCTAGGTCAATCCATTAACAGTCTTTATGAATACATTTTAGTTAATAAAATAGAGGATTTCATTTGTTGTTTATTATAATTGATTTGCATGTTTACATTATAATAAGATCCATGGGTATTTACAGAAATATCCTAAATGTCCCTAGTCGATTATTATAATGGGAACTATAATGAATTAAGACTAGTGTGAGTCTTGATTGATGATCATACGATGATCATACGTATAGGAATACGAATCAAGATCATGAGTACTTGTTAGGGAACAAAGTACTGGACCGACCCGCTATGAGAACATCACATGGATTAAGTCATAGTTTTTCTCATGATAGGTATATTTTTCAGTCCTCGACTTGAGATTACCAGAGACTTCAACATTAGGAATACGAGTGATTTGACGCAATCAAACGTTGTCTTTAACCTGGATGATTATAAAGGTTGTGATTGGTTACTATGTGAATAATGTGGTGAAGTTGTGTAATCGAGATAGAATTTGTCCCTCTCATATAAAGAGAGATATCCAAAGTGGATCCCTCGATGTGTTAGATCGTTAAAAGGCCTAGTCTAAGTGAATTGATATTGATCAATGTCACTTAGATGTTTTCAGTCTACCTAGAAATCGAGACTAGTACGATTGAACATGTTGGATGACAATTCCATGCCTTATGTTTGATCAAAAGGATATCGTGTGACAAAAGGATGTTATATACACTATTGATTAGGTTGTATTGATTTGATATTCGTACAACTTGGGTAGTCATAATGTCTTGCTAGAGGCCGCTTATGACTTGTATACCAAAATGTGTTTTGGTACACTGCCAACGTTGTATGAGCCTATTGGGTCGCACACTGAGAATGGTTTTGCGAGATTTTAAGATGGTTCAGAAAAATGAATTTTATATGATAAAATTCATGACAGAAACGTCTTTGTGGTGTATTACACTTATACTTCTTTAAGTAGGGGTATATGTGTAATTTACTTAACCGTCTATATACAAGGGTTGTATAAATAGACGCTTTGAGTTAGAATACAAGTACGAAACAAAAAAGGCCAAAATCTCTATTTTTCGTTTTAAGAAACGACTTAGAGTTTTTGGTATCCTCTGGATCGTTTTGGAGAGAAACAAAAAGTTTGGTATTCCCTCGAAGCTAGCACTTCAAATCTCGGCCGCCATTCGTGTGTGGACTACTGATAGAGGGCGTTCGTCGTTGGCAGCGCCTTAGAGATCGATTAACCTTCAGAAAGGTACATTGTGACTGAGGTATGATTAAGTTTTCATAGTCTAAACGTATTTTAATGGAATCAGATTCGGATCCTTTTGGGGTTTTTCTCAAAAATTGTTTTGAAATCTTCGCTGCGCATGAACCCCAAAACCCAACACATATTGTGTTTTCACTCACAATGGGACTATGGGAAGGTGTACTAGAATTGGGTATTCTGAAGTTGCATTTGAGATACTCAATGAAAAGGGGTGGAACAATACAGCATATGGGGCTTTTTTCGTTGTCTCCATGGTTACTTCAAGTTAGCTAGCTACTACCTTAGCCGATGGTGTCGTTGTTTCCATTTTCATTGTTCCCTCCATTCGTGTCATTAACTTACTTGTCGCACTGGGCGCTATGATTATTATTCCAAATGTGGTTGCTAAAATTTCAAATGTCATTGAGGATGGATCATACAAGATCCAGATGATGAAGTATGTTCATTCTTCAACTGCTAAGGGGTTGATAGGCATTGTCTCATGGTTGCAATTGCTCTGTATTATACCTGGTCTCCTTTTGAGTTAGCTTCAGACGCGTTCATCGATCCTGGCTAACCAATTCACCATTCGCCACCTTGAGGACAAGGTGAATTTTTATAGGGGGGAGTAATGATAAGACCCCAATTACATAAAAGGCTACAACAATACTACAAGTGTGGGTAAAGAGAGTCAACAAGTTAGTCACAATGATGTTAGTGTGTTTGAATTGTGACTTGGTAGTATAAGTAGAGGTTGTAAGGTAAAGAAGGGCATCTGGAAATTTGAATGCAATTTGGGGACTCTTAGGAGTTGGATTGAGAGAGTTTTAAGACTCTTCTCTGAGGTTATTCTAGTGTTCTTATCCTTGTAATTGTTGTTGAATCCACAAATCAATCCCATCTATATCTGTATTCTATCAAAAACTATATAGCAATTCTAATGACATGAACAAAGCTAGATGAGGATTTTAATAAAGACTTCCACCTTCCTTTTTCTGATTGGCATATTCCTTCTTTGTGTAAAGGTCCGAATCTTTTAATCATTACGATTATAAGGCCCTTAATATTCATAATTACAAAATACATCTACCTATATCAAATGATACCTTAATATGCAATACTTCAGGACAAAATAAACAAACAACGAAAATATATGTTAACAATGTATGGATATATCTCGCAGAATCGTATAAAGTGCATGTGTATTTGTTGATGTACATAGTAAGAATGCAATCCTATTAGAAAGATGTCATCAAATAGTTGTGGAATTGAAGGACGAGAAAGGATACAATCTAGTTGAATCAACTTAAATTCAATCCAAGTACTTCGAACTGAAAGTTTTCAATCAATTCAACCCAATTGACCTATTAATCCATTAAGATCCTACCAACTAAATACGGATTCTATGAAAGTGTTAGTAAACGTGTTTTTCCCCTACTACGCTGGTATAGTTTTTTTTTTGGCTTTGTTTATGAAAAATACATTGTTTCTCGCATTTTGTACACCATTACAATTCTTTGTAAATATTGGGTTGTTCATTGGTCAGCAAATAAACTAAACGCAACACGGGGCCGAGGCGTGAAAATGTGGGGATCACTGGAAGAACTTCAATTCACAATCCAAAGACTAAACAAAAGAACAAATATTCACTAAATTGAACTCAAACAAAGGGAAATAAACATGACTTGACCAAACAGGCAACAAAATTATGAGGTTTTATCACTCACCAAAGCATAATCAATCGATTGGCATCAATTACCACCAGCCGTTGATTCTCTGTTCCACACTTTGATGCTCCATGGTGTTGCCAAGCGATCCTACGAACCCTAAACACTCAGCGATTATTTGATGAGTAGAGGAAGAAAGAATATTGAATTGGACGAATTGCATCTATGTTGAAAAATTATAGAAGAGAGAATGGTTTCCGATTGGGGTTTGAAAAACCCTAGTTTGGGAGCTAACATAGATAAAAAAAATTGCAACTTTGACGCGCAATGTGGCTGTGACTGTTCATGGGTTGGTACTTGGTACTAGAGTGAGAAGTTAATCCACGTTTGGCCACACTCGAGGCCCATATTCAGCGCTCAATTTTTTCCTTCACAACACTGAAACTCTAGCCTTTCTTAAAGGAAAAACACAAGATAAATGATAATCTAACATACTTAGGGTGCACACTTGGGGTGCACACTTTGTCTTTTAACCTATTTATGGCTCATTCTTATCTCCCTAGGCGTGGCCTCCACATCTAACAAAACACCATAAATAAGCTAAAAGATAGTATGCGCTCAAAGTGTGTTAGATTATCATTTTTCAAAATGCAATAGTATTCCACTTCAGGTGCCAACTTTGGTATTGATCCAGTTGGATGTCAAGTGTTTTGTCTCGAGATGTGCACACACGTCTTAACGTATATTGCACAACATATAACTGAGTCAATGCACGATGTCCAAAGTAAATTACTCTAACCGCTCTCTTGTTAGAGGGATATTACCATTTGAGTCAACCAATTATTGATTGGGTCAATTGATTATTGGTGAGTGTTGTATTTTTAAGATTGCATTCGACACGCTATTGTGGTATTTACGTCGAGATTTCATGTCTAAAGTACCTGAACAATTGTGTGTCAAATTTAAGTATTGAAGTTGAGTTACTTTAACATTTATGAGTGGGAGAAGCCATAAATCAAGCATTGACTGGGCATGTGTGAAAGTTACAAGACAAGCAGGCACACGAGGTAAGAGAGGGAGGGCATCGAGGGCTGGGTAAAAAGGATTGGTCTTTTTTGCCCAAGAGGATGAGAATGATTAAAACATAATAGAATGAAAATTTTCTATTTTTTTTGAACCCGACTAACATTACCACGTCGTTAACATAGGATACCCCAACAAAAAAATTAAACTTAAAAAAATATATTCTACTGTAAAATGACCCTTATGCCTCTCACAACGATTAGTGCACACCACCACCCTTTTCCTTTTGGTTTGTGCACCCCACCATCATCCCTCCTTACACTCTCTTCTTGTGATTTGCAGGGCATCATCGAGTGCCTCGACTTAGTAGGTCTGAGTCTCTTGTTGGAGCGTCAGTTAGAGCCCACCGAACTTTTAGGTTGGCAGTTGTCAACCAAATTTCACCAAAGAGGTTCGATTGGACAACAGTGAGCCTAGAAGAAAAGGCTCGAATCATATGTCGTTGAACATAAAATAGATGTCTCGACTAAAGTTTTAGAGTTGGATGTTTTGGTTGGGATAAAAGGGGTATTTTGGTAAAAATGTGGGGTACCCTAATAAATTGAAATTTGAATTTGGGGTGTCACGCATAATCGGAGTGCAATAAGTTAACAGTGGGATGCCATTAGTCGGGCTTTTTTTTTGACGAAAAGATATTCATTCATAAAAATTGTTGTTAGGTTGAGGGGTTAATACACAACAGAAAATTCAAAACAATTTTAGAAAAACCCCAACAGGAACGCAAATAAGTTCCATTAAACAAGATCTATAAAAGTAAACTATACCATAATTCATGATTTCCTTCTTTTATTGTTCGATCTCCAAGACGTTCAAGTGCGCATCCCTATCAGAAATCCACACACAAACGGTAATCGTAATTTGAAGTGCTAGCTCCAAAAAAAATAGAAAACATTTTTCTTTCACTCCTAAAATCCAAAGAACTCGAAAATAGCAAAAATGAATTTCTTCATTTGTTTTAGGGTATGACCCTCTATTTATATGAGTAGATAAGACATCACTTAAAACCTTATTCATAATGCAACTAATGTATTTAGACAGTTTAAGCAAATTACATATACACCCATATTAATAAGTTATCATATAACAAATCATAAGGGCTTTTATTTCATGAATTTTATCATATAAAATTCATTACTCTTGACCAATTGAAATTAGGCAAAGTCATTCTTTGTGTGCAAACCAATAGGTTCGCGCGATGTTGATAGTGAACCAAAAACCATTTTGGTACAAAATTCATACGCGGTCTCTAGCTAGACATTATGAGTACCCAAGTAACATGAATATCAAAATTGATACAACCTAATGAATAACATATATCATATCATTTTGTCGTATGATATCCTTTGTGTTGGGTTTTTGGGGTTCATATACAGTGAAAAATTCAAAACAATTTTAAAAAAAACCCCAACAAGATTGCAAGTAAACTCTATTAAATAAGATCTACAAAAGTAAACCATAGCTTAATTTATGATTTCCATCTCTGATTGTTTGACCTCTAAGACGTTCAAATGCAAGTCCTCTATCAGAAATCTACAGACAAATGGTGACCACAAATTGGAGTGCTAGCCCCAAGAGAGATAAAAAAAATGCATTTCTTTCTCTCCCAAAATCCAGAAAATTCTAAAATAGAAATAACAACATTATTTTGTTTTAGGGTATGACCCTTTATTTATATGTGTAGATAAGCCCTCACTTAAAATCTTATTCTTAATACAATTATTGTATTTAAGCAGTTTAAGTAAATTACACATATACTTGTAATAATAAGTTATTATATAACATATCATAAGGGCTTTTATGTCATGAATTTTATCATATAAAATTCATTACTTTAGACCAATTTAAATTGCACAAAGCAAATCTTTGTGTGTGATCCAATAGGTTCATGAGACGTTGGTAGTGACCCAAAAATTATTTTCAGTACACAAGTTATAAGCAGTCTCTAGCAAGACATTATGACTACTCAAGTAGCATGAATATCAAAATCGTTACAACCTAATGAATATTATATATCATATCCTTTTGTCGTGAGATATCCTTTAATTAAACATAAGGCATGGAAAGTCACCCTTAATGTTCAATCATACTAGTCTCGATCTTTAGGTTGACTGAAAACATCTAAGTGACGTTGATAATATTAATTCACTTGGACTTGACCATTTAACAATCTAGAATATCGAGGGATCCGTTGATATCTCTCTCTTTACGAGAGGAACAAATTCTATCTTGGTTGCACACATTCACATATTGCTCACATGATAACCAATCGCAATCTTTATAATCGTTCAGTTTGAGACAACGTTTGATTGTGTCAAATTACCATGTTCTTAATATTGAAGTCTATGGTAATCTCAAGTCAAATGAATAAATAATATACCTATCAGGAGTACCACCTATGACTTAATCCATGTGGTGTTCTCATAGCGTGTCTAATACCATGTTCCCTAACAAGTACTCATGATCTCGATACATATCCATATACGCATGATCATCACAAGACCAGCGATCAAGACTCACACTAGTCTTAATTCATTATAGTTCCCAGTATAATGACCGACTAGGGACATTTAGGATATTTTAACAAATATCTATGGATCTTATTATAAGGTAAACATGCAACCACTTATAATAATACAACAAATGTAAAACCTCTATTTTATTAATTAAAAATTATAAGATAAACAATGTTTGTAGGTTGACTTAGGGCATATACTCCAACACTTTGATTAAACATAAGGCATGGAAAGTCACCCTTAATGTTCAATCGTACTAGTCTCGATCTTTAGGTAGACTGAAAACATCAAAGTGTCATTAATCATATCAATTCACTTGGGCTTGGCCATTTAACAATCTAACATATCGAGAGATCCACTGATATCTCTCTCTTTACAAGAGGGACAAGTTCTATCTTGATTACACACCTTCACATTTTGCTCACAGGATAACCAATTACAATCTTTATAATTATCCGATTAAAGACATCGTTTGATTGAGTCAAATTACCTTGCTCCTAATATTAAAGTATATGTTAGTCTCAAGTCTAAGTACTAAATGATATACGTATCAAGAGTAACACATATGACTTAATCTATATGGTGTTCTTATAGCGAAACCGTCCAGTATCTTGTTATCTAACAAGTACTCATAATCTCGATTCTTATCCCTATACGTATGATCATCACATGATCATTAATCAAGACTCACACTCTTAATTCATTATACTTCCCAGTATAATAACTAACTTGAGATATTTATGATATTTCAACAAATACCCATGGATCTTATTATTAGGTAAACATACAATAACTTATAATAAAACAACAGATGAAAACCTCTATTGTATTAACTAAAATTATAAGATAAATAATATTTGTAGATTGACCTAGGTCACATGCCCCAACAATTGCTCATTATTACATCTGATTTAACAATGAGATTACATCATTAGTAGCATTTTCACGTACATTAGGATCAAAGTAACATTGCGAAAAGTTTGCAAACTCATGTGTAACTTATACGCTTGTGAATGTATCGAATTGACCATTCTTTTTAAATCTAGGCAACAATAATCTAAAAAACAAAATAGAACACATGTCTTATTTGACCTAACTAAATTCCTAGATTAAGAACTGATCGAGGGTTACTGTAAGCATAAATCATTAAGTATGATGAGAGCAGTTATGTAATAGGAAAGCACTTTTGTAATGTGTATAGAGAAGATGAGTGTGTGGGCTGAGTGTAAAAAATTAGTTAGATCTAAATAGACAAGATTGGAACATGTGTATTAGTGTGTGTAATCTCAATGTATCTAATTCTTAGTTCATATAAAATGAACTTTCACTCTCTCTTAATGAGTAGAGAAGATGAGATATTTTCTCCGAATTCTTGATTTCAACAAGGTATCAAAGCTCCACCATTGTTGAAGCTTCGTGGACCTTCAAAGATTCAGAGATCAACATGAGCGATTCTGGAAATTCTTTGCATCTTCTACCTCAAAATCACTCTTCATTTGTAATCAACAGTCCGTTGAGGTTAAGCAAGGAGGATCTAATGTTGCTGAGGTTAAGCAAGGAGGATCTAATGGCCAATGGAATAATAATTCACAATGACAACAAGGAGGAAATGGAGGAAAACAAGAAAATAATACTAATACAGGAATAGGTGGTCGATTTAAAGGTAGAAGAAGTTTCAGATTTCATAGTAATAGTCGTCCAACTTGTCAAATATGCAATAAGGTTGGACATTCTGCTACTCATTGCTATTATAGGTCAGATTACAATTACATGGGTGGTCAATCTTTTAATGGAAATATGCAAGGCAATCAGTTTGGTAATAGTACACAAGGATCTGGATTTATGAATCATAATGCAAGAAATAGTTTTCAGAATAATTTACAAGGACCACCTACTGCTCATTTTGTTAGTAATCAACCTCAGTTTGGAAACCAGGGCAATGCATTTTCTTCTAATGAATCTATTCATGATTCTGCCTGGTATGCTGATAGTGATCCAACATCACATGTAACTCCAGTTCCATCTCAGCTGAATAACTATGCTCCTTATCAAGGTAATAAGTCTTTAGTAGTGCGCAATAGTACTATTTTACCTATTAAGTATGTTGGATCTGCCAAACTATGCCCTACTAAAAACAAGCTTCAGTTTCCTAATACACTTTATGCTCCACATATTACGAAGAATCTCCTTCAGTATTTTTCAACTAGCTAGAGATAATAATGTTGTTATTGAATTTACTAATGAAAGGTGTTTGGTGAAGGATTCTTCAACTAAGGAGATTCTGATGGACGGAAGACTTCAAGATGGTCTTTATAGATTTGCTAATCATTTGTCGCTTTCTGGAAGTTTAGTTTCATCCTCTATTGATAAAGCATTATGGGCATCCTAGAGATCAGTTTCATCACTTTGGCATTGGCGACTTGGTCATCCTACTGTCCAAACTCTCTAACAAATATTGAGGTATAATCTTCATATGTCTTGTAACAATCTTGAATTTTTTTCATATATGTCCATTGGGTAAACATCATGCACTTCCTTTTTCAAGTTCAAATAATTGTAGTAAACATGTGTTGGAGTTAATCCATAGAGATGTTTGGGACCCTGTACCAATTGTTTCTTATGAAGGATACAGTTACCACATTTCTTTTGTTGATGATTAATCTAGATTCACATGGATTTTTCCATTAAAGCATAAATCAGATGCTATATAGGCTTTTAAGATTTTTAAGTCTAGAGTTGAAAATCAATTTTCAGTTAAGATAAAAAGGGTACAATCTGATTGGGGAGGAGAGTTTAAAGTGTTTAAACCATTTTTGGAAGAAAATGGTATTGCATTCCAACATTCATGTCCCTATACCTATGAACAGAATGGTAGAGTGGAAAGGAAGCACATGCACATTGTTGAAACTAGTCTCACTTTGCTTGCTCAGGCAGGGTTACCATTTAAATTTTAGTGGGATGTTGTTGAAGCAGCTATATTTCTTATTAACAGACTTCCCATACGTGTATTACAAGGTTTTTCTCCATATCAGTTGGTTTATCAAGTACCTCCTGATTATATGATTCTGAAAATTTTTTGTTACAGTTGCTATCCCTACACTAGACCATATAATACACACAGATTTCAGTATAGATCAGAGAAGTGTGTGTTTCTTGAATATAGTTTAGCTCATAAAGGTTATAAATGTATGAATTCTGCAGGGAGAATGCATATATCTAGGCATGTAATTTTCAATGAAGATGACTTTCCTTATCAGGATTTATTTGTCAACAAGACATCACAAGTTACATCGACTTGTCCTACAGGTCCAGTCATTTCTCTCCCTACTTCTCCACTGTCTTTGTCAGTTGTTACACCTGCAACTCCATCAACTTCCCTATCATCAGTCTCTACCTCTCAAAACTCTTTGACTGACACTTTAATGCAAGTGACCAACCTTCAGATACTCCTGCAACTAATATTGTTCCAATTGAAGTTCAGGGTAATTCACATTCTATGGTTACTAGATCAAAAGCTGGCATTTCTAAAAAGAGGGCTTTGGTTTCTACTATTTTTGATTCAGCTAACTTGATTCCTAAGACAACATCAGAAACAATGAACATACCATATTGGCATAAAGCAATGCAAAAAGAGTATCAGGCTCTTGTTAATAATGGTACTTGGTCTTTGGTTAATCCCTCTTCCAATCATAATATAGTGGGTAATAAATGGATCTCCACTATCAAAAGGAATTCAAATGTCACCATCAACAAATATAAAGCTAGGTTAGTAGCCAAAGGTTTTAAACAGGTTCCTGGTGTGGGATTTTTTGAAAAATATAGTCCAGTAGTTAAAGCTTCTACTATCAGGATTATATTTTCCATTGCCGTAACTTTTGGTTGGAACTTAAGGCAAATTTACATTAATAATGCTTTTCTTAATGGTACCTTGAACGAATAGGTGTACACAAATCAGCCTGAAGGGTTTGTAGATACTAAAAATCCTAGTATGGTGTGCAGACTTCATAAAGTCTTATATAGAGTGTGCCAAGCTCTAAGAGCTTGGTTTGAGAAACTGAAATCTCATCTCTTAACTTGGGGATTTCATAATGTTGTGTCTAATAATTCTTTGTCCATTCTTCATCATCACCGATCTCTCTTATATGTCTTAGTTTATGTTGATGATACCATCATTACTAGGAATAATTCAGTGTTGATTTAATATTTCATTGATAATTTGCATTATACATTTTCCTTGAAGGACATTGGAGATTTGAATATGTTTCTTGGCTTCGAAGTTCATCGTGATGCATTTGGTGTATACCTTAATCAAGCTAGTTATGTTACTAATTTACTATAAAAGGCTGGTATGAGCTTAACAAAGTCTGTGGATACTCCTGTTGTGGCTAGTAAAGATTATTCAGCTAGAACATACCCTCATTTCAATGATTCTACATTGTACAGAAGCATATTAGGTGGTATTCAATATGTCGTTAATACATGCCCAGACATTGCCTATATTGTCAACAAATTGAGTCAATACCATCAAACTCCTGCAACTTCACAGTAGCAGGCCTTAAAGAGAGTACTAAGGTACTTGAAAGGCACTTTATATTATGGCTTTTATTTTAAACCAAGATCTAGGTTGATTCTCATTGGGTATTCAGATGCAAATTGGGCATCTTCTCTTGAAGATCACAAGTGTATTACTGGTTATGTTATGTATTTTGGGTCTAATCTCTTATCTTGGCAATCCAAAAAGTAAGGAGTTGTGGCAAGATCAAGTATAGAATCAGAGTATAGGGCATTGGCTCAAGTGGCTTCTGAACTTACATAGATTAAGTCTTTATTATCTAAGCTTAGATTTTTCACTTTTTCACAGTCCTGTGGTTTAGTGTGATAACATGAGTGCTACTGCTCTTGCCCGCAATCCAGTCTTTCATAGCCGAACTAAACATGTGGAGATTGATATCCATTACATTCGTGATCAAGTTTAAGGGGTTTCTTTCTGTTTATCATGTCCCTTCTCATGACCAACTTGCAAATGGTTTCACAAAGGCTCTGTCAACTTCTCAGTTTTGTTATTTGAGGAGCAAACTTGGAGTCGTTGTACTCCCCTTCGTTTGAGGGGGGATGTAAGCATAAATCATTAAGTATGATAAGAGCAGTTATGTACTAGGATAGCACTTTTGTAGTGTGTACAGAGTAGATGAGTGTGTGAGCTGAGTGTGAAAAGTTAGTTAGATCTGAATACATAGGATTGGAATACGTGTATTAGTGTGTGTAATCTCAATGTATCTGATTCCTAGTTCATATAAATAGAACTCTCACTCTCTCTAAATGAGTAGAGAAGTTGAGATATTTTCTATGAATTCTTTATTTAAACAGTTACCAAGCCCTCGATAGTTCAAACGTACTTCATTAATGGCTTTTTGCTTGCATGCTCTACGAGTACCATTGATTTATTTCTTGCAACAAGAACTCCAAATCTTCATAATAAGAAGAGAAAAAACTCAAACCTCCCTCCAAGGAGAGGAAAACTCAAAGCCTCCCGACAAGAACAGGAAAACTTACTTCCCTGCAGCAAAGGATGAAAAGGATAAGAGGAGAAAAAGGGGAGAGGGCCACCGACATAGATCGGAGGAGCCGTCGCCGATAGCCCCAAATCTAAAAAACCTTAAAACTCAAGCCGCCACTCCCTCCAATACTTCTTCAATGAAGTAATTGTGGATGGTAATTGTGGTGTTTCTCTTTGTTCTTATTCATTTCATCTCTTTATCTACCATGTTCTTCTTGTCTATCCATCATTCTTTCTCATCATTCATTTTCTTTATAGCATGCATACATTGTTTTTATAATAAAAAAATCTTATTTGTGTTAATAAATATGATATGTTTCATAAGTTTCATGCATTTAGAGTGTGCATTTTGGACCATTTTGTTGCATGTAGAGTTGCCCAAACTTAACTTAAGTGCCTATTGGTTGTGGACTGTGTATATGTATGCCATTTAGATGCGGACTTAAGATGATGTAAGAGACTTCACTTTGTCATGTCTTAGACCCGATTTGATCATTGTTACGCCATAGAATCTAATATGAGGGATGAGACATGTACTTGACAACAAAATGGGAAGAAGGTCAGAACTATGCAAGTAGAAAAGGTTAGATCTCTAGGATCCTAGAACGAGGTTGCCTTCCACTTAAGGCAAAATTTTAAAGACCGAAGCATGTGTAGGAGGATGATTTTAGGCCATCTTTGCATAAAATAAATAGCCTCATAGCCCACATATTATCATTTTCTCTAGATAGCCATTTTTTAGCACATTCGACCATGTTTTTGTTTCCACCCATCATTAAACCCAAAATAACTAAATAGCCTTTAATTGCCATGTTACTTATGTGACGGCCCCAAATTCCCAATGCATTTGGGTACACCCCGCTTAGACCCGTGCAGGTCCCGAGTCGATTTTCAGTGAACCTGATGAGCCTAGTCAGCCTCAAATGATCAAAATTTCAAGATTTATGAAAGAGTTATTGCAATTATAACACAGCGGAAGCAAATTACATATTGGGAAATGACTCGATCAAAGGGAAATTAGGAATCTATATAAATGTGGAAAACCCTGATATATTTCAACAAAATGGACTAATGGAATCCACCTTAAAATCCTATCCCCAGTTCCAAAACAATTATACATATATATAACGTCATACAAATAGAAACAAACATGAGCCTACATCTCGGTACCTCAAGTCCAGTCGTTCACAACAAGTCTCCTAGGCAAGGCTCCTTGCCCCTATTGCACTCCGCCCTATCTGCACCCACCGTCACAAACTAGACGGTGAGCAACTGAGAGAAATTGAAAGTAAAGCCAAAAGAATATAATAGTAATTCATGAAATAACAAACAAGGCAGTCTAAATATCATGCGAGTACTGAAAGACAGGAATTTAAATAAACAAGTTGCATGATAGACAGACTGGAAAAACAAACGCAATCGAAACATTTGTGCCCTACGAGTCGAAAGAAACCATAAGTTGTCTAAAATCCGCAACAATTCCACAATAGCGATGTCGCAACATCGAAATCCACAACAATCCAGTACATGGTATCACAAAATCACTAGGGGTCGTCAAACACTCGTGCACACTAGTGCCCGCATTTTATCCCTTCTAGTGCAAGCCGCATGTACCTTCAAGACACACTTATGTCAAGAACACACATACAAGGAATATGGAACGGAATGCCAGCAAGTAGATAATAGCTAACACAACGGAATGAAAATGAATCACATAGTATTTTCTTAGCTGGCTTACTAACGTACACAAGTTTTTAAGACAAGTGTACTTACCTGAACTATCGTAACCCGCGTACAACACTCCCGCGAATCCTAACGCGTATCCCTGAGTTTCTCGCAACCTGACAAGGTCAGAAACTCGTATTAATAGGTCAAATCATTATCTAAACCTAGGTTTAACCTTAATATTTTCCCAATGTTTCAAATGACTTGACAACTCGACAGTTTAATAGAAAATGAATACTCTCTCTCGGGTTTTGAAAACGCAATATGTATAAGCCTCATTGTGAATCATAGCCCCGACTCAATCGTATGTAGTTCATGTCATGGTCTCGAGGACCGGTGACATGACTACGACATCATAACCATTCATCGCCACGTGATGTTTCAATACAAACCAATACTCAACCATAACTCCTCATGAAAACTGAACCGACATGTACTAAAGAACATGGAAACTCACTGGTGTTGTCTGATGTCGGTGAAGGGTTATCATGGCATGGGAACGTCGGAAAACCCTCCACCAGTTCGAAATTACTTCAACTCACGCAAATATGGACTCAACATTGACAACACATGAAATCGAGACAAAATACATGAACAACGTTGTTTCGGACATAACCAAGGGTTGCGAGACTTCAACCCATGTTAGATGAGACTCTCGATAACCTCCACTGGTGGTGGTCCGGTCGGTAGCACCACCAAGAGTGGCAGTTTCCGGCGAGGCTCCACCACACCTATTCACATGAAATGATGACTGTGGGACCCACGTAGGAGATTGGTGGGGTCCCCAACAATGTCCCAGTCATCGTGGTCTCGCGGTGGCGCCACCAGTGAGGGTGTTTTTCGGCGAGGGGCCAAAATAGTAACAACACATGAAATAATGGAAATACACACACCACAATCCTATAAACATGAACCGAAAACCACATCAAGGACGGAGGGACTCCGGCGAACCCTGAGGACCCACCCCAACCGGCACCAACACCTCTGGCAGCAACCAACCAATGGCGACACAACACATATCACGATTTCAACAAAAAAAAACTAAAAACAATGAGAGTGGAAAACTGAGAGAAAGGAGGGGAGAGAGGGGACGACTTCGACTCTGGTGACCACCAAGGACCATCTCCGACAGCCATGGCCACCATCCCGGTCCGGCGACGTTGTGGACAACCACCACCGTGAAGAGAGAAAACATACATGGCCGAGGGTGAGAGAGAGATATCGACTAAGTACGAAAGAGGGAGGGTGAGAGGCAACCTCTGGCGAGCTACTCCGCCATCACTGGACCTCTGATGACCGGCGAGAACTCGGCCAGTTGAGAGGTGAGTGGACCGAGAGAGAGGGAGGCCGAGAAAGAAAAGAACCGAGAGGGAGAGAGAGAAACCGAGACCGAGAGAGAGAGAGAGAAACGTGTGAGCAGAGAGAGAAAGGGATGACGGACCTCCAGCATCAACTCCGGTGAGGCCGAGTGGGGTGAGTAAGAGGGGTGGCGGCTGTGCTTGAAAAAGAAGATGAATAGTGTGCAGGGTTTTTTTGTTAAAACGTTATATATATATATGACTAAATGAGTCAAATGACCCTTTTGCCCTTCAACATTCTTCTCTCACCCTTCAAAACAATTACCCTTATGGGTCTTTACCCCTTTATCACATCTCAAGATACACACACATCTCAATGTAAATCTCATGGCTCTCCTCATTTGAGTTGTGTCACTTTAACAAGTTCTATCCCATAGTCAGTGAAATGCATAATTAACTAACCCCCGCGTTCAAACAACATTCCGCGGTCCGTCTTATCTTGCCCCGACTCCCGTAGCGCGCGTAGTCTCGCCTTGTCTTGCCAACTAATTAATTAAATTATTAAAAAATTTATTTAATTATATTTTAACAGTGTTTTAAATCCCCCGTGTACCCGTAACTCAATTTTCCTACTCGTTCACCGACTTTATTGTTCGGTCACTCAAATACGAGTATAAATATATATAATACACATCATCATCCACAAATAGCCAAATTTCAGGGTTGTTACAACCTATTTGTTGGGAAGCCTAGTTTAGAGCAAAATTTTGTGTATGAGAGTTTGTATGAGCCAAAATGTAAGAAATGCCCAAGTTTGGGGGTTTATTTGTTGTTCGAAAGTTTGTAAACCACTATAAAAGTTATAAAAAAATGTGCAAAATTGGCACTTGAAATAAGGTGTTGGTCAAGAAAGAAAAAAATAAGTTAAGTGATTCGTGCAGTGAAGTTCAAAAATTTGTTACTATTCACTTTGTATAGCTCTTTGTCACGTATGTATGGTCTATGCTAGTGTTTCTCCAACATTTTTAAATCCATGATAATTCTTTTCATTGTCAACCTAGCCAACCACCATTACAACCTAAATAAAAGTCCTATTTGACTCTTTCGCGTGTTAAGTCTTCATTAGTGGATAGTGTGAGTTATAGTCTCACCGAGACTCCTATGCATTTTAATGCCTTATCATGAGATCGTGAACTTGCGGCTTGAGTGTATAGGCTGAGAAAACTCATGATAAGTTGATAGCTGTGACGGCCCCAAATTTCCAATGCAATTGGGTACGCCTGGCCTAAACCCGTGCAGACCCCGAGTCGGTACTCAGCGAGCTTGACGAGCCTAGTCAGCCTCCAATTAATCAATTTAACAATTTATAAAAGAGTAATTGCAATTATACGTAACGGAAAAACTAAACAAGTATTAGGAAATAACTCAATCAAACGAAAATAAAAAATTCTATATAAATGTGGAAAGCCCGAGTTTCATAGTATCCATCTCAAAAATGATCCCCAGTTCAATAACCAACATCGTATATATAAAAACATCATATAATCAATAATAAGCATAAAACAAATCTAACCTAATCCTGAAGTTGTGTACTCTGAGAGGTCCTCAGAGGAAATCGCCAAATAGAGGGCCTTTGCCCTGCTGCACTCTGGGATATCTGCACCCACCGTCACAAACTAGACGGTGAGCAACTGAGAGAAATTGAAAGTAATGCCCGAAGAATTTCACAGTAATTCATGAAAATCAAATAAAGCAGTCTAAATATCATACGGTGATTTAAAGACAAGAATATAAATAGATCAAAGTGCAGGATAGGCAGACTGAAATGATAGCAATCGAAAACATGCGTGTTCTAAGAGACAAAAGAGGCCATAAGCGGTCAAAATTCACAACAATAGCCACAACAATCCAGTGCACAAGTTCACACAACATCAGAGGTGGTCAGGCACTCCTGCAGAGAGTGGCTCGCGTTTCCCCAACTGGTGCGAACCGCATGACACGATCACAATCTGTACCCAAGTTCACACAACACTGTGGGTAGCAGTAATTTCAATGGGAAATACCCAAGTTTCCCTAACCAGTGCAGGCCACATGATACTATATCAACACACTTACGCCAAGAACACACATACCAAGCAAATAAGGGAATTTGAATGCCAAGAATGGATAATAGCAAGAATAGCAATAAATGATAATGAATCACATGAGAATTTCTTAACTGGCTTACTAACGTACACAAGCTTTAAGGCAAGTGTACTTACCTGAACTATCGCAACCTGTATACAACACTCTCGCGTTCCTAACACGTATCCCCGAGTTTCCCGCTACCTGACAAGGTCAAAAACTCCAATTAAATGGGTCAATTCATTAACTAATCCTAGGTTGATACCTCTAGCATTTTCCTATCATTTTAAATGACTCGAATAACTTGACAATCATGTAGAAAAATGAATACTCTCTCAGACTAAAAAACCACAATAACAACCATGACTGGGATATCACGACATCGACACTCATAATGCATGTAAGCCTACTCATGAATTATAGGCTCGACTCAGTCGTTAATAGGTCACGTCATAGTCTCGCGGACTGGCGACGTGACCACGACTTCATTACCATCCAATCGACTTAAAAACACAATATCAATATCACTCGACATTAACGACTCAATAGGTGCTCAAAATAGTCATACACCGGTGAGTATGGAGACTCGCGAATGTGATCCAACATCTGTAGGGTGCAAACACGACATGGAAAAGTCGTAGGCGTACGCTACATCACGTCAACAATCACTTAACGTGATAAAAGTACTCACACATGAATTCTCCATTACAACGACTCATCACCATCGATACGGATGCTCCAGGAGTTATGGGACACACACGAGAGTTTTATTGTGATCCTCGACACTCCCTTAGTCATGGCGTCCGGCGATAGAGTCGACCATATACGATAGTTTGCAACGAGACGCACAATAGTGACATCACATGAAATGACGCTCACAAAACTGACCACCACTAATAGAGACGCTCTGAGGGCTGTGAGACTCTATGATGGACATGATAAGGACTCAGGCTGCAACGGCCCAGCCTGCCCCACAAAGCACGCCAACTGGTACCACACAGGTGGTATGGCACTCCCCTGGAGTCGCACCACACCTCCAAGCCCCCCTTGCGTGGTCTTTCGCCCCCCAGGACTCGAACCTACACCCTGGGATAAGGCGAAAGATTCATAGAGCCTGGTACCACTGGGCTGAACCATACCACCTGTGTAGTACCAGTTGGTGTGCCTTGCGGGGCGAGCTGGGCCGTTACACCGGCAATCCCCCAAATCATCGCATCGATGGCAGAGTCGCCATGATAATGGTTTCCAATGACCAAACTACCACATACATAAAATGTATGAATAATAGAAATAAATAACTACGCCGCTATTTTGGGCCACTCTAAGAGTCGTGAGACACAAGTATGGACTTAACTTGGTCCCCGACATCTTTGGTCACGCTGGCATAGCGGTGATGTCGCCAACGGCAACGGATTCTGACGAGGAGGATCATAACACACATGAAATGACCAAAAATAGCCCAAACTGTGACACATAACACACACACCACAGCCTAACATCTCATCAGTGAAACACACCACACACACCCCACACCCCAACGTCTCAACAATGCAAAACACTATACACACCCCACAAGAAAACCCACACCACGCTGTCCAAAATGCATATAAGCCAAACACGACTGTCGTACACATGGGGGAGCCATCTCCGATAAGTGGAGTTACCGGAGGTGCACCTCGGACTTGCTCCGACCAGAAATCGAAACCCATTACTACCATACATCCAACACAGTCAACAAACATAACATAAAATAACAAAGAAACCGAGAAAAGAAGAGAGAAACCGAGAGAAATCGGGAGAGAGGGAACCTCACGTTCTCCGGCAAAGTCCTACAGTCCAGATCCAGTCGGTGGTCGACGGTGGCGAACCAGGGAGGAGAGAGGTGTGACCGCGAGAGGAAACCGAGAGGGAGTGGGGAGAGAAACCGAGAGAGAGAGAGAAGAGAACCTCCAGTGAGGGCACCAACACTCCGGCACCGCTGTGAGAGGTAGTGGCTGCTGGTTCGTCGACGACGAGAGGAGAAGGGTGACAGTGAGAACGAGAGACCGTGAGGTGAGAGATGACGAGAGTGGAGAAGGAGAGAGAGAAACCGTGTGGTAAGTGAGGGTGAGAGACCAAGAGAGAGCGCCTCCGATGAGGGCTCCGGCACTCCAATCGGGTAGTCGGCGGTGGTGTACCTAGGGCGGAGAGTGGGACTGTGGTGTGAGAGTGAGGACGGTGGTGAGGAGAGAATGAGAAAGATGATGAATAGTATATATATATATAAAGGAGATGGTGAATAGTATTTAAATAGTAAAGTATGTTGTCTCATTTGTGGCCATTCATCTCCACTTATTCACACATCTCGAGGCTGATCTAAGGGCTCTTCAAATTACAGTTGTGTAACTTTAACAATCTATATCCCATAGACTATATGTCGCGTATCTATCCAATTCCCCGCACTCAAACAACATTTTTCGATCTAGTTCGACTCCTCGCGCGCGTAGTCCTGCCTTGTTCCTTTAAATAATTATTTAAATTATCCAATAATTCATTTATTTGTATTTTAACAGTGTTTTACTCCCCCGTTCATCTAGGCGAAACCTCACTCAGTCTAAAAATTGTCTCTCGAAATAAACTTAAATACTAATACACACATCACCGAAACATAATATTACTTTGTTGTTGACTACCGAAGATCGAAATACTGTCTAGTAGCACGTGGCCGAGTCACGGTCCTAACCAATGCAATACTAGTCGGGTTAAAATTGAGGGTTGTTACAGTCTCCCCCACTTATTAGAATTTTGTCCCCGAAATTTTACTAATAAGTACACTTGAAACTATCGGCTATACTGAACCTCTTCACCATCTCGAAGAGATCGTTAAACTTCGAATTGAGTCTTTCTTGACTTCAAACCAGTCGTGACCCTTCAACGGAGAGACCTTCAGGTGTACATGGTCTCCCCCGAATCATATTGAAGCTCATTGTGATACTCGTCAAGTATTTCCTCTGTCACCCCTAGGCACTCTTATATTTCATATGAGTCTGTCGTACCTTCTCAGTATGATCCAACAACAGTCTTAGGACCAACCGTCACAACATCCTCTGGCTCAGTCCAACAGGAAGAGAATCTATAAGGCCTGTCACAAAGCGCCTCGAACGATGTCATACCGTTACTCGCCTGAAAACTGTTGTTATGCGCAACCTCGCACGAAGTGAAGGTATTGCAAATCTCAGAAATCTGTACACAATTACCCAGATGCTATCGTGACCATGAGGAGATAGAGAAAACCACTGACAAAAATTCATTACAATATGTTCCTACTTCCACCGAGGAATGGATAGGGGCTACAGTAGTCCTCCTGGTCGCCAGTCAATTAGTTCTTCTCGCGAACTTTCAACTATTTGGATGCATAAACGATCACGCGGCTTCCTACATTAGTACACATAATACCCGCGTAGATTTCCAATTTGTTTTCTCATACCAAACGATCTGAGCATGGACTGCTCCTAACCACTTCGTACCTTAACAAAAACATCGAACTTTAAAACTCTGATATGCTCATGTCTACTAGCAGCTCGTAACCCCATTATCTTTACCGGAACATCATGACTATGCAAATTTGGGTATATCTAATCCCAACAACCGTGCTAAGGATTAGGGTCTGCTAAGTCTATCGGGCATCAACCCTAACTCGTCTACCATGTGCATAACAATAGATGGAAACAACATAACCCGAATCAAACATGGTATGCATGAAAATACTGCAAATGAAAATCACAACCTCAATAAAGTTTCTAGATGCCCCCTGGTCTGGCTCAACAACAGCCTGAATGCGCTCCCTCTGGTGTTGATGGTGTTGTGGCTGAGCTCTGGCTAGTTGAGTACACCTTTTCTGAATATGACCCAACTGTCCGCACCGGAAACAAGTACGAGTGTCTTAAGTATTATGTGTTTGGCCCTAGCCTCCTTGCCTATGTAGTCTAAATCTGTCTAGACCGCTGACCCTTTCTCGGTCTATCACCTCTACCGATAGACTGGCCTTAAGACTGTTGCACGGGCCACATAGGTTGTGGAGGGTGACTCGCAAAGGTAGGCATCGATGGAATTGTTAGTGTCGATCCAATAGTCTGGGGTGCAACTGATCCCATGCTGATGACGAAACCTACCCCTCCTTTGTTTCTT
The DNA here is from genome assembly GCA_039657345.1 of Stephania japonica. Taxonomy (NCBI): domain Eukaryota; kingdom Viridiplantae; phylum Streptophyta; class Magnoliopsida; order Ranunculales; family Menispermaceae; genus Stephania; species Stephania japonica. The sequence goes on from CM077559.1 coordinate 39,170,567, forward strand.
GTCCTGATGTCGATCCTCAAGGCTAACCTCTGACCTAACTAGTCCGATTTCTGGCGGATGAGTAGACAAATAACTCTCCCTCACCAAACTCCTCTCGTACGCCCTCTACAAAGTCTCGGGCTCAGTAGAGACAACAAAACCTCCAACATCTGGTTATAATTGTTAGGAAATGTGCCCTAGGTCAATCCATTAACAGTCTTTATGAATACATTTTAGTTAATAAAATAGAGGATTTCATTTGTTGTTTATTATAATTGATTTGTATGTTTACATTATAAAAAGATCTATGGGTATTTACAGAAATATCTTAAATGTCCCTAGTCGATTATTATACTGGGAACTATAATGAATTAAGACTAGTGTGAGTCTTGATTGATGATCATACGATGATCATACGTATAGGAATACGAATTAAGATCATGAGTACTTGTTAGGGAATAAAGTACTGGATCGACCCGCTATGAGAACATCACATGGATTAAGTTATAGTTGTTTCTCATGATAGGTATATTTTTCAGTCCTGTGACTTGAGATTACCAGAGACTTCAACATTAGGAATACAGTGATTTGACGCAATCAAACGTTGTCCTTAACTGGACGATTATAAGGGTTGTGATTGGTTACTGTGAGAATAATGTAGTGAAGTTGAGTAATCGAGATAGAATTTATCCCTCATATAGAGAGAGATATCTAGTCGATCCCTCGATGTGTTAGACTGTTAAAAGGCCTAGTCTAAGTGAATTGATATTAATCAATGTCACTTGGATGTTTTCAGTCTACTTGGAGATCGAGACTAGTACAATCGAACACGTTGGATGACAATTCCATGCCTTATGTTTGATTAAAAGGATATCATGTGACAAAAGAATGTTATATACACTATTGATTAGGTTGTATCGATTTAATATTCGTACAACTTGGGTAGTCATAATGTCTTACTAGAGGCTGCTTATGACTTGTATACCAACGTTGTATGAGCCTATTGGGTCGCACACTAAGAATGGTTTTGCGAGATTTTAAGATGGTTCAGAAAAATAAATTTTATATGATAAAATTCATGACAGAGACGTCCTTGTAGTGTATTACACTTATACTTCTTTACGTAAGGGTATATGTGTATATAAGGGTTGTATAAATAGACGCTTTGAGTTAGAATACAAGTACGAAAGATTAAAAGGCCAAAACTCTATTTTCGTTTTAAGAAACAACTTAGAGTTTTTGGTATGCTCTTTTTTATTTTGGAGAGAAACAAAAAGGTTTGGTAATCTCTCGAAGCTAGCACTTCAAATCTTGACCGCCGTTCGTGTGTGGACAGCTAGTAGAGGACGTTCGTCATTGACAACGTCTTAGAGATTGATTAACCTTCAGAAAGGTACATTACGAGTGAGGTATGATTAAGTTTTCATAGTATAAACATTTTTAATGGAATCAGATTCGAATCCTGTTGGGGTTTTTTTCAAAATTGTTTTGAAAATTCCGCTGCGCATGAACCCCAAAACCCAACAGTGGTATCAGAGCCTTCGAGTTTGATTCCCTTAAACTCATTGCATGTTTTCTTATGATATATGATTGAAAGCATGTTAATAGTTGATGTATATGTGATATACATGAGTTTTCTGTGAGATTTATTATCATGTTTTGTGTATATAATACATATATTCATGATTTAATTGAAATTAGTTTCGTATATGCTAGTAACCATGTTAGGTTAATTTGAATAATTTTCATGATTGAGTTTCATGTTCTATGATCCATGACACCATTAAATTCGATTGGGATAGCAGTTCATGATTCAATTACATGTTTGTGATTATTTGGATGAAGATCGAAATTGCAAATAATTAATTTTCAAAATTATTTACTTATTTTGTTATATCTATTTTGTTATAAAGTTTCTATTTGATAAAGATAGATAACAAATTAGAATAGGAGATAAATATCAAGAATCTTCTTATTGGTTATATACTAGGATTCAAATATCTTAAATCCAAAATAATTAATTAATTTTTGAAATTATTTATTTATCTTGTTATATCTATTTTGTCTCTATTTGATAAAGATAAGATAACAAATTAGATTAGGAGATATATGCAAAATCGGTTTCATTATCCCTATTAGATAGGAGATAAACATGGAGAAGTTTGTTATTGGTGATATGCTAGGATTCAAATATCTAAAGTCCTAATTGGATTAGGATAAGATGATTAGTTAGTTGTGGGCCCGAATTAATTAAAACGTTTTAATTGACTTAATTTTGGATAAATTAAAGGGTAAATTTAGTATAGTAAAATCAGTGAAAAATATGATTTTCTATAGCGAATTTCAATTTTCGGAATTGAGATTTGTCTTCTAAAAAGAAAAAAAAGGGCGCTGCCCCTTGTTCCGCCGTCCGCTGACCGGTCAGCGGAACCACCGTCTAACTAATCCTAGCACACGAAAATTCTTCTATTAGTGAATAGCATAAAATTTCCTAAATTGTTTAGTGGTTCTACAAATCAATAAAATATATGATATTTCATTGCTTACTTAAAAATCACTAAAACTCAATAAAATCCCTCTATTAAATTTTAAGTCTTGTGCCATCTAATTTTAAACACTTATCAAGGCCTCGATCGCACTAATATAGTTTCAGCCATAGTTGGGTGTATTATGTTATCTTAGTGAGATAAGTTGGGTAAGAGTTACCTAAATTTTTAAATTGATCCGACTTAATAAAGCTATCAAAATAGTTTTGGACTTTAGGCATATGATGAGATAAAAACATGCTAAGACATAAGATGTCCAGTATCTCATAAAAGTATCTAGAATTACATAAGATGTAATTGGTAACTGTTACCTACCTAAATAATCTAGTTCTGTGTTTCATGCTATAGCTGTCATAGAATTAGGTGAAATATGGATTTAGTCCCCTGAATAAACAGTATGTTTTAGGAGGGTTGTTAATTTAGTGGGAGTCTATTCCTCTATACTAAAATAAACTCTGCATAATCTTTATTGTAGATCAATGGCCTCTTCAAGTAATAATAATCCCCATCATCGCGATCTATCCTTGAGAAGGATAAGCTATCTGGGACTAACTTTCTTGATTGGTTCAGAAACTTGAGAATCGTTCTCAAGCATGAACACAAGTTGTATGTTCTGGATGCTCCGATCCCTGAGGAGCCACCAGCCAATGCTACGAAAGCTGTGAAGGATGCGTATAATAAGCATGTCAACGATTCTACTGATGTTGCATGCATTATGTTAGCAACTATGGTTCCTGAACTTCAGAAGGACATGGAACTAATGGAAGCCTTTGACATGGCTGTAACGCTGAAGGAAATGTTCCAACAGCAAACTAGGCAAGAAAGGTTCGAGACAGTCAAGAACCTGCATTCTTATAAGATGACTGAGGGTGCGTCAGTTAGTCCTCATGTTCTGAAGATGAAGGGCTATGTTGACCAACTTGATAGACTTGGATTTCCCATAACCCAAGAGTTGGCTACGGATTTGATCCTAAATTCATTACCGGAAAGTTACTTACAATTTGTGATGAACTACAATATGAATAATATGGAGAAATCAATTTGATAGTTGCATTTGATGCTCAAAACTACTGAACAAAATATCAAGAAACTCTCTAGTAATGTGCTGATGGTCTAAAAGGGAAAGGGAATGGAGAAGAAAGGCAAAGGTAAAGGCAAGGCTAAAGTTGCCAAGGCTGCTGCTGCACTTGTCGCAAAGCCTGTGGAACAAGTCAAGCCCCAGCCTGTTCCTGCTTCAAAACACCCAAAAGAAAAGGAATGGAGTTTCTGAAAAGAGAAATCGAACCTTATTAGATATGGTTCGATCTATGATGAGTCATGCAGATCTTCCTTTATCCTTTTGGGGTTATGCATTACAAATTGCAGCTTTCACTCTAAATCGAGTTCCTTCTAAAGCGGTTGATAAAACACCATATGAGATATGGTACGGGAAGAGACCTAGTTTGTTTTTTCTTAAGATTTTGGGTTGTGAGGCTTACGTAAAGCGACAAGTCTCAGAAAAACTAGCACATAAATCTGACAAGTGTCTATTTGTGGGGTATCCTAAGGAAACAAAAGGATATTACTTTTATAATCCCGCTGAGAACAAAGTGTTTGTTGCTCGGTATGGTGCCTTTATGGAAAAACAATTTATTTCAAAAGACACTAGTGGAAGAAAAGTAAATCTTGAAGAAGTTCAAGAATCACAAATAAACACTGAACCGCTACTGGAAGTTCAACAAATTTCTGAACCAGTTGAACCTCCGCAAGTGACACAAGGCCCACGTAAATTTGGTAGGGTAAGACATGAGCCAGAGAGATTCGGATTTCTCATTACTGATAGTTGTGATGTGTTGCTTATGGATCAAAATGAGCCCACCACTTATCAAGAGGCTATGTCTGGACCAAACTCAGATAAATGGCTAAGTGTCATGAACTCTGAGATGCAATCCATGTATGATAACCAAGTTTGGAACTTGGTTGATTTACCTGAAGGTGGTAAGACCATTGGATGTAAATGGATTTTCAAGAAGAAAACTGTCATGGATGGCAATGTGCATACTTTTAAAGCAAGACTTGTAGCAAAAAGGTTTCAGGCAGACTCAAGGTGTTGATTATGATGAAACATTTTTGCCAGTAGCCATGCTTAAATCCATAAGAATTTTAATTGCCATTGCTGCATATTATGACTATGAGATATGGCAAATGGATGTAAAAACAGCATTTCTTAATGGAAAGCTGCTTGAGGATGTGTATATGATACAACCTGAAGGTTTTGTACATCCTGAGAATTCTAGGAAGGTATGCAAGCTTCAAAGATCTATTTATGGATTAAAGCAAGCTTCTCGGAGTTGGAATCTTCGTTTTGATGAAGCAATTAAGGATTTTAGTTTTATTAAGAACGAAGATGAGCCTTGTGTATACAAGATGGTTAGTGGGAGTGTAGTTATTTTTCTGGTACTGTATGTTGATGATATATTACTCATTGGAAATGACATCCCAACATTACAGAGTGCCAAGTCTTGGTTAGGGAAATGTTTCTCAATGAAAGACTTAAGAGATGCAACCTATATCCTAGGGATAAAGATCTATAGGGATAGATCTAAAAGGCTAATCGGTCTAAGTCAGAGTGCTTACATAGACAAGGTGCTGAATAGGTTCAGTTTGCAAGACTCTAAAAGAGGATTGTTGCCAATGTCTCATGGCATAAGTCTCAGCAAGACTCAATGTCCTAGGACAAATGATGAGCGAGATCGTATGAATAAGATTCCATATGCATCAGCTATTAGATTTATCATGTATGCTATGCTATGCACTCGACCTGATGTATCATATGCTTTAAGCACTACAAGTAGATATCAGTCAGATCCTGGTAAGAGTCACTGGATAGCAGTAAAGAACATCCTTAAGTACTTAAGAAGGACTAAGGAAGTGTTCTTGGTCTATGGAGGTTTTGAAAATGATCTAGTTGTAAATGGTTACACAGATGCAAGTTTTCAAACTGATATAGATGATTTTAGATCGCAGTCTGGATATGTGTTTATTTTAAATGGGGGTGCAGTAAGCTGGAAAAGTTCGAAGCAAGAGACTGTGGCAGATTCTACAACAGAAACTGAGTATATTGCAGCGTCCGATGCAGCAAAGGAGGCAGTTTGGATCAAAAAGCTCATTTCTAAACTAGGTGTGGTTCCAAGTATTGCTAACCCTATTTGTTTGTATTGTGACAATAACGGGGCAATAGCACAGGCCAAGGAACCTAGATCACACCATAGATCCAAACATATACTCAGGCGTTTTCATCTCATCAGAGAAATTATTGAGAGGGGAGATGTAAAGATTTGCAGAGTATCTACTGAAGACAACGTTGCGGATCCATTGACAAAGGCTCTTCCACAAGCGAAACATGATGGTCATGTTAGATCAGTAGGCATTAGATGCATGAATGATTAGCCCTAGAGCAAGTGGGAGATGTTGGGAAATGTGCCCTAGGTCAATCCATTAACAGTCTTTATGAATACATTTTAGTTAATAAAATAGAGGATTTCATTTGCTGTTTATTATAATTGATTTGCATGTTTACATTATAATAAGATCCATGGGTATTTACGAAATAACCTAAATGTCCCTAATCGATTATTATACTTGGGAACTATAATGAATTAAGACTAGTGTGAGTCTTGATTGATGATCATACGATGATCATACGTATAGGAATACGAATCAAGATCATGAGTACTTGTTAGGGAACAAAGTACTGGATCGACCCGCTATGAGAACATCACATGGATTAAGTCATAGTTGTTTCTCATGATAGGTATATTTTTCAGTCCTCTAACTTGAGATTACTAGAGACTTCAACATTAGAAATACAGTGATTTGATGCAATCAAACGTTGTCCTTAACCGGACGATTATAAAGGTTATGATTGGTTACTGTGTGAATAATGTTGTGAAGTTGAGTAATCGAGATAGAATTTGTCCCTCTCATATAGAGAAAGATATCCAGTGGATCCTTCGATGTGTTAGACTATTAAAAGGCCTAGTCTAAGTGAATTGATATTGATCAATGTCACTTGGATGTTTTCAGTCTACTTGGAGATCGAGACTAGTACGATCGAACACGTTGGATGACAATTCCATGCCTTATGTTTGATTAAAAGGATATCGTGTGACAAAAGGATGTTATATACACTATTGATTAGGTTGTATCGATTTGATATTCGTACAACTTGGGTAGTCATAATGTCTTGCTAGAGGCCGCTTGTGACTTGTATACCAAAATGTGTTTTGGTACACTACCAACGTTGTATGAGCCTATTGGGTTGCGCACTAAGAATGGTTTTGCGAGATTTTAAGATGGTTCAGAAAAATGAATTTTATATGATAAAATTCATGACAGAAACGTCCTTGTAGTGTATTATACTTATACTTCTTTACGTAAGGGTATATGTGTAATTTACTTAACCGTCTATATACAAGGGTTGTATAAATAGACGCTTTGAGTTAGAATACAAGTACGAAAGATTAAAAGGCCAAAAATCTATTTTCGTTTTAAGAAACAACTTAGAGTTTTTGGTATGCTCTGGATCGTTTTGGAGAGAAACAAAAAGGTTTGGTAATCTCTCGAAGCTAGCACTTCAAATCTTGGCCGTCGTTCGTGTGTGGACAGCTAGTAGAGGACGTTCGTCATTGGCAGTGTCTTAGAGATCGATTAACCTTCAGAAAGGGACATTGCGAGTGAGGTATGATTAAGTTTTCATAGTATAAACGTTTTTAATGGAATCAGATTCGGATCCTGTTGGGGTTTTTCTCAAAATTGTTTTGAAAATTCCGCTGCGCATGAACCCCAAAACGCAACAGTAATCCCTCCGTGAAGTAATACACTCGGTCAGTCTCAGAATTTGTGGATCCTCCAGCATACAGTAATAGTGATATGAACCTGCCCATGAACTCCATCACAGACTCGTTTACGCGCTGCCTCAACGCAATAGACTCGTTCCTTTTCGCTCGAAGGACAGTCAGCAGAAAGTACTTCTGATTAAACTGGGTTTTGAAATTGATCCAATCTCTCGAGATACCTCAGGTAGCAACGATGGTCGTCCACCAATCATATGCCTCCCCCTGCAATATCGACGAAGAGATTGTCGCCTTCATGTGCTCCTCAAAGCGATGATGGTGTGAATCTTCTCGTGATTCTTCAATAACAATTTTGTTGCACTAACATCGGTACCACCATAGAACTTCAACGGGTCGTGCCTCTTGAACTCTCTCCACTACCTAGCCTCAGCAATGGCTCCCGAACTTTTCGCTGGAGTCGTAACTGGAGTAGTCTCGGCAATGGCCACAAGTGTAGCTAATGTAGTATGCGTCTCCTCTGCCTATGCTATCGGCAGTGTCTCAGCCTTAATCTGTGCAACCGGTGCAACAACAGCTCCCTCAGGTATCGCCACTAATGAAATCAGAGCCTCTGTTCCACGAGTAGTCGTATGCCTCAATGGTGTAGTCGAAGTAGATGGTGCCGCAGTAGTTGTCCTCTGGTCCTGTGCGATGCTCCTCTGCGTCAACGCATGTATCTCCTCTAGACATCGCGTCAAAATCTTATCAATATCATCATTCGGACTTGGCTAATCTGTCATCCTCATCTGACCAAGAGAGCACTCCACGGATCAGTTTATAGCTACCGCATATCATATTTATACATATAACAATCATAGCATGTATAAAAAAATTATTTGACTCCACCTATTACTCCCCCAGCTAACTTTCTATAGGATCATAAGGATTCTACTTTTAAGTTCAACCATTCCTAATTTCCGCTGGTTTAAATGGCTTGTGTTTTATGAAATTTAAATCGAGAATCAGATCTTTAGAACCTTGTGCTTTGATACCAACTGTGACGGCCCCAAATTCCCAATGCATTTGGGTACGCTCAGCTTAGACCCGTGCGGAACCCGAGTCGGTACTCAGCGAACCTGACGAGCCTAGTCAGTTTCCAATTAATCAATTTAATAATTTATGAAAGAGTTATTACAATTATACGCAGCGGAAAAACTAAACAAGTATTGGGAAATAACTCAATTAAACAAAAATCAAAAATTCTATATAAATGTGGAAACCCCGAGTTTCATGGTATCCATCTCAAAAATGATCCCCAGTTCAATAACCAACATCGTATATATAAAACATCAAACAATCAGCAATAAGCATAAAACAAATCTAACCTAATCCTGAAGTCGCGTACTCTGAAAGGTCCTCAGAGGAAATCGCTAAATAAAGGGCCCTTGCCCTTGTTGCACTACGAGATATCTTCACCCACCGTCACAAACTAGACGATGAGCAACTAAGATAAATCGAAAGTAATGCCTGAAGAATTTCACAGTAATTCATGAAAATCAAATAAAGCAGTCTAAATATCATGCGGTGATTTAAAGACAGGAATATAAACAGATCAAAGTGCATGATAGGTAGACTGAAATGATAGCAATCGAAAACATGCGTGTTCTAAAAGTCAAAAGAGGCCATAAGCGGTCAAAATTCACAACAATAGCCACAACAATCCAATGCCCAAGTTCACACAACACCAAGGGTGGTTAGACACTCTTGCAGAGAGTGGCTCGCGTTTCCCCAACTAGTGCGGGCCACTAACACCTTCACAATCAGTACCCAGGTTCACACAACACTGTGGGTAGCAGTAATTCCGATAGGAAATACCCAAGTTTCCCCAACCAATGCGGGCCACATGATACTATATCGACACACTTACGCCAAGAACACACATACCAAGCAAATAAGGGAATTTGAATGCCAACAATGGATAATAGCAAGAATAGCAATAAATGATAATGAATCACATGAGAATTTCTTAACTGGCTTACTAACGTACACAAGCTTTAAGGCAAGTGTACTTACCTGAACTATCGCAACTCATATACAACACTCTCGCGTTCCTAGCACGTATCCCTAAGTTTCCCGCTACCTGACGAGGTCGAAAACTCCAATTAAATGGGTCGAGTCATTAACTAATCCTAGGTTGATACCCCTAGCATTTTCCTATCGTTTTAAATGACTCGAATAACTTGATAATCAAGTAGAAAAACGAACTCTCTTTCGAACTAAAAAACCACAATAACAACCACGACTGGGATATCACGACATCGATACTCATAATGCATGTAAGCCTACTCATGAATAATAGGCTCGGCTCGGTCGTTAATAGGTCGCATCATAGTCTCGCAGACTGGCGACGTGACCACGATGTCATTACCATCCAATCGACTTAAAAACACGATATCAATATCACTCGACAGTAACGACTCAATAGGAGCTCAAAATAGTCATACACCGGCGAGTAGGGAGACTCGCAAGTGTGATCCAACATCCGTAAGGTGCCAACACGACGTGGAAAAGTCGTAGGTGTGTGCTACGTCACGTCAACAATCACTTAACGTGATAAAAGTACTCACACATGAATTCGCCATTACAACGACTCATCATCATCGATACGGACGCTCCGGGAGTTATGGGACATATACAAGAGTTTTATTGTGATCCCCGACACTCCCTTAGTCATGGCGTCTGGTGACAGTGCCGACCATACATGATAGTTTGCGACGAGATGCGCAACAGTGACATCACATGAAATGACGCTCACAAAACTTACCACCACTAATAGAGACACTCTGCGGGCTATGAGACTCCATGATGGACATGGTAAGGCCTCCGGCAATCCCCCAAATCATCGTATCAACGACAGAGTCGCCATGAAAGTGGTTTCCAATGACCAAAGTACCACATACATAAAATGTATGAATAATAGAAATAAATAACGACGCCGCTATTTTGGGCCACTCCAAGAGTCATGAGACACAAGTATGGACATAACTTGGTCCCCAACATCTTTGGTCATGGTGACATAGCAGTGGTGTCACCCACGGCAACGAATTCCGACGAGGAAGATCATAACACACATTAAATGACCAAAAACAGCCCAAATTGTGACACATAACACACACCATACACACACCACAGCCTAACATCTCATCAGTGAAACACACCACACACACCCCACACCCTAACGTCTCAACAATGCAAAACACTATATAGACCCCACAAGAAAACCCACACCTCACTGTCCAAAATGCATATAAACCAAACACGACTGTCGTACACATGGGGGAGCCATGTCCAATCAGTGGAGTTGTCGGAGGTGCACCTCGAGCTTGCTCTGACCGGAGATCGAAACCCAACTCCACCATACATCCAACACAGTCAACAAACATAACATAAAATAACAAAGAAACTGAGAAAAGGAGAGAGAGACCGAGAGAAATCGGGAGAGAAGGACCCTCACGTTCTCCGGCTAGGTCCCACAGTCCAGATCCAGTCGGTGGTCGACAGTGGCGAACCAGTGAGGAGGGAGGTGTGACCGTGAGAGGAAACCGAGAGAAAGTCGGGAGAGAAACCGAGAGGGAGAGAGAAGAGAACCTCTAGTGAGGGCTCCGACACTCCAGCACCATTATAAGAGGTGGTGGCTACCGGTTCGTCGACGGCGAGAGGAGGAGGGTGGCGGTGAGAGTGAGAGAGACCGTGAGGTGAGAGATGACGAGAGTGGAGAGGGAGAGAGATTAACCGTGAGGTGAGTTAGGGTGATAGACCGAGAGAGAGTGCCTCCGGTGAGGGCTCCAACACTCCAGATCTGGTGGTCGGCGGTGGTGGACCCGGGGCAGAGAGAGGGACTGTGGTGTGAGAGTGAGGATGGTGGTGAGGAGAGAATGAGAGAGATGATGAATAGTATATATATATATATATATATATATATATATAAAGGAGATGGTGAATAGTATTTAAATAGTAAAGTAGGTAATGTGTTGTCTCATTTGTAGCTATTCATCTCCACTTATTCATGCATCTCGAGGCTGATCTAAGGGCTCTTTAAATTACAGTTGTGTCACTTTAACAATCCATATCCCATAGACTATATGTCGCGTATCTATCCAACTCCCCACATTCAAACAACATTCTTCGATCCAGTTCGACTCCTCGCGCGCGTAGTCCTGCCTTGTTCCTTTAAATAATTATTTAAATTATCCAATAATTCATTTATTTGTATTTTAACGGTATTTTACTCCCCCGTTTATCTAGGCGAAACCTCACTCAGTCTAAAAATTGTCAGAACGGCACGAGACTCGAAATAAGCTTAAATATTAATACACACATCAACGAAACATAATATTACTTTGTTGTTGACTACCGAAGCTCGAAATACTGTCTAGTAGCACGTGGCCGAGTCACGGTCCTAACCAATGTAATACTAGTCGAGTTAAAATTGAGGGTTGTTACAATAGCCTTGGCTTTTGACTGAGTTTTAGGTTACGAAAGTGTAATATTTGTGAAGATCAAGCCAAAGTTCTTGATAACTTCTAGGCTCCCAAGTCTCTCAAGTTTTGCATCAATTTGGGCTTAGGGTCATTTAGTTTATAGTTAGTTGTTTCTCTAATAATGTTTGTTGCATTTATATTCGCATTGCATGTTCTACGTTTGCATCCATATTTGTGCCCCAATTTTTTGTGTATTTACATTATTATGATGTGTCAAAGTCTTCAAATATAGCTAATAAATATTTATTTTTGTTATTTTTAGGTTAAGTTTGATGTAAAAGAATAAAAATGGGGTTCTCTTGAAATGTTTTGATGTTTGCATTGAAAAGTGAACTTATACACACTTCGAGACAGCTTGGTGGAACCCATATTGGTCCATGTTAATGATATGGTAGTTCCAAAGAAGTTTAGCGGTGCATTAGTTGAGGAAAGCCTTAAAAAATGACTAAGTCATTCCTACAGTATGTTCATCGACCTTTCGATTTGTCTCGAGACATACATTGCACAATTGATCATAAGGGATGCAAACACGAAGCGTACCAATCAACACACACTTCTACGACACAAGCTCCAGAAGCCCTCATGATCTGCCTCGAACTTCGTGCTTTATTGGATGAAACAATAATAAAACGAGTCGGGCCCACCTGCACTCTCTCTCCTCACGCATTCACACTCACTCACGCCAGCTTTACTCAACCACGAGCCATAAACCGTCAAGATCACCTCGGGATGCACGCCTCCACCAACTCCCATTTCTTCGCACGACTTCCCGTGCGCACAATAAGATCACTCTGCTGCACATGCCGAGCTGCCCTCGGACGAGCCTCGAACGACGCGTCAGCCTCCTCTCCAGCTTCAGCTGCCAAAGACGGTCCTCGAACCACATGTTATTATTCATCAAAAGATTTGAAAAACACAGGCAGGGGTAGAAACAACATTCTAATGCATCTTAGGGCTTTAGCCACTTTGATCGAGCCTCTTACTAGTTGACCGTGCTTGGCAACTTTGACCAGCCGTTTTTCACTCAAAAAAAGCAACAAAGAGTGTTTATATCGTCTTATTCACCAATAACACAATATTTTTTAAATTTTGTTAGTTAAGAACTAGTTTTTTAGTATGTAATGGTTGTTTTTGCCCTAAGTTCGCTTTTGGGCGACGCCCAGGGACTTATGTTTAGTTGTATTTTTATGTTTTCTTAGTATAACTTATATTAGGAGAGATTGATAGATTCGACAAAAGATGAGATCGAATTCGCCATGCCCTTGGGGGCCGAACACCATTGAGTTTGATCTTTTCATGGACTTCCTCTCTTTATTATTTCAGTTTATATATTTTTGAGACTTGATATGCTTATATTAATGTGTTGTGCTAAATGAATCATGTTTAGTTGCATTTCCTGTTGTACTTAATGTTATTTTTAGTGTTCCACACTCTATGCTTTGATTGCACTGATCACGTAGTCACTTAATTAAGGAAAGATAGTCACCGAGACCTTGGGGTTATTGAACCGGAATTGGAAAATAGAACTTAATATGTTATGATGCACCAACTGGTTGCCTAGACTTTGAGATACCTTATAAAGTTTTGAACATAATGCTTTTATACACTTACGCTGCTCGCACAAACCTGTGGAGACCAAGAGTTGAGATAATATTCTCGCCACCAAGACCTTGGGATGAGATGAATTGTAGGATAATTGGTCTATAAATTGAGTTGAACAGATCTTTTGATTGGTTCGTCGCACATTTAATTTGATTGGTAAATTCAAGTCTAAAATAAAATTTGTTCTTGTTATGCTTCTTAGATAGCTCGATAAATTTATTACTTGTTTGTTTATGTTACAAAACACCTAATCTACTCTAATGTTATGTGCAACTATTCCTTATGGATTCGATAAACCCGACGCAAACATTATTTTGTGCCACTATTACTACCACGAAGCTTTAAACTTGGGGCTCGTGTCACTGACACAGAAGGACGTCGTAGTGGATTGAGAAATGCGAGAGCGCATTTAAGCAGTTGAAGAGATTGTTGACTACCGCACTGGTGTTGATACTATCAGAGGCTGGACAAAGATTCCTAGTGTACACAGATGCTTCTCATATGGATTTAGGTTGCATGTTGATGTAGGGCAGAGGAGTTATAGCTTACACTTTGAGACAGCTGAAAATACATGAGAAGAACTATCCTACACATGATCTGGAGTTGGCGGCGATCGTATTTGCGCTAAAGATGTGGACACATCATCTTTATGAAGAAAGATTCATACTCTTCACTGATCATAAGAGTCTGAAGTATCTATTCATAGAAAATGAGCTGCATATGAGACATTGCAGATGGTTTGAGTTCTTGAAGGGCCACGACTTTTCCTTGGAGTATCACCTAGGAAAAATAAACGTAGTCACAGAAGCACTGAGTAGGAGGCCGACTAGAGATGCCAAGGTTGTCAGATGTCATATGACACATGAGTACGAGCAACTCGAGGAAGCAACAATAGCTTGTTAATCAGATGTTCCTACAGATACAAGAGTTATAATTTGCGCACAAATGATAGTACAAATTCTATCAATACAAAGAATGTTAGAGGGTCAAAGGATTGATAGGTTGTACCAGTGATTCAGTGAGTTAGCGCAGAGTTCAAATTATGTTGATTGGGCAGAGATGTCAGATTAGTGTCTGAGATTCAGAGGCACATTGTGGATACCCGAGGTGTTAGAGCTGAAAGACGAGATTCTTCAAGATTCACAACATTCTCGATTCACCGTTCATCCAGGAAGGACCAAGATGTACCATGATATGCAGAGACACTTTTGGTGGCCTGGGATGAAGACGGATGTGTCAGAGTTCATCAGGAACTGAGGGATTTGCTAGCAGGTGAAGGCTGAGCATTGTAAACTTGGAGAACTATTACATTTGTTCCCTATTCCGCGATGGAAATGGGAAGACATCGCCATGGACTTTGTTAGAGGACTGTCGAGCACCTCCAAGAGAAATGATTCAATCTGGGTGATAGTTGACAGACTGACTAAATCTGCTCATTTTCTGCCATTAGCGGCGCATTACACATTCGACTAGCTGAGCGTACTATTGAAGAGAAAGATTATCAGGCTACATGGGGTACCATTGACGATCATGTCAGACGGATATGCTACATATACATCCAGGATGTAACGAAGTATGTAGGACCAGTATGGTATGGGCCTAAAATTCATCACAACTTTCCATCCTTAGACTAATGGGCAGATTGAAAGACTGATGCAGGTCCTTAAGGACATGTTACAGGCTTATGTGTTTGAGTTTGGTGGATCTTGGAAGGAGTACCTATCGTTGTGTGAGTTTGCATACAATACCAGTTATCAGACCAGTATCAAGATGGCACCATTTGAGGCTTTAAATGGTAGACAGTGTCACTCGCCATCTTGTTGGGCTAAGCTAGAGGACCAAGAGTTAGTGGGGCCTGAGATTGTTGTTGTCCATATGAAGAAAGTACAACAAATTCATTTAAGACTCAAGGGAACCCAAGAGATTCAGAAGAAGTATGCTAACAAGTATATCAACAATCTCACATACTGAGAGGGAGCATACGTCTATTTGAATGTTCCCTTTGTAAGGGTCTTCATAGATTTGGGGTGAAAAGCAAGCTTGCACCAAGGTTCATTAGGCCTTTCAGGTATAGGAAATGGGTTGGAAACGTTGCATACGAGTTAGAACTTCCTCCGTAGATGTCATGCATTCATCCGATCTTTCATATTTTGATGCCTCAACTGCCTGATTCGAAGGCAGGCATATGATCGATGGTTGACTTGAGTAAAATCGACCTGAGCGAGGATATTTCATATGAGGAGCAGCCTATCCAGATCCAAGATTGAAAGGTACAACAGTTGAGGAACAAGTCTATCCCAAATGTACTCATCAAGTGGCAGTTCCATAATGACTCGAAACTCACTTGGGAGTGGGAAGACTACATGCGAGACCAGTTCCTCTACCTTTTCGAGTCAAGTATAACCCTAACCAGAGTTTAATTTTGAGGACGAAATTTTCATTTAGTTGGGAATATTTGTCATGGCCCAAATTTCTAATCCTTATTTTAAATTCATAATTAGGATCACCGATCCGTGACGTGGGACCCACGTGAGATACACACACCAACCGAGGCACGTAGTCAAGGTATATTTTACATTTGTTGTAATGCATTCCTAGTGTGTTGTATTTGTGTAGACTAATGAAGTCACTTCTACTTGTGAGATGCTAGCAGGGACGTGTCTCGAGTTGCGTGTGAGCCATGAGACCAGGTAGATAGTGTTAAGGTAAGTCATATTTCATTATTGTATGATTTAAATGATTTATGACATAGCCTATGGTTTTACTTTAATGCAAATCAAATTAGAAAGTCCTATAGTTGGAGTAAAAATTAATTAACACATAGATGTGCCTCAAGATTTGTGCGAGCACACACTCCTATGAAACCTAAGTCAACAATGTGTTAGTTGGCAGGAAATTAATGGAGTTTGGAGTGCTTTAGGATTATTATATGGACATGGTGATGTGTGTGTACATTAGGATTAGAACCTAACCAATATAAACAACACTTAAAGTTGTAGCCTCATTTGCTTGCTCAACAAAGAAAATCAGAGATGTGCTTGCTGATTTTGATCAATAGAATCAAGTTAAGAGGCTAACTCATCATCACCAAGAGGAGAAATTAGGATCTGTCATACAACCACAACCATAGGTACAAGTTCTACACATTCTACACTTCAAATTCATGAATCTGAGTCTTGTTTCATGGGGTTTTCTTCAAAAAAATGAATTTGAAATTTATAATCATGGTTTAAATATATTATATGATGTTTCAATTCTAGTTTCCAAACCTGATTTTCGGATTTTCAAGCTTTGGGTCAAAATCAGGGGTTTTTGAATGAAACCAAGAATATAATTTTTTGAGTTACTATCTAAATTTGATTTTGAAAAAAAATGCTAGATCTAGATTCCCTATGAATTTCTAATAGTCCAACTGCCAAGAATCTTCAAAATCAGTGTTTAAAATCAAAAGTTATGAATTTTGAGGGTTTTCATGCTTATAACACACATGCATGTACAAATCTTGTTGTTTTGATGTTTAAATGCACAAATACATCAACGTGCCTGCCTTGTTGTTGTTGTGGAGGAGGTATAGGATCCCTGGTGAGGGAGAACGAGGATCCTAGGCAAATGGAGAGGGCCTAGGGGGAAAGAAACTAGAAATTCATTACAGAATTTCTTGTTTACCAAAACCTGGAGAGCGCTCCCTGCACCTAGCGCGCTAGGTAACCTAAACAACTGGATTTTCCTACATGTTCTCTAAAATTCCTACAACACTTAAAACCCAACTAATGCCATATAAAGTAACGTAAACCCACTCTAATACATGTTTAAACACATCAGGAGCATAGGGAAGTTTTCCAAGAGTCCGGGTGTCGAGAGGCCAGATTGACTAGAAAGTTAACATGAATTTGTGAGTAATACCGATGAGATACTTGCTTACATTTCATTCTATATTTACAATTCTTGCTGGTCTGTTTAGACTATGTCATGCCTTGTATTTCAATATCATGACTTGCATTTACTATTCATCAACTGTAGAGCTTTGTTGTCATGATATCTTATTGATTGATATTCGTTGAACTCATTTCTATGCCTTATGTCTTATATTGTTGTTTTGTTGGTATTTGAGTTATTAATAACATGCTATTAGGTAGTTAACTTCGGTTTTAAACTAGAGACTTGTATTCCTGAATTGTGTGCTTTGCATAACATTTAGTCTTATCATGTAATTCAAACCCTGAGTCTTTATTGATGACAAAAGTAGTTTTAGAATTTAGGATCCATTGCACTAAATATAGAGTGGGCAACACAAGAGGTCATTGGACTTCGGGGATGTTGGCACTCTCCACTACACTGGTGTGACACGACGTAATGAACCGGGTGATCGGCGAGAATTGCCAATTATGGATACTTATGTTGCATTAAGATAGTTCACGCCCTATGATAGTGAAACAAGGCTAATGTGATGTAACTCACAGCTGACCGAACCTAAATCATTACTGCTTTGCCCGTGTCAATCTCATTTGTTTACTTTTGGTATCTTTCAGCATATGTTAGAAAGAGCATTCCCTGGCTACTTGTTATGTTTTTAAATATCGTTCTTTTCTTTTGGAAATGTGAATACATATATCATCGAGAATTACTTTTATATTTTTGTACTCATCGTCTTCTTTATGACAGTAGGTGCAGATCCGTTGAGCATTAGGCCAGGCAAGGAGAAGATTGGCAACTACCTCTGAGCCTCGAGCACAATCCTGTCCTGACTAGTAGGTTTTGATATTTTTGTTATTATTATCATTATGTGTTTCGATACTGTTGGGTATTATATTGGGTTGAGCGATAGTTCCTCAATCTTTTATGCCTTTCACATTATTTATATTCCCCACTTCTATCTCTCTTTATATATATATATATATATATATATATATATCATATGATCGTTATTCCCTGGTTTCCATACTTAGGATTTATCTTATTATTTTTGCATAATCTGTTAAGACTTCTGCTTAATTTCATTAATTCAATAAAAGTTTTAATTAATACTGAAAATCTAATAATGGTGTGACAAGTGTAATACTTATCCTAAACACATGAAACGTGGAGAATAGGTTAGAAAAGCTGACTAATATGTAGTTAGTCCTACGTGGTTGAGATTAGGGCTTAATTACGGGATTAAACTGGGGTGGTGCCCTAAATTAGGGAAGGGGTCGTCACATAAAGCCAGTCGAAATCTCTAAAAGGTTTTAGCGGGAGTCATCCGATACCTCTTTAGACGTATTATTCCTGTATGGCCGAAATCTACAAGCCAGAGAGACAAGGGTATGTTTGAACAATAGTGTATTTTAGCAAAATGTGGGGTACATTTAGTAAGGGTATTTTGGGGATTTTAGAAAAAAAAATGTACATTTAGCAATTAAAATTCAAAAACTGTGGTATGGTGAGTAAAACAGTGTATATTTAGCAAAAATTGTGGTATGTTTAGCCGCTCCCTAAATAAATAGGTTTCTTTTTATTTTAGTTAAAATAGGTTTCTTCAGGTGTTAGAAAATAAAAATGAAAATAAAGTCCATTTTATGAACTAGTTTTTGACTGAGCCTTAATTACAAAAGAGCCGTGTTGTTAGATGAGTGAACTTGTTTTTCAATGTGCTTTGAACCTCTTTTTAATGCTAATGTGCTTTGAATTTGAAATGTACTAATATATGGGAAAATGTCACCCTATAACTGTTGGATCTAGTACAATTAGGTAATGAATCAATGTGGGTTCCCTAGTTGACTTGACCCATATCATATGTGTATGTTACTTGGTTTTTCATTTGAAAAGACTACAAAAAATCCCCACATTGGTAAGTTCAATATGGTGTCAAAGTGCTCATAAATATGTGAAGCCCCTTAAGTACTGATGATGTATTCAATTTTGGGTGGTGCCAAACATACATAACCTTATCACAAAAGTGTCTAAATGTATATATATATATATATATATATATATGTATGTATGTATATATAAATGAAACATTGCAATTTCTTTTGTCAATAAGAGAAAGCTCAAATGTCCTTAAACTAGTCACAAAAGTGTTGTAACGTACTGATATATAAATGAAGGGATAAATATATTTGCTACACAATGGTGTATATTTTATTAGAATTCTTGCAACAGACATCTCAATTAATCAACACTATTGTTTAGCAAATGTATATCTCATACAATGTTAGATTATTATCTTTCATGAAGGAAAGGAAGCGGCTGATCAACGGACCTCAGTTTTTGCTTAACATACCCTACTCCAATTTTTTTTACCCCTTCCACTTTCGCCCATTTGCAAAATGAGGAAACTATCTTTGATACATTTTTTCCACCATACCCCACGTCCAAAACCCACTCCCGAGATTGAGCTCCCCCACCTTCAATTTGGCCTTTCGTTTCTGAAGCTATTCTCGTCACATTGGGTTTGATTTTATGGGTTCTTTGGTCATCTTTGGAGTTATTTTTTGTGTTGTTGTCGATGGTGTTTAGGGCTTTAATTTTGGGCTTCAATCTTGACTTTTAGGGGCTTTGATCTTCAATCCTAAGTTTTTTTTGGTTATTTCAAAAACTTCTTCATTCTTGTCGCCCGTGGGTTTTGATTACACAATGTCAAGACCTCTTCAAAAGTCTTGGTCGATTCCCAATGAGACCTTTAAAAAGGTCTTGATTGGCTCCCACCAAAACATGTGAAAATGTCTTAATGAGAGTCGACCGAGAGCAATACCTCTTCAAAGATATAGACCAAATCTGACCTTGTATGACCAAAAAAAGACTCTTACAACACTCTAACCTAAAACAAGTACTCTACAATGGCAAAAAACTGAGGAATGGAGAGGATTGAGGGGTAATGGGGTGAGGGTGAAGGTGATGAGGTGAGCAAGGGTATTTTGGGGATTTCAAAATAAAGTAGGGCACGTTTAACAATTCAAATTCAAATTCGGGGTATGCTTAATGGGGCGTTGAGCAAAAATTTAGGTTTGTTCAGCTGCTCCTTAAATGAAATAATGTAATGTTTCTTTTCTTTTCTTTTCTTTTCTTTTCTTTTCTTTTATTTTATTTTAAAGTGTTCTAAAACTAGTATATATAGTTTTCAAAAGTATACCTTTGCAAAAGTGTTTGAAAGGACATAACCTAGTCGAGGTGTTCAGCGCCAGTCTCCATCGGGAAGAAAAAGGAACGTGCCCTGATATGCAATTCTCATAGGTGATTATGCCATCAAACTCTTTTGATATAAATAAAAGCATCCGCATTGAGATGGATGAGGCATAACTTTTTTTTTGAAGAAATAAAAATTTCATTTGTCATCTCTCAATACATTCAATAGAAGGGCATAGAGTCAATCATTGTAATAACATTGGGGTTGGTTGCAGGTGGTGTTGGTCTCTTATAATTATTTTGTGTTATTCTACACTTACTTATTAGTGAACACATTCACCTAAACCACACTTGACTATGTAGCAATGCTTGGGATGTGAGTTTACACGCTTACTCACTGCGCCACATAGAGAAGTAAGGTTAGGTAAGTGGTTGCGTATTATACAAAAAGTAATGTTGGATTTTGTCATGACCCAAATTTCTAATAATTGATTTGGTCGTAACCGGGATCACTGACTCGTGACGTGGTCCGAGAGCGGGTACATGGACCAATGCTCGGCTCAAGGACCGAGTAATATATTATATTTGTTGTGGTGTATGCCTAATGTTATGTAAATGTGTAGACTAATTAAGTTGATTCCTATGGTAATAAACATCGAGATGCGAACGAGGATGCGCCTCGAGTTGCATGCGAGATGGGGAATCGGGTAGCTAGATTTGTGGTAAGAATAAATTTATTTAAATGTGGTTTAAATAATTCATTTCATAACTAATGATATTTAAATGAATTGGATCAAATTAGAAGTCCTATAGTTGTAACAAAAAATTGAGAAACATAGATATGCCTCTGGATACGTTCTTGCACACACTCCCATGAAATGTGGGTCAACATGTTTTTCATTGAGCTAAAAAATAAGTGGATGTAGGAGTCATTGATGACCACAAGATCAACCAAAACATATGGGGAGTGCACACTTGATGAAACCACAAGTATATAAACACAACTTAGAACAATTTTCCTCATTTTGCATGCATGCAAACCCCAAAAATTCAGAGCTATAGTACAGTTTTCTTGCTGGAATTTAAAAGCTTAAGGAAGGGGTCAAAGGAGGACAAGGTGTTAGGAGCACCAAAGCACAAGAACCCTAGTACAAACTCATGCATTAGCATTAAATTCAAGAGTTGTAGTTAGGCATTCATGAGGCTTTTGCATAAGGTCATTCTCAAAGTGTTTTATTAGTATTTCTAATCTTAATAAAAACATTAATTTGGGGTTGAGTTACCAATTCTTGGATTTGATGGTTTTGGCCAAATTGAGGCTTTTTCACATGGTTTTGATTTTTCATAATCTGAGCAAGTGAAGGTGTTTAGTTGTGAAAACCTTTTACATATTTGAAATCCTTGCATTTTCTGATAATTTTATCATTAAGAAGTTTTAAAATCAGTGAGGATTTGGGTAAGTTTCGAATTTTTGAATGTGTTGATGTGTTTTTGGTGTTCTTCACTGTTTTGATGAAAATGTATATTTAATTTAATGCTTTAATATTCACTAAATTTATGTAATTGATGTTGTTGTTGTTGTTTTAAGGTGATTTTACCCATTAAGGGAATTTTTTGGCGATGGAGATGGCCTATGTGAGATTTAGAGTAAAAAAACCCCAAATCCCGACTATAGAAATATAGTCTGCAGCACACCCAGCGAGCTATCCAAACTTGACAGCGCACTAGAGACTCAGCAGGCATGACAACTTTACATCTCTTCGTAAAACGACCATAACTTTCTCATTTTAACTCAAATTTTGACGATTTGCACAACGTTGGAAAGCTAAGATAGAGAGGAACAACCTAGAACCATTAGTTTTTCAAAATTAAGGTATATGCTTTTTCAAAAATTGGTTGAAAGTCAAAGTTCACACGTGGGCATAACCCTTTTATAACCTTTTGAGCTGATTTTGGGTTTCAACTTTCCGAAGCATGCCACTCATCGGATTGAACTCAAATTTTCTAGATTAAGGATTCATTAAATCATTTCACTACCCGTCGGGTTTCATATCATTCAGGATTATCTAACATGTGTTTCCAAACGCGTTTTGAATTATCGAAGTTATGTTTCTAAAACTTATACACATTGAATTGGTTTTCGTAAATGGATCTCCAAACCACCTAATCAACTCCTAATTGAGTTTTAATCGTTAGTTTATGTTTACTAACACTGAAACTAAGACTCAGAGTCTTTCGAAGTCATTTTTGAGTGTTTTGAGTCATTTAGATTAGTTAAAAAGTGATGAATGACTAGAAATTGAATATGGATTGAAAAGAACTAAATGGACTCTAACACGCCCAGACCAACTAAAACAAATACCAGGAACTAATCGGATAGAGTCAGACTAAATCGGGGGCGTGTCAGAGCCACGAGGGCGTATATTAGCGTGATATGAAGTGAGTAATCCTGTTGATGTTTTTACTTACATTTCATTCCACCTAATACTTATTATGCAGTTGCTTCAACTGTTTTGATCAATTACATTGGCTTAGTTTCATCATTGATTTCCATGGGATGATTCATATTCTTTTAGTTCGTTCATGTGTAGCTTTTCATTTAATGTTATAGCATGTTATTGACTTATTTGGTTCATTGCAATATTTGTATGCTATTGCCCTTGTTGCGATGATCGCTCTTCTTCATGCTTACCATGTTGATAATGCTTCTCCTTTATTTCTTTGTGAATGCAACCTTGACTAGCTTTGGCTTCAATATCATTGGTTAGGGTGTGACGTGTAATGTTGTAATCTGAGAGGAGCGGTGTTCCGGTAGGACAGACCTATCGGGCACGCTCCACGAAGACGTGTGGAGATGTGTTCCCAGTTAACACCATTATGGGTAGGAATGGGTTCCTTAATTTGTCACGAAGGACTTCTACCGGACTTGGGGCTCGCCATAGGAATGAGTTCCTTATGAATAAATCAAAAGGAATTCTATGGAGACAGGGATGGATTCCTATGGCGGGCTCTACCACGTCGCCTGACACCCCACTAGGTCATGCCACATCACCTGCACGCCTGTCCATGACATCCCGTGTAATGGACCAATTTATAATTGTCATTATTTATTATGTCATTGTAGGTGTGGAAGTCAACAAGGACATTCGTGCGTCCCACGGCGAGGCCGGAGCATACTCGGATAAGGTATACGGTTCGTTTTGTATGCTTCTTATTGTGAAGTTGTGATGTATATGTTCAAGTTAGTTAAATTGCATCGCAATATGTGCGTTTATATTGTTTATTAACAAGTGAGATGGTGTGACACGTTTTCGCCATGACTAGCGTATAGGTGCATGGACCAGGTGGCAAATAATTAGCACACTAGGACAGGGGACTAGATATACACAATAAATGATAAAATTCATTAAATAATTCATAATAAATGATGTCAAGATAGTTGGTACCGTCGTTATGCGTGAACGGCACGGGTTGAGGTTCAGAGCCAGGTATTGGAACGCCCGACATGCATATAATTGGTGCCATGTGAATAGAGACAAAGAATGGACATGAGAGTCAATTTTGGCATTATTTGGAGGACTTTTGACCTCATCTCATCCATCAAATAAAGCCTAGAGATGTGTGTGTGAGTCTTGATGAAATGGATTATATAAATAGGTGGTTTTCTACCATTTTGACCATTTTTTCTCTCCCTTCTCATTGTTGGACGAAAATGAGAGAAAATTGTTAGGGTTTAGAGTGTTGAACTTGATGATTTGAGGAGCTTGTGGGTGTTAGATCAACAAACAAAGGTTAGATCCTTAATCCCCTCTACTTTCTCTATGTTTTGGTTCCACTTTTGTGAGTTTATGGCGTTTTGAATATAGGGTGTATACCCACCATTATGGGGTTGGTTTTGGTGTTGTGAGTATGGTGATTGATGTTGTTGTGGTGTTTGAAGTGAAGAAACCAGTTCTAGACGGCTAGAATTCTAGGCACAGATCTGTCTAAAGCGCTGGCCAGAGCCCTCAGCTCGCTAGCAGTTCTGGGGAGATAATGATGACTGCCCAGCGCGCTAAGTGCAAGATAAAGGCCAATTTTAAGGTTGTTTTGGGTATTTTGACCCTACCACATATCTAATTCAATGGTAATACACTAAACATAGTAAAATGAATTAAGTAAACATAGTCGATTGTTGGGCGCGCGTTCTGAGGCAATAACGGGATTGGACTGGGATAGATACCGGGTAATTGGAGTGCGGTTTAAGGTGTGTATTATCCCAACTGAAATTCACTTTAGTACTTACTGCGTAATATTGGAATATTTTTTAGTTTATTCAATACTCTTATTTCCTAATTGTTGCTTTATGGTGGTTGCGTTTGTCCCCACCTGGTGCTTATTCATTGCATGGGCATAGGGTCTACTAGGCCATAGCATGTGTTCTAGTGATGCGCCGGTGAATATGCTACCTGGGTGTGCTAGACATGTATGGGTGCACCGTGGTCTACGTCGACCACCTAGAGGGTCCAGGGTCACCCGTTCGAGGTATCCTCACGGGTCGTGCCTGGTGAATAGCCCAAAGTTTGGCTTTAGTCTGACTTTGATTGTTCACGCACTTTGTTTTCTCTACTATTCATATTCATGCGATGATCTTACATAGCTGTCTGTATTCTTTTGTTCCCATGTTTATTTATAGAATTTTGATTCTAGCAGTTTTACTTATATATTTACTTGGTGAATTTCCTTGGGATTACTCACTCTAGACTCGTCATTTGCCTTTTTGTGATGGCTTGAGTGCAAATACTGGTATGAGCAGAGAGAAGGGCAAGCTTGAGGATTATCTGTGACTGGCTACGATTTGCCCTACTCGTACGCTTATTTATATTTATTGTTTTATGTTGGGTATAGGTTATGAGAGACATATTTTGGTTTGTATATGACTCTGAGGTATAATTTTTGATATTTTTATAATCATACTTGACATCTATATATGGACTACATTTTAGTATGATTTCCACATTAATCTAATTGATATTTAAACTGTTATTTAGTATCATTTGATGATTTGAGACTTCCGTTGCATATTTTGAGGTTAAATGATAATAACGAGCCCTAAGATAACTTGATTCAATAATTATTTATAAATAACATAAAGTTAGCAAGATTTTGATTGGTATTAAGGTTTGAGTGCTTGTGGGACACAGCTGGGAGGTGAGTTGGCTAGGTTGTGGGCCCGCGATGTATACCGTAATGGTCGATGAATTTGGGGCCGTTACATCCCGTAACCTTCTATTTAACCTTTTCTATTAATCTACTAAACCAATTATTTGAGTGTTTTATGCCAATTTGCATTTAATCGGTTAACTTAAACTATATTCGTGTTACTTAGTCCTATTTCAACAGGTGTCTTAATGAAATCTCATATTTCTCAGACTAAGTATTTATGTGATACAGATCACAAGTGTTTTAATAGCGGAAGTCTTAAAATTTAACATCCGGGGAATGATTATCATAAATTTTTAATGAATTAACAAACTCTAGTAGTGGAAAACCCCATCAAAAGGATACCATGTATATAAAAGGCTACAAAATGTACAATGATGATCAATATACATGTATCAATGTGTAAAAGTCTCCCAAATATCCCAAAAAAAACAATAATATATTTAAATAAAGCACCTACGGGTCTGCTGGAAGGGAGCTCTATGAGATCAGAGGTAGTCACCAAGCTTACCCTTCTCGCGGCTCGTAGAAGAGTTCACACTCAGCCATCCATCAAAGAAAATTGATGAAGAGTCCAGTAAGTGTAGTGGCACAAAAATCCGAAGTCCGCCACGTCGTAAGCCATGGACCCATAACCCTACTTATACTAGCCTAGTTGTGTTCCACACGCACCAAATCATCTATCAATTACATTACCGCTAACTTTCTCAAATTAATATATATAATTAGTTAGTTTAAGGACTTCAAATTATTTGTTTAAACCTTAAATAATCAGTGGAAGACTTAATAAAATCAATGAACAGTAAATTATGTGAGAGCATAATTTCTAATGTGGAAAACCAATCGATAATCATCATAATATATAACATCAGTCATGTCCAGACAAAACATCAAAACGACCTAAATAGGTCATATACAAGTCCATATGTCACTCAAGTCTCAAAACCCAATAGAAAGCGAAGTAAAATAAACAAACATACGAGTAGGGAGTAGCTAATCAATCAAAAAAAATCCTCGAGCTTGCCCTTCCCTCTGCTAGTACTGGAGTTTGCACTCAGCCATCACAACAAAACAGATGACGAGTCCAAAGTGAGTAATCCCAAGGAAATTCAAAAAGTAAATAATATAACTAAATGTTGGAATCAAAAGACTATTAAATTAACATGCGGAAGAAAAGAATCAGATAACTAGGAAGGACCCTCGAATGTATATCCAATATTAGTGATAAACAAAGTGTGTGTACAATCTAGGTCAGACTAGCACTATAATTCAGACCATCACCCAGGCACTGCCAGTGAGTAAACTCAAACTGACTAAAATCCCTATTGTCCGCTCGGTAACCAACGTAGACCATGGCGCACCGACATGTGAATAGGAAAAATCAGTTGTCGGGTCAACAATCCACCGACATACCCCTATAACACATGCTATGGCCTAGTGTGCCACAATGCCAACGTAATGGAATAAACTCGGCAGAAGTAAACTCAACCGATCATAAATAAATGCCAAAAAGTAGAGTAAATGAAACAAATGGACAAGAATTCAAATAATCCAAGCAATAAATACTCAAATGAATTTCAGTTGGGGTATTACACACCTCAAATCCGCGCTCCACTAATGCCAATATCCAAATACACGCTCAAACAACATGTCATTACTTGCCAACTTAACCTAAAACCTAAATTACCGATCAATCTAATCAATTTTCTAAACCCCAGAAATCATTAATCAAAAATAAATCCTCGATAAAAACATCCATTAAACCATTTAATTAGGTTATATAAACCCCTAGATATACCAACAAAATTGTCCAATTTTATTTAAAATTCATGGTCTGGCACTATTCTAGACGTCGCTAAAGACGCCGCTATATGTAATGCCTCCACAGCGTGCCTCATGGCATCCAGGGCGTCGTGACAGACGTTGTCACGTTCACACCACCCACGGAGCCATATAAAGCGTGGCTTGGTGTTTCGTTACTGGTTTGGATGTTGCAGGTGGCGTCGTGGCTTCTAATGCCCGTGGCACGACTGGAGGCGTCCGAGCCAGGGGAAATTTTTTGAGTTTCTTGAACCCCCTCGGCCTGTCGCCACGGCCGCATTTCGTGCTCATCCAAACCATTCCCACAACATCCACAATAACTTGATCTATCTAAACCCTTCGACAAAAATCATTCGAAACGCAAACCCCGACTGGGCTTTCTTGACAAAACAGTGAAATTCGTGTAAAAACCAAAACAACACACATCAAATACCTCAAAACACAACCCTTTGTTGCTCAAAACCAAAACTTAACATCATAGCAACACCACATAGCTGGTGTGCCCAATTCAAACACCTCGGAAACCTCATCAAAACTTGAGCAAATAGGTCTGATTCGTAGAGAAATAGATGGGGATCGAAGATTTAACCTTTTAATCCATTTTCCAAGCTCCCTTGTGCTCCAAATGATCTTCAAAATCTCAAAAACCCTAGCCACTCACCCTTATTTTTGTCCAAGTATTGGAGAAGAGAGAGAAAAGGTGGTGATAAAGTGATTTCCTGACTTATATACAAAAATTTTAATCAAATGTGACTACCCAATCCCAAGGCATGTTTTGATGATTGAGATGAAGTCAAATAGTTCACCTTATGTGACTTGTTTGGATGACTTAAGTCTAATACTCATCCTTCTCACAATACATACACCAATTCTCGGGTGTTCCGACACCCGGTCTCAAACCATTTCACCTGTCCAACGCGTACACTCGCGTCACTCATTTATATACATCATTTTATATTGATTATTTAGAATATTTAATCATTTATTCTATGTATATTAAACTCCGACCTAGTGTACTAACCATTCGCCTCCCAGTTCCCAAGTCTACACGCTACCCGAGGCGAGTTCCCATCACACTACCTTACTCGGCATATACAACATTACACACAACATTGCAATGCTAATAATCTAATTTAAACAATTTCATCTCAAATACAACAAAAAGCATTCAAGAACGGATTTTATACCTTTATCAGCATGCTCTAACCTAACGGTGGTTCCACGCGTGTCCAAATTAGCGTCCACGTCTGCAACCATGTGTCAAATAACAGCAAATTAGATTTGTCCATTTACAAATCTTCCCAACTAGTGGAAATTTCGTCTAGAAATTTAAATCAAACAAAATTCTTACCAGAAAATAGCTGAGGGTATCAACACCGCATTACAAACTCGAGCTCCCAACTAAGTCTCTCAGTTCATTGATACTGCATCGAACTAACACCTTCGGGATCTCCCTATTCTACAGAGTATGTATTGTGCGATCCATAATCTCCAACAACTGCTCCTCATAGGTCAAATCAAGTCTAACCTCAATCTGTCACACATCAACCATCAGTCTTGGTCTTGACCTATCTAGCCTCAATATAGATATATGAAAAACTGGATGAACCCCCACTAACTGTGGCGATAGTTATAATCGGTAAGCCACAGTGTCGATGCGTGACTCAACCCTGAATGGTCCAATAAACCTTTGTGCCAGTTTCCCCTTAATGCCAAATCTCTTATGACCCTTCCAGGGCGAAACCTTCAGATACACCAAGTCACCAATCTCATAGCTCAAACCCTTATGATACTTTTCCACATGTCTTCTTTCTGTCCTGAGCCGCTTGCAGTCTCAATCGAATCTACATAACTTTCTTTGTGTTGTCAAAAATAACCTCAGGCCCAATAACCGCTGCATCCTCTAGTGCTGGCCAACAAGCAGATGATTTGCAAGTTCTATCATATAATACCTCGAACGATAGCATGCTAATGCTCGCCTGATAACTGTTGTTGTACGCAAATTCGCACAGCGACAAATACACTTCCCAAGAACCCCAAAACTGCAAGATACAAGCCCTAAGCATATCTTCCAGTATCTGAATCAACCTTTCCGACTGACCGTCTGTCTGAGGATGATATGCTATACTGAACTGTAGCGTAGTGCCAAACTGCTCCTACATACTCTCCCAAAGCTTCAATGTCAACCTGGGATACCTATCAAAAACAATCGATACAGACATTCCGTGTAGCCTAATGATCTGTCGCTCGAAGATAATGCTTAACTAGGTAAAAGAATACTTTATAAAGATAGGTATGAAGTGTGCAAACTTCGTCAACCTGTTAATCACCACCCAAAATGCATCGTGATGCCTCGCAATCTACAGTAAACCACTGAAAAATTCATCGTGATGTACTCCCATCTCCACTGTGAAATGGGTAGCAGTTGAAGTAACCCGGCTGGTCTCCTGTACTTGGCCTTAACCTACTGGTATATATGACACACTTTAACATACGAACCCACATATCCCTTCATCCCTGGCCACCAGAATAAACACCGCAAATTATGGTACATCTTGGTCCTGCTACGATGAACTGTATCTCATAAACGGTGTGCGTCCTCTAAAATGATGTCCCGTATCTCCTATACCCCACGTATCCAAAACCTGCCCATGTGTCAAGCACCCATTTGATGAACCAAACCAATTTGTGCAAACTGGATCCTGAGCCAGACAACTGAAGCGAGCAAAATGTCCATCAACCGTTTAACACTGAGCAACTCGCTCTAGAGACATAGTAGGGGCCCGTGTCTGACAACAAATCTACAGCTCAACGATAACCTTAGTCAAACACATTACCGACGTTGCCTCCAATAATCCATGCTCATGTGTCATCCGTCGTAACACAGTTTGACTCTCTATGCCACTTTGGCTCAATGCATTAGCTACAACGCTCGCCTTCCCAGGATGGTACTCAATCTCGAAGTAGTAGTCCTTCAGTAACTCGAGCCATCACCTTTGTCACATGTTCATATCCCTCTGAGCGAATAGATACCTCAAGCTCTGGTGATCCTTGAACAATACGAACCGCTCTCTGTAGAGATAATGTCTCCAGGCCTTCAGTGCAAACATGACAGCCGCAAGCTCCAAGTGTGCACTGGATAATTCCCCTCATGGGGTCTCAATTGCCTAGACAAATACGCAACTGGGTGTCTTTCCTGCATCAACACACATCCCAACCCAGTACCAGAAGCATCAGTATAGATGGAGAAACCTCTTCCCGCCTCTAGTAGTGGTAAAACTGGCATGGATGTCAGTTTCTTCTTCAGCTCCCAAAATGCATCATCACACTCTTCAGACCACTCAAACCTGACCCTTTCTTGGTCAACCTCATCATCGGTGCTGTAATTGTAGAAAAATCCTACACAAATCACTGATAGTAGCCCGCCAGTCCCAAGAAACTGCGAATGTCTACAATGAACTCATATGTCCTCTAGTCAATGATCGCTCGAATCTTATCACTCTCAACTTGTATACCCTGACCACTGATAATGTATTTGAGAAACTTCATCTCACTCAGCCAAAAATCACACTTGTTGAACTTAGCTTACAACCTATGCTCTATTAGTGTCAATAAAACCTCTCTGAGATGTCTCTCATGCTTCATACGAGTCTTGTTGTGTATCAGGATGTCATCGATAAACACAATCACATATCGATCCAGAAATGGCCTTAAAACTTTGTGTATCAAGTTTATGAAGATAGCCGACACATTAGTTAGCCCAAACGGCATGACTGTAAACTCAAACAAACCGTAACGCATGTTAAAAGTCGTCTTCTCGATGTCGGTCTCCCAAATCCTCATCTGATGATAGCCTAAACGTAAATCAATCTTTGAGAAAAACTTAGCTCCTGCCAATTGTCGAATAGATAATCAATCCTAGGAAGTGGGTAATGATTCTGAATCGTCACCTGATTCAACTTCCTATGTAATCTACACACATCTGCGTAGAATTGTCCTTCTTCTTCACAAAAAGGATTGGAGCGTCCCAAAGAGACATACTAGGATGAATAAAACACTCCTTTAATTGGGTCCTCAACTCCTCATGCTCGGATGCTGACATCCTATAAGGTCGACTATAGACCGACTGTATCCCTAGTATCAGCTCGATGATGAACTCAACTGCTTTAGGTGGTGGTAAACCTGGCAAATCATCAGGGAAAGCCTCAGGAAACTCGTAAACCATTGGGACATCCTCAACACGTGACACTGACCCCTGGTAATCGCCAAAGCTATCACAACTCCAGTAAAAGTAAATAACGAAATACCCTCTATATCAAATGTCATAGTCTTACTAAAGCAATCAATCTGTGCACGGTATTTTGAGAACTAATCCATGCCTAGTAAAGCATCAAACTCTAGGTACTCAAATACTCGTAAATATGCCGGTAACTAATGTCCCGCGACCTCTATTATATAATCTCAGCAAAACAGGTTAGGGTATATCTTATCCCCAACAACTATACTAAGGATAAGGTATATGTCTAATGTCTGTGTTTGTAACCCTAACTGTCCTACTATGCGTCCCGCAATAAAAGATAGGGTACTACTAGAATCAAACATAACATGCATCAAATCACCAAAATAAATAACGTACCCTCCACCAGATGTCACGTCGCGTCCCTATCCAGTTAAGTAACCGCAAAAGCAATAGCATGAGCTTTGTCCCTGGTCTTCTTAGTCTGTGGTGTGGTGGTGGTGATGCTGTCGAATAATCCATCTTCAAATGCCCAACCTGATAGCACTTGAAGCATCGTCGCCTCTCATGCCAACCCTTTTATGCCATAGCCTGTACTTGACCCTGACCTTGGCCCCGACCCTAACCCTAACCCTAACACTGACCTCTCTGTCCTCTGTCACGGCCTCCCTGGTCTCTAGTCTGTTGTATCTACTGTCACGACTGCTCAGTGCATGCATGTGTAACAACATAAACAACCTGCCTGTCATCTCATCTCTGAGGCTCATTACGGTAATCTATGTTACCCCGACGCCCTTGATCAAACTATCCATCACCCAAAGACCTCGCTGATCCTGTCTCTGTCATTCTGACTGATCCTGTTGCCTCTTTGGTCTCTTATAAGGCTGAGAACTCTGACCTAACTAATATGAGTATAATAAAGCCTCCGGTTTAGCAGCACTCGACAATAGATAAGTCTCGTGGGCTAATGCGCGATCATAAATATCTTGTAACGTACGAGCTCCACTAGACACAATGACACCTACAATCCTCTCGTTCAGACCTTAAACGAAGTAATAAATCTGGAATCTCTCTGTACCTGCCACATTAATTGCATACTAAATTAGGTACCTAAACCTAATTCTCAATGCCAAAAACTCCTCCCTAAGTCTCAACTGAACCTCCATAGGAATATGCTCATCTAGGAACAATTGTCTAAACTCTACCCAAGTCGTAGGCTCTAAATGAAAGTCGGTATATGTCATCCACCAGATAGCCACCTCTCCTCTCAGATAGTAGCTCAAAAGTAGTGCCTAATCTGCCTCCTCGACCTTCAGCAGCTTGTGAAGTCGCCTATTTGTTAATAACCAGCGTCTAACTAGCTCTGGATTGCCAACACTATAGAAATAACCAGGGTTAAACCTCATAAACTCCTTAACCCTCTTCGCCTTCACTAACATTACATTGCTTGATGTCGAAGCCGTAACAGGCTACTCTGTCGTAGTAGGTGTGATCACTGTCGTATTCGTTGGTTCAACCAGTAGCGTTGACCTCTTAACCAGAATCTCTTAACCTGCTGCCTATGCATTAACTACTGGCGCTAAAGCTGCCTGTGTGGTAGCCAGAGCCAATGTAATAGTCGACGCAGCTGTCAGCACCCTCTAACTTTACTCTAGGATCTCTACCATCTGTGCATGCTGCAACGTGACCCTCTACGATAACGACTGCAGAGTCAACATCTCCCTGGTGGGATCACTGGTCTCACTGACCTCTGGTTGAGTCGTCGATTGTGTAGCGGAAAGAGACTGTCTGTCCATTTCAATCTGTATCAGAAAACGTGCATCGGATCAGCCTTAATATATACGCATACAATGTGTATTATACAATCAAAACATATCACGTATATAATAGTCCTGAAACTACCCACCTCACTTCACTTTCCAACTAGGATTCTAGGCATCTCTTTGGGTTTCCACATCTAAAGTTTATTAAAGTTTATTCTTTTGTTTAACTCCAAATCAAGCCCTAGGTTCCTTAAACCTATGTTATGATACCAAATAT
Source organism: Stephania japonica (assembly GCA_039657345.1). NCBI lineage: Eukaryota > Viridiplantae > Streptophyta > Magnoliopsida > Ranunculales > Menispermaceae > Stephania > Stephania japonica. Next base: position 39,204,453 of record CM077559.1, read on the forward strand.
AACAGCCCCAAAATCCGAAGCCCGCTACGTCGTACGCCATGGACCCATAACCCTACCTATACTGGCTTAGTTGTGTTCCACATGCACCAAATCATCTATCAATTACATTACCGCTAACTTTCTCAAATTAATATATAATCAGTTAGTTTAAGGACTTCAAATTATCTGTTTAAACCTTAAAAAATTAGCGGAAGACTTAATAAAATCAATGAACTGTAAATTATGTAAGAGCATTATTTCTAATGTGGAAAACCCATCCATAATCATCATTATATATAACATCAGTCATGTCCAGCCAAAACATCAAAAGGACCTAAATAGGTCATATACCAGTCCATATGTCGCTCAAGTCCCAAAACCCAACAGAAAACGAAGTAAAGTAAACAAACATACGAGTAGAGAGTAGCTGATCAATCAAAAGAAATCTTCGAGTTTGCCCTTCCCTCTACTTGTATTGGGGTCTACACTCAGCCATCACAACAAAATAGATGACGAGTTCAGAGTGAGTAATCCCAAGGAAATTCAAAGATTAAATAATATAAATAAATGTTGGAATCAAAAGACTATTAAATAAACATGCGGAAGAAAAGAATCAGGCAACTGGGAAGGACCCTCGCATATATATCCAATAGCAGTGATAAACAAAGTGCGTACACGATCTTGGTCAAACTAGCACCATAATTTGGACCATCACCCAGGTACCGCTAGTGAGTAAACTCAAACTAATTGAAATCCCTGTTGTCTGCTCGATAGCCAATGTAGACCACGGTGCACCAACATTTGAATAGGAAAATCAGCAGTCGGGTCAACAATCCATTGATTTACCCCTTACCCCTATAACACATGCTATGGCTTAGTGTGCCACAGTGGCAACGCGATGGAATAAACCCGGCGGAAGTAAACTCAATCGACCATAAATAAATATCGGAAAGTAGAGTAAATGAAACAACTGGAAAAGAATTCTTATAATCCAAGCAATAAATATTCAAATGAATTTCAGTTGGGATACTACAAACCTCAAATTCACGCTTCACTAACGTCAATATCCAAATTCACGCTCAAACCGCATGTCACTACCTGTCAACTTAACCAAAAACCTGAATTCCTGATCAATCTAATCAATTTCCTAAACCTCGAAAATCATTAATCAACAATAAATACTTGATAAAAACAGCCATTAAGCCATTCAAATGGGTTATATAAACCCCTAGATATACCCACAAATTTTCTAAACTTTATTTCAAATTCATGGTCTAGCACTGTTCTAGACGCCGCCAGAGGCGCCGTCATGTGTAATGCCTCCATGGCATGCCTCACAACGTCTATGGTGCCGTAACAGACATCGTCACGTTCACATCACCAACGACGCCATATAAAGTGTGGGTTGTTGTTTTGTTACTGGTTTGAACGTTGTAGGTGACACAGTGGCTTTTAATGCCCAAGATGCGATTGGCAACATCCTAGCCAAGGGAAATTTTTTGAGTTTCTCGGACCTCCTCGGCTCGTCACCGCGGTCCGCGCTTGTCCAAACCACTCCCACAACATCCAAAATAACTTAATCTATCAAAACTCCTCGACGAAAACTGTCCGAGACTCAAACCCCAGGTTTTCTAAACAAAGCAATGAAATCCGTGTGAAAACCATAGCATATTAGATTGATACTCTTAGTCATTGAAGTTGAAACGTCCGTCCTTACGTGGTAGACTCAAATTTGTGATAGTTGGCCATACTAATTGGTTAGTCCTTTTCGAGATCGGTCAAGTACCTTAGGAATTTAGGCTAAATTGGGAGCACTAGCGATCCAGTTGTCTAGGTGTAGTGCCATCACAAATCGAAGTAATGCAGCCAACACGTTAAATCTGGAGCACTAGCGATCAGGTAGCGTGTTTGGTTAGGGAAGTAGTCAGCGGTCGTACCTTGGCTGAAGATATCAGGAAGTGCGAGGAACCGAGTGCGTCACCAGGTATATAGCTGCACTAGATCATATATTAGTTTCATATTTTTCATAAACCGACGATTAATGAAATCAATCCCAAGTTGTATGGCGAAAACCGTAAAGCTGAATACCTAGACTTTTCACTTCTACTAAACTTTTCACTCCCATTTCATTTTTTTATTTTCAATGTATTCATACATTCTTTTTAAAACCCCTAATTTTCCCTTTTTGTATTTTCTTAACTTAGAAAGACTACCAATCTCTATAGGATCGACCCTTTTACCTCTATCTACAAAATAGTTAGTTTAGGTAATATATTTTATTGATGCGTTCGGCGCACGTCACAGCACAACACTTTGTATCTCACATGCAAGCATGTTGGTGTCGAGTTGGGCATGACCGAGTTCTACACCAAGATTTATACAGATATGTGGCTCATCTAATTGCTTTTTTCTTTCACAAACAAGCACATAGACGCAACATGCACTCACCTTGCGCACTTCTGTACTTTACCGCCCACAAGGTTGTAGTTGACTCCATAACATGGTATTGACAATGTTTGTTAACATGCCATATTTTGACAACATGCTACAAGTCTTTCTTATTGTCAAAGCACATTCCTCTTTCCAACTCAAAATTATGCATGTCACATCCAGCCGGATGATGAGAATGTTGGGTCTCAGTAGAGTTAGCCATTTCCCTAATCAATTTCATTATACACCACCAATGGTTGGTGAACTTCTTCATCGTTTGCTTCTTCTATGCAATTCTCTTCGACAATAGCAAATTTCTCATCATCTTGCAAGTTTTTCGCCCCTGGAGATTCATAAGTTGGGTCGTTTGTAACAACATTTATATTTTCTCAATCAAAAGATAGCGCAACATCCTCGATGGGATATACGTCCTCGTAAATGTTGTTGTCGTCATCCTCGTTAGGGTCATCACTGGGAACACTAATGTCACCATCAATTGGAGTAACAAATCTATCTTGCACGACATCACCGATAGGCAATTGCGTATGTAATCTTTCCATCATTGATATAGGGCATGTCATGTCGACATCTTCTTTTACCACTTGTGAATGCAGTGCAGAGTTTTGGAAAGACTCAATAGGCTTGAAGGTTAAATAAATATCTACCGTCGTTAATAATGGCAGATTTGATATTGTTGACCACATCAACTCGAAATGGGTCTCGTCTTGAAACAACATGATGATAAAATATTGTAAACCTGACGGATTGGTTATTACATGAAGATACGTCATCGTAATACAAGTCTCAGTGGACGAGATAACAAACGCGCTATACACATGATCCATCAACTCATGTTTACTCGTTCCAAACTTAAGCATCAAAATCATTTATAGGATGTGTTATACCCGATGCCTTGCGAACTCTTAACGATTTCTCCATATGAATAATCCATATGCATAAAATAATAACAGGATGTTCCTATGTTCGATGACCTACATAATTTACCGCATTGATAATGTAAAAAGGATCACATATATATCAAGCCAAAAAATGATCAAAATGGGGATTTTTCTATGCAAAAAATCTTCTTATTTACGATTAACATCTTATAGAACCTTTCTGGAGCGAACCTATTTCTATAGAAAAATGGAACATCTTTTAGTAATTTCAAAATAATTTGAATTTTATCCTAGGGTTGTTCGGGGAGTCTTTCTTGGATTATGTTCAATATCAAGGAAAAGCCATTCTAGCTTCAAAAGGGACTCCTCATCTGATGAATAAATAGAACTATTACCTCGTAAATTGAATTATCTACTCCATCCGACTAGTTCTGGGTTCGAATCTCGGGCAACCCATTATCCTATTCTATACATATACATATAGAAAATTAGATATTCCATATACATATATATATATATATATATATATTAGAATACAATAAAAAAAAGAAAAGAAAATACTTTCAATTTTCAAATCCCGGGCAACCCATATATCCTTTTTATTTTTTTTAGATATTAGAAAATACATATCATATTCAATTTTCCATTTTTTAACTCATTTTTTTCTTATTCATTCACAATTCAATATGATGGATCTAGCCAAATAGATTCATATTGAATCTAGTAATGTTTATATTGGTTGACACGGGCATGTATAAGTCATGTTATATTGAATAAAAAGGATCACATATTTTTTTTATCACTCAAGTATTGTCTCTATTTTTTTTTGAAAATATTTTACTACAAGCAATAAGCTATGAAAATCATCATTAAAAATTAGTCTTTCTATAGCTTTAGATTTATTCCACTTTTCTTGAAAGACAATAAAAGACATAGGCATTAATCAACAAAAAAATAAAACAAATAAAAGTGATTAGTATTGATTTTAATTTAAATGGTCTTAATGATGTCAACACGTTTTTCACATTATGAAAAGCCTTCTTTCTAGTTGTGAATTCTAATATTTTCTTTTTATCAAAAAAGTTTTTTTTAAAGAACAGAGTAATTAAAAACACAGTTAAAGTACACATACCATGCAATAAGCCAATGCTACTTAACTACCTTTTCTTTAAAATAAAAAACTGTGCAATTACACAATATAAAACTAATAAAATAAATAAAATTTAGTTCTTACAATTTCCTTCCTCTTTTGTTCTTCAATTTAATATTCCATGGCCTTCAAAAAAAATTATTATTCCCTGTAAAAAAAATGGAGTTAGTTCTTTTATTCAAATGGAAACTAAATAACTAAAAAGATATTCTTAAGAAAAATAATTAAAAAAATCCTTAACCTAAACGACCTCCTGGAGATGGGTTTTCAATCCATAGTCTCTATCTTTGTGGATTCTCCTTCTCTTAACCCAACTCTCACACAAACCCTACTCCCTTCTCCCGCACTCACGTCGACCAACACTTCCAATTGACCCAACTCTCTCCCACAAACCCAACTGATCGAACTTTCTCTCTCTCTCTCTCTCTCTCTCTCTCTCTCTCTCTCTCTCTCTCTCTCTCTCTCTCTCTCTCTCTCTATGCTCCCTTCTACCCCTCTCATGTTGCAACTCTTTTGTCTCTCTCCATACCCCCCTGTATGTGTAGACGTGGAAGCTCAGCACCCCATGGACCCCACAGATAGGTCAGGGCACGTCTGGATCTAAGTAAATAGGGATTTTATGTGTTGTGCATTTATTTGCATTGGTTATATGTAATTATGTTAGATTGCATCGCAATGTGTGTATTCATATTGTTATTGATCATGCGAGATAGTGTGACGAGTATTCACCTTGATTAGCGTGTAGATGCGGGTACCGAGTAAGCACGATACGCGATGCAAGAGTACGCAAGAGACATGAGTGTACACATGAGACCGTGTGCGGGAACGCCCGAGGATTGGTTGTTTGATGAGAAATGATAAGGTCAAGGGTTGAAGTTCACATCCAAGTCACTTAAAGCTGGACTATTTGACCTTTTAATAGCCATTTGATCAAGCCTTGAGATGTGTACACACATTGGATGAAGAATCTCCTATAAATAGTTGGTTATGACCAACATTCACCACCAACATTCACCACCTTTTCTCTTTCCTTATCCACCAAATCGAATTTGTAAGTTGTGGTGAGGGTTTTGTGAGATTATAGACATTTGGAGGTGCAAACAACAAGTATTTGAATATCAAAGGTTAAATCTTCGCTCTCCTCGTTAATACCTATGTTTCGGTATAGATTTATGTGTTTTGACGTGGGTTTCTGTGGTTGGTATCAAGCACACCAGCCTTAAGGGTGTTGCTATGATTTTGATGTTGGTTTTGGACTAAGGAATAAGAAATTTTTGATGTTGTTATTGAGGTTTTGAGTTTGATGGAAAAAATGAGGTTCTTGTTAGGATTTATCGGGATTTCCGTCTCAAACGTGGTCCGTTACGGTTTTATGAGAGATTATGATTGGTTTGTTAATATGTGAGTTGTCAGGACGAGTTTGAACCGCGGCAACAAGCCGCGGTTTTAGTAGTGCGACTCTGGTCCAAACGTTGTCAAAGACGCTGTGGGGAGCAAACCCCCACAGTGTCATCTGCGATATCCGAACTAGAGAGCCGCCATACACCCACGTTTTATGTCACATCGTAGGGGTGGAGTGCGTGACGACTTGTGTCATGACGCCCCAACCAGAAATGAAAATAAAAATTTTTAAATGAATTTTTTCGAATTGGGCTCATTTTGAGGATCGATACCGGGTATATTATGGATTAATATGGTAGAATTGGACATAAGAATGCAATTTGGGAATTTTTGAATTTGAGGAATTAATCAATATCTTCGGGTATCAGGCTTTGAATTTGATTGATAGGCGATGGGATACGTAGTTTGAGGCGTGATTTGACAGTGTTTGGACTAGTTGAGTGCGGTTTGAGATGTGTAGTATCTCAATTGAAATTCTTTGCATATTTTTTGCTTTGTTTATATTTGGAATTCCATTCAGTTATTCAATTATTCTATCATCATGTTGTGGCTATATAGACGACTGGTAGGGTGATTCTTCGTCGTGTTATTCTTGTGTGTTGTTCACTAGTCCATAGCACATATTGTCAGGGGTCTCGGTGGATAGTTCGACCCGAGTATCACAACGAGGAACATGTCTTTCGTTGTGGGTCTACGTCGGCCATCAAGAGGGCCCAAAGGCTGGCCATGCTAGAGTTTACTCGCTGGCAGTGCTCACGGAGAGTATAGAGTATGGTGTTAGTCTGACTTAGGCTTAGACACACACTTTGAGCTTTTACTATTATTTATTCTTGCAATGAGCACAGTTGCCGGTTTATTTACCTGCATGTTTATTTAGTAGCTTATTAAATTTTAGCATTTATTTATGTATTTACTCACTAAATTTCCTTGAGAATAATCACTCTGGACTCGTCATCTACCTTTTGTGATGGCTTGAGTGCAGATCCGAGTACGAGTTGCGATAAGGGAAAGCTTGTTGACTGCTTGTGACTTCTGAGACGATAGGCCTGACTTGTACGTTTGTATTATATGTATTCTCTCTTTTATCTTGGGTTTAGGATTTTGAAAGATACCTTGACATATATTTTGATATTTTGATACATTTTGATGTTCATTTTGCTTATTATGATTATTATGGGTTTTCCACATTAGGTTTATGCTCCAATACATATGATATGGTTGCTACTTTGTTTATCATGTCTTAAATGCTTCTGCTGATGATTGATTAATGATTTAATAGATGATTAGAGTCCAGTAATATAAACTAAATAACAAAATGATTATAATTTGAGGTTTAAACGATATGTGGTAAGTGAGATGGTCGTAGGACACAGCTAGCCCTGATGTGGCTGATTGTTGGCCCGCGTGGCACCCGTGACGGGCATCAGTGGTTTGGGGCTGTTACGGTCTCTCTCTCGACCTTACGCTATGTCTCTCTCCCCCTTGCCTTTCCTCTCTCAGGACCCAACTCTCTCTCTCTCTCTCTCTCTCTCTCTCTCTCTCTCTCTCTCTCCCTCTTTTAAACTGTCCAACTAACACCATTAAACTTACTTTAGCATCCCCAACAAACGTTCAACCATCCATTGAAAAACCCCTATTGAAGACCCTATAATCTACAATGGGTTTTGGCTGAGAATATATTCTTTGCCATTAACACATCGTGGATCATGGATAGCGCAATTCATGAACTACGTGGGCATCCATGTAATACAAATCACACGAATAGTGCATACGCAAAAGACGATATTCGTGTGATCCATGTGGACCTCCATGTCACACGAATAGCGCATTCACAAAATGCAGAATTTGTGTGATTCACGACCATCATTGTTTCCTTCACTGATTACGCCTTCTCAAAAGCCAGAATACATCACTTATTGAATAAAAAGAAGACTTACTGTACTTTGCGAATTTGACTATAAAATTTTCGTGTTTACCAAGTGTAGCATTTGCCAATCATAAAACATAAAAATTAAGAACTTCTTTGGCTCTCCGCTTCAAACAAATTGATCATGATTAATCTTGGGAACGGCTAAACGGACCCCTTAATTTACTAAACAGACCCCGTTTGCTTCAATGTACACCACTTTTAAATTTTTTTTACTAAATGAACCCCAACGTTTTTGAAATGTCCCCAAAATACCCCCATCCCCAACCAAGAAACTAAACCTTCCCTAACCGATTCATCCCACTTATACCCCAAATTACACCTTAACGAAACATAGAAAACACCCTAAATACTTTATCAATCTAGGTCACTGGGGTCGTGGAAAGGTTATTTTAAGGAAAGCCCGATAGATCTGATGTCGATAGATTACAAGGAGCGAAGGAGCACCGTGACATTCTTCATATCCACCGCGGCTGATTTGGTAAGTTTCGACACTATAATCTTGTGGGTTTTGTTTGTAATGAAATTACGCGTCATTTGGATGTATTTTTGTAGTATTTGGTTCGATATAATGAGGTTAGGGTTTCTAGGTTTGAGCCATTCATTCCCTGTACTGGACGGCCGCTCAAAGCCGATACACTTAAAAGGCTATCAGCCATGTTGAACCGTAAGGTTTTATTTAGTAACAAAAAAGTAAGGTAGTAATATTTATTACACTACGGTGCATTCAAACCGCAAGTTCTATTGTTGGTGACGACTACGTTGGGCCAACATCTTTGATATGAATGTCGGTGTGACAAAACCGTTACTATATATGTTCCCCACAGTTTGACTGATTGTACCCCATTTATGTTGAATTATTTTTTGTACCCCAAACTTTTAGTTCATGTACCCCATTATTGTTTGCCTTTTTTTGTGTTTGTTGCGAAGTGAGTACTGGAATGGGGTACAGTTAGTCAGTGGATGGAGTATATGATGCATTGCGATGCAACATGTTCGTAACATATTGTTTCTTTCTATCATGATAGTTCGATATGGAGTCTTTATGTCGGTTTATTACGGCCGTTATCCAATCTATACCCCACATAATTACTTCGTGTACCCCAACAATGTTGTAAGTACTTGGTATACCCCACATTTTTGCTTTGCTTACCCTACATATTTCCTTCATATAATACACATTTTGCCTTCCTGTACCCCAATTATGTTGGATTACTTTTTCTACCCAACATATTTACTTCATGTACCCCACCGTTATATGCATTTTTTTTATTTACTATGTTGGGGTATATGATGCGATGCATTGCACTACAACATGTTTGTGACATACTTGTATGTTATCCCATTTATGATGACATTTTTTTGGTTGATTTACTTTGTTTAGGTATGGCGACCTAAAACTAAAGCACATCCTCGAGGTGGGAGGCTCGGGAGGGGTGGTGGGAGGGCTGATCAGTCAAGGGATACTAGTACATCAGGTTCTCAAGTGCAAGAGGGGGTGCCTGTAGTGCAGGAGGTGCCTGTAAGGAAACATCCCACTAGCTTTAATCGAAAGCAAAGCGACATTGAAGCCAAAAACTGTCGAGCGAAGAAATCTAAGGATGATGAGCAAGATTCTAGAGAGGCCGAAGTCAAGGCTGCGTCTTCTGTAGGTGAGAGGGGCATAGGGGCATTTGGAGGAGCAAATGAAGTTAGGTGGGTACAGGGTAGTAAAGGGAGTCGTACCCCATCTGGTGAATCTGGGGATAGCGAGGATGTAGAGAACTCATTTGACATATCGACCGATGCTCAAGACGCTGAAGCCACTAGTTTTCCTGGTGGTCCCTCTGATTTAAGTCTCCTACCCTCGTTCAGAAACCACGCGTTATTGGATATCTGGAGGAACAAGGTATCGTAAATTTGGTTCGATTATATGCATAATCCTTTTATTATTATATATTTATTTTAATACGCTATATATGCTTTGTAAGGTTGGGGACTACTGAAGTGCATAAACAATGGTTATCAGATCTCCGCATAAGAGACAATCGAGCATCATCCAGAGAAAGAAAGGGTGAAGAAGCTGATGAACGACTCTGGTTTAGCACCATTTTGCTACATTTCATACGATGGAGGTAATAGAGTCAATATTTCTGGCATTACCGAGAGATGGCAGCCTGAAACCAACACGTTCCACTTACCCTTTGGGGAGATGACAATCACACTTGAAGACGTACGTATTCTTCTCGGTATTCCAGTCATTGGTAAAACCGTCGTTACGCCTTGCAGGGATCGTAAAGTTGTAACTGCAATGGTTAATAGGCTATTAGGGGTGTCAGTTACTGATGCTGACGAGGAGATTAGGACTAGGGTTGGCCTTACTATTAGTTTGGCGTGGTTGAAGGATCGATTCGCAGTGCCGACGAAAAGAAATGAACAACGTAATGGGAAAAGATCTCCTGATGTATATCCTAGTCCTGAATGCTTGGTCCGAGCGTACCTCTAATACCTTCTTGGAACGGCCCTATTCTCTAACAATTCGGATATAAGAGTCTCCCTTTCACTCCTTCAACTTTTGGAACACGTAGATAAGATTGGTTTTTACGCATAGGGGGCCACAACACTTGCATTCTTGTACCGTCAATTGGGCATTGCTAGTCGTGCTAAAGTCACCCATATTTTTGGATATATGACATTGTTAAAGGTAAACTATTGAGTTTCAATAAATGATTGATCTTCATAGTAAATTTTGTTTTTTGTAATAAATTTTGTTTTCATAATAAATGTGATTTGTGTAGGGGTGGATATACGATCGTATGTTGTTTATTCAACCCATTTTGCGTAGTGACTACAAGTCGGATAAGCCCTGTGTGATGAAGTGGCACTATAAGAAGGAGGAGAGGCTCTATAAGAAGGACACTAGGAAGTTGGATCATCTTCTCTCTTTCAGGAATCAACTCGACAGGCTGATAGCACATGATGTGATGACCATAACATAACAATTTAAATTTTGTTCTCGTATACACTTATGTTTATTGACAAATATATTAATTTTTGCTAGGTTATTTGGAATACTAGTTTGAAGGGTGCACCGCTTGTCCATGATATTGCATTCTACAATGGGCCCATGAAGTACGTTGAACCACATAATCCCATCAAGGTGTTGAGGCAACTTGGATACATTCAACGTATTCTGAGCTTACCGACCTATGGATTGTGATATGAGTTGTCTAGCACAATCTTACTCTGTGAAGTACTCATATGATCCCCAATATTGGGAAGATTGGGAGGGGCACCTTGAGTCTATTGAGTGACGCGATAAGAAGGCAGAATACCCATATCAAACGTCATCCGACTATATAGATTGGTACCTTAGATTCAGCCACCTATTTGCAGTGAATCTCAAACACTAAACAGGGGTCCATGAGGAGGATGAGAACTCTTTGGTGAGAATTTTCAATTAAGTTTGTTTTCCTTATTTGTACATGCATTTGTTTGTTAAGTTATTGATTTGACAAATTTGAAAACAGCGCAACCGCCGGGCCCTCGATGCAGCATTGCATTTCAGGTGCACGCCGAGGGAAAATGTTATAGTGGATGATGCGTTTGAAATGGCAAATCAAGTGATCGCATTCCTTTCGAGCGGTGATGATACTTATCAAACCACCATGACTGGCAGTCATAGTAAGGGAGGAACTACATCCACCGGGTATGTTTGTCAATACCGCCATGGTGGAAAACAACCACTTGTAGAGCTCGATACCTAAACCCCCTTCAAGCACTTATGTATGGCAGATGAAGTAGACCATCAATTTCGATCCTTTAAACAATTTAATCATTTGTTGTATTGTATGGCATGTTAAACTTACAATAACGTGTTGATGTATTAATCCTTTAAACAACATTACTTGCTTGCCCTTTATATGATTTGTGCTATACTTATTACTTTTTCTGTATGGCGGATGAAGTGGACCATCAATGTTGAGCCCCCCGAGGTGTCTTGCAACATACCTTTTTGTCGGTTGAAAAGTTCGTCAGAAATGTGCGATTAATTACGGTAATATTATGTTGTAATTAGTGAGTACACAAATTAAATATGTGGGGTATACATTAACTATTGAGGTGAATCAAGTATTACGGTAACATTATGTCGTAATTAGTGAGTACACAAATTAAATATGTGGGGTATACATTAACTATTGAGGTGTATCAAGTAGTAATGTGGGGTATGTATGGAGTAACGGTCTATTGAGGTATATCAAGTAGTAATGTGGGGTATGTATGGAGTAACGGTCAAGGTCATTAGATATCTTGCAGAACTTACAACTCATTTAAGCCGACATATACCCGGACGTAAATTGTAATAATACTGGGGCACATGAAGGCAAAAGGTGGGGTATGAGGAGTATGTTATTAATATTGGGGTACAGATAGTATAATGGTGAGGTATACAGAGTGCTACGGTTGAAACTAACCGTAACTAATCAGTCGTTTATTCTCCGTTGTGCCATAACATGAGTACATAAAGTAAATTTGTGGGGTATACAAAGTACTAAAATAAATATTAGGGTACATGAAGTAGATAAGTGGGGTACATATATTATGTCGATGATTTCTTACAGTTCGATAATATATCTTCAGGAATGAAATTATGGTCATTCTACTCCGACAAATTCAATATTTGAAATGGTAATTCTTATGGGGTACATGAAGTAAAAAAGTGGGGTATACAAAGTAATAAAATTTATAGTTAGGTATATGACGTAAATTAGTGGGGTATAAATATTATGTCGATGATTTCGAACCGACAATAGGACATTTCTCATGGGTCAATAATATGTCTGCAGTTATAAAATTGTTGTAATGTTACTACAATAATTCCATAATTTGAAATGTTAATTCTTTTGGGGTACATGAAGTAAGAAAATGGGGTACATAACTACTGTTGGTATTAAAAATCGCAACTTCGGTACTATTTACAGCCTAACTAAATCGAAATTTGTTCCTCTATTACAGTAATATTCGTTCGAAAGTTAATTTAAAAAGTACTTAGTAAGTCAAGTGGTGTATATGACAAAATAAGGTGGGGTACGGCAGTATGACGGCTAATATGTGTCATCATTGGGTAAAAGTTTCGACTTTTCTACACTAGAATTTATGAAACAAATTTATTATATCCATTATGCTGGGGTATATTGAGTATTCCTCTAAAGTACATGAAGCATTATGGTGAGGTAAGTTCGTAACAGATGTGTTGCTCTCAGCCATCTTAGACCGTGACAGGCATGTTGCTCTCGGTTGAATTGGGCTGACAATATTTACAATTGACTGTTTTGATTAAATCAATACTTCTAATGAATTACAGATTAATTGTCATATGTGTGTGGGCAATAAGTGGGCAAATACATAAAAGAAATTTCCACACATACTTGAAATAAAATTGGAACATCAAAGACAATCAATTTAAATTCAACAAAATGAATGTCAAATTACATTTTCATATTAGGTAAGTTAAAGAAATTAACCAATATTCATCAGAGAACAGAAAAAAAGTTACAACATATCCATTTTGCTATACCCATATACACCCACGCATTTATGGAAAGCCAACATTGCAACATCAACACTTAAAAAAATGGGTGAATGTTGCATCCTAATCAAGAGTAACCACGGGGGGTTTTTCCATATTTGATTGTGGTCATGGAAGAATGTTGAGTTCGACCGCCCATTCTTTGCTATCTTTGTCAGTGAACATATCTCATTGTCGTGAAGTTGGTGGTAGAGGAACGTTGTCTCTCATTAGAAGCTGCAAATGATAACAAAATATGTAAATGTTAGCGGGTAAACATCATAAAAAATGAAATAAAAATTTGGATTATGGGAAGTAACTCACTCTAACAAAATGATTTCCATTGACGAGTAATAACCAAACATGTCTGCTAGGGAGACATAGAGTGGACCCTTCCTTGGCCAACACTATAAAAGCCACCTTTTAATAGTTTGCCACAATTATCCCCATACTGGTAATGATAGCCAATATTTCCCTTCAGCGGGGCTGTCATAGAAATTGATTGTATCTCTAATTTTACCATACTTAATGTCTTAAAACACATTCATGTACATGGCCTCATTCCCAATCAACTCTTTAAACATTTCCAGCCACACCTGTCTCCATCTTTCATCAGATCCATAGCCTAGAGCATCGACATCGCCCGAAACCGACAATTTCCATCGGGTCGCATTTTAAGAGTGTTAATACGGTAAGTGCGCCACAATGGTTGTATCTCAGCAATGTATTCCTCACCTACCTGAGTTCGAGTCCTAGGTCGTCTCGATACAATGGTTTTGATTACTTTTCCCTTTCCACGACCCCTTCCACGTGCAGGTTTTGAAGATGAAGGTCCCTGACTTAGTTGACTTGGCTTACTTGATTGGCTCGTTACAGAAGCCTGCGCCACGGACTCTTGAGTTGCTTTGGCCTCTACGTACTCAAAACCAAAAGGATCTCTCTTGGTGGAATTGTCAACTGCGGACTTCTTGCTTTTCGACATCTTCATTTTCAATTTCTTGCCTTTCTTCTTGGGTCAACCCTTAGTTGCAAGTTCTTCTTCCGGTACAGAAAGGAGACTCGATGCAGGGCAAGTGATCTCCCTTAGCTTCTGCACAATCTTCGCCTGCATGTCAGGACCGCAGCTCTTATACTTAGCCTCTACACCATCCATTTCAACTCGGTAAAGGTTGTCTAACTCACCATCACTTGCGGGTTCAATGGGCATCATGTTCAATTTCTTCCAATGCGGGTGGATTTCATCAAGCCCAATAGGGCTACCATCAAGCATATGTAATAGAGATCTCATGCGCACATGGCAATCCATGAGTGACCCGAAGCACACAACCACAAAATGAAGAATCATGACCAACCACACCTTCACTAACTAATCTTGCCTCCCTGCTGATTACATCCAATGCATGTTTGGTCACAAAGCCTACAATGTTGTTGTACATGCGGTGCTGAAATTCGTGTGCCACTATGTGCATGGATCGATTGAATGATGGCCTCCAAGTTATTCTGCTAGTGTGTAAGAACCTTGTGAATAGCATTAAAAACATCCTCAAAGTGTCCCCGTGATGTCCCAAGCTCTTTCTTCAGTACACGATTGGTAGTGGCATTCCCAAAGTGTAGTACCTTGTTTTTCCAAGCATACATGAACTTCTCCTTTTGCCACAACCACGTGTCCCTAACATAGTCATACAACCCCGGGACTCCAGCATATTTTTCCTCTAGTTCCTTAAGCCGACCATTGTAACATGCCTCAGTCCGCATGCCATACCAATAGTCAAAGTCCTCTTGGAGAGTGAATAAATCCCTTGTCTTTGCAACAATGTTCTTGTTGACATGCCATGAACAAAGTAAGTGCATAGCCGCAGGGAACACCTCCTCCACTGCCGCAACCAAACCCAAGTCTCTATCTGTCAAAATAACACCCGGGAGTTGCCACCCATCTACTAATGACTTCAACTGCCTAAGGGCCCATGAATAGTCATTTATAGTCTCCTTACCTAGGAAAGCATGTGCTACTAGGAAGGTCTTGTGTGTGGATGTGACCCCAACAATCTCAAGGAGTGGGTACTTGTACCAATTTGTTTTATATGTGCAATCCATGATTAATACATGAGGGAAACAACGAAACATCCGCACTGAATTTGGGTGGGCAAAGAATAGAGATCTCACACAGTAAGTGCCTTTGAAGTAATCATGTTGCTCAATGTAATTGAGCTCGTCCAACTTGTGGAGTAATAATTGCATCTTGCTCTTACCATCGGCCTCAATCCTTATCAACTTAACTCTTTCATTGTACATTGTCCTCATAGTAGTGGCATTGTCGCGGTTCTGGGTCTTGATATGACTTAAAATGTCCTTTGGCCTCGCATTCGTATTGCTCAAGTCTCGAACAATGTATTTCTCATGTATTGTGAGCTCCCAGCTACAGCGTCCCAACTAAAGAATTACTGAAGCGATGGTTATGTACCCCACACACAATTCGAATATGCGACAACCCATCGAGTTCATGCTTCACATTAATCTTGAATTGACAACCACACTTCTTCGTTCCGGATACTTTTTTGATGTCCTCATTGCCTTTGTTCTCTACATCTTTCAATACTTGCTTTGTCTTTCCTATTTTGACTTCAAATCTCCCATACCTCTCACAACCAAGTGATAATCTCACTCGTCTGCCTTGACCAGGGCAGATTCTGACTTCAATATAATCAAAACAAACCCACATTGCCTGACAGTCGCTTGAGCCCAACTGATAACAACCTCTCTAGTCTTGAATTGTGATGCCAGTGTAAAATGCTCCGTCAAGTCTGGGAATGACTCCATAAAAGATGTACTTGTTGTGTCACGAGCAATAGCCTACACGAACCAAACAAAACAAAATTTAGTCGAGAAATAACGAGAAAACAATAATCAGACGAAAAAGAATATAGTGGCAGAGTAACAAGGCCGACATCCCAACGTAGGTGTCAGATATACATAACCGCGGATACGGTATGAATTACGGAGTAAATGCTCCGTAACCTAAAGCAAAAGTTTCGATTTTTATAGACCGATAACATTTTGTAAGTTGCGGAGTAACAGAGCCAAGAGGTGTACTATACATCTCGGCTCTGTTACTCCGCACGACACGTGATTGCTAGCAACAATGGAGGTTATTCCTCTAAGCAAAAAAATCGGTTGTAAATGCAAAAAAATACCTCTTTATCGTCGGGGTGGATTCGTTTTGATGATTCCATAGATAGTTTGTAACAACAAACAACGATTTAACAAAAACTTTCAAGCCCTATAATCGCACAAACAACTATGAAAAACATCAGTAAAATGATGCTCAAATACTCAGAAAAAATGACATACCAAGTCGATATCAAGTGAAGAACAAACTTACCAAGTCGATTTGATGTGTATTTGGCCAACCGGAGACAAGGGAATGAAGTTTCGGTGGAACGGGAGTGGGGGTGACGAGGAGATGAAACGATGAAGAAGGGAGTCGTTGGGGTATGCTGAATAAATTTCTTATTTATATGAAGGGTATTCTGTACATTTCCACATAGGGCAAAATTTGAAGCAAAATAACGAGGTCCGTTTAATAAATTGAGGGGTCCGTTTAGCCGTTCCCTTAATTTGTTGACCAATGTTAGAATGTGTAGATTTGTTGCTTTACCTTGTAATATAAGATTCTGGCCCTGTTTCTCTATGAAGTCTAAAGAACCGAAAAAAAGCTTTACGGCGGGAAAAAGAAAAAGCGATCTCCGAAAGCAAACACTACATGTATATACAAAGATAGAAATATTATAAATTAAAGCAAAGCACTCTCTCTCTTTCTCTCTCTCTCTCCCTTCTCACTTGATCTCTCAGACCTCTGTTTTTTCCATCTAAGAAGGCCAAGAACTATTCTCCAACAAGCTTTGTCCCTCCGTTCTGATCCAAAGCTGATCCAAAGCTGATCATCCAATTACACTTGATCTCTCAGGTTCGTTGCCTCTTCTCTCACGCCTCTGTTTTTT
This sequence comes from Stephania japonica, assembly GCA_039657345.1. NCBI lineage: Eukaryota > Viridiplantae > Streptophyta > Magnoliopsida > Ranunculales > Menispermaceae > Stephania > Stephania japonica. The sequence goes on from CM077559.1 coordinate 39,221,785, forward strand.
CAATAGTTTTGTTGCCGTTCATTTGGTTTTTTGATTCATCCATTTGTATGTTAAGATCATCATCATCTATTTTTTACGTGATTGCCTTTACGGTGATTTGTTTGCCAAGTATCATTGATTTGATAATTGCCAATATGTGTTGAAATGGAATGCGATCGCAGATTCATTAGAAATTTCTTGTTTGAATCAATCGAACCGAAGAAATGTGATTAATTGTTCAATGTTGTTGCGAGAGAATTTTTCTTTTTTTTTTTTTTTTTCTTTTCCGTTTCCTTTTGTTCGTAGATCTGCGATTCTTACAGTCCCGCCCAAGCATACAGACACAGAGCCTTGGGTCTTGGTCCTCTGTTTAACGCACCTCCCTAGAACTTTAGTACGTATCCGACACGTCATCAAGTGAAACGTTCCTATGACGTAAACATCAATTAGGGAATCCTAATTAGTGTCCTACTATGCCACGTGGAACACTATTATTAGGAGACTAATGCGTATCATAAAGTGATAAAGAACAATTATTCAAAAAAAAAAAGTGATAAAGAGCACAAGCCTACATAGAGATACACATCCCACATAAGATGATATTCCACGTTGGTTGTTAGGGCACAAATAGTGTGGTCACTTGGAGATGACTAGGTTTTTTTTTTTTTTTTTGAGAAAAGGAGATGTGAGACGACAAAGGTGTGTGATGGCAACGCCATAGTTGTGGTGGAGCACAAAGTTGAGAATTCCGTTTGGTGCGATTACTATTAATCCAATATAATTGGTTGTAGATATTGGGTTGTTTGTGCGTACACAACACCCCAAGAAACTTCCTACAAGAGGAACATTTTTCTTTTTTTTTTTTTTGATAAACACAAGAGGAACATTGTTATATATGGTGTTGTTACGTACATTACTTAGCTTTGCGTGTGAGGAAGTACCTCCACATCTTATAAAAAGTTCTCTAAATTACGTAGTTCTTGTAATTATAAATTTTGCATTCTTTTTTTTTGGCCACTCTCACTTAGATTCGACTAGTTTCACCAAAGCCACCCAAACACCTCAACTTTATGACCCAGAAAAACCAATCATAATTTTTATTTATTTATTTAATTATTTTTATTTTTAAAAAATCAATCATGCTTTTTTTTTTATAGGAATCAATCATGAATTTAGGAATGCGTAAAGATCATGCCTACTAATACCGTTTTTGGATAGAGCTAGGGTGACCCACTTGTGTTGATGCCATACACATCAGTGTTGAGGAATATTGTACAATTAGGAAATAAAAACAAATCACTCTCGTAATTATATGCTTTCTTATTTATATATTTTCTTTGATATATATGTAATCACATCTCTATATATAGAGACATATGTAATAAATCAATACACAATAAACTTATCGTATTTTGTTAAGAGTTCAACAATTAAATGTGCAAATTAAGGGACACTAATAAGTGGGTGCCTATTTCGAGTGTCCAAAATGGGTCACCCAACCATTTTTCCTTTTTAATTTTTAGGTAGGGAGGGATCATTGAGTTGGTACTTGAGAGTGTTAAAGTTGGTAGACTCTGACAATAGCAACAGACTACGAGGCACTATACAAAAAGAGTAAAAGTGGGAGGACAAAAGTGCAAAAACACATTGTACATAGTGCAAAGCGACATGTTGCTTGTGGCGACTAAGTCTTCACACCGCCAACTTTAGCAAATCTTCTTTGAGTGTCAGGGTCGTCGCTGGGCATGCTGGAGGTTTTTTTTTTATTTTTTTAATGAGAAGTTTAGCATTTGTGGATATTGCTAATGTTGCATCTTTGTACACATTTGTTGGGGTCATTCATGAAAAGTCATTGTATTGTGTACGCACTCATCCCAATGCACATTGAATGAATCTTAATTAATGATTAAATCATTAAATGCATGTTGAATGTCACACAATACTTTTTTTATTTTTCGTAACACAATAATTTCTTTTATAAGTTATCTCTACTCTTTTTTTTTTTGAAAACTTATCTCTACTCCTTTAAATGCGTTTTTTCTATAATATCAAAATAAATAAAATTTTGGTCTCAATAAATAAATAATAATAAATAAAAGAAGTTTACATCTCCACCAACTAAATTTAATAAAACCAAAAGCAAAACAGTTTTTTTAAAAATTAAATTTGAGTAAGAAAATAGTTAGCAATATATGTAAACTTAACTATAAAGACATGAAACACATCATCAATTGCACTAAAAGCACTAAAAATCGAGTAAAATGGAATTTTTTTTTATCTATGTAGCCAATCCAACTAATTTGGGATTAGGTTTTGTTGTTGTAAACTATATGCACAAATATATATATATATATATATATATATATATATATATATTTTAGGAAGTCAAATATAAAAACCCCAAATTTTTATTTCACCCCGCACCCCAAAATAACAAAACCGACCCGTTGAGTGTTTTTTTTTTTCTTTTTTGAGAAGCCTGTTGAGTGTTTAATTGTATTCACCTTTGTGTAATTGTATTCACCTTTGTGCCCATTGCGATTTCTCTAGAAGTACGTGCCCGTAAGGGAATTATTTTAAAAGTAGGGTTTACGTAAGTGAGAAGAAATGTAAACAAAATGCGCCTTAATTTTGAGTTAATTGATACTTTATTTGGCATCAATTATAATTTTGAGTTAATTGATACTTTATTTGGCATCAATTATGTATACCACTTTTATTAACCTATATCTTCAATTCAAGATTTGTGATAATTAAATTGAATCCCCGTGATGGAAGGACCGAAATTTCTCGATGGGTCAAGGAATGAACATCCCTCTCCTTGACTTTTGTTGTCATATTTATATTGTTACAATCAATGGTTCTCATGATTATCACTCATAGGGTTGATACTGATCTGGCCCCACGGCGTGCATATTGTCAAACATGGCTATGATAATGCTCTTATTATCCCCTGTTATGCATCCACCTGACATTTAGGGACATGTTTGTTCATTGTCGTCGACTCATATGCTCACCATATAACGTCGCGTGACACAAAAAAGACTGACACTTAGCATCAAGGAGACACAAAGCTTAAAATTTTCTCAATGTGAGGTGCACTCATTCAAAAATAAAGCCCTTTTTCATTTAATTACTTTGACTCGTATTTCAGCTAATGTTAAGGCCTGCATGTCTCCCTTAAATTATTATTTCTTTTGTTGATATGTAAAATTTTTTCTTTGGTTATTATGGGCTACAAATTAATTCTTATGGAGTAACATTATTTCCCTCCATTGTTTTAGATAATTTGTTTTTTGAAGACCATTTGTTTAGATATATTAAAAATGTGTGGCTTTAAGCTTTTGTAATGAAAAATGGTAAAAATTTTTCTTGGATACACTCTAGAATGCGCGCTCTCGTTCCATGATTCAAAAGATCGATCTCAACAACTTGGTATCAAATTAATGTATATGCTGCAAAGGAAATGTTGCCCATCGTTTTCCGTAGTCATAGTTATTAGTAAGAAATACTTATGGTCGGAATTAAAGTTAAGAGTTGAGACAACCAATTTTTTTAGTGGCTGCAGTCTTTTTTGTAATACTAAAGGTAGTGCAATTACAACAAGGCTTGCCTTAAAGTTCTTTAATTTCTATTATTGAGGTGCTGGCTCTATTTCCATTTATTGCATTTATACATATATATGATCTTCCCTGTCTACTTCTCAATGAACTTTTTTTTTTTTTTTTGAAAAAACATTTTTGTGTCACTGAATTGCAGGAGAGATTTTGTTCATATATGAGATTTTTTACTTAACCATCTATATATACGTATAGAACAAAGAATGTGAGAGTGGCGGTAGTTGGGGTGTGAGTTCATTCAAAATTAACATGGCAACTGTTGCGGAGTACAGAATTAAAGTACAAGAAGAGGAGAAGAGCATGAGCAGCAGCAACAAGAGCATCATAAGGCTCATGGAGTACTCTTGGTTTAGCCAATTCTATGCTGGGCCGAACCCATGGATGGCTCGGTACGTGTACGGCTTGATTTTTCTGGCAGCCAATCTGCTGGCCTGGGCTATCAGGGATTATGGTCAGAGTGCCTTGACTGAGGTGAAGAGTAAGCTCACTTCTCATCTCTCTGTCCCTCACTCACACTCCAGTCTGGGTTTTCAATTTTACTTTCCTTTTCTACAGGAGCTTGCTATTGTAATCTAAAAACTTAACCCAAAAAAGACATGGGCATGTCACGCAATAGCTGAGTGCCTTTCTTGAGTTAAGTCCTTGGGTCACAATAGCATTTTTCTTCGTTTTTAAATCTATGGGTGTTCCAATTTTTTTTCGACTCCTCGTTCAATTTGAATACTTTCATAAGACTATAGGTCAAGAAAAAAAAAGGTACTATAATAAAGTAGTTAGGGAGATTTTGAGCTCATGCCTCATTCAAAAGGACGATGTTCATCTCTTTGCTACTGTGCACTGCACCTATTGGGGCTGAGTAGCCTGTGTTTTCAAACTTTTCAAGAAACTTGATGAGCAGAACTGTTATATAACTTGCACATACAGAATTATTGTTATCGTAATATACTTTAAAAAAAACAAATGAGTTCTACAGGGAATGCTAGAATAACACCTCCTGACAACATGCCCCAATACACACTCCCTACATTAATTAGCTGTTGTTCACCCAAGGATGCGTTGAGGGGGTGATATGTCAAGGTGTTATTCATTCTAGAGTTTTTGGCATGGGATGTACGTGATACATTTTGGTATTGACCGGTATTAATTGAAGGAAAGTACAAAGTATACATACTTGTCACACCTAGTGATTGTGCACCATCTAACACACCTCTAATATATATCTCAAGGTATATCGACGGTGATTAATTCTCCCATTAATGAAATATTGTTGGGTTATATATGACCCAGCCTGAAAAAAAGGACAATTGTTTTTTGACGTATACATTTTTTTTTTTTTTTTGATGATGTGGATGCAGGACTAAAAGAATGCCACGGAGGTTCCAATTGTCTGGGCACGGAAGGTGTGCTACGCGTCAGCCTTGGCTGCTTTGTATCCTCCTCAATTGGCTAAAATACACTGAGCTTCCATTTTTTAAACACCACAAAAGGATTTCGAGTATAAATTTCAAGCACAGTTAATCGGCTAATGACATCTACAAAAATAGAAAAGAGTATTTGAAGGGCAAAGTGTGTAGATAAGATAAGAATATTTTTAAAGAGACGTAAACAACTAGTAGATCTCAACCAGTGCACCAACCAAAGCAATGGTTACACATATTTCAGATATTCTTTTAACATAAATCCCAATATGATTAATATGATCAAGTGGCATGTAATTGCACTAGCATATCTTTCTTTTTTTGGTCAAACAGTTGTATAAGCATAATTAAAAGCTCACTTTCTTAGTTAATTTAACAATTGACTAAACAATACTATCATATATATAATATTCTCTTAACATAAATCCCAATATCACAAGTAGCATCAGTAGTTTAGTAAAAGTTTTTCTCTTCTTATCATTGAGGGCATTAGCCCCTTGTTTTTCACTAATTTCATCTTTTTAGGGAACTAATGTCAGTCTTGTAAGGATTCAATGTAAGAAAATCAGCATCTTTTTAGTGATACTTTAGAGCTCTAATATATATACATGAACTTATGCTACATCTCTTAAAATTGGGCCAAAATGTGAGCTTTAACACAAAACAAGACATTCTACATCACAATGTTCCTATCAACAGTTGGTACAAAAAGGTTGCATGGGAACAGAGATGCTTGGCACTCAGGGTGGTGGTCTGCCAAAATTGTAATGTGCATTGGCTTGATGGTTCTTCCCTTCTTCTTACCCACCACATTAATCCATCTATATGGTCAGTTAAAGTTACAACTCTCTCATACATTCATTCATTTCATTTTTTTCGCATTTAATTAAGTTTCTAAATCTTCAAGTACTTTCGAAACATATAATAATGGTTTGCATACTGTGTTTTGCAGGGGAGATTGCTCATTTTGGTGCTGGGTATGTCAAATAGTACTTAATTACTAGTCTTGTTTATGGTGTTTCAGTTTCAAATTGTCAAACTGAACAATCCTTCTTTCTTTTTTTCAGGATATTTCTTCTCATACAGCTTATTAGCATAATCAGTTTTATAATGTGGCTAAACAAGTGTTGCCATTCGGAGAAGTGTGCGAGAGATGGTAAGATCTTCGCTATTCACTACAATACTTAACACTGAATTAATAGAGTTTGTGATCTGAGAAAACTAACATGTTATGCAGTCGATTCCACGTAAAGTCGCTCTCCATGGCTTCATATGTCACCTGCATTGTGGGTGTTATACTATTATATATATGGTATGCACCTCAGTTGTCCTGCATACTCAACATTTTGTTCATCACGGTGACGTTGTTGCTTCTTCATCTAATGACCTTAGTGTCTCTCAATCCTAGAGTAAGTCCAAGAATCTCACTTTCTTCACCAGTTATATGTTCTTACTGAGTTTTCAGAGTTTGCTTAAACGTTTTCATTGAAGCAGATAAATGCTGGCTTATTGGCCCCAGGACTGATGGGGCTTTATATTGTCTTCATATGCTGGTGTGCTATCAGAAGGTATCGTTTTTGAAATGCGTCAAATTCTTACGCCTGCATCGAAGAGTTAGCAGTCCACACATATTTTCAATAAGAAAGTAGAATCTTGACAAAAAAAGATTCTCAAACATGTCAAAATCTCACGAGCACTATTTGCTCTCCTACCATATTAATTTTCTCACAATATTGTTCAAAAAAATTAACCACCTTAAATTTTAGATGTGAGGTTTTAACTCATAAGACATCAGTGCTAGTTAAGGGAAGTTAATCACTGTATACTTCTTTATGAAGTTTTATTTAATCGATGTGGAACTAACTTTCGGTTCACACATCTTCAACACTCCACCTTGAACCGAAAGTCACATTATTCAAGGGGCTTTTTCTCGATAGGATCCATTTCTAGATAGGATTTGTCGCCTCTGATACCATGTCAAATTCTCACGGCTACGCAGCACACGCGTGTGCAGCCCGTGGATCTCCTTCACTAGTACCGATATTGTCCACAACTTAACCACGTAAGAGTTAAGTTGAAAGGTGGTTAAATTGAGGACAATATCGTTGCAAGTGAAGGAAATCCGGGCTCGCAAACTCATGTTCGGTGCGATCTTGAGAAATTTGACATGGTATCAGAGCCCATGGTTCGAATAGAACCTGAGAGAAAAAAAAAAAAGCCCATTGGATCATGTGACTTTTGGTCTATAGGGAAGTGTTGAAGATGTGTGGACCGAAAGTTAGTCTCACATCGATTAAAGAAAACTTCAGAATGAAGTATACAAATGATTGACTCCTCCTAACTAGTATCGAGGCCTTTTGAGATAAAACCTCACACCAAAAGTTGAAAGGTGGTTAAATTAGAGACAATATCAATGCTAGCGCGTGGAGGAGATCCACAAGCTCACGCATGCGTGTGCGGCGCAACCCTAAGAATTTAACAAAACACAACCAAGTCCAGGTTCAGGCTTCTTGTTACAGGACGTCGCAGCCTTATTACTGTATGTTATACCAATAAAGTTGTCACGCAAAAAAATAAAAATATGATGAGTTTGTCTAACTCCTTTACTCAAATTATATAATAAGGAATCCTAACTAATTACCTTCACTGCAGATTAATGCATGAATAATTAAGTTCTATTTTCTTCCCATTCCCTTTCATTTTTGTTTTTCTTTTGTGCATGTGTATTTCTTGTCAAAAGCTTCCCTGCTAAAACGTATCCCTTCTCCCTCTTATTGTTTACAGTGAACCACCAACTGAGACGTGCAACAAGAAAGCAGAAGCTGCAGCAAAGGCAGACTGGCTTACAATCATAGTAATATTTCATTCCTTAAACAAATCTATTCCTTAAAATCATAGCTAGCGACCAGAATAATTGGGATTTGCACTGGCCTTTTTTTTTGAAGAAACAAATCTATTCCTTAAAATAAAAAAAAAAAAAAAAAAATAAAAAAATAAAACAATTTTCAAGAAGAATGGCCTAGCAGCTAGTTATGTTAATTAAATGGATTCCCGGAGAAACATTGATTGACATGAACCAAAGAAGTGCAGAAGCACAAAGACATAAGAGTCTAGCACGATAGGAAGTTGATCAAGCAATGTTTCTGTAGATTAAACAAAAACCAAATGTAGAACATCTTCATTGTAAAGGCTGTCATTTTTTTTCTTCCTCAGTTGTACTAGAACTATATAAATTTGTGTGTAAATGCATGTCTTTATGCAGTCAGTGACAAATTAATAATGGTCTCTCTTTCTTTTTTCTTGCGACAGAGCTTTGTAATTGCAGTCTTGGCCATGGTCATAGCAACATTTTCTACAGGAATTGATTCTGAATCTTTTCAGGTAAATCTCCCTCAGATGAGAAACTGTATTTCATCAATAATATTTCCATAGCAATTTATCTGACAACAAGCAGTGCAGTTCAGGAAGGATGAGAAACAAGGAGATGATGATGTTCCATATGGTTACGGATTCTTCCACTTTGTTTTCGCCATGGGAGCAATGTACTTCGCTATGCTATTGATTGGTTGGAACACTCACCATATCATGAAAAAGTAAGTAAAGTTCTTAGTATTTTTTTTTTTTTTTTTTTTTGTCAAAAAAGTTCTCAGTAATTATGACTTATTTAGTAAGGCTCAACTATTTAGTGCATCTATCAGAAAAATAAGTCTCAACTGTCTTTGCTCCCTCGGACAATGACTCCAGAGAAAATTGTAAAACAAATAAGGGAAATGTGATCGACTCAAAAACATAAAAAACAAAATAAGGGGCATGCATAGATCAAGACAATGGACTAATATAATAAGAAAAATGGTCCTGTTCCAAAATCATGATTTTAGAAGTTGTTAAGCAAATAAGGTTTTTCTTTCCTCCAGTTATTTCTTGAATTTACTCACAAGAAGCAACAACATAACCATAAGGTTTTTCTATTGCAGGTGGACTATAGACGTTGGTTGGACAAGTACTTGGGTCCGAATTGTGAATGAATGGCTGGCGGCCTGCGTGTACAGTAAGTATCTCTTTGCCCCTGCTGTCTATCTGCTATGAGGCAATTGTTATGAATCTTATACTAATAATGAACTATATATATATATATATATATATATATATATGTATCTAGCATTTTGAACATGTAGTTTTTCTCCACTATATAGAATGTACAACTAAATGATACATATAAAAGTTTATTCCAAGTCATTCCTGCAATGGAGATCTGTTTAATGGATAGGCGCGCAGTTAGATCTGTACTTCCCAAAGTGATTTGATGATGTCTGATGAACTTGACTCGGCTTGTATCTATAACTATGTAATCACAGCATTTATCATGCAATATAGGTGACTAGGGATTATGTGATGATTCCAACTTATGATGGTTTCACAGCATATTCGGCTTTGAAGTATCTTTACATTTGAACTTCCCTTGCAGTTTGGATGCTGGTCGCCCCTCTCATTTGGAAGAAGAGACAAGCCGCTGAATCAACACCAGAAGTTATGTAGTTGCTACATCAATCATGTTCATTCATTTTATGTTCAGACAGTGTACAGTGAAGCGATGATGTCGTTGAGGCTCCTGTGAAATTAACCATCGGCAACCAACAATAGTATACAAAAGACAAAGAAGCCAGGCCATGCAGACCAGGGCCATGGAATAGAATAGATTGACAAGTACACAACATTTGTTGCTATTGGATGTTGCTACATGAATGATCAAAATGATCATCTTCATGTTGTTGATCGTCGCTCGTGACTTTGGAAGATCATACATGCATGAATGTTGCAGGATCTTATAATACGAATTTGAATTATTGTTCTACCTACCTATTGCGCTTTATTTTATAGTAGTTCATGTAACTGCTGCCTGCCTATACTAGCAGCTATCTGTCAAAGTGGTTGAACAAAGAAGGGTTGATGTTAGAAGACTAGCAAGCTAGCTAGAGACATGTTTCAAGCATTCAAGTGCTGAAAAAATCCATCGATTTGAAACAGATGAGGGTTCATGTTTGAAACTCCAAAACTTTATTTTTTATTTTTTTTTGATAAAGAAAGTTGTATTCATATTTCATTCAATAGAGATCAAGTACAACCATAGATACCTCATCAAGAGGTTGATTTCATATATTTGGTCATTTGGCTAGCAAATGTATGGGAAAACCACATCATTACATGACCATCCCCATTCGCTTGCCTACAAACCCCTAAACTCCAAAAAAAAAGCTTCCAACAAGGGAAAAAAATCAAATTTCCAACTAGCTAGGGAAGAAAATCTAAGCCTTCCAACGAGGGAAGGAAACTACTTATTTAATTAAAAAATACCAATGAAAAGTATCGATCCAGTAGTCGTAGACGCAGATCCACAAACAAGCGTAAATGAAGATGTAGAGTTGAAGAATCGACTTGTATCAATGTTGAATATGATAATTGATAACTGCAACATGAAAACTACCATTCATCAATCTCATATTAGATCTAATTAGATATGTTTTATTTAACAAATAAAAAGGAAAACGATATCATTGGAGAAACTAAAATCACCAAAAAGAGAGGATGGGCGGTGGTTCAGAAACTAAAATCACCAAAAAAAGTCAAATATTAAGAAAGAAAGTTCTTAGGGTTTTAGAGAGGAGTCGGCTAACTCCATAACTTTGTTCATATTTACTTAAAGGAAGATGATAATCTGACATTCTAAAAGATATACATTTGCTATACAATAGTGTAGATTTGATTGGAATGTGTGTACTCCACGAATTTCAAGGGAATCTACCCCATTGTGTAGCAAATGTATATAAAAAAGAATGTCAAAAAATCATTTTCTTTACATAAATGTAGATGTATAGTTGTAGTTCTAAGACATGGCAAAATAGTTATTAACTTTGTGATTGGTATTATAACATCCTTTTACTCCAATTGAGGTCCCTTGAATCTTGCATTGATATGTGGTTCAGTCTAGTCTTTAATTTTATGCATGTCAAAGGGATCTCAACAAATGTGTAGCAAAATATTTGCAATTAAAGGTGTAACCATATCATTGTTCAACCAACTATATTGAGGATGAGAAATGCTACATGTTAGGGGTGTGCTTAGGGCGGGGCAAGAAGGCAATTGGCCCAGTCCCCACCTTGCCTATACATTAATTAACATGGGTATAAATATGGCAACCCCGCACCCCAGGCCACCAAGTGGTGTGTCGTGGCCCCGAAGCCCTGACACGTCACTGTCTGTTGTATCCCACATGTCTCTAACGTCTATTGCCACGCCAATTTCTTCGAAGTATGTGGTAACTTGTCATATCTTATTATAAAGTTGACATGTTATTCGATTATTCAATTCTTAAGTTACCTTTTATTCCGTTAGATTAATCATATGGAGATTTTACTGCGTTTTACAAGTTTTACAACATTTAATAATAAATTTAGTGAAGACTTAATAGACATGAAAAACATAGATAATATGTAAAAGTTCATGTCAAATAGAGCAACATCCTAATGTGGAAAACTGAAATGAAGAGCAACGTCCTAATGTGGAAAACTCGAAATGAAGTACACTATATAGAAGGCGATTGATAACTCAAAAGTAAATATATACATGTACAAGTCTTTCAAAGTTCCCTGATACCCAATATAAAGCAAACTATCAAAACAAACACATACTAGTAGGTCCCAAATAATAGGCTAATCATAGATAGTCGCCTAGGATCCCTTGCCTCTACTGGTACTAGGATTTGCACTCAGTCATCACAACAAAATAGATGAGTCCAATGAGTAAATCCCTAGAAGAAAACTACCAAGCATTCATAATAGAGCTAATAAAATGTTATATAAACATGCAAAATAAATAGATAACTGTAAATGATCAACCCATGCATGAATAACACTGGAAATCCAAGGCGTGTAATCATCCTAGGCAGACTAGACCATACATCGATTTACCAAACGTTCTTAGTGGAAGCGCCTCACTAGACCACCTCTTGAGCCCTTGCGGTGATCGGTTCGTACCACGACACACCAACATGCACATCAAGGATGGCTCGAGTTGCAATCCACCGAGGAGCGAGAGTCATGTGCTATGGTCTAGTGTGTTAGTCACATGTTACACTACGGAGTACAACCCGGCGGTGAACCACTCAACTGACCGTTATCCACGTAAATCCAGCGATAGAGTATAGCAAAACAAGAAGGAATACTATAATAGACAGTAGAAAAGTACTAAATACTCAAATGTGTTTCTTAAGGGGTTTACGTACCTCAAATCATGTGCTCTAATCCCCAAAAACACCTCGAATCCAACCCCGCCACACCCCCGACTAACGTACTATAATCTTTGGGGTCCCTGAGATCATTTAGAGGTGTTTTAGATAGGATTACAATAGGTTTAAGTAGATTTTATGTAATTTTTTCCCAAACCAACCCCTTGAAATTTTCTAGTCTTTACTATCATTAGCGCGCTAGGTGTTAGGTTGCTTACCTAGTGCGCTATGTGTGGTTAGCGCACTAAGGAACCATCTAACGTGCTACTATTATTCAATTCCAAGAACATTCATAGCGCCCTAAAGGTAGCATGCTAGCCACCTTGGGTAGCACACTACTTGTGTCGAATGGCAAAATTCTAATTATGGAATTCTGCCATTTGATACTATGGCCTCCTCCAACGTCATAGACCCTACCCTCTCTTCATAGGGAAAACATAAAACACTTGGAATTTTGCCATTTGACACCATAGCCTCCTCTAACGTCGTCGACCCTACCCTCTCCTCGTAGGAAAAACATAAAACACTCCGATAACATGCAAGAGGCTCACAATTAACAACAATTTTCAAGATTCATGCATCCACTTATTTGAACTCAATAACACAATTTATTTAAAATTTAGTTTCAAAGCATAATTTATAGTTGTAATTGATTTACTAAGCAATGAAAAATCCTTTGAAGCAGGGATCTATAACTAAAATTCGTTCTTAGCATATCAACTTCAATTCATCAACTATTATATTCAAGTTGAAGGAATGTAGGGGAGATTGAGATTTACCTAATGTAGATGATGAATGTTCCACTTCTACCCTTAATTCTCTCAAATCTAAATTCCTTCAATTCTAGCAACTCTAAGTCTGAATTTTTTGTTTAAGTTGCATGTGAGACTCCTCTACTCAACAAACCTATATGTATATATAGTGTGTGTACATATCACGGGGTGGATCACATGGTTCTCATCCAAGCTGTCCCAAACCCAAGTGACATGCATTTCAACACTCATCTTGCCTAGTTAGCCCAATTCAAGGATCATATCAAGATTCATCAAGGTTTCTCAATTTATTTGGACTAACTATAGGCTTAGGATTGATTTCACTAATTTAATTACAAAATTCACATTTTAGTAGTCACATTGGGTTGTAAAAATCATTATACATGGTCACACTAACCCCCGACTACCCGACACCCAATGCCACGTGCCTCGACATGCATCTCAAAGTGTGCCTTAGCTTGTACATATTTAGTTTATTGACTTAGGCTATTACTTGTTACATTACATTGTTATAGTCTTAATTATTGATATAACATTTCTAACTTAATGTTCCCATGTTTTGCCTAATTGGTACCTGCGTTGACACGCTTTTCAAGGTGAATACCTATCACACAACCTCACACGATATAACAAGGTAATACACACATGCGATGCATTAAACAATAAAATAATAGTAAACACCACAATAAGGCATCCAACAAACAAATATAAGCTATTTACCTAGTCAGACATGCCTTAGCCTATCTGCGGCATCCACGTAGGTCTAAAGTTGGTGTCTTAGTATGAAAATAAATTAAAATAATGACGTTAATAAAATCAGGTCGTTACAGTTCTTCCTAACTAGGAAAAATTTCATTTCAAAATTTAAAATAAACTAGGTGTCGTACCGTGGAATAGATGATGGTAACGCTCCCACATAGTAGACTCGAGCTCCTAAGTGAGTCCTTTAGTCCTGTTATGCTGCTAACGAACCAATACTCGAGGGATTTCCTTACTTCTGAGAGTCTGTATTTTGCGATCAAGATTTCCATCGGTTGCTCATATATTGTCGTGTCAGGCCAAACCTCATCAATCTGTCTTATATCAACCATCGGTCTGGGTCCTGAGTTAGTCAGCCTTAAGATGGAAATGTAGAATAACGGATGAACCCCAGCTAACGGTGTATGTAACTTCAAGATGTACGCCACGTTACCAACTCGTGTTGCAACCCTGAACGGTCCAATAAATCTTGGTGCCATTTACCCCTTAATTCCAAATCTCGAATGACACCCTTCTAAGGAGAAATCTTCAAATAGACCATGTCACCCTCCTCGTAGCTCATGCCCTTAAGATACTTATCCACATATTTCTTATGTCTGTCCTAGGCAGCATGAAGCCTTTATCGAATCTGTCTGATCTTTTTTATGTGGTCCATAACTATCTCCGACCCAATCGTCGATGTATCCTTAGACTCTGCCCAACTAGCAGGTAACATGCAGGGCCTTCCATACAACGCCTCAAATGGAGGCATCCCGATACTTGCCTGATAGTTGTTGTTATATGCAAACTCACTAAGTGGTAGATAATCCTCCCATGATCCCCAAAATTGCAGAATACAAGCCTTGAGCATATCTTCCAATATTCGAATCAACCTCTCTAAATGACCGTGTCGGCCGAGATGGTACACCATACTAAACTGCAACCTAGTCCCAATTTGCTCTTGCATACTCTCCCAGAACTTAGACGTAAGTCTGGGTCCCTGTCCACACAATGGACATTGGCAATTCATGCAGTTTAATTGTAACAACCCAGAATTAATTAAGTCATTAATTAGTTTATTTTCAAACTCGAAACACCAGCTCAAGCCCATGTAGATGCCTCGAATGGCTAGGACACGCTTGACTAGGCACGAATAGTTATTTTTGTTTGTTGGTTGCCTATTTGCGGTGTTGGTTATTATTTTACTCATCAATGCATCGCATGTGTGTGATTATATTGCTATATCGTATGATTTTATTTAACGGGTATTCGCCTCAAAAAACATGTCAACACGGGTATCAGGTGAGTGAAATACGAGAACACTAAATCTAGTTAAGGTAAACGGAGTAAATTACTAAGGTTAAGATGAATATAACCTAAAATGAATAATTAAAAACCTTACACAAAGTTATATTAATCGGATATGCGGGATATGTCACGCATCTGGATGCGTATCGAATGCGGGCAATGGGTGTCGCATAGTCAAGGATTAGTGTAACTTTAAACATAATTTTACAAGTCAATTTGAATGAATAATGTGCTTAGTTATGATTTTATTTAATCAAATCAAATGTAAGCCTATTGTTGCCTGGAATAATTGGGAGCCTTAGTTATATCTCAAGATAATCCAAAATTTTGTGAACAAGGCAAAATGTGTCATTATTTAGTGTCACTGGAGAATGGGATAGCTTAGATGAGGATCATGGGATGACCCTCGAGATTCGTGACACATAAAAGATCATAAACAAACATATAAATAAACACTTAATGAAATTCTTTGTGTTTCCACTCACAAATTTCTTATGCAACAAAGGAAGAAGACATACCTGATTCTGGAGGGTTTTGAGAGCTGAATTTGATGAAATTGAAGCTGGAGTTTCAAGGATCGATAGCTACAAACTAGGTGATCTTCTTCTCCATCTCTTCCTTTATAAAATGAACTCAAGATTTTGGAGGGTTTGTGATCAAAACAAATTTCATAAGCTTCGTTACTATTTTCGATGATTTCTAAGTGATCTCCAGTGTTATATGAACACTCATATGTGGCTTTTAAACTAAATTTTAATATCAAATTAGAGATTTTGTCAAATTGGATCTATGCATGAAAATTGGGAATGCAAGTTGAGATTTAGAGAACTTAGTAAATTGATGAAATTGATATGATGAATGATGCAATGGTTGTTGTTTTTGTTGTATTTGGATGGGGTTCCTACCTAGATCGTTTTGCATGAAGTTCGCCACGATCCAAAGTCAAAACCCCATCGAAAACTCAAAATCTTGCAAAATAGCAGCTCTGCCCGAGCTTGGCATCATCCAGGCGCCACTCGACACATTGGACATAAAGGCATAGTGCCATGGTGGCATCATGACCTGGGCTGGGGACTAGCAAGGGCCTCGGTGCCACCACGACACCAGGACCCCTAAAAACCTTAAAATTTAAACTTTATTTTTTAAAGATAGAATGTAACCAACCTAAAAACATACTAAACACATAAAATGAACTTTAGGGGACCATAGCTTAGGTATCGAAAGCTAAGCGGGGTCAAATTAAGAGTCCGAGGAAGGCAAAGCACGTATTTGAGGTATATGTAAACCCAATTGAAAGTCACATGAGTATTTACTTACTTTCTTTATTGATTTACTCTATTCTAGAAGATTATTCTTGTTTTATCCCTTATTCACTTCAGTTATTTATGCTTGTGTCTTTATTTGAACGGTCGGGTGGTTTTAGTCTTACCGGTATTTTTGTTATGTGTTCATAGCACGCTAGACCATAGCATTGTATACTAGGGGCTCTTGATGAATAGTCGAACCGAGCTACTTTATCGGTATACGTGTCGGTGCATCGTGGGTCTACACTAGCCACCAGAGGATTAGGTGATGATCTAGTGGGTGCGCTCACTGGTGCGATCCTAGGATATTCGGAGCATGGTTTAGTCTAACCAAAATGGGCATACACGTTAGCTCTCTATTGTTATTCATGCATGCGATGATCAATGTACAATTGTCTATTTACATTCCACATGTTTATTTAATGGTATTTATGGATTTCCTTTATGTTATTATATGAATGTTTAATGAATTTCCTTGGGATTTTACTCACCTAAACTCGTCATTTGTTTTGTTGTGATGACTGAGTGCGGATCCTTCTACGAGTAAGGGTAAGGGGATTCTTAATGACTATCTCTTAGCTCGCCCACTAGTTCGACATACTACTCGTAGGTGTTTATTTTTGATATTTTGCTTAATTTTGGGTATTAGGGGACTTGTCACGCCTGTGCATGTATACACTTACTTTTTTCGCCTTATATACAATGTACTTATTTCTTGAGTTTTCCACATTAGGATATGGCATGCTCACCAAGACTTTTGCATATATTTAATCTATTCACATGTTTTAAGACTTCTACCGCACTTTTAAATGTTCATTAACTGTAAAACAAACACCATATTATAACTCTGATTAATAATGAATAAATGGCAAACTTAATAACTAGAACATGAGTTAGCATGCACTTCAAGGGACAGTGACATGGCGAAAAACAACGAGCGAGACCTAGCTAGTCGGTGACGCGATAGGACTACGGAGCTCACAACCCGACAACCTCGGGCGCAGGGCTGCCACACTAATGATGTTCCTCTCAAAGATGATGCTCAACTATAGGAACAAATATCTTATCGAAATTGGAATGAAATGCGTTGATTTTTCAATCTGTCGATCAATACCCAAATTGTGTCATGTCTCTTGGAAGTCTGCGATAAGCCACTAATGAAATCCATCGTGAAATGCTCCTACTTCCATTTTAGAATGAGCAGCCTTAACCAGTTAGTAAATATGACAACTCCTGGCGTACGCGCCAATGTCAACCTTCATCGTTGGCCAACAAAATAGTCTCCTCAAATCATGATATATCCTTATTTGACCAGGATGAACTATGTATCGAGACATGTGTGCATCCTCCTGAATGTCGTGTCGAACCTCCTGTACTGCAGGTATCCACAACCTCCCGTTGTGCCTCAAACATTGATCTGATGACTCTGACCAATCAGTACATATCGAATCTCGATCTAGCCTACTAAACCTCTCATAGAGACCATCAACCCTCTAACACTCGCAACCCACTCGATAGACACCATTAGAACCCTCATCTTGTAACAAATCTGCAGCTCAGCTGTAGCAGGAATCTCGTTACATATAACACTAAAGCTACCTCTAACAATTTGTACTCGTGTGTCATCCGGTGAACAACAATCTCACTGTCAATCCCACTCATGCTCAAAGCATCTACTATGACACGTTCGCCTTACTCGAATGGTACTCAATAGTGAAGTCGTAGTCCTTCAGTAACTCAAGCCATCTTTTTTGCCTAATGTTTATATCTCTCTAGTTAACAAATACTTCAAACTCTAATGATCGATGAACAATACAAACTTCTCTCCATATAGATAGTGCCTCCAGTGTTAAGTGTAAAAATAACTACCATAAGCTCCAAGTCATGCACTAATAATTAAACTCATGGGGTCTTAATCGTCTGGATAGATAAGCAACTGGACGGCCATCTTGCATCAACACGCATTCCAGCCAAATGCGTGAGGTGTCTATATAAACTGACAAATTCTTCCCTGACAAGTCAAATTGAACATATTTTTAGTCGGTTAGTCATTAGCGTTGTAATCGAGAAATTCCTCTACAAATTGTCGGTAATACCCTACCAACCCAAAAAACTCTGGATATCCGAAACAGACTCAGGCGTCTCCCAGTTGATGATTGCTCAAATCTTGTCTGAAACAACAGATATGCCCTAGTCGCTAACGTGTCACAAAAACTTCACCTCACTCAGCCAGAAATCACACTTGCTAAACTTTGCATACAACTTATGCTCTCTCAATGTCCTCAAAACCTCCTTGAGATGGCTATAGTTGTGACGGCTCTAGTTCCCCATAAAACTAGGCACCGCCTAGCCTAGACCTACGTGGACCCCCAAGTCCATATTCGCGAAGTCAACGTAAGCCTAATCAGCCTCCATTTGTTAAATCCTCAATATTTGGTCCATTTAAAGTTGAGTAATTAGATAATGTAAGTTCTAAGTATTAAATGCAGTAAAATAAAACTAATATTTCTAATATCCTCAATAATATTAGTTAGGAACAACCTAAAGTGTGGAAACCCTAAAATAATTAGATAAACATGTATATCTAGTGACCACAAGATACAAAACGATAATACATAATATCCTAAGTCACTCGATCCCTAAAAGTACCCGGTGTTATCAAAACATAATATACAGTAACCACAAGTCAAAAAGGACAGAACATACAGTATAGAAGGAAAGAAATCGCTCCGAGAGTCCTCAGATAAAGTCACTAATCAACGGTCCCTTTTGTAACGACCCGAAAATTTGGCTATTTATGAATGATGATGTGTAATATGTATTTATACTCATATTTGAGTGACCGGACAGTGAAGTCGGTGAACGAGTAGGAAAACTAGACGAGCGGGATTCGACAATTGGGTTTCGGGTACACAGGAGACTTAAAATGTAATTAATAAAAATTATTTAATTATTTAATTATTTATTTATACGAGACAAGGCGAAAGTAGACACATGACAGGGAAATACAGACCGAGTCAGGATGGAAAATGTTTGGAAAAAATACAGGTGTTGGGTTAAAAACTTGTAAACTGACAAAATCAAATAATGGGGCTTGGGTTCAAATTTGAGATGTATGGGGTGGTGAAAATGGGTGGAGACAACTAGGACAACACTCCACTTAACAACCTATTTCTACCATACTCATTTAAAATTCAAACACCCACCCACCCCCATCACTCAAATCACCTCACCACCAACCCCATCACTCATGTCATTCACTCACTCCTCATCTCACACTCCCTCACTTTTACTCACTCTCTCTCTCACGGCCTCTTTTCTCATCACTCTCAACTCACGCTTTCCCTTCACCACTCTCACCTCACCACCACTCTCCTCCCCCTCCTCTTGCCATCGACGAGCTGACGCCAGTTCCGGAACTCCAGCGAGAACGAGCTCACCGGAGGTATACATCTCTCCCTTCTTTCCTCTCTCAGGTGTCCTCCTCTCTCTCGAGTTCCCTCACTATTCTCTCTCGGTCCACTCACTCTCCCAGCCCGGCTGTGTCCACGCCAGTTGCCGGAGATGCAATGGTGGTTAGGAAGCTCGTCGGAGGTCCCACATCCTTCCCTCCCTCTCATATTCACTCGATCTCTCTCTCACTCTCGGTTTCTTTCTCTCCCTCTTCTCGGCCTACACCCCCACGCCCACTGCACTGCCACGCCTAGCTGGACCAGTGGTGGCCGGAGGTTACACCATTACCTCACCGAAGACCTTTCTCTATCTCTCTCTCTTTCCCTTCTCTCTTTCTCTCATTTTCTCACTGTTTTTCATCATTTTTTGGTGTGTACGTGGACTGTGTGGTGGTTGTCGTGACGAGGACTGGTTGTGGATGACCTCTGGTGACTCACCAGAGTCCAGACAGTCTCGGAGCACCCCCTCTCGCTGGAAACTGCCGTGACTGGCGACGCCACCGCCGGACCACCATGACTGGGATGTTGTCGGGGACCCCACCAAGCTTATACGTGGGTCCCACAGCCTTCAAAGTGGTCAAAACAGTCCTATTTAGAGTGAAACTGTAGTCATTTCATGTGATAGTGGCGGGGGAGCCTCGCCGGAAACTGCCACTCTTGGTGGTACTACCGGTTGGACCACCACCAGTGGGGGTTGTCGAGGGTCTCGCCTAACCTTTGTTGAGGTCTCGCAACCTTTGGTTATGTCTGAAATCATATGTTAGGGAAATTTGTTATGTTTTTATGTAAATATTAAGTTTGAATATTGTTTTGTTAATGTGTTTAAACACCGATGTTCGAGGGTATTTCTCGTCCATTTCATGCCAAGAAAACCCCTTCCCAATGTCGAACAATACCAGTGTGTAGTTATGACGGTGTCTTTGTTGATTTATGTTTGGTTATTGAGGTTTTGTGATGCTTGATAACCAAACCACTTTAAGTTTTTCCTATTTGGTTTCAAGGATTTGAATTGACTATCTTGATGAACATATAATGTGTGTAAGAGATATTGAGTTGTCGAGTCATGAAAAACACTGAGAGAACATTGGAGATTCAACGTAGGTTTAGTTAATGACTTGACCTATTAATACGAGTTTTCAACCTTGTTAGGTAGCGGGAAACTCGGGGATACGCATTAGGATTCACGAGAGTGGATACGATTTGCGATAGTTCAGGTAAGTACACTTGTCTTAAAGCTTGTGTACATTAGTAAAACAGTTAAGAAAATACCATGTGATTCATTTTCATTCCATTGTGTTTGCGATTATCTACTTGTTGGCATTCCATTTCATATTCCTTGTATGTGTGTTCTTAGCATAAGTGTGTGTCTCGAAGGTACATGTGGCCTGTACTAGAAGGGATAAAACGCGGGCACTCATGTGCACGAGTGTTTGACCACCCCTAGTGATTATGTGATACCATGTACTAGATTGTTGTGGATTTCGTTGTTGCGACATCATTGTGTGAAATTGTTGTGGATTTTAGACCACTTATGGCCTCTCTTGACTTGTAGAACATGCATATTTCAATTGCTATTATTTCCAGTATGTCTATCATGCATCTTGTTGAATTAAATCCCGATCTTTCAATTTCTCGCATGATATTTAGACTGCCTTGTTTGAAAGTTCATGAATTACTGTTATATTCTTCTGGCATTACTTTCGATTTCTTTCAGTTGCTCACTGTCTAGTTTGTAACGGCGGGTGCAGATAAGGCAGAGTGCAGTAGAGGCAAGGGACCTTGCCTAGGAGACTTTTTGTGAGCAGCTGGACTTGTGGTGTCGAATTTGGAACTAGGGATGGATTTTGAGGTGGATACCATGAATTCGTTAAGTTTACTTGAACACGAACCTATCGGGATTATCCACATTTATATAGATTCCTAATTTCTGTTTGATTGAGTTATTTCCCAATAATTGATTAGTATTTAATTTTCTTCCGCTGTGTTATACTAGCAATAACTCTTTCATAAAACTTGAGATTTGATGATTTGAGGTTGACTGGGCTCGTCAGGCTCGCTGAGCACTGACTCGAGACCTGCACAAGTTTAGGCCGAGCGTACCCAAATGCATTGAGAATTTGGGGCCATCACACCTTTCCCTTGTTGTTTTCTGCCCGATCTGCACTCGCCATCACAAACTAGACGATGAATACGTGATAAATTGAAAGTAAAGACAGAAGGACATAAACAATAATTCATGAATAATTAATAAACAAGTCTAAGAATCATGCAATATTTAAAGACAGATAAATAAGACAAATTGCATGATAAACAGACTTACAAGTATTTCAATGATATTTGAGTGTCTACCGAGTCAAAGGAGGCCACTAAGCGGTTTATAACCACAACAAACTACAACAATCCAGTACGCGGAGAAAACTCATGATTAGGTGGGTGGGTAACACTTCTACAGAAGTGTTCAAGTTAGCCCAGTTAACCATGATCCTTGGAGTACCTTCTCGACACACTTTGGCCAAAAACACTCAACCAATGAATATAAAAAATGGAGTTCCAACAAATGGCTCAAATCAATAGAAACAACAATAATGGAAATTGAATTACTATGCATTTTCTTAACTAGCTTACTAACTTACCTCAATCATCGCAAAATTTGTCTCTACACGTCCCAACTTATTGGTCATGTTTTGGAAATTATTGTCTGTATCTTGTAAACTTATTTTATAACTTTTATTTCAATTTGTGTAGTGAAGTCCCATCATGACTCGCAAATATCCTGACTATCATTCCAAAAGTCCTCAAACTTCGGGGTTCCATTCATAAATTTTAGGTTGAATTTGAGGTATTTGTTTATAATTGGACTAGTGAGAATCCCTTAGTAGAGGTCTTAAAAAGTTTGAGAGAAATTGGACAAAGTTGTCAATTACACGTTTTACGAGGTAAAAAAACCACGACATAAAGTCTCGCAACAATCCCAAATACTTCACTTTTCATAGAAAACGTCGTCAAAACGTGGCATTGTCGTAACGTGAGTTCTCAGCGAAGTAATCGATGAAAAGGTTATGGTTGGCAATTTCTCGCTCCCGATTGATGACAATATGTCCTCGAATCGAGCCACCATGTCTGGCACGCTTTGATTGATGCTCGAGGAGTTGCGCAAGGACCATATTGTTGTTTGCGATTGCGAGCAATAAAAGTTCTTCTTCTGAATCATCAGTGTCACAATCATGGAGTCTTGATACTTCATCATCACTACTCGAAGATGAATTAGACGACAACATGGAAGATGGTAAGTTAGAAGGCCCTCCAAAATTGAAGTTCATTTTCGTTTGTAGATCGTGAGAGATTGAGAGGGGTGAAGAAAATTTGAGGTTGATTGAAGTATAACAAGAATAGGTAATTGGTGTGGTATTTATAAGAATAAAGGATGATGGATGTGTGAAAATATTTTGATTTGGATGATTGGTTGAGTTTACTCCCACTGGGGTTATTTCATTGTATGTATGTGTCTTTCTAGACCATAGTATGTGTACGTTGAATAGTTCGACCCAAGTTACCATGCCGGTACATGTGTTGGTGCGTCATAGGTTTCATGCCAGCCACTCGAGAAGATCAGGGGATCAACCATGCTTGAGTTTACTCACTGGTAGGGCTTGGGGATAGTTCGAAGTATGGTATTAGTCTGACTAAGATCTGACACACACGTTTGAGCTTGTCTATGTTATATACATGCGATGAACACAGTTGTTTGTTTACATTCCACATGTTTATTTAATAGCTTTATGAATTACATTGCTTATTATTCCATCTACTCATTGAATTTCCTTGGGATTATTCACTCTGGGCTTTTCATATGTTTTGTTGGGATGGCTTGAGTGCTGATTCTGGTACGAGTAGGGAAGTTTGCAGATTATTTGTGATTTCAGACATCGAGGCTCGACTCGTATGTTTGCTTATTATTATGTTTTCGTTTTGGGATATTGGAAACTTGTGAAACACCTATCACATGTATATTATATATTTTTGAGGATTTTGACTATGGTACTTCTATTATGGGTTTTCCACATTAGGTTAATGCTCTCATGACATGAAATACTTATTTTAAATGATTAACCATGTCTAATAAGTCTTCCACTATTTTTATGATTAAATATGATTTAAACAGATGAAATGAGTTCAATGGTTAACCTGAATTAAAAATGATATAAATTAGCCATAATACAAGGTTTGAATGAGGTTACGTAAGTTGGTTGCGCGTGGGACATAACTGGGTCGTGACATGGCAGGTTGTGGGCCTGGGGCATCACGTAGCGGGCCTCGATAATTGGGGCTGCTACACTTAGGCTATTAATTCTCACATTACCTAGTTATACTCTTAATTATTGATATAACATTTCTAACTTAATGTTCCCGTATTTCGCCTAACGGTACCCATGTCGACACGTTTTTCAAGGCAAATATTCGTCACATAATTTCACACGGTATAGCAAGGTAATTGCACACAGATGTAATGCATTAAATAATAAAATAATAGTAAACGTCGCAATAAGGCATCCAACAAACAAATATAAGCTATTTATCTAGCAAACGTTCCCTAACCTATCTGCGGTTTCCACATAGGTCTGAGTTGGTGTCCTAGTCTGAAAATAAATTAAAATAACGACGTTAATAAAATTGGTTAGTTACAATATAGGTTGAGGAAAAAAATATTTCGAAGTTTGCTTTAGGCCTACTAAAAATGCCCATGTGTTTGTTGAAAAATATAGGACCCAAGTTATAACTTAAACTTGGGGTATAAAGGTCGTATCACACAAAAAAAACTAGTTTATTTAAGGAATAATGAGATAAATTTCCATTCTAATACTTGATTTATGCGATCTAGCTAGTAAATGATATCTTTTTTCAACTTCCTCTAATTTCTCGTCTCTCTGACTCTCCCCCTCATATTCTTCTTCATAACTCTAACCCAGTATACATCAATCGCTTTCTCTTTTTTTTCCAAACCCTATAACTTTTTTCTTAATTCTCTTTCTAATTTTTGTTCTCGAACCACCGTTGATTATCTTCTTTGATCGATGATGGTTCTAATAAATTTCTTTGCACTTTATTCATACAATAAACTATATATCTAGTCATATTTGTAGAGATTGGTTCATTCTTGTTGCGATGCACCTTCATTGCTGTTGCATGGATTTGTGCGACGTGTTGGATTGATCTTGTCTTTAGTTTTTCATTTTATAGTTAGTTTTTCTTCCCTAATTGAAAGTCTTTCATTTTTCTTCTCCTCGTTGGAAAGTTTTAGGTTTTCTTCTTCTTGTTGAGAAATTTTGTTATTCATTATGTGGTTCTAGTGGTGTTTGTGTATTGTAATGAGTTTCATCATTGTTGAGAGCATCAGCGTTGATAGTGAAATTGTTTTAATTTTACAATCGCATTCACAACCAACAAATATGATTAGCGAATCAATGTACGTATTTGATTCTATGTCCGATCATGTATTGAGCTATTAATGATTAATAAAATTTCAATTTCTCTTCAAAAAAAAAAAACTAACTCTAACCCAATATATTCCCAAACCCCCAAAATGAAGGACCACATATTTGGTGGACATGCTCATCCATCACACTCTTGTACATGACACATTCTCAAGGTGACATCTTACACATTTTGAGGTGCATAACACGATAGGTAGAAGAGTGTTATTTTAATACTTTGTCAAAAATAAAACAATTCATTAGTTGAAAGTGGTAAAGTGTGTTAGTGCGGTGATGGAATGTGTTTACAAGTACTTCATTTTTCTTCCCACGCGCTCCATTTGTTGTCCCACTCGACGGACCAATCGAGGTAAGATCCAACGGGTTACATGCAGCGAATGTGCTACAGAGTACAAACTGTTGACGAATCGGGTCCTAGACATTCAGAAATGCTCTCCCTGTGTTTTCGTTCGCAACTCCTCTGCTCTCACAACGCCATCGCCTCTCTTCGTCTCCCCAAAATCTTTCAGCCCTTGTACAGTTGTTCTCGAACAACTTGCGCCATGGCTGCTGCTGACGATGCTAGTGATTTCGTCAAAGGAAAGGTGCTCTCCAATGGCGTCGCCGTCATCACGCTCGATCGTCCAAAAGCCCTCAATGCCATGAACTTAGGTGTTGTATCTACCTTGAAAACTGATTTTCTTTTTTTTTTTCTTGGCTACTTTGTTTGGTAGATGCATGCCAGGGATTTTGAGTTTGGGTTGATCTCCGAGTTGGTTTGAGGTTTAATGGCGTTAATTGGTTTGGATGTTTTGGAGGGTTTGTGTTTGGATCGGATGAGAGAAATGCGAAATGTGGGTAGAATGTAGACTAGCCCACCACTCCGGGTTTGCCCTGAGTCGTGCGTACCTTATAGGTGGGTGAACTCCCAACATTGGTGTTTTCATTCCCTCGACTCGAACTTGAGTCACTTGTTAAGGGACATCAACCCGCTTTCAGTTGTGCCAACCAACCGTTGGTAGACATTGGGAATTTGCTACATCATATTCCACACCGGATTTTTTTTTTTTCCTTTCAAAATGCTTTTTTTGTTTTGTTTTGTTTTTTTTTTTTTTTTTTTTTTTTTTTTTTTGTTTTGTTTTTTTTTTGTTTTGTTTTTTTTTTTTTTTTGAGCTTTTATGAGATCTTTTTACTAAGTCTATCTTTATGATTTTTCAAATCGACCTATGAACCATTGTTTTTTTTTCTTTTTCTTTTCTTGGATGAATTACCATTTAATTTTGTGGTTGTTTTTAGATGCAAATTTGTGTTTGATATTAGGTTGTAAGGAAATTTTGTGAATTTATTAGGAGTGATTTAAAGGTTTTGTAAAAGTACACCATCAATTGCACTAAACCGAGTGCAATGGAAAATTTTGATCCATGTAGCTGAACACTACCAATTTGTGATTGATGCTGTATTGTTGTTTGATTTGTGACTTTGTCTTTGCAATTGGTATGCTATATTGTTTTGAGCAATTCTCGCACCATGTAGCCAAATCCAACCAATTTGTGATTGAGGCTATTCTTTTCTTGTGCACATTTAGACACAACCGTCGGTGCTTAAACTCCAGAATTGTTGTTTGGGTTGGGGGTGCAACTTGGTTCTATTATCTTGTTAAATTTGGGGATGGAGTTTGATTCCCAAGTAACCATGTTCTTTAATTGTGTAACTGCTGCCTATAATGTATTACTTTGAATCAGTACTGCTAATTTAGTGCATCGACTTGTAACTCAACGCGGAGATGGATTTCAAGTTCAGGAATTATCTCGATAGGTGGGAAATAGATCCAAGAGTCAGGTGTGTTGTGTTAGAGAGCTCCTCGCCTCGGGCATTTTCAGCAGGTATCTCAATGTTAAAGAGGTTTTATTGCCATTTAACTTTGAACGGTCGATTTAATTACTTTCTATCCACTGTACTTTGTTTTTGTTTCCATTGATTTTGAAATAATTCACTACAAGAATTGGCTTGATCAGGGACGGAATTTAGGGACGGAATTTAGGCGGTTGGTAATCAGAGACGGAATAGAGACGAAAAAATGATTTTGGAGGCAGTTGACTGGTTAGAGACGGAATAGGGACCGAAAATCAACGACGGAACCTAATCCGTCCCTAAATAATTGGCGCTCAAAAATCCCGTCTAAATTTCCGTCTCTAATTCCATTTCGGGGTTCTTGCCTAATAAATTCGTCTCTGATTCCGTCCTTAAATATCAGAAACGGAATTAGGAACGGAAACACATGCCACGTGTCTAACTAGTTTCGGTCTCTAAATCCGTCCCTAAAGATTAGGGACGGAATAAGGACCGAAAAATTAATTCCTATTGTCCTCTCAACAATTTGTAGTCCGAAAACAAAACTTCTCCAACCTCTCCTAAAATCTGAACTGGGCAAATGGAGATGGCTTTTGTTGAGTATCAATATCAACATTTTTAGTTCCATCTCTGCAGATCTTTGGTAGCATTGGAGCAGTGTCGCTGGTCTGGATCTAGGAAAGGAAGGTCCCCTAGTGCATATCGGTGCCTGCATTTCTTCCTCTGCAACAATTCCTCTGCATTCGCTGAAACATCTCCATCCCGTCCCCTTTTCCTCACCATCCCGTCTCCTCTTCCCCGCCGTCGTCGTCACCGTCGTCGTCGTCGTCGTCCCCTCAACATTGCTCCATCGCTCCATTGCTCTGTCAAATTTGCAGGTAATCTCTCTCTCTTTCTCTCCCTCTTTTTTTCTCTCTCTCTACTACTACTGCTACTGCTACTGCTACTGCTACATGGGGGTTGTATTATGGGCACATCAGGTGGGTTTGAGGGCATTACAAGTGGTGGTCGAAAATCAAGTGGAGGGTCAGCTGGGGAGAAGATAGGGGAAGTTGATGGTGAAGGGGCTGTTTGGGACATGGGTGGATGTGGGATTTTGGCTATGTGGGTAGGGACTGAAAACCCATACAATCGATCTCAGTGGGGGTATTGGTGTTGGCTTGGCTGGGAAGGGCTTCACAAATGAGAGTTTCCTGCTCATGGGTTTGTGAGGAAAATAAATTGCCCTACTCATGGGTGGTATGACAATGTCAATATTTTTCGTCAATTTTGAAAACCCAAGTTGTTTTATGGACTTTGAATGCAAGGAGACCAGTTTTAAGGGAGAAAATTAAAATGTGGTGGTGGTGGTGGTGGGATTATTGAGTAGGTTGAGTTGGAGCTCATGAGGAATTCTAAGCCAAGTCTCGGCCATTGGTGGTAGATGTTTTTGATAGATGGGAGGACCAAGCCCCACTCCTCCTCTGCATAGTCTCTGTTGCACAAAACATTGGCTCCGACAACAATGGACATGATATGGGTGTCAGGAAAATGTGACAAAACATGGGTTCTAAGCCAAGTCTCGGCCATTAAAACACTAGTTGAGATCTCTCTGAGCTTCCCAACATCACTAACAGAGATAGCAACAACAATACCACCTAACTTAGTACTAGTTTGATGAACAATGTATGCTGTGTCATGTGGGCTTATCATAGTAACCAATTCTTGACCTGAATCTGCAACAAACACAAAAGAAAACAAAAACCCACATAAAAAAAAAAACAAACAAAATGAGATTCTTGAAGTGGGTTATGAAGGAGAAGTACTCACAAGTAAGTCCCAGAATGAAAAGGGGGAAGAGAAAAACATAGGAGAGCACCATTTTAGACATTTTTGGTGATGGTGAGGAACAGAGGAGACAGTGAGAGAAGGGGAAATGGAGACAAGAAGAGAGTGGATGTGAAACAAAAAAATATAAAAATAAAGGGAAATGGAGATGTCCATCAAAAAATGGGATGTCGATCTTAATCTTTTAATTTTTTTTCTTGAAATAGTAGTGAATTTGAGGTTTTTTAGAGAGAAATTTTTTGAGTGTTTTGATTTGGGTTTTGGAGGAAAATTATAAGATGAAAAATATACCTGGGTTTGGTTTCAGGTTCTATCCAACAGACGAAGAGCTCATAACTCACTATCTCTCAAAAAAGGTCTCAGATGACAACTTCAATGCCAGGGCAATTGGTAAGGTGGATTTGAACAAGTGTGAACCTTGGGACTTGCCTTGTAAGTCTATCAAAATTTGCTCTGTCAATTCATTGAGAATTTGATTTTTCTGTTTGTGTATATTTTGCATTGTGTGTTTCATTCAAGGGATCCCCTTTAATTGGGGCTATATTTTTTTTCCAGCATTGTCATTAAATTGTAGCAAATATTTGCTACAAGATTGAAATGGGATTTTGGTTTTCTGGATATGAGAGAGGCTTTAGAATGAGTTTCATCATCCATGAAAGTAGTAAAATGGATAATGCGTGTTTTGATCCCAACATTTAGAAGGATGAGAACAATAGTTCCTAACTTCTAGTGCAGAATTTTTTCCTTTTCTATTTTGATATCGGTGCGTGTCCAAATCTTTTTGAGCTCCTCCTTACTTTGATTTGACTAATTCAATGTGATGCCTTAAATGTTTGCACTGAGGTTGTTCTTTCAAACTGTGCCTCTTGAATCCATTGCTTATGCTGATCCTTGCTTTTAGTTTGATCAACAGGAGGTGATGTGAAGCAGATCACAAGCAAACGCCAAAAGTCAGATATGATAGCGGTTTTGAAATTCTATCTTTTTCTTTTTTATCATTATGTTAATAGTTGTTTAGTAAAATTTAATTGATACTTTGGTTAATTGATTTAAAGCTCATGTGGTGATGAACAATTAGCTTCACTTTTCATTTTTTGGTCATAACAAGTTTTGGCTAATTGATTTAAAGCTTCTCTTAATTGTGGTGCTTGGAATCTAATTGCTCTAATGCTTTCAACTTGAGTTTTGCGATCTTGTTTGTGACAGTGGTTTCAATGTTAAATTAGGCACATTAATGGTTGTAAAATTAGACAAAATTTCCCAAATTTTAGTGAATTTTATCCATTTTCAAAATAGGGAAACAAAAATCCATGTGTATGGAAAAAACTGTCAAAATTTCCCGAAATGTTGACATATTCAGGGAAGTTCAACATCATTCGGGGAAGTCCTACTGAGCAATGGCAAAAATTGCAAAAAATCCCATGATTACGTGGAAGTTCATGGAAGTCTTGGGAGAGTTTCATGAAAGTTTTAGTGAAATTTTGTAGAATGTGCTGAAAACAATCTAAAATGAAACCTTACACCTCAAAAGGGAAGTAGTCAGAAAATTGCATGTTGTAATTTGTGAAATAATGCTATGTGATTTCAAATTGCATGTTTTATTGAAAAATAACTATGTTAAACATTTGTATTTTGACTCATGTATTTGGTACAATTGTAGATCTAGGTGTATTTTTAACACCTATAAAGAGAAATGTGAGTTTTTAGCATTTTGAGTGAAATTCCATGAACTTAGATACATGACAAACTTTTGCACATTACTAAGAAATTGAATTTTCGAACCCTGCATATTACTAAGAAAGATGCTCCATCTTTTTGTAGAACTACCAAATATGTTATATATTCGTTGCACCACTCCAAAACATATTGTAGCTTTGTTGCAAGATAAAGTGTTAATAGTCCCACGTCGAGTATCTAAGTTAGTATTAAGTGGGTTATAAGTTGGGATATGGGATACTATCTTGCCTTGGCATTTTGGTGTATACTCTCTCGGTCTATGTTACCCGGACCCTTCACTCTAACCTAAAGTACCCGTGTCGGACACTTGAAACGAGTCTGACACTTAAAAAGACATAGATACTCCATTTGAAGAGCTCTTTGTATAAAAAGATTTAAAATGTAAGAGAATAAAGAAAAAAACTTAACAAAAACTTTCTAGTGTAGAGTAAGAAATGAAAAATGAGAAAAAATATAGGTGTATAAGCTATTACATATATGTAATATATGTTATTAAATATATAAGCATATGTCACACAAGTTTTAGACACTTTTTGCCGAGTCTCCATGTCCTTAAATTAGAGAATAGGTGGGTCCGACCTTTAGACTCATACCCGTACCCGACACCCGCACCCGAGTCCAGGTAACATAGCTCTCGGTCTTGAGCCTCACTCACTCACACTCCCTCATTCACTAGAACTTGGTAATTCCATATTACTAATTCATATACGGTATCGAGCAATAAAATAAATGCTTGCCCAAAATTGAAGTCCAAGTTTTTCTACAAAGTAGTTTATCTTCTTGGTCTTGGCCAATACTGTGTTGGAACTTCACAATTGGTTAGTTGCCCAAAGTTGGCCAATGCACTATTGAATTTAAGTTGTTGCAGTTGGTTAGTTGCCCGTTAATTCAAGTCTCAACTTGGCTATCACCTGATGGACTTGAGGGCGACTGGTAAGAATAGTCTTACATTGGGTATCCTTGTGTGTATTAAGTGGGTTATAAGTTGGGATGTAAGACATTATCTTGTCTTGGCATTTTGGTGTATACTCTCTCCCAACTTGAGCCCTTTCACTCACACTTCCTCATTCACTTGGCTTGGATATTCCATATTACAAATTCTAATATAAAGCCATGTAAGTATGTTACTAATTGTCAAATGAAAGTTATGACAAGCATATGATGTATAAAATGCCTTAAGATTTATTTTTAACTGTCTTTTTTGTGCTTTTGATTTTTTCCTTTCATATAGATCCATAATATCCATTATCAATCCTTGTCCTCTTATACTATCTACGTCTAAATTAAAAAATTCAGGCTCGAAGAGTGTTGGCCCACATACGCACATGTGGGGTATACATGTGGGGTTGGAGCCCATCTTGCACAAAACCAATTAGCTTGTGCTAGGATTCAATATACACCATTTATATACCACACCAACTCTTATTATTTTTTCGATGTGAGATTATATACTCCAACACTTCCCCTCAAGTGCAACCAGGCCTAGACTAGCTGTTACTTTCCAAATACAGACCTACTCTTAGAAGTTCGTACACACATGCTTATGCCGACTCTTATAGGCTCTAGGTCCACAAACGGGTCTAGACTTCACTGCTAGCCCAACCAGGTCTTCAAATACGAGCCCATGATTGTTTCCCTTTGATACCATATTGAAATTTGAGCCCAGAGAGTGTTGAACGACACATGCACATGTGGTTATACAAATGGGGTTGGAGCCCATCTTGCACAAAATCAATTGGTTGTTGCTAGTATCCAATCTACACCACTTATATACCACACCAACTCCTTTTATTTTTTCGATGTGGGATTATATACTCCAACATAAATCAAGTTTATATTTGTTTGATCCATTTCATGAAGAGTGACAAAAGTTTTATGCTGGCTTTCAACCTATCGTAACCCTCCTTCATTTTTCAAGAATGGAAAATGGGTTTGGGGCCTCCTTTCTCCATTTTTTCAGGTATAAAAAAATGGGTTTGGGAACTCCCTACTTTATCAAAACAACTTCAAAAAATCAAAACCACCAAAAAAAATCTGAACCACCAAAAAAAATCTGAACCACCAAAAGTAAGTTGCGATCTATCACACAACCTTTCCTCCTTCCTTCACATTTCTCTCTCTCTCTCTCTATCATTTTGAGACACAAATGAACAACTCACTCTTCATCCTATGGAGCTATTCATGGTACTTTGTGTTCTTGGTCTTGTGTTTCCTTTTATACTATGGAAGCTTGTTTGGAAACAATGGATAGATCAGAAAAGGCTACATGTTGGATTATGAGTTGTTTTAGCCTAGTGATGATCGAAAGGTTGACACAGAGTTATGTGGGGAGATCATCATGAGAAACAAGAACCTAGGACTCCAAGATTATAGATTTCTTCTTAGGGCAATTGTTGGTTCGAGAATAAGGGAAGAAACGTACGCTCCATGAAACATCTTGTCGGGTTTCTAAGAACATCCAACCCTAAAGGACTCGATATTAGAGATGGAAAAGTTCTTCTATGACACTCGAAACATCCTGTTGCAGTGATGCAATGGTGACTTATGATAACTAATAAGATTGATCGGATTATATTTTTTTCAATATGATTTTGAAATTAATATAAACCAAACCACATATGAAAAGCTGTCATTACTGTTTATCTTCTCCACATGCATTTCTCAGTTTTTTTTTTTTTTAAACCTCAAATGTCACCCATGAAAAAGCTTCAATCTCAAATTAGTTAGAGCCGCTACATAGATCGAAATATGAGTTGTGGTAAGTTAGTGGTGATGTAGTGGTTGAACTTTTTGTATGTATTATATTATCTATGGTATTTTTGTTTTGATTGACTAATGTATTGTTTGTTTTGCTTTCGATCTATGTGGCGGAAACATGACTTCATCTCGGGTTGGTATGAAGTGCATTGTGTTGATGGCATGGTTACGACGAGGTTGGGTAGACGATAAAAAACACATCAGTGCATACTAGTTAATAAAAAACAAACGCACCAAGCGATACCATGATCTTTGTTACACAAAAGGAAAAAAAAAGGAGCTGAAAAGATATCTAAATTTTGTAGAATCCATGCAGATAAATTTGGGCCAATTATTTTTTTGTCTGATACAAAAAAAAAAAAAATAGGTGATCAGTTTGTTGGTGGTTGAAGTACTGGTGGTGATGGTAGCATTGTTTGGTTCAATAGTGCGGATTTTGATTTGCGATGTTGTTGTCCTTGGACTGTTTTTTGTTCTTTTTTTGTGATCGCGAGTGTTGATGTGTTTGATGAAGAGGATTTGAAGTCATTTGAGTGGTTTTGCATGGGATATACCGGCGGGGACGACGGGGGAAGTGGAGATCGCAGTGGACATTGCTCGGCGGGCGTTCACTGGGAATGAGGGGATAGATTGGGCATCTGCTTTCGGTGCTTACCGCGCTAAGTATCTAAGAGCGATTGCAGAGAAGGTGATGGATTAATTGATCTTCTTGTTTGGTTTGATCTGTTAATTGTGCCTGATGTGGACCTAATAGATTAGGTGAAGTAATTAGGCTAGGAAATCCATTACGATTTGATTGTGTTTGGAATCTGTTGATTGCCCTAGTGGCAAAGGGAAAACCACTGTTTCCCGAAGAGATCGAGCTTTACTCTGTGTCTAGCCGCGCTCATTGCCGCCATATGACATTCCTTTCTCCTCCCCATCAACTAAACTGCGAATTGCAAAAACGCAACGAGTTTTCCTTCTTGAATCACTGGAATGAAGTTTAGATGAATTGATAGAATTTCTCTCGCGCAGGCGATGGCGTTGATGTGGGTGTGGTTTTGGTGGTTTTGCTTTTTTAGAGTGGTTTTAGGGGTAGTTTGGTTACAAAAAACTTCTCTTTCTTCTAATCTACCTGACCTGTTTCGCAAATAACAATGGAATTGGCCCTATTTTTCAAATTCACCATACTTTTTGGATCTGAACTGCAAAAACTTCTATCAATTAATACTCCCAACCCACTTATTCCTCTTTATGCGATATGACACAAGATTGACCATTGACTACTCACACACCCAACACTTGCACCTTACTTCTCGTCGACCTCAGTGGGTCCAGCTAGCGTGATTGTTGCATTAGATTTGTTGTGAAATGATCCCATGCTCCTCTTATTCCTAAACTGGTACACCTTATGGACTGGATGTGGGCCTGCTTTCCTAACATTACTCTCCCCTGGACAACCACCTTGTCCTCAAGGTGGAATGAAGGAAAAAGACTTCCTTACATGACGCACTAGCTCCCACAATGCATCAGACCAGGCAAGGAGGACAATTTAACCATAACTTTGGGCCTTGCCGAGAGTGAACGATAGGCCAGAATAGCCTCAGGCTCGACAGTAATCATCACTGAATTAAGATCAAAAGGAGGTAACTCAAGAGAAGTTTGGACGGAGCTCGCCACGGGTCGTAACTGAGAAACATGGAACACCGAGTGGATGGAAGATGAGGCGAGCAACTCCAAGCGATAGGCAACGGGGCCGATGTGCGCCAAAACTTTGGATGGAAGACGAGGCGAGCAACTCCAACGAGCCCATTTTAATGTTTCACGCCAAGCTACAGGGTCGACCCTAAAAAATTGTAGAGTGGGAGAGACCGGTTAATGAGAGAGATACGTGTCTATGAGATAGATAAGCGGAGAACCGATCTAAGAGAAAGAAAAATTGGGAAAAATAAGGAAAAGTTGAACAAAATCCTGTTTTAAACTAACTAAAAGTGAGTTTAATTGTTTTCCAAAAACACCCTCATTATTGAGTTGTTAAAATTTTCTCAAACCAATAAAAAAACAATGTAAGGGCAAAATTGGAATAAAGTTAAATTTTGGATTAATAGTCAGGGTTTTCTCAAAGTTGTTTGGCAGTTATTTCTCCAATATATGGATATATGGAACGAAAGCATTTAGGGTTTAGGGTTGATGCTTTATGAAGTAGCACTTTTTTGTTATGTTACATAGGAGTCAGAGTTGTAAGATAATTTTTCTTCATGTACATTTTTTCTAATAGGAAAATGTTTTCTTCATTGGTTGCCAAGTTCTTAAATGGCTTTACAACATCAGAATGCAAGAAAATATACATAAGACACCCAATTGGAGAAATAAGCGTAATGTTTTCTGGAAGAGTGTTGTCACTTAGAAATAAAATGTACATGCTTGAAGTTTGAGGATACCAGAGTGTTGTTAAGCCTGTTATAGAAATGCAAGTTTGTCTTTAGAAGGGCATATGCGTTGAGCTGGAGTTGGTATGTTTCATATGATGAAATCATTAATGAGGAGGCATTCTAAATAAATCTGAAGTAAAGTTAAATTACAAGGTCGATTGGCCATTGGTTGGCTTATGTAAAGAATTTGGCATCTCATTCACTTATGATAATTTTCGAATTCTCTTGCTTTCTATTTTTTATTATTCATCAATTAATAGATTCAATACTTAATAATGACATATATATATGTTATTGAAAGTTTTGTGCTAAACAAAATAATGAAAAGAAAAATTATTAAATTAGCAGTCTAAAATAATTTAGGCCCTTTTGATTGAATGTAAAAGGAATATTTTCTGAGGAAAGTGGTGATTTCTATGGGAAAAATGTCATTTTCCTGTGCTTGATGACCAAGATCTTCCGTATTCCTACTCTTTCCAAGATTTCCGTACCCCTACACTTTGCCCATATTTTTGCCACCAATAGGGTGGAAAATTGAGCTTTTTCTTGGGAAAAATGATGATTGAATGCATAATGACGTGATGTTCAAGTCTTAAAATTAGCATTCCTTCATTAATAGATATCACTGAACAAAAGCAAAAGCAACGTAACAAGAAATTACTAACTCCTTTTATATAAAGTTACTGTGTCCATGCCTTCAAAATTTAATTATTAAAATGCTCCCAACTATATAAACTTACATTTTTGCCCTAACTAAAATGTTAAATTACTGAAATTTCCCTATCCACATTGTTTCACTTTCCCCTACCTATAAAAATATATTTTTGCTCCTCTTTTCGATGTTGATAGGTTCATGTGCCAATTATTGCAATCACCAAAATGCCCCTAACTACATAATTGCATTTTCCCCTCTATTTATGAAAATATAGTTTTGCCGCCCTTATTTTTAATTATGATTGGTTCACGTGCCAATGTAGCATTGATGAAACTTGCTATGTAAACATGTAAACTGATCAAAACACCAAAAAGGCTAGATACTCATAATTTTTAAGATTATGGGCAAAAGTGTAATTTTATGTAGCAAATGCATTTTATTTAGTTTCACACTTATAATGTGAAATTCAATATAACTTTTATCTATTTATACATAAACTTGAAATTTCCAGTCTATTTTAAAGACTGTTGCTGGTGACTTGTGAGGAAAATAATTCTCATGTGTGGTCAAGTGGATATGGGGATTTTTTCTTTAGAAATGCTATTCTCTCATGAAATATTTTTTTTGCAGTCAAACGGGTCCTTAAGGAGGATATTTAACAAAAGGAAAATGTTGGCATAACCTAGGTTGGGCACCCAGGTTCGACATGCACACCAACGCGTGCCATGGATGCGCCTTGAGATGCGTGCGTGAGGTGCATCCAACAATGCGCATGTCGGACCAGCGTGTCCAACCTGGGTTACGCTTGCATTTACATAAAAATTCTTTTTCAGTTCATAACTGTTAATTAACAATCTAAGAGGATCTGAGAACGTTGAAATAAATTGTTGACATTAAGTTCTTACTAAAATGTTTGCTGTTATCATCCTTGTTGATTGAGGTGTTCTTTGTAAATCCTGCTGATTTTGCTGTAAACACACATGCTTTGCTCTTGTTAAGAAAATAATGAGATGGTGCAGATGGAAGTGGACTACTGACACATTGGACTTCCAGGTTTTCTATTGATGTAGGGACGCTCAGGCCAAGCAAATCTAGATGCTGATTTATTTGATCAGTGTTAAGGGAAGGTAATAGAGCAATGGAATGGGCAACTTATTCATCAATCTAGCATTCTCGTATACGATATGTAGTGTATATATGCTCAATTACCATATGTAGTGTATTGATAAAGTAACGCATACGAGGATGGGAGAAATTCATTTTTAGCTTGCCAAATTGGCCCAATGCTAGCAGATATATATGCTCAATTACCATATGTAGTGTATTGATAAAGTAATGCATAGGTATCTCAACCCATAAAGCTCTACTTGATGAAACTCTTAGGTATCAAAATGATTTGCACGTACCCCGTGTCACTTGGATGCAAGTGGTGAGAGAATACGTTGAAGAGCTAATATGTATCCATAATTATAATTATTTAGTGATTTTATTGTATGAGTTGAACTGATATCTCGTGGATGGTATTTAAATATTTGCTCAAGCTGTTAATGATCACGATTCTTTGGCAGGTATTTACTGCAGAATATTCTCTAATATGCAAAATCTCTGAGTACACAAAGCCTTATATTTGCTTAATGGATGGCATAACGATGGGTTTTGGAATTGGCATTTCTGGTCATGGTCAATATCGCATTATCACTGAGGTATTTGTTGCTTTATGAACAAGAATTCCATTGTGAGTGAGTTACTGTAAGTCTTTGATGACTAACCTATTGTAGCATCAGATGTTCAGTTCATTTTTTAAGGCTGCACAATAGTGTCACTGTTGCATGAAATTTGTAATCAGTTTTCCAGTTTTTCTAGTCCTGAACGTGCTTGCCCATTGCAAGGAGCAATTGAGCATCAATAATTATTTGCAACATTAGCGCTCGCGTGCCTTCAACTATCTTAGTAGTCGCTAAATGTAACCTGATCCCTGACGCATCAGGCTCACTTGTTTTCAGAGAATAGAGCCATATGTTTGTCTATGTCCATCTCTTTGCATCAGACCTAATTTTTATTCTAATGTGTTAGTCTTTCAGTAAATAAGTGTGTGAAGTATTGTCCTCTAAAGCCAAGAAGGTATTAGTTAGGTGAATATACTTGACATCGATTTTGCAAGTGAATCTGTTGGTTTTTTCCAATGCATAAAGAATAATGCTTTTTTGACCCACTTTGGGCACACCAATTTGGCATGCCCTTGATTGTGACCCTCTATTGTTGCATAGATATGTGTGCATCGATATGCGCACAAAACTCATTGTGCGTCTAAGGGACTCCCAATGAGTGCGTGCCAAGCTGGCATTCCCAAAGTTGGTCAAAATAGCCAGACTCATGGATAAATGTATGTTCATTCATTGTTCTCTTATACCCAATCAACCTAAAAGGATTTTACTTTCATTTTAGTCCTATTTCTAATGCAACCAACTAAACCTCTTTGTTGAACCATTTGAAGAGAGGAGACTTCATTTTTACACTAAATCTGGTCTTGCTATTATGGTAAATAATGTAGACACTTCTTGGACTAGAAGTTTCTTGTGTAACATAATTATGAAATGACATGTTATTGTTTGTAGCGGACAGTTCTTGCCATGCCTGAAAATGGAATTGGTTTATTCCCTGATGTTGGGTTTGCTTATATAGCAGCAAAGTCTCCAGGAGAAGGAGCTGTTGGTATGCATTTCTTTTGATCATGATTCATGTCTTTTGGATGGAAACATGACATCATCTTTCGCTTAAAACTGATTTGGTGTTGAATGCTTTGTCTTCATTATAACATTCTTGAGATTTACTTATTATTGCAACTGTGACCTTGTATGATAATTCATAACATGTAGGACTCTATTTATTGACTTTGCATACTTCAGATTGTGCGTCATTTTCAATATTGTATAATTTATTTCCCTTTATTACTTAGAGAAATAGAGTTTCTAGATTTGATTGTAGTTATGAGATTTTAACTAAAAGTTTTTCATGTTGAGTCATGAAGTTCCCGTTCATTTCTATTTATTGTCGTTTGGTTGTAACTCTTTCGAGTTAGTGAGGAGAGTGATATCCTCTTGAATGCTATCATAGTTTTGTAATTCATTGTGAGATCAATAAAAGTCTTGTTGATTTTTGGGTACCAGAACATCTCTTCATTGCGAATGGTTTTGACTATTTCTGTTGCACTTTGGGGTCGATGTTAGAGCACCTTGGCCTTATCGAGCGCCAAGTTAATCATTGGTTTAGTGCCCTTCATTCCTCTGTTGATGGCAGTCATTTGGTTTGATGTTGCTCATCCTCTAAAATTACATTCCCTCTCCTCATCAATGAGCTTGATGTCATTTGACACAACTAAGACTCACACAACTCACAAATGGAGGTTGCTTCTTGATGGTGAGCGAGGTGCTCAATGATGTACAGATGGTTGGACTTGGAGTGGTAAAGATACAACTCTTGTACACATTGTGACTACCATCATGGCAAGTTAGTTCGTTTTCTTCCATGAGTGCATTCCCTATTTGCAGATAGAAATCTAAACTGAAGACAATTTCGAAGTTGTTTCTGGTGGATGAAAGAGGGAAAGAGCAAGATGTCAACTAATTTTGGCTGCATGGTGTCGGCTCACGTGCATGATACTCTGCATTTAATTTAATTGTTCTAGTGTGTTTTTGGATTGACTTCACTATGCTTAATGTTTTTTGGTTCACCAATGGTCATTGAATTTGTGCGAATGATTACAATCTTATTGGCAACACTTTTGTGGTTTGCTGTTCCTCAATCTTCTACTAACCACCTTCACGATCAAATTTTTCATCTTCCACCATGATGACTAGGTGGGTTTTAAAAGGGCTGGAAATGATAGGTCCAATGCATAGTGGGTTAGAGTAAAGTAGTATAAATTAGAGTAGAGAAGTCATTTAAGGTTCAACTTGGATTTTAAAGGGGTAGGAAATGATAGGTTCAACATGTAGTGGGTTAGAGTAAAATAGTAGTATAAATTAGGGCATCTCCAATCCACACCATATTGGCATGGATTGGGGTGTTTGGCACAAGATTTGCTCTAATCCTGCGCCAAAAGCAACGCCACTATGGCATTTTGCTATAGGATCGTGACCCTGAAGCACAATGCCAAAGTGATGTTGATGCTTATTTTGAATTTTTTTTAAGTATGTGGGGTGTTTGGATGTGAGCCCACTTATAAATTATTTTTTAGTATGGTTTTGAATGAATATGTGGAGAGTATAAGGTGGGGCCCACTTTTGGTGTGGGATTTGGTGTGAAGGGTTGGAGATAGAAATAGTGTTTTTGGTACTTTTTACATCAAAATGGTGCAAAACTTGCACCATTTTGTGTATAATGCGTTGGAGATGCCCTTAGAGGAGAGAGGTCATGCAAGGATCATTCTAAACATTATCTTTCAAGTTGGATCTCTCTTTTTAAGCTTGTTAGGAGAGTAATAACACTTGAATGCTACCGTAGTTCTTTGTAATTCCTTGTTTGATAATTTTGTTGACCTTTGGGATCTTATCAAATTTAAGCGAAATTGTTGGCATTTGTTAAGTTCCACTATTTGCATGACTGGCATTGTCATTCTTCTTGACTCTCATCTCATGCAAGATGGTGGTTAGAGTTGTCGAAGTGTGTTGGAATAGCTTGGTATTCACAATTGGTCCTTTTTCTTGTAGCAATATCTTTTAGGGTTCCCAACGACAGCCAAACGTGGTTGGAATAACTTGGACTGGTGTGGCCTAGTGGTAAGAGCGATGACGGGGTTGTATGGGTTAGGCGCATGACCTCGTATCGATTCCCCACGACAGTCAAACATCGGGCCACTGGTGGTCTCGTTGCGCAATCCCAGGGCATGTGGGACTAATCAGACAAAGAGTCTGGAGACCCATGGTTACTCAAAAAAAAAAAAAATCTTTTAGGTTTACTGGTGATGTATCATCGTTCATCGCGGACAACCAACCAGTTTTGTCCAACCCTTTCATATATAACATGCTAAATATTTGTAGAACATCTGTTATATTTAGATATCCATTTCATAGTTATCATGTGCTTAATGCACCAGTTAAAGGACGAAGCATAGTTTTGTGGGATAAATTTGTTGAAATTAGACATTAAATTTATGCGGCAGAATGCCAATTTTTAATTATTATACAATTGTAAAACATAAATGTGATCAATGCTTTCGCTTGTCTCTTCTAGATGAGTATTAGCTGTGTAATCTTGTGAAGGAACTATTCTCTTGAGCTTTATTTTTTGTATAATTGATATATCACGTTGTTTATGCAAATATTGCATGTGAAAAATTGAAGCTTGTTGCAGGTGCATATCTAGGAATGACTGGAAATAAGATTTCATGCCCTGCCGATGCAATGTATACAGGTGTTGGAACTCATTACGTGCCATCAGGAAGCTTAGTGTCATTGAAGGAAGCT
This sequence comes from Stephania japonica, assembly GCA_039657345.1. Classification (NCBI taxonomy): domain Eukaryota; kingdom Viridiplantae; phylum Streptophyta; class Magnoliopsida; order Ranunculales; family Menispermaceae; genus Stephania; species Stephania japonica. Next base: position 39,263,836 of record CM077559.1, read on the forward strand.
ATTTCGTCTTACACCTTGTATTGTACGCTCCATTTCTTCATTTATGATATTTGCACTCATTTAGAGTTGAGATTTCATGCTTTCCCTTTTAGCAGGTATGTATTACTTATTAACTCAATAAATTTTAAGTGAAGAGACTTTAAAGATGGGACCTTTCTGTGCATAGCACAATGCTTAGAGAATGAATCACGTCTTGTATGCATCAGTCACCTTTAAGAGATAACTTGCCATCCTTTCTATTGTTTTGATCAATAGGCAGATATGTTTTAAATGATGTTTGAACACATCCAAGTTTCCTTCTCAATTACCCACATATTTTGGTTGGGCCCCCTATGGTAAAAACTTTAATAGATTACAATCTAATCTTACAGGCTCCCAGAGCCTAAGTTTGAACATTTATGGAGGAGAGCTTCTTATAGGATAAAAAGAAAGATGTTGGGCCATTGTCAATGAGTAGAAAAGTAGTAAATTAATAATACCGCCATTTGATAAAACTACGTCCCTTTTCATATTCCATGTAAACATAGTAAGTTAGCAATGCTATTCTGCTTGCTAATGAAAAAGTCATGGCTATGATCCAGTTGTCCATGGCTCTACATTTGATGGCAAAGAACTTTGGAATGGGTTCTTCCCAAGTTTCCCCCTAAATGAAAAGAATAAATCCTTACTGCTAAAAGTTGCAATGGAGAAGAAAGTTGTTAAAGGGGACGTTTTCAGAAAAGAGATATTTATACCAATTTTTCCACATTACCGATACTAAATCAAGCGCAATGGAAGAGTTTGATCCATGTAGGCAGCCCAACTAATTTGGGATTGCGGCTTTGCTGTTGTTGTTGTTGTTGTTGTTGTTACCCATACTTGGGTCAAGTTTTGTCATGTGCTTGTCTAGATGTGAAACTTGTTGATTGGAAAATTATTGGATGGAAGGAATAGGCCAAAAGGGATCCAAATGTGAAAAATGGGTACTTGGACACAAGCTATACTCTCTTTCCTCTTATATTCAATCTCTTACTTTCTTTCTATTTTTCATATATGAAAGTTATATTTTTCCTTTCTTTTTTTCTTATAATTATTTTCATCCATCCATCCATATCGATCTACAGTTCTACACAACAACAACAACAACAACAACAACAACAACAACAACAACAACAACAACAACAACAACATAGCCTCAGTCCCAAATTAATTGGGGTTGGCTATATGGATCAAACTCTTCCATTGTGCTCGGTTTAATGCAATTGATGGTGAGCTTTCCAAACCATTCAAATCCCTCCTAATTAATGCATTCCAAGTTAACTTAGGCATCTGTAGGCCGTCTTTGCAGGTGACCAAACCACCGCAACCGACCTTCCCTAATTTTTGAGTCAATTGGTGCTACTCCTACTTGTCTTTGAATTTCTGTATTTCTTATCTTATCTTTACGAGTTTTACCACATATCCACCTAAGCATCCTCTATAGTTCTACACACGCACACAAATATTTATACTTATACTTTTTGACAGAGAAAAAATCCAATTAATTTACCAACTGAGTGGGTGGCTCACGGTTATGGTATGAGGTCATTTGTGTAAGAGGTTGTGGGTTCAAGCCTCAATGAGGGTAAGTTGTGGGTTTCTTTATTGTCAAAAAAAAAATCCAATTAATTTTGTCAGAGCTATCCTCTTTAAGCCTTGTCATTTTGTCAATTTTCTGACATGCTTTAAAAATTCTTCGAGGTACGAAAAATTTCTACAAATTAATTATATTTTTTGAAGCATTGAAGTAAGAATTAGATGTAAATGAGATTTTATAAAACGCCCGCCGACGTTAGATTGGTAGCAATAAAACTTACATAAAAGAAGATAATAGATAATAGACCAAAATTCATACTTGCGTATAAGAAATAGATTCTAACAAATAGCCTATTGAAGAATGAAATAATGTCCAAAATCATCATTCGTATCGAACTTAACATTTTAACAACAATGTCAACAACAACAAAGCCTCATTCACAAATTAGTTGGGGTCGACTACATGGATCAAACTCTTCCATTGCGCATGATTTAGTGGAGTAAATGGCGTGCTTTATAAATCCCATAAATCCTTCCTAATCATTGTGTCCTAAGTGAGCTTTGGTCTACATCATCGAATTTCTTCAATTTCTGTTGAGTTGAGTTTTCTAACTAAGTCATTTGTATGTTGTCTTTGGAGGTATCCAAAATTACTGCAACCACCCTTTCCTAATTGTTGCATTAATTGGTGCTAGTCTTACCTTTCTTTGAATTTTTGTATTTCTTATTGTATCTTTACTAGTTTTACTACACTACTTGAGCATCTTCATTTCAGTTACATTCATTTTGTGTACTTGTTATTTCTTTATTGTCTAACAGTCGCTTACGTAAAGCATAGGTGGCCTAATTACAATCCTATAAAATTTTCCTTTTAGCTTGATAATGATATTTCAATCACATATCACACCCGTTGCACTCTACTTTCATCCAACTTGAATTCTATAACTTCGTTGATCTTTCTTAATATTACGATCATTTTGTATGATTTATCCTAGATATCTGAAGTGGTTCACCATTGGAACTTCTATTTCCCCTAATTTTACCACATCATCATCTTGATGTGTAGTATTTCTAAACTCACAATGCATGCATTCGGTCTTCATCCTACTCTACTTGAAGCATTTAGATTCTAATGCATTCGTACAAAGTTTGAATTCTCTATTCACTCCCTCTCTTATTTCGTGCACTAAAATAATATCATCTACAAGTATAGATAGAGAAATGAAAATCTTCTCTAGCACTTTGATGTAGTTATTTATACTTCTCTATAATGTCGGAATTTGGCAAATACTCCCTATGTCCAAATCCGATTGCACTTCCTCATATTATTCAGAGTTTTAAGTGCCCAAAATCATTGGTATAGTTAAATTTTCAATCCTTGGGCTCACCTTAGATGCTTTTTCCTCTCTATTAGAGAATGTGACTTCAGTACTGTATTGCTGATATTATTTACTATTCATTTAATTTGCTATCCTTAGTGGAACAAAAATTCAGCCGTGTAAAAATGTACTGGTATGCAACTTCTGTTTAGCATTTTAGCACAAGAAAATTTCTAGAACCAACCGAAGCTAATATGGACCACTTTAAGCCTTCAACAAAGAACAATTAAATTGTTATGATCTTGACTGTAATTCATTTTCATCCTCTGGGTCCTAGTTGATCTGAATGATATCCACAAATCTGGTTTTCTACCTTCTTTTTCTTGAACTTACATTTTCCTCAGTACTTGAAAATAGAATAGATCTGTAAGTGTCATGTTCCACAACTTTAGTGAGATACAATGGTACATGTTACATATTTACTTAGTACTAGCATTTTTTGATGTAATTATAAGACAATGGTGGTTTCCTTGCATTTTTTCTAGTTATTGTAGAAGTAGGAAGGATCACTTCTGTTAGTTAAACTTGGTTCTCTGTATTCAGTTCTGATGACCCACACAAGGATGTGAAAACAGTTCTGGCGAAATTCAGCAAGGTGCCTCCTTCAGAGTCTCAACTGAAGCTACTCTTGCCTCAGATAGTTTCATCCTTTGGCTCACATAAGTCGGTGATTGAGATAATTGAGGAGCTCAAGATGCTTCAACAGTCTAATGATGACTCAGGTGGAATGGTTCCAGTTCCTCATCAGCAAAAAAATTTTTCGTTTCAATATTTGCATTGCATATAATAAATAGAGAAATTATTTTGTAGAAAAAAGAATTTTTGAGCATTTCTTCTGCAACGCTGATAGTGTAGTTTTTCTTTTTTCATTTGGTTAAGTCATTCTGCAGATATTCTAAGTAAGAGTTCCCCTCCGTGTACAGAAAATTGGCTCTTATTGGCAAACAATCATTTTCACTCGTAAGATTGTGCCTATATCATCTTTAAATACAATTTCAGTCTTTTCTGAAAGCACAGGGTTCCCTTAATAATTTATTATTTCAGAATTCAAGTTTCTCTCTTTTTTTAGTCAAGGTTTATTTGTACTGGTTCAAATATAACTTTTACTCCATAGCAATAATAATAATAACAAGAAGGATGCTTCTGCTGCTGCTGATGATGAATTGATGATAACAAGAAGGATTGGGTACCCTCCTCCTTTATCTGGACTTGAGACTGGGTATGTAGCGCATACAATGTTTTACAAGGGTGGAGTTTAGTCTATTAACCCCAATAATTAGTGATAAAAGCAACGACAGTAATAATAATTATAATAGTGATAATAATAATTAGTCTATTAACCCCAATTAATATGAAACAATTCCGTTGGGATAGGAAAAACTTTTCTTGTTCGTGATCCATTATTTCTAAGGTATATCGTTGCTACTTGAAAGTCCCATTTGTACCTTAGTACTATAACCTCGCTGGTTCAATTTGCCATGTTTACTATTTGATGGAGAGAAATATCTTACTTCAATGTGATATGAATAATGGGCATCTTCCCTCAAATAAGTGTAGATTGCACTTTGTCTAAATTGGAAAAATGAAAAAAGAAAATAGAAAAAGATGGTATCTTTCTTACATAATTTGTATTCAATGAATATCACTTTGTTGATTTGACATTTGGTACCTCTAGTATTACTACTATTGCAATTTTCTTTTTTCCTTTGCCCCTTATACAGACAATTTCACCATTTTATATTACATTGTTTGGTTTCCTTAGAACTCGTTTTGTAAAGAATGATTTATATAGTCATGATTGCTGGGTATTATATTGATGGTATTTGGTGCTTGCTCATTTTATGACACTAGGAAAAGACTGCAAATAATTGTTTGCACCATTTTCCATTTGTGGAGTTAATCGCATATCTCATCTAATGATATCTATTTTTTGCAGTAGTGGATTGGGCTAAAGATGCTCTCCTAGGACTAGGAAAAGGTGCCCCTTTTTCTTTGTTTCTTACAGAAAGGCATTTCGCTAGAGTTGCATCTGCAATTGGGAAAGCCAAAAATGATTTGTACCATGTAAGTTCTTCCTTTCAAATTTATGCTAAGGTTCTTTTGTTATTTGTTCATAATGATTTTGCAATGGTGAGGATATTATAAAAATGGGATTTTTATGCTGTCTTACAATGCTTGTTTATATCCAGTTAAGCAGTGTGATGAAAACGGAATATCGGATGGCTATAAGGTCTTCATTGCGAGATGATTTTCTGGAAGGTGTAAGGGCTGTCTTGGTAGAAAAAAATCAGGTATTCTTCTATTGAGCTCCTAATGTTTATCCTTGCATTTGTTATATATTAGCATAGCTGGTTAATTGATTCGAGTCACTGCCCTTGAACAATAATAATTTTAGTATCACTAAAAAATGGGGAGACGGCTGTCAATGTTTTGGTTTTACAGTTTTGTCCTCTGCCTCAGCAATACCCCTTCTCCGAATAACTCTTCATTTGCCCTATTTATCGAGATGTTGATGTGAAATTAAACTATAATCTATTAATCTTATTTTTAAATATCAATATTGATGAAAAAATAGGCGACTCCTCCGTCATTTGTCAGGTTTTGCTCAGTTTCGTTACAACTAAAACTGCTAGATAGGTTTGAAGTCAAAAGAATTTGGGCTTTTCATTCAACTTCAAATCTAACAAAATTTTCATATGATGGTATATCTTAATTACATCTTTTGCTTGCAAGAACGAGATTAAATAAATTTCACCTATGAGCAACAACTGAACATGCAATCTTTTTCTCTTTTTTTTGGTTGATGCAGTCTTTATTTTCCATTTTTTTCAAGAGAAACAAAACTTTATCGAAAAAGAAAAACAAAAGACTATTTTAAAACAATGCTGGACAAGTAGCTTGATGCAGTAGCTCTGCTGTTGATCCTAAATTCATAAAACAATGTTCTAGGAGGATTATTAGATATTCTATCTTGGTTCTTGAAGATCAAAGTTGGTTCAGTTTATATGAACTGATAAAAAGGGAGAAAAAGAGTTGCGGGTGGCTATGTTACCTGGACTCGGGTGCAGGTGTCAGGTGCGGGTATGAGTCTAAAGGTCGGACCCACCTATTCTCTAATTTTAAGATACAGGGACTCGACAAAAACAATCTAAAAACTTGAGACACACATGCTTATATATGTTATTACATATATATAATAGCTTATATACCCATATTTTTTTTTCTCATTTTTCATTTCATATTCTACGCTAGAAAGGTTTTGTTATTTTTTTTTCTTTCTTCTCTTGCATTATGAATCTTTTTATACAACGCACTCTATAAATGGAGTATCCACGTCTTTTTAAAGTGTCGGACTCATTTCAAGTGTCCGACACGGGTACTTTGGGTTAGAGTGAAGGGTCCGGGTAACATAGGCGGGTGGCAAAGTACAGAACTGGAAAACTGAAACATTGACAGCTGTCTTCCCCTCTTTTCTCACACCCAACTTACACGTTATACAATATTAAGCGAGCACGTCGCTTATTGTACAAACTGTACAGAACCAAACTGTACTAAAACCCGTCCCAAGGCAAGGGGTAACCCGATTGAAAACTAATACGGGGTAAGCCCTAGTCTATAAATCGAGAGTAGTACATGTTAAGGAAACAATATGTATGATGTGGTAGCTTGTATATTATAATGATTTTCTAATTGACAACTTTTCTAAAATACTAGCTACCATATCAGGCATAATTGTTTTCTTAATAGTGTTGTAGTACTTGAAGAAAGTTACTCTCTATTCTATTCCTACTGCCTCTATCTTCCAAGTTCCCTACCTAACTAAAACATCAAAGGTTTCTCACTGAAGGCTCACACTGCGGGTTTGTTTTGCAATGTCCTATTCGTGTAGCAGTTGACGCATCATTTGGTGCTAGAACAACAACAACAACAACAACAACATTATAGCCTCAATCCCAAATTAATTGGGGTAGTCTACATGGATCAAACTCTTCCATTGTGCTCGATTTAGTGCAATTGATGGCAAGCTTTCCAAACCATTTAAATCCCTCCTCATTAATGCGTCCTAAGTTAACTTTAGTCTACCCCTACCTCGTTGAATTTCTTTAGTTTCTATTGAGTCAACTTTTCTTGTGGGGGCATTTGTACGTCATCTTTGCAGGTGTCCAAACCACTACAACGGCCCTTCCTTAATCTTTGTGTTGATTGGTGCTACTCCTACATTTCTTTGGATTTCTATATTTCTTATTCTATCTTTACGAGTTTTACCACAAATCCACCTAAGCATCCTCATTTTTGCTACGTTCGTTTTATGTAATTGTTGTTTTACCGCCCAACATTCACTTCCATAGAGCATAGCTGGCCTAATTTGGCGCTAGGAGGGAAAATAAATATTTATTAGAGATGTTGCAAGCCTTGTCTTATGGCTTAGATTACCTCGGGATTGTAATTGGACACTTGTTAATTGTCTCTTTAATAGGTGGTTAATGTAGGGGAAGTTATGCTGCACCTTTGAGTTATGTTTGGTTGGCTAATAGCATCTGGATATATTTTTTATCTTTCCTTGTCTTTCTTGTTGGGGTTGAACTCTTTGCTTGGATTGTGGTTTCTTATTGTTAAGATTTGTTTTCGAACTCCAATCCTATTTTTAGAAACACTGCGCACAACTTATCCCTATATTTTAGGAACTTTCTTTTTTATAATGCTTTGTTTAGATAAGGTAGAATTAGATAAGGATAAGGAATCATAGTTGGCTTAGGATTCAGTTTTTATTCTCTATATATGTGTACGTAGAATTAAGTTTTTTAAGCAATTAAAATCTGATTTCAGTTTAGTGTGGGTGTACTGAAAATTCAGACACAAAAGAAATAATTTATTCTTTCTCTCTTCCTTCCTTTTTCTTAAATTGTTTTTAAACCTACAATTGATATCAGAGTTGATTTCTTAAGGGATCTATGGATGGAATCTGAAAAGAGTTTAGACAAGATTGCTCCTCCAATCTTTGATGGAGAAAACTACCAACTTTGGGCGGTGAAGCTGGAGACTTACTTGGATGCTTTGGATTTATGCGAAGCAGTAGAAGAGGATTACGAAATTCCTCAGTTGCCAAACAACCCAACGGTTGCCCAGATGAAAAATCACAAAGAAAGAAAAACCATGAAGTCAAAGGCCAAAGCCTATTTGTTCGCTTTCGTCTCAACAACCCTTTTTACAAGAATTATGTCTTTTAAATCTGCGAAAGAGATTTGGGATTACTTGAAGAAAGAGTATGAAGGAGATGAAAGGATTCGAGGTATGAAAGTCTTAAATCTAATTAGAGAATTTCAATTAGAAAAGATAAAAGATTCTGAGACTGTTAAAGAATACTCGGATAGATTACTCGTTATTGTCAACAAGGTGCGAATGCTTGGTACTGAATTTAATGATTCAAGAATTGTAGAAAAGATTCTTGTTACTGTGCCAAATAGATATGAAGCTTCGATCACCACTTTTGAGAACACGAAAGAAGTTTCCAAGATCACGTTGGCGGAGTTGTTAAATGCCTTGCAAGCACAAGATCAACGAAGGATTATGAGAGAAGATCATGTTGTTGAAGGTGCTCTACAAGCAAAGCATCAAGATGATGGAAATAACAAGAAAAAGGTTTTCAAAAAAGGTTCAGCAACAAGTAGAGGGAACACTACAAATTGTCAAGACCAAAGCAAAGTTAAAAACCAAAAGATAAATTGTCCACCATGTCAACACTGTGGTAGAAAAGGTCATGCACCTAGGGGCGCACACGGATTGCACTAATCCGCGAATCCGGTCCAATTCGGACCAATTATCACTAATTGGATCAATTTTTTGATCCCTTGGAATGGATTGGATTGAAAAATCATTAATCCGGCTGGACTTGATCGGATTACGAATCCTACATTAAAAAATCGCGGATCCAATCTAATCCAGTCCGTTTAACACATCAACACATACATATATTTCATCATATGTACTATAGTAGCTTAATTAGCATCAACTCAAACTATCAACTCTAAACTAAAATATCTAAAAGACTATACTTGTTCTTAACTCTTTTATTATGCTTTCGACCTTTTTATTGTAGGTTGTATGTTCGACGTACACTTTTTTTGTTCTTTTGTGAGGATGTATGGTGAAGATTTGTGGATAACACATTTATTTATGTAGGAACTTATATTTTGAAGGTTATTGTGATTACAATTTTGTGGGAAATATGCTATATATAGATTTGTAGAATGTATGTTGTAAATTTGTCATTCATGAGATATATAATTCTTGTGATTCATTTGATTAAATCTAATTTCATAAATTTTGGATAGGAAAACGTCAATCCGCAGAACTTGATTCAATTCGGTCCGCATTTTGCAAATTGGATTGAGTTGGATTGATGAATTATTTGGATTGGATTGGATTGTAATTTTCCAATCTGCAATAATTGGATTGGATTGCGGATTGACCCTAATTGGACTGGATCCAATCCGTGTGCACCCCTATGATGCACCATATAAATGTTGGAAGAGACCAGATGCTAAATGTAGAAAGTGCAATCAACTTGGACATGAAGCTGTGATTTGCAAAAGCAAATCTCAAAAGAACAATGCAGAAGCCCAAGCTGTTGAAACAAATGATGAAGACCAGATTTTTGTGGCAGCTTGCCATTCAACTAAAACCTTATCTGAATGTTGGTTGATAGATAGTGGTTGTACAAACCACATGTCCTATGACAAAAGTTTGTTCAAGGACTTAAAGACAACTGAAATTCAGAAGGTTAGAATTGGAAATGAAGGCTACATCACAACAAAAGGAAAAGGAACTGTTGCACTAACAACAAGTTCAGATACCAAAACAATTTTAGATGTGCTTTATGTCCTTGACATTGAGCAAATCTTGCTTACAACAATAAAGTGAGTACTACAGAAATTTGGCACAAAAGACTTGGTCATTGCCACATTAAAAGAATGTTGAACATGAAGAAGAAAGCCATGATTGCAGGACTACCTATGCTTGATGATCATTTACTAAATTGTAGTGCTTTTCAATTTGGTAAACAAAATAGGATCCCATTTCCAAAATCAACTTGGAGAGCCCCCCAAAAGCTACAATTAATTCATACAGATGTGGCTAGACCTCAAAGAACTCCATCATAACAAGGTAACCTCTGCTACATTCTATTCATTGATGATCATACAAGAATGTGTTAGTTTTTTTTCTTAAAATTCAAATCAGAAGTGGCTAAAGTGTTTTGGAAATTCAAGAAGATAGTGGAAAATCGAAGTGGTCGCAAGATTCAAAGTTTGAGGTCTGACAACGGCAAGGAGTATACTTCAGCAAAATTTAATTTATTTTGTGAAGAATCTGGCATTAAACATCAGCTCACAACTCCATACTCTCCTTAACAAAATGGAGTTAGTGAAAGAAGAAATAGATCAGTAATGGAGATGGCTAGATGCATGTTGCATGAGAAGGAGTTGCCTAAACAATTTTAGGTGGAAGCAGCTAACACAACTGTTTTTCTTCAAAATAGACTTCCTACCAAGGCTTTGGAAGATAGAACACCATTTAAGGCTTGGTTTGGGTATAAACCTTCACTTGGCTTCCTTAAAGTTTTTGGTTGTGTATGTTTTGTTCACATACCGCAAGTCAAGCGTGACAAAATTGGCAAGAAAGCAATTCCAAGTTACAGTTCAATCTCAAAAGCTTATAAAGTGTATCATCCTCAAACTAAAAAAATGACCATCACTAGAGATGTACACTTTAATGAGGATGAGCAATGGGATTGGAAGAATCTACTAGGAACTATTGAATTCTCTCAAGATTTAAAGAGAAGATTTCTGAAGAACAAGCAACAAGTGGATGTTTGAATGATTCAATAGATGATCCTCCAGTCCGAGGTACAAGGCTACTTTCAAATATTTATGAAAGATGTAATGTAGCAATATGTGAACTTGTTGATCTTGAAGAAGCACTTAAAGATGTAAAATGGAAGAAAGCAATGGAGGAGGAGATGTTAATGATTCAGAAAAATAAACCTTGGGAGTTGGTTGAGAGGCCTGAAGATAGAAAAGTTATTGGAGTAAAATAGGTGTTTAGAACAAAGTTGAATGCAGATAGCTCCATCAACAAGTACAAAGTTAGGCTTGTTGTTAAAGCACAAATTTTTTGTGTTGATTATTCTGACACATTTGCTCCAGTTGCAAGATTAGACACTATAAAGCTACTACTAGCAGTAGCAGTGCAAAAAGGCTGGAAAGTGTTCTAGTTAGATGTCAAATCAACTTTTTTAAATGGTGTTCTAGAAGAAGAAATATATGTTGAGCAGCCTGAGGGATTTGTGAAGCAAGGTGAAGAACATAAAGTCTATTTGCTTAAGAAAGCTCTTTATGGCTTGAAACAGGCACCAAGAGCTTGGTACAACAGGATAGCTGAGCACTTGATCAACCTTGGCTTTATTAAAAGCCTATCAGAGTCCACTCTTTATGTGAAATATTTGGATAATTGCATTCTCATAGTATCCCTCTATGTTGATGATATTTTGGTGACTGGGAATGACTCGAGGCATATTGAGAAGTTCAAGAAAGAAATGATGCGAGTCTTTGAAATGACTGATCTTGGTCTTATGACCTATTTTCTTGGCATGGAAATCAGACAAAGCAAATTTGAAGTATTTATCAGCCAGAAGAAGTATGCAAAAGAAATATTGAAGAACTTTCGGATGGAGGAGTGCAAACCAATAAGCACCCCAATGAATCAAAAAGAAAAGCTGAGCAAGGAAGATGGTACAAATAATGTTGATGAAGGAAACTATAGAAGCTTGATTGGATGCCTAATGTATCTTACTGCAACAAGACCAGATATTCAATTCGCTGTGAGTTTATCTCGATTCATGCATTGTGATAGTTTAATGCATTTAACAACAGCAAAGAGAATATTGAGGTATGTCAAAGGCACTATTGACTATGGTGTTAAGTTGGAAAAATGTCAAAGCTTCAAGTTGCGTGGATTTTCAGACAGTGACAGGGCTGGATCAATTGATGACATGAAGAGTACTTCAGGGTATTGTTTCAGCTTAGGATCAGGTTCTTTCTCACGGTGTTCAAAGAAGCAAGAGATAGTAGCACAATCCACAGCAGAAGCAGAGTTCATTGCAACAGTAAATCAAGCATCGTGGTTGAAGAAACTCCTATGTGATCTACATATGGAGCAAAAAGAAGGTACAAAGGTTTTTGTAGACAATCAAGCAGCCATTGCAATCTCTAATAATTCAGTATTCCATGGAAAGACTAAGCATTTCAACATTAAGCTTTATTTCTTAAGGGAGGTGCAGAAAAATGGTGAAGTGACATTAGTTTACTGCAAGGCTGAAGATCAACTAGTAGATCTTTTTACAAAACCACTTCTGGTCAGCAAGTTTGAGTTTCTAAGGTAGAAGATTGGAATTTGCAGTTCTCAAAGCAAGGAGGAGTTTTAAGATTTGTTTTCGAACTCCAATCCTATTTTTAGAAACATTGCACACAGCAGGAACTTATCCCTATGTTTAGGAACTTTCTATTTTCTAATGCTTTGTTTAGATAAGGTAGAATTAGATAAGGATAAGGAATCATAGTTAGCTTAGGATTCAGTTTTTGACGATTTCTAGATCCAAATATCAGCAACAAATCATAACTGCGAGCTAATTTTTTAGAGCTAGTTTTCTATTATCCTTTGATTGGTTGGTTGTCTTAGAAGAAGCTACATGACTATTTTCTATGCCATGTTGTTCATGGGGTTTAAAGAAGTCTAGTGTAGGAACAACCTATATGAAAGGAAGTGCATTGCATTCGCAAGAAGTTGATCATTCCTTGCAAACTAACGGGGTTAAAGCAAGAGGTACAAAGTTTGTTATAGTTTTCCATTATTGGGTTGTGGAACCCAAGGATTGAAGCTTCGACTTCGCCTTATATTTCGCCCTCCTGATAGTTAGAATTAATTCGGAGAAGTTTAATTCGACGTGGAGAATTTTGGTAAAAATTTGCTAACTTAGAGAAGTTTAAGAATTTGTTATTTAAATGGTTAATAAACTAAAACTTATTTTATGGGATGTCAAAACAAGCACAATTATGCATTTATACCTTAAAAATTCACAATTTAATGGTTTTAAGTCAGTTTTATTGATAATGGTCATGCCTATTTGTGTATGGTAGATGACTTTTTAGTGATAATAAATACAATTAATTTGATTCTCTAACCATGTTATCAATTTCACATTCACATAAGTAAGATTAAAATTATGAAACATATATTTTTTTATATGGGTTTATGTTTTTTTTTTTTTTTTTTTGAGAAATATATGGCTATGTTTAAAGCAAAAGAAAAAAACTATTTTTCGACATTAAACATCAATAAAAAAACTACTAAGTGTATTAGAGTGAATCTTGATGCAAAATTAAGGGATCACATCATCAGTGTAGAGATTGTGCAAAAGTGAATAGATGTAGAAGTCTGAGATACGATAATAAATGTAAAATTCTGATAATCTAACTTGATTCTTCTCTCTAATGTGAGGTAAGTATAAACCTTCGTTGCCCTATACACTTGATTTTTTGACTGAAAAAGTTGGCAATTTCTCCTTTCTTTTAGCGATCCATATCTACTCGATTCAAAGTTGTCAACTTTTAACATAAACTTCAGAGAAGTTTTGTAATTTTTAAACTACCCATGAACTTTGTTTCGATCCCTTCAACCTCGATAAACTTTGCCTAAAATTCGGCTAATTTTATCGATTTTTCGTTCCTTGGTGGAACCTATTAGAATGAGGTGCTTCAAGCGTCACTAATATTAAAACAAGAGAAGCACTGTTGCAAGGATAGATCAAGTTGATTGAAACAATGAGTCGAAAGCAAGAAGAGGACTTTTTATCCCTATACGTCGCTATTGTGGGATCCATAGACACATTGGACTTGGATGTTTAAAGCTCAAAAAATCTTTGGATGAAGGAAGACTAGTTGCACTCTCACTCACTCCGGTGCTTGCTCCCGAGGATAAAGGTTAAGAAAGATTAAAAGAATAGAAAAGTATGTGTTTGGAAGTCTGATCTGAAATGTAATGTTGCACATGCGCCCTTGAGAACATGCACAAAGTATGGAAGTTGAGAGTCTTGCAAATCTGATGTGAAACTCCATATGTTTTTAACTGTTATGTCAACATTAAAATTGATACCTGAAAATAAATTTTTGTAGTGACTGTTGTAACATATGATGCTACAACAAAATCAACAAATGAGATCGTTGACATGAATTAATCATTTAGAAGTTGGTTCTCAAGATACATACATCTTGCAGAAAGTTATGAGCTACTCGAGGGAGTCTTCTCTTATCCTTGATGATATCATTAATTTATGCATCTAGTGTTCTTGAGTTATCTTTGACTTTTGGAGAGGAACACTGGTTTAGATGCACTTATTGTTCAATAATTGGATCATCCCTTGATCTAGCTGACTCGAAGTTGCAAATGGGTGCTTGGAATAGTGGTATATTCAGGAGTTTGGGCACTACTTAGAACTCTCATTTGTGTTGGGGGCTTACAATTTGTGCTGCTGAAATGAGTTTGTCATTTTAGTAATGTGACTGATTACTTTGTGTATTCTTTGGTACTAATGCTCTTTACTCTCTGCAGAAGCCGAAGTGGAATCCATCGAGATTGGAGGATGTAGATCCGAGCTCTGCGGAGGCTCTTTTTGATCCATTGGCCCCTGAAGATGAGGAGCTAAGAGTGTGATGACTGTCGACTTTTTTTTTCATACTTATGTTGTCCACATTTGTCGCGCAGTGTTGCAGTTTGTTGGATACACAGGGATGTGTAGACATTATTTGATACAACTTTGTAACAATTGTCTGTACTAGTGTGTCTTACTCAGATCTATTGGCTTAAAAAAAATGAAAAAAAAATCTTTTTTTCTATTGATAAATAATCTCATACTCACTCACGAAGATTATAAATTATTTCTTTTCAGATAAAAAGAGTTCATTAATTATTCTTTTCTATATGGACAAATACGTGTACTTGATTCATTATTTGCTCTTTGCAATATCTGCATGCTCTTGCCATTCTTTTGTCCTTCTAAAGAATTTTCATGAAGTGCTAGTTCTATTGGTTTAGCATTACTCATTTAAATAAAAGTTAAAGGTTTTATAAAAAAAAATGTTAAAAAAGGCTTTTTAATGAAAAATAAAGTTGAAGTTATAAGCCATCCCTTCCATGAATTAGGTTTTTTTTTTTTTTTTTTTTTTTTTTTTTTTTACCTTAGTGGGAGTCGAATCACGACTTTTCAAAATCTTGTCTTTTGACAAGTGATGTTTTACTATCTCACTAGAGATGCTTTGACAGAATTAGGGTTGTTAGTTTGGCTAGTGGAAGAAGGTTTCTTTTTATATTGGATTCCAATGGTTTTTTTAAGAAAAAATTAGCTGATTACCCCATGATATGCTTTGAAATTTTGATTCATAAATTTGCTAAATTAGGATATACTGTGCGCAACTCGATGCACATTCTGAAGGATGTGAACAACAATATGCACATTCTAAACGACTTAAACAACCATGTGGCAATTGTATGTGTCAAAATAATGGAACTTTATCTTTTCCCAAATTTTTTATCTACAATTATCTTTCAGGACATCTCTAAGAAATATATCCAGATTGCTCCACCAAATGTAATGACCAACGATAAAAGCTTCAATCCCAAATTAGACAAGGTCAAGGACTTTCTTATGTTGCTCTCTTTAACGCTGCGCATTGCATTGCAAAGGTAGAAACTCATGACGTTTTGTTTATTTCTGATCCATTTTGTAAAGAGTTACCAACCTATCACATGGTTGTCCCAAACTCAATTTTTATTAAGACTTGGAACCAACTATATAGAACACAATAGAAGACCCCAAAATATAGGCTGCACCACAAAAATAAAGTAAAAAATAAATTATAACTATTTTTGGAGATGTTTCCATCGTCAAAGCATTTATAATGAAATGGACAAAATATCATTTGTTAAAAGTCCAGACTTGAAGAGGCTATGTGTTTGACTTTCTTTGAGGTCAATTTTTTTTTTTGAGAACATTTAATAAGTGATTGGTTGTCACTTGTCATATTTTTGACACAACTTTTACAATTCTTTAAATTTTGTATTGAGATATGTGGGCATGTCCAAATGTGTCAAATGTAAGTGTCGGAATTATGTCACCCTACCATTATATACGTGCAAACTGCAAAGTGCTGGACGAAGCATTGACAAATGTAAATCTAGAGAGATCATAGTAAAAAAATTATAAAAAAAATAAAAATTAAAAAAGAAAGAAAAAAGTGGAAATCTTTGGTGGTCGCAAAGTGGATTCTTGGACACGAGAATGTCGACGTCGATTCAATGGTCCAATAATTCCAATGCCATTTTCATCACCCAAAACCGTTTGTGTTCCCGCCAAAGCCGGTAAGGGAGCACCAAAAAAAAAAAATGAAAGAAAAAAAAATAAAAATCAATCTATTGTTCTTTTCATTTAATTTCTTGAGGTTCTTTGGATCTCTTTGGTGACCTCATTTGCTAAATCCCCCAACATCTTATGTGATTTTTTTCTTGAATTGTTTGAGTTATGGTTCCTTAAATTCTGTTATTGGATTTTGGTAGCAGAATTGGGTGCGTTTGTGAAGAATGGGTAGTTATCAAAGGAAGGAAGATGAGAAGAATGAGAAGATTATTCGAGGGCTCCTGAAACTCACTCCCAATCGAAGATGCATTAATTGCAATAGTCTGGTGAGCTCTGCCTTCCCTTTTCATTTTCTTGCTTTTACTTTTCAATGCCCTTAACAATTTTTACAATCTATTGATGCATGTATTTATATTTTAGAGGTAATTTTCAATTTTTATGTCGACCTGAGACATAGTGTGTAATTTTTGGAAATGGCGATCGAAGATCGTTCTATAATCTATGCACAACTACTACATAAATGAAACCCTTATGTAGTTGTGCTTGGAAAAAGCTAAGAAGTAACATTGGAAGAATTGGTATCTTTGGTTTAGAGATGAATTTGGTGCAAGGTTTTATTCGAAACACCATTTTCTTCAACACAATGGTGGAAATTTTTTTATTATCATCAATGTTAATTTTAACCATATTAATGCTAACAATACGAACATGAGTTTGAGATTCCGTGAACATTATACCAAATGTCTGAAATGAACAATAATAAGGGTTTGTTGATTTTTTTTTTTTCAAATCTTGTTGCATTGATGTTCCTTACCCCCAAACTAAAGGGATACAACAACCATTACATCTTAAGCATAGACCAACATCCTCACGGGAGGGCAACAACCCCTCGAAATGGGAAGACAACCACCATAAGGAGAGGAGGGCAACAACCCCATGCAAGGGGCAACAAACCACTATAAGGGACAAAAAAACCTAGATCTCTAGAAACAAAATGAAGTAAAGGAAAACACAAAACTGCAGGTAATTACCCCCTAGGACTACACGCCATTGTGGGACACCACTTGCTTTCTTGAAGTCGGTCGTCGACGTCATTCTCACCGTTTGAAAAGATGGCTAACAATTAATGTGCTTCCACCTCCATTTGCTCTAGAGCCTAGTAAAAAAAGGCCATTAATGGTGATTGCGCCGATCACCTGCCAATAGTGCGAACAGTCAATGCTGCCAAAAAAAAGGGTGAGAAGAAGAGAAGGGACGAAGGGAAGAAAAGAATGGTGAGAGAGAAAGTGGAAGGAAGGCAGGAAGGTTGTTGAAGGAGATGAAGGCATTGTGAGATGAAGATTGAAGGGACAAGGGGGGAGATGGAGGGGATTGTTGGTGAGTGAAGGGGTGGGGAAGAGGAGTTAGAAGGGGAAAAGGAGAAAGGGGTCATTGACGACATCTAAGGCCATCGAAATAGGTCGCACCAATGCCGACAGCCCCAATAAGCGGTGGATCCGGAGGTAGTCTCTCAAAAGGGCTGAGGTGGCGCTAGCGTTTCTCTCAACAAAAACGAGAGAAACCCCAGACGTGTTTTTTAGGGTATGTTTTTTATCCTCATAAGGGTCTACTGGCTTTTTCAATTAAAATAGGAATGTTTATGACCCGATTATGCAATTATTATCCATTATACTATAATTTGTTTTCTTTGTAATGCGACAACAAAGCCTCAATCCCAAATTAGTTGGGGTCGGCTACATGGGTCAAACTATTCTATTGCGGAGCCTCAATCCCAAATTAGTTGGGGTCGGCTACATGGGTCAAACTATTCTATTGCGGAGCCTCAATCCCAAATTACTTTGGTTGGCTACATGGATCAAACTATTCTATTACGCTTGATTAAGTGCCATTGATGATGTGCTTTCCAAATACTTTACATCCCTCCTAATCAATGTGTCCATGAGCATGTCAATGATGGTAAAAAATGCAAATGCTGATAAAGATAGTTAAACCTAAGACCATACAGATCGAAGCTCTAGTGCCATGTTAGATCACCGATCAACTTAAAACCTCTTCTTGTTTAGCAAGGGCTCGGGAATGGACATTTATTTATTAGTAATGGATCTATTTGTTAGCGGCACTTGGATAAGTCCTTTTATGTGATGTGCCTTGTAACATCTTTTGCTTATGTTCAAGTTGTTAAACACTTGAAAAAAACAACATACCAACATTATGTTGAATGGGTGGTCATGGGTTTAGATTTAGAACTCTCAAATGGATGTTTGATTTTTTCTTGGATCAATACCCAAGCATGTTTTGACCATCTTGCCAAGAAGTCACAGGGAATCTAAATCCCAGTAGGAAAAAGAAAATGTTCCCCCAATACCTATCGACCTTAATAAAGTTCTAAATTCTTTACATGATACCTTGCGCAACTTATATAAGAATAGTATGTTGAAAGAATTGTCATTTGGAATGGCAGCGTCGGCTTGCTTAGTTTAATTCTATAGCATTTTGTAGTTCTATCTGCTATGGATTAGGGATATAATGGTATTGTTTTTAATGTGGTATTGAGAACCTACCAAAGAGCTATAACATTTGGATAAAGCGATGAGTGGCCGTGTTTTGGAACCACATAGAATATTGTTACTTGTTTATAAAGTTTATATCAATCCATATGGAACCCGATGCAATCATTTGATCTTGCTATTTATGTCTTATTCCAATCGCATGGAACATTTTAGGGTTTGTTTGTTGTTATATTGATGGTATTGAGGCCTATTACTTTCATATATGCAGGTTGATGTGGTACCTTGGTTTAACGTTTTATTTGATACTTCAATGAATATATGATAGTCTTCAAATTGGTATTTTGTTTGGTGACTTGTAGGAAGAAGCAAGAGTGAAGAGAAAATGAATTGAATTGTCAAACGGATGGTTATCCATATCTTTGGATTTATTCAACTACATGTCAATTATATGACAACAGTTCTTCTTTTTGTTCTATTGGATAATGGATGGAACCAATATATCATTATATTGTAAATATTCATTTCTAGAAATGTTCGAAAAGCTTTGCTCAACTATATATGATCATAATGCAATCATGAACTGCATTATGTCAGATCATTTTGCTACTTAAGCCGGTGGCATTACATAGTCAATGATGAGAAACTCATAGCATTCTGCCTGGTTTCAAGAGGAATTTCTACTTTCTATGCTGGTTCTAAACTGACCTTAATGTTCTTAAGAGTTAAGAACGGCTTTATGTTTATTTTTATACTTGTTGACTTCTTTACATCTTCTAGCCATTGTATTGTTCTTCATGTGATCAATAAATAAAAAAGATATGTTCATCTTACTAATGTAACATTCTTTTCTTCTCTTGTTTAAAGCAGGGCCCTCAGTATGTGTGCACAAGTTTTCAAACATTCGTTTGCACGACCTGTAGTGGAGTACAGTGAGTAACCCTTCTTTGCTAATGTTTCCTGACTACCGTATTATTTATTAAGGCTTCCGTTCTTTCCTTGTTACCACCATGTTGTTGATGATGCAAATAATAGTTCCATATGAATTGAATGCATACGTTGGTTCTTTGATCCAATGCATATGTCCTTCATGGCATATTTAGTGTGGTACATAAAGTGATTGTGCCAGTTTTGACTTTTTATTTTCTTCATGATTGTTCCAGTCGTGAGTTCACACATCGTATTAAATCAGTATCCATGGCTAAATTCACTTCAGATGAAGTTGCTGCACTTAAAGAAGGTGGAAATGAGGTAAACTTGCATGTTGCTTCATTATTGTCCAACAGGTTCAATCAGTCTCTCCCCATATAACATTGAAATGTGTTTTTTTTTTTTCATTTTTACAGTGTGCTAGGAAAATCTTTTTCAAAAATTGGAATCCACAGCGGTATCCACTACCAGATAGCAGGTAGTTAAATGTCTTAGTGAAGAAGTTAAACTTGGTAATTAGATAAATGAATTTTATTGTTTTATTTTATTTTTTTTTATTTTTGGCTTATAGTAACATTGAAAGACTGAGGAGTTTCATTAAGGATGTGTATGTTTATAGAAGATATGCTCATGAAGTGACAAGAGCGAAATCGGTACATAAGTTTCTGTCTTTGTCTCTTCATTTTTTCTTCAGTGGACAATTATGCTCACTTAAAGCTTTTGTTGCTTATCAATGTTATATGTTATTGAGGCGTAACTTAGGCGTTTTGGTTGAGAAAAGCAGACGTAAGCCTTACTCTTTTCTAACAAAACATGTAAAATAGTCAGAATAATCCCAAACTTTGTGTCTTTTCTCAAAATAATCCCAAACTATAAATTCTCTCTAAAAAATCTCAAACTATGACTATTCTCTCAATTTGATCCCAAAGTAGTCCTTTTAAAGAATAAAAATTAAAAGGGTATACAAAGTTTATCTTCAAACTTGTTTAGCGTGCCACACATCCCTCCATCGCGAGCGTTAAAATCTAAGCCCTAATTTCGTCGCGCCGAGAGCAACCCCAACTTTCACTTCGCTGCCCGCACATCCAACTCCCACTTGCATCGACCACCTCCAACCGTTTCCTACACATCCAACCTGCATTGGCAGCGTGCACCTTGCCATGCCTCTCGCCGCCATCCCCCTAGCCTCCACCCTCTTCCTCCAGCAACTACAAGGGCTCCAACTCCATCCTTGCCACCTGCGTGCCTCCTACAGTTCTCGTATGCTCCTTCAAAACTTGTAGAGATGGATTTTTGAGTTTTTGATTTTTTTTATAAGGTTTTGTTTTATAAAATTTTTTTAGGTGTTTGAAGGTAAATCTTTGTGTACTACAAAGAAGCTCCTTTTAATTTTTATTCTTTAAAATGATTCCTTTGGGAAAAATTGAGAGAATAATCATAGTTTGAGATTTTTTAGAGAGAATCTATAGTTTGGGATTATTTTGAGAAAAGAAACAAAGTTTGAAATTATTCTGACTATTTACCCTAAACATTAATGCATCATTAATGCAAATATTCAAGACAAACTTGGAATATTAACAAGTCTATATGAAGTGAAAGTCACTTTATTGTTGAGCATTGGTTGATCTAATCATATATAATGGACCTAAATGTATGAGAGAAGAAAACAAATTTGGAAGTGTAAATTATTACTATTAGTCTATCAAAATATTTAAATTGAACACAATGGAAGCGTTTGATCCATATATCCAACCCAATTAATTTGGGGCTGAGGCTATGTTGTTGTTGTAGTAGTAGTCTATCGAAATATTTAACATTTTCACATTATTTTTTTAAACTAATCATCACTCATCTCTCATTCAATGCTGGAACTGCATCTCTTTGTTGAGCAGAGATGTTTTTTTTTTCTTTTCTTTTCTTTTCTTTTCATGTCCCATGTTTAAGAAGCATCTGATGTTGCAACATAAGTGTTGCTGTTTGAACAGCGAACAGACCATCTCTGTTCTGCTACTGCAGCAACCATCTTATTATTTTATTTTTTTTAAGAAAAAGAACGAAGAGAAGAAGAAAGAGGGGAGGAGGAGGGTCTCTCGATGACTTGTTTTGTTTTGGAGTCTAGGGCATTTGGGGTTTAACACAAAAACACACTAAATATTTATAGGATGGAAGTTGGTGTAATTAAAGTAAAGGTGTTGGTTAAGAAAAATAGAACACACAGAAATAAGTGAACCTTAATAGTATAAAGACGCTTCAGTTCGGTTTTTGAAACAATTTTGCTTATATCGTATGAATTTATTTCTTGACATTTGTATGTCATTCTTGGCCCATTAGTGCCGTTTTATTTTGAAGTCATTTAACGTTTAGTATTTTTATTCTCTAACAGGGAAATATAGATAATTCATATGAGAATGGAAAGGTAGGGGCACATTCATTTGGATCAACTTTTGAAGGTGCACATGCACATCGTTATGATGAAAGATATCGGCCTATTGAAAGAAGTTCTTCTGAGAGAACATCTAAGCATGCTTACCGGAGAAATTCTGTCCACTTTGAGGTTGTTGATAACCGTCTTCGAGATAACCGCTCTCAAAATAATAAAACATCTGAAGACCGAAAGGTTCTTGATGTTGGGTCCATGACAATATCAAGTTTACCTGATAGTAATAGCAGAACATCTGTTGGAGAGATTTCGAGAGAAAATGTTCCGATATTTTGTATTGGTGAATCTCCAAGAACTGATGTCAGCAAGTTTGTTGATGGCGCACAGGTGAAGTTTCTCGTCTTAGTCTGATATTTGCTCATGAAGGAAACTTCTTCCTGTTCTTTCATATGACAAGCATGTCTGGTGTTATTGATTAATCCATTTACATGTTTTCAATTAAGATACACTCTACAGAACCATTCAATTCAAGCGCATGCATAAACTACAAAGTTTGATTTGTAGACACAGCTACTGGATTCAAAGATGTAGATATATTTGAAATATGTTCTTTAACTCAGATATGTCAATGACGCTGATAAATTTAATGGGCTTAATGATGCTATTTTTCTAGTAAAACACAAAAATGGTAGAAGACTGTTTGATTGATACAAAATGTACAGAAATACATTTTGTGCATGTTTTCAATATTATGTGCATCATGTTTTTAAATTTTGGTGGAATGCCCAAATTCAAGCTTGGGAGAGAGAGTAAGTGAGCCGAGGTTAAGTTTGGGAGAGAGCACACACCAAAATGCCAAGGCAAGAAGATACCGTCTTTCATCCTTTATAGTCTGCTCAGCATTCACTTGAGTAGTCAATGTGAGACTATTTTTAATGCTCCCCCTCAAGTCCAACGGGCGTTAGCCAAGTTGAGACTTGAATTAATTCGATCCTCAAGTCTAACGGGCATTATCTCATATCTAACAGGCAACTACCCAACTGTGACAGGCATTATTACCTAACTCAAATCCAACAGGCACTAGTCAACTTGGGATGGGAAGGTCAACTTCAGACTTGACATCAATGAATCTTTAAAGATCATGAGGATAGCCTACATTAGATAACTTGGAATGAAATCTTGGGCAACCTTTTTATTTGCTTGATACCATTTTAGATTTTGTAGGATGGAATGCCCAATTCCAAGGTTAGGAGAAGGTGTGAGTGAGTGACTTGACTTCCATGAATTTCTTTTCCTTTGATAGCTGCAACCAGATCATTCATAAAAATTTATATTTTCTGTTGTTCTCCAATACTTGAATTCTACCAATTTGATCCTTATTCAATGACCTGCTTAATTTTCTGTGTAACGTACTTCAAAATTACTGAAATATTCATCCCTCAAAGTTTTCTTATTGCAGAAAAATGAGATTTCAAGTAGTCCCACGAGTAATGATGAGCCATCGGTTGAATCCAAAGGGGTGAATATAGGAAATTTGATTGATTTTGATGTTGATCCTCAACCTCCTGATGCAGGAGAAGGACCGTCAGCTCAGTCATCAAGCACACCTACAGATCAACTAAGTACTCAATGTGCAATTCCATCCATTAATGGTGACTGCTTGGCTTCATTTGATTTCATTACACATAGTGCAACCCTTGCCTCTCGGGCTTCTTTAAGTTCACTACCACTTCGTTCCATATCATCACCAGCTTTAGCTTCTCTTTCGGAAACTGTGTCATCCGCACCATTTACAGACCAAGATCAACCTTTTGTTCAACCGAGAGATCCTGAAAATGCAAATACTGTTGGATCTATTTCATCGTTATCCACAAGTGCCAATGCCCAACCTCCCAAGCAATTTGCTCCATCAATTGAAGGGACTCACCACAGTCGGGTAAGTAGTGTGCCTTGTGGTTGATTGCTATGGTTCGTTGCCAAGGGTGTGATAGTTCTGTTATTCGTACTTCTGCCAAAGTTTCACCACAACTAAATGGATATTCACATGAGTCTTGCAGGAATTACAGACTGTTTCAACTGCAAAGTCATGTCCGGCACCATCCAGACTAGCTGAACATACAAGTGCTGAGGTTGAGACACAACTTTCTTCCGTGCGAGGCAAAATTAAGTGGGAGAAAAGAACTGCCAGAAGTAGTAGTTTTACCTTATTTATATCTCCTTATTGTGTTCTCAACTGTCCATTTCTCTTTATTAAATGAATGGGTGTGTTTGTGTAGGATCTCTTTACTGCTAGCTATTCATCCGCTTCTGGACCTGTTTTGGGCTGGCAAACTGGAGCATTACATAACATGCCATTTGGGGCACAATATAATCCTCAAAGCGTAACTTGAACGTTAAATTATTGTTGTGACTTGTGATCATGCCTAGGTGACTTTATGAGATACGTGACAAGTAATTATAAATGTGACTTTTCTCTGACAGCTATTGCTAAATATTCCTCATTCACCAAGCTTAGCTAATCCATTTGATAGAAGTCATGTGGAAACGGTATGCAGGTTCTGTTCATTCGAAGTTTTGTTTCTTCAATTGGTAGTGTTGCTCATGAATAAACTTAAATGATGTCTTCCCATGCTAATTGAGCTTCAATTTGCTCAAATTAAGTCAAGTTTATGTATATTATTTATGATTTCCTTCTGGCTGTTACTCTGACTGTTGCTTCATTTACTATGTTTAGTAAATAGTCTCAGAAACACATAGATAATCTTTAGATAAGTCAATCTCTTACTGTTGCACTTATTATAAGTGCCACTATCGATCAGTTTTCCATACCTTTTCTCAATATGTGAAGATTAACTTCTTAGATGTTCAATGAATCGATGATGTGTGCATCTACAAGTTCAACTGCTCAAGTTCTAGTTCATATGATTAAGCATATCTATCCATATTCCATCCAGACAAGGGCATTCATTCTGCCACTTCTTAAAGGTCTTTCATGATAAACATTAATTCTAATAACCCAGGCACTTCATTTTCAACATATTTAACACAAACTTTTGTGATGATAGTTCATCTTTTCGATCTTTGGAAGAAAATTGTTGCAATCAAAGTAATTTTACTTTATTATTTCATTTCTTATTTTATTCATCTGCTGCATGATATATCTTGGTTTGAAGCAAAAAATCAGAATTAGCACTAAACAACTTGCTGGCTACTTCCAAGTGTTTCTTGAATTTCTTTAGGAATCCTGCTAGTTGTGCCATTGACTTCTCTAGGACTTGAAGAAAAAGTAACCAAGAATTTCATCTATTTCTTGGTTTGGAAAATTTGAGTTGCTCAGATAATGAGTTTATTTATAGGAAGAAAGATAAAATGAATAAATAAATAATTGTTAGATGTGTCAATTGAAAGCGCTCTACAAATAGCTCATTTCTTTATTTGTGATCAAATTCTTGTACTTGTTATATCTTGATAGCTGTTCACATGAGATTGAAGATATGCTTCTTACCACTTTCATTATAATTTCAGTTACCTGTTCAATCAACTATCGCTTCTATGATCAATCAAAACATAAATTTTAATGTATATAAATAATTCTTCATAGAAAAATTAACAACTTTTGGGATTTACATGCTTCATAGTTAATTCCTTAATGAGGAAGCATTATGTGCTAGCATTTACATAATTATACTGATACACCATGCAGATTTCATCCTATGGATCCTTGCAAGGAGCATTGCCAAACATGGCAGCCCGACAAGGAATGTTGCGAACATCAAGCCTTGGTAACCTTTCCTCACAATATATCACTCAGTATTCTGCAGCTCAATCACCAGCCTTTTCATCTGTTGCTCCTTCGAGTAAGTTGATTTCTTCTTCCATTGTATTTAGAGTGATCTGTTGCAAAGATATAGGTGTTTTCTGACGTTTTTCTTACAGCTACAGATATGCATGTGGTTCAGCAAGTGCCTTGTAACTTTTCAGCTTCAGGGTAATCACCAGTTCATGCTAAATTTTTTTAAGAAAAATGTTTTTTATTTTTTCAATTAGCGGGTAACCGCTCGACTTAAATTCTATTAGTTAAAGACGGATCTAATACTATTATACCCTTTCATTTCCCAAACTTGGATGTGAAGAGCTGGGAAAGAGAAATTTAAGAATGTGAAAATGCAATGGAGGAATGAACGAATGCACGGTAGATACTTGAGTACAATGCCTATCAAAACTAAAAATAAACTCTGCATATATATGAGGTCATTGCATAACCTCATCCTTCCTTATTCTAATCTGATTAGTCAAGAATATACACATGCATAAAATGAGCATAGTGGAAATGAGGATGCTTAAGAGGATGTGTGGTAAAACTCATAAAAATAGAACAAGAAATGCAAAGATGCAAAGAAAAGTAGGAGTGGCACCAATCGACGCAAAAAATAGGAAAGGGTGGTTGCCAGTGGTTTGGGCACATGCAAAGACAGCTTGCAAATGCTTTGGTTAGAAAACTCAATACATATTAAAGATTTTAAATGCACACTGTCAAGTTCATTAAATTGAGCGGAGTGGAAGAGCTTAATTGATGCAGCTAACCCCAATTAATTTGGGCTTGAGGTTTTGTAGTTGTTTATTGATTAATCAAGAATGCGAGGTACATATTTATAGAATCAAAGATTTTATGCAAGAGGAAAAGCAAAATAGATATGTCATATTTACTTCGATCAAAAGAAAATTGAGAAAGCAATATATAATCAAAGATTTTATTTAATTTATGTGTCCGTGTTTGTGCAATCACCTCTCAAATAAAACCCCTTAAAATTGCAATGCAGCTACAAGAAGCATCAAGAACTTCCCATTTTAAAATGTAAATCAATGTGAATGATGCAAAAAATGAATGCAAAAAATGACAAGGTTGGGTGGGTTTGAATCATGTTGGAGTAAAGTTGTTGGTTTCTTATCTGAAAAAAAAAAAGAAAAGAATGCAAAAAATGATGGCAAAAGTGTTGAAAGTTAGGGTTCGTTAAATATAATGAAATGAACCACAAAGTTATCACTAGCGTATTACTATTCTACCCATGAACTAAGCTAATAGTATTACTACTCAATACGCAGTCTGAACTAATATTCTAAATTCTGAAGTATCCTATTTCTTTTGTTAAGAAAAAAGAAATTTGAGAATATATTAATTCAAACCTATGTTACCCGCACCTTCACTCTACCCGAAAGAACCTGTGTTGAACACTTGAAAATCCAACACTTAAAAAAAGATTTGGATACTTCATTTTAAAAGCTTGTTGTATAACAAGATTCAAAATGTAAAAGAGGAAGAAACAAAAGTAACAAGAACTTCCTAATGTAGAATAAGAAACAAAAAATAAGAGAAAAAATATAGGTTTATAAGCTATTATATAGTTATTAGTACATTACATATATCTAAGCACGTGTCTTAATTTTTCAACCCTTATCATTGAGTCCCCATGTCCTTAAATTAAATAATAGGCATGCCCAACCTTTAGACGCATACCCACACCAAATCTGGGTAACATAGGTTCAAACCAATAGTAAGAATTTGCCATCAAATTGTTGTGTTTGCATGTTTAAGGCATGTTGACACATATAGTTGGGTTATGCTTGTGGTCTCAAAACTCCCAGAACTTTTTCAAACTTCCCCAAATCATTTAAATTTTTTTAAACTCCAAATTGGGAATTACATGCGTAAAAGCTCATAAAAATTCATGCTAATGTAAGGGAAAAACTTTATATTTAGGTGTAGAAAGGGAAAAGCAAGAAATATTACAAGAAACGCGATTTATTGATGTGTCTTGAAAAGCACTTGGATCATACTAGCACTTAGATGTAGTTATATATATTGTTCCAGTGTCAAAATTTTACAAAACTTCCCTAGTTCAAATTAGGCTTCTACTAATTACTTCCTAATTTTAAGTGGTAGAAGTTATAGGCGAATCAAATTTCCGCTCCTTGGTTTTGAATGGCATTGTTCTTTGTCAGATCCCTATGCTCTTAATTTTGGTCCCCGACTTAAGGTGTTATATCTTTTCTTCCTTGCATTACCTATGGATAAAGTTATCCATTAAAAAAAATATTGTCGAGCCCTCATGGTCCCAGGGATATGAATCATATGATCATTATTCTTAGTAACCCAATAATAGCAGCATTTAAAGTTACTACACCTCTAATTAAATTTCAAAGTTTAATAGGTCGGATGACTTTTTTTTTCAACTTGAAAGATGTCATTGCTTCATCAAATGTTTGTTTTCTGCTTGGTATAGAACTTAAAAGCCTTACAGAGTCTTGAAATTTTCTGCTTTTGTTCTTTCATCTAGAATTTATATAGTTATTTTTTTGGTTTCCCATGTGGTATACGGTGTCAACCTCACCAACTAATCCACACTTGGGCATTGTGGGGCCCATATGGAGGGTGGCACTCCCAACAGGGGTGGAACTAGGGGCGGGGGGGAGAAAAATTCGAGTGAATCTGTCCCCTGCTCCCCATTACATGCTCCCGCCCCTTGAACCCCTCTTCCACCCCCGACCTCTTTTCTGCCTCCTTACAGTCGATACTCTTCCCGTAGAACAATTGATCATGTTAATAATATATGCATAGTGGAACAAAAAATAAATTTCTTTATGTATTTAGGAATATCGTTACATAAAACTTGTAATGTTCATATTTTTTAACTAAGTCCAAATGGGTCGTTTGTATAAGCACCTGTTGTAAAGATATTGATAGTTTCACCAAAATTTTATGGAACTCAATTACAAGTTGTGGTATGAAAGTTACGGCCAAAACACACTTGATCAAGGATGGTAAAACTTATATCTAATTACAAATGTCTCCGTAAAGTAAACTTTAAAAAGCTCTCAAACTTCATTTTTTATTGTTTCAAATCATAAACTAATTAAGTGAAAGTTGGGGAGGAGGAAAAATAATTGAGAAATGATCTAATATTTTTTTTATTTAACAAAAAATTACAAAATTAACTCCCTTCTCATAGAATTTTGCTTGTATCTTAATTTATATTGCAAATCATTATGATTATTAGTTTGTTATTCGATTTTGAATTTTTGCTAATATAGTTTTTTCATTTGACATGAAAAAGTTATTGTTGGAATATATAATCCTACATCAGAAATATAATAAGATTTGGTGTGGTATATAAGTGGTGTAGATTGCATCTTAGCACAAGCCAGTTGGTTTTATGCAAGATGGGCTCCAACCCATTTGTATACCCACGTGTGCATGTGCAGCCCAATACTTTTTAGGCTCATAGATTTTTATATGGTATCAGAGCGGAATGATCTAATAATTAAGTGAAAGTTGTGGGCCTAAAGCCTATAAGAGTAGGCCTAGGCATGTTTATACAGACATCTAAGAGTAGGTATATATTTGGCAAGTGACAACTAGTCCAGGCCTAATTGCACTTGAGAGGGAGTATTGGAATATATAATCCCACATCGAAATACAATAAGAATTGGTGTGGTATATAAGTGGTGTAGATTGGATCCTAGCACAAATCAATTGGTTTTGTGCAAGATGAGCTCCAACCCCATTTGTATACCCACGTGTGCATGTGCGGCCCAACACTCTTTAGGCCCATATATTTCTATAGTTATTCTATGTGGCCCGCCCAAGTCTGATATGGCGCACCACTCAAACACACACCAACTAATTTTTCTGGTTCCGCCATTGCTCCTAACCTAATTTTTTCCATCCAAGAAACTAAACTCAAGACCTCACTTAAGAGGAATCGAGTACCTTACCACTCAAACCAATCAGTTGGTGATTTTTAAATAATTGTTTTAGCGTAGCCTAAATGGTAATCTATAAATAAACAAATTTTAGCGTTGCCTTGAAATTTCTTCGTAAGTTCTTTCATTTACAGTCGTATTCAAAAATAAATAAATAAAATACAATTCCTATGTTCTTTTTGGACTTCTTTGCCTTCTTGAAAACCAACCCTATTGTTTTCATGAATCCCACTTGTGAAGGCTGCGAAAAATCTTCAATAGAAGAAGGTTTGAGAAAGAGAAATGAAGAGGGTACCTGAGGGAGATATTGGGCTCTTCAATTAACTTTTATCATTTTTCAACTAATAAAGTATAAAAGTCTAATGCATTCTAGAATATGTCTTAGTGAGGATAGGATTGCCCATGACTTAATACTCACATATATTAACATTGCCTTGTTAATGAGGAGCCTTTCTAGCAATTACATTTATTTCCTTTTTGTTACCTGCAGCTCTCAAAGATTTTCAGGCTATGGAGGCCAGGGAGCAGCTTTTATTTCTTCAAATTCAGATCCAGAGCAGTGTCGCGGTTCTTCCCATCCCTCCACACCAAATTCTTTCACTCGTGCAGGAAATCCATTCAGTTAACTGCAGTTTCAACACATAAAAGGGTAGATCTCCATTTTAAGACACCTCCAAAAAATAAAGGCTGCTCTTCATTTTATGCAACGTCTAATCCACTTCAAGCCTTCAATCTGACGACTCAAAAGAAAATTTTAGTGATTAATTTCATTTTGCTTGAGGCCATGGAAACCCTTGCAATATAATCCATCAAAGTATTTCTATCGTTGGCCAAATGTGACACTAGTATTTCATTTGTTGCGCAAAGATACTTGTGTGGATGAGGCACCCTGCGCGCAGCAATTGTAAAACATTGTTGTATCCTTCAGTTTTCATGGTAAACTTGCATCTTGTTACCAATTTGCTCTTCCCCTTTTTCCCTCTGAAGTGCTGTTATATCCATTGACCTGATGTT
This sequence comes from Stephania japonica, assembly GCA_039657345.1. NCBI lineage: Eukaryota > Viridiplantae > Streptophyta > Magnoliopsida > Ranunculales > Menispermaceae > Stephania > Stephania japonica. The sequence continues at coordinate 39,294,826 of CM077559.1, forward strand.
AAGTTGTATTGTATTTAGTGTGAAATATTGAGTTTACTGACAGGCTTGTATGAATTACAAAGAAAAGGATGCACGTAAAACTGCGCAGTGCTGCTTAATGTTAACAGTCTGTTCTCCTTAAATGTAACCTTTTGTGCTCAATGATATATACTTCTCAGAATTAGAGTAGATTTTAGTGGTTCTTTGCTGCATATCTTTGAGGAGGTTGTCCTCTTGGTGAGGTTATCGACTTTGCTGTCTTCCCAATTTTTTTATTTATTTTTTAACTTGACTTTGCATGGAGAATTAAAGAAGATTATAGTACAAGTTTGAGGCTGGAACTCAGCATTATAGACCACTTTGTGACGCTGAAGAGAATTACAGAAGCGGTATTGTTGATATTTCGTTGAAGGCCTAAAATCACTTGTAATTCGTATTTAAATGTCTCCTAATGACCACAACCGCCCCACTTTAATTTTATGTTAATTACGTCAATTTCCAGTGTGCCAGACTCATAGTAATACGGGATTAAAAAATAATGGGTAACGTTGGTAATATGTACTCTTGAACCAAAAACAAAAAGTACTCTTGTGTGTGTCGGTGTGTGTCTACACATAAATATATGATATGCTAATGAAGGTCGAATGGTTGATTATGCATATTGATTTCCATTTGAGACAATTCCTCATTATACATTCTAAATTATTGAGATGTGAGCATACTTTTGTTGATTTTTTTTTTTTTTTTTTCCTTTAAGAGCTTTGTCATGGTACTTTATGTGGAGCATTGGGAATCGACAATATTTTCTTTTTCTTCATTAGCTAATATATGTTGAGCCCTGTTAGAAAAGTCGAAACGCTAGAAATTAAATAACTTGAACGTATAATAGTAGAGCTGAATAACTTAGGATACATTAACTATGAAAAATTTAGAAATTACCAAATCACATCATTAACATTATAAAATCGAGTAAGTTTAAACTCTATAACTAACTCTAACTAATTTAGGGTTAAGAATTTATTGTTGTTATTAGTTATGTTGGACCTCTCTTCCTCCTGCTCTCTGGGTTCAGTCAAACTTAACTCTCGTCTAGATTTATTGAGTGTGCGTCTCAAAAAGAAAAGGAAATGAATATGACCAAACACTGCCTTATTTCTTGCAAGGTAGGATACATCTTCCGTGAAATACTTAGAACTTAAGGAGTAATCTTGGACACCACAAATTTAAAAAAAAAAATGAATTTATTTCATTCTGTAATTTCCTTTTTTTTAAAAGGAAAATTATTTAGGGACATGTTGCTACATACATTTCATACATTGTTTCTATAGCCCTTCAGCTTTAGAGTGCATCTCAAGTTTAAGCCTTATTAGTTCACTTTGTAAAGCATTGACCTCTGACCTCTTTAGAGCATGTGAGCATAAGATTCATTTCCTCATAGTGAAGGCAGAAAAATAGGAGCAATAAATAATGAGGAACTTTTCTATTACCCAGAACCATATCAATTACATTTTTTAAGCATTTACAATCAACTAAAGCTTAACTTGATTTTTTACCAATGAATGTAATTTTCATAAATATGAATGCCTTAAATGACACTGCCTTGTGGTCATAGACATTGAAAAAGATGACCTTTAATCTCACTTTTATAGCCCTAACTGATATTGTCAAGTCACCTAGTTGCCCAAGATGGCATTCCTTCCTTCGTCAATATCGATAACTAGGAGATGCTCCGGATCCGACCCATTTGGTCCTTCAGAATAGAGAGTGGGAAGGTAAGCCTTATATGCTGGAAGGTACCTCGAAACAAAGTCCATAACCTGCAAATTTGTCGAAAAAAAAAATCAATCCCAAAAACTAAACTCTGACTAACTGAAATTCTGATTTGTAAATTTTAGATAATAGCCAAACTATCAAACAATAGCAAACAGAAACCTACCTCTTCGTCAGACATCCCAGGTTTGCCTTCCTCTCTCATTGCGATCTCCGCCTGCAGTCGCCCACATGAATACATCAGTCAGTATTGTTCGTGATGAAAAAAACTTTTAGAATGCACGAAAAAAGTACTTAATTTCGGAGGATTTGAATGTCTTAGCATACCTGCAATCGCCATTGGTACACGCACTTGGGCTCTTTGATCTTGATTACTATCCATGAATTGATGAACTTGTCCCACGCATCATAGTAAGCTTCAAGGTTTTTGTTCACAATCTCCAGCTGAAAATGAAAAAAGAGCACGTTGAAATTGATTGTATTGAGTAAGTTGTTATGGTTTTGGAAATATGACATCTAATTCTAGCTTCGAATCAAACTATGTAGCTAATTAATTAACATGGTGACTACCAACCTGGGGATCAATAGCTTCGACGACTTCCATTGGAACAGGTTTGAAACCAAGCATCCAGCCTTCAAACAAGACAACCTAAATTCACAGCCAACAAGATGGTAAGCAATCTCGCCAAGCATGGCAATTCTGTACTGGAATCAAATATCATAGAGAAGACTATCTTACCGTAAGTGGTCCTTCGATCTCAGGCCAAGTTGATGGATCAGCTCTGTCACCCCTTCCACCATATGCAGACTGCACAAAAATTCATATGGTAATTAATATCATGCTTAAAATACCAAAAGGAAAAAATAAAAAAAGGAAGTTTTAATTGGCAGATACTTACTTTATCATAGCGCGGCAGCTTCATCTTCATGCCTAAACACGATATACAAGAAATTATTTCCAGTCAGAGATCATTGAAAATGAACGGAAAAATAAGACATCATCTTAAAGAACAACTTTTCTTACTAGATGGGCTAATTATCCTGCGTAAACAAATAACAAGAAGTATATATTGCTAAAAGCACAATAGCACAGGGTGGCATTCCTCACCTTCTTTAGTCAATTTAGTGAGAGCCGCCAGGGTTTCAACCGATAATGGCAGATCATGGCTTCCAGCATTTCCACGATACTGAAGACATAAATTTAATAATTATCAGAAAAAAGATCTGGTTGATTGCTCGATTTGGTCAGAGACATAAGGGAATGTTTTCGATTAGTACCTCAAGGAGTGCATTTTCTGGGTTTTCCTCCCTCAGCTTAGCCTGGAAACAAAAAACAAGATCATAAATTTCAAGCAAATAATAAGGGAAAGGGGAAAAACAATGTTTTTTTATCAAATTCAACAACATACATATATATTTACCTGATCCTCATATGTCAGATAGAAATCATCGATCGATATTGTAGCAGACTTGCTGAAATTCAAATTGAAACCCAGAGTTAGATTGCATGATAAAAGTGTAAGCAAACAAAAAAAAAATCAACTTATAATTTCCATATGCAACTTGCCTGCCTGTAACTCGGAAAAGATAATCCAATGCAAAGACAAGGGTAGTCTTCCCACAACCTTGTGGCGCACTAAAACCAATCTGAACAAACAGAAAACCCAAAAAAATGTTCAATTATATATGCAGTAGTTCTAAAGTAAGTTACCGAACTCAGTGTCTAGTGGTTGGTGCATCATGATTTAAACGACAGAATGCAATTGAAAATTATGCCAAGAACTAGAATCTGCTCATTTTTCCAAAATTGTTGAATTAGTGTCATACCACTAGAGGAGGAATATCGTCGTCATCTTTGAACTTTGACCTGTGTTGCGAAATCTGATCTTGGCACCAGATGAACACTGGTATATAGTAGTGAAACACCCTAGATTTCTGAGGGAATGTAAGACTCAATTCATTTAGTTGGAACAATCTGCACACATAGAGACCATATTCCAACCACTTGTCAATTTTTGCTGCCACCGTTTCGGGGGTCACGCCCAGTTTATCAATGAGAGGTCCTGAGCATATGAAATCATAAAGGTCTTCGACGGCAGAAACAACAGCAGGTGCAGTGGGAAACACTGAATGCAAAGGCTTGCATCCATTGTTAGTGACAACTTGAGTCGAATTGTGTTGCAGCCAAGATGAGTTACGATTAGAAATTAACCCTGCAAGAGATCAAATAAAAAAAAACCATAACAATTAGAATACATAATCTCAAAATTCCCAGAAATATGCCTAATAAATTCAGGCTCCTACAATCTTACACAATAAAGCGCTCCTCCACCTCTTTCTTCTTTTCTTGTAATTCAAAAATCAAATTACTTTCATGTGCAGAATTTGAAAAAATAAAAATAAAAGAACAAAGAGAAGTATATTAAAAGTTACAAAGTTTGGATTTCATAAAGGTTAATTTCTCAAATTTTAACATATACCAACGGATCAAACAATCTGGTCTCTTTTAAGTGATTTTTTCTCAGTTTTTTCAACAACACTCATAGTGTTATCTTAAATCTCAGTGTACCAACCTTAAAATTTCATTTTTTTTTTGATCCATTAAAATCTCATTTTCAATGAAGGGGTATCTATCATATAAAAAGTTCAAGCACCAAGTTTCTTAGATCAATAAGGCACCATTTGTTATTTATTTTTTATTTTCTAGACTTGGGTTTCAAATAGAGTAGAAATATTATGGATTATAAATAGAGGGCATGACATGTAAATATCTGTAGCCACAAAAAAGGTAAGGTTGGCTTTCTTTTTGAAGATTGAATGGTACATGTTTGTCTCAATAGAACCCCACAAAAGTTAAGGAAAACATCAACTCTCCTCAAATATCTACTTTGGTTTCACTCCTTAGAACTCATTTCAAGAGTATGCATTTCAACACAAACCATACAAAAAATAAGAAAAGAAAATTAAGAAAAATACCAAAAAATCCTCACAAAATCCCCTAAAAATATTAAAACTTATCCAAAACAAAAATAAAAACCATATGAAATAAAAATAAAAAATAAAAATGTAGCATTTTTGTTCACCAATTGTAATTTATCGGCAAACCCCACCAACCAAAATCTCGCTGCCACCACTAAATAACAAAGCCAGATTAATACATTAATAAAAAAAAAAACCCACTTTGAAATTATCGAAATCTCAGAAAATCAAGATTAAGATTCAATCAGAAACGAAAAATACAAAAAGGGGCGTCGGAATTTCCATCAAAAACAACAAATGCATCACCAATTCTATCAATGGTGAAGAACAACAAAAGGGTAATGAAGTGAATGAGGCAGAGTACCTGATTTTTGAGAGACAAGCGGCATATTGAAGGACAATCTAGAAAAGGGGAATGGAGAGGATGAAGAATTGGAGAGAATTGGAGATGGGTTTGTAGAATTGGTTCTTGTCGTTGGAGATGGTGGTGATAGAGAGAGATGATGAGGAGAGGAGGCATGGGAGATGGTGTGGTATTTATAGGCATTTGTGATGGTAGTAGTAGTACTTGTAGCAGCACACGTGGTTGCTGATGATGATGATGATGATGATAATGATGACGATGATGAGTGAAGAGGAGATTGAAAATTTGTTGGTGCTACGTGGGATGGAGTCGGCAGAGATAAGATGTTCAACATAATCGACTTCCCCCCCTTTCACGCCCTTTTACGCTGCTTCTTCCGAACTTTCGTCTCTCTCTCCCTCTCTCTAGTTTCTCTCTCTAAAACGTAGAAAAGTGTGCGCGTTCAAATAACGTTGGACCGTTCAGGTTGTTGAGGAGATGCAGTGCAGGTGTCTTCTGCAAGCCTTTTTTTTTTTTCTTTTTTTTTTTTTATAAGAAAATGCCCTCCCGAAGTTGTCGCTCTGCTAGTGTTTACCTTCCGTTATGTGAAATTACCTATTAGCCCCCAGGACTACACTTTTCTCGAACATGGGCTGCGTTTGGTAGTTTCGAATACTGTTGCATTGTTGCCTGCTGGTCAAAAGTCATTATTGAAATACTTCATAAAAAAAAAGTGATTATTGAAATAGTGAAATAATAAAAATCTAACTTAAAAAAAAAAAAAAAAAAAAAAACAAAACAATACAAAACAAAACAAAACAAAAGTTGCGCTATAGGCATGCCCTTGAAGCAAGAGGGCAACCTAAAGACTTAACATCTCCAATGCCACCATGAATGGGGTGAAAGGGGAGAAAACATATTCTACTTCTAACTAAGACATTATAAGAAGAATGAGTTGTGAAGTGTAGCTATGTGAAGTGTAGCTACTGTGACAAAAATAAAAATAAAGAATGTGATAGGAAAGAGGGGGTCGCCTTCGTTACTTTATTGATAACAAAACTGAAAAGGATTACACCCTACCTGAGAAGGAACCCTAAACCCACTGAGATGGAGAGACTCTCTCCGATTCTCAAACCCTCACTGCTTACAAGATGATCAATGAATGGGGTCATGAACAGTGACCCCTTATATATCCCCCATACCTAATCCCTCTCCTGGTGAATGGACACACATTTTGACATAATTATAACACACACTGACTCAGCTGCTATTAACTATAACTTCCTCACACATCAGCTAGTTCAGTCCCACAGTAGCTTCTTTTCCTTCACCACGACCCCTCTTGCACTGGTACACCTTGACAATCGTTGGTTTCGTGGCCTTATCATTACTCCTATCCCTGAGAAGCCACTTTGTCCTTAAGGTGAAAAGCAGGAAAAGATTTACGGACATGACGGACTAACCCCAAGAGGCGTCCGAGACAGGAAGAGAAAACCACTTGATTAGCACCTCTGGCCCAGCGGAAAGGGAGCGGTACGCTATGACAGCCTTAGGTTCCAAAGGAACCACCAAAGTCTCAGGTAAGAACGAGGGGAGAGAAGAAAAAATGGGAGGGGTACCTATCACCAGTTTGAGTTGCGAGACATGAAAGACTGGATGAATGGAAGCGGTAGGGGGAAGGTCCAAACGATAGGCCACTGATCCCACCTTCGTCACAATAGGGAAAGGACCGTAGTATCGAGGACTCAGCTTCATATTAGTCCGACGAGCGACTGTCATCTATCGGTAGGGACGTAATTTGAGGTACACCAAGTCCCCTATATGAAAAACCACCTTACGTCTGCCTTTATCGGCTTGCTGTTTCATCATGTTCCGAGCAAGTAAGAGCTGGTCACGTAGTTCCCGGAGGGCCTGATCACGACGGGACAACAAGTCTGCAAGGTCTGAGTGAGTGGAAGAAAAAGAGATGCCATGCTGGAACAAAAGGGGCGGGTCACGTCCATAAACGACCTTGAAGGGAGTGCACTGGAGCGAGGAATGAAAAAAAGTATTATACCAATACTCAGTACAATGAACCCATAGAGACCACTGCTTGGGTCGTTGATGCACAAAACACCGTAGGTAGGTTTCAAGGCAACGATTCAACACTTCGGTTTGGCCGTCGCTTTGAGGATGGTAGGTCGTGCTGCGGTTGAGCTTCGTGTGGTGGAGACGAAACAATTCACTCCAAAAACGGTTGAGAAAAACCTTATCGCGGTCAGAAACGATCGTGCGAGGGAACCCATGGAAACGAACCATACCACGTAAGAAGACATCAGTGACAGTTTTGGCAGAAAAAGGGTGTTTTAGAGGGAAAAATGGTCGTATTTGCTCAGCCTGTCCACCACCACCAAAATGGAGTTGTAGCTCTGAGAAGTGGGAAGCCCTTCAATGAAATCCAGATATATGTCTTCCCAAACGGCGGTTGGTATTGGTAGAGGCTGTAGAAGCCCGGCCGGTGTAAGTGTTTCATACTTATTGGCTTGGCATATGGAACAGGAAGTCACATATTCGCAGATATCCGAACGCATTCCGACCCAATAGAATTATGCTAAAATGCGTTTAAAGGTCTTCAAAACACCCCCGTGACCCCCTATTGGTCCTGAGTGAAATTCAAACAAAATTTTGGGCTTTAAAGACGAGGACCTCGAAACGACGAGCTTGTTGTGGAAGAACAGTTGGTCCTACCTCAAACACCAACCATGTTGGGACGTGTCATCCTCCATCAGTGCTGTCTAAATAGACATGAGGAAGGTATTCTTGAGGGTTTCTGCCATCAGAATAGCTTCATCCACCACCGAAGGTATTGAGAGAACTTGTAGTTCAGTGGTCACTGAATAATGGGACAGGGCATCAGCCACAACATTCGAAGTGCCCGGTTTGTACTGGATGTCAAAGTGGTATCCCAAGAGTTTAACAAGCCACCGCTGATACTCAAGAGAGACCATACGTTGTTCTAACAAGTATTTTAGACTGCGTTGATCCGTACGCATGACAAACTGACGCCCCAGAAGGTAATGCCGCCACTTCTGGATAGCCAAAACAATAGCCATCAGTTCGCATTCATAGGCTGATTAGGCACGAGCCCTTGGGGACAAGGCTTAACTGAAGAAAGTGATAGGTCGTTCGCCTTAAGAAAGGACTGCCCCAATCCCAAAATCAGAAGCATCAATCTCCAAGATAAACACAACAGAGAAATCCGACAAGGAAAGTATGGGGACCGACTTCATGGCTTGCTTCAACTGGTTAAACACAAAAGTGGCCTCCTCAATCCATTGGAAAGAATCCTTGCGAAGTAGTTGTGTGAGTGGTGCAGCGATCTTTTCGTAATCTCGCACAAACCACCTGTAGTACCCCGTCAACATGAGGAACCCACGTAAGTCCTTTGGGGAGGCTGGTAGGGGCCAGGTGTCCATTGCGACCACCTTGTCTGGATCAGCCAGCACGCCTTCACCCGATATACAACCGGGTCTTAGCAAAGCAACACTTTTTAAGATTAACAAAAAGGGAATCGAAGTATAGGACCGAAAGGACCTGCGCAAGATGGGTGCAGTGCTCTGCCATAGTCTTGCTATATACCAAAATGTCATCGAAGAATACGAGTACTGACTGTCGGATTAAGCCCTTGAATATGGTGTTCATTAGTGCATGGAAGGTGGCCAGTGCGTTGGACAAGCCGAAAGGCATCACCAGGAACTCATAATGGTCATCAAGTGTCCTAAATGCTGTATTGGGGACATCTTCAGCTCGAACACGTATTTGGTGGTACCTCGAACGCAAATCCAATTTGGAGAAAAAACACGCACTGTGTAATTTTTCAAGCAATTCATCGATATTCGGAATGAGGAATCGGTTAGGAAAGTGGCCTTGTTGAGTGCGCGATAATCCACGCATAACCGCCAACTCCCATCCTTCTTCTTGACGAATAGCACCGGACTAGAAAAAGGAGAATTATTTGGTTGAATGATCCCCTCTTGCAACATCTTATTAACCATTTTCTCAATTTTGGCTTTCTAAATTTGTGGGTACCGATACGGACGAACGCGAACCGGTTCCGTTCCCTCCTTCAAGATGATGGCGTGATCACAATCTCTGGCCGGTGGCAATGCACTAGGAAGAGCAAACAAAGAGCCAAAGGAGTCAAGCAATTCATGAATACAGGGTTCAGTGACTACCTCTAAAGAGTCTGAAAGGAAAGGCTCCCCACTTAAGCACTCAACTAGGAAACAACCTAAAACCAAGTCCCATGAACGTTGTACAGTTTTGCACGAAACTAACGGTGATTAAGGGTCGGATCACCCTTTACAGCCACCCACTGCCCGTTATGCTGGAAATACATAGTGAGGTTAGGCCAGTCGTCGGCAGGCATCCGCAACGACATCAACCACTGCATACCTAAGATCAAGTCCGACCCCAACATAGGAATATGGTAAAAGTTTTCAATCACCACCAGGCCTTGAAACTGGAGACGCACCTCTTTACAAACCCCAGAACCCGAAATCGTAGTCCCGCCTCCTACCAAAACACCATAGTCAGCAGTAGTAGAAACAAGGAGAGTAAGAGCACTTACGAGATTGGGGGAGATGAAGTTATGAGAAGCTCCACAGTCAATTAAAATCACCACATCTAGGCCACCCACACAACCCTTGACCTTAATCGTTCGCGGCGTTGGACGCCCTGCAACCGAATGTGTGGCCATCTCCAACACCGTCAATTCGGCTGGTGTACCGACCTCTTCGGACACGGTGTCATTTGGTGCCTCATTGTTGTCGTCCACCAACATCACCTGGAATTCATTACGATGATAACGATGGCCAGCGAACCACTTGGAGTCGCATCTATAACAGAGTCCTTGCTTCCGATGAGCCTCCTCCTCTGCCTCTGTGAGCCGCTTGAACTTAGGGGGATGGACCGTAGGGCTGACGGTCTTAGGTAGGGTGGGGTGTGAAGACCCCTGTGACGGCCCCAAATTCCATAATCCTAAAATTGGGCACTGCCCAGTCTAGACCTACGCGAACCCCCGAGCCATTCTTGCTGAGTTACGTAGGCCTAGTCAGCCTTCCTTACCATTTACCATTTATTACATATTTACGAGTGAAGTTAATTAATCAGTGAGTTTATTATCAGATACAGTGGAAGCACTTAAACTCTAAACAAATCAATAACTTCAAGACACACCAGTTAAGACAATCCTAGGGTGTGGAAACCCCGTAATCATGTCCATCATATGAATCAAAAGTGAGTATCAATACTGTCCTACATGCCCAAGATCTCTTAAAACCTATAGTTCCATGTTCAACAAAACAATATAGATACTTAATACAAAACATACTCAATACGCGCGAGGAGAACGCCTCGTGGTCCTCTCCTTCAATCGCCTAACACTAATCCTTTGTCTTGGTCTTTTTGTTTGTTTGCCCACCGTCATAAACTAGACGGTGAGTATAGTGATGTAGAGAGTAAAATACTAATAGAGTCTAAACAGTATTTCAATTGTCAAGTAAGTGGCTAAACTAGTATCATGCATGGATATCACGAAGAATATAAAAGACAGCATGATAAGTGAATCACGGAGATAACAACGATAAATGAGTGTCGAGAGCACAAAGTAAAAGAAAAGGAATCTAAGTGTCATAAGTCCACCAGGTTGCCACACTTAGTTGACAACCTGACTTCCAAGATAGATTCTGGACCTACACAAATCCAAGGCAGTCTAGAATAAAACATTTAACCCCAGGTCACATTTAGTTTGCATACGGACACTGCAGCGTCACACACAGTTCAACATATGGCCACCGCAATTCCAAATTGCGGGTTTAACTACGTCCAAAGTCCGTGTACTCACGACATAGACCATGAGCACCATGTTGTCCACTTAGACCCAAATATACCACTCATTAAGGAATCCAATTAAAACTAAGCCGATAAATCACCAAGGATGGATATAACAAAGGGAATTTAACAATTCATATAATTCACAAGAGAATACTACTCAACAAACATAATAGCTCAAATAAATGCACAATTGAAATAATGTAAATACTCTGGTTGGTTTTACTCACTGATACCGCACGTAACTTCGTGTTCGCAGTTCTCACATGCCACTAAACGACTCCGCACGCATGTCACCAATCTACTAGACACCTGGTCATTATTTTTTTTGATCCATTTACTTCATGTTAGGGCCTTTTTAGAAAATTTTGGATTTTTAAATCCATTTCCCATATTCTCCTTAATAATAAATCTTTTTCTAAATTTCTTAGCTATTTTTGCCAATTTCACGTTTTTCAAGGCAAAAACCCCGACATAATGTGTTATAAAAACCCCGAATACTTCACTTTTCAAGGAAATTTCCAAATTTCTCTTTATTTGATGAAAATATAATTTTCTATAATTTTTCAGAATTTTTCATGAATTTTCCTTATTTTCTGGAATTTTATTTCAATTTAAAATCCTTTTAAATATATTTAATTAAAATAAATAATTATTTATTAATATAATATTGTGGGTTCCGGGTCGAGTTTGACCCGACCCAACTGGGTTGGTTCTGGACTGCCCTGACCGGGTCATGTCCGGTCTACCCGGGTCGGACCCGGTCCACCCGAGTCAAACTCGGTCTGACCTGGTCAACCCGGATCAGACCCGGTCTGATCGAAATTGGGTCGGGTCAAGTGATCCGACCCGTTTCTCTTTCTTCCTTGTTCGTTCGCTGGAAAAATTTCCAACGAACGAATAGGGGCCCTTTTTTTTGATTTGTTGTTGGGATTTCCCAACCACAACTTCGATCTAGGTCCCCTGCGTTGCAGTTCGTCCGAGCCTCCTCTCCAACTTAACAACGACAACAACGAATCAACAACAACAACCACAACGACACCAACAATCACAACATTCACACTTACCTCACCTCGCCAACGCCGCCAATGCCGCTTCCCCGAGCACTCGATCTCGTCTCCCGCTTTCTTTCTTCTCGGCTGCTCCCTCACCTTCTTCTTCTATTTTTCAATGGTGAGGACGATGGTGGGTGTGGATATTTTGGAGGGTTGGTTAAATAAATAAAATACCCCTCCATTCTTATCCATTACTTAATAAACAACTTGCCCTTATTGGTCATTTGTATTTAAATTTTGATTTTTAATATTTATATATGTATATATATAATAAATTACATACATATATATATATATAAATATATATTTGCCTACAATTTCATCGTGCGTGCCAACGAGCATATTCGGGCGTGCACACTACCATACGACCCACGTGTGTCGCCTATAACCCCGTGTATCACTCGGCGACCATTAATTTATTTTTTTGTCAGTGTTTTATTTAAATGTGTTTTCCCCCAGGACACCGTAAACTTGTAATTCGCCCGTCAAACCCATTTGACACGTTTTCTCAAGGCGATCACTACTCGTTTATCGACGTCACCGCCCTATCACACAGACACGAGTATAACTCGATAATACACGTCATCACACAAAAATAACATAAATTTTCGGGTCGTTACAGTCTTTCCAAATAATAAGAATTTTGTCCTCGAAATTAATCTTAACTCGAATGAAATCTTAGTAAAACGCACATAGCAGGGAAGTACCGTCTAGCCAAAATACCTTCACCCTCACTTAGGTGAACCCGTTCACGCGTGAGGAGGTGAGACCATACTCTCTAATTGGTGCACATAACTAGCCTAACCAGTCTATGGTCGTTCCGTAAATTACAGGCTTACATTAAATCTGTTTGGGGCGAAAATATCCAATTCACATAGAATTCGTGTTGAAGCTTAGTATCATTTTCCTTTGGAATGTAGACTCACCCAGAGTTAAACATGTGACCTCACTCAGGCTCACACAAAATACTAGACTTACCAAGAATCTATGCACACAACCCTCTTAACTCACATAGAGTCTAAACTCCCACAGAGTTCTGTCATACAGTCTACTCTTACTCACACAAAGTCTAAACTCATACAGGGTACTGACACACAGTCTATTCTTTTTTTTAGACCCACACAAAGTTCTAGCACACAGCCTCATCCACCACTTCGAAATATTGGCTCACACAGAGTCATTGCACACAGCTAGATATCCTTTAGACTCACACAGAGTCAGGGCTCACACAGAGTCAGGAGTATCACACACAATTTGCTCCTCCCCTTCGAAAGTTGACTCACACAGAGTCGTCGCACACAGCTACATATCTATCATACCTCAAAGGGTGTATCACACAGAATTCCTCACCATTTCTCTCACAGAGCACGTTCAACTAACAGTCACACAGAGTCTCCCCAAGTCTTACTCACCTAGAGCCGCTGCTAGTCCCTGACTCACCTAGAGTCGTCATTTACCACTGACCTACCTAGAGTCTATTCTAACTCAGATTCACCTAAAGTTCACTCGAGTCGAATATAAATTACCGACCAAACACAACAAATTTATGCTAAGACGCAAAATAACTCTTACCCACCGTTGGGTCTCGTGTCGTCTCCGAAACTAGGTCTGCAATTGCATGTGCTCTCTCTTGCACGTGTAACGGAGCGTTGGCCTATGACATGCTCACCATTTAAGGACAATGGATGGCTATATGTCCTGGCTGCCTGCACTGATAACATCGTCTGTCTCCTTGCGATCTACTACCTCCGCTCTGGTTACTATACGGTTGTTGTCATCCCGCTCGTACACCCTGAGGTGATCGCCTAGTGACGCTGGTCGCTGGAGCAAATGAAACCAACCCCATATATACTGAACGTGTTTGTGGTGCAGCCATCTCCAAGTCATCGTCCTTATAATCACCATCTAGTCCTGACACTGGATATGCGGTAACCTCTATGGTATGCGTACTAACAAAGCCCTCACTAGCCATGGCTCTCTTATAGGCCTCTTGCAATGTACTCGGAGCCGTCGTCACAACCATCGAACCAATCAAGTCGAGTAGCCCATGCACAAAATAATACACCTGGTCGGCGTCAGAGTTAGCTGCTCCTCCGGTGTACTCCATTAATCGCATGTATCGGTCCATATACTACATCACGGATTCGTCTAACCTCTGTCGAATGTTTTGGAACTCAGTTCTCTTTAGGTTGCGGACAGTAGGAGGGATGTATTTCCGTTCGAACCTCTCCTTGAACTTAGCCCAGTCCTTAAGTTTTCCTTTCGATGCCACCATACTGTGCCACCAAACATTGGCCTTGTCGAACAGTAAGGCTAAAGATATACTCGGTTGCATGTGTGTCGGCGTAGCCAATACATCATGTATCTTCTCATGGCTCCTCATAAACTTCTCTGCAGCCTCAAGGTCAGTTCCCCCATGAAACTTCTCCGGATGATGTCTCATAAACTCACGAGCCTGCCTCGCCTCAGTTGTCGCTCTAATACTCGTGTCGATAGGAGTACTCGACATATCATCTGTCGGTGTAGGTGGTACAACCACTGTCTAAACCCGTACCTCCTCGGTCACTATAGGTCTTACTGGTACAGTCTGTGCCCTCAATAATCGGAGAATCTCCTTGAGTTGTTGGCCATGTAAAGAGACCAACTAAGACATCTTATCAAGTCTCTGATGAGCATCCTCTGTACCGCCATCACTAGAATCTGGTTGATCGGCCATTGCTATTTGTCACGAAAGCGGGATCTCGATCAGGCTATTACTATCGATAGTAAAAGTATACAACACATCAAATAGCTCATATAGTCCAAGTTTTATTTTCCCCGACTCTCCCCACTTCCCAACTAAGACTGAAGTCAGGTTCATAGGGTTCCACTCTAAGTTCAACCGTTGTCTTAACTTCCGCCGTTTGTGTCTTAGTGGATTGTGATTTAACTTAGTGACCAAGTTTAAAACTTTAGGCTCTGATACCAACTGTGACGGCCCCAAATTCCACAATCCTAGAATTGGGCACCGCCCGGACTAGACCTACGCGAACCCCTGAGCCAGTCTCGCTGACTCACGCAGGCCTAGTCAGCCTTCCTTACTATTTACCATTTATTACATATTTACGAGTGAAGTTAATTAATTAGTGAGTTTATTATCAGATACAACGGAAGCACTTAAACTCTAAACAAATCAATAACTTCAAGACACACCAGTTAAGACAATCTTAGGGTGTGCAAACCCTGTAATCATGTCCATCATATGAATCAAAAGTGAGTATCAATACTGTCCTACATGCCCAAGATCTCTCATAACCCATAGTTCCATGTTCAACAAAGCAATATAGATACTTAGTACAAAACATACTTAATACGCGCGAGGAGAACGCCTCGTGGTCCTCTCCTTCAATCGCCTAACGCTAATCCTTTGTCTTGGTCTGTTCGCTGGTCTGCCCACCGTCACAAACTAGACGGTGAGTATAGTAATGTAGAGAGTAAAATACTAATAGAGTCTAAACAGTACTTCAATTGTCAAGTAAGTGGCTAAACTAGTATCATGCATGGATATCATGAAGAATATAAAAGACAACATGATAAGTGAATCACGAAGATAACAACGATAAATGAATGTCGAGAGCACAAAGCAAAAGAAAAGGAATCTGTGTCCCAAGTCCACCAGATTGCCACACTTAGTTGACAACCTAATTCCAAGACAGATTCTGGACCTACACAAACCCAAGGCAGTCTAGAATAAGGCATTTAACCCCAGGTCACATTTAGTTTGCATACGGGCACTGCAGCGTCACACACAGTTCAACATATGACCACCGCAATCCCAAACTGAGGGTTTAACTATGTCCAGAGTCTGAGTACCATGTGTCCATTTAGACCCAAATATACCACTCATTAAGAAATCCAATCAAAACTAAGCCGATAAATCACCAAGGATGGATATAACAAAGGGAATTTAACAATTCATATAATCCACAAGAGAATATTACTCAACAAACATAATAGCTCAAATAAATGCACAATTGAAATAATGTAAATACTCTGGTTGGTTTTACTCACTGATACCGCACGTAACTCCGCGTTCGTGGTTCTCACACGCCACCAAACGACTCCGCACGCTTGTCACCAATCTACTAGACACCTGGTCATTATTTTTTTTTGATCCATTTACATCATGTTAGGGCCTTTTTAGAAAATCTTGGATTTTTAAATCCATTTCCCATATTCTCCTTAATAATAATTTTTTTTTTCTAAATTTCCTGGCTATTTTTGCCAATTTCATGTTTTCAAGGCAAAAACCCCGACATAATGCGTCATAAAAACCCCGAATACTTCACTTTTCATGGAAATTCTCAAATTTCTCTTTATTTGATGAAAATATAATTTTCTATAATTTTCCAAAATTTTTCATGAATTTTCCTTATTTTCTAGAATTTTATTTTAATTTAAAATCCTTTAAAATATATTTAATTAAAATAAATAATTATTTATTAATATAATATTGTGGGTCCAGGGTTTGGTCTGGATCACCTTGATCGGGTTTGACCGGGTTGAGTCTGGTCCACCCGGGTCGGACCCGGTCCACCCGAGTCAAACCCGGTCTGATCGAAATCGGGTCGGGTCAAGTGACCCGACTCGTTTCTCTTTCTTCCTTGTTCGTTCGCTGGAAATTTTTCCAGCGAACGAACAGGGGCCTCTTTTTTTTGATTTGTGGTTGGGATTTCCCAGCCACAACTTCGATCTAGGCAGGGGAGACTACTCCCCTGCCGTCGTCATCATCGGACGAACTGCAACGCAGTTCGTCCGAGCCTCCTCTCCAACTTAACAACGACAACAACGAATCAACAACAACGACACCAACAATCACAACATTCACACTTACCTCACCTCGCTAACGCCGCCAATGCCGCTTCCTCGAGCACTCGATCTCGTCTCCCACTCTTTTTCTTCTCGACGGCTCCTTCACCTTCTTCTTCTATTTTTCAATGGTGAGGACGGTGGTGGGTGTGGATATTTTGGAGGGTTGGTCAAATGACTAAAATACCCCTCCATTCTTATCCATTACTTAATAACAGCTTGCCCTTATTGGTCATTTGCATTTAAATTTTGATTTTTAATATTTATATATCTATATATATATAAATTACATACATATACATATATAAATATATATATTTGCCTACAATTTCGTCGTGCGCGCCAACGAGCATACTCGGGCGTGCACACTACCATACGATCCACGTGTGTCATCTATAACCCCGTGTATCACTCGGCGACCATTAATTTAATATTTTGTCAGTGTTTTATTTAAATGTATTTTCCCCCAGGACACCGTAAACCTGTAATTCGCCCGTCAAACCCATTTGACACGTTTTCTCGAGGCGATCACTACTTGTTTATCGATGTCACAACCCTATCACACAGACACGAGTATAGCTCGATAATACACGTCATCACACAAAAATAACATAAATTTTCGGGTCGTTACAACCCCGTAGAACTGGTGGAGGAGACTGGACTGGGCTTGGATGCCACCCCACTAGAGCGCAGGCTCTTCACGAAGTTGGGCCCAACATCTTTTGGGCTTGACAACGTATGGGTGACCAATCCTGGAATTTTTGGCTCTAATTTCGGGTTTGGGCCCATACTTGTTGGAGCTTTTAAGCCTTCCCCATTTACCAGCCCAAAGTTGTCCACGTCGTGGTGTTTCCGCTCGATTTGGGCAGCACGGTCGAAAACGACCTGCAAGGCCATCGGCGTCTCCACCGTCATTTCAACACGAATGCGGTCGGCCAACCCATTGACGAAAACTGCAATCGTTTGTGTCACCGAAAGGCCGTCCAACTGCAGCATCAACAACTTGAATCGCTGTCGGTACTCGGCCACTGTGGACTCCTGCTTGATTTGGAAGAATTGTTCGTAAAGGTTGAGTGGATCGACATCCATGAACCTCTGAATCAGTTGAGCTTTAAGGTTAATCCAGCTCTCAAACGGCCTTGTTTTCTCCTCTACCTGCAACCAGATTTGAGCCGGTCTGATCAAGCAAATTCGAGCCACACGGAGCTTTGAGATCTCGTGCAGAGCGAAGTAGTGTTCAGCGTGGTTCAACCAAACAATGAGATCTTCACCATCGCACTGGGGCATCTTGATTTTTCGAACGTCAGGCCCATATCTGTAAGGTGGAAGCCCCAGATCTGATCGATCTTTTCCACCGAGCCCTAAGAATGGGTCAGACCCGCGTGAATCTGGTTGGAATTGGCTAGCTTTGCCATGTTGGTGATTTGGGGTTCATGCGCAGCGGAGATTTCAAAACTATTTTGAGAAAAACCCCAACAGGATCCGAATCTGATTCCATTAAAACACATTTAAACTATGAAAACTTAATCATACCTCAGTCACAATGTACCTTTCTGAAGGTTAATCGATCTCTAAGGCGTTGCCAACGACGAATGCCCTCTATCAGCAGTCCACACGAGAATGGCGGACGAGATTTGAAGTGCTAGCTTCGAGAGAATACCAAACCTTTTTGTTTTTCTCCAAAACGATCCAGAGCATACCAAAACCCTAAGTCATTTCTTAAAACGAAAATAGAGTTTTGACCCTTTTAATCTTTCTTGTACTTGTATTCTAACTCAAAGCGTCTATTTATACAACCCTTGTATATAGACGGTTAAGTAAATTACACGTATACCCTTACTTAAAGAGGTATAAGTGTAATACACTACAAGGACGTTTCTGTCATGAATTTTATCATATAAATCTGAATCATTTTAAAATCTCGCAAAACCATTCTTAGTGTGCAACCAAATAGGCTCATACAATGTTGGCAGTGTACCAAAACACATTTTGGTATACAAGTCATAAGCGGCCTCTAGCAATACATTATGACTACCCAAGTTGTACGAATATCAAATCGATACAACCTAATCAATACTGTATATAACATCCTTTTGTCACACAATATCCTTTTGATCAAACATAAGGCATGGAATTGTCATCCAACATGTTCAATCGTACTAGTCTCGATCTCTAGGTAGACTGAAAACATCCAAGTGACATTGATCAATATCAATTCACTTAGACTAGGCATTTTAACAGTTTAACATATCGAGGGATCCACTAGATATCTCTCTTTATATGAGAGGGACAAATTCTATCTCAATTATACAACTTCACCACATTAGTCACACAGTAACAATCACAACCTTTATAATTGTCAGGTTAAAGACAACGTTTGATTGCGTCAAATCACTGTATTCCTAATGTTGAAGTCTTTGGTAATCTCAAGTCAGAGGACTGAATAATATACATATCATGAGAAACAACTATGACTTAATCCATGTGATGTTCTCATAGCGGGTCGTCCAGTACTTTGTTTCCTAATAAGTACTCATGATCTTGATTCGTATTCCTATACGTATGATCATCGTATGATCATCAATCAAGACTCACACTAGTCATAATTCATTATAGTTCCCAGTATAAGAATCGACTAGGGACATTTAGGATATTTCTGTAAATACCCATAGATCTTATTATAATGTAAACATGCAAATCAATTATAATAAACAGCAAATAAAATCCTTTATTTTATTAACTAAAATGTATTCATAAAGACTACTAATGGATTGACCTAGGGCACATTTCCCGACATGCCACTGCCCTCACCCAACTGAAAGGATCCCATTCCTGGCAACTTATGCTGTTGCATAAACGCTTCCATCATCTTCGTTAATGATTGAAACTGGTTATCCATGGACGAACGGTGTGCATCCATCGCGGATCTAAGCTTGGACACCGAATCCTCCATTTTCCTCAGTTCGGCCTCCATCAGATCTAAGTGAGAATCAGCCTTTGGAGCCATAGATTGGTGCTCTGATACCAAATTGATAGGAAAGAGGGGGTCGCCTCCATTACTTTATTGATAACAAAAC
Organism: Stephania japonica; assembly: GCA_039657345.1. Classification (NCBI taxonomy): domain Eukaryota; kingdom Viridiplantae; phylum Streptophyta; class Magnoliopsida; order Ranunculales; family Menispermaceae; genus Stephania; species Stephania japonica. Next base: position 39,314,748 of record CM077559.1, read on the forward strand.
TGAAAAGGATTACACCCCACCTGAGAAGGAACCCTAAACCCACTGAGATGGAGAGACTCTCTCCGATTCTCAAACCCTAACTGCTTACAAGATGATCAATGAATGGGGTCATGAATAGTGACCCCTTATATACCCCCATACGTAATCCTTCTCCTGGTGAATTGACACACATTTTGACGCAATTATAACACACCCTGACTCAGCTGCTATTAACTATAACTTCCTTACACAACAGCTAGTTCGGTCCCACAGTAGCTTTTTTTCCTCCACCGCGACCCCTCTTTCGCTGGTACACCTTGACAATCGTTGGTTTCGTGGCCCTATCAGAATGTTTACTCCAATATCTTAATTCTTATATTCTTCTGGGTTGAAATTCTTAATTTGTGATCAAATATAAAGATTAGTTCATGATCATGAGATTTTTTTTTTTGATAAAATCATGAGATTCTTTTCCACTAATTAAGAACCTTTGTTACAAATAAGATTAGCGAATCAATATACTTGATTTTATGTCTTGTCATGTATTAAGCCATGAATGATTAATGAAATTTCAATTTCTCTTCAAAAAAAGGAACCTTTGTTACATAAAATGTACTTTTTATATATTGAGCTAGAGGTCAAGACATGTGTGGCGACCCCAAATTCCGTGGCCGCCCCGTGGCTTCCCATTTCCCCTGCTAGTGCATCATAAACTTCTGCCATGTCAATCTCTATCTATTTTACATGGCATTCTCGAGTTTCGTGCTAATTAATTCAATAATTTAACATTTTACAGCGAAATCTATATTTAACCAAAAGAAATATATATAGAATTACTGATTTATCCTATAGTGGAAATCTCGGAAAGTATTGTATATATGGCGATCAACTATATCAGTTAATATATACAAGTACAAGTGTAAAGTATGGTCTCCCAGTTCCAAAATATTATACAAAATATCAAAATATAGATATTAACACACGTACCAGCAAGCCTCGACGTGAGTAAGTCAGATGTAATCGCCGAGAATCCCCTTACCCTTGCTAGTACTAAGATCTGCGCTCAGCCATCACAAAAGGTAGATGACGAGCCCACTAAGTAAAATCCCAAGGAAAACCACCGTGCATCACAATTTAAGAATGTAAAATGAAATCAATAAATAGTGTTAAATAAACATGCGGAATTGAAGAAAAATGCAGACAACTACTCGAAAGCTCATCACATGAATATAAACACAAAGAGATGCAAATGGGTGTGAACCAGCTAATCCTAGATGTGAACTGAGGACCAGGAGCCCTGTCGTGGCCAACACCATCGACCCTACGACTGTGTCCTAGACCACACATCCAACAAACGACCACACAACCCGGATACATAGACAGAACCATAACCGTCCCAGTAGGAATGGACTCGAAGATTATCAATAATAACAGCTCAAATTGAATAAAAATAAGTAAATGCAGTAGTGGTGTTCAATTGGGTTCTACGTACCCGAAAATACGCACTCCGACTTCCCAGACCAGTCAGTACGACCCACCTAGCTCCCCGATGTCCGAGCTATGGTTTCTCGGTCCCTGAAGTTCATTTATAGTGTTTTATACTTTTTGAAAACATATTATAAAATTTTATGATATTATATTATATTTCTAATTTTTTTCAGTTGTGGTACCTCTCTCGGACTATGTCAGGGTTCCAAAAATACCTGGAAAGTCCCGTACCTATTTTTCTACCTTTTTCTTAATTTTCTATATTTTTCTAGAATTTTTACAAATTTTTCTGATATTTTTCAACTATTTTCCAGAAAATAATATATATAATATATTATTAAATTTTCATTTAATTTAATTTAATTTAATTTTTTTAAAAAAAATTATTTTTTAATTGGGGGGCCCACCTGGACCGGTTCGGTTTAGGTGGTTGGACCAGCCTGGCTGGCCGGTCCGCCCGACCCGATTCGGGGGGAAATGACGTACGCGCGTGCATCACCTTCCTCCCAGAGACGAATCCGTCTCTGCTGTCCATTTTTTTTTCTCGTCAATCTTGCCCCTCTTCTTCCCTCCTCTCGATTTCTCTTCACTCTCACTCCATTGAAGACCTCTAAAACCTCGAAATTTCACCACAAATCAACACAAAACCACACCCAATTCCCGAATTACATGCATGTAAATAAAAATCAGAAATCACTAAATACACCACAATTTTTCACAAATCCGATTCCAATTGAAATGGTTTATCAAACCAACCTCAAAAACATCAAATTTAACCAAAAACAGTGATGAATTCTCTCGAAATCAAAATTTCACTCCAACATCCATTTTGATGGAAAATCAACTAAAATTAGGGCAAATTACTTTATATCCGTTGTTCAATGCCCGAATTCAACCTCTAAACCCCTAGTTGTAGCTTCAAATCCACAATTTCTCTCCTCAGAACTCTAAAATCTTGGTTGAGAAAATGATTTTTGAGTTTGCATGTCACACGATCGGTGGTACATATATGTTGGTGTTTTAATCTCCCGTGCATACGCATCTCGAGGCTAATCTAATGGTCACTGAACACCATATGTCACCCAATTCCTGGACACCCTATCATGACACCATGTATCTCGAATTTCCTTGTTGTGCATCTCGATGACAATTCTAGGTGTACTGATTATTCAGTTCAAACTATAGGATTTTATTATAATCCAATTGATTTAACTCATAACACTTATTCTAGTCATCAATAAATTCCATAAATTTGTAAATATGGTCGCACTAACTTCCTGACCATTCGGCACCCCGTGCCCCATGTCCGGCATGCTTCTCGAGGTGGTCCCACACTTAGTGTATCTAATTGATTTATAACTTAGCCTAAAGTTATATTTAAATTTCATTATATTAAATTCATAAACTAAAGTCATGCTACATTGTTTAAAATCTAATTACACCCAACGCTACCGTACCCTCGCGTTGGCGTGTTCTACGACACAAAACCCCGGCACTCAACCTCGCCCGACAAGTAAATATAAATACACACCTGCGATGAATAATACACCATAATAATAATAATACATCACAGAACTCAGGCATAAATCAATACATAGCCAGTCCCTAGGTCCAGATCATGCCTAGACTATACGCGGCGTTCACGTGTCGTCCGAGCTGGCGTCCTAATATGAAATTATTAAAATAACTACATTAATAGATAACAGGACGTTACAATTCTTCCCAACTAATTGAAATTTCGTCCCGAAATTTAAGTTAAAATAAGACATACCGTGGAATAACTGGGGATAACGCTTTCGCATGGTCAACTCTAGCTCCCAGGTAAGTCCCTACGTACCGTGATGCTGCCACCGTACGAGAACTTTCGATATCTCTCTGTTCCTGAGAGTCTGAATCTTACGATCTAATACTGCCAATGGCTGCACCTCGTAAGTTGCGTCAGGCTGAACATCAACCTGTCGCACATCAACCATGGGTCGTGGCCCGGTTTTAGCCAATCTCAACATTGAAATGTGAAAGGTAGGGATGAATCCCTGCTAACTCCGCCAGTAGATCTAATCTGTACGCCACACTGCCAACCTTCTTTACAACTCGATAAGGTCCAATAAATCTCGGTGCTAGTTTCCCCTTAATCCCGAACCTTTGCTGGCCCTTCCAAGGAGAAACCTTCAGATAAACCATATTGCCCACCTCATGGCTCAAACTCTCGTGGTATCTATCCGCGTATTTCTTCTATCTGTCCTGTGCCGCTCGAAGCCTTTGACGAATCTGTCGAATCTTCTCTGTGTGATCGACAACTATCTCTGGCCCTATCATAACTGTATCCTCCGGCTTTGCCCAACACGCTGGTAACCTGTAAGGCCTCCCATCAGTGCCTCAAATGGCAGTATCCCGATACTAGCCTAATAGCTGTTGTTGTAAGACAACTCACACAGTGGTAAGTAGTCCTCCCATGAACCTCCAAACTGCAGAATACAAGCCCTTATCATGTCCTCTAAAATCCGTATCAATCTCTCTGACTGGCCATTTGTCTGAGGATGATATGTCGTGCTAAACTGCAACCTAGTGCCAAACTGTACCTGCATCGCTCCCCACAATCTCGAAGTAAACCTGGGATCCCTGTCAGATACAATGGAGACTGGCACCCCATGCAGTCTAACAATCTCCTGCTCGAATAGTCTGCTCAACTGAGGAAATGTATATCACATCAAAACTGGTATGAAATGCACCTATTTCGTCAGTCTAGCAATCACTACCCAAATCGCATCGTGTCGCCTGGACGTCTGCGGTAATCCACTGACAAAATCCATGGTAATATGTTCCTATTTTCACTGAGGAATGGGTAACGGCAGTAGCAATCCACTTGGCATCTATGCTCCGCCTTCACCTGCTGACATCTGTGACACCCTCGAACATAATTGCCAACATCAGCCTTCATCCCTGGCCACCAAAACAATCTCCACAAGTCGTAGTACATTTTGGTTCTGCCCGGATGAACTGTATAACGTGACCGGTGAGCATCCTCTAATATACTATCTCTGATTTCTCGTACCGCCAGTATCCACAGTCGATCTCTGTGTCGCAAACAATGATCCGCCGTCTCTGTCCAATCAGTGCACTTATGATCCCGTGTCAAACAATTGAACTGCTCATAAAGCCCATCAGCCCCCTAACACTCTAATACCCGCTCTAGTGACACTGTCGATACTCTCATCTGACCACAAATCTGGATATCGTACGTAGCTGCAATGTCTAACATGCTCATAAGTGATGTTGCCTCCAACAGTCCCATATGTCGCGTATCGATCTGGCTGTCAACTCCGCATCTACTCAAAGCATCTGCTACTACATTAGCCTTGCCAGGGTGATACTCGATCGTGAAGTCTTAATCTTTTAGTAACTCTAACCATCTCCTCTGACGCATATTCAGATCTCTCTATGTGAAAAGATAGCGTAGACTCTGATGATCAGTGTAAAGAACAAACTTCTCTCCGTAGAGGTAGTGTCTCCAAGCCTTCAGCGCAAACACAACTGCCACAAGCTCCAAATCGTGTACGGGGTAGTTACACTCATGTGGTCGCAATCGCCTGGATAAATAAGCCATTGGTCATCCTTCCTACATCAGAACACATCCCGGTCCAATTCCCGATGCATCAGTGTAAACTGTCAAACTCTTACCTGGCTCCAGTAATGTCAATACTGGTGCAGAAGTTAATTTCTTTTTCAACTCCAGAAATGCCTGCTCACACTCCTCAGACCACATAAAAGGAACATCCTTCTTCGTCAACCTTGTCATCGGTGCTGCAATCGTGGAGAAATCCTGTACAAATCGGCGGTAATAACCTGTTAAACCCAAGAAACTCCGTATTTCAGAAACAGTCTCCGGTCTCTTCTAGTCAATCACTGCTCTAATCTTGTCTCCCTTTACAGAAATACCCTGACCGCTGATCACATGTCCCAAAAACTTCACTTCCTTCATTCGAAATTCACACTTACTGAACTTCGCATACAGTCGATGCTCCCTCAACATCGTCAATACTGATCGAAGATGACTCTCGTGATCCACTCGTGTCCGACTGTAAATTAATATATCATCGATGAAGACTATCACATATCTGTCCAAGTAAGGTCTCAGCATTCAATGCATCAGATCCATGAAAACTTCTGGAGCGTTCGTCAACCCAAACGGTAACACTGTAAACTCGAACAACCCGTATTTGGTACTGAAAGCAGTCTTCTTGATATCCTCTTCTCGAATTCGCAACTGGTGATATCCTGAGCGTAAATCAATCTTCAAAAAGAACTGTGCACCTGTCAACTGGTCAAACAAATCGTCGATCCTCGGAAGTAGATAGCGGTTCTTGATTGTCACCTGATTAAGCTTCCGATAATCTACACACATCCTCATCGATCCATCTTTCTTCTTCACAAATAGTACTGGCACTCCCCATGGTGACATACTCAGATGAATGAAACCCTTGGCCAACAAGTCCTCTAACTGTCTCTTGACCTCCTCCTGCTCCATCGGTGACATCTGATAAAGTCTGCTAGATATAAGCTGGGTTCCTAGTATCAACTCTATAATGAACTCTATCGCCCGTGGTGGTGGTAAACCAGGTAAATCATCTGGGAAGACGTCGGTAAACTCTCGAACTACTTGTACATCCTTAATCCTAATAGGTACTCTGGTCTCGGACTCAACAATCGTTGTGAACTCCTCCATCTCCTGAGTAGTCGCTACTCTCCCTCTCGTAATAGGTAACTCGGATGCGGTCCCGCTCAATGAAAAGTCTGTCAAACCCGGAATACTAAACTCTACCCTCTTCTTGAAACAGTCTATCTGTGCATGGTACACCGATAGCCAATCCATCCCAAAGAGTGCATCAAACTCTAAGTACTCCAGTACTCGGAGATCAGCTAGCAACTGATGTCCAGAAACCTCAATCACGACGTCCCTAACTATCCGGTTAGGGTAAATTTTATCCCCAGCAGCCGTGTTAAGAACAAAATGGGTCTCAAATGTGTGTGCAACTAACCCTAACTCCCCAACTAACCGTCCAACAATAAATGATAAGGTACTACCCGAGTCAAACATAGCATGAACTAGTCTACTGTGAATAGATAACGTACCCTCGACTAGCTGCCTAGTAGCTCCCGAATCTGGCTGTGCCACTGCATGCATTCTGTCTCTATTCGAACCCTGATCACGTTGTGGCGATGGTGCTCTGCACTTGTGCCTCAAGTGTCCTCTCTGACCGCACCTAAAACATCAATGTGTCTCTCGCCTCCCAGTCTGCCCATTTTCGGATCTCTGACCCTGACGCCGGTCTCTCTGACCCCTGTCACGGCCGCCCTGATCCCTGTCCTGATACTGCTGCAGAGGCTGCCATCGTTGCTGCTCAACAGGTGCAGATGTAGTAGCATACACCACCTGCCTCTCATTTCCTCTCCGCTGCTCTGGACGTCTATCTCGTCGACCCTGATCCTGCCTTTGTCAGTCAAACTGATCTCTCTGTCTCTTTGGCCTCTGATCAGACCGAGAACTTTGCCCAAACCTATCCATAAGCTCGCCTCTGTGTCGTAGATATGTCTCGCGAGCCAATGCCCTATCATAAACAATCTGTAGCGTCTCAGCTCCACTCACGACAATCATGCCACCTATCCTCTCATCTAAACCTCTGATGAAATAGTAGATCTGGAGTGACTCGGTGTTTGCTACATCCATGGCATACATCATAAGGTACCTGAATCGATCCATGTACAGTGATACCGTCATGCTACCCTGTCTCAATGCCAGGAACTGCTCTCTAAGCCTCAACTGTACCTCGGTAGGAATATCATCTAGAAACAACTATCGAAACTCCACCCATATAGTCGGTACGGAATGAATGTCGGTGTAGGTCGTCCGCCATACAGCTGTCTAGCCTCTCAAACAATACCTTGAAATACGTACCTGGTCCGCCTCTGGTACCTCCAACAACTGATGTAAGCGCCGGTGTGTCATCAACCACCATCTTGCGACCTTTGGATCACTAACCCCAGTAAAGTAAGTGGAGTTGAACCTCATAAAATCTTTCACCATCTTCGCTGCCTCTGACATCTTACTCCTCGCAGTCGAAGCAACAACCTGCGGCTCGGTAGTAGTAGGTGTCACCTCAGTAGTATCGGTTGGTACCACAATAGGCTTAGCTCTCTCGATCGCTGTTTCAATCCCTTCTGCCTGTATGTCAACTGCTGGTGCTAACGTGGCTGGAGGGGTAAGTGTAACCAACTCCGTAGTCGGTGCCACTATAGGTATCCTCGAGCTCCATATGTATTCCATGAGTTCAACCATCTGTGCCTGCTGCAATAACTGCTGATCCATAACTCTCTGCACCATGGCTCGTAGATCAGCTACCTCCCTAAAGGTGCGATCACTAGTCTCCCCAACCTCCTACTGAGTAGTCGGAGGGATGGGTGTAGGAGTCTGTCCGTCCATAGTGGTCTGCATCGATTTTCGTGTCCGGATCAGTTCCCCATATACGTATGCGTATAGTATATACAAATACAACAATACATATATCACGTAACAATCCTAACTTTACCCGTTTCCATTGCTTCCAAACTAAAAGTTCTAGGTAATTCGTCGGGTTTCCACACATAATTTGGTTTAAATTTTATGCTCTTTCGTTAACTTATTTTATTTACGGCCTTATCGACCTTGCTCTGATACCAACTGTGGTGGCCCCAAATTCCGTGGCCGCCCCGTGGCTTCCCATTTCCCCTGCTAGTGCATCAGAAACTTCTGCCACGTCACTCTCTACCTATTTTACCTGGCATTCTCGAGTTTTGTGCTAATTAATTCAATAATTTAACATTTTAAAACGGAAGTCTATATTTAACCAAAAGAAATATATATAGAATTACTGATTTATCCTATAGTGGAAATCCCGGAAAGTATTGTATATATGGCAATCAACTATATCAGTTAATATATACAAGTACAAGTGTAAAGTATGGTCTCCCAGTTCCAAAATATTATACAAAATATCAAAATATAGATACTGACACATGTACCAGCAAGTCTTGGCGTGAGTAAGTCAGATGTAATCGCCGAGAATCCCCTTACCCTTGCTAGTACTAGGATCTGTGCTTAGCCATCACAAAAGGCAGATGACGAGCCCACTAAGTAAAATCCCAAGGAAAACCACCGTGCATCACAATTTAAGAATGTAAAATGAAATCAATAAATAGTGTTAAATAAACATGCGAAATTGAAGAAAAATGCAGACAACTGCCGAAAGCTCATCGCATGAATATAAACACAAAGAGATGCAAATGCGTGTGAACCAGCTAATCCTAGATGTGAACTGAGGACCAGGAGCCCTGTCGTGGCCAACACCATCGACCCTACGACTGTGTCCTAGACCACACATCCAGCAAGCGACCACACAACCCGGATACATAGACGGAACCATAACCGTCCCAGTAGGAATGGAATCGAAGATTATCAACAATAATAGCCCAAATTGAATAACAATAAGTAAATGCGGTAATGGTGTTTAGTTGGGTTTTACGTACCCGAAAATATGTACTCCGATTTCTCGGACTCGTCAGTACGACCCACCTAGCTTCCCGATGTCCGAGCTATAGTTTCCCGATTCCTGAAGCCCATTTATAGTGTTTTACACTTTTTGAAAACATATTATAAAATTTTATGATATTATTTTATATTTCTAATTTTTTTCAGTTGTGGTACCATTCCCGGACTATGTCGGGGTTCCAAAAATACCCGAAAAGTCTCGTACCTACTTTTCTACCTTTTTCTTAATTTTCTATATTTTTCTAGAATTTTTACAAATTTTTCTGATATTTTCAACAATTTTTTCTATTTTCCAGAAAATAATATATATAATATATATTATTAAATTTTTATTTAATTTAATTTAATTTTTTAAAAAAAATTATTTTTTAATTGGGGGGCCCACCTGGACCGGTTCGATCCAGGTGGTTGGACCGGCTTGGCTGGCCGGTCCGCCCGACCCGATTCGAGGGAAGGGACGCACGCACGTGCATCACCTTCCTCCCAGAGACTGATTCGTCTCTGGTTTGAACCAGAGACGAATCCGTCTCTGCTGTCCATTTTTTTTTCTCGTCAATCTTGCCCTTCTTCTTCCCTCCTCTCGATTTCTCTTCACTCTCACTACATTGAAGACCTCTAAAACCTCCAAATTTCACCACAAATCAACACAAATCACACCCAATTCCCGGATTACATGCATGTAAATAAAAATCCGAAATCACTAAATACACCACAATTTTTCACAAATCCGATTCCAATTGAAATGGTTTATCAAGCCAACCTCAAAAACATCAAATTTAACTAAAAACAGTGATGAATTCTCTCGAAATCAAAATTTCACTCCAACATCCATTTTAATGGAAAATCAACTAAAATGAAGGCAAATTACCTAATATCCGTTGTTCAATGCTCGAAATCAACCTCCAAACCCCTAGTTGTCGCTTCAAATCCACGATTTCTCTCCTCATAACTCTAAAATCTTGGTTGAGAAAATGATTTTTGGGTTTGCATGTCACACGATCGGTGGTATATATATGTTGGTGTTTTAATCTCCCGTGCACACGCATCTCGAGGCTAATCCAACGGTCACTGAATACCATATGTCACCCAATTCCTGGACACCCTATCATGACACCATGTATCTCAAATTTTCTTGTTGTGCATCTCAATGACAATCCTAGGTGTACTGATTATTCAGTTCAAACTATCGGATTTTATTATAATCCAATTGATTTAACTCATAACACATATTGTAGTCATCAATAAATTCCATAAATTTGTAAATATGGTCACACTGACTTCCCGACCACTCGGCACCCCGTGCCCCATGTCCGGCATGCTTCCCGAGGCGGCCCCACACTTAGTGTATCTAATTGATTTATAACTTAACCTAAAGTTATATTTAAATTTCATTATATTAAATTCATAAATTAAAGTCATGGTATATTATTTAAATTCTAATCACACCCCAACGCCCGTCCTCACCGCTACCGTCGCGTTGGCGTGTTCTATGACATAAAATCCCGGCGCTCAACCTCGCCTGACAAGTAAATATAAATACACACATGTGATGAATAATACACCATAATAACAATAATATTAATACATCACAGAACTCTGGCATACATCAATACATAGCCAGTCCCTAGGTCCAGATCATGCCTAGCCTAAACGCAGCGTCCACGTGTCGTCTGAGCTGGTGTCCTAATATGAAATTATTAAAATAACGACGTTAATAAATAACGGGCCGTTACACATGATTCTGAATTGTAGTTACCCAGGTTGAGATATGATAAAATTGAATATGTATGAATGTATATATATTTTTTTTAAAATAGGAAATTAACTTTCTTATGTAATTTGAGACTTGCATATAATATAATTAACTCATTTTCAACATTAATTTACCTTAATGGACGGCTAAATCAATGAATATATGGTCTTGTTTGGTTAGGGGTGGAGTTATCTCTCGAGAGATAACTTACCGTGTGTTGGGAACTAATCTTGTTTGGAGGCTCAACTTCTCTGCAAGTTATCTTTCAACTTACACCTTAGGTGCGAAATATCCCCCTCAAGAGAGTTATCTCCTGAGAATTGTGAACACAATTACCTTTCATTAATGACTATTTCATTACACATATCTCTCTTGTTTGCAGATTATTTATGTCAATTCATATTTTTTATTGTTTAAAATTTTGAAACTTCTCTTCAAGTTTAAAGTTAAACAAAATATGAAAATATTATCTCCAAGGAATTAACTCTTAGAAGATAACTCTGAACTAACACTATAAGATAGCAAAAACAAACCAAACGAGACCTATATATTTGCAACATTTTACTAGATGTTTCAAGGTGTACTCATTGATGACATGATAGTTGCATCTTTAATTTGCATTGCAGACAATCAATTGTTAATGAGAAGAAATTAAGATTTAACTAGTATATTATTCATCGACTAAACCACTTGATGATTAATTTATTAATTAATTAGTAAATGTTATAATGTTAATAGGAACTTTCTAAAAAAAAAATGTTTATAGGAATAAGCTAGCCAGTGATCACTAGCCAAGTATAACCACTTGCCATGACCAAAGAAAAAAAAAAAGAAAAAAGAAAAAAGAAAAAATAATTACATTAACCACTTGGCGGTTTGACTGCTGCAACATGCATTATCCTTAACATGGCTACTAGCCAACTTGCCAACAGTTCTTTCCAACTCATTTTCGCATTATCATTTCGTTGTTTTTATTTCATGCAGTACATTTTGAAAGCGACCTTAATATCAAATCATCAATTTTGTCATTTGTTTATGAAAGCAATTTCCTCATTTTTTTTAAGCCACAATTTTCTTATTTTGAAGAACATTAAAGTAAGCTACTTGCACGTCATCGATAATAAGGGCACAAAGCCACGAACATACATAATGATCGATCACCAACAACTTGCAGCTAATTGTCTTGACATTTATAGATGTAAAATTCATGACAGAGATTAAAATAATTTTCTAGTATAAATTATATATAAATTGTGATTTTATAAAGAGCGAGAGTTTATTCAACTTGTATTTTTGTACAACTATACATGTATTTATAGATACATCAAAAGATAAGAACAAATAAGAGTAGTTATCATATTGTAACCACATCGACGATAGACACCAATCATGGTGATCGTGAAACCGAACCAATCTGATGTGGGGATCGTGGGATAACCAAAAATTGAAACCGAACTACACAATCTTAATACCCTCCCTCAAACTCAAGATTGGTTGGTGGAGATCAACTTGAGTTTGTCAATCAAATGCTGAAACCGTCCCAGAAGATGAACTTTGGTGAAGATGTCTACTGTCTGATTAACGAAATAAAATGCGATAAGCTGAAGTGTGCCTCGGAAGAGGTGTTGGCGGACAAAGTGACAATCATTCTCAATGTGTTTCGTAAGCTCATGAAAGATGTGACGGCCCCAATTCCCCATAAAATTGGGCTCCGCCCCTTCTTAGAACTATGTAGACCCCCGAGTCCATACTTGCAAAGTCAACGCAAGCATAGTCAGCCTCAATTCTTTCTTTCATCATTAATTGAACAATTTAATGGTTGATTTATTAGGTTATATCATATTTAGATAGTTCGCAGCGAAAATAAACTATAACAAGGTTAAATAACTCAATAAATATAAAGTCGGGAACAACCTAAAGTGTGGAACCCCGAAAAGTGGATAAACATGCATATCTGGTGATCAACAATGTACAAAATGATAATTAATGATTTCCTAGTAACTCGATCCCCAAATCAACCTAGTGTTATCAAAACATAATATATAGTAATCACAAGTAAAAAATGACAGAACATATCGTGATGAAAAAAAAGAATCGCTCCGAGAGTCCTCAAAGGAAGTCACCAATTATCGGTCATTTTCCTTTGCTAGTCTCTGCCCGATCTGTACCCACTGTCACAAACTAGACGATGAGTACATGAAAAATTGAAAGTAAAGCCAAAAGGACATAAACAGTAATTCATGAATAACCAATAAAGCAGTCTAAGAATCATGCGGTGATAAACAAACTGACAAGTAATTCAACTCTTTTTTTCTTTTTTTAATAAGAAAATGCCCTCCACAAGTTGTTGGTCACTCTGCTTGTGTTTACCTTCCATTATGTGAAATTACCTATTAGCCCCCAGGACTAAACACACTTTTCTCGAGCATGGGTTGCGCTTGGTAGTTTCGAACATTGTTGCATTGTTGCCTACTGGTCAAAAATGATTATTGAAATATTTCAAAAAAAAGTGATTATTGAAAAAGTGAAATAATAAAAATCTAAATTAAAAAACAACAACAACAACAACAACAACAAATCAAAAGTTGTGTTTGTAACAGCCCAACTCTAAATTGCCATTATTTGTGACGTCCCCCAGCAAGGACGAATGCGGGTCCCACAGAGAGGATTCGGAGCATCCGGATTAGGTATACAGTCCGTTTTGTATGATTTTTGTTGGGTAATTGCGATGTATATGTTTAATTTAGTTAAATTGTATTGCAATGTGTGTTTATATTTTCCATTGACGAGTGAGGCGGTGTGACGTATTTTCGTCGTGATTAACATGTAGGCGCGCGTACCGGGTGGCGAATAACTAGTTCACTAGGACGGGGGACTAGATATACACAATAAATGATAAATATCATTAAATAATTAATATAAAATGATGTTGAGGCAGTTGGTACCGTCGTTGTGCTTGAATGACACCGGTCAAGGGTCGGAGCCATGTATTGGAACGCCTAGGAGAGCACATAATTGGTGCCATGTGGGTAAAGTCAAATAAAGTTAGGTGGGTCACTTTTGTCTCATTTGGGAGACTTTTTGACCTCATCTTGGCCATCAAACAATGCATGGTGATGTGTGTGTATGAGATGATGACTTTTCCTTATATATATGGGTTTTCTCCCATTTGTATGAACTTTTCTCTCTCCTCTCTTAGAAATTCGAAAATGGAGACAAAGAAATGAGGTCCTAGCTTGGACATTTGAAGTGCTTGAGAGGGTGGAAACATCAAAGCATGGTGAGATCTATGATCTACTTTACTTTCTCTTCAATTTGAATGTGGTTTTGGGGTTGATGGTGTTGAATCCATGTGTTGGTGTTATGCCATTGTTTTTGTCTAGTTTTAGTGTTTGTTGAGTGCTATAAGTGTGGAGAAAAGAGTTATGGTTGTTGGTTGTAAGGTTGGGTTCATTTTCATGAAAATGAGTTTTTCAAGTTTGATGTTGGATCTGAAAATTTGATGCATGTTTGATATATTTTATTGTGCCTCTGGCTTTTGGAATTGTTGTTTGTTCCCCCATGAGGTGGGGATAGGATCGACAGCATTGGTGGAGGCTTGGGTGGTGTTTTTCCAACAGTTTTGTTCTACTGAATTGCTGGAAAAACTGCCTAACGCGCTGGACAATCTGGGCCAATGATGAAGATGAACATGATGAACACCAGCACGCTGGGTCATCCTCCAGCATGCTGGGTGTTCATCAAATAGCCATTTTAGGCTGTTTTGAGTGTTATGGATATCAAGCCTATACTAATTACCATAAAATATAAATAATTGATCATAAATCAATAATAAATGGTAATAGGTTAATTCAGGCGATATTTTGGATATCGGGGATTTGGAGGAGTCGAATTGGGGTTTGTTTTATGGGACAAGGAGTGCGGTTTGAGGTGTATAGTATCCCAATTGAACTTCACTTTAGTATTTACTGCTTGATTTATTTGAATTCAGCCCTATTCATTCATCACTATATTCCTTAATGCTTTACGATGGTTGAGTTTACTCCCATTTGGTGTTTACTATTGTGGTTGAGCGTACCATCACCTGGTGTTTATGGCAGTGGAGTTTACTCCTATCTGGTGTCTTTACGGTGATGCGATTACTCTCCACGTAGTGTTTGTCGTTCGAGGCATAGGGTCCACTAAATCATAGTATATGTCTAGACATGCGCCGATAAATTTGTGCTACCTGAGTATGATAGTCATGTGTGGGTGCGCCGAGGACCTACATCGGGCACCTAGAGGGTCCAGGGTCACTCGTTTGATGATTTTACTTGCAGGTCGTACCTGGCGGATAGCCCGAAGTATGGTTTGGTCTGATCCGAGTGTCTACATACTTTATTTCATTACTATTTATATGCATGCGGTGATCTTCCACATTGTCTGTATTCTTTTGTTCCGCATGTTTATTTATAGTATTTCGGATTCTTGCATTTTATTTATGTAATTACTTGGTGAATTTCCTTGGGATTACTCACTCTGGGCTCGCCATCTGACTTTTTGTGATGGTTTGAGTGCAGATCTGAGTACGAGTAGAGGGAAGCTCGAGGATTACCTGTGACAGACTGACTGAGGATAACCCTTCTCGTACGTGTGCCTGTTTATTTATGTGTATATTGTTTTGCTTGGGATGGGTTGTGAGACTTATTTACCATGTATATGAGCCATGCTTACATTGTGATACATTTAGGTACTCTTGACTTTTATATATGACATGGTCACATTTTGTTTTAGTTTCCACACTAGGCTTGTATATTGCATATTTGTTTCTGCTATATGATTTGAGGTGAAATGATGATTAGTTGGGCTTGGGTCACAACTGAAAGCCACATGGCCAGTTGTAGGCCCACGTGGCCTCCCATGGCGGTCCAAAGTGGTTTTGGGTCGTTACAGTGTTATAAGCATGTCGTTGAAGTATGAAGGCAACCTAAAGACTAAACATCTTTGATGCCACCATGAACGGGGTGAAAGGGGTCTACTTCAGACTAAGACATTGTAAGAAGAATAAGCTGTAAAGTGTAGCTAATGTGACAAAAATAAAAATAGAGAATGTTTACCCCTGTTAGACTAGCTCACTGATATGTGTGTAAGTGTCATGTGTATCATCTAATGTACATTGAGATGTGTTAGTTTAGATGTGTGGTTGTGATGTAAAGCCCTTTGATATAAATATTTGTAACACACTGTAATGATTTCAAGAAATGAAATGAGAGTGATAGTTCTTCTTGTTTTCTAGTGATGCTTCCATGGAAGCTTTCATGGTATCAGAGCATTGAACTCAGCTGATCATGGTGAATTCGACTGTAACATCTATGGAGACTCAAGGTTAGTCTTCAGATCCAGTGATGTCATTCTCCATGAGAGCCTTGTCTCCGTTTGGCCACTCATTAGGTCAATCCATGGCAATCAAACTTGATGCTGACAACTACATCTTATGGAAATCGCTTCTTCTTTCGCTCGTCATTGGAAATCACTTCGATGGAATCTTGCTCGGAACCGAGAATTGTTCGAATCTAGTCGATTCCATGACTAGAGCGCTGAATCCATTGTGTATGTAGTGGAAATCAAGAGATCAATTTTTTCTCTAGTGGATTTTGAGTTCGTTGACACCAGATATGGTACGTTAAGTTGTACGCAAGAAATGCACAACCGCAAACAAAGCTTGGTTAGCTATTCCGTCTTTGTGTGGAGTGACTTGTAGAGTAAAGGTTCAAATCCGTCGCACGAACATTTAAAAACGTGCAAAGGAAATCAAACCATGATGACATACCTGCAGAAGATAAAAGAACACATCGATTGCTTGGCTACTGCAGGTGTGGCCATGTCTGAACCAGATTTTATGTCTTATGCCCTAGCTGGTCTAGATCCATAATATTTTTCGATCACAACTATTCTTGAATGAGATGCTGAGCTTACCTGGACTGATATGCATGCTTCATTAATCAACTTTGAAGCTAAGCTTCAATAGATTCAAGAAGTTCAAACCAAGCTTGCCAATGTGACTGTAGTTCCTTCAACAAATGCTGTGTTTGTCAAGAACCAAGGTTTTCATAACAAATAAGGAGATAATTAAGGAAGAGGTGCTCGAGGTGGCTTTAATGGTGGTCGCGCTTAGCGCAGTGGAGGTCGTGGTCGAGGATCGAACAATCGACCGATTTGTCAAATTTCTGGAAAGACCGGTCATGTAGTTGTTGTATGTTACTATAGATTAGATTACTCATATATGGGAGCAGTTCCTCAACAATCAAATGTAGTTACATCGTTCAATCCTCCTCCACATGGGTTTCAACCTCTATCTCCTCAACAGAATGCTTTGTATGCCTCTCCTAATACGTTCTTTGCATCTCCTGATTCTGTGACTGATCAGTCTTGGTATGGCGACAGAGGAGCATTCCCTCATGTCACTCATGATCTCAATCAGATGTCCAATTGTCGGTAATGGTTTTTGGATTCCTATTTCACATATTGGTTCAATTAATTATGAGAATTTGCATTCATCATTGAAATTATCTGATGCACGTTATGTTCCTCAAATTACCAAGAACTTGCTCAGTTTGTCCAAATTGACTAATGAAAACCCTGTGTTTGTTGAATTCTATTCGGATGATTGTTTGATCAAGGATCTCACCAACAGAGTGACTATTCTCAAAGGGAACTTTAAAGATGATCTCTATGTGTTTCCAAAGTTTTCTTCTGCTTCCAGTGCCTGCACTAATAAAGCTTTGCTAGCCACTACACCAGTTCATTCTTTTTCTCATTGGCATTCTCGCCTTGGGCATCCATCACTCAAGGTGTAACGACCCAAATTAATTTAATTGAATGTTGGTGTTAATCACAATGATTAGTGGTTAATTCGGACGTTACGTGGACAGCTGGGTTGACTCGGATAGGAGTACCCAGGTATATTGTGTTATTTGTGCATGTTGTATGTTTATTATTGTGATGTGGGAATTTAATATTTATATAAACATCACATGTGTGTAAATTATTGTCGGGCGAGTTGTGAGCCGGGGTTTTAGTTCTATTAACGCGCCAACGCGGGGTTTGGTAGTAGTGAGGCTCAAGGCGTTGGGGTTTAATTAGATTTAAATTATTAAACATGCTATGGTTGAGGATTTTATTTAATTAAATGCAAATATATAATCTTAAGCTAAGCTAAGGAAATTAAATTGGGTACACTAACCGTGGGACCACCTCGGGAAGCGTGCCTGGACACGGGGCACGGGGTGTCGAGTGGTCGGGAAGTTAGTGTGACCCTATTTACAAATTTATGGAATTTATTGATGACTAGAATAGGTGTTATGAATTAAATCAATTGGATAAAGTAAAGTCCTATAGTTTGATAGGAAGAATTAGCATACATAGGATAAGCCTCGAGATGCTCAACAAGGTAATTCAAGGCAAATGTTGTCATGATAAGGTGTCAAGAACTTTGGTAACTCAGGGTGATCAATAGCCATCCGATTAACCTCGAGATGCGCGGGCACGTGGGATTAGAACAAGCATATAAATATCGATGGATCGATTGAACATGCAAACTAAACAATTTTTCCCAAAAATTTGTTAGGGAGATCAGTGAGAGATTCAAAGTGTTGGGGAGAGGTAAATTCAAGTTTGAAGAGGCGATTTAGGCGTCAAAGTGTGGATTTAAGGTAATTTACCCTTATTTTTGGTGATTTTCCATTAAAATGGATGTTAGAGTGAAATTTCATTTTTGATAGATTTGGCCACTGTTTTTACTAGATTGGTGGACTTTGAAGTTGTTTTTGATGATTTACATGGATTTGGTTCGAATTTGTGGAAAATTGAGGTGATTTGATAAATTTTGGGTTATTTGCATGCATTTTTGATCCGAGAATTTGGGGTTGTTTTGATGAATTTGTGGAGGAATTTGGAGGTTTTAGAGGTCTTTAATGGAGTGAGAGTGAAGAGAGATGGAGAGAGAGAGAAGAAGAGAGCGAGATTGAAGAAGGAAAAAAAAAAAAAAAAAAAAAAAAAAAAAAAAGAGACGAGTTTCGTCTCTCTGGTTAAAACCAGAGACGAAACTGCCTCTGAGGAAGAAGGGGGGGGCACGCACGCGTGCGTGCGTGCGTGCACCCTCGGGCGGCCGGGCCAGCCAAATCCCGGGCCGGGCCGGCCAAACCGCCCCGGCCCAACCCGGGGGGTTCGGACCGGCCCGACCCGACCCGCCCTGAGGGGCCGAACCGGCCGACCCGGTTGGGTCGGGTCCGACCCGGTTCGGGGACCCACATATATTATTTAAATAATATATTTAAATAATATTTTTATTTATTTATTTATTAAAAAAAAAAAAAAAAAAGCAGTTTTAAATTCGAAAATAGGAAAAATAGAGAAAAAAAAATATCGAAAAATTGGAAAAAAATTCTAGAAAAATATAGAAAATTAGAAAAAGGTAGAAAAGTGGTTTCGAACTTTTCTATTTTTTTGGAACCCCGACATAGCCCTAGAGAGGTACCACAACTAAAAATTTGTAAATTTTTATAAAATAACATAAAATTATAGAATATGTTCTCAAAAAGTATAAAACACTATAAATGGACTTCGGGGACCGAGAAACCATAGCTCGGACATTGGGGAGCTAGGTGGGCGTCGATGGGTCCGGAAGTCTGAGCGCGATTTGAGGTGTGTAGTATCCCAATTGAACTTCACTTTAAGTATTTACCGTTTGATTTATTTGAATTCGCCCATTTATTCTCTACTCCATTTCATTATTGCTTTACTGGTGGCCGAGTACTCTCACTGGTGACTTTACTGTAGTGGAGTGTACTCCTACCTGGTGTCTTTACTTGTTGAGATCATTCCCCACCCGGTGCTTATTCGTTACGCCATAGAGTCCACCGAGTCATAGCACTTGTCTATGCATATGCCGGTGAATAGGTCGCCCTGGCTATGGTAGGCTTGTGTGGGTGCGTCGTGGTCTACGCCGACCACCTGTAGGTCCAGGGCCAACCCTGGTAGAGGTGTTTTCACGGCCGTGCCTGGGGAAAGCCCGAAGTATGACTTAGTCCGATTTTTATTGTGCACGTACTTTGCTTTGCTACTATTTTTTATGCATGCGATGATCCTTTCACAGCTGTCTCGTAATTCTTTTGTTCCGCATGTTTAATTATAGTATTTTAAATTCCAAGATTTTTACTTCCGTAATTACTTGGTGAATTTCCTTGGGATTACTCACTCGGACTCGTCATCCGTCTTTTGATGGCTTGAGTGCGATCCTAGTACTAGCAGGGGTAAGGGGATCATCTGGCGATTACATCTAACTTGCCTACGCCGAGGCCTCGCTGGTATGTGTGTAGATATTATAATGTTTTGATATTTCGTATTATGTTTTGGGGTTGGGAAATTGGATACACACTTGTACCGGTATACCTACTTATAGTTGATCGCTCGTATGCACAAGATAAATGGTTTTCCACTATAGGTTTGATCAAGAAACTTATATTTACATATATATGCATTTTGATAAACTTTAAGTTCTTCCGCTCGTTAATTTCTTTAAAATGATAAATTAAGTGACTTTAATGAATTATCTCGATAATTATCTAAAGTCGAAAGCGCTATACACGTGGCGGTGGTTTCCAAAGCACTAGCAGGGGAAACGGGGTCCACTGGGCGCCTCTCGGATCTTGGGCGCCACATTAGCTTGGTATCGAGCAAGGTCGATAGGGCTCGAATTAAATGAAGTAAATAAAAGAGCATAAATTTTAAAACAAATTAGATGTGGAAACCCGATGAATTGCCTAGAACTTTTAGTTGGGAAGCAATAAGAAATGGGTGGTTAACAGAATTATATGTATGTGTTATGATTCTACTGTGTATTATATATGTATACGTATATCATGGAGGATCGCATACGACGCACGTTTTTCCGGTGCAGATCGCATGGATGGACGGTCTACTATACCCTCAGAGACGAGACAAGCCGGCATTGTTATTAGGAGTCCGCAAGCTACGGTGAGCTTGAGGATCGACTTACACCCCAGAAGTTCGGATGACGTAAGTACTCCGAATATTACGGGACCAGGGCGCCGCAATTTCAGAAATGGCTGCATCACTCACGACTGAGCCATCAGAGCGACAACGACTTTACCCGAGGTTACATGAGGGAAATGGTCGACAGGGATTCGCGAGTACCGAGAGGCAGGCCGGGCAGAGTTTTGGAGCAAGCACCACAAAGAGGCACACCGGTTAGAGACGAGGGAGACCACTGACAGACAGAGACAGATCAACAGGGTCGACAGATAGGCATCCAGGGCGGCGAGAGAGAGAGATGAGGGGCATGTGGTGTATGCTACGCACTCGCACTGTCGAGCAGCAGAATGACATCAACCTCAAGACCAAGACACAGATAGGGATCGGGGTAGTCGGGACAGGGAACAGAGAGACCAGGGTCGTGGTCGAGATCCGGTGATAGGCATACTAGGATGCGAGAGACGCGCAAATGTTATAAATGCGGACGAGAGAGGACATCGAGGGTCGTTTGCCAAGCACCGCAAATGCAATGCAATGCAGAGTATCGTAGAGAGCGACGACGACAAGTCGCAGAGAAGTTGCGACATGGAGATGTTCGGGATGGACAATACGAGCCGGTGAGGAGTGAGAGCATGCAATGACCACTACCACGATGAGGACACCATATGCGCCTAGTTTTGCTACATCGTATCGGTGGTTCACAGGGAGACCGCGACATGTTCGTAGATGTGCTCACCGTGGGAGTTGAGGGGCATATACATTGGGAATGCGCATTGATCCTAATGGCACCGATATTTGTAGAGCCGTTGCGTGTTCGAATTCCGGGTTCAGATCGTATCTGAACCATAAGTTAGGGCACTGACAATAAAGTGTCAACTATATTTTTGTGTAAATTATGGTAAAAACAACGTGCGAGTTGTGTTATGTATGAAGACTATCAAGTTGTTTTTTGTTATAATTAAATGAAGCCTAAGGATTTTTGCTATAAAATATATGTATGGGATAGATATATTATTGAGAAGGTTGTTTTATTCAAACATAATAATATGAGTGTAACTACCCTGTACACGATTTGGAGCTTGCAAAGCTAGCTTGTGTTTGCGCCGAAGGCTTGGAGACGCTACCTCTACGGAGAGGAGTTTATGCTTTACACCGACCATCGAGTCTACGCTACATTATCACACGTAAAGATCTTAATAGGCGTCCGAGGAGATGGTTGGAGTTGTCAAGGACTATGACTTCACGATTGAGTATCATTCTCGCAAGGCCAATGTAGTGGCGATGCTTTGAGTAGATGCGCGTTGACAATCGACCAAGACGCGACACATGGGACTCGTTGGAGGCAAAGATCAATTATGAGCATGTCGACGTTGCGCCCATGAATGATGTACATATTGTAGTCGATGAGAGTACCGACAAAGTCACCGGAGCGGGTATCGGAGTGTCAAAGGGTCGATGGGCTTTATGGGCGGTTCAAAGGATTTGGCACGGATCCCGAGTGCACCGATTGGGCGAGACATCCGATGGATATTTGTGGCATCGAGGGCGACTTTGGGTACCACCGTGTCGAGATACGAGATAGTATGTTAGAGGACGCCGACCGATCGCGCTACACGCTCATCCGGCAGTAACCAAGATGTACCAAGACTTGCGTAGATTGTTTGAGTGGCCGGGGATGAAGGTCGATGTTGGTGAATATGTTCGAGGGTGTCATATATGTCGCAGGTAAAGGCGAGCACAAAGCGACTGTTGATTGTCGCACTGCTACCCATTCCTCAATGGAAATGGGAACACCTTACCATGGATTTTGTCGGTGGATTACCGTAGACGTTTAGGCGACACGATGCGATACGGGTGGTGATAGACAGATCGACTAAATCGGCGCACTTCATACCGGGGCCGGATGCGATACACGTTTCCTCATTGAGCAGACTCGTTTGAGCGGGAGATTGTTAGACCGCATGGGGTGCCTGGTTTCCATTGTATTTGATAGGGATCCCAGTTGATTTCGGGATTCGAGGAGCGATGCAGAGCAGCTTGACACTAGGTTGCGCTTTAGCACGGCGTATCATCCTCCAACAGATGGCCGCCGAGAGCGATTGATACGGATTTTAGAGGACATGTCGGGCTTGTATTCTCAGCTTGAGGTTCGTAGGAGGATTACTTACCACCGTGTGACGTTGCCTACAACAACAACTATCGCTAGTATCGAGATGCCACCTTATGAGGCGCCAGATGGGAGGCCCCGCAGTCACCAAGCGTGTTGGGCGAGCCGGAAGATACAAGCTTACGATTGGGCCGAGATAGTTGTTGATCACACAGAGAAGATTCGACAAATTCGTCGAGTTTCGAGCAAAGACAAGACAAGCAAAAGAAGTATGCGCGAGATAGATATCGCGGAAGACTAAGCTATAGAGTTGGCAAGGTCGAAGGTACAGCTTATCTTGAAATCAAGACAATATGATATTAGCGACGATCGACAGAGTCACCAGAGACATTATTCACACAAGATAGAACATGCGTGAGGTGAATGGCTAGTGGGGTGTACCATCGGTGGAATCTCGATGGAGAAGACTCGAGTGAAGGACCAATTGATACGCGCATTGGTGGAATCTCGACGGAAAAGATTCCGAGTGAAGGACCAATTGATACGCACATTGGTGGAATCTCGATGGAAATGATTATGAGTGAAGGACCAATTGATACACACCCTAGTGAAGTCCCGACGCATTGGAAGTGAGTTCAATAAAATGTTAGAGTTCACACAATATATAAGTTGAGGAACCGAATGTACTCGAAGTGTTCTAATTTCGAGGACGAAATTCATTTTAGTTGGGAAGAATTGTAACGGCCCAAATTAATTTAATTGAATGTTGGTGTTAATCACAATGATTAGTGGTTAATTCGGACGTTACGTGACACACTGGTTGACTCGGATAGGAGTACCTGTGGTATATTGTGTTATTTGTGCATGTTGTATGTTTATTATTGTGATGTGGGAATTTAATATTTATATAAACATCACATGTGTGTAAATTATTGTCGGGCGAGTTGTGAGCCGGGGTTTTAGTTCGGCGAACGCGCCAACGCTGGGTTTGGTAGTAGTGAGGCAAGGTTGGGGTTTAATTAGATTTAAATTATTAAACATGCTATGGTTGAGGATTTTATTTAATTAAATGCAAATATATAATCTTAAGCTAAGCTAAGGAAATTAAATTGGGTACACTAACCGTGGGACCACCTCGGGAAGCGTGGTCGGGACACGGGGCACGGGGTGTCGAGTGGTCGGGAAGTTAGTGTGACCCTATTTACAAATTTATGGAATTTATTGATGACTAGAATAGGTGTTATGAATTAAATCAATTGGATAAAGTAAAGTCCTATAGTTTGATAGGAAGAATTAGCATACATAGGATAAGCCTCGAGATGCTCAACAAGGTAATTCAAGGCAAATGTTGTCATGATAAGGTGTCAAGAACTTTGGTAACTCAGTGGTGATCAATAGCCATCCGATTAACCTCGAGATGCGTGGGCACGTGGGATTAGAACAAGCATATAAATATCGATGGATCGATTGAACATGCAAACTAAACAATTTTTCCCAAAAATTTGTTAGGGAGATCAAGTGAGAGATTCAAAGTGTTGGGGAGAGGTAAATTCAAGTTTGAAGAGGCGATTTAGGCGTCAAAGTGTGGATTTAAGGTAATTTACCCTTATTTTTGGTGATTTTCCATTAAAATGGATGTTAGAGTGAAATTTCATTTTTGATAGATTTGGCCACTGTTTTTACTAGATTGGTGGACTTTGAAGTTGTTTTTGATGATTTACATGGATTTGGTTCGAATTTGTGGAAAATTGAGGTGATTTGATAAATTTTGGGTTATTTGCATGCATTTTTGATCCGAGAATTTGGGGTTGTTTTGATGAATTTGTGGAGGAATTTGGAGGTTTTAGAGGTCTTTAATGGAGTGAGAGTGAAGAGAGATGGAGAGGAGAGAAGAAGAGAGCGAGATTGAAGAAGGAAAAAAAAAAAAAAAAAAAAAAAAAAAAAAAAAAAAAGAGAGACGAGTTTCGTCTCTGGTTAAAACCAGAGACGAAACTGCTCTGGAGGAAGAAGGGGGGGGGGCACGCACGCGTGCGTGCGCGCGCAGCACTGGGGTCGGCCGGGCCGGCCCAGCCCATCCCGGGCGGGCCGGCCAAACCGCCCCGGCCCAACCCGGTGGGCTCGACCGGCCCGACCCGACCCGCCTGAGGGGGCCGAACCGGGCCGACCCGGTTGGGTCGGGTCCGACCCGGTTCGGGGACCCACATATATTATTTAAATAATATATTTAAATAATATTTTTATTTATTTATTTATTAAAAAAAAAAAAAAAAAAAAAAAAAAAAAAACAGCTTTAAATTCGGAAAATAGGAAAAATAGAGAAAAAAAAATATCGAAAAATTGGAAAAAAATTCTAGAAAAATATAGAAAATTAGAAAAAGGTAGAAAAGTGGTTTCGAACTTTTCGGTATTTTTGGAACCCCGACATAGCCCGGGAGAGGTACC
Organism: Stephania japonica; assembly: GCA_039657345.1. Classification (NCBI taxonomy): domain Eukaryota; kingdom Viridiplantae; phylum Streptophyta; class Magnoliopsida; order Ranunculales; family Menispermaceae; genus Stephania; species Stephania japonica. The sequence continues at coordinate 39,340,131 of CM077559.1, forward strand.
ACAACTAAAAATTTGTAAATTTTTATAAAATAACATAAAATTATAGAATATGTTCTCAAAAAGTATAAAACACTATAAATGGACTTCAGGGACCGAGAAACCATAGCTCGGACATTGGGGAGCTAGGTGGGCGTGATCGATGGGTCCGGGAAGTCTGAGCGCGATTTGAGGTGTGTAGTATCCCAATTGAACTTCACTTTAAGTATTTACCGTTTGATTTATTTGAATTCGGTTCCATTTATTCTCTACTCCATTTCATTATTGCTTTACGGTGGTGAGTACTCTCACTGGTGACTTTACTGGTAGTGGAGTGTACTCCTACCTGGTGTCTTTACGGTGTTGAGATCATTCCCCACCCGGTGCTTATTCGTTACGCCATAGAGTCCACCGAGTCATAGCACTTGTCTATGCATATGCCGGTGAATAGGTCGCCCGGCTATGGTAGGCTTGTGCTGGGTGCGTCGTGGGTCTACGCCGACCACCTGTAGGTCCAGGGCCAACCCGGTAGAGGTGTTTTCACGGCCGTGCCTCGGGGGAAAGCCCGAAGTATGACTTAGTCTCGATTTTTATTGTGCACGTACTTTGCTTTGCTACTATTTCTTATGCATGCGATGATCCTTTCACAGCTGCTTCTGTAATTCTTTTGTTCCGCATGTTTAATTATAGTATTTTAAATTCCAAGATTTTTACTTCCGTAATTACTTGGTGAATTTCCTTGGGATTACTCACTCTGGACTCGTCATCCGTCTTTTGTGATGGCTTGAGTGCATCCTAGTACTAGCAGGGGTAAGGGGATCATCGGCGATTACATCTAACTTGCCTACGCCGAGGCCTCGCCGGTATGTGTGTAGATATTATAATGTTTTGATATTTCGTATTATGTTTTGGGGTTGGGAAATTGGATACACACTTGTACTTGGTATACCTATCTTATAGTTGATCGCTCGTATGCACAAGATGCAAATGTAGGGTTTTCCACTATAGGTTTGATCAAAACTTATATTTACATATATATGCATTTTGATAAACTTTAAGTTCTTCCGCTGTTAATTTCTTTAAAATGATAAATTAAGTGACTTTAATGAATTATCTGATAATTATCTAAAGTCGAAAGCAGTTATACACGTGGCGGTGGTTTCCAGTGCACTAGCAGGGCAAACGGGGTCCACGGGGCGGCCTCGGGATCTTGGGGCCGCCACACAAGGTTCTCTCTCAAGTTTTGAATTCTTGTAACTTGTCGTTTAATAAATTTGATGTTTCTGATTTTTGTGATGCATGCAAGTTGGTAAAAATTCATTCACTTCCCTATCCTGTTTCCTTATCACATGCATCTATGCCACTTGCTTTGATTCATACGGATGTATGTGGGCCTTCTCCTTATAAATCTCATGATGGATTTCAATATTATATACATTTTATTGATGACTTTTCTCGTTTTACATGGGTATACCCAATGAAAGCTAAAAGTGAGGCATTTCCTATTTTTCAACGATTTAAATCTCTGGTCGAAAATCAATTTTCCTTGAAAATTAAATGTGTTCAATTTGATTAGGGAGGTGAATACCACCCTTTTTAGAATTTCTTACTTCAACATGGCATTCATTTTTAGCATCCATGCCCTTATGCTCATCAACAAAATGGTAGGGTTGAACGAAAACATCGACACATCATTGAAACTACTCTCACATTATTAGATCAGGCCCATCTTCCTTATTCATTTTGGTGGGAAGCTTGTCATATTGCTGTTTTCTTGATTAATCGCCTTCCCACACCTGTTGTTCACCATTTTTCTCCTTATTAAAAATTATGGAACAGTCCTCCTGACTATTCAATTTTGAAAGTCTTTGGGTTTTCTTATTTCCCATATTAAGGCCATGTAATAAACACAAATTTAATTTTCGATCAGAGAAGTGTATTTTCATTGGGTATAGACATAAAGGTTATATAAGTGCCTTAGTACTCAAGGAAAAGTGTATATCAGTAGAAATGTTTTGTTTAATGAATCTGAATTTCCCTTTTTTTCATTGTTCCCTACTCCTCCATCTACCCTATCTGAGTTACCTATTCCCTATGTTCTTGTTTCTTTTTCTCCCACTCATGTTCAACCTTCTATTCCAGCTCAATCTAATACTTCTTCTCCTACTACTCATGTAGCTCTTATTTCTAGTCATTTTTAAGTACTAGGGATGTACCCTCTTCTATTTTTGTTCCTTCTATAGGTCCTGTGTCTACCCACCCAATGGTCACATGAGCTAAGGCTGGTATTTTTAAACACAAACTGTTATCTGCTATTAGTAATGCAACTACTCCTATTCATTTTGAGCCTAATGCTGTAAAAGAAGCTCTTCAATCGACTTATTGGGTAGATGCTATGAAGTTTGAATTTCAGGCTCTTCAGAATAACCACACTTGGATATTAGTTCCACCTACTGCTGATCAGAAATTAGTAGGAAATAAGTGGTTGCTCAAGCTCAAGTACAACACTAATGGCACTGTGCACAGACATAAGGCTAGGCTTGTAGCCAAAGGGTATACTCAAATACCTAGAGTAGATTTCTCTACTACATATAGCCTAGTAATCAAATCCTCTACAATAAGGGTTGTACTTACTCTTGCTGCTTCGTTCAAGTGGACTGTTTGACAAATAGACATCAACAATGCATTCCTATATGGTATGCTCTCTGAAAATGTTTTGATGCCTCAACCAGAGGGGTTTACTGATCCTCGGTTTCCTGATTATGTGTATAAACTCAACAAGGCAATTTATGACGTGCGTCAATCTCCCAGAGCATGGTTTGACAGACTTAAAACCACGTTGTTGTCATAGAAATTTGTTAACTCCAAAGACGATTCTTCCTTGTTTATATATCATGAAAGGACATCACTTGTGTACATGTTGATTTAAGTTGATGATATATTGATTACTGGCAACTCTTCTACTCTTGTTTACTAGTTTATTCGCCACCTGAATTCAGTCTTTGCTTTAAAGGACTTGGGGGACTTGAATTTTTTCTGGGCATTGAGGTATCTCGTGACTCTACTAGGTTTTACTTGAATCAAGCTTCCTATTTTTATAAGCTTGTAAAGAAATTGGGCTTACAAGGGTTGAAACCTGCTAGCACCCTTGTTGTCACCACCAAATAGTTGCAACTTCATGATGGTCCTCTGTTTGAAGATGTAACTCTCTATCACAACTAGTTAGGTGGTTTCAATATATAACTCACACCAGGCCTGACTTAGCTTATATCATAAATAAACTAAGTCAGTTTCAACAAGCCCCTGCACATAATCATTGGCAAGCTCTCAAACGAGTTGTTCGTTATCTTCAAGGTTCTCAGTTTGGTTCTCTTCACATCAAAGGTTCCTCTCAGTTGAATCTCCATGTGTTTGCCAATGCTGATTGGGCCTCTTTTCTTAATGATAGGCGATCCATTATAGGTTATAGTATATATTCTGGCACTTCCCTTATTTCTTGGCAATCTAAAAAACAACATGTTGTGGCACACTCTAGTACGGAAGCTGAATATCGTGCTCTTGCGCATTCAGCTACTGAACTTTCTTGGTTATAGTCTCTATTGCAAGAGCTTCATTTCCCTTCTACTTCAGTTCCTGTTATATGGTGTGATTATTTTTGTATGGTCCCTAGCCTCCAATTCAGTTTTTGTTATACATTTTCAAATTAAATGGATAGTTAGTAGAGTAGCTTAATGGGCGCAGTTGAAACGGCCTTGTAGAGTGGCTTAATGGGTGCAGTTGAAACTGCTCTGTAGAGTGGCTTAATGGGTGCAGTTGAAACGGCTCTCCATTAAGGAATTATTGAAACGGCTCTCCATTAAGGAATTATTGAAACTGCTCTCCATTAAGGAATTATTGAAACTGCTCTCCATTAAGGAATTATTGAAACTTCTCTCCATTAAGGAATTATTGAAACTGCAAAGAAATTAATTGCTACATTATTCCATTGCATCAATGCTTGACTCCATTTCACCCCAACTGGTCATGACCAGTGCTCTATAAAAGGGGAGGTTTGCGGAGGAAGTAGGGATCTCAAAATTCACTAGCAATTGCTTTTGTTTTTCATCTTTCACTACTGCAAAGTGAAATGTGGGTATACTTCATTGTATCCTTTAGGATATTTGCTGACTCTTGCAGTGTAGAGAGCAAAAATTCCTTTAGAAAAATGGCAGCGTTACACGCTTTGAAGTATTTGCAATTCCCTTGGTCTAACAATCTAAAGGAATTTTTTTTGCTTCGTTGCAATGGCTTTAATCAAAGAACTGTCAGCTAACATTGTGAAGTTGGATCACTTCGATGGAGGTGATTTCCTGAGGTGGCAGAAGCGAGTACATTTTCTACTGGTGGCTCTTTATCTGGTGTATGTTTTGGATATACGAAAACCTATGGAGTCCGACGATGAAACTGTCGAGCAGATCAGGAAGAGGCAGAAATGGGAGACAGATGACATGTAACGACCCAAATTCTACTTGACCCGACTCGAGGGTAATTTAGTGATTTTCAATACTGAATGTGTGCAAGTGTGCTTTGTGAATTGTTTAAGTGTGAAAAGTATAAATTATGATAAATAAATATTGGGCCTAACAAGAGTTGAGTGGATGTAAAAGATATGGAGGCCTATAATGGTATTTTGGTAAAATAACAAGGTTGTACACAACCCTACTCTAAAACCCTACCTATATAAACCTTTTATAAAGTTTGTAGCCCTTTTTGTGTTGAAACTCCAAACTTGTGATGGGAGAGAAGTGGAGGAAGGTTGATGATGAAGAAGATGATGATAAAGTCCATTTAAACATTCAAGAAGGTAACACACCCTCCCCTCATCCCATCTAAGCTTTTATTTGTTTATTTTATTGAAAAAAATGGAGTTTAGACAAGTTGTAAATAATCATAACCCTAATCCCTAACCCTAATGCTATTTAAGCAAATCAAAGAAAACCCTAGCCTCAATCTTGTTAAACACCCCCGTAGAGAGGAGGAGAGCAAGAGGAGGATTTAAGTTCAAGAGAGATACAACCTCACTTCCCTCATTAATTTCTTTATTATTTATTGAAGATTTGGAGACCAAAGGGTCGATGGCGTCGACATCGGCAAGAACGCGAGGAAAATAGAAAAGAAAATAAGAAAGGAAAGATTTGATCTATGTTATAATGAGATTTTGGAAAGGATTTTGAGTCAAAGATTCCATTGAAGGCATGGTGAGATTCTAATACTCTCTAGATTTATTGTTTTGGTGTTGGTATTGGTAATGAGAGTTGATGATTTGCAAAGTTTGTTCAATATTTCTTAGATCTAGTCTTGAAATGAGTTTTTCCCATGATTTTAGCAAATTGAACGCAGTTGGAGTTTATTGATAAAGATATGGCATTTAAGGTTGAGTTGAGATTTGAAAAAGGGAGTTTGAATCTTTCTTTGGGAAATAAACTTATTCGATAAATTTGTGGACTTTGACTGAATATTGTCATTTGGGAATTTAAAGTCTAAATTGAGTCTTGTATGGTGATTTGGATCTTTTTAATTAAAATTAATCGAATGTCTTCGATTTATGTTGGAAAAACTAAGTCTTAGAGGATTTTCCTTGTTTTACATCACCGCATTCCTATTTTACTCGAATCATTGATTCTAATTTTAAGTGTTGATTTTAAAGTCGTGAATGACCTTTAGCGAAGTCAGCTATAAATAGGGTGAATCTCTAAGGTCTAGACAAATAATATTAAACTTGTATGGTTGTAGATACATAAAGTAATTATTATTTCAAATTGTCTAGATTCGCGAGACGGTTCACATCGAGTCCAAACGCGAGAGGATCGAGATTAGGATTTGCGGAGAGTGCAGGTAAGTGGGGAGCTTGCTCAATTATCACATATGGCATGATTATTAGTTATGCTTAGGATTCATAATTTGAATTAAAGACTTGGGATTTATGGGTTGCGTCGTGGTATTGGCTCGAATCTACGAATCTATGGAATGTGAATGCACTGTTATTCATGGCCCTAGAATGTGTGGAGTTTACCACCGAGGGTCGTTAACACCCCAGGGTGTGGAGTTTACCACTGAGGGCTTTACTTAACTAATTGAATTCATAAGTATGTCACGTAGGGACATGAGTTGGAGTTACCTTCTCTTGTACTCTTGAGACATAGAGATGTGCATTGGCGATGGCTTGGACGAACCTACTGTTGATTTGATGGGACAAACGAAAGGGCACATAAGGCCTGTGTGCTAGCTGGTTGTTTACATCACTTTGAGAGTAGGAGAATCGGTTACCGGATTCTTGCCAATATCTAGTATGCATTGAATGGAACATCGACTTATCGTATTATTATATTTTATAGTACATAATCTCGCGAAACCCCCTCATTTATATGAAAGTTTGAAATTATGAAATGATTTGTCAATCTCTTTAATGTTATTCATGATTATTGTTGTTACAATTTGTGACTTACGAATCTTATTTCTATGATAGTACTTGATGGTTCATTATAAGTCTATTTTTTTAAATCCTGCTACCATGCAACTATTTAATGAATCCTTGTTTATTTTCAAATACATGCTAGACTATGCATGCTTATTAGGTATTACTTGCATATTTGATGGTTGAGCGGGTTTTCCGCATTCCTGAGCTCCGTTGATTCTTTTAGCTCACCCCACTTACAATACAGGTTCATCATCGACGAGTGCGCTAGAATTGAGACAAGGGAGAAACGAGTTTGAAGTCTTCATTTGATGTGAGCTTTGAGTTGATATATATCATGTATAGTTTTATTAATATTCTATGAACTTAAATCTTTTGGCTTTAGGATATTTCTTTATATTTATTCCGCAGGTTTATTTGTTTAGGCGTGCCAGACTGTTATTTGGGCCTGGTTCATGTATTGGGTCCAAGTGGCAGTCTGGGCTTGGCGACCCGACCCTAGGTCAGGGGCGGGTCGTCATATGACAACACCTGCAAAGGTCACATTCTGAACGCCATGAACGACTCACTGTTCGACCTCTACCATGATGTCTACTCTGCCAAGGAGCTGTGGGAGAAATTGGAAGTAAGGTACCATAAGGAGGATGCGACAAGTAAGAAATTTCTTATATCAAAGTTTATTAATTTTAAAATGGTTGATGAAAGGTCTGTCATGGAACAATTCTGCGAAATTGAGAGGATTAGAAATAATTTCTCTCAACACAATCTTGTCATGGATGAAACAATTGTTGTGTCTTCTATTATTGATAAACTGCCCCCATCTTGAAGAAGTTCAAACGAACTCTTATGCATAAAAAAGAGGACATATCTCTTGATGAACTTGCTAACCATCTTCGTGTAGAAGAGGATTGTCGCATGCAGGAAAATGAAAAAGAGCAGAATGCTCAGAAAATTTCAAAGGTGCATGTGATGGAAGCGGCTAAGTTCAAAAAGTCCCTGCTGAACAGGCCTAACAAGCATAGAGGTTTTAAAAAGCCTAATGTTTCAGAAAAATTGAACAACCAAAACCAGAATCAAAGGAAGCAGAAAATCACTTGTTGGTTCTGCGGGAAAGTTGGTCACCTCAAGTCCGAATGTAATCATTGGAAGAGAAAACAAAGAAAAAATCATGCTTCCTCTAGCGCTGCCAAAGGTGCAGGTAATGACAATGATGATCTCATTGCTATGATATCTGAAATCAACATCGTTGAAAATGATATGGCTTGGTGGGTTGATTCTGGTGCTACTCGACATGTCTGCAAGAACAAGAGGTTTTTCAAGACCATGGAGGCAGTAGATGAAAATACTGTCCTGTACATGGGAAATGATGCTACTGTCCCTGTTAAAGGTATAGGTAGTGTTGATCTGAAGTTTACTTCTGGCAAAATTGTAACACTCACTAACGTGTATTATGCACTAGAAGTGAGGAAGGATCTTGTATCGGGTGGTCTTTTGAATAAGTTTGGATTTAGGCTTGTTTTTGAGGCTGACAAGTTTGTACTCTCCAAGGGAGGGGCATATGTAGGGAAGGGGTATGCTTATGAGGGCATGTTTAAGCTCAATGTAATCGCTTTATCTAATAAGAATGTTGTTTCTGCGTATCTTGTTGAGTCTTCTTCATTTTTATGGCATCATAGATTAGGACATGTTCATTTCAGAAAATTATATGATATAGTAAATCTGAAATTACTGCCTTATTTTGATAAATATGAAGAAAATTGCAATACATGCATGAAAACAAAAATAACTAGAAATCCATTTCCTAATGTTGAAAGAAATTCAAAGTTGATAGACTTAATACATTCTGATGTCTGTGACATACATAGTACACCATTTATAGGAGGCAATAAATATTTTATAACATTTATTGATGATTATAGTAGGTACTGTTATGTTTATTTGTTGCATTCCAAAGATGAGGCAATGGTTAAGTTTCGGGCCTATAAGGCAGAAATTGAATTGCAATGTGAGACCTTTATAAAATGTTTAAGGTCTGATAGGGGAGGAGAGTACTATGATCCAAAGTACTTTGAATCCACTGGAATAGTCCATGAGACTACTGCCCCTTATACACCACAACAAAATGGTGTGGTTGAGCGTAAAAATCGTGTTTTAAAACGAAATGGTTAATGCTATGCTATCAAACTCTGGTTTGAGTAGCGGATTTTGGGGAGAGGCATTGCTGACTGCATGCCATATTTTGAACAGAATTCCACAAAAGAGGAATAAAGTCACCCCATATGAGTTTTAGAATAAGTGAAAACCAAATCTTAATTATTTAAGAGTTTGGGACTTTAGAGTAGTAGTAAAAGTACCTGAACCCAAAAAGAGGAAATTGGGTGAACGGGAGTGGAATGCATATTTATTGGATATGCACAACACAGTAAGGCATATAGATTCATGGTGATTGAGCCTAATAATTCGATTTCAGTAAACACTGTAATTGAATCAAGGGATGCAATCTTTGATGAGACAAGATTTAAATATATTACTAAAAGTATTTCTGAAGAAAACCAAAAAGGGAAAGAAGTCATAGAAATTGAAAATGACAAAGAAATAGTAGAAGTTCCTGAATTTCGAAGGAGCAAACGAGCTCAGAAAATTAAGTCATTTGGTTCTGATTTTTATACATTCCTAGTTGAAAGAAGTAGAGAAACAGTAACTAGACAAATTCTGTATTGTTTTAATACGGATGCTGATCCTCAAACAGTAAAGGAGGCAATGAAAGAAAGAGATATAACTTTTTGGAAAGAGGCATTAAATGATGAGATGGATTCAATAATAGGAAATAACACTTAGGAGCTAGTTGATCTACCTCTTGGGTGTAAACCCATTAAATGCAAATTTCTTTTTAAAAGGAAAAGAAGAGTTGATGGATCCATTGAAAAACACAAAGTGAGACTGGTTGCTAAGGGTTTCACCCAAAAGCATGGAATAAACTATTTCGATACATATTTACTAGTAGCTAGAATTGCTAATATCATATTGCTTATTGCAATTGCAGCTATAAACAAGCTGGTCATCTACCAAATGGACGTTAAAACAGCGTTCTTAAATGGAGAATTGGATGAGAAAATATACATGGAACAACCTGAAGGTTTATTATGCCCGGTCATGAGAATAAAGTGTGTAGATTGCGAAAATCATTGTACAGTTTAAAGCAAGCACCAAAACTGTGGCACCAAAAATTTGACCAGGTTGTACTTGCTTTTGGATTCAAAATAAATGAATCTGATAAATGTGTATATAGCAAGTTTGATGGAAAAGGCAATGGTGTCATTATCTGTCTTTACGTAGATGACATGCTGATTTTTGGAACTGACTTGGAACAAGTTCAGTTGACCAAAAGGCTTCTTTCAAGCCAGTTTGAAATGAAAGATATGGGGTAAGCTGATGTCATACTTGGAATTCAGATTGTAAGAGATGAGGGGAGTGTTACTCTAACTCAATCTCATTATATTGAGAAAGTTCTCAACAGATTCAATCATTTAAATTGTGCCCCAGTTTCTACCCCACTAGATTCAAGTATTGAGCTAGTGAAAAATACAGGCAATCCAGTTTTACAATTAGAGTATTCTAGATTAATTGGATGCTTAATGTATGTAACGACATGCACTAGGCCAGATATTGCCTTGGCGGTAGGCAAGTTAAACAGATTTACAATTAATCCAAGTGAATTGCATTGGTTTGCAATTCGAAGAGTTTTGAAATATTTGAAGAAAACAATTAACTATGGTTTATGCTATAATGGATATCCTTCAGTTTTAGAAGGATTTTCGGATGCAAGTTGGATTGTGAAAGATCAAGATCATGCATCTACAACTGGGTGGATTTTCACACTTGTTGGAGGAGCAATCTCGTGGGCTTCAAAGAAACAAACTTTAATGGCTGGTTCTACCATGGAATCAGAGTTTATTGCGCTGGCCTCGGCTTCAAAAGAAGCTGAATGGCTACGTGAATTATTACACGAGATAACATTGTGGCCTAAACCGATAGCTTCAATCTCTATCCATTGTGATAATGTGGCCACATTGGCAAAGGCTCATAGCCAAGTGTACAATGGTAAATCCAGACATATTGGACTGAGACACAGTTGTGTTAGAGAATTGATAACAAGTGGAGTTATCACAATTGACTATGTGAGATCTAGTCAAAATTTGGCAGATCCCCTTACTAAAGGATTGCCAAGAGACTTGGTAAATAAAACATCAAGGGGTATGGGTCTCAAGCTCATGAATTATAGGTCACCAATAGTGAAAACTCAACTCGACACCTAACATTACTTTAAGTCTTGAGTTCAATGCAGCCAAATTCATTATAGGTGTGACTGTGAGCACTAAATTTTAATAATCATCTCAAGGTTGTTAGTGCTCAGTACCTGCATATAAAGAGAGGAAGTTGAGATGATCTCTTAATAGTCTTCTAAAGGTACTTAAATTGCGGGGGTATTAGAATGGAGACTACCTATGTGGATGTGAAGTGCGGCCGCTTCAAAGAGTTCAAGGGCTTGGCTCCAAAGACATTCACGAGAAGATACGAGACACAAGGCCAATGTTGAATGTGTCAGGATATTTACGGCTATTTGCTGGTGTAAGTTATATGCGTGATATGTTTATGCTTCATATCGAATAGAATCATTGGTTCAAAGTGTATCTACCATGTAATTCTGATATGATGTAATGAACTTTTCACAAGTTAGTGGTTCAAATCGCAAGATACCATTAGTTATGCATATAATGTTTGAGATTTCGTGGTTGAATGATCTGAATATTTTGAAAATGGCGGGAGATTGTTATACATTTTCAAATTAAATGGATAGTTAGTAGAGTGGCTTAATAGGTGCAGTTGAAACGGCTCTATAGAGTGGCTTAATGGGTGCAGTTGAAACGGCTTTCCATTAAGGAATTATTGAAACGACTCTCCATTAAGGAATTATTGAAACTGCTCTCCATTAAGGAATTGCTCTCCATTAAGGAATTATTGAAATTGCAAAGGAATTAATTGCTACATTATTCCATTGCATCAATGCTTGACCCCATTTCACCCCAACTGGTCATGACCGGTGCTTTATAAAAGGGAAGGTTTGGGGAGGAAGTAGGGATCTCGAAATTCACCAGCAATTGCTCTTGGTTTTCATCTTTCACTACTGCAAAGTGAAAGGTGGGTATACTTCATTGTATCCTTTAGGATATTTGCTGACTCTTGCAATGTAGAGAGCAAAAATTCCTTTAGAAAAGTGGCAGTGTTACACGCTTTGAAGTCCTTGCAATTCTCCTGGTCTAACAGTTTTTCATGCCCGTATTAAACACATTGAAATAGATGTGCATTTTGTGTGTGACAAGGTCATCAGCAAGCAGTTAGAGGTTTGTTATGTACCCACTGCTGATCAAATTGCAGGTTGCATGACTAAAGCTTTGTCTTCTCAGCGATTCAATCTTCTTCGGTCCAAGCTTGGTGTCATTGATCTTGCCACTCGCTTGAGGGGGTGTTAGACTAGCTCACTGATATGTGTGTGAGTGTCATGTGTATCATCTAATGTACATTGAGATGTGTTAGTTTAGATGTGTGGTTGTGATGTAAAGCCCTTTGATATAAATATTTGTAACAACATAGTAACTATTTCAAGAAATGAAATGAGAGTGATAGTTCTTCTTGTTTTCTGATGATGCTTCCATGGAAGCTTTCAACCCTAACATCTTAATTCTTATATTCTTCAGGAATGAAATTGTTAATTTGTGATCAGAGATAAGATTAGTTCACTATCATGAGATTTTTTTTTTTGTTAAAATCATGAGATTATTTTCCACTAATTAAGAACCCTTGTTACAAATAAAATTAGCGAATCAATGTACTTGATTCTCTGCCTTCTCTTGTATTAGGCCATAAATGATTAATGAAATTTCAATTTCTCTTCAAAAAAAAGAACCTTTGTTACATAAAATGTACTTTTTATATATTAAGCTAGAGGTCGAGACACGATTCTAGATTGTAGTTACCAGGGTTGAGATATGATAAAATTGAATATGTATGAGCGTATATATTTTTTTTAAAAAAGGAAATTAACTTTCTTATATAATTTGAGACTTGCACGTAATATAATTAACTCATTTTCAACATTAATTTACCTTAATGGACAGCCAAATCAATGAATATATGGTCTTATTTGGTTAGTAATGGAGTTATCTCCCGAGAGATAACTTACAGGGAGTTGAGAACTAATCTTGTTTGGCTGCCCAACTTTCCTGTAAGTTATCTCCCAACTTACACCTTGAGTGCGAAATATCTCCCCCCTGGAGGAGTTATCTCCAGGAAGTAGTAAACACAATTACCTTTCATTAACGACTATTTTATTACACATATCACTCTTGTTTGAAGGTTATTTATGTCAATTCTTATTTTTTATTGTTTAAAATTTTGAAACTGCTCTGCAAGTTTAAAGTTGAACCAAATATGAAAATATTATTTCCAAGGAGTTAACTCCGAGAATATAACTCCGAACTAACACTGTAAGATAGTAAAAACGAACCAAACGAGGCCTATATATTTGCAACATTTTACTAGATGTTTCAAGGTGTATTCATTGAGGACATGCTAGATGCATCTTTAATTTGCATTGTAGACAGTCAATTGTTAATGAGAAGAAGTTAAGATTTAACTAGTATATTATTCATCGACTATACCACTTGATGATTAATTTATTAATTAATTAGTAAATGTTATAATGTTAATAGGAACTTTCTAAAAAAAAAATGATTATAGGAACAAGCTAGCGAGTGATCACTAGCCATGTATAACCACTTGCCATGACCAAAAAAAAAAAAAAAAAAAAAAAAAAAAAATTTACATTAACCACTTGGCGGTTTGACTGCTGCACATTATCCTTGGTGCACACGGATTGCACTAATCTGCGAATCCAGTTCAATCTGGACTAATTATCACTAATTGGATCAATTTTTGATCTATTGGATTAGACTGGATTGAAAAATCACTAATCCGACTGGACTGGATTGGATTACAGATCCTATATTAAAAAACTACGAATCTAATCCGATTCAGTCTGTTTAACACATCAACACGTATACATATATGATTGTATGTACTTTAGTACCTTAAAGAGCATCAACTTAAACTATTAACTCTAAACTATAACATCTAAAAGACTATACTTGTTCTTTAACTCTTTTGTTATGCTTTTAAACTTTTTTTTGTAAGTTGCATATACGTGCACTTTTTTTGTGCTTTTGTGAGGGTGTATAGTGAAGATTTATAAATGACATATTTGTTTATGTAGGAACTTGCATTTTGAAGGGTATTTGATGACAAGTTTATGAGAAATATACTATATATAGATTTGTGAAATGTATGTTGTAAATTTTTCATTCATGAGATGTATAATTCTTGTAATTCATTTGATTAAGTCTAATTTCATAAATCTTTGAATAGGAAAACGTTAATCCGTGAAACTTGATCCAATCCGATTTGCATTTTGCAAATTGAATTGAGTTGGATTGATGCATTATTTGAATTAGATTTGACTGTATTTTTTTAATCCGTAATAATTGAATTAAATTATGAATTGACCTTAATTAAATTGGATTCAATCCGTATGCATCCCTAATCCTTGATATATGGCTGCTAGCCAACTTGCCAACAGTTCTTTCCAACTCATTTTCGCATTATCATTTTGTTGTTTTTATTTCATGCGGTACGTTTTGAAAGCGACCAGTTAATATCAAATCATCAATTTTCTCATTTGCTTATGAAAGCATTTCGTCATTTTTTTGAAGTCACAATTTTCTTATTTTAAAGAACATTAAAGTAAGCTACTTGCATGTCATCGATAAAAAGGGCACAAAGCTGCGAACTTATATAATCACCAACAACTTGCAGCTAACTGTCCTGACATATATAGGTGTAAAATTCACGACAGATGTTAAAATAATTTTTGAGTATAAATTGTAAATTACGCCCTCCGCTAAAAAAAATTTCTAAGGCATTTTGCACAAAAAAAAAAACATTAAAAAAGCATTGATTATGAATTCGAAACATTTTTACCCGTCAACACAAATAGAGAGTCTCTTTAAAAAAAAAAACGAATAGAGAGTGAGTGCTTTAATTACGCGCATGGTTAACTACATTTAATTCTTCAATTAATCTATATAGACTCAAGAGTCTAGACTTATAGGGATGTGTGAATAATTTTTACAAAAGTTAATGAGAAAGCACCAATTTTTCTTGAGTGTTTTAACAATAACACCAACTTTTTGAAGGATGAATTTGAAATAAATAAATCTATTATGTCTGAATTTTTGTGTCCAAATAGCAGTACCCTTAATTCTTTTAAATAACACCAAAGTATATATGCTACTTGCATGTCATTGATGATAAGGGCACAAAGCCACGAACATATATCTATAATGATCACCAACAACTTGCAGCTAATTGACCTGACATATATAGATGTAAAATTCAAGACAGAGATTAAAATAATTTTCGAGTATAAATTATATATAAAAATTACTCCCTCTCGAAAATAATAAGGCATTTTGCACAAAAAAAACACATTAAAAAGGCATTGATCATGAGTTGAAATTATGTACATTCTTATCATTAACACAAATAGGGGTGAACATGAAATCTGTGAATCCATGAATCTGAGAATCCAATTAGATCCAATTCAATTACCTCTAATTGGTTCATCATTTGAGTTTGTCAAATTGAACTAGATTGTAAAAGTTATGATTCGCATGGATTGAACTGGATTACGGATTGCATACCTTAATACGCAAACATATAAACTTAAGAATCTTGAACTATATTGTAACGACCCAATTTTGATTTGCGCCGTTATGCGGGTATTTTTGAACGTGGACACCAACTCAGGTCCATGGGGAAGCCAGGAACATTCTAGGATGCGCCTAGTAGGCATAAAATGTTATTTTTGACTGATTGTTTACGTAAATGTGATAGTAATTATTATTATTTGACTTATTATCACATGTGTGAGTTTATGTGGTTGATTACCGAGCGAGGTACTCACCTAGAAAAGCGTGTCAAAGTGGGTACTAAGCGAGTGAATTACAGGTACATTAAGGCGAGGAATGAGTTCACATAGATAATACCATTTAATGTGAAAATTAATCGATATAGGAGTGTGGCGTAGGCCAATTGTATCGTCAAAGTTGAGTAAGATAGGTTGAGGTGCCGGGTATAAGAATTGAACACCCGAGGAAACAATAATTGGTGTTTAGAATGGATAAGAGCAAGAGACCAAGTCACCAAACGTGTCACTTATGTTGGACTTTTTTACTAAATCTTGGCCATTTGGTGGGCCTAAGGATGGGTACATCCCAAGAGATCAAGATGGGACTATAAATATGAGTTTTCAACTCATTTCCACCAACTTTTCTCTCTCATCGAGTGGGAATCTGAAAATTGAAGAGGAAGCTAAAGGTTTTGGTGTTGATTTCTTTGTGATTTGGAGGATGATTGAGCTAGGAATCAAGAATCTAAGGTTAGATCCACTCTCTCCTCATCGTTCTTTAACTTTTGACTATAGTGTCGCGGATTTTGGCAAAGTTTTCGAAGTGTTCGTCGAGCTCATTGGTTTATGGAGTTGGTTTTTATGGTCTTAATTGTGGTTTTTGAGCTAAGTTGATAGATTTGTTGAGGTTGTTGTTGTTGGTTGAAAAAAATGGATTTTTGTTGGCTTTTTTGGTGGAAATCGTCGAGACTTCTCGATTTGGCGAGGCTTGTCGTGATTTGAAGGCACTCTATAGTTGGTTTGAAGAACAATAGGAGAATGTAAAGGGTTCAAAGCACGATGACGGGACTGGGGTTTCGAAAAAAACACCCCCGAATAATAGGGTTTCGGGTCTGGAGCCGCCAGAAGTGCCAGGGCAATGGCTCACTGCCCAGTTTGTATTGTAGGGGATGTCGTGGGGATTTACCGCCGGCGGTGTCCCCTGCGGCGTCAGGGCGGTAAAAAAATAAACAAGAAAAAGTAATAAATGTTTTCATTTTCAAGTTTTGAGGATTTAAATGACTCATTCAAACATCATGGACTTAAGATACCATAGTCGGGTATCAGGCACGCATCCCGAGGTAAGAATGGGATCAGACCGAGGATTATTTTTGGGAATTGGAGCGCGGTTCAAGGTACGTAAACCCCGTAAGAAATACACACCGAGTATTTATTTATTTGGTCCAATTGATCTTGCTATTATTGCTAATAATTTTGTACAAACACATTAAAAAGGGCATTGATCTTGAGTTCAAATTACATACATTCTTATCATTAACACAAATTGGGGCGAACATGAAATCCGCGAATCCATGAATATGCAAATCCAATTAGATCCAATTCAATTACCTTCTAATCAGTTCATCATTTGAGTTTGCTAAATTGGACTGGATTGCAAAAGTTACGATTCGCATGGATTGACCTAGATTACGGATTACATACCTTAATACGCGGATTCAATCCGCAATGTGGTCCAATTAACTTCTATCTACATTAACATTGTATATGGACATATAAACTTAAGAATCTTGAACTATATTGAGATGATTTTAGCATTTGTTCTATACTAATTCATGTATTATTTATTTACATGTATACACTTGGAAATATAAGTTTTCATAATGTCAATTTTTTATTTCATGTTTAAGTACACATTTTATGCTATAAAGTCAAATAATTAAACATAGAAAAATGTAAAATTAATTTGTTTGAACTAAAAATCGTAGTCTTCATTTTCTCACTCACAACTTGGTTTGTTACTTATCATAATTTGCCCAAATTTTAATATTAAAATATTATTTTTATAGTTTACAGGGGCGGAACCAAGAAATTCAATTAGGGGTGGCGAACTTTAACCTAATTATATTCATAGGTTTGAATATTGTAACGACCCGTTTTTATAACATCGTTACTTAAATTATTTCCATATTCGGACGTCAGTTAAGGCACACATGGTTGCCTTGGATAGACTGGGGCACGCTTGATTTGGCATATATTTATTATTATTTGTTGGTTGTTGTACTGTGATGGGTATTTGTCTCAAAAAATGTATCAATACAGGTATCGGACAGGCAAAATATGGGTACACTAAGTTTATGAAATGATTTGTATAAACAAAAAAAATAAATGTGACAAAATAATAAATTGGTGGGTGCTTAGTGACAAGCAGGGTTGTGGATGACATACGTGGCTTGTACAATAGTGTGCACGCCCGAGTGTGCTCGTTGGCGTGCACAACAGAATTATAGGGACAAAGATATAGGCGTGTGTATATACATATATGTACAGTTATATATATAAAGAAATGTAAAATGACCAAGAGGGGCATTGAGGTTGTTAAGAAGTGGATAAGAATATGATGATATTTTAGTAAATTGGTTGCACTTTTTTGTTTTAAAACCAAAAATCACCACCGACACCATCATTTCACACCAAAAATCGATAAAGGGATAGGAGAGAAAGAGAGAGAAATCGAGAGGACAAGAGATTGAGCTCGGGCGAGAGGAGATCGAAGGTGAGTATTGTCGTTGTTGATGTCATCGTTGTTGTACGTTGTTGATTGTTGTTTTTGTTGTTGTTGTTGTTTTTGGATCAGTTGGGAGGAGGAGACTTGGACGAACTGCCATGGTAGTTCATCCGAGGAAGGTGGTAGCAGGGGAGTTGTCTCCCCTGCCCAGACTTGACTTTGGGTTGGGCTCGACCAAACCCTAATCAATTAATTATAAAAAAAATTGTCGCCTTATGAAGAAGATGGGGTTGATCCCCAGACCGGACCGAACTGTGTTCAGTTCAGCTGAGTCGAATTAGTCTGCCTTCTTTAATATTTTAAAAAAAAGAAATATGGAAAAAAGGAAAAACTCATGAAAAATAGAAAAAAATCCAGAAAAATAATATTTTGACCAAATAAATAGAAGTTAATGAATTTCCATGAAAGGCAAAGTATTTGGGATAGTGACGAGACTTTATGTTGGGGTTTTTACCTCGTAAAGCATGTAATTTGGCAAAAATAAAATAAATTACAGAAAAATATGAGAAAATTCAGAAATTTCAGAGAAAATACATGACATTGGAAAAAGAGTTGTAAAGTGGGTTTCACAAATTTTTTAGTACCCTAATATAACCCAAAAAGTGCGCCATAATAAAAAATTAGAATAAAATCTAATTTTTTATTTCACAATTTAAAATCAAATAATTTGACACTAAACCACTTAAAATGATTTATTTGGACACTAGAGACTTAAGAAACAGTAGCCGGGTGTCGGGCGCGCATCTTGAGACGTGGGCGAGATCAGACCGGGGTGTTTTTGGTGATTTGAGCGTGAAGTTCAAGGTGAATAAAACCATTGAGATTGCTTTACAACATTCAACTCGATTAATTATATTTATCGATTGTCAAATGCTTGTGTTTCATGAAATTATTGTTGAGCATTGTTTATCATTTAATTTGCCAGTCGATGTGTTCACCAGTGATAGTTATGAAGACCGGTTGATTGTTTCACTGGGGGATTTCTGTTAGGATTAAGATTACGACGAGATTTCTACGCTGATTTAAAATCATCATTGTTCACCTGCAAGTTCTTTTCAATATATTTATGGTTTATATTCTCGCTTAACTAGTTAACTACTACTCTGCTTTCAATTATCACTCGTTATGTCGTGTTACTATTATTACATGTTGTTTGGGATTTCTTTATCCCTTTACATTCAAGGTATGTGGTGTGTTATGTTATTTGATGATGGGTCGAGGGTTTATGCCAACCACCGGGTTATCTACCTATTCGACGGTTGGTCGAGGGTTTATGCCGACCATCGAGCTATCTGCCTATTCGACGGTGGTCGAAGGTTTATGCCGACCACCGAGTTATATGCTTATTTTATGGTGGATCGAGGGTTCATGCCAACCACTGGGAAGTTTGTGACAACGCTAGGCCATATCATGCGTACTTAGGTTTTTTAGTGGATAGTCGACCTGAGTTTACTTTGATCACTGGGGGACTCATGACTCACTTACATTTATCTGCTACTAACATTCTTGTTTTGCAGGGTTATTGGTTATTAAATTGTTGAATTACATTCTTAATGATTGGATATAATTAAGATTCTAGTTGATTTACTTAATTGACGCACAAAGTTTCCAATTTAGTACAGCTATTCTGATTTTTGTATTACATTACATTCATGGGAGTATGTTGCTCTATTGCCATTTAGCATACTGGCATGTCTAGTAGTTTTATTTAATTTTCTGTTGAATATTGTGTGGGATTTTACTTACTGGATTCGTCATTGTATTTGTTAGGTGATCGAGCATAAATATTGCTAAAAGTAGAGGCAAGGAGATCTGTGCAACTATCTTGTACTTGCCAGCTGTCAAGGAGATACTCGTAGGTGTACTATCCTGTTATTTTGAGCTACATTTGGGCATCAGGGGAGTTTTGAGAGACTTGTATAGGTATATATTTACTTTTGAAGTATTCCTTCACCATGTATACAATGTACATTGTATTACATTTCCCACACTAGGTTGATGCTCTAAAATGACATAAATTATGCATTTGTTTCATATTAATCATGATAATTAAAACTTCCACTGAAATAACTTGTATAAAAGATATAATTTGAATAAATCTGAACAACTTTACATGGGATAAGGTAAATGACGTGGTATGGATGTTAGAGGCACATGGGACCCAACAGGTCGGAGATGTGGTAGGGTTATGGGGCCCGCAATGTACCATGTAGCGAGCCTCAGGATTTGTGGCTGTCATAAATACTTACCCGACACACAAATGTGTTGTGGTTGGCTTGAGTCATAAAAATTCAAATATAGACATGCCCTACTCAAGAACACTAAAGTGCAATCATTTGATGTGTATGCCTAGGTTAATTTTCATTTGCCAACTTGGGTCGTACCCTTATGAAACTTATAAAATATTTTGATATTTTTACTTAAAAAAATTAGTTGTTGGGCTAGAAAATGAGTTACTAAAAACAACGCTTAAAAGTTATGGTTACTTAGACCCATTTTAAGTTTGACTCATATCGAACTAAGGTGGACCACATAAAATAAGATTTAAGTCAAATAAATGAATAATAATAACACTTAACAATAAATATTCCTCAAGAATAAAGAAACTATAATGACCCAAAAAAATGTTATGTCTGTGTACTATCTATTTTATACTCGTGTCTGTGTGTCAGGACGATGATGTCGATTTACGAGTAGAGTTTGCTAGGAAAACATGTCTAATAGGTGTCGGGGTGGACATAATACGGGTACACGGTGCTGAGAAATGATTTTTCGTAAATGACTAGAATAAAATATGATAATTAATTAATAGAGGAATATATTCGGGTCGTTAATATTTCCATTCATGAGCGACGATGCCAGTCGTGGTGCATGCCGAGCGCAGAAACGCCTGTGAAACAAGTAATTTATTGATAAAATGATGGACTATATGGGCAGGTTTATTTCACTGCTACCTTATGCTGGAGGATCCGCATATACTGAGGCTAATCAAGTCTACTACTTTACCAAGGTCTACTACTCGTAGTCGGAGGATTCGTTGTTACGACTGAGCCGGAGAGCTTGCAAAGAGCATACGAGCGCAGTTTGGCGAGGGAGAGTTACTTGCTTATGCATCCGGAGGAAGTTAGGGTGAACAGAGTAGAGACCCGATCAGAAAGTCACTATTAACAAGACAGAAAGAGAAAGAGGAGCAGATGGGTTACTCGTGAGCACAGGACGCAGAGTGTAGGATCTGTTGCTCAGCAGACCACATGTCAAGTACAGACCATTCCACCCGTGCCAATTTTTGCCAGTCATCCACCGCACCCTAGTCGACAGGACCAGCAGTCACAAAGGCAAACTACTGAGAACAGGGATACTGACCGAGGAGACAGGCATAGGAAGACGCAGAGGTCTAGTTAGACCCAAACTCATGGTTTTACATAGGGACGAGTCCAGAGCCAGACTCAGAGTTCGTTGGATACCCGTACGTGTTACAGATGCGGACAGGTCAACCACATTTAGAGGGAGTGCCCTCAGCAGGCGAGAGCATCGCCATAGCACCACCAACACCAGAGGGAGCGTGTTCAGGCTACTATTGAGCCAGACCAGGGGGCGTCCAGAAACAGTGTCGGGGGTATGATTTTCTTTTGCGGTACTTGCATGCATATCATGTTCGATTCAAGTTGTGTCGATTCCTTGATTTTTGTGCGCTTGGTAGACATGTTAGGGTTGAAAACTCGTTAGACGTAGCATACCTCAATCCTAGTCACGGTTGCCATGATGCGAAATACCCGAACGTGCATAGTCTTGACATTTATGTAGAGTTAGGGGGCTACGAGTTACCAGTAGACATGCGAGTACTGGAGTTGTTAGAGTTCGAGGCCTTGGTTGGTGCGAACTACTTATGAGCATTACATGCTTGGATCGGTTGATACGAGAAGACAAATTGGAGACCTTCGTGAATTTCATTTGTGCTGGAGCGAGACAAAGGAGTTGGCTTGAGTTCTTGAAGGACTATGACTTCTTGTTTGAGTACCATTCGGGGAAGACCAACGTTGTTGCTGATGCTTTGCGCCACAAACGATTTGATGCTGAGGTAGTCATATGTCAGACGACCTACTAGCGTGGTTTACGTGAGGCAGCAAAGTTGATGAGTTCAGCGGACGTGCCGACGATTACCAGGACATAGTTACGTGGTCACACGATGTTGCAGACCGTCTCATTTGGCATTATGCGCAAGGGACAACAAGACAATGCGTCATACCAGCGATGCAGTGAGATGGCAGATAGTTCAAATTGCCCAGATTAGAGTCGGTTAACAGACTCATGCTAAAGGTATCACGGGCGACCGGGGTTTCCATTGTTGGCTGATGCGCGTGACGAGATACTTCAGGAGATTCACCATTCTTGTTTCGTTGTATAACCGAGTCAACCTTAGATGTTCAATGACATGTAACATCTCTTTTGGTGGCCAGGGATGATTTTCAAGGTGTTGGAGTTGTTCGAGCGTGTGACATGCCAGCGCGTAGAGGTTGGGCGATCGATGACTTGAAGGACTACTACACCACCTACGCATTCCTCGCTGGAAGTGGGAACGTATTGATATGGATGTCGTTAGTGGTTGCCCCGATCTTCTCATGATCACGATAGCATTTTGGTAATTGTGGACAGATTTGCAGAATCGACAGTACCTTCACTTATGCGAGGTTGTGCACGACAACAGTTGTCAAGCGAGTATCAGTATGGCACTGATCGAGGTGCTCTGTAATAGGCCTCATAAATTTCCTTCCTGTTGGACTGAGCAAGAGGATATTGTGGCAATTGGACCTGAAACTTTTGATTATGCTGAGAAAGTACGGTAAATTTGCCTGAGACTTAAGAATGCCCGGGAGTGGCAAAAGAAATACTTGACGAGTATCACGATGAGCTTCAGTATGATTCGGGGAGATTATGGATACCTGAAGGTCTCTCCATTGAAAGATCACGAACGGGTCAGAGACAAGGAATGACTCACTCTGAGTTTTATCGGTCTCTTTAGGATTTGTGAAGAGGAAAGGTAAAGTCATTAGTATTAAATTACTTATTAGGTAAATTTCGAGGACGAAATTCTAATAAGTGGGGGAGACTGTAACAACCCTCAAATTTTAATCCAACTAGTGTTGTAGTGATTAGGATCGTGACCTGGTTACGTGATACTAGGCAGTATTTCGAACCTCGGGAGTCGACAGTGAGGTGATTTTATATTCCATGATGTGTGTATTAGTATTGTAGTCCATTACGTGTCACGAGCTGTTCGGGCGACTGTTAGACTGAGTGAGGCTTAGCATAGGTAAACGAGGGTGTAACACAATTAAAAAATACAATTAAATGAATTTTTGTATAATTTAAATAATTATTAAATAGACAAGGTGAAACTACGTGCATTTCGAGAGTTGGAACAAAGAAATACGAACAGTGGAACGTCGTTTGAACGCGGGTGTTGGATAGTTACACAACACACGGGTTATGTGATAGGAATTGTTAAAGTGAAACAACATAACTTGAGAGAACCATTGGATCAGCCTCGAGATGCGTGCATGTGTGGTGATGAATTAAAAAGTCTATAAAAAGGCAACCCACCTAACACACTATTCACTTTCCCTTTCCTGTCCTCACTAACCGATCTCTCTCTCACCACTCTCCCATTCTCCTCCTCCGCCCTGGTGACTGACCCTTGACCCTCGCCGAAGGTCCGTCATCTCTCTCTATCTCTCTCTCTCTCTCTCTCTCTCTCTCTCTCTCTCTCTCTCTCTCTCTCTCTCTCTCTCTTTAGTTCTCGTTGTGCTCACTGCCGTCACCTCTCTCCAACTGGGGAGGCAACTGTCGTCGTCGAAGACGACCTTATAGGGTCACCGGAGTCTCTGAGCACCCCCCAACATCATAAGGCACGTGGACTGTAGTGGGAGTGTTAGCCTTTCTTGACTGCAATAAATCTCGGACTATGGACATCCTCCTCCTCTTCGCATTTGGTCGGTGGTATGGGCGACGCTGTAACCAGGGATCCAGTCAGGGATGACTTGACGGTGTCTCACCGGAGTTCCACCGATCCCAGAGCACCCCCACCGCAATGTTTGTGTATAAATAACTGTGTTGTGTCATTTTTACCTTGATTTGTTGGTTTTTATTGAAACTGTTATGGTTGCTATCCTGGTGGCGCCGCTGCCGGCGACCACCTTGGCCTGGGGGACTGCCGAGGGGTTATCACAATCGTGTTGACGCTGTGCTAGAGTCAAAACCAGTGGCCATAAGATTGGTGTCCACTATTTTCATGTATATGATCATTGCTCACTGTTTTTCATTTTGGGAGGGGAACCTCCACAACTGGTGGCGCCGGCGCCTGACCACTGTGACCAAGGGTTGACGGGGACCATGCTACACACATGCTGGTACCTCACAACCCTAGAGTGGTCCATGATAGTGAAGGTAGAGAAGAGTTGATCAATTTCCTTTATGCTTGGTTATCATTTCATGTGATTTCAACGTCGAAATCGTAATAAGATGTAAGGTGGTTATACGATTTAGTTGAGGAGTTTTTTGGCAACCCAATGCGGTGGTGACTCCTACCCAATGTCAAATAGCATCAACGTGATACTACCATAGTTCATGATCTTGATGGTGGTTGTCGTTTGAGCCTACTTGTAGGTTTCGGTTTTGGATAAGAGATATAGGCTTGGTTTTTACTTTATAAAGGGTGTTCTTGTGTGTTGATGAACACACCGTGTGTGCGAGACACTTGGTTACATGTTTTGTGATTTCAACAGCAGGTGTGTGTTAGGAACGTGTGGTTATTTTTGGGTGTTTTAGTGTCATTTTCATGCATGTTAATTTTACATTTTTAAAATTTTGTTTAAGGTTTGTCGAATGGTCATCTTGTCGTGGTCACGCCATTGGCTCTCGACGCTACAGCGTGACCTACATACGACTGAGCTGAGCCTAAGATATGTGATTAGGCTTACATATGTATGGTTACAAAACCCTAGAGAGTCATTATGTTTCGTCGTGTTTTTAGTTTAATTTATCGATTGTATTATCGAGTTGTTCGAGTTATTAAAACGTTGGAAAAAATACTATGGACTCAACCTAGGTTTAGTTAATGATTTGACCTATTAACTAGAGTTTCTGAACTTGTCAGGTAGCAGGAAACTCGGGGATACGCGTTAGGGATGCGAGAGAGTGTTTACGGGGTGCATATAGTTTCAGGTAAGTACACTTACCTTAAAGCTTGTGTATGATTTGTAAGCCAGTAAGAAAATGTGATGTGATTCATTATCATTTGTTCAAATTCGTTATGCTCTATTATTGGTATTCCATTGTATTCCTTGTTGTATGTTTCTTGGCATAAGTGTTTCATCTCAAGAGTACTAGAACCTGCACTAGAGGGATAAAACACGGGCATTCTTGTATTGGAGTGTGCGACCACCCTTAGTGACCGTGTGACACCAAGTACTGGGTGGGTGGTCTTGTGTCCCTCCCATCATAGCTGTGTCTTCGCTTGTGTCGATGCCTGGGAAGACCTTGCGAGGTCTTCACCGTTATGCTATGATTTTGACCACTTATGGGCTTCTTTTGAACACACTTGAAATTTGATTGATATATATTAGTCTGTTTTTCATGCACTTGATATATTTAAATTTGTGTCTTTGTATTACCGCATGATATTTAGACTGCTTTACTTGATATATCATGAATTACTGTTATATTTTTCTGACATTACATTCGATTTCTCCAGTTGCTCACCGTCTAGTTTGTGATGGTGGGTGCAGATAGAGCGGAGTGCAGTAGAGGCAAGGAGCCCTACCTAGGTGACTTTTTGTGAGGATTAGCTACTGAACTTGGGAGACATTATAGTAGGTTTTTATGTTTTGCTTACTTGTATATCGTTTCATACATATGTTTTGGATTATAGAACTTGGTATTTTTTATGAGATTGGTATCATCTATCTTGGCTTATCGAATTGTACATGAATACTCGAGGTTTTCCACATTTATAGATTCTTACATTTCCCTTTAATTGAGTTATTTCCCTTATGTTTAGTTTATTTACTTTTCGCTAAGTAAAACTTGCAATAACTCTTTCATAAATTGTATAATTTAATGATTGGAGGCTAACTAGGTTCGCTAGGTCCACCGAGTACCGGCTTGTGAACCGTACGAGTCTAGACCGGACGTACCCAAATACAAGGGGAATTTGGGGCCGTCACAGTTGTTATCAGAGCGCAAGGTTATATGGACCTGACTCTTGATTTAAAACACAAGTCATTTAAACCAGCGGAAGTTAGGAACGGTTGAACTTAGAGTGGAAACCCTATGATCCTTTGTGAAACTTAGATGGGGGAGTTGGGATTGAGTCAAATTTAACTTTGTACATATTATGCTTGTTATGTGTAATATATGGTATGCGATAGCTATGAATTGATCTGAAGTATTTGCTCTCTTGGTTCAGATAGCGATGGCGGATCAAGCAGGTCCGAGCGACGATAGCGGTACAGTTGATTCTCAGTTCATTACTTCAGAGGAGTTTCGAGCTTGGACACGGAGATTCAAGGAGTTAGTGCGGTCACTAACGACACCCGCACCAGCTACCACGACACCATCGACCCCAACCACACCTATTCCACCCATTTTGACTACTCAGGTGACAGAGACACCAGTAGCTACAGCTTCCACAGCGGAAATTCCGATTACAGTGATGTCAGGGACGACAGTTACACAAATAGCCAAGATGGAGGTTGTTGCACATCCGGTCTAGACTGAGGAGGCACTAGTGACACCTGTAGCTGCTGTAGAGATTACTCAAGTCACTACTCTGGAGAAGAGTCCTAGAGCTACTACTGAGGCGAGGCAGTGGAGAGAGTTCAAGAGGCATGACCCAGTCAAGTTCTTTAGTGGCACAGACATAGCCGCGATAAAGCTATTCCTGAAGAATCATGAGAAGAGTCATATCATCATCGCGACTGAGGATCACATGAGTGCGACGATCTCTTCATTTATGCTACAGGGAGAGGCAGATGATTCGTGGACGACTATCGTTACTACCCGAGGCATTCCAAGAGATTGGATCGATTTCAAGAATCAATTTAACCAGAAGTACTTCCCGTTGACTGTTCTTCGGGCGAAGAGGAACGAGTTCATGGCATTAAGGCAGAGCACCGATGAGTCAGTGATGGACTATATGGGCAGGTTTATTTCACTGCAACCTTATGCTGGAGGATCTGCAGATACTGAGGCTGATCGAGGCTACTTCTTTACCGAGGGTATACTACCCGAAGTCGGAGCATTTGTTGTTACAAATGAGTCGGAAAGCTTGCAGAGAGCTTATGAGCGCAGTTTGGCGAGGGAGAGTTACATGCTTACGCATCTGGAGGAGGTTAGGGTGAACAGAGCAGAGCCACGATCAGTTAGTCACTATCAGCAGGACAGGAAGAGAAAGAGGAGCAGATGGGTTACTCGTGAGCATATCACGTAGGATCTGTTGCACAACAGACCACATGTTAGGTACAGACCATTCCACCCGTGCCGAGTTTTTCCAGTCATCCACCGCAGCCTAGTCGACATGACCAGCAGTCGTAGAGGCAAACTACTGAGAACAGGGATACTAACCTAGGAGACAGACAGAGGAAGACGTAAAGGTTTTGTCAGACCCAGACTTATGGTTCTGCATAAGGACGAGGCCAGAGCCAGACTCTGAGATCGCTGGATACCCATACGTGTTACAAATGCGGACAGGTCGGCCACATTCAGAGGGAGTGCCCTTATCCAGCGAGAGCACTGCCACAGCACCACCAGCACCAGAGGAAGCATATTCAGGCTGCTGTTGATCCAAACCAGGGGGCGTCCAGACACAGTATCGAGGGTATAATTTTCTTTTGTGGTTCTTGCATGCATATCATGTTTAATTCAAGTTATATGGATTCCTTGATTGTTGTGCACTTGGTAGACATGTTAGGGTTGAAAACTCGTTAGATGTAGCAGACCTCAATCCTAGTCACGGTTGCCAGGATGCGATACACCCAAACGTTCATAGTCTTGACATTACTGTAGAGTTAGGGGCTACGAGTCGCTAGTATACATGCGAGTACTAGAGTTGTTAGAGTTTGAGCCTTAGTTGGTGCAAACTAGTTATGAGCATTACATGCTTGAATCGGTTGATACGAGAAGACAAATTGGAGACCTTCGTGAATTTCATACATGCTGGAGAGAGACAGAGGAGTTGGCTTGAGTTCTTGAAGGACTATGACTTCTTGTTTGAGTACCATCTGGGGAAGACCACGTTGTTGCTGATGCTTTGCGCCACAAAGGATTTGATGCTGAGGTAGTCGTGTGTCAGAGGACTTACTAACGTGGTTTACGTGAGGCAGCCGAGTTGATGAGTTCAGCGGACGTGTCGACAATTACCCGGACACAGTTACGTGGTCACACGATGTTGCAGACCGTCTCATTTGGCATTATGCATGAGGGACAACAAGACGATGTGTCATACCAGCGGTGTAGTGAGATGGCGGATAGTTCAAATTGCCCAGATTATAGTCGGTCGACAAACTCATGCTAAAGGTATCGCAGGCGACCAAGGTTTCCATTGTTGGTTAATGCGCATGACGAGATATTTCAAGAGATTCACCGCTCTTATTTCGATGTGTATCAGGGTCGACCTAAGATGTGCACTGCCATGTGACATCTCTTTTGGTGGCAAGGGATGATTTTCGAGGTGTCAGAGTTGTTCGAGCGTGTGACATGCCAGCGCGTAGAGGCTGGGCGATTGATGACCTGAAGGACTGCTACACCACCTACCCATTCCTCGCTGGAAGTGGGAATGCATTGATATGGATGTCGTTAGTGGTTGCCCTGATCTTCTCGTGGTCACGATAGCATCTTGGTAATTGTGGACAGATTTGCAGAATTGATAGTACCTTCACTTGTGCGAGGTTGCGCACAACAACAATTGTCAGGCGAGTATCGGTATGGCACCGATCGAGGAGCTCTGTAATAGGCCTCGTAAATTTCCTTCTTGCTGGACTGAGCCAGAGGATGTTGTGGCAATTGGACCTAAAACTGTTGATTATGTTGAGAAAGTATGATAAATTTGCCTGAGACTTAAGAATGCCTGGGAGTGGCAAAAGAAATACCTAACGAGTATCACGATGAGCTTCAGTATGATTCAGGAGAGATTGTGGATACCTGAAGGTCTTTCCACTAAAGGGTCAAGAATGGGTCGGAGTCAAGGAATGACTCACTCTGAGTTTTATCGGTCTCTTCAGGATTTGTGAAGAGGAAAGGTAAAGTCGTTAGTATTAGATTACTTATTAGGTAAATTTCGAGGACAAAATTCTAATAAGTGGGGGAGACTGTAACAACCCTCAAATTTTAATCCGAATAGTGTTGCAGTGATTAGGATCGTGACCCGGCTACGTGATACTAAACAATATTTTGAACCTCGGGAGTCGACACTAAGGTGATTTTATATTTCCATGATGTGTGTATTAGTATTGTAGTCCATTACGTGTCATGAGCCGTTCGGGCGACTGTTAGACTGAGTCAGGCTTCGCATAGGTAAATGGGGGTGTAACACAATTAAAAAATACAATTAAATGAATTTTTGTATAATTTAAATAATTATTAAATAGACAAGGTGAAACTACGTGCATTTCGAGAGTTGGAAAAAGGAAAGACGGACCAAGGAATGTCATTTGAACACGGGAGTTGGATCGTTACACAACACACGGGTTATGTGATAGGAATTGTTAAAGTGACACAACCCAACTTGAGATTAAAGTAACACAACCAAACTTAAGAGAACCATCGGATCAGCCTCGAGTTGCGTGCATGTGTGGCGATGAATTAAAAGTCTATAAAAAGACAACCCAGCTAACATACTATTCACTTTCCCTTTCCTCTCCTCACTAATCGATCTCTCTCTCACCACTCTCCCATTCTCCTCCTTCGCCCTGGTGACTGGCCCTAGACCCTAGTCGGAGGCCCCTCTACTCGCCGTAGGTCTGTCATCTCTCTCTCTCTCTCTCTCTCTCTCTATCTCTCTCTCCCTCTCTCACATTCTCGTTGTGCTCACTACCGCCACCTCTGTCCAACTGGGGAGGCGACTACCATCATCGGAGACGACCCTATGGGGTCACCGGAGTCTCTGAGCACCCCCAATTTTGTGAGGGACGTGGACTGTGGTGGGAGTGTTGTCCTTTCTCAATTGCAACAGATCTCGGACTGTGGATGTCCTCCCTCTCTTCGCGTTTGGTTGGTGGTGTGGGCGGCGCTGTGAACAGGGATCCGGTCTGGGATGACTCGACGGTGTCTCACCGGAGTTCCACCGATCCAGAGCACCCCCACTCCAATGTATGTGTATAAATAACTATGTTGTTTGTTTTTACCTTTATTTGTCGATTTTTATTGAAACTGTTGTGGTTGCAGTCCTGGTGGTGCCACTGCCGGCGACCGCCGTGGCTTGGAGGACTGCCGGGGGGTTTCACGATCTTGTTGACACTACCCTAGAGTCGAAACCAATGGCCATAAGAGTGGTGTCCACTACTTCATGCATATGATCATTGCTCACTATTTTTCATTATGGGAAGGGAACCACCGCAACTGGTGGCGCTGCCGCCGGACCACTGTGACCATGGGTTGACGGGACCACGCTACACACATGCTGGTACCTCGCAACCCTAGAGTGGTCCATGACAGTGAAGGTAGAGAAGATTTGATCAATTTCCTTTATGCTTGGTTATCATTTCATGTGATTTCAACGTCAAAATCGTAATAGGATGTAAGGTGGTTATACCATTTGGCTGAGGAGTTTTTTGGCAACCCAATGCTGTGGTGACTCCTCCCCAATGTCGAATAGCATCAACATGATATTACCATAGTTCATGATTTTGATGGTGGTTGTCGTTTGAGCCTACTTATAGGTTTCGGTTTTGGATAAGAGATATATAGGCTTGGTTTTTACTTTGTAAAAGGTGCTCTTGTGTGTTGATGAACACATCGTGTGTGCGAGACACTTAGTTACATGTTTTGTGATTTCAACAGTAGGTGTGTGTTGGAAACGTGTGGTTATTTTTGGGTGTTTTAGTGTCGTTTTCATGCATGTTAATCATACATTTTTAAAATCTTATTTAAGGTTTGTCGAATGGTCATGATGTCGTGGTCACGCCGTTGGCTCTCGACGCTACAGCATGACCCACATACGACTGAGCCGAGCCTAAGATATGTGATTAGGCTTACATATGTGTGGTTACAAAACCCAAGAGAGTCATTATGTTTCGTCGCGTTTTTGGTTTAATTTACCGATTGAATTATCAAGTTGTTCAAGTCATTAAAACATTGGAAAAAATACTAGGGACTCAACCTAGGTTTAGTTAACGATTTGACCTATTAACTAGAGTTTTCGAACTTATCAGGTAGCAGGAAACTTGGGGATACGCGTTAGGGACACAAGAGAGTATTTACGGGGTGCGTAGAGTTTTAGGTAAGTACACTTGCCTTAAAGCTTGTGTATGATTTGTAAGTCAGTAAGAAAATGCCATGTGATTCATTATCATTTATTCAAATTCGTTATGCTCTATTATTGGTATTCCATTCCATTCCTTGTTGTGTGTTTCTTGGCTTAAGTGTTTTGTCTCAAGAGTACTAGGACTTGCACTAGAGGGATAAAATGCGAGCACTCTTATACAGGAGTGTGTGACCACCCTTAGTGACCGTATGACACCAAGCAATGGGTGGGTCTCCCATCATAGCTGTGTCTTCACTTGTGTCGATGCCCAGAAAGACCTCGCGAGGTCTTCGCCGTTATGCTATGATTTTGACCACTTATGGGCCTCTTTTGATTACTTAGAACACATTTGAAATTCGATTGATATCTATTAGTTTGTTTGTCATGCACTTGATCTATTTAAATTCATGTGTTTCTATTATCGCATGATATTTAGACTGCTTTACTTGATATATCATGAATTACTGTTATCTTCTTCTGGTATTACATTCAATTTCTTCAGTTGCTCACCGTCTAGTTTGTGACGGTGGGTGCAGATAGAGCAGAGTGCAGTAGAGGCAAGGACCCCTGCCTAGGCGACTTTTTGTGAGGATTAGCTACTGAACTTGGAAGACATTATAGTAGGTTTTTATGTTTTGCTTACTTGTATATCGTTTCATACATATGTTTTGGATTATAGAACTTGGTATTTTTGATGAGATTGGTATCATCTATCTTGGCTTATCGAATTGTACATGAATACCCCGGGTTTTCCACACTTATAGATTCCTACATTTCCCTTTGATTGAGTTATTTCCCTTATGTTTAGTTTATTTACTTTACACTGTGTAAAACTTGCAATAACTCTTTCATAAATTGTATAATTGAATGATTGGTGGCTTACTAGGCTTTCTAGGTCCACCGAGTACCAGCTTGGGAACCTGTACGTGTCTAGGCCGGGCGTACCCAAATGCAAGGGGAATTTGGGGCTGTCGCAAACTGGGGCACGATTGACTTGGCATATATTAATTACTATTTGTTGGTTGTTGTACTGTGATGGTAATACATTAAATTATTTTATTACATCGTAGGTGTATGGCTGTAATTATTTGCCTATACTGTGTGAGACTATGTGATGGGTATTTGTGTAAAAACGTATCAGTACAGGTATCGAACAGGCAAAATATGGGTACACTAAGTTTATGAAATAATTTGTATAAACAAACAAAATAAATGTGACAAAATAATAAATTGGTGGGTGCTTAGTGATAAGCAGGGTTGTGGGCGACATACGTGGCTTGTACGATAGTGTGCACGCCCGAGTGTGCTCGTTGGCGTGCACAACAGAATTATAGGGACAAAGATATAGGTGTGTGTGCATATATATATATATATATATATATATATATATATATATATATATATATATATATAAAGAAATGTGAAATGACCAAGAGGGGCATTGAGGTTGTTAAGAAATGGATAAGAATATGATGATATTTTAGTAAATTGGTTGCTTTTTTTTAAAACCAAAAATCACCACCGACACTACCATTTCACACCAAAAATCGATAAAGGGAGAGGAGAGAAAGAGAGAGAAATCGAGAGGACAAGAGATCGAGCTCAGGCGAGAGGAGATCGAAGGTGAGTGTTGTCATTGTTGATGTCGTTGTTGTGCGTTGTTGATTGTTGTTGTTGTTGTTGTTGTTTTAGGATCGATTGGGAGGAGGAGACTTGGACGAACTGCCATGGTAGTTCATCTGAGGAAGGTGGTAGCAGGGGAGTTGTCTCCCCTACCCAGACTTGACTTTGGGTTGGGCATGACTCAACCCTAATCAATTAATTATAAAAACAAATTGTCGCCTTGTGAAAAAGATGGGGTTGATCCCCGACCGGACCGAACTGTGTCCGGTTCAGCTGAGTCGAATCGGTCCAGTCTAGGGATCAAATCCCACTTTGATATTAAAAAAAAAGAAATATGGAAAAAAGGAAAAATTCAAGAAAAATAATATTTTGACAAAATAAATAGAAGTTAATGAATTTCTATGAAAGGCGAAGTATTCAGGATAGTGGCGAGACTTTATGTTGGGTTTTTTACCTCGTAAAGCATGTAATTTGCCAAAAATAACATAAATTACAGAAAAATATGAGAAAATTCAGAAATTCCAGAGAAAATACAAGAAATTGGAAAAAGAGTTGTAACGTGGGTTTCACAAATTTTTTAGTACCCCTATATAACCCAAAAAGTGGGCCATAATAAAAAATTAGAATAAAATCTAATTTTTGATTTTACAATTTAAAATCAAATAAATTGACACTAAACCACTTAAAATGATTTATTCGGAATCTAGAGAATTAAGAGATAGTAGTCGGGTGTCGGGCGCGCATCTTGAGACGTGGGCGAGATCAGACCAGGGTGTTTTTGGTGATTTATGCATGAAGTTCAAGGGGAATAAAACCATTGAGATTGCTTTACAACATTCGACTCGATTAATTGTATTTATCGATTGTCGAATGCTTGTGTTCCATGAAATTATTGTTGAGCATTGTTTATCATTTAATTTGCAAGTCGATGTGTTTACCGGTGATTGTTATGAAGACCGGTTGATTGTTTCACAGGGGGATTTCTTTTAGGATTAAGATTACGATGAGATTTCTATGCTGATTTAAAATCATCATTGTTCACCTGCAAGTTCTTTTCAATATATTTATGGTTTATATTCTCGCTTAACTAGTTAACTACTACTCTGCTTTCAATTATCACTCGTTATATTGTGTTACTATTATTACATGTTGTTTGGGATTTCTTTATCGCTTTACATTTAAGGTATGCGGTGTGTTATGTTATTTGACTGTGGGTCGAGTTATGCAAACCACCAGGTTATCTACCTATTCGATGGTAGGTTGAGGGTTTATGCCGACCATCGAGCTATCTGCCTATTCAATGGTGGTCGAGGGTTTATGCCGACCATCGGGTTATATGCTTATTTGATATTGGGTCGAGGGTTCATGCCAACCACTGGGAAGTTTGTGACAACGTTAGCCCATATCATGTGTACTTAGGTTTTTTAGTGGATAGTCGACCTAAGTTTACTTTGATCATTGAGGGATTCATGACTCACTTACATTTATCTGGTACTAACATTCTTGTTTTCCAGGGTTCATTTGTTATTAAATTGTTGAATTACATTCTTGATGATTAGCTATAATTAAGATTCTAGTTGATTTACTTAATTGACGCATGAAGTTTCCAATTTAGTACAACGATTCTGATTTTTGTATTACATTTCATTCATGGGAGTGTGTTTCTCTGTTGCCATATAGCATACTTGCATGTCTAGTAGTTTTATTCAATTTTCTGTTGAATATTGTGTGGATTTCTCTTAGGATTTTACTTACTGGACTCATCATTGTATTTGTTGGGTGATCGAGCACAAATATTGCTAAAAGTAGAGGCAAGGAGATCTGTGCAACTATCTTGTACTTGCCAGCTGTCGTGGACATACTCGTAAGTGTACTATCCTTTTATTTTGAGCTACATTTGGGCATCAGGGGAGTTTTGAGAGACTTATATAGGTATATATTTACTTTTGAAGTATTCCTTCACCATGTATACAATGTACATTGTATTGCATTTCCCACATTAGGTTGATGCTCTAAAATGATATAAATTATACATTTGTTTCATATTAATCATGACAATTAAAACTTCCGCTGAAATAACTTGTATAAAAGATATAATTTGAATAATTCTGGACAACTTTATATGGGATAAGGTAAATAACGTGGTATGGATGTCAGAGGCACGCGGGACCCAACAGGTTGAAGATGTGGTAAGGTTATGGGGCTCGCAATGCACCATGTGGCGAGCCTCAAGATTTGGGGCCGTCACAGATACTTACTCAACACGCACACGTGTCGTGGTTGACTTGAGTCATAAAAATTCAAATATAGACCTGCCCTACCCAAGAACACTAAAGTGCAATCATATGATGTGTATGCCTAGGTTAATTTTCATTTGCCAACTTGGGTCGTACTGCGACGGCCCCAAATTCCGAGGCCACCCCGTGGCTTCCCGTTTCCCCTGCTCGTGCACCGGAAACACCTGCCACGTCACTCTTCTATCCAACTAATTCAAAACTCTTAAGTTACCTGCCATTTAATTTAGTAGTTTACAATTTACAGCGAAAGTTTTTAGTATATCACCAAAAGAGCATTATATAAAGTAACTTATTCAACCTATAGTGGAAAACCCGGAAGTACTCGGTATATAGGCGACAACTGCCATCCGTGAATGTTTATATACCAGTACTGAAGATGTAATAACCACAAGTTCCCAATAATAATATTCAAAACAATTTAATACTAATACACATACCGTAGGGTCCTCGACAGTGGGCAAGTAAAGATTTTGTCGCCCGTGATCTCCTTGCCCCTACTGATACACAAGGTCTGCGCTCAGCCACCACAAAAAAACCGGATGGCGAGCCCAGTAAGTAAAATCCCAAGGAAAACCACCGTGCATTATAATTTAAGAATATAAATGGAACAAGTAAATAGTGTTAACCAAACATGCGGAATAGAAGGTAAATGCAGACAACTGCTCAAAGCTCATCGCATGAATATAAACACAAGATAAACAAATGAGTGTGCACCGCTATCCAAGATGCGTGCGAGGATCGGGAGCCCTGTCGTGGTCTGTACCATCGACTCTACCACTTGTCATAAACCACACATCTAGCAAGCGACCGCACAACCCTCGGATACATAGACGGAAATCTCAACCGTCCCAAGAAGATTTGACTCGAAGATTTTCAATGAAAAATAGCTCAAATGAATAACAATAAGTAAATGCGATAGTGGTGTTCCGTTGGGTTTTACGTACCGAAAATACGTACTCCGACTTCCCGGACCGGTCAGTACGCCCCACCTAGCTTCCCAATGTCCGAGCTATGGTTTCCCGGTCCCTGAAGTCCATATTATAGTGTTTTATACTTTTTGAAACATAATATATCATTTTATGATATTATATTATATTTTTAATTTTTCAGTTGTGGTAGCTCTCCCGGTTATGTCGGGGTTCCAAAAATACCCGAAACATCCCGAAACCACTTTTCTACCTTTTCTAATTTTCTATATTTTTCTAGAATTTTTCCCAATTTTTCTGATATTTTTCCCCTATTTTTCCTATTTTCCAGAATTTAAAACTGTTTTTTTTAAATAATAAAATAAAAATAAAATAAAAATTATTATTTAATTAATAGGGGTGGGTCCCCCGAACCGGGTCCGACCCGACCCAACCGGTTCGGCCCATCGGGCCGGGTCCGGGACGGGCCCGGTCCGGCCCAGCCCACCCGGGTTGGGCCGGGCGGTTTGGCCCGCCCACCCGAGATGGGCCGGGCGGCCCGGCCTCGGCCCAGGGGTGCACGCACGCACGCACGCGTGCGTGCCCCCTCCCTTCTTCTTCCTCCCACCCGAGCGAGGCTCGGTTCTTTTTTTTTCATCAATCTTCTTCTCTTCTCTACTCCTCTCGATTCATCTTCAATCTCAATCCATAGGAGACCTCCAAAACCTCTAAATTT
Organism: Stephania japonica; assembly: GCA_039657345.1. Classification (NCBI taxonomy): domain Eukaryota; kingdom Viridiplantae; phylum Streptophyta; class Magnoliopsida; order Ranunculales; family Menispermaceae; genus Stephania; species Stephania japonica. The sequence goes on from CM077559.1 coordinate 39,377,226, forward strand.
CCCATAAAATTCATCAAAACAACCCCAAATTTTCGGATAAAAAATACATGCAAATAACCCAAAATTTATCAAATCACCTCAATTTTTCCACCAATTCGAACCAAATCGACATGTTACCTCAAAATAAACCTCATGAGCATCAATTTCCAAAAAACAATGATGAATTCATTAAAAATCTATTTTTCACCTTAACCCACAAAACCATATTTTTTTCTCAAAAATTCTCATTTAGAATGAATAGCTTACCTTAGATTAATGTTTTGAGGCTTCAATCTCCTCTCCCAAAGCTCGAATTCGTCCTTCGATCTACCCACGAGCTCCCAAAATCGGTTGAGAAAATGTTGTCTTGCATGCAATCCTCAATCCATCGCCTATTCATACCATTTATTCTAATCTAATGTGTGCACGCATCTCGAGAACGATCGGACGGTTCCTGATCACCCTGCGTCACCAGAGTTCTTGACACCCTATCATGACAATATTTTCCTTGAATCTCATTGTTGTGCATCTCGAGGCTTATCCTAAGTGTACTGATTATTCAGTTCAAACTATAGGATTTTATTTACTCCAATTTGATTTAATTCCTAACACTTATTCTAGTCATCAATAAATTCCATAAATTTGTAGATATGGTCACACTAATTCCCCGACCACTCGGCACCCCGTGCCCCGTGTCCGGCACGCTTCCCGAGGCGATCCCACGCTTAGTGTACCCAATTTAATTTCCTTTGCTTAGCCTAAGCTTATATATTTTCATTTAATTAAATAAATCTTCAACCATAACATGTTTAAATAATTTAAATCTAATTAGCCCCAACGCCCGGCCTCACTGCTACTAAACCCCGCGTTGGTGCGTTCACCGAACTAAAACCCCGACTCACAACTCGCCCGACAATAATTTACACACATGTGATGTTTATATAAATATTAAATTCCCACATCACAATAATAGACATACAACATGCACAAATAACACAATATACCCTGGGTACTCCTATCCGAGTCAACCCAGCTATCCACGTAACGCCCGAATTAACCACTAATCATTGTGACTAACACTAACATTCAATGAAGTTAATTTGGGCCGTTACAATTCTTCCCAACTAAAAGGAATTTCGTCCTCGAAATTAGAACACTTCGCGTACATTCGGTTCATCAGCTTATATATTGTGTGAACTCTAACATTTTATTGAACTCACTTCCAATGCGTCAGGACTCCACCAGGGTGTGTATCAATTGGTCCTTCACTCAGAATCATTTCCATCCGAGATTCCACCAATGTGCGTATCAATTGGTCCTTCACTCAGAATCTTTTCCGTATGAGATTCCACCAATGCGCGTATCAATTGGTCCTTCACTCAGAATCTTTTCCATCTGAGATTCCACCAATGGTACACCCCACCAGCCCTTCATCCCACGCATGTTCTATCTTGTGTGAATATATGTCTCTGGTGACTCTGTCTGATCGTCGCTAAAATCCGCAACTGTCTTGATTTCAAGATAACTGTACCTTTTGGCCTTGCCAACTCTATAGCTTAGACTTCCGCGGTATCTATCTGCATACTTCTTTTGCTTGTCTTGTGCTGCTCGAAAACTCTGACGAATTTGTCGAATCTTCCTTGTGTGATCAACAACTATCTCCGGCCCAATCGTAACTGTATCTTCCGGCTCTGTTCAACACGCTGGTGTCCTGCAGGGCCTCCCATACAACGCCTCATAAGGTGGCTTCTCGATACTAGCCTGATAGCTGTTGTATTAGGCAATTTCACAAAGTGGTAAGTAATCCTCCCACGAACCTCCAAACTGCAGAATATAAGCCCAACATGTCTTCTAAAATCCGTATCAATCTCTCTTTGACTGGCCATCTGTTTGAGGATGATACGCCGTGCTAAACTGCAACCTAGTGTCAAACTGCTCCTGCATCGCTCCTCAGAATCCCGAAATAAACCTGGGATCCATATCAAATACAATGGAAACCGGCACCCCATGCAGTCTAACAATCCCTCGCTCACACAGTCTGCTCAACTGAGGAAACGTGTAACGTATCGGAACTGGTATGAAGCGCGCTGATTTAGTTAGTCTGTCTATCACCACCCATATCGCATCGTGTCGCCTAAACGTCTACGGTAATCCACTGACAAAATCCCTGGTAAGGTGTTCCCATTTCCATTGAGGAATGGGTAACGGCTGCAGCAATCCGCTTGGTCGCCTGTGCTCCGCCTTTACCTGCTGACATATATGACACCCTCGAACATATTCACCAACATCAGCCTTCATCCCCGGCCACTAAAAAAAAAAAAAAAATCACCGCAAGTCATGGTACATCTTGGTTCTGCCTGGATGAACTGTGTATCGCGACCGGTGAGCATCCTCTAATATACTGTCTCGTTTCTCTGACACGGCTGGTACCCATAGTCGACCTCGATGCAGCAAATATCCATCAGATGTCTCCGCCCAATCAGTGCACTCGGGATCCCGTGCCAATCCACTGAACCGCCCATAAAGCCCATCAGCTCTCTGACACTCCGATACCCGTTCTAGTGACACTGTCGATACCCTCATCTGACCACAATTTGTAAATGCTGCATAACCGAAAAGTCTGACATGTTAATAACTGACGCCATCTCCAACAGTCCCATGTGTCGAGTCTCGGTCTGACTGTCAACCTCGCATCTGCTCAATGCACCAGCCACTACATTAGCCTTTCCGGAATGATATTCGATAGTGAAGTCATAGTCCTTCAGCAGCTCTAACCATCTCCTCTGATGCCTATTAAGATCTTTCTGTGTGAAAATGTAGCGTAGACTCTGATGGTCAGTGTAAAGCATAAACTCTTCTCCGTAGAGGTAGCGTCTCCAAGCCTTCAGCGCAAACACAATTGATGCAAGCTCCAAATCGTGTACAGGGTAGTTACACTCATATTATTATGTTTGAATAAAACAACCTTCTCAATAATATATCTATCCCATACATATATTTTATAGCAAAAATCCTTAGGTTTCATTTAATTATAACCAAAAACAACTTGATAGTCTTCATACATAACACCACTCGCACGTTGTTTTTACCATAATTTAAACAAAAATATAGTTGACACTTTATTGTCAGTGCCCTAACTTATGGTTCAGGTACGATCTGAACCCAGAATTCGAACACGCAACGGCTCTACAAATGTCGGTGCCATCAAGATCAATGCGCACTCCCAATGTATATGTCCCTCAACTCCACAGTGAGTACATCTCTGAACATGTCGCGGTCTCTCCTGTGAACCACCGGTTTTGATGTAGCAAAACTAGGCGCATATGGTGTCCTCATCGTGGTCGCTGGTCGCTGCATGCTCTCACTCCTCACCGGCTCGTATTGTCCGTCCCGAACATCTCTAAGTCGTGACTTCTTTGTAGCTTGTCGTCGTCGTCTCCTTTGATACTCTGCAGCTGCGGCTGCCGGTGTCTGGCAAACAACATTCAGATGTCCTCTCTGTCCACATCTATAACATTTGCGCCTCTCTCGCCTCCCAGTCTGCCTTTCACTGGATCTCGGCCCTGACTCCAGTCCCTCTGACCCCTATCCGGGTGCTGCTGCTGATGCTGTTGTCGCTGCTGCTCGACAGGTGCGGGTGCAGTAATATACACCACATGCCCCTCATCTCCTCTCTGCTGCCCTGGATGCCTATCCTGTCGACCTTGTTGATCCTGTCTCTGTCTGTCAAACTGGTCTCCCTCGTCTCTAACTTCAGTGTGCCTCTGCTCTGGTACTGCTCCAGAACTCTGTCCGGCCTGCCTCTTGGTACTCGCGAATCCCTGTCGATCATTTCCCTCATGTAACCTCGGGTAAAGTCGTTGTCGCTCTGGTGGCTCAGTCGTGAGTGATGCAGCCATTTCTGAAATTGCGGCGCCGTGGTCTCGTAATATTCGGAGTACTTCTGTCATCTGAACTTCCTGGGCTGTAAGTCGATCCTCCAAGCTCACTGTAGCTTGCGGACTCCCAATAACAATGCCAGCTTGTCTCGTCTCTGAGGGTATAGTAGACCGTCCATCCATGCTGATCTGCACCGAAAAACGTGCGTCGTATGTAATCCTCCATGATATACGTATACATATATAGTACACAGTAGAATCATAACACATATATAGAGCTCTATTAACTACCCATTTCTTATTGCTTCCCAACTAAAAGTTATAGGCAATTCATCGGGTTTCCACATCTAATTTGTTTTAAAGTTTATGCTCTTTTATTTACTTTATTTAATTCAGAGCCCTATCGACCTTGCTCTGATACCAACTGCGACGGCCCCAAATTCCGAGGCCACCCCGTGGCTTCCCGTTTCCCCTGCTCGTGCACCGGAAACACCTGCCACGTCACTCGTCTATCCAACTAATTCAAAACTCTTAAGTTACCTGCCATTTAATTTAGTAGTTTACAATTTACAGCGGAAGTTTTTAGTATATCACCAAAAGAGCATTATATAAAGTAACTTATTCAACCTATAGTGGAAAACCCAGAAGTACTCGGTATATAGGCGACAACTGCCATCCGTGAATGTTTATATACCAGTACTGAAGATGTAATAACCACAAGTTCCCAATAATAATATTCAAAACAATTTAATACTAATACACATACCAGTAGGTCCTCGACAGTGGGCAAGTAAAGATTTTGTCGCCCGTGATCTCCTTGCCCCTACTGATACACAAGGTCTGCGCTCAGCCACCACAAAAAAACCAGATGGCGAGCCCAGTAAGTAAAATCCCAAGGAAAACCACCGTGCATTATAATTTAAGAATATAAATGGAACAAGTAAATAGTGTTAACCAAACATGCGGAATAGAAGGTAAATGCGGACAAGCGCTCAAAGCTCATCGCATGAATATAAACACAAGATAAACAAATGAGTGTGCACCACTATCCAAGATGCGTGCGAGGATCGGGAGCCACTGTCGTGGTCCATACCATCGACTCTACCACTGTCATAAACCACACAATCTAGCAAGCGACCGCACAACCCTCGGATACATAGACGGGAAATCTCAACCGTCCCAGTAAGATTTGACTCGAAGATTTTCAATGAAAAATAGCTCAAATGAATAACAATAAGTAAATGCAGTAGTGGTGTTCCGTTGGGTTTTACGTACCCGAAAATACGTACTCCGACTTCCCGGACCGGTCGGTACGCCCCACCTAGCTTCCCAATGTCCGAGCTATGGTTTCTCGGTCCCTGAAGTCCATATTATAGTGTTTTATACTTTTTGAAACATAATATATCATTTTATGATATTATATTATATTTTTAATTTTTCAGTTGTGGTAACTCTCCCGGTTATGTCGGGGTTCCAAAAATACCCGAAACATCCCGAAACCACTTTTCTACCTTTTTCTAATTTTCTATATTTTTCTAGAATTTTTCCCAATTTTTCTGATATTTTTCCCCTATTTTTCCTATTTTCCAGAATTTAAAACTGTTTTTTTTAAATAATAAAATAAAAATAAAATAAAAATTATTATTTAATTAATAGGGGTGGGTCCCCCGAACCGGGTCCGACCCGACCCAACCGGGTCGGCCCGGTTCTGCCCATCGGGCCGGGTCCGGGACGGGCCCGGTCCCAGCCCACCGGGTTGGGCCGGGGCGGTTTGGCCGGCCCACCCGAGATGGGCCAGGGCTGGCCCAGCCCGGGCCCAGGGGTGCACGCACGCACGCACGCGTGCGTGCCCCCCTCCTTTCTTCTTCCTCCCACCTGAGCAGAGGCTCTGGTTCTTTTTTTTTTCTTTCATCAATCTTCTTCTCTTCTCTACTCCTCTCGATTCATCTTCAATCTCAATCCATAGGAGACCTCCAAAACCTCTAAATTTCCCATAAAATTCATCAAAACAACCCCAAATTTTCGGATAAAAAATACATGCAAATAACCCAAAATTTATCAAATCACCTCAATTTTTCCACCAATTCGAACCAAATCGACATGTTACCTCAAAATAAACCTCATGAGCATCAATTTCCAGCAAAACAATGATGAATTCATTAAAAATCTATTTTTCACCTTAACCCACAAAACCATATTTTTTTCTCAAAAATTCTCATTTAGAATGAATAGCTTACCTTAGATTAATGTTTTGAGGCTTCAATCTCCTCTCCCAAAGCTCGAATTCGTCCTTCGATCTACCCACAGAGCTCCCAAAATCAGTTGAGAAAATGTTGTTTTGCATGCAATCCTCAATCCATCGCCTATTCATACCATTTATTCTAATCTAATGTGTGCACGCATCTCGAGAACGATCGGACGGTTCCTGATCACCCTGCGTCACCAGAGTTCTTGACACCCTATCATGACAATATTTTCCTTGAATCTCATTGTTGTGCATCTCGAGGCTTATCCTAAGTGTACTGATTATTCAGTTCAAACTATAGGATTTTATTTACTCCAATTTGATTTAATTCCTAACACTTATTCTAGTCATCAATAAATTCCATAAATTTGTAGATATGGTCACACTAATTCCCCGACCACTCGGCACCCCGTGCCCCGTGTCCGGCACGCTTCCCGAGGCGGTCCCACGCTTAGTGTACCCAATTTAATTTCCTTTGCTTAGCCTAAGCTTATATATTTTCATTTAATTAAATAAATCTTCAACCATAACATGTTTAAATAATTTAAATCTAATTAGCCCCAACGCCCGGCCTCACTGCTACTAAACCCCGCGTTGGTGCGTTCACCGAACTAAAACCCCGGCTCACAACTCGCCGGACAATAATTTACACACATGTGATGTTTATATAAATATTAAATTCCCACATCACAATAATAGACATACAACATGCACAAATAACACAATATACCCTGGGTACTCCTATCCGAGTCAACCCAGCTATCCACGTAATGCCCGAATTAACCACTAATCATTGTGACTAACACTAACATTCAATGAAGTTAATTTGGGCCGTTACACGTACCCTTATGAAACTTATAAAATATTTTGATATTTTACTTAAGAAAATTAGTTGTTAGCCTAGAAAATGAGTTACTAAAAACAACGCTTAAAAGTTAGGGTTACTTAGACCCATTTTAAGTTTGACTCATATCGAACTAAGGTGGACCACATAAAATAAGATTTGCGTCAAATAAATGAATAATAATAACACCTAACAATAAATATTCCTCAAGAATAAAGAAACTATAACGTCAATTTACGAGTAGAGTTAGCCTAGGAAAACATGTCTAACAGGTGTCGGGGTGGACATAATAAGGGTACACAGGGCTGAGAAATGATTTTTCGTAAATGACTAGAATAAAATATGATAATTAATTAATAGAGGAATATATTCAGGTCGTTAATATTTCCATTTATGAGCAACGGTGTGAGTCGAGGTGCATGCCAGGCTCAGAAACGCCTGTGAAACAAGTCAATTATTGGTCAAATGAGGATAAGAACAAGAGGGAGTGCTTTATGTGTGTCCTTAGTTGAGTGTGGACTACCCAAAAGAGGACCCTTGGATGACCTCGAGATGAATGTGTGATGAGATGATGAATGGGGGGTTATAAATATCTAAATTTTGATTAAATGGCCTAAATTTCTCTCCCACTTCTCTCTCTCAAACGAAAACAAAATTTAGGGTTGGGGTTCTGTAAGTTTGGGTGAGGATTGATGCCAAGGGAGCGAGCAATGCTTAAACGGAGGTGAGATCCTAACTCCTAATTCAATTCTCAATGTTTTTACATTAGTTTTGTGTGTTTTTGTCGTGATTATTGGATTGATGGTTTGTAGACAGTTTTCATATGGTTCGATGGTGGTTTTGATTTGGTATCGAGGTCCCTATGAGTTTGGGATAGGCTCGAAACATGGTGACGCAAGCCAAATTGCGAAAACCTCGATATTCAAGTTTTGCAAGGGGCATCGCCAGGGGTACCGTGAGGTTTAGAACCTCATGGCACCAGTCACATCATCTTGGATAGGGACAACCTTGTCCCCACATTTTAAGAGATGTCATAGGGCATTGATTCCCACGACGCCACTTATGGCATGACATTATTTACCTGCACCAAATTTTGAAAAATTTTGAAAATTTTATGACTTATCTCAGGTATTCCTATGGGTTCAAATGCGACCCAATACCTGGGGAAATCAACCCAAAATAGTGAAAATGCATAATATTTTGGAAAATAGGGAAAATTAACGGGTATTAAATAAAATGAAAAATAAGACTCTAACGCAACTAAATTATATTCGAATGAATACCAGGTGCTTAGTGGACTGATGACGAGCATATGAGATCTATTTGGTGACATATGAGAGCCGCGAGCGCGGAGTTTTGCGTTGTATTGTGAGTAAAACCAACCAGAGCATTAATATAATTTCATTTGCACATTTACTTGGTTATTATCTTTGTTGAGCAGTGATTCCTTGTGAAATATGGTTTTGTTGAAATCCGTTTGTGATATTTATCCTTGGCGGATTATCGACTTTAGTTTTCTTGGATTTCATAATGAGTGGTTTTGAGTCTAAGTGGGCGATATGGTGGTCACGGATGCAGTGGAGCTGTTTTGTGATCTCTTTCACCACCGTGACTACAAAGATGTTTGGATTTGCCTAAACTCGCAGTTTAGGGTTGGAAGTCAAACTAGTAGTTAGATTGTGTGCCTGCTACTGAGGGGGTGTGACTCGTTCTAAACTAGCTGGCGGTTTGTTTAGGTCTAGGATCTGTCTTGGAAGTCAGGTTGTGTACTTTGTGTTGCAACTTGATAGACTTGGAACACTTAGATGTCTTTTTGCTTTGTGCGCTCGACACTCATTTATCGTTGATATCTCAGTAATTTATTTATCATGCAGTCTTTTATTCTTTTTGTGATATCTATGCATGATACTTGATTAGTTGTTTATTTAACATTTGAAATTATGTTGAGACTTCATTTGGTTGTTACTTTTACTTTCTGTACTCACCGTCTTTTTTATGATGGTTCGCCTACTGAGTAGGTTGATTGCACTATTTACGTACATGTTTTTTCTGTAACATTGAAATCTTTTGGGATTGTGATAGATCTTAGGATATGTATACTATATGTTTGACTCTCCTTTGACTTGTGATACTTGATAGATGTATAAATGTGTGGTTTTCACACTCTAGGTTGTTTTGACTTGTGTCTTAGGGTTATTCGATTAGTTTGGAGTTTGTTTGCTTCCGCTATTAATTTATAACTTACTAATATGGATAACTCATTAAAAGTTTGTAATAATGCTGGTAAATGGTAAGTAAGGTTGACTAGGCTTGTGTTGACTTCACGAGATTGGCTTGAGGGTCCATGTAAGTCTAAGCTGGGCAGGGCCCAATTTAAGGTTGTGAAACTGGGGCCGTCACAGAAACTTACCTTTTTGGTTTAATTTAACTAGGGTGGGTGGTAGTGAAAGTAGGGATTGTTAGAGTGATGTCGATGGTAATAATGTCGGGGAGGGTAGAGGTGGTGATTTATGGTCAGATGCGTTCGTAATGGCCAAAAAATTTGGTGGAGAAGAGTCCTCCTGATCATTAGGCAGTAAGGGAAGAAACTGTTTAGCCTTGCAACGATGGCCCGGTTTAAATCGTTCATCACAAGTAAAAAATAGGCCCTTAGATTTGCGTTCCTGCATTTTAGCACGAGTAAGGTGCTTTAGGTTCGGGTGTAACGGAGGAAGGGGTGATAGAGTGGAGACCGGGGAAGAGGTTGCCTTAGTGGGGTGTTTTATGGCGCAGTTAGGGATGTAGCACGAAAGTTTGTTGTCAAGAAACTTTGATTCTAACACCATTGTCAAGCCCATCGTGTTGGTTAGGGTGGGCGGTTTGAGAATGGACAACTCTTGCTAATATTCTTGTTTGAAGCCGGCTATAAACAAGGAGAGGAGAAAGTTGGGTAGAAGGCCGATGATTCGATTGGAAAGTTGTTCGAAAGCTCATTTGTACTTCGTGATGGAGCCTGTCAGGCGTAACTTGAATAAATTGATTTGTGGGTTCTCAAATGCCGAGGGCCCAAAATGGAGCTCGATGACGGGAAGAAGGTACTCCCATGTAGTGAACTGGCCATTTTTGTGCATCCAGTGGAACCAACAGAGAGCATTGCCTTGCATAAAGAAAGGGGCAAGGGCTAGGCGTTGCTCAGCAGGAATATTGTGGTATGAGAAATACTGATCAGCTTGGTAGATCCAATCAAGTGGATTAGAACCATCGAACGGGGCGAGATAGATCTTTGGGGGTTTTAAAGCCACCAGTGCATGAGTTGGGGTTTGATGGCGGTAGGATTGTTGTGGTATTGTGGAGGGTGCACCAGGGAAGAACTACGGGCCTCTGGGGTTAAATGTCAGTGGGGCTATCGGCATGTGAGTTCGGCGAACTGTGGTGGTTGGAGAGGTATTTGGGAGTGAGAGGAAGATGTGGAGGTGAATGTGGATGTGTTGGTTGTTGGATTATTGAGTTTGGGGTGTGTTGGACGAAATGGGTTTTGAGCTAGGAAATCGCAGCCACTACTGAATCTTGGTGCTCGTCGATTCATTGGTTCAGTGTGGAGATAGTGGTCTCAAACTTTTGGTTCATTGAGACCATTTGCTTAGTAAGGGCAACGACAACATCTTCCAAAGCTTGAGTGGGGTTGTTGGGTTTAGGTTCCATTAGTTCTCTCAATGAAAGCACCAATTGTTATGAATGAACATATGATAAAAATGGAAAGGCAGAAAATTAAGGAAGACAACGAAATAGAGGGATAATTTTCTTCTTGTTTTCTCATGATTTTCATAGAGTTTAAATACACGAGAGTTTAAGGTTGGTACTACAATGTACTAGGCTTTAAGGAAGTAAGAAAGTTGGGCCTAAGTAATACTTATACTGGCCCCAATACATTATATAGTCTTTGTACCAATTGGGGTGTTTGGGAATTCATTTGGGCATGTTCAAGATGGAACTATTTGTTGTTTGAGCTTTGGACAAGTGAGTCGTTCGATCCGTTAAGTGCTCTATCAGGTTGGTCCATGTGCATAGGCATATTATCCACCTACACTCTGACTTGTTCAATTAACACCTATATTATTTAGACTACATTTATAGTCTATTAGAAGTGTGTCGAACATAAGGGAGGTGAGATAGGAATTGAGGATCGGGTGAGGTGCTCGAAAACGAAATAATACAAGGGAGACCTGGGGCAGAGTGTGACAGCCCCAAAACCCGAGACTGCCAAGTCAAGCACCATTTAACACCTTTTTTGCCGCTAACTGTTATATCATTTTCCTTAATAATTTGTCAAGTTAGCTAGTGAACTCGATTTCATCTATTTATCATTAAATTTTCAGCGCAAGACTTTACACATAATTCATCAAAATAAGGATGTAAATCATGTCATAAGAGCATTCTCCTAGTGTGGAAACCCAACCAAAGTACCATCAACATATGCAATGAACCATGTATCTTAAAAGTATCAAAAGTACCTCAAAATAGATCATATACATGCCAGATAATCTCTCAAGTCAGAACCCAATATAGAAACGAGAGAAAATAAACATACAGTGTATGAGCAGGCAGTAAATCATAGGAAATCCTTTAGCTTGCCTTCCCCTGCTCGTACTAGGGTCTGCACTCAATCATCACGACAAAACAAATGACGAGTCCAGAGTGAGTAATCCCAAGGATCTTCACTGAGTAAATGCAGAAATAAATACAAGAATTTAAAAGATTATTAAATAAACATGCGAAAGAAAAGTAAACATGCAACTGTAAAAGACCCACGCATGAATATAAAATAGTAGTGATGCAAACGTGCGTGGCAAGAACCTAATCAGACTAGAACCATACTTCGGACTATCCCTAGGCACTACCTGTGAGTAAACTCGAACTGATTGAAATCCTTGAATTCGCTTAATGGCCAGCGTAGACTGCGACGCACCAACGTATGCATAGGAAACAACAGTGGGGTCAACTATCCATCGACATACTTCTAAAACATACGATATGGCCTAGTGTGTCACATGCCAACGCAACTGAATAACTCGGCTGGAGTAAACTCAACCAACCGTAAATAAATATCTGGAAGTAAAAGTAAATGAATAACATGACCTAAATTTAATAAATCAAGCAGTTAAATACTCAAGGTGAATTTCAATTGGGTTACTACAAACCTCAAAACACGTTCCAACTAGTCTGAAAATGCCAACGCATGCCCCCAAATGCATGTCCAATTACCCAATCAATGAACCTAACTACCTGATTTTCGATAAATCTAATCAAATCCAAAACCTTGGAAATTCTCCTTTTCATTTTTTTTATAAAAACTCCAGTTCTTTTATTCGAAATCAGTTAACAAAACAGTAGCAAGGAAAGATAATACATCACACCATTCTTTCTGACCAGACATAGAATAAGTTTCCTTTGCAAAACAATTGGCTGCTACATTCTTTGATCTATACAAGAAAGTCACAGAGTAGGACATCATGTCCTTTAACAATTCAATGCAATCCCCTTTCACCATTCCAAAATATGAATTATCAACCGATTTAATTTGGACTGCATGAATAACTATTAAAGCATCCAGTTCCAATAACACTTGTTCAATACCCCTTTTCTTTCAACCAACTTAGCACTTCTCGAAAACATATTGCTTCAGCAACTTTTGGTTCATAGACACTTTCTCGTGATCTTCCATATGCTGCCTTAAAAGTTTTCAAGTCATCTCTGATAATCGCTCCAAATGAGCTTTTCCCAGTAGATTCGATGACTGAGGCATTGATGTGACACTTCAAGAATCCATTTCTCGACCATCTTTAGCAATCCAAGTTCGATCCAGCCTAGTTTGATTGAATATCCTTCTTCCTTGTTTTTTTCCATGCCTTCAAGTGAGACTTGGCCAATTCCACAATATCAATTGGTGCCAGTTTCTTTTTCTTCCATATCCATGAGTCATGGTTATTCCACAAACTCTAGGCCACCATATCAATGACTTCCAATACCTCCTTCTCATTATTCTCAAATAGACCTTATATCTAGTGATCAAAGGTAAAACTGACATCTCTACTAGTGTCAACATGCATGGAGTTCCAACATTACAAAGCCGTGTTGCAAACCACCAGAGCAAGATGAATGTTTTCTTTTCTTCCTCTACAAAAGGTGCACATAAGGTCAATTAATATTCTTTTGATCATTCAAGTTCCTAGTAGTTGGAAGCTTGTCATGAATTGCTCTCCACATGAAGTTTTTGACCTCTCAATTTCATATTAATGATGTCAAGTCCACCATTTAAGCCTACTTTATAAGTTGTATAAATCCATAGGTGAACCCCCAATAGGCCAAATATGTTTTAAAATTTATTTTTCAATTTTTAGTCTGGACACCGTAGGTGGCGTAATCGTGAGCAAATTCTCATGACATCCAAGATAGTGAGCCAATGTCCTTGGCGCCGTGACACACGCCACCACGAGTTGGTATCTACAGTGTGATCTAAAATGTGAGGTCAGGGTGTCTCCCTGGTTTGGACGTCGTGGGCGACGTCGTGAGAGTTTGTTCTCTACGGCGTCTGAACCAGAAATACACTCCTTGGGTTTTCGAGCACGCCGGCTCATCGTCACGGTCTTAACTCGTCCCAACCTCTCATGAATCACCAAACTAACCATATTGAGTCGTTAAACCCCGACAAAACTCGTCCGAGACAAAAACCACAATATTTCTCGGCAAAAACCTTGTAAATCTCCAAAATTTCAAGAACATTAACAATAACAACACCACCAATCAAACTTAATGAGATATGCTTAAATCCTCACTCAAAATTCATAGCAACACTATGAAAACCATGTGCTCCAATTTATGTCGACAAAACCCACATCAAAACCTGTAAAAACGAACCCGAAAGATAGAGAATTATGAGAAGAGTTCGGTTCTAACCTCGTTTAATGATTTCCTCTCCATTTGATCCGTCAAATAGCCTCTTGAAATCCACAAAACCCTTGTTCCTTTTGTCGATTTTTAGATTTTAGAGAGAAGAGAGAGAAAAGGTGGTGGTTTGAGAAGAAAATAAGCCTTTTATAGCCTATTTGTCATCTTGTGTGGTGTGATGATCACTAGGCCACTTGGATGGCCAAGATTGAGGTAAAAAACTTATCAAAAATGAAACTTAAGTGGGTGACTTGCCCTTATACTCATTCATTTCTCACAACAGCACTTGAATCCTTGGGCATTCTGGTACTCGATCTCGCACTATGTCGCGTGCTAATCTCGCACACACGCATCATTAATCAATAAACGACGTTTTATATTAATTATTTAACTCATTTTGATTATTTATTATATGTGTATAATCCCCTAGCTTAGTGTACTATAACTCGCCTACACAGTACCCGCATCTACATGCTACACGAGACCAATACCCGTCACACTATCTCGTTCGGTAAATATTAATATACATACACACATTGCGATGTAAATTAAAGTAATTAAACACTCACATCACAAATTAAGCAAACAAAATACAAATATGAACTGTATACCTCTCTCGAGCCCGCCTTGACGTAGCTGCGAGGTCCACGAGCGTCTGAGTTGGCGTTCGAGTGTGTAAATACATATTAAATAACAACAAATTATATTTTGGCCATTATTACAAAGGGGGCGACCGCCTGCCCTACCTCCTTTTACTTCTACCCCTGATAGTTTATAACTATTGATTTTGTGATTACTAGTCCACATAACTATTGATCCAGTCTGGTTCACACGTAGTAAGCTGGATTAAGTTGGATTAATAAAATAAATAGACCGATTTGGATTGCAATTCCCCAATCCATAATAATTGAATTAGATTATGGATTGATCTTACTTAGATGATCCAATCTGTGTTCACCCCTAAACATAAATAGAGAAGAAGTGTTTTAATTAGTTAACTACATTTAATTTTGTATTTCATTTAATTGTAATTGACTGTTTAAGTTAACTAATGAATTGGGTATCTTTACTGGGAATCATACGAATGTTGTTCCAAATCCAGAATTTGATCCGTGACAAGCCAATAATCATCTATTGATGGGTTGACTTCTCAGTTCTATGAGTGAGTCTCTTGCCAAAATTATTGGCAAAATGACATCATTTGAGGTTTGGAAAGCATTAATTGGAAGATATGTACACAACTCAATCACTTGCAAACATGTTGAGTTATAGAGTCCAACTGTAAAGCACGGACTACTAAGAACCATATATGTCAAGCGCAACACAAACATCAAGTACTGCAGACGGTGCGGAAGATCGACAAGTATATACTCCAACATAATACTCCCTCCGGTCAAAAATGTTAGTCTTTTAAGGATTGTGCACAATATTTAAGAAGTGTTTAATTACATTTTAATCTTACTAAATTACCCCTCATTAATGTTTTCCTCGTGTAAGTCTTCTCCTGATCCAAAATCGTGTTCACCGTCAGGATAGATGTTCTCCTCAGATGCATGTTTGCCTTCTTCCCTCACGACTTCTTCACTCCCGATTTAGCCAATCAGAGCCGTCAGATCGCCCGAGAGAGGGGGAGAGAATGGAGTGCTTCCACCACGAACCGTTCATAATGATATTCTCTAAGGCTGGGACTAAAACTAGATTCAAACGGGAATCGACTTTCGAAGAAGCCATTCTCGACTTGATCTAGTAGGATTTCAAATATGGAGAAGAGCTAGGGTTTGATTGAACAAGCCATTGAAGTGTTGTGCTATGATGTGATTTGATTTGATGCCCTAGAAGGTTCAATTCGCGTTTGTGAATGTGAATGGTTGCTTTGTTGTAGGAGAAGGAGAATGAGAGAGAAAGAGATCGCGTGGTTTATAGGGGTAAAATAGGTAAAATAAAGATAAAATATTGAAAACGACCTACATTTTTTAACGGTAGAAGTTGGCTTAAACAACTAATATTTTTGAATGGAGGGAGCAAGTCATAGTTGAAGAGTTCAACGGCCTAGATCATTAACAATAGGCATCATAAACTTCAAGTTTCCCACTACAAGAAAAAATGTTTTTGACAACATCGAAAAATGTTGTCATACTCTACATTGTTAAGGCTTATTTAATACGTATTTAATGTGCAACCAAAAAATATCTATAATTAAAAATTAATATAAATGATTTATAAATTTAATTAAATTCTTTGTTTTATAATTAATGATTATTTTTTTCCTAAATAATATTTTAACTATATGTTAAATTCAATAAGTTTTAACAATGTATGGTATAACAACATAATTAAGTGTTGTAAAAGATCAATTTTCTTATAGTGCCTATATTTGTTGTGTGGTTTCTTAAACATTATTCATATATATTTATATATATATATGGGTACTACTACCATGGGAACCAAATATATACTCATGCCATGAGTACACTATTTATAACCATTAGATTTTAATCCAATACAATAATCGAGGTGCCATAAATGCACAAAGTATTTAATGTCTAACACATTATGAGAGGTTCCCATGGCATAGGTATATATTTGGGTTCCATTGTAAAAGAACCCTATATATATATGATCAAAGATTCATATCAATTTAATTATGAAGTTAGATATATAAGCAACACAATACATAACATGCATTGCTTCATCTATAGCAATATAATACACATGTCAAATGAAAAATATATGTAAATTAGTATATATATATATATTATCAAATAAGGAACTTCGAGTAATATAATGCAATTGTTGATTCACGATTCTTTTACAACATTGAAAATTGTTGTCATACTCTACATTGTTAAAACTTATTTAATACTAATGAATGTGCAACCAAAATATCTATAATTAAAAAATTAATATAAAATGAGTTATGAATTTAATTAAATTCTTTGTTTTATAATATTTAGTCAATCATTAATTATTTTTTCCTAAATAATATTTAATTATGTATTAAATTCAATAAGTTTTAACGAATGGTATAATAACATAATTAAGTGTGGTTAAAGATCAGTTTTCTAGTAATGGCTCAATAGTTTTATATGGGGTTTGAAAATATAAGTCATGGGCGCGAACCCCAATTGTGGCAAGGTATTTCTTATTTCATATCAAAAAGATGTTTAAGTAAAAAAAAAGTGTAAAATAGGTATATAAGGTATAAATGAGAAGTGCTCTTGAATTTCGGGAATATCTTATATTTTTTGTAGTAATATTAGAGATTTTATAGAATGTCTTATATCTAATACTTAGGTCACATATGTAAGTCGTTCTAGCAAAGCTTTCTTTTAAAAAAAATGCAAATCGTGTACTCTTTTTATGTTCATTTTACCTATTTTGCCCTTGCAATAAATATATAATTCACTCCTATAATTAATGCGGTGTGAGGGATAATATAATAACATTAGCATGTAATTAAAAGACTTTTTAAAATCTCATATACATGTTATCCTGAAACTACTTACATATGTGACGAAATGAAGTATTTTTTATTGGAGGGTATAATTAATCACATATATATTGATGATGGTTGCTAGATTTGTGATACCTTATAGTCATATCTACTTAGACCAGCCGTGTGATACAAATCAATATATGTGCACTATATTCTGATAAATAGGGTAAGTATATTATCCATATATATTTACTATTAATTTCTTTTTTTATATAGTTTATAGTCAGAGTTCGTTCTTTTTTATTGACTTAGTTCATTATTTTTTATATATTAGAGATTTTGGTTCCGCACGAAAGAGGATTTTATGTTTAGCTAAGCTGACATTCAAATGCAAATTACAATTTGGTAATTGATGCGTTAGGCTGACCCAGCAGCGCCTAAATTAGTTACGTATATCTTTTTGTGATTTTGTTATAAGTGACCCTGTCCCATTCATATGATCAAATGAAAAATCGTCATCTCTATTTGTTGATGAGTTTGGTATTCAACTGAAATAAACCTAAAGTTATTATCTAAACTTTGGGGTCTTGAGGAATATGCCCTCAATAATTCTCATCGGACTAGTCAGACTTTATTTAGTAAAGGGTCGGGTTGGTCTGAACACTCATAAATGGATCTCGAAAAAAAAAGTTAGTACCTAAACTTTTAATGCTACAGTATTTAATATATGAAAAGATATGTAAGTTAATGTATGTTAATATATGAAGCTGTCTAAAGCCGGCCCGACAAGATTGAAGTCAAGAAACACAAAAGAAAGATTATATAATTCCTACTATACTTGAGACTCTTTGTAATACAAATACATGTGTTTGTTGGCAAAGACGTAAGAGAAATTGAGATGCAACGTAGCATTGTTTTAAGATGACAGTGTTAAAGGTTGGGAAAGTAAACACATTGTAACGTAAAAAACAACGTAACACTTTACGCGTATTATTAATGTAAGTGCCACGTGTCAGAATCAGAGAAAGGAAGTTCGGAGAGAAAGCGGCGACGGAACTACAAACTTCTGGACTCGTCTACGTGGCACTCGTTTGTTAAGATCTTCATGTAACATAAAACGTACACGCGATCGTGACTACATTCATGCATTACACGTGGACATTAAAGTGCAGATCGTGCAGTCAATGTAAACCTGACCAACCTCAAGACCGTTACGGGAAATGTTGATCTTATCTCATATCTTCAAACACCACGTGTCATTCCGTCTGTGGGTGAGTTCAAGTCATTTATTTATTTATTTATTTATTTTTATTTTTGGTGTTGAGTTCAAGTCATTTTGACTGTTGGATTTTTTGACCAATATAGAATTCGATGGAATACATGAATATCTACTTTGGTTATAATAATTATTTTTAAAGTCAAACTTACAACCTATTCGAATCTTATCTTTTTGATAAGTGACGTCGCTTTGATGGCTACAGTTGTTGTTTTACTATGAAGTTTCGAGGAGCAACCCTTGATCATTTTGAAGGATTATATTTATGACATTTGTTTTAATTACAGGTTCATGTTAATCTCAATAAATTGCTATAAATAAATTCAAGTGGTCGCAATTTTATTTTTAAGGTTTTGGAGAGCTTAATTGACCAAATTATAGAAGTTTATATAACTACCAGGATATGCATATTACAGTGAGTCATAGGCCTTGTTTGGTTCGTTTTTGATATCTTATAATGTTAGTTCGGAGTTATCGCTTTGGAGTTCTTTGGAGATAATATTTTCATATTTGGTTCAACTTTAAACTTGCAGGAAAATTTTAAATTTATAAATAATAAAAAATATGAATTGACATAAATAACCTTAAAACAAGAGAGCGGTGCATAATAAAAGAGTAATTAATGAAGGGTAATTGTGCCCACAACTCCCGAGAGATAACTCCTTAGGGGGTAGAGGAGATATCTCGTACCCAAGAATGTAAGTTGAGAAATAACTTGCAGAGAAGTTGGACAACCAAATAAAGATTAGTTTTCAATTCTCTGTAAGTTATCACCCGAAAGATAACTGCACCCCAAATGAGGCCTTTGTGTATGTTTATTTTGTTAAAGATGTGTGGAACCAAGTTACTCCTCACATTAGATAAGTTTAACTTCATGATGTATGGCCATATTTAGTTGTCGTGTGTGTGTGACAATTATCCTTTACCCCTCATTAATTACATTTGTATTACCTACGTACATTTCTTTTTTATTTGAAGGTTATTTATGTTAATTCTCATGTTTTATTGTTTCTTAAAGAGTCACAATAAAGGCACCCCAGTTATGCATAATGACAACTTAGTAATTTTTTTTTTGAATCCTACTTGAAAATGACTTGTATACAAATTATTAAAATATATTCGTTGGTTTGCCCTTATACACAATTGGGGTACCTTTAACACGTCTATCTCTTTTTAAATTTGCGCCTTCCTTTGAAGTTCAAAATTGAACCAAACAAAATATGAACTTCCCAGCTAGAAAACTCCTCTATAAGTTGGCAAAAATAAATTAAACGATGCCTATATATATATATAAAAGTGTGGATCTCCCCTTAATTAGTACTGATGCCTTTTGGAATAAAACCTTATATTTGTGAGTAAAAATTAACTAATTTGAGAACAATATTAGTATAAACGGAGATAGACAGACTCGAGAAAAAAATGCTTGTGGATGCTTGTTGCGGGCAAACCCAACAATTCTACAAAAAGATTTGTAATGAATTTATACTAATATATTGAAAACAAATACTTATTATGCAATCTACTATACTTAAAACTTTTTTTTTTCCTTATGAATCGCTACAAATATATATTTAGTAGAACTAGCTTAATTATAAGAAAAGGTCGCATTAATATTGAAAACAAATAATAATATCAAGTAGGTACTAATTAGCCTTTTCAAATGTTGATGAGGCGCTTATGAGTTACGACCATTCAAAACCAAGATTAAGTCAAAATTTTTCTTTAACCATTGTTTGACACTTTATGCGCCCCACCATCGAATACCTAACATTATTTTAATTTTAACTACATCATCAAATTTCTAATAAATAGATGATCGTCAAGACTTTGTGAAGATAGAGATGCCACCCATATCCCTTATATTTCCCTTGTTCCAAATGTTAGCCTACTCATTCAGCATTTGCCATTGTAGATTTTTTTTTTTTTTTTTTGGGTAGAAGAAAGAAATTAACCAACTTGTTGTGTATTCGGTTTGCATTTTGTTGTGTCAGGAGTTTAGGGTTAAAAACCATGCGCGTCATATTATTATAAACGAGGTGGAGGTCTTTTTATTTTAGCCGCTCAATTTATTTGGTTAGGCTAAGCGTTTGAAAATTGTAATGTGCCAAGTAAACAACATTAAGTGTCAAACGCGCTATCCTATCTGCAACTTAAAGTACAAAAAGACTTGATAATAATGTTGCGTTGGTGGAGTTTTGTTTACGAGACAATTTACAATTCATTCTGGCAAAATGCTTTGGGTGGTCCCTTTCTTTATATAATTCTTCTTCCGTTAGGATTTGATTTTTGTTTTGTTCTAGGTTTAGTTTATGTTTAATTTAGGTTTTGTCTCCTCATGCGAATGTTTTGCTAAATTGAGGTGTCTCCCTTTATGGGGGTAGTTCTCCCTATTTTTATTAGGGTAGTTCCAGACTTCAGTATGCAATATAGTATCTATTACATTTCACTCATTGAAATGTTATAATAAGTTGGCTTACCCTATTGAGTTATGAACAATGAATATGCCTTTTTAAGCTAAAAAAAAAAAAAACTCCCTATCCTATTGCTAACTTCCCAATCACCAAAAGTGAATGTCTAAGTAGAAAAATTTACATAAAATTAATAAATATTGTAAGATTTTACATAATTAACATATTGATATACATAGATTTCATATACCTACATGCATGTATCCTCTTGTGATGCAACAACTCTCTCTTTTTCAATTTTCTGTAACGGCCCAAATTAATTTAATTATGTATTAGCGTTAATCACGATGATTAACGATTAATTCGGGCGTTACGTGGACAACTGGGAGACACAGAGGTGAGAACCCAGGATTATATTATGATATTTTGTGTATGGTGTGATGCCTAATGTTGCGATGTGGAGTGTATTAGCTCTTTTTATGAATATAAACATCGCATGTGTGAACGTTGACATCGGACAAGGCTACGAGTCGGGTATATGTCCCGAAGTGCATGTCGGGGACCGGTGCGGTATTTGGGTAGCGGGGTACGGGGCATGGGTTGCTTAGGGTAGTGAGTGCTAGTGTGACGCACTTATGAATTTTATATGATTTAATTAAGGTGATTTAACCTAAGGTTGAATTAATGTATTAATGAATAAATTGAAGTCCTATAGTTTGAAAAGAAAAATCAGCGTGCATAGGATTAACCTCGAGATGCACAACAAAGTAAAACAAGGCAATGATTGTTATGATAAGGTGTTCAAGAAGTTGGTGACATATGGTGTTCAGTGACCATTAGATTTACCTCGAGATGCGTGTGCACGTGAGATTAAAACACCCTATATATACCCATCGATTGATCGAACATGCAAAGGAAACATTTGTTTCAAACAATTGGGAAGATCCGAGAGAGGGAAATCGAGGTTTGAGGAGAAGAATTCTAACTTTGGGAGAGGGAATCCGAGCCTCACAACATCGATCTAAGGTAATCTCTACCATTTTAATGGAAATTTTTGATAAAAATGTGATTAAAATGGGTTGTGGTGAATTCGGATTTTATTTATTTTTACTGGTTTTAGGAGGTCAATTTGGTGTTCTTGAGGTTTAGTTTGATGAATCTTATCAATTGGGATCAAATTTGTGGAAAATTGAAGTGATTTGGTAAATTTTGGGTTTAGTTGCATGTATGTTGATCCGAAAATTTGATGTTGTTTGGGTGGATTTAAGGTGAGATTTTGATGTTTTGGAGGTCTCTAATGGGTAGAGATTGAAGAGAAATGGAGAAGAAGAGAAGAAAGAAAGAAGAAAAAAAAAAAAAAAGAAAAAGAAAAACCAGAGGCGCTGCTGTGCGCCTCTGGAAGAGGGAGGAAGAAGAAGGGGGGCACGCACGCGTGCGTGCGTGCGTGCACACCCTGGCCGGGCCGGGCCGGCCCAGCCCATCCCGGTGGGCCGGGCCAAACCGCCCCCGGCCCAACCCGGGGGCTGGGCTCGGGCCGGGCCCGACCCGGACCCGACCCAGAGGGGCCGAACCGGGCCGACCCGGTTGGGTCGGGTCCGACCCGGTTCGGGGGACCCACGTATATTATTTAAATAATATATTTAAATAATATTTTTATTTATTTATTAAAAAAAAAAAAACAACAACAACAGAAAACAGTTTTAAATATCAGAAAAATTGGGAAAAATTCTAGAAAAATATAGAAAATTTGAAAAAGGTAGAAAAGTAGGTACGGGACTTTTCGGGTATTTTTGGAACCCCGACATTGTCCGGAAGAGGTACCACAACTGCAAAATGGAATATATGATATAATATTATAAATGTGTTATTAATAATATAAAACACTATAAATGGACTTCAGGGACTGGGGAACCATAGCTCGGGCTTAGGAGAGCTAGGCGGGTCGGATTGACGGGTCCGGGAAGTCGGAGTGCGTAGTTACAGGTGCGTAAAACCCTTGAGAATGTTACACTTTAATTCATGCGTGGTTTGTCCATATGAATGATGTGTTTATTCATTTGTTTATTTATCGCCTTGTTACATATTTTGGTTGCCATGTTATGCACTGCGATTATGTGTTGGACGGTGTTTGATGTGTTCACATTGTCGGAGGTTAATCGAGATGGTCGTGGTACGGAATTGAGTAGGCTAGGTTGTAGCGCGTGTACTGGGCATAGCCGGTGAATAGCTACCCGAAATGGCGGTGCACGTGTCCGGTGGGTTGTGATTTGTTCCGGTCACCGTTAGTAGTTTGGGTGTGGTCTAGGCTTGATGTGCTCAGCCGGGGGCATCCAAATCTACGAAGTATGATCTAGTTTGGTTAGACTCCGTCACACTTCTATCTAGTTTTCTTATAAATGATATCGTGGTTGGACCAGATTTCTCGAATGGTGTGTTATTTCTACTGTGTGTGATCGAATGGTTTTATTTTGGATACTGTTTACGGCCAGCCATAGGAATATGATTCCTGTCGTCAGGGTCATATTCATATGTCTCGTAGGTTATTATGGTGGTTTTTCATGATTAACGTGTAGACTTCTCTTGGGAATTTACTCACTGGGCTCGTTGCTGTATGTGTTGGGCAACTGAGCGCGCGAGATCTGGTACGAGCAAGAGCAAGGGAAAGGAGATACTAGGCGACTATCTCTAAGGCCGTTCTTTGCGATAGCTAGTGTTTTGATATCATGTATGTATATACTATTTTCTTTGGGTTTTGGGGACTTTATAACTTTATCACATGTATATGGATTACCGTTTAGTTCGTCTCGATTATATACATGGTGTTTGTATCCTGGTTTTCCACTACTTAGGTTAAATAATTTCTCATAAAATATGAATTAAGTGCTTCCGTTGATGATATAATTGTAATTATCAACTAATCTGCTAAATGTGTCAGACAACTTAATATAGTAGGATTAGTTACACGGAGCATCACTCCACAGAGTTGCGGACGTGGCAGCAGTGATGACGTGTCCGGTGATGTGACAGGCGCTGCTGGGCTTGAGGCCAGAAGGCGTGGGTCACGGGGCGGCCCCGGGAGATTTTAGGGCCGTCACAGTTGGTATCAGAGCGAGAGTTTTGAGGAACCTCGGATAAAAACTTTCAAGAGCATAAACTTTAAAATAAAGTAGTTGTGGAAACCCGAAGATCCTAACTTAGAATCTTAGTTGGGAAGTGGTATAAGTCGGGTAGAGTAAGGACTTATATGTGTGTTATGATTTGGTTGTATGTTATATATATACGGACTACGTAATAATTGGACGCACGACTTTCGGTGCGAGATCTTGATGGACGGATCTGCGAGCACCGTCGTCGTGTCGACCGGCCGAGCGAGGATCATCATGCGGAGATGAGGTTATGGATCCTGCGCAGTTGCGACGACTTGCCGCTCACGATAGGCGGTTTGAGCTATTACTTGGACATGATGAGAGCTCGGAGCAGTGCCATAACGACCACACGAAGATCGAGAGACCCGATCGCGATTGTAGTGCAGAGACGAGACAGCGATGACGCCTCGAGAATCGGACCGCAGCCAAACAAGTAGAGCATGAGACACCGATGTTGAGACTACACCAGTAGTGGTGCCAGCGGAGATAGTAACTCCGGCACCTCTATCGACGGTTGTAACTGCTACTTTGCGATTACTACTACTCCAGAGTATAGGATGGATCCACAGGCGAGGAGACTGAGGGATTTTCTTAAATTCCAGCCCACATACTTTTATGGCGGTGGAAATCCTGAGGCAGCAGGAGACTGGATTGTATCGCATCATCGGCGGCGCACAAAGAGCGAACACGAGAGGAGAGGCATAGGGCAAGATTATCCGAACATGCTTCGGTCGACGCGACGCAGTGGTGGACTAACTACCAAGAGACACATGCCGATCCAGCGACTTGGGCGGAGTTTCGAGAGATCTTCTACGATCAGTTTATTCCTATGGAGGTTCGACTGAGGTTGAGAGAGGAGTTCTTATCCCTGAGGCAGGGAAATCGTACGATGCTACAGTATATGGACCGATACCGCTATCTTCTGCAGCTTCTCTATGGACATTGCCGCATGCGAGCGTTTGCGATTTACTACTTTGTTCGGGGGTTGAGGAGGTGATTGCGAGTGCGATTGTGTCGTGCGGGGCTTCGACGTTACGAGCTATGTTCGAGAGAGCCTTGACTTATGAGACATTCCTACTACGAGAAGAATGGCATTCCGGTGACCGCGTCGGGTGGAATAGAGAGAGAGAGCGGGTTCACGGCGGATGGGGGTCGAAACGGCAATGTGAGGAATCGATAGAGATAGTAGGAGTGATCACCGGGACGATGACCCGATATGAGGATAGACAATGGGATCGACGCACGAGGCGATGACCAGAGACGGCGGGGCATATGCGATGTCGCACCACAACAAACTTATACACGGGACCAAAGAGGTAGAAATCGAGATCAGATAGACCGTAATTATAGACATCACTCTGAGGGTCGACCGTCTGGAGGAAGTGACAGACGTAGATGTTATAGGTGCGGTCAGAGAGGTCACATTAGTGTGAACTGTTGTAGAGCCTTTCCAACACCAGAGATTCCACAGACCGATGAAAGAGTTCACGCTGTAGTATCGCCAGTCAGAGAGACGACCCGACAGCATGAGCAGGGTACGTCACTATTATGTTTTTCTATGCGTGTGTTGCATATAGGTTAATTGATTCATTATAGTTGTTGTTCTTGTTGCATTTCATGCATTCGTTGCATCTATGTTGATTCGTTCACTTAGATTGGTGTGTCCTAGTTGATTAGTACACTAGAGGATTGTGGAATACTGGTTGATTTGTTCACCAGGTTTTAATAGAAGCCGGTTGATGTGTTCACCAGGTTTTAGTGAAATACTGGTTGATTTGTTCACCAGGTTTTAATAGAAGATTGGTTGATGTGTTCACCAGAGATTGATTTATTGGGTACACCAGGTTTTGGTGGGATACTGGTTGATTTGTTCACCAAGATTTTGGTTGAAGACTGGTTGATTTGTTCACCAGGGCCAGGCTGATGTGCTTCCCTGGGATAGGTTGATTTGTTCACAAGGGTCAGGTTGATGTGTTTCCCTGGGATAGGTAGATGTGTTCCCTAAGATTTTCAGTTGATTCGTTCACTGAAGGGTTAGAGTTGAGTAGTTCATCTAGACGACGGGTGTTAGGTTAGTTAGTATAACGAAAAAATTTCATTTGCGTTGCGACCTCTGAGAAAATATATTGGTTACCGTAATTTCGGGGACGAAATTTCCCCTAGTTGGGAAGAATTGTAACGGCCCAAATTAATTTAATTGTGTATTAGCGTTAATCACGATGATTAACGATTAATTCGGGCGTTACGTGGACAACTGGGAGACACAGAGGTGAGAACCCAGGATTATATTATGATATTTTGTGTATGGTGTGATGCCTAATGTTGCGATGTGGAGTGTATTAGCTCTTTTTATGAATATAAACATCGCATGTGTGAACGTTGACATCGGGCAAGGCTACGAGTCGGGTATATGTCCCGAAGTGCATGTCGGGGACCGGCATGCGGTATTTGGGTAGCGAGGTACGGGGCATGGGTTGCGGGTAGGCGAGTGCTAGTGTGACGCACTTATGAATTTTATATGATTTAATTAAGGTGATTTAACCTAAGGTTGAATTAATGTATTAATGAATAAATTGAAGTCCTATAGTTTGAAAAGAAAAATCGGCGTGCATAGGATTAACCTCGAGATGCACAACAAAGTAAAACAAGGCAATGATTGTTATGATAAGGTGTTCAAGAAGTTGGTGACATATGGTGTTCAGTGACCATTAGATTTACCTCGAGATGCGTGTGCACGTGAGATTAAAACACCCTATATATACCCATCGATTGATCGAACATGCAAAGGAAACATTTGTTTCAAACAATTGGGAAGATCCGAGAGAGGGAAATCGAGGTTTGAGGAGAAGAATTCTAACTTTGGGAGAGGGAATCCGAGCCTCACAACATCGATCTAAGGTAATCTCTACCATTTTAATGGAAATTTTTGATAAAAATGTGATTAAAATGGGTTGTGGTGAATTCGGATTTTATTTATTTTTACCGGTTTTAGGAGGTCAATTTGGTGTTCTTGAGGTTTAGTTTGATGAATCTTATCAATTGGGATCAAATTTGTGGAAAATTGAAGTGATTTGGTAAATTTTGGGTTTAGTTGCATGTATGTTGATCCGAAAATTTGATGTTGTTTGGGTGGATTTGAGGTGAGATTTTGATGTTTTGGAGGTCTCTAATGGGTAGAGATTGAAGAGAAATGGAGAAGAAGAGAAGAAAGAAAGAAGAAAAAAAAAAAAAAAAAAAAAAAAAAAAACCGAGGCGGCTATTTGTGCGCCTCTGGAAGAAGGAGGAAGAAGAAGAAGGGGCACGCACGCGTGCGTGCGTGCGTGCACCCCAGGGCCGAGGCTGGCCGGCCCAGCCCATCCCGGCGGGCGGGCCAAACCGCCCCGCCCCCCGGGTGGGCCTGGGCCGGCCCGACCCGGACCCGACCCGAGGGGCCGAACCGGGCCGACCCGGTTGGGTCGGGTCCGACCCGGTTCGGGGGACCCACGTATATTATTTAAATAATATATTTAAATAATATTTTTATTTATTTATTAAAAAAAAAAAAAAAAACAACAACAACAACAGAAAACAGTTTTAAATATCAGAAAAATTGGGAAAAATTCTAGAAAAATATAGAAAATTTGAAAAAGGTAGAAAAGTAGGTACGAGACTTTTCGGGTATTTTTGGAACCCCGACATTGTCCGGAAGAGGTACCACAACTGCAAAATGGAATATATGATATAATATTATAAATGTGTTATTAATAATATAAAACACTATAAATGGACTTCAGGGACTGGGGAACCATAGCTCGGGCTTAGGAGAGCTAGGCGGGTCGGATTGACGGGTCCGGGAAGTCGGAGTGCGTAGTTACAGGTGCGTAAAACCCTTGAGAATGTTACACTTTAATTCATGCGTGGTTTGTCCATATGAATGATGTGTTTATTCATTTGTTTATTTATCGCCTTGTTACATATTTTGGTTGCCATGTTATGCACTGCGATTATGTGTTGGACGGTGTTTGATGTGTTCACATTGTCGGAGGTTAATCGAGATGGTCATGGTACGGAATTAAGTAGGCTAGGTTGTAGCGCGTGTACTGGGCATAGCCGGTGAATAGCTACCCGAGCAGCGGGGTGCACGTGTCCGGTGGGTTGTGATTTGTTCCGGTCACCGTTAGTAGTTTGGGTGTGGTCTAGGCTTGATGTGCTCAGCCGGGGGCATCCAAATCTACGAAGTATGATCTAGTTTGGTTAGACTCCGTCACACTTCTATCTAGTTTTCTTATAAATGATATCGTGGTTGGACCAGATTTCTCGAATGGTGTGTTATTTCTACTGTGTGTGATCGAATGATTTTATTTTGGATACTGTTTACGACCGACCATAGGAATATGATTCCCGTCGTCGTGGGTCATATTCATATGTCTCGCAGTTATTATGGTGGTTTTTCATGATTAACGTGTAGACTTCTCTTGGGAATTTACTCACCGGGCTCGTTCTTTGTATGTGTTGGGCAACGAGCGCGAGATCTGGTACGAGCAAGAGCAAGGGAAAGGAGATACTAAGCGACTATCTCTAAGGCCGTTCTTTGCGATAGCTAGTGTTTTGATATCATGTATGTATATACTATTTTTTGGGTTTTGGGGACTTTATAACTTTATCACATGTATATGGATTACTTGTTTAGTTCGTCTCGCTTATATATACATGGTGTTTGTATCCGGGTTTTCCACTACTTAGGTTAAATAATTTCTCATAAAATATGAATTAAGTGCTTCCGCTGATGATATAATTGTAATTATCAACTAATCTGCTAAATGTGTCAGACAACTTAATATAGTAGGATTAGTTACACGGAGCATCACTCCACGAGTTGCGGACGTGGCGCGAAAGTGATGACGTGTCCGGTGATGTGACAGGCGCTGCTGGGCTTGAGGCCAGAAGGCGTGGGTCACGGGGCGGCCCCGGGAGATTTTAGGGCCGTCACATTTCCACTTTTAGAATGTACCTCGTAGATATTTTTCAATTGTTCTTTTTTTATGTGAAGAAAATAAAAGTTTGAAATTATACCCAACTATTTATCCTTCTAAAATTTGATAGCTTTTTATTAGTATAATAGTAAAAATTAAGTACCACATTTTAAACTTTTAAACTTAAACTAGTGTTAGACCCGGACATCGTCCCGAAATATTATAAATCTATATTTACTTTTTTTATTGTAAATCTATTATTATTCTCTTATATATAAAATTTGTTTAAAAATCAAAAGATATAAAATATATGAAGAATGGTGTAATTATAAAAATCATAATTTTCGATTAAAAATATAAAAGATAAAAGTATCTACATTAAATTATATATAGCTATTATCTTTTATTTTTTAAAAAACTAAAAAAGTTGTATTGTGTAAGAAGAAAAGATAAACAAAAAAAATTAAAATAAAGGACTTAAGTCATGTTCGGTTCATAGGATAGGACAGGATAAAGTAGTGGGACTAAATAATGCAGGTTTTCGGTTCACTTATACAAATGTCCATAGGATTATTCTAGCCTACAAGCTTGGGACTACTTAAAACCATGATTTCATTGATATTATTTAGTCTCAATCTTGGTCACTTGCAAATGACCAAACTACCCTTATAATATACTGACAAAAACCACAAACCAACCTCTTCTTCTCATTGACCCCAACCTCCAACTTGACACGGCACCACCCCCTCCTTCCCAAGCGACGCAACTCCAACGTAAAAAACACAATCCTTCTCGAGCTCTTCGAGGTCAGTCCACTACTACCCCCAACTCTCCGTTGAGTTCGCTCTCTCACCCTGTTTTTTCTGTTCGTCTTGTCTTGGTTAGAGTTTAACGTCATTTTGTTTTTCCTCTCCCTGTAGATGTGGGTTCTTTGATTTGAAACATTAATTGTGCTTCTCTCTCTCACTATATTTTTGTGTTGAACGATCAATTTTAGGCGAATCATTCTGTTACGGTTCTTTTTCTTCTTATTGGTAATTTAGGGCAAAAATATTTGCACTCTTTGCACTGTTTCTTGTTGACCATCCAATTAGGGCATCTCTTTCTTTAATGGATCTGGAACTTAGTGAAGAAATTGATGAAGAAAAGAGAAAGACCAGCGACATGAAGAGGATATGGGTTGTTGTGATCATCATCATCATCATCATCATCATCATCATCATCATCAGTGACATCAGTGACATGAAGAGGATATCTGGCATCATTGATTTATGATAAAGAATGATACAACAAACCACACAACCTGTCTCGGCCCTACCAACAAAAAATAGAGAGGAGAGATCGAGAGATCGAGAAGGCATTTTAGTAACTTTATCTATTGAAATCACATTTAATCTTACATTCAATACCCCCAACTGAACAAGTCCCTCTGAAAGGACTAATGCCCAAACCCATGTTATAATCCCATTATCAAAATAAACCCATGGTATTGGGACAGGACTGTATGCGAACCAAACAAGCCATTAGGCTATTAATTAGGTAAACTAATTAATACACCTAAACATTAATTTCAAAAACTATATACAGTTGACATGTGTCAACATATATATAGCTTTCTTATATAATGATAAAAAAATCCTAACCTTTACAAGTTGTATCAATTATATCCTAACCTTTTTATTTACTATCAATTCTATCCTCAACTAATTTGAGTCTATTTTTTCTTTCATAATATATGCCCCCAACATCATTCTCTTCAACTTTCTTGTCATGTCATTTAAGGATTTATTAATACATGTGCATTAAAGCTCAATATTCATTTTTCTTAATGTATTTATGTGACAACCCTAATTTTAAACAAAATAAGATATACCATGTTTTTGTAAACTAGGAAACCCTAACTCACTTAAAAGCTTATAGGGCCCACAGATTAATACTAGGAGGCACTAGAGTTTGGAGTGGCCCACACTTTTGAATTTCAATAAACCAATATGGAAAGTAAGAATTAAGTTTTTCATTAATTGAGAAGACCATTACGGAAAGTAATGGTTTGAAACTTTTGACTTTCTACAAACCAATATGGAAATTAAGAATTAAATTTCCCATTAATTGAGGAGACCGTTATGGAGAGTAACAGTTTGAAATCACATTATTTAGGAAGTTAGATATTTTAAATCTTGGACTTTGATTATTTTCTACAAGAGTTGAGGGAAAGGAAATGCAAGAGAGAAAAAAGACACAAGAAAGGGAGAGGCGAGGAGAGAGAAAGGAGAACGAATGATCCTTGGTCTCGTCGTTTCGACTCTAGATTGACGTGATTTTGGTGTACACTCATGAGTGCCAATGATAAAAATTGAAAACTAGCGTACCAGGTAAGTTGGGATTAAGTTATCCCTATTATGATTATTTACCTTTTATTAGTTATGTGGTTAGGTGAATCATGTAGCTAGGTCATTGGGAAATTGGGGTGCCTTGTCAGGCATGTATGTTGTTCACTTAGTGGAGCTCGCTAGGAGTCCTTGCACCAAAAAACTACTAGGCTATTAATTAGGTAAACTAATTAATACACCTAAACATTAATTTCAAAAACTATATACAGTTGACATGTGTCAACATATATATAGCTTTCTTATATAATGATAAAAAAATCCTAACCTTTACAAGTTGTATCAATTATATCCAAACCTTTTTTATATACTATCAATTCTATCCTCAACTAATTTGAGTCTATTTTTTCTTTCATAATATGTGCCCCCAACATCATTCTCTTCAACTTTCTTATCATGTCATTTAAGGATTTATTAATACATGTGCATTAAAGCTCAATATTCATTTTTCTTAATGTATTTATGTGACAACCCTAATTTTAAACATAATAAGATATACCATGTTTTTGTAAACTAGGAAACCCTAACTCACTTAAAAGCTTATAGGGCCCACAGATTAATACTAGGAGGCACTAGAGTTTGGAGTGGTCCAAACTTTTGAATTTCAATAAACCAATATGGAAAGTAAGAATTAAGTTTTTCATTAATTGAGAAGACCATTACGGAAAGTAATGGTTTGAAACTTTTGACTTTCTACAAACCAATATGGAAATTAAGAATTAAATTTCCCATTAATTGAGGAGACCGTTATGGAGAGTAACAATTTGAAATCACATTATTTAGGAAGTTAGAGATTTTAAATCTTGGACTTTGATTATTTTCTACAAGAGTTGAGGGAAAGGAAATGCAAGTGAGAAAAAAGATACAAGAAAGGGAGAGGCGAGGAGAAATAAAGGAGAACGAATGATCCTTGGCCTCGTCGTTTCGACTCTAGATTGACGTGATTTTGGTGTACGCTCATGAGTGCCAATGATAAAAATTGAAAACTAGCGTACCATGTAAGTTGGGATTAAGTTATCCCTATTATGATTATTTACCTTTTATTAGTTATGTGGTTAGGTGAATCATGTAGCTAGGTCATTGGGAAATTGGGGTGCCTTGTCAGGCATGTATGTTGTTCACTTAGTGGAGCTCGCTAGGAGTCCTTGCATCAAAAAACTACTAGTTCGACCAGAATGCTCGGGATAGTTGGACCGAGCTAGGAAGAACAAAATAGAACAGTTGCCCAGACTTGTTGAACGAAGAAGGTATTCGAATTCGACCAACAAATTGAGAATAAGAATAAGATCCAATGTTCTCAATAAATTTTAGCTGTAGGTGTTATGTTTAGTTGGCAGAGATGTGGACTTGGTGATAGAATGAAACTTCCATAGTGTTGGAATGGAGTGTTAACACCACAACGGTCATAGTGGGGTCAACCTTTACGAACTTCAATTTTGGTTTGGAAATTCAGTTGCAATAACTCATGCATGCCTAACATTTGCACATTTTGATTTGCATGGATTATTTATCTTGCTATAATGTTTCTTGATTATCTCTTTCGTCATGTTAAATATTTTTGTAGGTCATGCATTAGTATTTTAGTTTCCATTATATTATGGAATAATTATGATATTGGTAACTTACCTAAATTTACTGAGCACCGTTGAACTATTTGTGCTCACCCAAAATTCTCCCCCCACAGGTTCTTCGTCGAGAGTCAACAAAAGGAAATGAGTAGCTTTGCCTGTCTAGAGGAGTATTTCTGATTTCAGATTTGGTAAGGTTCGAGATCGAACCATTCACCTCGTTTTTATTTATATTTATTATCATGGTATTGGGATTTGAATAATTTGAACTAGAGAGGTATTATTCTAGTTGAGAAATCTTAAAGGCCATAAATAGTTTTTATGTCAAAACTTTGATTTAGTTTTATTTAATAATATTCCGCAGCGATTATGATTCATTTATTAAATTTCAATTGATGATAACTGATAATGAGTTAGTGTTGATAGAAGGCTCACTAGTTTGGTTCATAACTTAATGACCGAGTTGGTTGGAGAGTTATGGATCAGGCTAGGCCAGTCGGGATTCATTTGGGAAATGGGTCCTAAGAATTATGTAATTAATACACAGTTTTTTTTTGTACATATATGATACACATATATAGTTGTGTGTACATATACCTACTCAAACACAAAAAAGTTCTATAATTCTTTTGTTAAATCAAATAACTATGGCAACTTTCTAATAAGTTTTGTTTCGTTTTTATAAGTACATACACATGATTACCAACTTATTATTGGTGATTTATGAATGATTAAATTTAAATTAGAGTACTAATGTATTATTGATTTATAATTTATTATTTTTGAGTCCTCATACACTTAATTTAACCATGAGACTTAAAGATTTCGATGTAAATTGATCAATGTAGATGATCATGGAAAGAAAAGTTAGGAGATTAAGTTGATTTTAAAGAAAAATGTCCCAAATTAGCTGATGATATAATTGATAGTAAATAGAAAAGATTAGGATATAATTGATGAATTACTGATGTTAGGATATAATTGATACAACTTGTAAAATTTAAGATATTTTTTTTATCATTATATATATGTGTGTGTGTGTGCGCGCGCGCACATGCGCGTGCGCTTCCTTTATCTTACTCTTTTTGTTTTTTATGAAGAAAATAACCAAGTTACCCTCATCCCCCCCTCCAACACCCACTGTCACCACCACCTACGCCCTCCACCCATGTTTGCCATTATCGGTAGACGCTGATCACCACCACCCTCACCACTACCCCACCGTTGGTGACCTCCCCTCCCACACCGTTGCCACCTCTTTCTCTCTCCCTCTCGTTTCAAAAACTCGGTCTCCAAACCAGGCCACTATGTCATGAAAAAATACATAAATTGATCCAAAAAGTTTAGATCTAATAAAACATTACATAAACAACACAACATGTATAAATTAAGAAGAAGAACATAAATATAATAGGAAAATAGTAAAGCAAACTAGATCTAAAAACAAAAAAAAATCATCGAAAACAGTGTTATTGGGGTTCATGGTGACCTGATTCTACACCGCATCACCAATCAACCTCTCCGCATGTGTGAACCTAAAATAAAAATTCCACAACAAATTCCCCAAATTCGATACCTAAACTCCCAAAAGATCAAATCTTTAAGGAAAATGATAATCCAACATACTTTTAGGCGTACACTTGAGGCGCACACTTTATTTTTTAGCTATTTATAGATTTTTTTTGTCTCTCTAGGTGTGGGCCCCACATCTAACAAAATACTATAAATGGCTACAAAATAAAGTATGCGCCCAAAGTGTGTTAGATTATCATTTTACAATCTTTAATGGAATCACGACACAAGAAACACCACATCAACACTTACAATGCAATTATCGTCGCGATCGATTTGTGATCTAATTTTTGTAAGCTTAGGGAATTTGTGTTGGGTAGTCTGAAAAGCAACAGTGATTCTTAGGGTTTGATCAACTTGAACACGTTTTTTTTATTGGACGAAATGAAACTAGGGATTATGCATAAAAAAGTTTGTAATCTCTATTGATGTTGTTATGATGAGTTTTGTTGTGGTGTGCTTTAGTAGTTTATGGGTAGCTGATTAAGTCACTAGTGTCTTGACGTCGATGAAGATGAGGGCAATGGTGATTGGCTGCAATGATTGTAACGAACCATATCCTAAATAGGTAATTAATGTTAACTTGAATCCTAATTAACCCGAGTTAGGGTCATGGTTAAGCCCGGCTATCTCGATTAGCATTTGCATGGATTTGCGTGTTGTATTATGTGTTGTTTGGACAGTATGATTATTTATAGAAAATGTTTGGATTAATTAACCTATAATGGAATTAAATGATAAATTATGGGACGCCTAAAAGATCAAGGGTGATGCACATGGGTTGGGTGGATTGCATACACGCCCGAGTGTGCTTGTTGGTGTGTACTAAAAAATTGTAGGCGTATATATGTATATATATTGACGTATATATATATATATATTAAAATAAAAATAAATAAGAAGTTGGTGGGGCGCCGAGTGATACGCGGGGTCATGGGCGACACGCTTGGTTCTTACAGTAGGGTGCACATCTAAGTTTGCTCTTTGACAATCTCGGATAAATTATAGGCGCGAAAATACAATTGTGTGTATATATATAAATCAAAAAAACGTGAAAGGACTATTAAGTGTTGGGTTTGTTAAGGAGAATGGATAAGGATGGGGGGCATTTTGGTCATTTGACCAACCTGCCCCCAAAATATCAACAAACCACTACAACCATTTTCACTTCAAAGAAAAAAAGAGAGATCGATTGAATGAGAAAGAGGAGAGAAAACGAGATGGATAGAGAAGAAAAGAAAGAGACAGAGACCGAATACGAGGTGACCAAGATTCAAGGTAAGTTGTTGGTGTCGTTGATGATGTTGTTGTTGCATTGTTATTGTTGTTGTTGGTGATTAGGAGCTTGAACGAACTGCTATGGCAGTTTGTTAGAGAATGGGATAGCAAGGGAGTTTCCCCTGCCATCGAATCAACTGGGTTGGGGTTTGGAGTCAACCCCAACAAACCAAAAAAAAAATATTTTGATCGTATGTGGAAGATGGACCTGAACTGGGCCATTTCAGGTCAAACGAGCCCGATTTGACCTGGTTCAGGCCCAAATATATTTTTTTTAAAAGAAGAAGAAATAAGAAATAAAGGCTGGAAAATAGAGAAAAGTTCTAGAAAAACATGAAAAAATTCTACAAATTGAAGTAAGACCATTTAGGGACTCTTTTGATTATCCTGAATGAGTTTGGTGATGAATTGGTGGCGTCGCGATGAGTCGGGGAAGATAGGAAACCCTGTATTGGCATCGCGAAAGACGCCGTGTCGAGTAAAACCCCACGCCGCCACCCACGACGGATCAACAGCAAGCTGCCCGAGTTCCTGCCATGGCTCGCGTAGCCAGGGGTTTAAACGTCGGGTGCTGGGCAGAAAATAGAAAATAAAAAGAAAATGAAAAGAAAAATTGGGATTCAGACTTAGATTCAAATAGGACTTGGACCACCAAATTAATGAAAATAAAGGCATTTAAAATATAGATTTTCCTGTAAGTTTAATAAAAGGTCTCGGGGTTTAGCGAGAGTTGAGGGACCCATTTATAAGGTTCTAACTAGCTAGTAATAAACTCAAATTGATAATTATTGGTCTATGTTAGGTTCTCGATCGACGGGGAAAAGGTTAAGGACTCCAAGATTGATGTAAGTCAGTATAAAGTTAGGAAAGCTTAGCACAGGTAAGTTAGACTCGTACTCTTATCAATTATGCATCGTAAATTAGTATATTTAGCACACTTTGTATTATGGACTGGGAATGAGACAATGTACTATGACTTGATTGTTTTATCAAATTGTGTTTCAAAATAAAAATGCTCAGAAATGTGTGACAAGGCGAACTAGGTTTAAGGTATGTAAAGGTACGCATGGGCGATATAAATGTTGCCCATTCATCCTCATTCGCTAGAGCTACCTTTGTCAGCATTGTCCTCTTAGAGTTGGCAGCACAATCAATCTTGAATAAGCTAACTGAATCACATGTGGATTAAGTGGTTGAGTTCTTAAGAGATATGGGAGTGCAACTCTGCTTTGAAAATCAAAAAGAAAATACAAGTCACG
Source organism: Stephania japonica (assembly GCA_039657345.1). Lineage (NCBI taxonomy): Eukaryota > Viridiplantae > Streptophyta > Magnoliopsida > Ranunculales > Menispermaceae > Stephania > Stephania japonica. The sequence goes on from CM077559.1 coordinate 39,414,378, forward strand.
GGTACAGTTGCAAATGACTGTTGAACTTGCATTCCATTATGTATTGTTTATATTATTTTGAATACTTGAGTAGATATGTTTTAGTTTCATATTGTTATGCATTGATTCATTGATATTAGTTAATAGTTGAGCAGTTTATAAGCGTCACTTACTGAACAAGTAGGAATGCTCATCCCCCAATTAACATTTTCAGATTATCAGTGTGCCCTTCAACTTAGGGACAGAGAAAAATAGAAGTCTATAGTCTTCTCTACATTGCATTGATCTTCCATGTTTTTATATATTGTATTGAATTATTGTTTCTTAATAACTAGGTTTTGGTTATGGTTTTTATATCGAGGCTTATACCGAGTTTTTTGTACATCTTGAGGTTCATCAAAAAGTATTAATTTTCGCTGTTTTTTGGTTTATTTATTATTCAACTATCAAGATATACATGTTAGGTTTGTTAACAGTTAGTATTAGGGTGTTGGCTGTAGTTAAGTTTGGCTGGGAAACTGGGCTTAGTTAGGGTTTTAGGCAGGGCATTTCCCTGATCGGGATAGGGGATGTCACTGTTGGTATAAGAGTCAAATTTATAGAACTACGTCTATATAACCTGAGTTTATCACTTTCAAATGGTTTCGAGTTAAGTGGTAGCTTTGATACAGTTAGTACTAGAGAAAAGGTTTATTGAACTTGGTTTATTATTTCGAGGTTTTGAGGGAATCAAGGAATAGCTCTGATACAGCTGGTATTAGAGACTAAATTTTATCACTTTTGAATTGATTTCAAATTGTGTGATAACTCTGATACTATTTAGTGTCGAAGCCTAAACTCATTACCTATAAATTGAATAAAAGTCTAGGCTTATTGACTTGGAGATTGTGTCTCAAGTTATTGATAACCTAGGACTTTATAAACGGTTTCTATCGATGTTTTGGAGGGTAATGAAAGATAAAAACTTGACTTATGCTATTTGTTGAGCTTTATTATTTCTATGTGACAGATATAGTTGTCTTGTCTTGCCTATACGTGATATGAAGGTCTTATCTCCCATCTACTTCTTGGGAATCCAAATAGTATTGATGGTGAGTTCTTGGAAACCTAGACTTCATGATATTATGACAAAGGAAGACAGTGGAATGATAATAAGATGGTTTGTATCCATCAATGTCTCAGGAGTTGAGAAACAATTTAACCATATAATGGTCTCCAAAAAGTCTTTATTCTCACTGATATTATTTGATTAATGATAGTCAGTGCAGAAGGAATGAGTAGACCTGGACTTTGAGACAATTGATAGGAGAAGTGACACTAAGTAGAAAACGAAATATTGAATGACCTTTGTTGAAACTCAAAGGTGATGATTCAATTAGAGTAGAAAATATCTAGTATTGAGACTAGTTGAGCAAGATTAAAGGTCATTTGATGGAAGAATTAGTGGTAAATGAGGATAAGAACCTAGTAAGGTTAGGTAACCACTAGTTATTCATACTTCATGAGTTATTATGGAGTATATCTAGATTTTGTGCTACTCCATATTGAAACAGTGAAAGAAACATGTCAGTATAGTTGTGGTGTAACCACACATACTGAAGGTAAAGTTAAAATATAAAAAAAGGCTTATTAGTGTTATGGTGTAACTGCACTCACTAATAGAAAGATAAAAAAAGGAGTGATGTTGTGGTGGATCCACATACACTGAAAGGAAACACGAGGTTACCAGATTGATGAGTAGATTAATGTTGGGATATAAGAAAATGAACTTAATGACAAAATTACATTAAAAGTGAAGATTCACAGTAAGAGATAAGAGTTGAAGAGGATTATGAAAATCTGCGTCGTTAGTCAACTATATCTTGTCTGTTGGACTTTTATCACTTTTATGGTAATTTCATATCGAAACTGAAAGTAAAAACTTGCATAGTTTGAATTAAAACATGACAGTGAGCTAGTGAGATGTCCTAATTTGATCAACTAGACTGGTGAAGTCTAAATTAGGGAAAATGAGTTGACAATGAATCTGAGGAGTTAAGAATCCAAAGAAGATTGTATGATAATGGGAATAAATAGGTATGCAATAAATCAAGAGATTGATATTAATTGCTAACATTAACCAAAGATTGAGTAATTTTTGAATTTTATGCAAATGGTGATTCGTAAAAATACAACTATCGCTCGAGATTCAAATGGCTTGAACTTGTATTGAAATAGTAGTAAGTCTGTGAAGAGGATTCAAGCTTGAGGAATGAAAATTGTGATTTCAAAAGTTTCAAAAAGTTTGTTTACAAGAATCTCTTAGAATTTTGGCACATTTTGAATAAATTCATCAATTACTTCAGTGTATTATGGAATTGTGTAAGTTTGAGAACTCAACTCGAGTGATGAGTAAATTTAAGTTAAATCATGAATGAATATTCGTTTCCTTGAATTAACAACTATTTAGTCAAATACATGAAACCAGTTGTTCTCATGAATGGATTGAGATCTGGTTGTCATGTATTTGATATTAGAATTAGGAATAGGAATATAACGTCAAGCAATGGCCTGATTATATAGAGATCATGGTGGAAACCATTGAAACTCACTAGAGCTCATGCTATGTTCATAAATAGAAAACGTAGAGTTGTTGAACTCTATGAAAATAAGATTATCATTATGTCATTAATGATCATATAAAAGAGTTGAAAACTTAGAAAATGCACAAGCATTATCGTAGAGTTATGCAAACTCATTATTGCAGAGTTATGCAAACTCTAACGATAAATTAGTGTACCAAAGATTACAAGTGCAAATACTAATGTTAAATGTGAATCCATGGATTTGACTGAGATCAAGACAATTGGAGAATTTTCTTATATTTAACATAGAATTGGAAAAGAGTGTTATTTGGAATGATTGAATGATACAAACAACGTATACGAAGATCTGTGATATCGTTGTGTTGTATATTCAATTAATTCAAGAGTAAAATTTGGAGATAAATTATAAACGACACAAGGATGCCTTGAAAGAAAATTGAAATGTAGTTTGACTACAATAATTGCTTAGTTATACCTGAACTTTAAGAAAAGTTCAAGGTTTATCCTAATACTTTATTCCAAGTAGTTGTGTGTTGGCACAACAAGGCAAGAGATTGTATTTTATATCTTTATATAGTTCAGGAAAGGTTGAGAAGATTTATTGTGAAATAATTATTTTGGTAAGAATACCAAATAATTTAAGGCATTTCTTGTAGAGTATAAACTTGAAATGTGTTTCAAATGATGACTGGAATGAATTTCAAGAACAAGTCATGGGATTGAGACTAAGTGTTGGAGATATGGGAGTGAATCCCAATTTATTATGAATCCATTCAAATGAATAAATTGTGCAAGTTTATTCATTCATTATAGGGTTTGAAATACAAATTTACCCATGTGAATGGGTGTTAAAGAGTCTTTTAGTTCTCCTTAAGATTAGAGAATCTTAGATGAAATACAAAAAGGAAAATGAGAAGTATGAAAACCAATGAGTTGGTGTAAATGAATTGAAAAATCTTCAAGCTATGAGAGTTTGAAGAGTTTAGTTGTTAGAGTGAAAGAAACTAGTGGTGAGATGTGTAACCTAAATTCTTTGAAGATAATGATTTCACTCTGAGAAATCACCCAAATAAAGTAGTTGATGTGATCAATACTTTGAATAGAGGGAAAAACATGAAGTGTAATTATAATATGAACTTCTCAGTACTATCTTTTGAAATAGATGTGTAATAAGGATGATGATTTATAAACTTGCCGGCACATCATCAACTAAGTTGTTGGAATTAGTAATTATAGACTTGTTCTCTAAAGTTTAGATTGAGATGAACCAAATGTTTGATTAACTAGGTGATGAGTTAATTATAAAGTCTAAATAGAATAACGTGATTACGCCAGGATTTGGTTATTAATGGGTAGTATTCATATAAAACTGTCTAAGAAAATTGTGTTGAACGCATTATATTCTGAAATGGAATTTTGGTTTAGGTAGTATATTAGGCAAGAATGATTTTGATAATGTAATGGATCTCTTTATATTGTTTATACATGTAATGTCATATCGTATTGAATTATACGATGAAGAGTATGAATTGAGTAAATAAATTAAGAAAGAGATAGGAGATTTTATTCAGTAGGTTAAGACTGAATATGAAAACCAAAAAGGTTAGGTAAATTCTTGTCAATACCTGAAGGTGAAAAAGAAACGTAATTTTAGATTATGTACTGAGGTTCGTAAGATTTTAGACGTAAGGATAAAATGGTAAAAGTTGTAGCTGATAGAATGACCAAAGTCTGCATTTTCTGGTCAGTGTCAATAGATTATCTGACATGCTTGGAAGTGGATGTAGTAAGACAGATTGGGCCTGGATGAAAAGGTTAGTCGAAAGAGGACTTCCGTCGTTTGTCACCTGAATCACCCTATGCAACGACACGTTTTCCCCCACGGGGCCACGCAGGCCTATAACCAGCCATGTCAATGCTAGCTGTGTCCCACAACAATCCACAATTTTATAGTTTAAACTCATTATTGAACCCAAGTAATCTAATAATTATCATTTAAAGCTTCAGATCATAACGGAAGACTAAAATCATGACAGATTATATTGAAAGCATCAAAACATGTCATTTGATCATGTACCTAATGTGGAAAACCCATATGTCATCATATATCAATGCAATAATCTGCAAAGATGACAAAATATCGATAAACAGGTCTCAGTAATGTCTTACAATCCCGCATCCCCAAAATGAAAATAATATATATAAATACGTACAAGTCTGGCTTATCTGTCTGTAATCACAGGTAATCCACAAGCTTACTCTTGTCATAACTTGTACTCGGATCTACACTCAAGCCATCATAAAAGACAGATGACGAGTCTAGAGTAAGTATTCCTAAGAAAATTAAATGAGCAATCATGAAAGTAAATACTAGAATTTAAATAAGCTATTAAATAAACATGCAGAATTAAAAATAGGCAACTATGCTTATCGCGTGAATTAAATAATAATGAAACTCAGAAAGTGTGCCTAGAGCCAAGGGTTCAGACTCTTCCATAGAGTACTGATGGCGAGAAGCACTAAAGCAAGACTAGTCTTTGGATCCGCTCAGTGGTCGGCATAGAACTAATGCATTGACACATGCCCAGACACGATCCTCGGGTCAAACTATCCACCGAGACCTCTGACACACGTGTTATTGCTTAGTGGACAAACATACGAAAATAGCACGGAGGGAGAGCCTCAATATCCATCCATATAGACACTCAACAGGAAATAGAGTAATGAAAACAATAGTACTGAATTCAAATTGCCAAAATAAGTAAATGCTCAAGTAATTTCAGTTCGGATATTACACACCTCAAACCACACTCCAACTAATCAACTACGTCCAATCACGCCTCCAAACGCATATCTAAATCACAGTCAATCAATTCCAAACCCTGATAATAGACAATACCATTTAATTTCCCAAATTTGTAATTTCCCATTTAGTTATCAAATTAATCATTTTAATTCCATTATATCGATTAATCATCCTCAAATAGACCTCCCATTAAACCAAATCGGAAAATTCATTTTTAATTTTTTTTCTGTCTCAAACGTTGTGGGTGGCACCGCCGTGAGCAAGCAACGTCCTCGACGTAGTGGCTCACGCCGCCATGAACCCATCCCCCATGGCGTGACATAAGACGTGGAGTGTGGGAGGCCCTCTGATTCAGATGTTGTGGGTGATGTCGTAGGGGTTTCCTCCCCACGACGTTTGGACCAAAGACGCTCTTTTGGGGTATTTGTTCCACTTGGCCCGTCATCGTAGTCTGAACTCGTTCCAACATCTCACATATCCACCATATTCCATCATAAAACCTCGACGGAATTCGTTCGAAACCAAAAATCTCGATAAAAATCGACAAAACCCTATTTTCTTCAACAAAACCTAAACAACAACAACAATTCATGCAAATCCTCAAGTTGGCGCTCCTAATCAATACAACAACCATAGCAACACCCTCAAGACTGGTGTGTGCTTGATTTACAACCCCAAGAATCCACATCAAACCAAAAAAAATCACACTCGACATGTAGAGAATGAAGAGGGGATCGAGGATCTAACCTTGTCTCGTCGACTGCTTGTCGTTTGATGCTCCAAATGTGCTCCACAAATTCACCAAAGCCTCACTCCTTGGCTCAATTTCGGATTTGGTTGATCAATGAGAGAGAAAAGGTGGTAGATGATAAGAAAAGAGTAGCGCTATGGGCACCTCGCTATCCTCTTAAGGCACCCCGCCATTTTTAATTTAAAACTGGTTTTATAACCAATTGACAAAAATGCCATAATCCAACCCAACAATTCACATGCCCTCTCAAGGCACCCCGCTTTTGAAAACTCAATTTTTCTACGAAGTAAAGTCGATCCATCGCAGGCTGGACATCGCGTTTATCGATCAAAGAGTGCGCACTAGCCCTTGTCAATCGTGTTTGTCGATCCGTTACCGCTCAGAGATTTGATGAGTTTTAAATGTTTTTAGAGAGGCGGACGTCGCACACAAGTTAGTTTTTATGATTTTTGTGGTAGTTTTTTTTCCATTTTCGAAGGTGAACCACGGACGCGAATTTATCGATCACACAAGACGGAGACATGTTGTAGTGTCTCAGTACCCTGTAACAGATAACTAACAAAATGTGTCGGTTATTACCAACCGAGTTTAATTCCAAACGTAGCTTTTTATTATGCTTCGGTTAGAAGCAACTGAGACATAGCTTTATGTCTCGGTAATAGGTCACCAAGACCAAAACCAGTAGTCTCGGTGATACACAACCACATGGTATAAGGGTCCTTCTCACTTATGTGTCGGTTGATATTAACCAATATTTACACAATGGTATCGGCAATGGACGTCCAAGGCTAAAAGACAGATCACGACCATGTGTGATCGAACACTACGGAATTAAAGTTAAACACATCGTTCGACCATAAAAACAACAAATCTACCTTAAACAAACAAGAAATTGAGGGGATTTGATATATTTAGGCCTTGATGTCATGATGGAAGGGAGAAAATAAGGGTTTCATTCGATTTGGTGGTGGGCTCGCATTAAAACGAAAGGGCATTTTGGTAAAAGTTTTGCCCTGATAAATTGCTAGGGTGCCCTAATCAGCGGGGTGCCGTGAGAGGATTGCAGGGTTTCTATAGCGCAACTCTAAGAAAAATGGATATTTATACTAAACTTGCCATCCTATGTGTAGGTGGATCCCAAGGTTTCACCTAAGAGTCCTAAATGAGTCAACAATTCCACTAAATGTGACTTAATTGGATGACTCCCCTCCTTTGACTTCGCTCGCTCAACACAATAACCAAACCCTCGGGTGTTTCAATACCCGACTCTTACGTATCCACTCGCGTCTCTCACGTACCCTCGCGTCACGCCCAACTCTACGACATTAATTATTAATTATAAATTACATTTTATTCATTTTCATGTGTGTATTACTACCATACCTAGTGTATTGTCCTTCACCTACTTAGTACCCGCGTCTGCATGCTAATTGAGGTGAATACTCGTAACATTGTCGCACACGATCAATAACAAATAAAATACACACATCGCGATATTAATAAACCTAATTACCGATAAACATAGCAAAATGATACAACAATCATACAAATTTACTGCTTACCTAACTCCGGGCGCCCCCAGGCCTAACTGCGAGTCTTACGAGTGTTTGAGTAGTCAGTCACGTTTGCAAAAATGACATTATTAACGGCTAATTAAATTCAAGACGTTACAATTCTTCCCAAATATGGAAAATTTTGTCCTGAAATTTAAAAACTAACTTTAAATTCTTATCAGCAAATAAGTGAGGATACCCGCCACCACATGGTAGACTCGAGCTCCCAAGTGAGTACCACTATTCTGTGATGCTGCCAACGAACCAAAACCTTCGGGATTTCCCTGTTCCTCAGATTTTGCACTCTACGATCAACAATCTCCACTGGTTGCTCCTCATAAGTATTATTAGGTCGTACCTCGACCTATTTGACATCAATCATTGGCTTCGGTCCTGATCTAGCCAATCTCAACATCGATACATGAAATGCTGGATGTACCCCAGCTAAATGCGATGGTAACTCCAACTAATAAGCTATATTACCGATGCGCGCCTTGACCTTGAATGGTCCCACATACCTCGGTGTCAGTTTCCCGTTAATGCTAAACCTCTTATGACCCTTCCATAGAGAAACCTTCAAGTACACCAAGTCATCAACCTCATAGCTCATATTCCTGTAATACTTATCCGCATATTTCTTGTGTCTATCCTGTGTCGCCTAAAGTCTCTGCCAAATCTGCCTCACCTTCTTAATGTGATCCACAACAACATTAGGGCATATAGTCGTTGTATCCTCTGGTGTCGCCTAACATGTTGGTGACCTACAGGGCCTACCATAAAGTGCCTCGAAAGGTGGCATCCCGATACTCGCCTTGTAGCTGTTACTGTAGGCAAACTCACACAAAGATAGATAATCCTCCCATGATCCTGCAAATTGCAGTATACAAGCCATGAACATATCCTCTAGTATTTGAATCAACCTCTCTGATTACCCATCCATCTAAGGATGATATGATGTACTGAACTGTAGCCTAGTACTGAATTGCTCCTACATGCTTTCCCAAAGCTTCGAAGTTAACTTGGGATCTCTGTGAAAAACAAGGGAGACCGGTACATCGTGCAATATGTTGACCTCTCTTTCGAAGATAATGTTCAACTGTGGGAAGGAATATCTCATCGAAATGGGTATGAAGTGTGCCGATTTCATCAATCTGTCGATAACCACCCAAAGTACATCAGGTCGTCTTATAGTCTGAGGTAGGCCATTGACGAAGTCCATTGTCATATGTTCCTAGTTCCACTAAAAAATGGGCAGCAGCTGTAGCAACCCAGTTGGTCTCTTTTGCTCAGCCTTCACTTGCTTGCAAATATGATAACTCCTGACATAATTACCAACGCTAGTCTTCATCCCTGGCAACCAAAATAATCATTGCAAATCATGATACATCTTGGTATGATCAGGATGAATAGTGTATCGCGACCGGTGTGCATCCTCAATAATGTTGTCCCTGAGCTCAGATACTGGTCGTATCCACAATCTACCCCTTGTATCTCGAGCACACGTTTGACGTCTCAAACTAATCTATGCAACCAGTCAGCTAAACTGTAAACACTAATCATCAACCCTCTGCAACTCAACCACCCGCTCAAGAGATACCATAGGAGCAATAGCCTCTGTCATATACAATACCAACACTACTTCTAGAAAGCCTTGCTCATATGTATGTTGGACTAAGTGTTGTCATACTTACACTTCACTCGATATTTTGATGTCAACAAACAATGTGAAATGGTACTAACAAGTTTGTCAAGTATTTCAGCATAACAAACTTCGTTAGACTCACAAGTTCAAATGAAGCTAAACTTCACAAGTTCAAAAGAAGTGGAAGAAAAGACATCGGAAAAGCTCAAGAAGTGTTTAAGACAAAGAAAGGCATCTTATAGCATGTATGGAGTTATGTACATTATTTGTAAGGTATAAGAGTTCAATTCCATAAGCCAAATGCATTAGAATCATACATTTCATTATTTTTGGAGTTTCAATTACTTAAAGTCTTGAATTTCGAGATTTTTAATTCCGCGAGTTTCAAAATGTTTTAAATCATACAAATGTGTTTTATAACATATATTTGAAGTGTATGAGCAATTATAATCGATTTTGAATGCACCGGTATGTGTTTAGATGGCTTTTGGATTAACATTAAAAATATTTGCAAAAAAGCCCCTATGTATGTAATGGAACTGAAATTTTCCATTTTTGAGATTTGTAAAAATATCGGGACCACCCAAATAGGCTATATGACTCATAACAAACATGTATGACATGTTATATGAGGTTTGGTAGGGTCCCGGATGTGATAAAGGCGTTAATTCTATGGTCAAAAATATTATTTTGAGGCCCCTGACTATTAGCGCGCTAATATTTTTATTAGCACGCTAATTGCAGTATTAGCACGCTAGGTCAGAAAATTAGCGCGCCAATTTCATTCCTGACAATTTTTTTATAAAGCTGAAAAATTCACTTTAATTTGAATTTTTGATGGAATCTCAGCCCTTGGATCCTCTATAACAGTCATAAACTAGTCTATAAGTATATAGAACACTCTCAAGCACAAATGAGACTTCTCTTGCTCAAAGCACACACACAAAGTGCTTAAAATCATGTTTTAGCAAGAAAAGTGAAGATCCAACACATACACTCACTTGGGGATTGTTGGAGCTGAACCTATGCACATCAAGTGAGGTAAAAGGAAGTGTTCTAAGGCTTACAATTCTTGCTCCAAACTGATTTTCGGATCTCACACTTGGGGTTGTAAGATTTCTTGATTTCCTACTCTTTTTGGGCTTAATCTATACTTTTTGTTTGGAGTATTGTTTGGAAATCATATGTGGTGTTCTTGAGCATAGTTGTCTTTAGATTTTGAGCTCAATCTTGATGTCATGAATCCTAAGACTAATTTGCACTAGTTGAGCTTAAACTTAATTTTCAAAGTGCATGAAATTGGATAAACCACATTAAGCTTAATCTATATGTATTGTTGTTGGTTTCTTTGAAGTGTGCATAAAATACAACTAAAAGGATTTTTGCATTTAAACTTGATTTTTTATAAACCCGAAATATTGAGTGCATTTATTCGAACTTAATAGTGAATTTTCATAGTGCACCATATTGACTTAAAACTCACTTGTGCTTAATCTATACTAGATTTTGTGGTTTCAAGCTTGTGTTAGTTTAACAACACACATACAAGGGTCTTGTTCTTAATATAAACTTGTTTGTGATCCGAGGTTTTGATTGCACGACTTGAGCTTAAAATTTCATCTTTTATTTGTGCATCAATTAGCCATTTATTGGAACCAAGTTGAGCTTAATCTATACTCTTCTTAATTGGTTTCAATATTGAGAGTTAGCCTATAAAACTTAAATTTACAAGGCATCTCAATTGGCAAAGTCTCACTTCATCGATTCATATTAGGATTATATTTGGCTTGTAAGAGGAGATAACTTATACCGCTTTATCTTGTAAAGCGCAATGTCGTTGTATTTATTCAAATCTTGATTGTAAGACTTAGTGGGATCTAAGCCGAAAGGGAAAGACCTAGTTGAGGTTAGGCATATATCCTAGTTGCGGCTAGGTGGGAAAAATCCTAGGTAGGTCTAGGTGGGGAAATCCTAGTTGCGGCAAGGTGGTTGTATAAGACCTTATTGCGATAAGGCATCGTGTAAAAGACCTAGTTGAGGCTAGGCATCCACTAGGCTAGTTTGCTTAGGGTGTAATATTTATTAATAATATAAATGGGGTTTGAAAATCCTAACCGGGGAGGTTAGATAGTGCATGTAGATCGGTTGGATCGAACCACTATAAATCACGTGTCTTATTTCCATATCTTCTACCCCCTTCTTGATTGCATAGCATTGATATTTACTGTTGGTGTATGCATTATTATTGTTATTTACGCATAAAGTTTTAAAAAGGCAATAATCACTCGGTAACCTAATTCACCCCCCCTCTTGGGTGACCTTCAGTGTAATATGTTGCAGTATTGTTTGGCTCTTAATGACGCTCCTGCTCAGCATATTAGCTACAACATTCGCCTTACCTGAATGGTACTCAATAGCAAAGTCGTAGTCCTTCAATAAATCGAGCCATCTCCTTTATCTTATGTTCAGCTCCCTCTAAGTGAATAGATATCGCAAGCTCTAGTGATCTGTTAACAACACGAACCTTTCACCATACAAGTAATGCCTTCAAGCCTTCAGTGCAAACAGACCACTGCAAGCTCAAGTCGTGCACTGGGTAGTTCCTCTCGTGTGGTCTCAATCGTCTATAGATAAGCCACGGGGTGTCCGTCCTACATTAAGACCCAACCCAACCCATTCCCTGATGCATCTGTGTACACCAAGAAACCTCCCCTACCTCTGGTAATGCAAAAACTGGAGCCAAAGTAAACTTCCACTTCAGCTCCTAGAAAACATCCTCACACCCTTATGACCAATCAAATCTAACATCCTTCTTGGTCAACCTCGTTATCGGTGCTACAATAAGTGAGAAATCATGCATGAAAAGCCGATAATAGCCTGTTAAACCCAAGAAACTCCAGATATTATAAACAAACTCGAGTTTCCTCCAGTCAATAATAGCCCGAATCTTGTCGCCATCTATTGATATGCCCTGATCGTTGATGACGTGTGTGACAACCCAATTCCACATCCCTAAATTAGGCTCCTCCCGGCCAAAACTTACGTAGACCTCGAGTCAACACTCACGCAGTCAACGTAACCCTAGTCAACCTACCTTTCCATTATCCATTTATTAAGTCATTTTAAGTTGAGTTATTCAAAGATAAGCGAAAGCATTTAAAATCTCCAACTAATAAAACAACCTTAAAGACATCAGTTAGGACAACCTAGAGTGTGGAAACCCTGCATATGTATACCAACATCATATATTAAGCCAAAGGAGAGTGCACCATAGTATACACAACCAACATTTATCACAAACCCATAACCCAATGTTTCAAAATATATACATATAATACAGGGAACCTACCTAATAAGCAAGAGCATATCACCTAACTGTCCTCAACCTTGATCGTCTATTGTTGGTCCTTTGCTTTTCTCAATCCTGTAATTTGACAGTGATGTACCCATCGTCATAAAAAGGACGGTGAGTACAAAAAGTATAACATTAATAACCAAATGGAGTCTCAACATAATTTCAAATGTCAAATAAACAGCTAATTAGGTATCATGCATGGATATCACAAAGATAATAATAGACACCATGGTAATGAAACACTGAGATGTCAACTATAAATGAGTGTCCAGGAAAACAAGGGAAAGACGCAAGTAGTTCCGACTAGAGAAAAAGTTGTTGAGTCATGGGAATGTTACCTCTAAGACTCGAAGTTTATGACGTGGTACATTCACATCATCCTAAAGTCCACATAGATACATAATCCCCCAACAATCTAGTGAGGAATTCTCACCCCGTATAGAATCACAAACAATATCGTGCATCCCGAGTTCCTGGATCACGTTTACTCATTTGTCCTTGGATCACTCTATCATAATAGAGTTCTAATCCAGGATATAACAATAACAATAACAATAACAAATTCAAGCTCAACAAGGATAGCCGCCAAGTAAATGCACAAATGAAATTATATAAATGCTCCGATTGGATTTACTTATAGTACATCACTAAACCCCGCATTCACAGCTCTCAAACGTCCCAAACCGATTGCGTATGCTCGTTACCAATCTCCTAAACACCTGAAAATCATTTTCGATCCAGTTTGGTTGTGTTAGAATTATATTTCCATTTAATTGTAATCTCCTCCATTTTCCAAATATTATCCATTTCCATTATTCTTGGTCAATTTCTCGGGTACTGGGTTGTATTCGAACCCATGTGGCTACCCGAGAGATCCCTGAAGTTTGCGTAAATTTTTAGAAATTTAGTTTTGTGAACAGTGTCACACCATGGGTGGCATCATGGGATTAAAAACCTGGCGGTGTCACTCAAAACGTAAAATCCCAACATTCACTATTCCAGACATCGTGAGTGACGTCGTGGGGTGATTGGTCTCACAGCATCACTTAAAGCGTGAGAATTCCAGACTCTCTGGTCTGGACATCGTGACTGACGGTGTGACCTACAGGTCTCACGGCGTCCCTCACGGCGTCGACTCCTGAACAAGAATCTGGGGTTTTTCGACACCTTGGCTTGTATCGCCGCTTTCCAAGCCTATCCTAAACTCATCGAGACGTCGATACCAATCAAAACCTACCAAAAACCACAAAAAATAAAATAACACCAAATCCCAACACAAATGAAACAACCCAAAACCAACGTCAAAACAACGAGCACTTAGTGATGAGTCAAGATCTTACCTTAACTTGGGTGTTAAGCCGTGTCTCGCAGTCGTTGCGAACTCTAAAACTCATCGAACCATTTCTTGTTATGAGAGCAAACGAGAGAGAAATGAAGGAGAGAACGAATGAAAGAATGAAGCGGTGAAGAGATAGAGAAAATTATATACAAATTTCTTCATTAGCTCCCTCGTGCATATCCCGAGGTGCATCTGGAGATCATCATTCACTTTAGCCGCCATAACCGCTCTAATTTGTTGACACTCTTGTGTGACTCCGTTGGGTGACAAAATGTTCCCCGAGTCTTTTCCTTATCCAAATTGCACCACGACTCGCACAGTCGCGCGAAAATAGAATATTAACGACCCAAATTAATTTATTATTGTATTTTATTTACCGATCACCACGCATGTCATTTTTCGACCCCGCGTACTCGTATTTCGCCCACTCAACCCCTGTTTGACACATTTTTCGAGGTGAACCTACTCGTAAATTGATGTTACCGTCCTGTCACACAGACACGAGTATAAATAGGTACCACACATCGTCACATATTCATAACAAAATCTTCGGGTCGTTACAACGTACCTCAGAAACTTCATCACACTCAGCTAAAATGTGCACTTACTGAACTTCACATAAAACCTATGCTCTCTCAGCATCGCTAACACATCCCTGACATGTCACTCGTGCTCCATACGGTCCTACTATAAATCATAATGTCATCGATGAAGACAATGATGTACTGATCCAGATATGGCCTCAGAACTCTGTGCATTATGTCCATGAAGATCGTCGATGCATTAGTCAGCCCAAACGACATAATTGTGAACTCGTACAGCTCGTATCTCGTACTAAATGCGGTCTTCTCAATGTCGCCCTCTCGAATCCTCAACTGATGATAACCTGATCTGATGTCAATCTTCATGAAGAACTTGGCTCCTACCAACTGGTCAAACAAGCCTTCGATCCTGGGAAGATGGTAATGATTCTGAATCGTCACCTGATTCAACTTCCTGTAGTCCATACACATGCGCATCGAGTCATCCTTCTTCTTTACAAAAAGAACTGGAGCTCCCCAAGGTGACATGCTGGTGTGAATGAAACCCTTCTTTAGGAACTCCTCTAACTGGGTCCTCAACTCCTCATGCTTCGATGCTAACATCATATACGATCTATTTTAGATCAACCGAGTCCTCAGTATAAGCTCGATAATGAACTCAACTGCTATCGGTAGTGGAAATCCTAGCAAATCATTAAAAAGCACATCTGCAAACTCACAAACAATCGGGACACCCTTAACCCCGACCACTGTACTTGACTATGGCTCAACGTTAGCTGCGAATGCCTCCATCTCCTATGACGTTTCTAATTGGCCTCTAGTGATCGGTACTGCAGTTGCAACTCCGGCAACAAGAACTCTGGAATCCCCTTAATATCAATCATCACAGTCTTTCTGAAATAGTTTATCTATGCGTGATATGATAATAACCAAGCCATACCAAACATAGCATCGACCTTTAGGTACTCTAACACTCTCAAATAAGTTAGTAACTGATGTCCCTTAATCTTAATTACACAATCCCAACATATCCGATTAGGGTAAACCTTATCCCCAATTGTCGTATTAAGGACAAGATGTGTCTCTAAGGTTTGTGCTGACAACCCCTAACTCTCCTACCATACATCCAAAAATAAATGATAATGTGCTACCTGAATCAAACATAACATGCATGAAATAACCACAAACAGATAACATACCCTCAAAAAGTTGTCTGGTCGCCTCCCTGTCTAGCTGTGCGACCCTAAAAGCAGTTGTTTGGGCCCTATCCCGGTACTATTTAGTTTGTGATGGGGATGGCACTGGTCTGGTGCAATCAACTACAATGTGTCCAACATGAACACAACGGAAACATGTTCGAGTCCCAGATCTACCAACACTCCTCTTACTGTGTGTCTGACTCTAACTCTGAATATAGCCCCTCTAACCTCTATCTTGGCCACTCTGCTCTCTATCGTGCCTATGTTGTTGCCCAGTCTAGTAGTTGGTGCTGAAGCAATTGAGTATACAACATAACGATGATCACGTCTCTCCCAGTCCCCAAATCTATCTCTTTCGCCTCTGCGACCATGATTAGACTGCCAATCACCTCTACGAGGTCTCTAACTTTGTTCCTGTCAACCCTGATCTTCCATTTGTGTCTTCGGTCTATAGTTAAACTGAGAACTGTGTGTTGGTTGTGCTTGCTGTGATGAAGATGTTGGTCGACTGTCCCGCTACGTCAAATATGTCTCATGTGCTACGGCCCTGTCAAATATCTCCTATAGTGTGCGCTCCTCCAGCCACAACAACATTGTCTATTGTGACGGCCCTAATTCCGCAACCTTAAAACTGAACCTAGGCTTACGTAGACCCCGAGTCACCCTCGCTTAGTCAACGCAAACCTAGTCAGCCTTACCTTACCTTTCATCCTTTATTAAGTAATTTAAGTGAGAGTTATTAATATTAGTAAGTTATTCAAAGATCAGTGGAAGCATTTGAAATCCTCAAACTAATAAAACAACCTCATGACATAAGTTAGAACAACTTAGAGTGTGAAAACCATGCATATCTATACCATCAACCATATGTCATATCATAGGAGAGTATCAACCAAGTATACAAGCCCAAGATCTCTCATACCCAAATCCCAGTGTTAAACAATATATACGGTAATACAAAATTTCAAACCTACATTGAGACCAAAGGATGAACAGCTCCGCTATCCTCAAAGTAGGTCACCAAGAAGAGGAGCTTTTCCCTTGCTCGATTGTGGATCATGCATCCTAAGTCCCTGGTTCTAGCATATTTCATCAGATGACTAGCCCTCCCAAGGATCACGTTGACTCGCTTGCCCTTGAACCACCCAATCATAATATAATTCCAAACTATGATAGACCAATAACAATAACAAATTAAAGCTCAAAGAAATAAGTATAAATTTCTCCACTGATTTATTTTCCTGTGTCCAACGCTATTACGCACTCACACGCCCGTAATTCATCCCTTATGAGTCCCACGTGTGCCTATTACTATCCTACAATTCCTGTAGACCATTTTTTTTTACCAAAATACGTTAATTATCCCGTTTTTCATCATTTTATTTGTTTATGTATTTGGGTCAATTACTCGAGTATTAGTCTATATTTAAACCCATTTAGATACTTGAGAAATCCCTAAAATTCTTGAAAAAATAAAAAATTAGTCTAATGAACAGTGTCACGTCGTGAGTGACGTCGTGGGACCAAATGCCTAGCGGCGTCACTTAAAGCGTTAAATTCCAAACTCTCTAGTCTGGGAGCTATGACTGACGTCGTGGAGTGAAATGCCTTACGTCGTCCCTTGCTGCGTTAGTTACTGTTTTCTAATCCAGGGTTTTTCGACACCCCGGCTCACTTCGTCGCGTTTCGAGCCTATCTCAAACTCATAAGGACGCTCATTTACATCAATTCCAACATTCAAATTGTTCAAAACCGTGGTCTATAACCCTGGTGTGGAAATTAACTTAAAATCAATGATAATTCTTTAAAAATACAAAACCAATCCAAATACTCAAAACAATCACGTGGTTGTTTTCTACACCAATCAAACAATCCATATAAAGCTTCAAAACGTTCATAAAACCAAAATTCTAAATTGGTGTCCAAGAATCCCACGATGAAAACTCTCAAAATACCTGTCAAAACGTAGATAACCTCGTGAGGAATAGAAATATTACCTTGGTTATAGCAATTGGTAGCGTCTTGATGATGTTTCGAGCTCGAGTCTGATCGAAATCCAACTGTGCGTTCTCACGAGAGAAAAAAAAGAAACAATAGGGTTTGAGAGAAACGGAGAGAAAAAGATATAAAAGTTTATAACTTTTATATTTATCTCTACATCAGTTTGCGCACACATATCCAGAGGATGATCTGAGGACTCCTATCCACTCCAGCTAACTCACCTTGACACTTACCTAACACCACTAGGTGACTCACTTCGGGACACCTCCCCGTGAGTCACTTCGTAACACATTTTCCTAGCAATTTTACACCCGGTCTGCAACATAACTTGCACTGTCGTGTGCCCACCGACCTACCAAGGTTCCGAACATGTTATCCAACATTTAATTATTATATCTTAATGTATTTTGTTAGTGTTTTAATTACATTTGTCCCCATAACCGCTAAATACCCGACCACCATTCACCCTGACACCCGCAAAATAATTTCTCTGAGCTGAACCCATTTCTCCTCATCAATGCTCACCCTCAAACGTCCTTACACGTTTAGGACATTGAAATTTAAATTCGGTTAAATAGATCAATAATACAAGCACCGAACAGAAATAACATACCTTGGTGTCAACGATCGAGAATTGTTCACACGTATTACGGTAAGGGGCCCATATACGACCTAGAATGACACCTGGCATGAGTTAGATTTTAGATTACAGCTATCATCTCGTCCAATCCACAGACAAAATAGTAGACCTGTAGACGCTCAGTGTCTGCAACGTACTATATATAGAATGGACATGGTACCCTGAACTAAGACCAAAAACGCTACTATCCCGACCTATATAATGGACATGGTACCTCGAAGTCTGAATGTAACATCCAAAACCTCGACTTTTGTGACACGTGTCCGTGACCGACTCGATCCCGAACCTCCATCGATATATATTATAGTTTAAATGCTCATCCATGAAAATATCTTTTCGCCTAGGTAACCGGGAGAGTCGATGAGGTAAGATGGGTCTGGGGAACCCTTGTGTTAAAGTTTGAGATGTGGGGGTCGGTAAAAATGGGTAGACACAACTATCATACCCATTTAAATATTCAAACACACACCTTACCCCATCACTCAACTCACCTCACCACCCACCCCATCACTCACGTCACACTCATCTCACCATCTCACTCACGTCACCTCCCATTCCCACTCATCTCTCTCACGTAACCTCTCCTCACTCTCTCATTTCACTCATCTCTTTCTCTCACTCTTCACTCTCCTCACGGTCTCTCTTCACTCGCTCTCCCTCACGACCTCCCTCTCCCTCATCTCACCACCGCCGTTTCTCGCCGGTGGCCGGACCAGGGACGTCGGAAGTTGCGATCAACCGGAGGTATGCATTCTCTCCCTCTCTCTCGTGTTCACTCGATCTCTCTCTCCTCTCGGTTTTCTCTCTCTCTCGTCTCGGTTTGCTCTCTCACTCTCACGAAACCACCTCTCCCACTGGAGATGGTGGTGACCGGGTTCACTCCTCACCGGAGATCTCTCTCTCCATCCCTCTATTTCTTTTCCTCCCTCTCCCTCTCTCGATCGATCCATGAAAAAAAAAAAAAATTGGACAAATCTGTTTCGTTAGAGAAGAAGGGCCGGTTCGTTCAACCGGCAGCTTGCCGGCCCTGAACCGGCTGTTCTACTAACCGCCCTTAGATAAAAAAAAAAAGAGAGAAAATAAAGAAAAATGGAAAAGAAAATCCAGAAAAATAGGGAAAATTATGAAAAATTCAGGAAAATCCAGAAAATATGAGAAATTAGAAAAAAATGGTTCACAACTGAGTTTTGGGATTTTCTCGGAAATGTTGGCGAGATGTAATCGGGGTTTTAGCCTCGAAAAACATAAAAAAAATGATATAATATGTCAAATCGAAGCCAATTTAATGACTTGACCTATTAATACGAGTTTCCAACCTTGTCAGGTAACGAAAAACTCGGGGTTACGCGTTAGGAGTCGCGGGAGTGTCATACGCGGATTACGATAGATCAGGTAAGTACACTTGTCTCAAAAACTTGTGTACGTTAGTAAGCCAGTTAAGAAAATATCATGTGATTCATCTTCATTCCATTGTGTTTGCTATTACCTATTTGTTGGCATTCCATTCCATATTCCTTGTATGTGTGTTCTTGGCATAAGTGTGTGTCTCGAAGGTACATGCGGCCTGCACTAGAAGGGATAAAACGCGGCACTCGAGCGCACGAGTGTTTGACCACCCCTAGTGATTGTGTGATACCATGTACTTGGATTGTTGTGGATATTGTTGTGGATTGTTGTGGTATTGTTGTGGAATATAGACCACTTATGGCCTCTCTTGACTCGTGGAACACGCATGTTTCGATTGCTATCATTTTCCAGTCTGTCCATCATGCAACTTGTTTATTTACATTCATATCTTTCAGTACCCGCATGATATTTAGACTGTCTTGTTTGTTATTTCATGAATTACTGTTATATTCTTCTGGCTTTACTTTCGATTTCTCTCAGTACTCACCGTCTAGTTTGTGACGGTGGGTGCGATATAGACGGAGAGCGATAGGGGCAAGGGACCTTGCCTAGGAGACTTTTTGTGAGCGAGTTGGACTTGAGGTACCGAGATGTAGGCTCATGTTTATTTCTTTTTGTATGAAGTTTATATATATATATGATTGTTTTGGAACCGGGAATATGTTTTGAGGTGGATTCCATCAATCCATTTTGTTGACTTAGGATTGAACATGTTGGGTTTTCCACATTTATATAGATTCCTAATTTCCCTTTGATTGAGTTATTTCCCAATATTTGATTAGAATATGATTTTTACTTCCGCTGTGTTATAATTGCAATAACTCTTTCATAAAACGTGAAATTTTGATGTTTTGAGGCTGACTAGGCTCGTCAGGTTCGCTGAGAACGGACTCGGGACCTGCACGGGTCTAGGCCGGGCGTACCCAAATGCATTGGGAATTTGGGGCCGTCACAGTTGGTGTCAGAGCACAAGGTTATATAGACTTGACTCTTGATGTAAATTCATAAAACACAAACCATTAAAACCAAGTTAGGAACGGTCAAACTGAGAAGTGGAAACCCTAGAATCCCGTAGAAACTTAGTTGGGGAAGTAATGGGTTGAGTCGAATTATTTTAATACATATTATGATTTTTATGTGTATTATTATAGTATACGGTAGCTACAGACTGATCCGAGAAATTCATTTTCTTGATTTAGACGACGATGGCGGATCAGACCGGTCAGGGCGACGATAGCGGCACATCTGGCACACGATATGCCGTGCGGACGATGTGCATGCCTTGACTCGAGAGTTGCGACGCAGATTCGCAGCTACAGAAATGTTACGACGTGAGGACATTCGTACCAGCTACCGCTACACCATCAACTCCGACTACACCATTGCCACATACTACTACCCGAGGGCGAGAGACCCCGATTGCTTTGCGGCATCCACGGCTCCGATTCCGTTAGAGCGCACTGAGGAGTCGTTGTTGCACCCGACACGCGAGACCGAGGCGGAGACACATCCTTTGTTGACGAGAGATAGTTCGAGCGACAGAGACACCAGCCTACGCCGACAGCTTATTGCGAGGGTTACTCCGCTTACGACGCCATCGAAGAGTCCGGAGCCACCGCTTGAGGCGAAGCAGGGAGGGAATTTAAGAGACATGATCCTATGAAGTTTTATGGCGGCACGATGTTAGAGCGACGAGTTGTTTCGAAGAGTCATGAGAAGATTCATTCGATCATCGCCACGGAGGACCACATGCGAGCGACTATCTCTTCGTCGATGTTACATGGAGAGGCGAGATGATTGGTGGACGACGATCATTACTACTAGAGGTGTTCCGAGAGACGGATCGACTTCAAGACCCGCTTTAATCGAAATACTTTCCACCGACGGTGCTTCGAGCAAAGAGGAATGAGTTCATGGCGTTGAGACAGGGCGCCAATGAGTCGGTGATGGAGTACATGGGTAGGTTCTCATCGTTGTTACCTTATGCTTTGGAGGATCGGCCGACACCGAGACTGAACGAGTGTATTATTTCACTGAGGGTTTGTTACCTGCGATCGGTGGTTCTGTAGTCACTACACAGCCGGAGACTTTACAGATTGCATACGAGCGGAGTTTGGCTCGAGAGGGTTACCTACTTACTCATTCTGAGGAGACCAGATCGGTCGGACCAGAGTCCCGATTGGAGGAGCACCATCATGTCAAGAAGAGGAAGAAGAATAGGTGGAATTTTCGGGACCGTAGGACTCAGAGTGTAGGGTCCGTTGCACAGTCGACTACTCGTCCGATACATATTGCTCCGCCAGTACCCAGTTTGCCAGTCATCCACCACAGCCTAGTCGACCAGGACAGCAGTCACAGAGACAGACTATTGAGAGTAGAGGTATCGACCGAGGAGACAGGCAGAGGAGGACACAGGGGTCTGGTCAGACTCAGACACAGAGTTCCGCACAGGGACGAGGCCAGAGCCAGACTCAGGGATCGCAGGATACCCGCACTTGTTTCAGGTGCGGAAAGGTCGGTCACATACAGAGGGAGTGCCCTCAACCACCAAGAGTACCGCCACAGCATCATCAGCATCAGAGAGAACGTGTTCAGGCAGCCGTTGAGCCTGACCCAGGGGCATCCCGAAACCTTGTCGAGGGTATGATTTCTATTTGCGGTACTTTCATGCATACCATGTTCGATTCCGGTTCCACTGTTTCATTCATTGCTGGTCGAATGGTAGATAAGCTAGGTTTGAAACCTGTTAGGCTTAGTAAACCCCTCATCCTTAGCACCGCTTGGAGATAAGATTTACCCGAATTTGTTGTGCCTCGATATTCCTAGAGTTAGGGGTTATGAGTTACCGAGTAGATATGAGAGTACTCGAGTTTTGGAGTTTGATGCTTTGTTGGGCATGGATTGGTCGGGATCGTTTCATGCTCACATTAGTTGTTATGAGAAGAGAATCACGATTCCGTTAATAGATGGTTCGGAGCTCGGCAAGATTCGGGGTACGGCATCGCTACTTCCTATCACCGAGAGCGCGGAAGCCACGAGTGGCGAGATTGAGATTGTTGCGAGTGTCATGAGCACTCGGGCGAAGCAGAGATTTGCTTTTCGGAGGTACCGGTTGTGTGCGACTTCCCGAGATGTGTTTCCGGAGGATTTGCCGGATTACCACCACCGAGGAGATAGACTTTATCATTGACCTTGTACCAGGGGATTAAACCGATCTCGATACCACCGTACCGTATGGCACCTCGAGAGCTTGAGGAGTTGAGGAGTCACTAGATGAATTGTTAGAGCTTGGTTTCATCATCCGAGTATGTCGCCATGGGGAGCACCAAGATCTTGTTTGTAAAGAAAAAGGATGGTAGTTTGAGGCTATGCATAGATTATCGCCAACCGAACCGAGTTACGATGAAGAACAAATATCCGTTGCCGCGCATTGATGATTTGTTTGATCGGTTGACGAGAGCGCAGTGGTTCTCGAAAATAGATCGAGGTCGGCTATCACCACTCAGGGATTAGGGTCAAGATCGAGAAAAGACGGCGTTCGATACAAGATACGGTCACTTTCAATTTACAAATCATGCCATTCGGCTTAACTAATGCGCCAAAGAATGTTTATGGATCTCATGCATCGCGTGATGAGGGAATACCTTGATCGGTTCGTGATTGTGTTCATAGACGATATCCTCATCTATTCTAGGACTCGTGAGGAGCATGAAGGACATCTACGAGCAGTATTGCAGACTTTGAGAGATCATCGACCGTTTGCCAAGTTCGCAAAGTGTGAGTTTTGGTTGTCAAAGTCCGATTCCTTGGGCATGTTGTTGGAGCTACCGGTGTTGCTGTTGATCCCAGAGAAGGTTAGAGCAGTGATTGAGTGGCCTACGCCGACTACCGTTACGCAAATTCGCAGTTTTCTGGGATTGGCAGGATACTATCGCCGATTTGTGCAAGACTTCTCCAAGATTGCCGCTCCGATGACGAAATTGACTAAGAAGAATGCGAAGTTTGATTGGGATGAGGAGTGCGAACATGCATTCAACACTTTGAAGAAGAAATTGACTACCGCGCTTTGTGTTAGCGTTGCCCGAGATCCAGGAAAGACTTAGTCGTGTACACCGACGCATCGAAGGTTGGCTTGGGTTGTGTATTGATGCAGGGAGGCGAGTTATCGCTTATGCATCTCGACAGTGAAGGTTCACGAGAGGAACTACCCGACACACGACTTAGAGTTGGCGCGATAGTGTTTGCATTGAAGATATGGAGGCACCACTTGTATGGCGTACGTTTCGAGTTGTTCACGACCACAAGAGCTTGAAGTACTTATTCACTCGAGAGAGAACTAAACCCGAGACAGAGACGTTGGCTAGAGTTCTTGAAGGACTATGATTTCTCGTTAGAGTATCATCCGGGGAAAGCTAACGTGGTTGGATGCTTTGAGCCGTAGAGGATCCGATGCGAGAGGTGGTCGTATGTCGATGACCCACGAGTATGGTCTTCTTGAGGCAAATGCCCGAGTTGATGAGTTCGGCGGACGTGCGGTGACTACCAGACACGATTTGTGGTCGATGAGGTTGCGAGACGTTTCACTTTGCAGATCGTTCTCGAGGGACAACGGGGGCGATGAGTCGTACCAAAGAATTCGGTGAGATGGGCGACGCTTCGAACATCCAGATTGGAGTCGGTCGACAGACTCTTGCTTGAGGTATCGTGGGCGACTGTGGATTCCATTGGCGGCTGACTTACGCACCGAGATACTTCAGGAGGCTCACCGTTCTCGATTTTCTGTGCATCCGGGTCGGACCAAGATGTATGCTGATATGCGACGTCTCTTTTGGTGGCCAGGGATGAAATCCGATGTGTCGAATTCATTAGAGCGTGTGAGATATGCCAGCGTGTGAAGGCTGAGCATCGACGGCCTGGAGGATTGCTGCAGCCCCTACCTATTCCTCAATGGAAGTGGGAGCACATTGCTATGGATTTCGTCAGTGGCTTGCCCCGATCTCCTCGTGGTCATGATAGCATCTGGGTAATTGTGGATCGATTGACGAAATCTGCTCATTTCATACCAGTATCCACTACACACCGAGTTGACAGACTGAGCATTCTTTACGAGCGTGAGATTGTCAGACTACACGGAGTTCCGTTGTCGATCGTGTCAGATCGAGGGGCGCAGTTTACTTCGTTATTGTGGCAGAGCATGCAGGCTCAGTTCGGCACCAGACTAGAGTTGAGTACGGCGTTCCATCCACGTACGGACGGACGATCCGAGAGGTTGATACAGTGTTGGAAGACATGCTCGGGATGTGTGTTTTGGAATACGGCGGGTCATGGGAAGAGTACCTTCATTTGTGTGAGTTTGCTTACAACAACAACAGTTATCGAGCAAGTATCGGTATGGCACCGTTTGAGGCGCTCTATGGCGAGCCTTGTAGATCACCTTCTGCTGGGCCGAGCCGAGAGATATTGTGACAGCTTGGTCCCGAGATTGTTGTTGATCACACCGAGAAGGTACGACAGTTCGTCGAGGCTTAAGAGTGCTCAAGAGCGACAAAAGAAATACTATGATCGCATCACGATGAGCTTCGATACGACGTGGGAGACTATGTATACCTAAAAGTCTCGCCTCTGAAGGGTCACAAACGATTCGGAATCAAAGGGAAGCTTGCTCCTAGATTTATCGGTCCCTTCAAAGTTGTGAAGAGGGTCGGTAAGGTGGCTTACCAGTTAGAGTTACCGCCAGCGCTCGTCGGTATTCATCCAGTGTTTCACATTTCAATGCTTCGACTAGACAAGTCAGGCGGAGGACGGCGACCTACGGTGGACCTAAGTCGATCGAGTTGCAAGACGATGCCACGTACGAGGAGCGACCAATTCAAATTGTCGACCGTAAAGTCAAAATACTGAGGAACAAGGAAATCCCTTCCGTTCTCGTGAAATGGCAATTCCACGGGGACGAAGAGTTAACTTGGGAGCTAGAGTCATACATGCAAGTGCACTTCCCCTATCTATTTGATTCCTATGAGTTTGAAGTTTAATTTACTTATTAGTAAATTTCGAGGACGAAATTCTAATAAGTGGGGAGACCGTAACATCCCTCAATTTTTAACCCGACTTTTGTGACACGTGTCGGGATCGTGACCCGCTACGCGATCTTGATCGTATTTCGAACCTTGGGAGTCGACACCGAGGTAATTTTATGATTCTTTGATGTGTGTAATAGTATTATAGTTTAAATGCGTGTCACGAGCCATTTGGGCGATTTTTAAAATGAGTGAGTTTTCGCCTAGGTAACCGGGGGAGAAAATATAGTAAAAAGATAATTAAAATAATTATTTGACAATTATATAGTTCAATTGTGTGAGATAAAAGTAAAAGTGTGCACGTGACGGGAAAATACGGGTCGATGAGGTAAGATGGGTCGGGGAACCCTTGTGTTAAAGTTTGAGATGTGGGGGTCGGTAAAAATGGGTAGACACAACTATCATACCCATTTAAATATTCAAACACACACCTTACCCCATCACTCAACTCACCTCACCACCCACCCCATCACTCACGTCACACTCATCTCACCATCTCACTCACGTCACCTCCCATTCCCACTCATCTCTCTCACGTAACCTCTCCTCACTCTCTCATTTCACTCATCTCTTTCTCCTCTCGGTTTTCTCTCTCTCTCGTCTCGGTTTGCTCTCTCACTCACGAAACCACCTCTCCCACTGGAGATGGTGGTGGCCGGGTTCACTCCCTCACCGGAGATCTCTCTCTCCATCCCTCTATTTCTTTTCCTCCCTCTCCCTCTCTCGATCGATCCATGAAAAAAAAAATTGGAAACGAGGCGCTGTGCGCCTCTGTTTCGTTAGAGAAGAAAGGGCCGGTTCGGCCAACCTGAGCCGGCCGGTTCGGCCCTGAAACCGTCTGTTCTACGAACCGCCTTAGATAAAAAAAAGAGAGAAAATAAAGAAAAATGGAAAAGAAAATCCAGAAAAATAGGGAAAATTATGAAAAATTCAGGAAAATCCAGAAAATATGAGAAATTAGAAAAAAATGGTTCACAACTGAGTTTTGGGATTTTCTCGGAAATGTTGGCGAGATGTAATCGGGGTTTTAGCCTCGAAAAACATAAAAAAAAATGATATAATATGTCAAATCGAAGCCAATTTAATGACTTGACCTATTAATACGAGTTTCCAACCTTGTCAGGTAACGAAAAACTCGGGGTTACGCGTTAGGAGTCGCGGGAGTGTCATACGCGGATTACGATAGATCAGGTAAGTACACTTGTCTCAAAAACTTGTGTACGTTAGTAAGCCAGTTAAGAAAATATCATGTGATTCATCTTCATTCCATTGTGTTTGCTATTACCTATTTGTTGGCATTCCATTCCATATTCCTTGTATGTGTGTTCTTGGCATAAGTGTGTGTCTCGAAGGTACATGCGGCGCACTTAGAAGGGATAAAACGCGGCACTCGAGCGCACGAGTGTTTGACCACCCCTAGTGATTGTGTGATACCATGTACTTGGATTGTTGTGGATATTGTTGTGGATTGTTGTGGTATTGTTGTGGAATATAGACCACTTATGGCCTCTCTTGACTCGTGGAACACGCATGTTTCGATTGCTATCATTTTCCGTCTGTCATCATCATGCAACTTGTTTATTTACATTCATATCTTTCGCACTCCGCATGATATTTAGACTGTCTTGTTTGTTATTTCATGAATTACTTGTTATATTCTTCCTCGCTTTACTTTCGATTTCTCTCGGTACTCACCGTCTAGTTTGTGACGGTGGGTGCGATAGGACGGAGAGCGATAGGGGGCAAGGGACCTTGCCTAGGAGACTTTTTGTGAGCGATTGGACTTGAGGTACCGAGATGTAGGCTCATGTTTATTTCTTTTTGTATGAAGTTTATATATATATATGATTGTTTTGGAACTCGGGGAAACATGTTGGGTTTTCCACATTTATATAGATTCGATTGAGTTATTTCCCAATATTTGATTAGTGGATTTTGTAACTCTTTCATAAAACGTGAAATTTTGAGTTTTGACCGACTAGGCTCGTCAGTTGGCTTCCTCTGCAGACAATAACTCGACAAATCGCATTGGGAATTGAGCCCTCGTCATTGTTAATTTGTAGTCTCATAAGTAGTTCACCAGCTTTGTTGCCGCTCGACAATCGCGGTGAGCCCTGCAAACCAAGTAGCCATCATGTGCAAGTAGCCATCTCTCGGCTATCTCTGGGTCCCTAGCTCCATAGAAGTACCCTAGATGAAATCTCTGGAAGTCCTTAACTCTTTTGGCCTCCATCGACATAGTACTACCGAACGTAGATGCCCTTACAGGCTGATCAGTAGTCGCAGGTGTAACAACCATTGTAGTTTCCACCGGTACAACAATTGGTGCAACAACTGGCGCAGATCCCTTAGCTAGTGTCTCAGATATCGCAGTCTGCACTTGTGTCTCAGCTGTAGCAGGAATCACATCTACCTATGTCGCGGTCGGTGCAACTAATGCGATCATGGGTATTGCTGTAGTAGTGTCTCGAGCATCGCGTGCTCTCATCATATCCATGAGCAACGCAAATCTATCATCCATGATCTGTGCTAACACCTGCATAGTTAGTGTATCCTAAGTCGGATAACTGGTCTCCCCGACCTTAGGTTATGTAGTCATTAGAGGTTGCTCGTCCATCGGTATCTATATGGAAGAACATGCGTCGAGTCAGCCTCGACAAAAATATACATGTATCGTATGTAATATACAGTCAAAAACATAACGCGTATATCCTTAAACACTACCCACCTCACATCATTTCCCAACTAAGATTCTAGCCAATTACTTCGGGTTTCCTCTTCTAAAGCTTACATTAAGTTTAATGATCAGGTTTAACCTTAGATTCGAGCCCTAGGTTCCTCAAACCTAGGCTTTGATACCAAAATGTAATGGCACATTTTCCCAATGAACCACCACGAGGCCACGCAGGCCTAAAACCAGCCACGTTAAGGCCAGTTGTGTCCCACAACAATCATCAACTCCAATTCATCATTTATCCATCATTAATCCACAATTTTACAGTTTAAATTCGTTACTGAACCCAAGTCATCTGATAATTATCATTTAAAGCCTCAAATCACAGCGGAAGACTTAAATCATGACAGATTCTATTGAAGCATCAAAAGATGTCATTTGATCATAAAACTAGTGTGGAAAACCTATATGTCATCATATATCAATGCAATAACCACAAAAGATTACTAAATATTGATATACAGGTCTTAGTAGTGTCTCACAGACCCACATCCCTAAAATGAAAACAATATATAAATATATATACATGTACAAGTCAGTCATGTTTGTCTGTAATCACAGGTAGTCTGCAAGTTTTTCCTTGCCACGACTCGTACTCAAATCTGCACTCAAGCCATCACAAAAGGCAGATGACGAGTCTAGAGTGAATATTCCTTAGGAAATTAAATGAGCAATCACGAAAGTAAATAATGGAATTTAAATAAGCTATTAAATAAACATGCGAAATTAAAAATAGGCAACTGTGCTCATTGAATGAATTAAATAATAGTAAAACTTAAAAAGTGTGCCTAAAGCCTAGGGTTCGGACTCTTCCACAGAGTACTGCCAACGAATAGCACTCAAGCAAGGCCAGTCTCTAGATCTGCTCGGTGGTCAACATAGAACCTACAACGCACCGACACATGCTTGACGCGATCCTCGGGTCGAACTATCCACTCAGATCTCTGACACATGTGTTATGGCCTAGTGGACATATACACAGAAATGGCACAGAGGGAGAGCCTCAACGTTCGTCCATATAGAAACTCAAAGGAAATAGAATAATGAAAACAATAGTATTAAATTCAAATTGCTAAAATACGTAAATGTTCAATTAATTTCAGTTGGGATACTATGCACATCAAATCACACTACAACTAATTAACTACGTCTAAACACGCCTCCAAACGTGTGTCCAAATCACAGTCAATCAATTCCAAAGCCTGATTACAATACCATTTAATTTCCCAAATTCTTAATTTCCTATTTACCTATCAAATTAATCGTTTTAATCCTATTATATCAATTAATTATCCTCAAATAAACCTCCCATTAAACCAAATTGGAAAACTCATTTTTAAATTTTTATTTAATTTTTCTGTCTCGGACGTTGTGGGTGGCGCCGCTGTGAGCAACAGCTCACGGTGTCCTCGACGTCGTAGCTCACGCTGCTACAAATCCATCCCCCACGGAGTGACATAAATTGCGGGGTGTGGGAGGCCCTTTGGTTCGGACGTTGCGGGTGACGCAGTAGGGGTTTCCTCCCCACGACATCTTTGGCGGCGTTTGGACTAAAGATGCACTTCTGGGGTTTTTGAGCCATCCGGCCCGTCGCCGCGATCCGAGCCCGTCCCAACATCTCACATATCCTCATGTCCACCATATTCCATCATAAAACCTCGATAAAATTAGTACAAAACCAAAACCATGATAAACAACAAAAACCTTATTATCTTCAACAAAACCAAAACAACAACAACAATTCATGCAAATCCTCAACTTGGTGCTCCCAATCAATACAACAACCATAGCAACACCCTCAAGACTAGTATGCTCGGTTTACAACCCCGAGAATCAGCGTCAAACCTGACAAAATCACACCTGACATGTAGAGAATGAAGAGGGGATCGATGATCGAACCTTTTCTCATTGATTGCTTGTCCTTTGATTCTCCAAATGTGCTCCACAAGTTCACCAAACCCTCAGTCCTTGGCTCAATTTCGGATTTGTTTGATTAATGAGAGAGTAAAGGTGCTAGATGACAAGAAAAATGGATATTTATGCTAAACTTGTCTTCCTATGTGTAGGTGGATCCCAAGGTTTCATTCAATAGTCCTAAATGAGTCAACAAGTCCATTAAATATGACTTAATTGAATGACTCCCCTCCCTTGACTTGCCTTGCTCAACACAATAACCAAACCCTTGGGTACCCAACTCCTGCGCATTCATTCGCGTCTCTCGTGTACCCTCGCGTCACGCCCGACTCTATGCCGTTAATTATAAATTCCATGTGTGTATTAGTACCCGACCTAGTGTACTATCATTCGCCTACCCGGTACCGGCATTTGCACGCTAATCAAAGCGAATACCCATCGCACTATCTCGCATAGTCAATAACAAGTACAATACACACATCGTGATGTCAATAAACCTAATCACATATAAACATCTTAAAATAATGCAACCATCACACAAATTACTGTTTACCTAACTTCGGGCGCACCCTGACCTAACTGTCGGTCCCACGATCGTCTGAGTTGTTAACCACGTCTACAAACACGTCATTATTAATGGCTAATTAAACTCAGGCCGTTACACCCTAAGCATTCACTGTCCATTCATGACTTAAAATTTTGAGTTTGTGCCTTAGAAAACGTGTGACAGCTAAAAGAAAATGGATTCTTTTGTGTGAGTTTCTTAATGATATTAGATTACAAAGTAATTGTGTTTAAAACTTTGTATGCTCAATATTATTATACAGTAGAGGTATGGATAATGATTGGAGATACATGAGTTGTGGAAAAAAAAGTAAGGAACTGCAGAGAGAGGATAAGGCAAACTAGGTAATATATAACTACAACTTGATAAAAAAATGTTGAGGAGTCAAAGATTATTGGAGAATTCAACAGATAATTTCGTTGTACTTTTGAAAGTGAAAGAGCTTTGTAGATTTGGATTAAGCTAAAATAGTGGAGTTGTGGTGTCCACACTCACTAAACCGCAAGGAAATAATAAAATGGTAATTCATTTACATTTGAATTATTCAAAGGGAGTTCAATAAGGCAGATGAGAACTGAGGAGTGAAGGCCAGTTTAGGAAATTAATTTTACCTTTCATTCTCAGTAACTAGAAATTACCTTAGTTGACTACTTTTTGGTTATAGCTAAAGACTATTTTGTAACTCAGTTACGTTTATTTTTAAAGAAAAATTGAAAAAGCTTTGTTCTAGGTTATGGTGGTGTAACCACATACATTAGACAAGTGAATGAAAAGATAACTTCAGAACGGGGGTTATAAATGGAATAGTGATTTCCATTTCTCTTCGGAATTACTGGTGACTTGTACATCCTTTAATTTCGAGGACGAAATTGTCTTAAATTGGAGAGATTGTAGCGACCCGCATCCTAAACAGGTAATTAATGTTAATCTGAATCCTAATTAACCTGAGTTAGGCTCGTGGTTAAGCTCAACTTGTCTCTATTAGCGTATCCGTGGAATTGTGTGTCGTATTGTATTTGTTTGGACTGTATTATTATTTATGGAAAATAATTGGATTAATTAGCCTATAATGGAATTAAATGATAAATTATGGATGCTTAAATACTATGTGAGGGTCAAGGGTGACGAGCAGGGGTTGGGTGGATTACGTACACGCTGGAGTGTGCTCATTGGCGTGTACTACGAAATTATAGCTGTATATATGTATTTGTATATATTGATGTATATATAAATATATATAGATTAAAATAAAAATAAATAATAAATTGGTAGGCATCGGGTGATACGCGGAGTCATGGACGACACGCATGAGTCTTACGGTAGGGTGCGCATCCAAGTTTGCTTATTGGTGCGTTCAGATAAATTATAGGTGCGAAAATACAAGTGTATATATATATAAATAAAAATCAGAAAATGTGAAATGACCATTAAGGGTATTGGGTTTGTTAAAGAGAATAGATAAGGATGGGGGGCATTTCGGTCATTTAACCAACCCCCATTTAAATATCGACAAATTACCACTGGAACTAACATTCTCACTTCAAAGAAAAAAACAGAGAGATCGATCGAACGAGAGAGAGGAGAGAAAACAAGATGGAGAGAGAAAAAAATAGAGATAGATCGAAAACGAGGTGATTGAGATTCAATGTGAATTGTTGGTTTCGTTGATAATGTTGTTGTTGAGTTATTATTGTTGTTGGTGGTGATTGGGAGCTCAGATGAATTGCCATGGCAATTCGTCCGAGAATAGGGTTGCAAGTGGGATGGGGCGGGGCGGGGATTGAAGATGCCGTCCCCGCATCCACAAGGGTGCGGGGTGGGGATTTTTTTCAAAAATTTCTCGCGGGGCAAACTTTGCCGCCCCACGCCCCGCCCCGCCCCGCCGGATTCCCCGTGGGGCGCGGGGATCCCCGCACCCCACTGGTAGAGAGTGATGCTTGTTGACCGAATTGTTAGGCGGGAGTTCGATACTTCAATGGTGTATATGAGAATCTTGTGCGAGACATATGGAAGATGTTGCAGTCATTTAATGGTCTGTGTTTGACGTCTTTCTAGAAAATGGACTATTGAATGTACTTTCTTTATTAATTCAGAATCACTTGTAATGACATATTTACCACATCAATAAAGAAGTTACATTTTAACTTTGAACACAACTAGAAAATGGACTTTGTTGTCAAGAGAAAATAGTAAATACAAATAGATTCAACTTTAAACACAAGTAAAAAGCTTCATTTCATTCCAAACAACAAACACATAAATAAGAGCATCCTTATATATTTTTAAAATATAAGCCAGGTGGCATATATATACAAAACCCAAAAGTATAAACTATGTGGCATATAGATACAAAATAACAAACTATGCGGCGTATAGGTACAAAATAACAAACTATGCGGCGTATAGGTACAAAATAACAAACTATGCTAACAAGCCACAACATATTTTAATGCGTTTTTCCACATATTGAGAATATATATCTTCCAATGCATATTCATTATTGTCAAGTTTCTACTTTTCGTTTTGATTCTGATTTTTTTGTTTTCTTTTTAGGATTGAATCAAAATTCTAATAACAAAATGATTAAAAAAGTGATATGTATTGGTTGACAATCTGTGGTAAGTGTTGCCTAGATCTATGATCTCCAGTTTTAACTTTATTTGACAAGATCATATGTTTTTATTATATATCATCACTGTCTCAACAAAATTTATTTGTACATTTGAAGTTTCCTTATATCGTACTTTTTTACCATAACAATTTTTTTACTTTTAGTTGTTTTTCAACTTTTTTTTTTGCTCTTTTTGACTTTTTGATAGCTATTTGGTTTTCGGTGTTTTTTATATTCAGATTTTTACCTTTGAGTTTTTATTCTGATCTCTTTTTTATTTTTCTTTTCAAGAGCAAACATAAATATTTTAGAAATGACATATACTGATCGTCAATCTCTGTGTGCATTGTTTAGATCAATGACCTCCCTTTTTTTAGTTTATTCAACAAGATGTCAATTTGTTATATATCTTTTATTGTGGCAACTAAATTTTAATTAATCATTTTTCAAAATAAATATAGCTTCTATTCATAAAGTATTAAATTGGGATTTCACCAACGTTTACATAAGTTTTTTTTTCTCTTTTTATCACTTCCTTTTTTTCATCAAATTAATTTTATTGGGATTATATTTTTGTATAACCATATGCAAAAAAGTTTTTAAACTTTCAAGGCATATATTCCCTAATTTTGCTACAAAAAAATTAAATGATATTATTCTTCACTTAAAACTTATTTGAGATTATGTAGTAAGATTATTTTTTTAGTTTTTTTTTCTCATTAAGTTAATTATTTTTTAACTAATATATTGACACTTAGTCTTACTCGTGCGCGAAGCATGGGATTTCGATTAGTTTTTTAAAATGAATTCCTCGTGGGACGGAGTACGCGACGGGGAGACGGGGATTCCCTGTGTGGCGGGGTATTGGGCGGGGCAACGGGGATTATCCGTGGGGCGGGGCGATGGGGCGAGGCGGCGGGGATTCCCCGCGGGGTAGGGCACGGGGCGGGATGCGGGGCGGGGCGACGGGGATTCTCCGCGGGGCGGGAAGTGGGGCGGTTCTACGGGGGAAACCGCGGGGCAAAGGCATGCCCCGCCCCCCGCCCCGCCCCGCCCCGCCCTGCCGCGTTATGCGGGGAGAACTTTCACCCCGCGCCCCGCCCCGGTAGGGGCCAAAATGCGGGGAATCCACGCCCCGTCTGTGCAGGGCCCCGCGGGTACGGGGCCCCGCGGGTGCGGGGAATCCCCGCCTCACTTGCAACTCTAACCTAGAATAGGATGGCAGGGGAGTTTCTCTTGCCATCGAATCAACTGGGGTTAAGGATGGGAGCCAACCCCAACAAACCAACAAAAAAGAGCCTTTGCTCTATTTCGATAGAATGAGGAACCTAAATATTTTTTAAAAAAAGAAATAAGAAATGAATGCTAGAAAATAGATAAAAATTCTAAAAAAATAGGGAAAAAATCTAGAAATTGATGTAAGACCATTTTGGGATTGACTTTTTTTTTTATTATCTTGAATGAATTGGTGATGAATTGGAAGCATCGATGGCGTCGCGACGAGTCGGGGAAGACAAGAAACCTCATCTGGGGGGTTCCCTATCCTGGCGCCGCGAGAGGCGTCATGTGGGGTAAAACCCCACGGTGGCTTGGCAACAAGCTGCTCGAGTTTCCACCGTGGCTCGTGCCGCCAGGGGTTTAAACGCTCGACGCCATGTATGGCGTCGGGGCAGAAAATAGAAAAAAAAAGAAAAAGAAAAGAAAAATTGGGATTCAGACTCAAATTCGAATAGGACTTGGACCAGGGGTTTTAGAGTCAATGGAGGACTCGTTAAACGCCAAATTAATGAAAATAAAGGCATTTCAAATATAGATTTGCCCGTAAGTTTAATAGAAGGTCTCGGAGTTTGGCGAGAGTTGAGAGACCCATTTAGGGGTTCTAATTAGCTAGTAATATACTCAAATTGATTATTATTGGTTTATGTTAGGTTTTCAATCAACGAGGAAACGGTTGAGGACTCTGGGAGTGATGTAAGTCGGTATAAAGTTATGAAAGCTCATCACAAGTGAGACTTGTACTCTTATCTATTATGCGTCGTAAATTAGTATATTTAGCGCACTTAGTATTATGGACTGGAAATGGGGCAATGTACAATGACTTGACTGTTTTATTAAATTTTGTTTTAAAATGAAAATGCTCAGAAATGTGCGACAAGGATAATCGGGTTTCAAGTATGTAAAGGTACGCTTAGGCAATATAAATGTCGCCCTTTCATCCTCATTCGCCAGAGCTACCTGTGTCGGCATTGTCCTTTAGGAGTTGGCAATACAATCAATCTTGAATCAGCTAGTTAAGTCACATGTCGATTACATGGGGATTCAGTGGTTGAGTTCTTGAGAGATGTGGGAGCGCGACTTTGCTTTGAAAATCAAAAAGAAAATACAAGTCACGGGTACAGTTGCAAATGACTGTTGCACTTGCATTCCGATTTTTATTGTTTATATCATTTTCAATGCCTGATTAGATATGTTTTAGTTTCATATTGTTATGCAGTGATTCATTGATATTAGATGATAGCTGATCAGTTTACGAGCATCACTTACTGAGCAAGTTGAAGCGTTCATCCCCCAATTAACATTTTAGGTTATCAGTGTGCACTTCAACTCATGGACGGATTAGAATAGGAGTTTATAGTCTTCTCTACGGTGCATTGATCTTCTCTGTTATTTATACATTTTATTGAATTATTGTTTCTTAATAACCATGGTTTGGTTATGGTTTTTATATCGAGGTTTGTGTCGGTTTTTTGTACATCTTGAAGTTTATCAAAGATATACAGGTTAGGTTTGTTAACAGTTGATATTAGGATGCTAACTCTAGTTAAGTCTGGCTGGGAAATTGGATTTAATTAGGGTTTCAGGACGGACATTTCTCTAATTGAGATAGGGGATGTTACAGTGATGGTGGGGCAGTGGAGAGGGAGGGATGGAGAGGTGGCAGCAGTGTGGGAGGGTGGAGGGATGGAGAGGTGGCAGCAGTGGTGAGGGCAGTGATGATCGACAGCAGCCGATAATGGCAGACAGGGGTGGAGGGTGGAGAGCGGTGGTGACGGTGTAGAGAAGATGAGGGTATACGCCATTTTCTGTAGCAAATTAGTGTATTAACGATGTTAGATTATCAGCTTACTACATCTAAACCATTGAGCTACTGCATGGTTATACGCCGATCTAAATTTATGAATATAACTTTTTAGGGTGAATAAATTAAGAATATAATTATGTAGCCACTCTAATACAGTTGTAAACATGTCTCCTATATGCTAGTAGAATGTATTTTATTTTTATTTTTTGTTTTTAATAACTATGGGTGTTGCTCGAATCTTTTTCAACCCTTTTTTACTTTAGTTTGACTAATCTTATAAGAGTTTGTCAGATGCCTCAACCCCATAACTTAGAGAAATCAAAAGAATATAATATATAATCATTATCAAGAATCAAACCAATGACATCTACCTCAGTTAGAGCTTTAGTGTTTTTTTCTTTGCCATATTGCACCACAACATCTCAAAATACATTTAATTTGTACATATAACTTTTTTCTAGACACTATAACATAGTCCATATTGCTTGTGTATGTATATATCATCAAATTAATTAGTATTTTTTGATAAGAAAATCAATTTAATTGATATTATTGACCCCTCTCTAGCTACTTATAGTTAACAGCCATATATATTTTAGTTAATTATTCGCTTAATTAATTAGAACATTTTAGTTTTTATAAATTATTATTTTGAAAAGGCCTAATGATAAAAAATATCCTAACATTTACAAGTTGTATCAATTATATCATAACCTTTGGAATTTAGTATCGATTCTATCCTAAACTAATTTAGACCCTTATTTTTTACCCACACATCATTTTTTTTTCTTATTATACCATTTAAAGATTTATTCATACATATGCATTAAAGCTTTATATATATATATATATATATATGTATTCATGTATATAATACGTATATAGAAGTGTGTGTACATATGTTACTCAATCATATACATATGATCTAAGTACATACTTCTATTCAAGTACATAATTATTTTGTTAAATTAAACAAGATATCTTCTAATAAATTTTATATGTTATTTTTATATGTATATGCACAATATTTTCAATTTACTATTTGTGCTTTATGAATAACTAAAAAAAATTAATTAAGGTATTAACGTATCATTGATTTATAAATTATTTTTTTTGTGAGTTTTTGTACATTAATTCAAACACGAGGCTTATAAAATTTTAATGTGTAAATTAATCAGTATGGATGACCATGAAAAGAAAAGTTAGAAGATTATGTTAATTTCAAAGAAAAAGTGTTTAAAATTAGTTGAGGATATAATTGATAATAAAACGAAAAAGTTAAGATAAAATTGATAATTTTCAAAAGTTAGAATATAATTGATACAACTTGTAAAAGTTAAGATATTTTTTATCATTTGACCTTTTAAAAAAGTTGGTCAGTACCTGTCGAGCCTTTGGGTCATCTCATCAACAAAGCCAAGAGCCGCATGTCTTTGGCAGCCTTGTTAGCGTGCAAGCGAGAGCCTTAATCTCCAACATCCTGCAAATGCAAGAAAACTCCTTCGGTAAGTATTTTGGGGGTTCCTTATTGACTTTGGACCCTCCAAAAAGCAACTTACTAATGTCATTGAGGAAGTCATCCATGGCAAGACTGATGGTAGGGCAGAAAAACATCTTTCTCAGGCAGGAAGAACGTTATTAATTAACTCTGTTATTTATTTGAAAGGCAATTTGACCATTTTGCGTGGCGTGGGATACTACATATTCTTACTTTAGTTTACTGAGGTGTAGGAAAAGGTGGAGTCTACGTAGCCGCCCCTTTTCATTTAACAAAAAAAATTGGACGGTACGTGCTAGAGTTACACTCCCCACGCAACTATATGTGTTCACCTCGAGATGTAACGTTATACATTTTGAGATTCAAAATACGGTTGGATAAGAGATGTGCGTCGAGGTTTGCATTTCTAGGGGGCACGTTCTACCATTTTCCATGAAAAATTACAAGGCACAACTTGCAAACTTTTTGCTTGATTAACACATTTTACAGTAATATTTTCCAATATAGCACACCTACCAAAATATATAACAAACTAACACATTTAACATCACATCACGCGTCACGTCAAGCTAAACAGCCTTACATATGGAAGTCGTGAGTTGCGCTCACGACTTCCATATTTTTTATTTTTTATTTTTATCTAATATGGAAGTCGTTAGCGCAACTCACGACTTCCATATTTTTTGTTTTTGTTTTTTTATTTATTTTAATCCAAATAAATTAAGGAAGTCGTGTGCTCCAAACACGACTTCCTTATTATTATTTTCATTTTTCAAAAAACAAAAATAATTTTTTTATTTAATATGGAAGTCGTGAGTTGCGCTCACGACTTCCATATTTTTTGTTTTTATTTTTTTTTCTTTAGTTATTTATTTCGTTTTAAAAAAAATTATAAAATAAGGAAGTTGGATTTTGTGAACACAACTTCCTTATTATTATTTTCGTTTTTCAAAAAAAAATATTTTTTATTTAATATGGAAGTCGTTGCTTGTGCACACGACTTTCATATTTTTATATAAATAAATAAATAAAATATAGAAGTCGTTAGCGCAACTCACGACTTTCATATGTAGGCTATTCAGCCTCACGAGACGCGTGATGTGGCGTTAAATATGTTAGTTTGTTATATATTTTGGTAGGTGTGTTAGATTGGAAAATATTACTGTAAAATGTGTTAATAAATCAAAAAATCCCACAACTTGCACATGTTGGTCCCACTAGATCCTTTAAGCAACGATTTAGTAGTCTATAGTTACGTACAATATCTCTCTCCAAGTTGCAATATATATTTGTAAAGACATCAAATCGAACATGTAACAAGTTGGGCCAGCTATAATCTACAATTTCGTATAAGAAGATTGGATTGGATGATGCAACTGTCACGTTTTTTAAGCGCACAAAAAGTTAAATTTGAAGTAGCATTTGGGCCGTTCTTTCTTAAGAAGAACCAACTTGGAAAGAAAGGTCGCCGATCCAAAAGGTCGTTTTAATGGTGTTGGTGTAAGACATAACATATATAGAATATTTATGTCAATACATCTATGGGACTATTAAGTTACACTTAAATGTATTAGCTGGCTTTGCAATTTGATTTGGTTTTCGCTAGCAAAACTTTGTTTTATGTCACATTGTCACTCTCAGATGTGACTGGGCTGCTCAAAAGTATTTTTTGCCAAATAAATAAATTAATAAATAAATAAAACATATATCTTTAACAATAAAATAGGGGATCGATCTCGGTATTGGCTTGCACTGAAGGTTCAAGCCAGTCGATTGTAAGTTAAGCTAGTTTGGGCAACACTCACTCCCGCCTGTATTTAATCTCACCGCTCTTGACATTGTCTCAAACTTAATCTCACCACTCTTGACTAGTAAAACTACTATGGGTGGAGACAATAGTGCTTCCTTGGGAGATTAGTCGGGTGAAGCTCGAACAATCTCAGGGTCTTTTAAAATATGTGTGTGGTTTTACCAACTAGTTGGGTGGCCCGATGGTTTGGTATGGTATTTCAAAGTAAGAGATTATGGGGTTGAATTTTGGTGGGGCAAGTTGTTTCTTTCTCTTAAAAAAAAAAAAAAAAAAAAAACTAAGTGTGGGGTTTTACTCTAAAAGGTCTCAATAGTACTATTTAGAGAGAGATACACTTATGTATTTAAGTCACACTTAACCAATGCACGACTCTATTTTGCTCCACACTTCCCCACCCTAGACTAAAATCTATCTGGCACATCTCATAATCTGTCGTTGCTAACATTTCAAGGAGTTGCGGCTCGAGAAACTCATGACCACCGATAGACATATGTCTTGTCCCAACCAAACAATTCAGATTTAATACCATTTGTTAGGGCCTGCTCGTGCTTGTATCCGTGGGTTTGTGGATCTATCTAATACCGATATTGTCCCCAATTTAACCACCTTCAATTTACAAGTAATACATTTTACCCCAAAAGGAATTGATGCTATTTGGAGAGAGATGCACACTTATCACTACAAAAAAATAACATAATAGCTACTAAATTTTGCGAAGAGAAAAACTCGTCTCTAAATTGCGACGGGTTTTACGGCGGGAATCAATTTTGATCGAGTTGACTATTCTGCGACAGGAAAGCCACGGTGTTGCGACGGGCATTTAGTGACGGGGATAGACCGTCGCTAAATCCCTCGCTAATGTTTTTACGATGGGGTTACATCCCACGAGGCAAAAATTAGCTAATGTTTTTACGACGGGGTTACATCCCACGTGGAAAAAATTAGCAATGGGGAAAACCCCATCACTAACCTTGTGCAAAATTGAAAAACCCTATTTTCACCCACTTATACCATCCCTAACATTCGCCACTCCCACTTCCATTTCTGTTGTAACGACTCGAAAATTTTATATTAATTTCTATGTGATGACGTGTACTATCGATGTATACTCGTGTCTGTATGACAGGACGGACTTCAAGTTTCGAGTAGTGTTCGCCTAAGAAACGTATTGACTGGGCGGCAACAGGCGAATTACGGGTACACGAGTCAGAGAAATGAATTTGATGGACGACCAAGAAATAAGTAAAATAAATAAATTTGTTGTCGCCAAGTGATATGCAGGGTTATAGGTGACGCGTAGGTTGCACGATAGCATGCACGCCCGAGTATGCTCGTTGGTGCGCATGACGAAATTGTAGGCAAATATATATTTATATATGTATATGTATGTAATTATATATATAAATATTAAAAATCAGAAATTTAAATTGTGAAATGACAAAAAAGGGCTTTGGCTTATTAAGAAAGTGGATAAGATTGAGGGATATTTTGGTAATTTGGCTACCCTTTTTTATTAAACCACCACCACCACACACAACCTATTAAGAGGAAGAAAGGGAAAGAGAGTCCGAGAGAGAGAGACAGTCTGAGAGGGAGGAAGAGAGAGTCATCGGAGACGGGGAGATCGAGAGCTTGAGGCGAGGCAGCGACGTCAAGGCGGAGGTGAGTTTGTGTTGTTGGTGTTGTGGTTGTTGATGAATGTGGCTACCGGTGATGGTGGTGACGAGGGGAGCGGACGAACAACTCTTGCAGTTCGTCTGATGAGGGACTCCATTCTCGAATTTGCTTGTAAAAACAAGAAAATAAAATAAAAGAGAAAAAAAATTTGCAGCGCAGTTCACTGGAAATTTTCAGCGAACAACGCTGGAGAAGACCCAAATAGGTCGGGTCAATGTGACCCGATCCGGTTGGGTCAAACCGGGTCATGGTCTGACTCGACTGGGGCGGGCTAGACCCAGCCCGGTCGGGTCAGACCAGATCGACCCGGGACCCACCCACCCATTATTATATTAATAAATAATTATTTATTTCAATTAAATATATTTAAAATGATTTTAATTGAAATAAAATTTCAGAAAATAGGAAAATTTCAGGAAAAATTATAGAAAATTATAGAAAATTATATTTTCATCAAATAAAGAGAGATTTGGGGATTTCATGAAAAGTGAAGTATTCGGGGTTCTTATGACGCGTTATGTCGGGGTTTTTGCCTTAAAAAGCATGAAATTGGCAAAAATAGCCAAGAAATTTAGAAAAAATCAAGAAAAATATGGGAAGTGGATTTAGAAATCAAGATTTTCCAAATAGGCTCTAACATGATGTAAATGGAAAAAAATGATTACTAGGTGCTTAGTGGATTGGTGACAAGTGTGTAGAGTCATTTTGGATGCGTGTGAGAGCCGCGAACGCGGAGTTACGCGCGGTATTTGTGAGTAAAACCAACCAGAGTATTTACATTATTTTATTTGTGCATTTACTTGGCTGTTATCCTTGTTTGAGCATATTTCTTTGCGGATTATATGAATTGTTGAATTCCCTTTGGTTATATCTATCCTTAGTGGTTTATCATCTCGGTTTTTGTTTAGATTCCCTAATGAGTGATCTATTGGGTCTAAGTGGACAATATGGTGCTCACAGTCTATACCATGAGTACACGGACTCTGAACGTGGTTAAACCAGCAGTTTGGGATTGCAATGGTCGTATGTTGAACTTTGTGTGATGCTGCGGTGCCCGTATGCGGACTAAATGTGACCTGGGCTAAGTGCCTTATTCTAGACTGTCTTGGGTTTGTGTAGGTCTAAAATCTATCTTGGTAGTCAAGTAGTAAACTAAGTGTGGCAACATGGTGAACTTGGGACACTTAGATTCCTTTTATTTTGCTTTGTGCTTTTGACACTCATTATTCGTTGTTATCTCCGTGATTCACTTATCACGCTATCTTTTATAATCTTCTTGATATCCATGCATGATACTAGTTTAGAAATTTATGTGACATTTGAAATGTTATTAAGACTTTATTGGTATTTTACTCTCTACATCACTGTACTCACCGTCTAGTTTGTGACGGTGGGCAGACCGGCGAACAGATAAAGGCAAGGGATTAGCGCTAGACGATTGAAGGCGAGGACTACAAGGCATTCTCCTCTCGCATATTGAGTATGTTTTGTATTAAGTATCTAGATTGTTTTGTTGAACATGGGATTATGGGTTATGAGAGATCTTGGGTATGTAGGACATTATCGATACTTTCTTTTGATTTATATGGTGGATATGATTACGGGGTTTTCATACCCTGGGATTGTCTTAACTTGTGTGTCTTGAAGTTTATTAATTAGTTTGGAGTTTAATTGCTTCCGTTGTATCTGATTATAACTCACTAATTAATTAACGTCACTTGTAAATATGTAATAAATGGTAAATTGTAAGGAAGGCTGACTAGGCCTGCGTGACTCAGTGAGACT
Organism: Stephania japonica; assembly: GCA_039657345.1. Classification (NCBI taxonomy): domain Eukaryota; kingdom Viridiplantae; phylum Streptophyta; class Magnoliopsida; order Ranunculales; family Menispermaceae; genus Stephania; species Stephania japonica. The sequence continues at coordinate 39,457,930 of CM077559.1, forward strand.
AACTCGGGGATTCGCGTAGGTCTAGGCCGGGCGGTGCACAATTCAAGGATTATGGAATTTGGGGCCGTCACAGTTGGTATCAGAGCCTAAAGTTTTAAACTTGGTTACTAAGTTTAATCATAATCCACTACGACACAAATGACGGAAGTTAGGACAACGATTGAACTTAGAGTGGAACCCTATGAACCTAACTTGAGTCTTAGTTGGGAAGTGAGGAGTGTTGGGGAAATTAAAAAAAATTGACTATATGAGCTATTTGATGTATTATATACTATTACTACTGATAGTTATAGCCTGATCGAGAACTTGCTTTCGTGACAGATAACGATGGTTGATCAACCGAATTCTAGTGGTGCGGTACAAAGGATGCTCATTAGAGACTTGATGAGATGCCTCAGTTGGTCTCTTTACATGGCCAATAACTTGAGGAGATTCTCCGATTATTGAGGGCACAGACTGTGCCAGTAGGACCTGTAGTGACCGAGGAGGTACGGGTTCAAACAGAGGTAGTACCACCTACACCGAAAGATGATATGTTAAGTCCTCCTATCGACACAAGTATTAGAGCGACAGCTGAGGCGAGGCAGCCTCGTGAGTTTATAAGACATCATCCGGAGAAGTTCCATGGGGGAACTGACCTTGAGAGTGCAGAGAAGTTTATGAGGAACCATGAAAAGATACATGATGTATTGGTTACGCAGGCACACATGCAACCGAGTATATCTTCAGCCTTACTGTTCGACGAGGCCGATGTTTGGTAGCGCACTACGGTGGCATCGAAAGGAAAACCTAAGGACTGGATTGAGTTCAAGGAGAGGTTCGAGCGAAAATACATCCCTCCTACGGTCTGCAACCTAAAGAGAACTGAGTTCCAAAACATTCGACAGAGGTCAAACAAATCTGTGATACAGTATATGGACCAATACCTGCGATTAATGGAGTATGATGGGGGAGCAATTGATATTGATGCAGACTAGGCATATTATTTTGTACATGGGCTACTCGACTCTATTTGTGTGATGGTTGTGATGACGACTCCGAGGACATTACAGGAGGCCTACGAGAGAGCCATGGCCAATGAGGGTTTTGTTAGCACGCGTACCAGGGAGGTTACTGCAGAACCAGTGTCAGGACTAGATGGTGATTGTGAGAACGATGACGTGGAGATGGCTGCACCACAAACACGTTCAATATCTACGGGTTGGTTTCATTTGCTCCAGCGACCCGCGTTGCTAGGCTATCGCCTCAGGGTGTACGGGCGAGGCAACAACAATCGTATAATACCCAGAGCAAAAGTAGTAGATCGCAAAGAGACAGACGATGTTACCAGTGCAGGCAGCCAGGACACATAGCCATTTATTTTCCTCAGATGGCGAGCATGCCACCAGCCAGTGCTTCGTTACACGTGCAAGAGAGAGCACATGCCATTGCAGACCTAGTTCTGGAGACAATGCGAAACCCAACGGCGGGTAAGAATTATTTTGTGTCTCGACATAAATTTGTTGTATTTAGTCGGCAGTTTATATTCGACTCGAGAGAACTCTTGATGAGTCTAGGTTAGAATAGACTCTAGGTGAGTCAGTTGTAAATGGTGACGCTAGGTGAGTCAGGGAATTGTTGTGACTCTAGTTGAGTCAGACTTGGGGAGAACTCTGTGCGAGACAGTTAGTAGAAAGTGCTCAGTGTGAGTAATGGTGAGAAATTCTGTGTGAATACACCCTTCGAGGTATAATAGATATTTAGTTGTGTGCGACGACTTTGTATGAGTCAACTTTCAAAAGGGAAGAGCAAACTGTGTGTGATACTCCTGACTCTATGTGACCCTCACTCTGTGTGAGTCTAACATTTGAAAGGATATCTAGCTATGTGCAATGACTCTGTGTGAGTCAATATTTTGAAGTGGTGGACGAGGCTGTGTGCTAGGACTCTGTGTGGGCCTAGGAAAAAAAATGGACTGTGTGTCAGGTCTCTATGTGAGTTTAGACTTTATGTGAGTTAGAGTGGGTTGTGTGCATAGGTTCGATGGAGTCTAGGATTTGTATAAGCCTGAGTGGAGTCACATGTTTTGACTCTCTGTGAGTCTACGTTTTGAGGGAAAATGATACCGAGCTAGGTACGCGGATTCAATGTGGATCCAGCATCTACCTTATAACCTCAAGTGGGTTTGTAAATTCAAACAAGATATCGAGCTAAATGCATGTATACTATGTGAATCCGACATTTTTCCCCAAACAGATTTAATGTGAGCCTGTAATTTACGAAACGACCATAGATTGGTTAGGTTAGTCGTGTGCCCACCAGTTAGAGAGTATGGTCTCACCTCTTCACGCGTGAACGGGTTCACGTGAGTGAGGGTGAAGTTATTTGGCTAGACAGTACTTCCCTACTATGTGCGTTTTACTAAGATTTCGCTCGAGTTAAGATTAATTTCGAGGACGAAATTCTTATTAGTTGGGAAGACTGTAACGACCCGAAAATTTTATATTAATTTCTATGTGATGACGTGTACTATCGATGTATACTCATGTCTGTGTGACAGGACGGACGTTAAGTTTCGAGTAGTGTTCGCCTAAGAAACGTATCGACTGGGCGGCAACAGGCAAATTACGGGTACACGGGTCAGAGAAATGAATTTCATGGACGACCAAGAAATAAATAAAATCAATAAATTTGTGGTTGCCGAGTGATACACAGGGTTATAGGTGATGCGTGGGTTGTACGATAGCGTGCACGCTCGAGTATGCTCGTTGGCGTGCACGACGAAATTGTAGGCAAATATATATTTATATATGTATATGTATGTAATTATATATATATATATATAAATATTAAAAATCAAAAATTTAAATGGTGAAATGACGAAAAAGGGCTTTGGCTTATTAAGAAAGAGGATAAGATTGAGGGACATTTTGGTAATTTGGGTACCCTTTTTATTTAACCCCAAAACCACCACCACCACTACCACCACACAACCTTTCAAGAGGAAGAAAGGGAAAGAGAGTCCGAGAGAGAGGGAATCTGGAAGAGAGGCAGAGAGAGTCATCGGAGACGGGGAGATCGAGAGCTTGAGGCACGGCAGCGACGTGGTGTTGTGGTTGTTGATGAATGTGGCTGTCGGCGCTGGTGGTGATGAGCAGTTCGTCCAAGGAGGAAGACGATATGGTTGTTGTCTCCCCTCCCTCCCATCTCGGATTTGTTTGTAAAAACAAGAAAAAAAAAAAAAAAAAAAAAAAAAAAGTTGCAGCATTGTTCGCTGGAAATTTCCAGCGAACAGCTCTCGAGAAGATGACCCAAATGGGTTGGTCATGGTTGGGGTGGGCGAGACCCAGCCCAGTCGAGTCAAACCAGACCCGACCCGGGAACCACCCACCTATTATTATATTAATAAATAATTATTTATTTTAATTAAATATATTTAAAAGGATTTTAATTTAAATAAAATTCCAAAAAATAGAGAAAATTCTGGAAAAATTTTGGAAAATTATATTTTCACCAATTAAAGAGAAATTTGGAAATTTCCATGAAAATTGAAGTATTCGGGGTTCTTATGACGCGTTATGTCGGGGTTTTTGCCTTGAAAAGCGTGAAATTGACAAAAATAGCCAAGAAATTTAGAAAAAATCAAGGAAAATATGGGAAGTGGATTTAGAAATCAAGATTTTGCAAATAGGCTCTAACATGATGTAAATAACAAAAATGATTGCCAGGTGCTTAGTGGATTGGTGACAAGCGTGTGGAGTCGTTTTGGTGGCATATGAGAGCCGCGAGCGCGGAGCTACGAGCGGTATTTGTGAGTAAAACAACCAGAGTATTTACATTATTTCATTTGTGTATTTACTTGGTTTTTATCCTTATTTGAGCATATTTCTTTGTGGATTGTATGAATTGTTGAATTCCATTTAGTTATATCTATCCTTGGTAGTTTATCGGCTCGATTTTTATTTGGATTCCTTAATGAGTGGTCTATTGGGTCTAAGTGGACAATATGGTGCTCATAGTCTATACCGTGAGTACACGGACTCTGAATGTAGTTAAACCCGCAGTTTGTGATTGCAGTGGTCGTATGTTGAACTGTGTGTGACGCTGCGGTGCCCGTATGTGAACTAAATGTGACCTGGGGCTAAGTGCCTTATTCTAGACTGCCTTGGGTTTGTGTAAGTTCAGAATTTATCTTGGAAGTCAGGTTGTAAACTAAGTGTGGCAACCTGGTGGACTTGGGACACTTAGATTCATTTTTTTTGCTTTGTGCTCTTAACACTCATTATTCGTTGTTATCTCCGTGATTCACTTATCATGCTATCTTTTATAATATTCGTGATATCCATGCATGATACTAGTTTAGCCATTTATGTGACATTTGAAATGTGGTTAAGACTATTGGTATTTTACTCTTTACATCACTGTACTCACTGTCTAGTTTGTGATGGTGGGCAGACCAGCGAACAAACAAAGGCAAGGGATTAGCGCTAGGCGATTGAAGGAGGGGACCACGAGGCGTTCTCCTCTCGCGTATTGAGTATGTTTTGTATTAAGTATCTAGATTTTTTTGTTGAACATGAGATTATGGGCTATGAGAGATCTTCGGCATGTAGGACATTATCGATACTCTCTTTTGATTTATATGGTGGATATGATTACGTGGTTTCCACACCCTAGGATTGTCTTAACTTATGTGTCTTGAAGTTTATTAATTAGTTTGGAGTTTAATTGCTTCCGCTGTATCTGATAATAACTCACTAATTAATTAACTTCATTTGTAATTATGTAATAAATGGTAAATGGTAAGGAAGGCTAACTAGGCCTGCGTGACTCAGCAAGACTGGCTCAGGGGTTCACGTAGGTCTAGGCCGGGCGGTGCCCAATTCAAGGATTGTGGAATTTGGGGCCGTCACATCCGCCACTCCCACATCCTCACTTCTCGTCGTGCACCCCCGCACCTCCGCCACATCCACGCTCCTTTGCCAAGCACCTCCGCCAAGCACCTCCACCAAGCCCCTTCGCCAACCACCTCCCCAAGTACCTCCGCTAAGCCCATCCGCTAAGCACCTTTTGCCAAGGCCCTCCACTAAGCACCTCCCCAAGCACCTGCACCAAGCCCCTCCGCCAACCACCACTACTGGCAACCCACCGCCGCAACCACCACCACCGCCAACCCACCACCGCCACCACCACCTCTGCCCTAACCCAACCCACCCGCCACCACCACCGACCTTATTGCCTTAACCCACCTCCTGCCCTTATTACCCTAACCCACCTCCGCAACCACCACTGCCCTTGCCCAAACCCACCTCCGCCACCACTACTGACCTAACCCACTGCCGCCACCACCTCTACGATAAACCGCCGCCTCTACCATAACCTTTCGCCAACTAAGGTAATTATTAATTAGGGTTTGATTTAATTTAGTTTTTTTATTTTTTAGGGTTTTGATTAAATGGTTGTTGCTGTTGATGTTGTTATTGAATCCGTTGCAGCTGTTGAAGTTGCTGCCTTTCACCGAAGCCTCAATTTGCAGATATTTTTTTTGCTAGTTAGTAAAAAAATATTAAATTGTTAGGTATTATGTTACTAGGTGTGTTAATTTTTAAAATATTTTCTTAAATATATGTTAATCAAGTCAAAAGTTCGACTATATATATATAAATAAGTTCGACTATATTTTGATTTGTTTTGACTTTTGTGTTGATGTGCATGTGTGGCACAAATGTGTATTCAAATAACTCTTATAATTAACTATTATTTTCTCTAAAAAACTATTAAAGTAAAATATATGTATTAAAATTTTATTATTAAAATAAATTCCTATTACTTAGGTAAGTCTCAATTTTTTTTTCTAACTTAGGTAAGTCTTAATTAATAATAAAGAAAATTGTCATTAATATAGAAGCTGAAATTTGTAAATTCAACTTTAATTACTTTACGTTTTTTAACTATACATGTGAGTTTAATAACTATGCAACTGCATGTATAATGTATTTACCTATATGAATTAACTGTGACAAATCTCAGTAAAATATATGCCTCAAAAAGTTAAAAAAATTGAACTCTTAATTAACCTATTAACTAGCAGGTTCTAACAGGGACAAAGGGTTGTCGATTCTTCAACTCTACATCTTCATTTTACGATTGTGTGTGGATTTGCACCTACTGCTATTGGATTAATATTTTTCATTGATATTTGTTTTTTATTAAATAAGAAATTCCCTTCCCTCGTTAGAAGATTTAGATTTTCTTCCCTAATTGAAATTTAGAGTTCGTAAGAAAATGAATGGAGCTAGTCATATAATGATGCAACTTTCCCAAACATGTGCTAGCCAAATCGCTAAATATATGAAATCAACATATTGTTGTACTTGATCTCACCGTTTTTTTTTTTGTCAAAACTTGATTTTACTATTGAATAAAATATGACTACAACTTTTTTAATAAAAAAAGGACAAACGGTTGGTTAAAATTAATAATGTCACACTTGGAGTTACTATTATCAACTGTAATTAACTGTAAGCTAGGCCATTTGGAGTCACTGTTACCAACTATAACTCTTGTTGCCTTTCTTCCTCTATCAACGAATGAACATGGCGGAATTCAAAACCCTAGAAGTCCTTCAAAAATCTCCAAATTCGTAAAGTAAAATATATGTATTAAAATTCTATTATTAAAATAAATTTCTATTACTTAGGTAAGTCTCAATTTTTTTCTCTAACTTAGGTAAGTCTTAATTAATAATAAAGAAAGTTGTCATTAATATAGAAGCTGAAAATTGTAAATTCAACTTTAATTACTTTACATTTTTTAACTATACATGTGAGTTTAATAACTGTGCAACTGCAAGTGTAATGTATTTATCTATATGAATTAACTCGTCAAAAGTAACCAAATTTGGGCCCCAAAAAAAAGATTGTCAATTTGTATCTTTAGATATATCTTATTATGATCACGAGGTCGGCGATGAAGGTAACAAACACCTTGGTGTACACGATAGTAGCTCACATAGTGAGTACTTATTAGTAGAGGACTTATTAGTTTTATTTTCTGATGTTTTCAGACCAAGAACTCACAAAATGTTGAGGAGTTATTAGTTGTTATTGCTTAATTGATTGTTGTGGATTGTTGTGATCGTTGTTCTTGTTTCTTAGCTCTTTATCTAAAATAACTTTACTTGGTAATATTTGGTGAAGTAGAAATGTTTACTTGGGTTTTGTTTTGTTTAATTGAGTTTTTATGGACTAGTTTGCCATAATCTTGATTAAAAATATGAATGCTCCGCAAGATATCATGAAATTTTGGGGGATTTGGTTACCAGAATTGGGAGCAAAACTGAACAAAATACTCTCATAGACTTTCCTAATAATATTATATGATTTGTACTACTAGAGTTGTTGTGAGCCCTTATATATAATTGATAAATATAATTTATGTATAATTTTTGTTGCATTACTTTATTTTGTGTGCCCATTATATCTTCAAAAATAGCAAGCGTTGTTGATGTGTTTTAGGATTAATTAGGGTTTACGAGATGTCTATATCTTGTGATTGGATGACAACTGCCTTCAAGGAGATTGTATTCAAATGGAGTATGTTGTTGGCGTGAGGGAGTTCATAGAGTTTGTCAAGAAACATTGCACTATTTACAAAAGCGAAACAAAGATTCATTGTCCCTTCACATGCTAAAAATGTCAAAATTCGGCAATTCTTGATGTAGAAACCGTAGAGCTCTATCAGTGAGTCAAGGATTTGTTCCCGAATATTATTGTTGGACCGCGTATGGGGAGGAAGAGCGAATTGAAGATGTGCATGACTCAGATGACGATTCAATAGACGACTGTCCAACGCAGTATCATCATATGGTGCGTGACTACGCGAGCCTAGTTTTGATTGGAACCCTGAAGAGGAGCCGAACCCTGAATCCCAAAAGTTGTTTGACATGATTAACGCAACGAACAAGGAGTTGTGGCTAGGGTGTAAGAAGATGATAAAACTCTCTACAATGGCGTGTTTGTTATTAATTAAGACAGATCATCGTATTTCTAAGCAAGCATACGACGAAATCTTGCAGTTTTGCGAGGACATATTGCCTAAAGACAATTGTTTGTTGGATAGTTTTTACAGCTTTAAACGTTTATTGCACGGGTTGGGCCTACCAGTTGAGCGAATCGATTGTTGTATTGGCTTATGCATGCTTTATTGGGCCAAACATAGAGCTTGTGTCTTGTAAGTTATGCGGAGAACCTTGGTATGTTACTCAACGGCGATCGAACACAACTAGTAGCAACGCTAATGGCAAACAACAATCGTGAAAGAAAATGATTTACTTTCCTATTACTCCTCGATTACAATGTTTGTTCACTTCGAAGGTTATCGCAAAACACATGCGATGGCACGCAGGGCACGTCGAAGAAGATGAAATTATGCAGCATTGCTCGGACACCCTAGCATGGAAACATTTCAATGAAGTGAACCCTAAATTTAGCATTGAAATTCATAATGTTCGATGAGGGTTCTGCACAGATGGGTTTCAACCTTATGGAATGTCCGACACCCTATACTCCTTGTGGCCCATGATTTTAATACCATACAACTTGCCTTCGTCAATGTGCATGAAGAAAGAGGTGATGTTCTTAACTGTGATTGTGCCTGGCTTGATGAATCCGTAGCAAAATGTGATGGCCCCAATTTCCAGAGTCGCCCCGTGCAACAGATACCTCTCCAGCCTATGCCCCAGAAGTAACTGCCACGTCAATTCTCTATCCCATTATCTAATAATATGAAATTATTGATATTTATCCATAGGTAACAGCAGAAGTCTTGTGATTACCAACAATGTGTTATATTAGTTTACATTGTTCATCCTATAGTGAAAAATCTGGCTGTACATGCATATAGACGATCAACTATAACAATAATATATACAAGTACAATAGTGATTTTGGTCCCCTATCCCAAAAATAACACAAAATATCAAAAAAATAATTAATAGCAACGCATGTACTAGCAGACCTCGGCGTAGGCAAGTCAGATATAATCGCCAAGAATCTCCTTACCCCCTGCTGGTACTAGGATCTGCACTCAGTTATCACAAAAACCAGATAACGACTCCAGTAAGTAAAATCCCAAGGAAAACCACCGTGCATCATAATTTAGAAATGTAAACAGAATCCAATAATAGTGTTAAATAAACATGCGAGAAGAAAGAATAATGCATGCAACTGCTCAAAGCTCATTTGCATGAATATAAACACTAAGAATACAAAATGGGTGTGAACCAACTAACAAAGATGTATACCTAGGACAGAAACCCGGTTGTAACCTACTCCAACAACCCCAAGACTGTGTCCTATGCCGTACACCTAGCAAACGACCACACCACCCACCAGATACATAGACGGGAAAACCTCCACCGCCCCAGTAAGAATGACCTTATAGATGATCAATAATATACAGCTCAAATGAATTTCAAATAGTAAATGCAGTAGTAGTGTTCAGTTGGGTTTTATGCACCTCAATCCGGGCTCACAAACCCCGAAATTACCCCCGGTTTGACCCTCGACTAGTCCCCGACTCCAACTACTGTCCTAAGACTCCTGAAACCTAATTCTGAGGTTTATTGATCAATTATTTGGTTTATAATTGATTATGTTCAATTTCACACTAAATTCCATTCCAGAGGATCATTAGTGCGCTAATTGATCTTAATCACTGTTCATCATCATTTTCTATAGGGTAATTAGCGCGCTAATTCTACCTATTAGCGCGCTAATAACGCTCTATCCAACTTTTTCATATTTAAATTTCTGGATTCCAAACACCATACAAACCCATTAAATCCATTCAAAGACCTTCACAACTCCTTAACAACACCAAATACATCATCAAACACAAATTTATCAAGATCAAACCCCAAAATCAAATAATCATAAAAATCACGTTCAAAACCCATTTTATCAAAATCATCCAACTTCACTCAACTTTGCTCCAATCATCAAAACCACATAAAACCACAATCATGAACCTAAAATCTCAACAAAATATAGTGTTCAATTCTTCAAGAATTTCGAATTTCCTCAATTACTCAACAAAACTGAAATCTCATAAAAACCCAAGTTTAATGAGTTAATACCTTAAATCTTGTTGTAGAACATATTGAATCACTCTCTCCACACCTCAGCTGATGAGCTTCATCCTCTCCTCCACCGATCTCTCTCTCTCTCTCTCTCTATCTCACACCCTTTATACATCCATTTGACCGATCAACCATGTATATATATAGTTGGTTTTGATCAAGTGTGTGCACACATCTTGAGAACAATCCTGTGGTCACTGCTGACCCTGTGTCATTCCAGTTTCTTGACACCCTATCATGACACTGATTGCCTCAAATCTCCCTGTTGTGTATCTCGAGAATAATCCAAAGGATGCTGATTTATTCAACTCCAACTATAGCACCTTATTGATATCATTTGATTTAACTTATATAAATTATCTAAGCTCTCCAGTAAATTCCATAAAATGGTAATTAGGGTCACACTAACTTCCAGACTACTTGGCACCCCATGCCCCGTGTCTGTCACGTACTTCGAGATATACACCCGACTCGTAGCCTTGCTCGATATCAACTTACACACATGTGATGTTTATATAAATATTTAAATTCCCACATCACAAAAATAGACATACAACATACACAAATAATACCATATAACCTGGGTACTCATATCCGAGTCAACCCAGCTGTCCATGTAACCCTCAAATTATCCATTAATCCTCATGATTAACGCTAATCCTAATTAAATTAACTTGGGTCGTTACAATTCTTCCCAACTAGAAGAATTTCATCCTCGAAATTTAACAATCCCGAGTAAAATTCCCGGTTCACCGAACCGCACCCATTCACAGGGTCGCGTTTTATTGAACTTATTTCGAATATGTCAGAATCCCACTAGTGTGTGTATTAATTGATCCTTCACTCAGAATCCTTTCCATCTGAGATTCCACCAATGTGCATATCAATTGGTCCTTCTCTTAGAATCTTTTCCATCTGAGATTCCACCAATGGTACACCCCACTAGCCCTTCACCTCACGCATGCTCTATCTTGTGTGAATAATATCTCTGATGACTTTGTTTGATCGTTGCTAACTTCTGTAACTGTATCAGTTTCTAACAACTGAACCTTCTGGCCCTATCAACCGTATAGCTCAGTCTTTCACGGTATCTATCTGCATATTTCTTCTACCTATCCTGTGTCGTTCGAAACCTCTAACAAATTTGTCAAATCTTCTCGGCGTGATCAACAACCATCTCCGACCCTATTATAATTGTATCCTCCGGCTCTGCTCAATGCGTTGGTGACCTGTAGGGCCTCCCATACAGTGACTCAAATGACGGTATCCCGATACTTGCCTGATAGCTGTTGTTGTAAGCGAACTTACTCAGGGTAAGTAGTCCTCCTACGAACCCCAAACTGCATAATGCAAGCCCTCAGCATATCCTCTATAATTAGTATCAATCCCTATTATTTGCTATCGTTCTTAGAATGGTATTGAACTGCAATCTTGTGCCAACTGCCTCCGCACCGCTCCCCAGAACCTCGAAATGAATCTGGCAATCTCCTGCAGTTTGATAGTCTCTGACATCCCATGCAGTTTGTCAACTGAGGAAACGTGTATTGCATCTAAACTGATATGATGTATGCCGATTTTGTCAGTCTGTCAATCACCACCCAAACTGCATTGTGCCGCCTCGAAGTCTGCAACAATACTCTAAGTCGCCTATGCTCTGCCTTCACCTGCTGACATATATGACCCCCTCGAACATACTCGCTGACATCAGCCTTCATCCCCAACCACCAAGACAATCTTCGCAAATCATAATACATCTTGGTTCTGCCTGGATGAACTGTGTATCACGACCTGTGCGCATCCTCTAAAATACTATCACATATCTCTAGCACTGTTGGTACCATAGTCGACCTTGGTGCCATAAACATCCGTCAGATATCTCCGTCCAATCAGTGCACTCGGGATCCCGTGCCTAACCACTGAACCGCTCATAGAGCCCATCAGCCCTCTGACACTTCGATACCCGCTCTAGTGACACTGTCGGTACCCTCATCTGACTGCAAATCTGAGCATCATGCATAGTTGCAATGTCTGACATGCTTATAACTAATGCTGCCTCCAACAGTCCTATACGTCGTGTACCGACTTGACTGTCGACTCTGCATCCACTCAAAGCATCCGCTACCACATTTGCCTTCCCAGGATGATACTCGATCGTGAAACCATAATCTTTCAGCAACTCTAACCATCTCCTCTGACGCATATTAAGATCCCTCTGCGAAAAAATATAGCGTAGACTCTAATGATCTGTACATAGAATAAACTTCTCTCCGTAGAGATAGTGTCTTTAAGCCTTTAGCGCAAATACAACTATCGCAAGCTCTAAATCATTTAGAGAGTAATTACACTCATGTGGTCTCAATCGCCTGGATAATTAAGCCACTGATCGTCCCTCCTGTATCAGAACGCATCTCTAGTCCAGTCCCCGATGCATCAGTGTAACTAATCACACTCTTCCCTGGCTCAAATAATGTCAATTCTGATGCAGAAGTCAATATCTTCTTCAACTCTAAAAATGCTTGTTCACACTCCTCAGACCACCCAAAAGAAAACATCCTTCCTTTGTCAGCCTCATCATTAGTGCTGCAATCATGGAGAAATCTTGTACAAACCACTATTAGTATCTTGCTAGACACAAAAACTTCGCATCTCGGCAACAGTCTCTGATATCTTCAAGTCAATCTCCGCTTAAAATCTTGTCTTCTATAAAGGGTATGCCCTGACTAATTGATAACATGCCCCGGAGCTTCACCTTCTGAATTTCACACACAGTCTGTGTTCCCTCAATGTCATCAATACAGTATGAATTTGGCCTTAAATTTTCAATTTCCCGAGATATACTATTTCTCATGTTACGGTGTTTGAACAACCATCCATGCTCCATAATATACTTATACCATACATATATCTTAACAAAAATCCTCAAGTTTTGTTTATATCAAAATGGAAGCAACCTGATAGTTTTTATACATAGCACCACTAGCAAGTTGGTTTTTCCATATCTTACGCAAAAAATATAGTTGACTCTTTTTTGTAAGTACCAAACGTATTGTCCAGATACGTTCTGAAACCCGGAGTCTGAACACAAAACGGCTCTACAAATACCAGTGCCATCCAGATCAACACGCATTCCTATGTATATGTCCCTCAACTCCACAGTGAGTACATCTCGGAACATGTCGCGATCCCTCCTGTGAACCTCCAGTACTTGGCGTAGCAGAATTAGTTTCATCTGGTGTCCTAGTCGGGGTTGCTGGTTGCTGCATGCTCTCACTCCTTACCGGCTCGTATCGTTTGTCCTGAAACTCTCTATGTTGCGACTTCTCTGCAGCTTGTCGTCATCACCTCCTACGATACTCTGCGACTGTGGCTGCCAGTGCCTGGCAAACCCCACTCAGATGTCCTCTCTGTCCGCATTTATAACATTTGCACGTCTTTCGCCTCCTAGTCTGCCTATCACCGGATCTCTGCCCCTGACCCCTCTCCTGCTGTCCACTGTCTTGCTACCCTGATCCTTATTCGAGTGCTGCTACTGAGGTTGTTGTCGTTGCTGCTCGACAGGTATAGGTGCATTAGCATACACCACCTTCCCCTCATCTTTCGTCAGTTGCTCGGGACTCCTATCTCGTCAACCCCGAATGTACTCGATAACCTTTGCCATCTGTGCCTGATGTAAAACTTGTTGCTCCATGACCTTCTGCAATAACGACTGCAGAGTCAACATCTCATGTGTCGAATCACTCGTATCACCAACCTTTGGATGACGGAGCAATAGTCAGAGTCAGTCCGTCCATCATAATCCGCACCGCAAAACGTGCATCGCAACAGACTCGGTATATACGTATACTGTATGTAATACATAATCAAATCATACACGTATATATATATTCCTGAATCTGCCCGCCTCACAGTCACTTCCCAACTAAAGTTTTAGGCATCACTTCGGGTTTCCACATTTAAGTTTATTAAAAATTATGCTCTTGTTTAACTCCGATTCCCGAGGTTTAACCTCGATCTGATACCAAATCTAACCATATCAGAGCTAGCTATAACATCCATTCCATCCCCTAGGCTCCTCAAACCTAGGCTCTGATACCAACTGTAATGGCCCCAATTTCTAGGGTCACCCCGTGCAATAGATACCTCTCCAGCCTATGCCCCAGAAGTAACTGCCACGTCAATTCTCTATCCTATTATCTAATAATCTGAAATTATTGATATTTATCCATAGGTAACAGCGGAAGACTTGTGATTACCAACAATGTGTTATATTAGTTTACATTGTTCATCCTATAGTGGAAAACCTGGCTGTACATGTATATAGGCGATCAACTATAGCAATAATATATACAAGTACAATAGTGATTTTGGTCCCCTATCCCAAAAATAACACAAAATATCAAAATGATAATTAATAGCAATGCACGTACTAGCTGGCCTCGGCGTAGGCAAGTCAGATATAATCGCCAAGAATCTCCTTACCCATGCTAGTACTAGGATCTGCACTCAATTATCACAAAAACCAGATAACGACTCCAGTAAGTAAAATCCCAAGGAAAACCACCGTGCATCATAATTTAGAAATGTAAACAGAATCCAATAATAGTGTTAAATAAACATGCGAGAAGAAAGAATAATGCAGGCAACTGCTCAAAGCTCATTCGCATGAATATAAACACCAATAATACAAAATGGGTGTGAACAAGCTAACTAAGATGTATACCTAGGACAGAAACCCGATTGTGACCTACTCCAACAACCCTAGGACTGTGTCCTATGCCATACACCTAGCAAATGACCTCACGACCCACCATATACATAGACGGGAAAACCTCCACCGCCCCAGTAAGAATGGACTCATAGGTGATCAATAATATACAACTCAAATGAATTTCAAATAGTAAATGCAGTAGTGGTGTTCAGTTGGGTTTTACGTACCTCAATTCGCCCCACAAACCTCGAAATTAGCCCCGGTTCGACCCTCGACTAGTCCCCGACTCCAACTACTGTCCTGGGACTCCTGAGGCCCAATTCCGAGGTTTATTGATCAATTATTCGGTTTATAATTGATTATGTTTAATTTCACACTAAATTCCATTCCAAAGGATCATTAGCGTGTTAATTGATCTTAATCACTGTTCATCATCATTTTCCAGAGGGTAATTAGCGCGCTAATAGTGCTCAGTCCAACTTTTCCAGATTTAAATTTCTGGATTCCAAATACCATACAAACCCATTAAATCTATTCAAACACCTTCACAACTCCTTAACAACACCAAATACATCATCAAACACGAATTTATCAAGATCAAACTCCAAAATCAAATAATCATAAAAATCACGTTCAAAACCCATTTTATCAAAATTATCGAACTTCACTCAACTTTGCTACAATCATCAAAGCCACATAAAACCACACTCATGAACCTAAAATCTCAACAAAATATAGTGTTTAGTTCTTCGAGAATTTCGAATTTCCTCAATTATTCAACAAAATCGAAATCTCATAAAAACCCAAGTTCAATGAGTTAATAACTTAAATCTTGTTGTAGAACATATTGAATCACTCTCTCCATACCTCAACTGATGAGCTTCATCCTCTCGTCCACCGATCTCTCTCTCTCTCTTTCTATCTCACACCCTTTATACATCCATTTGACCGATCAACCATGTATATATATAGTTGGTTTTGATCAAGTGTGTGCACACATCTCGAGAACAATCCTGTGGTCACTGCTCACCCTGTGTCATTTCAGTTTCTTAACACCCTATCATGACACTAATTGCCTCAAATCTCCCTGTTGTGCATCTCAAGAATAATCCAAATGATGCTGATTTATTCAACTCCAACTATAGCACCTTATTGATATCATTTGATTTAACTTATATAAATTATCTAAGCCCTCCAATAAATTCCATAAAATGGTAATTAGGGTCACACTAACTTTCCGACTACCCGGCACCCCCATGCCCCGTGTCTGTCACGCACTTTGAGACATACATCCGACTCGTAGCCTTGCCCGATATCAACTTACACACATGTGATGTTTATATAAATATTTAAATTCTCACATAACAAAAATAGACATACAACATACACAAATAACACCATATAACCTGGGTACTCATATCCGAGTCAATCCAACTGTCCACGTAACGCCCGAATTATCCGTTAATCCTCGTAATTAACATTAATCCTGATTAAATTAATTTGGGCCATTACACAAAATATTGACGTGTTTCTCCAACCGTTAGTGAAAGAGTTGCAGGATTTGTAGTATGTTGGAGTGCCTAATTACGATGTGTCGACCAAGTCAAACTTTCAAATGCGTGCTGCACTTATTTGGATAGTAAGTGATTTTCCAGCGTACAACATGTTGTCAGGATGGAGCACACACAACAGGACAGCTTGCCTTATTGCATGGATGATACTAATGCTTTTCAATTGAGAAATGGCAAAAAACAGTCATGGTTTGATTGTCACTAACACTTTTTGCCTCAATCTGTAAAGGATAAGAATGACATGTTGAGTTTTCGTAAAGGTAGAGTAGTACGAGAAGCACTGTTGGTCGTTAAAACTAGTGAAGATGTTCCGAATGAAATTGAGGCCTTAGAGCTGATGAAAATCACCTAAATTGACTCTGTTATTCAAAACGTTGAAATCTCGAAGATCAGTGGCTGGAGGAAGCGAAGCATATTGTGGGACTTACCATATAATAAGAAGAATCTTGTTAGACATAACCTAGACGTAATACATATCAAGAAAAATGTCTTCGATCACATTTTCAACACAATCATGGTCATACCGGGAAAGATTAAAGAAAATGCAAAGTCTAGAGAGGAAAGAGATTTGTCATCGTCCGGATCTTCATTATGATCCAGTTTCTAAGAAATATTCTAAGGCACGGTACATGCTTGACAAGAAGAGAAAAAAATCTTGTGTGATTAGATAAGCGAATTAAGCTTCCCTGATGGTTACGCATTGTACATTGGGCGTTGCATAGATTTTAGAAGGTTAAAGATGTATGGGATGAAAATCCATGATTTCCACATTTTTATGCAACGACTAATTCCAATTGCCTTTCGGGAGCTTTTAGACGAGGATATGTGGATTGCAATCAGTGAATTAAGTGTTTTCTTTCGAGATTTAACTGCTCGGAGTCTAAATATTGATAAATTGATGATGTTGCATGGAAACGTACCCAAGATATTATGTACGTTAGAAAAAATATTTCCCTCAAGCTTTTTTAACTCCATGGAGCATCTCCCTATCCATTTGGCATACGAGGCTCACCTTGCTAGGCCTGTGCAATTTCAGTGGATGTACCTATTTGAGAGGTAATCTTAATATTATTAAGGTTGACAACTACACCTCGTGTGTATAAAAATAAGAATCTAACTAGACATACTCAATATATGTAGGTATCTGAAACATTTAAAAAATAATGTTACGAACAAAGCAAAGGTTGAGGGCTCGATATGCAATGCGTACTTAGTTGAAGAGTCCACCGTTTTTTGTTCCTATTATTTCGAGAACCACGTAAACACCTCACACAATCATGTCCCATGCAACTACGATGGTGGAGTTGGCCCCACTGAGAACTTTGGTGGGTATTTCTCAATTTTCACACCTGAGACGAAAATTTGGGAAAGGAAAATGGTACCTCACCAAAGCTAAACAGAAGACAACACACACATGTGTTGTTAAATTGTCTTAAAGTCGCTCCTTACATGAGGTATTTATTACAAACGTATCAATACACCAATTTATTATATCAATTATTTAAAGGATTGTTTTCAATCAATTTAATTAATTATTGTCGATAGGTTGTTTATGTCGGAAATGCGTGCCCATCAGTCGAACATCACTCAAATTGCTATTAATGAACAACTTGAATACCAATTCTCAGCTTGGTTTGAACAATATGTATGTCATATAGAAAACACCATATTAAATAACATAACTCATCCACAAGTCTTTCCTTGAGATTTTATTGACAACGTAGTTTTTGATGGAATTGTATGTAGGCAAAAGACAACATTCAAGATGAAATACTTCTAAGTCTTTGTATGGGCTAATGCGTATTTTCACCGTATGCCACACGTACCTTGTTAATGGTTATAAGTTTCACACTACAACGTATGGCTCAAACAAGGTGACGAGTAGTGATGGGGTGTGCGTTAGTGGCACCAATTATGTTTGGCTCAATAATGACTTCTACTGTAAATTAGAAGAAGTGATTTGAGTCTAATATGTTGGTTCCTTACATACAGTATTGTTTAAGTGTCAATGGTTTGATCCAACTCGCAATAGTCGCAATGCTAGTACTAGATTTCACCGCTCCTTAAATGTCGTAGATGTTCACCGTTCCCTGATTGAATAAGTATGAGTCGTTCATATTAGCAATGCAGGCTAGCCAAGTGTACTTCTTTTCTTACCCATCTTTGAAAAGTACAGGAAATAATTGGTTAGCAGTTTGCAAGCTTCAACCACGGTTCATCAATGAAGGAAATTTAGTCGAAAACGTTGAACGTGCGCCCACCCAAGAAAATACCTTTCAAGAGGAGATACCCAACAATTCTAATGTTGTGGAGATTGATGATAATGTTGCAATGCCCTAGGTTAATCCTAGTAATGCACACATGCTTGAATTTGATGAAGGAAGCAATAAGAGTGATGATTTGTCATTGTCATTCAATGGTTGGAGTAGTGATGAAGAATCAGACCATTGATAGTGATTAAATATAATGTAACTCGGTAAAGGAATGAAACTATTACAATTTCGTTGCTTGTTTGTTTGCTTATATATATATATATATATATATTTATTTAACTACGCCTATATGTAACTATTTCTAATATAGTTGTCTCGTATCTTTTAAAGTCATGACTGACCGAAAACATGGAGGCGAAGATCACTCAAAAAAAGGTTCTCGTGATCATTCCCGTGAACGATCACACAATAACGATCATTCACATTCAGGTCATTCACATACGGCCTTGTCCCCATAGCCCACCCAGGATCCTTTGTATCAGGCCCTCAAGTAGTCTTCGCAGCAACTTAACCAGCAGGCCCCCTGTAACGGCCCATTTTCCAAATAGACCACCACAGGGGCTAATGCGGACCCATAGTTTGTCTTACCAGCGACAGTTGTGCTCTACATTGGATTATATCCTCCATTTTATCTTTTTAAACCTTATTAATTATCTATTTACTGATTAAGTTGTATTGAAATCAAATTATATGTTAAGTTATCATAGAATCCTCAAATTCACACACAGCGGAAGCCTTTAACACATTTACTCGAATAATGATACTATAAATGTGTAACCTAAACCATAAACCTAATGTGAACACAACCATAAATGCCTCTGAAGTCACAAAAAGATCAATATACACAATGTATCTCAAAATTCCCAAACCTAAAATGAAATAAAGTAAATATAATACAAACATACGAGTTGGGCAATCTCAGATCAACAGTACTCTGTCAGTTTTCCATTGCCCCTGCTCGTACTAGGATCTGCACTCAAGCCATCACAAAAGGCAGATGAAGAGTCCAGAGTGAGTATTCCCAAGGAAATTAAGTGAGCAATACTGAAAGTAAATACTGGAATTTAAATAAAGAAATTAAATAAACATGCGAAAATAAATACAGGCCACTGCGCTCATCGCATGAATAAAAAATAGGAAAAGCTCAAAGTGTGTTACTAGCCCCTAGGGTCAGACTACACAATAATTCGGACTCTTCCACAGAATACTGCCGGCGAATCCTACTCAAGCAGGGCAAGTATCTGGATCCGCTCTATGGCAGGTGTTACACCTACGGCGCAACGACACATGCCACGATGTGATATTCGGGTCGTGCTATTCACCGAGACCGATCTAGCAGCACGTGCTATAGTGTAGTGAACACACACAAGAATGGAACGGAGGGAGCCCTACTCAACATCCGCCCATATAGCCATATCCAAGAATAGAGTATTGAAATTAAAGAAATTGAATTCAAAATGCCAAAAGAAGTAAATACTCAAGTAATTTCAGTTGGGATACTCACACCTCAATTCGCACTTCGCGTCCCAAAATCCAAACCCTGGTCTAGCTCCAATAAACACCCGACAAAAGTATCACCCAAATGTACCTAAGATTATTTGTCATTGAATTAACTTCAATTTGATATATTATGTTAATTTTACGTTTTTCAAGGTAAAAACCCCAACAATATCTCGCTAAAATTCTGACAAAATCCAAAAATTCATTAATGGAACCTTTTTCTAATTTATCTTATTTTTCTGGATTTTTTTAAAATTTCTTTTCATAATTTTTAACTATTTTTCTTGTATTATATATATATATATACATATACATATATATATATATATATATATTTTAGAAGAGGATGCACTTCTTCATTTTCGACCAGTAAGCGTCTCTGGTTCGAACAAATTATTTTTTTTTTATTTCTTTCTTCTCTTCAACTAAACCATCAACACAAACACCAACATCAAACATCACTAATCCGCCATTAAAAATATTGATTTCTTCAAAGTTAACACCCACAACAAAAAAACAACGCAACAACGACCAACAACAACAAACTCATCTTGCCTACGTCTCGCTTCTCCAACACGATCTCCTTCTCGGACAATCTCTCTTTCTCTTCTCCTTCTTTCCCTTCTCGATCGATCAATCTCTCTCAGTCAAATTTTTGTGATGAAAATGGGTGTCGATGGGTTTTTGATAAATTTTGAGGTCAAATGACCAATTTGCCTCTATGATCTTATCCTCATCCTTCATAACCAAATGCCTTTTTTGGTCATTTCACAATTTTTTTTAATTTTTTGATTTTTAATATATATATATATATATTAAATTAACTATATACATATATTCGCCTATATTTTCGCGCCTACAATTTCGTCGTGCGCGCCAACGAGCGTACTCGGACGTGCACACTACCGTACCACCCAAGCGTGTCCCTAGGCGCGTATCAATTTACTATTTTATCACATTTAAATCATGTAATGTGTGTATTATTTTCTTCGGCCTAATATTTCGTCTTTTAGACTACCCGGTATCTACGTTGACACGCATATCGAGGCGAATACTTAACACACAATCTCACTTGTCAATTGAAATATAATTACACACATCGCGATGTCGTTTAACCTATTTTAACATAAACATCGCAAATTTAGCCAAAACAACACTCAAAACATAATTTACCTAACTCCAGGTGCACAATAACCTAGCTGCGAGTCCCACAGGTGTCTGAGTTGTCCGCCACGTCTGCAATACATCACAAATAACAGCGAATTAAATTCAGGCCGTTACAATTCTTCTCAACTAGGTTAAATTTTCGTCCTGAAATTTAAATTAAACTTAAATACTTACCGGCAAATAAGTGGGGATACCGTCGTTGCATGGTAGACTCGAGCTCCCAGGTGAGTCCCTTAGTTCCATTATGCTGCCAACGAACTAAAACCTTCGGGATCCCCCTATTCCTCAAAGTCTGAATTCTCCTATCCATAATCTCTACAGGCTGCTCCTCAAATGACACGTCTGGTCGTACCTCAATCTGACGTACATCAATCATAGGTCTCAGTCCCGACCTAGCTAGCCACAACATGGATATGTGAAACACCAGATGTACCCCACTAACTGTGGTGGTAACTCTAAACGGTATGCCACTTTGCCGACACGCTCCTCAACTCTAAAGAGTCCGATAAACCTTGGTGCCAGTTTCCCGTTAATGTCAAATCTCTGATGACCCTTCCAAGGCGAAACCTTCAAATACACCATGTCTTCAACCTCGTAGCTCAGATCCCAGTGATACCTATCCGCATATTTCTTCTGTCTATCCTGCACCGCTTGAAGTCTCTGTCTAATCTACCTCACCTCCTTAGTGTGATCCACAACAACCTTAGGTCCTATAACCGTTGTATCCTTCGGTGCCGCCCAACATGTTGGTGACCTGTAGGTCCTACCATATAGTGCCTCGAACGGTGGCATCCTGATACTCGCCTGATAGCTGTTGTTGTATGCAAACTCGCACAACGGCAGATAATCCTCCTACGATCCACCAAACTATAGAATACACGCCCTGAGCATATCCTCGAGAATCTGAATCAACCGCTCCGACTATCAGTCAGTCTGAGGATGGTACGTAGTACTAAACTATAGTCGACTGCCAAACTGCTCCTACATACTCTCCCAAAGCCTCAAAGTAAACCTCGGATCTCTATCATAAATAGTGGAGACCAGTACACCGTGCAATCTGACAATCTCTCTCTCAAAAATAGTGTTTAGTTATGTAACTGAATATCTCATGGCGAACGGTATGAAGTTTGCCGACTTCATCAACTTGTCAATAACTACCCAAACTGCGTTATGTCTCCTCGTAGTTTATGGTAGGCCACTGACGAAGTCCATGGTTATATGTTCCCATTTCCACTGAGGAATGGGCAGCGGTTGTAGCAACCCAACTGGTCTTCTGTGCTCAACCTTCACCTACTGGCAAATATGACAACTCCGGACGTACCTCCCCACGTCAGCCTTCATCCCTGGCCACCAAAATAATCACTGAAGGTCGTGATACATCTTAGTCCGACAAGGATGAACTGTAAATCGCGACCAGTGTGCGTCCTCGAAAATACTGTCCCTGAGCTCTGGTACCTCCAGTATCCATAAACGACCCCTGTGTCTCAAGCACCCGTCTGAACCTTCAGACCACTCTGTGCACCCCGGATCCTAAGCCAGTCCAATAATTCGTAAATACCGGTCCTTAGTTCTTTGCAACTCAGCAACTCACTTTAGAGACACAATAGGAACTCGTATCTGGCCGTAAATATGCAGCTTAGCAATAGACTCTGTCACATACAACACCGACGCAGCCTCAAGCAACCCGTACTCATGTGTCATATGCCGCAGGCCCGTTTGACTCTCAATGCCACTCCTGCTCAGTGCATCAGCTACGACATTCGCCTTTCCTGGATGATACTCGATAGCAAAATCGTAGTCTTTAAGTAACTCGAGCCATTTCGTTGCCTCATATTCAACTCCCTTTGAGTGAACAAATATTTCTAACTCTGGTGGTCGGTAAACATTACGAACCTTTCACCATACAAATAGTATCTCCAAGCCTTCAGTGCAAATACGACTGCCGCAAGTTCCAAATCGTGCACTAGATAACTCTCCTCATATGGTCTTAATCGTCGCGATAAATAGGCCACTGGATGTCCGTCCTGCATTAACACACAACCCAACCCAGTGCCTGATGCATCAGTGTAAACCGAGAAACCCTTACCTGCCACAAGTAATGCCAAAACTGGTGCATAAGTCAACTGCATCTTCAGCTCCCAGAAAGCATCCTAATACCCCTGCGGCCAGTCAAATATGACATCCTTTTTGGTCAACCTCGTCATCGGCGCTGTAATCAATGAAAAATCCTATACAAATCGACTGTAATATCCTGCCAAACCCAGGAAACTTCGAATATCATAAACAGATTTAGGTGTCCTCCAATCAATAATCACTTGAATCTTGTCTCCATTAATAGATATCCCTTGACTACTGATGACATGTCCGAGAAACTTCACCTCACTCAGCCAGAATGCACACTTGTTGAACTTGGCGTAAATTCTATGCTCTCTCAGCGTCGTCAACACCTCCCTGAGATGTCTCTCATGCTCCACACGAGTCTAGCTGTAAATCAGGATGTCATCGATGAAAACTATGACGTATCGATTCAAAAATGGCCTGAGCACCCTGTACATCAATTCTATGAAGATCGTCGGCGTTAGTCAGCCCAAATGGCATGACTGTAAACTCGTATAACCCATATCGCGTACTGAAAGCGGTCTTCTCAATATCTCCCTCTCGAATCCTCAATTGATGATATCCCGATTTGAGGTCAATCTTCGAGAAAAATTTGGCTCATGCCAACTGATCGAACAAGTCATCGATCTTGGGAAGTGGGTAACGATTCCTAATTGTCACTTGATTTAACTTCCTGTAGTCCACACACATCCGCATCGAGCCGTCCTTCTTCACAAAGGAACTGGAGCTCCTCAAGGTGACATGCTAGGGTGAATGAATCCCTTCTGCAGTAACTCCTCTAACTGGTTCCTCAACTCCACCTGCTCCGATGCTGACATCTTATACGATCGACTGTAAATTGGCTGAGTCCCTGAAATTAGCTCGATAATGAATTCAACAGCTCTTGGTGGTGGCAATCCTGGCAAATCCTAAAGAAACACGTCAGAAAACTCGCAAACAACTGGGACATCCTCAACCCTAATCACTGTTTTAATATTTGGTTCCACCATAGCCGCGTATGCCTTCATCTCCTACGACGTAGCTAGTCTACCTCGAGTGATAGGTAATGCTGATGCAGCTCCGGCAAATGAAAACTCTGGAATCCTTTCAATATGAAATGTCACCGTCTTGTTAAAACAGTTGATCTGTGCGTGATACGACGATAACTAATCCATACTGAACATCGCGTCGAATCTAAGTACTCTAATACTCTTAAGTCAGCCGGTAACTGATGTCCCTCAATCTCAACCACATAATCCCGACAAATCTGGTTAGGGTAAATCTTATCCCCAGCTGCCGTGCTGAGAACAAGATGTGTATCTAAAGTCTGTACACCTAACCCTAACAATCCTACCATACGTCCATATATAAAGGAAAGTGTGCTGCCATAATCAAACATAACATGCATAAAAGTATCACAGACAGATAACATACCATATATAAGTTGTCTGGTCACCTCTCGGTCTGTCTGTGCAACCCCAAAAACATCTGTCTGGGCCCTATCTCTGGCCTGATCAATCTCTGATAGTACTGGTGCTGGTCTGATACACTCCGCTACAAGATGTCCCACCTGACCACAACGATAACAAGCACGAGTGTCTGATCTGCCAGTAGTCCTCTGACTATGTGCCTGACTCTGACCTCAGCTCTGGCCTTTCTAACCCCAACCTCTATCTTGCCTCTGCTGCTATCTCAGTCGATCAACTGATGTAGAGGCAGCAGAATACGCTAACTCGCGATCATCACGTCTATCCCGATCATCCCGACGATCTCTGTTGCCTCTGCGACTCTGATCTGACTGCCAATCACCTCTACCTCTATGAGGTCTTTGGCCCTGTCCCTGTCGGTCTTGATCTCTCTTCTATCTCTTTGGCCTCTGATCAAATCGAGAACGATGACTCTGCTAACCCCGCAGCGCAGTCTGAATCACTAATTTACTAGCACTCTGTACTATATAAGTCTCATGAGAAAGTGACCTATCGTATACCTGAGCCAACGTAGTCTCTCCACTGGAAACAACTGTGACAGCTATCCTCTCATCCAATCCTCGAACAAAGTAATATATTTACAGCCGGTCAGTCCCTGCGAGATCCATAGAGTAAGACAATATATATCCTTTCATCCAGTTCTCGAATAAAATAATATATTTGCAGTCGGTCAGTCCCTGCGAGATCCATAGAGTAAGACAATAGATATTTGTACCTCTTCATGTACTTGGTAACAGAAATATCACCCTGAACCAGCGTCAAAAACTCCTCTCTCAATCGAATCCTAACCTCCATAGGTATATACTCATCCATGAACAATGCTCTAAACTCAACCCAAGTTGTAACCGTAGGATGTGTCGCTTTATAGGTGGTCCACCATATAGCAGCAGCAGATCTCAGGCAATAACTAGCCAATCTCGGTCTATCCACCTCATCAACCAGTAACATCTCATGTAATCTCTCATGAGCCAATAGTCACCTCCCAGCTATCTCTGGGCCTTTGGCTCCATGAAAGTATCCTGGAGAGAATCTAAGATAATCCTTCAACTTCTTCGCCTCAACAATCATCAAACTCCCTGATGAAGACGCTACAGCTGGTTACTCAATAGTCGAAGGAGTCACAACTAACGTAGTCTCTGCTGGAACTACCAGTGGTATAGCCCTTTCGGCATGTGTCTCAAATACTGCAGCATACCCCTGAGTCTCAGTAGTAGTGAGAGCAACAACTGCAGGAGTAGTAACCAATGGTGCAACTATAACTGTAGTAAGAGCTGTCACAGCGTCACGAGTCCTTAATAAATCTAACAACTGTGCGAACCTATCGTCCACTGTCCGCGCTAACGAATCTAACGTCAATGTCGGCCTAATGGGATCACTAGTATCCCCAACCTCTGGCTGAGTCGTACCTGAAGGTTGCCCATCCATCGGTATCTATATCGAAAAACGTGGCTCAGTACGAATATACATGTAACGTAAGTAATATACAAACAAAAACATAATACGTATATCCCTGATTTCTACCCATCTCTCATTGCTTCCTAACTAAGACTTTAAGCAATTCCTTTGCGTTTCCACATCTAAAGCTTATTCAATAGTTTATGATCAGGTTTTCCTTAAATTCGAGCCCTAAGTTTTTCCTAAACCTAGGCTCTGATACCAAAATGTAACGATATCAGAGTTAATAATAACCCACGCTTTATCCCCTAGGCTCCTCAAACCTAGGCTCTGATACCAAAATGTAACGATATCAGAGTTAATTATAACCCACTCTTCATCCCCTAGGCTCTTAAAACGTAGGCTCTGATACCAAAATGTAACGGCCCGTTTTTCAAATAGACCGCCACGGGGGCCAATGCGGACCCACAGTCTGTCTTACCAACGACAGTTGTGCTCTACATTGGATTATATCCTCCATTTTATCTTTTTATACCTTATTAATTATCCATTTACTGATTAAGTTGTATTGAAATCAAATTATATGTTAAGTTATCATAGAATCCTCAAATTCACACACAGCGGAAGCCTTTAACACATTTACTCGGATAATGATACTATAAATGTGTAACCTAAACCATAAACCTAATGTGGAAAACCCATACACAACCATAAATGCCTCTGAAGTCATAAAAAGATCAATATACACAAGGTACCTCAAAATTTCCAAACCCAAAATGAAACAAAATAAATATAATATAAACGTACAAGTCATGCAATCTCAGATCAACAGTACTCTGGCAGCTTGCCATTGCCCCTACTCGTACTAGGATCTGCACTCAAGCCATCACAAAAGGCAGATGACGAGTCCAGAGTGACTATTCCTAAGGAAATTAAGTGAGCAATACTGAAAGTAAATACTGAAATTCAAATAAAGCTATTAAATAAACATGCGAAAATAAATACAGGCAACTACACTCATCGCATGAATAAATAATAGGAAAAGCTCAAAGTGTGTTCCTAGCCCCTAGGGTCAAACTACACCTTAATTCGGACTTTTCCACAGAATACTGCCAACAAGTCTTACTTAAACAGGGCAAGTATTTGGATCCGCTCGATGGCCTGCGTTACACCTACGGCGCACCGACACATGCCACGACGTGATACTTGGGTCGTGCTATTCACCGAGATCGATCTGGTAGCACGTGCTATGGTGAAGTGAACATACACACAAGAATGGAACGTCCGCCCATATAGCCATATCCAATAATAGAGTATTGAAATTAAAGAAATTGAATTTAAAATACCAAAAGAAGTAAATACTCAAGTAATTTCAGTTGGTGTACTACACACCTCAATTCGTACTTCGCGTCCCGAAATCCAAACTCCGGTCTAGCTCCAATAAACACTTGACAATCAAAAGTATCGTCCAAATGTACCTAAGATTATTTGTCATTGAATTAGCTTCAATTTGATATATTATGTTAATTTTACATTTTTTGAGGTAAAAACCCCGACAATATCTCACTAAAATTCTGATAAAATCCCAAAATTCATTTATGGAACCTTTTTCTAATTTATCTTTTTTTTGGATTTTTCTAATTTTTTTTCCATAATTCTTAACTATTTTTCTTCTATTATATATATATATATACATATACATATACATATATATATATATTTAGAAGAGGATGCACTTCTTCATTTTCGACTAGAGATGCTTAAGCGTCTCTGGTTCGAACAATTTTTTTATTTTTTTTATTTCTTTCTTCTCTTCAACTAAACCATCAACACAAACACCAACACCAACATCAAACATCACTAATCCACCATTAAAAACATTGATTTCTTCAAAGTTAACACCCATAACAACAACAATGCCAACAACGACCAACAACAACAAACTCACCTCGCCCATGCCTCGCTTCTCCAACACGACCTCCTTCTCGGCCAATCTCTCTTTCTCTTCTCCTTCTTTCCCTTCTCGATCGATCGATCTCTCTCGGTCAAATTTTTATGATGAAAATGGGTGTCGATGGGTTTTTGATAAATTTTGAGGTCAAATGACCAATTTGCCCCTATGATCTTATCCTCATCCTTCATAACCAAATGCCCTTTTTAGTCATTTCACAATTATTTTTTTAATTTTTCGATTTTTAATATATATATTTATATATATATATATTAAATTACCTATATATATTCGCCTATATTTTCGCACCTACAATTTCGTCGTGCGCGCCAACGAGCGTACTCGGGTGTGCACACTACCGTACTACCCATGCATATCGACCACGACCCCGCGTGTCCCTAGGCGCCTACCAATTTATTGTTTTATCACATTTAAATCATTTAATGTGTGTATTATTTTCCCCAGCCTAATATTTTGTCTTTTAGTCTACCCGGTACCCGCGTCGACACGCATACCGAAGCGAATACTTAACACACAATCTCACACGTCAATTGAAATATAATTACACACATCACAATATCGTTTAACCTATTTTAACATAAACATCGTAAATTTAGCCAAAATAACACTCAAAACACAATTTACCTAACTCCAGACGCGCAATAACCTAGCTGCGGGTCCTACGGGTGTCTAAGTTGTCCGCCACGTCTGTAATACGTCACAAATAACGGCGAATTAAATTCAGGCCTTTACACCCCCATCCTCCCTTAGACTGCCATCCCACCTATCGTATCACCCCTATCTCATATACTACCCCCACTTCGACCACTAGTGCCCATTTCATTACAGTATTTGTTTAATGATGATCCCACCGCATTATAGATGTACGCGACTTACCTATCAATGTTACCCACTCCACCATTGGCCATGTGACGACTCCGCACACAACGCCAGACTTCGTGCCTATTGATTCATCTGGTGGATCAATCCACCTAACTTCCTTATCTCGATAGGTGCCGCATGATACATCTCCCGCCCCTTGCCATTCTACTGAGTATGTTTCTCACTCCTCACATCATTTAGGCGAGGACACCACCCTACCGTCTAATCATTCAGCTCAGCATCACCCTCCTTTGTGTAGTAATCATTCTATTGAGCATTGCTCTCATTCACCGCATTCTTCAATTCCTCATTCCACTCCATCCATCAGTGCTGCTGAACGTGCATGATGAAGGGGTAGATCGCGTGGTCATCGCTCTACTGGGGATGGAGGGGCAACAGAAGACGGTTCAATAGCGGCAAGCGCATTCACTTGACGATTACAAAGAAGACTAAGTTGTAATAATCCGCACCATATTATAACTCGTACATTATTTTCAATATAACATGATTTATAACAATCTTACGTTTTAACTTTTATAAAACACAGGCTACATCCGTCAGATCGATGCTCGCGTGCAATGAACAAAATTTATAAGGACAATTTATTGAAAAAGGTGTATACGTGGGCGCGAGTTCCTGCTCGTCAACGGGAATATTATTGGGACCATTGGAGGGTGAGTCATCCAAACAAGTTGAAGTTAAAGCTTATACTTAGTATATACAAATTAATCCTTCCATTATTGAACAACTCAAACAAATATTGTTTAGTGTCAATTTCAGTGATATTTGGTGTTAGACTCCTAGATCAGGGCGGCATATAACAAGAAGGTTTCCATAAGGTCCGATGACTTCATCAGCAGCCTTTGCAACAATAACTCATGTCCTGATAACGTGCCAATCGAGGTTTTTGAGCACATGAAGAAGATGTGTTCCACCACTGAATTCAAGGAGAAGTCTGAGCGTACAAGTAAAAACAGGAGATCGAATAAGGGAGGACCAGGTACGGTGATTTTTGTGCACATGGGGGGATATATACCCATAAAGCAACATGCAGAGAGACTAGTAGGTTATGCTATCAATTGATTTTTATGGTAAATTGTTTGTATATATATAGTAGTTTAGTTATATAATACTTATAATGCAACATGTGTTGTAGGAGAAGGTTTTGGGTCAGCCTCCTACTTCTTTGGAGTTGTTCCTCTACCTCCACACCAGAGATCATGACAAAGAGACATGCGGATCAGAGAGCAGAGTTGGAGGCAGTAAGTACTTTGTTAATATATGGTTACATTAAATAATTTTTAATTGTTTATTATAAGTACACTTGTGACTTGTATATTTCTAAATTCCTTTTGTAGAAAGCAATTAATGACCGTTGGAATGAGCTGATATAGACACAAGGTTCGGACACGCCGATTGATGAGACACAACTCTACTTAGATGTCATTGAGCGGGATGACAATGGGAGAAAGTATGGACTTGGTTGGAAACCAGCCAGTAGTCATGGCTCTGAGGCGAGTTCTTCTCAACCCATGTCTTCTAATGATGAAACCACTGAGAAACTTAGGGCAGACCTCAAGAGGCTCCAAACACAGTTGCTAGTAGTCATCAAAAAGAGGGATGTTGATCGAGTGGTGATTCAAGAGATGCAACAACGTCATGGGCGATGGGAGAGAGAGACTTGGTCTCAATTTCATACGCGACACCTTTTTTCAATCGTCAGTTCCACAAGTGGCACCACCAGTTGCTCCCACACATGATGATTCAGACAATGTCTCGGAGAGCGAGGATGAGTCTGAGGATATTGAGGATGACTATGCTTGATTGTATCATCTGACTTATATTTTGTGGCACTTATATTTTGTTGCACTTATATTTTATTGCACTTATATTGATACCTTTTTGGGCACTAACTCAATTTTGGTTTATTTTCTAATTATTAGTTTCTTATATCTTATTTAAGTTGTTTATATTTTGTTTTTTATTTAAAAAATATAAATTGTTTATAAGAATTGGATGATCTTCGCGGATGTCAATAGCCAAACCAAAACCCTACCTTGTTTGATGAGTTCATAAGTTTCCTCATCTTCTTCAATTGCTTCATCAATTGTTTGTTGTTCTTTGATGACTGATTGAAATATATGTCTATCTCTTCAGATTCTTTCTTCGGTCAGTAAAATCGAAGTAAAATTAGCCTCATTGGTGGAAACCAGATAGCGAGAATTGAAGCCATAAAAGTCTGTCCAGGTTTGAGTACCCATTTTATAATTAATTTATATCTAGCCTATCTTGTAGACTACTTTGTAATTGGTGTCTAATAAATCAGTCTGCATTGTTGGGTTTCTTAATTTTTTAGCACTAGAGATTAATGTGGGATGTGAGTAATCAAACAAGCCCCAATTTTTGGATAGTGTTGGTCAAAGCTAGAGAAACATTGGCATATGGAAAGACCAATGTCATTCTCACTGCAAATGCAAAAAGCCACACAAACACCATAGACTTGACACTTGAGCATTGGTTTAGTCCAAATCATTATCTAGTCTTAAGTTTTAACCTGCCATAATGTTGCCTTCGTTTATTTCTCTTTCTTGCCATACACAGTTTTAAAGTAGTTGAATCCTCCTTTTTTTAAATGGAAAGTAAATGGCATATGATGAATGACATGTTGATGAAAGTTGTAGTATATATTGATAGTGTAGAACACTTTGTTATGATGTGTGTTATAAGTTGTAACATTGTTGTGTGTTGAGCTGTTAGAGAACAGTTAACAATAAAAGAGTCGTGTTGTAACAATTGTCAAAAACTCATTGTAACAAAGTGTTCTACTTAGGTGTGTGTATGTATGCAATAAATTAGCTACATTTGCTTAAGAATTCAATTTCATGCGATAAATTAGCTACAAGTGTTGTTGCCTAGTTGTTTTTTTTTAAATTACTATATGTATTGTCAATATATTTGTATTTTATATCTATTTGTGTGCACTGAGATGATGTAATTATTTAAAAATGATGCCCAAGAGACTTGTACTTGTGTGCAAGTATAGAGAACAACCTGTGCTTTTCTCACTTTAGTAACCTTAAATTTACCCTTCTAATTTAAATTGAAAGGTTATGTTCTTTACATAAGATGGATGAAAGATCTACTCGGTTTTAAACTCTAATTTGAAGCAATCCTCTTGTATTTGCTGATAAGCTAAGCAAATTAGAATGTAACATCCTACAAAAAAAATTAGAATGTAACATAAGCAATTTCTATGAGATAATAGTTCGTGAATCCATATTTATGAATTCACTTTAAACTCACAACATTAATTGCAAAGGATCAAGTTGTGTTGTTTTCAGTTGGATGTTTACTTACTTAGTCTTCTAATAGTTATTCTCAAATTATGTTCTTATTGTAGGTTAAAGTGAACTTTTTGGGACAAAATCGTCAAGATTTTGTGAAATTTCTCCATCACGCAAATGATTTCGTTGTGCATGGAGAGATATCAAAGTGATGAAATTATACAATTGCTTTTGAACTTATTTTCTATTCCTATATATGTTAATCTTACTTGGCAATTTTTTTAATTTTTCACTTGCAGCATTCTTTCAAACCATTTGTAGCAAGCAATATGTCAATTCCTTGAGTTGGATGATTTTGTTGCTTCTGATTATACCCATTTGTGAATTTAATTCAGTAATATAGATTTTTCACAATTGATTTGAGATACAGTTTTTTGATTTGTTGTTTGAATTGAATTCAAAATTGGGTGTTGATTTGATATTATGACTAAACCATTGTGATTTTGACTTTGTGATGCATATTTCCTATTGATTTGAGATCTAAGTTGGTGTTGATCTAATATTCAAAATTGGTGTCGATCTGATCTGATCTATTTCACGTATTGGATTTGGTTTGTAGAGTATCAAATTCAAGCAATCCGTGATCCAAGCCGGATCTAATTCAACTAGAGTGGCAGCTGACATGAACTCCACAATGAAGTTCACGTTTCGCAACACGTAAATGTTTCGAAGTCCTTGTGACCACAACACCTCTAGAGGTCTCTTACTCTCAGCTCACAATCGCATATGGAAAAGTAAGACATTAAATTTTCACTGCAAATTGAACTACACATCTTGTCAAATTGTGAAATTAGCCACTTGTTCTTTCAATCTTGACAAATTTTAATTCTTGTTTTGTTTTGGATGTGTTCAAATGACGAAGTTCTAGCAATCAAACAAATTGAACTGCACTTATGCTTGATTCATTGATTGATCTAAATGGGTAGATCAGTAGATCTGATTAACAGAGACAACATAACAGTGAAGAAGAACAAAAGAGGAAGAAGTGGAGACAGCTTGACTGGCAGGTTTTTGTGGATGATATGAGCAGGATCAGTTGACTCGGATTTGGTTGCTCGAAATCCAGGTTGGAACAACTTTTATGTGTATTTTATTTGTTTGTTTTTGTTTTTTTATTCTTTGTGGTGTAATTTTTTAAAGATGCAATGTTGAATGTTATGATCTAATAATTTCATTAATGAATATATTTGATTAGATATTTATGTTGTTGAATAAAATGTTTTGGTGATATTTTTAGTAGCATCCATGTTGGGCTTATCTTGTACTTCTGCTATGTTGAATTTCTTGAACAGTTAGAATAAACAATTGTAACGTCAGTTCTAAAAGAATGTTAGTTATAAAATGCTTTCTTAGTAGTTCTCCTTTGTAAGTAAATAGTTTTTAATCTTAAGAAATTGAGAAATAATGTAGAGCACTTGTTTGGCATCCCTTTAATTTCATCATGAAACATATAAGCTTGCATATAAGGAGACTGAAATAATACTAAAAATAAACAACATAAACTGGGCTTCTAATATTTCGAGACTACTACTTGAGGATTTTTTAGGCCGAGCAACCATTTCATGGAATGACTTATCCTCTCAAGATCCGCAAAGTCTTTTAATCTTCTTCACCCTTTTAGGATGTAAATAAAAGAATGTAATTTCACTTAGATTCTCAAAATTGAAATGTGGCAGGTCTCTTCTACACATGATGTTATTTTTTATTATTGCTCTGAAAACAATTATCCTCCCAAGTACATCTACTTATTTCACTTGATTTACGGTTGTATGGTTGCTTGAAAGTCTTAAGTTTTCCTTCATGTCTGTTCGAATGTTTGTATTGAGCATCGCTCTCTTCTGGCAGTCCAAATATCAATCTGGATGAGGCAGCAAATGATGGAGTCCAAGACCAAGAGAAGAAGCGGGGTCGTAAGAAGAGTAGAAAGAGAGCATGGACATCTCCTTGAAGACCAGAGAAGAATTTCAAAGGAAGATACATAGGCATGCTGTTCGAGAAGTTGAACTCTCCCAGCCAAACAATCTTATTACAATTTACAAGCATGTATAAAACTTTAAACAACAATTTGCAGTTATCATTTGTTTTATATTTTTAGATTGCATTTGTTTGCAAAAAAAAATGTTTCAGATGGCATTTGAATAAATTTTTTTCAATTTTTTACTTGTTTAACGATAGGCCCATCACTAATTAACGACGAATTTGGTGATGGGCCCGTCACTAATTAACGACGGAATTTGCGACAGGTTGTCGTCGCTAATTAGCAACAGAAAAAGAAGTCGTCGCTAAAAGTGGTTAGCGACAAGCACTTTAGCGACGGGCCTATCCCGTCGCTAGCTCGTCACTAACATTGGTTAGCGATGATATTTTGCCCAAATAGCCACGGGAAGGCCCGTCGCTATTTGGGTTGTTTTTTGTAGTGACTTTATGAAAGCCACACTTAACCGACGTTGGACTATATTTTAGTCCATACATCCCCAACATTGAGGTTATCGAAGATGATCTCTTATTGGCAAAGAATTTAGTACTTCCTTACCCGTTAATTAGTTCCTTAATTAGAGATTCCAAATTTGCTTAAACTTTAAGTAAGGTGTAACCATCCATTGATGATTAAGCCATCCATGGAAGAGAGCAGAGTTGGAGTCATATGCAGATCACATAATAAATTTTACACCTTTAATTGATAATTAATCCAAGTCTATCTAAATTTCGGTAGAATAATATAACTACACTATAGATCTTGGTAGTTATGCGGTGTCCCCGTTGTTGTACTAAAATAATTAAACTCACATACGCCTATATATAGATTCGTTAGATTATCCACCTAAAATTTATTAGTGTACTATAACAGTTAAGTCTACTCTACTTTAGTAAAAGTGTAATTGCTCATTGCGAGTTTGTAATAATTTGAACAAAGATGTCGAGGGTGCTAGTAAGATAAAAAAGGCAATGCTACAATACTAACACAATTAATAAAGTTTCACTGTGGCCGGTGGGTGGCCCATTTATTAGGTAAAATATAAATTGTTCTCTAAGGTGTACTTTAATATGCATTTTGGTTTCTGAGTTTACTTCTAGCTAATCAAAAATATATGTCACATATCAAGATATTATTATTATATTATTATATTATTTTTTATGATCTGGCATGTGTAACATCCCCTAATCTCAGTTAGAGAATATTCGACCTAAAATCCTAATTAAGCCCCAGTAAACTAGTTCGTACCTAATTAGAGCCAGCAGCCTTAGCAAAATTTCTAACAACAACCTGTATATCTTGATATTAAATAAATGAAATAAAAAAAACGCAGCGGAAATTTAAAACTTTTTTGATAAAAACCACGATATATAACACCGGCATAAACCTCAGTGTTAAACTCATATTCCCACCTTGATTATTATAAAATTATAAAGCAATATAATATATATATATATATATATAGGGAAACTCACTGCATCGTTGAGAAGATATTAAACTCCTGATCTTCTCATTTTCTGAGTTTCAAGTTCTAGCGTACGTTCATACCTGGAAATGTTAAGGTGGGTGAGCTTCTACATGCTCAATAAGTGATTCTCATACCAACCATCAACTATCAACTAATATCAAGAAATAGTGTATAACAACATGCAACAAATGCATATTTAAAGGATCATTCGAATCAATGTAAACAATGTATAAACAGATGCAAGTTCATTGGTCTATTCCAATGTACCCATGATTTGAACTTTCAATCTCAGTATTTGAATTGAGTCACCCTCTCGCATCTTCATGAACCAGTCACTGGGCATCTAACTAGTTCTTGTCAATATGCCGCCAACTCATAAAAACATAGAGTCGCACTCCCTCATCATTACTAAACCAATCACTGCTCATCTAATTGGTTTATGACTGATGAGCCGCCAACTTAAATAGAAAGCATTAAACTAGATAATTCCCAAGTCACTGGGGGGCGCGGTGATGGAAAGTAACTCCACCACAGTTCTAAACCCCAGGCTAATCCGTCCCACTAAACCACTTTCCGAATTCATTTTCATTTTAAAACACTTTATGTAAAACAAAACCAAATCATGGTACATTGCCCCATTTCCAATCCTGAACACTACGTGCTCTAATAATACTATTTTACATTGCATAATTGATAAAAAAAAGTACGAGTCTCATTTACCTGTCCTGAGCTTTCTATGTTTACTGACTTGTACGACTCCCCGTAGTTCTAAACCTCTTTCCACATCGATTCATTATCTAACATAGACCAATTGTCATCAACTTAAGTCTAATACTCATTTTTCGATACTCTTAAAGTAGTCCCATTCGAATCTGAAATCTCGGGACCTAGTTTTTAACCTATTGTGACCAATTCACATTTTTCGAGGTAAAAACCCTGGTATAAAGTCTCCTTTGACTTTCAAATTTCTCATTTTCAATAGAAATCTCTCAATTTCTATTTATTTGGTCAAAATACTATTTTTCCATATTTTTCTAATTTTTCTGGATTTTTTTCAAAATTTCTTTTCCTTTTTCTTCTTTTTTTTTTTCCTTTAGCGCTGAACCGAGCTGAACTGGCCCAATTCAGAGTCGTCTTCCCCATCGCGACTCTGTTTCGCGCTGCAATTTTTTTC
Source organism: Stephania japonica (assembly GCA_039657345.1). NCBI lineage: Eukaryota > Viridiplantae > Streptophyta > Magnoliopsida > Ranunculales > Menispermaceae > Stephania > Stephania japonica. The sequence continues at coordinate 39,495,042 of CM077559.1, forward strand.
TTTAATTGGGGTTGGCTCCCAACCCAACCCCAATCACCTACCATCTTCAACCTCGACCATGGCGAGCTTCTCACCACCACAGCCGAACACCATATCCTCCACACTACCTCGACCTTAACAAAAACAACAAGAAGCGAAACAATAACAACAATGAACACAAGCTCACATTTGCTCTTCACGTCCTCGCCTCATCATCACCGAGCTCTCCTCGTTTTCCTTCTCCTCCTTCTTCCGATCGTCTCAACTCCTGTTCTCACTCTTTCCTATTTCGTTTTCGTTTTTAACATGAGAAGAGGTGATTATCTTGGGAAATACCCAAAATACGTTTAAGTCTATCTTATTTCCTTATTTACCCCACTGCCCTTATGGGTAATTTCACATTTTTTTTATTTTTATTATATATATATATTTATATATTATAATTTATATATAAATATATATTTATCAATATGTCGCGTCTAAAATTTTGGTTTGCGCGTTAACGAGAACCCTCAGGCATGCACACCATCGTATATCCTATGCATGTCACTCGTGACCCTGCGTTTCAATATGCGCCCGATAATTTATCATTATTTATTAATTTTCTATTTTAATATATATTTATATATATCCCCAATATACATAAATATATATTTAAGCCTATAATTACGCCTATAATTACGTAATTTACTCCAACAAGTACACTTGGACATTAACGCTATCCCGCGTCTCATGTGTGTCCTCCTTGACCCACACATAGTACTAGACATTCTTCATTTACCTAATTATCCATTCGTATATACTAATACACACCATACAAACACAATACATCACACAATTTCACGCACGCGTTAATCGAGACAAATCGACTTAACTAGGAGCTTAACTCGGATTAATTGAGATTCGGATTACCGCTAACACGTGCTTAAGGTAACGAGTCGTTACAGCATGCACTTTAGTCCCTTTCTTAATCAACAATTATGTCACTCAAACTGTTTCAATTCAAAATTGCATTCACAACCAAATTAATGGTTTTTCTTTTAAACAAATATGATTCACGAATCAATGTACTTTTTGATTTTTTCTGTCCTGTATCGAGTCATTAATGATTGTGAAACTTCTATTTTTCTTCAAGAAAAATTATAGTCCCTAAACTATATGTACATATGTATATTTATTTATTTAAAAATTATATATTCATATAAATTCATATATTATAAATTAATGAAATCATAATTTGCAATTAATAGATAATAATCAAAGTGTAAGAATATTTATTATCTAATAATAAAAAATTGACAATTAATATTTTGTAAAAGGGGTGGAGTGTTTGACAACGAAAATAGTAAAGCCATGTTGTTTTCTATATTAAAATTAAAAATACGCATATGTAAGGTTATGTATACCAAAAAAATAAAAAAATTATTAATTAAATTCTTAACTTTTGTTCCTGATTTACATCTTTCTATAATTTGTAAAAATAAATACATAAAATATTATTGAAGGCTATAAAAATAGTAGATCAACATTGAAATTAAATGCTAATTAATAAAAATATATATAAATCCATATAAAAACTCATCAAAAACTATACTAAAAAATCTTTATAAAAAGTCATAATTTGAAATTATTGGTCTTTATATTTTGGCAAATAGTATCATTTGGTCCCTGAACTTTTAAGCTTTTGTTAATTTGGTCTTCAAACTTTTATCACTTCACTTTTGGTCCCTAGACTTTCATTTTCCTCTGCTTTTCATCATTTTGTTAAGTTTATAGAACAACAAACACTAACAAAATGGTTCACAATCAATTTTTTGAGTTGATAAATCAGTTGTGAACCACCTGTGTATAGCTCGTGAAATATTTTTTTAGCGACTGTTGTTATCTAAATTTAACAAAATGACCAAAAGTAAAGGGAAATGAAAGTTTAGGAACCAAAATGAACTAATAAAAGTTTGAGAACCAAATCAACAAAAACTTGAAAGTTTATTGACCAAATGATACTTTATGCATTATATTTTTGTATTTGTCACTATTGTAGTTGTTTTTTTTTTTTTTTATCAAAGCACTTTTGTTGTTGTAGATTAGTATTTTCGCGTAAACTCAACCATGATTTAGAAAAAAAGGTTAATATGAGTGACCAAAGTGTACATTTTTAAAACCACACAATATTATACCAATTTGTATTTTACCCCATTTATTTAGTAACCATGCAAATTATGCAATACACTTTAAAAGATATGCACATCCATCTCAAAATGTGTCACAACTTTCAAACAAGGGTTTTATTTTTATGGTATTCGATGTCAACTAGTAGATACTATTGAGACTCATATGTGGGTGAACTTCCCAACTCAATCAAGTTTCTTTTATCATTTGGAGCAATCGTTTGTTAGTACACAAGCATTTAACTATAAGAAAATATTTTTTTAACTCACTTTGGACACCCAATTAGGTACCTAGCTAGTCGGTCCAAGTGGGTGTCCTTCTATGTTATACAACTTGAGGAGTCCATGCGTACACCTTAAGGTGTATCGCACGACTGAACATCTACTTGACCTCACTAGTTGTCCAAAGTGAGTACTCTAACACCTTCCTTAGCTATAAAAATACTACTTTAAAAAAAAAAAATCAATTTCAGTTTTGACTTTAGGGGCAATTGAGACATTACCCCGAAAGCAGTGTTGGGAGTTGGGCGGACGGAACTCTTGTTTTGCATTGGGTCCTACCTGCAATAAGAAGAAAAAAAAAGGTGGGGTTTATTGTTGAGTCAGAAGCGATGTACTACGCATACGCAGACGCAGTGGGCAGCGCTATCCAGATCTAGTATTGGGCGGCTGTGGTCGTATCCTGCTGACTCTAATCCCACGCGGCGGATAGCTGTTGTCTATCACCTCAATTCAACGTAAATATGTTTTGACAAACAAATACAGTAAAATAATAGTAATGTATAAATCTATATAAAAATAAATATTAACAAAAATTTAAAAAATAAAAGAATGTGCTACAACACTTAAGAAGTCGCCCCTCCCTTCATTACTATAACGATTTCTAGTAAAATCCTTACATTCAAAATTATAAGTGATTTTTGATATTCGAGTATGTATTTATTATCTTTTTTTTACTTATTTTACTTTTATATAATCTAAACATTTATGATTCTTTATTTCTTCAATTTATTTAATGTCAATAGACATATATGTAAATTACACTTGCAATTAAGGTTGTTTTAATTTGTGTGTTTTTGCCAAAACAACTTACATTATTATTGACCGGAGGATGTAATATTTTTTTAAGAAACTCAAAATAATATTTGAGTCGCATTATAGACACTTCACTTTTTTATATGGCAATTCAACAGTTTAACTGTTAAAATGAGGGTCATTTCCAATCATAACCTCAATAAAAATAACACTTATCACGTTGTTATGTGCACCCTACTTTCATCCTTTCACACTCCCTTTGTGATTTGTAAGGCACCTTTTATTCGACCTCATTTTCAAGCTTTTTTTTTTGTGATAAGAAAAAAACAAGTTACCCACTACAAGGCTTGAACTCCTATTACCCAAGTACTTTCATACCTAGTTGGTTATTTTCGAGTTTTTTTATGACAATAGTAGTGAATTGCACGATGAAAAATGATTTGCAAGAGAAAGATTTGCTCATTTGATATTTTTGTATTTTTTATAGCTTTCTGAAATGGAGGGAACCCTCGTTTTTTGAGTGACTAGGTCTCACAATTCCGGATATCTAGTTAACAAGTCAATTAGAATCCACTGAACTTCTAGTTGGAGAGTCGATCGGAGCTCATCAAACCCCTAACTCGTCAATTTCAGTAGGACATCACCGAATTTCAAGCATAGGTCTCAACCCCTATGAATGAACGATTTACAATTTACCTAGAAAGCTCAACGAACAACCGACAAAGCAAAATAACAAAGAATAAATCACCTCTCAAATCAGGCCAAATTTTGAATATCAGTTTACGACTCAGACGACACGCGAAAACGCTAGAAAATGGCAAAATCCTTGTCCAAAACAGCAAATGCGATTCGGGAGGTTTTGATCATATTTTCGAAAATGGGGCGCGTTGAATGAGACAATTGGGCATTTTGGGGCATTCGATGAAAAGGTTGAGATGCCCTGTACAGTTCATTTTGAACTCAAAAAATTGACTTACCCTTTTGAAAAGGTGGGATGCCTAAGTATAGTGCGATTCTATTTTTTTTTTTTTTTATGATGACCGTGACTTTCAACAAAAATTTATTTATTTTATCACTTGGACTGGATTGGATTAGATTAAAAAATCGTTAATCTAGCTAGACTATTCAGATTTCGGATAACCACAAATCCAATCTGATCCGATCCGTTTAGCACATCAACACATATACATATCTGATCATATGTATTATAGTATCTTAAAGAGCATCAATTTTAAACTATAATATCTAAAAGACCATACTTGTTCTTAACTCTTTTATTATGTTTTCAACCTTTTTTATTATAGGTTGTATGTTCAACGTGCACTTATTTTGTGCTTTTGTGAAAGTGTATAGTGAAGATTTGTGAATGACATTTATTTATGTAATAATTGCATTTTGAAGGTTATTGTGATGACAAGTTTGTGAGAAATATACTATATATAGATTGGTAGAATGTATGATGTAAATTCGTCATTCTTAATATGTATAATTCTTGTGATTCCTTTGATTAAGTCTAGTTTCATAAATCTTTAATAGGAAAATGTCAATCTGTGAAACTTGATTCAATCTGGTTCGCATTTTACAAATTGAATCGAGTTGAATTGATGAATTATTTGAACTGGATTGAACTATGATTTTTCAATCCGCGATAATTGAATTGGATTTTGGATGGACCCTAATTGGACTGGATCCAATCTACTAACCAAAAACACGCCAACCTTTACATGTGACGTCAAAATTAACATGCACACAATATTTATATATGATATACATTATAAGATTTTACTTAATTATAAGTCCCATATATGATTTTTTGTTTCATATTATCATATATAATTTTACATGCAACACAATGGACTTAATGATTTTTTATTTTTATTTTTTGAAACCACAATGGACTTGGTTATTTTTCTTCCAATTTTAGTACTTAGATCTCTCCATATTTCCCTCTTAATCACCTTTTTTCTTGAAAATCTTAGTCTTTTGCAACTATAAACTTCTTTTTTATTATGTTCCATCAAGAAAGCAATGGAGCGTTGCACGTTTTGTTTATAGTCGTGTATGAACACCATCAAACAATAAGCTCACGCGTGTGTTGATATATATAATAGGAAATTAGGAATGAAGTAACTCTATAAGTAGAGTCTAATATACATTATCAGAAATACTGAGATTTTCCATGTCCAAATCACTAAAATTCTCTTAGTGATATACTGGATTCAGTTCAATATATAGTCAAATAAATCCAACAAACATACTAATTTACGCAAGTAACACAACTGCCCATTAAAAAGAAAATTGGTTTGGGCTTCTATTAGAACTGACAAACAAGAAGCAACCAATCAAATACATTTCATTGGAACAGAAAAGCCTTAATGTAATGTACTTGGATGGATTATATAAGATGATATATTTAGATAGAAAAAGCAAAATACAAAAGTGATCCCTCATTGTGATGGATGCTTTGGGCATCTGATACAACAAAATAGAGTATTAAGTAAGTGTTGAGTCTGAATTCATACACAAGTGATTTTCTGATTTTGATTCTACAAGCTGGCTATTGTAAAGACATGAAGGTTGGCATCTAATACACCAAAATGACAACATACAAGCTGCTATGTTAAAGACTAATGTTAGGTGATGACAGCTGCAGGCGCTACACAACCTGACTCAAAACTCCATGGCAGTTCATCGCAGGGTCTTCACATCCAATAATAGCCGTAAAACTGGAGATTTTGTTTTATAAGTACTTACATCGAATGAAAATCACTTCCAAAGCTTGATGAATTTGTCATGGCTAGCAGATGCAACCAGTCCCGTCACGCTCGACACTGCCAATGCTGCAATAAGTCCATCATGGGCAGACAGAGCCATCGTCTTGTTCTCAGTCATGTTCCAAAGTTCAAGAGACTGTAACGAAAGAAGGAAATTTGCTTAGTAATTATGGAAAATTAGCATCCATAATGAACCACTTAACTTTTTGCTAACGGGTTTCATCTTAGAAAGAAGAGAAAAGTGGCTAAACTTGTATCAGTATTGAATTTGGCAATTTGCCAATCACATTCAAGTAACAGCAAGGACTAGATAAAGTGGGACGTTTTTGATTGAATCATCGAAGATAAAGTGGAGACTTGAAAAACCACTAACACAATTCTCTAAAATAGAAACATGGAATACCACGGATAGTTTCACTTTAAATATGTAGTTCCTTGAACATGCAGCACAAGTTTACCAATGAAATCAAACATTGCAAGTAAAATTGTAAAGGAAAATGCTTTTGTAACCCAAAAAAGACACGTAGGAAAGACACATCAGTTGGCATCCATTGTTTTTTGCAATGTGTGTGCGCATGCATCTCAATGTGTATCGAAGGGACACCAACAAGTGCTTATCGAAGGGATGCCTTTTTCAGGTTTACATCAGCAAGGTCCAATTTTAAAATCAAAGAGTCGTGCGGTTGTTGCAGCCAGTGATTGCGAGGCGTATCCTAGGTATCACCTAGGCATTTTGGGGCAAAACTGCTTAGGCGGTAGCCTAGGAGGAGGCATAGTCCTAACTACTTTTAGTCCAGAATAAAGCAAACAGGTCATTGAACTTGAGCAAACACAATCAAAATGTAAAGCCGTAAAGCCTGATTTCAGTAGTCGTCGTAAATGAATTAATAAAAAGAATGACAATCATGACCAAAAAAATGATCAGCGTCACTTACCTTGTAACAGCCAATAACCAATAGAGATGAATATGTAGGATGAAAAACACAAGAGTGGAACTTGTTTCCATTACAGCTCAACTCGTGAACGCACTCCCCTTCACCTCCGGAACCAAATGTCCAAACTCTGACAGAATCCTCACTTACAGATGCCAATAGCTCACCTGATGGATCCCAACAAACAGAATGAACTGGTTTTGTATGTCCCTGCAGCACACAAGCATGATTATTTTATCAAAATCACAACAAATAAATGAAAGCACGCTCCAAATAATGTCATAGGATAGAGAAGACAACATAAATGTTATTAAAGCACAAGATATACAAGGCTGTGACGTTTCTTAATGTAACAAGAAATTCAATTTCCCTATTGCTTCTCATTTTTCTCAACTGCATTAAAGTACATAAAAGATTGTTGCATACCAAGGAAAAGGAGCAACTCAAAGAAAATAGTTAGAAACATCGTATCGAGACCATAGTATAGTTCATAGATATAGCTAAAACCTTAATCTAAAATGGAAGTGCAGTAGTGTTGTCTAGAGATGCTGCTCCATCACAATAAGAATGAGTAAAAAAAATCATGGTTCTCATGCTACAGCCCAAGCACAAATATTGCAAGCCAAATTCTAAATCAGATGTGTTCAAGTTCATTTCACTAACTTAAAATTTGATTGCTCTTGCTTCAAACTTTTAGAATAATGACCAAGTGGGTAGCTCACTGGTTTGGTATGGCGCCTCTTGTGTAACAGGTTGGGGGTTTGAGCCTCCTTGGAGCCAAAAAAAATCAAATTTTTCTACAGAAATGACCAAAACATTCCAACTCTAATATTCCAGAAGTTAGAAATAAGAGTAACCAAATTTTCAGATCTATGCAGTTACTGCCTAAAGATTGGTTGAACCATAGAAGATAAATAGATGTGATTGTAGGAACTCACATACTCTTATGTGTTGCTGTGTATTTTTTATTTTTTATTTTTGAAAAATGTTGCTTTGTATTTTACGCGGTGCTTAAGAGTTGTTATTTCTTTTTGACAATGTTCAAGAGTTGTTATTTATCAATATTTTTTCCCACAAATAGAAAAATAGCAATGAATTTAAGAACTTTTCCCAAGAGGTACCATTGAATTCTATGGGGGAAGGAGATGTTGGACAAGTTTTAGCTATCTACATGGACTGCCTTCTAGAATCTACTATCCACATTCACACATGTCAAAGTGTTTTCAGTTCATTTAACCAAACCAACAATTTCAGTGATAAAACACAAACTAGGTGATTCACATCCTAGGTAGTCGGTTCCCAAGCAGACTCAAAGAACACTGAACAACAACCCATTCCTAACTACATGACTTCAGTTGCCAGGAATCTGTTTCCTCCATTCTATATCAATGGCTTTGACCATAGTCTCACTATTATTTCTCTATCTCATTTCAGGTTTTCCACTATCCATGTCATTATCATTTCGTCGATATGTCATTTCTCCTAGCAGTCATTAGCCTAAGTTGCAAAGTCTTAAAGTGCTTTTCTCTCATTGTTTATCCCATTAGAGAAACTCTTACCATTTTTGTGCATTAGGATACTTTCTTTTAATGAGGTGGCACACTTTTATCTTAGCACTATGAGTGAAAAGAAATCTGGCAAGAGAAAAAAAGAAACCTGAAATGAATGCCTGCAGGCTTGGGTCTCAACATCAAATATTGAAACAACATTCTCAGCAGCAGCTGCAAGATATTTTCCCTGACTTGGTTGAAACCTCATCTGAGACGTTGCACCCTGCATGAAGTAAAATCTCTATTTTATCAATGAAAAAAGATTAACCAAGAACCACGTCAAGATGCATTAACAAGAAATTTGGAAATCAATGCCTATACCTTGAAGACTCTAGCACAACTGCCATTGTTGATGCTCCAGTAACGTATTTCACTGTCCGCATCGCATGAGCAGATCAAGTCTTCTTTATTTGGGTGAAAATCAAGAGACATCACAGATGCAGAATGTCCTGTAAAAGTACGAAGAGAATAACCTGGCTGCATGAATTTATACGAAGAGTCAGAAATATTCTAGCATGCTGTAGACAAAACTAAAAATAGAAGTTACAGAATCAAACAATAGCTAAGGCAATCATAGAAGAGTTAAAATCTAGAGAAATATACGGTTGATTGAGGCCAATGCCAAATTAATGAGCCAGGAACAAAACCTTTTTTTTTTCCTCTTATCTTAGCCATTAGTATTACCATGCATAATATCTTCACAAAATAATTTACTAAATTATAAGACCTTAAATATCTTCAACTAGGCCGTTAATAGAATTCAGACATAATGCTGAAAATGATGATATTCGAACAAGAATTTAAAATCAGACAAACCCACTCTCAAGATTGTCATCCTATTTCATCGCGGACACCACGGCAAAAGAAAAGGAGTACCTGCAGTATATATCCTTGGGACTAAAACAGAAATGGAAAGTTCCCAATCAATATGGTCCAAACTTCCACATTACACAGTTCACAACATAGTTCCCAACTAATTCTTCTAATCCACTTTAGTTATAATATGCCATTCATGGTATTCAACTTGAGTTCATAGAAACTAGATCAATCAGATAAAAAGTGTAAACGGAAAAGGTTAAAAGGCATCAGCTTCAGCCACCAATAAATATAACTGGATCAAATTTTCACCGACTCGACAGACTCCCATACGAGTACCATACTCAGTCATATTTGAAACCAATAACCCAGTTTTATCACTTACCAAGCGATCCAAATGATAGCAAGCAGATTTGGTGGTTGCTTTTTCTCTCAACAATAAACTAGCATTTATATGCATGAAAAGGATTTACAAATTCAAAGCACTTAAAACCGTCAATTAATTTGACATTGAACTAACAAGTAACAACTACAAGTAATTTTCAAAGAAGTGCAAAAACTATAATTCATGAATCAGATACTTATTTGACAACAATATATACATACGTACATACATACATATATATATATATATATAAAGAGCCTAGTTATTACCAAATTTGATAAACAACCTAATTGATTATCCACTGACAATTATGAACTCTTGTCAACTCCACAGATTAACTACTATAATAGAACAACAGAAAGCAAGCAAGAAAAAAGCATCCAGAATCTTAACAAAAATAAACGGAACAGAAAGCAATGTTAATCAGCAGTCTTCTAATTTATATTTCATGTCGACCAGAAGTTGGTCAATATTTCTAGCAGTCCAAATAATCAACAGGAAAAGGAAACAAAAACAACTACAAGTGAAGAATCGACAAACTCAAAACCAAGGGAACCACAAATACGAAGAAGTTTCTTAGGAAGGGAAAAAATAGAAGTGTTTTAAAGTTAACAAAGAAAAAAAAAATACTTGAGTGTCAAGATAAACAAGGAAAAAGACAAAAACAATTGTTTAACTTACATTTTCAGCATCCCAAACCCTGACAGTTTTGTCAAATGAAGATGTAGCCAAACGTGGCAAGCTTGGGCTAAAACGAACATCAGTAACCAACAAACCATGCTCTTCCAGAGTAGACTTGGGCTTTAGTGAGTCTGCATACCACAATACAGCCTGCACAGCAGAATTATTGAGGTGTTTTATGCAATGAGTTTCAAAGAAGCAAAATGCCAAACAAAACTGAAGTAACAAGTCACTGGAAAGTCTCTTATCAATGTATCAGTAGGGCATTCTGGAACTTCACTTTTTTAATGGTCCACTCAACTTTCTGAGCACCATTAAAGGTTAGAGGCAACGTTCAGAATTTATAATGTTACCGGGCATAACTAGCTGAATTTTAAGCAATTTTTATTGGACCAAACTATAAATTACATGGAAACAACAGAAAACAAAAATTCACTAGCTTAGTCAAAAATCATAGTAAAATATGTTGAATATTATCAAACTGGTTGCAGTATTTGTTAAATCATTTGAAAGAAAATTCTAAAGAAGAGAGAAAATTCAATGATTCAAACACTTAATTGAGTCCTAACTTAGTGCAATAGGGCTATTAATCTCTTTTATAGCATGAATCTTTGGACATTACCCCTAGCCCTAGTATCATTACATTAAATTACACAGGCTTTTTTGTTTTGATAATGTACACAGTCAATCGTTACAAATATTAACAACTGCCTTAAGTTTCAAGGTAAGGCAACATATCATAAATATTCTACCAAGTTTTATAGTCTTTACACGAAGTAAAATATTCTAAAAAATTTCTCAATAATTTTGACAAAATTTTCCAAGTAAAATCGCACTTCCATGAATGAATTCCAAAAGGGAGTAAAATACAGAGTGAAATCGGACTTTCATTATTTGGCAAGAGGTCAAATTGGTTTGTTCTCAAATTCAGAGAAATGGGAATTCGGCTAATGGGTCTAGATGTGTCCATTCTACAGTTAGTTACTCGCCTATTTTCTTTTTCTTTATTTGGTTAATAATGAGCATGGATTACTCGGCTAATGAGTCTAGATATTTGTCCCATCTCCAATAATCAATAAGTGTTTCCACAACTTATAATACCGTACTAATTTCTCCTTACGCAACAGCATCATTAATTTTCCTTGGGGTAAATTTACTCGTAATAAATTATTAGATTTATTTTGCCACGAGATAACTCTTCTACAAGGTTCATCAATACAAAATCTAATTGATCATTCTAAATTTGAAAGGAAAAACTGACAATAGACAACCATTCATTCAATGGTTTGGCATTAATATTCAATTAAATCATTAGTTAATTCCATCCACCACCTAACCAAAAATACCTTCTGCCAACTTTATTTACCTTCCCAGTGGGAATTCATTTTTGGAAGGCCCCCCTCTCTTAATTTTTTCCATTCTACCAATGAAGAATCTATGCTCTAACCAGCTAACAACACCTGCAATGTAGTCACTGATGACTTCTTCCAATGGCTTTTAAGAGGATTATCTGTCTGTATCAGGTGTTATGGATTACAAAGAGGGAAAAGAATGCCTCCATATCCTTTGTTAGAAAGTGCGCGGACTTGCACCCTTCTTCAGATGTGGCGTGACAGGAAGTGGACTCCCTCCATTTCAATATTGGTAGCCTTGGTTAATCTAATTCATAAAGTACAGGAAGTGGACTCCCTCCATTTATAATTGATATCCCTAAATACACTCCCATTCCTAGTCAATTCTAGTTGGGGCAATAAAAGCCATGCTAGAACATACATTCCATTATGTAGGCATCAGTTTACAAAGAAAACATGTCAAACCACTCTCAACTAATTTTTCTCATTTTATCCCTAAATAGGAATATTTCTGCCATTCATGAAGACTTTTCATTGCTAATTTAACGTTCTAATCTTTTTTCAGATATAACACAGAAATTAGCTCCCACTTCTAGTAGACATCTAAACTTTCTTGGAAACTAAGTCGTGTGATTATAATTTTCTATAATACCAACACGCCTGCAGATGCTTCCACCATCTCAACAATACATAATTTGGTTGGAATAGTTGGGACTGGAAGAAAAGAGAGAAACAAAGAGGAAGCAGAGAGGATGAGTTATACATTGTACTAATCAGAGCAAGAGCTTTAAAATGGACCATTAAAAGGTCATAGTCGTGTCATAAAACTAAGAACCCCAAACAAGACTACACAACGGGAACTTTTTTTTCCCCTGAAATGGAGATAAAGCAGATTTTCCAAGCATGCCCAAAGTCCTCACCTTTTTATCATGTCCACCACTAGCAAGCAGTTTTCCATCTGCTGAAAAGTGGCAAGATACAACTTTACTTGAACTGGCTCGGGCAAAATTGACCTCAGTGAAAGTGAATCCTATATACCAAAGAGAAAATTCAAGCTTCAAGAAACAGCATGTTCACAAGCATTTCATGATTGAAATGTTCTTTCCATAGGAAGTAGCACAATCATACCTTTGCTGAGATCCACCTCTCGACCAACTGTATCTCTATGGTCGTTATCCTCATGAGACAAGTACGAATCAACATTATCATCCAGAGACCCATCAATATCTTTATCATCCCACTGCCGAGGTGAGGAAACAAGACAGCAAACAATTTTAAAAGCTTTATATCCACAAACATACCATGTGACAAGATAAAAGATAGTATGCAAACCAGCTGATTTGAAGGTGACGCGAGGGTTCCAGTTCCATCAGAGCCAAACATCATCAAGGGCTTCGATGAACTACCACTTTGTGGCAAAGATGGCATGGAGATCACATCTCCAGGTGTGTGAGTTGAGGGCGTTGATGGTGCCGAGCTTGGTGAAGGTCCAGCTGTGTTTGCAGTACCAGAACTATTGGCAGGACCAGAAGATGACACTGGCTGCTTCCTTTTTCGGCCACCCGGATTTTTTGAAGCCTTAAGATTCAGCAGGAACAAAATTAAGTGCAGAACAATTGTAAATAATTCTAAACGAAAATATGTTGATTACCCACCAATTGAGGAGTAAAGGTCACGAAGTTTCTTATTGGCCCAGTAAATAAAATATCTGAGAAATGTTTATGGAAGAAAAAATAATAGCTCTTATCATAGGAAGACAAAGAACACCGACCTGATCGTTTCCTCTAATAGAATTTGGCATGCTACCATCAGCTGTTATGATGCCAGCCCCCATTTTGTCTTGGGGATGAAGGTGTTGGTTTGAAGACTGGGAGTGCTGACTTGAAAGTGCATGCTGTTGAAGCTGCTGTTGCTGCTGTTGATTGCTGCTCTGTTGCTGCTGATGTAACTGAGCTATTTTCTGCCATAAATAAGAAAATCAACTAAGGACAAGCAGAGCAGATAAAACGAATAGGAGTGAATGAGAGAGACACCTTCATCAGTATATCAGTGTCTCCACCTCGAGGTAAAACAGAGCAAGCAGGAATTGGTGATCCAACATTAGGAATTATATCAACAGAATTTGGCTGGCCATCTTTCCCCAGACTCATACTTCGATTATTGAGAAGCATTCTCAGTCTTCTGCTGTCAACATCGTTAGTTGATGGAGATGTCATATTCTGTTGTGCCTGCATCAGAAGCTGCTGTTGCTGCTGATGAGCAGTCAACATCTGAAGCTGATGAAATGGTTGGGGTGACTGCGCAAATGTTTTTTGCTGCTGAAGAATTCCAGACCGTAGTTGATCAAGCCCCTGCCATCCAAAAGATGAAGAAACAAATTAATAGTGCAGTAGACCATCCACACTAGCAAGACTTAAAGGGAGACCAAATAATGGGATAATTGAGATAACATCATATCACAAAAACTGTAAAGCAGATAGTGACCAAATGAAATGCGCTAAACAAAAACATGTACTTACTAATAAAATACCTTCCTTCTCTTTCACAACACAGATTTTGCATGGAAACATATGGTACAACAACAACAACAACAACAACAACATAGCCTCAGTCCCAAATTAATTGGGGTCACCAACATGGATCAAACTCTTCCATTGTGCTCGATCAAGTGCAATTGATGGTGAGCTTTCCAAATCATTCAAATTCCATAATTAATGCGTCCCAAGTTAACTTTGGTCTACCCCTACCTCGTCGAATTTCTTCAGTTTCTATTGAGTCAAGTTTTCTAGTGGGGACATTTGTAGGCTGTTTTTGCAGGTGACCAAACCACCACAACCACCCTTCCCTAATCTGTGTCAATTGGTGATACTCTTACTTGTCTTTGTAGTTCCATAGAGCATAGCTGGCCTAATTGCGGTCCTCTAAAATTTTCATTTTAACTTGATAGGAATATTTCGATCATAGATCACACCCGTTGCACTCCATTTCTTCCATCCAACTTGAATTCTATGTGTGACATCATTCTCAATATTGCCAGCATTTTGTATGATTGATCCTAGATATCTAAAGTGGTTCACCTTAGGAACTTCTACTTCCTCTAATTTTACCATTCCATCATCTCGATGTCAAGTATTTTTAAACTCACAGTGCATGTACTCAGTCTTCATCCTACTCAACTTAAAAGCCTTTAGATTATAATGTATTCCTCCAAAGTTCTAATTTCCTATTCACTTCATCTCTTGCTTCATCCACTAAGACAATATCATCTGCAAATAAAATACAACATGATATATCCTCTTGAATATGCCTAGTTAGTTCATCTACAACTAGAGTAAAGAGATATGAGCTTAAAGCCGATCCTTGATTTAGTCCTATCATAATAGAAAATTCTTTTGTAGTTCCTCCAAATGTCTTTATCTCATCACTATTTCCTATACATATCCTTGACAGTGTCTATATATCTAGCATGCACTCATTTTCTTTCTAGACCCACCAAAGAATATGGAAACGACCGTGACCTGGCGATCAGTCCTACATGGCATACTTGGTCATAACTTGGGCATTGACACCGAGGTGACTACAAATATTTTGTGTGCGCACATGTGTGTATAGTTTATCACCAGTTTTCATGAGCGAGTGTGTGTCCTCAAGCTACATGCACGCAAACTTTGGTAGGACGGTATGGATGGGACTAATTCATGACTTAGGGTTCATTTTATAATGTAAGTACCTAAGTTATTTTGATGGGGTAAATCTAATTAGTCTATGTTGAAAAAGATGATAAGGTCTAACATGAATTAAATGAGGCTATCTAACCTAGCTTGGGACATTGGGTAATTTATATGTACGTTGATTTAGCTAGTCTGAGTGATGGAAATCACAATAATGGAGCCAAAACTAATACTAAAAGCCCAAGTTAGTGTGGTCAAAAACCAATTGAAGTTTAATAGGGTCACTAAATGAATGAACAAAATGATGGATTTGGCTAAGTCCTATACTATTTTTTCAACCAATTGATCTAATCTTGAGATCTACATTTCTAAGGAATCAGATACTAGAATGGTGGGAATCTATGGGTGCATGCCTTGAGAAAATCCCTACCTTAGAGATCCTTAAGTGAGAATGATCTAAGGCCTAGATCTTATAAGAACATAGTACATAAATATGTAACTTAGTTTTTTCTAATGCATAAACGGTTGGTCAACGCATATGGTAAGTGATATGTTGCTCCTTAACCAGTGGCTTTGGTTTCAAACCTTGGGAATGGAAAAGCCACCGTTGGGAGCTCTCCCCTTATTCAGGGCGCGACTCGGGGAAAAAAACCATTCTAACATAAAAATTTGAGAGCAAGAGGAGGGGAATTGAAGACTTGGCTGGAATTTGTGATTTGGGAGGCAAAGAAGAGAATTGAAGCCAAAACTCCAAAGGGAAAACAATTCCATCAAGAACTAAGCCCTAGGTATAACCATCTCTACTCTTTGTTAAAATGAATGTCAAGAATGCATGCTTGGGTATTGATTCTAAATCATTTTTGAGATTGTTGGTGGTTATATGAACCTTGTAATTCCAAAGTAATAGGGGATGATTCAAAGGTATTTTCAAATGCTTTGTGTTAGACCCTTTGTTACTATGTTTGGGTCGGTCATTCCTAGTTGGCAAAGGATTGTCAAAACATAGTCAAAATTAGTTAGGGTGATTGACGAAACGAAGGAATAAAGATTGACGCCTTGACTCAGCAAGATATCGAGTGTAGATACAACTCAGAGTTTGAGTAGAAAGTTGATTCCGAGTCAACTACAACATTGAATTCCGTAAAAGAGAAGGTGTAATTGAAGTCGAAGCAGGAATCATATTACGAGTCGAACACTGCTACAAGGCAACAATCAACATTAATCTACAACAATAAGAAGTTCAATATGTTGAACTTCGAGATGGATTACAACAACAAATTTGAAAGAAAAGGTGCATAAAGGACTAAAGAACTTTACGAAGACAACAAGTCAACGTTTGAGACAAACTTGAAGGCTCAAGTGTCAATCGTTGGTTGAATCCAACAAGAGCTAACTAAGAGACCGAGGAGATTTTCCAAGTTGTAACAGTTTTAGGACCGAATTCCTAAACAGAGTAGGTAGACTGAGAATATAAATACTCATGTAACCACATTGTGTGGGCATCACTTTTAGCGTTAGAGCAAGAGTTCATTAGAGTGGTTGTAACACATAATTAATTTGATTAATTGATTGTTCGAGCTGAGCCCACGCAAACGAGACGTGAAGGTCTTACTGCGTTGCCAAATCTCTTGGTTTTGGTGTGTATGTGCCATTATTTATCACTGCATAAACTCGTTAGTTCCCACTGGTTTTCAAAACTTAACATGTTGGTTTGCAATTCATAGTCATCAAGTTTTTGGGTTCAGAAACTGTTTTTTGGTTCAAACATGTTGTGGAATGATTTTAAGGAACCAAGAGTCTTGAAACCTTGCTATTGTACTCACTTCATGGTTATTTAAATGAGTTTTAGAAATTAGTTGCCTTGCTAGTAATTCACACAAGTTTTGGAAAATTTTGATGTTCTTGAATGTGGAGTTGATGAATGCCTTAATTGATTTTAATTTGATTAAATTGATGATAATTGTATTGAAGAGTTGCTATTTTTGGGCGTTTGGACCCCTGTGAGGAGAGGCGAGGAGGTTCAGTGCTTTGGAGGCAGCCAAGGGATTGAAATGGTGGTGCGAAATACCCAGTTTTGAAATGCAGAACTGGGCAGCCTGACCTGCGTCAAGTAGTACAATACATAGCCCGAGAACACAAAAAAATTTTGGGTTTTCTTTAGGGCTGTCCCAATGGTTTGAGGGGCTCTCCAGGGTTTTACTCACACAAAATCCCTCAATATATTGAGGGTCAACTACTTGGACCAAAAAGGAGTATTTTGAACAATTTTAATTGGCGTTTTTAATAATTTTTGAAATTAATTTTTGATAAAATCTTTTTTTGGAAAATTTTGAACTTAAACATAAATTGAACCAAAAAGGAGTTTCTATCAGGGTTTACTCACACCAAAACCTTCGTAATAGAAAGGATTAATGACTAAGGACCTTGGAGGAAAACTTTTAGGCCTTGTAGGTGTGTTAAAGCCACATAATTAGGTCTAAGAATGCAACAACAACAACAACAACATAGCCTCAGTCCCAAATTAATTCGGGTCAGCTACATGGATCAAACTCTCCCATTGTGTTCGATTTTGTGCAATTGATGGTTAGTATTCCAAATCATTCAAGTCCCTCTAAATTAATGCATCCCAAGTTAACTTCAGTCTACCCCTATCCCGTCGAATTCCTTTAGTTTCTATTGAGTCAAGTTTTCTAGTGGGAGCATTTGTAGGTCGTCTTTGCATGTGTCCAAACCACCACAACCGCCCTTCCCTAATCTTTGTGTCAATTGGTGCTACTCCTACTTTTCTTTGAATTTATATTTCTTATTCTATCTTTAAGAGTTTTACCACGGATCCACCAAAGCATCCTTATTTACGCTACGTTCATTTTATGTAATTGTTGTTGCTTTACCGCCCAACATTCACTTCTAATAATTAGGTCTAAGAAATTCACAAAAATGATTAAGTCACATTTAGGGACTGTTTTAAAATGAATTGAAGTAACCAAACCAAATGAACTCTAAAACACCTAAAAGTGACTCTAAATGATACCAAGAGCCTAGGGAGCTAGTACAAGGAGTCGGGAGAGTATTGCGAGGCGTGTGGGAGCCATTGTTGCATGGTTTTGGTTACATTTTGAGGTAAGTAAACCAGTAAGAGCGTCAACAATATTTATTTTCCATTTCTTGGTATTATATTCATGAAATGCATGCCGTACTTGTACTCCACTCATATCCAAGTGACCTAGGGTCTAGGTGGTCTACCTGTTGTGTCCTCTCGCGAGTTGAGCAATCGATTAGTGTCGTGGCTTCTCGTTGGGAACTTTCCATTGGATCAAGCATTCGACACTGTTATGGCTTTCCTTGGAAATTATCGAGCTGTTGAAAGTGACTCAAATGAGTTATAGTGCCAAGAAATTATTGTTGGGTAGTTGGAAGTGGCCTCAGACCCAATGTGCCAACGTCAAGCTATGATGTGGTATGAAGACCCACAGTTTGACCTTGGGCTACCTATTCGCCTATCCTTTCGTTGATTTAATGATTAGTCTGTCTATCATGCACTCTACTACTATCCTTTCAATTATTTAAATTCCCTCATGATTTAGAAACTATTGTTCATTTATATTCGAAAATAGTGTTGAATCTCTTCTAGAATTGTCCTCACTTTTTATGGCAATTGTAGGTCCCGCACTTGGTGATTACCTCTAAGCTACCCTCAGAGTCTGCTACCTCTCTTACTTGTCGTAGGTTTTGTTTGATATTTTGTATGTACTTATTATGATATACCTGATGTTTTTGTAAACATTTGGGTTACTTGGGGTTGTGAGACACGTCTGATACATGAATGTGGATATTTCTCTCTTATCACCAATTATATGCATGCGATCTACTTTATGCAGGATTTCCACACATAGGATTGTCCCGACTGATTTATTTTACTTAAGTTGCTTAAATTGATTCTTCCGCTGCATAGTATGTAATTTAAGACTAGTAAACCTTGACAATGACTCTAGTAAGTGACTTAAGGATAAATAACTTGAAGAAGAGGCTGACTAGGTAGGTGTTGATTCTGCAAGGGTTGACAGGGGGTCTACATAGGTCTAGTGTCAGGAGAGACCCAGTTTGTGGGGACCGGGGGACAGCCATACATATCACTACATAAGCATGCATTTAATATTCAAAAAAAGTTCAAATATACAATCGGAATACTTGATAGAGCTTAATCCTTGGAATTAAGTTGAAATTTGGTTGTAAGATTGAAAAGGCAATGAAAAGATCTAAAGGGATGATCAATTGCTCTCTAATATCAGGCAAATAAATTTTGATAAGATGCCAAAGGTGGCCAATGTAGCAGTGTTAAATTGTAACACCAAAAAAGAGTTTTGCAGGGCCTAAACTCATTTACAGTGAAATTTTATTTACAAATCTTGAAAAACTGATCATTTACCAGCAAATATAACATAATAGGAAGGATGCAACATCTTTCTTGTCATATCTAAATTTCACTAATGAAGCATTCCCGTCATGCAATATAATGAGTAGACTAGGTTTGGTTCAACTTGTGACAGCAACAGGACAAAACACTTCAACTGCCACTAGGTAAATATTATACATATTTCCTTTAATCTCTTGAAACTGGCTAAAAATCATTATAGACAATTAAAATATCAATTTTGTTCCAAAGAATAATTAAAAACATAAAAAAAAAAATGTTGATGAGTAAGAATACAACACAATAATAGTAGGAAGCGGCTAAACGGACTCCACTTTTTGCTGATAGGGCCCCATTACTTCTTTGTATCCCCTTTTTGAATTTTTTTTACTTGAAATACCCCACTTTTTTTTTTGAAATCCCAAAAATGCTCTTGTTCACCCCATCATCCTCACCCTCACCCTCACCCCAACACCCCTCAATCCTCACTGTTTCTCGATTTTAGCCATTGTAGAATACTTGTAATATGCCCAAAGTGTTGTAGGAGTATTTGTTTTCGTCGAACAAGGTCGGATCTGGTCTCGCGTACCCTAGAAGTGAAGAAGTGTCACCCGCGGGTTTTGGATGAACAGGGTTGAGACCTCTTTTAGAGGTTTCGGCCGACTCACACTGACCTCTAAAGAGGTCTCGACCAACTCCCACTGAGACCTTTGAAGAGGTCTCAACCGTCTCCCATCGAGACTGTGAAGGGGTCTTGGTCTCGGTGGGGGACGAAGGGAACCAACCAACCGAGACCTTTAAAAAGGTCTCAGAGAGGTATCAGTGGGAGTCAGCCGACACCTCTTTAGAGGTCACGGCCCTGTGTGTCAGAAACTCACAGGCGACAAGAACAAACAAAAAAATTTCAAAATTCCAAAAAAAATACATGAAAACGACAAAAAACTAGTGGGTTTTGCTCAGAATCGATTGACATTCTTGATTCCATTGGCATTTTGTGCCTAAAATGCAAGATTCAATCCCCAAATCGAACCACTAAACCCAACAACACCACAAAAACCGTCTCAAAAACAATAAAAAACCCAAGACAACTCAGAAATTGACACGAAAAGAGGTGGAAAATTCACTCACAGTGTCAAATCGACGTGGTTTCACCCAGATTTCGTCAGATTTGAGTCGGATGTAAGGGTGCAATTTGAGAATAGGGTTCAGTTGAGTGACTGGGGTAAGGGCGAGCGAGGGTGAGTGGGGTATGGGTGAGCAAAACCCTTTATATACAGGGGCAACATTGTCATTTCACTAAGGGGCAAAAACAAAATTTGAAAACGGGGTCCTCTTTGCAAAAAGTGGAGTCCGTTTAGTCACATCATAAAAGTAAGATGAATAAACTAACGGACAGGTAAAACAAACAGAATGATTGAAAATTGAAATTAATATCAAGATAAATTCTAACCAAAAAGAACTATAAGAACAGAATAACATAAAGCAGATGACGAGAACCATTTTATGATTAACTTACTGTTAGCGGCCATCCTTTCAAAGTTAAATTGTTACCCACCGCATTTGATCCTGAAAAAACATGATCCTTATATCATAAAAAAGCAAGCTTCACAATGGCATTCCAGAACAATTTTAAAATCAAATTGGTAAATGCTACACTATATAATTCATGTTAAATTCCAGCAATATCATTACTCGTTAGAGACCAAAGTTTGACAGTCAGAAGTAAATACCAGGAACACCGATTAATGATCCATCTGGCCCTGCAGCTCTAGGATTCAATACAGAGCTCATCTCAGTCTTAATATCCTGTTCAACAATTGCAGCCATGCCATTAAAAAAAAAGATGATAAGAAAAGTGACGGTTCAAAATTTAGTAAAAGCACTTATTGTTTAATCTTTCAACAAACGACTAGCTGTTCAATGGTCTAATAATAATCATAATGAAAATGATTATGATGACAATATTAGTTTTTAGTATTTAAGTAACTGATCAATATTTCAACATGCACCTGTGTAGAAACTGGAAGTTGCTGATTCCGAGCTTGCACTTGCTGAAGAGTCCCTGAGATACCACTTGCAGTACCATGCAAAACTTGACTGCAAAATTTGAGCGGTCATCAGTTGAAAGAATAAGATGGTCCAAATAGAGAAGTCACAGACAAAGCAACATAGCAAGCATACCCAGAAGGCTGGCCAGCTACAGCAGCTGACTTCAACATGGAAGCATGGTTTGAGTCCAAAAGAGGGCCCACATTTTCCCCAAACCGTTGCTGCAATTGATATTTAGACAAAGTTAAATGATACACATAGAGAAAGGTTAAAGACAGGCAACACCATAACCATAACCATTGAGAAACTAAATTACTTTCATAGCTCCCTCATCCAAACCATCTCTCTGCATTGGCAACTTCAATCTTTCTTCATACATCTTTGTCGCTAAGGCATTTGCAGTTCCAGAGTTTTGGCGCATCAAAGGATCATTGCCTACAGGTCCATTCACAGCACCATTTAGAAGGTGAGCTCCCTCTCTCTTTTGCTGCTGCTGTTGTAGTTGTTGTTGCTGTTGCTGATGAGCATGCCTCTGCAGCAAGAGTTGTTGCATCTGCATCTGTTGCTGCTGTTGTTGCTGCTGCTGTTGATGCTGATGTTGTTGCTGCTGCTGTTGATGCTGATGTTGTTGCTGTTGTTGTTGCTGCTGCTGCTGCTGCTGTGGCGGTGGTGGCTGCTGGGATACCTGTTGTTGCTCTCGTGCTTTCATTAACTGCGTCTGTATTTAAAATTTTTATATGACATTACTTTCTAATATTAGTCTTAAGGATTGTTAAATTGATATAAATATCCAAAACGAAAAGGCATGAGTAGCCTTCTATCTCCTTTAGATGGCCATTTATGCTGAACATGATTTTTCTTACCTATCGGTTTTTGGAGCCAGTATGCAAAAGAAAATTTAGCAAATGATGAAGAAAACCACCAACACTGAGGCTAAATCTCAAGATCTCTGATGAATCAAAGCACAAACTCAAGATCCCCAATGAGTTAAAGCTTTAATCATTTGTTAGATCACCACATCACAATAACCTATAGCCGATAAGTTGGGCCCAAAAACAAACATCAAACTATCCAAACAAAATCTTATGAGCACACATCTACCTATGTTGAAAACTGAAATTCCAAGAGGACATACTCAAGCAACAAAGGCGTAAAAAATTAGAAACCACAAACTCAATGCAAAAGCAATATAATAAATGAGTTGTTTATGTCAATGTTATATTTCCAAATTTGAAATTTTTCATGAGCACACAAAATACTTCTGGTTGATTACAGCTGGAATCAAAGAAAAGTTATTTCTACCACTTGGAGTTCCAATAGCAGATATCTCTCAAATATTCATAAATATGCAAACTAAAATTAGAAAGATGGAACCAAAGTGATACTGCCAACTGGAATTAGAATAGTGATCATTAAGTGTTAGCAAGTACCGGCGATCATCCAACAACAACAACAACAAAGCCTTAATCCCAAATTAGTTGGGGTAAGCTACATGGATCATACACATCTACTCTCGAAAAACAAATTGAATTCGCTAGATAGTAGTTAATTAAGAGACATCAACCATAATTTAGAAATCCGTACAAGGAAATAAATGTTGCATTGAACAAAGAAAGAAATACAGGCATGCCACTAACACTTGATGAATAATTACAGTCAAAGAAAATTTATGATATCTAGAAACCTGAAAGATGAATGATGAATTCATCACAAGTGAGAAGCTCATCATCAAATAACTAAGTCTACAGAACCTAAGCAACCAAAGAGTGGGTCTAAGACACACATTGGCAAGTTGAAGCAATAAGTTCAGAAAGCAGATAAGGATTTCAATAAAAGAAACCGTTGCTCTATGATTTGTTTCTTTTTCAAACAAATGTACTAGGCTTCAAATTAGATACAAAACTATCGGCCAATTTGTGAAGGTGCAGTACCTCAGGAAGGCCTTTTAAAAATTTTGCACAAAGATAGACTAGTCACTAGTCAAGATAAAAATGATCATCAGAATAGCTGAAAAGCAAAGAAAGTCATTATAGATCAATGAAAAAAATGCTGGTGATTCCCATTTGGGAATGAAATGTCATATATTAAAGCAGTTCAATGCGCCACTAGTACAAAGCAAACAGACTAAAACATATCAATGTGGCTCAAGTTCTAGAGGCTACTTGTGCATAACATAACACCAATAAAGGTAAGATATTTTCTCCTCAAGTTCAAAGGCTTGTGACGCCAGTTGAATGCTAGCATGCAAAATAAAGCAAATACAAGTACGAAAGTCAGAAGAGGAACACATAAAACACAGATATATCTACCAACGCAAACCAAAGGCAGCAATGCACATACTACAATCTGTAAGAGAACGCAAGACCCACCCACCTCAATGTAAGATGCAGCAACGTCAGAGTGCTTCTCATTCGTCCTCGCGATGAAGATATCCCAAAAAACCGACCACCACTCAAACAGAAACCCGCCGGGAGCATCAATAGCTGAAAAACACCCACACAATACCATTACAAAATCAATAACAAATTTAATGAAAACTCAATGTCTCTCCCCTAACCCTTCCGCGAAAATTTCTTGATGAACATACCAACAGGATCTGAAGACACTTTCCCTTCTGCCTGAAACGCCTTTGCAGTAGCCTGTAAATTTCTTTTCACTAAATAATCATAGATATACACATCCAACCTGTTATTCAGCAAATCACCCACAAATATTCAGTGGTAAACAACACGGGCGGGGGTTTCGATTACAGAAACCGAAGACTGGATGAAAATACAAGATACTGCATTAACAGAACTCATCAGCCACTAATGAATGCCCTAAAACCACACATTGAATTGAAACTGAAAAAGAGCAAAACCCCATCACCCAAATCTCCTCCTGAGGCAATGCCCAGATGCAGAACAAAACAAAACCTTCAAAGACAAAAAAGAGGGACATACAGAGAGTGTCCATTGCAGCTTAGACCTCAAACACCAAAACCCATCACCAAAAACCCACACCAACAACAACCCAACTATTGAAAACCAAAAACCACTAAAACTGAGAATGCAAAGCAACCCCATTTCACAGAACCAGCAAATGAGGGTGGAAATGAAGAACGTACATTTTATCGGCTTCCCAGTTGGTCTGAGACATGGTTTCAAAGCCAATGTCTCACCCCACAAGTTAGGGAAGCTCCGAGAGAAGCCCAAATCGTAGAGTGTTCACTCCAGAGTATCAGATTGTTGAAGATGTGAGTCTCTGGGTAATTAAGACAGAGCAGGAGAAGAGCCAAAGCGGGAGAGAGGGAGAGGGAAAGGCGGAAAGGCTGAGAAGCCTGAGATAGTGAGATGTACTGAAGAGGAGAGGAACACCATATTAACATATGCAAAATATTTATTTTAGGAATTATTAAAAAAAAATAAACGGTTTCTAGCTCAATGATTCATTGATTAATAGTATTTCTCTATACTTGTATTAAAATAGGAAATCATAATCTTACACACTTTCTCTGTCCACACTTCTTTTTATTATTTATGGTATTTTATCAGATGTGAATTTCACACTTAAATAAACAAAAAAAAAATAAAAGTCAAAAGTATGTATTTAAAATATGTGTAGGTTAATTTAACATTTTTCATTAAAATAATATCAATTTTTCTTATTTTACCAAATAGGAAAAGTCAAAAGACACTGTCCTGATTCTCCCCACTGAAAAAGTGGTGTGAAACAAATATGGGTTTCAGCTTTATCATTAAAAAAAAATAAGAAAAATAAGAAAACAGTAAAATAGATATAGTAGAATAATTTTTTTTTAAGTAGCATATTGATTGACCATTAAAAAAAGTTACTTATACCAACAAATAAAAAAAAAGTAGTACATCGACAAAGAAAAAAAAAAAAAAAGTAGGAACACAAATGAAGCCAAAGCATCTCGGATTAAATGGACTAGCATCTCTTGCCAACAATTTTCATGTTAATTTAACTTTAATTCCATATGCCATTTTTACATGAATTAGGGAGTCTCCCTAAATATATGTCCAACAATTTTCACGTTCACACAAATCGATATGAAAATCTATAGTCAAAATGGAGTGCATGTAGAAATAGCTTGTAATTGGATCACGAATGCATTTTTCAAATAAAAAATTGGAGAGATCATCCATTCTCAAGGTGGGTTTCTTCTTCACTCACGAGCGCTATTTTTTCCCTTTCTCCTCTCTCGAATGTGAGGGTTTCTTATTCCACCAAGTATTAAGCGTAAGTATTAAGTGAGGAAATGAGTGGATGACAAGGATGTGCCTTCTTAGAAGGTTTTTTTTGTTGACAGAGCACAAAGAGCTTGCTCGTGGAAGGTGCTCTGTCTTGCGATTTGTAGGAGCTTCGGTTGTAGTTTAAAAAAAAACTGATGAAAGTGGTGATTGAATTTAATAGCGAACATTAACAAGTTTCAATTTCTCCAAGACATGGCCAACTAGCTATACTATGAAACTACTCATTTGTTGGAATCACCTAACTCTCTCATCTTGTTTGGAGATGCTGTGAAATCTCTGATTTCAATAAAATTGTATTAAGAGTAAATTATGAGATTGGTGAGTCTTAATTACAACACATATTGTGGGTTAGGAATCGAATTGGAGAAAGAGATAAATCAGTAGGTCAATGTTATTTTTCGTTGGTGAATATCTAGTGTATGTATTATTTGGTATTTAATTGCAAAGTAAGAGTGAATTGAGTCCGTATAGCGTTGTCTAAGTTATCAGAGTGTGATGAGGTGTATCTTCAATTTTTATCATAATCGGGGTTGTAAGTGTGTGTATAAAGGGCGCGAGTGGGAATAAAAATTTTTAGTTGCTCTAAAATTAGTTAATCAAATCTTTAATATTATGTGAAGCTTTTGCCTCGGTTTGTGTCAAGTTGAGATTGGTGGTTGTGTAAAATGAGAACGAAGTTGGTGTGAGACCTTGTCTCAAGTTGTATGTCAATTGACTTTAGTCGAGGTTTAGATTGAGTCCAAATTGGTGCAAGTTTGGTTAAATATGGTAAGAGAATTGGTTCGTAAGCGTATGGTATGTCGTGGACAAAGTTAATAATTTTTGGGTTTTGGAGGGACCAAAATAAATGTTATGGACGTTTTTATGAAGTTGGACTGTTTTGTCGAGAGTTTGGCTTGAATTGGTGAAAAATCGAATTCAGAACAAGCACCTGAAGTCAAAACACGTTAAAATAGAATTTTCAAGAATTAATAAATAAAAAGAAATTAAACTGCTCAAGCAGGTAGTTGAGAGTTTATATTAAATATATAAATTGGTAGAAATTGTTGAATTGATGTACTAGGTTGATTTGCACTAATTTGGTATAAATTTCACTGGTGTGGGTCAGGGTTTTGGTGAATTGAGTTGATGCATTTCAATTGATAATTAACTGCTTTCAAGATGTTTTTCAAGTTGAAATTGATTTACATTGAGATTTTAGATTAATTAATTGTTGGTTTTTATCCGAATTGACTCCACAGTCTGAGAAAATATTTTGAAATTGGTATCGAGTGGTTTCTTGTTGTTTGGTGTCGAGTTTTGAATATTTAATTGCAAAATTATTGATTTGGAGAAGTTTTGTTAGTTCAAAATTTTAAAAGTTTGCTTAATCAATAGTGTATATTGAAAAATTCATAACTTCTCCGTTTATGATTCGATTTGAGTGTTTTTAGAATATATGGAAAGTACGAAATGAGTTCTACAAGTTCCTTTTCGGTTAGCATGACAAATATTTAAGTTTTCAAGGTTAAAAAGTTATCCCTAGTTAGTTAGTTGAAAGCTAGTTGAAGTTATTATAAACTAGTCATTTTCCTACGCTTCGCGTACAGAAGAGATTGAGTATTAGTATTAGATAAGAAAATACATCAATATAAGATAGTTTTCTCTCACCCAAATTTATGTTGCGACCAATGGTACCTAAAAAATTCGGCCCCGAACAAAGAAAACACATTTGATTTCAACCTCGGACCGGGCAAAAATTGAAGGTCATCAATTTTTTTGTAATTGTAAAAAAAATATAATATAAAGTATTAAATATGATTATGAAATTGAAGGGAAACAAAATCTACATTGTTGATTTGGTTCAACTTAAGTAATAGATTTGCTATCTACATTCCAAAACTAAAACTGACTAATAAAGTTACCAAATCTTTTTTTTGGTCAAATAAGGTACCAAATCTAAGCCTATCCAAATCTTACTAAATTTTACCAAAAGAAACCTTTTGGCCTTAATTTGTTGCAATGATGTAGGATTGAGGCCACGTTCGATTGTTGAAATTGCAGGCAGGTGATGCAGGGACTGAGTTGCTAATGAGATTGTTGTTGTTGATGAGAAGGTCTAGGTGTCCAAGGCCATGGAGAAATAGATGTAGTGGAGCAAGATAACTAAAAAAACAAAGAGAAGTAGTTTTCATATAGAGAATAGATAAAAACTATCCATGATAAGTAACCATTTTTGTTTAAAATAATAAATTAATTAAAAAAATATAACCATGATAACTAAAAATAATCAAACCATGGTATCAATATGATTGATGCAAGTGAATTCGCGCCGAGGAATAAAACGAATTATAATTTACATATTGGGTTGATGGCATACCTCACTAAAATGATCAAATGAGATTATTTAATCGATTAATCTGAAGCCAAAGGCCACTGGTAACAATCGAATCGAACCATCTCTACTTATAGATGCATAAATGTGAAACGTTTTTTTTTTCATATTATTTTGAAACGTTTTAGCTATGGGAGAGTCACCTAATGTCACCACTGAAGAAACACTTCACATGACCAATAATTATGTCCGAGTTTGCTGTTTTTGTCTTGACAGTTTCATTTTTTGTTGTTTGATCTTACCATTTTAGTTGCGCGTGTTAAACGTGGCAATAAGTGACAGTTTCTAAAATCTTTTTTTTTTGTTTTTATTTTTATCCTTATTTGTGAGGGAAGGTTCCCATTTATGAATGGTGCATCATTATATCAATTTACATATATGAAACAGTTCCCATATATAAATGGTGTATCATTATATCATTATATAAATTTATAGTTTTTGTTTCCAAAAAATTATATAAATAGTTACCATGTATAAAAGTTGAAAAGTCAAAAAAACTAACATGTAATAATGATAAGCATATATGGAAATAGGGTTTTTTTTTATACGTGTATATATGGAACTACGTTTTGTAGTGGAAATACGTTTTGAATTTTAATAAGTGGAAATATGTTTTGAATTTTAATGTTAATTAAAGAAAACACAATTTAGTAATTTAATTTTTTTCTTTTGAAGTAGTGGGTGTTACTAAGGCCTTCCTTTAATATGTGTGTGTGTGTGTGTATATATATATATATATATATTATTTTTGGAAATAGTTCTCGAGCGTTCTTTGACCGTTGTTTTCGTGGGATTTCATAATTTGGTTTCACTTGAACCTTGACCCCAAACATAATTGGGTATGTAAAAAAGCTATTGGCGCCACTTTTAAAGTGATCTGACACTCCGGGAACCTTAACAAATTAGCTCAAAGTTGGTTAGTTGTAAGTAAACCCTACAGTGACATTTACTAATTATTGTTTATCTTTGTACCTACATTTGTAATTTAGTCTGCGTTGCATTTCACATGTTGATTGGTCATGCATTCATGTCATATAGGTAAAGTTGCCCCTGCTTCGATTAATGAGTTGGATGGGATCCACTCTAGACTAAACGTATGTCATGGCCCAAATCTCTAATCCCATTTTGATTCCTTAATCAGGATCACCGACCCGTGATGTGGGACCCACACCATGATATGCATACTGATCGAGGCATGTGTTTAAGGTATACTGTAGTTTTGTATTGATGTATGCCTAGTGTTATGTATTGTGTAGACTTACTAAGTTGGTTTGTACAGTTGTAGGCATTGAGATGAGAGTGGGTACGTGCCTCGAGTTGCGTGCAAGCCGGGGAACTGGGTAGTTAGTATTTTGGTAAGTCTTATTTAATATTAATATGAATTAAGGAATTATTTATATGCCTATGGTTGTGTTTATTAATGTAAATTAAATTAAAGTCCTATAGTCTTAGTTTAAAAATCAATAACACTTGGACTTGCCTCGGAATACATATTAGCACACACTCCCATGAAGCACGTGTCATCAATTGGAGTTAGTGAGTTGGAAAACTAGTGGAGTTAAGAGTCAATTTGAGACCTTGGATCATCATAGAATCAAAAGAATGCACACTTGATGACCACCAACCTATATAAGCCAATTTAGAGCTTTTGCTCATTCATATGCAAAACAAAGCAACCAAAAATATAGAGTCGTTGAACACATTTGGTGCGAAATTAGGAGTTTAAAAGAGTGCTTTCATCATCAAGAGTTGGAGAATCAAACAACCAACAATAACTACAACCTAGGTAATGTGTTCTTAAATTTCATACATCTAAATTAAGGAGGTTTTGGGTCTTAATCAAAGGGTTTTCTGTTTTGATTTTGTCAAAGTGTTCTAATGTTGTTTTGATACATTTCTAAGCTCTAACTTCAAATCTCAAGTCTCATTTTCGGATTTTACAATTTTGGCTCAAAACCCCATTTTGAGCTAAAAATTGAAATCATTCAAAACCCCATTTTTTAGCCTAAAAAAGGAGGTTTTTGCATGATTTTGGTTTATATGATTTTTGAACTATTAAATGGTGTTATTTTAGAAATCTGATTTCATATTTGGATTTTACATCGAAAAACACTAGGGATAGCACCAATGCATTCGAAAATCAGTATTGTTTCATGAATTGGAAAATTTGGGTTTCAAGTGTTCTTCATTTGCTTGGTAATATGCATGCATGGATTTCTCTTTTAAATTGATGTTTTGATGAATGTATGTATGGAAATCGAAGTGCCTGGTGTTTGTGTTGTGGAGGATGTGTTTAGACCCTGGTGGAGGAGAACATGGATCCAAAGGCTTGGGAGTTGGCCAAATTTGGGTTGTAGGAAACCTAAAAAAATTTTGGATTCCTGCACTCAAAGCACTGGACAATTCTATCCAGCGCGCTAAGTGCTCTCAACGCGCTGGAGACCTGAATAGCAGGTTTTCTGCAAACTTCACAGTTTTCCTGCAACACATATAACCACATAATACCCATATAAACCGACTCTAAACGACATAAAAAAACGTGACTAAACATTCTAGGAGCCTAAAGGAGTGTTTTGGATGTCTGAGTGCGCATGTTGGGGTGTCGAGAGGCCAAATTAGCTAGGAAATTGCTTGCATTGCAAGTATACCCGTTGATAACTTTACTTAGCATTTCATTTTCATTAATTGTTGTCTTCGCATAGTTCTCTTGACTATTAATTTGCTTGTATTATGATATCATGAGCTTCATTGTTGTTGTTCTCATTTATTGAGCTTTATCTCATGGTATCCACTCCCTTGTTGATGTTCATTGATTCTATCCTTGTGTCATGCTTATCCCTTGTTGTTTAAATGATTAGTGAGTTGATAATAGCATACTAGTAGTGTAGATATATATTACATAAATGAAATGAAGGTCTTTGTACTCCTTTTGCTTAGATGTGTAGGTTACCACTATGCCTTGTAAATATATACTTGAGTTCATTTGAAACATGAAAAGTAGTTTTTGCATTTAGGTCTATACTCGATCGAGGTGTTCGAGATTCACGGGGTTAGTCTCTAGGGATGTCGACACATGTTATCTGACACTGTATGACACTCATGGTTAGAGTCCCTGAGGTGATTTACACACCAGGGTTAGAGTCTTTGGAAATACTTGGGTTAGAGTCCCTCATGTTAATGATTATTAAACCGGAGTGACACGGTTCACTATCGATTGGACCTAAATCACCATTAGTCTAGTGTTAGTATAAATTGTTTAACTCTGGTATTTACTCACATATGGTTTATTTTCTAGCTTTCTTATTTATATGCTTTTAAATACCATTTTAATATTCTTGTACTCACCATCCTTTTTATGACGGTGGGTGCAGAGCCATCTACCAACAAGCCGGGCAAGGAGAAGATCTACAATTATCTCTGAGTTAGCGGCGCGATATTGTATCAACTGTAGGTCTATTATGTAATAGGAAAGATCGAGCACTTTAGGAGGTGACAAGAGGAGGAAGAGAACTAGACAGTGGAATGGGAAAGATCGAGCATAGAGTGTAGCATCTAATGTGTCTCCGTGTTCTACTACTATGTTATATCACTTGATCCATCACATAGTTTTATTAGTACACCACATCAACCAACGTCATCAGGTCCTTAGAGACAACAATATCAGAGGACTGATGGCAGAGGTGGTGGTCAAGGGCAAAAACTTAAAAGGGTTCTAGATATGACCAACGTTAGAGTTGTGGTCAGTCACAAAAATAGGGACAAAGCGTTCTGTTTGGGTCAAGTTCTTAGGGAGCTTGCTTCGAGTATGGTCAGATAGGGCATTTTCTCGGTGCTTGTCTACGATTGGGTCAAGGACAGCCAAAACAAAGCTGGAGACGGATCATACTGTTGTCGCACCAAACTAAACTGCTACCCATAACCTTGTTGAAGGTATGGTTTACATTTGTGGTTGTTGTAACAACCCTCAATTTCAACCTGACTAGGGTTGCAGTTATTAGGATCATGACCCAGCTATGTGATACTAGACAGTATTTCGAACATCGGGAGTCAACACTGAGGTGATTTTATATTTCTATGATGTATGTATTAGTATTGCAGTCCATTACGTGTCACGAGCCGTTTGGGCGACTGTTAGACTGAGTGAAGTTTCGCATAGGTAAACGGGAGTGTAACACAATTAAAAAATACAATTAAATGAATTTTTGTATAATTTAAATAATTATTAAAGAGACAAGGTGAAACTACGTGCATTTCGAGAGTCGAAACATGGCAAGACGGACCGAGGAACGTCGTATGAACACGGGAGTTTGATAACTACATAGCAAATGAACCATGGGATAGGATTGCTAAAGTGACAACCAAATGGTGGAGAGCCCTTGGATCAGCCTCGAGATGCGTACGGGGTGAGTGACGAGATGAAAAAGTCTATAAAAGGACACACCCCACTTTCCCATTCACTATTCATCATTTCCTACCACATACAACCTATCTCTCTTACCAATCCTCCTCTCCCTCACAACCGAGCTCCCTGGTGACTGGTCGTCGACCCTTGCCAGAGATCACCCTGCTCATCAGAGCTCTGTCACGACCTCTCCCTCTCTTGTACTTCCTCGATCTCTCTCTCGGTCACGTCCTCTCCCCTTCTTGGCTCTTTGTTGGTGATCGGACCACGACCACCGCTGGAGCTCTTACTGGTCGTCGTAGGTTCTCTCTCTTTCTTTGTCTACTATTCGCCTCTAGCCATCGCTGCCGTGAGTGACGATGGTCAGGGACAGTCTGGGACAGACCTTCGTGGCCCATTGGAGTCCCCATGTCCCCGGGAGACCTTTGATTCGTGATACATATAGTGTTGTTGTCCCTATTTGGTTTGATCACATGTGTTGATATTTGCTGGTCTCGCCGGAGTTGCAAAGCTTGGTGGCGCCGCTGGTCGGACCACCATGACCTAGGGAACGTCGGAGACCACGCTGAACCCGTGCTTGCGTCTCACGGCTCTCGGAGTAGTCCATAACAACGATGGTAGTGAGGTGTTGTATTTTCTTCGGTTTTTCTCTATGATTGATGTCTCGTCGGAAACCGTCCCAACTGGCGGCGCTGCGGACCGGACACAACATCCGACAGGCTGTCGGGGACCATGGCTTGCCCTTGTTTGGTACCTAGGTGCCCTTCGGTGTGTCCGAATCAGTTGTGTTTGGACTGTTTAGTCTTAATTTCATGTGCGTTATGCTCTTCCTCGCCGAAATTCACTACCTTGGGCGACACCACCGCTGTGCCACCATGACCGGGGATGTCGGGTACCAAGCTAAGTCCATGCTTGTGTCTCACAACTCTCGGAGTGGTCTAAAACAACGACGTTATTGTTTATATTATGTCAATTATGTGTCGTATGCGTGTTGTAACTTTCTCGTCGGAAACCACCCATCGTGGCGGTACTGTCGTTGACGCGATGAAATGGGGGACTGCCGGAGACCTTACTATGTCCGTCATGGAGTCTCACAGCCCCAGAGCATCCATATCAATGGTGATGAGTCGTAATGGCGAAGTGATGCTTAAGTTGTTTATATTACGTCGTGTAGTCGTCGACGTGACGTAGGGCATGCACATGACGTCCCCATGTTGTGTTGACACTCTACGAAAGTTAGACCACACCTACGAGGTTCCCAAACTCATTGGTGCATGGTCATTTTGAGTTGTGTTGTTTTACGGATTTGCGTTTGAAGGTCGGGAATTGGTTATGACGTCGTGGTCACGTCGCCGACTCATCGAGGTTATGACGTGACCCACATACGACTGAGCCGAGCCTACAATACATGAGTAGGCTTATATGCATTATGGATACCGACTTTGTGATACCATAGTCGTGGTTATTGTCATGGTTTTTCAAACCCGAGAGAGTATTCGTCTTTCTATCGATTTGTCGATTTGTTGGAGTCCTTAAAACACTTAGGAATACACTAGGGTTTAACCTAGGGTTTAGTTAATGACTCGACCCATTAAATAGAGTTTTCAACCTTGTCAGGTAGCGGAAAACTCGGAGATATGCATTAGGACTCGCGAGAGTGTTATTATTCACGGGTTGCGTTGTCAGGTAAGTACATTTGCCACAAGCTTATGTATGATTTGTAAGGCAGTAAGAAAATGCCATGTGATTTATTATCATTTATTCAGATTCGTTATGCTCTATTATTGGTATTCCATTCCATTCCTTGTTGTGTGTTTCTTGGTGCAAGTGTTTCGTCTCAAGAGTACTAGGACCTGCACTAGAGGGATAAAATGCGGGCACTCTTGTACAGGAGTGTGTGACCACCCTTAGTGACTATGTGACACCAAGTACTGGGTGGGTGGGCTTGTGTCCCTTCCATCATAGCTGTGCCTTCGCTTGTGTCGATGCCCGGGAAGACTTCGCGAGGTCTTTGCCGTTATGCTATGATTTATACCACTTATGGGCCTCTTTTGATTCTTTAGAACACACTTGACTTTCGATTGATATCTATTAGTTTGTTTATCATGCACTTGATGTATTTAAATTTCTATTTTTCTATTACTGCATGATATTTAGATTCTTTACTTGATATATCATGAATTACTGTTATCTTCTTCTGGCATTACATTCGATTACTCCAGTTGCTCACTGTTTAGTTTGTGACGGTGGGTGCAAATAGAGCGGAGTGTAGTAGAGGCAAGGAGCCATGCCTAGGCCACTTTTTTGTATGGATTAGCGACGGAATGTGGAAGACATTATAGTAGGTTTTTATGTTTTGCTTATCTGTATATCGTTTCATATATATGTTTTGGGTTATAGAACTTAGTATTTTTTATGAGATTGGTATCATGTATCTTGGTTTATTGTATTGTACATAAATACCCGGGGTTTTCCATACTTATAGATTCTTACATTTCCATTTGATTGAGTTATTTCCCTTATGTTTAGTTTATTTACTTTCCGCTGTGTAAAACTTGCAATAACTCTTTCATAAATTGTATAATTGAATGATTGAAGGCTGACTAGGCTCGCCAGGTCCACCGAGTACCGGCTTGGGGACCTGTACGAGTCTAGGCCGGGTGTACCCAAATGTAAGGGAAATTTGGGGCCGTCATAGTTGGTATCAGAGCCTAGGTTTGAGGAGCCTAGAAATGAGGTGTATGCTATTCTTTAACCTGACACCAATGTCACAGTTGGTATCAAAGTGCAAGGTTATATAGACTTGACTCTTGACATAAAACACAAGCCATTTAAACCAGCGAAAATTAGGAATGGTTGAACTTAGAGTGGAAACTCTATGATCATTTTAGAAACGTAGATGGGGGAGTTGGGGATGAGTCGGATTTAACTTCGTACATATTATGCTTGTAGTGTGTGCTATATGGTATGCGGTACCTACGTATTGATCAGAAGTATTCGCTCTCTTGGTTTAGACAATGATGGCGGATCAAGCAGGTTCGAGCGACGATAGTGGGACAGTTGATTCTCGATTCATTACTTCGAACGAGTTTCGCATTTGGACACGAAGATTCGAGGAGTTAGTGCGATCGTTGATGACACCCGCACTAGCTACTACGACACCATCGACCCCGATCACACCTATTCCACCTATTTCAACTACTCAGGGGACGGAGACGCCAGTGGCTACAGCTTTCACAGCGCCAATTCCGGTTACAGTGATGCCAGGGACGATAGTTGCACAAATAGCCCAAACAGAGGTTGTTACACATCCGACCCAGACTGAGGAAGCACTAGTGATACCTGTAACTGCTTCAGAGATTACTCCGGTCACTACTTCGGAGAAGAGTCCCAGAGTCACTGCTGTGGTAAGGCAGTGGAGAGAGTTCAAGAGGCATGACCCAGTCAAATTCTTTGGTGGCACAGACATAGCCGCGACAGAGCTATTCCTGAAGAATCATGAGAAGATTCATACCATCATTGTGACTGAGGACTACATGAGGATGACGATTTCTTCATTCATGCTACAAGGGGAGGAAGATGATTGGTGGACGACTATCCGTCACTACCCGAGGCATTCCGATAGATTGGATCGATTTTAAGACCCAATTTAATCAGAACTACTTCCTGTCGACTGTTCTTCGAGTAAAGAGGAACAAGTTCATGGCATTAAGGCAGAGCACCGATGAGTCAGTGATGGACTATATGGGCAGGTTTATTTCACTGCTACACTATGCTGGAGGATCCGCAGATACTGAGACTGATTGAGTCTACTACTTTACCGAGGGTCTACTACCCGTAGTTAGAGGATTCGTTGTTACGACTGAGCCAGAGAGTTTGCAAAGAGCATACGAGTATAGTTTGGCGAGGGAGAGTAACTTGCTTAAGCATTCGGAGGAGGTTAGGGCGAACAGAGTAGAGACCCGATCAGCTAGTCACTATCAGCAGGACAGGAAGGGAAATAGGAGCAGATGGGTTACTCGTGAACACAAGACGTAGAGTGTAAGATATGTTGCACAGCAGACCACACATCGGGTACATACTGTTCCACCCGTGCCGAGTTTTGCCAGTCATCCACCATAGCCTAGTCGACAGGACCAGCAGTCACAGAGGCAAACTACTGAGAGTAGGGATACTGACTGAGGAAATAGGCAGAGGAAGACGCAGAGGTCTAGTCAGACCCAAACTCATGGTTTTGTACAGGGGCGAGGCCAGAGCTAGACTCAAAGATCGCTGGATACCCGTACGTGTTACAGATGCGGACAGGTCGGCCACATTCAGAGGGAGTGCCCTTAGCTAGTGAGAGCACCACCACAACATCACCAGCATCAGAGGGAACGTGTTCAGATTGCTGTTGAGCTAGACTGGGGGGCGTCTAGACACAGTGTTGAGGGTATGATTTTCATTTGTTGTACTTGCATGCATGCCACATTCATTTCAAGTTATGATGTTATGGTTGACATGTTAGGGTTAAAGCCTGTTAGACTTAGTAAACCCCAAAATTCTTAGCACGTTGGCTGGGTTAAGATATTCCGAACATGATTTGTCTTGACATTCTGGTAGAAATAGGGGATTACTAGTCGCAAGTAGACATGAGAGTACTGGAGTTGTTAGAGTACTGGAGTTGTTAGAGTTCGAGGCCTTAGTTGGTGCAAACTGGTTATGAGCATTATATGATTGGATTGGTTGATACGAGAAGACGAATAGGAGACCTTCGTGAGTGTCATGCGTGCTGGAGCGAGACAGAGACGTTGGCTTGAGTTCTTAAAGGACTACGAATTTTTGGTTTGAGTACCACTTGGGGAAGACCAGTGTTGTTGCTGATGCATTGCGCTGCAAAGAATTTGTGCTGAGGTAGTCGTGTGGCAGAGGACCTACTAGCGTGGTTTACGTGAGGCAGCCGAGTTGATGAGTTCAATAGACGTATCGACGACTACCATGACACAGTTACGTGGTTAGACGATGTTGCAGACCGTCTCATTTGGCATTATGCGCAAGGGACATTAAGACGAGGCGTCATACGAGCGGTGCAGTGAGATGGTGGATAGTTCGGATTGCCCAGACAAAAGTCGGTCGACAGACTCATGCTAGAGATATCGTAGGCGATAGGGGTTTTCTATTGGTGGTTAAAGTGCATGACGAGATACTTTAGGGAATCCACCGCTCTCGTTCTACTGTATATCCAGGTCGAACTAAGATATGCGCTGACATGTGACATCTCTTTTGGTGGCCAGGGATGATTTCTGAGGTGTTAGAGTTGTTCGAGCGTGTGACACGCCAGCTCGTGGAGGCTTAGCACCAACGACCAGGAGGACTGCTACACTCCCTACCCATTCATCGGTAGAAGTAGGAGCATATTGATATGGATCTCGTCAGTGGTTGCCCCGATCTTCTCGTGGTTGCGAAAACATCTTGGTAATTATGGACAGATTTGCAGAATCGGTAGTACCTTCACTTGTGCGAGGTTGCGCACAACAACAGTTGTCAGGCGAGTATCGGTATGGCACCGATTGAGGTACTCTGTAATAGGCATCATAAATTTCCTTCCTGCAGGACTGAGCGAGATGATGTTATGGCAGTGGACCTGAAACTGTTGATGATTATACTGAAAAAGTACGGTAGATTTGCCTGAGACTTAAGAATGCCTGGGAGTGGCAGAAGAAATACTTGACGAGTATCACGATGAACTTCAGTATGATTTGGGGAGACTTCTGAAGGTCTCTCCACTAAAGGGTTACGAACGGTTCGGAGTCAAGGAATGATTCGCTTCGAGTTTTATCAATCTCTTCAGGATTTGTAAAGAGGAACAGTAAAGTCATTAGCTTAGTTTACTTATTAGGTAAATTTTGAGGACGAAATTCTAATAAGTGGGGGAGACTGTAACAACCCTTAATTTTAACCTGACTAGGGTTGCAGTTATTAGGATTGTGACCCGGCTACGTGATACTAGATAGTATTTCGAACCTCAGGAGTCGACACTGAGGTGATTTTATATTTTCATGATGTATGTATTAGTATTGTAGTCCATTACGTGTCACGAGCCGTTCGGGCGACTGTTAGACTGAGTGAGGCATGGCATAGGTAATCGGGAGTGTAACACAATTAAAAATTACAATTAAATGAATTTTTGTATAATTTAAATAATTATTAAAGAGACGAGGTGAAACTATGTGCATTTCGAGAGTCGGAACAAGGCAAGACGGTCCGAGGAACGTCGTATGAACACGGGAGTTTGATAACTACATAGCAAATGAACCATGGGATAGGATTGCTAAAGTGACAAAGCCAAATGGTGGAGAGCCCTTGGATCAGCCTCGAGATGCATGTGGGCGAGGTGATGAGATGAACAAGTCTATAAAAGGACACACCCCACTATCCTATTCACTATTCATCATCTCCTACCACATACACCTTATGTCTCTCACCGATCCTCCTCTCCCTCACAACCGAGCACCCTGGTGACTGGCCGTCGACCCTCGCCGGAGATCACCCTGTTCACCGGAGCTTCGTCACGACCTCTCCCTCTTTTGTACTTCCTCGATCTCTCTCTTTTTCTCTTTCTCTCTATCTCTCTCTCGGTCAAGTCCTCTCCCTTTCTCGGCTCTCTGTTGGTGACCGGACCACGACCCCCGTCGGAGCTCTCACTGGTCGTCGTAGGTTCTCTCTCTCTATCTCTCTCCCTTTCTCGTTCTCACTGGTCTTCTCGTTCTGGGCTACTGTCCGCCTTTGGCCATCACTGCCGTAGGTGACAATGGTCGGGGACAGTCGGGGGCCCACCGAAGTCCCTATGTCCCCAAGAGACCTTTGATTCGTGATACATATAATGTTGTTGTCCCTATTCGGTTTGATCACATGTGTTGTTGTTTGTTGGTTTCGCTGGAGTTGCAAAGCTTGGTGGCACCGCTGGTCGGACCACCGTGACCTAGGGAACATCGGAGACCACATTGAACCCGTGTTTGCGTCTCACGGCTCTCAGAGTAGTCCATAACAATGATGGTAGTAAGGTGTTGTATTTTCTTTGGTTTTTCTCTATTGTTGATGTCTTGTCGAAAACTGCCCCAACTGGCAGCACTGCGGGCGGGACACCGAGTCCAAGAGGCTGTCAGGGACCATGGCTTGCCCTTGTTGGTACCCTAGTGCCCTTCAATGTGTCCGAATCATTGCGTTTGGACTGTTTAGTCTTAATTTCATGTTTATGTTCATTTCATGTGCGTTATGCTCCTCCTCGCCGGAATCTGCTGCTGTGGGCGACACCATCGTTGTGCCACAATGACCGGGGATGTTGGGTACCAAGCTAAGTCCATGCTTGTATCTCACAACTCTCGGAGTGGTCTAAAACAAAGGCGTTATTGTTTATATTATGTCAATTATGTGTTGTATGCATGTTGTAACTTTCTCGTCGGAAACCACCCATCGTGGCGGTATTGTCGTCGACTCAATGACATGGGGGACTATCGGAGAATTTACCATGTCCATCATGGAGTCTCACAGCCTCGGAGCATCCATATCAATGGTGATGAGTCGTAATGGCAAAGTTATGTGTAAATTATTTATATCACATCGAGTAGTCGTTGACGTAACGTAGGGCATGCACATGACCTCCCCATGTTGTGTTGACACTCTACGAACATTAGACTACACCCGCGAGGTTCCCAAACTCGTTGGTGCATGTTCATTTTGAGTCGTGTTATTTTATGGATTTGCGTTTGAAGGTTAGGAATTGGTTATGACGTCGTGGTCACGTCGCCGGCTTATCGAAGCTATGACGTGACCCACATACGACTGAGCCGAGCCTACAATACATGAGTAGGCTTATATGCATTATGGATACCGACGTTTTGATACCGTAGTCGTGGTTATTGTCATGGTTTTTCAAACCCGAGAGAGTATTCGTCTTTCTATCGATTTGTCGAGTTGTTGGAGTCCTTAAAACACTTGGAAATACACTAGGGTTTAACCTAGGGTTTAGTTAATGAATCGCCCATTAAATAAAGTTTCCAACCTTGTCAGGTAGCTAAAAGCTCGGAGATACGCTTAGGACTCGCAAGAGTGTTGTTATTCACAGGTTGCGTTGTCGGGTAAGTACATTTGCCACATGCTTATGTATGATTTGTAAGCCAGTAAGAAAATGCCATGTGATTTATTATCATTTATTCAGATTCATTATGCTCTATTATTGGTATTCCATTCCATTCCTTGTTGTGTGTTTCTTGATGCAAGTGTTTCGTCTCAAGAGTATTAGGACCTGCACTGGAGGGATAAAATGCGGGCACTCTTGTACAGGAGTGTGTGACCACCCTTAGTGACTATGTGACACCAAGTACTGGGTGGGTGGGCTTGTGTCCCTTCCATCATAGCTGTGCCTTCGCTTGTGTCGATGCCCGGGAAGACTTCGCGAAGTCTTTGTCGTTATGCTATGATTTAGACCACTTATGGGCCTCTTTTGATTCTTTAGAACACACTTGACTTTCGATTGATATCTATTAGTTTGTTTATCATGCACTTGATGTATTTAAATTTCTATTTTTCTATTACTGCATGATATTTAGACTGCTTTACTTGATATATCATGAATTACTGTTATCTTCTTCTGGCATTACATTCGATTACTCCAGTTGCTCATCGTCTACTTTGTGACGGTGGGTACAAATAGAATGGAGTGCAGTAGAGGCAAGGAGCCCTGCCTAGGCAATTTTTTGTGAGGATTAGTGACTAAACGTGGAAGACATTATAATAGGTTTTTATGTTTTGCTTATCTGTATATCATTTCATATATATGTTTTGAGTTATAGAACTTGGTATTTTTGATGAGATTGGTATCATGTATCTTGATTTATCGAATTGTACATGAATACTCGGGGTTTTCCACACTTATAGATTCCTACATTTCCCTTTGGTTGAGTTATTTCCCTTATGTTTAGTTTATTTACTTTTCACTGCGTAAAACTTGCAATAACTCTTTCATAAATTGTATGATTGAATGATTAGAGGCTGACTTGGCTCGTCAGGTCCGTCGAGTACCGGCTTGGGGAACTGTACGAGTCTGGGCCGGGTGTACCCAAATGCAATGGGAATTTGGGGTTGTCACAGTTGTTTTATGCATATCATGTTTCATTCAGGCTCTACGATTTCATTTATTTTGGGTTGCATGGTTGATGATTTAGGTTTGAAACTTATTAGAAGAGAAAGAACCTTGATCCTTAACACGACTATTGGGGATAAGATTTACCCAAACTTGATATGTGTTGATTGTTCGGTAGAAATAGGGGGTCATGTCTTACCTGCAGACCTGAGAGTGTTGGAATTCATAGAGTTTGATGCTTTGTTAGGAATGGATTGGTTGAATGCATATCATGCACATATCCATTACTTCAGCAAGAGAGTCATCTTTTAGATTCTCGAGTATTCTAAAGTTTATTTTTCAAGGGATTTCGACAAGATTGTCAATTACCAGAGGCAGGGTAGCTTCTAGCATGGATGTTGAGACATTTGCTAGTATTTTGGGCATGTTAGGGAAAGTTGAGACTAGGATGGAGGATATACCTATAGTATGTGAGTTTCCTGAGGTATTTCCAGTGGTGCTACCAGGTTTACCACCACCTTGGAGATTGATTTCATTATCAATTCGGTTCCGAGTACGAAACTGATATCCATTCCGTTGTACCGTATGGCTCTAAAAGATCTAGAGGAGCTGAGAGAACAACTTGATGAGCTGTTGGAGCTGGGTTTTATTTACCTTAGCATGTCACCTTAGGGTGCGCTGGTCTTATTTGTAAAGAAGAAGGACGATAGCCTTCAATTGTGTATCGATTATAAACAACTTAATCAAGTGACAGTGAAGAACAAGTATCCACTTCCTCGTATTGATGACTTGTTTGACTAGCTAATAGTATCACAATTGTTCTTAAAGATAGATTTGAAATCTGGGTACCATTAGCTGAGGATTAGAGCAGAGGATAGGGAGAATATTGCATTTTGTACCCGATATGTGCATTATCAGTTTACAGTCATGCCTTTTGAACTGATTAATGCGCCAACAATGTTTATAGATTTGATGCATTAAGTGTTAAGATAATATTTGGATTGGTTCTTCATTGTATTTATTGACAACATCCTGATCTATTATAAGACTTGTGATGATCACGAGGAGCACATCAGGATAGCTACTAGAGGAGCATAAACTGTTCGCCAAGTTTAGTAAGTGCGATTTTTGTCTTGCGTAGGTTGGATTTCTTAAACATATTGTCGGAGCTAGCAGAGTATTAGTGGCCCTGTTAAGGTCAGAGCTGATATTGATTGCCTACATCGAGATCCGTGTTAGATATATGCAATTTTCTTGGCTTGGCAGGATCTTATCGACATTTTGTGAAAAACTTCTCGAAGATTGCGACTCTTATGACGTAATTGGCGAATAAGGATGCGCATTTCCAGTGGAATGATACTTGTGAGTAGGCGTTCTTGACATTGAAGGAACATTTGACTACTGCACCAGGGCTAGTGTTACTTGAGTTAGGGAAAGGTTTTGAGGTGAACACCAATGCGTCTAAGGTCGGTTTGGGCCGTATGTTGATATTGGTCGGTAGAGTAATTGACTACGCATCCAGGTAGTTGAAGGTTCACAAGAAAAACTACCCTATGTATGACTTAGAGTTGGCGGCAGTGGTGTTGTCACTGAAGATTTAGCGCCATTATCTCCATGGGGAGAGATTTATATTATTCACTGACCATAAGAGTCTGGAATACCTATTTACTTAGAAGGACTTGAATATGAGACAAAGACGTTGGCTTGAGTTCCTCAAAGATTATGATTTCTCCTTGTAGTATCACCCGAGGAAGGCTGATGTTGTTGCAGATGTATTGAGCCGCATGGGGGTTAACTTGGAGATTGTTACGTGCTACATGACACACGAGTATGGTTTACTCATGGAGGTTAAGGTGATGTATTCTATTGATATTTCGACTGATACTAAAGTGTTGATTTGTGGGCATATGAAGACTCAAACTATCTCTATTCAGAGTGTACTTGATGATCAGTAGAGGGATGGGCAAAATGGAGGATTTTTGGAGTTTTCTTAGAGTCCAGATCATCCAGATTGGATTTAGTTGACAGACTCATGCCTGAGATTTAGAGGGCGACTGTGGATTCCATCAGTGGTTAATCTACGCGATGAGATACTTTATGAGTCACACCGCTCATGTTTTACGGTTCATGTGGGCAGGACCAAGATATATGCAAATGTGCATCGTCATTTCTGGTGGCCAGGGATGAAGACCGATGAATCATATTACGTTAGAGGGTGTGATACTTGTCAGCGAGTTAAGACTGAGCATTGCAAACCCGAAGAGTTATTACAACCAATTCCCATTCCTAGGTGAAAATGGGAGCATATTACCATGGATTTTGTTAGTGGGTTACATTGATCTCAATGCAAACATGATAACATCTGGGTGATTATGGATAGGTTGACGAAGTCTGCACACTTTATGCCGATCTTGACCATACTTCGAGTGGATAAGTTGGCAAGTTTGTATGAGAAAGAGATAGTTTATCTGCATGGTATTCCATTATCGATTATGTTTGACAGAGGGTACAGTTTACATCTTATATCTGCCAGAGCATGTAGGCACAATTCGGTACGCGGTTAGATCTCAATATCGCCTATCATCCATAAACTGATGGACAGTCAGAGAGACTGATTCAGATT
Source organism: Stephania japonica (assembly GCA_039657345.1). Classification (NCBI taxonomy): domain Eukaryota; kingdom Viridiplantae; phylum Streptophyta; class Magnoliopsida; order Ranunculales; family Menispermaceae; genus Stephania; species Stephania japonica. The sequence goes on from CM077559.1 coordinate 39,539,621, forward strand.
CTTAAGGATATACTAAGGATGTGTGTGTTAGAGTATGGTGGATCATGGGAAAAGTATCTTCACTTGTGTGAGTTTGCCTGCAATAATAGTTATCAGACCAATATTGGTATGACAGTTTGAAGCATCATATGAGAGGCCATGTAGATCTCCATCTTGCTGGGTAGAGCTCGATGATGTGGCAGTAATTGGGCTTGATATTGCAATGGATAACACAGAGAAGATACGTCTGATCAGATTGAGATAAAAAGGTGCGCAGGACAGGTAGAAGAAGTACTACGACATGTATCACGGGGAGTTAGAGTATCTGGTCAGATAATATGTTTATTTGAAAGTATCTCCAATGAAGGCTCATAAGAGGTTTGAGATTAGAGGGACACTTGTGCTGAGATTTATATGCCCATTAAGAGTTGGGAAACGAATAGCCAGAGTTGCTTATGAGTTGGAGTTGCCACTTAATGTTGAGGCTTCGACTAGATAAGTCGAAAGAGGGTAGACGACCGATGGTGGACTTGAGCCAAATAGACTTGAGAGAGGTTATCACTTATGACGAGCAGACTATTCATATTTTGGACCGTAAGGTGAAGATTCTGAGGAATAAGGAAGTCCCATCAGTCCTTGTCAAATGGCAACGCTATGAGGACGAGGATTTGACGTGGGAGCCTGAGTAGTATATGGGCAAGTATTTTCCCTACCTCTTTTAAATTTTGTAAGTCTTTCCTTTAGTTTTGTTTAAATTTTGAGGACGAAATTCTAATAAGTTGGGAAGACTATAATGACTCTAAAATCTAACTCATGTCACATGTCATTTTAGGTCGTACATAGGCCCCTTGCTGTGACACGTGTGAATAAATCTAGGTTGTCGACACCGAGGTATGTTACTTTTGTTTGGTGTTTGTATTATTTATCTATTTACTCGAATTTAAATTCCAATATCCCAACATGCGAGGAGGTTTGTGTGTGAGCATTGATTCGGAGAAATGGGTTCAACTCGAAGGAACGTGTTTTACGGTTGCCAAATACATTGACATTGACAAAATACATTAAAATATACTTAAAACATTGACAAAATACATTAAAATATAATTATTAAACATTGGGTAACGTATTTGACACCTTGGTAGGTCTTTGGGCATACGGTGGTGCGAGTCGTGTTGCGGACCAGGTTCGAAAATACTGAGAAAACGTGTATTGAGGAGTGTGCATGGGAGGAAGTGTGTTAAGTGTGTCACCAAAGTGGTGTTAGTGGAGAGTGGTAGTTGGGCAGATGAGTGGCTGGTGAGGAGCAGCTGGATTGTCATCGGGATACGCACGCAAGAGTTAATGAAGAGATAAATATAAGTTTTGTTTTTCTCCCTCATCGTGTTTCATTTGCTTCGCCTCTCTCTCGTCTGAAATGAACAAGCTTGAGATTGTGGTTTCTGATTGGATTCGAGCTCGGAAGGACGCTAAGACGAGACCAATCGTGAGAACCAAGGTAATATTCTTATTCATCGCGAGGTTCTCATCAGTTTGATGGGTGTTTTATGGGTGTTTTGTCGTGGTATTTTCAGACACCTATTTGGAAATTGTGTTTTTCAAATGTTTTAAAGGTTTATATGGATTGTTTGATCAGTGTGGAGCACAACCATGTGGTTGTTTTGAGTGTTTGGATTAAATTGGTGTTTTTGGCAATTTTTGGTGATTTCCAAGTTAGTTTCCACAACGAGGTTATAGGTGATGGTTTTGATTTATTTAAATGATGGATGTGGTGGATATGAACGTCCTTGTGAGTTTGGGATAGACTCGTAATGCGCCGATGCGAGTCGGGGTGTCAAAAAACCCCGAAACATATTCAGGAAGTGACGCCGTGAGGGCCACCATGAAGCCATAAGGCCATGACATCAGTTACGACGTCCCAGACAAAGAGTTTGGAAATTAGGCGTTTTAGGTGACACTGTAAAGCATATCACCCCATGGCGTCACTCACGACGTGTAAGATAGTGGGGTCAGAGATTTCACGTTTTAAGTGATGCCGCAAGGCATTTGGTTTACTGCGCCATTCACGACGTGGCACTGTTCATCAGACCAATTTTTTGAGTTTTTTCAAAAACTTCGGGGATCTTTCGGGTATCTAAATAGGTTTGAATACGGGCCAATACTCAAGTAATTGACCCAAATACATAAATGAATAAAATTATGAAAAATGGAATAATTTGGAGGATAATTAACGAATTTTAAAATTAATTGGTCAACAGGGATTGTAGGATAGTGATAGTCACACGTGGGATTCGTAAGGGATGAATTGTCATGGCCGAAAATTTTAATTATAGATTTCAGCTATAATCGGGGTTACCGACCCGTGACGTTGCCCAAAAGCGGGTACGCGGACCAACTCTCGGCACATAGATTGAGAAATATATTATATTTGTGGTGATGTATTCCTAGTGTGTTGTATTTGTGTAGACTAGTTAAGTCACTTTTTTAAGTGTATGGGCATCAAGTTGCATGTCGGGGACACGGAGCACTAGGTGTCGGGTATTCGAGCTATATGATAACCAAGTGACTAAAGTACTAACCATATGTAAGTAGTTTGCCTAAGACTTCCGCTAAAATAAAATGTTAAGACTTCCGCTGAAACTAAAATATTGTTAAAAGGTTTTAATTAACCCTATAAGTGATAAGAGAACAACAAGTGTCTTTACTTATCCTAAACGTAAGGGACTAGGAGAATGAGTTAAAGAGGCTAACTAATACGTAGTTAAGTCCTATGGGCTGAATTATGGCTTAATTATGAGATTAGGCCGGACAGTGCCTTAGATTAGGAGAGGGGCTGTCACATGAATTAAAGTTGTGTAAGTGCGTAATAGTGTTGGACACGTGTAAGTAAACCAATGAGGAAATTTATAGTTATTTCTTTGAGGTTTAAATTGTTGTTGTTATTGCTTTATTCCTGGATTGGAAGTCTATTTTGATTGACTGGTCCAAGGGTAAGTGAGGCAACGTGATTCTTGGGAGTGTGGCCAGTAGATGTAATATGCCAGAGTTAGTAGCTCGGGATGCAAGATATTGTTTGTGGTTTTATACGGGGTGAGATTTCTTCACTAGATTGTCGAAAAATTCTGCATCCGCATGGATTTTAGGATGGTGTGAGTGTACCACGTCCTAAACTCCGAGTCTTTAAGGTAATATTCCTATGACTCAACAACCATTTGATCGAGACTACTTGAGCCTTTCTATTATTTTTCTGGACACTCATCTTCGATGGATTCAGATTTATTTACAGTATTTATTTATTCATGCATTCCCCATACTTTTCTTTCTATTGGCATGAATATAGACTGCTTATTTTATTTCAAAATTCTGTAAACATCCTGTTTGGATTTACTTACCTGAAATTTGTCATTTTTATGTTTGACTGAGTGCAAATCCACAATCAGGTATGGGAATGGCTCATCATCTTGGTGATTTACTTTGAGGGTAGCAGAGTAGTTCTCTTTGTTATCGACGTAGGTTTGGAACATTTTGTATTACTTTGTATATATATATATACATAATATATATGTATATATATATATGTTTCTAACACCAGGATTTGGGTTACGAGAGATCTTGGGCATGTATACATTGTTATTACTCTCATGTGACTTGACATATGGTTGATGGTATACATATGCAGGGTTTCCACACTATAAGTTGTCCTCACTCATGTTTTGAGGTTGTTTTATTAGTTTGAGATTTTAAATGCTTTCGCTTATCTTTGAATAACTCACTAATATTAATAGCTCTCATCTAATTGCTTAATAAATGGTGAATAGTAAGGTAAGACTAACAAGATTTGCGTTGACTGCACGAAGGTTGACTCGGGGTCTACGTAAGACTCGGCCGGCGGGGTCTAGTTTTAGGGTTATGGAACTGGGGCCGTCACAGAAGACTCCTATTTTGCAATTCAATATTTGTTTCATTGATTTAATTAAAGGCATTATTTAGTTTAATCTCTAATTTCAATAATGTTTTATGAATTGTATGATGTTGATTTCAATCATGAGTGAGTACTTTGGTTTATCTTAGGGATCAATGGATCTAGTGGTATGAATGTTATGCTAAGTATGAATAGATTATAATGTTTTAGATGTGTAATGGTTAGAATTTTGTATTAATTCAATGCTTAATGCTATGAACATCTTAATCACGTGTTTGTTGATTAAGAGTATTAGAAGTAACCATGGCCATGAAGCTTTTAGGCTAGATATGAACAATACAACCATGAAATATATAACATCGATAGATAGTTGTTGATTAGAGAAGCTTGGATAATAAACTTAATTATTTATGAATTTAAAGATTTGATAAGTAATGCTTTATGAGACTTACATTATTCACACCGATAGGTGGAGTTCTCGTTTGTATATTAGGATTTTTTTTGGGTTGAAGTAAATATTAAGGAAATCAGTATTCTAATTATGCATTACACACACATAAGAAAATGAAAGAAGTTGAATTTGAAAAGCATAGTATTTCATTACCTAGGTAAAGTAATGAACTAAGACTTTTCTCCATATAAAAACACAACCGATTTACATTGCTTGATAGATTATATTAGTTTTTGTTTTTGTTAATCAAGCAAAGAGGGATATTCTTAACAATAATATGAACTTTAACTAAATATTTGTGTCCATACACACATTTCCCAAAGGAATGATATCCGTAATCAACCTTTGTTGATCATACTATTACTATATTCAAACCGTTATACTTGCGGTTACATGTCAAGTTGTTGACGTCGTTGCTAGGGATAGGTAGCCACAATTAGTTTAGTTTACAGAGTCGTTAAGAATTTTAATATCAACTAATTTTTTAAAGTTTTTTTTATAAAAAAAGAGTTTTAGTTTCAAGTTTGACAGTCTACACATGGTATTTTTGTGTTTTCTTTCTCAGAGAATAGGTAGTACATGTGTAGTCAGGGTGACCATGACTTAACACCTTACAATCCTAAAATTAACATAACATACAAAAGCAACGAGAAAGGAAATAAGAACGGGACTAAGATAGCAAATAATGAAACAAGGAAGTAGAACTACAACCAAAACCAAAATTAGGTCCAAAGGAACAATCCATGTCATGACCCATTTTTGTATACCCTCGAAATACGAGTTGTGACCATGCTAGACTGTCAATAATGCTCGCAAGAATTATTAACAATCCAACAACCCACAACCAATATAATTTCTACTACTTTTTTTTAATGATAATTCTATTTCCACCAGAATTATCTTCAAAATTTCTACCGAAATTTCGACAGAGCTTCCCTATAATATTGAGGTTCCTAAAAAAATTTAATAACCTGTCAATTTCACTACAACCCTTGAACAAGAAAAACATAGACCTTAAGTGCTAAAAATGCCACAAGGAGTGACCAATTCCTTGTTTGAAAACAGTTCAATGAAGAACCTTAGAGAAAACACTTCTCAATTCTGGAGTAACACTCACAAATTTCATTCAAGATGATTCCATATGTTGTATTGATGTTCTTTTATAGAACAACTCATGCCTTGGAATAATACAACTACTACATCAATATTTCTAGAAAATATAAGAATTAGAAAAAAACCTAATAAATAAACTTAATTACTACCATTAATTACTACCATTGACTCTTTGATTAGTTGGCCTTGTCTAGATACATAGACCAAAAAAGCTCAACTATTGATACATAAAATATGGCACTTCAAAATGGACCAAAATGATGGAGAATAGGCCTAAATATTTTAGCCCATTTGCAATGTTAGCCCAAACCAATTATTCGTATTGTTTCAGCCCAAAAATACTTTCAAAGCCCAAATTAAATGCATCTAAATTATCTCATGCGTTTGATCACATTAGTGCTCATTTGATGCCCAATTTTAGAAGCATTGAGAAGCTAATTTTCTCAGTAGTGAGAACCGCGGTAAGAAGGTGGAACATCCATGCCAAGCTACTGAAGATTATGTTGAATGATTTCAATCAGTCAATCATCCTTTTTGCGTGTAATCTTGAATTTGCGTGCGCGGTTGTGCAAGAGGACCATACTACTTTAGTGAGAATTTTAGCATTATTATTTTTGTTTTGGCTTATGTATCTCATTTTACTGTCCGACCTTTGCTATTCTTAGCAACAACGTAATCGTCATGCACTTGATGTTACTTTTCAATTCTGAACCATGCCAAAGTCTAGTGTTATGGCAGACAACGCATTCGAAATGACGGATCAAGTGATTGCCTTCCTTTCTAAAGTTGCAGATTCTACCTAGAGCTCCACCACTCCAAATCAAAATGAGGGAGCTCAAACTTGAACTACCACAATTATGACGTACGAGCAGAAGGTAAAGTGACATATTAAATAGTTGTCTGTATCCCATTTTCCAAAACATGTTAACTTTAATTCATTTAGATTCAATCTTCAAACAATTGCTCTATTTCTAAATTTTATTGTGGATGAGGTGGAAACTTTGTTATGGACAGTATGTTGTGGGCGACAGTTTGTTATATCCTTATTTGAATGCGGATGATGTGTATGTGTCCTATGTTGTCATTATGTCAATATTTTGAGTTTTTACTTTATAAATTGTAGTATTGTTGCAGTGCAGAGTTGCAGGTTCGACGTTTATGTGTGTCTATCATTGTAACATTGTCGATATGCAGAAGTAATTAACGGCGAGGCATAACTAATTGCCTTTTAACAATTATCGGTACTATAAGGCCGAGAGTTCTGAACCAAAAAATTAACAAAAAAAGTTGAAAGTACACTTTGTAGACAAGTGGGGTACAATAACAATGACGACCAAATTCTACTGACATGTTCATGTGCCAAACGGTGGGCCATACTAAATATCGAACTCTTATGACCGACATACAATGTATTTATTTTTCAAATTAAATTAATGGGTACGAAGCTTATTTTAGTGGGGTAAAGGAAGCATAGTCGCAATACGTAGCTGAAGTCATCTATGCGTGACGGGGACACAATACTAAATAAATGTACATAAGAAACGTAACTCTACAGCCAATATACAGGTAGTTTCTTTTACAAATTAACATATGGGTATACGAAGTACTATAGTGGAGTATAGGGAGTGTCGATGTGTTGGTGTTTGGGGTTCATCGCAGTGGAGATTACAAAACAATTTTGACAAAAACCCCAACAGGATCCGAATCTAATTCCATTAAAAACGTTTAAACTATGAAAACTTAATCATACCTCAGTCGCAATGTACCTTTCTAAAGGTTAATCGATCTCTAAGGCGCTGCCAACGACGAACGCCCTCTATCAGTAGTCTACACACGAACGATGGCCGAGATTTGAAGTGCTAGTTTCGAGAGAATACCAAACCTTTTTGTTTCTCTCCAAAACGATCCAGAGCATACTGAAAACCTTAAGTCGTTTCTAAAACGAAAATAGAGTTTTGGCCTTTTTTTTCTTTCCTTCGTGTATTCTAACTCAAAGCGTCTATTTATACAACCTTTGTATATGGACGGTTAAGTAAATTACACATATACCCCTACTTAAAGACGTATAAGTGTAATACACTACAAAGACATTTTTGTCATAAATTTTATCATATAAAATTCATTTTTCTGAACCATCTTAAAATCTCGCAAAACTATTCTTAGTGTGTGACCCAATAGGCTCATACAATGTTGGCAGTGTACCAAAACACATTTTGGTATACAAGTCATAAGCGGCCTCTAGCAAGACATTATGGCTACCCAAGTTGTACGAATATCAAATCGATACAATCTAATCAACAGTGTATATAACATCCTTTTGTCACACGATATCCTTTTGATCAAACATGAGGCATGGAATTGTCATCCAACATATTCAATCGTACTAGTCTCGATCTCTAGGTAGACTGAAAACATCCAAGTGACATTGATCAATATCAATTCACTTAGACTAGGCCTTTTAACAGTCTAACACATCGAGGGATCCACTAGATATCTCTCTTTATATGAGAGGGACAAATTCTATCTCGATTACACAACTTCATCACATTACTCACATAGTAACTAATCACAACCTTTACAATCGTTTGGTTAAAGACAACGTTTGTTAGTGTCAAATCACTATGTTTGTAATGTTGAAGTATCTGGTAATCTCAAGTCAGAGGACTGAAAAATATACCTATCATGAGGAACAACTATGACTTAATCCATATGATGTTCTCATAGCGGGTCGGTCCAGTACTTTATTCCCTAACAAGTACTCGTGATCTTGATTCATATCCCTATGCGTATAATCATCATATGCTCATCAATCAAGACTCACACTAGTTTTAATTCATTATGATCGACTAGGGACATTTATGATATTTCTGTAAATGCCCATGGATCTTATTATAATGTAAACATGCAAATTAATTATAATAAACAACAAATGAAATCCTCTATTTTATTAACTAAAAGTATTCATAAAGACAGTTAATGGATTGACCTAGGGCACATTCCCCAACACGATGAACAATAGCCGATATGTTTATATGGCAAACGGTGCACTAGCACCGTCATGTATACAAATTATTGATACTGTAAAACCAATTTCTAGTTTAATTAATTTACAAATTAAATAATGGGGTATGAAAAGTACTTAGTGGGGCAAGGGAAGTAAAATAGTTATATGTTGTCAAACCAATTAGGAGCATATTAGTTAATTAGTTATTGGTCTATTTTGACCACCACCATTCGATACCTATCGGTCTTTTTTGACTGACAAGGCCATTTACCTATTGACCTATTTTGGCCGCCATCTATTATTTTGAATTACAAATTGGATTTTTGACAATGATCATTCTTTAATTTGTTCTTCCCGTACTTCTTGCATGTTAATATAGGTGATACGACTGGTACATTTAGGGCTAGTACATCCAGGGAAGGGGAGGCCTTCCTGGACTTTACTTTGGCATTTGCACCCACAGTTCCATTGAAATTCAGAGAGTAGGCCTTCACTTTGACTCAGAATACAATTGTCGAATGTGGATTTGTTTGTAATTATTCTGAAATTTGATGTGGGCGGTGGTGGGAGGTGTTGACGAGCTAGAATGACGATTGGTTGTGAGCGGACTAGGAACTATAGTTGTAAATATGCAAAGGGGAAGAAAAAAAAGGGAGAGTAAGGAAAATGGGGATGATGAAGAGAAGAAAAAATTGACGGCACCAAGAAGTACGGTTGTGGGTTTAAGATTTTTGTTAAGTACAAGGTAGACGACTTCCGACATGTTAGAGTTGTGTGCGAGGTGCACAACCATAGACTCACAAACTGTTTGGTGGGCCATGCATATCCAGGGAGGCTCATTGCATCAGGGAAATGCATTGTGGAAGACATGAGAAAGACCATTTCTCGACCTAGGGACATTCTTTCATCCATCTGTTTGAAGAATTCTAAGAAGCCCACTACAATGAAGACTATCTACAATATGAGAGCATAGTTGAAAATGATCGAGGGGGAGGGGAAGATAAAAATGCAACTCTTGATGCAAAAGTTGGATGAGCACAACTATATCGAGCAACACGCATTTTAGGAGGGAACTTGTAGGGTCAGGGACCTATTTTTAGCAAACCTACCTCGATTGAGATGCCAAGATGTTTCCCTCATATGTTGATTATGGATTGCACCTACAAGACTAATCGGTTTAGATATCCATTATTAGAGATTGTGGGGGTCACTTTTACGCACTTGACTTTTGTAGTGGCTACTTTACTGGCAAAGGAGACACGGGCTGACTACTTGTGGACGTTGGGTTAGTTGAAGACTTTATTGGATGGATGGGAACTCCCTGGGGTTATATTGACAGATAAGGAGATGGGTTGATTTTAGCTATAGAGGATGTGTCCCTACTACCACATACTTGTTTTACGGGTGGCATGTCAACAAGAATGTAGTTAGTAGGACAAGAGGACTATTCTTTAAGGCAGAGGATTGAGATGGATGGTTTGGGATGTGGAATGAATTAATACACTCCCAGACTGAGGCATCATACCTTGGTTGATTCACAAGAAGAAGTTTTTATGTGCTTGGACAAACAAGGTTTTGCACTTTGGCACTGCCACTACATTTTAAGGTAAGAGTACACATAGTATGTTGAAGAGGGAAATGGGAACCTCATAAGGTTATTTTGCAGACTTATGGAAAATATACACGATGTGTTAAGTCATCAGCACTACAATCTTACGGCTTGTTTCAACAGATCTATGCATCTAGTAGCACATAACTTTCAATACCACATCTACAGTAACATCATTGATTTTATTGGAAGGAAGGCCTTGGATGACATCAAGAAGGAAGTGAAGAACACTGGTGATATTGTTGGGGTGTATTGCATGCCACTTATGGGTCGCCTTGTGCTCATGAGATTTTATTACGCATTTTAGCTAGTATCCCTATTAGTCTTGATGATATCCACCCATGATGGAAGAAATTGAACATGACCCCAATTCAGTTATCATCCGATGATGATGAGTTCAAGTTTCAGTACCGTATGGAATTAAAGGCTGTTGAGAAGAAGTACAAGAACGGCAGGCCCGACTTGAGGGTAAAGATTTTGCAGAAGTTGAGGGACATCAGTTTGTCCGCATCCACTATCATTGAGATTCCAAAGGAGAAAGTGAAGCCAAGTGGTCGGCTAACCAAGAAGAAACTCAAAATTAATAAGAATAAGAAGTCAACAAGGAGAACTCCTTTTGGATTTGAGCTTACGGAGAAGAAAGCACATCAAAAGGTCACGTCAATGGAGAAAGCATGTAAAGAGGCTAAGGCAATGGGGAAAGAAAGTCAAGAATTTGTGGCAAAAGAGAAAGCAACACAAGAGTTTATGGTGGATGATAAACCAACCTAACAGTTCCCGATAAGTGAGAAACCAAAACAAGAAGACTCCTCATTGACTAGTCAAGTAGAAGTGGAAGTGTTTCTTCCAAACATGGTAGAGGTGGAAAGGGTCACGATAAGGGAATTGCAATCCCATACGCCGCACCTAGGCGCTGCAAGACTCACACCCTAGTGACCACTAAATATGTTAGTGAAATACCAACACTTTGGTACGTGCACCGCCGTAAGACAGTGGATGTTACCATGAATGATCATTGTGGTTTTTAGGAGATAGCACATGCTCTTGGATATGATTTGACTGATGGTTGGAGAAGGGTAGGGAGGGAATCGCTAAGAGTTGGACTAGAACAGTGCCACCTACATTGCTTACTTTCAGCTAGACAAAGATTACGATAGGATCCGAGATGTGCTTAACTACATTGTGTTCCCTGATTTTGCAGATGGTTGGCTTACTTTTCTGGATATGGCGCTCATTGTGGCCAATTGTTATGGGATGGGTGTTGTTGTCTTGTGTAAGTCTGGATCCAATGTGTGGTTTCCCACGAGAGGTGCGACACATTCCTTACCTGACAGACACTTCATATGGCTTTGCCTGGTTACTGACAACCATTTTGTTAGAGTGAGTTATTTACATTATGCTTTAGATCTTTTTACTAAGTATTAACGTTCATTGTTGAATGCTCATATGGTTATTTTTTGTTTGTAGCTAACCATGAGCAGTGAAGCACCTTTACCACCAACCGCGCCACCATGGGAACCATATGCAGAGGATCAAAGCAGAGATAGGGTGGTCGGTTTGAACATTTTACTGCAGAATTAAGCAGTTGGTCCCATGGATATGGTAGAACTTGAAAATGATTAGAATGCAACATGCTCTATGATAGTGTATGTACAACATTACTTTTGGTCGATACACATAGGTGCAACTAGGAGTGTATGGGTGTATAGAACACACAAAAATTGTCATACTTTTTGCTTTACATTACTTCTTATGTTGTTGGTGAACAAGGATGAATTCTTGGTACCATTGGTGTACTTCACTTATTGTTTTTGTTTTTTGTGGGAATATCTGTTTATTGGATATGAAGTTTATATTGATGATTTGATCAACTCCAATGTATGGGATTTTTTTTGGAAATGCAAACATGCAAAATGTGTTGTACTTGATTTGGATAAGTTTGATACAAAAATATGATGTTGATGTCCATTCTAGAAATTTATCGGCTAAGCAGAATCACCATACACTTCATGCCTATCGGTGTTGATGTACCGTCGGGTACTTCAACATTACGGCAATTACCTGCCGATAGACTTTATATTCCCTACAACTTTACTACGTATACGCCACTTTTAACTAGTGACTAAAGTAGACAATACTGTCAGCTAAGCAGAAACTCCATACGCTTCATGCCTATTAGTGTTGATGTACCATCAGGTACTTCTGCATAACGACTATTACCTGCCTCTAGACTTCATATACCCTACACTTTACTACGTGTACCCCACATTTAATTGGTGACTTAAGTAGACATTACTATCGACCAAGCAAAACCGCCATACATTGCATACCTATCGATGGTGATATGCCGAATGGTACTCAACATAATGACTATTACCTGTAGATAGAATTCATATACCCCACAACTTTACTACGTTTACCCCACTATTAACTGGTTACTAAAGTAGACAATACTTTTGACCAATCATAACCGCCATACACGACATACCTATTATTGGTGATGTACCATCAAGTACTTATGCATAACGGCTATTACCTACCGCTAGAATTCATATACCCTAGAGTTTTGCTATGTGTACCCTACATTTAATTGGTGACTAAAGTAGACACTATTGTTGGCCAAGTATAACCACCATACACCACATTCCTGTCGGTGGTACTGCACCATTGGGTACTTATGCATAAAGACTATTTCCTGTCGAGTGATATCCTATACCCCATAACTTTACAATGTGTACCACTCTTTTAATAGGTGATTAAAGTAGACAATACTATTGGCCTAGCAAAGCTGAAATCCTATAAGACCTATGGTACTATGCAACTGCAACTCTCAAAAGGCTAACGACGCATACTGGCCGTCATGCTGCGTATACCCTACCATTTAACTAGTATACCCCATAACATAATGTCTTTATTTAACTTAAATTTACATCAAACGAACAGGTCTGACATGTCTTAACTGACTTCAGTAAAGCAGAACCTTTGGGGTCCTACAAGTTGCGGTTAGAGTTGGCCATTTTACTTTTTATACCCCATAATGTTATTCTGCGTACCCCATAACTATTTTCCTGAATAATCTCAAATGTTAAATGGCCGAAAGTCTCCAACTATAGTTTTGCACTTGCAGTGTTGCTGCTCTGTCAACTACAAAGTTTTATTAACCATTAGTTGTCGTTGTTCGTCCCATACCCCACAAGTTGACTACATGTACACCATTTGGTTTTGGCAACATAAACTAAATTAGTGATACTTCATTTTGATCAATAGGTTGTTTGTTTATCGATCTGTTTTAATCGCCAGTGTTGTAGATATATCAATATAATTTGATTGCAATACTGGTTGTACCCCACTATTTTGCATTTTGTACCCTATTAATTATATTGTAATTTTGTAGACGGTTGACTAGAAATACAGGTTTCAAAATGTTGATGGTCATGGTTGGTCGTCAATGGCTGGTGTATTTCGGTAGTATGTTGCCATCAATTACACAAAATGTCGGCCATGCAAGTCTGTACTGTTTCACTGCACGAAATAATTAACTTTTTTGTTTCCAATACAACAAATTATAAAGTTAAACTACCAAATAATGACATCAACGAAAACATAGGACACATACATATCAGGGACATTCAAATTAAGATACAATAAATAAAGAAGAACAAACTGTCAGCTACAATAAACTGTCCATAATTGTTTCCACATAAAAGCAATTGTTTGAAGGTTGAAAAAAATGATTAAAACTTAACATGGTTCATGAAAAGAGCTCTAAGAACTGATCCTTCACTTTGGCTTTTGCCCGTAAGTCAGACGCACATTGGTAGAAGTTGAAACAACCACAAATTTTTAACTGACTTGTGTTACACTTGTCAAGATTTTGACTTGGCTACGTGAATACTGGACTATATTTCGAACTTCGAGAGTCGACACCGAGGTAATTTTATTATTTTTTGATTGTGTGTATTAGTATTTTAGTATTTTACGGGTTTCGAGCTGTTCAGGCGATTTTTAGTTGAGTGAGGTTTCGCCTAGTTAAATGGGGGATAAAAAACACAATAAAGAATACAAATAAATGAATTTTCTAATAATTTAATTAATTAGTTGATGGGATGTGGTGAGAAAATAGGAGCGGCGAACCAAATTTTGGAGAAATGCGGACCGAAGAAAGGTAAGATCAATGTGGGAGTTGAATAGTCTCGTAGCATACGGACTATGAGATAAAAATTGTTAAAGTAACACAACTCGATAAGGAGAGTCACTGGATTTTCATTTAGATGTGTATATAAGTGGAGATTTGATAAAAGGGTAAAGGACCCATAAAGGCATCTGTTAAAAAAAGTAGCAAGTGTTAACTTAAGGGTAAAAGGGTCACTTCACATTTGTTAGGTATATATAAAACAAGTAAAACCCTAAAACCCTAAATGTTACTATTCATCTTTTTCTCCCATTAACAGTTGCCACTATTCACCTCCTCCCCCTCTCGCCAATGCCACCATGTTCCACTGGAGACGCTGACTCCAATGAGGTGAGGCTTTCTCTCTCTGCTCACACGGTCTCTCTGCTCACACGTTTCTCTCTCTCTCTCGATCGTCTCCTCCTCATCTACTCGACTGTCTTTCCTCTCACGCTCGGCTGGACCATTACCACCGCCACCCTCCACTACCACCGGAGACGCTTAGGTGAGCTCCTCGTCCCTCTTTCTTCTCTTTATCTCTCGGCAGTTCATTCTCTCTCTCACTCTCATTTTTCTCGACCTCCACGCCATGACAGTTGCTCCTCCTCCCTGGACCGGCAACCACCCTCACCCTCACAGCGCTGGAAACCTCGGCTACCTACCGGAGACACCAAGGTGAGCTCTTCGACTGTCTCTCTCATTTTCTTAGTCTCACAGTTCTTTATGTCTTTTTTGAAACTGCTGAAGTTAACGATGGCCCTGGTTTGGATGATTGGCAATGGTGTCGGTCGAGGCTGACACTACAGCGGGGTGTACACAATAGTGTGTGTACACTACAGCGGGGTGTACACAATAGTGTGTGTACACTACAGCGGGGTGTACACAATAGTGTGTGTACACCACAGTGGGGTGTACACAACAATTGTGTGTATGCATTGTGAGAATCAACTAGTGTGTGTGTATTTGGGGTGTATTTAGTATGTGATATCTTTAGTGCATGTGTGTATGGGGTGCATACAACAATGGGATACACATAACAGTGGGGTGTTGTGTGCACATAACAGTGGGGTGCGTGATAATATGTGGGTGTACATAACAGTTGAGGTATGGGGTGTATTTAGGTGTGGTGTGTATCATTACATGTGGGTGTGTATTAACAATAAAATGTGATATGTGTGAATAGGTTATGGTTATATTAAATATATATATATATGGGCTTGTGATGAGGCCCAATAAGGGCCCAACAAGACAATTAAATGGTGAGGCCCATAGCTAGTATATGATAGTTTTGGTATGGGCTTATGTGTTTAGGCCCAACAAGAATCCAACTAACAAAACATTTAAATGTTTATGGAATTAGTGTTTGGGCCCAACAAAAACCAAAAGAGAGATAAAATAGTGTTAAGGCCTATTACCTATGAAAGTGTGGGTATGTTCACTATATCAGTGGACCGTTCCTCAATAGTTTAGGTCGCCTTAACAAAGGGTTTTAAAACAAACATATGCAAACCACCTTAAGACTAAATGCGAGCCTTAAACTAATATTCGAGATTCAAAACCTTATCAGGTAGTCGGGAAACTGTGGGAAACGCGTTAGAGTCTCGGAGTGGTACTGGGTTGCGTTAGTTCAGATTAGTACATACGTACCTTGTATGTGTGTATGTTAGTAGGCCAGTAAGGAAATAACATGTGATTTATACATCATCTATTCATTGATATTGCTGATTTGATCCCTTGTATAAAATTCCATTCCATTTTCTTGGTTGTATGTTCTTGGCATGAGTGTGTGTCTTGAAGGTTTCATGTGGTCTTGCACTAGCTGGGACAACAATGGTGCCTCCTGCAGGGGTAACTGACCACCTCTAGTGTTGTGTGTACTGGGTACTGGATTCAAAGGGTGTTGCGATGCCTCTCGATTTCACGCTGTGCTAATGTTGCGACATTGCCTAGGAAGATCTTGCGAGATCTTTGCTGTATTGCTGTGAAATTAGACCACTCATGGGCCTCTTTTGAATATTAGAACATGCAAATTTTGATTATTTATCTATCAGTCTGCTTACCATGCACTTGATTTACTTACTTTCCTGTTATGTCATTTTCGCATGATATTTAGACTGCTTTACTTGTTAAATCATAAATTACTGTTACATTTTTCTGGCATTATTTTCGATTTCTTCAGTTGCTCACCATCTAATTTTTGGCGGTGAGTGCAGATAGGGTGGAGAGCAGCAAGGGCAAGGGGCCCTGCCTAGGAGACCTACTTTGAGGACTAGCAGCAGGATCAGAGAGACATTATAGTAGGTGTTTATGTTTTGCTGATTTGTATATCGTTTCATATTTACATTTTTGGATTATTGAACTTGATAATTTTTATGAGGTTGATATCATGTATATATGCTTATCGAATTGTATATGAATACTTGGGGTTTTCCACACTTATAGAATTCCTATATTTCCGTTGATTGAGTTATTTCCCCTTGTTTTTACTGTTTAGTCTTCCGCTGTGTATTATTACAATAACTCTTTCATAAATTACTCAATTGACTAAATCAAAGGCTGACTAGGCTCGTCAGGTTGCCAAGTGATGACTTGGGGCCTGCACGGGTCTAGGCTGGGTGTACCCAATTGTATGGGGAAATTGAGGCCGTCGTAGAAGTAGTACCTTCGTTGCTTTGATTCGGAGTGGTGAAGCTTTGGGTACAGTCTGCCACTCCATGAAGGAAGGCTATTACTTGATCTGACATTTCAAATGCATTATCCGCTGCAACGCTTGACTTTGGCATGGATTGGAATCGCAAAGCAACATCTAATGCACGATGATTATATTGTTGCAAAGAATTGCAATTATTAAACAACAAAACATACAACATCACACGAGAGTTATAAACGAAAACAAAAATAATAGTGCTAAAATGCTCATCAAAGTAGTCTCGTCCTCATGAAAAACCATGCTTGGAAATTCTAGATTATATGCGAAGGGATGACTGAGCGATTGAAACCATTCAAGATAATCATCAGTAGCTTGGCACGGATGTTCCACTTTCTTATCGCGGGGCTCGGTATAGAGGACATTGGCTTCCCAATCATCCCAAAATTGGGCATCGAATTTTTATTTCACAGAGTATGATGTTATCGAGCTACTCCTATCCGCGTCGATGGGTCGTAAAGGTTCTCTCTGTTTACCTTGAACGTGACCCGTTTGCCTCAAAATCTGACCCAAATTATGTGGTTCGATAATGTCCAAATGCCTCATAAACTTATTGTAGAAGACAATTTCATTGATAAGTGGTGAACCCCTCAAAGTATTATCTCAATTTACTTAGGAAAAACACGAAAATGCCAAGTTGGTTTTTGTTTCATAACCATGTTACACTAATAAAAGCATCAAAAGTAAGTGCCCCACCTCGTGAAATTTTAACGTGTATTGCTGAGCCCTAAAATTATGGAGAAGGTCATCAGACTGCTTTGTCTCCTTCTTATAGTGCCACCTCATCACCCGGGGCATACCAGGCTTGTAATCATTATGTAGAGTGGGCTCAATGAATGGAATGCAGTCGTACAACCAACGCTATTGGAAACAATTTTGTTATGATTGAACGAATGAAAATGAAAATAAGGTAAATGGTGTAGAATGAATAACTCCAATAATGTCATGTAACCGACAATTTGGTTGGCCTCGATGTAATTAGCAATGCCAAGTTGGCGGTGCACGTAAGCTAGTGCTGCACCCCCACCTATATGAACCAATGGCCTCCACATTGTCCTGAAGTTGAAGGAGATTGGGGAGACTCTTATACCAGACTTGTCCGTAAAAGTGGTTGGTCCTGGAAGATATAGTATATAGGCTCGAATAAGGGAATCAGACAGATGGAATTAGTCGTCTCTTTTCCCATCTGGTTGTCTCTCTTCTCTAGATCGGGTAAAGAACTAATTCTTCAACCACGCCAAACTCAATTTTTGGCTAGGGTCTTTTTTCATCTCATCATCGACAGACTGTACTGTCACCCTTAACAGTCGACTAGTCATCACTATCACCTTACGGCGATCCTTGGTTTTTGTAACCAAAGTCTTTCCAGTAACAAGGATCCTGAGAAGTACCAGCATATCATCTAGAGCGATAGTTATCTAGCCGAAGGGTAAGTGGAATATATTCGTCTATGACTGCCACTTCTCTATAATATAAGATACATGTACCCTATTTCATCTGTCATATGAGATGTACCCAAATGGGCATAAACTATAGTCCTCAATAAGCTTGTTGACCTTTCCTTCTCAGGGTATCCTGTGATACTCTCCCAAGGAGTGATCTTAATACCATAATTGATGCACTTTAAATATCCTCGTGGCTATAAAGATAAAAGAGTGGAGTTAAACACATTGACATTTGCGTAAAATTAACATAACAAAACGTCAAATGCATTAAGGAAAGAATGTAGATCTCAATGTGTACCTGGTTATTCCAAATCTTTTTCAAGATTTGGTTTCAGAACGACGCTAACAACAATAAATTCGATGGTCCACCAGTAAATGAAATGGGCATTTCAACTTCATCGTCTGTCGATCTACCAACTGCAGATGTTCCAACAGTCGAGTCTTCTGCATCATTTGAGTTGTGTGCAGAATCACATGATGGGGTATGGCTCCCTTCGATGGCCTCTCTCGATCCACTACCACCTCTTACTCCACCTTTCTCCTTACAGAAGATGCGGCACCTTTAGTCTCCACCCAGACCTCTTCACTATCATCCAAATGCTTGAATCATTGCTTTTTGGGGTGTTATTCTCGTACAACTTCTTGCGATACCAGGAAGTCATGCATTTCCTTTCGGATTGCGGTGGAGCCCTTGGCCAAGACCCTGCAGTGGTATTGGCAGCACTCGTGGCAAAAACCACAACTTTTCGTAGTTGCGAAAGATGGTTTTTGGCCATTTTCTTTTTTTGCCATAGCTAAATAAAAAAGAAATGGTAAAATTAGTCCAAAAACAACAAAAATAGGTAAATGGTTTCAATAAATGTAACAAACAATTCATTTTCCTAATTGTCGGTTGAACAGAGCCTAGACCAATAGCTAGGGTATTGGTTAACAATGATCGATAGCTTTCAATGGGTATCGATTTTTATCAACCGCTACTTTTGTACACTTGTCACTTGCGTAGTGTTGCCAACAATTAAACCTAACGACAATATGTGACCGACACCCTTAAAGGGTGTCGGTTCTATATAGTCATCATCATTGAGACTTGACTTGAAACAAACCCTAAACACTAAATTGTATGCCTAACAAGCAAAGGACACAAAACACTAAAAAACAATCGCAAACTCATAGGGAACAAAACCCATAGGAAATTAGGGCAAAAAACTTAGCCAATACACTGGTAGAAAAATGAAGGAATAGGTGGTGCTCCTTGACTTTGCCAACCACCCGCCCCTTACAGATTTGACGAGCTTCCACCCACAAAAATATTTGAAATGCATTAGAGAGTTCGATTGAGGGTTCGATAAGGCCGAATAATCGAAGAGAGGATGGTGGTGACGATTTTGGTTATGGGGTACTTGGGTTTGAACGTGGGGTAGGAGGTGGAGTTAGAGTCGTTGAGGGCTAGGTTTAGTTTCAAAATAATGTACAAAAAGTGGGGTAAACGAAGTATAAAAAGTTCAAAACTGGGGTACAAAGAAGTAATGGGGTGAAGGGAGCAAAAAGTGGGGTCCGAATAGCCGTTGTAATAAATATGTTATAATAAACAAAATATTATAAAACTCACTTAATTGATTAATACGTGTTAATAATATGATATATTTTTTATTTGCAATCATCTTTTACCATGTTCTTTATTTTATTTATAGAGGAAAAATGTACTTACTTTTAATAAATTATTTACATTTTAGATTTTATTAATAATTTTTTTAAGAAAAATATAAAAGTTTTCACCAAAGTTCAATTTAGATGTTTTTAAATGATTCTTGTAATCTCGCATATGTTATTTGTTACGAGTCATTTTCTCTCTATTATCAACACTAAAGACTAAAGACTTAATGAAAAAGTAAAGTAAAACTTAAGACTACAACGCCATTATGTTTTATTGGCTATTGAATTATTTTCATTTAAACTACAACCCCATTATATTTTATTGGCTATTGAATTATGTTCATTTAAATTTATTCATATAGATGTTTTTAAAATGTAGTAAAAAATTGTAAAATTTTAAATAAAATATTAAATAAATGGGTGACGTGAATACCTGACATGTTTATAACACAACCCATTTAGACAGAAAACTATTAACACGATTAATAAACATGTCATGTCGTGGGTTTGCATTATGTGGGTCATGACCTGATTACGACACGCCACATTTACGACCTGCTGACATGAGTTTCCCCCCTAATTAGTGGGGTAATAGATGTTTAGCGGCCATATTTTTTCCAATATGAGTAAGGGCCTATCAGTGAGGCAATACCAATGTATGTTTAAAAGAGTTGGACCTGTACGACTGATATAAAGTTTATTTATTCTAAAAATTAAAATACGAAGTACAATGAGTAAAATGGTAAAGCGAGGCGACCATATCTTGCCTATATGATTCTATGCGTTACAGTGAAAAATACTGATAGATAAACGAAAGAGTCGGACTTATACGATCAATATAATTGGCCATCATATTTACAAATTAATAAACGAGGTACAAGGATTACAAAAGTGGGGTATGGGAAGCCTAGTGGCCAGTTGTCGCCAACATGTTTATTTGCATAACGGTAGATTAACTCCGACAAGTAAAAGGATCTAACAGTTTTGACAGAAAGGGTCTAACAGTTTTGACAGGCTTATATGTTTCAGGAATGGACTCAACCATCGAATTCCAGTATCCAATATATCCAAAAAGGCACAGTTCAAGTACAACATATGATCCATGTTTGGACACCATAAAAAATGAGATTCCTATACAAAACACAATCAATCATATAATCAATGTTTTCATTATATGATCCAAAGTCATATCCAATTTACCCAAAAAATAACAAGTTAAATACATGATAGAATATCCATTGTACCCATAAACACCAATGTACACCAACAAAATAAAAAGTAATATAAAGCAAAAAAATTACAATGTTTGTGTGTTATACCCATAAACACCCATGTACACCCTATGTGTATCAAATTAAGGAAACAATACACATACACTATCAAAAATGGGTGCATGTCGCATTCTAATCAATTACCACCCTATCTGCATGACCAATTGTCAGATGCTGCGAAAAAATATTCAAACCAGCCTCTCATTCTTTGTTTTAAGTCTTCGTATACGGTTTCTATTGTGGCACAATTGGTGGTAAAGGTGTTTTACCACTCATGATTAGCTACAAAGATAAACAAACATATGAGTATTCAACAATGAACCACATTAAAACATAAAAAAAGATAAGCGTAATGTAAAGAACTCACTCTAACAAAATGATTGTTGATTTGAAGGCACAACCATATGAAACGTCTCTCTGATTAGGAAGGTGTCGCACCTATAGTGGGGAACCATACATTGGATCAAGAGTTACACAACATGACAATACCCATTTGATAACGAATTACCCAAAATGAGCCTCATATCCGAAAAAGTAAGCCATCCAATTGACATACCAGGACACTCAAAGTAGTTAAGTGCATTTCGGACCCTAGAGTAATTATCCTCAAGTTGAAAGTAAGCTTTGTATATGACATTGTTCTGGTCCATCTCTTCAACCAATTACCTCATCATTCGAGTCGAACCATCATTCGAAGCATATCCTAGAGCATGTGCTATCGCTCAATAACCAGAATTCCCATGGGGTAACATCCACTATCTGAATGCGGTGGTCATGCCACAGTGCTGATATTTCACTAACATATTCAAAAGAAACTAGGGAGCGGGTCCTGCAGCGCTTAGGTGCAGAGTATGGGAATACAACTCCCTTGCAACGACCATTTCCTCTACCATGTTTGGAAGAATACACTTCCACTTTAATTACTAGGCTTGCTCAATGAGGAGTTCTCTTGAGTCGGTTTCTCACTTTTCTCGAACTCTTACGTTGGTTAATCACTTACTGTGGACTCTTGTGTTCCTTTCTCCCTTGCCACAAATTCTTAACTTGCTTTTTCCATTGCCACGACCTTTTGACGTGCTTTCTCCTCCGCAAACTTAAATTTGGAAGGAGCTCTCTTTGTGCACTTCTCACTTTTGTTAATTCAGAGCTTGTTTTTGAGTGGTGGACGATTGCCTTTGGTTGCTCCTTGGGTATATTAATTATAATAGATGTGGGGCAAGTGATTTCTCTCAATTTTTGCATAATCTTTGCCCTCAAGTTGGGCCCGCCACTCTTGTACTTGACCTCCATAGCCTCAACTTCCAATCAGTAAAATGAAACTCTTCATTTTCAGATGATGCTTGGATTAGGGTGTTCAATTTTTTCAAATGTGGGTGGACCTCATCAAGACCAATAGGGCTATCGACAAAAATGTGTACTGCAAGCTCGTGGACACAAGGCAACCTGTAAGCGGCACGCAAGACACACCCACATATAGCCCTATTAAGGCCAACAATACCGCCAACACTCTTCACTTCCTTCACAATCTCATCCAAGGCCTTCAGTCCAACAAACTCAACGATATTGCTATAAAGGTGGTCCTAAAAGTGATGTGCCACTATAAGCATAGATCTATTGAATGACGACACCATATTACGTTGTTAATGAGTTAACACATCATGTATATTCTTTCACAAGCGTGACGACTCACCTAATTTAAAAATTAATTAATTGTCTAATTTCAAACTTGGACCCAGCTTAGTCCTACGTGGACATTACAAATTAGCTGTTGAGGTATAACTATTTATTATGTATTTGTGTGATACTTGTGTATATGGTTGCTTTTCTATGAATTACAACATGATGCCATATGTACTATTGTTTACTGCGTTTACGTGAGTTACGAATAAAATGGGTAGTGCCTTGAGATGCATGTGACGCTAATACGGGAACAAAATAGCTTAGATGAATTTATTAATAATAAACAATAATATTCTAAGCTACGTAATTAGACCAACTTGAGCTTAGTTGAATAAAACATAAATATACCTAAAATAGACTTGACACGCCTCGTGATGCGCGACAGCGCTAGGTAGCTGGGTGGACAAGAACTTAGTATAATTATGGTGTATGAATTATTAACAAATATTAGGCTAAGTTAAATAAGTTACTAATGTGGCCAAATAATGTGCCTATGATAAGAATATTGGCTAAGTCATAAAAATCAAGCATATGTTAGTAAAAATGGAAATGACACCATGATGACAAAAGGGTTGGATGGACTAAATTAGGATAGCTAGATGAGCCTCGAGATATGTGCGTTAAGGTTTGATGAATTGCATTAGTATATAAATTGGACTTAGCTTAATTGTTTCAAAACATACAATTTGAGCATTTTGGTTTTGAGAAGGAAAGCAAGAAGGGGCAGGAAACTTGGGAAATTAAGAGGAGATTGGAGTAATTGAAGCTAGGAAAATCGATCTCCATGTTAAGTAAACGAGACCCTTCCATTGCTCTCATCAATTCCATGCTTTTGATCACGATGCATGCAAAAAGTTGGGTTTTTAATGCAAAACGGACTAAATCATGATTCATTTATTGTTTTAAGGATTAAAATTCATCAAATAATGCTTTGGACATGAATTAGGTGTGCATTAATACTATATTTTGATATTCATGAGGTGTATGTGGATGAATGTCATGCATGATGAATTTGATATGTAAATTGTTGTTGTTAGTGCTTTGTTTCCCCCACGAGTCGAGGATGGGTCGACGGTGATGGAGAACACTGGAAGACGGAGGTCGGGAGGAACATAATTCTTGGGTTGGGAATTCTGGTCCTTGAACCAGGAAGCCTGCTACCTGTTCTAGGCATGGGCCAGAACTAAGTGTAGGTAGCATTATGTGGTTCAGTAGCCTGCTACCCAACAGCCAGGTAGAATACTACTCACCAATTTTGCTGGTTTTTCCAACAACTTACCATTTGAGATGAAATTGAAATTTGGACTTTAGGACACTCAAAACATACAAGAATGACTTGAAATTCAATATGTAGGTTACTTAGGACTTAGGGAAGCTTAGGGGACTGACAGATGGGTATTTTGGGGTACGAGCGAGCTGTTAGGACCAAGATTTTACCCCATTTTCTTGTAAGCTCCAGAAAAACACTTAGCATTCCATTTGGGTTCTATTTGATTTCCAGTCATTTATATTGTTATTAAATGCCAGTTTGGGCTTGTTTGACTATTCCACTCTTGCGTGTGTTAGTGTATGGTCAACGAGACAGTATGTCTCCTTTCTGGCACAATCATAGATGACGGTCCAATTGTTGATACGGTGTTGGTCATACCTTAGATTATGTGTGAGACTTCTTTCCGCTAATCAATGATTAGAGAGTGGGTTGTCATGAGGTTTACCTAAAACACAGAGATCCTCTCATTTAGATGCGGTTGGCGAGGAGTTTTAAACTCCAACAAACAGATTTGCTCAATGATCTTGGGGTGATGGTGGGGATCACCTCGTTGCCAGAGTCGCCTCAATCTTGTTCTATTGGTCCCAGAGCTCAACAGACATATACCGCACTCGCATCTGACATATTTATTCTTCGAGCAACTTATCTTCATGCTATTTATTTTTCCATGCATTCTTATTGGTTAGCATGATTTGTAGCCATATTATTTACCCGCTTATTTGAATGCAAATTGCGTTTATTCTATGCTTTACTTATCTGGGCTTATCATCTCGTTTTGGTGACTGAGTGTAGATCCTACTATGAGCCGAAGGAAGGATAAGCCAGGCGACTACATCTAATCATTGAGAGACCCTTCCAACAGATCTTGTAGGTGTTTTGTACATATTATATTACTATCTTTTGGGTTATTTGGTAGACTTGATACGCTGATACCTGTATATTGGCCATGATTGTATGTTTGCATCATACTTGTTGCATGAAATACTTAAGACTTCCACTATGATTATCACTTGTATAATATAAAACACAAATACTTAGTCTATAAAACATGAGAAATCAGTAAAACCCCCTAGTTAAATGACTAAGTAAGCTAATTATAGTCTAGCTTAACTGATAAATTGTATATGCTCATAAAATACTAGAATAATTGGAATAGTTAGCCTAACATAAAAGGATAAGTAGATGTCGCAGGTCGTCATGGACATGCATACAGGTGACGTGGCATGACCTGGTGATGTGTCTGACAATGTAGCAGTGGTCGATTTGCCTTAGGATTTTTGGTCGCCACAGTTAGTATCAGAGCCTAGATTTAGGGAACGCACAAGTGGTCTCGACCAATTAAATTCGTTAAGCCGAGGACAAAATCTCCTCAAAGGCTAGAAGTCAAGGACAAAATGTCCTCTAAGACCCCTACGCGAATGCAGAGTCCCCAACAATCTGGTGGATAACTCTCACCCCGTACATGTCATTACAACTAATCACGTATCCCAAGCCGTAAACTCCGGTATAATACACCGCAAGCCCAGAATTCTGCAAGGATTACGCTTGACACACTTGCCTTAGGACAACTCAAAAGGAATGGAATGACAAGATAGTATCGAAACAATATCAATAATTAATTAAAAGCTCAAGAAATAACTGTAGTGTTCCTCACTGGTTTATTTACCGCGATCCAAGCTAATTCGCGTTAACACGGACTCCGACACGCCCCCTACGGTCCCCGTGTGTACAATAATCCTGATAATGCAATTTATATCAATTTCCTTAATTTCCTATGATTTTTCTAAATTTTTAGCTATTTTTGCCAAATTTCACGTTTTCCAAGGTAAAAACCCCGACATAATGTCTCGCAAAAATCCCAAATATTTCATTTTTCTTACACATTCCCAAATTTCTCTTTATTTGATGAAAATATAATTTTCTAGAATTTTTCCTGAATTTTTCCTATTTTTCTGGAATTTATTTCAATTAAAATCATTTTTAATATATTTAATTGAAATAAATAATTTTTATTAATATAATAATAGGTGGGTGGGTCGCGGGTCGGGTTTGACTCGAATCGGCTGGGTCGGGTCAGGACCGGCCTGACTGGGTCAGACCCGATCCACCCGGGTCAACCCCGGTCTGACTTGGTCAACACGGGTCAAACCCGGTCTAACCTAAACCGGGTCGGGTCACCTTGACCCTGCCCGATTCCAAGCTTTTTGTTCATTGGAACGAACAGAAGCTCTCTGTTAGTTCCAACGAACAGAGAGGCCTTTTTTTTTTTTTTTTTTTTTACAAAACAACAACACAACAACAATCAAACACACCTCACCACCATCATCACCACCATTTTCACCATTTAAATCCACCATCCCCTCATCAACAACCTCGACAACAAATCTTGAAAACAACCACAACGACAACACCCACAACGAAATCAATAACTTCTTACTTGGATTTCGCCTCTACGTCGCGTCCACACTTTCCGCGAACCGCCGCCTTCCTCTCCTTGGTCTCTCCTCTCGGTCGATTCCTCTTTTTCTCCAAATTTTTTTTGATCGAAAATGGGGTTGTGGTAACGGTGGTGTGATGAAATTTAGGTTGACCAAAATACCCCTTACCCTTATCCATACCCTTTACAACTTTATTGCCCTTTTGGTTTTTCACAATTTCACCTACCAACTTTGATAACTCAATTAGGTGACTTAGTTGACTTTGGTCTTTTGATCTCATCCATTTCAAACAACACTCAAAGCTTCCCTCGGGTATTCTCGCACCCGACTCATAACACTAACTTTGTTCGTCATGTCACCACAGACGTACCGACGTAACAAAGGACTTTACAACCTTTTAATTATTATTTATTTAATATTTTTGTCAGTGTTTCTAATTTAATTTGTTGCTCAAACTACCAACGCTCGTATGCAATGCCTTTGCCCATTAAAAACTTAAAATTGCACAAATGAAATATAATATAATACAAACATCATACAAAACTAACATACCTTGGTGTCGACGTTTGAGAATTGATGACTGTACCACGGCGTGGGCCCACGTATTACTTGTATTGACACGTGGCACGAGTTAAATTTTTAGGGTCGTTACAGTCTTCCCAACTAACTGGAATTTCGTCCTCGAAATTTAAACGAAATTAAATGAAAGACTTATCGAACTCAGAAGAGGTAGGGGAAACATTCGCGCATACATGACTCCAGCTCCCACGTCAGCTCCTCGTCCCCATGGTGTTGCCACTTGACGAGGTCTGATGGGACCTCCTTGTTCCTCAGGGTCTTGACCTTGCGGTCTACAATCTGGATAGGCTGCTCGTCGTATGTGACATCTTCTCTTAGGTCTATCTGGCTCAAATCTACTGTCGGTCGTTGCCTTCCTTGGTCCTATCCAATCGCAACGTCGGTATGTGAAAGATAGGATGAATCCCTGACATAGGAGGTGGTAACTTTAGCTCGTATGCGACCTTGCCTACCTGTTTCACCACTCTGAACGGACCAATGAACCTCGGCACAAGTTTCCCCTTGATCCCAAACCTCTTATGTCCCTTCAATGGAGATACATTCAGATATACAAAGTACCCGACATGGTATTCTAACTCCCCGTGATACAAGTCATAATACTTTTTCTGTCTCTCCTGCGCACCCTTCAATCTCAAATGGATCTGGCGTATCTTCTCTGTGTGATCTACAACAATCTCCATCCCAATCGCTGCCACATCCTCTGGCTCTGCCCAACAAGATGGAGATCTACACGGCCTCTCGTATAATGCCTCAAATGGTGCCATGCCGATACTGACCTAATAACTGTTATTATATGCAAACTTATAAAGATGAAGGTACTCTTCCTAAGATCCACCGTACTCTAACACACACATCCTCAGCATATCTTTGAGAATCTGGATCAAATGCTTTGACTGTCCATCAGTTTGTGGGTGATAGGCGGTACTAAGATTCAACTTCGTGCTAAACTGTGCCTGCATGCTCTGCCAGATCTGTGATGTAAACTACGACCCACTGTCAGACACAATCGACAACGGTACCCGATGCAATCTAACAATCTCTCTCATAAAGCTCTTCCAGTCTGTCCACCCAATGTGTGGTTGAGATCGGTATAAAGTGCGCGGATTTAGTTAATTTGTCCACAATCACCCAGACGCTATCATGTCATTGCCGAGATCGAGGTAGTCCACTGACGAAGTCCATGGCAATGTGCTCCCACTTCCACTGAGGAATGGGAAGTGGTTGTAACAACCCACTGGGTCTGCGATGCTCAGCCTTAACACACTGACAAATATCACACCCTCTAATAAAATTAGCAACGTTGGTCTTCATCCCTGGCCACCAGAAGAGACGACGCACCTCTGCATATATCTTAGTCCTGCCCGGATGAATCATAAATCGTGAGCGGTGTGCCTCATGAAGTATCACATCGCGTAACTCAGCCACTGATAGAATCCATAGTCGTCCTCTAAATATCAAGTATGAGTCTATCGATTGACTCAAATCTGGATGATCTGAACTTTGCGCCAGTTCTAAAAACTTTTGATACTGCTCGTCTGTCTGCTGACCCTCGAGTACACTCTGTATCGACACTGTCTGAGTCCTCATCTGCCCGCAAATTATTACTTTAGTATCGGTCGGAATGTCATCGGTACAAATCCTCTCAACCACTTCGAGCAAACTATAATCACGCGTCATGTGGCAGGTAAGAACCTCTGAGTCTGACCCTCTGCGACTCATTGCGTTTGCAACCACATTAGCCTTCCCCGGATGGTACTCTAATGAGAAATCATAGTCCTTAAGAAACTCAAGCCATCGCCTCTATCGCATGTTCAATTCTTTTTGCGTGAAGAGGTACTTCAAACTTTTGTGATCAGTAAATAAGACGAATCTTTCCATATAGAGATAGTGGCGCCAAATCTTCAATGCAAAAACCACTGCCGCCAACTCCAAGTCGTGAGTAGGGTAATTCTTCTCATGAATCTTCAGCTATCGGGACGCGTAGGTAATCACTTTACCCTCTTGCATCAGAACACAACCCAAACTGATCTTAGAAGCATCGGTGTTCACCTCAAAACCTGTTCCTGACTCGGGCAAAATCAAAACTGGTGCGGTAGTCAGTCGTTCCTTCAATGTCCTGAACGCTTGCTCACTGTCATCGTTCCACTGAAATTTGACATCCTTCTTTGTCAATTGCGTCATCGGTGTCGCGATCCTCGAGAAATCTTGTACAAAACGTCGATAATAGCTTACCAAGCCCAAAAAATTACGGATATCTGACGCTGATCTTGGTGTAGGCCAATCGTTAACTGCCCTGACCTTAGCGAGGTCCACTGACACTCCGTCAGTCCCAAAAATGTGACCTAGGAATCCTACGTCTGTCAACTAAAACTCACACTTACTGAACGTAGCGAATAATCGATGCTCTCGCAGTGTCCGCAAAACTAACCTAAGGTGTTCCTTGTGCTCCTCGCGAGTCTTGGAATATATCAAGATATCGTCGATGAACACAATGAAAAATCTATCCAAGTACTGTCTCAACACTCGATGCATCAAATCCATGAACATCGCTGGGGCGTTAGTCAGCCCAAACGACATTACTGTAACTGGTAGTGCCCATATCGAGTGCGAAATGCAGTCTTCTCCATGTCCTCTGCTCTTATCCTCAGTTGATGGTACCCAGATCTCAGATCAATCTTCGAGAAACACTACAAACCTGTCAATTGGTCGAACAAATCGTCGATGCGAGGAAGTGGATACTTGTTCTTCACCGTCGCCTTGTTCAACTGTCTGTAGTCGATGCATAATCTTAAGCTGCTGTCTTTCTTCTTCACAAACAATACCGACGCTCCCCAAGGTGACATATTCGGCCGAATAAAGCCTAGCTCCAACAACTCGTCGAGTTGTCCTCTCAGCTCATCTAGCTCTCTCGGAGCCATACGATATAGAGGAATAGAAATGGATTTGGTCCCTAGGACCAGGTCAACGATGAAATCGATCTCCCTAAGTGGTGGTAAGCCTGGTAACTCTGTTGGAGAAACATCAGGGAACTCGCATACTACTGGCACATCCTCTAACCTAGTATCTACTCTGCCTGTCGTACTTAAGACGCCAGCGAATGTCTCTACATTTACGCTAGTAGCGACTCTACCCCTGGTGATCGGTAAATTGGTTAAAGTCCCTTGAAGGCTAAATTTAGGATGTCCAAGAATCTGAAACGTGATCCTCTTATCGTAGCAATGAATCTGTGCATGATAAGCACCTAACCAATCCATGCCCAGCAGTGCATCAAACTCTAGGAACTCCAACACTCTCAGGTCTGCAGGTAAGGTGTGTCCCTTTATCTCTACCAAACAGTCTACACACATTAAATTTGGGTAAATCTTATCCCCAGTAGCCGTGCTAAGGATCAAGGGTCTCTCTAATCGAATAGGTCTCAACCTTAACTCGTCAACCATACGACCCAAAAAAAAGAAACTATAGAACTGGAATCAAACATGGTATGCATAAATCGGCTGCATATGTAAACCATACCCTCAATCAGGTTCCATGAGGCAGTCGTGTCTGGTGCGGCAATGGCATGAACCTGCTCCCGGCTCTGTGGCTGTCCTTGGCCCAGTCGTGGGCAAGCACTGATGAAGTGGCTTAGCTATCTGCTCTCATAACATACTCTTCTCTAAGATCTTGATTCAGACATACCGAGCTATCCATGTCACTATGCCTTATCGACACTCTGTCCTTGACTGTGTCTCTGTTTCTGCACTTGATTGGAATTCTGACCTCTTCATGTTTAAAATTAAAGGCGAGAATTACTTATGATTGAACCTTTTTTTTAAACTCAGTATAGTCCTTGGACTTGCATTTGGTAACCCCATGTTACGTTACCAAGCATCCGCCTTACTTGAACACCTCCCGAACCTTCACGGTTGGTCTCGAGTTGATCGG
The DNA here is from genome assembly GCA_039657345.1 of Stephania japonica. Lineage (NCBI taxonomy): Eukaryota > Viridiplantae > Streptophyta > Magnoliopsida > Ranunculales > Menispermaceae > Stephania > Stephania japonica. The sequence continues at coordinate 39,570,834 of CM077559.1, forward strand.
CGATCACAACTCGCAACAAACGCGAGTTCTCAATCACTATATAGCTATCAATAATAGTATAATACATTACAACCAAATAGCTCATATAGCCCAGTTTTAGTTTTCCCAACATCTCCTCACTTCCCAACTAAGACTTAAGTTAGGTTTATAGGGTTCCACTCTACGTTCAACAACTATCTTAACTTCCGCTTTCCTATGTCTTAGCGGATTGTGATTTAGATTCAAGAGTATTTTATTCAACCTTTATGCTCTGATACCAACTATGACGGCCCCAAATTCCACAACTCTAGAATCAGGCGCCGCTCAGCTTGGACCCGCGCGAACCCTCGAGCCAATCCCGCCGAGTTGCACGGGGCCAGTGAGCCTATCCTTACCATTCAATCATTTGTTAATCATTTGAAAGTGAATTCAATTAATTAGCGAGTTATCAAAGTAATAAGCGGAAGCAATTAATCTCAACTAATCAATCAATTTTGAAAGCTCTAAGTTAGGACAAAAACCTAGGGTGTGGGAACCCCGTATATCATATATATCATGTATAGCAAAGAGAGTATCATCGAAGTCATAATATCCAAGAATCTCTCAACCCATATCCCCATGTACAAAAAAAACAATATAAGTAACTAATACAACAAAAAAGTCACCTATGTCAGCCAAGGAGGGCTGCTCAAAGTATATCGCCTAACTGCATGGCCTTTCCTTTGCCGGACTGCGGATTTGCACTCGGTCAAACACAAGAATGACGAGCTGAGGAAAGTAACGCCAAGCAGGAACAACAATAAATATAATATTTCAAATTAAATAGATGAGCAGTAAATTCATGCAGATAGAAAGAAAAGGACAGGGAGCGCATGAATATATAAAGGCTGTGAATAAATAAATAAGCAATCGAAATTGAGTGTCCCGGAATACAAAGGAAATGCATAAGTGGTCCCGACCAATTAAAGTCGTTAAGCCGAGGACAAAATCTCCTCAAAGGCTAGAAGTCAAGGACAAAATCTCCTCTAAGACCACTACGCGAATGCAGAGTCCCCAACAATCTGGTGGATAACTCTCACCCCGTACATGTCATTACAACTAATCACGTATCCCAAGCCCTAAACTCCGGTATAATACACCGCGATCCCAGAATTCTGCAAGGATTATGCTTGACACACTTGCCTTAGGACAACTCAAAAGGAATGGAATGACAAGATAGTATCGAAACAATATCAATAATTAATTAAAAGCTCAAGAAATAACTGTAGTGTTCCTCACTAGTTTACTTACTGCGATCCAAGCTAATTCGCGCTAACACGGACTCCGACACGCCCCTTACGGTCCCCGTGTGTACAATAATCCTGATAATGCAATTTATATCAATTTCCTTAATTTCCTATGATTTTTCCAAATTTCTAGCTATTTTTGCCAAATTTCACGTTTTCCAAGGTAAAAACCCTGACATAACATCTCACAAAAATCCCAAATATTTCATTTTTCTTAGAAATTCCCAAATTTCTCTTTACTTGATGAAAATATAATTTTCTAGATTTTTTCCTAAATTTTTCCTATTTTTCTGGAATTTATTTCAATTAAAATCATTTTTAATATATTTAATTGAAATATATAATTTTTATTAATATAATAATAGGTGGGTGGGTCGTGGGTCGGGTCTGACACGAACCGGCTGGGTCGGGTCAGGACTGGCCTGACCGGGTCAAACTCGGTCAAACCGGGTCAAACCCGGTCCAACCGGGTTTAATGGGTCAAACCCGGTCCACCCGGCTCGGTCCCAATCCACCTGGGTCAAACCCGGTCTGACCCGATCAACCCGGTCTAAGCCAAACTGGGTCGAGTCACCTTGACCCGGCCCGGTTCCAAGCTTCTTGTTCGTTGTTCGTTCCAACGAATAGAGAGGCCTTATTTTTATTTTTTTTATTTCTTTATTTTTTACAAAACAATAATAACACAACAACAATCAAACATACCTCACCCCCATTTTCACCATTTAAATCTACCATCCCCTCAACAACAACCTCGACAACAAATCTCGAAAACAACCATAACGACAACACCCACAACGAAATCAATAACTTCTTACCTGGATTTCGCCTCGACGTCATGTCCACGCTCTTCGCGAACCGCCGCCTTCCTCTTTTTGGTCTCTCCTCTCGGTCCATTCCTCTTCTTCTCCAAATTCTTTTTTGATCGAAAATGGGGTTGTGGTGACGGTGGTGTGATGAAATTTGGATATTTTGGTCATGACCAAAATACCCCTCACACTTATCCATACCCTTTACAACTTTATTGCCATTTTGGTCTTTTCACAATTTCACCTACCAACTTTAATAACTCAATTGGGTGACTTAGTTGACTTTTGGTCTTTTGATTTTATCGATTTCAAACAACATTCAAAGCTTCCCTCGGGTATTCTCGCACCCGACTCATAACTCTAACTTTGTTCATCGCGTCACCACAGACGTCCTGACGTAACAAACGAACTTTACAACCTTTTAATTATTATTTATTTAATATTTTTGTCAGTGTTTCTAATTAAATTTGTTCCCCAAATTACCAACGCTCGTACACAACGCCTTTGCCCGTTAAAAACTTAAAATTGCACAAATGAAATATAATATAATGCAAACATCATACAAAACTAACATACCTCGGCGTCGACGTCTGAGAATTGATGGTTGTACCATGGCGTGGGCCCATGTTTTATCTGTATTGACATGTGGCATGGGTTAAATTTTTAGGGTTGTTACGGGCTAGAGGAATCGCTCCTAAAGAGATCAGAGTGGATAGAGATAGTCACGATGACATTCAGGCAATGACTGCCTTTGCAGTTGCACTTACGCCGCAACAACAATTCATGGCAGTTCTGCAATCTAGGCATAGACTCATGGTCAAGGCCAGTGTAACAACCTTAATTAATTAAACTAAGATTAACATTAAACTTGGGGATTAACGACAATAATTTGGGCCTTACGTAGGTAACTCGGTTGACTCGAATACGAGAATTGAGGATATATGTTATGTATGAGCAATGTTTGACTATTTTGCATTGTTTAATATCATAACTAATTGTATTACATCGCATGTGTGTCACATTATTATCAGGCGAGTTGGTGCGACGAGTATTTACCTTAGAATGTGTGTTGACATAGGTATCCAATAGCAGTTACCCAGGGATGCTAGACTAGGCTAAATAATAGTGTAAGGAGTATAATTAACATAGCTTAAGTTGGTTAATATAATAATATAAAATATGATGTGTCTCGGGATGTGTCTCAGGTGCGGGGCACCAGGTGTCGGGTAGTCGAGGATTAATGGGACCACTAATGTGTTAATAATTTATATAAATACATTAATCATTTGCCTAATGTGCCTAAGTTGTAAATCTAAATTAAAATGCCTAAAGTTGGATTGATTATTTAAGAGTCCTTGGATGAACATGGGGATGATTCTAGTTTAGTGAAACTAGGTTGATGAGTTACCTATTGAAGTCACAAATGAGTCTAGCTGAATTAAACAAAGACCTTAGGATTGTTCTCGAGATACGCATACAAATGATTAATAGAGGGGTATATAAACCCACATTTAGTGGATTTCTCTACAAGCCCACTTTTCTATTCATGTAAATTGGAGAGAAATAGGAGCTAGATTTGTTAGATTTCAAGGGAATTGATGATTTGGGAGCTAAATCAAAGAATATATATAATTAAGGTAGCCAATCTTCACTTTCCTTCTTTCAAACCATAGAAATGAAGCTCAAAATTTGATGTTTTTGCTAAAATTTGAATTTGAAAAGTACTCGCATGTTTTTTCTAAGTCTCTTAATGAATGGAGAGTCCATTATGTTCACCAATTAAGGTTTCACAACTGATTTTAAAAGGAATTATGTTTTTCAGCTCATATGAATATAAGCATGAATTTGTTGAAATTGATGATAAATTGTGTGCCTTTGGCTTTGTTGGCGGTTGGATTTCCCCCACGAGTCGAGGATGGGGTTGACAGCGTTAGAGTAGGTCAATTTAAAAAGTTGGGGACAGAATTCTCGAACTGAGAATTCTATGACTCGAACTGGATAGCACTTTATCCAGGCTAGATAGTACACTATCCAGCCTAAGCGTCATGCTGTTCTTCAACATGAAGAACAATAGTGCGTTTGGTGGCCACCTAGTGTGTTAGGAAAGCTACCTAGTGCATTAATGACAGTTGACAACTTGATTTTAAGGAGTTGTCTTGCATTTGTGACATATACACTTAACTAAAACACCTGTAAACACATTTAACACATAAAATGGACTTTAAGGGACTAAGGGGACCATAGCTCGGTTACTGGGGAACTGGGAATGTAGGGAAGTCAGAGTGCGTAATAAGGTGCATAAAATCCATTAGAAAGTTTCACAAGAATTAATGGTGTTGGTTTTATCAGATATCACATTTCATGTATGATTGTTGGTGGGAAAATATGGGTTTTCACTCTTAAATTCGGTTTCGTATATATTGGTTATGGCTAAATCTCTCGCAGTGGTTGGTTGTTTTAGCACTCATGTTGATGGCTGTAGAATGAATCTATAACGACTCGAAAAATATGCTATGTCTATATGATGATGTGTAGTACCTATTTACACTCGTGTTTGTGTCAAAGGATGGTGACATCAAATTTCGAGTAGGGTTCGCCAAGGAAAACGTGAAGAACGGGTATCGAGCGGACGAAAATACAAGTACACAGGTTCGGGAAACGATTTTGTAGATGACCAAAAAATAAAATATAATAATAAACTAATTCGGGAATATGTTCGGGTCCTTAGGAGTTCTATTTGCGCACAACGGGGCGAGTCGAGGTGCTTGCCAGGCGCAGAAATGCTTGAGAAAGGGGCAATTATTTGAGTAAGGGAGATAAGGACAAGGGAGAGGCCCAAAGTGTGTTAAGGAGTGGTGGAGGTTGGTGTGTTTGAGGGCCCTTAGATGTGCCTCGAGATACGCAATCACACAAAGATGATACCTACCCTATAGAAGGGTGAGTCAACTCTCACTCTCTCATTTCTTTCTCTTCTCTTTTTCTCCTCATAGTGAAAATGAAAAGGAGTGGGTTTCGACGGTTTCAAAGCAGATCGACGCTAAGGGATCACATCACGACGCAAACGGAGTTGAGATATCAACTCCTCATTCAGTTATCGTCATTTTGGTGGGTGTTTTGTGGGTTTTTGTTTCGATTTTGGAATATGTGGTTGGTCAAGTTTTAATGGTTTTAGGATGAATATCGAGGTCATTAAGAGGTTGGGATAGGCTCGGAACACGGGAACTTGGACTAGGGTGGTGAAAAACCCTGATATTCTGGAAGTGACACTGCGAGAGAAGCCGTTGGGCCTAAACGCCCATGGCGTCAGTCACGACGTCCAAACCAGATAGGGTTAGAGTTCGACGCTTTAGATGGCGCTGATGGGTTTTTGGCCCACGTCTCCACCTGTGACGTGACACTGTTCATAGTGAATAATTTGATACAAATTTCAAAAAATCTTGGGGATCTCTTAGGTATCCAAGTAGGTCTGAATACGACCAATACCCCAGAAATCGACCCAATTACACTAATGAAATAATTATAAAAAATGGGTAGTATTTCAAAAATGGGGAAATTAACGGGAAACTTCAATTAAATGAAAATAAAATTCTAACACGACCAAATTGGATCGAAAATGATTACCAGGTGCTCAATGGACTGGTGACGAGCGTACAGGATTAGTTTGGCGACGTTTGAGAGCAGCGAGCACGGAGTTTGCGTAGTGTCTGTGAGTAAAACCATTTAGAGCATTTCTATATTTTCATTTGTGTAATTACTTGGTTGTTATCCTTGTTGAGCTTAGATTTGTTGTTGTTATTTTTGTACCCTGGTTTGGAATTCTATTATGATTGAGTGGTCCAAGGGAAAGTGAGTCAACGTGATCCTTTGGTAGGATGAGTTCTCTGAGGTAATATGCCAAAGCCACGAACTCGAAATGCACAATTTGGTTTGGGTTCTATACGGGGTGGGAGTTTTTCACTAGATTGCTAGGGAATCTCATCCGCATTGATTTTATGATGTTGTGAGTGTACCACGTCCTAAACATTGAGTCTTGTAGGTGTTTCCTCGACTTAATGACCTTTTGGTTGGGACTACTTGCACTTTCTTTTGTTTTTCTAGACACTCATTTATCGTTGATTTCTTAGTGATTCATTATCATGTTGTCTTTTATTATCTTTGTGATATCTATGCATGATTCTAGTTTAACTGTTTATTTGCCTTTTGAAATTTTATTGAGACTCCACTTGGTTGTTATTGTTATCTTCTGTACTCAACCTTCATTTTATGATGGTGGGTGAGGCCATGTCATATTGCAGGGTCAACAAGAGAAAATGACCAAAATTTGGCAATTGAAGTTGAGGGCTACTAGACGACCTCCTCTTGCCTACAGTGTAGGTTTTTTGTATTATTATATATTATGTTTTTGAAACATTGGGATATGGGTTCGTGAGATTTTGGGACATGTATATAGTATTTGAATTTCCTCTGACTTGTTATACTTTTGGATGTATACATATGCGGGGTTTCCACACTCTAGGTTGTTTTGACTAGTGTCTTAGAATTGTTTTGGGTTAGTTTGAGTTTTAATGCTTTCGCTATGGCCTGATAACTCACTAATTGAAATAACTCACATAATTACATTTAAAATAGCTTAATTAGTGGTAAATGGTAATGACAACTGACTATGCTTGCGTCGATTCTGCGATGTTGGTTGGGGGTCTACGTAAGTCTAGGCCAGACGATGCCTAATTTTGGATGTGAAATTGGGGACGTTATAGAATCTACACCGTCGAGAGGATTTAGGGTGTATCCTTGACTTGAAATAGTGTATGGAGGGGTTCACCCGTTAATCGCAATTGGGTTTAGTCATTGTAAGCCTAGAGTATATGTACGGTTCCTGCCCTGTTTTATCGTCTTATTGACTGGTTTAAGTCGGGGTTTTTCTCGTAATGTTTCGATGTTTATTTTTTGTATTTAAAATTTGAGCAGGTTTAAGAAATGTTGTTTTTTTCAATTATCTTGTTGTTGATTACCTATTTATTCGTATGCTTGCCTACATTCATGGGATTATGTCTTTTTATTGCCATATGTCATACTTGCATATCCTGTAGGTTATCTGTTTATTTACGAATATTGTGTGGACTTCTCTTGGGATTTTACCACTGGACTCGTCACTATATTTGTTGGGTGACCGAGTGCAGATCCTTCGACGGGCAAGAGCAGGGGCAAAGAGGTGTTGGGCGACTACATTTGAGATTATTGCAACGCCAGCTCGTGTTTGACTACAATATGTATATATTTACATTTTTGCATGGTTTTGGAAACTGTTGATCACTGAATACATGTATATGCATTTTCGTTATACTTGTTTGCCTCAATTATATACATGGTATCCTTTTGTTGGGTTTTCCACTACTTAGTACTATTAATATGCATAAATTACTCATTTTTAAAGTCTTCAACTATATAATTGTTACATAATTCGATAGTTTAAATAATTGGCTAAACTAATTAAATTAACATTATTTGAAGAAACATTAGCTAAGTTAAGGTTTATTGATAACTTGTAAGTAATCAGATGAGTTCGTGGGCCATCATCGATAGTAGTGCCTAACATGGCAGAGGTTGGTGACGTAATAGGCAACTGGTCAGTGCCCTGGGTGGCCTCAGAGTTTGGGGCCGTAACAGGTGGTATCAGAGCGAGGTCGATGCAGCCTCGGAGAAAAGTTTAATGAAGTTGGATAAAACTTAACAAATAAACCTTACATTTGGAAACCCAAAGATCTTGACTTAGAATCGTAGTTGGGAAACAAACTTGAGTCGGGTAGCGATAGGGCTTTTATACATGTTATGTATTTGTTTGTATATATTATATGCACGTATATTGAAAACGATCTGACACGCATTATTTGATCAAGATGGATGGATGATTAGATATAGTAAAACTTTGGACGACTCGCACAGTGCAATACACTACGTCGAAATAGAAATGTTCAATTACGCGACAAGATTCTTCAAGAGTACATAAACATATAAGGGTATTTTGGCTTGTGGAATGACATGTCCATTTTCAATAGTGCAATGCAAACTGAGTGGAGTTCGAGGAATGAAGGGAGAGGTACAAAGGAGCAAAGAGATACGATTGTTCTACGACAATTACATTTCGAACAAGATTCAGTTGAGGCTGATGGAGGATTTCTTACACCTGAGACAAGGTAACTGGACTGTCGCTCGGTATATGGAGAGGTTCTGGTATCTATTGTAGTTCGTCATGGATGTGGCCCATATAGAGTGACTATAGATTCTTTTTTGTCACTCAGAGGACTCATACCAGTGATTACTAGTGCCATTGCATCGATAATGGCCTGCACACTTCAGGAGATCTACGATAGGGCCCTAGCGCATGAGACTTATATGCTGATTAGGGACTATAAGCACCCATCTACAGTTGTTGAGGGACAGTCAGAACAAAGCTTTAAATCGAAAATACAGAAAAAATAGTATGACGGAGGATAGACAGTAAGGTCGAGGCCATAGAAATGATATCCAAACAAACAAAGCTTATGCCGGACCAAAGAGGTTGAGGATAAAGATCTTAGGATCAAGGTTCGGACCAAGGGTCAGGGAATGGCTTGATAGGACCAGGACATAGGGTTTGGTGTTTTCGATGTGGACTAGAGGGACTGTCCACTGAGATCGGTGACATCTGTAGTGGTGACACTGGAGCACTCAAGAGCTGGTGCATGCTGTGTCTAAGTCAGGCTGGGAGACGTCCTAACAACAAGTTCAAGGTAAGTGATTTATTTATTAATAAGTACGGTTAAATTATGCATGCATAGTCTGTTATTGTTTGTTATGGTCTAGTATGTTGAGATACATGATAAGAGAGGTCCAGGGTCATATAGCAAGGTTAGTGTAGGAGCCCAAAGTGGAATTAGGTGTGGTTGTACTTTGGAGGGGCAAATTGGGTTTGTCAAGGTGACGAGAGATGGTTTAGAGTTACCAGGTGATAGGTAATTGGGTTAGGGTGTATTAAGCATAAAATCGGGTTGAGATGCAGGTTACAGAGGTGTTTAGGGGAGAGATGGGTCATGATCATCTCAGTGGCATGAACCTGTATCTCAGTACAACACTATGTCCCTTATGATGGGTATGAGAATAGTGGGTGTGTTCAAGGGACCGTAAAGTTGTTCAGTGGCGTCAGTACTACTATCAGGGTGTGAGGCGGGTCGACGAGGTCACACAAGGACAAGTTAGGAGAACCGAACCTCCTCGAGATCTAAATTTCGAGATGAAATTTCTCCTAGTTGGGAAGAATCATAAAAACCTAAATTAATTAAACTAGGATTAGCATTAATCTCGAGGATTAAATGCCATAATTCGGACCTTCAGTTGGCAAATCGGTTGACTTGGACACGAGAACCAAGGATATATGTTATCTATGAGTGATGTTTGCCTATTTTGCGGTGTTTAAAAGCATTACTAATTTTATTGCATCATATGTGTGTCATATTGTTATCGGGTGAGTTGGTGCGAGGAGTATTTAACTCGAAATGCATGTCGACACACGTATCGAGAAGGAGTTACCCGAGTATAATTGAATCATAGCCTAATATGGTTAATTTAATAATGTAAAACATGACGTGTCTCGAGATGCGAGTCAGGGTGTGAGGCACTGGGTGCCGGGTAGTGGAGGGTTTGTGGGATCATTAATGTGTTAGCAATTGATAAGTGGGAATACTAATGTGTTAGCAATTGATATAAACACACTATCTATGTGCCAATGTGTCTAAGCTGTAAATCTAAATTAGAAAGGCCTAAAGTTGGATGGATTATTTAAGTGCCCTTGGATGACCATGGATGACCATAAATATGATTCTAGTTTAGTGAAACTAGGCTGATGAGTTACCTATTGAAGTCACAAATGAGTCCAGCTGAATTAAACAAGGGCCTTAGGATTGTCCTCGGGACACGTACATACATGATCAATAGAGGGGATATAAACCCAAACGTAGTGGATTTGTCAACAAAACCATTATTCTATTAATGTAATATGGAGAGAAATAAGAGCTGGAGTTGCTAGATTTAAAGGGAATTAATGGTTTGGGAGCTAATTCGAAGAATATCTACAATTAAGGTATCCAATATTCACTTTCCTTCTTTCAAACCATAGAAATGAAGCTCAAAATTTGATTTTTTGCAAAAATTTAAATTTGAAGAGTACTCACTAGTTTTCTTTTAAGTCTTTTTATGAATGGAGAGTCCATTATGTTCACTAATTAATGTTTTGAAACTGATTTTCAAGGAACTATGTTTTTGAGCTCATATGAATGTATGCATGAATTTGGTGAAATTGATGATAAATTGTGTGCCTCTGGATTTGTTGGCGGTTGGATTTGCCCATGAGTCATGGAAGGGATCGACGACGTAGGAGTAGGCCAATTTGGAGAGTTAGGGACAAAATTCTTGAGCTAAGAATTATGTCACCCAACTTGGGTGGTGCGCTATCCAAGCTAAATAGCGCATTATCCAGTTTGGGCGCTATGTTGTTCTTTACACGAAGAACAGTAGTGCATTTGGTGGCCACCCAGTGCGCTAGGCTCACCAAGTGCACTACTGACAGTTGCAACCCAATTTTAATGGTTTGTCTTGCATTTTTTTTACATATACACCTAACTAAAACACTTGTAAACACACTTAACACATTAAATGGACTTCAAGGGAATAAGGGGACTGTAGTTCGAGTCCCAAGGAGCTAAATAGGGTCGAATTTGGGAGTATAAGGAAGTCAAAGCATGTATTGAGCTAAATAGGGTCGAATTTGCGGCATTGTTTTTATTGGATATTGGATTTCATGTGTAATTATTGGTGGGCATACATGGGTTTTCACTCTTAAATTCGGTTTTGTATAAATTGGTTGTGGCTAAATCTCTTGAAGGTGGTTGCTTATTTTAGCGCTCGTGTTGACCATAGTAGAACATATCTACGACCGTCAAGAGGGATTTAGGTTGTATCCTTAACTTGAAATAGCTTCTGGTGGGGTTCACTCTTTAACCATAGTTAGGGTTTTGTCACTGTAAGCCTTGAGTATATGCGTAGTTCCTCTCATGTTTTATTACCTTACCGACTAGTTTAGGTTAGGGCTCGAACTGTTTCAAGTTTTTATTTTCTATATTTGAAATTCAAGCATTTTTAATAAATGTTTTTTTGTTTCAATTATCTTATTGTTGATTACCAGTTTATACCTATGTTTGCCTACATTTATGGGAGTATGTATTTCTGTTACCAGATGTCATATTTGCATGTCTAGTAGTTTATTTGTTTATGTACTTCAGTTACCAGATGTCATATTTGCATGTCTAGTAGTTTATTTGTTTATTCATGAATATTGTGTGGACTTCTCTAGGAATTTTACTCACTGGACTCGTCACTGTATTTGTTGGGTGACCGAGTGCAGATCCTTCGACGAGCAAGAGCAAGGGCAAGGAGGTGTTGGGCGATTACATTTGAGACTGTTGCAATGCAAGCTCATGTTTGACTACAATATGTATATATTTACATTTTTGTTGAGTTTTGGAGAGTGTAGATCACTGAATAGATGTATATGGATTTTTGTTGTACTTGTTCGCCTCAATTATATACACGGTGTCCTTTTGTCGGGTTTTTCACTACTTAGGACTATTAATATGCATGAATTACTCATTTTTAATTCTTCCACTGTATAATTGTTACATGACCTGATAGATTAAATAACTAGTTAAACCAATTAAATTAACACTATTTGAAGAAAGATTAGCCAAATTGGGGTTTGTTGATAAACGTGTAAGCAACCGGATGAGTTGAGGGCCGTTAACTATAGGAGTGCCTAACGTGACAGAGGTTCGTAACATATCAGGCGATTGGGCGGTGCCTTGGGTTGTCTCGGAGTTTGGAGCCGCTAAAGCCAGAAGGGGGACATAGGTCAGCAGCGGCCGGGATAGGGCCAGCATTGGTAGGGCCAAGGTCAAAGGAGCAATGGATAAGGCTAAAGTCAAAAGAGTAGTGGACAGGGCCAGGTCCAGAGGGTTAGAGAGCAACATGGTCAGAGCTCCGAAAGTAAGCAATACATCATCTGCTTTAGATGTGGACAGAGAGGGCAATACCAAAGTCAGTATACCAAGGAGTCAGTGCCACCAGTCGCAGCTCCACCAGTCCAGACCAAGGAGCTGATGCATGTAGTTGTAGAGACCGATCATAACGCATCACACATCTTGTCGAGGGTATGTTGGTTATTTATGGATGTAGTATGCATTCAATGATTGATTTTAGGTCTCTGTTATCATTTATTTCGGGACGAATAGTAGGAGAGTTTGGTTTAATGCCAGAGATCGTAGCACATACCTTGTCCTTAGCATGGCTACTAGGGACAAGATTTACCTTAACCGGATATGTAAGGCCTGCCCAGTTGAGGTTAACGGTCATCAGTAATATCTCCGAGTTTTTAAAGTACTTGAAGTTTGATGCGCTCTTAGGTATGGATTGGTTAGCAGCTTACCCCGCTCAGTTGGAGTACTTCTGTAAAACGTTACCTTCTAAATACAAGGGATTCTCGATTTTACGTTCACCAAAGTCGTGACCGCACTTTTGATCACCTGGGGTAGATTAGAGACCACCTAGTTGGGGACAGTAAAACCAGTTGAGAGGTCAGTTATCAGAATTAAGGATGTCCCAGAAGTATGTGAGTTCCCTGACATTTTTACTGAGGATTTACCTAGATTACCTCCACCCAAACAGATTGAGTTCATGATTTAGCTAGTGCAAGGCACACGACTGATAATGAGCAGACCTTATCGTATGTCGCGAGTAGAGCCGGACGAGTTAAGGGCTCAACCAAAGGATTTTTGTCAATGAAGGGTTTCATACATCTGAGTATGTCTCCTGAGGGAGCACCTGTCTTGTTTATGAAGAAAAAGGACGGTACTATGAAGGTGTGCATAGATTGCAGGAAGTTGAATCAAATGACAGGCAGGAATAGATACCCACTACTATAATTGACGACCTATTAGACCAGTTGCCCAGAGTACAGTTCTTCTCCAAGATTGATATCAGATCAGGTTATCACCAGTTGAGGATCAAAGAGGATGATATGTCCAAGATGACGATGTTCAGTACGCGTTACAGATTGTTTAAGTTTACAGTGATGCCATTCGGACTGACAATACGTTAGCGCTATTCATGGATCTAATACACCGAGTCTTGAAACCATTTTTGGATCGATTTGTGATAGTCTTTATCTATGACATCTTGATTTATTTCAAGAACCTTGAGGACCATGACATGCATCTCAGAGAGGTACTAAAGACTCTGAGAGAGCATTGATTGTATGCAAAGTTCATGAAGTGCAAGTTTTGGCTTTCCGAGATGAAGCTTTTAGGCCACGGGATCAGTGACATAGCATATCAATGGACTCAAGTAAGGTTCATGCTATCATCGATTAGCATACACCAGGATGTGTGATAGACATCATGAGCTTTTTTGGAATTGGCAGGCTATTATCGACGTTTTGTACCGAATTTTACCAGGATTTCTGCACCGATGACCAAATTGACTAAAAAGGATGTCAAGTTTGAGTGGTCCAGGGAATACGAGGCAACCTTCTTAAAGTTGAAGAAGAGATTAACTTCTGTTGTGGCGGCCTCAATTCCACAAACCAAAAACTGGACCCCGCCCGGCCTAGACTTACGTAGACCCCAAATCCCTCTCACGCAGTTAACGCAAATCTAGTCAGCCTTATCTTACCTTTTCCCATTTATATAATAATTTAATATGAGATCATTAATATTAGTGAGTTATTCAAAGATAAGTCGAAGCATTTAACGTTTCCAACTAATATAACCCCAAGACATAAATTAAGATAACATATAAATGTCAAAACTCAGCTAATATATACATCATTACTAAAAGTCATCACAGGAGAGAATATCATCATATCCATGCCCAGGATTTCTCATTTCCCAAAACTTGGTTTCAAAATAGATAATTATAGTAATACAAAATCAAACCTATATAGAGTATAAAGATAGAAATACTCCACAATCCTCAAGGTAAATCACCAAACTGAGGAGCTTTCCCTTTGCTCGATTGTGGATCTGCACTCAATCAAACACAAGAATGACGAGTCCTAGGTAAGTAACGCCAAACAAGATGTTTACAGTATTTCACAGTAAATAACAATCGATATTCATGCTGATCGAGAGAAAAGGACAGGAAATACATGGATAAATAAAGATTGAAAATAAATCTAAAAACAATCGATAATGAGTGTCCAAGAATAAAAGGAAAGACGCAAATAGGCCGAACTTAGTGAAACAGTCATTTGAGTCGAGGAGAAACATCTATCAAACTCTTGCGGAGTTAAGACAATTTACCATCCCAACTCAGACTTTTAGGATGTGGCCAACTCACACCATCCAAAAATCCACGCGAATAGGAAGTCCTCAACAATCTAGTGAAGTAATTCCTACCCCATATATAGGATCTAAAAGATCAGCTCGTGAATATCAAGTTCCAAAATAGTAACGTGTATCCTTCCAAATCTTAAGGATCATGTTAACTCACTTGCCCTTGGACCACTCAATCAGAATAGAGTTCAGAAACAGGATAGAGCAATAACAAAAATAAATTAAAGCTAAAAGGAAAAACTATGAATTTCCCCATTGGTTTACTTACCCATATTTAACGCTAACACGCACTCGCATGTTTCCAATAACTACCCTGCATACCTAATTATATTATGATAAAGCTCTAAGTGAAACCAAATAACGAAACATCATGAAAACTGCGACCAAAGTACGCTCAAGAGCTAGTTCCATAAATAATTATATATAACTTTAACTAGCTAACTTGGGGTAACTTTTTAACCTTGAAAACCTCAATATTTGTCATACTGACCAAAAAGGAACTTGTAGTACACATTTCATACTTTCTATGGACTCCAAGAACATTCAAATTAGATAAAAAATAGAGGAGTTGTGAATTTTCCCATATGGTCCATTGCAAATGAAAACTTTATTTGTTTTGAACTAACAAAACTTCTCCAAATCAATATTTTCACAGTTAAATCCTCAAATCTCGATAACTAACACTGGGATATCACTCGACTTCAAATTAAATATATTTCCCTAGCCCGTGGAGTCAATTTAAATCAAAACAAATATTCAATTCATCAAAAATCCCAATATAAATCAATATCAACTATAAAAACATATTCAAGACTGTTATCAACTAAGTTGCATCACTTCAAATTACAAAGCTATCCCAATATAAATCAATAC
This sequence comes from Stephania japonica, assembly GCA_039657345.1. Lineage (NCBI taxonomy): Eukaryota > Viridiplantae > Streptophyta > Magnoliopsida > Ranunculales > Menispermaceae > Stephania > Stephania japonica. The sequence continues at coordinate 39,586,197 of CM077559.1, forward strand.
CAATTCTTAAAAATTCATACCAATTCCTACGAAAACCCCATAAAAGAAATAAAAAAATCACGAGATTTCTAATTGAATTGAGGAAAAACACCATGAATTGAGATTTTACCAAATTTCGGGCCAAATCCCTCGTTTCCACCACGACAACTTAGCTCAAACTGAAAGTCTCGCAATGATCTACTATTTTGCAGCGAGAAATCGGATGAAACTCATACATCGGAAGCTCTACGTGCGAAGAACAGAATGGAGACGTTTTGTTTCAATGAAACTAAAACCGTTCTGATTAAACGATTTGTTAACTTTTAGATATATATATATAAACCCTCAGCTACTTGTCAGCAGCTTAATTTCTTTTTATTTTTTAATTCTAATAAATCCCTATTTTGGCACCAAATTGAGTCAAACTTAGCAAAACGGTTAATCTTCATAAAACACCCATAACACTGGTTCTTGTCACACCAAAACCCCATATGTTTTAACTTTGTCCATGACACACCAAACTATTATGGATCAAGTTTCTTACCGTACTTATCTTACCATGTTTAATTATTATATTTTATTTTGTATTTTATAAGTGTTTCTATTCAATTTGTCCCCGGACAACTAAATACCCGACCACAGTTCGCCCCGACTCTCGAAAATCGCATTTCCTCGAGCCAAACCCATTTCTTCGCGTTAATACTCTCACTCAAACGCCCTCACACATTTGGAACATTGAAATCTAATTTTGGGTAAATATATAGTAATACAAAACACGAGCAAAAAATAGCATACCTCGGTGTCGACTACCAATAATTGTTCACATGTATCACGACAATATGTCCACGTACGACCTAAAATGACACATGGCACAAGTTAGATTTTAGGGTCGTTACAGTTTTTCCAACTTACAAGAATTTCGTTCTCAAAATTAAAACATAATTACGAGAGACTTATCAAACTTAAACGAGGTAGGGAAAGTGCTCGCGCATATGTGATTCTAGTTCCCACGTTAGTCCTCATCTCTGTGGTGCTGCCATTTAACAAGAACTGATGAAAGTTATTTATTCCTTAAGACCTTCACCTTCCAATCCAAGATATGAATAGGTTGCTCATCATAGGTGATGTCTTCCCTCAAATCTATCTGGCTCAAGTCCACCATCGGTCGTCTGCTCCCCTTCGACTTATCTAGTCGAAGCATCGACACATGAAATACTGGGTGGATCCCTGATAACTAAGGTGACAACTCCAACTTATAAGCAACTCAACATATCCACTTCCCAACTCGAAATGGACCAATAAATCTAGGCGCAAGTTTCCGTCTCATCTCAAACCTCTTATGACCCTTCATTGGAGATACCTTAAAATATACATAATCTCCGACCTGATATTCTAACTCTCCAAGTTATAGATCATAATACGTAGTTTTCGTGTCTTGCGCACCATTTAGTTTCAATTTGATCAAGCGTATCTTCTCTGTGTGATCCACTAATATCTTAGGCCCAATCACTGTCACATCCTCTGGTTCTGCACAACAAGATGGAGATCTGCACGACTTCCCGTACAATGCCTCAAATGGTGCCATACCAATAATGGCCTAGTAACTATTATTGTAAGCAAACTCACACAAATGAAGATACTCTTCCCATAATCCACCATACTCCAATACACACATCCTCAATATATCCTCAAGAATTTGGATCAGTCTCTCTAACTATCCATCAGTCTGTGGATGATAGGCGGTATTAAGATCCAACCACGTACTAAATTGTGCCTGCATGCTCTGACAGAAATGAGATGTAAAATATGGCTATCTGTTAGACACAATTGATAATGGAACACCATGCAGTCGTACAATCTCTTTCTCATATAAACTCGCTAACTATCCACTCGATGAGTGGTTGAAATAGGTATAAAATACTCAGACTTTGTCATTCTGTCCACAATCACCTAAATGCTATCTTGTCCGCACTGAGATCGAGGTAACCCACTAACGAAATCCATAGCAATATAAGTGGTTGAAATAGGTATAAAACCCATTTCCACCTAGGAATGGGAAGTTGCAGTAATAACCCACAGGGTCTGCAATGCTTAGCCTTAACTCGCTGATAAATATCATACCATCTAACATAATAAAAAACATTGGTCTTCATCCAAGACCACCAAAGGATACGATGCACATCTGCATACATCTTGGTTCTGCCCGGATGAACCGTAAAACGTAAGTGGTATGCCTCATAAAGTATCTCATCGCGTAGATCAACCACTGATGGAATCCACAGTCACCTTTTAAATCTCTAGCATGAGTTTGTTGACTGACTCCAATTTGGATGATTTGGACTCACAACAAACTTTAAAATCTTCCATATTGTTCATCCCTTTGTTGACCATCAAGTACACGCTGAATAGAGATAGTTTGAGTCCTCATCTGCCCACAATCAACACTCGGGTAATACATCATCTCGACTGCCTCGAGTAACCCATACTCGTGTATCATATGACAAATAACAGTCCCAGAGTCCACCCCTCTACAACTCAATGCATCAGCAACAACATTATCTTTCCCGAGGTGATACTCTAGAGAAAAATCATAATCCTTAAAGAACTCAAGCAACGCCTTTGTCTCATATTCAGGTCTTAATGTGTACACAAATATTTCAGGCTCTTATGCTCATTAAACAATACAAATGTCTGTCCATAGAGATAATGATGTGAAATCTTCAATAAAAACACCACTACCGCCAACTCCAAGTCATGTGTAGAATAATTCTTCTCGTGAATCTTTAGCTGTTTGGACGCATAGGTAAACACCTTACCTTCCTACATCAATACACAGCCTAAACTGACCATAGAAGCATTGGTGTTCACCTCAAAGCCCTTCCTTGACTCAGGTAACACTAAAATTGGTGTGGTAATCAAAAGTTTCTTCAAGGTCAAGAAAGCCTGCTCATAATCATTGTCTACTTAAAATGCATGTCTTTCTTCGTCAATTGCGCCACAGGAGCCGCAATCTTTGAGAAACCTTTCACAAAACATCGATAATATCCTGCCAAGCTAAGAAAACTATGGATATCTGACACTAATCTAGGTGTAGGCCAATCAATAACAACTCTGACCTTAACAGGGTCTACTGACACTACGCTAGTCCTGACAATGTGTCCTAAGAATCTGACTTTCGCAAGCCAAAATTCGCACTTACTAAACTTGACGTACAGTCTGTGCTCCCTCAGTAGCTTCAAAATCGTCCTGAGGTGCTCCTCATGATCCTCACAAGTCTTAGAATATATCATGATATCATCAATAAACACTATGACCAATCTATGCAAATACGGTCTCAACACTCGATGCATCAAATACATAAACATGGCTGGCATATTAGTCAGTTTAAATGGTTTACAGTCAAGCCCTTATCGAGTACGAAATGCAGTATTTTCCCTATTTTCCCCTCTAATCTTTAGCTGATGGTCATCAGATCTCAAATATATCTTTGAGAACCACTGTGCTCTATTCAGCTGGTCGAACAAGTCATCTATCTGCGGAAGTGGATACTTGTTCTTTACTATTACCCGATTTAGCTGCCTATAATCAATACACAATCGAAGACTACCATATTTCTTTTTCATAAATAAGACTGGGGCTCCCCAAGGTGACATACTAAGGTAAATAAAACCCAACTTTAACAACTCATCTAGTTGTGATCTCAACTCCTCTAGCTCTTTTGGAGCCATACGGTATGGTGGAATGGATATCGGTTTGGTACCCGAAACCAAATCGATAATGAAATCTATCTCCCTTGGTGGTGGTAAACCTGGTAGCACAGATGGAAATGCCTCAGGAAAATCACGTACTACAAGTAACTCCTCCATCCTTGTTTCAACCTTCCCAATCGTACCCAAAACACTAGGAAAGTCTCCACTTCCCTACTAGAAGCTATTCTACCTCTGGTTAATGTCAATCTGGTCAAAGTCCTCTAGAAACTAAACTCTAGATACTCTAAAATCTAAAAAACAACTCTCTTGCTGAAGCAATGGATCTGTGCATGATACGCACCCAACTAATCCATTCCTAACAATACAGCAAACTCTAGGAACTCCAACACTCTTAGGTCTGCAGGTAATACATGACCCCCTATTTCTACCGAATAGCCTATTCATAACAAGTTCGGATAAATCTTGTCCCCAGCAACCGTGATAAGGATCAAGGGTCTCTTTAGTCTAATAGGAGTAAAACCCAATAAAGCCACCATGCAACCATAAATCAATGACACCGTCGAACCAGAATCAAACATAGTATGCATGAAATGACCACAAATATGAACCATATCTTTAACAAGGTTACATGTAGCAGCTAGGTCTAGCGCAACAATAGTAGGAACAGCCTCTCGACTCTGTAGCGACTGTCCTCTACCCAGTCGTGGATAAGAACCAATGAAATGACCCATCTGACCACACTCAAAACAAGCTCCCCAAGTGCCTGAACTAGAAGGAATGTTCTGGTCCTGTCTCTAAAATTGACCAAAATTTTTACCCTGGTCATATCTACCACTAGGTCTACCTCTGCCCTGAACACCACCTCTGCCATCAATCCTCTGATACTGCTGTCTCTAAGGACCTGATGTTATATGGTCTGGTGTATTAGCGTAACTACGTATTAAAGCAGGTGATACAACAGTAGTAGAAGATGAAGATGCAACAAATGCTACTCTGTGCTCGCCTTCCCTGAAACCACTGTTTAGACCTCTTGTGTTCATAACTGTAGGCGGGAATTACTTTTGATTGAACATTTACTTAATCTAAACCCATTCCTTGGGCTTGCCTTTGACAACCACCATTTTACACCACCAAGCATCCGCCTCACCTGAACATCTCCCAAACCTCCATGTGGGTTTCGGGCTGATCAACAATCGCAATTCGTAACGAAAACGATATTATGATTAGGACATAGCTATTAATAATAGTATTATACTATACATCAAATATCTCATAGTCTGATTTTAAATTCCCTAACTCTCCTCACTTCCAAACTACGACTTAAGTCAGGATCATTGGGTTCCACTATAAGTTCAATCATTGTCCTAACTTCTGCTGATTATGTTTTAATGGTTCGTGATTTAACAAAGAGTCAAGTTTTACAAACTTAGGCTCTGATACCAACTGTGACGGCCCTAGTTCCACAAACCTAAAACTGGTTCCCGCCTGGCCTAGACTTATGTAAACCCCGAGTCCCTCTCACGTAGTTAACACAAATCTAGTTAGCCTTACCTTACATTTTTCCATTTATACAATAACTTAAGATGAGATCATTAATATTAGTGAGTTATTCAAAGATAAGCTAAAGCATTTTACATCTCCAACTAATGTATCAACCTCAAGAAATAAGTTAGGATAACCTAGAAATGTGGAAACCCAACAAACATATACATAATTACTAAAAGTCATATCACAGGAGAGAATGTCATCATATCCATGCCTAGGATCTCTCATTTCCCAAAACTCAGTTTCAAAACATATAATTATAGTAATACAAAATCAAACCCATATCGAGTCCAAAGATAGAATAACTGCGTCATCCTTGAAACAAATCACAAAACTGAGGAGCTTTCCGTTTGCTCAACTGTGGATCTGAACTCAGTCAAATACAAGAATGACGCTTCCAAGGTAAGTAATGTCAAACAAGATGTTTACAATATTTCACAATAAATAACAGTCGATATTCATACTGATAGAAAGAAAAGGAGAGGGAATGCATGAATAAATAAAGACTGGAAATAAATCTGAAAGCAATCGATAATGAGTGTCCAGGAATCAAAAGGAAAGACGCAAGTAGTCCCAACTTAGTAAAATAGTCATTTGAGTCGAGGAGAAACATCTATCAAGCTCTTGCTGAGCCAAGGCAATTCACCATCCCAACTCGGACTTTAAAGACGTGGCCAACTCACACCATCCTAAAATCCACGCGAATAGGAATTCCTTAACAATCTAATGAAGTAATTCCTACCTCGTATATAGGAACTAAAAGATCAGCTCGTGAATATCAAGTTCCAAAATAGTAACGTGCATCCCCCTAAATTTGAAGGATCATGCTGACTCACTTGCCCTTGGACCACTCAATCAGAATAGAGTCCCGAAATAGGACAGAGAAATAACAAAAATAAATTAAAACTCAAAGAAATAACTGTAAATTTCACCATTGGTTTACTTACCCATGTCCAACGCTAACACGCACTCACAATCTTCCAATAACTACCTTACACACCCAATTATATTATGGTCAAGCTCTAAGTGAAACCAAATCACGAAATATCATAAAAATTGCGACCAAAGTACGCTTAAAACTAAGTTGCATTACTTCAAATCACAAAAACCCTATCCCACGCCGGTGGAATCTATCCCAAATTGACATAAATTAACTCAATACATCAATTCACAAAAATAGATACCAATTCCTACGAAACCCTCGTGAAAGAGACGAAAAATCACGAGATTTCTAATTGATTTAAGGAAAAACACCCTTAATTGAGATTTTACCAGATTCCAGGCCAAATCCCTTGATTCCACCGTGAAAAATTAGCTTAAACTAACCGTCTTGTAATGATCTACTGTTTTGTGGAGAGAAACTGGATGAAAATCAGACGTCAGAAGCTTCACGTGCGAAGAACCGAATGGAGCGGTTTTGTTTCAATGAAACTAAAATCATTCTGATCAAATGATTTGTTAGCTTATATATATATATTAACCCTCAGTTGCTTGTTAGCGGCTTATTTTCTTTATATTTTTTAATTCCCATAAAATCCTTATTTTGATGGTTTTTAACTTCCGGTGCCCGTTTGGAATCCAAATTGAGCCAAATTGAGCCAAACTCTCAGTAAAATAGTCCATCTTCATAAAACGCTCATAACACTGGTCTTTGTCATACCAAAACCCCATATGTCTTAACTTTGTCCATGACACACCAAAATCTTATGGACCAAGTCTCTTACCATACTTGTCTTACTACGTTTAATTATTATGTTTTATAGTATTTTGTTAGTGTTTTTATTTGATTTTCCCCTCGGACAACTAAATACCCAACCACAGTTCACCCTGACTCCCAAAAATCTCATTTCCTCGAGCCGAACCCATTTCTCCATGTCAATACTCTCACTCAAACGCCCTCACATATTTGGAACATTGGAATCTAATTTTGGGTAAATAAATAATAATACAAAACACCAACCAAAAATAACATACCTCGATGTTGACAGTTGATAATTGTTTAAATGTATCACGGCAAGAGGTCCATGTACGACCTAAAATGACACGTGGCACGAGTTAGATTTTAGAGTCGTTACATCTACAGTGTTATTAGTGTTACCAGAGCCATGCAATGAGTTAATAGTTCGCACGGATGCATGTGGCATTGGATTAGGACGTGTTTTGATGCAGGATGACAGAGTTATTGCCTACTTGTCTCGTCAGTTGACGACCCATGAGAGGAACTATCCAGTGCACGATCTAGAGCTTATAGCGATCATGTTTGCATTGAAGACCTAAAGACATTATCTCTTTGGTGAGAGATTTACACTCTACACGGATCCTAAAAGTTTAAAGCATCTCTTCACTCAGAGGGATTTTAACATGAGGTAGCAACAATGGTTAAAGTTGTTAAAGGTCTACAACTTCTCTAATGAGTACCAACCTAGGAAAGGGAATGTCGTAGCAGACGCCATTAGGAGGAGAGGATCAGACAGAGAGATAGTGGTTTTCCAGATGTCTCATCAGTATGGTGTACTTGAGGCAGCAGTTACCATGAGTTTGTCAAAGGTTCCAAAGTAAGTTTTGGTGCACATTTGCGAACAAATGAGAGTTCTGACAGCTTTGAGATGGCCCAATTTCCCAGAAACTGGGCCTCGTCTGGCCTAAACCTTCGTAGACCCTCGAGTCAACCTTCACAAGGTCAACGCAAGCCTAGTAAGCCTACTTTTTCATTAGTATTATATATTTATTGATTTCAAGTTAAGTTATTGATGATTTACATGTTTTACAATTAAAGCAATGGAATTAACTTAAGCATACTAACAACTCAACTAGTAAAGTAGTCGGGACAACTTATAGTGTGGAACCTTGCATATACATAGATAACATGTATATCAAGTGACGAATGAGTAGATGAAAGAAATATACATGTATCGGTGTCTCTCTCAACCCCAAATATCACCAGTGTAGCCAAAACAACATATATATATATATAATACAAAAAGTCGTAACCTACACAAAAAACAAGAGGAGGGCCACTCTAATGTCCTCTGAGTATATCCCCAGCCACAGTGCCTTGCCCTTGTTCGATTGTGGATATGCACCCTATCATCAATAAATGATGACGAGTCTAGTAAGTAAAAGCCAGGAGGATCTAAATAGTATTTCAAAAGCAGTAATGAATCAGTCTAATGTTCATGTGGTAATTAAAGAAAGCAGTAAATAGACGAAGTGCAGTAAAATAAGACTGAAAGGAAGTAAACGACGAGATATGAGTGTTAAGGAAGACAAAAGAGAGGCACCCAAGTAGTCCAAGACCACCGAGTGCGAGTGCCACAGGGTCGAGGTCATAAAGTTGAGGTAAAGCTAGGTGAACTTGGGTCTTAGGACGCAGCAACCCCTACTGAACCTGGACCATCGCAAATGAGGGATACAACGGTGCCCTGAATAAAAACATCTCATCTCGATCAATATCCAGTGAATTGGGTCATGGCTCTGGTTGCAAGTCGACAACCATAACCCAGAGACACTTACATGACTCACTTGACCCTCGGACATTCATAAAGGAGTGGGAATTTCATAAAAAGGGAAAGTACAATAATAAGAAAGCAATAAATACTATGCATTTCCTATTTGGTTTTACTTACCTGTAACACTTTGAAACACCACCAAAACAACTTTGAAACGGTTCACTCATGCCGGCAACATGCACCCGACACTTGACACTAGTTCCCTGTCCTTGGTGTTAATTTATATTCAATTAGGTGTGTTAAAGTCCTTGATTCATAAATTACTTATTTAATATATTTTTCTTTCCATTTACCTTACTTTTCTAAAAATATGATGTTTCTACCACATTTGTCACATCTCGGGTTAGACTGTATTGGTCAAATCTCGCTCAACCAATTTCTTGAATTTGGCATATAATCCTTTTCCTTCCTAACCAATTTATCTTTATTTTATTTTGTTAATTTAATATCTTTTGTTTCTCAAAAAATCATATTATGTTTCACTATATTTAATAATATAAATGTGTATCATATATATATACACACACTATACATTATACATATATATATATATATATTTGTTTATTTATTATTTATTTTAATTTTAAAAGATTCCACATTGTATATGTTGGTTTTTGGGGTTCATGCGCAGCGGAGATTACAAAACAATTTTGACAAAAACCCCAGTAAGATCTGAATCTAATTCCATTAAAAACGTTTAAACTATGAAAACTTAATCATACCTCAGTCGCAATGTACCTTTTTGAAGGTTAATTGATCTCTAAGGCACTGCCAACGACGAATGCCCTCTATCAGTAGTCCACACACGAACGACGACTGAGATTTGAAGTGCTAGCTTCGAGAGAATACCAAACCTTTTTGTTTCTCTCCAAAATGATCCAGAGCATACCAAAAACCTTAAGTCATTTCTAAAACGAAAATAGAGTTTTGGGCTTTTAATCTTTCATTCGTGTATTCTAACTCAAAGTGTTTATTTATACAACCCTTGTATATAGACGGTTAAGTAAATTACACATATACCCCTACTTAAAGAAGTATAAGTGTAATACACTACAAGGACGTTTCCTGTCATGAATTTTATCATATAAAATTCATTTTTTCGAACCATCTTAAAATCTCGCAAAACCATTCTTAGTGTGCAACCCAATAGGATCATACAACGTTGGCAGTGTACCAAAACACATTTTGGTATACAAGTCATAAGCGGACTCTAGCAAGACATTATGACTACTCAAGTTGTATGAATATCAAATCGAAACAACCTAATCAATAGTGTCTATAACATCCTTTTGTCACACGATATCCTTTTGATCAAACATAAGGCATGGAATTGTCATCCAACATGTTCAATCGTACTAGTCTAGATCTCTAGGTAGACTGAAAACATCCAAGTGACATTGATCAATATCAATTCACTTAGACTATCCCTTTTAACTGTCTAACACATCGAGGGATCCACTGGATATCACTCTCTATATGAGAGGGACAAATTCTATTTTGATTACACAACTTCACCACATTATTCACATAGAACCAATCGCAACTTTTATAATCATCCAGTTAAAGACAACATTTGATTGCTTCAAATCACTGTATTCCTGATGTTGAAGTCTCTGGTAATCTCAAGTCAGAGGACTGAATAATATACATATCATGAGAAACAACTATGACTTAATCTATGTGATGTTCTCATAGCGGGTCGATCCAGTACTTTGTTCCCTAACAAGTACTCATGATCTTGATTCGTATTCCTATACGTATGATCATCGTATGATCATCAATCAAGACTCACACTAGTCTTAATTCATTATAGTTCCCAGTATAATAATCGACTAGGGACATTTAGGATATTTCTGTAAATACCCATGGATCTTATTATAATGTAAACATGCAAATCAATTATAATAAATATCAAATGAAATCCTTTATTTTATTAACTAAAATGTATTCATAAAGACTATTAATGGATTGACCTAGGGCACATTTCCCAACATCTCTCACTTGCTCTAGGGCCAATCATTCATGCATCTAATGTCTAATAATCTAACATGACCATCATGTTTCGCTTGTGGAAGAGCCTTTGTCAATGGATCTGCAATGTTGTCTTCAATAGGTACTCTGCAAATCTTCACGTCTCCCTTCTCAATGATTTCCCTGATGAGATGAAAACGCCTGAGTATATATTTAGATCTATGGTGTGATCTAGGTTCCTTGGCCTGTGCTATTGCCCCGTTATTGTCACAATACAAACAAACAGGGCTAGCAATACTTGTAACCACCCCTAGTTCAGAAATGAACTTTTTGATCCAAACTGCCTCCTTTCTGCATCGGACGCTGTAATATATTCAGCTTCAGTTATAGAGAATCTGCCACAGTCTCTTGCTTCAAACTTTTCTAGCTTACTGCACCCCCATTCAGAGTAAACACATATCCAGACTGCGACATGAAATCATCTATATCAGTTTGAAAACATGCATCTGTGTAACCATTTACAACTAGATCATTTTCAAAACCTCCAAAGACCAAGAACACTTCCTTAGTCATTCTTAAGTACTTAAGGATGTTCTTTACTACTATCCAGTGACTCTCACCAGGATCTGACTGATATCTACTTGTAGTGCTCAAAGCATATGATACATCAGGCCAAGTGCATAGCATGGCGTACATGATAGATCCAATAGCAGATGCATATGGAATCTTATTCATACAGTCTCGGTCATCATTTTTCTTAGGACATTGGGTCTTGCTGAGACTTATGCCATGAGACATTGGCAACAATCCTTTTTTAGAATCTTGCAAACTGAACCTATTCAACACCTTGTCTATGTAAGCACTTAGACTTAGACCGATTAGCCTTTTAAATCTATCCCTATAGATCTTTATCCCTAGGATATAGGCTGCATCTCCGAAGTCTTTCATTGAGAAACACTTCCCTAACCAAGACTTGACATTCTGTAATGTTGGGATGTCGTTTCCAATGAGCAATATATCATCAACATACAGTACCAGAAAAATAACTACACTCCCACTGACCTTCTTGTATACACAAGGCTCATATTCGTTCTAAATAAAACCAAAATCCTTAATTGCTTCATCAAAACGAAGATTCCAACTCCGAGAATCTTGCTTTAATCCATAAATAGTTCTTTGAAGCTTGCATACCTTCATAGAATTTTCAGGATGTACAAAACCTTCAAGTTGTGTCATATACACGTCCTCAAGTAGCTTTCCATTAAGCAATGCTGTTTTTACATCCATTTTCCATATCTCATAGTCATAATATGCAGTAATGACAATTCAAATTCTTATGGATTTAAGCATGGCTACTGGTGAGAAAGTTTCATCATAATCAACACCTTGAGTCTGCCTGAAACCTTTTGCTACAAGTCTTGCTTTGAAAGTATGCACTTTGCCATCCATGTCAGTTCTCTTCTTGAAAACCCATTTACATCCAATGGTCTTACCACCTTCAGGTAAATCAACCAAGTTCCAAACTTAGTTATCATACATGGATTGCATCTCAGAGTTCATGTTACTTAGCCATTTATCTGAGTCTGGTCCAGACATAGCCTTCTGATAAGTGGTGGGCTCATTTTGATCCATAAGCAACACATCACGACTATCAGTAATGAGAAATCCGAATCTCTTTGGCTCATATCTTACCCTACTAGATTTATGTGGGCCTTGTGTCAGTTGCGGAGGTTCAACTGGTTTAGAACGTTGTTGAACTTCCAGTAGTGGTTCGGTGTTTATCTGTGATTCTTGAACTTCTTCAAGATTTACTTTTCTTCCACTAGTGTCTTTTGAAATAAACTGTTTTTCCATAAAGGTACCATACCGAGCAACAAACACTTTATTCTTAGTGGGATTATAAAAGTAATATCCTTTTGTTTACTTAGGATACCCCACAAATAGACACTTGTCAGATTTAGGTGCTAGTTTTTCTGAGACTTTTCGTTTTACGTAAGCCTCACAGCCCCAAATCTTAAGGAAAGACAAACTATGTCTCTTCCCATATCATATTTGATATGGTATTTTATCAACTGCTTTAGAAGGAACACGATTTAAAGTAAAAGCAGCAGTTTGTAATACATAATCCCAAAAGGATATAGGAAAATTTGCATGACTCATCAAAGATCGAACTGTATCTAATAAGGTTCGATTTCTCCTTTTAGAAACTCCATTCATTTGTGGAGTTGCTGGTAGAGTTAATTGTGAGACAATCCCACAATTTCTAAGATGATCATCAAATTCTTGACTCAAATATTCACCACCTCGATCTGATTGAAGTGCTTTGATAGTTTTACCAAGTTGATTCTGCACTTCATTTTGAAATGTTTGAAACATCTTAAATGATTCAGCTTTATTTTTCATAAGATATACATAACCATATCTGCTGAAATCATCAGTAAATGTAATGAAAAACTGATAACCTCCTTTAGCCATTGTGTTTATAGGACCGCATACATCAGTATGTATTAGACCTAATAAATCACTTGCCTTTTCACTATGTCCAGTAAAGGGACTTTTAGTCATCTTGCCTAGTAAACAAGATATGCACGTTTCATATGATTCCAAATTGAATGAATCTAGAAGTTCATCTTTACGGAGCTTCGTTATGCATTCCTCATTTATGTGGCCGAGACGACAATGCCAAAGATAGGTTTGATTCAAATCATTTGACTTGAATCTCTTTGTATTTATGTTAAAGACTGGAATATCAGTGGACATTTTCATGCTTAGAATATAAAGACCATCACACAAATCAGCATTTGCATAAAAAATACCTTTACGAGAAATTGATCATCTATTATTCGCAATAATAAAATCAAAACCATCCATATACAAACATGAAACAAAAATGATGTTTCTGCTCAAGGCACCCACATAATAACAATTATTTAAAGTTAAAATAAGTCCACTAGGTAAGATTAAGTCATATGATCCAATAGCCAGGGAAGCAACTCTTGCTCTATTCCCTACGCGTAGGATGACTTCTCCTTTTTTCAGCTTCCTACTTCTGGTGAGTTCCTGCACATTTATACAAATTTGAGATCCAAATCCGGTATCCAATACCCAGGAATCACTTAATAGATAAATCAATTTCAATAACATAAATACCTGAGGTGGTAGTCGCACTACCCTTTTTCTTCTTTAGATTTTCCAGATAAAGTTTGCAACTTCTGAACCAATGTCCAGGTGCATGGCAGAAATGACAAATTCCTTCCTTTTCCTTTTGGTGCTTTAAAGCAGGAACAGGCTGGGGCTTGACTTGTTCCATAGGCTTTGCGACAGGTGCAACAACATCCTTAGCCACTTTAGCCTTGCCTTTGCCTTATCCTTTCTTCTTCATTCCGTTTCCCTTTTGGACCATCAACACATTACTAGAGGGTTTCTTGATATTTTGTTCAGCAGTTTTGAGCATCAAAGGCAACTCTGAAATTGATTTCTCCATATTATTCATATTGTAGTTCATCACAAATTGTGAGTAACTTTCCGGTAATGAATTTAGGAACAAATCCGTAGCCAACTTTTGGCTTATAGGAAATCCAAGTCTATCAAGTTGGTCAACATAGCCCTTCATCTTCAGAACATGAAGACTAACTGACGCACCATCAGTCATCTTACAAGAATGCAGGTTCTTGACTGTCTTGAACCTTTCTTGCCTAGCTTGCTGTTGGAACATTTCCTTCAGCGTTAAAGCCATGTCGTAAGCTTCCATTAGTTTCATGTCCTTCTGAAGTTCAGGAACCATAGTTTCCAAAATAATACATGGAACATCAGTAGAATCGTTGACATGCTTATTATGCGCTTCCTTCACAGCTTTCGTAGTATTGGTTGGTGGATCCTCAGGGATCGGAGCATCCAGAACATACAACTTGCATTCATGCTTGAGAACGATTCTCAAGTTTCTGAACTAGTCAAGAAAGTTAATCCTAGATAGCTTATCTTTCTCAAGGATAGATCGCAGTGACAGGGGATTATTGTTACTTGAAGAGGCCATTGATCTACAATAGAGATTATGCAGAGTTTATTTTAGCATAGAGGAATAGACTCCCACTAAATTAACAACCCTCCTAAAACACACTATTTATTTAGGGGACTAAAATCCATATTTCACCTAATTCTATGACAGCTATGGCATGAAACATAGAACTAGATTATTTAGGTAGGTAATAGTTACCAATTACATCTTATGTAATTTTAGATACTTTTATGAGATACGAGACATCTTATGTCCTAGCATATCACCAATAACAAACTTCTCCATATTTATCTCCAATCCAATAGGGATAACGAAATAGATTTTGCTTATATCTCCTAATCTAATTTGTTATTTATCTTTATCAAATAGAAACTTCATAACAAAGTAGATATAACAAGATAAATAAATAATTTCAAAAATTAATTATTTATTTTGGATTTAAGATATTTGAATCTTAGTATATCACCAATAACAAGATTCTTGATATTTATCTCCTATTCTAATTTGTTATCTATCTTTATCAAATAGAAACTTCATAACAAAATAGATATTACAAGATAAATAAATAATTTCAAAATTTAATTATTTGCAATTTCGATCTTCATCCAAATAATCACAAACATGTAATTGAATCATAAACTACTATCCCAATTGAACCTAATGGTGTCATAGATCATAGAACACAAAACTTAATTCATTAAAATTATTCAAATTAACCTAACATTGGTTACTAGCATGTACGAAACTAATTTCAATTAAATCACGAATATATGTATCATATACACAAAACAAGATAATAAATCTCACAGAAAACTTATGTATATCACATATACATCAACTATTAATATGCCTTCAATCATGTCATAAGAAAACATGCAATGAGTTTAATGGAATCAAACTCGAAGGCTCTGATACCACAGTTGGTTTTTGGGATTCATGCGCAGCGGAGATTAGAAAACAATTCTGACAAAAACCCCAACAGGATCTGAATCTAATTCCATTAAAAACATTTAAACTATGAAAACTTAATCATACCTCAGTCGCAATGTACCTTTCGGAAGGTTAATCGATCTCTAAAACGTTGCCAACGAGGAACGCTCTCTATCAGTAGTACACACACGAACGACGGCCGAGATTTGAAGTGCTAGCTTCGAGAGAATACCAAACCTTTTTATTTCTCTCCAAAACGATCCAGAGCATACCAAAAACCCTAAATCGTTTTTAAAACAAAAATAGAGTTTCGGCCTTTTAATCTTTTATTCTTGTATTCTAACTCAATGCGTCTATTTATACAACCCTTGTATATAGACGGTTAAGTAAATTACACATATACCCCTACTTAAAGAAGTATAAGTGTAATACACTACAAGGATGTTTCTGTCATGAATTTTATCATATAATATTCATTTTTTCTGAACCATCTTAAAATGTCGCAAAACCATTCTTAGTGTGCAACCCAATAGGCTCATACAACGTTGGTAGTGTACCAAAACACATTTTGATGTACAAGTAATAAATAGCCTCTATTAAGACATTATGACTACCCAAGTTGTATGAATATCAAATCGATACAACCTAATCAATAGTGTATATAACATCCTTTTGTCACACGATATCCTTTTGATCAAACATAAGGCATGGAATTTTCATCTAACATCTTCAATCGTACTAGTCTCGATCTCTAGATAGAATGAAAACATCCAAGTGACATTGATCAATATCAATTCACTTAAACTAGGCCTTTTAACAATCTAACACATCGAGGGATCCACTGGATATCTCTTTCTATATGAGAGAGACAAATTCTATCTAGATTACACAACTTCATCACATTATTCACACAATAACCAATCACAACCTTTATAATCGTCCGGTTAAAGACAACGTTTGATTGCGTCAAATCACTGTATTTCTAATGTTGAAGTCTTTAGTAATCTCAAGTTAGAGGACTGAATAATATACATATCATGAGAAACAACTATGACTTAATCTATGTGATGTTCTCATAGCGGGTCGGTCCAGTACTTTGTTCCCTAACAAGTACTCATGATCTTGATTCGTATTCCTATACGTATGATCATCGTATGATCATCAATTAAGACTCACACTAGTCTTAATCCATTATAGTTCCCAGTATAATAATCGACTAGGGACATTTAGGATATTTCTGTAAATACCCATGGATCTTATTATAATGTAAACATGCAAATCAATTATAATAAACAACAAATGAAATCCTCTCTTTTATTAACTAAAATGTATTCATAATGACTATTAATGGATTGACCTAGGGCACATTTCCCAACAATATATATATAAAGTATACATTATATATTATGTAGCATATACATATATGATACATATAGGGTACTTCTACCATGAAAACCAAATATATACCTATGCCATGGGTACACTATTTAGAACCATTGGATTTAAATCCAACAATTAATTGAGGTGACATAAATGCACAAAGCAATTAATTGAGTCGACAAACCGGAGAGTACTACGGGTACTCGTGGTGAGAGGAAACCACAAACAACCTCTTATTGGAAGGAAAAACAAAAGGGTACAAGTCTACGCTGCCCTGCCAGAGACGATGTGCATGATGAGGTGTCACATGTTCCAGAGCATGACATACTGACTAGTCATGCCGAAAGGGGGTACTAGGCATCTGATTCATCTAAGCCTACTTTGGAAAAAGAACATGTAATAAACATAACCCAACGACGTGCAACCACTAAGAATGTACAACGGCGTGTGACCTCGAGTACTAGTGGTGCAACCATTAGGAATGTAGAAGAGCCCATTCGCTCCTCTTCTCGGTGGTCCTATCGACCGCTCATTGTTGATGAGCTTTAAAAATCACATTGCGGTGGCTATTTGGAACAATGTGGTATGTGTTGTTGTTGTTGTATGCTTGCTACCCATAATTTCAATTTGTCAATGTATTCTGACATTTGTTTTCTATCTTGCAGCATCGCCCCTTGCTTAAGTACATAAACCACAGGGCTTAATTACTTGAGTGGGACTCGCAGTCTTGCCTCCCCAACATTGAGGTTCTAAGGATTCTTCAGAAGTCCATGTTATATCCACTTATAGACAGCTCATATCGAAAAGGCAACAAGGAGCTGATCTCTGCATTTATTGAGAGGTGGCAGCCACAAATGAATACATTTCACTTATCATTCGATGAAATGTCTATCACTTTGGAGGATGTCAGTATTCTATTAAAGATCTCGGTGACAGGGAAAGTGGCAACGGTTGAGAATTTTGCAAGGTACACCAAAGAGTCGAGGAAGGATGCAATAAACATAGTTTCCAATCTGCTCGGGGTTTGCCTTGAAGAAGCTGAGGCTGAGGTTAACATTACCAGAGGTCTGACTATGAGGAAGTGTTGGCTGAAGAGTACATGGTGCCCTAAAGTAAAGCCATCTACTTTCCCACCGGTTGAATGCACTGCATGTGCGTACTTGTTGTACCTACTATCCTGCACTCTTTTTACTGACAAGAGTGGGTCACGAGTCTCCATCATTTTGCTCAAGCTTTTAGCCAATTTGGATGAGGTTGGAAATTTCGTATGGGGTGTAGCTGCATTGGCTTACCTTTACCATCACCTAGGGTTGGCTACTAGAGTTGAGGTGTCACAGATTGCAAGGTATTTGACTTTGCTTGATGTACTCACTGTTTTAGACATTTTTGTTTAGTGTAGTTTTTATTTATTTACTTGAACTACTTTATTGACCTGTCTTATGACTTGTTATTTTAGGGATGTGTCTACGAGCACTTCAAAATCTAGCTCGCTGCGTCGAATGCAAAATACATCGACCAAATTCAACCATGTGTTTGTAAGTGGATACAAAAACGCGAGACAGTTGCGAATGCGGACAAGCTAGCATTTATACGCATAACTCTTGATAAGTTGCAGCCTAGTGAGGTACGTGACCCACCCGTAAGTTGGTTGCGTTGTTTGACTTAGTGTTCACATTTCTGTAGGTTTTATAACTTGTTCCTTCGGTTCGTGTAGGTGACTTTGGATCTGTACGTTGACATCAGGCTCGATGGTACTGTTCAACCGTTAGCCTTCTAATCTGGCACCTTGATGTACATGGACGTTGTGAAGCCATACCATCCAGAGAGGTTCCTACGATAGCTTGGCCATGTTCAAGGGATACCCGACGCTCTGTACCGCCCAATCAAAGCAGACTAAGGCCCTTCAATATTGAAATACTCAGTTAAGTATGGATTCTAACCAAAAAATTGGGTAAGGTGGCATAATCATTTACTGTCACTCGAAGATCGAGGCGAAAAGGCGTGGTTCGAGTTCATGACCACGTATCTACCCTGGTTTCTACGAATTTCACATCCAATCATTGAGAACTCAACAAAATGTAAAGATTGCGCCGGTACTACAGACTATGAGCTATTGGAGGTAAGGTCAGGTCATTTGTAGGCTAATTTTTAGATTGAAGTTGTAAACTTTCACTTTTTATTTATTTATTGTGTATATTTTGTCTTGAACAATGCAATAGATGAGCCTTGGACGCCGCGTTGTAAAATGGCAAATGAGTCGTGGACTTCCTGACGTGTAGGCGTCTTAGGACAGGTACCACCACTACCACTACCACTACCACCAGAAACACCCCCTTGACGACACCATCTGCACCTACAAGAGATTCCCTGCACGACATCACCCAATCCATGTCCAACGCTTCACAGCTTCCCAAGCACAAGCGCCTCCACGGCAAGACATACAGTAGTTGTCATGCGAAAAAAAAATTAAGTCTTGAGTGTTTATGAGGCTTTAATACTTTGGTGTTAAACTGATTATTTCTTTCGGTATTGTTTCTTATACTTTTAAGTTGTAGTTTATTACTTTGGTCATAAACTGGATATTTCTTTTTTTGTGAACATGTGATGTGATGTGGTTTGATCAATAACTATGTGGTTTACTTATCTTATGTAATATGTGTTTTATTTCATTGAAATTTAGTTTTCATCCCATATATCGATACTGCAGGCCCAAGACAATACCTATAGGTATCGGTACGTTAGGTCCTAGATATAATCGACACTCTCGGTTATGAAATTCTGAGAACTGTTTTTTTATCTATTTTGAACATACCTCGGACATCTAAGTCTGAGACAATAATCATATATATCGGTACATCACCTTCGAGAAATAGTCGACACTCTCAGTTAAGAAATTTGTCACACCCTTATGATATATTTTTAACATGTTGCGAATGTAGAAGTTCGATAAAATACCCACACGTATCGGTCCATAACCTGCGAGACATAGTCGACATGCTCGGTATTAAATTTCTGCGAACCATTATGATCAAATATTTTCAACACGTCTCGGAAGTAGAGTTCCAAGACAAATTCTTATAGACTTGGTTACCTACAACCGGGCAGGGAAATGTGCACCCCGATATGTATCAGGGCATCCCAATAGTAAACTTTCGAGAACCATTATATTTTCAACACGTCTTGGATGTATACGTCCGAGACCTTTGCTATATGTATCGGTCACCAATAACTGAGACAAAGTATTATAGACTCAGTTATCTACAATCGGGTAGCACAATGTGCACCCCAATATGTATCAGGGTACCCCATTTTCTCTTAGGGTACCCCAATTTTTTTCAGAGCACCCCAATAGTAAACTTTCGTAAATTATGAACATATATTTTGAACACGTATCATACGAAGATGTTCGAGACTATTGATATATGTGTCGGTCACCACTTATCTAGTCAAGTCATATAGACTCAGTTACCTACCACTGGGTCACCCTATGTGCATCACAATATTTATCAGTGCACCCCAATATTAAGTTTCAGAGAACCATTATGATCATATATTTACAACATGTCTCAGAAGTCAAGGTCCGAGACATTACCAATAAGTATCGGTCACATTACACCGAGATGAAGCTATATAGACTCGGTTACCTACAATCAAGTCGGGCTCTGTACGCCCTGATATGTATCAGGGCACCCATTTTCTCTAACGGCACCCCAATCTTTATTAGGGCACCCCATCTGACACCACGAATGGAGTGGCTCGTTCAATATACAAACGAGATTCAATGTCTTATTTTGGTATATAGTGACCGACCTGTTTTAAAAGGTGTCAGTCCTGCATGTCCGATATGGTTCTTAGAATTTCAGAACTGTAAGACCGAAACGATCTAAGTTTGAAAGAAAATATAAAATGGCATTAGTCGAACAATCTATTCAGACATACAACAAATAAGAGTGAACAAATGTAACAACCCAAATCTACATTGAACCGTCATGGGAGGCCACGCAAGCCCATAACCGGCCATATGACTGCCAGCTGTGTCCCACGCCCAACTCATTATCATTTCACCACAAATCATACAACAAAGCCTTGAACATGAAAGGTACAGCAGAAACAAATATCCAATATAAAATTCTAATGTGGAAACCAAACCAAAATGTAACCATGTCATATATAAAAGTCAAAAGTGCCTTAATGTATCACAATGCAAGCGTGGCTCATATACATGGTAAATAAGTCTCACAACCTATCCCAAACAAAAATAATATATAAATATAAGTAAACATGTACACGTACGAGAGGGGCAGCTATCGGTCAGTCAGTCACAGATATTCCTCGAGCTTTCCTTTTCCCCTGCTCGTACCTGGATCTACACTCAAATCTTCATAAGAGGTAGATGGTGAGTCCAGAGTGAGTAATCCCAAGGAAATTCATCAAGAAATTATATAATAAAATGCAGGAATCTGAAATACTGTAAATAAACATGCATAACAAAAGAATACAGACGATTGCGGAAGATCATCGCATGCATATAAATAGCAATGAAGTAAAATACGTAGACACTCGAATCAGACCAAACCATACTCCGGGCTATTCGCCAGGCACGACCTGTGAGTAAAAACCATCCAACGGGTTGACATTGGACCCTCTAGGTGGACGACGTAGGTCCTCGGCGCACCCACACATAACTATCATACCCGGGTAGCACAAATTCATCGGCATATGACTAGACATGCTATGGTTTAGTGGACCCTATGCCTCGCACGATAAACACTAGATGGAGAGTAATCGCATCACCGTAAAAGACACCAGGTAGGAGTAAACTCCACTACCGTAAATACACCAGGTGATGGTACGCTCAACCACCATAGTAAGCACCAGATGGGAGAAAACTCAACCATCTTAAAACAAGGAGGAATTAAGATTTGCGAATACATGGACATAATACAAGTAAATCAAGCAGTAAATACTAAAGTGAAGTTCAATTGGGATACTAAACACCTTAAACCGCACTCCAAACGTCCTTCCTAGCCTAACACAATGCCCCCAATGCCAGTCAAATCACCAATCATACTACCTAAGTCCACAAAAGTTTGATAAATTCTAAACATCATAAACCTCAAATATTTGATTCAAAACCCCAAATCACCGATAAAACTATCATTTAGACTCTTCAAATAGTCCATATGAACCCCTATATTACACCCCATTTGGTAAATTTTTATTAAATTTTTAGTCCTAAAACTGTCCAAGATGTCGCCGCATTCAACACACCATGGCATCTAGGACGCTGTGGACACGCCATCACGTTATCTCCTTACGGCGTCTTTAAAAATGTCTACCAATATTTTTTTCACATTACGCCTCTGCCCAAGACGCCGCGAGTGGTGCCGTGGCTTCTAATCCCCACTGCGCGCCTAAAGGCATCTTCGGCAAAAAAGGTTTTCTCAAATTTTCGAATCCTCTTAGCTCATCGCCACGATCCGCGCTTGTTTCAACAACTCATTAAACACTCCGTAAAGCCCATGAAACCAAAACCCCTTTACAACACACGTTTGAAACCCAAACTTGGCATTTTCTGACCAAAAACCCTAAAACTCACTTGGAAATCAAAGCAACCACAACTTCAACACCAAAATCACAACCATAACCTCAATTAGAATACCAAAACAATAGCAACACCCCTACATAGCTGGTGTGCTCAAAACCCCCATTGAAATCTTCTTCAAAACTAACAAAACACCTACCATAACATAGATAACTGAGAGATAGTTGAGGATCTTACCTCATTTATCAAATTTCATGCATTGAGCTCCAAATCTTCTCTTGAACTCACACAAACCCTCTCTAGTTCCCCAATTTCATTCTAGCCAAGTCTAAGAGAGAGAAAAGTTGGTGAACTTCATATATATATATATATATATATATATATCCTTAAATCAACATCTTTTACACACCAAACCTCTATGCAATTTAAATGGCTGAGATTAAGTCAACTTAACCCATAAAAAGCCAACAACATTTGACTTTAGTTGTTTGTCCATTCCTGATCTTTACTTACAACTCAGTTTCCTGGGCATTTCGTTACCTGGCTCTAGACAATTCGTTGTCCCATTTCCGCAAATTAACGATCTCGAACGCTCCCATATCATTTATTATGAATTAATGAGTGTATTTTATCATTTATTGAATGGCCTAGTGTATTAATGATTTGTCGTCCGATATTCACTCCGACGTACTAGTTGCAGCGAACACCCGTCACACGAACTCGTACGTCAATAAACAATATAAACAAGCATATTGCGATGCAAACTAACTAAATTGGACAATAACAACGCAATTACACATCAAAAAGCACACAAATGGGCAGTATACCTTATTCGTGCACTCTGACTCCTCGTTGTAGGACCCGCATACATCCCTATTGGCGTCCACGTCTGCAAATGATGTCATAATTAACGACACATTAGATTTGGGCCGTTACAACAAACATACACATCCCAACAATGAATTCAACCATATGTGTACAACAAGTCAATGTGGCAACTATCTAACATACCAATTCAACAAAATCATAGAGTTTACAATGATTCAAACCCACCCACAAAACAAGGCAATTGTTTAGATATCAACTAATGAGTTTCACAAAAATATACAAAAACATACATGTATGTATTGATCTATTTTGTACTGATCTATTTGGTTTATCCAAAAAAAGAATTTTTAGCTTTCTCCACTTAGCTAGGGTGATAGCAAGTCAACAACATCAGGAGTAGCTAGTTGAGATGATAGAACCGGTACGAATTCGTGGATGCGGAATCCCTGACCCCACCCGTCAGCATCATGGTATTTGAAGGTATGCCATAATGGGAAAATGGGTGGAAGCGTTGCATCAACTTTGAACTTCACCTGTGAATTGAAAATACAACATAGAATAAGTGATTAACGTTAACACATAAGTCATAAAACTAAAAAATAATGCACGTAAAGTAGAGAAAACTTACCTTAATCCAATGACATTTGTTGACGTTTGTCATGCCAATGATATCCTGGTCACTAAAAGACGTCGGTGGGGCATTACGCAGTGGAGGATAGGTCAAGCAATTGTTTTGAGAGACGTTTACTAAAATGATACTAAATGTGGTTGCAATTAAAAGTCCCATATCAGGAAAGGTCATCCACTTGTCCCCCCCGACATCATTCACAACCATGCAATCCACACTTTGCCTAATCGTTCCATAAGCATCGCCAAGAATTTCTTCCTAAAGACATCGATTTTCATCCAATTTCTGAACAAGACCTTTTATAATTGTCCTCCATCCATCTGCCTTAGGGAGTCCGAGACCGACGATAATACAACGAAAGCCACAATGTCCATTACTATCTACATCAAAAGTACTCTTAGCGTACGAAACCTAATCTAGCTGAATGCTAGGTGTGAAGCCAACCTTTGACACACCCTTAGAAGCCCCACGTGTTCGATAGGCACATCTTGCCTTTTACTTATTTCGTGAACAAGCAAAGTTCTCATGACCGGGTATAAATTTAAACCTACTTGGTAGTCTTGTCGTAGATATGTCATCTTCCTCTGTTTTCCTCTTCACTGCTTTCACTTTTCCTTTTTTGTTCTTCTTACTAGACTTGGCTTGCACCCTAAGAATGTATAAGGGGGGTCTCCCTCTTGTCTTCATTTTTTAGGGTAGTGCAATACCCCATGTCAAGGAAGGGTCGCTAATCTCTCTTAATTGTTGAATGATTCTCAAACGGGAGTCCTCATCAACACAAGTTCAAAAGTTATCAATGACTCTTTGAATCTTGTCATTGAAGTTATAGTTTGTGTTGGGTTTTTGGGGTTCATGCGCAGTGGAGATTTCAAAACTATTTTGAGAAAAACCCCAACAGGATCCGAATCTGATTCCATTAAAAAACGTTTAAACTATGAAAACTTAATCATACCTCAGTTTCAATTTACCTTTCTGATGATTAATCGATCTCTAAGGTGCTGCCAACGACGAACGCACTCTATCAGCAGTGTACACACGAACGGCGGCTGAGATTTGAAGTGCTAGCTTCGAGAGAATACCAAACCCTTTTTGTTTCTCTCCAAAACGATCCAGAGCATACCAAAAACCCTAATTCGTTTCTTCTTAACAAAAATAGAGTTTCGGCCCTTTTTAAAAGCTTTTGTACTTGTATTCTAACTCAAAGTGTCTATTTATACAACCTTTGTATATAGACAGTTAAGTAAATTACACATATACCCCTACTTAAAGAAGTATAAGTGTAATACACTACAAGGACGTTTTTGTCATGAATTTTATCATATAAAATTCATTTTTCTGAACCATCTTAAAATCTCACAAAACCATTCTCAGTGTGCGACCCAATAGGCTCATACAACGTTGGCAGTGTACCAAAACACATTTTGGTATACAAGTCATAAGCGGCCTCTAGCAAGACATTATGACTACCCAAGTTGTACAAATATCAAATCGATACAACCTAATCAATAGTGTATATAACATCCTTTTGCCACACGATATCCTTTTCATTAAACATAAGGCATGGAATTGTTATTCAACATGTTCAATCGTACTAGTCTCGATCTCTAGGTAGACTGAAAACATCCAAGTGACATTGATCAATATCAATTTACTTAAACTAGGCGTTTTAACTGTCTAACACATTGAGGGATCCACTGGATATCTCTCTCTATATGAGGGACAAATTCTATCTCGATTACAAACCTTCACTACATTATTCACATAGTAAATCGTTCGGTTTAAGACAATGTTTGATTGCGTCAAATCACTGTATTCCTAATGTTGAAGGCTCTGGTAATCTCAAATCAGAGGACTGAATAATATACATATCATGCGAAACAACTATGACTTAATCCATGTGATGTTCCCATAGCGGGTCAGTCCAGAACTTTTTTCCCTAACAAGTACTCATGATCTTGATTCGTATTCCTATACGTATGATCATCGTATGATCATCAATCAAGACTCACACTAGTCTTAATTCATTATAGTTCCCAGTATAATAATCGACTAGGGACATTTATGATATTTCTGTAAATACCCATGGATCTTATTATAATGTAAACATGCAAATCAATTATAATAAATAGCAAATGAAATCCTCTATTTTATTAACTAAAATGTATTCATAAAGACTATTAATGGATTGACCTAGGGCACATTTCCCAACAGTTAGATCGGCCGACAAATGGTTCATGCATCATACTCAACTTCTTCCAATGAATGTTAACGTCTTCAAGTGGTATAGGTGTACCGGCCAACAGATGTACGTTAATCTCGTGTGCACATGAAAGACCATGTGTGCTATGTAGCTCGTAACCACAAGGATATTGGTTTGTCCCTATATCCTCTGCACGCTCAAGTGGTATAGGTGTATCAGCCAACAGATGTACGTTAATCTCGTGTGCACATGGAAGACCAAGTGTGCTGCGTAGCTCATAACCACAAGGATATTGGTTTGTCCCTATATCCTCTGCACGCTCAGCCTCTTCACGAATCAACGTAAGTGTTGCTTGAGATACATAGCCCCATAGCCGAGTATACAAGTAACTCATACAATTGTGTTGAACCACTTTCAAACTTTTCTCGAATGACGCCTTGATCTTGTTGTCTTAGCCGTCTAGCAAACCATCAATGACACTCCATAACTCGGTTAAGTTTGCTTCAAAGTGGCCGACATGTTTCTTGAGAGTGGAATGCGACGACTCAACTCTTTGTGTTGTGGTCTCTCCAAGGTGCAAAATATGATCCGTTCATGCTGATACAAATCTTTCCTTAAACTCCCTCAACCAAGTATTTTCGAAGTACTCGACCAACCCTTTCACATTTCCATAATCGAATCGTATCTCATTCATCCTAATATTAAACATTTCCTTTGACTCAGAGTGTATTAACACTTATCATTAAAGAGAGTGAAGTCTTCATTTCTAGCAAACATCTTTTTGGTATTAGTCAATATATTTCTATTTATGTGCCACGTGCAAAGTAGGTGAGGTGATTGTGGGAAAACTTCTTTGATTGCATTGATAAGTCCCAAGTCTCTATCAGTGACAAAAACACCCGGTGCAAGCCACCCATCCAATAAATGTTTAAATTCTCCAATGCCCAAACATAGTTGTCCTTAGTCTCATTTGATAAGAAATCGTACCCAACCAAGTAAGTAAATGCAGTCGAATTCACCCCATAAAATCTCCAACAATGGCATGCGGTACCTATTTGTCTTGTATGTGCAGTCAATGAGAAGCACATACGGGAAACACCAGACTAACTTGATAGAGTTAGAATGTACCCAAAATAAGTCTATCATAATATTTGTATCAGGCTCCTTCCTATGCCACGACATGTACTTATTTCCATCCAGTAAGTGCAACACTTGTTGCATTTCGGTTCTCCCTTCAGTTGCTATTTCTCTATCTCTTTGTCATGCATTATATATTGTTCAAAGTGTGGAAGCATTGTTCTTGTCCCTTTGCCTCAATATGTTTAGGATATGTAGTGGCATCACATTACCCCTACTCATCTGCCCCACTACAACCTTTTTATCCGGATTTAATCGTCCTGCATAGAAGTGTTCTTCTAAGTATTTAGTGATCTCATGGTTTTTTAGCCCACATAGCACAGTCACATACCATAAAGAGTTTGAATCTTCCTTGATGTAAATCTGAAAAGGGCAGTCACATTTTTTGGTACCAGTGTGAGGCCTTGAGTTATCCTCATCCTCATTTTCCTCTCCTTTCTTCTTATGTTTTTCTTCTAACTTTTGTCGCTTTGGATATCCTTACTCTTTGTGAAAGACCTCTGTATGAACCAGTCCTCTCACATGCAAGCCTCACCCTACCCCTACTGCCAATCCCTCTAGCATCCAACTTTCTTCGTAACTAGTATAAACTTCCTTTGAAGACCCAATTCTTGTACCCAATCAACAGCCTCCTTCCTAGAAGAGAATGGTTGTTCCCGACTAAACGCATTAGTATAGTCTTCAAATTTAGATATGGTTGTGTTTTCCTAAAAAAGAGAATGTTTTTCGTAAGAATTGATCATGAAAATTCAAATAAATACTTGAAAAAATGGATCTCGGGGGTACAGGTTTGAGATTCATGAGCTATTCTCGATACCATGAAACCGAGACCATCGTAGAAGTTTCGATATCCTGTGCCCGAAACATAAAATGAATGGGCCACACATGAGCTCGGACATTATCTAACAAGACTTATCTCAATGTTTTGGCAATGTGTAACCGAGAACATGTGTTAAATCTTGGTACTGTGTGACTGTGACAATTGCGTCATTAAGAAAGTTTCGGTAATGCAAAAAAATAACACAAATAAAAGGAGAAAAACCTGATTGTAAACGACGTCTGCCTCCAACTCGATTCCTTCGCTCATTACACACTAAAACTGCTTTTAACATGTCAAATCCTTCAAACACTACAACGCAAAACCCAAACTTTTTTAACCCAAAAAAATTGTAACTGAGATGATTAAAGCACATAAAACGTCAAAACTGATGCTTATAAGCTTCGAGTACACTCTCTTATCGTCGGACACGATGTGTAGCATTCCAAGAATGGACTTCACTTGGAGCAAAATTTGGAAATTTGTAGGTGGGGTGCGTGGGATTGGGATTTTGGAAGGCTAAGTGGCATCTTTGGTGAATTGGTAGGGTTGGGAGGATATTTTAGACATTTCCTTATAAAATCAGTTTTAATTCAAATTGATTGGGGTGCCCTAAGAGGATAGTGGGGTGCCCTTAGCGTGACTCAAAAAATTAATAGGCACACATATCAATGAAAAATAATATATTTCGACCTCGATGCCTTATATTTGATCGAGTATTCCACGTAGGAATCGGGTGAAGGGTCGAAATCTTAAAATTAGGGAATAATCTTTATTTTAAATGTTTTGGACCATTACAGTCTTCCTAACTAATAAGAATTTCGTTCTCAAAATTGAGTAAACTATGACAAAAACTTACTAGCATCGAAAAGTTAGGAAATTGATTATCAACTAGTCTCTTCTCATGGACTTGTCCAAACTCACATAGAGTCAAAGCACACAGCTCGTTACCTAACTTTGAAGTTTAAACTCACACAGAGTCAATGCATATAGTTTAATACCTCAATTCAAAGTTTTGACTCACACAGAGTCAATGCACACAACTTCTTTAATCAACTTCAAAGGATGGACTCATTCAGAGACACCAAACACAACTTGGTTTTATCCCTTTGAAAGATAGACTCACATAGAGTCGCACACAACTTAATATCTCCACTTTGAATGAGGGACTCACACAGAGTCGTTCAAAACCATTTAAGCTTAAACTTGGATTCGTGAACTTAAATACTCTCCAAACTGTGGGTTCACAACCACATCAAACAGCTTAAAGTGTTCTTATCGAATTGTAGACTTAACATGGTCACTTTAGATAGCTCAAGTTTCAACATGCTGTGGACTCACTTAGAGTCGCTTTAAACAACTCAATTTTTCAAGTACGAACGGCGGACTCGTGTAGTGTCACTTCAAACCTCACGATATTATAAGACAAACTATTGACTCGTGCAGAACCACTTCAAACAGCTCAACTCCTTAGTTTCATCAAACTGTAGGCTTCAGCTATTTCTAAGCGCTTGACTTTATAACCGAACAATCTGCAATCGCGAGCTTAAACTACTTTCGACGGTATAAGGAGATTCCCTCAGAAGTCATCCATCCCAAATCACTAGATCTGTAAACGAAATGTCTCTTTTTATCGATATGGTGAGCCTAAACACACTGTCAATCTCTTGGAATATTATTAAACTCCTTTAAACTTTCTCTACATCGCCATGCAACTAATAATTTATGACCCTCATAGCGGGCAACTCTAATGTCCTAAGATCAATGCTACTATTAAATCCTATTATGGTCCTTCATCTCTCATTGAGATGATACGTTAAAATTTTTGTTGCGAGTCTAATGATTTGGATCATATAATATCCTCAACGTGCTTTCCATCGCTTCCAGGTCACTCGTTGATATGTGAGAGCCTCGGGACACTCGATTTCTTGAGGTTTGCTTGAGGTTTTTCCACCTCGGATATACTCACAGACTCCATTTCTACCCGCACACAAGGTTCATTCTTTGATGCCATAAGGACGACGATCGGACCCTTCGACTTTGCAGATCAAGAACAAATTATGTTACACAAGTGGAGTTACTCAGGCCACCAAGCCGGCATTACTACTCCAGTGCTTTTGTCAGAGTCAAAGGAGTTCATACATGTGTGGCGGCCCCAAATTCTGAGGCAACCCCGAGCACCGCCATGTTGCCGGACACGTCACCAACCTCCACTACGTCAGGCACTCCTATTGATGATGGCTCAAGATCCATCCGGTTGCTTACACATTTTCAATTAACCTAACTTAACCAACTATGAATTCTATATTTTTCAGGTTAGTTATTTGAATGATTCAAAGTTATTATTCTACCACGGAAGTCTATCGTTAGATACGTTTATGTAAAGTGATTCATTTAATAATAACAACCTATGTTGAAAACTTGGAAATATAGTACTCTGTATATAAGGCGACAACTTAATCAAAATGCAAATATATACTAGTACATGTGTCTTTCAAGTCCCCTAAACCAAAAATAAAACAAATTACCAAAAATAAACACCTACGAGTATGTGCCAAACACCGGCAAGCACATAGATAGTCGCTTAACATCTCCTTGCCCTTACTCGTAGAAGGATCTGCACTCGGTCATTCTACAAATACAATGACAAGTCCAATGAGTAAAATCCCAAGAGAATTTCACACAATATTCATGAATAAAACTGATAAAAGAGTACAAGACATGCAAGTAATACATCTAGCACCTGTTGGGCTAAGTGGTTAGTCACTCTAACTCCGACTGAGATTTTGATGGAAACAAACAAGGTGAAAATATACTAATAAGTTTATCAAGTGTATTTCAGTTTCATCAAAGGTTGCAAAACATCACATCACTTGCATTTGAGCATTCAAGCAATTCAAGTTCAGGACTCGACATACATAAAGGAATGAAGGCGAAAGATCAAGACCACGAGTTGTAAAATTGAAGTAAGGTATTCAAGTTCACTTGAGAAAGCCTATTGCATTAGTTCATGCATATCATGATTTTAAAATAGATTTTCAAATGTCAAGTGATTACTTGAAAATTTCGGTCCTATAAGTTTAAGCAATGTTAAACTATATGTGTATGTTAATATCGTACTTTGAAAATCATTGTGGAAGCTTTTGAAAAAGAAAAACTTGTTTTTGAAAGGTCTTTGAAAATAAAATTGCATATTTACAGAAAAGTTCCTCGAATGTTATGAAACCGAGATTTTTCGTTTTCGAGATTTGTAAAAATATCCGGACCATCCAAATAGGCCATATGACCCATAACAAACATGTATTATATGTTATATGAGGGTTGGTTGGGTTTAGGATGCGTTAAAGGGTTGCTAACATAAGAGACAGAATTAATTATTTTGAGGTCCCTGCAGTTAGTGCGCTAATACTGTTATTAGCGCGCTATGTGCATAGTTAGCGCGCTAGGTCTGACTATTAGCGCGCTAATTGCATTCCTGACAGTTTTTTTATAAAACTGAAAAATTTACTTTAATTCGAATTTTTGATCAAATCTCGGCCCTTGGATACACACAACGATTATATACTGGTCTATAAATATATACAACACTCTCAAACATACAAGGCACAAAAATTAGTTTTTGAAATCAAAGAAAAACACTTGTGCTTAAATTTTTCAAAAGGAGGAGCTTAGGGTTTTCAAGTTATACTTTGAAGCTATTCATTCAACATCAAAACCAGCACTCTTGAGGCATTCTAAGGAGTACTACAACCTCTCCAAAACTGATTTTTCAAGTCATCTTCTTGGGGTTGTAAGAAAGTCCATTTCCTAGCTTTTCTTGTGCTTAAATTATATATTCTTGTGTGATTGACTTAGGAAATTACTTGTTGTGTTATTGAACACGCTTGTCTTGGGTTTTGCATTTAAACTTGATCTATTAAACCCTTGGACAGATTTGAACAAGAGTTTGGGCTTAAACTTGATTTTTATCAAACTTCTTGTTCTTTGGATTTGAAACCGATTTTTGTTCTCATCAATCTATTTGAAACGGTTTCATATTTGAGTCTAGCATAAAATTAGTTTTATACTTGCATTTCTCAAGTGTTTTCATACTTGCATGCATAAGAGTGGTTAGGCTATAGAAGGCTTACTTGTATTTGAACTTGATATCACTTTATGTTGTAAAGTGTATTTCAATTGTATTTATTCAAATCTTGATTGTAAGACTTAGTGGGATCTAAGTTGAAAGGGAAGACCTAGTTGAGGCTAGGCATATATCCTAGTTGTGGCTTGGTGGGAAAAGTCCTAGGTGGGTCTAGGTGGGAAAATCCTAGTTGCGGCTAGGTAGTTGTATAAGACCTTATTGCGATAAGGCATCGTGTAAAAGACCTAGTTGAGGCTAGGCATTCACTAGGCTAGTTGGCTTAGGGTGTAACACTTATTGATAATATAAGTGGGGTTTGAAAATCCTAACCGGGGAGGTTAGGTAGTGGATGTAGATCGGTTGGATCGAACCACTATAAATCACGTGTCTCATTTCCATCTGTTCTACCCCCTTCTTTATTGCATAGCATTGATATTTATCATTGGTGTATGCATTATTATTGTTATTTACGCATAAAGTTTTAAAAAAATGCGATAATCACTCAGTAACCTAATTCACCCCCCTCTTGGTTAACCTTCAGCACCAGAAAACCATACTTACAGGAAATGTAGGAAAATGACAAATAAACAGGTAACAACAGGAAAGAAAACCTGTATATAGTTAAACATGCATAAATAATAAGCAAAAACTGAACTATAAGAGAAAGCCACGACATAAACCAGTCCATGAAACCAGGATAGGAACCCCGCATATACTCCAGTCTCCAGTGACTAAATCTCTTCTACTGTTAACGGTGAATCCCCGACTCTAGCTCACGTCGAGAATACACCTTAAATCCCACCAGTGCACCATAGATATGTTCTACGATGGATAACACGAGTACTAAATACCAGCGATGCACTGTAAGAGATTTAGCCACAAACAATGTATAACACGAATAATTTAAGAGTAGAAAACCCATGTGTTGTTAGCAACAGGCACACATGTAATCCGATAATTGATAAACCATACATGAATTCTGTGAAGCATTCCAATGGATTTTACACACCTGAAATACAAGCTCCGACTTCCCATGACTCCCGAATATGACTCCGATTAGCTCTCGATACCTGAGTTATGGTCCTCCTTAGTCCCCTAAAGTCAATTTTTAATGTATTTAGTGTGTTTACAAGTTGTTTAAAAAGTTGTTGATCGAATTTTTATTAAAATAGCCCTTAATTAGCCCATATGTTCTGTTAGTAGCACGTTATGTAGTCTACATAACGCGCTACAGACAGATAGTGTGCTATGGAGATTACCTAGCACGTTATCGACAGATAGTGCACTAGGGACATCCCTTAGCGCACTACTGTTCTTCGTCCTAAAGAACAGTCATTTTCTCCAGAATACGTAGTAGTTTACTTGCGTCGAGTGACAAAATTCCAACACTAGAATTCTGCTCCTTGATGCTCGTGGCCACCTTCAATCGTTATCTACCCCATCCTTCACTCGTGGGGGAAATCATACACCAAAAATAAGTCGCATAACAACAATTCAGATCAAAATTTTACAATCCATGAATTCACCATATCCACGAAACTTTCATAATTTACAACAAATCAGGGCAAGATCCTCAAATGATTCATGAAATAGACCTCAAAATCATCTCACAGTCATCTTATCACAGTGAATTATAAGATAAGATTCATTTAAATCAAAACTCACATAATTAGAACTCATTCTCCATGCATCTTCATCAAAATTACAACCTCCCTTTGTTAATTGAGTGATCTGATTTCTTAGGCTCTTTAATTCCCCAAGTCCAACAGAGTTTCCCCTTCAATCCACCAGAGTTGTTGAATCTTGCATGTAAAAATGGTTTAATTGTATGTTATATGCATCTGGAGGACCATCTAAGGCCCTAGTCAAGTTGTCCCATTCTCAAGTGACACACATTATATACTCATCTAGCCTTGAAACACCCATTCTAGAAGCATATAGATGCTCATCAATGGCTCTTAATTTTCCCATCCAAACTATAGGATTTTGGATTTACTTAACTTTTGAATTCTTTTGGACACATTTTAGTAGTCACATTTTGTGGCAGCCCAGAATCCTGAGGCCTACCACATCATGCGTCGTGGACCCACAACCTTGCCATGTCACCATCCAGTTGTGTCTCATGCACACAATACGCCACTTTACTCCTCATTTATTGGAGTTTTAAATTCAATTTACAATGATTTGGCGGAAGACTTAATAGCATTAAATAAATGTGAAATTTATGTCATTTACAATATTATCCTAATGTGGAAATCCTAGTAAAATACCATGCATAAAACTGAGGAAAATCTAAAGAGAAGTTTATATGCATGTTTTCGGTGTTCTACAGTTCCCAAAACCCAACAAAAGAATTTATAAATACATATTGTATCTCAAAAACTCGAGCTGGAGTAGCAACAGATCTAGAAGTTGCCTAATTCTTCCTTGCTTTTGATCTTGCTCGATGAAGGGTCTGTACTCAGTTACCCAACAAATAAAGTGACGAGTCTAGTGAGTGAATTCTTAGGCAAAGTCTACATAATATTTATGAAATAAAATTGATAAATCTACAAGAAATGCGAATGTGATCTCTGGCAATACACAATCACATTTCCATGATTGTAGGTAGCATACATCATAGCAAAATATTCACAAGAAATGTAGAACATCACAAAAATACCTCAAAAGACAATAATTAAGTAAACATGCTCGAGCGTAAGCAGTAAATAAATAAATTTTCAACTGTATAACCACAATAAATCCCCAGACCTACCTCGACCAGATATTGATAAAATAAGATTGGAATCTTAATGCGTGCCATAACACGTCAAATGTAAAATCCTAATTTCTAAATTGAAAACCACAAAGACTGTAGTAGTGGTAAACTCGGGGTTAAACCACAATGACTAGGAAGCTGACTTAGGTTTCAAAAAGAGAGAAAACATGTTATAAAACTTTTAGAAACTTTAGAAACTTAGAAAATTAAGTAATTCATTTGGAGAAAAGCCTAGGTATTCAGCTTCACGGTCTTCGCCATACAACTTGAGAATGATTCCATTAATCCTTGGTTTATGAAAGATATGAGACTAATCTATGATCTAGTGCAACTATAAACTTGATGATGCACTCAGTTCCTCGCACTTCCTGATATCGGCAGCAAAGGTACGACCGTTGACTACTTCCCTAACCAAACTTGCAACTTGATCACTAGTGCTCCAGATTTAACATATTGGCCGCATTATCTCGATTCGTGAAGGCACTACACCTAAACAACCAGATCGCTAGTGCTCCCAATTTAACCTATATCCCTAAGGTACTTGACCGGGCCCGAAAGGGACTAACCAATCAATATGGCCAACTGCCATAAGTATGAGTCTACCACGTAAGGACAGAGACATTTTGACTTCAATGACAAAAGAGATCAATCTAATATGTATGCACAATGCCTTACACACAATTAAATCTAACCCTAGAACTATGAACAATACTAAAGAAAATAAACCATAGAAAAGAATCAACATAATTAAACATAGATAAACCTCATAATAGAATCCCAAGTTGCAAAGCTTGATCGATCCACCTTCAACCTAGAGGGAGGAGATTAGCTAGATATAATCAAGCCAAAACCCTAATTTCTAATGTAAAATGGAAGTAAAAACAGTCGTCCTTTCATATTATAGTCTATTGGTATTTATAGGGCGTCCCCAAAGTGGTTTCAAAACCTAAAAATCTTGAAAAGATGTAAAATCCTGAGTTTTATGGTCGTCAGGTTGCAACGCCATGGCGGCGCCGTGATGAGTTCTTAGCGGCGGTGTCTGGACGGCATCATCTCGAATATGTCTTTTGGGGGGCGTCTGGACGGCGAGTTGACGACGTCTTCACAACATGCTCAATTGATCTCTCTATCTCACTCATATGCAGGTGATGCCGTGGAGGAAATATTTGCCTTGACTTGCCTCGTGATTTTGAGCCACTTTAACTCCGAATCTCATGATGTTCGTGACAGATGCAAATGTTCGTCTCAAAGTTTTCTTTCCAACAAGACCAACGATAAGTCGTTACAACTTGTGATATGAAAGTTATGGCTTGTGAACTGAACAGTGCTCGAATAGGCCCGAACATACTTTTTCTTCAATTATGCCCAAATTACGCTAAATCCCTGAAATACATAAAACAATCATTTATCACTACAAAATAAGGTTAATATAGTCCATTAACTCCTAATAACCAATACTAAATCATGTGTAAATGAACACTTATCAAATACCCTAAACTTAGACTTTGCTCTCCCCGAGCAAAGGATTGAATGAAAACCTATACTCTACTCCTAATAGTAGAATGACTAATCCTAACAAATCTATGCCCTTCACCAAGTCAAGTTAAGTTCTTTTTTATTTAAATCTGCTATTCATGCAACCATCACCCAAAAGAAGTTTATAGTCAAAATAGTGTGAAAACGAAATCCAAACATCAGTGAAAATCACCTTTTCATAAACTAGAATCAATCCAGACAAAGGCCTTCAACTACTCAAGATTTTACTAGGCCCCTACATTAAAGCACACAAGTTCATAGTTTCTAAAAAATAATGCATTAACATCGTAAAAGGGACTATGAATAAAAAAATGCAACACACTATCCATAAATGTTAACTAAACACACCCAAAAGCAACAATCAGACTTAAATATGAAAATGTGCAATAACACATTGGAATAACTCAATTGATCTAGCTATAAGCACTCAATCAAATCTTTTAATTGAAAAGACTTTTCATGGACTTTCCCTTTTTTCTTATACACTTTATTTTCTCCAAAAATTTTAAAAGTAGTACAATCCTTGCTCCATTTCCTGTGGAAACTGTTTTTCTCAATTTTTTCCACCACAAGATTCCCTGTTCCTTTTCCTATGGAATATGTGGAACTCTTTAAAATTTTTAATAAAACTCTTGTTGACCCTTCTCACTTTCACTATAATCAAGCAAGTCATCCAATGCAAGTTCAAGTCTAATCATTCCCAAAAAATGGTCAAGTCATATGAATTGATGTCTCAAGTGAGCTACATTCTCGTTCTAGCACCTTAGAAATTGGAAAACTTGCAAAATATGGCCGTCTGCCCTTTGGTATCTAGCACAATGTCTAAACTTCATACTAGCTCTCTAATAAGCAACCATCAAAGATGTTGGACAACGCTCTAGATTAAAGTATACTTATAATATTCAAAAAGGTTCAAGTTACAAAAGTAGCATAATTTCATCTCATTTCCACAATAAAAAGCACTCAACAAGGTTTTAGGCCACTCTACATGCAACAAAATAACTATAAATATGCATAAACTAATGTAAATTACTAACCTAAATGATGCAATGCATAGCATGTCATAACAAGAAAATGAGGTGAAAATGAAAAGAAAACACCACCATACCTTACTATACCCATGGAATACACATAAAAAATAATAAAACAGTTATACCTGACATGTGCTAATTCATTCATCCAACAAAATCCAATCCACTATACCTGTCAAACACTCCTAAACTTATCCCAAAACTTGTCCTCAATGTTTAAAACAAGAATGAGAATATCTACAAAAGAAAAGAAAAGATGTGAAAGGAACATGGAAGGGGAGAAACACGTAATGGGAAATGATATGCTAAAATAAATATGTAAAACCTAATGGACTAAAACATCTCAAAAAATATCAAATATGGCGACAAAAATGTTTTACTCAGGAAACTGTGGGAATGTACATACCAATACCTCCAACAGACTTGAAAACTAATCATAATAACCTAAAAGCAAAAACTTACCAAATCCCACTAATCATATATACCAGAGAACCTCAGCAGAGATATTGAGCTCTTAACAATTCCGATGCTTCAACAAAAGAGTATAAAACACCTGTAAATAGTCACAAATGAGATGAGTTCATTAAACAAATATAAGAACAAGCAAACTAAAAAGATAAAAGATAGAAACTCGGGCTGCCTTCAAAAAACGCTTTTGGTTAGAGTAGTTAGCTCGACTTCAGATTCATGCGTCCTAGGTCACGCTGTCCCACTCTAACATGTCTTTAGTGGTTCTCGTATGTGCCCCATCATGGGAGAAGGAAACACTATGTGTCAGCAGAAGGGGTGGAGGAAAAATCTCACCAACTTTAGGGACATGATGGTAGTCTTGTTTGTCCAACCTAATCTCATCCTGAAATGGTGGGTCAGAAACATGCATAGAAAACAAGCAAGAAACATCAGTAGGAGATTTGACAGTGTTAAAAATATCAAAAGTAATGATCTCACCATCAAACTCCACAGGCATGGTCCCATCAAACACATCAACCTTAGTCCTTGCAGTCCGTAGGAAAGGTTGACCCAAAGAATAGAAGGTAAGGCATGGAGAGAATCATCTCCTATATACATCACATAAAAGTTAGCCTTAAATATAAAATCATGAATCTTGATAGGGACATCCTCGATGAAACCAACCAAGTGTACAACTGACCTATTAGTTAGGTGGACTGCAACCTGAGTGTCCTTAAGAGGACCTTCATGAAGAGATTCATATAAAGAGCTGGACATGACATTTATGGATGCGCCAAGATCACACATGGCACTCTCGACAGTAATATTACCTACCTTACAAGAAATAGTGAACATACCAGGGTCTAGGCATTTGGGTGGTAGCTTTCTCTCGATTTGCTCCTCTGGTACTTCATGTACCCCCAAACTTATCTTTTCCATGTTTGTACACTCCTGCTCTGGGAGCCCTTGATCTCAACGACCAGTACAACCTCCTCACACTTCTCCTGAATGTCTATGATCTGCTCATCTGGCTGAAGTGGAGGGTTTCTGCTAGTTTCTCCAAAACTTTGCGTTTCTGGAACAATTCAAGGAATAATCTCTGCGCGGAAGGGAGCTCTCATCAAGATCTCACATCGCCTTCTCGCCTCGGTCTTCTCGTCCTGCTTAGGCGTAGTTGGATGCTTTCTATAAACTACCTTAGACTCCCTAGGCTCGCTCTCAATAGCTAATGATATAACATTTACATGCGCCTTTGGTTTAGGGATGGATTGGGCGTGCAATCTACCATGGTCTTTACGCCTATCTACCTCTTTAGCTAATTGAATCACTTGAATTGCTAAGTCACGCACGGTAGCATCATTATTAGCTTTGTACTGTGTCATGCCTATTGCAAGGTTGTCAACCTTAGTAATGAGTGTGCTCATCATATCCTTTAAGGGTCCGACAGTCTAAACAGGTTGGGGTTGTGGAGGGAGTGGTTGTCCCCTCGGAATGAACTATGAGAAGTTCTGATTCTATGGCCCATAACTCAAATAGGGGCTTTTAACGACTTGATTATATGAATTACCATTATTATTGCCGTATTGATTCCTAGGAGGGCCTTGGAATCTGCCAACTAAAGCGTTAACGTGTTCTTCGAACAAGGTGGGACAAGAATCAGTAGTATGGCCAGAAGCGTCACAAAAACAACAAGTTTTGGCCTGAGCTTTCCCAGAAGTAAGGAAACATTCCATGAGATAAATGAGTTTGTCAAGCTTCCTATCAGTACTGTTTGACCCACTTCCACTGAAGATGTGTCTAGAAGGCTCATCATCCTCATCGTCGTCAACATATTAACGTAATTGACTAGCCATAGATTCAAACAAGTCGAACATCTCATCAAATGTTCTCTTATTATAGGCTCCACCACAAGTGTTATCAATCATACGCTTGTTAAGGGACCTAAAACCCTTGTAGAGGATTCTAATAAGAGAGGTCTTACTCTGACCATGTTGGGGATACTATGCGATAATTTGAGATGACCGGGATTCAAGAAAGTATTCCCTTAAAAATGTTGAAATCAATTCGTTCCAGCAAGTGATAGATCCCAGAGGGAGGTAAAAAACCACTCTTGCACTCTGTCTTTAAGACAGAATGGGAAAGCCAACAATTTGACTTCATCTTCCTGTGCTCTAGGTGGCTTCATCATTAAACATTTGAAGTCAAAATCTTTGATGAAAGTCACTGGATCTTCACGATCCAAGCCATGGAAGGAGGGTAAAAGGTTTAGGAAATTAGACTTAAGCTCAAACTCTCCCCTACGTGCAGGATATGCAATGCAATGTGGCTGATGTACAAGGAGAATTTGCATCACTTGGTTTTCCATCTCAATGGTGATGCGGGGCACATCATGTGTTGGTGCACGTGCAAGGTTAAACACATTGGGTGCGTTTGGCTGAAATTGGGGGATTAGAGGTCCTCGTGGTCCTATTTGTGCCCTAACCAGGTTATCCTTTTAGTTTTGATTATTCCCTTCATCTCGGGGAGGGTTGTTGTTGTTATCCTCCATTTTTGGAGAATATGAAATGCTAGGAGTGGCTTCGAAAGCTTGCTTTCATTGGCGCGCTTCTCTCAAGTTCCTACGACAAGTCTTCTCGATAACCAAATCAAAAGGTAGAGAGGATGTGGTGGAATTTGATTGACGAAGACCCCTATGCATAAAAGAAAGGAAAGAAAAACCTAAATCAACTAGGACCTAGTCCCCGACAATGATGCCAAAATTTGACACACGGCATAACACGTCAAATGTAAATTCCTGATTTCAAAATCGAAAACAACAAAGACTACAGTAGTGGTAAGCTCAGGGTCGAACCTTAAAGACTAGGTGACTGACTTAGGTTTCAAAGAGAGGATAGAAAACAGGGGGTTTTATAATACTTCTAGAAACTTTAGAAACTTGGAGAATTAAGTAATTCAGTTGGAGAAAAGCCAAGATATTCAGCTTCACGATCTTTGCCATACAACTTGGGAAT
Source organism: Stephania japonica (assembly GCA_039657345.1). Lineage (NCBI taxonomy): Eukaryota > Viridiplantae > Streptophyta > Magnoliopsida > Ranunculales > Menispermaceae > Stephania > Stephania japonica. Next base: position 39,627,300 of record CM077559.1, read on the forward strand.
GGTTTCATTAATCCTTAGTGTATGAAAGATATGAGACTAATCTATGATTTAGTGTAGCTATAGACTCGGTGACGCACTCGGTTCCTCACACTTCCTGATATCGGCAGCCAAGGTGTTGATATCGGGTAAGGTACTGGATAGTTGGGTATATGTTCCGAAAGTGCATGTCGGGGTCCAGGTACTGGATAGTCGGGGTACGGGGCATGGACTCCAGCAAGTTAAGAGTTAGTGTGACCTTATTCATAAATTTTAGGGAAATACAGGATAGCCTAACTAAGGTGTATAAGTTAGATTAAATTGATTAATCAAAATCTTATGGTATGGCTAGGAAAACTGGGAAGCATATGGTGATCCTCGAGACACATAATGTGTACATATAAGGTTTGTAGTGTCAAGATAAGGTGTTAGGAAGTTGAGTAACACAGGCTGTTCAGGAGCCATTAGATCATTCCCGGGATACACGCACACATCAGATTAGGGCAAATGGTATAAACACCCAATGATTAGTGCACAACATGCATATCAAAACATTTTCAATCAATTCTGGAGAATTCTGTTAAGGGAAATCCGTGGGAGACGAAATTCGATCACTAGAGAACTTATTTGAGGTCTCAAACACGAATCTAAGGTAATCCAAGCTTTAATTGAGGTATTTTCATGAAAATGGGTTTTTAATTTAAAATTTTGGATTTTGTGTCTAAGTATACTAGTTTTTGATGGATTTGATGTTCTTAGGTTTTTTCATGATGAATTATACCGAGTTGGGTCAGATTTGTGAAAAATTAGGATGATTTGGATGAAATTTGGATTTATTAATGTGCATGTTTGATCCTCTATTTTAGGTTGAATATGGTTTTAATTGGTGTTTCTATGCTGGTTTTGGTCTGATTGAAGAGGTTTGAGTGTTGGGAATGCGTTTGGGGGGTGTAAGAACCCAGATTTCCAGAATTCCAGTTCAAAATTTTGGAAATCGACCCAACTAACGCATTAGACACAGGGGTTAGCGTGCTAATTATAGCACGAGAAGACGTTCTTCAGCCTGAAGAACAGTTAGCATGCTGGGGCACACCCTAGCGCACTATATTATACACCTAGCGTGCTACATCCTGACTGAACATAGAATATTTTGTGCGTTGTTTACCTAGCACGCTAGGGACAGTAGAAACACATTTTTAAATATAAAAGAAGGGGGATTTTAAGCAAGTTAGCCTACTAAACCACCATAAACACACACTACATGAACTTCAAGAACTAGGGAACCATAGCTCGGGCATCGGGGAGATAAGCAGGTCGAATTTGTAGGTCCAGGAAGTCAGAGCGCGTGTTTACTAGTGCGTAAAACCCTTAAGAATGTTACACTTTAATTCATGCATGGCTTGTCCTTATAAACGAGTGTTTATTTATTTATTTATCGTTAGTTTACCTAATCGGTTGTAATGCATATGCATTATGGTCATGTGTTTGTCGATGTTTGATTTGTTCACATTGTCGGAGATTAATCGGGATGGTCGTGGTATGGGATCAAACAGGCTAGATTGTAGCGGGTGTACTTGGTGCAGTCGGTGAATACCCGAGTAGCGGGGTGCACGTGTCCGATGGGTTGTGATGTGTTTCCAGTCATCGTTAGTGGTTCGGGTGGGGTCTAAGATTGATGTGCTCAGCCGAGGCATCCGAATTTACGAAGTATAATCTAGTTTGTTAGACTCTGTCACACCTCTATCTAGTTTGAATTGATAATGTTATTGAACTGGATTACTTGAATGATGATTTGTGCTCACTGTGTGTGATTGTCATGTTACTGTGATTATTGTTTGCTGCCAGCCATGGGAATATGATTCCTGTTGCCAGGGTCATATTCACATGTTTCGTAGGTTACTGTGGTTTTCATGTTTATCGTGTAGACTTCTCTTAAGAATTTACTCACTGGGCTCGTTGTTGTATGTGTTGGGGTATTGAGCACATATCCTGGTACAAGCAAGAGCAAGGGAAAAGAGGTACTAGACGACTATCTCTGAAGCTGTTGCTGCTGACAGCTCATGTTTTGACTACCTAGTATGCATATATATATATATAATTTTGCCGGGTTTTGGGAACTTTAGAACTCTGTCACATGTATATGGATTACTGCTTATTTCGTCTCAGTTATATACATGGTGTTTATTTCCAGGTTTTCCACTATCTAAGTTTAATAAATTTTCATAATATACGCATTAAAGGCTTCCGTTATGATTAACTAACCAGTTAGATGTTTGTGAATATTAAACAATTTAATATCGTAGGATTAGTTAGGCGGAGCGTCACTTCACAGAGATGCAGATATGGCAGTAGTGATAACGTATCCAGTGACGTGGCAGGCGCTATTGGGTTTGCGGGCGGAGAGTGTGGGTCACAGGATGACCTCGGTAATTGAGGCCGTTACAGTAGTTGTGGATTTTCTTTATTTGGTCTGTGTTGAGAGATTGAGTTTTTTTGTTTTATGTGGGTAGTATTTAGTCTTTCAAGGGTGTCTTTGGCTGGCTCATCACCTTTGCAAACTCAATCCAAGGAGCGAGCATAATTTACTGTAGGTAAAATACCTTTTTAGTATTTTATTTTTAAGGATTGTTAATAGTTTGTTTGTTATCATCTATTCTACTCTATCTAGAGTTCATTATTTTGAGGTGTTTGACTAAATGCCAATCAGATGATTAGTTTGATTTATTGAGATGGCTTTATATTGACATTTTAAGAGTGCTCTGAAGTAGTTTGATGAAATGCCCATGAGAATATTGATTTGAGATGCCCATGGGATGATTAGTTTGATTACATTGAAATGAGTTTGTATTGATAATTTGATAGTTTAAGACATTCATTTAAATGTCTCCTTAAGTCTTTTCAAATAAGTGATATGTATGTGAATTGGAGATGTTTCTATAGAATTGTCAAGATGTTCATTTAAATTTCTTACTAATTTAAATATAATGTTGTTTTCACTTTTACAATCTAGCTGAATATAGCTGTTCACTTCTATAATTTAGATGAATATAGAAAAAGTGGGTCATTTCTCTGATTTTACTCGCATATTCTAAGGCTTCTAGAACTCATTTTTAAGCAAAAATTCACTATATGTTTTATGTGACTTCTTAATTAAATTGGCTTATTGAAAGCAGAACGACTACCGTTCTAATAAATGTAATAGAGATGTGGACATTCATTGTTAGATTAATCAATTCATTGAGTTTTCATCTCTTCCTTCAATTGATTCTATATTTAAGTTTTGGGTTTGAAGCCTCCGTATGCCAATAGAGTTGGTGCTATTATCAGTTTCTAATACCTTTTTTGGATTCATTTCAATTACAAAGCTAAAGATAGAGTTCAATATGAAAAAATGAAATCATGACAATGACCATATTAATATGGCACATATCTATAGTGACATTGATTAGAATTTGTATGAATGTTTTTTTTTCTTGAAAGAGAATTTGTGTGAATATTTGGGAGTCTATAGTTTGATATTAGTCTGTCCAACTTTCGCGGTATCTTTTCCTGTTGAATTTAAACCCTTCATGTTACATTTTATCTTTGTTGATTTAATTGTTCTAATCCTTTAAACTTAGTTTTTTATTAAGGGTTGTGGAAATCCTCCATCACTATTTTTGTCCATCTTATTCTTTGTTCCACTATAAAGTTTTGGAAAATTTATGGGACAATCAGCATATTATTTTACGATTACTTTTTCTTAAAATTAATCATAGTATTTTCTAATCCAATTGTCACAACATCGGGATTACTCCAACTATAGGTAGTTCTATCCATGTTTGGCAAGTTAGGCATGATTTTTAAAATTTTGATATGCTACTTGGTTCAAAATCTTTTACTTGTCTCTCTTGGCAAGTAGTTCACCACTCTCTCTCAAAGGTTGAACACTTTTTTTCCCATGTGCCTCGCACATTTCATCAGTATACTCTCTCGTAAGTATTTCTCCAATACGCTCTCTTGCAAGTATTTCTCTTGTACTCTCTTTCCAAGGTCGAGTAGTTTGTAGTGACATCATATATTGATCTTGAATAGCACTAGACTAATTACTAAGAATAGTAAGAATGCAATCTCTTATTAATTGGTTCAATATATAATGCTAATTAATTTTTTGCCTTTAAATCTACATATGGTTTCTTATTAAGTATGTATGTATTTGTTTTTGTGAATGGAACATAGATTATGACTTCAACAGCTGATATGAAAGATGAAGCCAAAGGCAAGATAGTTTAGAAAGCCTAAGTAATTATCAACATGTATTGCTTTGCTATTAATTAGAATTATCAATCACAGGTTTCTTCTTTGGTAATCAAGTGTTTATTAATGACTCTCAAGTCGAGATATTTCTCAAGAAGATAGAGAATGTTGAAAGTCTTTCAGCTACAAAGAGTTTAACTGTTACCACTGCTGAGGCATCCGAGACCCTAAAGAAAGTGAAGGAAACTGAAAAAGGGGCATAGCCTTTCACAAGAGATTTCTATTTTTTCTGTGGCCAAACTTAATGTTGTCACCACTCTTTACATTTCTTGTGTTGTTGTGACATATATTGGAAGTATAAATACTAGCTAATTGATCTTACAATCAGAACTACTGATACTATTTGACTGTCATGAAGTCGTATAATCAAGGAGACCTGGAGAACTTATAAATAGAAAGGGAAGATAAATGTCGTGGTAGTTGATCACTCTAGCCAGCTGCCATATGTTGTGTGTGTTGTACTACTGATCTTTCCGTCTTTTCGTCTTTTTGTCTCCTGAGGTTTCTCTGCTAACTTGATTTAATTGATGATCTTATTGTACTGATATGTTGTTACTTTATGAAAAATATACATACATAGTTGTAGAACTAATTACTTAGTAAGTTGAAGTATTACTTATCTTGACTTATGCATATGTTTGCTACTGATTTGGTTTTCCATGCATGATTGAAAATAATGTGTGTGCTAGGCATTTACTGTATATATGTGTGTGTGTGTGTGTGTGTCCAAAAGGATTCTAATATCTTGTGGCAAATGAATGTGTAAGGTCATCCAATGACCTTTTTGGATCTCATGATATGAATTTAATGGTTGGCAAAGTATTTGGAATTGGTGTTTTTGGCAATAGTGTTGCTTTTTGTTATTAATTACTATCCTTGTTTAAGTATTACAATTACATGTTTATGAATTATGAGTAGCCAACCAGAAAGAAAGATAGCAATTAATTCTCAATTCCTTTTAGAGTTTTGCTATTTATATGTAAATATTGGCTCGATTAGTATATATAGGTGATGCATTCTTAATTTCTTGCATAAAGGAATGGATAATTAAAAGATTGGTTTATGTAAAATCATTCAACTGGCAATTTTTTAACATTATATATAGGAGATTACTCTTTTCAAAATAAAGATTTTTTTAAAGAAATTCAGAACAAAGATTTTGTTAGGTTTTTGGAGTTCATACATAGCGGAAAATTTAAAACAATTTTGAAAAACTTCAATAGGATCACAAATAAGTTCAATTAAACAAGATCTACAAAAGTAAATCATACCTTGATTTGTGATTTCCTTCTCTGATTTTTCAATCTTCAAGACGTTCAAGCGCGCATCCTCTATCAGATATCCACACGCGAACAGTGACCACAATTTAGAATGCTAGCCCCAAGAAAGATAGAAAACGTTTTTCTCTTTCCCAAAATCAAAAGATTCAAAAATTGGAAAAAGAAATTCTTATTACGTTTTGGGTATAACCCTTTATTTATGTGTGTAGATAAGTTCTCACTTAAAACACTATTCATAATACAACTATTGTATTTACATTTTCTAAGTAAATTACACATATACCCTTATTAATAAGTTATCATATAACGAATCATAAGGGCTTATATATTATGAATTTTATCACTATGAAAATCAATACTCTAGACCATTTGAATTTGCGCAAAGCAATTCTTTGTGTGCGACCCAATAGGTTCATGCAATGTTGGTAGTGAACCAAAACTATTTTGATACACAAGTCATAAGCGATCTCTAGCAAGACATTACGACTACCCAAGTAGCATAAATATTAAAATCGATACAACTTAATAAATAACATATATCATATCCTTTTGTTATGTGATATCCTTTGATTAAATATAAGGCATTGAAAGTCATCCTTAATATTCAATCGTACTAGTCTCGATCTTTAGATAGATTGAAAACATTCATGTGACATTGATCATATCAATTCCCTTGGATTTGGCCATTTAACAATCTAACATATCGAGGGATCCACTGATCTCTCTTTTTACGAGAACGACAAATTCTTTCTTGATTACACACCTTCACATATTGCTCACATGATAATCAATTACAATCTTTATAACCATCCGGTTAAAGACAACGTTTGATTGCGTCAAATTATCATGCTCCTAATATTAAAGTCTATGGTACGGTAATCTCAAGTTGAAGGAATAAATGATATACTTATGAAGAGTAACACCTATGACTTAATCCATGTGGTGTTCTCATAGCAGGTCGATCTTGTACCATGTTCTTTAACAAGTACTCATGATCTCGATTCGTATCCCTATACGCATAATCATCACATGACCATCAATCAAGACTCACACTAGTCTTAATTCATTATAGTTCCCAGTATAATGACCGACTAAGGACATTTAGGATATTTCAACAAATACCCATGGATCTTATTATAAGGTAAACATGTAATCACTTATAATAAAAACAACAAAAGAAAAACCTTTATTTTATTAACTAAAACTTTAAGATAAACAATGTTTATAGATTGATCTAGGGCACATACCCAATTGGTTTTAATTAGGAAGTATTTTTTTTGGATTTGCATGATGAAGGTTACTAGAGACTTAATCATACTCTAACCAAATAGGAGGATGCATGGTTAGCACCTTACTTGGGTATACTTGTTGTATTAATCTACTATGACCTTGTTTGGTTAAGTTTTAACTTATAGCTTATTACTTAAAATCACTGTGCTTTGTAAAAACTGCTTATGTCATAAAGTTGAAATGAGTTGTTTACATAAAATTTGTAAAAATATGATATAATTAATAGCAAAAAAATATTTGTAGCCTTAAAGACAATGCTACCCTTTTTTGTCTTAGATGTCTTCATCTGTAAGACTAACTGACTACTTTGAGATTTAGAACATCAAACCATTTTTTTTTTGAAATATTGCAATAAGCTTACTGTATTGAATGAATCATACTTTGTAGATAATAAAATTATTTTGTAATTGAATAAATTCTCGTAAGCGCGAGCGGGCATATTCGTGTGAAACACGTACTAAAACTAGTATATATATATTAGTTTTTTTTCTTTTAAATCAGCAAAAATCCCGAGGTGATCGTCTACGCTTCGAAATCAACACAAATATCGGAGTACACTCCTATACACTGCACTCATACACTAAGCTCGCCCCAAAATCTCTACACACACCATTACATCAAACCTACAAAACGATCTAAGGAAGTCGCCGACGAGGGAGGTCGTGTCATTTAGTGGAGAGGCCGAGAGCAAGTCGAGGTGGAGCCGTGAGGTAAAGAGACCGTGAGGGTGGTCGTGAGGTCGAGAGTGAGGATTGATGGGCCCAGTGTGTGAGTGATAGTGAGGAGTCGAGTGGGTTGAGGGAGGGTGATGAGAATGAGAGTTAAAGAGAGGTGGCGAGGATGAGCAAGGAAAGAAAAATGAGAGAAGGAGGTGGTGAGGAAGAGAACCGTGTTAGAGAGAAATATGCTTTTTGTTTTTGGATTGGGAATGTGAGATATAGAGAGAGAGAGAGAGAGATCGTGTGGCGGTGGGGGGAGGGGTATGGTGAGTTAAAGTGAGGTGATTGGTGAGGGCGAGGTGTCATTACTAGAGATAGGTTCAGTATGTTTGTTACCTTTTGTAACATCCCCTAATCCGATTAGGGCTATACCCCACCTGAAACCCTAATTAAGCCCCGGTACACTAACCAGACTTAAGTAAGGCCATGAGCCTTTCAACAACACCTAATAAACACAATCTTTATATTTTGATAATCGAATGATAAATAAAGCAAAACACAGAGAAAATTAAAACTAGTTCGATAAACCTCAAGATATACAAAATCGGAATAAACCTCGGTATTAAAATTCAGATCCCCAACTTTGTTTATTACAAACAATAATTCAATACAATATTTAAAGAGTAAGGAAATCAATCCACCGTAGAGAAGACTATAAACTCCAACTCTTCTCCATTCCCGAGTTTAAGTGCACGTCGTTAGCCTGAAATGTTAATTTGGGAATGAGCGCTCCAACTTGCTCAGTAAGTGATGCTCGTAAACTCATCAATTATCAACTAATATCAATAACCAATGAATAGCAATATGAATCTAGAACATTGTTGGACTAAGTGGTTAGTCACTCTAACTCCGACCGGGATTTTGATGGAAACAAACAAGGTGAAAATGTACTAATTAATATCAAGTGTATTTCAATTTTTGTCAAAGGATGCAAAACAACACATCACGGGTATTCAAGTCATACAAGTTCAAGACCTGGCATTCATGAAGGAATGAAGATGAAAGATCATATCGCAATTTGTAATTTCGATGTAAGGTATTCAAATTCTTTCACGCAAGCCAAATGCATTAGTTCATGCATATCAAGTTTCTTAAAACCAATTTTCAAAAGTCATGAAGTAACATGGAGTTTCAAAATGAAATTTAACACATGACTAGGTCCATGAGTTCAAACAATTTGAGATTATGTGTTAATGATCATTTGCATTTTGGAGATCATTGTTGAAGTTTTCAAAACTGAAAAACTTATTTTTAAAAGGTTTTTGAAAAGAAAAACTGCAAATTTGCAGAAAAGTCCCTCGCAAGTTATGAAATCGTGATTTTCCGTTTTTGGGGTTTGTAAAAATATTCGGACCATCCAATTAGGCTTAATGACCCATAATAAATGTGTATAACATGTTATATTAGGGTTGGTTGGGTCCCGGACGTGTTTAAGGGTCGCTAACACAAAGGGATAAAATAATTATTTTGAGCTCCCTACAGTTAGCGCGCTAATCCTGCCATTAGCGCGCTAAATGCAGAGTTAGCGCGCTAAGTCTCAGTATTAGCGCGCTAATTGCCCACCTAACAGCTTTTTTAAAAAGCTGAAAAATAAACTTTAATTTGAATTCTTGATGAATTCTCGACCCTTGGATCCCTAGAACGGTCATAAACTGTCACAATGGGATACCTAACACTATAAAAATACTAAGAACATGGTTTTCTCACAACAAGGAACAAACACACTCAAAAGATTCAAAAAGGAGAACTTTGATTTTTGTGAAGGAGACAAAGGAGATTCTTGAGGTTGTCCACTAGCACTATAATCCAGCACTTTGAAGCATTCAAAGGAGTACAAGAATCTCTTCAAAACTGATCTCTTTTGTCATCTTCTTGGTTGTAAGCAAGTCCTTGTTCTAGATTCTTTTTGTTGAGCTTAATCTACATAGTTTTGTGTGTTTTGAATGAAAATCAGTTTGTTGTATGTTTGAACATCATCATCTTAGGTTTTGTACTTAAACTTATTTTATCAAACCCTAAGAGTGTTTTGAACAAGAGTTTTACACTTAAACTTGATTTTTGTCAAACTATTGTTCTTTACTTCGAAATCGGTTTTGCACAATACATTGGATTTTAAAACGATTTCATATTTGGAATTTGCAACAAAATCAGTGACACACTTTGCATTTTCCATTCATTCTCATACTTGCATGCATTAGAGTAGTTAGGCTCTAGGAGGCTTGCTAGTGTTTGAATTTGATACCACTTTATATTGTAAAGTGTATCTCATTTCTTTTCAGCAAATTGTTGTAAGTGTATGATTGTAAGACTTAGTGAAATCTAAGTCAAAGGGGAAGACCTAGTTGAGGCTAGGCACAATCTCTAGTTGCGACTAGATAGGAAGTCCTAATTGTAATTAGACATTCTAGGCTTGTATGCTTAGGTTGTAACACTTATTTGAAATATAAGTGAGGGTTTAAAAATCCTAACCGGTGAGGTTAGGTAGTGGATGTAGATCATTTGATCGAATCACTATAAATCGTGTGTCGCTTTCCATCTCTTCTACCCCTTTCACTTGCATAGCATAGACATTTGTTATTACTTGTGCATAAAAAGATTAAAAATGCAATAACCTCTCGACACACCCAATTCACCCCCCTCTTGGGTGTGGTTTCAATTGGTATCAGAGCGGGTTATTGCTCAAAGCATTACTAACGTATCTTTGAGTGTTTTTGTGCAAGGATGCAAAGTCTAGATCTGGCTCACCTTAGGGAAGGTAACTCCTCGAGTAAGCCTCCGTACTTTGATGGAACCAACTACGCTCACTGGAAAGTGAGAATGAAGTTCTACATAAGAGCTCAAAATAGATTCCTATGGGACGCAATTGAAAGTGGTTACACTCCACCCGACAAGCCATTGAAAGAATACACCGCCGAGGAGATCAAGAGTGAGCTTTCAAATGATCAAGCCATGAATCACCTATTTTGTGCATTGAGCGAAAATGAGTTCAACCGAGTGAGTACTTGTCAAACGGCGAAATAAGTGTGGGAAAAGCTTGAGGTCCACTATGAAGGTACCATGCAAGTAAAGAAGACAAAGTTGAGGATCCTTGAGGAACATTATGAGACCTTCCGAGTTGGATCGGATGAAGATATCACCACCGCCATCACACGGTTCACTAAGTTGTTAAATGAGATCAAGAATCTTAGAAAGCACTATGATCAAGAGACATCGGTATACAAATTCCTTAGAGGTTTGCCTAAGGAATGGGATGCCAAGAAGTATGCTATCCAATCGGCGTAAAATCTTGGAGACTACACATTCGATGCATTGTGTGGAGAGTTAACGGTCCACGAATTCGAACTCAAAGACCGAGCAAGATTGGAAGCATTAAGTGGAGGTACAAAGAGTTCAAGAAAAGAGATCACCTTGAAGGCAAATAGCTCCCCTAGTGCATTGGTAGAGATCATTGAAGATGAACAATCTTGTGATGACAATGATCTTGAGGAGGAAGTAGCCATGCTTTCAAGAAAGCTCAACAAGGCCATATACAAGTGAGACAAGTATAAGAAGAAGTTTCGAAGTGGAAACAAGGGAGGAAAGTCAAACAAAACCATATGCTTTGGTTGTGGAAAATTGGGTCACATCAAGGCGGATTGCAAATCTAAGAAGGTGTTTGACAAGAAGAAAGGAAAGAAGAGCTTCAAGGCAACTTGGGATGACTCATCATCATCAAGTTCGGAATCCGATTCGGAGAGTGAAAAGGCAATACTTTGTCTTATGGCACAAAGCGAGGTAAATTCTAACCCTTTTAATTTTGATGATATTGATGATTTGGATAATGGTCCAAATCTTGATGAACTTAGGAAAGAGTTGGAAAAGGAGGTCAAAAAGACGAAACAACTCAAAAAGAGCCTAACCTTAGCAGTTAGTGAGATAGAGTTACAAAATGAGACCATTAATGATCTCCAAAATGACTTGAATGAAGTCATAGAGGAAAGAGATGCCTTAGTCAAGAAAGTAGAGGAATTGACTAGCACGGTGCATAAGTTCACCAATGGCAAAGAAATGTTTGACATGATGTTAAGAGCACAACAACGTGCACTCAACAAAAGGGGCATAGGTTATAGAGCAAACTTGTTAAGTTATAAGAAATTATTAAATGATGATCGTAGATGTTCAAAGTGCAATAGGTCTCATGTAGTGGGGAAATGTGCTTTACAAAAGGCCAAAAAGGGTAGACTAGCATGGGTAGTTAAAAATGTTTATGACACTAACTTTCTTGGACCCAAAGGTATTTGGGTACCAAAATCTAGTGTGTTTCCCATTGTGTAGGATGCAAGGAAGAGCACCCCGTGGTACTTAGATAGCGGGTGCTCAAGACACATGACCGGAGATGCACATCAATTCATTGAGCTAAAGCGACATGACGGTGGAAAGGTTACATTTGGAGACAACAACAAAGGAAGAGTTATTGGTCTCGGAACCGTCGGTAACCATTCACTTTCTATTTCTAATGTTTATCTTGTTGATGGTTTGAAACATAACTTGCTTAGTGTTAGCCAATTGTGTGACAAAGGATTTTATGTTATGTTTGAATCATCGAAATGCATTGTTAGGAATGAAAAGCATGAAACTTTGTTTATCGCATATAGAGATAAGAATGTTTATGCCATCAACTTTGATGAGATGAATATGCAAAATGTTTCATGTTTGAGTGCACAAAGTGATTGTGATGCATGGTTGTGGCACCGTAGACTAGGACATTCTAGCATGGAAAATTTGTCAAAATTGACTAAGCATGATTTAGTTAAGGGCCTACCCAAGTGCACCTTTAAGAAAGATAAGGAATGTGAATCCTGCATTCTTGGGAAACAAGTGAAATCGTCATTTACGACGAAAGTAACAAGTAATGTGACTCGAGCCTTAGAACTTATTCATATGGATTTGTTCGGACCTACCCAAACACAAAGTCTAGGAGGTAAATCATATTGCTTTGTTATTGTTCAAGACTTTACAAGGTATACATGGGTGTATTTTCTATCTCACAAGCATGAAGTGTTTGATGTGTTTGTAAAGTTTTGTGCTTTAGTAGAAAATGAAAAGGGATACAAAATCACCATCATTAGAAGTGATAGAGGTGGTGAGTTTGTGAATAGGAACTTAGAGGATTTTTTTGATAAACAAGGTTATACACACCAATTATCCTCTCCTAGGACACCTCAACAAAATGGAGTTGTTGAAAGAAAAAATAGAACACTCCAAGAGATGTGTAGGACTATGCTAAATGAGTACAACATAGCTAAGCACTTTTGGGCCGAAGCCATTAACACGGCATGCTATGTTATAAATAGAGTAAATGTCCGAAAGCAAGTGAAAAAGACTCCTTATGAACTATGGAAAGGCCGAAAACCCAACATAAGTTATTTTAAGGTGTTCAGTTGCACTTGCTATGTTCTAAATGATAGGGATCATGTGACGGCCCCAATTTCCCCGTGCAATTGGGTACGCCCAGCCTAAACCCGTGCAGACCCCGAATCATCACTCGGCAACCTGACGAGCCTAGTCAGCCTTCGATTTAATCAATTCAGTAGTTTATGAAAGAGTTATTGCATTAATACACAGCGGAAGACTAAAACAATTATAACAAAGGGAAATAACTCAATCAAAGGGAAATTAGGAATTCTATAAATGTGGAAAACCCCGGGTATGCATGTACAATTCGATAGGCATATATACATGATACCGGTCTCAATAAAACTATACCAAGTTCAATAATCCCAACAAAACAAGTATGAAACGATATACACATCGATAATCAAAGTATAATCACCTACTATAACGTCTCTCAGATGTCCTGTAACTCCTCAAAGTATATCACCTAGGCAGGGCCCCTTGCCCTTGCTGCTCTCCACTCTATCTGCACCCACCGTCACAAACTAGACGGTGAGTAACTGAATAAAATTGCTAGTAGTACCAGAAGAATGTAACAGTAATTTATGATTTTAACAAGAAAAGCAGTCTAAGTATCATGCGGAAAGGAAATAACTGGAAAGTAAATAAATAAATCAAATGCATGATAAAGAGACTGAAGGATAAACAATCGATATTTTGCATGTTCTAAGATTCAAAGGAGGCCCATGAGTGGTCTATTTCACAGCAATACGGAAAAGATCTCGCAAGATCTCCCCGGGCAATGTCGCAACACTAGCGCAGCGTGAAATCGAGAGGCATCGCAACAACTCTCGAATCCAGTACCCAGTACACACATCACTAGGGGTGGTCAGTTACCCCTGCAGAGGGCACCCTCGTTGTCCCAGCTAGTGCGGGACCACATGATACCTTCGAGACACACACTCATGCCAAGAACATACAACCAAGGAAACAGAATGGAATATCAAGCAAAGGATCAATGCAATAATAGCAATAAATAGAGGATGTATAAATCACATGTTATTTTCTTACTGGTCTACTAACGTACATACACACAAGGCATGCATGTACTTACCTGTCTATTCGCGACTCGGTACCACTCCGAAACTCTAACGCGTTTCCCCACAAGTTCTCAACAACCTGATAAAGTTTTGGAATCCCGAATATTAGTTTAAGGTTCGCATTCATTCTTTATGTTGTACATATTGCTTTAGGCTTTGATTGCAATGTGTGTTGGATGTGTTGAGTCTTCATTATGTTGTGTGTTGAACCTTTATTACACTTCCATGTTCATTTTATATAAATGTCTACACTTAAAAGTCTTGTTTACTTACTCTTAAACCTATACATTAGGGTTAAATACACAAATTGATGTGTACACCCCACTGGTGTGTACACTAACATTTCTCACACCCATTTGCCTTGTGCACACACACCCCCCATTGGTGAGTGCACCCCACTATGATTTTCCATGTTCACATGCATTAGAACATTAATTTATTGCTTGGAATTATGTTGTATATTCATTTTCTATCACACCCCCATATACAACTGTTGTGTACACCCCAATGTGGTGTACACATACGATCTTGTGTACACCACATTGTGTGGTGTACACAAAGTGTACACCCCACGTACTCACCAAAACCATCACATACAAACCATTTCTCACAATGTATACACATACACACCATAATGTAACTTACAAATTAATGGTGGTGTACATGCACACCCACAATGGCCCAGAGTGCACACGCACACGCTGTGTGCACCCCACGTCTTCACACACCCCACTTTGTACACCCACATCACCAAAACAGTTTCACACTTAACTTAAAACACAAAACAGTTTTCACACACACATGAAATCCCAAAACCGTCACACAAGCACATCAACAGTTCACATACTCACTCACAACCGAATTTCCCACATTGATTCCACACATACAAGTCACCCACAACACATATTCCACACCCCAACTACAACATCTCGACGGTAAGGTTGAAGAGAACGAAAAAAAATGTCAAAAACCGTGAGCAAACATGAAGAACTCGAGAAGGAGAGAGACCGTCAAGGAGAGCTAAAACATCAAGAAAAGAGCGAGAAGAAGCTCACCTTGGTGTCTCCGGTGGGTGGACGAGGTCAAGTGCCGTGAGGGTGTGACGGTGGTGACTGGAAAACGAGGGGAAAACAGTTGAGTATGAGAGAGAATCGTGACTCGAGAGAGAGAAAATGAAGGAAGAGGGAGAGAGAGAGAGATTACCACACTCACTGCTCCGGTGACGAGGAAAGAGACGGTGGTGGTGGTGTCCACCGGGAAAATGAAAGTGCACGTAGAGAGGAGGAGGAGATCACGTGAGGCCGTGAGAAGAGGAAACCGGGGTCCGTGAGTGAGGTAACGAGATGGAAGAGGAGAGGGACGTCGTCTCGATCTCCCGAGCCACCACCGGTCCGGCCGGAGGTGTAGTGGCGTGTCCGGCGATGGGGAAAAGAGGGTGGGAGGTGAATAGTGACGGTGGTGTTGGTAGGGATGATGAATAGTGCTCATTAGGGTTTTCACTTCTTTTATATTATGTATCATAGGTGAAATGACCCATTTGCCCTTACACTCTCACTTGTCCAACCTTTGGCCAGCTACCCTTATGGGTCATTTGGCTTATCCCCTTGATCTAACACATGTGCACATCCCTATGCCCATCCAATGGTCCTCCTCACTCACCTGTGTCATTTTAACAATTCCATTTATAATATCCTATTAAATTAACTCCATAAATTTTAATAAATTACCAATAAAGTTGCACAACTTCTCGCCTACTCGGGGCACCATGTCCCGCATTCGACACGCTTCCCGAGGCGGTCCCACTCTTGGGATTTACCAAAAAAAAATGAATTTCCTCATGCTTTTACTATACTTTATTGTAAAAATTTATTTTCCTCAACTTAGGTCATGTTTTTCATTTGACTTTGTTTATTAATAATGCCCACTAAAACGGTTCCCGAAACCCCCGTTTAACTAGGCGACACCTCACTCAATTGAAACATAGCCCAAACGGCTCGAGACCCGTAAAATACTAATATACTAATACATGCATTATCATCCACAAATAACCAAATTTTCGGGTCGTTACAGATCAATTAGACAAATTTGACCCAAAGTCTAAAGTATGCATTTTTCTAGGGTACTCCACACATAGCAAAACATATAGGGTATTTAATAAATCAACCAAAACCATAGAAGAATCTATTCATGTAAAATTTGATGAATAGATCCCAAAGTTAAAATAATGCAAAATCTTGAAAAATTAAGGATTGACGATGAAGATGATGGCACTCTAGGCCAAACCTCAAATAGTCAAGAACTTAAGATAAACAAGGAATCCGAAACAAGCGTGCCTAAGAATTCAAGACTCCTCATTGGTTATTCATCTTAACAAATCATAGGTGATCCAAACAAAGGAATAATCACTAGGTCAACATTGCAAAGAGATGAAGGACACTTAGCTTTTGTGTCACAAACCGAGCCCACCAAGATAGATGACGCCTTAGGAGATGAGTTTTGGGTAATGGCTATGCAAGAAGAGTTAAGCCACTTTGTTAGGAACAAAGTATGGACATTAGTACCTAGACCTAAGGACTACTCAATCATAGGCACCAAATGGGTCTTTAGAAACAAAAAGAATGAAAAAGGTGAAATTGTAAGAAATAAGGCTAGATTGGTTGCACAAGGCTACAATCAAGAAGGAATTGATTACGAGGAAGCCTTTGCACCCGTAGCAAGATTAGAAGCAATTCGCATGTTGCTTGTTTATGCTTGCTACAACGGGTTTCTACTATACCAAATGGATGTTAAAAGTGCATTTCTAAATGGGTTCATCCATGAAGAAGTATATGTAGAACAACCACCGGGATTTGAAGATCATGAACATCCAAGCCATTTATCATCTTCAAAAAACCTTGTATGGACTAAGACAAGCCCCTAGAGCTTGGTATGATAGACTTAGTGCGTTTCTACTTGAGAAAGGATTCAAGAAAGGAACACTAGACCCCCCTTTGTTCATTTTGATCAAAAAACATGATATGCTACTTGTTCAAATCTATGTTGATGATATCATTTTCGGGTCATCTAACACACGTTTATGTGATGAATTTTCATCATTGATGACAAATGAATTTGAAATGAGCATGATGGGTGAACTAACATACTTTCTAGGCTTGCAAATAAAGCAATCCAAGCATGACATTTTTATAAATCAAGCAAAGTATGTGAGGGACATGCTAAAGAAGTTCCAATTCGAAAATCTGAAAGCATGTGACACTCCTAGTAGTTCAACTATCAAAATGGACAAAGACCAACTAGGAAAATCCAAAGATCCTAAACTTTATCGTGGAATGATAGGTAGCCTCCTATACTTGACCGCTAGTAGACCCGACATTATGTTCAGTGTGTGCTTATGTGCGAGATTTCAATTCGATCCTAAAGAGTCCCACTTAAAATGTGTAAAGCGCATATTTCGATATCTAAGTGGAACACAAGACATAGGATTATGGTTCAATAAAACCAAGAGTTTTGAACTCCGAAGTTTTGTTGATTCTGATTATGCGGGAAGTCTAGTTGATAGGAAAAGTACTTTCGAATTTTGTCATTTGCTAGGAAACTCACTTATCTCATGGTTTAGCAAAAAGCAAAATTCTGTGGCTTTGTCTACGACGGAGGCCGAATATGTGGCTGTCGGGAGTTGTTGTGCTCAAGTTCTATACATGAAACAACAACTTGAGGATTATCAAATCCTAATTGGGTGTGCTGAAATTTACTGTGATAACACAAGTGCAATAAACATATCGAAAAATCCGGTGTTACACTCTCGAACAAAATACATTGAGATTAGGCACCATTTTCTTCGTGATCACGTCCAAAAGGGCGATGTTAAACTTGTCCATGTGTCCACAAAGGACCAATTAGCCGATATTTTCACCAAGCTCTTGCCTAGAGATCAATTTTCCAAGATTCGGTGTGAGTTAGGCATGGTTCGAGAATCGGACCTTCTATACATGTTTTAGTTGTTCTAAACCTATTTATATGGTGTTTTTGAAGTGTCCAAGGAATTTGAGGTCAACTCGAGCTGTATGTCAAAAATCCAAAAATTTCATATCCAAAATTTCCAAAGGGAAATTAGCGCGCCAATGATGGTAATTAGCGCGCTAATAGTTGAGTGACCAAAAATTTCCAGAGGGAAATTAGCGCGCTAATAATGTACTGGCCCAGAATATGAATCGACACATTAGCACGCTAATTCTGTCATTAGCGCGCTAATGTCGTTCGGCCAGGGCTTATAAATTCCAAATTACCCTATTTTTTTTTCATTCACCTCCCACATCTCTCCTCTCTTCTCTTCGACCACGACTCCCCTCTTCGATCCGGCAACTCCCCACTCCTCTTTCGACGTCTCCACCTCAATTCCTTTCCCACAAGGTAACAATCTTCCCTCTTCTTTGTCATTTTCTTCATTTTTCCCCAATGTCGACTCGCCGTCCCTCCGCCAGTCTATGACGGCCTCAATTTCCCCGTGCAATTGGGTACGCCCGGCCTAGACCCGTACAGGCCCCAAGTGATCACTTGGTAACTTGACGAGCCTAGTCAGTCTTCAATTTAATCAATTTAGTACTTTATGAAAGAGTTATTGCAATAATACACAACGGAAGACTAAATAGTAAAGAACAAGGGGAAATAACTCAATCAAAGGGAAATTAGGAATTCTATAATGTGGAAAACCTCGGGTATTCATGTACAATTCGATAAGCATATATACATGATACCAGTCTCACCAAAAGAAATACTAGGTTCAATAATCCGAGAAAAATAAGTAAGAAACGATATACAAAAGAGCAAAACATAAAACCTACTCTAGGGGTTCCTTAAGTCCACCCGCTCATATAAAGTCTCCTAGGCAAGGTCCCTTGCCTCTACTGCACTCCGTTATATCTGCACCCACCGTCACAAACTAGACGGTGTGTAACTGAGAGAAATCAAAAGTAATGCCAGAAGAATATAACAGTAATTCATGAATTATCAATCAAGGCAGTCTAAATATCATGCAGGAATTGAAAGATAGGAAGTTAAATAAACAAGGTGCATGATAGGCAGACTGGAAACAATAACAATCGAAACATGCGTGTTCTATGAGTCAAGAGAGGTCATAAGTGGTCTAAAATCCACAACAATACCACAACAATATCCACAACAATCCACAACAATCCAGTACATGGTATCACACAATCACTAGGGGTGGTCAAACACTCGTGCGCACGAGTGCCCGCGTTTTATCCCTTCTAGTGCAGGCCGCATGTACCTTCGAGACACACACTTATGCCAAGAACACACATACAAGGAATATGGAATGGAATGCCAACAAATAGATAATAGCAAACACAATGGAATGAAGATGAATCACATGGTATTTTCTTAACTGGCTTACTAACGTACACAAGTTTTTGAGACAAGTGTACTTACCTGAACTAATCGCAACCCGTGTAACAACACTCTCGCGTTCCTAGTAAGTATCCCCGAGTTTCCCGCTACCTGACAAGGTTGGAAACTCTAATTAATGGGTCGAATCATTAACTAAACCCTAGGTTGGTACCCTAGCATTTTCTCAGTGTTTTAATGACTCGAACACTTCGTTAACTCGATCGGTAAATCAAACCAAAAATACAACGAAACACAATGACTCTTTTGGGTATTATAACCACACTTATGTAAGCCTAATTATAGGTCTTAGGCTCGGCTCAGTCGTATGTGAAATCACACCATAGTCTCGAGGACCGGCGGTGTGTCCACGACGTCACTACCGTTCAACCAACTTGAAACACAACTTCGATGTCGTCCAACAATTACGACTCAATACCAAACTTAACATGACCATACACCGGTGAGTAGGGAACTCAGGGTGTGGTCCAACATCCGTAGAGTGTCAACACAGCATGGAAAGGCCGTGTGCACGCCCTACGTCGCGTTGACAACTACTCGACGTAATATAAACAACTCACGCATATCTCCGCCATTACGACTCATCATCATTGATATGGACGCTCCGGGGCTATGAGACTCCATGACGGGCATGGTAAGGTCTCCGACAGTTCCCCATGCCATCGCGTCGATGACAGTACCCCCACAACGGGTGGTTTCCGGCGAGAAAGTTACAACGCGCATAACATTACATAAATGACATAATATATCAATAATGCCGCTGTTTTAGGCCACTCCGAGAGTTATGAGACACAAGCATGGGCTTAGCTTGGTCCTCGACATCCCCGGTCACGGTGGCACAACGGTGGTGTCGACCATGGCAACGGATTTCGGCGAGGACTTAAAAACAATCCACACAATATGACAACAACATCACCTAGGTTCAAGACATTAAAACAGTTCCAACACGACCAAATCGAACACAACAAGAATAGCGAGGCATCATTGAGGTCATGGAGAGGTCCCCAACAACCCCCACATTCGGTGGTTTGGCTAGCAGGGCCGCCCACACATGCATATTCCGGCAAGACGTATTATAATAACCAATTTATGAAAACAGTGCACAATCGATCACAACACCCTATGTGACGCAAACGTGGGTGCTCCGGGGATGTGGGGATTTTGGGGCACCACTAGGAACCATCCCCGACCACCCCTAACCAGCGCCACCACCTCCGGCAGCAGTAAAACATGACAGTAGTGAAAACAGTCACAAAAACAGTTTCACAACAATAAAGAAAAACAATGAGAAAAGAGAGAAAGAGTGGAAGAGAGGGAGAGAGGAAGATCTCCGGTGAGAGGGATGAACCCCAACTACCTCTGGACCTCCGACAACCGGTGGTGTGCTCGGCCAAGGCAGAGAAGAATGGACTGAGAGAGGGAGACAGTGAGACCGTGAATGAGAAGGAAAGTGAGAGAAAACAAAACGAGAGAGTGAGAACAAACCGAGAAAGAGTGACGGATCTCTGGTGAGCTCGTCCACTGCTGGGGTCCCGGGGACCAGTGCTGGTTCGTCGACGGCGAGAAGAGGTGGAGGGTGGCGGTGAGATGAGGAAGATGAAGTGAGACCGTGAGTGAGAGAGAAAGGGAGAGAGAGAGATAAACATGTGAGCAGAGACCGAGAGAGAGGTGACAAGCCTCCGGCGTCAGCTCCGGTGAGGGTTTCGGCGAGATGTTGGACTGGTCTGATAAGGAAGAGGGGCGGTGGTGGTGGGAGAGAACGTGAGGCGCGGTGTGTGTGTGGAGGAGATGGAGTGAATAGTGGATTAGGTTTTGTTTGTTTATATATATATAAGACAAGTGTGAAATGACTCTTTTGCCCTCCAATTTACTTCTAACCCACCTCAAAACAGTTGCCCTTATGGGTCTTTTGTCCCTTTATCACATCTCAACACACCCACACATCTCAATGCAAATCTCATGGTTCTCCTCATTTGAGTTGTGTTACTTTAACAATTTCCATCATGTAGTCCGTATGTTGCGTAGTTAACTAACTCCCGCGTTCAAACGACGTTCCTCGTTCTGTATTGCCTGGCCCCGACTCCCGTAGCGCGCGTATCCTCGCCTTGTCTCGCCAACAAATTAATTAAATAAATTAAAAATTCATTTGTTTGTACTTTTTACTTGTTTTTCTCCCCCGTTTAACTAGTCGAAACCTCACTCAATTAAATATCGTCCGACCGGCTCGAAACCCATAAAATACTAAAATACTAATACACACAATCAAAGAATCATAAAATCACTTCAGTGTCGACTCCCGAAGTTTGAAATACTGTCCAGTATTCACGTAGCCGGGTCACAATTCTGACAAGTCCAACACAAGTCAGTTAAAAATTTGGGGTTGTTACACCGTCCCTCTTCCCGTCCGGCCGCCACCACCAATCCCCGTCCAACCGCCCACACCACGTCCTCTCGTCCTACACAAGCCACGTCCTCTCGACGTCCATCGCGATGCCGTGTTGTCCAACCATCTTCTTCCTCCAATAGTGAGTCTGAATCCTCGCAACCCGCCCCCACTCCGGCGAATGCCCAACAACGTGAGGGTCGCGCCAAATCCGTGCATGAGGCCACATCGGTCCTCGAGTCCGTGGCTCCCCGACTAACAGATGCCAAAATCCTTCGACCCGCCATTGTCGATTTTGCCTTCTTTGATAGGGCTCATCTCCCAATTAGGGAGATTTTCGATACGGCAGGATGAACCACCTTTTGCGCCCATAATGCCAATTACAGCCCCCTATTGGTTCGTGTTTTCTATTCCAATCTCCAAACAACGAACCATTTTGTTATTCGCTCATCAGTTTGTGGCCGATCCATTGAGATCACCCCTGAAAATCTCGCTCAACGGCTTCACCTTCCGTTGCACCCTCCTACCACTACGGTAATGTGCAAATTTCTTAGTTGGCCTTTTGATCGTCTCGAAGTACATAACTCCTTTCTAAGGCCAAAACGAACATTAACTGTATATCCGACTGGTATAACGGATACCGATTTTAAACTGATGCCCCACCCTCTCCATAAAGTTATTCTTACTCGAGGTGGGAGTAAGAACTATGTCACTCTTCTTGACATGTTCGTCCTTGGGCATCTATTTCGAGCCATTCCTCTCAGCTTGCCTCACATTATCATTCGCTATATGACGAGCACGTGCCGTTCAGGTCGTCATCTTCCTTATGCCCATATTATCACGTCTTACTTGGAGTACGCCCAAGTGGATCTTGCATTAGGAGGTCATCCCCTCACTGTCTATAACACCATCGACATGGCCACGCTGAAGGCCATGAAGTATCGCTACATGCGTGACAGGCAGCGGTGGACACGAGAAGATGCGATCCCGGACGGTCGGTATTACGGCGGCTATGAGTCTCCGTTGCCTACGAACCCTCCAGTTGCCCCATTTGATGCGCCCGACTACTTGGAGTATAGCTACAATTTTTGTGATGTTGACCATGATGACGATGTAGGCTTTGCTGGCGATGATGACCATGATGGCAATGAGGAAGTTCATCATGACTCCGCAGTTCCACCCCCGCCGCCGCAGCACTACGAGACAGCCCCGCCTCCACCTCCCTCTACGTTTGGCGGCTTCACGCCTCCACCGGATATGTCCCCCTCGTCGGCATACGTCTCTGCACAGCTGGGCTACCTGCACACCTACATGACTCAGACCTTTGCTACCGTCGAGGCGAGCATCCAGCATCAAAATGATCGTCTTCGTCGTATTGAAGGTCAGTTGCTTCCAGCTTACCCCGCGTGCAATAATCGTTCTTCCAGTTCTACACGTCGACCATCATCCTCGAGGAGGAGTGTTTAGACTTTTCATTGCTTGTTCAACATTAGGTTCTATTTGCTCTTTTTTTTTGGTGTATAGAAACACTATATGTAGGTGAGCACTAGGCTCCAAACTGTTAGACTTTGATGTTCTACATATTTCTCTTTTGCACATGTTTAAGCCACAACTATGTTAACATCACTTTATGCTATCTATATCATGATTTTTTTTGCGTATCTATGAGTTTATATATGGTTTTTTCTTGCTTCACTATGATTCATCATATCTGATTGTGTACCGCTCCCGTCTATTGTCTTTTGATATGCATAGAGTAAGGGGGAGCGTATATGTTCTTGTATTGATTCTATTATGCATCGTTGTATTTCTTAAACAGGGGAGTTTTGGCCCCACTTTTTGATGTTATCAAACGGGGAAGAAATGTGGTTGAACTTGAAAATGTTGATGTGTTTGAACTTGCACAAATGAAATATATAATCTTGAATGCAATACACACTTAGATTATGTTTTACACTTTTAAAGTTGACATTGTTTGTTATCATCAAAAAGGAGGAGATTGTTGGACTAAGTGGTTAGTCACTTTAACTCCGACCGAGATTTTGATGGAAACAAACAAGGTGAAAATGTACTAATTAATATCAAGTGTATTTCAGTTTTTGTCAAAGGATGCAAAGCAACAGATCACGGGTATTCAAGCTATACAAGTTCAAGACCCGGCATTCATGAAGGAATAAAGATGAAAGATTATATCGCAATTTGTAATTTCGATGTAAGGTATTCAAATTCTTTCACGCAAGCCAAATGCATTAGTTCATGCATATCAAGTTTCTTAAAACCAATTTTCAAAAGTCATGAAGTAACTTGGAGTTTCAAAATGAAGTTTAACACATGACTAGGTCCATGAGTTCAAACAATGTGAGATTATGTGTTAATGATCATTTGCATTTTGGAGATCATTGTTGAAGTTTTCAAAACTGAAAAACTTGTTTTTAAAAGGTTTTTGAAACGAAAAACTACAAATTTATAGAAAAGTCCCTCGCAAGTTATGAAATCGTGATTTTCCATTTTTGGGGTTTGTAAAAATATTCGGACCATCCAATTAGGCTTAATGACCCATAATAAACATGTATAACATGTTATATTAGGGTTGGTTGGGTCCCGGACGTGTTTAAGGGTCGCTAACACAAAGGGATAAAATAATTATTTTGAGCTCCCTGCAGTTAGCGCGCTAATACTGCCATTACCGCGCTAAGTGTAGAGTTAGCGCGCTAAGTCTCAGTATTAGCGTGCTAATTGCCCACCTGACAGCTTTTTTAAAAAGCTGAAAAATGAACTTTAATTTGAATTCTTGATGAATTCTGGACCCTTGGATCCCTAGAACGGTCATAAACAGTCACAATGGGATACCTAACACTATAAAAACACCAAGAACATGGTTTTCTCACAACAAGGAACAAACACACTCAAAAGCTCAAAAGATTCAAAAAGGAGAACTTAGATTTTTGTGAAGGAGACAAAGGAGATTCTTGAGGCAGTCCACTAGCACTATAATTCAGCACTTTGAAGCATTCTAAGGAGTACAAGAATCTCTTCAAAACTGATCTCTTTTGTCACCTTCTTGGTTGTAAGCAAGTCCTTGTTCTAGATTCTTTTTGTTGAGCTTAATCTACATAGTTTTGTGTGTTTTGAATGAAAATCAGTTTGTTGTATGTTTGAACATCATCATCTTGGGTTTTGTACTTAAACTTATTTTATCAAACCCTAAGAGTGTTTTGAACAAGAGTTTTACACTTAAACTTGATTTTTGTCAAACTATTGTTCTTTACTTCGAAATCGGTTTTGCACAAATACATTAGATTTTAAAACAATTTCATATTTGGAATTTGCAACAAAATCAATGACACACTTTGCATTTTCCATTCATTCTCATACTTGCATGCATTAGAGTTGTTAGGCTCTAGGAGGCTTGCTAGTGTTTGAATTTGATACCACTTTATATTGTAAAGTGTATCTCATTTCTTTTCAGCAAATTGTTGTAAGTGTATGATTGTAAGACTTAGTGGAATCTAAGTCAAAGGGGAAGACCTAGTTGAGGCTAGGCACAATCTCTAGTTGCGACTAGATAGGAAGTCCTAATTGTAATTAGACATTCTAGGCTTGTATGCTTAGGTTGTAACACTTATTTGGAATATAAGTGAGGGTTTAAAAATCCTAACCTGGGAGGTTAGGTAGTGGATGTAGATCATTTGATCGAACCACTATAAATCGCGTGTCGCTTTCCATCTCTTCTACCCCTTTCACTTGCATAGCATAGACATTCGTTATTACTTGTGCATAAAAAGATTAAAAAGGCAATGACCTCTCGACACACCCAATTCACCCCCCTCTTGGGTGTGGTTTCAAACATATCTATTCAAGCTTAAGGAATGATATAAATAATAGATAACAGAATTGAAGTTTAAGCTAAATTGCAACTATACTTATGACTTGTAATTTTGCATTTTCAAAATAGAACTACACTCCCACAACTCTCAAGAATGCAACCACTGAATCCACATACCATGTACATGTTATTTATCTGGTTGGTTCAAGGTTGATTGTGCCGATAGTTCTAACGGGAGAATGCACCCAGGTAAATTTCGGTTATTGAGGTTGAAAGGGAGGTATATAGTACCTGGCATACCATTAAATACCTCAGTCCCGATCCACATTTTCGCACATTTCTGAGTATTTTCATAATTAAAACAGTTAAGTCACAGTATGTTGCTCCATTCCCAATTTATAACACCATGTGATCTAGATATACTAATTTACATTGCATAATTGATAAGAGTAGGAATCCTACTTACTTGTACTGAGTTTTTCTATTTTTTTACCAACTTACATGACTCCCTAGAGCCCTCAAGCCTTTTCCCGTCAATCCACAACCTAAAATAGACCAATTTTCATCAATATAGGTACAATACCCTTTGTTTATAACCCCTAAATTGGTACCTAAACCCTCGTAAAATCCTATGTCCCAAACAGCCACAATGTTGTTTTCAGTGTAGGTAACGCACTATTTACACTGCATTTCATGTTCTTCACTTTCGGTACGGGTAGCGCGCTACGTAGCCCTGGTAGCGCACTACTTGAGTGTACTATGTAATTCTGACAAGCTTTCGAAGGATCAAAACCCATCACAATCGATTCAAAACTTCCCCAACAGCTCGGGGTAGGCCTCTAATGAGGTCATAGATCATTTCCTAACATCAACAAAAATTAACATGATCTACCATAAACTCATCAAGGATTAGATCAC
The DNA here is from genome assembly GCA_039657345.1 of Stephania japonica. Classification (NCBI taxonomy): domain Eukaryota; kingdom Viridiplantae; phylum Streptophyta; class Magnoliopsida; order Ranunculales; family Menispermaceae; genus Stephania; species Stephania japonica. The sequence goes on from CM077559.1 coordinate 39,653,885, forward strand.
TAATTCAAAAACACTAACTTAAACATAAATTCATCAATTAAACCTGTTTAATTCATGAATTCCCGATTATGGAGGGTCTCAATGAACCCAATCAACTCTCCAAATACTTTGAAACCAATCTCCACAGTTCATAACACCAAAAACCCCACTAGAACCCCATGAATTTGAGTCCAAAAAATAAAGGAGAAAGAGATTACCGCGACAAATCAACGAAGAAAACAAAATTGCTATCACAGCCTAATCTTTAATCCTACTTTTGTTCGTAATCAGGATTACCGACCTATGATGTGGGACCCGCATTGAGATACGTGTACTTACCGAGGCATGTGGTTGAGGTATATTTTATATTTGTTGTGATGTATTCCTAGTGTATTGTATTTGTGTAGAATAATTAAGTCACTTCTACTTTTGTATAGGAGTCAAGACGCGAGCAGAGACGTGCCTTGAGATGCGTGCGAGCCAGGGAAATGAGTATAAAGTGATATGCTAAGTCTCATTTTACTTACATCGGATTAAAATTGCTACATGAAATGTACCTATGGTAAGTACATAATTTAATTTTGGCATAAGTTGTAGGAAAAATACACAACCATTAATTCACCTCGGGATACGTGCCACAACTGACCTAATGAGCCATGTGTGTGAATTTGATGTTAGACTGATTTCAAATTGTGGAGTAGGAGTGGTTTTGAGGCCTTAAATCTAGTGGAAATGTGGTGCCAAGATTAGAGCCATCTAATAAGGTATAAAAGCAAACACTTAATGTTTTTTTCCTCATTTGGATGTTATATGAACACAAGGAAAATCAGAGTTGTAGTTTTCTAGAATTGGAGTTGTTAAGGGTTCATCTATCAATCAAGAAAGTGATCTAGGAATCTACAACCAAGCTAAAACCCAAGGTAAGGTTTTGAACTCATCAATGCATTCTAAATTCATGAAATTTGGACATAAATCGAAGGGTTTTATGTGAAATCATCTTGAAAGCATTTGTGTTGTTGTTTATAAGCAACAAGGAAGCATTGATTTAGGTTTTAAATCTTAATTTCAAAATTTGAAGTTTTAGACTAAAAATTGGGGGTTATAAAATGAAATTGATTTTTGAGAATTCAATAAAGTAAAGGTGGTTGTTTGCAAAATCTAAATTCATAATTGGATTCCTTGTTGAAAAACACTTGAGTTATTGTTCAACTTTTCTAAAATCAGTTTTGTAATGATAAAGTCATCATTTCTCCAATGTTCATGTGTTCTTCGTCACTATGCCTCAAATGCATGTTTAAATCTTTTCCAAATGATGTTGTTGATGCATGTATGGAGGATGATCTACACCTTTGGTAGAGGTGAACAAGGGTCTAGGTGCGAAGGAGATGGCATTTCTCGAGTTAGAAATACTGAATAGCGCGCTAGAGACAACCTTTAGCACGCTAGGCTTGATGAACAACCAAAAATCTGCAACTTCTCATATGTTTTTAAAATCACTTAGATTAGCCTAAGCCCTCACTAATCAACTTGAATCCACTTTAAACACTATAAATCACTAGCAAGAACCTAAGGGAGGATTTCGGGAGTTCGGGTACACGAGTTGGAATGTCGAGAAGCCGGTAAAGCTAAGAACTTTTGCTTGTAGAGTGAGTAATCCGGTAGAAATCTTTATTTAAATTTCAATTCTACTTTACTACTATTTGACAGTCTGTTTGATTATATATATATATTCCTTGTTTTCTGAATATCATGATTTATTGTTGAATCCTCACTTGTTGAGCTTTGTTATCAAGATATTACCTTGTGGATATATTCATTGTTTCCTTCCATGTGCCTTATGTCTATTTTCACTATTATAATGGAAAGTGCGATACAAATAGCATGCTATTAAGATTAGATGGGTGATGAATGAGTTAATGGACTTTGTACTTTTGGACAGTGTGTTTTGCATAGCACTTAGGCGCAACTCACAATGTTAAACTCTAGAATCTCTTTTGAACTTATAAAGTAGTTTTAGCATCTAGGCCCATTACACTATAAGAGATGTGCAACAAGTGGGGTTAGAGTCCCTATGGATGTCGGCACTGGCAATTATGGCACAACACAAGTGGTTGGAATAGCCAAGGATGTCGGCACGCTGGGTTTAGAGTCCCTAATGATATTTGGAGTTGGGTTAGAGTCCCTAATGATTATTAGATTGTGTGATAACATGCACTTCCTTTAATAGTAGCTTTAAAGCTGAAGTGATGTAGCACATGGGCTACCGGACCTAGACCACCACTTCTTAGTCTCGAGTAAGTCTTTTTTGTTTAACTGTGGTATTTTCTAGTATAATTCTGATTTTAGTAAGCTTTCTATTACATATGCTTTTAAATACCATTTAGTCATATTTGGAAATGTGAATAAACATATATTCGAGGAGCTACAATTATTTTCTTGTACTCACCGTCATTTTTATGACGGTGGGTGCAGATCCATCGACAAGCAGGCCCAAAAAGGAGAAGATTAGGAACTACCTCTGAGCCAACGACAAGTTTGTGTTGCCAACTTTGTAGGTCTTTTTGATATTTTGTGTACTACGTACTTTATGTCTCTCACTTACATTTTATATATTAGGTTGAGCATTTAGTTCCCCAACTTTTCATGACCATTACACTGTTTATATTCGCCATTTTATTATATATCCACGTAATTGTTATTTCCTAGTTTCCACACTTAGGATTATTTTGGTAATTACTTCCACAAAAATTATAAGACTTCTGCTAAATTAATTGAATCGATAAAAGTTTTAATTAACTCTGAAATTCATTAGCAATGTGACGTGTATTACTTATCCTGAACACGATCAACGAGGAGAATAGGACAACAACACTGATTAATACATAGTTAGTTAAGTCCTACGTAGCTGAAATTATGGCTTAATTATGGAATTAGGCCGGGTGGGGCCCTAGATTAGGGAGGAGGCCGTCACATTTGGTATCAAAGTCTAAGTTTTCGATAAGTAAAACACAAACATTAGAAGTGGAAACTAGATGATCCTTGCCTAGAAACCATTAGTTAGGAATGAGCAAAAGTGAGCAGGGGATTACTTTATGTACATGTTAATTTCTTTAAGTGTATAAATAAAAGTTACGCCACGTAGTAGCTGATTCGCGTTCATTATCAACATGTAGACACCGATGGTAGATCCACGTGACGGTGGAAAAATCGGCGTTAATGGCAACTAGCCTCCTATTGCCACTACTAATGACTATCAAAGGTTGTCTGACTGGGTAACGGCTTAAGGATAGTAGCTAGCTGACTTCATCATGTTCATGACAACACGCTTGATGACATTGACACCGGTCACCCTTGCCATCACTCCAACTACTACTACTATAACGCCCCTGACTTCAGAGACTTAGACTGCATTGGCCGTTTTAGATACCGAACCTACAGTACCAAAGTTACCGATACCCACAGCACCAGTAATGGTATCAGTTGAGGATACGCCCACTACACCTGAGACGACTAGCTGATCTAGGGACGCCAAGCAAGTGAAATAGTTCATTGACTCAAACCAGCGTACTTTTCAAGGGAGCGAGACTATGAGAAGATAGAGAAGTGCATCCTGTCTTATGAGAAGTTACACCTACTATTGGGGATCGAGGACCGATTGCAGCCATTTCTTTCATACTGCACCCTAGAGAAGTGTGTCAATGTCTCATGGACAACTACAGTGGCCAGTAAAGGTAGCTTTATTTCTTGGGAGGATTATAAGAAAAAGTTTTTCAAATAGTACTTTCTGGCTTCCATGATCAAGAGAATGAATATGAATTTCATAGCATTAAGACAGTTTGAGGGAGAGTCAGTGATGAGCTACAAGGACAGATATGGCTACCCCAGACAATTTGTGGAGGATTTAGTAATGAGTGATGCCGAAAACACTTTCTATTTTAGTGATGGACTTCGACAAGATATTGCACGTTCTGATGTCAACACTAGATCCACATCTCTTCAGGAAATTTATGAGCGAGCCTTCTCTCGTGAGAGATATGAGTTGGGCAAAGAGGAGAAGGGACTTGTTGAGATACCGGATGAAGGAGGAGATTATGAGTAGAGGAGATGAGATAGGAGGTTCCAGAGGAGCGGAGCACAAACTACATTCACACATCTAGTGGCACATGCACCACCACCAGCCCTACACAGGATGTTTATGACAGACCTCCCTTACCACCTCCTGTTAGGCATGCATTACCAGCACCACCAGCACCTCGACACTAGTAACAGCATGTTCGAGGTCGAGGCAGAGGATAAAATTCTAGCCAAGAGCAGAGATAGTTGTAGAGACAGGCGCAGAAGTATTATGATTAAGGATAGAGGTAGCATTATGAACAACGTGGACCGATCACCTATTTTTGATGCAGTTAGTAGGCATATAGCTAAGGAGTACACGAGCTGGTAACAACCTGTTTCATGTATGGTCAAGTGAGCCACATAGCTAGGGAATGCCTACAACCAGCCATCGCGTAGCCATAGCAGGGCAGAGAGGGAACCCACATGGTAACACAACCAGATCCTGAGGCGACACGTAATCTTATTGAGGGTAAGGTTTTCATTTCTGGTAGAGATTCTTATTTGCTTTTTATTTCAATTCTACTATTTCCTTCATTGTTGGTTGAATGATAAGCATCATAAGATTGACATCTATTAGGCTTAGAGTACACTTGATTTTGAGTACCGCAGCCGGGGATAGGGTTCACCTTAACAGTTTTATCGAGGGATGTCTAGTAGAGATTAGTGGGGTAGAATTACCTGTTGATTTTAGAAACCTCGAGATGTTAGAGTTCAACGCACTACTAGGGATTAATTGGTTATCAGCCTACCATGCTCACATTAACTATTTCAGTAAGACAGTGATATTCGAGATCCAAGACGTCTGATATTCACTTATAGTAGTAAGTTAGCGAGGACCATAGGCACGAGAGGTCGACTTGCGATTGGTGAGGAGATGGGGGCATTGATTGCATTGTACGCATTGGCAGAGAGTTAGGGACACAAATTGGAGAAGATTCGGATTGTTTTCTAGTTTTTTTATGTATTTTCAAAGGATCTACCTGGACTACCACTGCTAGAGATAAACTTTATCATCGACTTAAACACGGGCACCAGACTGATATCGATACCACTATATCGCATGACCCCAAAAGAGTTAGAGGGGTTAAGGAGTCAGCTTTAGGATTTAGGGTAGAAAGATCACAACTTTTATGTCACCATGGCGAATGCCAGTTCTTTTTGTAAAGAAGAAGGATGACGGTCTATGATTGATGACTTGTACGATTGACGACTTGTTTGATCAGCTGAGAGGAGCACAATTTTTCTCCAAGATAGACCTAAGACCAGGTTATCATCAACTTAAGATCAGGGATGAGGATAGGTCCAAAATAACATTCAACACCAAATGTGAAAACTACCTGTTCACGGTCATGCCATTCGGGCTAACCAAGTCCCCCGCCATGTTTAAAGACTTGATGAACAGAGTGTTGAGATCGTTCCTTGACCGTTTCGTGGTAGTCTTCATCGACAACATTCTGATTTATTAGAGGACTTGAGAAGATCACGAACACTTTAGAGAGACATTGCAGACTTTGAAGGATCATTGACTTTTTGCCAAGTTCAGTAAATGGGAATTTTGACTGGTAGGTCAAGTTTTTAGGTCATGTTGTTGAAGAAGTAGGGATTGCACTGGATCCGACCAAGATTTAGGCGATTATGGATTAGTTGGCCTTGACGTCAGTGATAGATATAAGGAGTTTTCTGGGTTTGGCAGGCTACTATCGCCAATTTGTGAATGACTTCTCAAAGATCCCTTCACCGATTATCAGATTGACACAAAAGGACGTCGTATTTGCGTGAACTGAGAAGTGCCAAGGTGTAATTGCCTAGCTGAAGAGATCACTGAGTACTACGCTAGTACTAGTATAGCTAGATGGTTGACAGGGATTCCTAGTGTACACAGATGCTTCTCATACGGGTCTAGGTTGTTTATTGATACAGGGCAGTGGTGTTGTGGCTTAGGCTTCGAGACAACTGAAGATACATGAGAAAAACTACCCCACACATGATCTGGAGTTGGCAACGGTCGTATTCACGTTGAAGATATGGAGGCATCATCTGTATGGAGTGAGATTCACATTTTTCACTGATCACAAGAGTCTGAAGTACCTCTTTACTAAAAAAATTGAGTATAAGATAGCGAAGATGGTTGGAGTTGTTGAAAGACTAATACTTTTCAATCAAATACCACCTAGAAAAAGCCAATGTAGTTGCAGACGTGCTAAGTAGGAGACTAACAAGAGATGTCAAGGTTTTCAAATGTCACATGATGCATTAGTACGAGTTACTCAAAGTAGTAATGACAACAAGTCAGTCAGATGCTCCTATCAATACTTAGATGAGGCTATAGACCATATCTACATAGTGAGTGTCAAAGGGTTAGAGGATCGACCGATTATATTTGAGATTTAGTGAGTTGGTGCAGAGTACAGAGTGTATAAAATGGGCAGAGACGTCGGATTAATGTCTGAGATATAGGGCCAGGTTTTGGATAATAGAGATACCATAACTAAAAGATGAGATTCTTTAGGAGTCCATCTTTTCCGATTCATCTTTCATCCAGGTAGGACCAAGATGTACCATGATATGCAGAGATACTTCTGGTGTACTGCGATAAAGGAAAACATGTTAGAGTTCATCAGAAACTATAGGATTTGTCAGCAGGTGAAGGCTGATCATCATAGACCCAGAGGGTTATTACGGTCGCTTCCCATTTTGCGAAGGAAGTGGGAACGCATCACCATGAACTTTGTCAGAGGGCTACCGAGGATGGCAAGAGACATGATTCGATATGGTTGATTGTTGATAGATTGAAGAAATCTGCCCATTTCCTATTAATAGTGTCACATTACACGTTTGACCAACTAAACATACTATTTGAAAAAAATTATCAAGTTGCATGGGCTACCGTTAACTATCATGTTAGTAGAGATATCATGTATACATCCAGGATATGACGGAGTATGCAAGATCAACAATATGGTATGCACTTACAATTCAGCATAGTAGACTAAAAGGTTGATTCAGGTACTCAAGGACATGTTGCGAGCTTGGGTATTGCAGTTTGGTGGATCTAGGGATAAGTACCTACCATTGTCTGAGTTTGCATACAATAACAGTTATTGGCCACTATTGAGATGGTGCCTTTTGAGGCTTTGTGTGGTAGATAGTGTCGTTCACCATCATGTTGGGCTGAGCTAGAGGACCGAGAGTTAGTGAGACCTGATATTGTTGTTGATCCCACAGAGAAGGTACGACAGATTCGTTTAAGATTCAAGGTGCTCAAGAGAAGCAAAAGAAGTATGTGGATAAGTATCTCAATGATTTTGCATATGCCGGGAAAGCCTATGTATATTTAAATGTTTCCCCTCGAAAAGGTAATCAGAGACTTGGATGGGAAAGGCAAGCTTGCACTGAGGTTCATTGGGCCATTTAGGATTAAAAAATGGGTCGGTGAGGTCACGTACGAGCTCGAGCTCCCTCCACAGATGTTAGGTGTCCATCTAGTCTTCCATGTCTCGATGCTTTGACTAGCTGAGCCGAAGGCAGGTGTGCGACCGACAGTTTACTTGAGTTTGATTTACCTGAGCGAGGATATTTCTTTTGAGGAACAACCTATCTAGATTCTAAATTGAATGGTACAATAATTGAGGAGCAAGTCTATCTCAAAGGTACTCATCAAGTCGATATTCCATGACGACTCGGAACTCACTTGGGAGCGGGAAGACTATATGCGAGACCAGTTTTCGTACCTTTTCAAGTCAAGAATAACTCTAACCTAAATTTAATTTCCAGGACAAAATTTTTATTTTGTTGGCAATACTTGTTATGGCCCAAATCTCTAATCCTATTTTTGTCCATAATCATGATCACCGACTCGTGATATGGGACCCGTATTAAAATACGTGCATTGACTAAGGCATGTAGCCGGGGTATATTTTATATTTATTGTGATGTATTTTTTGTGTATTGTATTTGTGTAGACTAATTAAGTCACTTCTACTTATGTATAGAGAGTGATATGGTAAGTCTCAACTCACTTAAAAAGGATTAAATTAGCTAAATGAAATGTATATATGGTAAGTACATAATTTAAATGTGGCCTAAGTTGTAGGAAAAATACACAACCATTGATTCACCTCGGGATACGTGCCACAACTCACCTAATGACCCATGTGTGTGTAAATTTAGTGTTAGGCTATTTCAAATAGTGGAGTATGAGTGGTTTTGAGCCCTTAGATCTAGTGAAAATGTAGGGCAAAGATTAGGGTCATCCAATAAGGTATAAAAGCAAACACTTAATGTTCTCTTCCCCATTTGCATGTAATATGAACATAAGGAAAATCAAAGCTTTAGTTTTCTAGAATTGCTGAAAATTGTAGTTGCTAAGCATTCATCTATCAATTAAGAAAGTGATCTAGGCATCTACAACCAAGCTAGAACCCTATGTAATGTTTTGAACTCATCAATGCATTCAAAATTCATGAATTTTAGACATAAATCAAAGGCTTTTATGTGAAATCATTTTCAAAGCATTTGTGTTGTTGTTTCTGAGCAAAATGGAACCCTTGATTTGGGCTTTAAATCTCAATTTCAAAATTTGAAGTTTTAGAAAATTTGAAGTTTTAGAGTAAAAATTGGGGTTTTTTCTAATGAAACTGATTTGTTAGAACACAATAAAGTAAAAGTTGTTATTTGTAAAATCTAATTTCATAATTGGATTCCTTGTTGAAAAACACTTGAGTTACTGTCTAACATTTCTAAAATCAGTTTTGTAATGATAAAGTCATTGTTTCTCAAATGTTCACGTGTTCTTCATCACTATGCCTCAAATGCATGTTTAACTCTCTTTCAAATGATGTTGTTAATGCATATATGAAGTACCTAGTATATTATGAAGTGCTTGGTATATGTTTAATTCTCTTTCAAATGGTGTTTTAGAGACTTGGTGGAGGTGAACAATGGTCTAAGTGCGAAAGAGATGGCGTTTCCCGAGTTGGGAAACCAAGAAATCTATTGTAGATTTCTGGGTTCCAGTATGTCTAATGCGCTAGACAAACTGGCTAGCGTACTAGGGGACACTAGCGCGCTAGGCTTGCTAAACAACCAAAAATCTGCAACTTTTTAAAACCACTTAGCTTAGCCAAAACCTCACTAATAGACCTGAACCCACTCTAAACACTATAAATCACTATGAGGAACCTAGGGGAGGATCTCAAGAGTCTGAGTATGTAACAACCCCGAATTTTTAATTGACTTGTGTTACACGTGTCAGGATCGTGACCCGGCTACGTGGATACTGGACGGTATTTCAAACTTCGGTAGTAGACGCCGAGGTAATTTTATGATTCTTTGACTTTGTGTATTAGTATTATAGTATGCTACGGGTCTCGAGCCGTTTGGGCTATGCTTTAATTGAGTGAGATGTCGCCTAGTTATACGGGGTGTTTCGGGAACCGTTTTAGTAAATTTATTAATAAACAAAGCCAAATGAAAAACATGACCTAAGTTGAGGAAAATAAATTTTTACAATAAAGTATAACATAAGCATAAGGGAATTTATTCAAATCCCAAGGGTGGGACCGCCTCGAGAAGCGTGTCGAACGCGGGACACGGTGCACCGGGTAGGTGAGAAGTTGTGTAACTTTATTGGTAATTTATTAAAATTAATGGAGTTAATTTAATAGGATATTATGAATGGAATTGTTAAAATGACACAGGTGAGTGAGGAGGACCATTGGATGGGCATAGGGATGTGCATTTGTGTTGAGTTAAGATGATGAGGCAAATGACCCATAAGGGTAGCTGTCCAAGTGTTGGGAATGTTAAAACTCAAGGGCAAAATGGTCATTTCGTCCTAAAACACAAGTATAAAAACATTTTTACCCTAAAACCCTAATGGCCACTATTCATCATCTCCTTCCTTCAACAGCCACTGTTCATCCCCTCTTCCTCTCGCCGCTGCCGTCGCCTCCCACCGGCGTCACGGACCCCGACGAGGTCTCTCTCTCCCTCTCTCTCCGATCTATCTCTCTCTCGTTCTCTCTCACGTTCTCTCTCTCTCGTTCGTGACACTCACTCTCGGTTCTCCCTCACGTCACAGTTCTACCACCGCCACCGTCGCCGAGCTGGATGACCTCCACCGCCACCGCCGACGCTAGGTGAGCTTCTCTCCCCCTTCTTCCTTTCTTCTCTCTCTCGGCAGTCATGTGTTCTCTGCCCACTCTCCTCTCGGTTTCGGTTTGCACACTTCTTTTGCTCAGTTGTCTTCCTTCCCCTCCTCGGACCGTCACCACTACCACCCAGGAACGGACACCTCCACCACTTGCCGGAGATCACTAAGTGAGTTCCTCTCTCTCTCGCGTTCTTCCACTTTGCTCACGGTTTTCATGTTTTGAATTTTGGTGTGTGTATGTGATAACAGTGGGTTATTTGAGGAGGAAGATGAAGTTTGTTAATGGGCCTCAATAGTATAAAGGCCCACTAACAAACCTTACTTAAGAGCCCATGTGAAATAAAAATTTCATGGAATGTATGTAAAGCCCATGGTGTGTAGTGTTTGTGTGAATCGATCAAGAGGTGTGGGGTGTGTGTGAAGACGTGGGGTGCACACGACGTGTGCACACCCCGATTGGGAGTGTGTATGTACACAACCATTAATTTGTAGGTTATATTATGATATATATGTGTGTACATTGTGAGAAAGGGTTTGTATGTAATGGTTTTGGTTAATATGAGTGGGGTGGCTATTAATAGGAGTGGGGTGGCTGTTCAAATTATGTGGGGTGCACACAGTGTGTGTACACACCCCAGTTGGGGTGTGGGTGTGTACAACCTAATTGATGTATGGGAATGTGTTTCATGAGTTATATGTGTATGGACTTCCATTTACATAAGTGTATGTAAGTGGGAATGTTGTGAGGGTGTACACTTTGTGTACACCACAATGGGGTGTACACAACAGTGGGTGTGTACACCACAATGGCGGGGTGTACACAAAGACGTATGTGTACACCACATTGGTGGTGTGCACACAACAGTTGTATATGGGGTATGATAGAAAATGAATATACAACAAAATTCCAAGTAATAAATTAATATTCTAATGCATGTGAACATGGAAAATCATAGTGGGGTGCACACACCCATGGGGGTGTGTGTGCACAAGACAAATAGGGGTGTGAGAGATGTTAGTGTACACACTAGTGGGGTGTACACATCAATTTGTGTATTTGACCCTAATGTACATTATTATAGGTTTAAGAGTAAGTAAACAAGACTTTTAAGTATAGACATTTATATAAAATGAATATGGAAGTGTAATAAAGGTTCAACACACAATATAATGAGGACCCAACACATCCAATACACAATACAATCAAAGCCTAATGCAATAGGAACAACATAAAGAATGAATGCGAACCTTAAACTAATATTCGGGATTCCAAAACTTTATCAGGTTGTTGAGAACTTGTGGGGAAACGCGTTAGAGTTTCGGAGTGGTACCGAGTCGCGAATAGACAGGTAAGTACATGCATGCCTTGTGTGTATGTACGTTAGTAGACCAGCAAGAAAATAATATGTGATTTATACTTCCTCTATTTATTCTCATTGTTGCATTGATCCTTTGCTTGCTATTCTATTCCGTTTCCCTTGGTTGTATGTTCTTGGCATGAGTGTGTGTCTCGAAGGTATCATGTGGTCCCGCACTAGCTGGGACAACGAGGGTGCCCTCTGCGGGGTAACCGACCACCCCTAGTGATGTGTGTACTTGGGTGCTTGGATTCGAGAGGTGTTGCGATGCCTCTCGATTTCACGTTGCGCTAGTGTTGCGACATTGCCCGGGGAGATCTTGCGAGATCTTTTTCGTATTGCTGTGAAATAGACCACTCATGGGCCTCTTTTGAATCTTAGAACATGCAAAATATCGGTTGTTTATCTTTCAGTCTCTTTATCATGCATTCGATTTATTTAAATTTCCAGTTATTTCCTTTCCGCATGATACTTAGATTGCTTTCCTTGTTAAAATCATAAATTACTGTTACATTCTTCTGGTACTACTAGCAATTTTATTCAGTTACTCACCGTCTAGTTTGTGACGGTGGGTGCGGATAGAGTGGAGAGCGAAGGGCAAGGGGCCCTGCCTTGGTGATATTCTTTGAGGACATTCAGGACATTTGAGAGACGCTATAGTAGGTGACTATACTTTTTTTGCTGATGTATATATCGTTTCATACTTGTTTTGTTGGGATTATTGAACTTGGTATATCTTTATTGAGACCGGTATCATGTATATATGCCTATCGAATTGTACATGAATACCCGGGGTTTTCCACATTTATAGAATTCCTAATTTCCCTTTGATTGAGTTATTTCCCTTGTTTATAATTGTTTTAGTCTTCCGCTGTGTATTAATACAATAACTCTTTCATAAACTACTGAATTGATTAAATTGAAGGCTGACTAGACTCGTCAGGTTACCAAGTGATGACTTGGGGCCTGCATGGGTCTAGGCCGGGCGTACCCAATTGCACGGGGAAATTGGGGCCGTCACAGTTGGTATCAGAGCATAAGGTTATAACAACCTAACTCTTGATTTAAAACACAAACCATTAAGACAGCGGAAGTTAGGAATGGTTGAACTTAGAGTGGAAAACCCTATGAACCTAATTAGAACTCTAGTTCGAAGGGATGAGTTGGGATAAGTCGGATGTGATGTTTATACATATTACAATTGTTGATTGTAATATATTGTATGCGGTAGCTATCCATTGATCCAAAAAAATTCGTTTTCTTGTTTAGACGACGATGGCGGATCAGGGAGGTCCGAGCGACGACAGCGGGACGGCTGATTCTCGATTTATTACTTCGAGAGGAGTTCCGTGCTTGGACACAGAGATTTGAGGATCTAGTGAGGTCACTGACGACACCCATTCAGACTACCACGGCACCATTGACTCCGACTACGCCTTTGCCGCCTGTTCCTACCACTCAGGGGACGGAGACTCCGGTTGCTACGGCTTCCACCGCCCCGATTCCGTTAGCGGCGATCCCCGAGGAGCAGCGATTCTTTGCGACAGGGACACAGACGAGGCGGAGACACCTCCGTTACGAGCGAGTTAGTACGAGCGACGGAGACACCGACTACGCCGGTTCTTCTGCTGAGAGGTTACTCCCGTCACTACTCCGGTCACTACTCCGGAGAAGAGTCCTAGGGCCACTGCGGAGGCGAGGCAGTGGAGAGAATTTAAGAGACACGATCCGGTTAAGTTTTTTGGTGGTACAGATGTGGCAGCGGCGGAGCTTTTTCTGAAGAATCACGAGAAGATTCATACGATTATCGCGACTGAGGATCACATGAGAGCGACGATCTCCTCATCCATGCTTCAGGGGGAGGCAGATGATTGGTGGACCACCATTGTAGCTACCCGAGGCATTCCGCGAGACTGGATCGATTTCAAGACCCATTTTAACTAGAAGTATTTCCCACCGACAGTGTTACGGGCGAAGAGGAATGAGTTCACATCATTGCGACAGTCAGTGGGAGAGCCAGTGATGGATTATATGGGCAGATTCATTCAGCTATTACCCTATGCAGGAGGATCAGCAGATTCAGAGGCCGATCGTATCTACTATTTCACTGAGGGTTTGCTACCTGCCATTGGAGGTTCGGTAGTCACTACCGAGCCGGAGACTCTTCAGAGGGCATACGAGCGGAGTTTGGCTAGAGAGAGCTACCTGATTTCTCATCCTGAGGAGGCGAGACCGGTCAGATTGGAGACTAGATCAGAGGACCATCAGGACAAGAAACGCAGGAAGAACAGACTTCGTTATCGAGATTCTAGAGCTCCGAGTGTAGGATCCACTGCACCACCTACTCGACCGGCACGGACGACTCCACCAGTGCCGAGCTTTGCTAGTCATCCTCCACAGCCTACGAGACACATGTACAGCGATCACAGGGGACAGCCTGTCTGACGAGCCGAGATTCGCGCGAGAGGAGGTAGACAGAGACAGACACAGAGGTCAGGGCAGACTCAGACTCAGATTCAGAGATCTACATAGAGTCGCGGACAGGGTCAGACTCAGGGTACACAGGATACACGTACATGTTACAGATGCGGTAGAGTGGGCCATCTCCAGGCGCAGTGTACTCAGCCTGAGAGGACACAGACACAGCATCATCAGCACCAGAGGGAGCGGGTGCAGGCAACTGTTGAGCGAGATCCGGGGGCGTCCCGAAACCTAGTTGAGGGTATGATTTCTATCTGTACCACATTCATGCATACCATGTTCGATTCTGGTTCGACTGTTTCGTTTATTTTCGGACGTATGGTAGACTTGTTAGGGTTGAGACCCATTAGACTTAGTAGACCCTTGATCCTTAGCACGGCTGCTGGGGACAAGATTTACCCGAACTTTCTATGTGTTGAGTGTCCGGTAGAGATAGAGGGCCACGTGTTTCCTGCTGACTTGAGAGTACTTGAGTTTCTCGAGTTCGATGCCTTATTGGGCATGGATTGGTTAGGAGCATACCATGCTTATATCGGTTGTTACGAGAAGACGATCACGATTCCATTGGCAGACGATACGGAGATTTGCATTCAGGGTACTGCACCGTTACTTCCGATCACCAGAGGCAGAGAGGCTACAAATGGCGATGTCGAGATTGTTGCGAGCGTCATGAGTACTGGTGTGAGACAGGAGGTTGACATAGAAGATGTACCGGTCGTGTGCGAGTTCACTGACGTATTCCCCGAGGATCTACCAGGATTACCACCGCAGCGGACGATAGATTTCATCGTTGACTTAGTCCCAGGGACTAGACCGATTTCGATACCATCGTATAGGATGGCACCCCGAGAGCTTGAGGAGCTGAGGAGTCAACTAGATGAGTTGCTAGAGTTGGGCTTCATCAGTCCTAGTATGTCGCCATGGGGAGCACCGGTGTTGTTTGTCAAGAAGAAGGACGATAGTTTGAGGCTTTGTATCGACTATAGGCAATTGAACAAGGTTACAGTGAAGAATAAGTACCCATTACCGCGCATTGACGATTTGTTTGACCAGTTAACCGGAGCGCAGTGGTTTTCTAAGATAGATCTTAGATCAGGCTATCACCAGCTCAGGATCAGGGCCGAGGATCAGGAGAAGACAGCATTCAGCACGAGATACGGTCATTTCCAGTTCACCGTCATGCTGTTTGGATTGACTAATGCGCCAGCGATGTTCATGGACCTGATGCACCGAGTGATGAGGGATTTCTTAGATCGATTCGTGATTGTGTTCATCGACGACATCCTCATCTATTCCAGGACTCGTGAGGAGCATGAGGGACATCTACGCACAGTGTTGCAGACTCTGAGGGACCACCGACTCTACGCTAAGTTTAGCAAGTGCGAGTTTTGGCTACCAGAGGTTAGATTTTTAGGGCACGTAGTTGGAGCTGACGGTGTTGCCGTTGATCCCGAGAAGATTAGAGCCGTGATTGAGTGGCCTACTCCGACTACCGTGACTCGATTCGCGTTTCCTTGGCTTAACAGTTACTATCGCCGATTTGTGCAAGATTTCTCCAAGATCGCTACACCAATGACGAAACCGACGCGAAGAACGCGAAGTTTGATTGGAACGAAGAGTGTGAGCGAGGCATTCTCAGTACTCGAAGGAGAAATTGACGACCGCACTTTGTCTTAGCGTTACCCGAGACCGGAAAGACTTAGTCGTGTATACCGATGCGTCGAAGATTGGTTTGGGAGGTGTGTTGATGCAAGAGGGCAGAGTTATCGCTTACGCATCCCGACAGTTGAAAGTTCATGAGAGGAACTACCCGACCCACGACTTAGAGTTGGCGGCGATTGTATTTGCGTTGAAGATTTGGAGACACCATTTGTATGGCGTGCGATTTGAGTTGTTTACAGACCACAAGAGCTTGAAGTACTTGTTTACTCAGAAGGAACTCAACCTGAGACAGAGACGTTGGCTGGAATTTCTGAAGGACTACGATTTCGCGCTTGAGTATCATCCGGGGAAAGCCAATGTTGTTACCGATGCTTTGAGCCGCAGAGGATCTGATGCGAGAGGTAGTTGTATGTCGTATGACTCACGAGTATGCGTTACTTGAGGCGGCGAGATGATGAGTTCAATGGACGTGCCGACGACTACCAGGACACGATGATGTGTGGTCGATGAGATTGCGAGACCGTTTCACTACAGATCGTTCTCGAGGGACAATGGGCGACGAGTCGTACCAAGGCATTACGATGAGATGGCGACGGTGCGAGTATCCAGATTGGAGTCGGTCGACGACTCTTGCTTGAGGTATCGTGGGCGACTGTGGATTCCATTGGCGGCTGACTTACGCACCGAGATACTTCAGGAGGCTCACCGTTCCCCTTTTTCTGTGCATCCTGGTCGAACCAAAATGTACGCCGATATGCGACGTCTTTTCTGGTGGCCAGGGATGAAATCCGATGCGTCGGAGTTTATTCGAGCGTGTGAGATATGCCAGCGCGTGAAAGCTGAGCATCGACGGCCTGGAGGATTGCTGCAGCCCCTACCCATTCCTCGATGGAAGTGGGAGCACATTGCTATGGATTTCATCAGTGGCTTGCCCCGATCTCCTCGTGGTCACGACAGCATCTGGGTAATTGTGGATCGTTTGACGAAATCTGTTCATTTCATACCGGTATCCACTACACATAGAGTTGACAGACTGAGCATCCTCTACGAGCGCGAGATTGTCAGATTGCACGGAGTTCCGTTATCGATTGTGTCAGACCAAGGGGCGCAGTTCACTTCGTTATTATGGCAGAGCATGCGAGCTCGGTTGGCACCGACTGGAGTTGAGTACGGCGTTCCATCCACAAACAGACGGACAGTCCGAGAGGTTGATCCAGGTGTTGGAAGACATGCTCAGGATGTGTGTTTTGGAATACGGCGGGTCATGGGAAGAGTACCTTCATTTGTGCGAGTTTGCATACAATAACAGTTATCAGGCGAGTATCGGTATGGCACCGTTCGAGGCGCTCTATGGTAGGCCTTGTAGATCACCTTCTTGCTGGGCTGAGCCAGAGGATGTTGTGACAGTTGGTCCTGAGATTGTTGTTGATCATACTAAGAAGGTACGGCAGATTCGTCAGAAACTTAAGGGTGCCCAAGAGCGGCAGAAGAAATACTACGACCGGTATCACGATGAGCTTCAGTATGACTTGGGAGACTATGTATACCTGAAGGTCTCACCTCTGAAGGGTCACAAACGGTTCGGAATCAAAGGGAAGCTCGCTCCGAGGTTTATCGGTCCCTTTAAGATTGTAAAAAGGGTCGGTAAGGTTACGTATCAGTTAGAGTTACCGCCAGAGCTCGCCGGTGTTCATCCAGTATTCCACATTTCGATGCTTCGACTAGACAAGTCAAGTGGAGGACGACGACCGACGGTAGACTTGAGCCAGATCGAGTTGCAGGATGATGCCACGTACGAGGAGCAACCGATCCAGATCATTGATCGCAAAGTCAAGAAGTTGAGGAACAAAGACATTCCTTCAGTGCTCGTGAAATGGCAATTCCATGGAGACGAGGAGTTGACCTGGGAGTTGGAGTCCTACATGCGCGAGCATTTTCCCTACCTGTTTGATTCCGGTAAGTTTGTAAATTAATTACTTATTAGTTTAAATTTCGAGGACGAAATTCTAATAAGTGGGGGAGACTGTAACAACCCCGAATTTTTAATTGACTTGTGTTACACGTGTCAGGATCGTGACCCGGCTACGTGGATACTGGACGGTATTTCAAACTTCGGTAGTAGACGCCGAGGTAATTTTATGATTCTTTGACTTTGTGTATTAGTATTATAGTATGCTACGGGTCTCGAGCCGTTTGGGCTATGCTTTAATTGAGTGAGATGTCGCCTAGTTATACGGGGTGTTTCGGGAACCGTTTTAGTAAATTTATTAATAAACAAAGCCAAATGAAAAACATGACCTAAGTTGAGGAAAATAAATTTTTACAATAAAGTATAACATAAGCATAAGGGAATTTATTCAAATCCCAAGGGTGGGACCACCTCGGGAAGCGTGTCGAACGCGGGACACAGTGCACCGGGTAGGTGAGAAGTTGTGTAACTTTATTGGTAATTTATTAAAATTAATGGAGTTAATTTAATAGGATATTATGAATGGAATTGTTAAAATGACACAGGTGAGTGAGAAGGACCATTGGATGGGCATAGGGATGTGCATTTGTGTTGAGTTAAGATGATGAGGCAAATGACCCATAAGGGTAGTCTGTCCAAGTGTTGGGAATGTTAAAACTCAAGGGCAAAATGGTCATTTCGTCCTAAAACACAAGTATAAAAACATTTTTACCCTAAAACCCTAATGGCCACTATTCATCATCTCCTTCCTTCAACAACCACTTGTTCATCCCCTCTTCCTCTCGCCGCCGCTGCCGCCGTCCCCCACCGGCGTCACGGACCCCGACGAGGTCTCTCTCTCTCCCTCTCTCTCCGATCTATCTCTCTCTCGTTCTCTCTCACGTTCTCTCTCTCTCGTTCGTGACACTCACTCTCGGTTCTCCCTCACGTCACGGTTCTACCACCGCCACCGTCGCCGAGCCGGATGACCTCCACCGCCACCGCCGACGCTAGGTGAGCTTCTCTCCCCTTCTTCCTTTCTTCTCTCTCTCTCGCGAGTCATGTGTTCTCTCGCCCACTCTCCTCTCGGTTTCGGTTTGCACACTTCTTTTGCTCAGTTGTCTTCCTTCCCCTCCTCGGACCGTCACCAGTACCACCCAGGAACGGACACCTCCACCACTTGCCGGAGATCACTAAGTGAGTTCCTCTCTCTCTCGCGTTCTTCCACTTTGCTCACGGTTTTCACATTTTGAATTTTGGTGTGTGTATGTGATAACAGTGGGTTATTTGAGGAGGAAGATGAAGTTTGTTAATGGGCCTCAATAGTATAAAGGCCCACTAACAAACCTTACTTAAGAGCCCATGTGAAATAAAAATTTCATGGAATGTATGTAAAGCCCATGGTGTGTAGTGTTTGTGTGAATCGATCAAGAGGTGTGGGGTGTGTGTGAAGACGTGGGGTGCACACAGCGTGTGCACACCCCAGTTGGGAGTGTGTATGTACACAACCATTAATTTGTAGGTTATATTATGATATATATGTGTGTACATTGTGAGAAAGGGTTTGTATGTAATGGTTTTGGTTAATATGAGTGGGGTGGCTATTAATAGGAGTGGGGTGGCTGTTCAAATTATGTGGGGTGCACACAGTGTGTGTGTTCACACCCCAGTTGGGGTGTGGGTGTGTACAACCTAATTGATGTATGGGAATGTATTTCATGAGTTATATGTGTATGGACTTCCATTTACATAAGTGTATGTAAGTGGGAATGTTGTGAGGGTGTACACTTTGTGTACACCACAATGGGGTGTACACAACAAGTGGGTGTGTACACCACAAATGGGGTGTACACAAAGACTTTGTATGTGTACACCACATTGGTGTGTGCACAACAGTTGTATATGGGGTATGATAGAAAATGAATATACAACAAAATTCCAAGTAATAAATTAATATTCTAATGCATGTGAACATGGAAAATCATAGTGGGGTGCACACACCAGCGGGGTGTGTGTGCACAAGACAGTGGGGTGTGAGAGATGTTAGTGTACACACTAGTGGGGTGTACACATCAATTTGTGTATTTGACCCTAATGTACATTATTATAGGTTTAAGAGTAAGTAAACAAGACTTTTAAGTATAGACATTTATATAAAATGAATATGGAAGTGTAATAAAGGTTCAACACACAATATAATGAGGACCCAACACATCCAATACACAATACAATCAAAGCCTAATGCAATAGGAACAACATAAAGAATGAATGCGAACCTTAAACTAATATTCAGGATTCCAAAACTTTATCAGGTTGTTGAGAACTTGTGGGGAAACGCATTAGAGTTTTGGAGTGGTACCGAGTCGCGAATAGACAGGTAAGTACATGCATGCCTTGTGTGTATGTACGTTAGTAGACCAGCAAGAAAATAATATGTGATTTATACTTCCTCTATTTATTCTCATTGTTGCATTGATCCTTTGCTTGCTATTCTATTCCGTTTCCCTTGGTTGTATGTTCTTGGCATGAGTGTGTGTCTCGAAGGTATCATGTGGTCCCGCACTAGCTGGGACAACGAGGGTGCCCTCTGCAGGGGTAACTGACCACCCCTAGTGATGTGTGTACTGGGTACTGGATTCGAGAGGTGTTGCGATGCCTCTCGATTTCACGCTGCGTTAGTGTTGCGACATTGCCCGGGGAGATCTTGCGAGATCTTTTCCGTATTGCTGTGAAATAGACCACTCATGGGCCTCTTTTGAATCGTAGAACATGCAAAATATCGGTTGTTTATCTTTCAGTCTCTTTATCATGCATTCGATTTATTTAAATTTCCAGTTATTTCCTTTCCGCATGATACTTAGATTGCTTTCCTTGTTAAAATCATAAATTACTGTTACATTCTTCTGGTACTACTAGCAATTTTATTCAGTTACTCACCGTCTAGTTTGTGACGGTGGGTGCAGATAGAGTGGAGAGCAGCAAGGGCAAGGGGCCCTGCCTTGGTGATATTCTTTGAGGACATTCAGGACATTTGAGAGACGCTATAGTAGGTGACTATACTTTTTTTGCTGATGTGTATATCGTTTCATACTTGTTTTGTTGGGATTATTGAACTTGGTATATCTTTATTGAGACCGGTATCATGTATATATGTCTATCGAATTGTACATGAATACCCGGGGTTTTCCACATTTATAGAATTCCTAATTTCCCTTTGATTGAGTTATTTCCCTTGTTTATAATTGTTTTAGTCTTCCGCTGTATATTAATGCAATAACTCTTTCATAAACTACTGAATTGATTAAATTGAAGGCTGACTAGACTCGTCAGGTTACCAAGTGATGACTTGGGGCCTGCACGGGTCTAGGCCGGGCGTACCCAATTGCACGGGGAAATTGGGGCCGTCACAGAGTACATGAGTTGGAGTGTCGGGAAACTGGTAAAACTAGGAACTCTTACATGTAGAGTGAGTAATCCTGTAGAAATCTTTATTTACATATTTTAATTCTACTTTACTACTATTTGACAGTCAATTTGAGTATAAATATGCATTTGTGTTCTGAATATCGTGATTTATTGTTGAATCCTCAGTTGTTTAGCTTTGTTATCATGATACTGCCTTGTGAATATATTCATTATTCTTTCCATGTGCCTTATGTCTATTTTCATTGTTATAATGGAAAGTTTGATGCAAATAGCATGCTATTAGGATTAGATGGGTGATGAACGAGTTTATGGACTCCATACTCTTAGATAACGTGTTTTGCATAGCACTTAGGCGCAACTCATAATGTTAAACTCTAGGATCTCTTTTTGAATTTCTAAAGTAGTTTTTGGGTCTAGGCCCATAGCACTATAAGAGATGCGAGGCACGCGAGGTTAGAGTCCCTGAGGATGTTGGCACTCACCTTTATGGTGCGACACACATGTTTCGAATACTTGGGGATGTCGGCACACTGGGGTTAGAGTCCCTCGTGATATTTGGAGTTGGTTTAGAGTCCCTAATGATTATTAGATTGTGTAATAATAAGTACATCCTTTAAATGTGGTTTTAAAGGCTGAGGTGACGTAGCGCACGACCAACCAAACCTAAACCACCACTATTTAGTATCAAGTCAGTCTCTTTTGTTTAATTATGGTATTTTTCTAGCATAATTTTGAGTTTAGTAAGCTTTCTATGACATATGTTTTATACTATATGCTTTGTCTCTTAGTTACATTTTGGGGTTGTATATTGGGTTGAGCGTTTAGTTCTTCAACTTTTCATAACTATCACACTGTTTATATTTGCTACTTTATTATATATCCATGTGATCGTTATTTCATAGTTTCCACACTTATGATTATTTTGGTAATTTCTTTCGCATAAATTATAAGACTTCCGCTAAATTAATTGAATGGATAAAAGTTTTAATTAACATTGAAATTTATTAGAAATGTAACATGTGTATTACTTATCCTGATCAAGATCAACGAGGAGAATAGGACAATAAGGCTGAATAATACATAGAATAGAGTGGATTTGTTTAAATTTTAAATTTTTCTCGAGATTCGTACACATGCATTTCGAGGCTGGTCCAATAATCAAGTGTCTAAAATGTCACCTTAAAGTGACACTGATCGTAACACACATTCTATTTTCTTATTTTAATATATATTAATATATATAAATATCAATATTTGTTAATAACTTCGCACTTACGATTTCGTTGTGCGTGCCAACGAGCACCATCGGGCGTGCGCACTTCCGTACGAACCACGCGTTTCACTCGGCGCCTCAAAAATTCATTATTATTTATTTATTTCAATATATATTTATATATAAACCTCAATATATATAAATATATATACAATCCTATATTCACGCTTATAGTTTCGTCATACATGCCAAGGAGCACTCTCAAGCGTGTACACTACTCCACGACTCATGTGCATCACTCTTGACCCAGACACGATATTAGGCGTCCCATAATTTTGCCAATTATTCAATTATAGCTAATTAATCACATTATTTCCATAAATAATAATATAATTCATACAAACACAATACAACATGCAAATCCACTCACATGTTAATCAATATAAGTCGGGCTTAACCACGAGCCCAACTTGAGTTTAATAAGATTCAGATTAACACTAATCACTTGCTTAGGGTTACGAGTTGTTACACTTTTTGACTTTTTATGAGTGCACATAACTTTTAAACCACACCAAACAAAACCAACACCTAGTTACATTCTATCTCTTTCAATTTAAATCACCACGTCTTAATATTTTAACCACAAAATTGTACTAATTAATCACTTTATTTGGGACTATATGATACATTTTAATTTTAATTAGAATTATTGTTTTATAAATTGTAGACCACATTAATCTAATTCCAAAAAAATAGTGTCCCAACTTGTAGCTATATTAATGTGTTGCATTAATACAAATTATAGAAAATTAATAGGCACACATATCAACGAGAAATAATATATTTTGGCCTCAATGCCTAATATTTGACCGAGTATTCCACGTAGGAATCAGGTCAAGGGTCAAAATTTTAAAATTAGCGTATAATCAAGATTTTAAAATTTTCAGGTCATTACAAGTTTCTATTCCACAAGTCTTAGAGTGCCAACAAGCCGATATGATATATCAGAAGTTCAGAGACATGGCACAGAGTCCTGATGTCACAGATTATAGAGAGTCGGTTAATAGGTGTTTGTGACCAAAAATAGACGATAGATTCCAGCAGTGGCAGAGTTGCAAGATGGCATTCTTCAATAGGCTCACAAATCCAGATACACAGTTCACCCTGACAGGAGCAAGATGTACTAAGACATGAAACGCTTGTTCTAGTAGCTCGGGATGAAAGCAGATGTTGGCCAGTATGTGAGAGGATGTGAGGTGTGCCAGTAGGTTAAGGCTGAGCACCGAAGACCAGGAAGACTTTTGCAGCCACTGTTGATCCCTCAGTGGAAGTGAGAACACATTACTTTGGATTTCATCAATGGTTTACCAAGGACTCCACACAACCATGATGTCATTTGAATTATCGTGGATAGACTAACAAAATCAATGCATTTTATTCCAGTTTCTATGAGATATACCTTCTCCTAGTTATGCACGCCATTCGAGCGAGACATCATTATATTACACGATGTACCAGTATCGATAGTATCGGACAAAGATAGTCGGCTTATGTCACAACTGTGGTAGGTTATACAGAAGCAGTATGGGACTAGACTTCATTTTAGCATGGCTTACAATCCAAAAACTGACGGCAGTCAAAATAGACTATTTAGATATTCGAGGATATGCTCAAAGCCTGTGTACCATAGTTTATTAGGACATGGGAAGAGTATTTGCCACTTTGTGAGTTTGTCTGCAACAATAGTTTTCAGGCCAATATTAGGATGCCACCATGTGAGGCATTGTACGGGAGACCTAATAGATCAGCAGCTTACTGGACAGAGCCCAAGGACACAGTTGCCATTAGGCCTGAGGTGGTTGTAGACAACATAGAGAAGATTAGCTTGATTCGTCAGAGATTACAGGTTGCTCAAGATAGGCAGGTAAAATACACGAATATGTAATTTGGGCGGCTAAGCTATGAGGTAAACGAATGGGTGTACTTGAAAGTTTCTCCTTTGAAGGGTCACCAAAGGTTTGGGATTAAAAGGAAACTTACACCATAGTTTATTGGGCCATATAAGAATGTTAGGCGAATTGGGGAAGTTACTTATCAGTTAAGGTAACCAAGATAGTTGGTAGAGGTTCACGACATCTTCCGCATATCCATGCTAAGGTTAGCGAGATCAGTCGAGACCAATGGTAGGTATCATGCAGATTGACGTTAGGCCAGATATGACGTATAAGGAACACCTTATTAAGATAGTAGACCGCAAAGTTCAGATTCTCATAACTAAGTAAATCCCATTGGTTCTTGTCCATTGGGAGCATCACGGAGACGAGGAACTAACCAAGAATAGAGAATCTACTATGCGCAAGAGTTATCCCCAACTTTTCCAAAGTTAGTACCATAAGTTTATGTTGGATTTCGGGATGAAATCCCTTTTAGTTGGGAAGATTGTGAGGGCTTGCTTAATTTAATAATTAATTAATTGCCTAATTTCATACTAAGACCCAACTCAAACCCACGTGAACGTCATGGATTAGTTTAGGTCACACCTTCCGAGGTTTAACTATTTACTATATATTTGTGTGATTCTTGTGTATATGGTTGTTTTTCTATGAATTATAGCATTATGCCATGTGTACCGTTTTTTACCGTATTTTACGTGAGTTAGGAGTGAAGTGGGTAGTGCCTTGAGATGCGTGTGATGCGGATATGAGAAAAAAATAGCTTAGATGAATTTATTAATTATAAACAATAATATTCTAAGCTAAGTAATTAGAACAACTTGAGCTAAGTGAATAAAACATAAATAGGCCTAAAATAAACCTGACATGCCTCGTGATGCGCGACGGCGTTGGGTATCCAGGTGGGCAAGAACTTAGTCTAATTATGGTGTATGAATTATTAATAAACATTAGACTAAGCTAAATAAGTCACTAATGTGGCCAAATAATGTGCCTATGGTAAGAATATTGGCTAAGCCATAAAAAATCAAGCATAGGTTAGTAAAAATGGAACTAACACCATGATGACACAAGGGTTGGATGGACTTAATTAAGACAACTAGATGAAACTCAATATACATGAGTTAAGGCTTGATGAATTACATTAGTATATAAAGGGGACTTAGCTTAATTGTTCCAAAATATACAATATGAGCATTTTGATTTTGATAAGAAAAGCAAGAGGGGGTTGGAAACTTAGGAAATTAAGAGGAAATTGGAATAATTGAAGCCAGGAAAATCAATTTCAAATTTAGGTAAGCGAGACCCTTCCATTGCTCTCATCAGTTCCACGCTTTTGATGCATGATGCATGCAAGTTGGGATTTTTATGCAAAATGAATTTACAAAAATAATCCATGATTTGTTTACTATGTAAAGGATTAAAATTTATCAAATAATGCTCTGGACATGAATTAGGTGTTCATTAATACTAAATTTTAATATTCATGAGGTTATGTGGATGAATGACATACATGATCAATTTGATCTGTAAATTATGTAGATTACTGTTGTTGGTGGTGTTTTTTTTCCCCAACAAGTCAAGGATGGGGTCGACGACGATGGAGAAGGTTGGTAGATACGCTGAGGATCGAGAGGAGTAGAATTCTTAAGTTAGGAATTCTATTCGCGCTACCCATTATGGGCTCGAGCCAGAACCAAGAGCAGGTAGTGCGCTACGTGGTTCAAAAGCGCACTATCTAATAGCCAGGTAACACATTACGTACCTCCATAGCGCACTGCCCAACAAAAGGTAGTGCACTACCCACCCTCTATAGATCGCTACCCACAAATTTTGTTTGTTTTTCTAAGAACTTACTATTTGAGTTGAATTGGAATTTGGACCTTAAAACACTCAAAACACACCAAAATCACTTGAAATTTGATATGTAGGTTACTCAGGACTTAGGGAAGCTTAGGGGACTAGTGGACGGGTATACTGAGATATGAGCAAGCAGCTAGGATTGAGTTTTTACTGCATTGTTTTGTAAGTAAACCCCTCCAGAAAAACATTTAGCATTCCATTTGAGTTCTATTTGATTTCCAGTCATTTATTTTGTTATTAAATGCCAATTTCGGCTTATTTGACTACTCCACTCTCACGTGTGTCAGTGTATGGTCGACGGGACGGTATGACCCCTTTCCAGCACAATCATAAATAACGCTCCGATTATTGTTATGGTGTTGGTCATACCTTCGACTACGCATAAGACTTATCTTCGTTAGTAGATGATTAAATAGTAATTTTGCCTGAGGCTTGCATCTGATACAGAGATCCTCTCATTTTGAGGTGGTTGGCCGGGAGTTGAAAACTCTTGGCCAACAGAGTTCCTAAACTATCTTGAGGCAGTGGCAGGGATCACCTTGTCGCCAAAGTCTCCTCGGTCTTGTCCTATTGGTCTTAAAGTTCAGTAGACATATACTACACTTGTTTTCGACATATCTGTTCTCCCAACAACTTATCTTCATGTTATTTATCTTTCCATACATTTTTATTGTTTTACGTGATTTATAGCTGCATTATTTACCTGCTTATTTAATGTAAATTAAGTTTTTTCAAGGTTTTACTTATTTGGGCTCGTCATCACGTATTGGTGACTGAATGCAGATCCTATTACGAGCCGCGGCATGGCCTAGCTAGGCGACTACATCTAATCATCAGGAGCCCTATCCAACAGACCTTGTAGGTGTTTGTATATATTATATTATTATCTTTTTGGTTATTTGGGAGACTTGATACACTGATACATGTATATTGACCATGATTGTATGTTTTTTCGGCTTTCATATATATGGTATCCTTTTTATGGGTTTTCCATTACTTAGGGTTTGTTTAAATAATGCAAATTTCTCTTATTTACTTGTTCCATGACAAATTTAAGACTACCAGTATGTAAAACACAAATACTTAGTCTGTAAAAAGTGAGAAATCAGTAAAACACCTGTTAAATGACTAAGTAAGCTAATTATAGTCTAACACCTTGTCAACCCCAACTCTTTATCTATTTGTATAACCCCAAGGAGTTCCCAACCATCCAATAATGCCTTCAAGTGGCCCAATGCCAATGCGTAGTCAGCATGTGTCTCTTTGGCTAATAATGCATGAGCCACTATGAAAGTCAAGTGCGTTGAAGTGACCTAAAAAATCTCTAGCATTAGACACTTAAACCGATTTTCCTTGTAGGTGCAATCCATGATTAAGACATGACGAAAACATTATCGAATCAGGTCGTGCAAAAAATAGGTCCCTGACATTACACGTCCCTCCAAAAATGCTTGTTGATAAATATAGTTGTGCTCATCCAACATCTACATCAGAAGCTACATTTTTGTCTTGCCCTCCCCCTTGATCATTCTCAACTTGGCATTCGTATTGTAGATTGTCTTCATTATAGTTGCATTGTCAGGGTTCTTGATACGGATGGTGAATAAAATGTCCTTATGCTGAGCATTGGTCTTACTCATGTATTCCACAATCACTTTCTTGGGTGTAGTAAGCCTCCCAACATAATCATGCCCAACCAAATAGTTTGTGAAGCTATGATTATGTACTACACAACTCGAATTTTCCATAGGCCGTCCAACTCGTGCTTTACAAAAATCTAGAACTGACATCTGCACTTCTTCAAGCCAGTATGTATTTCTTATTCTCATCCCACAATCTTTGCTCTCTATTTGTTTTGTCAATTACTTTCTCTTTCCTTTTCTAGCACTATATTTCCTGATCTTTTGACAATCAACAGTCATTCTAGCTCGTCGACCCCTACCACCACCACCACCCGCATAAGATTTAAGAATGATCACAATAAAGCTACACTTTGTAGCTATATTTTAAGCCTAAGTTAAGGCCTCATGTCTAGACTTTAAGGGCTCAGTTGTGAATGCCAAAGTAAAGTCTAGGAAGGACTCCCCAGATATACTAGTCATCTTGCCCATATGAACCTACAAGAAGTAAGAGAAGTGCAAATTAAAGCAGGAAAAATGTCAAAAATCCAATTTTCTATTCAAATGGTGGGTCATGGAGTACCAATGCAAAACCTAAAGGGCCTTCTCAGTCAAATGAAATCGATACTTATAGTAAGTGTGTCGATCAATTCAAACTGAAAGGACACTAAGGATGGCGGATGCATTAGTCCGCTAGGCCTTTTACAATATCAGTGGAGCAGAACTGAGACGCAATGCATGTGTCTCGGTCTTGTGTGACCGCACGCCATGTGCATCATCACCATGAACACCCAATTACAAAATGACAAAAAATGCGCGAAACATAACAAAACTTACATCTTCTTGTTCGGGTTTGCTTCCTTGAAGAGATTCCTTCGACATTATTACACTAGAATGCCCAAATCAACATCAAAGTAGAAGCCTTAAAAATTCGAAAAACACAAACACCAAAAAAAATCAAACAATCCCCAAATGAAAAACAAAAATCGCTAAAACGAGAATCGACTTCAGAACGAACTTATGAAGTTGATTTTGTGTCGTTTTGCCAGAGTTGGGTCGGTCGGAGGTCAAGTGTCAGACTTAATGATTTTGCTTCCCATTATGCAATCCAAGTTCAAATCAAAATCATGGGGTGTGGTGAGGAAAACCCTACTTATATACAGGGGCAAGAAAGTCATTTCACTATGAGCTGAAAAAATTCAAAATTGGGGTACAAACAACAAAACGTGGGATGCAAATATCAGAAGCTAATTATTGAGGACTTGAGTGAATAGAATCAGCATTTGGATCGACAAATCGTAAGATTCAGATACATTAGTGAATCGTATAAATATTAATTTTTTTTTATTTGTCAAACTTTTCATGATTTCTTGAAGTTAATTAGATGTACTTAATTTTTTACAAAATAATGTTAAGAAATAGACAAAAATAATATCCATTACTTCTTTTATACTAAGACCTTAACCTCACACTACTGTCACTTCAAACAAGACAAGTAAGAAATGAAGTAGGGCCAGTAATCATGAATTGATGCCATGATCTGTACGCATTCATTAATTCCTCATCAAAGTTTGATCACGTGTTGTTAATGTCAAATATAACCCATGAAAGGTTACCAATCCCACTGGAATGTAGTAGAGGAAAGCAAGAGATTGAATCCATTGCATTTGGTAAAATTGAGTTCAACAAATAGAAAAATAAAATTTGGGGGTTTTGGAAAGAGTATTTCTAACAACTACTAAAACATAAGAAAGCAAATAGATTGTAAAACAGCAAAATAAAGCATACCTAAGTCTAGGAATCCACAATCTAGCCTTATGTTGTCTCCATGTCTTCTATCATTGATTTTAGAAAGATAGGTGTCAAAACAGTTTCCCTAAATAGAATATAAGTGTTAGGGTCACCAACACCATCATTCCCTTATTCTCGATATATAGGGCAACCGCTCTCTAAATATTTCTCGTAGTCTATCTTACAATCTTGGGCAACCGCTCTAAAGATTTTAGACGTAAGCAACATTTAGCACTTTGTAGTAACACTGACTAATAATTCATTATTTATGCACTTTTATATAGGTGTAAATCGAGTCGAAAAATATTTTATCGTTCTATATGTTTACTTTTGTGATTTACAGGGTATTTGAGTGTTTGAGCATAAATCAAATAATACTGGGAAAGAAGTCAACTATCAATCAAAGTAGCAACAGACCAGGCCTCATGAAACAAAACGGGCAGCGCCATCAAGGCGTCAAGCCAGATGCACTGACGGCACCAACATTGAACTAACGGTGCCAAGAAACAATATAGGCGATGCCACTTACGCTGCCATGACAAAAAATAGAAGTTCATAGCTGACTTGAAGACCAAAACTTATTAAATTGAAGCCACAGTATGACCTGGTTCCGCCCATACATAATGGCAGAGTCAAGAACACAAAATAAAAATTTTGAATTTTTAGGAAGTTCTTGTTTACCTGAGCTTTCTATTCTTATACCCAAGCTCACTTATATAAAGGAGGGACCTCGATGGAAGAAAAGACATTATATTCAGAAAATTTTAGAGCAGGGTAGAGTAGCCATATCCGGCTAGGTTTCTCAATAAGTCGGTCGGGGATGAAGCTCTATAACCCTTAGTAGGATTATCTTTCATGTCTTGTTGAGATTTTCTATTATAAATGTGTTTTGATTTTGTTCTTTATCTTTATATTATTGTTTTTTTTACGATGTCTCATTAGTAGTTTGTGAGTTTGCACTTCGATTACAAATCTCCAAGCGTAAATCCATTGAAATGCTATCAATTGAGTTGAGCCTGTGATACCAACTGGGTTGAGATGTAGCATTCACTTATAAAAGACATGACATACGTACTGTATTAAGTGAGTAATATTGAAAACTAGGTTAAGTTTGAGAATGGTTGCCCAAGGTTATCTAGGGGTCGGTGTTTTCACAAAGCGCTAAG
Organism: Stephania japonica; assembly: GCA_039657345.1. Classification (NCBI taxonomy): domain Eukaryota; kingdom Viridiplantae; phylum Streptophyta; class Magnoliopsida; order Ranunculales; family Menispermaceae; genus Stephania; species Stephania japonica. Next base: position 39,684,613 of record CM077559.1, read on the forward strand.
TGTTGCTCACGTGCTAAATCTTGAGAGTGGTTGCCCAAGGTTGTATGATGGAGTAAGAGAAATATTTAGATAGCGGTTGCCGAATCTATCAAGAATAGGGGAACGAGGGTGTTGGTGACCCCAACACTTATAGCTTATCTAAGGATACTATTCTGAAGCCAATCTTTCTAAAGTCAATGATACAAGACATGGAGACAATATAGGGTTAGATTGTGGATTCCTAGACTTAGGTATGCTTTATCCTTCTATTTTACAATCTATTTACTTACTTACATTTTAGTAGTTGTTGGAAAAGCTCTTTCTAAAGTACTTTTCTATTTGTTGAACTCAATTTGACTGAATCCTATGGATTCGACCCCGTGTTTGCCTCTACTACATTCTAGTGTGATTGGTAACCTTTCACAGGTTATATTTGACACAAACGACACATGATCAAATTTTGGCGTCAGTGCCGAGGATTTGGTTCCAAATTTAGTTTGACTTTTTTCTTTTTGTTTTTGTTTAGTTTTACTTTTTTGTGTTTACTGGTTTACGCACGGTGGATTGACCGATCTAAGTCGATTGGTTCACTGTTACCTTTCGATTTAAAAATCGATAGGACCTACCGGAGGTTGGCTAGTGAAGCTCTTACTCAAGAGTCCACTATTCCCCAAACCTCTATTATGGCTGACGACGCTCGCCACACAGGTGACGATCGCCAGATTACCAAAGGGCGTATCAATGAAGATCTTCAAGATCTTCTTGCATATCAACCCTTATGCATAAACTTTCTACCAAATGGCCAAGCTTTAAAGTTTAAGTCTGTTGAGAAATGTGCCCTAGGTCAATCCATTAATAGTCTTTATGAATACATTTTAGTTAATAAAATAGAGGATTTCATTTGTTGTTTATTATAATTGATTTGCATGTTTACATTATAATAAGATCCATGGATATTTACAAAAATATCCTAAATGTCCCTAGTCGATTATTATACTGGGAACTATAATGAATTAAGACTAGTGTGAGTCTTGATTGATGATCATACGATGATCATACCTATATGAATACAAATCAAGATCATGAGTATGTGTTAAGGAACAAAGTACTGGACTGACCCGCTATGAGAACATCACATGGATTAAGTCATAGTTGTTTCTCAAGATATGTATATTATTTAGTCCTCTGACTTCAGATTACCAGAGACTTCAACGTTAGAAATACAGTGATTTGACGCAATCAAAGGTTGTCTTTAACCAGACGATTATAAAGATTGTGATTGGTTACTGTGTGAATAATGTGGTGAAGTTGTGTAATCGAGATAGAATTTGTCCCTCTCATATAGAGAGAGATATCCAGTGGATCCCTCGATGTGTTAGACTGTTAAAAGGCCTAGTCTAAGTGAATTGATATTGATCAATGTCACTTGGATGTTTTCAGTATACCTAGAGATCGAGACTAGTACGATTGAACATGTTGGATGACAATTCCATGCCTTATGTTTGATCAAAAGGATATTGTGTAACAAAAGGATGTTATATACACTATTGATTAGGTTGTATCGATTTGATATTCGTACAACTTGGGTAGATGTAATGTCTTGCTAGAGGCCGCTTATGACTTGTATACCAAAATGTGTTTTGGTACACTGCCAACGTTGTATGAGCCTATTGGGTCGCACACTAAGAATGGTTTTGCAAGATTTTAAGATGGTTCAGAAAAAAAGAATTTTATATGATAAAATTCATGACATAAACGTACTTGTAGTGTATTACACTTATACTTCTTTAAGTAGGGGTATATGTATAATTTTCTTAACCGTCTATATACAAGGGTTGTATAAATAGACGCTTTGAGTTAGAATACACTAACGAAAGATCAAAAAGGCCAAAACTCTATTTTCGTTTTAGAAATGACTTAAGGTTTTCTGTATGCTCTAGATCATTTTAGAGAGAAACAAAAAGGTTCGGTATTCTCTCGAAGCTAGCACTTCAAATCTCGGCCGCTATTCGTGTGTGGACTACTGATAGAGGGCGTTCATCATTGGCAGCACCTTAGAGATTGATTAACCTTTAGAAAGGTACATTGTGACTAAGGTATGATTAAGTTTTCATAGTTTAAACGTTTTTAATGGAATTAGATTCTGATCCTGTTGGGGTTTTTGTCAAAATTATTTTGTAATCTCCGCTGCGCATGAACGTCAAACACCAACAGAGTCTGGCTTTATTCACCTCCTGCCCACATTTCATGGCATGGAGAGTGAAGACCTAGTGGTGTTTCTTAAGGAGTTTTAAATAAGTCTCCAGTCTATGAAACCTCCTTAAGTAGAAGAAAATGCGGTGAAGCTCCAAGCTTTCCTATTTTGCTTAAAGGATAAAACTAAACAATGGCAATTTCATCTCTGCCCTAACTGCATTAACTCATGGCATGAAATGATAGATGAGTTCCTCAGGGAATACTTCACTAAGGATTTGGTAGCTCAACTCATATCTAAAATGTGCAGTATTAAGATGAAAATGGGAGTCTCTTGGTGATTATTGTGACCACTATATGCGTCTGATTGCCAATTGCCCATAACATGGCCAACCTGATAAAGTCATTGTTCAGTTCTTCTATATTGGCATGTACCCTCTAGAAAAGCACATGATTGATAGTATTGTGGCGAAACTCCTGTAGAAATGAAGCAAGTCAACATGAATGTCTCGATTATATGGGGTCATTCATGTTGACGTGCGCCGAGGTTTGTCAGTTGGAGCTACTACTAGCTCCACTAACAAGAAAATTAATTAGTTGACTTCCCTTATGGAACGTCTTCTGACTAATGGTCATATGCATGATAAAACTTATGGATTCTACTCATCCATAGGTCATGCAACTAATGAAATGTCCTACTCTGTTTGAGGACCATCAGCCAACCAATTTTATAGGTAACCAATTCCAAGGGCAAAACCGAGCACCCTTAGGAAATACCTATAATCAATAACCGATGAGAAATCACCTTAACTTCGGTTATGGGCCTCCAAACCAAATTATTCATCTTTTATCCCCAGAGGACAACCATTGCCTAAACCTGTGTCTAATCAGTCTTCACTAGAAGACATTGTTAAATCTCTAGTAGCTCAATAGAGCCACTTCTCTAGAGATATCACGCAATTTAAAGAAAATATAGAGAAAGCTCTCAATGAGACAAACGCTGCAGTCCAAAACCTAGAAATTCAAGTGGACCAAATCGCTTAAAGATTAGGTAGATTTGAGACAAACACTTCAATCTTTATTTATTCATGCCTTCTCTGTCCTTTTCTTTTTATCAACATGAATATTGACTGTCATTTATTGTGAAATACTATAACATCCTGTTTAGCGTTACTTACCTGGAACTCGTCATTCTTGTATTTGACTGAGTGCAGAGCCATAGTCGAGCAAAGGGAAAGCTCCTCATCTTGGTGATTTACTTTGAGGATAGCGAAGCTGTTCAATCTTTGAACTCGATATAGGTTTGTGTTGTATTATAGTGTTACATGTTTTGAAACTAGTCTTTGGGAATGAGAGATCTTGGGACTTGTATATGATGATATTCTCTCCTGTGGTATGACTTTTGGTAATGATGTATATATTTGTTGGGTTTCCACATTTCTAGGTTATCCTAACTTATGTCTTGAGGTTGTTATATCAGTTGGAGAGGTTAAATGTTTCCGCTTATCTTTGAATAACTCACTAATATTAATGATCTCGTCTTAAAATATTGTGTAAATGGAAAAAGGTAAGGTAAGGCTGACTAGAATTGTGTTAACTACGCGATAGGGGCTCAGGGTCTACGTAAGTCTAGGCCAGGCGGGGCCCAATTTTAGGCTTATGGAACTGGGGCAGTCACAGTTGGTATCAGAGCCTAAGTTTATAAAACTTGACTCTTGATTAAATCACAAACTATTATGACATTATAAGCGGAAGGTAGGACAATGATTGAACTTAGAGTAGAACCCTATGATACTAACCTAAGTTTTACTTGGGAAGTGAGGAGAGTTGGGTAATTTAAATCAGACTATGAGCTATTTGATGTATTGTATATACTATTATCGATAGCTATGTCCTAATCGTGTATTCGTTATCTTTTCGGATTGCGATCACCTATCAATCCGAGACCCATGATGGCAGTTCGGGAGATGTTCAGGTGAGACGGATGCTTGGTGGCATAGCATGGTTGTTACGAAGGGCAAGCCTTAGGACTGGGTTGAGATTGAGAAAAAGGTTCAATCAGAAGTAATTTTCACCTAAGTTATGAACATGAAGAGACCGAGACCATGGTTTCTGGGAAGGCGAGCACAGAGTATGGCGTCTGTTGTATATTTACCTTTTACTACTGTTGTGTCACCTGCTCTAGTACGTAGCTATGTCAGTACACTACATTAGACATCAACGTCAGGTCCTTAGAGACAGCCATATCAGATGATTGATAGCAGAAGTAATGGTGGTTAGGGTAGATGTAGATCGAGTGGTAAATATGACCAGGGTCAGAGTTCTGGTCAGTCTTAGAGACAGGACCAGAATGTTTCATCTAGTGTAGGCTTTCAGGGGGCTTTGTTTTGAGTGTGGACAAATGGTCATTTCATTGGTTCTTGTCCACGATTGGGTAGAGGACAGTCGCAGTAAGGCTGGGAGGTAGTTCATACTATTGTTGCACTAAATCAGACTACTATACGTAACCTTGTTGAAGATATGGTTTATATTTGTGGTCGTTTTGTGCATACCATGTTTGATTCTGGTTCTACGGTGTCATTTATTTCTGGTCGCATGGTTAATATATTGTGTTTGAAACCTATAAGACTAGAGAGACCCTTGATCCTTAGCACACCTGCTAGGGACAAGATTTATTCGAATTTAGTATGTGTGGGTTGTTTGATAGAGATAGTGGGTCATGTCTTACCAGCAGACCTGAGAGTGTTGGAGTTCCTGGAGCTTGATGTATTGTTGGGAATGGATTGGTTGGGTACGTATCATGCACAGATCCATTGCTTTAGTAAAAGAATTTTTTTCAGATTCTTGAGTATCTAAACATTAGTTTCCAGGGAACTTAGACTAGATTACGGCTTACAAGAGGCAGGGTAGTTTCTAGCAGTGAGGTGGAGACCTTTGCTAGTATTTTGGGTATGATGGGGAAAAGGGAGACTAAGATGGAGAAGTTACCTGTAGTACGTGAGTTTTTTGACGTATTTCCAGCAGAGCTACCAGGTTTACCACCGCCTAGAAAGATTGATTTCATTATCGATTTGGTTCCGAGTACCAAAGCGATATCCATTCCACTGTACCGTATGGCTCCAAAAGAGTTAAAGGAGCTGAGATCACATCTGGATGAGTTGTTAGAGTTGGGATTTATTTATCCTAGTATTTCACCTTGGGGAGTGTCGATTTTATTTGTGAAGAAGAAAAACGGTAGCCTTCGATTGTGTATTAATTATAGACAATTGAACTGGGTGACAGTGAAGAACAAGTACCCGCTTCCTCGTATTGATGACTTGTTCGATCAGCTGACAAGAGTACGATAGTTCTCAAAGATAGATTTGAGATCTACGTTTCAATACTTGAGAATTCGAGAGGAGGATAGGGAGAATACTATTTTTCGCACTCGATATAGGCATTATCAATTTACAGTAATGCCATTTGGACTGACTAATGCACCAGCCATGTTTATGTACTTGATGTAATGAGTGTGGACCAAATTTAGATAGATTTTTCATTGTATTTATTGACGACATACTGATCTATTCTAAGACTCGTAAGGGTCACGAGAAGACCTCAGGATGATTTTGCAGCTAGTGACAGAGCTTAGATTGTACGCCAAGTTTAGTAAGTGCAAATTTTGGCTACATCGAGATTTTTAGGACACATTGTTGGGGAGCATTGTTGGGGCTAGAGGTCAGATTTTTAGGACACATTGTTGGGGCTAGCGGAGTGTCAGTGGACCTTGCTAAGGTCAGAGTGGTTATTGACTGGCCTACATCGAGATGAGTGTCAGATATTCACAATTCTCTTGTCTTGGCAGGATATTATCGGAGTTTTTTGAAAGACTTCTTGAAGACTGCAGCTCCTATAACGTAATTGATGAAGAAGGATGTGCATTTTTAGTGGAACAATGGTTATGAGCAGGCATTCATGACATTGAAGGAACGTTTGACTATTGCACCAGTATTAGTGTTACCTGAGTCAGGGAAAGGCTTTGAGGCACCGATGCTTCTAAGGTTGGTTTAGGATGTGTATTGATGCAGGACGGTAGAGTGATAACCTATAAATCCAAACATCTGAAAGTTCATAAGAAGAATTACCCTACGCATGATTCGGAGTTGCGTACAGTGGTGTTTACACTGAAGATTTAAGACCATTATCTATATGGGGAGAGATTTGTGTTATTTATTGACCATAAGAGTTTGAAATATCTATTTGCTCAAAAGGACCTGAATATGAGATAGAGACGTTGGCTTAAATTCCTCAAGGATTATGATTTTTCTTTAGAGTTTCACTCGGGGAAGGCTAATGTTGTTGTTGATGCATTGAGCCGTAAAGGGGTGAACTTGGATATTGTTACTTGTCACATGACACACGAGTATAAGTTATTCGAGGCGTTCAAGATTATATATTATGTTGATATGCCGACCGATACCAGGGTGTTGATATGTGAGCAAATGAGGACCCAGGCTGTCTTTATTCAGAATGTACTTTATGGTCAGCAGAAGAGAGCAATACGAAAAATTTCTTGAGTTTGCTCAGAGTCTAGATCATCCAGAAGGAGTCAGTCGACAGACTTACGCCTGAGATTAAGAGGGCGACTATGGATTCCATCTGTGGTTGATCTACGTGATGAGATACTTTATGAGGCATACCGCTCACGTTTTACGGTTCATCCAAGCAGAACCAAGATGTATGTAGATGTGCGTCGTCTCTTTTGGTGGTTTGGGATGAAAATCAATGTTTCTGATTATATTAGAGGGTACGACATTTTTCAGCGAGTTAAGGCTGAGCATTGCAGATCCAGAGGGACAACCACTTCCTACTCCTATATGAAAATGGGAGTATATTGCCATGGATTTCGTCAGTGGGTTACCTCGATCTCAGTGTAGACATGATGGCATTTGGGTGATTGTGGATAGGTTGACGAAGTCTGGGCACTTTATACCTATTTTAACCATTCATCGAATGGATAAGTTGGCGAGTTTATATAAGAAAGAGATATGATTGTACGACTGCATGGTGTTCCATTATCGATTGTATCTGATAAAGGGCCACAGTTTACATCTCATATCTAGCAGAGCATGCAGGCACAATTCAGTACACGGTTGGATCTCAGTCCTGCCTATTATCCACAAACTAATGGACATTCAGAGAGACTAATCCAAATTCTTAAGGATATGTTAAGGATGTGTGTTGAAGTATGGTGGATTATGGGAGGAGTATCTGTGAGTTTGCTTATAATAATAATTATTAGGCCAATATTGGTATAGCACCGTTTAAGGCATTGTACGTGAGACCATGCAGATCTCCATCTTACTGGGCTGAGCCAAAGGATGTGGCAGTGATTGGGCCTAAGATTGTAGTGGATCACACATAAAACATACGCCTGATCAGATTGAGGTTGAAGGGTGTGCAAGACAGGCGAATGTAGTATTATGATCCGTATCACGGGGAGTTAGAATATCGGGTCAGAGATTATGTTTATTTAAAAGTATCTTCGATGAAAGGTCATAAGAGGCTTAAGATGAGAGGGAAACTTGCGCCTAGATTTATTGGTACATTTCGAGTTGGGAAGCGGATAGGTAGAGTTGCTTATGAGTTGGAGTTGCTACCTTAGTTATCAGGGATCCACCCAGTATTTCATGTGTCAATGATTTGACTAGATAAGTCAAAGGGGGGCAAATGACCGATGGTGGACTTAAACCAGATAGATTTGAGGGAAGACATCACTTATGATGAGCAACCTATTCAGATTTTGGACCGGAAAGTGAAGGTTTTAGGGAATAAAGAAGTTCCATCAGTTCTAGTCAAATGGCAGCACCACGAAAATGAGGAGCTGACGTGGGAACTCGAGTCATATATGCGCGAGTACTTTCCCTACCTCTTTTGAGTTTGGTAAGTCTTTCCTTTAATTTCGTTTTAATTTTGAGGACAAAATTCTTGTAAGTTGGGAAGACTATAACGACCCTAAAACTAACTTGTGCCATGTGTCATTTTAGGTCGTACTTAGATCTCTTGTCGTGATACATGTGAACAATTCTCGGCTGTCGACACTGAGGTATGTTATTTTTGGTTGGTGGTTTGTATTATTATTTATTTACCCGAAATTAGATTCCAATGTTCCAAACATGTCAGGGCGTTTGAGTGAGAGCATTGACGCGGAGAAATGGGTTCGGCTCGAGGAAATGTGATTTTTGGGAGTCGGGGCGAACTATGGTCTGGTAATTAGTTGTCCGAGGAACAAATTGAATAGAAACACTGACAAAATATAGTAATTAAGTATGGCAAGAAAACTAGTCCACAAGAGTTTAGTATGTCATGGACAAAGTTATGACATATGGGGTTTTGGTGTGATGAAGACTAGTATTATAGGCGTTTTATGAAGATGGACTGTTTTGCTGAGAGTTTGGCTAAATTTGGTGAAAAATAAGATTCAAAATGGGCATAGAAAGTTAAAAACCGTCAAAATAGGAATTTAAAAGAAATTAAGCTATTGATAAGCAGCTAAAGAATTTATATATATATATATGAAACATATAGAAGGATCGATTCATTTGTTTTTTTCAACAAAGAGTTTAGTTTCGTTGAAACGAAACTCTTCAACTCGATATTTTGTACGTGGAGCTTTCGACGTTCGATTTTAATCCAGTTTCTCTGCGCAAAACAGTAGATCATCGCGAGACGGTTAGTTTGAGCCAAGTTATCACGGTGGAAACGAGGGATTTAACCTGAAATCTAGTAAAATCTCAATTCATGGTGTTTTCCCTCAATTCAATTAGAAACCTCATGATTTTTCAGTTTCTTTCACGGGGTTTTCGTAGGAATTGGTATCAATGGTTGTGAATTAACGTATTGAGTTGATTTGCGTCAATTTGGGATAAATTCCACCGGTGTGGGATAGGGTTTTTGTGATTTGAAGTGATGTAACTTTGTTGATAACAATTTTAAAGATGTTTTTGCAGTTGATGTTGACTTATATTGAGATTTTGAATAAATTAAATATTGGTTTTGATTTTAATTGACTCAACGTGCTGTGGAAATAGTTAAAAGTTGGTATTTTGTGGTGATTATTGGTGTGATTTAAGTATTTCACTGCGAAAATATCGATTTGGAGAAGAGTTGATAATTCAAAATAAATGAAGTTTGCAGTGTCAATAGGCCATACGGGAAAATTCATAACTCCTTTGTTTTTTATCCTATTTGAGTGTTCTTAGAGTCTATGAAAAGTACGAACTACAAGTTTCTTTTTGGTCAGTATGACAAATATTAAATATTTCAATGTTAAAAAGTTACCCCAAGTTAGCTAGTTGAGGTTAGTTGAAATTATAAATAATTATTTTTTGAACTAGCTCTCGAGTGTATTTTGGTTGCAGTTTTCACGATGTTTTGTGATTTTCTTTCACTTAGAGCTTGACCATAATATAATTGGGTATGCAGGGTACTTATTGGAAGCGCGTGAGTGCATGTTAGCGTTGGACACGGGTAAGTAAACTAGTGGGAAAATTTACAGTTATTTCTTTGAGCTTTAATTTATTTTTTTGATATTGCTCTATCCTTTTCGGAACTCTATTCTGATTGAGTGGTTCAAAGGCAAGTAAGTCAACATGATCCTTGAGATTTGAAGGGATGCACGTTACTATTTCAGAACTTGATATTCACGAGCTGATCTTTTGGTTCCTATATACGGGGTAGGGATTACTTCACTAGATTGCTAAGGAATTCATATTCGCTTAGATTTTAGGATGGTGTGAGTTAGCCAGGTCCTAAAAGTTCGAGTTGGGATGGTGAATTGCCTTGGCTCTGCAAAAGCTTGATAGATGTTTCTCCTCGACTCAAACGACTATTTCATTAAGTCAGGACTACTTGCGTCTTTCCTTTTGATTCCTAGACACTCATTATCGATTGCTTTCATATTTATTTTCAGTATTTATTTATTCATGCATTCCCTATCCTTTTCTTTCTATCAGTATGAATATTGAATATCATTTATTGTGAAATACTGTAAACATCCCGCTTGGCGTTACTTACCTAGAACTCATCATTCTTGTGTTTGACTGAGTGCAGATCCATAGTCGAGCAAAGGGAAAGCTCCTCAGGTTGGTGATTTACTTTAAGGATAGTGGAGCTGTTCTATCTTTGGACTTGAAATAGGTTTGTTTTGTATTATAGTGCTATTATGTTTTGAAACTAGGTTTTGGGAATGAGAGATCCCGGGACTTGTATATGATGATATTCTCTCATGTGGTACGACTTTTGGTAATGATGTATATATTTGCTGGGTTTCCACATTTCTAGGTTATTCTAACTTATGTTTTGAGGTTGTTATATTAGTTGGAGAGGTTAAATGCTTCCGCTTTTCTTTGAATAACTCACTAATATTAATGATCTCATCTTAAATTATTGTATAAATGGAAAAAGGTAAGGTAAGGCTGACTAGATTTGCGTTGACTACGCGAGAGGGACTCGGGGTCTACATAAGTCTAAGCCGGGTGGAGTCCAATTTTAGGTTTGTGGAACTGGGGTCGTCACATACGCTATTGTTCATAATGGTTTTGCCTCAAAGAATAAGGTTTGTAAAACCATGACCCTAGGAGAACCCAAACTAAAAAACCAAACCATACCTTAGGGAAGTCCCAACCACATCCTGATTTTAATGTGATGATCCAGGGGTGGTAGGTATTCCCTGCACAATAGGTGGTATCTATATGGAAAATGTAATGCTTAATTTGGGATTATCCATTAATGTGATGTCCTCCGATTTCTAAAATTCTACAAGGAATGGTGAGTTGACAAGATGGAGACTCGAATATATACCATCGATGGTAAGAAGATCTCTTCAAAAGGAGTAATCCAAGACTTAATGGTACATGTAGGGGATTTGAAATTCCCTACAGACTTCCACGTCATCGACATGATAAAGTCACACAAGTCCAGGCCATTCTCAATTATATTTGCTAGGCCCTTTATGCTAACAGTCAGATCCAACATTAAGTTAGACAATGGTTTTGTGTCTGTAGAGCATAAAAGGAAGAGTAGTTAGTTTTAAAATTCCGCATATATTAAATTCTTCGACTGACACTCTTTTTGCTTGTTCCACTATTGTTTTGGATAGGATGTTTATGGAGCCATATTCATAGATTGGGGAGGAAAACCCTGAGTTAATCGAGCTAGAAATAACTCTGGAAGAAAGGACTTCGAAAAAAGGAACACGAATCAATGCAAGGCCTCCACAAGATTTGTGACTCGATGGAAGAGGGACTAAACGTGCTAAAATGGATTATGTCGAGGAGAAAAGGACAGTGCCCCCTAACATATGTCATTACCAATTCTAGTCTGATAAGAACCATATGACGATCGTGTTTCCATGCAAGATTGGATGCAAAAGGTTTCCTAATGCACTGTGTAACATGGGCACTCAAGTCAACATCATGTCACTTGATATTTTCAAAATGTGTGGGTTATGTCTCATCGGCAAGTCTGATGCCAGTGTATTATATCTGAATGGTATAGTAGAGACTCCCAATGGAATAGTTTAAAATGTAGCAGTTTGCATAGGAGACTTTGTGTTCATCACGAGTTTCTGCGTAGTAAGAGGGAGCACCAACAAATGTGCTAAACTTCTTTTGGGTCTACTTTTCTTGAAAACTGTCAAAGCCCTTATTAATGTGCAACTACGCTATATAAGCATCCGAGTTGGGCAAAATACAAAACTCTTGTAGGACGTGAGTGAAATCGTGAAAAACAAGGAACGAGTATTCGCACGATTCTCTATACCATCAATTGACATCATTAATTTGCCCCTACTAGGGGGGAGGTAAAGTTCGTTAATCCAACGTCATTAAACAAAAGTTCTACTAGGAGGTAGCCCACAAACAATTTTGTAGTTAGAAAAAAAAAAAAAAACAATTTTTTTTCTATTTTTTTTCTAATTTCTCTAACCATGCATTCAAGTATTGTATTAAAATTCATATATATTCCATCTATTTTCATCATTTCGCTAACTTATGTATGAGCTTAATTTAAAAAATTTCTTGCGAATTCATAGGTATTATCTCGTTTTCATTTCCATTTCTTATCTTCCATTTCTTTCATTCCATCCTGAATTTGTACAATAATGCATGCATGTCGTAGGTAGTCTAGTATATTTATTGCTTTCTAGAGTCTTACCCATGAGTGAAACTTTGCTTTCAATTATTAGAGTAAAAACCTAGTCAAATTGACCTTTAGACTCAGAAGAATTAGAAGAGCTTTTACACCAACTTGATGATATAAATAAGAGACTTTAAGTAGGGATGAGTCATAACTTGAGACCAAAGTAGGTAAGTGATTGAATTAACTTTGTGGAAAATTCAAATCTCTAGAATTCTGAAACTACAACTAATCCACTTAGAGTATAATTATTAAATATTTAACACTTATGAGGGGAAGAAGTATGCTTGTTTACTATAATATAGGCTTGAGGTTCTACATTGGAAAGCTACCTTAATTTTAAGCAAAAGTAAGAAGTGCTAACAGGAGTTTTTAATAAAAAATAGAGAGTCCCACAAGTTCCGCTAGAAATGGATTATGGAACTTGATGGTTGGTAAAATATTAAAAAATCGGTGTCCACAGGAAATGGAGCAAAGGCCGTACAATGGAAAAACCATAATTAGGGTGAAAGTGAGGATCTCTAGATGAAAAGAAATGCGATAGTCTATTAGAAAAAATAAAAACTCCTCCAAAAAAAGATTTACCTTGAGTACTTATATCTAGGATTGAGTGAGTTCTCTAATGTCATGAATCAATAATAGCCTACCCTTAAATAAGCCATATGAACCATTTTAAGTGTGAAAATATGCAAATGACCAAAAAATGGTGATAAAGCTTGTTTAAAAGAATCTACCTGATAAAGAGACCAATTGAATCTACTATTTTGATGAAGAGATCCAGAAAACTTATGAGTAAGTTGAAGGTTATGGTTTTGAAATATTTCAAGTTTTGAAAAAGTGTTACCCTAAGAGGTGACCAAGTCTGAGTAATCAAACCAACCTTTGAAAATTATAAGTCTCTTGTTAAACAGTTTGACTAAGTTTTGATTGAAAGAACTCCATCATTTTGCAAAATGGATATAAAGTCTTTAGGATAGTATCTCTAAATTTTGTTGCATTGTGTTTAGTCATTATAGTCAAATAACCATTTGCTCGAGGTGTGCAAAGTTATAAGCTTGGGGGTATTTCTTAAGTCATTATTTATGCATCTTTCTATAAGTCTTTAGTTATATAAATCGAGTCCAAAGTCGTATTTTATGTTTTTATATATTTACTTTGGTGATTTAAGGGGTATTTGAGTGTTTGTGTGTAAATAAGATAATTCCAGGAAAGAAGTCAACTATCACTCAAAGCACCAACAAACCTAATGTCATGAAGCAGAATGGGCGGCGCTAGTAGAGGAGCAGCGATGCCACTAAGGCATCAGCCAGATGAACTGTCGGCACCCAACATTGAACTGACGATGCCAAGAAACAATATAGGTGGTGCCACCATGGCTACAAAAAATAGAAGTTCAGAGCAAACTTGAAGACTAAGACTTGTCCAATTGAAGCCACGCCGTGATCAGGCACTGCCCATACATAATGGAGGCACTACGATAGCGTCAAGAACGCAGAATATAAGTTTTTGAATTTTTAGAAGGTTCTTATTTTCCTAGGTTTTCCTATTCTTATACCTAAGCTAACTTATATAAAGGAGGGACCTCAATGGACGAAAACACATTGTATTCAAAGAGTTTTAGGAGTAGAGCAAGGTAGAGTAGCCACCAGCTAAGTTATTTAATACCTAGGTAGGGGATAAAGCTCTCTAGAACGTAGTAGGTTTGTCTTTCATGTCTTTTTGATATTTTCTATTATAAAAGTGTTTTGATTCTGTTATTTATCTTCGTATTACTATTTCTTACGATGTCTCATAGGTAATCTGTAAGTTTGCACTTCGATCAGGTTGAGTCTGTGATACCAATTGAGTTGAAAAGTAGCAATCACTTAGAATAAGAAACCTAACACACCTACTGTTTTAAGTAAGTAATATCAGGAACTAGAATAAATCTTAAGAGCAGTTGTCTAATGTTATCTTGGTGTCCTCAACGTTCAAAATTAAGCTTAGAATACTAAATAGAAAATAATGATGATGGAAATAGATGGATGAAATGGATAGATAAATGAAATAAATACAATAAAGCATGCTGGAGAAATATCATCAAAATTAAACCTAAAGTAACAATTTTTCTTAAAATATTAAAAATAGTTTGATAAATCCTCTCTCTCAGTTCCCTAACTATTAGCATCGTCATCGACACTGCCTAAACTTAAAGCTTCATCAAAAAGGGTGTAAGGGGTCACTCCCTGGTGTCCCAATCGTTCTCTCCATCATCAGTAAAGATAGTCGGTCTTGGTGAAAAATGGATGGTCTTATCTATCGAGCCGAGGCGTATGCTAAGCTGGTATCTTACCAGCTCCCTCAATGTAGTATGGCGGAGACAAGGTTCTACTGGCTTCGCATCTCGTCCTGATGGTGCTAAGCTCTGACGGTATAGTATTGATTCCTATCTGTCAAGTATCCATAGTAGTACTCCTCATATATCTGAGAATCTGAACCTGGTGGTAAGGGTGGCATAGGAGGAGCTCGTAGAGGAATTGGTGATCCGATGAGCTCCTCATAACTGAAACTCGTGCCATCAAACACATAACTTGCTGCAAAATTAGGGTTACGGTGTGCGGTCGCCACCTCAGTTTTTGCTATTATTGTGACGCTGCTCTTTCTTGCTCCCTCAGCTGTTGTGTGGCTTTGATCTTTGTTTTTTCTCTTTCATCTTCTAAGTCTTTTTAGCCTCCCTTCGAATCCCCTAATGAAGTAAATAATCCCTCATCTAGAGTTGGCCCTGGACTGATATTCATCTCATCATCCCAAAAAGGCACCCTAACCTACTCACAAAGTGCAGTAATCAGTAATGGAAAAGGAAGGTTGGTACCTCTCCTTGTCATCATGGCCTTTCGGATCTTTTCAGAAATAACCCGTCTGACATCAATGTATCCTCCTCGCACAATCTCGTATAGGAGAACTACCTGCACTAGGTAGATCTCATTCTCTTGGGTGGTAGGGAGGAAGGAAGCACATACAAAATAATTTCGCATTTTAAAAATCTTGAGGAAATTCTCCTTAAAAAAATGGAGCTTGGTCCCTCTCTCATTAGTTTTCCAAGTCCTTAATCCTGGAATGACTAATGTCTCGGCGATATCATCATAGGGGTAGGTGTTGAAAGGGGTTTGGTAAATCCTGTAGGGGAATTAGGGATCCGTGTCATTCTGTTTCATAGATCCGTAAAACTCATTGATGGTTTCGACATCATAATGGACCAAAACTCCCCTAACCTTCATTGGTCCATTCTTATCAGTGTGATACCCGTTAGCATAAAATTATTAACATATCGCTCCACACCCCTTATCCTATCGTGAACATAGTCCTGAGTAAATGTCTGCCATTTTCGCACTCCTTATGGGAATGTTGACTCTCTTATCATATTTACTCCCCACATTAATCCCTTTCTCGGAGATAAATTTTTTGGACTCCTCGTTCTTATACCTCGCTTGAGCCTCTTAATTGATAAATTTCTTGGATTTGAAAGGTTTCGATGGTTTAGGATTTTTGGAGGTCGATGCCCCCTCTACATTTTATTGTTTGTCGCGGTGCTCACTCCTCCTCTAGTCCTAACCATCATCTTTTTTCTTTTGTGTTTTTTTTGTGTAGGTTTCAACAAAATCAAGTTCAATCTAAAAACTGGCCAATCAAAAAGGCAAATCCTAACTATCAACAAGCAAACTTCTCTAAATATCAGTTGGAATATAGTCCCACATTGGAAATATAATAAGAGTTGGTGTGGTATAAAATGGTGTAGATTGGATCCTAACACAAACCAATTAGTTTTGTGCAAAGAAGGGCTCCAACCCCATTTGTATACCTACTATGTGCACATAGGGCCCAACACTCTCCTGGCCCATAGATTTCAATATGGTATCAGAGTGAAACGATCCTGGGCTCGTATTTGAAGACCTGATTGGGCTAGCGGTGGAGACTAGACCTGTTTGTGGACCTATAAGCCTATAAGAGTAGGCGTAGGTATGTTTTTCTAGACCTATAAGGAGTAGGTCTGTGTTTGGCAAGTGATAACTAGTTTAGGCCTAGTTGCATTTGAGGGGGAGTGTTGGAATATAGTCCCACATTGGAAATATAATAAGAGTTGGTGTGGTATAAAGTGGTGTAGATTGGATCCTAGCACAAGCCAATTGGTTTTGTGCAAAGATGGGCTCCAACCCCATTTGTATACCCACCACGTGCGCGTGTGGCCCAACACTCTCTGGGCCCATGGATTTCAATAATATCAAATTAATATGCCCAATTGAAGGTTTTACCTTATTTGTTGCCTGGTAGGTGTATCGCGGTGCAATTGTTGCTCTTTGATGCCCCAAAATCGCCTCCCCTCTTCTAGTCGAATTCGAAGCCCTAGCTTGTATAAAATGCATTCAATCCACAAAATTGAGCTAGGGTTGTAGTTTTCTAGAACTTGTGAGGGTCACGGATGACTCAAGAATGGCTTAGGATAGGGTTTTTGGTCGAGCTAGGTTATGGTGGGAAAGGGAGATTTCAAAAATTAGGGTTTGGTTTCGTGAAAATGATTCATAACGGCCCAATTTTAATTAAGTCATTATGATGTGTTTGCAGCCATGAACGACAGCTCAGTACCCCGTGAACCTCGCAACTAGGCTAGGGCGTGTCCAGAGTAGGTAAATAGATCGATTTGTGTGCTGTTTAGCATTATTTGTGATGTTTGTATGCAATTGTGTTAGGTCGGATCACAATAGGTGTATTTATATTGTTATTGATCATGAGAGATAGTGTGACGAGTATTCACCTCGATTAGTGTGTAGAAGCTAGTATTGGGTAAGCGAGTGACAGTACACCAGGTCGAGTAGTTAGACACACAAAAATGATTAAAATGTATTAAATATTTAATATTAAACGAGACATTTAGTCGGTTAGGACCATTGTAATATGTGAAAGACACTCTTTGCAGCGCAAAAATGAGAACAAGAACGTCGAGGATTTGGTTGTGTTATTGAGAAAGGATGAGGTCAAAAAGTGAAGTCACCCAAAGAAGTCACCAAAAACTGAACTTTTTAACCCTACTAGAACCCTTGGATAAGTCATTGAGATGCTTATACACATGTGATGACTTTAGGGGTATAAATACCCCATTTTTCTACTTCCCCACCACTTTTTCTATCTCTTCTCTCTCTCAATCAGAAAATTAGAAGCAAGGGCGAGGGTTTTGTTGACTTCAAGAGGAGATTTGGAGCATCAAACGATGTGCAATCGACGATTAAAGGTTTTATCCTTGTTTTCCACGTTAATATCTACGTGTCAGGTATCGATTCATGTGTTTTGGTGTAGGTTTCCAGGGGTGCATCTTGAACACACCAGCTTGTAATGTGTTGCTATAGTTTTGGGTTTGATTTGGAGCACCAATTGAAGGTTTGGTTAAGTTGTTGTTGGTGTGGATTTTTTAAAGGGTTATTGGCATTTTCGATGCAATTATCGTGGTTTTCGTCTCAGACGACTTTCGTTAGGGTTTTGTGGTTTATCATGGTTGGTTTGATGATATATGAGAGGTTGGGCGAGCTCGGACCACGGCAACGAGTGGAGGTGTTCGAAAAACCTAATATTACGTTCTTGGCTTGGACGCCACCAAGGACGCCGTGGAGAGTAAATCTCCATGCTATCACCTACGGCATCCAAACTAATGAGACACCCCCACCCCGCACTTTAGGTCATGCCATTGGTACCGACCCGTAGCGGCGTGAGTCATAGCGCTTCACTGCCTTAAACGTCGTGAATATTTGTTCACGGCGACGTCACTCATGGTGTCCAGACAAGAATTTGAAATAAAAATTTAAAAAAATGAATTTCCCGATATGGCTTAATGGGGGATTTACTTGAGGATGATCATCGAGTATCCTCATCCACATTAGAAGGTTTCATAGACTTGCAGTTAGTCTGAAACTCCTTCAGAAAAGTAATAGGGTCTTCATTCTCGCCACCATGAAAGGACAGTAGGAGATGAATGAACTCTGACCTCAACTTAAAATCTCCAGCATTATTCAGAAAGTTGATGCAGAGGGGTTGTTGTGCTACAAGAGCTTGAAGCCCTTAATTAGCATGCCCCATAGTGATTTGGCAATTTTCAGCCATTTCTGGAGGATTTTGGCTTTGTTGTTGCCTAAGTTGGGTCTCTCTATTCAACCTATGAAATGTACTCTCCGATTCAGGATCGAAAGGTAACAGTGATCCAGTCGATTTTAACCGAGTGAGTTGTGGGAGCATAAAACTAAGAAAAAGAAAAAGAAATCTAAGCTCAGAATGAAAGACTAAGTCCCCAGCAACCGTGCCAAGATTTGATCACGAGTTGTGCGTGCCAAATATAACTTGTAATTCAGTTACCAATCCCACAAAGGTGTAGTAGTGGTCAATATGGAGTCGAATCCACAGGACTTGAGTTTCACTCTAAGTTAGCTAAAAATGGGGGGTTTAGTAAGAAGTTTTAGAGCAAATAATTAAAATAAAAATAGCAAGAATCAAGATTGCAATAATAATATCAATGAAAGAAAATACCTAGGTCTATGGTTCCACAAGACAACATCAAGATTCAATGGCATATCGTGGTCGTCAATCTTTCCAAAACAATTATTAATTCAAATTCTCCTAAACTAGCTATAGAAAATTGACATCTGCCAAAAATTTCTAATTCCCATAATCTCGATAGATAGGACATCTGGCACTAACTACTTCCCTAATTAATGCATAACCGTAGACATCCGCCATAAGGTTTAACACTATAGTAATAAACTTATATGGGAATACTAATCCTAGAAAACCGGATCGCGTCCACTTCTAATTTAACCTAGATCCAATTGTTACACATTCAAGAACCAAAAGGTTTTGACGGCAATCGAGTGAATGTCTGTCACTTTTATTGTCCCAAAAGTAAAATTACGGATACAATTGATTCAATTGACTATAGATTTTCCACCTGGAAACATGCACTAGCCACATACAATCCTAGGTTTAAACAATATTCATGAAAATCAACAATAAAGAAATTGAAGAAATTAAATTAAATATAATAATAAAAATAATAGATCTCACAAGTTATGCCATGAATCAATAATCCTGAATTGTTTCACCTCCGACTAAGGCAATGATTTGATTAGCCAGACATGTTCTTCACAAAACTCCAAAGAAAAAAATGAAGAGAGTTCTCTAAAGAATAATAGATCTCCTCCTAATAACAACTAAAGTCCTAATATAAAAAAACTACTAAAAATTACACTATGGAAGAGAGAGAAAACTATTTTGGGCATTCTTGGCGTCCAGGACATGTGTCAATGTGTGATTGGGTGAATTTGTTATGTTGCTGACGTGTCGCACTGTGAGTGGATGAGAAACTGGTGCCGGATGAGGTGGCGTACGCTGATATGTTGGAAGCAATTGCGCTGACGTGTTGGTGAAGGGTCTTGGTGAAGACAAGTGGTTGGCGACTGGTAGGAAGGAACTCGCATGAGTTCACCGAAGATCTAGGAGTTTTTGTGGTCACGCATCCTGAGGTTAATCGATGCACGAGAAAGAGGAGTTGTTGGGCTTGTCCACGTGGCGGTAGTTGGTTGGTGGAAGCGCTGCTGGATGACGATGTGGCACGCACCGATTGGTGGAGAAAACTTGTGACATGCGTCCTGGCCAATGGACTTCTGAAAACCAAAACTAAAACTAAATATAATTAAAACTAAATATAATTATACATATATTTTAAAGACTTTCCACACTAAACTATATTAAAATAAACTATTAAATCCTATAAATACCGACCTATCAATGATCATCAAGTATAATGTGGATTAAAATGATCAAATTGATAGGTAATTAGGAATTGAGGGAAATCTCGAGGTTCGAGTCATTAAATGGATTATCGATAATCAAGTATTTAGGACTGATTCGCTGGTGATTGGGTACACATTAGGGCATGATTTAGACATTATCGTACTAGTTGGAGCACATTTGCGGTGTGTAGTGTCCCAATTGAAATTCCTTGTGTAATTACATGTTTTATTTCTATTTGAATTTCCAGTTTAGTTGTTTTATTATTCTATTTCCTGTTGTGGCTATATAGATGGCTGGTAAGGCGTTCCCTCGTCTTGATATCCTTGTGTGTATGTCCACTAGTCCATAGCACATGTTGCCAGGGGTCTCGATGGATAGTTCGATCCGAGTATCATGATGAGGCAGGTGTCAATGCGTTGTGGGTCTACGTCGACCATCGAGATGACCCGAAGGCTAGCCATGCTGGAGTGTACTTCCTAGCAGTACTTACAGAGAGTCCGAAGTATGGTGCTAGTCTGATTTAGGCATAGACACATGCTTTGAGCTTTTCTATTAATTATTCATGCGATAAGCACAGTTGCCTATTTATTTTTTCGGATGCTTATTTAATAGCTTATTAAATTCTTGCATTTAATTTTTGTACTTACTGAATTTCCTTGAGAATACTTACTTTGGATTCGTCATCTACCTTTTGTGATGGCTAAGTGCATATCGTGGTACAAGTTGCAAAAAAGGCAAGCTTGCTGACTACCAGCGATTTCGAACTAACGGGCGAGACTTGTACATTTGTTATATATGAATTTATCACTTTTATCTTGGGTTTGGGATTGTGAGAGATGCCTATGACATACATTTTAATATTTTGATACGTTTTGAGTTACTTTACCTTTATATGATGATTATGGGTTTTTCACATTAGGTATATGCTCCATTAATATGATATGAACGTTTTCAAATTTAATCTATCATGTCTTAAGTGTTCCACTAATATTTGATGGTGTATAGATGATTGGAGTCCAGTAATATAATCTAAATAAGAATAATGATTATAATTTGAGGTTTTAAATTATATGTAGTAAGCTACATGGTTGTAGGACACAACTAGTAGTGATGTGGCTAGTTGTGGGCTCACGTATGATACACATATATTTATATCAAGGCTGATTCGATACATGTTCCTTGATGAAGAGTACTGATGGACGAAAAGCCTCCAATTACTACCCAACCAGAGGTTGGTGACACGAGCGATCCTGCTAAAGAGACTTTGACTCTGCAATCGCTATCGCAGAGTATTGAAGATAGGTTCATTTTCCACTAGGCATATATGTTTGAGTTTATGGACTTCATCAGAGTTCAGGTGACCACGATGACAGCACCGATTACAACATTGGCTCCACCAACGACTACACAGGTACCTGTAGACCCTGCTACACCACTGACTTAGGCTCAGGCTGTGATTTCTGAGACAGTCTCACGACCCAAATTTCTAATCTTAAATTTTGGTCGTAATCAGGGTCACCGACCCGTGATGAGGGACCCGCGTTGGGACACATGCACTGACCGAAGTACATGGCCAAAGTATACTTTATATTTGATTTGGTTAATGCTTAGTGTATGCTATGTGTATGCCTTATACCCATAATTATTATGTTTGATAGTTTTTGTCGATTAGGCGAGAACGGCGACGCACCTCGAGTTGCATGCGAGCTGGGGAAATGGGTAGCTAGTTATATGGTAAGTCTTATTTGTTTGTTTTATAGGAATTAATAATTTATTTTTATAGCCTATGGTTGTATCTAATTGCAAATCAAAAAGGAGTCCTAAAGTTCCAATTTAATTACAACACACATAGGTACGCATCGGGATACGTGTAAGCACACACTCACATGTCGCTAATGTCATACTTGTGTGTTAGTTGGCTGAAAATTAGTAGGCTGTAGGAGTGATTAGTACCCATAAGATTTCTTAGTGATGTGTAAATACACACTTGATAACCCAAAGTATATAAAGTCTTCTCACTTTGCATGCTTTCATTGAGAGAAATTCATAGCTACTGGAAGTCTAATTTGTTGGAAACTAGAGAGATTACATGTAAGAATCCCTTAATCAAGTTTGAACAATCAAGTCCCATAAATCAACTACAACAGTTGGTAACATTTCAACCCTTGTGCTCCTAAGTAACATTTCAACCCTTTGTGCTTCTAAATTCATGAGTTGTAGGGTCTTGATCATGGGGATTTGGTATTTAAATGTTTTCAAAGAGCTCTAATGTTGTTTATAAGCATAATGAAAGCATTGATTTGGGTTTGAGTTTTCAATTTTTGAATTTTACGTGTTTTTCTAAAATTGAGATTTTTCTTATGATTTCAGTTTTTTATTTTCAGGCTATAAAATGGATTTTTTTTGAAATCTAATGACATTTTTTGATTCCTCATTGAAAAACACTTATGATAGAGCCAACCTCGCAAAAAATCAGTTTTGGTTTGATTGAAATAAATAATTATGTGTTTATCTTGTTCTTTCTCCAAAATCTGAAAATGCATGCATTAATCTTGTTTTTGATGAATGGATGACAAAAATATTGAAGTGACTGCCTTGTTTGATGCATAGAGGATGTGCTCGACCTTGGTGGAGGTGAACAAGGTCCAGGGGGTTGTTGGAGATGAATTCCTGAGTTGTGAACCCAAAAAAGCAATTGCAGATTTTCTGGGTTTTTGCACTAAGCAGCTGGGTGTTCTGAATAGCCATTTTCCTGCAACACCTAACATTACTCTAAACCTTCACCAACTGACCTTAATACACATTAATCAATGTCTAAACACTCCAGGAGCTTAGGGGATTGTTCCAGGAGTTCGGGTGCTCATGTCGGATTGGTGGGAGGCCGGATTGAGTAGGATCTTGCGCGAATTTGTGAGTATACCCGATGATACTTTATATTGCGTTCATTTCCAATATTATTGTTGTTTTCATAGTCCATTTGACTATATAGCTTTTGTACTCTGATATCATGTGCCTTGTTGTGTTTTGTTCATATGTTGAGCTTTGATTTCATGTATATATTCCTTATGTTGGTTCGTTGATTTCTTTCTAATGCCATGTCGAACCTTTGTCGTTGTAAATTATTAAATTGGTTATCAAAATAGCATGCTATTAGGATTAGAGGATTTATGAAGGAGACTATGAACTTTTTACTCTACTTGATTTGGCAAATAGCTTGTCCCTATGCTTTGATATTCCATGCTCGAGTCATTTATTGAACATATACAAAGTAGACTTAGTATTTAAGTCCATTACTCGATCGAGGTGTACACGACTCACGGGATTCGAGTCGTTGTGGTTGTCGGTACATGTTACTTGGTTGTGTGCGATGCTTGGCTATGTGAGATGTTTAGTTGTGTGCTATACACTGAGGTTAGAGTTTCTAGTGACATTTGGAGTTAGAGTCCCTTGTGATGTTACAACTATTGAGTTAGTGTGGCACGATTCATTACTGACTAGACCTAAATCACTACTATTTAGTCGAGCGTCAGTATCATTTGTTAAACTCTGGTATTTCCTTGCATAGTTTAATCTTTCAATATTTCATATTTATATGTCTTTAAATACCAATAGATTGTATTTGGAAATACGAGATAGATATATCATCAGGGATTACTGTTATTTTCTTGTACAAACAGTTCTTTTTATGACGGTGGGTGCAGAGCCATCGACCAGCAGGCCGGGCAAGGAGAAGATCAGCGACTACGTCTGAGCTAGCAGCGCGATCTTGCGTTCAACATTATTGGTGTGTTGGTATTTTGTTGTATTAGTTACTTTATGTCTTTTGATACATTTTGGATTGTATATTGGGTCGAGCATTAGTTCCCCGACCTAACATAGATCATTACACTACTTAGTGTATTTTAAGGATTATATGCATGTGATATCTTTTCCTAGTTTTTCACACTTAGTGTTTAATTTAATTGCTTCTACATAAATTACTAAATCACTTCTGCATAATCATTAAGACTTCCGCTAAATAACTATTTTAATAAAAGTTTTAATTAACTTTGAATCTCAATAAATGGTAGGACAGGTGTATTACTTATCATGAATGCGTGTCTAAAGGAGGATAGGATGTCTAGGCCGACTAATACAGAGTTAAGTCCTACGTGATTGGGATTAGGGCTTAATTACGGAATTAGGACGAGCCGTGCCCTTGATTAGGAGACGGGTCGTCACACACTCGTTGAGGAAGCTACGCCAATTGTTGCACCGGTAGTTGTTCTAGCTGAGACTACGATCATTACAACTGTGACTACTGAGCAGCCAGTTGTGGTTCAACATCAGGCAGTTCTATAACAGCAGAGGCCAAGAGAGTGAAGGACTTCCTAAGGTTTTAGTCAAGGTATTTTTATGGTGCTTGAGACGTGGAGATAGCCAAGAGATGGCTACTTTCTCACGAGCGGCTGCACAAGCTGCTCCCAATCGAAGAGAGGGATCAGCCCCGATTGTCGAGCTTCCATTTGTGAGGCATGTCGCGATTTGGTGGACTACTTATGAGGCTATACATCCACCTGTAACGACTTGGGCAAATTTCAGGGAAATGTTTATGGATGAGTATATACTAATCGAGGTCAGGATTAGACTGAGAGATGAGTTTTTTGCCCTAGTTCAGGCTACTATGTCAACATTGCAACACATGGAGAGGTTCAGATACTTACTATAGTAAACGATGGATGTGGCAAAGGCAAAGCAATTACTGATTTATTACTTTGTTTGAAGCTTATATGAAAGGATCATTACTATTGTTGGTCTGATGGTCTCGTACACCATTGGAGATCTATGACGAGGCTGTGCCACATGAGACTTATTTGGCTCAATGGGCCAATCGACTGGCATCCTCAACACAGCATAGTTAGCCTACACAGAGTTCTCAGCCTTAGTAGAGACCGAAAAGATAGAGGAGATCAGGATAGATAGGGCAGAGACCTCGCTGTGGAGATTGGCAGTCAAATCAGGGTTGCCGAGGGGACAGAGATCGACAAAATGACAGGATGTGATACGATAATAACCAAGCGATATATTCTACTATTTCTGCACTCGTTGACCATCCTAAGCAACAGTACAAACCTGATAGAGACCAGAGAGGCCGAGATAGAGGTCAGAGAGGCCAGAGTCAGAGCTAGAGTCAGAGGACTTTTGCTAAGCCATCTGGGAGTCGAGAGACTCGTACTTATTTCTGATATGGTCAGATTGGAAATCTACATGTAGATTGCACTAGACCAGCATTCCCACCACCACAGACTGATTAGGCCAGAGATAGGGCCCACGCAGCAGTTTTTATGGTCGCGCATTCGAACAGGGAGGCAACCAGATAGCTTGTTGAGGGTACGCTACTCATTTGCAGTATTTCCATGCATGTCATGACTGATTTCGGTAGTACATTATTTTTCATTTTTGGATGTATGGTAGGATAGTTAGGGTTGACTGTATAAATCTTAGATACACATCTTGTCCTTAGTATGGGTGTTGGGGATAAGATTTACCCTAACCATATATGTATGGATTGTATTGTGGAGGTTTCAGGACATCAGTTACCAGCTGATTTATGAGTATTAGAGTATCTAGAGTTCGATGATATGCTTGGCTTGGATTGGTTATCAGCATATCACGCACAAATAGATTATTTTCGTAAGATTGTGACGTTTGATATTGAGGTGATTCCAGTTCTCATTTTCAGGAGTTGCGACTGTACTACCAATCACCAGAGGCCAATTAGCGATGTCTCAAGAGATGGAGGTGTTTGATGCGAGTGTTGAGCCAGAGCCGATGACAATGATCCAAGTTGAGGATGTCCCAATGGTTTGTAAGTTTGCATATGTGTTTCCTAATGATTTAACAGGATTGCCACCATCCCAAGTAGTTGAGTTCATTATTGAGTTAATATTGGGGATGCAACCTATTTACACCCGACCGTATAGGATGTTTGCATCCGAGCAGGAGGATTTGAGAACCCAGTTAGAGAATTTACTACATAAGGGTTTCATTCACCCTAGTATGTCTCCTTGGGGACCTCTAGTCCTTTTTATAAAGAAAAAGGACGACACAATGCAGATGTGCGTTGATTACAGGTAGTTGAATTAGGTGACGATTAGGAACCGCTACCCACTTCCCAGGATCGATGATATTTTTGACTAGTTGGCATAAACCAATTTCTCCTCGAAGATTGACCTCATATCAGACTATCATTAATTGAGGATTCGAGAGGGTGACATTGAGAAGAACGCTTTCAGCATGAAATACGGCTTATACGAGGTCACAATCATGCCATTTAGGTTAACTAATGCGTCGGC
Source organism: Stephania japonica (assembly GCA_039657345.1). Classification (NCBI taxonomy): domain Eukaryota; kingdom Viridiplantae; phylum Streptophyta; class Magnoliopsida; order Ranunculales; family Menispermaceae; genus Stephania; species Stephania japonica. The sequence continues at coordinate 39,711,105 of CM077559.1, forward strand.
GATCTTCGTGGACTTGATGCACAAGGTTCTGAGACCATTTCAGGATCAATATGTGATTATGTTTATCGAAGACATTATGATTTATAGTTGGACTCATGTAGAGCACGAGAGACATGTTAGGGATGTATTTATAACACTAAGAGAGCATATATTGTATGCCAAGTTAAGCAACTGTGCGTTTTAGCTGAGTAAGGTGAAGTTTCTTGAGCATGTAACCAGTAGTCAAGGCATATTTTTTTATGGTGACAAGAGTCATGCGATCATTGATCGGAGGATACCTAAATCTGTGTCTAACATTCGTAATTTTTTGGGTTTGACAAGCTATTACAGCGGTTTGTGCAAGATTTTTCATTGATTGCAGCACCAATGACTAGATTGACCAAGAAAGATGTCAAATTTGAGTGGTCAAATGAGTGTGAAAACATTATTTAGGAGTTGAAGTGGAAGTTGACTTCTATGCCAGTACTTGCATTACCAGTGGCAAAGAGAGGCTTCTCGGTATATACTGATGCTTCAGGGATTGGGTTGGGTTGCATCTTGATGTAGGATGGACACCTAGTGGCCTATTTATCTAGACGGTTAAGACCCAAAGAAGGGAACTATCCAGTGCACGACTTGGAGCTTGCAGTAGTCGTGTTTTCACTCAAGGCCTGGAGGCATTATATATACAAAAAGAGAATCGTGTTGTTCACAGATCACTAAAGTTTGAGGTATTTGTTTACTAAAAGGGATCTAAACATGTGATAGAGGAGATGGCTCAAGTTACCGAAGGAGTACGACCTCGCTATTAAGTACCATCCAGGTAAGACGAACGCAATAGCTAATGCATTGAGCAGGAATGTCATTGAGAGCCAGACTGTTCTGCGGCATATGACACACGAGTACAGTTTTCTTGAGGCTGCTTCGATGTTGTGTGTGACAGAGGTTATTGTTGAGCTACAGATTTGCTGCAGATACGAGTTCATACGGTGTCTCTAGAGCAGGTGGTTGAGTTGTAGAGGTTGATGACAAGTATTTGTGGATTAGTGGACTAGCTTAGGATATGGAGTGCACAGTTTTTCTAAGACATCAAACGGGTGCTTGAGACACAAGGGTACATCGTGGATACCTACGATATCGAAGCTCAGGGACAGCATTCTAGAGGACGTACACCGGTCGCGATATACTGTTCATCCTGGTCGGACCAAGATCTCCGATACTGCTGCCTGAATAAACGTCTGAGGAATAACCAAGGCAATTGCTACCTAGGTAATATGTGCAACAAGTATTGTAATGGAAGCTGGTATTGTTAATGCTAGGGCTCTAAGTAACTAAAGAATCTCCATAATTTGAGCCTTATGTACAACAAACCTATCATCCATATTCTAGGCAAATGAGTCCACTGTCATTGTTATAGTAATCCTTGTTGGGTCGCTAGTCTCTTCGACCTCAAGCTGAGTAATAGGTTGCCCATCCATCAAAATTTACATAAAAAATCGTGCACCGGATCAACCTCAGTACATAACCTTAACACCCCGCCTCACAATCACTTCCTAACTAGAGTTTTAAGGTACTATGTGACGGCCCTAAATTCGCAATTCATTTGGGTACGCCCGGCCTAGACCCGTGCTGGTCCCCGAGTTGGTACTCGACGATCATGACGAGGCCAGTCAGCATCTGTTTGATTTATTATGCGATTTAGGAAAGAGTTATTAAAAGTTTAACGCAGCGAAAAATAAATAAACTAACAATATGAGAAATTACTCAGTCAAAGGGAAATCAGGAATCTATTATGTGGAAAACCCAATAAAATGGGAAATATTCATGTACAAACAAGTTAACCAAATAAAATCAAGTACATGATGTTCAACAAGCTAATCTCAGGTTGAACAACAAAACATATATATATATATATGAAGCAACATACAAGCAAAATAAACATAAGCCTACTCTAAGGTCTACAAGTCCAACCGCTAAGATCCTCACAGGAAATCACTTAGGCTGCGCCCCTTGCCATTCGAACACTCTGGTATATCTGCACCCACCATCACAAACTAGATGGTGAACAATTAAGGGAAATCGAAAGTAATGCCAGAAAAATATAACAGTAATTCATGATTTATCAAGCATGGCAGTCTAAATATCATGCGGTAATTGAAAAACATGAACTTTAAACAGATCAAAGAGCATGATAAGCAGACTGAATGATATCAATGAAACATGCATATTCTACGAGTCAAAAGAGGCCATAAGTGGTATAAAATCCACAACAAATCCACAACAACGATGTTGTAACATCAATAGCCACAACAATTTCCACAACAAATCCAATACTTGGTATAACATAATCACTAGGGGTGGTCACACACTTCTGCAAAAGTGCCCACGTTTTATCCCAACTAGTGCAAGTCGCAAGTACCTTCAAGACACACTTATGCCAAGAACACACATACAAAGAATATAGAATGGAATGCCAACAAATAGATTGTAGAAAACAGAAAAATATGATAATGAATCACATGGTATTTCCTTACTAGTTTACTAATCATACATAAGCATGTAGGCAAGTGTACTTACCTGACTAATCGAAACACGGTACGACTCCCGCGACCCTAATGCGTTCCCACGGGTTCCCGACTACCTGATAAAGGTTTGAACCCCAAATAATGGGTTTATGGTCAATAATAGTCGTAAAATAAACCCCAAAAGTAGTTGTCCAATTCCCAATCAAAATTAGTTTTAATATTGGAAAAAAAGTGACCAACGCTGCTGCGGCGCCGCCGTGTACAGCATTCATGGCGTCACCGCGACGTAGTGTTTATTGAACACTGGTTGAGCATATGCGAGACATGTCGTGAGCCCATGGGCCCGAAATGTTTCAACGAAGTCTCACACGCACACGCACACACACACACCAAAAGCATGCCCTCTATACGTCGTAGCGCATTTTTACAAAAAACATCCTTCACAACTGGAATTTGCAAATCACATCATGAGTAAGTTGTAAGTTTCACATACAGGAAAAGTTCATTACAGCGGGAATTTACTTTGTCTCTGGTCCACACACACACAATAAGCGTCGTGGGCCAATTCATCGACAATGCCTATTGGGACGTGGATTGGGACACTGTTTTAAACTCATGTGGGAGACGTCGTGTACGCATCGAATTGGGTGGCGTCCCTGGCAGCGAAATCTCGAAACATAACAAGTTGTAAGTCGCGTATGTAAGAGACGTCGCGACGCTATGAAACGCGCAATGTCTCCACGACAGCTGTCAAAACCCAATTCGAGAAAATACAGAGCACAATATCATCTCCACTCAACACACCCCAGTCGGTCTATCATCATCAACATGATTCTGGACATCAAGACCAATTGAAATCAATTTCAGATCGTCGTGGAATGTCCGGAATCACTCGGAAATCCAAAATGCACAAATTTATCCAAAAACTGAACAAAATTAACATAATACATCAAATAGCGACACCAGCGGCATCGATATTGCATGTTGATTACTCCGGGGGTTACTACGACACTAGTGGTTCATCAGATTTTGTCTCCGGCAAGGCACCCTTGATCATGGCGATGAATTCATAACAAAAACCCACCAAAAAATGAAACAAAGAGAGAGAGAGAGAGAGAGAGAGAGAGAGAGAGAGAGAAACAAGGGGAGCAAGAGTCTCACCAAGTTTTTAGCGAGGATTTAGGACTTCCGGCGAGGATTTCGGCTGCCTAGAACCACCTCATGTAGTTAGCCTGCTCACCAAGAAAGGAAGAGAAGAGAGGAGAAGGGAAGATAATGAATAGTGAAAAAGGAATCAAGTAGTAGAGTGGTCCTTATATAAGCCCACTCATCATCCACTAGCATACACGTATCTCAAGGCGAATCCATCTGTTTCCCCATTTTTGAGTGTCCACCAAGTCTAACTCTTCATGTTGACTCTACTAGGTGACTTGGATGTCACTTACTTATCCAACTCCCTTGTTGATCTTGCGCTCCTCGACTCGTACCGCACCACAACTCGACCGTTATGTGCCCGTGGTCTCATCACGTTCTGGTTTAAATAAAATAATCAAATTTATTATTCGAAAAATGATTTACTAATGTTTTTTGTGTTTTAAATTCCACCGTTTTCCTAGGCGAAGCCTCACTCAGACTAACAAATTGCCAAACGGCTCGAGACTTGTATTAGATTATTATACTAATACAAACATCACAGAAAAGTAAAATTACCTCAGTGTCGACTCCCAACGTCTGAAATATTGCAAAGTATCACATAGACAGGTCACGGTCCTGACAAGTGTAATACAAGTCGAGTTAAATTTTGAGGGTTGTTACAGTCTCCCCCACTTATTAGAATTTCGTCTCCGAAATTAAACTAATAAGTAAACTAAACTAAAGACTCACCGGAATCAAATAGGTAGGGAAAGCGCTAGCGCATATAGGACTCTAACTCCTAAGTTAGCTCCTCGTCTCGTGAAATTGTCATTTCACGAGAACCGAAAGTCTCCTTGTTCCTCAACATCTTAACCTCCTGATTAACAATCTGGATCGACTACTCCTCATATGTGGCATCGTCTCGCAAGTTGATTTGGCTCAAGTCTATCGTCGGTCGCCGTCCTCCGTTTGACATATCTAGTCAAAGCATTGAAATGTGGAATACTGGATGAACACCGGCGAGCTCTATCGGTAACTTCAACTGGTAAGCAACCTTATCGACCTCTTCACAATCTTGAAGGGACCGATAAATCTAGGAGCGAGGTTTCCCTTGATTCTGAACCGTTTGTGACCCTTCAGTGGAGAGACCTTCAGGTATACATAGTCTCCCAAGTCATACTGAAGTTCATCGTGATACTTGTCATAGTACTTCTTTTACCTCTCCTGGGCACCCTTTAGTCTCAGACGAATCTGTGGTACCTTCTTAGTATGATCAACAACAGTCTCAGGACCAAATGTCACAACATTCTCTTGCTCAGCCCAACAAGAATGTGATATATAAGGCCTACCATAGAGCGCCTCAAACGGTGCCATATTGATACTTGCCTGATAACTGTTGTTATACGTAAACTCGCAAAGATGAAGGTACTCTTCCCATGACCCACTGTACTCCAAAACACACATCCTGAGCATGTCTTCCAACACCTGGATCAACCTCTCGGACTGTCCGTCTATCTACGGATAGAACGTCGTACTCAACTCTAGTCTGGTGCCAAACTGAGCCTCCATGCTCTACCACAACAACGAAGTGAACTACGTCCCTCGGTCTGACACGATCGATAATGAAACTCCATACAATATGACTATCTTGCACTCATAGAGGATGTTTAGTTTGTGAACTTTATGTGTAGTGGATACCGGTATGAAATGAGTAGATTTCGTCAATCTGTCCTAAATTACCCAGATGCTATCGTGACTACAAGGAGATTTAGGCAAGCCACTGACGAAATCTATAACAATGTGCTCCCACTTCCACTGAGGAATGGGTAGGGGCTGCAACAATCCTCTAGGCTGTCGATGCTCAGCCTTTACGCGTTGACATATCTCACACGCTCTAATGAACTCCGACACATTGGACTTTATCCCTGGCCACTAAAAGAAACGTCACATATCAGCGTACATCTTAGTCCGACCCAGATGCACAAAAAAATGAGAACATGAGCCTCCTTAAGTATCTCAGTGCGCAAGTCAGCCGTTAATGGAATCCACAATTGCCCACAATACCTTAAACATGAGTCTGTCGACTGGCTCTAGTCTGGATAGTCTGAACTATCTACCATTACATTGTACTGCAGGTATGACGCATCACTCTACTGTCCCTCGAGAACAATCCGCAATGAAACGGTTTGCAACCTCATCTGACCACATATCTGTATCCTGGTAATCATCGGCACGTCTGTTAAACTTATCATCTCGCCTGCTTCAAGTAATACATATTCGTGGGTCATACGACAAACAAATACCTCAACATCAGATCCTCTGCGGCTCAAAGCATCAGTAACAACATTGTTTTCCCCGGATGAAACTCGAGTGCAAAATTGTAGTCCTTCAGGAATTCAAGCCAACGCCTTTGTCTCAGATTCAGTTCTTCTGAGAGAATAGGTACTTTAAGCTCTTGTGGTCTATGAATAACTCGAACTGTACACCATACAGGTGGTGTCTTCAAATTTTCAACGCAAATACGATTATAGCCAACTTTAAGCCGTGGGTAGGGTAGTTCCTTTCACGAACATTCAACTGTCGGGATGCATAAGACATAACTCCGTCCTCCTGCATCAGCACACAACCGAAACCAACCTTCGACGCATCGGTATACACGATTAAGTCCTTCCCTATCTCGGGCAACACTAAAACTAGTGCGATAGTTAGTTTTTCCCTTAGAGTACTGAACACCCGTTCACACTCCTCATTGCAATTGAACTTCGCATTTTTTTGAGTCAGTTTCATAATCGGTGTAGCGATCTTAAAGAAGTCCTACACAAATTAGCGGTAATATCCTGCCAACCACAGAAAACTACAAATATGCGTCACGGTAGTCGAAGTAGGCCACTCAATCACGACTCTAATCTAACCTCTAACAACCAAAACTCACACTTGCTAAACTTAGTATAGAGTCGGTGGTCCCTCAGAGTCTGCATCACTGATTGTATATGTCCCTTGTGGTCCTCACAAGTCCTGGAATAGAAAATGATGTCGTCGATGAACATAATCACGTATCTATCTATGTACCCCCTCATCACTCTGTGCATGACGCACGCCGAACGCGTCAATAAAATAATTCTTTAAACCAACTATTTGCAGATAGTGACAAATGGTCGATCCCACAAAGATTAGTAATCTTTCTAAGGTTCTAAAAGAAAGGAGAAATGGGGTGTTTAGAGAAAATAACTTAATTGATTAATCTACTTACTAAGGAATTAAATAACTAAAAGAAATACCTAGGTCTACGAACAATTAATTTAAAATATCTAAGTCTATGGTTCAACAAGACAAGATCAAGATTTAATGACATTTCATGGTCGTCAATCTTTCCCAAAACAATTATTAATTCAAGTTCCCTTAGATTAGCTATGGAAAATCGACATCCGCCACAAATTTCTAATTCCCCTAATCTCGATAGCTAGGACATCCGCCACTAACTACTTCCCTAATTAATGCATAACCCTAGACATCTTTCATAAAGTTTAACACACTAACCATAGTAATAAACTTCTAAGTGAATACTAATCCTAGATAATCAGATCGCGTCTGCTCCCAATTTAACCTAAATTCAATTGTTGCACACTCAAGAACCGAAAGGTTTTGACGGCAATCGGGTGAATGTTTGTCACTTTTATTGTCCCAAAAGTACAATCACGGATAGAATTGAGTCAATTAACTATAAATTTTTCACCTAGAAGCATGCAATGGCCACATACATACCCTAGATTTAAATCATATTCATAAAAACCAACAACAAAGAAATAGAAGAAATTAAATTAAATTAAATAACAAAAACAATTAGATCTCACAAGTTATGCCATGAATCCATAATCTTGAATTGTTTCACCTCCGACATAGGTAATGATCTGATTAGCCGGACATGTTTTTCATAAAACTCCAAAGAAAATAAGGCAGAAAGTTCTCTAAAGAATAATAAATTATTTTTTCTAATAATACCTAAAGTCCTATATATAAAACTACTAAAAATTGGTTTCTGGAAGAGAGAGAAAATTGTTTTGGTGGTTCTTGGCGTCTAGGACACGTGTCGGCATCTGATTGGTAAATTTTTGGGCCTTTTGCTTACGTGTCGTAAGGTGATTGGCTGAGAGACTGGTACTAGTTGACGTGTCTATCACTGATTGGACTAGAAGCTTTATGGTGACGTGGTGGTGAGGGGTGTAAGGGACACGTGGCGGGCTCTCATTGGCTAGAAGGTGAGCTGGTGACGCGTTGGACCAACCGAACGTAGACACATGGCAATGCTGACTCTAATTACTCCACTATCAGTGTATATTTCGAGACAAACTCTCCTGGTATCCGATTACTGCAAGTAAATACTCTATTTTGAGTATTTTTCCGCCTTGGATTCAACCATGCACTCTGTTTCACCTAAAAACCAAAACTAAATATAATTAGATATATATTTATAAACTTTCACACTAAACTATATTAAAATAGACTATTAAATCCTATAAATATCGACCTATCAAATACCCCCAAACTTAAGACTTTGCACGTCCTGAGCAAAGGTGTTTATGACAACACAAACTAAACTAGACTCCTAATGTATTAACTAAACTAATCTTATACCTAGACTCATACCTATACCCGTACCTATACCCAATTCAAAATTCATGGAGTTCCTTTAATTCACATAATCGCCAAGTAACAAGCTACTCAAAAAATTTCACACTTTAAAGACATAGATTTGGTCAAAACAAATGCAATCAACTACTCATGAGTTTTCTTGGTCTATACATTCAAACATGCAAGTTTAAAATCTTACTTAATCTAGTGAAAACACTCGAGCTAAATCTTTTTTATTTGATGAGTTTTCATAAACTTTTGCCTTTTTTTCATTCAATAGTTACACTTTATTTTTTCTCCATAATATTTTTTTTCAAGTAATACGGTCCCTGCTCCATTTCTTATGGACCTTTTTTTCACTTTTTCCTACCACAAGATTCCTTGCTCCATTTCCTAGGGAATCTTATGGGACTCTCTATATTAAGAAAACTCCTGTTAGCCCTTCTCACTTTCACTATGATTAAGCAGATTATCAAATATGAATTAAAGCACTATTACTTGCACAATTCTGACCGTTTGCCCATTTTGGTATCTAACACAAAGTTTAACCATCATACTAAGACCCTAATCATGAAATCTTAAAAATGTTGAGCTAGAACTTGATTGAGTGTTTCTCCTAACTTTTCCTAAGTTTCAACTCAAAAAGCAACCATAATGTACTCATCCACAACCAAAGGTGACTCTAAATGCAACATATGCAAACATATGACACTATGTAAGGTCTAAATGCAAGAACAAATATAGATAGACATATGTCTACTCCTAATAAAACTATATTAAATGTATGCATGAAAATTTATCATATCCCAGTGAAATGGAAGATGGAAGTGTTAATGACAGAAGAAAAAAGAGATGGAAAGATAAAAGAATGAGAATAACACCACCATTACCATCCTTCAAACGCATAATTTTAAAAAATTAACAATCATACATGCATTCTTTAGCAAGAAAATTCATCCAACGCTATCCACAATCCCTAAAATGCCCCCAAACTTATTCCGAACCTTGTCCTCAAGGTTCAAAACAATTCAAGTGGTCTATACACAAAAACTAAACAAAATAGTGAAAGAACATGATAGTGATAAGAACATGATAATGCTAAGAAGAAGGAAATGATATAATTTCATTCATAAAAAAAAATAAAAATAAAAAAATAAAAAGTAAAAAACTAAATAATACTTATCAAAATTTAGGCTGCCTCCCAATAGTGCTTTTGTTTAAAGTCTTTGGCTCGACTTGGCGTATGTTGTTTTCACGTAATGCTTTCCAATAAAGAGTATCCTTGAACGATACTCTCTCCTCTAGCATTGGGCAGTGAAATAGACACACCCTTGTTCGGAAATGGGAGCTTATTCGGGACTTCTAACAGATATTAATCTATAATTTCTGAATTGTCCAACACAAAGGTGTCAATGGTGCAAAAAGTTTTCGAACGCTCTGTTTCTTCCACCTCCATGTCAAAATCATCAAATATATACAGGGGGATGGGTGGGTTCACCAATACAAAGGATTGGTTTTCCTTACTCTCTTGTTATGGTACCTCCGGCCTAGTTAAAGTGACTTCAATTTCTATTTCGGCTTCTTCTTCGTAAGTTTGTGCCATAACTATCTCCGGCTATGATTAAGACACTTCAAGTTCCCCTTCTGACTCTTCGTGATCACTCCAATATTCCTCATCTTTCACCTCAACACTCATCAATGTGACATTATTCAAAGTCTCTTTTTCATCACAACTTAATAGCACGGGAAACTCTTCTTCTTCAAGCATTCCATTAAGTGTATCATTCATTTTACTAATAAGAGTTTCTATACTTCGAAGGTTCGAATTTATGTCTTTAAAGTGTTGTTCCATGTCTTCCTGATGCAGTAAGATGTCTTGATGGAACCTTTGAATGACAGGAGTATTCTTTAACTTATCTTCAAGGGATTGCTCATCTTGTCGAGGAGTTAGTGGGCTGGAAAAGGGATAACTCAAGTCGGGTTGTGGCGATTCATTACCCCAATAAGGATAACTCTCATACTCAGAATCGTAAGGACAAACATCAGCAGAATGAGTATAATCTCCGCAAAGTCCACAAACCTCAACCTGTTGCACATAAGAAGGCCAATTAGAAAATTCATGTCCATAATTTGACATGCCTACCCTATTCATACTTTCATAATATGAGTCTTCGAATTGACTATAATTGTCGAAATAGGAGGCCATAGCAAAGTTACCTGCAAACATGCTAGAGACAAGGGTATAGAGTAACTACAAATAAAATAAATAAATAAATAAAACCAAAGAAAGAAAAACCAATCCTCGGCAACAACACAAAAAATTGACATGCGTCGAATGCGTCAATAAAATAATTCCTGAAACCAACTATTTGTAGATAGTGGTAAAGGGTCGATCCCACAGAGATTGGTAATCTTTCTAAGGTTCTAAAAGAAAGGAGAAATGGGGTTTAGAGAAAATAACTTAATTGATTAATCTACTTACTAAGGAATTAAATAACTAAAAGAAATACCTAGGTCTATGAACAATTAATTTAAAATACCTAAGTCTATGGTTTCACAAGACAAGATCAAGATTCAATGGCATATCATGGTCGTCAATCTTTCCCAAAACAATTATTAATTCAAGTTCCCCTATATTAGCTATGGAAAATCGACATCCGCCAGAAATTCCTAATTCCCCTAATCTCGATAGCTAGGACATCTGCCACTAACTACTTCCCTAATTAATGCATAACCCTAGACATTCACTATAAGGTTTAACACACTAACCGCAATAATAAACTTCTATGGGAATACTAATCCTAGATAACCAGATCGCATCCACTCCCGATTTAACCTAGATTCAATTGTTGTACACTCAAGAACCGAAAGGTTTTGATGGCAAACAGGTGAATATTTGCCACTTTTATTGTCCCAAAAGTACAATTACAGATACAATTGAGTCAATTGATTATAGATTTTCTACCTAAGAGCATGCAATGGCCACATACATACCCTAGATTTAAATCATATTCATAAAAACCAACAACAAAGAAATAGAAGAAATTAAATTAAATTAAATAACAAAAATAATTAGATCTCACAAGTAATGCCATGAATCCATAATCTTGAATTGTTTCTCCTCCGACATAGGCAATGATCTGATTAACCGGACATGTTCTTCATAAAATTCCAAAGAAAATAATGCAAAAAGTTCTCTAAATAATAATAGATTATTTTTTTCTAATAATACCTAAATTCCTAATATATAAAACTACTAAAAATTGGTCTCTGGAAGAGAGAGAAAATTGTTTTGGTGGTTCTTGGCGTCGAGGACACATGTCAGCGTCTGATTGGTGAATTTTTTGGCTTTTGCTGACGCGTCATAAGGTGATTGGCTGAGAGACTGGTACCGGCTGATGTGTCCGTCAATGATTGGACTAGAAGCTTCGTGGTGACGAGGTGGTGAGGGGTGTAGGCAACACGTGGCAGGCTCTCATTGGCAGGAAGGTGAGCTGGTGACGCACTGGACCAACCGAACGTGGACACATGGCAATGCTGACTCTAATTACTCCACTATCGGTGTATATTTAGAGGCAAACTCTCCCGGTATCCGATTACTGCAAGTAAATACTCTATTTTGAGTATTTTTCCGCCCCGAATTCAACTGTGCACTCCGTTTCACCTGAAAACCAAAACTAAATGTAATTAGATACATATTTTATAAACTTTCCACACTAAACTATATTAAAATAGACCATTAAATCCTATAAACATCGACCTACCAGTGTATGAGATCCATGAACCTGGCTGGCACATTAATCAATCTGAACTGCATGATTGAGAAGTGGAAATGGTCGTATCTCGTGATGAACGTCGTCTTCCCTCGATCCTCAGCCCTGATCCTGAGCTGATGATAGCCTGACCTTAAATCAATCTTTAATAACCACTGAGCTCTTGTCAGCTGGTCGAATAGGTCATCAATATGAGGCAACGAGTACTCGTTCTTCACGATAACCCAGTTCAGCTATTTGTAGTCGATGCACAACCTAAGACTTCCATATTTCTTCTTCACGAACAATACTGGTGCTCCCCAAGGTGACATACTAGTATTGATGAATCCTAACTCCAATAGCTCGTCTAGCTGTGTCCGCAGCTCCTCCAGCTCTTGAGGCGTCATCCTATACGATGGTATCGAAATCGGTCTAGTCCTTAGGACTAAGTCGACGATGACGTCGATCTCCCTCAACGGTGGTAATCCTAACAAATCCTCTGGGAATACGTCAATGAACTCGCATACCACTGGAACATCTGAAAATGTTGATCTCTTGTCTCACACCAGTGCTCATGACGTTCGCAACCGTCTCGATCTCGGCACTCGTGGCGTCCCTACCTTTGGTGATAGGATGTAATGATGTTGTACCCTGAATACTGATCTCCGTACCATATGACAAAGGAATCGTGATCATATTCTCATAGTAATTGATCTGAGCATGATACTCTCCCAACCAGTCCATGCCTAATAACGTATCAAACTTAAGAATCTTTAGCACTATTATGTCAACATGCAGCTCATAGCCCCCTATCTCTACCGGACAATCAATGGACAGAAGGGTTCGGGTATACCTTGTCCCCAACAGCCGTGCTAAGGATCAAAGGTCTACTAAGCCTAACGGATTTCAACCCTAACTTGTCTACCATGTGACCCGCGATAAATGAAACAATAGAACCTGAATCGAACATGGTATGCATGAAAGTACCATAAATAGAAACCATGCCCTTAACAAGGTTTCGGGATGCCCCCTAGTCCGGCTCAACAGCGGCCTAAACATGCTTCATTTAGTGTTGGTGGTGTTATGGTTATGCTCTCGCTAGTTAAGGACATTCCCATTGAATGTGGTCGACCTATCCGAGCCTGAAACATGTGCAGGTATCCTACGATCCCTGAGTCTGACTCTGACCTCATCCCTATATAGAACCCTAGGTCTGGGTCTGACCAAACCTCTATGTCTTCCACTGCTTGTCTCCTCTATCAGTACCCTTGCTCTTAGTGGTCTACTTTTGCGACTACAGTCCCGATCGACTAGGTTGTGGTGGATTACTAGCAAAACTCGGTACTAGCGGAATGGTCTGTACTGGTCAAGTAGTCTGTTGTTCAACAAACCTTACACTTTAAGCCCTGCGGTTACAGTAATTCCACCTGCACTTCTTGCTCTTCTTGTCCTGATGATGCTAATCTGATCGGGACTCCGGTCTAACCGGTCTATTATCCTCCAGATGAGTAAGCAGGTAACTCTCCCTTGCCAGGCTTTACTCATATGCTCATTGTAAAGTCTCTGACTCAGTCATGACGATTGAACCTCAAATCGTCGGTAGCAAACCCTTAGTGAAATAATAGATCCGATCAATCTCTAAATCAGTTGATCCTCTTACATATGGCAACAGCTGGATGAATTTGCCCATGTAATCCATCATTGGCTCGCTTGCAAACTGCCTCAAAGACGTGAACTCCTTCCTCTTCTCCCATAACACCATCGACGAATAGTACTTCTGATTGAATTGGGTCTTAAAGTCGATCTAGTCTATTAGAATGCCTTGGGTGTTGATTATAGTTGTCCACCAGTCATCTGCCTCCCCGTGCGACATGGACGAAGAAATCATCGCTCGCATGTAATATTCACTTGCGATAATGGTGTGAATCTTCTCATGATTCTTCAAAAATAACTCTGATGCTGCTATGTCTACGTTGCTAAAGAATTTGACATGATCATGCCTCTTGAGCTCGTGCCACTGCTTAGCCTCAGCAGTCGCCCCTGGACTCTTCTTTGGTGTGGTAATGGTAGCAAACACTACCTCAGTCGTCTCAGCCAGTACTATCTCAGTCTGCATCAGAGGTGTCTCAACCTCAATCTGCGCAACCGGCGTAACAACAGCTCCCTCAGGTATCTTCGTTAACGAATTAGAGTTATAAATGCAGCAGCAATCAGAGTCTATGCTCCCAAAGTAGTCGTAGTGGGCAGAAAAAGTGTAATCGAGGATGGTGCCATGGTAGCTGGTGCGAGTGTCCTTAGTGACTGCACTAACTCCTCGAAGCTCTAGTTCTGTATGGCGGCTCTCTAAGTCAACGTGGGTATCTCCTCAAGGCATCATGATAAAATTGTACCGATATCGTTACTCGGACCTGTCTGATTTGCCATCGATGTTTGAGCTAAGAAAGCGAATGTTACGGATCAGTTCTTAGCTATCGCATACCATATAGTACACACATCAAACATAACATGTACAAAATTAAATCTGACTTATCACAATCTCCCCCATCTAAGCTTTTAAACAAGATCATAGGGTTTCCACTCTAAGTTCAATAGTTCCTAACTTCCACTGGTTTTAAAATGGCTTATGTTTTATGAAACATAAACCAGGTATGCTCTGATACCAATTGTGATGACCCCAAATTCCCAATGCATTTGGGTACACCCGGCCTAGAACCGTGCAGCTCCCCGAGTTGGTACTCAGCGATCCTAACGAGCCTAGTTAGCCTCCGTTCAATTTATTATGCAATTTATGAAAAAGTTATTGCAAGTTTAACACAGCAGAAAATAAATAAACTAACAATATGGGAAATTACTCAGTCAAAGGGAAATCATGAATCTATTACGTGGAAAACCCCGTAAAATAGGAAATATTCATGTATAAACAAGTGAACCAAATAAAATCGAGTACATGATGTTTAACAAGCTGATCCCAGGTTGAACAACAAAACATATATATATATATATGAAGCAACATACAAGCAAAATAAACATAAGCCTACTCTAAGGTCTGCAAGTCCAGCCCCTAATATCCTTACAGGAAGTTACCTAGGCAAGGCCCCTTGCGATTCAAACACTCTGATATATCTGCACCCACCTCACAAACTAGGCGGTGAACAATTAAGAGAAATTGAAAATAATGCCAGAAGAATATAATAGTAATTCATGATTTATCAAGCATGACAGTCTAAATATCATGCGGTAATTGAAAAACTGGAACTTTGAACAGATCAAAGAGCATGATAAGCAAACTGAATGATATCAACGAAACATGCGTGCTTTACGAGTCAAAAAAGGCCATAAGTGGTTTAAAACCCACAACAAATCTACAACAACAATGTCATAACATCGATAACCACAACAATATCTACAATAAGTCCAATACTTGGGGTATCACACAATCACTAGGGACGGTCACACACTTCTGTAGAAGTGCCAGCATTTTATCCCAACCTAGTGCAGGCCACAAGTACCTTCGAGACATACACTTATGCCAAGAACACATATACAAGGAATATAGAATGGAATGCCAACAAGTAGATCATAGCAAACAAAATAATACGATAATGAATCACATGGTATTTCCTAATTGGCTTACTAATCATACACAAACTTGTGGGCTAGTGTACTTACCTGACTAATCACAACACGGTACAACTCCTGCAACCCTAATGCATTCTCATGGGTTCTCGACTACTTGGTAAAGGTTTGAACCCCAAATAATGGGTTTATGGTCAATAATAGTACTAAAATAAAACCCCAAAGTAGTTATCCAAGTCCCAATCAAAATTAGTTTTAAAATTGGAAAAACAGTGACCAACGCCACCATGGCACCGTCTTGTACAGTGCTCACGGTGTCACCACGGCGTGGTGTGTATTGGACATTGGTCGAGACATATGCGAGACACATCATGAGCCCATGGGCCCAAAACATGTCCACGGTGTCTCACACGAGCGCACACACACACCAAAAGATACCTTCTATACGTTATAGTCCATTTTTACGAAAACTTCCTTCACAACTGAAATTTGTAAATCACGCCATGAGTAAGTTGTGAGTTTCAAAAATAGGAAACATCCCCATGGCAAGAATTTACTTTGTCTCTAGTCAACACGCATACGATAAGTGTCGTGGGCCAATTCAACAACAACGCCTATTGAGGCGTGGATCGGGACATTGTTTTAAACTCATATGGGAGACGTCGTGTACCCATCAAATTGGGCAACGTACTTGGCGGCAAAATCTTGAAACATAAGTCCTTGTAAGTCGCGTATGTGAGAGACGCCGCCACGCTATGAAACGCGTGGCGTCTCTACGACGGTCGTCAAAACCCAATTTGAGAAAATATAGAACATGAAATTGACTCCACTAAACACACCCCACTCGGTCTATCATCATTAACATGTTTTCGGACATCAAGACCAACCAAAATCAACTTTGGATCATTGTGGGTTGTCCAGAATCACTTGGAAATCCAAAATCCACAAATTTATTCAAAAATCCAACAAAATTAACAAAATTCATCAAATAGCAACACCGGCATGAATGTCGCGTGTTGATCACTCCAAAGGTTGCCGCGACACCGGTGGTTCACCATATTTCGTCTCTAGCAAGGCACCCTTAATCATGGCGATGAATTCACAACAAAAACCCACCAAAAGTAGGAAATGGAGAGAAAGAAAGAAGGGGTGCAAGAGTCTCACCAAGTTTTCGACGAGAATTTAGGACTTCCGGCGAGGATTCCGGCGGCCCAGAACTAGCTCATTGTTAGGAAATGTGCCCTAGGTCAATCCATTAATAGTCTTTATGAATACATTTTAGTTAATAAAATAGAGGATTTCATTTGCTGTTTATTATAATTGATTTGCATGTTTACATTATAATAAGATCCATAGGTATTTACAGAAATATCCTAAATGTCCCTAGTCGATTATTATACTGGGAACTATAATGAATTAAGACTAGTGTGAGTTTTGATTGATGATCATACGATGATCATACGTATAGGAATACGAATCAAGATCATGAGTACTTGTTAGGGAACAAAGTACTGGACCGACCCGCTATGAGAACATCACATAGATTAAGTCATAGTTGTTTCTCATGATATGTATATTATTTAGTCCTCTGACTTGAGATTACTAGAGACTTCAACATTAGGAATACAGTGATTTGACCCAATCAAACGTTGTCTTTAACTGGATGATTATAAAGGTTACGATTGGTTACTATGTGAATAATGTGGTGCAGTTGTGTAATCAAAATAGAATTTGTCCCTCTCATATAGAGAGAGATATCCAGTGGATCCCTCGATGTGTTAGACAGTTAAAAGGGCTAGTCTAAGTGAATTGATATTGATCAATGTCACTTGGATGTTTTCAGTCTACCTAGAGATCTAGACTAGTACGATTGAACATGTTGGATGACAATTCCATGCCTTATGTTTGATCAAAAGGATATCGTGTGACAAAAGGATGTTATAGACACTATTGATTAGGTTGTTTCGATTTAATATTCATACAACTTGAGTAGTCATAATGTCTTGCTAGAGTCCACTTATGACTTGTATACCAAAATGTGTTTTGGTACACTGCCAACGTTGTATGATCCTATTGGGTTGCACACTAAGAATGGTTTTGCGAGATTTTAAGATGGTTCAGAAAAAATGAATTTTATATGATAAAATTCATGACAGAAGCGTCCTTGTAGTGTATTACACTTATACTTCTTTAAGTAGGGGTATATGTGTAATTTACTTAACCGTCTATATACAAGGGTTGTATAAATAGACGCTTTGAGTTAGAATACAAGTACGAAAGATTTATAAAGGGCTAAAACTCTATTTTCGTTTTAAAAGAAACGACTTAGAGGTTTTTGGATGCTCTGGATCGTTTTGGAGAGAAACAAAAAGGTTTGGTATTCTCTCGAAGCTAGCACTTCAAAACTTGGCCGTCGTTCGTGTGTGGACTACTAATAGAAGGCGTTTGTCGTTGGCAGCGCCTTAGAGATCGATTAATCTTCAGAAAGGTACATTGCGATTGAGGTATGATTAAGTTTTCATGGTTTAAACGTGTTTTAATGGAATCAAATTTGGATCCTATTAGGGTTTTTCTCAAAATTGTTTTGTAATCTCCACTGCGCATGAACCCCAAAGACCAACACTTATATAGTCTGCATGCTCACCAAGAAAGGAAGAGAAAAGAGGAGAAGAGAATGAATAGTGAAAAGGGAATCAAGTGGTAGAGTAGTCTTTATATAGGCCCACTCATCATCCACTGGCATATTAGTATCTCGAGGCAAATCAATCAGCTTCCCCCTTTTTAAGTGTCCATCAAGTCTAACTGTTCATGTTGACTCTACAAGGTAACTTAGATGTCAGTTGCTTATCTAGCTCCCTACTTGATCTTGTGCTCCTCAACTCGTACCGCACCATAACTCGGTCGTTGTGTGCCCATGGTCTCGTCACGTTCTGGTTTAGATAAAATCATCGCATTTATTATTCGAAAATCATTTATTAATGTTTTCTGTGTTTTAAATTTCCCCATTTTCCTAGGTAAAGCCTCACTTAGAGTAACAAATCGTCAAACGACTTAAGACTTGTATTAGACTATCATACTAATACAAACATCACAGAAAAGAAAAATTACCTCAGTGTCGACTCTCGAAGTCTGAAATACTGCAAAGTATCACGTAGCTGAGTCACGGTCCTGACAAGTGTAACACAAGTCGGGTTGTTACATACTAACATTGGGTTTCCATGTCTTAGATTCGTTCAGTAAGTTTTATGTTTTTTTTGTTATTTCCCTAGGTTCCTCGAACCATTTCTCTTATACCAACTATAGAGGCCCCAAATCCCAAGGTCGCCACATGGTGCTTCGCGGCACCCGACTTCCCTACCACGTCACTGACCCGATGGGTCCCATATGCCTCTGACATCCATTACCACGTTTGTTTCCTTAAAGTGCGTGCTACCTTGTCGTATTTTGTATAAATTTTTCCAGATTATTCAATTAATCATATAGTTAGTCATTTTATTCACTTGGGTTCACCAATTATTTGATTGAGTTATTCAAGTGATATTTGGTTGTATTTTACAGAGTTGCAAGTAGATAACCAGTATTTAAACAATTGGGGCATGTACCTTAGGTCAATCTATAAACATTGTTTATCTTATAATTTTAGTTAATAAAATAAAGATTTTCATTTGTTGTTTTATTATAAGTTATTGCATGTTTACCTTATAATAAGATCCATGGGTATTTGTTGAAATATCATAAATGTCCCTAGTTAGTCATTATACTAGGAACTATAATGAATTAAGACTAGTGTGAGTCTTGATTGATGGTCATGTGATGATCATGCGTATAAGGATACGAATCGAGATCATAAGTACTTGTTAAGGAACATGGTATTAAACTAACTCGCTAAGAGAACACCATATGGATAAGTCATAGTTGTAACTCTTGATAGGTATATCATTAAGCCCTTCGACTTGAGATTACTATAGACTTCAATATTAAGAGCATGGTAATTTGACACAATCAAACGTTGTCTTTAACCGGATGATTATAAAGATTGTGATTGGTTATCATGTGAGCAATATGTGAAGGTGTGTAATCAAGAAAGAATTTTTTGCTCTCGTAAAGAGAAAGATATCAGTGGATCCCTCGAAGTGTTAGATTATTAAATGGCCAAGTCCAAGTGAATTGATATGATCAATGTCACTTAGGTGTTTTCAATTCATCTAAAGATCGATACTAGTATGATTAAACATTAAGGGTGACTTTCCATGCATTATATTAAATCAAAGGATATTGCACGACAAAATAATATGATATATGTTATTTATTAGGTTGTATCGATTTTGATATTCATGATACTTGGGTTGTAACAGCCCGTTATAATTATAACTCCGTTATTTAATTATTTCAGATTAGGACGCCAGCTCAAACGACACGTGGACACCGCGGATAGGCTAGGCATGACCCGAACCTAGGGTATTAACTCTGTACTGCTGATTTCTTGAGTTCTATGATGTGTTAATATTTTTATTGTTATTCTGTATAATTCTGTATGATTCATCACAGGTGTGTATCTCGAGCGAGTTTGAGCGTCGGAGTTCCGTTTCGTAGAATACGCCAACAAGAGGGTTCGATAGCTATGATGCCTAGCGTTGAGGTTAGACTAGATTTAATCATAACAGCATGACTATGGTTGAGGATATAAATGTAATGAGATTTAAATATAACCTTAGGCTAAGTTAAGTAATTCAATTAGATACACTAAGAGTGGTCTGCCTCGAGAATCGTGCCAGACGCTGGGCACTGGGAGCCAGGTAGTCGAGAAGTTAGTGTAACCCTACTTATCATTTTATGGAATTTATTTGAGGACTTGGGTAAGCCATATGAATTAAATCAAGTTAATATATATAACAAATCTTATAGTTGTAACTAAATAAATCAGCACACCTTGGATTGTCCTCAAGACACACAACAGATGAGATATAAGGCAATTGGTGTCATGATAAAGTGTCCAGGAATTGAGTGACACAGGCTAAACAAGGACCGCTAGATTAGCCTCGAGATGCGTGTGAACGTCATATTAGAACAATATCTATAAATACCAACTTGATCGTTGAGACATGCACAACAAAGTAAAATACAAATGATTTTTGAGGTTCTGAGAAGAGAAATCCTTATTAAGGGAAGTAACTGAGGGTTAGCAGACCGAAATTGGGGATTCAAACGATGAAATCTAAGGTAATCTACTCACCAAATCTTTGATTTTTATGAAAACTTGATGTTGTTTGGGTTCTTGAGGTTCAAATGGATTTCTAAAGAATTCATCACTGTTTATGCTGAAATTGTTGTTTGTGAGGTTGGTTTTGATGAATTATGTCAATTGAATCGGATTTGGGTACAAAAATGAGTGGTTTGGTGATTTTGGGTTTTAAAAATATGCACACTTTGATCTTTTGTTTTAAGTGGAAAAACTTGTTTAATCGGTGTTTTAGAGAGGATTTTGATGCCGTTGGAGTGTGTGTGTTGTTTATATGATGTTTTCGAGGTGTTAGGAACCAGAAAAGCCCAAAATCTATTGTTGGAAATCTGGGCAGAGTGCACCTAGCGCGCTAGGCACACCGGGGAAGATGATGGTCTTCGTGCATGAACAGTGCACGAAGATCAATTAGCGCGCTAGGTACCAGAACTCCTAAATTCCTAAAAATGAAATCAAGCCTAATTGATAACAAACCCACTTAATTAACCAATAAACACCCGAAATAGATCTCAGAGGGTCACAAGACAGTAATTGGAGTTGGGGACTAGTAGGGGGTCGGACCGAGGGGTGTTTTCGGGGTTATTAAGTGCGGTACTGAATACCACTACTGCATTTACTTATTGTTTATTCATTTGAACTGTAATTCTTGATAATCAGTGAGTCTATTCTTACTAGGACGATTGAGTTTTCCCTTCTATGTATCCGAGGGTTGTTATGGTCACTTGCTAAGTGTGTAGCACGTGTTCTCAGCCTCGGTAGATTATATCCCAAGTTGAATATCAGTTCACGTGTTCGATTTAACCCACTAGGGTTAATGCCGCTAGGACACAATCGTAGGGTCGATGGCGTAGGCCACGACCAAGGTCCTGGTCCTAAGTACACACCTTAGTAGATGTGTTCACACCCATTCGTATATCTGTGTGTTTATATTCATGCGACAAGCTTTGAGCAGTTGTCTGCATTTTTCCTTCTTTCTGCATGTTTATTTAACACTATTTATTGGCTCTTTCATTTACATTCTTAAATTAATATGCACGGTGCTTTTCCTTGGGATTTTACTTAATGTGCTCGTCATCTGCTTTTTGTGATGGCTGAGCGCAGATCCTAGTACTAGCAGAGGTAAGGGGATTCTTGGCAACAACATCTGATTTACCTACGCTGAGGCCTGCTGGTACGTTTGTTAGTAGTTATACTTTTGGTATTTTGTATTATCTTTTGGTGATTGGGAGTCTATATTTCACACCTGTATTTGTATATATATATATATATACTGTTACAGTTAATCACCTATATGAATAGTACTGTCGGGATTTCCACTATAGGTTGAATCAGTAAACTTTATATGCCCATTTTGGTAATATAAAGACTTCTACTTTTAATTCGTTATGAATGTTGAATATTTAATTTAATTATAAATCTAAAACTACATGTAAACTACTGAACAAATTAATAAGAAACGCAAGGGTGTCAGATAAAGGATGAGCAAGAGGTACTGAGGCAGGGACGTAGCTGACCACGGGCGGCCTTTGAATTTGGGGTCGTCACAATTTGGTATCAAAGCGAGTTTCGAGGAACCTCGGGATAAAAATTTTCAAGAGCATAAACTTTAAAATAAATTAGATGTGGAAACCTGATGAATCTGCCTAGAACTTTTAGTTGGGAAGTGATGAAAGTAAGTAGAGTTAGGATTGTTTTGTGATATATTTATTGTTGTGTACATATAATATACGCATACGTATATTGAAAACTGATCCAGACGCGCATATCGATGCAAAACACTATAGAAGGGCAGACTAGTGACACCGCGAGAGCTTCAAGATCATTCGTTCCCCTAGAAGATCGAGTGATTGCACATGAGACGCAGATAGCCGAGATACTTGACTTCTTAGGTAACAGACTGTCATGATGGTTGCATTAGCTATGACCAGAGAGACAACAATGACCACTGGAACGACAGAGGATGCAGTTACACCTACATAGACATAGACGGGGGTACTTGAGACTCAGATGGCAGAGACTACACCAGTTATAGCGGCAGTAGAGACATTGACTCCTACATCCACACCAGCAGTGGAGGTTACCCTGACAGCAGCTTCAAAGTATGTTATGGATCCACAGGCTCGAAGACTATGAGATTTCCTCAAATTCCAACCTACTTATTTTATGGAAGTAAAGATCCTGATGCTGCAGGGAACTGGATTGTATCACATCAGCGCCT
Source organism: Stephania japonica (assembly GCA_039657345.1). Lineage (NCBI taxonomy): Eukaryota > Viridiplantae > Streptophyta > Magnoliopsida > Ranunculales > Menispermaceae > Stephania > Stephania japonica. The sequence continues at coordinate 39,734,157 of CM077559.1, forward strand.
GCACAAGGAGCTGAACATGGAGGAGAGGCACAAGGCAAGACTGTCCGGGACGTACTTCAGGTCTGACGCAGCTGTGTAGTGGACTAACTACCAAGAAATGCATGCCGATCTCGCGACTTGGGCAGAGTTTTGAGATATATTATATGACCAATTTATTCTGATGGAGGTTTGACTGCAGTTGAGAGAAGAGTTCCTATCCCTGAGGCAGGGAAATCGGACGATGTTACAGTATATGGATAGATACAGATATCTCTTGCAGTTCTCGATGGATATCACCGGCACCGAACGCCTACAGATCTACTACTTCATCCGGGGAGTTGAGGAGAACATTGCTAGCACGATCGTATCATCTGGGGCTTCGATAGTACATGCTATGTTTAAGAGTGCACTGACCTACGAGACGTTCTTGTTGCAAAAGAATGGTTTTCCTGTAACAACATCAGTCGAGGTGGAGGTTGGGCAGAGTTCTCGACAGGACAAGAGGCCGAAAAGACAACGAGACCAGTTTACTAGGGGTCGCAGGGATGACCGCAGGGGCAGAGATGTCAGGGATGAACGCCAGGATAGCAAGAGTCAGTATGGGAATAGGCAGCCAGTGCATACTATAGCTCCAACATAGCGGTAGTGACAGCCGCCTCAGCGCAGCAACACTAGGACAGGGATCAGGGTGGTTGTGACAGGGGTCAGAGGGACCGGGGTCAGGGTCAGAGATCTGGTGACAGGCAGACTAGGAGGCGAAAGACGCGTAGATGCTTTAGGTGCGGCCAGAGAGGACACCTGAGGTTAGAGTGCATGGTGCCATCTCTACGACGAGATTAGGATCTGGATAAGGATAGAGTACATGAAGTAGCATAGCCAGACTCAAGAGCTACCAAGCAGCTAGTCGAGGGTACGTTATTTATTCACAGTAGACTTATACATGCCATGTTTGACTCAGGTAGTACGTTATCTTTTATTGATGGACGTTTAGTTAGGAATTAGGGTTAGACACACACATACTTGAGACCCATCTTGTTCTCAGCACGGCAGTTAAGGATAAGATTTACCCTAACCGGATAGTTCGGGACGTCATCATTGAGGTTGTCGGACATCAGTTGCTAGTTGACCTCCGAGTACTGGAGTACTTGGAGTTCGATGCACTTTTCGGGATGGATTGGCTGTCAGCTTACCATACATGGATAAATTGTTTCGAGAAAATGGTATAGTTTTGCATTCCAAATTTGCCAGAGTTTTCATTGACCGTGATCGCATTCGACTTACCTATTAAGAGAGGTAGATTAGCGACTACCTAGGAAATAGAGGATTTCACAGCGATCATCGAGCCTGAAATTGGAGGTTCTATTAGGATTGAGGACGTACCGATAGTCCAACAGTTTGCCGATGTCTTTCCAGATGACTTACCCGGATTACCACCACCACGGTCGATAGAGTTCACTATAGAGTTGATACCAGGACACAGCCTATATCTAGTAGACCTTACAAGATGTCATCGATGGAGCAGGAGGAGGCAGGAGATAGCTAGCGGATTTGTTGGCGAAGGGATTCATTCATCAGAGTATGTAACCGTGGGGAGCGCTAGCGTTATTTTAAAGGAAGAAGGATGGATCGATGAGGATGTGTGTAGACTATCGGAAGTTGAATCAGGTGACAATCAAGAATCGTTGCCCACGTCCGAGAATCGACGATCTGTTTGACCAGCTGACGGGTGCACAGTTTTTCTCAAAGATCAACTTGCGTTCAAGGTATCACCAGTTGCGGATTCGAGAAGAGGACATCAAGAAGACTACATTCAGTACCAGATAAGGGTTGTTCGAGTTTGCGGTGTTACCATTTGGATTGACGAACGCTTCAGCAGTTTTCATGGATATAATGCACCAGGTGTTGAGACCTTATTTAGACAAATATGTGATAGTCTTCATTGACAATATATTGATATACAGTCAGATGCGAGAGGATTACGAGAGTCATCTTCGATCGGTACTGACGATGTTGAAGGAGCACAAACTGTATGTGAAATTCAACAAGTGTGAATTTTGGATGAGGGAGGTGAAATTTCTGGGACTTGTTATCGGCGATCAAGGCATCTCTGTGGAGGGAGACAAGATTAGAGCAGTGATTGACTAGAAGACACTAGAGATTGTTGCCGAGATACAGAGTTTCTTAGGTCCAGTAGGATATTACCAGCGGTTTGTACAGGATTTCTCCATGATTGCGGCACCGATGACGAGACTAACAAAGAAGAATGTTCCATTTGAGTGGATTGAGGAATGTGAGCGGGCATTTCTGGAGTTGAAGAAACTATTGACTTCTGCACCAGTGTTGACGTTACCTGAGTCAGGGAAAAGTTTATCAGTTTACACTGATGCTTCGGGGACTACACTTGGATGTGTTCAAATGCATGAGGGACGACCAGTGGCTTACTTATCCTGGCGGTTACGACCACATGAGTGTAATTACCCCGTACACGATTTGGAGCTAGCAGCAGTTGTGCTTGCGCTAAAGGCTTGGAGGCACTACCTGTATAGAGATAAGTTTGTCCTTTACACTGATCATCAGAGCCTACGCTACATTTTCATGCAGAGAGTTCTTAATATGTGTTAGAGGAGATGGTTAGAGTTGTTGAAGGACTATGACTTTACAATTGAGTATCATCCCAACAAGGCCAATATGGTGGCGAATGCTTTGAGTAGGGGCGAAGTTAACAGCCAAATCGTTGCTCGACACATGGGACTGTTGGAGGTAGCATCAGTTATGAGCATGTCAGATATTTCAACTACGCATGATGTACAAATCTGTGGTCAGATGAGAGTACCGACAGTGTCACTAGAATTTGTATCGGAGTGTCAGAGGCCTAATGGGCTTTATGAGCGGTTTAGTGGGTTGGCATAGGATCCTGAGTATACTGATTGGACAGAGATGTCAGATCAATGTTTGCGGCACAGAGTTCAACTTTGGGTACCAGCAATGCCAGAGATCCGAGATAATATATTAGAGGATGCACACCGGCCGTGTTATACAGTTCATCCGGGCAAAACCAAGATGTACCACGATTTGCAGAGATTGTTTTAGTGGCGAGGGATAAAGGCTGATGTCGGTGAGTATGTTTGAAGGTGTCATATATGTCAGCAAGTGAAGGCGGAGCACAGGCGACCAGGTGGATTGCTACAGTAGTTACCCATTCCTCAGTGGAAGAGGGAACACCTTACCATGGATTTTGTCAGTGGATTACCGCAAACGTCGAGGTGACACTATGCGATCTAGGTGGTGATAGACAGACTGACGAAATCGGCAAACTTCATACTAGTTTCGATGTGATACACATTTCCTCAGTTAAGCAGATTATTCGAACAAGAGATTATCAGACTACATAGGGTGCCGGTCTCCATCATATCCAACAAGGATCCCAGGTTGATTTCGAGGTTCTAGGGAGCGATGCAGGAGCAGTTTGGCACTAGGTTGCAGTTCAGCAAGGCTTATCATCCTCAAACAAATGGCTAGTCAAAGAGATTTATAAGGATTTTAGAGGATATGCTCAAGGCTTGTATTTTGCAGTTTGGAGGTTCGTGGGGGGATTGCTTACCACTGTGTGAGTTTGCCTACAACAACAGCTATCAGGCTAGTATCAGGATGCCGCCATTTGAGGCACTGTATGGGAGGTCCTGCAGGTCACCAGCGTGTTGGGCAAAGCCGGAGGATACAGTTACAATAGGGCTGGAGATAGTGGTTGATCACACAAAGAAAATTTAACAGATTCGCCAGAGGCTTCGAGCAGCACATGACAGGCAGAAGAAATATAGGGATAGATACCATGAGAGTCTGAGCTATGAGGTTGGTGATATGGTTTATTTGAAGGTTTCTCCTTGGAAGGGCTAGCAAAGGTTTAGGATTAAGGGGAAACTGGTGCCGAGATTTATTAGACCTTACTGAGTCATAGAGAGGGTTGGCAGTGTGCTGTACAGATTAGACCTACCGGTAGAGTTAGCAAGGATTCATCCTACCTACTACGTTTCGATGTTACGAATGGCTAGGACAGGGCCACAACCCATGGTTGATGTGTGACAAGTTGATATCCAGCCTGACGCAACTTACGAAGAGCGGCCATTAGGTGTCTTATAACACAAAGTCCAAACTCTCAGGAACAGGGAGATATCCAAGGTACTCATACGATGGTAGCATCACGGTATGGAGGGAGTTACCTGGGAGTTGGAGTCGACCATGCGAGAGCGTTATCCCCAGTTATTCCATGGTATGTTTTAAACTAACTCAAATTTTGGGACGAAATTTCTTTTAGTGGGGAAGAATTGTAACGACCCGTTATAATTATAACACCGTTATTTAATTATTTCAAACTAGGACGCCAGTTCGACGCCGCGGATAAGCTAGGCATGACCTGAACATAGGGTACTGACTTTGTACTACTGATTTCTTGAGTTCTGTGATGTATTAATATTTTTATTGTTATTCTGTATGATTCATCACAAGTGTGTATTTATAATTTCTTGTCGGGGTTTCGTTTCGTAAAATACGCCAACATGAGGGTTCAGTAGCTGTGAAATTGGGCGTTGGTGTTGGACTAAATTTAATCATAACAGCATGACTATGGTTGAGGATATAAATGTAATGAGATTTGAATATAACCTTAGGCTAAGTTAAGTAATTCAATTAGGTACACTATGAATGGGTCTGCCTCGGGAAGCATGTCGGACGTTGGGCACGAGGATCCAGGTAGTCGAGAAGTTAGTGTGACCCTACTTATCATTTTATGGAATTTATTTGATGACTTGGTAAGGCCATATGAATTAACTCAAGTTAATATATATATAACAAATCCTACTGTTGTAACTAAATAAATCTGCACACCTTGGATTGTCCTCGAGACACACAACAGATGAGATACAAGGCAACTGATGTCATGATAAGGTGTCTAGGAATTGAGTGACACAGGCTTAACAAGGACCGCTAGATCAGCCTCGAGATGCGTGTGAACGTCAGATTAGATCAACATCTATAAATACGAACTTGATCTTGTAGACATGCACACCAAAGCAAAATACAAATGATTTTTTAGGTTCTAAGAAGAGAAATCCTTGTTAAGGGAAGCAACTGAGGGTTTGGAGACCGAAATTGGGGATTCAAATGACGAAATCTAAGGTAATCTACTCACCAAATCTTTGATTTTTATGAAAACTTGATGTTGTTTAGGTTGTTGAGGTTCAAACGGATTTCTAAAGAATTCATCACTATTTTTGCTGAAATTGTTATTTGTGAGGTTGGTTTTGATGAATTATGCCAATTGAATCGGATTTGTGTACAAAAATGAATGGTTTGGTGATTTCAAATTTTAAAAACATGCACACTTTGATCTTCTGTTTTGAGTGGAAAAACTTGTTCGATCGATGTTTTAGAGAGAATTTTGATGCGTTTGGAGTGTGTGTGTTATTTATATGATGTTTGTAAGGTGTTAGGAACCAGACCCAGAATCCATTGCTCAAATTCTGGCCAGAGTGCATCTAGCACGCTAGGTGATGAACACTAGCGTACTAGGTACGCTGGGGAAGATGATGATCTTCGTGCATGAACAGTGCACGAAGATCAATTAGCACGCTAATCACCCAGCCAAGTGCGCTAGGTACCAGAACCCTTAAATTCCTAAAAATGAAATCAAGCCTAATTGATAACAAACCCATTTAATTAACCAATAAACACCAAAAATAGATCTCAAGGGTCACGGGACAGTAATTGGAGTCAGGGACTAGTTGGTGGTCGAACCGGGGGGTGTTTTCGGGGTTATTGAGCGTAGATTGAGGTACGTAAAACCCAATTGAACACCACTATTGCATTTACTTATTGTTTATTCATTTGAGCTGTGATTCTTGATAATCTGTGTGTCTATTCTTACTGGGACGGTTGATTTTTCCCGTTTAAGTATCTGAGGGTTGTTGTGGTCGCTTGCTAAGTGTGTAGCGCATGTTCTCGGCCTCGGTAGATTATATCCCGAGTTGAATACCAGTTCACGTGTTCGATGTTACCCACTAAGGTTAATGCCGCTAGGACACCATCGTAGGGTTGATGGCGTAGGCCACGACCAGGGCTCCTGGTCCTAAGAACACACCTTAGTAGTTGTGTTCACACCCATTTGTATATCTGTGTGTTTATATTCATATGACAAGCTTTGAGTAGTTGTCTGCATTTTTCCTTCTTTCTGCATGTTTATTTAACATTATTTATTGGCTCTATCATTTACATTCTTAAATTAATATGCACGGTGGTTTTCCTTGGGATTTTACTTATTGCGCTCGTCATCTGCTTTTTGTGATGGCTGAGCGCAGATCCTAATACTAGCAGAGGTAAGGAGATTCTTGGTGACCACATCTGATTTACATATGGTGAGGGCTACTGGTACGTTTGTTAGTAGTTATACTTTTGATATTTTGTATTATCTTTTGGGAATTGAGAGTATATTTTCACACATGTACTTGTATATATATATATAATGTTACAGTTGATTGCCTATATGCATAGTACTGCCGAGATTTCCACTATTGGTTGAATCAGTAAAATTTGTATGCTCATTTTGGTAATATAAAGACTTCCGCTTTTAATTCGTTATGAATGCTGAATATTTAATTTAATTTAATTATAAATCTAAAATTACATGTAAACTACTGAACAAATTAACAAGAAATGAAAGGGTGTCAGATAAAGGATGAGCAGGAGTGACGTGGGTAGATGCTTCCAGTGCTGAGGCAGGGAAGTAGCTGACCACAGGGCGACCTCGGAATTTGGGGCCGTCACATGGGTAGTCATAATGTCTTACTAGAAACTACTTATGACTTGTGTACCAAAATGGTTTTGGTTCACTACCAACGTAGCATGAACCTATTGGGTCGCACACAAATAATGGCTTTGCACAATTTCAAATAGTCTAGAGTATTGAATTTTATAAGATAAAATTCATAATATATAAGACCGTATGATTCATTATATGATAACTTATTAATATGGGTATATGTGTAATTTGCTTAAACAACGTATATACAATAGTTATATTACGTATAGGGCTTTAAGTGAAAGCTTATAAGCACATATAAATAAAGGGTGATACCCACAAACGTAATAAGAATTTCGATTTTCTAATTTTCGTACTCTCTAGATTTTGGGAGAGAAAAAAAAACTTTTTCTATCTCTCTTAGGGCTAGCACTCCAAATTATGGTCACCGTTTGTGTGTAGATTTATGATAGAGGACGTGCACTTGAACGTCTTGAAGATCGAACAATCAGAGAAGGAGATCACGAATCAAGGTATGATTTACTTTTGTAAATCTTGTTTAATGAAACTTATTTGCGATCACGTTGGGGTTTTTCAAAATTGTTTTGAATTTTCTGTTGCGTATGAACCCAAAAATCCAACAGTGATATTAGAGCCTTAAGCTCGATTCTATTAAACGTTTGCACGTTTTCTCTAATGTATATGTGATATATGTGTGAAAAATGTAATAGTGATTAAGGTATATATGATATTCATATAGTTTTTGTGATAATTATTTTCAAGAATTGATTTTAAAGCATGTTGTTAATTTATATATTTGATACATATGCATAATATGATTCATTGATAGAATTCATGTTTAATATATTTTGATTAACATATGTTTTAAATTGAACAATACGAATTTTGTATGTTCCATGATAGAAACTATGTTTAGGTTAATATGATTGATTTAATATGATTCTATTGTTGAATACATAGTTCGTTTTGTGAAATAATCATATATGTCTCTATGATAGAAATCATATTTAGGTTAATATGATTAATATAATATGATTCTTGTGTGGAATGCATGATTAATATTTCGTTCATTAATTCAATTGTTCTTCTTTTGAATAAGAATCAAAATTACCATTGATTATATGTCTCATTATTGTTATTTGTTTGTATATTCCTATTAGATGTAGATAAACTTGTAATCGAATAAGAATAGTAGTAAATCCTATATGACAGATGAGATGTATAACAAATTAGAATTGAATTAGGATTCCAAATATATTAAATTCTAATTGGATTAGGATTCCATGTATCTTAAATTCTAATTGGATTAGAATTAGATATTGAATTAAAGGTGGGCCCATATTAATTAAAACATTTTAATTAATTTTTGGAAATAAAATAAGGGGGCAGTTTTGGTCAATTAAATTAACTAAAATAATGCAAAATTTTAGGCGATTCTAATTTTCGAAATAGGGATTCGATGTCTTAAAAAAAAGCTCGTTGACCAGCCAGCAGGACCACTGATAACTCTGCGTAGCGTAACGAAATTCGCATAGTAGTCAATATTAGTTAAATTTCCTAACTTGTTTGGTGATTATACATTCCATGTAATATATGATATTTATCTTTGTTTATGTTATGATCATTAAAATGAATAAAAATCCCTCTTATAAATTTTAAGTCAAGTATCATCTATTCTCAAACACTTGTCAAGGCTTCGATAACATCAATATGGGTCTGCCTCTGCATAGTGTATTGTGTTATCTTGGTGAGGCAAGTTGAGCAACGGATACTCTATTGTTTGAAATGGTTAGACTTGATAAAGCTATCAAACGGTTTTGAGCTTTAGGCATAAGATGAGATAAAAACATACTAAGACATAAGATGTCATAATCTCATAAAAATAACTAAAAGTTACATATGATGTAATTGGTAATAGGTACCTACCTAAATAACCTAATTTAAAGTGTCATGCCTTAGCTATCTTCGAATTACGTGAAACATGGGTTTTAGTCCCTTAAGTTAACATAGTATTTTAAGGAGGGTTGTTAATTTAGTGAGATTCTATTCCTCTATATTAAAAGTGAACTTTTGCATAATCTTTGTTATAGATTTATAGCTTCATTAAATCACACCAATCCCTTGTCACTGTGATCCATCCTTGAAAAGGATAAGTTATTTAGGACAAACTTTCTTGACTGGTTCAGAAACTTGAGAATTGTTCTTAAGCATGAACACAAGTTGTACGTCCTGGATGGTCCTATTCTTAAGGAACCACCAGCCAATACTGCAAGAGCCATGAAGGATACACATACCAAGCATGTCAACGACTCTACTGATGTTGCATGCATTATATTGGCAACCATGGTTCCTGAACTTCAGAAGGACATAGAACATATGGAAGCTTACAACATGGCTACAATGCTGAAGGAATGTTCCAACAGTAGACTAGGCAAGAAAGGTTCAAGATAGTCAAGAACCTCCATTCTTGCAAAATGGCTGAGGGTGCGTTAGTTAGCCCTCATGTTCTGAAAATGAAGGGCTACATTGACCATCTTGATAGACTTGGATTTCCCATAAGCCAAGAGTTGGCTATGGATTTGATCCTTAATTCATTGCCTGATAGTTTTTCACAATTTGTGATGAACTACAACATGAATAATATGGAGAGATCTATCTCAGAGTTGCATTTGATGCTCAAAACCTCTAAGTAGAATGTCAAAAAATCCACTGCCAATGTATTGATGGTTAAGAAAGAAAAGGCTTTAAAAAAGAAGACCAAAGGCAAGACTAAAGTTGCTAAGGGTATTGTGCCAGTCATAAATTATGGAACAAGTTAAGCCTAAAGTTGTTTCTACTTCACAGTCCCCGAAGGAAAAAAAAAGAAGGAAATTGTCATTTTTGTCATGCACTTAGGCATTGGTTAAGAAATTGCAAGCTCTATCTTGAAGATCAAAAGAAAAAAAAAATAGTAGTGCGACTACTGCTTCAGGTATTTATGTTATTGAAATTAACTTGTCTACTAGTGATGGAACTCACATTTGAATTAATGTGCGACTACTGCTTCGGGATGTGGTTTTCACATTTGAATTAATGTGCAGGAACTCACCAAAAGTAGAAAGCTAAAGAATGGAGAAATTGTTGGAAATTTTGCCCTAGGTCAATCCATTAATAGTCTTTATGAATACATTTTAGTTAATAAAATATAGGATTTCATTTGTTGTTTATTATAATTGATTTGCATGTTTACATTATAATAAGATCCATGGGTATTTACAGAAATATCCTAAATGTCCCTAGTCGATTATTATACTGGGAACTATAATGAATTAAGACTAGTGTGAGTCTTGATTGATGATCATACATATAGGAATACGAATCAAGATTATGAGTACTTGTTAGGGAACAAAGTACTGGACCGACCCGCTATGAGAACATCACATGGATTAAGTCATAGTTGTTTCTCATGATATGTATATTATTCAGTCCTCTGACTTAAGATTACCAGATACTCAACATTAGAAATACAATGATTTGATGTAATCAAACGTTGTCTTTAACCGGACAATTATAAAGGTTGTGATTGGTTACTGTGTATAATGTGGTGAAGTTGTGTAATCAAGATAGAATTTGTCCCTCTCATATAGAGAGATATCCAGTGGATCCCTCGATGTGTTTGATTGTTAAAAAGCCTAGTCTAAGTGAATTTATATTGATCAATGTCACTTGGATGTTTTCTGTCTACATGGAGATCGAGACTAATACGATCGAATATGTTGGATGACAATTCCATGCCTTATATTTGATCAAAAGGATATCATATGACAAAAGGATGTTATAAACATTATTGATTAGGTTGTATCGATTTGATCTTTGTACAACTTGGGTAGTCATAATGTCTTGCTAGAGACCGCTTAAGACTTGTATACCAAAATGTGTTTTGGTACACTGCCAACGTTGTATGAGCCTATTGGGTCGCACACTAAGAATGGTTTTGCGAGATTTTAAAATGATTAGGAAGAATGAATTTTATATGATAAAATTCATGACAGAAACATCCCTGTGGTGTATTACACTTATACTTCTTGAGTAGGGGTATATGTGTAATTTACTTAACCGTCTATATACAAGCGTTGTATAAATAGACGTTTTAAGTTACAATACGTGTATAAAAATTTAGGGGCAAAACTCCAATTTTTGTTTTAGAAACGAATTAGGGTTGACTGGTACGTTCTGAATTGTTTTGGAGAGAAACCAAACGTTTGGAATTGTCTCAAAGCTAGCACTTTAAAGTTCAGCCACCGTTAGTGTGTGGACAACTAGTAGAGGGCATTCGTCATTGGCAGCGCTTTAAAGATCGATCAACATTCTAAAAGGTATATTACAACCGAGGTATGAATTAGTTTTCATAGTTTAAACATTTTAATGGAATCAGATTTAGATCCTGTTGGGGTTTTTCTCAAAATTGTTTTGAAATTTTCGCTGCGTATGAACCCCAAACACCATCAAAAATTATCCTACGAGTCAGAAATGGAACAAAGGTTGCTGCATTGGTTGTAGGATGTAACGGCCCAAATTAATTTAATCAGGATTAGTGTTAATCGTGAGGATTAACGGGTAATTCGAGCGTTACGTGGACAGCTGGGTTGACTCGAATATGAGTACCCAGGTTATATTATATTATTTGTGTATGTTGTATGTCTATTATTGTGATGTGAGAATTTATTATTTATTTATATAAACATCACATGTGTGTAAGTTGACATCGGGCAAGGCGACGAGTCGGGTATATGTCCCGAAGTACGTGTTGGGGACCAGGTATCGGGTACCGGGTATTGGGTAGCCTGGGTACGGGGCATAGGTTGCCGGGTAGCTGAGTGCTAGTGTGACGCACTTATGAATTTTATATGATTTATTAAGGTGAATTAACCTAAGGTTGAATTAATGTATTAATGAATAAATTAAAGTCATATAGTTTGATAGAAAAAATCAGCATGCATAGGATAATCCTCGAGATGCACAACAAGGAAATTCGAGATACATAGTGTCATGATAGGGTGTTCAGAAGTTGGATGATATAGGGTGATCAGTGGACGTTAGATGGTCCTCGGGATGCATGTTCGCACTAGATTGAAACACAACTATATATATACACTTGATCGTTCAATATGCAAAGATCAAACAAATTTCTCAAAATTTTTTTGAGGAGATCAGTGAGAGATCCATTGTGGGGGAGAGTAAATTCGAACTTTAGGAAGTGATTCTGGGCTTCTAATCATCAAGCTAAGGTAATAAACTCTCATTTTTGTGTATTTTTCATTAAAATGGGTGTTGGTGAAATTCGAATTACATTGATTTTTTAATGGTTTTTGGAGGTCATCTTGGAGGTTTTTGAGTTTCTTATGGTGAATTATATTGGTATTACTCAGATTTGCATGAATTGGTGACCAATTGGGTAATTTTGTGATTTATGGTTATGCATGTTGATCCGAAAATTTGTTGTTGTTTTGGTGGAATTGAGGGGAGATTTTGATGTTTTGGAGGTCTCCAATGGAGTGAGATTGAAGAGAAATCGAGAGGAGGGAAGAAGAAGAGGAAGAAAAAAAAAATTTGTTGTGCTGTTTGGACCAGGATCGTCCCAAGGAAGGGAACGCACGCGCGTGGCACGTGCGTCACCTGAACCCGGCCGGTCAAGCCACCTGGACCGGACCGGTCCAGGTGGGCCCCACCCAAATAAAAAAAAATATAATTTTTTTAAAAATTAAATAATATATATATATATTATATTGCTAGAAAATAGGAAAAATAATTTAAAAATATCAAAAAAATGGGAAAATTTCTAGAAAAATATAGAAAATTAAGAAAAAGGTAGAAAAGTAGTTTTGGGACTTTTCGAGTATTTTTGGAACCCCGACATTGTCCTGAAGAGGTACCACAAATGAAAATTTGAAATATGGTATAAAAACATAAAAATTATATAATATGTTTTTAAATAATATAAAACACTATAAATGTACTTCAGGGACTGGGAAACCATAGCTCGGGCATCGGAGAGCTAAGCGGGTCGAATTGGCGGGTCCAGAAGTCGGAGAGCGTATTTCAGGTGCGTAAAACCCTTGAGAAAGTTACACTTTAAATTCATGACGTGTATTCTATCGATTATCTTATCGTATGCGATGACTGCTAGTGGTCACGCATGGTTTTTCATCTTGGTTATGACTACACACTTGAGCATGGGCTAGTCTGCGACGGCGACCGTGTAGATAGGAGTAGAATGTATCTACAACTGTCTCGAGGGATTAAGGGTGCTCTTTGAACTAAAAAGCTTGGAAAGGAGTATGCCCGGTTACTGAGTTGAGGTGTAGATCATTGTAAGCCTGTTATTAAGCACTGGTTTGTGCTGAGAACTCCGTTTTGTTATCATATGACCGACGGGTCATGGTTTTATCGTGATTAAACGAGTGATGATTTATTTACTGTTGAGTTTACGTTCGAGCCATTTAGTTGATTATTCGTTGGATTCTGGATGTTTACATTTACAGTTGATGTGTGAATAATGTGATGTTGTGATGATTATTTACTGCCAGTCATAGGAATATGATTCCTATTGCTAGGATCATATTCACATGCCTCGCAGGTTATCGATGTTTCTATGATTAACGTGCTGACTTCTCTTGGGAATTTACTCACTGGGCTCGTTGCTATATGTGTTGGGCAAGTGAGCGCAGATCCTGATACGAGCAAGAGCAAGGGGAAGGAGGTACTAGGCGACCATCTCTGAGGTCGTTGCTGCTGATAGCTCGTGTTTGGATATCATGTATGTATATACTATTTTGCTGGGTTTTGGGGACTTTAAAACCTTATCACATGTATATGGATTACTGTTTACTTCGTCTCAGTTATATACATGGTGTTATCTTTGGGTTTTCCACTGCTTAGGATTAATAAATTCTCATAAAATACGAATTTAAACGCTTCCGCCATTGTTATTAAAATTTGCCAACCTACTAGATGTTTAAATAAGTTAAATAACTTAATATAGTAGGATTAGTCAAACGGAGCATCACTTCACAGAGCTGTTGACGTGGTAGCAGTGATGATGTGCTCGGTAACTTGACAGGCACTATTGGGCTTGCAAGCGGAGGGCGCGGGTCACGGGGCGTCCTCGTAATTTAGGTCCACAACAGTTTGGTATCAGAGCAGGTCGATAGGGCCTTGAATTAACAAAGTTAAGAAAAGAGCATAAACTTTAAAAACAAAACTTAGATGTGGAAACCCGATGAATTGTCTAGAACTTTTAGTTGGGAAACAATGGTAGCGGGTAGAGTTGAGATTTTCATATGATAAATGTATTGTTGTATTTTTATATACTATACGCATATGTATATTAGGAACTGATCCGGACACGAAAATCGATGCAGACTACTATGGACGGACAGACTCCTACCACTACCTTTTCAACTACTCAGAAGGAGGCTAGGGAGACCAGTGATCATACCACTAGAGAGATAGTTGATTTGCGAGCCATGGTGCGGAGAGTTACGGATCAGCAGTTACTACAGCAGGCACAGATGGTTGAGCTCATGGAGTACATACGAAGCTCGAGGATACCTGTAGTAGCACCGACTGCTGAGTTAGTTACACATACCCCTCCAACCGTGTTAGCGCCACCAGTTGACACACAAGCAGCGAGGACTGAGACAATGATAGAGAGAACTGAGCATGTTGTGGTACTAGCAAATAATACTGAGGTGACGCCTTCTACTACGGAGCATCAGAAAGTTGTTTCGACTAGCAGGAGTAAGATGTCAGAAGCAGCCAAGATGGTGAAAGATTTTATGAGATTCAACCCCACCTACTTTACAGTGATCCAGAGGTTGCAGGACGGTGGTTGATGACGCTCCGACGTCTACATCAGTTGTTAGAGGTACCGGAGGCTGATCAGGCACGTATTTCAGGTTATTGTTTGAGAGGCCAAGCAGTCGTATGGTGGACGACCTACACCGATATCCATTCCGTACCGACTACATGGGTTGAGTTTCGATAATTGTTTCTGGATGAGTATATTCCCACCGAGGTGCAGTTGAGGCTTAGAGAGCAGTTCTTAGCATTGAGACAGGTTAGCATGACGGTATCACAATACATGGATCGATTCAGGTACCTTATGATGTATGCCATGGACGTGGCGAACACCGAGAGACTCTAGGTCTATTATTTCATCAGGGTTTTGGATGAGAGGATAGGTGGCATGATAGTTACGAGTGGAGCCGAGACTTTACAGGCTGTATATGATAGAGCATTGTCACGTGAGACGTACTTACGATCTAGGGGTGAGCTGATGGAAAGGTCGGGGCAAGGTTCTAGGTCCGCTCAGGGACCAAAGAGACAGAGAGACTCGTCAGATGGAGATAGTAGGAGTGATCACTACGGAAGTAGACCACGATATGAGGACAGACCACGGGATTGACAGCACAGAGGTGATGGCAGAGTATATGCAGTACCAGCGATAGCGGCGCCACAACAGCATTACACTCAGGACCAACGAGGCAGAGACCAGAGATCACAGGGTCAGAGCCAGGGGTCGAGGAGTGGACAACCGAGATAGGGGGTTGTGTGTTGGCGATGTGGACAGGAGGGCCACATCAGACATGATTGTACACAAGAGCTAGAGACTCCAATACCTAGGAGACCAGTGCAGACTCGAGAGCCGGTGTACGCAGCGACTGAGCCAAGAAGGGAGATGTCCCAGCGCAGGGTTCAGGGTAAGTTTACTTATTTTCATAATTATATGTATGGTTTGTGTCAAGCATGCATGACTTAGTTGATGCATGGTCGATTTATGAGTGTGTGGTCAGTGGAGCCACATAGTGGTGTTGTCAGTTTATATGGCAGGATGGGCCATTGTATTGTGGCTAAGACAGAGTTATCGTGTGGAGATATATGATGGGTAAACAAGTGTCAGTCGATCGGGATGGGTGACTGGATTAAGGTTTCTTGGACACAGGTTTTGGTTGAGTACAGGTGGCGGTGATGACGGGAAAAAGTCGTGACCAGGTTCGCATGTGCAACATGCACCTGTAGCTCGGTGTGAAGACTCGACCCTGTGAGTAGGAGCGAGAAGTTATTGTTCGACCCTGTGAGTGGGTACGGTAGTGTCCAAGGAACTGTAGAAAAGTTAGTCAGTGGTGGAACTGACGGGGAAGTGTGCGGTTCAATGAACTGGGGATGTTACTCGGGATTGTTCAATTTCGAGGACGAAATTCTCCTAGTCGGGAAGAATTGTAACGGCCCAAATTAATTTAATCAGGATTAGTGTTAATCGTGAGGATTAACGGGTAATTCGGGCGTTACGTGGACAGCTGGGTTGACTCGAATATGAGTACCCAGGTTATATTATGTTATTTGTGTATGTTGTATGTCTATTATTATGATGTGAGAATTTATTATTTATTTATATAAACATCACATGTGTGTAAGTTGACATCGGGCAAGGCGACGAGTCGGGTATCTATCCCGAAGTATGTGTCGGGGACCAGGTATCGGGTACCGGGTATTGGGTAGCCTGGGTACGGGGCATAGGTTGCCGGGTAGCTGAGTGCTAGTGTGACACACTTATGAATTTTATATGATTTATTAAGGTGAATTAACCTAAGGTTGAATTAATGTATTAATGAATAAATTAAAGTCCTATAGTTTGATAGGAAAAATCAGCATGCATAGGATAATCCTCGAGATGTACAACAAGGAAATTCGAGATACATAGTGTCATGATAGGGTGTACAGAAGTTGGGTGATACATGGTGATCAGTGGACGTTAGATGGTCCTCGGGATGCGTGTTCGCACTAGATTGAAACACAACTATATATATACACTTGATCGATCAACATGCAAAGGTCAAACAAATTACTCAAAAATTTTTTGAGGAGATCAGTGAGAGATCCATTGTGGGGGAGAGTAAATTCGAACTTTGGGAAGTGAGCTTCTAATCATCAAGCTAAGGTAATAAACTCTCATTTTTGTGGATTTTTCATTAAAATGGGTGTTGGTGAAATTCGAATTACATTGATTTTTTAATGGTTTTTGGAGGTCATCTTGAAGGTTTTTGAGTTTCTTATGGTGATATATATTGGTATTACTCGGATTTGCGTGAATTGGTGACCAATTGGGTAATTTTGTGATTTATGGTTATGCATGTTGATCTGAAAATTTGTTGTTGTTTTGGTGGAATTAAGGGGAGATTTTGATGTTTTGGAGGTTTCCAATGGAGTGAGATTGAAGAGAAATCGAGAGGAGGGAAGAAGAAGAGGAAGAAAAAAAAAATTTGTTGTGTTGTTTGAACCAGGAACCAGAGGTTCCTGGTTCGTCCCAAGGACCGGGACGCACGCGTGTGGCACGTGCGTCACCCGAACCGGGCTGGTCCAGCCACCTAGACCGGACCGGTCCAGGTGGGCCCCACCCAAATAAAAAAAGTATAATTTTTTTTAAAATTAAATAATATATATATTGCTGGAAAATAGGAAAATAATTTAAAAATATCAAAAAATTGGGAAAAATTCTAGAAAAATATAGAAAATTAAGAAAAAGGTAGAAAAGTAGTTTTGGGACTTTTCGGGTATTTTTGGTACCCCGACATTGTCCCGAAGAGGTACCACAAATGAAAATTTGAAATATGGTATGAAAACATAAAAATTATATAATATGTTTTTAAATAATATAAAACACTATAAATGAACTTCAGGGACTGGGAAACCATAGCTCGGGCATCGGAGAGCTAGGCGGGTCGAATTGGCGGGTCCGAAAGTCGGAGAGCGTATTTCAGGTGCGTAAAACCCTTGAGAAAGTTACACTTTAAATTCATGACGTGTATTCTATCGATTATCTTATCGTATGCGATGACTGCTGGTGGTCACGCATGGTTTTTCATCTTGGTTATGACTACACACTTGAGCATGGGCTAGTCTGCGACGGCGACCATGTAGATAGGAGTAGAATGTATCTACAACTTTCTCGAGGGATTAAGGGTACTCTTAGAACTAAAAAGCTTGGAAAGGAGTATGCCCAGTTACTGAGTTGAGGTGTAGGTCATTGTAAGCATGTTATTAAACACTAGTTTATGCTGAGAACTCCGTTTTGTTATCATATGACCGGCGGGTCATGGTTTTATCGTGATTAAACGAGTGATGATTTATTTACTGTTGAGTTTACGTTCGAGCCATTTAGTTGATTATTCGTTGGATTCTGGATGTTTACATTTACAGTTGATGTGTGAATAATGTGATGTTGTGATGATTATTTACTGCCAGTCATAGGAATATGATTCCTATTGCTAGGATCATATTCACATGCCTCGCAGGTTATCGATGTTTCCATGATTAACATGTAGACTTCTCTTGGGAATTTACTCACTGGGCTCGTTGCTGTATGTGTTGGGCAACTGAGCGCAGATCCTGGTACGAGCAAGAGCAAGGGAAAGGAGGTACTAGGCGACTATCTCTGAGGTCGTTGCTGCTGATAGCTCGTGTTTGGATATCATGTATGTATATACTATTTTGCTGGGTTTTGGGGACTTTAAAACCTTATCACATGTATATGGATTACTGTTTACTTCATCTCAGTTATATAAATGGTGTTATCTTTGAATTTCCACTGCTTAGGATTAATAAATTCTCATAAAATGCGAATTTAAACGCTTCCGCCATTGTTATTAAAATTTGCCAACCTACTAGATGTTTAAATAAGTTAAATAACTTAATATAGTAGGATTAGTCAAACAGAGCATCACTTCACAGAGCTGTTGACGTGGCAGCAGTGATGATGTGCCCGGTGACGTGACAGGCGCTGTTGGGCTTGCAAGCGGAGGGCGCGGGTCACAGGGCGACCTCGGAATTTGGGGCCATCGCATAGGATGCTATAAGTTTTCTTTATCTAGTGGACTGGTTTTAGTTTTAAATAATTGTTATTATGTCCCTGCCTTGAGCAGAAACATCATTTCGGTTTTATGTTTAGATTTGGATTGTTTTAATTTCATTATTGCGAATAATAAATGCTCCATTTCTCGTAAAGACATTTTTTATGCAAATGTCGATTTGTGCGACGATCTTTATATTCTAACCATGAAAAGGTCCGTAGATACTCATGTTTTTAACGTAAATACAAAAAAAATTAAGTCAAATGATTTGAATCAAACCTACCTTTGGCATTGTTGACTTGGCCACATAAATGAGAAACACATTTCTAAACTCCAAAAATATAAACTTTTAGATTCATTTGATTTTGAATCATATGAAACATGTGTATCTTGTTTATTAGGAAAGATGACAAAGAGTCCCTTTACTGGACACAATGAAAGGGTAAGTGATTTATTTGGTCTAATACATACTGATGTATGCATTCTTATAAACACAATGGCTAGAGGTGGTTATCAATACTTCATTACTTTTACCGATGATTTTAGCAAATATGGTTACGCATATCTCATGAAACATAAAGGTGAATCTTTTGAGATATTTCGAACATTTCAGAATGAAGTGCAAAATCAACTTAGTAAAACTTTTAAAACACTTTGATCAGATCGAGGTGGTGAATATTTGAGCCAAGAGTTTGATGATCATCTTAGAAATTATGGGATCGTCTCATAGTTAACTCCTCCATCAACTCCACAATGGAATGGTGTTTATGAGAGGAGAAATCGAACTTTATTATATATGGTTTAGTCTGTGATGAGTCATGCAGATCTTCATATTTCCTTTTGGGGCTATGCCTTAGAAACTGTTGCGTTTACACTGAATCGTGTTCCTTCTAAAGCAGTTGATAAAACACCACATGATATGTGGTTTGGTAAAAAACCAAGTTTGTCTTTCCTTAAGATTTGGGGCTGTGAGGTTTTTGTACGATGACAGATCTCAGAAAAATTACAGCCAAATCTACCAAGTGTGTATTTGTTGGTTATCCTAAAGAAACTAACAGATACTACTTTTATAATCCTGCTGAGAATAAAGTGTTTATTGCTCAGAATGGTGTCTTCATGGAGAAAGAGTTTATTTTAAAAGACAATAGTGGGAATAAAGTTAGTCTTAAAAAAGTTCAAGAACTACAAATAAACACTCAACCGCTAGTAGGAGATCTACAAAGTCTTGAACTAGTTGAGCCTCCACAGGTATCATAAGGCCTACATAGGTCTGATAGGGTAAGACATCAGCCAGAGAGATTTGGATTTCTTATTACTGATAGTAGTGAGGTGTTGGTTATGGATCAAAATGAATCTATTACTTATCAGGAGACTGTGTCTAGCCCTGAGTTAGATAAATGGCTTAGTGTCATGAACTCTGATATGCAATCCATGTATGATAACCTAGTTTGGAACCTAGTTGATTTACCTGAAGGTGGTAAGACCATTGGATGTAAATGGGTTTTTAAGAAGAAAACTGATATGGATGACAATGTGCATACTTATAAAGCATGGCTAATAGCAATAGGTTTCAGTCAGACTCAAGGTGTTGATTATGATGAGACTTTTTCTCCTGTAGCCATGCTTGAATCTATTAGAATTCTAATTGCCATAGCCACACATTATGACTATGAGATATGGCAAATGGATGTCAAAACAGCTTTTCTAAATGAAAAGCTACTTGAGGACGCGTTTATGATACAACTTAAAGGGTTTGTTCATCTTAAGAATTCTAGGAAGGTGTGCAAGCTTCAAAGATCTATTTAAGGATTAAAGCATGCTTTTCAGAGTTGGGATCTTCTTTTTGATGAAGCAATTAAGGAATTTGGTTTCGTTAAAAATGAAGATGAGCCTTGTGTATACAAAAAGGTTAATGGGAGCGTGATTTTTTTTTTGGTATTAAATGTTGATATATTACTCATTGTAAATGACATCCCAACCTTGCAGAGTCTCCAGTCTTGGTTGGGGAAGTGTTTCTCAATGAAGGGCTTAGGAGATGTAGCCTACATCCTTGGGATTAAGATATATAGAGGGATAGATCTAAAAGGCTGATCGGCCTAAGTCACAGTGCTTATATTAACAAGGTACTGAATAGGTTCAGTATGCAAGACTCTAAAAGAGTGTCATTGCCAATGTCTCATGGTATAACTCTCAGCAAGACTCAATGTCTAAAGACTAATGATGAGCGAGAACGCATGAATATGATTCCATATTCATCAGATATTGGATTTATCTAGTATGTCATGTTATGCCCTTAAGATCGCCACGAGCAACTTTCTCCCGAACGAAGTGATAATCAAATTCGTGTTGTTTTAATATAAGTGATTGCATGTTTACTTTATAATAAGATCCATGGGTATTTGTTGAAATATCCTAAATGTCCCTAGTCGGTCATTATACACACCAGCAAATTCTACTATTAATGACCCCAGGTTTATGACAGTTTTGAAAAAACTGTCATTAAAATTGATAAATAATGATATTTTTTTAATAAACTGCCATCGAAGATGTCTAAATATTATTTTTTAAAAAAGATGACTTTTTTATCAAGGTTTTATGACATTTTTGTAAATGTCATTGATAAAAATTTAAAATTCATAATGTGTTGGGTAACAAACGAAAAAACAAAGAAAAAAATGGAGCCGCTCACGTTCAACCAACTTTCACCAAAAACTTGTGTTTGCTGCTCTCGAGAGGGTAAGGGTAATTTAGTCAAATCCGTTTTAGACTATAAAAGCCCTCGAAATCACTTTCTCGACTCACTCAACTTCATTCGCTACTCTCACCCTCTCGCCGCTCTCACCCTCTCATCACTCTTGAAACCTTAGAATTGAATACCATTAATGAAGACGGAATAGCTAGAATCAAAGATCTAGAGTCTACAGGTTTGGATTTGATGTTGTCGATTGGATTCATTGTTTGTTGTTGTTTTCAATCCCTAATTTGTTTCGCACCATTAATGTTTGTTGATGTGTTAATGTGTTTCTATGGTTTCAGGTCTTGCGAAGAAATCTGGAGAGGTGAAGGAGCTACAAATCGGTGTCAAGGTTCGTCTTCATCTCCGCCTTTTTCTCTATTGAATCGATTTTATTAGATTCTCCTTCTTCTTTGTGAATTTATTGCAAAATAAATGATTCTCATTTGATTCTCATTTGGCCAATTGCCTTGAATTCATTTGATTACATTGTATTGATAGTTTCATTTAGTGCGTATGTAGTGTTTGATGAAATTTTTATGAGGTCATAGATGATTGATTAGTTATGCTTCAATTATAGGATGGACTTGCTCATTGATTTCTTCATTGGGTTGCTTTTGGGGGAAATCTTCATTATTTTTAGTATAAGGTGAAAGTTTTGCAGGGTACTTGTGCTCAATAGGTGTACTTCACATACAACTATCAGATTAGTTTTCTCTGAGTTATTACTGATTTTGGCTCCACATACACTATGAAAGTTTGGGGAGTTTAGGTTAGGTTCGACTCTCACCATGAAGGTTTGGGGTGGGATGGAGGGCTTGAGAGGAGGAGGAGGATAAGACCCTCATCAGGAGAAAGAATAGGAATAAGAGAGATGGGAAGGCCATTGAGGGGAGTGGGTGGTGGTGGTGGTGTTGGTAAGAGTGCAAATATGAGATTTTTAAAGAGTGGACATTGGGACTGCAGCTTGGATTAGTGGGAGGAGTGATGAGTAGACACAGGAGAGTGTAGGGGGTGTTTGTATGTGCAGTACACTGTTTTTTAAATGAGAAAAAATTATAATGACATTTACAAGTTGCATAATCTAGTTTTGTTATGTTTTGGAAGAGTCATCTTGGCTTTCCTTTTTATTTATTTATTTTTTTCCTTGTGTCATAATCTATATTGGCACATATCAGAAACTTCTTAATAATAAATTCTCTTTCAAAGCAGGTTATGTGTGTGTCCTTCAATACTGGGGATCTCACCATTATCTTTTTGTTTATGAAAAAAGACAAGAAGGTTATTGAGAAATTCTAAAATGGATAAAAGTTGGACTAAATATCCAAGATTTTGTCATGAATACCAAGAAGGTGTCAACAGATTTATTCTTGAAGCTAAGAAGCATGCGAGGAATCCTGATATGGTTATTTATCCTTGTAAATCTTGTAAGAACTGTTCTCAACAAGAGGATAGTGTCTTGTATAATCATTTGGTCATGAATGGTTTTGATTATAACAACAAGATTTAGATACTCCACTGGGAATCTTCAGAAGTACCTCAAAATTTTGATTCACTAGACGATGATCTTGATATGCCTAAAGCTCACATAATGTATAATAATGCATATTTTTTAATGAAATGGGAACAGTGCGTATTGGGACCAGTGTTGAGGAGAATTATAGGAAGAAATTTGAAGATGCTACAATTCCCTTTTATCCCGGGTGTATGAAATATATGAAGCAATCAGCAACTATAGCTTTATACATGCTTAAAGCGTCAAATGGTATGACTGATAAGATATTCAATGAGCTTCTCAACCTTTCAAGGGATATATTTCCGGAAGACAATTGTCTTCCAAAGTCGTTGTATAAAGTGAGAAAATTCTTAAATGAATTTGATTTGGGATATGAGAAAATACATGCTTGTATAAATGATTATTGTTTATTCAGAAATGAGAATAAAGATTTGAATTCGTGCCCCAAGTGTGGAAGCTCTAGATGGAAGGCTAATTCTCGTACTAAAAAGATTAAAGTAGGGGTGTCTACTAAAGTTTTAGGCTATTTTCCTATTGTGCCAAGACTTAGAAGGATGTTTATGTCATCTGAATCTGCAGAGCACCTCAAGTGGGATTCAACTCATCATAGTCAAGATGGTATGGCTCGACACCCTGTTGATTCATTTGCTTGGAATTTTATTGATAAAAAATGGCCAAGTTTTGCCTCATACCCAAGAAATATCTGATTTAGGCTTGCCTCTGATGGATTGAACCCATTTGGTTATCAAAGTCCATACAGTTGTTGGCCAATGATGCTAGTAGTGTACAACCTTCCACCACACATGTGCATATCACTTGAACATTTGATGTTGAGTTTGCTCATACCGAGACCAAAGCAACCTGGGAATGACATTGATGTATATTTACAAACACTCATTGATGACTTAAAGATGCTTTGGAACATTGGAATTGAGATATACGATGCATATTCCAAGTCTATGTTTACATTGAAAGCAATCTTGATGTGGACCATAAATGACTTCCCTGCATACGGTAATCTTATTGGATGTACTACAAAGGCTGAGTTTGCGTGTCCTGTGTATGGTCCTGGTACATGCTCGCGTTGGTTAACATGTAGTAACAAGATGGTGTACATGGCTCATAGAAGATTTCTTTCACCAAATCATTTGTGGCGTGACAAGGAAAGTTGGTTTGATGGAACTAAAGAGAGAGGGGGCCCGACCAAACCAATGACTGGAAAAGAAATTGTAAACACATTGAAAGATTTTAAGAATGATTGGGGAAAATGCAAAAAAAGTTAGAGTAAGAAAAAGGGTGGTCTAATGAACATGTGGAAGAAGCGATCGATATTTTTTGAATTGTCATATTGGAAGGTAAATCTATATTGCATAATGACATATTTAGTTATTTTTAAATTTACAATTTTAGTTTGATTTAAAACATCTTCATTTTTTTTGTTAGCAGGACTTGATTTTGCGTCATAATTTAGATGTTATGCATGTGGAGAAAAACGTTTGTGAAAGTATTATTAGAACAATTTTGGACATGAAAGGAAAGTCAAAAGATGGGCTTGAATCCCGTAAAGATCTAGAGCTATTAGGTTTAAGAAAGGGTTTGCATCCCCAACAAAAAGGCTCTAAAGTCTTTCTTCCTGCGGCTCTTCATTCATTATCAAAGAATAGAAACGTGTCTTTTGTCAGAGGTTATTTGATCTTCAACTACCCGATGGATATGGTTCTAATATCAAAAATTGTGTCAAAGTGGAAGAGTGTAAAATGATTGGTCTCAAGTCACACGATTATCATATGTTAATGCAACAATTAATGTATGTTGCATTAAGAGGACTTTTAACGAAGGGACCTAGGAATGCCATTTTATGTTTAAGTTCATTTTTCAATGAATTATGCCAGAGAATCCTCGACAAAAATAAGTTGGAAGAACTTGAACATTACAATGCAGAGACATTGTGTATGTTGGAGAGGTATTTTTCGCCTTCATTCTTTAACATAATGATACACTTAACAATTCATTTAGGACGAAAAGTAAGATTATGTGGACCGGTCCACTTTAGATGGATGTACCCATTTGAGAGGTAATATTTAAGGCACAACTATTTTTTTAAATATTATATTTTTAACATCGATTTTTTTGAGAGAAATATTACTTTAGGTTTGTGAAGGTACTCAAGGGATATGTTAGGAATTGTGCACGCCCAGAAGGATGTATTGTCGAGTGTTATTTAGTCGAAGAATGTGTGAGTCATTGTAGTGCTTACATAAAATATAAAAGCTATGGGATCAAAACATCTTCGTAATGCAGATCATGGAGATGAAAGGATTTTGCAAGGGCTTCACTTTTTAAGGGTGAAGAAGGGCTTCACTTTTTAAGGGTGAAGAGTTTACATTATCTGATGAAATGTTGAAGGTTGTTCATCTTTACCTCTTATTAAATTGTGCTATAGTTGAACCATATATCACATAAGTATAACCATACATAGTCCTTAAAACCTTTGATTTTTGTTGATCAAAATCATTATCTTACTTAAATTTTTATCACACTTCCTAAGGATGCACAAGGATGAATTGAAGCAAGAAGATGAACAACTTTTGGAGAATAGCTCGTTGGTATATAAGAGACATGTAGACATATTTGCTTCTTGGTTATTGAACAAGGTAAACAAAATTACTTTGAAAGTAATCTTGATGTGAACAATAAACTTATTTAGGACTTTACTTATGAACAGATTAAATTACAAGAGAGTGCAAATACCACAGCTCCAGAGAGGCTTAGATGGCTCGCACAAGGTCCTAGACACAACAACTGCTTTTGATGGTTACATCATCAATGGAAAACATTTTCATATATTAGACATTGAGAAGGCAACATAGAACTTTGGCATACATCTTGAAACTGAAACTCCTTGTAAATCGAGAGATGAAAGACAAGTCATTGAAAAGTACTCTTATTATGGAGTCATAAGAAAGATTCTAATGTTGGATTTTCGTTATTTTGTGAAGCCAGTATTTCTATGTGATTGGGTGAACGTAAGTTTTGGTATAACAAAGGAGGATGGTTTTATTTTAGTTAATTTGTATGATGGATTATGGCAATATAAAAATGATCCATTCATATTGGCATTGCAAACCAAACAAGTTTTTTACTCCAAAGAAAGTCCAACCTTACACTGGCATGTTATACTTAGGCTCCATCCAGAGGTTTTCATGACTTGGAAACATTTTATGAGAGTATGTCGTCTCTCATTCACCTTTAGACATGTCGAGTATTGATGTATGTAATGTTGATGTTGATGAGTCACTTGTAAGAGAGGATTGTGAGGGTGTACTTGTGTAAATGAATTGAAAAGCTTGAATGAGCAATATGTTAGAAATTGTTTTTATGTATTTTGACTTTGTGTTTGTTTTTATGTTTTATTATTACAATCATAAAAATTAACTTCATTCGTTTCTATCATATGAAAAACGTTTCTCGCGATCACATAGAGGTAAAGTAATAATTTATTTTTGCCCTTTTTTCCTATTACTTGTTCTATATAGCATTGTTTTAAATGTTGCTTAACAAAAGTTTAACATTAAGTTTTTGTTTCTTCTTTTGATATTCCTCTGAACAAGCTACAAAGAGAGCAAAAAAGAGTTTACAAGCTTTAATTATTGCTGCCTTTCGAAATGAGAATGAACGTTTGAGAATAGTAGAAGAAAACAGATATATCAATACAAATGAGAAGAGGAAAAAGATGATAACAACAAAAGACAAAAGGGAGAAAGTGAGAATATCAAAAGAGAAAAGGAAGGAAGTGAGAATAGATTAATTTGATTTTTTTAATCTCTTAAATGATATACAAAGCGGCAAGGATGCACCAAATGACAAAGGAATGGAAGTGAGAGTACCAAAAGACAATGAAGATGAGGCAAGAATTACAAAAGACAAAAGGGAGAAAATGAGAATGTCAAAAGAGAAAAGGAAAGAAATGAGAATAGATGAATCTGATTTTTTTAATCTCATAAATAATATAAATTTAGGCGAGGATTTGTCAAATAGAAAGAAAAAAGGAAGAGGGCCCACTAAATTGCTTGGAGCAAACATTGTTGGTAAAGAGAACCCTCGATCAAAAGTTGAATGGAACGAAAGAGGGCAACCCGTAGGAAAGAATTCTGAAAAGTGTGTTTCACTACTAGGAATCCTGGCAAAGGAAGTGATACCACTAAACAAACCTAGCTGGACAAAGGTGAACATGGGTATGAAAAATACTATTTGGCTTCTTTTACTGGTCAGCCTAACATATATTATTTTCTTATTTCTACTTAAGTATATGTCTTACACTTGTAATTTTTTTTATTTTGTTTAATATTGAAGCAAAAATGCATAATTGAATAATATCGCAAGAAGATTGTATTTCGATTATACAAGCAAAATCAGATATAAACCTACACTAAGGTCTCCAAAATCTAGCTGCTAGTCCTCATAAGAAGTCACCTAGGCAGGGCTCCTTGCCACTACTGCACTCCGCTCTATTTACACGCACCGTCACAAACTAGACGGTGAGTAACTGAGAGAAATCGAAAGTAATGCTAGAAGAATATAACATTAATTCATGACTTTTCAAGTAAAGCAATCTAAATATCATGCGGTAATTGAGAAGCAGGAATTTAAATAGATCAAGTGCATTATAAACAGACTAATAGATATCAATCGAAACATGTGTTCTAAGAATTCAAAAGAGGGCCATAAGTGGTCTAAATCATAGCAAAACGGCGAAGACCGCATGAGGTCTCCTCGAGCATCTTCATAAGCGAAGGCACAACCATGATAAGAGGAACACAAGCCCTCCAACCCAGTACTTGGTGTCACATGATCACTATGGGTGGTCTCACACTCCTATACAAAAGTGCCTACGTTACCCCACTATTACAGGGGTCGAGTACTATCGAGACAAATACTTACGCCAAGAACACACCACAAGGAATAGAACGGAATGCCAATAATAGATCATAGCAAATCAGAATAAATGATAATGAATCACATGGTATTTCCTTACTAGCTTACTAATCATACATAAGCTTGTGGGCTAGTGTACTTACCTAACTAATCGCAATACGATACAACTCCAGTGACTCTAACGCGTTCCCACAGTTTCCTGACTACATGGCACCCCAATAGATAGGGGTTATGGTAAATAAATACCTCTAGATAAACCCACAAAAAATTTCCAGTTTACCTACTACCTAAGTTGCCATGGGTGGCGCTGTCCAGAAGGACGCCTCACGGCGCCTACACGGCATAAGATTTTGACTCCCTGGTCGAGATGCATGTGAGTCACACAGTGAGAACATAGGCCAAAGGCATTTTCATGGCATCTGTAAGATATTCACAGATCCAGACACACTCTGTCGCGACGCCATGGGGAGTTGTTCTTCACGGCGTCGTCAGGACGAAATCTCAAAATAAAAAGACACTATTTGCAACGTCGCGAGAGACATCGTCATAAACATTGGTCTTATGGCATCTCCGCAGCGTAGGTGTGAACTCAAAATAGGCTCTGAACCACACGTTTGTGAGAGACGCCGCTACGCTATAAAAAGTGCGACATCTCGTGGAAAAATCAAATTACAGAATCACAGAACACGAAATCGGAAATCCCACTATTTGCTAACATCGCCCATGTGTTTTCGGGCATCAAGAATCCCCAAAATCGACTCTGAATTGTCGTGGGATGCCCAGACTCAATTAGAAATCTAAGATAAACAACTAAATTCGAAAATCCAATAAAATTAACAAAATACATCAAAGAGCAACATCGACATCGATACCGCGTGTTGATCACTCCGAGAGTTGCCAAGACACTGGTGATTCAACAGAATCTACTCTAGCAAGGCACCCTTGGTCATTACGATTAATTAAATGAAACAATCAACCCAAAAGTAAAGAGAAGAAACAACGCATAAACGGAGAAGAAGAGAGAAAGAAGAGTAGAGTGCTCACCTTGCTCCGGCGAGATCTACTCTAGCGAGGCTCCGGTTACCACCAAATAGGGCTAGTCAGCCTTTCTTGTTCACAAAGAAAGAAGAGAGGAGAAGAGAAGAGAATGAATAGTGAAAAGGGAATCAAGTGGTGGAGTGGTCCTTATATAGTCCCTTTCATCATTCACTTGTATGCGCGCATCTCGAGGCAAATACATCAGCACCCCCTTTGGAGTGTTCCCCAAGTCTAACTCTTTATGTTGACTCTACTAAGTGACTAGGTTGTCACTTAGTTATTCAGCTCCCATGTTGATCCTGCGCTCCTCGGCCTGTATTTCACCACCACTTAATTGTTATGTACTCGTCGTCGCGTCCACATTTCGACTCAAATAAAATATTATATTTATTATTCAAAAATCCATTTGTTTAGGTTTTTTTGTATTTTAACTCCCCCATTTTCCTAAGCGAGGCCTTACTCAACTAATGGTCGCTTAAACGGCCCTAAACACGTATTAGACTATCATACTAATACAAAACAACACAGTATCATAAAATTACCTCAATGTCGATTCCCGAAGTCCGAAATACCATGAAGTATCACGCAGCCGGTTTACGATCCTGACAAGTGTAACACAAGTTGGGTTAAATTTTTTTTAGGGTTGTTACAGTAGTCGAACCCATTTGGATACCCAAGAGATCCCTGAAGTTTTTAGATATTTTTAGGGTTTAGGGTTTAGGGTTTAGGACCCGTGGCAAAAACTCCTGGTGGCATTGATCAAAATGTGAAATTCCCACTTACACTATTCCAAACATCGTAAGTCACACTGTGGCTAATATTGCTGGCGGCGTCACATAAATTGTGAGTTCTCCAATCCCTACTGTTTCAAACACCATGGCAAACAAGGTCCATGACGTCCCTCGCAATGTCACTTGCTAATCACATTTATGGGGTTTTTTGACACTTCGGCTTATGTTGCGACGTTCCGAGGCTATCCTAAACTTCTCGAGACGTCGTTACCAAACTAACACCACTAAAAACTTATAAAACTGAGCTCAACCAAAATCTTAACTCAGCCAAAACACCCGAACGTAACGTCAAAAAAAAGATAATGAAGTGATGAGTTGAGATCTTACCTCACCTCAAGTGTTTACTGTTGCTCCGCGTCATCGCGAGCTCTAGAATTCTCGTCCAGCCCTCTGCTCAGCGAGAGAGAACGAAAAAAAGAAAAAAACAGGAGAGAATGTGAGAAACATCGAGAGAGAGAGAGAGAGAGAGAGAGTTTATCCTTACCTCATCATCAGCTCCCAACACGTATCTCGAGGCACATCCGACAGTCACCAAATCATCCAGTCGTCACCACCGCTTCAGCACACACCAGCCAGCTGACACAAAACAATGACTCAGCTGGGTGACACGCGTCACTTCTTAGCTATGTTTTCACCTCTTGATCACACTACGACTCCCCGTCGTGTACGAATCGAACACTAACAACCCGAACCCTTTCCCAGGTTAATTAATTAATGTATTTTATTTGCAGGTCTCCCACAAATATCTTTCCCCAGCACTATGTACCCATATTTTGTCCGCTCAACCCTCGTTCAACACGTTCTTCGAGAGAACCCAACTCGTAACTAGACATTATCGTCCTATCACACAAACACAAGTATAAATAGGTACTACACCAAGTCATATAATCATAACTTAAACTTTTGAGTCGTTACAGTTGCCTTATCTATTAAGAATAGGGGAACGAGGATTTTGGTGACTCAAACATCTATAGCCTATATGGGGAAACAGTTTTGAAACTTATCTTTCTAAAATCAATTAAACAAGACATGGAGGGCTAGATTGTAGAGTCCTAGACTTAGGCATGCTTTATTCTTTTGTTTTACAATCTATTTACTTTCTTGCATTTTAGTAGTTATTAGAAAAACTATTTCCAAATCCCCCTAATTTTACTTTTCTATTTGTTGAACTTAGTTTGACCAAATCCTATGGATTTGACCCATGCTTGCCTCTACTACAAGTGGGAGTGGTAACCTTTCACGGGTTATATTTGACACGAACGACACATGATCAAATTTTGGCGCAGTTGGCCAATTCAGTTCCAAATTGAGTTTAACTTTTATTTTCTTTATTTTGTTTTTGTTGAGTTTTTCTTTTTGTGTCTACTGGTTTATGCACGATAGACTGACTTGATCTAAGTCGATTGGTTCATTGTTACCTTTTGACTCAGAAATTGATAAGACCTATCGGAGGTGTGTTAGGGAAGCTCTTACCAAAGAGGTTACTATTCCCCAAACCTCTACTATGGCTGACGATGCTCATCACGTTGGTGACGATCACCAGATTACCATGGGGCGCATTAATGAAGATCTAAAAAATCTTCTTCCACAACCTTATGCTAAACTCTCCACACGTTTTCGAGCTTAAGTCCGGCTTTATTCACCTCTTGCCACATTCCATGGCATAGAGAGTGAAGACCCGGTGGTGTTTCTTAAGGAGTTTCAGACGAGTTGCTAGTCAATGAAACCTCCCCAAATGGAAGAAAATGAGGTGAAGCTCCAAGCTTTATCGTTTTGCTTAAAAGATAAAGCCAAAAAATGGTTATTTTATCTCTGCCCTGGTTGTATTAACTCATGGCACGGAGTGATAGATGAATTACTCAGGGACGTAGGATATGGCAGCTCAACTCATCTCTAAGATATGCAATATCAAGATGAAGATCAATGAGTCTTTTGGTGTTTATTGGGACCGTTATAAGTGTCGATTGCCCACAATATGGCCAATCTAATAAGGCCATTGTTTAGTTCTTTTATGTCAGCATGTCCCCTGTAGAGAGGCATATGACTGATAATGCTTATGGATGTAACAGCCCAAAATTTATTGACGATGTTATTTAAGTTATTTTCAGACTTGAACTTCAGTTCAAGCCCACGGGGACACCTCCCAATGGTTAGGACACACCTGACAGGGCATAAATTGTTATTTTTTGTCCATTGGTTGCATAATTGAGACATTAATTATTAATTTATTTATATTGCATCGTATATGTGTGTTTAAATTGATAAATCGCGCGAGTTGGTGTGACAGGTATTTGCCTAAAAAACAAGTCAATGTGGATACCGAACGGGCAAAATACAGGTACACACTAAGTCTAGGAAATGACTTTTATAAACAACCAAGGTTAATGTGACAAAATATTAAATATAAAACAACAATCTAGGCCATATTGATTGAAATATTAGGTTATGACGCACGTCACGGTGCATTTAGAGGTGTTGGACGCTGTGAAGACTAGAGGATAAGTGGATGAGACTTAGGGGTTGAGTGTCCTATTGGAGTCATCAAAGTGAGTTGGATGGCCCAAATAGAGGTCTTAGTATATCCTCGAGATATGTGAACACACCTTGATGAGATTAAATGGATATATATTGACTTTTGGGGTTTTGTTGACACTTTTCTCCCACACCACACTAGAATCCAAAAATTGGATAAAAAGAGGGAGATTTTGGTGAAGATTCTTGGAGTTTTGGAGAGGATTTGTGAAATCAAATAAGAAATTAAGGTGATCATCTCCACTTTCTTTCAATTCTCCATTAAAATGAAGCTCAAATTCAGGATTTAATGGTGGTAGTTGACAGTGTTGTTAAATTTTGGAGAAAAATAAATTGTAATGGTGATTTTAGGTTGTTGATGAAGTTGTTGTTTTGTTGGTGTTGTTTTGATGTAATGGAGAAGAGAAGAGAAAGAAAGAAAAACAAATGAAAAAAATTAAATTAAAACATTTTTAGATAAAAATAAATTATAGAAAAATATGGAAAATAGCTAGAAAATTATGAAAAAATTCAAAAAGATCAAAGAAAATATGAGACATTGGAAAAAGAGTAGGAAAATGGGTTTCGAGACTTTTTTGGGCGTTTGACACTCGGTGTAACCCGAAAAATGTGTAACAAATAAAAATTGGAATAAAATTATAATTTTTTGTGGCAATATAAAATCAATTAATTTAACACTAAATCACTTAAAATGGTTTATTCGGACACCAAGGAATTAGTAGACTATAGTCGGGTGTCGTGCGCACATCCTAAAACGTAAGCAGGATCGGATTGAGGTATTTTGTAGGCTTTGGAGTGTTATTTGAAGTGTGTAAACCCCTTAAGAATCATACTAGAGGATTTATTTGTTTCGTTTGATCTACTTATTGTTCTTATTCATTTCGTACTCTATTCTCGTGCTTGCTTGGTTTCATGGTTGGTTGTTTGGATTGCCGCCAAATTTTTATTTTGTGGTATGTGTACAAACTTGGGCACGCTAAACTGTAGGTATAGATTAAGGTGATGGACCAGTGGAGGGGTTATAGAAGCCCACTGGAGGGATCCTTATATCTAGAGTAGGGTCTAATCTGCTACACGTCGCACATCCATTTGGTTTCATCAGTGTTATTTATGCATGTGTCACCATTTACAGTTGCATGTTTATTTCGTATGTTTATTTAACATTATTATTGGCTTCCATATTATAAATGTTTGGTGATTTTTTTGGGGATTTACTCAATAGACTCGTCATCTGGCTTGTTTTGATGGCTAAGTGCATATTTTTCTACGAGTAAGGGTAAGAGAATTTTGGGCAACTACCTTTGAGCTCGCCCAGTGTTTGGCACATCACTCGTAGGTGCGTATATTTATTTTGATATTTTGATTTCTTTTGGATATTAGGGGACTTGAGAGAATTGTGCATATATATACTTAACGTTTGAGTTATCTTGTCGCCATGTATACAGTGTACTTTATGTTGGATTTTTCACACTAGGATAATGCTCTATATGACATGAATTTTATATTTATTTCATGCTATTCATGTCAATTAAGATCTCCACAGTTAATGTTGAGTTTGTGGGGTTCATACGCAGCGAAAAATTTTAAAACAATTTTTGAAAGAACCCCAACAAGATCGCAAATAAGTTCTGTTAAACTAGATCTATAAAAGTAAATCATACCTTGATTCGTGATTTCCTTCTCTGATTGTTCGATCTTCAAGATGTTTAAGCGCTCGTCCTCTATCAGAAATCCACACACGAACAGTGACCGTAATTTGGAGTGCTAGCTCCAAGAGAGATAGAAAAAGTTTTTCTTTCTCTCCCAAATCCAGATAGTACGAAAATTGGAAAAACGAAATTCTTATTACATTTTTGGGTATCACCCTATATTTATATGTGTTGATAAGCTCTCACTTAAAACCTTATTCGTAATACAACTATTGTATTTACGTTGTTCAAATAAATTCGTAATCCAACTATTGTATTTACGCTGTTTAAGTAAATTACACATATACCCCTATTAATAAGTTATCATATAACAAAGCATAAGGGCTTATATATTATGAATTTTATCTTATAAAATTCAATACTCTTGACCATTTGAAATTGCACAAAGCCATTCTTTGTGTGCGATCCAATAGATTCATGTGACTTTGGTAGTGAACTAAAACCATTTTGCACAAGTCATAAGCGGTCTCTAGCAAGACATTATGACTACCCAAGTAGAATGAATATCAAAATCGATACAACTTAATAAATAACATATGTCATATCCTTTTGTCGTGCGATATCCTTTGATTAAATATAAGGCATGAAAAGTCACCCTTAATGTTCAATCATACTAGTCTCGATCTTTAGATAGATTGAAAACATCTAAGTGACATTGGTCATATCAATTCACTTGGACTTGGTCATTTAACAATCTAACACATTGAGGGATCCACTGATATCTTTCTCTTTACGAGAGCGACAAATTCATTCTTGATTACACACCTTCACATATTGCTCACATGATAACCAATTATAATATTTATAATCATTTGGTTAAAGACAACGTTTGATTGTGTCAAGTTATCATGCTCCTAATATTGAAGTCTATGGTAATCTCAAGTCGAATGACTAAATGATATACCTATCAAGAGTAACACCTATGACTTAATCCATGTGGTGTTCTCATAGCGAGTCGGTCCAACACCTTGTTCCTTAACAAGTACTCATGATCTCGATTCGTATCTCTATACGCATGATTATCACATGACCATCAATCAAGACTCACACTAGTCTTAATTCATTATAGTTCCAGTATCACTACAAGAAATTTGCCTATTAATGACATTTAAAAACTGTCGTTAAAGATGACAATTTTCAATAGTCATAGAATGGGGGTGTCGTGGAAAGTATTTCCTTACAATGACAACATGTTTAGTGTCATCTTTAACATTTAATGACACTTAAAACTGTCATCGTAACTATACAATGACATTGAACAATTATCATAAAAGAGCTTTAACGACAATTTTAAATATTGTTAAACTGTATAACAAATAAAAAATCAATAAAAACTATTGAAATGTATATACAACCTATTAAACAATCAAATTCATTGCACTAAAATTAAAATACCAACAATATCTAAATTCAAATTCAAATTCAAATAACAATTTCAATATTGTATTACACCATGTATTTTCAAAAAAAAAGCTACACCATGTATTTAAAAAAAAAAAGAAAACTACGCCATGTAACAATTACATATAAATGAAACATGGAAAGATGAGTACACTTTCAAATTTACAAGTTTTCTTCTTTGCAACATATTTGACAAAAAAAAATTAATAATAGTGTAGCATATCTTTTGATCGAAGAACATAGAGGGAAAAAATTCAAATGAACCCAACCAAAATGGCAACCCAAAAAGTACCAAATTTTTGTCAAAACTCTAATGAGCACAAAAAACTTGGTCTTCTCACCATCTAAGTCACAACTAAATATCTAACAATAACAATTAAGTTTCTCACCTTCCAAACAAAATCATCAAATCATGACCACAATAAACAATCTTACAAACCATATTCGTAATGCATAAAATTAAGTTAATAGAAGAAATCAACTTTTACAAATGGTTAGACAATAAGAGAGTTTAACAAATGCTTCGAATGATAGAAACTGACTATGACAGAAAATTTTTTTTAGGTAGAACTATGACTGAAACTTTAAGTTCTCAATCTTATGCATCCCTCTTTCGAAGGGTTACTACAAAGGAGCAAACAAACAATTCTAATGGTTCTTAATCTTTTTTTGGCAAGAGTGGTTCTTAATCTTTTAGTTCAACATACAATTATCAAAATCACTAATGATCCCATTTCAAATTATGGTTTAAGAAATTCTAACACTCTATGTGACTTAAATACAAAACACTGTTGAAACTTCAATAACCCAAATTGCAAAGACAGAACACCATTCAAGTCCTTGAAACACAAAATTAGACCTCCACCAAATCAACAAACATTGACAGAATGTAGACATTGTCATATAAGGTTTCTTTCATTCAGCCTAGGCTTGCCTATACTACAACAAACAACAATTGAAATCATTCATTAAAATAAACAAAAATTTCAGATATTGATCTACGACTTCAAATTTGAACTTGAAATTTCAAAGCAAGATCGCATGTTGCTCAGTAATCAATATCACACTTCAATTCGAAAATTTCTAAAGACAAATTAACCAACTAACCTTCAGTGGCCTCTCTTATCGTCTTAAAACCCAAACCAATACTTTTCGAAAATCAGATATCGCCTTTCCTTGACTTCTTCGAACTGCATCAACATAAACATCAATCATAGAAAAGTCATCAAAACATCGATGACGACACAAATTTGTTCAAACCAACATTGAACGAAAACACAAACAACTCAAATTGATTTGAAACTTAGGAGTCAGAACTTGCACATTCTACTTCCAATGAAATTGCAACCAATAACCAAACTACAAACAGAGGACGTCATTTGCAATCAACAACTACTTATGACCAAGAAAAAAAATTAACATAGTCGAAAGATCTTCACTTTTTCTAACACCAACAATTGACAATTAAAAGAACACTATAAACTTCATGAACACATTGAAATGTGTTGAATTTGATATAGTTAAAAGAACCCGATCAAAACACACAAAAAAACTTTCAAAAATGAAAAAACAAATTCAGTTACTTAAATATATAATACAAAAAGAATTAAATAAATTACTTTTCAAAATTTCAAAACAAATCAATATACTTCGAAGGCTAAGCAAATGTACTCACCATTGCATCATCCACAGTAAAGTGAAGACGTGAAGGTCGAGGCAAGGTGATATTTGAAATTGAAACATCCCTTACCCAAACCTTATAACAGTCCGACCCCAGAGGCACATCATCCACTAAAGCAGAAGGATCTGTCGAAGAAATTTCTCCATATGCCACCACTTCTCCAGATGCAATCTAATGAAGTAACTTGCATGGCTTCCCATTAAGGTTCTCATTATCATCAAGGCGAAACTACAAACAAAACATTTATCTAAATATTATACTGCTATCACAAGACCTTCAATACATATTGTAATAGAAAATATACAGTTATACAAAAAGCAATTACTGCTAAAACATCTGTGGATGTATATGCATTTCCAACACCATTTCTACTTATATTCTTTTTGTATGGAAAAAAGAAAAAAGGGAATAGAATTAGTACTTTTCACGCATCAAATAACTAACATATGACTTTATATAAAACGTTAACTTACCATGCTCGAAGTCAACTATGAAATTATTTCTACTATCACCTTTTGATGCTCCTGAAACCACACCCAAAAGGGGGTAAATTAGGTGTATTGAGAAGTTAACGCCCTTTTTAATTTAGTTCAATAATCAAGATGTTATATGCTCACCAAAATGCGAATATGGATGCTATGCAAGTGAATGGGATAGAAAAGATGGAAAGGGACACACGATTTATAGTGGTTCGATCCAATGATCTACATTCACTATCTAACCTCCCCGATTAGCATTTTTAAACCCCCACTTATATTGCAAATAAGTGTCACAACCTAAGCTTACAAGCCTAGAATGTCTAATTACAATTAGGACTTCCTACCTAGCCGCAACTAGGATTTATGCCTAGCCTCAACTAGGTCTTCCCTTTGACTTAGATTCCACTAAGTCTTACAATCATCCAATTATAACCAATAACTGAAAATAATGAAATATACTTTACAAAATGAAGTGGCACCAAGTTCAAATATTAGCAAGCCTCCTAGAGCCTAACCACTCTAATGCATGCAAGTATGAAAACAATTGAGAAATGCAAATATGTCACTGATTTTATGCAAAACTCAAATATGAAACCGTTTCAAACAAATCGATTAGAACAAATTCGATTTCAAATCCAAAGAACAAGAAGTTTGATAAAAAGTCAAGTTTAAGTGCAAACTTTTTGTCCAAACTAATCCTAGGGTTTAATAAAATAAGTTTAAACATAAAACCCAAGATGAGAGTGTTCAAATAACACAACAAATAATTTTTCAAGTCAAACACAAACTTATGGAATTTAAGCACAAGAAAAAAGCTAGGACAAAAGACTTTCTTACAACCCCAAGAAGGTGACTTGAAAATCCATTTTGGAGAGGTTGTTGTACACCTTATAAAGCTTCAAAGATGCTGGTTTTGAAAGTAAATAAACAACCTCAAGAATATTCTTTATGTTCTTCACAAAAATCCAAGCTTCTCCTTTTGAAAGTTTTGAGCTCTTGTGTGTTTTCTCGCTTGTTGGGGACAAAACTATGTATTTGGTGGTTTTATAATGTTCCACATTCCTTTTATCAGTTTATGACCGTTCTAGGGATCCAAGGGTTCAGATTTAATCAAGAATTCAAATTAAAGTGTGATTTTTAGCTTTTTAAAAAAAACTGTCAGGAGAGCAGTTAGCGCTCTAATATTCAGATCTAGCGCGCTAACTAACTCTGCACTTAGCGCGTTAATAAAGTTATTAGCGCGCTAACTGTAGGGACCTCAAAATAAATATTTTCGTCCTTTGGTTAGTGACCCTTTTATCGCGTCTGGGACCCAACCAACCCTCATATAACATATTGCATATGTTTGTTATGAGTCATTAAGCATATTTGGGTGGTTCGGATATTTTCACAAATCCCGAAAATGGAAAATCTAGGGTTCATGACATGCAAGGGGATTTTCTGCAAATATGCAGTTTTCTTTTCAAAACCTTTCAAAAACTAGTTTTTATTTTTCGAAAATTTCCACAATGGTTTTTAAAATGCGATGTGAGCATAAACACACGGTTTATCATTGTTTAATCTTATAAGACTGATTCAAGTGTTAAGCTTAACTTAAAACTTCAAGTAATCACTTGACATTTGAAAATCTGTTTTAAAAACACAATGTGCATGAACTAATGCAATCGGCTTACGTAAATGAACTTGTATACCTTACATCAACGTTACAATATGTAGTTTGATATTTCGTTTTCATTCCCTTATATATGTCGAATCTTGAGCTTGTTTGACTTGAATGCTCGAATACTCGTGATGTGATGTTTTGCAACCTTTGACAAAACTGAAAAGCACTTGATATTTATTAGTATATTTTTCACCTTGTTTGTTTTCATCAAAATCCTGGACGGAGTAAAGTGACTAACTACTTAGTTCAAAAATCTCTCCTTTTTATAATAACAAACAAAGTGAACTTGACGAGCATAAAACATAATCCAAGTGTGTTCATATCACATTCATGATTATACACATCATACAATTTTCATTCAAATGTTCAAGTTCAACCACATTAATGTTCAAGTTCAACCACATTTTCTCTCTCGTTTGATACCATCAAAAAGTGGGGCCAAGCTCCCCCGTATAGCAAGCATAATAGAAAAGGAAGCGAAGAATAGAATCAACAATGGAGAAATGAGCTCCCCCTCACTTCATGCATATCAATAAACAACAATGTGCACATTCAAATACAATGAATCATAGATATCAATGAAGAGCATTACGCATTTAATCGATGCATAACAATAAACGGAGGCATGTTATTAACTTAGAGATATGCAAAAAAACTTCATGATATAAATTGCATAGAGAAATGGAGGCATAGTTGTGGCATTAAACACGAGTCTACAAAAGAGGAATTTTTCATGAAAACATCTAAAACTAACATTTATGAGTCTAATGCTCCCCTTAACAAGAATATCCCTAAACACTCTTCCTTAAGGATGATGGTTGACTGCTGAGCCAGAGACACGACCATCGCGCGCTGGCGTAGCTAGTAGCAACTGACCATCGATGCGATGTAGCTGATTACTCTGACGCTGAAGACTCATGTCGAAGGCAGTGAAAGTCTGAGTCATATACTCATGCATGTATCCCAACTGCGCAGAAATGTATGCCGACAATGGAGACATCTCAAGAGGAGGGGTGAATTCGTTGAAAATCGAAAGAGGTGGAGGTTGTGTCAACGGATGTTGCGGCTGCTGCGGTGGAGCTGTAAACTCTTGATGAGCTTCATCATCGCCATCATTGCTATCATCGCCATCATCGCCTTGAGAAAAAACATAGTTGTATTCCAAATAGTTCGACACATCGATGGAAGCAACTGGAGAGTCTGTAGGTAGTGGAGAATCATAACCGCCGTAATGCTAACCATCCGGGATTTCATCTACCCGTATCCATTTATGCTTTTCACGAATGTAGCGATACTTCATGGCTTTCAATGTGGCCATGTCAATGGTGTCATAGACAAAGAGTGGACGACCACTTAAAGTGAGATCCACCTAGGCGAACTCCAGGTAGGATGTGATTATATGAGCATAGGGAAAATGACGACCCGAGCTACACGTGCTCGTCATATAGCCGATAATAATATGGGGAAAACTAAGAAGTATCATACTAATCAGGTGCCCAAGGACAAACATGTCGAGTAGAGTGACATAATTCTTACTACCACACGTGGAAGAATAACCTTATGAAAAACCTTATGAAGAAGGTGAGATATAAGTTTGAAATCAGTGTCAGTTATTCCAGACAGGTATTCGGTTACCTTCCTTTTCAACCGCAAGAATGAATTCAACAATACAAGCCGATCAATTGGCCAACTCAGAAATTTGCACACAATCGTAATAGTAGGAGGGTGCAAAGGAAGCTGAAGCCGTAGAGCAAAATTATCAGGGGTGATTTCTATAAACCGGCTACTAATAGATAATTTAAGTACAAAATTATTTGCCGTGGCAAGTTTGGAATAGAAAACCCTAACCAAGGGGGTTATAATTAGCATTGTATGCACAAAAGGTAGTTCATCCCACCCTGTCGAAGACCTACCGAACTGGGAGATAAGCTTTATCAAAGAAAGCAAAATCAGCAATGGTGGGCCTAAGAATTTTGGCATTCGTGAGCCGTGGAGCCACCGACTCTAAGATAGACTTAGACTCATGAATGGACTTGGTATGACCCTTATTTCGTGGGGCATTTGCTGGAACTGTGACGAGCTGGTTGTGGTTAGAGGAATGAGTGGACTTGGACTCACTGCTGGATGAGGAGGATTGGACAACACGACGTGCAGAGGGGCGACGAGAAGACGATGTAGGGGTAGGTCAAGAGGTTATGGGGGCAGTTTGACAGGAAGAGGAACGGGTGGAGGTTCGACAAGTAGATATAGGAGAATGAAATTCTAGGGCTTAGTGACCAAAACGTGAAGAAACTGCAAGGAGAGTGAGGGATGCTACTTGAGGGTGGAGAGGAGCACGATGGAGACGACAGGAACCAAAGAGGGGAAGAGAGACGTGTGAGGCAAAGAGATTGAGGGCAAATAAATGTATTTATAACTGTCTGGCCAAGCGATATTAGCACGCTAATGATAAAATTAGTGCGCTAATGGGTCAATTAATTAGTTTGGGCTAGAACAAAATTAGCGCGTTATATCTGCAATTAGCGCGCTAATTGCTCTCTGGAATTTTCGGAGTAAAATTTTTGACTTTTTGACATACAACTCTGACTCACCTCAAACTTCATGGGCACTTCACTAACACCATATAAAAATGTTCAGAACAACTAGAGCATATGTAGGAGGTCCGATTCACGAGACATGCCTAACTCACATCGAATCTTAGAAAATTGATCTCTAGACAATGGTTTGGTGAAAATGTCAGTTAGTTGATCCTCTATGGGCACATGAATGAGTTTAACATCGCCCTTTTAAACATGATCACGAAGGAAATGGTGCCTAATCTCAATGTATTTTGTACGAGAGTGTAACACTGGATTTTTTGATATGTTAATTGCACTTTTGTTATCACAATAAATTTTAGCACAACCAACTAGGAATTGATAATCCTCAAGTTGTTATTTCATGTACAGAACTTGAGCACAACAACTCCCAGCATCCACATATTCAGCTTCCGTCATAGACAAAGCAATGAAAATTTGTTTTTGCTAAACCATGATATAAGTGAATTTCCTAGCAAATGACAAAATCCAGAAGTTTTTTTCCTATCAACTAGACTTCCTGCATAATCAGAATTAACAAAACTTCAGAGTTCGAAACTCTTGGTTTTGTTGAACCACAATCTTAAGTCTTGTGTTCCACTTAGATACCGAAATATGCGCTTTACACATTTTAAGTATGACTCCTTAAGATCTGATTGAAATGTAGCACATAAACACACACTAAACATAATATCAGGCCTACTAGCAGTCAAATATAGGAGGCTACCTATCATTCCATGGTAAAGTTTAGGATATATGGATTTTCCTAGTTGGTCTTTGTCCCTTTCGATGGTGGAACTACTAGGAGTTTCACATGCTTTCTGATTTTCGAATTCGAACTTCCTTAGCATGTCCCTCACATACTTTGCTTGATTTATAAAAATACCATGTTTGGATTGCTTTATTTGCAAACCTAGAAAGTATGTTAGTTCACCCATCATGCTCATTTCAAATTCATTTGTCATTAATGTTGAGAATTCATCACATAAACGTGTGTTGGATAACCCAAAGATAATATCATCAAAATAAATTTGAACGAGTAACATATCACTCTTTTTTATCAAAATGAACAAAGTAGGATCTAGCATTCCTTTCTTGAATCCTTTATTAAGTAGAAATGCACTAAGTATGTCATACCAAGCTCTAGCAGCTTGTCTTAGTCCATATAAGGCTTTTTGAAGATGATAAACATGACTTGAATGATCATGATCTTCAAAATTCGGTGATTGTTCTATATATACTTCTTCATTGATGAACCCATTTAAGAATGAGCTTTTAACATCCATTTAGTATAGTTAAAACATATTGTAGCAAGCATAAGCAAGCAACATTCGAATTGCTTCTAGTCTTGCTACGGGTGCAAAGTCTTCCTTATAATCAATTCATTCCTCTTGATTGTAGCCTTGTGCAACCAATCGTGCCTACAATTTCACCCTCCTCATTCTTTTTGTTTCTAAAAACCCATTTGGTGCCTATAATAGTATGGTCCTTAGGTTTAGGTACTAGTGTTCATACCTTATTCATAACAAAGTGACTTAGCTCTTCTTGCATAGCCATTACCTAAAACTCATCTCTTAAGGCATCATTTATCTTGGTGGGCACAGTTTGTGATACAAAAGCTATGTATCCCTCATCTCGATGTAATGTTGACCTAGTGATTATCCCTTCGTTTTAATCACCTATAATTTATTGGGAGGGATGGCCAATAAGAAGTCTTGAATTCTTATGTGCACTTGTTTCGGATTTTATGCTTACCTCGACCTCTTGACTATTTGATGTTTGTCTTAGGGTGCCATCGTCTTCATCATCAATTCTTAATTTTTCCAAATTGTGCATCATTTTTACTTTGGGATCTACTTCATCAAATTTCACATAGATAGACTCTTCTATGGTTTTGGTTGATCTATTGAACACCTGATATACTTTGCTATACATGGAGTAGCCTAGGAAAGTACATACATTTGACTTTGGGTCAAATTTGTCCAAATGATCCTTATCATTTAGAACATAGCAAGTGGAACCGAACACCTTAAAATAACTTACGTTGGGTTTTCGACCTTTTCATAGTTCATAAGGAGTCTTTTTCACTTGTTTTCAGACATTTACTCTATTTATAACATAGCACGCTGTATTAATGGCTTTAGCCCAAAAATGCTTAGCTATGTTGTACTCATTTAGCATAGTCCTACACATCTCTTGGAGTGTCCTATTTTTTCTTTCAACAACTCCATTTTGTTGGGGTGTTCTAGGAGAGGATAATTGATGTGTATATCCTTGTTTAGCACAAAAATCCTCTAAGTTCCTATTTATGAACTCACTACCTCTATCACTTCTAATGATGGTGATTGTCACAGGGCCAATTAAATAGGGGTTTTTCTCTAGGAAATTTTTCTTTCTCAACCGAACCTGTGGTGCCTAAGGGCCACCTTAGTTCAGCACACCAATACTTGAATTAAAGGGACAGCAAGCAATAGGCAACAAGGAAACGTTTTTACTAGCTCTCAATTAGGAATACAACTGTCGAATTACATGCTTCCCCAAGCTCAGAGCCCTTGGCTTTATAGACTAGCCATTACGTAGTTACATAACCAACTAGGACAAATGTCCAGTGTACATCGATCCATAGACCTAGTAAAACACCACTTTCTTAGTGTTCAAGGCAGTTGCTCAACTGTCTTGTTCCCTTGCTGCCATCTGGTTCCATA
Source organism: Stephania japonica (assembly GCA_039657345.1). Lineage (NCBI taxonomy): Eukaryota > Viridiplantae > Streptophyta > Magnoliopsida > Ranunculales > Menispermaceae > Stephania > Stephania japonica. Next base: position 39,778,595 of record CM077559.1, read on the forward strand.
ACCGCCTCCACTACTGGGTCAATTAGCACATGCTCCATGTATTTGGGACAAGCCTGGACGTAGCTTGATCATGGCCCGGCCATGACCAAGGTAGTTCCCCAACTACTTGGAACTACCTCGACTTGGTCTACCCACGTTTCAAGGAACGTGGTCCATGCTTCTTTAAGGGACAGGGACTGCTTCTCGTGGTGCCTGGCCGTGACAAGGCACATTGGGTGCTAAGCCGGGGCTCGGTCGAGTCCCACCGGCTCGGGGTGGCCGAACCATGGGTCCGTAGGTCTTCGCCTTGGCATGGTGCCCAAGGCATGCTAGAAGGCCTTCCTTGTTACTCTTGCCCATGCCACCCCTAGGAGAGAGCCCACGTCTCATTATAGTAGATGTTAAGCCGTTTCCCTAACTCCAATAGGAAACATCCCAAAATGAGACCAAGTGTACTTTGACCAGGGTCAACGCCAAAGTCAAGGAAAGTCAACTTTGACCAAGCACACCAATACTTGAATTAAAGGGACAGCAAGCAATAGGCAACAAGGAAACATTTTTACTAGCTCTCAATTGGGAATACAACTGTCGAACTCTACTCTTCCCCAAGCTCAGAGCCCTTGACTTTATAGACTAGTCATTACGTAGTTACATAACCAACTAGGACACATGTCAGTGTACATCGATCCATAGACCTGGTAAAACACCACTCCCTTAGTGGTCAAGGCAGTTGCTCAACTGCCTTGTTCCCTTGCTGCCATCTGGTTCCATAACCGCCTCCACTACTGGGTCAATTAGCACATGCTCCATGTATTCGGGACAAGCCTGGACGTAGCTTAGTCATGGCCCGGCCATGACCAAGGTAGTTCCCCAACTACTAGGAACTACCTCGACTTGGTCTACCCACGTTTCAAGGAACGTGGTCCAAGCTTCTCTAAGGAACAGGGACTGCTTCTCGTGGTGCCTGGCCGTGCCGAGGCACGTTGGGTGCTAAACCGAGGCTCGGTCGAGTCCCACCGGCTTGGGGTGGCCGGACCATGGGTCCGTGGGTCTTCACCTTACCATGGTGCCCAAGGCATGCTAGAGGGCCTTCCTTGTTACTCTTGCCCATGCCACCCCTAGGAGAAAACCCACGCCCCCTTATAGTAGATGTTAAGTCGTTTCCCCAACTCTAATAGGAAACATCCTAAAATGAGACCAAGTGTATTATGACCAGGGTCAACGCCAGAGTCAAGGAAAGTCAACTGTGCCAAGGTCTTGCCTTGCCCGTGCCAAGGCATGACCTGGCCCGTGCCAAGGTATGTGCCAAGCTTTCACTAAGGTACGCCCAAGTTGCTTCTGTGCACTCCCCAAGTCACCGTTGTGCTCACACCAGGGAGCGCCATGCCCAGTGCCAAGGTATTTGCCAAGCTTTCACTAAGGTACGCCTAAGTCGCTTCCGTGCTCACAATAGGGAGCGCCTTGCCCGCTAAGGTTTGTGTCGTGCCACACCATGCTTGCTAAGGTTTGCTCCTTGCCAAACTTTGCCCACTTAGGTAAACACCATGCCAAGCCTTGCCTGTTTAGGTAATCACCGTGCCAAACCTTGCCCACTTAGGTATGAGCCATGCCCTAAACCCCAATCCGTCCTGAGTCCCACGAAGCTTCTCGAGTCCACCGAAATTCTGTCATTTGCTGAGTTATCATGCTGCCCAGCCCAGCATGCTCCGGTTCAACTATTAGGATGGTAACAAACCTCCTGCAACCGAAATATTCGATGCCCCTATCGAACTGCTTGGTTCTTGCTGCTTCTGGTAGTCTGCTATCTCTTTCTTAAACTTCCATAGGATAGTGTCCCGCTCCCAAGTAGGTTCCTCCACATCAACCCACTTGATCAAGTAAGAAGTTCGCCTGTTCTTCTTATTTTGGCCACGCGTTTCGTGGTTGAGAATCTGCTCAATATATCCAGCAAACTCCTTTCGTATTATGGGTGGAGCCCGTCTCGCTGTGCTCCTTTCTGGATCTATCTCATCCGAATGGAAAGGTTTGAGATAGCTTACATGAAATGTAGGGTGTATCTTCAACCTTTCTGGTAGCTTTAGGCGATAAGCTACCCTCCCAATTCGCTTGACCACCTCAAATGGTCCTTCATATCGCTGGACCAGGCCCTTTTGTGTCTCCTTCTTGTTGAATTTCTTCAAGATCTGAGGAATAAACTTTAACAAGATGAGGTCTCCTTCCTGGAACTCTAAGGGTCTGGAACTCTAAGGGACTTCTGTGCTGGTCTGCATACTTCTTCATTCTCCTGACAGTTTTGGCCAAACTGTCATGAGCTACCTCCCTCAGCTCCTGCTTGTTTCTTGCAAATCGATATGTCGCAGGGCTCGACCCCATCGACTTTGACTTGGCTAATTCATGTGGAGTCGCCAGTTGTTGTCCTGTCTCCACCTCGAATGGAGTCAGCTCTGTAGCTGAGCTTTTGTGCAGATTGTAGTAGAATTAGGTTGTATCAAGTAGATCCACCCAATTCGTCTGACTTGCATTCACATAATGCCTAAAATAATCCTCCAGCAAAGCATTGACTTTCTCTGTCTGCCCATCTATTTGAGGATGGTTTGCTGTGGAAAACTTCAACTCTGATCCCATCAAATTGAATAAGGCAACCCAAAATCGTCCAGTGAACCGAGCATCTCGATCACTGATGATGTCCTCTGGGATGCCCCAATACTTCGCCACATATCTTAAGAACAACTCCGCCGTCAGGTCTGCATCACAATTCTTCGGAGCAGCTATGAATGTAGCATACTTCGAGAATCGATCTACCACCTCTAGTACGCTGGTCATTCCCTGCACATCAAGAAGACCAGTGATAAAATCCATAGAGATGCTCTGAAAAGGCCTTTCTGGTATGGGTAGAGGCTCCAGCAACCCTGGCGCCTTCCTTCTCTCCGTCTTGTCTTTTTGGCATACAAGACAAGGCCGTATGTATTGATCCACGTCCTCCTCCATCTTCGGCCAAAAGTAGGAACGTGATAAGAGGGCATAGGTGCGCTCCATACCAGGATGCCCAGCCCACCGAGCATCGTGTGTCTCCTTCAAGAGTAGCTGCCTTAATCCACCTGTACTAGGAACATATGGGCGTCCTCCTTTGGCATAGAGGACCCCATCATCACACCAGAACCTCCGAATGACTCCCTCTGCTACTAGCTTCAGCAACTCCGTACAAGCAGGATCTATGCCTGTCTCCTCCTTGATACGAAGCAGGAATTCACCTTCCAGCCTCACTATTGCTGCTACTATCTCAGCCACCACCTCGCGACTGAGTGCATCTGGAACTGAATTGAGCCTACCAGGCTTGTGTTCGAATTTTACATCGAACTCTGCTAGGAAATTCAGCCATCTCGCCTACTTCTGGTTGAGCTTTTTCTGGCTCATGAAGTAGATAATTGTTGAATTGTTTGTCCGCACCACAAAACTGGTTCCCAACAAGTAATGCCTCCAAAGATGGAGAGCATGGATCACAGCTAGCATTTCCTTCTCATGAGCCGGGTACCTCTGCTCTGCATCCTTTAGTTTCCTGCTTTCGAAGGCAATGGGGTGTCCCTTCTAGACAAGCACCGCCCCCAATGCCTTATCTGAAGTGTCTGTGTGCATCTCGAACGGTAGTTCGAAGTTTGGTAGTCCTAACACCAGTTCAGAGGCAATGACCTGCCTCAACTCCGCCATAGCTTGGTTGCTTCGGTCCGTCCATGCCCAAGCTCGATCCTTTTTCAACAAATCTGTCAGTGGTGCCACCTTCCGTGAGTAACCCTCCACGAACCGTTGATAGTAATTTGCTAACCCCAAGAATAATCACAGATTCGAGACCTTCGTGGGGTTTGGCCATTCCATGATAGCCCGCACCTTCTCTAGATCCATTTGCAATTTGCCCTGCCCTACAACATGACCAAGGAAAGAAATTTTTTACGCAGTAAACTCACATTTCTCCCTCTTTACATACAAATGGTTAGCCCTCAAGGTAGTTAGAACCGTTTGTAAGTGATCCATATGATCATGGAGGTTCTGACTGTAAATCATTATATCGTTAAGGTAAACAACGACAAATCTATCAATGAATTCCCTCAATACATCATTCATTAAATTACAGAATGTAGCAGGGACATTTGTCAAGCCAAATGGCATGACTAAGTACTCAAACGAACCATACCTAGTCACCATGGCTGTCTTTGGAACGTCGCCAACTGCAATCCAAACTTGATAGTACCCCAACCTCAAGTTCAACTTTGTAAAGTAGGCCGCACCAGATAACCGATTGAACAAGTCTGCCACAAGTGGAATGGGGTACTTGTTCTTCACCATCAACTTGTTTAGCGCCCTGTAGTCCACGCACATTCGAATAGAACCATCGTGTTTACGCTAGAACAGGACTGGTGCTCCGTAAGGGGCCTTGGATAGCTGAATGAATCCAACATCCAACAAATCTTACAACTGCTTCCTTAGCTCCTCCAACTCCTTTAGAGCCATTCTATACGGGGCTTGTGCTGGGGGTTTTAAGCCGTGGATCAGCTCAATCTTATGGTCAATTTCCCTTTGTGGGGGTAATTGCTTTGGCAACTCTACAGGCATCACATCTCCGAAGTCCTCTAGCACTTCAGCGACTACATTAGGGACCTTTGATGTCGTTCCTGCATTGGTCTCCACCAAGGCCGCTAGGAATATGGGCTCCCCCTTCCTTAGTCCATCTTTTACCTGAATGGCTGAAAGATGGGATAGCTTCATCTTCTCCTTTCCTGCAATTGTGTTAGCCGTAGGGACAAAGCAAGGGTGGGACTTGTTCATTACGAATAGTCCTTTTAAAAATGACATCAATGCAATTCTCCCCAAGTGCAAAAAGTTGTTCCCTAGGATGATATCGAAATCATCCAAGGGAACAGCCATTAAGTTGATCTTTCCCTCCCAAGATCCAACCTTCACATTTACGTCCGTGGCCATACCTTGAATTTGTTTTGCCTCTGAATTCACTGTTTTCATTCGACTGGAGTTCTCAACGAGATCCAATCCCAATTTCCCCACCATATGGTCTGCCACGAATGAGTGAGTAGCTCCCGAATCCACCATCGCCAAGATTCGTCTCTGATTCACCTCAGCATCCACGTACATTAGCCCCTCCGAATGGCCCGTCTTGGCATGTTGAATTGCATTCAACAGCTGTAATGGGGTTGGCTATCATCCTCCGCGATCAAGGCCGAAAGTTTCTCCTTCTTTGGGCAGTCTCGTGCCCTGTAAGGGCCATTACAAATGAAACAGCCCATACCTGAAGAACTTGATGAGGGTCTCGGGTCTGCTTTAGGTGCTGGTTTCGAGCTCACTGGCTTAGGAGGAAAAAACTTCTTCTCGCCCTTCTTCTGGTCGTTCTTGAACGGCTTCTTCTCCTTGTTCTTCCCTTCGCTCGGAGAAGAACTAGTCTTGAAGTCCACAAGACTATCAGCAACCGCAATTGCCCCAAGCAAGTCATTCGCTCCTTACCTCCTTAGCTCGGCTTGAGCCCAAGACTGCAATCTTGTGGTGAAATTGAAAAGTTTGTCCTCCTCTGACATGTTTTTGATGTCCAGCAAGAGGGAGGAAAATTCCTTCACATAGTCACGCACCGATCCCATCTGCTTGAGCTTGCGCAAGGCCTCTCGCGCTTGCCAACCCGCATTGGTAGAAAGTAATTGATCTTTCAATTCCCTCTTGAGCACCTCCCAATCTACGATTTTAGGCCTCCCCGCAGCTGCATCATCATCCACTCTAGTTCTCCACCAAAGCTTCGCATCGCCCTCAAGGTACATAAGGGGTCAAGATGACCTTATGACTCTCCTCCGTACCAACAATAGCAAAGTACTACTCCATGTCCCAAATGAAATTCTCAAGCTCCTTCGCGCTCCATTTGCCCAAAAATTTCTTTGGCTCTGGCACCTTGGTTCGAAACTTTACCGCAGCGACACCCTCTGAGGATCCGCCCATGGCACGCTTGAGAAGATTCACCTCCACAGCCATTTTCGAGGCTGTTTCAGTGGTAAGTTCTCCCACCAACCGCACATCTGCTACAAGCTCCTCAAATCTCGTTTCCCACATAGCAATCATGACTTCTTGTGACTCTCCCCTAGTCACCAATGAAGCCACCAATATTTCCAAGGCTTCAATACGTCGAGACGTAGTTGAACACTCCGTCGATTCTACCGGAGTAGACATCATTGCCATCACATGCTCTAGGTGAGACACCCTCTCACTTAGATCGCTTGCTGCTCGGGTCGCCATTGCCTCCGAACCTTGCTCTGATACCAATTGTCACAGGGCCAATTAAAGAGGGGTTTTTCTCTAAGAAATTTTTCTCTCTCAACCGAACCTGTGGTGCCTAAGGGCCACCTTAGTTCAGCACACCAATACTTGAATTAAAGGGACAGCAAGCAATAGGCAACAAGGAAGCGTTATTACTAGCTCTCAATTGGGAATACAACTGTCGAACTCTGTGCTTCTTAAAGCTCAAAGCCCTTGGCTTTATAGACTAGCCATTAGGTAGTTACATAATCATTTAGGACACATGTCCAGTACATCGATCCATAAACCTAGTAAAACACCACTCCCTTAGTGGTCAAGGCAGTTGCTCAACTGCCTTGTTCCCTTGTTGCCATCTGGTTCCATAACCGCCTCCACTACTGGGTCAATTAGCACATGCTCCATGTATTCGGCACAAGCCTGGACGTGGCTTGGTCATGGCTCGGCCATGACCAAGGTAGTTCCCCAACTACTAGGAACTACCTCGACTTGGTCTACCCACGTTTCAAGGAACGTAGTCCATGCTTCTCTAAGGGACAGGGACTGCTTCTCATGGTGCCTGGTCGTGCCCAGGCACATTGGGTGCTAAGCCGAGGCTCGGTCGAGTCCCATTGGCTCGGGGTGGCCGGACCATGGGGTCCGTGGGTTTTCATCTTAGCATGGTGCCCAAGGCATACTCGAAGGCCTTCCTTGTTACTCTTACCTATGCCACCCCTACGAAAGAGCCCACCTCCCCTTATAGTAAATGTTAAGCCGTTTCCCCAACTCCAATAGGAAACATCCCAAAATGAAACCAAGCGTACTTTGACCAGAGTCAACGCCAGAGTTAAGGAAACTCAACTGTGCCAAGGTCTTGCCTTGCCCGTGCCAAGGTATGTGCCAAGCTTTCGCTAAGGTATGCCGAAGTCGCTTTTGTGCTCTCCCCAAGTCACCGCTGTGCTCGCACCAGGGAGCACCTTGCCCAGTGCCAAGGTATGTGCCAAGCTTTCGCTAAGGTACGCCCAAGTCGCTTCCGTGCTCACACCAGGGAGCGCCTTGCCCGCTAAGGTTTGTACTGTGCCATAACGTGCCCGCTAAGGTTTGCGCCTTGCCAAACCTTGCCCACTTAGGTAAACACCATGCCAAACCTTGTCCGCTTAGGTAATCACCGTGCCAAACCTTGCCCACTTAGGTATGAGCCATGCCCTAAACCCTAATCCATCCTCTGAGTCCCCCGAAGCCTCCCGAGTCCACTGAAATTTGGTCATTTGCTGAGTTATCATGCTACCCAACCCAGCATACTCCGGTTCAACTATTGGGGTAGTAACAGTGATCTTGTATCCCTTTTCATTCTCAACCAAAGCACAAAATTTTACAAACACATCAAACACTTTATGCTTATGAGATAGAAAATACGCCCATGTATACCTAGTAAAATCATCAACAATGATAAAGCAATATGATTTACCCCCTAAACTTTGTGTTTAGGTGGGTTCGAACAAATTCATATGGATAAGTTCTAAGGCTCGAGTCGCATCACTTGTTTCTTTCATCTTAAATGACGATTTCACTTGCTTACCAAGAATACAAGGTTCACATTCCTTATATTTCTTAAAAGTACATTTAGGTAGGCCCTTGACGAGATCATGCTTGGTCAATTTTGACAAATTTTCCATGCTAGAATGTCCTAATCTACGGTGCCACAACCATGCATCACATTCACTTTGTGCACTCAAACATGAAACATTTTGCATATGCATCTCATCAAAGTTAATGGCATAAATATTTTTATCTCTATATGCAATAAATAGTGTTTCATGCTTCTCATTCCTAACGATGCATTTGGATGATTCAAACATTACATGAAATCCTTTATCACACAATTGACTGATAATAAGCAAATTATGTTTCAAACCATCAACAAGATAAACATTAGAAATGGAAAGTAAATTGTTACTGACGGTTTCAAGACCAATAACTTTTCTTTGTTGTTGTCTCCAAATGTACCCTTTCCTCCATCATGCCGCTTTAATTCAATAAATTGATGTGCATCTCCAGTCATGTGTCTTGAACACCCACTATCCAAGTACCATGGGGTGCTCTTCCTTGCATCCTACACAATGAGAAACACACTAGATTTTAGTACCCAAACACCTTTGGGTCCGAGAAAGTTAGTGTCATAAGCTTTTTTAACTACCCATGCTAGTCTACCCACTTTTACCTTTTGTAAGGCACATCTCCCAACCACATGAGGCCTATTACATTTAGAGCATCTATGATCACGTGTCGTGCGTGTCAAATATAACCCATAATTGAGTTACCAATCCCACAAGGGTGTAGTAGTGGTAAATGCGGAGTCGAATCCACAGGACTTGAGTTTCACTCTAAGTTAATTAAAAATAGGGGTTTTAAAAAGAAGTTTTAGAGCAAACAATTAAAATAAAAATAGCAGGAATCAAGATTGCAAGAATAATATCAATAAAAGAAAACACCTAGGTCTATGGTTCCACAAGACAAGATCAAGATTCAATGGCATATCATGGTCATCAATTTTTTCCAAAACAATTATTAATTCAAATTCTCCTAGACTAGCTATAGAAAATCGACATCCGCCAAAAATTCCTAATTCCCCTAATCTCGATAGCTAGGACATCTGCCACTAACTACTTCCTTAATTAATGCATAACCCTAGACATCCGCCATAAGATTTAACACATTAACGACAATAATAAACTTCTATGGGAATACTAATCCTAGATAACCGAATCGCGTCCGCTCTCGATTTAACCTAGATTCAATTGTTGCACATTGACGGCAATCGGGTGAATGTTTGTCACTTATATTGTCTCAAAAGTACAATTACGGATACAATTGAGTCAATTGACTATAGATTTTCCACCTAAAAGCATGCACTGGCCACATACATACCTTAGATTTAAACCATATTCATAAAAACCAACAACAAAGAAATAGAAGAAATTAAATAAAATTAAATAATAAAAATAATTAGATCTCATAAGTTATGCCATGAATCCATAATCTTGACTTGTTTCACCTCCGACCTAGGCAATGACTTGATTAGTTGGACATGTTCTTCATAAAACTCCAAAGAAAATAATGCAGAGAGTTCTCTAAAATAATAGATATTCCTTCAATAATACCTAAAGTCCTAATATATAGAACTACTAAAAATTGGTCTTTGGAAGATAGAGAAAACTGTTTTGGTGTTTCTTGGCGTTCATAACATGTATCAGGCTGCTATTGGGTGTTTCTGTGCTTTGCTAACATGTCATGGGCTAATTGGAGGAGAGTAGAGTCGGTGACGCGTTTGTATCACCGAAAGGAAGTCAATGACGTGCTGGACCAACTGGCAAGAACAAAGTCGCGCGAGTATCACCGAAAATCTTGGTGTTCGTACTGACACGGATCTCGAGGCAAATCGAGCAACTGGAGAGAAGACAACCTGTGCTTGTCCACGTGGCAGTCTGTGAGTGGTGATGACGTTGCTGGAATGATGATATGGCGGAACCTGATTAGCTGGAACGGTCTGTGTGACGCGGTTGGACCAATCGATTTCTGACACGTGGTACTCTGGACGAATGATGAAACGACACGTGGCACGACACAAACTGTGTTTTAGTGCTGGACTCCAATTACCCCACTGTCGGTGTATATTTCAAGACAAACTCTCCTGGTATCCGATTACTATAAGTAAATACTCTATTTTGAATATTTTTCCACCTCAGATTCAACCGTGCACTCCATTTAACCTGAAAACCAAAACTAAATATAGTTAGATATATATTTTAAAGACTTTTCACACTAAACTATATTAAAATAGACTATTAAATCCTATAAATACTGATTTATCAATCTACGATCATCATCTAGCAATTTCTTGTAACTCAACAAGTTAACCTATGCCTCTTTTGTTGAGTGCACGTAGTTGTGCTCCCAACATCATGTCAAACATTTCTCTACCATTGGTGAACTTATGCACTGTGCTAGTTAAGTACTCTACTTCCTTGACTAAAGCATCTCTTTCATTTAGGACTTCATTCAAGTCACTTTGAAAATCATTAATTGTCTCATTTTGTGACTCTATTTCACTAATAGTTATGGTCAAGCTCTTTTTGAGTTGTTTGGTCTTTTGACCTCCTTTTCCAACTCCTTCCTAAGCTCATCAAGGTTTGGAACATCATCCAAATCATTAACATCATCGAAGTTAAAAGCGTTAGAGTTTACCTTGCCTTGTGCCAAGAGACAATGTATTGCCTTCTCACTCTCCAACTCGGATTCGAAACTCGATGAGGATGAGTCATCCCAAGTTGCCTTGAGGCTCTTCTTTCATTTCTTCTTGTCCAACACTTTCTTAGACTTGCATTTTGCCTTGATGTGGCCCGATTTGCCATACCCGAAGCATGGTCTCATTTAACTTTCTTCCTTTGTTTCCACTTTTAAACTTCTTATACTTTTCTCACTTATACATGGCCTTGTTAAGCTTTCTTGAAAGCATAGTTACTTCCTCCTCAAGATCATTGTCGTCACAAGATTTTTCATTTTTAATGATCTCTACCGATGCAACCGGGGAGCTATTTGCCTTCAAAGCAATCTCTTTTCTTGAACTCTTTGTGCCTCCACTTAATGCTTCCAATCTAGCTCGGTCCTTAAGTTCAAATTCATGAACCGTTAGCTCTCCAAACAAGGCATCGAATGTATAATCTCCAAGATTTTGCGTCGATTGGATAGCATATTTCTTGGCATCCCATTCCTTAGGCAAGCCTCTAAGGAACTTGTACATCGATGTCTCTTGATCATAGTTTTTTCCAAGATTCTTGATCTCATTCAATAGTTTAGTAAATTGAGTGATGGCAATGGCTGTTTTCATTGGATCCAACTCAAAAAGTTTCATAGTGCTCCTCAAGAATTCTCAACTTCGTCTTCTTTACTTGAATGATACCTTCATAGTGTACCTCAAGTTTCTCCCACACTTCCTTGGTCGTTCGACAAGCGCTAACTCGATTAAATTTGTTCTCACTCAAAACAAATGATCATAGCTTGATCATTTGAGAGCTCAATCTTGATCTCCTCGGCAGTGTACTCTTTCAAGGGCTTGTTGGGTGGAGTGTAGTCACTTTCAATTACATCCCACAAAAATCTATTTTGCACTCTAATGTAAAACTTCATCCTCACTTTCCAATAAACATAGTTGGTTCTATCAAAATATGGAGGCCTACTCGAGGAGTTGCCTTCCCTAAGGCGAGTTGGATCTAGAGTTTGCATCCTTCCACAAAAACACTCAAAGATACATTAGTAACACTTTAAGCAATAACTCGCTCTGATGAGTAATTAAGAAAATAAATGAAGGAATTCATAAAGCTACTAAATAAACATGCGAAATTTAAACAGTCAACTGTGCTTATTGCATGAATATATAATAGACAGGCACAAAACATGTGTCCAAGAACCATGTCAGACTAGCACCATACTTCAGACTATCCCGTGAGCACTTCTAGTGAGTAAATTCCAACATGGTCAGGTTCCTAATCCTCTCGGTGGTTGGCGTAACACCCACGATGCACTGACACATGCGTTGGCATGGCTACTCGGGTCGAACTATCTACCGAGGCCCCTGATACATATGTTATGGTCTAGAAAGACGTACATGCACTGAGTAGCCCCGTAGAAGTAAACTCAACCAACCATCTATATAATCCGCAAATGGAATAGAATGACAAAATAGATGAATGGAAAGCAAATAAGAAACAAGTAAATACTCAAGAAAATTTTAATTGGGTTACTACACTACTCAAATCACTCTCCAACTAACTCTACACGATCTGCTCACGCCTTCAAATGTGTGTCTAATCTCCGTTAATAATGTACTAATTCCCAAAATATAAATTAATACCTTAAATTCGAAAACCCTTATTCACATTCATATCACCAAATCCTCATTTTCAATTCATTTAATACCCAGTGTTGATCCCCGAATTAGGTCCCCCAATAGACCAATCTAATTAAATAAGGTTATGATTTTTTTATTTTTTTTATAAAGGCCCCCTAATCCGACGCCATTTGTGGCATCACCGTGGGTTGAACCCCATGGCGTGGCACCAGGGGTAACTAATGCCCTGGCTTAGCACCATGGGTTAACCCCTACAACGTCGCCTATAATGTCAGACCTGAAACCTTGGATGGGGTTTCTCGACACTCCGGCTCGTTACCGCTACCCGAAATCAAACCAACCTCCAATGACTCTCCAAACCAACCAAAGGGAATCTCTAAAATCGGATAAAACTCGTCAGAGACTTAAACCCTAACAAATCTCAACAAAACCCCGATAAAACCATGTTTTTCCCAGATAACCACTAGAAACCTCATTGAATCCACAATTAAAGGCTCCAAAGCAAGCCTAAAACCATAGCAACACTGCTCAATTCAGTGTGTTTGATTCACATCTCCGAAACCCACATCAAAACTCAAGAAATTATACCCAAAAAGTAGAAAATAAGGAGGATAGCATGAATTTAACCTTTGATCGTTAATTCCTCGCCAAATGCTCCTCTGAATCACCATTCCAAGCTCACAAAACCCTCAACACCAATTCCAATTTTCGGATTTTCATAATGAAGAGAGAGAAAATGTGGTGGAAGTGATGAAAATTTGACTATTTATAGTCAAATCTTCATCAAATGTATGGGGTGGATCTCTAGGCTACTCCAAATGCCTAGATTGGATCAAATGGTACACTTAATGTGACTTGAATAAATGACTTGCTCCCCTTGGTCTTATCCATGTATGCACAAACAATTAAACCCTCGAGTGTTCTAGTACCCGACTTTGCGTCGCAACACATGTCACTCAAGTACGATAACGGTCCTACTCGGCTAAACAACATTTTATATTAATTATTTAATGCATTTTACTTACTTATCATGTGTGTATTATTTCCCAACCTAATGTATTGTCATTCGTTTACCCAATACCCGCGTCTACACGTTAATCGAGGTGAATACCTATCACACTATCTCGCTTGGCCAATAATAATATAAATACACATATTGCGATGTGAATAACATAATTAACATATACATCGCAAAATTAGGCAAACAACATACAAAAATAGTCTGTTTACCTTTTTTGTTCGTGCCCTGGTCTAACTGTGGGGTCCACGAGAATCTAAGCTAGCGTCCATGTCTGAAATCACACAATAATAACTTCTTAATTAAAATTCGATCGTTACAGTTCTTCCCAACTAGGAGAAGTTTTGAGACAAAATTTAAAATAATTAAAAGGTCATACCTATAAATAGCTGAGGGAAATGCGTCCGCATAGTAGACTCGAGCTTCCAGGTGGGTCTTTCGGTCTCGTAATGCTACCAAGAACCCAAACCTTAGGGATCTCCCTATTCTGCAAAGTTTATATCTTGCGATCAATGATCTCCATCGTCTGCTCCTCAAATGTCACATCAAGTCAAAACTCTACCTGACTAACATCAACTATTGGTCTCGGTCCTGACCTAGCTAGTCTCAACATGGAGATATGAAATATCGGATGAACCCTAACTAACTGCGACGGTAACTCTAACCTATACGCCACTTGGCCAACGTGTGCCTCGACCCTGAATGGACAGTTAAACCTTGGTGCCAATTTCCTTTGATGCCAAACCTTTGAAGACCCTTCCAAAACGAAACCTTCAAATACACCAAGTCATCGTTCAAGTAGCTTAGACCCTCGAGATACTTGTCCGCATACTTCTTCTATCCATCTTGGGCCACTTGAGGCCTCTGCCTAATATGTTTGACCTTCTCAGTATGATCCACAACAACCTCAGGTCCTATAGCCGTCGTATCCTCTAGTGTCGCTCAACATGCTAGTGACCTGTAGGGCCTACCATAAAGTGCCACGAATGGTGGCATCTCAATACTCGCATGACAGCTGTTGTTATAAGCAAACTCGCACAAAGGTAGATAACCCTACCACGATCCACCAAACTACAATATACAAGCCTTGAGCATATCATTTAATATCTAAATTAACCTCTTTGACAGACCGTCGATCTGAGGATGATAAGCTGTACTGACTGTAGCATGGTACCGAACTGCTCCTACAAACTTTCCCAAAGCTTAAATGTCAACTTGGGATCCCTATAGATACCATGGAGACTGGTACCCCGTGTAGTCTGATGGTCTCTATCTCAAAGATAATGTTCAATTGTTGGAAGGAATATCTCATAGAAAAAGGAATAAAATGTGTCGATTTCGTTAATCTATCAATCACTACATAAACTGCATTGAATCGCTTCATAGTTTACGGTAGGCCATTGACGAAGTCCTTGATGACGTGCTCCCACTTCCCCTAAGGAATTGGCAGCGGTTGTAGTAACCTAGCTAGTCTCCTGTGCTCAGCCTTCACCTGCTGGAAAATATGACAACTCCTAACGTAATTACCCACGTCAGCCTTCATCCCAGACCACCAAAACAATCGCTGCAAATCATGATACATCTTAGTCCAACTAGGATGAACAATATATCGTGACCGGTATGCGTCCTCCAGAATGTTGTCCTTGAGCTCCGATACCGCAGGTATTTATAATTTACCCCAATGTCTCAAGCACTCCATTTAACATCTCATATCAATCTATGCAACCTGGATCCAGAGTTAGTCTGCCGACCTACAAATATCAGTCGTCAACTCTTTGACACTCAACAACCCGCAGCAGAGACACCATAGGAACTCGTATCTGACAACAAATCAGCAACTCAACAATAACATATGTCACACACATCACCAACGATGCATCAAGAAGTTTGTACTCATGTGTCATATGCTACAAATTGTTTGGCTCTATATGCCACTCCAGTTCAATATATTAGCTACAACATTTGCCTTCTCGAGTAGTACTCAATGGTGAAGTCATAGTCCTTTAGTAACTCAAGCCATTTCCTGTATCGCATGTTCAGATCCTTGTGATTGAATAGGCAACTCAAACTCTAGTGATCAGTGAGATTCACGAATCTTTCTTTGTAGAGATAATGCATCTAGGCCTTCAGTGCAAACACAACTGTTGCAAGCTACAAATCATGCACTAGATAATTGCCCTCATGAGGTCTCAAGTGTCACGATAAATATGCTACTGGGTGTTCGTCCTACATCAAGACGTAACCCAACCTAGTACCTAAAGCATCAGTATAAACTGAAAAGCCTCTCCCTGCCTTTGGCAACGTTAACACTGGCGCAAAAATTAGCTTCTTTTTCAGCTTCCAAAAAGCATCATCACACTCTTCTGACCAATCACATCTAACATTTTTCTTGGTCAACCTAGTCATCGATGTTGCAATCAATGAAAAATCCTGAAAGAACCGCCATTAGTATCCTGCCAAACCCAAGAAACTCTAAGTGTCAGAAACAGTCTCAGGTGTCATCCAGTCAATGATCGCACGAATCTTGTCACCGTCTACAGATACGCCTTGATCATTGATGACGTGTCTAAGAAACTTCACCTCACTCAGCTAAAAGTCACACTTGTTGAACTTAGCATACAACTTATGCTCTCTTAGTGTTATCAAAACCTCCTTGAGATGTCTCTCGTGCTCCACACGAGTTTTGATGTACATCAAGAGGTCGTCGATGAAAACTGAAACCACACCCAAGAGGGGGGTGAATTGGGTGTATCGAGAGGTTATTGCCTTTTTAATCTTTTTATGCACAAGTAACAATGAATGTCTATGCTATGCAAGTGAAAGGGGTAGAAGAGATGGAAAGCGACACGATTTATAGTGGTTCGATCAAATGATCTACGTCCACTACCTAACCTCCCCGGTTAGGATTTTTAAACCCTCACTTATATTCCAAATAAGTGTTACAACCTAAGCATACAAGCCTAGAATGTCTAATTACAATTAGGACTTCCTATCTAGTCGCAACTAGAGATTGTGCCTAGCCTCAACTAGGTCTTCCCCTTTGACTTAGATTCCACTAAGTCTTACAATCATACACTTACAACAATTTGCTGAAAAGAAATGAGATACACTTTACAATATAAAGTGGTATCAAATTCAAACACTAGCAAGCCTCCTAGAGCCTAACAACTCTAATGCATGCAAGTATGAGAATGAATGGAAAATGAAAAGTGTGTCATTGATTTTGTTGCAAATTCCGAATATGAAATCGTTTTAAAATCCAATGTATTTGTGTAAAACCGATTTCGAAGTAAAGAACAATAGTTTGACAAAAATCAAGTTTAAGTGTAGAACTCTTATTCAAAACACTCTTAGGGTTTGATAAAATAAGTTTAAGTACAAAACCCAAGATGATAATGTTCAAACATACAATAAACTGATTTTCATTCAAAACACACAAAACTATGTAGATTAAGCTCAACAAAAAGAATCTAGAACAAGGACTTGCTTACAACCAAGAAGATGACAAAAGAGATCAGTTTTGAAGAGATTCTTGTACTCCTTTGAATGCTTAAAAGTGCTGGATTATAGTGCTAGTGGACAGCCTCAAGAATCTCCTTTGTCTCCTTCACAAAAATCAAAGTTCTCCTTTTTTAATCTTTTGAGCTTTTGAGTGTGTTTGTTCCTTGTTATTGGAAAACCATGTTCTTGGTGTTTTTATAGTGTTAGGTATCCCATTGTGACAGTTTATGACCGTTCTAGGGATCCAAGGGTCCAGAATTCATCAAGAATTCAAATTAAAATTCATTTTTCAGCTTTTTAAAAAAGCTGTCAAGTGGGCAATTAGCGCGCTAATACTGAGACTTAGCGCGCTAACTCTGCACTTAGCGCGCTAATGGCAGTATTAGCGCGCTAACTGCAAGGAGCTCAAAATAATTATTTTATCCCTTTGTGTTAGCGACCCTTAAACACGTCCGGGACCCAACCAACCCTAATATAACATGTTATACACGTTTATTATGGGTCATTAAGCCTAATTGGAGGTCCGGATATTTTTATAAACCCCAACAACAGAAAATCACGATTTCATAACTTGCGAGGGACTTTTCTGCAAATTTGCAGTTTTCTTTTCAAAAACCTTTTAAAAACAAGTTTTTCAGTTTTGAAAACTTCAACAATGATCTACAAAGTGCAAATGATCATTAACACATAATCTCACATTGTTTGAACTCATGGACCTAGTCATGTGTTAAATTTCATTTTGAAACTCCAAGTTACTTCATGACTTTTGAGAATTGGTTTTAAGAAACTTGATATGCATGAACTAATGCATTTGGCTTGCCTGAAAGAATTTGAATACCTTACATCGAAATTACAAATTGCGATATGATCTTTCATCTTCATTCCTTCATGAATGTCGGGTCTTGAACTTGTATTGCTTGAATACCCGTAATGTGTTATTTTGCATCCTTTAACAAAAACTGAAATACACTTGATATTAATTAGTACATTTTCACCTTGTTTGTTTCCATCAAAATCCTGGTCGGAGTTAGAGTGACTAACCACTTAGTCCAACAAAAACAATGACATATCGATCAAGGAATGGTCTCAGAACCCTGTGCATCAAGTCCATGAAGATCGTTGACGTATTAGTCAGCCCAAACGGCATGACTGTGAACTCAAATAAGTTTTATCTCGTGATAAAGGTGGTCTTCTCAATATCACCCTCTCGAATCCTCAATTGATGATACCCTGAACATAGGTCAATCTTCGAGAAGAACTTGGCTCCTGCCAATTAGTCGAATAAGTCATCGATCCTTGGAAATGGGTAACGGTTTCTGATCGTCACCTGATTAAACTTCCTGTAGTCCACGCACATCTGCATAAAGTTGTCCTTCTTCTTTAACAAAAGGACTGGAGCTCCCCAAGGAGACATACTAGGGTGAATGAAACCCTTCTGTAACAAATTCTCTAACTGGGTGCTCAACTCCTCATGCTCGGATGCATAAATCCTATACGGTCGGTTGTAAATAGGTTGCGTCCCCGAAAATAACTCGATAATAAACTCAACTGCTCGGGGTTAATAAACTCAACTGCTAGGGGTGGTGGTAATGCTGGTAAATCATCGGGAAACATATCCAGAAACTCACAAATATCCTTAACCTTAATCACTGTCCTAGGCTTTGGCTTAACAATCGCAACAAATGCCTCCATCTCCTAAATCATAGCTAATTAACCTCTGGTGATCGATAAAGTTGTCATAACTTCGGCAAATGAAAATCCTGGAATCCCTTCAATATCAAATGTAACAGTCTTACTGAAGCAATCTAATTGTGCATGGTATGCAAACATCCAATCCATGCCAAGTAATGAATTGAACTCCAAGTACTTTAAAACTCGTAAATCTGCCGACAACTAATGTCCCGCAACCTCAACTATATATCCCAACATATCCAGTTCGAGTATATCTTGTCCCCAGTACCTGTACTAAGGACAAGGTATGTGTATGATGTGTCGATAACCCTAATACTCCTACCATGCATCCCACAATAAAAGATAAAGTACTGCCATAATCAATCATAACATGCATAGGAGTACGCAAATAGACAACGTACCCTTTATAAGTTGTCTGGTTGCCTCCCTATTTAGTTATGTGACCGTTAACACAACTGCATGGGCTCGATCTCTTGCCTACCCTATTTGTGGTGCTGGTAGTGATGCTAGTCTCATACACTCACCTTATGGATGCCCAATTTGACCTCATCGGTAAGAACGACGAGAAGTTCGACCCCTAAATAACCTAATAATAAATTTTTATCCCTAACCATGACTCTAGCTCCGACCATGGCCTCTATAACACCTATATCGCTTCCCTAGTCTCTATTTTACATATATTATTGCATAGGCTGCTCAACAGATGTAGGGGCAGTAGTATACGTCGTTTGGCGGTCATCAACTCTCATCTGATCATCCTGTCGAACTTTATCACCTCGACGTCTCTAATCCGAATACTAATCATCCCTATAAGGTCTATGGCCCTGTCCTTGTCTACCCTTCTAGTTCATTTGTCTTTTTAGCCTTTACTCAGACCAATAACTCTGTGCAGGTTGACTCGTATATGACCAGGATGCTGGTCGACTGACCCTCTATACTAGATAGGTCTCATGTGCGAGGGCTCTGTCATAAATCTCCAATAACGTACGTGCTCCGCTCGACATAATGAAGCTCGTAATCCTCTCGTTAAAACCGTAGACAAAATAATAGATTTGTAGTCTCTCTGTCCCTGCCATGTCCATGGCATACTGGAGCAGGTACCTCCTTCAATTTGATCTGGACCTCTATAAGAATATACTCGCATAAGATATCCCAGACTTGGCCTAGGTAGCCAGAGTTATATGTGAGCCACGTATATGGTCACCAAACTACGGTGTCACTTATCAAACAAAAGTTCAACAAATGAGGTTGGTCCATCTTCTCGACTAAAAGCACCTTGTGCATGCACTCGTGGGACAATAGCCATATCCTGGATGTCTCCAGGTCTCCTACTCCATAGAAGTATCCAGGCTAGAATCTGATGAAATCTTTAACCTTCTTAACCTTAGCGGACATCGTACTGTCAGACGTCGATGCAACGACGATGCAACGACCAGCTGTTCTATTATAGCCAGTGTGATAACCATGATCTCAACTAGAAGCATTATTGGCAGAACTTTCTCTGTCAATGTCTCAGAAATTGCTTCCTGAATCCACGTTTCTCATGTAGCACGTGCTATGGCTGCTTGTGTAGTTGGTGCAGCCAGTGCAGTCGTAGGAGTTGGTGTCGCAGTCGTCTAAACTCGCATCATGTCCAAAATCTGCACAAACCTATCATCCATGCATTGCACTAGTGACTATATAGTCAACGTATCCCTGGTTGGGTCGTTAGTATCCCTAGCCTCGAGTTGAGTAGTAATAAGAGGTTGCTCGTTTATCGAAAATTTGTATCGAAGAATGTGTGTCGAATTAACCTCAACATATATATACGTGTATCATATGTAATATACATTAAAAAAAAATACCAAATATATAACCTTAATCACTACCCGCCTTACAATCACTTCCCCACTAAGGTTTTAAGGCAATCTACTTTGGGTTTCCACATTTAAGGTTTATTCATTAATTTTTATGCTCTTTAACTCCCTGAAGTTCATCAGAACCTCGCTCCGATTCCAAAATTTAACAGCCCAAAATCTCAAAGCCCGTTGCGTAATGCATTAGGGTCCACAACACTACCACGTTACAGCATAACTGTATCCCATACGCAACTAACTTAAACTTGTTCAAACCTCAATCCATCAAATTCATTAATGATTCAAATTTATAATTTGACTCATATCATGTGTAAATCATATATAAACATCAAAATTTCAGTAAAAGACTTGACAGATTTGATTAAACAATTATATAATCGAATTCAAGTCATATGAGCATCAACCTAATATGGAAAACCCATCAAAATGTATCATATTGATAAAGTGATCCAAAAGCCTCAAAATGTATAATATACATGCCATATGTGTCTCAAAAATATATCGCATAACCTAACAGAAAATAAGAATATAATATACAAATATATGAGATAGGCTGATATTAGTCACAGGCAATTCTCAAGCTTCCCCTTGCCTCAACTTGTACTAGGGTCAGCACTCAAGCCATCACACCAAAATAGATGGCGAATCCAGAGTGAGTAATCCCAAGGAAATTTAATGAGTAATTACGAAAATAAATAAAGGAATTCATAAAGCTACTAAAATAAAACATGTGGAATTTAAACAGTCAACTGTGCTCATCGCATAAATATATAACAGACAGGCTCAAAACGTGTATATAAGAACCAAGTCAGACTAGCACCGTACTTCGGACTATCCCCAGAGCACTGCTAGTGAGTAAACTCCAACATGGCCGGTCTCCTGATCTTCTCGGTGGCTGGTGTGACACCCACAACGCACTGACATGGCTACTCAGGTTAAACTATCCACCACTTGTACATATGTTATGGTCTAGAAAGACGAACACACACAGAGTAGCTCGACGAGAGTAAACTCAACCAACTGTCTATATAATCCATAAACGGAATGGAATAACAAAATAGATGAATGGGTAAATACTTAAGAGAAATTCAATTGGATTACTACACATCTCAAACCGCACTCCAACTAACCCTACACAATCCGTTCACACCTCCAAATGCGTGTCCAATCTTTGTCAATAATGTCCTAATAAAACATCAATTAATACCTTAAACTCGTAAACCCTTATTCACATTCATATCACCAAATCCTCATTTTCAATTCATTTGATACACAATATTGATCCCCGAGTTAGGCCACCAATAGACCAATCTAATTAAATAAGGTTATGATTTTTTTAAAGCTCCCCTGGTCAACGACGTGAGTAGCGTTGTCGTTGGTTGAACCCCATGATGTGGCACTAGGGGCAACTAATGCCCTGGCCTGGCACCATGGGTGGCGCCAAACCCGAAACTCCCTTGGGTGGCCTCAACTCCACCCAACCTCACAAAACCCTCAACACCACCTCCAATTTTCGATTTTTGAGAATGAAGAGAGATAAAAGGTAGTGGAAGTAATGAATCTTCATCAAATGTATAGGGTGGATCTCCAAGCTACTCCTGTGACGACCACAATTTCTCGTGACCCACGCCTTCCGCTTGCAAGCCCAATAGCACCTGTCACATCATCGAACACATCATCACTGCTGCCACAATAACGTCTTTGTGAAGTGATGCTCCATTTGACTAATCCTATAACTTATTTAAACATCTAGTAGGTTGGCAAATTTTAATAACAGTGGCGAAAGCATTTAATTCGTATGTTTTGAGAATTTATTAATCCTAAGCAGTGGAAAACCCGGAGATAACACCATGTATATAACTGAGATGAAGTAAACAGTAATCCATATACATGTGATAAGGTTCTAAAGTCCCTAAAACCCAGCAAAACAAAATATACGTACATGATATCAAAACACGAACTATCAACAGCAACGGTCTCAGAGATAGTCGCCTAGTACCTCCTTTCCCTTGCTCTTGCTCGTACCAGGATCTGTGCTTAGTTGCCCAACACATACAGCAACGAACCCAGTGAGTAAATTCCCAAGAGAAGTTTACACGTTAATCATGAAAAACCACAACACTCTGCGAGACATGTGAATATGACCCTGACGACAGGAATCATATTCCTATGGCTGGCAGTAAACAATATTCACAACTAATATGACGATCACACACAGTGAAAATAAAACAAACTAAAAGATAAAACAACATTCGAGTAAACCGATTTAATTACGATATCAATTAAAACTAGATGGAAGCGTGACGGAGTCTAACAAAACTAGATTATACTTCGTAGATTCGGATGACCATGACTGAACACATCAAGTCTAAACCACATCCGAACTACTAACAGTGACCGGAACAAATCATAACCCACCGGACACGTGCACCCTGAAACCACACCCAAGAGGGGAGGTGAATTAGGTGTATCGAGAAGTTATTGCCTTTTTAATTTTAGTGCCTTTTTAATTTTAGTGCAATAATTAAGATGCTATATATGCTTGCCAAAATGCGAATGTGAATGATATGCAAGTGAATGGGATAGAAGAGATGGAAAATGACACACGATTTATAGTGGTTCGATCTAATGATCTACATCCACTACCTAACCTCCCCGGTTAGGATTTTTAAACCCTCATTTATATTCCAAATAAGTGTTACAACCTAAGCATACAAGCCTAGAATGTCTAATTACAATTAGAACTTCCTATCTAGTCGCAACTAGAGTTTGTGCCTAACCTCAACTAGGTCTTCCCCTTTGACTTAGATTCCACTAAGTCTTACAATCATGCAATTACAACAAGTGGCTGAATAATTATGAAATACACTTTACAACATAAAGTGGTATCAAATTCAAACACTAGCAAGCCTCCTAGAGCCTAACAACTCTAATGCATGCAAGTATGAGAATGAATGTAATATTCAAAATATGTCACTGATTTTGTTGCAAATCCCAAGTGTGAAATCGTTTTAAAATCTAATGTATTAGTGCAAAACCGATTTCATAACTAAGAATAATAGTTTAACAAAAATCAAGTTTAAGTGCAAAACTTTTGTTCAAAATCAATCTTAGGGTTTAATAAAATAAGTTTAAGTGCAAAACCCAAGATGAAGGTGTTCAAACACACAACAAACTGATTTTCAATTCAAACACACAAAACTATGTAGATTAGGTACAAGAAAAAGTGCTAGAACAAGGACTTTCTTACAACCAAGAAGATGACAAAGAAAATCAGCTTTGAAGATATTCTTGTACTCCTTTTGAAGTTTCAACAGTGCTAGATTTTGGAGTTAGTGGACAGCCCCAAGAATCTCTTTTGTTTCCTTCACAAAAATCAAAGTTCTTCTCTTTGAATATTTTGAGTTTTTGAGTGTGTTTGTTCCTTTGTTGTGAGAAAATCATGTTCTTGGTGATTTTATAGTGTTAGGTATCCCATCTTGACAGTTTGTGACCGTTATAAGGATCCAAGGGTCCAGAATTCATCAAGAATTCAAATTAAAGTTTGTTTTCTAGCTTTTTAAAAAAGCTGTCAGGTAGGCAATTAGCGCGCTAATGCTGAGATCTAGCGCGCCAACTCTGCACTTAGCGCGCTAATGACAGCATTAGCGCACTAACTGCAGGGAGCTCAAAATAAATATTTTTATCCCTTTGTGTTAGCGACCCTTAAACACGTCCAGGACCCAACCAACCCTTATATAACATGTTATACACGTTTGTTATGGGTCATTAAGCCTAATTGGGTAGTCCGGATATTTTTACAAATCCCGAAAACGGAAAATCGTGATTTCATAACTTGGGAGGGACTTTTCTGCAAATTTGTTGTTTTTCTTTTCGAATACCTTTCAAATCAAGTTTTTCTTTTTCGAAAACTTCCACACTGATTTTCGAAATGCCAATGACAATGAATCACATAGTTTTACATTGTTTAAACTCATATACCTAGTCATGTGTTATAATTCCATTTTGAAATTACGAGTAATCTCATGACTTTTGAAAATTCATTTAAGAACCCGATATGCATGAACTAATGCATTTGGCTTGCGTAAGAGAACTTGTATACCTTACATCGAAATTACAAATTGTAGTTCGATCTTTCGACTTCATTCCTTCATGACTGCCGAGTCTTGAACTTGTATGGCTTGAATACCCGTGATGTGTTGTTTTGCATCCTTTAACAAAAACTGAAATGCACTTGATATTAATTAGTATATTTTCACCTTGTTTGTTTCCATCAAAATCCCGGTCGGAGTTAGAGTGACTAACCACTTAGTCCAACACACCCCGCTACTCGGGTAGCTATTCACCGACAGCACCTAGATACACATGCTACAATCTAGCGTGCTCAATTTCGTACCACGACCACCTCGATTAACCTCCGACCATGTGAACAAATCAACCACCGACCAATACGTAATCACATTTGCATAAACATGACAATCCAATAAGTAAACAATGCGGTAAATAAATAAATGCATAAACATTCATTTATATGGACATACCACGAATGAAATAAAGTGTAACATTCTCAAGGGGGTTTTACGCACCTGTAACTACGCACTCCGACTTCTCGGACCTGTCAATCCGACTCGCTTAGCTCCTCTATGTCCGAGCTATGATTCCCCAGTCCCTGAAGTCCATTTGTAGTGTTTTATATTATTAATAAAACACATTATCTAATTTTATGATATTATATCATATTTTTCAAATTTGAGTTGTGGCACCTCTCCCGGACAATGTCGGGGTTCCAAAAATACCCAGAAAGTCCCGAAACTACTTTTCTACCTTTTTCTAATTTTCTATATTTTTTTCTAGAATTTTTTCCAATTTTTCTGATATTTTTTTCAACTATTTTTCTATTTTCCGAAAAATAATATATATATATATATATTATTTAATTTATTTTTTTTAAATAATGTGGGGCCCACCTGAACCGGACCTCCCAGTCCGGTTCGGCCAAGGGATGCAAGCGCGTGAGGCGCGCGTGTGCTCCCTTCTCCTTCACAGAGAGAACCAAGAATCAGAGGTTCCTGGTTTGGAAAAAAAAATTCATTTTCTCTTTGGCTGCCATCACTCTCCTCTCCACTCCTCCTCACTCTCAATCCATTGGAGACCCTCCAAACCTCAAAATCACACCTCAAATCCACTAAAACAAACCCCAATTTTCGGATCAAAATTCATGAAAATAACCCAAAAATTTACCAAATCATCTCAAATTCTCCACAAATTCGATCCAAATCAATGTAAATCATCAAAACCAACTTCAATAACATCGAATTCATCAAAATCAGTGATAAATTTACTCAAAAATCTGAATTTATCAACAACTCATTTTAATGAAAATTCAACCAAAATGAGAGTTTATTACCTTAAATCCACATTTTGACGCCTAAATCGCCTCTTCAAAACTTGAATTCACCTCTTCAACCCTGTATCTCTAACTGATCTCTCTAATTTATTTAAGCAAATGCATCATTTTGCATGTTGAACACCCATCGATGATATATATATATATATAGTTGTGATTTTAATCTAGTGTGAACACGCATCCCGAGGACCATCTAACGGCCACTGATCACCCTTTGTCACCCAAGTTCTTGACACCTTATCCTAACAACACATGCCTCGTTTCACTCCGTTGTGCATCTTGAGAATCATCCTATGCACCATAATTAATCTTATCAAACTATAGGATTTCTATTAATCTATTAATACATTAATTTAACCTTAGGTTTGATCACCTTAATAAATCATATAAAGTTTATACATGAGTCACACTAACACTCAGCTACCCGATAACCCATGCCCCGTACCTCGGCTACCCCGTACTCGGTACTCGGTCCCCGACACACACTTCGAGACATATACCCGACTCATAGCCTTGCCCGATATCAACTTACACACATGTGATGTTTATATAAATAATAAATTCCCACATCACAATAATAGAAATACAACATACACAAATAACTTAATATAGCCTGGTTACTCCTATCCGAGTAAACCCAGCTGTCCATGTAATGCCCGAATTACCCGTTAATTCTCGTGATTAAGATTAATATTCAATTAAATTAATTTGGGCCGTTACAACTCCAAAGGCCTAGATTGGGTCAAATGGTTCATTTAATGTGACTTGAATGGATGACTTGCTCCCCTTAGTCTTATCCTTTTAGCACAAATAATTAAACCCCTAGGTATTCAGATACCTGACTCCGCACCGTGACGCTTGTCACTCGCATACGATAACGGTCCAACTCAACTAAACAACGTTTTATATTAATTATTTAATACATTTTACTTACTTATCACGTGTGTAATATTTCCAAGCCTAGTGTATTGTTATTTGCCTGCCCAGTACCCACGTCTACATGCTAATCGAGGCATATACCCCTCACACTATCTCACTCGGCCAATAATAACATAAATACACACATTGCGATGTGAATAACATAATTAAACATATACATGCAAATTAGGCAAACAACACACAAAAACAGTATTCTTACCTACTTCGGGCGTGCCCTAACCTAGCTGCGGGGTCCATGAGAATTTGAGCTGGCGTCCACGTTTAAAATCACGCAATAATAACGACTTAATTAAAATTGGGCCGTTATAAGAGAGCTTCATCCTCGAATTATGTATTGAAGAACCTATTCGAACATGACTACTCTACCTTGCTCCACTCCTAAAACTCTGTGAATAAATGTGTTTTCATCTTTAGAGGTCCCTCTTTTATATAGGTGAGCCTGGGTATAAGAATAAGAAAGCCAGGGAAAAAAGAACCTTCTAAAAATTCAAAAACTTCTATTCTTCGAGCTTGATACCATCGTGGCGTCGCCATTATGTATGGATGGCGTGGGCTTCAATTAGCAAGTCTTGGTTCTCATGTTAGCTCCAGACTTCTATTTCCTGATCTGGCGCCGTGGGTGACGCCGCCTGTTATGTTATCTGATGTCGTTAGTGTTTCTGGCCTAACGCCATAGTGGCACCACTGCTCCTCTGCTGGTGCCATCTGTTCTACTTCACGACGTCAAGTCTGTTGTTGCTTTGACCGATAGTTGACTTTTTTTCCTAAAATTATCTAATTTACGCACAAACACTCAAATATTCCATAAAATCACCAAAGTAAACATATAGAACCATAAAATACGACTTTGGACTCGATTTACATAGTTAAATACCTATATAAAAGTGCATAAATAATAACTCATCATAGTTCCTTATCACAGAGAGCAACAAAACATGCCACATGCAACACATCTAATGCATGTTTAACAAGTGTACATGATACTATCAGCATGCCATCAAATGATAAAAATATGTGAATGAATGATTAGTGTATCCTAAAGCTACATGTATTAGCCAAAGGTTACTCTCCAACAAAACAAAAACTGAGATATGTGGTTTAAGTTGGTGAACAAAGCCCATTCTTTGCCAAAGAATAAAAATAGAGAGATGAGGTTTAGGGTTGGTAAAGTGTTACTCACATGTTCGCAAGAAGAGAGAAGAGGAACTTGAAGATGAAAAATGGAGAGTTTGCAAGACTTGTTTGATTTAGGGATGTGGAGGAATAGGATAACTCATCCATGGTGTTCTTCTCAATCAATCTCTCAATCCCGTCAGTGACTTGGTGCTACTTTCTCGCAAAAAAAGTAGAGTGGGATTATGGAATTTACGGCAAGAGATCCCACGCCATTGTTTTTTTGTTTTTTTTAAAGCATAAATCGCCTGAATTAGTGAAACGTGTGATTCACATTGCAATTCGCACGATTCACCTTGATTCATGCGATTCATTAAGCGATTCAATAGCATTTCTATTCACATGTGTGAATTGAATCTTTGACCAACTATCCGGCTGAATCGGATCGCGATTCTCACAGCCTTGGACTTAGGGATGCTAATGGTTAGGGTAATACCCACGGATGATGAGGATTTACCCTAACGAGTACGGGTATAAGGATTTTAAATGGGTGTGAGGACAGGGATGGGTACGAAATCTCATACCCACACGGGTATGGGTGATAAAATACACTAGCAGGAATCCCCACGGGTGATACCTATGTTGGACTAAATGGTTAGTCACTCTAACTCTGACCGGGATTTTGATAGAAACAAACAAGGTGAAAATATACTAATAAGTTTATCAAATGTATTTCAGTTTCGCAAAGGTTGCAAAATATCACTCACAAGTATTCAAGTTTTCAAGTCATTCAAGTTCAAGATTCGACATACATAAAAGAAAAGAAGACTAAAGATCGAACCAAGAGATGTAACATTTATGTAAGGTATACAAGTTCATTTACGCAAACCTATTGCATTAGTTCATGCACATCGAGCTTTTCAAATTGATTTTTAAATGTCAAGTGACAACTTGAAGCTTTTAAGTGAAACTTAAAAATTGACTCAGTCTAGAAGTTTAAACAATGTCAAACTATGAGTTTATGCTCACATCGCATTTTGAAAATCATTGTTGAAGTTTTCAAAAAAGAAAAACTTGTTGTTGAAATGTTTTTTGAAAAGAAAACTGCATATTTGCAAAAAAGCCCCTCGAATGTTATGAAACTGCGATTTTTTGTTTCCGGGATTTGTGAAATTATTCGGACCACCCAAATAAACTATATGACCTATAACAAACATGTATAATATGTTATATGAGGTTTTGTTGGGTCCCGGACGCGTTAAACGAAAGGGATGAAAATAATTATTTTGAGGTCACTGCAGTTAGCACGCTAATAAATTTATTAGTGCGCTAAGTGCAGAGTTAGTGTAACGGCCCAGCCCAGCCTAGCCCAGCGCAGCGCCCAGGCTACAATTGGATCATTGGCTCCATGGGGGCGCACCCCACTGGCACCGGCACTGGCACCGCTAGTCACAGGCAGGGTGGTACCAAGCCCTACCCCCATCCGTGTCCCCCCACACGGTCTTTCGCCTCCCTCGACTCAAACCTGGGTCCTGAGGGATAAGATTTCAGATTTCACGAGTCGAGTACCACTAAGCTGGGAGGACTTCCCAGGAGGTCACCCATCCTGGTACTACTCTCGCTTAGGCACGTTTAACTGCGGAGTTCTGATGGGATCCGGTGCCTTCGTGCTGAACCAGCTCAGTGGTACTCGACTCATGAAATCTG
This sequence comes from Stephania japonica, assembly GCA_039657345.1. Lineage (NCBI taxonomy): Eukaryota > Viridiplantae > Streptophyta > Magnoliopsida > Ranunculales > Menispermaceae > Stephania > Stephania japonica. The sequence continues at coordinate 39,807,991 of CM077559.1, forward strand.
GAATCTTATCCCTCAGGACCCATGTTTGAGTCGAGGGAGGCGAAAGACCGTGTAGGGGGACACGGATGGGGTAGGGCTTAGTACCACCCTGCCTGTGACTAGCGGCGCTGCCGTGCCGGTGCCCGGGGGCGCCCCCATGGAGCCAGTGGTCCAGTGGTAGCCTGGGCGCTGGGCTAGGGTGGGCTGGGCCATTACAATTAGCGCGCTAATTGCATTCTTGACAACTTTTTTATAAAGTTGAAAAATTCACTTTAATTTGAATTTTTGATGGAATCTCAACCCTTGGATCCTCTAGAACGGTCATAAATTGATCTATAAATATATAGAATACTCTCGAACACACAAGCACACAAATTTGGTTTTGAAAATAAGGAAAAACACAAGTGTTCAAATTTTTCAAGAGGAGGAGCTTAGAGTTTTCAAGTCATACTTTGAAGCTGTTGATTCAACATCAAAACCAGCACTCTTGAGGCACTCTAAATAGTACAACAACCTCTCCAAAACTGATTTTCAAGTCATCTTCTTGGGGTTGTAAGAAAGTCCTAATTTCCTAGCTTTGTGCTTAAATTATATATTCTTGTGCGATTGACTTGGGAAATTACTTGTATTATTGAACACACTTATCGTAGGTTTTACACTTAAACTTGATTTATTAAACCCTATGACTGATTTGGACAAGAGTTTGCATTTAAACTTGATTTTTATCAAATTTCTTATTCATTGGATTTGAAATCGGATTCGTTCTTATCAATCTATTCGAAACGGTTACATATTTGAGTTTTGCATAAAATCAATTATCTATTTGCATTTCTCAATTCTTTTCATACTTGCATGCATTAGGGTGGTTAGGCTCTAAGAGGCTTGCTTGTATTTGAACTTGGTACCACTTTACTTTGTAAAGTGTATTTCATTGTATTATTCAAATCTTGATTGTAAAACTTAGTGGGATCTAAGTCGAGAGGAAAGGCCTAGTTGAGGCTAGGCATAAATCTTAGGTGGGGAAATCCTAGTTACGGCTAGGTGGTTGTATAAGACCTTATTGCGATAAGGTATCATGTAAAAGTCCTAGTTAAGGCTAGGCATTCACTAGGCTAGTTGGCTTAGAGTGTAACACTTATTGATAATATAAGTGGGGGTTGAAAATCCTAACCGGGGAGGTTAGGTAGTGGATGTAGATCGGTTGGATCAAACCACTATATATCGCTTGTCTCATTTCCATTTCTTCTACCCCATTCACTTGTATATCATAGATATTTATTGTTGGTGTATGCATTATCATTGTTATTTACGCATAAAGTTTTAAAAGGGCGATAACTACTCGGTAACCCAATTCACCCCCCTCTTGGGTGATCTTCAACATATGGGTAATCCCCAAAGGGATACCCATATATTAATTACACATTATATGATATTTATTATTTATATATCTTATGATATTTATATATAAATATAATATAATATTACATAGTTTCCACCCGAGACACTCATTATACATCTAACAAAAATCCTTAATGAAATTTTAAATTGTTAATATTTAGAAGTTAGAACTTTAATTGCTTGATGTGTCATATTTTATTTTTGTTAGAATTTCAACAATTGTGTTGTTATGTATGTATTTTTTATTCCTTATTTTTTTATAATTCTTTTTTTGAGGAAAATTAAGTGAGAAGAATATTTTTCCTACGAGGATTCTCCATCCTCGCAAAACTCTCCATGAAAATCCCCACAGAGATCTTCAATAGGGAATGGAATGATGAAAAAATTTTCTCACGAGGATTCTTCATCCCCAAAAAAATCTCATGAAAATCTTTACGGGGATCTCCAATGGAAAATGAAGTAGGAAAAAAAAATTTCATGAGGATTCTCTATACCTATGGGAATTAGATGAGTATGAGAATGAGTACGAGAATTCATCCCTAGATGAGTATGGATTAAAGTATGAGTGATAAATTTTTAAGTAGGTATAAGTATAAAAATGAAGTCCACATCTCCCTACCTTATCCATTTGCATCGTACTTGGCGGCTCCAAATGCAAAACATTATGGGTTTAGTACACACCACGCCTTAAGACACTCATCAAACCGACCTCACATACGCAAACAAGGACACGGTACATCTATTCGCCACGTGTTACGCGATCTACTTGTCGACAGTACGTCACTCAATCGCAAGCGTATAACTTCGTCCATCTTTGCTGTCCGATGGGACAACGAAACTACAGCCTCTCTGTCTCAACGTCTCGCCAACCCTTCGATTTCACCGAGATCCAAACTTATTGTGCTCCCGACTCTCACTTAGAGCGCACCGTCCACCGTGTGGAGTACGTACTCAAATCGAAGTCGTAGACCGTCGTCCTGTATAATTCCTCTCTCATCAGCGTTATCCAAACATCAACGTTGAGAACGAAAACCCTAAAACGAAAGAAAAAATAACATTTTTTTTTTTGGGTGAAAAAAATCAAATCTTTTCAAACCCTAATTTCTTCGATCGCTCGGCGAGTTCGAACAAAAAACAATCGAAACCCTAGCGACCGATCATCTGGTTGCATTTGATTCCGATTTGGGATTTGTGGATTGAATCCATCAGAAACTCTGAATTTTGGCGATTTCGATCTCGATTGGTTGATCGATTAGGTTGTGTAGGAAGAGATGGTTGGAGGAGGAGGGAACAGGAGAGACGACGGGCCGCTGAATGTGCACAGTACGAACGTATTCGCAGCCCTAGAGAGCCTGAGGAGGAAGAAGAAGTCAGATAAAGATCACGGATCGAAGAGTGGGAAGGGATCTTCGAAGAGCCAAGCGAAGGAGCCGGAGCAGCCCCAGACTTTCTGGGCTCCGACTCCTCTCACCGCGAAATCTTGGGCTGATGTCGACGACGACGACGACGACGATTATTATGCGACTACCGCGCCGCCGCAACCTGTCTGGGGCTCTTCCAAGCCGCAGGAGGCGAATAAGGAGAGCTCGAGTCCTTTGGAGGTGAGTTTGTTGAGTGGATCATTGGTTTTGATGGAAATTAGGTCATGAATTTGATCTGTTTTGTCTCTTAGATTGAGTTAGAAAATGGGCATAGTTTAATGCTTTGGAGATTATATTTGGTGATTGAAAGCTGTAATCCTGGTACGATAGTGTTTAGGTATTTGGGGAAGCGAAATAATGATTTATTTATTTATTTTTTTTTTTTAAGATGGGGCTTGACTAAGGTGATAATAAATAGCATACATGTATAGTATACCAAATAATAATAATAATAATAATAATAATAATAATAATAATAATAATAATAATAATAATAATAATAATAATAATAATAATAATAATAATAACATACATGTATGATATATATTCCTTCTTGAATGAGTAATTTGGGGTTTTTAAAATAGGCTTGGAACGTTGCAAATATTTTTTAAAAGACAAAAAACTCTTCAAAATTTTGGAAAGTGTTTTTGTTTCCAACTCAAAATGTCAAGTTTGCAACTGTCCAAGAATGGCCATGTTTGAATGGAGGGTTTATAATGGAAGAGTTGACTCATCTTATGTTATAATTTTTTTTTTCTTTTTTGATTTTTTTTTATCAATTATAGTATTGTTAATGTTTTAAGCTTTTTAGCTTTATTCGCTTGTTCAGTATGTATATCTGTTACTTGTTGATTTTGTATGATAGATATATTGACCTTATGTTTCTTTGTAAGTTTTTCTTGGTTTGATCTATGTATTTATAGAGATGAAAATGAAAACCTGCAAAGTGCTATTGTGGTTTCTATTGACACGTCAACTTTTTCTTGATAATTATTCCGAGGCGATTAAAATTTTATGGTTTAATGTTGAATTCAAATACCTATGTAGGTGAAAATTTGTAACTAATAATGTAGTTGTTGATTGTTGTGGGATTAATTGATATTTAAATATTTCATCTTGCTGCTGTTTTCAACTGCACTAATGGAAGAGTTCGATCCATGTAGCTGAGCCCAACTAATATGGGATTGAGGCTTTGTTGCTGTTGTAGTAGTAGTAGTTGTTGTTTTTGTAATTGGATAGAGTTCTATTCTTTTCTCATATGTCTGTTCTTCAATATGGTGCGTAGTGACACATGAGGCCTCCTTTTATTTTATTTTTACCTACCCAATTGGGAAAGAAGAAACATTGGTTACTCAGTTTGTATGCGATGAATAATTTTGTAATGGCCGTGACTAGCATGTTATTGGAAATTGGGCAGCGCTTCTGTTGAATATTTTATCATTTTTGCGGTCCATTTTCGTAGTTGTTGAATGGGCCTTCTGATGTTTTTTATGTTGCTAGAATCTTAATGAGTAGTGTTAGTTAGAATGGAAAGTTCCACTGAGTTCAAATGTTTTATAGGTACTTCATATAAGATGCAATGCTAGATGGGAAAGAGAATGTTATTCTGTACCAGTACTATAATGTTTGGAGACTTTTGGTTCTTCAAGTGCATGTTGCTTTTGCCGAAATATATATAAGATATGATGTTACTATTTGAATATTCTTCTCCTCTGACAGGATTAAAATGAATCAGCTACCAGCTCTTGTTTTGGTAAACCTTGTGTCCTTTTCAACCAATTTGTGCGTTAAATTCAGGAAAAACAGCAACTGCTGTAAGACTTTACCTATTTTATACTAAAAAAAGTTTTAACTTGGGCTCTTGTTTTGGTAAGCCTTGTGTCCTTTTCAACCAATTTGTGTGTTAAATTCAGGAAAAACAGCAACTGCTGTAAGACTTTACCTATTTTATACTAAAAAAAGTTTTAACTTGTTGTTCACCATAAAAAAGGTTAACTTGTTTATTTATACATTTTGTTCACGTAGTGGAATTCACCTATTTGGGATTGAGGCTTAATGAGTTAATGTTGTAGAATTCACCTCTTAATTTGTTTTGTAGTACTGTTCAATGTTTGTGCGTACTAAAATGTATTTGGAAAATGTTGTTCCCAATTACTTAAGAGTTTTCTTTTTATGGGTGGGCTCATCATGCAGCTTTCATACACTTTAAACTCAAATGAATGTGGCCAGTTGGTTTGAGATTCGAGTTAAGATTCCTGTTTTTGGGTGTATTCCTTCAGGGAAAAACCAAGATGCTTAATGTTATTCACAGCATTCACAGTCGGTATAACTTTTTTTTTCTTTGACAAACCACATTTGAGTTAACTTATATTTTATATATTATAATTAGCAATTTCTTGTAGTAAATGAAGCAAAGAAGCTAATAATATTTAGTTTTACTAACTGTCATTTCTCTTCAAATTATGTCGATAATTAGAATTATATTTTTATTACAAGTCAATGTACTTTGTGATCTAGAATCATATCTTCTGATATTTTTATGTTATGATAATATCCTTAGTTTTCTAATTGACTTAAAAGCCATAGAATAAACCTCAAAAAAAAAAAGGTCATAGAATAAACTTTTTCCAGCTATTATGTTAAAACAGTAGTGAAATTATGCATGTCTAAAAAAATTAGTTAACTTAATAATTGAGGCATAGTGGGGCGCGCACCACAAAATAAGCAGATGATTTTTCACCATTGTCACCCTTAGCAAGGTAAATGAGTACTGCAATATATTCCTTGATTTGGTTGGTGCATGTGTAACTTCCTATTAAGAAGTGAAAGGGCAGTTGTTTTCCCTTTTCCTTTTCTATCTAGGTTGCAACGTAATGGTGAAAAGCAGTTGCAGCCTACAGTATATAGGAGGGGAACCTTCTAATTTTCTAGTGGGCATTTTTCTGTACATAGGTTTATGTGAGAAAATTATGTTGGTGTTTGAAGTTATATAACTCTTCGTTACCCTAGTGAAAATGATCTGCAATAGTTATTAACATGTCTCCTAGAAAATATCCTGAAAGTCCTTAGTTTCTTTTTTGCCTTTTCGCAATAAGTTGAGTTCCGTATATGGAAATTGAAGGTGCTTTCTGTTATCAAATTTCAATTGAGGTTGTGGCGGAGCTCTTCTTTTTCTTTTTCTTTTTTTTTTCAGTTTTGTTTCTTTTGTATAGATGAGTGAAAGTGAGGAAGACGGGCTTGATGAAGGTGACGACGAAGTTGAGGATGAGCATGAACATGAAATAGAGGCTCCGGTTCAAACTGAATCAACAATAAAGAAGCCTGCTGAGGCGTCTTTGGTTCAGAAAGATACTGAAAGGCAGCTTTCTAAGAAGGAGCTGAAGAAAAAGGAGCTTGCAGAGCTTGATGCTGTTCTGGCTGAGTTGGGAATTTCTCAATCAGAGAACAATGGTCAAAATGATGAACAAGGTAAGCTAACTTCATGAGCAGTTACTTGGTGTTGTTTCCTCCTCTTTTTGTATTTTTTCTCATTCCTTTCAATGTGAGATCAAGTGGTACGTGCTTAAGTTTAGTGTCTTTCTTAGTTTATATATCATTTTTTTTGTGATTAATATGGTTGCCAAGGGTGTACAGACAAAAAAGGTTGGCCATCAACCAAACTCAAGTGTGTCAATACTCTAATTGTGTCTCTAGTAATTGATTTTTCCACTTAACTCGCCTCCAGAATTGACCCACTTCTAATCTAGTAATGGATTCAGAGTAGAAAAAAAAATTGAATCAATAGTTTCTAGATGATAATTAGAAAGAAAATGATGATAACATTGAAATTTTAATAAATAAAATAAGATCGACTTAAACTTGTAATTGGAGCTTTTTTGTATAGTTATTGCTTTTTTTAAAAAGCTCTAATTGTATTGAGATAGTGAAAACTTAATTTCCTTTAATATCTGTGTGTACGTGGAAATTTTCTAATGGTATTACAATATATTTGAAAACGGTTAAATGCTTTAAGAATCTAGAAATTAGAAAACAACAACCTTTTGAACGATTTTTGAAAAACAAAGTTCTTAGAAATGAAAACAGTCATAAAAAAGTTGCATTAATATTCTTAATCAAATATATTTCCTGTATCAGACCTCTTTTTTTGAAAAATATGAGTCGCTCTCAAGTTCAATGGAAAAATTCGCCTTCATGTAAAGTACCCATGGAATTAAGATTATGTGAAACCTTGATAAAAGGTTGACCTTCTTGCATTTGATCACTCTAAGAAGAAGGTGCTCTTTCTATGCGCTTATTGAATAGTATTCATTTCGAAATAAGCATAAGAAATATTCTCGACATTACAGAGAATTATAAATAACTTATGGAGTGGTAATATTGGTAATAACATCCATAGTTGATCATGGCACATTAAACAAATGTGTTTTTTTATACTATCTTCTAAATTTCTCTCTATAATTGATCTTAAGCTTCTAAAAGTTCATTATTAATTGTTTTGTTTAGTTTGGATATTATTTCTTTCTTATCAATTTGCTAGGATTGGTATTTTATATTTGAGATTGATTTTCTGTCCTACATTCTCTAATGTGTTTTCATTCTTTAGTAGCATATTTTCATTGAAATTGGCACTAATTACATTTCATTTTTCTGGCATGGTAGCATTATAATTTGCAAATCACTTTTTTCTCCTATCCTATTGGAATTTTATCAATTCTGTTTACATGAGATTTTAGTTCAGTGCTGGATTTTTTTTTCTTTTAATATATAATTAAGAAAAATTAAAAAGAATTTTGGATAATTTTTATTTAACAAGAAAGTTTTCTCAGGGCAATGTGACTAGTTGGAAAATATATACAGTGCTATTCTATTGCATGGAAAACAAGTTCCTTTGTTTGGTTTAGTACAATATTTTGTGACAATTTTAAGAAAATACATTATACATTATACATTATACATCCCATCAATTTTGTGTTGTTTTTGAGTTGGTTTCGCGTTGTTGGGTTTAGGACTTCAATTTGAGGCATGAATATGACATTTTGGGTACAAAATGTTGATGGAATTGAGAATATCTAGCGATTGAGACCTCTTCATAATCTCATTGGGAGGTGGCCAAGACCTTTAAAGATGTCTCGACAGATGTGGGGAGTTAGTCAAGACCTCTAAAAAGGTCTCGGCATGCGCGTTCGAAACCCACGCTCGACACTTCCTCATTTCTACGACAAGACTAGGTCCAACCTTGTTCGACGAAAAAAAACTCTGACGACACTTTCGACCTAGTACAAGTGCTCTACAATGGCTAAAACTAAGAAATAGAGTGGATTGAGGGGTGTTGGGGCGAGGGTGATGAGGTGAGCAAAGGTATTTTGGAGATTCTTAAAAAAAAAGGGCCAGGCTATTTGGACTCCACTTTTTACTCCCTTTACCCCATTCTTGTGAAATGACCCAATTACCCCTCCATATAAAGGGTTTTTACTCACGCATACCTCAGTCACCACTTTCTCCAACCGCACTGTCACCATCAATTCGACGTCATAGGTGCATTCTTTATCTCGTTAAGTGTTGATTTTGTAGTTTTTTAAGGTTTTTTTCCTTTTTAAGTTGGTATTATTTGTGGTTTTGTTGTTGGGTTTGGGGCTTCAATTTGAGGCTTGAATCTTACATTTTTGGTACAAAGTTTTGATGAAATAAAAAATATCAAACAATTCTGAGCAAAACCCACTATTTTTTTGTCATTTTCATGTATTTTTTTTAGGAGTTTGAAAAAAAATTGTTCATTTTTGTTGCCCGCAGTGTTTGGAAGTACATGCTCGACACCTCTAAAGAGGTCTCGGTTAGATCTCTCTGTCACCTATTAAAACTGAGTATTCTTCACAATCTCGGTCGGATTCAACGGTCGAATCTAACCGTTACCTCTTTATAGGTTGTGGTCAGAGTCGTCCGACACCTCTTTATAGGTGTCAGCCCTGTGCGATCGAATTCTGCAGGTGACACTTTTTCGTTTCTAGGACACATCGTGACTACACCCGACCTTGTTCAACGAAAAAACACTCCTAAAGCACTTGGTGATTTAGTACAAGTGCTCTACAATGACTAAAATCGAAAAATATAGATGATTGAGGGGTGTTGAGTTAAAGGTGATGGGGTATGACCGCAAGGGGTAAGCAAGGGTATTGTTGGAATTTTGAAAAAAAAAATTGGGGTAAATTAAGTAAAAGGTGGGGTAAACAAAGTAAAAATTCAAAAACGGGGTAAAATGTGGGGTCCGAATAGCCTGGCTCAAAAAAAATTGGGGTACGTATAGCAATTGGAATGCAAAAACTTGAGAAATGGGGTCCTTTGAGCAACAAGTGGAGTCCGTTTAGCCGCTACCTAATTTTTTGTCTTAAATCTTTTTTCCCTAGAAAAGATGGCTCCTTATGAAGAAAGCTTGTTGTGTTGTATTGTCGAGGAAACGTTATGATAAAGGAAATTTTGGTCAAATGAGTTGAACTTTGACTTGGTAAACCTTGACAAAGGTGTCATACTTGAGGGTTATATGTAAGTCCTGACTTTATTTTTCGTAAAACTAGATTTCAGTATGTTTTAGAAGTAAATTTTATTGGATCTTATTCTTAGGGTACCATAGTATTGTTTCTCAAGAAACCATAAAGTTAAGGGCTAACAATTCAACTACAAACTAAGAGAGAATATGGTAAAAATAACTTGGTAGGGTTAAAAAATATCTTTAAGAAAAGGAAAATTAAGAATAATAAGCCATTTTGATTGTAAAACATTAGGATAATGTTGGCCTAAATGAGATTTAAAGAGGCGCAGAGGAAGATACTTATCATCCGGTAGTCAAATGAGCTTTTGTTGTTAAAGTCTCGTGTTGTCCTTTGCAAAAGCTAGTAATGAATCATTTAATGTGGATAAACATTATGGTATTATTGTGGTCATTATGCCTTTACCCCTCCCTTTTGTTGGGCCTTTCTAGTGATCTATTATATTCTTTGGATAGGTCGGAACCTTGAGCCATCTGAGTGACTATAAGAAGATAATGTATTGACTTGATTTTGTAGTTTGGAATTGGAAAATTATTGTGCTTCCTCTTAATTTATTCATCATGTCGCATTGGGACTTCACTTTTTATGTATTGTATTTCGGTCATGTCACTTTCTTTTATCAGTGAATTAATATAGTCAATTATATGCTTGACTAAATTAGATTAATTCCACTGGGATTTTGTTAGCACTCATGAAGATAGAGGTGACCGAAAGATGCTCCTGATTGATCAGTTTTCTTTTTGTGTTGGCTTGGTTAGTCTTTCATGTGGGAAGACTTTCTGTTGAGAAAAATAGCAAGTTGCTTGAAACAAAGGCTAATTTTGGGAGTTTTAAGTGATCATTAATAGATAACTTGAAGGAAATTTGATAAAAACAACCATACGAAATGCGCATGCGCTAAAATATGTGATATCTTATTGTAAGTTTTACTCGAATTGAGTGTTATATGATACTGAGTTGGACCAGCTGGTCGAGACAGTTATTGGGGACAAGTTTTGTATTTTCTCATTGAAATCAGGGCAGACGCCAGTTTTGTGCGACTTCCAGTATGTGGTGATTTGTTTAGAAAATCAAATGTTATTTTAAGTTGTCAGCATAACCAATTAGTATTTTAGAGTGGAACTATGTTATTAGCAATCAGAGATGATTGTGAGGCCTTGATTCTTGACTGAATCGACACGAAAGCCTTGTGCCTTTTTATCCCATGATAGATGGTTGAATGAGACTTGTTTGTTTATTTACTGTTCAAAAAGAAGAGGGAAAAGTACCGTTACTTGTGTGTGGACCATTATTATGGGTCTATGTGTTTGCTGAAGACTGATCTTAGTACTTGATATCACACGTTGATAGCAGTGCCCTTATGCAACAAATGCTGGTGGTTAATCTACATTTCTTGCATCTGTTTTTGCTAATTTTGCCTTTAAAAAAATTAGAAACTTTCTTGTGAAGTTTAGTGAGAACTTTTTTTTTCTCTAGAATCTAGGCAATATTTTAATGAATGTTTTGCCAAATTTTTTTTCTTTCTACTATTAGTATCAATCAACTTTTGTAATATTGTCCTAGTGGACGGAACAAGAGATAGAGTGGATAGGAAATTAAAACTTTTGAGGGATGCATTAGAATCTAAAGGCTTTAAGTTGAGTACGATGAAGACTGAATACATGCACTTCGAGTTTATAGATATTAGACATCAAGATAATGGAGTGGTAAAACTAGGGGAAATAGAAGTTCGCAAGGTGAACCACTGTAGATGTCTAGGATCAATCACACAAAATGATGGCAATATTGAGAATGATGTCACACAAGAATTCAAGCTGGATGAAAGAAAGGAGGAGTGCAACAAGTGCGATACTGAAGAAATTTGATGTAGGGGTAGACCAAAGTTAACTTGGGAGACATTAATTAGGAGAGATTTAAATGGTTTGGAAAACTCACCATCAATTGCACTAAATTGAGCACAATGGAAGATTTTGATCCATGTGGCTCACGTCAATTAATTTAGGATTGAGGCTATTGTTGTTAATTCTCTGACCATCTTGTATTGTGCTATAAGATATGTTTGCTTATAGTGTTATTGTTCTTTTTTCACACGGAAACCTGTTTTCTTTTCAACGGATTTTGCCGTTGCAAAGATAATCTGCTCATGGTGGTTCATTTCAGAATTTTGCTGTCAATGATTTAATCAAGTTCTCTTATACCCTGCAGGCGGTAAGCAGGAAAATGCGTCAGAGGAGGTCAATGGAGATGGGGAGAAAAAACAGAACCTTGCAGTCGAGAGCAAAACTGCGAAAAAGAAGAAGAAAAAGGAGAAGTCGAAGGAGTCTAAAGAACAGAACCAGCCTGATGAAGTTGCAGTGGCTGAACCAACTGAAGAAGACACATCTGTATTGGATGTGAAGGAGAGGCTGAAGAAAGTGACCTCCATGAAGAAGAAAAAGTCGAGTAAAGAGATGGATGCAGCTGCTAGAGCTGCTGCAATTGAGGCTGCTGCGAGAAGTGCGAAACTTGCTGCAGCAAAGAAAAAGGAGAAGAATCACTACAACCAGCAGCCTGTGCGGTAAACACAGAGTATATATATTCTTCTGCTCATTTGTTGAATGGAGAATAATCAAACGAGCCTTGGTTCTGCAGAGCTGCCTTTGATTCTGATGAGCAGAAAAGAAAAAAAAAAAACGTCGTTAAAAACTATCTGCTTCTCATCAAAGCTTAAGTGTTTCGGTGGCATTTTTGCTATAAGAAGCCCCTTAGATGTTGCCTGAAATTGAGAGAGAACTGGCTGTAACTGTTGGATTTGTTGTGGTGGTCCTTTTCTTTTTCTTCAGCGGTTTATGTACCCTACATTATATTGTTCTAATTTTGCTGGTTACATTCTTTGAAAATTTATCCATAATCTTTGTAGACAAATTGCACAACTTTATACACTTTGGGTGCACGCTTTGTTTTTTAGCCATTTATGGTGTTTTGTTAGATGTGGGGCTTAAGCCTATGGAGACAAAAAAGAGCTATTAATGGTTAAAAAATAAAAGTGTACGTCCTAAGTGAGTTGGATTATCATTTTCCATTCATATTAGGCAATGTAAATACTTGTTCTTTTGTCGACGTCCTTAAGATGCAAATTTATTCGATATATAGGAAATTTTGTTAAATCTTCTACATTATAAGAGAAGTATAAATAACTTCATCTAATTAAGTGTCAAGGGAACATTCAAGTGTCATCAAGAAACATTAAAAGAGTACGCATTAATAATAATTCAAATGATTTTTTTTTTCTATGTTTGATCTTCAAAAAATTTAATTTCGATGAGATCAATCATTATGGATAGTATTTCTCTTCATTAGGCAATATGTTAAAAATTAGAATCCATTTCATAGAGCATCTCCAATGGCAAATGTGGATTATGGGCGTGGATTCTTAACGTGGAGAGGATGTCCATCCTATGTTGCTTAAATAGACATTGAACTTCAAAATAGATTTTCAATGGTAAATGTGGATTTGTAGCTCAATTGATGAGGCTGACATTTTTTTTTGTAATTTTTTTTTTCGGTAGGATTTTTTTTTGTAATTTTATTAATTAAAATGTGAAAATAAAAAGGGAGAAGCTAAACAGACTATTAATTAGTAAACGTATCCCAGTTTTTGAGTTTTTACTTCATGTTCCCCACTTTTTACTTAGTGTACCCCATGACCTTCACCCTCACCCCAATACCCTTGCCTCCCGATGTCGGACAAACAGAGCCAACACCCCTGAAGAGGTTTTGGATGAACAGGACCGACACCTCTTTAGAGGGCTTAGCTAATTTCAATCGATAATGCGAAGATAATTTGGTTTCAGTGGGTGACGAAGGGAATCGGCCGAAACTTCTTTAGAGGTGTCGGCCCAGTTCGACTGACACCTCTTCAACGGTATCGGCTCTGTTACTCCGAAACCCGCGAGCGACCAAAACAAATAAAAAAACTTCAAAACTTTCAAAAAATATATGAAAATGACCAAAAAATAGTGGGTTTTGCTCGGAATCACTTAATATTTTTAATTTCATCGAAACTTTGTACCTAAAATGCAAGATTTACACCTCAAATCAAAGCCCTAAGCCCAAAAATAAATACACAAACAAAATGACTCAACGAGAAAAAAAATTCAAAAAAACCTCAAAATTGGCACTAAGAGAGATGATGAATGCACCCATGTCGTTGAATCCATGTCGTTTTTGCTCAGATTTTGTCAGATTTGGTTGATTTTTAGTGAGGCGATTTGAGATAGGTGACTGGGGTATGGTGTGAGTAGGGGTGAGTGGGGTATGTTGGGTAAAAATCCTTTTATATAAAGGAGTAGTTGGGTAATTTCACAAAACTGGGATATGTTTAGTAATTTATGGGTCCGTTTAGCCTCTCCCGATAAAAAATATAAATAAAATAAATAAATATTTAAAAAAGTCTGATTATCCAACGTGGACATCAATTTGAATGTCAAGAAATAACATTCAAAATAGACAATGTTTATCCACGTCAGTTTAACATTCAAAATGCATATTCTATTGGAGAGGTTATTTTTTTTACTCTAATGTCTATTTAGTCCTAAGTAACACACATTAATATCCAATCTACATTTCATTGGAGATGCTCTTATAAGTGAGATTGAGTTGTTATCTCATTTTTTCTAACACGTCTCACTATTAAAGTATCTTCAAAGAAAATGTTACACCAATTGTATTTCACTTTTCTCACTTGTAACAAAACTTGAAATTGCTATCATTTTTTCTAACTTGGACGGAGAAATTTAAGGAATTTTGGAGAATATTCAAACCATGAATATAATACAAAATAAATGGTTTAAAAATAGAAAATTTGGTTGCTATGTTCGGGTAAGGTAAACCGAATTAGTAGGTTTCTGCACAGTTGTTGGGGTTTTATAGCACAGAGGTACGCGTGTGCACACATCTTGATGCATGATTCATTAGACCAACTATGTAGCAAATGAATATAGCAAAAGAATCTCACAATTCATTTTCCTATGTGAAGTGTCAAGTGGTAATCTTGTACAATATAGAGCGCGTCTCATTTTTTCTCTTGAGGATTCGGTCACTTGAGTACATGCCTTTACTATTGTGCTATATACATAGTTGACAATAGAGAATGTCTCTTATGAAGTGTTTAGTGGGAGGTGAACATGAAATCCGTGAATCTGCAAATTTAGTTTGATTCAATTCAATTAACTCTAATTGGTTCATCATTTGAGTTTTGCCAAATTGGACTGGATTGCAAAAGTCACAATCTGCGTGGATTTGACCGTATTATGGATTGCACACCTTAATTGGCGGATCCAATCCGCAATTTAGACCAATTTACTTTTATCTATATTAATATTATATATGCACATATAAACTTAAAAATCTTGAACTATATTAAGATGATGTAGATGATGTTAGCATTAGCATTTGTGCTACCAATCCTTGTATTATTTATTTGTGTACATTTGCAAATATAAATTTTTATAGTTTTAAATTATTTTAGATAACCTCAACAATTTTTTTTTCTAGTTCATGTCTAAGTACACATTTTATGCTATAAAGTCAAATAAATATAAAAAAAAATTATAGTTTATTTATTTGAATTAAAAGTCGTATTCATTATTTTCTCACTAATCACAAATTCACAACTTTCTTTATTTTTTTTTCTTCAGAGCACAACTTTTTTTGTTACTTATTAAAATTTGCCTAAGTTCTAATTTTAAAATATTACTTTAATAGTTTTATTTGCTGATCCTCATAATTTATCGAGTCCTGTACAAATTTAGTAAATTGGATCGAGTTGGATTAATAAAATAAATGGATTGGACTGACTTGCAATTTCTCAATCGGTAATAATCGAATTGAATTGTCAAAGCCTCTTAGGTAAAATGGTAAAAACATCACTTACCAAAAGACAAGACCTCGAGAAATCGTGGTTCGATTCTCATTGGAGAAAAAAAAATTGGGTTGAATTATGGTTTGACCTTAATTAAACTAAATCCAATCCGTGTTCACCCCTAGTTAATCGGACTACCAAATACAATATTTTTTAAAAAAAGTCTTCACATTTCTCACCATTTATATCTATTTGACCCTAATAAAATAAGGGAGTGGCTAAACGGATCCCTTTAATTCCTAAACAAACCCCAGTTTTGTGAAATTACCAAACTACCCCTCTATATATAAAAAGATTTTTACTCACCCATACTGTAATGGCCCAAATTTTATTAAGGCCGTTATTTACGTATTTTCGGACGAAGACGCCAGTTTGGGTCCACGGGAATGCCGAGTTGGCGTGAAATTTTATTTTTGACTGAGTATTTGTGTAAATTCGATGGTAAATATTGTTATATGACTTATTACATTGCATGTGTGAGTTTATATTGTTTATACCGTGTAAGACAGGGTGACGGGTATTCGTCTCGAAAAACATGTCGATAAGGATACCGGACGCGTGAAATACGAGTACATTAAGATATAAAAATGATTTGTATAAACAAATCAAGTAAATGTGATAAATAATAAATTAGTTGGCACTTAGTGACACGTGGGGTTGTGGACGATACGCTAGGTTGTACGATAGTGTGCACGCCCAAGTGCACTTGTTGGTGTGCACGACGGAATTGTAAGCGCGAGGCAAATATATATGTATATATATATTGAAAATCAGAAATGTGAAATGACCAAGAAGGGCATGGAGTTTGTTAAGATGGGGATAAGAACATAAGGGAATTTTGGTAATTTGGCTACCTTTTTGTTATAAACTCAGAATACCACCAAAATTACCACCGCCACATACACCATTGTTTCACAAAATCGACAGGGAGGGAGAGGAGACCGAAAAAGAGTAGCTGAGAGATTGAGATCGAGGCGAGAGTCAGAGGCGATGACGAAGTTAATTGTGGTTGTTGGAGTTGGTGTTGTCGTCGTTGTTGTTATTGTATTGTGTTGTGGTGGTGGTGGTGATTGGGGACTCCGACATGGGAGTCATCTCCCCTCCCAACAGATTCACAAAAAAAAGAAAAATTTAGTTGGAGAAGAAGGGGTCGGGCCCAGCTTGGTTTTGTCGAACTCGATTCGGGCCTAACCCTACTTGAAAAAAAAAATTGAAAATTTTGGAAAATTCTAGAAAAATAGAAAAAATCCAGAAAATTACATTTTGACCCAAATAAAGAGAAATTTGGGAATTGTAATGAAAAGTGAAGTATTCGGGATTTCGATGAGGCGTTATGTCAGGGTTTTTACTTTGTAAAGTGTTAAATTTGCGAAAATTATAAAAAAATTCAAAAAATCTCAAGAAAATATGAGCAATTTGAAAAAAAAAAGTAGTAAAGTGAATTGCGTGACTTTTTCGGGCGTTTGACACCCCGATGTAACCCGAAAAATGTGTCACAACAAAAAATTGAAATAAATTTTAATTTTTGTTATCTCAATATGAAATCAATTAATTTGACACTAAATCACTTAAAATAGTTTATTCGGCTATCAAGGACTTAGAGAATATAGTCGGGTGTCCGATGTGCATCCCGAGGCATGAACAGGATTGGACCGGGTATTTTCGGGACTTTGGAGCGTGGTTTAAGGTGCTTAAACTCCTTAAGGAACACACTCGAATATTTATTTATTGGTTTTCATTTGATCCAACTATTATTTGTTTATCATTGTATACTCTTTCCATGTGCTTATTTATGTTGCACGGTTGGCTGTTTATTTCCTTGCCGAATTCTGGTTTATTCCGAGATGTGTGGGCAGACTTGGGTAGGCTGGACAATAGGAACAAAGTCAGGTGATGGATAGGTGGAGTTGGAGGAGAAACCCCCTGGAGAAGTCCTGCTATCTGGGTTAGGGTTCAGTCCCGTTATACGACACACATCCGCTTGCAGACTACCTGTGACTTGCCACTGACTTGACTAACTCTTATGTATATTTATATTTTTGTTGTTTTGACTTTATTTTGGATATTGGAGAGTTTTGAGATACGTGTACATGTATGTAAACTCTTTTGTTAAGTTATATACAGTGTATATTGCCGAGGTTTTCACATACGACTGAATGCTCTTTAAATTTGATAAAATTACAAATTACCTATTTTTAAAGCTTTCGCTAAATTATAATGCATTTTAAATGATTAACCGTTAGAAAGTTTCAATAGAAATGTTTAGCCCCAAATTGGTTAGAAAGTTCACACTTAAAGAATATATATACTCTCACTTGTTTAAGTGGTAAATAGAAGCTCCCACCAGAGCTTTGTATGAGGCACGTGCACGTGTGTGTAGGCGACTAACCATGGTCACATTTTTTTTTACATTTTTGGATTTGTTGTAATTAAGTGGGTAGTTAATAGACCCAATAAATGGGCAGTTACTAAACCCATTTAACAAAATTAAAGTGGAGCAATTACCAATTGACCACACAATTAAAGTGGAGTCGTTATCGGTTGACCACTCAATTAAAGTGGAGCAGTTATTATTTGACCATTCAATTAATAACGGTCCACTATCCACTCCTTTCTCTAAGTTGTTTGACTGGAGCTCTATAAGAAGAGAGGCATGGGAGCAAGAACTAGAGACACACAAAAAATTAACAGCATTTGCTCTGGTTTGATTTTTCACTATTGTTAGTGAAAATCGGGACTTCATAGCATCCTATTGGATTTTTTTGCTAGACTCTTGCAAATATGAGTGCAAAAGTTTCCTTTAGATTGTTATACCATAAGAACATCAATGACTTCAATTATTGATGACTTCAATAAATGAGTTGAGTTTCCATTATTGATGACTTTAATTCATGGGCTTGAAACTCATCTCCATTGATGTTTTATTCACCAAGTCTCTGGGCAAACCTTTAGTTAAAGGGTTTGCCAAGTTTTGACTAGATTTCACATAGTCAATAGTTATAACTCCATTTGTTATCAATTCTCTGGCACAACCGTGTCTCAATCCAATATGTCTGAACTTGCCATTGTATATTTGGCTATAAGCTCTTGCCAATGTGGCATCATTATCACAATGGATAGAAATAAGAGCTATCGACTTAGGCCACAATGGAATCTCGTGTAATAATTTACGTAACCATTCATCTTCTTTTGAAGTCGAGGCTAACTCAATAAACTCTGATTCTATGGTGGAACCAGCTATTAATGTATGCTTCTTTGAAGCCCACGAGATTGCACCTCCAACAAGTGTGAAGATCCATCCACTTGTAGAAGCATGATTTTGATCTTTCACAATTCAACTTGCATATGAAAATTCTTTTAGGAGCGATGAATATCCACTATATCATAAGCCATATTTAATTGTTTTCTTCAGATATTTTAAAACTCTTCAAGGTGCTTAAATTGTGGGGTACTAGATTAGTCACCTATGTGAATGTGAAGTGCGGCCGCTTCAAGGAGTTCAAGGGCTTGGCTCAGAAAACGTTCACGGAAGATATAAGACACAAGACCAATGTTGAATGTGTCAGGAAATTTATGACAATTTGCTGGTATATGTTATATGTGTGATCTGTTTATGCTACATATCAAATAGAATCATTGGTTCAAAGTTTATCTACCATGTAATTCTGATATGATGTAATGAACTTTTCACAAATTAGTGGTTCAAATCGTAAGATACCATTATTTATGCATATAATGTTTAAAATGTTCTTGGACCAATTATTTGTTTATTTTGAAAATGGCGGGGGATTGTTAGACATTTTCAATAGAAATGTTTAGTCTCACATTGGTTAGAAAATTCACACTTAAAGAGTATATTTACTTGTTTAAGTGGTAAATAGAAGCTCTAGAGCACGAGGCATGTGCATGTGTGTGTGGGCGGCTAACCATGGTAACATTTTTTGTCATTTTCGGATTTGTTTTAATTAAGTGGGTAGTTAATAGACCTAGTAAATGGGTAGTTACTAAACCCATTCAACAAAATTAAAGTGGATCAATTACCAATTGACCACTCAATTAAAGTGGAGCCGTTATCGGTTGACCACTAAATTAAAGTGAAGAGGTTATTATTTGACCATTTAATTGATAATGGTCCACTATCCACTCCTTTCTCTAAATTGTTTGACTAGAGCTCTATAAGAAAAGAGGCATGAGAGCAAGAACAAGACACATATCAAAAATTCACAACATTTGCTCTGGTTCGATTTTTCACTATTGTTAGTGCAAATTGGGACTTCATAGTATCCTATTGGATTTTTTGCTAGACTCTTCCAAATATGAGTGTAAAAGTTTCTTTTAGAAAAATGGCAGTGTTACACGCTTTGAAGTCATTGCATGTTCTTATGGTCTAACATTAACTCCGATAACTGAGGTTGATGATTGATGGTTGGTGCATGCGGGACACAACCGGGTGAATGACGTGCAGGGCTGTGGGCCTGTAGTGCATGACATAGCGGCTTCGAGTTTCATCCCACTCACCCTATACCCTAGTTGCCTCTCTCAAATCGCACTCACAAAAAATTGACCAAACTAGACGAAATCCGAGCAAATCCACATGGATTCGACGTGGTGAGTGCATTTGTGACGACCCCAGCTCCAAAATCCTAATCCCCGCCCGGCCTAAACTTACGTGGACCCTTGAGACAATCTTACCGAGTCACGCAAGCCTAGTCAACCTTCCTTTACCATTTACCATTTACCATTTTTAAGCAATTAAACGTTGAATTAATCAAATAATGAGTTATCATAGTTATAGCAGAAGCAATTAAACCTTAAGCTAATCAATCAACCTCAAAACATACAAGGTAAGACAACCTAGAATGTGGAAACCCCGCATATGTATATCATCATAAATAAGTCTAAGGAGAGTAACAACAAAATATACATGTAACGACCCAAAAATTTGGCTATTTGTGAATGATGATGTGTATTACGTATTTATACTCGTATTTGAGTGGTCGGACAATGAAGTTGGTGAACGAGTAGGAAAACTGGACGAGCGGGGATCGACAGTTGAGATAAGGGTACACGGGGGACTTAAAATCCAGTAAAAATACAAATAAATGAAATTTTAGATCAAATAAATAATTATTTGGCGAGACAAGATAAGACTATGCGCACAACGGAGAAATACGGACCGAGGAGTACAAGATTCATGCGGGAGTTGGTTAACTAAATGACTTACGAGTCAATTAAGAGATTGTTAAAGTGACACAACTCTAATTTGAAGAGCCATGGGATTGGCCCCGAGATGCGTGTGTGTTTTGTGATGAAATATAGAGGAAAATATAACAAGATCAAGGGGTATAAAGGTCATTTTGAACAAATTAATGTATATATATAATCGTTCATAAGAAAACAATCACATAACCAACAAAACATTCTTTTGTTTCCTTCTCTCCAATTCGACTCTCTCTAGTCGACTCTTCTCACTTCGTCTCTCTCGTCGATCTCTCCTCTCCCCCTCTACACTCTCCTCCTCTACGACTGTGCCACTCATCAGAGATTCTCTCTCTCCCTCTCTTCTCTCAAGGCTGCTGCTCACTGGTGTGGCCGACTGACGACAAGCAGTGGCGGGTGGCGATGAACGGGACGGTGGTCGGAGATGCCTCATTAGCGTCTTCACAGTCCCGGAGCCCCAAATTACGGCGGACATGGAGTACTGTCGTTGAAACTATTTTGGTGATTCTCTTGGATGTGTCAGTCTCCACGCGACTGGTGGTGGTGTCGTGGCTAGGATTTAGTCAGAGATGGCCCACAGCGGTCTCGTCGGGGTCCTGGTAGCCCGGAGCACCCTCCGCTGTACACATTGTTTACTAGTCAAGTTATGTGATGATGTCAACTGTTGTATTTATAGGTTTCTCCTTCGTTGAGTCTGTCCACTGCCGCCGCTTCTGACCGCTGCTCTGGTGGGTTCAGTGGTCGGGGATGGTCCCTAGAGGTCCACCCGAGTCCCCACTCCCTCGGAGCATTCTTGGTTCGCTGTGTATGCGTTGTTGTTGTCTGTGCTCGATGTTATCAAATTTTGTTGTTGTTGTTGTTGAGAGTCTCGCTAGAAAATGTCGTGACTGGCGGCGCTGTGGGTCGGGCACCACGTCCGAGAGGCTATCGGGGACCATGGCTTGCCTTTGTTGGTACCTCGCTGTCCTTCGATATGTCTAAATCAGTTTTGTTTGGACTGTTTTGCTCTTGATTTCATGTTGGTATGTGGTTCTCTTCCTCGCTGGAAAACCGCCATCATGGGCGGTGTTGCCGTCGAACGCCATGACCAGGGGAGTGTTGGGGATCACGCCAAACTCTTGTACATGTCCCATAGCCCCAGAGCATCCATATGGATAGTGGCAAGTTGTTTTATCGATGAGTTCATACGTTGATTTTTCACTATCGCGTCATGTGGTTGTTAACGTGACGTTAAGCGTGCCCCCAGCCTTTCCATGCTGTGTTGGTACCCTACGGACGTTAGACCATACCCGCGAGGTTCCTTAGTCGCTGGTGTATGGTCATTTTGAGTTCGTATTGAGTCGTTATTGTCGAGCGACGTCGATATTATGTTTTTAAGTTGATTGAACGGTAATGACGTTGTGGTCACGCTGCTGGTCCTCGAGACTATGGCGTGACCTACTTATGACTAAATCGAGCCTATGATTCGTGATGAGGCTTATAAGTGTTGTGATTTTAAAACCAAGAGAGTCGTGTTTTCATTGGATTTTCTGATCGATCTATCGAGTTGTTGAGTCGTTAAAACACGGGGAAAATACTAAGGATTTAACCTAGGTTTAGTTAACGACTTGACCTATTAACATGAGTTTTTCGACCTTGTTAGGTAATGGGAAACTTGGGGATGCGCGTTAGGGACGTTTGAGTGTATATGGGTTGCGATTAGTCAAGTAAGTACACATGTGCTTTGTATGTGTGTACGTTAGTAGGTCAGTAAGGAAATATCATGTGATTTAGACATCTTCTATTTATTGATATTGCTGAATTTATCTCTTGCTTGACATTCCATTCTATATTGTTGGTTGTGTGTTCTTGGCATGAGTGTGTGTCTCGAAGGTATCATGTGGTCCCAGATTAGTTGGGACAACGAGTGTGCCTCCTGCAGGAATAACTGACCACCCCTAGTGTTGTGTGTACTGGGTACTGGATTTGAGAGGTGTTGCGATGCCTTTCGATTTCAAGCTGCACTAATGTTGCGACATTACTCGGAGAGATCTTGTAAGATCTTTGTCGTATTGCTGTGAAATTAGACCACTCATGGGCCTCTTTTGAATCTTAGAACATGCAAATTTCGATTGCTATCTATCAGTATGTTTATCATGCACTTTAATTCATTTACATTCTTGCCATTCCATTACCGCGTGATATTTGGACTATCTTGTTGTTAAAATCATAAACTACTGTTATATTCTTCTGGCACTACTTTCAATTTCTTCAGTTACTCACCGTTTAGTTTGCGACAGTAGGTGCAGATAGGGTGGAAAGCAGCAAGGGCAAGGGGCCCTGCTTAGGTGATTTACTTTGAGGATTTAGCAGATGGACCAGGGAGACCATTAAAGTAGGTTTGCTATTTGCTTATTTGTATGTCGCTTTATATACATGTTTTTGAGTTATGGAACTTGAAATTTTGATGAGATTGGTATCATGTATCTATGCATATCGGATTGTACATGAATACTCGGGGTTTTCCACATTTATAGATTCCTGAATTTCCCTTTGATTGAGTTATTTTTCGTACAATACTTATTAGTTTTCCGCTGCGTATTATTGCAATAACTCTTTCATAAATTGTTAAATTGATTAATTGGTGGCTGACTAAGTTCGTCAGGTTTGTCGAGTTCCGACTTGGGGCCTACTCGTCAGGTTTGCCGAGTTCCGACTTGGGGCCTGCATGGGTCTAGGCTGGGCGTACCCAATTGCACGGGGAAATTAGGGTCGTCACAGTACATGCCCAAAATCTCTCAAAAATCCAAATCTCAATGTTTCAAAATAAGTATATACAATAATACAAAAAGAATCACCTATGTCAGACAAGTGGAAAGAACTACTCCAATATCCTCAAATGATATCTCCTAGGTGTGGAGCCTTCCCCATGCTGAACTGAGGATCTATACTCCATCAAACACAAGAAAGTTGAGCCCAGGTAAGTAACGCCAAGCAGGACATAAATACAATATTTCAAAATAAATAAATCAGTCTAATTCATGCATATAGAAAGAAAGGAACAGGGAACACATGAATACACAAGACTGTTAGTAAATCAATTGAATACATAGTGTCCGGAATACGAATAACGAATAGCAAGGAGTCCCGACCAGAAGGTCGTTGATTCGTGGTATAAGCCCAACAAACTCGGATTCAGGATGAGACAATGCCTACCAACCCTAACCCTTGCGACTATGAGATATCTACAGACCCGGATAAGTGCCCCCAATGTATACTCAATTAGGAGATATCAACGACATCCAGATAAGAGCTCATATCACAGATAATTAGTAACCATAACTCATTCGCCAATGGACCACTCAACCAATGGAAATTCCAAAAGAAATGATGAATAGAGCAATAACAACAAATTAAAGCTTAAGAAATAACTATAAAACTCCTCACTGGTTTACTTACCTGTATCCAAGCTAGCACGCACTCAAACGAATTCTGACTTGCTTCTTACGAATCCCGTGTGACCCGTTAATCACTATTACTCTTGATAATCAATTAAATTACAAATCCTATTAAATACTTCTTAATTTATCCAATTTTCCATAATTATTTCATTAGCGTAATTAGGTTGATGTCCGGGGTATTGACTCGTATTCAGACCCATTTGGATACCCGAGAAATCCTCGAAAGTTTTTAAAAATTTATTAAATTGTTCACTGTGAACAGTGTCACACCGCAAGTGGCATCGTGAGGGTCAAATCCCTGCGGCGTTACATAAAGCGTGAATAGTGCTTGGCTCTCTACCTCAGGCGTAGTGGCAATACATGCCCCACGGTGTACCTCGTGGCGTAAGTTCCTGCACTCACATCCGAGGTTTTTCGAAACCCTATTTCGCGTCGTCGCGTTTCGAACCTATCCCAAACCCTTAAGGACGTCCGTTACAACGCTAAACCACATTCATTTCGCGTCAAAACTGCGACAAAACCACCGATTTTGAAACTCATACAAAATCCCAAAAAAATTCATTAAAATTCCCAAAAACCACAAATCACCAATGAAAACACCAAATCTAAGTTCATTAACATCAAATCCATTAAAATAACTCATCAAAAACGCTATTCCAAAATTGTTGTCCGAAACCATTGCGACGAAAACGCTCAAAACTACAACCCAAACGTAGATATACACGTGGGAGTCAGGATCTCACTGTAGAATTTGAATTTGGTTGATCCCTTGACGTCCATTTGCGTCGACAATCCCAAAAACCCACACCGTTTCGTTGTATTTCGTTGAGTTGAGAATGAGAAATGAGATATGAGAGAGAAAAGTTGGTGGTTTCTCTTTATATATAACCCCTTCATTCCCACCCACGTAAGATTCTCGAGGCACATCACATGGCTATCATTTAATTCATACAACCATCTTGACACAACTTATTGACTCCACTAGGTGACTTGCATCAATATTTAGTTGTTTTCTCGCACAATACTCGTGTTCCCAGACTCGTTCAGCACCACGACTCACTCGTCGCATATTCCCAGACATATCAACGTATCAAACGCGGTATGCAACTTTTATTCAATATTTATTTTGCATTTATTCAGTGTTTTTAATTCAATTTATTCCCTGGATTGCTAATTACCCAACAACAATTCGCCCCGAAACTTGTTATTCACGTTCACATCGAGTCGAACCCGTTTCCCAACACCAAAGCTCACACTGAAACGTCCTCACATGTTTGGGACATTGGAATTTATATTCGGGTAATAAAATATAATTCAAAACACTAAACAAAAAATAACATACCTCGGCGTCGACAACCGAAAATTGGACACCTATATCACGACAAGGGTCCACGTAAAACAAAATTAACACGTGATATGAGTTAGATTTTAGGGTCATTACAGTCTTCCCAATTAACTAAAATTTCATCCTCGAAATTAAAATGAAACTTAAAAGAAAGACTTACTGATTCAAAAAGAAGTAGGGAAAATACTCGCGTATATAGAACTCAAGCTCCCACGTCAACTCCTCACCCTCGTAGTGCTGCCACTTGACATGAACTGACGGGATCTCCTTATTCTTCATAATCTTCACCTTCTGGTCCAGTATCTGAATAGGCTGCTCGTCTTAGGTAATGTCCTCTCTTAAGTCTATCTGGCTCAAATCCACCATCAGTCGTCTGCCCTCTCTCGACCTATCCAGTCTAAGCATAGAAATATGAAACACAGGATACACTCTAGATAACTGAGGTGGCAACTCCATGTCGTATGCAACTTTACCTATCTGCTTACCAACTCTGAACGGACCAATAAACATCGGCGCAAGCTTCCCTTTGATCCCAAACCTCATGTGACCCTTCATCGGAGACACCTTCAGATAGATGTAGTCCCTGACCTTGTACTCTAACTCCCCGTGATATAAGTCATAGTATTTTTTCTGCCTCTCATGCACACCTTTCAACCTCAGTTTGATCAGGTGTATATTCTCTGTGTGATCCATAACAATATTTGGCCCAATAGCTATCACATCTTCTGGCTCTACCTATCAAGATGGAGATCTGCATGGCTTCCCGTATAATGCCTCAAACGGTGCCATACCAATACTGGCCTAATAACTGTTATTGTATGCAAACTCACATAAGTGAAGTTCCTCCTATGACCTACCGTACTCCAACATACACATCGTCAACATATCCTCGAGTATCTTAATCAGAAGCTCTGACTGTCCATCAGTCTGTGGATGATAGGCGGTGCTGATATCTAACCACGTGTCAAACTGTGCCTGGATGTTCTACCAAATCTGTGATATAAACTGTGGCCCTTTGTCAGACACAATTGATAAAGGTACACCATGCAGTCAAACTATCTCTCTCTTGTACAACCTAGTCAACCTATCCACTCGATGTATGATCAAAATTGGTATAAAATACGCAGACTTTGTCAACCTGTCCACAATCACCTAGATGCTATCATGACTGCGCTGAGATCGAGGTAAATCACTAATGAAATCCATGGCGATATGCTCCCACTTTCACTGAGGAATGGGATGTTGGAAAATGTGCCATAGGTCAATCCATTAATAGTCTTTATGAATACATTTTAGTTAATAAAATAGAGGATTTCATTTGCTGTTTATTATAATTGATTTGCATGTTTACATTATAATAAGATCCATGGGTATTTACAGAAATATCCTAAATGTCCCTAGTCGATTATTATACTGGGAACTATAATGAATTAAGACTAGTGTGAGTCTTGATTGATGATCATACGATGATCATACGTATAGGAATACGAATCAAGATCATGAGTACTTGTTAGGGAAGAAAGCACTGGACCGACCCGCTATGAGAACATCACATGGATTAAGTCATAGTTGTTTCTCATGATAGTTATATTTTTTAGTCCTCTGACTTGAGATTACCAGAGACTTCAACATTAGGAATACAGTGATTTGACGCAATCAAACGTTGTCTTTAACCGGACGATTATAAAGGTTGTGATTGGTTACTGTGTAAATAATGTGGTAAAGTTGTGTAATCGAGATAGAATTTGTCCCTCTCATATAAAGAGAGATATCCAGTGGATCCCTTGATGTGTTAGACTGTTAAAAGGCCTAGTCTAAGTGAATTGATATTGATCAATGTCACTTAGATGTTTTCAGTCTACCTAGAAATTGAGACTAGTACGATTGAACATGTTGGATGACAATTCCATGCCTTATGTTTGATTAAAAGGATATCATGTGACAAAAGGATGTTATATACACTATTGATTAGGTTGTATCGATTTGAAATTCGTACAACTTGGGTAGTCATAATGTCTTGCTAGAGACTGCTTATGACTTGTATACCAAAATGTGTTTTGGTACACTTCCAACGTTGTATGAGCCTATTGGGGCGCACACTGAGAATGGTTTTGCGAGATTTTAAGATGGTTCAGAAAAATGAATTTTATATGATAAAATTCATGACAGAAACGTCCTTGTAGTGTATTACACTTATACTTCTTTAAGTAGGGGTATATGTGTAATTTACTTAACCGTCTATATACAAGGGTTGTATAAATATACGCTTTGAGTTAGAATACAACTACGAATGATTTAAAAATGGCTGAAACTCTATTTTCGTTTTAAGAAACGACTTAGGGTTTTTTGGTATGCTCTGGATTGTTTTGGAGAGAAACAAAAAGGTTTGGTATTCTCTCGAAGCTAGCACTTCAAATCTCGGCCGCCGTTTGTGTGTGGACTGCTGATAGAGGGCGTTCGTTGTTGGCAGTGCCTTAAAGATCGATTAACCTTCAGAAAGGTACATTGCAAGTGAGGTATGATTAAGTTTTCATAGTATAAACGTGTTTTAATGGAATCAGATTCGGATCCTGTTGGGGTTTTTCTCAAAATAGTTTTGAAATATCCGCTGTGCATGAACCCCAAAACCCAACAATGGTATCAAAGCCTTCGAGTTTGATTCCATTAAACTCATTGCATGTTTTCTTATGATATATAATTGAAAGCATATTAATAGTTGATGTATATATGATATACATAAGTTTTCTGTGAGATTTATTATCATGTTTTGTGTATATGATACATATATTTGTGATTTAATTAAAATTAGTTTCGTACATGCTAGTAACCATGTTAGGTTAATTTGAATAATTTTAATGAATTGAGTTTCGTGTTCTATGATCCATGACACCATTAGGTTCGATTGGGATAGTAGTTCATGATTCAATTACATGTTTGTGATTATTTGGATGAAGATCGAAATTGCAAATAATTAATTTTCGAAATTATTTATTTATCTTGTTATATCTATTTTGTTATGAAGTTTCTATTTGATAAAGATAGATAACAATTAGATTGGGAGATATATGCAAAATCGGTTTCATTATCCCTATTGGATAGGAGATAAATATGGAGAAGTTTGTTATTGGTGATATGCTAGGATTCAAATATCTAAAGTCCTAATTGGATTAGGATAAGATGATTAGTTAGATGTGGGTCTGAGTTAATTAAAAATATTTTAATTGACTTAATTTTGGATAAATTAAGGGGTAAATTTAGTATAGTAAAATCAGCGAAAAATATGATTTTCTATAGCGAATTTCAATTTTCGGAATTGAGATTTGTCTTCTAAAAAAAAAAAAAAAAAGCGCGCCCTGTTACCCCGTCTATTGGCCATCAATGGAACCATCCACCGCCCATGGCCGACCGGCCATGGGACCACCGTCTAACTAATTCTAGCGCATGAAAATTCTTCTATTAGTGAATAGCATAAAAATTTCCTAAATTGTTTAGTGGTTCTACAAATCAATAAAATATATGATATTTCATTGTTTACTTAAAAATCACTAAAACTGAATAAAATCCCTCTATTAAATCTTAAGTCTTGTGTCATCCAATTTTAAACACTTATCTAGGCCTCGATCGCACTAATATAGTTTCAGCCATAGTTGGGTGTATTGTGTTATCTTGGCGAGATAAGCTGGGTAAGAGTTACCTAAATGTTTAAATTGGTCCGACTTAATAAAACTATCAAAATAGTTTTGGACTTTAGGCATATGATGAGATAAAAACATGCTAAGACATAAGATGTCCTGTGTCTCATAAAAGTATCTAAAATTACATAAGATGTAATTGGTAACTGATACCTACCTAAATAATCTAGTTCTGTTTCATGCCATAGGCTTTGTCATAGAATTAGGTGAAATATGGATTTAGTCCCCTAAATAAACAATATGTTTTAGGAGGGTTGTTAATTTAGTGGGAGTCTATTCCTCTATACTAAAATAAACTCTGCATAATCTTTATTGTAGATCAATGGCCTCTTCAAGTAACAATAATCCCCTGTCACTGCGATCTATCCTTGAGAAGGATAAGCTATTTGGGACTAACTTTCTTGATTGGTTCAGAAACTTGAGAATCATTCTCAAGCATGAACGCAAGTTGTATGTTCTGGATGCTCCGATTCCCGAGGACCCACCAGCCAATGCTACGAAAGCTGTGAAGGATGCGTATAATAAGCATGTCAACGATTCTACTGATGTTGCATGCATTATGTTGGCAACTATGGTTCCTGAACTTCAGAAGGACATGAAACTAATGGAAGCCTACGACATGGTTGTAACGCTGAAGGAAATGTTCCAACTGCAAGCTAGGCAAGAAAGGTTCGAGACAGTCAAGAACCTGCATTCTTATAAGATGACTGAGGGTGCGTCAATTAGTCCTCATGTTCTGAAGATGAAGGGCTATGTTGATCAACTTGATAGACTTAGATTTCCTATAAGCCAAGAGTTGGCTACGGATTTGATCCTAAATTCATTACTGGAGAGTTACTCACAATTTGTGATGAGCTACAATATGAATAATATGGAGAAATGAATTTCAGAGTTGCATTTGATGCTTAAAACTGCTGAACAAAATATCAAGAAACCCTCTAGTAATGTGTTGATGGTCCAAAAGGGAAAGGGAATGAAGAAGAAAGGCAAAGGCAAGGCTAAAGTTGCCAAGGTTGTTGCTGCACCTGTCATAAATCCTATGGAACAAGTTAAGCCCCAGCCTGTTCCTGCTTCAAAGCTCCAAAAGGAAAAGGAAGGAAATTGTCATTTCTGCCATGCACTTGGACATTGGTTCAGAAATTGCAAACTTTATCTAGAAGATCTAAAGAAGAAAAAGGGTAGTGCGACTACCACCTCAGGTATTTATGTTATTGAAATTAATTTATCCACTAGTGATTCATGGGTATTGGATACCGGATGTGGATCTCACATTTGTATAAATGTGCAGGAACTCACCAGAAGTAGGAAGCTGAAAAAAGGAAAAGTCATCCTCCGCATAGGGAATGGAGCAAGAGTTGCTGCCCTGGCTGTTAGATCATATGACTTAGTCTTACCTATTGGACTTATCTTAACTTTAAATAATTGTTCTTTTGTGCATGCCTTGAGCAGAAACATCATTTTTGTTTCATGCTTGGATATGGATGGTTTTGATTTTATTCTTGCGAATAATAGATGTTCCATTTCTCGTAAAGGAATATTTTATGCAAATGTTGATTTGTGTGATGGTCTTTATATTTTAAGCATGAAAAAGTCCACTGATACTCCAGTCTTTAACATAAATACAAAGAGATTTAAGTCAAATGATTTGAATCAAACCTATCTTTGGCATTGTCGTCTCGGGCACATAAAGGAGAAACGCATAAAGAAGCTCCATAAAGATGGACTTCTAGATTCATTTGATTTAGAAACATATGAAACGTGCGTACCTTGTTTACGAGGCAAGATGACTAAAAGTCCCTTTTCCTGGACACAATGAAAGGGCAAGTGATTTATTGGGTCTAATACATACTGATGTATGCGGTCCTATAAACACAATGGCTAGAGGAGGTTATCAGTACTTCATTACATTTACTGATGATTTCAGTAGATATGGTTATGTATATCTTATAAAACATAAAGCTGAATCATTTGAGATGTTCGAACGTTTCAAAATAAAGTGCAGAATCAGCTTGGTAAAAATATCAAAACAGTTCGATCAGATCGAGGTGGTGAGTATTTAAGCCAAGAATTTGATGATCATCTTAGAAATTGTAGGATTGTCTCCCAATTGACTCCACCAGCAACTCCACAATGAAATGGAGTTTCTGAAAGGAGAAATCGAACCTTATTAGATATGGTTCAATCTATGATGAGTCATGTGGATCTTCCATTATCCTTTTGGGGTTATGCATTACAAACTGCAGCTTTCACTCTAAATCGAGTTCCTTCTAAAGCGGTTGATAAAACACCATATGAGATATGGTACGGGAAGAGACCTAGTTTGTCTTTTCTTAAGATTTGTTGTTGAGAGGCTTACGTAAAGCGACAAGTCTCAGAAAAACTAGCACCTAAATCTGATAAGTGTTTATTTGTGGGGTATCCTAAGGAAACGAAAAGATATTACTTTTATAATCTCGTTGAGAACAAAGTGTTTGTTACTCGGTATGGTGACTTTATGGAAAAACAGTTTATTTCAAAAGACACTAGTGCGAGAGAAATAAATCTTGAAGAAGTTCAAGAATCATAATTAAACACTGAACCGGTACTGGAAGTTCAACAACGTTCTGAACCAGTTGAACCTCTGCAAGTGACACAAGACCCACGTAAATCTGGTAGGGTAAGACATGAGCCAGAGAGATTTGGATTTCTCATTACTGATAGTCGTAATGTGTTGCTTATGGAGCAAAATGAGCCCACCACTTATCAGGAGGCTTTGTCTGGACCAGACTCAGATAAATGGCTAAGTGCCATGAACTCTGAGATGCAATCCATGTATGATAACCAAGTTTGGAACTTGGTTGATTTACCTGAAGGTGGTAAGACCATTGGATGTAAATGGGTTTTCAAGAAGAAAACTGACATGGATGGCAAAGTACATACTTTCAAAGCAAGACTTGTAGCAAAAGTTTTCAGGCAGACTTAAGGTGTTGATTATGATGAAACTTTTCGCCAGTAGTCATGCTTAAATCCATAAGAATTTTAATTTCCATTGCTGCATATTATGACTATGAGATATGGCAAATGGATGTAAAAACAACATTTCTTAATGGAAAGTTGCTTGAGGACGTGTATATGACACAACCTGAAGGTTTTGTACATCTTGAGAATTCTAGGAAGGTATGCAAGCTTCAAAGATCCATTTATGGATTAAAGCAAGCTTCTCGGAGTTGGAATCTTCGTTTTGATGAAGTAATAAAGAATTTTGGTTTTATTAAGAACGAAGATGAGCTTTGTGTATACAAGAAGGTTAATGGGATTGTAGTTGTTTTTCTGGTATTGTATGTTGATGATATATTACTCATTGGAAATGACATCCCAACATTGCAGAGTGTCAAGTCTTGGTTAGGGAAGTGTTTCTCAATGAAAGACTTAGGAGATGCAGCCTATATACTAGGGATAAGGATCTATAGGGATAGATCTAAGAGGCTAATCGGTCTAAGTCAAAGTGCTTATATAGACAAGGTACTGAATTGGTTCAGTTTGCAAGACTCTAAAAGAGGATTGCTGCCAATGTCTCATGGCATAAGTCTCAACAATAATCAATGTCCTAGGACAAATGATGAACGAGATCGTATGAATAAGATTTCATATGCATCAGCTAATGGATCTATCATGTATGCTATGCTATGCACTCGACCTGATGTATCATATGCTTTGAGCACTACAAGCAGATATTAGTCAGATCCTGGTGAGAGTCACTGGATAGCAGTAAAGAACATCCTTAAGTACTTAAGAAGGACTAAGGAAGTGTTCTTGGTCTATGGAGGTTTTGAAAATGATCTAGTTGTAAATGGTTACACAGATGCAAGTTTTCAAACTGATATAGATGATTTTAGATCGCAGTCTGGATATGTGTTTACTTTGAATGGGGGTGCAGTAAGCTGGAAAAGTTCGAAGCAAGAGACTATGGCAGATTCTACAACAGAAGCTGAGTATATTGCAGCGTCCGATGCAGCAAAAGAGGCAGTTTGGATCAAAAAGTTCATTTTTGAACTAGGTGTGGTTCCAAGTATTGCTAACCCTGTTTGTTTGTATTGTGACAATAACGGAGCAATAGCACAGGCCAAGGAACCTAGATCACACCACAGATCTAAACATATACTCAAGCGTTTTCATCTCATCAGAGAAATTATTGAGAGGGGAGACGTAAAGATTTGCAGAGTATCTACTGAAGACAACGTTGCGGATCCATTGACAAAGGCTCTTCCACAAGCGAAACATGATGGTCATGTTAGATCATTAGGCATCAGATGCATGAATGATTGGTCCTAGAGCTAGTGGGAGATGTTGGAAAATGTGCCCTAGGTCAATCCATTAACAGTCTTTATGAATACATTTTAGTTAATAAAATAGAGGATTTCATTTGTTGTTTATTATAATTGATTTGCATGTTTACATTATAATAAGATCCATAGGTATTTACAGAAATATCCTAAATGTCCCTAGTCGATTATTATACTGGAAACTATAATGAATTAAGACTAGTGTGAGTCTTGATTGATGTTCATACAATGATCATACGTATAGGAATACGAATCAAAATCATGAGTACTTGTTAGGGAACAAAGTACTGGACCGACCCGCTATGAGAACATCACATGGATTAAGTCATAGTTGTTTCTCATGATAGGTATATTTTTCAGTTCCTCGACTTGAGATTACCAGAGACTTCAACATTAAGAATACAGTGATTTGACGCAATCAAACGTTGTCTTTAACCGGACGATTATAAAGGTTGTGATTTGTTACTGTGTGAATAATGTGGTGAAGTTGTGTAATCGAGATAGAATTTGTCCCTCTCATATAAAGAGAGATATCCGTGGATCCTCGATGTGTTAGGCTGTTAAAAGGCCTAGTCTAAGTGAATTGATATTGATCAATGTCACTTAGATGTTTTCAGTCTACCTAGAAATCGAGAGTAGTACGATTGAACATGTTGGATGACAATTCCTTGCCTTATGTTTGATCAAAAGGATATCATGTGACAAAAGGATGTTATATCCACTATTGATCAGGTTGTATCGATTTGATATTCGTACAACTTGGGTAGTCATAATATCTTGCTAGAGGCCGCTTATGACTTGTATACCAAAATGTGTTTTGGTACATTGCCAACGTTGTATGAGCCTATTGGGTCGCACACTGAAAATGGTTTTGCGAGATTTTAAGATGGTTCAAAAAAATGAATTTTATATGATAAAATTCATGACAGAAACGTACTTGTAGTGTATTACACTTATACTTCTTTAAGTAGGGGTATATGTGTAATTTACTTAACCGTCTATATATAAGGGTTGTATAAATAGACGCTTTGAGTTAGAATACAAGTACGAAAGATTTAAAAAGGGCTGAAACACTATTTTCATTTTAAAAACCGACTTAGGGTTTTTTGGTATGCTCTGGATTATTTTGGAGAGAAACAAAAAGGTTTGGTATTCTCTCAAAGCTAGCACTTCAAATCTCGGCTGCCGTTTGTGTGTGGACTGCTGATAGAGGGCGTTCGTTGTTGGCAGCGCCTTAGAGATCGATTAACCTTCAGAAAGGTATATTGCGAGTGAGGTATGATTAAGTTTTCGTAGTATAAAAGTGTTTTAAAGGAATCAGATTCGGATCTTGTTGGGGTTTTTCTCAAAATAGTTTTGAAATCTCCGATGTGCATGAACCCCAAAACCCAACATGGGAAGTGACTGTAATAGCCCACTAGGCTTGCGATGCTCAGCCTTAACTTGCTGACAAATCTCACACCCTCAAACGTAGTCAGAAACTTCGGTCTTCATCCCCAACCACTAAATGAGACAACGCACATCATCATACATCTTGAACCTACCCGGACGAACCATAAAACACGAGCAGTGTACCTCATGAAGTGTCTTATCGCATAGCTCGGCCACTGATGGAATCCACAATCGCCCTATAAATCTCAAGCATGAGTTTGTCGACTGACTCCAATCTGGATGATCTGAACTCTGAGCGAACTCCAAAAATCTCCCGTACTGCTTGTCAACTCACCTATCATCAAGTACATTCTGAATAGAGACTGTTTGTGTCCTCATCTACCCACAAATCAATACTCTAGTGCTGGTCGAAATATCAACAGAATACAACCTCTCGATCGCCTCTACCAAACCATACTCATGTATCATGTGGCATGTAACAACTGAATCTAACCCTCTACGACTCAACACGTCTACAATAACATTGGCCTTCTCCGGGTGGTACTCCAAAAAGAAATCATAGTTTTTAAGGAACTTAAGCCAACGCCTCTGTCTTATATTAAGATCGTTCTGAGTAAACAGGTATTTCAAACTCTTATGGTCAGTGTATAGCACAAATCTCTCGTCGTAGAGATAGTGACACCACATCTTCAATGAAAATACCACTTCTGCAAACTATAAGTCATATGTAGGGTAGTTCTTCTCGTGAACCTTCGGCTGTCGTGAAACGTAGGCAATCACTCTACCTTCCTACATAAAAACACAACCTAGACCGACCTTCGAAGCATCGGTGTTCACCTCAAAACCCTTTCATGACTTAGGCAATACTAGCAATGGTGTGGTAGTTAAACGTTCCTTCAAAGTCTAAAATGCCTGCTCATAACCGTCTATCCACTGAAATCTAACATCTTTATTTGTCAACTACGTCATAGGTGCCGCAATCTTCGAGAAGTCCTAAACAAAAAGGCGATAATACCCTGCTAAGCCAAGAAAACTGTGAATGTCTGACACTGATCTCGGTGTAAGTCAATCAGTCACTGTTCTGACCTTAGCGGGATCCACTGACACTCCGCCTGCTCCGACGATGTGTCCAAGAAATTCGACCTCTGCAAGCAAAAACTCGCACTTACTGAACTTGGCAAACAACCTGTACTCTCTTAGTAGATGCAAAACCAACTTGAGATGCTCCTCATGATCCTTATGAGTAATGGTGTAGATCAAGATGTCGTCGATAAACACAATAACGAAACGATCCAAATACTATCTCAACTCTTGATGCATTATGTCCATAAATATCGCTAATGCATTAGTCAGCCTAAAAGGCATGACTGTAAATTGATAATGCCCATATTGAGTGCGAAATGTAGTCTTCTCCCTATCCTCCACTCTAATCCTCAATTGATGGTATCCAGATCTCAAATCTATCTTCAAGAACCACTATGCTCCTGTTAGCTGGTCAAACAAGTCATCGATACGCGGAAGTGGATACTTATTCTTCACTATCACCCTGTTCAACTGTTGTAGTCTATACACAATCGCAGGCTGCCATCTTTCTTCTTGACAAACTAGGTCGACGCTCCCTAGGGTGACATACTCGGGTAGATGAAACCCAACAACTCATCTAGCTAACCACTCAGCTCCTCTAGATCTCTCGGAGCCATCTGATACGACGAAATCGAAATAGGTTTGGTCCTTGGGACCAAGTCGATAATAAATTCGATCTCCCTAGGAGGTGGTAAACTTGGTAGCTCTACTAGAAAAACATCAGGAAACTCGCACACCACTGATACCTCATCCAGCCTGGTCACAACTCGCTCTGTCGTACTCAATGCACTAGCGAACGTCTCAACATCTACGCTGGTGGCGACTCTACATCTAGTGATAGGCAAACTAGTCGAAGTCCCTTAAAAACTAAACTCTGGATGCCCTACAATTTGAAATGTGACTCTCTTACTGAAACAGTGGATCTGTGCATGATAAGCACCCAACCAATCCATGCCCAGTAATGCATCAAACTCGAGGAACTCTAACATTTTCAGGTCTACTGGCATTATTGGACCAAGTGTCTTTGATATACACTCCACTCAGGATTTTGATGGCAATAAATGACGTGAAATAGTTCTAACAAGTTTGTTTAGTATTTCAGAATATCAAACCTTGTTAGGAACATCAAGTTCAAGTCTACTCGTCAAAATGAAGCCGAATAAGTTCAAGATTCGGCACATACAAGGAGACAAGGACCAGAAAGCCTATACTTCAAGTTGTACAAGTCATGTAAGGTGTATAGGTCCTTTCTTACAAGCCAAAGAGCTTAGAATCATGTATTTCATGATTTTTGGTTTTTAAAGATCTTAAAATCATGAACTTTGTGATTTTCAATTTTGCGGATTTTAAAATATTTTAAATCTTGCAAACATATTTTACAACATGTATTTGAGGTGTATGAACTGTTAGAATTAATTTTGAATGCACTGGTATGTGTTTAGACGGCCTTTGGATTGACATTAAAAACATTTATAGAAAAGCTCTTATGTTTTTCATGAAATGGGGATTTTTGATTTCTAGGGTTTATGAAATTGTTCGGGATGTCTAGACATATTTTATAGACCCTACTAAACATGTACAAAGTGATTTCAGAGGTTTAATAGATTCATAGAGATGTTAGGAGGTCGTTTTGAAAAACCAGAAAGTCAATTATTCTCTAGCCCCTGCACCCAGCGTGCGCGGGACGTTTGTGTGATGTGCAAATTACCCAAGGTGCGTTGTGCAATAAGACAAATTTTTCTAACTTCTGTCCAACGCTCTAGACACCTACCTAACGCGCTGTGCAGGACTCTAACAGCTTTTTTAAAGCTTTTATCTACACCTTCCATTTGAATTTAAGGATCATTTAGGACCCTTGAATCACTAGCAACGGTCATATGAGCATATAAGTAGTTTAACCAAGTGCCAAAACCACCAAGAACACAAAACACACTACACTTGCTCACATACTCTCCAAAATCCAAGTTTGCCCCAAAATTTGTCAATTTTGTTCACACACTCACTTGGATCTTTTGAGGGCTTGCATTTGAAACTTGAAGTTGGTGTTCTAAAGCCTACAAAGTGCTCCAAATCTGATTTTTCAAAGTATATACTTGGGTTGTAAGGTTTCTTGATTTCTTATACTTTTTGAGCTTAATCTATACCATTTGGTTGGTGTTTTTGTTTGGAAATCATTTGTTATGTTCTTGATCATCTTGTCTTGGGTTTGACCCTTATATTTGATCTCTTTAAGCCTAAAAATCATTTGAACAAGTTTTGGTCTTTATCTTGATTTTCACATACTTGTCATGTGTTTTTGAAACCGCATATACTTCATCGATATCGTCTTGTCGATTTTTTGACTAAATATTGCATATACTTGCTAATTTTGTTTGCATATTAGTCGGTGTTCACACTTGCATGCATAAGAGTGTTTTGGCTCTAGGTGGCTTATAAGTTATTGAACTTATTACCGCTTTACTTTGTAAGGCACATTTCATTGTATTCATCAACTTAATTGTGTAATATTGATTGTTAGACTTAGTGGGATCTAAGTCAAGGGAAGACCTAGTTGAGGCTATGCAAAAACCCTAGTGGAAACTAGGCTTGTATGTTTAGGTTGTAACACTTATTGATAATATAAGTGGGGGGTTTGAAAATTCTAACCGCGGAGGTTAGGTAGTGGATGTAGATCTTTGGGATCGAACCACTAAAATCTTGTGTTTCATATCCATCTTTTCTACCACCTTCTTCATAGCATAGCATATATATATTTATTGTTGGTGTTTGCATTTTCATTGATTCTTGCTTAAATTTTTAAAAAGACGATAACCACTCAGTTCACCCAATTCACCCCCTCTTAGGTGTGGTTTCAATTGGTATCAGAACGGGTTATTGCTCAAAGTGTTATTAATGTACTTTTGAGTGTTTACTTACAAGGATGCAAACATTAGATTTCGCTCGCCTAAGGGAAGACACTTCATCTACTAGGCCTCCCTACTTTGATGGGACCAACTATACTCATTAGAAAGTGAGATTGAAGTTCTATGTACGAGCACAAGGTAGAAACATGTGGGAGTCTATCGTTGAAGGTTACACTCCACCTAACAGAGTCTGAAAAACTGCACTCCCGATGAGACAATACTTGAGCTTCTCAATGATCAAGCCATGAATCTTTTGTTTTATGCACTTAGTGAAAATGAGTTCAACCGAGTAAGTGCATGTGACACGACTAAGGAAGTATAGAAGAAACTTGAAGTACATTATAAAGGTACTATTCAAGTAAAGAAGACAAAGTTGAGAATTCTCGAGGAGTATTTTGAAACATTCCGAGTTGACACCGATGAAAACATTGCTATCGTCATCACTCGCTTCACTAAGCTCTTGCATGAGATGAAGAACCTTGGCAAACATTATGATAAAGAGAACTCGGTGTACAAGTTCCTTAGAGGTTTATCTAAGGAATGAGATGCAAAGAAGTATTTTTTAATCGGCACAAAATCTTGGAGATTATACATTTGATGCCTTGTGTGGAGAGCTAACGGTCCATGAATTTGATCTTAAGGACCGAGCTAGATTAGAAGCATTGAGCGGGGGCACAAAGAGTTCAAGAAAAGAAATTGCTTTGAAGGCAAATAGTTCCCGGTTGCATTGATGGAGATCATTGAAAATGAGAAATCTAGTAACGATAATGATCTTGAGGAGGAAGTAGCTAAGCTTTCAAGAAAGCTCAACAAGGCCATGTACAAGTGAGACAAGTATAAGAAGAAGTTTAAGAGTGGAAGCAAGGGAGGAAAGTCAAGTGAGACCATATGCTTCGGGTGTAGCAAACTGGGTCACATCAAGGTGGAATGCAAGTCCAAGAAGATGTTGGACAAGAAGAAAGGAAAGAAGAGCTTCAAGGCAACTTGGGATGATTCATCCTCATCAAGTTCCGAATCCGAATCAGAGAGTATTAAAGCAATACTTTGTCTCATTGCACAAAATGAGGTAAATTCTAACGATTTTAATTTTGATGATATTTATGATTTGGACGATGTTCCTAATATTGATGAGATTAGGAAAGAGTTGAAAAAGGAGGTAAAAAAGACCAAACAACTCAAAAAGAGCTTGACCATAGCAATTAGTAAAATAGAGTCACAAAATGAGACAATTAATGATCTCCAAAGTGACTTGAATGAAGTTTTAAAGGAGTGATATGCTTTAGCCAAGGAAGTAAAGGACTTGACTAGCACAGTGTATAAGTTCACCAATGTTAGAGAGATGTTTGACATGATGTTAGGAGCATAACGACGTGCACTCCACAAAAGAGGCATAGGCTATGGAGCCAACTTGTTGAGTTATAAGAAATTGTTATATGATGATTATAGATGCTCAAAATGCAATAGGTCTCATGTGGTTGGGAAATGTGCCTTACAAAAGGCCAAAGTAGGTAGATTAGCATGGGTAGTTAAAAATGTGTATGACACTAGCTTTTTCGGACCCAAAGGTGTATGGGTACCAAAATCTAGTGTGTTTCTCATTGTGTAGAATGCGAGGAATAGCACCCCATGGTACTTTGATAGTGGGTGCTCAAGACACATGACCTAAGATGCACATCAATTCATTAAATTAAAGTGGCATGATGGTGGAAGGGTCACATTTGGAGACAACGATAAAGGAAAGGTTATTGGCCTTAGAACCGTCGGTAAAAATTCACTTTCCATTTCTATTGTTTATCTTGTTGATGGTTTGAAACATAATTTGCTTAATATTAGTTAATTGTGTGACAAAGGATTTCATGTCATGTTTGAATCATCAAAATGCATTGTTAGGAATGAGAAACATAAAACTCTATTTATTGCATATAGAGATAAAAATGTTTATGTCATTAACTTTGATGAGATGCATATGCAAAATGTTTCATGTGTTGAATGCACAAAGTGAATGTGATGCATGGTTGTGGCACCGTAGATTAGGACATTCTAGCATGGAAAACTTGTCCAAATTGACCAAGCATGATCTTGTCAAGGGCCTATCCAAATGTACTTTTAAGAAAGACAAGGAATGTGAACCTTCTATTCTTAGTAAGCAAGTGAAATCGTCATTTAAGACGATAGTAATAAGTGATGTGACTCGAGCCTTAGAACTTATCCATATGGATTTGTTCGGACCCACCCAAACACAAAATGTAGGGGGTAAATCATATTGTTTTGTCACTGTTGATGATTTTACTAGGTATACATTGGTGTATTTTCTAGCTCAGAGAAATGAAATGTATGATGTGTTTGTAAATTTCTGTGCTTTGGTTGAGAATGAAAAGGGATACAAGATTACTATCATTAGAAGTGATAGAGGTGGTGAGTTTGTAAATAGGAATTTGGAGGAGTTTTGCGCTAAACAAGGGTACATACATAAACTATCCTCTCCTAGGACACCACAAAAAATGGAGTTGTTTAAAGAAAGAATAGGATACTTCAAGAGATGTGTAGGACCATGCTAAATGAGTACAACATAGCTAAACACTTTTGAGCCAAAGCAATTAACACGGCATGCTATGTTACAAATAAGGTAAATGACCGAAAGTAAGTGAAAAAGACTCCTTATGAGCTATGGAAAGGCCAAAAGCCCAACATAAGTTACTTTAAGGTATTTGGTTGCACATGTTATGTCCTAAATGATAAGGATCATTTAGACAAATTTGACCCAAAGTCAAATATATGCACATTCTTAGGATATTTCATGTATTGTAAAGCATATAGAGTGTTCAATAGATCATCTAAGACCATAGAAGAGTCCATTAATGTTAAGTTTGATGAAATGGATCCCCATGTAAAGTTGACATATATGTTAGAACAAATGAG
The DNA here is from genome assembly GCA_039657345.1 of Stephania japonica. Lineage (NCBI taxonomy): Eukaryota > Viridiplantae > Streptophyta > Magnoliopsida > Ranunculales > Menispermaceae > Stephania > Stephania japonica. The sequence goes on from CM077559.1 coordinate 39,849,549, forward strand.
ATTGGATGATGAAGATGAAGTTATTAAATCTCAAGATTCCAATGCTCATAAAAAGGAAGTTAGAGAGGAACCCGAATCTAGTGTACCTAAGAACTTTAGACTCATTATAGGATACCCATCTTAACATGTCATAGGCAACCTAAGCAAGGGCATAACCACTAGGTCTTGACTAAATCGTGATGAAGGGCATATAGCTTTTGTATCACAATCCGAGCCCATTAAGATAGATGAAGCCTTAAGTGATGAGTTTTGGGTCATGACTATGCAAGAAGAATTAGGACACTTTGTAAGGAACAAGGTGTGGACCCTAGTCCCTAGACCTAAGAACCATACAATCATAGGAACCAAATGAGTATTTAGGAATAAAAAGAATGAGAAGGGAGCGATAGTGCGAAACAAGGCTATGTTGGTTGCACAAGGCTACAATCAAGAAGGAATATAGTATGAAGAAGCCTTTGCACTGGTAGCAAGACTAGAAGCAATTCAAATGTTGCTTGCTACAATGGTTTTCTTTTATACCAAATGGATGTAAAAAGTACATTTTTAAATGGCTTTATCAATGAGGAGGTATATGTAGAACAACCACCGAGTTTTGAAGACCATGATTCTCCAAATCATGTTTATAGGCTTCAAAAAACGTTGTATGGGCTTAGACAAGCTCCTAGAGCATGATATGATACGTTGAATGCATTCCTTCTTAACAAAGGGTTTAAGAAAGGAACATTAGATCCTACCTTATTCATTTTGGTCAAAAATAATGATATGCTACTTCTTCAAATCTATGTGGATGATATCATTTTGGGTTATCAAATAAGCACTTGTGTGATGAATTTTCATTTTTGATGACATGAGTTTGAAATGAGTATGATGGGTGAACTAACATACTTCTTAGGTTTGCAAATCACGCAATTTAAGCATGGGATTTTCATCAATCAAGTGAAGTATGTGGGGACATACTTAAAAAATTCAAGTTTGAAAATTTGAAGGCATGTGACACTCTTAGTAGTTCAACCGTCAAAATGGACAATGACCCATTAGGAAAGTCTATCGATCCAAAGCTTTACCGAGGAATGATAGGAAGCCTACTCTACTTGACCACTAGTAGACCGGATATCATGTTTAGCATTTGTCTATGTGCTAGATTTCAATCCGAACCAAAAAAGTCGCATTTAAAGTGTGTCAAGCGCATATTTAGATACTTGAGTGACACACAAGACTTAGGACTATGGTTCAAAAAGTTCCTAACTTTGAACTTAGAAGCTTTGTTGATTTCGATTATACGAGAAGCTTAGTAGATAGAAAAAACACATCAGGATTCTACCACTTGCTAGGAAATTCATTAATTTCATGGTTTAGCAAGAAGCAAAATTCAGTTGCATTGTCCACTGCCGAGGCCAAATATGTGGCAGCCAGGAGTTGTTGTGCTCAAGTACTATACATGAAACAACAACTCGAGGATTATCAAATCGATGTTGGTTGTGCCGAAATCTTTTGTGATAATACAAGTGCAATCAATATTTCCAAGAATCCGGTGTTGCATTCGCGCACGAAGCATATTGAAACTAGACATCATTTTCTTCGTGATCATGTGCAAAAAGGGGACGTTAAACTGATTCATGTGTTCACAGAAGACCAACTTGCGGACATTTTTACCAAGCCATAGCCTAGGGATCAATTTTCAAAAATTAGGTGAGAATTAGGCATGATTAGTGAGTCTGACCTTTAGGGAATGTCCTAGGTACTGTCTATATGGTTTGACACGGATCTCGAGGTGTTTATGAGATATATGTCGCATGTAAGGAATGAGCCAAAACTAATTTTCAGAAAATCAGTTCAGGCTCTGTCTAGCGTGTTAGGGATAACAGCCAGCGCGCTATGCAGTGTCTCGGTTTTGAGACAGAACCCAGAACACCCAGTGCACTAAACCCAGAACACCCAGAACCCAGAACACCCAGTGCACTAAACAAATCAGTTTCACGCGCTGGGCAGTTCGTGAATCTATTTTTTTAAACAGACCAGTTTCATTTTCTCTCTCTTCCAAAACCTCTCCATAGCTCACGGTCTCCTCCACCCCAAAACCCAATCTCCACAAATTGGATTTCTGACCCTCTCTTGCCTTAATTCTTGCTTTCTAAGCCTAGGAAACACCATTTTCACTTAGTTTCACCCTTTTGATCTGTCACTTTTTGTCCAAAATCCTCAATTTCTGAGCGCATACCAAGCGTCCGACGAAATGTCTCAATGACATGCATCATCACGATTGGCCTCCAGATCAACTTCTCGGCGTCCTACTACTCGCCAATCAATCCTAGAGTCGACTGGGCATGAATCTAGCTAATCCTCATCATCCTGAACTGTGAATCTGTCGAGCACTCAACGGGGTACGCGGTCAAATAGCCGCAATTCGGTCGACACTTCAGCTACCGTACCTGTCGATTCTCTGCATCACGAGGGACGTACTCGAGCACATCATGACGGTGTATCCACATCTTCTACACTTGATCCGGATCGAGCTAAGTTGACGGACACCACCATCGTCAAATTGAGCCTCATTGACCTCGAATTCTTTGACAAGGCGTGCCTTTCGGTTCACGGGCTATTGAAGATGATGGGATGGACGCACTTTTGTCGGCATAGGGCTAAATATTATCCGTCTCTTGTTTGAGTATTCTACTCCAACATGAAAATGTTCAATGATTACACTATCACTTCACAAGTTAGTGGTTGGCAAGTAGTAATCACTCCGGAGTCTCTTGGTGCCACTTTTGGTCTACCGGTTATTAATTCCATTGTCACTATACACAGGAAAGTTCACTCTTGGCCTTTCAAGAAATTGGTAGTGTCGAACTCTTTCAAACGTAAGGCACCACTTGAAGTTTATCTTATCGGTACACCCGACACGACCATCAAGCTACTACTGCATCTTTTCCACAAAGTGCTACACAAAGTCATTTTACCGAGGAGAGGGAGCAAGAACTATGTTTCTTATCTTGACATGCTTATACCCGGGCGCTCATACGACACATTCCGATTAACTTGCCACATATCCTTATTGGTTTCTTGACTTCATCTCCAATCGCCACTTGACATATCCCTTTTGCGTATCTCTTGACTCATTTCTTTGAGGAGGCAGGAGTTGATCTTGCACTGGGCGGTGAACCTCTCTTCGGGATGGAGACAGTGGGTGTTGCGAAACTACTCGCGATGAAGTACCGCTACATTCGGATAGCGAGGAATTGGATACGTGAGGATGAGATTACAGATGGGAGACATTATGGTGGGTATGAGTCTCCGAATGATTCAAACCCGGATGTTGACTTTGAAGAGCGCGACTATCTGAATCTCCGCTACGTACATCAGTACTGTGTTCCTGATGACGAGCATGAGGCTCCGAGAGATGAGGAGGTTCAACATGAGCTTCCGACGCAGCATGATTCATACGAGGCCCCTCCACAGCAACCAGCACCTCCGCCATCGTATGCTTATCAGGCACTATACGATATTCCTCTATATGCCACCTACTTTGAGTCACGATTCGACTGTTTGGAGGAGTATACGACTACAAACTTCACTACCATCGAAAACTCTCTTGCATATCAGAGTTTTTGCCTCCGTCAGCTTAAGGATCGTATGTCCCCACTATGACCGAGGGAGGATGAGCCATCTCGTCATTCATATCATTTAGCTCATCGTGCTTCTTCTCGGTAAGATGCTTTAGGATCATCTAGTTAGGGAGAGTGTTAGGATTTCTGTTAGTGAGAGTTCTTTTTTGTTAGTTTTATGTAAACTCTTTTTACTTCTGCATGTGCCACATCATTATGCACACTTTGCGCACTTCCATTAAATGATATGACTTATGTGTATCTCTGAGTTATTTCTTATGAATGAATGCCATTTCTATTTTCCTTTTTCCCATCACTTGCGGTTATATGTGTTAAATGAATGATTGTGTTTGGGGGAGCAAATGTTCTAAATTGCATCGTTGTCCTTATTCATGTATTCATATTGATAGGAGGAGCTTTTTACCCACTTTTTGATATTATCAAACGGGGGAGAAATATTGCTTTGAACTTGCAATTATGAACTTTATATGCACGTTAATATTTATCTTTTGGTTGTCAAGTTTACACTGTATGTTATCATCAAAAAGGGGAAGATTGTTGGACCAAGTGTCTTTGATATACACACCACCTGGAATTTTGATGGCAACAAATAACGTGAAATAGTTCTAACAAGTTTGTTTAGTATTTCAGAATATCAAACCTTGTTAGGCACATACAAGAACTTAAGGACCGAAAAACCGGTACTACAAGTACAAATCATGTAAGGTATATAGGTCCCTTCTTACAAGCTAAAGAGCTCAGAATCATGCATTTCATGTTTTTCGATTTTTAAAGATCTTAAAATCATGAACTTTGTGATTTTCAATTTTGCGGATTTTATAATGTTTTAAATCTTGCAAACATGTTTTACAACATGTATTTGAGGTGCATGAACTGTTAGATTAATTTTGAATGCATTGGTATGTTTAGATGACTTTTGGATTCACATTAAAAATATTTGTAGAAAACCCATATGTTTTCATGAAACCGAGATTTTTAATTTTCGGGGTTTATGAAATCATCCGGGATGTCTAAACACGTTTTATAGACCCTAGTAAACATGTATAAAGTGATTTCAGAGGTTTAGTAGAGTCATAGAGGTGTAAGGAAGCCGTTTTGAAAAACCAAAAAGTTAATTATTCTCAGGCCCCTGCACCCAGCGCGCTGGCCAGATTACGTAGCGCACTGTGCAATAAACGGGAAAAATTTTTCTAACTTCTGCCCAGCGCACTAGACACCTACCCAGCACTCTGTGTAGGATTCTGACAGTTTTTTTAAAGCTTTGATCTACACCTTCCATTTGAATTTTGGGATCATTTAGAACCCTTGGATCACTAGCAACGGTCATATGAACATATAAGTGGTTTGACCAAGTGTCAAAACTACCAAGAACATAAAACACACCACACTTGCTCACATACTCTCCAAAATCAAAGTTTTCTCTAAAATTTGTCAATTTTGTTCACACACTCACTTGGATCTTGTAACGGCCCAAATCCACATTGGATCACCACGAGAGGCCACACGGGCCCACAATCGGCCACTTGGCTGCTAGCTGTGTCCCACGCCCAACTAATCATCATTTCACCTCAAATCATATAGTAGAAGTCTTAAACATCAAAATGTACAATGGAAGTAAATAAGAAACCTATAAAGCCTAATGTGGAAAACCATAACCAAAATGTAATCACCTATATCAAACATATACCAGGTGCAGGTTAAGTATATCTCTTAAATCCCAAAGCCCAACAATAAGTCAGTACAATAACATAAAAACATACAACTGCGATCTGTTAGTGCAAATCACAAGTAATCCTCAAGTATCTCCTTGCCTTTGCTCGCTCTAGAACCTGCACTTAATCATCATAAAAGGTAAATGACGAGTTCAGTGAGTAAAATCCAGAACTACACAAACCAGCATTTACAATAATGGAAGCCAATAAACTGTTAAATAAACATGCGCAGTAAAACAGACAACTGTAATTAAGACGCATGCATACATAACCCGATAAACACCAACAATGGATATGTGCCATGTAGCAGGACTGAACCCTAATCTAGGCATCGACATTCCCTCGTTGGCTTCTCCATCCCCCTCACAAGTCCAAACCCTTATCCTGTCCCTATTGTCCAGTCTACCCAAGTCTGCCCACACATCACAGAGTAACCCAAATGATTTGGCGGCAATTGACAATGCCAACCGTGCAGCATAAGTAAGCACATGGAAATAGAGTAAACAGCGATAAATAATAATAGCTGGAATCAAATGAAATCAAACAAATAAACACTCGTGTGTGTTTCTTAAGGGTTTTACTTACCTTAGCCGCACTCCACTACTGTTCCTAATCCAACCGCACTCCTCAGCTGCGTATCCAATTACTCGTCAATCCAATCTAATCCACCAATTTCCCACTTAATATATCAAAATCCTAAACCTTAGACATTCGATTCAAACCCCAAGTCATCGATGAAACTATCGTTTAAACATCCCAAATATACCATATAAACTCCTAGGTCGAACCCCAATTGGCAAATTTATTTTAAAAAATTTTATCCTAAAACTGTTTGAGATGCCGCTGAGTTCAACACCTCACAACATGTCGACGACGTCTTGGGCGCCATGCCGCCACTCTCACTTCCCTCATAGCGTCCCCCAAAACGTTCCTCCAATATTTCCCAACTTACGCCTCTGGTCGAGACGCCATGAGTGGCACCGTGGGCATTTACACGCCACGATGTCTCCGCTAGTAGGCACCTTAGGGGTTTTCAAACCCTCTCTGCTCATTTTTGTGGTCCAAACCCGCTCCAATAACCCATAAAACACTTACACAACATTAAGCAACCAAAAGCCTCCGACCCAATGTGTCCGAAACCCAAACTCGGCCTTTTTCGACCAAAAATTTGACAAATCAATTGAATACCAAAATAACCACCACACCAACACCAAATCCACATTCAACACATCAAATACTACCCAAAAACCATAACAACACCTTCAAGGGATGGTGTGCTCAAAACCCACGTCAAATACCCCGTTAAAACCCTCAAAAACTATGATAAAACGTAGAGAACGGAGTGCTAGTCTATTATCTTACCTTATTACTCGATTCCTTTGAGTTCTTGAGCTTCAAATCACCACTCAAAACCAACAAAACCCTCACCTTCACTATCCATTTTCGTCCAAGATCATAGAATAGAGAGGAAAGTTGGTGAACCAACACCAATCACATATATATATATATATCCCCATGTCATCATCTCTCAACCCCACATCTCAAGGCCAAATCGAAAGCCATGATTTAGTAAAAAATTCTTCAAATAAGGCCAAAAAGCTTGACTCTTTGTTTAGTCCTTTGACCCCATTTGTAGCTACAATCATTCACTTCCCGGGTGTTCCAATACCCGACTCTGGACAGCAAACCGACATATTTTCGCACTGCAACGATTCCATACATTCTTATGTCATTTATTATGAATTACTTGATGTATTTTATCATTTATTGTGTATATCTTATCCCCCGGGTCAATGTTTCTGTCACCCGTCAGTTCAGTTCCTCGTGTCAGCACACATTTCTAAGCTAATTCTCGACACACTATCTCACCCGTTCTAAAAAATATTAATCACATCTGCGATGTAATAAGTCATTCCCTAATCATTATCATCACATTTAGTCAAACAATCAGTCAAAACTACTATTTTTTGCCCAATCCAAGCGTACCTTAGCCTGCCTATGGCTTCTCCGTGGACCTGAGCTGGCGTCTACGTCCAATAATAAATACTAATTAATGATCTAATTAATTTGGGTCATTACAAATCTTTTGAGGGCTTGCATTTGAAACTTGAAGTTGGTGTTCTAAAGCCTACAACTAGTGCTCCAAATCTAATTTTTCAAAGTATATACTTGGGTTGTGAGGTTTCTTGATTTCCTATACTTTTTTAGCTTAATTTATATCATTTGGTTAGTGTTTTTGTTTGGAAATCATTTGTTGTGTTCTTCATCAACTTGTCTTGGGTTTGACACTTATATTAATCTCTTTAAGCCTAAGAATTATTTGAACAAGTTTTGGTCTTTATCTTGATTTTCACATACTACTTGTTCATGTGTTTTTGAAGTCGCATATACTTCATCGATATTGTCTTGTCGGTTTTCTTAACTTAATATCGCATATACTTGCTGATTTTATTAGCATATTAGTCGGTGTTCACACTTGCGTGCATAAGAGTGTTTTGGCTCTAGGTGGCATGTAAGTTGTTGGACTTATTACCGTTTTACTTTGTAAGACACGTTTCATTATATTCATCAACCTGATTGTGTAATATTGACTGTAAGACTTAGTGGGATCTAAGTCAAGGGAAGACCTAGTTGAGGCTAGGCAAAAGTCCTAGTGGAAACTAGGTCGGAAGTCCTAATTTGTATTTAGGCATTATAGGTTTGTATGCTTAGGTTGTAAAATTTATTGATAATATAAGTGGGGCGTTTGAAAATCCTAACTGGGGAGATTAGGTAGTAGATGTAGATCGTTAAGATTGAACAACTATAAATCTTGTGCCTCATATCCATCTCTTCTACCACCTTCTTCGTAGCATAGCATATATATTTATTGTTGGTGTTTGCATTTACATTTTCTTGCTTAAATTTTTATCGATAACCTCTCGATTCACCCAATTCACCCCCCTCTTGGGTGATATGACCCTCTATCTCGACCGAACAGTTAACACACAACAGATTTGGGCAGATCTTGTCCCCAACAGCTGTGCTAAGGATTAAAGGTCTCTCTAGTCTAGTTGTAGTAGCCCAATTTACAATTGTCGTTATTTATGACATCATTGCAGACGTGGATGCCAGCGGGGACGTTTGTGAGTCCCACAAAGATGTCGAAGCACACTCGGATTAGGTATACAGTCCGTTTTGTGTGCTTTTTGTTGGGTAATTGCGATTTATAAGATCAATTTAGTTAATTTGCATCGCAATATGTGTGTTTATATTGTCCATTGACGAGTGAGGCGGTGCGATACATTTTATTCGCGGTTAGTGCGTAGCCGCGTGTCCCGGGTGGCAAATAATTGGTACACCAGGACAGGGGGCTAGATACACACAATAAATAATAAAATTCATTAAATAATTAATATAAAATGATGTTGAGGAGGTTGGTATAGTTGTTAAGCATGAACGACTCTAGGCGAGGTTTGGAGCTGAGTATTGGAACGCCTGATATTGCATATAATTGGTGCCATGTGTATGAGGTTATGGTGAGCATGTGGTTTAGCTTTTTGATACTTTGTAGAGACCATTTGACCTCATCTTGGTCATCCAAACAATCATGGAGATTGGGGTGTGAGTTGTGATGAAGGATTTCCTATAAAAGCACATTTTCTCATCAATCTTACAATATTTTCTCTCTCCTAACTTGGCACTCCGAAAATCCAGAGAGGGTTGAGGGTTTTGAAGAGTTTGTGGGCTCATTTGAAGTGTTTGTGGGTGTGAAATCATCAAAGCAAGGTAAGATCCAAGATCCTCTCTCAATTCTCTTCAATTTGTTTATGGTTTTAAGTGTGTTGGTGTTGAATACATGGATTGAGTGGGTGTCACTGTTTGTACTTAGTTTTTGTTACGTATTGAGTGTTATGTATGTGGAAGAGCAAGTTATGGTTGGTGGTTTTGGTGTTGGGTTTATTTTCATGAAATTGGAAAATTCAAGTTTGGTGTTTGATCCGAGATTTAATGCATGTTTGATGTTTACTGCCGTGTTTTTGGCTTGTGGAAGAGTTGTTTGTTCCCCCATGAGGTGAGGATGGGGTCGACAGCATTGGTGGAGGCTTGGGTGGTGTTTTTTCAGCAATTTTGTTCTGCTGAACTATTGGAAAAACTGCCCAGTGCGCTAGCCACAGGCCCTAGCACGTTGGACAGTTTGGGCCAATGATGAAGATGAACAGGATGAACACCAGCGCGCTGGGTCATCCTCCAGCACGCTGGTGTTCATCAGATAGTAATTTTTGGATATTTTAGGTATGGTGGATATAATGCTTATACTAATTGACCTAAAATACAAATAATTGACCATAAATCGATGATAAATGGTAATAGGTTAATTCGGGCGATATTTTGGATATCGGGGATTTGGAGGAGTTGGACCGGGGTTTGTTTTACAGGACAAGGAATGCGGTTTGAGGTGTGTAGTAACTCAACTGAAATTCACTCTAGTATTTACTGCTTGATTTATTTAAATACTATCCTATTTATTCAATAATCTTTATTTTATATTACTTTACGGGTGGTTGAGTTACTCCCACCCAGTGTTTATTCATTGCGGGGGCATAGGGTCCACTAGGCCATAGCATATGTTCTAGTCATGCGCCGATGAATATGCTACCCAGGTGTGTTAGGCTGGTCACCTAGAGGGTCCAGGGTCACCCGTTCGAGGTATCCTTACGGGTTGCGCCTGGCGGATAGCCCGAAGTATGGCTCTAGTCTGACTTTGATTGTGCACGCACTTTGTTTTCTCTACTATTCATATTCATGCGATGATCTTCTACATTTGCCTATATTCTTTTCTTTCGCATGATTATTTATAGTATTTTAATTCTGACAGTTTATTTATATATTTACTTGATGAATTTTCTTTGGATTACTCATTTTGGACTCGTCATCTGCTTTTTGTAATGGATTGAGTGCAGATCCTAGTACAAGCAGAAGGAAGGGAAAGCTTGAGGACTACCTGTGGTTGACTGCATTTTCCTTACTCGTACATTTGTTTATATTACCTTATTTTATGCTACGTTTTGGGATATGAGAGACAGACATGACTTGTATATGACTTGGAGGTTATATTTTGACATTTTGAGGATCACAGTTGATATGTATATGATGTATATTTTGGTATGGTTTTCACATTAGATAAAATGCTCATAAAACACTTAATGAATATTTATTTTTATGATTTTAATTATCTGCTGCGTATTTTGTGATTAGATGATAATTATGAACTCTAAACTAACTTGACTCAACAATTACTAGTAAACAACATAAGTTAATGGGATTTTGATTAGTATTGAGATTTGAATGATTGTGGGACACAGCTATGAGGTGATTTGGCTAGGTTGTGGGCTCGCAGTGCACGCTGTAACGGCCAATGGATTTGGGGTCGTTACACTAGTAGGTCTCAAACCCAACTCATCAACCATACGACTCAAAATAAACGAAACAGTAGAGCCTGAATCAAACATAACATGCAAAAAATGATTGCAAATGTAAACTGTACTCTCAATCAGATTACGGTTGGCAGTCGGATCTGGTGAGGCAACTGTGTAAACCTGCTCCCGGCTCTGCTGTAACTGCCATCTGCCCAGTCGTGGACTTGCACTAATGAAATGGCCTAACTGTCCACACTCCCAATTACCCTTTTGAGATCCATATCTAGATGAACCACGCTGACCCTGTCCCTGTGCCAGACTAGATCTTTGTCCGTTTCTCTACACCTGAATGGAACTATGAACTTGTCTCTGGAAACTGCTTCTGCCATTAGTGTACAAAGTAGTAAAAGCCTGGTCGGCATTAGTGTCAGCTGCACCCTCGGAATACTCCATCAAGCGTAAGTATCAATCCATATACTGCATAACCAACTCCCTGGTCTGCTGTCTAATAGTCTGAAACTCGGTCCTTTTCAAGTTACGGACCGTACGAGGAATGTACTTCTTGTTGAATCTCTCACTGAACTCAGCCCAGTCCTTGGGCTTCCCCTTCGATGCCATCGTAGTGCGCCACCAAACATCGGCCTCGCCGAACAGTAAAGCTGAAGAAATTATCGGTTACATGTGTGCCAGTGTAGCTAATACATCATGTATCTTCTTATGGCTCCTCATAAACTTCTCTACAGCCTCAAGGTTAGTACCCCAGTGGAACTTCTCCGGACGATGTCTCATAAACTCACGAGCCTACCTCGCCTTAGCTGTCGCCTTAACACTCGTATCAATCGGCGTGCTCGACGTATCCTCAGTCGGTGTCTTCGGTGTTGGAAGTACTACCTCTATCTGAACATGTGCCTCCTCATCCACTGCAGATCTTGTATGAACCGTCGGCGATGCAAGTGTGTCGTGGACTGTAGGAGCACTCCCACCTTGAGTAACTGGATCTACTGACATGGTAGGTGATGTTGTCGCCTGGGTCCTCAGCAGTCTAAGAATCTCCTAAAGCTGCTGGTCATGTGATGTAATCATCTGCGACACACCATCTAATCTCCCCTGTACGTCCCCCGTGCCACTATTACTAGTCTCAGGCTGATTGACCATCACTAACTAAAAAGAAAGTGGTTTTCACGATAAAGACATAGCTATCGATAATAATATATACAACAAATCAAATAGCTCATAGTCCAGTTTTAGTTTCCCCAACTCTCTTCACTTCCTAACTAAGATTTAAGTCAGGATCATAGGGTTCCACTTTAAATTCAACTATTCCTAACTTTCACTGGTTTATGTCTTAATGGTTGACGTGCGCCGAACGCCTCAAAGTAAATTACCTGATTAATTCATTGGAAACCACAAAGAATGTAGCAGCAGTAAGCTCGGGGTCGAACCTCAAGGACCAAGTAACTCAACTTAGGTTTCAAGTGTGGGAAAGGAAAGAATGATAAGTAGTGAGAAATTGGTGAACAAACTTCTAAGGAAGATTCAATGAGAATGTAATCTAGACCTTTGGTATCACAGACTCTGCCATACAACTTGGGATGATTTCGTTAATCATTGGCTTATAAAAGATATGAGACTCAACTATGACCTAGTGCAGATATGGACCGGTGAAGCACTCGGTTCCTCACTCTTCTTGATCTCGATAGCCAAGGTACGACCGTTAACTACTTCCCTAACCATACACACAACCTGATCGCTAGTGCTCCAAATTTAATGTGTTGATCACATTACTTCGATTCGTGAAGGCGCTACACCTAGACAACCGAATCGCTAGTGCTCTCGATTTAGCCTATATCCCTAAGGTGCTTGTCTGGATGGCCAACTACCATAAGTCTGAGTCTACCGCTTGAGGATAGACGTTTCGACTTCAATGACCAAGGATAATCAACCTAATATCAAATAGATCTAACCATAGGATGAAAACAATAACCAAGGAAATAAATCATAGAAGAGAATCAAGAATAAAAGAATAGATAAACCTCATAATGAAATCTTAAGTTGTAGACTCATCCGATCCACCTCCAGACTAGAAGATGGAGATTAGCCGGACATGATCTTCACAAAACCCAAAAGAAACATAATGCAGAAAGTTCTCAATGAATAAAAATATCTAAAACAATCCATAAGTCTTAATATATAGAAATCCTAAAAATTGGTCTATAGAGGTGAGAGAAATTAATTTTGTAGTTGGTTGAGTGATTTTCACGTCCGGGGACTAGTTTGGGCGTTTTCTGCAGGTTCTGGACACGTGGCGGCGCTGGATTGGATGGATTTGGTGAGTTGCTCACATGGCGTGCTGTGATTAGCTGAAAGTGCTGCTGGCAACGTGGCTGTCTAAAGAGGACACGACACGCGTTGGGCGCAGGGAGGACGAGCGCGTGGGAGAGTTACGCGAACGAATTCGTGGGTCAATCTGGAAGGCACGCATCCCGAGGAGCGTCACGTTGCTGGAGCGAGGACCTGCTTGCAAGGTAACGTGGCAGCTCGTTATTGGTGGAAGCTGTTATGTGACGCGGCTGACCCAATGGTAGGACGCCACATGTCAGCATGTTGGACTCCAATTAGTCAACTGTCAGTGTGTATTTTGAGACAAATCTTTCGGTATCTGATCACTGCAAGTAAATACTCTATTTTGAATATTTTCTCGCCCCGGATTTAACCATGCACTCCGTTTCACCTAAAAACGAAAACTAAATTTAATTAGATGTATATTTTAGAAACATTCCATATCAAACTATATTAAAATAAACCACTAAATCCCTATAAAAACCTAAAACAAACATTTATCACCATAAAATAAGAGAAATATAATCTATAAACATCTTTAAACCTATAATAACTAATGTCTAAATACACACTTATCAATGGCTTGAGATTTAAATTAAGAGTCGAGTATTTAAAACTTCAGCTCTGATGCCAACTGTGATGACCCCAATTCTAAAATCTTAAACTGGACCCCGCCCCACCTAAACTTACATAAACTTACATGGACCCTCGAGCCAATTTTCTCGTGTCACGTAAGTTTAGTTAGTCTTCCTTTACTATTTTCCATTTTTAAGCAATTAAATGTTGAGTTAATCACTTAGTGAGTTATCATAGTTTTAGCAACAACAATTAAATCTTAAACTAATCAATCAACCTCAAAACATACAAGTTAAGACAACCTAGAGTGTGGAAACCCTGCATATGCATATCATCATAAATAAGTCTGAGAAGAGTAACAACAAGATATACATGCCTAAGATCTCTCAAAGATCCAAATTCAAGTGTTTCAAAACAAGTATATACAATAATACAAAAAGAATCACCTATGTCAAATAAGTTGAAAGAACTACTCCAGTATCCTCAAATGATATCTCCTAGGTGTGGGGCATTCCCCTTTCTGGACTGTGGATCTGCACTCCGTCAAACACAAGAATGACCAGCCCAGGTAAGCAACTCCAAGCAGAACATAAATAACAAATTTCAAAATAAATAAATCAATCTATTCATGCAGATAGAAAGAAAGGAACAGAGAGCGCATGAATACACAAGACTATAAATAAATCAATCAAATATATAATGTACGGAATACGAAAATCGAATAGCAAGGAGTCCTGACCAAAAGGTCGTTGAGTCGTGGCATAAGCCCAACAGATTTGGGTTCAGGACAAGACACAACCTACCTGCTCTAACCTTTGTGACTATGAAATATCGACAGACCTAGATAAGTGCCCCCAACGTACACTAAATTGGGAGATATCAACGATATCCAGATAAGAGCTTATATCACAGATAATTAGTAACCATGACTCATTCGCCAATGGATCACTCAACCAATGAAAATTCCAAAAGAAATGATGAACATAACAATAGCAACAAATTAAAGCTTAAGAAATAACTGTAAAATTCATCACTGGTTTACTTACCTGTATCCAAGCTAACACGCACTCAAATGAATTCTGACTCGCCTCTTACGATTCCCCATGTGACCCGTCAATCACTATTACTCATAATCAATTAAATTACATATCTAATTAAATACTTTCTACTTTACCCAATTTTCATAATTATTTTATTAGTGTAATTGAGTTGATTTTCGGGGTATTGAGTCATATTTTGACCCATTTGGATACTCGAGAGATCCCCAAAATATTTCAAAATTTTAATAAATTGTTCACTATGAACAGTGTTACGCCTCAAGTGGCGCTGTGGGCATAAATGCCCCACGGCGTCCCTCGCGGCGTGAGTTCCTGCACTCACTTCTGGGGTTTTTCGAAACCACCTTCACTTTGCGTCAAAACTTCAACAAAACCCCCGATTCCGAAACTCATACAAAATCCCAAAAAAAATTCACTAAACTTCCCAAAATCCACAAATCACCAAAATCACCAATGAAAACACCAAATCTAAGTTCATTAACATCAAATCCATCAAAATAACTCATCAAAAATGAGATTCCAAAATTGTCGTCCGAAACCATTGCGACGAAAACGCACAAAACTACTATCTAAACGTAGATATACACGTGGGGAATCGGGATCTCACCTTAGAATTCGAATTTGGTTGATCCCTTAACGTTAATCTGCGTTAACAATCCCGGAAACCCACACCGTTTTGTTGTGTTTCGTTTAGTTGAGAATGAGAAATAATAGATGAGAGAGAAAAGTTGGTGGTTTCTTTTTATATACAACCCCTTCATCCCCACCTACGCACGAATCTTGAGGCACATCACATGGCTATCATTTATTCCATACAACCACCTTGACACAACTTATTGACTCCACTAAGTGACTTGCACCAATATTTAGCTGTTTTCTCGCACAATACTCACGTTCGCGGTCCCATTCTGCACCACGACTCGCTCGTTGCGTATTCCCGGACGTATCAACGTATCGAACGCGGTATACAACTTTTATTTATTATGTATTTTGCATTTAGTCGATGTTTTTAATTCAATTTATCCCCCAGACTGCTAATTACCCGACAACTGTTCGCCCGAAACCCGTTATTCACGTTCACATCAGGCTGAACCCATTTCCTACACCAACACTCACACTCAAATGTCCTCACACGTTTGAGACATTGGAATTTACATTTGGGTAATAAAATATAATACAAAACACCGAACAAAAATAACATACCTCGACGTAGATGACTGAGAATTGGACAACTGTATCACGATAAGGGTCCACGTACGACCTAAATTGACATGTGACACGAGTTAGATTTTAGGGTCGTTACAACATTCATCGTATTTTTTAGTGCCAATTTCGAGGTTTTTTGGGTTTCTTTGTGTCATTTTGTTTGTGAATTTGTGTTTGAGTTTAGAGTTTCAATTTGAGGTTTGAATCTTGCATTTCGGGTACAAAGTTTCGATGAAATAAAAAAATATTAAGTGATTCTGAGCAAAACTCGTTATTCTTTTGGTCATTTTCATGTATTTTTTGAGAGTTTTGAAGTTTTTTTGTTCGTTTTGGTCCCCCTCGGGTTTCAGACTAATAGAGCTGACACCTCTGAAGAGGTGTTGGATGAATGAAGTTATCTTCGCATTATCGGTTGAAGTCGGCTGAGACCTCTAAAGAGGTGTTGGCCCTGTTCATCCGACACCTCTGTTTGTCCGACATCTCTGTTTGTTTGACATCTCTGTTTGTCCGACACCTCCTTAGAAGTGTCGACTCTGTTAGTTTGAAACTCGCGGGCGATACTTCTTCACTTCTAGGACACGACGCAACCACATCCGACCTTGTTCAACAAAAAAAAAAGACTCATACGACATTAGGTGACCTAGTACAAGTACTTTACAATGACTAAAATTGAGAAATTGAGAGGATTGAAAGGTGTTGGGGCAGTGGTGAAGGTGATGAGATTAGTAAGAGTATTTTTGGAATTTTAAGAAAAAAAATGGAGTGCATTATGTAAAAATTGGCTACACGAAGTAAAAATTCAAAACTAAAGTTTATTTAGCAATCAGTGGAATTCATTTAGCCGCACCCTAAAATAAGTGACAAATATATATATATATATATTTTTTTTTTTTTGGATGACTTCAGTGGGAATCGGACTAGGGAGGCTTTGGCAAGTGACTCCTAAGCTAAGCTGGAGCATTAAGTCGCCTGATAAAAGCCAGACTAGCGTTAACGCCACATCCGCCTATGTATATGAACAAAATTGCTAATTATATAAACAATTACTTTATAACTCAGACACCTATCCAAAACCCATTCAATTCACATTAAAACATGAATAAGAACATCTCAACACGAATCGCACGGTTTAAAGCCAGTGTCCGACTTTGGGCTTTTTGGCTTTGTATATTGGCAGGACGTCAACTAGTGCTAACAAAGTAATCGAAGACGAAGAATCGAAGAAGAAGAGGCAGAGTGAAGGGGCAGGGCAGGGGTGACGAAGATGCCTCTCATTCCTCTGCTCTTTCTCCTCTCTCTTCTCTCCTCCTTCTCACCATCACATCAAGGTACCTTCAAACTCAATCTCTCACACCCACTTCTTCAAATCTTGATTTCCTTCATTTTTTGAATTCTGAATCAAATCTATGTTCGTCAGTTTCTAACTCAATTTTACTCAATTCGTTACCAGATGGAGTATGTGATTCGGAATATAATCGACTTTTATTGTTTGATATTTCATACGAATCCCTAATAGTTATACGTGGTTTTGATTTATTTGTTTTTTTTTTTTTTTTCTGCATTGGATTATTGATGTTAGGGGCAAGTGTGACACTGATTGTTAGAGTTGTCAAGGAGTTGGAAATGCGAAATGGTGGCATATGCTAACTTATATTAGCCATCTAGGATACAAGTTGAATCTTCTAAATTTGTGTCTTGTTGAATCGGGCACAATGGAAGAAGAGTTTGATCCCACCAACTAATTTGGGTTGATGCTATTTTGACGGTTGTAAAACAAGATGTCATTCCCCTTGGAGAAAAGGGAAGAATGTTTTCTTATGTTTGCCCGATAAATATTAGGGACTCAAATACTAAACTACATGGATGATGGATCAAACTAGTTAAGGTTGGCTACTGTATCAAACGTTTAGATTCTGCTTGATTTTATGCTCTTGATGACACATTTGGAATCATTCTTTTTTTTTTGAAAGAATTGGAATCATTCCTTTTGAGCTTGTTATGATTCAAATTAGGGCCGGTTTTGACAATTTTGGGGCCTAGGGTGAATGGAGAAATGGTGCCTTTTTACAATCGGCTCATTCAAATTATCTTTGACGTGCTTATATTACTACTAGATTTATTTAACTTTTTGAACAACATATTTTCTTATATGTGTAGCGTGCGTTACATTAATTTTAAACTTGCAATTTTTTGAAAATTTGTAATATACATAATACTACAGGCTTGTGAAGATAAAATTGATAAATTTTCACTTGAAAAGACAAAAGGATTTCCTTTAATATTAAAATCCTAACCCCAAACAATAGTTTTTCTTTTTTTTTTTTTTGAGGTTCAAACAATAGTTTTTAGGTATATAATAATTTAGATATTTCTTTTGGTGAGGTAATAATTTAGATATTTTACAATAATAAATATTTAAACTTGAAAATCTATAAGTTAATCTTTTTTTTTTGTAATAGACATATATGTACAGATTAAATTAATTATTTATGTAGTTGAATTTACATATATATTGTTAACCATTTCTTCAATCAAAACAAAAGTTAGTTTTTCGAGAAAAAATACGAAAAAGTTGGTTTTATATATTAGGTTATTGCACAATCCTAAATCAGCAATAAAGAGAGTTATAAGAGGTTATTTATTTTGCTAAGGTTATTACAGTACACACATAACACATGCTTACAAATCAATAAACTAAAATTGAGTACCGGGAGAGAGATGGCTTCGATATATGTGAGGCCTCCTGAAGGCCACGTGAGCAAGAAGCCAAATCCATGAGGCATCTATCCTTTGTCAGTGAAAATTAAGTAACAAAAAACTCACAACACATACCACAATGCACTAATTAGTAGCGCAATTTGTGGGCCTACCTGGGGTGGGGGGCCTAGGGCAGTTGCCCCTTCCGCCCTGTCCTAAAGCCGGCACTGATTCAAATAATAAGCTAGGTTTTCCCCTATCATTATGACTTTCTTATGTTTGTTTCTACTGTTATTTTATGTAAGCATAAATTGAGCTACATCAAGCTTTGTAAGTCTTAACTTTTGGTTTTAAATTTGAAATTATTTCTCTAGTTTTTTTAGTACCGAATCAAAAACTTTTTAAAAAATCTTGAGATAAAAAAGGATACCAATGGATTTGAGAAGAAATGCCGCTGCACCAATTTTCTAAAACAATAGAGATATTCAAAGTTGCTCAAATGATTGAGGAATTAAACTTATGAGTCATGCCACGAAACTTTAGGAGAGGATAAATGACAATATGTTGAGAAGGGAAACCACGAGAACCAAATTGGCTTCATGCTAGGAAAGTTCACTATGGTGGTTATCATCCTTATAAGAAGATCAATGAGAAATATGGAGAGAATAAGAAAAGACCTTCATATGCTATTTGTGGACTTACAAAAATATATATAGTAGGGCCCCTAGAGATGTTCTTTGTTGGTTTTTCAAAAGAAAAGGAGTGCATGCTAGATATGTAGACAATATTGAAGATATGTATAGAGGAATAGTTACAACTATAAAAAATATTATGAGGAAATAGGAACAACAAAAGAATTTCCCATTCTAGACCCTACCAAGGATCGACCTTAAGCGCCTGCCCCCCAATAAAAAAACCTCTGCCCCACCCCTTATGTATGTGTAGCATACATTGTGTGTGTTAACTAATATGACAGTCCATTTGGCCCCCCCCCCATATTTTTTTTCTTACAAAAATTGCCATGATGTTGACGTAGTGCATTAAACAATATACACATGAAGGCCATCAATTACAATTCCTCTTTTCTTCTTTCTTCCTTTTCTTTTCTATTTGTGACATTAGCAAGTTTGAAAAATAAATTATAGTAATTGAATCGTTGTTATAATTAGTTTTACACTCAAATAACATGCTAATTAAGTTTAAAATTATTTTAGTTCAAAAAACACTTATGTCCTATAAAAAATTAAATATTTTACAAAATATTTATTCCATTACTTGCCTGACCACGATAAAATGTTAATTAGGACAATTAAAAGAGAAATACCGAAAGAGTAATTATTAAAAGTGAAAGAAACTTGACTATAAGAAAGATCATTGTATAAGGAAATCAGACATACACTATGATGGAACTAGTATGTATTCTTGTTTTCTTATAAGAAAGAAACCACGACTTGCCCACATTGGTGCTCGAATTCCCTTCCTTTTACTTAAGTAATCCTATACTAAATAAGTGAGTCATCCACTTGGTTGGTCACTATATATATTTTTTGTTATACATGAAGATACATATGTAGTAAAGCTTGCTCCCCCTTAACCTTCAAGTTGGCTCCGCCCCTACATATACAAAAGGATATTTCATAATTTATGTTCTTTGTAAGTGATACTGTTTTATTTGGAGGAATACACCATAATCTAAAGGTTTTAAGTTTAATGGAACCAAGACCGAATACAACAACAACAACAACAACAACAACAACATAGCCTCAATCCTAAATTAATTGGGGTCGGCTACATAGATCAAACTCTTTCATTGTGCTCGATTTTGTGCAATTGATGGTGAGCATTCCAAACCATTCAAGTCCCTACTAATTAATGCATCCCAAGTTAACTTCGATCTATCCCTACCTCATTGGATTTCATTAGTTTCTATTGAGTCAAGTTTTCTAGTGGGAGCATTTGTAGGCTATCTTTGCAGGTGTCCAAACCACCGTAACCGTCCTTCCCTAATCCTTCTGTCAGTTGGTGCTACTCCTACTTTTATTTGAATTTTTGTGTTTCTTATTATATCTTTATGAGTTTTACCACGCATCCACCTAAGCATCCTCATTTCTGCTAGGTTCATTTTATGTAATTGTTGTTGCTTTACCGCCCAATTTTCACTTCCATAGAGCATAGCTGGCTTGATTGCGGTCCTATAAAATTTTCCTTTTAACTTGGTAGTAAAATTAAGGGAAGTATAATTTTCTAAGGTCAACCAATTTAGATATCCAGGGTCAATCATACATAAAAAAGGTCATATTGAGGATGACGTTACACATAATTCAAGCTAGATGCAAGAAGGGGAGGAGTGTGCAGGTGTGATATGTGATCTCAAAATATCCTTTTTAATCGAAAAGGAAAATTTTATAAGATCACAATTAGGTTAGCTATCCTTTATGCAAGTGAATGTTGGGCTGTAAGGAAACACACATAAAATGAGTGTAGCAAAAATGAGGATGCTTAGGAGGATGGAAGGTAAAACTCACAAAGATAAAACAAGAAATACATAGATTGAAAGAAAAGTAGGAGTAGCGCAACTAACCGACGCAAAAATTAGAATGAAAGCTGCAATGGTTTGAATATGTCCAAAGACACCCTGCAAATGATCCAGTTAGAATGCTCGACATTTTAGAAATAAAAGAAATTTGACGACATAGTAATAAACCTAAGATAACTCAGAATGCATTAGTTCGAAATGATTTATTGTATTTTGAAAGCATGACATCAAAGTTATTGAATCGAGCGGAGTAGAAGAGTTCGATCCATTTAATCAATTTAACTACTTTGGGATTGAGATTTAGTTGTTGTTGTTGTTGTTAGTTAGTGGGTTGGTTAGTTAGTACGAGAATTATATGAATATACCCAAGCTATAAGCCTACTACGAATTAACTAATCAAAGCCAAAAGTTTTTTTTTTTTGTGCTTATGAAGTAGAGGCCTTATTTGCGCTGGTGTGCAACCTATATTTTTCTCAGTCAGTCTTATGTTTGCCGAGCCTTATGAGGTCTAGGATTTATTTTCGCCTCTTCCTTGTACATTTGCCGTGTTATGTGCAAATTACTATCACTTTCATGTAATGGAAGCTAAAGTTATTGGTTTACGAGGCTACACCTGCATTGTGCTCTGGTGCTGGTACTGTTTATTTATTTTATTTATATATAGTAAACTAGAATTTTATTCAAACTGCATGAATGTTTGAGGACCAGTAGTCCTCAAATGCATGGTAACAATAATGTTAACGTAAAATAAACCATGATTACATGCAAAGACTTGAATCACTAAAATTCTATCCTTATTCCTCTTTGCAATCCACCACCAATGAAAGTACCAATCTATAACCGAGTAACCTGAGTTATAGTTGCTGCAAGATGCCCATCTAATTTCGTCAATTTAGTTTATTCCCGCTGGACCTTAAAAAGTGAAGAGGCTCAAGGGATTTAAACTCCAAATTCTTTTGTCCTCTAGATTGTAATGACGCCTTCCAAGTTCGTTCTTTTCATCATGAAACCTTGTAGGAATTCTAGTTGGAAAATGTTGGTTCCAATCACAATTAATGTTATGACACAAAAAAAAGTGATTGGCTGATTATGATGCAACGTTAACACACTTGGAAAATGTGATGCAAGTGAAGTGTTTCCTTCCTATATATCTTCCCAAAATTTAGCTGACGACCCATCTCAATCTTGATGGAAATTTGCTGGTGCTGTTAGTTGTCCAATTCTTTTTGAGCTAAGAATGTTCACTTACAAGTTATCGTGTTCTTGCTTTTCTAATTAGATTTCTGGATTAACTAACTAATTACAGGATGCTATTGGATTGAGTCTTGTCAGAACAAATGGATTGGGGGATGTGGATCTGGCCATATTGTGGTTGATCAATCAAATGACTGCAAAGGGCTTTGTCAAGAGCCAGACTATGCCCCTTGCCTTCCTTTCTACACTCATTTTCATTGCTGCAAACCTGGTCAGTAAACAGTGATTCTATTCTATAATGCAGACAGCATCAGAAAGTAGAATTGTCTTAATGTATTACTTCCTTTGCAATTTTCTGTCGTAGAACTTATATTCGAGATTTCTAACTCCAAATCACCCCAAATTGCGTAGGCCTTTTTTTTTCTGAAAACACAGGAGTTTTTTGTTCTCTATTCTCATAAATGAAAAGGATCTGCCTGCTTCATTGGTCTATTACTTTTTTTTTCCCTATATACAGCAAGGCAATTTAGCCTTATGTTAAGAGGGTATTATGGATAAAGCCATGAAGGTAAAACAGGTAATATATGGTCGGATATGAGAAGCAACTGATTAGCCCAACTTGCTTGAATTGAAGTAACGTACTTTCCCGATTAATGGATTTGGCTGAGCTGCATTGGTTTTATTGTTGAACAGTCGTAGTCACCAAGTTGATCAGTTTATCTTCCAATTTTCTAAATTGTGAATCTTAATGTGTCATTTTAACTAAATATGAAGTTTCTTTTCACTTTGCTTTGGCAGATAGCCCAAAGGTGACAGATAAGTGCACAAGATGCAAGAATAAGTTAGACTATGGTGACGAGTACTTGTGTTGCACCGATTGCTCAGATCCTTCCATCATTGACACAAACGCCAAACTAGGATACTGCAAAACTGGTGCTGAGCTAGTATCACAGATAAAACCACAAGGTTCTTGTGAAATATTTCTCATATTTATAGAATATGTGTGCGCTTAAAAACATATTTTTTTTTTCAGTTTTTAAATGATAAAACATTCAATGTATTGCTAAATGCGGAAACAGGACACTTTAAATGGGTTGCTGGACCATGGATGCCGTGCTCTTCTCCCTGTGATGGTGGGGTTAGGTACCGAGACGTGGAGTGTTTCGGAGAAACAGAAGATAGGTCTATTCCACGTTATCCAGTGGATGACAGTAGATGCCTGGGCGAAGAAATGGTTAGTAAAACATAGCCGAGGCTTCCGAATACATTATGCTTATATTTTTGTGTTGTATATTTTCACTTCATAAGCTGTTTGCTGCGAGTATTTAAAACTTTTAATCTCATTAGTATATAATCGATTTCTTCGTATGAGGCAGCCTTTAAGGCAGGAACCCTGCAATTTAAGTAGCTGTTCAGATGTTAGTAACCAAGACTTGGTAGAAACTGACCGTGGTGGAATGCCGGTCTGGTTGGTTGTTTTTCTTGTTCTATTTGGAGCTGTTGCTATTGGTGGCCTTGGGTTTGCTGGGTACACTATGTACAAAAGGTAATTGGCTTAAATTCTCTTGTTTGATCCATTTTTATAAAGAGTGAGTTTTTTAAGTTGGTTTTCAACTTTTCACATCTCTACTTTATTCGAACTCGCCTTAAATTCTACATCAATGGATTATTTATTTATTTTTTTTTTGTGAAAAGGGAATAATTTCATTAATTTTCTCCTCATTAGTACATTTTGTCGTATCATTGATATTACATTCAGCAGAGCTGATTCCTATAGACTCATACTCATGACATCGCGAAAGTCTTGCCATCTCATAGGCAAGCTTATTGGCTTGTTAACGTATGTGAACTATCTTCCAATTTGCATGGTCTTCGACAATGTGGTTGCAGTCTTGTAATAGTTGTCCTAGTTCAGATTCATTGTCGTTTGATTGTGTAACCTTGCTCTGTTGTCAAGGCATCTGTATTAAAAATTACCGTGTAGAGTTATAGACTTGGCCCACAAAACCGCATGTTGAAGCGCCAATGCCTCTGCTTCTGTTGGAGCACATACACTATGGTAGATCTTTGTTAGGCCCTTGAGATACCGTCTCTGCGAGTCTCTCAACACAACTCCCATCCCTATCTGTTCTACATCTTGAAACACAGCTGCATCAAGGTTGCACTTCGTCCATTCTTCATCCGGTTTTGTCCACTTGAGTACCTATTCTGTCGCTCCATCTTTCTCATTTGCATTAACTTGTTTCTTTCTAGTCCCCACCAGGATTTGAGCCATAGATGGAGTTAATTGCCTTAAATTCTAAGATCAATTTTTTTGAATATACTAATGAGATATCAAAAATCCATGAGCTAATGGAGGGCTTGTAGAAAATAAGGCTTTAATTGTGTCAAGACTTCCGGTTTTATATTCTGATTGCCATTTTTTTTTTCAAAGTTGCCTACTTGTTAGTAACTTAAGTATTGAAAAGTGTGACTAATATTAACAGCTTTGTTGTTGTCTGCAGGAGAGCCTCATCTCAACATGGTTTTGTGTATATTATGTTGGAAGGTTATAAGTGAATTAAATATTCTCTGGTTTATATAGACTGATATTTGTTTGATTTTAATTGGCCACGTTGTATTCTGTTCGTGAAAATCTTTACTACACCATACGTGCTCAGGAGCTTTCAAGTGGTTTGAACTATATTCAATTTGAAAAATGTTAGAATGATAATGAGTAAGTCGCACTCAACACACATTAGCCCACAAGAGCTCTTCATGCTGCAAAGACTTGCATGTTATGCACCAGGATCTGTGTATGTTCGTATCATGAGGTGGAAAGCAATGGCTTTTGTGGGCTAATGTTTGTTGGGGTGTGAGTTTTCATTGTCATTCTAGCACTTCTCATTCAATATTTGTTTTTTTGTTTTTTCTTGTCAAATCATTTTTGTATTCTAATTGGCATCGAAATTATGTCATATTGATAAATATTTCGTTAAAACCATTGAATTACAACACACGACGGACCTAGACTCGAAGAAGGGGCTCCTCAATTGTTGAAATCTATTTTAAAAAACCTGACAAGACAGCGGCATCACTGTGACTAGAAATATGTACCACACAATTAGGGCTGACAATTTAATGTCTGGGCTTGTTGGCTTGGTTTTGTTTGGGTAGGAATAAAAAGGGTTCAGACAATGTCTTGATAAATCCAGGCCTGGTTTGGATAAAGACCTTTTGTCCGAAATTTAAAATCGGGTCGGGTTTGGACAATGTCTTGGAACCCTGACCTGGACCAAGTTTGAATTTTAAATAGAGTTAAAATAACTTTGATAAAAAAGGTATATTGGAACTTAGTACTTATAAAAGAGATTAACAAACAATAATCTATTCTAATACATATAAATTAATGTACTAAAGATATTTTTGATTTTAAAATAAATTAAATTTAAATCTTTTTTATACTTGAACATTTGTTTCTTGACATTAAATGTTTTAATTGCATTAAATTATTTGAAGTAATGTTATACTGATTTATAGTTTGCAATATTTATTGAGACTTTATGTTACTTTTTCAAATTTTAACATACGAGATTATAATCTATGTATATTTTAACATTTGAAGAGGCTTTCAATATGAGAAGTAAGTTTTCAAAATTATAATAAATTCAGACAAACAAACAACCCAAATTTAAAGCAAATCGGGTATGGGCAAGTTAATCTCATCCGAATTTAAAATCGAGTCGGGTTTGAACAATGAATATACTTTTTATAGTAGGGGTTGTTTAGACCCGTACCCGTTCGAACCCGAATTTTTGTCACCTATATACACAATATTCAAGCCCAGGTGGGACACATTACATGAATGAGGCAAATAACGCATGTCTCGAGATATGTGTTATACATTATGAGATTTTGATTGTAACTTATCTTATTATGAGTTTACATCCTAGTTTAGTATGAATATTAGACCAATTCGGTGGGCACTTGGCCCAGTTCGGGCCCTACCTACTTGGGTTAGGCTTGGGTCATCAAATCTTATATAAGCTCGGCTCAGGCCCAAACATGCAAAAGCCCAGTCAATTAATGGGCAGGCTAGGGCTTGGACATTAGGTCCAGGCCTGACCCGGTGTTAAGAATGTTGTAATTTTTATATATTCATTTAAAAAAATGTTGTCAATGCAGTTTGAACCCAAAACCTCTAGATAGTAGTGAAATTCATATTGTTTGTAATAATAAATATTTATTAAATATATTTGGTTTATACAAATTTTAAGCAACCACATTTAGGCCCGCCTAAACCTGCCAAGTTCGACCCATTGCGGCTTGGGCGGGCTTGAGCCCGCCACATTCAAATTAGGGCATGAGCGGGCCTGGACAAGAACTTGAAAAAAAGCCTGCATAGGCTCGGCCTCGCCCTGCCAGGCCTGCCCGATGAGTCGCGCTTGAGCCTGCCACATTCAAATTCAGGTTTGAGCGGGCCTAGACAGGAACTTGAAAAAAAGCTCGCTTAAGCCTGGGCCAGCCTCGCATGTTGTACTGGTCTAATGGATAGTGACCCACGAGATCGGATATGGATAGTGATAATCCTACGAGATCTAATATGGATAGTGATGATTCCACAAGATTCAATATTTAAGATACATCTTTATCTTGTGCACAAGTACTATTAATAAATAATGGAAGTGGCTTACGATTAGAGGTATGTATGAAATACTCCAAATGTGACCCCGTTTGAGTTTTACACTTAAGCGTTGGAGTGTTTCCTTTAGAGGCCCATCTTCGAGACTTGTTTTGCAGACTCCAGTGAAATGAATTCGACGGTCTCGACTTCTTGGTAATTTGCGTCTTTGATCTCGAATTCATGGTTGTTGTTCTCACAACATTTTGACGCTAAAAGGAGGATCTTCATGACTATATCACTACTCGAAATGCTTGTAATAATTGGGCGTGAAACTGATCTCATCGTCGGTCGAGGTCAACTAGTGAAGATAGACAATCACATAACATGTAACGACCTTGTCATGATTCGGGCATCGCTAGGCCTAGAGTCTGTAACGGCCCCTATTTTCATCTAGGGCACCGCCCGGCCTAATCCCATAATTAAGCCCTAATTACACCACGTAGGACCTAATTATGTATTAGTCAGCCTGTACTACCTATTATCTCGTAAATTGAGTTCATGGATAAGAAAATCCCTATTAGTACTATTCATTATTTTATAAGAATTATCAAATTAGCGGAAGTCTTTAACGTATTAGCGGAAGCATTTTATATAAATCCTAAATGTGGAAACCAGGAAATAACAATCACAATCTAAATATGCAATAAACGACGAGCATATAGATAAAATGAAAGTAAAAAATCGGGTAAATTAACTCTCGTCCCAAAAACAACCCAAGCAAAAGACGTATATATAAGCATAATACAAAAATGTGACCTACATGTACAACAACTACGCGCTACGAGCTCAGAGGTAGTCGGCGATCTTTTCCTTGCCCGGTCTAGTGCTGTTTGACGGACGTACACCCACTGTCACAAACTAGACGGTGAGTATAGTGATATTTAAGTGATAACCGGGGAATTTTATACTACATTTCCAAATTAAAGGCTGATATTTAAATGCATAATAAAGCAGAAAAAAAAGGTGCTGAGAAAGTAATGCTATAAAAATCACAGTTCCGAATTAGATAGATTGACACAGGTTAAGTCGAGATGATCTACGCCCGGTCGGCGGTGAGAAATATCAACCAGCCTTTTTCCACGATCGTATGGAGATACTCTCAACATACTTTGTAATATATATATATATATATATATATATATATATATATATATATATATATATATAGAACTTGCCGACAACCCCGTAGTTCAAGCTACGTGATGCCACCCA
Source organism: Stephania japonica (assembly GCA_039657345.1). Lineage (NCBI taxonomy): Eukaryota > Viridiplantae > Streptophyta > Magnoliopsida > Ranunculales > Menispermaceae > Stephania > Stephania japonica. The sequence continues at coordinate 39,877,765 of CM077559.1, forward strand.
AGTAATAGTGGTGAGTGCCGGAAACCCCGAGGTCCAGTGACCCCGTGAATCCACCCATCTCTCGTGCAATGGACACTAGATAATCTCCAACTTTTGTTTCAAGGATTTTCATTTCTAAGGTTCTACGATATCAACAATAAATTAGGCTACAAAGCATCAAAGGAAATGGAATACAAATCAGTTACCACAGTAACCCTAGTGCATGCATTTCTAACATTAATCATAACACAATTCACAACCAAATATGACACATTAGGAAAAGAGTCAATGAAATCATCATAAGGCATCATGCTATTTCAACATTCAACTTCAATAGAGCAAAGAAAACATGATGGTAGATTACTAACAGTAAGTCATCAAATTGACTGAAAAAGGAATTAATATGAATGCAATAAAGTCGAGGGTTCCCACAGTTTCACTTATAAGTCACATGATAGCTATGGCTATCCGGCCTCGCGACACTCCGACTAGCACTTTCGAACTCTCGTAACACCCCTAGGTCCCTGAAAGATTATTTCACATCATTTATTTACTTATTTACTTATATTTTGTTACATAGATATATTTTATGTATATATTCATATATGTGTATATGTAGATATATACATATATGTGTATTTGTATGTACATGTATATGTATATGTATGTATACATATATATATATTTATTATTTCTTTTATTATTTTATTTTATTTTTTTGTAGATATACATGTGTATGTGTATATATAAATATACATACATGTATATATTATGTATACATATACATATATACATGTATGTATATGTATTACATATATATATATAGTATTTATTATTATTATTATTATTATTATTATTTTTATTTATTTATTTTATTTTATTTTTTGGGGCTGGACCGGGTCCCCCCTATTCTTCTTCATTGCAGAGACGCTGCTGACGCTGCTGCAACAGCAGCGTCTCTGCCTCCCTTTTTTTTTTTTTTTTTTTTTGATTCCCTTCTTTCTCTTTTGCAATCCATTACACAACAATATCATCAATCATCCAATCCACCATTAAAACACAATTTTTCCAGCTTAAACACAATACCACTTTAATAATGCAACAACACCACCTTACCTTCAAATTGTCGACGCCACGCATCGAAGCTTCCGGTCTCTTCTCCGATGACTCTCTCTCTCTGCCGGACTCTCCTCCTCTCTCTCCCTTTCTTCTTCTTCCTCTTTTCCTTCTTCTTCCTCTTCTTCTTCCTTTGTGGCGGTGGTGGCGGTGAGGATTTTATTTGGTGTTTTGGGGTCAAATGACCATTTTGCCCTTGCAACCCTATCTTTTTCCTTGTAAGCCAATGCCCCTTTTGGTCATTTCTCAAATCCCCTTTTTTATGAAATGTATATATATTTATATATATATATATATTTAAATATATATATATATATATGTATGTCTAATTCAATTTAATTAATTTAGGGCTATAGCTATGATCTAATGTACATTAATTTGATTACATTATATTTTACTAAGTTTAGACTTACCGCAAGTCTCACTATTCGATACCCCGGCTTGCACGCAACTCGAGGCGAGCCCCTGATCGCGTCTCGACTCGATAGCTACAAATATTGACTTATTCAGCCTACACACATACAAAACACTAGGAATACATCAAGATAAATATAAAATTTACCTCGGCCACATGCCTCGGTCTGTGTGCGCATCTCATGCGGGCCCCACATCACGGGTCGGTAATCCTGATTAAGCTGTTAATCAAGATTACCAAAATTGGGCCGTGACAAATATTCCCAACAAAATAGAAATTTCGTCCTTGAAATTAAATTCAGGTTAGAGTTCTAACTGACTTGAAAATGTACGAAAAACGGTCACGCATATAGTCTTCCAGCTCCCAAAGGAGTTCTGAGTCGTCGTGGAACTGCCACATGACGAGTACTTTCGAGATAGGATTGTTCCTCAGCTACTGTACCTTTCGATATAGGATCTGGATAGGCTGCTCCCCATGGCGATATAGATGATGTGATGAATCTCTTATTTCCCAAATCTTGAAGCTGACTCCTCAACTCCTCCAACTCTCTCAAAGCCATGCGATAGGGTGGTATTGAGATCGGCTTGATGCCTGGTACGAGATCAATTACAAAGTCTACCTCTCAAGGTGATGGTAGAACCGTTAAGTCCTCCAGAAAGGCATCAGGAAATTCTCTGACTACTGGTATGTCTTCAAGTCGGGGTTCCTGACTCTCCGCTACAGCGTACAAAGCTATTAGAGTCTCCATCTCCTCACTAGACGCTAATCGACGTGTCGTGGTACAAGCACTTGGTGTGTTACCTCGATGAACAAAAATCGTACGCCTTGGGATCTTGGATATCACGAATTTATTGAAATAATTGCAATTCATCCTTAAGGTGTAGTCACTCGTCAATTGACTCCTAGTTCCTCGTCATTTAATTATTACCCTAGTCAAGATTTAAATGATACTAGCCCCAAAGTCCGCACATCACAACATTATTAGTGGGCGAGTCACGCTCCGCGACCACATGCTCATCATACACACGTACGTCATTTTGGTCATAATACTCAAGAAAAATCTTGCTAGACGTAATTTTCTATACAAATACGAACTAAGTCGGCTTACCATCGACTGGCCTAACCAGTTTATGCATTAGAAATAGATCAGGACTTTCCCTCGACTCGGTCTCGCACTACAGTTAGGTCTGTCCTACAAGAATGTGGGCTCTCTCTCGATCTTGTGGTTGTGGTGTCTCCTGTCGATAACTTGTTGGCTGTGTACACTTTCGCACGATGTGCCCTACCTGATGATCTATAACATGTTGGTTGTCTCCTCTGACCGCCATGTGTAATCTTAGTCTGACCATACCTTGGCGCATCTTGGTCTCTGCCTCTTGGCACCTACTGTGTCTACTGAGATGGTATTGCTGGCATAGATGAAGTTGGCAAGATAGGTGGAGTCGTGTGAGATATAGACTGATGGCTGGTCTCATGATACTTGAGCTCTGAAATCTCTCGCTTGCGATCCTCACTCCCTTGCCTCTTTGTCTCCGCCTCTCAAAATCGAATCCCTGTTCAACCCTAGCAGAAGATTCCTCAAATGCAGTGGGCGTGGGTGTATCCTTACCAGGTACAACTATCGGTGCAGCAACAATCAGCAACTCTGGCGGACGATGTACTACAAGCTATGTCGATGCAATCGGAGTCTATGAAGTCAGGGGCGTTGTAGTAGTAACTGCAACCATGCTGGGGATGGCCGGTATCAACATCGTCCTTCGCGCCGTCATGTGGTAAACATCGCAAGTTGTTGTCCCCGAGCCGCTACTTGATAAAATAACCTCTGAATGTCCTCCACCGATGCAACAGATTTCAGACTGCTGCTATCTCCTCCGTCTCTATCTTCGCAAGAATCTGACATTGGCGTCTATACATTGGCGATGTACTCTTCATCAGCCACTACGTATATAGCGCATATATAAACACAAATTATACTTGTACATATAACAATCCCCAATTAACTTTCACTCGATTCCCAACAAAATAGTTCCTAGGCAATGTTCATTTGGTTTCCACTTCTAAAGTTTGTGTTTTATTTATTGAGAACAAGTCTCTGTATTATATCCCTAAAGTTCTAACCCCTAGTCTCTGATACCAACTGTAACGTTGGTATCACAATTTTAGACAACTCTATATTATGTCCCTAAGGTTCTAATCCCTAAGCTCTGATACCAACTGTAACGTTGGTATCACAATTTTAGACAACTCTATATTATGTCCCTAAGGTTCTAATCCCTAAGCTCTGATGCCAACTGTAACGTTGGTATCACAATTTTAGATAACTCTATACGATGTCCCTAAGGTTCTAATCCCTAAGCTCTGATACCAACTGTAACGACCCCTATTTTCATCTAGGGCACCGCCCGGCCTAATCCCAAAATTAAGTCCTAATTACACCACGTAGGACCTAATTATGTATTAGTCAGCCTGTACTACCTATTATCTCGTAAATTGGGTTCATGGATAAGAAAATCTCTATCAGTACTATTCATCATTTTATAAGAATTATCAAATTAGCGGAAGTCTTTAACGTATTAGCGGAAGCATTTTATATAAATCCTAAATGTGGAAACCAGGAAATAACAATCACAATATAAATATGCAATAAACGATGAGCATATAGATAAAATGAAAGTAAAAAATCGGGCAAATTAACTCTCGTCCCAAAAACAACCCAAGCAAAAGACGTATATATAAGCATAATACAAAAATGTGACCTACATGTACAGCAGCTACGCGCTACGAGCTCAGAGGTAGTCGCCGATTTTCTCCTTGCCCGGTCTAGTGCTGTTTGACGGACCTACACCCACCGTCACAAACTAGACGGTGAGTATAGTGATATTTAAGTGATAACCGGGGAATTCTATGCTACATTTCCAAATTAAAGACTGATATTTAAATGCATAATAAAGCAGAAAAAAGGTGCTGAGAAAGTAATGCATATAAATATCACAGTTCCGAATTAGATAGATTGACACAGGCTAAGTTGAGATGATCTACGTCCGGTCGGCGATGAGAAATATCAACCAGTCTTTTTCCACTATCGTATGGAGATACTCTCAACATACTTTGTAAATTTTGAATATATATATATATATATATATATATATATATATATATAGAACTTGCCGACAACCCCGTAGTTCAAGCTACATGATGCCACCCAAGTAATAGTGGTGAGTGCCGGAAACCCCAAGGTCCAGTGACCACGTGAATCCACCCATCTCTCGTGCAATGGACACTAGATAATCTCCAACTTTTGTTTCAAGGATTTTCATTTCTAAGGTTCTACGATATCAACAATAAATTAGGCTACAAAGCCTCAAAGGAAATGGAATACAAATAAGTTACCACAGTAACCCTAGTGCATGCATTTCTAACATTAATCATAACACAATTCACAACCAAATATGGCACATTAGGAAAAGAGTCAATGAAATCATCATAAGGCATCATGCTATTTCAACATTCAACTTCAATAGAGCAAAGAAAGCATGATGGTAGATTACTAACAATAAGTCATCAAATTGACTGAAAAAGGAATTAATATGAATGAAATAAAGTAGAGGGTTCCCACAGTTTCACTTACAAGTCACAGGATAGCTATGGCTATCCGGCCTCGCGACACTCCGACTAGCACTTTTGAACTCTCGTAACACCCCTAGGTCCCTGAAAGATTATTTCATATCATTCATTTACTTATTTACTTATATTTTGTTACATAGATATATTTTATTTATATATTCATATGTGTATATGTAGATATATACATATATGTGTATTTGTATGTACATGTATATGTATATGTATATGTATGTATACATATATAAATATATTTATTATTTCTTTTATTATTTTATTTTATTTTTTTGTAGATATACATGTGTATGTGTATATGTAAATATACATACATGTATATATTATGTATACATATACATATATACATGTATGTATATGTATTACATATATATAGTATTTATTATTATTATTATTATTATTATTATTTTTATTTATTTTATTTTTTGGGGCTGGACCGGGTCCCCTCTCTTCTTCTTCATTGCGAGAGACGTCGCAAATGCTTTCCGGCAATGAGCGTCTCTCGCTCCCTTTTTTTTTTTTTGTTTTTTTTATTCCCTTCTTTCTCTTTTGCAATCCATTACACAACAATACCATCAATCATCCAATCCACCATTAAAACACAATTTTTCCAACTTAAACACAATACCACTTTAATAATGCAACAACACCACCTTACCTTCAAATTGTCGACACCACGCCTCGAAGCTTCTGGTCTCTTCTCCGATGACTCTCTCTCTCTGCCGGACTCTCCTCTTCTCTCTCCCTTTCTTCTTCTTCCTCTTCTTCTTCCTTTGTGGCGGTGGTGGCGGTGAGGATTTTATTTGGTGTTTTGGGGTCAAATGACCATTTTGCCCCTGCAACCCTATCTTTTTCCTTGTAAGCCAATGTCCCTTTTGGTCATTTCTCAAATCCCTTTTTTTATGAAATGTATATATATTTTATATATATATATATATATATATTTAAATATATATATATATATATGTATGTCTAATTCAATTTAATTAATTTAGGGCTATAGCTATGATCTAATGTACATTAATTTGATTACATTATATTTTACTAAGTTTAGACTTACCGCAAGTCTCACTATTCGATACCCCAGCTTGCACGCAACTCGAGGCGAGTCCCTGATCGCATCTCGACTCGATAGCTACAAATATTGACTTATTCAGCCTACACACATACAAAACACTAGGAATACATCAAGACAAATATAAAATTTACCTCGGCCACATGCCTCGGTCTGTGTGCGCATCTCATGCGGGCCCCACATCACGGGTCGGTAATCCTGATTAAGCTGTTAATCAAGATTACCAAAATTGGGCCGTGACAGAGTCACTAACTCAAACCTTGGATCCCAGAATGTCCAAGTTAATGTTCTAACAACCTCCACATAACAAACATGTATGATATGGATAATTGATAAAATTTAAAACTTTTGACATCAGATAAAACCAACAGCTTAAGCTATCGATCAAACTAAGATGATATAAGAAAACCATAGGTAAGCTGTCAAATATACAACCCATTCTCTTGAGTTATATAGTAAATATTGTAACGACCTTGAAATTATAATCCTAATCATGCTCTTTTTTGGAGACTGTGACCTAAAGGCCAGCTCGATGTGGATTGCTTAGTTAAACCTCAGGCATCGAAACGAGGAAAATATTTAATTTTTGAATGATGTGTATATCGCCTATCTATATGTGTGTTGCAAAAAAAAAGATTGATTTTTATCATCGATTTGTAAGTGCGGATTGCATCGAGATATGTTTGTGCACGGATAGTTTGGGTAGATTGTGATTATAGTGAATACTTAGGTGATTTGGTGAGATTTAGCTGGTCATGGCTTAATTTGTCTTAAACTGATTTAAAGAAATTCCTAAGTTAGTGAAATCAAATAGCAAAGTAAATAAACCTAACGTAAAATTTATGTTATTGAACCATATATAGACCTAGGGATGATTTTGGTGGAGAATCCTAGGAAGGAATACTAGTGTTGATGCCAGTAGGTTATGTGTTGGTAGAACACCAACTATAGACATAACGACCCCGAATCCATCGAGGCCTGTCTCTGTGCCATGCGGGCTCACAACTGACCACGTAGCTGACAACTGTGTCCTACGACCAACTAATCCACCAAACAACATTTAAGACCTCAAATTATAATCAATTTAATATTTATATCTATTATTGAACTCTAATTATCTGTTATATCAACAAGCATCAGTGGAAAACTTAAAGAAATGATAGATTAAATTAAAACATCCATATCATGTTAATAGAGCATTTGCCTAATGTGGAAAACTCATAAACCATGCATCATATTGATATCAATATCAAAAGCCTCAAAGCATCAAACTATACGTCATGGGTCTCTTACAATATCCCAAAACCAACCTAAAATGATAACAAAATATATATATACAAACATACACGTTCGGCCTGTTGTCTAAAAGTCAAAGATAGTCGACTAGCTTGCTCTTACTGCGACTCGTACCAGGATATGTGCTCAAGCCGTTACAAAAGTAAGATGACGAGTCTAGAGTGAGTATTCATAAGGAAATTCAGTGGGTAATTACAGAAATAAATGCAGAAATTTAACAAGCTATTAAATAAACATGCGGGAAAATAAACAGACAATTGTGCTCATCGCATGAATAAGTAATAGAAAAGTTCAAAGTGTGTGTCTAAGCCTAACTCAGACTTGCACCATACTTCAGATTTCTCGCGAGCACTGCCAGTGAGTAGCACTGTAGCATGGCCAACCTTCGGGTTTTCTCATTAGTCGGCGTAGACCTACGACACATCGACACATGACGGTCATGATACTCGAGTTGAACTATCCACCGAGACCCCTGGCAACACGTGTTATGGTCTAGTGGACATACACACAAGAAATAGTATGACGAGGGAACACCCAACCAGTCGTCCATGTAACCACGATAAGAAAGTAATAATTGAACAATTGAATGAAATTCAAATATTAAAAACATGTAATTACGCAAGGAATTTCAATTGGGACACTACACACCTCAAACTGCACTCCACTAACACGATATCGTCTAAGCACGCCTCCAAATGCATGCCCTATCACCAGTCAGTCAGTCCTAAATACCTGATTTTCAATTATCCGTTTAATAACTCAACCTCAAAATTTCTCCAAATTCCCATTTACATATCAATAAGATCATTATTAGCTACATTATATTTGATAATGATCCTCAAGTTAGACCCCCATTAGGCCAAATAAAAAAAACTCAATTTTCAATTTTTATTTAATTTTCTTTCTGGACGTCGTAGAAGGCGCCGCCATGAGCATTTGCTCATGGCGTGCCTCACAACGTCTAGAGTTCCCTTAGTGTGACCTAAAGCGTGGAGTTGGTTATCTCACTAGTTTGGACGCCATGGAAATCGCTATGGAGAGTTACTATCCACGACGTCCCTGATGGTATCCAAGCTCGAAACACATTATTTGGGTTTTCAGCACCCCCTACTCGTCGCCGCGGTTCAACTGTCCCAACCTCTCATGTATCCATGAAACCAACCATAATAACCCCACAAAACCTCGACAAACTGCGTTCGAGATGAAAACCCCAATAATTGCGTCAAAAATGTGATAATTCATCAAAATTCATAGCAACAATAACACCAACCAAAACCCAATTGTTACTCGTCAAATCTATCCCAAAACCATAGCAACACCTCCAATTCTAGTGTGCTTGAATCATGCCTGCAAAGCCCACGTTAAAACTCAAAAACTTACACCCAAAACGTAGATAATGAAGTTGAGAGCGTAGATCTCACCTCGTTTCGTCGATTCCTCACCGTTTGATGCTCCAAATTCTCACTTGAAGTCCACAAAACCCTTATTTCAACTTGGATTTTCGAATTCAAAGGGCTGAGGAGAGAGTAAATGTAACAACTTGAATTTAACTCACCATTATTAATGACGTGTTGTAGACGTGGCTGATATCTCAAACGCTCATGGGACTTGCAGCTAGGCTAGGGTGCGCCGGAGCAAGGTAAATAGTGGTTTTGTGTGTTGTTGTGCCTTAATTTGCGATGTTCATATGTAATTAGGTATATTGGCATTGTGATGTGTGTATTTATTTATTATTGAACGTGTAAGGCAGCGCGACGGGTATTTGCCTCGATTAGCATGTAGATGCGGATATCGGGTAGGCGAATGACAAGACACTAGGTCGGGTAGTTGTACAGATATGAAAATGATTAAAATGTAATTAATAATTAATTATAAACGCTGTATATACGTTCATGGCGAGAGAGATGTGACGTTCGCAAAAGGTCGGGTACCTGAATGCCTAAGGGTTCGATTATGGTGTTGAGACAAGATAAGTTAAGGGAGGAAAGTCACCCATCGAAGTCACTCTAAGCTGGACTATTTAACCCATTTTAGGTCCCTTAGATGGGCATTGGGATGCACATGTGAGGAGAGATGACTTTGGGGTATAAATATCAACATTTCTTATCTTTTCACCACATTTTCTCACACTTCTCTTTCCAAATCTGAAAATGGTGGTGGTGAATAGGGTTTTGTTAAGTTCAAGAGCCTATTTGGAGGACCAAACAACAACAGTTCGACGATCTAAGATGAGATCCTCGATCCTCTCTTCGTTCTTTACGTGTCGGGTATAAATTTTTGAGTTTTGACGAAGGTTTTGGTTATCGGTATTGAGCACACTAGCCTTAAGGGTGTTGTTATGGTTTTAGGTGTTGGTTTGGAGCAACAAATGAGAGATTTGAGGTGTTGTTGTGGTCGTTTTGGCTATTTTGAAGGAAATAGGGTTTTTTATTGGAATTTATCGGGTTTTTAATTTCGAACGAATCCCGTCATGGTTTTATGATGGAAAATGGATGGTATGATGATATGTCAGAGTTTGGGATAGGTTAAGATCATAGCGACGAGCCGGGGGGACTCAAAAACCCCATGACAATGTCTTTGGTTCATACGTCGCCAGGGACGCCGTGTGGAGGAAACCCCCACGGCGTCACCCGCAACGTCTAAACTAGAGAGCTCTCACACCCTACGCTTTATATCACGTCGTGGGGGTGAGGTTCATGGCGGCGTGAGCCACGACGTCGAGGAAGTCGTAAGGCAGTTACTCACAGCGGCGTCACCCACGGTGTCCGAGACAGAAAAATAAATAAAAATTTCAAAATGAATTTATTGAAATGGGTTCAATTGGGGATCTATTGGAGGATTATTACCAATAAAATGAGGATTTAAAAATGTGTAATTTAAGGGGGAATTGAGAAGAATTATGAATTTTGAGAAATTAACGTGCATTTTTGGATATCAGGCATTTGGATTTATTGACTGGTGATTGGACACGCATTTAGTGGCGTGATTAGGCGTAATTGGGTTAGTTGGAGTGTGATTTGAGGTGTGTAGTATCCTAACTGAAATTTCTTGAGCATTTCACTTATTTTGGTTTTTGAATTCTAATTCTGTCTTTCAATACTCTATTCTTGGTTGTGGTTTAAGTGGATGGACGTTGAGGCTCTCCCGTCGTACCCTTCTTGTGTGTATTTCCACTAGGCCATAACATGTGTGCTAGGGATCTCGGTGAATAATTCGATCCGAGAGTCACGTCGGGGCACGTATCGGTGCGCTGTAGGTGTCACGCCGGTCACCGAGCGGATCCAGAGATTGACCTTGCTTGAGGGCCAGTCGCCAACAATGCTCTATAAAGAGTCTGAAGCATGGCACTAATTTGACCCTAGGATCTTGGAACACACTTTGAGATTTCACTATTATTTATCCATGCGATGATCATAGTTGCCTGTATTTATTTTCGCATGTTTATTTAATAGATTTATTTAAATTCCAATATCTACTTTATGTAATTACTCACTTAATTTCCTTGGGAATACTCACTCTGGGCTCGTCATCTGTCCTTTTTGTGATGGCTTAAGTACAGATCCGAGTACAAGTCGTGGTAAGGGAAAGCTTGCAGAGTACCTATGATTCTAAGACATTGAGCTAGACTTGTATGTTTGTATTATACGTATTTTGTTTTCATTTAGGGATTTGGGACTGTGTACACACTAGGATTGTACTTTTGATATTTTGTGACATTTGAGGTCTTATTTATGATATACATGGGTTTTTCACATTAGGTATTCAAGCGAATGGCATGACTTTGATGTTTAATATTTGATTTATCATGTTTAAAGACTTCCGCTGTGAATTTTGAGATTAAAATGATGTTTTAACAGATGACTTAAGTTCAGTAACAATTTAAACAGTAAATTGTTCATTGAGGTTAATAATGATTTAAATGGTAGATGAGATTGCATGTGGGACACAACTGGCGCTGTTAAGCCAGGTTGTGAGCTCACATTGGTCCCTGTGGCTTAAATGGTGACTTGAACCTTTATTCCCATCCATACTCAACTCAAACCTCTTGAATATCAGGCGTATCAATACCTAGTTCCGTGTCGTGACACATGTCACTCGCGTACCCTCACGATACTAGCTATTATATGATGTTTAATATTAATTATTTTAATGTATTTATTCATTTATCATGTGTGTATTATTCCCCAACCTAGTGTACTGTCATTTGCCTGTTCGATACCACATTAACACGCTAACCGAGGCAACTACCCGTCACACTATTTCACATGGTGAATAATAATAAAATACATACATTGCGATGCAATCTAACATAATTGAATATAAACATCGCAATTAATGCAAAACAACACCCAAATTGATATATTTACTTACTCTAGGCCTGCCCCGACCTAACTGCAGGGTCCACGGGGTGTTGAGCTGGCATTCACATTTGCAAACACATCATAACAACGACTTAATTAAAATTAGGTCGTTACAGTTCTTCTCAACTCGATGAAATTTCATCCCAAAATTTAAAATAAGCAACTTAAACTCATACCGGCAAATAGTTGTGGGTAACGTCTCCTCATAGTAGACTTGAGCTCCCAGGTGGGTATCTCGGTTTCTTGATGTTGCCAACGAACCAAAACCTTCGGGATCTCTCTGTTCCACAGAGTTTGTAGCCTGCGATCAATGACCACCTCTGAATGCTACTCATGTCACCTCAGGTTGAACCTCTACTTGTCTGACATTAACCATTGGCCCCAGTCCCGACCTAACCAGTCTCAACATGGATATATGAAATACCAGATGACCCTAGTTAATTGTGGCGGTAACTCTAACCTATACGCCACACTACCAACTCGTGCCTCGACCCTGAACGGTTCGATAAACCTAAGTGCTAGTTTCCCCTTGATGCCAAACCTCTGATTACCCTTCCACGGAGAAACCTTCATATACACCAAGTTATCCTTCTCGTAGCTCCAACTCCCGTGATACTTTTCCTCATACTTCTTCTGCCTATCTTGGGCCACCTGAAACTTCTGCCTAATTTGCTTGACCTTCTCAGTGTAATCCCCAACAACCTTAAATCCTATAGTTGATGTATCCTTCGGTGTTGCCCAAGATGTTGGTGACCTGCAGGGCCTACCATATAGTGCCTCGAACGGTGACATCCTGATACTTGCCTGATAGTTGTTGTCGTAGGAAAACTCACACAAAGGTAAATAATCCCCCCACGATCCACCAAAGTGAAATATACAAGCCCTGAGCATATCCTCTAATATCTGAATCAACCTCTCTGACTGGCCATCGGTCACAAGATGATAAGCCGTACTGAACTGTAGTCTGGTACCGAACTGCTCCTCTATACTCTCTCAAAGCTTAAATGTCAAACTGGGTCTCTATTAGTTACAATGGAAAATGGTACACTGTGCAATATGATAATCTCTCTCCCAACGATAATGCTCAAATGTGGAAAAAAATATCTCATCAAAATAGGGATAAAGTGTGTCAACTTTATTAATCTATCTATCATTACCCAAACTACATCGTATCGCCTCGCAGTCCGTGGTAGGCCACTAACGAAGTCCATGGTCACGTGTTCCTACTTCCACTAACGAATAGGCAGTGACTGTAGCAACCTGGCTGGTCTCCTGTGCTCAGCCTTCTCCTGTTGGTAAATATGAAAACTCCTGACGTAATTACCAACATCAATCTTCATTCCTGGCCACTAAAACAATCGCCATAAATCATTCTACATCTTAGTGTGACCAGGATGAAAAGTATATCCTGACTGGTGTGCGTCCTCTAGAATGCTGTCCCTGAGCTTTGATATTATAATTATCCACAATCTACCTTTGCGTCTTAAGCATCCGTCTGATGTCTCAGGCCAATCTGTGCACTTCGAATATTTAGCCAGACTGTTGCCTCATAAAAACTAGCCATTAGCCCTTTGACATTTAGTCACTGGCTCTAGAGACATCATAGAACTCGCATCTGACATAAAATTTGTAGCCCAACAATAGCCTCTATCACACACATCACCGAAACCGCCTCAAATAATCCAAATTCATGTGTCATATGCCGCAGAACAATCTGGCTCTCAATGCCACTTTGGCTCAAAGCATCAGCTACCATGTTCACCTTACCTGGATGATACTTAATAGCAAAGTCGTAGTCCTTTAGTAATTCGAGTCATTTCCTCTGTCTCATGTTCATATCCCTCTAAGTGAACAAGTACCTAAAACTCTGGTGATCAGTGAACAACATAAACCTCTTTCCAAAAAGATAATGCCTTCTGGCCTTCAGTGCAAACATGACTGCTGTAAGCTCCAAGCCGTGCACTGGATAGTTCCCCTTATGAGGTCTCACTCATCGAAGAAACTGTGAATGTCAGATATACACTCAGTTGTCCTCCAATCAATGATCGCCCGAATCTTGTCACCATTAACAAAAATGCCCTGACCATTGATTACATTTCTAAGAAACTTCACCTCACTCAGCCAATATGCACACTTGCTGAACTTGGCATACAACCTATGCTCTCTCAGTGTTGCCAAAACATCTTTGAGATGCCTCTCGTGCTCCACACGAGTCTTAGTGCAAATCAAAATGTCGTTGATGAAGACAACGACGTACTTATCTAGAAAGGTTCTAATAACTCTATGCATTAAATTCATGAAGATCCCCAGTGCATTAGTCAACCCAAATGACATGACTGTGAACTTAAACAAGCCGTATCTCATACTAAAAATAGTATTCTCAATGTCACCCTCATTAATCTGCAACCGATGATACCCAGATCCTAGGTCAATCTTCGAGAAGAACTTGGATCCTGCCAACTGATTAACTAAGTAATTGTGACGGTCCCAATTTCTGAGGTCGCCCCGTGGCCAGCTACTTCCCCGCCTATGCATCGGAAGCATATGCCACGTCACTATGATAACCATTTATCTGACAACTTTGAGTTTCGTGCCAATTAATATAGCAGTTTACATATAGTTTTAGATTTAACAATTAAGTTGCAAATAGATTATCAACATTTATAATAAATAAAAGCGGAAGTCTTAATATAACAAAAAGAACATATTAAGTTAACTTGTTCAACCTATAGTGGAAATCTTGACAATACTATGCATATAGGCGATCAAACTATAACACTAATATATACAAGTACAGGTGTGAAACAGTCTCCCAACCCTAAAAGATAATACAAAATATCAAAAGTAATATCTACCAGCAAATGTACTAGCAGGCCTCGGCTTAGGTAAGTCAGATGTAATCACCAAGAATCCCCTTACCCCTACTGGTACTAGGATTTGCGCTCAGCCATCACAAAAACCAGATAACGAGCCTAGTAAGTAAAATCCCAAGGAAAACCACTGTGCATCATAATTTAAGAAATAAATAACAGAGTATAAATAGTGTTAAATAAACATGCAGAAAGAAAGAATATATGCAGGCAACTGCTTAAAGCTCATCGCATGAATATAAACACATAGGAATATAAATGGGTACACAACTGACTAAGTTTTGTACTTAGGACCAAGAGCCCTGGTCGTGGCCTACGCCATCGACCCTACGACTATGTCCTAGCAGCATTAGCCCTACTGGGTACATCGAACACATGAACCGATATTATACTCGGGATATAATTTACTGAGGCCAAGAACACGCGCTACACACTTAGCAAACGACTACAACAATCCTCAGATACATAGAGAGGAATAACTTAACCGCCCCAGTAAGAATAGATTCACTGATTATCAAAGATTAACAACTCAAATGAATAACAATAAGTAAATGCAGTAGTGGTGTTTAGTTGGGTTTTACATACCTCAAATCGCGCTCAATAACCCTGAAAACACCCCCGGTCTGACTCTCGACTAGTCCCTGACTCCAAATACTGTCCCGTGACTCTTGAGATCAATTTTCGGTGTTTAATGGTTAATTAAGTGGGTTTGTTGTCAATTAGGCTCGATTTCATATTTGGAATTTTTAAGGGTTTTGGTCCCTAGCGCGTAGGAGGGCTAGTGACTATCTTTGGTTGTTTGGTCCCTAGCGCGCTAGGCAGAATGGACAGCGCACTGGGTGATTCTTTGCCCAAGAAGGTGACTCGTCTTCTCCAGCGTGCCTAGCGCGCGGGGTACGCCCCTGCCCAGAATTCCAGCAACAAATTCTAGGTTTCTGGTGGTTTTCCCAACACCCAATGTGATTTATGATACATACACACCTCAATCGCACCAAATATACACTAAAACACTGATTAAAATATGATTTCACCTAAAATTCGAGGATCAAACATGTATGCCCAACAACTCAAACTTTAACCAAATCACTCAAATTTCCTACAAATTTGATCCAAATCAACATAATTCACCAAAACAAACTCATGAACACCAAATCCTTTAAAAATAGTTGTAAATTCCCCAAAAAAATTTGAATTCACTTCAAACCCAACAAAACCCATATTTCCATCCAAATTCCAAATTTAGGTGAGTAAATTACCTTTAATTCCATTATTGGATGCCCAAGACTGCACTCCAACCCTTGAATTCGCCTCTCTATTACTGATTATCCTCTCACAGAGCTCAGATTGTTGTTGAGAATTGTTAGATTTGCATGTGTCTACTGATCGGTTGATATTTATAGTGTGTGTTCTAATTTAACGCTCGCACACATCTCTCCAAGCTGATCGATTGGTCCCTGATCAGCTGGTGTCACTTAATTTCTTGGACACCTTATCAGGACATTGATTTCCTTGTATCTCCCTGTTGTGTGTCTCGAGGACAATCTTAGGTGTGCTGATTTGTTTGATTACAACTATAGGATTTGTATATTTAATTTGATTCAACTTGTATAACCTATCTAAGCCATTAAATAAATTCTATAAAATGGTAAGTAGGGTCACATTAACTTCCCGACTACTCGACACCCCGCATTTGGCACGCAACCCGAGGCGGTCCTACATTTAGTGTACCTATTGATTTACTTAGCTTAGCATAAGGTTATATTTAAACCCCATTAATTAAATCCACAACCATATTCATATTGTTATCATTTAATTCAGTCTAACCCCAACGCCCAGCCTATCAACTATCGAACCATTGCGTTGGCACGTTCTACGAAATGGAACCCTGACACTCAATCTTGCCCGACAAGATAATATAGAATGCACACATGTGTATAACAATTACAAAATAATAATACATCACATAAATGAAATACATTAGAACACACTCAGTACCCTAGGTCAGTATCATGCCTAGCCTATCCGCGGCGTCTACGTGTCGTTCGAGCTGGTGTCCTAATATAAAATAATTAAATAACGGTGTTAATAAATAACGGGCCGTTAAAATTCTTCCTAACTAAAAGAAATTTCGTCCTGAAATTTGGGTTAGAATAAGACATATCGTGGAATAACTGGGGATAACTCACTCGCATGGTCAACTCCAACTCTTAGGTAAGTCCCTCCATACTGTGATGCTGCCACTGTATGAGTACCTTAGATATCACCCTATTCATGATAGTCTGGATCTTACGATCTAACACCGCCAATGGCCGCTTTTCTTAAGTCGCGTCAGGTTGGATATCAACCTGTCACATGTCAACCATGGGTCGTGGCCTTGTCCTAGCCAATCTTAATATCAAAATGTGGAAGGTAGGATGAATCCCTGCTAACTCCGCCGGCAGGTCTAACCTGTACGTAACGGTGCCAACTCTCTCTGCGACTCGGTATAGTCCCATAAATCTCGGCGTTAGTTTCCCCTTAATCCCAAACCTCTGCTGGCCCTTCCAAGGAGAAACCTTTAGATAAACCATATCGCCAACCTCGTAGCTCAGACTCTCGTGGTATCTATCTGCGTATTTCTTTTGCCTGTTTTATGCTGCTCGTAGTCTCTAGCGAATCTGTCGAATCTTCTTTGTGTGATCAACAACTATCTCTGGCCCTACAACAACTGTATCCTCCAGCTCTGCCTAACACATTGGTGACCTACAGGGCCTCCCATTCAGTGCCTCAAATGGTGGCATCCCGATACTAGCCTGATAGCTGTTGTTGTAGGCGAACTCACACAGAGGCAAGTAGTTTTCCCACGAACCCCCAAACTGCAGAATGCAAGCCCTGAGCATATCCTCTAGAATCTGTATCAGTTGCTCTGATTGACCATCTGTCTGAGGATGATAAGCCATACTAAACTGCAACCTAGTGCCAAACTACTCTTGCATTGCCTCCCAAAACCTTGAAGTAAATCTCGGGTTACTGTCTGATATAATGGAAATCGGCACCCCATGCAATCTAATAATCTCCTGCTTGAATAATCTGCTTAACTGAGGAAACGTGTATCGCATCAAAACTGGTATGAAGTGCACCGATTTCTTCAATCTGTTTATCACCACCCAGATCGCATCATGTCGCCTTGACGTCTGCGGTAATCCACTGACAAAATCCATAGTAATGTGTTCCACTTCCATTGATGAATAGGTAACAACTGCAACAATCCACTTGGTCGCTTGTGCTTTGCCTTCACTTGCTGCCAGATATGTCAACTCCGAACATACTCTCCCACATCAGCCTTCATCCCAGGCCACCAAAATAATCTCCGCAAGTCATGGTATATCTTAGTTCTGCCCGGATGAACTGTATAGCGCAACCGGTGAGCATCCTCTAATATGCTATCTTTGATATCTGGCACTGCTGGTACCCAAAGTCGACCTCTGTGCCGCAAACATCGATCTGATGTCTCTGTCCACTCGATACACTTGGGATCTTATGCCAATCTACTGAATCGCTCATAGAGCACATTAACCCTCTGACACTCCGATACTCCCACCAATGACACCATCGATACTCTCATCTGACCATATATCTGTACATCACGAATGTCTGACATGCTCATAACTGATGCTGCCTCCAATAGTCCTATATGTCAAACAACGGTCTGATTATCAACTCCACACCAGCTCAACGCATCCGCCACCATGTTGGCCTTACTGGAATGATACTCGATCGTGAAGTCGTAGTCTTTCAGCAACTCTAACCATCTCCTTTGACGCATATTCAGATCTCTCTGCGTGAAGATGTAGCGTAGGCTCTGGTAATGGGTGTAAAGAACAAACTTCTCTCCATAGAGGTAGTGTTTCCAAGCCTTCGGTATAAACACAACTGTTGCAAAGCTCCAAATTGTGTACGGGTTAGTTACACTCATGTGGTTGCAAACGCCTAGATAAGTAGGCCATTAGACATCCCTCATTTATCAGAACACATCACAGTCCTGTCCTCGAAGCATCAGTGTATACTAATAAACTCTTACCTGACTCTGGCAACGTCAACACTGGTGTAGAAGTCAATATCTTCTTCAACTCTAGGAATGCCCGCTCACACTCCTCAAACCACTCAAATGAAACATTTTTCTTCGTCAACCTTGTCATCGGTGTAGCAATCGTGGAGAAGCCCTGCACAAACCGCTTGTAGTATCCTACTAGACCTAAGAAACTCCGTACCTCAGGAACAGTCTCTGGTGTCTTCCAGTTGATCACCGCTCTGACCTTGTTTCCCTCCAAGGAGATACCTTGACAGCTGATAACATGTCCCAAAAACTTTACCTCCCTCAGCCAGACGTCACACTTGCTGAACTTCGCTTACAGTCTGTGCTCCGTTAACATCGTCACTACTGATCGAAGGTGACTTTCGTGGTCCTCTCGCATCTGGCTGTATATCAATATATCATCTATGAAGACTATCATCACATATCGATCTAAATACGACCGCAACACTCAGTGCATCAGATCCATGAAAACTGCTGGAGCATTCATAAACCCAAATGGTAACACCGTAATCTCGAACAACCCGTATCTGGTACTGAAAGCAGTATTCTTGATGTCCTCTTCTCGAATCCGTAACTGGTGATATCCTGAGCGTAAGTCGATCATTAAGAAGAACTGTGCACACATCAACTAGTCGAACAGATCATCGATCCTTGGAAATGGGTAACGGTTCTTGATCGTTACCTGATTCAGCTTCTGGTGGTCCACACATATCCTCATCGATCCATCCTTCTTCCTCACAAATAACACTGGCGCTCCCCACGGTGACATACTTGGGTAAATGAATCCCTTCGCCAATAAGTCTTCTAGCTGTCTCCTGACCTCCTCCTACTCCACCGGTGACATCCGATAAGGTCTACTAGATATAGGTTGTGTCCCCGGTATCAACTCTATAATGAACTCAATCGCTTGTGGTGGTGGTAATCTGGGTAAGTCATCTAGAAAGACGTCGACAAACCCTCAGACTATCTGTACGTCTTTAATCCTTACGGAAGCTCTAATCTCGGGCTCAACGATCGCGGTGAAATCCTCCATCTCTTGGGTATTCACTAATCTGC
Source organism: Stephania japonica (assembly GCA_039657345.1). Taxonomy (NCBI): domain Eukaryota; kingdom Viridiplantae; phylum Streptophyta; class Magnoliopsida; order Ranunculales; family Menispermaceae; genus Stephania; species Stephania japonica. Next base: position 39,897,644 of record CM077559.1, read on the forward strand.
CTCTCGTAATGGGCAACGTGGATGCGGTCCCGGTCAATGAAAACTCTGGCAAACCCGGAATGCAAAACTCCACCCTCTTCCTGAAGCAATCTATCCGTGCATGGTAAGCTGATAACCAATCCATCCCGAAGAGTGCGTCAAACTCCAAGTACTCAAGGACTCGTAGATCAGCTGGTAATTGATGTCTAGTAACCTTAATCATGACGTCCCGACATATCCAGTTAGGGTAAATCTTATCCCCAATAGCCGTGTTGAGAACAAGGTAGGTCTCAAGTGTGTGCGTGTCTAGCCCTAACTCCCCAACTAAGCGTCCAGCAATGAAAGATAATGTATTACTCGAGTCAAACATAGCATGCATGAGTCTACTGTGAATGAGTAACGTACCCTTGACTAGATGCCTGGTAGCTTCTGTGCCCAGCTATGCCACTGCGTGTACTTGGTCCCTGTCTGGACCCTGATCACGTCATGGTGATGGCACCCTGCACTCTGACCTCAGATGTCCCCTCTGGCCGCATTTGAAACATCTATGCATCTCTCGCCTCCCAGCATGTGTAACAACCCCTATTTTCATTTAGGTCACCGCCTGGCCTAATCCTGTAATTAAGCCCTAATTACAACACTTAGGACCTAATTACGTATTAGTCAGCCTCTACTACCTATTAACCCGTGGATTTGGTTCAGGAATAAGAAATTCCCTATCACTACTATTTATCATTTTATAAGGATTATCAAATTAGCAGGAGTCTTTAACGTATTAGCGGAAGAATTATATATAAATCATAAATGTAGAAACCAGGAAATAACGATCACAATATAAATATGTAATAAACGGCGAGCATATAGACAAAGGGAAAGTCAAAAGTTGGGTGAATTAACTCTTGTCCCAATGAACAACCCAAGCAAAAGACGTATATAAGCATAATACAAAAATATGACCTACATGTATAGCAATTACGCATTACGAGCTCAGAGGTAGTCGCTGATCTTCTCCTTGCCGGTCTAGTGCTGCTCGACGAACCTACACCCACCGTCACAAACTAGACGATGAGTATAGTGATATGATAACCAAGAAATTCTGTACTACATTTCCAAAGTAAAGACAGATATTTAAATGCATAATATAGCAGAAAAAGGAGCTGAGAAAGTAATGCATATAAATATCATAGTTAACCGAATTAAATAGACTGACACAGGCTAAGTTGAGATGATCTACGTCCGGTCGACGGTGAGAAATATCAACCAGCCTTTTCCACTATACTTTGTAAATTTTGAATATATATATATAACTTGCCGACAACCCCGTAGTTCAAGCTACATGATGCCACCTAAGTAATAGTGGCAAGTGCTGGAAACCCCAAGGTCCAGTGACCCCGTGAATCCACCCATCTCTCGTGCAATAGATACTAGATAATCTCCAACTTTTGTTTCAAGATTTTCATTTCTAAGGTTCTACGATATCAATAATAAGTTAGGCTACAAAGCCCCAAAGGAAATGGAATACAAACCAATTACCACAGTAACCCTAGTGCATGCATTTCTAATATCAATTATAACATAATTCACAACAAAATATGGCATATCAGGAAAGGAGTAAATGAAACCATCACAAGGCATAATGCTATTACAACATTCAACTTGAATAGAGCAAGAAAAGCATGATGATAGATTACTAACAACAAGTCATCAAGTTGACTGAAAAGGGAATTAATATGAATGAAATGAAGTAGAGAGTTCCTACAGTTTCACTTACAAAGTCACAGGATAGCTATGGCTATCCAGCCTCGCGACACTTCGACTAGCGCTCCCGAACTCCTATAACACCTCTAGTTCCCCGAAAAGTTATTTCATATAATTTATTTATTTATTAATATTTTATTACATAGATATATTTTATGTTTATATATATCTATGTGTATATATATACATATAAATATATACATGTATGTATATTCCTATATATATGTATATATACATATATATATATTTATTATTTATTATTTATTATTATTATCATTATTATTATTTTTATTTTTTTTAATTTTATTTGGGGGGATTGGACCCCTGAACAGGGTCCAACCCGGTCCAACCCGGTTCAACCGGGTCTGACCCGGTCTAATCGGGTCTCCCCCCCTCTTCTTCTTCAACAGAGATGCTACAACATCAGCGTCTCTGCTTCTCCTTTTTTTTCCCTTTTCTTTTCTTTTCATTTTCTTCAATCCAACAATCAATAACTCCAACACCAACATCAACACCATAGCATCAACAATCCATCATTAACACATTGATTTGAAAAAAATCAACTTGATTAACATCACCATTAATGTCTACAACAACAATGCCAACATCAACAACAAAAGACTCACCTCGCCAATGTCGCCGTCGTCTCGATCTCCTCCGATGACCTCTCTCTCTCTCTCATTTTCTCTTCTCTTCTCATTCTTCTTCTTCTTCTTTATGCGGTGGTGGCGGCTTTTGTTGGTGTTTTGGGGGGGTCAAATGACCATTTTACCCTTCCAACCCTATCTTTTTCCATATAAGCCAATGCCGTTTTTTGTTATTTCTCAAAATTATTATAATTATTATTTTTTTTTTCTGATTTTTAAATGTATATATAGTTATATTATATATATTATTATATATGTGTCCAATTCAATTTAATTAATTTGTGACCATAGGCTATGATTTAATGTGCATTAATTTAATTACATTGAATTTTACTAAGTTTAGACTTACCACAAGTCTCTCTACTCGGCACATCGGCTTGCACGCAACTCGAGGAGAGTTCCTGATCGCGTCTCGACTCGATAGCTACAAATATTGACTTAGTTAGCCTACACACATACAAAACACTAGGAATACATCAATACAAATAAAAAATTTACCTCGGCCACATGCCTCAGTCTGTGTGCGCATCTCATGTGGGCCCCACGTCGCAAGTTGGTGATCCTTATTAAGTAGTTAATCAAGATTAGCAAAATTGGGCCGTGACAAATATTCCTAACAAAATGGAAATTTCGTCCTCAAAATTAAATTCAGCTTAGAGTTTTAACTGACTCAAAAGGTACAGAAAACAGTCTCGCAAATAGTCTTCCCACTCCCAAGGGAGTTCTGAGTTGTTGTGGAACTTCCACTTGACAAGTAATTTCAGGATAGGCTTGTTCCTCAGTTACTGTACCTTTCGGTATAGGATCTGGATAGGCTATTCCCCATAGTGATATAGATGATGTGATGAATCTCTTATTTCCCAAATCTTGAAACTGACTCCTCAACTCCTCCAACTCTCTCGGTGTCATATGATAGGGTGGTATCGAGATGGGCTTGATGCCTGGTATGAGATCAATTACATAGTCTACCTCTCGAGGTGATGGTAGAACAGGTAAGTCCTCCAGAAAGACATCAGGAAAGTCTCTGACTACTGGTATGTCTTCAAGTCGGAGTCCTTGACTCTCCGCTACGACGTACAAGCTACTAGAGTCTCCATCTCCTCCCTGAATGCAAGTCGACCTGTCGTGGTACAAGCACTTGGTGTGCTACCTCAATAAACAAATATCATACGCCTTGGGATCTTGGATATCACGAACTTATTGAAACAATTGATGTGAATGTGGTAAACTACTAACTAATTCATCCCTAGTGGTGTAGTCATTTATCAGTTGACTCCTAGTTCCTCGTCATTTAATCATTACCCTAACCAAGATTTAAATGATACTAGCCCCAAAGTCCGCACGTCACAACATTACTAGTGGGCGAGCCACGCTCTGCGACCACATGCTCATCGTACATATGTACGACACTTTAGTCATATTACTCAAGAAAAATCATGCTAGGAATAATTTTCTATGCAAAATATGAATTAAGTCGGCTTACCATCGACTGTCCCAACCAATTTATGCATCAAAAATAGATTAGGACTTTCCCTCGACTCGATCTCGCACCATAGTTGGGTCTGGTCCTACAAGAACATGGGTTCTCTCTCGATCTTGTGGCTGTGGTGTCTCCTATCAATAACTCGTTGGCTGCGTACACTTTTGCATGATGTGCCTTACCTGATGATCTATAACATGTCGATTGTCTCCTCTGATCATCATGTGTAATCTAAGTCTGACCATGCCTTGGTGCATCTCGACCTCTGCCTCTTGGCATCTACTGTGTCTGCAAAGATGGTATTGCTGACATAGATGAAGTTGGCAAGATAGGTGGAGTCACGTGAGATATAGACTGATGGCTGGTCTCGTGATACATGAACTTTGAAATCTCTCGCTTGCGATCCTCATTCCCTTGCCTCTTTGTCTTCACCTCACAAAGTTAGATCCCTGTTCAACCATAGCAAGAGATTCCTCAAACGCAGTGGGCATGGGCATATCCTTGCCTGATATAACTATCGGTGCAGCAACAATTGACAACTCTGGCAAACGATGTACTACAAGCTGTGTCGATGCAATTGGAGTCTCTGAAGTCAGGGGCGTTGTAGTAGTAGTTTCAACCATGCTGGGGATAGTCGATATCAATGCTGTCATTCGTGTCGTCATGAAAGTGGTAAGCTTCGCAAGTTGTTGTCCCTGAGCTGCTACTCAATAAGATAACCTCTTAATGTCATCCATTGATGCAACAGATTTTCTAACTGCTGCTAGCTCCTCCATCTTTATCTTCACGAGAATCCGACACCGGCTTCTATACGTTGGCGACGTACTCTTCATCAACCACTACGTATATAGCGCGTATATACACACAATTATACTTGTACATATAACAATCCCCAACTTACTTTCATTCGATTCCTAACAAAATAGTTCCTAGGCAATGTTCATCTGGTTTCCACTTCTAAAGTTTGTGCTTTATTTATTGAGAACAAGTCTTTGTATTTTATCCCTAAGGTTCTAAAGCCTATTATCTGATACCAACTATAACGTTGGTATTACAATTTTAGACAACTATATACTGTATCCCTAAGGTTCTAATCTTTAGGCTCTGATACCAACTGTAACCCCCTATTTTCATTTAGGGCACTGCTCGGCCTAATCCCGTAATTAAGCCCTAATTACAACACTTATGACCTAATTACGTATTAGTCAGTCTGTACTACCTATTATCTTGGGGACTGAGTTCAGGAATAAGAAATTCCCTATCACTACTATTTATCATTTTATAAGGATTATCAAATTAGCAGAAGTTTTTAACGTATTAGCGAAAGAATTATATATAAATCCTAAATGTGGAAACCAGGAAATAACGATCATAATATAAATATATAATAAACGACGAGCATATAGACAAAGGGAAAGTCAAAAGTCGGCTAAATTAACTCTCGTCCCAATGAACAACCCAAGCAAAAGACGTATATAAACATAATACAAAAATATGACCTACATGTACAACAGTTATGTGCTACGAGCTCAAAGGTAATCGCCGATCTTCTCCTTGCTAGGTCTAGTGCTGCTCGACGGACCTACACCCACCGCCACAAATTAGACGGTGAGTATAGTGATATTTAAGTGATAACCGGGGAATTCTATACTACATTTCCAAAGTAAAGACAGATATTTAAATGCATAATATAGCAGAAAAAGGTGCTGAGAAAGTAATGCATATAAATATCACAGTTAACCAAATTAGATAAACTGACATATGCTAAGTCGAGATGATCTACCTCCGGTCGGCGGTGAGAAATATCAACCAACCTTTTCCACTATCGTATGGAGATACTCTCAACACACTTTGTAAATTTTGAATATATATATATATAACTTGTCGACAAACCCGTAGTTCAAGCTACGTGATGCCACCCAAGTAATAGTGGTGAGTGCCCGAAACCCCGAGGTCCAGTGACCCCGTGAATCCACCCATCTCTAGTGCAATGGACACTAGATAATCTCCATTTTTTATTTCAAGGATTTTCATTTCTAAGGTTCTATAATATCAACAATTAGTTAGGCTACAAAGCCCCAAAGGAAATGGAATACAAACCAATTACCATAGTAACCCTAGTGCGTGCATTTCTAATATCAATTATAACATAATTCACAACAAAATATAGCATATCAGGAAAGGAGTCAATGAAACCATCACAAGACATGATGCTATTACAGCATTCAACTTGAATAGAGCAAGGAAAACATGATGGTAGATTACTAACAGCAAGTCATCAAGTTGACTGAAAAGAGAATTAATATGAATGAAATAAAGTAGAGAGTTCCCACAGTTTCACTTACAAGTCACAGGATAGCTATGGCTATTCGGCCTCACGACACTCCGACTAGCGCTCCCGAACTCCTGTAACACCCCTAATTCCCTGAAAATTTATTTCATATCATTTATTTATTTATTTATTAATATTTTATTTCATAGATATATTTTATGTTTATATATACCTATGTGTGTATATATATATACATACATATTTATTTATGTATGCATATACATATATACATGTATGTATATTCCTATATATATGTATATATACACATATATTTATTATTTATTATTATCATTATTATTTTTATTTTTATTTTTATTTTTTTAATTTTATTTGGGGGGATTGGACCCCCGAACCGGGTCTCCCCCCCTCTTCTTCTTCAGCAGGGACGTTAGTTTCTGTTTTTTTATTTTTTATTTTTTCCCTTTTCTTTTCTTTCTTCAATCCAACAATCAACAACTCCAACACCAACATCAACACCATAGCATCAACAATCTACCATTAATACATTGATTTCAAAAAAATCAACGTCATCCATATCACCATTAACGTCTACAACAACAATGCCAACATCAATAACAAAAGACTCACCTTGCCAATGTCGCCGTCGTCTCGATCTTCTCCGATGACCTCTCTTTCTCTCTCTCGGATTTTCTCTTCTTCTTCTTTGTGTGGCGGTGGTGGTTTTTGTTGGTGCTTTGGGGGTTAAATGACCATTTTACCCCTCCAACCCTATCCTTTTCCAAATAAGCCAATGCCCCTTTTCGTTATTTCTCAATTTTTTTTTTCTAATTTTTAAATGTATATATATATATTTATATTATATATATAATTATGTATCTGTCCAATTCAATTTAATTAATTTGTGACCATAGGAATTTAATGTGCATTAATTTAATTACATTGAATTTTACTAAGTTTAGACTTACCACAAGTCTTTCTACTTGGCACATCGACTCGCACGCAACTCGAGGCGAGTTTCCGATTGCGTCTCGACTCGATAGCTACAAATACTGACTTAGTCAGCCTACACACATACAAAACACTAGGAATACATCAATACAAACATAAAATTTACCTCGACCATAGGCCTCGGTCTGTGTGCCCATCTCATACGCCCCATGTCACGGGTTGGTGATCCTGATTAAACAGTTAATCAAGATTAATAAAATTGGGCTGTGACTGCCTATCCCCAGATCTCTGAACCTGACCCCAGTCCCTCTGACCCCTGTCACGGCCACCCTGATCCCTGTCCTGGCGATTGTGCTGAGGCTGGTACTGTGCTAGAGTAATAGTGTCCACTGGCTGCCTGTCATTATACTGGATCCTGCTATCTTGGTGTCCACCCTTTACATCTCTGCCCCTGCGGTCATCCCTATGATCATCTCTACGATCATCTTTGCAACCCCTGGTAAACTGATCCCGCTGTCTTTTCGCTCTCCTGTTCTGACAAGAACTATGCCCAACCTCCACCTCAGCTGTTGTTGTCACCAAAAAACTGTTCTTCTGCAACAAGAGCGTCTCTTAGGTCAGTGTCGTCTCAAACATACCCTGTACTATCAGAGCCCTAGATGATACAATCGCGCTAGCAATGCTCTCCTCAACTCCCCGGATGAAGTAGTAGATCTGTAGGCGTTCGGTGCCGGTGATATCCATCGAGAACTCCAGAAGATTTCGATTTCGGTCCATGTACTGTAGCATCATTTGATTCCCTTGCCTCAGGGATAGGAACTCCTCTCTCAACCTCAGTCGAACCTCCATCGGGATAAACTGATCGTAGAAAACCTCTTGAAACTCTACCTAAGTCACTGGATTGATATGTGTCTCCTGGTAGTTAGTCCACCACACTGCTGGGTCAGATCTAAAGCACGTCCCAGACGGTCTCGCCCTGTGCCTCTCCTTCGCGTTCAGCTCCTTATGCAGGCGCAGATGAGATACAATCCAGTCCCTTACTACCTCAGGATCTTCACCACCATAAAAGTAGGTAGGCTGAAACTTGAGGAAGTCTTGTAGTCTCCGAGCCTGTAGGTTCATAACGTAGTCTGACACTGCTGTCGGGGTAGCCTCCACTACTGGTGTAGGTGTAGGAGTCGATGTCTCCACTGACGCCATAACCAGTGTAGTCTTTGCCATCTGAGTCTCAAGTACCATTATCCGTATTTGTGTCAGAATCTCCGCGAGTGCTGTCACTATCTGAGTAGGTGCAACTGCAGCCTCTGTCGGTCCCACAACCGTTGTTGTCTCTCTGGTCATAGCCAATGCAGCCACCGTAATAGCCTGCTCCTTCAGAAGTTGTAGTATCTCAACTATCTGAGTCTCATGTGTAGTCACTCGGTCCTCCAGGAGAACGGACGGTCCTCGAGCTCTCGTGGTGTCACTAGTCTGCCCCTTCTTAGTGTTCTGCATCGATATGCGTGCTCCGGATTAGTTCCAATATACGTATGCGTATATTATATATATACAACATAACATATATCACATAACAGATCCTAACTCTACTCGCCTTCATCGCTTCCCAACTAAAAGTTCTAGGCAGACTCATCGGGTTTCCACTTCTAATTTATTTTAAAGTTTATGCTCTTGAAGATTTTTAAGTTTCTCAAGGTTCCTCGAACACTTGCTCTGTTACCAAAATGCGACAACCCCAATTTCTGAGGCTGCCCTGTAACCAGCTACTCCCCCGCCCGTGCACCTGAAGCATCTGCTACATCACTATGTTAACCATTTATCTAACAACTTTGAGTTTCGTGCCAATTAATATAGCAGTTTACATATAATTTTAGATTTAACAATTAAGTTGCAAATAGATAATCATCATTTATAATAAATAAAAACGAAAGTCTTAATATAACAAAAAGAGCATATTAAGTTAACTTGTTAAACTTATAGTGGAAATCCCGACAGTACTATGCATATAGGCGATCAAACTATAACAGTAATATATATAAGTATAGGTGTGAAATAGTCTCCCTACCCCAAAAGATAATACAAAATATAAAAAGTAATATTTACCAGCAAACACACTAGCAGGCCTCGGCTCAGGTAAGTCAGATGTAATCACCAAGAATCCCCTTACCCCTGTTGGTACTAGGATTTGCGTTCAGCCATCACAAAAACCAGATGACGAGCCCAGTAAGTAAAATATCAAGGAAAACCACCGTGCATTATAATTTAAGAAATAAATAACAGAGCCAATAAATATTGTTAAATAAACATGCGGAAAGAAGGAAAATATGAAGACAACTGCTCAAAGCTCATTGCATGAATATAAATACATAAAAATACAAATGGGTGTGAACACAGCTGACTAAGTTGTGTACTTAGGACTAGGAGCCCTGGTCATGGCCTATGCCATCGACCCTACGACTGTGCCCTAGCGACATTAGCCCTACTGGGTACATCGAACACGTGAACCGATATTCTACTCGGGATATCATCTAACAAGGCCAAGAATGTGCGCTACACACTTAGCAAGCCACCACAATAACCCTCGGATACATAGACGGGAATAACTCAACCGTCCTAGTAAGAATAGATACACAGATTATCAAAGATTAACAACTCAAATGAATAACAATAAGTAAATGCAGTAGTGGTGTTAAGTTGGGTTTTTTGGTAACCTCAAATCGCACTAAATAACCCCGAAAACACCCTCGGTCCGACCCCCGACTAGTCCCCGACTCCAAATACTATCCCGTGACTTCTGAGATCGATTTTCTATGTTTAATTGTTAATTAAATGGGTTTATTGTCAATTAGGCTCGATTTCATATTTGGAGTTTTTTAGGGGTTCTGGTCCCCAGTGCGCTAGGCTAGGGCGGGCACACATGACCGGGATGGCTGGTGGTGGTCTCTCTGTTGTTAGGTCCCCAAATTGGGTAGTATGGCCCGGCGCAATGCGCCGTGCGACTCTTCGCCCAGGAAGGAGACTCGTCTTCCCCAACGTGCCCATCGCGCTGGTGTTCATCACCTAGTGCATTAGGAACGCCCTGCACAAAATTCCAGCAATGAATTCAAGGTTTCTGGGGGTTTTCCCAACATCCAACGTGATTTACGATACACACACCTCAATCGCCCAAATATATCACCAAAACACTGATCAAAACGTAATTTCACCCAAAATCCAAAGACAAACATGCATGCCAAACAACTCAAACTTTAATCAAATCACTCAAATTTCCCACAAATTTGATCCAAATCAAAATAATTCACCAAAACAAACCTCATGAACACCAAATCCTTTAAAAATAGTTGTAAATTCCTCAGAAAATTTGAATTCACTTCGAACCCAACAAAACCCATATTTTCATCCAAATTCCAAATTTAGGTGAGTAAATAACCTTTAATTTCATTGTTGGATGCCAAAGACTACACTCCAACCCCTGAATTCGCCTCTTTATTATGATTTTCCTCTCACAGAACTCAAATTGTTGTTGAGAATTGTTTAGATTTGCATGTGTCCACTGATCGGTTGATATTTATAATGTGTGTTCTAATCTGGCGCTCGCACGCATCTCAAGGCTGATCGAATGGTCCCTGATCAGCTGGTGTCACTCAATTTCCTGGACACCTTATCATGACACTGATTTCCTTGTATCTCCCTGTTGTATGTCTCAAGGACAATCTTAGGTGTGCTAATTTATTTGATTACAACTATAAGATTTGTATATTTAATTTGATTCAACTTGTATAACCTATCTAAGCCATTAAATAAATTCTATAAAATGGTAAGTAGGGTCACACTAACTTCCTGACTACCCGGAACCCTGTGCCCCGCGTCCGGCACGCACCCCGAGGCGGTCCCAAACTTAGTGCACCTAATTGATTTACTAAGCTTAGCCTAAGGTTATATGTAAATCCCATTAATTAAATCCACAACCATATTCATATTGTTATCATTTAATTCAGTCTAACCCCAATGCCTGGCCTAGCAACTACCGAACCATTGCGTTGGTGCGTTCTACAAAATGGAACCCCGACACCCAATCTCGCCCAGCATGATAATATAGAATGCACACCTGTGATAAATAATATAACAACTATAAAATAATAATATATCACAAAAATGAAATAAAACAGTATACAGTCAGTACCCTAGGTCAGTATCATGCGTAGCCTATCCGCGGCGTCCACTTGTCTTCCGAGCTGGCGTCCTAATATGAAATAATTAAATAATGGTGTTAATAAATAATAGACCGTTACAGTTATCAATACTGGGAAGTGGGTAACAATTATTGATTGTCACCTGTTTCAATTTCCTATAATCAAAACACATCCTCATGGTGTTGTCCTTTTTCTTCACAAAAAGAACTGAAGCTCCCTAAGGAGACATACTAGGGTGAATGAAATCCTTTTGTAGCAACTCCTCTAACTGGGTCCTCAGCACCTCCTGCTCGGATATAAACATCCTATACGATCGGCTGTACATAGGTTGAGTCCCCGGTATCAACTCAATAATGAACTCAACAACTTAGGGTAGTGGCAAACCTGGCAAATCATCAGGAACATATTTGCAAATTCACAAATCACTGGGACATCCTCAATCTTGACCACTATCCTTGGCTCTGGCTCAGCTATAGTAGTAAATGCCTCTATCTCCTGAGTCGTCGGTAATCTACCTTTGGTGATTGGTAATGCACTCATAACTCTGGAAAATGAGAACTCGAGAATCCCTTCAATATTAAATGTCACAATCTTATGAAAATAATCTATCTGTGCGTGATATTCTGACAACCAATGCATACCAAGCATCGCGTCAAATTCCAAGTACTCTAGAACCTGAAATTCGCCGTTAACTGATGTCCCAAAACCTTTATAATGCAATTTGGCATATCCAGTTAGGGTAGATCTTATCCCTAACAGTCGTACTGAGGAAAAGGTGTGTGCGTCTAAGATCTGTACTAGTAACCCTAACTTCCAACCATTCGTCCCGTAATAAAAGATAATGTGCTACCTGAGTTAAATATGACGTGTCTGGAAATACCACACATAGGCAACATACCCTCAACAAGCTGTCCAGTCGCCTCCTTATCCGAATGCACGACCACAAACGCTACTGCATGAGCCCTATCTCTGGCCTGATCAGTTTGTGGTGGTGGTGATGCTAGTTTAATGCAGTCAACTTGTAGATGCCTAGTCTAACCATATCTGAAACAACGACAAGTCTCTGATTTGGCAACACTCCTCTGACTCTAACCCTGACTTTGGCTCCGACCCTGGCTTCTGTCTTGGCCTCCCTAATCTCTGTCAGGTATGTACTGCTGCTTAGGGTGATCAATGGATGCAGAGGCAGTAGAATACATAACTTGACGATTATCATATCTCATCCTACCTTGCATTGATCTTTGTCACCTTGGTGAACCTGATGTTAATGTTAATCATAACTACGAGGTCCTTGTCCTTGTCGCTGTCTGCCGTGATCTCTCATCTGCTTTTGCTCAGACCGAGAAATCTGTGTAGGTTAGCTTTGTTCTGAGTAGCCCTCTGAACCGGATTGGTCTCGTGTTAGGGCTATATCATAGATCTCCAATAGCGTACGGGTCCCGCTAGACATAGTGAAGTTCTTAATCCTCTCGTTTAAACCCCGGACAAAGTAATAAGTCTGCAACTTCTCCGTCGCCGCCACATCCATGGTATACTGCAGTAGATATCTAAATCTCTCCATGTACTGCAAAACGAACATGTTACCTTAAACTAAGGTCAGAAAATCCTCCCTCAGCCTAATCCTGACCTCCATCGGTATATACTCATCCATAAATAACTTCTTGAACTCTTCCCAAGTAGATGGAGGTGGATGTGTAGTCGCGTAAGTAGTCTACCAAACTGTGACATCGCCTTTCAAATAAAAACTCAACAGTCGAGGTTGGTCTCTCTCCTCGACTAAGAGCAACTTGTGCAACAGCTCGTGAGATAAAAAAAATTTCTGGCTGTCTCTGGGTCTTCAACTCCGTAAAAATACCCTGGTCGAAACCTAAAGAAACTTCACTTTCTTAGCCTCTGTTAACATCGTACCACCAGATGTTGATGCAACAGTTGGCTTCTTTGTAGTAGCAGGCGTGATGATCTAGTCTCAGCTGGAACCACCATTGGTGCAACTATTAGCATAGCTCGCTCAGCTAGTGTATTTGAAATCGCTGCCTAAACGCATATCTGTAGTGTATAACATAGGCTTCGACTACCTATAAGTCATCAACGCAACTAATGCAATCATAGGAGCTGGCATCGCTACATCCTGAGCTCACATCATGTCCATAACCATCGTAAATCTGTCATCCATAGTCCGTGTTAACGACGACAATGTAAATGTATCCCTGGCTGGATCACTAGTGTCCCCGACCTCTGGCTGCGTAGTAATGGGAGGCTGTTCGTCCATCGGTAATCTGCATTGAGGAATGTGAGTTGAGTTAGCCTTAGTATATATACATGTATCGTATGTAATAAACAATAAAAACATAGCACGTATATAACCTTAATCACTACCCGCCTTACATTCACTTCCCAACTAGGGTTCTAGGCAATCACTTCGGGTTTTAACAACTACAATTTATTCATCAAGTTTATGCTCTTATTTAATCTCCAATTCAAGCCATATGTTCGATAAACCTAGGCTCTGATACCAAAATGTAATAGCCTCAAATCCACCGAGGTCTGTCATGGGTGCCACGTGGGACCACAACAAACTAATCCACCAACATCATTTAAGACCTCAAATTGTAATTAATTTAATATTTACATTCATTATTAAACACTAATCATCTGTTATATCAATAAGCATCAACGGAAGGCTATGATAGATTAAATTAAAACATCCATATCATGTTAATAGAGGATTTGCCTAATGTGAAAAAACCGTAAACCATGCATCATATCGATATCAATATCAAAAGCCTCAAAAAATCAAAGTATATGTCATGGGTTTCTCACTATATCCCAAAACCCTACCTAAAACGATAACAAAATGTATATATACAAACGTACAAGCTCGGCTTGTAGTCTGAAAGTCAAAGATAGTCGGCTAGCTTGCCCTTGCTGCGACTCGTACCAAGATCTGTACGCAAGCTATAACAAAAAGGCATATGACGAGTCCAGAATGAGTATTCCCAAGGAAATTTAGTGAGTAATTACAAAAATAAATGCAGGAATTTAACAAGTTATTAAATAAACATGCATGAAAATAAACATGCAACTATGCTCATCGCATGAATAAGTAATATAAAAGCTCAAAGTGTATGTCTAAGTCTAAGTCAGACTAACACATACTTCCGACTCCCCGCGAGCACTGCCAGTGAGTAACACTCTTGCATGGCCAACCTCTAGGTCCTTTCGATGGCCGGCATAGACCTGTGGTGCACCAACACGTGCCCCTTCATGATACTCGGGTCAAACTATCTGCCGAGACCCTTAGCAACACTGCTATGGTCTAGTGGACATACACACAAGAAATAGCATGATGAGGGAACACCCTACCAGCTGTCTATGTAACCACAATAGGAAAGGAATAATTAAACAATTGAATTGAATTCAAATATTGAAAATATTTAATTACTCAAAGAATTTCAATTGGAATACTACACACCTCAAACCGCACTCCACTAACACGATACTATCTAATCATGCCTCCAAATGCGTACCCAATCACTAGTCAATTAGTCCCAAATACCTAATTTTCAATAATCTATTTAATTACTCAAACCTCGAAATTTCCTTAAATTCACATTTACATATCAATTAGATCATTATTAACCACATTATATTTGACAATGATCCTCAAGTTAGACTCCCATTAGGCCAAATTGGAAAAAAAATCATTTTAAAATTTTTATTTAATTTTTCTTTCTGGACGTCGTGGGAGGCGCCGCCGTGCCCAAATGCTCACGTCGTCCAGGGTAGTGGGTTAGTGCCCTTAGCATCGTGACTCAAGCTGTCATGGGTCAGTACCTATGACATGAACCAATGTGTGGGGTGGGGTGTCTCACTGGTTTGGACGCCATGAAGATTTACTTCCACAGCAGCCTAGGCAACATCCAAGCCAAAAACTCATAATTTGGGTTTTCAGCACGCCCAGCTCGTCGCCGTGATTCGAACCTATCCCATCCTCTCATGTATCCTCAAACCAACCATAGTAACACAAAAAACCTCGACAAATCACGTTTGAGATGAAAACCTCGATAAAAACCCTGATAATTTTGTCAAAAACGCAATAGTTCATCAAAGTTATAGCAACAACAACAACACCAACCAAAACCCATTATTGCTTCTCAAAGTCATCCCAAAAGCATAGCAACACCTCCAATTCTAGTGTGCTCCACTCACGCCTGCGAAACCTATGTCAAAACACGAAAACTTACACCCAAAACATAGATGATGAAGGGGAGAGTGTGGATCTCACCTCATTTCGTTGATTCCTCGTCGTTTGATGCTCCAAATGTTCACTTGAAGTCCACAAAACTCTTATTCCAACTTGGATTTTTGGATTCAAAGGGTAGAGGAGAGAGAAATGGTGGTGGAGTTATGTAAATTTGACTATTTATACTTAAAATGTCATAAAGTGTGTGTGGATTTCTAGGCTAATTTCCATGGTCTTGATGAGGTTAACTAGTTCACGTTATGTGACTTATATGGTGGCTTGAACCCTTGTTTCCATACATACTTAACATAAACCTCTTGAATCTTAGGCATTTCAGTACCCGGTTCAGCGTTGCGACGCTTGTCACTTGTGTACCTTTAAGTTACTAACGACTATATGGCATTTTATATTAATTATTTTTATATATTTATTCATTTATCATGTGTGTATTATTCCCCAACTTAGTATATTGTCATTCGCCTTCTCGGTACCTGCATCTACACGCTAAACAAGGCGAATACCCGTCACACTATCTCGTATGGTCGATAACAATAAAATACATACATTGCGATGCAATCTAACATAATTGAATATAAACATCGCAATTAATGCAAAGCAACACCCAAATCGATCTATTTACCTACTCTGGGCGCACCCTGGCCTAATTGCGGGGTCTATGGGGTGTTGGGTTGGCGTCCACGTCTGCAAACACGTCATAATAACGGTTAATGCATGGATCATCATTTAATGCATGGATCATAAATGCACAAGCCGATCGTAGTCTCAATGCCTGGTATGATATCAAGTCGATCTCATACTAGGCATCAGGTGTGATGATCGTAGTCTCAGCTGGCAAGTCACTATTTAGATTTATAATTACTTATTATTTTGAAAATAATAAGTATATAGGAAACATCATTTAATGCATGGATCATAAATACAAAACAATAAATGCAATACACATTTTTAAAGAGTTCTCATTATCCCATGACATTGATATATATTTGGGCTCCATTGTATAATTTCCCATATATATATATGAGTAATGCTATTTGGATTCATGAGTCCAGACTCATTGGTCTTTAAAACTTTTTTATTTCAAAGTCATCTTCAAATAATAAATGACTTTGAAATAACTTGTAAAACTCCTTTGATATTTGTAAAAAGTTTAAAAATCCCTCTATGGTTTTTTTTTTTATAAAAAAAAACCCTCTATTTCGGAACAAATTTTTTTGTATATATATATCAACTATATAAAAGAGCCAATAACCAATTCTTGAGTGGGAAGCAAAAGTACTCTTTTACCTTTTTAATTTTGTAATATATAAGTAATATAATAAGCACGAATGTTGGTTATTTCATCCATCACTTAATTTTACAATTTTACCCTTTTTAAAATCGATCTTTTACACGTGACAAACCCATATTTTTTTCATCTTTCACTCAATTTGACAATTTTACCCTTTTTAAATCAATTTCATAGATATTGATATATCTTTCTATTATTTATTAGATTTCCTTTCTTTCTTTTTTTTTAACTTTTTAATTTTATGATATACATAATATAATAAACACGAATGTTGGTTATTTCATCCGTCACTTAATTTTACAATTTTACCTTTTTTAAAAATCGATATCTTATGAGTTACAAATCCATATTTTTTCATTTTTCACTCAATTTGACAATTTTACCCTTTTTAAATCAATTTCATAGATGTTGATATATCTATCCTTTATTAGTTTTCCTTTCTTTTTTTATTTTTTTAACAATTACAATTTTTCAAGTGAAATACATTCCTATTCATAGATAACAAAGTCTAGCTATCAACTTTAATATATCCAAAAAAATGTCTCCTATTACTTCTTTATATTTTGTCATATTCAAGAACTTTTTTCTTTTTAATCTTTTTTATCGCAATTGCTGGTTAAAAATATTTTGTTAGATTGATAGACCACTTTCATTCTTCGTATTTATATATTGTTTTGTTTCTTATGTTAGAACTTAATTGTCTTATATTCATTTAAAAACTCTTTTTTTTAATAATAAAAATATATTCTCATACTTGAA
This sequence comes from Stephania japonica, assembly GCA_039657345.1. NCBI lineage: Eukaryota > Viridiplantae > Streptophyta > Magnoliopsida > Ranunculales > Menispermaceae > Stephania > Stephania japonica. Next base: position 39,915,250 of record CM077559.1, read on the forward strand.
TTAATTCGTACGAACACAACGAACGGGTTCGTTCGTGCGAAGCACGTTTGTCAACTAGTCTATATATATATATCCCAAATATATACCCTTACAGTGTTGCCATGATGAGCTAGATGGCGCAAAGACTAAACTATAACACACTTATAGTGTTGCCCACACTCTTACCATGTCCCTATTGCTTAGACGGCGTCAGACGACGACACCATCACAGAGAAGTTGTTTTTGGCTATTGAGCCCCATGCCCCCATCACGTTGTGGACCATCACTGACAGTGCCAGACTGCGCCAAGGTTGATGAAGATCAAATTTAGAAACTGATTTTTAGGGATTTGAATTTCTTTTTTTATTTGGGATTGTAATCGGTTGGGTTGTGTGAACCGAAAATAATAGTCTCACATTAAAAAATAAAACTTTTAAATGAAGTATATTAGTGATTGCCTCACCTCTAATAGTACTGAGGCCTTTTGGAGTAAAACCCCACACCTAATGTTGAGGTGGTTAAGTTGGGAACAATATCGGTACTAGCGGAGATTCACGTGCCCGCGCACGTATGCCCGGATGGAGCCCAACAAGTGGTATCAGAGCCGATGGTGCGGCTGGGACAAGGCATGTCTGTTGGTGGTCGCATGTGTGCCTCGAGTTGCTTTCCCTCGAGATGGTAGCGACGACGGATCATGCGATGTGCCCATCTTGAATGGATTTCGGTCCAAGGTGGAGTTTGTTGGGTTGTGTGGACCGAAAATAATAGTCCCACATTGGAAAATAAAACTTTTAAATGAAGTATATTAGTGATTGCCTCCCCTCTAATAGTACCGAGGCCTTTTAGAGTAAAACTCCACACCTAATGTTGAGGTGTATAAGTTAGGAACAATATCGGTACTAGCAGAGATCCACGTGTCCGCGCACGTATACTCGGATGGGCCCAACATAATCTACAAGTAGTATAGATACTTTAAGTTATTTTTAGGTTAAAACTTAAAACACACTTGGATATCTCGTTTTTTGAGAACATATTGGAAGCAATTTTGCATTGGAATTGTTGACCAAACATGGATTTCAAGGTATTAACTTCATGTAGGCTTTGATTATCACAACGACTTGCATGGTTTTGAACATCGTTATGGGCCTTTCACCGAAAAAAAATAATTGTCATGGGCTAATTCTCTCCTTCCTAGGAGTCAATGGATTCTGGATTGGAAAGTCAATGGATTATGGATTGGAAAGTTTTGATTGATTAATGAAAATAGTAATGCTACCGTGACTCACTATGGACACTCTTATGAGCACGCACCTTGATTTTTTTTATTTTTTTATTAGTTTTGTAGTCGTAGTGAATGTCCGTAGTGTACCTTCGCATTATCTTCAAGCACAAATTTGTAAAGAAAAGTAAAAAAATAAAAATAAAAAATCAAGGTATGTGCTCTTAGTGAATATCAATAGTGGATCACTTTAACATTTTTCTAATGAAAATTGATTGTTACTTCTCTTTTTGTGTTGTTATTTGTCTTTATCCTTCATGTAATGTTATGAACACCTTGATCACGTGTAAGTTGATTATGAGATTTGAAATTAACCATGACCGTAGAGCTTTCAATCCGAACATAAAAAACACAATCCTAGAACATATGACACATCAATATATGATCGTTGACTAAGGAGGTAATTGGAATTTAGAATTTAATGTTGTGTTGCACTTACGTTATTCACATCGATTGACTCAATCTGAGTGTAGCATAAGGATCCTTGTCACTAGGATAGTGGGACGAAGCAACTTGGTGTGAAAATTTCCTATTTGAATGAAAGTTGAGAATGCAATCAATTGAAGTTAATGCAAAGTGATTATAACTTGGGTGAAGTTAATTCCCTCTGAGTTGTCTACTTTTTGTTGTTTAATTTAGTAGTACTTTAGCTTTCTAAGCAATCAAATCATTGTTTCCTAACTTTATTGTTGACCTAAACCTAGATTAATTGAAATCGTCCCTAAGGATTAATATCTGTTTTTATATACTTACGACTGCGATCAAGTTTGTAGCATCGCTGCTGGGGACGGGTGCTAATTATGTTTTGTAAAACTATTCTGTTTATGATTTTTACTTTTCAATCATTTTTATTTCTTCTAGTTTAAACTTGATTAACTTTTTGCACTTGGTCATTCTTGTCTTATTTAAGATCTTCTACATTATGCATGCAAAGTATGGGATCTATGGAGTTAGTTCCCCACGATCTTGAAATTGATCGAGCTTGTTGAGGTGTGAAATCCTTGATTTCAATAAACCTATATTAGGATCTAACTATGAGATGAATGGGTCTTAATCACGACACATGTTGTGCATTAGGATTCGGATCGATGAAAAAAGGAAATCAATAGGTCAATGTTATTTTTCATTGGTGAATGCTTAGTGTGTGTATTATATAATATTTTATCGTGAAATCAGAGTGAATTGAGATCGTATAGCATTGTCTAAGGCTATTAGAGTGTATTGAGGTGTATTCTCAATTTTAGTCATAATCAAGGTTGCGAGAGTGTGTGTCTAAAGGGCACGAGTGAAAATAAAAATTATTAATTGCCCAAAAATCAATAAATCAAATGTTAAGTATCACATGAAGCTTTTGCTTTAGTTTGTGTGCAAGTCAACATGGGTAGAAGCGTAAAATGAGATTGAATTTGTTACGAGACCTTGCCTTGAGTTACGTATTGGTAGGCAATGAATGAGGTTGAGAATAGGTTTAAATTGGTGCAAATTTGGTTAAATATGACAAGAAGACTGGTCTGTAAGAGTTTAGTATGTTATGGACAAGTTGAAGATTTTTGGGGTTCCAGTGTGACAAAAACCAGTATTATGGACGTTGTATGAAATTGAACTATTTTATCGAGAGTTGGCTCGATTTAGTGAAAAATTGGATAAAAAACAAGCACCAAAAACCAAACACGTCAAAATAAGAATTTAGAGAATTAATAAATAAAAAGAAAGTTTTTCAAAAATAAATAAATAAAAAGAAATTAAGCTGCCCAAGTAAGCATATATGGGTTATATGTAAGGTTAAAAAAACAAACAACATTTCTTTTACAATAACAAAACGTTCGTTCCACATTTTCTTAAATGAGTATTTCGCTTTACGATCTCCTTACGTCCAATTTTCTTTCGATTTCTCTTTGCAAATCAGTAGAACGTCATGAGACGGTCAGTTTGAGATAAGTTTATGCGGTGGAAATGAGAGATTTGGCTAAGAATTTGGTAAATTTCCAATTCTTAACATTCTTCAAATTGGAATTTGATTTCTCGCAATTTTTTTGATTTCTCTAGTGAGGTTTTGATGAAAATTGGGAGAAATTATTGTGAATTAGTGTATTGGAATGATTTGCGCCAATTTAGAATAAATCCCATCGGCGTGGGTTACGGTTTTGGTGAATTAAGTTGATGCGATTCACTTGAGAACTGTTTTGAACATGTTTTTAAAGTTTAACCTGATTTACATTGGAATTTTGGATAAATCAATTATTGATTTTTATCCAAATTGATTCTACGGGCTGTGAAAATATTTTGAAATTGGTATTGACTCCACAGGCTGTAAAAATATTTTGTGATTCGATTTAAGTTTCTTAAAGTCTATAGAAAGTATGAAATAAGTCTTACAAGAAAGTACGAAATAAGTTTTACAAGTCCCTTTTTGATCAGTTTGAAAAATATTGAGGTTTTCAAGGTTAAAAAGCTACCACAAGTTAGCTAGTTAAATTGGTATAAATTATTATTTTAGAAATAGTTCTCGAGCGTACTTTGGCCATATTTTTTATAAGGTTCCGTGATTTGGTTTCACTTGAAGTTTGACGCTTCTTATAATTAGGTATGTATGGAAGTTATTGAAGCCACATTCAAGGTGATCTAACGCTCCAAGAACCTCAAAAATTTAGCTCAAAGTTGGTTAAAAGTAAGTAAACCATGCAGTTACCTTTACTATTTATTTATTTATCTTTTGTACATGCTTTAGTAATTAGTCTGCATTGCATTTCGCATGTGATCATGCATTCATGTCATACAGATCCCATAGTCATGTTCGGTAGTGGGGAAGCATCCTGTATAGATGAACATGACGTGCAGTGTAACACTAGTCAAAACTAGGTATCCTGTACGGATGAAACATGCCGAACTCGAGTAATATTATAAGCGGACAATGTCAAATCAGGAGAGCTTGCATATTAGTTTATGGAGCATGCTATGTACACTTGAATCGGCTCACTACGCTCGTGAAGATTTAATTAATCTAATAATATATTTTTATATTCCAAAAAGTAAACTACTTTATTTTTATTATGATTTTTTGACAATTAATTCTAATTGTTTAGACTTAATAGCTAGAAGACCTTTAATTAAGGAAAGAATAGCAAATTTTAAGTGACGGTTGAAAGATTGATTATTTGTGCCTATTAAGTATAGTAGATATATATATTGTTGATTATTTGAAAATGCAATTACATGTTTCCATGTATTAAGACTAACATTTGTAGGAGTACAGGTCAATGTAGGATTTTACTTGCATGACATCCTCGAGTTGTTTTTGTTGATGTCATGTCTATGGTACAGAGGTTGTAACAAGCGTAGAAATCTGTGTAGTGGTTTTCTTTGAATTTTTTTTCTTGTTGTAGATTATTTTTGTTAAGTATTATGTTTAGAGATTCTCTTGTTGAGAGTAGGTCATGGTTTGGTTATGAATCTATTATAATAGTTTTTCTTTTTTTGATAACTATGGATATCCGCATCCTTCGGGTATGACTAATCCCATAGGGTCAAGTCGATTCCACAAAATTCATTGACTGGGAGAAACCACCAGAAAATAGTTTTATTGTAGACGCCAAGACTAACTATTATAAAAACATTATGAGATAGTTTGAGAGAATTTTGAGATGATTTATGGTTCATTTTGATGTAAATATGAACTTTTGAAGTAACATGGCTGTAAATGAGTATTAAGGTTGAAACTTGTGGACTTGATGCGAATTTGATTTTTTAATTCATTTGATATTATGTAGTGAACTGTTATGGAGACGTGAGTCCTTCTAGGACTTCTCATAAAGCTACTTTTATCAGGTTTTGGTGTCGACAAATCATTTTTTGAGGAGATTGCTAAAATTTTTTTATAAAATATGGAAACCTTAGTAGGATGATTTCCTAAATTGATCCCAGTTTGGAGATTAAGATCATGAATATGACTTGAGGGTTGTCATGTATCAAAAAGACTTTCGATAATTGAGATCATCAATGGATCTGTCTGGAAAACTAAGTTAATTAGCTAATGTCAGGGATTTAATAAAACGAATCTTGACAGAGTTGGCAATAGAGCTATGGTTTAGCTAAATCAATGAAATCTATGAATCAATATTGAGGTTGAGTTTTAGATTGAGTTGATCAGGAAATTTGAGTTAAACGCTCTAGGGATTACCTTAGGTTAGAAGAACCTTGGTGTCGCGCCGAAGGCACCAATAATAGTCTCGAATTACCGATTACTATGATTTGCATAGAAACAAGTACGGGGTTGAACCCACAGATGCCGTAAAGTATTTTAAGGCTATTAACTAAAGGGAAAGAAAGGGGTTTCTAATGAACTTTTAAGTAACTCAAGCCAACTATCCTAATTCAACCTAAACATGCATTAAGTAACAGAATAAAAGTAATAACTTGAACAATATAAGGAAAACCTCGATTGAGAGCAAATTCATATCTTGAAAACATTTGAATGAATCATCAGTTACTAAAAGTACCTTTCCCAGTTGAATTCCTATAGACAAGTTTAAGTGTAAACACCTAGTTTTCCATAGTTAGTGGCAGGAACGTGCGGCTCTACCACATACTAACTAGACCACAAAATCTTGAATGCTCCACGAGTTTTCAACGGCTTAGCAACATTACAATCCGTGAAAACACTAGTCCTAAATGGTAACTAGCATACGCTATTACCTTACTTATACTCCAAAAGCACAAGGACACATCAATTGCCAACTGACAAGGCACTATTTACCACCTAACATGATCCCCCTATCGAGTGGCGGTAAGATTATAGGCAAATATTTTCTACACCCACATAAGCATTAGCCACTACACATGATGAATGTAATCAATCTAATCTAATGCAAGAAGTAGATTTGCAATTAATGCAATTAAAGTTACAAGAATCTCAATAAAAAGGTTTTTCAATTAAGAAATCTAAACCTCATAAATCAAATTTCCAATAATGAAATCTCTCAATCCAGTGAAGACTTAGCGATTATTACACATACAATTAATTTAAAATAATGAAATCAATTAAAAAGTATCTTTAATGCAAACTAAGAACTCCCGTAGCTTTTCTTCAAAAACTCTTGAGAGTTTTTTCTTTAAAAAACTAGAGCGACAAAAGATACAAAACGTATGGAAACCCTAGCTATTTATACTAGGATGGTATAACACTAAATAGGTATTGGGAATATTGGAAATCCACCAAATCTAAAGTTTTAAAATTCATGATATGTCTAGTGCCGCACATTCAATTATGAATATCTTTGGGAATCGCTGCGATATTGTGGTTTTAATTTCGTTCCGTGCAGATCCGAGACCCAATGTCGCGCCAATGTCGTACGTTCAACTGTAGGCACTGTCAAAGCACTCCATCTTTTCTTGAAGCTTGAGTCTCGACTTTCTCTTAGGTCTTTACAAGGCTTGGTCCGCATCATTTTTAGTGGCCATATTACCCCAAACTTAGACAATTGCTTGTCTTGTGCAAAAAGAACATAAGACAAGTCAAGGCATATAAGCTTCATTTCAGTTTTCATAATGCCCAACTCTAACTTAAATTGGTTTTGTCCAATTTTCAAAATCTTTCCATATGGAAACAAGAACACTCAAGCAAAGCCGGTTAATTTGAGTCAAGGTATTTCAGTCACTTTCCTGAGGAATGCTCCTCAAAATACTAGGCTTCGTCAAGATTAAAACCTTCTATTTCTCAGGAGTTCCCTCTGAATGTATGACAGGTTGAAAACTTATAATCTCTAAGTAGGGTATTGAATACCATGATTCAACAAATAACACTTATACAACAATTCTACACTGACACAATCAAAACATTGTTTGGAGTCAATTGGACTTTTTTTCTTAGATGATTTTGGTTGATTTTATAGATTTTCTTTTTTTCATTTCATTTGTATATTCTTTTTTTCTCCATATATTTTTTTAGTACAGTCCCTACTCCATTTCCTGTAGATACCGCTTTTCTCACTTTTTTCAACTACTAAATTCCTGCTCCATTTCTTATACAACTTGTGGGACTCCTTATTTTTCATTTAAAAACTCTTTTTAGCACTTCTCACTTTCTCTATAATTAAGAAAATTTTCCAATGAAGGTAAAATGATTATAAGGATAATGGGTTATGAATTTCATTATGGGTGATGAAAGAATCAGGTTGGATTGACTCAATTGGGCTAACTAGGAAAAAATTAAGAGGTGGGCTAAGGCTAATTAGCTAAACAAACACGCCTATCTTTTTCCCCAAGTTTATTCTTAACTGACACTCATTTTCAAATGGTGTAAACTGATTATGGAATCTGTAGAGATTCAGTTGACTCTTGTCCTATTATGACCTTGTACTTGCTTCCATATCTAGCATAGAGTCTTAACTCCACACTAGCACTCTCTGGTGTAGTCTAAGTCAGTAGATGACTCACAAGAATAAGATTTTCTGATGGCCCAATCCCCACAAATCAACAACTCAAATAATAAAGTTGGGACAACCTATAGTGTGGAACCATGCAAATATATAGGTAACATGTATATCTAGTGTTAGGAATGCGAATAAAGATAATATACATGCATTAATATCTCTCATATCCCAAAATATCCCTAATGTTTAAAAACATCATATATATAATACAAAACGATAGCCTACACAAAAAGCAAGAGGTGGGCTGCTCTGATGTCCTCAGAGTATGTCACAAAGCACCAAGACCTTCCCTTGCTCGATTATGGACTTGCACTTAGTCATCAACAAATGATGACTAGCCCAGCAAGTAAATCCAGAAGGTGTCTCAACAGTACTTTAGATAACAAATAAAGATAGTCCATAAATCATGAAGGAAATGAAATAAATATGAAAACAGTAAATGCATGATGGACAAACTAAGTAAATGAACAATAAAGAGACGAGTGACTAAATACAAATGATAGACGCCTAAGTGGTCTCTACATTCTCCAAACTGTGGCCGCACGGCTTGTAACCAATATTTATTGACATCGTCATTTGGGTTATTCCATACTCTCTGACTGGGAGAGGCTAGGACACCCCTGACTGAGCATAAATTGTTATTTTGTTTCTTGGTTGCTTTATTGCAGTGTTTTATTGTTATTTTAACCATTTAAACATTGCATGTGTGATATGATATCCCTATACCGTGTAAGAATGTGTGACGGAAGTTCGCCTCAAAAAACATGTCGACTCGAGTCTCGAATGAGCGTAATACGAGAACACGAAGTCGAAACAATACAAATGTGAGTAAAATGACTAAGGTCTAGGTAGATGTAGCTTAAAATGAATAATTAACCCTTAGGCTATGTCCCATTAATTGGATACACTAAGTGTAGACGAGCCTTGTAATACGTGCTGGACGCGGGGCACCTGGTGTCAGGTAGTCGGGAGTTAGTGTATCCTTGAATATGATTTTATAAACCAATGTGAAGATTTAATGTGCCTAGTAGTAATTTAATTAATCAAATCAAGTTTAGGCCTATAGTTGAATAAAATAAAGGCACCAGCTATTCGGACTCCACCTTTTGCTTCATGTACCTCACCCTTATGAAATGACCCAACTACCTATCCATATAAAAGGGTTAGTCATGTATACCCCAGTCACCCCACTCACGTATACCCCAGTCACCCCTCTTTTGAATCGCACTCTCACCTTTGACCTGAATTAACAAAATTCAAGCGAAACCTCATCGATTGACGTCGTAGGTGCATTCCTTATATCTTTTAGTTTCGATTTTGAGGTTTTTTTAGGGTTTTATTTCTTTTCTGAGTCAGTATTGTTTGTGGTTTTGTTGTTGGGTTTAGGGCTTGAGTCTTGCATTTTGGGTATAAAGTTTCGATGGAATCGAAAATATCAAGCGATTCTGAGCAAACCCAACTATTTGTTTGTTATTTTCATGCATTTTTAGGAGTATTGAAATTTTTTTTTGTTCATTATTATTGCTTGTGGGGTTTGGACGCACATGGGCAACAACTCTTAAGAGGTCTCGATTGGATCTCTCCATTACTTGTGGGGTTTGGACCCACTGAGACTGAGTTTTCTTCACAATCTCGGTCGGATTCGACCAACACTTCTTTAGAGGTCTTGGTCAGATTCGACAACTACCCCTTTATAGGTCACGATTCAGAGTCGGCCGAGATCACTTTAGAGGTGTCGGTCGTGTACGACATAATTCCTTGGGTGACACTATTTCGCTTCTAGTACACATTGTGACCACATCTGACCTTGTTCAACGAAAAAATACTCCTACGACACTTGGTGACCTAGTACAAATGCTCTACAATGACTAAAACCGAGAAAGGAGAGAATTGAGGGGTGTTTGGGTGAAGATGAGGATGATGGGGTGAGCAAGGGTATTTTTGAAAATTTTAAATTTAAGGTAAATTAAGTAATAAGTGGGGCAAACAAAGTAAAAAATTCAAAAATAGAGTACAAGAAAAAAGTGGGGTCCGAATAGCCACTACCTAAAATAAATTGGGAGCCATGGATTTGTATGGAGATGATCTTAAAATGTGGGTACTGAGGCTTGATAAGTCATGATTGTATGTCACTAGTGTTGTGGATAGCTCAAATGAGAACCTTGAGATGGGCCTCGGGATATGTGCGTACACAAGATTAAAAACTTTAGTATAAATAGGACTATAGGAGGATTTAATGGAAATGAAGAACGTTCAACCATTCTCACCAAAACTTAGTGAAACTTAGGAGCTCCGGAGAAGATCTTGTGCTAGAATTGGGAGATTTGGAGCTAGGGAATAGTATCTTAAGTACCCACAATAAGGTAGTTTACTTTATTTTCTTCATTGCATCAAATGAGCTCAAATTGAGTGTTTGATGAAAAATGAATTTTAAATAAAATCCAATGTTTTTATTGAGTATTAATGGTGGTTTTGGATTGTGGATGATGATGTTGTCATGAGAGTTGTTGTAGTTGTTTTAAAAAAATGAAAAAATAAAAAATAAAAAAATTTTGAACCAAGGACGCCCTTGGTTTTGAAATGGGGATGGGGATGTACATGTACGGGTCACACGTACACCCCTTACCCTAAGTCGGGCCAAGGGCATGGGCTAGGGTCGGGTCGGGTCGGGTCAGTCCCGACCCAACTCAACTAAAAAAAGAGAAAAAGAAGAATAAATTTTGAAAACAATTAGAAAAAATTCCAGAAAAATAGTAAAATTTAGAAAAATAATATTTTGGCCAAATAAATAGAAATTTGTGATTTTTTTTTATGAAAAATAGAAAATTTGTGATTCTCTCGATACTTTGTGTCGGGTTTTTACCTCATAAAGCGTGAAATTGGCATAAATAGCTAGAAAATATTGGAAAATTCAAAGAAATCTGAAAAATATGTGAAATTAGAAAAAGGGTTAGGAAATGAGTTTCGAGATTTTTTCAGGCTTATGGCACCCCAGTGCAATTCGAAAATGTGCCACAACAAAAAATTTGAATAAAATTCTAATTTTGTTGTCGCAATATAAAATCAATTAATTTGACACTAAATCACATAAAACGGTTTATTCGGACAACATGGACTTAGGAGAATATAGTCGGGTGTCAAGCACGAATCTCGAGATGTGAGCAAGATCACATTGGGGCATTTTCGAGAGTTTGGAGCGCATTTTGAGGTGCGTAAACCACACAAAAACACATCTAGAGTACTTAATGATTTTAGTTCTTTCATTTACTATTCTTGTTGTACATTTTCCATATCCTATATCATTGCTTGGTTTGGTTATCGTTCGGTTGGTTTTATTTTACCTTCGGAGGTTATTCAAGGCAGTGTGGTATGGGTTCTAGTATGCTAGATTGTAGCATGCGTGTGACAAGCTGCTGGGATCATCCAGATTGACTAAGTATGGTTTAGTCTGCTACGCATCACACATCTGCCTAGTTTTATCAGTATTACTGCACATTTACTTAGTTACATTGGTTTTTTTTATTCTAATACAGTTTCATGGTTGCTAACTATGCATGTATTGATTTACTGTTGCCTATCATTACCGCATGTTTAGTTAACTTATTTATTTGCTTCTATTATTACACACTAGACTTGTCATCTATATTTGTTGGGATGATTGAGTGTAGATTCGAGTACAAGCAAAGACAAGGAGATCCTAGGTGACTACCTCTAATTGTCTATAGTCCAAGACTTACTCATACGTATTACGTTTTGTTATTTTGCTTTATATTGGGTAACTGGGGACTTTTGGGAGATTTGTACTGTGCCGGCTCCAATTTCCCCGTGCAATTGGGTATGCCCGGTCTAGACCCGTGCAGGCCCCAAATCATCACTTGACAACCTGACGAGCCTAGTCAGCCTTTAATTTAATCAAATTAGTAATTTATGAAAGAGTTATTGCACTAATACACAGTGGAAGACTAAACAATAATTAACAAGGGGAAATAACTCAACCAAAGGGAAATTAGGAATTCTATAATTGTGGAAAAACCCCGGGTATTCATGTACAATTCGATAAACCAATATACATGATACCAATCTCAATAATAATACCAAGTTCTATAAACCAAAACATACATATATAAAGCGATATACAAATGAGCAAAAACATAAAAACCTACTCTAGGGTTCCTCAAGTCCAGCTGCTCATATAAAGTCTCCTAGGCAAGGTCCCTTGCCTCTACTGCACTCCGCTCTATTAAAAATGCACCCACCAACACGAATTAGACGGTGAGCAACTGAGAGAAATTGAAAGTAATACCAGAAGAATATAACAGTAATTCATAAATTATCAAATAAGGCAGTCTAAATATCATGCAGGAATTGAAAGACAGGAAGTTAAATAAACAAGGTGCATGATAGGCAGACTGGAAATAATAACAATCGAAACATGCGTGTTCTACGAGTCAAGAGAGGCCATAAGTGGTCTAAAATCCACAACAAATCCACAACAGCGATATCGCAACATCGATAACCACAACAATTTCCAAAACAATCAAGTACATGGTATCACACAATCACTAGGAGTGGTCAAACACTCGTGTGCACGAGTGCCCGCATTTTATCCCTTCTAGTGCAGGCCGCATGTACCTTCGAGACACACACTTATGCCAAGAACACACATACAAGGAATATGGAATGAAATGCCAACAAATAGATAGTAGCAAACACAACGGAATGAAAATGAATCACATGGTATTTTCTTAACGGGCTTACTAACGTACACAAGTTTTTAAGACAAGTATACTTATTTGAACTAGCGCAACCTGTGAATTACAACACTCTCGTTCCCTACGCGTATTCCCAAGTTTCTCGCCACCTGACAAGGTTGAAAACTCTAATTAATGGGTCGAGTCATTAATAACCCTAGGTTGAATCCCTAGTGTTTTTCCTATATTTTTAAGGACTCAAAAAACTTGACGAAAATCGATTGGAAAATGAATACTCTCTCTCGGGTTGAAAACCATAACATATGTAAGCCGAATCACAGATCTTAGGCTCGGCTCAGTCGTAAATAGGTCTCACCATGGACTCGAGGACCGGCAGCGTGACCACGACATTATGACCATTCGTCAACTTTAAACACAATTAAAATGAAAAATTGATATGCATGAGAATAACAACATAGCACCATAACCAAAGAGTACTCAACATACGCGTCTATCCTTACGGCTTCACAACTAACATCAAGTATGAGTTCTCGTTATCATGGAAACCGAATTCACCAAAACAAAAACCGAGACCTCAAAACGGATCGGGCATGAACATGAAACAATAACAAGACCGAGACTCCACTTAACCATGTTCATGATGACTTGCTGGTGTTGTCCGACATTGGGAGGGAAACACCATGGCATAGGGAAACCGGGCATACCATCACCAGATCGTAAAACCACCATTCACGACCATAAACAAAAACAAAACCATACAGCAAAACCAGCATGAAATCATATCAAAACGACTCATCACCACGGGTCCGGACACTTCAGAGGTTGCTAGACACCAGCACAAGGTTAGCATGGTCCTCGACAACCCCCACGAGCGGTGGTCCGGCCAACAACGCCGTTATATGCGGTTGTTTCCAGCGAGGAACATAAAATAGCGAACATTTCAAAAATTTATAAAACAGTGAACACCACTCACAAGCTATTGGTTTTGACTCTAGGGCGACGTCAACATGATTGTGACGACCCCCCGGCAGTCCACCAGGCCACAGCGGTCGCCGACAAGCAGCCAGTCCCCCGATGATGCCTGTGGAGGGTAGAAAAAAAAAAAAGAAAAAACCAGTGCACACAATAAATCCAACATATCCACACAACCTGTACCGTGAGATTGGATGCTCTAGGACTGTCAAGACTCCGGTGAGACACCATCGAGTTGTCTCTGTCCAGTCCCTAGGTCATTGTATCAACCTTCACAGCAGTGGCCAACCGCCACTACACACATACACAGTTAAATGAAACAGTGAGATGAGAGAGAGAAAGAGAGATCGAGAGAGATAGAGAGAGTAGAGAGAGGCTTCTCGTGAACGGAGTGACCTCTGACTACCCCGAGGTAGGCCAGGGACGGCAGTATAATGAGGTCGTGGAACATGGCTTGAGAAGAGAGGGAGACCGAAACGAGAGAGCTTGAGAGAGATCACTGTCGAGATGGAGAGAGAGAAAGAAAGAGAGAGGTAACGAACCTTCGGTGAGGGTTCCGGCGAGACGCCGAGTAGGGAGAGTGGGAGGGGTGGCGGCGGCGGTGTGTGAAAAAGGAGAAGGTGAATAGTAAATGAGGGTTTCCTCCTTCACGTTGCCTTTATATCCATTTAATTGGTCAAATGACCATTTTTCCCTTCCACTTATTTCATACACATTTTAAAACAACTACCCTTATAAGTCTTTTACCACTTCATCTCATGTCAAAACATATACAAATCTCGATGAAAATCCAATGACTCTCCTCATCAAGCTGTGTTACTTTAACAATTTCCATCATGTAGTCTGCATATTGCATAGTTAACCACCTCCCGTGCTCAAACAACGTTCCTCGTCCCGTATTGCCTTGCCCTAACTCCCGTAGCGCGCGTAGTCTCGCCTTGTTTCGCCAACTAATTAATTAAATTAATTAAAAATTCATTTATTTGTATTTTAACAGTGTTTTTAAATCCCTCGTGTACCCGTAACTTAATTTTCCTACTCGTTCACCGACTTTATTGTTCACTCACTCAAATACGAGTATAAATATATAATACATGTCATCATTCACAAATAGCCAAATTTCTGGGTCGTTACAGTCTCCCTAACTAACAAGAATTTCGTCTTCAAAATTAGCTCTAACTCGAGCGAATAAGGGGAATCAACATCCGTTTGCACTTCGTCTAAATTGCGGGCTTACAGCCACTTCAGACAGCTTGGTTCCTCTATCTCGAACTGTGGACTACATCAGAGTCACTTCAGACAACTCGTTCCTCATTGTTAAACCGTTTGACCGATGCAAAGTCGCTTCAGACAGCTCAATAAGCTATGACCAACTGTGGACTCTCGCGAGAGTCACTTCCAACAGCTCAACATCAGGTATTGAACTGTGGACTTGTACAAAGTCTCTTCAAACAACACAACGTCTTAAATCCACTCCCTTTTCTCCACGTCTATCAAACTGTGGGCCTCTACCACTTCGAACAGCTTGATTTTTCTCAGTCTTCAGACTGCGGGTCCCAACCACTTCAAACAGCCTAATTCAACTACGGTCTCTCTAGACCGCTCCCGTTTCCCAAAATGGTAGGAATGCCAATGACCTTGTCGTAGACACCATCCACTACCACACACAAGTAAGGTAATTACGAAGTAAGGCGCTACGATCGCGACTCGTACGTCAAACCCGTAATGACCTCCCAACCCACTCGCATCTCGACGCAAGTTTATCTATACCCAAGCAATAAAATAGATTCGACAAAGTTATAACCGTGGCCACCATGTACACTACGTGTCCATGCATCGTAAGATGAATCACAACCAGTCTAGTCCTGCCTCTCTTTAAGTGTACTTGTGGCTAGTTTTGGCAACCCATTGTGCCCAAACTTACCATCTTTTTTGGACTATAATCTAAGTTAGGTCTGTCTCATCCTAGACAATACTGCTAAGGTTAAACGGTACCACTCTAGCCAGTATCAACCCTAACTCTGTCACATGACATTCGACATCACATTTCAAACACCTAAAGTTTCAAATAATTAGTTCCATGCATGTTGTAGGATAATCAGGAAAATCCTTTACCTCCAGTAGGATCACGAACCACCATCAGCTGCGGCTCAGTCGCCATGTGCACGTCCTCAATGGCCCGAAGCTGATCGTCATCCTGCTGGTCCTCGTACAAATCAGGACATCGATAGTGAAAATGTCTGGGCTGTCCAAACTGGAAATACCTTCCGCCTTCGAGAACCACTATCATCGTTTGGCTTCCTCATTCATTTCCTGTCATGTCCTTCTGATTGATGCTCTAAAATGTAACTTTCAGCACCAACGCATGAAAGGTCCTCTACGCAACTCGTTAACGACTTACCGTTGTCATTACTAGATCCAGCCTGATCCGCCCTCACTATATAACAAAGAACGCGAGTTCCCAGAACGACGGATAACTACCGATACCATATAATACACACATAAACATACTTATACAAATAAGTTTTCAGTTTTCATTACCAATCTCATCCTCGCTCCCCAACTAGGATTCTAAGTCGGGATCATAGGGTTTCCACTTCTAAGTTCAACCGTTCCTCACTTCCGCTGATTTAAATGGATTGTGTTTTAAATAAAAAATCAGGTCTATATAACCTTGATCTCTGATACCAACTGTGACGGCCCAAATTTCCCCGCGTAATTGGGTACGCCTGGCCTAGACCGTGCAGGCCCCAAATCATCACTTGGCAACCTGACAAGCCTAGTCAGCCTTCAATTTAATCAATTTAGTAATTTATGAAAGAGTTATTGCACTAATACACAGCGGAAGACTAAACAATAATTAACAAGGGGAAATAACTCAATCAAAGGGAATTTAGGAATTCTATAATTGTGGAAAAACCCCGGGTATTCATGTCCAATTCGATAAACTAATATACATGATACCAATCTCAATAATAATACCAAGTTCTATAAACCAAAACATGCATATATAAAGCAATATACAAATGAGCAAAAACATAAAACCTATTCTAGGGTTCCTCAAGTCCAGCCGCTCATATAAAGTCTCCTAGGCAAGGTCCCTTGCCTCTACTGCACTCCGCTCTATTAAATCAGCACCCACCGTCACAAACTAGACGGTGAGCACCTGAGAGAAATTGAAAGTAATACCAGAAGTATATAACAGTAATTCATGAATTATCAAACAAGGCAGTCTAAATATCATGCATGAATTGAAAGACAGGAAGTTAAATAAACAAGGTGCATGATAGGCAGATTGGAAATAATAACAATCGAAACATGCGTGTTCTACGAGTCAATAGAGGCCATAAGTGGTCTAAAATCTACAACAGCTATGCCACAACATCAATAACCACAACAATTTCCACAACAATCCAGTACATGGTATCACACAATCACTAGGGGTGGTCAAACACTCGTTCGCACGAGTGCCCGCATTTTATCCCTTCTAGTGCAGGCCGCATGTACCTTCGAGACACGCACTTATGCCAAGAACACACATACAAGGAATATGGAATGAAATGCCAACAAGTAGATAGTAGCAAACACAACGGAATGAAAATGAATCACATGGTATTTTCTTAACTGGCTTACTAACATACATAAATTTTTAAGACAAGTGTACTTACCTGAACTAGCGCAAACCGTGAATAACAACACTCTCGTTCCCTACGCGTATTCCCGAATTTTCCACCACCTGACAAGGTCAGAAACTCTAATTAATGGGTCAAGTCATTAGTAACCCTAGGTTGAATCCCTAGTGTTTTCCCATATTTTTAAGGACTCAAACAACTTGACGAAAATCGATTGGAAAATGAATACTCTCTCTCGGGTTGAAAACCATAACGTATGTAAGCCTAATCACACATCTTAGGCTCAGCTCAGTCGTAAATAGGTCACGCCATGGACTCGAGGACCAGCGCCGTGACCACGACATCATGACCATTCGTCAACTTTAAACACAATTAAAATGAAAAATTGATATGCATGAGAATAACAGCATAGCACCACAACCAAAGAGTACTCAACATACGCGTCTATCCTTATGGCTTCACAACTAACATCAAGTATGAGTTCTCGTTATCATGGAAACCGAATTCACCAAAACAAAAATCGAGACCTCAAAACGAATCGGGCATGAACATGAAACAATAACAAGACCGAGACTCCACTTAACCATGTTCATGATAACTTGCTGGTGTTGTCCGACATTGGAAGGGAAACACCACGGCATAGGGAAACTGGGGACACCCTCACCAGATCGTAAAACCACCATTCACGACCATAAACAAAAACAAAACCCTACATCAAAACCAACATGAAATCATATCAAAACGACTCATCACCACGGATCCGGACACTTCAGAGGTTGCGAGACACCAGCACAAGGTTAGCATGGTCCTCGACAATCCCCCCGAGCGTTAGTCTGGCCAACAGCGTCGTTATATGCAGTTGTTTCTGGCGAGGAACACAAAACAACAAGCATTTGTAAAATTTATAAAATAGTGAACACCACTCACAAGCTATTGGTTTTGACTCTAGGGCGACGTCAACATGATTGTGACAACCCCCCGGCAGTCCAACAGGCCACGGCGGTCGCTGGTAGCAGCGCTGTCCCCGTGATAGTCTATGGAGGGGTAGAAAAAAAAGAAAAAACCAGTGCACACAATAAATCCAACGTCTCCACACAACCTGTACCGCGAGATTGGATGCTCTGGGACTATCGAGACTCCGGTGAGACACCGTCGAGTCATCTCCGTCCTGTCCCCAGGTCATCGCATCAACCTTCACAGCAGTGGCCAACCGCCACTACACACCTACATAGTTCAATGAAACAGTGAGATGAGAGAGAGAAAGAGAGATCGAGAGAGATAGAGAGAGGTAGAGAGAGGCTTTCAGTAAACGGAGTGACCTCTGACCACCCCGAGGTTGGCCAAGGACGACGGTACAGTGAGGCCGTGGAACATGGCTTGAGAAGAGAGGGAGACCGAAACGAGAGAGCTTGAGAGAGATCACTGTCGAGAGGGAGAGAGAGAAAAAAAGAGAGAGGTAACGGACCTCCGATGAGGGTTCTGGCGAGAGACCGAGTAGGGAGAGTGGGAGGGGTGGTGGCGGCGGTGTGTGAAGAAGGAGAAGGTGAATAGTAAATGAGGGTTTCCTTCTTCACGTTGCCTTTATATCCATTTAATTGGTCAAATGAACTTTTTACCCTTCCACTTATTTCATACACATTTTAAAACAACTACCCTTAAGAGTATTTTACCACTTCATCTCATGTCAACACACATACAAATCTTGATGAAAATCCAGTGACTCTCCTCATCAAGCTGTGTTACTTTAACAATTTCCATCATGTAGTCTGTATATTGCATAGTTAACCAACTCCCGCATTCAAACGACGTTCCTCGTCCCGTATTGCCTTGCCCTAACTCCCGTAGCGCCTGTAGTCTCGCCTTGTCTCGCCAACTAATTAATTAAATTAATTAAAAATTCATTTATTTGTATTTTAACAGTGTTTTTAAATCCCCCTTGTACCCGTAACTTAATTTTCCTACTCGTTCACCGACTTTATTGTTCGGTCACTCAAATACGAGTATAAATATATAATACACATCATCATTCACAAATAGCCAAATTTTTGGGTCGTTACATGTACATGTATATACTTACTTTTGTCGCTTTACGTACAGTGTATTATTTTGGGTTTTCCATAATAGGACATGGCATGCTCACTAAAACTATTATGAATGTAAATGTTAACCCTTACTATAAGTCTTCCGTTGATTTCAATGTTTTATAACTCTATAAAATATGAGCCATTAGTATAGGAATAAGGTATGGAGCATAAAAGGCTAACTTAATAATCGATTGAAGGAATGATCGGTAATTGGTTAACGAGTTAGCATGAATATCAAGGAATCTGACGAGGCATTGGATGTTAGCGGCACGTGGGATGCAGCGGAGCAGCAACATGGTAGGGTTGCAAGACCCATAACGCACTACAAGACGGCATCAGGATGTAGGACCGCTATAGTTGGTATCAAAGCACTGGTTCGATGAACTTTGGGAGTTAATGAAAAAGCATAAAACTTAATGAATAAATTTTAGATGTGGAAACCTGATATACTTGCCTTAAACTCTAGTTGGGAAGCGACGTGAGAAGGGTAATGTTAGGGTTTATATACGTGTTATGATTTTACTATATTCTATGTACTATATGTGTATATACATTGAGGCTGATTTGGCGCACACTCTTCAATGTAGATCACGATGGGCGAACAACCTACTGCACCACAGGATAAAGGACAGACTAGTGGTCCTACTAGGGACACCATCACTACTACTGCCTTCGATGCCAATGCTCAGAGTGTTGACGCCCGATTTTTTTGCACACCAAGCATATCTTGTAACGACCCAAAAATTTGAGTATTTGTGAATGATGACGTGTACTACGTATTTATACTCGTATCTGAGTGACCGGATAGTGATGTCGGTAAACGAATAGGAAAACATGCCGAACTGGCATCAACAGACGAGTTACGGGTACATGGGACATAAAAACACTGAAAATGTTAATAAATAAGTCAATTAAATTAAGCCAATTGACTATGAGAGGACTTCGACGAGACGAAGAACACCCGACTCTTGAGTCGTGGTGTGTTTTTCAGGTTCGAGAATGTGAGAACGGGCCAAGGAGTTGGTTAGTTAAGTGGTGAGTAAGTCACCTAGTGGAGTCATATAGTGGAGTTAGAGTTGGTGGACAACTTAAAAGAGAGATGGTTGGATCTACATCAGGATACGTGTGTTTAAGTGGATAATGAGGGGGTTTATATAAGGCCCACCTCTCATACTTTTCTCTCATTCTCTTCTCCTCTATTCTCTTCTTTTTCTTCTTCTTCTCTTCTCTTTCTTGAGAACTAAGAAAACTCTTGGAAAACCATTGCAGGGATGGTTTTGGTGGCAGGAATCTCGTCAAAATTTTGAGTTCACCGGAGATAAGGTAATACTCTGACTCTTCTTCTTTTCTACTTCGTTTACGCGTAATTTTTTTTGGTTAGAATTCTTCGCGACGACAGCAGATGTCGCACGGGACATCGATTTAATCAAGAATTTCGATGCCTTGATGATCCACGGATCGATCCACACTTGATTTTGTAGTCAGTATTGTGGTTGAGTGGTGTTTTTGTTGTTTTATCGAGTTACAACGATTGGAATGGTTTTGTCGATCCGGACAATTTTTTAGGGTTCCACGACGACCCGAAGTCAATTTTGGATGGTCATTGTGATGGCCCCAATTTCTCAGGCTCGTCCCTTGACCCACGCTCTCCGCCAGTAAGCCTAGTAGCGTCTACTACGTCACAAGATACGTTATCACTACGGACACATCAGCAGCTCAATGAAGTGACTCTCCGTTTAACTAATCCTACTATATTAAGTGGTTTAATTCTCTTAAACATCTAGCAGGTTAGTTAATTATTGGTGAAGCATTTAATTCGTATTTTATGAGAATTTATTTAAACTAAGTAGTGGAAGACCCGAAAATAACACCATGTATATAACTGAGATGAAATAAACAGTAATCCGTATACATGTGATAAAGTTCTAAAGTTCCAAAAACCCATCAAAGCAAAATATACATACTAGATAGTCAAACACAAGCTATCGGCAGCAACGACCTCAAAGATAGTGGCCTAGTACCTATTTTCCCTTGCTCTTGCTCGTACCAGGATCTGCTCTCAGTTGCCCAGCACATACAATAACAAGCTCAGTGTGTAAATTCCCAAGAGAAGTCTACACGATAATCATGAAAATCATAGTAACCTGCGAGACATGTGAATATGACCCTAACAACAAGAATTATATTCTCAGGGCTAGCAACAAACAACATTCACAACAACCCTATCGATCACACACAGTGGAAATGAAAATATCATTCAAGAAATTCGGTTCAACCACGATATCAATTAAAACTAGATAGAGGTGTGACGGAGTCTAACAAAACTAGATCTTACTTTGTAGATTCATATCCCCTGGCTGAGCACATCAAGCCTAGACCACACCTGACCTACTAACGGTGACCAGAAACACATCACAACCCACTAGACATGTGCACCCCGCTACTCGGGTAGCAATTCATCGGCTGCACCCAGTACACGTGCTACAATCTAGCTTGCTCAATTCTGTACCACGACCATCTCGATTAACCTCCGACCATGTGAACAAACCAACACCGACCAACACATGATCACAATGCATAAACATGATAACCAAATAAGTAACAAAGCGATAAATGAATAACTGAATAAACACTCATTTACATGGACAAACCACACATGAATTGAAGTGTAACATTCTCAAGGGTCTTACGCACCTGTAAACACGCACTCTGATTTCCCGGACCCGTCAATCCGACCCACCTAGCTCCCCGATGCCTGAGATATGGCTCCCGAGTCTTTGAAGTCCTGAGACCTATTTTCGGTGTTTATTGGTTAATTAAGTGGGTTGGTTATTAATTAGGCTTGATTTCATTTTTATAAATTTTGGGGTTTTAGTACCTAGCGCACTGAGTCAGGGGAATTAGTGCGCTAATTGATCTTCGTGCACTGTTCATGCACGAAGGATCATCGTCTTCCCCAGCGTGTCTAGCGCGCTAGTGTTCATCACCTAGAGCGCTAGGTGCACTCTGCCCAGAATTTTTAGAAACGAATTCTGAGCATAATTGGTTTCTAACACCCCAATACATCATATAAATAATATCCACACTCTATCTGCATCAAATTACTATCCAAAACATCAATTAAACAAGATTTTCACTAAAAACCGATGATCAAAGTGTACATGTTTTTGAAATCCGAAATCACCAAATTACTCATTTTATGCACAAAACTAATTCTAATATTCTAATTGACTTGATTCATCAAAACCAACCTCAAGAACATCAAATTAAATAAAATCAGTGATGAAATCCTCATGCAAATTTGAGTCACTTCAAAATACCCACAAAACCATATTTTTATCAAAAATTCAAGTTTAGGATGTAGAGATTACCTTAGATCTTGCAGTTTGATGCCTAAAATCTCTTTCTAGTCCTTGAATTCTATCTCCCCAACCTTAGATTCACTCACTGAACCTCTAAAATTTGTTGAGAAATGGTTTGTTATTCATGTTGAGCACTCATCGTTGGTATTTATACCATTTGTTCTAATCTGATGTGTGCACGTATCTCGAGGACGATCTAATGGTCATTGATCACCTTGTGTCACTCAAGTTCTGGACGCCTTATCATGACACTACAATCCTTGGTTCACCCTTTGTGCATCTCGAGGATCATCCTATGTTTCTCAATTTTTCCTATCCATACTATAGGATTTTAATTAATCCATTTATTCACTTTTCAACCTTAGGCTAGGCCACCTAATAAATCATAAAAATCATATGTAAGGTCACACTAGCTCTCAGCTACCCGACAAACCATGTCCCATACCCCAGCTACCCGATACCCGGTCCCCAACATGCATTTCGGGGTATATACCCGACTCGTGACCTTGCCCGATATCAACGTTCACACATGCGATGTTCATATACATAAAATAATTAATACACTCAACACCGCAATACTAGGCATCACACCATGCACAAATATCATAAATATAACCTGGGTTCTTACATCTAAGTCACCCAGCTATCCACGTAACGCTCGAATTAACCATTAATCATTGTTATTAACAATAATACTCAATTAAATTAATTTGGGCCGTTATAGTCATGGACCCTCATACAAGTTGGAGAAAGGAGCGGAGCGTGACGATGTAAGCTAGGGTTCAAAAAACCCCAGCGAAATGATTCTGGATAGGGTACCATGATCGGTGTCGTGGGCAATATGCCCTACGACCCCGTGACCAGAGGCATAAAAAATTAAATAATTGTGGTGTCGTGGAGGCATCGGGAGCCAGGGAACAGGCGACATCTCCCACGGTGCCCACACCAGAGAACTAATAAGGTGACGCCATGGAGCTTTACTCACAGCGGCGCCGATACGGCATCCTGAATGGAACATGAGTAGTGAATTTTGTGTAAAACTTGGAAAACTTGAGAAACTTTGGGGGTTTATCTAGGGTCATTTATTGACTATAAGCCCAATATATTGGAGTTCAAAACATTGATAGGTATTTGGGAAACCCCGAGCAAAGGGTTAGGCTTGTGTAAGGGCTTGACGAGGTACACAACGTACCAGGTAAGTTTGTAAGCAAACCAGTAAGAAAATGACATGTGATTAAATTTCCTCTATTGTTGTGATATTTGAATTGTTCCTATGCTTGACATTCCATTTTATTATTCCTTGGTTGAATGTTCTTGGCGTAAGTGTGTCGAGAAGGTACTATGTTGCTCGCACTAGCTAGGCTAATGTAAGCACTTCTTGCAGGAGTGTCGTTCGCCCCCTAGTGTTGTGTGATACCCGAGTACTGGATTGTTGTGGATATGTTTGTGGATATGGTTATGGATATTATTGTGGATATTCTTATGGATATGGTTGTGGACATGTTATGGATTGTTTCAGATTAGACCGCTTATGAGCCTCTGTTGATTCGAAGGACACTCAAATTTTGTTGATTATCTGCCAGTTTGCTTATCATGTAACTTGCTTATTTATCTGTCATTTCCTTTACTGCATGATTCTTGGACTGCTTTATTGGTTAATCTCCCTAAAATCTAACTTGTGCCACTTGTCAATTTAGATCGTACGTGGGCCCACTTGTCGTGATACAGTTGTCCAATTCTCGGCCGTCGACGCCGAGAATTGTTACTTTTGTTCGGTGTTTGTATTATATTTTATTACCTGAATGTAAATTCCAATTTCTCAAATGTGCGAGGGTGTTTGAGTGTAAGCGTTGGTGTTGGGAAATGGGTTCAACTTGATAGGAATGTGGATAACGGGTTTTGGGTGAATAGCTGTCGGGTAATTAGCAGTCCGAGGGATTTAATGAATTTAGAAAAACTAACTAAATACAAAATAAATAATAATTAAAAGTTGTATATCGCGTTCGATACGTTGGTACGTCCGAGATTATGCGACGAGCGAGTCGTGGTACGAAACGGGGTCTAGAAATGCGAGTATTGTGCTAGAATTGGATAAGTTAGGAGTGGAAGTCACATATTGAAGTCACAATTGTTGTGTCAAGGTGGCTGGATGGAGTGAAATGAGGCCAAGGGATGTTCCTCGAGATTTGTGTGTGAGGGTTGATGATGAGGGGATATATATAAACCACAATCATCAACTTTTCTCTCTAATCTCTCATTTCGTTCTTCTTATCACGTTGTGAATGAAAATGTGGGTGTGTTCTGGGGATTTTTGATGCGATTTGACACCAAGGGATAGACCAATCTCAAATTCTATGGTGAGATCCCGGATCTCCACATGAATATCTACGTTTTGAGTGAAGTTTAGGGTGTTTTCGTCAAGACGATTTCCCGCGAGATTTTTGGAAAATGTTGGGAATGGGATTTTATGATGGTTTATTGATCTAATGGATGAATTATTGATGATTTTTCAATTGGTTTAGTGATTGGAGAGGTTGTAGAATTTTTGAGAATTTTTAAACAATTTTCAAAAATTGATGGTTTGTCGAGGTTTTGACACGAACCGAAGGTAGTTTGGGATAGTCACGGATGTCCCTAAGAGTTTGGGATAGGCTCGAAGTGCGGCGACGTGAGCTGGGGTTTTGGAAAACCTTGGAAAGGGCGTGCAGGGCCCACGTTACGAGGGGCGTCGTGGGCATTTATTGCCCACAGCGCCACCCATGACGTCGGGGGCAATGGCCTCCGAAATCATGCCGTAGTGGCGCTGTCATGGGTTAAACCCAACGGTGCCACTACGGCATGACACTGTTCACAAGGGCATTTTTACAAAAATTTTAAAAAATTTCAGAAGCTCAAATGGGTTCGAATATGACCCAATACCCCAGAAATCAACCCAATTACACTAATAAAATAATTATGGGAAATTGGATAAATTAGAAAGTAATTAATAGGATTTGTCATTTAATTATCATTTTTAGTTGTTGACGGGTCACACGAGAGTCGTAGGACAATAACACAACAACACCACCCATCAACAACACTACAACGTCAAAACCTCACCAAAAATGCAACAAAACAATAATCAAACTTCCCATCTCGTATCACAACTAAAATGCCCAAAAACACCTCCAAATTGAAGATAAAGTGGAGGGAATGAGAGATCTAACCTTGTTTTGATAATTTCACCACTCTAAGTCCTTCTATTCACCACCAAAAATGGATCAAACCCTCCCCAACACTATTGATTTTTTGGATTTGAGTAGAAAAGTGAGAAAAATGTGTTGGAAAAAGTCAAAATGAGCTTTTATACTTTAGCCTTCATCTCATCACATCAACCAATCCACATGCACATCTAATGACTCCCAAATAGCCAATAATTAGACCTTTTTTCCAGCCCAAATGACTTATTACATGACACACTTATGGTCTCTCTTTGGTTTGCATCATTTAAAGTCCCCAAAAGAGCATTCCGACGCCCGTTTCGCGTCACAACATGTGACCTACACGTACTCTACGATACTAGAATCCACATAAATATTCCATGATAATTATTTTATTCATTTTATTCATTTCATGTGTGTATTATTTCCCCCCGGCCTAGTATTTTGTCTTTTAGCCTACCCGGTACCCGCGTCAACACGCATATCGAGGCGAATACTTAACACACAACCTCACACGTCAAGGACAATGTAAATACATACATCACGATGCCGTTTACTATAACTCAATATAAACATCATAAATTAGGCAATTCAACATATAAAATATCTATTTACCTAGCTCTAAGTGCGCCCTGACCTATCTGCGGGTCCCACAAACATCTGAGTTGTCTGCTACATCTGCAAGCACGTCATTACTAATGGCGAATTAACTTCAGGCCATTACAAATCAATATGTTACCCATAATATATTCCACAACTAACATTCACAACAAGAAAAGAAAAACAAAGGATTCTAGCAACCTTACAATCACCCCAAAGTCTCATTCTAAGGGTTGAGCTGATTGACAGTGATGGAAAAGATTCAAGTATTGAAGAACATCATTCATGGAAGGCTTTTATCAAAGGAGTAAAAATAATTAATGAAATATCAATCAATATTAGTGACTCCTTATATGCATGTGCATCATGCAACAAAAAAATAGATACATATGCAGCTTTTCATGTATATTTAACACATTTATATAATAGTTAGTGAATGGATAACAATCATTTATGTAAGGAAACCATATTTGTTATTCGTACTTTCTTATCAAATACTAAATAAACATAAGCTACACAAATAATTTATTTTGCAATAATATTTGTTCTTTAATCATTTTGTGTTTTGTTTATACCATTTAATCTAAAAGAATTAGTTGCGCTCACATGCGAAGATGAAAATGCTAAATTTATATTAATAGAAACATGAAAAGTCCTATTAGAAACTATGATGAAGAAAGGGAGATATCATAGTTTCTTTACACTAAGTGGTAACTATGTTAACAATATTGATAATATTGACAATTGATATTCGCTAAATTTATATTGATAGAAGCATTTTGTGTTTCGGTTACATCTTTAATCTAAAAGAATTAGTTATGTTCATGTGCAAAGGGAGTCTGTTTCTTTGCACACCTACATGTGGATTAATTCTCTCAAACACCTTGAAAAGTATGAATGGATAGATATGATAATACTGACAATATTGATAATATTGATAATATTGATAATATTGACAATATTAACAATATATTATATTAATAAGGATCAAGGAAACATGAACCCTATACAATATTTTCAGACCTCAAACAATGCCAGTAACAACTAAAATAATTAATTTCTCCTCAAATCAAGATTCTCTCATTTAAATGAAAACATTATACTCTTTGTCCCAAAACACACGCATCTACACAAACTAAAAATCATAAATCTCAATTATTAGAACCTGTCAAGACTTGCGTTATTGGCTAGGAACTTGGAGAACAAGAAAGAGGTGGCTCTAATTATCATCAGTTCACAACTAAAAAAAGTATTCTTCCATCAAAGCTTTCTCATTGTCATTAAATTAGCAAAGTTTTGTTTTTTAAGAATAATTTTTTTGTTGAGTTATAGTTCTACGATAACAAATGAATTGGTAAAAAAGGAACAACAAAAAAACTATTTCTTTTTGTTTAAAAGTTGTAGGAAGAGATATCAGATTAACCCTAAATAAAAAATTCACCTTAAAAAATAATAAACAAGAATGGAATACAAGATTGTTCATAAACCTTAGAATCGCAACTCTTTTAATTGAACTCAACAAACATAAAATACAAATCAACACCAATAAATCAAACAAAAACCAATCAAGAAGCCTTAATTCCTTCCATTATAAATTAAATCAAAGCTAAAGTGAAAAACACACCTCCGTTTCTCTTCCTCACACCCAAACTAAAACAACTTCTCAATCAATATCCAAACACGATTAAGACTTCTCACCGACCAAACGCCCTAGGCACCATCTTCCCCCTTGTCGAACAAACCCCACCTCTATCAACATTGACAAAAACACCACAATGCAAGATACACATATCAACATATGTTTGATATAACCCACAACAACATTGAATCTAGCATATTAGCAAACAGACCACACCTCTATCAACATTAACAAAATCATCACAATGCAAGATACCCATAAGAATAACCAATCATATCAACATTTAATCTAGCATTAACAAACAAAGATAACATAACATACCACACACCATAATCTCAATGTTCTTGCTCTTCAATTCCCAAATCTTGACACTCTCTCGCATCACCGTGCACAACCAATACCTATTCAGATTGAAACACAGAGCGTAGATTATCGCCCCTGCGCCGAGCGAGTATAGCTTCTTCCCCTCCGCCACGTCTCACAACAATGTCACCCCATCCCTCCCTCCGCTCGCACATAACAAACCATCCGAACGTGGTGGAGAAGATGAACAATGGTGAAGCATCCGAACGTGGTGGAGAAGATGAACAGGGGAAATGAGATATCGTTCGATTCTGTAACGACCCTCAAATTTAATTGGTGAGATGTGTCGTGTTTCAGGACCGTGACCCGCAAATTTGATTGTCATATTACTCAAACCTCAGAAGTCGACACTGATATATATTTTATTTTTCTGTGATGTTTGTATTATTATTTATACTTGAATGTGAACATTATACGTCTTAGTGTGTGATTTTATTTTATTAATCGCCGCAGATTTCTGTGTGAGATTCTCCTAGGAAAAACATGAATTTTAGGTATAATACCGGTAATTAAACACCAAAAAAAGGTAATTTGTGAATTATCAAAAAATAATAAATAATTAAATAAAATGTGGGAGTGAGGTTATGTCCGAGAACACACGTGGTGCGAGTCATGAGGTGAAACGGGTAAGAGAACGAGCGGTGTGAGTGAGAAATGGATTGGTTTTGAAGTTGTAGTCATCCATGGGAGTCATGCATTAATGTTAGAGTAGTTAGATGGAGTAAAGGTGGGACACAAGATGTGCCTCGAGATCCATGCATGAGGGGAGATGACATGAGAAGTATATATATCATCTTTTTCTCTCTCCTCAATCCATTTTATCATTTTGATCAACGAGAGAACGAAAAGAGAGCGTGGGCTTCGAGAGTTGCAACGTCGGGAATCAACCAATCACGCATAGAAAAGGTAGGATCCCTACTCCTCTATTGTTTATCTACAGTTTGGCGTTAATTTTGTGGGTTTTCGTCACGACGATTTCGGATGAGATTTTGGAAAAATGTTGGAAATAAGTTTGATTAATGTTTTTGGAATCAATGAGATGGTTTATTGATGAATTGTTAACAGGTTTGTGTATTTTCGAACCGAAGATGTTTTGTGGTAGTCACAGACATCCCTAAGAGTTTGGGATAGGCTCGAAACATGACGACGTGAACCGGGGTTTTGGAAAATCCCAAAAAGTGAGTGCAGGACTCACGTTGCGAGGGATGCCTGCCCACGGCGTCAAAGGCAGTGACCTCCAAAATTACGCCGTGAGGGTGCCGCCATGGGTTAAACCACACGGCATCAAGGCGGCGTGATAGTTCACAGAGGGAAATTTTTAAAAAAAGTTTAGAAAATTTTGGAGATCTCTCAGGTATTCAAATGGGTTCGAATACAACTCAATACCCTAGAAATCAACCCAACTACACTAATCATATAATTAAGGAAAATTAGGTAACTTAGAAAGTTTTTATTAGGATTTTCAAATTTAGGTTAAATGATTGTCAGACTTGGAGAATTCGAGTGGGACAACTTAGAGGGTTTCGCGAGGAGCGGAGTTTTACGGTGTTGAGTTACGTTATTTGTACGATTGTAAGCCAGTAGAAAATATACATTAATTCATTTTCCATTATTTCCATTTCTATTTGGATTGAGCCATTGTTAGAATTTCATTCTATATTTCCTTGATTTTGTGTCTTGGCGTAATTGTGTTGTGAAGGTACTCCTAGGTTCATATTAGTTGGGTTAGCATGAGCACTGCCTGCAGGGGTGCTGTCCACCCCCTTGATAGTGAGTTACACCCCGAGTACTAGATTGTTGGCCATTGTTGTGACAGTAAATTGTTGTACTGTTGTACTGCATAGAAATTGACCACTTATAGGCCTCTCTTGACTCTTTGGACACTCAAACTTCGATGCTATACTTGCTAGTTTGTTTATCATGCAATTTGTTATATTTTCTGTCTTTCAATACCACATGATATTTGGGTTGTTTATTTGGTAAGTCTTGAATTACTGTTTAGTTTCTTCTGGTATTACTTTCATATTTTTCACACACTCACCGTCTAGTTTGTGACGGTAATGTAGATAGAGCAGATACAAGCAAAGAGAAGGAGTTGATGCTAAGTGATATCCTCTGAGGACTCTCAGAACAATCCTTTCATTTACTCACTGTAGGTTTTATTCTTTTGATTGTGATTATTGTATTATATGTTTTGCAAAACACTAGGACATGTATCGGGGATTGAGAGATTAGGAACATCATGTTTGATCGCACTGTTTAGCATTGATCACCAGACATGCATGTATTTATCCATTCTCAGGGTTTCCACATGATAGGTTATCTATCTTTCTTAATTTTCATTTATTAGTTATAGTTGATTATAGTGATTTCTGCTGCGAATTTCTTGACAACTTCCACATTTAAATGATAGAATAATGGCGTATATGAGGATTTGAGGCTGACTAGGATGCGTAGACTTCTTGAGTAAGGGCTTAAGTGGTCCACGTAGGTCTAGGCTGGGCAAGACCCAGTTTTATGGGAAACTGGGGCCGTCACAGTTGATATCAGAGAATAACTAAGGTTTTAATACCTTACTCTTGATTTACCTTACAATCAACATAAAATACAAACCAGCAGAAATAATAAATAGTTGAAACCTAGAGTGGAACCCTATGATCCTAAGTTGAGGTTTAGTTGGGAAGTAAGGTAAGTTGGGGAAAAGTAAAATTGATTCTATATGTTATATTTGTTGGTCCTCGTGTTATCAGCGTTGAGGATTTTCAGGCCTTGACACAGAAAGTTGCTACCCATGATCAAAGGTTAGAGGACATTATGAGGATTTTGAGGACACTAGTTGCTGCTACACCATCACCACCATCTACCTCAGGAGTTCCCACTACTTTGGATATGGACACACCAATAGTTGCTAAATCTATTGCTCCTACGTCTATTGCAGCGATACCGAAGACTATTGTGTTACCACCAATACAGGTTGAGGTAGTGCCTATTGCACCTCTTGTTCAGACTGACACAATGCTTGCTCCAGTAGCAGAGAGAGGCACTCGAGCCACAGTTGAGGCTAGACAGCTGAGGGAATTCAAGAGGCATAACCCGAAGGAGTTCTTCGGGGGTACAGATCTGGTGGTTGCTGAGATGTCTTTGAAGAGCCACGAGAAGGTTCATAACATCATTGCGACTGAAGAGCATATGCGAGCCTCTATTTCATCGTATATGTTGTTTGGGGAGGTTGATGACTGGTGGACTATGATAGTGTCTACCAAAGGGCCTAAGGACTAAATAGAGTTCAAGAACCAGTTCAACTTGAAGTACTTTCTTCTTATAGTTCTGAGAGAGAAGAGGAACAAGTTCTCTACCATTAGACAGCTCATAAACGAGTCTGTCATGGATTATATGGGACAGTACCTGCAGTTGTTACCCTATGTTAGGGGTTCAACAAATAGAGAGACCGATAGAGTCTATTACTTCACGGAGGGGGTTATTACTTGAGATTGGAGGTGTCGTAGTCTCCATTGAGCCAAAGACATTACAACGAGCTTATGAGAGGAGCTTGGCTAGGGAAGGTTATCTGCGCATACATCTGGAGGAGATTAGACATATTAGGCAGGAGACACGTTCAGAGGGCCGACAGGATAGGA
This sequence comes from Stephania japonica, assembly GCA_039657345.1. Lineage (NCBI taxonomy): Eukaryota > Viridiplantae > Streptophyta > Magnoliopsida > Ranunculales > Menispermaceae > Stephania > Stephania japonica. The sequence goes on from CM077559.1 coordinate 39,947,138, forward strand.
ACAGGAGGAAGAACAGGCAGGGTTTCAGGGATAGTAGAGCTTAGAGTAGTGGTTCAGTTGCTCCACCACCACAACTAGCACAAATTATAATTGTTGCACCTGTACCTGCACAGAGTTTCACTGGTCGACCAACACAGTCTACTCGACCTACATAGCAACAGAGGTAGTATTCTGAGAGTAAGGATACTAGTAAAGGAGGTGGACAAACACAGACTGAGACACAAACGTAGAGATCTAGATAGGCATAGACTCGAGAGCTTGGATCTCTTGTTCGGGCTCATCATATGTTTACTGTGGGCTTAGACGTTGATACGCGTGCCTACTTCACCGCAGCTACCATGATCATAGCTGTCCCCACTGGAATCAAAATCTTTAGTTGGATCGCAACCATGTGGGGGGGTTCGATACAATACAAAACACCCATGTTATTTGCTGTAGGGTCCTTCCAAACTAGTGGTGAGATTGAGACATTTGTGAGTGTCATGAGCACTGCTGAGAGACTGGAGGTCAGTATAGTTGATGTACCAGTAGTGTGCGAGTTCACCGATGTATTTCCTAAGGATCATCTGGGACCACCACCGTCGAGAAAGATAGACTTCATCATACACATAGTACCTGGGACTAAACCTATTTCTATACCGCCGTATAGGATGGCACTTCGAGAGTTGGAGGAGCTCAGGACTCAATTGGATGAGTTGCTAGAGTTGGGATTTATTAATCCAAGCATGTCACCGTGGGGTGCACCGGTGTTGTTTGTGAAGAAGAAAAATGACAGACTAAAGTTGTGCATTGACTACAAACAACTAAACCGGGCAACGGTGAAGAATAAGTACTTGCTTTGTATAGATGATTTATTTGATCAGATGACAGAAGCGAAGTAGTTTTCGAAGATAGACCTGAGGTCAGGTTATCACCAGCTCAGGATTAGGGCTGAAGACATGGAGAATACTACATTCAGTACGAGATACGACCATTATCAGTTTATGGTCATGCCATTTAGTTTGACTAACATGCCAGCTATGTTTATGGATCTCATGCATAGAGTACTGAGAACTTATCTGAAAGACTTGTGATTGTGTTCATTGATGATATCCTTATATATTCCAAGACTCGTGAGGAGCACGAGGGACATCTCTGGATAGTTCTACTGACTTTGAGGGACCACTGGTTGTATGCCAAGTTTAATAAGTGTGAGTTTTGGCTACCAAAGGTTAGATTTTTTGGTCACGTTGTTGGAGCTAGTGATGTTTCTATGAATTTTGAGAAGATTAGAGCAATAATTGAATGGCCTACTATGACTACAGTGACAGAGATCCGTAGTTTTCTGGGATTAGCTAGGTACTATCACCGTTTTGCGCAGGATTTTTCTAAGATTGCTACACCGATGACTAGACTGACTCAGAAGAATGTGAATTTTAACTGAGATGAAAGTTGTGAGAAAGCATTCTCTACTCTGAAAGAGAAACTAACAACTATACCAATTCTTGCATTGCCTGAGATAGGAAAGGACTTGGTGGTTTACACTGATGCGTCGAAGGTTGGACTTAGTTGTGTTTTGATGCAGGAAGGCAAGGTGATTGCTTATGCATCTCGATAGCTCAAGGTTCATAAGAAGAATCATCCGACGCATGATTTGAAGTTAGATGTATGGTATTTATGTTGAAGATTTGGAGACATTACCTGTATAGTTTGAGGTTTGATCTTTTCACTGATCATAAGAGCTTGAAGTACTTATTTTCTCAAAATGAGTTGAATCTGAGACAGAGGCGTTGGTTAGAATTCCTGAAGGATTATGATTTTTTGCTTGAGTATCATCTTGGGAAAGACAATGTAGTTGTAGATGTTTTGAGCAAGAGAGGATCTGATGGTGAGGTATGTGTACCACATGATACACGAGTATGCGTTACTCGAGGCAGTTGAGATGATGAGTTCAGTTGATGTGCCAATTACTACCAAGACACAGATTTGTGGTCAGATGATGATGCAGACTATTTCACTTCAGGTAGTTTATGAGGGACAATAGGTCGATGAGTTATATCAGAGGTTCAGTGAGATGACCGATAGTTCAGATTATCTAGATTAGAGTTGGTCGACAGACGCATGTCTGAGGTATTGAAAGCGACTGTGGATTCCATTAGTGGCTGATTTGCGCACTGAGATACTTCAAGAGGCTCACCATTCGTGCTTTTTTATTCATCCGGGTAGGACCAAGATATATGCTAATATGCGACATCTTTTCTAGTGGCTGGGGATGAAAGTCGATGTTTCGAAGTTTATACGAGCGTGTGAAGGCTGAGCATAGGTGACCTGGAGGATTGTTGCAGCCTCTTCCCATTCCACAATGGAAGTGGGAGCACATTGCTATGGATTTTTTCAATGGTTTGCCTCGATCATCTCGCGGACATGACAATATCTGGGTAATTATGGACAGACTGACAAAATCTGCACATTTCATTTTCGATATCCGCTACACACAGGGTTGATAAATTGAGTATTCTCTACAAGCATGAGATAGTCAGATTACACGGAGTTTCTTTGTCTATTGTGTCAGATAGAGGACTACAGTTCATGTCATTGCTATAACAGAGTATGCAGGCTTAGTTTGGCACTAGACTTGATTTGAGTATAGCGTATTGTCCACAGATAGACGAACAGTCCGAGAGACTGATTCAGGTGTTAGAGGATATGCTCAGAATGTGTGTACTGGAGTATGGAGGATCTCGGGAAGAGTACCTTCATGTATGCAAGTTTGCATACAATAACAGTTTCCAAACTAGTATTGGCATGGCACCATTTGAAGCACTGTATGGCAAACCATATAGATCACCATCGTGTTGGACGGAGCCTGAGGATGCAGTGACTATTAGGCCTAAGATTGTTGTTGATCATGCTGAGAAGGTACGACAGATTCTTCAGAGACTGAAAGGGTGCTAAGGAGAGAATGAAAAAGTATCATGACGAGTTGCGGTACAATGAGAGAGCCTGTGTATTTGAAGGTTTTGCCTCTGAAGGGTCACAAGAGGTTCAGAATCAAGGGAAAACTGACGCCTAGGTTTATTGGTCCTTTCAGGATTGTGAAGAGAGTTGGCAAGGTTACTTATGAGTTGGATTTGCCACCTCAGCTCGCCAAAGTTCATCCAGTTTTCCATATTTCTATGCTTCGACTAGACAAAGTGAAGGATGATGATCGATGGTAGATCTGAGTCAGATTGATTTGCGGGATGATATTACTTATAAGGAGCAGCCGATTCAGATTATGGACAGGAAGGTCGAGATACTGAAGAATAAGGAGATACCTTCAGTACTTGTCAGGTGGCAATACCACGGAGACGAGGAGTTGACCTAGAGTTAGAATCCTATATACGCGAGTATTTTCCTCATTTATTTGATTTTGGTAAGGCGTTATTTTAAGTAATTATTAGATAAATTTCGAGAACGAAATTCTAATAAGTTAAGAAGACTGTAACTCAAATTTAATTGGTGAGACGTGTCGTGTTTCAGGACCGTCATTTACCCATCGTAACTTGTCATATTACTCAAGCCTTGAGAGTCGACACTAAGCTATATTTTATTTTTCTGTGATGCTTTTATTATTATTTATACCTGTATATGAACACTGTACGTCATAGTGTGTGATTTTATTTTATTAATCGTAATGGATTTCTATATGAGATTCACCTAGGAAAAACAGAAATTTTAGGAATAATACAGGTAATTAAACACCAAAAAAAGGTAATTTGTGAATTTTCAAAAAATAATAAATAATTAAATAAAATGTGGGAGCGAGGTTATGTCCAGGAACGCACAAGATGCGAGTCGTGAGGTGAAACGAGTACGAGAACGAGAGGTGTGAGCGAGAAATGGATTGGTTTTGAAGTTGTAGTCATCCATAGCACGCATGCATTGGTGTTAGAGTAGTTGAATGGAGTGAAGGTGGGACACAAGATGTGCCTCGAGATCCGTGCATGAGGGGAGATGACATGAAAAGTATATATATATATATATCACCTTTTCTCTCTCTCCTTAATCCATTTTACATTTTTATCAACGAGAGAACGAAAATATAGCATGGGTTTCAGGTGTTTCAAGCTTGTTGCGATGCCGGGGATTGACCAATCACGCGTAAAAAGGTTGGATCCCTACTCTTCTCGTGTTTGTCTATAATTTGGCATTAATTTTGTGGGTTTTCGTCACGACAATTTCGAACGAGATTTTGGGAAAATGTTGGAAATAAGTTTAATTGATGTTTTTGGGATCAATGAGATGGTTATTGATGAATTGTAAATTGGTTTTTGTATTTAAAGGAAATTGAAATTTTTTGGGATTTTTAAAGAATTTTAATGTGATTTACAAATTGGGGTATTTGTCGGGATTTTAACGCGAACTGAAGATGTTTTGTGGTAGTCACGGATGTCCCTAAGAGTTTGAGATAGGCTCGAAACGTGGCGACGTGAGCCGGGGTTTCGGAAAGCCTCGGAAAGTGAGTGCAGGACTCACGCCACGAAGGATGTCGTGGGCATTCATGCCCACGACGTCGGAGGCAGTGACCTTCGAAATGATGTCGTAAAGGTGTCGCCATACGTTAAACCCTACGGCGCCACGGCGGTGTGACACTGTTCACATAGAGGAATTTTGAAAAAAAAAATTCAGAAAAATTTGGAGATCTTTCGGGTATTCAAAAAGGTCCGAATACAACCCAATACCCCATAAATTTACGGGAAATTGGGTAAATTAGAAAGTTTTTAATAGGATTTGCAAATTTGGGTTAAATTATTGTCAGACTTGGAGAATTCGAGTGAGACAACTTAGAGGGTTTCGCGAGGAGCGGAGTTTTGTGGTGTTGAGGTACGTTATTCGTACAATTGTGAGCCAGTAGAAAATATACATTAATTCATTTTCTATTATTGCCATTTCTATTTGGATTGAGCCATTGTTGGAATTTCATTCTATATTTCTTTGATTGGGTGTCTTGGCGTAAGTGTGTTATGAAGGTACTCCTGGGTCCATATTAGCTGGGTTACTGTGAGCACTTCCTGCAGGGGTGTTATCCACCCCTTGATAGTGGGTTACACCCCAAGTACTGGATTGTTAGCTATTGTTGTGACTGTAAATTGTGGTACTATTATAATGCATAGAAATTGACCACTTGTGGGTCTCTCTTAACTTTTTGGACACTCAAACATCGTTGCTATACTTGCCAGTCTGTTTATCATGCAATTTTTTTTATAGTTTATGTATTTCAATACTGCATGATATTTGGGCTATTTATTTGGTAAATCTTGAATTACTATTTAGTTTCTTCTGGCATTTTTTCACGCACTCACCATCTAATTTGTGACAGTGGTGCAAATAGTGTAGAGACGAGCAAGGGGAAGGAGTAGATGCTAGGTGATATCCTCTGAGGGCTCTCAGAGTGACTCTTTCCTTTACTCACTGTAGGTTTTGTTCTTTTGATTGTGATTATTGTATTATATGTTTTTTAAAACACTGAGACATGTATCGGGGACTGAAAGATTAGGGATATCATGTATGATCGCACTGTTTAGTTTTGATCACCGTTTATGCATGTATTTATCCATTTCTCAGGGTTTCCACATGATAGGTTATCTATTTTTCCTAATTTCCATTTATTAATTATAGTTGATTATAGTGATTTCCACTGCGAATTTCTTGATACTTTTATAATCCTGTTACTTCCACATTTAAATGATAGAATAATGACGTATATGAGGATTTGAGGCTGACTAGGATGCGTAGACTTCATGAGTAAGGGCTCAGGGGTCCATGTAGGTCTAGGCTGGGCAGGACTCAGTTTTATGGGGAACTGAGGCCATCACAGATTCAATAGGGGAAATGGGATTAGGTTAGTGTTTTGAAAACTTGAAGGGTAGAAAAGACTTTTCATATGGGATTTTGGGTTAGAAATACTTATTTAAAAAAGTTGGGCTATTTTTTCTTATCAGCATCAAAAATGAGTTATTTCGTCAAATTTTCGTATTAACAACACACATCTCTGCAATTCACTCTCTTTTTCTTGCTATACAAGTAAGCCTTATCGTTGTGTGGTTAGAAAATACTTAAGCTTTTATGGTCCCACATTCAACCAACACATCACATAATTTTATTTTATTTTTTCTAAATTTGAGTTACTATTAATAGCCCTCACAATAACCCTATTTTCAAATAAACATTACCCACTTTGATTTGATTCAATTAAATTAATTTACTAAAGTTTTAAAAGTATAATTGGATTGATCACCTTAGTTAATTAAAATCTTCTTCATAACTTAGGCATTCTAATAATCTTAATTAGAACTCAAGTGTCCATCAGTGTCTCGATCCCCTCTGAAACTCGCACGCGCACATCTCGAGAAAAACTAACTCAAAAAATAAACGACAAAGTCAAATAAAATTGTGTAAACTAGTATAAATAAATAATACAGAGCACCACTCACAAATCAAATATTCCAGGCTATTACAGTTTTCATCTAACTCTACCTAAGGTCTTGTCCATCAATGACAACATCAACCCATATTTAAATCCTCAAATAGACATTCGCCGAAACGACTTTCTCTGTCACAAGGATGTTCAGTAGAATGCTTACCTCCTCCGAAAGTGTTGGACATTTCACCGAGGGTTAGGTGGAATGTATTTGTCTCCAACTACCACCGCTAAAAAAATGCAGAAATCAACTCCTTATTGCCCGAACAGTAAGAACAATCTATGAGATGAGTCAACCCAAACCGATGAATAATCTTTTGCAGGCCTTACGTGTCGAGACGGCATGATTGCAAATCCCACTGTTGGATTTGAGAATCATGGTTGATGCACTTCAGTAAATCATACTCCTGCTATAACAGACAAAACTAGAAAAAACAAGCCAACCAATCATAAATGTTGTTATAAAGTACTAGAATAGTAAATTTAATACCAACATTCTTCATTTTTCCAAATAGCGAGTGCGACGTGATCTTTGAAGCTTTTTAATAAAGATTCATTGATTGGACCACCAGGGAAAGGAGCACGTTGTTTTTCTTCTTTTGTCTCGTCATCTCGGGAGCCTCTACCACTTATGCTCCTACTTAGATGGCCTTGTGCTTGACTTTTTGCCTTTCCATGGGACTCATCCCTAGACTCAGATGCCTCCCCCTGTTTCACCGTGAGAAATAACTAGATCCTAATCCCTTTCCTGAAGGTTAACAATATGAGAACCCTCATCAACCACGTCATCCAAAAGAGCACATTTACCCATATCCTTAACCTTACCCTTAGCGGTCGTGTTTTGTTTCTACTTCCGGTATGATTGGTCTGGGGTCTCTGACCGCCACGTGCACGGGTACCTCTGTACGGCTCACTACGTGCCTCCTCCCTACTTACAGTAGTCTTGGGCCGAGCCATATATGCAAAACATTAGAAAAGGGAAAATGAACGTAGAAATCACCAATGAAAGGTAGTCTCGTAGCTCAGGTCTGAGCCTCAAAGCCATGTCTCGGTTTTGGGTCACCGAACTTTGCAATATAATCTCAGATAGTGTCTATCGAGATTATACCAAAATCACATTCACATAATTGAACTCAGTATATAGCAACCGAGACTTGTCATTTGATGTCTTAGTACAGTAGCTACGAGACTAATAACCATACAAATCAAACGACATTGGTATATTTTTCTATTCTCGGTATGTATCAACCGATACATGTGTTTATGTTTCAGTACCCTAAGTACGAGAATAAATGGAAATCTCGGTTCGTACAAACTGAGCCTTGCCATATTCAAAATAAACTCATCTTTACTCTCATTGGGTAGCCAAAGAAACATGAAGATATGTCTCAGTTGAGTATAATCAACAACGCACTACGATCACGAACCTATATGACCAAAAATCCCGGGTTTCGATAAACCAAACCTATCGACGCATAACACACGAAAACCTAACCAAAAGATAATAAATCATGCAATTTCGACTCTAAACGTACATTTCATAGTTCGAAGTACTGCCTCCAAATATTGAAACCCGCTTCACTAACCTCAAAACCATCCAAATCACATGAAAAACCTAAACCTAACTTCTACAAACGCTTCGCCAACCTTCAAAAACCACCTAAATCGAATCAAATGAACACAAATTTTATACTAAACAAAGGGAAAACGGAGAAAACTGGGATTTTCGGCTCATGCCTAGTGAAAGAGGTGCAGGGAGGCACGTGCAATATAGAGGAAGTTAAGGTTTTTGTATTTTTGTAGAAATTTGGGAATTTTCTACAAAAGAGTGCATCTATTGGGAAGTAGGGGCAATTTCAGGTGTTCACTTCATTTTTGGGTGCCCTAGTGCCCTCATCAAAGGGTTGCCTTCATTAGCATAACAAGACTAATGCTATAAGCTCGGCATGATTTAATTGAGACTTATCAATAAAGCTCATCTGGATATGACAGTCAACGCCTATGTATTTATGGCCCTGTGTGGACGACAAACACGGGATTCCAGAAAAAAAAATCAAAAAAGCAAAGAACACACAAACAATGCCACAATAACATACAAAACGCAACAACAATTAACTAAGAGAAAATATTCAACATTCAAATCGATTGTAAACATACCTTCACACCTCGCGAGATGAAATCTTTAAATCCGAGCCCTATCTTGTGTAGAACTTTCACCACAACGAAATCGAACTAGATGAAAACAAAGAAATTGGTGTGGCGGCCCCTCTCCTAATCTAGGGCACCATCCAGTCTAATCCCGTAATTAAGCCCTAATCTCGATCCCGTAGGACTTAACTACGTATTAGTCAGTCTTTTCATTTCAACTTGCCAACTTGATCGCATTAAGTATAAATAATACACTAATCCTACCAATTACTGCATTTAAAGTTATTTAAGAATTTAATAGTTTAATTAGTAGAAGTCTTACTATAATTTTAGCGCAAGTCTTTTCAGAATTTGTGCAGAAGTCTTTAACAATTTAAGCGAAAACAATTAAATAATCATAAATGTGGAAATCAGAGAACAATGATCACAATATATATATATATATATATGAAATATATGGCGAACATATAATCAATATGAAAGTCAAAAAGTCGGGTAACTATCACTCAACCCAATATACAACCCAACAGTATGAAAGATATAATAACTGTAATATACAAAATATCAAAAACCTACAAGTCAGGACAGTAGCACGCTCCAAGTGTTGGGAAATATGCCCTAAGTCAATCAATTAATAGTCTTTATGAATACATTTTAGTTAATAAAGTAGAGGATTTCATTTGTTGTTTATTATAATTGGTTTGCATATTACATTATAATAAGATCCATGGGTATTTACAGAAATATCCTAAATGTCCCTAGTCGATTATTATATTGGGAACTATAATGAATTAAGACTAGTGTGAGTCTTGATTGATGATCATACGTATAGGAATACGAATCAAGATCATGAGTACTTGTTAGGGAACAAAGTACTGGACCGACCCGCTATGAGAACATCACATAGATTAAGTCATAATTGTTTCTCATGATAGGTATATTTTTCAGTCCTTTGACTTGAGATTACCAGAGACTTCAACATTAGGAATACAATGATTTGACGCAATCAAACGTTGTCTTTAACCGGACGATTATAAAAGTTGTGATTGGTTACTGTGTGAATAATGTAGTGAAGTTGTGTAATCGAGATAGAATTTGTCCCTCTCATATAAAGAGAGATATCCAGTGGATCCCTCGATGTGTTAGACTATTAAAAGGCCTAGTCTAAGTAAATTGATATTGATCAATGTCACTTAGATGTTTTCAGTCTACCTAGAAATCGAGACTAGTACGATTGAACTTGTTGGATGACAATTCCATGCCTTATGTTTGATCAAAAGGATATCGTGTGACAAAAGGATGTTATATACACTATTGATTAGGTTGTATCGATTTGATATTCGTACAACTTGGGTAGTCATAATGTCTTGCTAGAGGCCGTTTATGACTTGTATACCAAAATATATTTTGGTACACTGCCAACGTTGTATGAGCCTATTGGGTCGCACACTGAGAATGGTTTTGCGAGATTTTAAGATGGTTCAGAAAAAACGAATTTTATATGATAAAATTCATGACAGAAACGTCCTTGTAGTGTATTACACTTATACTTCTTTAAGTAGGGGTATATGTGTAATTTACTTAACCGTCTATATACAAGGGTTGTATAAATAGACACTTTGAGTTAGAATACAAGTACAAGAAAGATTTAAAAAGGGTCGAAACTCTATTTTCATTTTAAGAAACGACTTAGGGTTTTAGTATGCTTTGGATCGTTTTGGAGAGAAACTAAAAAGTTTTGTATAATCTCGAAGCTAGCACTTCAAATCTCGGTCGCCGTTCGTGTATGGAATGCTGATAGAGGGTATTCGTCGTTGGCAGCGCCTTAGAGATCGATTAATCTTCAGAAAGGTACATTGCAATTGAGGTATGATTAAGTTTTCATAGTTTAAACGTGCTTTAATGGAATCAGATTCAGATCCTATTGGGGTTTTTCTCAAAATTGTTTTGTAATCTCCACTGCGCATGAACCCCAAAATCCCAACACCAAGCTCAGAGGTAGTCGCCAATCTTCTCTTTGTCTGGCCTACTGCTCGACGGATCTGCACCCACCGTCATAAAAAGGACAGTGAGTACAAAAGTATAACAGTAATTCCCAATTGATATATTTATCCATATTACCAAAGTAAATGAGCGGTAATTAAAAGCATAATAATAGCCAAGAAATGTTCTAAATAAACATGCTAGAAAATACCGAAAATGCAACTGAAACTGACACCGGCTAAGCAGTATGATCTAGGAAACAGTATGATCTAGGTTCGGTCGGTGGTGAGAACTATCACTTAGCCTTTTTCACTATTTTATGGAGTTGTGATCTACATATATCATCAAATTCTTATAACCTCAAATAGCGGAGCTGTGCTCTACGCTTATAAATCATTTATCTCAATTCTCGCCAAACATCCCAGTTCATTACGCCATGAGTCATGTGAGTACAGTGGAGAGTGTCGACATTCCCAAAGTCTAGTAACCCCGTGAGCCACCCACTTTATGTTGTGCAATGGGCCTTAGATTCTAAGACTACTTTTGATATCAATGACTGACTCATAAAAGATTTCAAGATATTGCTATGCTACAAATCACAATTTATAAATAATACAAATCCACATTTCACAACGAAGGAACAACCTAATAGCATGCTATTCGTGAATCAACTATCCAATAAACAACAAGGCAAGATATATGGTATACAAAAGGAATCAATGAGACATAAACCAACAAGATATCATGATAACAAGACTCAATATGAGATGATTTCACAATAAATCATGATATTCAGAATACGAAGGCATAAATACAGTCAATTAGACTATTCAATCAACAGTAAAGTGGAATTGAAAGGTAAATAGATATTTCAAATGGGGTTACCCACACTTAAGCAATTTTTCTAGCTATTTTCTAGCACACTTCCCTATGTCTCTGGGGTGGTTAGACATGTATTAGGATGGGTTAAGGTGGGGTTAGGCCAGTGGTGAGGTCATTGACGTATTGCAGGAAAATTTAGGAAAACAGAAAATTTCCTGATGTCCAAGGTGCCCAACGCACTGGCTGAAAGGAGCGCACTCCTCTGAGCATGAAGTGCGCTCCAGCTTCTGGGTAACCTAGGAACTCTATAACACGAATTTCTGGGTTTCTTCCCCAATTAGCCTTCTCCATTCGCCTCTGGGCCTTGTTCTCCTCCACTAAGGTCCAATACAACCTTCCAACATTAACAATAAGGCAGGCACTTCTATATTTTACATCCATTCATCAAATTAAACAAGAGATTCATGTATGCAATTGTTGAAAATGGGGAAGAATACCTTGCATTTCAAAAACTCGTAACTTTTGATTTAAAAACCCAAATCTAGAAATTCTTTATGGTAAGATTATTAGAACGAAATGAAGAATCTAAATTTAGTGTTTGAATTCAAAAACAATTTTGTTTCAAAGATCAAAAATCAGATTTTCATTAACATGCAAAAACTCCATTTTTGAGCAAACTTCTAAGAATCCGAAAATGCAACTTTGGAAATACTATTGATGCTTCAAAATAAATCAAAACAACTCTATTAACTCTTTAAAATTGATTTCCCATAAAATTCCTTTGATTATGTCCCAAAAACTCCCCTGATTTGTATGCATGAAGTTGGATTTCATACCTAGGTTGTGTTGATTTACTCCTAGCTCGATTTTTCCAATTCTTGATGATTAAACTCCCCTTCAACTCTCCATTTCCAGCAAAATCAAAGATGTTTACAGCACTGATTTTTCTTGCAAGGACATGCACAATGAAAGAAATTGTTCTAAGTGTCCTATTTATATAAATCCTTCATCAAGTGTGTAAACACATGATACTAGGTGGGTCTAATGGTCATTCTCTACGCCTAACACTCCACTAATTCAGCTCAAGTGACTCCAAGTTTGACATAAATTTTGTGGGAGTATGTGCTATCACGTATCCTGAGGTAAGTCTTATGTTTCTAAATTTTTGTAATTCAAACTATAGGACTTTTAATGTGATTTGCATTATTTAAAATTATAGGCCATGTAAAAAATTAATTGAATCACTTTTAACTAAGTTTAGACTTACCACAAGTCTAGCTACCAGGTCCCCCAGATCGCATGCAACCCGAGGCACGTCCTTACTCACGTCTCGACACCTATAACTGCATGAACTGACTTAATTAGTCTACATATTTACATAGCACTAGGCATATACCACAACAAATATAAAATATACCGCAACCATGTGCCTCGGTCGGTGTGCGCATCTCACGCTGATCCCACGTCACGAGTCAGTGATTTTGATTAAGGAATTAATCAAATGTTAGAAATTCAGGCCATGACAACTGGTCTAATCGAAACCACAATAAAGTAAGAGCAAAGATTTACAAGAGAGAGAGAGAGAGGTAAGGAAGACAGAGTGGGATGCCTCGGTTCAGGGGATTCGAAAAGGGGGTGCATCGCTCGAGAAAGGTTTTGAAGAATTGAGGTAGGGTGTTCACGAGGGGTATTTTTGTCATTTCACCTCATTTTTTTAGGTTCCCTTAGTGAATCACTTAGTGCCATCAACGACGGGGTGCCCTCAGTAAATGGTGGGGTGCCCATAGTGCGCCTCATCCCAAATTAGCTGGGGTTGGCCACATGTTTCAACTCTTCCACTACTTTTGATTTAATGCCAACAACATCACATGGCTACAAACCCTAAAATATCTTATTTTTCTTCTCTGAGATTCTTCTTCGTGATTCTTGCGTTTGAGCCATTGTCTATCTCCACTTTTGATTAGCAGTGGTTTAAATAACAATATTTACTTCATTTTTTCAATAAAATAGAATTTTATTCAAGTATGAGAGTTTTAATCCTGTAAAATTCATCGTGGGCACCTCTTGCTCCTCCAAGCGTACATCTACAATCATTCAAGTTCATCTCCACTTCTATTGCTCATGCATGGATCTGCGCTCGAGGTTTCATAATTTTCATTAGGTTATCTTTTTCAATTAGTAGTTGTCTTCCCATGTTGAAAGTTAGTGCTTGTCTTAAGAAAATGCTATAGAACGCATACCCTAGAAATCACACCCTAATGCATGCCCCTATCCAGCCGTGTTTTGAATCTCGAGATGCGTAAGCTCACATCCCAAGGTGAACACGGATGGTTGGGTAGGGTGTGCGTTGGGGTCCTTTTTGTTATGGTCCTACTAGTATGTATGTGTACTATTGTGTTTCAGACGTTTGTCAAAAAAAACCATTGATTGTCATATTGTTCCTTTATCACAATCGCAGTTCTTCAAAACCAACTCTGTTGTAGTTGAATGTTCTTTTGAAAAATTAGGATTACCAAATCAATGTTATTTTATCAAGGTAATTGATGATATTTCTGGTCATGTTCTATCGAATCCTCTAAAATTCAAATCAAAGCAGGCCTCTAACAAACAAAAGAAGCATACTTGAACCAGACCTACATTGACAAACATAAAACTATTAGGAGTTACAATGACAAGAAACTACAAAATGATGAGGGGAGAGAACAACGCGCCAAAGTCACAGAAGATGCAAACTTGAGCTAGATCTAAGGGCATTCGCAATGGTGCACTTCATGGGGTTATTATATGGTTCACATTAACTTCTCACCATTGCAAGAGGTTGGTGACTCACCATTGCAAGAGGTTGGTGAGGACCACCATTTCATAACTACCAATTTGTTAATGAGTGGGGATCACATTCCTTTTTCTTTTTTTTTTTTTGAAAGATTTCCTTTTTCAATTTTAAAACTCAAAAGTAAAGAGTACTTGCGCCAAAAAGGGAAGACTGTCGCTTAGGATTAGAGTTTTCTTCCTCCAATCTACTTCGCCCCTTAGATATGTTGTACATCGGGCTTCCAGTGATGACGAGGCTCGCTTCGGCAACCATGAGCGTCGTCGATGGCCTTGAGGTCCTCAGCCTCTTTTACCTTTTGTTTCCCCTTCCCATCATGTTTTTCTCTTTCCTCTCTTGTTCTTCCTTCTTTGTTTGTGTTATTGGTCTAGAGGAAGGATGGCAGAGACGAACCAAATCTGAAGAGGCTCGAGAGGATTTTTTGGGAGTCAGGACGACGTTCATTCAATAGTGTCTCCTAGGGTCCAGTGGTGTATGAGCATCTCCAATCAGCGGTCGCAACCATGGCCAAGAAGAATTTTAAATCCTTTTAGAACTGCCATCTTTTGGTTCTATTATGCTACAACGTCGACGGCCACTCCAAGTGGTGGATTTCTCCTCTCTGTTTATATTGTTCGATTTGCGCTAGATTAGTCGTTTTTGCTTGTATTTAGTGGTAGATGTTTTGGGTTAAGCTATGCTTGTCTGGCTGAGTGCAGCTTGTTATCCCCATTGTCGGGGTAGTTGTCGCCATTGTTGGGGTGATTGTCCCTGCCTAAGGGTTGGAGTTAAGGTCGCACTTTAGTGTGCACATTTTTAGAATTTGTTCTATGTTTTATTATTGTAAGATCTATTTGTAATATATGCTTGTCCGATTGAACTAGAAACACCTCAATACAAATCACTCTGCTAAAAAAAAGAACATGTAAAAAATAGCTAACTTTTGTTCCTTTCCTTGAAAGGAAAAAACTCATAAGTCAAAGTATTTGTGGTACCATTGTAATATATATATATATATATATATATATATATATATATTCAGTGGGAGTCGATAGTTTAATAATTTGTTGGTCCCAAATATTTTGAGAAAAAATGGAGGTAGCATTGACATTAAACATAAGGGTGGGCAAACTACAGTTTGGTGGTAAAAACCCTCAAACTGCCACCAAATCAGGGGTTCATAATTTGATTGTCTTACAAACCACCACCAAATCAGGGGTTCATAGTTTGATTGTCTTACAAACCACGAACCCTCAAAACCACGATCAGCCCAATCGCAGTTTGGTCAGTTTGGTTTTACAATTTTCCAGCGACACATTTTCAATAAAATAAACTAATACATTCTATACAAGTTTATACATGTCCATCAACAAAACATACAACAAAATACATGTTCATACATGACCATCCACCAAAAACACAATGAATCCCACGAACTCATTCAAAATTATGAATCTAGATTCATTTCAAAAGTTAAAATAACATGAAAAGGCTTCTAACTCCATTTCATTTCATTCCACGTTTGGGGGTGATTTTGTTGTTTGGTGAACCGTGCGGTTTATAAATGAAAATCACCACCAAACCGCGGCATCACGGTTTTCAAGTTTCTAAACCACTCCCAAACTGCGATTTTAGAAAACCAGACCAAACTACATGGTTTCGACGGTTTTGTAGAGATCCCTACCCACACTAATTAAACTCTTATTCCATTTACCATTGTCGATGCCCTTCTTCTAAGTAGTTACTAACTCTGAACATTAAACAGACTGCAGAAAAATAGGGCATGGTTGAGGACGCTCTTCTTCTGCAAGATACAAATCGATATAGTATAGAAGCACCAAAAGGACATCCATATATATAAGCTATTAACATTATCAGGGACACTTTCTAGCAAATAGATCTTCGCCTGGCAGGGACGACTTCTTGCCTCATATTTATACGCTTTTATAACATGTCCTTGATTCCAATCATAACAAAAGAAAAGTCTCAAGGAAAGTTTGCATTTGATTACATATTCTTGAATCACAACTTTGATTACATTTGTATGGTGATCACTAGTTTACAATGGGGAAAAAAAAAATAAAAGTGATTGTACTGACTCTGAGAAACATACACATTTTAAATGGGAAAAATGGCTTTATGTTTCAAAAAGCCATTCTGCCACAATTTTAAAATAGACTGAGTTTAACAAAATCATGGGAAGAAAGAAAAAGATATACCATAAGGCAATTACATTGATGAATAAGAAATAAACAGTACAATTAGTCGGCAAGCAATGGACAAGTACCTAACTTGATCAGCTACCGTCGTTTCTTGTTACCAATAAAAGCCTCAAAATTCTCAAGACACCGTTCTTCCATAACATATAGATGCGATATACAAATTCTTTGACCATTTCTCCTGCGGCATCAGAAGAGTAAACAAACTCGTGCTTAATGAATAGAAATTAGAACAAGTATTCTATTACTAGCTGAAAAAAAAGAAAAAGAAAAAAAAAAAGGATAGAAATCAAGGAAGCTGCAAGACAGCCTCGGCCCTCAATTTGGATTTGTGAAATTGCAATTTACCAAACTGATAGTGCAAAACTCTAGAAAGGTTGAAGATTTTTATTTTGTGCTCGTTAATTCAAAAATAAATAAATAATAAAAGAAGCGTGTGGAAAAGGATGCACTGGTTGAGTCTGGCCATAATACCCATTAATAAAAAACACTAAAGCCAAGAAAATGGGAGAATGCATTTAGAGTCTCCTTCTTGACTTAAGGCCTTGCATTGTTCTCTTCTTCATTTTCTCTATCAATAACTATATTTATGGAACTTTTCTCTCAAGAAAATAAAAAAGAAAAAACAGTAATCGTAGAACTTGAGTGAAACATAAACACCATTTGACCAAAAAAAAAATAGCAAATACAAACAACAGAAAAAAAAAAAAAAAAAAAAAAAAAAAAAAAAAAAAAAAAAAAAACAGTATGATGAAACATACTGAATAGATGTAAGCAATGATATAAGACAAATTGTAATCAGTTGTCACTATAATGATAATTAGGGATCATAATTCATCATAGCCAGAGAGAAATCAGAAATCTATAACATTTATACATTTTAACGAGATTTCACTTTCAAACACTAAGAACCCAATGCAAATATACTTGTGCCAGAGCTAAATGGCAAGGCATGGGTGTTTACAAGACTTCTTTAAATAAGTATTGAAAGTAGTTTTCAAAAAAAAAGTATTGAAAGTAGTTGTATAAACAGTCATACCAAGGGGTAGGTAGCTCAACTGGTTTGTCATGTGCTCACCTTTCCATGAGGTTGAAGGTTCTAGTCTTTATATATGGGAATTGGGGTGGAGTAAGTAGGATTCTTGGGAAAAAAAAAAAAAAAAAAAAAAAAAAAAAAAAAAAAAAGAAAGAAAGAAAAGTTGGTGTTATTTGTCCCTGCAATTATTCCCCACACGCAGTGTGGGCAAGTGGTAACACATTCAACATCAAAAAGGACAGATTCGTTCACACTCCTTATCTACGATCAAGGCATCACCAAGAGTTTAGAGTGAGCTGCCAGGGTGACCTAGGCAGTATGGGTTTGCAAATATAATTATTAAGAAATCAAGTGCTTGAAATAATTTGAGACATTGATAGTTAGTGTCTTGATGAAATATTTCGTAGTTAAATGATGCGTGAATGAGTTCTTTAAACTTGGGTTGTGATTGTAATAATTATTGGAGGAGCTCTTTTTGTACTTAAAGAGTTCAATGATAGATTGATTTAGAGTTAATATTTTTAGAACATGAAGTAAATTCTTTATAGTGAATTTTTGGAAGTATGATTAATACTGTTAATATATATATATATATATACCACCATGGTGATAGGGGAAAATCGCCGTAGATGGCGATTTGTATTATTAATCATTGAATTCAGATCCAATGATAATATAACTTCTTGGTACTTGTGCACACAATTAAGACACATTATTGTAGCTATCAAGATGACTATTGGATCCAATGGTCAAAAAGAACAATCACCATGAATGGTGATTTAAAAAAAAACTCACCATAGTAAAACTACCCTGAATATATATTTAAGGAAGATGCTAAGGTGACCCGGGATGGGACACCCGGTGATGGTGTCCATCCATTTGCGCATTGGATATGTGCGCACGTACATCAATGCACGATGGATGGACACCATCATCATGTGCCCCCATCACCGGGTCATCCTAGTATTTTCCTGTATTTAATTATTTACACGAGCGAATAAATTTATGGTTGGGCAAATAGAGATCGAAAGTTTTTGTATTTTGTCTAAGACTAGGGTTGTCCAAAATTTGGAACTAATTTTAGGAAGTATACTTGGATATAAAAAAAATTTGTACAATTTTGACATCGTAAAAACAATACATCTAATTGGATGTCATGAATATTCATGTTTGGTCAAAGCATACTAAGAAGCATGTTTGTTTTGTTTTTGGATGTGAAATCAACCTTTCACCCCTCAAACTTGCACATGAGGTTACCGACTCAAACCCCCAACCTCTTGCATTAGTGACCACATACCAAACATTGAGTTAGCCCTTCGTTGGTAAGCATGATTGTTTTGTTTACTTATATTTTAGAGTACATGATATGATTAAGAAATGAGCTACAGAATCTTTATAATGACTTTCACACATGTTGTAAACAAAAAACTATTTATTACTTCTAATCTGCATTTGATATATTTGAACTCATGATACATAGTTTAACTTTTCATTTTTATAATTGATCCCAGATTCCCAAGTACTTTCATTTTCCTTAGTTTTTTATTCCTTTTTTTCCTTTTGAGAAGAATGATTATGGATCTTTTGAACAATTATTTATTTTCTGAAAGGGTCTAATATCTTTCCAATCCTTGGGAGAGTTTTTAAACTAAAATTAACTTTGATTGAATTTGGGTAAATAGTCAAAATAATGCCATTTTTGCCTAACTTTGATTGAATTTGGGTAAATAGTCAAAATAATCCCAAACTTTCAATTTTGTGTCTAAATAATCCCAAACAAATAATTGTGTCTAAATAATCCCAAACTTTATTTTTTGTCTCAATTTTAACCTTAAAAATTAGAATATTTTTACAAACAAAACCACCTAAATGCAACAACATTAACCTTCGCCCCTTCTCTCATCTTCTTCGCTCGATCGAGTTCGACACAAAGTTGTCTTCAATCTTCACTGGAGACTCTGTTTTTGCAGTCTATTGAGTTCAATTCGTCTTCTAGTGTCGACCAGCCCTAAATCATTCAGCCTTGTTTTTCGACCAAAACAAACCTTATTTTTCTTCCCTAGTCAACTACCATTTTGAGGGGAGCTTGGATTTGGGGATTTGGGGTTTTAGAGCTCTGATTTCTTTGCTCAGATGAGTAGAAATGGTGTGGTTTTGAGTGGTTTTGGGATTTCAGCTCTAATGGGCAAATGGGTAGTCTCGATTTGGGCTCTATTTTGCAATTTTCGACAACCCATTTGTTGGAATTGCCTCATAACAGTAGTACTACTCATTTTGCAAATCTTCGAATAGTTCATATGTTGATGAGACCAGCAACTCTTTGTTTCACAACATGACTAATAAGTTGTTTACCCACATTGAGTTTCAGTAGTTTTGTTTGATTGACACATTTTGTTTGTAAAAATAGGAATTCTAACTTTTTGAGCTAAAATTGATACAAAAAATAAAGTTTGGGATTATTTAGACACAAAACTGAAAGTTTGGGATTATGTTGTAATTCTTTTTTTTTCAGACTAACTTTGCATGTAATCCTTAATTGTTATATTGTTAAAAAGATCTAATAAAAAATTAGGAGAAGTTAGACAAATTTTCACACCATGTCAGCGAACAATATAAAACTAATTGACCAATCATACAGAGAATTATAAATAAATATTATTTGCTCACACTTTTTAATAAATATCCTTCTTGTCGCCATAGTCTAGTTCCTATGAGCAGCCTAAGGATAACCCTGGTGCGTTGCAGTCTTTTTTCTTATATATGTAGCTTAGAATTGCAATCTCAACAAAATAATCACCCCATAGGACTCTCCAAGGAGTTGAGATTAAGAAATTTACCTTAACATGGCTACTGGGAAAAGCGGATGTGCGCAATGTTTCTTGTGCTACTTCTTGCGTTTTTTTCTTGGGTACACTCAATATGAATGCAGCTTGATCAGTTGTAGCTGCAGTTGCTGTAATACGATATCCATTCTCCCATCGTCTATGGATCCCTTCACTTGGATAGAGGAAATCAAGTTCAACTACCTGCAAAAATTGACATTTGAAATATTAGCTTTCAGTCTAAGTACTTTTATTTTCCGCGTCTAGACTTCTATAATAGCACATTCAAACACAAAACCCACCTGTGTAGAATAGCCTGCATTCCGGGACATAACAACAGCCCACCGGCTGCCTGAAGTAGTTATGGATGTAACAAAGAAGCCTTCTTTCCACTTCTTACTGATCCATTTGAAAGGAAATATATCACTCACTTTATATGATTGCTGAGTATATGGTGTTCCTTCACGATCATAAAAAGGATCATCTCAGCATTAAACTTGTCTCCGTTTTATAACTAAACATAATCTTTTCACATTTAACAAGAAACTCAGAGCCAAAGCTTAAGCGGATGAAGGCACTTGAGAACATAGTAACGTATATACATTAAAGGTAATTAGCTTTTAATTTCCAATGGAAAGATTAAAGCATACACCAACTTGGAGCCCCTTTAGGAACCTATTATTGGATAGACCTCCTCATTTGGAATTTTGGGGATAAAGAAGAGGTAGCAGAAGAATGAAACAGAATAAAAACCTCAAGAATCAGGAAGCAATATAAGTTCAATGCATTAAAACTAGAGCTGAAAGGACGTGACTAGAGAAAAAGTTTGCTTTAAGGTTGACAATAAATGAAATTTCAAAAACAGCACCAAAATCACCATAATAGTAGTTCGATAGTCCTTTGCGAACAAGCATTATCCATAATTAGCCGCCGGGAATGTTGTAGGGAGATTTTCTTTCAGTCTTTTGATTACGATTAACAACAATCACTTGAAATACGAGACAAATACCAGAATCGATGAGGCGTTTAGAAAATTCACAGTTGTAGCAGGAAGTCATTCAACATGACTAATCAACTCTGAGATTGATCCTCTAGAATACTCAGAGATAATCCTGGACACCATAGTCTCAATAATTAAAAAAAAAATTCTGAGATTGATTCCTTCTTTCAGTACTTACATGGTAACAAACAGCATCTGAGATATACATACTGCCATTAGATTAGTCCATATGCACCATGTCACATATACATTGTAACTGCTGAAGTTTAAAAGAGTAAAATTCCATAATGCTGACACTTGTGGTTAAATTGCCCTCGTCAATCCAGGCTTATGGATTTGCTCCCACATACACAAAGGCCCTTCCAAACAAAGCATATAGGAACCAACTCAAACCCTACCCAATGGACTCCTCAACATGCATCTCCCAATGTCCTTCGATTCCAAAGGGATCTTCATAATGTAAAATTACTCTCGCATATAAGTTGAAGAAAAATGTTCTACTAAACAGTTGTAGAATGATTATCTCTACATTAGAAAGTCCCACCCAAAGTCATTTTCACACAATATGAGGACTTATTATGAACGTTGCACTCAACTGATGCAGGATAATTCTCCCTACATTAGCCATTTCATGACTTAACAAATTTTTGTCCAAGAACTAAAACCTATTTCAATAACTGAATTCTATCCACGCAGCATGACTCTCCATAAAACAGAAATCTTCAGATTCAATTACTAGTAAAATTAGTAACTCCCACAAAAAATTGTTATAAAAGTAGATCCAAATAAATAGAAGGTAATAAAGTAAATCACCCTTGGACATAACCACCAAGGCACTTCCACTGCATGCACCAGCCAAAGAAGTGATGAAGTAGTCCTTATCCCACTGCTCCATTATCCACTCCTAAAAGAACAACGAAAACCACAATTGAAGAAACAATGAACCTGACTGCAAAATATAAAGGCATAGGTTCCATGACATACCCTACACAAGAAAATTGGTGACAGTTGATAAACTTGGGATGTGAACCCTGTCCCTGCATCCAAAATCACTGCCCACAGATTTTTTGATGAAGCTACACAACTAATGTACAAACCATCCTCCTTTGCTTTGTCAACATGTTGACAAAGCCTTGCATCCGCAACATTATAATGATATCTGCAACATATGAGCAAGTAAAAACAAAAGAAAAGGAAAAAGTTAGAGGCACCAGTTGACCAATAAAAGATAAACTATATTGTATCGTATTAATGCGTATATTCATTAGCAGATAAAATACATTCACCTTATAAGAGTTGGCACATGCTTTGAAAACAGAAGCAGTTGGAAAATAATAAAAAGATAAGGGTTGAGGTAAATTCATAACACAATAGAATCATAAGAAGAAAAGAAAGAGGAGGAACAATAAACACCATTAAGCAGAATGCTAAAATATTAAAAAATATATTAGATTTTTATATTGATGGAATACCAAGTCTAAATTTATATACGAGGGATGGTGTGTATGAGAATGTGCTTAAGGTTTGGAGAGGAGGTTTAACCAAAATGACAAGGCAAGATGGTGTCTCCAATCCAAACTTATAACCCATTATTAATTTGAATACTTGATGTTGAATTATTCTTAACACTCCCCCTCAAGCCTAACGAGCGAGTTGAGACTTGAATTAATTGGATCATTCAACAAGGCAACTACCACGGGCATATTAGCCAACTCGAATCCAACAAGGCATTGGCCAACTTGAGACTTGACAGCTATGTTACCCGGACCATTCACTCAAACCCAAAGTACCCGTGTCGGACACTTGAAACGAGTCTGGCATTTAAAAAGTCATGGATACTCCATTTGAAGAGCTCTTTGTATAAAAAGATATAAAATGTAAGAGAATAAAGAAAAAAACTAAACAAGAACTTTCTACTGTAGAGTAAGAAATGAAAAAAGAGAAAAAATATAGGTGTATAAGCTATTACATATATGTAATATATGTTATTACATATATATAAGCATATGTCACGCAAGTTTTAGACACTTTTTGCCGAGTCTCCGTGTCCTTAAATTAGAGAATAGGTGGGTCCGACCTTTAGACTCATACCCCGTACCCGACACCTGCACCCGAGTCCAAGTAACATAGCTTGACAGTGATGGATCAGTGATGGATCATGAACACCAAGAGGATAGCCCATTTTTTTTACTTATCTGATATTATATAGAATTTGTAGGAGAGAATACTCGATTCCAAGTTTATATACGAGGGAGAGTGTTTATGAGTGAAGGCTTAAGGTTTGGAGAGGAGGCTTCGCCCAAATGTCAAGGCAAGATGGTGTCTCCAATCCAAACTTATAAACTATTGTTTATTAATTGGAATACCCGATGTTGGATTATTCTTAACAAAATAATTATCCTGCAAAAAGTGAAAAAGATTATAAACTAAATAATTATAAGCCTAACCTAATAAATCAGCAACAGCCATATTTTTATCCGTTAGTAAATTATACTACGAATTCCTCACTTCTTCCCTAAACTTGTAGAATCCAATTCCAACAGGTTATGATTAAACAGTTTGTGAGCAGAAAACTGAACTAGATCCATGGAATGATGACCGAAGTGAACCATAATATTAAGGAATGGGACACGTTGTTTACCCAAAACCTATGATTCTACGATGACTAAAACAATGCAGGAAAACATTGTCTAAAAGAGATAAAACTCCATTTTGAACTGGTCATCACGTCCCACTTTAGTATTGGTTTAACAATGCTGCCTGCAGGTGCTCTAAGAAAAGGCAGAGAGAACTTGGAAAGAATGAGATGTCATGAAGTCATGATACAAAGAGAGAATGCGGTCAACTTGTGTGTGTGTGTGTGTGTGTGTGTGAGTGAGAGAGAGAGAGAGAGAGAAAGAGAGTCTTGTACCAACGCATGCTTTTCTACTTTACTCGCTCGACAAAATAAAATAAGCATAAATGTAAAATAGAGAAGAATGAGCAAATTCAAGCTGACAACTTTATTAGTTTATGTAACTTTTTAATATCTTAAAAAAATTTATCAAGAAGGACATGCAGCTGAAAAAGAAAAAGAACTGACTTCCCCCCAAAAAAAGAGAGACACAACCTTTTAACAAAAGGTTAGTTGTCAAACAAAGTGGGACATGTGACAAAAGAGATACAACACAAAAACAAAAAGAGTCAGCAAGAGAAGGAGATTAGGAAAAGACTAGAATGTAACTAAAAAAAAAAGCAGAACTAGAAGAAGTATTTCAGTAAATAGACGAGAAAGATCATGAGGAAGAAAGATCAATTACGGACAGATATCCAAAGAGAAAATCAAAGGTGACGTAGGAAGAATAAAACAACTTAAAAGCATAAAAACACTCATTAACTGAACTACTATACAATCTTTTAACTTCTTCCGTGAACAATAAGCCCAATGCTATAAAACTTGAAACTGTAAATTAATTAGAAGCCTAAAATTCTAAAGGTTTGGCAAATCAAATACTAATGCAAGTTAAAACTTGAATTTTATTTCTAATCATAAATAATTTTAATTTTAGAAATTCACATATAAACTTATGCAGCACAAGAAAGAAAAAGCAAAATAGAAAAGAGAGAAAGGAGGAAGAAAGTGGAATTAATTTAGAGAAAACAAACAAATTCGTGATGCTTGTTAACCTGATCTACTTCCAATCCTCCTACATCCTAAGAAAAGATTAGTAATTAAAAGCACAGACAAGCAAAATGCTAAATTTTTCTTTCGTTTCATGCAAAGCAGAATGCTATTTAAATAACAAGAATTCAAATCTTCAAAAACTTCCTATTATGGTTCTGACTCCTGATTTGTTTTCCATTAATGCACACCAATTCAACATCAATTGAATCTAATCCAAACTGAAGCTCAATTATAAAACAGAAATCAACAATGTAAAGATTTAATGAAGGAGATTCCATGACCGTATAGAACTCCTCAAAGTAGAACAATGTGAACATTTAGATGGGGTAAAGATAAACATTTCACGAAGGAGGAAAGGAAGATAACATTCAGGTCTATTTAATGTTATGACTTCCAAGATCAGGCAATGTTAGTCACCAGACTAGCACAAAAATTGTACAATTTCAAAGAAGCAACAAGACTTTACTACGATAAAGTCAAGAAAGAATGCCAAAACCACAAAGGAGTTCATGACTCTATGCTTTAGTCAGAAGCATATGGAACTTCATTACGTGGACACGTTTTTAATATGATGACACTCATATTAATATCAAACACTTTAACATCTTGTTCAGCGGAAATTCTACAGCTTACCTCTGCTTCATAGAAAGTTTGGAATTATAGACTGAAATCCATTGTGTTGCTGGAGCACCCAATCGAATTTTTTTCCTAGGTTCCCCATCACCTTCCAAGTCAACAACTAGCCTTCCCCTTTTCTGCCCCAACTATAATACAAAAATAAAATAAAAAGATAAAGTAATTGTCATAATTTAAAAAAAAATAAAAATAAAAACTCGGGTAATTCAAGATTGGATAAGATTCACTTTTGAAAGGAAACTCATTCTAACTCCATTTTTTTCAGAAGAAACAATGTATAATCATATTAACAAGAATTATGGACAAGAAAAGCCAACCCATCCTAATCACATCTTCATTGACAGCAACTTTTTCTCCAATTACTCACCCAAGGATTTAGATTTACTTTTTTTTGTCAAAAGGATTTAGATTACTTAACATAACCCATATAAGGCGATTGCAGAAGAAAGTGCAAAATGAGATTATTCCATCAATCAACTCCTCTTGATCATTCAATGGTGGATCTTCCATTATTTAAACTGTCAATAATATGTATTTATTTGTAGTGATCAGCAATAAATGATAAAATAAAATGGCATAATCATTTATGGTGCAAGTGACCAAAACACCTTTAGAGCAGCATCAGTTCTAATAGGCCGTAGTGATGCATTTGATCCTATGCTGCTTTCAAATAGGGAAATAAGCTTTGAGTAGTTCGGCTCTTCGTCAAATTTCACATTTGTCACCATCTCAAGAAATTGCCGAAATGGGAGGGGACAGAGGCCGCAAAGCATCTCAGGAGAAGTTGCCATCTTCTTCTTACAAACCAGAAAGCCTTTGTTCTCTCCCTGTTGTTCCATAGATTACGGAAGAAATGGATCAGGATTTTGAACAAATGAAATTTCCTGAATGGCTTCAAAATCGAACTGAACTTACAAGAAAACCTTGCCAAGGAAGATTTCCTTTGAGAAGGAATATTAGTGTATATGCCAATGACTCAAGGTCGTCCCTTCTGCTTCCTGTTCTCCCCAAGTGAGCATGAACACTTGCATAACGCACTGTACCCCTGCCAATTTAACTAGTATAAGAACCTGTTTGATGTATATAAGCATGCATGGCAAACAAATAACTAAAACAACTACCTGAAGACATCAGGCCTTTGATCATAATCCACATGTCGACCAGATGCCAGCTCTTTCCACCTAGATGCTAAATTGGGAATAACTACTAATTAACTGGAATTTTTCAGCGCAATTTCTACATAACAAGTTAGAGAAAAAACTATGGGAGCAAATACACATAAGATGGATTTTAGTCCCAAAGCTTACATAAACCAAGGTCTACCAGATACAGCTTCTTTTCATCAGATGTTCCAGGCTGTCCAAGCAAAAAATTTTCTGGCTTTACATCACCATGCACAAAACTGCAGCAAAAAAGTTTAAGAAAATAGAATGATAATGGTTTCAGAAGAACGATGAATCATGCAACTGCTGATTCTCAGAGCATAGTTTAAAACAACAAAGTAACTAATGGAAAGGTTAAAAACCCTCTCAAGTGAAGCTTCTCTAGTATTGATATTGCCTCCACCGCTATACAAGCAACCATTTCTTCAGTCAACCTGTTTAAAGTGATAAGACTCAGAATATTAAAATGCAAACAAGAAAAAGTTAACTATAAAAATGATAGACAGCTACATACGACTGCTTATTTGAGTTCCAGATATCCCATAAACTGGGGCCAAGCATATCCATGACCTAGAAATATAAATGTTGCAAGTACCGATACAGTGAATGTATATTACACAAACTGATAATTTTAATAAGAAAAACAATTTTTTTATTGTGGCAGATGTAAAACTTACAAGAACATAATAGTCTCCTTGTCGGCCCTTGTGATGGACTAAAGGAAGTCCATAACAACCATTTAGAGTACTTCAACAGAAAAACAGCATTTGAAAAGATAGAAATAGTTATTAGTTAGGAAGCACAACAAAGAACCAGAACTATTTTCCAGATATAAGTATAAAAAATCAGCGCACTTGTAAACTTGCCACTCATACGGAGGGCCATTAGTGCATCCCTTGCTGTTTCGACGTTCAAACTTTAAAGCAACCTTGAAAGAAAAATAGCATGTAAAAATTGAAGGCAATTGTTGTGCAGATCTTATATCAACTTAATAATGCCAAAACAAGAGAAAGATATAAAATTATCTACAGAGTACCTCAATCGCATTTGGTCCCATTCGTCCTGTACCGCCAGCTACCCTTTTTCCTACATAAACTTGTCCAAAGCCTCCTTTACCCAATTTTCGTTCCACCTTATATACAGGAGAGCTGCCAAACTGCACCTGGAAAATATATAACAAAATTCCTCAATCAGCCTGAAATTGTAACTCCAGAAGCCCGTGTCAAATAGATGCTATGCATAATGCATAATGCATATTAACAGAAAAGGAAGAGTAGAAAATATAGTAACAAGATATATTATGAGTTTTCAAATTAACACAAGCCGATGCATGAAACGTTAGACTGTCAAATATGTCATGGTTTGTAATGGTTGATAAGAATGTGTGCATGCAGCTAAAACATTTGCATGGTTTGTAATGGTTTGTAATGGTTGATAAGGATGTACTCACATATTATGAATGTTTTGGAGGTTAGAGTCCTAAGGTTCATTTTTTTTCAGCAGATAAGACTTGAATCAGGATAACCAGACTCACAAGCATGTTTTTCATTCGAATTAGGAAAAGTAGCTTAAGCCTTAATATTACATCATAATAAACAAAATTTAAACATTCCATTCATTAGAAACAAAGAAAAAGAAAAGACACATTTTTGTACTCCAACCTCGATATCTGAATAGTGCTACAATCTCACTGACTCCATGTCCAACAGTAAAGAACAATTAAAAAGTAAGGAGGAAAAATGTGTTTGTTATGAACAAGTATGGCATGTGCAACTGAGTGGTTTGACAATGAACTATAAGCCATGAGATTATGTGATCTAGGACCAGGGGCGGATAAAAGTGGGGGTGATGGCCCCCTGCCTACGAGACCCCCTCCTACATTACCCATATGTATGTCAACTCCCCGGCCCCCAACTCTCTCGCTTACCCAAACGTCTACATTTTTCCTATAGATTATAGATGAAGGTGTTAATATGATTTAATTTATTTTTATTTCCTTTTTATTTATTTTTTTTAGACTCCAATTAATTTGGGACGGAGGCTATGTTGTTGTATTTATATTTCTTTATTGATTTATTTATTTTGGGGAGGGCAACCACACTGACTAATCTACACTCAGGCACAGTCAACATCACATGAGGCGGCCCACCCAACCCAATTTTTTTCATCAACGTGACTCAAACCGGTGATCGCAAGGCGGCACCTAGGTCGTCGCTTATGCATCGCCTGGGTCATTTTGAGGCAAAACCACCTAGGCAATAGGTGTTTCTAAATAATTTTTAAGAAATTGAATGAGCAAACTAGAATAAAGTTTGGTACAATGATACCTACCAAACAACAAAATCTTAACATAGTTAATGTTACATAAGGAAAAAAAAAAAAGCTTATTAGTATCCTTGAAGTATATGTGGATTATAGTGTCTAATAGAAATTATCGTAAATTAAGGACCTATACATAAATAAATAATAATCCAGGTAGCTCTAAATAAATATTTTTCTGGCCGCCTAGGCCATATAAATTGTCTCGGGATCGCCTTGGCCCCTTACAATCCTTGACTCAAACTCAAAACCTAAATAATATGATGTATTTGGAGTGTCTTTAATGAATATTTTATCATTTGAATTATAAATGTATTGTGAAAACCAAGAAAGTAAGTTATTTGTTTATTAGAGAACAATTTTTAGAAATAACTTGTAAAAATTATATAAGTTTTATACAACTCTAAATGGGTTGTAAGAGCACGTTTTAGAAAGATCACAAAATCTTGATTCTCTATAAGTTTATGCAACTCAATTTCAAGTTGCGGTTAAAACGCTATGGCCAAAATACTTAGTTAAGGATAAAACTTGTAGTTAATTATAGACATGCCCCTAAAAAAGTGAAGGAAAACCTAAGAGAAATAGAAGTCATTGTGAAATGATCAATTATAATTTTTTATTTCACAAAATATAAAGGAATTCGATTCGCTTTTTCTATTATGATTATCAAACAAAATAAACATAAAAATTATTAGTTTATTATCATATTTGAAATATGTACTCATATCATTCATTTATTTGACAATATTTTTTGGTTAAACAAGATTTGTTCACTGGGTGGGCTTAATTAAATCACTGTAAAACTTGTCAAGGCTCGATTTTTGTAGCCCACCCAAGCCAAATATGTGTCGATATTGAGTGAGTCAATCTAAAGTGTTTCTTCAATTAACTCCATTTAAAATAAATAACAATAAAATGTTTAAAAATTCCAGGCACACGGACACGTCCAAGGCTGGCATATGCAAATTTAACTAGGTCTATCAGTCAAACGATTGGGCTTCAGCAATTTATGGGCTAGGTCGAGACTATATAGTTATCTTTAAATGCAATTAAGCCCAATCCACATTGCGCAGGCCAAGTGGACACCTAACCTAGAAATAGGTATAGGTTAAGAGCTTGCTCCCCCCTAACTAAATTTTTTGCTTCACAGCTATCGAGGACACATGTCCCGTTCCCAACTCACAACTTACGTGGCAAAAACAAATCATGGAAGGCATACACATGAGTGACTATGACTACAATCTTATGGAAATAGACACAGTGTGCTTTCAAAGTAACCATGTAGCCTTTCCTGCATTACAACAAGGCTCAAAACTATCCATAGAACAAGAAATTTTCTAATATTCATACATAGAAGAATCAAATCAATCGATATTATCAAACCAAATTTTAATGTATAATTCTGCAGCAAGAAAAAAAATTTTGCCTAACCTCTCATCTTCAAGATTTTTAAAATATTGATAGTTTCTCACTAGTTGCAATCCAAATACTAAATAAGATGAAATTAAACTTCCGTTCGTCACATCAATGATACAATTCATTTAAATTGTTTGTATCTTTTTCACATTGATACAGCTTGTAGTAACTATAAGATGGCATGAAATGGTATAAAATTACCTCAGTGACCCAAATAGAAAAGAAGGGAACTACCACATTCAAACATTGCCATCTGAAATCCATTAATAACATTATGTGTTTAGGGTTGACATTCTCTAACAGAAGTTACAAACGTGTATATTATTGGTTCACATTCTTTAAACATTGAGGTATGAATGGTTACACTCTTGATACTATCTGATCATGATGAATAAAGTTCTAAGTTTCTAAATGAACACTAACAAAATTTAAGTCCTATAATAGAAGTCCATAAATGCAAACAAAATGAACAAGCATATAAATATGTGTACCCTTTCTGGAAGTGGACTTGTATTGCCTTCCTCCTCAATAGCAACTACTTTTTCTGCACTTCGTTTTGCCCCGTCATCACAAATTGCTACACCGTTTCTCATTGCATTTACAATCCTTTTTCCTCTCCACCTGTGATTGCTTCTTTATTCTTATCCCAGCTTGAGGTCAATGGAAGATTGTCAGTGTCAGCCCATCGAATTATGCGACTACTAGTCCTTGGATTCACAACATGAATTGGTCTGACAATATTAACCTGCTTCAACCTTACCCGAGATTGGCACACTCCACCTCTCAAGTCAGGCATTTCTTCCCCATCAAAAAACTAGTTGGTGATTTCTCTGCCCTCCTTCCAGTCAAGAAAATTACGCCAACTGAGAATCTTTAACTTGAAAAAGGCACCAAAAAGAAGAGTCAAAAAACAAAGAACTGATGCAAACTATGCAAATTCCATTGTTGCAACTTGTAAGCTTTACCTAAACTGAATACATAATATGATTAAGATGCTAAGGATGAAAATTTATCCAAACTCAATCTTAATCATAGAACCCTAGTTAATCGCAGATATTGTTCCTTAAATGATCAATTGCATATATTGATTTTGTTGTTGAACGGCTAATTGATATCAATCCATAATAACAGGTAATATTTGATTAAGAGTTCAGGTCTTAAAACAAGACCTGAACAATGTACATAGCGAACACAATCTAACCAAAAAGATGACAATAAACTTGAAACACAAATCAAGTGTGAGGAAACCATTTTGATTATCTACTAGAGTAACAGAATCCAATTTATTACTGCCAAGCATAATAAGCCAACCTTGTAAGTCACTATCTTAAATTTTCACTTGCAATAAAGCTAAATTGAGCCCTTCATTCTACAGCTTGTAAGTTCTAGCTATGCAAAACCCAAAACCAAACCCAATTAAAGCAAATCAAGGAGACGACCGTCCACAAAATAAAGTGACAAATAAGATGATATAGCTCAAAAATATCCTAGAAAGCACGAGATCGGAGTCTCATGAATGTAAAAAATTGGGTTGGGAGGGCTGCCCCTATATGGGGCCTAACAGTGCCCAAGCATTGATCAGTTAGTGCAGTTGGCGCCCAACACCACTTGGGAAACTTAAAAAAGTATGTCCTAGAAAGCAATCTGCCTTCACTGCGGTCCCCATGGACCGCGACCCAGATGAACTTTTAGGGCAAAAAACTGTTCCAAATTCCGTACATACTAAGAATTCTCAAATTCAGAGGATCTAGTATCTAAGTTTCAGATTTTGGTCAGAATCCAGATAGAACTGATCATCAAAATAAACATAGAAATCACCAAACTGAGAAATCTAAATCACCCAATTTTGCTATTGAAACATTGAGCAGAACGAACACCCAATAAATTGAATGATTCCATGATTTGTAATCGCTAATGAAAACGAGAAACCCCAATAAATCTTAGAACAACAACAGATAAACAAAAGGAGATAATATTGAAATGAAAAACCCACCACTCAATTCATCCAAAGAGCACCGAGACCAAAAATTGGGTGAAGAATATGATGGTACGATGAGTTTTAAAAGATGTAAACGTGGACGGCGAAGTCGTATAGGCACTGCTAACTTACGCAAGTACAGGCTTTCTTTTTTTTTCTTGATACCACTTACGCAAGTACAGTTCTAGAGGGGTGTAGGGCACATCCAATTCCGACAAATTATCATGGATGAATTTTTGTATCCCTTGGATTACTGGATTAAAAAAGAGACCATTTTTAAAGTTAAATTTCTATCTAGTAAGATTGGGTACAAAAAAAATGGGTACTACATAGGATAGACATTATCCACATATCCAAGAGGTGGCATCAATTCATATTGGATACCATATGCATGAGGTCTGAAACTCAAGACCGACGAGAACGAATCAATAAAATTTGAAAACTCCAAAAAAATATATGAAAACCACTAAAATTTTAGTGGGTTTTGCACGTAATCACTAGATATGCTTGATTCCATCGACATTTTTGTACCCAAAATGTGAGATTAAAGCTCTAAACTCAACAATAACAACACAAAAATTGATTAAAAAATTAAAAAAAAAAAACTCAAGAAAAACAAGAAATCGAAATGAATAAAGGTGGGAAGCGCACTCACACGCATCAAATCGATGTGGTTTTACTCCGATTTCATCATAGTCTGATTGGATATGAGAGGCGATTTGAGAGAGGGAGAGTAAGTTGTGTGACTGGGGTATGCGTGGATGGGTTGAGCGATCTATGAATGAACAAAAAACCCTTTTTATATGAAGGGCAGTTAGGTTATTTCAATTTTAAAAAAACATGAGGTACACTCGACAAAAAATAGTGTTCGTTCACCCGTTCCCTTTAAAAAGTTAATTAATTTTTTTTTGGTAGGAAAAAGGTAATACATTTTACACAAGTGATCACATCATATATTTTACAATTAACCAATAAATAAAATAATCATTATTTTTGTATATATTTAAATATCAATTTTTAAAGAAGATGCGCTGAAGGTAGCTAATTGTGTAAAAGGAGGTTTCTTCACTTGTAAAGAATACACCAAGTTGTATATAATCTCTACATTCTTAACTTTAGCTCTCTTCTCTCGTCTCCTCTTCTCTACTTATTCTACTTGGTTGTAATGAACCTAAATTCTAACTCATGCCACGTGTCAAATTAGGACGTACGTGGGCACATTCGCGCGTGATACAGTCGTGCAATTCTCGGTTGTCAATGCCGAGGTATGTTATTTTTGTTTGATGTTTTGTATTATATTGTATTACCCAAATGTGAATTTCAATGTCCCAAATATGTAAGGACGTTTGTGATGGCCTCAGTTTTCAAACCTGAACTGGGCCCCGCCCGACCTAGACTTACGTGAAACCTCGAGCCCGTCTCGAACGAGGCACGCAAGACTAGTCAGTCTTACCTTACCATTTACCATTCATTTACAAGTTTACCATATTGATTAGTGAGTTATTATCAAAATATAGCATAAGCAAAGCTCAAACTAATTAATTAATCATAACCAAAATAAACAAGACATCCTAACATGTAGAAACCTCATATATGTAAATCATCATAAATGACCAGTCAGAGGAGAGCAACCCAATAGATAAAAAATTTTCCAGAATCTCTCACATAACCAAACCCAAGTTTCAAAACAATATATACAAACAATAATACAAAAAAAAAATCACCTAACAGGAAACCGCTCCAAAAATATATCCTCAAATCAAACCTCCTAACTGCAGAGCCTTCCCTTTACTACTCTAGGGATCTACACTCAAAAATTCACAAGAAAGACAAGCCTAGGTAAGTAACGTCAAGCAGAACAATAATACAACATTTCAAAATAAATAAACATTGATCTACATTAATGTTGATAGAAAGAAAGGAAATAAGAAACGCATTAAATGTATAAGACTGTAAATAAATCAATCGAAATGTGACTGTTTGAGTAACGAAAAAGAATGGCAAAGGGTCCCGACAACCATCGGTGAGTCGAGGTAAAACCTTCAAGACTCAGGTTTAGGACGAGAACACGACCTACCAGTCCTAACCTTTGCGACTATAAGATATCCACAAACCCAGATACGCAAACCCTATTGGGAGATATCAACAGCATCCAGATAAGAGATCATATCGCAGATAAAAGTAACCATGACACCTTTGCAGTGGATCACTCAACCAACAGAGAATTCAAAGGATATAATGATAAACAAAGCATTAACAACAAATTAAAGCTCAAGAAATAACTATAAAAGTTCTCACTGGTTTACTTACCTGTAATCCAACTAATTACACACTCTACGAACCCTGACACGTATCCTACGACCTCTCGTGTCCCATCAATGTTCAAAAACCCCTAATGCATTTAAATTGAAATTCCCATTATTAACCCTCATTTTAACCAATTTCATTTATTAACCCATTTGGGTTGATTACCCGAGTATTAGGTTGTATTTGAACCCCTTAAGGTACCCGAGAGATCCCCGAAAATTTTTGAAAATTTTATGAAAATTAGTCCCTGTGAATAGTAGCACGCCGCCGAGACGTCGTGGTCTCATGACTAGACGGCGTCTTCACGACGTCGAGACTACCTTTACTGCCCAACATGTACGTGGGTGATGTCGTGTGTTGGAACTTTCACGGCGTCTCCACGGCGTCTTCCCTATGAGGCCCTGCCCAGGACGTACGTGAGTGAAGCCGTGAGTTGGAACACTCACGGCATCGCCACGGTGTCTTGTGCAGAACGCCTCTGAAATGGGGTTTTCAACACCCTAGCTCGTGTTGCCATGCTTCGAGCCTATCCCAACTATAACCAAACATCCAAACATACACCAATCCACCCTCGGCACGCGTCAAAACCGACCACAACGTTGATATGTCGAAATCACACAAAATTCCCCAAAATTCAGAAAAAATCTCAAACACCTTCAAATTTGAAAATCATTTCACAAATAATATTTTGATCCTTCCATTGATTCCAATTTAATCAAAACCACTCATAAAAATCAAATTTCTCAACTTGTTTTTCGAATTCATTGCGACAAAACCCCACAAAACACTGCTAAAACGTAAATACCGATGTGAGGAGTGGAGATCCACCTTAGTTTTCGAATTTGATCGCTCCAATTGCATTGAATTGCGTCGAAACCTCCAGAACCCATCGTGCTTCACGTTGTGTGTGTCATTCAAGAGGTGAGAATGAAATGGATGAGAGAGAAATGGTGATGACGATATTTATACTCCTCTCATCATCAAAGCCCACATACGGATCCCGAGGCTCATCTTGCAGCCTCAACACGTTCTAGCCACCAACTCTAACACACACTTGTAACTTCATTATTAGGTGACACTATTCCTTATTTAGGCCCTTTTTTTGCACAATACTCGAGCTTACGAGTTTGTTCCAAACACCAAACTTGTTTATTACATCGCCCCGGACGTACTAACGTATCCGACGCATTTTACAACTTTTAATTATTATTTATTTTGTATTTTGTCAGTGTTTTTAATTCAATTTAATCCCCCGAACTACTAATTACACAACCAGCATTCGCCCGAAACCACGTTATTTCATGTAGCACTCGAACCGAACTATTCCCATACCAACGCTCCCACTCAAACATCCTCGCACATTTAGTACATTGGAATTATACATACTTGGGTAATATAATATAATACAAAACACCAAACACAAATAACATACCTCAGCGTCGACGACCGAGAATTGGGCTTTGTATCACGGCAAATGGCCCATGTATGACTTAAATTGACACATGGCACAAGTTAGAATTTAGGGTCGTTACAGTCTTCTAAACTAATTGAAATTTCGTCCTCGAAATTAAAACGAACTAATGGAAAGACTTACCCAATCAGAAGAGGTAGGGAAAATACTCGCGCATATTGGACTCAAGCTCCAACGTCAGCTCCTCATCACCGTGGTGTTGCCACTTGACTAGTACTGACGGGATCTTCTTATTCCTCATAATCTTTACCTTCTTATCCAGTATCTGAATAGGCTACTCGTCATAGGTGATGTCCTCCTTCAAGTCTATCTGGCTCAAGTCTACCATCGATCTCCTACTCTCATTCGACCTATCAAGTCAGAGCATCGATATGTGAAATACAGGGTGAACTCCAAACAACTGAGGTGGCAATTCCAACTCATACGCGACTCTGCCTATACGCTTCCCAACTCGGAATGGACTAATAAATCTCGGCGCAAGCTTCCCTCTGATCCCGAACCTCTTATAACCCTTCATCAGAGACACCTTCAGGTACACGTAGTCCCCGACCTTATACTCTAACTCCCCGTGATACAAATCATAATATCTCTTCTATCTATCCTGCGCATCTTTCAGCCTCTGCCGAATTAGGCGTATGTTCTCTATGTGATCTACAATAATCTTTGGCCCAACAGCTGCTACATCCTCTGGCTCTGCCCAGCAAGATGGAGATCTGCATGACCTCCTGTATAATGCCTTAAATTGTGCCATACCAATATTGGCATAATAACTGTTGTTGTAGGCAAACTTACACAAGTGAAGATACTCCTCCCATGAACCACCGTACTCCAACACACACATCCTCAACATATCCTCGAGTATCTGTATCAGACGCTCTGACTGTCCATCAATTTGTGAATGATAGGTGGTGCTGAGATCTAACCGCATGCTGAACTGTGCCTGCATATTTTGCCAAATCTGTGAAGTGAACTGTGGCCCTTGTCAGACACAATCGAAATAGGTACACCGTGCAATCGAAATATCTCACGTTCGTACAATAAAACCAACATATCCACCCAATGTGTGGTCGAAACTGGTAAAAAGTGCGCAGACTTCGTCAACCTGTCCACAATCACCCATATGCTATTATGACCGCGCTGAGACCAAGGTAAACCACTGACAAAATCCATTGCTATATGCTCCTACTTCTACTAAGGAATGGGAAGTGACTGTAGTAACATGCTAGGTCTGCGATGCTCAACCTTAACTCGCTGAAAAATCTCACACCTCGAATATAATCAGAAACAGCGGTCTTCATCCCCGGCTACTAAAACAGATGACGCACATCAACATACTTCTTGGTCCTGCTTGGATGAACCATAAAACACAAGCAGTGTGCCTCATGAAGTATCTCATCGTGTAGCTCAGTCACTAATGGAATCCGCAGTCGCCCTCTAAATCTCAAGCATGAGTCTGTCGACTAACTCCAATTTGGATGATCTGGACTTTGAGCGAACTCCAAAAATCTGCCATACTCTTCGTCGACTCTCTGACCATCTAGTAGACTTTGAATAGAGACAGTCCGAATCCTCAACTGGTCACAAATCAATACTCTAGTACTGATCGAAATATCAACAGAGTACATCCCTTCAACCGCCTCGAGCAAACCATACGCGTGTGTCATGTGGCAAGTAACAACATCTAAGTCAACTCCTCTACGGCTCAATGCGTCTGCAACCACATTGGCCTTCCCTGAGTGGTACTCCAAAGAGAAATCATAACCCTTGAGGAACTCCAACCAACGCCTCTGTCTTATATTCAGATCCTTCTGAGTAAACAAATATTTCAAACTTTTATGGTCAGTAAACAACACAAACCGCTCTCCATAGAGGTAATGACGTCAAATCTTCAGTGCGAACACCACTACCGCCAACTTCAAGTCATGAGTAAGGTAATTCTGCTCATGTATCTTCAGCTATCGCAACGCGTAAGCAATCACTCTACCGTCCTGCATCAAAACACGGCCTAAACTGACCTTTGAAGCATCAATATTCACCTCAAAACCCTTCCCTGACTCATGCAATACTAACACTAGCGCAGTAGTCAAACGATCCTTCAAGGTCTAGAACGCTTGCTCACAACTGTCTTCCCACTGAAATCTAACGTCCTTCTTCGTCAATTGTGTCATAGGCGCCGCAATCTTCGAGAAGTCACATGCAAATCGCCTATAATAACCTGCCAAGCTAAGGAAACTGCGAATATCTGACACTGATCTCGGTGTAAGCCAATCAATCACTGCTTTGACCTTTGCGGGGTCCACTGACACTCCGCCTACTCCGACGATGTGTCTTAGAAATCCGATCTTTACAAGCCAAAACTAGCACTTATTGAACTTAGCGTACAATCTGTGCTCTCTCAGAATCTGCAACACCAATTTGAGATGCTCCTCATAGTTCTCATGAGTCCTGGAGTAGATCAATATATCATTGATGAACACGATGACAAAACGATCCAGAAACTGTCTCAACACTCGATGCATCAAATTCATAAACATCGCTTGTGCATTAGTCAGCCCAAAAGACATGATTGTGAACTGATAATGTCCATATCGAGTGTGAATGCGGTCTTCTCCCCATCCTAAATTAGAAACGCAAAGAAGGAGAAGGAAATAGCGAGATCCAAAGTGAGCTCGAGGTCGAGACGTCGAGGAGAACGTTGAGGTTGTTGTTTTTGGTGTTGTGTTGTTGTATGTGTGGTGTGTATGCGACGGTGGTGATAATGGTTGAGCAGATCCGCCATGGCCGAGATTAGAGGGCTCGGTCGAGTTGGGATTGAGGTGAGAACCAATCCCAACACAAAAGAAAAAAAAAAGGTTGTTACAACACTGGAGAAGATAACCCAAACGGGTTAGGTCAAGGTGACCCGACCCGGGTGGGTCAAACGGGTCATGGCCCACCCAGTTGGGGAGGGCCAGACCCGATCCGGGACCCACCCACCCATTATTATATTAATAAATAATTATTTATTTCAATTAAATATATTTAAAAGGATTTTAATTGAAATAAAATTCTAGAAAATAGGGAAAATTCTGGAAAAATTATAGAAAATTATATTTTCATCAAATAAAGAGAAATTTGGTAATTTCCATGAAAAGTGAAGTATTCGGGGTTCTTACGAGGCGTTATGTCAGGGTTTTTGCCTTGAAAAGAGTGAAATTGGCAAAAAATAGCCATGAAATTTATAAAAAATCAAGGAAAATATGGGAAGTGGATTTATAAATCAAGATTTTCCAGATAGGCTCTAACATGATGTAAATGGATAAAAAATGATTACCAGGTGCTTAATGGATTGGTGACAAGCGTGTGGAGTCATTTTAGTGGCGTGTGAGAGCTGCGAGCGCGAAGTTAAGCGAGGTATTTGTGAGTAAAATCAACCAGAGTATTTACATTATTTCATTTATGCATTTACTTAGTTGTTATCCTTGTTTAAGCATATTTCTTTGTGGATTATATCTTTGTTGGATTAACTTTGGTCATATCTATCCTTATTGATTTATTGGCTTAGTGTTGATTGGATTCCAAAATGAGTGGTTTATTGGGTCTAAGGGAGCAATATGGTACTTACGGTCTACACCGGGAGTACACGGACTCTGGACGTGGTTAAACCCGCAGTTTGGGATTGCGGTGACCGTATGTTGAACTGTGTGTGACGCTGCGGTGCCCGTATGCGAACTAAGTGTGACTTGGGGCTAAGTGCCTTATTTTATTGGGACATTTAGATGCCTTTTCTTTAAAATTCGACACTCATTTATCGTTATGATTTCATTGCTCATCATGTTGTCTTTTATGTGGATATCTATGCATGATACTAGCCATTTAGGACATTTGAAATGGTCCCATTTTACTCTCTACATCACTTGAACGACCCAAACTCCGAGCACTTAAAGAACTAGGTATACGAATCCGAAATTTATACATGCTAATCTTAGCAAGACTGATGTAATGGAAATAAATTGTGATGGAAATGTATAAATTAGCTAATTCCATTGCAATATGTTTAAAATTTGTTAATGTAGATTATTGACGCTAGCGAGGAATGACCCCACGGGGTGCGTGCGGCTTGATGTGGTAAATTGTGATGGTATAAATTAGCTAATTCCATTGCAATATGTATGTTAATGTAGATTATTGACGAGTGGAATGACTCGGGGTAGTCACGGGATACGAGGCACGGGGTGCTTAAACTAAGGTGAGCTTACCCGTAAATTTTGGGAATTTATTGAATAAAATAGGAATTGGTATGAGCTAAATCAATTGGAAATTTGTAAGTCATATAGTTGAACTGAATAAAACAACAACAGATTGATGATCCTCGAGATGCACAAGAGGGTGTTGAGTGTCATGATTAGGTGTATAAGGTTGGAGTGACACGGGGTGATCGGGAACCTTGGATATTCCTCGAGATTCGTGCACACACTTGATCAAATGCCAAGTATATATATACCATGTTTGAC
Source organism: Stephania japonica (assembly GCA_039657345.1). Lineage (NCBI taxonomy): Eukaryota > Viridiplantae > Streptophyta > Magnoliopsida > Ranunculales > Menispermaceae > Stephania > Stephania japonica. The sequence continues at coordinate 39,987,866 of CM077559.1, forward strand.
CGATCAAATGGGGAGAGTGAGAGTGAGGTTTTGAGAGAAAGCTTGAAGGAGAGAGAGAGATCGTTGGAGAAGAGAGGAGGAATCATCAACCAAAGTGTGAAGAAAGTGATTTTGGCATCCAACAACGAGATCAAGAGGTGAGATTTATGACCTTCTCTCAATTCTTTCCAATTTGTAGAGGGTTTTGGGTATGTTGGTGTTGAATCCGTGGGTTGGTGTAGTGCATATATTTCTGGAGATAATTTGGTATATTTTGAGTGCTATGAAGGTGGAGAATGTGTTTTAGTGATTGGCTTTGGTGTTGATGATGATATGGAAATGGGTTTGAAAAGGGTGATTTTTATGATTCTTGGATTTCGAGTTTAATTCGATAACTTTGTGGTTAAATGGAGTTTTTGAGGTGGATTGTGAGTCTTTGAGGTGTTGGAGTCGAATAAATGAGTGTATGGGGTGATTGGAGTTCAGAATTTTTGAACTGTAAAAATCTGGACAGAGCGCGATTAGCGCGCTAATAGGAGGACTTAGCGCGCTAATTACCCTCTGGAAAACGATGAACAGTGACTTAGATGAATTAGCGCGCTAATTCATCTTATTAGCGCGCTAATAGTTCATTGGAATGTGAAAAATTGGAAAATGAGGAAATGAGTCTAACCAACATTTTAAACCTATTAATTGATGATTAACCCTTATAAATGAATTCCAGGAGTCTCGAAATAGTAATTGGAGCCGGGGTTTAGTCGGGAATCGGACCGGGAGTACTATCGGGGATTGAAGAAATCGAGCCGGGGAAATTAACTTGGGGGAACGAGGAGTGCGAATTGAGGTGTGTAGTATCCCAATTGAACTTCACTTTAAGTATTTACTTGTTTGATTTATTTGAATTCTGTTCCATTTATTCTCTACTTCGTTTCATTATTGCTTTACGGTGGTTGAGTACTCTCACTGGTGACTTTACGGTAGTTGAGGGTACTCCTACTGGTGTCTTTACGGTGTTGAGATCACTCCCCACCTGGTGCTTATTCGTTACGGCCATAGGGTCCACTAAGTCATAGCACTTGTCTAGGCATACACCGGTGAATAGGCTACCGGGTATGGTAGGCTTGTGTGGGTGCGCCGTGGGTCTACGCCGCCACCTGAGGGTTAGGGCCAACCCATTGGTGTGTTTACGGTTGGTGCCAGGGAGAAAACCCGAAGTATGACTTGATTTCTATGTGCACGTACTTTGTTTCATCACTATATTTATGCATGCGATGTTCCCTTTTACAGTTGTCTGTACTTCTTTTATTCCGCATGTTTAAATTATAGTATTTTCAATTCCAGTACTTTACTTTCGTAATTACTTGGTGAATTTCCTTGGGATTACTCACTCTGGACTCGTCATCTGTCTTTTTGTGATGGCTGAGTGCAGACCCTAGTACGAGCCGGGGAAAGGGCAAGCTTGAAGAGTACATCGGTTGACAGTTTTAGCCCCACTCGTACGTATGTTTATATTTATTCGTTTTATGTCGGGTTTTGGGCTTGAGAGAGATAGGTTGTACATTCTGATATTTTGAGAATTAGAAGAGATGTATATGATGTACATTGGATATGGTTTCCACTTAGGTATTTTGCTCATAATATACATGATATACAAGATAAACCTTTATGTTGTTCATTTAGGCTTAATTTGTTAATTTTGAGGTTATATGATATTAACTCAATCAAATGTAATAAGAATTGGTTAATGATGGATAATTGGGCGTGGGACACAACTGGTGGTGACGTGGACAGTTGTGGGCCCTCGTGGCCTCCCGTGGTGGACCAATGTGGAAATTGGGGCCGCCACATTTTGGTATCGAGCTTAGGTTTAAGGAATCTAAATTGAGGAAGGAACCCGCATGGAATAGGGATTATAGATACCGCCAGCATTTGATATGGCTATATTGGGAATTGGAGATTTACCAAATAGAATAAACTTAATGAATAAATTTTAGATGTGGAAACCACAAGTGAATGATTAAAGGCTTAGTTGGGAAGTGATGTGAGGCGGGTAAATTTAGGAAATTACATATGCGTATGTTTTTTGATTGTGTATTATATATTATACGCGTATATACGAGTCGATCCAATGCACGTTGGTTGTGCGGTTTATGATGGACGGACGACTCTCTCTACTCCGCCCACTACTCGGCGGGAGGTTGGAGAGACTAGTGATCATACCACTAGTGACGTGGGCGATTTGCGAGCTATGATTCGAGAGGTGACGACGAGCACGATTGATTCAAAGAGCAAGCAGCTATTGCAGCGAGCTCGAATGGCCGAGCGATGGAGTACATTCGAGCTCGAGGACGCCGATGTAGCACCGATCGCCGAGCGTGTGTTGCACACTGCTACCACTCGACCGCATTAGCACCGGCCATTGTTGCTACACGAAGCGGTGGGTCGAGACGATTATAGAGAGGGTTGAGCTGTGGTAGTACCGGCGAGAGACTACGGTGGTGACACCCACCACTACTGAAAGCGAGGTAGGGACTTCGATCGCTAGGAGTAGGATGTCGAAGCGGCGAAGATGGTGAAGGATTTTATGAGATTTAATCCTACGTACTTCACGGGAGTCAGTGATCCTGAGGTTGCCAGCCGGTGGTTAATGACACATCGACGACTACACCAACTGCTAGAGGTACCTGAGGCGGATCAGGCGCGTATCTCGGGGTATTGTTTGAGAGGTCAGGCCGCAGTTTGGTGGACCACCTACACTGACATACATTCTACACCATCGACGTGGGCAGAGTTTCGACAGTTATTTCTCGATGAGTACATTCCTACTGAGGTGCAGTTGAGGCTGAGAGAGCGGTTTTTGGGATTGCGACAGGGTAACATGACAGTATCACAGTACATGGACCGATTTCGGTATCTCATGATGTATGCCATGGATGTGGCAAACACGGAGAGACTTCAGATTTATTATTTCATCAGAGGCCTGGATGAGAGGATTGGTGGGGTGATAGTTGCGACCGGTGCGGAGACGCTACAGAGTGTTTTTTGACGAGCATTGGCTCGCGAGACGTATTTACGACACCGGGGTGAGCTTGGAGACGGGTGCAGACGAGCTCTCGGTCGATCAAAGACCGAAGAGACAGAGAGAGAGACGATCGACGAGACATGATTATCGGGGACGACGAGATAGACGTTCCGAGCATCGAGAGAGAGACGAGAGGCGAGTAGTGTACGTTCGTTGTGCACTGCACCACCGAGTAGCCTCGACGGCGTGTGCGAGATGGAGGAGGTCGTGGTAGAGGACAGAGAGGTCGAGGTCATGATAGGGCTCGGTTCATATAGTGTCACGATCGATTGGCGGGATACACGACGATGTTTCGGATGTCATCGGATCGGCATATACATAGAGATTGTCCGATGTCGCTTCATCCTCACGACCACGATTGATTGAGCCGGTCGGGGAGAGGGCTCATGCAAATGCTACTACACCTACCGTCGTTCGACCCGGAGCGTGATGCGACTCGTCGGCTCGTCGAGGGTATGTTATCTATATGCGATGTTTCATGCATGTATTATTTGATTCCTAGTAGTACCTTGTCATTTATATCGGGACGTAGGGTCGGACGATTAGGATTACGATTGAGACCTTAGACCCACATCTTGTCCTCGATGCGGCTGCTGGGGATAAGATTTACCCTAACCGGATATGCCAGAATTGTGTAGTAGAGATTGAGGGACACCAGTTACCTGTTGACTTTCGTGTCCTTGAGTATTTAGAGTTTGATGCTTTATTGGGTATGGACTGGTTATCGGCGTATCGCGCACACATTGATTGTTTCGGTAAGATGATAGTATTCGATATTGAGGGTATTCCCATATTTACTTTTGTTGGGACGGCGTCAGACTTACCGATTACCAGAGGTCGATTAGCTACGACACAGGAGATGGAGGCGTTTAGGACGGTGGTTGAACTAGACCTGAGACCAGAGATTAGATTGGAGGATGTTCCAGTAGTGTGTGAGTTTCCTGAGGTATTCCCCGACGATTTGCCAGGTTTACCACCTCCTAGGTCAGTTGAGTTTATGATTGAGTTGATTCTGGGGACGCAGCCGATATACAATCGACCGTACCGGATGTCAGCGTCGGAGCAGGGAGAGTTGAGGTCCCAATTAGAGGAGTTGTTGCAAAAGGGTTTTATTCATCCCAGTATGTCTCCTTGGGGCGCACCAGTGCTATTTGTTAAGAAGAAGGATGGTTCTTTGAGGTTGTGCATAGACTATAGGAAGCTGAATCAAGTGACGATTCGAAATCGTTATCCACTTCCTAGGATTGATGATCTATTCGATCAGTTGGCGGGTGCTAAGTTTTTCTCGAAGATTGATTTACGATCTGGTTATCATCAGTTGAGGATTCGAGAGAGTGATATAGAGAAGACGGCGTTTAGCACGCGTTATGGATTGTTTGAGTTCACAGTCATGCCATTTGGGGTGACTAATGCGCCGGCTATCTTTATGGATTTGATGCACCGAGTATTACGGCCATTTTTGGATCGTTATGTGATTGTGTTCATCGATGATATCTTAATATATAGTAAGACTCGTGAAGAGCACGAGAGACACCTCAGAGATGTTTTGATGACGTTGAGGGAGCATAGATTGTACGCTAAGTTTAGCAAGTGTGCTTTTTGGTTGAGAGAGGTGAAATTTCTCGGACATGTCATTGGTAGTCAAGGAATATCTGTTGATGGAGACAAGATTCGAGCGATCATTGATTGGAGGACACTGAGAGACGATTCTGAGACATTCGTAGTTTCTTGGGGCTTGCAGGCTATTACCGGCGGTTTGTGCAGGATTTTTCGTTGATTGCAGCGCCGATGACGAGGTTGACCAAGAAGAATGTTAAGTTTGAATGGTCTGAAGGTTGTGAGGCAGCATTTTTAAAGTTGAAGAGGAGGTTGACTTCTGCGCCAGTGTTGGCTCTACCTGAGACAGGGAAAGGCTTCTCGGTCTATACAGATGCTTCTGGGACTGGGTTGGGATGCGTGTTGATGCAGGAAGGACACCCAGTTGCATATTTATCGAGGCGATTGAGACCTCACGAGGAGAATTATCCGGTGCATGATTTAGAGCTAGGCTGCGAGCTGTGTTTGCGCTCAAGGCTTGGCGACATTACCTTTACGGGGAGCGATTTATGTTATTCACGAGATCATCGAGTTTGAGGTATCTATTCACTCGAAGGATCCGAATATGCGGCAAAAAAGACGGTGGCTCGAGTTACGAAAGACTACGATTTCGCGATTGAGTACCATCCTGGGAAGGCGAATGTAGTTGCTTGATGCATTGAGCGGAGTGGTGTAGAGAGTCGACCGCTGCGGCGAGATGACACATGAGCATGGATTCTTTGGAGGCTGCGACGGTGTTGTGTTTGTCAGATGCTTTTGCTGATGTTCATATCTGTGGCCAGATGCGTGTTCCTGTGGTGTCGTTAGAGAGGGTCGCTGAGTGGCAAAGGGCTGACGGACATTTTGCTCGCTTCAGCTGTCTGGCTCAGGATCTGGGTTGCACAGATTGGTCTAGTGGTTCAGACCAGTGCTTGAGACACAGAGGTAGGTTGTGGATACCTGAGGTGCAGGAACTATGTGATAGCATTCTTGAAGATGCACACCGTTCGCGGTATACAGTTCATCCTAGCAGGACCAAGATGTATCATGATTTGCGACGTTTATTTTGGTGGCCTGGGATGAAGTCCGATGTGGGTGCATATGTGAGAGCTTGTCATATTTGTCAGCAGGTTAAGGCCGAGCACAGGAGACCAGCTGGATTGTTACAGCCACTACCGATTCCACAGTGGAAATGGGAGCATGTTACGATGGATTTTGTGAGCGGGTTGCCACAGACTGAGAGACGTCATGATGCTGTGTGGGTTGTGATTGATAGATTGACGAAATCTGCACACTTCATCCCTATATCGATGAAGTATTCGTTTCCTCAGTTGAGCATTATTTTTGAGCGAGAGGTTGTTAGATTACATGGAGTACCGCTGTCTATTGTGTCTGACAGAGATCCCAGGTTGACGTCGAAGCTGTGGGAGAGCATGCAGGAGCAGTTTGGGACGAGACTGCAGTTTAGTACGGCTTATCATCCTCAGACAGATGGTCAGTCAGAGAGATTGATACGGATATTGGAGGACATGCTTAGAGCATGCATTTTGCAGTTTGGAGGTGCTTGGGAAGAGTATTTGCCATTGTGCGAGTTCGCGTACAACAACAGCTATCAGGCGAGTATTCGTATGCCACCATTTGAGGCTTTATATGGAAGACCTTGCAGATCACCAGCTTGTTGGGCAGCACTTGAGGACGTGGCAGTGATTGGACCTGAAGTGGTTGTTGATCATACCGAGAAGATTCGCCAAATAAGAATGAGATTGCAAGCAGCTCAAGATAGACAAAAGAAGTACGCTGATAGGTATCTTGAGGGCTTGAGTTATAATGTGGATGACTTAGTATATTTGAAAGTTTCGCCCTGGAAAGGTCATCAAAGGTTTGGGATCAAGGGGAAACTAGCACCAAGGTACATTGGGCCTTTCAGAGTTATGGCACGTGTTGGGACAGTGGCATATAGGTTGGAGTTGCCACCAGAGTTAGCAGGCGTTCATCCAGTGTTTCACGTGTCTATGTTGAGGTTAGCTAAGTCAGGACCGAGGCCGATGGTGGATATTAGACAGATTGAGGTTCGTCCTGATGTTTCATATGAAGAGCAACCTGTGGAGATCATGGATCGTAGAGTTCAAATTCTGAGGAACCGGGAGATTCCGAAAGTGTTGGTACGATGGCAACATCACGGGACTAAGGAACTCACCTGGGAGCTCGAATCGAATATGAGGCAGATATCTCCTCAGCTATTTACTGGTGAGTATTAGTAAGAACCTAAATTTCGGGACGAAATTTCAAATTAGTTGGGAAGAATTGTAACGGCCCAATTTAAAATTTGTCGTTAATTATGACGTCATTGCAGATGTGGATGCTAGCGAGGACAATTGAGGGTCCCACAGCGAGACTGGAACGCACTCGAACTAGGTATACAGTCCGTTTTGTATGCTTGATGTGGTAAATTGTGATGGAAATGTATAAATTAGCTAATTCCATTGCAATATGTATGTTAATGTAGATTATTGACGAGTGAGGAATGACCTCGGGGTGCGTGCGGACACGGGATACGAGGCACGGGGTGCCGGGTAGTCGAGGAAACTAAGGTGAGCTTACCCGTAAATTTTGGGAATTTATTGAATAAAATAGGAATTGGTATGAGCTAAATCAATTGGAAATTTGTAAGTCATATAGTTGAACTGAATAAAACAACAACAGTTGATGATCCTCGAGATGCACAAGAGGGTGTTGAGTGTCATGATTAGGTGTATAAGGTTGGAGTGACACAGGGTGATCAGGAACCCTTGGATATTCCTCGAGATTCGTGCACACACTTGATCAAATGCCAAGTATATATATACCATGTTTGACCGATCAAATGGGGAGAGTGAGAGTGAGGTTTTGAGAGAAAGCTTGAAGGAGAGAGAGATCGTTGGAGAAGAGAGGGAGGAATCATCAACCAAAGTGTGAAGAAAGTGATTTTGGCATCCAACAACGAGATCAAGAGGTGAGATTTATGACCTTCTCTCAATTCTTTCCAATTTGTAGAGGTTTTTGGGTATGTTGGTGTTGAATCCGTGGGGTTGGTGTAGTGCATATATTTCTGGAGATAATTTGGTATATTTTGAGTGCTATGAAGGTGGAGAATGTGTTTTAGTGATTGGCTTTGGTGTTGATGATGATATGGAAATGGGTTTGAAAAGGGTGATTTTTATGATTCTTGGATTTCGAGTTTAATTCGATAACTTTGTGGTTAAATGGAGTTTTTGAGGTGGATTGTGAGTCTTTGAGGTGTTGGAGTCGAATAAATGAGTGTATGGGGTGATTGGAGTTCAGAATTTTTGAACTGTAAAAATCTGACAGAGCGCGATTAGCGCGCTAATAGGAGGACTTAGCGCGCTAATTACCCTCTGGAAAACGATGAACAGTGACTTAGATGAATTAGCGCGCTAATTCATCTTATTAGCGCGCTAATAGTTCACTGGAATGTGAAAAATTGGAAAATGAGGAAATGAGTCTAACCAACATTTTAAACCTATTAATTGATGATTAACCCTCATAAATGAATTCCAGGAGTCTCGAAATAGTAATTGGAGCCGGGGGTTTAGTCGGGAATCGGACCGGGAGTACTATCGGGGATTGAAGAAATCGAGCCGGGGAAATTAACTTGGGGAACGAGGAGTGCGAATTGAGGTGTGTAGTATCCCAATTGAACTTCACTTTAAGTATTTACTGTTTGATTTATTTGAATTCTGTTCCATTTATTCTCTACTTCGTTTCATTATTGCTTTACGGTGGTTGAGTACTCTCCCTGGTGACTTTACGGTAGTTGAGGGTACTCCTACCTGGTGTCTTTACGGTGTTGAGATCACTCCCCACCTGGTGCTTATTCGTTACGGCCATAGGGTCCACTAAGTCATAGCACTTGTCTAGGCATACACCGGTGAATAGGCTACCGGGTATGGTAGGCTTGTGTGGGTGCGCCGTGGTGGGTCTACGCCGGCCACCTGAGGGTTAGGGCCAACCCATTGGTGTGTTTACGGTTGGTGCCAGGGAAAAACCGAAGTATGACTTGATTTCTATGTGCACGTACTTTGTTTCATCACTATATTTATGCATGCGATGTTCCCTTTTACGGTTATCTCAGTATTTTTTTATTCCGCATGTTTAAATTATAGTATTTTCAATTCCAGTACTTTACTTTCGTAATTACTTGGTGAATTTCCTTGGGATTACTCACTCTGACTCGTTATCTTTTCCTTTTTGTGATGGTGAGTGCAGACCCTAGTACGAGCCGGGGAAAGGGCAAGCTTGAAGAGTACATCGGTTGACAGTTTTAGCCCCACTCGTACGTATGTTTATATTTATTCGTTTTATGTCGGGTTTTGGGCTTGAGAGAGATAGGTTGTACATTCTGATATTTTGAGAATTAGAAGAAATGTATATGATGTACATTGGATATGGTTTCCACTTAGGTATTTTGCTCATAATATACAAGATAAACCTTTATGTTGTTCATTTAGGCTTCCGCTGTTAATTTTGAGGTTATATGATATTAACTGAATCAAATGTAATAAGAATTGGTTAATGATGGATAATTGGGCGTGGGACACAACTGGTGGTGACGTGAACAGTTGTGGGCCCGCGTGGCCTCCCGTGGCGGACCAATGTGGAAATTGGGGCCGCCGAGAGAGAGAGGAGAGAGGAGATACTGAACCAAAGAGAGGTAATCTCATTTCCTCCTCTTTCTTCTTTATTTTCTTGTTTGATTTTTTTGTGGGTTAATGGGGTGGCGGCTCCCCTAGGACCCGCCGGATCGAGGCGACGATGCTACAGGGAGCCGCTGGGGAGAACAACGGCGCCACCGAGGAGTAACGGCGTCGTCGTCAACAAGGGGGGACACATAGCCACCCCCATGAAGACCGTGGAGAAGAATGGGGTGGACTCAGCCACCCCACTTCTTCCACCACCACCCCAGTACCGGCGAGCACTGGGGACCGCCCTCGGACGCTGGTCCGAGGGTTGGGGAAGGGGGAAGCATTGCTTCCCCTACCCGGTGATATACCAGGGGCGTCGGCCCCTGGTTTGCCCCCAAGGTCAGACTGGCCCCTGAACAACTCTAGGGGCTAGTCTATCCTTGGGGGGCGGGTTTAACTAGGGGCTGGAAAGCCCCTGGTCAACCAAACAGGGACCAAATTGGTCCCTGGTCAAACAATAAAAATAAATAAATAAAACTACGATGGGCATCGACATCCCGACAAAGACCTTAAATGGCACAACCTGTGGGACCCGCATCATTGGGTCCCTAAAGATAAATTAACAAGTAGAATACTCAACTTTAAATTGAGTTATTTTCTTATGAAGTGTTGTATGAATTGCTTAGATTCACGAGGTGGTTCACGTGGGACCCCAAGCGCGCGAGGAGTCGGTGTACGCATCACGACGGGTCCAAGTAAGTGGGGAGCTTCGCTCATGCATTAAATATGGCTTGCATATTAGATAATTAGGAATTCATGTTATGAATCGATTGACTCGGGTATGGGTTGCGTCGTGATATTGGTTTGGATCTCTATTATCTATGGAATTGTGAATGCAATATTTTGCCCCTTCATGTTATTCGATGCCCTAGAATGTTTGTAAAGTTTCACCGCGGGCCAAATTAGCAAGTAGTCTATACATGGATACCCCAGGATGTTAGTGGTAGTTAACCACCGAGGGTATTACTTGACTAATAGAATGCATAAAGTGAACCAATCGAGGGCAAGGGTTTGGAGTTCCACCCTTTGCTATTTGACGGTTCTTTGGGACGTGTAGCGATGATGGCTTGGATGAAACTACTCTTGTTTTGGTGCAATTATTTAGAGGGCGCAACGGCCATTGCGTTTCCACTAGTTATTGTACCAACCTAAAAGTAGAGGATTTGGTCACCGGATCCTTACCAATATGTAGTTCGCATTAAATGAAAAAACGGACTATATTAGTATATATCTATCACATCTCATTTAAACCTTTTATTTGACTTTCTATGTATGACGTGTAGATTTTTATAAATGAAGAGTGGTGAATATTCTCATGCATGAAATGAATGATTGTTTATCATACGTGTTGTGAAACTTTCATGCTTTTATGTATATTATGGTGGATGGATTACGACTTGCAATATTTATACTTAGATTATATGATGATTAGTTTGGTAATGGAAACTCTATTTATATGTTTCTTCTTAGAAAATAAATCTATTTCCATGACTATGATGAACATGAACAAGATCTATACTCGTACCTATTCATATGTTCATTTATATACTTATGATTAGATATGAATTACATTTTTTTGGCTTCTACATGATGTGTTGTAAGTATGGATTTGACGTCATGTTAGACTTGCATGAGTACTGCGTAGTACTTGCGTATTTAATGTTTGAGCGAATTTTTCCTCTTATTGAGCACCGTTGGTTCTTTAGCTCATCCCACTTTACCCCACAGGTCCATCTACCAGCGCAATAGACAGGAAAGGCAAGGGAAATGACCTATCTTGAAGTTCCATTACATGTAAGCCTCGTATATTACTAGTATATTGCTATTATTGGTCGTTTTGTAAACCTTGTACGTGGGTTGCAACTTAAGACTTAGTTTATGGGTAGTTTTGAACCTTTATGATGCTATTATGAAGTTGTGTAAGACTCTAGGACATTAAAGATAATAGACCCTTATTATGATATATAAGATAATATGGTTTTATTATGATTTTCTTTCACACTCTTATTACCATATATCTTGTTAGATTGATTATTCTGTAGGTTTATTTAGGCGTGCGAAGCCGTTATTTTGGCCTGGTTCAGCTATCGAGTCTAAGTAATGGTTTGGGCCGGGGACTTGACCCTAGGTCAGGGGCGGGTCTTCACAGTTGGTATCAGAGCCTAGGGATTAGAACCTAGGGAAACATTAGGTTAGGGAAACCTAAGTTGTAGAGCCTTAAGTTTAAAGGTCGAGTTTAAGTCGAACAAATCCATGGTATGGGACATTGGTTTGAGTCGACTTAATGTGCACAAATGTTAAATTCTAGATTGGGAAGAGATCGAAAACCAAAGATAAAATGTTGATATAATGTTATATGCTTATAAATGTAATATATTTATAACATTAGATACTTCTACAAATTCCTCAAATTATTGAACTAACCACTTGTTACTCTATAGTGCACCATGAGTAACCACGGGGGGAGTTCTCATAATTTGAGGGATGCTCAGGACAGGGATGAGAGACATTGGCGCAGGGACATGGAGCAGCGTATCTCTTCCTTGACGGAGTCACATCAGAAAGCTCTACAAGAAATGGCGTCTGCCCAAGAGAGGAATATGGCTCGCATTATGGAACTTATACAAACATAAGGGTATGCTAGATCAGCTGAGCAAGTGCAGGTAGGACAGGGGCCTAATCCTCCATTAGAACCTGTCCTTTGAGCACCATATAGCAGAGGAAGGCACGAATTCTGTCACTAATACAGTTGCAGCAGCCGTACATGGAGGAGACAAGGATACAGAGGCGTATCGAAGAGGCAAATTACAGAAGGAGTTCATGAAGTATGACATACCTTGCTTATGGGGATAGGGATCCCGTAGAGGCTGAAGCATGGATTTTGCATATGGACAAGAGGATGAAGACTCTATGTATAGATGAGTGGACCATGGTGCCTCTAGTGTCTTTCTTGCTAGAGCATCGAGCTCATAAGTGGTGGTTGTCTGTTGAAAGAGTTCAAGGGACTAATATGACTTGGTGACAGTTCAAGAAGCTGTTTTATGATGAGTGGTTCCCAGAATCAGTGAAGGAAATAAAGATTCGAGAATTCCTTGACTTAGTGCAAGGCAACATGGGTGTAGCAGATTATGCAGCGAGGTACAATGAATTAGCAGAGTTTGCGCACGAGTATGTTCCATCTGAGACGACATGGAGGAGACATTTCGTTGATGGGTTGACAGAGGAGATACACTCCCTAATGGCAGCATCAGGGGCAGAGACATTTCAGCAAGCATATAACAGGGCACTAGACTGTGAGGATGCACTTCGCATTGATGAGACACGATCTGGCCGATATGGTAAGGGCAAACGTAACTTTAACAGTTATCAGAGGGGTCCTGAGAAAAATTCAATGAAACTTTGGTTTGGAGGAGCATCAAGTAGACCGACACACTCGGGGGTAGTATTGAGGGCCACACACACTCTGACAGGGACCACCACACATTCCCACGTCCCCATACCTTTGACTACCTAGGGTGTGACATTTAGACAGCCACGTCAACCGCAACAGAGTAAAAATAGTGGCAGGGGATCAGTAGGGCCATTGCTAAGTGTATCAGGTAGCGTCGCGTAGCCACAGCCGAACGCTCAGAAATTACATATCATATGTTTTCGCTGTAAGACGCTGGGGCATTACAAGAGCCAATGTCCTTACCCACCATCATCTGAGGAGAGCGCAGCCCCAGTTGCTCGAGGAAGAGTCCATGCTATAGCAGAGCAGGATCAGAGAGCCGCGCGACAGTTAGTTGCAGGTACGGTTTCAATTAATGGTTGTAATATGTATACATTATTTTATTCTGGTTCTATTATTTCTCTTATCTCGGAGGCCATGGTACATGCTTTCGTATTGACACATATTAGAGCACACACATACTTGATTTTGAGCACAGTCTCCACTGAAAAGATATACCCTAATATGACATGTGAGGGATGCATAATAAAAATTGGGGATCACACTATGTCGTTTGATCTGCGAGTATTAGAGTGTCTAGAATATGATGCACTATTGGGCATGGACTGGTTAGAGACGTATCACGCTAATATAGACTGTTTCAATAAGGCGGTGACTTTTCAGATTTCGGGCACTCCTCCATTTGAGTTTAAAGGTTGTTCATTGGCTAATGTTACCAGCCGTAGTAGAGTTGTGACATTTGCTGAGATAAAGACCATTGCGAGTTTGACTTCTATGGGAGAGGAGGGACAAGAAGTCCTAATTGAGAAGATTCCTGTTGTTAGGGACTTTCCAGATATTTTTCTTTCAGATTTTCTGGGACTTCCTCCACATCGAGACATTGACTTTATGATTGACCTCATTCCCGGTACCAGACCAGTTTTTAAGGCACCTTACCGTATGGCGACTATCGAGTTGAAAGAGTTGAAGAAGCAATTAGAGGAGTTGACTCAGAAAGGCTTAATATCCCCAAGTGTCTCGCTATGGGGAGCACCCGTGTTATTCGTGAAGAAGAAAAACGGTAGTTTGAAAATGTGTATTGACTACCGATAGTTGAATAAGGTGACTATTCGGAACAAGTATCCGCTCCGCAGGATTGATGATTTGCTTGACCAATTAAGGGGAGTAAGGTTCTTTTCGAAAATAGATTTGAGATCGGGGTACCATCAGCTGCGCATACGAGAAGAAGACATACCAAAGACAACATTTAGCACTCGATATGGTCACTTTCAGTTCAGAGTGATGCCGTTTGGGCTTACCAATGCGCCAGCCATGTTCATGGATTTGATGCATCGTGTTTTCAAACCGTTCCTCGACCAGTTTGTGATTGTATTTATCGATGACATCATGATTTATTCTAAGACTGAGTTGGACCATAGGAAGCATCTTAGAAAAGTGTTGCAGACATTAAGGGAACACAAGCTTTATGCTAAGTTAAGCAAGTGTGAGTTTTGGGTTTCCGAAGTGAAATTTTTAGGCCATGTGGTGAATGCAGAGGGTGTAACAGTTGATCCCACAAAGATTGAGGCGATCCTTAGATGGCCACAACCTAAATATGCTTAAAAAATACGAAGTTTCCTGGGACTAGCAGGGTATTATCGGCGTTTTGTACAAAATTTCTCGTCAATCGCTTCACCACTCACCGATTTGACGCGGAAGGATGTCACTTATGTTTGGAATAATGCATGCAAGGATGTTTTCCAGCTTTTGAAAGAGCGTTTGACTACCGCACCTATTTTGGTCCTACCAGTGTCCGGTAAGGAATTTTCAGTGTACACCGACGCTTCAGGGATTGGATTAGGAGGAGTACTAATGCAAGACAAGAAGGCAATCGCCTATGCTTCACGTCAATTGAAGATTCATGAGAAAAATTATCCAATGCGTAACTTAGAGTTAGCAGTAGTGGTGTTTGCTTTGAAATTGTGGAGGCATTATCTGTACGGGGAAAAGTTTACTGTCTACTCAGATCACAAAAGTTTGAAGTACCTATTCACTTAGAGTGATTTGAACGTGAGACAGAGAAGGTGGTTAGATTTTTGAAAGACTACGACTTTACACTCGAATATCACCCAGGGAAAACGAATGTAGTGGCGGATGCTTTGAGCAGTATACGATTGGAGTCAGAGTCCGAGGTTGTAATGCAAATACGCGAAGTACCTATAGATGACTCAGATGTCATAAGGAGTCAAGTGCATGTTCAGATGAGAGTAGAGCCAATAGCATTGTTTAGAGTGATTGACTGTCAGAGGGCCGATTATGAGTACAAAAAGTATAGGTCGTTGGCAAATAATAGTGATGATGTGGACTGGAGACTATCAGGTAATTGGGGCGTTAAGGTTTCGAAATAGAGTATGGATACCACCCCATAGACAGTTGAGAGATGATTTACTTAAAGAGGCGCATAGATCATGGTTTACAGTGTATCCGAAAGGCAACAGAAATGTACCAAGACATGAAACAAATGTATTGGTGGCTGGAGATGAAAGTTGACATCGCTACTTACATTCAGAACTGCGAGATCTGTCAGCTAGTAAAAGCAGATCACCAAAAGCTGGGAGGATTATTGCAACCATTGCCCATTCCACAATGGAAGTGGGAACACATAGCCATGGATTTTGTGTTGGGGCTACCGAACACACAAAAAGGACATGATGCGGTTTGGGTGGTCATGGATCATTTGACTAAGTCAGCACACTTTATTCCTATCTCCATGGGATATTCAGCATACAGGCTGGGAGGCATGTACGTCAACGAAATTGTCAGGTTACATGGGGTTCCAGTGACTATAGTGTCGGATCGTGATTCGAAGTTTACCTCTCAATTTTGGAGAGGGTTTCAGCACCAGATGGGGACTCAACTCAATCTCAGTACGACCTTTCACCCTCAGACTGATGGGCAGATCGAGAGATTGATACAGATACTTGAGGACATGCTTCGAGCTTGTGTATTGGATTTCGGTGGAAGTTGGGAAAAATACATTTCGTTGTGCGAGTTCACATACAACAACAGTTTTCAAGCAAGCATTGGTATGGCACCTTTTGAGGCTCTTTATGGGAAACCGTGTAGATCTCCAGTTTGTTGGACCGAGGTCAGAGACGTGGTGTTGCTTGGACCAGAAATGGTTCATGACCAGACGGAAAGAATTAAGCTTATTAGGAAATGGCTAGAGACTGCCCAAAGCCGTCAGAAGAAGTATGCCGACAAGGACCATCGAGATGTTGTATTCAAGGAAGGGGAATTTGTTCTTTTGAAAGTTTCTCCTATGAAAGGGCATCACCGATTCGGGTTAAAAGGAAAGTTATCTCCCAGATTCATCGGACTATTCGAGATCAAGAAACAAGTGGAACCAGTAGCCTTTCGCCTCAAGTTACCACCACAGCTAGCGGGAGTACATGATGTCTTTCATATCTCCATGTTGAGGAAGGCACATAATAAACACGCACCGAAGATTGATTGGGGGCAAGTTGATCTAAGGGAGGACGTGTCATATGATGAGCAGCCGATCCAGATCATGGACAGGAAAGTACAAAAATTACGTAACAAGGAATACGCAATAGTGCAAGTCTGATGGCAATTCCATGGAGAACAAGAGTTTACTTGGGAGCGGGAGGATTACATGGCAGAGAATTTTCCATTTCTCTTCGAATCTTAAGGTATGGCTCTTATTTAATTTCGAGGACGAAATTCTTTAAAATTTGGGATATTGTAACAACCCAAATATTCTCCAACCCGTTTTAAAGGTATTTTAGTGATTTTACACTAAAGTGTCTGAATAAATGAAATTGATATACAAATTAATCTTAGCAAGACTTGGAATAAGTGGAAATAAGTTCAAATGGGCTTAACAATGAAATTGGGCCATAGGGGTATTTGCGTCATTTGGGTTAAATTTGTATACAACCCTACCCTAAAACCCTAACTATATAAGTATTGTTTTAAAACCCTAGTCATCCCTTTGTTGTTTTCTACAAGCTTGAGAGAGAGGAGAGGAAGAGGAGACACCCCAACCAAAGATAGCTAATCTCATTTCCTCCTCTTTCTTCTTTATTTTCTTGTTTGATTTTTTGTGGGTTAATGGGGGTGGCGGCTCCCCTAGGAGCCGCAGGACCGAGGCGGCGCGCCACAGGGCACCGCTGCGGAGAACAGCGGCGTCACAGAGGAGTAGGGGCACCGCCGTCAGCAAGGGGGGCACATAGCCACCCCCATGAAGACCGTGGAGAAGAAGAGGGTGGCGCATAACCACCCCACTTCTTCCACCACCACAGCCACCGCGGCTGGCTAACCGCGGTGGAGTGGTCCCTAGTGCCGGCGAGCACTGGGGACCAGCTTCGGACGCCGGTCCGAGGGTTGGGGAGGGGGGAAGCATTGCCTCCCCCACCCCGTGACACACCAGGGGTGTCGGCCCCTGGTTTCAGGGTCAGACAGGCCCCTGGACAACTCTAGGGGCCAGTCACCCTTGGAGGGGTGAGTTGACGGGTTTGACCAGGGGCTGGAAAGCCCCTGGTCAACCAAATAAGGACCAAATT
Source organism: Stephania japonica (assembly GCA_039657345.1). Classification (NCBI taxonomy): domain Eukaryota; kingdom Viridiplantae; phylum Streptophyta; class Magnoliopsida; order Ranunculales; family Menispermaceae; genus Stephania; species Stephania japonica. The sequence goes on from CM077559.1 coordinate 40,005,260, forward strand.
GGTCCCTGGTCAAACAATAAAAATAAATAAATAAATAAAACTACGATGGGCATTGACATCCCGACAAAGGCCTTAAATGGCACAACCTATGGGACCCACTTCATTGGGTCCCTAAAGATAAATTAACAAGTATAATACTCAACTTTAAATTGAGTGATTTTCTTGTGAAATGTTGTATGAATTGCTTAGATTCGCGAGGTGGTTCACGTGGGACCCCAAGCGCACGAGGAGTCGGTGTAGGCATCGCGACGGGTCCAAGTAAGTAGGGAGCTTCGCTCATGCATTAAATATGGCTTGAATATTAGATAATTAGGAATTCATGTTTTGAATCGATTGACTCGGGTATGGGTTGCGTCGTGATATTGGTTTGGATCTCTATTATCTATGGAATTGTGAATGCACTGTTTTGCCCTTTCATGTTATTCGATGCCCCAGAATATTTGTGGAGTTCCACCGCGGGCCAAATTAGCAAGTAATCTATACATGGATGCCCCAGGATGTTAGTGGTAGTTAACCACTGAGGGTATTACTTGACTAATAGAATGCATAAAGTGAACCAATCGAAGGCAAGGGTTTGGAGTTCCACCCTTTGCTATTTGACGGTTCTTTGGGACGTGTAGCGGTGACGGTTTGGATGAAACTACTCTTGTTTTGGTGCAATTATTTAGAGGGCGCAACGGCCATTGAGTTTCCATTAGTTATTGTACCAACTTAAAAGTAGAGGATTCAGTCACCGGATCCTTACCAATGTCTAGTTCGCATTGAATGAAACAACAAACTATATTAGTATATATCTATCGCGTCTCATTTAAACCTTTTATTTGACTTTCTATGTATGACATGTGTAGATTTTTATAAATGAAGAGTGGTGAATATTCTCATGTATGAAATGAATGAATGTTTATCATACGTGTTGTAAAACCTTCATGCTTTTATTCATATTATGGTGGATGGATTACGACTTGCAATATTTATACTTAGACTATATGATGATTAGTTTGGTAATGAAAACTCTATTTATATGTTTCTTCTTAGAAAATGAATCTATTTCCATGACTATGATGAACATGAACAAGATCTATACTCGTACCTATTCATGTGTTCATTTATATACTTATGATTAGATACGAATTACATTTCTTTGGCTTCTACATGATGTGTTTTGAGCATGGATTTGACGTCATGTTAGACTTGCATGAGTACTAGGTAGTACTTGCGTATTTAATGTTTGAGCGAGTTTTTCCTCTTATTGAGCACCGTTGGTTCTTTAGCTCACCCCACTTTACCCCACAGGTCCATCTACCAGTGCAATAGACAGGAAAGGCAAGGAAAAGGACCTATCTTGAAGTTCCATCACATGTGAGCCTCGTATATTACTAGTAAATTGCTATTATTGGTCGTTTTGTAAACCTTGCACGTGGGCTGTAACTTAAGACTTAGTTTATGGGTAGTTTTAAACATTTATGATGTTATTATGAAGTTGTGTAAGACTCTAGGACATTAAAGATGATAGACCCTTATTATGATATATAAGATAATATGGTTTATTATTATTATCTTTCACACTCTTATTACCATATATCTTGTTAGATTGATTATTCTGTAGGTTTATTTAGGCGGGCCAAGCCGTTATTTGGGCCTGGTTCAGGTATCGGGTCTAGGTAACGGTTTAGGCCGGGCAACTTGACCCTAGGTCAGGGGCGGGTCATTACATCACTATACTCACCGTCTAGTTTGTGACAGTGGGCAGACTAGTGAACAGACAAAATCAAGGGATTAGCCCTAAGAGATTGAAGGCGAGGACCATGAGGCATTCTCCTCTCGCGTATTGAGTATGTTTTGTATTAAGTATCTATATTGTTTTGTTGAACATGGGATTATGGGTTATGAGATATCTTGGGCATGTAAGACATTATCGATAGTCTCTTTTGATTCATATGGTGGATATGATTACGGGGTTTCCACAACATAAGATTTTCTTAATTTGTGTGTCTTAAAGTTTATTGAGTAGTTTGGAGTTTAATTGCTTCTGCTGTATCTGATAATAACTCACTAATTGATTAACTTCACTTGCAAATACGCAATAAATGGTAAATGGTAAGGAAGGCTGACTAGGCCTGCATGACTCAGCGAAATTGGCTCGGGGGTTCGCGTAGGTCTAGGTTGGGTGGTGCCCAATTCTAGGATTGTGGAATTTGGGGCCGTCACAGTTGGTATCAGAGCCTAAAGTTTTAAACTTGGTTGCTATGTTAAATCACAATCCACTAATACACAAACGGCGGAAGTTTGGACAACGGTTGTACTTAGAGTGGAACCCTATGAACCTAACTTGAGTCTTAGTTGGAAAGTGAGGAGTGTTGGGGAAATTAAAAAAAATTGGACTATATGAGCTATTTGATGTATTGTATACTATTACTACCGATAGCTATAGCCTGATCGAGAACCCGCTTTCATGACATATAGCGATGGCCGATCAACCAGATTCTAGTGGTGGCGGTACAGAGGATGCTCATTAGAGACTTGATGAGATGTCTCAGTTGGTCTCTTTACATGGCCAACAACTCAAGGAGATTCTCCGATTATTGAGGGCACAAACTGTATCGGTAGGACCTGTAGTGACCGAGGAGGTACGGGTTCAGACGGAGGTAGTACCACCTACACCGACAGATGATATGTCTAGTACTCCTATCGACACGAGTATTAGAGCGATAGTTGAGGCGAGGCAGGCTCGTGAGTTCATGAGACATCATCCGAAGAAGTTCCACGGGGGAACTGACCTTGAGGCTATAGAGAATTTTATGAGGAGCCATGAGAAGATACATGATGTATTAGCTACACCGGCATACATGCAGCCAAGTATATCTTCAGCCTTACTGTTCGGTGAGGCCGATGTTTGGTGGCGCACTACGGTGGCATCGAAAGGAAAACCTAAGGATTGGGCTGAGTTCAAGGAGAGGTTCGAGGGAAATACATCCCTCCTATTGTCCACAACCTGAAGAGGACTGAGTTCCAAAATATTTGGTAAAGGTCAGACGAGTCTGTGATGCAGTATATGGACCGATACCTGCGATTGATGGAGTATCTGGGAGAGCAGCTGATACTGACGCAGATCAGACATATTATTTTGTACATGGGCTACTCGACTCTATTGGTGCGATGGTTGTGACGACAGCTCTGAGAACATTGCAGGAGGCATACGGAGAGCCATGGCCAGTGAGAACTTTGTTAGCAAGCTTACCAGGGAGGTTACCGCAGAACCAGTGTCAGGGCTGGATGGTTATTATGAGGACGATGACGTGGAGATGGTTGCACCACAAACACGTTCAATATCTACGGGGTTGATATTGAACGTATAGTACCCAGAGCAGAGGTAGTAGATCCCAAGGAGACAGACGATGTTACTTGTGCAAGCAGCCAGGACACATAACCATCCATTGTCCTCAGATGGCGAGCATGTTGCAAGCCAACGCTCCGTTACACGTGCAAGAGAAAGCACATGCCATTGCAGACCAAGTTCCAGAGATGACGTGAGACCCAAAGGCGGGTAAGAGTTATTTTGTGTTTTGGCCTAAATTTTTTGTGTTTGGTCGGTAATTTATATTCGACTCAAGTGAACTCTAGGTGAGTCTGAGTTAGAATAGACTCAAGGTGGGTCAGTGGTAAATGGTGACTCTAGGTGAGTCAGGGATTAGCAATGGCTCTAGGTGAGTCAGACTTGGGGAGACTCTGTGTGAGACTGTTAGTTGAACGTGCTCTGTGTGAGTAATGGTGAGGAATTCTATATGAATACACCCTTCGAGGTATGATAGATATTTAGTTGTGTGCAACAACTCTGTGTGAGCCAACTTTCGAAGGGGAAGAGCAAACTGTGTGTGATACTCTTGACTCTGTGTGAGCCCTGACTCTGTGTGAGTCTAACCATTGAAAGGATATCTAGCTGTGTGCAATGACTCTGTGTGAGTCAATATTTCGAAGTGCTGAACGAGGCTATGTGCTAGGACTACTAGAAAAAAATGGATTGTGTACTAGGTCTTTGTGTGAGTTTAGACTCTATGTGAGTTAGAGTAGACTGTGTGCATAGGTTCGATGGAGTCTAGGATTTGTGTGTGCCCTGACTCTATGTGAGTCTAACCTTTGAAAAGATATCTAGAGTATGTGTCAGTACTCTGTGTGAGTTTAGACTCTGTGTGAGTAAAAGTAGACTGTGTATCAGGATTCTCTGTGAGTAAGAATAGACTGTGTCAGTACTCTGTGTGAGTTTAGAATCTGTGTGAGTGAGAGTAGACTGTGTGACAGAACTCTGTGTGAGTTTAGACTCTATGTGAGTTAAGAGGGTTGTGTGTGTAGATTCTTAGTAAGTCTAGTACTTTTTGTGAGCCTGAGTGAGGTCACATGTTTGACTTTGGGTGAGTCTACATTCCAAAGGAAAATGATACCAAGCTTCGGTGCGAATTCTATGTGAATCCAACATTTTGCCCCAAACAGATTCAATGTAAGCCTATAATTTACGGAACGACCATAGACTGGTTAGTTTAGTTGTGTGCCCACCAGTTAAAGAGCATGAACTCACCTACTCACATTTGAACGGGTCAATGTGAATATGGTGGGGGGATTGGTTAAACAGTACTTTCTCTACTGGGTGTGTTCTATTAAGATTTCGCTCGAATTAAGATAAATTTCAAGAACGAAATTCTTATTAGTTGGGAAGACTGTAACGGCCCCAAAATTTTATATTAATTTCTATGTGATGACGTGTACTATCGATGTATACTCGTGTCTGTGTGACAGGACGAATGTTAAGTTTCTAGTGGTGTTCGCCTAGGAAACGTATCGACTGGGCAACAACAGGCGAATTACGGGTACACGAGTCAGATAAATGAATTTGATGGACGACCAAGAAATAAATAAAATAAATAAATTTGTGGTCGCCGAGTGATACTCGGGGTTATAGGTGACGTTTTGGTTGTACGATAACGTGCACGCCCAAGTGTGCTCGTTGGCGCGCACGATGGGATTATAGGCGCGAAAATACAAGTGTATATATATATATTTATAATCAGAAATTTAAAAGAAAATTTAAAATGACCAATAAGGGCCTTTGTCTTATTAATTGTGTGGTTAAGGATGGGGGTATTATGGTCATTTGACCAAACCCCTTAAAATATCAACACCTCCCCCACTGAACCCACCATTGTCATCGTCCCCAAATCGGAAACGCGAAGAGGGAGACGAAAATAGCGAGATCCGAAGTGAGCTCGAGGCCGAGACGTCGAGGAGAACGTTGAGGTTAGTTGTTGTTTTTGGTGTTGTGTTGTTGTCTGTGTGGTGTGTGTGTGCGGCGGTGGTAGTAATGGTTGAGCAGAGCTCGGCCATGGCGGAAGCCATTGCTGAGAATAGAGTGCTCGGTCGAGTTGGGATTGGCGTGAGAACCAATCCCAACAGAAAAGAAAAAAAATGGTTGTAGTGTTGTTCGCCAAAAATTTCCAGCAAGCGGCACTGGAGAAAATGACCTAAAGGGTCCGGTCAAGGTGACCCGACCCGGGTGCTTCAAACGGGTCATGGCCGACCCGGTTGGGTCATACCGGGTCATGGCTTGACTCGGTTGGGGCGGGCCAAACCTGACCCAGGAGCCACCCACCCATTATTATATTAATAAATAATTATTTATTTCAATTAAATATATTTAAAAGTATTTTAATTGAAATAAAATTCCAGGAAATAGGAAAACTTCTGGAAAAATTATGGAAAATTATAGAAAATTATATTTTCATCAAATAAAGAGAAATTTGGGAATTTTCATGAAAAATGAAGTATTTGGGGTTCTTACGAGGCGTTATGTCAGGGTTTTTGCCTTGAAAAGCATGAAATTGGCAAAAAATAGTCAAGAAATTTAGAAAGAATCAAGGAAAATATGGGAAATGGATTTAGAAATCAAGATTTTTCAAATAGGCTCTAACATGATGTAAATGGATAAAAAAGATTATTACAAGGTGCTTAGTGGATTGGTGACAAGCGTGTGGAGTCGTTTTGGTAGCGTGTGAGAGCCGCGAGCGCGGAGTTACGTGCGGTATTTGTGAGTAAAACCAACCAGAGTATTTACATTATTTCATTGTGCATTTACTTGACTGTTATCCTTATTTGAGCATATTTCTTTGTGGATTATATCTTTGTTGGATTCACTTTGGTCATATATATCCTTGTTGATTTATTGGCTTGGTGTTGATTGGATTCCAAAATGAGTGGTCTATTAGGTCTAAGTGAACAATATGGTACTCACGATCTAAACCGGGAGTACGCGGACTCTGGAAATGGTTAAACCTGCAGTTTGGGATTGCAGTGGTCGTATGTTGAACTGTGTGTGACGCTGCGATGCGCGAACTAAGTGTGACCTGGGGCTAAGTGTCTTATTCTAGACTACCTTGGGTTTGTGTAGGTCCAGAATCTGTCTTGGAAGTCAGGTTGTAAACTAATTGTGGCAACCTGGTGGACTTGGGACACTTAGATGCCTTTTCTTTTGGCTTTGTGCTCTCGACACTCATTTATTATTGTCATCTCAGTGATTTCACTTATCATGTTGACTTTTATATTCTTCGTGATATCCATGCATGATACTAGTTTAGCCATTTACATGACATTTGAAATGTTGTTAAGACTCTATTTGTATTTTACTCTTTACATCACTGTACTCACCGTTTGGTTTGTGACGGTAGGTAGACCGACGAACAAACAAAGGCAAGGGATTAGCCCTAGGAGATTAAAGGCGAGGACCACGAGGCATTCTCCTCTCGCGTATTGAGTATGTTTTGTATTAAGTGTCTATATTGTTTTGTTGAACATGAGATTATGGGTTATGAGAGATCTTGGGCAAGTAAGACATTGACGATACTCTCTTTTGATTCATATGGTGGATATGATTACGGGGTTTACATACCATAGGATTGTCTTAACTTGTGTGTCTTGAAGTTTATTGAGTAGTTTGGAGTTTAATTGCTTCTGTTGTATTTGATAATAACTCACTAATTGATTAACTTCACTTGTAATTACGTAATAAATGGTAAATGGTAAGGAAGGCTGACTAGGCCTGTGTGACTCAGCGAAACTGGCTCGAGGGTTCGCGTAGGTCTAGGCCGAGCGGTGCCCAATTCTAGAATTGTGGAATTTGAGGCCGTCACATAAGCCATGAACCCACAATTTGTCAGCAATTTTATGATGTCCACCTCTATATAAGACCCATCCTCATCCAGTCCCATGTTATTTCAAAATTAAATTGCTTTTGGACAATCATATTACAACCTATAACAAAAAAAAGTTTTATTTGTTTTGAGTTTCTTAACTTGACAAAGAGATTTTTCTTGTGATAATTGCTCCAAATCTACTAAATATAAGTGCATAGTCAGTAGTTGATTATACCTCTTTGGACTTTAAGGCCTCGTTTGGTTAATTTTACTAACTTCCAAGGAAGTTCTCTTTCAGGAAAGTTAACTACTAAGGAAGTTGCACTTTTCACGTTTAGTTCAACTTTAAACTTCCTGGGAAGTTCCACATTTTAAAAACAGTAAAATAATGTAATTGACATAAATGCCCTTTACACTATTTTTGTGAGAGAGAGAAGGGAGGAGATAGAGTATTAAATTAGGGTAAAAGTGTCAATTCCCCCTTAGAATGATAACTCACTTACCTCCCCTAAGTGAGTTATCTTCCCCTGTGTGGAAAAAGTTAGGGGCTCAAACTTCCAAGGAAGTTTGTAAAAATGTCTAACCAAATAAGGTGCGTTGAAACTTCTTTGGAAGTTATCTTACTTCCTTCAATTTCCCCCCGAATCAAACGAGGCCTGAAAGTTAAGTGAAATGCTCACTAGAGAAAAAAAAAAGTCTAATATAACCAACACAAAATGAGTAATAGAGGAGAAATAATAAAAAAATGAGTAATGGATTGAAGCATTTCAAGTAGTGTTATTTATATAGGCAAAAGGTGGTCACTGTAGTCCCCTTAGCCTCACCAAGTTATCAATTCAATCCCTAAAACTTGGGCCAACTCAATTCCTCAACTCCCTTTTCCACAACAAATTGATCCCCAATGCAACTTCATGTTAATTCTCTTTGGAACCTATCGATGCTTTACCAATTCCTCAATCAATGGAAAATGATTTGGTGACTCTTTTGGGACACTCAAAATGAACACCAAATAATTGGTGTCCATGATTTACTCATTGATGTTTGTGTGCACACAAATCAATGTGTATTGAATGGACATCAACAGTCATGTAACCATTCTAGGTAACCCAAAAAGGTCACCTTGCAGACACCTTGTCACATCAGGTACATTTTACTCAATCCATGGTTGCATTTGAGAGGTTTTTATTGGGTTGAATGTCTAATGCCATTGTATTTAATTATTATCTAATGTTTATAATGCTTTATTTCTTTTTTTTACTTAGATGGGAATCAAACCACGATATCCCGAGGTCTTGCCTTTTTGGCAAGTGATGTCTTTACCTTTTCACTGGAGAGGCTTTGACTAATGTTTATTTCTTATGTAGTAGTACTTGATATGAAAATAAATAAAATGTTACCAAAAAAATACAAAAAAAGAAAAGAAAAGAAAAACACATTTTCGTTCATGATAGGATACACACTTAACAACTTTGAGAATGTGTTGTCAAAGCCTCTTAGGTGAGATGATAAAAACATTACTTGCCAAAAAGGCAAAACCTTGGGAGATTGTCGTTCGATTCCCACTGAAGTAAAAAAAAACTTTGAGAATGTGTTAATGGTATGTGCTAGTAAAATTAGCAATTAAGTTTAGAGTCACGCTATGGGCACCCCGCAATCCTCTCAGAGCAACCTGTTGATTAGAGCACCACAACAATTTATCAGGGCACTCCGATATTTTTACCAAAATGCCCTTTCGTTTGAAGTGCGAGCACCCCACCACCAAATCGAATGAAACCCTTCTTTTCTCCCTTCCATCACGACATCAATGACTCAATATACAAAATCCCCTCACTTTCGTGCTTTTTAAAGGTAGATTTGTTGTTTTATGGTCGGATGATGTATTTAACTTCAATCCCATAGTGTTCAGTCCTACAGGGTTGTGATCCACCTTTTGGTCTCGGACATCCATTGCCGATACCATTGTGTAAGTGTCGGTTAATATCAACCGACACCTAAGTGAAAAGGACATTTAGACCACGTGGTTGTATATCACCGAGCCTACTGGTCTTGGTCTCAGTGACCTGTTACCGAGACATTAAGCTATGTCTTGATTGCTTCCAACCGAAATGTAATAAAAAGCTACGTTTGGGATTAAATTCGGTTGGTAATAACTGACACATTTTGTTAGTTATCGGTTATAGGGTACCGATACACTACAACATGTCTCGGTCTTGTGAGACCAATAAATTCACGTTCGTGGTTCACCTTCGAAAATGAAAAAAAAAAAACCACACAAAAATCATAAAAACTAACTTGTCGTTGTTGGGTTTTGAGGTTCATACGCAGCGGAGATTACAAAACAATTTTGAGAAAAACCCCAACAGGATCCGAATCTGATTCCATTAAAATATGTTTAAACTATGAAAACTTAATCATACCTTAGTCGCAATGTATCTCTCTGAAGGTTAATCGATCTCTAAGGCGCTGCCAATAACGAACGCCCTCTATCAGCAGTCTACACACGAACGGCGGCCGAGATTTGAAGTGCTAGCTTCGAGAGATTACCAAACCTTTTTGTTTCTCTCCAAAACAATCCAGAGCATACCAAAAACTTTAAGTCGTTTCTAAAAACGAAAATAGAGTTTCAGCCCTTTTTAATCTTTCGTACTTGTATTCTAACTCAAAACGTCTATTTATACAACCCTTGTATATAGACGGTTAAGTAAATTACACATATACCCCTACTTAAAGAAGTACAAGTGTAATACACTACAAGGACGTTTCTTTCATGAGTTTTATCATATAAAATTCATTTTTCTGAACCATTTTAAAATCTCGCAAAATCATTCTTAGGGTGCGACCCAATAGGCTCATACAACATTGGTAGTGTACCAAAACACATTTTGGTATATAAGTCATAAGCGGCCTATAACAAGACATTATGACTATCCAAGTTGTACGAATATCAAATCGATTCAACCTAATCAATAGTGTATATAATATCCTTTTGTCACACGATATCCTTTTGATCAAACATAAGGCATGGAATTGTCATCCAACATGTTCAATCGTACTAGTCTCGATTTCTAGGTAGACTGAAAACATCTAAGTAACATTGATCAATATCAATTCACTTAGACTAGGTCTTTTAACAGTCTAACACATTGAGGGATCCACTGGATATCTCTCTTTATATGAGAGGGACAAATTCTATCTAGATTACACAACTTCACCACATTATTCACACAGTAACCAATCACAACCTTTATAATCGTCCGGTTAAAGACAACGTTTGATTGCGTCAAATCACTGTATTCCTAATTTTGAAGTCTCTGGTAATCTCAAGTCAGAGGACTGAAAAATATACCTATCATGAGTAACAACTATGACTTAATCCATGTGATGTTCTCATAGCAGGTCGGTCCAGTACTTTGTTCCCTAATAAGTACTCATGATCTTGATTCGTATTCCTATACGTATGATCATCGTATGATCATCAATCAAGACTCACACTAGTCTTAATTCATTATAGTTCCCAAGATAATAATCGACTAGGGACATTTAGGATATTTCGTAAATACCCATGGATCTTATTATAATGTAAACATGCAAATCAATTATAATAAACAACAAATGAAATCTTCTATTTTATTAACTAAAATGTATTCATAAAGACTGTTAATGGATTGACCTAGGGCACATTTCCCAACAGTCGTTGCGACGTTCGCCTCCCACACGTTTTCTTCAACCATTAGACTCTAAAAATTCTTAAAACTCGTCAAATCTCTGAGCAGCGACGGATTGACAAATGAGATTGACAAGGGCTAGTGCGAACTGTTTGATCGACAAACACGATGTCCGACCCGCAACGGATTGACTTGACTTCGTAGAAAAATCAACTTTTCAAAAGTGGGGTGCCCTGAGAGGGTATTTGAATGGGCATATTGTTAGGTTTGATGAAGGCATTTTTGTCAATTGGTTATAAAACCAGTTTTAATTAAAAATGGCAGGGTGTCATGAGAGGATAGTGGGGTGCCCATAGCGCGACTCTTAAGTTTATGCAATTAAGTTTTAAGATAAACAGATGCAAGCCAAGCGAGGAATCCTTGTTTCTTCTGGGGATCCATGGCAAGGTAATGCCAAAATTTTACTCCCTTCGGGGTTGGGAGAGGAGCACAATCTCTCATTACGAGGAACATTGACAATTGGGACAATGGTGGGGATTGCAATACTCCCGCGCGGATTCCCTCACCATGGAGATCCCTGTTCTATAATAAATTATAGTATTTTTTCAAAAAAAACTAATATAATATACCTAATTTTAATATGATATATAATATATAATTTTAAGAAAAGTATAATTTATTGGTTTCAAAAACAAAAACATAATTTATTATCACACTTAGGCCAGCCGTTATACAACCCAAATAATGTATAAAATAGTTATATACGAAAGCCCCTGTAGAGATGGATAAGACATCACTTGTTAGTTGTTACAAAGGCAAGGTTGGAGATGTCCTATATTTGACTAATCTAAAAGTCTTTTTTCAAGAAAAAAAAAGGTTTTTATTTGATAAGAAACTTAAACACAACACACGCAACAAGGGGAGGCCACAACTAGCAGCTCTTCTCACAGCGGTCAACACCCAAGGGAGTGGGATAAACACACACCGCGCAAGGTTGCAACTCACGCACACTTGTGTAACCACTCACAAAAACTTGGGCTTAATGTTGGCACATGAGCATTTAACATAAGGTGGACTTACTCGATGGGGGATATATATCTCAATTTTTTATTTGATAAGAAACTTAAACGCAACACACAACAAGGGGAGGCCACAACTAGCATCACTTGTCACAGCGGCCAACACCCAAGGGAGTGGGATAAACACACACCACGCAAGGTTGCAACTAATGCACACATGTGTAACCACTCACAAAAACTTAGGCTTAATGTTGGCAAATGAGCACTTAACACCAGGTGGACTTACTCGATGTGGGATGTATATCTCATTTTTTATTTGATAAGAAAAACACAACACACACAACAAGGGGAGGCCACAACTAGCCAAGAAAAAAATAGTTGTGCAAAACTACTTGGCCTTCTAAAATGCCCTAATTAAAACCATGGTTGTCAGGATCTTGACTCGAATTGTAGAAGATCTTGGGATCTAGCGATCCTACAATCCAAATTCTTGTGATCGATCAAACTCCTAGCAAGATCAAATACTGGGTAGGATCCCATGAGATCCCGATAGTATAGGATTCCAATACGACTTATGGGATCTTGATCAACTGTCAATTTCATTACAACTACTTTTCCTTTTGCTTACTATCATAAAAATTACTTACTTTGAGCCCCCATATGCTACTACTTTTCCTTTTGTTTACTATCATATAAATTACTTTGAGCCCCCCATATGCTACCACCATCACCTTTCACCAAACGATGTAATGTTTCTTTTAGCTATTACAAACAATCTAATATTACCTTCATCGATTTGGCACACGTATTATTAATTCATCTAGAGAGCATGTACTTGTTCCTTTAAAATTTTAGTTAATCTCCAAAAAGAAAATACTAGGATGACTCAGTGATGAGACACCCGGGATAGACACCTAGCACATATCACATCACCAAAGTGCTCATCTCAAGTGTACCATCCTAGGTTACCCTATCATCTTCCTTCTCAAAATTAATTCCATCACTAGTTCTAAGCTCAAAATTGATTAAATATCTCTTACAACTTTACTATTATATCATAATATTTATAGATTGTTTGATTTGTAATCGAAGTTACTTTTAAACTCTAAATTTGATAAAGCAAAACATGAATAATGAATTTAATAATTATAAGTGATGAGTTGACATTTTAAATTCATAATTTAAGTATCACATCATCAAATTTAGAGTTTAAAATTGAATTATGATGCAAATTTAACAATTTAAAAAAGATTAATATATAATAACAAATCTCAAGTGATTGGGATACCATAACAAGTGTTGTGAAATGTTAAGATATTTTAGCTAATTAAGCCATTACTTCAAAGTTTAATGCATGATATATATTATTTATATTAGGTTTACATAGCTGATAATACTAGTGTTACCCACATATAACACACTTGTGTGCATCCCTGATTTTGTTGTGCTTGTACGCATCTTGGGGCGCATCAAGGGACACACAAGTGCATGTCATGTGGGCCATAATAGCAGGCCATTATATATCTAATACATGTCAATATAATTTTTGTTCCAAGTAAAATAGAAATTTATCAATCATCAATGGAAGTAGACATACAATCAATTGCCCAAAAAATGTCAATATAATTCTTATAATATAATATGTGTAGATATGTTTAGGAGCATAATTTACTCAAAACATAGGATCTTAAGATTCATGATTCAATCCTGCGATCCCGATCGTAAGGAACACTAAACCAATCCTAATTGGGATCTCGATTATGGAAAAAAGGGACCATCAATAAGCTTACATCGACATATTTTAATATTCTTTTACATTTACTCAGAAAAATGGAAGGAAATTTAAGTAAAGAAGGGAAAATATATGCAAGAGCCCCACATGGAAAATTAAACACCAGCTGGCTCAGTTAATCTAAATTTAAAACTAAATAAAAGAGGCCGCAAATGAGGCGAAAATAGGCAAACTCTAGCACTGATCACTACCAGCATTAAGTTATACGTCGTCGCTCTCCTTATCACCATCAGCACTTGTATTTTTTTCTTTTTTTTTTTCTTTTTCAAGAATCAGAACTTGTATTTGATGTCAAGTGAATTGCAGATCAAAATGAATAACCATTGACACCAACGTCTGCAGTCATCACGTTACATTCAACCCTTTCGTCGCTCAAGCTAAGGCATCACCATCTTCACGGTCCATGCAAATAATCTTTCAATGTGGTTCTCGATGCGTTGTTTCTCTTGGTTGCTTCAGCCAACAACCACTGATGTTTCCAAGCCAATTGAATTGATATGTCGGTAAAGTGGCCATAACGATATGCATAATGCAGGTCAAAGTGTCCACAAATTTTATGCATCCATTCTTTTACCTGCAATTGACAGACAATTACTCTTTAGGCTTTTAAAACAAAAAAAAGATTCAAAGCAGGAACATGTTTGTGCGCAATAAGCCATGTAAGCTATTCAATCAAGTTAATACATTAATTTAATCAGTTTCTTGTTAGTCATTGTGGGTCCAATCATGGTTAAAGTTCTGTACCAACCAACTCGCACAACATGCAACCACAAAATTTATCAGGATGAACTAACCCTTTCATCTCCTCTCTTCCTTACTATAATTCATATCAATTCTGTTTAAAATCTTTGATCTAGTAAATGATCTAATGAATTTTATGCAGTCATAAGTTCAGTCAGAAGATTTCCAAGATTCTCTACCCAAAAATATTTATGGGCCTAAGAGAGTTCCATAGAGGTACCCATTGCGGCTGCAAACGTATCATACACAAACAATAAGTAAACACAATTTAAGAAGGTATATATGTATAATTTTTATTTTTTTTTAGTTAAGAATGGATATTTTGACAAATCTTCTAATTCAAGACAAGGGCAAAGAGAGTTCCTTTCTACGAATTAGTTAGTAGTCACCATGAAAATGCAGTTGCCGTCAATTACATGGTCACTAAAATATCAAATTAAGAAATCCAAAGATAAGGTAAAACTCCCACATAGAGACAATCCTCGGATGTCTCCGAAGAGACAATCATGAAGATGGGATAGTAATGAACATTTGGTACCTACAAAAACTTGAAGAGGGCTTTTAAGTTGTGACAGCCCGAATTAATTAAACTGGATTTAACTTTAAATAATAGGGCTTAACGACTTGTACTTCAAGATGACATGTAAAACTTGATCAAACTAAGACGTGAAGGCCGAGATAGATGGTTATTTTCGGCATAATGCATGTAAATTGTGTACTATAAAAATTAATTATTTTGATGCACGAGTTTTCCCGTATACGTGAGTGTAGCGTGGATTTGACGAGTGTTAGTCTACCTCAAGGTACGCACTGGCGCGGGGGTGTTGGGCTAATTCGAGAGACCTAATGTTTCTTGATTAATTAATCCTAAGCTGGATAAATCAACCCTAGCTTAGTTAAATGTTAATGGGATAAAAATTAAAATACCTAAGCTATGTGTCTTGATTAATTAATAATTGAGTCGCGCTAAGGGCACCCCGCAATCCTCTCACGGCACCCCGCCATTTTAAATTAAAACTGATTTTATGACCAATTGACAAAAATGCCCTCATCCAACCCAACAATTTACATACCCATTCAAATGCCCTCTCAGGCACCCCACTTTTTAAAACTCAATTTTTTTACGAAGTCAAGTTGATCCGTCGCGGGCCGGACATCGCGTTTGTCGATCAAAGAGTGCGCACTAACCCCACTCAATTACGTTTGTGCTGCTCGGATATTCAACGAGTTTTAAATGTTTTTAGAGTCTAATGGTTGAAGAAAATGAGTGGGAGGCAGACGTCGCACACAAGTTAGTTTTTATGGTTTTTGTGAGGTTTTTTTTTTTACATTTTTGAAGGTGAACCACGGACACGAATTTATCGGTCACACAGGACCGAGACATGTTGTAGGGTTTAGGGTTTAGGGTTCCCTATAACTGATAACTAACAAAAGGTGTCGGTTATTACCAACCGAGTTTAATCCCAAACGTAGTTATTTATTACGCTTCGGTTGGAAGCAACCGAAATATAGCTTAATGCTCGGTAACAGGCCACCGAAACCAAAACCAATAGTCTCGGTGATACACAACCACGTGGTCTAAGGGTCCTTCTCACTTAGGTGTCAGTTGATATTAACTGACACGTACACAATGGTTTCGGCAATGGACATCCGAGACCAAAAGACAGATCACGGCCCTGTGTGACCGAACACTACAGGATTGAAGTTAAACACATAGTCCGACCATAAAAACAACAAATCTACCTTAAACAAGAAAGAAAGCAAGGGATTTGGTATATTGAGGCCTTGATGTGGTGATGGAAGGGAGAAAAAAAGGATTTCATTCGATTTGGTGGTGGGGTGCTCGCACATCAAATGAAAGGGCATTTTGGTAAAAGTACCGGGGTACCTTGATAAATTGCTGGGGTGCCCTGATCAGCGGGGTGCCCTGAAAGGATTGCGGGGTGCCCTTAGCGCGACTCTTAATTAGTTAGGTCCCTAAAGTTTGGCTAATTGAATAGTTTGATAATCATGCCTAAGCTTTGGAGGATTAACCTGAAATCTTGATTTACATAGAGATGATGAGGTTGTATAGGAATCCTACGTTGAGAATAGTAGGGTGATAGTGGGATGTGTTGGCTCACTTACAACCTTAAGACATACGTAGAGATCCTTAGCAAGGGATGATGGACCTATATAAACCAACCTTATTTATTTGCACTCACAAGCACGCACACGCGCGCGCGCGCACACACACACAAATCAATTTCCTCTCTTTTGGTTCAATTTGATGAAAAATGGGGTTTTCATACATGCTTCAAGATCAAAATGATTTCAAAATAAGTTTGATAGGCTCAAAATGGTTTTTGATCAATGTCTTAAAACTCTATTTGGTGAGTCACAATTGATTTTCAAATCAAACCCTATGTTCAAACTAATTTTTCATGTTATGTTGTGTTCTTGAAGTTCAATGGGAAAATGTATGTTAATTTTGCCAAATTGATGCATAAATTATGATTAAAACTGTTGCTTTGGGTTAATTGAGAGTAATTGGGGTCAAATCGACCCAAAATGAGCGAGAAATTCTTGATTTAGATCAGGATTTGGTGTTGATGTCGTCATTTTTGTTCTTGATGAAGAAGATGAATAGTGATTGTGAGCACAAGTCATGTGATCCGATCATAAGAGGCTATGATCACAAGCCTTGTAATCACAAGTCGTGTGACCACAAGAGTTGTAACAACAATGTTATTTCAACAATGCAATAGAAGGGTTCTCCAACACAACAAAACTTATCTAATTGAGGGACTTAAGGGTTCATAGTCGAGTGTCAGGCACGAGGTTCAAGGTGTGTGGGGACCGGTCCGGAGAGGAATTTATGTTGCTTAAGGTAAGCAAAACCAGTAGGATTCCTTGTATAAATTCATGTCGTTATCCTTGTTGAATTTCAATATTATCTGCTTTCTGCATTTCCTTTCCTCATATGAATGTTGTGGGTTGAGTCTTGTCGGCTTCTCCTCTATGACGCTTGAAAACAGACGTAAACCTACCCAATAGAGGCAAACGACCCCACTCACAATGATTCAGTATCGACCTAAGCTTACTGATTAAGTGCTAACACTCACGAGGCTCAAAGTCGGTGGCTGTGTGAGTGTCATGGACCTGCAAGATTTACCACGCAGCAGCCGCTGATGTGGATGGCATCTGTCCAGGGTTTCAATTAGAGCGACGAACTTGGTGACCATTCTGCTTACTATTCGGAGCATTAATGGTTATCTTATCTCTGAGCTAATAGAGCCCCGACTAGTCTTACGTGGTTATATATATATATATATATATATTACTTGTTTTAATAGGTTTTTTGGAAAACTAGAGGACCATTTTGTAATGTTTTGTCTCTACAAATTTGCATCGTATCAATTTTGTCTGTTTTCCACCTTTAGGATCATTTAATGATTGAAAACTTTTATTTAATTCCTTTCTTTCTCATTTATTGAAAAACTTCTGCAATTATTATGAATTAACCTTCATAACACACTCTATTTGCTTAACTTGAATTACATATCTTAACTTGAAAATATTGAATAATTGTTAAGTTAATTGAAAAATGTGTAAGATACAAGTTGGAAATCCAGGCCGCTATCAATTGACATGTCCTGACCAGGTTTGCCTTGAAAATTGGGATCGCCACATAAGTGACTTAAAAAATATCAGAGAAAGAATCTCAAAAGGTAACTACCGAAAGAATGCTGAACCAAGGTTTTGTCTTTTACAGTGAAATAAGAGCAACAAAACCATCAAACTATAATTATTCATGATTATAAATTCACAAATGAAATAATGAACAAATCCAATCCGTTAGAATTTGGTATTTTGTTTGACGAATTCACTGTACTCCCAAGAGTAAGTGAATAACAGACGGAAAAGGTATCAGCTTTTGAGAGACACCTAATATATAACAGGAAAGGTTTAGGTTAAACATAATGTGGCCATTCTAGCCAATCTTTCTATTTTCACCCATCTCCAAGCAGTGCAATTTTCATCACAGTTATGAGTTATCTATAGGTAACAAAGTATATTGCACCGCAAAGGCGAACAATACCCACTAGAATTCTACTTCATGAGAATGACTTTCTAAACCCAATTCCGGATACAGTGCTAGGGTGTGACGTGTGAGTGTGCGATATGCCTAAAAAAGCTAACAATGACGTTTCAGAAGAGCTAGTAAAGACAAAATAGAATTGCATTACTATTGTTCTTGGTACAAATACAACAAAGGTAAGAAGTAAATCAACAACAGCAAAAAAAAAAAAAAAAAAGAAGAATAATTTTAGATTAAAAATTAATATAGAAAGTAGTTTAAACAAAGATGGGATAATTTTCAAAAATAGACAAGGACACTGAAATTTGAAGTGGAAGAAATCAATCAATCAACTTTTAGCTAAAAAAAAGTAACAAAAGAACACTATCTTCTCAGAATATCCAATAAGCGTACTACCAACAACAGCAACAATGAAGACTCATTCCTAAATTACCAAGAAGGAAAACAATACCAGAAAATGGAAGTAATATAGTTTGATACAACTTTGAAAACCTTCCGATGCAGAGGGCTTATTTATGATGATTTATTTGAAAAACATTGGTAACTATTTCATCAAAACAATAGGAATAGATCAGCCCAAATTCTCAACAATCCGCTAAAGCGTTTCCTTCCCCTATTTTACAATTAGACACCCATTCAGCTTTCAAAAAACGAGCTTTCTACAAATATAGCAAACTATTCTCTTCTATCTCCTCAAAAATCCTTAGATTCCTTTTGCTTCCAAGTAGTACAAAGTATTCTCCAAAAAACAAAAGTCAAAACTGTAGCACCAATCGCAAAAGATCTGATTTACTTTGCTTTGCCTCTTATATTCACATCGTTGAATTCAAATAGTAGGACTACTGTATCAGGCCTCAGATCTCCCTACACAATAAAACATCCCTTCTACTGCACACTCGAGATAACAGGCAACTTTTTAGAATGCAATGCCGTAACATATTGTAATGCCCAGAAAAACAAGGATTGAGATTCGACTTCGTCTTGCACTGTGCACAGTTATTTGGAAATACTTCAAGAAGTAATTCAACGAGGGAAAATTGTGCAAGTGCAACAACAACAACAACAACAACAATAAAAACATAGCCCCCCAAATTAATTGGGGTTAGCTACATGGATTAAACTCGTTCGATGTGCTCGATTTAAGGCAAATGATGGTGAGCTTTCCAAACAATTTCAATTCCTCCTCAAGTCCTAATTAATGTGTCATAAGTTAGCGTCGGCCTACCTTCATCTCGTCAAATTCATTCAGTTTCTATTCCCAAATTTATTGAAGTCTGCAATTTAATTTTAAATACTAAAAACCTCACTTTTCTCTAATAAAGTTTTTAAAATGAACATAATTATACAATAATAATACATAAATGTCACAATATAATTGTTTAAGGCAGTTGTTTTGCAAACATATAACATTATTTCGTAGTACAACATGCAATTCATTGAATCCTTCAATTTTGAGTTGTTAGGATTTCATTTTATCATGTTTTGGGTAATTTTTGCAAAATTTTCATGAAACTCTTCAAAACTTCCTCGAAGTCACGGAAGTTTTGCAATTTTTGCCACTGTTTCTTCCCCGAATTATGTTGAACTTCCATGAATTTTACCAAATTTTCAGTGAACTTTGACATTTTTATTCTTTGCACATGCATTTCAGTTTCCTCTGATCGCAAATTTGGTGAATTCAGTCGAGTTTTAATAACTTGCAAAAACATTTAACAGCAAGACTAAATAACAAGTTCAAGGGCAATTTGTGACAATATGGCAGTGCATTACCTAACTGAAGATAATGCACTCACTCCAATGACAACAGTACTAAGCAATAAAGTTTGCATGCCCATGAAACTAGTACAACACAAACAACAACAAAGCCTTTGAAACTAGCAAAGTAATTAAACAAAAAAAACTAAAAGAACCAAAAGTAAGAAAAAAAATAATAGCAGACAAAATGGGATAGTTTCTTACATCAGCTGCCACCTATCGCATTATGACTAATTAGAAGCTGATCATACGTAGCATGATACTTCACAGGTACAAAATCCTTAAATCTGTGTACAAGAAATTTAGAGGGGGGTGAGTAAGAGCCTCTCAAAAAGCATAAATAAACTAAGCAAAATACCGGGAAAACCTACAATTAGGTGTGCAGGAACCTAAGATTAAAATAGTAACATTGCTTATCACAGAAAATTTCATCACTGAACTACTGGATCAAATTCGAACATTGAACAGCGGTTTGAATGACAAAGCCATTTGAAATAATTAAGAGCTTTCCTAAAATCTTTCAGACAAAACCCATTTATTGGTCCTTGAACTTTGAACCATTTATGTTTTTGGTCCTTCAACTTTCAAAACACATTTGGACCCTCAACTTTAGAAGTAGTGCAAATTTAGTCCTTTCGTTATTAGGTCCGTTAAAATTGACGATAGGGCAAACCAAACCCGCGCCATGCGGGTTTTTGGACCGGCCACATGGCGCCATGTCTCAGGTTCTTGCATAAACTGGCGGTTCATACATAGGGTTTTCTTCCTTTTTCTTTTTCCATTTTTCTTTTCCAAAAACAAAAATTCTCAAAATTTGACAAAACACAAAAGGGAAGAGATGAAAGGACTAATTAAACCTCAAAATAGACCGTTTATCTTTGGAATTAATCATCTCATCTACTACTAATCAGTCATTGCTGTGCTTAATCTCTGTAATATGAATCTGAAGGTACCAATTGAACAACACGAAGAAAAAATTGGTAGGCTGAACTCCCAGAATCATCTTCTTCTGCGTTGTTTCTACTTTGGGTAGAAGGTCGTCTGTGATCTCTCACACCATCAATGGAGATCACCGCACTTCAGCTGAATCCAACTTGGTCAATGTCGCCGGAGTTGGTGTCGCCGTGTTTTCCGCCACTCCCACCCTTTATCACTCCACGATTGGAGATGCATCAAGAGGTTTCGAGCAGACAGAGAGGAGGGAGGAGAGGGTTTGGTGAGTGGTTTGTGCGAAGAGTTGCTTTGAATGATTAAGGCATGGGAGGTTTTGTTTGGTTTTTAGAAAACCAGTTTGGTTCATTTGAACCCTCGGTTTATGTAAGAACTGGAGACGTGGTGCCACGTGGCTGGTTCAATAACCCACATGGTGGGTTCGGTTTGCCACGTCATCAATTTTAACGGACCAAATAATGGAAGGACTAAATGTGCACTACTTCAAAAGTTGAGGGACCAAATGTATTGTTTTGAAAGTTGAAGGGCCAAAAGCATAAATTGTTTAAAGCTCAGGAACCAAAAGAAGGGTTTTGCCAATCTTTCATAGCAAAGAAGAAATTATTAACAAGTAAATTTCTTGAGATTTTATTTTAGTAAGAAAATCGAAATAATTTAGCAACTACCGAAAATAGAAAACATGCATACTAAGGTAAATTTACAAAGTAATGATCCAAACCAGAAATAGGAAACAATAAACCCATTTCATCCATAGATTTTTCTTTATTAAAAAAGGAATGAAAACAAAATATTTGATTCTTTGCTATATAACTAAAATGCTTGCACAAGGTTGAAAGACTACAAGTTCATTGATTTGTTCACAAGACTGAGAATGAATGGTTTGCCTGCTAAAGGAAACTGAATAAAATAGAAAAGTAGGAAATACCTTTTTAGGAGAAGATGTCTTTCTGGAGATGAAAACAATTCAACAATAGATTGTAGAACCTGATTTATGTTCATCGTCTTTGACTTCAGTGCCTTCATGTAACCGATAAATTCTTTATATTCAGTGTCACTAAGCTTTTCTTGAACCTGAACATAAAAAGTAAAAGAAACTTTCAATCTAATAACTTATCAAAAATTTTTCCAGGCCAGTCATAAGCGAAAAGAAAAAAAAGTATGCAACAACAGCTATGTTACCCGGACCCTTCACTCTAACCCAAAGTACCCGTGTCGGACACTTGAGACGAGTCTGACACTTAAAAAGACATGGATACTCCATTTGAAGAGCTTTTTGTATAAAAAGATTTAAAATGTAAGAGAATAAAGAAAAAAACTTAACAAGAACTTTCTAGTGTAGAGTAAGAAATGAAAAATGAGAAAAAATATAGGTGTATAAGCTATTACATATATGTAATATATGTTATTACATATATATAAGCATATGTCACGCAAGTTTTAGACACTTTTTGCCGAGTCTCCATGTCCTTAAATTAGAGAATAGGTGGGTCCGACCTTTAGACTCATACCCGTACCCGACACCTGCACCCGAGTCCAGGTAACATAGAACAACAGAATGAATGCTAAAACAAATCATATCGAAAAGGTTAACATGAACTTAAAAATCCAGCACATTGTACACAGCCGATCAAGAGCAAGAATAGCTTCCAAGGGCACTTAAGTTTTTTCAGTGCTTAAGCTGAGTCCCAATCTTTTAGAATAGAATATAGACCAGTTCATAGAACTTAGTCTTACTCTTGGATCTTTTTACCAAAACTGTAATTTTATCGCTACATTTCATTTGAAAAATACAATGTCCACAAGAAGGAATTTCACAATGGATGACTAAGGAAGCATTTCGTTAATAATCCGAAAGGAAATTCCCTTTTGTAAACCTTCAAGAAACCAAAGAACATGAAATCAACTTATGGTAAAACAACATGGAAACTGTTTCTCAGATCCAACCCAAAATTACAAGCAAAAGTTGAATACTTAGAAAATAGCATTCTATCCTTTTCCAAGTTCTCGTAAACGCATGGATAGAGTTTAAAGAGAACAGTAAAAACTGTTTGGAGTTGCTCACCCCATGCTCTGCATTCCCCCTTTCTCCTCTTTCCACTATTTGGGATTGTTATTGTGACGTTTTCTTTGCTTCCTTATCTTTTTGTTTTTTCTCTTCCTATTCTCTTCTTTCCCTTCTATTTTCCTCATCTCAAGAATTTGATCTGTATTTTCTTTCTTCGCTTCATTCTCTCAAAAATCTACTCTCATTCTTTCATTTTCTCCATCTTCCCAAGTTCATTTTTTCTCCTTATTTTAGTGAATTCTATTTCAACCAACTGATTCTTTTCTTTATAAGATACTACACAGAAGCAAGATCTCGAAGTATAAAATAGTATCAAGCGATCCATAAACAGGACAGAGGTACCAAAATCTAGAATAGATAAACAGGACAGAAGTATAATATTTAATTAGAGTTTTATCGTACTAATGCAGAGTTCTATATGCATCAATTCTGGAATAGATAAAATGGTATGATATTGGAATCAGGACAGAGGTACCAAAATCTGGAAAAGTCACAAAAGAGTGTCTGCTTATGAAAATACTGAATAAACAAATTTATTTGAACACAGTAGTCAAAATATTGCTTGAAATATAACATGAGCAAGAGAATCTAAGAATCCCCTCTCTACAGAAGAATTTCTGCACTTGCAATGCTGAAACAGAATACTGAATGTATACAATATATCTATCAAGCATAATGTAATGAAAAAGATAAAACGACACTCCTAATAAATATCTTGCAACACCTGAACGAAAAAATTCAGATGTTAGGAAGAATACATTGTTGTTGGAGTCCGCACATACGTTCTTCAACCTTTCATAACTAATTTAATTAGAAAAATATGAAATCACTAGCCATTAACTCATTCAAGAAAAGGTCATTATTGAAGATGTGTAGACCGAAAGTTAGACCCACATCAATTAAATATAACTTCATAAAGAAGTATATAATTGATTATCTCCATCCTAATAGTACCGAAGCCTTTTGAGATAAAACCCCACACCAATGAGCTGGAAGGAGATCATCGGACTCACTCACACGTGTGACGCGCAATCGGGAGAATTTAACATGGTATCAGAGCCCATAGAGAAAAAAAGCCCCCTAGATCACGTGACTTTTGGTCCATGGGGGAGTGTTGAAGATGTGTGGAATGTGGGATTATATATTCCAATAGTCATCCACCTTTTGTTTGCTGGCTGATGACAGATTTTTGGCAAGATAATAGATGTAGTATTATGCTGTTCGAAAGTGAAAACGTTTCATTAATTGGACAAGCTACCTTAATTGAAAGGAAATCCCCATGTGCATCACTCAAAAAATATGTGGTCATATTTAATCCATTTTAAGACTTATGAGCCTTTTCCACTTCCATATCCAACCAAATATGAAAACATTTGAAGCACTTCTTTTTTGACAAATAACACGTTTGAAGCAATTATTTTCTACCTTTACGAGAAATGACAGCCAGGAGACAGAAGAAAGGAATGAACAATTACCATAATCATTATTTTCTACCTTGAAGGATCGTTTGACCAGAACAAGATTCTCAAATATGCTGAAAATAGTTGAGAATACTTTATTAAAATTTAAGAATCACCTGAATCAGGAAAGCTGATCCTCTTGTTTCCACATCACAAGGAACAAGCACTGGACTAGATTTGCAGTTTTGGATTTCAACATCTTTAACTGCCATTAGAGGGCCAACTTTTGTTTGGTTGCCTTCTCTCTCCCCCCCACCAAGATTATCTCTTGCTGATCCACAGACCAGCTTTTGTTTCCCATGCTTCACAGAAACGCTAGTGAGAGGAGGGCTGGATAAAACAGTGGTTCTCTCACCATGCAACTGCTTAAGAGATGATTGTCCGGGTGAATGAAGAATAGCTTTATAAGCTATATTCAAATGTTTGGGCTTTTTTGAAGAAAAAGTTGCTGCTTTTTCAACAATCCTTGGCTGGTCATTCCATTGAGAATTATTTGTCAAGTCAATGATTTCACTAGATTCATATTTAGGCTCCGTACTCTTTGAAGCACTGGTCAACCCCTTCTCTTTATCAAATACATTTCTGAAACTTTTTGACAACCAGCTATTATTGTGTTTCTTGTGAGTATCATTGGCACGATTTGCAGGAAGAATATCTCCCAACCAGGGGTAAGCATTATCACCTTTATTAGCTTCCGGTACAGATGAAAATGGTTTCTCCAAGGATTTCTTACCACTTGAATTATTCTGCAGAATAAATGACACTGTATCAAATAACGTACAGGGAGCAAGTATAAATAAGACAAGAGAGAAGGAGAAAGTATTCAGTTACCAAATTGGCCGTCGTTTCTGTGAATAAAAGGTTGTCCTGTGGTTCAATAATGTTCATCCTATTAGTGCTCTCTGTGCAACAATGTTCATCATTACCATAAGATATACTGGATTTGTGAAAGCCATGGTTTGTCCAAAAATATTCATGGAAAAAAAAAAAACTGTTGAGAATGAAGGAGAAAAATAAGTAAGAGTGAAAAATTTTAATCAAGTCAGCTGGCCAGAAATAAAGCTGAACCATACAAAATTTTCTAAGAAGTCCAGCCAGCTCCAAGATTCCAACACGTGCTAATGAGGGTCTCAAGACATAGCCAAAAGGATGCACAACACATTTTCGTGAGGCCAATTACAAAGCCCAGAGCAAAGAGGATGAAGGAGTCATTTGATGTACATACTTGCATTATGGGTGAAAAATACTTCAAGGATTATTTCTAGACAAAAGTACAGGTTAAATGCATGTGATTCAAGCCTTGAAAGCCTAACGAACATCAAATTCTTGTTTCTTTAAAATATGAAAGGTCTTTTGTTGTGATAATGAATTCTTACAGTTATAAGAGCAGCCTAACATTTTAGGTCTAATAGAGGACATTGAAGAAAGTGTGTTATGGAGCTTCATGTTGCTTGCAGGTGAAGTTAAGGGAGGACATTTTTGACAGAGGATAGTGCTTATCTTTAACATAGTTTCTATATCGTGGTTTCTATTCTTTTAGCATTACCAGCATTATAATAGGTATCATAACAACAAGAAAGCCCCCCAAAATAGTGGGTTGGCTAACATAGATGATAGATCCAATACTTACATTCAACTTTATTTCTTTATCCAAAATACATTCAACTTTATTTGATGCACATAAGACATCAAGAAAGGCATTAATGCTCTCTTGTAAATGAGATTGTCCTTCGTGTGTGTTCGTGTGTTCCTTGAACAGTTTACTTTATCTTTGCCTCTTTCAACGATCGACAATCGATTTTTTTGTGTGTTACTAGAAATTTATTCGACCTTCTTGATCAGTTGATTATGGCATTCACCTTTACAGATGAGATTTGGTTCATGGTTCTTTGTTGGCAAGGGGTATTGTTTCTTGAAACGTTTTAGAAGATTTTTCTAGGCCTTGCATTTTTAATGTCCGCTTGTGACTTTTCTCACCCTTTGCCCTTTCCTGCTCCCTAAACCGCCCACAACCCCTCTACACCCATAAAACCATATGAGCCCTACTCCCCTCAACCTCCTGCTTCTGCCCCCTCTTCTTTTTCTCCTTCCCCTTTTTTCTTCCTCTCCTTTTTTTGGCAACTGCCGACTTGATGTCGCGCTGCTGAGGTGCCGTCGTCGAGGGTCCCTCTTTTGCCTAGGTTCTAGAATGAAAAGAGTAGAGATAGTGAGACAAGAGTACGGTTCTCTGTAGCACTGGTGGCCAATGTCAATGACCTAACAAGCGGCGTCTTAAAGGGCGTGCGTCGCTGCAGGCAGGAGTATCGTCAGTTTCACTATTTTTTTTTCTGCTCTTTGAACTACAAGTCTAGGGTTTTTCGTCCCCTTCATGAGGTGTTGGACCCTTTGTGGGTTGTTGCATTACTATTAGAGATTGTTGTCCCTTTTTGTGGATGTTTCCCTCCTTGTGAGGATGTTGTTCCAACTTCCAAGCTTCAGAGCGTTGTAATATTTATTATCCTCATTGTAATAGATTGTTGTACCCTTTTGGGTGTTAGGAACATCAATTCAACAGACTTGACAAATAAAAATCAGGCTCAAAATTCCAGTCCAGTCCAGCATAAACAAATACATTGCACCATTTGTTTGAATCTTGTCCATATTTCATTTGATAGTATATATTTTTTATTATATAATAACATAAAAACCAAAATAAATAAAAGTTCGATTGTAAATGAAGCAATATTTAATTCTATTTTATATAATAATAAAAGTATCAAAAGTTACTTTGAATATGTTTTTTTAAGCTACGTATTGGACTAACGACGATAC
Organism: Stephania japonica; assembly: GCA_039657345.1. Classification (NCBI taxonomy): domain Eukaryota; kingdom Viridiplantae; phylum Streptophyta; class Magnoliopsida; order Ranunculales; family Menispermaceae; genus Stephania; species Stephania japonica. The sequence continues at coordinate 40,032,775 of CM077559.1, forward strand.
TAAAAGTGGATATTATATATTCTTCATTAGCTGAAAAGGGAATGTGCCAATTGACGCTTTATTCATTTACATAAACGGTTGTTCTAACTCAATGTGGTTCAAATCTTATTTTTCCATCCCTAAACACACCTCATAAGTTACTCTTAAAATAAATGTATCCTACTTAAACATTCAAAATACTCGATTGTGAAAGTTTACACAAAAAAAAAATATCTTATTTCTTATAGCGAGAAGTTCGGAAAATCAAGCTTTACTCAATAGAAACTGAAGAAATTCGACGAGGTAGGAGTAGACCGAAGTTAATTTAGGACGCATTAATTAGGAAGGATTTGAATGGTTTGGAAAGCTCACATCAATTGCACTGAATCGAGCACAATGGAAGAGTTTGATCCATGTAGCCAACCCCAATTTATTTGGGACTGAGGCTATGTTTATGTTTATGTTTATGTCGTTTTTGTTTGAGAAGTTCGCAAAATCCTTGCTACTTCAATTGGTATCAGACTGGGTATATTCATCTGCAAAATGCCAAGGCAAGATGGTGTCTCCAATCCAAACTCATAACCCATTTATTTTGTATTTATATACCCGATGTGGGATTAAACTTAATACTCCCCCTCAAGTCCAGCGGGCGATAGCCAAGTTGAGACTTGAACTAATTAGGGCAACTAGCCAACTAGGACAACAAAAATCCAACGGGGCACTGACCACTTATGGGCAACTAGCCAACTGGGATGGTCCAATGGGGCATTGGCCAAGACCAAGAGGATAGCCAACTTGGTAGATGACTTGAACTAAAACAGTGGGTACCCACATTTTATTTTCTTCTTATACCATATTAGAATTTATAGGATGAAATTCCCAAGTCCAAGTATACATAGGAGAGAGAGTGATATGAGTGAGGGCTTAAGGTTTGAAGTGGAGGCTTCACCAAAATGCCAAGGCAAGATGGTGTCTCCAATCCAAACTTATAACCCATTTATTTTGTATTTATATACCCGATGTGGGATTAATTAAGATACCATGTGAATGTGAATATGAAATTGTATTGATGATACCATGTTGAAATCTTGACACAATAGAATAAACTTATCATATTCTGTCAAGATTTCAACAAGAAGACAATGGTGGGTTGAGCCACAATATGATAAGTGGTAATTGCAATTGTAAGAAATACAGCTAGAGTTTCAAGAGAGTTTGCAAAGAAGTGCATGGGTGGGAGAATGAGGAGAAGGAGAATCTTCAATCAGAGGAGGGTATTGCATTAGAAGATGATGATGTTATTATTCTTGAAGGTGATGGAACAATAAACCCAATCTTCTAGGAAAAAGAACATGCAAAGTTTGACGATGAGGATTAAAACTTCGTTGAAGACAAGGTAGTCTTTGGAGACGAACTTCTTCTCATTGAAGTTATTCCCAAATTTACAGGGCTCAAAGTGCTTGATTGAGATATGTTGAAAAGGAAACTAGATCAAATAAAGATATGCTGATTGTAAGATTATTATACTTATAGAATAGTCAATTTTGTATAGAATAGTAAACGAATAATTAACTCCTAGATTGACAGGCTGCTATCACCTATATATAGGTGTTGTGTAACACTATTGTACGTGTGAAGAAATAATATTCTTTTCTCATTCTCTTCTAGTCTCTTATGGTATCAGAGAAGGAAATTACTTCCTGGCTCTTATAAAAACCCTAATTTCCTTTTCAGTGGCCCCTAACCATGTCTGAAGCTTCATTTGACTCCACTTCCTCATCTGCCAGACCAAAATCTATTGGAAACTGTGTTTCCAACTCTGAATCGCATTCGATTCAAATCACCAATATCAAACTGAATGGTGATAACTTCTTGCGTTGGTCTCAATCTGTTCGAATGTACATCCAGGGACGAGGAAAGATTGGATACCTAACAGGAGATAAGGAAGCACCAGCAAAGGAGAACGCCTCGTAGGCTGTTTGGGATGCTGAAAAATCCATGGTCATGACATGGCTTGTAAATTCCATGGAAGAAGATATCAGTTCCGAATACATGTGCTATTCTACAACCAAAGAACTCTGGGATAATGTTAACCACATGTGTTCTGATTTGGGAAATCAGTCTCAAATTTATGAGTTGACTATAAAACTTGGCGAAATTTGTCAAGGAGACGACAACGTCAATCTGGAAACAATTATTTCAAATAGGAAAAACTAGGATGTCCAAATCTATGATGCCAAAGCATAATTTAGTCATGACCAGAACCTGAACTAATGCTACTCAAGCCTTAAGTTGTTTTATTCATGGAGAATTTATCGTCAAAATAATAAAGGCCGTCAATCATCCTAACACTGCCAATCATCCTCCTCGAGTTCCTGTCTCGAACCTCACAATGAGAATCAAAGAAAACAACACAAACATTACAGTTTTTTGTTAATTTGCTTATTGATAATAGGTTGCAAGAAAATTTAGGAACATGCAGAACAGATTCAAGATTTATATCCTTTGAAATTGTTATTTTTCCCTTTTCTGCAATAGACAAAAACTTGCCATCTGCAACCCTAACTTTTTCTTTCATAGAACAAGGTAAATATGTATCAAACAAATGTGACTAGAAGGTCATGTGATCAGAAGCTCCAGAATCAATGATACAAGGAAAACAATTTCGACTACAAGATAGAGCATTATAGTTGCTACCTGTTTGAGCGAGTGAACCACTAGGAATACCAAATGAGGAATTGGATTTTAGCAGTTTTAAAAGTTGATCAAGTTACTCTTTACTAACCAGACCTGTCTCAGCTTTATTTGTGGAGGGAAATGAATGCCTTGAAGAACGGTACTTGGGAGGTAGTAAATTTACCCAAAGAAAACAGATTATGGGATGCAAATGGGTATTTACTGTGAAATGCAATGCCAATGGAAATGTAGAAAGTATAAAATGAGACTCGTTGCTAAAGGTTTCACCCAAACCTTTGGTATCGATTATCAAGAAACCTTTGCACCCGTTGCTAAACTCAATTCAATTTGGTGAAACATTGGATTGAAAAAGGTTACCAGAAGCCAAAATGTATCAAAATAGGGATTTCAAGAATTAATAAATAAAAAGAAATGAAAGTAAAAGCTGAAGCTAGCAAGTCAAGCTGGCAATCAATCTTTCAAATCAAAATGAACAAAACGTTCGTTTCATTTCAATTTCTTTGTTCTCCATTTCCTTGACACTCCTAATTCTCGATTTCGATCTCCTTGTGCATGTTTTTCTCGCGTTTTCTCTCTACAAATTAGTATAGTGTCATGAGAGTAACATTTTGAGCCAAGTTTCCATAGCGGAAACGAGGGATTCAACTCGAAACTTGGTAAATTCCAAGTTTCCATAGCGAAAACAAGGGATTCAACTCGAAACTTGGTAAATTCTCAAATTCTTGACATTCTCCTCAATTTTAATTTGAATTCTCGTGATTAATTAGTTTTTTCTAGCAGGGTTTTGGTGGGAATTGTTCGAAATTGTTGCAAATTTTTTTATTGGAAAGATTTGCATCTATTTGAAGTAATATTCAACGGCGTAGGTTAGGGTTTTGATTTTTTGGAATTGATTGAAATAAGTTGAAAACCAATATGAAGCTATTTTCGGTAATTGACCTTGATTTGAAATGAGGTTTTTGAGGAATCAATCAGTGTTTTCAATCCAAATTGACATTAGGGATTGTGAAAAACGTATTGAATGGTTCCCCTAGTGTTTGATTGAATTTTGAGAATTAAGATAAAAAAAATATTGATTTGGAGAAGATTCATTAGTTTAAAATCATTATCAAGTTGAATTAGCTGTATAAGAAAATTCATAGCTTCTTCGTTTGTTATCCGATTGTGCTATTCTTAGAGTCTATGAAAAATAGAAAATGTATTGAGGTCTACAATTTTCTTTTTGGTAAGTATGACAAATTTTGTAGTTTTCAAGGGTAAGAAGTTACCCCAAGTTAGCTAGTTGAAAGCAAGTTGAAACGGTTATAAGTTATTATATTTGACCTCAGTTTTCGTGGGGTTTTGTGATTCGGTTTCACTTGGATTGGACCTTGACCCTCCTGATAATTGGGTATGTCAGAAAGCTATTGAAGCCACTTTCAAAGTGAATTGACAATCTGGAAAACCCAAAAACTTAGTATAGAAATCAATGGGCCCGGAGAGTGTTGGGCCGCACACGCACAAGTGGGTATACAAATGGGGTTGGAGCCCATTTTTGCACAAAACCAAGGTTCGAAACTTCGACTTCGTCCTAAGCTTTGCCGCTCAAAATTTGGAAGTAATTCGAGGAAGTTAACTTTGACAAGGGGAAGTTTTACAAAAATTCGTTGGTATACGGAAGTTTATGGAAATCTATTTTAAATGCTAAATAGTCAAACTTTTATAAAATAATGTTAAAAATACACTTAATCATACAAGAATAATAATAATAAGAATCACAATGCAATTACTTAAATCAGTTACAATTGGCAACAATAGACAATTTGAAACATTCATAACATTAGTTTTCATTTTATCCATTGTTGCTTTTTCATTTACTCATATATACATATAATATAATATAGATTGTATTTTTTTTCATTTGTATACTATCCCTATCTTTTGCTACGTAAGTAGCTTTCTCTTCAAGTAATTATGCTTCTCAAAAAGTCAGCCACGTGACATGGATTTAAAGATTGAAAAATAGACATTCTTTTACTCTTTTACCCTTTTGTAAAAACTTTTTAAAAATTGATTTGCCTTCAAAGTCCATTAAAAACAAAAGGATATAGTAGTTTTTTGACCTTCTAGATGACTTTTGAGTTTTGACACAAGTGGACAGCTAGGACAGAGTTCGAAATTCCAACAATACCCTTAACAAATAATCTATTCCTCCCAACTCCTCGTCTTCTTCTTTCTTCAACAGCCTTAATCTGTTTTACTTAGAAGAAGAAGAAAAACATTTTGAATTGGATGACTTTGATAAAAATTCGACAATCTTTCCTATAACAGATGAAACTTGACAAGTCTCATCACTATTTGAAGTAATTTCATCGAAGTTGTCAAAGTTTGCCCGTGTTTCATTCCCTAGATCATGCCTTGTGTAACTGTTTTTGGGCGTCTATGCCCCGTTATTTCACTTAAAAAAATATATATATTCTCGTTTTTGTGTGTTACTTTCGACTAGTGTGTTTGGAGATAAACACCGAAAGGAAATGTGTGGTTTTTCTTCAATTTGAGTATTCAAAGAATCGATGAATTGGGAGAATAATCTTCTTTTTTTTCCTTGTGGCAAGCAATTCACCGATTCCCCGCTTCATCACCAACATGGACTTGAAATGTCTTGGCACTGCAGATCTAAGGTTGTACACGACATTGATTGATTGATTGGGATTGGGGGAATGGCAAGAGAGAAAACCTGATTGTCCAACTCACTTGGCAGGTTTTCCTTAATGCTCCTTTGTCCCAACATTCACATTAATACCTAGATCCAAGAAAAGAGAGAAATACAACAAAGGATCTCTCTATGTAGCCCCTATGTAACCCCACTTATTGTTAGTTACTTACTAAATATTCTAAGGAGACATTTTATTTTCCACTCCATGTAGCCCCATTTATTGTTAGTTAAATTCCTCCAAGTTTTTCATATTAAGGAGATGCCTAGGAATTTCGAGAAGAAATCACCTCGTCGGTTCCCTTGTGGGTGGGTTTACAAAACCTTTAACCCTTTCTCTCACAACTCCACCAATCCAGCTTTGACCAGTAATTGGCATTTGGCAACTATTCTGACACCCAATGGCTACAAAAATATGTGACTAAAACATCTATGATGAAGCACTTTTAGCTATTTATTGCAAGTATAATTACTTTTTTGGAATATGCATAGGATATGAATGAATACGACCAGTGTTACATAGAGACCTAAATATAAATTTCAAAAACGTGTAAATAACTATTTCACCTAGGTATCACCTTGCCTTGATCTGTGAAATTGCCTAGAAACTGCCTTAGCATCTAGCAATGCTCAGATAAAACTACAGTGGAAACCCCTCAAACTCAGAAGTAATTTACCATTTAGCTTCATCAATCAACCTAGTACTACTGTGCTACTGTACTACCTAAACAATTTAGTTGTTAGTCATCAAGATGATGAAGAAGTAGTTGCTGAAACGTTACCTAGAAGAAGTCATGATAACATTACTTTAAAATCTTTCAATGCTTCAATTTTCTATTGGAAGAACATCGCCATAAAAGCAGAAATTCATTAGAAATGGATGTATTTCCCCTCAATAGAACTCAAAACATACAATGCTAAGCCATGCAAATTTTGAAATAAAATCATACCTTTTGTTGAGGATTCATGCGTCCGCTTATTACATGGTATTGATTCAGACGCTGAAATAGAACCTGCAGAAGGAAATCAAGAAAAGGGAATTAGTTGAATGGTACATATGTGGTGCATCATCCAGTCACACTTTGTGTCACAACCCAAAAGTTGATAACAACAAAAAACAAAGTTTCAGAAAAAAAAAAAACCAAAAAAAAAAAAAAAAAATCTTGAAGTTTTAAGTTTAACCATGAAATAAACTCTTCAAAGCTGCAATTATCGTCATAAGAGCTGTGAGAGAGATTTTGTAGGATGATACGAGATGTTATTCCTCGTTTAGACCTTTTATAGCCTACACATGCAATCTCTATCATACTTTTGGATAAAATGCTTCCTAGTTTTCAAAGTAGAAAACCCGGTTGGGTTGGCGCAACGGTAAGGGCGAGGGCGCGTCTGTGTGAGTTAAGCGCACAGACGTGATTTCGATTCCCCGCTACGTCAAGATCAAGCGGGCCACTGGCCAAACTACCATGGGTGGAGGCTACAACGCCCCTTGGGGGATTAGTCGGGCGAGGCCCAGATACCCCCAGGTTAATAAAAAAAAAAAAAAAAAAAAAAAAATTCAAAGTAGAAAAATATTAACACATCAAAAACCTGATGTCTTGAAAACCTTTTGATGCTTCTTATTACGCAATCATTCAATAACAAACACAAAAGTTTCCAACTACTGAGGACGTAAGAAACATAGCCAACCATTGGAGTGCCCCAAATATCAAATCCCACTCAAACACCAAAAGAGGCCACTACAGTGTATTTATTTGGTTAGTCAGAATATAGAGGTTATTGCTACAAGAACAAGCTTCTCTAATTATCAAAATGAAAGAAAATGAATTCAGCAGATCTTTTTTTAAAGAGTTTAGAGCGATCACAAGTTTGATCTCTCCTAACACCAGATTTGAATTTTACAAAGTTGTAATACAATGCCTCTATGGACAATTTAAGGTTCATTCCAAGATTAGTGACATCCGGAAATTGCTACGTTGATCATTTGTTGGACTATGCTATGTATGGCTATAAGTAATCATTAAATACATGATGCTATCTATAAAAGGTTGAGATGGTGTGGAAACACTAAGCGAATAGCTTCATTGTAGATCAGTTCCAGCAGTCATCTTACTAAAGAATAGTCGTTATCCAAGTGCTAGTGTGATTGGTGTAGGTAGTTTACATGGGTGGCAGTGGAGACATGGGAGCATCAGACAACATGTTTCTTCGTCATTTGTCCTTTAATTTTCAGCTTACATTGCCATCATTGTTGTATGTAGTTTGATGTGATCAACCTTCATTGCTGCCTTTATTGTTGTATGACATTCACCACTTAGTGCAGCCTTCATTGTTGTATGCTATCCACCATTTAGTGCAGCCTTCATTGTTGAATCATTGCAGCCAACACTGTCTCAATCTATCTCTTCTTTGCAACCTTCATTGCCAAACAAATTTTAGGTTTAGAGCCAAAATCAACTTCTCGCTTTCATTGCCAAAATCATCATTAGAGAAGAGATACAATCTGCAAACTAGACAATTGCAGTAAATCCTTCTGAAGACACGAACTTCAATAGTAATGCAATTGAAAAACTACGCGCCATACTATTTCCATAGGGTTTAAGGTCTCGGATGTATCATTTTCAAATTCTTGAATTCTACATTCTAGAGCAACTAATCACAAGTCTAACTCGCCTCTTTTCACTCCTATAACCATTGTCCAAGTAATAGGAAAATAGCAGTTGCAGATGGTTCATTAACCACAGTTGCAAGCATGGGAGACATTCACCTTACTCCATCATTTATTCTTAAAAATGTCATTCACGTTCCGAAGCTCTGAACGAATCACATCTCTATACACAAACTCACCCAAGATTCACATTTAACCATGTTGTTTTACCCTACTCATTGTGTATTTCAAGATCAGGGCTCGAGAAAGACAATTGGACTTGCTCAGGAAAGAAATGGGCTATATTACCTTGAGTTACCAACACATTCTACACGAAATACCTGCTCATTTCTTTGTGATCACAACCCTTCAAGTAAAGATCACTTCTGGCTTCATCATAATCGACTCGGGCATCCATCTTTTAGCACCCTTAAGGGCATGTTCCCTCTCTTGTTTAAGTCATTAAATGTTAGTGATTTTCATAGTGAAGTGTGCGAACTTGCAAAACATAAACGTGTATTTTTCGTTGAGTAATAATAGAAGTTCACTCCTTTTGACCTAATCCATAGTGATACTTGGGGATCTACGTCTTCTCCAAATATTTCTAGTGCATGTTGGTTAGTATCCTTTATTGATGATTGCACTAAAGTCACTTGGATTTTCTTGCTCAAAAATCAAATCGGATGTGAGTCTCATTCTTACACAATTCCATATGATGGTACAGACTCAATTTGGCACAAGGATTAAGACGTTTCGGCCTGATAATGCTAGAGATTATTTTAATCAAACTCTTACATCAAACTTTTATAAGGAAGGATTCATTCACGAATCCTCATGTGTTCACATCCCATAACAAAATGGTGTGGCGGAAGAAAGAATGGTCACTTATTGGATACAACCCGTGCCTTCCTATTTAATCACCATGTACCTAAGTCATATTGGAGGAAGCAATCCTAATGGCCACACATCTCATAAATAGATTACCTTCTCGTGTCCTTGGCCTTAAAAGTTCGATGGAAGTATTATCCCAATTTTATCCTAACTTTAGAACCTCAAACAATTTAGTTCCTAAAATATTCAAATGTGTCACCTTCGTTCATATCCACCATTCAAATAGGGGGAAATTAGATCCAAAAGCTCTCAAGTGTGTCTTCATAGGGCATTCCTCTACTAAAAAAAGGTATAAGTGTTATCATTCACCTTCTTGAAAATTCTTTTTCTCATTAGATGTAACTTATAATGAGCGCGAGTCATTATTTCCCCGCTCCTTCTCTTCAGGGGAGAATTTCCATAATGGATGACAAGGATTGAGATGAGTTACTTTTTGCCCCCCTTTAGATATATATAACACTTGAGCCACTGATGAGGTCAAAAATCTCAAAGCTTAACACCTCTAAGCCCGAGGCTAATGAATCTGAACCAACTACTCTGGAGAATCGCATGACAGGGCAGGTCTACTCAAGAAAAAAACCACCCCATTTGAATTAATGAAAGTCCAAGAGTTTGAACCAAGTCCCGAAAAAGAGTATCGATTTCTGAGTCACAACCTATTGAATCAGTGCAAGTCCAACAATTTGGATAAGTTCTTGAAAATGAGGTACCAATATATGAGTCCCAACTTGACAAATATGTTGATTTAGATCTCTATTGTCAAAAGAAAAGGAACCCGAGCATGCACTGAACGTACGGGTGCACACGGATTGGATCCAGTCCAATTAGGGTCAATCCACAATCCAATCCAATTATTGCAGATTGAAAAATTGCAATTCAATCCAGTCCAAATAATTCATCAATCCAACTCAATCCAATTTGCAAATGCGGACCGGACTGGATCTGGCGTTTTCCTATCCAAAAATTTATAAAATTAAACTTATAAAAATGAATCACAAAAATTATGCATATCATGATTGACAAATTTACAACATACATCGCACAAATCTATATGTAGTATATTTCCTACTAATTTGTCATCACAAGAACCTTCAAAATGCAAGTCCTTACATAAATAAAAATGCCATCCACAAACTCCACCATATACCCAAACAAAAGCACAAAAAAAGTGCACATTGCAACATACAACTCACAAAAAAATGTCTTAAGTGTAATAAAAGAGGTAAGAACAAGCAAAGTATTTGAGATACTATATAGTTTAAAGTTAATAGTATGAGTAAATGTTCTTCGAGATACTATAGTACATATGATGAGATATGTATATGTGTTGATGTGATAAACGGATTGGATCTGCGATTTTTAAATGTGGAATCCGTAATCCGATCCAGTCCAGCCGGATTAGTGAATTTTCAATCCAATCCAATCCAAGGGATCAAAAAATCGATCAAATTAGTAATAATTGGTCCGAATTAGACCGGATCCGCGGATTAGTGCAATCCATGTGCACCCCTAACTGAACGCCCCTTGTACCCTCTCTCCCATATCCCTCTCTCCCATATTGTCTCATTCAAGAAAATTTTCTCCAACTCACAAGAATTTTCTCATAAGCTTGAATAGTGTTCAAATCCCAACCAAATTATTTGACGCCATTTCTAATGAACACTTGAAACAAGCCATGAATATGGGAATTGAGGCCTTATAGAAGAATGGAACGTGGGAAATAGTTGATCTACCAGCAGGTAAAAAGCCAGTTGGATGTAAATGGATTTATACATTAACATACAAGGCACATGGATCACTGGAGCAATATAAGGCGAGATTAGTAGCCATATATGTCTCTAGACTATCAAGAGACATTTGCTCCAGTGGAAAAGATGAATACAATAAAAAAAAATTGGTTGGCATTGGCCGCTAATTATGATTGGGATTTGCAACAAATTGATGTCAAGAATGAGTTTCTTCACGGTGACCTAGAGGAAGAAATTTATATGGAGGGGCCCCTAGGTATCAGACAGGACTTACTGCCAAGAAGATGTGTAAATTAAAGAACGTGTTGTACAGACTAAAGCAATCTCCAAGGGCATGGCTGGGTAGATCCACCAAAGTGATGATCGATATGGATATAAACAAAGTCAAGGAGATCATACTTTGTTCATCCAACACTCGTCTTCAATGGGAGTTACGGCTCTTCTAGTTTATGTGGATGACGTCATTGTAGCTGAGGATGATGAGGGTGAGAAGCATAAATTAAAACGATCTTTGGCTAAAAAATTTGAAATCAAAAAACTGGGAAAGCTAAAATATTTTTTGGGAATTGAGGTAGCACATTCGAAAGAGGGTATCTTCATATCTCAACAAAAATATATTACAAATCTTCTTAAGGAGACAGGGAAGCTAGCATGCAGACCAACTAGTACACCCAATGACCCAAATCGCAAACTTGGAGAAACAGAAGAAGTTACAGTCAAGGATCGAAATACGTATCAAAGATTAGTTGGAAAACTAACTTACCTCTCACACACTAGACATGACATTGCATATGTTGTGAGTGTGATTAGTCAATTTATGCACAAACCTAAAGAAATCCATTTAAAAGATGCATAGAGAGTGTTGCAATATTTGAAGGGAACTCCAAGACTAGTTCTTTGTTTAAAAGACATACAAGGATAGTATTGGAAGCTTATACAGATGTTGATTATGCCGACTCAATGGTTGACAGAAGATCAACTATCGAATGCTGCACATTTATTGGTGGAAACTTGGTGACTTGTTGCAGCAAAAAGCATAATGTGGTTGCTAGATCAAGTGTTGAAGCAGAATTTAGGGCAATGGCTCAAGGAATCTGTGAACTTTTATGGTTGAAGATTATATTAGACGATCTCAAACTCAAGTGGAATGGGTCCATGAGACTTTATTATGATAACAAGTCTACAATCAACATAGTTCATAATCCGGTGCAACATGATCGAACCAAGCACATCGAGATTGATCAACATTTTATTAAAGAGAAGTTGGATATTGGGCTCATTTGTATTCCTTATGTCTCAAGTTAAAATCAACTTGCAGACATGCTTAATAAAGGTCCGAACAACTGGAGGGAAATAACAAACCTTTATTCACCACCTTGAGGGGGAGTGTTGGAAAGAAGGGATTGGTTGATTGATAGATTGATTGAATGATTGGAGATTTTCTTGGAAGTTTCCATAATTGTCACTATCTCTGTAACTAGGGGTGGCAAAAAGTGTCCGAACCCGTTTGTCTGCATTTTTCTGGACCCACTTTAAACAGGTCCGGACATGATTTCTCTTGAATAAATACGGGTCAGGACATGTTTTCTTGTCCGTTTTAAAAAGTGGGTCCGGATCCGGTGAAAGTTTTTAAAAAGTGGGTACCCGTTTAGCGATTAATTTGCATGGTATTTTATTTATTCATAGGGGCATTTGAAAACTTTTATGATGCATGTATTGTAATTTCTTCCATGAAAAAATTATTTTTATGTAGAAACTTGTAAGACTTGAATTTTGAATATATAATATATCTTTTTCGTAGTAATAGAATGCATGGTGACATGAAAAATCATCTATTTTGTGAATAATTAAGTAAAAAAAATAATTTATTATATTGAAAAACGGGTCTGAACAAAAAAAAGAGGGTCTTGTATGTTTTATAAACATACGGAAATCGGACAAAAAAAAAGTGTCCATTTCAAAAACGAGTATGGGTCCAGACACTATTTCTAGTCGTTCTAGTCGTTATTAAGGAAGGGGGTCCAAACCTGTACCCATCCAGGCCCTTTTTTTGCCACCCCTACTAATATGGAGCTATTGTAAGTAGAGAAGAATGAATGAAATCATACCCGCTCCTTTCTCTGGTGGATTTAGGTCTAGAACCAAATCACGCAAATCATTGTGTTCATCTTTTTATTTCTTTAGTTTTTTTAATTATAACAATATTAAATTCTCCTGAACGCACCGCACACGCATGCGCGAGCCTGTTGATCTTTGCCAGTACCGATATTGTGGGGTTTTATCTCAAAAGGCATCGGCACTAGTTAGGAGGAGGCAATCAATTATATACTTCTTTATGAAGTATTCTTTAATCGATGTGAGACTAATTTCGATCCACACATCTTCAACACTCCACCTTGGAACGAAATTCACATGATCCAAGGGGTTTTTCTCTAGGTCCCATTCGAACCATAGGCTCTGATACCATATTAAATTCTCCCGACCGTGCCACACAAGCGTGTGCAAGCCCATTGTTCTCCGCCTGTACTGATATTGTCCCCAACTTAACCACCCTTCAACTCATAGGTGTGGGGGGTTTATCTCAAAAGGCCTCAGAACTAGTTAGGAGGAGAAAATCAATTATATACATATACTTCTTTATGAAATATTCTTTAATCAATGCGGGACTAATTTCCGTCCACACATCTTCAACAGTAACAACCTCAATCAAATCTCCATGACCATATATTCCGCTAACAAAATTTTCTTCACAAATGATTGAAACAAGATTACACAAAATGTTAATAGTATTAAAGGATATCTATTTTCTGATAGATCTTATTTACGTAAAAAAAGATCTATAATATTCTCCCAATACTTTCTTATTACATTATCAACACTCCTGGCATACCATTTTTCGTTTTTACACCATTATTTGAAAAATCCCATATTCATAAAAAAGGCGATGTTTATAGACGGCTTATAGCTCAAAGTAAATAAATAAAACTAAATAGCAAGGAAATCATAAAAAGAAAAAATTCTCAATCATGAATCCAACTTCAATATTCTGTCCTTTGCATGTGTATCTAAATTAATTGTTTAGTCATGAAATCAACAGTTTGCACGCTTCTACTAATAGGGAAGTAAGGCCCCATCGTCATACTCAGTCTTTCTTTATTCAGGTTATGCCTCTTCAAGGAGATTGGAAGATTAAAAATTGCTTGCTGGAAGATAGAATATGAATTCGTCACTGTCAATCAGCTAAGTGGATTTCCACTATGTAAATAGGTCTGGTTTGGTTTTCTTGTATAATCTTTCTGGTCTTAACATATGGGGGAGGGTTGCTAGTCCCCTACACTCTCTTGTACATTCATTTCCATTCATAAATCATATATTTATCAGTTTAGATATAATATTGAAAAGTAGCTGTGGCACTGAAATGCATTGGCCATTTTCAATGACTATTCATTAAAAATGTCGAGTCTGGTAAAAGAATATTAACTTTTTAAGAGCAACAAAAGTAAGAGTATCTTTCGGGGTAAACAACAGCAAAATCATAAGAGTATCTTTCGGGGTAAACAACAGCAAAATCATTCGTACTAAGTGCATGATTATTAACCAAAATCGAAAAGATTAATCATGATCGGAGAATAAAAAAAGTAAGAAACAGCAAGGCAATCAAATAGAGAAACAAAATACCATGGGATATAAGATACTTAACTATTGACGTTCTCAATTAACCTTGGCTTCGACAAACCAGATGATGTTCTCTCCCGAAAAAATTTAGTCAATGTAAAAGCCACTTCCCCAAACTTGCAGTAGGACTGCAACAACCAAAATATTTAATATGCTTAATTCCATAATCTTAATCCCAAAGATATTAAACAAAAATTGCAAATGCACCTTGATATGGGGCCGAAGCCAAAGTGACATTTGACTTTGCTGGTTTGGATGCAAAAACCTGTTTCCATGAGGAAAAAAGAGAACTTTATAGATAGACAACAATATCCCTATTTCAAAAAAAAAAAAAAGACGAAGGAGAATGATCTAATGCATTAGGCATTCTTTGCAATGGACATAACTGATTGAGAAATAACATCTATGCTGACTAATGCAGAACAAATAATGGGGGCTTCAACTTACAGACTTGGAAGTAAATGACGCAGATGATGTAGGAGGAAAAAAGGATAGAACAGGTTATAAAAGACAAAAAAAAGGGCTGGAATGTAGGCTATTTATGATAAAATTTAGGTTCAAACCTATAAATCACTCTTTAAGAATTTTGCAACACATCAAACACCCCCATCATGCTCGAGATGGATTGTACCACCACAAACCAAAGAAGTAACAACAAAAACAATTTAATGCACCACAAAACCAATAAGATTAATGTTATATTAGAAATATCTCCATTTTCTCAAAAGCAAGAAAAAAATTAATGCACCCAGTTAAATACTACTGAAGAGGGGGGAAAAACAAACAAACAAGAACTGTAAAAACAGATCTTAGAAAATACGATTGAAAAACTTAGGTAAGCCGATATTATTAAATTAAGAACAATATATTATAACCACACTTGACAAAAGGGGGCAATACCCTTTCAATTCCATGTTCCTTCACTTTACATCAGTGTAACTACGAATCATTTCCCTATTTCTCCATCACTCCAAAAGAATACAATCCCCACAAGGTTGAGGATCTCCCAAGGTTAGTGACCCTCAAGAAAATCAGCACTTGCTATACACTTCAAGTGCAACTATGTCACAAGACTTCTTCTCATGGCCATAATGATAGTGAAACCATAGATCAACTCTAGCAGCTATCTCAAGGGGTATATGGAATGATGTTTAGAGACTTCATAAGAAATAATGTGTTGGTCAAAAGTAAACATGTTACATCGTAGGATATGCATCAATGAACATTTAAAT
Source organism: Stephania japonica (assembly GCA_039657345.1). Lineage (NCBI taxonomy): Eukaryota > Viridiplantae > Streptophyta > Magnoliopsida > Ranunculales > Menispermaceae > Stephania > Stephania japonica. Next base: position 40,048,333 of record CM077559.1, read on the forward strand.
CTTCCAAAGTTGCATGGAAACTGCTGTTTTGGGGGTTCTTTGGCGTTTATGGTTAGAGTGAAAGGAATAATTCTCAAGATTTCAAGGACACAAGCATAAAAATAAAGGACATGTGGGATTCTTTAAGCACAAAGTTAGTCTTCGGATAACTGCTAAGAAAAGCATGAGTTTCTCATTTGATCAATGAAATAGGACTTGGGGTACTAACTAGGAATGAGTTTTTTTGTTTCTTTTTTTTCTTTTATTTTTTACAATTGATGATGACCTTGCATGATTTTTAATTTCCTATTCTTTATTTTTGGTCCCCATCAATTGCACTAAATCAACCACAATGGAAGAGTTTGATCCATTTAGTCGACCTCATCTAATTTGGGATTGAGGCTTTGTTGTTGTTCTTTATTTTGGTGCAACCACTATGGATGATCTCAGTTTTTACGTACGTGTTGTTTCTTTACCAACCCACATTTACCTCCAGAAAGCATAGCTTTCCAAATTGCAGGCTTATTAAAAAAACATTAGCTTAACAAGGGAACTTCAATCACATATCACACCAACTGCACTCCACTTCTTCGATCCAGAGTGAATACAAGTAAAATCATCCTACATAAGACCATTTTATGTATTATTGATCCTAGATATCTAAAACAGTTCTCCTTAGAAACTTCTATTTCTTCTAATTTTACTACATTATCTTGTCTAATATTGGTAAACTCACATTGTACATATTCAGTCTTCGCTCTACTTAACCTAAAGCATTTGGATAATGTATTCCTACGAAGTACTAATATCCTATTTACCACATTTCTTGTATTGCCCACTAAATAAATGTCATATGTACATAACCTACACCATTATATATCCTCTTAAATATCCCTAGTTAGGTCATATGTAGCTAAAGCAAAGATATATGGGCTTGAGGTCACTCCTTGATGTAATCCTATTGTATTGTGCATTGAGCATGCACTCCCTTTCTTTCTAAAACTTGCCAAAGAACATTTCTTCAAACCCTATCTTCTTCTAAGTCTACAAATATCATATGAAGGTCTTTTTTCTTTTCTCTAAGTTTTTCCAAGAATCCTCTTATATAGAAAATCGCCTCCATAGTGTACCTTTCCTGCATGATGCCAAATTAATTTTTTGATATTATGGTTTCCCTTCTCTATCTTTTGTCAATTATCCTTTCTGAAAGTTTCATGTCTTGTGAGTTTAATTCCCCATTGTATAAACAACTTTGAATGTCTCTTTTCTCTTTAAAAAAAAATCACGCTATGTGCACCCCATCAATTACTCAGGGCACCCCATTTAAAAGGCACCCAACATTTTTCTAAGGGCACTTAAGAATTGGACGAAATTGCCTTTCCTTTGTCAAGCAACACACCGCACCACCAAAAACATATAAAAAGGTCCAAACCCTCGTCGTGCCCTACTCTCTCGACTACCAAGCCTTACTCTTCTCTCGTCGTGCCCCACTCCTATCTCAGCCACATAAGGCCATGAGTTGTGTTGTGGTTTTGGTTGTTCATTGTTGAGATCATTGGGTAAGTATCGGTCAAAACCCACCGACACTCAAGTGAGAGGGGACCCCAAGTACTTGTGATTGTGTACCACCGAGACTACTCATTTGGTCTCGGTGACCTATTATCGAGATATTAGCCTTTTGTCTCGGCTGACGACAGTCAAGTCTCATCAGGAAGGTAAGTATAGGATTAGTCTCAGTAGGTACCAACCGAGACTCGTTATTGAAGTCTTGGCTATCAACAACCGAGACAACACCATATATGTCTCGATCCAGTGTAATCGACATATTTGCGCAAGTGGTTTGGAAATGAGAAAAACCACCAGAAAAATATGAAAATTAACTTCTTTGTGTGTCATGTCCGTCTCCCTTGTGTTTTCTTCACCAATTTAACCATAAAAATACTCAAAACTCTCCGAATCTAACAAACCCTACAATAGAAAACCCTTAAAAAATATGGAATCGAGACTTACAAGGTTTGTATGCACTCTTTGATCAACGAAATCGATGTTTGCTCGACGACGGCGCGAGTGGCATCGGTTGGAAAATATGAGAACTCGAGTGCGGTGCACGAGAGTGTGAAGGGAAGGGGACGAGTGAGTGAATTGATTGGGTTGGAAGGGCAAATGTGTCATTACATGTAGGAACCAAAATAAATGGGGCGCACATAGCGCGACTCTTTAAAAATTGGTACACGAGTGTTTTTTATCCTATCCACTAGCATCCTTCTTGATCTTATGATTTTGTTAAAAAGTTTTGTCAACCAAGTCAATCTAATTCTTCTAAGCATTGCCAAACCACTATATGTATTTCATCTGAACCACATCTTTTTCCTATTTTCATTTTTTTCAAGGCCTCACTTCATTTGTATCACATGCTTTTTACCAATACAAATGACAAGATTTATCATACTACGTACAAGAATGAACTCACATGAAGTATAACTACATAATATCTACAAATGTTATGACCAGGTAAGGCTTCATTTTATGGGATACCTAACCCTCTATGTAAGTCTCATAACTCTTTTTTTTGGAGTATGAAAGTCTTACAACTCTTTACTACATATAACAAGTGCCTTTGACTCCTTTCTTTAAAACCTTGGCCAGTTGCAATGTCATTAAAGACTTTGTCTATTTCATAAACTAGTAAAACTACCCTATAAAAAAATCAAGATGGGGAAAGATCGAGATTTTGACTTCTCTGTAAATTTACACCAAATTTAATGAAAATATAATTTACGCAAAGAAATAATCATCTACCGAACTATGTCTGTCTTTACCACTACATACTCATGGCAGTACACCATAGAATGGAATGTGGATCTACCCGCCGATGATTATGGAGCAAAAAAGTACAGCGCAATTTCCAAATCATGATTTTATAATCAGTTAATAATCTAGGGAAATTGATTTTTCTTACATCTTTTTGATGTAAACATGTTTTCCAATTGGTTAGACGGCATTAAGTGCACAAGTAAAAGTTTATTCCACAACTTGCACTTGCAGAATTGATGAAACATTAGGAGTTTCGAGCACGTGGTACTCCAATCTGTTTCCCAAGAGAACAAGTTACAAAATGACAATTCCAATGCCCATTACAGCTCATCCTATATGCTTCTTATACGACCAATCAACTACCTACACTTTAAGTCACAATAATACCCCTACTACGGGCTGAACCGTCATACTACCTAAGGCTTTTGATATCTCATGCACATTTTCAAAAGGGATCCTCTGTACCAATGGTTAACGCTTCTTGCTCCGCCCCTGATACCACACGCATTGGAGGCTTCTCAATATGCTTATCATATGCATATATTGGTTAGGTTAGATCTGGTGAAACGTTTACCAACTTAATGCAGTCAATTCATAAATTTAAAAGGCCAAAAACTAATGTAATTGTAATATCAGATGTAGCATAAGCCAACCAAAAAAATCTTTCGATTTTGTTCCATTGTGCTCGATTTAGTGCAATTGATGGTGTTCTTTCCAAATCCTTTAAATCCCTCCTAAGTCCTAATCAATGCGTCCAAAGTTAGCTTCAGTCTACCCTCAACATTGTCCAATTTCTTTAGCTTTGTTTTCTAGTAGGGGCATTTGTAGGCCCTTTTTAGAGGTATCTAAACCACCGCAACCGCCATTCCCTAATTTTTGGGTCCATTGGTGCTACTCCTACTTTTCTTTAAATTTATGTATATCTTATTCTATCTTTACAAGTTTTACCACACATCCACTTAAGCATGCTCATTTATGCTACAATCATTTTATGTACTTGTTGTTTCTTTACCGCCCAACATTAACTTCTATAAAGTATAGCTGGTCAAATTGCGGTCTTATAAAATTTTTATTTTACCTTGGTAGGAATATTTTGAGATTATATTTATAGAAATAAGAGACAAAACAATAATGTCTTTGCTTCACTTAGACTTAGCTTTACAATGTCAAATTAGTTGCATCAAATCCCAAAAGGAGCTAACCATTAATAAATCAGCATTGAATTCTAAGAAAATAAACTTAACCTTCACTACAAGACCAAATCAAGCACAACATACTGAGCCAATTAGGTCCAATCTATCAAATACAGACAAAGTTAAACATTCTCTAACCTCTCAGTCTCACTTATGCAGCCGACTAAATCAATCATGCCTAGTACTATTCTAATTATGAAAGCAAAATTGATTAGACACATGTGTAAATGAAAGTCTTTCGTATAGTCAGATAAAACAGTAGATTCAAGCTTAAGTTTGGTGGCAAATTATGTTACTGTTTTGTGCCCATTGAAAAATATTACCATGGATGAGTAAATTAATTATAAATAACGTACGAACATGCTAGGTCGTTTTAAATATAATTTAGTCAGTACTTGATTGGGCCCATGTAGAAATCAAATGAAACCTTAGAAATCCTCAAATAAGCTATATCAATGTTTGTTTTAATTGGACTTGACAGAAACCTCATTAACCAAAACAGATTCCCCTTTCTATAAATCCTTATAAAGCGGACTCAAGTAGTAAGGAAGAACAGAGAAAACAAACAACCCAACCTTTCGTCACAAAAAATCATGGCTCCATAGTCATGACGGTGTCGAATGACTCGCCCCACAGCCTGATTAACAGCCCTGGATGCTTGTTGACTGTACCACTCCTCTCCCGTTAAAACCTAAACGCTCAATGAATTAGGTTTTCTTTTTGGGTAGTTCTCATTGAATTAGTTTAAAGCAATAATAACAATATTTTCTGGTATTAATATTCCCAGTACCTTGCAGACATTCTTTTGCAATTGAGCCTGCTGATCCAGATACTCACGTTTCAGGCGAACCTGGAATAAAATGTGATACTAGATAAGTCATACGGCATATAGGAGTTGATCTAGTAAATCACAGACAAGCAGAACTTAATAAATGATATATAATAGAAAGCAAATGTTAAGAAAGAGTTGTAGAATTAAAAAAGTAAATTACACTTTATTTTTTTAAGAGATGGGTAGAGAAGGGCAAACTACAGATTTATTGAAGCGACCCATGAGAAATAATGCCATTAAGATTGAGAGATTAATAAATTGGTATGACCCATGAGAGGAACAATGGGCCAAGGATTGTCTTCTCTCAAAATAAAATAGGGAGGTGCTAATTAATGAAGCATTAACTATCTATTAAATATATATGACAATAGAGAAAGAGCGAGATCGAAAATAACAACCAAAGTGGGATAGCAAATTCACGAAGGCACCATTTGCCATGGAAATTTATTCAAGCCTTAGAACTTAGAAAACAAATACACAAATAATACAAAACAAGGATTGCAAGGCGCCAAGGTGATCCCGAGGCGATTTCCCCGGCCTAGGCGAGGCAGTGCCTAGGCGATCAAAAATATATTTATTTAGAGGCCCTTGAATTATTATTTATTTATTTATAAGTCCTTAATTAACAATAATTTTTTATTGGTAAATATAATTCGCATTCAATATATACTTCAAGGATACTAATAAGCCTTTAGGTACTTAAGTAACATTATCTATGTTAAGATTTTATAGTTTGAAAGGTATTATAGCACCAAACTCAATTATAATTTGCCCCTTCAAATTTTTAAAAATTATTTAGAAGGACACTGCCTGCTAGGCGGTTTTCTCTCAAAACACCTAGGCAATGACTATGCGACTGCCATGCAATCACTGATACAAAATACATATGCATAAAATGTAATTTTCTTTATTTAATGGAGTAACAATAATTATTCATAATAGTAATAAGTAGACTTGTTCATGGTACGCATAATTATGAGAGATTTAAATGGTTTGAAAACCTCACCATCAATTGCACTGCATAATGGAAAAGCTTGATCTATGTAGCCAACCCCAACTAAGTTGAGATTGAGGCTTTGTTCTAGACCTGTTCATGGGCATGTGTACCCGTTCCCCTCCCCCTTCCCCCTTCGCGACATGGGTCGGGCTTTGGCCAACTTGAGAAGCCCGACCCGGCCCAAGGACTGTTAGTTTTTAATACAACTTTAGCATGAAATTTACAAAAGCATAAATACATATACAAAAAAAATAAAAACTTATTTATTTTAACAATAAAATATTATGGACAAATTTGTTGGGTTGGGCTTAGGCAAATGTTTTAAATGCACCAAGGCGGTGTTAGGCGGTTTAGCCTTCGCCTAGTTGAGAAGACGCCTAGGCGGTGCATAGGCGGCACCTAGACAAGCGACAAAGTATTTAATTATACCTCCCTAAGAAATAATTTAATTTATTTAGAGACCACACTACAAAAAGCGGCATACTTTACAAATTCACATCACCGTATTTTCAACTCCTCACTTTTCCACATACTTTGAAAGAAAAAAAAATTCAAAAATAAATAAATAAATAATATTTTCAAAAAGATAAATAATATATAATATTTTCATTAAAAAAAATTTTAAGAATTATTTTTAGGTCCACCACCTGCCTTATTAAGGGCTAGGCTGTGGAAAACTCCAAACGCTTAAGGTGGCGCCTAGGCACCCACCAGTACCCGCTAAGGCCCGACCCATGAATAGGTCTAGTTATAAGAATAGAGTTGTAGAACGTAACATGATAAGCAAAAGATTGATCTCAGTTAAACTAATTATTAGAGACAAAAAGATTAACATAATTACAATTGATGCACCACAAGTAGCGATACATGAGAAAATTAAACGTAAATTTCAAGAGGATATAGATGGACTTATTCAAGGAATATCCCCAATTTTTTTATTAGAGGGTATACAAAAGGAATGTAAGGTTACATAATGATTAATTTAAAAGAGTTTGTAAAGGACATGGTTATGGAAATAAAAAGGGAGGAGAATCAATTCTAGAGTTTGCTCGGCATAGAATTTAGTCAATGAGAAACAAAAGGCAATGAGCTAGTTTCCGGGAAAGACTCAATGAATTAGATGCACTTGAGCAAGATGAAGGACGAACAGAATCACTAAATAAGAAACAAAAGGCCGAGAAGAAGAATTTGAGTGAGGGCAATATATGCTTTGAGAGAACCAAATATTGATGCAATAGTCTAACCTAAAAGGAGCAAACAAATAGGTGTTAACTCTTAAGTTTCATCCACGCCCAAGCGGCAGGATGAGAAATAGGACCATTTAAAGATAGGGAGGACAAAAGGGTCATTACGAATGAGGAAGAGTTGGTAATATCGCTGGTAGAGTACTTTGAGAGCATTACTCCATCCTTCATAAAGACATTTGGAGATTGGAAGGTCTTCAGTAGCACCTTTTGTTTTGCGATAGTAGAATTCTTTAAAAAACTTGTATCTACGTAGGAAGTAAAGAGGCAGTTCTTGAGGTTGACGGAATGCAAACCTTGAGACTAGATGGATTCAAATGCTTAATCTTGGGTTGCAGCAGATTGAAAGGTATCATTCGTTATTGAAAATTGTTACAACAGTGCTTCTACATTAATTGGCATTCGTTTTGATCTTAAAGTTTTTTTCAACTTAATCAATCCAATTTCTCTTAAGCAATGTTTTCAAGACGGCGAGACGTTATTAGGCGGTTTAGCCCTGCCTAGGCCAAAAAAAAAAGATTTTTACTTAGAGCTCCCTAAGAAAAAATTTAATTTATTTAGACACCTTTCTACAATAAAGGAGCATATTTTTTCACCTACACATTCTCATCAATATATTTTCAACTCCACACTTTTCCACACATTTTGAGATAGAAAAAAAATTCAAACAAATAAAATAATAAATAATAATTTTTTTAAAATTACAGAGACCTCCCTTAAAAGTTATGAAAAATATTTTCAGGCCTACTGCCTAACTAATTAAGGACTAGGCGGTGGGCACTCCTAGGCACAATCTTGAAAACATTGCTCTTAAGCATTTTTAAACCTATATAGGTATTCTGTATTACATCTAGACCACATGTTTTTTTCAATGCCTTTTTAACTTTTGGAATCTTAATATTGTGTGTAGTTTATTTTTTCATGTTGGTGCGATTTTCACTAATAAACTATAATAGCAACTACTGCATCTCTCGTTAATGTCATATCCTCACGTTAAACAGTTTGATTTTCATCATTAAAACATCTTACATCACTGATATCATGTTTCCTTTTCTCTCACAATTTGGAAAGCCTATGGACATATTTTTTTTCTTTTCGATAGCCCCATAGACATATTTTTTATACAGAAAAGGTACAACTCAATCCATGAGGTCTCTGACAAGATATAACTCAACCCTTGAGGTCAATTTCTAAATAACCCAACCCTTGAGCTCGTCTCCTCCAATGAAATCGGCCTTCTGTCTCCTTTTTTCATTAACTAAATTATTTCTTCCGTCAATTAATTCAATTAGGCTATGTTATTTTCGTGTCTTGTGTGCTATATTTCTCTCTGCGAGAACACCCATTAAGAAACAACAATTGATGAAAAACAATCTATGCAGAGAGAAACAATTGCTTAATGATTTCTCTATATCGAATGGCAGCGACCGGCGAGCAACTCATAGATGATGACTGCTTTAACAATTCATGATGATGATTTTCGAAAGTTGTAGAGGCGAAAAAGTAATTGTGACGAAATACAGGACTGATTGGAGAACACCATTAAAAATTAGTTAATGATGACAATTTTTGTTTCTTCCTTCAAATTATTCTATTGAGGAATATCTATTAAAAACAACGAGGGAATGGATTGAATTGAATGAATGCTATAATTTCTTCGCCGTAGTCATGGAAGACGGGGTGAATGGTGACCGAAGCATAGATAGGGGCATCTTTGAATAGTTGGGAGGCGGCGAAGGAGACAAGTTGTTCAAGTTATGGGCATGATTTTGAGCAGAAATGCACTCAGAGAACACTACTTCAAACGCTTCTATTGCTGAGGCATTGTAGTAGCTTCATAAAAGGTGCTATTATTGTTGTCTTGTAAGATTGGGAGGTTTGGATGATTAGTATAAAAAGCAGAGAGAGTAGTACCATAGTTTTTGTTTTAGATGAAGAAGGGAGATTGGAAGACCCAACAACACTTTGGAGCACTTAATCCAACACTATTCAAAAACACAAGGATACAATAAGATAAGGGCCAGGCTATTCGGACCCCACATTTTGCTTCTTTTACCCTGTTTTTGAATTTTTACTTCGTTTACCCTACCTTTTACTTAATTTACCTCGACTTTTTTTCAAAATTCCAACAATACCCTTGCTCACCCATACGGGCATACCCCATCATCCTCAACCCAACACCCCCCTCAACCATCTACATTTTTCAGTTTTAGTCATTGTAGAGCACTTTGTACTAGATCACCAAATGTTGTAGGAGTGTTTTTTCGTTAAACAAGGTCGAATGTAGTCGCGATGTGTCCTAGAAATGAAAAGTGTCGCCCGCAGAATTCAGTCGCACAGGGCTGACACCTATGAAGAGGCGTCGGCCGACTCTGACCACAACCTCTAAAGGGGTAATAGTCGAATTCGACCAACAGCTCTAAAGAGATGTCGGTTGAATACGACCAACATTGTGAAGAAAACTCAGTTTCAATGGGTGACGGAGGGATCTAACTCAGACCACTTTAGAAGTGTTGGCCCTGTTTGGCCGACACCTCTTAAGAGATGTCGACACTCTGCGTCCGACACCTCCTCTTAAGAGTTGTCGGCCCTGTGCGTCCGAACACCGCGGGCAACCAAAACGAACAATTATTTTTCAAAACTCCAAAAAAAAATACATGAGAATGACAAAAAAATAGTGAGTTTTGCTTAGAATCGCTTGATATTTTTGATTCCATCAAAACTTTGTACCCAAATGTAAGATTCAAGCCCCAAATCGAAGCCCTAACCCAACAACAAAACCGCCAACAATACCATCTTAGAAAGGAAAAAAACCTCAAAAAACTACAAAATCGACACTAAACGAGATGAAGAATGCACTTACAACATTGAATCAATGGAGTTTCGCTCAGATTTCGTCGAATTTGGATTGGTGGTGAGAGTGCGATTGGAGAAAGTGGTGACTGGGGTTTGTGTGAGTGGTGACTGGGGTATGCGTGAGTAAAAACCTTTTATATGGAGGGGTAGTTAGGTCATTTCAAAAGGATGGGGTAAAAGAAGCAAAAAATAGGGTACGAATAGCTGCACCCTAAGATACCCAAATCACAAATCCACTAATGTTGAAACTTTAGTTGGATTATGTAGAAGAAGCACTCCAAAAAGTTGTTGGGTCGAAGTGTTGTGGTTCTAAAGAAGAAGCCCCAACTTGTTCAAGTGAGTTTCCAACAACCTCTAACTTGTGAGCAAAAAAGAAGACACGTGGGCCCTAGTTTTGCAGAAAAAATACACATGAAGAACACCCAATAAAGAAGTCATCGTCATGAAACATAGGTTGTTTTCTATTTTTTAATGGTTTGTGTTTCGCTCTGTTATTTTCATTGTGTGACGAGTCGATTTTGATATCGTTAAGTGGCGCATAGAGAAACAAAGAACACAAGACACGAAAATAAAGGATCCAAATTGAATGAATTGGCGAAAGAAATAACAGAGCCGACAAAATAAGAGACAAAAGGTCGATTTTGTTGGAGGAGACGAGCTCAAGGGCCTATTTATTCAGAAATTGACCATAGGGGGGGTTGAGTCAGCCTTGTTAAAGACCTCATGGGCTAATTTGAACCTTTCCCCTTTTCCAATATCTCTATTACCTAACTTTTTATATAAATCTTCCATAAGGTCTTTTTAGCTTCACTAACTACTTTTTTAGCTTTCTTTCAAGCTTCTCTATATTGATTATATACATCTCTCTTTTAGTCTTAATTGTTCTTTGGGCATCTTCATATGATATTTGTAGATTTAGAAAAGCATATGATAGGGTTCCTAGATATACCACAAAAGAATTTTCCTTTATAATGGGACTACATCAAGGATCAGTTTTAAGCCCATATCTTTTTACTCTAGTTATGGATGAACTAACTATGCATATTGAAAAGGGTATACCATGGTGTATGTTATTTGCAGATGATATTGTCTTAGTGGACAAAACAAGAAATAGAATGAATAGAAAATTAGAACTTTGAAGGAATACATAACAATGTAAAGGTTTTAAGTTGAGTAGGCCAAAGACCAAATACAAGCAATGTGAGTTTAAAATACTCGACTTCAAGATGATGGAGTGGTAAAATTAGGGGAAGTAGAAGTTCCTAAGGTAAACCACTTTAGATATTTAGGATCAATCATACAAAATGATGGCAATATTGAGAATGATGTCACACATAGAATTCAAGTTGGATGAAAGAAATGGAGGAGCGCAACAATTGTGATCAGTGATCGAAACATTCCTACAAAGTTAAAATTTAAAAAGATATTTTTATAGGATCGTATTAAGGCCAACTATGTCTATAGAAATGAATGTTGGGTGGCAAAGCAACAACAATTACATAAAATGAACGCAGCAGAAATGAGAATACTTAGATAGATGTGAAACTCGTAAGGATAAAATAAGAAATATATAAGTTCAAAGAAAAGTACGAGTAGCACCAATTGACACAAAGATTAGAGAAGGGTTGTATTGGTGGTTTGGACACCTGCAAAGACGACCTACAAATGCCCCCAATATAAACTTGACTCAATAAAAACTGAAAAAATTCGACACGTTACGGGCTGACCGGAGTTAACTTGGGACGCATCAATTAGCAGAGATTTGAATGGTTTGAAAAGCTCACCATCAATTGCACTAAATCGAGCACAATGGAAGAGTTTTATCCATGTATCTGACCCCAATTAATTTGGGACAGAGTTAACGTTATTATTATTATTAAGCTCTTTCGACATGTTCATTCCACCACCATGTTTCCTTCTTTAGCAATCTCGCGCCTTTGGAAGCGCCTAATACATTCGATGCAACTACTTATTTCTTTGGCGATCTCAAGCCTTTGGCATCTACGTCAAGGTTCCAAACGTTTTCCTTAAGTAGATTTTCTCTAAATTATAATTGTTTAATATTTTTTAGGTTCAACACTTCATTCTAATAACTTGGTCTCATTTATTTCTATTAATTCGTTGTTTTATCTTAATATCGAGTACCACTAACAAATATTGGGTAGTAAGCGCTTCAACTGGTGTTACTTTGCAATCTCTACATATCTTCTCTATCTATTTTTCTTATTGAAAGAAAATCTACTTTATATCCAGTACAAAAAGTAATCAAGTGTGACTCCCTTTTTCCTAAAACTAGTATTATCTAAGAGTTGATTGTATGGTGAATCAAATTCTAAGATGAATTCTCCTTCTTCATTTCTATTAACCATAAACATATCATCCACGAACTCACTCGAACCCATCATTATTTCCCCCTGCATGCCCATTAAATCTCCTCAAATAAAAACCTTTTTTCTATAAGTATACCGTAAATATCCATCCATATTATTTAAAAACTTGCATTTGATGCTTTCATTTAATCCTACTTTTGGGGCATAAGCATGAACTATTTTAATTTTTTAGGGCTATTATTTCAACTCATCATCCTCTCTCCCCACCCAATTTAATTGACCACCCAATTAATTTTTAAAAACCCTATTAACAACCAATAATACTATCATTTCACCCTTACGCAACACTACAGCCTCTCTGGTCTAAGCCAATCTCTCGATTCTCATTTGCTCATTGCTTACCCTTGCTATCTCGCACTCACTGTCCTCTCCCTTTGCCCTAGTTCCAAGTTTTTATGATTTTCACACTGTTCTTATTTTTAATATTTAGTTTCAATTGAAATGAAAGTCTTTCGGTGTTATGAAGATGAATTTTTCTAAGGAATTGATTTTGATGTTCAACTAATTTTGTTTCGTGTTGGACTCAACGGCTATGCTGCCAGATAATCTTAAAAAATTGAGTATTAATTCTCATCATGTTCAGTACTGATTTGTTTTGATCTCTATTCATATGACTAATTTGTTAGCAAACGCTTACTCCATTGCCCAAATGTTGTCCAAATTGGCAATTTAAGACCAACCACATTAGAACCCTTGCAATGGGTATATATTCATTCAATTTTACAACAAACAGTCAAACACCCCATTTATTTACATGTTAACTTTTCCACAGTTCTTAAAAAGGTAAGCCCAAAGAACTTTAAATTTTGTAATAGAGGTGTTCCTTTGGTTTGCCTAATATAATGGTGGAGTAATTTCAGTTTAGGTCGACATAATGGTGGGAGTAATTTGTGTGTTGAGAAGGGAGGTTTGCAACCAAGATGAAGGCAAGAACGCAAATAACAGAGAAGGGGAGAGTTAGTTTTATATGAGGGAAATATAGTCATTGACTTAGGTAGGGAGAGAGGGTGGATGAATTGAAATAGTAGCCCTCTAATTATTAGTCTTCAAGAATTAATTAATTAGGATCAATCAATCTCCCATCCTCTTAACTTCTACGACCCTATCCTCATAACCAAATCCCCAAGAATCACTACTCCAATGCTTTTTCTATCTATGCCAATGTACCAAAACTTAAACCTAGCATTTCATATATTCCTACTCCTTTCTCCTACCAATTTTGTTTCTTGATGAGCAAGCAAAATTAAACTCTCCTTCTAATTATAGTATCCACCAATTTCATTGACTTCCCTTTTAATGTCCTTATGTTCTATGCCCCTAAACGATGTTTTCTTCCTTGCGTGATTGGTTTCTTTTTTTATTTCATCTAAAAAATGTAGACTCCTTATCTATATTTTTGTTTGGGACTAGCTTATATAGCCACACTCGTCCACTATGAGGGAGCCATTGTTTATTTTGCTATTCACACCTAGGCGGCGATGTGAAGCAAACCCTTGCTCATTTTCCACTACATCTGGGCTCAAGGTGGGTACACTTCAAAGTTTGTGTGTTTTATCAATTTCATAAGGAGTGACTAAAGTTTTCATGTAGGTTGTTAACCTATCGCAACCGTCCTCCACTATCCGAGTATGGATAATAGGCTTGAGATCCCTCCTCCTTTATCTGAACTTGCAGCCCGCTATGTAGAGCACACAAGATGTTCCATATATGTGGAATTATAAGCGTAATAACTGGTACAAAACCTTTATCAAACCATAATAGTGGCAAAAGCCAAAAAATTAAACCTTTGGATCATTCCTTGTAGCAAATGGAATTCCGGTCACCACAACAGCTCTCCCAGCGTGGTCTGCAAAATCCAATCCTTCACTCACCTAACAAACAAAACACATGCATTTAAACTTAGTAGCATGATTTGTTTCGAATCATATATATAAGGTTCAATGAAAGTGATAACCCCTGCTAAGAGAATATAAATCAATAGTCGAACAAAGTTGCCAGGCACAAAAGCAAAATTGTCAAATTGGAATTAAATCGTAAAATCGATAGGGATGGGTGAATCGAATCGTAAATCGTAAGAGTTTTTCAAATTTTTTTAATAATACCTCTAAATACTTGAAAATATGTTTAAGTTTATAATTTCATTGTACTTATCTAAATCAAATTGTAAATATACTATATTAATTTATTTGATGTCTTTACTAAAGTGTAATATAGATCTTAATAAGAAAAAGTGTAGTGTATCATTGACATTCATTGATATTTGTGGGAAAGAATAGTTACATTCAAACACAAAATATTGATTTTGACTCTATGTGGGCCCAACAACCCATAGAGAGATCTCCATAGCGGCTCTTCATCTCTCGATGCAACAAATCATGTTCACATATCTCTCTCCTCCCTCTCTCCTTTCTTCGCATCTCTCTCTCTCCATCTCTTTTTGTTCACATCTTTCTTTCTTTCACTCTTTATTCGCATCTCTCTCCCGGTATCTCTCTCTCTCCCTCTATGTTTTCAAAAAATTACCAAAGAAAGAACTATCTCATGACCATGACAATTTATAATAGAACATTGTCTAAATGTTTTTGGAGGATTTCCTTCAACATTAAATAGCATTTCAGTCTTTTCAAGTTGCTAACTACGTTCTTTTGTTCCTTCATTGGTAGTGCTTTATATGGAAAAAAGAGAGATGAAAAGAAAAGGTTTTGTTTTTCAAGATGGAACAAAAGAAATTCTGATTAAAGTCGAATATGGTCAATTTTTTTGTCATACTGATATTTGTGGGAGTGTTCTTAAGGTTTAACACCTCATTGCGCTTAGTGGAGATGACGTTTGGAATAATGGCTTGTATATCTACCAAAAAAAAAAATTAATGGCATGTTTTAACCATCTTGTTAAAAACATTGACCAAATTAAGATGGTTGTATAAGAGTTCAGAAGTTCACCATTGCAAATCAAAAACTCCATTATCTATCTTAAAATAAAAGTTATGAAGCCCTATACACAGTGAAGCCTTTTTGGCCACTGACTTCCCAAAAGTGCCCATAAATCATTATCTGCAAGATTTTAGCCTTTCTTTCAAAGAGGCACAAATAGAAACTGTGTAATCTTTTCCGAAAAGATAGGAATTAGTTTAGCATTTACCAACATCTCCTTCAACCGGTTTTAAGGTTCTCTTAACCGAGCCTACTAGAGTTCGCACAAAAAAAAGAAAAAAAAAACATCACCGATAAATTGCTTCAGAAATTTTTTTTTTTTTAAATGTGCTTCAGAGAAGAAAAGGGACTTCATTGTCAACACTAACAGCCATCAATAACGGAAAAACTTTTGGATTCTAGGCAAGCAGTTAATGAAACTCTCAAAAGAAATACAAGGCTGACAAGAAACACTCCAAAGGAGGGCAAAGCAATCGGCAACAAAAAAAGAGAAGCGCGCGAAGAAGAGCGTGATCCTTAAGCAAGCCTCCAATTCATCCATAAAAGAAAAGGTTCTCTTCTCTCACCTAAATATGCAATTCTTTGTTTTTTGCAAGAACTCATGAGTATGTGATTAATCTAGGGTCACGCGCACCCCAAGATCCTCTTATAGCACCCCATTGATCAGGGCACCTCAGCAATTTATCAGGACGCCCCAGGACTTTTAGCAAAATGCCCTTTCGTTTGAAGCACCCCACCACCAAATCGAACGAAACCCTTCCTTTCTCCCTTCCATCATGACATCAATGCCTCAATATACCAAATCCCCTCATTTTCTTGCGTGTTTAAGGTAGATTTGTTGTTTTTAGGGTCGAGTGATGTGTTTAACTACATTCCCGTAGTCTTCGGCCACATAGGACTATGATCTGTCTTTTGGTCTCGAACGTCTATTGCCGATATCATTGTGTAACTATCGGCAAATATCAACTGACACTTAAGTGAGAAGGATCCTAAGACTACATGATTGTGTATCACTGAGACTACTGGTTTGGTCTCGATCACTTGTTACTGAAACATTAACCTATGTCTCGATTAGTTCCAACCGAGTGTAATAAAAAGCTACGTTTGGGATTTGACTCGGTTGGTAGTAACTGACACCTTTTGGTAGTTATCGTTTATAGGTTACCGAGACACTACAACATGTCTCGGTTCTGTGTGACCGATAAATTTGTGTCCATAGTTCACCTTTGGAAATGGAAAAAAAATACCACAAAAACCATGAAAACAAATCTTATCATGTGCGACGTCCACCTCCCCACTCATTTTCTTCAATTATCAGACCCTAAGAATGCTTAAAACTCGACAAATCTCCAGTCGGTGACTGATCAACAAATGCGGTTGACAAGGTTGGCGCGCACTCTTTGATCGACAAACGCGATGTCCGGCCAACGACGGATCGACTAGATTTGGTAGAAAATCGAGTTTTCGATAGTGGGGTGCCCTGAGAGGGCAATTGAATGGGCATGTGAATCGTTGGGTTGGAGGGCATTTTTGTCAATCGGTTATAAAACCAATTTTAATTAAAAATGGCGGGTGCCCTGAGAGGATATCAGGGTGCACCTAGCGCGACTCTTGATCTATCCTGTTGACTACTATAGACCACACCCTTTCAGACTTTTAGGGTGTTATGAAGTTTTCACTAGGTGTTCTAAAAATCCACAGGATTTCCTATAAGATTTTCCAAAAGGTGCAAACCGCAATTACCACAGAGCAGGTAATATTCTCACTTGCCCATTCCCACTAATCCCTTTTGTTGCCTTCTTCCTATTGCTTGGGTTCCATTTTTAAATTTGTTTGGTTTTCATTCAATGGAAATCTGATTTCGTTTCTCTCACTGAGTGGAATATAGTTAAGGATTTGCATTTCCTTTAATGTGGCATTGACACAACATCAATGTAGAATTATGTTTTTTTATGAAATGTCTATAATTGGAGAGCAAAATCGAAGAGATTGCATTTGGGGAGGTGATGGAACGGATTGCTTTGGCATGTGTGTCACCTCCTCACTGTTGTGGACTTTGCCAACAAGATGAAGAATCAATTGAACATTAATGAATTTGTTATTTTGTTATAATTTCATTTTTTGGTGGTATAGGTGGGCGAAGTTGTTTGGGATAACATAGTGTTCATGGCTCCAAGCAAAGTCAGTGACACGTTTTACGTTGGATTGGGGGTGCTTAAAAGAAGGTGCAGGTAATAGGAAAGTGATATGGGATGTAGCACACATGTTAAGGCATCTCATTTGTTTTCTCTCAACAAATTGTTCAAGCCATGGTGCTTATCGAATACAATTCGTGATTGACCATCATTCTTAAGTAAGCGAAAAGGGTGATGAAGATAGAGGGTTGTATGTAATTTTGTAAGCTTATGTTGGTATCTTTAGGTTCAAACTTACTTTGAACATATTGAGGAGTTAGGACTGTTTCGCATCAACATTTTTGTGGATGAGTATGAGTAACGATATTACCTTAAATGGAAGGGGGTGACATTCTTCCTGTGTAAATTTTGGCACAAATGCCTAAATTATCACAAGGAATTCAATCATGGAGACCCTATGTATTGCCAACATAATACATGTTTGCCTATGCACTTTCTTTTCTTATATCAACTTTTTTCTGAGGAATTATCTCAACTATTGACTCAAATATTTAACATAAATATAAACTCAAACAAAAATAAATTAACTAAATTCAAAAATTAAAAAACAGAGAGAGAAAAGATTTTGCTTGGAGGAATGATGAAGTTAATTTGACATTATTGAAATTTTGAAGGTTATTGTTTTTTTCCTTCTTTTTTATAGAAGTAATGGCTTTTTTATTCACAATATTTGAACATAATGTGCGGAGCACGTGCCTGTTGACTAGTATATTTAATGAAAACACTCAAGATTTAAGACGTTAAACCCAACCAAACATCCGCAATGAGAACCTTGCGCATCAAATAAGATATGTAAACAAACAATTAATTTAACTATCTCTCATTCTCTTAACCTCTGCAACCTTATCCTTATAATCATCATCCACAAGAATCCCTACTCCATTGCATTTTTTATCTTGCCAGTGTACCACAACTTAAACCCTAAGTTTCCTATTTCCCTACTATATTCTCCAACCCATTTTGTTTCTTGAAGGCAAGCAATATTGACTCTCCTTCAAATCATAGTCTCTACCAATTCCATTGACTTTTAAGTGTTCCTATGTTTCATGTCCCTAAAAAATAATTTCTTCCCTTTGTGCTTGTTTACCTTATCTATTTCTATTTCGTTCAAAAGATCTAGTCTCATTACTCTACGATTTTGTTTTCGTTTTCGTTTTTGTTATGAACTAGCTTATTTACCTTCCACGCCAGTTCTTTGTGTGGAACCCTTGCTCATTTTTCTTCACATCCAAGTGTCAATGTGGTGGGTTGCACGGACTCAGGAACAGGTGTCAGGTACTAGGGGTGGCAAAAAGTGTCTAGACCCGTTTGTCCGCATTTGTACGATCCTGTTTTAACGAAACAGGTCCAAACATAGTTTTCCTTAAAAAATAATACGGGTCCATACCTAAAATTTTGTCTGTTTTAATGGATACCGGTTCGGACGGAATTCTAAAAAAAACAGGTACTCATTTAGTGATTAATTCTTAGGTGTATATCTTAGTAATTTTACATATAATATATAAATACAAAACCCTAAACTTAGTGTTTGTGTTGATCCTCGCCATCTCACTCACGTCAGGCACCAAACACTCGCCCCCTCCTCTCTCCGTTTGGAAAATGTCAAGTTGATTGGCTTGTGTGGAAATGTAATACTTAATCTTGATTGGGGTATTGTCTTTATGTATTTATGTGGTTTTGTGTGGAGTTTAGTTTTGCTTGATGAATTTTTTTTTGGTTGGATTGCTTGATGAATTTCGGTTCATGAGTTGAGTATAATTGTCAGCTTCAGTTACGATATTTTTTTTCTTTTTGACATTTATATTCTTATCACTTCTTTTTTGCTATGAATGATTGTGATTCTCGAGAACAATTGAAAAACAAAATGGATTTCATTATATTTCAAAACGGGTCCGGACAAAAAAAGGTTTCACTTATTTAATAAAAATACAAGACTGGACAAAAAAAGATGTCAGTCTTTAAAACGAGTACAGTCCGAACACTAGTTTTAGTCGTTATTAAGGGGGGGTGTCCGTACTCGTACCCCTTTTTTTGCCACCCCTATCAGGTTGTACATATCTAGGTGTTGGACTTGCTATTTTCTAATTTAAAGGCATGGACTCGACTAGATATGTCCAAATAATTGGACACGAGTACTTAGACTCAGCTAAATTTATTTAAATGTAAATGTATATACATACATTAATAATTTTATTGTACTTTTTAAGCAAATGTAATGTTATATATTGTGTTAGTTGATTTGACGCCTATATCATGTATAAGGGTATCATATGTATTTTAAATAATTTGTAGTTACACCCAAAACCCTAACCTTATCTCCTCTTACCGAGTCTCTCATGCTACAACTCTCTTGCTCTCGTTCTCTCATCGCAATCCTCAACCATCGAAGTGACCCAACCGTGTTCGATCTCCCTTTTTCCGCATCAACACGTATACTGTGTCCGGATCCATGTTGGACGGTGTCAATGTGGGTACTCCAACCACAAGTGATAAGTCCAAGTATCCAAGGCAATGTGAAAGGACTAGCCTCTTTACCTACATACGTCCTATGTGTGGAAACCCTTGCTCATTTTTCTTCACAGCCAGACAACAATGTGAAACATAGCCTTGCTCATTTTTCACTACACCCGGGCTCTAATGCAGCTCGTTAGGTGGGGACAACCCAACATTTACATATGTTTGATCCATTTCATGACGAGTGACAAAAATTTTACGTTGGTTGTCAACCTATCACAACCCTTCCCCATTTTTCACTAATGGAAAATAAGCTTGGAGCCTCCCTCCCTCATTTTCCGGAAAGAAAAATGGGCTTTGAAATCCTTTATCCAGACTTGGGACCGGCTATGTAGCGCATATAATGTTCTACATAGATGGAGTTTAGGGTTTAAACCCCAAAATGGATAAATAATAAGGGTGAAAGCGATTAGGACTGCCTTTGTAAGAGAAGTTTATTTCTCTCCTTATGGAAAGTATAACTCCTTTCCAACCTTAAAGGCTTCCATTGATTGAGGAAACTAGTAGTTCTGAAAACACCTTTTCCTTAGATCACCACCTAATGGAAGGTTGAGGTATTTCAAAGGCCAAGAATTAGTAGACAGTCCCACACAAGATGTTGTGACACTCGCATGCTCTTCCTCAACATTAATACCCAAAATCTCACTTTTGTCGAGGTTCATTGCCAATTCCACTACTGCTCTTAATGCTTTGACGATTTCCAATGTAAAGTTAAGGTTCTCCTTGCCCTCCAAAAGAAGAGGACATCTTCCACTAACTAGAGATGCAACACTTCAACTCCATTCCTCCCCACTTAACGCCCTTGAAAAGCTGCAATTGCTTTCTCCATCATCCTGCTCAGCATATCAGCTTGGAGAGTGAAAAGATATAGTGATAGAGGATGTCCTTGCATAAGTCCTCTTATTGCCTTGGATTTACCCCTTAGTCTTCCATTAATCATAAAGGAAAAACTAATTAAAGACATGCATCCTCTCATCATCTCCGTCTTTCTCCATACACTGTGAACTCCCTCTCTTTCTTCAATCTTTATTTTCCCTTCTAGAACTAACAAGGGGAACCAATTCTAGAGATTACGCAATTTCCTCTGTTACCATACACCCATTTTGACGAAGTTTGGCCTTGCTTATAAAGTCAATATACTTTCTCAAACAATTAAAATAAATCTACTTTAAACTTTTCTTCTGCTACCATACACCATAGTGATGTACCATAAATATAGGTCATGGATGAAAGTGTTAAATAATTATTTACTTTCAGAGAGAAAATATTTTCCAATCACCCTAGGCATCTCAGTATCAACTTGTTGTATTGTCAAAATTAATGTATAAGCATCTATTGTATCCCTGCTTAAAAAGCATAAAGTATAACAAAACTATATTAATCAAGAAAATGACCCAATCAATTGAAAGTTAATTGTCATTATAATAAGAAATAAATCAGTGTTCATGCCAACATTAAAACAATACCTTGCCGCGACAAACTGCGAAAAAGACTGCACCAGATGTTGAACTATCTTTCAAGTTATTCATAAACTCCTGAAAACAATAGATATTCTAATCAACCGATGCAATTAAGAATTGTAACAAATGGTTGCATGCATGGTAATAGACACGGCAAGTAATGCATAAAGCAAAAAGATATAACACACTTAAGAACTACTAATTTGACCTATTTACCTCTATTGAGGATGAAAATAGAGAAGATTGCTTAGGTTCTATAACTGGATGCTTATGTTTGCATATCCTTTCCCAAATCGTGCTAGAATTTGTTAAGTGGGCATGGCCCTACAATCAAAGAAAACAATTTCATAAAAAATAAAAAATAAAAAAACTGAGTAAATATTTAAATATTTTCTGCACTTGATGGATGAAATACCATATTTTTCCAGCAACCAATGCATTGGTCCAAGAGGTAGTACGATGGAAAGAAAACAAGCAGACCATCAGGAACAATTCGAGCAAAATTTGCTGAATCACAAAAGTTCAAAAGGTGAACTGCCATAAGTTAGAAACAACAAAAAGAGAGAGAAAAATAAATATATGTTTAGAAAATCTGATAACTAACAAAAGCAAAAGAAACAAAATTTCTGACATAGTTAACATTTTTTACATCCTTTCTACGTACCAATAGCATTTCCAAGTTCCTGCTTGTATTCTAGAGAATCACGATTCCGATAGGAAGAATTAAAAGGAGAACCAGATGGACCAGTTGCCAGAACACCAGCCCAGAGTTGATTTGAGGATATAACATGAGGATTTTCCAAACGAACAGGAAATTCTCTAAGATATTAAAGAAAGCATTCTCTTTCAACAGTGAAATACTGAAACATCCAAAGAAAAAATCAATAAGTAAAATTTTGAAACAACCTACAATTTCAATTCCAGAGCAAGTGAATCCAGGGGAGACAATGTGCCAGATGTCAAAATGATCGAGCCAACAGACATATCTGAAAATGCTTCCATCGTAATTCCAGGATTAAAACACCACCAGCTGAGTGTTCTTGAGGTCTTACCTACAAAAATTAAAAACATAGGTAAATTTTGGATCACCATAGTCCTCCTGCTTCATCCAATGTCCTAGTTAATTAAAAGCACCCTTTTGTTGAGTTTATCTAATGGTCCAGAATACAAGAAATCTTATCATATGCCCATATGCCTAGTCTAGTCCAATGTTATTATTTCCTTGAGTTTTGTTGATTCACTAATTTATGGATGTGCTTGATAAGATAAAGCGCACATATTGCTTCCAAATAATTCAGTTTCATTTCGGTAGGAAACCACTTTGTTTATGAGCAATTGACATGCCTCTTAAATAGAAGAGAATAACAATGCAAGATTGGGTGGATTATAGAATTCAGTCTCTTCATAAAAATAGCATGTACGCAATAGAACTTACTCCAGTTAATGATTATCCGACCTCTATTTTCTCCTTGTGTCTAATTTTTAATTTTCTCCTCATTCTCAGTAGAATAAATGTACCTGATGTTTCAGTAAAGAAATATATTTATCATGGTCCTGCTATTAAAATCACCCTATGAGAATAGCTTGTGCAAGCCAATGAGGGGAAATCAAACAAAACTATCATTGGTCTTTCACTTATCCTACTTGAACAAAGGTCCAAAATGAGCTAGGTTAGATTTGGGCAAGTCAAGGCCTTCTCGTTACATATTGCGGAAAAAGCTCCAATGAAATAATGAGGTCAAATAAATCAAGCATTCACGTGGTTAAATTACGAATGATTCTCCAAGTCAATAAGTAGTTGTGGGTGTTTTGATTCAAGTTTTGACTTGGAATTCCTTGGAAAAATTGTTAAGGATACCCCATGACTGATGATATTATGATTTATAAGTTGGTTTACTACTCTCTAAGGGCAGGCCTCCTTGGGTTCTTACGGGATGGATGCTTCTCCGGCTGTCAATCGGTGATTTATCTTTGTTGAATGCACTTTCACTTTAGTTCTTGATTACTATAACACCAACTTGTTAAAGGGAAAAAACAAAAAACAAGCAAAAGAAACCAAAAAAAAAAAAAAAAAACAACGAAAAGCTTCATTTAATTCCTATTTGACAAGAATATTAATATCTAGTAGTGTAGCTAGGGTTGAATGTCTCATCATGAACATGTGTTGGGATTCATTAGCCTCTAATAAATTGTTTTCAAATAGAAGATATATATGAGGGTAGGGGTGCTAACGGGTCGGATATCCGACTGGCAGGGAAAGAATAAGGTCCAACCCGCTATGATCGGATGAGGAACATGGGGAACGCCGACATAACACCCATTATGGATGTCAATCGTTCGGCATCCAATTCAACATATGTGAATCGAGTGTCATACAATGCCCCAAGACCACTGGAAAGGCGTGTTAGAATGATTATCTAAAGCAACATTTCTCTTTCTTGAAGTGGTTGCACACTTCATTTATCTTCAAAACAAGAAGATTAATTGACTTTTCTTGTTGAAAGGCCATCGACCCAGTCCCTCAATATATACAACAAGTGAGCTTTCAAGATGTATTTATAACTTCAACTCCCTCCATTCACCTTTTTTATATAGAGAAGGACTAGGTCCACTTCTGGCACTAGCGATGGGTCGAATGACAATTGAAAAAGCTCCAAAATCCCCATCTACCAGCTAAAATTTTGCAATTGTAACCGTCTGATTCTTAGACGAATAGTGCCAGGTTGGAGTCTCAGTCGGATGTGGACAACCCTATATGAGAGGTTGTACCATGCAATTTGAACTCTCCATTCTCCACAATAATAATTCTCTTTTACCATGGGTTTGACGTTGCAATTTAATACTAGAATATAGATCGGGATGAATAAAGTCTCTACACGGTTTTCGTAATATTTTGTAACCTAAGAGAAGTTTATCCAACAACTAAACGGTGCCTTAAAACCAATATGACAAATGTACCAAAAAAAAACCAATATGACAAAGGTCATATATGTTTTTTGCAAATCAAAAAACCTTAAAACCTTAAATTTGCCAAGGATTTCAGGAAATATAAATAACTATATTATCATTTGATCTCCAAAAAAAAAAAAACCTGGTTCTTGGATCTTCATAAACTAAATGAGAATCCCTTGTTATTCTTTTGGCTTTTGCATTTGAAAAATGAAAAATACTACTAGATCTAAACCAAAAGAAAAGCCTCTAATTCTTCAAAAACTACTCTCCCAATACTCTTACGTCTTTGAATCTCCATATTTCTTATTATATTTGTATGCGTTTTACCATATATCCACCTAAGTGTTTCTATTTCTGCTATAGCCATTTTATGTTCGTGATTTTTCTTTACGGCCAAAAACTTAATTCATCAAAGCATAGCTGGCCAACGTGCAAGCTTATAAAATTTTCCTTTTAGCATAACAGGGATATTTGATCAAACGGTGCACTCCTCCAGTTCTTCAATCCAGCTTGAATTATATGTGTGACGTCATCCTCAATATGATCATCTTTTTGTATAATTGATCCTTGATATCTAAAATGGTCCTTTTTAGGAACTTCTATTTCCCATAATTTTAATACGTAATAATCTCGATGTCTAATATTTGTAAGCTGACATTGCATGTATTCGATTTAATTAGTGCTATTCAACTTAAATCCTTTAGATTCTAGTGTATTTTCCAAAGTAATAATTTTTTTATTCACTCCATCTCTAGTTCCGCCAACTGGTATAATATCATCTGCAAATGATGTAGTCATTTGGACGTTGCATGTCTCGCTATGCTATTCATTTGGATGAAAATTTAAAAGAAATACACATTCAAGATGAAGAACCAAATGAAGAGTGAGAACTCATTTGGGAGTGCTAGACATCATAAAGCAACTTTACAGCTAAAGATGGAGAAACCAATTGAGCTAATGTTGATATTGGATACTAATGAGAACTAGATAACACTGATGTTTTTTTATAGAGAGGACTACTTTTCACCTACTTCATAAATAACTTCAATATTTACACAACTAATGTTCTTATCCAAACAACAACAACAACAACAACAACATAGCCTCAATCCCAAATTAATTTGGGTTGGCTACATGGATCAAACTCTTCCATTGTGCTCGATTTTGTGCAATTGATGGTGAGCATCCCAAACCAAACAACAAAAAGACATTTTTAAGGAGGAATAAACTTGCATTAAAAAAATTAAAAAAAAAATTGAGGGAGGTATGTAACATTTCAGAAGTTCTACAGAGTAATTAATTTATTTTAAATTGTTGAATTAAAGACACAATGTAGACAAATATTTACCATACCAAAAAAAAAGAAAAAAGAAGTGAGGAAAACCAACACAGTTTGCAAATTTCAAAAGAAATGCTTGATTTCTTTTCTTAAAAAATAAATAAGGCAAACATAAAAGAAAGAAGAATATAAAGATGTCATTTTAATGTTAATAAAGAATAAAACACACATAACAATCCAAACTCGACATCAATATCATGTACGAGGAATGAGCTATAAAAATCACTAAACCAAGAAAGAAATAATATCCAAAAGGTGCAAAACAAACCCTCAGAATAAATCAAACAAGGAAAAAGTACATAATAATTTATGAACCCTTGGATGTTACTAACATATAGATAATATTATCATACCTTGCTATAATATCAAGATTTTACAAAGACACTCAACTTTGAATTAGACACATAACATCAACAAAAAAGTATCAATCCTAAATTAGTTGGGTCGGCTACATGAATTAGACATCCCAAAATAAGTTCTAAATTTTGAGCAGCTAAAGTCTTCAGGTAAGTTGAGTTTCCAGTACTTGAGGGAAACAGTACATACAACTACAAAACTAACGGTTTGTGAGATAGTTTAAGATTAAAAATCTGTTTCTATATTTTAAAAGCAAAGACCAAAAGGGAAGTGTCTAGTTGAGTTTGATTATTGAAAATTTGAAACACAACTCAAGAATTTTTAAAGGAAATCAAGAAAACCAAAAGTTGTATTCTTAGTATAGAAATTCATGGGCCCAAAGAGTGTTGGGCCACACGTGAACATGTGGGTATACAAATGGGGTTGCAACCCATCTTGCACAAACCCAATTGGCTTGTACTACGATCCAATTTACACCACTTAATATCACACCAACTCTTATTATATTTCCAATGTGGGATTATATACTCCGACACTCCCCTTCAAGTGCAACTAGGTTTGGACTAATAGTCACTTGCCAAACACAGACATACTTTTAGAGGTTTGGACAAACATACCTAGGCCTACTCTTATAGGCTTCTAAGTTCACAAACGGGTCTAGAATCCACAGCTAGCCCAACCAAGCCATCAAATACGAGCCCAGAATTGGCTTTGTGCAAGATGAGCTCCAACCCCAATTATATACCCACATATGCGTGTGCGGCCCAACACTCTTCAAGCCCATGGATTTCTATATGGTATCAGAGTGGAATGATCCTGGGCTCGTATTTGATGACTTGGTAGGGCTAGCGGTGGAGTCTAGACCTGTTTGCAAACCTATAAGCCTATAAGAGTAGGCCTAGGTATGTTTGTCCAGACCTCTAAAAGTAGGTCTGTGAAAGCAAGTGACAACTAGGCCTGTAAGCAAGTGACAACTAGTCTAGGCCTAGTTGCACTTGAGGGGAGTGTTGGAGTATATAATCCCACATTGGAAATAGTAAGAGTTGGTGTGGTATATAAGTGGTGTAAATTGGATCCTAGCACAAGCCAATTGGTTTTGTACTAGGATCCAATCTACACCACTTATATACCACACGAACTCGTATTATATTTCCGATGTGGAATTATATACTCCAACACTTAGCTTTCAAATTAGAGAGCTTGGACACCACTCTTCAAAAAGTAGTTTCATAAACTATTTAGAAATCATAAACCACTCGATCGCTTTGAAATTTGAACAAAATAATTTTTATGTACCTGCAAAGGTATTGATGGATTTTACTTCATTATCAGACACATGAACCTGAAAGGAGAGTGTGAATTAAATCTTTGCACATGATTATTGCAAATATAACCAAAAGCGTGAGGAAACAAAAATAATGAACAACTCAACTAGCATATCCTCCCATAGTCCCATTGCAGGGGCAAGAAACAAAAATACATTAGCAGTTCCTTACACGATAGGATGTTGCACGACTCTTGCCTCCTTTGAAGATTATTTGAAAGATATCAGCCATGGTCGCCAACCTGAAAACAGTGCCCTTTGCTTTCTTTCGTTCATTTTTAGATTCATTTTCAGCTAAACCAAGAAGGAAAAACACCAAATACCACGTTTTAGAAACATTGAGGTACTTGGCCAACATTTTCACATGCTAATAAATAAATATAACAATAGATAAAATACAACCCATTTTGCTTCATTCTTAAAACCAAATTCAACAATGTAAATGTTTTAGTGATTCATTACAATCCCGGCTAGGAAAAAAAAGAACCATTTCTCTTGATCTCATCAAAAATATCATCCACAAGAATACGGATAGCAGTGTTGAATGGAAAAAAAAAAGGTTTAGATGAGCAAAATACAAAATGTCACTTTTTATTATCGGAAGATATACAAAAAGTCACTTCAACTCATTGAACATACCATCCACAAGAAGCTGAACACCACTGTCTATTGTCTCAATAAGCATAGATGAGGTTTCCACCGTGATGTTTAAATCAGCAAGTAACTCATAAATATATGGCCCTGGGCGAGTAAAGCCCAACTCTTTGGATTCAATGGGCACTTCTCCAATTCGCTGGTCTAACTTCAGTAGAAGAGCTACAAAAAAGACACGACACAAACAGAAACCATAAGTTCAATGACCGAGGCACATATGATAAGACACTTTTGCATGCAACGTGAAGTCATTAATACTATGAGCCACCAATCAAGTAATGAAAATTAAATTATTTCAGAGAGTTATTTAAACATTTTAGTGATCAAACTACTAATTGCATGTAAAAAAAAGGACAAAAAATCAACAAAATGATTCAAATTCTACCAAATTTTACTGAGTTGAGCTCATTTCTTCAAGAAATAAATAAAAGGAACATCTAAAAGAATTTTCGAAGTGTTTTGCAAAAAAAATAAGTGCACACAGATATAGTTCTTAAAGGATAACAGTTTCATTCTTCTATTCAAGGGATCTTAGATCAAGCAAATGCTTTCACTTCTATAACTACTACTCCAAGATTG
The DNA here is from genome assembly GCA_039657345.1 of Stephania japonica. Taxonomy (NCBI): domain Eukaryota; kingdom Viridiplantae; phylum Streptophyta; class Magnoliopsida; order Ranunculales; family Menispermaceae; genus Stephania; species Stephania japonica. The sequence goes on from CM077559.1 coordinate 40,076,945, forward strand.
GGCTCGCCTATTGAACTTTTAGCAATAGAGATGAAGTGGTGTGTGCTTGAATGGGACGGGATTTATAGACAAATCTTAAGACGACAATGAACCATCAATGTTTTATTCCACCTAAAGTGTTTGTAATTAATAACTAGATATGTTACGTAACCAAGTACAGCTCATCACATGTTTGCATAAATGCCAGTGAGGACGCTCGCAACAGACAGAAAGAGATGTAGGGAGAGAAAGTTTTCCCAAAATATTGAAGATGTCATTTGGTAGGCCTCACAAAGTGAGACAGGTTGTTGGTCTCATAGTCTTATTTTTTTATGTTAAGAAAATCCTCTGATTATTCATCAAACAGATGCGAGAGAATTGTCTCTTAATCTTATGACACTTTTGTTAAGGATTACTTTCTTGAGATAATTGCCCGTCTTGAGAAAATTTTCAATTAATCAAGCACAGCCTAATCGTATTGCAAAGTTTCTTGTACATAAGAACATGCGTATGCAGCTCTCTCATGAACTTGGGATCTTCACTGTTCTCTCAACGGTTTTAATAAAACTTCTGCAACTATTTCAAGCTACTTCTAGCTTTTCTGTCAAATTATTATTTACATGAAGTAACCTAACTTTTTTTTTAAAATTTTAACAATACCCTAATTTTCTAATCTACTTTATTCAACTAAAATTTTCTTCAACATTTGTTTTTCTGATCGAGTTCTCTCAAAAATCATTCTAATAAAATCTACTTGGGTCAAAACTTGGCCAAGCCTTTAAGGAGTTTGAACCTTAAAATTCATGTTGGCGTTAGATGCATCCACAACTTTAATGTCACATATTATCATAGAACCAACAAGCAAGAAAAATGTATTTTAATTGCATTAAATACGTATTAAATGCAACAGCTCTAATTGTCAATAGCTTTAAAAACAACGAAACCTTCATAAAAGAAATAAATCTTACTTCCAGTCATTATCTACAAAAGTGACATCACATATGACAAGAAAGCCAACACTTCAAGATGGATGTTCAAAAGATAAGAAAATAACATAAGTTTACTACTCTCAAATGATTGAACTTTTATTCATTTAGTTACCTCTAAGAATTGCATAACTGTCAGGGTTAAGGGCTCGTTCGTTGGACTTTTCAATTGCCTTCTTTCTCATAGAAATGTCAATACACTTTTTCGCTTCAGCAACGCAAGCATTTACAAGACCAGAAGGCAAATCAAAGGAAGCTGCATCTGCACATATGCTTTCCTGCATTTTATAAATAGAAATAAACTAAGGCTATTAGGCTATTAGCATTGGTTCACAATGAGATGCATTATGGACATGACCGAACAATGCGTGACATTCAGAATTGTAAATTGCAGCAACTGTTTTGAAGGAAATAATTAGGGTCAACGAGTGGAAATGACTTTCCAAGAGATTTTCATCAAAACTAAGAGACAGGATCGATCCAATTATTGAACAACATAATCAGAAAACTAGTGCTCACCAGATTGTGAGCTTCATCAAAAATAAGCACAGAATCTTTCCAGAAAACTGAAAGAGAATCCCGGTTGCGTCGATCAATGAGATAGTTATAGGGAGTAAATAAAATGTCAACAACCTTGTGAAGCTCTCGCGACAAATAATAAGGACATCTGCAAAGAAAATTAAGCATCTATAGGTTTAAAATGCAGAAAAAAAATAGACAACAAGGTGCCGCGGATTCAAACTGTAAAGATCATCATAGCACCAAAAATTTATAAAGCTCTTTCAGTAAGGAAAAAGATTTTGCGAAAACCTACGGTCCATTTGTTCTGCCAATGTTCACCAATTCCTCAATGTCAACAGGATCATCTCCAAGACCGGGATTTGTTTCTATGTAATCTACGAACCAAATAAATATACATGCTAAGATAAGATATAAGAAAAAAATCAAAGAACAGCAATGCACCAAAGAGAAACTAAACAAAAAGAAAAAAAAAAAAAAGATAGACCAGAAAGTAGTAAGGACAAAAATTTTTTCATTAGATAAGAAAAGAAAATAACTTGATACACGAGAATGGTAGGAGCACTCGCGAATCCTGCAAAGGTACTGGCAAGCATTGTTCTGTGCTTTCCCACTAAATAGTTTCACTTCATCGTGAATGCACAGTTGCTCCCGAGAACCTAATACACCCATCTTGGGCCTGCACATTTTCCAGAAATGCACTAGTCAAAACTTCACCACCATAAGTTTTATCTAGACAATAGTTAAAAAAATGCTAAAACACAGAAGCATGTTTGGAAGTCCCATAAGATTGATATAATGAAACTAATATATCAGGCTTCCACTAGGCAACAAGATGCCACGGATAAAAGATTTTCAGGAGCAGTGTTCAAACGCTTGTCACTCATAGAGATATTTCATGCCAGAGAATCCACTGCTCTAACAAGCTTCAAGCCATCAACAACTTCCAGCAAAGAAATACATCATTTTAACTGATCCAGAATTGAAGAAATAAAACATATCCGTTCACCTGACCCGTCACAAAAAGTGCTAAAGTTGTAGCAACATCATTTTAGTCCATGCTTCAATCATAAAAGTATGAACTAAGAGACCGCAATATATATGAAGCAAGCACAAATAACTTTACATCAGGTGGTTGGTCTCGAAACAAACTTTCTTCAAAAAATGATAAAAGTTCCTACTCATTTTTTTGTTCTTTTGCGCAGGTTGTATCGCCGACACAGCCAAAATAACCCTTCACAGAAATTTAACCATCATTCCGTAAAACCTACGGACCAAACAGTCAAATTATGCAATGCAAACAATTTCACTATTTAATTTCAAACTGTCCATCATAAACCATATATTTTCGAATCCACCAAAGTTGTCTAACCTGTAATTAGTCCTTTTCAGTTCTTGAATAACTTGATGAAGCTGACTATGCGTACGAGTAGTGTAAACTATCACAGGATACTTTCTCTCTTGCGATAGCCTTGGCATTGGCGTCGACGGAAAATCGGATTGCGAGTTCCCCCGCTTCCGATTCTTCTCTTCTGCCCGCACGCTCTCCCACCTCCAATTCTTCTCTCCAGTTGAAAACTCCCCCAAACTTCTCCTCCAAGCCAGCGTTGCGCATAAAAGGCACAACGTTTTCCCCGTGCCAGTGGGACTCTCCAACAAAGCATTGCATTTCTAACTCACAAAACATAATTAGGGCACTATGAATCACCATTTTAGAGCAAAAAGTAGCGAAGATTTCGAAGTTTTCGAGTTATCGGCATACCTCTTGCAGTGATTGGATGACTTTCTCCATGTAAACAATCTGGGAATCGTAAGCCTCGAAGGGGAAATCGACGTCGATTCCCCTAATTTTGTAAATTGGCATTGCGTTCCACTTCAATGAGCGAGTGTGAAGTGATTGAGACAGCGAAAAATACTAACTTGTCGTTGTTGGAAAACCCTAGAAACGATGGGGAGAGTCTCCGTCGACGCTTGACATTGCGATTAGAGGCTTCTGTGTTTCCCGCCACTTACAGTGGCGTCAATTAGGTATGAACACTCGACAGCATTTGTACAAAGAAGTAGACCAGTTCTTGGGCCCCACTACTTGCTCAGGCTTGACCCAGTCTATCTCCGTCTCATAATATACTTAAAAACGAGGATGATAATCTAACACACTTTGAGTACACACTTAGAGTGTACACTTTTATTTTTTAACTATTTCTGACTCTTTCTTATCTTCCCAGGTGTGAGCTCCACATCTAAAAAACACTACAAGTGGTTAAATGTACCTCATTTCTAAAGAGAACCATTTCGTGCTAAATGTACATCTTTACTTCTTGTACCCCACTTCAAAGTACCTTTCCAACCTCAACTCCCTAGAATACCCTCACCCTTACCCCAACACCCCTCAATCCTCTCATTTTTCTCAATTTTAATCATTGTATAACAAATTGAAATGCAAAAAAATGTGGTATGAAGAAGTAATATGATCCGCTAAGCAAAAAGTGAGGTCCGTTTAGCAGATCCTTTGTTTTGTCCATTAATTTTTGCATGGCAACATTTGAACATACTCCACTTTTTATTGAACGTACCCCGCTTGTTGAATATACCCCATTTTTATATTTAAATTATTGAACGTACCCCATTTAAAAAAAAAACCCTAAAATACTCTTGCTCACCTTATCACCCTCACAATTAGCCCATTACCCTCAATACTCTCCATTTCTCGATTTCTTTGCCATTGTAGAGTAATTGTATTAGGTCGAAAGTGTCATTGGAGTGTTTTTTGTCAAACAAGGTTGGATTTGGGCTTGTTGGTGCCTTAGAAATTTTAAGTGTTGTTCGTAGGTCTCGATCACATGGGGCTGAAAACCACTTCAGAGGTGTCGATCAGCTCTCACCAAGATCTGTGAAGAGGTCTCGGTGGGAACAGACCGAGACTTGTGAAATGGTCTAGATAGGAGGCGGCTGAGACATGTGAAGTGGTCTCGGTGGGAGTCGGACGAGATCAAGAACTCTTCAATGGTAAAGAGGTCTCGGTCGACTCCCACCGAAACCTTTTAAAAGGTCTTGGTGGAGACCAACGGAAACCTCTTCCCAGGTTTTGGTGGGAGCCAATCGGGACCTTTAAAGAGGTTTTGACCTCGTCTGACCGAGACGCATGGACAATAAGAACGACGAATAAATTTTTGAAATCGCCTAAAACATCCATAAAATGAATAAAAATTAGGTAGTTTTGTTGTAAATGTGCTACTTCTCTCGAATCCATCCACATTTCACCCTTAAAAGTCGAGATTGAAGCCCAAAATAAAAGCCTTAAACACCACTGACAATAACACAAAAAACGACTTCAAAGACCACCAAACATCTCAGAAATCGAACTCAAAATGGTGAGAATAGTTTCACCAACAAAGGGTCGACATGATCTTGTTGAAATCACGCAAATCAAGGGTGGGTGGAGCTCGGTCTTGAGAGTGGATTAGGAGCTGGGGTATGGGTGAGAAAAAACTCTTATATATGAAGGGTAGTTTGGTCATTTCATAAAGGGGAAAATTGTAAAGTAAGAAAAAAGTGAGACTAGGGTATGTTCAGTAAAAAAATGGAGTTCTTTCAGACGTTGCCTTTTTGCGTAATGTGTACATAAGAGATATGAATAATCAAATGTTCATTTTGTTGGTTTTTGGAGTTCAAAAGCGCAGCTGAAATTTAAAATTTTATTTTTCAAAAACCACAACAGAATCAAAACGAAAATCATTAATCTGATTATTAAGGACAAGCCATACCTTAATCGCTAATTTCCTTCTTTGTACATGTTGATCGATCTTCAAGATGTTGCCAGAGACGAACGTCCTCTATCAGCACACACACATGAATGGTGACCGAGATCTCGAATGGTAGCTCTTAGAGAAAACATAAACGATTTATGTTTTCTCAAAAACTCAGAACAGACAAAAACCCTAACTCATTTTTTGCCAAAAACTAAATTAGAATTTCGAGCCTAATTCTCACGTAATGTGTTCTTTCACTTAAACGTCCATTTATACAACACTTGTATATAGACAGGTAAGTGAATTACACATATACCCCTCACTTAAAAAGGGTATAAATATATAACAACTTATGGACTTAATGTCATGAGTTTCATCACATGAAAACTCATTGTTCTAAGCCTTTTTAAAACCTCGCAAGACCATCCTTTGTGTGCGACTTAATTGGCTCATACAGCGTTAGCAGTGAACCCAAACACCTTTTGGTAAATAAGTCATAAGCGGTCTCTAACAAGACATTATGACTACCCAAGTTATACGAAGTCCAAATCGATGCAACCTAATCAATATTGTATATAATATCTTTTTGTTACATGATATCATTTGATTAAACATAAGGAACAGAAGAGTCAGCCTTAATGTCCAAATCGTACTAGTCTCGATCTCAAGTAGACTGAAAACATCCAAGTGATATTGATCTAATCAATTCACTTGAACTTGGTCATTTATCAGTCTAGCATATCGAGGGATCCACTGATCTCTCTATACGAGAATAACAAGTTCTATCATGATTACACACATTCACCCATTATTCACATAATGACTAATCATAACATTTATAATCGTCCGATTAAAGACAATGTTTGATTGCGTCAAACCACTATGCTCCTAATGTTAAAGTCTCTGATAATCTCAAGTAAAGGATTAAATGATATATCTATTATGAGTAACACCTATGACTTAATGCATGTGGTGTTCTCATAGCGGGTCGATCCAATACATTGTTCTCTAACAAGTGTTCATGATCTTGATTTGTATCACCATATATATGATCATCACATGACCATCAATCAAGACTCACACTAATCTTAATTCATCATAGTTCTTAGTATAATGATCGACTAGGGAAATTAAGGATATTTCAATAAACATCCATGGATCTTATTATAATGTAAACATGCAAACCAATTATAATAAACAAAAAATGAAATCCTTTATTTTATTAACCAAAATAGTAATAGAAAGAATGTTCATAGATTGACCTAAGGTACATGCCCCAACACATTTTGGGTCAGCCTATCACTATCGTACTTATATATGTAGGCCTAGCTCACTAAGGCTCGAATATTGAATGTGAGGGATAAGGTTTACCTTTGTCAACCTAAGCCACGTATTGAGCCACATATGTGAACCTAATTATTTAATAGTCACGCTAAAGGCACCCAGTTATGCATAATGGCAACCTAATTTTGAGGACTCCTTAAACTAAAATTGAAAATTATGAGGGCACTCCAACTTTTTTACTGAAATCTCCAAAATATCCCTTTATCCCTACCGATGTACCCTACTTCCAAAATCTTGATCAAACCCTCCCAAGTCACATTTTTTTTATTTTTTTAATCAATTTGGTGGTATTACCTTACTTTTTTGCTCTTTATTGAACCCATTTTCTTTGTATTTTTATCACTTTTGCGCGATTTGACCATACCATCCAAGTCATATAGTGACATTTACATGTTTTGGCCAATTTGATGTGATTTATTGACGTTCTTTCAATTCGTTGGTCGTTCAATGAGTTTTTTGGGTAACTTTTGTGTCGTTTGTGTAGTTTCACGATCCAGGATCGATACCTAAGTTTTAGGTTCAATAACACCGGACTGAAACTTAACTTTCATTTCAGTTTTGTCCAGTCGAACCTATTTGTTGAAACTTAGTTAGCAAATGCTAAACTAAACATTCGATGGACTCTTATCGATTCTCAATTAAATGTTTGGTGGGTTTTGATTGATTCTCTAACTAGAGGTTCAATAGGTTATGACCGACTGTACACTTGAGATTTAGACCTATAAGACTGAATCACTTGAAAAATAAAGGACCCCTAAAAAACCACAAAAATATAAAAAAAAGACTTCTTCCCTTTGCAAAATCTTCTTATAGTAAGTAAGCATCTACCATTTTATCCTAAAAAACTTGAAAGTGATGCCAAATCGATAATGCACTACAAATCACAAAAGAGAGTAATGCAACACCCCTAAAATTAATTCTTGTAATTTGTCCTAACATCAGAGGTATTTTAGTAATTATGCATGGTATTTGTGTGATGGCGTGCCTATTGTGTATACTATATGCTACTTAGCTTACTTTAGGGGAGATTAGTCCCAAGTTAGTGAAATTAACCTAAGAGATAAAGCATAAGTGGCTAAAATATAAAAAATGACATTTTGTTAAATAGTTGAAAAAGAAAAAAAAAAACATAGACTTAATTGAGACCATTGAGATGGTCCTACACTTAAGCAAGCGTAGATGAGATGAAGGGTCTTGATTTGATCACTCAAACCCTAATCTCCTAACCATAACTAAGCCTAGTTATAAGAGCCTTGCCTCATTTGTTCCAACTTAACCAACAAAAGAGGAGAGGACTAAACCTAGGAGCTTAGTAGAGATGGTGAACTGATGGTGGTGGAGGGAGCCAACATTAACACTCAACCAAGCAAGGTAATCATAATTCTCTCTCTCTCTCTCTCTCTCTACATATATATAATGGATTTGATGGGTTGGAGATGGTGTGTATGCTCTTTTGACTTGAAATTGGTTTGGGAATCACACCCTCCTCTTTGTTGTTGATTTTATGCAAGTATTTCGTGGTTCTGGTGTTGATTTCAACATTGAAATGTCAATCTCGGATTTCATATGGTTTTGCACAAAATCAGGGTTTATTGTTTAATTTCCTGCAAATCTCATTTTGAATGACTATTGGTCTTTTTTATGGATAGAATACATGTTATTGGAGGTGTATTTGATGTCTTTGGAGCCCTAAAAGGTGATGAATGGTTGAACAACCGAAAGAGGGGGGAAACCAACATTTTTGGGCTTCCCCGACATATGACAATGTCCGGCGGGGTGCGTGTAAACACACGACACTATCAAAGTGTCAAATGCATATTCACAATGACACTATCACCTCTTAGTGTCGTATGTGTAAACACACAGTCACAACAACATCAGTCATGTTGTCACGACTTTGTGGGCTTAACCCTCACGATGCGACAATCTATCCAGAGTTGTTAATAATGAGATTTTTAACTGAATGGTTTCTCGCACGTACTTTGAGGTTTATTTGGGATTTCTAACATCGGGACAAGATTTGGGGCAATTGTAACTGACGCTGAATGCCACAATGAAAAGTGTGACATTAATTCGAAACGGGTTTATAATGTTTTAAAATAAACTTACATTAAACAAATAAGCTAATAATGATGTATAAACCTATACCAATGTAGACACTCGAGAAGGACACACGAGACTTCTAGAAGTTAAAGAAGTTGGATAGGAAAACAACGGTAGAGGTAAGTATGGTGTGCTATACTTTCAATTATTATCATGATATCAAATTATGCTAGGATTTACTTAGATATTGTTGATACTTATTTGAAATCTTGATGAATTGTTTTAAAAATTTATATCCCTTTTACTTCTCTTTATTCTTGAATACCAATATAGAACTAATATGAAGATGTTTCTCGAATCACTTAAGCGCCGACTGGGATGAGTCGGCTGCTACTGGTACCTGTCTCTATAATTTAAATTACACCAATGGATTCACTATCGGCGGGCAATGGAAAGGATTAGGTAAAAACTACTCCAAAAGGGCCTACGAACGGATTAGGTAGAAATATTTAATTGTCATTCATTTGATTATATAGTATTCATGCTTTGTTTCTTATCCTTGTTGAAATATCATGCTTGGGCAAATGTATATTCTATCTTGCATATTTTAGTATGCTTGCTTATGTCACTTATTTCATGCCCGAAGTGATATAGGATTCATACATGATCTCTTGTTGCACGTTAGTTAAATATATATATTTTTAAGTAGTTAAATATGCATTAAGTATTACTTGGAGGGATTGACGGTAGAGCAAATCTTGCTTTACTGAGCCTGTTGTTTACTGCTCACCCCACTTTTCCCTCCCCACGTACCTCTGCAGCGGTCTTAGACAAAGGAAAAGGGAAAGTCATCACGTAGGAGATCTTTTTTCCATGTACGTGGTTTGAGACTATATTTTCTATATGCTTTTGAACTTGGAATGTATTAAAACAAGGGTATTTTCTATATGCTTTTGAACTTGGAATGTATTAAAACAAGGGTTTTGACTTGGGTAGACTTCTACAAACGCGTAGTCCTTTTTAGATGTTGTTGTAAGACTCTTTGTGGTGGCCCCACACCCCAATGCCACCAATTTTGCAAGCCCCGCAACCTATCACGTCACCGACCATCTTGGTGTTGATAGGTTAAATGTATACTAAAATTTCAGTGAGCATATCATGTTCTACCCAGGAAATAAGTACACTGTATATAAGGCAACGAAAGTAAATATATACATGTACAGGCGTCTAAAGTCCCCTGATAACCAAAATAAAGCAAAATATCAAAATTAACACCTAAGAGTAGAGTGCTAAACCAGTGGGCGAGCTTAGAGATAGTCGCGAAGGATCTTCTTACCATTACTTGTAGAAGAATCTGCACTCAATTATCACAACAAAACAGATGAAGTGTAACGGCCCGCCCTTGCCTTGCTGCTTGCATAGCCATTGCCGACCCGCACGAGCGATGTGCCCGCCCATAGAAGCCGCACACCATCCACGGCCCCCTGTGTGGTCTTTCGCCCCCAGGTTCGAACTGAGACACAGGGATAAGTACCCAGTTTCTCGAACCTTGTACCACCGAGCCGGTTCGACACGAAGGCACCGAATCCCATCGAACTCCGCGATTAAGCGTGCTGAGCGAAAGTAGTACCGGGATGGGTGACCTCTGGGAAGTCCTCCTAGCTCGGTGGTACAAGGTTCGAGAAACCTGGGTCTTATCCCTGTGTCTCGGTTCGAACCTCGGGGAAGACGAAAGACCACAGGGGGTCATGGATGGTGTGCGGCTTCGTCTATGGGCGGCACACGCTCACTGTCGGTCCAATGGCTATGCCAAGCATAGGGTCAAGGCTGGCCGGCCGTTACATGAAGAGTCCAGGTAAGTAAAATCCTAAGGACATTCACTGAGCATTTATATAATAAGTAATTGAAATCAATAAATATTGTTAATTAAACATGAGGAAATGTAATGTAACGACCTGTAATGTTTGAATTTCAATTAAGCTGTTATTATTGCATAATTTCATACGTGGATGCTAGCTCATATTCTCGTTGACCCTGCAGCTAGGTCAAGGCATGCCCGAATTTGGTAAAATTGATCGTTTTATGTGATGTTTGCCTAATTTGCAATGTTTGCCTAATTTGCGATGTGTATATTCAATTATGTTAGTTTGCATCACAATGTGTGTATTTATGTTATTATTGATCGACCGAGCTAGTGTGACAAATTTTTGCCTCGATTATAGTTTAGACGTGAGTACTGGGTAGGCGAATGATTGTACACTAAGTATGATGGCCCCAAATTCCGAAGCTGACCCGTGGTCAACTACTTCCCTACCTCAACACCTGAAGCCTCAGCTCACGTCACTCATACTCATCATTTGTCTGACACCTTAGCGTTTCTTGTCAATTTATTCAGTAGTTTACATATAGTTTTAGATTAAACAATTAAATTCAGTTAAATAATCAACATTTATAACAAAATTAAAGCGGAAGTCTTTATATTACCAAAAGAACATATAAAATTTACTTGTTCAACCTATAGTGGAAATCCCGATAGTATTATGCATATAGGCGATCAACTATAACAGTATATATACAAGTACAGGTGTGAAATACAGTCTTCCAACCCCATAAGGTAATACAAAATATCAAAAGTACAGCTACCACCAAACGTACTAGCAGGCCTCAGCGTAGGTAAGTCAGGTGTAGTCGCCAAGAATCCCCTTACCTCTGCTAGTACTAGGATCTGCGCTCAGTCATCAAAAAAGGCAAATAACGAGCCTAGTAAGTAAAATCCTAAGGAAAATCACCATGCATATTAATTTAAGAATGTAAATGACAGAGCCAATAAATAGTGTTAAATAAACATGCAGAAAGAAAGAAAAATGCAGACAACTGCTCAAAGCTCATCGCATGAATATAAACACACAAATATACAAATGGGTGTGAACACATCAACTAAAGTATGTACTTAGGACCAGGAGCACTGGTTGTGGCCTACACAATCTACGACTGTGTCCTAGCGACATTAGCCCTAGTAGGTTACATCGAACACGTGAACCGGTATTCAACTCGGGATATTATCTACTAAGGCCGAGAACACGCGCTACACACTTAGTAAGCGACCACAACAACCCTCGGATACATAGACGGGAAAACTCAACCGTCCCAGTAAGAATAGACTCACGGATTATCAAGAATTAACAACTCAAATGAATAACAAGTAAATGCAGTAGTGGTGTTTAGTTTAGTTTTACGTACTGGGCTTGTCATCTACCTTTTGTGATGACTGAGCGCAGATTCTAGTACTAGCAGAGGTAAGGGGATTCTTGGCGACTACATCTGACTTACCTACGCTGAGGCCTGTTGGTATGTTTGGTGGTAGTTGTACTTTTGATATTTTGTATCACCTTTTGGGGTTGGAAGACTATAGTTCACACATGTACTTGTATATATACTATTATAGTTGATCGCCTATATGCACAGTACTACCGGGATTTCCACTATAGGTTGAACAAGTAAATTTTATATGTTCTTTTAGTAAGATAAAGACTTCTTCTTTAATTTTGTTATAAATGTTGATTATTTAACTGAATTTAATTGTTTAATCTAAAACTATATGTAAACTACTGAATAAATTGACAAGAAACGCAAAGGTGTCAGACAAATAATAAGTATGAGTGACGTGGGCAGAGGCTTCAGGTGCTGAGGCAGTGAAGTAGCTGACCATGGGGTGGCCTCGAAATTTGAGGCCGTCACATTTTGGTATAAGAGCGAGAGTTTTCAAGGAACCTCTGGATAAAATTTTTTTAAGAGTATAAACTTTAAAACAAATTAGATGTGGAAACCCGACGAGTCTGCCTAGAACTTTTAGTTAGGAAGCGATGAAAGCGGGTAGAGTTAGGATTGTTATGTGATATATGTATTGTTATATATGTATATATACTATGCATACGTATATTGAAAACTGATCTGGACATGCATATCGATGCAGCACACTATGGAGGGGAAGATTAGTGGCACTGCGAGAGCTCCCAGATCATCCGTTCCCCTAGAGGATTGAGTGACGACACATGAAACGCAGATAGCCGAGATACTACGACTTCTGAAGGAACAGGCTGTCACGATGGCTGCATTGGCTATGACCAGAGAGACAATAGTGACCACAAGACCGACAGAGCAGTTACACCTACACAGACACAGACGGTGGTACCTAAGACTCAGATGGCAAAGACTACACTGGTTATAGCAGCGGTAGAGACACCGACTCCTACACCCACACCAACAGTGGAGGTTACCCCGACCGCAGTTTCAGAGTATGTTATGAATCCACAGGCTCGAAGACTATGAGATTTCCTCAAATTCCAGCCTACTTACTTTTATGGAGGTAGAGACCCTGAGGCAGCAGGGGACTAGATTATATCACATTAGCGCAGGTATAAGGAGTTGAACACGGAAGAGAGGCACAGGGCGAGACTATATGGGACGCGTTTTAGGTTTGACGCAGCAGTGTGGTGAACTAACTACTAGGAGACGCTTGTCGATCCCGCGACTTAGGCGAAGTTTCGAGAGATATTCTATGACCAGTTTATTCCGACGGAGGTTCGACTCAGGTTGTGAGAGGAGTTCCTATCCCTAAGGCAGGGAAATTGGACTATGTTACAGTATATGGATAGATATATATATATATTTATATATATCTTGTAGTTCTTGATGGATATTACCTGCATTGAGCGCCTACAGATCTACTACTTCATTCGGGGAGTTAAGAAGAGCATTGCTAGAGCGATCGTATCATCTGGGGCTCCGACAGTATAGGCTATGTTTGATAGGGCACTGACCTACGAGACGTTCTTATTGCAGAATAACGATTTTCTCGTAACAACATCAACCGAGGTGGAGGTTGGGAAAAGTTCTTGACAGGACAGGAGGCCAAAGAGACAACGAGACCAGTTTACTAAGGGTCGCAGGGATGACCGCAAGGGCAGATATGTCAGGGATAGACGTCAGGATAGTAGGAGTCAGTATGGGGATAAGTAGCCAGTGCATACTATAGCTCCAGCACAGCAGCAGCGACAACAGCCTTAGCAGCAACACCAGGATAGAGATCAGGGTGGCCATGACAAAGGTCAAAGGGACCGGGGTCAGGGTCAGAGATCTGATGATAGGCGGACTGGGAGGCAAGAGACGCGTAGATGCTTTCGGTGCAGCCAGAGAGGACATCTGAGGTCAAAGTGCACGTGCCATCTCCACGACAGGATCAAGGTCCGGATAGGGACAAAGTACATGTAGTGGCACAGCCAGACTCAGGAGCTACTAGGCAGCTAGTCGAGGGTACGTTATTTATTCATAGTAGACTTATACATGCCATGTTTGATTCAGGTAGTATATTATTTTTTATTGCTAGATGCTTAGTTGGGGAATTAGGGTTAAACACACACACTTGAGACCCATCTTGTTCTCAACACGGTTGCTGAGGATAAGATTTACCCTAACCGGATAGTTCGGGATGTCATGATTAAGATTGTCAGACATCAGTTGCAGCTGACCTCCGAGTACTAGAGTACTTGGAGATCGACGCACTTTTCGGGATGGATTGACTGTCAGCGTACCATGCACAGATAGATTATTTCAGGAAGAAGGTAGAGTTTCGTATTTCGGATTTGCTAGAGTTTTCGTTGACCGGAATCGCATCTGAGTTACCTATTACGAGAGGCAGATTGGCGACTACCCAGGATATGAAGGATTTCGCAACGATTATTGAGTTCGAGATCGTAGTTCCTATTAGGATTGAGGACTTACCGTGTGACGACCCCAATCTCCCGGGGTCATCCCGTGACCTATGCTATCCGCCCGTAAGCCCAGCGGTACCTGTCACATCATCGGACACGTCACTACTACTGCCACGTCCACAGCTCTGTGAAGTGACGCTCCGTTTAACTATTCCTACTATATTAAGTTGTTTAATTTTTCTAAACATCTAGTAGGTTAGTTAATTACAATAACAATAGCGGAAGCACTTAATTCGTATTTTATGAGAATTTATTTAACCTAAGTAGTGGAAAACCCAGAAATATACCCACGTATATAACTGGGACGAAGTAAACAGTAATCCATATATATGTGATAAAGTTCTAAAGTTCCCAAAACCCAACAAAATAATATATACATACATACTCAGTAGTCAAACACGAGCTGTCAGCAGCAACGGCCTTAGAGATAGTTGCCTAGTACCTCTTTTCCTTTGCTCTTGCTCGTACTAGGATCTGCGTTCAATTGCCCAACACATACAATAACGAGCCCAGTGAGTAAATTCCCAAGAGAAGTCTACACGATAACCATGAAAACATCGATAACCTACGAGACATGTGAATATGACCCTAGCAACAGGAATCATATTCCCATGGCTGGCAGTAAACAACCATCACAGCATCACATCAATCACACATCAACTGGAAATGTAAAACATCCAAAAACTCCAACAAATAATTATTAACTAAATGGACTCGAACGTAAAATCAACAAGTAAATAAATCATCACTCGTTTAATCACGATAAAACCATGATCCGTCGGTCATACGATAGCAAAACAGAGATCTTAGCACAAACCAATGCTTAATAACACGCTTACAATGACTACACCTCAACTCAGTAAACGGGCATACTCCTTTCCAAGCTTTTTAGTTCTAAGAGTACCCTTAATCCCTCGAGACAGTTGTAGATACATTCTACTCTCATCTACACGGTCGCCATCGCAGACTAGCCCATGCTCAAGCATGTAGCCATAACCAAGATGAAAAACCATGCATGACCACCAGTAGTCACCGCATACGATAAGATAATCGATAAAATAAACGCCATAAATTAAAGTGTAACTTTCTCAAGGGTTTTACGCACCTGTAAACACGCACTCTGACTTCTCGGACCCGTTAATCTGACCCGCCTAGCTCCCTGGTGTCCGAGCTATGGTTCCCTAGTCACTAAAGTTCATTTATAGTGTTTTGTCTTAATTAAGTGGGTTTATTATTAATTAGGCTCAATTTCATGCTTTAAAAATTTAGGGGTTTTGGTATTAGCGCGCTAGATTGGGGGATTAGCGTGCTAATTGATCTTCGTGCACTGTTCATGCACAAAGAACTTCATCTTCCCCAGCGTGATTAGTGCGCTAGTGTTCATCACCTAGTGCGCTAATTGCACTCTGCCCACACCCAACGTGATTATTAACTAGAAAACACCTCAATCACACTACCTACCACACTAAAACATCGATTTAACACGATTACACCCACCACCAGTGAATCAGCTTGCATGTCTAAAAAACCCAATTTGATCCAAATTACTCTAATTTCCCACAAATTCGATCCAAATCAACAAAATTCCGCAAAAACCAACCTCATGAACATCAAATTCCAGCAAAAACAATGATGAATTCATTAAAATTAGTTTTGAACCTTAAATACCCAACAACATCGAATTTCCAAAAAAATAAAGGATTTGGTGAGTAATTACCTTAAATTTTCATTGTTAGATGCCCGAAATCACTCCCCACACCTCGAATTCTTTCTCAAAATCTCCAGTTTCTACCCTCTAATTCTTAGATTTTTTTTTGAGAAAGTGCTTTAGTTTGCATGTTGTCCATCGATCAAAGGTATTTATAGGTGTTGTTTTAATCTAATACATACATCTTGAGGTTTATCTAAAGGCTCCTGAACAGCCTGTGTCACCTACTTATGGACACCTTATCATAACACCAATTGCCTTGGATCACCCTGTTGTGCATATCGAGGATAATCCTATGCACACTGATTTTCCTAGCTACAACCTTAGGAATTCAATTAATAAATTTGATTTAGCTCACACACCTTAAGCTTGACCACCAAATAATTCAAAAAAATCACATGTGAGGTCACACTAGCTCTCAACTACCCGGCAACCCATGCCCTGTACCTATGTTATCCCGTACATGGTACCCGGTCCTTGACACGCACTTCGAGACATACCCGACTCGTACCCTTACCCGATATCAACTTTCACACATGTGATGTTTATATAAATAATAATAAATTCTCACATCACAATAATAGACATACAGCATATACAAATAACAATATAACCTGGGTACTCATATCCGAGTCCGCCCAACTGTCCACGTAACTCCCGAATTAACCCGTTAATCCACGTGATTAACACTAATCCTGATTAAATAAATTTGGGCCGTTACATACCGATAGTTCGAGAGTTTGCCGATGTTTTTCCATATGACTTACCTGGATTACCACCACCACGGTCGATAGAGTTTATTATAGAGTTGATACCAGGGACACAACCTATATCTAGCAGACCTTACAGGATGTCACCGATGGAGCAGGATGAGGTCAGGAGATAGCTTGAGGATTTATTGGAGAAGGGATTCATTCATCCGAGTATGTCACCGTGGGGAGCGCCAGTGTTATTTGTGAGGAAGAAGGATGGATCGATGAGGATGTGTGTGGACTATCGGAAGCTGAATCAGGTGACAATCAAGAACCGTTACCCACTTCCAAGAATCGACGATCTGTTTAACCAGCTGACGGGTGCACAATTTTTCTCGAAGATCGACTTACGCTCGGGGTATCACCAGTTACAGATTCGAGAAGAGGACATCAAGAAGACTGCTTTCAGGACCAGATATGGGTTGTTCGAGTTCACAATGTTACCGTTTGGGTTGACGAACGCTCCAGCAGTTTTCATGGATCTGATGCACCGAGTGCTGAGACCTTATTTGGACAGATATGTGATAGTCTTCATCGACAATATATTGATATACAGTTGGATACGACAGGATCACGAGAGTCATCTTTGATCAGTATTGACGACGTTGAGGGAGCACAGACTGTATGTGAAATTCAGCAAGTGTGAATTTTGGATGAGGGAGGTGAAGTTTCTGGGACATGTTATCAGCGGTCAGGGCATCTTTGTGGAGGGAGACAAGATTAGAGCGGTGATTGACTGGAAGACACCAGAGACTGTTACTAAGATACAGAGTTTCTTAGGTCTAGCAGGATACTACCGACAGTTTGTATAGGATTTCTCCACGATTGCGACACCGATGACAAGGCTAACGAAGAAGAATGTTCCATTTGACAAAGAAGAATGTTCCATTTGACGAAGAAGAATGTTCCGTTTTTTAAGACTAATGTCGGCGAGTATATTCGAGGGTGTCATATATGTCAACAGATGAAGGCGGAGCACAGGAAACTAGGCGGATCGGTGTCGCAATCGTGGAGAAATCTTGTACAAACCACTGGTAGTATCCTGCTAGACGCAAGAAACTTCGTATCTCAGCAACAGCCTCTGGTGTTTTCCAGTCAATCACCGCTCTAATCTTGTCTCCCTCCACGGAGATGCCCTGACTGCTGATAACATGTCCAAGAAAATTCACCTCCCACATCATAAAATTACCACACATTCTCCAATCGCATCAAATTCCTCTTTAAAACACCGATTAAACAAGTTTTTCACTCAAAACAGAGAAATCAAAGTGTGCATGTTTTTAGAATTCGAAATCACCAAAACACTCATTTTTATGCACAAATCCGTTTCGAATTGATATAATTCATCAAAACCAATCTCACAAACAACAATTCTAGTAAAAACAGTGATTTGTGAGTAGATTACCTTAGATTTCGTTGTTTAACTCCTAAATCCAGTCTCCAAACACTTATTTGTGTTCCCTAACAAGGATTTCTTTCCTAGAATCCTCAAAATTTGGTTGGAATTTGCTTTGGTGTGCATGTATCCACGATCAAGTTCGTATTTATATGTTTTGTTCTAATCTGACGTTTACACGCATCTCGAGATTGATCTAACGGTCCTTATTACGCCTATGTCACTCAATTCCTGGACACCTTATCATGACACTAGTTGTCTTGTATCTCATCTGTTGTGTGTCTTGAGGACAGTCCAAGGCGTACTGATTTATTTAGTTACAACTATAGGATTTGTTATATATACTAATTTGATTTAACCCATATGACCTACCCAAGTCATCAAATAAATTCCATAAAATGGTAGGTAGGGTCACACTAACTTCCCGACTACCCGGCTCCCCGTGCCCTGCGTCCAGCACGCTTTCCAAGGTAGACCCACACTTAGTGTACCTAATTGAATTACTTAACTTAGCCTAATGTTATAATTAAATCTCATTAAATCAAATCCTCAACCATAGTCATGTTGTTATGATTAAATCTAGTCTAACCCCAATGCCCGGCCTTACAGCTACTTAACCCTCGCGTTGGCGTGTTCTACGAAATGGAACCCCCGGCGCTCAAACTCGCCCGACAAGAAATTATAGATACACACCTGTGATGAATAATACATCATAATAATAAAAATATTAATACCTCACAGAACTCAAGAGAACAACAGTACACAGTCAGTATCCTAAGTTTGGGTCTTCCCTAGCCTATCCGCGACGTCCACGTGTCGCTCGAGCTGGCGTCCTAATATGAAATAATTAAATAATTGTGTTATAATTATAACGGGTCGTTACACTAGGTCAGGAAATAATACACGCATGATAAATAAGTAAAATGCATTAAATAATTAATGTAAAACGTTGTTTAGTTGATTTATGACGCGATTGTTCGCGAGTGACATGAGTACGGTGCGGAGTCGGGTATCGAAATGCCCGATATTCAATTGTTTATGCAAGCAAAAGATGAGACCAAAGGAACAACTCACATAACCAAGACACATTAAGGTGGACTATTTTGCCTCATAAAGACCATGGAATCATCCTAGGGATGGCCACAATATATTATATTAGGATGAGACTATAAATAGTCAAATTTTCATATCTTCACCACTTTTTCTCTCTCCTACTTGAGACAACTCCAAAAATTAAAGGTGGTGTTAGGGTTTTATGAACTTTAGGAGGTGGCAATCGACAAGGAATCAACGAATCGAGGTTAGATTTACGTTCTCTTCGTCATTTTCTATCTTTCAAGTATAATTTCTTAAGTTCTGACTCGAGTTTTGGGGACGTAAGTCGAGCACGCTGATTTGAGAAATGTTGCTATGGTGTTTCAAGAGTGTTTTTGAGCAACCTTTGGATAGTTTTTTGTGGTTTTTTAGGTTTCACTAAAGTTTCGACGTGATTTTTCGGGGTTTTCATTTCAGACGAGATACGTCAAGGTTTTATGGGTCCCTATGGTTGGTTTGGAAAGCCATAAGAGGTTAAAATGGGTTTGGAATGCGACGACGACCTGGGTGTCGAAAAACCCCAATAGTGCATTTTTGGTAGGGATGTCGCCAGAGACGTCGTGGGGAGTAAAACCCCCATGGCATCTAGGACAACAAACACCCCAGTTGCACATTTTATGTGACGTTGTCGAGGGCCTGAATGCGGCAGCATCACTAATGACGTGAAGAGCAGTACCTCACTTATTTTGGTTTTGCAAGGCGCGCTTGCTCACGACGGCGCCACCCACGGCGCCCAGACAGAAAATAAAAATAAAAATTTAAAAATAAAATTTTCAACTTTTTTTAATTGGGAGCTTTTCTCGGGGATCTATGCTGAATAAAATGTGATATAAAATTATAGGAATTGAAAAACTAACAAAAAATAGGGATTTCTGAGGTTGGAGAAATTAAATGGATTATTGAAAATCAGGTATTTGGGATTGATTGAAAACGATTGGACATGCATTTGGAAGAATGAACGGATCATGCAAATAAAGTTGGAGAGCGGATCTTTTAAGTATTGACTTGCTTCTTATTATTTTCCATTTATTTATTTCGTTATTTTCATTTTGTTTGTGGTAATATAGACGACTAGTTGAGTTTACTCCCGTCGGGCTATTCTGTGTGTATTCGTCTTTCTAAATCGTAACTTGTGTACCAGGGGCCTCGGTGGATAGTTCGACCCGAGTAGCCATGCCGGTGCATATGTCGGTACATCGTGGGTGTCACGTCGGCTACCGAGAGGATTAGGAGGTCAACCTTGTTGGAGTTTACTCAATGGTAGTACCTAGGGAATAGTTCGAAGTATGGTGCTAGTCTGACTTGGTTTTTTACACACGTTTTAAGAATATCTGTTATATATTCATGCAATTAACACAGTTGCCTGTTTATATTTCACGTGTTTATTTAATAGCTTTATGAATTCCTTTATTTATTTTTGCTATTACTCACTGAATTTCCTTGAGATTACTTACTCTGGACTCATCATCTGTTTTGTTGTGATGACTTGAGTGCAGACCCTAGTACAAGTCGAGGAAATAGGAAGCTTGAGGATTACATGTGACTGAAATCAGCATATCTCGTATGTTTGTTTATATTCTCGTTTTCTGTTAGGTTATAGGATATATTGAGGAACACCTATGGCATGTATAATGACACTTTTGAGGCTTTTGATTATGATATATATACTTGATACTTATATTATGAATTTTCCATATTAGGTTGATGCTCCTATGATTTGAAATTGTTTATTTATTGATAAATCAAGTCTAATAAGTCTTCCACAGATTTTTGATAATTAAATATGATTTAACAGATGTATTGAGTTCAAATTGTTAATTTGAGGTTTAAATGAAGTTGAGTGAGTTACACATGGGACATATCTGTATGTGACGTGGGAGAGTTGTGTACCCGCGAGGCATCATGGGCGGGCTTAGGTATTTGGGGCCACTACACGGCCCAATTTTATTTATGCTATTATTTGTTTATTTTCATACGTGGAAGCCAGCTTAGATTCGCGCGGACGCTGCAGCTAGGTTAGGGCACGCCTGACTAGGTTAGATTCGCGTAGATTCTTGTGTGATGTTTGCCTATTTGTCATGTTGGATATTCAATTATTTTAATTTACATCGCATGTGGGTATTTATATTGTTAAACCGAGCAAGATAATGTGACAAGTATTCACCTCAAAAAATATGTAGACACGAGTACTAAGCGGGCAGATTACGAGTACAATAGGTTGGGGAATGGTTCACAAAAAAACAAATAAATTAAATGTGATAAATAATTAACATGTAACCATAGCTTAGCCGAAAATTATTGTGATGACCCCAATTTCCCATACAATTGGGCCCCGCTGGCCTAGACACACGTGGGCCCCCAAGACCGTTATCGGGAAACCAAAGTATGCATAGTCAGCCTCAAATTAGTAATTTCAAGTTAAAAAGTGAGTTATTATGATTATAAAGGTTATGAAAGTATTACACAGCGGAATTGAACTATAATCATATAAGATAACTCAAATGAACGAAAAATCAAGAAGATTTTATAAATGTGGAACCCCGAATATTCGATAAACATGTGTCAAAAAGATAGGGTAATAGCACATGATATCAATCTCACAATCCCAGCCAATAAAAACATGTAGTGTATCAAAAACGAAATACATCAAGTAAAAACAGAGTCCTACTCTAATAAGCAAGAAAGAATTCCCCGCACGATCAGGTAAAGTAGTCGCCTAGCACGAGTTCCTTCCCCTTGCTCGTCTCCGGTCTATCTGCACCTACCGTCATAAACTAGACGGTGTGTAACTGAGAAAAATTATAGTAATGCTAGAAAAACGTAATAGTAATTCATGATTTATCAATTAAAAAGTCTAGGAATCATGCGGTATCAAAAAGACAGGAAATAATAGACAAATTGCATGATAGATAGACTAGTAGATAATCAACGATATTTTGAGTGTTCATTGAATCAAAAGAGGCCCATAAGCGGTCTAATCCATAACAACATCCACAACAAGTCCACAACCATATCCACATTATAGCCACAACAATCTAATACTCGGGTATCACACAACCACTAGGGGTGGTCAGCGTCCTTTGTAAGAGGTGCTCGCGTTTCCCCAACTAGTCTGGGCCACATAGTACATTCTTGACTTAACTTACGCCAAGAACACTAAACCAAAGAAATCATGGAATGGAATGCCAAGCAATGGAATCAATACGAATATCACAACAAAAGAGGAAAATGATTCATATATCATTTTCTTATCTGGCTCACTATTGTACATATATACAAAAGCACACATGTACTTACCTGATGATGTCACGACTCGTGTACACTCTCGCAATTCTAACCCTTTGCTCGAGGTTTCCCAACTACCTGTCAATGATTTAAAACCCCGATGTGTTAGGTTTATAGTCAATATAAGACCCTAAATAAACCCCCAAAGTTCCCAAGTTTCTCGAAAATTCCTATAATTTATTGTCGAATTACTGGTTTGGACACCGCCATGTGTAAATCTCCACGGCGTCGTCACGACGTCGAATTTTAAGTTATTGTGTTAGACGTTGTGGGTGACGTCGTCGTGTATAGGGTCTCCACGGCGTGAGGAAATTAGTCCTCTATTTTGGGCGTCGTGGGAGGACACCACTAGCATTCTGACTCACGACGTCTC
Source organism: Stephania japonica (assembly GCA_039657345.1). Classification (NCBI taxonomy): domain Eukaryota; kingdom Viridiplantae; phylum Streptophyta; class Magnoliopsida; order Ranunculales; family Menispermaceae; genus Stephania; species Stephania japonica. The sequence continues at coordinate 40,099,945 of CM077559.1, forward strand.
GTTTTTCCTAAGGTTTTAGAGTTCTGTTATGGACGCTGCAGCTGACACTGTGGGACTTATCGCCCACGGCACCATGCGCGACGTCTTGGACATAATGGGTTTCTAGGGTTCTTCAGATCCTCGTCTCACCTCACCGTGTCTCGCGCCTATCTCAAACTTATACGGAGGTCCGTAACCATCCAAAACCAACTTTGGATTGTCGTGGGACCTCCAACGATTGTCCATAATGAAAACCACTCCAAAATGTCATAAAACACTATGAAAATCGTAAAAAGCTTCTAAATCTACAACACCGTTTCAAAAATGAGTGTTGTTCACTCCGGGGATCACTAAAACGTCGGAATATCGATCAAAATTGATTGCCAAAATGTAGTGTCCATGGTCATCGTGACAAAATTGAATAAAACTAACTCTAAAACGAAGATAAAGAGAAGGGGAATTAGGATCTCACCTTAACTCTGGCGAAATCCTGGAACTTTGGCAAGTTTTTCGGCAAGTTGTGTAGCCCCTAATGTCTATCCCAACTTCTTTGTTCTCTAAGTTTTTGAGGAGAGAGAAAAGAAGATGAGAGGAGGAGAGAAAGTGAGAGAGAGAAAAAAAATATATGAGAGTGATGGCCCTTTTATAGGTCCCTTTTCCATCCATTTTCACACACGCATCCCGAGGTAGATCCAATGCTCTCCATTTTGAGTTGTCCACCAACTCTGACTCCTCTTTGTGACTCCAATAGGTGACTTGCCACTTAGTTAACCCACTTCCTAGCCATTTCTCCCGAATTCAGATCCGAACCACGTTACTACTCGCACGTCGCGCACCCCTATTCTCGTTTATGTCGTTATTTTAGTTTTTTTAGGTTAATTATTATTCAAATAGTTTCCTTATTAGCATTTTTTGTGTTTAAAATCCCCATTTATCCTAGGAGAAGCCTCACTCGAACTTTCAATTCGCCAAACTGCTCGAAACTCATATTAAACATACATACTAATACAATCATTACAGAAAAATAAAATTACCTTGGTGTTGACTCCCAAGGATCAAAATGTTAGACGTATCATGACAATCGGTTCACAGTCCTGAAATACGACATGTGGTGTGTTAAATTATAGGCTCGTACAATTATCGAATTATTAGACGACGGTGCGAGTCAAGGTGCCCAGCGCTCAGGAAACCGAAATGTTTGAGGATAAGTCTAGAGGAGTGAGTGGCCTATTAGAGTCATAATTGTGAGTTGGATGGCCCAAATCATGTCCCTGGGATGTTTTCGAGATCCATACATTACATGAGATTAGATTGGAGGTAATAAGCATTGACTATGTAGTATAAATATCAACTTTTCTCTCGCCCCTTGATAAAATCCGAAAATTGGAGAGCAAAGTGGGAGTTTTGTTGTGAAACTCATGGTGATTTGGTAAGGATTAGAGCAACAAATCAAGAGATCAATGTGAGCATCAATCTCTTCTATCAATTATTTACCAATCGAACCAAGTTTTGTCGGTTTTGGTGCAAATTCGAATTTGTGGAGTTAGTTCACTAATTTTTCGTATATTGATTTGTTTTTGGAAGAGATCTTAATCAATTATGGGTATATATTGATAGTTGTGATAGTTGTTAAGGAAAGTGTGGAATATTGATATTTATTGGCAATTTTGACGATAAATTGTGGATTTGTTGATTTATTGGTGTAAGTGGTTGTATGAGGATGCCCTACGGTAGGTTTGGAGGCCCTTAGTAGGATGGAATAGGCTTGGAGCACAACGACGAAGCTGGGGGTTCAGAAAAGAAGCCTCTTCGAGAATCAAGTGAGAAAATTGCCTAGCACAAGTCCTTTCCCCTTGCTTGTCTCCGGTCTATCTGTACCCACCGTCACAAACTAGACGTTGAGTAATTAAGAAATAATTGAAAGTAATGCCAGAAGAATTTAACAATAATTCAAGATTTGCCAATAAAGTAGTCTAAGAATCATGCGATAAAGGAAAAGATAGAATAATAAGCAAGTTGCATGATAAATAGACTAACAGATAATCAATGAAATTTGAGTGTCCTTCGAATCAAAAGAAGCCTATAAGCAGTTTAATCCACAACATGTACACAACCATATCCACAACAATCCAGTACTCGGGTATCACACAACACTAGGAGGTGGACAACACCCTTGCTGGAGGTGCCCGCATTGGCCCAGTTAGTGCAGGCCACATAGTACCTTCCCGACACACTTACGCCAAGAACACTCAACCAAGGAGTAATAGAATGGAATGTCAAGCATAAGATCAATTCAAATATCACAATCAATAGAGGAAAATGAATCACATGTTAATTTCTTAACTGGCTTACTAACTTACCTGGTAAGATCACGACTTGTCACACGGTCACGTGACTCTGACCCTTGTTTATTGAGTTCCCCAACTACCTGTTAATGGATTGAAACCCCAATTGATTGGGTTTATAGTTAATATATGTCCTAACAAAACTCCCAAAGTTTCTCAAGTTTTCGAAGTTTATACAAAAATTATTATCCATTTTCTGATCTGGACGTCGCAGCGGCGCCGCCATGTGTAAAGTTCCACGGCGTCGTCGCGACGTCTTTTTCTTGAGCATCTGTTTTAGCCATCATGGGTGACGCCGCCGTGTACAAGGCTCCACGGCGTCGTCACGACATTATTTTTTTTAGTCTCTGTTTTGGACGTCGTGGGAGGTGCCACTAGCATTTTGGCTTGTGGTGTCTCGTGTTTTATTGGTTTTTCCCCACTGTTTTAGACGCCGCGGCCCACGCCGTGAGACTTATTGCCCACGACGCCATGCACGGCGTTTTAGACAGAGTATGTTTTCGTGGTTTTTTGAAACCTTAGCTCGTGTCGCTGCGCCTATCGCAAACTTGTATGAAGGTCCATGACCATCCAAAACCGTATTTGGATTGTCGTATAACCTCCGACGATTGTCCGGAATGAAAACCTCCAAGAAGTTGTAAAACTTGAAAAAAATCATAAAACGCCTCCAAATCTCTAACACCGTTCACAAAATGCATGTTGATCGCTCCGAGGATCACCAAGGCATCGGGGGTTTCAATCAGAATCAATGTCCTGACGCGATGTTCGTAGTCATCGCGATTAAATTGAAAGAAACTAACGCGTAGATGAAGGAAATGATGAGAGGGATTGATATCTCACCTGAACTTCGGCGAAATCCTGAAACTCCGAAGAGCTTTTAGCAACTTATGTAGCCTTCAATGATTGTCCAAGCCTTTTTTGTCTCCGAGTCTTGAGAAGAGAAGAAGAGAAGAAGTGAGAATGAGAGAAAAGTGAGAAAGAGGAAAAAGGTGAGAGGGATGGGCCTTATATAGGTCTCCTCATCATCCACTTACACACGCATTTCTCGAGGTAGATCCAAAGATTTCCCTTTTAAGTTGTCCACCAGTTATAACTCCACTTGATGACTTCAATAGGTGACTCGCACACCACTTAGTTAACCAACTCCTTAGCCCGTTCTCACATACTCGGACCCGAACCACACTACGACTCGCGCATCGCGTGCCCCTAGTCTCGCCAATGTCCTCATTTTAGTTATTTAAATAACCCATTTATTAACATTTTATGTGTTTAAAACCATGTTTCTCCTTGGCAAAGTCTCACTCAGACTTTGGTTACGCCAAACGACTCGAGACACGTACTAGAACGTATATACTAAACATACACCACAGAAAATTAAAATTACCTCGGTGTCAACTCCTGAGTTTTGAAATGTTTGACGTATCACAACAACCGGGTCACGGTCCTGAAATGCGACACGTGGCGTGTTAAATTTGAGGGTCGTTACAGTTCTCTCATTTACCGTAGTTGAGATTAGTCAAAGAAACACAAGTTACACTCGCGTGTTCAATTGCAGTTTTATTATCTATTTAATCGTTGGTTGTTACTTACTGTTATTTCTTTTGATTTAGTTGTGATTACTACTCATGCTCGATTTACGTTCTTGTTATACTTGATCATTGTGACTTATATTCATGAATGTATATTTTCTACAGTCAGATGTTTTACTTGCCTGTCTTATAGTCATTTGTATCATTTACTTATGAATATTGTGTAGACTTCTCTAAGATTTTACTTATTGGCCTCGTAATCGTTTTTGGATGACTGAGTGTATATCTGTCGACGAGTCGAGGTAAGGAGGTGCTAGGCGACTACCACTGAGGCTGATCATCACTAGTTCTATATTTGTTTATTAGTATGCCTATATTTACTTTTGTTGGGAGATTTTGGAGGACTTTTAGAACACTGATACATGTATATGAACTCTTTTGTACGTATTCGCTTATTTGTATACATGGTATATTTTTGTTGAGTTTCCATCATGTAGGTTGTTATATATAAATGAAATCACTTTGATATATGTATTTTTATTTACTTTAAGACTTTCGTTGATAAATAAACCATAAAATTGACTAAATTATTGAATAAATCACTAAATCATTATACAGTGAATAATTAGCTAATTTATATTTATTGGAAAATGTATAAGCAACAACATAAGTCATTGGCCCTTATCAATAGGCACGCCTGACGTGGCGGAGCTAAGTGATGTGTCCGACGATATGGCAGTGCCCGGGCTTGCTTTAGAATTTGGGGCCAAAACTGTGACGACCCCAAAACTCGGGGCCGCCACGTCATGCGCTGCGGGCCCACAACCCTGACACGTCACGACCTAGCCGTGTCCCACGCGCATCGTGCACCATTTATCAACCTTTTACCGTTAACTATTACTTTATTTTTCAATTCAATTTGTCAAGTTAGCTTGGACTTAATTTCATCTGTTATATCATCGTGATTTTCATCAAATATTTATCAATGGAAAACTTATAAGCATGATTCACCAAAATAAAGCAGTAAATATTATGAAATCATGTCATTGAGCATGTCCTAGTGTGGAAAACCCAACCAAAGTACTAAATATGTATACAGTGATTCATGAATCTCAAAATATCAAAAGAACCTCAAGTATATCAACATACAGGTATGGTATCTCTCGAAAGTCCCATCCCAACAAAAAAATGAGAAATAAATAGCAAACATAGGAGTCAGGTGCAAGAAATCAATAATAGAAAGTCCTCAAGATTGTCTTTCCCCATGCTCGTATTGGGTGTGCACTCAATCATCACAACAAAACAGATGACAAGTCTAGAGTGAGTAATCCCAACGAATTCATCGAGTAAATACAGAAATAAACACATGAATTTAAAAGACTATTAAATAAACATGCAGAAGAAAAGTAAACAGACAACTGTAAAGGACCCTCGCATGAATATCAAATAATAGGAAAACAAATATGCATGCAGGATCCTAGTCAGACTAAAACCATACTTCGAACTATCCCCAGGCATCGACAGTGAGTAAACTCGAATTGAAATCCCTGAATCGGCTTGATGGTCGACGTAGACTACCATGCACCGACATATCTATAGGAAACAACAGTTGGTCGACGTAGACTACCATGCACCGACATATCCATAGGAAACAACAGTTGGGACGACTATCCACCGACATACTTCTAAAACATATGCTATGGTCTAGTGTGCCACATGCCAACTCAACTAAATAACTCGATGGGAGTAAACTCATCCAACCGTAAATAAATATTCTGAAGTAAGAGTAAATGAATAATAGGGCATGAATTCAATAAATCAAGCTGGTAAATACTCAAAGTGAATTTCAATTGAGTTACTTCACACCTCAAAATGCGCTCCAACTAGTGCGATATAACCTCTGTACGACTCCAACTGCGTGTTAACTACTCATCAACGAAGCCTATATACCTGATTCTAGAAAATCCAATTAAATTCCCAAACCTTGAAAATCCTCAATCCCACATTTACCATGTTAATTCTATCGGCTTATACCTTATTATACCTTGAATAAATCCCAAAGTTAGACCCCAATCGGCCAATCATGTTTTAATTTTAATTTTAATTTTTAGTTTTAACGTCGTGACCATTTGCTCACGACATTTAGGACAGTGAGACAATGTCCTTGGCGCCATGACTCCCGTCACCATGGGTTGGTGCCTGCGGCCTGACCTAAAATGTGAAGTTAGGGTGTCTCTCAAGTTTGGACATCGTGGGAGCTTGTTCTCCATAGCATGCATCCCTAGCGGCGTTTGAACCAGAAACACACTTCTTGTTTCGGGCACCCCAGCTCGTCGTCGAGATCCAAACTCGTTACAACCCCTCACGGAACTCCATATCAACCATGATATATCATACACTATCGACAAAATGCATCCGAGACGAAAACCCAGATAAGTCCATCAAAAACACTGAAAATCCAACAAAAATCAAAACAACAATAACAACACCAAACATATCAATGAGATTTGTTCAATATCAAACTTAAAATCCATAGCAACTTTGAAAAACAATGTGCTCAACCCACATCCCCGAAACCCTCATCAAAACCCGAGAAATTGAACCCGAATCGTAAAAAATTGCAAGGAGAGTTTGGATATAACCTCATTTGTCGATTTCCACGCCGTTTGATGCTCCAAATGACCTCCCTAAACTCCCAAAACCCTGACCACCACCTCAATTTTCGGATTTGGTTGAGGAAGGAGAGAGAAAAGGTGGTGGATGAAAGGAAAACTTGATATTTATAGTAAATTTCTCATCAAATGTGTTGGGTTGATCCCAAGGCCTCTTGGATGGCCAAGATTGGACAATAATTCACCCAAAATGTAACTCCAATATGGACTTGGTCCCTTGTTCTTATCCTTCTCAACACAAACAAATTAATCTTCGGGTGTACGCGTACCCACCCCTGAGCCGCAATGTGTGCTAATCACGCAGACTCGAGTCACTAATGACTAAACAACGTTCAATATTAATTATTTAACTCATTTTATTATTTGTTATGTGTGTATTATCCCCCCAGCCTAGAGTATCTGTAATTCTTCTACTCGGTACCCGCGTCTACATGATACTCGCGATGAATACCTGTCACACTATCTCGCTCCGTAATAAATAACTTAAATACACACATTGCAATGTAATTTAAAGTAATTAAATACACACATTGTAAAATAAACAAATAGCACACAAAAACGGATTGTATACCTAATCCGGGCGTGCCCTAACCTAGCTGCGGGATCCACAAGCGTCTGAGTTGGCATCCACGTCTGTAAATACGTAACAAAAAATGACAAATTAGATTTGGGTCATTACAAAAACACTTACCCAAATCGCTAGCTTGCCTTTATGTATAGTAGGGGTACCTTTTGTGCGACTTATTCAATTGGCTATAGTCCCTAACAAACTTTAGAGACCTAATCTTTCAGCTCGCTAATTAAAGGGCACTCTCAAATTACTCCCTTTTTTTCAGAATCAAATTACTTCTCTTATCAAGAAGCAACTATTAAGGTTAGCATATCAATAGCATTAAAATATAACAACAACAAAAAACCTATCCCAAATTAGTTGGAGTTGGCTACATGTCACACTCTTCAATTATATATGCTCGATTTAATTCAATTGATGGTGTGTTTTCTAAATCCTTCCTAATTAATGCATTCCATGTTAACTTCGGTGTACCCCTATATCATTAAATTTATTTTGTTTCTATTGAGCTAAGTATTCTAACGAGGGCATCTGTAGGTCTTATTTTCAAGTTGTCTAGACCACCACAATCGCTTTCCCTCATATTTGCGTCAATTGGCGCTCCTTGAATTTTGTATTTCTTATTTTTATCTATATGAGTTTTACCACACATCCACCCAAACATCCTACTTTCCGCTACATTCATTTATATATATATATATATATTCTATGTAACGACCTGATTTTATTAACGTCGTTATTATTAATGTATTTTTAGACTAAGACGCAAATCAGATCCATGTGGACGTTGCGGATAGGTTAGGGCACGCCTGACTAAGTAAATAGATTATATTTGTCTGTTGTTTGCCTTATTGCGATGTTAATTCATTTTCAATTACTTTATATTGCTCACATGTATGTATTTATATTGATAAATTGTGCAAGATAGTGTGACAAGTATTTACCTCGTAAAGCGTGTCAACGCAGGTGTCGGGTAGGTGAAGTACGGGTACGTTAGGATGTGCAAATAATAATAATAAAACCATAAGATAAGTCAATTAAATCAAAATAATAGGCTGTGACGTGTCTCGTAATGCATGCTGAGGTGTGGGACACCGGGTAATTGGGGGTAGTTGAATAATACTAAGTTGTGGAGTGTCCTAATAGAGTCATTAATGTGATTTGGACAACCCAAATTGAGGTCTTAGGATAATCCTCGAGATACGTGAAAACACATTTTGATGAGATGAGGGGATATATACAAGTTGGTGAAATATTTTGGTCAAAACCATTGTCACACTTTTAAATATCTAAATTTTTGGAGATGATAATAGCTAGGATTTCTCATAGATTTGGAGGAAATTCATTATACAATCAACAATCAAGGTGAGCTCCCTAGTCTTCATTCAATTTCCATGAAAATGAGCTCAATTTTGAAGGTTTTGATGAAAATGAAGTTGAAACTATAACTGAAAGATTTTCTAGTGTAATAAAGTGTAATTAGAGTCAAGTTCAACAATTGATTGGGCATATTACACTGATTTTGAAGAAATTGATGAATTGATGAAAATGGATGAATGCATGAATTTGTAATTTTTTATATAATCTATTGATATCCGGCTATTTTGATGGTGTTTGTGAGTCCCCTAAAAGGTGATGATAGGGTCGACAACGATGGAGGAGGCGATCGTGTTAAATGGCCGAATTCCAAAGTTGAAATTTTGCCATTCAACACAGGTAGCGCGCTATGACTGTTCTTCAAACTAAAGAACAGTAATGCGCCAGGTGGCTCCCTAGTGCGCAAGTGCACTAGCCATACATAGTGGACTAGATGACTTGCCTAGCGCGCTATGGATAGAAAAGACCAGAAAATGACTCAGTGTTATGACTAATGACTTTAAAACCTATTCAAACATAACGATAACACTCTAAAACACTTGTAATTGATCCCATGGGGCTTAAGGACTATAGTATGATAGTCAGGAGTGAGGCGGGGTCGGTTTGAGGTGTTTTTGGGATTTGGAGCGCGATTTGAGGTGTGTAAACCCCTTAAGAAACACATGCAAGTATTTATTTACTTTCTTGCTATCAGTCTAAGCTTATTTCACTACTCTATATTCTATTCCGTTATGGTATATTAGAAACTATCAATTGAGCCGGTTCACCGTCGAATTTTACTCCATAGTGTAACATGTGACTAACATACTAGACCATAGCACGTGACACCCATGCCCTCAGTGAATTGCAACCCAAGTTGTTATCCTCATCGGTATGTGTGTCAGTGTGTCATGGTATGGACTAACCACAGCGAGTGCTCAAGACATGGTCCAGTAAAGTGCTACCACTAAGAATGTCTAGTATACCAAAGTATGGTCTAGTCTGCCTAGGATGATTACACGCACTTTGATATCTTTAGTGTTATTTATGCATGCGTTGACCATTAATTATGGTTGTCTGTTTATTTCGCATGTTTATTTAACATTATTATTGGCTTCCATTTTAAATGTTTGGTAGTTTTCTTCTGGGGATTTACTCACTGGACTCGTCATCTGTTTTGTTGTGATGACTAAGTGTAGATCCTTCTACGAGTAAGGGAAAGGGGATTCTTGGAGGCTACCTCTGGCTCACCCACTGTTTGGCACACTACTCGTAAGTGTTTATTTTGATATTTTGATTTTATTTTGAGGTATCAGGGGACTTTGAGAGACTTGTACATGTATATAGTTACTTTTGAAGTTATCATGTCGCCTTATGTATAGTGTACTTATTTTTCGGGTTTTCCACACTAGGATGTTGTTCTTTTGACATGAACTTTTATATATTATCCATGCTTTACACGTCTATTAATTCTTCCGAGGAATAAATTATTAAACATTGTAAAACTTTGTAAAACATACAAACTGCTTAACCTGATTAATCTAACAGATAAAAAGGCTAATTAATGAATAATCGAATAAATGGATAACTTTATAATAAGATGAGACAAGTTAGCACAAAATATGAGACTGGTGTGGCAACGGATGTCAGCAATGCGTGCGACACAACGGGATAGTGACGTGGCAGGGCTGTGGGACCTACGACGCACCACGTGGCGACCTCGGGGCGTAGGTCTAGTTAAGCGGGAGTCGAACTCACGACCTTCCTAAACCTTGCCTTTTACCAAGTGATGCCTCGTCCATCTAACTAGAGATACTTTAGCATAGTTGTTTTGTTTAAAGAAATAAAATTTTCATTAATAAGCAATGGATTCAATGCGTTCAATGGAACAGGAGGAGACATAGAATCAATCATTGTAGCAAATTGATTCATTAATCCTAATTGTTCAAAATAACATTCAACCGCCATTAGGTTTGCTTTCAAGAACTACGATTGTAACTATCAGTTTGACAATTGACAAACATCTGAAACACGACAGTGTACAAATACCTTACTTAACCCATAACGAAAAATAAAACTTTCGATAAGGGAAGTAAATACAAAACTTTCCACGAAGGAAGACAGTCTAAACTTTCCAATCAGGGAAAGAAATGCAAATTTACGCATAGTCTTCGAGAAGGATGCAGACATAGAGAAGTGATTGTTGCCAATAGTGAATATGATGGCCGCAATGGAGATGAAAATAATCATATCATCAAATCTGAATAGATCTAAGTTTATTTGATTAATAAAAGGTAAAAGAGGTTATTGAAACAACCATAAATCAAAAGAGAAGATCGATGGTGGTTCAAAAGGTGGAATCAAGAAGGAGAACAAAGAAAAAAATTAGAGTTTTTGAAAGCAGTGACTCCAAAAAAAATTATAAGGTTATCTCTCTATTTTTTTTCTAGTTCAACTTTTGAATGGCATAGTTGTTTTTTTTATTAATAACATTAAAATCTGAAAAAAACAAATCAAGGCAACAAACTCGTAAACTCATATTTTGTTTTAACTTACATTTTTTTTTGAAGTAGTTTTAACTTATATTTTATGTTTACAAAACTACGATCTAATACCTGAATTTAATCTAGTTATTTTTACCACCATATATTAAAATCATCAAACAGTTACACAGATTGAAAACCTGATTGGTCTAAATTGTATCAAAGATCAAATAATTAACCATTCGTCAAATCAAATCAAAAACTTATGACAGTGCAGTAAACATGAAAATAACAAAAAACAAAATAATTGAATTTGAAATCTCACAATTTGTTAGAATTCGAGTCAAGTAGCCTTGAATCTATATAGGTTTCAGTTGCTTAAATCCACGAAAGAAAACAGAACACAGAAGATTAGATAATAAACAAAGAAACAAAGGAACTTACAAATTCCTAAACCCACTATTATACATTATGACTCGTGCAAAAACTTTACAGTATCCAACCCTCCGAAATCTCCCTGATTAATGCTTTCTGCACGATTGTTGCCATGGCTTCTAGCTAGTGACGGGATGACAAATAGATCTTATAGTGGAAATCTTCAGACGGCGGTCAAGGCGACGATCAAATCCTAACTCTCTAGAATGATCGTCATGGTGGTCATATGCACGCTTTACGTAAAAATCCTGAACTTTCCTCATAGCCGTGGTGATCATACAATATCTCAACCCCCTCCCTGGTCGTCGTGGTGCTCTGAATAGCGATCAGGCGACAATCTTGAATTTTCTTGAGAATTTTGCCTCGTCTTTTCACTGCTTCACTCCAACTTCTTTGAATTGCATTTTATCGTCATTTGTTGCCAATTTCACCTTGAAAACACAAATAGGAGGAAATTTATTAGTATATGCATACTGAAACCATATAAAACATACAAAAATTAAAATTAAAATTAAAAATTTAAAAATTAAAAATTTAAAAATTAAAAATTTAAAAATTTAAAAAATTAAAGAATAAAAATAAAAATAAAAATAAAAATTGACCTAAATAAATATGCACTTCTCAACATCATTTTGAAATCTAAATGGTCGCAAACCAAACAACTCAGGTGCTGTGAAAAGCTTTTCAAACAAAGAAATTGCAGGAATACATAAACCTCATCAATTCATTCAAAAAGGAATAAGCTAAAAAAGAAAAGAAAGAAAAAATAATGCATAGGTGCCGCTAAAACAAATACTTACAATACTCTATAAGAAAATCTGTAAGATTAGAGCTGAGAATGTATTTTGTCGCAAGTTCTACCATATATGTGGAGCTGTGCTCCAAAAAGCTCTTCGCTTGATTGCTTGAAATCATATAACTTTGACACCATGAAGAAGCATCCTGCATCGTTATTAAGGCCTCCAGTTACTAAATTCTTCAAAAGTTGAAATATCAGTTAACTGAAGGTGCTGTTAAACACTGATCATTGCAATTCAATTGTTCAACTGAAGCTAGAAAATTGATGGGAGAGCACACCCGAAAGGTAGCCAAATCTTCTTCCAATTAACAGGACAAGCACGAGAACCCCCTTGGTTTCAAATTGACAAGCACCACCTACCAAGTGGGTAGCTCAATGGCTTGGTATATGGTTATTTGTGCAAGAGGTTGAGAATTCGAGTCTCCTCGATGGCAAGTTTGAGGGTGATAAGTTGGTTTCTTATAAGAAAAAGAAATAAAAATAAAAAATTGACAACCACCTGAGGTTAAATACTTCACAAAGGCATAGGAACACCTATATTTTGAATCCTGACATAATAACACTAGGTCGCAAATAAAACAAAAAAACTAACAATTATATTTTATTCAAACCAAATAACAGCAAATGAAATAAACAAGGGTCGAGATAGAGCACCAATAGACCTTCGACAATTGGGTAGTCAGTGAAAAAATCGTCTGCGGCATCGAGCAGATCCAAACTCCTCATATTCCGCTTTTGTTACACACATTGACTCGAAATCTGGGCTAGATGCTAAGAGCGACCCACCTCTCCATACACCTAACATTGGGCTGCATTTTTTGGCAAAAATAAAGGTAAATAAAACCCCTAATAAAAAGCCACCAAAAAAACTAGTTGAATCTCATGAACTGGAGAGCAGACCCAGAAATAAAAACTTACTCTTCTTGCTTTGTTATCTTCACCTGGTAGTGATCAGGTACAAGAGGTCGGAGATCATTATAACTGCATGCAGTGAAAGCATATTCAGCTAGAGAACAGAAGGTTTTCACCAAAAATTTTGTCAGAAGACCAAATTCTTTCAGATAAAGAAGCACTTACAGTCTTTCAGCAAATTGAGGAAACAACGTGCTTCCACCGGTCAATATAATGCTGTTTCAAAAAGATTAGAAAGAATTAAAGAATAAGAAAAGTAAGTCAGTAATCAGAATATAAGCAGATATTATAACCACATTTTCTTCATTAACAGCACAAGCACATAATAGTTACCTTTCATAAAGTACTGGATGAAGATTAGGATGGCAGGAATTGACAGCTCGAACTATACACTCTGCTAGTCCAGCTTGGTTCATTCCTGAAAAGATTTACAATAAAGATTTTCTACGTTTACTTCCTTACTCAACTCAACAAGAGACTTTTTCGTTATTATTGGGTTGGATATATGAAATTTTTGCTTTCTCTATATATTCTGATGCAACAAAGGTTCATATTAACATTTATTAGCATATAAGATAATATTATTAAGTACTATGACTATCAAATTATTATTTAATGCAACATATGCATGCGGTTGAGAGAACTCGAAAAATTAAACCATGTTGATGAAATATATGATTGATTTTCTTTCTAAATAAGGTAACTTACATCAACAGTTATATAGTCATCACATACAATACAACACAGACATTACGAATGGATCCCATGAGTATTGTTGGAACACAAGGGCCAGGCCTGAGTAAACCGAGCAGGCTTGTTAAGGATGAGGTCAAGTTGGCTTAGTGGTTGAAGTGGTACTAAGAGATAGAGACTAGTGTTTGAATCTTACTCTCACCTTTTCTTATCTTATCAATATAAACTAGCCGGCATCCCGCGCTTCACGCGCAGGCAAGATAAAGTGTCAATATATGAAACAAACTTAATGAGAAAAAGAAACGTAAAGGCACCCAACTGTGTATACGGACAAACCAACGTATATATTTTAGTAATTTGCATAGGAGTCATCTTCAAGGAGGGTTCAAGAAAATTAAATCACTGAGTTGCCCTTATGCATAGTTGAGATGCCTTCAGCGCGACTCAAAAATAAAAGAATACACAACTCAAAATTTAATCAATATTTATCTATTGAGCCAATATGTTTAGAGGAATCGAGTATCAGTATTAGATAAAAAAAATACATAAATAAAAAATTCAACAAAAATAAATTTAATGAGAAGAAATTAATGTGAAAAAAGAAATTTACTATGTATTTCTAATGGACTCTAGGAACAATGTCATCTAATTGTTTTGTAAGAAAAGAGTATAGACCTCGAAAGATACTTTCTCATATACTCTTTACGCTAGAGTTTGCTTATATTACATATATTTACTTAAGAGTTTAGCTTTTCTATAATTTATAAATAACTAATAAATAACCTTACCGAGTGGTTAAACCGCCAAAAAAAAGAGAAAAAAAAAAAACAAAACAAAACCTTTGTTGTTATATCATATATAGTGTCATGACCGCACGAGTGACATACTTTTGCTTTATATATTTGTTGCATAATTTAAGAAGTTATCAAATAGTTTTTGTTAGAAAAATGATTGGATAACTCAGTTTGGGTACCAACCTATTCGTTCGTCGTGCTATATGATACACCTCAAGATGCATGCCCCGCATGTCTCAAAGTGTATTGGAGGACGACTGAGTGGATTGGTGTCTAAAATCAGTGTGATTTAGCAAGGTCTTTTTTGTTATTTTTGCATGCATGTCTCGATGCAAACATCAAAACCACAATTAGTAACAATAAAGTAAATTGTGTTATCATGTATCGAGTGACAACCAATTGGGTCGGTGCCCAAACTGGGTTAAGTGAGCTTTTTGCTTAAAAAAATATCAAAAATATAGCCAATGACAAAAAAAATGAAAGAACTTGTAATTAAAAATAGCTAATGATCCCTGTTAAAATACAAAATGTAAAAACTGAAAGAATAGCAATTAAAAAAAATTCATCGAAAAATAAAAGTTTACTTAAAAAAAATAGAAAGAACTTGCGTTCTAATAGACACATTAATTAATTTGTATGTTTGTTGTCAACTTGTCTTATTTGAATCAGTAATGAATCAAGCCATCCAATATAAATCATAGAAATCCAAAAAAAAAAAAAAGAATGCAAAATAGTTAAAAGGAATCGAAAAATAAAAATAAAAATAAAAATAGGGAGATCTTTGGGCAAAATGTTGACACGGAAGAAAAAAAATCGAAATTGAGATTAAAAGAGAAAAAAATCGAAAAAAAATATTGTAATAAAAAATTCTATTTTATGTGCTTTTACCATCCTACCCCCACTTAAGTGCGAGAAAGATCAATGACTTGTGTTTTTTATTTTTTTTATAAAATCTTAATTATGACATCATAATATCACGTGTCACATTGTGAGAGCTTCCCATGAAAATAGTTCCTTTATATATATATATATAGATATTTTTTGTTTTGATAAGAAAGAAACAACTTGCCCCACTGGGGTTCGAGCATGTGACCTCTCACTCCCAAACCCATACCAAACCATTGGGCCACCCCATTGATGGTCTTATTAATATAGATATTGAAGATGAAGAAAAGTTACTTAACTTCTAGGTGAGTTGGGCATGGGTTCACAAATGTCTCCCAGTTTCGCCCAACAAATGCTAGGGCCAAGCCTAGGCAATATTGAATTTCTCAAACCCCAGATCAACCAACATTTGTCGGGTTTTGGCAGGTACCTAAGCCCATGAACATGTATACCTTCAAAGCAAACTAATCATCTGATGAAATCAATTGAATAATTATAATTATGGCAATCAAACCTATCGATTTATCTAATAAATATTGAGTCATTAAAATTGGTGGTAGCACTTCATTATTAGGTGCACTGTAATATTTAAATAGTTTATCTTATAAAAAAAATTAAGATTATCATACTAATCCCAAAGTATCCTAAATGTGGAGAAACTCGAAGAAACACATGAACAAGCGAAACGAAAATTTTGTCATACCAAATAAAGTTTCCAACGATTCACGAAAAATGAAGCATGAATACAAAAATCAAATAGATTGCTTGCCAATTGAGGCATATCTCCTTCATCAATTAACTTATAAAAATATCACTCTTGCCATGTAAAAATCAAAGAGATTGTTTGCCAGTTGAGGCATGTGATTCTCATATGGCAAGTGCACTTTATTCCTACGCATACTAATATGTAAATTTGCAAGTGAATTCTCGATGTGAAGTGGAATTCAATAAGAAAAAAGCTTTTGTAACCCAACAATGACACTCACTTATTGGCATCCCTTGATTTTTGCATTGATTTGTATGCGCATGCACACATCTCGATATGTCCCGAAGGGAAGACAACAAGGGTGTGACGTTCCTGCGAGTCGTTGTTGGGTTACATTAGCAGGTTCCATTCTAAAGTTATTTAGTCTTTCATCTTTTCTTTTCATTCATATACACCACAACATCCTTCAATCTCTCTAAGACTTTCCAAAAGAACGAAAGATTATAAAAATGGGGATAACGCTTGGAAAGGCAAGTGGTTTCAATTCTTATTTATACTCAAACTCAAAGTCATTCTTTTGTTATCTACACCTCTTATTGTTCAATCACATTATATTGTCAATATTTCATCAAGTTATTAATAATAATCTCTATTATTCTAGGCCTTCTCTTTCTATTATTGCCATTTATTGTAAAAAATATCTTCTCAACTAGTGCATCTACCGGAGTTGGTCTTCAACGAGCATGCTCCAATCATCTTGATTAATTCTCTCATTAATCAGCAATTGGTGCAACACTTGCTATTTCTTATTTGTTTCATTAGAAACTCATCTGTTAATGATTCACCAAGTACTATTCAAGTTCTCAACATTCTTATTTCTATCAAAATTATCTTGATCAGCACCACAAAGAAATAAAGTTTCTTGGTTACCAACATCAAGTTCCAGAGATATAGTCTTCATCATATTCGTTTCAATTTAACTGAGAAACATTTTTTATGTGGAAAGAGTGAAAGACGTGCTCCACCTAATCTAACCAACTTTGATTCTATGAATCATGCGACCTTGCATCTCCCCTTGTTCGAACGAATCCAACTACCTCATGTTGACATCTCCATGATTTTCAAACATTACCATCTATCCACCAATCCACCTCTATCATGACTATATATAGTATTCACTCTTGCTCCAACTAGTTCCAAAATCTCAAAGCTTCAAATAGCCTCTTGTCAACTCCCTAATTTAGCATTTGTTCTACTTGTTCCATCAATTAATGCAACATCACATACACCATGGAACATCATCTTGAAAAACAACAACAAAAACAACAAAGCCTCAGTCCCAAATTAATTGAATATTTGTTTGATCCATTTCATGAAGAGTAACAAAAGTTTTACGTTGGCTGTCAACCTATCGCAACCCTCCATTTTCCTTGACAATATTTATTGAATTGTCACAGATGCCGCTCACAAGATCAAACATATCAATTGCAACCCTTTTCAGTTGAAAGCCCCATCATATAATGTCGACAACACTCTAGCATAAGCTTCTCTCTAAATTGACCAAAGTCATATCAAGGTCTATCTTCTTCCCTACAATTTTGTGTATCCAACCTGGAAGGGCACCATTTCCATCGTTGATCCTTATGATGTAAAAAAAAAAAAACTAATTGAAGTATTTACACTGTAGTTTAAGGTCTCACCTAATTCTTATTCACACTTCCTCACGCTTTAGGATTCTCAATTTAATTCGCAGTTTGTACGATCAAAGATATCCCCATTAATTTTGAATTTTGAATATATAGGAAATGAAATATTCTTCAATCATAAAATATTGTCTCCATTGCTACGATGCTATTAAACAATTTCACTACAAAACCCTTCCTATCCTAAAAGTTACACACCTCAATGGAGGTGCCAATGCCATACGATACGACAATGTCATTTCAATATCCTAATAGATACGTTGATCTCCAAACAGCTAACTCTATAGAATATTATGTCCATCTACCATTTCTAGGTTATTATACACTTTCACCCTTACATTGCCTACTAATCAAATAATTATTAAAAATTGGCTTTCCATATTGCTTTTCCACTTATTCTGTTTGTGAGAAAAGATAACTCATTGTTCACAAGTCATTCTTCTTAATACCTTCCCACCTCACTTGTTTGTTTCGTTGAAGAAAGAGCGTGAGATATTCTCTTGCAATCATATATAGGATCGCACAGAGAAGAGAGAAGCAATTCTATTTCACAAAAATAAGTAATTCAAAGATATGAAAAGATGTCGATCTCGATCAACAACAAACTCTTCCCTTGCGCTCTATTTAGTGCACTTAATGGCGTGCTTTCCAAATCCTTTAAATATTTCCTAATTAATGCATCACAAGTTAGATTAGTTCTAATCTTACATCTTCTAATTTCTTTGGTTTCTTGTCAAGCTTTCTAATTGGGGCATTTGCATGCCTTTTTGGTTTGGAGGTATCCAAACCACTGCAACCTCCATTCCCTAATTTTTTGCGTCAACTAGTGCTACTACTACTTTTTCTTGAATTTCCATATTTTTTATTCCATCTTACAAGTTGTACCACACATCCACCAAAGCATCCTCATTTCTGCCACACTCATTCTACGCACTTATTGTTTCTTTACTGCCCAATATTCACTTCCGTAAAGCATAGCTAGACTAATTATGTTAATCTCGATCAAAGTTGAAAAATCTCCGAAAAAAATTGTGTTGGCAAAGACTAAACTGACCATCAGTTTCTTTGTAAAATAAATACAATCAGTACATAAGAAGAAGCTGTACTAAGTAGTTTATGGGATTCTAATTGCACTTTGCTGATTATAAGTCAGTTGGAAAAATCACCTTGAGCATATGGCAGACATCAATGACGTTTTTGCAATTTCAGATTCAACATTCAGGAGTATTAAACGTCCCTTGCGCATTAATTTATTTTTTTGAAATTAAGGAATTTCCCTAAGATAATATGTCTTAAGACAAAACTTATATAACAGAAGAAAATACAAATCATTGATTAGATTCTAAGAATGGAAAAAAGGACAGTAGCACAACAAGTACCTAAATCAGCTGGGCGGAAAAGCATTTCCGGGACAAGGAACCGCTCGTTGGTCAGGTTAAACTCCTACAAGGAACAAAGTAATGAATGTAAATGCTATAAAAATTATATACAAGAGTGCAATTAAATAAGAAAGCGTCGTACATTTTTCGCCAAATCAATTCTATTTCTCTTTGTGTCCTGTAAGGGTTCCGTAGCATCTAGATATGATCCTCCTTGATCAGCTGAATTGAGGTATCTCTTTGCTTCATCCCAGTCCTTGACAAAACCCTTGGTATGTGTGACACCGTCCGGAAGAACATACGTGCACTTGAACTTATTGCTCTTGCCTTGCTTCCTACAAAGAAATCAATGCGTGATTAGGTATTGAAAAACTGAGTCATAGAACTGTGAAGTCACACTCACCACGCAATCCGCAGGTCCCGGGGAACATCGAGAGAGACAAAACAGAGCTTCTCCTTGACATCGTCCATGATCAAGGTCTCGTCCATGACATTGACGGAGCGGTAAGACACCAACTCCTTCAAATAATTCGTCAAGGCCTTCCCCCCCAAATCCAACCGCTTGACACCGTAATTGACGGTGAAGTTCTGCAGCACCGGCGCGGCGTGAGTGAAGGAGAAGCCGCAGTCGACGACGAGACTGCACCTAGCCCTAGAAACGAGGCCCTCGGGCCTGCGGCTGGCCTCGTAGAGGTGCACGAGAGAGGGGGAGTCGGCGACGAAGAGGGAGCGGAAGCCCAAGTCCTCGAAGACGAGCTCGTCGAGGGCGCGCTGGGCGGAGGGGAGGTTGAAGAGGGGCTCGACGACGAGGAGGGAGGAGGAGGAGGTGGAGGAGGTGGGGAAGTGGAGGTGGGGGGAGCGGAGGAGGCGCTCCCAGATGTCCTTTTGGAGGTCGGGGTTGGTCAGGTAGCCGCGGTCGAAGGGGCGGCGGAGGGCCACGGAGGTGTGGTCTTCGAGGGACTGGACCTGGTCGCCGACCAGCCATTTCTTCGACGAAGAGGACGAGGACGAGCGCCCGATGCAGTTGGGGACTACCACGGAGGGGTCTCGGTCGCCGCCGATGCCGGCTTTGATGTACCCGCCGCCGTTGTCCAGGACCACCACGCACGACATTTTCTCTCCTCTCGCCTCTGCTCCCACTGCTCTCTGCTCCCACTGCTCTTCTCCCGACTCTCGCCTTCACAGACAAGACTGGTTTCTAACTCACCATGACCCTCGATATGCCTAGCGATGCGTGTCACCGTCATACTGGTAATCTCAATAACAGAATAATATAATCGTTTCAATCCAAAGCATTGGTAGACAAAAATAAGTGGATTGGTTAAAAAGGCAATACATCAATAGATCGTCCACTTAAGTAAACAAAAAAGTGGATTGGTGGACTAGCTAGTGGATGATGTCACTTAAGAGAAATATAATTAGAAAAATTTTTCCATTAATATGTATATAAATAGATTAGTTTGGAAAAATATACTAAAAAATGCAACGTAGCGTAATAGAGATTTTCCCATCAATATGTATATAAATAGATTAGTTTGGAAAAAAATAAGATTAGTTACAAATAATTATTTGTAATATTTTATCGAAAAAAATTCCTTCTAATATTTATTTTTTTAATAAAAAAATAACAACTTGTTTCACTAGAGTTCAAATTCATAACTTCTTACTCTCAAATCTCATACAAAATTATTGAGCTACGTAATTAGTTTGATTCATTATTTTATTTTATATGCAATCAATACAATTAATTATAAGTTAGACAACTCTTATGGAAGATCCGTTATATTAGAAAACAAGTAAATTTATTGCCTCATGATATGACAAGGAATTCACAAAGTCATGTTGGTACTAATTATTAGAGTGTAGCACTTGTTGATATATAAATAATTTTATATTTGTTACATGTGTTGAGCTTCAATAAAATTGTGATTAAAATAAAAAAATAAAAATACTAATAAGTTAATGGAAAATGTGGTGGCACGTACACGTAGCTAAAGCGTTAAGCAATTAAAATGAAATTAAAGTCATTTATTCCTCTTGGTTTTATTGCATACCTTTTGGGATCTTTGGATACACTTCAAATAGTGCATGTGCGTAAACATCTGAATGCATATAATTGGGCCTAAGATCAAACCCTAAATTTTTTTTTTTCTATTTTCATTTTCTTTGTGAATCCTGCATGAATCACCGTCGATCTTTTCTTTTGATCGGTAATGATTCCAGTAAGAATGTTTACTGCATTTTCTTCATTAAAATACATATCTATTGATATATGAGAGTTTCAATCGTGCAATAATTGTCAGACTCATTACTGTCACCACCACTTGCTCCTCTTCCATGTATACATATACGTACCCTCATTCAAGTTCATCTCAACTTCTATTGCTCGTGTATGGATTTGTATTTACAGTTGTTGGTTTGACAATTTTTATCATGTTATTTTTTTTTCAATAAGTATTAGTCTTATAATGTTGGAAGCTTGTGTTTGTTTTCTCTCGTGAAAGTTTTGTTTGTCTTCCTTTGTTAGAAGTTTTATTTTTCGTCATGGTCTTAGTATGTATGTATTCTAGTGTGTTCCAGACATTTGTCAATAGAACAATTATTAATTGTCCTATTGTTCCATTGTTACAACACATATTCTCAAAATCAATTTTATGACAATTGAATGTTCTGATGAACAATTATGATTAGCAAATCAATGCGTTTCTATCAAGGTAATTGATTATATGTCTCGTCTTATTCTATCCAATGTATTGAGTCATCATAATTAATAAAGTTTCTATTGTACTTCAAAACAAAAAGGAGCGACTGTCAAAGCCTCTCAGGTGAGATGTTAAAGACATCACTTGTCAAAAAGGTAAGAACTCAGGAAATCGTGGTTCGATTTCTTCTAAAATAAAAAATAAAAAATAAAAGGGAGCGACTAAAAGGACCACACTTTTTGTTAAAATGACCTCATTACTATTTGTATCTTACTTTTTGTACTCTATTTTTTAACTACACAATGGTTAAAATCGAGAAAAATAAGAGGATTGAGGAGTGTTGGGTGAGGTTAATGGTATTTTTTCGGTTTAGAAAAAAAAGGAAAATGATAATCTAATACACTTTCAATGCACATTTTAAATGCACATCCTTGTCTTTTAATCGTTTATGGTATTTTGTCAGATATGAGACTCATATCTAGAAAGATAAAAAAGAGTTATAAATAACTAAAAGATATTTTTTTTTATTTTTTAGAAAAAAAAAATGAGTATTTAAAGTAAAAAAAAATGAGGTACAAAAAAGTAATAAAATCGTTGTAGGGGTTACCAAAAAAAAAACAAATTTAATTATGGAGCAAATGCCTCCATTAGAAGCAAACAAAAAGGTCAGCAGTAGCATTGATGCTGCCGCCCCAAGTAACCGTACGAGCTCAGAGGAAGGGGGAGAAAGATGGCAGCACAAATCAAAGGTGTGGATTCCGAGCATCTCCTCAATATTCCCAAAATCAAGTTCACCAAGCTTTTCATCAATGGCCAGTTCGTCGATGCTCTCTCTGGTATGAATAATTCATAAGTTAGCTCATGTACATATAGATGCACAGCACGGATTCGAGGTTAGAGCGCATATGAGTCCGCTGATGTACATATAGGTACACCACTCGGATCGCAATGCATATGCACGTGTTGGAGTACTGGTTGATCGATATGCATAGAGATATACACATACATGGAATATATCTATGTCCAATACGTGTTTATAACTTTTATTTTAAGGTGTTACCATGTGCACCTCACAAATTTGTAAGGGTAAATCATATTTTTTTTGGCCCAACAATTTTAATTATGCCCAATAAAAAATTATTTACTTACCCCTTAAAAATCAAATAATGCATCACATGTCCTCTCTCTCTTGTGCACCCCAACCCAACCTATCTACATTTTCGACTCCGATGACCTCCTTTAATCACCAACGACGTAACCTTATAATTTTAGAGTCCAAAATTTTTTTTAACTACCATAAGTGTTGTTTGACGCTTGTGTTGTTTTGGTAGTGGGGTGCCCTTATAAACTATAAAAGTAATTTATGACATCAAACATTACAAAGACGTGCCTAAATCTAATGGCTTGCCGTTACAAATATTTGGGGTTTAGATAGTGGCACCCTTTATTTTAAAAAGAGAAAATATTATCTATCAAAAAAAAAGACAAAATATCAAGAAATTATGTCCCACACATAACAAATTATAATTGTCATACTTACCCTACTACATCTATATTGGGATAGCACTGCATTTCCTAGATAGTGTTACGTGGATAAGAGTTGTAGCCACTAGTGATGATGAAACAACGCTTGAACAGGGAAAAGATTTGAAACAATTGACCCGAGAACCGAAGAAGTGATAGCAAGAATTGCAGAAGGTGATAAAGAAGATGTGGATTTGGCTGTTAAAGCCGCTAGAGAAGCTTTTGATCATGGGAAATGGCCTCGAATGTCCGGCTTTGTTAGTAAAATATATCTCTGCTTAAGCTCCATATGCATAGCTGCCATTATATTCAAAGAAACTAACTAAATGAGTATAAGCTAACATGCACACTAAATTAACATATTTAATTGTAATAGGAGAGGATGAGGATATTGATGAAGTTTGCAGACTTAGTAGAGGAGAACATAGAGGAGTTAGCTGCTCTTGATGCTATAGATGCTGGGAAGTTATTTGGACGGGGCAAAGCGTTGGACATACCAGCTGCAGCAAGCGTTCTTCGGTACTATGCAGGTGCTGCAGATAAAATACATGGAGAGACATTGAAAATGTCGAGGGAATTGCAAGGGTACACATTGCGCGAGCCTATTGGTGTTGTAGGACACATCATTCCGTGGAACTTCCCTTCTTCCATGTTCTTCATGAAGGTCTCACCCGCCCTCGCTGCAGGTTGCACTGTAGTGCTTAAGCCTGCAGAACAGACACCACTTACTGCCCTCTTTTATGCCCATCTTTCTAAATTGGTAAGCTTTTCTATATACATTTTTACTAAGATGTCTGCATCAGTCCTCATTGATTAAAGATTTAAAAACAATTGTACTAGGCAAAACCACTAGCTTATACTAGCTGTACGCGCCGAAGTATCTCATCAAATGACTTGCATTGGATCGAAAGACCGCCTTAACTAAAAATGATACTGACTTCTCATGCTTTTCTGTTATATCATCCTACTATCCTAGGCAGGAATACCTGATGGAGTGCTCAATGTCATAACAGGATTTGGGCCAACTACCGGTGCAGCTATTAGCTCTCACATGGATATTGACAAAGTAATTACATCTCCTGGCCTGTAAAACTTTCATTCTTTCATGAATGTCTTCGCGTGCGCTACTTGTGTATAACTGAACTTCTATGGGAGACGTGTGTGTGTGTGTGTGTACTTGTAGTTTAACAAACTTTTTTATGAGAGTTTATGTACAAAATGATAAACCAAAGTCATGTTACTTGTATAGTTAGAATTTCTTTTCCATTTTCAGGTTTGTTTTACGGGTTCCACCGAAGTAGGGAGGATGGTGATGCAGGCTGCAGCTACAAGCAATTTGAAAGTTGTTTCACTAGAATTAGGTGGGAAGTCACCTGTTATTGTCATGGATGATGCTGACGTAGAGAAGGCTGTCGATCTTGCCACCTTCGCCATTTTATATAACAAGGTATAGTAGTCTTCAATGCTTAATTCATTTACATTGTGGAGAACATATATAAAGCTATCTTACTATTAAACAAGTTTATTGAATGAATCTGTAGGGAGAAATTTGTGTGGCGGGGTCTCGTGTTTTTGTTCAAGAAAGAATTTACGACGAATTTGAGAAGAGGATAATAGAAAAGATGAAATCTTGGGTGGTTGGTGACCCTTTCCTTCCTCAGGTTCAACAAGGACCACAGGTCAGATTAAGATTTTGCTCCCTTTGTTCCTTTTTTTCTTTGTAAACTTTCCATTTGTTGTTTCATGAAGTAAAGTTGCACTTAATTGCTAGCCCCAGTAACAAGGAAGGGTAGTTGAGCCAGAGCCTTCAAATTATTTTAAGAAATTTCAATTCTCTGTTTCAAACGTAGTTTAAACATCTTATCTTAATTTGGTTATTCTGTTTTCCATTAGCTTTCTTTTTAATGTGACAATTTGGTCACAACCGAGTTGTCGACCCTGCATTTTTTGTTTTTGAAGAAAATAACTTTGTGATTGTTTCCCGGTATATTATCAGGAAACCGAACCCCTAATCATTAACCTTCTTTTTGTCGAGCTTTTGGGTTTTTTCCTTTAGACCATTAGTTTTGATCCTTTCCCACTAGAAAAAAAAAAAAAAAAAAAAAAAATGGTGAAGTAGCGTAGACTTTGACAGTAGATGAGATGTGCAGTGTATACTATATAATTCTTCACTGGATCATCAGCTTCTTTGAAAACTATGCATCTACTTGAAACTCTTCATGAACTTAGAGCATCTCCAATGGGACCATGGATTGGGGTAAAAATGGATCCACCTAGGACACAATCTACATCCTACCCAAAAAATGTTCTCCAATGGGTCCATAGATTGTTAATGTCTAGCTGATATGACTGGGAATCTAAATAGAGGGTGCATGTCTACCCCAATGTCTAGAAGTAGACATGCATGCCTCCATTGGATACATTGTAGTAGACATCATCTCCACTGGCACATCATCACTTTTTGTTAGAAAAATAAAGAAAAAGACAAAATAAAGGGCCATATCCACATGAAGACAAGAAAAAAAAAACAAGCAAATATCCCAATCCACATTGTCCATTAATTGGAGACCATTTTTACGTTAGAATGTCTATTTAGTGCCAGATAGAATAGACATCTTCCCCACATTCATGATTTGGCACCAATCCATGCTCTAAATCCACATCATCACCATTGGAGATGCTTTTTAGTTCTTCTACGTTTCTCTTTTAAACAGGTGGATAAAAGGCAGTATGACAGAATCCTCTCATACATTGAGCAAGGAAAGAGAGAGGGAGCCACCTTACTCACTGGGGGCAAACCCTGCAGCAAAAAGGGATACTACATCGAGCCCACAATTTTCACCAACGTGAAGGTAGAGGTACCATGCATTATGTATATGCAAATTAAAAAGTTTTCGTTCTCTCTTTCTCAATTTACTTTCTTGTGAAGAGAGACAAGAGCTCCAATAAATAGATCATCGACTGATAAGGAAATTGACAACCTTCCCTACTTTCAATAGGAAAAACTCCCGGCAACTTGCAAACTAATTAGTAATATGTCCATTGTTTGATCCTCGAGCAGGTTGCCTTGCTATCGGCCTAGAATAATGCTAGAAACTACATATTTGAAACATGCGAATGTACAAGTATTTATTTTCCATATAATCACGTGCATCATGACCATCATCATCAGATTCATTACCATCAATTTATTCCAGCCAGAATCTCTTGTTTCTGTCACAATGTTATACCTATACTGAAAGAGAACGGTAATATAACCAAAGAAGAGTTATATCCTTCATTTTTTGCTTAAGTGTGAACTAATTACTGGGCAGGAGGATATGCTGATAGTGAAAGAAGAAATATTTGGACCAGTTATGTGCCTCACAAAATTCAAGGGATAAGAAGTAGTACACTCAAAGTGTTCTCTTCACTGTCATACATATACATATGCATTGAAGTGTTGCTTTAATTTGTCGCTGCAGGACTGTTGAGGAAGCAATTGAAAGAGCAAACAACACAAGATATGGACTAGCGGCAGGGATCGTGACCAACGACTTGAATTTGGCGAATAGACTTTCAAGATCGATTCGTGCTGGTGTCATTTGGATTAATTGTTACCATGCCTTTGATAGGGACTGCCCTTATGGTGGATACAAAATGAGTGGTTTTGGAAGGGATTTAGGAATGCAGGCTCTTGATAAGTACCTTCAAGTCAAGTCTGTCGTAACTCCTCTTTACAACTCTCCATGGCTTTAAATTGACTTATTTGAGTTGCGAATTAAGTTGTTAAACATGCAATATGCAAATTGTTGTACTCTTTATCTATATGATGTATGAGATTGAGACTATTGATTGCTGAATAAATGTAAGTGATCATATCTTTTATTATGGTTATTTTATCCCTAAAGTTGAAGATATATAAATCTAAAGTAAGCTTATGATCTATCGAATCATAGAATCTTTCCCTCGCAAAAAGAAATTGTGAGGATTATCGATTGATCCGTTTATTTATGCTAATGTAGCGGAATTCCAATACCACATAAGGATTGAAGTAGGTAACCAGCCTTCAATTGTTGAGGTGTGTGAATCAAAATGATAGTCTCACATCGGAAGAGTGAAACTTCTAAATGAAGTATATAAGTGATTGTCTACCCTTTAATAGTACTGAGGCATTTTGAGATAAAACCCCACATCTAAAAGATGAAGGGTGGTTAAGTTGGAGATAATATCGGTACTGGGGAAATCAATGGCTCGGGGAGAAGTGCTGCGGGCGGCCACTTGTGGGTAACGGACCGCAAGACGGAAAAATTTAACATCAATATTCCAATTCTTGGAGGAGGACAAACAGATGGAGACTCACCCCATACTAGTTGCTTTCAGGGACAGTTTGCAACAATCAAGCATATGACTGGAGTAGGTAATGAGTCTTCAAGCATATGATTGTTCAAATTACCCAAGAGTTTTTGCTTTCAGGGACAATTTGTAAACCTTAGTCTCCGAGTTTAATGAAAATTTTAACGGAAATTTAAAAGAAAGTTCTAAATTTCTGTTATGTTTTTGCTTGCTTTCGATCCTGATCATCAAAATCTCCAGCATAAATGCATACCCCAATATATGCGGAACTGCATAACATTTTCGACAACAAGTAGTCTGCATTACACAATTATAATTAGTTGACATACACTAAGGTTTCTACAACCATCAAAGCTTACAAAATTATGTTTACAATTGGAGAAGGATGCCATCAAAGGCATTGAATCAATTAAGAGGAATGGAAGAATTTTGATCCAGGCTGTTGTTGTGAAGTATGTAGGCTCGGACCTCGGTCCAAAGTTTATGTGATGAAGAGACTAGATTGTTAGAACAGAGTGAGAAGCAATGACTTCAGAGCGTGTAACAATGTCACTTTCCTAAATGAAACTTTGCACTCCTATTGCAGGAGTCCAGCAAAAATCTAATAGGATACTATGAAGTCCCGGTTTACACTGACAATAGTGAAAATCGAACCAGTGTAAATGCTGTGAGGCTTTTGGCGTTTATATTTTATATCATGTCCTTTCTTATTCTCATGCCTCTCTTCTTATAGTTAGATAAATGAGTGAGATTGTGGACCGTTATCAATTGAGTTGTCAAATAATAACCCTCCATATAAATTGAATGGTCAATTTGTTGAATTGTAAACGTCCATTCATTGTGGACACCAAAAGTCTAACATATACCGATTACGATTTCATGGTCAGGTCCCACTTTCTCGTAAAGTCTTGATTGATGGCGGTCCCCTCGTCACTATTTTATTCTTTTGGTGTCTTCTTGCATTTGTTTGGTTTCATTTGGAGGAAAGTACGCCCGTGCCCCTCCACGCCAAATGAGGTAAATTTAGCTACTGAGATTGCAACATCGAAACTTATACATAAATAACTTTGAACCGAGTAAAAGCGCATCTTTATGCATCATCGACGGTGGCTTTTTAAGCACTGTCAAAGAGAAATCTTGTTTTAAACGTGTATATATATAGAAATATTATAATCTAACACATTAAAGATGCAGACTTTGTCTTTTAGTTTATTTATGATATTTAGTTAGATGTAGGGGCTATGTTTAGAGAGACAAGAAAGAGTCATAAATAGACTAAAAAATAAATTGTGTGTTCAAATTATATTAAATTATCATTTTTCATATATATAAATATTTTCTGTCGTGTCAAGTCATCAAGTTTTATCTCTTCATCGTTCTTTGATTCCACACACACACAGAGTGAGAGGACATGGCAGCCGATCATGATATGAACGGGGGAGACTACGCAGAGAAATTGAAGGCAAAAATAAAGTTCACCAAGCTCTTCATCAATGGCCAATTTGTGGATTCTATCTCCGGTATATATACCTTCTATTCATCTGTAGATATAGTTAATCCAGTTTTTTTTTATCAATTAATTCAGTTATTTATTCTTTAATTAATATATACTTTCTATTATTTATTGTGATCGATTTTGATTTGGATCTAATTAGTTATTCATGTCATCGCATCCCAAGTTAGTTATTCATGTCATTAATTTTCAGTGGCTCTTTTTCACACTTTGCTATCATTGGAAATTCTCCAAATATTTTTTATATTCACTAAATTATTTAGTTTCCAATCTTACTTTAGTTTCCTACTTAGGATATGTTGAATATGGTAGTGTTTGTGTAAATAGACAAGTTTGAAAGTTGACAAATTGTATATCATATTTCTAGGATTGATTGATGCAACAATCAATCTATACATCTCTAAAGGTTGTACAAGACATTTCTCTATTCCATAATTTCGTTATGGTATCAGCAGTGATTTTTTAGTTCTACTTTTTCAAAATTCCTGTCATGGCTGACAGTAGGAGTACTGGTGTGAGCATATCTTCAAAGGAGATGATTGTTGCTTCATCTAGTGTTGTTGATGGTTAGGGGTGGGCACGGGTCGGGTTCGGGTCGACCCGACCCGATACCCGACGACCCGACTCATTCGGGTCGATATAAAAATGACCCGCCACCCGACCCGCCAGACCCTAAACCCGAACCCGACCCGACCCGCCAGACCCTAAACCCGAACCCGAACCCGACCCGAACCCTATAAAACCCACAAAAACCACAAAAACCATATAAAACCCATGATGACGCCCGGACCCGACCCGAACCCGACCCGACCCGACACTATTATGACCACACCCGAACCCGACCCGACACCCGATGGGTCGAGTTTTATGACCCGACTCGTTTGCTCCACTCATCCCACCCGACCCGCCACCCGCCACCCGACTCGGGTGACCCGACCCGAGTCGGGTTCTCGGGTTTCGTGCCCACCCCTATTGATGGTGATGTCAATACCTCTCTAAAATTGAGTTAGGTATTATTAAATAAGTTCAATTATCTTCCATGTTCGAAGGCAGTTACTATTGCTCTTAGTGGAAGATCGAAATTGGACTTTTTATCAATGACAAGGAAAAAGTTTTAGATGTTGATTCATTGGAGTATGAAGCTTGGTTGTTGAAAGACTGATATGTTATGTCTTTGATTCTCAATTCCATGGAGCGTAATCTTGCTGAGATTTTGCTATTATGAATCTTTCTTGGACCTTTAGGAAGTTGTTCGTGACATGTACAAAAATCAAAACAACTCTGCTCGGATTTTTCAAATTCAGCAAGATATCGCAGTATTCATTATGATTGAAAATCATTTGTAAATTTATGGGGAAGTTTAAAGAGTTTGTGGAATGATTTAGAAGTTTATCGATCTCCTACTACTGATCCGATTGTTCTGTGAAAATGGATAGAAGAAGATCAAGTTTTTCAGTTGTTGGCGAGCCTTACTCTTGAATTTGAGGATCTAAGGTGCCACATTTTGATGAATGTTGAACTTCCTTCCTTAAAGAGTGTGTGCACAACTATTCAACGAGTAGAAGTACGTCGAAAGGTTATGCCTCGTAATGCATCAAACAACATAGAAGCTCATGCCTATCTTGCTCGTCAATTTCAGGAAAAAAAAAAGTCTTACAAAGGCAAGTGTCCAAATTTCAAATGTGAACACCGCAATGCTACTGAACATTCTATGGACCGGTGTTGGAGTCTTCATCTAAAGATGAGACCAAAATTCGAGAAGGACAAGAAAGACGGAGATAAGAGTCGAGTCACTACTTATAAGATTAACTTGGTTACTCATACTATTGATTCTTTTCACTCTAATCCTATTGCCTTGTTGAATAACTTTGCAAGTTATTTACAAACAAAGAATGGAAAGGAAGCAGTCAATGATAGGGCAGATGGATCAATTGCACTTCTCAGTAAATTCGTTGGTTTTTTATCTGATGCAAACATTGAAACTAGCCAAGGTATCTTAACTGCCTTTATGATTGCATTAGAAATTAGTAATTTGCATGATTTATGGGTTGTAGATTCTGGTGCCACTGATCATGTGTCAAATAATCTTTCTAATATTTGTGTTTACCCCTTGCATGACTTCATCCTTTGTTTCTGTAGCAAATGGAAAAGGTGTTCCTATCAAGGGTAAGAAAATATTAAACTTGTCTCAGATACTATTGAATTTGATGTTCTTTATATTCCTTCTTTCCCTTTTTAGTTGCTCTCTATTCACCAATTAACATCCTCTCTTAATTGTGAAGTTATATTAACAATTGATAAGGTGCTTTTTCAGGACCTTGCCACTAATCGAATGATTGGTGAAGGATTCCTTTTGCATGGGCTCTACTATTTTTTTCTTGATTCTTAGGTTTCGAAGAGTTTTCAAGCTATCTTTGATCCTCTCAATAAGCATCTTTTATGTCATTATCGTCTCGCTCACCCATCAGAGTTTGTTCTAAGTAAATTATTTCATGATTTGCCTAGAGAAACTCATGATTGTGAGATTTTTCACTATTCTAAGTCTACTAGACTTCCTTTTAATTCATCATTATCTAAGACCACTCAATTAGGATTAGTGAATCAATGTGCTTTTATCAAGGTAATTTATTATATGTCTCATCCTGTTCTACCGAATGTATTGAACTATCATGATTAATGAAATTTCTATTTTACTTCAAAAAAAAGACCACTCTAGCTTTTGAAATTGTCCACTCTGATGTATGGGGTCCTTTTTCTGCTTCTATTGATGGTCTTAAATATTTTGTAAACTTTATTGGTGATTATTCAAGGGTCACTTAGGTGTATTTATTAAAATCCAAAACAAAAGTTTTTGGTCAGTTTAAGAATTTTCATTTGCTGATTGCTACTCAGTTTTCAGCTCATATTAAGATACTTCGATCTGACAATGGCACATAATATATATTCCATGATACGACAAACTATTTATTTTCTAATGGAATAGTGCATCAAACTAATTCTGTTAACACACCCCAACAAAATGGGATTGCTGAACGTTAAAATAGAGATTTGTTGGAGAAAACTCGAGCCATAATGCTTCAAATGAATGTTTCAAAGTCTCTTTGGTCATATGGTGTTCTTACATTTGCTTATCTTATTAACCGCTTACCTAGCCGTGTATTGAATTTTTGATGTCCTCTTGAGGTTTTGGAGGAAAAACAACCAGATGTATCGCATTTAAAGATTTTTGGATGCACTTGTTTTGTGCATTTAACAGTGACTTGGCAAGACAAACTTAATCCTCGAGCTGTGAGGTGCATATTCTTGGGATATTCACAAACAAAAAGTGTTATGAATTTGTCTCTAAGTAACTCTATGTCACCAGAGTTTTTCGAATTGTGGAGACAATCCCATATTTCGAGAAATCTAATCATGGGGAGATAATGACAAAATTATTTCCATTACCAAGTATTGAGTCTTGTCATGAAAACTCTGCTTATCAGCCTGCTCAATCTAATGCACCATCTCAAGCTCCTAATGAAAATTCTTTATCTATAGAGTATATCCTAATGGACATTTACATACATTTTAATGAGCAAGAGTCATTCAATACACAAGAACAGACAATAGCATCTCGACACAGTCCATAACGGGATCATCATCCTCGCAAAAAATTGGATGACTATGTGAGGTACCCTCTTTCAAAAGCTTTGACCTATCAAAAGTTGTCATATTTGCATCGAACATTTCATACTGCTCTCTCCAATGTCAATGAGCCTAAGAATTTTCAAGAAGCTTATTCTCAAGATATTTGGAAGCAAGCTATGGATAATGAATTGAAAGCTCTTACAAAAAATAATACTTGGAGTATAGTTCCTTTTCCCTTTGGCAAACATGTAGTAGGAAGTCATTGGGTGTTCAAAACTAAATTCAACTCTGATGAACCGTGGATTGCCACAAGGCTCGTCTTGTGGCTTAAGGCTTTACTCAGCAATTTGGAGTCGACTACAAAGAGACTTTCACTCCAGTTACCAAAATGACCACCATCAGAGTTTTTTTGCCTGTTGCTATTAATAATGGATGGTCATTGTCTCAAATGGATGTAAAAAATGCCTTTTTACATGGAGATCTTGAAGAGAAGTATTTATGAAGCTTCCTCCTGGACACCCTCAAAGTGGCAATCCCAATTTGGTATGTCAACTCTATCAATCTATTTATGGATTGAAGCAAAGTTCCCGTGCATGGCATGCTAAATTGAGTTATGCCCTTGAAACTCTTGGTTTCTCCACGAGCTCTGTAGATTCTTCATTATACATACGACTTGGAAAAGTTGACAAACTGATGTTGCTTATTTATGTGAATGATCTTATTATAACTGGGACCAATGATGATTCTATTGCTCAATTGAAAAAGAAACTTCAACATCAATTTCCAATAAAAGGATCAAGGTTCTTTGAAGTATTTTCTTGGTATTGAAATGAAAACTTCCAGCAAAGGGTTCTTCCTAAATCAACGAAAATATATCATAGACTTACTCCAAGAAGTTGATATGTTGCATGCTAAACCTGCTATCACTCCTCTAAATAGTAAACTAAAGCTTGATTCAATGGGAGATGCTCTTGATTCTCCAAGTTATTATCAAAAGCTTGTGGGAAAGCTTATTTATTTAATTATCACAAGACTTGATATTGCCTTTTGTTGTAAGTCTTATTAGCCAACATATGCATTCTCCAACTGTTTACCATTTAAGTATGGTGAAATGCATATTGCATTTTTTGAAGGGGTCCAAAGGCCAAGGTATAACTATGAATAGAAATGGGCACACCAACATCATTGGATATATTGATTCAAATTGGGCTGGAAATTCCATAGACTATCGATCTACTATTGGCTACTGCATACTCATTAATGGAAACTTAGTATCTTGGATTGTCGATCTACTACTGACTATTGCATGTTTGTTGGTGGCAACTTAATATCTTGGAAAAGTAAAAAAAAAAAACATGTGGTTGCTCATTCTAGTGCTGAAGTTGAGTATCATGCTATGGCCTCAGCTGCTTGCGAGTTGATTTGGTTAAAAAGCCTTGTTATTGATCTAGGTTGCTCGTTTGTCACTTTAATGACACTGTTTTGCGACAATCAGGCAGCCATGCATATTGTAGCGAACCCCGTATATCATGAACGGACTAAACATATTGAGGTGGATTGTCCATTCAACAACAAGTTCAATCAAAGCTTATTGCTACTCATATGCACACTACTAATCAAGTTGTTGATGTTTTTGCCAAAGCCTTGTCGTCTTCTCAATTTCAATGGATATTATGCAAGCTTGGTTCCATCAATCCTCTGGATCTAGCTTGAGGGGGAGTATTGGAAACTTTCCAAATATTTTGTATATTCACTAAATTATTAAGTTTCCTAACTTACTTTAATTTCCTAGTTTGGATGTGCTGAATATAGAAGTGTTTGTATAAATAGGCAAGTCTGAAAGTTGACAAACTGTATAACATATTTCTAGGATTGATTGTATAACATATTTCTAGAATTGATTGATGTAACAATCAATCTATGTAGGTTGTACTTGTACAAGACTCTTATGAATAAGATTTCTCTATTCCATAATTTCGTTAGCTATATATATGGTTCATATATTGATTCAGTGTTACATTCCTCCATTTATTTCCTTATTGCTCCTTTCTTAGATTTTTTTATTTTTTTTATTTTTTTTCCAAAGTTCCTTTCTTAGAATTTGACTCTCATCAACCTCATGCAAATGTGACAATTACTATGGCAATTATCTCTTACAAAAAAAAGTATACCAAAATGACAACATCTATGTTACACCCAAAGTCACATTGGACTACATGAGTTGTCTATGCAACTATGCACTGGAAACTTCTGAGTCATGCATGCAAGAACGACTCAAAGGCCTATGTGACTTCATGTGTGACATACCCATAGTCATTCTAGTACTTTTCATCAATTAAATACTGTGTTTGTAATTCTGGACTGATGATGTTTAAGAGATCCACCAAAATGACAAGTAGAAGAATTTAATTTTTAATTAGTAGACATTTGGACACTTTGGCAATTTAGT
The DNA here is from genome assembly GCA_039657345.1 of Stephania japonica. NCBI lineage: Eukaryota > Viridiplantae > Streptophyta > Magnoliopsida > Ranunculales > Menispermaceae > Stephania > Stephania japonica. The sequence goes on from CM077559.1 coordinate 40,135,336, forward strand.
AGGCTGAAGTCCTTAGAAATATTTGAATTGAAGAGAGCAGGGCACCCTGGAATTATTTTCCATATTTGGAACTAAGGCTATCTTGTTGTTGTTTTGTCACGTGTGACCATGCCAGTAAATACTTTTTTCCTTTTTGACTTTAATCGGAGTTGAACTTACGACCTCCTTATACATTGCCTTTTGGCAAATGATATGGTCCATCGCATGGCATGTGCTGTAAGTCATATTTGATCGGTACTTTTTTGTAGCGAATAAAGTCTTTATATAGTTCATTGCATTGCAGCCAATGTTAATATCTTTTTTGTAGCAAATAATGTCTCAAGTTCATTTGAAAGTTACTAGAAATTATAACTTTTTTTTTCCAAAGATAGTAATGTGATAATCCCTCCCTTAATCTAGGGCGAAGCCTGACCTAATACCGTAATTAAGCCCTAATCCGAGCCTTGTAGGACTTAACTACGTATTAGTCAGCCTTACAACCTATTTGTCTCGTTTCTCGTATCCAAATTCATTTATGACATTTATAGTTAATTAAAACTTTATTAACTTGGTTTATTATTTAGCGGAAGTCTTAGTCAATTAAATTATGCGGAAACTTATAAAAATATGCGGAAGTAAATTAGTATATTATGCGGAAGCCAATTGATATAATCTTAACTGTGAAAAACCAGAAAATGACATCATATATATCACATAAACTTAAAATACAATAAAACAGTCTAAGTCTAGTCAGGGAACTAACGCTCAACATAAATATACGTCCCAAAGTGTATAAAGATATATAGTATCTAATACAGACAATATCAAAATGGACCTACAACAAAAGTCATGTCGCGCCGCTGCTCAGGGATAATCTCCTATCTTCTCTTTGCCTGGCCGGTTGGCAGACGAATATGCACCCACTATCATAAAAAGACGGTGAGTATCAGAAATAAACAGTAATCCCCGATGGCAAGTTTAAATTATATTTCCAAATATAATCGACTGGTATTTAAAAACATATAACTAGGAAAGCTGAAAAATAAACCATATGCAAATAGATACCAAAGTTAAACAAGTGAAACTGATACTAGGCTAAGTAGTGGTGAATTAGGTCTGGTCAGTTGTGATTTGCGTCACTCTGACTTTATAATCATAAGTCATAAGGAACTCTAACCCCAGTGTGTAGACCACCTCAGGGACTCTAACCCCGAGTGTCATACAAAGTCAGGTAAACTGTGCCGACCTCCTTAGGGACTCTATGTTGGGTTTTGGGGTTCATGCGCAACGGAGATTACAAAACAATTTTGAAAAAAAAACCCCAACAGGATCCGAATCTGATTCCATTAAAACATGTTTAAACTATGAAAACTTAATCATACCTCAGTCGCAATACCTCTCTGAAGGTTAATCGATCTCTAAGGCGCTGCCAATGACGAACGCCCTCTACTAGTTGTCCACACACGAACGGCGGCCGAGATTCAAAGTGCTAGCTTCGAGAGAATACCAAGCTTTTTGTTTCTCTCCAAAACTATCCAGAGGATACCAAAAACTCTAAGTCGTTTCTTAAAACAAAAATAGTGTTTCGGCCCTTTTAAAATCTTTTGTACTTGTATTATAACTCAAAACGTCTATTTATACAACCCTTGTATATAGACGGTTAAGTAAATTACACATATACCCCTACTTAAAGAAGTATAAGTGTAATACACTACAAGGACGTTTCTGTCATGAATTTTATCATATAAAATTCATTTTTCTGAACCATCTTAAAATCTCGCAAAACCATTCTCAGTGTGCGACCCAATAGGCTCATACAACGTTGGCAGTGTACCAAAACACATTTTGGTATACAAGTCATAAACGGCCTCTAGCAAGACATTATGACTACCCAAGTTGTACGAATATCAAATCGATATAACCTAATTAATAGTGTATATAACATCCTTTTGATCAAACATAAGACATGGAATTGTCATCCAACATGTTCAATCGTACTAGTCTCGATTTCTAGGTAGACTGAAAACATCTAAGTGACATTGATCAATATCAATTCACTTAGACTAGGCCTTTTAGCAGTCTAACACATCGAGGGATCCACTTGATATCTCTCTTTATATGAGAGGGACGAATTCTATCTCGATTACACAACTTCACCACATTATTCATACAGTAACCAATCACAACCTTTATAATCATCCGGTTAAAGACAACGTTTGATTGCATCAAATCACTGTATTCCTAATGTTGAAGTCTCTGATAATCTCAAGTCAGAGGACTGAAAAATATACCTATCATGAGAAACAACTATGACTTAATCCATGTGATGTTCTCATAGCGGGTCGGTCCAGTACTTTGTTCCCTAACAAGTACTCATAATCTTGATTCGTATTCCTATACGTATGATCATCGTATGATCATCAATCAAGACTCACACTAGTCTTAATTCATTATAGTTCCCAGTATAATAATCGACTAGGGACATTTAGGATATTTCTATAAATACCCATGGATCTTATTATAATGTAAACATGCAAATCAATTATAATAAACAACAAATGAAATCCTTTATTTTATTAACTAAAATATATTCATAAAGACTGTTAATGGATTGACCTAGGGCACATTTTCCAACACTCTAACCCCGTGAGTCACGCACATCTCGATCGAGTATGAGGCCTAATTACAAAAACTACTTTCTATTTTCAAAAAAGACCAAGTATGGAATGTCAAGGCATAGGCAAGTCTTGCACCTAATCAAATAGGAAGTACAAGTCCATATAAACATTGTGTATATACTAACCTAATAGCATGCTATTTAACATTTGATTAATCATCTAAATAAAGCATAAACATGGTACAAGGATGGAAGCAATTAATTTCAAAGGAAATGGATATCATGCTAATAAAGACTCATCAAGTGAGCATAGCACACAATCAAAACATGATATCATAATACAAATGGAATTATAGTCAAAAGACTATGCAAGAACAACAAATTATATAATTAAAATGCTAAGTAAAGTTGTCATTGGGTATACTCACAACAAGCAATTCCCTAGCTTATCCGGCCTCTCGACAACCCGACACTCATACTCGAACTCTCGAAACACTCCCTTAGGGTCGTGGAAAGTTTAGACATGGTTTTATGTTGATTCGGGCCGGTTAAGATGGGTGTTAAGTGGGTATTTGTGTTGTAGGAAAATTGGGCAGTTTGCAGGAAAAACCAGTTATTCAGGTCTCCCAGCGCGCTGGACATGCTGAGTGCAGAAACTCACAAATTTTTCTAGGTTGCTTGCAACCCAAATTTGGCCCTTACCAACACCCTTGGATCCCTGTTCTCCTCCACCAGGGTCCAAACACATCCTCCAACATCACAATAAGGCAGACACTCCAATATTTTGATCATGCATTCATCAAAATCGAAAATTTGTTGCATGCATTTGTTCATACTCATGAAGAACACCAAGAACACTTAAAACTGAAAAATTAAATTAATTTATATACCATTAATTTTTGAAAGGTTGGGCAGTGCCCCAGGTGATTTTCCACAAGGATTTCAAATATGAACTTAGATTTCGAAAATAATCTCATTAACTAGCTCGAAATTCATTAAAACCGAAATTACAAAAAAAATCCCCATTTTTGGCAAGAACTTACAAAATCCAAAAATATGAAACATGAGGCTTGAAATTAGAGCTTAGAAATAAATAAAAACTATCTTTGAACACTTTGATAAATTAAAACAGAGAACTCCCTGCTTAAAAGCCAAAGATCCCAATTTTGTGTTGCATGCAAGTGAAGAAAACTTATCCAAAATTTGTAGCTATGGAGTGTGTTTGATTCTCCTAATTCTTGGTTCTAAGAACCATCAATGATCTCCCAAAATTTTCAGCTAAGAAGGTTCTCCACAGCTCTCATATTTGGTGTTTATAAAACATGCAAAGTGAAGCAAATGAAATGAGGATAGGTATATATAGTTAGTGGTTTTGATCTCATGTGTACCACATGGTTCTAGGTTGATCCAAAGGCTCTTAACTGAGCTGTCCAAGTCTTTAGTGACACCCTATGTTGACACAAGTGAATGGGAGCGTGTGCTAGCACACATCCCAGTGTAAGTTCAAGGTTTGTTGATTTTTCCTTCAAACTATATGGCTCTAATTTGATTTGCAAAAATACATAGAACCATAAGCATTTTAATAACTCCATAATGTATATGAATCTTTTATAAATTCATATTAATAAAAAACAAGACTCACCAAAGTGTTAACTACCTGATTCCTCGGCTTGCACGTAACTCGAGGCATATCCCCGCTCTCGTCTCGACACCTACACTGTACAAACCGACTTAGTAAGTCTGCACATTACATTACACTTGGCATATAATCAATACAAAAATATCATATACCTTGGCTACGTACCTCGGTTGGTGTGTGTATCACTGTGTGGGTCGCACATGATGGGTCGGTGATCCTAATTAAGGAAATCAAAACAAGGTTAGAGATTTGATCCGTGACAAGTAAGTAATTATTAATTATGATGGCTGTATTCTATATAATGTTACTTATCAAAATAAATTACGTATTGTTTATCATTGTGTACATGAAATTAATTACCCTTAATTGTAAGGCAAATATATCATAATGTTTCATCAATTTTGCAAAAAAAATGTTACCGTTTCAGTTTTTGCAATTGTATTCTAATGTTTCAATCTCGCTTACATCGTATCCTCAACTACGAAATGAACTTTTTTGCCCTCCCCCAGTTAAACTCGTTGATGTGAGTTCTTTCCTTTTTAAAGAAAAAAAAAGATATTTCTACTAAATTCTCGCAATCACACAATTTCCATAGCCAAAAAAAACGTCTCTCCCACCGAATCGAACGGACTTGTTTCCGCCACCTCATCATCATCAAAGCCAAAAAGCACCCAGCTTTCTTCTCCAACAGTGAAATCCTCAAATTGCATCTAAAAATCAAAAGTCTTTTCCTAAATTCTTGCATCCATCCTCAAAGTGGGAGAGGGCAAAAAAGTTCATTTTATAATTTAGGATACCATTTAAGCGAAATCGAAACGATAAGATATAATTGTAAAAATTGAAACGTTATGATTTGTTTGCAAAATTGTCAAAATGTTAAGATATATTTTTTTATTAGGCCTAATTTTAATGAAACATTAATTAATGAACAGGGAGAACGTTTGAAACAATTGATCCAAGTACAAAGGAAGTTATAACAAGAGTGGCAGAAGGAGATAAAGAAGATATTGATTTGGCTGTTAAAGCTGCTAGAGAAGCTTTTGATCATGGGAGATGGCCTCGAATGTCTGGCTCTGTAAGCACTTTATGTATACCTTTTTTTTTTGCAGTGTAAATTACGTTTACACTTCAACTCAAGAACATATAATAAAAAGCAATGTGGACAAATTTCTGTGTGTGGAAATCAACACAAATATGGGGGTCATTAACAACATTAAACGAGTACTTAACTTTAATTTTTAGGAGGGCCTGCGCATAAAATTGGCCTATTCTTAACAGATGTTTTCTTGGCGAGCAAGAAAAACTTCATAGAGGCCTAAACCTTATCAACCCTAAACCCAGGACTGATCCTGACATTTTTGGAGCCTAGGAAACATGTGAAATGGAACCTTTTTATATTTGACTTGTTTTTTATAAGAAAAAAAATCTCACGCTATTATTAGATTTATATAATTTTGTGACCTGCACATTTATTTATATATATAGAGTTCTTTTTAAATAAAGAGAGTATGTTTTTTTAAGGAAAAAAATAAGATTAATATATAAAAAGTACTACATGTATTTCAAGAATACAATTAATTACGATAATAGAAAAAATTAAGCAAAAAATTAATTATTTTTTGTATTAGACTTATCTATCTATATATATATAAAAGTTGGAGGAAAGAGAAATTTCAAAACCTACCTAATCTCATCTTTCTAATTTTCTAATTAGCTCAGTTTTCTTTATTTCTTATTTTATGATTATTATTTATTTCTATTATTGAATTATATTATTATTATATCTAGTCTTCGAAAAGTTTTTGCTTAGGAATGTTCAAACTTTTTGCTTGGGAAAAGTTGTTCATGCAATGAAGTATAATGCATTCATCTATTACTAATTAATAGTGTGCGAAACTCCAAACCATGTCTATATACATAGAATGGAGTGTTGTGCAAGTTTTTTTCGGTATAAATATCACCTCACATCCATTCCTTTTGCAATCCATACGAACTTGACTTTCTAGGCGCAACTGGTAAGGCAAACCATCCAACAAGCTTGCATCTTATTCCAATGGGATTGTGAAATCTTTTTTAGTTGCAGCTCTGTCTCTAATTCTTTTGTTAATTTATTAATTATTTAGATGATGTGTTTTGTTTACCTTAAATATGACTTGATTATTGTGAATTGCAATTTTAATTGTAAAAAAATTACAGTATGTTCATGTAAATTAATTTTTTAATTTTTTTAAAAATATTTAATAATCCTACGCAAAGCGTAGGAAATAGACTAGTATATTTTATTGAAAACACGTAATTGATTTATGGAAGAAAAAAATGTAGATTTTATTAATTTGTTACATATAGAGAGAGTAACTTAATAATGAGAATTGAGGGAAGGAGGGTGCTTCTTAAATAGAGAGAGAAAGATTCATATAAGTGGGGCATGCATAATGAGTCGGCTTACATTAGCTACGAATGGCGAGATTTTTCTAAGTGGGGGCCTTCTACAACCCAACATAATGAGGCGACGACGCACACCAAGAGATAAACTTAGAAAAATAAAAAATGCATATATATTTGTACGGTTGTACTACATTAACTTTTCATAAAAATTAAAACAAAAAGTACTAAATTAAAAAATTTAGGAGCCTATCATGGGATGGGGGCCTTGGGAGGTCACCCACCCAGCACACCCCCAAAACCGACCTTGCTTAAACCTTAAGAAAATAATAAAAATAACCTTATCAACAATCAATTGGTCGTCAAAGCATCCCTTGCTAAGAAAGCAAGACCTCATGAGGTCGTGATTAGACTTCCATAGAAGTAAAAAAAATAAAAATAAAAATAAAAATCAGTTGGTCCGAGTGGCAAGGGACTTAGTTGCCCTTAAACAAGACCTCAAGTTCAAGTCTCGTGGATATGAAAAAAAAAAATTGGATTGAGATAACCCCACCAAGAATAGGGTCTGACAGTGCCTGACCATAGATTAGTCGGTGCAGTTGGCACTGAAACCACGTGAACCCCAAGAAAAATAGTTCTAAATCTTAGAGTGTGTTCGATTCGCGCCCACATTGATTAATTACTTTCATTGTGTTTAATGATTTGTAGGAGAGGGGCAAGATACTGATGAAACTTGCAAACTTAATAGACCAAAATACTGAGGAGTTGGCTGCATTAGAGGCTATTGATGCAGGAAAAGTGTTCATATGGGGAAAAATGGGAGAGATCCCAGCTGTGGCGAACATGTTCAGATACTATGCAGGGGCTGCAGACAAAATACATGGAGAGACACTGAAAATGTCAAGAGAGCTTCAAGGATACACCCTCAAAGAGCCAATTGGTGTGGTTGGGCACATCATTCCATGGAATGCTCCCTCAGTCATGTTTGGTATGAAGATTGCTCCAACCTTGGCTGCTGGTTGCACTGTTGTTCTTAAGCCTGCAGAGAAGACCCCTCTTGTGGCTCTCTTCTATGCCCATCTCTTTAAGCTGGTAGTGTTCTTGATTTTCCTTTCTTTTTTTACTTTTTGATGTCCATACGCATTCGAAAATTGTCGAGCCCCTCTTTGATTAATTCCATAGGAGTTAGTTAAGCTCCTTGACCCCATAAGCCCAAAAGCAATCAAGGGGACATAGTGTAGCTACCACATTTCGAACCACATAGCTGCAGTCAGAGTTATAGTGCTTAGCTTGTTACCACTGCACAACACCCTTTTGGGGATGCTCTTAACATATTTGATCAATGTGCCTTTTTTTTTTCATTTTGAGTGTTTATTTAATTCCTTCTAAAATTCTCATATACTTATTTTCTTTTCTTGCCATTTTAGGCTGGTCTTCCAGATGGAGTGCTGAATGTTGTTAATGGATTTGGTCACACTGCTGGTGCTGCCATAAGCTCTCATATGGACATTGATAAAGTAGCTACATATACATTTGTGTGGATGTGTAATCACATCATATGCCTTTTCACTAACTTTTCAATGTTCAATTTTGAATGATAAGTCATGGATTCCTTCGATCTTTGGCATTACATGGCAATTAATTAGCGTATTTGATCTCCAACAAAAAAAAGTGTAATTTGGTTGTTCTACACAGGTTGGTTTTACAGGATCCACAGAAGTAGGAAGACTGATAATGCAAGCTGCGGCCACAAGCAATTTGAAAGTAGTTTCCCTTGAATTAGGCGGGAAATCACCTGTTTTGATCTTTGATGATGCCGACATCGATAAGTCAGTCGATCTTGCTCTCATGGGAATTCTATTCAACAAGGCATGTATATGCTTATAAGTTTATCCTTTTTTACAGTGTGTATATATATATATATCTATCTATCAACTATATAAAAGCACGAATCTTCAATTTTTGAGTGGTAAGAAAAAAGTCTTTTTTGCCCTTATTTTTATGTTATTTTATATATATAAAGAATATGTGGCCCTCACCACTCTAATGAGATTGTGAGAAAGTGAACAGTCAAATATTCTCTACAAATTTAACAAATATATATATATATATATATATATATATATATATATTTTTTACAAATTTTTTCTAATATCTACTACTGCTTATTTAACTTGCAATTTGTAGAATTACAAAACACCAAATACATATTTGGAAAATCTATTTCCAGGGAGAAATGTGTGTCGCAGGTTCCCGCGTTTATGTTCAAGAAGGAATCTACAATGAGTTTGCTAAGAGATTGGTGGAGAAGGCAAAGACATGGGTTGTGGGCAATCCTTTTGATCCTACTACTCAGCAAGGACCACAAGTAAGAACGTTTTTTCCTTTTCTGTTGCTTCCTAGGAAACTGTTTTGCTTCGTTAAATTAATAGGTCATACAAACGTAGAAGTATTATGGAATTGAATTTGTTTTAGTTTTAACTTCAAATTAACATTCAAAGAATTTGAAAATAAGCGATTCAAATCTGATCATTTAGTAAATTTAATGAGATGAGGAAAAATGAATTGATGTTTTTGGTTTTCATTTTGAAGCTTGCATAGTTTTACTTGGAGATTCAAAGTTCGCATCCCACTGCGACTCATTAATAATTTTCCTCAAGAGTTGATGACCCTTTTAGAAATTTATTAGAGTTTTGATTTTATAATTATCTGCTACAGACCAATTTCATCTAGTAGACTGGTTTGCAAACTATTTCTTCTTATGGCATTGGAAATGTTGTTCACTTCAAACGTTTCTTCCTATTTTCTTTGATGTAGATAGATAAAAAACAGTTCGATAGGATCCTCTCATACATTGAGCATGGTAAGAGAGATGGAGCAACCTTGCTGACAGGTGGTAAGCCTTGCAGTGATAAAGGATACTACATTGAGCCTACAATTTTCGCAGATGTGAAGGTCAGTTTGCAAGACAACATATTTATCTTTGGTGAAGTTTGTTGAGGCAAAGCATCCAAAGAAAATGAAATGAGTATATGGTTTCCAACATCCTGATGTGCACTACATGATTTTCAGGAGGAGATGTTGATAGCAAGGGATGAGATATTCGGGCCTGTCCTATGTCTCATGAAGTTCAAGTGAGTTCCAGTCCCTCTTTTTGCTCCCCTCTCTATAATCAATTTACATGAAATCCTGAGATAATTCTTAAAATAAATTGTTCATCTCTTCCATTTTTAAGCTTCCAATTCAAAGATGAAAAGAATTTCTTGATTCCCAGCAAACTCAATAAGAAACTCACTTTCCATGAACAATGAATAATTGTAGGACTGTTGAGGAGGCAATTGAAAGAGCAAACAATTCACGGTATGGACTAGCAGCTGGAGTCATGACCAAGAACATAGACTTGGCCAATAGGGTATCGAGATCAATCCGATCCGGTATCATTTGGATCAACTGTTACTTTGCCTTCGACATGGATTGCCCTTATGGTGGGTATAAGATGAGTGGCTCGGGCAGGGATATGGGGTTGCATGCTCTAGAAAAGTACCTCCAAGTTAAGTCTGTTGTAACTCCTCTTTACAATTCTCCTTGGCTATGAAAGGCTGAGTCTTGCAGACATACGAAAAAACCCCTCTCTATCAAATAAAAGAAGTTTTTTTTATTTTTATTTTTTTTATTTGAAGTTGTGTATGCTCAGTCATTAACTTGTAGACATAAACAGCTTGTAAGAATACTAAACTTCTGTGGAAATGGTTAGGCAGTCACATATGCCTCCCCTTTAATTGCAGTCTTTTATGCATCTTCATATCAGAAGATCACTCAAGACTTAATGTTTGATAAACTGAGGTTTACAATTGCATATCAAGTTATTGATAGGTTTCAAACTTAACGATGCAAATACATGGCATGAAGTGGGATTGGATGATCATGGAGACCCGCACCTACTACGAAGATGTGGGTTTAATGAAGAGTTTAATTAAAGTTCGCTTTTCTTATATTAGGAATTTGTGACTTAAAAGTTTTATTAGAACTGGTTCGATAAAGTCCCATCATGTACATATAGACAATGAGTTTAGTTTTACTAAGATGTTTATTTGTATTAGAATTACCTAGATTAGGTGTACATGGACTAATATTTTATATAAAAATAACTATATATAATGGCTTTCATGATGTGTACGGTGGTCGATTGATTAATGGGAATTAGAGAACTGAGAGAATTCTTGTGAGAGTTGTGTGTGCTTCGTTTCATTACTTGGCGGGTCGTGAGAGATCATGAGTTGGAAACGTGTTTGTTCTTCTGGTTTGGGTATTCGAGTGCCCCTACTCCATGACATGGGATTACATCGAAGGAATATTAACACAGCGGCCGCATTTTTGCTTTTGCACATTCGTCAAGCTACATCCATGAACTCAAAGAGCTTAACATATTGCCCACAAAATTATTGAAAGTAAATAAACTCATAAGTTTGTATTTCCCGATCATTATCTTGATAACATTTTCATTTTCTAGAATCTAGAAAGGGAAAAGATACCTAGAGTTAACAATTTCTAACTCATTCACTGTATTGAATGTTGTTATTTAGCTTGTTATGTTATTTATAATTAAGTTTATGTTTCAGTAGTAACTGAAGCTAATCATATATTCCTGCATTCTTCAAAATCTATGGCGCCAAGAATGAGAAGAAAACTCATTCAAACTATAACATGCATTATGCATTGCTTAAATTATCAAACACACGTATAAAATGGATATCGAGATTGTATAGAGAACAAAGAGACCAGCTTCACAAGGATGTAGTTGGAAAAGTTTGCAAGTTTTTTAGGTTGAAAATATAACAAATCAAAGTTTTCTATTTTCTAATGACATTCTTGAAGGATATTTGTTCATAATATCTTCTCCAAAGGTTTGCAAGATTTTGAGGTCGAAAATATAACAAATCAAAGTTTTCTATTTTCTAATGACATTCTTGAAGGATATTTGTTCATAATATCTTTGGGTGCAACGCGTAGACACATTCTTTACTTTAGAACTGGTATAGCAAAGCACAAGAGAGATTGAATTAGTTACATTTCTAACAACCCCATGATAGTCAGAAGACCATAAGTTAAAGTCCCGGTAGATAGTTTTTTGAACTTGCAAAGCACATCAATCAATGTAACCATTGGATAGAAACTATTTACCCAAAATATAGAAACTGAATTACAGGGGCTTTTCCTATGTAAGACCTTCAAGTCGACCACAGGAGCATTACAGCCATTTGGTCTATAAAACAACCGTTTAACGCTCGAGAAGTCAAGAGTCTAACAAAATCATCGAAATTGGGAACTTTAGAGACTCTTAAGTATCAATTGCTAGCTAACTCGAGGCTAACGGTCACAAAATTGAACATTATGTTTTGCATAAATGACTGAACAACAGCAGAAGACCATGATTCATAATTTTAACTGATGATCAAAAGAAACATCAGAAAATTAAATTCCATAGCCTACACTAGAGCAAGCACAAAGTAAAGTAATCCATATAAAGGTAACAAATAACAAACACAAAACTTGCCTCACTCTTGATTGCCTGCAAATTCACCTTAAGATTCATTGATGAAACCCTCCCGCCGACCTTCAAACCCTGGACGCATAAGCTTCTTCTCTCTTTTCGCAATGCGGCGCATCTTCTTCTGATGAATCTTATCAGCAATGTTTCTAGACCTCTTTTGCTGTTTCTCCGCCCTACCCTTCTCCACAGTCTCATTCCTCTCTTTCCACTTCTCCACACTCTTCTCATGCCTCTTCTTCTCCTTCTTCAAACTCTGCTTCAACAACCTCGGATCGTCATGAACTTTAACACCTGCAGCTCTACTAGTCGCCGCCGTCCACGAGTGCTTCTTCGACACTGCCTCTCCCTTTTCCGGATCCTTCTTATCTCCCTCCAATCTCTTGGCCTTCTCAAGCATCTGCGATTTCGAAAGCTTCCTCTTTTTCCTGCCTTTCGCTTCGCCTTCGCTCCCAATCTTCACATGACCAAATGTGAGCTTCTCGGATGCCTCATTAGCATCCTCATCAGTTCTATCCACCGAGTTCTCACCAGCCTTCGGTCTCTCCTCATCAGCTTCACCACCTCGCTTTCGCTTCGCCGCCAGACCTTCTCTCCTCTTCGATCTCTCTGAACTTCCGGTGTTCCGCTTCGACCTAAGCTCCTCGAGACGGCGATGGAGCCGCTCCACCAACTCCTCGTGAGTCACTGACCGATTCTCGGGATTCGAATGACCTAATTGATCATTATCATCATCATCATCATCATCACCACCACCTTCATTGTCGACATCAATCGATTTCTCGGTCTCCAAGCTCTGCTTCAGCAAATCCAGAGTGGAAGACGACTTGTCGGGATCCAATCGAGCCCTCCGAGCCTTCTTGATGTTCTCTCTCGACTCCTTCTTCGCCGATGCTTTGGCGACCTTGCTCAACCCCTGAAAGTACGGCTTCTCTTTGTCATCGACGGGAAGGTAAAACCGTGCGGGGACTAACTCGATCAACTTGTCGAAGAACTGCGAGTGTTCTTCGATGATCGATTCGAGATCCGAATTGTTGGCGAGAATCGATTTTTGGTGCTTCTCCTTCTTCATCTTCATTGCAAGTGCTGCCCAACAATGGATGAAGCCTTCTAGGGTTTTTTTTCTAATGGTGTTCGCTCAGGGAGGGTAGAGAGTCGGAGACCAAGAAAATCTAGGGTTTTTGCAGGGGCAAAATCGCATTTAATTTTTTTTTTTTGAGTCCGGCTAAGTGCACCCGCTCTTTACTTAAGTGCACTTGATTATGTGTGGCACCTTAAATTCAAATTTCAAATTATAAGTGCACCCCACATTTTTACCAAAATACCCCTTCATCCGAACCGAAGCACCCAACTCCAAAACCTTAGTCGAGACATCTATTTTACGTTCGACGACATATGACCGAAACTTATCCTTTAGGCTCAGTGTTGTCCAATCGAACCTCTTTTGTAAGATTTAGTTGACAATTACTGACCTAAAAGTTCAGTGAGTTTTGACCGACTCTCTAATTGAAGGTTCGTTAAGCTGTGATCGACTCTCCAACAAGAGATCCGGGTCTGCGAGACCTAACCACTCGATGATGCCTACAAATTGCAAGAAGAGAGTATGTGGAGGGATGGCAATGGAGTGCACAAAACATGAGGAAAGTTTAGTGGGGTGCACTAATCATTGTGAAGGGCAAAATGATCATTTTGTAGTAAGATTGACCTTTTTAAGTTTGACTTTTTCTGCGATGCACTTAGTCGGGGCTCTTTTTTTTTTTGGTAGAGACAACCAAAGTTGGCTTTATTATTTCAAATACAGGATATCCTGCTCAAAGAGTAACACAATTGAATTCGAAGCAGAGCTCTACAATATATATTGTCTCTCATTCTGTAATGCTTCCTTTGCCAGGTGGTCTGCATATGCGTTGTTGTCTCAGAATGTATGCCGGACAATCACCTCCCATTCCCTCATAACATTGTCCCTGATGTCCTGTACCAGAGGATCATATATATGGCCCTACAGGGAGTTCACAATCAGCTCCATAACCTCTCTCGAGTCTAGCTTTACGACCACCTTCTTAATTTCCTTACTCCAAGTTAACTGAAGGTCATATAGTACCCCCATAATTCCGCATAGAGTGGTGAACAACAACCTAACTTGGATTGAAAAGTTGATAGAAAGTTCCATTCGTTGTCCTTTAACACCCCAATGCATGTGGCCTCCTCTCTTACCGCACATACGGCCCTGTCACAATTAATCTTAACCCAGCCCTCAAGTGGACATTCCCAATATACAGAGCTCCTTATTGCACTATTGTTCCGCTTGAATAAGCTCTTTGCCCTACAGATATCATCTACTTTACTATAAATTGAGTGAAAGAGTTCAGACGCGGTCGCCAAATATACTCTCATTCCTACAAGCCTATAATCTCCAACAGGTCACCCCAAACAAGATACTCAAGATGTCATCTTTTTGCTTTAGATTGGTGGTGAGCCAGTCCTCGAGGCCCAAATTAAAGAATGTTGAACCCCCTGTATGAACACAAATAGAATGCCAGGCCCGGTGGGTAAGATGACAATCCCTTAGAGCATGAATAACAATCTCCTCATCCCTTCGGCACCTGTCACACCTCCCATCTTCTCTGATTGACCTTACTTGACATAACACATTCGTAGGTAGCCTGTTGTGTAAAGTGAGCCAAAGTAAAGTCCTGATGCGTTGAAGCCCCTTTCATTTCCATACACATTCCCAATGACGTATCAAGTGATTATTGTCCTTTCCTTAAGCCAGTTTATAGGCTCTCTAAATAACAAAATTCCATATTTTGTCAAATATTTAGATAGTTCGATCCGGACCCCTTCCTGGATGATGTATTGGAATAGCCTGAATCCTTTCACAGATGGCCGCAGGTAACAGTTGTTGACTCCTCAACCTATCCTAAGCCCCAAATGGTGTAACAAATTCGGACACACATGCATCCAAATCAAGACTTTTAGAGTCTGACAAAACATAATTCAAAATGGTGCCTACATTATCTACCCATTGATCTGTCCAGAAGCGAGTTAATGTGCCATCTCCAATACACTTAGAGAGTCCTGATTTAAAGAGTCCCCAGTAGTTTCTATGACATCTCCAAATCATAGAGGTCATTGCCTTTCTCTGCTAAATTGGACTATCTTCACCTTCTTTACAATATTTTCTCCTGAGGACCTGAACCCAAAGTTTTCCTCTTTCCATGTGAAATTCCCAGCATAACTTCAGGATGAAAGCCATATTATGCTTTTGAACTCATCTCAAACCCAGGCCTCATTTACTTTTGGCGGTACAAAAAGTTTCCCACTTGATCAGGTGTAACTTCTTCTTATCTGTTGTGGAACCCCATATAAAGCTCCTCATTATTCGGTCGATCTCTTCACATACATGGCTTGGTAACTTTGCTGTAAGCATTTGAAATTGGGAATGGATTGTAGGCTTGCCTTTGCAAGAGTAACACGCCCCGCCAGTGACAGTTGTTTACTCTTTTAATTCGAGAGCTTAGCCTTTAGTTTACCGTACATCTCCCCATATGTTTCTTTAGTAACTCTAGATTGCAGTATAGGTGATCCCAAATACTTCCCTAAGTTACTTGTCATGCCAAACCTAAATCTTCTACTAATATTATTCCTAAGACTATTAAGGCGTTATTAGAAAAGAATATCTTCGTTTTTTGTTGGTTGATCCTCTGGCCTGAGCACAATCCGAATTCATGTAGCACGTGCTTGATAACCTCAACTTGTTGAAGTGACGCGTTAGCAAACAAGAACATGTAATTGTCAAAGAATAGATGTGAAAGCCCGGACCACTCCTCCCCATTCTAACTCCATTCTAATCACCATTATCTATGGATTTTTGGATTCCCTGTGCCAATATCTCCATACAAAGTACAAAAATATAGGGTGAAAGGGAGTCCCTTTAGCAGATTCCTCTAGTGGGGATGAAACCTTCAGTGAGACCTCTATTCTAGAGTACCTACAACTTTGAAGAAGTGATATAAGTCATGATCATTTGCTTCAAACTCTCTGGGATGGGCAAGGCTCCGATGGACTATGTAACAACCCTCAAATTTTAACCCGACTTGTATGGCACTTGTCAGGACCATGACCCGGCTACGTGATACTAGACAGTATTTCGAACCTCAGGAGTCGAGATCGAGGTGATTTTATGATTCTTTGATGTGTGTAATAGTATTATAATCTAATACGTGTCTCAAGCCGTTCGAGCGATTTTTAATATGAATGAGTTTCCGCCTAGGTAAACAGGGGAGCAGAATACAATAAAAACATAATTAAATGAATTATTGGATAATTTAAATAATTATTTGTACGAGACAAGGCGAAACTATGCTCGTGACGGAGAAATACGAACCGAGGAGGCCAGATGGATTGGGGAACGTCATTTGAACGCGGGTGTTGGATAAATACACAACAAATGGACCATAGTGTAGGATTGTTAAAGTGACACAGTTCAATAGTGGAAAGCCCTTAGATCAGCCTCGAGATGTATGGTTAGGTGGAGATGAGTGGCCACAAATGAGACAACACCCCACCTAATTCACTGTTTGTCACTGTTCACCCATCATTTGGTGTTTAAAAACACCTTTTTTCTTCCACCACTCTCACCTCACGGTCTCTCTCTTCACTCTCGTCACTCCCTCTCACCCTCACTCACTTACGGCTTCCATCTCTCATCTCACCACCGTCTTCCCTTTCGCCGGTGACCAGACCCAGAGACGCCGGAGGTTGTTGTTGACTGGAGGTATGCATCTTCTCTTCTCTCTCTACCTTTCAGCTGTTGTCTCTCTTTCGATCTTAATCTCCCACTCTTCTCGGTCATGCTCCACGACCTCACTACTCTGGCCGAGCTAGTGGTGGCCGGGGTTCACTTCCCTCACCGGAGATCTCTCTCTCTCTCCCTTTATCTCACTGTTTTCATACAACTATGTTGTTTTATTTTCTTCTTTTCTGCCACTGTTGTGAGAGGCTGCCTTGAATGGTCTGGTCGGAGGCGATGAATGATGAACCACCGGAGCCCCAATGGATCTGGAGCACCCCCACTCGCAGCATTAGTATAGGGTTGTCAGTTTATGTTGTTGTTCACTATCTGACATATGTGTGTTGTTGTGTTGCTCGCTGGAGAACCACCGTGACTGGCGGTGCCACCACTGGACCACCGTGCGTGGGACGTTATTGGGGACCCCACCAAACTCCTACCCGGAGTGGTCAAATCAGTTTAGACAAGTACAAAATGTCGTCATTTCATGTGATATGTGTGGTGGAGCCTCGCCGGAAACTGCCTCTATTGGTGGTGCTACCGTCCGGACGACTATTAGTGGAGGTTATCAGGGATCTCACATGACCTTTGTTGAGGTCTCGCAACCCTTGGTTATGTCCGAAATTTTAATATGTTAGAGTAATGGTTACGTTTTTATGTAAATGTTGAGTTTGAGTCATGTTTATGTGGTGTTTTTAAACTCTGATTAGGTAAGGTATTTCCGGCCATCTTATGCCAAGGAAACCCCCTCCCAATGTTGGACAATACCAGTGTGTAGCCATGACAATGTCTTTATTGATTGGTGTTTTTGGTTATGAAGGTTTCGCGATACTTGATGACCAAACCACTTTATGTTTTTCCTATTTGGTTTTAAGGATATGGATTGGCTATCTTGATGAACATACGATATGTGTGAGAGATATAAGGACATAGGCTTACATATGGTGTGGCTTACAAAATCAAACGAGTTGTGGTGTTTTTATCTAGTTTTTCGATCGATTTTCATCGAGTTTTTGAGTCATCAAAACATTAGGAAAATACTAGGGTTTAAACCTCGATTAGTTATTGACTCGACCCATTAATTAGAGTTTCTGACCTTGTCAGGTGGTGGAAAACTCAGTGATACGCGTTAGGATTTGCGAGAGTGGATATGATTTGCGATAGTTCAGATAAGTACACTTGTCTTAAAGCTTGTGTACGTTAGTAAGCCAGTTAAGAAAATACCATGTGATTCATTTTCATTCCGTTGTGTTTGCTATTATCTACTTATTGCATCCCATTGCATATTCCTTGTATGTGTATTCTTGGCATAAGTGTGTGTCTCGAAGGTACATGGACCTGCACTAGAAGGGATAAAATGCGGGCACTCGTGCGCATGTGTGATACCATGTACTGGATTGTTGTGGATTTTGATGTTGCGACATCGCTGTTGTAGATTTGTTGTGAATTTTAGACCACTTATGGACTCTTTTGACTCGTAGAACATGCATGTTTCGATTGTTATTGTTTCCAGTATGTCTATCATGCATCTTGTCTATTTAAATTCATGTCTTTCAATTCCCGCATGATATTTAGACTGCCTTGTTTGATAATTCATGAATTACTGTTATATTCTTTTGGCATTACTTTCGATTTTTCTCAGTTGCTCACCGTCTAGTTTGTGATAGTGGGTGCAGATAGGGCGGAGTTCAGTAGAGGCAAGGAACCTTGCCTAGGAAACTTTTTTGTTAGCGACTGGACTTCAGGAACCTAAGAGTAGGTTTATGTTTATTTCTTTTTGTATGATGTTTTATATATATGGTAGTAGTTTTTGAACTGGGGATCATTTTTGAGATGGATACCATGAGTTTGTTATGCTGACTTGGACTTGAATATATCGGGGTTTTCCACATTTATATAGCTTCCTGATTTCCGTTTGATTGAGTTATCTCCCAATAATTGATTTGTATTAAATTTTCTTCCGCTGTGTTATACTTGCAATATCGCTTTCATAAAACTTGAAATTTGATGATTTGAGGCTGACTAGGCTCGTTAGGCTCGTTGAGCACCGACTCGAGACCTGCACGGGTCTAGACCGGGCGTACCCAAATGCATTAGGAATTTGGGGCCATTACAGACTGTTTGATGAAGTACCAACTCAATCTATTATACGCTTTCTCCAGAATGAATTTGATGGCCATCCACCCTTTCCTCCTTATTTTATTTTTCATAGTCTGGACCACTTCTTGCACTATAATAATATTGTCTGTAAGATTCCTACCTAGGATGAAACTAAATTGAGTGCGAGAGATCCATCTGTCCATAAAAGGTTTGAATCTGTTAGTAATTACTTTCGTGATTACTTTATAAACTACGTACATAGGTTGATCAATCTTAAACCTGCAAACACAGTTGGGGACTGGGATTTGGGGATCAGGACTAGCAGAGTATCGTTTAGTGAGGGGGAAGAACCCTATAAGCAAATAAGTTCTTAACATAGGCAAACACAGAGTCCCCCATAATTGTCCAATGATCTTGAAAGAAAATAGGACTCTAACTGTTAGGATCAGGAGCTTTGAATGCCCCCATCGAGAAAACTACATATCTAACCTCTTGGAATCTGACATCCCTATAAAGATTGGCATATTCCTCTGCTGATATAGTGCGAAAAAATACCGATCAAGACACTTGTGAAAACGAGAACTCCTCCTTAGCCTATAACTTCCTATTGAAGTTCTGAGCCATTATCCTTAATATGTCCTAATTTGTAACCTATACTCCTTCCTTATATATAGACCTTCAATACAATTCGATTTCCTTCTTTGTAATGTACTGATATGAAAATATCTAGTGTTTTTGTCTTCGTGTTGTAACCATTGGGAACGAGCCTTTTGAAACCAAATGAGTTCTTCCTGTACAAGAACCTCTTTAAGTTTATTTTGTAGGTTGTCTCTTTTGGTATATAAGGATGCAGAAGGGGCCATACTTAGCTTGACATCCATTTTCTCAAGCTTATACTGAAGGGATTTCTTTCTCTTGAATACATTACCAAAGACTTTTGAGTTCCAAGTTTAAAGTTTCTCCCCAAAGAGTGATGACGCTAATGAGAAACTTAAGTCCATGTTCCAATTCGTACGAACATATTTCGGGAAGGATTTATGGGTAATCCAACTAGCTAAGAACCTAAAAGGTCTTAAGGTCCTTGCAGGAATAACTTTACTATAAATCCTTATTAAAATGGGTCGATGGTCGGATTTAACTTTGAGGAGATGGGTGACTGAGCTTTCTGGAAAGCAAACCCGCCATACCTCGTTACACAACCCTTTGTTCAACCTCTCTTGCAGACGACCTCTGGACCAAGTGTACATCGCCTATATGAAGCCCATATCCTGGAAAGAACATGCTTGCATAAACTCAAACAGCTCCTTGCACTTAGCTCTATTCGTAGGGGCTCCTTCATACTTATCCATTGAATTTAAATAGACGTTAAAGTCTCCAAAGACTACTAAGGGTAATGAGTTAGAGGTTTGAAGATTGCTAAGATCTGACCATAATGATTGTCGCAACATCACGTTAGGGGATGCATAAACTGCAACACCAACTCCAACTACACTCCCCAATTGGTAATTGAAAAGTACCCATTGATTATTAGAGCCGAGGACATCAATGTATATTGATTTATCATCCCATAACAACCAAATGACTCTATAAAAGACCACTGCATCCTCCTTCAAACATCTAGGAAAACCTATTTTCTTGATGACTAAATTAGCAGTCGCACCACTGATTCTTGGTTCTAATATAGCAACTACGGATGACCTATACTGTATCATCAAATCCTTAAAAATTGTAAGAAATAAAAAGTGTTTTGCCCCTTGGCAATTCTATGAAAAAAATAACATGGATAACAGTACAAAAGAAGTAAAAAAATAGGGACTTGTAACTGTGACATGTCATAGTTACTGAGTACCATCTCTACCCTTGCGGGTATCGTCATGCATATTCACGTCAATCTCAAAAGCTTCCTGGGCTCGAGATGTTGCATTTATAGCTGTTTTAACCACAATCTTAATCCCTGGATTGATTGCCCATTGATCGTTGCCTTTGTGACTTTACTTCTTACAAATTTCAGAGACAAGTTCCTCCATTGATAAATTAGGAACCACATCCCACCCCTTCACAGAACCCAAAGGATGACCCCTATTAGTTATGTCCTGAAGAGGTTTATAAGTAGATTGCTTTATTGGTTGGTTCTCGTTCAAGCTCTTTGCTTTGTTCGGAGTTGTTACCAAAGATAAGACATCATTCGTCAGCGAGCCTTGGCCTCCAACTTTAACAGGCTTGTTTGCTTATAAAGAAGCGTTATTAGGCTTGGGCCCAACAACTTGAAGGACGTAGTGTTGAGCTTGGGTTGAAACTTTTTTCTTACTCTTTCCTGGATTAGCCTTCTTATCGGGTTGTTTCTTAATGGTTGGCTTCCCTTTGGACGAGGAAAATATCAATATATCTCCCTAATTCGACTCCTTGATACTCGTCATTTCTTCTGTATTCTGGTTGCTTGAAGATGCAAGCACTTCAAATTTGTTATTCAACTTTCCTTGTTTTGAATTAGACGGTTTTTTGGCTTAATATTTCCAGTTTTCGACTTTCTTTTTTGCGATTCTCCTCCATGATCTACGAAAACAACTTTTTTGAAAAACTCCTTGGTCCTCTGGTGGCGTCTCTACACAATCATCCAAGGCCCAAAATTACCATTGTTCTCCGTCGGGTGTTGCTGCCCTTGGTGGTTGCTGTTTTCCTTACTAGATAAACCAATGCTTCTTTGATTTGTTGTTTCCTTAGTTGCATTAAGTGAACAAGCTGTGCTATTATATCTTGTTTTCCCACACTTGGAACAAATACGTTGGATTCTGATAAGTCAGTATTTATAAAATTTAATAGTCTATTTTAATATAATTTAGTGTAGAAGTTTATAAAATATATATCTAATTATATTTACTTTTGGTTTTTAGGTGAAACAGAGTGCACGGTTGAATCCAAGGTGGAAAAATACTTATAATAGAGTATTTACTTGCGGTAATCAGATACCGAGAGAGTTCGTCTCAAAATATACACCGACAGTAGGGTAATTGGGTCCAGCATTGCCATGTGTCAATTCATTACTGGTCCAACGTTAAGACACACACCAGCAATGCCACATGTCGTCACACCATTTGTCCAGAGTGCCACGTGTCAGAAGCCGATTGGTCCAGTCGCGTCATATAGCAACGTTCTAGCTAATCGGTGCAAGCCACATCATCACTCCAGCAACGTCAGCACCAATCAGCTATCGTGACGTGGACAAGCACAACCATCTCCTCTCTCCAGCTGTTTGATTTGCCTCGGGATGCGTACAGGTGCTGTCTCCCAGATTTTTGGTGATTCACGCGAGTCTTTTTCCTGCCATGTATCCATGTCTGGTTGGTCCAGCATGTCACCACGCATCATTCCAGCTAATAAGAGAACGCCACGTGTCATGCCCACACCTCTCAATCACGTCACCAACACTCTTCTCCTCCAATCACGTTCTGCCACGTCATCCGGTCAACATAATTCACCCAATCAGATGCCAACACGTCAGCAAGTAACCAGAATTCAACCAATGAGACGCTGCCATGTGTCAAGGACGAAAAACACCCAAAAATAGTTTTCTCTCTCTTCCAGAGACCAATTCTCAGTAGTTTTATATATTAGGACTTTAAGTATAAATAGAAGATATCTATTATTCATCAGAAAGTCTTTTGCAATTATTTTTATTTAGAGATTTATGAAGAATATGTGTAGCTAATCAAGTCGTTGCCTAGGTCGGAGGTGAAGCAATTCAAGATTATTGATTCATGACATAACTTGTGAGATCTATTATTTTTATTATTTAATTTAATTTAATTTCTTCTATTTCTTTATTGTTGATTTTCATGAATATCGTTTAAATCTAGGGTATGTATGTGGCCATTGCATGCTTTTAGGTGGATAATCTATAGTTAATTGACTCATTAGTATCCATAATTGTACTTTTGGGATAATATAAGTGACAAACATTCACTCGATTGCCGTAAAAACCTTTCTGTTCTTGAGTGCGCAACAATTAAATCTAGGTTAAATCGGGAGCGGACGCAATTCGGTTATCTAGGATTAGTATTTCCATAAAAGTTTATTACTGCGGTTACTATGTTAAATCTTATGACAGATGTTTAGGATTATGCATTAATTAGGGAAGTAGTTAGTAGCGGATGTCCTAGCTATCGAGATTAGGGGAATTAGAAATTTCTGGCGGATATCGATTTTCTATAGCTAGTTTAGGAGAATTTGAATTAATAATTGTTTTGGGAAAGATTGACGACTATGATATGCCATTAAATCTTGATCTTGGCTTGTGGAACCATAGACCAAGGTGTTTTCTTTCATTGATATTATTCTTGCAATTTTAATTATTGCTATTTTTATTTTAATTGTTTGCTCTAAAACTTCTTTTTAAAACCCCCATTTTTAATTAACTTAGAGTGAAACTCAAGTCCTGTGGATTCGACTCCGTGTTTACCACTACTACACTCTTGTGGGATTGGTAACTCAATTACGGGTTATATTTGGCATGCACGACACGTGATCAGATTCCTATGTATTCCACTTGTAACTAAAAATCATCCACCCGAAAACTTGACATCAGAGGCTTTTCAAAATCTAACTCAATAGCTACCTGAGTAAAACTTCCTCTGTTAGCTGTATTGGTAGCCAAGTCCACTTTGATCAGCTTCCCAACAACACCCCAAAGTTCCCAAACTATTAAATCATGGTAATAGTTAGATGATAAGTTAAGAAACTGGATCCACATTGTAGCCTTTACAATTGTTGCGTACGTCACCCTGAATCCTGGAAACCATTGTTGAACTGACAACACGTAACCTAAGATACCCCATGGCTCCCCCAAGAGTGCCTTGTCCCTATCCACAGCGGAGATGAATTGGACTAGGTAGAAGTCATGGGAGAGATCCATAACTCTATATTCACTCTTAGGATCCCATAGGGCACTGATCCTATTACTGAGCATTCGATATCCTAACGCACGTCCGATTAGCTTCACGACAACTGCATTTTCCATTTTCTTTTCCATTTTGGTATGCAAACTCGGTGAGAATTTCACCATGGCCCTATATTATCCCTTTCTATGCAGACATCTCCCACCTCTAAACCTATATTCTACATGAAACGCTTGTTAGCTTTGTAGAGACGGTCCTTGTACGTTGAATTAATCTCTCCGTCACCATCACCATTTACGTCTATCTCCATTCGAGCGTTCTTGGATAGCTTTTGAAAGATAGAAAACTTTCAATAGGGAGTTCCCCCACCCCCAAATGGAGTTATGTCCCTGGAGTTGTGGACATAATTACCCCTCATTAATGACCCTTTAATTACCCATCTCTCTCTTTCTCTTATTGAAGGCTATTTATGTCAATTTATATCTTTTATTGTTTTTTTTTTGAAACCACAACTAACTTTTATTCATTTCAAATCTCTCGCAAGTACATTTAAAAGAAATGAGGGAGCAACATCTCACTCGTTTCAACCAGACATAGAACTAGCTTCCCTTACTAATATAGGAGCCGCTACATTCGTTGATTGACAAATAAAAGAAACACTATAGGACCTCAAGCTCATTACCAACTTCACATAGTCATCAATTATAGCTCCAAAATAAGATTTATCTTTGTGCCTATTCCGGATTGCTTGAACCACCTCAAGTGCATCAGACTCCAACTTTACTCTTCTCTCGCCTTTGTCCTTCAGCTAAGATAGTGCCTCTCTAACTCCAATAGCCTCAACAACCTTTGCCTCGAATATCTCTTCATACTTTTCTGCTAAGGCAACAACGAATCGTCCACCATTATTTCTTAGAACCATTCCATATGAGCTAATTCCTCTCTTCAAACACTGCTGCATCTACATTACAAGTGACAAATCTTTCCCTCGGTCGTTGCCAACTTGTTCGGATCATAATCAATGGCTCGGCCTGGAGGTATGCCTTCTCTGTTTCGCTGCCTTTTATGCTGCTAGGTGTGACTTTGCTCCCTCGACAATATATGTGTGTTGACTGATGTCGATTACTCCAGATTGTAGAGTTTCGATTATTCCATATGCTCCATGTCACCATTGCCACCATTTCCATCACTTGTTTTGTAGAGTCATTGAACAGTTCACTCATCCATTCCATAAGAGAATTGTGTGCTTGAGTTGTACCAATTCTCAATTCTTCCCAATATTTCCTTGTCTTAATACATCCTACTAAAGCATGGAATACATTTTCAGCTTCCAATTTACATTCCCCATACATTGGCTCAATTGTTACTCTCCAACTAATCAGGTTCATCATCGTTGGTGAGTAGTCGAGGACTGCCCTCCATAGGAAAGTTTTAACTTTCAGTAGTACCCCCAAATTCCAAATCCCACTCTAGAATTCTTCTCTTCTTTGAGACATACTCCCATTAACATTCACCACAACTGCTTTATAGCCACTCATTACAATATATGTACCTTTTGAGTTACCTTCCCATTCCCATTCATCCTTGCTATAATGATAAGAAATTGGGATTGCCTTTATCAACTTCTGAGAATTTTCGTGTATCAAAGTATCGACTGTTGGGTTAAAGAACTCAACTAAGGATATTATTTGAACCTTTTTGTTTTCCTTGTTTGGTAGCCATGGATCACCGCACACTTGAATTGAAGTTCCATCTCCTACTCTCCATCTACATTGATTCAAAAATGTTGCCTGTGATGCTCTAATACTTCCCCAAACATAACTTGAGTTCCTTCCCAAATTAACTTCTACAAATTATGTATTTGGAAAATATCACACCTTCAGTAATCTCGCTGACAATGATATGGGATTTTCAAGAAGACGACATGCTTGATTCATCAGCATGACAATATTGGAATCATGAATTTTTCTCATTCCTAATCCATCTAGCTTCTTTGGCACACACAATTTCTTCTAGTCACCCCATCAGATCCCTCCATGCTTATCCACGTCCGATAGCCACCAAAATTTGTTCATCATTTTCTCCAAACTGTCGCATGATCTCATTGGCAAAAGGAATAAACTCATCACATAAGTAGGTATGCTCTGAACAATTGATATATCAGTACCTCTTTTCCAAGTCTAGACAACATTCGCCCTTTCCACCCTTGTAATCGACGATGAACCTCATCCGCCTTTTCCACCCTTGTAATTGACGATGAACCTTGTCATGAATATATGAGAATACTTCTTCCTTGTTTCTCCCAACTTTACTTGGTAGTCCCAAGTAATATTTTATTGTTTAAAAATTTGCAACTTCTCTACAAGTTTAAAGTTGAACCAAATATGAAAATATTAACTCAAAGGAGATAACTCCATAGTAACACTATAAGTTAGCAAAAATGAACCAAACAATGCCAAAAAATAAAATATAACAACCGCCTAAGATATTAAGTGCACTTCAAATTCGAATTTCAATTTATGAGGGCACCCAACATTTTGGGGTTATTCAAAAAGTAATGTTCGTTTTCTTTTATATTCAACAAATTGGGATGATTTCTTTAAAATTACAAAAATAATGTATTATGTGTTTTGAGAAGGTATAATTGAGTGTGGTGAATATGAATTACGCATTGTTAGAATGAGTAATTGCCTTGCCGTTTTGATTACATGAATTACTTCTTTTAAAAAGGAGTCATTTATTAAAAAAATTAAGTGTATGGTTAACTCCTTTTGAAAAATGAGTAATTCATGTAACTCATATACCTAGGCAAACTCATGCATTGCCATGCAAATTCATGCAAACCCTAACCCCTAAATTGAAAATACTACACATACATCAACACAAACCACACTAAAACACACATTGGTGTGTGTTCCACACTAAATCGAGGTGCATATGGACCACTCGTACATCAATGTGCGTTTCGGTATGTCCATGTTGCATTCCTCAAACTTAACACCATTTTATTGAATTCCTCCAACAAATAGTTTAAGTACACAATAACACAACGAAAGTGACATTTTACCTTCACCTTTACATAGTGTTAGGGAAACATGCATCATAAATAATTCATGATAAAGAAAATGCAAATGGCATAATAGCAAAGCCAAATTGAAAAACCCAAAAATTGCATTGATTGCTTTAAAAGAGATAGCTTGTTTGAATATCTTAAAGTTAATTCTCGCTTTTCCTCATAAATATGGGAACTAAAAATTGGTCTCATTATACCTTTAGTACTTGATTGCCTCCATCTCCATTTCCATATACAACATATATGAAAATTTGCATATAAATGGGAGAAAAACAAATGGCAAAAAAAGTTGAAACAAATATACAAATCCAAGAAGTTACAATGACATCAAAGAAACTCATACAAATGTATGATGCAGGTCTATCGACGTTGACATTGCTCCTCCGTGAGACAAACCTGACGTACTTTATTTCGATATGGATTTCTCCGTGTTTGTACGTTCGGCTGAGTCTGTTGAGCTCGTCGATCTTGCGTGGAGTTTTGGTGAGTCGATTATTCTTCTTCCTCTTGTTCACTCGATTCACTTCTATTACCAATGTTATCAAAAAAAGGGTTTATGCGGCCACTTTCCTAATCTAGGGCACCGCTCGGCGTAATCCCATAATTAAGCCCTAATTCAATCCCGTATAACTTAACTACATATTAGTCAGCCTTTCTAACCCATTTGCCAACTTGCACACGTTCATGATAAATAATACACTTATCACATTATTACACAAATTTCTGGGTTAATTAACACTTTTAACAGTTTACTAAAATAGCGGAAGTCTTAGCAGTTTATGTGGAAGCAATCAGATAAATCCTAAGTGTGAAAACTAGGAAATAACGATCACATGATATATAATGAAATGGCGAATATAAGCCAGTGTGAAAGTCATGAAAGGTTAGAGAACTATCGCTTAACACAATATACATCCCAATAGTATCAAAAGACATATTAACAATAATAATACAAAATATCAAAAACCTACAAGTTTGGACTGTATCTCGTTCGAGGCTTAAAGGTAGTCATCAATCTTCTCTTTGCCCGACCTACTGCTCGACAAACGATGAACATAAAAGTATAACAGTAATTCCCAATGATATAATTGTAGTGGCCCTAAAATTTGAGGTCTCCACGTCATGTGCCGCGCGTGGGCCTACAACCTTGCCTCAACTTGGCCTAGCGGTGTCCCACGCGCATCGTGTACCATTTATCTTAATAATTTGTCAAATTAGCTAGTTGACTCAATTTCATCTGTTATTGTCATTTTGTTCGTAGTGGAAGACTTCAAATCATGATTCATCAAATAAAAAGTAGTAAATCATGTCATCGAGCATTTTCCTAGTGTGAAAACCCAACTAAAGGACCATCAATATATATAATGTTCCATATGTCTCAAAATGTCAAAAATACCTCAAACTGTATCATATACGTGCTAGGTATCTCTCATGTCCCATCCCAAAATAAAACGAGGAAATATAAATAAACGTATGAGACAATTGTAGGGAAATCGATCACATGTAGTCCTCAAGCTTGCATCATCACAACAAAACAGATGACGAGTCTAGAGTGAGTAATCTCAAGGATCTTCACCGAGTAAATATAATAAATGCTGGAATTTAAAATACTATTAAATAAACATGCATAAGAAAAGTAATAAGACAACTGGGAAGGACCCTCGCATGAATATCAAGTAGTAGTGAGAGTAAACTCGAACTGGCTGAAAACCATGAGTCAACTCGGTGGTCCGGCTTAGACCATGGTGCACCAACATATGGCTAGGGAAACAACAGTCAGGTCGACAATCCACCGACATACTTCTAAAACATATGCTATGATATAATGTGCCACATGCCAACGCAATAGATAACCTAGCTGGAGTAAACTCAACTGACTGTAAATAAATACCTTGAATGGAGAGTAATTGAATAACATGATATGAATTCAATTAAATCAAGCAGTAAATACTCAAAGTGAAATTCAATTGTGATACTACACACCTCAAACCGCGCTCTGTGTCCCGAAAATAATCCTCGGTCTGATCTCACTCACGTTTCGAGATGTGCGCCTGACAGCTGACTATAGTCTCGTAAGTCCCTAGTATCTAAATAAACCATTTTATGTGATTTAGTGTCAAATTAATTGATTTCATATTTTGACAACAAAAATTAAAATTTTATTCTAATTTATAGTTGTGACACATTTTTCATGTTACACCGCGTTGCCAAATGCCCGAAAAAGTCTCGAAACTCATTTTCAAACCCTTTTTCTAATTTCTCACATTTTTCTAAAATTTTTCAAATTTTTTCATAATTTTCTAGCTATTTTTCATATTTTTCTGTAAATTATTTTATTTATTAAAACTATTTTTAATTTATTTTAAAAATATTATTTGAAATAATGTGGGGTGGGCCCCTTGAAGCGAGTTCCACCCGACCCAACCGGGTCAATCCTGGTCTGGCCCAGGGGTGCACGTATGTGCGCTCCCTCGTTTCTTCCAAAATAGAACGTCTTTGTTTTTTTTTTTAAAAAAAATTCTTTTTCTCTTCTCTTTCTCTTATTCTTTAACAACAATAACAACATCAGCACAACCTCTTCAACAACTTAAACTCACCATTAAAGCACCAAATTCTCCCAACTCAACAACACAATCAACAACTCCCAAAATTACAACCAAAACATAGGAAATGACTAGGAGATCATAAATCTAACCTTTGTTGATGAATTCTCTAATCATATCTCTTCAAATCTTCAAGTCGAGAGCTCAAAACCCTCACACCACCCTCTCAATTTCGGACTTAACAATAGAGGAGAGAGAAAAAAGTGGTGGATTTTTGTCAAACATTTGAATTTATAGGTCCATTTGCATCATATGTGTTTGGACATCCCAAGACTTGATCAAATGGCTTAAATTTGGCCCAAAAGTCCACCAAAGTGTAACTTACATGGATGAATTGTTCTCAAACTAATCCTTTTGTTGACAAAACCACTCGATTCCCGGTGTTCCTACGCCAGATGCCCGAGCTGCGACTTGCGCCGTTGTGCATGTTTGAGCTACCAATCCATACAACAACATTTATTATTAATTATTTAATGCATTTTGTTAATTTATTATGTGTATTATCCCCTGGCCTAGTGTATCAGTAATTTGCCTATTTGGTACTTGCATCAACATGCTACTCGAGGCAAATAGCCGTCATACTGTCTCGCTGGTAGTAAACAACATACACACATATTGCGATGTAATTTAACTAAATTGAACACACACATCACAAAACAACTAAGCAACAAGCAAAAATGGACTGTATACCTAATTCGGGCGTGCCTTTACCTAGCTGCGGGGTCCACGAGCATTCGAGCTGGCATCTACGTCTGTAATTATGTCATAAATAATGACAAATTAGATTTGGGCCGTCACAGTAATTATACACATTTTCAAAAGAAAGTAACGACATTTAAAAGCATAATAAATAGCCAAGAATTACTCTAAATAAAACATGCTAGAAAATATAGGGTATGCACAAACGAGACTGAGACGGGCTAAGTAGTAATGATCTAGGTCCAATCAGCTGTGAGTTACATTACATCAGCCTTGTTCCACTAGCGTAGGGCATGAGCTCTCTCTAACACCTCAATTATATTCATGATATGTCAATTCTCGCCGATCACCTCGGTTCATTATGCCGTGAGTCGCGTGAGTATAGTGGAGAGTGGCGATATCTCCAAAGTCTAGTGACCCCATGTGTCGTCCACTCTGATTGGTACAATGGACCCTAAATTCTAGAACTACTTTTATTATCAATAAAGACTCGAGTTAGGATTGGATGTTAAGACTAAGTGCTAAGCAATGCACACTATTCGCGAGTACAAGTCCCCAACATAAACAACCACCTAATAACATGCTATTTCTAACTTAATATCAAACAAAACAACAAGGCAAGACATGTGGTATGCAAACGAGTTTAATGAATATCAATTAAGTAAATGATGACCACAAAGCCTAACATTTGAGGAGTAACAAAGGCAAGTCATGATATTGGATCACACATGCATAACATAGTCCAAACAGACCAGTAATAAACCACCAATATGAAAGAAAATGTTAATAAAGACATCAAAGGGATTAATCACACTCAAGCAATTTCCCACTTAATTCTTGACTTCCTGACGCATCAAAACCCATGCACCTAGACGTTTCCCTAAGCTCATGGTGTGGTTAGATATGAGTTAGGGTGCTTTCAAGTTAGTTAGAGTAGGTTTAGGCTAGCTTATAAGGTTTTAGTTTGGCTTAAGGGGTTGTAGGAAATTGGAGAAGTTGCAGGAAAATGGTTATCTAAAACACCCAGCGCGCTCGCCAGATTGCCCAATGCCCTGAGTACAGAAACCTAGAAAATTTGCAATTGATTTTTTGGGTTCTTGACTTGGGAATCACTCCTCCATTACCCCCTGGACCTTGTTCTAATCCAACAAGGTTCAGTACAAACTCGTCCAGCAAAAATATACACCAGACGCTTCGTATTTATCATCAAACATCAAGGAAATAAAGATTAAATATGCATATTCATGGAACTTTGGGGAAGAACATGATGAACACTTAATGGTTCATTTCAACACAACCAAAACTAATTTTTCTTGAGAACTCTTGTTGTGATTCCAAGTGAAATTCAACAAGGTATCTAAAAATGACATTAGATTTTACAAACAAACTTGTTTTAAGACCCAAAAATCAAAAATTCAGTTCTTCATGAAAACCCCTAATTTTGAGCAACTTTGAAAAAATCGAAAATTAAACTTTGAAATACAAATAAATGATTTCATTTTGATTATAAACAACATAAAAATACTTTAAAACAACTTGAACATAAAAGCCCCATGATTAAGACCCTACAACCTTTGAACTTAAAGCATGAGTGCATGAACTTATACCTAAATTTTGATGTTTGGTGTTGCTAGCCTAGGGATGCAAATGGGTAAGGTAGGGGATGGGGACCTCATTCCCATACCTGTACCTACTAAAAAAATTTATCACCCATACCCATACCCATACCCATACCCATACCCATACCCATACTCATCTGGGATGAATTCTTGTACCTATCCCCATACGCGTCAAATCCCCGTAGGTAAAATATTTACCCATTTCATTCCCCATTGGGGATCCCCGTAGGGATTTTCATGGAGATTTTTGAGGGGATAGGGAATCCCCATAAGGAAAATATTCTTCAATCCCACTTAATTTTCGTCAATAAAGAATTATAAGAAATACGGAATAAAACATACATACATAACACAATTGTTGAAATTCCATAAAAATAAGGTATAACGTATCATGCAATTAATGTTCTAACTTCTAAATGTTAATAATTCAAAATCTCATTAAGGATTCTTGTCATGTGTATAATGAATATTTTGGGTGGAAACTATGTAATATTATATATATTTATATATATATATATATATCATATGGTATATAAATAATAAATATCATATGGTGTATAATTGATATATAGGGATCCCTATGGGTAATCTTCATAGGTATCCCCATTGGGTATCAGGATCCCTATGGGGGTTACCATAGGGATCCCCATGGGTATATACCCATCCTTGTACCCATACCTTTGTGGGTATGAGATTTTATACCCATCCATGCCTCCACACCCATTTAAAATCTCCATACTTGTACCCGTTAAGGTAAATCCCCATCACCCGTGAGTATTACCCTACCCATTTGCATCCCTATGCTAGCCCTTGCTCCTTATCCTAAGTGATGTACTGTGCTCATAAACCCCTAACTTCTAGCTCGGATCTCCTATGTACCACTTTTATTTTTGTTCGAGGGAAGCATGTAATGAGAAGCAACATGGTCTAAGTGTTGAATTTATATGTTTTGGTTTTCATCTAGATGTATCCACCTATCCCCATGAAATCTTGTGGAAACTTCTCACTCATACATTCCACTAATTCAACTTAAGTGACTCAAAACTTAAACACATGTTATGTGGGAGTGTGTGCTAGCACGTATCCTAAGGCACGTCTATGCTTCTCAATTTTTGTTAAAGACTATATGACTTCTAATTTGATTCACTTAATGCATATGCTATAGGTTATGCACTTCAATCATTTGAACTATATTTAAATAAATTTAGACTTACCACAAGTTTAGCTACCCAGTCCCCCGGCTCACACGTAACTCGAGGCACGTCCTCGGTCGCGTCTCGATACGCTTCGATCTCATTTTTTTGTTCATGTCTCTTTTTAAAGATTTCAAGTCTAAGTCAAGCTTCCAATTGGGTAAGGATAGTATAAGGCTAAGAGTGTAGGTTTTATGTTAGGTTGAAAGAAGTTAAAGTTTGGTTGGCTCGAGGGGGTTAACTAGAGTAATCATATTAGGTAGGCTAGAGGCGAAGGGTTATATCAAAGACGGCCTAAATCACTCCCTCAATGGTGGTTCGATCATAAGAAATATGCCTCAAGTAGGTGTGACCCTCGTTCTAGTACCATTAAAATCAAACTTGGCAAAAGTTTGACCATCTACCTTCTTTGGTATATAGTACAAGGCCCAAACAAAGGTCTAGCCTCCTATTATGTGATCTCAACAACACCGGACACCGTACCAAAGTGAAGATGTCTCCAAAACCTAAAAAAATATCAAGTCTCGAAAGCAGCTTATGCAACTCATCCATAACCAAAGGCATTTAACAAGGTTTTAGGCAGCTCTAAATGTCCTAAGCTAAATGATCCTAAATGCATCTAACATATGCAACATAAACAACATTAAACAGCATGATTCTAGATAACATACTATATGAGATGTCACGAAATGCATGAAGATGCAAAATAATAAGAATGTGACGAGAAAAAGAGAAACACAACCATACATACCATTCCATGGAATACACAATACTCAAAAAATATAACTATTACACTTGATGTCTTGCTCAAATTCCATACCAACCAACTGAAAGTAGTCCACAATCCTTAAAATCACCCCAATCTTATTCCAAACCTTGTCCTCAAGGTTTTTAAAATAAGCAGGAAGGTGACAATCCACAAAGAAATAGAATGACATGATACAAATGCAAAATGTTTAAATCTTCAATCAAAAGAACCTGATACTCTGGGCGTCCACTCATGAAAGAACAACACTGTGATGACTCAAACCTACAAGAGAAGCGACGAGTAAAGGGAAAACAAAGGGACTCAAATAAAGACAGCTAAGAAATAACTCAATAAAGCAAAAAAAATGAGAATTCGGGCTGCCTCCCAATAGCGCCTTTGGTTAATGTCGTTGGCTCGACTTAATCCGACTTCACCTCAGCGTTGGCTGAGGTGGTTTGCAACAAGTTTCTCTACACCACTTTTGTCTTTAATGGTGATGTCAAACTCCTGAAGCAGGAGTATCCATCTAATGAGACGAGGCTTCGCATCCTTCTTCGCCATAAGATATCTCAATGTTGCGTGATCTGAATAAATAATCACTTTTGTGGCAAGTAGGTACGACCGAAGATTCTCAAGTACGAAAATAACGGCTAAAAGCTCTTTCTCGGTCGTAGTGTAGTTAACCTGTGCATCATCCAGAGTTCGGGAAGCATAGTAGATGACATGAGAAGCTTTCCCAATGCGCTGCCCAAGCACAACACCAACAACATGGTTGCTGGCATCGCACATAATCTCGAAAGGAAGCTCCCAATTGGGAGCCTGAATTACCAGAGTAGAGGTGAGAGAAGACTTGAGTGCTTCAAAAGCACTCATGCATGCTTTATCAAATGCAAAAGGCACGTCTTTCTGCAGGAGATAACACAGGGGTTGTGTGATTTTTGAGAAATCCTTAATGAAGCGGCGATAAAAGCCGGCATGACCGAGGAAAGATCGGATCTCACACACATTGGTGGGGTATGGTAGCTTACGAATGACGTTGACCTTAGCTAGATCGACTTCCACCCCCTAAGAAGAAACAATGTGTCGTAGAATCAAGCCCTGACCGACCATGAAGTGACATTTGTCGTAATTCAGGACGAGACTCTTCTCCACATCTGCTGAGTACCTTTATCAGATTGCTGAGATATTCATCGAATGAATCACCATAAATGGTGAAATTGTCCATGAATACCTCAATGAAATACTCGAAAAAATCTGAGAAGATACTGATCATGCACCTTTGAATAGTGGCTGGTGCATTGCATAACCTGAAGGGCATGCGTCGGTAGGCAAAAGTGCCAAATGGACATGTGAATGTTGTCTTTTCCTAGTCCTCAAGAGCCACAGGCACCTGGTGGAACCCTGAGTAACCATAAAGACAACAGTAGTGTGATCTGCTAGCCAATCTCTTAAGCATTTGATCAATAAAGGGCAGAGGGAAGTGGTCCTTATGTGTAGAAGCGTTAAGCTTCCTGTAATCAATGCATACCCGCCATCCGTTTTGGATACGGGTTGGGACTAGCTCTCCCTGAGAGTTAGTGACAAAAGTGACACCTATTTTTTTAGGTACTACTTGCACCGGGCTTACCCATTTACTGTCAGAGATAGGGTATATCATGCCGACGTCAAAGAGTTTCAGGATTTTCTTCTTCACGACGTCCATCATTGGCAGATTAAGCCTCCTCTGGGCTTCTCTCGAAGGTATGGCCCCTTCCTCCATATGTATATGATGCATGCATGTGGAGGGGCTTAGACCCTTGATATTCGCAATGGTCCACTTGATTGCTTCCTTAAATTCCCGGAGAATTCGGATGAGTTTCTCTTCCTCTAATGAAGAAAACTTGGCCGAGATAATTACTAGAAGTGTGTCATTCTTGCCCAAGAACATATACTTAAAGTGCTCAGGAAGTGGTCTAAGCTCTAATGTAGGTGCTTTAACCAAAGAGGGTAGAATAGTATAGTTAGTGTGGTGTAACTCCATATAGGAAGCAGTAGGGGACGTGAGTTGGACAGATTCCAACTCATGACAAATCTCCTTGACCCCAGTATCGAGGATAAAGATACCCTCATTTAAAGAAGTGGTGTTAAGATGATGCTCTAATACCACACGCAACTCATCGGACTCCTTCGTAATAGATGCAACATCAACGAGTGAGTCCACAAAATCCAGACAACAAACAACTGAGGAGACATCACTAGGGAATCTCATGGTGTCATATATGTTAAATTTGATTACCTTGCCATCGAATTCCATAGTCAAAGAGCCATCATGAACGTCAATTTTTGCTCTTGCCATTTTAAGAAATGGCCTCCCCAACAACACCGAGGACGAATACGGGAACGATTCCTCTTTCGTGTCTATGACATAGAAGTCAATAGGAAACACAAGCTCGTTTACACGAACAAAGACATCCTCAATGACACCCTCTAGTCTCACTACCAAATGGTCAGCCAATTGTATGATGATACCAGTCTCGTGAGTGGGCCTGCCTTTAGATTCTCATAGATAGAGAAAGGCATAACATTAATTGAAGCGCCCAGGTCACACATGGCATTTTCTATGCTCACGTTCCCAATTATGCAAGGCACCGAGAACATCCCGGGGTCTTTACATTTGGGAGGCAACTTTTTCCAGAGGATAGCAGTGACAGATTTCCCCATTTGGACTTTCTCATTGCCTTTAAGCTTTCCCTTATTAGTGCACAGTTCTTTAAGGAATTTCACGTAGCGCGGTACTTGCTTCAGGGCATCCAAAAGCGGAATATTAATTTCCACTTTTCAGAAGGTTTCTAAGATTTCCTTCTCTTCCTCCTTTTTCTTATTCAAGATTAAGCGTTAAGGGAAAGGAGGTCTCACAGTGAAGGAATGTGGTACTTTTTTTTTTCAGGCTTTTACTTTTGTTTAGAACGAGACGGAAGTACTTCAAGCTCATGTTCTTCCTTATTGGCTTTTGAGGTCTGACTCCTGGGTTGAGGCTCTTCTAACTCTATTCCATTCCTAAGAGTAATCGCACTAGTGTTAGCATTTGGGTTGGAATGCGGTTGCAAGGGCAACCATCTAGGCTCATTCTATCTTGCCAACTATTATGTCATTTGACTCAATTGAGTCTCAAAATGTTTAATCCAGTAATCAGTGTCCTGTTTTTGACGATCTATCTCTTGTTTATGCTGAGCAAAGAGATTTTTCATCAAATCCTCGAGAGAAGAGGTGTTAGATGTGACGACCCGTCCACAACCTAGGATCGGGTCGTCCGGCCCAGACTGCCATTTGGACCCGATACCTGAACCAGGCCCAAATAACGGTCTGGCACGCCTAAACAAATAAACCTGCGAAAAGTACATTGGCTAAACAAAGGATAATAATTGCGGAATAAATACAAAGAGATATCCTTAAGCCAATAGATTTAAGTTCACAAGAATATCTATGAAACTATAAATGGGTTCGTATTGAGTTAAACTATTAAAACTCCCAAGTGGATCAACTAAAGGTAAGTAGGTTTCAAACTACCTAAAGACTTATTTTAATTACAACCCAAGTTTAATAGTTTCAAAATCAAATATACATGATATATATCAACTCAAGGCTCACATCAAATGAAGACTTCAAGCTCGTTTCTCCCTTGTCTCAATTCTAGCGCACTCGTCGATGAACCTGTATTGTAAGTGGGGTGAGCTAAAAGAACCAACGGAGCTCGGTAATGCGGAAAACCCGCTCAACCATCAAATATGCAAGTAATACCTAATAAGCATGCATAGTCTATCATGTATTTGAAAACAAACAAGGATTCATTAAATAGTTGCATGGTAGCAGGATTAAAAAAATAGACTTATAATGAACCATCAAGTACCATCATAGACATAAGATTCGTAAGTCACAAATTGTAACAACAATAATCATGAATAACATTAAAGAGATTGACAAATCATTTCATAATTTCAAACTTTCATATAAATGAGGGGGTTTCACGAGATTATGTACTATAAAATATAATAATACGATAAGTCGATGTTCCATTCAATGCATATTAGATATTGGCAAGAATCCGGTGACCGATTCTCCTACTCTCAAAGTGATAAAAACAACCAGCTAGCACACAGGCCTTATGTGCCCTTTCGTTTGTCCCATCAAATCAACAGTAGGTTCGTCCAAGCCATCACCGATGCACATCTCTATGTCTCAAGAGTACAAGAGAAGGTAACTCCAACTCATATCCCTATGTGACATACTTATGAATTCAATTAGTCAAGTAAATCCCTCGGTGGTAAACTCCACACATCCTTGGGTGTTAACGACCCTCGGTGGTACCACAACATTCTGAGGTATTCTTTAAGACCCTCGGTGGAACTCCACACATTCTGGGGCCATGGATAACACTGCATTCACATTCCATAGATACGTAGATTCGAGCAAATACCACGACGCAACCCATAAATCCCAAGTCTTTAATTCAAATTATGAATCCTAAATATAACTAATAATCATGCCATATTTGATAATTGAGCAAGCTCCCCACTTACCTGCACTCGCCGCAAATCCTAATCTCGATCCTCTCGCGTTTGGGCTCGATGTGAACCGTCTCGCGAATCTAGACAATTTGAAAGAATAATTACTTTATGTATCTACAACTATACAAGTCTAAAATTAATTGTCTAGACCTTAGAGATTCACCCTATTTTATAGCTGACTTCGCTAAAGGTTATTCACGACTTTAAAATCGACACTTAAAATTAGAATCGATGATTCGAGTAAAATAGGAATGTGGTGATGTAAAACAAGAAAAATCCGCTAAGACTTGGTTTTTCCAACATAAATCGAAGACGTTCGATTAATTATAATTAAAAAGATCCAAATCACCATACAAGACTCAATTTAGACTTTAAATTTCCAAATGACAATATTCAGTCAAAGTCCACAAATTTATCGAATAAGTTTATTTCCCAAAGAAAAGATTCAAAGTCCCTTTTTAAATCTCAACTCAACCTTAAATGCCAAATCCATATCAATAAACTTCAACCGCGTTCAATTTGTTAAAATCATGGTAAAACCCTTTCATGTACAGTCAAACTATGGAAAACAAAATTAATTCATCCATAATACTCGTTATCATAAAGCTTAAAAATTTGAATAACCTATTTCAAGACTAGATCTAAGAAAAACTGAACAAACTTTGCAAATCATCAACTCTCATTGTCAATACCAACACCAAGACAATAAATCTAGGGAGTGTTAGAGTCTCACCATGCCTTCAATGGAGTCTTTGACTCAAAATCCTTTCCAAAATCTCATTCTAACATAGATCAAATCTTTCTTTTCTTATTTTCTTTTCTATTTTCCTCGCATGCTTGCCGCTGTCGATGCCATCGACCCTTTGGTCTCCAAATCTTCAATAAATAATAAAAAAATCAAGGAGGGAAGTGAGGTTGTACCTCTTTTAAGCTTGAACTCTCCTCTTGTTCTCCTCATCTCCATGTGGGTGTTTTACAAAATTGGGGCTAGGGTTTTATTTGATTTGCTTAAATAGCATTAGGGTTAGGGATTAGGGTTATGACTATTTACAACTTGTCTAAAATGCCATTTTGGGTCATAATCTCAATTGGGCTTTCTTATTTAAAATAAAACTTTACTTACTCCCTAACTCATATTTAATTTGACAAGTTTAGAATTATATTTTCACATCAAACACCCAACATATTTTTATCATAAAATTACCAAAATACCCATAGGTTGGATCATGGAGGATTTGGGTCGTTACAATATCCTCAATTTTAAGAACTTTCGTCCTCGAAAGTAAAAGTAAAGTACAACGTAGTTTGGTGTCTGTCCATAAGAATTTCTTTTCGACTCATTGTTTAACTGAGGTCATCTTCACCTGCATGCTCTGCTCGTTTCCCCACATGAAATAAAGTTTTACCCCTGACTTTAATATATCTCTTTTTTTTTCATCTTGCAAACTAAAATTCATAAAGCCCACCTTATGTAGGTCATCAATAAAATCATTACACTCAGCTAATTTCCTAGTTCTTCTATCGTCACATGTTCTTAAGGTATTCCTTTATAATCTTCACCAAAATCGCAATATACGCTCAAGTCGCTCAACTTACAGAGATGTAGAACCATACTGAGATGTGATCTGGTGCCTATCTGTGTCAAAGAATATCTCTGCCTATCTGGTATTGAAACCATACCACCGACTGGTAGTAGGGAAACAAGGATAATTGTCTGCTATAACATGAGCACTAGCACACCATCTCTATTAACATCTCGGTTACGTACATCATTGAACGACTCATCATGTCTTTGCGGCTTATCTGTGAAGGCTACAAATAGACAGACATAATATTCCTTTCTAGAATAATACCTTAATATTATTGGCATCACATGTTTATTGACATTCATTCTTTTAAGTTCATAATTCAAGTCAACTTTTGACTAAACTCACTTTGTAACTCCTCTGTCACACTTAACTGTTAATTGACGTAAACAAGCTTCCACCTTTAAAATCTTGTGGAATATTTTTAACATCGTCATTATTTCTAAGTAGATTTTAGCATTCATCTGAATGCGCTCCATTGCATCACCATTTTTTTTTCATACCAAGATCTCTTATCAATATTTCTCGATTTTCAGGGGATCTATCGTATTGCGTCCTCGCACTGATCAATTCTCACGATCCTAGGTGACTATTTTAAACATTGTTGACTTAGTTATGACCCCTTTTTAGTATACAATGGTCCATTCTCATCTTTCTAAGCTAACTCTTAGCTCTTATAATGTGTTTAGTACCTCACTCTCTGAGAAACGAATGTGATTTAGCTTTCATGTTTCGAACCTGACATTCACGTCATTTCTTGGAAGTTACATAATCTATACTCCAGAAGTGGTTATTAAGAACTCGTGTCATACTATGATCTAGTTATTTCAAGTTCATAACTCAAACTTATATTTCAATGTATTACACTCGTGCATTACTACTGTCGCACTGTATATACGTTTTGTTGGATACTTCAACCATAAAGTACAAATCTGTGTACATAAAACTCATATAGGTTTATCTTGTTCGACTTGTTACTAAAGCTTTAATTTAAGGGTACTCAAACTCGTATTTACACCTATTTCGAGAATTATCTTGCACTATTTAGCTTATGATTCATTACTTATACTTAGCACAAAACCATTCATAGTGTTCTTCATTTTCTCCAAATTCAATGATTCTTGAAAATAAGAATATCAACCGATTTCTCATGGGATTGATTTAAAATGACCTCATACTTAGGCAAACCCTTATGCCACATAATTTACTTATGCTTGTCACTTGTTACGGTGTCGACTTTGATTTATTCATGCATTATCTCCACGTATTGATATCATTAACACTTAACCATTTGAAAATGTATTGCTTACCCGTCTGGGTTACAACCTCAAATTCTCTTACGCCATCAAATTAGGGCTTTCACTTTTAAACTTATACTAAGCCTTCAGGCTTCCAAGTGTAAACTACACATTTTCTTTAACAATTATTTACGGTGTAAAGTTTATGAAATTATATCTTTACTCGTATATTCATGTTTCATTGCTAGTTTAGGGTATTTCCTCACCATCCTTAATTATTTTGTACGTATTGTACAGTATAAATCTTATTGGGGTTTGATCCTAACCTAGGATCCTCACTTTTAATAGTCGACCTATCACTGATCAAATCTTTTATCTTTCCTTTCAACCATTTAGTTTGGTAGTTTATATATTTAATGAAATCTTTGACTTTTATGCAAAAGATCACAAGTTACTTCCCACAAGTGGTTTACATGATTCTTCGTGACGTCACCATTTCGATTACAAATTTTGTTCTTGAATATGGTACTATTGCAATACATATTGTCTCGAGTTCGCAATTCTTCTCATCACCAAATTACTCATTCGTTTTTCTATGGGTCGATCCTATTCTAGGATCCCCAATTTTAAGAACCAAGTTATTATTGACTAAAGTTATGTGACAATCATTTGCCTCGATTACTCTTCAACATCATTTTTTATTCAACCATCCCCTACCAATTAGGTTAGGTTTCATTTTGACTCAAAAGCTATGAGTCCACACGACAAATCATATCAGAAATATTCTTTTCATTGGTGTACCCCCGATTTTAATGATTCACTTATCATCGAGTTCATTATAATATCATTAATTGCGTCATACGCTCTTTACAGCCTACTAATATAACTCATACATACCGTTTAGTTTAGTACTTCCTTTAATTATTCAGTCATGATACTGCTATTGCGTACTCTCCATTCATTTCGAACACAATTTATCAATTCCTGGTATCCCCAACTTTATGAATCAACTCTCTTCTAATTATGTTAGAATAATTTCTTTGTTGCAGTGGTTACCTTTGATTTATATCATTTTAACCTCAGATCTTGAGTCTTTACAACATCTACAAATTTTCTACTTGGCAATCACGATCTTCACACATGGCTATTTCACCGAAATAGTCTTTGACTTTGGATTCCCAATTTTAGTAACTTACCCATCTTTAAGTGTACTAATTTGACAATTTGTATTCACTAGATTTTCTCATTGAGTAGTTTTCAATGTATTCTTTAATTTCTCATTT
This sequence comes from Stephania japonica, assembly GCA_039657345.1. Lineage (NCBI taxonomy): Eukaryota > Viridiplantae > Streptophyta > Magnoliopsida > Ranunculales > Menispermaceae > Stephania > Stephania japonica. The sequence continues at coordinate 40,177,871 of CM077559.1, forward strand.
GCCATCTCGTACATTATGCACTTACGCTTTGAGCTTACTCTCAATTTGGGTTCTCATTTCAAAGTGTTGAGTTTCCATTTTTCAAGCTAAATCAAGCTTTTATTTTTTTATTTTTTATTTTTTATTTTATATATATGTATATATATCTATTTTTTTTAAACACCAAGGAAAATAAACTATTTCCTTTTTTAATTGTTTACGCTTTCCAAACTTTGTACGGAAAAGTAGAATGCTTCCTTAAAAATCTCATCAAAATGTGATAAACACCTACTCAACAAAATACAAAAATCATGGTCCAACACAGTCGAGAGAGTTGATCTTCGAAAAAATAAATTGCATGAAACAACAAAATTCGATTCATAGTATTAACTTTCTAATCGAATTTATAGACCAATGATTCATTTGCATCCTTACTAGGATTGTTAACTTCCGTTTGCAACAAGATATCATTAATTTTAATTATCCTAATAGAGTTTTCGGCGTCAGGGTTACTTCTCTGAAATGTGACCACGTCACAATTCTGTCTTGTGTATTTAGCGTGGCGTCACATTGTCATTTGAAGTCTATCAATATATGCTTAAGTCTTTATTTGCCACTCTATCGTTAAGTATAGGCACATCTCGCCATACAATTTCCACTCTAAGTTTAGTCGTTCTATCAGAACCATTCTTACAGCAAAGCATTGTAGATTTCATTGCAGCGCATGTGGAACCTTCTACGGACTTCCCTTCGATTTTCTTGTGTCGTTAATTGTCATTCCCAACTCGTGGAACCAATGTTTCACGTCTTAAGGAAAGACATTTACCTATATATCTAACGATATATTTATATATACAAAGTAGCAAATAATCATCACATTAAGTCTTTTTCAAATTTCTTTTATCCCATCCCATCCTAGGATTTATTATTATTGCGTGTTAAGTCGACTTTGAACCAATGTCCCATACCACTGATTTGTTCGACTTAACTTGACCTTTAAACTTAAAGGTCCTACATCTTAGGTTTCCCTAACCTAACGTTTCCCTAGGTTCTAATCCCTAGGCTCTGATACCAACTGTGACAACCCGTCCCCGACCTAGGATCGGGTCGCCTGGCCCAGACTACCATTTGGACCCGATACCTGAACCAGGCCCAAATAACGGTCTGGCATGCCTAAACAAATAAACCTGCGGAAAGTACATTGGCTAAACAAAGGATAATAATTGCGGAATAAATACAAAGAGATATCCTTAAGCCAATAGATTTAAGTTCATAAGAATATCTATAAAACTATAAATGGGTTTGTATTGAGTTAAACTATTAAAACTCCCAAGTGGATCAACTAAAGGTAAGTAGGTTTCAAACTACCTAAAGACTTATTTTAATTACAACCCAAGTTTAATAGTTTCAAAATCAAATATACATGATATATATCAACTCAAGGCTCACATCAAATGAAGACTTCAAGCTCGTTTCTCCCTTGTCTCAATTCTAGCGCACTCGTCGATGAACCTGTATTGTAAGTGGGGTGAGCTAAAAGAACCAACGGAGCTTAGTAATGCGAAAAACCCGCTCAACCATCAAACATGCAAGTAATACCTAATAAGCATGCATAGTCTAACATGTATTTGAAAACAAACAAGGATTCATTATATAGTTGCATGGTAGCAGGATTAAAAAAATAGACTTATAATGAACCATCAAGTACTATCATAGACATAAGATTCGTAAGTCACAAATTGTAACAACAATAATCATGAATAACATTAAAGAGATTGACAAATCATTTCATAATTTCAAACTTTCATATAAATGAGGGGGTTTCGCGAGATTATGTACTATAAAATATAATAATACGATAAGTCGATTTTCCATTCAATGCATACTAGATATTGGCAAGAATCCGGTGACCGATTCTCCTACTCTCAAAGTGATAAAAACAACCAGCTAGCACACAGGCCTTATCTGCCCTCTCGTTTGTCCCATCAAATCAACAGTAGGTTCGTCCAAGCCATCACCGATGCACATCTCTGTCTCAAGAGTACAAGAGAAGGTAACTCCAACTCATATCCCTACGTGACATACTTATGAATTCAATTAGTCAAGTAAATCCCTCGGTGGTAAACTCCACACATCCTGGGGTGTTAACGACCCTCGGTGGTACCACAACATTCTGAGGTATTCTTTAAGACCCTCGGTGGAACTCCACACATTCTGGGGCCATGGATAACAGTGCATTCACATTCCATAGATACGTAGATTCGAGCCAATACCACGACGCAACCCATAAATCCCAAGTCGTTAATTCAAATTATGAATCCTAAACATAACTAATAATCATGCCATATTTGATAATTGAGCAAGCTCCCCACTTACCTGCACTCGCCGCAAATCCTAATCTCGATCCTCTCGCGTTTGGGCTCGATGTGAACCGTCTCACGAATTTAGACAATTTGAAAGAATAATTACTTTATGTATCTACAACTATACAAGTCTAACATTAATTGTCTAGACCTTAGAGATTCACCCTATTTTATAGCTGACTTCGCTAAAGGTTATTCACGACTTTAAAATCGACACTTAAAATTAGAATTGATGATTCGAGTAAAATAGGAATGCGGTGATGTAAAACAAGGAAAATCCGCTAAGACTTGGTTTTTTCAACATAAATCGAAGACGTTTGATTAATTATAATTAAAAAGATCCAAATCATCATACAAGACTCAATTTAGACTTTAAATTCCCAAATGACAATATTCAGTCAAAGTCCACAAATTTATCGAATAAGTTTATTTCCCAAAGAAAAGATTCAAAGTCTCTTTTTAAATCTCAACTCAACCTTAAATGCCAAATTCATATCAATAAACTTCAACCGCGTTCAATTTGTTAAAATCATGGTAAAACCCTTTCATGTACAGTCAAACTATGGAAAACAAAATTAATTCATCCATAATACTTGTTATTATAAAGTTTAAAAATTTGAATAACCCATTTCAAGACTAGATCTAAGAAAAACTGAACAAACTTTGCAAATCATCAACTCTCATTGTCAATACCAACACCAAGACAATAAATCTAGGGAGTGTTAGAGTCTCACCATGCCTTCAATGGAGTCTTTGACTCAAAATCCTTTCCAAAATCTCATTCTAACATAGATCAAATCTTTCTTTTCTTATTTTCTTTTCTATTTTCCTCGCATGCTTTCCGCTATCGATGCCATCGACCCTTTGGTCTCCAAATCTTCAATAAATAATAAAGAAATCAAGGAGGGAAGTGAGGTTGTACCTCTCTTAAGCTTGAACTCTCATCTTGTTCTCCTCCTCTCCATGTGGGTGTTTTACAAAATTGGGGCTAGGGTTTTCTTTGATTTGCTTAAATAGCATTAGGGTTAGGGATTAGGGTTATGACTATTTACAACTTGTCTAAAATGCCATTTTGGGTCATAATCTCAATTGGGCTTTCTTATTTAAAATAAAACTTTACTTACTCCCTAACTCATATTTAATTTGACAAGTTTAGAATTATATTTTCACATCAAACACCCAACATATTTTTATCATAAAATTACCAAAATATCCATAGGTTGGGTCATGGAGAATTTGAGTTGTTACATTAGAAGATTCTGGCAATGGATGCCCCCTCGACATGAATCTCTGGTAATTTTTGTTGTGTGGGCTGTAGCTGAGGTTTAGGTGGTTCCGTGTGTCCTGATTGTACGTGTTACCATATGGACCCCTAGTGTTTCCATGGAACTGATTACTCAAAACATTAACCTGAGGTGAGTTCTCGAAAAATGTAGGACACGCATCCGAAGTATGCGCAGTAGCTGAACAAACGCCGTAAGGCTTAACATGCTGCGACGACTGGTGGGTAATGAGATGTTCCACCAAGTTTGTTAGTTTCTCAATGGCGGAGTTAGAACTTCCTCCATCAGAACTACTCTGACCGGACTTGCCCCACTTTGCCCCGTAATGTCGAGATTGATTAGCCATACTCTCGTAAAGCTCTATCATCTGATGAGCTATTCTATTCATGATGTGACCACCACAAGCAATATCAACATTTCTCTGTTCCTCGTAAGTCAAACCATCATAGTAGTAACGGGAAATGCTAATGTCGGTCTAGTTATGTTGGGGGCAACTAGCGAGTAATCGCTGATAGCGCTCCCAATATTAGTAGTGGGGCTCGTCATCATCCATAGAAATGCCAACAATCTGCCAAATAATCTGTGAAGCTCGTGAACTGAAGAAGTAGTGATCTGTGAAGATAGACACCATATCGGCCTAAGTGTGGATAAATCTAGGAGGGAGATAGTAAAGCCAATCCTTGGCATTATCCTTAATAACAAAAGGAAATGATCTAAGCATGACAGTTTCCCTGTTGGCATTCAAAGGTTTCAACGAATCGCAGTTCTGTTGAAACTCATTTATGTAGGATATGCGGTGTTCATCAGGTATTTCATAGAAGGATAGCAAAAGGTTAATGAAGCTAGACCGTAACTCAAAGGTCCCCGTATCCAGAGAATAGGTAATGCACAACGGATGTTGCGTAAGAAGGTGTTGCACATTCAGAGAGGCTCCCCAAGTGTGAGGGGACGATCTGCTCGTGCATCAGAAACTGCGGTAGGTGCATGAACAAGACGATACACACCTCGAGGTGGGTCGTTTAAAGCTGGATTATTGCCATGAGGGTGATCAGCAAGTCGACGATCGTCGCGAAGGCGATCATCAGGGGGTAGATCTCTATTATCCATTGCTGGGAAAAGATTAGACGAGCTCGAGGCTTGTTGACTTCTAGACTCTCGTTCAAGGTACTTGCGAGTTTGCTCGATCTCCGGATCGAAAGGAAGAAGTGGTCCTGCTGGGTTAGACCGAGTCGAACTTCGGTGCATAAAATAAATAAATAAATAAATAAAATCCTAAAGGAAAGGAACTTGGTTCCCAGCAACAGCGCTAAAATTTGGTCACACGCCGAACGTGCCAAATATATATATCATGTTGATATATACTGGATCCTACAATGGATTTGTAGTAGCGGTAAAGACGGGGTCGAACCACAAGAACCAAGTTATTCCTTTAGGAGGTGCAAAAAGGGAAAATCGGGAGTTTTATGAGTGAACTGGATTAAGAAAAGACAAGAAAGTTAGCAAGCAAGAATAATCAAGTAGGGAAGTAGAGAATTTAGTAAGAAAAGTGATCCAAACCATCAACTTCACACAACAATCTTATGAAAAATACACTGATCATTGACCTAAGCAAAGATAGATTGAATGTCGCGATCTACTGTAGCTATAGAATCCCGTAAGACGTGAATTCTGTTGGGAAATGTGCCCTAGGTCAATCCATTAACAGTCTTTATGAATACATTTTAGTTAATATAATAGAGGATTTCATTTGCTGTTTATTATAATTGATTTGCATGTTTACATTATAATAAGATCCATGGGTATTTACAGAAATATCCTAAATGTCCCTAGTCGATTATTATATTGGGAACTATAATGAATTAAGACTAGTGTGAGTCTTGATTGATGATCATACGATGATCATACGTATAGGAATACGAATCAAGATCATGAGTACTTGTTAGGGAACAAAGCACTGGACCGACCCGCTATGAGAACATTACATGGATTAAGTCATAGTTGTTTCTCATGATAGGTATATTTTTCAGTCCTCTGACTTGAGATTACCAGAGACTTCAACTTTAGGAATACAGTGATTTGACGCAATCAAACGTTGTCTTTAACCGGACGAAGGTTGTGATTGGTTACTGTGTGAATAATGTGGTGAAGTTGTGTAATCGAGATATAATTTGTCCCTCTCATATAAAGAGAGATATCCAGTGGATCCCTCGATATGTTAGACTGTTAAAAGGCCTAGTCTAATTAAATTGATATTGATCAATGTCACTTAGATGTTTTCAGTCTACCTAGAAATCGAGACTAGTACGATTGAACATGTTGGATGACAATTCCATGCCTTATGTTTGATCAAAAGGATATCGTGTGACAAAAGGATGTTATATACACTATTGATTAGGTTATATCGATTTGATATTCGTACAACTTGGGTAGTCATAATGTCTTGCTAGAGGCCGCTTATGACTTGTATACCAAAATGTGTTTTGGTACACTGCCAACGTTGTATGAGCCTATTGGGTCGCACACTGAGAATGGTTTTGCGAGATTTTAAGATGGTTTAGAAAAATGAATTTTATATGATAAAATTCATGACAGAAACGTCCTTGTAGTGTATTACACTTATACTTCTTTAAGTAGGGGTATATGTGTAATTTACTTAACCGTCTATATACGAGGGTTGTATAAATAGACGCTTTGAGTTAGAATACAAGTACGAAAGATTTTAAAAGGGCCGAAACTCTATTTTTGTTTTAAGAAACAACTTAAAGTTTTTGGTATCCTCTGGATCGTTTTGGAGAGAAACAAAAGGTTTGGAATTCTCTCGAAGCTAGCACTTTGAATCTCGGCCGCCGTTCGTGTGTGGACAGCTAGTAGAGGGCGTTCGTCATTGGCAGCGCCTTAGAGATCGATTAACCTGCAGAGAGGTATTGCAACTGAGGTATGATTAAGTTTTCATAGTTTAAACATGTTTTAATGGAATCAGATTCGGATCCTGTTGGGGTTTTTCTCAAAATTGTTTTGTAATCTCCTCTGCGCATGAACCCCAAAACCCAACAAATTCCTCGTTCTCCTATTACCGATAGTTAGGGTAAGACTTCTAACTATTACCCTAATCAATTCACATAACCCTAGGCACGTACCTTGGGTTCAACATGATGACCCCTCTAATTTATGATTCATGAGAACACTACACCTAGATAAACGGTACAACAAGCGTGTTCGATTCAACCTATGTTTCTAAGATACATGGTCTAAAACTCTATGAGGAGATTAACTCAACCAGAGCGACCACTTGCCACAAATACGAGTCTTTTGCACGATTATGTATGCATTCGACACGATGGCGATAGGTCTCAAACTACAACTAATGCGAGGGCCCTTCACATCAATCAAGTAATCGACCATAATAGTAAGAACAATACCAAAGAAACTAGAAAACAACAATCAATTAGTGAAATTGAAGAATAAATAGATCTTACAGCGATTAGAAAGTCATAGAATAAATGTTATCGGTCTTTGGTTTGAATCCCCGAAGGATTAGCTGGACATAATTGAAGTAATACACCACGTTCTTTTTATTGAAGAAAGACAAAAAACACAAATACCCTAAAATAATATGCTTGTTGCCTCTGTATGTTCTTCTCTGAACAAAAGATGCCTCTACTAATCTCTCAACCACAATTTATAGATGTATCTTTGTAACGGTTGGTGTGATTTATGCCCATTTGAATGTTTTTATGATTAATGGCATGATTTGTGCATCGGGATTGATTTAAGCATTTTGTGCAGGTTCAAAACACTTGTCATGCTCTGATTGGCCAAAAATTGTACTCTGTTGACGTGTCAGAAGTCATTGGTTGAGGAAGGTGTTGGTGACATGCTGGCGTGGCACGTGGTGCGGGATTGGTGGAAACGACTGATTTGCGTGATTTATGGCATATGATTGGTGGAAACGGCTGATTGGCGTGATTTGTAGCGCATGATTGGTGGAAAAGGCCTGTGAGACGCAGCTTGACCAATAAAATCATAACACGTGACAAAATTAAATATTCTATTATGAGAAAATCTCAGCATCCAATTACTGCAAGTAAATACTCTATTTTGAGTATTTTTCTGCCTCAAATTCAACCGTGACCTTGGATTTACCTAAAAGTGAGAGATGAGTATAATTTTAGTGGTATTTTAGAGACTCTGACATAAAAACACACATAAACAAATGGTAAATAATGCATATTAAATGACTTATCAAATTCTCTCGAATATCCAAATAGGTCTGAATATGACCCAATACCCGGGGAATTGACCCAAAATAGTAGAAATGGGTAATATTTGGAAAATAGAAAAAATTGACAAGAAATTACAATTAAATATAAATAAAACTCTAACATGACTAAATTGGATTGAAAATGATTAGTAGGTGCTTAGTGGATTGGTGAAGAGCGTACGTGATAGGTTTGGCAACGTGTGAGAGCTGCGAGCGCAAAGTTTGCATTGTATTGTGAGTAAAACCAATGAGATTATTTATATTATTTTCATTTGTGCATTTAAATTGGGCAGTTATTTTTATTGAGTAGTATTTCTTTGTGAAATATAATTTCTTGAAATTCGTTTATGATGTCTATCTTTAGTGGATTATCGACTTTGTTTTTCCTTGAATTCCTTAATGAGTGGTCTTTTGGGTCTAAATGGGCGGTATGGTGGTTATAGGTGTGGTGAGACTACTTAGTGATATCTTTCACCACTGTAACTACACGAATTTTGGACGTGCTTAAACCCGCATGTTTAGGGATTAGTAGTTTGACCGTGAGTTAAATTGTTTGTAGGCTACGGTAGTGTGTTTCATAATAAACTGTCGATGGTTTGTTTAGGTCCAGAATTTGTCAGGGAGGTCAGGTTGTGTACTTTGTGTTGTAATTGATGGACTTGAAACACTTAGATGCCTTTTTGCTTTGTTCTGTCAATAATCCTTTATTGTTGATATCTCGGTGATTTTCTTATCATGCAGTTTTCCTTTATCTTTATGATATCCATGCATGATAGTTGATTTGTCATTTATTTGACATTTAAAATTATATTGAAACTCTACTTGGTTATTACTGTTATCTTCTGTACTAACCATCCTTTTTATGAAGGTGGGTGCATCCTCTTTATACTACAGGATTAACAGGGGGAAAGGACCGACGATAGGCTATTGACGTTGATGATAGCTAGGTGACCTCCTCTTACCTACAATAGGTTTTTTGTATTATTGTATATTATGTTTTTGACACACTGGGATATGGGTTTGTAAGAAATTTTAGGACATGTATACTATATTTGACTTTTCTTTGACTTGTTATACTTTGGATGTATACATATGTGGGGTTTCCACACTTTAGGTTGTCTTGACTAGTGTCTTAGGGTTATTGCTATTAGTTTGAGATTTTTAATGCTTATGATCTGATAACCCTAATATGGATAACTCAACCTTAAATTTCTTAATTAATGATAAAAGTTAAGGAAGGCTGACTAGGCTTGCATTGACTATGCGAGAGTCGACTCAGGAGTCTCGGCCAGGTGGAGCCCAGTTCTGGGGTTGTGAAATTGGGGCCATCACATAGGAGGCGTGGGTGTGGAAGTCGGTGTCGTCTCGACTATCTCAGCCGTAGGAACAATCACGATCGGGAGAGTCTGTGTCATTAGAGCCGCTAATGTAATAGTGGGAGGCTCTGGCTCTGGCTATGTAGTAGTAGTAGTAAGGATGGTGTCGGTAGTTGTCGTCTGTGTAGGTGGAGCGAATCGAGCAGTCATTAAGGTGATGAAGTCGGTCAACTGTTGCCCCTGAGCCGTGAAACGATCGGACAACCTCTGAAGATCCTCGACCAAAGTAGGAGGTTGGCTGCTGCCGGCACCCTCGTCGTCACTCTCACGTGTGTTCGTCATTGGTGTCTGCCCGTTGACAGTGAACTCGGCATCATAGATATCGCGTATATAAACACATGAAATGAACAGGTACATATAATAACCCCCATATCACTTTCACTCAATTCCAAACAAAAAGATTTTCTAGGCAAGGATCGTCTGGTTTTCACTTCTAAGGTTTGTGTCTTATTCAATTTTGTGTATTACTTATCGAGAACATTATCTCTAATACCAACTGTGATGGCCTATTTCTTAATTTAGGGCACCGCCCAGCCTAATCTTGTAATTAAGCCTTAATTCAATCCCGTAGGACTTAACTACGTATTAGTCAATCTTTCTAACCTATTTGCCAACTTGCACGCGTTCAGGATAAATAATACACTTGTCACATTATTACACAAATTTCTAGGTTAATTGAAACTTTTAACAGTTTACTAAAATAACGGAAGCCTTAACAGTTTATGCGGAAGCAATTAGATAAATCCAAAGGTGGAAACTAGGAAATAATGATCACATGATAAATATAATGAAATGGTGAATATAAGCCAATGTGAAGTCATGAAAGGTCGGGGAACTATTGTTCAACTCAATATACATCCAAATAGTATCAAAAGACATAGTAACAATAATAATACAAAATATTAAAAACCTACAAGTCTGGATAGTATTGCGCTCGAGACTCAGAGGTAGCTGCCAATCTTCTCCTTGCCTAACCTACTGCTCAACGGATCTGCACGCACAGTCATAAAAAGGACGATGAAAACAAAAGTACAATAGTAATTCCCAATGATATAATTATTCACAATTCCAAAAGAAAGGAACAATATTTAAAAAAATAATAAATAGCCAAGAATTACTCTAAATAAAACATATTAGAAAATATCGGGTATGCACATGAAACCACACCCAAGAGGGGGTGAATTGGGTGTATCGAGAAGTTATCGCCTTTTTTAATTTAGTTCAATAATCAAGATGCTATATGCTCACCAAAATGTGAATATGGATGCTATGCAAGTGAATAGGATAGAAGAGATGGAAAGTGACACACGATTTATAGTGGTTCGATCCAATAATCTACATCCACTACCTAACCTCCCCAGTTAGGATTTTTAAATCCCCACTTATATTGCATATAAGTGTTACAACATAAGCTTTCAAGTCTAGAATGCCTAATCACAATTAGGACTTCCTACCTAGCCGCAACTAGGATTTTTGTCTAGCCTTAACTAGGTCTTCCCTTTGACTTAGATTCCACTAAGTCTTACAATCATTCAATTATAACCAATAACTGAAAAATAATCAATTACACCTTACAAAGTAAAGTGGCACCAAGTTCAAATACTAGCAAGCCTCCTAGAGCCTAACCACTCTTATGAATGCAAGTATGAGAATAAATGAGATATGCAAATATGTCACTGATTTGTGCAAGTCTCAAATATGAAATCGTTTCAAATAATAATATTTAGTGCAAAACCGATTTCAAAGCCAAGAACAAGAAGTTTAATAAAATTAAGTTTAAGTGCAAACTTTTTCCAAACCAATTCTAGGGTTTAATAAAATAAGTTTAAATGCAAAAATCCAAGATGAATGTGTTCAAAAACATAACAAACGATTTTCCAATTCAAACACACAAAACTATGTAATTTAAGCACAAGAAAAAGCTAGAACAAAGGACTTTCTTATAACCCCACTAAGGTGACTTGAAAATCTATTTTGAGTAGGTTGTTGTACACCTTTGGAAGCTTCAAAAGTGCTGGATTTTAGAATGAATGGATAGCCTCAACAATCTTCTTTATCTCCTTCACAAAAATCAATATTCTCTTTTTTGTAAGTATTGAGCTTTTGTGTGTTTTTCTTTCTTGTTTCAATAAAACAATGTTCTTGGTGGTTATATAGTATTGCACATCTCATTTTATCAGTTAGTGACCATTCTACGGATCCAAGGGCTCAGAATTATTGTGTTGCACATCTCATTTTATCAGTTAGTGACCGTTCTAAGGATACAAGGGCCCAGAATTCATTAAGAATTCAAATTAAAGTGTGTTTTTCAGCTTTTAAAAAAAGCTATATGGAATGCAATTAGCGCGTTAATGTTGAGACATAGCGCGCTAACTCTGCACTTAGTGCGCTAATAATAGTATTAGCGCACTAACTGCAGGGACCTCAAAATAATTAATTCTTTCCCTTGTGTTAGTGACTCTTAAACTCGTCCGGGACCCAACCAACCCTCATATAACATATTATATATATTTGTTATGGATCATTAAGCCTATTTGGGTAGTCCGAATATTTTTACAAATCCCGAAAATGAAGAATCTCGGTTTCATAACTTGCAAAGGGCTTTTCTGTAAATGTGCAGTTTTCTTTTAAAAAACATTCTAAAAACCAGTTTTTCTTTTTTGAAAACTTCTACAATAATTTTCAAAAAGCGATGTGAGCTTAAACACATAGTTTAACATCGTTTAGACTTATAGACTAAGTCAAGTTTTAAGTTTCACTTAAAACTTCAAGTAGTCACTTGACATTTCAAAATCAATTGGAAAAACTCGATGTGCATAAACTAATGCAATAGGCTTGCATAAATGAACTTGTATACCTTAAATCAATGTTACAATGCATATTTTGATCTTTCGTCTTTATTCCCTTTTGTATGCCGAATCTTGAACTTGTATAGCTTGAATGCTCGAATGCTTGTGGTGTGAAGTTTTGCAACCTTTGACGACTGAAATTCACTTGATGTTTATTAGTATATTTTTCACCTTGTTTATTTCCATCAAAATCTCGTTCGGAGTTAGAGTGACTAACCACTTAGTCTAACAGCACAAACGAGACTAACACAAGCTAAGTAGTAATGATCTAGGTCTGGTCAGCCGTGAGTTACATCACATAAGCCTTGTTCCAATATCGTAGGGTGTAAGCTCTCTCTAATGCCTCAATTATATTCATAATATGCTAATTCTAACCGATCACCCCAGTTCATTACGCCGTGAGTCACGAGAGTGTAGTAGAGAATGCCAACATCTCCGAAGTCCAGTGACCCTGTATGCCGCCCACTCTGATTGGTACAATGGACCTTAGATTCTAGAACTACTTTTATTATCAATAAAGACTCGAGTTAGGATTTGATGTTAAGACTAAGTGCTAAGCAATGCACACTATTCGCGAGTACAAGTCCTTAATATACATTGACAACAACCACCTAATAGCATGCTATTTCTAACTCAATATCAAACAAAACAACAAGACAAGACATGTGGTATGCAAACGAGTTCAACGACAACACAATACATGTTGCCAATTTGAACCTCTCCATGTACTGCATCACGAACATGTTACCCTGAACTAGGGCCAGAAAGTCCTCCCTCAGCCTGATCCTAACCTCCATAGGAATGTACTCCTCCATGAATAACTCCCAGAACTCTGCTCAAGTAGTCGGAGGTAGATGTGAAGCTGCGTAAGGAGTCCACCAGACCCCGACATTGCCTCGCAAATAAAAGCTTGACAGTCGAGGTTGGTCCCTCTCTTCAACTAGAAGCGGCTTGTGCAATCGCTCATGAGATAAAAGCCAAATCTCTCTCCGAGTTTCCAACTCCATAAAAGTATCTCGACTAGAACTTGATGAAGTCTTTCACTCTCTTATCCTCTGCTGACATCGTATTGCCTGATGTTGATGTCACGATTGGCTGCTCTATCGTAGCTGGTATGATGACTGTAGTGTCAGCTGGTACCACTACTGGCATAACTCTCTCTACCAGTGTCTCAAAGATCGCAACCTGAATGGGTGTATTGGTGTAATAGGGGCTACTACTGTTAGGGTAGTTGTAACGGCCCCTTAATCTTATCCTCTTTCTTAATAAGCCAAAGCCCCTCTTGGTCATTTCATAGTTTTTCTGATTTATATATATATATTTATATATATTATATATAAATATATATATGTCCAATTCAATTCAATTAATTTATGACCATAGGCTACGATTTAATATGAATTAATATAATTATGTTGCATTTAACTAAGTTTAGACTTACCACAAGTCTCTCTACTCGGTACCTCGGCTCGCGCGCAACTCGTGGTGCGTCCCCGATCGCGCCTCGGCGTCGATAGCTGCAAGTACTGACTTAGTCAGCCTATACACATACAAAACACTAGGAATACATCAATACAAATATAAAATTTACCTCGGCCACATGCCTCGATCTGTGTACTCATCTTATGCGGGCCCCACATTACTAGTCGGTGACCTTAATTAAGCAGTTAATCAAGATTAGCAAAATTAGGCCGTGACAAATATTCCCAACAAAATGAATACTTTGTATTTGAAATTAAATTTAGGTTAGGGTTCTAGCAGACTCAAAAAGGTACAGAAAATGGTCTCGCATATAGTCTTCCCACTCCCAAGTGAGTTCGAGTTGTTGTGGAACTGCCACTTGATGAGTATTTTTCAGGATAGACTTGTTCCTCAGCTACTGTACTTTTCGGTCTAGGATCTGGAAAGGCTGTGTGATGGCCCCAAATTTTCATTGCATTTGGGAACCTCCGGCCTAGACTACTGCAGATCCCCGAGTTAGTACTCTGCGGTCTAGCGAGACTAGTCAGCCTCCAATTATCAAATTATAAGTTTTATGAAAGAGTTATTGCAAGTATAACACAGCGGAAGAAAATTTAATACTAAACAATTAATGGGAAATAACTCAGTGAAACGAAAATCAGGAATTTACATATATGGAAACCCCGTAAACGGGAATATTCATGTACAATAAGCCAAGGTCAACTGAGACATTACATGATATCAATTCCAAACTATAATCTCGAGTTCAATGACTACCAAAGCATTATAATAATAACAAGTAACATACAAATAAAAACATATAACCTACTTTAGGTTTCCTCAAGTCCAACCGCTCACATAAAGTCTCCTAGGCAAGGTCCCTTGTCTCTACTAGATTCCGCTCTATCTGCACCCACCGTCACAAACTAGACGGTAAGTAACTGAGAGTAATCGAAAGTAATGCTAGAAGAATATAACAGTAATTCATGAATTATCAAATAAGACAGTCTAAATATCATGCAGGAATTGAAAATGAGGAAGTTAAATAAACAAGGTGCATGATAGGTAGACTGAAATAATAACAATCGAAACATACGTGTTCTACGAGTCAAGAGAGGCCATAAGTGGTCTAAAACCCACAACAAATCCACAACAGCGATGTCGCAACATTGATAACCACAACAATATCCACAACAATCTAGTACATGGTATCACACAATCACTAGGGGTGGTCAAACACTCGTGCACATGAGTGCCCGCGTTTTATCCCTTCTATTGCAGGCCGCATGTACCTTCGAGACACACACTTATGCCAAGAACACACATACAAGGAATATGAAACAGAGATGCCAACAAGTAGATCATAGCAAACATGATAGAATGATAATGAATCACATGGTATTTTCTTAACTGACTTACTAACGTATACAAGCTTTAGGGGCAAATGTACTTACCTGACTAATTGCAACCCAGTACCACTCCGAGACTCTAATGTGTTTCCCGTAGTTTCCCGACTACTTGATAAGGTTTTGAATCTCGAATATTAGTTTAAGGCTCGTATTTAATCTTAAGGTGGTTTGCATATGTTTGTTTTAAAACCCTTTTGTTAAGGCGACCTAGACCGTTGTGGAACGGTCCACTGATATAGTGAACTTACCTACATTTTCATAGGTAATGGGCCTTAACACTATTTTATCTCTCTTTGGGTTTTTGTTGTGCTCAAACACTAACTCCATAAATATTTAAATGTTTTGTTAGTTTAATTCTTGTTGGGCCTAAATACATAAGCCCATACCAACACTATCATATACTAGCTATGGGCCTTACCATTTAATTGTCTTGTTGGGCCCTTATTGGGCCTCATCGCAAGCCCATATATATATATACTTAATATAACCATAACCTATTCACACATATCACATTTTATTGTTAATACACACCTACGTGTAATGATACACACCACACCTAAATACACCCCATACCTCAACTGTTATGTACACCCACATATTATCATGCACCCCATTGTTATGTGCACACGACACCCCACTGTTGTGTGCACCCCATTGTTGTACACACCCTATATACACAGATAACCTGATTCTCACAATGCATACATACACATACAATAATATACCCTACACATCAACTGTAGTGTACACACCTACACCCCATCTGTGGTGCACACACATACTGTACGCACCCTACACCATCACACACTTCATGGTTTTCATCAACACCCCACAATAAATTGTCCACATATGCAACAAATCAGACTTCACACACACCAAAATAACTCAAACCCTACTCACACAACTGTTGCATCTTGAGGGACCACCTCCAGCCAGTGGAGTTGACGGAGGTTCACCTCCGATCAGTCATGACCGGGGACGGTCCCACCGGCCATGGCAGCCTCAAAACAGTGGGAAAAATAGCCCCAAAAATAACTCAAAAATGTAAAAACAATGAGTAATATGAAAGAACAAAACAATGGAGAGAGAGAGAGAATCGTGGTAGAGATGCTCACCTAGATATCTCCGGTGGCCGTCCGTGGTTCCAACACCATGGTAGGTGGCGGTGGTGACTGGCCAGACGAGAGAGAAAACAGCCGAGAGTGAGAGAGAGATGCCTTAATACCTGTTGTAAATGTAAATGACAGCTTATTTGTGTATTCTTGTAACCCCCACTTTATTACTAATCGTTATTATAATTATGTTACAACATGTGACCTACTCCTCTATTAAAGCCAAAGGCCTATAAAAGGAGGTGTAGTGCTTTGTACATTTTTGTACCTATGAATAAGAGTTTCTCCATTTTCTCTCCCATCTTCTCTTGTTTTCTAGTTCTTTACTTTACTTTCCTAGCTTTGTTCAATGTAATTTCACAACACGTTATTAGTACGATGTTGCTCGGTGCAAATGAG
Source organism: Stephania japonica (assembly GCA_039657345.1). Taxonomy (NCBI): domain Eukaryota; kingdom Viridiplantae; phylum Streptophyta; class Magnoliopsida; order Ranunculales; family Menispermaceae; genus Stephania; species Stephania japonica. Next base: position 40,194,363 of record CM077559.1, read on the forward strand.
ATCTTAAGATTAGGAAGGTTTCTAAGAAGATAAAGCTTGGAAGGTATATCGTGGTTTATTTCATTTGATATGAGTTTTGAGTTGCATGCCTTGTTAATTGAAATGCTAATCTCTTGAAAGGCACCGTCACTCATGAAATACATCCCCTAGTCACCTATGTCATGCATGCTCAACACATGTGTATAAACATTATGTTGATGCATTTTTTTAGGAAGATTCTATTTACATAAAATGGAAACATCAAAAAAAAAAAGAGGGAAAACATTTTGTCAAGTTTGTAGTACACTAATTAGGGATATGCATATGAACATTTTTATGAATTGATATTTTATGATTAATTTAGAATTATTGTAGCTATTTTCTTATGATCGATACATAAACATGTATATGCCAGCCACATCCTAAGGTTTTGTTTGTGTATGAAAGGTAGCAACAATTGATTAATTATGAAGATCGTTAGACCACTATGGCACTAAACCCTAAATAGTGCACTATGACACTAAACCCTAAACCCTAAATAATGAAAGCTTAAAGTTTGGCTATATTTTATGAAAATCGTTAGACCACTATGGCACTATCCGCATATTTACATATATACTTTAATTTGCATGTGCATAGATCTTAAATTGGAATCCAAGGATTATTTGAAAAGGATTTTATATAAGCTCATGTGGCTTTATCTTTTACGAATGGTCTTAGGAAGGACGATAATTAAAGGATTTTTCTCTAGCCATGAAAAAATGATAGTTCGATCCAAAATGGACACATGAAATATAGTCAATCTATGTTGGAGATTTTCATGTGTAGTTCTTGTCTTTCCAAAAGATCAGTCTCTTAATGGACATGTGAAGTTTGATAATCATTTTTTTGTAAGAAAATAATCATTTAATTTGCTTCAAAACTGCTCTCAATTTGAATGGTTATATATACAGTTCACATAAAATTATTAACGATTAACTATATTCTATTCTTGATTTTTATAATACAAATAATGCTATAATTTTGAGTTGATAGTTGGTAAGTCTTGTCCTTGGTAAAGTTAAACATTGAAAGGGAGACGGGTTATCCCGTACAAGAAGGCATGGTTGTTAAGTAGACTTCATCTTGCCACCCAACCTGGAGGTTCTCCCACTAACTCATACAAGTAGTATATTTTGTATATAAAATAATTAAGTTGTGAATATATATTCAATCATATATATGCATTTTTACATTAAAAAAGGAGAAAACTATTTACATCATTTTGTTTAAAAGTATTATACTTGATTGAATTTTTTGTCATAATATTATTGACGAAAATCACTTGTCAAGGCAACTAGATGCTAAAATTATAAAGCATCAATGCAAGGCTGTGTGCATAACGCTAATATTTATTTGCCAAATATTTCTAAAGAGATTTGAAAAGTGAGTATTTCACTTTATATTGTCCTTTCACCTTATGGAGTTATGAATATAAATACCAAAAATTGGTGATGCCCCGAAAAAGCTCAAAATGACATGCTGGGTCTCAAGCTACAAAATTTATATTAGTCAAATATCGTTTATTATTCTGCAATTTGAATTACCTCTATATTGAGGCTTTGCAGAAATATGATAGATGAGATGATAAAAGGCCACGTGGCTTACCTCGATTTATTATTGCAACAAAATATCGAGTGCGCACGTCAATTAAATAAATATAATGAATAAATTTCTTGTCTGTCTCATATTAGCTGAGTAAAATAATGAGATATTATTTATATAATATCACTCCCTTCCAATTGGTCAAGCTTCATGAAGCACATGTTGCGTTTATAAAATGACCATGGTCGCAACTATATAATTATGGACGTGGAAAAGTGAAGGGATTCGGTAAAAGTCTTAATAATAATTTTACTTAACGTGGAATAAAAGTGGTGCACCATATGAAATATGAAGGGCAAAATTATCGACAATGAGCATGCTCTAAAGCGTGACAAGCTATGTCATGTATGAAAGACCATTATATAAGGTCACACTGATTATATATTATCATACATGCCCAAATATTTTGGTGACCTTTACCATGCCAATCAAAGGCAAAATTATGAATTTAATTTATAGCTTATTAAAATAGACACATTGAGATGTGTTCAAATCATGAGCTAAATAAAGGCGAAGAATGCAAGTCTTACTTATCTTGCTAAATGCACATTATAAAAGAGAATATTTCTCAAATTTGAACTTAGCTAAGACTAATGTTCAGCCAATATTTGGTACAATGGTTATAATGTTGTTAGTGCCTTATACCAGAAGAAATTTACTCAGAATAATAGAAAGTTTCTCTATATATTATGATTTAATCTAAGAATCAAATTCCCGACTTTAGCTTCTGGAATATATAAGACACATTAAAACAAATGATTTAATGACATTCATAATGTGGAGTGTTCTTTCTTATTATCTAGAATTATCAATAATGTGAAAAATATTGCAAATTTGCATGGACATCCTTTTTGGAACCACATTTTTTTAATCAGCTGGTAATTATCTCATGGCAAATCTAAGAGATTTATATTGATTTAAATCTCTATTAATCATATTATAAGATGCCTTGGACCCCTAATAGGGGATTTACTTATAATGTATCTTGTTAATTGTCACTTTCTTCAAACAATTTTTCCACCATTAAAGGGGAGATAAAAAGTCAATTCAAAAGGAATGTCGTGAAATTGCTTGAAATGCATTGACTTTATCATATTATGATTCACGCACAAATCAGTGCGAACTTGAAATTTAAAGGATCATTCATTTGCAACAAATTACAAATCAATTACCTGATGCAAAACGAGTGACAAAAATACACATTCCAGCTGTAAATGCTCCTGTAAGAATTGATGTCACTGTGCAACAAAATGTACAAAAACCAACAAAACGCTTAAAGCGTGGTAGGCCAAAAGAGGAAAATGAGAGTAAAAATAAATCAAAATCAAAATACTCCTAAAAAAGCAAAAGAATCATTTGATAAAGATTTGTCAGAACAAGTTGATTCTAACGAGGAACAATTACCTCTCGAAAAAGAGGAAAAAATGAAAATAATGAGATTTCAATAAATTATTTAAACTCTGGTAAGATTTGGGATCGAAATAATATTGTTCATGATGATATCTTTGCTTTTAACATATCCTTTGATATATGTGAAAATGATGATGATCCATAACCATAAATAGTGGATGAATGTCGAAGAAGACTTGATTGTCAAAAATGGCAAGAGGCTATCTAAACAACGCTAAACTCGTTGAAGAAACGAGATGTTTTTGGACCAATTGTCTAAACACCAAATGGTGTAAAGCTTGTTGGATATAAATGGGTATTTGTACGAAAGAGAAACGAAAAAAATGAGATTACAAGGTACAAAGTAAGACTTGTAGCTCAAGGTTTCTCACAACGACCTGGCATTGATTATGGGAAAACATATTCTCCTGTTATAGATGCAATCACATTTCAATTCTTGATAAGCCTTGCAGTTTCTAAAAATCTAGATATGCATCTTACGGATGTCGTTACATCATATCTGTACGGATCCCTAGACAGTGAGATATATATATATATATGAGAATTCTTGAAAGAATTGAAATATCTGATGAAATAAAGTCAAAACCTCATAACATGCATGCTATAAAATTACAAAGGTCTTTGTACAAATTGAAACAATCCGGTCGAATGTGGTACAAATGTCTTAGTGATTATTTACTTAAAGAAGGATATATAAATAATCTATTTTGTGTATGTGTCTTCATCAAAATATCATCAACAGGATTTGTGATTATTGTTGTGTATGTTGATGATTTAAATATAGTGAGAAACCATGACGACATCTTCAGAACATCTGAATACTTGAAAAAGGAATTTGAGATGAAAGAACTTGGAAAAACAAAACTTTGTCTTGGTTTGCAGATTGAACATTTTCCAATTGAAGTACTTGTCCATCAATCAAACTATATAGAACAAATCTTAAAAAGATTTTATATGGACAAGGCACATCATTTGAGCTCTCCAATGATTGTTAGATCACTTGAAGTGGATAAAGATCCATTTTGACCTCATGAAAGTGATGAAGAGCTACTTGGTCCAGAGGTACCATATTTAAGTGCAATTGGTGCACTTATGTATCTTGCAAATTGTACAAGACTTGACATTGCCTTTGTTGTCAACCTACTTGCAAGATACAACTCTTCACTAACTCGAAGATATTGGAATGGTGTTAAACATGTCTTTCGATATCTTCGAGGAACAAGTGATATGGGTTTGTTTTACTCGAGAGGAGTAAAACTGAATCTCTAATGTTATGCTGATGTTGGATATTTATCTGTGGTGATTCTGATGTATCATGGAAGTCAGTAAAGCAAACTATGGTTGCTACTTCTTCTAATCATTCTGAAGTACTTACAATTCATGAAACAAGTCGTGAATGCGTATGGTTGAGAAATATGATTGAACATATTCAAGAATCATATGGATTACCTTCAATAAAAAGATTCTCCAACTATATTATATGAAGATAGTGCAGCATGTATCGCACAATTAAGTGAAGGATACATAAAAGGGGACATGACAAAACATATTTCACCAAAATTCTTTTATGCAGATGAGCTTTAAAAGAATGGTGAAATCGATGTCAAGCAAGTCCAATCGAGTGATAATCTTGCTGATTTATTCACAAAAGCCTTACCAACTACAACATTTAAGAGGCTTGCATATGGTATTGGCTCGCGTAAACTTAAGGACATTGCAAGCAAAGAAACGGAACAAGTTTCACCCACGTCCACATAAGGGGGAGTTATTAATTAGTGTATTGTATTTATTTCCCTTAACTATGGTTTCATCCTACTGGGTTTTCCTAGTAAGGTTTTTAACAAGGCAATTTTAACAATATTATAATCCATTTTATTATTGATTAGTGTATTGTACTCTTTTTCCCCTTAGCTTTAGTTTTATCCCATTGGGTTTTCTAAGCAAGGTTTTTAATGAGACGATCCTAACAATATTATATTCCATATTTTGATGAACAAGAACAATGAACTCTTTTCCTTTGCTAGATTTTTCTCACAGGGCTTTTCCTAGTTGAGGTTTTTAACAAGACATATTCTTTCAACAAGTTATCATTCAGGAAGAGTGTTGTAAATGTAATGACAACTTATTTGTGTATTCTTGTAATCTCCACTTTATTACTAGCAGTTATTATAATTATGTTACAATATGTAACCTATACATCCATTAAAGCCAAAGGCTTATAAAAGGAAGTGTAGTGTTTTGTACATTTTTGTAGCTATGAATAAGAGTTTCACTACTTTTTCTCTTATCTTCTCTTGTTTTCTAGTTCTTTACTTTACTTTTCTAGCTTTGTTCAAAGTAATTTCACAACAATAACATATCTCGGGTAATAAAATATAATACAGACACCGAACAAAAATAACATATCTCGGTGTCAACGACGGAGAATTGGATAATTGTATCACAACAAAGGGCTCACGTATGACATAAATTGACGCGTAATACAAGTTAGATTTTAGGGTCATTAAACCGACTTAAAGGTTCTGTGGATTTTGACTGACTCTCCAATAAAATGTTTGACAGACTTTGACCGATACTTCAACTAGAGATTCAGTGGGCTCTAACCAAATCTTCAACTAGAGATTTGGACTTGTGATACTGAGCTATTCGATGATGCCTTATAAATCACAAGAAAAGAGTATGTGGAAAGGGATAATGGTGGGGTACACAAAACGAGAAGAAAAGAATGGTGAAGTGCACTAAGGGCATCTCTAATAGAGTGTCATATATTGGCGCTCCATTGGTTGAACGCTAGTTGACGTGCTATTCTTGCATAGCGGAACAATGCTGCGCCACTGTTCACATTGCGTAAGAATGGGGCAAGAAAGACTCCCTTTTAAATTTTTTTTTAACTAAATTTGGTTGTGGGTCCCATTTTTTTATTTTTTAAATATGATTTTAATTGGATGTATCAGAAAGTTTGTGATGGGTCCACTTTTGATATGAGATTGGGTGTAAAAGGTTGAAGATGAAAATAATATTTTATGTCATTTTTAGATCAAAATGGTACAAAAGTTGCACCATTTTAGTGTTTTTAGATCTTGCGGTGGACTCATTGAGAATGACCGCACACCTCAACTACACCAACTTCACCAATACGGACTGCACTAAATCCGCTCACTACAATGGTCAAGTCCTCGCTTTAAGTCTTCAATTGCAGTGCCTCTAGAACCCTAATTTTCTGTATTTGGATCAAAGCGTGAGCGTATAGCGGCGGATCAGATTTTATGGCGGAAGAGCAATCGCAGCAGCAGCAGCAGCAGCAATCGCTAGCTCCACCTTCAACAGCCTCTACTTCGAATGTGGTCGTCAATGGGTGGGAATTCGATTTGATTTCAGTTTCTTTGCTGTGAAGTTTTGAGTCTTTTGATTTCCTCATCATATACCGATTCAATTCGATTGGTTCAGGATGACACTTGAAGAGAGATTTCAGTTGATTCGGAGCATCGGCGAAGAATGCATTCAGGAAGATGAGTTGTTGAATCTGCTCGCCAAGAAGGCCGAGCCTATCTGCTACGACGGCTTCGAGCCGTCTGGTCGAATGCACATTGCTCAGGTTTGGCTAGTCCCCTTTTTTTGCAAAATCTGAGATTATCGATTTAATGTGAAAAAATCACTACTGGATAGATATCTTGTACTTCAGCTACTTGAAACTTACAAAAAATGGTTACAGATGTGGAAACAATGCCAAAAAACTGCTCGGGATTTTCGAACCCCTTTAGTAATGTTCATCAACTAAGTCGGAAACATAACGAGGGAGCTGATTTGTCAATTGAGCCTCCAAGTAGTCATTTGACTGAATATATGTTTTGGCTACTATTGGTTCATCAGAAAGGCAGGCGGTGATGGTAAATTCAGGAGTGTTTGTAAAATTTTGTGAAAACTAGATCCGGATAAATCGAAATTAGTGAAAGGATTATGATAGCAAAGAATCTTCATGTTGAATGCCGAACGGTTATCATGGTGAGTGGTAGCAGACAAATTAGGATTAGTTGAAACCAAAAGAAAGCGGAGAGCATTTGTGTTGAGAGTAGCCTTATAATGTTTGCTTCATTAGGGTGATCTTTGGTGCAATAAAGTGCCTTGATATCTTTCTAGTTGGGAATGAAATTACTATTTTCAGCTTTTTCCTATGAATTTGTTCGCAGGAAAGTAAAAGCCATCTCGTATGAGGTAATATGAGAGCAATCAAGTGCCTTGATATCTTTCTATTTGGGCTTGGGTTTGTATACTTAACTGACCAAATAGGTTTAAAAGTTTAAAAGATAATCTTACTTCACTATATATGGTTAATTAATTCTTATCTTGATATTACATGTGGTACACTGTTCCGTCCTTGAATGGAACACGTTCAAGATGTCAGTGTGACAGAAATTTTGTTATTAAGAGAAAAACAACTGTGGGTATTAGTTTTTGACGAACTATTGTGAAAGTGCAAGTAATAAGCTAACCTGAGTCTTTAATCACTTATGATCTAGTAATTTGAGCAAAAAAAAGGATCGCCGAACATGTTTCTTATTGTTGCTTTTTTCATGTACTCGATGAAAATAAGTAATTTTCCATTCCTATGTAGAAAGAAACATGGACATTATTGTTTATTGAAGAGAATGAAGTATCATTGTAGTTAAACATTTTTCTTCCTAGCGCAGTTGCTTAATGTGTCCAGCAAATCAAAATTGTGGGTGTTTTATTTGTTATGAATTTGTTACTAAACAAACTCATGTTAGTAGAGCTAAATTTAAATTTACAAATCACGTTTTTAAAAGGTGTTTTGGATTTCGAATTTATTAATAAATCCATAGAGCTATGTTACCCGGACCCTTCATTTTAAACCAAAGTACCCGTGTCGACACTAAAAAAAAGACATGGATACTCCATTTATAGAGTTCGTTATATAAAAAGATTCATAATGCAAGAGAAGAAAGAAAAAAAATAACAAAAACTTTCTAGCCTAGAATACGAAATGAAAAATGAGAAAAAAATATGGGTATATAAGCTATTATATATATGTAATAACATATATAAGCATGTGTGTCTCAAGTTTTTAGATTGTTTTTGTCGAGTCCCCGTATCCTAAAATTAGAGAATAGGTGGGTCCGACCTTTAGACTCATACCCTCACCCGACACCCGCACCCGAGTCCAGGTAACATAGCCATAGAGATATTATGATGCATTCGAATTCTAATATATTAGTCTAAGTATAATAGTTTTCCTTGCTTTAATTTGTCTTTGCATTTTTGGACTTGGCAACTCTCTCAAGGTATTGAACATTAGATTTAGAGTGCTACGTGGATTATGATTTTGAGAAGGAGAATGCTAGCATGCACCTAGGCACGCACTTTTTCAGCGCCCTCGATATGTCTCGGGATGCATGCCTCGAGAATCAAGGGCGTTGACAAGGTGCATGCCCCATGTGCATGTCCCACCTGAGGCACGACAACATTTTGCTTTTGAAAATTGTGCTGATAATAAAAATAGTGGGAAAATGAAAATAAAAAAATTGCATGGTGGTGTTCTTACTGTAGTATGGAGAAAATGATGTGTTACCATCCACTTTCTACTAAACTTTTTCTTAATATTTCATGTTTATTTAACTACATGGGTTTTCAATTAAGCTCAACTTTAATGGCAATTCCAATTGGATTTTAGGCCTCAAATTGCGTTGGTACAACACATTTGGGTTATTGTCGTGCGGACTGGATGCTATTTGTTAATTATTTTCCTATTTATTGTTTCACTGTTGACTTTATTTCTCATCACCTCTTTATTTTGTTATTGCTTCAGGGAGTTGTGAAGGCAATAAATGTGAATAAGTTAACGGATGCTGGATGCAGGGTGAAAATCTGGGTTGCAGATTGGTTTGCTCAGTTAAACAATAAAATGGGGGGTGACTTGAAAAAGATACAAACTGTTGGGAAATATTTAATTGAAATTTGGAAAGCTGTGGGGATGAAAAACCTCGATAAGGTGGAGTTTTTGTGGTCTTCTGAAGAAATCAATGCTCGTGCACATGAGTACTGGCCCCTTGTAATGGACATTGCCCGAAGGAACAACTTACGTAGGATAGTAAGGTACTTGAAAAGTTATTGGAGTTTAAGCTTGTCACGTCAACCTTGTTAAGTCATTCATGTGCAGCGTTAAAAGATGAATTTTTATGTGAAACTGAGTTTTGCAGATGTTGTCAGATAATGGGTCGCAGTGAAATGGATGAGTTGTCAGCAGCTCAAGTTTTCTACCCTTGCATGCAATGTGCTGATGTGTTTTTTCTCAAGGTTTGGCTGCTTATTTTGCCTAATATTTTTTAAATAACGTGCTTTGTTTTGATTTAAGTCATTAGTCCAATGAACTCCAAATCTGTAGTCTTTGACTTGGTTGCGATTTATTTCATGCAAGTACCCAACATTGTCAGAGTACCTTCTGACTTTGTTAAATGGGGAAATCTTGGACTCATCCTTAATACCATAAGTGTTTGTTCTGCACTGCAATTACATGATCTTTTTTGCAAGTGAATTACTTGTTTTTTTGTGAAATAATAATCTTTTTGGGCTACTCTCATCACTTGATTTCTTTTCTAGTTTTCAGAGTTTCGTTTTATATTTCACTGGCTGAAAAATTCTGGGAGGAATTCTCAAAAAGAGACAATCAACATAAAGTCTGATAACCACAATATTTCCCTTGATTGTATGCAAGATTTATAAATGTAAGAGTACCAAGTCTATGTTTTTGTAGTGTCAAGAAAGTGACTAAAGCAATGCAGTTCTTCCTATTTGATAAAATATTTATGAATATGATGTGATAGAATATTTAACTTTCACTCTAGGTTGAAGAAATGAGACGGTTTGTTGGGAATCACATGCATAAAAGGTTTCATACATATTCCATTGATATTGTTAACTTGATGAAACTTACTATGAGAAATCCATTTACCTTGTGGAAAAATTATTTTGATTGAGAGCTTTTTGAACTTTAATAGGAACACAATAGGAAAGAGCTCATGAGGGCTTCATCTTTATCTTTAACAACTTTTATTTTTTCAATGCATATTCAAGGAAGTTCTTTATCAAAAATTGGAAAGGATTTTTCTGACTACATTGTGTCAACTATTTAAATTCATATCCTCCACCATACTTCGTTTGGGCCAACGATTCTTATTAAGTGGTTATTATTTTTGAACCCTTCAACTCGTGTTTGGACGTCCTCTTCCTATTAGCTCTATCAAGGCCAACTATTTGTTTTGTTTGCTTACCCAATTTAGCATGTGTTTCCTTTCCTATGCTTAACTTATCACAATCATAAAGTTGTTGCAGCTTTTTGATTGCCATTAACAATATTGGTTCTGGCCTATGATGGTGTTCCATGCATCAAAGCATCCTTAATCAATTTTCTTTTATTGCTAATTTTTCCAATTGTATTGTCTCTTGAATGAGTTTATTTGTTATTTTTTTTATAAGAAAATCATTCTGTGGTAGTTGTTTTTTTATTCTTTTATTTTCTTTATTGAGTTGTTTGTCTCTTTAGCCAATCTTTTACTTTATTTTTATGGGAACGATGAGGAATAAATGTGGTTAAAACCTACAAAAGAGCGATCGAAGACAAGTTCTTGACCAAAATCAGTGTACATAGTTGCGATCCTTCTAAATATCAGCGAAGGGCCTCAAAGTGAGGGAACAATTTTGTAAGGTTATGCATGAAGGCACCTCAAAAAATTAATTGCCAAAGAGAACAGTCATCATTGAACATGCCGTAAAAACTCCTAATGCACCTTTCTACCTGTGAATATCTAAAATGTGATTAGATTTTTGACGTTTTGGTTACCTTCTAGAAGTATTGCATCCTTCTAGTCCTAGAAAACTAAACATTACCTTGTCCAAAGAACTCTTAGTAGGGGTGGGGCTTGCTCATTAGTTTGTTTGTTTGTTTCTTTTTTGTGTTTTTGTTTTTGTTTTTTTCTGTAAGTTTGCAATGTTATAAAATGCATCTGTCACTTTTAGTTCTTCAATGCAAGATACTAGCAAACTGGGGGACAAATTATAGTGATTTATGGTGTTATTAAATGTCCATGGAATTTTCCTTTCTTAAAGCCGATGGAAAATTTTAATATCCAAAAGGATACTCCCTCCGGTCCATAATATAGGTCCATAATATAAGGCGTTTTACGCAAAATACACATCTTAAAGAAAGCATTAATTATGGGAATGTTTGAATGCATTGCCTCTTGATTAAGTGATAAAGAGAGATTTATTGGCCTTAGGTGGATCAATCTCCATTGGCGTTTGCAAGCAGGCTCTTGTATAATCTTAGTTTCCCTTGGGCCTTTAGGACTTAGGAGTTGACAATTGAAGGCTTATATTAAGAAGTTCAAATGATGTTCTTACTTCTTGGAGATTGGCGCAAGATGGTGTTGGGTCACTGTGGGGTAGAATAATGTGTATACTCTGGGCGCAGAGTTTTGATAAAGGCACGGAAAACACCAACTCACTTGCCAATTCTTAGATTCGAGTCCATCTCTCATTTTAAGGTTGATGGAATTATTCAATATTTCAAGTTGAGAGTATAAATTTAACAATGTGTACTTTATGTAGTATAAATAAATAAATAAAAACAAGAAATCCCTTTTCTAACATATAAAGATTTAAAAGATTTGGAAAGTACACCATTAAGTGCACTAAATTGAGTGCAATGGAAGAGTTTCATCCATGCAACCAACCCCAACTAAGTTGGGATTGAGGCATTGTTGTAACATATTTGCAAACTACTTGCAACTATTTAAGATTCTAGAAATTACATTAATGGCCTACTTGCCTATGCTGAGGCCTGTGCGATTGGAGGTGAGAATGCCTAGGTGATATATTAACAACAGTAGATGATGAAGCTTGTCCTCATCTATGGAAAAGAAGTGTGTGAAATGCAATTTTATTGTAAGCAAATTGCTTCCCTTTCAATGATGAGGTTTAATTGAACATTCTCCCTAGCCTGTCCATCAATGGTGGAAATGTACTTAACCGGTTTATCAAAAGGAAATCCTTAAAACATGTTTTTTCTGCTTCCTTAATTTTGGATTCTAAGATCAAGTAGTGAACAAAAGTTTCCTAATAAATAATGCTTTTTAGACGCACTTTGAGCACGTCAATTTGGCACGCTCTTGATTGTGACCCTTGATTGTTGCATTGATGTGTGTACAAAACTCGATGTGCATATAAGGGACTCCCAATGAGCGCATGCTAAATTTGCGTGTCGAAGTGGGGTCAAATTGCAAAATTGCAGGACTCATTCCTAATTGGTCAGATTTGCTGATGGAAAGATTATTAGTGAAGTTAAGTTCCATTGTTGACCTTGTTGTGGATTGTAGGATGATTCCTAAAGGAATGATGATTTGGATGCTTCTTCTTGAAAGGTCATACAGAGAGAGTAAGAGGATGAATTGTGGATTGTAGGATGATTCCAAAAAAATAATGCAACATTATGGTTACCTCTATTGTTGAGTACCTAACATAAAAGAAACTAATTAGCTAATGGTTTATATGTGGCATGAACAAATTTCCAAGCAATGTGATGGGGTGGCCCAATGATGCAGGCTGGTGTTATCTGTAGGTAGTCCTATGTCTACTAGAAATGCCTTTAGCGCAATGGCGATAATTTCTCTTTTGCTGCCAAAGCAGTTTACGTAGCTTTGAAAATCTATTGCAACTCTTCCAATTTCATTTGGTATGGTCACCCAAGTTCTATTTAATAAAAAAATAACTGGCCATTGTTTTTAGCGTATCACATCCTCTTGATGGCATTTTGAATGGGGGAGAGATGCCTTCCCGTTGGACAATACGCTAGCTGCATTTATGAACATTTTGATGTCTAAATACTTCTCAGATGGTAGGATCCTCTCAAACCTCATTGAATATTCCTCCTTGTAGGAACCAAATACTTAAATTAGGATGATTAGAGCAACTTTGTTCTTGTGGAAGTTAATTCCTGAAATTTCCTCACTTTATTTTGAGAATCTTGGCTATGCACTGCATGGGGGAATGAATATGAAATCTGAAAATTTTCTTGAGGTGGTATTGTTAGGGCCACGAAACCGGCAGTTGTCAAGGTGTACCAGCGCAAGAGGTGCCGTGGGGAAGGCAAGGAAACTGCTGAAGTTCCGATTTAACTGATGTGTATGAGATTGATAAGTAATAGTTGGAGAGTCAGTGAGTGAGTTAAGTGTGTCACTTTGTGTGTCCGTCCACCAGGAAAGATCTAGGTATTGGGGGGGGGGGGGGAAGTATATAAAGGGGTCACTGTTATGACCCTGGGCATCGAGAGAATTGTATACAGTGAGGTTTGAGCATAGAAGAGAGTCTCTCCTCATTGGGCTTAGGGTTTCTTTCCCGGTGGATTGTATCCCCTTTGATTTTGATCATCAATAAAGCTACGGAGGCGACCCCCTCTTTCCTATCAATTTGGTATCAGAGCAGTTGATCTTCAGTAGATCTATGGCTCCGAAGGGTGATTCTCGTCTAGATCTGTTGGAGGCCGAACTGAAAAAGACGGAGGATTCGGTGTCTGAACTCAGATCCGCGATGGATTCACACCGATTGTCGATGGACAGCCAGTTCCAGTCATTAACAAAGATGATGGAGGCGATCTTGCAACAGCAGAAGACTCCAGCATCGGGATCCTTCCAGTTGGGCGAGGGCAGTGGTTCTGCCAGCCAAATTCGACCAGATCCGCGCGGTTCCGACCCCTCCTTAGAGCTTGGTGGAAGAGATCGATCAGATCTGGGGTTTCCCCCTTACAGATCTGGCCCGGACGTCCGGAAGATCAAGATGCCCCAGTGCGATGGTAAAGATCTCATAGTTTGGTTGAATCACGCCGAACACTACTTCGCTCTGCACGAGATGACCGAGATTTCAAAGCTCCGGGCGGCGCGGATTTGCTTGATCGGGCCGGCGCAAATCTGGTTGCAAGTTGAAGAGAAAACAAGACCGTTCGAGAGCTGGAGCAACCTCAAGGCTCAGCTAATCTGGAGATTCATGGATGCCGATCCCCTAAGCCTATATCAACAGTTTTTTCAGATCAAGCAGGAGTCCATCGTGGCAGAGTACCGACAGCGTTTCGAGTTGTTGATGCTGCAATTGGATGGCCCATCGGTGACGCAGACGATCGCGGTGTTCGTTAATGGGTTGGCTGACTGCGTTCGTGTCGAAGTTATGGTGGAGACGCCGACGACCCTGCAAGCAGTTTTTGACCGCGCCGCCCAGATCGAGCGGAAGCACCACGATGTGGACAACCTAGGGCTGGTGAACAGAGGCGGGCCCAAAGTGCCAACAAGTGTGGGCCCAAGCCCAAAATCAGAGCCCAAGAGCCCAGGGTAGGTCACCCATACGTTGTCAAGCCCAAAAGATGCTGGGCCCAACGTGGTTAAAAGCCCACAGTCGAGTGGGGGGGTATCCAGGCCCAATCCAGCTTCATCCACCAGCTCCATCGGGTCTTCACAGCCCACCTTACCTAAGGTCGTCAGCCCTACCGTCCATCCTCCTAAGTTCAAGCGGCTCACAGAGGCGGAGGCGGAGGTTCGCCGAAAACAAGGGCTCTGCTATAGATGCGACTCCAAGTGGTTCGCCGGCCATCGTTGCCACCGTAAGGAATTCCAGGTGATGTTAGTGGACGACGACGATGAAGCACCAACTAACACGGTGTCCGAAGACGTCGGTACACCAGTCGACTTGACTGTATTAGAGATGGCCGCCCATTCGGTTGCAGGTGGCCCAACGCCGCGAACGATCAAGGTCGAGGGTCGTGTGGGTAGCCTAGATGTGGTGATTTTAATTGACTGTGGAGCTTCTCATAGCTTCATCTCCCCCAATCTCGTAAGAGCTCTTGCTCTTCCCGTTTCTACTACTGCTGACTATGGTGTTTTGGTAGGGGGCGGGACTACGATTCCGGGTTCCGGGGTTTGTAAAGAAGTGCGTCTCTAGTTTCAAGGCCTGTTGGTGATCGAAGACTTTTATCCTATTCCTATGTTGGGGTCAGATTTGATCCTCGGATTGCAGTGGTTGATGACACTGGGAATGACAGCCGACGATTGGCCTAACTTCACCATGTATTTCCAGCATAATGGGCAATGGGTAGCAGTGAAGGGCGACTCGACCCTCATCGCGCACTGGTTTCATGCAAGACGGTACAACGATCATGGGATTCGGGTATGGGTTGCTTCCTAGTTGAGTGCTTAAGTGGGGAGCCCTCTTCCTCCGACTCTTTAGAGGTAGTAACTGAACCCTGCATTCGTAAACTGCTTGACTCCTTTAGCTCTTTGTTTGCTCTTCCTAGTGCACTACCGCCGGCCAGAGATTGTGATCATGCCATCATCTTGAAGGAGGGAACGGAACCGATTCGCGTGTGCCCGTACCAGTACCCACAAATTCAAAAAGCTGAAATAGAGAAGATGGTTAATGAGATGTTGCAAGCAGGGATCATTCAATCGAGTAACTCTCCCTTTTCTAGCCCGGTGCTACTCGTCAAGAAGAAGGACAGGAGTTGGAGGTTTTGCGTGGATTATCGCGCACTCAATAAAGCCACTGTTCTTGACCGGTTTCCCATTTCGAACATCGATGAATTGCTTGATGAATTACACTGGGCGTGTGTTTTCTTCAAACTGGATCTACGTTCGGGGTACCACCAAATACGTGTACGAGCTGCAGATGTTCCCGAAACAGTGTTTCGGACACTTGATGGCCATTACGAATTCCTGGTGATGTCCTTCGGCTTGTCCAACGCACCTGCCACTTTTCAGGCACTGATGAACACCATATTCAAGGGCCTAATCCGACAATCCGTACTCGTATTCTTCGATGACATTCTGGTGTATAGCAAGTCAATGGTTGAGCACTGCAACCATCTGGCACAGGTCCTTTCAGTCCTACACTCCAATTCTCTCTTTGTTAATCTTAAAAAAGTGTTGCTTTGCTAAGACCCGTTTGGATTACCTAGGGCATATTATATCAGGGGATGGCGTAATGGCGGATCCAGACAAGGTGGTCGCAATGGATGTGTGGCCCCTACCAACTTCCCCAAAGGACTTACGAGGGTTCCTCGGCCTAACGGGGTATTACAGGCGATTCGTGCAAGATTACGGGAAGATCGCTGCACCACTCACACAACTGCTTCGTAAGGATTCTTTCCAATGGACTGAGGAGGCCACTTTTGCGTTTTATCAGTTGAAGCAGGCCATGAAGTCGGTTCCCATACTCGCTCTACCGGACTTCTCTGCTGCTTTCATCTTAGAGACGGATGCTTCCGGTTTTGGGGTTGGGGCAGTTCTGTCTCAAGGTGAACGTCCTATCGCTTTCTTCAGCCAAGCATTGTCCCCGAGGGCTCGCACCAAATCAGCTTATGAACGCGAGCTAATGGCTATTGTTCTGGCCATCCAGAAATGGCGGCATTACCTACTTGGGCGTCGGTTTGTGGTGCGTACGGATCAACGCAGCTTAAAGTACTTGTTGGAGCAACGTATGGTCTCACCTGAGTATCTGCGATGGCTTGTTAAACTCTTGGGATACCACTTTGACATCCAGTATAAACCGGGTACATCGAATGTGGTGGCGGATGCCTTGTCCCGATATCTAGTGCCGGCTGAACTGCAGTCTCTCTCGATACCTTCAGTGGTGGATGAAGCAATTCTGATGGCAGAAACTCTCAAAGACCCTTACCTAGCTTCGATCCGGTCAGCACTGAGGGAGAATGACACATCCCAGCCCGGTTGGTGCTTGAAGCATGATCGACTGTTCTTCCACAACAAGCTCGCCATCTCGAGTTCTTCATCCTTGAAGCCCAAAATTCTGTTCGAATTTCATTCGGGACCAATAGGGGGACATGGGGGTATTTTGAAGACCTTCAAACGAATTTCAGCAGAATTCTATTGGGTCGGGATGCGCTCGGATGTTCGCAATTATGTGACGGCTTGCTCCGTGTGTCAAGCCAACAAATATGAAACACTTGCCCCGGCCGGACTTCTACAGCCTCTAGATTACCTACCGCCATTTGGGAAGACATTTCTCTGGATTTCATCGAAGGCCTTCCCCCGTCTCAGAGCTACAACTCCATTTTAGTTGTGGTGGACAGGTTGAGCAAGTACGACCATTTCTTCCCGTTGAAACACCCCTTTACTGCCAAAACAGTTGCTGATGTCTTCCTTCGCGGTGTGGTTCGTCTTCATGGGTTCCCTCGTACGATTGTGTCCGACCGCGACAAGGTTTTTCTCAGCCATTTTTGGAGTGAACTGTTTCCGTCTACACCCCACAATGCTTAACCGCAGTACGGCCTACCACCCGCAAAGTGACGGCCAAACTGAGGTGGTGAATCGCTGTCTTGAGACATACTTAAGGTGTTTTGTGCAGCAAAGGCCCAAGCAGTGGTCACTATGGGTTCATTGGGCTGAGTACTGGTATAACACCTCTTTTCATTCCTCCCTCCAGTGCACTCCTTTCAAGGTCGTTTATGGACGTGACCCACCCCCTTTATTCCAGCACGACATCTCTTCTTCTTCCACCCCTTCAGACCTTGTGGATCTGTTGTCCAGCCGCGACCAAGCTCTCCGGGAATTACGTGACCAGCTCTTGCTTGCTTAGAACAGGATGAGGCAACAAGCCGACAAGGCCAGACGTGAGGTGGATTTTCAGGTAAGGGATTTGGTGTACCTCAAGTTATGGCCCTAGCGGCAGATGACAGTTGCGCGCCGAACCAATATGAAGCTGAGTCCTTGATACTACGGTCCTTTTCCTATTGTGGCGAAGGTGGGTTCGGTAGCCTATCGGTTGGACCTCCCTCCTATCGCTTCCATTCATCTAGTCTTCCATGTCTCACAGCTCAAACTGGCGGTAGGTAATCCACCCATTTCTTCTTCTCTGCCCTCGTTCTTACTCGATTCTTTGGTGGTTCCTTTGGAACCTGAGGCGGTCATAGCATATCGTTCCCTCTCGGTGGGTCCTGAGGTACTGATCAAGTGGGTTTCCCCTCCTGACTCGGATGCCTCTTGGGAGTTAGTTCGTCATGTCCGTAAGTCTTTTCCTGCTTTTCACCTTGAGGACAAGGTGGCTTCTCAGGATGGGAGTAATGTTAGGGCCATGAAACCGGCGGTTGTCAAGGTGTACTAGCGCAAGAGGGGTCGTGGGGAAGGCAAAGAAACTGCTGAAGTTCCGGTTTAACTGATGTGTATGAGATTGATAAGTAAAAGTTGGAGAGTCAGTGAGTGAGTTAAGTGTGTCACTTTGTGTGTCCGTCCACCAGGAAAGAACTAGGTATTGGGAGGGGGAGAGTATATAAAGGGGTCACTGTTATGACCCTGGGCATCGAGAGAATTGTATACAGTGAGGTTTGAGCATAGGAGAGAGTCTCTCCTTCTCATTGGGCTTAGGGTTTCTTTCCCGGTGGATTGTATCCCCTTTGATTTTGATCATCAATAAAGCTACGGAGGCGACCCCCTCTTTCCTATCAGGTATTAATGAGAATTGGGCATAAGTAGTTAGTCTAGCATGGATGCTAGTCTTTCAGATAAATAATAGGTTCTGGTTGAAGCTTTGTGGACCTTGGGGGGCATCTCATCTGCAAGACAGTTCTTTTCTCTGATAATGATTGCTCAACTGAATCTCTGTTGGTTTTGATTGTTCTATTGGATTCTTGTTACTCTTTGATTTGTTGTTGAGAATACTAATTAAGATATGCACAGTATGGTAAGGTTTTGAACTACTCAACATTTGGCATGGCATTCTATTTATAATTTGAAAATAGCTTTCGTTCTTTACCTACTATGATTAAGAGTTTTTTTCTCATTTTTTCTAGCTTACATTTTGGAAAAGAATTTTCTGAATATTGTGTTGGGCGGCATCCAAAAAACAATTCTTGGAATCTCATTATCTTTTTTTGTTTTGACTTCAATGGGAGTTGAACCTATGACCTCCCCAAACTTTCCTTTTGGCAAGGGATGCCTTTTCCATCTCACCAGCTTTGGCATCTCATTATTAAACTTAGATATCATTGCCTTTTGGGCTTTAGAAGATTTTCATACAGGATTTGGCCCTTTTAAATAAGCAAAACTTCAAGCTCTGAACCAAACACTTTCATAAAACTCTGTTGCATTTCTCATTCATGCTTTATTGGATTACTTTGTCCCTTCTTGGCTTACTACCAAGGATTGAAACTTTGACTGTGCCTATGATTTCACTTACTTAAAATTCGGAATTAATTCAGGGAAGTGTAATTCGATGTGGGGAATTGTGGTAAAACTTTGACATTGTAGATAAGTATAAAAAATTTCATTCAAGTACAAGAGAACATCCAAGTTTCGTCAAAAAACATTTAAAAGTTTGCTTTCTATAATATTTCATATTTTTTCTCATTCTATACTTGAACTTAAGTTTTTAAAACTTCAATTTTGACAGGATTGTTCATTTTCTATATTATTTTTTCTTCATTAGGCAATATATTAGAATCCATTTCTATTAAGTAAAATAAAATTGTGGTTTTAGCATGTTGTCATTCTTTAGATTATCTTCTAATGAAAATTGACACCAATTGCATTTCCCTTTTTGTTTAACTAAGCATTAAAACTTGACGAGTTATCATTTTTCTCTAGCTTCGATGAAAGTTTTTTAAAACTTTGTTTACATTTAATTCTTAATTCGGTGCTTTAAAAATATCTAATTAACTTAGGAGAATCTCCAAACCATGCTTACTACTCCTTTTGTTCCGTAAGTTTTTTAAAACCATGCTTTCACTCTCATTCTCCTCTTTTCAGTATTTTACAATATGCACATATTTCCTTCCTTTTCTTAATACTCATTCTCCTCTTTTCAATATGCATGTCTACTATTTCCTTTCTCATCCATTTCTTTTTTGATTTTTTTGTATATTGCAGGCTGACATCTGCCAACTAGGCATGGATCAAAGGAAGGTAAATGTGCTGGCACGGGAGTACTGTGATGACATCAAGAGGAAGAACAAGCCTATCATTTTATCACACCGTATGCGCAAATTAGTTGCATTATTTGAGTTCTTGTTTTATAAATATAAATGCATATACATGTATGTGTGTATAGAATCATAGATTTTATGTATAGATAAAGTGAATCTTGATTCATCCATAAAACCCAAACAGACATGCTGCCTGGTTTACAAGAAGGACAGGAGAAGATGTCAAAAAGTGATCCATCATCGTCCATCTTCATGGAGGATGAGGAGGTAAGCATTTTTTTTTTTAATGTTATGAGGCCCTTTCAAAAGTCATAATGGCACAGGGAGCATCATATAGCGGCAATAAATGATTAAACATCAACTAAAATGGGATTAGCTTTGCTTTCCTGGAT
Organism: Stephania japonica; assembly: GCA_039657345.1. Taxonomy (NCBI): domain Eukaryota; kingdom Viridiplantae; phylum Streptophyta; class Magnoliopsida; order Ranunculales; family Menispermaceae; genus Stephania; species Stephania japonica. Next base: position 40,214,775 of record CM077559.1, read on the forward strand.
CTAGACCCTCATTTTAAAGCATAAAACTCTGGTGCTGTATGTCTCAGGCAGAAGTTAATCTGAAGATTAAGAAAGCATTTTGCCCTCCCAACATTGTGGAGGGAAATCCATGTCTGGAATACATAAAATACATTATCTTCCCATGGTTTGAAGAGTTCTTGGTAGAGCGGAAGGATGAAAATGGAGGGAACAAGTGAGTTTTCTTCGCTTACAAAATTTCTGATGATTTTTTCTTTTTCAGATATTAGGTTTTTCAATTTGAATTATTCTAATTTCTCACTTTCTTTGAGTTGGTACCTTTGAGAATATGCAATCATGAATGATAGTTTACTATTCCTTTTCTCCAGAACTTACAAAAATTTTGAAGAATTAATTGTTGAATATGAAAAAGGGGATTTACACCCCGCTGACTTGAAGCCAGCTCTGTCGAAGGCATTGAATAAGATTTTGAAGGTAATGATCACTTTTTTTATTTTTTCTGTTATTTAACAATATCACGCTCATTTTTCACTTTGTTTATTTCAAGAAACACTCATATTTAATATTGGTAGGCCATTGGGCAGCATTTCTACAGATCCATCCCAATATTATAATAATTCTTTGGTTTAATGCCCATGAATTTCATAGTGGCTTGATGTTTTAAGTGAGTAACGAAAATACACTCCTTCCAAAGTTGAATTTTTTGCAATTCTTGTGTTTTGCAGCCTGTACGAGATCACTTTGTTACAGACCCTACTGCAAGAGACTTACTGAAAAGGGTTAAGGTACAGAGTGAATTAATGACTTAGTTATGAACGTATTAATTATTTTATTTTTATATTTACTGTTAGGAACCCCTATTGGCTATTGTTGAGTTAATACACTCTTCCTTTTGTTGCAGTCTTACAGAGTAACAAGGTGATTTAGAAGCGTGCCCGGTGTGCTCTCGGGGCATGTTGGCTTACTATTATCAAATTTGAAGAGTGCAAGTTTTGCGTATAGCATCTGAACATTCATCTGCGTCATTCCATTTCTTTATGCTACTAAAGATTGGCAAAGATGTGAAAGAATGAAGTTCATATTTCTTTTTCCTTAGTAAAGAAACTAGTCGTTTCCCTGGCTCTGCACATGTGTTATTGAAACTATACAATAAAAGGTTTATTAAATTATTTTACATCCTTAAAAGTATGTTAATTTTTAAATAGTAAAATTGTACTTTTTTTTTTTTTTTTTGATGATTCTTTGAAGTGGTAAGGGAAAAAATCAAATGGATTGCAAGAAGAATGGATGAGAGGTGAAATTTATAGGGGAATAGAACTTGCACTACACTCCATTTCATGTATCTGCCCATGGTTTTGAGTTGAACGTTCTCATTCTATTCATCCATTCGTAAAAATATATATGTACATTTATAGAAAGACTTAAAAGAAAGCCTATATGTCTATGAACACGATAAATAAATGGGGACGGACCCCAGTCTATGACTCAACATATATTAAGATTGAGAGATAGCAAAAATTGAAAATTTAGTCTCAAAGTTGCGAATTGATGGTAGAATTAACCCAAAAAAAATTGCAAAGTTAACGGTTTGCCACAAAGCCAAATAACTTGATTTTTCATATTTGTGTTGATAAGTATGTGTATTATTACGCTTGAACGTTAATTGTTTTTCTCTTGATAAGATGCCCATTATTAATTATTAATAGATGTATACATAATACTTAATTCAGTGAATCTGATGGGTTAGTATGTCGTATGATAGAATATAATTATATCTCTTGGAACAATAGATAATAGAAATAAATAAATAGCAAAAAATAAGAAAAGTGAAAAAAATAGAAAATTGGAATGATGAGAGGAGGTAGCTTCTTAACTTTCTCTCTCCTCCGACTTATATATATATATATATATATATATATATATATATATATATAGGGTACCACTACCATGGAAACCAAATATATATCTATGTCATGAATACACTATTTACAACTATTGGATTCTAATCTAATACATTAATCGAGGCGTCATAAATACACAAAACATTTAATGCACAATACATTTTAAAGGGTTCCCATAACATGAGTATATATTTGGGCTCAATTGTAGAAAACCCATATATATAGATTCCATTTTTTTTTTCATAGAGAGGTTCCATTTGGATAATTGTAGTTAGGGGGGCTTCGGTTTCACCAATTATTGAAGGTTCTAGAATTATATTAGTATTTAGTAAATGGTGTTAATTAAACACATAGTTGCTGAATTTTATTCTCATTGGAGTGTCTTGCGAAACAATTAGTGAACCAAAGTCAAGTGACTTTATTATTACAAATGCAAAGTTTAATGACTGTTGTATACGAATTATGATTCTGCCTCGAGATCCATGTAAGCATCTCGAGGAGGCTTTAAGATATGCCCACATATGTGATATATTTAAATGGGTGGAAAACTTCACTAGAAAAGGAAGTTCGAGATTTGCCAAATCTTATCGAAATAGGAAGTTCGGATTTGGCAAAATTCCGATTGGAAACTAATAGGGGAAAACCCTAAGGCTATAAATATTGAAGTAGAACAGAGGACTAGGTACGTTATCGACTCTAACCCTAATTCCTCCCTTGTCAAAAGCTTTGATCTAACTTAGGCATCAAAGTGTTCTCCACGGAGGCCCTCACTCTGGGAATTGTTTTGCAGTTTGTGTTTTCGGGAGGTCGCCAACATTTACCTCGAGATTCGTGTGGCCCATTGCTTGAGGACGCCCTATAGATTCGATCAATATACTCCTCTTAACTCCTCAATATGACCAAAATTGTTTGAGATTCAATCTGAGCAATATATTTGATGGCTAAAGCCAATGCGATCTAACGCTGCAGAGAGGGACAAGACATTATATTGTCGTTTTCATAAAGATCATGGCCATGACATAGAAGATTGCAAGCAATTGAAAGAGGAGATTGAGTTCCTAGTCCGTAAAGGACGATTGGAAAAAGTTCGTCAAGCACGAAGACAATAAGCGGCTCAAAGACTATAAACCAATGCATCGGGACGAAAAACTAGAGAAGGAGGAAACAGAAAAGATTGAGAAGATAAAGGGAAGAGTTATCAATGTCATATCCGGAGGACCAGGCCTTGAAGGCAATACCTTTTCATCCATAAAGGCATATGCACAAGAATGTTTAACTGTTGAGGCCCCACCAAAAAGGGTGCATCTCGACTTAGAGGTTGCTTTCACCGATGCAGACCTGGAAGGAGTGAAATTTTCACATGATAATCCCTTAGTTATTGAAGTAATAGTTGGAAACTTCATGGTGCGGAGATCTTTGGTGGATAGTGGATCTTCCGTGGATGTATTGTATTACAATGCCTTCAAAGGAATGGGTTATGAAGATAATCAATTAACTTCTTATATGTATTGTATTGCAATGCCTTCAAAGGAATGGGTTATGAAGATAATCAATTAACTTCTTATATGACACCTCTGTATGGTTTCAATGGAGAAGTGGCAAAGGTGGAAGGGTTAACCATGCTCGGTAGAACAGGTCTAAATATTTTCAAAGCCATTCCCTTGACATACCACCTTCGATTAAAATTCCCTACACCGAACGGTGTAGATGAAGGGGTGACCAAAAAATGGCAAGAGGTTGTTATTTTATGGCCACCAAAGCAAGGAAAGTTGGTGAGCAAGTCTTGCTTGTGGGTTCAATGGACATTAATGGTAGCAACTTATGGCTGCAACCGATAGAGGACTTAATCACAGTTATCTTTGATCTATCAAATGAGGAGAAGGTTACTTACATGGGATCTAGTCTCAATAAAAGCATCTCCGAAACTCTTGTTCAATTTCTAAAAGAAAATCAAGACGTTTTTCGCATGGACTCAAGAGGACATGCCTGGGATAGACCTGAAGGTCATTACACACTGCTTGAATGCAGACCCAAAAAAGAAACCAGTACATCAAAAGAAGAGATCTTTCACCCATGAAAGACAAAAAGCTATTGATGAAGAAGTGGACAAGTTGAAAACACAAGTAATTGAAGAAATCCAATATCCTGAGTGGATTGCGAATCCAGTAATGGTACAAAAGTCGAATGGCAAATGGAGGATGTGCATTGATTTTATGGATTTGAATGATGCATGTCCAAAGGACTACTTCCCGTTGCCAAAGATTGATATTCTTATTGATGCTACAGTAGGCCGTGAGTTGTTAACATTCATGGATTCTTTTAGCGGATATAATCAAATTCACAAGGAAAAGACAAACATACCAAAGGTTGCATTCATTACTGAGTGTGGGCTTTAATGCTATCGAATGATGCCATTTGGATTGAAAAATGCTGGAGTGACGTGTCAAAATGTAACAACCCTCAAAATTAACAAGTCTTATGTCATATTGCCAGGATTGTGACCCGACTGCTGTGATGCGTGCAGTGACACCAAGGTAATTTTACTTTTCTGTGATGCTTGTACTAGTATATACGTCTAGTACGAGTCCCGAGCCGTTTAGTGTGTTAATAGTCCAAGTGAGGCTTCACCTAGATTAAACGAGGTTATAAAACACAAAAAATGATAATAAAAGCTTAATTTAATGGTAGTTAGACTAATTAACAAAGTTAATTTCACTGGCAAGACCACGGGCACACTACACGCGAGTTGTGGCGCGTTGCGGGTATGAGAACATGAAGATGGGGCTAAGGAGTTGGTTAGTTAAATGATATGCGTGTCACCTATTGGAGTCCACAAGTGGAGTTAAGAGTTGTTGGACAGCTTAAAAGGGATGGGGTAGGATCTACCTTGAGATAAGTGGGTGAGTTGATAAAAGGGGGCCTATATAAAGGCCCATCTCACCACTTTTTTCCTCATTTCTCTCTTTCTGTTCTCTCTCCTCTCCTATCTTTTTCTTCTCTTCTCCTCCTCTCAAAACTTGGTGACCAAGAAAGTGAGTGAACAACCATTGGAGGGTTGTCCAACTTGTCAAAGGGTCGCTGGAGTCTCTACCTCACCAGAGTATGGTGAGATCTCAACTGTCTTTGTCGATTACTTACATTTTAATTGTTAGTTTTTGTTAATTTACATCGTGATGACCACGGACGCCACATTGGGAAGTCGTTCTAATAGACAAGCCTACTGCCGTGGCGATCCACGGAGCGATCAACACACATTTGTGTTGCTGGAGTTAGGTTTTACGTGTGTGTTATGTGACACATCGAGTTGCGATGTTTGGAGTGGTGTTGTCATTTCAGACAAGTTTTCGGTGGTTCCACGATGATTCGAAGTCGATTTTGGATGGTCACGGACCCCATACACGTTGGGGAAAGGTGCGGAGCGCGGCAACGTAAGTCGGGGTTCGAAAACCCTAATAAAAGGTCTACTAGTCTGGGCGTCGCCGTGTCCAGAGTCGAAATAAAAAAATGAAACGAACCCCCCAAATTTAGCTAGACCAGGCCCAGTGCCTGGCCAGGGCAGGGTCGGGTCGAGTAAAAAATAATAATAAAATAATAATAAAATAATAAAAACAAAAATCTAGAAAAATAGAGAAAAATATCCAAAAAATATGATAAAGTCTAGAAGATAATATTTTGACCAAATACATAGAAATTGATGAATTTCTATAAAAAGGTGAAGTTTTTGAGATTTTACAAGACTTTGTGTCGGGGTTTTCTTACCTCGTAAAGCATGTAATTTATAACTTTGACCCAATTGAATACTAGGAATACGGCGGACTGGTAAGGAGGGTTTTGGAATTTTTTTGAGACGTGTAGTAGCCGTGAGGGACGGATTTCACGATTGATTGAGGTAAGTACACATGTGCCTTGTATGTGTATGTTAGTAGGCCAGTAAGAAAATACCATGTGATTCATATATCCATTGTTGTTATGATATTGCTATGATCCTATTGTTGGCATTCCATTCTGTTATTCCTTGGGTATGTGTGTTATTGGCATGAGTGTGTCGGGAAGGTATCATATGGACCACACTAGGTAGGACAACGTGAGTACTACCTGCAGGGGTACTGACCACCCTAGTGTTATGTGTACTTGGGTAGATTTGAGAGGTGTTGCGATGCCTCTTTTTCATGCTTTGCGATGTTGTGATATTGCCCAGGGAGATCTTGCGAGGTCTTTGCCATTTTGCTATGAATTAGACCACTTATGGGCCTCTTTTGATTATTAGAAAACGCATGTTTCGTTGTTATTTGCCAATCTACTTATCATGCACCTTGATTGTTTATTTATCTATCTCTTTCAATTATATTTGAACTGTTTTATTGATAAATCATGAATTACTGTTATATTCTTCTGGCATTACTTTTGATTTCTCTCAGTTACTCATTGTCTAGTTTGTGATGGTAGGTGCAGATAGATCGGAGTGCAGCAAGGGCAAGGGTCCCATTCTTGGCGACTTTCTATAAGGACCTCTTGGAGCAGAGCACTCCATCAGGATTAGCGTAGGTTTATATTTTGTTGCTCGTATATTGCTTATGGAAATACTATGTTTTGGCATTTTTGGGATTTGTGAGAGATTTGATATCATGTATGTTGACTATTTTAATGATACTTGATTTTACATGAATATCTGTTTATTCGGGGTTTCCACATGAATAAAATTTTCCTGATTTTCCTTTGATTTGAGTTATTTCCCATACTTATAGTTTATTTTCGCTGCGTAATAATTGATAATTGCAATAACTCACTTCATAAATTTGTAATCAGATGAGTTGAGGCTGACTAGACACGTTTAGACTCGCCGAGTATCAATTCGGGGACCTATACAGGTCTAGGTTGGGCGTACCCAATTGCTTGAAAAATTGGAGCCGTCACACAAAGGCTAGTGAATTTCATCTTCAAACCCCTAATAGGGACGACCATGTAGGTGTACGTGGACGACATGCTCGTAAAAAGTCTCTATGCTGATAAGCACGTTTAAGACTTGGACAAGGTATTTCAAGTACTAAGAAAAATATCAAATGAAGTTAAATTCGGCAAAGTGTGCATTTAGGGTTGCATTAGGAAAGTTCTTGGGTTTAATGGTCTCAAAACGAGGAATAGAGGCCAATCAAGAGAAAATACAAGCAATAATAAATATGCGTCCACCGAAGACAATCAAGGATGTTGAAAGGCTAACGTGACGTTTAGCTGCGTTGGGGCATTTCTTATCACGTTCTGATGAAAAGTGACACTATTCATCAAGTCAAAAAGGTCATTCTTTGAATTTTGAAATAATAGAACTATTCATTAAGCCAAAGAGGCTATTTCTTGAATTTATAAAGTGACACTATTCATCAAGGCAATGAGGCCATTCCTTGAATTTATGAATAGTGATACTATTCATCAAGCCAAAGAGGCCATTCTTCAAGTTTTGGAATAGTAGAACTATACGTAAAACCAAAGAGGACATTCCTTGAATTTATGAATAGTAACACTATTTATCAAGCCAAAGAGGTCATTCCTTGAATTTATGAATAGTGAGACTATTCATCAAGCCATAGTGGCGATTCTTTGAATTTCGGAATAGTAGAACTATTCATCAAGCCAAAGAGGCTATTCCTTGAATTTATGAATAGTGACACTATTCATCAAGGCAAAGAGGCCATTCTTTGAATTTATAAATAGTGACACTATTCATCAAGTCATAGAGGCCATTCTTTGAATTTTGAAATAGTAGAACTATTCATCAAGCCAAATAGGCTATTCCTTGAATTTATGAAGTGACACTATTCATTAAGGCAATGAGGCCATTCCTGGAATTTATGAATAGTGATACTATTCATCAAGCCAAAGAGGCCAGTCTTTAAATTTCGAAATAGTAGAACTATACAACAAGCCAAAGAGTTCACTCCTTGAATTTATGAATATATAGTAACACTATTCATCAAGCTAAAGAGGCCATTCCTTGAATTTATGAATAGTGACACTATTCATCAAGCCAAAGAGACCATTATTTGAATTTCAGAATAGTCGAACTTTTCATCAAGCCAAAGTGGCCATTCTTTGAATTTCGGAATAGTAAAACTATTCATCAAGCCAAAGAGGCTATTCCTTGAATTTATGAAGTGACACTATTCACCAAGGCAATGAGGCCATTCCTTGAATTTATGAATAGTGATACTATTCATCAAGCCAAATAGGCAATTCTTTGAATTTCGAAATAATAGAACTATTCATCAAGCCAAATAGGCCATTCCTTGAATTTATGAATAGTGACACTATTCATCATGCCAAAGAGGTCATTCTTTGAATTTCGGAATAGTCAAACTATTCATCAAGCCAAAGGGCCATTTTTTGAATTTCGGAATAGTCAAACTATTCATCAAGCCAAAGTGGCCATTCTTTGAATTTCAAAATAGTAGAACTAGTCATCAAGTTACACTTTAATGTTATTTCACTCATAGCCAAGTTAGGCAACTGAAAGGTGTCGACTACCAAATAATAAATTTATGTACTCTTATGCAAAATTCACCTTGTTCGTAGGAGTGGGGGGCATATGGTGTATATGGATTATGATTCTTTCTCGAGATCCATGTAAGCATCTCAATGAGTCTTTGAGATATGCCCAAATATACGAAGATTATGATCTTGCCTTGAGATTCGTATAGGCATCTCGAAAGGTATATATATATATATATATATATATATATATATATGAATGGGTGGAAAACTTCATCAAAAAAGAAAATTCGGGATGTGCCAAATCTTACCAAAATAGGAAGTTCGGATTTGGCAAAATCCTGATTGAAAACCAATAGGGCAAAACCTTAAGGCTATAAATATTGAAGTAGAATGGAGGACTAGATACGTTCTCGACTCTAACCCTAATTCCTCCCTTCTCAAAAGCCTTGATCTAACTTAAGCATCAGAGTGTTCTCTCCGGAGGCCCTCACTCTGGGTTTGTTTTGCAGTTTGCGTTCTCGGGAGGTCGCCAGGGTTTACCTCGGGATTCGTGCAGCCCATTGTTCCAGGACGTCGTGGGGTAGTTGACGCATCAATGACCATAATGTTATATGTCATAAAGTGCAGTGACTACATGTAATTCTTATGAAGGATTTCTCAAAAAAATTTAGGATTAGTTATCCTATATAATAAATTCAATGAATTCAGTCTTACATACACGAAGGTAATTGAAATAGAAGGAAGATGTGTTATTATTTCTCTTAGCTTAGAAGGCATGTGGGATGAAATCTCTCATGCATGGCCATTGGTCACCTATGAGTGATGTGCAAGAACCTCTTGAAATATATAAAGCTAATTTAAGTAGAGTTGAAGGACAAACTATTGAGGCTAAACTCTTGAAATAGCTTAAGCTAACTTGAGTAGAGCTGCATTGAATTTATCTTGATTTGCGCTATGCGCACCTCATCAATTACTCAGGGCACCCAAAGTTTTCCAAGGGCACAAAAATTTGACCAAAATATCCATCCTTTGTCAAGCATTGCACCCCACTGCCAAAAACACATAAAACCCTCCAAACCCTCGTCGTGCGTTACTCCTCTTGTCTACCAAGCTCTACTCCTCTCTCGTTGTGCCCTACTCCTCTCTAGGCAACATAAGGCTGTAATTAAGTTGTGTTGTGGTCTCAGTCATTCATTATCGAGACCATTGGGTAAGTGTTGGTCAAAACCCATCGACACTTAAATGAAAGGGGACACCAAGGTCCAGTGGTTGTACCATTGAAACTACGCATTTGGTCTCGTTCATTATCATGAAAGTATGTATGAGATTAGTCTTAGTGGGTACCCATCGAGACTCGTTATTGAAGTCTCGACTATCAGCAACTGAGACAACACAATGTCTTGGTTCTGGGTGACCGACATATTCGAATACGTAGTTTGAAAATGAGAAAAACCACCTAAAACTGTCGAATCTAGCAAACCTTACAATAGAAAACCACTATTTGTCACTAAAAAATACATCATATTTAGTAGTTTAAACCTCTAAGAAAAATTGAATATAGACTTATAAGGTTTGTATGCACTTTTTGATCGACGAAATCAATGTTTGGTCGGTGACAAAGCGAGTGGTATGGGTTGAAAAATATGAGAGAACTTGGTGGGGTGCATGGGAGTGTGAAGGGAAGGGGAAAGTGAGTTAATCGTTAGGATTGGAAGGGTCAAATGCCACTTTTCAGGTTGGAACCAAAATAAATGGAGTGCCATGTGACAACCACTTCCTTAAAATAGGGTACCGCTCGGTCTAATCTCTTCATTAAGCTCAAATCCTAGCCACATACGATTTAACGACGTATTAGTCAGCCTTTTTGTCTTATTCTCCTCATTATTCACGTTTAAGATAAGTATTCCTCAATTCTCATTATTCCTGATTTTCATAGTTAATTAAAGTTTTTTATTTGGTTTATCAATTTAGCAGAAGTCTTAATAAATGCGGAAGCAAATCAAAAAACACCTATATATGGAAACCAAGAAACAACAATCACATGTATATCAAAAGATGGTGAAAGAACAGTGTACTATATGCATCAGTCGGGAAGCCTAGTCTTAATCCAACATACAACCCAAATGTAAAAGACATAATGTAACTCAGTCCAATACGATATAAACAAAAAACCTTCAAAAAGTGATGCGACAAGTCGTTTGGGGCGCAAATAATCGTCGATCTTCTCTTTCACAAATAATCGTCGATCTTCTCTTTCCTAGGCCTGCTACTTGAGGAATATGCAATTGTCACCAAAGATGACAATACCAGTAAGTAAATAATGCGATCATTCACTCACATTTCCAAATATAGAAAAATGAGATTACGAGTTAATTATGAGATTAGTGGGTCTTAATCACGACACGTGTTATGGATTAGGACTCGGATCGGTGAAAAATGGAAATCACTAAAATAATATTATTTTGTTGGTGAATAGGGTTGCAAGTGGAGCGGGGAATCCCGTGTCCCGCAGGGCCCCGCATTGATGGGGCAGAGATTCCTCGCTTTTTGTTTTCCGCGGGGCAGGTCGCGGGAAAAGATCTTGCCCTGCTACACGGGGCAAGGTGAGGACGGGAATTGCTCTTGTCCCACGAGGATTCCCCGCCCCATGCCCTATATAGGGATTCCTCGCCACCCGCTTCACTCTCTGCATAAAATTTTACATTTAAAAGTTTTTACTAATAACTTATATATGTAATGTTTTTACTAAAATTTAATATAATTGTAGAATGAAACCAATCCTACTATTTCTATCTTAAGGAAATATAAGATTGTATTTAGAATGTTATTGAAATATATTTGTCGTACTAATTTTAGAAATTTTGTATATTTAATTAAATATGATAATCCTCAAATCAATCAACATAGCCATATAGAAAACCAAATAAAACTAATATTTTAATATAAGAAAGATAGTCTCATAAAAAATAAATTTGAGAAATTAGGTAAATAGCAAAAAAACCAAGTAGTGGAGTTCAAAATAGATGTTTTTCTATGAAATTGATGGGGCGTTAGGATTCTCTGCCCCAACGGTGATCCCCGCAGTGTAAGGCGTGGGGAAACAAAGTTCTCCTCACAGAGAATTTTTGAGGATAAATCCCCACATCGCATCCCGTAGGGACGCAGACGGTAACTTCAATCCCCGTCCCGCCTTGCCTTACTTACAACCTTATTGGTGAATGCCTAATGTGTGTATTATATGATATTTCGTCGTGAAGTCAGAGTGTGTTAAGGTGCATCATCAATTTGTCAAAATCAAGGTTGCAAATGCGTGTCTAAAGGGCACAAGTGAAAATAAATAATTAGTTGCTTAACAAATCATAAATTAGGTGTTAAATATTATTTGGGGGGTTTGCATCAGTTTGTGTGTAAATCGAGATGGGTGGTAATGTAAACTAAGAACGAAATTAATGCAAGATCTTGCCTCAAGTTTCTTATTGGTTGGTGGTAGTCGATATTGAGATTGGGTCCAAATCGCTACATGTTTGGTTAAGTATGACAAGAGAATTGGTCCAAAAGAGTTTGGTATGTCATAGATAAAGTTAAGATTTTTGGAATTTTTACTTGATCAAAACTAGTGTTATGGACATTTTTAGAGTTGAACTTTTTTGTCAAGAGCTTAGCTTAATTTGGTGAAAAATTGGATCCAAAATTGAGTAGCGTAAGTTTAAACATATCAAAATAGAAATTTTGGGAATTAAAAGATAAAAAGAAATTAAGCTGCTGACAAGCAACTGATGGTTTATATATAAATAAAAAAGTTTTCATTCCTAACATTCAACTGAACAAAATCAACTTCATTTATTCCAAACCTCTCCGCTCACTCTTTCGAAAGCGAATCTCCATATGTCCAATTTTTGTCTCGTTTCTCTTTGCAAAATAGTAGAGCATTGCGAAACGGTCAGTTTGAGCCAAGATTTTATAGTGGAAACAAGGCATTACGACCTAATTATATTATGATACTATTGGCGTGGTTCTTGTGGATTAAATAATGTTTGAAGTTCAAAACTATAAATTTGGATTATGGAGCCGACATGACTGTAAATGAATTTTAAGATTGAAACTTGTAGACTTGATGTGAACTTGATCTTTTAATTCATTTTGATATTATATTGGTTGTGGAGATGTGAGTCCTTCTAGGTCTTTTCTTAAGGTTGTTGTTTATCAAGTTTTTGGTGCCGGCAACTCATTTTTAGAGGACTATGCCAAAATTTTTATAAAATATGACAATCTTAATAGAATGATTTCCTAAAATGCTTCACATTTGGAATTAAGACATGGAATATGACTTGAGAATCGTCAGATATAATGAGGACTTTAGATAATTGAAATCATTGATGGATTTATTTAGAAGAATAAGACTTTGAATTTAATTTTGTGGATAAACACATCTCTCGAGGATTATATAAACTTTATGTTTTGAATTAAATATATTAAGTAGTTTAGAGATTGACTAGATCATCAGAGAATTTGGAATAAATCTAGGTCAGTCAGATGCCCTAATGACTAGGGGTCTGACACAAATAGGTACCAAGATGCTACGAAAAGAAGACAAACTGAGCAAATTACACAAATTTAGGTTTGGTCAGTTGTGAGCTTAATCACATTAGCTTATATATATATATACTCAGGCCGTGAGCTATGTCACATCAACCAATAGGAGACTTTATCCACAAGCTGTGGGCTACGTCACATCAGCTAGGTGAAGTGCCGACATCCCTAGGGAATCTAACCCTGTATATTGCCCTAACTCATGTAATCAGGGAACCTAGACTCGTGGACTACTCTAAAGAGACTTAGAACTATCATGAACCATAGAATAAACCAAGAAAAAATATTACAAAGGCATACATATGAGCATGGAGGTGAACAACACCAACGAGATCAATACCATTATAGCATGCTACTTACAAACCATAAAAAAGATAGAGACTAACAATATTAATGAGTCCAGTCATGATATGAATATGAAAAAAAGGATTGATTGCCATAGACCAATTCAAAAACATGATTTTTCGATCCTAAGTAGCATACATATAAGACACATATACTAGCCATGGCTATTAGGAATTTAAAACCAATAAAATAGTCCAAGCGATTGTATTCTCAAATTAAATAGGGTCTGAAATGGCATTCGATGTCCGACAAGTTTACTTACGTCAAATACACTCAAAAACCTAGCCTAAATTGACTCTTAACTACTCTAAAATCACATCCTACACCTTGTAACTATTCTCTAAGCTCATGAGTTCTATTAGGGTCATTTAGGATGTGTTTAGACCATTGGTTAGGGTTTTAGGCTAAGTTATATGGTTTTAAGTCTTTTAGGAAAGTTTCTGATGTTTGGTCGCCCAAAACCATTAGCACACTAGTTGGCCTCATTAACGCGTTAGGTAGGTGATAAGGACCCATTTTCTAGATGAATCTCGACCGGCCTAGCCCAATCCATAACTCGCCAACCAACTATGTCGTTGAGTTATGAATCAAACTAGCAAGCTTTTATCAACACTAACTTATTATCATTTATCAACAATTGAACTTTAATCAATGAATCATAATCACAACGGAATATTATTAAATAAAATTTAATCAAAGTTTTGACGTAAAGGCCAATAATAGCTCTCAAAAGCTCTCAACTAGAAAATACCTCTAGTTCAACTTATTCAAGTTCCCATCCCATGATAATAAATATAAATAAAAACAAGTAAAGATTCGATCCCGAACCATACCAATTCAACAAACAAAAAACTCCTGTAGACAGTCAAAGCTACTCCTTTCTCCTTATCAATCATCGACGAAGAACCTGTCGGAGAAAAATGTTAGGTGAGCACAAAGGGTTACAACGGTGCTCAGTAAGTTGGGTTAAGTTACGGACGTTATGAACATTCCATTTAGTAAATGCAAAATTAAATAAAATGCATGACTTGCAAATATTTAATATGATAAAAGGAATAAACAAGAAAGTATATAAACAAAATATTTATCAATGCATCAAAATGTGCAAATGCTAGACATGTATGAGCTACTGTGATAGACTTCTCAACCACACTAAAGTTTGTGAAGGTTGACCCTACTATAGCCGTTGTGGTGTCAACACTCCATTCCCTTACACTGTGTAAGACCCACCTATCACCAAGTCCACAAACTAGTCTAATTATTGAGAACATTGGAATTAATCGTATTCTCAAATATTAAAATATTCATTCTGGGCAACTGCCTTATGTTGTTCTCCCTTGTACAGTCCAAACTGTCCCAAACTCCTGGTCGAACTAGTAGCATCTGGTGCAAGGACTCCTAGCAAGCTCCACTAAGTTGTCTACATACAATGTCTAACAATGCATCCCGATTTACCCGCATGTTCTACTTACATGATTCTTATCATATAGTCTAGTAGAAAAGTAAACAGTCATAAAACCAATAACTTAAATCCCAACTTACCTGGTACGCTAATTTCAAAATCCTTAATTGGCATTCACGAGCGTACTCCAAAATTGTGTAAATCTAAACCAATTAAATATTGATTAATTACACATCAAACTTGGGTTTCGATAATTACATTTATATTCGAAAACCCCGAGATACAAATTCAAAAACACTTCGAAGACTTCCCTCTACATTGATGTTTGAAAGTCCATTATTTAATTTATTTGGTTACTGTTTTTATTTATTTATTTTTATTTTTATATTTTTTATTAATTTGAAAATTGTGTAGTTAGGTTGGGCAGCTAGGTCTGGACTGACCTAGCTGCCCTACTGGGTTCGGGTCAAACTCGGCCCAGTCCCAGGGCGACCTGGGTGGGGATCGCACACATGTTCGTGCCCCACCCTTTCATACACACAACTGTGCTGCTAGGCTGCGCAGTTATGTGTTGGGCTTGATCGGCCCAACAAACTGGCTGGGCCTAGGTCATTCCCAGGCCATATTAGAGTGGGGATGCATGCACATTCCCTTCTTTTTTTCTGCGGACTGCATAGTTCGCATATTTCTTTTTTCTTTTCTTAAAATCAAATCCACGATTTGAAAATCAACCATTAGACCTATAGATCCATTTTGTTGATGTAAAATCTTAACTCAGTAGGAAAATATAAAAAAACTCAACTTGAAAATCGGACAACGAAATCAAACACAAATAAACTCAAGTTGTAGACATTAAAGGAGATGTTTACCTAACGAGATAAAACCCAAAATCTCCTTCCAGCTCTTCTTCTCCACTTCTCTGTGTTTTCTTTCCCTCTCCCGGTCACTTGTGCGCACTCTTTCTCACACACCCATATTTTCCTTTTCTTTAACAAGGGATAAGTTTAGATCTTAAAAATCCTCCCCATTCTTAGTAATAAGGATTTAAATAAGATTTTTTTAACTGATTACAAGTTTTAAATGAGAGTGGGCCTACCTGCCATAATTATTTGGGTTTCCTAATGTGAAAAATAAATACCCACAAACATGGTATGTCTTATTTTGTATTAAATTAGGTTCGTCTCATAGGCTGTAACCTAAAATTCTGCAACTAAAATTATGGGTTCTCCTATTGAGATTGACCTCCTCCAACTCCCCCTGACCCTCGCTCACCTCTGCCAAGGATCTGAAACTTCCATTAGGCAACAACAACATTATACACTTCAATTATATAATTCATCAAACCAAAGTTAATATGCATTTGGATCAAAAGCCCATTTTGTTTAAGAGCACTATGAAATTTCAAATATCCATAACTTGATCTATAAACTACTGATTTTTGAAATTCTATATAGTAAAGTTAGTAGAATTTGTCAAGGAATTCAAATATAAATTTAATTTTATAAATTAAGACACCAACTAGTTTAGAATTCAAGATTTCAAATTCATGTAAACCCCCTACCCCTCAATTTGGTCAAAACTTGCAAAATTCGAAAATTGGGCTTTCAGGTTCAAATGAGAATGAAAATTGATCAAAATGAAAATAAAAGACTCAATTCTTATTGTAAAACAAAAAGGCCTACGATTCATGCTTCAACTTCACACAAACTGAGTAAATAGTGAAGCATAAAATGTACCTAAGATTTTAGTTGATCCCTAATGTTTGAATTCTTCTTTTGTTGATGAATTTGATGTTCTTCTTATCTCCAATTATGGTACATCCAATAAGAGAAAGTCCAAATCCTTTATTTACTAAGTTTTGTTAGGCATGAATGGAGTTTGAAGAAGCAAAGTGTAATATTTATAGCTCATGGATGGTATGATTATGTTCCCACATCTCTTACAACCATCCAAATCTCTATGTAGATCAAGTGATCCATATAAACTCGTACAACCCACTAACTATCCCTTGCTAACACTCCATGTACACATCTCCTAGGATCATAATGTTTTGTGCATCTCTATGCCTATCCAAGATTCATGTTTTAATTTCCCAACTTAGGTCCTTTATTTAATTAAGATTCCAAACCATAAGCTAAGTAAATAAACTAGTTCATTACATTAATGTGTGTATATGTATAAAAACTAATTTAAAAACTAACCAATCACTGTTTACTTGGTCTGTAACAACCCTCAAATTTAACTTGACTTGTGTTGCACTTGTCAGGACTGTGACCCGGCTACGTAATACTGGACTGTATTTCGAACTTCGAGAGTTGACACCGAGGTAATTTTATGATTGTGTGATGTGTGTATTAGTATTGTAGTCTAATAAGGGTCTCAAGCCGTTCTGGCGATTGCTATTTTGAGTGAGGCTTCGCCTAGGTAAATAGAGGAGTAAAATATAGTATAAAAAACACAAATAAATGAATTTTGAATAATTTAAATAATTATTTGGCAAGACAAGGCGAGACTGCACGCACTATGGGAGTCGGGGCAAGGCAAGACGGACCGAGGAATGTCGTTTGAATGCGGGAGTTGGTTAATTATGCAACACACGGGCTATGAGATAACATTATTAAAATGACACAACCCAAATGTGGAGAGCCAAGTGATCAACCTCGAGATGAGAGTGGGTGTTTGGATGGAAAGAAAAAGCCTATAAATAGGACCCCACCCCTACAACTTTACTATTCACTCTCTTTTTCCTCTCTCACCACCGTCCCTTTCTTCCCTCTCCTTTCTCCTCCTCGGTTGTGCAACCACCATTCCTCAGAGACCCAGTGGTGGTCGGAGCTCGCCGGAGACACTGCAAGTAGCCGGAGGTCTGAGCTCTCTCTCTCGCTATTCTGTGTGCATCGGTTGAGGAGGCGACTGTAGTGATAGGGACAGGTCGTGGACGACCCACAGTGGCTCACCGAAGTCCTGACTGTCCCTGAGCACCCTCCCTCACAACACATGTAGAGTAAATATCATGTTAGGCCTCACTGTTCACACATTGTTTTCATGTTTGGCGGCTGTGCCGCATCCTAGCCGCTGCTAGGGTAGCTGGAGGAGGTCGGGGATAGTTGGAGATTGGCCCTTGTGGCCCACCGGAGTCCCTACGTCCCCTAAATACCTCTAATTCACAATATATATGGTGGTTGTTGTCTGTACTCTATTTTAGCCAATTTGTTCACTGTTGAGAGTCTCGCCAGAAAATGCCGAGACTGGCGGTGCTGCTGGCTGAACCACCACGTGTGGGGGTTGTCGAGGACCTCTCCAAGTCCTTGATGGTGACTCACAGCCTTTGGTGTGCCCGGTTCTGTCACATTTAGGACTATTTTGAGTCTTGAATCTATGTGTTTGTCTTATGCTCCTCCTCGCCAAAAACTACCGATTGGGGCGGCTCTGCCGTCGACGCGATGACTAGGAAACTGCCGAAGACCTTGCCATGTTCGTCATGGTATCTTATAGCCCCTGGAGCATCCCAATCCGCGGTAGTAAACATGAATGCGTCATTTCATGTGTTGTCGTTGTTGTATTCCTCGTCGAAAACTGTCGTGCATGGCGGCGCTACCGTCAGACGCCATGACCTGGGGAGTGTCAGAGATTTCACCAAAATCTTATATGTGTCCCATAATCTTCAGAGCGTCCATATCAATGATGACGAGTCGTTGTAGTGATGAATTCATGCGTTAGTTCTTAATGTTACATCGAGTGCTTGTTGACGTGTCGTAGAGCGTGCCTTCGGCCTTTCCATGCCGCGGTGGTATCCTACCGATGTTGGAAAACACCAGCAAGGTTCCCTACTCGCTTGTACATGGCCATTTCGAGTTCGTGACGAGTCATGATTGTTGATCGATGTCAATGTTGTGTTTCACATTAGTGAATGGTGGTGACGTCGTGGTCACGTCGCTAGTCTTCTAGGCTATGGCGTGACCTACACACGACTGAGCCGAGCCTATGATGCGTGATTAGGCTTACATATGACATAGTTGCAAAACCCAAAGGAGTCATTATGTTATTTTTTGTTTTTCAAGTTGATTTATCGAGTTGATCGAGTTTTAAAACGTTTACGAGGATTTAAAACGTTGGAAAAACACTAGGGATTTAACCTAGGGTTAGTTGATGACTTGACCCATTAATTTGAGTTTTCAAATTTGTCAGGTAGCGGGAAACTCAGGGATATGCGTTAGGATTTGCGGGAGTGTTGTTACGCGGGTTGCGATTAGTCAGGTGAGTACATTTGCCCTAAAGCTGGTATACGTTAGTAAGCCAGTTAAGAAAATACCATGTGATTTATTATCATTCTATCATGTTTGCTATGATCTACTTGTTGGCATTCCATTCCATATTCCTTATTTGTGTATTATTGGTATAAGTATGTGTCTCGAAGGTACATGCGGCCTGCCTAGAAGGGATAAAATGCGGGCACTCATGCGCACGAGTATTTGGCCACCCCTAATGATTGTGTGATATCACATACTTGATTGTTATGGATAATATTGTGGTTATCGATGTTGCGACATCGCTATTGTGGATTTGTTGTGGATTTTTAGACCACTTATGGCCTCCCTTGACTCGTAGAACATGCATGTTTCGATTGCTATTATTTTCACTCTGTCTATCATGCACTTATCTATTTAAATTCTTGTCTTTCAATTCCCGCATGATATTTAGACTGCCATGTTTGATAATTCATGAATTACTGTTATATTCTTCTGGCATTACTTTCGATTTCTCTCAGTTACTCACCGTCTAGTTTGTGATGGTGGGTGCAGATAGAGCGGAGTGCATTAGAGGCAAGGAACCTTGCTTATGAGACTTTTTGTGAGCGGCTGGACTTGAGGTACCCTAGAGTAGGTTATATGTTTTTGTTTGTATGTTGCTTGTTATTATATATCATGTTTTGTTGAGTCATTGAACTCGTGATTATATTATATAATTGATATCATGAATGTCTCATTTGATTTTGGCTTATTATATGTGAATATTCCTGTTTACGTGGTTTTCACATATATAGATTCCTAATTTCCATTTGACTGAGTTATTTCCCAATACTTATTTAGATTAAATTTTCTTCCGCTGTGTTATACTTGCAATAACTCTTTCACAAAACTAGTAATTCGGTAATTGGAGGCTGACTAGACTTGCCAGATTGCCGAGTACTGACTCGGGGATCTGTATGAGTCTAGGTTAGGCGTTCCCAAATACATTATGAATTTGGGGCCGTCACATAGTCCTATGCTTGTACGCATCTGTGATGGCCCCTTCCTTAAAACAAGGCACCACCTGGCCTTATTCCAACCACGTAGGACTTAACAATGTATTAGTCAACCTTTTTGTCTTATTCACCTTGTTATTCATGTTCAGTATAATTATTACTCATTTGTCGTTATTAGTGGATTTTAGAGTTAATTAAAATTTTTTAATAGTTTATCATATTTTGGTGGTAGTCTTAAACAATTTGCGGAAGCATAATAGATAACACCTATAAGTGGAAACCAGAGAAACAACAATCACACACAGAGACACATATATGTATATATATACATACATACATTAAAAATGGCGATAGACAGTGTAATAAACATGTGTCAAGTCAGGGAACTAGTCGTTCAACCCAATATATACAACCAAAAAGTTTGAAAGACATAAAGTATGCAAATAGAAGTAATATAATAAAAAACCTACAAAATGAGAAGTAAGAGGTCTCCCGAGGCTCAGAGGTAGTTGTCGATCTCTCCTTCTCGAGCTTGCTACTCCACAGATCTACACTCAGTCATCAACAAAACAAGATGATGAGCATAATAAGTAAATCCTGAAAGCCAAATGCCCACATTTCTAAATAGAATAGAAGGGTACTAAAAACATATGAATAGCGAAGGAAAATGCTGAAAGGACATATGTTAAGAGCTACCATAATTAAACAAAGTGAAACTGACTTAAGACTAAGTAGTAATGGCCTAGGTTCGGTTGGCCGTGAGTTTCATGACACCAGCCTATTAATCCACTTTCAAAGGGCCATGAATTTCAGTGCATCAGTCGAATAAATTTTTCGACGACCTCTAGATTCATTAATCCCGTGTGTTACACAATACTAGTAGTGAGTGACGACATCCCTTAGGTCCACTGACCCCGTGTGTCGCTCATCTCAATCAAATCAGGAAACCTAAACACAAGGACTACTTTGACTCTATTAAGAAATTACACAAGCTAGGATTTTAACAAGTATTGTGCTTAACAAGGCACACAAGGCATAGGGATACAAAATACAAATCCACTATGCTATTCTACATTCAATTATGTAACTAAATAACAAAGATATACATGGCACGAGAATAAGAGTCAATGAGTATTAAATCAACCAACACACCTTGATAGAAGATCTCATACATGGAGAATAAGTCACACAAGTTATGGCATCGAGAGTAAGATAGCTATAACAGTCCAAATGAATGAAAATATGACTCAAAAATCAAGAATAAAATGGGAAAAAGTGCCATAACATGTTAACATACCTCAATACATGCACATTTCTATGCTAAATTGACCTCCTAATACCTCGAGACTCGTATATAACTCCCTAAGAGTCTTATCCTAATCTCCTGAAGTTAATTAATGTGATTTAGGACTTGTATGAACTATTAAAGTTGGCTAGAGAAGCCTTAAAATTAAATTTAAAAACTTTATTATGCGCCGTCGGTGGCGCCATGTAAACCACGATGCCATGCACGATGTAATGACCTGTTACTTAATTTAGTGATTAGTGTTAACCCGAATCGTAATTAAATTAGATTAGGCTCGATGTACCTCGAATAGCATGTATGTGTGCGTTGTTGTGATGTAATTGTGTTTGAATGGTGTGTATCATATTTATGAATTAAATAGTGAAAGGACTAGCTGGACAACATAGGGTATTTATGAAGGTATTGACACCACGATAGAGTTGCGAGAGTGCTCGTACGCCCAAGTGAACTCGCTGGCGCGCGAGGGTCAAAAAATAAGTGTAGGTATATATTAATATATAGAAATACAAATACAATAAAATATAAATTAGTTGGATAAATCTTAAATAAACCTTAAGATGACGCGAATGTGTATCTCAAGGTAAGGCTTTATATAGATAAAAATTTCTCCACCACCTCTGTTATGTTCATTCGACCGAGAGGAAGAGGTGGATAGCTCCATCGACAAGATGAGAGAAAGAGGGAGGAAACGAGAGCTCATTAGTTGCCCAAATCAATTGTGGTATTGGTGAATGAGTTGGGCTGTCTTCCTCGCAAGTTTTGGTATGTTTCCCATTGGCTTTTAATTCAGGAAATTGGTAAAAATTGAGGGGTTTTGGAGTTGAGGTTATTTAATTGATCCAGTAGTTTGGTGAGTATTAAAGATCTCTGTTTTATGGAAAACTGATTGGTGATGATGAGTATAATGGTTTTTAGATTTTTGTGAATGATTTGGAGTTTAATGGAATTCTCTTTCGTTCCTTGATGAATTCTTGTAATTCTTGTTTGGAATTAGTCTATGTGTAATGTTGACGTGTATGTAATGTCCTCTCTGAGATTGCAGAAGAATTGAGGCATGTAGGTGGAGCTGCAACATAGTAGAAACGATGCTCTATTGTAGATGTTTAGCAGCCAATGCACTGAGCACTAGCTTTAGCGCGCTGACAGATCTGGGTAAGATAGGGTAGCAGGCAGTTTGGCAGTGTGCTGACTAGTGTGAACAGGGGAAAATTAAGTTAGTTTAAGTTGTATTTTCCTAGGGTTATGGGTATAGATTAGGTGTTTGAGTCAATACATGTTGAATACAATTTGATACCCAATTAATGTGGAAAAGGTTTTTGAGTACTAGGAGACGGCAGTGAACCACGAGAGCTAGGAAATCCGGAATCAAATTTAGGGAAACACGACCAAGGTAAGTAGGACTCGTGTTTTTCATCAATTATGCAATGTAAATTAGAACTATTACAACATGTAGTATTATAGACTGGGAATGTGGCAATGTACTGTGACTTAGCCATGTTTATTAATGTTTTACAAATGAAAATGAATTCGGGAATAGGTTCAATGGGATGTATCGACCTGGGGTGGATTCTGTGATGAAGGGGATTAACTAATACCACGCCCCTAGTGACCTAAAGTATCCCAGTTGATGCTTTCCATTTAAGAATGAGCCTCTACATTAGGCCTGGATACACCACAAAATTACACGTCAACCAACGTGTGAGTTATGTGGACTGTAGTCCTTGATGATGGGAGTATGCAATTCTTTTATTCAGTTTTCAAATCAAAATATAAGTCATAGTACGCTTGTAGACGACTTATTAACTTGCATTTAGTTATGTATTCTTTATATTATTTCAATATTCCTTTTAGATATGCTTTAGATTCATATTGTTACGCATTATTCTTGATATTTAGTTGATAATTGATTTATTCTTGAGAATCACTTACTAAGCATGTAGGAGCTCACATAACTTAACAATTTCAGGTTCCCATTTGAGAACACATGAGAAAAGGGGAAGATCTAGGCATCTCATAATCTTTTCTAGATGCAATGATATTGATGGTCCTGTATTATATACTATTTGACTATGTTTATGCATTATAACTGGGTTAGGTTGTTTTAATAATTGATAGATTTCCTATTTGTATAGTTTTGTATATTGTATAATATTATCAAAAAAGTTGTAAATTTCCACTGCATTTGATATATTGTTTATTTGATATATACGATATACAAGTTGTCGTCAGGTGAAAATGAAAGGCTGATGGCTCTAGTTAGGCCTGATCTGGTGTATTGGGACTTAATTAGGATTTTAGGCAGGATATCGCCTAATCGGGACAGGAGATGTCACAGCTTGGTATCAGAGCCCACTTTTATATAAGCTTGGTTTATTTATTCCATGGTTAGTGAAAATAAAGGAATAGCTCTGAGAACAGTTTAAATTCTATCTGGGTTCATTAACTCTGAGACTTGATTAGCTTTGTGAAAGAACTTAGAGCCTGATAACGGAGTTTTTATCGTAATTTTGGGAGAAAATGAAAATGAATCCATAAGTATATGATATTTGCTGAGTTTTTGGATATCTATAAGATATATATGATTTCTCTGTATTCTCTTAACAATATATTGATGGTTTTTATCTCCTTTGTGGACAAAATCCAATGGCTGAGCAAGGAGAGGGCTCTAAAGGGCCTATACCTTAGGATGATGCTAATAGAGAGGCAGAGTGGAAAACCATATGGAACAACAGTTGCGGGAGGTGCTAGAGCCTCAGGGTATGATGATGGCTACATTTATGGCTCATGTAGTACCTCTTACTATACGATTTGATACTTAGCATGCTGCCAGTCCCGAGGGTAGTAGAGCTGAGGGAGAGTTAGAGAATGCAACAATTCCAGTTGCACCAGTGAGAGCACCGGTTTAGGCACAGATTTAGGAGGTAGTCCCAGCAGTTCCAGTGGTGCCAATAAATATGGAGAAAGCCCTTTATCTGCGAACCAGGAAGGAATTTATGAAATATGATAGGTTCGATGGCAGTATTGTAGATGTAGTTGCAGAGGCTTGGATCTTGGAGATGGAACAACATTTTGAGGCTATGAGGTTAAGGATCGGTTTAAGGTTCTATTGGTAGCTTTTGTGTTGATAGATGCTGCTAGGAATGGTGGAATTCACTAGAGAGGGAAGACAAAGTCCCCACCACATGGTTAGAGTTAAGAACCATTTTTTATAAATAGTACTTTCCCAAACCAGTAAAAAACAAGAAGAAAAACAAGTATACAAATTTGAAACAAGGGTCTATGATTGTGAGAGAGTATGAACATAAATTTAATGAGCTGAGTGTGTTTGCAGTGGAACTAATTGAACTGGAGGAGAACAAGATAGATATGTTTATTAATAGACTGGAGACTGAGATACGTATTGTGGTATCTTCTCATTCCTGTACTAGTTTTAGTTTTATATTTGAAAGTGCTATGGAGGATGAGATGGCTATTCTCGCCAAATAGCCGACACTAACAGCAGTGTTACCACCACCTCCATACTACCCTGGGAGTTAGAGGGTTCAAAAGTTTGTACATATTTAACCACAACAATCATTAAGGAGTAAGATAGGTCGTAGTTACTGCTAGCCACGGGATGTCAGTATGAGGACAGTTGAGGGCTCTTCAATTTGAGGGGCACCTATCCAGTAGCTTCATAAGCAACCACTTATGTCACTGCACTGGTTATTGCTCCTGCTATTTCATAGGCCTCAGTGGTAAGACCAACTTTACCACTAGTACAGTCAGGGAGCAGGGGTAGAGGTAGAGGTCAGTCTGGGTTCCGACTGGGCAACTCTGAACATAATTCTCAGGCTAGTGTAGTTTCTCGTCGACCCAATGTCATTTGTTACCATTGTGGACAGACATGGCATATTAGGGGGTTGTATTCAATCTAACAAATCAATGGATTTTCTTAAATGATGGTTTTTCGTGGATTTCATAGATTTGGAAGGAGTTAATTCAAAATCCATCCAAATCATATAGGTAGGGGTGGGATTTGGTTATTTACATTTTTTGAATAAAAATCCATCACAATCCATTAAAATCCATCAAAATCCTAATGTGTTTAAAATTGAATACACCTAGACTTTTTTGAAATCCATTAAAATCCATCCAAAACATAATTGAATACACCTTGACTTTTCAAAAGTCCATTAAAATCCTTTGAAATCCAAATTAAATACACCCCGATTTCAAAATCCTTCAAACTCTTTTAAAATCCTTTCAAATCTTTCAATTGAATACACCCCCCTTAGTGTCCTTTACCACCTAAGACAGTTAGAGGCAGTGTAGCACAACCAACACGAGGGCAGACTCATACGATGGCTAAGGGAGATCCTGAGGCTACCAGAGGCTCGTGGAATGTATTTTTAATATTTTTGGTCGAGATATGCATGTTTTAATTGGTTTTGGTTCTATAGTTTCTTTTATTGCTGGTGCAATGGTTGATGAGTTGAAGATGAAACTTATTAGAGCTAGTACACTATTGATCTTGAGCATAATAGTGAGCAAGAAAATTTATCCTAATCTGATTTATAGGGATTGTGTAATCAAAATTAGGGAGAATGGATTTCCTATTAGTCTTAGGGTAATGAAGTACCTAGAGTATAATGCACTCTTAGGCATGAATTAGTTACCCATGTATCGGGCTAGTATTGGTTGTTTTCGTAAGTCATCTTTGATATTCCTATTCTGCTTGAAATTATATTCTATAAAGGCTATAATCCATTGAGGCCGATACGCGTGGCCGAATAGCTACTCTGGGAGATTTAGAGATTTGTGTAGGGGTTACGAAACTTAATAGATTGGGTTATCCATGTATCGGGATAGTATTGATTGTATTTGTAAGCAAGTCATCTTTAATATTCCTAATCTGCCTAAAATTATAGTCTATCAAGGTTATAATTTGTTGAGGCCAGCTACGCATGGTCGAATACCTACTCTAGGAGATTTAGAGATTTGTGCGGGGGTTACATCACTTAATAGATTGAGTTAGGAGGCTAGGATTGAGGAGATTTCTGTGGTGTGTGAATTTCCAGAAGTTTTTCCGTCTGAACTACATGCACTTCCACCATCAAGCCACCATCTACAGAAGACGGGCCATATAGTATCCTCTGGAATCTATCCAAGAATGGAAGTTTCTTAGTGT
Organism: Stephania japonica; assembly: GCA_039657345.1. Lineage (NCBI taxonomy): Eukaryota > Viridiplantae > Streptophyta > Magnoliopsida > Ranunculales > Menispermaceae > Stephania > Stephania japonica. The sequence continues at coordinate 40,241,196 of CM077559.1, forward strand.
CCACAACATACCATCACCTTAGACGCTTACCTGAACTTCAAGGGAACACTCTATGGAAGGTAATCTGGGCTGAGAGGGTTCCAAGAGGATTAAACTCTTCCTATGGATAACGGCTAATGGGAGTCTACTCACCAATATTGAAAGGTTATCCGTAATATTGCTGATGACAAACTATGTGTTGGGTTTTGGGGTTCATGCACAGCGAAGATTTCAAAACTATTTTGAGAAAACCCTAACAGGATTCGAATATGATTCCATTAAAACATGTTTATACTATGAAAACTTAATCATACCTCACTCGCAATGTACCTTTCCTGAAGGTTAATCGATCTCTAAGGCGCAGTCAATAACGAACGCCCTCTATCAGCAGTCCACACACGAATGGCGCCGAGATTTGAAGTGCTAGCTTCGAGAGAATACCAAACTTTTTTTTTGTTTCTCTCCAAAACAATCTAGAGCATACCAAAAAATCCTAAGTCGTTTCTTAAAACGAAAATAGAGTTTCGGCCCTTTTAAAATCTTTCGTACTTGTATTCTAACTCAAAACGTCTATTTATACAACCCTTGTATATAGATGGTTAAGTAAATTACACATATACCCCTACTTAAAGAAGTATAAGTGTAATACACTACAAGGATGTTTCTGTCATGAATTTTATCATATAAAATTCATTTTTCTGAACCATCTTAAAATCTCGCAAAACCATTCTTAGTGTGCGACCCAATAGGCTCATACAACGTTGGCAGTGTACCAAAACATATTTTGGTATACAAGTCATAAGCGGCCTCTAGCAAGACATTATGACTACCCAAGTTGTACGAATATCAAATCGATATAACCTAATCAATAGTGTATATAACATCCTTTTGTCACACGATATCCTTTTGATCAAACATAAGGCATGGAATTGTCATCCAACATGTTCAATCGTACTAGTCTTGATTTCTAGGTAGACTGAAAACATGTAAGTGACATTGATCAATATCAATTCACTTAGACTAGGCCTTTTAACAAATCGACATATCGAGGATCCACTTTGGATATCTCTCTTTATATGAGAGGGACAAATTCTATCTCGATTACATAACTTCATCACATTATTCACACAGTAACCAATCACAACCTTTATAATCATCCGGTTAAAGACAACGTTTGATTACGTCAAATCACTGTATTCCTAATGTTGAAGTCTCTGGTAATTTCAAGTTAGAGGACTGAAAAATATGCCTATCATGAGAAACAACTATGAATTAATCCATGTGATGTTCTCATAGCGGGTTGGTCCAGTACTTTGTTCCCTAACAAGTACTCATGATTTTGATTCGTATTCCTGTACGTATGATCATCAATCAAGACTCACACTAGTCTTAATTCATTATAGTTCCCAGTAATAATAATCGACTAGGGACATTTAGGATATTTCTGTAAATACCCATGGATCTTATTATAATGTAAACATGCAAATCAATTATAATAAAAAACAAATGAAATCTTCTATTTTATTAGCTAAAATGTATTCATAAAGACTATTAATGGATTGACCTAGGGCACATTTCCCAACATCTCCCACTTGCTCTAGGGCCAATCATTCATGCATCTAATGCCTAATAATTTAACATGACCATCATGTTTCGCTTGTGGAAGAGCCTTTGTTAATGGATCCGCAACGTTGTCTTCAGTAGGTACTCTGCAAATCTTTACGTCTCCCCTCTCAATAATTTCTGTGATGAGATGAAAACACCTAAGTATATGTTTGGATCTGTGGTGTGATCTAGGTTCCTTGTCCTAGGCTAGTGCCTCGTTATTGTCACAATACAAACAAATAGGGTTAGCAATACTTGGAACCACACCTAGTTCATAAATGAACTTTTTGATCCAAACTGCCGCCTTTGTTGCATCGGACGCTGCAATATACTCAGCTTCAGTTGTAGAATCTGCCACAGTCACTTGCTTTGAACTTTTCCAGCTTACTGCACCCCCATTCAAAATAAACACATATCCAGACTGCGATTTAAAATCATCTATATCAGTTTGAAAACTTGCATCTGTGTAACCATTTACAACTAGATCATTTTCAAAATCTCCATAGACCAAGAACACTTCCCTAGTCCTTCTTAAGTACTTAAGGATGTTCTTTACTGCTATCCAGTGACTCTCACCAGGATCTGATTGATATCTGCTTGTAGTGCTCAAAGCATATGATACATCAGGTCGAGTGCATAACATAACATACATGATAGATCCAATAGCTGATGCATATGGAATCTTATTCATACGATCTTGCTCATCATTTGTCCTAGGACATTGATTCTTGCTGAGACTTATGCCATGAGACATTGGCAGCAATCCTCTTTTAGAGTCTTGCAAACTAAACCTATTCAGTACCTTATCTATGTAAGCACTCTGACTTATACCGATTAGCCTCTTAGATCTATCCCTATATATCCTTATCCCTAGGATATAGGCTGCATCTCCTAAGTCTTTCATTGAGAAACACTTCCCTAACCAAGACTTGACACTCTTCAATGTTGGGATGTCATTTCCAGTGAGTAATATATCATCAACATACAGTACCAGAAAAACAACTACACTCCCACTGACCTTCTTGTATACACAAGGCTCATCTTCGTTCTTAATAAAATCAAAATCCTTGATTGCTTCATCAAAACGAAGATTCCAACTCCGAGAAGCTTGCTTTAATCCATAAATGGATCTTTGAAGCTTGCATACCTTCCTAGAATTCTCAGGATGTACAAAACCTTCAGGTTGTGTCATATACACGTCCTCAAGCAACTTTCCATTAAGAAATGCTGTTTTTACATCCATTTGCCATATCTCATAGTCATAATATGCAGCAATGGCAATTAAAATTCTTATGGATTTAAGCATGGCTATCGGAAAAAGTTTCATCATAATCAACACCTTGAGTCTGCCTGAAACCTTTTGCTACAAGTCTTGCTTTGAAAGTATGTACTTTGCCATCCATGTCAGTTTTCTTCTTGAAAACCCATTTACATCCAATGGTCTTACCACCTTCAGGTAAATCAACCAAGTTCCAAACTTGGTTATCATACATGGATTGTATCTCAGAGTTCATGGCACTTAGCCATTTATCTGAGTCTAGTCCAGACATAGCCTCCTGATAAGTGGTGGGCTCATTTTGATCCATAAGCAACACATCACGACTATCAGTAATGAGAAATCTGAATCTCTCTGGCTCATGTCTTACCCTACCAGATTTACGTGGTCCTTGTGTCTCTTGCGGAGGTTCAACTGGTTCAGAACGTTGTTGAACTTCCAGTAGCGGTTCAGTGTTTATTTGTGATTCTTGAATTTCTTCAAGATTTATTTCTCTCCCATTAGTGTTTTTTGAAATAAACTATTTTTCCATAAAGGCACCATACCGAGCAACAAACACTTTGTTCTCAGTGGGATTATAAAAGTAATATCCTTTTGTTTCCTTAGGACACCCCACAAATAAACACTTATCAGATTTAGGTGCTAGTTTGTCTGAGACTTGTCGCTTTACGTAAGCCTCACAACCCCAAATCTTAAGAAAAGACAAACTAGGTCTCTTCCCGTACCATATCTCATATGGTGTTTTATCAACCACTTTAGAAGGAACTCGATTTAGAGTGAAAGCTACAGTCTGTATTGCATAACCCCAAAAGGATAATGGCTGCATGACTCATCATAGATCGAACCATATCTAATAAGGTTCGATTTCTCCTTTCAGAAACTCCATTCCATTGTGGAGTTGCTAGTGGAGTTAATTATGAGACAATCCCACAATTTCTAAGATGATCATCAAATTCTTGGCTCAAATATTCACCACCTCGATCTGATCGAAGTGCTTTGATAGTTTTACCAAGTTGATTCTGCATTTCATTTTGAAACGTTCGAAACATCTCGAATGATTCAGCTTTATGTTTCATAAGATATACATAACCATATCTGCTGAAATCATCAGTAAATGTAATAAAGTACTGATAACCTCCTCTAGCCATTGTGTTTATAGGACCGCATACATCAGTATGTATTAGACCTAATAAATCACTTGCCCTTTTACTATGTCCAGTAAAGGGACTTTTAGTCATCTTGCCTAGTAAACAAGATACGCACATTTCATATGATTCCAAATCAAATGAATCTAGAAGTCCATCTTTATGGAGCTTCGTTATGCGTTTCTCATTTAATTGGCCAAGACGACAATGCCAAAGATAGGTTTGATTCAAATCATTTGACTTGAATCTCTTTGTATTTGTTAAAGACTGGAGTATTAGTGGACTTTTTCATGCTTAGAATATAAAGACCATTACACAAATCAGCATTTGCATAATAAATGCCTTTACGAGAAATTGAACATCTATTAATCGCAATAATAAAATCAAAACCATCCATATCCAAACATGAAACAGAAATGATGTTTCTGCTCAAGGCAGGCACATAATAACAATTATTTAAAATTAAAATAAGTCCACTAGATAAGACTAAGTCATATGATCTAACAGCCAGGGCAGCAACTCTTGCTCCATTCCCTACGCGGAGGATGACTTCTCCTTTCTTCAACTTTCTACTTCTGGTGAGTCCCTGCACATTTATACAAATGTGAGATCCACATCCGGTATCTAATACTCAGGAATCACTAGTAGATAAATTAATTTCAATGACATAAATACATGGGGTGGTAGTCGCACTACCCTTTTTCTTCTTTAAATCTTCCAGATAGAGTTTGCAATTTCTGAACCAATGTCCAGGTGCATGGCAGAAATGACAAATTCCTTCCTTTTCCTTTTGGTGCTTTGAAATAGGAACAGGCTGGGGCTTAATTTGTTCCATAGGCTTTGCGACAGGTGCAGCAGCAGCCTTGGCAACTTTAGCCTTGCTTTTACTTTTTTTCTTCATTCCATTTCCCTTTTGAACCATCAACACATTACTAGAGGGTTTCTTGATATTTTGTTCAGCAGTTTTAAGCATCAAATGCAACTCTGAAATTGATTTCTCCATATTATTCATATTGTAGTTCATCACAAATTGTGAGTAACTCTCCGATAATGAATTTAGGATCAAATCCGTAGCCAACTCTTGGCTTATGGGAAATCCGAGTCTATAAAGCTGGTCAACATAGCACTTCATTTTCAGAACATGAGGACTAATTGACGCACCCTCAGTCATCTTACAAGAATGCAGGTTCTTGACTGTCTCGAACCTTTCTTGCCTAGCTTGCTGTTGGAACATTTCCTTCAGCGTTACAGCTATGTCGTAGGCTTCCATTAGTTCCATGTCCTTCTGAAGTTCAGGAACCATAGTTGCCAACATAATGCATGCAACATCAGTAGAATTGTTGACATGCTTATTATGCGCATCCTTCACAGCTTTCGTAGCATTGGCTGGTGGGTCCTCAAGGATTTGAGCATCCAGAACATACAACTTGCGTTCATGCTTGAGAACGATTCTCAAGTTTCTGAACCAGTCAAGAAAGTTAGTCCCAGATAGCTTATCCTTTTCAAGGATAGATCGCAGTGGCAGGGGATTATTGTTACTTGAAGAGGCTATTGATCTACAATAAAGATTATGCGAGTTTATTTTAGTATAGAGGAATATACTCCCACTAAATTAACAACCCTCCTAAAACATACTTGTTTATTTAGGGGACTAAATCCATATTTCACTTAATTCTATGACAGCTATGGCATGAAGCACAGAACTAGATTATTTAGGTAGGTGACAGTTACCAATTACATCTTATGTAATTTTAGATACTTTTATGAGATACAAGACATCTTATGTCTTAGCATGTTTTTATCTCATCATATGCCTAAAGTCCAAAACTATTTTGATAGCTTTATTAAATCGGACCAATTTAAACATTTAGGTAACTCTTACCCAACTTATCTTACCAAGATAACACAGTACACCCAACTATGGCTGAAACTATATTAGTGTGATCGAGGCCTTGATAAGTGTTTAAAATTGGATGGCACAAGACTTAAGATTTAATAGAGGGATTTTATTCAGTTTTAGTGATTTTTAAGTAAGCAATGAAATATCATATATTTTATTGATTTGTAGAACCACTAAACAATTTAGGAAATTTTATGTTATTCACTAATAGAAGAATTTTTGTGCGCTAGGATTAGTTAGACGGCGGTCCCGCTGGCCGGTCAGCGGGCGGTGGTTCCGCTGACCGATTAGCGGACGGAGGAACAGGGGCCAGCGCCCCCTATTTTTTTAAGAAGACAAATCTCAATTCCAAAAATTGAAATTCGTTATAGAAAATCATATTTTTCGCTGATTTTACTATACCAAATTTACCCTTTAATTTATCCAAAATTAAGTCAATTAAAACGTTTTTAAATAACTCGGGCCCACATCTAACTAATCATCTTATCCTAATCCAATTAGGACTTTAGATATTTGAATCCTAGCATATCACCAATAACAAACTTCTCCATATTTATCTCCTATCCAATAGGGATAATGAAACCGATTTTGCATATATCTCCTAATCTAATTGTTATCTATCTTTATCAAATAGAAACTTCATAACAAAATAGATATAACAAGATAAATAAATAATTTTGAAAATTAATTATTTGCAATTTCGATCTTCATCGAAATAATCACAAACATGTAATTGAATCATGAACTACTATCCCAATCGAACCTAATGGTGTCATGGATCATAGAACACGAAACTCAATTCATCAAAATTATTTAAATTAACCTAACATGGTTACTAGCCTGTACGAAACTAATTGCAATTAAATCACGAATATATGTATCATATATACAAAACATGATAATAAATCTCACAAAAAACTTATGTATATCATATATACATCAACTATTAACATGCTTTCAATCATATATCATAAGAAAACATGCAATGAGTTTAATGGAATCAAACTCGAAGGCTCTGATACCACTGTTGGGTTTTGGGGTTCATGCGCATCGGAGATTTCAAAACTACTTTGAGAAAAATCCCAACAGGATCCGAATATGATTCCATTAAAACATGTTTATACTATGAAAACTTAATCATACCTCACTCGCAATGTACCTTTCCTGAAGGTTAATCGATCTCTAAGGCGCTACCAACAACGAACGTCCTTTATCAGCAGTCCACACACGAATGGCGGCCGAGATTTGAAGTGCTAGCTTCGAGAGAATACCAAATTTTTTTTTGTTTCTCTCCAAAACAATCCAGAGCATGCCAAAAAACTCTAAGTCGTTTCTTAAAACGAAAATAGAGTTTCGGCCCTTTTAAAATCTTTCGTACTTGTATTTTAACTCAAAACGTCTATTTATACAACCCTTGTATATAGACGATTAAGTAAATTACACATATACCCCTACTTAAAGAAGTATAAGTGTAATACACTACAAGGACGTTTCATTTTTCTGAACCATTTTAAAATCTCGCAAAACCATTCTCAGTGTGCGACCTAATAGGCTCATACAACGTTGGCAGTGTACCAAAACATATTTCGGTATACAAGTCATAAGCGGCCTCTAGCAAGACATTATGACTACCCAAGTTGTACGAATATCAAATCGATATAACCTAATCAATAGTGTATATAACATCCTTTTGTCACACGACATCCTTTTGATCAAACATAAGGCATGGAATTGTTATCCAACATGTTCAATCGTACTAGTCTCGATTTCTAGGTAGACTGAAAACATCTAAGTGACATTGATCAATATCAATTCACTTAGACTAGGCCTTTTAACAGTCTGACATATCGAGGGATCCACTAGATACCTCTCTTTATATTAAAGGGACAAATTCTATCTCGATTACACAACTTCACCACATTATTCACACAGTAACCAATCACAACCTTTATAATTGTCCGGTTAAAGACAACGTTTGATTGCGTCAAATCACTGTATTCCTAATGTTGAAGTCTCTGGTAATCTCAAGTCAGAGGATTGAAAAATATACCTATTATGAGAAACAACTATGACTTAATCCATGTGATATTCTCATAGCGGGTCGGTCCAGTACTTTGTTCCCTAACAAGTACTCATGAACTTGATTCGTATTCCTATACGTATGATCATCGTATGATAATCAATCAAGACTTACACTAGTCTTAATTCATTATAGTTCCCAGTATAATAATCGACTAGGGACATTTATGATATTTCTGTAAATACCCATGGATCTTATTATAATGTAAACATGCAAATCAATTATAATAAACAACAAATGAAATCCTCTATTTTATTAGCTAAAATGTATTTATAAAGACTATTAATGGATTGACCTATGGCATATTTCCCAACACTATGTCCATTATGCGAGTCTTCACAAAAATCCATTCTACATGCTATTAGAGATTGCAATACTGTTGGGAAATGTGCCCTAGGTCAATCCATTAACAGTCTTTATGAATACATTTTAATTAATAAAATAGAGGATTTCATTTGCTGTTTATTATAATTGATTTGCATGTTTACATTATAATAAGATCCATGGGTATTTACAAAAATATCCTAAATGTCCCTAGTCGATTATTATACTGGGAACTATAATGAATTAAGACTAGTGTGAGTCTTGATTGATGATCATACGTATAGGAATACGAATCAAGATCATGAGTACTTGTTAGGGAACAAAGTACTGGACCGACCCGCTATGAGAACATCACATGGATTAAGTCATAATTGTTTCTCATGATAGGTATATTTTTAGTCCTCGACTTGAGATTACCGAGACTTCAACATTAGGAATACAGTGATTTGACGCAATTAAACGTTGTCTTTAACCGGACGATTATAAAGGTTGTGATTGGTTACTGTGTGAATAATGTGGTGAAGTTATGTAATCGAGATAGAATTTGTCCCTCTCATATAAAGAGAGATATCCAAGTGGATCCTCGATGTGTTAGATGTTAAAAGGCCTAGTCTAAGTGAATTGATATTGATCAATGTCACTTAGATGCTTTTAGTCTACCTAGAAATCGAGACTAGTACGATTGAACATGTTGGATGACAATTCCATGCCTTATGTTTGATCAAAAGGATATCGTGTGACAAAAGGATGTTATATACACTATTGATTAGGTTATATCGATTTGATATTCGTACAACTTGGGTAGTCATAATGTCTTGCTAGAGGCCGCTTATGACTTGTATACCAAAATGTGTTTTGGTACACTGCCAACGTTGTATGAGCCTATTGGGTCGCACACTGAGAATGGTTTTGCGAGATTTTAAGATGGTTCAAAAAAATGAATTTTATATGATAAAATTCATGACAGAAACGTCCTTGTAGTGTATTACACTTATACTTCTTTAAGTAGGGGTATATGTGTAATTTACTTAACCGTCTATATACAAGGGTTGTATAAATAGACGCTTTGAGTTAGAATACAAGTACGAAAGATTTAAAAAAGGGCTGAAACTCTATTTTCGTTTTAAGAAACGACTTAGAGGTTTTTGGTATGTTCTGGATCGTTTTGGAGAGAAACAAAAAGCGCCTTAGAGATCGATTAACCTTCAGAAAGGTACATTGCGACTGAGGTATGATTAAGTTTTCATAGTCTAAACGTGTTTTAATGGAATCAGATTCAGATCCTGTTGGGGTTTTTCTTAAAATTGTTTTGAAATCTCCGCTGCGCATGAACCCCAAAACCCAACACCGGTGTATCTGGCAGGTGATTCTCCCAACTGAGTATTGGCCAAGATTCTTTTTTGATGAACTCTCGTCCTGGCTATTGATGAATCTCACTGATCATTCTTGTGTAATTAAAGGCTTCTGATGGCTTTTTCTATTTGGGGTTGGATTATGGTACTTGTGGAACAGAAGAAACAAGTGCATATTTGATGAACAATACATAGATCTTCCCAACCTCATTGTGGACCTAATGCGTCAAGCTATATCATTTGCATTCGCCATGAACATGATGGAAAAGTTTTTACCATCACAAGAGGAGAGGTATGTGAGGTGGTGTTCCCTGCACAACATACTGTAAAACTCAACACATAGGGTCTCAACTAGCCAGGGAAGTGCCTCAGCCGATGAACTGATTAAAGACAGTAATTGGGAGTGGCTTGGAGACTTCCTACATAATATAGGTCTCGGGTCCTCAGTTATGGCAGAACTATGGGGATTGTATATAGGGCTACTCCTATGTTGGGAAAAGGGGTTCATAAACATTAAGGTGGAATTGGACAACCAATGTGTTATAAACGTGGTCCAAGCTTCTCGTCACAGGGAATATCATATTATCGACTAGTTCAGGATATTAGAAGGTTGTTGCAAAGGGAATAAACATTGATTTTCAAACACACCTATCGTGAAGGTAATAGTGTCTCAAACAAGTTGACGAACATAGCACGAGATCACCCTAAAGGATATCAGGAACTGTTCACGCCACCAGATTGCATTAAATTGATTTTACTAGATGATATTAGAGGGGTATCATTCCCCAAAATGTTTCTCGTGTAGCATCATTTTGTTATGGGCATTTGCCTCGTCATCCACATAAAAAAACAAAACTAGAGCAACAAACAACAAAACACAAATCAAGAAATCGAGACACAAGTGAATGCCAAAGTGAAGTGAAAATCAAATCAATTCTAGTATACATTGTTGTACATTTTCAAAATAAGGGAAATGTTTTAGTCCCACATGGGTTAGAAAGTTCTACTTTAAAGAGTAGATATACTCTTGCACTACTTTTAAGTGTAAAAGAGATACCGCAAGAGCTACTCAAAGTGAGCTACACACGACATGCATATGGAGCAATTTAGGCGCACTTAGCACTTGTGTATGTAGCCCATGGTTAAAATTTTTAGTCATTTTTAGATATTTTATGTGGGTGGTTAATTAATAATATTAGTGGCAATTAATGGGTAGTTAATTCAAACCCATTCAATGTTGAAAGGCAGTTAAACTCCCTACTCTCCCTCACTATCCTAGTTCTTGACCAAAAAGCTATAAGAGAAGATGTTTGGGAAGAAGAAGGACATCTTGCAAATTACAACAAATGCTTGTGTTCTAGCTTTCACTATTGCAAGTGCAAGCTAGTTTTTACTTTATCGTATCCTCTAGGATTTTTCTTAACTCTTGCAATATTGAGAGCAAATTTCTTTTTAGGAAAGTGGCATAGATACAAGCTTTGAAGTCATTGCTCATTCATCTGGTCTAACAATCTAAAGGAAATATTTTTTGTCGTTGCAAGAGTTTTAATCAAAGAATTATCACTGAACATCGTAAAACGGCACTTCATCTAATGTATGTCTTGAATACACCAAAACGTGTGGAGTCCGATGATGAGACAAAGGGTGTACCATAACCTGCAGAGGTCACATTCTAAATGTGATGAAAGATTCCCTATTCGACCTCAACCATAACGTTCCTTCTGCCAAGGAACTGTGGAAGAAACTGAAGGCGATGTACCATAAGAAGGATGCGACAAGTAAGAAATTCCTGACCTCAAAATTTATTATTAAAATGATAGATGATAGATCTGTTATGGAGTAATTTCGTGAAGTTGAGAGGATTAGGAATAATTTCCTTCAACATAATCTTGTTATGGATGAAATCATTGTTGTGTTTTCAATTATTGACAAACTGCCACCATTTTGGAGAAAGTTCAAATGAACTTTGAAGCAAGAAAAAGAAGGCATTACTCTTAATGAGCTTGTTAAACATCTTCATGTAGAAGAGGATTGTCGCATGTAGGAAAATGAAAAAGAGAAGAATGCTCAGAAAATTTTAAAGGTGCATGTGGTGGAAGTGGCAAAGTTCAAAAAACCTTGGCTGAAGAGGCCTAATAAGCCCGATGGTTTCAAAAAGTCTGGTGGTTTGAAAAAATCGAACAACCAAAACTAGAATCAAAAGAACTAGAAAGTCACTTGTTGGTTCTGCAGGAAAGATGGCTACTTCAAGTTCGACTATCATCATTTGAAGAGGAAGAAAGGAAACATCATGCTTCCTTAAGCGCTGCAAAGAATGCAGGAAACGAAAATGATTATCCCATTGCTATGATTTCTGAAATCAACATCGTTGAAAATGACATGGCTTGGTGGGTTGATTCTGGTGCTACTCGATACATTTGCAAGAACAAGTGATTCTTCAAAATCATGGAGACAGTAGATGAAAATATTTTCTATATGGGTAATGATGCTATTGTTCCTGTCAAAGGCATAGGTAGTGTTTACTGTTGATCTGAAGTTCATTGTAGTAAAATTGTAACATTCACTAATGTATATTATGCACCAAAAGTGAGGAAGAATCTGGTGTCAGGAAGTGTTTTGAATAAGTTTAGTTTTATGTTTGTATTTGAAGTTGACAAATTTGTACTCTCAAAGGGAGGCGTATATATGGGGAGGGGTTATACTTATGAGGGTATGTTTAAGTTGAATTTAATCGCTTTATCTAATAAGAATATTATTTCTGCATACCTTATTGAGTGTCTTCATTTTAATGGCACCATAGATTAGAACATGTTAATTTCAAAAAACTATATGATATGGTGAATCTGGAATTACTGCCTTATTTTGATAAATATGAAGATAATTGCAATACATGCATGAAAAAAAACTAGAAAACCTTTTCCTAATGTTGAAAGATATTCAAAATTGTTTGATTTAATACATTATGATGTATGTAATATGCATAGTACACCATCAATGGGAGACAATAAATATTTTATAGCATTTATTGATGATTATAGCAAGTTGTGTTATGTGTAGTTGCGTTCCAAAGTTGAAGCATGGTTAAGTTTCGAGCTTATAAGGCAGAAATTGAATTGCAATGTGAGACCTGTATAAAATGTTTAAGGTCTGATAGGGGAAGAGAGTACTATGATCCAAAATACTTTGAATCCACTGGAATAGTCCATGAGACTATAGATCCCTATGCACCACAAAAAATGGTGTGAGTGAGTGCAAAAATCGCATTCTAACCGAAATGGTTAATGCTATGCTATTAAACTGAGGTTTGAGAAGTGGATTATGGGGCGAGGCATTACTCATTGCATGTCATATTTTGAACATAATTCTATAAAAGAGGAATAAGGTCACCCCATATGAGCTTTGGAATAAGCGAAAACTAAACCTCAATTATTAAAGAGTTTGGGATTTTAGAGCAGTAGTAAAAGTACTTGAACCCAAAAAGAGAAAATTGGGTGGAAGAGTGGAGTGTATATTTATTGGATATGCACAACACAATAAGGCATATAAATTCACGGTAATTGAGTCTAATAATTCGATTTTAGTGAATACTATAATTGAATCAAGGGATGCAATTTTTTATAAGTACAAACTTAAATCTATTCCCAAAAATATTCCTGAACAAAACAAAAAAGGGAAGTAAGTCATTAAAAATAAGAATGATAATGAAATAGTAGAAGTTATTCAACAAAAGAGCCCACAAAATGAAGTCATTTGTTTTTGAATTTTTTACATTCCTAGTTGAAGGAAGTAGAGAAACAATAACTAGACAAATTTTATATTGTTTTAATACGGAGGCTGATTCTCAAGTAGTAGAGGAAGTGATGAAAGAAAGAGATTTAACTTTCTGGAAAGAGGCTTTGAAATGGATTCAATAATGGGTAATAATACTTGAGAGTTAGTTGATCTACCTCCTGGGTGTAAACTAATTAAATGCAAATCTCTCTTTAAAAAGAAAGAGTTGATGGATCCATTGAAAAACACAAAGTAAGAATGGTTGCTAAGGGATTTACCCAAAAGTATAGAATAGACTATTTCAATACTTATTCACTAATAGATAGGATTGCTACAATCAGTTTGTTTATTGCAATTGCAGTTTTTAACAAGTTGGTCATCCACCAAATGGATGTGAAAATTGCGTTCTTACATAGAGAATTGGATGAGGAAATATATATGGACCAACCTGAAGGGTTCATTATGCATGGTCATGAAAATAAAGTAAGCACCAAAACAGTGGCACCAAAAATTTGACCAGGTTGTACTTGCTAATAGATTCAAAATAAATGAATTTGACAAATGTGTATATAACAAGTTTGATGAAAAAGGAAATTGTGTCATTATTTGTCTTTACGTTAATGACATGCTAATTTTTGGAACTGACTTGCAACAAGTTTAGTTGACCAAAAACTTTCTTCAAACAAATTTGAAATGAAATATATGGGGCAAGCAGATGTTATTCTCGGGATTCAGATTATAAGAGTTGAAGGGAGTATTACTGTAACAGATCAATTTTAATCATTGTAGTTATTCGTGTATTATCGGACGTGGATACTAGCTTAAGTCCATGGGGACGCCACAGACAAATGAGGATACGCTTGGTTGGGCAAAAAATGTTATTTTTAATTGGTTGATTTTGTAAATGCGATGATAATAATTATTTCATGAATTATTACATCGCATGTGGGTTTTATATTGAAAGATTGAGTGAGATAGTGTGATAGGTATTCGCCTAGAAAAGTGTGCTAATGAGGGTACTGGATGGGCGAATGACGGGAACACTAGGCCGGGGAAGGGTTTACATAGACAAATATAATTAAATGTGATAAATAATGAATATGGAAACATGGTGTAGGTCAATTGTATCGTCAAAGTTGAGTACGACAGGTCGAGATGCCAGGTGCCAGGTGTTAGAACGCCCGAGGAACAAATGATTGGTGTGTTGAAGGATAAGACCGAAGGACCTAGTCACACATTTGTGTTACACTTTGGTGGACTCATTGACTAGATCAAGGCAACAAAATGGACCTAGGGATGGACATGTCACCCAAGATCTAATTGGAGGTATAAATAGGTGGTGTTGACTTATTTTCATTAACATTTATCCCTCTTGGTGAGAATCCAAAACTTGGCAAGGACAAGGTTTTGGGGAGTTTGGCTTCGTGATTTGAAGAGGATTGAAGCTAGGAATTAATTATCTAAGGTAAGATTCGTAATCTCCTTGTTGGTCTTCATATTTTGGTCATGGTTTAGCAGGGGCGAAGGTTTTGAAGGGTGAGTCGAGCTCACTGGTTTTGGTGTTATTGTTATGGTTTTAATTGTGAAAATTGAGCTAAATTAATTGATTTGATGAGGTTGTTGTTGGTGGTCAAGAAAAATGGATTTTATCGGTGTTTTGACAAGATTCGTCGGGTTTGTCGATTCGATCGAGGTTTATTGAGGTATGATGGTACCCTATGTTTGGTTTAGAGAACCATAGGAGGTTGGAATGGGCTTGACCGCAGCGACAAAGCCGAAGGGTTCCAAAAATGACCCAAGGAGAAAACAGGGGAGACACTGCAAGCGACGCCGTTGAGAGTAATTCTTTACGGCACCGCCTCCTTCGAGGTCTAGGGGCTCACTCTTGGGTTTTGGGGATCAAGTGCAGCAGAATTTTTTCGAAACCTTTTCAAATATCCATGAACCAGGATCCTATCAATTCCATTAAACTGATATATCAAGAGAGAAAAATCATACCTTAACAAGCACAACTCCATGTCTGCTTTGTTTGGTGTTGATCGATTCTTTCAAGACGTTCTAGTGTGTGTCCTTTATCAGAAATCCATACACAAACGGATGATCACGATCCGGAGTGCTAGCGCAAAAAATTCTAGGGAAGAAAATTCTTACAAAACTCTATAAAAAAGTCTCATAAGAAAAGTCTCTCTCATAATACAACTATGACCCTAATGTCTTATTTATAGTTCAATAGGTCGAGTTGTAAAAGAACTCCATCTCATAGTCGTACTTTAAATAGAGTCTTAAATAAAGTCCAACTCTAAAAATGATAGAGTTATAGATAATCTACAATTACTAATCCAATAAGAGTTGTAATTTATCTAAGACTCAAATAAGAATTAAAGTCATACTTTAATTCCAGTTAGAGTCCTATTCAAAGTAGGATTCATTAAGAGCCTAAATTTCTAGTCACACTAGAAATGTAGGAGAGTTTTGAATTCTAGTCAAACTAGGATACTTAATGAGAATCTTCAAAATGAATTTTATCCAATAAAATTCATTAACATAGATAAAATTCATTAACATAGATAATATTAACGTTGGCAGTGAAGCAAAACCCTTTTTGGCACACAAGTTATAAGCGGCCTCTAGCAAGACATTATGACTACCCAAGTTGTATGAAGATCAATAAATCGATACAACCTAATAGATAGTGTATATCATATCCTTCTTCCACGTGATATCTTTTTCACTGAACTTAAGACATAGAATGTCACTCTTATAGTTCAATCTACTAGTCTCGATCTCTGAGTAGACTGAAATTGTCAAGTGACATTAATTTAATCAATTCACTAGACATGACCATTTATCAGTCTAACATATCGAGGGGCCCAATAGATATCTCTCTCTAAAAGAGAGGGACAAATCCTATCTTGATCACATAACTTCCACACATTAGTCGAACAAAGACCAATCACAATCTTTATAAATCATTATGTTAAAGACAACGTTTAATTGTGTCAAGTCATTGTGCTCCTAATGTTGGAGTCTCTGATGATCTCAAGTTGAAGGACTAAATGATATAATTATCATGAGAATCTCTAATGACATTGACCATGTAGAATTCTTATAGTGGGTCGGTCCAGTATTTGTTCCTTACAAATACTCATAATCTTAATCTGTATCCATAAACACATAATCATCACATGACTATTAATCAAGAATCATACTAGTCTTAATTTATTATTGTTCACACAATAATAACTGACTAGGGACATTAAGAATAATACAATAATTATTTATGGATACTATTATAAAAACCATGCATCTACTTATAATAGTTAAACAATATTTACAGAATTGGCCAAGAACACATTTCCCAACATCTCCCACTTGCACTAGGTCCAATATACACGTATCCAATGTTGTGTGACCTTAATGTGTTCTTAGTGAAAGTATTTTATTTATGAATCTGCTACATTGTTTAATTTTGCTGTTCTGTAAATCTTTACGTTCTATCTTTAATAAGACAAAAACGTTCGAGTGATTGTTTAGATCTATAGTGTGATATATGTTCCATAACCTAAAGTTGTGCATTGGTTTTACAATAAAATCCAACGTTACTTCCAACACTTGGAATCACACTTTATTCAATCATGAATCTTATAATCTAAACATTTTCTTTGGTTGCATCAAATGCCACTGAAACACAATTTACGTTGTAGAACTTTGTTAGAGTGAGTTTAGAACGTTTCCAACTCACTGCATCTTCTTATGAAGTTAACCCATATCCATATTGCGATTATTAATAATTTATTGTGATGGCCCCAAATTCCCAATGCATTTAGGAACGCTCGGCCTAGACTCGTACAGATCTCCGAGTCAGTACTCGGCGGTTTGGTAAGCCTAGTTAGCCTCCAAAGATCAAATTATAAGTTTTATGAAAGAGTTATTGCAAGTATAACACAATGAAAGAAAATTTAATACTAAATAATTATTGGGAAATAACTCACTCAAACGAAAATTAGGAATCTATATAAATGTGGAAAACCCTGTAAATGAGAATATTCATGTACAATAAGCCATCAAATGAAACATTACATGATATTAATCCCAAACTATAATGCCGAGTTCAATGACTCAACAAAACATGATATATAGCAAGCAACATACAAACATAACACATAACCTACTTTAGGGTTCCTCAAGTCCAAATTACTCATAAAAAGTCTCCTAGGCAAGGTTCCTTGCCTCTATTGCACTCCGCTCTATCTGCACTCACTATCACAAACTAGACGGTGAGTAACTTTGAGAAAATCGAAAGTAATTCCAAAAGAATATAACAGTAATTCATGAATTATCAAATAAGGCAGTTTAAATATCATGCAGGAATTGAAAGACAGGAAGTTAAATAAACAAGGTGCATGATAGGCAGACTGGAAATAATAACAATCGAAACATGCATATTCTACGAGTCAAGAGAGGCCAGAAGTGGTCTAAAATCCACAACAAATCCACAACAGCAATGTCGCAACATCGATAACCACAACAATATCCATAACAATCCAGTACATGGTATCACACAATCACTAGGGGTGGTCAACACTTGCACTTACGAGTACCCGCATTTTATCCCTTCTAGTGCAGGTCGCATGCACCTTCAAGACACACACTTATGCCAAGAATACACATACAAGGAATATGGAACGGAAATGCCAACAAGTAGATCATAACAAACATGATAGAATGATAGTGAATCATATGGTATTTTCTTAACTGGCTTACTAAAGCTTTAGGGCAAATGTACTTACCTGACAACGTAATCCGTGTAACAACACTTCCGCGCATCTTAACGTGTATCCCCAAGTTTCTCGCTACTTGATAAGTTTGGAAACTCTAATTAATGGGTCTAGTCATCAACTAACCCTAGGTTAAATCTCTAGTATTTCCCCAACGTTTTAAATGACTCGTAAACGTTTTAAGGCTCGATCAACTCGATAAATCAATTGGAAACACAAAAACTTTCTTGGGTTTTGAAAATCGCACCAATGTAAGCCCATTCCTAGAATTATCGGATCGGCTCAGTCGTATATAGGTCATGCCATAGCCTCGAGGACCAGCAGCGTGACCACGACGTCACAACCTTTTAACGTCGATGTATAAACAACATAGACACAAAACCATAACCACAACTCATTACGAACATAAACCAACCATGTACCAACGAGCATGGATCCTCGCTGGCATTGTCCGACGTTGGGAAGGCACCACCGCGGCATGGGAAAGCTGGAGGCACACTCTACCACTCGGAATTACGTCAACACACGCAAATAAGGACTAGATGTTGACACCACATGAAATTACAACAATACACATTAACAACGTTGTTTCGAACACTTCAGAGGTTGTGAGACACCAACCATAGCTTGGTATGGTCCCCAACAACTCCCCACGAGAGGTGGTCTGGCAAACAGCGCCACGGAATGTGGCAATTTTTGATAGACTCAAACAAACATAACACATGAAATGATGATATCTTGCACATTCAACACTAGTTCGACCGCTCTAGAGGGTTGTGGGACTGAAGTAGGAGCTTGGTGGTGTCCCTGACATCCTCCAGTCAAGGTGGTCCAGCGGCGACACCGCCCAATCGGGTGTTTTTGAGCGTGGGATAAAACAACAACACATAAAATCACATCAATTTGCTTTGTCACCACTTGTTTGGACCCATTGGAGAGTTGCAAGAAACCATCGTAGGTTTTGCATGGTCCCCGACAACCTCCCAGAGCAACGATCCGACCAGTAACATCGCCCAAGTGGGGCAGTTATGATGAAACACAAAACAATGAGAACTTCAATAAAAATAGAGCAAATTCAAAAAATCCTCAACATGTGACCAGAACTTCCATATCCGTTATGATGGGGGTGCTCCGAGATGTCGGGACTCCGGTGAAACACTGTGATGCCGACGTCGACTAGTCCCAATCACGGCCGCCCATCACCGCAGTTCGAACAGATGCGAGGCAGTGGGAAAAAAAGTGAGAGAGAGAGAGACCTCCAAATTTTGGCGACCAGAGACGTCTCCGGTGAGGTCTAACCTCCACGGGACTATTGTGGGTTAGTGGTTGTTCACCAAGGGAGGAGATGTGCGTGACCGAGAAGGGAGAGAACGATAGAGGAGAGAGAGGGAGAGAGAGAGAGAGAGGTTCACCTCCGCTCTGGTGACCGAGGCACCTTCAATAAGGTTTGACCACCACAAGACGGTGGTGGTTCGGTGGTGGTTCATGGGAGAGAGGAAAGTGAAGAGAGGGGGAGGTGTGGATCGATTATGTGTGGTGTGGAAGGGGAGAATAGTAAAGTGTTTATCCCTTTTCATAGACTTTTTGTTTTAATCACCACATAAACACACATCTAGAGGACAATCCAAGAGTTCTCTCATTTTCGGTCGTGTCACTTTAACAATTCCTATCACATAGCCCGTGTGTTATGTAATTATCCAACTCTCGTGTTCAAACGATGTTCCTCGGTCCGTCTTGCCTTGCTCCGACTCCCGTAACGCGCGTAGTCTCGCCAAATTATTATTCAAATTATTCAAATATTCATTTATTTTTATATTTTTACTATGTTTTACTCCCCCGTTTACCTAGGCGAAGCCTCACTCAAACTAACAATTGTCCAAACGGCTCGAAATACGTATTAGACAACAATACTAATACATACATAAAAAATTCATAAAATTACCATGGTGTCGACTCCTGAAGTTTGAAATACATTCCAGTATCATGTAGCCGGGTCACGGTCTTGACAAGTGCAACACAAGTCAAGTTAAATTTGAGGGTTGTTACATTTATATTAGCTTGAAAGTTTGCATTTTGTAACCATTTACAAAACTCACATCTTTCAAACCTCTGTAAACACAATAATATTTCTCAAGTGCTTTCAAAGTACTTAAGAATGTTATCAATAAATATCCAGTGACGTTCACTGGAATCTATGAGATATATGTATGTTTTGCCCAAAGCATATGACATATCAAGTTGAATGCAGAGTATAATATATGTGATGATTCCCATAGCTAATTAATACATATAAAATCATACTCACATTGTCCCGCTCATCATTTGTCAAAAGACTTTGAGTCTTGCTGAAACTTATGTTATAAGACAAGTACAAATTCTTGTAAGAATCTCACACACTAAAACCTTTTCAATTATTTTTCTATTTAAGCACTCTAATTTAGACCAATTAGCCTATTAAATCTATCTCTATAGATCTATATCACAAGAATATAGGCCTAATTGTCTACGAATTTCATTGAGAAACTTTTCCTCCACCAAGACTGACATTCTACAAGGTTAGGACATTATTTCTAATGAATAACATATCATCAACATATAGATTCAGAAAAGATAATTGCGCTGCTACTAACCTTCGTGTATACACAAGGTATATCTTCAATTCAATGAATTTAATTCATTAATTATTTCATCAAAACAAATATCCCAACTCTGATAAGCTTACTATAATCTACAATTGGATCCTTTAAGCTTGCATACCTTTTTAAAATTCTCAAGACAATCAAAACCTGTAAGTTGTGTCATACACATCTGTAAGGAGCATAGAACAATGCTATTTTGATGCTTTTTTGCCATATCTTATAGTCAAGCTATGAAGTAATGACAATAAGAATTCTATAACTTAAGCTTAGCTACCAGTGAAAAATCTTAACATAATCAAGACCTTGATTTAGATTGAAATTTTTCTATAAGTCGTGCTTTTAGTATGCACCTTTTTGTTTCTTCATGTCAATTTAAATCATTTACATCCAATGTTCATACCACTTTCAAATAAATAAATCAAGTTCCAAACTTGAATAACATACATGAATTAAAATTCAAAGTTCATTAACACTTAGTCTCTTCATCTAATCTAAACAAGACATATCTCTTGATAAGTTGTGATATATTTTTGATCCAGTATCAAAAATATATTACAACTATCAATGATAAGAAATTTCATATTTCTCTAGCAAATTTCTTATTATTCTAGATTTTTAAGAGATATATATTACTTGTGTATACTCAACTAGTTCAAAACTTTGTTGAGAATCCTAAAGTGGTTTAGTTCTCATTTGTGGCTCTTGAACATTTCAAGATTTATTTTATTCCCAATTGTGTATTTGAAATAAACTCTTTATTTAGAAAGACATCATTTTGAATAACAAACAATTTGTTCTCAATTGAATAAAATAGTATCATAATGATCAACCACAAATAGACACACAATGACTTAGGCATCAAACTTTACGTGACTTAACATCTTACGCAAGTCTTGCTGCCTCAAGTCTCAAGAAAAGGCAAACTAGATCTTTTTATTCCATATCGTATATTGAGTTCTATCAACCACTTTTAAGAATATAAGGTTTAGTGCGAAGTGCAGTGGTTTCTAAAGTATAGCCTCAATAGGACATGTTAGGAAAGTCTATGTGACACATCATAAATTGAATTATATCCTACATAGTTCAATTTTTCCTCTTAAAACATCATTTCACAAATGACGTTCCTAGTGGAGTTAATTGCAAGACAATCCCACAATTTGAAAGATGGTCATCCAAACTCTTGTATCAAATATTATCCACCTTGATCTCATCAAAGTATGTTAATAGTTTTCCAAGTTATTTTTTATATGCTTATTTTGAAATGTTCGTAACAATTCAAAATTATATCTTCCTAATAGGATTTGTAATTCACTATAAAATGAACAGTTTCATTCTATGAATAACTTAATCCATCTTTTAAGGCTTATCTTTAGAGCTAGGCAAAGTCTACCTCACAACTAAGGTTTCTGTGTCCGACACAAACACTTTTGGTAGCTTTTTTCTTCCCTTTATCTTTCTCCATTAAGTTCCTTTAATTTCTATAAGAACCTTCAAATACATATATAAGGCTTCTCTTAATATTGTCTTATAGTTTGAACTGCATCAAATGCAACTTCAAACATACTTTTCTATGTCTTTTATAAAATATAGTTCAAAACTATTTTTTGATGAATTATAGATCAAATCTAAACCAACTCTTGGCACATAGAGATAAAAAACCTTTTTGAGATAATCAATATAGCCCTTTGTGTTCCAAACACAAAAACATGTTAATAGGGTCTCAATTATTTACAAGAATTAAGGAATTTGTTATTCTTATATTTCTCCTGCGTGACTTACTGTTGGAACATTTTCTTCAATGTCACTGCCATGTCATTAGCTTCCACGCTCCCAAATCTTTCCAAAAGTTTGGTTTCATAGTTGCTAACACGACATATAATTCTTGTAATAGTAGATGGCAGTTCTAAATGAACAAGTTAATCTAAGACTTACACCCATGATTTTATGGTTGATAACATTTATAAATTTTCAAAATCAAATCAGGGAAAATAGTCTTAGAAATTATTTTATCCTTCTCAAAGATTGATCGTAGTTATTATAGATTAGTGTTACTAGAAGTCTTATATCTACAACATAGAAAATTATGCAAAAACCATTTATTAGTGAGTAATTAAACTCCCACTAAATTTAATAACCCTCGTACATATCAATTTAGTGGACTAAAATCTATAATTCACCTAATTTTGCGAGAGCTTAGGCATGACACTCAAAATCATGTAATTTAGGTAGGTTACCTTTACCAATTGTATCGCATACAACTCTTAGGTTCTTTATGAGACTTAGACATCATATGTCACAACATGTTGTCTCATCTATGCCTAAAGCTCAAAACCATATTGATTGTTTTATTAAGTCAGACTAATTTAAAACATTTAGGTAACTGTTACTCGACTTGCCTCAACAAGATAACACATTACACCTTGCTGAGGCAGACCCAAATTGATGTGATTAAGACCTTGACAAGTATTTAAAAATTGGGTGACATTAACTTAAAATTTTAATTAAGGGATTCTTATTTAGTTTTATGATTATTTCTTATATTAATTCTAGCATCTAATCATGAAATATCCAATATATGAAATCATGCATAGAATAAAGATCATAAATAAATAGGAAACAATTTCACGCATTGGTAAAACATCATAAAACAAATTTAAAAAATTAAATGATATTCAGTTATAGAGAAATTTCCATGCACTGCAATTAATTAATAAATAAAATGGTGGTACAACTAACCAGTTAACTGTGAGGTTAATAAGGCATATCCCCTTTTTGTGAGGTAAAGAAGTTGTGTCTCTTTTAAATTTTATCAATTTCATTGATCAAAAGAACCTCATAATATTAAATGCTATATAATTGAAATACAAACAGTGACCTTTGCATAGACATAATCTGACCCGTTAGGTCATTATTTTGTTATGCGTACCATGTAGCCGTGTTAATCTAATTAACTAGCGCATCGCCTATTAACTTAATTAAAACCTTTTTCAATTAAATAATACAATTAATTTCTATTAACGTGTACCTTTATGGGGTGTTTTAACAAAGTCATAAACGTGCATCCACGACTCAATCATGGGAACTATCACGGGGTCACTAATGAGAGGGTATACCCTAAGGAAACTTTTCTCACTCAATATCACTCCTTAGAGCCTAAGGACCACCTTAGTTCAACACTCCAACAAAATTCACACTAACAAGCAACAATAGGCAAAAAGGGAAACTTTACTGATCTTTGATAGATGAGTTACAACTCTACCACCTTATGCTTCCCCAAGTATAAGGGGTTGACTTTATATAAAATAGCCTGAAGTGGTTACGTAACCGGATGGACACATGCCTAGTTTATAAGCAGCAAAGACAAAGTAAACCACACCACACTCCTATATAGTCAAGCAGTTGCCAAACTGCTTATCTCCACTGTTGCCACCTGGCCTCATAACTTCCATGACCACCTGGTCAATAGGCACATCTTCCATGTGCTAGGGACTTGCTTGGATGTGCCTTGGTTATGCTCTGAGCTATGACCAAGGTAGTTGAATAACCGCTTAGGAACGACCATGCTTGACTTGGTCCATCCAAGCCTAGGGACGCTCCTTGATTTCAGGGTCGTGCTTGGTGGTGCCTAGCTCTGCTTAGGCACCTTTGGGTGCGTGCTGGAGCTTGGCTAAGTCTAGGTCCTACCGGTATAGAGGTGGTTGCATGATGGTCTTTGGGCAAGGCCTTGGCATGCATGCCCAAGGGCTTCTCTAGGGTTACCCTTGCCTTCCTGTCCATACCACCCCTAAGAGAGGTCCCCCTCCTATAGTAGATGTTAAGACATTCCTGGCCCTCCAATAGGGAACATCCAAAATAGAGACCAATCATACTTTGACCTGGTCAACGCCAGAGTCAAGGAAAGTCAACTGTGCTCCTGCCAAGGTCTTGCCTTGCTCGTGCCAAAGTGTGAACTTGCTCGTGCCAAGGTATGTGCCAAGTTTTCGCTAAGGTACGTGCCAAGTCGCCGCTGTGCTCACGCCAAGTCACCGCTGTGCTCACGCCAGGGAGAGTGCCTTGCCCGCGCACATGCTCACTTAGGTACGCACTCGTCCTCACTTAGGTACACATGTCGTGCCCGCTTAGGTACGCGTCGTGCCCGCTAAGGTACGCACCGTGCCCATTAATGTACGCGCGCTCGTACCCGCTAAGGTATGCGCGACCGTGCCCGCTAATGTACGCGCGCTCGTACCCACTAAGGTATGCGCGACCGTGCCCGATTAAGATACGTGTCGTGCCACACCGTGCCCTCTTAGGTACGCGCTGTGCCCACTTAGGTAAACACCGTGCTCACTTAGGTACGCGCCGTGCGCTGAACCCCAATCCATCACCTGAGACCCCCAAACCCTTCTGAGTCCACCGAGACTCGATTATTTGCTGAGTTATCATGCTGCCCATCCCAACATACTCTGGTCCAGCTATTGGGGTGGTAACAAACCTCCCCCGGCCAAAATGTTTGATGCCCTTATCGAACGGCTCGGTTCCTGCTGCTTCTGGTAGTCTGTTATCTCCTTCTCAAACTGCCATAGGGTAGTATCCCATTCCCAAATAGATTCATCCACATCAACCCACTTGATCAAGTAGAAAATCTGCCTATTTTTCTTACTCTGACCATGTACCTCGTGGTTTAGAATTTGCTCAATCTACCCTACAAATTCCTTTCGTACTAAGGGTAGAGCTCATTTGGCTGCACTCCGCCCCAGATCCGCCTGATCCGAATGGAAAGGTTTAAGGTAACTGACATAAAATGTAGGGTGTACCTTCAACCTCTCTAGTTGCTTGAGCTTGTAAGCTACCCTTCCAACTCCCTTAACTACCTCAAATGGTCCCTTATATCGTTGAACCAGGCCTTTTTGTGTCTCCTTCTTGTTGAACTTCTTCAAAATTTGAGGAGTGAGCTTCAACAAGACCAAGTACCCTTCTTGGAACTCTAGGGGCCTCCTATTCTGGTCAGCATACTTCTTCATCCACCGAATAGCTTTAGCTAAGCTGTCTTGAGCTGCCTCCCACAATTCCTGCTTGCTTCTCGCAAAGGGATATGCCGATGGGCATGATCCCATCGACTTTGATTTTGCTACCTCGTATGGGGTAGTTAACTGTTGTCTCGTCGCTACCTCAAAAAGGCTCATCTCCATAGCAGAACTTCTATGAAGATTGTAGCAAAATTAGGCATAATCAAGCAGGTCCACCTAATTGGATTGGCTTGCATTAACATAGTGTCTGAGGTAGTCCTCTAACAAGGCATTCATCCTCTCCGTCTGCCCATCCATTTGAGGATGGTTAGTTGTCGAGATCTTCAACTCTGAGCCCAGCAAGTTGAAGAGGGCAGTCCAAAACTGCCCTTTGAACCTTGTATCATGATCACTTATGATTTCCTCCGAAATTCTCCAATATTTTGCCACATGTTTCAAAAACAATTCTGCAGTCATGTCTGCATTACAATTCTTCGGAGCTGCAATAAATGTTGCATACTTTGAGAATCGATCCACCACTACCATAACGCTAGTCATCTCTTGTGTCTTAGGAAGACCAATGATGAAATCCATGGAAATGCTTCTGAAAGGTTTGTTTGGTAATGGTAGAGGCTCCACAAGCCTGCTACCTTCCTCCTTTTTGTCTTGTCTTGCTGGCATACAAGACAAGTTCGTACGTACAGATCCACGTCCTCCTCCATTTTTGGCCAAAAGAATAAATGAGACAGGAGGGCAAAGATACGCTCTTTGCATGGATGTCCTGCCCACCGAGCATCATGAGTCTCCTTAAAGAATTCTCGCCTCAATCCGCTTGTACTAGGAACATATGAACGTTCTCCTTTAGCATAAAGGACCCCATCTTCACACTAGAATCTTCGAGTAACACCTTCAGCTATTAGCTTCACCTGTTTCACACAAACTAGATCTTTGCCCATCTCCTCCTTGATTCGAGGCAAGAATTGGCTTTCCAGCACTGCAATTGCCGAGACCACCTCAGCTACCACCTATCGACTGAGAGCATCAAGGACTGAATTAAGTCTTCCAGGCTTGTGTTTGAACTGGACATCATACTCCGCTAAGAAGTCCAGCCACCTTGCTTGCTTTTGGGAGAGTTTTTTCTGGGTCATGAAGTAGGTGATTGCCGCATTATCTGTGCACACAATGAAACTCGTCCCAAGCAAGTAGTGTCTCCAAATTCTAAGGCCATGCACTACAACAAACATCTCCTCCTTGTGAGCTGGATATCGATGTTCAACATCCTTCAGCTTTTTGCTCTCAAAGGCAATGGGGTGTCCCTCCTGGACAAGCACCGCCTCCAGAGCCCTATCTGATGCATCGGTATGGAGTTCAAAAGGGAGTTCAAAGTTCAGTAAAGTTAGCACTGGTTCAGAGGCAATGACCTGACTCAATCTCTCCATTGCCTGGTCGCACTTCTCTATCCACGACCATGTACGATTTTTCTTCAAAAGATCTATCGGCGATGCCAACTTCCTCTAGTAGCCTTCCACAAACCGCCGATAATAATTTGCCAAGCTAAGGAATGATTGAAATTCAGGGACTTTTGTGGGGTATGGCCACTCTACAATTGCACGAATTTTCTCTGGATCCATCAACAGCTTCCCCTGACTTACAATATGACTAAGGAATGTGATGGTTTTCCTTGCAAACTCACACTTTTCCTTCTGTACAAATAGTTGGTTAGTTCGCAAAGTAGTCATCCTCAAGTGATCAACATGATCTTGGAGGTTCTGAATATATACAACAATATCATCCAAATAAACGACTATAAATTGATTAATAAATTCCCTCAATACATCATTCATCAAGTGACAAAATATGGCAGGGCATTCGTGAGATCGAAAGGCATAACAAGATACTCAAACAAGCTATACCTCGTTGCCATGGCTATTTTAGGTTCATCTCCAGTAGCAATACGAACTTAGTAGTACCCTAATAGCAAGTCCAACTTGGTAAAGTATGAGGCACCGGACAAGCGATCAAATAGATCCACCACCAAGGGAATCGATTACTTATTCTTCACTATGAGCTTGTTCAAAGCCCTGTAGTCAATGCACATTCGAAGGACCCATCATGCTTCTTTTGAAATAGGATTGGGACTCCGAATGGTGCCTTGGATGGCTGAATGAACCCTACATCCAAAAACTCCTCTAATTGATTTCTTAGCTCCTCCAACTCCTTAGGAGCCATTTGATAAGGGGTCTGGGCTGGCAGCTTTGAGCCTGGTACAAGCTTAATAGCATGATCAATGATTCTCTGTGGTGGTAGATGTTTGGGCAACTCTGGAGGCATGACATCTTCGAATTCCTCCAACACACCAACCACCACATCAGGGACCTCCATCATAACTCTTGGCTTCATTTCCACCAATATTGCCAAGTAAGTTGGCTGCCCTTTTCTCACTCCATCTTTGAGTTAAGTCGCAGATAGATGAGTCTGTTTGTCACATTCCTTCCCTGTAGCATCACTAACAGCAGGTATAAAGCAAGGATGGGACTTGTTCATAATGAACATTCCCCTTAGAAAAGGCATTAAGGTAATACTCACCGAATAAAGAAAATCGTTCCTTAGAATGATGTCGAAATCATCTAGAGGAACTACCATTAGGTTGATCTTTCCTTCCCAAAATCCAACCTTGATGTCAACATTAGAGGCCATACCTTGGATTTGCTTGGCCTCAGAATTCACAGCCTTCATGCGACTGGAATTTTCAATAAGTGTAAGCTCTAGCTTACTCACCATATAATCTGCCACGAATGAGTGTGTCGCCCCTGAATCCACCATAGCAAGGACCTTATGTTGGTTCACCATCGCCTCCACATAGAGCAATCCCTCTGATTTGCTTGGCCTTGCTTGTTGAATGGCATTTAACAACTATAATGGGTTCATCCGAGTCTCAGCAGTATTTTCTGCAATCAGGGCATAAATCTTCTCCTTCTTTGGACACTCTCGTGTTCTATGAGGCCCGTTGCAAATGAAACAACCCTTTGAGGATGATGAAGGTTGTGCATCTGCTTTGGGTGTTGGCTTTAAGTTCTACTTCTTTAAAGGAAATGACTTCTTTTTTCCTTTATTTGAGTACTCCTTATGGGGATTTTTCTCCTTGTTCTTCCCTTCCAAAGGTGAAGAACTAGTATTGAATTAAAACTATCAGCATCAGCTATCACTCCAAGTAAGTCCTTCATACCTTGCCTCCTTAACTCGGCTTGAGCCTAGGTCTACAAGTTGGCAGTAAAATTGAAGAGTTTATTTTCTTCTGACATGTTCTTAATGTCCAGCAGTAAAAAAGAAAACCCCTTCACGTACTCCCGAACAGAGCCTATTTGCTTCAACTTACGCAAAGCCTCCCTCGCTTGCTAAGCTGCATTAATGGGAAGGAATTGATCCTTCAATTCCCGTTTCAGTACATCCAACTCGATGATCTTTGGCCTCCCAGCAACAGCATTATCATCAACTCTGGTTTTCCACCAGAGATTTGCATGTCCCTCTAAATACATTGAAGTTAGGATGACCTTCTGATCATCTGGTGTCCTCACCATGGCAAAGTACTGCTCCATGTCCCAAAGAAAGTTCTCTAGTTCTTTGGCACTTCGCTAACCAGAGAACTTCCTTAGTTGAGGATATTTGAGTTTAGGTAGCTTTTCCGTTTTTGCAACATCTGAGGTTCCACCAATAGCCTTCTTGAGAAGACTAACCTCCACAACAATCGTCTCTACTGTGCTAGTGGCAAGTTCGCTAACCGCATGAACATCAGCAACTAGCTCATCAAAACGAGCCTCCCAACTAGAGATCATCCCCATATGAGATTCCTCTCTAGTCACCAACAAAGCAATGAGTGCCTCTAAGCCTCCAACTCGCTCCGCCAAGGAAGAGCTCTGAGCCTCCTCCCTTTGCACACTGAGTGTTGCCACGAACTGTTCCAAGTGAGACACCCTCTCACGTAGATCCACAGCTGCTCGGGTCACCATCGTCGCCAAAGAAAGCTCTAATACCAATTGTCATGGGTTACTAATGAGACGATTACCCTAAGGAAAATTTTCTCACTCAATGTCACTTCGTGGTGCCTAAGGACCACCATAGTTCAGTACTCCTACAAAATTCACACTAACAAGCAACAATAGGCACAAAGAGGGGCTTTACTGATCTTTGAAAGATGGGTTACAACTCTCCCACCTTATGCTTCCCCAAGCATAAGGGGTTGGATTTATAGAAAATAGCCTAGTTTACAAGCATCAAAGACTAAGTAAACCACACCACACTCCTTTGTAGTCAAGCAGTTGCCTAACTGCTTGCTTCCTTTGCTGCCACCTGGCCTCGTAACTGTCATGACCGTCTAGTTAATAGGCACATCTCTAATGTGCTAAGGATTTGCTTGGACGTTCCCTGGTCATGCTCTGAGCTATGACCAAGGTAGTTGCATAATCGCCTAGGAACTGCCTTGCCTAACTTGGTCCATCCAAACCTAGGGACGCTCCTTGATTTCAGGGTCATGCTTGGTGGTGCCTAGCTGTGCTTAGGCACCCTTGTGTGCGTGTTGGAGCCTAGCTAAGTCCGGGTCTTACCGGTACAGAGGTGGTTACATGATGGTCTTTGGGCAAAGCCTTTACATGCACGCCCGAGGCTTTCTCTAGGGTCACCCTTGCTTTTCTGCCCATACCACCACCAAGAGAGGTCTCCCTCCTATAGTAGATGTTAAGTCGTTCCTGGCCCTCTAATGGAGAACATCCAAAAGTGAGACCAATCATACTTTGACCTGGTCAACGTCACAGTCAAGGAAACTCAACTATGCTCCTGCTAAGGTCTTACCTGCCCGTGCCAAGGCCTGACCTTGCTCGTGCCAAGGTATGTGCCAAGCTTTTACTAAGATACGTGCCAAGTCGCTGTTGTGCTCACACCAAGTCACCACTGTGCTCTCACCAGGGAGAGTGCCTTGCCCGCGCACATGCTCACTTTGGTATGTGCCCGTCCTCACTTAGGTATGCGCACTGTGCTCGCTTAGGTACGCGCCGTGCCCACTAAGGTACGCACCATGCCTGCTAATGTATGCCTGTTCATACCCGCTAAGATAGACGCCCGTATGCACTTAGGTACGCGCGCCTGTACCTAATTAAGGTATGTCATGCCACACCTTGCCCTCTTAGGTACGCGTCATGCCCACTTAGGTAAACACCGTGCCCACTTAGGTACGCGTTGTGCGTTGTACCCCAATCCATCACTTGGGTCCCCCGAAGCCTTCCGAATTTACCGAGACTTGGTCATTTACTGAGTTATCATGCTGCCCAACCTAACATACTCCGGTCCAGCTATTCGAGTGGTAACATGAACCCTCATCATCTATCAAATCCTATTTGATCAAATGAAATTTTAACGATTAAAAGGCCATATTTAAACCACCATTTGTTGGGTCAAATCCAATCTGATTAAAGTATGAATTTAAAATCGTGACATGGCATATATTAGAGTTAATCCAATTAACTAGATTATGTAAGCATATATGATTAGGATTTAACTACATATGCCAATCACGTGATCATTAAAATAATCAAATTGGCTTCAAAAAGTGGACACACAAGCCATTGCTGTTGATTTACCTGTTGAATGCCAATTAAAATACAAATCTTAAAGGAGAAAATCAAGGCTAGCTAAATCCAAATAGCTCACAATGACATCCACTTCGAATAAAACGAAACAACCATAACTTATCTACATCGGCCCTTGCGATCTACACTTGCCACCTCATCATATAGGAAGCCATAAACCAGAAAGAGCTTTTGTAATTCTTTCACAGAAAACTAAGTTGGTCGGTTTTATGAACCATCAATTAAAAAAAATGTATTGGAAATTAACATATTTTTCTCATATATATCACATACATATTTAGAAGAAAACTATGCGTAGTAGTTCAATGAAATCAACCTTCTAGTCAGTTATATGATAACAGTTACCATATCATGTTCAACATTAATTAATCAATACCACGCTGTCATAAACATATCATATATGTCGACATCAAACCAAAACCATAAAGTTTAATGGAAATGAACCTAAGTGCTTTGATACCGCTGTTGGGTTTCGGGGATCAAGTGCAGCGAAATTTTTTCGAAACCTTTTCGAATATCCCCGAATCAGGATCCTATCGATTCCATTAAACTGATATATCAAGAGAGAAAAATCATACCTTAATAAGCACAACTCCATGTCTGCCTTGTTTGGTATTGATCGATTCCTTAAAGACGTTCAAGCGCGTGTCCTCTATAAAAATCCACACACGAACGGATGATCACGATCCGGAGTGCTAGCACAAAAAATTCTAAGGAAGAAAATTCTCACAAAACTCTCTAGAAAAGTCTCGTAAGAAAAGTCTCTCTCATGAAAAGTCTCTTTCATGATACAACTGTGACCCTAATGTCTTATTTATAGTTCAATAGGTCAAGTTGTAAAAGAACTTCATCTCATAGTCATACTCTAAATAGAGTCTTAGATCAAGTCCAACTCTAAAAAAGATAGAGTCATAGACAATCTACAATTACTAATCCAATAAGAGTTGTAATTTATTTAAGACTCAAATAAGAATTAAAGTCATGCTTTAATTCCAATTAGAGTCCTATTCAAAATAGGATTCACTAAGAGACTAAATTTCTAGTCACACTAGAAATGTAGGAGAGTTTTGAATCCTCGTCAAACTAGGACACTTAATGAGAATATTCAAAATGAATTTTATCAAATAAAATTCATCAACCTAGATAATATTAAATTGCACAAGTCCATTCTTTGTTTGCGACCCAATAGGTTTATACAACGTTGGCAGTGAACCAAAACCCTTTTTCGCACACAAGTTATAATCGACCTCTAGCAAGACATTATGACTATCCAAGTTGTATGAAGATCAATAAATCGATACAACCTAATAAATAGTGTATAACATATCCTTTTGTCACTTGATATCTTTTTTATTTAACTTAAGACATGGAATGTCACTCTTATAGTTCAAGCAACTAGTCTCGATCTCTTAGTAAACTGAAATTGTCAAGTGATATTGATCTAATCAATTCACTAGACATGGCCATTTATCAGTCTAATATATCGAGGGGCTCAATAGATATCTCTCTCTAAAAGAGATGGACAAATCCTATCTTGATAATACAACTTCCACACATTAGTCGGACAATGACCAATCACAATATTTATAATCATCCAGTTAAAGACAACGTTTAATTGTGTCAAATCATTCTGCTCTTAATGTTGGAGTCTCTGATGATCTCAAGTCGAAGGACTAGATAATATAACTATCACGAGAATCACTTATGACATTGACCATGTAGCATTCTCATAGTAGGTCCGTCTAGTATTTGTTCATAACAAATACTCATGATCTTGATCCGTATCTGTATACGCATAATCATCACATGACTATCAGTCAAGAATCATACTAGTCTTAATTTATTATTGTTCTCACAATAATAAACGACTAGGGACGTTTAGAATAATACAATAATTATTCATGGATACTATTATAAAAAATATGCATCTACTTATAATAGTTAAACAATATTTACAGAATTGGCCTAGGGCACATTTCCCAACACTCACTGCCTTGAACACTTTAGGCCACACCGTGGGTATTAACACACAACATCCAGTACAGTAATATGAAAAATAAAAAGAAAATAAAAATAAATAACAAATGTTTGGGTTTTTGACTTTTGAAGATTCAAATGATTCATTTGGATACTAGGGACTTAGGAGAACATATTCAGGTATTGAGTGCGTATTTCGAGGTGAGAATGGGATTAGTTTTGGGGGAGTTGGAGCACAATTGGAGGTGCGTAAACCCCAACAGAAACATATGTGGAGTTTTTAATTGTTTCAAATCTTGTATTTACTATTGCTGTTGTACATTCCCATGTTATATCATTTGTGGGTCTGTTTATATGTTTATTGATTAGTGTTGATTGGTTTTCACCATTGGGGATTATTTGAGATGGTTCTAATACGTGATCAAACATACTAGATTGTAGCCCGTGTACTTGCCCCATCGGTGGACTGCGACCCTAGCTACGGGGTTGCACGTGTCCGGATTGACGACATATAATCTAGTTTGTTAGCTTGCATCACACATTCTATTGGTTTTATCAGTATTGTAATGCACATGTATTTCTTACATTGTGGTTATCTGTGATCATCGTATTAGTTGTTAACTACCAACTTAGGGTTTTATGGTTGTACGTACTTACTGCATGTTTAGTTGACCTTACTTATTGGCTTATGTTATTATCTACTCGATGGTTTTCTTTAGGAGTTTACTCACTGACTCGTAATTGTATTTGTTGGGTGATTGAGTGTAGGTCTGAGTTTGAGCAGAGCTGTAAAGACACTGGGTACCTTTGACGGTCTATAGTTCAGGACCTACTTGTACGTGTGCATTTTGGTATTTTTCTTTATGTTGGATTATTGGTGGACTTTTGAGACACATGTACATGTATATATTACTTTGTCGCCTTATATACATTGTACGATTTTGGGTTTACCTGTGATAGCCTTAAAACTTTAGGCCACCACGTCATGTGTCGTAGGCCCATGACCCTGCCATGTCACATCCCAATCGTGTCCCATACGCATCGTGCACTATGTACAAACCTTTTTATCGCTAACTATTATTTCATTTTTCAATTCAATTTGTCAAGTTAGCTAGGACTCAATTTATTTGTTATTTCATCATGATTATCATTAAATATTTATCAGCAAAAGACTTATAAACATGATTCATCAAATTAAACAGTAAAGCATGTGATAAGAGCATTCTCCTAGTGTGGAAAAACCCAATAAAAGTGCCATATATATATTGTGATCCATGAATCTCAAACTATCAAAATAAACCTCAAAGTAGGTCATGTATAAGTTAGGTATCTCTCAAAAGTTCCAACCCAGTATAAAACGAGAAATTAAACAAACATACAAGATCTGAGCAGGCACTCAATAACAGGAAATCCTCTAGCTTTCCCTTTTCTTCTGCTCGTACTGGAGTTTGCACTCAATCATCACAACTAAACAAATGACAAGTCCAGATTGAGTAATCCTTAAAAACTTCATCGAGTAAATAAAAAAATAAATATAGGAATTTAAAAGACTATTAAATAAACTTGCGGAAGATAAGTAAACAGGTAACTATAAATGACCCTGGCATGAATATCGAATAGTAGTGAAACAAATGTGTGGGCAGGATTCTGGTATGTGATGACGCGTCTTCCTAAATACGGCACGGCCCAGTCTAATCATGTAATTAAGCCCTAATCTCATCCACGTAGGACTTAATTACGTATTAGTCAATATTTTTAACATATTGCCTTGTTCTTCATTTTCAGGATAAGTAATACACGTGTTATACCATCATTGAATTTAGGGTTAATTAAAAAATTTAACTATATATTAAATACTACAAAAAATCTTAACGATGGAAACCAGGAAATAACGATCACATATATATATATATAATACGATGGCGATATAAACAACGTGTTGGTCATCAAAAGTCAGGGAACTAGTTGCTCAACCCAAAATGTACAACCCAAAATGTATAAAAAATGGTAAGTAAATAAAAACATCAAAAAACCTACATAAGTTAGAAATAACGGTACGCTGAAGGCTCAAAGATAGTCACCAATCTTCTCCTTGCCTGACCTGCTAGTTGATGGATCTGCACCCACCGTCATAAAAAGGACGGTGAGTACAATAAAAATAACAGTAAACTAGAATAGGAATTTATCCACATTTCTAAATACAAGAAATAGGCAATAAAAAACATAAAGTAGAGAAGAATTGCTTGAAATAGAAGTTATGCTTATAAATTCCATGAGAATAAAAGAAAGTCTGACTCGAATATATAAGTACTTGTAGTGTACATCGGTACCACCCTTATTAGTTTTAGACCTCCATCCTAACGACCTTATGTAATAGATCAACATACGAGCACTTTGTACTACCCTAATTGGCTACACATGGACCTCATATGTCAATACACGTGCACTTCGGTATTACCCTAATTGGTCGCGAATTTTGTATAACAACCTCATGTAGTAGGTCTGTATCACTAACTGAATAGATCCCGACACCCCGAGTCCCATACCCCATGAGCTGCACACATTTATCTAAGTATTCAAGAATGGATACCAAAAAAGAACAAGTAAGTAATTCAAAAAGTCTACCATAAACTATTTACTCCATAAATGAGCAGATCATACAACAAACATGGCATTCGAGTACAAGGATTAACACTCATGTAAACGAAAATTTAGAATTTAAAGTGGAAATGAAATTAGAATAAATGTCTAGACTGTCTACTCACAGTTCACACAATTTTCCTAACTATTTTCAGCCTCCCGTCGCCTCAACTATTGAACTCATGAGAACTCTCCCTTGGTCCCTTCTGTGATTACACATGGTTTAGAGTAGGTTTGGGTTGTTTAATATGGGTTTAGGCTAGGCCAATATGGTTAAGGTCGATTTAGGGTGTTGCAGGAAATTGGGTTAAACTTCAAGTTTGGCTGCCCAGAACACCTAGTGTGTTAAGAGCACCCAACACGCTGGTTGGATTGTCCAATGCGCTAAGTGCAAAAACCTAAAAATCTGCAACAGATTTATGGGTTTCCCAACTCTTGGAAACCCTCTCCTTCGTCTTTAGAACCCTTGTTCACCTCCACCAAGGGTCTAGATCATCCTCCAACATCAACATACTCTAGGCAGTTCATATAGTTCATCAAAACATCAACAATAATTTAAGCATGCTTGCAAAGAAATTGGGGAAGAACACTTAAAATCTCATAACTTTGTCAAAACAAAATTGTTTTTAGAAGTTCTTGGTAGTTGGATTATCAGCAAATCACAAGGATTCCAAATCCAACTTTCAATTTTGAAAACTAACTTGTTTTATACACCAAAAAATCATAATTTCATAATCATGCAAACTTAAATCAAGGTTTTGCCTAATTTGTGAATAATCCAAAAATTAGACATTTAAACTTAAATCAAGGTTTCCGTTTTGATTTAAAACTACATTAAAACACTTTGAAATTGTTCAAATACAAAGGCCCAATAGTTCATACCTAAAAAACTATGGATTTGGTGCATTTACATGGAGTAGAGCATACCTAAGTTGAATGCACACCCTAAATCTTCATTCCTTATTTGCTTGCATAATTTAGAGCTCCTTGATCCCATAATAGAACAAAAACAACCCCTCCAGCTCTGATTCTTCTTGTTTCCTTATATACAAATGGCGAGAAATGAGCTAAGTGTTCTTATTAATAAATCACTTGTGCACACACATCTCCATATTCATCCCACAGTCGTAAGGCACTCCTAACTCCAATAATTTTCAGCCAAGTAACTCCAATTCTTGACTCAAGTTATGTGGGAGTGTTTGCTAGCACGAATCCCAAGAAACATCTATGTGTATTGATTCTTTAATTCAAACTATAGGCTACATATTTGATACTCTTTAATGTGCATACCATATGCTATGTGATGAGTCAATTAAACCACATTACCTGGTCCCCCAGCTCACAGACAACTTGATGCACATCCCCACTCGCGTCTCGACGGAATAATCAAACTAAAATACTTCGGGTATATGGTACACACATACATCATACTAGGCATCTATCACATAAAAATAATATATTACTCGGTTCTCGAGCTGGGTGTTGGTCTGCGTACCTGCTTTCGGGCCACGTCACGGATTGTTGACCCCGATTACGACAAAAAAATCTAGAATTAAAATTTTTGGCAGTGACAAATATTCCCAACAAAATAGAAATTTCATCCCCAAAATTTACCTTGATTTATTCATTATTTTCTTTCAACTTTAGCAAATGTCCATTCTCATTATAATTACCCTAGCCAAAATTTTAAATGATACTAGCCCCAAAGCCTATATTCCTTAATTACCATAGGTGGGTCCACCGACCGCTTCAACCTCGGTTCACATGAATCCATGCTCAACTACCACATACACATCACAACTATATACGTCATTTAGGTCATAATACTCCGGACGAATTTTGCTAGGTGTAACTTTATAGTGAGTTTTAGGTGTGTCTTCTTCAGATAACACTACTTTTACTTATTTCATTACGTTTTCAACCCATAAACCACAGACTAAATCGGCTCATCCTCGACAGTCTTATCATCAACTCTCTTACAAATCAACAAGTACAAACTACTGTCATGCTCAGTGGAAAATGGTGCTCAGGAAATATGGAAATAAAAACTTACCTCCATACGGTTGCGCACTGCCTCTAGGTCTCGCTCCTTTCTTAGAGCCACTTGGCATCAATCCATTGCTGAAGTTGAAAATATTGTTGGCGTTATCCTCAAAAATGTTTCTAGTAAGTCATTGCAAGTATCCATAGTGATGTTGATAACTCATTATCGTCTCATCTCTCAGCTTGTCATTGGTTTATGAACTTTTTTTTCATACTTTTCTTTTCAATCGGGGCTGGTGTAATCAAGAGTGCTCACATCATTACGAGGATCTCAATCAACTATTGTTCCTGAGCAGTGACTATGTTAATTTCATGTTGCATGTGCCTGCAGTAATGATATGTTGACTGCTACTGTTGCAACCATTTTCGCTGCCTAGCCGATCTCTCATCGTACTCCATAAGTTGATCACAATTGAGAATTAGCATCTACGCATATATTGTATATATACATATAAAATGTAACACGTACACATACAAATAGTCCTAACTCACTTTCGCTCGATTTCCAATAAAATGGTTTCCAAGCAAGGATCGTCTGGTTTCCACATTTAAGATTTTTCTTATTCAAGTTAGTGTTTTACTTATCAAGAACTTAGGCTTTGATACCAACTATGATGACTCATTTTCCTAAACACAGCATCGTCCGGCCTAATCCCGTAATTAAGCCATAATCCCATTCACGTAGGACTTTTATGTATTAGTCAGCCTTTTTAATCCATGTGCCTCGTTTTTCGCGTTCAGGATTAGTAATATACGTGTTATACCATCATTGAATTTAGGGTTAATTAAAACTTTTTAACTATATATTAAATATTATGGAAATCGTAACAGTTTATACGAAAACAATCAAATTTAAACCTTAACTGTGGAAACCAGGAAATAACGATCACGTGATTGTATAATACGGTGGCGATATAAACAACATAATGGTCATCAAAAGTCGGGGAACTAGTCGCTCAACCCAGTATGTACAACCCAAAATGTATATAAAAAGACTAAGTAAATAAAAGCATAAAAAACCTACATAAGTTAGAGATAATGGTACGCTGAAGGCTCAGAGATAGTTGTCAATCTTCTCCTTACCCAGCCTGCTAGTTGACGGATTTGCACCCACCGTCATAAAAAGGACGGTGAGTACAATAAAAACTAATAGTAGAAAGAGTAGGCATTTATCCACATTTCCAAATACAAAAAATAGGTAATTAAAAGCATAAAGTAGAGAAGAATTTCTTGAAATAGAAGTCCTACTTGTAAATACCATGAGAACACAAGTATGACTGACTCAGATATATAAATACTTGTAGTGTACATCGGTACTACCCTTATTGGTTTTAGACCTTCGTCCTAACGACCTCATGTACTAGGTCAGTACACGAGCACTTCGTACTACCTTAATTGGCCACACATGGACTTAATGTAATAAATCAATACCCGTGCACTTTTGTATTCCCCTAATTGGTCACAGATTTCGTGTAACAACCTCATGTAGTAGGTCTATATCACCAACTGAATAGATCCTGACACCTCGGGTTCCATACCCCGTGAGCTGCACACATCTATTTAAGTATTCAGGAAAGGATACTAACAAAGAACAAGTAATTCAAAAAGAATGCCATAAACTATTTACTCCATAAATGAGCAGATCATACAAAAAACATGACATTTTAAGTACAAGGATTAACACGCATGTAAATAAAAATTCAAAATTTAAAGTAAAAATGAAATGAAAATAAATGTATAGTCTGTATACTCACAATTCACACGATTCTCCTAGCTGTTTTCGGCCTCCCGATGCCTCAAAACCCCCTATCAGACTCCTGAGAACTCCCCTTGGTCCCTAGTGTGATTACACATGGTTGAAAGTAGGTTCGGGTTATTTAATAATTAGGCTAGGCCAATATGGTTAAGTTTGATTTAGAATGTTGCAGGAAATTGGGATAAACTGCAGGTTTAGCTGCCCAGAACACCCAGCATATTGGGTACCCTCAGAATGCTGGTTGGATTGTCCAGTGCGCTTAGTGTAGAAACCCAAAAATATGCAACAGATTTTTCGGTTTTCCAACTTGAGAAAACCCTCTCCTTCATCCCCTAGACCCTTCTTCATCTCCACCATGGGTATAGATTATCCTCCAATATCAACATACACCAGGTACTTCGTATATTTCATTAAAAACATCAACAACATGATTTAAGCAAGCATGCAAAAAAATTGGGGGAAAAACAGTTCAAAACTTAAAATCCCATAACTTTGTCAGAACTAAAATTGTATTTAGAAGCTTTTGGTAGCTGGATTATTAGTAAATCATAAAGATTCAAAATCTAACTTTTAATTTCGAAAGCAAACTCGTTTTATACACCAAAAATCATAATTTTATAATAATGCAAAAACTGCAAATTTGCCCAACTTGTGAACAATCTGAAAATTGAATTTTTTAACTTAAATCAAGCCTTCCATTTTGATTCAAATACACATTAAAACACTTTAAAATCGTTCAAATACAAAAGTCCTATAGTTCATACCCAAAAATCTATGAATTTGGTGTATTTGCATGGAATAGAGCATACCTAAGTTGAATGCGCACACCCTAGATCTTCACTCCTTGTTTGCTTGCATATTTTAGAGCTCCTTGATCCCATAATAGTGTTGGGTTTTGAGGTTCATACGCAGCGGAGATTTCAAAATAATTTTGAGAAAAACCCCAAAACAGGATTCGAATATGATTCCATTAAAACATGTTTAAACTATGAAAACTTAATCATACCTCAGTCGCAATACCTTTCTGAAGGTTAATCGATCTCCAAGGCGCTGCCAATGACGAACGCCCTCTACTAGCTGTCCACACACGAACGGTGGCCGAGATTCAAAGTACTCGCTTCGAGAGAATACCAAACCTTTTTGTTTCTCTCCAAAACGATCCAGAGGATACCAAAAACTCTAAGTCGTTTCTTAAAACGAAAATAGAGTTTCGGCCCTTTTAAAATCTTTCGTACTTGTATTCTAACTCAAAGCGTCTATTTATACAACCCTTGTATATAGACTGTTAAGTAAATTACACATATACCCCTACTTAAAGAAGTATAAGTGTAATACACTACAAGGATGTTTACACATGAATTTTATCATATAAAATTCATTTTTCTCAACCATCTTAAAATCTCGCAAAACCATTCTCAGTGTGCGACCCAATAGGCTCATACAACGTTGGCAGTGTACCAAAACACATTTTGGTATACAAGTCATAAGCGGCCTCTAGCAAGACATTATGACTACCCAAGTTGTACGAATATCAAATCGATATAACCTAATCAATAGTGTATATAACATCCTTTTGTCACACGATATCCTTTTGATCAAACATAAGGCATGGAATTGTCATCCAACATGTTCAATCGTACTAGTCTCGATTTCTAGGTAAACTAAAAACATTTAAGTGACATTGATCAATATCAATTCACTTAGACTAGGCCTTTTAACAGTTTAACACATCGAGGGATCCACTGGATATCTCTCTTTATATAAGAGGGACAAATTCTATCTCGATTACAAAACTTCATCACATTATTCACACAGTAACCAATCACAACCTTTATAATCATCCGGTTAAAGGCAAAATTTGATTGCGTCAAATCACTGTATTCCTAATGTTGAAGTCTCTGGTAATCTCAAGTCAGAGGATTGAAAAATATACCTATCATGAAAAACAACTATGACTTAGTCCATGTGATGTTCTCATAGCGGGTCGGTCCAGTACTTTGTTCCCTAACAAGTACTCATGATCTTGATTCGTATTCCTATACGTATGATCATCGTATGATCATCAATCAAGACTCACACTAGTCTTAATTCATTATAGTTCCCAGTATAATAATCGACTAGGGACATTTAGGATATTTCTATAAATACCCATGGTTTTTATTATAATGTAAACATGCAAATCAATTATAATAAACAACAAATGAAATCATCTATTTTATTAACTAAAATATATTCATAAAGACTGTTAATAGATTGACGTAGGGCACATTTCCCAACATCTCTCACTTTCTCTAGGGCCAATCATTCATGCATCTAATGCCTAATGATCTAACATGAGCATCATGTTTCGCTTGTGGAAGAGCCTTTGTCAATGGATCCGCAACGTTGTCTTCGGTAGGTACTCTGCAAATCTTTACGTCTCCCTCTCAATAATTTCTCGATGAGATGAAAACGCCTGAGTATATGTTTGGATCTGTGGTGTGATCTAGGTTCCTTGGCCTGTGCTATTGCCCCGTTATTGTCACAATACAAACAAACAGAGTTAGCAATACTTGGAACCACACCTAGTTCAGAAATGAACTTTTTGATCCAAACCGCCTCCTTTCTTTGCATCGGACGCCGCAAATATACTCGCCTTCAGTAGAATCTGCCACGCCTCTCTTGCTTCAAACTTTTCCAGCCATTACGCACCCCCATTTAAAGTAAACACATATCCAGACTTCGATCTAAAATCATCTATATCAGTTTGAAAACTTGCATCTGTGTAACCATTTACAACTAGATCATTTTCAAAACCTCCATAGACCAAGAACACTTCCTTAGTCTTTCTTAAGTACGTAAGGATGTTCTTTACTGCTATCCAGTGACTCTCACCTGGATCTGACTGATATCTGCTTGTAGTGCTCAAAGCATATGATACATCAGGCCGAGTGCATAGCATGGCGTACATGATAGATCCAATAGCGATGCATATGGAATCTTATTCATACGGTCTCGCTCATCATTTGTCCTAGGACATTTATTTTTGCTGAGACTTATGCCATGAGACATTGGCAACAATCCTCTTTTAGAGTCTTGCAAACTGAACCTATTCAGTACCTTGTCTATGTAAGCACTCTGACTTAGACCGATTAGCCTTTTAGATCTATCCCTATAGATCCTTATCCCTAGGATATAGGCTGCATCTCCTAAGTCTTTCATCGAGAAACACTTCCCTAACCAAGACTTGACACTCTGCAATGTTGGGATGTCATTTCCAATGAGTAATATATCATCAACATATAGTACTAGAAAAACAACTACACTCCCACTGACCTTCTTGTATACACAAGGCTCATCTTCGTTCTTAATAAAACCAAAATCCTTGATTGCTTCATCAAAACGAAGATTCCAACTCCGAGAAGCTTGCTTTAACCCATGAATGGATCTTTGAAGCTTGCATACCTTCCTAGAATTCTCAGGATGTACAAAACCTTCAGGTTGTGTCATATACACGTCCTCAAGCAGCTTTCCATTAAGAAATGTTGTTTTTACATCCATTTGCCATATCTCATAGTCATAATATGCAGCAATGGAAATTAAAATTCTTATGGATTTAAGCATGACTACTGGCGAAAAAGTTTCATCATAATCAACACCTTGAGTCTGCCTGAAACCTTTTGCTACAAGTCTTGCTTTGAAAGTATGCACTTTGCCATCCATGTCAGTTTTCTTCTTGAAAACCCATTTACATCCAATGGTCTTACCACTTTCAGGTAAATCAACCAAGTTCCAAACTTGGTTATCATACATGAATTGCATCTCAGAGTTCATGGCACTTAGCCATTTATCTGAATCTGGTCCAGACATAGCCTCCTGATAAGTGGTGGGCTCATTTTGATCCATAAGCAACACATCACGACTATCAGTAATGAGAAATCCGAATCTCTCTGGCTCATGTCTTACCCTACCAGATTTACGTGGACCTTGTGTCACTTGCGGAGGTTCAACTGGTTCAGAACGTTGTTGAACTTCCAGTAGCGGTTCAGGGTTTATTTGTGATTCTTGAACTTCTTCAAGATTTATTTCTCTCCCACTAGTGTCTTTTGAAATAAACTATTTTTCCATAAAGGCACCATACCGAGCAACAAATACTTTGTTCTCAGTGGGATTATAAAAGTAATATCCTTTTGTTTCCTTAGGATACCCCACAAATAGACACTTGTCAGATTTAGGTGCTAGTTTTTCTGAGACTTGTCGTTTTACGTAAGCCTCACAGCCCCGAATCTTAAGAAAAGACAAACTAGGTCTCTTCCCGTACCATATCTCATATGGTGTTTTATCAACCGCTTTAGAAGGAACTCGATTTAGAGTGAAAGCTGCAGTTTGTAATGCATAACTCCAAAAGGATAATGGAAGATCCGCATGACTCATCATAGATCGAACCATATCTAATAAGGTTCGATTTCTCCTTTCAGAAACTCCATTCCATTGTGGAGTTGCTGGTGGAGTCAATTGGGAGACAATCCCACAATTTCTAAGATGATCATCAAATTCTTGGCTCAAATATTCACCACCTCGATCTGATCGAAGTGCTTTGATAGTTTTACCAAGTTGATTCTGCACTTCATTTTGAAATGTTCGAAACATCTCAAATGATTCAGCTTTATGTTTCATAAGATATACATAACCATATCTGGTTGAAATCATCGGTAAATGTAATGAAGTACGATAACCTCCTCTAGCCATTGTGTTTATAGGACCGCATACATCAGTATGTATTAGACCTAATAAATCACTTGCCCTTTCACTATGACCAGTAAAGGGACTTTTAGTCATCTTGCCTAGTAAACAAGATACGCACGTTTCATATGATTCCAAATCAAATGAATCTAGAAGTTCATCTTTATGGAGCTTCGTTATGTGTTTCTCATTTATGTGGCCAAGAC
This sequence comes from Stephania japonica, assembly GCA_039657345.1. Classification (NCBI taxonomy): domain Eukaryota; kingdom Viridiplantae; phylum Streptophyta; class Magnoliopsida; order Ranunculales; family Menispermaceae; genus Stephania; species Stephania japonica. The sequence goes on from CM077559.1 coordinate 40,286,016, forward strand.
GACAATGCCAAAGATAGGTATGATTCAAATCATTTGACTTGGATCTCTTTGTATTTATGTTAAAGACTGGAGTATCTGTGGACTTTTTCATGCTTAGAATATAAAGACCATCACACAAATCAGCATTTGCATAAAAAATGTCTTTACGAGAAATTGAACATCTATTATTCGCAATAATAAAATCAAAACCATCCATATCCAAACATGAAACAAAAATGATGTTTCTGCTCAAGGCAGGCACATAATAACAATTATTTAAAGTTAAAATAAGTCCACTAGATAAAACTAAGTCATATGATCCAACAACCAGGGCAAAAGAACTCTTGCTCCATTCCCTACGCGGAGGATGACTTCTCCTTTCTTCAACTTTCTACTTCTGGTGAGTCCCTGCACATTTATACAAATGTGAGATCCACATCCGGTATCCAATACCCAGGAACCACTAGTAGATAAATTAATTTCAATAACATAAATACCTGAGGTGGTAGTCGCACTACCCTTTTTCTTCTTTAGATCTTCCAGATAGAGTTTGCAATTTCTGAACCAATGTCCAGGTGCATGGTAGAAATGACAATTTCCTTCCTTTTCCTTTTGGTGCTTTGAAGCAGGAACAGGCTCGGGCATGACTTGTTCCACAGGCTTTGCAATAGGTGCAGCAGCAGCCTTGGCAACTTTAGCCTTGCTTTTGCCTTTCTTCTTCATTCCCTTTCCCTTTTGGACCATCAGCACATTACTAGAGGGTTTCTTGATATTTTGTTCAGCAGTTTTGAGCATCAAATGCAACTCTGAAATTGATTTCTCCATATTATTCATATTGTAGTTCATCACAAATTGTGAGTAACTCTCTGGTAATGAATTTAAGATCAAATCCGTAGCCAACTCTTGGCTTATGGGAAATCCAAGTCTATCAAGTTGGTCAACATAACCCTTCATCTTCAGAACATGAGGACTAACTGACGCACCCTCGGTCATCTTACAAGAATGCGAGATTCTTGATCGTCTCGAACCTTTCTTGCCTAGCTTGCTTGTTGGAACATTTCCTTCAAATAAGTTACGGCCAAGTCGTAGGCTTCCATTAGTTCCATGTCCTTCTGAAGTTCAGGAACCATAGTTGCCAACATAATGCATGCAACATCAGTAGAATCGTTGACATGCTTATTATGCACATCGTTCACAGCTTTCGTAGCATTGACTGGTGGGTCCTCAGGGATCGGAGCATCCAGGACATACAACTTGCGTTCATGCTTGAGAACGATTCTCAAGTTTCTGAACCAATCAAGAAAGTTAGTCCCTGATAGCTTATCATTCTCAAGGATAGATCGCAGTGACAGGGGATTATTGTTACTTGAAGAGGCCATTGATCTACAATAAAGATTATGCAGAGTTTATTTTAGTATAAAGGAATAGACTCCCACTAAATTAACAACCCTCCAAAAACATACTGTTTATTTAGGGGACTAAATCCATATTTCAGCTAATTCTATGACAGCTATGGCATGAAACACAGAACTAGATTATTTAGGTAGGTAACTGTTACCAATTACATCTTATGTAATTTTAGATTCTTTTATGAGATACAGGACATCTTATGTCTTAGCATGTTTTTATCTCATCATATGCCTAAAGTCCAAAACTATTTTGATAGCTTTATTAAGTCGGACCAATTTAAACATTTAGGTAACTCTTACCCAACTTATCTCACCAAGATAACACAATACACTCAACTATGGCTGAAACTATATTAGTGCGATCGAGGCCTTGACAAGTGTTTAAAATTGGATGGCACAAGACTTAAGATTTAATAGAGGGATTTTATTCAATTTTAGTGATTTTAATTAAACAATGAAATATCATATATTTTATTGATTTGTAGAACCACTAAACAATTTAGGAAATTTTTATGCTATTCACTAATAGAAGAATTTCCGTGCGCTAGGATTAGTTAGACGACGGTCCCATTGGCCTATTGGTCATGTGATCCTGTACGATTAATGGCCAATGGATTTGGGAACAGGGGGCAGCGCCCCCTTTTTTTTTTTTAGAAGACAAATCTCAATTCCGAAAATCGAAATTCGCTATAGAAAATCATATTTTTTCGCTGATTTTACTATACCAAATTTACCCCTTAGCTTAATTAACTCGGGCCCACATCTAACTAATCATCTTATCCTGATCCAATTAGGACTTTAGATATTTGAATCCTAGCATATCACAAATAACAAACTTCTCCATATTTATCTCCTATCCAATAGGGATAATTAAGCCGATTTTGCATATATATCTCCTAATCTAATTGTTATCTATCTTTATCAAATAAAAACTTCATAACAACATAGATATAACAAGATAAATAAATAATTTCGAAAATTAATTATTTGCAATTTCGATCTTCATCCAAATAATCACATGTAGTTGGATCATGAATTACTATCTCAATCGAACCTAATCATATTAGTTTCGAATTAACATTCAGACTTATACAATTTAAGAAACTTAAATTAATGTAACCTAAATATGCATACTGAATTACAGAGATTTCATCCATGCATCAATACACAAAATTAAAGATTATACCTTATGGTGTCATGGATCACAGAATACGAAATTCAATTCATTAAAATTATTCGAACCTAACATGGTTACTTGCATGTATGATATTGATTTCAATTAAATCACGAATATATGTATCATATACACAAAACATGATAATAAATCTCATAGAAAACCTATGTATATCACATATACATCAACTATTAACATGCTTTCAATCATATATCATAAAAAAACATGCAATGAGTTTAATGGAATCAAACTCGAAGGCTCTGATACCACTGTTGGGTTTTGGGGTTCATACGCAGAGGAGATTTCAAAACAATTTTGAGAAAAACCCCAAAACAGGATCCGAATATGATTCCATTAAAACATGTTTAAACTATGAAAACTTAATCATACCTCAGTCGCAATACCTTTCTGAAGGTTAATCGATCTTTAAGGCGCTGCCAATGATGAACGCCCTCTACTAGCTGTCCACACACGAACGACGGCCGAAATTCAAAGTACTAGCTTCGAGAGAATACCAAACCTTTTTTGTTTCTCTCCAAAACGATCCAGAGGATACCAAAAACTCTAAGTCGTTTCTTAAAACGAAAATAGAGTTTCGGCCATTTTAAAATCTTTCGTACTTGTATTCTAACTCAAAGCATCTATTTATACAACCCTTGTATATAGACGGTTAAGTAAATTACACATATACCCCTACTTAAAGAAGTATAAGTGTAATACACTACAAGGACGTTTCTGTCATGAATTTTATCATATAAAATTCATTTTTCTGAACCATCTTAAAATCTCGCAAAACCATTCTCAGTGTGCGACCCAATAGGCTCATACAACGTTGGCAGTGTACGAAAACACATTTTGGTATACAAGTCATAAGCGGCCTCTAGCAAGACATTATGACTACCCAAGTTGTACGAATATCAAATCGATATAACCTAATCAATAGTGTATATAACATCCTTTTGTCACACGATATCCTTTTGATCAAACATAAGGCATGGAATTGTCATCCAACATGTTCAATCGTACTAGTCTCGATTTCTAGGTAGACTGAAAACATTTAAGTGACATTGATTAATATCAATTCACTTAGACTAGGCCTTTTAACAGTCTAACACATCGAGGGATCCACTGGATATCTCTCTTTATATAAGAGGGACAAATTCTATCTCGATTACACAACTTCATCACATTATTCACACAGTAACTAATCACAGCCTTTATAATCATCCGGTTAAAGACAACGTTTGATTGCGTCAAATCACTGTATTCCTAATGTTGAAGTCTCTGGTAATCTCAAGTCAGAGGACTGAAAAATATACCTATCATGAAAAACAACTATGACTTAATCCATGTGATGTTCTCATAGCGGGTCGGTCCAGTACTTTGTTCCCTAACAAGTACTCATGATCTTGATTCGTATTCCTATACGTATGATCATCGTATGATCATCAATCAAGACTCACACTAGTCTTAATTCATTATAGTTCCCAGTATAATAATCGACTAGGGACATTTAGGATATTTCTATAAATACCCATGGATCTTATTATAATGTAAACATGCAAATCAATTATAATAAACAACAAATGAAATCCTCTATTTTATTAACTAAAATATATTCATAAAGACTGTTAATGGATTGACCTAGGGCACATTTCCCAACAAATAGAACAAAAACAGCCCCTCCAGCTCTGATTCTTCTTGTTTCCTTGCATGCAAATGGTGAGAAATGAGCTAAGTGTTTTCATATAGGTGGGGGTTTTAATCATTTGTGTACACACATCTCCATGTTCATCCCATGGTCCTAAGGCAGTCCTAACTCCACTAATTTTTAGCCAAGTAACTCCAATTCTTGACTCAAGTTATGTGGGAATGTGTGCTAGCATGAATCTGAAGGCACATCTATGTGTATTGATTCTTTAATTCAAACTATAGGCTACATATTTGATACTCTTTAATGTGCATATCATATGCTATGTGATGAGTCAATTAAACTACATTAAAATAAGCTTAGACTTACCATAAGACTAGTTAATTAGTCCCTCAGCTCGCACTAAACTCGAGGCGCGTCCCCGCTCACGTCTCGATGGAATAATCGAACTAAAATACTCCGGGTATAAGGTACACACATACATCACACTAGGCATCTATCACACAAAAATAATATATTACTCGATCCTCGAGCAGAGTGTTGGTCTGCGTACCCGCTCTCAAGCCACGTCACGGGTCGGTGATCTCAATTATAGCCAAAAATCTAAATTTAGAAATTTGGGTTGTGACATGGTTTGACTAGAACCATAATTGAGACTATCCCCAGACATCGCTAGTGAGTAAACTCGAACTGACTGAAATCCCTGAATTTGCTTGATGGACGGCATAGGCTACAACGCAACAACATATGCATAAGACTATCCACTGATATACTTCTAACACATATGCTATGGTCTAGTGTGCCACATGCTAATGCAGCTGAATAACCCGACGGGATTAAACTTAACCAACCATAACTAAATATCTAGAAGTATGAGTAAATGAATAACAAGATATGGATTAAATAAATCAAGCCAGTAAATACTCAAAGTGAATTTCAATTAGATTACACACCTAAAAATGTGCTCCACTAATCTGATATAACCTATGTACACCTCTAATTGCGTATCACTATTCATCAACGATAACCTAATTCCCAAAATATCAAATTAATTTTTCAATTTGTAAATCCCTTAATCACATTACACCTCAAATTCCTCATTTTTATCTCATTTAACGCCCGGTCTAATCCCTGAGATAAAACCCCATTAGGTCATTCCATTTAAACAAGTTTGAAAATTTATTATTTTTTTATAAGTGGCATTATTCACGGCGCTGCAAGTGGCATCGTTGGGCTAAATCCCCCTGCGCGGCCCACGACGCTGAGTGGGCAGCGAGCCACTACCAACTGCACCTTGGGATTTACTTTAACGGCGCCGTTGGCGGCGCCATCCCTAAAATTTGGTTCTCCAAGGCTTTTAAGAACCCGGCCCCATCGCCACAACCCGATTTCATTCCAATCCCTTATGGTGCTCCTAATCCACTACAGGGTTCGTTCAAATTGCGATAAAACTCATTCGATACGTGAAACCCCAATAATTCTCGATAAAAACTCCAACAAATCACAAAAATGGAAACAACAATCAATACCAACAATTCCTCCATTGTTGCTCCAAATCAAACACCAAAAACCATAACAATGAAAGCATCACTGAGGCCAACTCTTATCCGAAAAACTCACGTCAAAACCCATAAAAGGACTCAAAACAGAAACAACGACGAGGAGAGTTCGGATCTAACCTTAATTCATCGATTGGTTGTGGTTTAATGCTCCAAATCTTCACTTAGATTCTATGAATCCCTAGCCTTAACACCCAATTTTCGTCCAAAAGAGAGAGGAAAGAGAAAAGGTGGTAGGAAATGAGAATTTCTCATATTTATAGTAAAATTTTGATCTCTCATCACTTGTGCATCGCAAGGCTTAATCCTAGGGTCCTTGTGAGGTCAAAAAGTCATCCAAAATATTACTTAAGTGGGTAATTTTCTCCTTATTCTCATCCTTACTAAACAATAAATAAACCATTTGCGTTTCGATACCAAATTCCGCACTGTGGCATGCCAATCGCGCACACTCGCGTCACTAATCAATTACATGGTGTTTTACATTAATAATTTAATGCATTTTGATTATTTATTATGTGTATTATTCCTCGGCCTAGTGTACTGTAATTTGCCTACCCGATACACATATCTACATGTTACATGAGGAAAATACCTGTCACATTGTCTCGCTCATTAAATATCAATATATATAAGCACATTGTAATGTAAATTAAAGTAATTAAACACCCATATTGCAAACTAAACAAACAAAGTACAATATACAAATTCTCTACCTTACTCGAGTGCGCCCTGACCTAGCTGTAGGGTCTATGAGCGTCTGAGCCGGCACCTATATCAGTGAATACGTATTAAATAATAATAAATTAGATCTGGGGTGTTATAGTTCTTTCCAACTTGGGGGAAATTTTGTCTCGAAATTTAAAAGAAAAACAAAATTTGTACCAGCGAATAGTTAGGGGTAACGACACTGCATAGTAGACTTGAGCTCTCAGATGAGTCCCTCCGCCCTGTAATGTTTCCAATGAACTAAAACCTTCGGGATCTCCCTGTTTCACAGAGTCTTTATCCTGCAAGTTTCGCAGAGTCTATATCTTGCGATCCATAATCTCCAATGCATGTTCCTCGTACGTCATGTCAGGCTGAACCTTTATCTGTCTGACTTCAACCATCAGTCTCAGCCCTGACCTAACCAGCCTTCAAAATAGAGATATGAAATACCATATGAACCCCCGCTAACTGTATCAGTAATTCCAATTTGTACACCACGGTGTCGACTCGCGCCTTGACCCTAAACGGTTCGATAAACCTTGGTGCCAGTTTCCCCTTGATGCCAAACCTTTAATGACCTTTCTAGGATGAAACCTTTAGGTACACTAAGTCATCTTTCTCACATCTTAAACCTTTGTTATATTTGTCTGCAAATTTCTTCTGTCTATCCTGGGCTGCCTAAAGCTGCTGTCGTATCTGCCTAACCTTTGTATGGTCAATAACAACCTCAAGCCCAATAACAGTCGTATTCTCTAGTATCACTCAATAAGTAGGTTATCTATAGGGCCTACCATACAAAGCCTCGAACGGAGGCATGCCAATGCTCGTCTGATAGTTGTTGTACGTAAATTCGCACTATGGTAGATAATCCTCTCATGAACCCCCAAACTGCAAGATACATGCCCTGGGCATATCTTCTAAAAACTAAACCAAACTCTCTGACTGCCCATCTATCTGAGGATGATATGCCGTGTTGAACTGTAACCTAGTGTTGAATTGCTCCTACATATTCTCCCAAAGTCTCGATGTCAACTTGGGATCCATGTAGACACAATAGATATCGGCACTCTATGAAGCCTGATGATCTCTCGCTCGAAGGTAATGTTCAACTGTGGGAAGGAATATCTTATCGCAATCGGTATGAAATGTGCCAACTTCATCAACCTATCAATCACTACCCAAACTACATCTTGTTACCTCGTAGTCTGCGTAGTCTATTGACGAAGTTCATAATCACATGTTCCCATTTCCACTGTGGAATGGGCAGCAACTGAAGTAATTCGGTTAGTCTCCTGTGCTCAGCTTTCACCTGCTCGCAAAAATGACAACCCCTGACATACGTGCCTACGTTAGCCTTCATCCCTGGCTATCAAAATAAAGGCTGCAAGTTGTGATACATCTTGGTCCTACCATGATGAACTGTGTACCAAGAACGGTGTGCATCCTCAAGAATGTTGTCTCGTAGCTCTTGTACCTCAGATATCCGTAACCTGCCTCTGTGTCTCAAGCACCCGTCTGAAGAACAAGACCAATCTGAACAACCCGAATCCTGAGCCCGACACCTGAAGCGATCAAAAATTTTGTCAGCCCTTTGACACTTAACAACCCACTCTAGAGACACAGTAGGAACCAATATCTAATAACAAATCTATAACTCAGTTATAGCCTCAGTCAAATACATCACCGATGCTGTTAATGGGGCATGTGCCTTAGGTCAAACTACAAACATTATTTATCCTATAATTTTAGTTAATAAAAAATATAGGATTTCATTTGTTGTTTTATTATTAGTGATTGCATGTTTACCTTATAATAAGATCCATGGGTATTTGTTGAAATATCCTAAATGTCCCTAATCGACCATTATATTTGGAACAATAATAAATTAAGACTAGTGTGAGTCTTGATTGATGGTCATGTGCTGATCATGCGAATAGGGATACAAATCGAGAGCATGAGTATTGGTTAGGGAACAAGGTCCTGGACCGACTCGCTATGAGAACACCATATTGATTAAGTCAGTTGTTACTCTTAATACGTATCTCATTTAGTCCTTCTACTTGAGATTACCATAGACTTCAATATTAGGAGCATGGTAATTTTACACAATCAAATATTGTCTTTAACTGGACGATTATAAAGATTGTGATTGGCTATCATGTGAGCAATATGTGAAGGTGTGTAATCAAGATAAAATTTCTCCCTCTCGTAAAGAGAGAGGTATCAGTGGATCCCTCGATATGTTAGATTATTAAATGGCCAAGTCCAAGTGAATTGATATGATCAATGTCACTTGGATATTTTCAATCTACCTAAAAATTGAGATTAGTACGATTGAACATTAAAGGTGACTTTCCATGCCTTACATTTAATCAAAGGATATTGCACGACAAAAGGATATGATATATGTTATTCATTAAGTTGCATCAATTTTGATATTCTTGCTACTTGGGTAGTCATAATGCCTTGCTAGAGACCACTTATGACTTGTGTACCAAATGGTTTTTGGTTCACTACCAATGTCGCATGAACCTATTGGGTCGCACAAAAAGAATCGCTTTGTTGAATATCAATTGATCAAGAGTAATTAATTTTATATGATAAAATTCATGAAATAAAACCCCTTATGATTTGTTATATGATAACTCTTTAATAAGGGTACATGTGTAATTTTCTTAAAATACATAAATACTGTAGTCATATTACAAATATGATTTTAAGTAAGGGCTTATCTACACATATAAATAAAGAGTTATACCCTAAAACGAATTGAAATTTTCACTTTTGCTATTTTAGAGCTATCTGGATTTTGGGAGAGAAAGAAAAACATTTTCTATCTCTCTTGGGGCAAGCACTCCAAATTGCGGTCACTGCTCATGTGTGAATTTCTGATAGAGAACGCGAGCTTGAACATCTTAGAGATCGAACAATCAGAGAAGGAAATCACGAATTATGGTACAGTTTACTTTTGTAAATCTTTTTTAATGAAACTTATTTGCTATCCTATTGGTGTTTTTTAAAGTTGTTTTGAATTTTCTACTACGTATGAACCCCAAAACCCAATAGTTGCCAAAACAATCCATGCTTATATGTCGTATGGCGTAGTACACTCTGGCTCTTATTGCCGCTCCAACTTAATGCATTAGCTACTGCATTCGCCTTACCAGGGTGGTACTCAATAACAAAGTCATAGTCCTTCGGTAACTCAAGCCATTTCCTCTGTCGCATTTTTAGATCCCTTTGAGTGAACAAGTACCTCAAACTATGGTGATCTATGAACAACATAAACCTCTCTCCATAAAGGTAATGACTCCAGGCCTTCAGTGTAAACACAACTACCACAAGCTCCAAGTCTTGTACTAAATAATTCCCCTCGTGGGGCTCAATTGTTGTGATAAGTATGCAACTGGGTATCCATCTTGCATCAACACACATCCCAACCTAGTGCCTGAAGAATAAGTATAAACTAAGAAGCCTCTCCTTGCCTCTGGTAATGCTAGAACGGGCGAGGAAGTCAGCTTCATCTTTAGTGTTGGGGCATGTGTCCTAGGTCAATCTATAAACATTGTTTATTTTACAGTTTTTAGTTAATAAAATAGAGGTTTTTCATTTGCTATTTTATTATAAGTGATTGCATGTTTACCTTATAATAAGATCCATTGGTATTTGTTGAAATATTCTAAATGTCCCTAATTGGTCATTATACTGGGAACTATAATGAATTAAGATTAGTGTGAGTCTAAATTGAAGGTCATGTGAAGATCATACATATAGGGATACGAATCGAGATCATGAGTACTTGTTAAGGAACAAGGTACTGGACCGACCTGCAATGAGAACACTACATGGATTAAGTCATAGGTGTTACTCCTAATAGGTATATCATTTAGTCCTTCGACTAGAGATTACCATAGACTTCAATATTAAGAGCATGGTAATTTAACACAATTAAACGTTGTCTTTAACCGGACGATTATAAAGATTGTGATTGGTTATCATGTGAGCAATATGTGAAGGTGTGTAATCAAGAAAGAATTTGTCACTCTCGTAAAGAGAGAGATATCAGTGGATCCCTCGATGTGTTAGATTGTTAAATGACCAAGTCCAAGTGAATTGATATGATCAATATCGCTTGGATGTTTTCAATCTATTTAAAGATCGAGACTAGTACGATTGAATATTAAGGGTGACTTTCCATGCCTTACATTTAATCAAAGGATATCAGACGACAAAAGGTTATGATACACGTTATTCATTAGGTTATATCGATTTTGGTATTCATGCTACTTAGGTAGTCATAATGCCTTGCTAGAGACAGCTTATAACTTGTGTACCAAAATAGTTTTGGTTCACTACTAACGTCGCATGAACCTATTAGGTCGCACACAAAGAATGGCTTTGCGTAATTTCAAATGATCCAAAGTATTGAATTTTATAAGATAAAATTCATAATATATATAAGCCTTTATGATTCGTTATATGATAACTTATTAATAGGGGTATATGTATAATTTACTTAAACTACATAAATACAATAGGTGTATTTCGAATTTACTTAAATATCGTAAATACAATAGTTGTATTACAAATAGGATTTTAAGTGAGAGTTTATCTACACATATAAATAAAGGGTGATATCCAAAACGTATGAGAAAAATTTCATTTTTCCAATTTTCATTTTCTCTGAATTTTGGGAGAGAAAGAAAAACGTTTTCAATCTCTTTTGGGGCTAACACTCTAAATTGTGGTCATCGTTCGTGTATGGATTTCTGATAGAGGACGCACGCTTGAACGTCTTGAAGATCGAACAATCAGAGAAGAAAATCACGAATCAAGGTATGGTTTACTTTTGTAGATCTCGTTTAATGAAACTTATTTGCGATCATGTTGGGGTTTTTCAAAATTGTTTTAAATTTTTCGCTGCGTATGAACCCCAAAACCTAGCATTTAGCTCCCAAAAGACATCATCATACTCCTCGAGCCACTCAAGCTTGGCATCTTTCTTGGTCAACCTTGTCATTAGCTATGCAATCGAAGAGAAATCTTGCACAAATCACCGAAAATAGCCTGCCCATCCTAAGAAACTCTGAATGTTAGAAACAGACTCATGTGTCCTCTAGTCAATGATCGCTCTAATCTTGTCACCATCAATAGATATGCCCTGACTACTAATGACATACCCCAGAGAGTTCACCTCAATCAGCCAAAAATCACACTTGTTGAACTTGGCATACAGCCTATGCTCTCCCAGTGTCGTCAGAACCTCTCTGAGATGCTTCTTGTGCTCCACACGAGCCTTGTTGTATATCAGGATGTCATCGATAAATACTATAACATATTGATCCAAGTATGACCTCATAACTCTAGGCATCAAGTCCAAGAAGATCATCGGTGCATTAGTTAACCCCAACGGCATGACCGTAAATTCGAATAAGCCATATCTCGTACTAAATACAGTCTTTTCAATGTCCCTTTCTCGAATCCTCAACTGATGATAACTTGAGCATAAATCAATATTCGAGAAGAACTTGTCTCCTGCCAACTAGTCGAACAAATCATCGATACTGTGAAGTGGGTAACGATTTCTAATCGTCACATGTTTTAGCTTCCTATAATCTACGTACAGCCGCATAAAACCATTATTCTTCTTAACAAAAAGCACAGGAGCTCACCAAGAAGACATATTAGGGTGAATGAAACCCTTCTGCATAAACTCCTCTAACTGGGTCCTCAACTCCTCATGCTCAGATGCTGACATCTTATATGGTTAACTGTAAATCGGTTGTGTCCCTGGTATCAGCTCAATGATGAAATAACTGCTCTAGGTGGTGCATGGTAAACCTGGCAAATCATTGGAGAATACGAATACATCAAGAAACTTGCAAACAATTGGGACATCCTTGACACGTATCATTGTCCTCGGCTCTAGCTTAACTACAATCGTGAATGCCTCCATTTCTTGACTTATCATCAATCAACTTCTAGTAATCGGTTAAGTTGTCACTACTCCAAGAAAAAACAAACTCTCAGATACCCTAAATATCAAAAGTTACAGTCTTACTGAAGCAATCTATTTGTGCATGATAAGCTGACAACCAATCCATGCCCAGTAAGGTGTCAAACTCTAGGTACTCCAAAACTCATAAGTCTGCCGATAACTGGTGGCCTGCGACCTTTACTATACAATCTCGACATATTCGGTTTGGGTATATCTTATCTCCAGCAGTTGTATTGAGGATAAGGTCTATGTCTAATGTTTGTATCTGTAACCCTAACTGTCATACCATACGTCCCGCGATAAATGACAAAGTGTTGTTGGAATTAATCATAATATGCATAGGTACACTACAAATAACTAATGTACCTTCAACTAGCTATCGGGTCACCTCCTAGTCTGGCTGAGCGACCGCAAATGCTACTGCATGGGTCCTATCTCTGACCTACCAAGTCTGTGGTGGTGATGGTGGCGATGCTTTCAGACAATTAGCCTTTAAATGCCCAGTCTGACGGCATCGAAAGCAACGACGCCTCTCCTGCCATCCCATCTATCCAACATTTTGTACCTGACCTTAACCTTGACTCCTCTTTCCTTTGTCACGACCTCTCTAGTCCCTAGTCTACTAGAACTGTTGTCTAGGCTGCTCGGTAGGCGCAAGTGCAGCAACATAGACCACCTAACGGTCATCATACCTCGGCTGATCCTCTCGTCGATCTCTGTCACCTCGACGACCCTGATTAAATAGCCGATCACCCCTACAAGGTCTCTGTCCCTGCCCTTGTCGACCTCGTTGGTCCCTTTGCCTCTTCGGCCTCTGCTCTGGCTGTAAACTTTACCTGATTAAACCTAATATACCAAAGGCTCAAGTCAACTCAATCTCTACAGAAAATAAGTTTCATGTGCAAGTGCTCGATCTTATATCTTCTACAAAGTGCGGGCTCTTCTAGATACAATGTTATTGGCGATAATCTTATCCAAACCTCTGACGGGAAAGTAAATCTGGAGTCTCTATGTTGCTGCCACGTTTAAGGCGTACTAGAGCAAGTACCTAAACCTCTCCATATACTAAGTTCTAACATGCTTCAATGCCAAAAACTCCTCTTTGAGTCTAAATTGAGCCTCCATTGGAATGTACTCATTTTAGGAAAAGTGCCTGGTCTGCCTCTTCAATCTTCAGTAGCTTATGTAGCCGTCGATGAGTCAATAACCATCGCCTAGCTAACTCTGGGTTACCAACTCCATAGAAATAACCAAGGTTAATCCGCATAAAGTTCTTAACCACCTTCTCCTCTACTAACATCTCACTACCTGATATCAAAGCTACCATTGGCTACTTGGTCATGGCAAGAGTCACAACTTTCATATCAGCAAGTGCCACAACTAAAGCTACCCCCTTAGCCAAAGTCTATGAGAGTGTAGCCTAAACTAGTGCTTGTCCAGTACTAATCAAGGCTAAAGTTGCCTGGGTAGTAGGCGCAGTTAATGTAGTCGTCGCTGCGGCCGTCGCAACTCTCTGACCTTGAGTATAGTCCAAGATCTCTACCATCTGTGCCTACTGCTCTACATAATGATCCTCTACCCTCTGCGATAAGGACTGCAGGGTGAACATCTCGTGTAGGATCGCTTGTATCACCGACCTTTGGACGAGTCATCGGCAGGGCATTAGTAGGAGATTGTCCATCCATCTAAATCTACATTGAGAAATGTGCATCAAATCAGCCTCAGTATATACGTATGTTGTATGTGTTATACATTCAAAACATAATACATCTATAATCTAAAACTACCCGCCTTACTTCACTTCCCAACTAGGTTTCTAGGTAATCACTTCAGGTTTCCACATCTAAAGTTTATTAAGTTTTATGCTTTTGTTTAACTTCCCAAGGTTCATCAAAACCTCGTTCTGATACCAATTGTGAAGGCCCCAAAACCCGAGACCACTACATCATGCTTCGTGGGTCCATGAGTCTATCATGTCACGTCCCAGCCATGCCCCACGTGCATCGTACACCATTTGACAATTTTTTTACTACTAACTATTAATTCATTTTTCAATTCAATTTGTCAAGTTAGCTAGGACTCAATTTCATCTGTTATATCAACGTGATTATCATCAAATATCTATCAGTAGAAGACTTATAAGCTTGATTCATCAAAATAAAGCAGTAAATCATGTTATAAGAGCATTCTCCTAGTGTGGAAACCCTAACCAAAGTGCCAAATATATATAAACACAATGATCCACGAATCTCAAACTATCGTAATAAACCTCAAAGTAGGTCATGTGTAAGTTGTATTTTTTAAAAGTCCCAACCCAACATAAAACGAGAAATATAAACAGACATATTGGATCTAAGTAGGTAGTCAATCACAGGAAATCCTCTAGCTTGCCATTTCCCTTGCTCATACTAGGGTCTACACTCAATTATCACAACAAAATAGATGATGAGTCCAAAGTGAGTAATCCCAAAGAACTTCACCGAGTAAATACATAAATAAATATAGGAATTTAAAAGACTATTAAATAAACATGCTGAAGAAAAGTAAAAATGTAACTGTAAAGGACCCTTGCATGAATATGAAATAGTAATGAAACAAATGTGCGTGCAGGATCCTGGTTAGCCTAGAACCATAATTTGAATTATCCCCAAGCTTCACCAATGAGTAAACTCAAAGTAACTGAAATCCCTGAATCCACTCGATGGCCAGAGCAGACCATAACGTAACGACATATGGATAGGAAATAGTAGTAGGGTCAACTATCCACTGAGATATTTCTAAAACATATGTTGGTCTAGTGTGCCACATGCCAACGCAATCGAATAACCCAGCGGAAGTAAATTCAATCAATCATAAATAAATATCTGGAAGTAAGAGTAAATGAATAACAAGACATGAATTCAATAAATCAAGCAGGTAAATACTTAAGGTGAATTTTAATTATGTTACTACACACCTCAAAATGAGCTCCACTAGTAAATCCCCCAGCGCCGCCCACGACACCGAGTGAGCAACAAGCCACTGCCCACCACGTCATGGTTGGTGCAGTGAGACTTACTCCCACAGCACCGCTAGCGGCGTTAGCCTAGTAATCCAATTCTTTAGGGTTTTTCTGAACCTCGGCCCCATCGTCGATAACTTATTTCATTCCAATCTCCTATGGTGCTCTAAAACCACCATAAGGTTTGTTCAAATTGCGATAAAACTCGTCCAAAACGTAACACTCTGATAATTATTGGTAAAAACTCCAAAAAATCACCAAAAATTCTGCCATTGTTGATCCAAATCATACACCAAAAACCATTGCAACAATGAGAGCATTAGTGAGCTCAACTCTCATCCGAAAAAACCGCATTAAAACCTGCAAAAATGGGTCTAAAACATAAACAACGTCAAGGAGAGTTCAGATCTGACCTTAATTCGTCAATTGGTCGTCGTTTAGTGCTCCAAATCTTCACTTAGAATCCACAAAACCCTATCCTTATCACCCAAATTTCGTCTAAGAAAGAGCGAGAGATGAGAGAGAAAAGGTTGTAGGAAATGAGAATTTCTCATATTTATAGTAAAATTTTGATCTCTCATCACTTATGCATCTCAAGGCTTGATCCTAAGGTTATTGTGAGGTCAAAAAGTCATTCAAAATGTGACTTAAGTGGGTGAGTTTCTCTCTGTTCTCATCCTTATCAACAAATTAACCATCGGCATTTCGGTACCCGTTCCTGCACTGTATCCCGTGCCAATCGCGCACACTCACGTTACTAATCACTTACATGGCATTCTATATTAATAATTTAACACATTTTAATTATTTATTATGTGTGTATTATTCCTCGGCCTACTGTACTGTAATTCGCCTATCCGATACACGCGTCTCCACACTACATGAGGCGAATACCTGCCACACTGTCTTGCTTGGTAAATATAAATATACATACAAACATTGCAATGTAAATTAAAGTAATTAAAATCCACATTGCAAATTAAGCAATCAAAATACAATATACGAACTGTTCATGAGCATCTGAGCTGGCGTCCATGTCTGTAAATACATATTAAATAATGAAAAATTATATTTGAGTTGTTGCATTTCCACATAGGACTGATGCTCTAATTTTTAATATAATGAAATTATAAATTATCATGTTATTAAGTCTTCTGCTAAATTGTTGAATATAAATGATTAAAACTCAGATGAACAAGGTTGATGAATGACGTGGTGTGCATGGGACACAGCAGAGTGGTGACATGGCAGAGTTATTGGCCCGCAGTGCATGATGTGGCAGGTCTTAGGATTTGGGGCCGCTACAATTACTCTTACTCAATCAAATTGTATTGAGAGAATTTTAAATAGATTCAATCATTTGAATTGTGTCTCTATTTCTACGCTGCTAGACTCGAGTATTAAGCAAGTGAAAAATACCAGCAATCTAGTTTCATAACTAGAGTATTCTAGATTAATTAGATGTTTAATGTATACACTAGGCTGGATATTGCCTTGGCAATAAACAAGTTGAGCAGATTAACAATTAATCCAAGTGAGTTGCATTGATTTGTAATTTGAAGAGTTTTGAAATATCTGAAGAAAATAATTAACTATGGCTTATGCTAAAGTTGATTCCTTTCGATTTTAGAAAGATTTTCATATGCAAGTTGGATTGTGAAAAATCAAAATCATGCTTCTATAAGTGGGTGGATTTTCATACTTGTTGGAGATGCAATCCCGTAGGTTTCAAAGAAGCAAATTTTAATAGATGGTTCCACCATTGAATCAAAGTTTATTATGCTGGCCTCGACTTCAAAAGAAGTTGAATGGTTACATTAACTATTACACGAGATACCATTGTGGCCTAAGCCATTAGCTCCTTTATCTATCCATTATGATAATGACGCCACATTAGCAAGAGCTTATAGCCAAGTATACAATGGTTAGTCTAGATATATTGGATTAAGACACAGTTGTATCAGAGAATTGATAACAATTGGAGTTATCACAATTGACTATGTGACATATAGTCAAAATTTGGCAGATCCTTTTACTAAAGGATTGTCAAGAGACTTGGTGAATAAAACATCGAGGGAGATGGGTCTCAAGCCCATGAATTGAAGTCACTAATTGTGGAAACTCAACGTGACGCTTAAAATTACATTAAGTTTTGAGTTAAATGAAGTCAAAGTACATTATTAGTGTGACTGTGAGTGATAAGTCAGTATTTATAGGATTTAATAGTATATTTTAATATAATTTAGTGTGGAAGTTTATAAAATATATATCTAATTAAATTTACTTTTGTTTTTCAGGTGAAATGGAGTGCACAGTTGAATCCGGGGCGAAAAAATACTCAAAATAGAGTATTTACTTGCAGTATTCGGATACCGGGAGAGTTTGTCTCGAAATATACACCGATAGTAGGGTAATTGGGGTCCAGCAGTGCCACGTGTCAACGTGTGATTCGCTTAAAGTGCCACATGTCAGTAGTGGATTCGCCTAGATGCATCACCAGCTCGTACGCACCAATAGGAGCGCGCCACATCCGCACTCCAGCAGCGCCTCAGCCAACCAGAAGCAGCCACGTCACCTCTCACAGCTTCTCTTCAAGTCCAGATCGTCAATTTTCCTCGAGATGCGTGTTGGTGCTGTCTCTCAGATCTTCACACGAACTCGCGCGAATTCGCCAGCACAGTTGCCCGCCACGTGTCGCTCCGCGACTGGTCCAGCAAGGCGCGATTTCCAGCACCAGCCTATCATAGATTGCCATGTGTCACGGTCAACCCTTCAGCACGTCACCGCCTCCACTCTCCTCCAATCACGTTCCGCCACGTCAGCCGCGTATCACCTCAGCGCGAATTTAAAAGTGGAAGCTTGTTTACGTCAATTAACAGTTAAGTATGACAGAGGAGCTACAAAGTGGATCATTAGTCAAAAGTTGACTTGAAATATGAACCTACAAGAATGAATGTCGATAAACATGTGATGCCAATAATATTAAGGTATTATTCTAGAAAGGAATACTAGGTCTGCCTATTTGTAGCCTTCACAGATAAGTCGCAAAGACATGATGAGTCGTTCAATGATATGCGTAACCGAGATGTTGATAGAGATGGTGTGCTAGTGCTCATGTTATAGCAGACAGCTATCCTTGTTTCCCTACTACCAGTTGGTGGTATGGTTTCAATGCCAGATAGGCAGAGATGTTTGTTGACACAAATATGCACCAAATCATATCTCAGTATGGTTCTACCTCTCTGTAAGTTGAGTGACTTGAGCGTATATTGCGACTTCGGTGAAGATTATAAAGGACTACCTTAAGAACATGTGATGACAGAAGAACTTGGCAAGTGGCTGAGTATAATGATTCTATTGAAACCTATAAGAGAGGCCTTATGAATTTCGGTCAGTGGGACGAAAATGAAAATGTTGAGATATTACAATCAAGAGTAAGACTTTATTTTATGTGGGGTATAAGCAGAACGTGTAAGAGAGAATTAACACCAATTAAATAATGGGTCATTAAGGAAACCATTACGAGTGGACCAGTCAAATTATGAGTGTACGTTATTTTGACTTTCGAGGACGAAAGTTCTTAAAATTGGGGATATTGTAACGACCCGAATTCTACTCGACCCGACTCGAGGGTAATTTAGTGATTTTTAATACTGAATGTGTGCAAGTGTGCTTTGTGAATTGTTTAAATGTGAAAAGTATAACTTAGGATAAATAAATATTGGGCCTAACAAGAGTTGAGTGGATGTAAATGATATGGAGGCCCATAATGGTATTTTGGTAAAATAACAAGGTTGTACACAACTCTACTCTAAAACCCTACCTATATAAACCTTTTATAAAGTTTGTAGCCTCTTTTGTGTTGAAACTCCAAACTTGTGATGGGAGAGAAGTGGAGGAGGGTTGATGATGAAGAAGATGATGATGAAGTCCATTTAAACATTCAAGAAGGTAACACACCCTCCCCTCTTCCCATCTAAGCTTTTATTTGTTTATTTTATTGAAAAAAAATAGAGTTTAGACAAGTTGTAAATAATCATAACCCTAATGCTATTTAAGCAAATCAAAGAAAACCCTAGCCTCAATCTTGTTAAACACCCCCGTAGAGAGGAGGAGAGCAAGAGGAGGGTTCAAGTTCAAGAAAGGTAGAACCTTACTTCTCTCCTTGATTTCTTTATTATTTATTGAAGATTTGGAGACCAAAGGGTCGATGGCGTCAACATCGGCAAGAACGCGAAGAAAATAGAAAAGAAAATAAGAAAGGAAAGATTTGATCTATGTTAGAATGAGATTTTGGAAAGGATTTTGAGTCAAAGACTCCATTGAAGGCATGATGAGATTCTAATACTCTCCAGATTTATTGTCTTGGTGTTGGTATTGGTAATGAGAGTTGATGATTTGCAAAGTTTGTTCAATATTTCTTAGATCTAGTCTTGAAATGGGTTATACAAATTTTTTTAAGCTTTATGATAACGAGTATTATGGATGAATCAATCTTGTTTTCCATAGTTTGATGGTACATGAAAGGGTTTTTTCCATGATTTTAACAAATTGAATGCGGTTGGAGTTTATTGATAAAGATATGGCATTTAAGGTTGAGTTGAGATTTTAAAAAGGGACTTTGAATCTTTCTTTGGGAAATAAACTTATTCGATAAATTTGTGGACTTTAACTGAATATTGTCATTTGGGAATTTAAAGTCTAAATTGAGTCTTGTATGATGATTTAGATCTTTTTAATTAAAATTAATCGAATGTCTTCGATTTATGTTGGAAAAACTAAGTCTTAGAGGATTTTCCTTGTTTTACATCACCGCATTCCTATTTTACTCGAATCATCGATTCTAATTTTAAGTGTCAATTTTAGAGTTGTAAATGACCTTTAGCGAAATTAGCTATAAAATAGTGTGAATCTATAAGGTCTAGACAATTGATGTTAAACTTGTATTGTTGTAGATACATAAAGTAATTATTCTTTTAAATTGTCTAGATTCGCGAGACGGTTCACATCGAGCCCAAACGCGAGAGGATCGAGATTAGGATTCGCGGCGAGTGCAGGTAAGTGGGGAGCTTGCTCAATTATCAAATATGACATGATTATTAGTTTTGCTTAGGATTCATAATTTGAATTAAAGACTTGGGATTTATGGGTTGCGTCGTGGTATTGGCTCGAATCTACGAATCTATGGAATGTGAATGCACTGTTATTCATGGCCCCAGATTGTGTGGAGTTTACCACCGAGGGTCGTTAACACCCCAGGGTGTGGAGTTTACCACCAAAGGTCGTTAACACCCCAGGATGTGTGGAGTTTACCACCGAGGGTCGTTAACACCCCAGGGTGTGGAGTTTACCACCGAGGGTCGTTAACACCCCAGGATGTGTGGAGTTTACCACTGAGGGCTTTATTTGACTAATTGAAGTCATAAGTATGTCACGTAGGGACATGAGTTGGAGTTACCTTCTCTTGTACTCTTGAGACATAGAGATGTGCATCGGTGATGGCTTGGACGAACCTACTATTGATTTGATGGGACAAACGAGAGGGCACATAAGGCCCGCTGCTAGCCGGTTGTTTCCATCACTTTGAGAGTAGGAGAATCGGTCACCGGATTCTTGCCAATATCTAGTATGCATTGAATGGAACATCGACTTATCGTATTATTATATTTTATAATACATAATCTCGCGAAACCCCCTCATTTGTATGAAAGTTTGAAATTATGAAATGATTTGTCAAATCTCTTTAATGTTATTCATGATTATTGTTGTTACAATTTGTGACTTACGAATCTTATGTCTATGATAGTACTTGATGGTTCATTATAAGTCTATTTTTTAAAATCTTGCTACCATGCTACTATTTAATGAATCCTTGTTTGTTTTCAAATACATGCTAGATTATGCATGCTTATTAGGTATTACTTGCATATTTGATGGTTGAGCGGGTTTTCCGCATTACTGAGCTCCGTTGGTTCTTTTAGCTCACCCCACTTACAATACAGGTTCATCGACGAGTGCGCTAGAATTGAGACAAGGGAGAAACGAGCTTGAAGACTTTATTTGATGTGAGCCTTGAGTTGATATATATATATATATATCATGTATATCCAATTTTGAAACTATTAAACTTGGGTTGTAATTAAAATAAGTCTTTAGGTAGTTTGAAACCTACTTACCTTTAGTTGATCCACTTGGGAGTTTTAATAGTTTAACTCAATACGAACCCATTTATAGTTTCATAGATATTCTTGTGAACTTAAATCTATTGGCTTAGGATATTTTTTTATATTCTTTCCGCAATTATTATCCTTTGTTTAGCCAATGTGTATTCTACAGGTTTATTTATTTAGGCATGTCAGACCGTTATTTGGGCCTGGTTCAGGTATCGGGTCTAAATGGCAGTCTGGGCCGGGCGACCTGACCCTAGGTTGGGGACGGGTCATCACATCTAGGTAGACTGAAAACATGTAAGTGACATTGACCAATATCAATTCACTTAGACTAGGCCTTTTAATAGTCTAACACATCGAGGGATCCACTGGATATCTCTCTTTATATGAGAGAGACAAATTCTATCTCGATTACATAACTTCACCACATTATTCACACAGTAACCAATCACAACCTTTATAATCATCCGGTTAAAGACAACGTTTGATTGCGTCAAATCACTGTATTTCTAATGTTGAAGTCTATGGTAATCTCAAGTCAGAGGACTGAAAAATATACCTATCATGAGAAACAACTATGACTTAATCCATGTGATGTTTTCATAGTGAGTCGGTCCAGTACTTTGTTCCCTAAGAAGTACTCATGATCTTGATTCGTATTCTTATACATATGATCATTGTATGATCATCAATCAAGACTCACACTAGTCTTAATTCATTATAGTTCCCAGTATAATAATCGACTAGGGACATTTAGGATATTTCTGTAAATACTCATAGATCTTATTATAATGTAAACATGCAAATCAATTATAATAAACAACAAATGAAATCCTCTATTTTATTAACTAAAATGTATTCATAAAAACTGTTAATAGATTGACCTAGGGCATATTTCCCAACACCTTACTCAATCGAGATGTGCGCGACTCACAGGGTTAAAGTCTCTAGAGATGTCGGCACATGTTACTTGGTTGTGTGCGATACTCAGAGTTAGTCCTTGAGAAAATCAACACATCAGGGTTAGAGTCCCTGTTGACAATTGGGTTGGAGTCTCTTGTCATAAAATAGGTTGATGTAATGCGACTTATGGCTTACTGTACCTAGATCACTACTACTTAGCCTAGTGTCAGTCTTAATTTTTTAACTCTCGTATTTTCTAGCATATTATCAGCTTTACAGTATTTCTTATTTATATGCTTTTAAATGCTATTTAAAATATTTGGAAATATGAAATATAGGTGTCATCAAGGATTACTGTTATTTTCTTGTACTCACTGCCTTTTTATGACAGTTGGTTCAGAGCCGTCGACCGGTAGGCCGGGCAAGGAGAAGAACGACGACTATCTCGGAGCCAGCTGCACGATTTTGCTTTCAATTTTATAGGTCCTTTTATTGTTTTGTGTATTATACTGTTTGTCTTACAGATACTATTTGGGTTGTATATATTGGGTTAAATGTTAGTTCCCCGACCTGACTTATATCATTACATTAGTCACTACATTTTGAGGTTTATATGCATGTGATATCTTTTCCTTGTTTTCCACATTTAGGATTTATTTAATTGCTTCCGCATAAACTGTTAAGACTTTCGCTTAATTAATTAATTTAATAAAAGATTTATTTAACTCTGAAAATGTAATAATGGTGTGACAAGTGTATTACTTATCCTGAACGTGCGTATTAAGGAGTATAAGATTTAAAGGTTGACTAATATGTAGTAAAGTCCTACGTGGTTGAGATCCTAAAAGGCTAACTAATACGTAGTTAAGTCCTAAATGGCTAAGGTTAGAGCTTAATTACTGGATTAGGTCGAGCAATGCCGTGTTTAAGGAAAACGGGTCGTCCCAGTTAGTATTACAGCATGGATATTAGAACTTTAAGGACAGAGTATAGAGTTGTCTGAAATTGTGATACCAACGTTACAGTTGGTATTAGAGCCAATGTTCTTAATAAGCACAAAGTGAAACTTGAATAAAACACAAACCTTGAATGTAAAATCAAACAATCCTTGCCTATGAATTATTAGTTAGGAAGTGAGCGACAATGAGTTGGGGATTTGTATATGTACATGTTATATTTTAAATGTATATATAGGATATATATGCAAAGAATCTGATTCTCAATCGCGATCGACTTATGGAGTACGATGAGAAATCAACTATAAAGTGGAGAGGGATGCATTAGTAGCTATAATAGCCCGTTATAATTTAACACCGTTATTTAATTATTTTCACATTAGGACGCCAGCTCAGACAACACGTGGACACCACAGATAGGCTAGGCATGTTCTGACCTAGGGTATTGACTGTATGTTGTTGTATTTCATTTCTGTGATGTATTATCATTTTGTATCTGTTACGTATTCCATCACAGTTGTGCATTTATATTATCTTGTTGGGCGAGATTGAGTGTCGGGGTTCCGATTTGTAGAACGCACCAACATGGGTTCGGTAGTTGCTAGGTCGGGCGTTGGAAATAGACTGAATCAAATGATAACAATGCGACTACAGTTGTGGAAATTGACTAAATGTGATCTAAATATAACCTTAAGCTAAATAGATCAATTAGGTACATTAAGTATAGGACTGCCTTGGGGTACGTACCGAATGCAGGGCATGGAGTGTCGGGTAATTAAGAAGTTAGTTTGACCATATTTACCATTTTATAGAATTTAATTGATGGGTTAGCTAGGTGATATAAATTAAATCAATTCAAATATACAAAGTTCTATAGTTGTAATCAGATAAATTAACAATCATAGTATTATTCTTGAGATGCACACTAGAGTGAGATTAAGACAATAGTGTCATGATAGGGTATTCAGGATCTGAGAGACACCAGCTGATCAGGGACCATTAGATCAACCTTGAGATGCATGTGCACATTAGATTAGAATCACCACTATAAATACAAACCGATGAGTGGGAGCATGCAAACCAACATTTTATCTCAATACATTTCTGAGAATTCTGAGGGGAAGAATCCTTGTTGTGGGGTGAATTCAAGGGTTGGAGAGCAGAAATTAGGCATCCCACAATGAATCAAAGGTAATATACTCACTTAAATCTTAGAAGTTTGATAAAATATAGTTATGTTGGGTTTTGAAGTAATTTCAGATTTTCTGAGGAATTTACAAGTGTTACTAAAAGATTTGGTGTTTTTAAGTCTATCATGATGAATTATGATGAATTTGTGAAAAATCGAAGTGATTTTGGTAAATTTTGGTTTATGGACATGCATGTTTGATCCTCTGGTTTTGGGTTTAATCGTATTTAAATTGATGTTTTAGTCATGGATTTGATGCAATTGAAGTGTGTGAGTTCTGTTAATCGCGTGTAGGGAGTTTAAAACCCAGAAAACGTAGAATTCGCTGTTTGATAGGTCGATATTTATAGGATTTAATAGTCTATTTTAATATAGTTTAGTGTAGAAAGTCTTTAAAATATATATCTAATTATATTTAGTTTTGGTTTTCAGGTGAAACGGAGTACACGGTTGAATTCGGGGCGGAAAAATACTTATAATAGAGTATTTACTTGTAGTGATCGGATACCGAAGGATTTATTTTGAACTACGCACTGCACAGTTGGGGAATTAGAGTCCAGCTTTCATCATGTGTCAGAGCCCCATTTGTCCCATCGCATCATAAAGCAAATTCCAGCCAATCAGCGTATGCCACGTACGCACAACATGTCCCTCCACCAACCAGTTACCGCCACGTCGCCTCTCTCAGCAGCTCCTCTCTCTCGTGCATCGATTGGCCTCGGGATGCATGCAGGTGCTGTCTCCCAGATCTTCGCACGAACACGCGAACTTTGTTCCTGTTCTTCCTCTCGCCACGTGTCTTCACCAGACCTCGTACGTCACCAGCACTCCTCAGCCCAATGAAAGTTCGCCACGTCACGCGGTATAGCCTTTCGGCCAATCAGGCAGTGACATGTCAGCAATGCCCAGTTTTTCACCAATCAGACGCTGACACATGTCTTGAACGCCAAGAATGACCGAAACAGTTTTCTCTCTCTTCCATAAACCAATTTTTAGTAGTTTTATATATTAGGACTTTAAGTATTATTAGAAAAACATCTATTGTTCTTTAGAGATCTCTCTGCATTATTTTCTTTCAAGTTTTATGAAGAACATGTTCAGCTAATCTGATCATTGCCTAGGTCGGAGGTGAAGCAAGTCAGGATTATGGATTCATGGCATAACTTGTAAGATCTATTATTTTTATTATTTAATTTAATTTAATTTCTTTAATTTCTTTGTTGTTGGTTTTCATGAATCTGTTTTAAACCTAGGGTATGTATATGGCTAGTGCATGCTTTTAGGTTGAAAATCTATAGTCAATCGACTCAATTGCATCCGTAATTGTATTTTTGGGATAATATAAGTGACAAACATTCACCCCGATTGTCGTCAAAACCTTTCGGTTCTTGAGTGTGCAACAATTGAATCTAGGTTAAATTAGGAGGCAACGCGATCCAATTATCTAGGATTAGTATTCCCATAGAGGTTTATTACTGCGGTTAGTGTATTAATCTTTATGGTGGAGGGTTATGCATTAATTAGGGAAGTAGTTAGTGGCGGATGTCCTAGCTATCGAGATTAGGGGAATTAGCAATCTCTGGCGGATGTCAATTTTTCATAGCTAATCTAGGGGAACGTGAATTAATAATTGTTTTGGGAAAGATTCATGATCATGATATGCCATTGAATCTTAATCTTGTCTTGTGGAACTATAGACTAAGGTACTTAAATTAATTGTCCGCAGACCTAGGTATTTCTTTTATTTATTTAATTTCTTAGTAACTAGATTGATTAATTGAGTCATTTTCTCTAGAACCCCATTTTCCTTGCTTTTATAACTTTAGAAAAATTACCAATCTCTGTGGGATCGAACTTTTGTCACTATCTGCAAATAGTTAGTTTAAAGAAATATTTTATTGACGCGTTCGGCGCGCTTCACTACTGGAATTTTGGGCAGGGTCGTACCCATCGCGCTGGGTGATGAACACCAGCGCGCTGGGCACGCTAGGGAAGATGACGATCTTCATGCATGAACAATGCACGAAGAATCGCCCAACGCGCTGGCCACCCTGCCTAGCGTGCTGGAGACCAGAACTCGAAAATTCTAAATCTTTAACCGAGTCTAATTGATAGTAAACCCACTTAATTAACCATTAGACACCAATAATCAATCTCAGGAGTCACGAGACAATATTTGGAGTCGGGGACTAGTCGGGAGTCGAACCGGGGGTGTTTTCGGGGTTATTGAGTGCGATTTGAGGTACGTAAAACCTAACTAAACATCACTACTGCTTTTACTTATTGCTATTCATTTAAGTTGTTAATCTTTGATAATATGTGAGTCTATTCTTACTGGGACGGTTGAGTTATTCATGTCTATATTTCTGAGGGTTGTTGTGGTCTCTTGTTAAATGTGTAACGTGTGTTCTCAGCCTCGGTAGATGATATCCCGAGTAGAATACCGATTCACGTGCTTGATGTACCCCAGTAAGGCTAATGCCGCTAGGACATAGTCGTTGGGTCGATGGTGTAGGCCATGACTAGGGCTCCTAGTCTAAAGTACACAATTTAGTCAGCTATGGTCACACCCATTTGTATATCTGTGTATTTATATTCATGCGATGAACTTTGAGCAGTTGCCTGCAAATTTTCCTTCTTTCAGCATGTTTATTTAACACTATTTATTGGCTCTGTTATTTATTTCTTAAATTATGATGCACGGTGGTTTTCCTTAAGTTTTTACTTACTAGGCTCGTCATCTAGTTTTTGTGATAGCTTGAGCGCAGATCCTAATACCAGTAGGGGTAAGGGGATTCTTGGCGATTATATTTGACTTACCTGAGCCGAGGCCTGCTAGTACGTTTGCTGGTATATATTACTGCCACAGTTTGATCGCCTATATGCATAGTACTATCGGGATTTCCACTATAGGTTGAGCAAGTTAAACCTAATATGTTCTTTTTGCTATATTAAGACTTTCACATTTATTTATTAATACTGGTTATCTACTTGCGACTTAAACATTAAATCTGAAATCATATATAAACTGCTAATTTAGATAGCACGAAACTCGAGGTTACAAGCTAACTTGTTAGCGCGGTGATGTGGCAGGTGCTTCCAATGTACAGGCGGGGAAGTTGTTACGAAATGTGCCTTAGGTCAATCCATTAATAGTCTTTATGAATACATTTTAGTTAATAAAATAGAGGATATCATTTGTTGTTTATTATAATTAATTTGCATGTTTACATTATAATAAGATCCATGGGTATTTACAGAAATATCCTAAATGTCCCTAGTCGATTATTATACTGGGAACTATAATGAATTAAGACTAGTGTGAGTCTTGATTGATGATCATTCGATGATCATACGTATAGGAATACGAATCAAGATGATGAGTACCTGTTAGGGAACAAATACCTGGACCGACCCGCTATAAGAACATCACATGGATTAAGTCATAGTTGTTTCTCATGATATGTATATTATTCAGTCCTCTGACTTGAGATTACCAGAGACTTCAACATTAGGAATACAGTGATTTGACGCAATCAAATGATGTCTTTAACCGGACGATTATAAAGGTTGTGATTGGTTACTGTGTGAATAATGTGGTGAAGTTGAGTAATCGATATAGAATTTGTCCCTCTCATATAGAGAGAGATATCCAGTGGATCCCTCGATGTGTGAATAATGTGGTGAAGTTGATCAATGTCACTTGGATGTTTTCAGTCTACCTAGAAATTGAGATTAGTACGATTGAACATGTTGGATGACAAATCCATGCCTTATGTTTGATCAAAAGGATATCGTGTGACAAAAGGATGTTATATACATTATTGATTAGGCTGTATCGATTTGATATTCGTACAACTTGGGTAGTCATAATGTCTTGCTAGAGGCCGCTTATGACTTGTATACCAAAATATGTTTTGGTACACTACCAATGTTGTATGAGCCTATTGGGTTGCACACTAAGAATGGTTTTGCTAGATTTTAAAATAATTCGGAAGAATGAATTTTATATGATAAAATTCATGACAGAAACGTCCTTGTAGTGCATTACACTTATGCCTCTTTAAGTAAGGGTATATGTGTAATTTACTTAACCGTCTATATACAGGGTTGCATAAATAGATGGTTTGAGTTAGAATACAAGTACGAAAGATTTAAAAAAGGGCTGAAACTCTATTTTCGTTTTAAGAAACGACTTAGGGTTTTTTGGTATGCTCTGAATTGTTTTGGAGAGAAACAAAAAGGTTTGGTAATCTCTCGAAGCTAGCACTTCAAATCTCGGCCGTCGTTCGTGTGTAGACTGCTGATAGAGGGCGTTCATTGTTGGCAACGTCTTAGAGATCGATTAACCTTCAAAAAGGTACATTGCAAGTGAGGTATGATTAAGTTTTATAAACGTGTTTTAATGGAATCAGATTCGGTTCCTGTTGGGGTTTTTCTCAAAATAGTTTTGAAATCTCCGTTGTGCATGAACCCCAAATCACCAATAGAAGTAGCAAGCCAGGGTGGCCTCAAAAACTGGGGCCGTCACAGTAGCAGTCAGTATATCGATACTGTAGACACATGCGACATAGGACTCATATTGTCATTGCTCAAGGAACGTAGTCGATCGAGCTCCTCATGATGTTACGAGCATACCTAGTTTCACCAACTATGATAGAGAAACAGAGGCAAAGGACTGAAGAGGATGAACAAGGAATCCAGTGCATCTAGACTTACAGCTCTTGCCATCACGGCAGTATCAAACCCATGCTCTCCTATGATTGCACCCACGATAATGAATAGACTTCCATTATCACTTTTGCAAGGCTAAAATTATCACCTTTACAGATTTCAGCAAACAATAGGTGATAAAGGTTAAGATGCACCAAGACGAGAGCAGCGCCTAACACAAATCTAGACCATGGTTACGACCGGAGGCGACAGAAGAGTAAAGCACAGAGGAGAGGAGACATGAGGTTTTAGAAGGGCAAGGCACCAGCTACATATGCACCACCAGTATCGAGCGCAACACTAGCATCACGACGGTAGTCAAGTAGTTCAGGCAGTGAAGTGCAAGAACATAGGTTATGGTATTATTGTAGACAACTAGGACATATCACTACGTATTGCCCTCAGTTGACGAGCATGTCGTCTGATAACGTTCACCCACCTTTGCAAGAGAGAGTCCACATGGTTTCAGCTCCAGGTCCAGAGCCAACACGAGACCTTATTGTAAGTAAGATTTTCTTTAGTGTCGTGAGTGGTTGTAAATTGAGGGTTCGTCATGTAGATATGAGATGAGGTGACTTTGTGTAAGCCCATCATTCAAAATGACGTAAAATTAGTAAGTTAAACAACTTTAGGGGAATCCACTACTCATATTAGCTTATTGAACTATCAGTAAAATGACACTGTGTAGATTCGATCTGATATGAGAGATCGAATAACTACATGACCCTGTGTGAGTGTAAAACTCAAATTAAAAGTGGAAGGTTTTTTTCCTAAGTGATGTTGTGTGTGTGTGTGTGTATATATATATATATGTGTCTCAAACAAAACATTGAAACTAGCAAATGAGCGACTCTGTGTGAGTCCACCCTTCAAAGTATAATGAATAAAGTTGTGGGCAAATATTCTATGAGAGTCCCTCATTTAAGATGGGAATATCGAATGGTGTGTGATGGCCCATGTGGGCTTTTTCCTTAAGTTATGATATCAAACTGTATGTCTTAATTCTGTGAGAGTCAAAACTTTGAAGTGGTGAATAGAGTTGTGTACATTGACTCTAAAAGAGTCCAAAAAATATCGAATTGTGTGCATTGACTCTGTGTGAGTCCACACTTTGAAGCGGTGAATAGAGTTATGTGCATTAACTCCATATGAGTCCTTAAGACATCAAGCTGTGTGCATTGATTCTGTGTGAGACCATAAGACATCGAATTGTGTGAGACCATAAGACATCAAGTTGTGTGCATTGACCATGTATGAGACCATAAGACATTGAGTTGTGTGTTATGTAAGTTCATAATTCATGGTACAATATCAAGTTGTGTGTGTTAATTCTGAGTGATCCTGGTGTTACGTAAGTATTTCTTGTCGTATAATCCGGATAAGAATTCTTCCTGTGTAAATCAAATTTCAAGAACAAAATTTCCATTTTGTTGGGGATATTTGTCACGACCTAAATTTTTAATCCTAAATTTTGGTCGTAAACAAGGTCACCGACCTGTGACGTGGGACTTGCATTGGGATACGTGCACTAAATAACGTAAATTTTACATTTGTGGTGATGTATTCCTAGTTGTATATTTGTAGACTAGTTAAATAACTTCTACTTGTGTATAGGCATCGAGAAGCGAGTGCGGATGCACCTCGAATTGCGTGTGAATCGTAGAACCAGGTAGATAGCGTTATGATAAGTCATATTTCATTTTAATATGATTTAATGATGATTTTCATAGCCTATGGTTATTATTTAAAGTGTATCAATTTAGAAAGTCTATGGTTTCAAGTAAAAATCAATAATGCATGGATGTGCCTCGGGATGAACGCAAGCACGCACTCCCATGAAACCTTGAGTCACATTTTGTGTTACTTCACAGATTTTAGCTAGATATAGGAGTGAGAAAGGTCCATTAGATTGGCTTGGGGATATGCTAAAGCATACTTGATGTCCACTTGACTATATAAACCACCACTTCATCTTCTCTCCTCATTTTGCATGCTCTATGTGAATAAAATGCAGAGCTTTCCTAGTGTGTTTATGTAAGGGAAAAACAAGAAATTTCAAGTCTTAATTCATCAACTAGAGAAGAATTTGGAGCCAGAGTCAAAGCCCCAAAACTAGGTAGCAATTTTACACTTGTATACTTTTAAATTTTATGAGTTGTATGCATGAATCAAAAAGGTTTTGCATTTAATCAGTTTCAAAGCATTTGTTAACTCATGTTTGATCAAATGAAAGTTTTGGTTTGAGTTGGAATCACCATTTTCAAGTTTTTCAAGTTTTGCTCAAAATTGGATTTTTTTAAATGAATTTGAGAATGCATGTTAAGTTTTTGACCTAACCTCTGTAAATTGAGCATAACTCTCTCATACAAACTCTAAATGGTGTGAATCATATGCCGTTGCACATTATGTCATTCCAAAAAGCTAAGACCTAGAGCTAAAACTCTTTTCTTAGTTGTCTTCGATGATTAGGAGTTTATGACAGTTTAATTTGTACGACAATACTAAGATTCAAATTAAAGTTTTACAAGAATTTAAGGGGTGTTTTAGGTTAAGGTTCCTTAACCCATTTGACCTTATCAAAACCCAATTTACTTTGATCAATTTATGTACTAGGAGCCTAAGGGAGTATTTTGAGAGTTCGGGTGCGTGTGTCGGATTGTCAAAAGCCATAAAACTAGGATAGACATTACTTGATGGGAGTATACCCGATGATATTTTATTTATATTTCATTTCCAGTGTTCAATTACTGTTTCATAGTCCTTTTGACTATATGATGCTTGTATTCTGATATCAGGAGCCTTGTTGATGTTGCTCACATGTTGGATTTTAACTTCATGATATTCATTCCTTATGATGTTTCATTGATTTTATTTTAAAATTTTCATGTCATTCTTTGTTGTTTTACAGATTAAATAGACTTATAAATAACATGCTATTAGTGTAGAGACAATGATAATTATATGGATAAAACTGTACTCACTTTGTGCAGGCCTTTAGTTGTCCATATGCCTTGATCATTCCATAACCAAGTCATTCTTGAATATATAAAGTAGTCTTAGTATCTAGGTCTCTTACTCGATCGAGGTGTGCACGACTCACAGGGTCAGAACTTCTAAGGATGTCGTCACATGTTACTTGGCTGTGAGTGATACTCGGGGTGTAAAATCCCTGAGGAAATCAACACACCATGGTTAGAGTTCCTGCTTACGCTTGTGTTATTGTCCCTAGTGATAAAATAGGTTGGCGTGATGCAACTTATGACCTACTGGACCTAGATCACTACTACTTAACCTAGTGTCAGTCTCAATTGTTTAACTCTCGTATTTTTTAGCATATTGTCAGTTTTACAGTATTTCTTATTTATATGCATTTAAATACCATTTAGACTATTTGGAAATGTGAAATAAACGTATCGTCGGAGATTATTGTTATTTTCTTGTACTCATCATCCTCTTTATGATGGTGGGTGCAGAGCCGTCAATCATCAGGCCAGGCAAAGAAAAGATTGACAACTACATCTAAGCCAGCGACGCGATCCTGCTTTCGGCTTTGTAGGTCCTTTTGTTGTTTTTTATATTATATTGTTTGTCTTTCTTATACTCTTTAGGTTGTATACATTGGGTTGACCGTTAGTTCTCTAACCTAACTTACATCATCAAACTATTCACTACATTTTGAGGTTTATATTCATGTGATATCTTTTCCTGGTCTTCCACACAAATGATTTAGTTAATTGCTTCTGCATAAACTGTGAAGACTTCCTTTTAATTAATTAATTCAATAAAAGTTGCAATTAACTCTGAAAATCTAATAATGGTATGGCAAGTGTATTACTTATCTTGAACGTTTGTATTAAGGAGTATAGGTTGAAAAGGTTGACTAATGTGTAGTTAAGTCCTACATGGTTAAGATCCTGAACGCGAAGAACGAGAAGAATAGGATGTAAAGGCTGACTAATGTGTAGTTAATTCCTACGTGGCTAAGATTATGGCTTAATTACGAGATTAGGCCGGATAGTATCGTGTTTAAGGAAAACGAGCCGTCACACTTGGCTCCAAAGACATTTACGAGAAGATACATGACACAAGGCCAATATTGAATGTATTAGAAAATTTAAGGTAATTTGCTGGTATATGTTATATGTGTGATCTTGTTATGCTACATATCAAATAGAATTATTGGTTCAAAGTTTATCTACCATGTAATTTTGATATGATGTAATGAGTTTTTCACAAATTAGTGGTTCAATTCACAAGATATCATTATTTATCCATATAATGTTTAAAATGTTCTTGGATCAATGATCTGGGTATTTTGAAAATGGCGGGGATTGTTGGACATTTCAAAATAGAAATGTTTTAGTCCCACATGGGTTAAAAGTTCTACTTTAAAGAGTAGATATACTCTTACACTACTTTTAAGTGTAAAAGAAATACCACAAAGGCTACGCAAAGTGAGCCACATGAGTGCGCGATACGACGCATATGATGCATTTTAGGCACTTTTATAGGTGCACTTAGCACTTTGCACATGTATATGTGGGCTTACCATGGTTAAAATTTGTTACCATTTGTCATTTTTAAATATTTTAAGTGGGTGGTTAATTAATTAATCCACATAAAATGTAAGTGGCAGTTAATGGACGGTTAATTAAAACGCATTCAATGTTAACTGAGTGAAACAATTTGAACTGCCAAGGCAGTTGAAACTTCCCACTTTTCCCACTATCATATTTCTTCTCGAAGTGACTTGACTAGAGAGCTATAAGAGAAGATGTTTAGGAGGAATAAAGGCATCTCGAAAATTACAGCAAATGTTTGTGTTCTAGCTTTCACTACTACAAGTGCAAGCTAGTTTTTACTTCATCATATCCTCTAGGAATTTTGCTTACCCTTACAGTATTGAGCACAAAATTTCCTTTAGGAAAGTGGCATAAATACACTCTTTGAAGTCATTGATCATTCCTCTGGTCTAACATATATATGCATATATATATGGGTACTACTACAATGGGAATCATAAAAATACTCATGCCACTGGTACACGATTTACAACCATTAGATTCTAATCTAACACATTAATTGATGAGTCATAAGTGCACAAAAGATTTAGTGCACAACACATTTTGAGGAGTTTTCATAGCATTGATATATATTTGGGCTCCATTACAAACTTTTCATTAATAGGTACACACTTTTTTACTTGGACATACTAAAGTAAGACACTTTCACCTACATTTAGCACTTAGTTATTGTAGTTCTTTTGAAATACTTTGAAACACTTGTGCACACATTGATGCAAAATTCAAAGAACCACAACAATTACGAGTTAGATGTAGGTATGGTCCATACATTATAGCTCACAAGATCCACAAACCTGGATAAATGACCATCGCAACATGAAAACACTAGAAAATAGCACCGAAAATATTATCAAGAAAAAAATAGCACCAAGATGATCGAGACACAGAGGGAACAAGTGTGATTCGAAAGAGTTTGATGGTAGTTGTTTATTTTTTATAATATTGAGGCCCAATCCAAGGTGAGTAGAGTGTGGTAACTATTTTATGTATTGATTACAAGTGTGAGTAGGATTCATTCCAAAATGCCAAGCAAAGATGAAATTTTCACTCCACACTTATAAACCTTCTTTTCTTTCTAAGTAGTCGATGTGGGACTATCCCAACATCTCCAACACTCCCCCTCCCCCTCAAGTCATACTAGGACTTGACCACAAAAAGTCAATTAACCACTTTTATTGGATGTCTACAAGACCCTTGAACAATGGGCAATTAAGCCAACCATTGACTCTATTATAATATGGAGGCCCAATCCAAGGTGAGGAGTGTGTAGTGACTATTTTATGTATGGGCTACAAGTGTGAAAGCTGGATTCATTCCAAAAAGCCAAAGCAAGATGGAGTGTCCACTCTACACTTATAAACCTTATTTTTCTTTCTAAGTAGTCATTATGGGACTATCGTAACATCTCCAATAGTAGTTTCAAGTTTTAACCATAAAGTTCATTGTTTGGGAGGGTTGGCAATTTAATGTTCAAGCTCGCCGGCCCGGAATAAAAAGGGTTCGAACAATGTTTTAACAAATCTAGGTCAAAACTAGACAAAGAGTTCGGTTTGAATTTAAAATCGGGCCGAGTCTAGACAAGGCCTTGTAAACCAGAACCCAGCCTGAACCCGGTTCGAATTTTAAATATAGTTAAAATATCTTTGATAAAATAGGAGTTTAAACACTTTACTGCTTAATCTAACAAACATTAATCTACTCTAAATTTCTAATGCATATAAAAAAAATGTATTAAAGATATCTTTGATTGCAGAATGAATTAAAAAATTTTTTCTACTTTGAATTTTTTTTGACATTAAATGTTTAATTAAATGAATTTGACGTTACTTTTTCAAATAATATGTGTATATTTTAATATTTGAAGAGACTTTCAATATAAGAAGTAAGTTTTCAAGATTGCCACAAATTGGGACAATTGACAAACCTAAATTTTAAGCAAAACGGGTATGAACAAGTGAGACTTGTCTGAATTTAAAACCGAGTTGGGTCCGGACAATAACTATATTTCTTTATAGTAGGGGATGTCCAAACCCAAACCCAAACCCAAACCCAAACCCATCTGGACTATAATCTTTGCCACCCCTATTTGGGATAGAAGGTGTAACGGCCCCAATTCCACAACCTTAAACTGGGCTTCGCCCGGCCTAAACTTACGTAGACCCTGAGTCAACTCTGGCGAAGTGAACGTAAGGCTAATCAGCCTTCCTTACAATTATCCATTAATTAAACATTATTATAACAATTTAAATAAGTTATTCAAGTTAATGAATTATCAAAGTATAGCGGAAGCAATTAAAACCTTAAACTAACAAAATAATCTCCAAGAGACATGTCAGGACAACCTACATTAGTATGAGGGGGAGAACTGCTCTGATGTCCTTACAATAAATCACCCAGTAAAGGAGCCTTATCCCGACTCGACTTCATATCTGAACTTAGTTAAACACAAGAATAAAAAGCCCAGGTAAGTAACGCCAAGCAGGATATATATAGCATTTTGAAGTAAATAATCTATCTAATTCTTATAGATAGAAAGAAAAGTACAAGGAACACATGAATAAACAAGATTGTAAATAAACCAATGATCAATTGAAATGTGAGTGTCCAGGGAATCAAAGTAGAGAGGTGTAAGTATTCCCGACCAAACGGTCGTTGAGTCGAGGAAAATCCTAGAAGACTCAGATACTAAGATGTGGTCAACACCTAACAAGACTTAAATTTACACGGATAAGAGACTTTTTGGTAATCCAGCTAAAAACTCTCACCTCGTATAGAACCGGTAACTAGTGTAGTGCATCCTGAAGTCATGGCTCTGGCATATTACCTCATATGACCACTCTTTCCAAGGTTCACCGTTGACTCACTTGACTTCAGACAACTCAAATGGAATGAAAATCCAAAGACAGATACAAAGCATAAATAATAACAAATTAAAGCTCAATTGAAATAACTATACATTTCCTAATTAGTTTACTTACTAGTGATCCAATATAAATACGCATTCCAATGCTTTGACACGTATCACCAATGATTCCCCAAGTGCCCATCCCTGAACTACACTCCCTGGTAGTCATTTGAATCTAATTGGTTATATTAAAGTCATGTTTTTCTTGTTTATATTTCAAATTCCATTAAATTCCCTAAAATTTCCAATTTTCCTATCGTGAAATCATTCATATAATTGGGTTGATTTCCTAGCTATTGGGTCACATTTAAACCCATTTGAATACTCGAGAAAAGCCTCAAAATTTTTGAGAAGTTCTAAAATTTTTTCACCAAAATGGGCCTGGCGCCGTTAGAAATAATTCCCTAAAGTACCCTCCACGGCGTGACCAGGGCAATGAGCCACTACCCTGGGCATTGTGGCTCACACCTGAGGAATTATTCCTCACGACGCACCTAGCGCCAGATGCGATTTTAAGTTGTCTGGGGTTTTTTTTGAACCCAAGCTTTATCGCCTCATTCTGAGCCTATCCAAACCTCGTAGGGACCTCGAATACATAAAAAAAACCATTGCGAAAACATGTCAAAACGTCTGCGATCATCGACCCAAAAATCCAATGAAAATCCTAAAAATTCAACAAATTTCAACAAAAATTGAGATTTTCCTCCACCATCATAGCAACACCTCCAATTCAAGTCTCAAATATCCCAAAACCTCAACAAAACCAACACCAAACCCAGAATTTTCAGTGACCCAATCTGGTGTTCGCAGTTCAAGAAGAAAATGCATAAATTTGGCGTCAAAACAAATAGAATCAAGTGGTGAGTCGAGATCTCACCTTTTCTTGAGTTGTTGATTTCCCCTTGACATCGACTTGCGCTCAAAAATGGCAAAACCCCAGCCTTATTTTTGTTTGGAGAGATAGAAGTGAAAGAAAAGGTGGTGAGTCACTAAAACTCCCCCTTTTATACTTGAACTCTCACCATGGCTCAATCCCTCATCTCCATGTTTATCCAAGGGCTCTCAATCACACCATCCAACAACTTTAATAACTTATTTAGGTGACTCCTTGTTGACTTGGACTCTTAGTCTTATCCTTTGCTTAACACCAACAATAGTTTTTCGGGTGTTACGACGTCCGTCTCACAACACAACTTGCACTATCGCATGCCAACTTTCGACATTATCGATTAAGACGCATTCCCAAACTATTTAATTATTATATTTAATTGCATTTTGTCAGTGTTTTATTTACAATTATCCCCTCGGGACTCTGTTTACCTGTAATTCATTCGCACGATACTCGTTTCCCTAAGCCGAACTAATCCGTGACTCAAATACATTCAACATACACATCCTTACCCGTTTGGACAATTGTATTAACATTCATGTAATAAATAAATAATACAAACACCAAACAAAAATAATATACCTCGGTGTCAACGACGGAGAATTGGACATGCGTATAACGACAAATGGTCCCATGTACGACCTAAAATGACACATGGCCTGAGTTAGATTTTAGGGTTGTTATAGTATTTTCAACTAATTGGAATTTCGTCCTTGAAATTAAAAACAAAACAAAAGGGAAAACTAACTGAATTTCATAAGAGGTAAGGAAAGTACTCCCGCATACATGACTCAAGCTCCCACGTCAGCTCCTCGTCCTTGTGATGCTACTATTTGACAAGGACTGATGAGATCTCCTTGTTCCTCAGAATCTTCACCATATGATCTAAAATCTTAATAGACTACTTTTCATAAGTGATGTCCTTCCTCAAGTTTATATGGCCAACTCCATTATCGGTCATCTACCCTCTCTCGACTATCCAATCAAAGAATTAAAACATGAAATACAAGGTAGATCCAAAACAACTAGGGTGACAACTCCAGCTCATACGTAACCTTGCCTATCTAGCTGCTTCATAACTCTGAATGGACCAATGAACCACGGCGCAAGCTTCCCTCTAATCCCAAACTTCTTGTCACCCTTCATCGGAGATACCCTCAGATAAACATAATCTCTGACCTGATACTCTAACTCGTTGTGATATTTCTTCTGCCTCTCATGTGTACCTTTCAGTCTCAATTTGATTAGTCATGTTTTCTCTATGTGAACCACTACTATCTTTGGCTCAATTGCTGCCACATCCTCGAGCTCCACTCACAAGATGGAGATCTGCACGGCCTATCGTAGAGTGCCTCAAATGGTGTCATACCAATATTGACCTGATAATTGTTATTGTAGGAAAACTCATACAGATGAAGATACTCCTCTCTTGATCTACCATACTCCAACACATACATCCTCAACATATCCTCAAGTGTCTGAATCAGTCTTTCTGATTGTTCGTCAGTTTGAGGATGAAACGTGGTACTAAGATCTAACCGTGTGCCGAATTGTGCCTGCATGTTATGCCTAATCTGTGATGTAAATTATGGCCCTCTGTTAGACAAAATCAATAATGGAACACCATGCAGTTGAGCAATCTCTTGCTCATACAAACTCATCAACCTATCCACCCGATATATGGTTGAGATCGGTAAAAAGTGTGCAAACTTCGTCAACATGTCCACAATCACCCAGATAATATCATGTTCGCTCTGAGATCGAGGTAACCTACTAACGAAATTCATGACAATATGCTCCCACTTCCACCGAGGAACAGGAAGTGGCTGTAATAACCACCGGGTCTGCGATGCTTATCCTTAACTC
The DNA here is from genome assembly GCA_039657345.1 of Stephania japonica. NCBI lineage: Eukaryota > Viridiplantae > Streptophyta > Magnoliopsida > Ranunculales > Menispermaceae > Stephania > Stephania japonica. Next base: position 40,325,672 of record CM077559.1, read on the forward strand.
GCTGGCATATCTCACACTCTCGAACATAATCAGAAACATTGGCCTTCGTCCTTGACCACCAGTAAAGATGACGCACATTAGCATACATCTTGGTCCTGCCCGGTTGAACATTAAAATATGAGCAGTGAGCCTCATAAAATATCTCATCACGTAACTCAGCTACTAACGAAATCCATAGTTGCCCTCTAAATCTCAAGCATGAGCATATCGATTGACTCAAATCTGGATGATTCAGACTCTGAGCAAACTTTAAGAATCTCTAGTGCTACTCAACTGCCTGTTGACCCTCAAGTACACTCTGAATCGACACCGTATGAGTCCTCATTTGCCCACAAATCAACACTCTAGTACTAGTCGAGATATCAACAGAATATATCAACTTGACCACCTTGAGTAACACATACTCGTGTATCATATGGCAAGTAAAAAAGCTCTGAGTCTACCCCTCTATGGCTCAATATGTCTGCAATAACATTTTCCTTCCTCAAGTGGTACTCCAAGGAGAAATCATAATCCTTAAGGAAGTCAAACCAATGCATCTGTCACATATTCAACTCTTTCTGAGTGAGGAGGTACTTCAAACTCGTGTGGTCAGTAAACAACATAAATCTCTCCCCGTCGAGATAATGACGCCAAATCTTCAATGTGAAGACCACTTTGCTAACTTCAAGCCATGTGTAGGGTAGTTCTTCTTGTGAATTTCCAGCTGTTGGGATGCATAAGCAATCATTCTACCATTCTGCATCAATACACAACCCAAATCGACCTTAGAAGCATTAGTGTTCACCTCAAACTGCCCTGACTCAAGTAAAACCAAGACTAGTGCGATAGTCAAACGTTCCTTCATTGTCAGAAACATTTGCTCACAACTGTCATTCCACTGAAATTTGGTGTCCTTCGTTAATTGCATAATAAGTGTAGCAATCTTCGAGAAGTCCTGAATGAATCGCCTATAATACCCTGCCAACCCTATAAAACTATGGATATTTGTCACTGATCGTGGTGTAGCCAATCAATCACTGCTCTAACCTTATCAGGGTCTATTAACACCCCCTAGCTCCGACGATGTGCCCAAGAAATCTGACCTCTGTAAGCCAAAACTCACACTTACTAAACTTGGCAAACAATCTGTGCTCCCTTAATATCTACAAAATTGTCCTAAGGTGCTCTTGTGATCCTCACGAATCTTGAAGTAAATAAGGATGTCGTTGATGGACACAATGACGAACCTATCCAAGCGCTCCCTCAACACTTGATGCATGAGATCCATGAACATCGTTGGGGCATTAGTCAGCCTAAAAGGCATAATTGTAAACTGGTAATACCCATATTGAGTGCAAAAAATAGTCTTATCCTTGTCCTCTGCTCTAATCCTCACTGATGGTACCCAAATCCCAAAACAATCTTCGAGAACCACTGTGCTCTGGTCAGCTAGTCGAACAAATCATCAATGCGAGGAAGTGGATATTTCTTCGTTGTAACCTTGTTGAGTTGTTTGTAGTCAATAAACAACTTCAAGCTGCCATTTTTCCTCTTAAATAATAAGACCAGCGCGTCCCAAAGTGACATGATCGGGTGAATAAATCCCAACTCTAGCAACTCATCGAGCTGTGATCTCAGCTCCTCTAGCTCCCTCGAAGCCATATGGTATGACGAAATAGATATAGGTTTGATCCTCAGGACTAAATTAATGATAAATTTGATCTCCCTAAGTGTTGGTAAACCTGGAAATTCAACAGGAAAAACATTCGGGAACTCACATACCATAGGTACCTCCTCTAACCTAGTCACTACTCTCCCCATTGTACTCAAAACACTAGTGAATGTCTCGACATCAACGTTAGAAGCTACCCTGCCTTTGGTAATCGATAAACTGTTCGAAGTCCCTTGGAAACTGAACCCAAGTGTCAAAGAATCTGAAATATGACTCTCTTGTTAAAGCAATGGTTCTATGCATGATACGCACCAAACCAATTCATATCCAACAAAACATCAAATTCTAAGAACTTCAACACTCTCAGGTCTGCTGGTAAGACGTTACCCCCTATCTCTACTTAACAATCAACATATAACAAGTTTTCAGGTATATCTTATCCCCAACAGTTGTGCTAAGGAACAAGGGTTAGAGATTATTCTGTTAGTTTGAGGTTTTAATTGTTTCCGTTATACTTTGATAACTCACTAACTTGAATAACTCATTTAAATTGGTATAATAATGTTTAATTAATGGATAATAGTAAGGAAGGCTGACTAGGCTTGCATTGACTTCGCGAGGGTTGACTTGGAGTCCATGTAAATCTAGATCGAACGGGGCCCAGTTTAAGGTTATGGAACTGGGGCCGTCACAGTTGGTATCATGGCTTAAAGTTTTAAGACTTGACTGTTAATTAAATCACAACCAGTTAAGACACAAACAAATTATTAGTTAAGAAAATGGTTGAACTTAGAATGAAACCCTTTGATCATGACTTAAATCTTAGTTTGGAAGTGAGGAGAGTTGGAGAAATTAAAAGTAGATTATATGAGCTATTTGATGCATTGTATATACTACTATCGATAGCTATATCCTAAACGAGAACTCATTTTCGTTGCGAATTGCGATCGCCGATCAGCCGAGACTTGGGTCAAAGTTAAGAAAAGGTTCGGGAGATGTTCAAGTGAGGGGGATGCTTGGTGGCGTTGCATGGTGGCTATCAAGGGCAAGCCCAAGGAATGGGCCAAAGTTAAAAAAAAAGGTTCAATTAGAAGTATTTCTGACCTTCAGCTATGTATGGACAGGATGTTGGGAAATGTGCCCTAGGTCAATCCATTAATAGTCTTTATGAATACATTTTAGTTAATAAAATAGAGGATTTCATTTATTGTTTATTATAATTGATTTGCATGTTTATATTATAATAAGATCCATTGGTATTTACAGAAATATCTTAAATGTCCCTAGTCGATTATTATACTGGGAACTATAATGAATTAAGACTAGTGTGAGTCTTGATTGATGATCATAAGATGATAATACATATAGGAATACAAATCAAGATGATGAGTACTTGTTAGGGAATAAAGTACTGGACCGACCCGCTATGAGAACATCACATGGATTAAGTCATAGTTGTTTCTGATGATAGATATATTTTTTAGTCCCCTGACTTGAGATTACCAGAGACTTCAACATTAGGAACATAGTGATTTGACACTATCAAACGTTGTCTCTAACTGGAAGATTATAAAGGTTGTGATTAGTTACTATGTGAACAATGTGATGAAGTTGTGTAATCGAGATAGAATTTGTCCCTCTCATATAAAGAGAGATATCTAGTAGATCCCTCGATGTGTTAGACTGTTAAAAGGCCTAGTCTAAGTGAATTGATATTGATTAATGTCACTTGGATACTTTCAGTCTACCTAGAAATCGAGACTAGTACGATTGAACATGTTGGATGACAATTCCATGCCTTATGTTTAGTCAAAAGGATATCTTGTGACAAAAGGATGTTATATACACTATTGATTAGGTTATATTGATTTGATATTCGTACAACTTGGGTAGTCATAATGTCTTCCTAGAGGCCACTTATGACTTGTATTCCAAAATGTGTTTTGGTGCACTGCCAATGTTGTATGAGCCTATTGGGTCGCACACTAAGAATGGTTTTGCGAGATTTTAAGATGGTTCAGAAAAATGAATTTTATATGATAAAATTCATGATAAAAACATCCTTGTAGTGTATTACACTTATACTTCTTTACGTAAGGGTATATGTGTAATTTACTTAAACGTCTATATACAAGAGTTGTATAAATACACGCTTTGAGTTAGACTACAAGTACGAAAGATTAAAAGGCCAAAACTCTATTTTCGTTTTAAGAAATGACTTAAGGTTTTTGGTATGCTCTGGATCATTTTTGAGAAAAGCAAAAAGGTTTGGTATTCTCTCGAAGCTAGCACTTCAAATCTCGGCCGCCGTTCATGTGTGGACTGCTGATAGAGGGCGTTCGTCGTTGGCAACGCCTTAGAGATCGATTAACCTTCAGAAAGGTACATTGCGACTGAGGTATAATTAAGTTTTCATAGTTTAAACGTATTTTAATGGAATCAAATTCGGGTCCTGTTGAGTTTTTTTTCTCAAAATTGTTTTTGAAATCTCCGCTGCGCATGAACCCCAAAACCAACAGTGGTATCAGAGCCTTCGAGTTTAATTCCATTAAACTCATTGCATGTTTTCTTATGATATATGATTGAAAGCATTTTAATAGTTGATGTATATGTGATATACATAAGTTTTCTATGAGATTTATTATCATGTTTTATGTATATGATACATATATTCGTGATTTAGTTGAAATTAGTTTCGTACATGCTAGTAACCATGTTAGGTTAATTTGAATAGTTTTAATGAATTGAGTTTCGTGTTCTATGATCCATGACACTATTAGGTTCGATTGGGATAGTAGTTCATGATTCAATTATATGTTTGTGATTATTTGGATGAAGATCGAAATTGCAAATAATTAAATTTCAAAATTATTTATTTATAAATAATTAAATTTCAAAATTACTTATTTATAAATAATTAAATTTCGAAATTATTTATTTATCTTGTTATATCTATTTTGTTATGAAGTTTCTATTTGATAAAGATAGAAAACAAATTAGAATATGAGATAAATATCAAGAATCTTGTTATTGGTGATATACTAGGATTCAAGTATCTTAAATTCAAAATAAATAATTAATTTTCAGAATTATTTATTTATCTTGTTATATCTATTTTGTTATGAAGTTTCTATTTGATAAAGATAAAATAACAAATTAGATTAGGAGATATATGCAAAATCGGTTCCATTATCCCTATTGGATAAGAGATAAACATGGAGAAGTTTGTTATTGGTGATATGCTAGGATTTAAATATCTAAAGTCCTAATTGGATTAGGATAAGATGATTAGTTAGATGTGGGCCGGAGTTAATTAAAAATGTTTTAATTGTCTTAATTTTGGATAAATTAAAGATTAAATTTGGTATAGTAAAGATGGACTTCTAGATTCATTTGATTTGGAATCATATGAAACATGTGTATCTTGTTTACTAGGCAAGATGACTAAAAGTCCCTTTACTGGACATAGTGAAAGGGCAAGTGATTTATTAGGTCTAATACATACTGATGTATGCGGTCCTATAAACACAATGGCTAGAGGAGGTTATCAACTTCATTACATTTACTGATGATTTCAAAGCAGATATGATTATGTATATCTTATGAAACATAAAGTGAATCATTTGAGATGTTTCGAACATTTCAAAATGAAGTGCAGAATCAACTTGGTAAAACTATCAAAGCGCTTCGATCAGATCGAGGTGGTGAATATTTGAGCCAAGAATTTGATGATCATCTTAGAAATTGTGGGATTGTCTCACAATTAACTCAACCTGCAACTCCACAATGGAATGGAGTTTCTAAAAGGAGAGATCGAACTTTATTAGATATGGTTTGATCTATGATGAGTCATGCGGATCTTCCATTATCCTTTTGGGGTTATGCATTACAAACTACAACTTTCACTCTAAATCGAGTTCCTTCTAAAGAGGTTGATAAAACACCATATGAGATATGGCATGGGAAGAGACATAGTTTGTCTTTTCTTAAGATTTGGGGTTGTAAGGCTTACGTAAAGCGACAAGTCTCAGAAAAACTAGCACTTAAATCTGATAAGTGTTTATTTGTGGGGTATCCTAAGGAAACAAAAGGATATTACTTTTATAATCCCGCTGAGAACAAAGTGTTTGTTGCTCGGTATGGTGCCTTTATGGAAAAATAGTTTATTTCAAAAGATACTAGTGGGAGAGAAATAAATCTTGAAGAAGTTCAAAAATCACAGATAAACATTGAACCGCTACTGGAAGTTCAACAACGTTCTGAACCAGTTGAACCTCCGCAAGTGACACAAAGCCCACATAAATCTGGTAGGATAAAACATGAGCCAGAGAGATTCGAATTTCTCATTACTGATAGTCGTGATGTGTTGCTTATGGATCAAAATGAGCCCACCACTTATCAGGAGGCTATGTCTAGACCAGACTCAGATAAATGGCTAAGTGACATGAACTCTGATATGCAATCCATGTATGATAACCAAGTTTGATACTTGGTTGATTTACCTGAAGGTGGTAAGACCATTGGATGTAAATGGGTTTTCAAGAAGAAAACTGACATGGATGGCAATGTGCATACTTTTAAAGCATGACTTGTAGCAAAAGGTTTCAGGCAGACTCAAGGTGTTGATTATGATGAAACTTTTTCACCAGTAGTCATGCTTAAATCCATAAGAATTTTAATTGCCATTGCTGCATATTATGACTATGAGATATGACAAATGGATGTAAAAACAACATTTCTTAATGGAAAGCTGTTTGAGGACGTGTATATGACACAACCTAAAGGTTTTGTACATCCTGAGAATTCTAGGAAGGTATGCAAGCTTCAAAGATCCATTTATGGATTAAAGCAAGCTTCTTGGAGTTAGAATCTTCATTTTGATGAAGCAATCAAGGATTTTGGTCTTATTAAGAATGAAAATGAGCCTTGTGTATACAAGAAGGTCAGTGGGAGTGTTGTTGTTTTTTTAGTACTGTATGTTGATGATATATTACTCATTAGAAATGACATCCCAACATTGCAGAGTATCTAGTCTTGGTTAGGGAAGTGTTTCTCAATGAAAGACTTAGGAGATGCATCCTATATCCTAGGGATAAAGATCTATAGGGATAGATCTAAAAGGCTAATCAGTCTAAGTCAGAGTGCTTACATAGCCAAGGTGTTGAATAGGTTCAGTTTGCAAGACTCTAAAAGAGGATTATTGTCAATGTCTCATCGCATAAGTCTCAGCAAGACTCAATGTCCTAAGACAAATGATGAGCGAGACCATATGAATAAGATTCCATATGCATCTGCTATTGGATCTATCATGCACGTCATGCTATGCACTCAGCCTGATGTATCATATGCTTTGAGCACTACAAGCAAATATCAGTCAGATCTAGGTGAGAGTCATTGGATAGCAGTAAAGAACATCCTTAAGTACTTAATAAGGACTAAGGAAGTGTTCTTGGTCTATGAAGGTTTTGAAAATGATCTAGTTGTAAATGGTTACACAGATGCAAGTTTTCAAACTGATATAGATAATTTTAGATCGCAGTCTGGATATGTGTTTACTTTGAATGGGGGTGCAGTAAGCTGAAAAAGTTCGAAGCAAGAAACTGTAGCAGATTCTATAACAAAAGCTGAGTATATTGCAGCGTCCGATGCAGCAAATGAGGCAGTTTGGATCAAAAAGTTCATTTCTGAACTAGGTGTGGTTCCAAGTATAGCTAACCCTGTTTGTTTGTATTGTGACAATAACGGGGCAATAGCACAGGCCAAGGAACCTAGATCACACCACAGATCCAAACATATACTCAGGAGTTTTCATTTCATCAGAGAAATCATTGAGAAGGGAGACGTGAAGATTTGCAGAGTACCTACTGAAGACAACATTACGGATCCATTGACAAAGGCTCTTCCACAAGCGAAACATGATGGTCATGTTAGACATTAGGCGTTAGATGCATGAATGATTGACCCTAGAGCAAGTGGGAAATGTTGGGAAATGTGCCCTAGGTCAATCCATTAATAGTCTTCATGAATACATTTTAGTTAATAAAATAGAGGATTTTATTTGTTATTTATTATAATTGATTTGCATGTTTATATTGTAATAAGATCCATGGGTATTTACAGAAATATCCTAAATGTCCTTAATTGATTATTATACTGGGAACTATAATGAATTAAGACTAGTGTGAGTCTTGATTGATGATCATACGTATAGAAATACGAATCAAGATCATGAGTACTTGTTATGGAATAAAGTACTGGACCGACCCGCTATGAGAACATCACATGGATTAAGTCATAGTTGTTTCTCATGATAGGTATATTTTTCAGTCCTCTAACTTGAGATTACCAGAGACTTCAACATTAGGAATATAGTGATTTGACACTATCAAACGTTGTCTTTAACCGGACGATTATAAAGGTTGTGATTGGTTACTATGTGAGCAATGTGATGAAGTTGTGTAATCGAGATAGAATTTGTCCCTCTCATATAAAGAGAGAAATTTAGTGGATCCCTCGATGTGTTAGACTGTTAAAAGGCCTAGTCTAAGTGAATTGATATTGATCAATGTCACTTGGATGTTTTCAGTCTACCTAGAGATCAAGACTAGTACGATTGAACATGTTGGATGACAATTCCACGCCTTATGTTTGATCAAAAGGATATCGTGTGACAAAAGAATGTTATATACACTATTGATTAGGTTGTATCGATTTGATATTCGTACAACTTGGGTAGTAATAATGTCTTGCTAGAGGCAGCTTATGACTTGTATACCAAAATGTGTTTTGGTGCACTGCCAACGTTATATAAGCCTATTGGGTCACACACTAAGAATGGTTTTGTGAGATTTTAAGATGGTTCGGAAAAACGAATTTTATATGATAAAATTCATGACAGAAACGTCCTTGTAGTGTATTACACTTATACTTCTTTACGTAAGGGTATATGTGTAATTTACTTAACCGTCTATATACAAGGATTGTATAAATAGACGCTTTGAGTTAGAATACAAGTATGAAAGATTAAAAGGCCAAAACTCTATTTTCCTTTTAAGAAATGACTTAGGGTTTTTGGTATGCTATGGATCGTTTTGGAGAGAAACAAAAAGGTTTGGTATTCTCTCGAAACTAGCACTTCAAATATCAGCCGTTGTTCGTGTGTGGACTACTGATAGAGGGCGTTGGTTGTTGGCAGTGCCTTAGAGATCGATTAACCTTCAGGAAGGTACATTGCGACTGAGGTATGATTATGTTTTCATAGTTTAAACGTGTTTTAATGGAATCAGATTCGGATCCTGTTGGGATTTTTCTCAAAATTGTTTTTGAAATCTCCTCTGCGCATGAACCCCAAAACCAATACAGGATCAGAAACACTACAAGGGACAGGGTCAGAGTTTTGGTTAGTTACAGAGACGGGGACAGAGTGTTCAGTTTAGATTAGGTTCTCAGCAAGCATGTTATGAGTGTGGATAAATAGGCCATTTCATCAATGCATGTCTACGACTAAGCAGCCTTAGTAAAGCCAGGAGCAGGTTCGCATCGTTGCTGCACCAGATCTGCTACTACTCATAATTTGGTTGAAGGCTGGTTTATATTTGCAGTCGTTTCATGCATAGTATGTTTGATTATGGTTCTAAAGTTTCATTTATATGTGGTCGCAGGTTGATCAAAAACATATATATATAATACAAAAGTCAGGAAAACCTACATCAGTACGAGGGGGAGAACTGCTCTATTGTCCTTACAATAAATCACACAGTAATAGAGCCTTGCCCCTACTCGACTGCAAATCTGCACTTAGTCAAACACAAGAACGACGAGCCTAGGTAAGTAACATCAAGTAAGATGTATACAATATTTCAAAATAAAGAGTCAGTATAATTCATGCAGATAGAAAAAAAAAGGTACAGGGAACGTATTATTGGGAAATGTGCCCTAGGTCAATCCATTAACAGTCTTTATGAATACATTTTAGTTAATAAAATAGAGGATTTCATTTGCTGTTTATTATAATTGATTTGCATGTTTATATTATAATAAGATCCATGGGTATTTACGGAAATATCCTAAATGTCCCTAGTCGATTATTATACTGGGAACTATAATGAATTAAGACTAGTGTGAGTCTTGATTGATGATCATACGATGATCATACGTATAGGAATGCGAATCAAGATCATGAGTACTTGTTAGGGAACAAAGTACTGGACTGACCCGCTATGAGAACATCACATGGATTAAGTCATAGTTGTTTCTCATGATAGGTATATTTTTCAGTCCTCTGACTTGAGATTACCAGAGACTTCAACATTAGGAATACCGTGATTTGACGCAATCAAACGTTGTCTTTAACCGGACGATTATAAAGGTTGTGATTGGTTACTGTGTGAATAATGTGATGAAGTTGTGTAATCGAGATAGAATTTATCCCTTTCATATAAAGAGAGATATCCAGTGGATCCCTCGATGTGTTAGACTGTTAAAAGGCCTAGTCTAAGTGAATTGATATTGATCAATGTCACTTAGATGTTTTCAGTCTACCTAGAAATCGAGACTAGTACGATTGAACATGTTGGATGACAATTCCATACCTTATGTTTGATCAAAAGGATATCGTGTGACAAAAGGATGTTATATACACTATTGATTAGGTTGTATCAATTTGATATTCGTACAACTTGGGTAGTCATAATATCTTGCTAGAGGCCGCTTATGACTTGTATACCAAAATGCGTTTTGGTACACTGCTAACGTTGTATGAGCCTATTGGGTCGCACACTGAGAATGGTTTTACGAGATTTTAAGATGTTTCAGAAAAATGAATTTTATATGATAAAATTCATGACAGAAACGTCCTTGTAATGTATTACACTTATACTTCTTTAAGTAGGGGTATATGTGTAATTTACTTAACCGTCTATATACAAGGGTTGTATAAATAGATGCTTTGAGTTAGAATACAAGTACGAAAGATTTTAAAAGGGCCGAAACTCTATTTTCGTTTTAAGAAACGACTTAGAGTTTTTGGCATCCTCTGGATCGTTTTGGAGAGAAACAAAAGGTTTGGAATTCTCTCGAAGCTAGCACTTTGAATCTCGGCGCCGTTCGTGTGTGGACGACTAGTAGAGGGCGTTCGTCATTGCGCGCCTTAGAGATCGATTAACCTTCAGAGAGGTATTGCGACTGAGGTATGATTAAGTTTTCATTGTTTAAACATGTTTTAATGGAATCAGATTCGGATCCTGTTGGGGTTTTTCTCAAAATTGTTTTGTAATCTCCGCTGCGCATGAACCCCAAAACCCAACATTTAATGTTATATTTAATGTATTTTATCAGTGTTTTATTTACAATTATCCCCCAAGACTCCGTTTACCTGTAATTCGTTCGTCTGGTACTCGTTTCCCTAGGTCAAACTAATATGTGACTCAAATACATTCAACATACAGATCCTCACTCGTTTGAATAATTGGATTAACATCCGGGTAATAAATAAATTATATAAATACTAGACAAAAATAACATAACTCGGTGTCGACGACCTAGAATTGGACATACATTTCATGACAAATGGTTCCACTTACGACCTAAAATGATACGTGACACGAGTTAGATTTTGAGGTTGTTACAGAAGGATAGTTTGGGGTACCTAAATAATTTGTAGCTTGAATGATAGGGTGCAAAACTGTGGGGGTGTGCTTAGGGAGACTTAAAAAGTTGAGATTTTTTTTTTCAAACAAAAAAACTCGCACTATCGTGTGCCAACTGTCGACACTATCGATTGGGATGCCTTCCCATACTATTTAATTTTTATATTTAATTGCATTTTGTCAGTGTTTTATTTACAATTATCCCCCAGGACTCCGTTTACCCGTAATTCGTTCGCCCAGTACTCATTTCCCTAGGTCAAACTAATCTGTGACTCAAATACATTCAACATACACGTCCTCACACATTTGAATAATTGGATTAACATTCGGGTAATAAATAAATTATACAAACACCAGACAAAAATAACATACCTCGGTGTCGACGACCGAGAATTGGACATGCGTATCACGACAAATGGTCCCACTTACGACCTAAAATGACATGTGACACGAGTTAGATTTTGAGGTTGTTACAGAAGGATAGTTTGGGGTGCCTAAATAATTTGTAGTTTTAATGATAGGGTAAAATTGGTTTGCACTTGGAAAACTGTGGGGTGGGGTGTGCTTAGCGAGACTTAAAAAGTTGCGATTTTTTTTTTCAATCAAAAAAAATTGTGATTTTAAAAAATAATAATAAATCACCTTAACATCTTCCGAGAGAATAATAAACCACAAAATCAAGTTCGATCGAGGAGTTGCAAGACGCAAAGAAGAGAGAGATGGAGATGAGCGCGAGAGAAGCTCGAAGAAAGAAAATATTGGAGAGAGGATCGGATCGTCTCGCTCTCATCAGCGGTCAGATCCATTCCCTTCCTTCATCTTCCTCTTCATCCAAACCACAACTCCACGGTACTTTTCCTATTCTCCATTTTTTTCTTTCACATCACAACATTCATTCTCATTGGTTTGACACAATTTTTCTCTAAAATGCGGATTTCGTGCTTGATTCTTCAATTTGATGATGGATTGGGAACATTTATCTAGGGACGAAATTCCTAGCGCCAAAGAGAAACTAGGGTTGGATTCGAAGTCAGAACTGATTATTGTTTCATTCAAAGATTATTATATTACTCTATATAATAACATAGAAGCATGAGTATTGATGTGCACGATCGAATCGTATCCCCTACTTTGATATTTTGATCTCTAGTTGTAAACTAGGGATGGATCAGACATGCTCATGCTGTGATTAAATCGAAATCGGAGAGTGTACTAATTATAGTTTCGATTGGACCAACCAATTGGGTGGCCCAATGGTTTGGTATGTGGTTTGGGAGTAAGAGATCATTGGTTCAAACCTGGTGGGGGCAAGTTGTTTCTTTCTTATCAAAAATAAATAAATATAGTTTTGATTTCTTCTTTTGAATTTGCAATCTCGTCAAGTTTGAAGGTTCCGTAACAATCATCGTAGCGAGAATGTAAATTCTTTTGTACCTAACAGCCCTTTCCCTCTGTGACCCATTGTATATTATAATAGGATTGATGCTATAATAGCTTGGTGAATTATCTTACAATCGTAATGATGCTTGAAGGAATTTGAGTGCTTGGATTCTGATGGTAGATTGAATGTGTTTTGAATTTTAAATTTTCGTAGCACAAAATTAGTTCTTAACTGTTTCTACTTGTCCGTATTAACATGCAAGATTAATGCGATGCAAGGATTTCTCAAGAAATGATAAATGTCTAAAGACTTATAAGCAAGTGAACAGTATTCTTGTTGCCGAGGCACTGCCTTTCCTTGGTTAGGTTGACCAGGCAGAAATTGCCTTGACACCTTGTGATGCTCTGTTTAGATTATAAGTTTAGGAAGGATATTATGAATAATCTTTGGAGAGTCTTATCATTATCCCAAAAGGATGTCAGGTTGAGCAAATGTAGGACTTTTGACTCATATATGCTTTGAATGCCATACTTTTTCATGATAAGGTGCTTATGTGGAAGGAGACAATTGACTGATTCCATCCTAGTTGCTAAAGAAGCAATGGGTTATGGAAGAAAGAAAAAAGGCAATTGTGGCTGTCAAGTTGGGTTTATGCTAGAGCTTGTATCTAATTGAGAGAACATTCTAGACTTGTATCATGAAGGAAGAGTGGTTTGGTACAAGATGGAAAAGAGAAGGGTTGAAAGATACTTCAAATTTGTATACATATATTTCTGTGATGGTGTAGGGTAGATTGACTAGTAAGATATTTGCTGGGGTTGGTATTTTGTCCTTGTTTCTTTCACTCTTGTGGTTGTTGTGTTAAGTAGGATGCTTGAGGAAGAAAGTTTTCCTAGAGTTATAGGGAGCGTGAAATTTGGATGGCAAGTGGCATTCCTCTCTATATTCACTTGTGATACAACCTTTTGGAATGAATGAGCTCCATGTGCGAAACTTTGTATTTGTCGGTTAAAATGTGGGATTTCTCCATGAAGGTGTTTGTGTTTCTCAATGGAGATTTCCTTTTTCATGAAATATTAGAGGCTGCAACTTCCTTAGTAAGGAGGTTCATTAAGCGATCAATAGTAAAACGAAATGTGATGCTATTATCATTCAAGCAATAGAGCAAGTTCAATTCAATTGCTAGTTTTTTTATCAAATTGGATAACGTTAAAGTTATTTTTTGCAAATTTGCTCTTGAAGAAGACATTCAGTTATGACATCTTTGTACTTTTTAAGAATGTTTTTGTCTCTATATTTATTGGAGTGGTCCGAGTGGAAGTGTGTGCCGATGGTTATCTGAACTTTACAGCCCTTCAAATAACTTAGAGTTATTGTTATTATTAGCTTTTTGAGAAGCAGAGCTAGGTGCCTTTCCTCGAGGCATATGCTCACAATTTTGATCATTGATGCTCATATGCAATTATTCAAAGGTTCCAGACTTCCAAGGGCATTAGGTAACAACATACCAATTTTTCTCATCCAATTACTATAACCATAAATCTCTACCTTGCTAGTCACTTTGCTTTGCTCGTCTCTATCGACTTCACATCCAAGCGGAAGTCTTAAGCTCAAAGTTTAGTTTGTATTGTGGAGAGGGGTAACCACCCCCTCAAATAGAGGTAAAGATGCCCCCAAAAGTTTTTTCTATATTCAAGGTTTTGAGCAACGTCCCATACTTTCTATTTAGAGGTTAGAGGTGAGTTACCAAACACTATCTTAATGTACAATTGGTTGGCGTAAATCTATCTCTTGTTTTTTATTATTTGTGAATAATTTAATGATTTTTAAAACCAGGAAGTGTATAATGTTTGAATCTGGTTTAGCACCCTGACATGTTTATTGATTTGTCTAGTGTCTCCACTCTCCATTGAGTCAACACAAGTTCTATCCTTTTATCAAATACCAAAGAAAAGCTAGTTACTATAAAATGGACTTGGACTTGGTGAGCCACTTATTGGGTGTTGGTTAATTTCTGATTCATTGCTGTGCAAAGCCACTTAGCGAATGTTAAGAGTATTCTTATCCTATCTTCCAATCAGTCATTGGCTTGATTCATGTTCTCCACTAAATTACTTTGCACATTCAATTGTGGGCCTGGGTGTGACGTTAAAGATTGCACTAGTGAGATCTAAAGATCAAGGATTCTTAAAAAGTCAGTGGAAGACTCTGTGCATTGACCCTCCTCCAACCCCAAATATGATGAAAGACTTGAGCAGTCTATTGTTTGTTGTGTTCGGTGAAAAATAAATTACTTGGGAATGTATTAATTAATAATCTTCTGAACCCATCTACCGATTATGAATTGAGCATTGATTGATTTTCTTTTATATTTTAAGTGTTTTAAGTTTGCACTAATGTTTCAGTTTGCTTATTATCCTATTTGGGTGTAAAAAGGATTTCTTTTTGTTATTCAAACTCAAGTACAGGCATCAAATGGAAGTGCCTTTTTCGAAATATTGGATTTATTCATTCTCCTACTTGTGGGTCTTGGTAATAGTGTTGCGAATGTGGTTCTCACAACTCATTCATAGGTTATGTTCATTCACAATTCCCGAGCTTATATTCCTTTTTTTTTTCTCTTGTTAGTTTCTTTTTTTACATTTCCTATTTCTTTTAACTTGATTCTGAGTGTTGCGAATGTGGTTCTCAAAATTCATACATAGGTTACGTTCATTCACAACTCCCGAGCTTATGTTTTTTTTTTACGTTTCCTATTTCTTTTAACTTGACCCTGAGTGTTGCGAATGTGGTTCTCAAAATGCATACATAGGTTATGTTCATTCACAACTCCCAAGCTTATATTCTTTTTTTTTTCTTTTGTTAATTTCTATTTTTACATTTCCTATTTCTTTTAACTTGATTGTGTGTGATTATGATTAATGACACAGGAAAAATTATTCACAATTTCCAAGGGACTTAGATAGGGCATAGTCTGCAGCAATTAGGAGTTGCATACAAATTTCAAATGCAAAGTACTTATATAGACAATTGCCAATTTATGAGTTCCTCTCCCTTTTGTTTTCCTTGCATAAAGTTATTGCAGAATTTATGTTCAATGATTTGGGGAGCAGATTATGTAAAGAAGTAAAATGAGTTTCTGAATTCAAGATAGCTTTTGTGCTGCATTGCTTTTATATCATATACACTGATTTTTTTCGTCAAACTTGATTTACCATGCTTAGTCATGTATACGAGCACTTAATCAACTGAGCCTATGTTAACAGTTTCTGTTGATTCTCTTGATGTCGCAGTTTCTTCATATGGAGAGAAGAATACCTTTGGCATGCCTTCATCAAAACCAGAGATTTCCAATGAGTCTGCTGAAAACGTAGTATTCAAGTCGCGTGAGGGAGAGGCAAATGATAATAAAATTGAAAAGCCTGCTTCCGACACGAGCAGTAAAGTACATCCGTCTTCATCGTCTTCAGCTGTACCACATTCACTCAAGACTACAGTCAATTCTGAACCTCATCAGCCAGTTGAACCAAAATTTAATCTCCCTAAACTTCTTTCTGTCGATAAAGTCAGTTCCTCAATCTCAGCTTCCGAAAATGTTCGTGTTCTTTGTTCAGTATGCTTAGCCCTTCTTGTCATTCTATCTCATCTTCGCTTTCCTCTATTGGGTAGTAGAATCATAAAGGGGATCATAGCCTCCAGGCCACTTTATCTTCTTTTGCTGACTGATATAAGCATTATTTTTACACCTCTTTTTCTAAAACAAGGTGGTTATCAGAAGCCTGGAGAAGAATCGAAAAAAATTCCCACTGAAGAGCGAAACTCACAAGCAGAGGCAATTGGTAAAGCCTTGGAGGTAACCTTGATACTATATAAGGTCTTTACTGCTGCCTTTTTGGATTGCAGTATCTATGCTGTAGCTGTCATTTGTGGCTTTTCTTTTGCACAATTTTAATCATAGTGTTCAGTGTTGAGTTTTGAATATAGATAGTAAGCTAGGACAAATACGCAGTTCTTAACATGCTGATCTTTATATTTTGGAATGATTTGCTCTTCAGCTTAGCCAAAGTGTGAACTCATTTTCATTATGTATGTTGAAATGATTATTTGAAAGAATTTAATTTTGCGACTGGTGAATAATTTTCCTTATTCAAACTTTTGTCTGGAAGCAGTACTTGAATAAATAGTTAATTGAAGAGATCATATTTCTGGACAATTGCATGATCAATTTCTTCTAACCTATCTGGGTTTGTAGTGTTCGACCAGCTTGGATATCCAATACAAGCTCAATGGAGCCCAGAGTTAAATAATCTTAAACGTAGAGACTGATGCTCTTTTATGCGCCTAATTGTGTCAACTGATGTTTCAAAAAAATAAAAAATAAAATGAAAAAATAAATTAAAAATAGAAAATGATATATTAAACTAAAAAAAGAATTTGAAACCTTACAGTTTGATGACTAGTTGATAAGTAGGTGCTTGACCCGATACAGTTTTATCTGACCCATTTCCTAACTAAAGTAACAAATTTTTAAGTTTAGATTAGCTCAGAATCTCAAAGTAAATTTGTAGGAGAAAAAATAATGGATACATTCTTTAATTTTGATACGTATATGTGCTATAAAGTTGCTAGAGACCTTTGAATAGATTGTCTTTTGTGCAAGCACAGATATGTAGCTAACTGATGAAGTGGGTTCCTATCCAAATTTTTTTAAAAAATGGAGTGGTTTGGATTCACAATTCTTCAGATTGCGACGACAAAAAGTGGTTTTAGCAACGAAAGTTTTTGTTGCTAAATGCTCTGATTTCGCTGCCGAGTTTGTTGCTGATAGTCCGTACTTAATAGTTCTCAGCAACGAATGGGGCATTTGTGGCTGAAGAAGTTTTCAGCAGCAAATCACATTCGTTGCTGAAAGTGCTTACATGATTTCTTTTTGCTGCTGGAATTCTTTACTGCAACAAATTTTGGACATGTTGCAACAAATAGTTTCGTTGCTAAATTTCTACTAAAGCATAAAAAAAATTTTGTTCCAACAACAATTGTGTTCCGAAACAACAATTGTGTTCCGAAAGAACAATTGCTGCTGAATTTATAATTGAAGTTTAAAGGAAATTAAATTAATTATGAAAATTGAATGGTTGATATTACAAATACACAAATACTAGGCAAATGAAAATCAAATTATACTTGAATGTCTAAATCAATTTGTAATGGAGACAAAAGAAAATAAAAAAAAACAAATCAAAGTGTCTACATGAATACTTGAATGCACCAGCAATCCATTTTTTTCAATGTTGGTTGAGAAGTGATGCAAAGGAGGATCTATAAAAGAAAAAACAAAACAAGTTGCAATCAGTTGATGAATAAACTTAATGTGCCATTAAATTCGTGACTGCACAGTGGACAAATTTTGAGGCTGATTAATGAACGAATTTGAAAGGGCAATTCTAGATCATTCTAGGCAAATGAAGAGTCTATCTTTTGAAGTTTTCCATAAATAGTTATGGTTGTTTAAGTAACTAAGGGTCAGAATTTATTATTTTTAATTACTGTATGAATTCTAAGAGTTATGTCTAAGGCTATAAATAGAGTTGTATCTCAGTTGTAAAATCAAGAGAGAAGAAAACTTGTTTAAGAGTTAATAGAAAAAGATATTGTGTTCTCTTGTTCTCTCTTCCAAATAAAGAACAAGCACTCTTTTTTTATAAAATTGGTATCAGAGCTATGGCGAATTCCAGAAGTACATCGTTGGGGCAAATGCCGCTGCCACGACTCACCAAGTTGAACTATGACAATTGGAGTATTTAGATGCGTGCATTGCTCGATGCGCAAGATGCATGGGAGTAGTTGAAAAGGGCTATGACGAGCCAGATGCAACGGTCAATCAAACTGCGAATCAGATAAAGGCGTTGAAAGAAACGCGTATGAAAGACAAAACCGCGCTCTATTTACTGTTCCTAGCAATGGATGAGTCAGGTTTCTTGAAAATTGCTGGTGCAGAAACTTCAAAAGAAGCGTGGGACACTTTGCAAAAGGTGTTCAAAGGTGCCGATCGAGTTAAACAAGTACAATTTCAAACTCTTCGAGGCGAGTTAGAGGCCATGAAATTGAAGGAGTCAGAAGGAATCTCTGACTACATCATGCGTGTGCAAACAATGGTGAATCAACTTAAACGAAATGGAGAAATTCTAACTGATGCAAGGGTGGTGGAGAAGATTTTGCGGTCACTGACCTAGAATTTTGAGAATGTTGTTTATGCAATTGAGGAGTCAAAGAATTTTGAAGAGATGACCATTGATGATCTTGCTGGTTCTCTTGAGGCGCATGAACAACACAAGAAGAAGAAGAATGAGTCGCTTGAAAAAGCGCTGCAAGCCAAGGTGTCTATCAAAGACGAAAAGGTACTCTATACTCAAAACTTTCATGGTAGAGGCGCCCGATCAAATCATTCAAATGTTGAGTGCTATAACTGTGGCAAACATGGACATTACGCAAAAGAGTGCAAATCAAATGTCGAGTGTTATAATTGCGGTAAGTATGGACACTATGCAAATGAGTGCTATTCTGAGAAAAAGGTAGAAGAAAATGCGAATCTAGTCGCGGAAGAGGAGATAAGACAAGATGGTGTTCTCATAATGGCCTACAAAAATATCATTCCCGACAGCGATACGGTGTGGTATCTCGATACAGGTGCTAGTAACCACATGTGCGGGCACAAGCACCTATTCAAGGAGATGCGAGAGGTTGAAGATGGACACGTGTCATTTGGAGACGCGTCAAAGATCCAAGTAAAATGAAAAGGCATGGTTCACTATTTACAAAAAGGTGGTACGGAAGGATCAATCAAGGATGTTTATTATGTACCTGATCTAAAGAGCAATATTTTGAGTTTGGGGCAATTCATGGAGAAGGGATACTCGATATTCATGAAAAATCGGGTACTACAATTAAAAGATAATCGAGGGCGCTTGGTAGCACGAGTCGAAATGGCCCAAAATCGCATGTACAAGCTCAACTTACGAAACGTTTGAGAAAAATGTCTACAAGTTGATAAAGAAGACAAATTACGGTTGTGGCATCTAAGGTTCAGTCACCTTCATTACGGTGGCCTAAAGGAATTGGTCAAGAAGAACATGGTCCATGGGCTACCAGATATGGACTTCACCACCAAGTTTTGCGAAGGATGTTTACTCGGCAAGCAAGCAAGGACTTCATTTTCAAAAAATGCAGAATACCGTGCGAAAAAACTACTCGAGCTTATACATACTGATATTTGCGGACCAATCACTTCAAAATCTTTTGGTGAAAAAAGGTACTTCATTACATTTATTGATGATTACACTCGGAAAACATGGGTTTACTTTCTAAAAGAAAAATCTGAAGTTCTAAATTCATTCAAGAAGTTCAAAGTGTTGGTAGAAAAAACCACCGCCATGCTCATCAAAGCTGTCAGGTCAGATAGAGGCGGGGAGTACACATCAACCGTCTTCACGAATTTTTGCAAGGAACAAGGCATCAAGCGATTCTTGACTGCACCATATTCACCTCAACAAAATGGTGTAGCTGAGAGAAAGAATCGAACCATTGTTGATATGGTTCGGTCGATGATGAAGAGCAAGAAAATGCCAAAGGAATTTTGGGCGGAAGCAGTGTTATGTGCAGTCTATGTGTAAAATCGATGCCCTCATATGAAGTTGGAAGATCAAACACCGCAAGAAGCATGGAGTGGACAAAAACCAATGGTGTCTCACTTAAAGGTGTTCGGTAGTGTGGTCTACGCACATGTACTGGATCAAAGAAGGACCAAGCTTGATGACAAAAGCAAAAGGTATATCTTTATCGGTTATGATGAAAAGACAAAAGGTTACAAGTTTTTTGATCCAATAGAGAAGAAAGTAGTGGTCAGCCGAGATGTACATGTAAACGAGTCAAGTTCGTAGGATTGGGAAAAATCAACAGAGGTGATATTTGAAAAGGGAGAATCATCTATCGGTACAATCACTACCTCAATAAACACACCAGCAAATCCACCAACAACCGATGATGAAAATGAGCCAAGACAACTAAGGATGCGAAGCATACAAGATTTGTACGACTCGACAAGTGAGGTACATTTAATTTGCCTTTTGGTAGATGCCGAAATAATTACATTTAAGGAAGCGGTATGAAATGAGAAACCTACTCGGCATGAAGGACAAAAGAGAATTAAGTTTAAGGAGTGGTGTTGATGAATAAACTTAATGTGCCATTATATTCGTGACTACACAGTGGACAAATTTTGAGGCTGATTAATGAACGAATTTGAAAGGGCAATTCTAGATCATTCTAGGCAAATGAAGAGTCTATCTTTTGGAGTTTCCCATAAATAGTTATGGTTGTTTAAGTAACCAAGGGTCATAATTTTTTTTTTTTAATTACTGTATGAATTCTAAGAGTCATGTCTAAGGCTATAAATAGAGTTGTATCTCAGTTGTAAAATCAAAAGAGAAGAAAACTTGTTTAAGAGTTAATAGAAAAAGATATTGTATTCTTTTGTTCTCTCTTCCAAATAAAGAACAAGCACTCTGTTTTTATCACAATCCAGGGCAATCGACAGTATGCACATAAAGCAAGCTGCGCAGTTAGAGCGATGCATTTTAGAATCATAAAGCAAGCTGAGCAGTTGAGGACTTCAATTCATTTTGCTAGGCCATGTTTACACTCTGGGAATCCAAAGCCTAAATAGAAATACTAATCATGATACCTGCGGCCTGGACCGTCATCGGAAATGGTTATATGAGTTGCAAATATCCACATCAACCAGAGAAACAAAACAATAGGAAATTTAAGTATTCCACTGAAGGACAATGGTACTAGCAAAAAGGATCCAATATGAATGGTCATGTACCTGCTGCTTTGGTGGTTCAACTCCAAATGTTGCGCCCAGGGCTAACTAGGAACTGTAATTAAATGTCCGAAAATTAACCATACATCAAATGAATTCAATATGCACAAAAAAGGACATCGTATATGTATAGCAGAAGTACCGGGTGATATTGTCTCAGATCGTTGAGGATAGTTAACCTTATTGCCTCTAGCAATTTTGGATCAACTTTTCAGCCAGTGTCCTCGTTTTAATAAAATAATTTTCTTGCAGAATCAATTAAAACATTTTTATCAGAACAGTAACGAATCCAAGCTACCATTTTCAGAAATTAGAAGGTGGGCTGAGAAACTATTTGAGACTGGATTTTCAAGTATTAAGAATGCTCTACATGAACATTTTGCTTATCGGATGACACTCATTCATAAACTGGAAATATTTGTAAGAAAGTTTACTGCAAATATTATTACAGTCAGATATTAAGCATAATGAGTAAATAGATAAGTGACGAGACATACGCTTTAGTGATAGCGAACTTGTTGCGCTTCCCTGAAGAGTCCAAGAAGACATTTGGTTTGACAACATTGACACCAAGCTTGACAAAAATGTTTTCTCTACAACAGTAGCATCAGGATCTGATCGAGTCTTGATCTATTATAACAATGGGAGAAGGGACTGTATTTCTATCACTAGGACTTCCATCCTGTAATTCAGAAAATATATAACAATTATGAAATACAGACAAATCGTATCAGAACAGAGTAAGATGCATGAACTACCTACACAGATGTGGGAGATGAAGCCCGTGGAATATTATCGGTCACAAAAGTCGTCAATCTGATAAAATCAAAAACAAAAAAGCACCAAAATAATACATGATTTTCATTTCAAATCTTCTTTTGGGATGTGATGCAACACATTTTAATGCACAATTTTTATTTTTTTTGGTCAAATGGCTTGGTTAGTCAAATATATTAATGACATAGGTGTCGAATCCGAATCCGGATCCCTTGTCTCATCGGTGCATAGTATATTCCCGTTGAAGAAATGATGGGCAAACTCCATGTTTGAAACTGGAGGGAGAATTTCCGGTGATTGAGAAGCACTACTCCATTCCTCAAATCTGGCATTGGTGAGATCCAAGGTCTCCTCCAAAAGTGCGAAGCCACGAGGGCATGTGAAACACGTGTAGTAGGTCCTCCTAGTGTCCAAGTGTTACCACCTCAATAGTTGGACCCGAGTATATTGGGCTGGGCAACGGGGTAACTCAGCAAATGACCGAGTCTCGATGGATTTAGAAGGCTTCGGGAGACTCAGGTGACGAATTGAGGTTCAGTACATGGCGCGTATCTAAGTGGGCACGGTGTGGCACGACGCATACCATAGCGGGCACGATGTAGGACGACGCGTACCTAAGTGGGCACAGAGTGGCACGGCGCATACCTTAGCGGGCACGGCGCGTACCTTAGCGAGCACGTGGCACGACGCGTACCATAGTGGGCACGGTGTGGCACGACGCGTACCTTAGTGGGTACGGTGTGGCACGACACGTACCTTAGCGAGCACGATGTTTACCTTAGTGGGCATGGCTCGCGTACCTAAGCGGGCACGGCACGTGTACCTAAGTGAGCACGTGCGCGGGCAAGGCGCTCTCCCCGGTGCGAGCACAACGTTGACTTGGTGCGAGCACAGCGTTGACTTGGAGCGTACCTTAGCGAAAGCCTGGCACATACTTTGGCACAAGCAAGGTTACACCTTGGCATGGGCAAGGAAAGACCTTGGCAAGAGCACAGTTGACTTTCCTTGACTCTGGCGTTGACCAGGTCAAAGAATGATTGGTCTCACTTTTGGATGTCCCCTATTGGAGGGCTAGGAACGACTTGACATCTACTATAGGAGGGGGTCCTCTCCTATGGTTAGGATGGGCAGGAAGACAAGGGTGACCTTAGAGAAGGCCTTGGACATACATGCCAAGGCCTTGCCCAAAGACCATCATGTAACCACCTCTGAGCCGGTAGGACCCGGACTTAGCCAAGCTCCAGCACGCACCCAAGGGTGCCTAGGCTCAGCTAGGCATTACTAAGCACGACCCTAAAATCAAGGGGCATTCCTAGGCTTGAATGGACCAAGTCAAGCATGGCAGTTCCTAGGCGGTTAGGCAACTACCTTGGTCATGGCTCAGAGCATGACTAGGGCACGTCCAAGCAAGTCCCTAGCACATTGTAGATGTGTCTATTGACCAGATTGTCATGACAGTTACGAGGCTAGGTGGTGGCAAAGGAGGCAAGCAGTTAGGCAACTGCTTGACTACATGGGAGTGTGGTGTAGTTTACTTAGTCTTTGATGCTTATAAACTTGGACATGTGTCCATTCGGTTATGTAACCACTTCAAGCTGTTTTCTATAAAGCCAACCCCTTATGCTTGGGGAAACATATGGTGGGAGAGTTGTAACCCATCTATCAAAGATCAGTAAAGCTCCCATTTGTGCCTATTGTTGTTTATTAGTGTGAATTTGTTAGAGTGCTGAACTAAGGTGGTCCTTAGGCACCATGGAGTGACATTGAGTGAGAAAAATTTCCTTAGGGTAAACCCTTTCATTAGTGACCCCGTGGCAATTGGTATCAGAGCTTCATTTGGCGACGATGGCGACCAGAGCATCTGTAGATCTAAATAGGAGGGTGTGTCACTTGGAACAGCTTGTGGCAACACTCAATGTGCAAAGGGAGGAGGCTTAGAGCTCTTCCTTGGCGGAACGAGTTGGAGGCTTGGAGGCACTCATTGCTTCATTGGTGACTAGAACGGAATCTCATGTTGGGATGATCTCTAGTTGGGAGGCGCGTTTTGATGAGCTAGTTGATGATGTTCGTGCGGTTAGCAAGCTTACCACTGACACAACAAAGACGATTGTTGTGGAGGTGAGTCTTCTTAAGTAGGTTATTGGTGGAACCTCAGATGTTGTGGAAGCGGTAAAGCTACCTAAACCCAAAGTTCCTGAACAAAAGAAGTTCTCTGGTAAGCGAAGTGCCAAGGAACTAGAGAACTTTCTTTGGGACATGGAGCAGTACTTTGGCACGGTGCGGACTCTGGATGATCAGAAGGTCATCCTAACTTTAATGCACTTGGAGGGAGATGCAAAGCTTTGGCGAAGAACTAGAGTTGACGATGATGCTGCTGGTGGGTGGCCGAAGACCATCGAGTGGGAGGTACTGAAATGGGAATTGAAGGATCAATTCCTTCCCACTAATGAAGCTTGGCAAACAAGGGTGGCTTTGCGTAAGCTAAAACAGACAGGCTCTGTTCGGGAGTACGTGAAAGAGTTTTCTTTTTTGCTGCTGGACATTAAGAACATGTCAAAAGAGGATAAACTCTTCAATTTTACAACTGGCTTGCAGATGTGAGCACAAGCGAGTTAAGGAGGAAAGGTGTGAAGTACTTACCTGGAGTGATAACTGCTGTTGATAGTCTTGTTGATTTCAAGACCAGTTCTTCACCTTCCGAAGGGAAGAACAAGGAGAAAAAGCCCCATAAGGAGTACTCAAAGAAGGGCGAAAAGAAGTTGTTTCCTTCGAAGAAGCCGACCTTAAAGCTGACACCCAAAGAAGATGCACAACCCTCATCATTCTCAAAGGGTTGTTTCATTTGCAATGGGCATCATCGAGCACGGGAGTGTCTAAAGAAGGAGAAGATTTCTGCCCTGATTGCAGAAAATACAGTTGAGACTCAGATAAACCCATTACAGTTGTTGAATGCCATTCAACAAGCAAGGCCAAGCAAATAAGAGGGATTGCTCTATGTGGAGGCAATGGTGAACCAACACAAGGTCCTTGCTATGGTGGATTCATGGGCGACACACTCATTCGTGGCAGATCATATGGTAAGCAAGTTAGGACTTACACTTGCTGAGAATTCCAGTCACATGAAGGTTTTGAATTCCAAGGCTAAGCAAATCCAAGGTATGGCTTCTAATGTTGACATCAAGGTTGGATATTGGGAAGGGAAGATCAACCTAATGGTAGCTCCTCTAGATGATTTTGACATCATTCTAGGGAATGATTTTCTCTATTCGGGGAGTATTTCCTTAATGCATTTTCTAAGAGGATTGTTCATCATGAACAAGTCCCATCCTTGCTTTGTACTTGCTGTTGGTGATACTACAGGGAAGGAAAGTGACAAATAGACCCATCTATCGGCGATTCAACTCAAAGATGGTTTGAGAAAAGGACAGCCAATTTACTTGGCAACATTGGTGGAGATGAAGACGAGGGGGTTTAGTGGAGGTCCCTGATGTGGTGGCTGGTGTGCTGGAGGAATTCGAACATGTCATGTTTCCAGAGTTGCCAAAGCATCTACCACCACAAAAAATCATTGATCATGCTATTGAGCTTGTACCAGGCTCAAAGCCGCTAGCCCAGACCCCTTATCGAATAGCTCCTAAGGAGTTGGAGGAGCTAAGAAAGCAGTTGGAGGAGTTGTTGGATGCGCGGTTCATTCAGCCATCCAAGGCACCATTCGGAGCTCCAGTCCTATTTTAGAAGAAACATGATGGGTCCTTTCGAATGTGTGTCGACTATAGGGCTTTGAACAAGCTCACAGTGAAGAACAAGTACCCGATTCCTTTGGTGGCGCATCTGTTCCATCGCTTGTCTGGTGCCTCATACTTTACCAAGTTGGACTTGCGATCAGGGTACCACCAAGTTCGCATTGTTGCTGGAGATGAACCTAAAACGACAATGGTGACAAGATATGGTTCGTTTGAGTATCTTGTTATGCCTATCAGTCTCACGAATGCCCCTGCCACATTTTGTCAATTGATGAATGATGTATTGAGGGAATTTATTGATCGATTTGTAGTCGTTTATTTGGATGATATTGTTGTATATAGTCAAAACCTCCAAGATCATGTTGATCACTTGAGGAAAGTTCTTACTACTTTGCGAACTAACCAACTATTTGTAAAGAAGGAAAAGTGTGAGTTTGCAAGGCAAGCCATCACATTCCTTGGTCATATTGTAAGTCAGGGGAAGCTGTTAATGGATCCAGAGAAGATTCGTGTAATTGTGGAGTGGCCCAACCCCACAAAAGTCCCTGAACTTCGATCATTCCTTGGCTTGGCGAATTATTATCGGCGGTTCATGGAGGGCTACTCAAGGAAGGTGGCACTGCTGACAGATCTTTTGAAAAAAGATCGTGCATGGTCGTGGACAGAGAAGTGCAACCAGGCGATGGAGAGATTGAGGCAGGTCATTGCCTCTGAACCAGTGCTAACTTTACCAAAATTCGAACTCCCTTTCAAAGTCCATACCAATGCATCAGATAGGGCTTTGGGGGCGGTGCTTGTCTAGGAAGGACACCTCATTGCCTTTGAGAGCAAGTAGTTGAAGGATGTTGAACATCGATATCCAGCTCGTGAAAAGGAGATGCTTGTTGTGGTGCATATCCTTATAATTTGGAGACACTACTTGCTTGGGACGAGTTTCATTGTGCGCACAGATAATGCGGCAATCACCTACTTCATGACCCAGAAGAAACTCTCCCAAAAGCAAGCAAGGTGGCTAGACTTCTTGGCGGAGTATATGTCGAGTTTGAACACAAGCCTAGAAAGCTTAATTCAGTCCCTGATGCTATCAGTTGGAAGGTGGTAGCAGAGGTGGTATCGGCAATTGCAGTGCTGAAAAGCCAATTCTTGCCTCGAATCAAGGAGGAGACGGGCAAGGATCCAGTTTGCGTGAAACTGGTTAAGCTAGTAGCTGAAGGTGTTACTCGGAGATTCTGGTGTGAAGATGGGGTCCTTTATGCTAAAGGAGGACGTCCATATGTTCCTAGTGCAGGCATATTGAGGCGAGAACTCTTGAAAGAGACTCATGATGCTCGGTGGGCAAGACATCTAGGCATGGAACGTACCTTTGCCCTCTTGTCCCATTCATTCTTTTGGCCAAAGATGGAGGAAGACGTGGATCTGTACGTGCGAACTTGTCTTGTGTGCCAACAAGACAAGACAGAAAAGAGGAAGGCAGTAGGCTTGTTGGAGCCTCTACCAGTACCAGACAGACCCTTCAGAAGTATTTCCATGGATTTCATCATTGGTCTTCCCAAGACGTAGGGGATGACTAGTATTACGGTGGTGGTGGATCGATTCTCGAAGTATGCAACATTTATTGCTGCTTCGAAGAATTGTGATGCAGACATGACTGCAGAATTGATTTTGAAACATGTGGAAAAATATTGAGAAATTCTGGAGGACATCATAAGTGATCGTGATACAAGGTTCATAGGGCAGTTTTGGACTGCCCTCTTCAACTTGCTGGGCTCGGAATTGAAGTTCTCGACAGCCAACCATCCTCAAACGGATAGGCAAACGGAGAGGATCAATGCCTTGTTGGAGGACTACCTCAAACACTATGTGAATGCAAGTCAGTCCAATTGGGTAGACCTGTTTGATTTTGCCCAATTTTGCTACAATCTCCATAAAAGTTCTGCTACAGAGATGTCTCCTTTCGAGGTGGCGACGGGACAACAGCCAGTTACCTCCACACGAGGTAGCAAAATCGAAGTCAATGGGATCATGCCCAGCGGCTTATCGTTTTGCAATGAGCAAACAAGAGTTGCAGAAGGCAGCTCAAGACAGCTTGGCTAAAGCTGTTTGGCGGATAAAAAAGTATGCTAACCAGAATAGGAGGCCCTTGGAGTTCCAAGAAGAAGACTTAGTCTTGTTGAAGCTCACCCCTCAAATTTTGAAGAAGTTCAACAAGAAAAAGACGCACAAGGGCCTAGTTCAGCTATATGAGGGACCATTTATGGTGGTCAAACGAGTTGGAAGGGTAACTTACAGGCTTAAGCTACCAGAGAGGTTGAAGGTATACCCTACATTTTATGTCAGTTACCTTAAACCTTTCCATTCAGATCAAGTAGGTTCGGGGCGGAGTGTAGCTAGACGAACTCCACCCTTGGTATGAAAGGAATTTGCAGGGGAGATCGAACAGATTCTAAACCATGAGGTGCGTGGTCAGAGTAAGAAAAACAAGAGGATTTTCTACTTGATCGAGTGGGTTGATGTGGAGGAACCTACTTGGGAGCGGAATACTACCCTATGGATGTTTGAGAAGGAAATAACAGACTACCAAAAATGGTAGGAACCAAGCAGTTCGACGAGGGCATCAAACATTTCGACCGGGGGAGGTTTATTACCACCCCAATAGCTGGACCAAAGTATGCTGGGCTGGGCAGCAAGGAAACTCAGCAAATGATCGAGTCTCGGTGGACTTGGAAGGCTTCGGGGGACTCAGGTGATGGATTGAGGTTCAGTGCATGGCACATATCTAAGTGGGCACGGTGTGGCATGGTGCATACCTTAACGGGCACGGTGTGGCACGTCGTATACCTTAGCGGGCACAGTGTAGCACGACGCGTATCTAAGTGGGCACGGTGTGACACAACGCATACCTTAGCGGGCATGGTGTAGCACGGCGTGCACCTAAGTGGGCACGGTGTGATACAACGCATACCTTAACGGGCACGGTGTGGCATGACGCGTACCTTAGCGGGCACGGTGCGGCACGACATGTACCTTAGCGGGCACGAAGTGGCACGATGCGTACCTTAGCGGGCATGGAGTGGCGTGCCACGTACCTTAGCGAGCACGGTACAGACCTTAGAGGGTATGGCGCGCGTACGTAAGCGGGCACGACGCGTGTACTTAAGTGAGCACGTGCGCAGGCAAGGCGCTCTCCCTGGTGCGAGCACAACGGTGACTTGGTGCGAGCACAACTGCGACTTGGAGCATACCTTAACGAAAGCTACCTTGGCACAAGCAAGGTCACGCTTTGGCACGGGCAAGGAAGGACTTTGGCAGGAGCACAATTGACTTTCCTTGACTCTAGCGTTAACCAAGTCAAAGTATGATTGGTCTCACTTTTGGATGCCCCCTATTGGAGGGCAAGAACGACTTAACATCTACTATAGGAAAGGGACCTTTCTTGGGGTGGTATGGGCAGGAAGGCAAGGGTGACCTTAGAGAAGGCCTTGGGCGTGCATGCCAAGGTCTTACCCAAAGGCCATCATGCAACCACCTCCAAGCCGGTAGGACCTGGACTTAGCCAAGCTCTAGCACGCACCCAAGGGTGCCTAGGCTCAGCTAGGCATTACCAAGCATGACCCTAAAATCAAGGAGCGTTCCTAGGCTTGAATGGACAAGTCAAGCATGGCAGTTCCTAGGCGGTTAGGCTACCTTGGTCATGGCTCAAAGCATGACCAGGGCAAATCCAAGCAAGTCCTTAGCACATTGGAGATGTGCCTATTGACCAGGTGGTCATGATAGTTACGAGGTCAAGTGGCAGCAAAAGAGGAAAACAGTTAGGCAACTGCTTGACTACATGGGAGTGTGGTGTGGTTTACTTAGTCTTTGATGCTTGTAAACTTGGACATGTGTCCATTCAGTTATATAACCACTTCAGACTGTTTTCTATAAAGCCAACCCCTTATACTTAGGGAAACATAAGGTGGGAGAGTTGTAACCTATCTATCAAAGATCTGTGAAGCTCCCATTTGTGCCTATTGTTGCTTGTTAGTGTGAATTTCTTGGAGTGCTAAACTAAGGTGGTCCTTAGGCACCACGAAGTGACATTGAGTGAGAAAAATTTCCTTAGGGTAAACCCTCTCATTAGTGACCCCGTGAAACCAAGGGCATAATGAATCATCAGTTAGTCTTCACTTTTCTCATAAGGCATTAGTAGGAACTAGGTTATTTAGGCACTTCCTCACAAACGTCTTCATCTTTGGTGGTCTTCGGATATTCCAAAAGTGTTCCAAAAGCTTCCTCTCCATGCCGTCTAGCGTGATCCATGGCCGATGTTGCACCGGGAGTACATAGATCCTCTAGCTCTCTAACTAGTTTATAACTCGACTTCACTATGTATTATTCTAAGCTAGTAAAGTGCCAAAGTGATTTGTCCTCAGTTCGTGATTTTCGAATTGGTATGGAGCAAATAACTTCAGCGTCTTCTTGCGTGAAGAAGGTGTGAACTGTTTGATGGTTCCTCATCCCAAAACGACTGTCTAACAGGTCTCTTACCTTGGGGGGACAACATGATGATGAGCCGTAGTTTGAAGGAGTAGAGTTGTGGCACCCATGGTTCATACTTCCATAACCAATTTGCCAACGAAAACCTTTCAACTAAAAATCCCTTCCCACTAACAGGCTCCTCTACCCCTAGGATGGGGATCAGCTCAGACTTGACTAAATTAAATGCTTCCCTTCAAAGAACTTTGCTTGGAGGCACCTTCTTAGAAGTGAGTGAGGGGCATTAATGAGTCCTTGGTGTAGTAATGGGTGGTTCTGTCACCAGTGGTGTAGTCGTAGTAGTAATGGCAGGAGCTAATGTCTGCGTCGGTGGAGCAAATTAGGTAGTTATCATGGTGATGAAACCAGTCAACTGTTGCCCCTGAGCCGAAACACGATCGAATAGCCTTTGAAGGTCCTCAACCAAAGTAGGAGCCTGACTGCTGTTGGCACCCACATTGCTACTCTCGTATGGGGCCGTCATCAGTGTCTGTACGTTAACAACGAATTCGATATCAGATACTACGTAGGTATCGCGTATATATACATAGTGAATTAACATGTACATATAATAGCCTCCATCTCACTTTCACTCACTTCCCAACTAATGGTTTCTAGGCAAGGATCATTTGATTTTCACTTCTAATGTTTGTGTTTTATTCAAGTTGTGTTTTACTTATCGAGAACGTTGGCTCTAATACCACATGTGACGACCCCTTCCCTAATTTAGGGCACCGCCTGGCCTAATCCCGTCATTAAACCATAATTACTGTCACGTAGGACTCAACAACATATTTGTCAACCCCTTTTTGCCTTATTAGCCTATTTTTGATAAATATTACCATTCGTCGTTACTTGTAAATTTTAAAGTTAATTAAAACTTTTTGCTAAGTTAATGTTTTCAGCGGAAGCCTTAACTATCAAACGGAAGCAATTATAAACTAATCCTAAGTTTGGAAACATAGAATAATGATCATTTAGATATATAATAAAGTGGCGAATATAAACAGTGTGATAGTCATAAAAGGTCGGGGAATTGTCGCTCAAGTCGGATATATACAACCTCAAAAGTAAGTAAAGACATAACAATACACAATACATCAAAAAACCATACAAGTCAAGTTGAAACATGCTCGAGGCTCAGAGTGTTGGGTTTTGAGGTTCATGCGCAGCGGAGATTACAAAAGAATTTTGAGAAAAACTCCAACAGGATCCGAATCTGATTCCATTAAAACACGTTTAAATTATGAAAACTTAATCATACCTTAGACGCAATGTGCCTTTCTGAAGGTTAATCGATCTCTAAGGCGCTGCCAACGACGAACGCCCTCTATCAGCAGTCCATACACGAACAACGGCCGAGATTTGAAGTGCTAGCTTCGAGAGAATACCAAACCTTTTGTTTCTCTCCAAAACGATTTAGAGCATACCAAAAATCCTAAGTCGTTTCTTAAAAACGACAATAGAGTTTCGGCCCGTTTTAATCTTTCTTATACTTGTATTCTAACTCAAAGTGTCTATTTATATAACCCTTGTATATAGACGGTTAAGTAAATTACACATATACTCCTACTTAAAGAAGTATAAGTGTAATACACTACAAGGAAGTTTCAGTCATGAATTTTATCATATAAAATTCGTTTTTCTGAACCATCTTAAAATCTCGCAAAACCATTCTCAGTGTGTGACCCAATAGGCTCATACAATGTTGGCAGTATACCAAAACACATTTTGGTATCCAAGTCATAAGCGGCCTCTAGCAAGACATTATGACTACCCAAGTTGTAAGAATATCAAATCGATACAACCTAATCAATAGTGTATATAACATCTTTTTTGTCACATGATATCCTTTTGATTAAACATAAGACATGGAATTGTCATTCAACATGTTCAATCGTACTAGTCTCGATCTCTAGGTAGACTGAAAACATCTAAGTGATATTGATCAATATCAATTCACTTAGACTAGGCCTTTTAACAGTCTAACACATCGAGGGATCCACTGGATATCTCTCTCTATATGAGAGGGACAAATTCTATCTTGATTACACAACTTCACCACATTATTCACACAGTAACCAATCACAACCTTTATAATTGTCTGGTTAAAGACAACGTTTGATTGCGTCAAATCACTGTATTCTTAATGTTGAAGTCTCTAGTAATCTCAAGTCAGATGACTGAAT
This sequence comes from Stephania japonica, assembly GCA_039657345.1. Taxonomy (NCBI): domain Eukaryota; kingdom Viridiplantae; phylum Streptophyta; class Magnoliopsida; order Ranunculales; family Menispermaceae; genus Stephania; species Stephania japonica. Next base: position 40,358,459 of record CM077559.1, read on the forward strand.
AATATACATATCATGAGAAACAACTATGACTTAATCCATGTGATGTTCTCATAGTAGGTCGGTCCTGTACTTTGTTCCCTAACAAGTACTCATGATCTTGATTCGTTTCCTATACGTATAAGCATCGTATGATCATCAATCAAGACTCACACTAATCTTAATTCATTATAGTTCCCAGTATAATAATCGACTAGGGACATTTAGGATATTTCTGTAAATACCCATGGATCTTATTATAATGTAAACATGCAAATCAATTATAATAAACAACAAATGAAATCCTTTATTTTATTAACTAAAATGTATTCATAAAGACTATTAATAGATTGACCTAGGGCACATTTCCCAACATCTCCCACTTGCTCTAGGGCTAATCATTCATGCATCTAATGCCTAATGATCTAACATGACCATCATGTTTCGCTTGTGGAAGAGCCTTTGTCAATGGACCCGCAATGTTGTCTTCAGTAGGTACTCTGCAAATCTTCACGTCACCCCTCTCAATGATTTTTCTGATGAGATGAAAATGTCTGAGTATATGTTTGGATCTGTGGTGTGATCTAGGTTCATTGGCTTGTGCTATTGCCCCGTTATTGTCACAATACAAACAAAGAGGGTTAGCAATACTTGGAACCATACCTAGTTCAGAAATGAACTTTTTGATCCAAACTGCCTCCTTTGCTGCATCGGACCTTGCAATATACTCGACTCACTTACATTTGTAGAATCTCGCCACGTCTCTTTGCTTCGAGCTTTTCCAGCTTACTGCACCCCCATTCAAAGTAAACACATATCTAGACTGCGATCTAAAATCATCTATATCAGTTTGAAAATGTGCACCTGTGTAACCATTTACAACTAGATCATTCTCAAAAGCTCCATAGACCAAGAACATTTCCTTAGTCCTTCTTAAGTACTTAATGATGTTCTTTACTGCTATCCAGTGACTCTCACCAGGATCTGACTGATATCTTCTTCTGGTGCTCAAAGCATTTGATACATCAGGTCGAGTGCATAGCATGGCGTACATGATAGATCCAATAGCAGATGCATATGGAATCTTATTCATACGGTCTCGCTCATCATTTGTCCTAGGACATTGATCCTTGCTGAGACTTATGCCATGAGACATTGGCAATAATCCTCTTTTAGAGTCTTCTAAATTGAACCTATTCAGTACCTTGTCTATGTAAGCACTTTGACTTAGACCAATTAGCCTCTTATATCTATCCCTATAGATCCTTATCCCTAGGATATAGGCTGCATCTCCTAAGTCTTTCATTGAGAAACACTTCCCTAACCAAGACTTGACACTCTGCAATGTTGGGATGTCATTTCCAATGAGTAATATATCATCAACACACAGTACCAGAAAAACAACTACACTCCCACTGACCTTCTTGTATACACAAGGCTCATCTTCGTTCTTAATAAAACCAAAATCCTTGATTGCTTCATCAAAACGAAGATTCCAACTCCGAGAAGCTTGCTTTAATCCATAAATGGATCTTTGAAGCTTACATACCTTCCTAGAATTCTCAGGATGTACAAAACCTTCAAGTTGTGTCATATACACGTCCTCAAGCAATTTTCCATTAAGAAGTGCTATTTTTACATCCATTTGCCATATCTTATAGCCATAATATGCAGCAATGGCAATTAAAATTCTTATGGATTTAAGCATGGCTACTGGCGAAAAAGTTTCATCATAATCAATACCTTGAGTCTGCTTGAAACCTTTTGCAATAAGTCTTGCTTTGAAAGTATGCACTTTTCCCTCCATGTCAGTTTTCTTCTTGAAAACCCATTTACATCCAATGGTCTTACCACCTTCAGGTAAATCAACCAAGTTCCAAACTTGGTTATCATACATGGATTGCATCTCAGAGTTCATGGCAGTTAGCCATTTATCTGAGTCTGGTCCAGACATAGCTTCCTGATAAGTGGTGGGCTCATTTTGATCCATAAGCAATACATTACGACTATCAGTAATGAGAAATCCGAATATCTCTGGCTCATGTCCCTACCAGATTTACGTAGGCCTTGTGTCACTTGCGGAGGTTCAACTGGTTCAGAACATTGTTGAACTTTCATTAGCGGTTCAGTGTCTTCTTCAAGATTTATTTCTCTCCCACTAGTGTCTTTTGAAATAAACTATTTTTCCATAAAGGCACCATACCGAGCAACAAACACTTTGTTCTCAGCGGGATTATAAAAGTAATATCCTTTTGTTTCCTTAGGATACTCCACAAATAAACACTTATTAGATTTATGTGCTAGTTTTTCTGAGACTTGTCGCTTTACGTAAGCCTCACAACCCCAAATCTTAAGAAAAGACAAACTAGGTCTCTTCCCGTACCATATCTCATATGGTGTTTTATCAACCGCTTTAGAAGGAACTCGATTTAGAGTGAAAGCTGCAGTTTATAATGCATAACCCCAAAAGGATAATGGAAGATTCGCATGACTCATCATAGACCGAACCATATCTAATAAGGTTCGATTTCTCCTTTTAGAAACTCCATTCCATTGTGGAGTTGCTGGTGGAGTCAATTGGGAGACAATCCCACAATTTCTAAGATGATCATCAAATTTTTGGCTTAAATATTCACCACCTCGATCTGATCGAAGTTTTTTGATAGTTTTACCAAGTTGATTCTGCACTTCATTTTGAAACATTCGAAACATCTCAAATGATTCAGCTTTATGTTTTATAAGATATACATAACCATATCTGCTGAAATCATCAGTAAATGTAATGAAGTACTGATAACCTCCTCTAGCTATTATGTTTATAGGACCGCATACATCAATATGTATTAGACCTAATAAATCACTTGCCCTTTCATTATGTCCAGTAAAGGGACTTTTAGTCATCTTGCCTAGTAAACAAGATACGCACGTTTCATATGATTCCAAATCAAATGAATCTAGAAGTCCATCTTTATGGAGCTTCGTTATGCGTTTCTCATTTATGTGACCGGGACGACAATGCCAAAGATAGGTTTGATTCAAATCATTTGACTTGAATCTCTTTGTATTTATGTTAAAGGTTGGAGTATCAGTGGACCTTTTCATGCTTAGAATATAAAGACCATCACACAAATCAGCATTTGCATAAAAAATGCCTTTACGAGAAATTGAACATCTATTATTCGTAATAATAAAATCAAAACCATCCATATCTAAACATGAAACAGAAATAATGTTTCTGCTCAAGGCAGACACATAATAACAATTATTTAAAGTTAAAATAAGTCCACTAGATAAGACTAAGTCATATGATCTAACAGCCAGGGCAGCAACTCTTGCTCCATTCCCTACGCGGAGGATGACATCTCTTTTCTTCAACTTTCTACTTTTGGTGAGTCCCTGCACATTTATACAAATGTGAGATCCACATCCGGTATCCAATAACCAGGAATCACTAGTAGATAAATTAATTTCAATAACATAAATACCTGAGGTGGTAGTCGCACTAACCTTTTTCTTCTTTAGATCTACTAGATAGAGTTTGCAATTTCTGAACCAATGTCCAGGTGCATGGCAGAAATGACAAGTTCCTTCCTTTTCCTTTTGGTGCTTTGAAGTAGGGACAGGCTGGGGCTTGACTTGTTCCACAGGCTTTGCAACAGGTGCAACAACAGCCTTGGCAACTTTAACCTTGCCTTTGCCTTTGCCTTTCTTCTTCATTTCCTTTCCCTTTTGGACCATCAGCACATTACTAGAGGGTTTCTTGATATTTTGTTCAGCAGTTTTAAGCATAAAATGCAACTCTGAAATTGATTTCTCCATATTATTCATATTGTAGTTCATCACAAATTGTGAGTAACTTTCCGGTAATAAATTTAGGATCAAATCTGTAGCCAACTCTTGGCTTATGGGAAATCCAAGTCTATCAAGTTGGTCAACATAACCTTTCATCTTCAGAACATGAGGACTAACTGATGCACCCTCAGTCATCTTACAAGAATGCAGGTTCTTGACTGTCTCGAACCTTTCTTGCCTAGCTTGCTATTGGAACATTTCCTTCAGAGTTACAGCCATGTCATAGGCTTCCATTAGTTCCATGTCCTTTTGAAGTTCAGGAACCATAGTTGCCAACATAATGCATGCAACATCAGTAGAATCGTTGACATGCTTATTATGCGCATCCTTCACAGCTTTCGTAGCATTGCCTGGTGGGTCCTCAGGGATTAGAGCATCCAGGACATACAATTTGCGTTCATGCTTGATAACGATTCTCAAGTTTTTGAACCAGTCAAGAAAGTTAGTCCCAGATAGCTTATCCTTCTCAAGGATAGATCGCAGTGACAGGGGATTATTTTTACTTGAAGAGACCATTGATCTACAATAAAGATTATGCAGAGTTTATTTTAGTATAGAGGAATAGACTCCTACTAGATTAACAACCCTCCTAAAACATACTGTTTATTTAGGGGACTAAATCCATATTTCACCTAATTCTATGATAGCTATGGCATGAAACACAGAACTAGATTATTTAGGTAGGTAACAGTTACCAATTACATCTTATGTAATTTTAGATATTTTTATGAGATACAGGACATCTTATATCTTAGCATGTTTTTATCTCATCATATGCCTAAAGTCCAAAACTATTTTGATAGCTTCATTAAGTCGAACTAATTTAAACATTTAGGTAACTCTTACCCAACTTATCTCATCAAGATAACACAAGACACCCAACTATGGCTGAAACTATATTAGTGCGATCGAGGCCTTGATAAGTGTTTAAAATTAGATGGCACAAGACTTAAGATTTAATAGAGGGATTTTATTCAGTTTTAGTGATTTTTAAGTAAGCAATGAAATATCATATATTTTATTGATTTGTAGAACCATTAAATAATTTAGGAAATTTTATGCTATTCACTAATAGAAGAATTTCTGTGCACTAGGATTAGTTAGACGGCGGTCCTGCTGACCCACATCTAACTAATCATCTTATCCTAATCCAATTAGGACTTTAGGTATTTTAATCCTAGCATATCACCAATAACATAACTTCTCCATATTTATCTCCTATCCAAGAGGGATAATGAAACCGATTTTGCATATATCTCCTAATCTAATTGCTATCTATCTTTATCAAATAGAAACTTCATAACAAAATAGATATAACAAGATAAATAAATAATTTTGAAAATTAATTATTTGCAATTTCGATCTTCATCCAAATAATCACAAATATGTAGTTGAATCATGAACTACTATCTCAATCGAACCTAATCATATTAGTTTCGAATTAACATTCAGACTTATACGATTTAAGAAACTTAAATTAATGTAACCTAAATATGCATACTGAATTACAGAGATTTCATCCATGCATCAATACACAAAAATAAAGATTATACCTAATGGTGTCATGGATCATAGAATACGAAATTCAATTCATTAAAATTATTCGAATTAACCTAACATGGTTACTTGCATGTACGAATTTGATTTCAATTAAATCACGAATATATGTATCATATACATAAACCATGATAATAAATCTCACAGAAAACTTATGTATATCACATATACATCAACTATTAACATGCTTTCAATCATATATCATAGGAAAACATGCAATGAGTTTAATGGAATCAAACTCGAAGGCTCTGATACCATTGTTGGGTTTTGGGGTTCATGCGCAGCGGAGATTACAAAAAAATTTTAAGAAAAATCCCAACAGGATCTGAATTTGATTCCATTAAAACACGTTTAAATTATGAAAACTTAATCATACCTCAGTCGCAATGTACATTTCTGAAGATTAATCGATCTCTAAGGCGCTACCAACGACGAATGCCCTCTATCAGCAATCCACACACGAACGGCGGTCGAGATTTGAAGTGCTAGCTTCGAGAGAATACCAAACCTTTTTTTTTCTCTCCAAAACGATCCAGAGCATACCAAAAATCCTAAGTTGTTTCTTAAAAACAAAAATAGAGTTTCGGCCCTTTTTAATCTTTCTTGTACTTGTATTCTAACTCAAAGTGTCTATTTATACAACCCTTGTATATAAAAGGTTTAGTAAATTACACATATACCCTACTTAAAGAAGTATAAGTGTAATACACTACAAGGACGTTTCTGTCATAAATTTTATCATATAAAATTTGTTTTTCTGAACCATTTTAAAATCTCGCAAAACCATTCTCAGTGTGCGACCCAATAGGCTCATACAACGTTGGCAGTATACCAAAACACATTTTGATATCTAAGTCATAAGCGGCCTCTAGCAAGACATTATGAACTCCCAAGTTGTAAGAATATCAAATCAATACAACCTAATCAATAGTATATATAACATCCTTTTTGTCATATGATATCCTTTTGATTAAACATAAGACATGGAATTGTTATTCAACATGTTCAATCGTACTAGTCTCGATCTCTAGGTAGACTGAAAACATCTAAGTGATATCGATCAATATCAATTCACTTAGACTAGGCCTTTTAACAGTCTAACACATCGAGGGATCCACTGGATATCTCTCTCTATATGAGAGGGACAAATTCTATCTCAATTACACAACTTCACAACATTATTCACACAGTAACCAATCACAACCTTTATAATCGTCCGGTTAAAGACAACGTTTGATTGCGTCAAATCACTGTATTCCTAATGTTGAAGTCTCTGGTAATCTCAAGTCAGAGTACTGTATAATATACATATCATGAGAAACAACTATGACTTAATCCATATGATGTTCTCATAGCGGGTTGGTCCAGTACTTTGTTTCCTAACAAGTACTCATGATCTTGATTCGTATTCCTATACGTATAATCATCGTATGATCATCATTCAAGACTCACACTAGTCTTAATTCATTATAGTTCCCAGTATAATAATCGACTAAGGACATTTATGATATTTCTGTAAATACCCATGGATCTTATTATAATGTAAACATGCAAATCAATTATAATAAACATCAAATGAAATCCTCTATTTTATTAACTAAAATGTATTCATAAAGACTATTAATGGATTGACCTAGGGCACATTTCCCAACACAGAGGTAGTCGCCGATCCTCTTTGTCTGGCCTACTGCTTGACGGATCTGCACTTACCGTCATAAAAAAGGACGGTAAGTATAATAGTAAAACAGTAACTCTCAATGACATATGTATTCACATTTTCAAGAGAAAAGTGGTATTTAAAAGCATAAAAGTAGCAAGAATCAGTCTAACTAACATATGCTGAAAAATACCATAAATAAACAAATGAGACTGACACCGGCTAAGTAGTAATGATCTAGGTCTGGGCGGTCATGAGTTACATCACATCAGCCTTGTTCCACTATCGTAAGGCGTGAACTCTCTCAAATGCCACATATATATATCCATAAATGTCCATTCTCGCCAACAACCTCGGTTCATTATTCTGTGTACCACATGGGTGTAGTGGAAAGTGGCGACATACCTAAAGTCCAGTGACCCTGTGTGCCGTTCATCTTTAATTGGTGTAATGGACCCTAGATTCTAAAAATACTTTTGTTATCAATAAAGACCTGGGGCTTAGAATACATGCCAAGGCTAAATGCTATTTAAAACACGTAATTCACAAATACAAAATCCATAATGTATATTGGAAATAAACTACCTAATAGCATACTATTTTCAATTCAAATACTAACAAAACAACGAGATCAGACATAAGGCATAGGAATGGAGTCAGTGAGTATTAAAATAACACAATATCATGATATTCGAGTTCAACTAGTGAGGAATACCAATAAATCATCATGATATGAGAATACAAGGCATACATAGTTATACACGTTGCAAAACAATTGCAAAGTAGAAAGAAATGTAAATAGACATCCCATGGTATTAGTTACCTCACACAATAGAATTCCTAGCTTTACCGGCTTCTCGACACCCCGATTCGTATACCCGAACTTCTGAGATATTTCCCTAGGTCCCTAGTAATGAGTTTTTATGTTTAGATTGGGTCTAGTCTAGTTATATGGTTTAGGTTGGGGTTTAGGTGTTGTAGGAAATTATGGGAGTTGTAGCATTTCCCTGCTGTCCAGAACACTCAACGCGCTAGGGAAACTCCCTAACGCACTGGCTGATCTGTCAAGTGCGCTAATTGTAGAAACTCAGAAAGTCTGCAACAGATTTTTTGGTTCCCAACATGGGAAATGGCTTTTTTTTCGCCCTCGGACCCTCGCTCGCTCTCTGCCAAGTGTTCATAACTTCCACCAGTCATCAACAAAGATAGGAACTTCAATATATACACATGCATTCATCAAAACTTAAAGATTAAAGCATGCATTTTACGAAGTTGAGGAAGAACCATATGAAACTTTAAAAATCCATAACTTGAGCAATTCAAAACTGATTTTAGAAAATCTTTAGCAGTAAATAGAAGGGTTTTTAACAAGGTACTCAAATATGAAGTTGGTTTTCACAAACAAACTCATTTGCTAGTTCGATTTATGAAAAATGAGAATCATGAACAAGAGCCCTAATTTTTGTATAAATACCCAAATTTTAAAATTGATCTTAGTGAAATCAATTGATGCTTCACAATAAATCAAAAAAACATTAAAAACTCCTCCAAATAGATTAAACCTAAAAGTACTATGATATGGAACTGAAATTCATCAATATTGAACGTATACAAGTGTGAAATTTATTATCTAAGCTTATAAGTTGATGAGAAGTGGTTCCAAAAAAAAATTGATGAGAATTGTTTGACTCTCCACTTTGGTTGATGAGTTGGGCTCTCTAACTCCAATTTGAAAAGGGTACAACACTAATTTGTTTGTGTTGAGAATATTTCTGCATGAACAAGAAATGAGGCCTAGTCTTGGTTTAAATACTAACTTAATCTAATGATCTTAGCCATCCATTCCGTTTAATCCTATGGCTCATATGAGCTCCTAACCCCACTAAAGTTCAGCTTAATGACACATATTCTAATCAAAGTTCACTAGATGGGTTGCGGCGTGTATCCCGAGGAAAGTCTTATGGTTGTTGATTTTTATTTGAAACATAGGTACATGACTTTTATGTTGATAACAACGATAAGGAAATTACCCACACATATAAACTAGTATATTAATTTGCAAAACTAATCAATGTGACTTACCTACAACTCTCTACTCGATCCCACAACTCGCATGCATCTCAAGGCGCATCGCCGTTCGCGTCTCAACTCCTAAACACCAGTAGAAGTGACTTAATTAGTTTACATATATACAACACACTAGTAAAACATCACCACTAATATAAAATATACCTCGGTCACGTGTCTATAATAACAATTATCAGGCTAGTATTGGTATGGCATCGTTTGAGGCACTTTACGATAGACTGTGCAGATCTCCATCTTACTGGGCGGAGACCGGGGATGTGGCAGTTATTGAGCCAAAGATTGTAGTGGATTGCACAAAGAAGATACGCCTAATCAAATTGAGACTGAAAGGTGCGCATGAGAGGCAGAAGAAATACTATGACATGTATCACTGGGAGTTAGAGTATTTGGTCGGAGATTATGTCTATCTGAAGGTGTCTTCGATGAAGGGTCACAAGAGGTTCAGGATTAGAGAGAAGCTTGCATCGACGTTCATTGGTCTATTTAGAGTGGTGAAACGGATAGGCAAAGTTGTATTCGAGTTGGAGTTACCACCTTAGTTGTCTGGGATCTGCATTTCTTGATTCGATGCTTCAACTAGATACGTCGCGAGAGGACAGACGACCGACAGTGGACTTGAGCCAAATAGACTTAAGGGAGGGTATCACTTATGACGATCGGCCTATTCAAATATTGGACCGTAAGGTGAAGATTATGAGGAACAAGGTGATCCCATCAATCCTAGTCAAGTGGCAGCACCACGGGGAGGACTTGACGTGTAACGGCCCTAGTTCCACAATCCTAAACTAGGCCCCGCCCGGCCTAGAATTATGTGGACCTCCGAGCCAATCTCGTTGAGTCACGCAAGCCTAGTCAGCCTTCCTTTACCGTTTACCATTTAAAAGTAATTAAAAGTTGAGTTAATCAGTTAGTGAGTTATCATAGTTATAGCAAAAGCAATTAAACCTCAAACTAAATGATAAACCTCTAAGACACACACAAGTCAAGACAACCTATATTGTGGAAACCCCGCATATGTATATCATCATAAATGAATAGTCAGAGGAGAGTAAGAACAAGATATCATCCCCAAGAACTCTCAAAACCCAAATCCCAGTGTTTAATAATATATACATAAAGTAATACAAAATGAATCACCTACGTCAGACAAGAGGAGAGATGCCCCGTATCCTCAAATGATATCTCCTAGCTGTGAAGCCTTCCCTTTGTAGGACTGTAGATCAGCACTCCGTCAAACACAACAATGACAAGATTGGGTAAGTAACGCCAAGCAGGACATAAATACAACATTTTGAAATAAATAACACAATTGAATTCATGCAGATAGAAAGAAAGGAACAGGGAGCACTTGAATACACAAGACTGTAAATAAATCAATCAAAAATAGAGGATCCGGAATACGAATCTAAATAGCAAGGGGTATCGACCAAAAGGTCGTTGAGTTGCGACAAAAGCTAGCAGACTCGGGTTCAGGACGAGACATAGCCTACCTGTCCTAACCATTGCGACTATGAGATATCCACAGACCCAGATAAGTGCCCCCAATGTATACTCAATTGGGAGATATCAACAATGTCCAGATAAGAGCTCATATTACAGATAAATAGTAACCATGGCTCACTTGCCAATGGACCACTCAAGCAATGGAAATCTCAAAAGAAATACGGAACAAAGCAATAGCAACAAATTAAAGCTCAAGAAATAACAATAAAATTCCTCACTGGTTTACTTACTAGTATCTAAGCTAAATTCGCACTCACATGCCTTGACTCGCCTCATACGAATCCCCATGTGACCCGTTAATGACTTTAACCCCTGATAGCCAATCAATTGTAATTTCCATGTTAATTAACGTCTAATTTACCCAATTTTCTATAATTATTTCATTAGTGTAATTGGATTGATTTTTGGGATATTAAGTCGTATTTGGACCCAATAGAATAGTCGAGAGATCCCCGAGATTTTTTGAAATTTTCTCAAAATGTTCATTGTGAATAGTGTCATGCCGTGAGTGGCGTCGTGGGGCTTTCCCCTCCACGATGTCACTTAAAGCGTGACTTACCAGAGCCTCTACTCTGGGCGCTGTGATTGATACAGTGAGCATAAATGCTCCACGGCGTCCCTCGCGGCGTGCAACCTTGCACTTGAATCCGGGTTTTCTGAAAGCCTGCCTCACATCATCGCATTTCGAGCCTATCCCAAACTCTTAGGGACGTCCAATACAATACCAAACCATCGACCAAACCCGTCTACGACGTCCGACAATCCCTGATTCAAAAATCATAGCAATTTCCCAAAAAATTCTCCAAAAATCCAAACAAACCACAAATCATCAAAACAACCACTTCAAACATTGTCATCAATTCCAACAAAAAAATCTAATAAAAATAAACCAAAATTATTGTCCAAAACTATCACGACAAAAATGCTCAAAATAGGCGTCTAAATGTAGATACACACGTGGGGAGTCGGGATCTCGCCTTCAAATAGGTAGTAGATCGATCCCTCGACATCAATCCATGTCGAAACATCACGAAACCCCTGCTTAAATCGTTGTGTTTTCATTGAGAAGAAGGAAAAAATGAGAGATGAGAGAGAAAAGTTGGTAATGGGGTTTATATACCCCCCTCTCATCCACTGTCACACACGTATCCTGAGGCACATCACTTGGCTCTCCTTCGCTCCATCCAACCACCTTGACTCAACATTATGACACCAATGGGTGACTTACGCTCAACACATAGACATTTCTCGCACAAACTTCACGTTCCCGGACCCATTCTGCACTATGACTCGCTCGACGTGTGCTCCCGGACGTACCAACATACCAGACACGGTATATAACATTCATTTATTATTATTTTTACATTTTGTCAGTTTTTTTAATTCAATTAGTCCCCCGAACTTCTAATTACCCGACAACTGTTTGCCTGAAACCCGTAATTCACGTTTCTCTCATGCCGAACCTGTTTCCCAACACCAACGCTTACATACAAACGTTCTCACACATTAGGAACATTGGAATTTTCATTCGAGTGATAAAATATAATACAAACACTGAAAAAAATAACATACCTCGATGTCAACGACCGAGAATTGAACAAATGTATCACGACAAAGGCCCATGTACGACATAAATTGACACGTGACACGAGTTAGATTTTAGGGTCATCATAGTCTTCCCAACTAATTGAAATTTTGTCCACGAAATTAAAACGAAACTAAGGAAAAGACTTACCAAATCAAAAGACGTAGGGAAAGAACTCACGCATCTACGATTCAAGCTCCCACGTCAGCTCCTCGTCACCGTGGTGCTACCATTTGATAAAGACTGACGGGATCTCTTTGTTCCACATAATCTTTAATTTTTGGTCTAGTATCTGAATAGGTTGCTCATCATAGGTGATGTATTCTCTTAAGCCACTTACCCTTTCTCAACCTATCTAATATGAGCACGGAGATGTGAAACACTAGGTGAATCCCAAATAACTGAGTTGGACACTCCAACTCATATGCAACTCTGCCTATCCATTTCCTAACTCTGAATGGACCAGTAAATCTAGAGACAAGCTTCCCTCTAATCCCAAACCTCATGTAACCCTTCATCGGAGACACCTTCAAATATATGTAGTCCTCGACCTTGTACTCTAACTCCCCGTGATACAAGTCATAGTATTTCTTATGCCTCTCCTGCGCATCTTTCAATATTAGTCTGATCAGGCGTATATTCTCTGTGTGATCCATTACAATTGCTGGACTATTAGTTGCCATATCCTCTCGCTTAGCCCAACAAGATGAGGATCTGCACGATCTCCCGTATGGTGCCTCAAACGATGCCATACCAATACTGGCCTGATAACTGTTATTGTAAGAAAACTCAGATACATGTATATACTCCTCCCATGACCCATCGTACTCTAACACACACATCCTCAGCATATCCTCAAGAATTTGAATCAGACGTTCTAACTGTACATCAGTCTGTGGATGATAGGCGGTACTGAGATCAAACCACGTGCCAAACTGTGCCTACATGCTCTGCCAAATCTGTGATGTAAACTGTGGCCCTCTGTCAAACATAATCGATAAAGGAACACCATGCATTCGAGCTATCTCTCGATCGTACAAACTAGTAAACCTATCCACCCGATGTGGAGTCAAAACCAGTATAAAGTCCATAGACTTAGTTAACCTATCCACAATCATCCAGATGTTATCATGACTGCGCTTAGATCGAGGTAACCCCCTAACGAAATCCATGGCAATATATTCCCACTTTCGCCGAGGAAAAGGAAGTGACTGTAATAACCCACTAGGTTTACGATGCTCAACCTTAACTCATTGACAAATCTCACATCTCAAATGTAATAAAAAACATCAGTCTTCATCCCCAGCTACTAAAAGAGATGACGTACATCGGCATACATTTTGGTCCTGCCCGGATGAATTGTAAAATGCGAGCGGTGTGCCTCATAAAGTATCTCATTGTGCAGGCACGATGGAATCCACAATCGCCCTCTAAATCTCAAGCATAAGCCTGCCGACTAAGTCCAGTCTGGATGATCTGAACTCTAAGTGACCTCCAAAAATCTCCCGTACTGCTTATTAACTCGCTGACCATATTTACACTCTGAATAGAGACGGTCTAAGTCCTCGTCTGCCCAGAAATCAACACTGTGGTGCAGGTCAGAATATCAAGAAAATACAACCTCTTGACCGCCTGGAGTAAACCATATTCATGTATCATGCGGCAAGTAACAACCTATAAATCTGACCCTCTACGACTCAACATGTCCGCAACAACATTGGCTTTCCCTGGGTGGTACTCCAAAGAGAAATCATAATCCTTAAGGAACTCATACCAACGCCTTTGTTTCATATTCAGATCCTTCTGAGTAAATATGCACTTCAAATTATTGTGGTTAGTGAATAACACAAAATCTTTCTCAATAGAGATAGTGGCGCCGAATCTTCAGTGAAATAACCACTGCCGCCAACTCCAAGTCATGCGTAGGGTAGTTCTTCTTGTGAACCTTTAGTTGTCACGACGCGTAGGCAATCACTCTATCGTCCTGCATTAAAAAACAGCCCAAACTGACCTTTGAAACATTGGTGTTCACCTCAAAAGCCTTCCCTGACTTAGGTAATACTAGCAATGACGCAGTAGTCAAACATTCCTTCAAAGTCTGAAACGTCTGATCGCAACTGTATATCCACTGAAATCTAACATCCTTCTTCGTCAACTGCGTCATAGGTGTCGCAATCTTCAAGAAGTCCCGTACAAAGCTCCTGTAATACCCTGCTAAGCCAAGAAAACTGTGAATGTCTGACACGGATCTTGTTGTAGGCCAATCAATCACTGTTCTGACCTTAACGGGTGACACTCCGCCTGCTTTGACGATGTTCAAGAAATCTGACATCTGAAAGCCAAAACTCAGACTTACTGAACTTGGTGAACAACATGTGCTCCCTCAGTAGCTACAAAATTGTCACGAGGTGCTCCTCGTGATCCTCACGAATTGTGAAGTAGATCAAGATGTCGTCGATGAACACAATGACGAACCGATCCAAATACTGTCTCAACACTAGATGCATTAAGTCCATAAACATCGCTGGGACGTTAGTCAACCCAAAAGGCATGACTGTAAACTGGTAACGCCTATATCGAGTGCAAAACACAATCTTCTCCCTATCCTCCGCTCCAATCCTTAGATGATGGTACCCATATCTCAAATCTATTTTCAAGAACCACTATCCTCCTCTCAGCTGGTCGAATAGGTCATCGATGCATGGAAGTGGATTCTTGTTCTTTACTGTCACCCTGTTCAACTACCAATAGTCGATGCACAATCGAAGGCTGTCGTCTTTTTTCTTGACAAACAAAACCGGCATTCCCCAAGGTGACATGCTCGGGTAGATAAAACCCAACTCTAACCACTCATTTAGCAAACCCCTCAGCTTCTCCAGCTCTCTCAGAGCCATATGGTACGTCGGTATCAATATAGATTTGGTCCCCGATACCAAGTCAATAATAAAGTTGATCTCTCTAGGCGGTGGAAACTTGGTAGCTCTGCTAGAAATACATCTGGGAACTTACATACCACTGGTATCTTGTCCAACCTAGTCACAACTCGCTCCGTCGTACTCAATACACTAGCAAACATATCTACATTTTTGCTACTGACGGCTCTACCTCTGGTAATAGGAAAACTAGTTGAAGTCCCCTAAAAGCTAAACTTCGGATGCCCTAAAATCTGAAATATGACTCTTTTACTGAAACAATAAATTTGAGCATGATAAGCACCCAACCAATCCATACCCGGTAATGCATCAAACTCAAGGAACTCCTACACTATCAGGTCTGTTGTATTTTAACCAAACAACAAACACACAACAAGTTTAGGTAAATCTTATCCACAACATCTGTGCTAAGGATCAATGGTCTTTCTAGTCTAGTAGGTCTCAAACCAAACTCATCAACCATACGACCTGAAATAAAAGAAATAGTAAATCTTGAATCGAACATAGCATGCATGAATTGACTGCAAATATCAGATTACAACTGGCAGTCGGATCTAATGCGGTAACTGCGTGAACCTGCTCCCAGTTCTGCTGCGGCTGCACTCGACCCTGTCATGGACACGTCCTGATGAAATGATCAATTTTTCCATACTCCCAACAACCCATCTGAGATCTTGATCCAGACTGACTAAGTTGTCCCTGTCCTTATCTTTGTGCCTGATTAGACCTTTGTCCCTGTCTCTGCACCTGATTGGAACTTTGACCTTGTCTCTGGCAACTACCTCTGTCATTAGTCCTCTGATAATACTAATGTTGAGGACCTGATGGTACTGGCTGCTGTGGTGTACTAACGTAGCTCTACGCTGGACCAACTGACACTGGCGCAGTATGCATTTCATAAGGTAGAGATGCAACAGATCCAATGCTCTGAGCTCGATCTCTCTACCTCGGCTGTCTATATCTCTTCCTTCTCCGGTTTCCTCCGATACCACCTCTTGATTGTACTAGTGATGATGATGCTACCAATGCTCCGGAGAGTGTGCTCAAAAAGCTCTCGCCGGCCATAACCCTCTTATAGGCCTCTTAAAGTGTTCTCGGAGCTGTCGTCACTACTATAGAACCAATAAAGTCCTGTAGACCATGCATGAAGTAATAAGCTTGGTCGGCATCAGTGTCAGCTACACCCCCTGCATACTACATCAGATGAAAATACTGGTCCATATACTGCATCACTAACTCCTCGATCCTCAGATGTATATCTAAAACTTGGTTCTCTTCAAGTTGCGAACCGTAAAAGGAATGTACTTCTGATCAAATCTCTCCTTAAACTCAGCCCAGTCCTTGGTCTTCCCTTTTGACGCCACCATAGTGCGCCACCAGACATCGGCCTCGTCGTATAGTGAAGCTGATGATATACTCGACTGTATATGCGCTGGTGTGGCCGGTACATCATTTATCTTCTCGCGGATCCTCATATACCTCTCCGCAGCCTTGAGGTTAGTACCCCCATACAACTTCTCCAGATGATGCCTCTGAAACTCGCGAGCCTACCTTGCCTCAGCTGTAGCCCTAGTATCCGTATCGGTTGGGGTACTCGACATATCCATAGTCAGTGTATCAGGTGAAGGAAGTACTATCTTAGTATGAACATACACCTCCTCGGCCACTGCAGGTCCTGCCTGAACTGTAGGTTCTACAGGTGTATCATGGACTATAGGAGCACTCCCAGCCTGAGTAACTGGAGCTTCTGACGTAGAAGGTGATGCTGTCACTAGAGCCCTCAACAGTCGAAGAATTTCCTGAAGTTGTTGATCATGAGACGTAATCATTTGCGACATGCCATCTAATCTCCCCTATACGTCCCCCATACTACTATTGATGGTATCGGGCTAATCAACCATCGCTAACTGAAAAGAAAGCGATTTAACGATCAGGACATAGCTATCAATAGTAATAGTACCACAAATCAAATACCTCATATCCAGTTTTAAATTTTTCCAACTCTCCTCAATTTCCAACTAATACTTAAGTAAAGATCATAGGGTTCCACTCTAAGTTCAACCATTGTCCTAACATCAGCTGGTTTGTGTCTTAATGGATGGTAATTTAAATCAAGAGTTAAGTATTTAAAACTTATGCACTAACACCAACTGTGATAGCCCTAGTTCCACAATCCTAAATTGGGCCTCACCCGGCCTAGATTTATGTAGACCCTTGAACCAATCTTGTTGAGTCACACAAGCCTAGCAACCATCCTTTACCATTTACCATTTAAAAGCAATTAAAAGTTGAGCTAATCAATTAGTGAGTTATCATAGTTATAGTAGAAGCAATTAAAGCTTAAAGACACATAAGTCAAGACAACCTAGAATGTGGAAACCCCGCATATGTATATCATCATCAATGACCAGTCAGATGAGAGTAAGAACAAGATATAGATGCCCAAGATCTCTCAAAACCCAAATCCTAGTGTTTCAAAACATATATATAAAGTAATACAAAATGAATCACCTAAATCAGACAAGAGGAGAGACGCCCCGTATCCTGAAATGATATCTCCAAGCTGTGGAACATTCACCTTGCTGGACTGTGGATCTGCACTCCATCAAAATAAAGAATAATGAGCCCAAGTAAGTAACGCCAAGCAGGACATAAATATAACATTTCGAAATAAATAACATAGTCTAATTCATGCAGATAGAAAGAAAAGGGAGTGCTTGAATACACAAGACTGTAACTAAATCAATCAAAAATAGAGGGTCTGGAATATGAGTTCGAATAGCAAGGAGTCCTGACCAAAAGGTCGTTGAGTCACGGTAAAAGCCCAGCAGACTCTGGTTCAGGACGAGACACAACTTACCAGCCCTAACCCTTGCGACTATGAGATATCCACATATTCGGATAAGTGCCCTTAACGTACAATCAATTTGGGGATATTAATAGCGTCCAGATAACAACTCATATCACAGATAAAAAGTAACCACGACTTACTTGCCAATGGACCACTAAACCAATGAAAATTTCAAAAGAAATACGGAACAAAGCAATAACAACATATTAAAGCTCAAAAAATAACTGTAAAATTCTTTATTGGTTTACTTACCTATATCCAAGCTAAATTCACACTTACACGCATTGACTCGCCTCCTACAAATCCTCGTGTGACCCGTCAATGACTATAACCACTAATAGTCAATCAATTGTCATTTTCTCGTTAATTAACCTCTATTTTATCCAATTTTCTATAATTATTTCATTAGTATAATTAGGTTGATTTTCGGGATATTAGCTCGTATTCGGACCAATTTAAATACCCGAGAGATCCCCGAGATTTTTAAAAATTTTCTCAAAATGTTCATTGTGAACAGTGTCATGCCGTAAATGGCATTGTGGGGCTTTCCCCACCACGGCGTCACTTAAAGCGTGTCTTGCCCAGAACCTTTACCTTGGACGCCGTGATCGACGCCATGAGCATAAATGCTCCACTGTGTCCCTCGCGGCATGCACCCTGCACTTGAATCTGGGGTTTTCTGTAACCTCGGCTCACGTCGCTGTGTTCTGAGCCTATCCCAAGCTCTTAGGGACATCAAATACAATACCAAATCATCGACCAAACTCGTCTACGATGTCTGACAATCTCCGATTTGAAAATCATAGCAATTTCACCAAAAAACAAACAATCTACTAATCATAAAAATCATCCATTGTCATCAATTCTAACAACTAAATCCAATAAAAATAAAACTCCAAAATTATTGCTCAAAACCATCGTGACGAAAACGTTCAAAATAGGCATTTAAACATAGATACACATGTGGGGAGTCGAGATCTCACCTTAAAATACGTAGTAGATCGATCCCTCGGCGTGACACCACTTCGAAACACTACGTGGATTCACGCCGAAGAAGGAAGAAATGAGATATGAGAGAAAAGATTGGTGATAGGGTTTATAAACCCCCTACTCATCCATAGTTACGCACGTATCCCGAGGAACATCACTTAGCTCTCCTTCACTCCATCGAACCACCTTGACTCAATATTATGACACCAATGGGTGACTTAAACTCAATACAACCATTTCTCGCACAAACTTTGCGTTCCCGGACCCGTTCTGCATTACGACTCGCTCGTCGCATGCTCCCAAACGTACCAATGTACTGGACATAATATACGACGTTCATTTATTATTTATTTTATATTTGTCAGTGTTTTTAATTCAATTAATCCCCTAAACTTCTAATTACCCAATAACTGTTTGCCCAAAACTCGTAATTCACGTTTCTCTCGGGCCGAACCGTTTCCCAACACCAACGCCCACACACAAATGTCATTACACGTTTGGGACATTGGAATTTATATTCGGGTAATAAAATATAATACAAACAATGAACAAAAATAACATACATCGGTGTCGACAACTGTGTGACGACCCCTCTCCTAATCTAGGGCACCGTCCGGCCTAATCCCGTAACTAAGCCCTAATTTGGTTCGTAGGACTTAACTACGTATTAGTCAGCCTTTTTAACCTATTTGCCAACTTGATCGCATTAAGGATAAATAATACACTAACCCTATCAATTTCAATAACTTATAGTTGTTTAAAAATATTTAAACACTTAATTAATTAGCGAAAGTCTTATCAAATTATAGCGGAAGTCTTTTCATCATTTAGCGGAAGTCTTTTTAAATAAATGGAAACAATTTGATAAATCTAAGTGTGGAAACAAAGAATAACGATCACAATATATATATATATATATATATATATATATGCAATGTGTGGCGAACATATAAACAGTGTGATAGTTAAAAGTTGGGGAACTAACGCTCAACCCAATATATACAACCCAACAGTATGAGAAACATAATAAGTAAATATACAAAATATCAAAACCTGCATTCAAACAATAGGACGCTCCTGAAACTTAGAAGTAGTCACCAATCTTCTCCTTACCGAGTCTATTACTTGACAGATCTGCACCCACCATCATAAAAAGGATGGTGAGTAAAAAAGTATAACAGTAATTCCCAAATGACTTATTTACTCACATTTCCAAAATAAATGAATGGTATTTAAAAACATAATGGTAGCCAAAGAATGCTCTAAATAAACATGCTAGAAAATATAAAAGGCACAAATTAGACTGACACAGGTTAAACATTCTGATCTTGGCCCAGCCAGCGGTAAGAACTATCACTTAGCCTTTTCCACTATTTATATGGAATTGTACTCTACATATCATCATTTCTAATAACCTCAAGTAGCAGAGTTGTGCTCTACGCTTATAAATCATCTATCACAAATCTAGTCGAACACCCCGGTTCATTACGTCGTGAGTCGCACGATTATAATGGAGAGTGCCAATATCCCCGTGGTCCAGTGAACCTGTAAGCAGCCCACTCTTTCATGTGTAATGGATCCTAGATACTAAAACTACTATTAAAGACAATAAAAGACTTGGTAAAGGATTCCAATAATTTGCTATGCCATAAAGCACAAATAGACCGAGAGTACAAGTTTCTAACATAATTATAAACTTAGCTAATCCTAATAGCATGCTAATTGCAAGTCAAATATCAAATAACCACAAGGCAGACATGCATATGGAAAGAATCAATGAACTTTAAGGAAATGAGATATCATGATAGCAAGTCTTAATATGAGGAGATTCCATAACAATTCATAATATTCATAATACAAGGCATAATATAGTCAATTAGACTAATCGACGATAGTAGAATAGAAATGAAATGAAAATAAATAATTCAAGTGGGATTACTCATACTCAATCAAGGTTCCTAGCTAAATTCTGACCTTCCGACACCCAAACTCGAGTACACGGACTCTTGACATGCTTCCCTAAGTCCCTAGGGTGTTTAGATAGGTATTACGTTGGGTTTAGGGTTATTAAGGTGGGTTATGTTAGGGTTTAAGAGTTGCCGATAATTGCTCACAAATTGCTGGAATTTGGGTTTCCAGAACCCAACGCACTGGCAGTACTCAGCGCGCTGGCTGGAAATGTCTAGCGCGCTGAGTGCAGAACCCACAATTTCTGCAATGAAATTCTGGGTTTTTACAACTCAAGATTCATCATCTCCATCGCCCCTAGACCCCTGTTCTCCTCCACCAAGGGTCTAGAACTTCCTCTTCATCACAAACATACACAAGGCACTTCATTCATCAATAAAAACATCAATTTAACCAGAATTTAGACATGCATTGGGGAAAAACACGAGAACTTTAAAAAACCCACAACTTTGATCAAAACGATTATGTGAATTCAAGGTTTTGGTGCTACCCAAAGTGAAATTCGACAAGGAATTCAAAAATGACCTCAGAATTTACAAACAAACATGTTTTCCAACTCGAAAAATTCAAAAATCAGTTTCATGAGAAATCCCTAAAAGTTGACAAATTTATGAAAATCTGAAAATTGAGGTTTGAGGTGCAAATCAAAGCTTCCATTTTGATTCAAAACAGTATTAAAATCCATTCTAATCAATTTTAGGCAAAACCCTATGTTTAAGTCCCAAGAACTCCCCTAATTGCATGCATGAAGTTGTATGCATTAGATAGTAGGATTGTTACCTAAGTGTAGCTTTGATTGGTGTTTGATTCCACTTCTTGAAGATGAACTTCTCTCCTTGGTCTCAAATTCCAGCAGCTAAGTTTTACAGCTCTGATTTTCTTCTCTAAGTCTTGAATAAATGGGGGCGTGTTCTTCCTTCCCATTCACTCATCCTATTTAAATGTTTGTATTTTGATCTAGTGCGTTTACCATATCTCAAGGATTGTCTTAAGGCTCCTAGTTAAGCTGTCCTGTGACAGCCCCAAATTCCCAATGCATTTGGGTACGCTCGGCCTAGGCCCGTGCAGGTCCCGAATCGATACTCGACTAGCCTGATGAGTCTAGTCAGCCTCCGATCAATCAATTTAACAGTATATGAAAGAGTTATTGCAAGTTATACGTAGCGGAAAAATAAACAAACTAAACAATATGGGAAATAACTCAGTCAAAGGGAAACCAGGAATCTATTATGTGGAAACCCCGAATATTCCTGTAATAATCCTAGATATACAATACATGATATCAATATTAACCCAAGTTCAACAACAACAACTTATATATAAATGAGCATACATCTAAGCAATATTAAATCCTACTATAAGGTACGCCGATCCAACCGCTAGTCCTCAGCTATAATTTCCTAAGCAGAATCCCTTTCCCCTAAAGCACACCGATCTATTTGCACCCATCGTCACAAACTAAACGATGAACAATTGAGAGAAATCGAAAGTAATGCTAGAAAAATATAACAAAAATTCATGAATATCAAATAAAGCAGTCTAAATATCATGCTGTAATTGAAAGACAGGAAATATAACAAGATCAAGGTGCATGATAAACAGACTATTAGGTATTAATTGAAAACATGCATGTTCTAAGAAAACAAACGAGGCAGTAAGCAGTCAAAATCACAGCATACGGAAAGAGGACGTTGGCTCTTCCCGGACAATGTTGCAACACTAGCGCAGCATCAGAGGGACACATGCCTCCTAGCATACAGAAAGAGGACGCTGGCTCTTCTCGGGCAATGTCACGACACTAGCATAGCTTGATAAAAGAGGGACACAGGCCTCCAAACCACGTCGATACACTTACACCAAAAACACACATACCAAGGAATAAACATGATAGCAATGGCAACAACAGATATCAATAAGCAACAATGAACAATAATGAATCACATGCAATGTTCTTACTGGTTTACTAACGTACACAAGCTTTAGGGCAAGTGCACTTACCTGATAACGAAACTCGAGTAATGACACTCCCGTGAATCCTAACGCGTATCCACAAGTTTACCCCTACCCGACAAGGTCGGAAACTCTTGTTAATAGGTCATGTCATTATCTAAACCTAGGTTAAATCGCTAGTGTTTTTCCCAATGTTTTAACGACTCGAAAACTACTCGATAAATCCATCGATAAGTCGACTGTAAAACCAAACGTGTACTCTCTGGTTTGAAAACCACAACCACAACCAAAACTATGATAATGATATCACAAAGTCGGTAACCATTATGACGGCCCCAATTTCCCCGTGCAATTGGGTACGCCCGGCCTAGACCCGTGCAAGTCCCGAGTCGAAACTCGGCAAACCTGACGAGCATAGTTAGCCTCTGTTCGTTTAAGTTATACAATTTATGAAAGAGTTATTGCAAGTTAACGCAACGAAAATTAATCAAACTATAGTACAAGAAATAACTAAATCAAAGGGAAATTCAGGAATCTATAAATGTGGAAAAACCCTAAGTATTCGTGTACAATCCGATATGCATAGATACATGATACCAATCTCATCGAAATTCCAAGTTCCATAACTCAAAAACATGTATATAAACGACATACAAATAAGCAAATAGTAAACCTACTCTAATGATCTCCCAGGTCCAGCAGCTACGTCCTTAAAGTAGATCACCTAGGTAGGGCCCCTTGCCCTTGCTGTTCTTCACCCTATCTGCACCCACCGTCACAAACTAGACTGTGAGTAACTGAAGAAATCGAAAGTAGTGCTAGAAGAATATAATAGCAATTTATGATTTAACAACAAGACAGTATAAATATCATGCAGTTATTGAATGATAGGAATATAAGTAAATCAAAGTGCATGATAAACAGAGTGATAGATAGCAATCGAAGTTTGCATGTTCTAAGAATCAAAAGAGGCCCATGAGAGGTCTAATTTCACATGAATACGACAAAGATCTCGCAAGATCTCCCCGTGCAATGTCGCAAAACTATCGCAGCTTGAAATCGAAAGGCATCACAACACCTCTCAGATCCAATACCCAGTACATACAACACTAGGTGTGGTTAGTTACCCCTGCAGGAGGCACCCTCGTTATCCCAGCTAGTGCGGGACCACATGATACCTTTGAGACACTCATGCCAAGAACACACAACCAACAATATAGAATGGAATATCAAGCAAAAGATCAATTCAACAATCACAATAAATAGAGGATGTATAAATAACATGATATTTCCTTACTGACCTACTAACGTACATACATACAAAGCACATGTGTACTTACCTGAACTATCGCAACTCGATACCACTCCGCGACTTTAACGCGTCCCTCATGGGTTCCCGACTACCTGGCATAGGTGGAACCCCAATTAATGGGTTTATGGTTAGTGTTTAGCGTTAAGTTCATCCCCGTTGAGTTTGATTTATAAAAACAATGTTGAAAACGACTCAAATAGTTGTGAAAAGTCCACCGGTTAAGTGGTATGCGGGTCATGCCGTGAGCCCATAGCCCTACGGCGTGACTGCGACGTTTTATAACTAAATTCTGCATACACCACACCCAACACCCACGCTGTACTTTAAAAGACTTAAAATCGGCCCTACAGCATGTTTTACTCTAGCACAAACATTCACACCCTACGAACCCACATACACACACCAAAACGCCCACACATACTCACGACACCCACATCCCATGCACACAACAAGGACACTTATACACACACCGCACACTTTAAACCTAAATTACACATATAGTGGGCTTTTGTTGAAGAATAGAAGGTTATTGACCCTCTGTTGAAGAAGAGAATGTTATTGGGCCTCTGTTGGGCCCTTACACTGTAACTGTTAAGCACAAATACACATTTCTTCATTAACTTCCTACATGTCGTCATGAAGGAGCAACAACAACCTACCCTTACAGCCAGATCTGGGACTCACTGGTTGGGTTGTTTGTGAGTAACGCCGTATGGGTCATAACCAAAGGCGTGCCTACATCGTGCACCCCTCATACACAGATGTCCAGCAGCTTCAAATGGGGATACATACTCCAAAGACTTTGTGACACTTTAGAACTCACAAAGTCTCCAAAGCATGATTCGAGACTAACATCTCTGTAAATGTGGGACTCAAATTAACAATTCAACGCTCCGTTCTCCTCGCCAACATGTGTCGGGAGTTCAAGTCAATCCGTAACATGTATCGGATCGTCATAAAACTGCGGAGATTCACCTAAGCATACCATAAACTGCAGAGATTCACCTAATCAATCCATACAATCGATACACCAGTGAACCCTTTAGTCGTGTATTGGTTGCTCTCTCGATCACCCGGGCACTAGTGGTTCGATGGGACCTACTCTGGTGCAGCGTTCGCGGTCATCGCAACAACAAAAACAAAAAGGAACATCTCACCAGAGGTCGAATAGAGGGAGAAAAGAAGAAGAAGAGAGGTGTTCTCACCTTGAGTTCCGACGAGATTTCGATAGCCCAACCTTACCCACAATGGGTATTCTTGCTCACCAAGCAAAGAGAACACAAGAGAAGAGAGAATGAACGTTTGAGAAAGATGATGAATAGTTATGTTGGTATGGGGTGGGTTCCTGTTTATAGCTTTTTTTTGTTCATCATTACACATGCACCCATCTTGAGGCTGATCCCACGGTTCTCCTAATTTGGGCGGTGTCACTTTAACAAAGCCTATCATATAGTCTGTATGTTGCGTAGTTAACCAACTCCCGCGTTCAAACGACGTTTCTCGGTCCGTCTTTCCTTATCCTAACTCCCGTAGTGCGCGTAGTTTCACCGAGTCTCGTGAATTATTTATTTAAATTACACAAATATTCATTTATTAGTTTTTTACTGTGTGTTACTTCCCCGTTTACCTAGGCAAAACCTCACTCAGACTAACATTCGTCCGAATTACTCGAGACCCGTATTAGACTAAAATACTAATACACACATCAAATAATCATAAAATTTACCTCGGTGTCAACTCCCAAAGTTTGAAATACAATTCAGTATCGTGTAGTCGGGTCATGGTCCTGGCAAGTGTAACAAGAGTCAAGTTAAATTTGAGGGTTGTTACAATCTCCCCCACTAATTAGAATTTCGTCCTCGAAATTAAACTAATAAGTAATATAAATTACAAACTTACCAGAATCAAACAGGTAGCGAAAGTGTTCGCGCATGTGGGACTCTAAATCCTAGGTTAGCCCCTCGTCTCCGTGAAATTACCATTTTACTAGAACCAAAGGAATTTCCTTGTTCCTCAACATCTTGACCTTTTGGTCAACAATCTGAATCGGCTGCTCCTCATACATGGAATCATTTCGCACATCGATCTGGCTCAAGTCTACGGTCGGTCGCTGCCCTCCGCTTGACCTGTCTAGTCCTGTCTAGTCGGAGCATCGAAATATGGAATACTGGATGAACACCGACGAGCTATGGCGGTAACTCTAACTAGTACGCAACCTTACCAACCCTCTTTTAATCTTGAAGGGACCGATAAACCTCAGAGTGAGCTTCCCTTTGATTTCGAATCGTTTGTGACCCTTCAGAGGTGAGACTTTTAGGTACTGAAGCTCATCGTGATACTGATCATTGTATTTCTTCTCCCGTTCCTGGGAACCCTTAAGTTTTTTACGAATCTGCCGTACCTTCTCAATATGATCAACAACAATATCAGGACCAACTATAACAACATCCTCTAGCTCAGCCCAGCAAGAAAGTGATCTACAAGGCTTACCATAGAGCTCCTCAAACGATGCCATACCAATACTTACCTGATAACTGTTGTTGTACGAAAACTCGCACAAATGAAGGTGCTCTCACCATGACCCGTCGTACTCCAAAACACACATTCTGAGCATGTCTTCCAACACCTGGATCAATCTCTCGGACAGCCTGTCTATCTGCAGATGGAACGTCGTACTCAACTCCAGTTTGGTGCCAAATTGAACCTGCATGTTATGCAACAACAATGAAGTAAACTGCGCCCCTCGATCTGACACAATCGACAATGGAGTTCCGTGCAATCTGATAATATCGCGCTCGTAAAGGATGCTCAGTCTGTCAACTCTATGTGTAGTAGATACCGATATGAAATGAGCAGATTTCGTCAATCGATCCACAATTACCCAGATGTTTTCATGACCACGAGGAGATCGAGCAAGCCACTAACGAAATCCATAGTAATGTGCTCCCACTTCCATCGAGGAATGGGTAGGGGCTACAACAATCCTCCAGTTTGTCGATGCTCAATCTGCACACGCTAGCATATCTCACACGCTCGAATAAACTTCGACACATCGGACTTCATCCCTGGCCATCAAAAGAGACACTGCATGTCAATGTATATCTTGGTTCGACCCGGATGCACAGAAAAAGGGGAACGGTGAGCCTCCTAAAGTATTTTGGTGCGCAAGTCAGCCGCCAATGGAATACACAGTCGCCTACGATACCTCAAGCAAGAGTCTGTCGACCGACTCTAATCTGGATACTATGAACTATCCGCCATCTCACTGTAACGCTGGTACGACTCATCGCCCTACTGTTCCCTCGAGCATAAACTGCAGTGAAACGGTATGCAATCTCATCTAACCACACATCTGTGTCCTGGTAGTCGTCGACACGTCCATTGAACTTATTATCTCAGCTGCCTCAAATAACGCGTACTCATGAGTCATACGACATACAACTACCTCTGCATCAGATCCTCTGCGGCTCAAAGCATCGGCAACAACATTGGCTTTCCCCAGATGATACTCGAGTGCGAAATCATAGTCTTTCAAGAATTCAAGCCAACACCTCTGTCTCAAGTTGAGCTCCTTCTGAGAAAACAAGTACTTCAAGCTCTTGTGGTATGTATACAACTCGAAGCACACGCCATACAAGTGGTGCCTCAAAATCTTCAGCGTAAATACGATGACCGCCAACTCTAAGTCATGGGTCAGGTAGTTCCTTTCATGAAATTTCAACTTTTAAGATGCATAAGCGATAACTCGGCCCTTTTACATCAGCGTACCACCCAAACCAATCTTTGATGCATCGGTATATATGATTAGGTCTTTCCCAATCTTGGGCAGTGTTAAGACAGGCGCGGTCGTCAATTTCTCCTTCAGAGTAGAGAATGCTTGCTCACACTTATCATTCCAATCAAACTTCGCGTTCTTCTGTGTCAGTTTCGTCATTGGTGCAGCGATCTTGGAGAAGTTCTGCACAAATCAGCAGTAATAACATGCTAATCCCAGAAAGCTGCGAATCTGTGTCACGGTAGTCGGCGTAGGCCACTTAATCACGGCTCTAATCTTCTCTGGACCAACGTTAACACCGTCAGCTCCAATTACGTGCCCTAAAAAATTGTCCTCTGGTAGCCAAAACTCACACTTACTAAACTTAGCGTAGATTTGGTGGTCCCTCAGAGTCTACAACACTGCTCGTAGATGCCCCTCGTGCTCCTCATGAGTCCTGGAATAGATAAGGATGTCGTCAATGAACACAATCACGAATCGATCTAGGAAATTCCTCATCACTCAGTGCATCAGGTCCATGAACATCGCTAGCACATTAATCAAACCAAACGGCATGACTGTGAACTGGAAGTGACTGTATCTTGTGCTAAATGTTGTCTTCTCTTGATCCTCAGCCTTGATCCTGAGCTGATGATAGCCTGACCTTAGATCTATCTTAGAAAACCACTGCGTTCCAGTCAACTTATCAAATAAATCGTCAATGCACGGCAACGGGTACTTATTCTTCACTATAACCTTATTCAACTACCTGTAGTCAATACAAAGCCTCAAACCATTGTGTTGTCATTTACACCTTTGCTTGGGACTTGCAAAGTCTTAAGTTTGGGGGTATTTGATAAGTCGGTATTTATAGGATTTAATAGTCTATTTTAGTATAGTTTAGTGTGGAAGTTTATAAAATATATATCTAATTATATTTATTTTTGGTTTTCAGGTTAAATGGAGTGCACGGTTGAATCCGTGGCGGAAAAATATTCAAAATAGAGTACTTACTTGCAGTATTCGGATATCGGGAGAGTTTGTCTCGAAATATACACCGACAGTGGGGTAATTGAGGTCCAGCATTGTCATGTGCCAATTCATTACTGGTCCAGAGTTTAAAATGTATACCTACAGCGCCACGTGTCAGAAGTGTATTGGCTCAACCGCGTCACACAGCTCCATTCCACCAATCGCGTTATGCCACGTCGTCTGCAAACAACATCTGCACCAATGAGCATCTGCCATGTGGACAAACAAGGTCATCTCCTCTCTCAGTCGTTCAATCGGCTTCGGGATGCACATCAGCGCGAGCTCCCAGATTTTTAGTGATCTATGTGAGTCTCCTTCTCGCGTCATGGACTATAATGTGTCGACACCACAACCCTTCACAGCACGTCACCATGTCTCTTCTCAGCCAATTGCCTGTTGCCACGTCACCACACCACAACCCTCTCCTCCAATCGTGCCAACACGTCAGCAACACCTAGAATTGACCCAATCCGGTTCTGCTACGTGTCAAGACCGAAAAAATAACAAAATTAGTTTTCTCTCTCTTCCAGAGACCAATTCTTAGTAGTTTTACATATTAGGACTTTAGGTATAAATATAACACCTATTATTATTTTTAGGAAGACTTTTGCATTATTTTATTTGGAGTTTTACGAAGAATATGTCTGGCTAATCAAGTCATTGCCTAGGTCGGAGGTGAAGCAATTCAAGATTATGGATTCATGGCATAACTTGTGAGATCTAATTATTTTATCATTTAATTTAATTTAATTTCTTCTATTTCTTTGTTGTTGGTTTTTATGAATATGATTTAAATATAGGGTTTGTATAGGGCCAGTGCATGCTTTTAGGTGGAAAATCTATAGTTAATTGACTCATTAGTATCCGTAATTGTACTTTTGGGACAATATAAGTAACAAACATTCACCCGATTGCTGTCAAAACCTTTCGGTTCTTGAGTGTGCAACAATTGAATCTAGGTTAAATTGGGAGCGGACGCGATCTGGTTATCTAGGATTATTATTCCCATATAAGTTTATTACTGCAGTTAATGTGTTAAACCTTATGGCGGATTTCTAGGGTTATGCATTAATTAGGGAAGTAGTTAGTGGCGGATGTCCTAGCTATCAAGATTAGGGGAATTAGAAGTTTCTGGCGGATGTCGATTTTCTATAGCTAGTCTAGGAGAACTTAAATTAATAATTATTTTGGGAAAAATTGACAACCATGATATGCCATTGAATCTTGATCTTGTCTTATGGAACCATAGACTTAAGTATTTTATATTAATTGTTCATAACCATATATATTTATTTTAGTTATTTAATTTCATAGTAATTAGATTAATTAATTTATTTATTTTCTCTAAACCCCCATTTCTCCTTTTTTTTAAAACCTTAGAAAGACTGTCAATCTCTGTGGGATCGACCCTTTGCCATTATCTGCAAATAGTTGGTTTAAGGAAATATTTTATTGACATGTTCGGTGTACATCAGTATGCTTGAATGTACTACAAATAGAAATCATACCTTGACTAGGTTTTGGGACGCCCTCTGATCTGGCTCAACTACAGCCTGCACCCGCTCCCTTTAGTGCTGATGATGACGTGTATGTGTCCTCTCAGGCTGAGTACACTAAGCCTGGATGTGGCCAACTCTGCCGCATCTGTAACATGTACGCAAATCTTGTATACCCAGAGTCTGACCCTGTCCTCGACTCTATGTAGATCTCTGGGTCTGAGTTTGCCTTGACCTCTGTGTCTACCTCTTTTGTCAGAATCTCTGCAAGCGGTTGACTGTCCCTGTGACTGTTGTACAAGTCTGATAGGCTGTGGAGGGTGACTAGCAAAGCTCGACACTAGTGGAGTCGTCTGTGCCGGTCGAGTAGGTGGTGCAATTGATCATACACTCGGAGCTTTGGAATCTCGGAAACGAAGTCTGTTCTTTCTCTATTTCTTGTCCTGATGATCGTTTGATCTGGTTACCAGTCTGGCCGGTCTCGCCTCCTCTAGGTGAGAAATCAGGTAACTCTCTCTAGCCAGATTCCTCTCGTATGCTCTCTGTAGATTCTCTGGCTCGATAGTGACCATTGAACCTCCAATAACAGGTAGTAAACCTTCCGTGAAATAGTATATACGATCGGTCTCTAAATCTGCTGACCCTCCAGCACAAGGTAACAGTTGGATAAACTTACCCATGTAGTCCATCACCGGCTCTCCTATAGATTGTCGCAAAGAAGTGAACTCGTTCCTCTTCGCTCGTAATACTGTCGATGGAAAGTACTTCTGGTTAAACTAGGTCGCGAAATGCCTCGGGTAGTGACAATGGTCATCCACCAATCATCTGCCTCTCCCTGTAGCATGGATGAGGAAATCGCCGCCCTCATATGATCCTCAGTCACGATGATGGTATGAATCTTCTCATGATTCTTCAGGAAAAGCTCTGCCGCTGCTACGTTTGTGCCACTAAAAAACTTGACTAGGTCGTGCCACTTAAATTCTCTCCATTGCCTCGCCTCAACAGTGGCCCTGGGACTCTTATCTGGAATAGTGACCGGAGTAGTTTTTGTAGCAGCTACAGGTGTCACTGGCGTCTCCTCAGTCTAGACCGGATGTGCAACACCCTCTATCTGTGTTATCTGTGCAACTGTCGTCCCTGGCATCATTGTAACCGGAATCGGTGCTGTGGAAGCTGCAGCCACTAGAATCTCCGTGCCTTGAGTAGTCTAAATGGGTGGAAATGGTGTAGTCAGAGTCGATGGTGTCATGGTAGCCGGTGCGGGTGTCCTTAGCGACCGCACTAACTCCTCAAATCGGAATCGGTGCTGTGGAAGCTGCAGCCACTAGAGTCTCCGTCCCTTGAGTAGTCTAAATGGGTGGAAATGGTGTAGTCAGAGTCGATGGTGTCATGGTAGTCGGTGCGGGTGTCCTTAGCGACCGCACTAACTCCTCAAATCGCTGGTTCTGCGTAGCGGCTCTTTGAGTCAACGTGCATATCTCCTTAAGGCATTATGAAAAAATCATGCCGATATCATCGCTCGAACCTTTCTGATCCGCCACCATCATCTGAACAAGAAAACGAATTTCTCAGATCAGTGGATAGATACCGCATACCATATAGTACAATCAACAATCATAATATGTACAAAATATCACATCCGACTTCTACGAATTCCTTCTTACACATCCAACTAAAGTTCTAATTAGGGTTGTAAGGTTTTCCACTTTAAGTTCAACCATTCCTAATTTCCGTTGTCTAAATAGTTTGTGTTTTAAATCAAGAGTCAGGTTGTTATTACCTTAGGCTCTGATACCAACTGTGACGGCCCCAATTTCTCCGTGCAATTGGGTACGCCCGGCCTAGACCCGTGCAAGTCTAGAGTTGAAACTCGGCAAACCTGACGAGCCTATTCAACCTTTGTTCGTTTAAGTTATACAATTTATGAAAGAGTTATTGCAAGTTAAGTCACCGAAAAGTAATCAAACTATAGTACGAGAAATAACTCAATTAAAGGGAAATTCAGGAATCTATAAATGTGGAAAAAACCCCGAGTATTCATGTACAATCCGACATGCATAGATACATGATACCCATCTCATCGAAATTCCAAGTTCCATAAGTAAAAAACATGTATATAAACGACATACAAATAAGCAAATAGTAAACCTACTCTAATGATCTCCCAAGTTCAGCCGCTAAGTCCTCAAAGTAAATCACCTAGCTAGGGCCCCTTGCCCTTACTGCTCTCCACCCTATCTGCACCCACCGTCACAAACTAGACAGTGAGTAACTGAAGAAATCAAAAGTAGTACCAGAAGAATATAACGATAATTTATGATTTAACAACAAGACAGTCCAAATATCATGCAGTAATTGAATGGCAAGAATATAAGTAAATCAAAGTGCATGATAAACAGACTGATATATAGCAATCGAAGTTTGCATGTTCTAAGAATCAAAAGAGGTCCATGAGTGGTCTAATTTCACCGCAATACGGCAAAGATCTCGCAAGGTCTCCCCGGGCAATGTTGCAACATTAGAGCAGCTTGAAATCGAGAGGCATCGCAACACCTTTCGAATCCAGTACCCAGTACACACAACATTAGGGGTGGTTACTTACCCCTGCAGGAGGCACCCTCGTTGTCCCAGCTAGTGCGGGACCACATGATACCTTCGAGACACAAACTCATGCCAAGAACACACAACCAACAATATAGAATGGAATATCAAGCATGACATCAATTCAACAATAACAATAAATAGAGGATGTAAAAATCACAAGATATTTCTTTACTGGCCTACTGACGTACACGCATATAAAGCACATGTGTACTTACCTGAACTATCGCAACACAGTACCACTCCGTGACTTTAACGCATACCCCGCGGGTTCCCGTCTACTTGGCATAGGTTGGAATCCTAATTAATGGGTTTAGGGTTATTGTTTAGCCTTAAGTTCATCCCCGTTGAGTTTGATTTAAAAAACCAATCTTGAAAATGACTCAAATAGTTGTGAAAAGTCCACCGGTTGAGTGGTATGCCGGTCATGTCGTGAGCCCATGGCCCTATGGCGTGATTGCAGCGTTTTATAACTAAAATCCGCATACACCACACCCAACACCCACGCTGTACTTTAGAAGACTTAAAATCGGCCCTACAACATGTTTTACTCTAGCAAAAACACTCACACCCCACGAACCCACATACACACATCAAAACGCACACACATACTCACGACACCCACATCCCACACACAACAACAAGGACACTTATACACACACCACACACTTTAAACCCAAATTACACATATAGTGGGCCTTTGTTGAAGAAGAGAAGGTTATTGGGCCTCTGTTGAATAAGAGAATGTCCTCTGTTGGGCCCTTACACTGTAACTGTTAAGCACAAATACACATTTCTTCATCAACTTCCTACATGCCGTCACGAAGGAGCAACAACAAGCTACCCACACAACCAGATCCAGGACTCACTGGTTGGGTTATTTGCGAGTTACGTCATATGGGTGATGGTCAAAGGCGTCCCTACGACGTGTACCCCTCATACACAGATGTCCAGAAGCTTCAAATGGGGATACATACTCCAAAGACTTTGTGACACTTTAGAACTCACAAAGTCTCCAAAGCATGATCCGAGACTAATATCTATGCAAATGTGGAACTCAAATCAACGATTTAGCGCTCCGCTCTCCTCGCCAACATGTGTCGAGAGTTCAAGACTGTCCGTAACATGTATCGGACAGTCATAAAACCTCGGAGATTCACTTAAGCATACCATAAATCCAAAAATAGGAAACCCAAAAATCAAACCATACAATCGATACATTAGTGAATATTGATCCTTTAGTCGTGTATTGGTTGCTCTCTGGATCGCTCGGGCACCGGTGGTTCGATGGGACCGACTCTGGTGCGGCGTTCGTGGTCATTGTAACAACAAAAATAAAAAGGAACTCACTTTAACAAAGCCTATCATATAGTCTCTATGTTGCGTAGTTAACTAACTCCCGCGTTCAAACGACGTTTCTCGGACCGTCTTTCCTTGTCTTGACTCCCGTAGCGCGCGTAGTTTCACCGAGTCTTGTGAATTATTTATTTAAATTACACAAATATTCATTTATTAGTGTTTTTACTATGTGTTACTCCCCGTTTACCTAGGCGAAACCTCACTCAGACTAACATTCGTCAGAATGATTCGAGGCCCGTATTAGACAAAAAAACTAATACACACATCAAAGAATCGTAAAATTTACCTCGGTGTCGACTCCCGAAGTTGAAAATACAATTCAATATCACGTAGTCGGGTCACGATCCTGACAAGTGTAACACGAGTCAAGTTAAATTTAAGGGTTGTTACAACCATAATGCATGTAAGCCTACTTACGAATTCATAGGCTCAACTCAGTCCTAAACAGGTCACGCCATAGCTTCGAGGACCGGCGGCGTGACCACGACATCACTACCGTTCGATCAACGTAAAAACTCAATATCAATATCGCTCGGCAATAACGACTTAATACGAACTCAAAATGACCATACACCGGCGAGTAGGGAACCTCACAGGTGTGGTCCAACATCCGTAGGGTACCAACACAGCATGAAAAGGCTGGGGCATGCTTAACATCATGCTAACAACCACATGACGCGATAGTGAAAATCAACGTATGAATTCATCGACAAAACAACTTGCCACCATCAATATGGACACTCTGGGGCTATGGGACATGCACAAGAGTTTGGCGTGATCCACGACGCTCCCCTGGTCACGGCGTCTGACGGCAATGCTACCCGTAATGGCAATTTTTTGGTGAGGAAGAGAACAACATACTAACATGAAATCAAGACCAAAACAGTTCAAACGCAACTGATTAGGACACACTGAAGGGCAGCGAGGTACCAACAAGGGTAAGCCATTGTCCTCGACAAACTCTCGAACGTGGTGTCCGGCCCGCAGAGTTGCTAGTCGCGGCAGTTTTTGGCAATTTAATAAAAATAGCTCAATATGAACACCATACAACACTGCTAACCAAACAAAAACTCATACACATATATACCCAAATCGAGCAACACTCCGAGGATGGGGGCTCTGGTGGGCCAGGAGAGCCCACCCCCACGACCATCCCCGATACTGGTAGTAACTCCGGTGGTCTCCCAAAAACCTGACAGCAACACAGTTATAAAGAGTAAAAAAAATAGGGCATACGGAACTGTCGACTACAAAACTGATCACAACCTCTATCCACGTGGCTGTGGTATGCTCTAGGGCCGTCAAGAACTCCAATGGGTCACCGAGAAGTCATCCATGATGAGTCCTTATCCCTGTAACACCAAAACAGCCAACCACAACATATACAACATCACATAGGAATAAAACAGTGAAAAGAGGACAACAACCTACAAACGTGTTTGAACTCCACATCTGCTAAGGTTCAATGATCTTCATGTGTGTAATGGCACATGCCAACAGCCGCCGTAGTGGCTAACGAACGCGGACAGCACAGAGGAGCGCGTAGTGAGGACGAAATAAAGAGAAGAGAGAGAGAGAGAGAGAGAGAGAGAGAGAGAGAGAGAGAGAGAGAGGAGAGAGAGAGAGGGAGATGCACACCTCCAACCACTACCTGAGATCACGACTGTGGAGAGGGGAGGATGGAGTGTCGACTAAGAGAGAAGTGGGACAGAAGAGAGGACGGCGGTGGTTTGAGGAGGTAGTGAATAGTAAGGTTTTCTCATGCAACGTTTATATATATACTTCAATTTGTTCAAAATGACCTGTATACCCTTTTTTTATATTTTCCTTTATATTTCATCTCAAAACTCGTACGTATCTCGAGGCTAATCCCATGGCTCTTTGAATTAGAGTTGTGTCACTTTAACAATCTTTATCTCATAATCCTGTGTGTCGCATAGCTATTCGACTCCCACATTGGTCTTGCGCTCCTCAATCCATATCTTCGTCACGCGCGTAGTTTCGCCTTGTCTCGTACAAATAGTTATTTAAATTCAACAAAAATTCATTTAATTGTATTTTTACTGTGTTTTACCCCTCATTTTAACTAGGTGAAGCCTCACTCAGACTAATATTAGCCTGAACGGCTCGAAACTCATATAAAACTACCATACTAATACACACATCATAGAAACAAAATGTTACTTCGGTGTCGACTCCCGAAGTTTGAAATACTGTCTAGTATCACGTAGCCAAGTCACGGTCCTGACAAGTGCAACACAAGTCGATTCAAATTTCAGGTTGTTACATGCCCAAGCCCTTAATGTACCATATATGGACACAAATTACATGAGAGAGTGTGCTAGCACATATCACAAAAGCTTATCCACGTTTCTCCATTTTTGAAATTCAAGTATAGGACATCTAATTTGATTTACTTGATGTACATACTATAGCTATGTATTTAAATCCTTTAAATCGTAATTAAATAAATTAGACTTACAACAAGCCTAACTACCCAGTTCCCTGGCTTGCACGCAACTCGATGCACATCCCCACTCGTGTTTCGACGCCTATCACTACAAGAACAGACTTAATTAGTCTACACATATACATAACAATACGCATACATCACAACAAATAAAAAATATACCTCAGTCACATGCCTCGGTCAGTGTCTGCACCTCACGTGAGTCCCACGTCACGAATCGGTGGTCCTGATTAAGGAATTAATTAAGGGTTAGGAATTCGAGTCGTGATAGATCGAGAATTGAACAACTGTATTACAACAAAGGCCCACATACGACCAAAATTGACATGTGGCACGAGTTAGATTTTAGGGTCGTTACATGACGTGGGAGCTCGGGTCTTATATGCGTGAAAATTTTTCTCACCTTTTTGAGTTCGTTAAGCTTTTCCCCTTAATTTGTTTTAATTTCGAAGACGAAATTCCAATTAGTTGGGAAGACTGTAACGAACCTAAAATCAAATTTGTGCAACGTGTCATTTTAGGTCGTAAGTGGGCCCATTTGTCGTGATACGTATGTCCGGTTCTCAGTCCTTAACACCGTGGCATGTTATTTTTGTCTGGTGTTTGTATTATTTTCTTATTACCCCTAATGTTAATTCCAATGTCCCAAACATATAAGGACGTTTGTGTGTGCGCGTTGGTGTTCATGAATGAGTTCGGCCTGAAAAAACGTGCGTTACGGGTGTTGTGCAAACTATTGGCAGGTAATTAGTTGTCCGAGGGGATAATTGAAATAAAACACTAACAAAATACAATTAAATATAATAATTAAGCGATGTGTAACGTGTATGGTACATTAGTACGTCTGTGAGCACACGACGATGCGAGTCATGGTGCGATTCGGCTACGGAAATGCACGGGAAAGCCTTTTATTGAGTAAGATAAGGATAAGGTTAAGAGACCAAATGAACATGAGTCTCCAAATGAGTCACAATAGTAGGTGGCTGGTGTGAATATGGGTCATTAGATGATCCTCGAGATATGTGTGTGGATGATGATGAGGTGAGAAGGTGTTGTCAACTTTTTCTCTCTTGTTCTCACTCTCTCATCAACGAGAAATTGATTAGGGGCTGGAGTTTTGAGGTTGGTGAGCCCGAATCGAAGGCCAAGGAGTGAGCATCTATGGGTATTAAGGTGAGATCTTCAGCTCACCTCTCAATTCTTAATATTTTGGCGTAGGTTTTACGCGTTTTTGTCGTGATGTTTCGAACACCAAGTTAGATTTTTGATTTTTTGGATTTCTTATGTTGATTCAATGATGGGTTGGGGATCATGGAAGTGGTGTTATTGTTGTGCTATGATTATTGATGAGGGTGAATTTTTAGTGATTTTAAGGATTTTTGGGGATTTTTCGTTTGACTTTTGAATTAAGAATTATGGACGTCTTCGGCATGAATTGATCGTGGTGTTGGGTTTGTATCGAGGTCCCTACGAGTATGGGATAGGAGCGGAACGTGGCGACACGAACTGGAGTTTCGAAAAACCCCGAAGTTCTCAAACTAGACGCGACGCCCTAGAGCATAAAGTCCACGGCTTCAGTCATGATGTCTAGGGCAGGGATTGCCCCGTCCTATGCTTTAAGTGACGTCGTGTAACTGCCCCAAAATTCGAGGCCCGCCGTGTCATGCGTCACGGGCCCACAACCCTACCTAAATCGGCCTAGTTATGTCCCACGCGCACTAAATCATCAATCAATCACAATGCCGCTAATTTTTCCTCAAATTAATTATATCAGTTAGCTTAGGGACTCATTTACATCTGTTTATATCTTAATCATATTCAGCGGAAAACTTAAATATGTACATCATTATAGAAATGAGCTGTAAATTATGTAAAGAGCATTATTCCTAAGTGGAAAACCCATTCAATCATTAACATATATATATATATATGTGTGTGTGTGTGTGTGTGTGTGTGTGTGTGTCATGTTGCATCAACACATCAAAAGCACCTCAACAGGTCATATACATATCCAAATGTCGCTCAAGTCACAAAACCCAACATAATTCAAATAAAGTAAGCAAACATACGAGTAGGGAGTAGCTGTCAATCACAAGAAATCCTCAAGTTTTCCCTTCCATCTGCTCGTATGGGGGTCTACACTTAGCCAACATAACAAAACTGATGACGAGTCTATAGTGAGTAATCCTAAGGAAATTTATCGAGTAAATAATATAAATAAATGTTGGAATCTAAAGACTATCAAATAAACATGCGGAAGAAAAGAATCAGGCAACCGGGAAGGACCCTCGTATATATATCTAATAGCAGTGAAAATCAAAGTGCATGCACGATCTAGGTTAGACTAGAACCATACTTCGGACTATCACCCAGGCACCGCCAGTGAGTAAACTCAAACTGAATGAAATCCCTGTTGTCCGCTCGGTAGCCGGTGTAGACCATGGTGTGCCGACATGAGTATAGGAAAAATTAGCAGTCGGGTCCACAATCCACCGACATACCCCTATAACACATGCTATGGCCTAAAGAGGCATAATACCAACGCAATAGAATATACCCAGTAGGAGTAAACTTAGCCGACCATAAATAAATATAGCAAATCTGAATAATTGAAATAACTGGACCTGAATTCAAATAATTCAAGAAATAAATACTCAAAATGAATTTTAGTTGGGTTACTACACACCTCAAACCGCGTTCCACTAACGCCAATATTCAATGCATGCCTCAAACACGTATCAACTAGTCGTCAAATCAACCTAAAATCGAATTCTCGATAAATCTAATTAATTCCTAAAACCTCGAAAATCATTACTCCATACCAAATCCTAGATAAAAACATCGGGTAAACCTTTCATATAGGTTATATAAACCCTTAGTTACACCCCTCAAATTTTCAAATTTTATTTAAAAATTTATGGTCTAGCACTGTTCTGGACGCCGCCGTGCACAAAACCTCCACGGCATGCCTCATGGTTTCCTGAACGCTGTGACTAGACGCCGCCACGCTCAACCCCCCATGACGCCATATAAAGCGTGGGTTGGGGATTTTCCTCTGTTTTGGACGTCGTAAGTGGCACTATGGCCTCAAATGCCCACAGTGTGCTTGGCGGCGTCTGAGCTAAGGTAAGTTTTATGGGTTTCTCATACCCCTATCGGCTTGTCGCCGTGGTCCGCACTCATCCAAACCACTTGTCAAACATCCAAAATACCCTAATCAATCAAAACCCCTCAACAAAATTGTCCGTAACATAAACCCCGGGTTTTCTAGTCAAAACCTTAAAAATCCATTCAAAAACCATAGCAACAATACAAACACACCCAAAACACATCACCTTGTTGCTTCAAATTCATCACTTGACACCATAACCACACCACATAGCTATTGTGCTCAACTCACACCCCTGAAAACCTCGTCAAAACCTGAGAAATTAGGTCTGAAGCTTGTGTGAGGAGAGAGAAAAGGTGGTAAGTGTTGGAAAATGAGATATTTATACAAGAAATCTCATCTAATGTGTCCACCAAATCTCAAGGCACATTTTGAAGGTCAAGATAAGGTCAAATGGTTTCTAATAAGTGACTTAATTAGGGAACTCTAACCCTCATCCACATCCTTCTCTTGACAACCAAACCAATCTTTAGGCATGCCGACACCCGGTCACGAACTATTCAACGCGTACACTCGCATCACTCATGTATATACAACATTTTATATTGATTATTTAGCGTATTTTATCATTTATTGTGTGTATATAAACCCTCGGCCTAATGCACTAACCATTCGCCTCCCTGTTCCCACGTCTACACGCTACCTAAAGCGAATACCACTCACACTGTCTCACACAACATATATAATATAAACACACAACATTGTGATGCAAATAACCTAATTTGAAGAAATACATCACAAATCACATCAAAAAGCATACAAAACAGACTGTATACCTAATCCTAGCGTGCTCTGACCTAGTTGCAAGGTCCACGAAGTTCGAGCTGTCGTCCACGTCTGCAATGACGTCATACATAATGTCAATAATAATTGGGCCATTACAGTCCTTCCAACTAGTTGAAATTTCGTCCCAAAATTTAAATTTAACGAAATTCTTACCGACAAAAATAGTTAAGGGTATCGACGCTACATCTTAAACTCGAGCTCCCAAGTAAGTCCCTCAGTCCCGTGATGCTGCCATCACACTAATACCTTCAGGATCTCCCTGTTCCACTGAGTCTATCTCTTGAGACTCATAATCTCCATTAGTTGTTCCTCGTAGGTCACATCAGGCTGAACCTCAATCTATTGCATATCAACCATCGATCTCGGTCCTGACCTACCTAGCCTCAACATAAATACATGAAAAACTAGATGAACCCCCATTAACTTTAACAGTAACTCTAATCTATAAACCACGGTGTCGATGCGGGACTCGACCATGAATAGTTCAATAAACCTTGGTGCTATTTTCCCCTTGATGCCAAATCTTTTATGACCCTTCTAGGGCGAAACCTTCAGATACACTAAGTCACAATCTCATAGCTCAGGCCCTCGTGATACTTGTTCACATACTTTTTCTGTCTGTCCTGAGTTGCTTGTAGCCTCAATCGAATCTATCTAACCTTCTCTGTATGGTCGAAAACAACTTCAGGCCCACTAACCGCCACATCCTCTGGTGCTGCCCAACAAGCAGGTGATTTGCAGGGTCTACCATATAATGCCTCGAACTGTGGCATGCCAATGCTCGCCTGATAGCTCTTGTTGTACACAAACTCGCACAACGATTAAATGCTCTTCCCAAGAACCCCCAAACTACAAGATATACGCCTTGAGCATATCGTACAGGATCTGAGTTAACCTCTCCCACTGACCATATGTCTGAGGATGATATGTCGTACTAAACTGAAGCCTAATGCCAAACTGCTCCTACATACTCTCCCAAAGCTTCGATGTCAATCTTGGATTCCTGTTAGAAACAATCGATACTGGCACTCCGTGTAGCCTAATAATCTTTCGCTCAAAGATAATGCTCAACTGCAGAAAAGAGTACTTCATAGAGATAGGTATGAAGTATGTTAACTTCATCAATCTATCAATCACTACCCAAACTGCATCATGATGCCTCACAGTATGAGATAAACCACTGGCAAAATTCATCATGATGTGCTTCCATTTCCACTATGGAATGGGCAGCGACTGAAGTAACCCTATTAGTCTCCTGTGCTCAACCTTCACCTGCTGGCGTATATGACACGCTCTGACGTACGATCCCACGTCTACCTTCATCCCTGACCACTAGAAAAAATGCCATAAATCATGGTATATCTTATTCCTGCCAGGATGAACATTGTACCCCGAACGGTGCACGTCCTCAAAAATGTTGTCCCATAGCTCCTGTACCCCAGGTATCTACAACCTACCCCTGTGTCTCTAGCACCCATCTGATGAACCAGACCAATCTGTGCAACCCGAATCCTGAGCCAGACAACTGAAGCGATCAAAATGTCCATCAGTCGTTTGACACTCAGTAACCCGCTTTAGAAACACAGTAGGAACCCGTGTCTAACACCAAATCTGCAGCTCAACAATAGCCTCAGTTAAACACGTCACCGACACTACCTCCAACAATCCATGCTCATGTGTCATCTGTTATAGCACAATCTAGCTCTTAATGCCGCACTAGCTCAACACATCAGCTACAACGTTCGCCTTCCCAGGATGGTACTCAATCGCGAAGTCGTAGTTCTTTAGTAACTTGAGTCATCGTCTCTGTCCCATGTTCAGGTCCCTCTAGGTGAATAGATACATCAAGCTCTGATGATCCGTGAATAGTACGAACTGCTCTCCGTAGAGATAGTGTCTTCAGGCCTTTAGTGCAAACACAACTACCGTAAGCTCCAAGTTGTGCATCGAATAATTTCCCTCGTGGGGTCTCAATCGCCTAGAAAAATATGCAACTGGGTGTCCTTCATGCATCAACACGCATCCCAACCCAGTACCAAAAGCATTAGTGTAGACTAAGAAGCCTCTCCCCGCCTCAGGTAATGTTAAAACTGGTGCGGAAGTTCTTCAGCTCCCAAAATGCATTATCACACTCCTCAGACCACTCAAACCTAACATCTTTCTTAGTCAACCTCATCATTGGCATTGCAATCGAATATAAATCTTGCACAAACCGTCGATAGTAGTTCGCCAGTCCCAAGAAACTATGAATGTCAAAAATGGACTCAGGTGTCCTCCAATCAATAATCGCTCGAATCTTGTCACCATTAACGGATATACATTGACCATTGATGACGTATCCGGGAAACTTCACCTCACTCAGACAAAAATCACATTTGCTGAACTTAGTATATAGCCTGTGTTATCTCAGTGTCAACAAAACCTCCCTGAGATGCCTCTCTGCTCCACACGAGTCTTGATGTATATCAGGATGTCATCGATAAACACTATCAGATATCGATCCAAAAATGGCCTCAGAACTTTGTGCAACAAGTTCATGAAAATAGACGGCGCATTAGTCAACCCAAACA
This sequence comes from Stephania japonica, assembly GCA_039657345.1. Lineage (NCBI taxonomy): Eukaryota > Viridiplantae > Streptophyta > Magnoliopsida > Ranunculales > Menispermaceae > Stephania > Stephania japonica. The sequence goes on from CM077559.1 coordinate 40,401,918, forward strand.
GCATGCCTCTAAACTTAAACAAGCTGTAATGGCTAAAGGCCATCTTCTCGATGTCACTTTCTGGAATCCTTAGCTGATAATAGCTTGAGCGTAGATCAATCTTCGAGAAAAACTTGGCTTCTGCCAACTGGTCGAATAGATCATCAATCTTAGGAAATAGGTAACAATTTCGAATCATCACCTAATTTAGCTTCCTATAGTTCACGCACATCCGTATAGTACCGCCCTTCTTCTTCACAAAAAGGACTGGAGCGCCCCAAAGAGACATACAAGGATGCATGAGACACTTATGCAGCAAATTCTTTAATTGGGTCCTCAACTCCTCATGCTCGAATGCTGACATCCTGTATGGTCTACTGAAATCGGTTGTGTCCCCAGTATCAGCTCGATGATTAACTCAACTGCTGTAGGTAGTGGTAATCCTGGAAAATCATTGGGGAAAACCTCAGGAAACTTGCAAACAACTGGGACATCCTCACACGTGTCACTATCCTCAGCTCTAGCTCAACTGCCACCGTGAATGCCTCCATCTCCTGAGCTATTACCAAACAACCTCTAGTAATCGGCAAAGCTTTCGCAACTCTGACAAACATAAATAATGGAATACCCTCAATGTTAAAAGTTATGGTCTTACTAAAACAATCAATCTGCGCACAATATGTTGACAACCAATCCATGCCCAGTAAAGCATCAAACTCTAGGTACTCCAATACTCGTAACTTGGTCAGTTACTAGTGTCCCATGACCTCTACTATACAATCTCGGCATATCCGGTTAGGGTATATCTTATCCCCAGTAGCTGTACTGAGGATAAGGTGTATGTATGATGTTTGTGTTTGGAAACCTAACTGTCCTACCATGCGCCCCACAATAAAAGATAGGGTACTACTAGAATCAAACATAACATGCATCAAAACACCATAAATAAATAATGTACCCTCCACCAATTGTCACGTCACGTCCTGATCCAGCTGAGCAACTGCATAAGCTATAGCTAAGCTCTATCCCTGACCTACTTAGTCGGTGGTGGTGGTGGTGGTGGTGGTAGTGGTGATGTTGTCTGGCAATCAACCTTCATATGCCCCATTTGATGGCACTTGAAGCATCGTCGTCTCTCCTGCCAACCTGTCTGTGCCACAGCCTGTACCTGGCCCTGACCTTGGCCCTGACCCTGACTCCTTTGTCATCTGTCACGGCCTCCCCGATCTCTAGCCTGTTGAGTCTCTTATTGTGGCTGCTCAATACGTGCAGGTGCAACAACATAAACAACCTGTCAGTCATCACTTTAATATTTATTCCCTCGATGTGAAGGTCACCCAAGAGGGGATGTGAATTGGGTTACCGTGTGGTGGTGGTAGTGGTGATGTTGCCGGGCAATCAACCTTCATATGCCCTATTCGATTGCACCTAAAGCATTGTCGTCTCTCCTTCCAACCTGTTTGTGCCACAGCCTGTACTTGACCCTGACCTTGGCCCTGACCCTGACCCTGACTCCTTTGTCATCTGTCATGGCCTCCCCGATCTCAAGCCTGCTGAGTTTCTTATCGTGGTTGCTCGGTACGTGCAGGTTCAATAACATAAACAACCTGTCGGTCATCACGTTGATCTTTATTACCTCGATGTGAAGGTCACCCAAGAGGGGGTGTGAACTGGGTTACCGATTAGTTATCACCGTTTTAAAACTTTATGCGTAAATAACAATGATAATGCATACACCAACAATAAATATCTATGATATGCAAGTGAATGGGGTAGAAGAGATGGAAATGAGACAAGTGATATATAGTAGTTCGATCCAACCGATCTACATCCACTACCTAACCTCCCCGGTTAAGATTTTCAACCCCCATTTATATTATCAATAAGTGTTACACCCTAAGCCAATTAGCCTAGTGAATGCCTAGCCTTAACTAGTTCTTTTACACGATGCCTTATCGCAATAAGGTCTTATACAACCACGTAGCCGCAATTAGGATTTTCCCACCTAAACCCACCTAGGATATTTTCCCACCTAGCCGTAACTAGGATTTCCCTCTCGACTTAGATCCCACTAAGTCTTACAATCAAGATTTGAGTAATACAATGAAATACACTTTACAAAGTAAAGTGACACCAAGTTCAAATATAAGCAAGCCTCCTAGAGCCTAACCACTCCAATATATGCAAGTATGAAAACAATTGAGAAATGCAAATAGATAACTGATTTTATGCAAAACTCAAGTATAAAATCGTTTCAAATAATTTAATAAGAGCAAATCCGGTTTCAAATCCAATGAACAATAAGTTTGATAAAAATCAAGTTTAAGTGCAAACTATTGCCCAAATCAATCCTAGGGTTTAATAAATCAAGTTTAAATGTAAAACACAAGACAAATGTGTTTAACAACACAACAAGTAATTTTCCAAGTCAATCACATAAGAATATATAATTTAAGCACAAGAAAAGCTAGGAAATGGACTTTCTTACAACCCCAAGAAGATGACTTGTAAAATCATTTTTGGAGAGGTTGTAGTACTACTTAGAGTGCCTCAAGAGTGCGGGTTTTGATGTTGAATCAACAACTTCAAAGTATGACTTGAAAACTTCAAGCTCCTCCATTTGACAAATTTGAGCACTTGTGTTTTTTTTTGTTTTCAAAATCCCATTTTTTGTGCTTGTGTGTTTGAGAGTGTTCTATATATTTATAGACCAGTTTATGATCGTTCTAGTGGATCCAAGGGTTGAGATTCCATCAAAAATTCAAATTAAAGTGAATTTTTCAGCCTTTTAAAAAAGTTGTCATGAATGCAATTAACGCGCTAATATTCAGACCTAGCACGCTAACTCTGCACTAAGTGCGCTAATACATTTATTAACGCGCTAACTGCAGGGACCTCAAAATAAATATTTTGTCCCTTTGGTTAGCGATCCTTTGACGGTCCGGGACCCAACAAACCCTCATATAACATATCATACATGTTTGTTATGGGTCACATAGCCTAGTTGGGTAGTCCGGATTGTTGGGAAATAAGCCCTAGGTCAATCCATTAATAGTCTTTATGAATAAATTTTAGTTAATTAAATAGAGGATTTCATTTGTTGTTTATTATAATTGATTTGCATGTTTACATTATAATAAGATCCATGGGTATTTACAGAAATATCCTAAATGTCCCTAGTCGAATATTATACTAGGAACAATAATGAATTAAGACTAGTGTGAGTCTTGATTGATGATCATACGTATAGGAATACGAATCAAGATGATGAGTACTTGTTAGGGAACAAAGTACTCGACCGACCTGCTATGAGAACATCACATGTATTAATTCATAGTTGTTTCTCATAATATGTATATTATTCAGTCCTCTGAGTTGAGATTACCAGAGACTTCAACATTAGGAATACAGTGATTTGACGCAATCACACGTTGTCTTTAACAGGACGATTATAAAGGTTGTGATTGGTTACTGTGTGAATAATGTGGTGAAGTTGTGTAATCGAGATAGAATTTGACCCTCTCATATAGAGAGAGATATCCAGTGGATCCCTCAATGTGTTAGACTGTTAAAAGGCCTAGTCTAAGTGAATTGATATTGATCAATGTCACTTGGATGTTTTCAGTCTACCTAGAGATAGAGACTAGTACGATTGAATATGTTGGATGACAATTCCATGCCTTATGTTTGATTAAAAGGATATCGTGTGACAAAAGGATGTTATATACACTATTGATTAGGTTGTATCGATTTGATATTCGTACAGCTTGGGTAGTCATAATGTCTTGCTAGAGGCCGCTTATAACTTGTATACCAAAATGTGTTTTGGTACACTGCCAACGTTGTATGAGCCTATTGGTTTGCACACTAAGAATGGTTTTGCGAGATTTTAAGATGGTTCAGAAAAACGAATTTTATAAGATAAAATTCATGACAGAAACGTCCTTGTAGTGTATTACACTTATACTTCTTTAAGTAGGGGTATATGTGTAATTTACTTAATCGTCTATATACAAGGGTTGTATAAATAGACGCTTTGAGTTAGAATACACTAACAAAAGATTAAAAGGCTGAAACTCTATTTTCGTTTGAGAAACGACTTAGGGTTTTTGGTATGCTCTAGATCGTTTTGGAGAGAAACAAAAAGTTCTAGTATTCTCTCGAAGCTAGCACTTCAAATCTCGGCCGCTGTTCGTGTGTGGACTACTGATAGAGGGCGTTCATCATTGGCAGTGCCTCAGAGATCGATTAACCTTCAGAAAGATACATTGCGACTGAGGTATGATTAAGTTTTCATAGTTTAAATGTTTTTAATGGAATTAGATCCGGATCCTGTATGGGTTTTTGTCAAAATTGTTTTGTAATCTCCACTGCGCATGAACCCCAAACACCAACAGTGGTATCAGAGCCTTCGAGTTTGATTCCATTAAACTCACTGCATGTTTTCTTATGATATATGATTGAAAGAAAATAGTTGATGGATATGTGATATACATAAGTTTTCTTTGAGATTTATTATCATGTTTTGTGTATATGATACATATATTCCTGATTTAATTAAAATTAGTTTCGTACATGCTAGTAACCATGTTAGGTTAATTTGAATAATTTTAATGAATTGAGTTTCGTGTTCTATAATCCATGACACCATTATGTTCGATTGGGATAGTAGTTCATGATTTAATTACATGTTTGTGATTATTTGGATGAAGATCGAAATTGCAAATAATTAATTTTCAAAATTATTTATTTATAAATAATTAATTTTTAAAATTATTTATTTATCTTGTTATATCTGTTTTGTTATGAAGTTTCTATTTGATAAAGACAGATAACAAATTAGAATAGGAGATAAATATCAAGAATCTTGTTATTGGTGATATACTAGGATTCAAATATCTTAAATCTAAAATAAATAATTAATTTTCGAAATTATTTATTTATCTTGTTATATCTATTTTGTTATGAAGTTTCTATTTGATAAAGATAGATAACAAATTAGATTAGGAGATATAAGCAAAATCAGTTTCGTTATCCCTATTGGATAGGAGATAAATATGGAGAAGTTTGTTATTGGTGATATGCTAAGATTCAAATATCTAAAATCCTAATTGGATAAGGATAAGATGATTAGTTAGATGTGAGCCCGAGTTAATTAAAAATGTTTTAATTGACTTAATTTTGGATAAATTAAGGGGTAAATTTAGTAGTAAAATTAGCAAAAAATATGATTTTCTATAGAGAATTTCAATTTTCGAAATTGAGATTTGTCTTCTAAAAAAAAAAAAAGGGCGCTGCCCCCTGTAACCCCGTCCGCTGACCAACCAGCGGGACCGCCGTCTAACTAATCCTAACGCACAGAAATTTTTTTATTAGTGAACAGTATAAAAATCTCTAAATTGTTTAGTGATTTAACAAATCAATAAAATATATGATATTTCATTATTTACATAAAATCACTGAATAAAATTCCTCTATTAAATTTTAAGTCTCACGCCATCCATTTTAAACACTTGTCAAGGCCTTGATCACACTAATACAGTTTCAACTATAGCTGGGTGTGTTGGGTTTTTAGGTTCATGCGCAGCGGAGATTTCAAAACTATTTTGTGAAAAACTCTAACAGGATCCAAATCTAATTCCATTAAAACACGTTTAAACTATAAAAACTTAATCATACCTCAGTCACAATGTACCTTTCTGATGATTAATCGATCTCTAAGGCGTTACCAACGACGAACGCCCTCTATCAGCAGTCAGCACACGAACGGCGGCCGAGATTTGAAGTGCTAGCTTCGAGAGAATACCAAACCTTTTTGTTTCTCTCCAAAACGATCCAGAGCATACCAAAATCCCTAATTCGTTTCTTCTAAACGAAAAAAGAGTTTCGGCCCCTTTTAAAACTTTCGTACTTGTATTCTAACTCAAAGCGTCTATTTATACAACCCTTTGTATATAGACGGTTAAGTAAATTACACATATATCCCTACTTAAAGAAGTATACGTGTAATACACTACAAGGACGTTTCTATCATGAATTTTATCATATAAAATTCATTTTTCTGAACCATCTTAAAATCTCGCAAAACCATTCTCAGTGTGCGACCCAATAGGCTCATACAACGTTGGCAGTGTACCAAAACACATTTTGGTATACAAGTCATAAGCAGCCTCTAGCAAGAAATTATGACTACCCAAGTTGTACAAATATCAAATAGATACAACCTAATCAATAGTGTATATAACATCCTTTTGTCACACGATATCCTTTTGATTAAACATAAGGCATGGAATTGTCATTCAACATGTTCAATCGTACTAGTCTCGATCTCTAGGTAGACTGAAAACATCCAAGTGACATTGATCAATATCAATTCACTTAGACTAGGCCTTTTAACAGTCTAACACATCGAGGGATCCACTGGATATCTCTCTCTATATGAGAGGGACAAATTCTATCTCGATTACACAACTTCACCACATTATTCACACAGTAACCAATCACAACCTTTATAATCGTCCGGTTAAAGACAACGTTTGATTGCGTCAAATCACTGTATTCCTAATGTTGAAGGCTCTGGTAATCTCAAGTCAGAGGACTAAATAATATACATATCATGAGAAACAACTATGACTTAATCCATGTGATGTTCTCATAGCGGGTCGGTCCAGTACTTTGTTCCCTAACAAGTACTCATAATCTTGTTCGTATTCCTATACGTATGATCAACGTATGATCATCAATCAAGACTCACACTAGTCTTAATTCATTATAGTTCCCAGTATAATAATCGACTAGGGACATTTAAGATATTTCTATAAATACCAATGGATCTTATTATAATATAAACATGCAAATCAATTATAATAAACAGCAAATGAAATACTCTATTTTATTAACTAAAATGTATTCATAAAGACTATTAATGGATTGACCTAGGACACATTTCCCAACGGGGTGTATTGTGTTATCTTGGTGAGACAAGTTGGGTAAGAGTTACCTAAATGTTTAAAATGGTCCGACTTAATAAAGTCATCAAAATAGTTTTGAGCTTTAGGCAAATGATGAGATAAAAACATGCTAAGACATAAGACATCCCATATCTCAAAAAATGATCTAAAAATTATATAAGGTGTAATTGGTAACTGTTACCTACCAAAATAATCTAGTTCTGTGTTTCATGCCATAACTGTCATGGAATTAGGTGAAATATGTATTTTAGTCCCCTAAATAAATTGTACGTTTTAGGAGGGTTGTTAATTTAGTGAGAGTCTATTCCTCTATACTAAAATAAACTCTGCATAATTTTTATTGTAGATCAATGGCCTCTTCAAGTAACAATAATCCCCTGTCACTACGATCTATCCTTGAGAAGGATAAGCTATCTGGGACTAACTTTCTTGACTGGTTCAGAAACTTGAGAATCATTCTTAAGCATGAACGCAAGTTGTATATTCTGGATGCTCCGATCCCTGAGGACCCACCAGCCAATGCTACGAAAGCTGTGAAGGATGCGCATAATAAGCATGTCAACGATTATACTAATGTTGCATGTACTATGTTGGCAACTATGGTTCTTGAACTTCAGAAGGACATGGAACTAATGGAAGCCTACGACATGGCTATAACGCTGAATGAAATGTTACAACAGCAAGCTAGGCAAGAAAGGTTCGAGACAGTCAAGAACCTGCATTCTTGTAAGATGACTGAGGGTGCGTCAGTTAGTCCCCATGTTCTGAAGATGAAGGGCTATGTTGACCAACTTGATAGACTTAGATTTCCCATAAACCAAGAGTTGGCTACAGATTTGATCCTAAATTCATAACTGGAGAGTTACTCACAATTTGTGATGAACTACAATATGAATAATATGGAGAAATCAATTTCAGAGTTGCATTTGAGGCTCAAAACTGCTGAACAAAATATCAAGAAACCTTCTAGTAATGTGCTGATGGTCCAAAAGGGAAAGGGAATGAATAAGAAAGGCAAAGGCCGCTTATGACTTGTATACACTATTGATTAGGTTGTATCGATTTGATATTCGTACAGCTTGGGTAGTCATAATGTCTTGCTAGAGGCCGCTTATGACTTGCATACCAAAATGTGTTTTGGTACACTGCCAATATTGTATGAGCCTATTGGGTTGCACACTAAGAATGGTTTTGCGAGATCTTAAGATGGTTCAGAAAAATGAATTTTATATAATAAAATTCATGACAGAAACGTCATTGTAGTGTATTACACTTATACTTCTTTAAGTAGGGGTATATGTGTAATTTACTTAACCGTCTATATATAAGGGTTGTATAAATAGACGCTTTGAGTTAGAATACACTAACAAAAGATTAAAAGGTTGAAACTCTATTTTCGTTTGAGAAACGACTTAGGGTTTTTGGAATGCTTTGGATCATTTTGGAGAGAAACAAAAAGGTTTGGTATTCTCTCGAAGCTAGCACTTCAAATCTCGGTCGTCGTTCGTGTGTGGACTACTGATAGAGGGCGTTCGTCGTTGGCAGCGCCTTAGAGATCGATTAACCTTCAGAAAGGTACATTGTGACTGAGGTATGATTAAGTTTTCATAGTTTAAACGTTTTTAATGGAATTAGATTCGGATCCTGTTGGGGTTTTTGCCAAAATTGTTTTGTAATCTCCACTACGCATGAACCCCAAACACTAACACGGATATTTTCACAAATCCCGAAAATGAAAAATCTCGATTTCATGACTTGCGAGGGACTTTTCTGCAAATATGCAGTTTTCTTTTCAAAAACAAGTTTTTCTTTTTCGAAAACTTCCACAATGATTTTCAAAATGCGATGTGAGCATAAACTCATAGTTTGACATTGTTTAAACTTCTAGACCAAGTCAAGTTTTAAGTTTCACTTAAAAACATAAACTCATTGTTTGACATTTGAAAAGCTCGATGTGCATGAACTAATGCAATAGGCTTGTGTAAATGAACTTGAATACCTTACATCAATGTTACAACTCGTGGTTCGCTCTTTCGTCTTCTTTTCCTTATGTATGCTGAGTCTTGAACTTGAATGGCTTGGATACTCGAATACTTGTGATTGTCATGTTTTGCACACTTTGACGAAACTGAAATACACTTGATAAACTTATTAGTATATTTTCAACTTGTTTGTTTTCGTCAAAATCTCAGTTGGTGTTAGAGTGACTAATTACTTAGTCTAACACGATGCCCCTTATCGGACTATCTATTACCTTGACGACTACATTGATCCTGTCTCTATCTATCTGGCTAATCATGACGTTTCTTCGGCCTCTATTCAGGCCGAGAACTCTGACCTAGCTGATATGGATATGTTGAAGCCTCAAGTCTAACAGGCCTTTGCAATAAATACATCTCGTGGGCCAACGTTTGATCATAAATCTCCTGTAAGATACGAGCTCCACTAGACACAATAACACTCGCGATTATCTCATCCATACCTCAGACGAAGTAGTAAATCTGGAGACTCTCAGTACCCGCCACATTGATAGCGTACTGAATCAAGTATCTGAACCTCTCCATATACTGCAAAACATATATGATGCCCTGCCTAATTGCCAAAAACTCCTCCCTAAGTCTCAACTGAACCTCTATAAGGATGTACTCGTCTAGGAACAATTGTCTAAATTCTGCCCAAGTTGTAGGCTCTCGATGAATGTCAATATATGTAGTCCACCAAAAAGTTGCCTCTCATCTCAGATAGTAGCTGGAAAGTCATGCTTGATCTGCCTCTTCAACCTTCAACAGCTTGTGAAGCCGCCGATGAGTCAATAACCAGCGCCCAGCCAATTTTGGGTTGCCTACACCGTAGAAATATCCAGGGTTAAACCTTATGAACTCTTTAACCCTCTTCGCCTCAACTGACATCACACTGCCAGATGTCAAAACCACAGTATGCTGCTTAGTAGTCGTAGGTGTAATCATCATCGTGTCAGCAAGTGTAACTACTGGCGCACTCTACTCAACTAATGTCTCAAACCCTGCTGCCTGTGCCGTGACAACTGGTGCTAATGCTGCCTAAGTAGAAGGTGAAGCTAAAGTAGTAGTCGGTGCAGCTGTCGCCACTCGCTGACCCTAAATGTACTCCATAATCTCTATCATTTGAGCCTGATGCAGAATCTGGTGCTCCGTAACCCTCTGCAATAATGACTACAATGTCGACGTCTCCTTGGTTGGGTCACTAGTCTCACCGACCTCAAGCTGAGTTATCGACTGAGTAGAAGTAGGAGATTTTCTATCCATTTCAATCTGCACCGCAAAACGTGCATCAAATCAGCCTTAGTATATATGTAGACAATATGTATTATATAATCAAAACATATCACATATATATTCTAGGAACTACCTGCCTCACATCACTTCTCAACTAGGATTCTAGTCATCTCTTTAAGTTTCTACATCTAAAGTTTATTAAAGTTTATGCTCTTATTTAACTCCAAATCAAGCCCAAAGTTCCATAAACCAAGGCTTTAATGTAACAACCTAAAAAACTTAACCCGACTTGCGCTAAACTTATCAGGACCGTGACTCAGCTGCATGATAATTCGTAGTATTTAGAACTTCGAGAGTCGACACCAAAGTAATATTACATTTTTGTGATTTTTTGTATTAGTATTATAGTCTAATACGTGTCTCGAGCCATTTGGGTGACCATTAGTTCAGTGAGACTTTGCCTAAGTAAACGGGGGAGTTTAAAACATAGAAAATACTAATAAATGATTTTTTGAATAATTAAAATAATTTGTCGGGATGTGATGCTACTACGGGCACGTGACAAGGCAATTTATGAAGAAACTGAGGAGCGCAAGATCAACATGGGAGCTGAATAGTTAAGTGATACCTGAGTCACTTGAAGGAGTCGACAAGTAGAGTTAGGAGGGTTGAACAGCTTGCAAGGGAGGATGTAGGATCTACTTAGGGATAAGTGTATGTAGATTGATCAAAAGGGGTCCTATATAAGGCTTCTCTCATCACTTTTTCCCCATTTTCTTCTCTCTCCTCTCCTCTCCTCCTTTTCCTCTATTCTTACTTTGGGAACAAGTCACCACAGGGGGTGGTGCTAGACCGACGGAGTGACTCCCCTTCCCCTATTCAGTTTTTCTGTTTAGAGTTGTTCCTTTTCTTTAATATTTGGTTTTGCTATTTGTTGCTATTATATCTTTGCGATGACAAAGGTGGCTTGCCGGAGATGTTTTTAGTGTTACACTAAGGTCTCGGCAACTCCCAGAGCGAGCAACGCGCGGCGTTGAGCCGGTGTTGTTAATAGATGTTGGGTTTAGTTATTGTTGTTTTTTTTCAAACAAATTGGGATATCTAGGATTCTCGGACATTATCGATGTTTTTATGATGATTCGAAGCCAATTTCGGAGGGTTTTAGGTCCTATTAGGTGTTACTGATGATCGTTAAGCGTGGCATGATGGTTTGGTTGGGTTTTGACTCACCATATTTTTTTCAAATTTGGTTGTAGGAGGCGCCACACAGTTTATTGTGCACACGGCGTCTCCTACATACGTGAGAGACAGAGATTGAATGCGCGATTTCGTAATAACATCGTGCATGGCATTTTTTGGGTTTTCTCTAGATACAACGTGTCATAAATTGTATATAGGTGTTTATGTTTTGGTGTGGAGGCGTTTGGACCCAATAAAATATTTTGAACCATAAAGGCCCACGGTTTGTGTGTCCAAATTTAGTGTGTCAAAGCATTTTGTGTTCAATATATAGGGCGTGAACGGTACGCGTGGTGTGTAGATGATTGTGAGTTATGTGGTATGGTGTGTAAGGCCCAACAAGAAATCTGAAAGCAACAAGGGCCCAATAACATATTTCTTTCTACGACAGTGGCCCATAAGTTGTGTATATGTGATTTGTAAAGGCGTGGGTTTTTCATGAGAAACATGATCAAATTTATGTGGGTGTGTGTAATTCAGTGGATGGGTTTGTGCATTTTCACATTATTGTATGTGTGTATATGACAGACGCCGTGGTCAGGCATTGGGCCCATGGTGTGACCCATATACGTCCTGACCAGTGGGCCTTTTCTCACTTTTTATGCCTGTAAATGAACTCTTTTAAAGCCCAAGTGTTATGAGCTTCTCTATCGATTTAACCGAGTTTCTTAAGTCAGTTTTTACTAAAATTATTCCAAAACTTTGGGGCAACTTTAGGATTTACTTTAGGATGAATTAATGACCATAAACCAAATATTTGGGGTTCAAACCTTTGTCACGTAATCGACAACCCATGGGAAACGTGTTAGAGTTGTGGAGTGGTACCAGGATTGCTTCAGAACAGGTAAGTACACATGTGCTATGTATGTGTGTATGTTAATAAGCTAGTAAGGAAATATCATGTGATTTATACATCCTCTATTGATTGTTATTGTTGAATTGATCTCATGCTTGGTATTCCATTCTATTACTTAGCTGTGTGTTCTTAGTGTGAGTGTGTCGGGAAGGTATCATGTGGCTCGCACTAGCTGGGACAACGAGGGTGCCTCCTGCAGGGGTAACTGGCACTCACTAGTGTTGTGTGTACCTGGGTACTAGATTCGAGAGGTGTTGCGACGCGTCTCAATTTCAAGCTGCGTTAGTGTTGAGACATTGCCCGAGGAGATATTGCGAGTTCTTTGTCGTATTGCTATGAAGTTAGACCACTTATGAGCCTCTTTTGATTCTAAGAACACACATGCTTTCGTTGTTATTTATCAGTCTGCTTATCATGTTCCTTGAACTGTTAATTTGCCTATCTCTTTCAATTACTGCATGATATTTGAACTGTCTTATTTTTAAATCATGAATTACTGTTATATTCTTCTGGCACTAATTTCAATTTCTTTAGTTACTCACCGTCTAGTTTGTGACAGTGGATGCAAATAGGGTGGAGTGCAACAAGGTCAAGGGGCCCTGTCTAGGCGATTTCCTTTGAGGATTTAGCGACTAAACTTTGGAGACCAATAGAGTAGGTTTATTATTTACTTGATTGTACGTCGTTTTATATACATGTTTTCAATCATTGAACTTGGGATTTTATTGAGATTGGTATCATGTATTTATTCACTTCTCATATTTGATTGTACATGAATACTCGAGGTTTTCCACATTAATAGATTCCTGAATTTCCCTTTGATTGAGTTATTTCCCATTATTGTAGTTTAATTATTTTTTCGTTACCTATAACTTGCAATAACTCTTTCATAAAGTGTAAATTTAAATAAACGGAGGCCGACTAGGCTCGTCAAGTTTCCCAAGATTCAACTCGGGGGCTTGCACGGGTCTAGACCGGGCGTACCCAATTGCATGGGGAAATTGGGGTCGTCACATCTGATACCAAATGTAGCAACCCCAAAATTAGAGGCCCACCGCGTCATACGTCGCGGGCCCACAACCTTACCTAAACTGGTCTAGTTATGTCCCACGCACACCAAATCATCAATAAATCACATTGTCGCTAATTTTTCCTCAAGTTAATCATATTCAGTGAAACACTTAAATCAGTAAATCAGTATAGAAAAGAACTGTAAATTATGTAAAAAGCACTATTCCTAATGTGCCATTCAATCATCAACATATATATTTATATATATATATATATATATATATATATCTCATGTTCCATCAACACATCAAAAAGACCTCAGCAGGTCATATACATATCCAAGTGTCGCTCAAGTTCCAAAACCAACAGAAATCAAATAAAGTAAACAAACATACGAGTAGGGAGTAGCAGTCAATCACAAGAAATCCTCAAGCTTGCCCTTCCCTCTTCTCGTACTGGGGTTTGTACTCAGCCATCACAACAAAATAGATGATGAGTCCAGAGTGAGTAATTCTAGGGAAATTCATCGAGTAAATAATATAAATAAATGTTGGAATCAAAAGACTAATAAATAAACATGTAGAAGAAAAGAATCAAGTAACTAGGAAGGACCCTCGCATGTATATCAAATAGCAGTGAAAATCAAAGTGTATGCACAATCCAGGTCAGACTAGCACCATACTTCAGACTATCACCCAGGCACCGCCAGTGAGTAAACTCAAACTGACCGAAATCCATGTTGTTCGCTCGGTAGCCAGCGTAGACCACAGCGCACTGACATGAGTATAAGAAAAATCAACAGTCGGATCGACAATCCATCGACATACCCCTATAACACATGCTATTGCCAATTATGCCACAATGCCAACGCAATAGAATAAACTCGGCGGGAGTAAACTCAACCGATCGTAAATAAATACAAGAAATCAGAATAATTGAAACAACTGGACATGAATTCAAATAACTCAAGCAATAAATACTCAAAATGAATTTCAGTTGGGTAACTACACACCTCAAATCGCGCTCCAATGCATGCCTCAAACACGTGTCAACTACCCATCAAATCAACCTAAAATCAAATTCTCGATAAATCTAATTAATTCCCCAAACTTTAGAAATCATTATTATGTACCAAATACTCGATAAAACACCTGTTAAACTTTTGATATAGGTTACCCTAGGTAAACCCCCTAATTTCTCAAATTTTATTAAAAAATTTATGGTTTGGCACTATTCTAGATGCCGCCAGAAACAGTGTCGTGCACAAGGCCTCCACCACTCAACCACCCCTACGACACCATATAAAGTGTGGGTTGGTGATTTGCCTCTGTTTTGGACACCGTAAGTGCGCCATGGCCTCAAATGCCCACGACGTACCTAGCTGCGTCCAAGCCAGGGGAAGTTTTTTGGGTTTCTTGAACCCCCTCATCTTTTCACCGCGGTCCACGCTCGTCCAAACCACTCGTCAAACATCCAAATACCCTAATCAATCAAAACCCCTCGACGAAAACTGTCCGAAATGCAAACCCTGGGTTTTCTCGCCAAAACCTTAAAATCCATTCGAAAACCATAGCAACAATACAAACACACCCAAAACACATCACCTTGTTGCTTCAAATTCATCACTTGACACCATAGCAACACCACATAGCTGGAACGCTCAACTCATACCCCCGGAAACTTCGTCAAAACTCGAGAAATTAGGCCCAAAACGTAGAGAAAGAAATTGGGATTGAAGATCTAACCTTTTTAATCAAATCCTCTTGATCTAACACCTCCAAAGAAGCTCAAATCTTCACAAAACACTAGCCTTCTCTAGTGATTTTCGTCCAAGCTTGTGTGAGGAGAGAGAAAATGAGGTAAGAGTTAGAAAAATGAGATATTTATACTAGAAATCTCATCTAATGTGTCCAACAAATCTCAAGGCACATTTTGATGATCAAGATGAGGTCAAATGGTCTCCAATAAGTGACTTAATTGGGGAAGTCTAACCCTCACCCACATCCTTCTCTTGACAACCAAACCAATCCTCAGGCATACCAACACTCGATCCTAAATTGTTCTACAAGTCTAAAGTGACGACCCCAGTTTTCAAACCTAAACTGGGCCTCGCCCGGCCTAGACTTATGCGAAACCCCGAGACCGTTTCGACAAGTCATGCAAGCCTAGTTAGCCTTAACCCTTACCATTTATAATTCATTTACAATTTTATAGCATTGATTAGCGAATTATCATCAATATAGCAGAAACAAGGTTCAACCTAATCAATTAATCAGAACCATAAAAAGATAAGACATCCTAAAGTGTGGAAACCCCTCATATGTATATCATCATGAATGATCAGTAAGAGGAGAAGAACCCAATAGATATACATGCCCAAAATCTCTCACACACCCAAAACCCAAGTTTCAAAACATCATATATATACAATAATATAAAAATCACCTACTCAATCAAGTTGAAAGCTTGCTCTAATGTCCTCAAAGTAAATCTTTAAGCTCTGGAGCCTTCCCCTTGTTGGACTGTAGATCGACACTCCGTCAAACACAAGAATGACGAGCCCAGGTAAATAACGCCATGCAGAACAATAATACAACATTTCAAAATAAATAATCATCAGTCCACATTCATGTTGATAGAAAGAAAGGAATAAGGAACGCATGAAATGTATAAGACTGTAAAAAGATCAATCGAAATATGAATGTCCGAGTAACGAAATGGAATAGCAAGGAGTCCCGACAACAGTCATTGAGTCGAAGTAAAACTTACAAGACTCGGGTTCAGGACAAGAACACAGCCTACCAGCCCTAACCCTTGAGACTATGAGATATCCATAGACCTGAATAAGAGCCCCTAGCATACACTCAACCGAGAGATATCAACATCGTCTAGACAAGTGCTCATATCACAGATATTTAGTAACCATTACCCCCATGCCAATAGACCACTCAGCCAAAAGAGATTTCAACATATATGATGATAAACAGAGCAATAACAACAAATTAAAGCTTAAGAAATAACTGTAAAAGTTCTCACTGGTTTACTTACCTATAATCCAACTAATTACGCACTCAACGAACTCCCGAAGAGTCTCCTATGACCTCCCATGTCCCATCAATGTTCAAAATCCCTAATATACATTTAAATTGAAATTCCCATTAATTAACCTTATTCTATCTACTTTCATAACTTCATTTGTTCACCCATTTGGGTTGATTAACTAGGTATTAGGCCGTATTCGGACCCATTGAGATACCTGAGATATCTCTGAGAGTTTCTGAAAATTTTATAAAAATTCACTCATGTGAACAGTAACACGCCGCCGGTACGCTGTGGCATACAATAGCCTGGAAGGCGTCTCCACGACATGGAGATTAGGTCTCACTGTCCAACACGTATGTGAGTGACGTCGTGACCTCATTGTTCGTGGCGGCGTCCTCACAGCGTGTTCCCCTGAGGTTCAAACCAAAGTTGTACGTGAGTGACACCGTGAGTTGGAACACTTACGGCGTCGCCAAGGCGTCTTTTGCATAACGCCTCTGAACCGGGGTTTTTGACACCCCGGCTCATGTTGCCGTGCTTCAAGCCTATCCCAACTAGGACTAAACAACCAACACAACGCCAAACCACCCTCAGCCGCGTCAAAACCCGACCAAGCCACCGATTTTTCGAAATCATCCAAAATTCACCAAAAAAACCCAAAAAAAATAGAAAATCCCCAAACATCAAAAACACTTCACAAATCATGTTTTGATCACCCCATTGACTCCTAATCAATCAAAACATCCCATAAAAAATGATTTTCCGAATTTGTTGTCTGAATTTATCGTGACAAAATCTAACGAAACCAACATTGATACTGAGTCGGGAATCGAACTCTTACCTTAGAATTCACGATTGGTTGATCCCGTGGAGTCAAATCGCGTCGACAACCCCCGAAACTCCGTCGTTCTTCACGTGTGAATCAGTGAGGAGAGAGAGATAGAGAAAACGAAATGAGAGAGAAAAAAGGTGATGAGGGATGGGTTTTATATCCCCTCTCATCTATCCCTACACACGGATCTCGAGGCACATCCTTATGCCTCTGCACTTTCCATCCACCAACTGTGACACCAAATGGTGACTTTAATAGATGACTCAATCTCTTAACTTAACCGTTTCCCCGTACCAACAATCACACTCAAACGTCCTCGCACGTTTAGGACATTGGAATTAAACATTCGAGTAAGACAATATAGTATAAAACACCAAACACAAATAACATACATCGGTGTCGACAACCGAGAATTGGGCTTTGTATTACTACAAATGGGCCCACGTACGACCTAAATTGATACGTGGCACAAGTTAGAATTTACGGTCGTTATTGTCTTCCCAACTAATTGAAATTTCGTCCTCGAAATTAAAACGAACTAATGGAAAGACTTACCGAATCAAAATAGGTAAGGAAAATACTCGCACATATAGGACTCAAGCTCCCACGGGATCTCCTTGTTCCTCAGAATCATCACCTTCCTGTCCAGTATCTGAAGAGGTTGTTCGTCATAAGTTATGTCCTCCCTCAAGCCTATCTGGCTTAAGTCCACCACTGGCCGCCTGCTCTCACTTAACCTATCAAGTCTGAGCATCGATATGTGAAATACCGGGTGGATTCCAGATAACTGAGGTAGCAACTCCACCTCATATGCAACTCTGCCTATCTGTTTCGCAACCCTAAATGGTCCAATAAATCTCGGCGCAAGCTTCCCTCTGATCCTGAACCTCTTGTGACCCTTCAACGGAGACACCTTCAGGTACACGTAGTCCTTGACCTTGTACTCTAACTCCTCGTGATACTAATCATAATATCTCTTCCGCCTCTCCTGCGCACCTTTCAGCATCAATCTGATCAGGCGTATCTTCTCTGTGTGATCCACAACAATCTTTGGCCCAATAGCTGCCACATCATCTGGCTCTGCCTAGCAAGATGGACATCTACATGGCCTCCCGTATAATGCCTTAAACGGTGCCATACCAATACTGGTCTTATAGCTGTTGTTGTAGGCAAACTCACACAAGTGAAGATACTCCTCCCAATAACCACTGTATTCCAACACACACATCCTCAACATATCCTCGAGTATATGTATTAGACGATCTGACTGTCCATTAGTCTGTGGATGATAGGCGGTATTGAGATCAAACCGTGTGCTAAACTGTGTCTGCATGCTCTGTCAAATCTGTGACGTAAACTGTGGCCCTTTGTCAAACATAATCGATAAAGGTACACCGTGTTGTCAAACTATCTCATGCTTGTACAACAAAGCCAACCTATCCACCCGATGTGTGGACGAAATTGGTAAAAAGTGCACAAACTTAGTCAACCTGTCCACAATCACCCAAATATTGTCATGACTGAGCAGAGACCAAGGTAAACCACCGACGAAATCCATCGCTATATGCTCCCACTTCTACCAAGGAATAGGAAGTGATTGTAGTAACCCGCTAGGTCTGCGATGTTCAACCTTAACTCGCTGACAAATCTTACACCCTCGAACGTAATCAGAAACATAGGTCTTCACCTCCGGTCACCAAAAGAGACGACACACATCAGCATACATCTTGGTCCTGCCCAGAAGAACTATAAAACGCGAGCGGTGTACCTTATGAAGTATCTCATCACGTAGCTCAGTCACTGATGGAATCCACGGTCGCCCTCTAAATCTCAAGCATGAGTCTATCGACTAACTACAATCTAGATGATTTGAACTACGAGCAAACTTCAAAAATCTTCCATACTCCTCGTCAACCCACTGACCATCTAGTATACTTTGAATAGAGACAATCTGAATCCTCAACTGGCCAAAAATCAATACTCTAGTGCTGGTCAAAAATATCATCAGAATACAACCTCTCGACCGCCTCAAGTAGACTATACTCGTGTGTCATGTGGCAAGTAACAACTTATGAGTCTAACCCTTGACGGTTCAATGTGTCTGCAACCACATTGGCCTTCCCCGGGTGATACTCCAAAGAGAAATCATAATCTTTTAGAAACTCAAGCCAACGTCTTTGTCTCATATTCAAATCCTTCTGAGTAAATATGTACTTTCAACTTATGAGGTCAGTAAACAACACAAATCTCTCTTCGTATAGGTAATGGCACCAGATTTTCAATGAAAACACCACTGTCGCCAACTCCAAGTCATGCGTAAGGTAGTTCTTCTCGTGAACCTTCAGCTGTCGCGACGTGCAGGCAATCGCTCTACCATCGTGCATCAAAACACAGCCCAAACCAACTTTCGAAGCATCGGTATTCACCTTAAAACTCTCTGTCTTAGGCAATACTAGCACTGGCGCGATAGTCAAACAATCTTTCAAGGTTTAGAACGCCTGCTCACAACTGTCATTCCACTGAAATCTCACGTCCTTCTTCGTTAACTGTGTCATAGGTGCCGTAATCTTTGAGAAGTCAGGTACAAATCGCTTGTAATATCCTGCTAAGCCAAGAAAATTGCGAATATCTGACACTGATCTCAATGTAGGCCAATCAATCACTACTCTTACTTTAGCAGAGTCCACTGACACTCCGCCTGCTCCAACGATGTGTCCTAGAAATCTGATCTTCATAAGCCAAAACTCGCACTTACTGAACTTAGCGTACAATCAGTGGTCTCTCAGAATCTGCAACACCAATCTGAGATACTCCTCATGATCCTCATGAGTCCTGGAGTAGATCAATATATCGTCGATGAATACGATGACAAAGCGATCCATAAACTATCTCAACACTCGATGCATCAGGTCCATCAACATCGCAGGTGCATTAGTCAGCCCAAAAGGCATGACTGTGAACTGATAATGCCCGTATCGAGTGCGAAAAGCAGTCTTCTCCTTATCCTCCACTCTAATCCGCAGCTGATGGTACCCAGATCTCAAGTCTATCTTCGAGAACTACTGAACTCCTGTCAAATGGTCAAACAAGTTGTCGATGCGCAGAAATGAATACTTGTTCTTTACTGTCACCCAGTTCAACTGTCAATAATCAATACACAACCATAGGCTACCGTCCTCTTTCTTGACAAGCAGAACTATCGCTCCCTAGGGTGATATGCTCGGGTAAATGAAACCAAACTCTAGTAACTCATTTAGCTGACTCATCAGTTCTTCTAGCTCTCTCAGAGCTATCCGGTACGGAGGAATCGAAATAGGTTTGGTATCCGGGACCAAGTCGATAATAAAGTTGATCTCTCTAGGCGATGGTAACCCTCATAACTCTGTTGGAAAAATGTCAGGAAACTCACATACCACTGGTACCTCCTCCAACCTAGTCACAACTCGCTCTGTCGTACTCAATACACTAGTAAACGTCTCAATATCTACGCTAGTGGCGACTCTACCTCTAGTAATAGGCAAACTGGTCGAAGTCCCCTGAAAACTAAACTTGGAATGCTCTGGAATCTGAAATATGACCTTCTAACTGAAGTAGTGGATATGTGCATGATACGCACCCAACCAATCCATGCCCACTTATCCATCAAACTAGAGGAACTCCAACACTCTCAGGTCCATTGGCATGACATGACCCTTTATCTCTACCGAACAGTCAACATACAACAAGTTAGGGTAAATCTTGTCCCCAACAGCTGGCTAAGGATCAATGGTCTCTCTAATCTAATAGGTTTCAACAAATTATCAACCATACGACCCGAAATAAAAGATACGGTAGAGCCTGAATCAAACATAACATGCATGAAATGACTACAAATAAAAATCGTACCCTCAATAAGACTACGGCTGGCAGCCGGATCTGGTGTAACAACCGCGTGAACCTACTCCCAGCTCTGTTGCTTCTAATGGTATCCTCAACCCAATCATGGACATGCACTGATAAAGTACCCCAGCTGACCACACTCTCAACAGCCTCTCTAAGATCCTGACCCAGATTTTGTCCACTGTCCCTGCCCCAGTGCCTGACCAGATCTCTGTCCCTGTCTTTTTGCACCTAACTGGAACCCTGACCCTATCTCTGGCCACTGACTCTACTGTCAGACCTCTGATAAAACTATTGTTGAGGACCTGATTGCGTTGGCTGCTGAGGTGAACTAGCATAACTTTGCAGTGATGCAACTGGTACAATTACTGTAGACGGTGAAGACGCAACTGATGCTATGCTTTGCTCTGCTCTGCCTCCACTATCTCGCTCTCTTCCTCCTCCTATCATCTCTAGACCCTCTTAGTGACTGTGACGGTGCTGATGACGTTGTTGGTGCCTTGGTGTGTGTGCTCCCAAAGCTCTCACTAGCCATAACCCGCTCATAGGCAACTTGTAACGTGCTCGGAGATGTCGTCACTACCACTGAACCGATCGCATCCAGTAGACCGTGTAAAAAATAATAAGCCTGGTCGACATCGGTATCGGCTGCGCCATCGGCATACTCCATCGGACTCAAGTACCGATCCATATAATGCATAACACACAATCCTGCCTGTTGTCTGATCGTCTAAGACTCGACCCTCTTCCGATTACGGACTGTAGGAGGAATATACTTCTTGTGAAATCTCTCTCTGAAGTCAACCCAGTCCTTGGGCCACCCCTTCGACGCTACCATCGTGCGTCACCAAATATCAGCCTCGCCAAACAGACATGTTGAGGAAATGATCGACTGCATATGTGTCGGTGTAGCCAAGACCTCGTGGATCTTCTCGTGGCTCCTCATAAACTTCTATGTTGCCTCCTGATTAGTTCCCCCGTGGAACTTCCCCAACTGTTGTCTCATGAACTCTCGAGCCTGCCTCGCCTCAGGCGTCGTTCTAACACCAGTATTCGTCTGTGTGCTCGGCGCATCCTTTGTAGGTGTCTTTGGTGTATGAGATACTATCTCTGTCTGTGCAGGTACCTTCTTAGTCACTATGGGTCATACAAACTATGGGTGCTGCTGGTGTATCCTGAACTGTCAAAGTGCTCCCAGCTTGGGCAACTGAAGCAGATGAAGTACTAGGTGATCCTATCGCCTGAGCTCTCAATAGTCTGAGAATCTCTTGTAACTGTTGATCATGCAATTATATCCTCTACGACATGCCATCCAACTAGCCCTGTACGTCACCCGTACCAATATCGCCCGTACTAGGCTGATCGGCTATCACTATCTGAAAAAGAAAGTGATTCTAACAATCAGGACATAGCTATCGATAATATAATATACAACAATCAAATAGCTCATAGTCCAATTTTTATTTCCACAACTCTCCTCACTTCCTAACTAAGACTTAAGTTAGGTTCATAAGGTTCCACTCTAAGTTCAACCGTTCCTAACTTCCACTGATTAATGTCTTAATAGATTGTGATTTAAATCAAGAGCCGAGTATTTAAAACTTTGGCTCTGATACCAACTGTGACAGCCCCAGTTTTCGAAACTAAATTGGGCCCCACCTGGCCTAGACTTACACAAAACCCTGAGCCCATCTCGACGAGTCATGCAAGCCTAGTCAGCCTCAACCCTTACCATTTACCATTCGTTTACAATTTTATGGCATTGATTAGCGAATTATCATCAATATAGCAGAAACAAGGCCCAACTAATCAATTAATCACAACCATATAAAGATAAAACATCCTAGAGTATGGAAACTCCACATATGTATATCATCATAAATGATCAGTTAGAGGATAATAGCCCAATTGATATACATACCCAGAATCTCTCACACACCCAAAACCCATGTTCAAAACATCATATATATACAATAATAAAAAAAAATCACCTATTCAGTCAAGTGGAAAGTTTGCTCTCTGGTGCCTTCCACGTACTGGACTGTGGATCTGCACTCCGTCAAACACAAGAATGACGAGCGTAAGTAAGTAACACCAAGCAGAACAATAATACATCTTTTCAAAATAAATAATCATCAGTCCATATTCTTGTCGATATAAAGAAAGGAATAAGGAACGCATGAAATGTATAAGACTGTAAAAAGATCAATCGAAATGTGAGTGTCCGAGTAACGAAATGGAATAGTAAGAAGTCCCGAAAACAATCGTTGAGTCGAGGTAAAACCTACAAGACTCGGTTCAGGTTGAGAACATAGCCAACCAAGACTATGAGATATTCATAAACCCAGATAAGAGCCCCCAGTGTACACTCAACCAGGAGATATCAACAACGTCTAGAGAAGTGTTCATATCACAGATATTTAGTAACCATGACCCCCTTGCCAATGGACCACTCAGCCAAAAGAGATTCCAATTATATGATGATAAACATAACAATAACAACAAATGAAAGCTCAAGAAATAACTGTAAAAGTTCTCACTGATTTACTTACCTGTAATCCAACTAATTACGCACTCAACGAACTCTCGACACGTCTCCTATGACCTCTCGTGTCCTTTCAATGTTCAAAATCCCTAATATACATTTAAATTGAAATTCCCATTAATTACCCTTATTCTATCCAAACTTTCATAATTTCATTTGTTCACCCATCAGGGTCAATTATCCAGGTATTAGGTTGTATTCAAACCCATTGCGATACCCGAGAGATCCCCGAAAGTTTCTGAAAATTTTATAAAAACTCACTCATGTGAATGGTAACACGCTGCCGAGACGTCGTGGCATACAATAGGTTGGATGGCATCTCCACGACGTAGAGATTATGTCTCACTATCCAACACGTACGTGAGAGACGTCGTGACCTCATTGGTCGTGGCGGCGTCCTCACGACGTATTCCCCTAAGGTTCCTGCCAAAGACGTACATGGGTGATGCCATGAGTTGGAACACTCACAGCATTGCCACGGCGTCTTTTGCAGAATGTCTATGAACCGGGGTTTTCGACACCTCGGCTCATGTCACCATGCTTTAAGCCTATCCCAACTATGACTAAACAACCAACACAAGCCAAACTACCCTCGGCTCGCGTCAAAACCTGACCAAACCACCGATTTGCCGAAATCATCCAAAATTCATCAAAAATCCCAAAAAAAAATCCTGAAAGTCCCCAAACATCAAAACCACTTCACAAATCATGTTTAGATCACCCCATTGACTCCCAATCAATCAAAACATCCCATAAAACTGATTTTCCCAATTCGTTGTCCGAATTCATCGGGATAAAATCCAACGAAACCACTGCCAAAACGTAGATACTGATGTGGGGAATTGAACTCTCACCTTAGATTTCGTGATTGGTCGGTCATGTGGCGCCAAACCACATCGACAACCCCCGGAACCCCGTCGTTCTTCACATGTGAATCAGTGAGGAGAGAGAGAAAGAGAGAGAGAAAGAGAGAGAAAAAAAACGAAAAGAGATAGAAAAGAGGTGATGAGGGATGGGTTTTATACCCCCCTCTCATCTATCCCTACACGGATCTCAAGGCACATCCTTAGGCCTCTACTCAATCCAGCCACTAACTGTGACACCAAATAGTGACTTCAATAGATGACCCAATATCCTAACTTAACCATTTCCCCGTCCGTACCAATGCTCATACTCAAACGGTTTTGCACGTTTGGGACATTGGAATTAAACATTCGAGTAATACAATATAGTACAAGACACCGAACACAAATAGCATACATCGATGTCGACGACCGAGAATTGGGCTTTGTATCACGTCAAATGGGCCCATGTACGACATAAATTGACACATAGCACTAGTTAGAATTTATGGTCTTTACATCCAACATGTACACTTGCGTTACTCACATATATACGGCATTTTATATTGATTATTTAGCGTATTTTATCATTTATTATGTGTACTAACCATTCGCATCCCTAGTTCCCACGTCTACACGCTACCGGAGGCGAATGCCCGTCACACTATCTCGCACGGCATTTATAATATAAATACACAACATTGTGATGCAAATAACCTAATTTGAACAAATACATCGCAAATCACATCAAAAATCACACAAAACATATTGTATACCTAATCTGAGTGCGCTCCGACCTAGTTGCGGGGTCCACGAACGTTCGAGCTGTCGTCCACGTCTATAATGACGTCATACATAACGAAAATTAATGATTGGGTCGTTAGACGTCGTCGGGTGTTCACCCCACGATGCCACCTGTGGCATGACACTATTCATCAAACAAATTTTTTAGAAATTTTTGAAAACTTCGGGGCTTTGCTCGGGTATTCTAAAGGTTCTGTATACGACCCAATACTCGGGTAATCGCCCAATCACGAGTATGAATAAAATTATGGAAAATTAGGGAAATTGAGGAAAAATAATGTGAATTGTAATTAAATGACTACTGGGTGTGTAGTACATTGACGGGCACACGAGGATTCGTAGGTGACGAGTCGGACTCGTGTGGGTGTATTAGTTGGATTACAGGTAAGTAAATCAATGAGGAATTGTACAGTTATTTCATTGAGCTTTAATTTATTATTGTTATCACACTATTCCTATTTTAGAATTTCATTCTGATTGAGTTGTCTAATGGCAAGTGAGTCAATGGTGATCCTTAGAAAAAGTGGTGGTTTAAGGTAACATACAAGTGTCATGACCTCGAGATGCACTGCACATTATATTGATTTTATGCGAGATATGAGTTCTTAGCTGGATTGCTGGGACGACTCTCGATCTCGAGGATTTAGGATTGTTGGGTCTTGACCACATCCTAAACTCCGAGTCTTGTTGAATTGGCTTCGACTCAACGACCGTTTGGTCAGGACTACTTACCCCTCCCTTTTTGATTTGTTGGACACTCATCTTTCTATTGATTCATATTTATTTACATTCTTGATATATTCATGCATTTCCTGCACCTTTCTTTCTATCTGCATGAATTAGACTGCTTATTTATTTTGAAATGTTGTATACATTCTGCTTTGTGTTACTTACCTAGGCTCGTCATTCTTGTATTTGATCGAGTGCAAATCCGCAGTCGAGCAAGGGAAAGGCTCATCAGTTCAGTGATTAGCTTTAATTATACCAGAGTAGTTTTCCCTCTCTGACTGATGTAGGTGTTCCTACTTTTGTATTATGTATGTATATTGTTTTTTATCACATGGGGTTATAGGTTTTATGAAAGATCTTGGGACATGTATACATTGATATTACGCTCCTTTAACTTGATATGTTGATGATGGTATACATATGCGGGGCTTCCAACTCTAGGTTTTCCTGACTAATGTCTTAGAGTTGTTTCTATTAGTTTGAGATTTTAATGTTTCTACTATACTCTAATAACTCACTAATGTGATTAACTCATTTAAATTGCTATAATAAAGTTTAATTAATGTATAATGGTAAAGAAGGCTGACTAGGCTTGTGTTAACTCAACGAGATTGGCTCAGGGGTCCATGTAAGTCTAGGCTGGGCGGGGACCAATTTAAGGTTGTGAAACGGGGGCCGTCATACTGAGGGAGTTAAAGGAGTTAAGATCACAACTTGATGAGTTGTTAGAGTTGGGTTCATTCACCCGAGCATGTCACCTTGGGGCGCGTCGGTCTTGTTTGTTAAGAATAAAGATGGCAGCCTGCGATTATGTATCGATTACAGAAAGCTTAGCAGGTTACAGTGAAGAACAAGTATCCACTTCCTCACATTGATGACTTGTTCGACCAGCAGACGAGCACAGTGGTTCTCAAAAATTGATTTGAGATCTAGGTACCATTAGTTGAGGATTAGAGCACAGGATAGAGAGAAGACTGCTTTTCGCACTTGATATGGGCACTATCAGTTTACAGTCATGTCTTTTCGGGTGACTAACCCCCAAGCAATGTTTATAGTTCTCATGCATCGAGTGTTGAGGGGAGCACTTGGATAGGTTCATCGTTGTATTCATCGATGACATCCTTATCCATTTGAGGACCCGTGAGGATCATGAAGAGTACCTTAGGATGACAAAGACTGTGAAACCACACCCAAGAGGGGGGTGAATTGGGTGTGTCGAGAGGTTATTGCCTTTTTGAATTTTTATGCGCAAATAACAATGAATTTCTATGCTATGCAAGTGAATGGGATAGAAGAGATGGAAAGTGACACACGATTTATAGTGGTTCGATCTAATGATCTACATCCACTCCCTAACCTCTCCGGTTAACATTTTTAAACCCTCACTTATATTCCAAATAAGTGTCACAACATAAGCATACAAGCCTAGAATGCCTAATTACAATTAGGACTTCCTATCTAATCGCAACTAGAATTTGTGCCTAGCCTCAACTAGGCCTTCCCTTTTGACTTAGATTCCACTAAGTCTTGCAATCACACAATTACAACAATTTGCTCAAAAATAATGAAGTACACATTACAATATAAAGTGGTATCAAATTCAAACACTAGCAAGCCTCCTAGAGCCTAACAACTCTAATGCATGCAAGTATGAGAATGAATGGAATATGCAAAATATGTCACTGATTTTTGTTGCAAATCCCAAGTGTGAAATCGTTTTAAATTCTAATGTATTAGTGCAAAACCGATTTCAAAGCTAAGAACAATAGTTTAACAAAAATCAAGTTTAAGTGCAAAACTTTTGTTCAAAATCAATCTTAGGGTTTAACAAAATAAGTTTAAATGCAAAACCTAAGATGAAGGTGTTCAAACACACAACAAACTGATTTTTAATTCAAATATACAAAACTATGTAGATTAGGCACAAGAAAAAGTGCTAGAACAAGGACTTTCTTACAACCAAGAAGATGACAAAGGAAATCAACTTTGAAGAGATTCTTGTACTCCTTTTGAAGCTTCAACAGTGTTGGATTTTGGAGTTAGTGGATAGCACCAAGAATCTTCTTTGTCTCCTTCACACAAATCAAAGTTCTTCTCTTTGAATATTTTGAGCTTTTGAGTGTGTTTCTTCCTTGTTGGGAGAAAACCATGTTCTTGGTGGTTTTATAGTGTTAGGTATCCCATCTTGACAGTTTGTGACCGTTCTAGGGATCCAAGGGTCTAGAATTCATCAAGAATTCAAATTAAGGTTTGTTTTCCAGCTTTTTAAAAAAGCTATCAGGTAGGCAATTAGCACGCTAATGTTGAGACTTAGCGCGCTAACTGCAGGGAGCTCAAAATAAATATTTTATCCATTTGTGTTAGCGACCCTTAAACACGTCCGGGACCCAACCAACCCTTATATAACATGTTATACACGTTTGTTATGGGTCATTAAACCTAATTGGGTGGTCCGGATATTTTTACAAATCCCGAAAATGGAAAATTACGATTTCATAACGTGCGAGGGACTTTTCTGCAAATTTGCAATTTTTCTTTTCAAAAACCTTTCAAAAACAAGTTTCTATTTCGAAAACTTTAACAATGATCTCCAATATGCAAATGACCATTAACACATAGTCTCACATTGTTTAACCTCATAGACCTAGTCATGTGTTAGAATTTCATTTTGAAACTTCAAGTTACCTCATGACTTTTGAAAATTAGTTTAAGAAACTCGATATGCATGGACTAATGCATTTGGCTTGCGTGAAAGAATTTGAATACTTTACATCAAAATTACAAATTGTAGTTCGATCTTTCGTCTTCATTCCTTCATGAATACCGAGTCTTGAACTTGTATGACTTGAATACCCGTGATGTGTTGTTTTGCATCCTTTAACAAAAACTAAAATACACTTGATATTAATTAGTACATTTTCACCTTGTTTGTTTCCATCAAAATCCCGGTCGGAGTTAGAGTGACTAACCACTTAGTCCAACAGACTACCTTAGGATGATTTATAGATACTGAGGGAGCACAAATTGTTTGCCAAGTTCAGTAAATGCGAGTTTTGGCTTACAGAAGTCAGATTTCTTACGCACATCGTCGAAGCTGACGAGGTGTCAATAAACCTTACAAAGGTCAGAGCAGTGATTGATTGGCCTACATCGCGATCAGTGACAAATATTCGCAGTTTTCTGGGGTTGGCAGACTATTACAAGTGATTTGTTCAGGACTTCTCGAATATTGTGGCACCTACGACACAATTGACGAAGGACACCAGATTTCAGTGGAATGAAGATTGTGAGTAAGAGTTTCTGACATTAAGGGAACGTTTGACTACCGCTCCAGTTTTGATGTTACCTGAGTCAGGGAAAGTTTTGAGGTGAACACCGATGCTTTTAAGGTCGGTTTTGGTTGTGTATTGATGCAAGATAGTAAAGTGATCGCCTACACATCTTGACAGCTGAAGATTCACAAGAAGAACTACCCTACACATGATTTAGAGTTAGCGCCAATGGTCTTCGCACTAAAGATTTGGCATCATTATCTCTACGAGGAAAGATTTGTGTTGTTTGCTAACCACAAGAGTTTGAAGTACCTCTTCACTCAGAAAGAGTTGAATATACGACAAAGGCGTTCGCTTGAGTTCCTTAACGATTGTGATTTCTCTTTGGAGTACCACTCGGGGAAGGCCAATGTCGTTGTAAACGCATTGAGCCACATAGGGATAGACTCAAAGATTGTTACTGGCCAAATGACATACGAGTATGGGTTACTCGAGGCAGTTGAGTTGATGTATTTTGTTGATACCCTAACTGGCACTAGAGTGTTGATTTGTGGGGAGATGAGGACTCAAACATTGTCGATTCAAAGGGTACTTGGGGGTTAGCAAGAAGATGAGCAGTACCAAAGGTTCTTGGAGCTCGCTCAGAGTCTGGATCATCCAAATTAGAGTCAGTTGACAGACCCATGCCTGAGATTTAGAGGGCGACTGTAGATTCTATCAGTAGCTGAGTAGGTGATGAGATACATTATAAGGCTCTCCGCTCACGTTTTGTGACGGTCCCAAATTCTGAGGCTACCCCGTGGCCAGCTACTTCCCTGCCTCAGCACCTGAAGCCTCTGCCACGTTATTCATACTCCTCATTTGCCTGATACCTTGGCATGTCTTGTCAAATGATTCGTAGCTTATATATAGTTTTAGATTTAACCATAAGCTAATTTAAACATTTTTAATGAACAACAGCAAAAGTCTTTATATTGCCAAAATGAATATATATAGTTTTAGTATTCAGCCTATAATGGAAATCCAGGCAATACTGTGCATACAAGCGATCAACTATAACAGTATATGTATACAAGCACAAGTCTGAAACATAGTCTCCAATTCACAAAAGATATACAAAATATCAAAAATATAAATATCAACACACGTACTAGCAGGCCTCAGCATAGGTAAGTCAGATGTAATCGCTGAGAATCCCCTTACCCCTACTAGTACTAGGATCTGTGCTCAACCATCACAAAAGGTAGATGACGAGCCCAGTAAGTAAAATCCCAAGGAAAACCACTGTGCATCATAATAAAGAATGTAAATGGAAACCAATAAATAGTGTTAAATAAATATGCGGAAAGAAGAAGAAATGCAGACAAGTGCTCAAAGCTCATCGCATGAATATGAACACAAAGATATACAAATGGGTATAAACCAGCTATCCAAGATGTGTATTGAGGACCAGGAGCCCTGTCATGGCCTACACCATCGACCCTATGACTGTGTCCTAGACTACACACCTAGCAAGTGACCACACAACCCCCGGATACATAGACGGGAAAACTCAACCGTCCCAGTAAGAATAGACTCATAGATTAACAATAATTCACAACTCAAATGAAATAACAATAAGTAAATTCAGTAGTGGTGTTCAGTTAGGTTTTACGTACCTCAAACCGCGCTAAAAAATTCCAAAAATACCCCCCGTCCGACCCCCGACTAGTCCCCGACTCCAACTACTGTCCCGTGACTCCTGAGATCTAATTCCAGGGTTTATTGGTCAATTAATTACATTTATAATCCATTAGGTTCGATTTTCATATTTTAATTAAAGTTCAGGGGGTATTAGCGCGCTAGTCAGATCAATTAGCGCGCTAATTGATCTTCGACACTGTTCATCATCTTCCCCAGCGTGATTAGCGCGCTAGTGTTCATCACCTAGCGCAATAATTGCATGCTGCCCAGAATTTTCATAAACGAGTTTTTGGTTTTTCTGGTTCCTAAACTCATCACAAACATCCCACAACAATACACACACCTCAATAACATCAAATTGCTCTCCAAAACACCGATTAAACCCGAATTTTCACCCAAAACAGAAAATCAAAAGTGTGCATGTTGAAATTTTGAAATTACCAAATTCCCTCAATTTTCCACAAACTCAATTCAAACTCACATAATTCATCAAACTGATCCTCAATAACAATAAATCAATTAAAAACTGAGATGAATTCTCAAAAATTGGTCTAAACCTCACATACCCAACCACATCCAATTTCCACGAAGAAATGAAAGAATTTGTCAGTAAAATACCTTAAATTTCGTGGTTTAGCTCCTAAATCTCGTCTCCAAACATTCCTTTGCCTTCCTAATAGGGGTTTCTCTCCCAAAACTCTGAAATCTTGGTTGAGTAATGGTTTTGGGTTTGCAAGTCACACGATCGATGGTATTTATATGTTGGTTTCTAATCTGGCGTTCACACACCTCTCGAGGTTGATCGGACGGCCTTGGTCAAGCCTGTGTCACTCAGTTCCTGGACACCCTATCATGACACTAGTTGCCTTATTTTAATCTGTTGTAAATCTCGAGGATGATCCAAGGTATACTGATTATTTAGTTCAAACTATAGGACTAGATTAATTTCAAATTGATTTAACTTATAAAACCTATTCTAGTCATCAATAATTTCCATAAAATGATAAGTCAGGTCACACTAATTTTCCAACTACCCGGCACCCTGTGCCCCGTGTCCGGCATGCATCCCGAGGCGGTCCCACACTTAGTGTACCTAATTGATTTTTAGCCTAAAGTTATATTTAAATCCCATTAAATCAAATCCTCAACCTTAGTCATGCTTAATTAACTAAATCTAATCAAACCCCAACGCCCAGCCTCACAACTACCATACTCTCGCGTTGGCGCATTCTACAACACAAAACCCCAGCGCTCAAATTCGCCCGACAAGTAATTATAAATACACACCTGTGATGAATAATACCTCATAATAAAAATAATATTAATACATCACAGAACTCAGGAAAACACCAATACACAGTCAATAACTAGATGCGGTCATGCCTAGCCTATCCGCGACGTCCACGTGTCATCCAAGCTGGCGTCCTAATCTGAAATTAATTAAAATAACGGCGTTAATAAATAACAGGCCGTTACACGTTTTACGATTCATCCAAGAAGGACCAAGATATATGCTGATATGCGTCGTCTTTTCTAATAATGGGGGATGAAAACCGATGTTTCAGATTATGTTCGAATGTATGAGATATGCCAAGGAGTTAAAGCTGAGCATCGCAGACCCGACGAGTTATTACAACCACTTCCCACTCCTCGGTGGAAGTAAGAGCATATCGCCACGGATTTTGTTAGTGGGTTACTTCGATCTCATCGCAGACATGATATTATCTGGGTGATTATGGAAAGGTTAACAAAGCATGCGCACTTTTTACATATCTCAACTACACATCGGGTGGATAGGTTGGCGAGTTTGTATGAGCGAGAGATTTTTTGACTACATGGTGTTCCGTTATCGAATGTGCTTGACAGAGAGCCATAGTTTACATCAAAGATTTGGTAGAGCATGCAGGCATAGTTCAGGCACATGGTTGGATCTTAGTACCGCTTATCATCCACAGACTTACAGACAGTCAGAGAGATTGATTTATATACTTAAGGATATGTTGAGGATGTATGTGTTAGAGTACGATGGATCATGGGACGAGTATCTTCATTTGTGTGAGTTTGCCTACAATAACAGATATCAGGCCAGTATTGATACGACACCATTTGAGGCATTTTACAGTAAACCATGCAGATCAACATCTTATTGAGTGGAGCATAAAGATGTGGCAGCGACTAGGCTAGAAATTGTAGTGGATCACACAAAGAAGATACATCTGATCAGATTGAGGCTGAAAGGTGCGCATGAGAGGCAAAACAAATACTACGATATGTATCACAGCGAGTTAGAGTATCAGGTCGGGAACTATGTTTATTTGAAGGTGTCTCTGATGAAGGGTCACAAGAGGTTTGGGATTAAAAGAAAGCTTGCGTCGAGGTTTATTAGTTCATTCAAAGTGGTGAAACGGATAGGCAAGGTTGTGTATGAGTTGGAATTGCCACCTGAGTTGTCTGGGATCCACCCTATATTTCATGTTTCAATGCTTCAACTGGATAGGTCGAGAGAGGGCAGACGATCGACAATTGACTTGAGCCAGATAAACTTGAGGGAGGACATTACCTATGATGAGAAGCCTATTCAGATTTTGGACCGTATGGTGAAGATTATGAGGAACAAAGAGATCCCATCAGTCCTTGTCAAATGGTAGCATCAAGGGGACGAGGAGCTAACGTAGGAGCTCGAATCATATATGTGCGAGTACTTTCCCTACCTCTTTTGAGTTTGATGAGTTCTTTCCTTGAGTTTTGTTTTAATTTCGAGGACAAAATTTCAATTAGTCGGGAACCCTAAAATATAACTCATGCCACATGTCATTTTAGGTCGTACGTGGGACCATTTATCATGATACGCATGTTCATTTCTCGATCGTCGACACCAAAGTATGTTATTTTTTCTAGTGTTTGTATTACATATATTATTACCCGAATGTCAATCCAATTGCCCAAACATGTAAGGAAGTGTACGTTGAATGTATTTAAGTCACAGATTAGTTCGGCCTAGAGAAAGGAGTACCGGGTGAATGGAATACGAGTAAACAGAGTCCCAAGGGGATAATTTTAACAAAACACTAAAAAAATATAATTAAATGTGATAATTAATATGACGGCCCCAGTTTTTAAATCTTAAACTGGGCCCCGCCCGGCCTAGACTTACATGAAAATTCGAGCCCGTCTCGTCGTGTCACGCAAGACTAGTCAGCCTTTCCTTATTTACCATTCGTTTACAATTTTAAAGCATTGATTAGTGAATTATCATCAATATAACGGAAGCAAAAACTCAAACTAATCAACATTATCACGACCATTTTAAAATAAGACATCCTAGAGTGTGGAAACCCCCCATATGTATATCATTATAAATGATTAATCAGATGAGAATAACCCATATAGATATACATACCCATAATCTCTACAAAAACCCAAACCCATGTTTCAAAACAACTATATATAATAGTAATATAAAAATCACCTAATCAGCCAAGTGGAAAAGGTATGCTCATATATCTTCAAAGCAAATCTCCAAGCTCTGGAGCCTTTCCCTTACTGGACTGTGGATCTGCACTCCGTAAAATACAAGAATGATGAGCCTAAGTAAGTAACGCCAAGCAAGATATAATTACAATATTTCGAAATAAATATATCAATCTAATTCATGCAGATAGAAAGAAAGGAACAGGGAGTGCATGAATACACAAGACTGTAAATAAATCAATCGAATATAGAGTGTCCTAAATACAAAAATCGAATAGCAAGGAGTCCCGACCAAAAGATCATTGAGTCGCGGCAAAGCCCAGCAGACTTGGGTTCAGGACGAAAACATGGCCTACCAATCCTAACCCTTGCGACTATGAGATATCCACTGACCCGGATAAGAGCCCTCAACATACACTCAATTGGGAGATATCAACAGTGTCCAGATAAGAGCTCATATCGCGGATAAAAGTAACCATGACTCACTTGCCAATAGACCACTCAACCAACAAAGAATTTCAATAAAACAAATAGGTAAGCAGAGCAATAACAACAAATTAAAGCTCAAGAAATAACTGTAAAATTCATCACTAGTTTACTTACCTGTGTCCAACTAATACGCACTCAACCGAACCCTGACTCGTCTCCTACAAATCCCGGATAGCCCGTCAATCACTAAAACCCATGTTAACCATTTAATTTGAAATTCCCATAAATTACCCTCATTTTATTCAATTTTTCCATAATTTTCTTCGTTCACACAATTTGGGTCGATTACCCGAGTATTCGGTCGTATTCTAACCCATTTGGATACCCGAGAGATCCTCAAAAGTTTCCAAAAATTTTATAAAAATTGGGCCTGTGAACAGTGTCATGTCGTGGTGGCGTTGTGGCAATCATTGGCCTGGGCGGCATCCTTGCAACGTGGGCACTAGGGCTCACTGCCCCAGACGCCGTGGGTGGCGACGTGACCCCATTAGTCTTGACGGCGCCCTCGCAGCATGGGACACTAGGGCCGTCTGCCCCAGATGTCGTAGGTGGCGCCGTGAGTAGTGTGTGCTAACGGGGTCGCTAGTGGCATCCAAGCCAAAACGCCTGTAAGTCGAGGTTTTTGACACCCAGGCTTGCGTCGCCGTGTTTCAAGTCTATCCCAACCACGTTAAAACCTTCAGCACAATATCAATACCCCCTCGGCTCGAGTCAAAACCTCGAAAAACCGTCTAATTTCGAAAATCAACCAAAATTCCACAAAATTCCCAAAAGTTCAGCAACTTCTCAAATCAACAAAACAACCTCACAATTCAACAATTGATCATTCTCCTTAATCCAAATTCATCAAACAAAACCATAAGAATCGATTTCCCAAATCGTTGTCTGAATTCATCACGATGACAATACACAAAAATACTGCTAAAACGTAGATACACACTTAGAGAACCGAAATCTTACCTTAGTTTTCGAATTTGAACGTTCCTTTGGCGTCGAATTACGACAAAACTCCCTAGGAACCCACACGTTCTCGCGTTGATTAATCGATGAGAGAGATGAGAGAAATGAAATGAGAGAGAAAAGGTGATGGTGGGTTATATTTATACCCCTCACCCATCAATCCCCATACACGGATCCCGAGACCCATCCTATGGCTCTCACTTAGTCCATCCACTAACCTTGACATTCATGGGTGACTCCAATAGGTAACTCACATCAGCACTTAGCCGTTTTCTCTCACTATACTCGCATTTCCGGACCCGTTCTATACCACGACTCGTTCGTCGCGTCGTCCCAGACGTACCAAAGTATCAAACGCGACTTTCAACTTTTAATTATTATTTATTATGTATTTAGTCAATGTTTTTTAATTCATTAATTTTCCTGGACTGCTAATTACCTATCAACTGTTCGCCTGCAACCCACTATTCGCGTTCCAATCAAGCCGAACCCATTTCCCAACACCAACACTCACACTCAAATGTCTTCGCATGTTTGGGACATTGGAATTAACATTCGAATAATAACATATAATACAAAACACCGAACACAAATAACATACCTCAGCATCGACGACCGAGAATTGGACAACTGTATTACGACGAATGGGTTCATGTACGACCTAAATATACATGTGGCACGAGTTACATTTTAGGGTCGTTACAATTAATCAATATGGGAACACATTATTGTCATTAGTATTTTCAATTGCATGCGATGGCGCGAGTAGTGGTGCAGGCCAGGTATCGGAACACCGAAAGGAAAATCAATCATTGTGCTTGAAAAGATAAGACCAACAAACCAAGTACCCAACTAAGTCCCAAAAGTTGTTGGGGTGAACCTATGTAATGGCCCCAAATTCCATAATCCTAGAATCAGGCACCGCCCAGCCTGTATCTACGCGAACCCTCGAACCAATCTCGCCGAGTTACGTAGGGCCAGTCAACCTATCCTTACCATTCAGTCATTTATTAAGCATTTAAATATAAAGTCAATTAATTAGCGAGTTATCAAAGTATAAAGCGGAAACAATAAATCTCAACTAATCAATTAACCTCGAAAGCTCCAAGTTAGGACAAAAACCTAAGGTGTGGGAACCCCATATATCATATATATCATGTGAATCAATGAGAGTATCATCAAGGTTATACAATCTCTCAACCCATAACCCCATGTACAAAAACAATATATGTAACTAATACAACCAAAAAGTCACCTATGTCGGCAAAGGAGGGCCGCTCAAAGTATATCGCCTAGCTGTACAGCCTTTCCTTTGCTGGACTGCGAATCTGCACTCACTCAAACACAAGAATGACGAGCCCAGGCAATTAATGCCAAGCAGGAACAACAATAAATACAATATTTTGAATTAAATAAATGAACAGTCAATTCATGCAGATAGAAGAAAAAGACAGGGAGTACATGAATATATAAAGACTGCGAATAAATAAATAAACAATCGGAATTGAGTGTCCCGGGATACGAGGGAAAGACATAAATGGTCCCAACCAATCAAGTCATTGAGCCGAGGACAGAGTCTCCTCAAAGGCTAGGAGTCGAGGACAGAATCTCCTTTAAGACCCCTATACGAGTTCAGAGTCCCCAGCAATCTGGTGGAGAACTCTCACCCCGTACATGTCATCACAACCAAACGCGTATCCCCAGCCGTAAACCCTGATATAATACACCGTGGCTCCAGAATTCAGCAAGGATCACGCTTGACACACTTGCCTTGGACAACTCATAAGAATGGAATAACAAGATGGCATAGAAACAATATCAATAAATAATTCAAAGCTCAAGAAATAACTGTAGTGTTCCTCACTGATTTGCTTACCACCAATTCAAGCTAATTCGCACTAACACAGACTTCGAGACGCCCTTATGGTCCCCGTGTGTACAATAATCTTGATAATGCAATTTATACCAATTTCCTTAATTTTCCTATGATTTTTTTTTCAAATTTCTAACTATTTTTGCCAATTTCACGCTTTTGAAGGAAAAAACCCCGACATAACATCTCGCAAGAACCCTGAATACTTCACTCTTTATAGATATTCACAAATTTATCTTTTATTTTATGAAAATATAATTTTCTCTAATTTTTCATAATTTTTCATGAATTTTTCTTATTTTTCTAGAATTTATTTCAATTAAAATCTTTTAAATATATTTAATTGAAATAAATAATTATTAATTAATATAATAATGGGTGGTGGGTCCCAGGTCAGGTTTGGCCCGACTCTACTGGATCGGGTCTGGCCTGCCCATCTGGGTCAAGCTAGGACCCGGTCTGGTCTAACCAGGTCGGGCCGGTCCACCTGACCCGGCCTATCACCCCCTTCATCTCCTTCGTTGCGATCGAACAGAGAGAATTTCTCTCTGTTTGTCCCAGCGTTCTTCCTCTCTTTTTTTTACTGCAAACAACAATCAACACACACATAACCACCATCATAAACACCTCATTTTCACCATCAATCACCACCATTTAAATACACAACCCCAGAACAACAACTTCGACAACAACAGTGACAACACCAACAACGAAATCAACAACTACCTTACCTGAATCTCGCCTCGGCGTCGCGTCCACGCTCTCCAGCGAACGCTCGCTCTCCTCTCCTTGATCTCTCCTTCTCTTTCGATTTGAGGATGGTAAGAATGGTGATGGCGATGGCGTGTTGGTGTTTTGGGGAGGTTTGGTCAAATGACCAAAATACCCCACATCCTTAAACTTACCCTATACAAATTTACCGTCCTTTTGGTCATTTCGCAGTCCTATCCACCAACTTTGATAACTCAATTGGGTGACTTTAGTTGACTTGCTCCTCACTCTAGCCTATCCACCTCATCCTTTGTGCAATCCGGACTCGACCCGCGTCGCACTCCGCATTTCTTGCGTACTTGTTCGAATTGTGTACTAATTATTTCGATAAAGTTAGAGTTTGTATTTTATCTGTGTTTTTAATTAAGTTTGTCCCCCAGACTACCAACATTCATACATGAATGCCCTCACACATTAGAACATTAAAATTACACAATTAAATACAATATAATACAAACACCACACAAAACTAACATACCTCAACGTCAACGTCCAAGAATTAATGACTATACCACTATGACGGCCCCAATCTCACGGGGTCATCCCGTGACCTACACCCTCCGCTCAGAAGCCCAGCAGTGCCTGTCACGTCACTTGACACGTCATCACTGCTGCCACGTCCGCAGCTCCGTGAAGTGACGTTCCGTTTGACTAATCCTACTACATGAAGTGACGTTCCGTTTGATGAGAATTTATTTAACCTAAGTAGTGGAAAACCCGAAAATGAACACCATGTATATAATCGAGACAAAATAAACAATAATCCATATACATGTGATAAAGTTCTAAAGTCCCCAAAACTCAGCAAAACAATATATTCATACTCGATATCAGAACACAAGCTGTCAGCAGCAACGGCCTCAGAGATAGTCCTCTAGTACTTCCTTCCCCTTACTCTTACTCGTACCAGGATCTGTGCTCAGTTGCCCAACACATACAGCAACGAACCCAGTGAGTAAATTCCCAAGAGAAGTCTACAAGAAAATCATGAAAACATCGATAACCTGTGAGACATGTGAATATAACCCTAACAACAGGAATCATATTCCAATGGTTGGCAGTAAACAACCATCACATCATCACATCATTCACACATCAACTGGAAAGGTAAAACATCCAAAATCTAACAAATAATTAACCAAATGGGCTCGACGTAAAATCCATAGATAAATGCATAATCACTCATTTAATCATGATAAAACCATGACCCGCCAGTCATACGATAGCAAACCGGAGTTCTTAGCACAAACCAGTGCTTAATAACAGGCTTACAATGACTACACCTCAACTCAGTAACTAGACGTACTCCTTTCCAAGCTTTTTAGTTCTAAGAGTACCCTTAATCCCTCGAGACAGTAGTAGATACATTCTACACTCATCTACACGGTCGCAGTCACAGACTAGCCCATGCTCAAGCGTGTAGCCATAACCAAGATGAAAAACCATGCGTAACCACCAGCAGTCACCGCATACGATAAGATAATCGATAAAATATACGCCATGAATTTAAAGTTTAACTTTCTCAAGGGTTTTACACACCTAAAATAAGCTCTCTAACTTCTGGACCCATCAATCTGACCCGCCTAGCTCCCCGGTGTCCAATCTAAGGTTCCCCTAGTCCCTGGAATCCCGAGACCTATTTTCTAGTTTGTATTGGTTAATTAAATGGGTGCATTATCAATTAGGTTCAATTTCATGTTTTATAGATTTCAGGGTCTGATATTAGCGCGCTAGTTATATCAATTAGCGCGCTAATTGTTCTTCGACACTGTTCATCGTCTTCCCCAGCGTGATTAGCGCGCTAGTGTTCATCACCTAGTGCGCTAATTGCACGTTGCCCAGAAAATCCAAGAACTAATTCTGGGTTTTCCTTGATTCCAACACCTCCATTCATCCTAGAAACCATACACACACTCAAATAGCATCAATTTACTATCAAAAACACCAATTAAACAAGGTTTTATCACAAAACCGAAAATCACAGTGTGTATGTTAAAAATCCGAAATCACCAAATTCATCCCCAATTTTCTATAAATTCGATTCAAAAATAGGTATTTCATCAAATTACACCTCAAAAACATCAAATTCATCAAGAACAATGATGATTTTTTATCCAAAAATCCATTTATCCTCAACCCACAAAAACCAAGTTTTTTTATCAAAATTTCACATTTAGAATGTAGAGATTACCTTGGATCAATGCTCTGAAGCTCGGATTCACTCCCCACACCTCGAATTCCTTCTCAGAATCTCCAATTTCTACCCTCTGATTCTCAAAAATTTCCTTTGTTTTGCATGCATTTCATCAGACAAACGTATTTCTAAGTGTTGGTTTAATCTAACGTGTACACGCATCTCGAGGTTGATCTAACGACCACTGATCACCCTGTGTCACCCAAATTCGGGACACCTTATCATAACACCCATTGCCTTAAATCCCCTTAATGTGCATCTATAGAATTATCCTATGCACTCTAATTTTTTCAATTCAAACTATAGGACTTCAATTAATCCATTAATTCAGCCTTAGGTTAGGCCACCTAATAAATCATAAAAATTTATATGTGAGGTCACACTAGCTCTCAACTACCCGACAACCCATGCCCTGTACCCCGGCTATCCCGTACCCGATCCTCGACAGGATATATACCCGACTCGTAGCCTTGCCCGATATCAACTCACATACATGTGATGTTTATATAAATATTAAATTCCCACATCACAATAATAGATATACAACATACACAAATAACACCATATAACCTGGGTACTCATATCCGAGTCCACCCAGCTGTCCACGTAACGCCTGAATTACCCGTTAATCCTCGTGATTAACATTAATCCTGATTAAATTAATTTGGATGGTTACAACCACGGCGTGGGCCCATGTATCACCTGTATTGACACATGGCACCGGTTAAATTTTTGGGGTCGTTACAGTCTTCCCAACTAACTGAAATTTAGTCTTTAAAATTAAACGAAACTAAAGGAAAGACTTACCGAACTTAGAAGAGGTAGGGGAAACACTCGCGCATATATGACTCCAGCTCCCACGTCAGCTCCTCGTCCCCGTGGTACTGCCACTTAACGAGGACTGATGGGATCTCCTTGTTCCTCAGGGTCTTGACCTTGCGGTCTAAAATCTGGATAGGTTGCTCGTCGTATGTGACATCATCCCTCAAGTCTATCTGGCTCAAATCTACTATCGGTTGTCTGCCATCCCTGAACCTATAAGTCGCAACATCGATATGTGAAAGACAAAATGAATGCCTCACATCAGAGGTGGCAACTCTAGATCATATGCGACCTTGCCTACCCGCTTCACCACTCTAAACGGACCAATGAACCTCAACGCGAGTTTCCCTTTAATCTCAAACCTCTTGTAACCCTTCAATGGAGACACTTTAAGATATACAAAGTCCCTGACCTGGTACTCCAACTCCCCGTGATACAAGTCATAGTACTTCTTTTGCCTCTCCTGCGAGCCTTTCAATCCCAAACGGATCTGGCGTATCTTCTTTATGTGATCCACCACAATCTTTGGCCAAATCACTACCACATCCTCCGGCTCCACTCAATAAGATGGAGATCTGCACGGCCTCCTGTACAATGCCTCAAATGGCGCCATGTCAATACTGGCCTGATAACTATTATTATAAGTAAATTCACAAAGATGAAGGTACACCTCCCAAGATCCACCGTACTCCAACACACACATCCTTAGCATATCCTCAAGAATCTGGATCAAACACTCTAATTGTCCATCAGTCTGTGGGTAATAGGCGGAACTGAGGTTCAACCTCATGTCAAACTGTGTCTGCATGCTCTGTCAGATCTACCATGTGAATTGTGCCCCTCTGTCAGACACGATCGATAACGATGCTTTGAAGTCGAACTATCTCCCACTCGTACAACTCTGCCGACCTACCTACTCGATGTGTGGTCGAAATCGGTATAAAGTGCGCGGACTTAGTCAATCTGTCCACAATCACCTAGACGTTATCATGTCCCTACCGAGATCGAGGTAGCCCATTGACGAAGTCCATGACAATGTGCTCCCACTTCCACTAAGGAAAGTGGTTGTAATAACCCCCCGGATCTGCGATACTCAGCCTTAACACACTAACAAATATCACACCCTCGAATAAAATCAGCAATGTCGGTCTTCATCCCTGGCCACCAGAAAAGACGACACACCTCTGCGTACATTTTAGTCCTGCCCGGATGAACCGTAAATCGTGAGCAGTGTGCCTCATGAAGTATCTCATCGCGTAGCTCATCCAGTGATGGAATCCATAGTCATCCACTAAATCTCAGGCGTGAGTCTCTCGACTGACTCCAATCTGGATGATCTGAACTATACGCCAGCTCTAAAAACTTCTGATTTTGCTCATCAGCCTGCTGACCCTCCAGTACACTATGTATCAACACTGTCTGAGTCTTCATCGCCCACAAATCACCACTCTAGTATCAGTCAGAATGTCATCAAAACAAATCCTCTCAACCGCCTCGAGTAAGTCTTAATCGTGCGTCATGTGGCATGTAACAACCTTTGAGTCAACCCCTCTACGGCTCAATGCGTCTATAACCACATTAACCTTCCCCGGGTGGTACTCCAATGAGAAATCATAGTCCTTGAGGAACTCAAGCCATCGTCTCTGTCGCATGTTCAACTCTTTCTGAGTGAAGTAGTACTTTAAACTCTTGTGGTCAGTGAATAGAACGAATCTCTCCTTGTAGAGATAGTGGCGCCAAATCTTTAATGCAAAAACAACTACCGCCAACTCCACGTCATGAGTAAGGTAATTCTTCTCATGAATCCACAGCTGTCGGGATGCGTAGGCAATCAATCTACCTTCCTGCAACAGAACACAGCCCAAACCGATCTTAAAAGCATCAGTGTTCACCTCAAAACCCTTCCCTGACTCAGGTAAA
This sequence comes from Stephania japonica, assembly GCA_039657345.1. Taxonomy (NCBI): domain Eukaryota; kingdom Viridiplantae; phylum Streptophyta; class Magnoliopsida; order Ranunculales; family Menispermaceae; genus Stephania; species Stephania japonica. The sequence goes on from CM077559.1 coordinate 40,445,356, forward strand.
ACCAAATCTGGTGCGGTAGTTAGTCGTTCTTCAATATCCTGAACGCCTATTCAAAGTCGTCATTCCACTGAAATCTGACATCCTTCTTTGTCAACTGCGTCATCGGTCTCGCGATCCTCGAGAAGTCCTGTACAAAACACCGATAATAACCTGCCAAGCCCAGAAAACTACAGATGTCTGACACTGATCTCGGTGTAGGTCAATTGCTAACTGCCCTGACCTTAGCGAGGTCCACTGACACGCTGCCGGTCCCAACAATATGACCTAGAAATCCTTCCTCTGTCAGTCAAAACTCATACTTACTGAACTTAGCGTACAATCGATACTCTCTCAATGTCTGCAAAACCAACTTGAGGTGTTCCTCGTGAGTCCTGGAATATATCAAGATGTCGTCGATAAACACAATGACGAATCTGTCCAAGTACTGTCTCAACACTCGATGCATCAAATCCATGAACATCGCTGGGGCATTAGTCAGTCCAAACAGCATGACCATAAACTGGTAATGTCCATATTGAGTGTGAAATGAAGTCTTCTCCATGTCCTCTACTCTAATCCTCAGCTGATGGTACCTGGATCTCAGATTAATCTTCGAGAAACACTGCGAACCTGTCAACTGGTCGAATTAATCGTTGATACGAGGAAGTGGATACTTGTTCTTCAACGTTGCCTTGTTTAACTGTATATAGTCAATGCATAGTCTCAAGCTGTCGTCTTTCTTCTTAACAAACAACACCGACACTCCACAAGGCGACATACTCGGCCAAATAAAGCCTAACTCCAACAACTCGTCAAGTTTTCTTGTTAGCTCCTCTAGCTCTCTCGGAGCTATACGATACGGCGAAATAGAAATAGGTTTGGTCCCCATGACCAAATCAATGATGAAATCGATCTCCCTAGGTGGTGGTAAGCCTAGTAACTCCACTGGGAAAACATCAGTGAACTTGTATACTACTGGCACATCCTCCAACCTAGTCTCTACTCTGCCCGTCGTACTCAACACGCCATCGAATGTCTCTACATCTATGCTAGTGGCAATTCTACCCCTGGTGATCAGTAAATTGGTCGAAGTCCCTTGAAAGCTAAACTCTGGATGCCCAAGAATCTGAAATATGATCCTCTTACCGTAGCAGTGAATCTGTGCATGATAAGCACCCAATCAATCCATGCCCAGTAATGCATCGAACTCTAAGAACTCCAACACTCTCAGGTCCGCAGGTAAGGTGTTACCCTCTATCTCTACCGTACAGTCAACGCACACTAGCTTCAGGTAAATCTTGTCCCCAGCAGCCATGTTAAGAATCAAGGGTCTCTCTAATCGAAAAGGCCTCAACCCTAACTCGTCAACCATACGACCTGAAATGAAAGAAACCGTGGAACCAGAATCAAACATGGTATGCATAAATCGATTGCAAATGTAAATCGTACCCTCAATCAGGTTCCGTGTGGCAGTTGTGTCTGGTGCGGCAATGACATGAACCTGCTCTCGGCCTTGTAGCGGCCCTCGACCAAGTCGTGGACAAGCGTTGATAAAGTGGTTTAGTTGTCTGCACTCATAACATGCTCATTTCTAAGATCCTGATTCAGACTAACCTCGTTGTCCCTGCTGCTATGCCTGACCGGCATTTTGTCCCTGATTGTGTCTATGTTTCTTAATTTGACTGGAACTCTGACCTTTTCATGTTCAAAACTGAAGGAAGGAATTACTCATGACTGAACCTTTTTCTTAACTCAGTCTAGTCCTTGGGCTTGCATTTGGTAACCCCCATGTTACACCACTAAGCATCCACCTCACTTGAACACCTCCCGAACATTCACGGTGGGTCTCGAGTTGATCGGCGATCACAACCCACAACAACGTGAGTTCTCAATCACTATATAGCTATCGATAATAGTATAATACATTCAATCAAATAGCTCATATAGTATAGTTATAGTTTTCTAACTCTCCTCACTTCCCAATTAAGACTTAAGTTAGGTTCATAGGGTTCCACTCTAAGTTCAACAACTATCTTAACTTTCGCATTCCTATGTCTTAGTGGATTGTGATTTAAATTTAAGAGTCTTTTATTCAACCATTACATTCCAATACCAACTATGTTGGTATCACAATTATTCTGGCCACATAGTCGTAGAACTTTACGCTCTGATACCAACTGTGATGGCCCCAAATTCCATAATCCTAGAATCAGGCGCCGCCCGACCTGGACCCGCTCGAACCCCCGAGCCAATCTCGCCGAGTTGCGCGGGGCCAGTGAGCCTATCCTTACCATTCAGTCATTTATTAAGCATTTAAATATAAAGTCAATTAATTAGCGAGTTATCAAAGTATAAAGCGGAAGCAATAAATTTCATTTAATCAATTAACCTCGAAAGCTCCAAGTTAGGACAAAAACCTAGGGTGTGGGAACCCCGTATATCATATATACCATGTGAATCAATGAGAGTATCATCAATGTCATACAATCTCTCAACCCATAACCCAATGTACAAAAACAATATATGTAACTAATACGACCAAAAAGTCACCTCTGTCAACAGAGGAGTGTCACTCAAAGTATATCGTCTAACTGCACGACCTTTCCTTTGTTGGATTGCGGATATGCACTCGGTCAAACACAAGAACGACGAGCCTAGGTAAATAATGCCAAGCAAGAACAACAATAAATGCAGTATTTCGAATTAAATAAATGAGCAGTCAATTCATGCAGATAGAAGAAAATGACAGGCAATGCATGAATATATAAAGACTGTGGATAAATAAATAAACAATCGAAATTGAGTGTTCCGGAATACGAGGGAAAGGCACAAATGGTCCTGACCAATCAAGTCGTGAGCCTAGGACATAATCTCCTCAAAGGCTAGGAGTCGAGGACATAATCTCATCTAAGACCCCTACGCGAGTGCAGAGTCCTCAGCAATCTGGTGGAGAACTCTCACCCCGTACATGTCATCACAACCAAACGCGTATCCCAAGCTGTAAATCTCGGTATAATACACCGCGAGTCCAAAATTCTGCATGAATCATGCTTGACACATTTTTCTTGGACAACTCATAAGAATGGAATGACAAGATGGCATTGAAACAATATCAATAAATAATTCAAAACTTAAGAAATAATTGTAGTATTCCTTACCGGTTTACTTACCTCCAATCCAAGCTAATTCGCGCTAACACAGACTCCTACACGCCTTTACGATCCCCGTGTGCACAATAATCCTGATAATGCAATTTATATCAATTTCCTTAGTTTTCTATGATTTTTCCAAATTTTTAACTATTTTTTCCAATTTCACGCTTTTCAAGGCAAAAACCACGACATAATGTCTCGGAAGAACCCCGAATACTTCACTTTCATAGATATTCACAAATTTTTCTTTATTTGCTGAAAATATAATTTTCTCTAATTTTCCAAAAATTTTCATGAATTTTCCTTATTATTCTAAAATGTATTTCAATTAAAATCCTTTTAAATATATTTAATTGAAATAAATAATTATTTATTAATATAATAATGGATGGTGGGTCTCGGGTCGGGTCTGGCCTGCCCAACCAGGTCAGGCCAGGACCCGATCTGGTCCAACCGGGTCGGGCCCGGTTCTCCTGACCTGGCCCCCCTTCATCTCCTTCGTTGGGATTGAACAAAGAGAATTTCTCTCTGTTCGTCCCAGTGTTCTTTTTTTTTTGTTACAGCAAACAACAATCAACACACACATAACCACTATCATCAAAACCTCATTTTCACCATCAATCACCACCATTTAAATACACAACCCCTCAACAACAACTTCAACAACAACAGCGACAACACCAATAACGAAATCAACAACTACCTTACCTGAATCTCGCCTTGACGTCACGTCTACGCTTTCCAGCTAACCACGCTCTCCTCTCCTCGATCTCTCCTTCTCTTTCGATTTGAGGATGGTAAGAATGGTGATGGCGATGGCGTGTTGGTGTTTTGGGGAGGTTTGGTCAAGTGATAAAAATACCCCCATCTTTAAACTTACCATATACAAATTTACTGCTCTTTTGGTCATTTCGCAGTCCTATCCACTAACTTTCATAACTCAATTAGGTAACTTTAGTTGACTTGCTCCTTACTCTAGCCTATCCACCTCATCCTTTGTGCAATCCGAACTCGACCCACGTTGCACTCTACGTATCTTACGCACTTGGTCGAATTATGTACAAATTATTTCGACAAATTTAGAGTTTGTATTTTATCAGTGTTTTTAATTAAGTTTGTCCCCCAGACTACCAACGTTCGTACATAAACGCCCTCAAACATTAGAACTTTGAAATTGCACAATGAAATATAATATAATACTAACACCACACAAAACTAACATACCTCAGCGTCGACGTCCAAGAATTGGTGACTATACCACGGCGTTGGCCCACGTATCACCTGTATTGACATGTGGCACAGGTTAAATTTGTAGAGTCGTTACAACCTATTCTTGGCTCTAGGATATGCCTTGGGATGGGCATGTGACGACCCTCCACTGACCTAGGGTTGGGTCACCCGGCCCAGGCTGCCACTTAGACTCGATACTTGAACCAGGCCCGGCCCAGGCCGCCACTTAGACTCGATACTTGAACCAGGCCCAAATAATGGTCAAGAAAGCCTCTCAAATAAACTTGCGAAAAACACATTGGCTAAACAATGGATAATAATTGCGGAATAAATATAAAGAGATATCCTTAAGCCAATAGATTTCAGTTCATACAATATTAATGAAACTATACATGGGTTCGTACTCATTTAAACTAAACAAAGTTTATTAAATCTCCGAAGTGGATCAACTAAAGGTAACTAGTATTCAAGCTACCCAAAGATCTATTTTAATTTTAACCCCAAGTTGAATAGTTTCAAAATCAAATATACATAATATATATAACTAAAAGCTCACATCAAGAGGAGACTTCAAGCTCGTCTCTCCCTTGCCTCAACCTAGCGCAGTTGTGAATACCTGAGATGTAAATGGGGTGAGCTAAAAGAACCAACGAATCTCAGTAATGCGAAAAACCCACTCAACCATCAAATATACAAGTAATACCTAACAAGCATGTAAAGTCTAGCATGTACTTGAAAACAAACAAGGATTCATTGAATAGTAGCATGGTAACAGGATTGCATAGGAGATAGGGATATAATGAACGATCAAGTACTATCAGTACGTCATAAGTAAATTGGAATTCTTCCTTTCATAGCAAATACAACATATTCATAAGCCATCAAGTTGTAACAACAATAATCATGCATAACTCTGAAAGCTTATTCCAAAATTCAACAATACATAGCATAATTCTACGTCAATAACATGCAGGTTATATATCATGATTCTTTATCCATGGCAAGAAAGAGATTGACAAATCATTACATAGATTCAAGCTTTCATGCAAAGGAGGGGGTGTCGCGAGAGTTTATACTATAAAATATAGTAATACGTAAAATTCGTTGTTCCATTCAATGTATACTAGATATTGGCAAGAATTCAGTGACCGATTCTCCTACTCTCGAGGTGATGGAAACTACTAGCTAGCACACAGGCCTTATGTGCCCACTCGATCGTCCCATTAAATCAACAATAGGTTCCTCCAAGTCATCATCGATGCACATCCCTATGTCTCAAGAGTACAAGAGAAGGAATTCCAACTCATGTCCCTACTTGACATACTTATGAATTCAATTAGTCAAGTAAAGCGCTCGGTGGTGAACTCCACAAACATCCTGGGGCATTAACGACCCTCGGTGGTACCACAACATCTTGGGGCATTCATATAGATTTACTTGCTAATAAGGTCCTCGATGGAACTCCACAAACATCCTGGGGCCCTGAATAACAAAGATGAGAAAAATAGTGCATTTACATTCCATAGATACATAGGTTCGAGCCAATACCACGACGCAACCCATAAACCCCAAGTCTGTAATTCAAATCCTGAATCCTAGACATAACTAGTAATCATGCCATATTTGATAATTGTGCAAGCTCCCCACTTACCTGCACTCGGCGTGCCTAAGACCAGTCCTTGCGCACCTGGGGCTCGATGTGAACCGTCGCTTGTCACTAAGACAATTCATACAACAACATATCAATGCATATTCTATTACAAAGTCATTAATTCTTTAACTCATTTACCTTTAGGGACCCATTAGTGCGGGTCCCGCGAGTTTCGTGTCGTCTGGAGCCCTTATCGGGGTCCCCATGTCGCATCGTCGAGGATGGGACCCATCATCGAGTCCCCCAGGGGAACGCGAATGCGTTCCCATTGAATTGTGGAGGGGTTGGGCCATTCCAGCCCTTCATTTCTAGGTGTAAGGGCCAAAAAGGCCCCTGGTCAAGCCCTGGGTCAACTGGTTCTGTTGACCAGTTGACCACGTTGGATGGGGAGAGGGGAGCTCGTGCTCCCCCTCTTTTCATCTGTGGAAGGGAGGAATCCCCTCCACGTCGCCGCCCTCCCCCACCTCCCTCCAGCGTGCCAGCGCGAACCGCGCTTGAGGGATCCGAACGGCTGGCTGGATGGTCGTCGCCCTCCGACCAGATGTCAGGGAGGCGGCAGTGGGGGAGGAGTGGTGGTGGAAACCACCCTCCTCCCCCCTCTTCTTCACGGCCAGTAGTGGTGGGGCTCCCAGGTGTGGCCCCACCTACCATCCCCAGCAACGACGACGGCGATTGGAACGCCGCTGCCACCACATGCGGTTGTGCCGCCGTGACTCCACCACCCTCTTTGGGTCATTTTCCTTATCCAAACTCCATTTTTTTCAATAAAATAAACAAATAAAAGCTTAGATGGGATGAAGGGAGGGTGTGTTACCTTCTTGAATACTTAAGTGCACTTCATCACCATCTTCTTCATTATCCAACCCTCCTCCACTTCTGTCCCATCTCAAATTTGGGGTTTCAACACAAAAGAGGCTACAAACTTTATAAAAGGTTTATATAGGTAGGGTTAAGACAAGTTGTATACAACATTCATAGTAAAAGACTAAATTACCCCTCCCTTTTGGGCCTTGGGTTCATCTTGTTTACTAACCTTATTTTTTTGGGCCCACACAAATTGAGCCTTAGTTAAATTTCATACTTAAACAATTCAAGAGGCAATTAATCACACATTTTATATTCGACTTTACTAAATTGTCCTAAGTCGAGTGTTTTGAGTTTTCGGGTCATTACAATATCCCCAATTTTTAAGTGCTTTTGTCCTCGAAAGTAAAAGTAAGGTACACCCGCAATCTGGTGTCCACTTGTAACGATTTCTACTACTACCCATTGTTTAACTGAAGCAATCTGCACTTGCACACTCTGCTCGTACTTCACTTGAAATAAAGTTTTACTCTTGACTCTAACCTCTCGTTATCTTTACTTTCATCCCTCAAATCTGAATATTATAAGGCCTGCCTCTTTTAGGTCACCAATAGAGTCATCATATTTAGCCAATTGCCAAGTTCTTCTTTCGTTACGTGTCCTTAGGGTATTCCTTTGTAATTCATATTAAAGTCGTAAAGTACGCTTAAGCTACCAACTTGTAGAAAAGGTAGAACCATACTGAGATGTGATCTGGTGCCTATCTTTGTCAAAGAATCTCTACCTATCTGGTGTTGAAACCATAGTACCAACTAGTAGTAAGGATAGTTATCTGCTATAACATGAGCACTAGCACACCATCGTTGTCACCATCTCGGTTACGTATAACGTAGAATGACTTATCATGCCCTTGCGACTTATCTGTGAAGGCTACAAATGGACAAATATAGTATTCCTTTCTAGAATAATACCATAATATTATTGGCATCACATGTTTATCGACATTCTTTCCTATAGATTCATAATTCAAGTCAACTTCTGACTAATGATGTACTTTGTAACTCCTCTGTCACACTTAGCTGTTAATTGATATAACAAGCTTCCACCTTTAAAATCTTGTGGAATATTTTTAACATAGTCACTATTCCTAAGTGAGTTTCAACATTCGTCTCAATACGCTACATTGCATCACCATTTGTTTCATGCTAAGATCTCTTATCACAATCTCTTAATTTTTCAAGAGATCTATCGTATTGCATCCTCACACTGATCAATTCTCATAATCCTGGGCGACCATTTTAAACATTGTTAACTTAATCATGGCCCCTTTTTAGTACATAATGGTCCCCTCTCATCTTTCTGAGCTAACTCTTAGCTCTTATAATATGTTTAGTACCTCACTTTCTGAGAAACGAAGGTGATTTAGTTTTCATGTTTCGAACCTGACATTCACGTCGTTTCTTGGGAGTTACATAATCTATGCTCCAAGTGTGGTTATTAAGAACTCGTGTCACACTATGATCCATTTATTTCAAGTTCATAACTCAAATTTATATTTCAATTTTTTACACTCGTGCATTACTATTGTCGCACTGCATATACGTTTTGTTGGATACTACAACTATAAAGTACAGATCCTTGTACATAAAACTCATATAGGTTTATCTTGTACAACTTGTTACTAAAGCTTTAATTCAAGGGTACTCAAACTCATATTTACACCTATTTCGAGAATTATCTTGCACTATTTAGATTATGATTCATTGCTTATACTTAGCACAAAACCATTCATAGTGTTCTTCATTTTCTTCAAATTTAATGATTCTTGAAAATAAGAATATCAGCTGATTTTTCATGGGAATGATTTAAAGTGACATCATGCTTAGACAAACCTTTATGCCACATAATTTGCTTATGCTTGTCACTTGTTACGGTGTCAACCTTGATTATTCGAGCATTATCTCCACGTATTGATATCCTTAACACTTAACCATTTGCAAATCTATTGCTTACCCATCTGGGTTGCAACCTCAAATTCTCCTACGACATTAAATTAGGGCTTTCACTTTTAGACTTATACTAAGCCCTTAGGCTTCCAAGTATAAACTACACATTTTGTTCAACAATTATTAATGGTGTGAAGTTTAAGAAATTTGATCTTTACTCATATGTTCTTGTTTCATTACGAGTTTAGGGCATTTCCTTACCATCCCTAATTATTGTTTCGTACGTATTGCACAGTATAAATCTTATTAGGGTTCAATCCTAACCTAGGATCCCCACTTTTAATAGTCGACCTATCACTGATCAGATCTTTCATCTTTCCTTTCAATCATTTAGTTTGGTAATTTAGGTTTTTTTTATGTAATGTTTTACTTTTATCATGAGATCACAAGTTACTGTCCACATTCGTGTGAGCGGGTGTGGACGAAGCGGAAACAACATACTACAACCCCAGGTGGCGAAGAGTCGACATCGAGGTGATCAACATGATTCTTTGTGACGTCACCATTTCGATTAGAAATTTCATTCTTGAACAGGGTACTATTGTAGTACATGTTGTCTATCTTGAGTCGCAATTCTTCTTATCACCAAGTTACTCATTCGCTTTTCCATGGGTCGATCCTATTCTAGGATACCCAATTTTAAGAACAATGTTATTATTGACTAAGGTTATGTGACAATCATTTGCTTCGCTTACTCTTCAACATCATTTTTCATTCAACCATCTTCTACCAATCAGGTTAGGTTTCACATTGACCAAAAAGCTATGAGTCCACACGTCTAATCATATCAGAGATATTCTTTTTTTTTGGTGCACCCCCGATTTTAATGATTCACCTATCATCGAGTTCATTATAATATCATTAACTGCATCGTACGCTCCTTAAAACCTACTAACATGAATCATATATATCGTTTAGTTTAGGGCTTCCTTTAACTATTCAGTCATGATACTGCTATTGCGCACTTTCCATTCATTTCGAACACAATTTATCAATTCCTGGAATCCCCAATTTTAGTAACTCACCCATCTTTGAGTGTACTAATCTGACATTTTGTATCCACTGGATTTTCTCATTAAGTTGTTTTCGATGTATTCTTTAATATCTCATTCGCCATCTCGTACATTATGCACTTATGCTTCGAGTTAACTCTCAATTTAAGTCCTCATATTTAGTATTAAACCTATCGATAAATAGCTTAGCTTTATTTTTCATTTACACAAGTTCGATCGAAACTTAAATATCATAATTCAATCAATCGAGAAGTTAATTTCGAATCAAAACCCATTTCAAAGTATTGAGTTTTCATCAAAAACCATTTTTCAAGCCGAGTCAAGATTATTTTTATGGAATCATCTAAAATCTCTCATATTTCAAGCAGATTGTAAAACCCTTTTTCGAATTAATTTGGTCAACATAAATTTTAAAATAATTCATGGCCACAAGAAAAGTTGTATTCTAACACTACCAAATGGTAACATGGATCTGAACGATATATTGTATTTCCATGAGTCAAAAGCTTTCAAATATCGTAAAACTCTTTATGTAAGGATAAAATTACAATGTCATACCCTTGGAATGCGTACAAGTCCATTCACATTATTATTATTTTTATTATATATATACATATATATAAATATTGAACACCAAGGAAAATAAACTATTTCCTTTTATAATTGTTCACACTTTTCAAAACTTGTACGAACAAGTAGAATGCTTCCTTGAAAAATCTCATCAAAATGCGATAAACACCAACTTGACGCAATACAAAAATCATGGTCCAACACAGTCGAAACAGTCAATCTTCAAGAAAATAACTTACATGAAACAACAAAATTTGATTCGTACTATTAACTTTATAATTGAATTTATAGACCAATGATTCACATCCTTAATCGAGCATTAGAGGTTTTAAGAGTACACGTGTCTTCTATATCTTAAATTAAGTTTTTCAGGTTCAACCTTCTGACTGGACTAACTTACTTATCATTGTTTGAAACCAAGATTCATTTGCATCCTTACTAGGATCATTAACTTATGTTTTCAACAAGATATCGTTAATTTTAATTATCCTAATAGAGTTTTCAGCGTCAAAGTTACTGCTCTCATTGTCTTTTCAAGTCTTGCGATTCTTGCTTAAGTCTTTATTTGCTACTTTAACGTTAAGTATAGACGCATCACGCCATACAATTTCCAATCTAAGTTTAGCCGTTCTATCAGAACCATTCTTGCAGCAATCATTGTAGACTTCCTTACAGCGCATGTGGAATCTTCTGAGGACTTCCCTCCGATTTTTTTGTGTCGTTAATTGTCATTCCCAACTCATGGAACCAAGGTTTCACTTCTTAAGGAAAGACATTTACCTATATATCTAACGATATATTTATATACACAAAGTAGCAAATAATCATCACATTAAATCTTTATCGAATTTCTTTTATCCCATCTCATCCTAGGATTTATCATTATTGCGTGTTAAGTCAATTTTGAACCAATGTCCCATACCACTGATTTGTTCGACTTAACTTGATCTTGAACTTAAAGGCCCTATAACTTAGGTTTCCCTAAGTTCTAATCCCTAGGCTCTGATACCAACTATGACGACCCTCCCCCAACCTAGGGTTGAGTAGCCCCGCCCAGGCCGCCACTTGAACCCGATACCTGAACCAGACCCAAATAACAGTCTGGAACGCCTCTCAAATAAACCTGCGGAAAACACATTGGTTAAACAATGGATAATAATTGCGGAATAACTATAAAGAGATATCCTTAAGCCAATAGATTTAAGTTCATAGAACATTAATGAAACTATACATGGGTTCGTACTCATTTAAACTAAACAAAGTTTATTAAATCTCCAAAGTGGAACAACTAAAGATAACTAGGATTCAAGCTACCCAAAGATCTATTTTAATTTTAACCCAAGTTGAATAGTTTCAAAATCAAATATACATAATATATATCAACAAAGGCTCACATCAAGAGGAGACATCAAGCTCGTCTTTCCCTTGCCTCAACCTAACGCTGTCGTGAATACCTGAGATGTAAGTGGGGTGAGCTAAAAGAACTAACGAAGCTCGGTAATGCAGAAAACCCACTCAACCATCAAATATACAAGTAATACCTAATAAGCATGTAAAATCTAGCATGTACTTGAAAACAAACAAGGATTCATTGAATAGTAGCATGGTAACAGGATTTCATAAGAGATAGCATATAATGAACCATCAAGTATTATCATGGCATAAGGTTTTGTATGTCACAAGTAAATTGGAATTCATCCTTTCATAGCAAATACAACGTATTCATAAGCCATCAAGTTGTAACAACAATAATCATGCATAGCTCTGAAAGCTTATTCCAAAATTCAACAATACATAGCATAATTCTACATTAATAACATGCAGGTTATGTATCATGATTCTTTATCCATGGCAAGAAAGACATTGACAAATCATTACATAGATTCAAGCTTTCATGCAAAGGAGGGGGGTCTCGCAAGAGTCTATACTAGAAAATATAGTAATACGTATAAGTCATTGTTTCATTCAATGCATACTAGATATTGGCAAGAATTCAGTGACCAATTCTCCTACTCTCGAGGTGATGGAAACTACTAGCTAGCGCACAGGCCTTATGTGCCCTCTCGATAGTCCCATCAAATCAATAGTAGGTTCATCCAAGCCATCACCAATGCACATCCCTATGTCTCATGAGTACAAGAGAAGGAATTCCAACTCATGTCCCTACTTGACATACTTATGAATTCAATTAGTTAAGTAAAGCCCTCGGTGGTGAACTCCACAAACATCCTGGGACATTAACGACCCTCGGTGGTACCACAACATCTTAGGGCATTTATATAGATTTACTTGCTAATAAGGTCCTCGGTGGAACTCCACAAACATCCTAGGGCCCTGAATAACATAGATGAGAAAAATAGTGCATTCACATTCCATAGATACGTAGGTTCGAGCCAATACCACGACGCAACCCATAAACCCCAAGTCTTTAATTCAAATCCTGAATCCTAGACATAACTAGTAATCATGCCATATTTGATAATTGTGCAAGCTCCCCACTTACCTGCACTCGACGCTCCTAAGACCACTCTTTATGCACCCGGGGCTCGATGTGAACTGTCACTTGTCACTAAGACAATTCATACAACAACATATCAATGCATATTCTATTACAAAGTCATTAATTCTTTAACTCATTTACCTTTAGGGACCCATTAGTGCGGGTCCCGCAGGTTTCGTGTCATCTGGAGCCCTTGTCGAGGTCCCGATGTCGCATTGTAGAAGATGGGACCCGTCATCGAGTCCCCCGAGGGAGCGCGAATGTGTTCCCATTGAATTGTAGAGGGGTTGGGCCATTCCAGCCCTTCATTTCTAGGTGTAGGGGCCAAAAAGGCCCCTGGTCAAACCTTAGGTCAACTGGTCAACAAGATCAGTTGACCGGTCAACTGGTTCTGTTAACCACGTTAAATGGGGAGGGGGAGCTCGTGCTCCCTCTCTTTTCAGTCGTGAAGAGGAGGACTCCCCTCTACGTCGTCACCCTCCCCCACCTCCCTCCAGCGTGCCAGCGCAGATCGCTCTGGAGGGATCCCAACGGCTGGCCGGAGGCCCTCCAACCAGCCGTCGAGGAGGCGGCAGTGGGGGAGGAGTGGTGGTGGAAACCACCTCTCTTCCCCCCTCCTCCTCACGACTAGTAGTGGTGGGGCTCCCCAGTGGGGCCCCACCTGCCGTCCTCGGCGGCAACTGGAACGCCACCACTGCCACATGCTGTTGTGCCGCCGCAGCTCCACCACCCTCCTTGGGTCATTTTCCTTATCCAAATCCAATTTTTTTCAATAAAATAAACAAATAAAAGCTTAGATGGGATGAGGGGAGGGTGTGTTACTTTCTTGAATACTTAAGTGCACTTTATCACCATCTTCTTCATCATCCAACCCTCCTCTACTTCTCTCCCATCTCAAATTTGGGGTTTCAACACAAAAGAGGCTACAAACTTTATAAAAGGTTTATATACGTAGGGTTAAGACAAGTTGTATACAACCTTCGTAGTAAAAGACTAATTACCCCTCCCTTTTGGGCCTTGGGTTCATCTAGTTTACTAACCTTATTTTTTTGGGCCCACACAAATTGAGCCTTAGTTAAATTCATGCTTAAACAATTCAAGAGGCAATTAATAACACATTTTATATTCGACTTTACTAAATTCTCCTAAGTCAAGTGTTTTGAGTTTTCGAGTCGTTACAGGGCATATGAGTCAAGATATCTCTATGGGTATAAAATGCTTGAAAAATGGTCAAATGACCAATTTTCTCAACACAACACCAAATCCGAATTTGGGGAAATAGAGTGAGGGTTTTGAGTGATCTTGTGATGATTTTTGAAGGCTTGTGAGTAACCAACAACATCAATTAAGTATGTTTTTAATTAATCTATCAATTTGTACAATTTGAGATATGAATTTGGGGTTTTGATAAAAATGAAATTTAAATCATAGCTCACTAATAAGACCAAAGATAACTCCTGCTTCGGGTCTATTATTGGTGATTGTAAGTAATTATTAATGGACATGAGGTCCTATTATGTTACATTTGTACGTAGATCAGCAAACTTAGCAACTCACACTGCAGCGAGAGAGGCAAGTTGTTTATCTGGTCGAAATGAGTGGTGTTATAAACCACCATTTCTCATTGATGTATTGGCTAATGATTTGAAATAAAATTAGCTGAGTCGTTTTTAAAAAACTCATAGCTTACTGATTTTATAGGTTATTAATGAGGTGTTATTGGAGTTGTTTAGAGCATTTAAGTTGTTATGTGGTGTTGGTGTATGATGATTATTGAGAATTTATGAAGTTTGGCAATTATTGGTGATTTTTGAAAAAAAAATTGGTGAAATCGATAATATTGATGAATTTGGTGAATTTGATATAGTTGATGATTGTTGATTGTTGATGATGTTGTGTGAGAAGCAAAAAAAAACTAGGCCGAGCCAGCTCAGGCCCAGCGGGCTGGGCCCGCCCAACAGGGCTGAACCGGGAGGGGGGTTAGGGATTGGGGAAAATCTCTCGAGAGAGGGCAACTTCCTCTGCTAGGGAGGGCTTTAATGCACAATTAATTCAACAGATGTTGGCGCACCAGAATATATACCAATGTAAAATATTTGTGAGACACTACTGCATTTAACTTTATCAATGATTTTTTATGTCATCCACAATGTAATCTTATTGTGCACAGATTATGATATTCCAATATATATCTCAATCTAATCTGATACATATGAATTGGATAGGATTATGCAAATGCCCTCAATGTACCTAATTTTTTTTGTCATTTCAGACAGAGTTGAGTTTCTAGTTGACGAATGTTTTCTGTGCCAGACAACGGGCAAGAGTATTGTATTCCCATGCAATAGGATCCAACTGAATATGCTGTTTATGCCTTCTTGTCTGATATCCAGATCTCATCAGCAAAAATGAAAAAAGAAAATACCTAGTAAGCTTCCAGCAAGTTCTGCGACAACAATATGGATCTCAAATTAGTTGGGTCCGCTACATAAATAATTAAACCTATAATGCAGTAGTTTTACTGGTTCTTATTGATAATGGATCTAGATGCTCGAATTTTAGTCTGGGCATATGGTCTATCTTAATAAATGCAACTTTAAAACCTGCCACTGACCACTTTTTCAGTCCTTTAAAATTCATTATTTGTTTGTCCACAAGCTCTTCCAATGAAACAAAAATGATAAATTCCTCACTGGCTCACTGTGTTGGCCCTAATGATATGGGTAGCTCAATGTTAAACCACAATAAGGCCTCGGATGCCAGAAAATTTGAGGTCGAGTATAATTTATATAGTACGTCGTGCTTTCATAATCTTTAAAACCTTCTTAATTAATGGATCTCAAGTTATTATCATCGGTCTATCTTTGTTTGGGGTCGAGTATAGTTTATACAGTACGTCGTGCTTTCATAATCTTTAAAACCTTCTTAATTAATGGATCTCAAGTTATTATCACCGGTCTATCTTTGTGCCATCGAATTTCTTTAAGGAATTCCTATTGAGCATTTTCAGACCATTAAATGTGTCATACATAAAGTTAAATTGATTTCAAATATTATGATTCCCTTCTCAACTTATTGTCAATTATCCTTTAATTCCCTAAAATTTTATGGTATAACTCTTTAGTTTAATTTTTCGATTGTTTGAACTATGGTATGACTCGCAAGTTTTATGGCATAACACACTATTGATCCTTACAAATAAGAAATCTAAAGAATTTCTATTCACAGCACTGTTGATCCTTACAAGTTTATCAAAGATATTTCCACATATATTTACAATGAGAAGCAAAGAGAATCACTAACTCAATGTATACGTACGTTCATAAAAAATTTAAAAATAAATAAAAATAAAAATAAAAAAATAAAAAACATTTTGTATTCTACACGTAACAAAATAAAAGGTAATACACTAAAAGGCATTTTCGACAATTCTTCCAAGCCCAGCCATGAAAACTCAAAAAGAATCAACTCATTATTATCTAGAGCTATCCAATTAATTTACGGTCGCTTTCAGTTTCTTTACAACAAAAGTCCACAAGCATCATTCGCTGAAAGCTACATTTCCTATGTTCAATTATAAATTAAATTCAGAGTTTACTTAATTCATGCCAATTGCCTTCTTCTCATGTCAGAGAAACTCTTAAAGATCAAAGATGATGTCAATGTGGGGTCAGGTCATTTTAATATGGCTTTTCCAATGTAGTCATACAAAATCATTTAAAAGTATAAAACACACGAGATATCACTTTTCTGTAGTGTTTTCTACATATACAGAGCTGAAGACAATCATCGATGTAGAGTAATCCAACCTTATACAATTCCTCTTTTGTTTTTACCCACGTGGAATATGGAGCTAATCATTAATCCCGGCTTGATACTGTTGGGCCTCGAACGGAGTTGTTGAAAAATTATTAATATTTCAAAATGTTTGAAAAGGTATTTTCAAAAATCATTATTTCTTCTTGATCGTTTTGTTACCATTATGTTTCATTATTTCTTCTTGACCGTTTTGTTATCGTTATTTGTGATTAATGGTGTTGACAACTGCTTTTAACTTTGTGGCGGGATGTTTCGTTTAGACAAACTCCTATCTGGTGTTCAAATCCAACTCTTTAGGATGCACCAAAAACTGCTTTCTATTCACGTTTTTATGTTCAACACAAAGTTTCTCATCTTTCTCTTTTTGTTCATTGTTTTCTTTTTTGTTGGGATTTTTCTATTCGTGTTGATTATGTTGTTCCTGTTCCCATTGAATTACGGAAGACTTGTAGAATCCTGGGGAGTACGTCGATAATGACAAAATATCCTTGAGGATAGCAAATACGCACCTCAAGTAAGTTGATTTAAGTTTATTTATACAACAGGGGTAGCCCTCCCAATTAACCTAGTTTGCTCCACCTCTAGACTCGGAACCAAGATGTCAAATCATCTTTAGTAAGATGGATGAAACATCACTTGCTAAAAGGCAAAGTGTTGGGGAAGGTTCTAGGTTCGACTCGTGTTTAGAGTCAAGTTGGTTTCTTATCCAAAAGAAAAAAAAAAAAACTTGAAATCAAGACCTTACTTAAAACAGGCTGAGAATTAGATCATTCAAGCGTCATCAGATTCACTATACCTGAAGTGCAACTACCATGCATGTAAGTGTTCTATGGCACACAAAAAAAAAAAGATCAACTAGAGCAAGTAGCTCATCATCTACTATAATGGCCTAATAATTAATTGAATAACATCATAAAACGTCTTTTCATATGCTTTATCTAGCTAGAACCTCCATAAAAGATCCCTCGCCCTCTTTATTGCAAGTAGATCCACCAACTGAGACTTATAATTTTCTATAAAATTCTTTCTATTTGCAGATTCCCTTCTCATCAATTAAAAGTGGTTCTCATCACTCTTTTCCTGATAACGTGCGGTCCTGGTCTGGTGGATTACTCAAACCTGCTGAAAAGTCTGGGATTCCTGGTTCCCTAGCTAGTTATCTAGCTAATTAAGGTGCTTAATCTTATTGGGAAATCTGATCTTGCGTACATGAAAATCTGAAAGTGCTCCAATAAGAGAACTTACGCAATGTTTGAAGAAGGATTGTACCTAAAATCAGGATAATAATAGAAAGCTAACTATTTTCAAAGATCTCGGAATTTCACAACGCTATTTCGGATTGAATCTGAACAGTTTCTGTATCGCGTAGTACTAAACATAAATTTCATGATTTTGAACTTTTGGTGATTCCTAAACAGGAATGGTTTTCCAATATATCTTGAAACAAACACAGCCTTAACTAAACCCTTCTACAACTAGTATACAAGAGTTCTAGAGAACCATCTTAATACAATGGGCAGCTATATATTAAGTGGGATTACAAATATCATTAGCTTTTTTTAAGTGAACAATCTACAAAATTTCTATATATAGCAGCCAATATGAAGGAATTGCGGTATATTTGCTTCAATTCTTGCTTATTGTCTTCTTAATTAATGTAATGAACATGTAGCTGGGCCACCATATTACGACATTTTACTTTCTAAGTCACATGATTAAAAAGCAAAAACGAATATCAGTGATTTTTTTTTATGTGGAGCATCTAATTCAGACAAAGTTCTAAAACAGTAGACAGTAGCATGAATAAGGGAATTACAGTATGTTTGCTTTGAATCGCTTCTCGTCTTCTCAGCCAATACTTTTATAAGTTTCAGATTCTTCCATAAAGGATATGATATAAGATGTTGCAAATTGGTCAGCCAAAACAATGGAGGATAAAGAAGCAACTTATTGGCATATTTAGGCAGCTAGAATTCGAGTCAATCTACTATCCATGATATTGTTCAGGTTCTTTGCGATAATGCATTTTTTTTTAATTATTCCAGAGTCTTCTCTTATCTTTTTTCTCTAGGCCTACATATATTTACAATTATGTTTTTAGACAATCTAGTTGCATCCTGTGCACTTGAACAGCAACTCTACTTGCCAAGATCTAGGCAAGCATGGTTCCTATAGAATCTTTGTGGAATTAGTTAATTAAATTAGAAATTAAAAATACACACGTGTACATAAGGTGGCTTACAACTTAACAGTATGTCTTTGAGGCCTAATTAAACCCCCTAATATTATTGGATGTCTTTCTTTCACAATCTTTCAGAACATTACATTGTAAAATTAATCAAACAGGTTTATGCTTCATATCAACTACTGAATATTTCAAGGAACAAACTGAAACAATTGCAAAAAGCAGAATCTAAGTAAATAAAATATAGAGCAAGAGGCTAATTTCAAAATCTATCCTACAGAATTATACGAAGTTGTTCAAAAACTTCTGTTGAAGATTCTTTTAAATAAACAAAATGCATAATCAGAATCCAAATCTTCAACTGTCTCATTTACTTATGTTATATATTTAGGTTCTAATAAAATCTTTAATAGTGTTTACACCTCATGCTATTTTTTAGTCACGCGTTCTCTTGCACCTTTTGGTTGATGTGATCACCTCATATAAACCCCTAGATAAGTCTAAGTAACGATTACCTCAACGTAGTTGGATTTAGTTCCAATGGTCATAAATATCAACCTCTAGGGGTAATTTTTACTTGGATCCATTGAATTTAGATTCAATGGTCATAATTAAAAATCATCATTCATGGTAATTTTTCCCAATCACCATTGTAGAATTCCCTTAGATATATGCTTCTCTAGCGGCTTGACCGGCCACACTGCTTGCCACCTTCCATCAGTTTAGATTCCCTTTTCATATATGCTCTAAGTTATTACCAACCTCTCAACATTCTGAGGATACTGCATAAATAGTAGCACAAGGGAATAAACCTGCCAAGTGCCAACCAATAAATTTTGAAGCAATCATTATTTTAAGGAGGCCTTCAACAGTGGGAAAGCTAGAAAAGTAATAATCTTAAGAAGCATAAATTGACTCTTGCTACTCTCTTGGGCAATCTGAAGTTGTATTTTTTGAATTGAGCAAGACTTCCTCCTAGCAAAATGTCTTGTCTGACTATTTTGAAAAGGTAATAATCAAAAAGAAAAGCCCAAGCTTTATCTTATCTTACACAACCCAACTTTTTCACTGCTTCAATTTTATCCAAGCACCAAGTAGAAGAGAGGGATCACTAATCAAGTGGTAGCTTCACTGATTTGGTATATCTTCACTTCTATACGAGGTGGAGCCAAAAAAATTGTAAAAACGAGTGATACATGGCATCATAGGAGCCCATAGGATAAGAAGTTTGACTAGAAACATTCTTGCGCGTACGAGCCCGTGGAACTCTTCTAGCACTGATATTGTCCCCAACTTAATCACCTTTCAACTTTAGGTGTGGGGTTTTATTTCAAAATGTCTCGATACTAGTTGGGAATAGTTAATCACTTATATTCTTCTTCATGAAGTTATATTTAATCAATGTGGGACTAACTTTCGGTCTACACATCTTGAACACTTCCCAATAGACCAAAAGTCACATGATCCATGGGGTTTTTTTTCCTTCCAAGTCCCATTCGAACCATGGGTTCTGATACCATGTCAAATTCTAATGGCCGCGTCGTATACGCATGTGCGAGCATGTGGATCTCTTTCGCTAGCACCGATATTGTCCCTAACTTAACTACCTTTCAACTTAAGATGTGGGGTTTTATCTCAAAATGCATCTATACTAGTTGGAATGAGTTACTCACTTATATATTTCTTTATGAAGTTATATTTGATTGATGTGGAAGTTTACACATCTTCAACAAACATCTCCTTTTATCTTTTGAAGACTAGACTAAACAAATTAGACATTAGAGAACATCACACCGGATGTAAGCTTGCTTGGATGTCAATTTCAGCTTAAACCCTAAATCAATCTTAACGACACAATTCACGAGGGGGCCTATATAAGTTATAGAAATCTATGGGCCCAAAGAGTGTTGGGTCACAGGCACATGTAGGTATACAAATGTGTTGGAGCCCATCTTTACACAAAACTAATTGACTTGTGCTAGGATCCAATGTACACCACTTATATACCCCGTCAACTCTTATTATTTTTCCAATATGGGATTATATACTCCAACACTCCCCCTCAAGTGCAACTAGGTCTGGACTATATATTCGATGTGGAACACTCCACCTCAAGTGCAACTGGGCCTGAACCAGTTGTCACTTGTCAAACACAGACCTACTCTTAGAGATTTGTACAAACGTGTCTAGGCCTACTCTCATAGGTTCTAGGTTCACAAACGGGTCTAGACTCCACCACTGGTCTAACCAGGTCATCAAATACGAGCCCAAGATCGTTCTGCTCTGATACCATATAGAAATTCATGAGCCCACATAGTGTTGGGCCACACACGCACATGTGGGTATACAAATGGGAGGAGGCTATCTTTGCACAAACTAATTGATTTGTGCTAGGATCCAATATATCTACACCACTTATATACCCCACCAATTCATTATTTTTTTCAATGTGGGATTATGTACCCCAACATAAGTGCCCTTAAATAAATTGTTTGGAGTGTCGGTGCAATGAGTAGGGCATATACACCAAACTCAAGAAACGTGAATGCATATGGATTTAAGAAGTTTTAGATTTTTCATTATTTTTATGTTACCAATTAGGTCACGTTGGTTAACAGTTTAAATAGGAATAAAAAAATAGAAAGTTGATGTCTTTAGTTAACTAGAAAACGTCATTATTAGCAAATTAAATAAGGAATTTATTACATAGAAAGTTTATGTTTCAGTTAACAAGGAACCCATTATTAGACATCAAAAAAAAAAAGGAAACAACATTAACTTATTATTTTATTTTATTTTTACTTTTTGTTGAAGAAAAAGCCTATATATATAAAGGCTATGTAATAGTTAGAGTTGATTGATTTTGATGATTAATAAAGAATAGTGTTTCTTTTGGAGAATTTGGTTTTAATTCTCAATGTCCTGAATTGATTGTGCGTGGATTCGTCAATCGATTTGAAAGACTTCCGCTGCATCAGAAATTGCACTTCTTGAACAAGTATAGCCCATACAAATTAACTTGAAATCTTTTTTTTAAGAGTATTATAGTCAACCGCAACAATTAAGTTTGGTAAAAAAAAAAAAAACCGCAACAATTAAGTATTTTTATACATATCCAACTAATTCTCCAAAAGTTAGCATAAAGTTCAACCAAACACATAAATATTATTTCTCAAGAAATGTAATTCCCAAAAGAGTAACTTCTGGAGGAGTGGGCCAACTGAATCAAACAAGGCCTTTCATCTTTACTATCTGCCTCGTCAACTTGCTCTATGATGACCTACTTGGTGATCTTAATTGGTATAATGGACCCAAAGCTATGGAACTTGGTTGTGGGTCTTTTGTCGAAATGGAATGGTCTTCCAAGCCATGTGTCACTCACTTTTTTTAATTTTGCCTCACATCAACACGACATAATCCTATCCACTACTTGGTCTTGGGATAAAATTGAAGCAATGTAGCAAATTCAGAGTATGTGCAACGAACTTATTAGTTTCATGCTAAATTTGCGCAAAATAACTAGTTTGGGCTTCTTTTACGTACAACTCTTTTTGAAACTGCTTTACAATTAGGGTTACAAATGGCAATAACTTGCATTGTCTAATCGGTTTTCAACATGGAAAATAAATTCTTGTCACTGACCCTGTCCAAATTTTAACAGGGTCCACTTTGAAAATGAATGCAACATAGAGAGTAGAAACACATCAACATATCAAGGAAATGAACTTCTTCAATGCACTTAAGGCTTAATAGCACATTTAAAAAGAAAAAGAAAAAAAAAAGACTTGAAAGGCACGCTACCGCATATAACTAATAAGACTTTTTCAATGGCTCCAGCACAGTCTGTCAAGTAACACCTAAACCAACAAAATATCCCCTCAATCTTAATACGTACAATGAATTTTTTTTTTTTTAGGGTATTCAGAGTGTATTGCGTCAACTAACCCCAGACTGGAGGACAGAAGGAGTTTTAGTTAATTACCTTACATAGAAACTTGACAAAAAATTTTACTTAGTTAATTAGTTGCTTCCATGGAGGATGTGAACTGTAAACAAGCAGCAATTATTACCAAAAATCTTAAAGACTGAACTGTATATGATCCTCTACAGTTCTATATAAGCAACTTTAACAGTTGTACCAAGGTAGGCTTACATGAAAACGTTGAGCACTTATTTCAAAAAAAAAAACGTTGAGCACTTAAACCTTCAATTAATAAAAGATCTCTTAATTTAATTGAATGGATTCACATTCAAAACTAAGATTAACCGAGAGAGGTCAGACCCATGACCTCAAAAAGGCCCTCTTAGAGGATCCATGATGCTTGTACTTCAAAAGGTGACACCTATTGACTTAGCGATGTCATCATTCTAGAGAAAAAAAAGGGCAAAACTGTTATGGCATCTTATCAGGGAGTGCCACTCTGCCAACTGATGAAGACATGGAACAAGTCCACATATATCCAAATCTTGCCCCGTGTAGCATTTTCATCATGTGCAAAACGCCTAATTTGATGCAATTAAAATGTTTTTTCCTTTGACTGCTTCACCAGGCAACCTCTTCAGCCTGATTTGCTGAGTACCGGACCAAACTTTGTGGAGCTTTAATAGGTAAAGCCCTAGACCCAGTTGTACATGGCTTGTCTTTTTCAATTTGTTTGTCTTGCAAGTAACCCAAGCCTTCAACCACATTAAACCCATGGGTTACACCAAAATATAATTCGTACATTTACTTAACCATTTGTTGAGCAGTGTGCTCAGTGCCGACGTAAATTTTACTATTGATATTGTCTCTAATTTAATTACTTTCACCGGAGGTGAATTTTACTTAATCATAGAGCCAACATCTCTAATACCACCTCCTTCTATCTTACAGGGGTGCTGAGATTTTACTTCAAATGGCCTCGATTAATTACTAGTTGCGACACTAATGTCCTCAGTTTTTCAGTTTAATTACTACAAGACCAGAGGATTATTCAAACAATTTTCCCAGTTTTTGATTTGCTTTTGATTCTTGGTGTATATAATTGGGCTTGTCGTACAATGAAAAGAATACAGAGGCAGGAAGCCTAATTTAGAGTAGATATAGAAATTAAAAAAGAAGGGGTATGGACTAAAATGAAGGAAAAAGGAGTATAAAGAAAGGACAGGAGGAGATTAAAAACAGATGAAATAAGAAGAAAATATTATCCTTGGATACTGATTCTTCTACCCTTTCGTGGTTCCTAATTGGACGTCTCATTAATTATACACTTTCGAAAAATTTATTCGCCAACTGGCATCCCAACCCCTCTCAACGCTTCTCCTCTTCTTATATAAGACCTTGTAAGGCAATGTCCATTCCTCATATCAACCATCAAGTCATCAACCATCCCCCCTTCACTGAACTACTCTCTTATCTGCCTTGCCACATTGTTGGCTTCTCCTTTTCATTTGGCCACTTGCCTTGTATTTAACTCTCTAAGTATATATACATATACATATACATATACATATATCGATCCAAAAACCGGAAAGATATGGCGTCCTGCTCCATCACTCCCCATCGCTACACTTCGACCTGGACTGCCAAGCAGAACAAATTGTTCGAGCAGGCACTCGCCTTCTACGACAAGGATAGCCCGGATCGTTGGCATAAAATTGCCCGTGTCGTGGGGAAACCTGTTGAGGAAGTGAAGAAACACTACGATATTCTCGTCGAGGATGTGAGGAATATTGAGTCAGGCCAAGTGCCCTTCCCAAGCTACAGAGAAACCTGAGGAAGCAACTAGTTGACGCGGCGGAACACTGATGAAAACCAGAGGTATACATGCTGTTGATTAATGATAATTAGTATTCTGTCATTGCCTAATAATGTCTAGATTAAAGACATTGTCAAAGAATGGCTTGTTTCAATATTCTATTTTATCCCTTAGAATCTCTGACTCTTGAATACTAGTTGGCCCTTTTTTTTCCTTACTAGTTCATACGTAATCGAGATCAAATATTCGAGAATATTAGCGCAGCGCCGCCACCATACTAATTGGTGGTGCTAGGAGTGGGAATTGAATCTTAAAAATGCAAATCCTTTTTTAAGATCTCATCAGCACTCCTAATTGGGGATTTTATTATAATGAAGGTTGCAAAGATTTTTCCTTGTCTCTTTTTAAACCTTAATATTCTTTTCCTCTTTATGTCATTGCAGACTGAAGTTTTTAGAGTTCTTCTAATCAAGAGTTGAATCCACGGACTCGGATCGATGTTCATATCCTCAGATCCTTATATCTAATCACTATCTATACAACATACATCTAACTGTACTGCACATGCATTTTCTTCTTCTATAAATGTAGCGCATTCCGAAAACTAAATAAGAGTGACCCAGTTCTTCTGATAGATCAAGCATTTCTTCTTCATTTCTAACAATTAATTGAGAGATAATCAATGCCAACGGAATCCAATTGAGAAATGTTTCGCATTGTATGCAACAATTGTAGATCTTAAAAAGATATTCCAAATCAAACTTAGCTAATCACAAATCTAAGCATCGAGTCCAATAATCGCCTAATTTATTTGTCAATCCAAGCAACAATATATTCTCATTTAGATGAAAAAGCCTCACATGTACTACATTGCTGTCTAAGATTGTGACAATAGATTCAAAAAATGAAAACAAACTAATCTTGCCAATCGAACATTGAATGAGTGAAAATCACCTCGCAACCAAGCAAATCATTCTTCATTCATCATTTTAAACAACCCAATTTAATGCAGATGAAAATCAAACCAGAATCAAGAAAAACTCACATTGCACACAAAATCTACATATAGATTGCATTTGTTAGCTGATATTCAAAATGGAAGCAAAAAGTAATCCTGCCGATGTGAACACTAAATGGTAAGAATTACCTTGCAATCGAGGTCTTCAAGGGATCAAAGCGAATCCCTTACCGAGTCTCCAAAACCAGAGTTGAGATTGATCAAATTGGATAAAAGGCAGAAGAAAGGGCGTTGGAGAGGAAAGTGTGTTCAAACAGGCGGGAAAATTTGAGCTTGGAAGTCTAATTAACTCTTTTTTTTGTATATTTTCTTCATTCGATGAGCACTGGTGTTTCTCACTCTCACTCTCACTCTCTCTTAATGGGTACTTCGTACTTATGTCGATTTTAATTTTCTATTGTTTTTAAATATGCAACTTCTCAAGAAAGTATAAAGATGTATAGAACAAAGGCTTAAAAAACAGAACCAAACAAACAAGGCTTCCTGGAAGATTAACTTCCAAGGGATTACCATAAAAGTTGTCAAAATAAACCAAACAAGGCTGCCTAAGATTGGAGCATCTCCAATGGTTAATGTGGATTGAGAGACTATGAATTGGTGCATCATGAACATGGGGTGAACGTCTACCTTATCATCTGGCACCCATTTTCATTAAATAGACATTCAACCTTAAAAAAGGTCTCTATACACAATGTGGATTGAGACTTATTTTGCTGTTTATTTTATTTTTATATGAAATAGGCTTTTTGTTTTCTTTTCTTTTTAATTTATATAACAAAAAATGGTGATGTGGCAGTGGAAAGAATGTATACCGCAATGTCTAGAAGTGGGAATTGGGGTAGACACCCTCTACTTTGATTATTGTAGGAAGAGATTTGTTAATATTTAGAGTGTAATGTCGGTAATATCTATATACCAATAATAAAGTGACACATGTACAAAAGAGTAAAAGTGGGTGGATGAAAGTCTAAAAAACACATCATACATTATACACGTGGCGTGGCGTTTTACTATTGGTGGACATTAACAACATATATTACACTACTCAACGTAATCAAATCAACTTTTGATTCTCGTCACCTCAACTACACTTCCACGATCCATGATTGGATTGGAAAGCTCTTTTTACATTGAATGTCCATTGTATCTTAGATGAAACCATTTTCCCTCCATTCTATTGGGTGCATTAAAGATGCTCATGGATTTGCGCTCTTAGAGTTACTACTTGTTACAGTTACATTTTGTTTTTTTTTTTTTATGAAAGCACCTCGATGTCTGTCCAAAGAATTAGTTACTATGCAGTACTAATTGTATATATAGCCCGACAACAACAATAGTAAAAGCCTCGATTCCAAATTGATTAGGGTCTTTTCTAAAAAAATAACTGGAGTCGGTTACATGTTCCATTGTGCTTAATATAGAGTCCGATTAAACGCACCCCACTCTTTACTTAGTGCACTCCAATTTTGAGTGCACCCCAAATTCAATTTTTAATTTATAAGGGCACCCCATATTTTTATCAAAATACTCATTTATCCCAATCGAAGCACCTAACTCCAAAACTTTGGTTAAGACATCTATTTTAGGTTTGGCAACACCTAGCCGAGACTTATCTTCTAGGCTCGGTGTTGCCAAACTGAACCTCTTTGGTGAAATTTGGTTGACAACTACCGACCGAAAGATTCGGTAGGTTCTGATCGACTCACCAATCAAAGATTCGGCAGGCTTTGACTGACTCTCCAACAAGAGGTTCAGTAGGCTTTGACCGACTCTTCAACAGGAGATTCGAACTTGTGAAGCTGGGTCACTCGATGATGCCTTACAAATTACAAGAAGAGAGTGTATGAAGAGATAGTGGGGTGCACAAAACGAGAGGAAAGGGTGGTGAGGTACACTAATCGCAGTGAGGGGCGTAAGGGTCATTTTATATTGGAATTTAACTTTTTATATGTTTGACATTTTTGTTGGGTGCACTAAGAAAAGAGTGGAGTGTGGATAGCTAGACTCTTAATTTATTGCAATCGATAATGTGATTCTAAATCCTTAAATCCTTTATAATCTGGGGTACAAAAACTCCGACCAAAACCAAAATGTTAGGAAATTGATTATGTATACTATAACTTTCCCACCGTTTGTGTATAACACAATTTTTTTTAATCTTAATAAAATATAAAATAGTGTTTCAACAAACAGGCATAACATGCATCGTGGATTGCACTCGACAACATACAGTACACGAGTAACGGGCAAAATCGCACGAGATTGACTCGCACAAGCAGGCAAACAAACATTTGCAACAATGTTGCAGCTACGAATCTCAATCGGACAAAACTTAGTATTAACAAAGCAGGTACGAAACACAGTCAAAATCCTTTTTTTATATGAAAGCATGTCAAAGAAAAGTCAACAAAACAAAAAAACTAAACTAAAATCAGGGCAAGTGATTTTTTTTTTCTTTTTCATGATGAACGAACAAGCATGTTGATGATGCAAAAACTGGAGTACAAGGAGGATGAACAACAAGCATGGACCAATGTATGTGCCCGCTTTGATGATGGCACGAAAGGCTCATTCACGCAGACATTAGTCAGCACAACTATAGACAGACAGAGTAAGGCTCATTCACGCAGACGTTAGTCACGCAGACGTTAGTACGCACACACACTAAGAGGAATGCTTATGGAGAAAACTAACCTAGACAGGCTAAGGCTCTGATACCATAAGAACGTAATATGAAATTGTATTGATCAAGGTAAAACAGAGCAAATTGTATACAAGGGGTTGCTCTTATTTATAGAGCGGTACAAAACAATATACATGGAAACAACTGATTTACACAATTAGTGGATAAGTTATGGTATACACAATCAATGGGAAAGTTATAGTATACACAATCAGTTTCCTAACACAAAACAAGGGAAGTTGCTCTTTCTCAAGAAATGCGCACTCTGCCCCCTCCCCTCCCCTACCCTACGTCCCCTCCCCTGCTTCCCCTCCAACCGAACGACAAATGTCATGAACAATAAACTACGTGATAAGGACATATCAATAATTAGTTACCAAACGACAAATGTCATAAATAATAAACTACGTGATAAGGACATATCAATAATTAGTTGATTGAGTGGTGAGGGATTCAGTCTATTGGAGATGTTATGATAGTCTCACATCGACTACTTAAAAAGAAAAAGAAGGCTTATAAGTGTGGAGTGAACACTCCATTATGTATTGGTATATTAGAGTGAACCTTACTTTCACACTTGGAGCCCTTACAAATACTAGTCACCACAGTCTCCTAACCTTGAATTGAGCATTATATTATAAAAAATTGAACAAAGTCTCCTTAAGTGAGGTCTTAATTTTAAGTGTTGTAAATTGAACAAATTAGGTTGGGGGATCACCCTTTTCTAGGGTCTAATAGTGCCGGAGCATTGATTATTTTGCATTTGACGTTGAAAACCACATGCGAAAATAAAAAAATAATATTAGCAGACTTGATATTACGTGGGAAATACCCGTGAACACAAAGCTGAAGGCTTCAAAAAAAGCTGTCAATCTCATTGTCTATTTTGGTCACAAGCATGCCAACAACACTCTATATATATATATATATATATATATATATATATATATATATATATATATTGTATATTAAGCAAAAATTTGTACTGGCCTATATCTTTCCTAGGATTCAAAATTGGGGAAAAGATGGGGTTCGGTGCTTTTGATACATTAATCTGCCACCCCAATTGTTGAAATCTTACAAAGACATATGTGTATCAAAAATATGCCATTCATTTTTTTATTTTTCCCAAAATATATAGGAATATTTCACTTCTAATCATCTTTGTGGGACTTCCAAGTCAAAATCGAACAATTGAAAGATTTAGTTAGTTTTAGTAGTTCACCAACCTCAGACTTCATGCACGTGCGTGACTCGAACTACTAAAAACTTTAGTAACTGCGTATTGGTTGTCAAAGAAAAACGTGTTTGCAAAATTATGAAAATGACTTTTAAGTTTTAATTCAGTTTTTGTCAAAAACATCTTTAGAGATATCACTTGCAAAAGATAATTTCAGGAGGTTCGACTCCTGTCTAAACAAAAACGTACGTTTTAATTCAGTCTTAATGATTAGGACAACTTAGAGGTTTGAAAATTGAGACTTTATTTCTTTAGTGCTTTGTGGTGTAATTATTGGAAGTTGGAACTACTGAAATATTTGTTGTACGTAGCTGGAATTGCCTCCTACTGCAAAACTCTCAATAGCACATCAAAAAATGTTGGCAAAACCCATCATTTCGTGTCTGAACTTTATGTTTTTTGTACTTAGGTCCCTGAACTTTTATTACTATACATTTGGTCCTTGAACTTTTACAAAGATCTACATAATCCTTTCACCATTTAAAGTGTTAAATTATACCAACGTGGACAACAAAAGTGCCGCATGACTAGTCAAGAAGAATAAAGTTGTTTATATTACTAAATTGGACGACTCACACCGACCAAAAAAAGTCGAAAAGAAAATTTAATTTCTCCCAAAAACATAAGAAACTCAAAGTTCATGAACCAAAAACATAAAACTCAAAAGTTCAGGGACCAAATGTACAATAATGAAAGTTCAGGGACCTTGTACACTATTGAAAGTTTGAGGACTAAAAGTATAAAAGACTCAAAGTTCAAAGACTAAAAGTTACGTTTTGCCAAAAATGTTTATGTGAATGGCAGTAAAGGTTAATTGATGTCAAAGGGAAACTGCCCTAACCGCGTACATGGGGATGATATCTCTTCATGGCTTTATCAGTATCTATTGCTCAAACTCAAGACATCTCGAGATATGCGGTGGACATTGAATACCAACCTTAAGATTCAACTGCCACTGATTAAATTTTTAGGCTACATTAACCTTTAATTGTCCTTTTAGATAACTAAATGGAGCTTTAGCATCGTATTTATTTGATGCAAATGGTAGTTCTTCAGTTCATTTGACAGCTCTTGCTTTATATGCAACCAAACCTTAAAGCCTTTGAGAAATGCTGGTGTATTCAATTTCCTTTGTGCTTTGCCTAGTACAACACTATTGATTAGAAGCTTAGTCCAAGGGGTAAGGGATTTGTTCTCATTAAGCAATGTCTCGAATTCGAGTCTCGTGAATGAAAAAAACTTGGTTGAGAGGACTAAGTGATGCAGTTGGTGCTGGACATCAAGTGAGAAACAAAAAAAAAAAAATCCCTCTATTTTATTTTTATCAGTATTAATTGGATGATCCCCCTTGGTATGCTATATATTTTTCATGGATCCATTGTTCAGTAAAAAACAAGCAAAAGTATACATCTTCACTATGAACTATCTTGATAATGCATATTCGATTTTCATCAAAAAAATTTATTCAATAAATTTTTTTGATGAAAATCGAATAAAGAACCCAAGCTTATTCAATAAACCATTCATTCCTAAGCCTTAAAAAAAGGCGACTCCAAAATAAACTTTTGAAACTTATTGCATCCAGAGTAGGCACAAATCTCAAGTTCAGCACTAACCTTCACTGCATAATCATAATAAGCAAGCAGTAAATGTACATTCACCAGTGCGTAGAGATAAAAAAAGAACAAGCATTCAGGCTATTAACAATATTATTGTAGTAGTTGCAGTACAGTGAGATGCAACTTCACTTACTCTACAGCTAGCTAAAACAATACCAAATTCTTATGATACTATCAACAATATTATTGTTGTAGTGATTGTAATAGCATGTCAGAAGCTTTAATCAGCCACAGTGGTCTTAAGGGGCAACACACTTTCGACTCCTTCTGCAGCTGAACTTCTTTCGGCAACTACTTTTGACATTCCAAACATCTGCAACACAGAACAAGATATATAGTTCAGGAGCACATCAAATCAAAATCTAAAATAGTTTTCAAAAATAAAAAAAATTCAAAATCTAAAATAGAAGTGGCATTTTGACAGCTAATTGATTTATCACTCTGGGTTTTTAGATGTTATATGTTTAGTCAACGACCTTCTTCATTGTCTTCTGAAAGCAAGTCTTATGTTCATCCATTGAAGCGTGAATGAATTCATCAATGTGATCCCTCAGATCAGTGATAAAACTAGCATCCTCAGACTTCTTCTTACGACAAGAAGTAATTGGTGGAGCCCCGGAAGATGGTTGCACCTGACTCTTTTCAGTTGCCATTTCAGAAACCTAATAATAGAAGATCCATAAACACACCTAAGTTGCTTTGTTTAGATATGTAAAAATCACATAATCCAACCCTAAAGTTCTCCCAGTATTTGTTCATTGGGCTCATTTTCGCCCATCCCTTACTTTCCTATTGAGGACACTGCGGTTTACAACTTGACATTAGAAACTGGAGAAGAAGAAGAATGTATTGCTCAAAAACATTTCAGTAAAATGCAGGAAGATCATATCGACAAAATCCTTAGTCTTAATTTCCAAATTAGTTAACAGGGATCCAACATTTCCATTCAACTCGACATAATGCAGTTGATCATGCAATTTGGTAAAATGCAATAACATATTGAATGGAAGCAAGAAAAATAAAAAGGAAAAATGGAGACAAACAATTTGGCAAACAAGGGGTCCTGACAACCCCCCTAATAACAACTAAAAACAGTGTCCAAACCCGTACCCGTTTTCAAAATGGACACCCTTTTTTTGTCCTGTTTTATTTTTAAATATAATTAAATAATTTTATTTATCAATTACTTTTTTTAAAAGAAAACAACTACATGTCACCTAACATTCAATTAATAAAAAAAAAAGATGCATCTTTTTCGATTGAATCAAAAAGAAATTCGAAAAAGCAGAGAACAAGATTCAACATTTAAACCAACAAAATCAATAACACAGAAAGCCAAGAACTTGAACAAATTGATGGACTCACCCAAAAAATAATTACATTTTCATTACCACTGCAACAAAATCTAAAAAGGAGAAGGAGAATATAAAAACTTAAGTTGAGATCAGAGAGATGAGTAGGCAGAGACCAAGAATGAGAGGCGAGAGGAGAGATGTGGCCGTGGTGGAGAGAGACGAGAGGAAGGGCAAGGCCGCCCGCCGTGAGCGTGAGGGTCGTGAGCGTGGTTGTGAGATGGAGAGCCAGGAGATTGAGGTGAGGTCGTTGGCGTTGTGTAAGGGTTGAGGACCGGAGGTGAGTCCGTGAGCAACGGAGCGTAAAGGAGGCGAGTTAGGTGAGGCCGTGAGTGTGACGAGCTAGGAGCATGATGGATTAAGGGTTTTTTCTACTCAACGTGGCGGCTTGAGGTGAGATGGAATGAGTTAATAGTTTAGGTTTTAGGGTATGCTTTTATATAGTATATGTGAAATTATAAAAATACCCCTACAAATTAATCGTGAAACGGGTACCCGTTTTTTGAAATTGTTGTCTGAAACTGGACCCGTATTTTAAACGGACATAAACATTTGTCCATACCCATATTCTTTTAAGAAAAATAGTGTCCCGACCCGTTTAAAGCGGGTCCAAACAACTTTTGCCAGCCCTACCTAGTAGTTACTAATCATCTGCATCAAAAAGTTGTCAAGTCACAAGCAACCTTGTTTAGCTGGCATTTTGATTGCCTATGCTAGGCTTACTAGATGACAATATAAAATGTACATATTTTTTTAAAGGATTAATGGAGGCAATAAAATACATTAAAATCGGTTTCCTACAATTAGGATAGAAAGATAATAAGAATCTAATTAAAAACTAAAATGCCCCAAGGACTCCTCTTAAATTAATGAGTTAACATATGTATATATAACCATTGAGGATATATTGTGAAAAAAACTTCACCATCTAACTATATATGTATCCTCACTACAATCACTTTAGACACTTGGACCAATGCAGAGGTCAAAGGAATTGAAAGAATTATGCATTCATGACTACTTTCAAGGTCAATTTGGAAGTAGTCCATTGCAAAAGTGATATAATGAGCTACTCTTCCTATATCTCAAAATGGTTCCATAAATAAGAAGAATGAGAAATTCATGATCACCTCCAAGTTACAAAATAAAAGACATGTAAAACAAAATAGTCCTTAGAATTGTGATTTGTGATGTTAATGCCAACACCCATACACAATTTTTTTTATTTTTATTTTTGGACAGGAAACAACTTTTATATTAGTAAAGAGAATTTACAAATACAATAGCGATGACACAAGGCCAAAAGGTACAAGGGGGAGTGAAAAAATTGAAACAAGAGAAAAATGAAAGCTACAATCAATCAATTAAGGAAATCCCTTTTACATCATGCATAAAGTAACACATATTTATATTTTTCCTACGTAATTAAAGTGTGGAACTAATCACTTTGCAACAATTTTAAATCCCGTTAGAGAAAAATATTTCACAACTTAGCATGTCTTTTTGAATGTGCTTTCTAAATTAGGTTATCCTACCTAGGGATGCAAATGGGTAGGGTAATACCCACAGGTGACGGGGATTTACCCTAACGGGTACGGATATGAGAATGTTAAATGGGTGTGGGGGCGGGGATGGGAACGAAATCTCATACCCACATGGGTATGTGTACGGAGATGGGTGATAAAATATACCCATGGAGATCCTCATGGGTAATCTCCACAGGGATACCCATGGGTGATACCCACAGGGATCCTGATACTTAATGGGGATACCCATGAAGATTACCCATAAGGATCCCCATATATCAATTATACAACATATGATATTTATATATAAATATAATACAATATTACATAGTTTCCACCCAAAACATTCATTATACACATGACAAATCCTTAATGAGATTTTGAATTGTTAACATTTAAAAGTTAAAACTTTAATTGCATAATATATTATACTTTATTTTTGTTGAAATTTCAACAATTGTGTTGTTATGTATGTATATTTGATTCCTTATCTTTTATAATTCTTTTTTTGAGGAAAATTATGTGGGATCGAAGAATATTTTCCCTACGGGGATTCCCCATCCCCGCAAAAATCTCCATGAAAATCCCGACGGGGATCCCCAATGGAGAATAAAATGGGTAAAATATTTTACCCACAGGGATTTGATGGGTATGGGGAACGAGAATTCATCCCCAAATGGGTATGGGTATGGGTGATAAATTTTTTAGTGGGTACGGATATGGGAATGAAGTCCATATCCCCTACCCTACCCATTTGCATCCCTAATCCTACCATTTTGTTATGTTTTAAGAAGTGGTCCTAGGGTCTATTACTTGTGAGCGAACTCTATTACTTGTAACTGTATCATCTCAACAAGCTAAAGATACTAGGAAACAACAATTGGGGTCAGCTACATGGATCAAACTCTTCCATTGTGTTCGATTTAGTGCAATTGATGGTGAGCTTTCTAAACCATTCAAATCCCTCTTACTTAATGCATCTCAAGTTAACTTCAGTCTACCCCTTCCTTGTCAAATTTCTTCAGCTTCTATTAAGTCAAGTTTTCTAGTGAAGGCATCTGTAGGTCGTCTTTGCAAGTGATCAAACCACTGCAACAACCCTTCCCTAATCTTTGAGTCAATTGGTGCTACTAACATGACTTAACATCATGCAAAAGATACTAGGAAAGATGACATTAATTTCTGAGAATTTGATAGTGACTAACATCATCCTAAAAGGTTGCAGCCCTTGCCTAAATAAGGTGAATGCCAAAGTGGGCTAGGAAAAACTTATTGTGATTTGTGATATTTCAACAGCATGGTTCTCTTTCTGTTACATTAATGTTCCTAATACTTGCAGCGTGCACTGGCTAGGTTTGAGTTTATCTTTTGCTTCCTTTTTTGCCTTGTAGAAATGCACAGCACGGTTATTTATTGGTCAAGAAACCAGCTTCTGGGTATCATTTTTTTTAATGAATAGAACTCTTCTAAACTTGCAACAACAACCTTTTTTTTTTTTTTTTTTGACAATCATGGGTGTCCGAACCTTTTTCAACCCCTCCTTACTTTTGTTCGACTAACCCATGGGAGTTAGTCAGGTGCCCCAACCCCATAACCCAAGAGAAACCAAGGAAATATACTGTTGCTATCAACAATCCAACTCATGACCTTGCCTCAATTAAAGTGGTCATTTTTTTTTACCCCTACACCACACCCCCTAGGGAGGACCCAGCAGCAACTTCACCTACCATTAACAAGATACACCTTCTAACATCAGTTATCAGATTCGTTCTTCTCCCCGAGCACGAAAGAGACTTATAATTAAGGGGCATTAAGTTCCAAACACTACATCCAACTTCCGCTAGAAAACATTACATTAAGAAAACAAATTTCCCCAATTAACTACATCTCGCCCTCTCGACGAAGAACCCCTCTATTGTAAACCAACGTTTATTCATGTGGGCATTTCATCAAACAGGTTGTAAGCACCATCCAAACGTTTCACATACAATTACAAATCCCTAACCTCTACATTCATAATCTACACAATATCTGAGATTTCAAGA
This sequence comes from Stephania japonica, assembly GCA_039657345.1. NCBI lineage: Eukaryota > Viridiplantae > Streptophyta > Magnoliopsida > Ranunculales > Menispermaceae > Stephania > Stephania japonica. Next base: position 40,481,486 of record CM077559.1, read on the forward strand.
CTAATAATGAACCGAAATCAAATTCAAACATTCAACATAACACGAAACACATAGAAAATTAAAAGAACAGAAAAAATAAATTAAATCCAAGAATTCGATTGTTGTAAAGTACAAACTTACACAGTTTGGTTGATCCCGTCCGTTTGTTTAAGGACTTCTCCTCGTCTTCTCTTTCTTAATTAACGAAAAAGATTTCTTGCGAGGCAAGAAACTTTTTACAAGAAGTTTTCTCCGCAAATTTCTATTTTCTCTTCAACTTTAACAGTTATGTATGACTTTTCCCACGTAGGCTGGTCAAAATCCACGTGGCAACATTAATACTGGTCACTCATCTACCTGATGTGTCGATGTGGGGATACAAATGAACTTCAATGTAACTGTGATAAAGCTTTTCGAAAGGATTTCAAACAGCGTGAAATATGGGTATCAAAAATAGTTACTTTTGCATTTTGAGGAGCAGTGAAGTGATTAATTTGTTTCAGTTTATTGTAATTGTTACATTGATACAACTTTGAAGTGTTTGACTTTAAAGAGTACTCGAGCAAGTCAATGAAATCACGACAAAGTACGTCATTTCAATTAGAACTTCGAATATAAATTTGCCTTCAGGATATTAAGTAGAAGGATTGAACCGATAACTTCTTTATTGAGAATACTTAAAGAGTATTCAGTTATGATTATCGTTAATCAGTTCAGGTGTTTTTTATATATTTCATTGAATATATTTCTTTTTTATTTTCTCTTATACATTATTTCGAGGGAATAGCCAACCCCAACTAATTTGAGATTGAGGCTTTGTTGTTGTTGTATATTAATTTGAGGAAAAGGAAAATAAATTTACTTTCGATAACAGTAGAATGCAAATAAACGTTATGAAATAAAAACACAATGATTCTGAGCACACTATGGATAAACATCTGCATCACTGGGTCCTTCTACTCAACAGATGCCAATAAGTTTTGAACCAGTTGAAAGAATCTGGTTCATAAATCTGAGAGCTGGGCAGTTGTGTGGTATGTCAGTCGAGAACATATATTCGAGCGGCGATGTCTTGAACCAACCAATCGAAGCCTTCAAGCAATCCTGCACCTGTGTATGCACTGCAGCCTATGATTTCCCAGTGGCGGGTTTTGTCCATAGCATCTAAATTGAGCACCTGGAGGATGATATATTACAGCAAGTAGTTAGATCAAAGAAAGATATACTTATCCGACGTGAAACAAAATTTCGACATACTTACTACATTATTCAAGAAAAAGACAAATGAACATTGATATAGGCCACTCAGCAAGCACCATGATCATTCTAAGATTGTGCCAAAAACTGAGAGCAAGAGTGAATTTTAAACCTTGTTAATTAGAAGCTTGGAAAAGTTTATGCTACACTACAACTAAACCTTCTTTCTACACATCTTATTAAAGGTATATCAAGAGAACAAAATTCAGAAACAGAAATGGATTTCGGCAATTTATGAAACTTAGTCGAAAAAGATTAATGTATCAGTAATTCTCCATATACAGTAAGCAACTTCTGGTTTATAGAGGCGCAGAACAGTTTTCAAGGATTTAATCAGTTCTCATCTTGGTTAACAGCAGCATAAGAATGCCAGCTTGGTGGAAAACATGGAAAGCACAAGCATATTAACACCTTCAGCTTTTCGGCACAAGGTAATCAGTTTAGTCAACAGAATTATGAGTTAGTCTCCAAATTTATAAGAAAAGAAGCGAAAAGGTAAACACTTAATCAACCCCATGAAATTATCTAAAGCTAATGTAAGACCTGGATTACATCTCATCTAACAAAAACTTATACCAACCTCTCAGAAAGAACAATGCGATTTACAGTTATATTAGAACATTTCCTCCAAAAGGGATGACACTCATCAATCATGAACCATCCACTTGTAAATTTACCTTAGCTATTTCTTCAGGAGTAAGAGCACCTTGTATGTCCTGTTTATTGGCTAGTATCAGCAAGGATGCCCCGGATAACCTCTGTTAAAATCACAAATAAGTGAAACAGTTAATGGAGTCAACCAGAAAAACTGAGAGATTAAAGCAACAGATCCTTAATAACAACATATGTTAGGATGTAACTATTGGTTGCAAGTGAGAGATTAAACGAAGACTAATACAAAAATAGAACGGCAATTTCATATCCATAGTTCACATGTCAGTAATCATTATGAGATTTAGGCATATGCTTACTTAGTTTCACAAGTATGAAATTTGCATGAGTAGAACATTTACAAAACAACAGTTCAAATGTTGCTTTCCAAGACAAATCTGATAATTTAGGCAAGGATGCGTATCTTGTTAATAGGTAGGTGAAGTTGCCACTGCAAGTTTATAAGAGTTTGATTCATAAGGAAAAAAATCCAATACCATGAAGCTGGTTTCTTCACTAAATAACTGCTCAGCATATTTCTACAGGACAGAAGAAAGCAGAAGAGAAAACTCAAACCTAGCAAGCTGACTCTGCAACTATTAATAGGAACATCATTCAACAGAAAGAGAACCGTGGTGTTGAAATATCACAGTAGGAGTTTTGCCTGGCCCACTTTTGGTATTCACATTCTTCAGGCAAGAGCTGCAAAGATTTTATGAAGATGTAAGTCACATTATTCACAAGTTTGGATCAGCTTTTGAGTCCCTTTCAAACAAAGGACACAAGTCCAACACATACTCCTTTGCATTCATCCTCAAGTGCGGAGCTCCCCTGCAGTCTTCTGGCGATAGCCGATCAAGGCATACACATTCATGATCGTGGACAATGCAACCATAATAAATCTTGCTATTAACATAGGCCCCGTCAGTATTGATTTTCACAAAACCAATGGGGGGAGGAACCCACAACACCACAACTATTGAACAGGTCGACTACTAAAACCCCATTTTAGTGATAGAAATGGATTGATGAAATTAGTGGCATCAATTTTTTGTCCAGCCTGCCAGCATGGTTTTGTCTTTCCCAAAAAAAAAGAGTTTGGACAGTGATTTCCTAAATTCAGGCCGAGTCTGAGCAAGGCTATGATGTCTGAATTGAAATCCAAGCCGGGTCTGGACAAGACCTTCTAAGCCCGAACCCAGCCCAGATTTTAAAAGATATGTACTTCTACATTGAAAATATATGGCATTGTATCATTAACAAAAAACCAACTATAAAGCCAAACTCCCCAAATACGAAGATAATTCATTGCCTTAAAAGGTTTTTGAATTCAACCTTTCGACAAAAAAAAAAGGTTTTTGAAGCCCAAGAGATTTCATCACCATTAGGCAGAATTGACCGGCTATGTGGCCAGAATTCATGGGAAGTAATAGATCATACTGAATTAAGTAAAATGTCATCCTGGTGTAAGGTGTCCGCACCAAATAACATGATGATTTGAAGTTCAAAATTCCATTTGGATCAAGTTTCCACACAACACCATCATTCTCATTTTTGCTTAACTTAGGCATAGATAGATAATCATGACAAATATTGCGAAGACCCAAGTCTAAACACAATTGATAGATGCAATCTTCATTGCAAGTCATAAGCAAATTTGGATCAAAACAAGATCCAGAAGGTCCCTCAATTGATTTAACAAGAACACCATCATGACGCCATTTATCAACCCAGACTAGAGTTGTCCCTCCGTCCAATAAGATGACTGATATGTGGTTCTGCTACCTATCTATATTTGAATAACGTTTTCATAAACCATAATCAATCGTTTGGAAACTTAAATAAAAAACATTCACCCATTTAACCCAGAGTGACTTCTTTCTGCAGGCAATCCACCAAATGAGCTTTAGAATACCCGTTATGTTAATATCTTCTACTTTACTAATGCCCAGACCAACCTCTCTCTCTTTGCTTTTACACAATTGCTCCCAGCTAAACCAAGCTATCTTCCTCTTGTCAAGTTCACCTCCTCTAAGAAAGTTGCTAAATTAACTTTCTATAGAATGAATAACACACTTTGGAGGGGAGTACACCCTAGTCTGAAATAAAAGACAGTTCTGAAGCACTGAGTTAACGAGGACTGCTCACCCTTCATAATTTAAGAATTTACTTTCCATAGTGAGAGCCTGTTACGTATGGCTTAAATGATAGGGTCATAATTGTTAAGTGTGAGTCTTGAAGAAATAAGTGGTACACTGAGATAACGAATGGGAAAAACACTCAATTTTGCACCCAATAAGATCAGCAAGTTGTTGCACTGTAGGATGCATATTAGCAAAGAAAATCACAGATTTATTAGTATTCACTTTAAGACTGGAGGCTTCTCCAAACTGCACAATGGTATCCTTCAAGGCCATAACTGAATGAAGATCAGGATCGACAAAGACCACTAACTCATGGGCATAAAAATAAGATGAGATATCCCTAGCCTGGAGCATCTATGAGGAAGCTTTTTGCTTTGTTAGGAACTTTTTGATGAAGCATAGAAGAGAGACTACAATGTGAAACAGAACACATAGGGTAAAATAGGGTCTCCTTGTCTCAAACCCCAACCACCCCTTCAAGAAATTGTAGATGAGCCATTAATGAGAACTGAAAATGACATGGCGGCGATACATTCCATAAAAGAGGAAAATTAAAAGCCACAAGTAAAGAATGACCTACTTCTTCCATAGAAAAAACCGATTTCAAGGACCAAGAAGATTTTGTGCTTGCAATCTTCAAGACTTTTGAGTCTCAACAAAGAATCAAATAATTTTGCTAAGGTAACCAACAGACAGGAATTGGTATATAATTACAAAAGTTATTGACCTTCACTTTTAACTATTAATATGCTTATGGTATTAAAATCATGCACAGGCGCAATAATTGTGGGTTTGCAGCGACAGCTTTATCACTCAAAAAGCATACTAATTGATAATAAAATGAGCTTACCTCTTCCTTCAAAAGATTATGTAGTTCCATTTTACAATCGTCCAACCTTCTAACGTCTGAACTGTCGACAACCCATACCAAGCCATCAGTCTGCTCAAAGTAGTTTCGCCAGTAGGACCTAATAGTTCTTTGGCCACCAACATCCCATATATTGAGGGTATACCTAGTATAATTCAATTAGATGAAAAAATAAATCTTAGCTAAGAGTCTTTCCAACACTTTCTCTAAGTTTCCTGGCCACACGTACTTCAGTTTAAATTTATATAAAAGCCAAGAAAGGAAGGAAAAAGAATACTACAATCTTCCAGGAAAATAAGGAATGTACATCATTTCTCTCTTTTCTAAACAAACACATTCGAGCATGTTGATGGGCATTAACTTAAATGATTTCATATTCAGGCAGGTAAAAAAAGCTCTAATTAATTCATGAGCTTGTATCCTTCAGCCAAAACAAATGAGTCCATAACAGTTGCATGCATTGACCCCACCACATTTTACATAACACCGAACTTTGAAAACCCCAAATATTACCTTTTCTTTCAACTCTAGAATAAAGCATCAATAGAAAATGGGTTGGAGACTTGCAGTAAAAGAGTATGCTTAACGGGCCAATGTGATAAAAAGCACTCATGGTCTTTCTTAAAAAGATCGGGATACAAGTTTCTATCCTAGAACTTCTCACAAAAGACCTGGGAAAATTCATCTCCACCTCCCAAAACATACAACTTTTATTTCCTTTACAGTAAGCATTGCCCCCTCTATTCAATTTTGGGAAAACAAGGGGCTTGATGTTTTTTCAAGCCCTAATCTGTTTATCATCTCCAAATCATAACATTCCAATTTGATTCTTCCTTCCTCCTCCTAACTTCTAAGGAAGAACTAGTAGCTCCTTCAAAAGGATGGAACTTCCCGGTCCCTTACATATCTATCTCAAAAGGAAGAGGAGGAAATAGTTGCTCTTCTTTTTCACCATCTAATCATAAACTACATTTTGCCTCATTGAATAAAACAACCTAAAATGATAAATCTTGCAATCGAGTTGAGTCACTTGTTTGTTGACTGTGTCCTAAGCAACAGCTATGGTAGACAACATTCCTCTGCTACTGTAAAGCTTGGAGTTGCGAACATCCTAGTACCTTTTCTAGTGGAACAATTTTGATAATTTAATTATTAGGTTTTCTCCTCCATCATCCCATTTACTGATGATGGATGTCTACAATAAAAATTAGCAGAGGGTATAGAGCTTTGGACTGGTAGATAAATCAACTATTGCACCGCTGAATGTATAAGTTATAAAGATTAGCAATTTTCCACCAATCACATATATAATCTATGAGTCTTTAAATGGACATGTCAGCAACACTAAAATTATAACAGTTATCTGTGTTTCCCAGAAGAATGAACAAGCCACTAATACGATGGTTTTCCATCGTTGTCCACCACTGACTAGTTTTCCTGAATTGCAAGTACATGACAAAATGCATCTAGGAACGATATCACATATACTGAATGGACGTATAAAAGCTAACCATCATAAAGGTGCAAAGAAGAGTTTACTTTTGGTAGTTGATGGTCTTGATATTGAAACCCAAAGTCGGACTGATAACACTAGTGTCCTCTCCATTGATGCGTAAAACAATTGTCGTCTTACCAGAATTATCAAGACCCCTGCAAGCAAATAGAGTGCACCGTTAGAGTGAGGACAACTAATTGTTTGACAAATTTAATGAAGAAATGACTTTTTCAAACGTACACCATGAGAATTCGCATCTCTTTCTCTTTCCTCTTGATTTTTCTGATAATGCTGAGCAGACCCATTACCAGACAACAGGCACAGATCCTTTCTGGATGAAGAAAGTGAAGTGCTTTGGATTGACTGTTTCACAGCAATTTGAGCTAGTATAAATGATCATAAGTAGTAATCCAATTCCAACTAAAAAAGAGGAAGCAAAATTATTTTTTGATGATTCCAATTCCGTGCTCTTCGTCAAGGAAAGCTCATTAGCAAATAAACTCGAGCAAGCATGTTGATTAACCTCAGTAATTCAACAAGCACTCTTTTGATAACAGTAGAATGCAATTAATCGTCACAAGAATTAGACACACATGCAGAATATACATATACATATAACTGGGAAAGTGTTTATCACTGGAGTTTATTATATCAGTTCTTTGACACTGCCGCCAGACTCATTTGTTATTCAGCTTTATTTTTATAAAACCTTGCTTCACACCACCCAAAAACAACCCCTACTCCCACACATAGAGACTCAATCCCTCAACCTCATTAGACGTGAGGATATATCAAACCGGTGGAGCTACCAATTGGCAGGTCGAATTAGAGAATTCTATACTTTTTTCTTTTAAAGAAATCAAATCTATTCAACAAAAAAAAAAAAAAAAAAAAAAAAAAAAAAAAGGTAAAAGAAATCAAATAAAATTGGGCATCCATCAAATCTAAAAGAACTCGTAATCTTCCAAAAAAAAAAAAAGCATACTCTTTCGTGCCCTTTGTTTATTAAACATTTGGCATTGGCATTTTATCTAGCAGATTATGTGCATCGACGAACAACGCAATCGGAGACCTCTTTAATTTACCATTTGACGGCTCAACTCTTCCACAGCAACTCAATGTTCCTTCCCAAATCAAATCCAACATTCAAATATATGAAAGTGAACCCACAAGCATTTATTCGAAAATGTGCTAGATTAGCGAAATCAAGACATGAAAACATTTAATTCGAGAACTAACAATCATTATTGAAGATTGAAATGAAACAGAGCTCACCGTATGTATATATATCGAGAGTCAAACAGAACTCACCGTGTGTGTGTGTATATATATATATATATATATATATCGAGAGCGAAACAGAGCGAGATAGAAAGCTCTAGAGAGAGAGGGCTGGGATCTAGACAAAATGGGAGTCTTTATAAAGCACTAGTAAAAGAGGCGCTTGCTTCGTATGATAGCAATTTTTTTTGTTTGGATAATATATTGGCTTGAAATTTAACGCTTCCCTTCTCCTTTTTTCCAACTTAGGACCCGCAAGAGATGTGTTGCTTTTCATAAGCCAAGTTATAAAAGTTTCTATCGGTAAACAAAAACTTAGTTATAAGAGTTTGTATCATTAAGCAAAAACTTAGAACCATATGATGTAACTCATGCACAACGTGTTATGTCCCCACTAAGAACCATACCATACCCAACTCAGAGGCTTTTTTTTTTTTTTTTTTTTTTTGACGAATATGGAGGCGATACTCCTTTAACATAACTATATAAAATGCGTACACAAATTTTTTTTAAAAAATGTGTGTGCTTTACAAAAGTGAAATCAAAATGAGTCTACATGACTCCCGTTTTCGATTCCCATATCATAACTGCACCAACAAAAAACCAAGATAAAAATGTTCAAAACCACCCCCATTTCCACTTGCTGATGCACCCACATACTCCCCCAACATTGTAAAAAAATGTCCCCACATGCCACCAATGGTTCCACCATATTAGTGTAACTCATTAAATGTTTGTAAGTGTGTATGTAATGGGTCTGTAATTATGTTAATAGTGCATGTTGTGTTGTATTTGTAAGTGTGCATGTAATGTGTCTGTAATTGTGTTAATAGTGCATGTTGTGTTGTGTTTAATGTGTGTATAAAATGGATGGTTAAGATGATATCTCGAATAGGTGATGTAACGAGAGATCAGATGATCATCATGTAACATTACACTTACTATATATATAATAGCACTCACTCCTCTCAAGAGAGAGATAGTGAGACCTTTCTTTCGTTTTTGGTCTTCAACCTTCAACTTCAGTTGATCTTCTTTAGAGATCAAACATGGTATCAAAGCAGTTTTGGCTCGCGCTATTGAAGATCTGATCCTGTGCAGCTGTGATCGTGTACTTGATCTTAGGTTTCTCTCAGTTTCGATTTGGTGATCTGTGCGCTAGGGTTTCAATTCTTGCTCTCCAGGAATTTGAAGCGACGAACAACAACAACAGATCAAGCTTCATCATCGTCCGATCTAGCATTTTTTTTAGCAGATTGGGATGAAGAAGAGTTGGTGATTCATGATCTGTAATCTGGTGTGATTTCGTGAAATTTTTTTTAGATCTGGTGTGCATATCGTCAGATCTTAACAAACGAGTATTTGATCTGTGAGATTTGTGATGTTTCATGGTAGATAAGCTTAGATCCAATTCCGTTCTTGTTAGACCTGTGAGTTTTGTGATGTTTCACCTCAGATCTGCATAGTTCCAGTTCAATTCTTGCTTGATCTGTGACATCTCCAGTCAGATCTGAGGAGATGGAGAGCAGTTCGTCATCGCATGAAGCAGAGGTATCCTGAGGTATCCTCGGCTGAGTTCAATAGTCATCAAGGGAACACGATGAACCCAAACGTTCCTTTCGATAACTTTTTAAGCCAACTTGTTACTGTTAAGTTGAATGAAACAAATTTCTTCTCTGGAAAGCTACTGTTATACCATTGATTGAAGGTCATAACTTAGATGGTCATTTGTTTGGAACATCACCATGTTCAACAAAATCCTTGGATGATGGAGCTATGAATTCAGCTTATAAATCCTGGTTTAGCAGAGATAGGATGTTATTTGGATGGCTCATGACGTCCCTTACATCGGATATTGGTACATCTGTTGTGAATTCAAAGAATCCTTTCCGCACAGCTAATGAATTGTGGAAACCAATAGAGGCTCATTGTGGCACGAAGAATCGATCCCAAATTCAGGTGTTAAAGAAACAGATTCAAGGAACAAAGAAAGGAAACATGCGGATGAATGCTTACTTACTAAAGATGAAAATCTTAGCCGATAGTTTTGCGATTGTAGGAGCACCAGTTGGCATTCAAGAACTGATATCCAATTATCTGTGTGGTTTGGATGCTGAGTACTTGCCGATGACTGTTGTTCTACAACGCTGTTCAGATCTTACTTGGTAGGATTTTTAATCATCACTAATGAGTTTTGAAACTACATTGGATCAACTGAATGTTAGTCAGGGAGTGAATTTATTGGGTTTACAAGATTCAACTCTCATAACCAATTCTACTGAAACTAAGAATAGTGGAGGTCAAATTGGTGGGAACAATACTGGTGGATCTTCTCAGAATCCCTCATCTGGTAATAGTCAATCCAATAACAGAGGATCCAATAATGGTACTGGTTCTCGAGGTCGTGGTGGTAGGAACAGAGGAAGAGGTGGCTTCCGGTTCAACAATGTCAACAAACGACTTGTCAAATCTGTGGCAAGTTTGGTCATTCTGCAGCTGTTTGCTATTTTCGTGTCGATATGAAATACATGGGTTCCACACAGCAACAATTTTCCTCTCAACAACAGTTGCGTTTTAATTTAACACTTCCACAAACTTAGACCACTTTCTATGGCACTACTGAATCAATCCCAGATACTTCATGGTACATAGACAGTGGTGCGTCCTCTTACATCACAGCTGATCCATCGCAACTAAATAACTGCATGCCCCATAGAGGTAATAAATCTCTAATGGTTGGTAATGGTAAATACCTTCCAATTACAAGTATCGGTTCTGCATTACTTCCTTCATTTAAATTTAGACTATCATTTCATAATACATTATGTGTTCCTAGTATTAAGAAAAATCTATTAAGCGTCTCAATTGACTAAGGACAACAATGTTGTGATTGAATTTCGTCCTGATGTCTGTCTTGTGAAGGATATTAGAACCAGTGAAGTTTTACTTCATGGACATATACACAATGGGTTATGTCAATTTTTTGGACCCTTTCTACTGATACACACAATGCTTTTTTGGCTTCCAATAAAGAATTGTCGAATCTGTGGCATTCCAGGCTTGGACATCCAACACATAAAGTGCTATGTCAGGTTGTACACAACCATTTGAACTTTTCTCTTTCTTCAGTACTTGATTTCTGTTCAGATTGTCCTATGGGCAAATACATGCATTACCATATTCTACTTCCAATCATATTGCTTCTCATGTTTTGGATTTAATACATACCGATTTATGGGGTCTTGCTCTGGTTACCTCTAATGATGGACTTAACTATTATGCTCACTTCATTAATGATTGTTCTCGTTTTACTTGGGTTTATCCTTTGAAACTTAAATCAGATGCTATTCATGCTTTTTCTCAATTTGGGACTACCATTAAACGTGTATAATCTGATTGGGGTGGAGAGTTTAGAGCTTTTAAACCTTTACTTGAGTCATTTGGTATTATTTTTCAACATTCTTACCCACATACACATGAACAAAATGGAAGAGCTTAACTTAAACATAGACATATCATTGAGATGAGTCTCATTTTGTTAGCTCAAGGGCACCTTCCCTTCAAATTTTGGTGGGATGCATGTGAGACTGCTACTTTTTTTATTAATCGTCTTCCCACAACTATTTTAAAAGGTTTTTCCCCATATGAAAAATTGCTTTCCATAAAACCAGATTATACTCTTTTTAAAGTTTTTGGGTATACGTGTTTTCCATATTTGTGAACCCTATAATACTCATAAATATCAATTGCGTTATGAAAAATGTATTTTTTAGGATACAACTCTCGTCATAAGGGATATAAATGTTTACATCCATCAGGTAGAGTGTATATATCCCGAAATGTGTTGTTTAATGAACATGAATATCCTTATTTTTCTTTGTTCTCTAATAAAGCTTCTACATCTTTTGTTGTAACTGATTGGTCTTCTTGGATTTCTTTATCTTTTCCTACTCATTGTTCTTCATTTTCTACTTGTCTGTCTTCTGGTTCCATTTTACTTAATTTGTCTACTCCTTCTGATTATCCCTCCCCTGTATTACCTAGTCCAATTGAAACACCTAATGAACCAGTTTCTGGTTTATATGTGACTTTTCCTAATACTAGTGACTCACATAATATACATCCCATGATAACTAGGGCTAAAGATGGCATTAGTAAGAAAAATGTGTTTGTAGCAAAGACAGTAGAGTCCCACGATGATATTCCTACTTAAGCTGAAATAGCTCTCAAACATCCTAAGTGGAAGGAGGCTATGGATTAGGAATATCAGGCTTTGATTAATACTGGAGCCTGGTCTTTGGTATCTTCATCTCCCAATCAAAATATTGTAGGTAATAAATGGATTTTCATACTGAAAAAGAATTTTGATCGTTCTATTAATCGATACAAGGCTAGATAAGTGGCCAAGGGTTTTAAACAAATCCCAGGTGTCAATTTTGGGGAAACATATATTCATGTTGTTAAAGCATCAACTATTAGAGTCATCCTGTCCCTTACAGTACAGTTTGGGTGGTCTCTACGACAACTGGACATAAATAATGCATTCCTAAATGGCTCATTGTGTGAAGAGGATTTTACTAATCAACCTGCAGGCTATGTTGATCTTAAGTGTCCTTCTCATGTCTGTAAACTGCATAAATCTCCATATGGACTGAGACAGGCACCTAGAGCATGGTTTGACAAACTAAGGACTACCCTTCTCTCTTGGGGCTTCTATAATTCTAAAGCTGATAATTCTTTGTTTGTCTGTTGTTCTATTGCATCTATTTTGTACATTCTAGTGTATGTTGATGACATTATTGTTATTGGATCTCATATTTCTGTTATTGAGTCGTTCATTTCTAAATTACATACTACTTTTGCTTTAAAAGACATTGGTGAACTTAATTATTTTCTTGGCGTGGAAGCTCGAAAAGAAAAGGGAACCATATATCTCAAGCAATCAGCTTATGTTAAGCAATTATTACAACGAGGTGGAATGCTCAATTGCAAACCAATTGACACTCCATTCTCAGTTGGCAAACCCCTGTATGCAAATGGTGGATCCATATTCCATGACATCACTCTGTATAAAAGTTTATTGGGGGCCTACAATACTTGGTCAATACTCGACCAGACATTGCTTTTATTGTTAATAAGTTAAGTAAGTTTCAACAGTCTCCTACTCTTATTCATTGGAAAGCTCGTAAGCAAGTTCTTTGATATCTTAAGGGAACATGGATATGGGTTTATGTTTTAGACAAGGTTCACAGTTATTTGCTACATTTCTAACTCTAATTGGGTTGCATCTCCTGATGATAGAAGGTCAGTGGCAGGTTATACTATTTTTTTTTTGTCGTAATCTTGTCTCTTGGCAGTAAAAGAAACAAGTTGTGGTTTTAAGATCTAGTACTGAATCTGAATACAGGGACCTTGCTCAAGTCACTACTAAATTTGCATGGATGCAGTGTCTTCTTGGTGAACTGCAAGTTCCTTTACCTGCTCCTCCTACCATCTGGTGTGACAACATGAGTGCAACGGCCTTGGCTAAGAATCCTGTGTATCATGCTCGTACCAAACATATTAAACTTGATGTTAATTATGTTTGCGATAAAGTTCTTGCAGGCAAACTATCTGTTCTTCATGTTCCTACTGCTGATCAGATTGCAAATGTGTTTACTAAGGCGTTCACTACGTCTCGCTTTTGATTTCTCCAAGACAAACTTGGGGTTGTTTGGTTACCCTTGCGTTTGAGGGGGGATATTAGTGTAACTCATTAAGTGTTTGTAAGTGTGTATGTAATGTGTCTATAATTATTTTAATAGTGCATGTTGTGTTGTGTTTGTACGTGTGTATGTAATGTGTCTGTAATTGTATTAATAGTGGATGTTGTGTTGTGTTTAATGTGTGTATAAAATGGATGGTTAAGATGATATCTCGAATAGGTGATGTAACGAGAGATCAGATGATCGTCATGTAACATTACAATAATTATATATATAATAGCACTCACTCCTCTCAAGAGAGAGAGATAGTGAGACCTTTCTCTCGTTTTTGGTCTTCAACCTTCAACTTCAATTGATCTTCTCTAGAGATCAAACACACCAAACTTACCCTCACTTTCATATCCCACGATATAGGCAAGACCATATCCCCACAAGCAGAACCTGGCCAAACACCAATTAAGAATGACAACAAAACTAAAAACACAATAATAATCGAGCCGGCGGGATGCCCTATGATCATTAAAAAGCAAGGAACATACTCTTTAGAACCCACTGCCAAAAACTCCACTAATGCTCCTCACATTAACAAGTCAAAAAAATAACAATAACATAAAAAAATTGTTCCTAGTTGTGCTCCTAGTGACGTGGTTGTGCCTTCTCTCTTGCTTGTTCTTTCTGGTGGGTGCCCTCTACCTACCAATGTTGTTCCTTCTCTAAACCTACAGGATAGGAGGTAGATGTGGTTGTAGAGGCTTTCTCTTGCAAAGTAGAGGATGTGGTTCACAAATGGTTTTTTATTCTGGTTTGTGATTTCTTTATCTAGCAATTTATAAAGGCTTATCCTTTTGGTCTTAACTCCTCTCTCCCATAATGATTCGAAATTTATGGTCGTGTTTTATTAGGGTGGGTGGTTCTCTCCTCACTTGGTATCTTAAGTCATTATAGGGTAGTCCATTTATTGGGATGGGTGGGATCCCTTTTGCTCTTTTTATCTCAAGAACTAACTACATACACCTGGGATCCAATACTCAGTGAATCAGTTGGATGTATTTATTTCACATGTTTGTTTCTTTTGTGTTCTTCTTGTACTGAGTTTGTAACTCAGAAGTTTTATTCTTATTCCCCTTTTTGGTTTTCTTTATTTACCCTTTCCTACCATTTCTGGTAGTTCTTGTTGGTTTTTGTGGTGGCCTATTTACAAGTTCTCAAGGGATCAACGTAGGACAAATGGTTGAAGAAAAGGATATTTTTTGGGCTTTTACATAAGTGTTCTCTAACCAAGGAAGAAGAGGATGAAGTGGAGATTATAGATGAACTAAAAGTGGTTGAGATCGAGTAGTGAGCAGAGCATACTGGGGAAACTAATCGTTGCCCAAATTTTTAATAAGGGGTATCTTTAGGATGATATGGTGAAGGTTTGGAAGGTACAGGAGGATGATATTCGGTTCATGGAAATCTTGGCTAATTTGTATCAGATTATCTTTCAAAGCCCGAGCGTGATGTAGTAGTTAGATTCTGGCCCATGGACATTTAAGGACCATGTACTATTGATAGTGGCTTGGAAACCTGATATCCACCTTTCATCACTGTGAATTAACAAATGTAAAAACTTGGACTCCCAGTGGACTGTAGGGGAGAAGCTGCAATTAAAGATGTGGTCATTGTGATGGCCTCTCTTCTAATTTAGGGCACCGCCCGGCCTAATCCCGTAATTAAGCCATAATTCGGTCTGAAGGACTTAACTACGTATTAGTCAGTCTTTTTAACTTAATTGCAAACTTGATCGCATTCAAGATAATTAATACACTAAACCTACCAATCTTAATAAATTATAGTTGTTTAAAAATATCTAACAGTTAATTAGTTAGCAGAAGTCTTAACGTGATTTTAGCGAAAGTCTTATTATGATTTGTAGCGGAAGTCTTAACAATTCAAATGAAAACAATTTAATAATCCTAAGTGTGGAAACCAAGAATAACGATTACAATATATATATGTGTGTGTGTGTGTGTAATATGTGGCGAAACATATAAATAGTGTGATAGTCAAAAAGTCGGGGAACTAACGCTCAACCTAAATATATACAACCCAATGGTATGAAATACATAATAAGTAAATATACAAAATATCAAAACCTACAGTCAGACAGTAGCACGCTCCCCAAACTCAGAAGTAGTCGCCAATCTTCTCTTTGTAAGGTCTACTGCTCGATGGATTTGCGTACAAAAGTATAACAATAATTCCCAAATGACTTATTTACTCACATTTCCAAAATAAATGAATGGTATTTAAAAGCATAAGCGTAGCCAAAAATGCTCTAAATAAACATGCTAGAAAATACAAAAAATTCAAATGAAATTGACACAAGTTAAGCAGTCTGATCTAGGTCCGATTGACGATGAGAACTATCACTTAGCCTTTTCCACTATTTCTATGGAGTTGTGCTCTACATATTATCATTTATAATAACCTCAAATGGCGGAGCTGTGCTCTATGCGTATAAATCATCTATCACAAATTCTCGTCGAACACCCTGGTTCATTACGCCATGAGTCACGCGAGTATAGTGGAGAGTGTCGACATCCCCGAGGTCTTGTGACCCCGTGAGCAGCCCTCTCTATAATGTGCAATGGACCCTAAATTCCATAACTACTTTTAAAATCAATAAATGACTTGGTAAAGGAATTTAAGAATAGTAAAGCTACAAAGCACAACAAACAAAGAGTACAAGTCCATTTATAAAGTCACCTAATCCTAATAACATGCTATTTATATTGCATTATTTAATACTCAATGGAAAAGACATAAGCAATGAAAGAGTTCAATGATTTTCACAATAATATACCATGACACAAAACTTAAATATGAGAAGAATACCAACACAAGTCATGGCACAAGAGTACAAGGCATATAATTCCCAAACTGACCAACAAAAAATAATCAAGTGGAATGAAATGAAAATAAATAATTCAAGTGGGATTACTCACTCTCAAGCAACTATCCTGGCTAACTTCGATCTTTCAAAGCTCGAACCTACGCACTCGGACTCTTTACACACTTCCCTATGTCACTGGGGTTATTAGGATGTAATAGAATAGGTTAAGGTCTGTTTAGGTAGGGTCAGGCTTGGTTAAGGGGTTGTAGGAAAGTTTAAGTGCTTGCAGGAATTCCTGTTGTCTACGGTGCCTAGCATGTGTTGGGTTTTGGGGTTCATGCGCAGCGGAGATTTCAAAGTAATTTTGATAAAAACCCCAACAGGATCCGAATTTGATTCCATTAAAACATGTTTAAACTATGAAAACTTAATCTACCTCGCCGCAATACCTCTCTCGAAGGTTAATCGATCTCTAAGGCGCCGCTAACGACGAACGCCTCTATCGCAGTCCACACACGAATGGCGGCCGAGATTTGAAGTGCTAGCTTCGAGAGAATACCAAACCTTTTGTTTCTCTCCAAAACGATCCAGAGCATACCAAAAACTCTAAGTTGTTTCTTGAAACAAAATAGAGTTTTAGCCTTTTAATCTTTCTTGTCATTGTATTCTAACTCAAAGTGTCTATTTATACAACCCTTGTATATAGACGGTTAAGTAAATTACACATATACCCCTACTTAAAGAAGTATAAGTGTAATACACTACAATGACGTTTCTGTCATGAATTTTATCATATAAAATTCATTTTTCTGAACCATCTTAAAATCTCGCAAAACCATTCTTAGTGTGCGACCTAATAGGCTCATACAACGTTGGCGCGTGTACCAAAACACATTTTGGTATACAAGTCATAAGCGCCTCTAGCAAGACATTATGACTACCCAAGTTGTACGAATATCAAATCGATATAACCTAATCAATAGTGTATATAACATCCTTTTGTCACACGATATCCTTTTGATCAAACATAAGGCATGGAATTGTCATCCAACATGTTCAATCGTACTAGTCTCGATTTCTAGGTAGATCGAAAACATCTAAGTGACATTGATCAATATCAATTCACTTAGACTAGGCCTTTTAACAGCCTAACATATCGAGGATCCACTGGATATCTCTCTTTATATGAGAGGGACAAATTCTATCTCGATTACACAACTTCATCACATTATTCACACAAGAACCAATCACAACCTTTATAATCATCCTAAGTTAAAGACAACGTTTGATTGCGTCAAATCACCGTATTCCTAATGTTGAAGTCTCTGTAATCTCAAGTCGAGGACCGAAAAAAATATACCTATCATGAGAAACAACTATGACTTAATCCATGTGATGTTCTCATAGCGGGTCGGTCCAAGATTTGTTCAAACAAGTACTCATGATCTTGATTCGTATTCCTATACGTATGATCATCGTATGATCATCAATCAAGACTCACACTAGTCTTAATTCATTATAGTTCCCAAGATAATAATCGACTAGGGACATTTAGGATATTTCTCAAATACCCATGGATCTTATTATAATGTAAACATGCAAATCAATTATAATAAACAAAAAATGAAATCCTCTATTTTATTAACTAAAATTTATTCATAAAGACTCATTAATGGATTGACCTAGGGCACATTTCCCAACATCTCCCACTTGCTCTAGGGCCAATCATTCATGCATCTAATGCCTAATGATCTAACATGACCATCATGTTTCCTTGTGGAAGAGCCTTTGTCAATGGATCCGCAACGTTGTCTTCGATAGGTACTCGCAAATCTTTACGTCTCCCTCTCAATAATTTCTCGATGAGATGAAAACGTCTCGAGTATATGTTTGGATCTGTGGTGTGATCTAGGTTCCTTGGCCCGTGTGCTATTGCCCCGTTATTGTCACAATACAAACAAACAGGGTTAGCAATACTTGGAACCACACCTAGTTCGAAATGAACTTTTTGATCCAAATCGCTCCTTTCTTTGCATCGGACGCCGCAATATACTCACTTTTGTTGTAGAATCTCGCACGCCTCTTACTTCGAACTTTTCCAAATTTACGCACCCCCATTCAAAGTAAACACATATCCAGATCGCGATCTAAAATCATTTATATCGCTTTGAAAACTTGCATCTCGTGTAACCATTTACAACTAGATCATTTTCAAAACCTCCATAGACCAAGAATACATCCTTAGTCCTTCTTAAGTACTTAAGGATGTTCTTTATCGCTATCCAAAGTGACTCTCACCGGATCTCGACCGATATCTCGTTTGTAGTGCTCAAAGCATATGATACATCGTGCCGAGTGCATAGCATGGCGTACATGATAGATCCAATAGCGTATGCATATGGAATCTTATTCATACGGTCTCGCTCATCATTTGTCCTAGGACATTGATTCTTCTTGAGACTTATGCCATAAGACATTGGCAACAATCCTCTTTTAGAGTCTTTTAGAGTCTTGAAAACCGAACCTATTCAAGACCTTGTCTATGTAAGCACTCGACTTAGACCGATTAGCCTCTTAGATCTATCCCTATAGATCCTTATCCCTAGGATATAGGCTGCATCTCCTAAGTCTTTCATTGAGAAACACTTCCCTAACCAAGACCCGACACTCGCAATGTTGGGATGTCATTTCCAATGAGTAATATATCATCAACATACAAGCACTTAAAAACAACTACACTCCCACTGACCTTCTTGTATACACAAGGCTCATCTTCATTCTTAATAAAATCAAAATCCTTGATTGCTTCATCAAAACGAAGATTCCAACTCCGAGAAGCTTGCTTTAATCCATAAATGGATCTTTGAAGCTTGCATACCTTCCTAGAATTCTCAGGATGTGCAAAACCTTCAGGTTGTGTCATATACACGTCCTCAAACAACTTTCCATTAAGAAATGCTGTTTTTACATCCATTTGCCATATCTCATAGTCATAATATGCAAAGAATGGCAATTAAAATTCTTATGGATTTAAGCATGGCTATCGGCGAAAAAGTTTCATCATAATCAACACCTTGAGTCCGCTCAAACCTTTTGCTACAAGTCTTGCTTTGAAAGTATGCACTTTGCCATCCATGTCGGCTTTTCTTCTTGAAAACCCATTTACATCCAATGGTCTTACCACCTTCAGGTAAATTAACCAAGTTCCAAACTTGGTTATCATACATGGATTACATCTCGGAGTTCATGGCACTTAGCCATTTATCCGAGTTTGGTCCAAACATAGCCTCCGATAAGTGGTGGGCTCATTTTGATCCATAAGCAACACATCACGACTATCGCAATGAGAAATCCGAATCTCTCTCGGCTCATGTCTTACCCTACCAGATTTACGTGGGCCTTGTGTCACTTATGCGAGGTTCAACTGGTTCGAACGTTGTTGAACTTCCAAAGAGCGGTTCGTTGTTTATTTGTGATTCTTGAACTTTTTCAAGATTTATTTCTTTCCCACTAGTGTCTTTTGAAATAAACTGTTTTTCCATAAAGGCACCATACCGAACAACAAACACTTTGTTCTCAAATGGGATTATAAAAGTAATATCCTTTTGTTTCCTTAGGATACCCCACAAATAAACACTTATCGATTTAGGTGCTAGTTTTTCGAGACTTGTCGCTTTACGTAAGCCTCACAAATTTCAAATCTTAAGAAAGGACAAACTAGGTCTCTTCCCTTACCATATCTCATATGGTGTTTTATCAACCGCTTTAGAAGGAACTCGATTTGGAGTGAAAAGTGCGCTTTGTAATGCATAACCCCAAAAAGATAATGGAAGATCCGCATGACTCATCATAGATCGAACCATATCTAATAAGGTTCGATTTCTCGCTTTTAGAAACTCCATTCCTTTTCTTTTGGGTGTTTTAAAGCGAGAACAGTGGGGCTTGACTTGTTCCACGAGCTTTGCGACAAGTGCAAAGCAGCAGACCTCTGGCAACTTTAGCCTTGCCTTTGCCTTTTTTTCTTCATTCCCTTTTTCTTTTGGACCATCAAGACATTACTGAGGGTTTCTTGATATTTTGTGCAAGTAGTTTTGAGCATCAAATGCAACTCGAAATTGATTTCTCCATATTATTCATATTGTAATTCATCACAAATTGTGAGTAACTTTCTCGTAATGAATTTAGGATCAAATCCGTAGCCAACTCTTGGCTTATGGGAAATCCAAGTCTATCAAGTTGGTCAACATAGCCCTTCATCTTCGTAACATGAGGACTAACCGACGCACCCTCGGTCATCTTACAAGAATGCAGGGTTCTTGATCGTCTCGAACCTTTCTTGCCTAGCTTGTTGTTGGAACATTTCCTTCAAATAAGCATGTACCATGTCGTAGCTTCCATTAGTTCCATGTCCTTCAAGTTCGGAACCATAGTTGCCACATATAATGCATGCAACATCGTAGAATCGTTGACATGCTTATTATGCGCATCCTTCACAAATTTCGTAACATTGATCGGTGGGTCCTCGGGGATCGGAGCATCTAGGACATACAACTTATGCGTTCATGCTTGAGAACGATTCTCAAGTTTCAACCAATCAAGAAAGTTAGTCCCGATAGCTTATCCTTCTCAAGGATAGATCGCAGTGACAGGGGATTATTGTTACTTGAAGAGGCCATTGATCTACAATAAAGATTATGCAGAGTTTATTTTAGTATAGAGGAATAGACTCCCACTAAATTAACAACCCTCCTAAAACATATTGTTTATTTAGGGGACTAAATCCATATTTCACCTAATTCTATGACAGCTATGGCATGAAACACGTAACTAGATTATTTAGGTAGGTAACGAGCTACCAATTACATCTTATGTAACTTTAGATACTTTTATGAGATACAGGACATCTTATGTCTTAGCATGTTTTTATCTCATCATATGCCTAAAGCCCAAAACTATTTTGATAGCTTTATTAAGTCGAACCAATTTAAACATTTAGGTAACTCTTACCTAACTTATCTCACCAAGATAACACAATACACCCAACTATGGTTGAAACTATATTAGTGCGATCGAGGCCTTGACAAGTGTTTAAAATTGGATGGCACAAGACTTAAGATTTAATAGAGGGATTTTATTCAGCTTTTAGTGATTTTAATTAAACAATGAAATATCATATATTTTATTGATTTGTAGAACCACTAAACAATTTACGAAATTTTTATGCTATTCAAGAATAGAAGAATTTCCATGCGCTAGGATTAGTTAGACGGCGATCCCACCGGCCGCTCAATGGGCAGGGAAACAAAGGCAACTCTTTTTTTTTTTTTTTTTTTTTTTTTTTTTTTTTTTTTTTAGAAGACAAATCTCAATTCCGAAAATTGAAATTTGCTATAGAAAATCATAATTTTTGCTGATTTTACTATACTAAATTTACCCCTTAATTTATCCAAAATTAAGTCAATTAAAACATTTTTTAATTAACTCGGGCCCACATCTAACTAATCATCTTATCCTAATCCAATTAGGACTTTAGATATTTGAATCCTACTATATCACCAATAACAAGATTCTTGATATTTATCTCCTATTCTAATTTGTTATCTATCTTTATCAAATAGAGACTTCATAACAAAATAGAAATAACAAGATAAATAAGTAATTTCAAAAATTAATTATTTATAAATAAATAATTTCGAAAATTATTTATTTATTTTGGATTTAAGATATTTGAATCCCAAGTATATCACTAATAACAAGATTCTTGATATTTATCTCTTATTCTAATTTGTTATCTGCCTTTATCAAATAGAGACTTCATAACAAAATAGAAATAACAAGATAAATAAGTAATTTCAAAAATTAATTATTTATAAATAAATAATTTCGAAAATTATTTATTTATTTTGGATTTAAGATATTTGAATCCTAGTATATCACTAATAACAAGATTCTTGATATTTATCTCCAATTCTAATTTGTTATCTATCTTTATCAAATAGAGACTTCATAACAAAATAGATATAACAAGATAAATAATAATTTCGAAAATTAATTATTTATAAATAAATTATTTCGAAAATTAATTATTTATTTTGAATTTAAGATATTTGAATCCTAGTATATCACTAATAACAAGATTCTTGATATTTATCTCCAATTCTAATTTGTTATCTATCTTTATCAAATAGAGACTTCATAACAAAATAGATATAACAAAATAAATAATAATTTCGAAAATTAATTATTTATTAATAAATAATTTCGAAAATTAATTATTTGCAATTTCGATCTTCATCCAAATAACCACAAATTGAATCATGAACTACTATCCCAATCAAACCTAATGGTGTCATGGATCATAGAACACGAAACTCAATTCATCAAAATTATTCAAATTAACCTAACATGGTTACTAGCATGTACGAAAGTAATTTCAATTAAATCACGAATATATGTATCATATACACAAAACATGATAATAAATCTCACGAAAAAACTTATGTATATCACATATACATCAACTATTAACATGCTTTCAATCATATCTCATAAGAAAACATGCAATGAGTTTAATGGAATCAAACTCGAAGGCTCGATACCACCGTTGGGTTTTGGGGTTCATGCGCAATGAGATTTCAAAGTAATTTTGATAAAAACCCCAATAGATCCGAATTTGATTCCATTAAAACATGTTTAAACTATGAAAACTTAATCATACCTCGCCGCAATACCTCTCTCGAAGGTTAATCGATCTCTAAGGCGCCGCTAACGACGAACGCCTCTCTATCGCAGTCCACACACGAATGGCGGCCGAGATTTGAAGTGCTAGCTTCGAGAGAATACCAAACCTTTTGTTTCTCTCCAAAACGATCCAGAGCATACCAAAAACTCTAAGTTGTTTCTTGAAACAAAATAGAGTTTTAGCCTTTTTAATCTTTCTTGTCATTGTATTCTAACTCAAAGTGTCTATTTATACAACCCTTGTATATAGACGGTTAAGTAAATTACACATATACCCCTACTTAAAGAAGTATAAGTGTAATACACTACAATGACGTTTCATCATGAATTTTATCATATAAAATTCATTTTTCTCAACCATCTTAAAATCTCGCAAAACCATTCTTAGTGTGCGACCTAATAGGCTCATACAACGTTGGCGTTGTACCAAAACACATTTTGGTATACAAGTCATAAGCGGCCTCTAGCAAGACATTATGACTACCCAAGTTGTACGAATATCAAATCGATATAACCTAATCAATAGTGTATATAACATCCTTTTGTCACACGATATCCTTTTGATCAAACATAAGGCATGGAATTGTCATCCAACATGTTCAATCGTACTAGTCTCGATTTCTAGGTAGATCGAAAACATCTAAGTGACATTGATCAATATCAATTCACTTAGACTAGGCCTTTTAACAGCCTAACATATCGAGGATCCACTGGATATCTCTCTTTATATGAGAGGGACAAATTCTATCTCGATTACACAACTTCATCACATTATTCACACAAGAACCAATCACAACCTTTATAATCATCCTAAGTTAAAGACAACGTTTGATTGCGTCAAATCACCGTATTCCTAATGTTGAAGTCTCTCGTAATCTCAAGTCGAGGACCGAAAAATATACCTATCATGAGAAACAACTATGACTTAATCCATGTGATGTTCTCATAGCGGGTCTGGTCCAAGATTTGTTCCCTAACAAGTACTCATGATCTTGATTCGTATTCCTATACGTATGATCATCGTATGATCATCAATCAAGACTCACACTAGTCTTAATTCATTATAGTTCCCAAGATAATAATCGACTAGGGACATTTAGGATATTTCTGTAAATACCCATGGATCTTATTATAATGTAAACATGCAAATCAATTATAATAAACAGCAAATGAAATCCTCTATTTTATTAACTAAAATTTATTCATAAAGACTGTTAATGGATTGACCTAGGGCACATTTCCCAACAGCATGCTGGTTGCACTCAACGCGTTGAGTGCAGAAACTCAAAAAATCTGCAACTATTTTCTAGGTTTCCCAACTCGGGAATCATCATCTCTATCGCCCCTAGATCTATGTTCTTCTCCACCAAGGGTCTAGAACTTCCTTGTCACTCACAAAACAACAGACACTTCGATTATAACATGCATTCTCTGATTAAAACATGCATTTGAAGTAAATAGGAGAAGAACACAAGTATTTTCTAAATTTCAAAACTTGATTCATAAGCACTGACTTTTCAAAAGGTTTGATGTTGGTCCTAGTGTTTTTCAACAAGGAATTCAAATATAGTGTTAGATCTCAAAAACAAACTCAATTTGTGGCTCAAAATCCAGAAATCCAAAAATCATGAGAAAAGCCCCAAAAGTTGACAATTTTGTGGAATTCGAAAATTCAACTTTGGCAAGATCATTGATGCTTCAAAATGATTCAAAACAACCAAATTAACTCTTTGAAATTGATTTTAGGCAAAAGCCCTTTGATTTCATCAATTTAGATGCATGAGTTTGAATGTATTGGGTGGTAGGATTGTTACCTAAGGTGTAGCTTTGATGATCCAACTATTGGCTCCTTTTTTGGTTGTTGAATTCACTCCTTTAAACTTAAATTTCCAGCCAAGTTCTAGTCCAGGAGCTTTGAATTTTCTCTTGTTTGTTCATGCAAAATGAATAGATACAACTATATAGGTGGTTTTAAATCTTGGTGTGTATGCTCATCACAATAGATCTAATTGTCATAAAGGACTCCTACACCTCCACTAATTCAACCCAAATGGCTCACAAGTTTGACAAATTTGAGTGGGAGTGTGTGCTAATACATATCCCTAGGCATATCCATGTCTTTTCAATTTTTTTTGTTTAACTATAGGACATCTAATTTGATGTGCATTAATTAAATACCTTATGTTATGAAATAAATTAATTAACACACATTTGACTAAACTTAGACTTTCCACAAGTCTAGCTACTTGGTTCCCCGGTTTGCAAGCAACCCGAGGGGCATCCCCGCTCGTTTCTCGATGCCTATAACTGCAAGAACCGACTTAATTAGTCTACACATATACATAACACTAGACATACATCATAACAAATGTGAAATATACCTCAGCCACGTGCCTCGGTCGGTGTGCACATCTTACGCGAGTCCCACGTCATGGGTCGGTGATCCGGATTAAGGAATAAATCAAGGGTTAGGAATTCGAGCCATGAAAAATATTCCCAATAAAATGAAATTTCGTCCTTGAAATTACACACAAGTTAAGGTTTTACCTGACTTAAAAAAGGTAGGGGAAACGGTCGTGCATGTAGTATTCCTGCTCCCAAGTGAGTTCCGAGTCGCTATGAAATTGCCACTTGACGAGCACCTTAGGGATAGACTTATTCCTTAGCTGTTGTACCTTTCGATCAAGGATTTGGATAGGTTGTTCCTCATATAATATATCCTCGCTTAAGTCGATATGACTAAAGTCAACCGTAGGTCGTGCGCCTGCCTTCGACTCAACCAGTCGAAGCATCAAAATATGAAATACCGAATGAACGCCTAATATCTGCGAAGGAAGCTCTAACTAGTATGCAACCTTTCCAACCCGTTTCTCAATCCTGAAGGGCCCGATGAGACGCAGTGCGAGCTTGCCTTTCACACCAAACCTCTGAAGATCCTTTCGAATGGAAACCTTAAGATACACGTAGGCTCCCTCGAGGTAAGTGAGATCGTTGTGGTACCTATATCCGTACTTTTTTGTCTCTCTTAGGCTCCCTAAAGTCTCAGACAAATTTGTCAAACTTTTTCCGTATGGTCAGCGACAATCTCTGGCCCAACTAGTTACTTGTCCTCTAGCTCAGCCCAACACAATGGCAAGTGACACAGTCTGCCATATAAAGCATTAAACGACGCCATCTCAATGCTAGCTTGATAACTGTTGTTGTATGCAAACTCACACAACAACATGTACTCCTCCCAAGATCTACAAAACTCTAGCACACAAGCTCATAACATGTCCTTGAGGACTTGAATCAGTCTCTCAGTCTGCCCGTCAGTTTGAGGGTTAAATGTTGTACTGAATTGAAGGCGCATACCATACTGCTCCTGCATACTCTGCTACATCCGAGGCATATAGGTAACATATTTATCTGACGTAATTGTCAACGACACTCCATGCAGCCTGATAATCTCTCTCTCGAACAGTACACTCAACTGATCAAACAAATAATGCAAAATAACTACTAGAAAGTGATCAGATTTCGCTAGTTTGTCAATTATAACCCATATCAAATCGTATTTCTTGGCAGTCCTTGGCAATCTTCTGACAAAATCCATGGAAATGTCTTCCTACTTCCTCTATGGAATAGGAAGTGACTGTAACAATCCTCTAGGTCTACGATGCTCAGACTTCACCTGCTAGCAAATCTCACAGTTCCTGATTTAGTCAGATACGTCCGCCTTCATCCCAGGCCAACAGAAGTGTCACTGCATGTCATGGTACATTTTGGTCCTGCCTAGATGAATGGTGAAACGCGAACGATACGAATATTGAAGAATCTCATCTCTAAGCTCCTATACCTCGGGTATCCATAATCTGCCTCTATACCTCATACACTAATCCGACATCTCTGTCCAGTCCACACAATCTGAACTTTATGCTAACTCACTGAATTGATGGTACGACCTATCAATCCTCTGACCCTTTGCCACTCTTTGTGTAGACACAACCTGTACTCTCATCTGTGTGCAAATTATGACTCTTGTGTTGGTAAGAACATCTGATTGACTCGCTGTCACCGCTACCTTAAGTAATCCGTACTCATGCGCCATTTGACAACTGACAACCTCGATATTTCTAGTCAGTCTCCTACTTAGTTCATCGGCGACTGCATTTTCTTTTCTTGGGTGATACTCTAAGGAAAAGTCATAGTCCTTCAAGAACTCTAACCATCTGCGATGTCTCATATTCAGCTCCTTCTGTGTGAAGAGATACTTCAGACTCTTGTGGTCAGTCATGAGTGTGAATCTCTCTCCATAAATATGGTGTCTACACACTTTCAGCGCAAATATGACTGCTGCTAACTCCATATCGTGTGTCAGGTAGTTCTTCTCATGCGTCTTCAGCTATATCAAAGTGTAAGTAACAACTCCTTTGCCTTACATCAGCATGCATCCAAGACCCATATGAGAAGCATCGGTGTACACTAGGAATCCCTGTCCAACCTCAAGTAGTATCAATACTAGTGCGGTCATCAACAACCTCTTCAACTGCTCAAATGCGCTCTCGCATTCCTCATACCACTCAAATGCAATGTCTTTCTATGTCAGCCTAGTCATCGATGAAGCGATCTTTGAGAAATCCTTCTCGAACCTGCGATAATAGCCTTCTAACCCTAGAAAAGTCCTGATCTCTATCACTGACGTTGGTGCCGGCTAATCCATAATCACTTGAATCTTGGCCGAATCTACTGCAATCCCTATTGCCCCAACAACGTGACCAAAAAATTAGACCTTTGCCAGCCATAATTCACACTTGCTGAACTTGACGTATAATCGGTGCTCCCTAAAAGTCTACAACGTCTCCCTGAGGTGTTAATTGTGATCCTTGCGTGTCCTTAGTGTATAAGGTCCATAAACACGATGGGGGCGGTGGTCAGCCTGAATGGCATGATCATAAACTTGTAGTGTCCATATCTAGTGCTAAACGTTGTCTTAGACCTATGCTCATCCCTAATCCTAAGCTAATGATAACCTGACCTCAGGTTTTTCTTGGAGAAAAACTGTGCTCCTCTCAGTTGTTCAAATAGATCATCAATCCTCGGTAGCGAGTACTTGTTCTGACTGTGGCCCTGTTCAGCTGCCTGTAGTCGATGCACAGTCGTAGACTACCATCCTTTTTCTCCACAAAGAGCACTGGCACTCCCCACGAAGACATATAAGGTGTGATGAATCCCTTCTCCCCCAAATCCTGAAGTTGAGCCCTCAACTCCTCTAACTCCTTTGGGGCCATGCGGTAAGGTGGTGTCATGATTGGTCTGGTGCTCAGTACTAGCTTGATGATGAAGTCTACCTCTCGTGGCAGCTATAGTTCAAACAAATCCTCTAGGAAAACATCGGGAAACTCTCTAACGATTGGTATGTCCTCAAGTCGGGGTCCCTGACTCTCTGTTATGGTGTATAAGGCTACTAGGGTCTCCATCTCTCCACTAGACGCTAATTGACCTTTCATGGTACCAAATCTCGGTGTACTACCCCTATTAATGAACGTCAGATGCCCTGGGATCTCGAATATCACTGCCTTGCGTTAGCAGATGATATGTGCGCGGCTTGCCGCTAGCCAATCCATCGTTAATAAGGCGTAGAACTCCAAGAACTCAAGTACTCTAAAATTTGCAACTAACTTTACCTCGCCTATCTCTACAAAACATCCCTCTACTAGGCTATTAGAATAAACTGTATCCTTGACCGCGGTATTCAAAATAAAATGCACCCTAAGGCTAACCAATGTGAATCCTAAAAAACACATATGAATCTCTACCAGATGTAGAAACCGTACCCTCAATAAGTCCTCGTGTAGGTCTGGTTGAGACACCATATGGGCTCCATCTCGGCCCTATTGTGGGTACACGATGGCTAACTATAGGCACTCCCTCACTATATGCCTAACCTATCCACATTTGTAGCGTGTGACCTGCCTACACTGCTTAATTTGTTGCTGTCCCTGTGTTGGTCTCTGTCCCTGAATCTGCGTCGGTCTCTGTCCCTAATGGGACCCCTCTCGGCCTCTGCCTCGTCCTCGACCACTCTGCTGTTGCTATCGTGGTGCTAGCGGTGTCGGGTGTGCAAATCTCACTAGTGCTAGCAACATTGGCTTGACAGGTGGTGGTGGCAAGGAACGCATACCACCTGAACTCTGCGTTGAGGCGTAGTATGAAGTGTAAGGTGAGGCTAATGTGCGCGGTACGGACATCCCTTACTCCTGAAAACCTCTACTCCATCTCCTCTAACCCTTGCCCCTCTATTGTCTCCTCTCATACTCTACTAATTGCTCAAGGGTCAAGGTCTGACTCGAAATTGTCCCATCAACAACCTTATTCAGGTAGTAGGTCTCGTGTGAGAGTGCGCGCTCATATATCTCGCTGAATGTCTTGGCACCCGTGCTAACCACATAGTAACCTATATCTACCCTCAGGCCTATCCCAAAGAGGTATACATCCTCCATTTCATCTCGGACTAGATCCCTAACAAACTGTCTCAGATATCCATATCTATCTCAGTACTGCATGACTGACATATCTGCCTCCTATCTTAGACTCATGAACTATCTCCTCATCTCATCATCACTGCTTGTGGAAAGTACTGTTGATAAAACTTGTCATTGAAGGCCTTCCATGACTAAAAATCTCCATCAGTAGCTATCGTGGTGCGCCACCAGACGTCGGCGTCCCTCAAAAGTATATATGATGACAAGTCTGGGCGCAGTCGATCCTCAATCCCTAGAATCTGATGTAGCTTCTCTTGCGACAATAGCCATCCCTCTATCTTCTCAAAGTCTCTCACCCCGTCAAAATAAACCAGTTGAAGTTGAAGGAAATCCTTCATTAGTTGAATCTCGACTGCTGAACCCGAAAGTGTAGGGGTGGGGATCGATGTCACCTTTGCTACATCTATCGTCGAAATGGTCATTACTAGAAGAGTTGGCATCATTATCGTACCCTGAATAATAGGTGTCTCTGGTACGGGTGTTTTTGCTGGTATAGTAGCTGGTATAGTAGTTGGCTCTAACACTGGAGGTGTAGTGGTCGCAGGTGTAATGGTTACTGCCTGAGTAAGTGCAGTGATCTGCGCTGTCATAAATGTCATGAAGTTGGCCATCTGTTGTCCCTGTGCCGCTACTCGATCAGACAACCTCTGGTAGTCGTCATCTGATGTCGTAGGAGGCGGACTATCGCTAACCTCGGTATCACCAGACTCGTACGCGTCTGTCATCGGTGTTTGCACATTGACACTCGTATCAGCTACTACGTAGAATATCTTGTATATATATACATTATGAAATTAATAGGTATATATAACTCAACTCCCTTTCACTCAATTTCCAACAAAATAGTTCCTAGGCAAGGATTGTCTGGTTTCTACTTCTAAGGTCTATGTCTTATTCAGTTGTGTATTACTTATCGAGAATGTTGTCTCTGATACCAACTGTGACGGCCCCTCTCCTAATCTAGGGCACCACTCGGCCTAATCTCGTAATTAAGCCATAATTCGGTCCATGAGACTTAACTATGTATTAGTCAGCCTTTTTAGCCTAATTGCCAACTTGATCGTGTTTAGGATAAT
This sequence comes from Stephania japonica, assembly GCA_039657345.1. Classification (NCBI taxonomy): domain Eukaryota; kingdom Viridiplantae; phylum Streptophyta; class Magnoliopsida; order Ranunculales; family Menispermaceae; genus Stephania; species Stephania japonica. The sequence goes on from CM077559.1 coordinate 40,512,082, forward strand.
TAATACACTAACCCTACCAATCTCAATACCTTATAGTTGTTTAAAAATATCTAACAATTAATTAGTTAGTGGAAGTCTTAACATGATTTTAGCAGAAGTCTTATCATGATTTGTAGCAAAAATCTTAACATGATTTGTAGCAGAAGTCTTAACAGTTCAAATGAAAACAATTTAATAATCCTAAGTGTGGAAACAAGGAATAACGATCACAACATATATGCAATATGTGGTGAAACATATAAACAGCGTGATAGTCAAAAAGTCAAGGAGCTAACGCTCAACCCAAATATATACAACCCAACAGTATGAAAGATATAATAAGTAAATATATAAAATATCAAAACCTACAGTCAGATAGTAGCACGCTCCCCAAGCTCATAAGTAGTCGCCAATCTTCTCGTTGCTGGGTCTACTGCTAAATGGATCTGCACCCACCGCCATAAAAAGGACGACGAGTACAAAAATATAATAGTAATTCTCAAATGACTTATTGTGACGGCCCCAATTTTCCCGTGCAATTGGGTACGCCCCGCCTAGACCCGTGCAGGCCCCGAGTCATCACTCGACAGCCTGACGAGCCTAGTCAGCCTCTGATTAATTAATTTAACAGTTTATGAAAGAGTTATTACAATGATACACAACGAAAGACTAAACAAGTATAATAAAGGAAATAACTCAATCAAAAGGAAATGTAGGAATCTATAAGTGTGGAAAACCCTAGGTATTCATGTACAATTCGATATGCATAGATACATGATACCAATCTCATCAAAAATACCAAGTTCTATAACCCAAAACATATATATGAAACGATATACAGATAAGCAAAACATAAAAAACCTTCTATAATGGTCTCCCCGGTCTTGGTGCTAAGTCCTTAAAGCAAGTCATCTAGGCAGGAGGGCCCCTTACCCTTGCTGCTCTCCACCCTATCTCCCACCGTCACAAACTCGACAATGAGTAACTAAAAAAATGGAAAGTAGTGCCAGAAGAATATAACAGTAATTTATTATTTAACAAGTAAAGCAGTTAAAATATCATGCGGAAATGAAATAGCAGGAAAGTAAGTAAATCAAGTGTATGATAAACAGATTAATAGATAAACAATCGAAATTTGCATGTTCTAAGATTCAAAAAAGGCCCATGAGTGGTTTAATTTCACAATAATACGGCAAAGATCTCGCAAGATCTCCCCGGGCAATGTCACAACATTAGCGCAGCTTAAAATTGAGAGGCATCGTAACACCTCTCGATTCCAGTACCCAGTACACACAACAATAGGGGTGGCCAATTACCCCTACAGGAGGCACCCTCGTTGTCCCAACTAGTGCGGGACCACATGATACCTTCGAGACACACACTCATACCAAGAACATACTACAAACAATATGGAATGGAATATCAAACAAGGGATCAATTCAACAATATCAATGAATAGAGGATGTATAAATCACATGATATTTCCTTACTGGCCTACTAACATACACACATATAAGGCATTTGTGTACTTACTTGTACTATCGCAACCTGGTACCACTCTGAGACTCAAACGCGTCCCCCGTGGGTTCCCGACTACCTGATAAAGGTTTGAATCCCGAATATTGGTTTAGGGTTAGTATTTAGTCTCAGGGTGATTCTCATAAGTTTGATTTAAAACAATTAGTTAAAGCGACCCAAAACGTTGTGAAAAAGTCCACCGATGCGGTAAACATATACACACTTTCATCGATAATGGGCCTTAACACAAATCATATCCCTCTTTGGGCTCTTGTTGGGCCCAAACACTAATTCCTTATACACCCAAGTATTCTATTTATTGGACCCTTATTGGGCCTTAACACATAAGCCCATACCAAACACTATCACATACTCACTATGGGCCTTACCATTTATCTTGTTGGACCCTTATTGGGCCCTAATACAAACCCATTTACATACACACTCGCACGTACACTTATAATAACCATAACTCATCTACACACATCACATTTTATTATAATTATAAACTATCCATACACATACTTTTTTATTTTAATACACACCCCACACATACAATAATACACCCTGCACCCCAACTGTGGTGTACACACATCATCACGCACCCCACCATAACACACCCAACTAACTAACCAAAATGATGACACACATACACCAACCAAACTGTCCACAACATACACTACGGTTGCACATGGGAGGGGAACCACCTTCGACCAGCGGAGTTGTCGAAGGTTCACCTTCGATCAGCCTCAACCGGGGATGGTCCATCAGCCACGACAGGGACTTACACTATCGACAAAATAGTCCCAAAACAATAAAAAAACACTGAGAATAACCCTCCTATCCCGTTAGAAAAACCAGCCATCTACCGGACGTGGGGCCCTCCGGGAACGTTGAGACACATATGGGTGGTCTACGCCCAAGTTCTCAGTCGAAGGTGCCCCACGGTGACCGAAAATGGTATATGTGGGTGCAACCATGACCAACACAACGAAAGAAAAACAAAAAGAGAGACAAAACTAGTGAGGAATAGAGAGATTGGTGCAGGGATACTCACTTAGGTGTCTTCTGTGACTATCCGAGGTTCAAGTGCCGTGAGGGAGGTGGTGGTTGTCGATCCAGAGAGGAGGAGAATAACAGTCGAGAGGAGAGAGAGAACACAGACCGAGAGGGAGAAAGCACGTAGGCTGAGAGGGAAGGAGAGAGGTTTCGTCATCGGCGACAGTGGTTTTCCGGTCACCACTGTTCTCGTTAAGGTCCAGTGATCCGGTGATGATAGTGGTGGAGAGTGGAGAGGGGAGGAGGAAGTGAGAGCCGTTTGTGAGAGAGGGTAGGGTTAGGGAAGATGGGTGAATAGTAAAGTGGGTTCCTTTATATAGGTCCCTTTATTTGCATCTTAAATCCCACACTCATCTCAAGGTCTCTTAGACGACCCTTAATAACCTTAGTCCCCAATGTTAGTGACACCCATCTATAACACATCTATCTAGATTACTTCATGTTGTGCATCCCAAGATTTATCCTAAGCCAAATATATTTTCCAACTCAACCATAGGTCTCATATTGATTAGTTTCAAAATAAATCATGTAACCTATGTTAGGCTATCAAATGAACTTTATAAAATAGTACCTAAGGTCATAATAACTCTCGTCTATTCGGTACTCAGTGCCCTACGTCCAGCACACTTTTCGAGGTGGTCCCACACTTAGTGTTCTAATTAATTAATTATGCCTAAGTTATACTTTATTTGATTAAATCGTGTTTCCTCAACTAAGGTCATATTATTGATTTGACTTAGTCTATTACCTCTAACACTTGGTTAAACGACTACCGAAATCCCGCTTACCTAAACGAAGCCTCACTCAGATTAATATTTGCCCAAATGGCTTGTGACCCGTATCATACTACCATACTAATACATGCATCACAAAATCATAAAATTACCTCGGTGTCAACTCCCGAAGTTCGAAATATAGTCCAGTATCACGTAGTCGGGTCATAATCCTGACAAATGTAACATAAGTCAAGTTAAATTTGAGGGTTGTTACACTTATTTACTCACATTTTCAAAATAAATGAACGGTATTTAAAAACATAAGGGTAGCCAAAGAATGCTCTAAATAAACATGCTAGAAAATACTGGAAATTCAAATGAAACTGACACTGGTTAGACAGTCTGATCTAAGTCCGGTTGGCGGTGAGAACTATCCCTTAGCCTTTTCTACTATTTCTATGGAGCTATCTCTACATATTATCATTGTTAATAACCTCAAATGGCGGAGCTGTGCTCTACGTGTATAAATCATCTATCACAAATTATCGTTGAACACCTCGGTTCATTACACCGTAAGTCGTGCGAGTATAGTGGAGAGTGCCAACATCTTCGAGGTCCCATGACCCCGTGAGCTCCCCACTCTATAATGTGTAATGAACCCTATATTCCAAAACTACTTTTAAAATCAATAAATGACTCAATAATTTAAGAATAATAAAGTTACAAAGCTCAACAAGCAAAGAGTACAAGTCCATTTATAAAGTCACCTATTCCTAACAACATGCTATTTATATTACATTATTTAATACTCAAAGGAAAAGACAAAAGCAATGAAAGAGTTCAATGATTTGCACAATAATAAACCATGACACAAAACTCAAACATGAGAGGAATACCAACACAATTCATGGCATAAGAGTACAAGGCATATAATTTCCAAACTAACCAGCAATAAATAATCAAGTGGAATGAAATGAAAATAAATAATTCAAGTGGGATTACTCACTCTTAAGCAATTATCCTAGCTAACTCCGGCCTTTCGACGCCCAAACCTGTGCAACTGGACTCTTGACACACTTCCCTATGTCCCTGGGTGGTTAGAGGTGTAATTGAATAAGTTAAGGTCTGTTCAGGTAGGGTTAGGCTCGATTAAGAGGTTGCAGGAAAGTTTAGGGACTTGTAGGAATTCCTAATGTCCAGGGTGCCCAGTGCGCTGAGTGTAGAAACCCATAAAATCTGCAAAGATTTTTTGGGTTTCCCCACTCGGGAATCATCATCTCCATCGCCCTAGACCCATGTTCTCCTCCACCATGGGTCTAGAACTTCCTCCTTATTCACAAAAAGCAGGCACTTCGATTATAACATGCATTCTCGGATTAAAACATGCATTATAAGTAAATTGGGGAAGAACATAAGTGTTTTCTAAATTTCAAAACTTGATTCATAAGCACTGCTTTTTTGAAAGGTTTGATGTTTGTCCTAGTGTTTTTTGGCAAGGAATTTAAATATAGTATTAGATTTCAAAAAAAACTCAATTTGTGGCTCAAAAATCCAGAAATCCGAAATCATAAGAAAAACCCCAAAAGTTCACAATTTTGCGGAAATAAAAAATTCAACTTTGGCAAGATCATTCATGCTTCAAAATGATTCAAAACAACCAAATTAACTCTTTGAAACTGATTTTAGTCAAAACCCCATTTATTTCATCAATTTAGATGCATGAGTTTGAATGCATTTAGTGGTAGGATTGTTACCTAATGTGTAGCTTTTATGATCAAACTCTTGGCTCCCTTTTTGGTTGTTGAATTCACTCCTTCAACCCTAAATTTCTAGCCAAGTTCTAGTCCAGGAGCTTTGAATTTTCTCTTGTTTGTTTGTGACGGCACCAAATTTCCAATGCATTCGGGTACGCCCGGCCTAGACCCGTGCAGGTCCCGAGTCAGCGCTCGGCGAGCCTGACGAGCCTAGTCAGCCTCAAATCATCAAATTTCAAGTTTTATGAAAGAGTTATTGCAATTATGATACAGCGGAAGCAAAAATCATATTTTTATCAAATAGTGAGAAATAACTCAATCAAAGGGAAATTAGGAATCTATATAAATGTGGAAAACCCCAATATGTTCAATTCTAAGTCAACAAAATGGATTGATGGAATCCACCTCAAAACATATTCCCCAGTTCCAAAACAACCATATATATAAACGATATACATAAAACAAAACATATGGAAACCTACAAGGTAGTCTCCAAGTCCAGCTGCTTACAAAAAGTCTCCTAGGCAAGGTCCTTTGCCTCTACTGCACTCCGCCCTATCTGCACCCATCGTCACAAACTAGATGGTGAGCAACTGAGAGAAAATCGAAAGTAATGCCAGAAGAATATAACAGTAATTCATGAAATAACAAACAAGGCAGTCTAAACATCATGCGGGTACTGAAAGATAGGAATTTAAATAAACAAGATGCATGATAGATAGACTGAAAATGATAACAATCGAAACGTGCGTGTTCTACGAGTCAAGAGAGGCAATAAGTGGTCTAAATTCCACAACAATCCACAACAGCGATGTCGCAACATCGAAATCCACAACAATATCCACAACAATCCAGTACATGGTATCACACAATCACTAGGGGTGGTCAAACACTCGTGCGCTCGAGTGCCCGCGTTTTATCCCTTCTAGTGCGGCATGTACCTTCGAGACACACACTTATGCCAAGAACACACATACAAGGAATATGAAATGGAAAGCCAATAATTTGATATTAACAAATACAAAGAAGTGAAAATGAATCACATGATATTTTCTAAACTGGCTTACTAACGTACAAATGCTTTTTTTAAGGCAGATGTACTTACCTGAACTATCGTAACCCGCGTACAACGCTCCCGCGAATCCTAACGCGTATCCCCGAGTTTCCCGCTACCTGACAAGGTCGGAAACTCGTATTAATAGGTCAAGTCATTAACTAAACTAGGTTTAACCTTATCATTTCCCAATGTTTTAAATGACTTGAACAACGCGACAATTTAATCGAAAAAAACGAATACTCTCTCTCTCAGGTTTTGAAAACACAATATTTATAAGCCTCGTCGCGAATCATAGGCTCGGCTCAGTCGTATATGGGTCATGTCATGGTCTCGAGGACCGGCGACATGACTACGACGTCATAACCATTCATCGCCACGCGATGTTTCAATCCAAACCAACACTCAACCATAACTCCTCGTGAAAACCGCACTGACATGTACAAACAAACAAGAAACCTCGTTGGTGTTGTCCGACGTCGGGGAAGGGTTATCACGGCATGGGAACGCCGGAAAACCCTCCACCAGTTCGAAAATTACGTCAACACACAAATTACGACTCGACGACGGCAACACATGAAATCACGTCAAAACGCCTTAATAACATTGTTTCGGACTTAACCAAGGGTTGCGAGACGTCAACCATTGTTAGGTGAGATCTCGACAATCTTCACTGGTCATGGTTCGACCGGTAGCACCGCCGGCAGTGGCGGTTTCCGGCGAGGCTCCGACATACAAAACACATGAAATGACGACTCTTTCGCGCGTAATAAAACTGTTTTCGACCACTCTTAGGGCTGTGGGACCCACGTATGAGTTTGGTGGGGTCCCCGACAACATCCCGGTCATGGTGGTCCGGTGGTGGCGTTGCCGTTGCAGGGCGTTTTCCGGTCAACAAACACCACCATACACATGAAATAACAAAATTGTTTAAAACGCAACTAGATATTTTTTGGACACACCGAGGGTTGTAGGACATTTGTATGGGCGAGATCTAGTCCCCGACAACCTCCCCGGTGCGGCGGTCCCCCAGCAGCGCCGCCGGTCACGGCGATTCGGCGAGAGGGCAAAAACCCTATAAAACCAACTTAAAGTGTGTAAAATCGGTAGGGACTTTGCATAGGCCATGGGGAGGTGCTCGGGACGGTATGGACTCCGGTGAGTCACCGAGAGGTCGTCCACGACCGGTCCTCGTCACGGCAGCCCACTCCAACACACCATGCATGTACACACATGCATGACCACCGTGAGCGAATGAGAGAAAGAGAGGAAGGGAGAAGGAAAGGGAACCTTCGGTGGATTGCCGGTCACCTCGAACCTCCGACGACCGGCGAGGACTTGGCCAGCCGAGAGACGAGAGAGCCGAGAGGAGGGAGGCCGAGAGGAAGAACAACCGAGAGAGAGTGAGAGAGCAACTCAAGAGAGAGAACCGAGAGTTCGAGAAAGAGGAGATGAGTGCTTACCTCCGGCGTCTCGACTTCGGTCACCGGCGAGGAGGAGAGGGCCGTGAGAAAATGGAGGGTGAGGAGGCCGTGAAGAGTGAAGAGTGAGGGTAGAGATGAAGACCGTGAGATGAGAGAAAATGAGAGAGAGAGAGAGGAATGACGTGAATGAGAGAGTGAAAATGAGAGAGGGAGTGACGTGAGAGAGGGAGGAGTGTGTTTGCATGACATGCATGAGATGGGAGAGGGAGGTGAGTGACGTGAGAAAGTGAGTGTGTAAGAGAGTGATGTGAGTGATGGGATGGGTGTGAGTGATGGGATAGGTGTGAGGAGATTTGAGTGATGAGAGTGATGGGGGTAGGTGTGTGTTTGAATTTTTTAAATGGGGGTGATAGTTGTGTACACCCATTTCTTTACCAACCCACACATCTCAAAGTTAAACCCAAGGATTCCCAAACACCCGTATTTTCCCAAATATTTTTCCCCGACACATCTCACTTCCTCGGTCCGTATTTCCCCGTCACATGCATACTTTCACCTTGTCTCGCACCAATAATTATTTAAATTATCTAATAATTCCTTTAATTAAGTTTTTTTCACTGTATTTTCTCCCCCGGTTACCTAGGCGGGACCTCACTCACATTGACTATTGCCTGAACGGCCCGCGACACGTATTAATGTAAAATACTATTACACTCATCAAAGAATCATAAACTTACCTCGGTGTCGACTCCCAAGGTTCGAAATACAGTCCAGTATCGTGTAGCCGGGTCACAATCCTGACACGTGTCACCAAAGTCAGGTTAAAAATTGAGGGATGTTACAGTCTCCTCCACTTATTAGAATTTCGTCCTCGAAATTTACTAATAAGTAAACTAGATTTAAAACTCACCGGAATCAAATAGATAGGGAAAGTGCTCTCGTATGTACGACTCTAACTCCCAAGTCAGTTCCTCGTTCCCATGAAATTGCCATTTCACGAGGACCGAAGGAATTTCCTTGTTCCTCAGTGTTTTGACCTTGCGGTCAATAATTTGGATTGGTCGCTCCTCGTAAGTGGCATCATCCCGCAACTCAATTTGCTCAGTCCACTTTTCGGTCGCCGTCCTCTGCCCGACTTGTCTAGTCGAAGCATTGAAATGTGAAACACCGGATGAATGCCGGCGAGCTCAGCGGTAACTCTAGGCGATAAGCGACCTTACCGACCCTCTTCACAATTTTGAAAGGACCGATAAATCTAGGAGCGAGCTTCCCTTTGATTCCGAATCGTTTGTGACCCTTCGAGAGGTGAGACTTTCGGTATGCATAGTCTCCCACGTTGTCTCGAAGCTCATCGTGATACTGATCATAGTATTTCTTTTGCCGTTCCTGGGCACTCTTAAGTCTCTGACGAATCTGTCGTACCTTCTCAGTGTGATCAACAACAGTCTCGGGACCAACTATCACAACATCCTCCGGTTCAGCCCAGCAAGAAGGTGATCTACAAGGCCTACCATAGAGCGCCTCGAACGGTGCCATACCGATACTCGCCTGATAACTGTTGTTGTACGCGAACTCGCACAAATGAAGGTACTCTTCCCATGACCCGCCGTACTCCAACACACACGTCCTGAGCATGTCTTCCAACACCTGGATTAGCCTCTCGGACTGTCCGTCTGTCTGCGGATGGAACGCCGTACTCAACTCTAATCTGGTGCCGAACTGAGCCTGCATGCTCTGCCATAACAACGAAGTAAACCGCGCTCCTCGGCCGACACAATCGACAACGAACTCCGTGCAATCGAGAATCTCGCGTTCATAGATAATGCTCGGTTGTCAACTTGGTGTGTAGTGGATACCGGCATGAAATGAGCAGATTTCGTCAATCGATCCACCACTACCCAGATGCTATCGTGACCACGAGGAGATCGGGGCAAGCCACCGACGAAATCCATAGCAATGTGCTCCCACTTCCATCGAGGAATGGGTAGGGCCGCAAAGCAATCCTCCAGCCGTCGATGCTCGGCCTTCACGCGCCGGCATATCTCACAAGCTCTAATGAACTCCGACACATCGGACTTCATTCCCGGCCACCAAAAGAGACGTCTCATGTCGGCATACATCTTAGTTCGACCCGGATGCACGTAAAAAACGAGAACGGTGAGCCTCCCGAAGTATCTCGGTGCGTAAGTCGGCGCCAATGGAATCCACAAGAGCCCACGATACCTCAAGCAAGAGTCGTCGACCGACTCCAATCTGGATATTCGAGCCGTCCGCCATCTCACCGAAATGCTTTGGTAAGACTCATCGCCCCGTCGTCCTCGAGAACGACTGCGGTGAAACGGTCCGCAACCTCATCGACCACAAATCGTGTTCGGTAGTCGTCGGCACGTCCACTGAACTCATCAACTCGGCTGCCTCAAGAAGACCATACTCGTGGGTTATTTGACATACGACCACCTCAGCATCAAATCCTCTACGGCTCAAAGCATCAGCAACCACGTTAGCTTTCCCCGGATGATACTCTAACGAGAAATCATAGTCCTTCAAGAATTCTAGCCAACGTCTCTGTCTCAGGTTCAGTTCTCTCTGAGTGAATAAGTACTTCAAGCTCTTGTGGTCTGTGAACAACTCAAAACGAACGCCATACAAGTGGTGCCTCCATATCTTCAATGCGAACACTATTGCAGCCAACTCTAAGTCGTGTGTCGGGTAGTTCCTCTCGTGAACCTTTAGCTGTCGAGATGCATAAGCGATAACTCTGCCCTCTTGCATCAACACACAACCCAAACCAATCTTCGACGCGTCAGTGTACACAACTAAGTCTTTCCCAGTCTCGGGCAACGCTAACACAGGCGCGGTAGTCAATTTCTTCTTCAAAGTGTTAAATGCATGATCACACTCCTCATTCCAATCAAACTTCGCATTCTTCTGAGTCAATTTCGTCATCGGTGCGGCGATCTTGGAGAAGTCTTGCACAAATCGGCGATAGTATCCTGCTAATCCCAAAAAACTGCGAATTTGCGTAACGGTAGTCGGCGTAGGCCACTCAATCACTGCTCTAACCTTCTCTGGATCAACAGCAACACCGGTAGTTCCAACAACATGCCCAAGGAATCGGACTTCCGACAACCAAAACTCACACTTCTTTGAACTTGGCAAACAATGATGATCTCTCAAAGTCTCGCAATATCGCTCGTAGATGTCTTTCATGCTCCTCACGAGTCCCGGAATAGATGAGGATATCGTCTATGAACACAATCACGAACCGATCAAGGTATTCCCTCATCACGCGATGCATGAGATCCATGAACATTCTTTGGCGCATTAGTCAAGCCGAATGGCATGATCAGTAATTGAAAGTGACCGTATCTCATGCCGAACGCCGTCTTTTCTCGATCTTCCGCCCTAATCCCGAGCCGGTGATAGCGACCTTAGATCTATTTTCGAGAACCACTGCGCTCCGTCAACTGATCAAACAAGTCATCAATGCGCGGCAACGGGTATTTGTTCTTCACTGTGATTCGGTTCAGTTGGCGATAATCTATGCATAGCCTCAAACTACTATCCTTTTTCGTCACAAACAGTACTGGTGCTCCCCATGGCGACATACTCGGACTGATGAAACCAAGCTCTAACAACTCGTCTAGCTGACTCCTCAACTCCTCAAGCTCTCGAGGTGCCATACGGTACGGTGGTATCGAGATTGGCTTAGTCCCCGTACAAGGTCAACGATGAAGTCGATCTCCCTCGGCGGTGGTAATCCCTAAGTCCTCCGAAACACATCTGCGAAGTCGCACACGACGGTACTTCGATAATACGAATCTCTTGTTTCGCCCTCATGCTCATGACGCTCGCAACAACTTTAATCTCGCCACTATTGGCTTCCCGCTCTCCTCGGTGATTGGAAGTAGCGATCTTTGTACCCGAATGCTTGATCTCTCGAACCATCCACTAATGGAATCGTGATCCTCTTCTCATAACAACCAATGTGAGCATGAAACGCTCCTAACCAATCCATGCCAAACAAAGCATCAAACTCCAAAAACTCGAGCACTCTCATATCTACTGGTAACTCGTAACCCCCTATCTCTACCGGAATATCGAAACACAACAAATTCGATAAATCCTATCTCCAAGCGAGCTAAGGATGAGGGGTTTACTAAGCCTAACGGTTTCAAACCTAGCTTATCTACCATTCGACCCGCAATAAACGAAACAATGGAACCGGAATCGAACATGGTATGCATGAAAGTACCGTAAATAGAAATCATACCCTCAACAAGGTTTCGGGACGCCCCCTGGTCTAGCTCAACAACTGCTTGAACACGCTCCCTCTGGTGCTGGTGATGCTGCGGCGGTGCTCTCGGTGGTTGAGGGCACTCCCTCTGAATGTGGCCAACCTTTCCGCACCTAAAACATGTGCGAGTATCCCGCGATCCCCGAGTCCGCTCACGGCCTCGTCCCTGTGCGGAACTCTGAGTCTGAGTCTGACCAGACCTCTGTGTCATCCTCTGCCTGTCTCCTCGATCAGTACCCCTACTCTCGCAGTCCGCGCTCTGCGATCGCTTGTCCTGGTCGACTAGGCTGCGGTGGATGACTGGCAAAACTCGGTACTGGTGGAATGGTCTGTGTCGGACGAGTAGTCTGCTGTGCAACGGACCCTACACTCTGAGTCCTACGGTCACGGTAATTCCACCTACCCTTCTTCCTCTTCTTGTCCGTAGATGGTGTTCCTCCGATCGAAACTCGATCCGGCTGGTCTAGCCTCCTCTCGGATGAGTAAGCAGGTAACCTTCACGTGCTAGACTCCGCTCATATGTAATCTGTAAGGTCTCCGACTGCGTAGTGACTACAAAACCTCCAATCGCAGGTAGCAAACCCTCAATGAAGTAGTAAATCCTATCAGTCTCTGAAATAGCTGATCCTCCCGCATAAGGCAATAACTGAATGAATCTACCCATGTAATCCATAACTGACTCAGTAGCTCCCTGCCTCAACGCCATAAACTCATTCCTCTTTGCTCGAAGAACCGTCGGTGGAAAGTATTTCTGATTAAACTGGGTCTTGAAGTCGATCCAGTCTCTCGGAATGCCTCTGGTAGTAACGATAGTCGTCCACCAGTCATCTGCCTCCCCCTGTAACATAGACGAAGAGATCGTCGCTCGCATATTATCCTCCGTGGCAATAATCGAGTGAATCTTCTCATGATTCTTGAGAAATAACTTCGCTGCTTGGACATCAGTACCGCCATAGAACCTCAATGGATCATGTCTTTTAAATTCCCTCCACTGCTTCGCCTCAGCAGTGGCTCCCAAACTCTTCTCTGCGAGTCGTAGTCGGAGTAACTTCGCAGAACTACGGCATAATCGGTGTCCCCTCCGCTCGTACTATCTCATTCTCAACGGAGGTGTCTCCTCCTCGGTGCATCGTGTACTACCGACGCAACAACCACTCCCTCGGGAATCGCCGCTAACGAGATCGGAGCCGTAGATGCCGCAACAATCGGAGTCTCTGCTCCTCGAGTAACAGTAGGTGGTAATGGTGTAGTCGGAGTCGATGGTGTAGTGGTAGCTGGTACGAGTGTCCTCAACATTCGTAACATCTCCTGTAACTGCTGGTCCTGTGTCGCAACTCTCTGTGTCAAAGCGTGCACATCGTCCGCGTTAGCATATCGTGTGCCGGAAGTGCCGCTATCGTCGCTCGGACCGGTCTGATCCGCCATCGTCGTCTGAATCAAGAAAACGGACTTTTCGGATCAGTCTATAGCTACCGTATACTATAATAATACACATAACAATCATAATATGTATTAAAATAATTCGACTCAACCCATTACTTCCCCAACTATGTTTCTACGGGACCCTAGGGTTTCCACTTCTCAGTTTGACCGTTCCTAACTTCCGCTGGTTTTAATGGCTTGTGTTTTATGAATTTACATCAAGAGTCAGGTCTATATAACCTTGGGCTCTGATACCAACTGTGACGGCCCCAAATTCCCAATGCATTTGGGTACGCCCGGCCTAGACCCGTGCAGGTCCCGAGTCAGCGCTCGGCGAGCCTGACGAGCCTAGTCAGCCTCAAATCATCAAATTTCAAGTTTTATGAAAGAGTTATTGCAATTATGATACATCGGAAGCAAAAATCATATTTTTATCAAATAGTGGGAAATAACTCAATCAAATGGAAATTAGGAATCTATATAAATGTGGAAAACCCCAATATGTTCAATTCTAAGTCAACAAAATGGATTGATGGAATCCACCTCAAAACATATTCCCCAGCTCCAAAACAACCATATATATAAACGATATACATAAAACAAAACATATGGAAACCTACAAGGTAGTCTCCAAGTCCAGCTGCTCACAAAAAGTCTCCTAGGCAAGGTCCTTTGCCTCTATTGCACTCCGCCCTATCTGCACCCACCATCACAAACTAGACGGTGAGCAACTGAGAGAAAATCGAAAGTAATGCCAGAAGAATATAACAGTAATTCATGAAATAACAAACAAGGCAGTCTAAACATCATGCGGGTACTGAAAGATAGGAATTTAAATAAACAAGATGCATGATAGATAGACTGAAAATGATAACAATCGAAACGTGCGTGTTCTACGAGTTAAGAGAGGCAATAAGTGGTCTAAATTCCACAACAATCCACAACAGTGATGTCGCAACATCGAAATCCACAACAATATCCACAACAATCCAGTACATGGTATCACACAATCACTAGGGGTGGTCAAACACTCGTGCGCTCGAGTGCCCGCGTTTTATCCCTTCTAGTGCAGGCCGCATGTACCTTCGAGACACACACTTATGCCAAGAACACACATTCAAGGAATATGAAATGGAAAGCCAATAATTTGATATTAACAAATACAAAGAAGTGAAAATGAATCACATGATATTTTCTAAACTGGCTTACTAACGTACAAATGCTTTTTTTAAGGCAGATGTACTTACCTGAACTATCGTAACCCGCGTACAACGCTCCCGCAAATCCTAACGCGTATCCCCGAGTTTCCCACTACCTGACAAGGTTGGAAACTCGTATTAATAGGTCAAGTCATTAACTAAACTAGGTTTAACCTTATCATTTCCCAATGTTTTAAATGACTTGAACAACGCGACAATTTAATCGAAAAAAACGAATACTCTCTCTCTCGGGTTTTGAAAACACAATATTTATAAGCCTCGTCGCGAATCATAGGCTCGGCTCATTCGTATATGGGTCATGTCATGGTCTCGAGGACCGGCGACATGACTACGACGTCATAACCATTCATCGCCACGCGATGTTTCAATCCAAACCAACACTCAACCATAACTCCTCGTGAAAACCGCACTGACATGTACAAACAAACATAAAACCTCGCTGGTGTTGTCCGACGTCGGGGAAGGGTTATCACGGCATGGGAACGCCGAAAAACCCTCCACCAGTTCGGAAATTACGTCAACACACAAATTACGACTCGACGACGACAACACATGAAATCACGTCAAAACACCTTAATAACATTGTTTCGGACTTAACCAAGGGTTGTGAGACGTCAACCAATGTTAGGTGAGATCTCGACAATCTTCACTGGTCATGGTTCGACCGTAGCAGCACCCGCCGCATGGCGGTTTCCGGCGAGGCTTCGACATACAAAACACATGAAATGACGACTCTTTCACGCGTAATAAAACTATTTTCGACCACTCTTAGGGCTGTGGGACCCACGTAGGAGTTTGGTGGGGTCCCCGACAAAGATCCCTGGTCATGGTGGTCCGGTGGCGTTGCTGCTGTAAGGGCGTTTTCCGGTCAACAAACACCACGATACACATGAAATAACAAAATTGTTTAAAACGCAATCGGATATTTTTTTTGGACACACCGAGGGTTGTAGGACATTTGTATGGGTGAGATCTAGTCCCCGACAACCTCCCCGGTGCGGCGGTCGGGCCAACAGCGCCGCCACGGTCACGCGAGTTCGGCGAGAGGGCAAAAACCCTATAAAACCAACTTAAAGTGTGTAAAATCGTAGGGACTTTGCATGGGCCATGAGGAGGTGCTCCAGGGACGGTATGGACTCCGGTGAGTCACCGAGAGGTCATCCACGACGGTCCTCGTCACGGCAGCCACTCCAACACACCATGCATGTACACACATGCATGACCACCGTGAGAGAATGAGAGAAAAAGAGAGGAAGGGAGAAGGAAAGGGAACCTTCGGTGGATCGCCCGGTCACCTCGAACCTCCGACAACCGGCGAGGACTTGGCCGAGCCGAGAGACGAGTGAGCCGAGAGGAGGGAGGCCGAGAGGAAGAACAACCGAGAGAGAGTGAGAGAGCAACTCAAGAGAGAGAACCGAGAGTTCGAGAAAGAGGAGATGAGTGCTTACCTCCGGCGCCTCGACTTTGGTCACCGGCGAGGAGGAGAGGTCGGTGAGAAAATGGAGGGTGAGGGAGGCCGTGAAGAGTGAAGAGTGAGGGTAGAGATGAAGACCGTGAGATGAGAGAAAATGAGAGAGAGAGAGAGAGAGGAGTGACATGAATGAGAGAGTGAAAATAAGAGAGGGAGTGACGTGAGAGAGGGAGGAGTGTGTTTGCATGACATGCATGAGATGGGAGAGGGAGGTGAGTGACGTGAGAGAGTGAGTGTGTAAGAGAGTGATGTGAGTGATGGGATGGGTGTGAGGTGATTTGAGTGATGAGAGTGATGGGGGTAGGTGTGTGTTTGAATTTTTTAAATGGGGGTGATAGTTGTGTACACCCATTTCTTTACTAACCCACACATCTCAAAGTTAAACCCAAGGATTCCCAAACACCCGTATTTTCCCAAATATTTTTCCCCGACACATCTCACTTCCTCGGTCCGTATTTCCCCGTCACATGCATACTTTAACCTTGTCTCGCACCAATAATTATTTAAATTATCCAATAATTCCTTTAATTAAGTTTTTTTCACTGTATTTTCTCCCCCGGTTACCTAGGCGGGACCTCACTCACATTGACTATTGCCTGAACGGCCCGCGACACGTATTAATGTAAAATACTATTACACTCATCAAAGAATCATAAAATTACCTCGGTGTCGACTCCCAAGGTTCGAAATACAGTCCAGTATTGCGTAGCCGGGTCACAATCCTGACACGTGTCACCAAAGTCAAGTTAAAAATTGAGGGATGTTACATTGTTCATGCAAAATGAATAGATACAACCTAAGGTTGTATTTATATGGGCGGTTTTAAATCTTCGTGTGTAAGCTCATCACAAAGAGATCTAATGGTCATAAAGGATTCCTGCACCTCCACTAATTCATCCCAAATGACTCATAAGTTTGACACATTTTAGTGGGAGTGTGTGCTAATACATATCCCTAGGCATATCCATGTCTTCTCAATTTTTTTTTGTTCAACTATAGGACTTCTAATTTGATGTGCATTAATTAAATACCTTATGTTATGAAATAAATTAATTAACACACATTTGAATAAACTTAGACTTACCACAAGTCTAGCTACCCCATTTCCCGGGTTGCACGCAACCCATGGTTCGTCGCCGCTCGCATCTCGACGCCTATAACTGCAAGAACCGACTTAATTAGTCTACACATATACATAACACTAGGCATACATCATGACAACTGTAAAATATACCTCGGTCAAGTGCCTCAGTCAGTATGCACATCTTACACGGGTCCCACATCACGGGTCAGTGATCTTGATTAAGGAATTAATCAAGGGGTAGGAATTCGGGCCATGACAGTAATTCACGTAGGGATACTTATTAAACTGGATGATGATATGAGGGTTAATGGAGTTTTCCTGAACCGGTATTAGAGGATTCGTATGGATATTAATGTGGACAAACCAGTTCTTAGGGGCAGATTCATCCGGAGTATAGGAAAAAGATATTGGATTGATTTTATTTATGAAAGGTTTAAGTTTGTTTGTGCTTACTGTGGCTAGATCACCCACAAATCATGCCTCTACAATTAGTATGTCGAGGTGGTATCGAGATAGGGTTACAAAGATTCTAAGTTGGTTGACCTGCTAGGGAAGAAGAAAGGATTTGATAAAGCTCGATTCATGCCAGGTGTCAGAGAGTCCTCTAGAGGTTTTTCAAAGTCCCCTGAAGTGCGATCTGTATCCCAAGGATTGGAGATTCAGATAAATTATGAGAAAAGAGTCTTATCGAAAGCAACATTAAATGGTAATGATGGCAGTCTAAAAAGCATTAAAGAGCGCGCAGTGGGCATAATTGGCGAGCATTTATTAGAAGATATACCTACCAACCCAAATCGGTTAGGAATGGAGGGACGAAAGATGGAAATGTACACAATTTCACATCTGAATTTGAATTCAAGTTTTGAGGAGGGAGCCCAAGCTTTTCCAAGGGACTCTAAACATGTGGACCCTAGCCTTACCCACCCTACTACCCAAGCCTGTCCACTAGTTCATATCTGATTGAGCAGAAAGCCCCCGTCAAGCCCAATGAAAATGTCTCAAGTAACTTACCTTCTCCAAATTGGACTAGATCCAATCAAAAGGGTCCTTCGTCACTTGAGATCACCCTTGCCCAAGTCCCCTAAAAACCCAGTGTTCAGGCTCAATCCAGGCCTATTTTACTGCCCAATCCATAGCCCCAGATCGCCCAAAACTACCCATAATTTCCACCCCCTCATATTCCATCCAAATTAATCTGAATCACATCAACCCCAACAAACTTGCCCAAGCAATAGCCCAGTCCTCCCATATTCAGCCAGATAATATTGCTAATCAACTCACCCTTATTCTCATCCAAACCATTACACGACCACCAGACTAGTTCACCAAACCAGATAGCCCAACATTCTTCTCCATTGCTTACGTTCCTGAAACCCTAGTCGATTCCCTCATTCCACCAGTCTTCCCTTCACCTAACTCAGCCCTTACAAATGAGGCCCTTCTTCCCTTCACCAAATACACAAAGAGGACGAGCCCTAACAATCAAGGCTAGAGAGGGAGGATGTCGAACATCCATAATACAACAAGAAGATGACACCTCTCCATCTTTATGCCCACTGGCGGACCTAAATGGTAGTTTGCCCGGGGCTGAAGCCCAATGCAAACACCCAAAAAAAATAATTGTAAAGAGGCCCAAGATTTGTAATAGCCCAGCCCACAAATTTGTATCTAGCCCAGGTCCAACAAAAATCAAAACTTTGACAAAAAAATATTTAGCACACCATTTTTTCAGAACAAAAAAAATCGAAAAAGTGTGTTAGAAAATTGTATGTTCTTTTATGCACGAATCACGAAGTAAATCCAATGAACCTTGTAGTGACAACATTTCTCATGTCTTGTCAATGTCTTTAATGCCATTTTACAACTATACACTTAGTTTTTGAACCATACAAAATATTAAAATCAGTTTTTGAAGGGGGGAAATGATTTTTTCAAAATTAGATGATTGAAGGTTCTACTATTAATCTTGGAAATACATCAAAGCAAAGGTACTTTTAAAACTTGATGTTTAAGTTGGTGTTGAGTATTTCATATTCTCTAAATTTATTTTTTTGCTTAGAATGAAAATGATAAATGCTTTTTTTTTCTTTTTTTCTTTTTTTTTTTTGCAAACTAAAGATCGATACTTGTAAAACAAAAAAAAGGGATGGAGATGGAGTTTGAACGGAGAGAGCAATTAAGAGAGAGAAAGAGAGAAATTTGGTATAAGAGAGAATATTTAGGAGGGAGAGAGATTTGGTAGGAGAAAGAATAGGAAATAAAATAGGGAAGAGAGTTTGTGTGCAGTTTTTTTTTTTATTATTTTTTTAGGACTGTGATCAATTTTTTTGGAGGATAATGACCAATTTTTTTTTTTAGGATTATGATCGATTTTTTTTAGGACTATCTAATATTTTTCTTATTCTATACTCATTCATTTTGATATATATATATGGCATATAATATACAATAATACATGGAAAGTTGGAAACCTATATATATCAAAGAAAAAAGTTGGAAACCTTTCAATAATAAAAATTTCTTGCATGCTTTCTTAACGTATTATATGGTTAAATTTTATTTTATTATTTTTATTTTTGAAAAACATTGTATTGTTAAATTTTAATTGTCATTGTATGGTTTTTTTTTGTATTAACTTATTCTATCATTTAGGTAACACTATAATTCTGATATGGACCGTCATGGAAGTAAAAGAACAAAGACAATTTTGTCTTTCTTTAAATCAAGTGAAGAAACATCTAGAAGTGATAAACCTTCAACACCAGTTGTTGAGGTTTCAACCCACGAGGAAGTAGGGCCTTCACAATCTCCAAGCCAAGGTGTTGGAATTAATTATAATTCTCTTGAAAGAGACTCGGGTTTACGCACTCCGATACGAGAATATTATGTCAATGTACGAGATGATATTAGACGAGCATATATAAAAATGGGTCCTTATCAACCTAGGTTGGCAGAATACTCGCGATCTCAATTTGGAATTCAATATCGCCGCTTTCAACCAAAATGGTTTAAGACTTTTCCATGGATGGAGTATTCGCTTAAAAAGGATACAGTGTTTTGCTTTCCATGTTACCTTTTTGAAAATAGTAATAAACCTCAATGCACATTAACTAAGGAAGGATTTAGATGTTGGAAGAGAGTAAATGACGGGGCTAATTGTCCATTCTTGACACATATTGGAAGCATCAATTCACCACATAGAAAATCAGTGAAATCTGTTGAAGATTTGTCGAATGTTACTCGGCATATTGATAAGGTCATAAATGTACAAACTTCAGAAGATGTTCGGAAAAATAGGTTATGGCTTATGATTACAACTGAGGCCATTCGGTGGCTTAGTTTAGAAGGATGCGCTTTTAGAGGTCATCGTGAAAAATCGAGGAAATCTCATGGAAATGGTAAAGCTTTTGGGTAGATTAAATGTTAACATTGAGGATGTCATACTAGACAATGCTCCAAGAAATGCAACTTACACCTCACCAAAAATTCAAAAGGAGATTTTACAGATTATGGCTAACATGATAAGGAACAAAATTCGTGAAGAAATTGGAGATGGAAAGTTTTGTATATTAGTTGAAGAAGCCAAGGATTCCTTAGCAAAGAAGAAATGGCAATTGTATTGAGACTCGTAGATGGCCAAGGTTCAGTTAAAAAACGTTTTTTTTTTATGTTGTCGAAGTTGAAAACACTGTTGCATCAACACTTAAAAAAAGCATATGTAACTCTCTTGCTCGATATAACTTACCTATCAATGATTTGCTTGGTCAAGGATATGACGGTGCTAGTAACATGCGTGGGGCATTGAATGGGTTGCAAGCTTTATTTCGTAGAGATTGTCCATATGCATATTTTGTACATTGCTTTGCTCATCGACTACAACTAGCTTTAGTCACAGCTTCTAAAAAAGAATCATCGATTTGGGTATTCTTTTTAAAGATGACATCTATTGTCAACCTTATAGGTTCTTCTCCAAAACGTCTTGCCGAGTTACAAGCTTTTCAAGCCATGGATATTGCACGTATGGTGGCTAGTGGTGAACGTGAAACTGGGAAAGGAACTAATCAGATTGGAAACTTACAAAGAGCAGGAGAAATCTCATTTTGATTCTATTTGTAGTATGATTGATATGTATTGGGCAACTATGGAAGTGATTGAAAAAATGACTCGTGATGGATCTACAGATGATATTTGTGGTGAAGCAAAAGGCGTTTTAATTATTATGAAATCTTTTGATTTCGTATTCATGTTGCATGTGATGCATAGAATCATGGGAATTACTGATATGCTTTGTCGAAACTTGCAAGAAAAATCTTTGAACATTTTGAATGCATTAGATTCAATTGCTGCGACAAAAAAACTTCTTCTAAGTTTACTAAATGAAAGCTTTGATCACATTTTGAAGTGTGTGGAGTCAGTTTGTAGGGTTTATAAAATTGAAATACCTTATATGAATGCTTGTTACAAAGAGGGCACTGGTCGTTCTTGTCAGCAAAAAAGTCTCGTCACAGTTGGACATCACTGTCACTTTGATTTGTTCAATTCCGCAATTGATTATCAGTTGGAAGAGTTGAATTCTAGATTGATGCATTAGAAATTCTTAAGCTGCGTCATGCTTTACTTCCAAATGACAAAATCATATCATTTGATGTCAATCAAATATGCACTCTTGCAAATAAGTTCTATCCTGCTGATTTTAGTAACCAAGAAGTGCATTATTTGAGATGTCGATTGGAGCATTATAAGGTTGATGTACTTCACCATGAGTATTTTCAAAATTTTTCATCAATTTCTGAATTGTTGGAGATGTTAATACGGACAAATAAGTCGCATCACTACAACTTGGTTAATAGACTGATTCGTCTTGTTTTAACTCTTCCCGTATCTACATCATCAGTAAAGCAAGTTTTCTCAGCTATGAAGCGTATAAAGACTGATTTACGAAGTAGAATGGATGAAAGATTTCCTGGCAGATGCTTTGGTCATTTATATTGAATGAGAATTCTCTGAAAATATCAATGTAGATGCAGTAATTGATGAATTTTGTTCATTAAGGAAGAGGAGGGTGCAACTTAAATAGGTTCGTTTCTTCACATCTTGATACATATATCATTTACTATTTATATTATTTTTTATTTTTTATATGATTTTATATTTAATTCTCTATTGTTTTTGTTTGCAGTGCTATATTGTGGCTAGTTGTAACAAGTTGGCATCAATTTTTGCACACTTAAAAATTTAAGGTATTTCAATTGAACTCATTAGCTAATAATTTTATTGTTCTGATTTGATTTATAATGATTGTTCTTGTTTTAGTATGTTTTTTTATTTACTTAATATTTTGTGGCTTAATTTATGGGATAAATAATGTTAATTTAATGTTTGTAACCTACTAAAAAAATTTAACATATGTATATTAATGTGGTATAAAAGTACAAAAAATGGACAATTTAATTATAGCCCAGGGCTATGAAAAATCCTGGGTCCGCCCCGTGGGCAGGAGGAATTGCGATATTTTGGAATGATATAGCCCAAGTGCAAATAGCAAAGTATGGTTCATTCTTCATTGAGCTCCAATGTTCCTCCTCCTCAGGCTTTCAACCATGGAGGCTTTTTGGAATTTATCTGAGCACGAAGTGCAGTTGAGATGCTTGAAGAACAGAATATAAAGAAACGCATAGCCGAGTGTGGTCATTGGATATTTCAATTCTATTACCTCTCAAGATGACAAGAGGGGAAGTATGCCATGGATTCCATATGACAATTCCGAATTAGTGGATTTCATTAATGAGATCCAAGGTACTGACATGAGCTTTGAGGGCCCGAGACTCATCTGGACAAATCGAAGACAAGGTGATCAGCTGATTATAGCTCGCTTGGATAGGGGTGTCGCTAATCATAGATGGATAAATATGTTCCTAAGGGCAGTGGTGGTTCACAAATGCTTAGCAGGGTCAGATCATCTAGCCTTACTGATGGATACTGAGAGACAGTCAAGGATATTGACATTCGATAATAGATGGTTAAAAAATGATGACTACTCGGATTTAATTGATAAAGTCTGGAAGGAGAGCCCTCGAAGATGGGGTGTTTCTCTGGGCGAGAGAAGTCGAAACGGCTGACATCACGCATTTTAGCATGGAGACGTAAGACGCCATTAACTAACTCAAAGATATTGATGACTGATTTGTAGATTAAAATCAAATCACTTCATGTGGAACTACTAGAGAAACAACTAAGAAATGCCACCAGAGAGGAAGAGGAGTATTGGAGGATCAGATCTCACATATATTGGATCAAAGGGGGTGATCAAAATTCGGCTTACTTCCATTCTGTCATTAAGAGTGTTTCCCCAATACTCCGTAGGCATCTCCAACATACAACAAACATTACTACCTCAGTTGGTCTTGGGAAACTAGAAAACAACAGTTTGATGGACTTATTAAGCGTATGATGAACCGTGTTCTTATCTGGAAAGAACATTTCTCATCCTCTGCTGGTAAGGAAGTGCTCTTGAAAGTTGTGGCTCAGGCATTACCTAATCATCACATGGCCATATTCTTACTTCTAAAAGGCACACTCAATACTTTCACCCAAACTATGGCAAGGTTTTGGTGAGCTAACTCGAAGAAGGATAGAGCAATACATTGGTGTATGTGGGAAAAGATGGCCAAAGCTAAGGTGCTAGAGGGTTTGGGGTATCGAGACTTTGAGCTTTTTAACGTTAGTTTCCTTGCAAAACAGGCATGAAGGCTAATGAGGAAGGAAAATGAACTTGTTGCAGATTCTTGTCAAGAGCAAGTACCATAGCAGAGGTGAGCTCATTATGACCAAGCTGGGGAATCTACCCTCGTGGGGATGGAGGGGAATTTTAGAGGGCAGAGAGGAATTCTTGAGAAGGGTCTAAAATGGAGAATTGGTGTTGGATGCAAGCTCTGGTCCCCAAGGAAGGATGAGTTAGGAAGAGTACAAGTTGGAATCATGAAGTAATTGTAGCTAGCTTCAGCGAGGACGAAGCCAAGAGTATCCTAGCCACCCCTATTGAACATTGCGAAGAAATTCGGTAATGAAGAGGACATGCTCCAGTGGGCTGCCATTGGCCTATGGTCCTTATGGAAGAACATAAATGAGGTCGTGCTTAGAGGAGCGAGGAATCCACCAGGAATGGTAGTTGATAAGACTCTCCAATTAATCAAATCCCATAATGAAGCGATGCAGAACCCAGACCCAGCCAGGAAAATTCCACCCCCCACGCAGTCCAGGGAAGGTGACTGTGACTTATGCAGATGCGGCCAGACGTCCCAGCTCGGGAAACACTGGGCTTGGTTGGATTTTAGTCAATTCTCATAACAAGGTAATCAAAGCAGGGTCCCTATTTATGGGTCAATCATCCTCAACAGAAGCTGCGGAGTGCTGGGCTATTCACATCGCCCTCCAACACTGCATTCATATTGTTGTGATCGACTCTCTTTAACTAGATATCTCCTACACATTGTGAGATTGACCCCCTAATTTTTTATGCATGTTTTTTGGTTCGATATAGGGAATGTAGCGGCCCATTTCTCCTATGAACCGCCACGGGTGCCAATGTGAGCCCACAACTTAGCCTACCAGCATCAGTTGTGTCCCACACGCAATCATCTCACCAATCATCATTAATAACCTGCAAAATTTGAACAAATTACAGATGTTTTCAATAATTCCCAAAATTTGAACAAATTACAGATATTTTCAATAATGGACTCAATCATCTATCAAGATCGTTTTCAACCTTAATCACAGCAGAAGACTTTAAAACATGACAATTCAATTTAAAAGCATCAAAGTCATACTATTTGATCACATACTTAGTGTGAAAAACCCATATAATAGTATAAAGGCGTCAAAAGTCACAAAATATAAATATACCGGCCCCACTAATATCAAAAGTCGCAAATTAATTGATGGCCAAATAAATTAATTTTTGATTGAGAGAACACAAGCTCGTCTCTTAAAAATGTAACCAATTAAGATATCACGATGATAAGATAAGTCAAGAGGTGACGAAGAATCGATTAATTCTCAGCCATGGAATGAAAGAAGTGAGTCCCACTCCCACATGTTTACCAACTCATAGCCAGTAGTTTAGTAGGTCTTATCAACTTTTCAAAAGCTTTATAGATTTTTTAGAAACAAAAAGATTCTTATACCACCATGGGAGATTATATATACTGGTCTAACTAGTATATATATATATATATATATATATAAGAAAGAAATCAGGACTTGCCTCTACTGAAGCTCAAACTCCCAACTTTTTACACAAGTAACTCTATACTAGACCAATGAGCTACTAGCCTACTACTTGGTAAGTAACATACTAAATCTAAACTTAAATCCCGTGTTTTCCTTTTCTTTTGGAGGTCGTACAAGGCCAACGACTTCAACTAATCTAACCTGACATACGAAAAGTAAATAAATAAAAGTCTCAATACACAATTTTCTCAAACTTGAAACCTTTAGTTTAAGGGCGTCAAGTCTAAACCACTCAATCCAATTACTTCCTTTGATTCGTGCAATGCATGCTTTGATCATAAGTACGTAGGTAAACTGAGCAATTTATTTTGGTTTGATACATCATTGCCTATTATTTAGAGTCGTGCTAAGGGCACCTCGCAATCCTCTCAGGGCACCCCGCTGATCAAGGGACCCCAGTAATTTATCAGGGCACCCCAGTACTTTTACCAAAATGCCCTTTCGTTTAAAATGCGAGCACCCCACGACCAAATTGAATGAAACCCTTCTTTTTTCCCTTCCATCATGACATCAAGGCCTCAATATACCAAATCTCTTCACTTTCTTGCTTGTTTAAGGTAGATTTGTTGTTGTTATGGTCGGACGATGTGTTTAACTTCAATCTCGTAGTGTTTGGTCACACAGGGCCGTGATCTTTCTTTTGGTCTCGAACGTCTATTGCCGATACCATTGTGTATAAGTGTCGGTTAATATCAATCGACACCTAAGTGAGAAGGATCCTTAGACCACATGGCTATGTATCACCGAGACTGCTAGTTTTGGTTTCGGTGACCTGTTACCGAGACATTAAGCTATGTCTTGGCAATTTCCAACTGAAGTGTAATAAAAAGCTATGTTTGGGATTAAACTCGGTTGGTAATAACCGACACCTTTTGTTAGTTATTAGTTATAGGGTACCAAGACACTACAATATGTCTCGGTCTTGTGTTATCGATAAATTCGCATCTGTGGTTCACTTTCGAAAATGGAAAAAACCCCTACAAAAATCATAAAAACTAACTTGTCGTGTGCGACGTCTGCGTCTCACTCATTTTCTTCAACCATTAGATTCTAAATACACTTAAAACTTGTCGAATCTCCGAGCGGCGACGAATCGACAAATGCGATTGACAAGGGCTAGTACGCACTATTTGATCGACAAACGCGATGTCCGGCTCACGACGGATCGACTTGACTTCGTAAAAAAATCGAGTTTTCATAATTGGGGTGCCTTAAGAGGGCATTTGAATGGGCATGTGAATTGTTAGGTTGGATGAGGGCATTTTTGTCAATTCGTTATAAAACCAGTTTTAATTAAAAATTGTGGGGTGCCCTGAGAGGATTGCAGGGTGCGTTTAGCGCGACTCATTATTTATTGCACCATATGGCCATTAACTTTCATGAGTCATGACTCTCCATCTCATGGTACTACAATCACATCAACATGTTATATATAATCAAGTTGGATCATTTACATTTAGAGGCGGATCCACGAATTTGAGATGGGGTAGGCTTAGGTGTAAACATATTCTAATGGGGTAGGCTAAGCTTGGAGAATTTTTTCTTTTGTTTAGAAAAATTACAAATATATAAGGGGTTTATAGTGAAATGCCCTAGTCTACAACATTTCATTACTAGCTTCGCCCCTGCTTACATCCTTCAGCCTTTATCACAAGCTTATTGCTTGAAATATCTTTTGACATGCTTCTTTCATATATGCAAAGTGTGAAAAGTTGGGAACCGATGAAGCTCTTTCCGTTGTTACCACCACTTTCAAGATTTCGACATAGGATATTACAATGAACATAATGCTCTGTACCTCCAAAACACCAAGTTAACTTAAAAAAAAACCCACCACTGCAATGTGTAAAAGCTCAAGAAGAGCTTTCTTACAAACCCTAGAAAACCAAGGAAAGGTTCACTATTCTCAACAAAATCGTTGAGTTAACAGTGACCGACTTTACATTTATATATGAATGTTTAGTACAATGTTTCATACAGATACAAAATATCACACATATCTATACCACAGACTTAGCCTCGAGATACACTATACATCCAACTCAATTACATCAATGAGTAAGCCTAATATCCCCCCTCAAATGAAGAGGAAGACAGATGATGATGAGTTTGTCTCTGAGATACCCAAACCAAGAAGCAGTAAAGGCCTTTGTAAACACATTTGCAGTCTGATCAACTGATGGAACATGGTGAACATCAAGCTAACCAGAAAGAACCATGTCATGAACATAATGAATATCGATCTTGATGTGTTTTGTTCTCGCATGATACACAGGATTCTTGGCTAGAGTAGTCGCACTTAAGTTGTCATACCAAATGGAAGGAGGAATAGGAATAGATATATGTTGCTCATAAAATAAAGACTGAAACCAACTGATCTCGGTAGTAACATGAGCCAATGCGCTATACTTTGACTCAATGCTACTGCAAGCAACTACTTGTTGTTTCTTAGACTGTCAGGAAACTAAATTGGAACCCAAAAAGACAGCAAAGCCAACCATTGACTTGCGATCATTGACTGAAGTAACCCAATTACATCTGAGTAACCAGTGAGAAATAAAGAAAAGCTAGGCTTAAGCCACAAACTTATCAGCAGTACCTTTGAGATACCTGAGGACTCTTTTAAGAGCTTGCCAATGTGTAATGGCAGGAGCTTGCTGAAACTGACTAAGTTTGTTCACAATAAAAGCAATGTTCGGTCTTGTATTTACAAGATATTGGAGGCCACTAAGTAAACTACGATAAAGAGTTTTATCATGAAAGGAAGCACTGCCATCATTGTACAACCGTTTCCCAATAGAAAAAGGGGTATAAATGGGTTTAGCATTAAGCATACCACCTTTTTGTAAAAGCTGTTGAATATATGCAGTTTGGTTAAGTACAGTCCCTTGGCAGTCCCATGAGCTTCCATACCCAAAAACAAATTTAATTCTCCAATATCTTTCAATGCAAACTTATCATTCAACCTACTGATAAAGGATTGAATGACAGAGTTATCATACCCAGTAATAAAAATATCGTCCACATACACAAGCACATACAACACATTCTTGTCCTTATGAAAAATGAACAAGGAGTTGTCGGCTTTGGAATTGTGGAAACCCCAAGACACTAAAGTAAGTTTTAACTTATCAAACCAAACACGTGGAGCCTGCCAAAGACCATACAATGCTTTATGTAAATGAAAAATAGCATGAGGTTGGGAAGTATCCACAAAACCCATAGGTTGGTTTGTGTATACTTCCTCAACAAGGTGACCATTCAAAAAAGCATAGTTAATATCAATTTATCGCAATGACAACCCAAAATGTACTGCCAAGGAAAAAATGACACGAACTGTAGAAGCCTTCACAACAAGACTATGTCTCATCAAAATTGATCCCGGGTACTTGTTTAAACCCTTTGGCCACTAATTTAGCCTTATACCGATTTATAGACCCATCTGAATTCTTTTTAACAGAAAAAATCCACTTATTACCACAATATTCTGATTAGGAGATGTAGAAACCAGTGACCATGTACTAGTGCGCATAAGAACTTGATATTCCTGATCCATAGCAGCCTTCCAGTTAAGATCTTGAAGAGCATGCTCCACTAAATCAGGAATATTAGAATTCGGTATGGTGGATGCTACAAATACTTTACGCTAATGAATTCCATCTTTAGCTCTAGTAACTATGAGATGAATGTTTTGTGGTGCATTAGCTATAGAATTACCCGAAATAACAGGTGATATTGAAGAAGGAATAACAATAGCAGGAGAATGAGGCTTAACAAGCAATGGTTCGGTAGCTAGAGCATCTGTAGCCCCACGAAAGGAAGAAGAGGAACCCATAGAAATGTGCAGAAAATGAGAAGGAATAGCTAAAGGAAAAGTAGTGGAAGGAACAGATGAATGATTTGTAGACACAAACTTAGAAGACAAGTAGAGGGAGCGGTATGGAAACTCATGCTCATGAAAAACAACATTTCTAGTAATGTATACTCGCCCAATAGGACTAAAACACTTATACCCTTTATGGTGACTACTATATCCCATGAAAACACATTGTTCAGAACGAAACTGATACTTATGTTGGTTATAAGGTCGCAAATAAGGGAAGCACCCACAACCAAAGACTCTCAGAATAAGATAATTTGGACGAGCATGAAACAATTTTTCATAAGGAAACATACCATGTAACACTTTCGTAAGAAGACAATTAATAAGAAAAACTGCAGTCTCACATGCATCCCATCAGTGCTTTAAGGGCAACTACCTTTGAGCTAATAACGTAAGACTCATCTCAACAATGTGTCTATGTTTACATTTAGCTCGACCATTTTTTTCATGAGTATAAAGACATGGGTGCTGAAAATGAATACCAAATTAATCAAGGACAGACTTGAAAGATCGATACTCCCCCCGAATCAGATTGAACCCCTTTAATAGTGGTACAAAACTATTTTTCAACCATGAACTTAAAATGAAGAAAAACATTCAATGCATCTGATTTATATTTCAAGGGTTAGATCCATGTAAATTGTGTATAATCATCAATGAAATGAATATCGCAGTTGTAACCACCAGGAGACGTATGAGGTGCAGGGCCCAATAGGTCAGTATGTATCAAATTTAAGATATGAGTAGAGATTTTTACAGACAAAGGAAAAGGTAATACATGAATTTTTCCCAAAGGACACGATGCACACAAATCATAATCAAACTTAGACTATAAATGAAAATTATGATTTAAAACCTAACGAAAAGTCTTGACAGCAGGATGACCAAGTCTGGAGTGCCACAATGTGGACACCCCTTTATTTGACACGAAAAATGCAGTGGAAGAAGGAGAAGGGAAGTCAGATATACCAAAAATGTGCCAGAAGCCATTTTGGAGAGTTTCATGAAGGAGAGCCTCATTGGTTTTGATATCCTTCACAAAATAGACATGAGGATGAAATTCTATCAGCACATTATTATCTCGGGTCAACTGAGAGGCGTTAAGAAGAATTTTCTTAATGTGAGATACACACAGAGTATTATGAAAGTGTAATGTAGAGCTAGAAAATTGAATATTAGCCGAACCAGTTTTTGTAATATGTGGCGTTTTACCATTTCCAACCATAAGGGATTAAGTACCTGAATAGGAAGATGAATTCTGAATTTGAGAGGAATCCCTAGTCACATGCGATGTAGCATCGCTATCCATGTACCATGAGCCATCTGGACCAGTCTCTGATGCAGTGAAGAAAGATGACGGGCCTAGAGAGGAAATAGACATAGGAAACTTCAGTTGTCACAGAGTTATAGTTGCAGGTGAGCCCATATACTTCATATCCCCTCTCTAATAGGAAACAGCTGTAGAATGGCCATATTTTCCACAGATTTGACAGGTAGGCTTACTGTTCCCATTGTTAGATCGGAATCCTCCACAACCTCGTAATCGACCATGACCTTTGTTATTATTTCCACCTCTGTTTCCAGAAGAATTCTAAGATTGTTGAGATGTATTGGTACCAGACGTAGAAGACTTAGAACCAGAACTTTTCACCTCGGCAGCATTCACGGAATGAGAATCATAAACAACTAGAGAATTGATACCTAGAGCAATATTATATTGTTCAAGTGTTGTCTCAAACCTTAGCAACAATGCTTGAAATTTTTCCCATTCAATCTCATTTTTCCCTTGGATAACAGAGGCAATTGCCAAGTAATTACGATCCAAACCAATTAAGACACTAGAAATCAAGTCATCTGTACTAACCAGTGCTCCAACAATGGCAAGACTATCAGATATACCTTTCATCTAGGCAAAATAGTCAGTCATATTCATAGTACCCTTGCGTGTAGAGTGGAGAGTTTTTTTGAACGTTTGGATCTGAACCTTATTACTTGAACCACAAAAACATTCCATAGCAAGCCACAATTCATTTGCGGTCTTCTTCGGTGCATTACCAATGATACGCGTCGCCGCTTCTGGTGTCATAGTGTTTGTTAACCAAGCGAGAAGAAATATGTCTTTGCCAAACCACATCTTGTACTTAGGATTCGGTGAACCATCAGATAAAGTCACAGTTGGTGCAGGTAACATACCAAACATAAAACCATCTAGATCAAATCCTTGAATCACCAAAATCACGATGGCCTTCCAAAGTAGGAAATTCGTTCCTTCTAGTTTGATAGTGACAAACTGACTTAACGAACTCGCAAAGGGAGAGAAAAGGATATCCCAAACCTAAACTTGAACTAGACATGAACGATGAAGACGATTCGTTCTCGTGAACTCCAAATCCCGAAGTCATTGTTGCAAATCTATACAATCAACAAATAATCTTTGCAAGAAAACTTCATATCTGTGTGTTTCTTGACTAGATCTATGCTTGATCGTCAAGAGTCCTTCACAACTTCAGATCTATACCAAAAAATCTCAGATTGATGACTTATCTCTTCA
The DNA here is from genome assembly GCA_039657345.1 of Stephania japonica. Taxonomy (NCBI): domain Eukaryota; kingdom Viridiplantae; phylum Streptophyta; class Magnoliopsida; order Ranunculales; family Menispermaceae; genus Stephania; species Stephania japonica. Next base: position 40,543,806 of record CM077559.1, read on the forward strand.
TATCTGAGACTCATAATACCAGATCTATCACTTTCTACAACAGATCTACAGCTTCACTGATCGAATCTTCGTCGTTGTTCGTTAGAACTTCAGCTTCACCGATCCGCGTCTTGAGATTGCAAGATCGCTCACAAACCAGCAGATCTAAGGTATACCTCCTTATATTTATCTCGTAGAATCGTTGATCACCTTCGCTGGCGTTAGCCTTTAAAGGCTCTGATACCATGTAAAAGCTTAAGAAAAGCTTTCTTACAAATCTTAGAAAACCAAGGAAAGACTCACTGTTCTCAACACAATCGTTGAGTTAACAGTGATCTACTTTACATTTATATATGAATGTTTAGTACAATGTTTCACACAGATACAACACTTACAAACATGATACACATATCTACACCACAGACTTAGCCTCGAGATACACTATACATCCAACTCAATTACATCAATGAGTAAGTCTAATACAATGTATAGAAGTTTTCTTTTCTTTCTTTCTTACCATATTTATTTATTTATTATTTTTTTAGAAAGAAACATTTGCCTCTACTAAGGTTTGAACCTATGGCTTTTTACTCCCAAACAACATACCAAACCATTTGATTCACTATATGGATGCATCTAGAGACCCTTAAATCGAATTCAAATTGTAACTAAGTAAACATTTACTGAATGAGAAACCATAAAGTTAACAAAAAGATATAACGATTGTTAGTTTCGTGATCATTAGTTAAGATTTTGATCGACTAGTTGGATTGATGTCATGTTGATCAGGTTGTTAGTTTGGTAAATGACTCCCCCAGAGCATGTTTCACTTGATCAAATAAGAAGATAAACTTTGGGTGATTTGGATAAGTACATTGTTGCAACAACGCAGAAGGCAGTTGCAACAGGATCTCTGAATCAGTTTGTTAGGGATTTGTTCTTATCCACAACCATCTAAAGACCAACTAAAGACTTGATAAGATGTGGAGTTGCAGTTCAAAGACATGTTAACCACATGATAAAGCTGATGAATGGTGGTTATTTGAAAATGAAGATTCACCCGATCTTAAGATTGGTTGTTAAGATTGTGTGTCCTTCATATGTATATATAATGTATCAAAGTTGATAGAGTTACTATCCCTCTTTAACTTTGTATCGTGAACGCGTTGTTCACTTCTTTGTCAAGATGTAAACACCAAGGGGACTTGGGTGTTCCAGTGAGGGGGAGCCTCACAGTGCAAGTAAGAGATTTGTATTTCATTGAGGGGAGTTTGACGCACTGAGTGAAAGCTTGGGTATTCCAGTGAGGGGGAGCCTTACCGTGCAAGTATCGGGAGACTTGCATAAAGTCTATTGTGAAGGTGAAAAGTAGTGTTGCAAACTTAGTGAGGGATCACTGGTTCGGGTGTTGCGTAAATCTGTAACTCTTTTATCTTAGTGGATTTTACATCTAGGTGTAGCCCTGCAGATGTAGGTTGTGGACCGAACTGCATGAACAATCCATTGGTGTTCTGGTCTGATTTGCTTTACTGCTTTCATTTACATTCCAATACTGTTTAATTCCCTGTTACAACATACTACGTTTCCTGTTGTACCACGCATTGGTTCAGTAATTTCAACAATTAAAGGAGTATAGTAACAAAATGAGTTGGGTCAACCATGCTTCAGGTATTCCAGGGAGAATGTGGTAAAAATCCATAACGGGATAGCGCGCCATTGCCATCATTTTATTAAGACCAATCACATTTGTAATGAAAGTGGTAGTGTTCTTCAAAATCGAATGAATGAACTTGGCTAATCCCTGCAACACCAAGAAATAACTTACTTATATAGTGATTGAATGAGCTGAACCAAAGATTTACGGATTTGTTTTTCTAAGATTTACTGGCAAGGAGAGCTGAACCAACATTGAGTCTCTAATTCTCTTCGTGCTTTTCTTGGCTCTTGCGATAAACTCGAGGAGGTCCAAATGCAATTGAGGCTTTCCCGACCAGTACGGTCTTGTGATCCTGTAAACAACTGCCTTTCAACAACATCATGCCACATATGAAATAGAGTTAAAACATTTCAAAGTAAAACCAAAACCATGCTTCCTCGCTGTTTTAGGTCTTAGAGACACGTTAAGGAAACTAAGCGAGAGCTCAGGGTCATCAGCTCTTCAAAGGACATTCAATAGCAAAATAGCAAGTGAGTATCCATCTCCAATTACGTGGCAAAACTTGAAAACGACTGTACATGTTTTGTGCATAAGATCGAAATCTTAACTTTATATAGTTACAAAACTAGCAATCGGGAGTCATATTTTTTTTTGAGGAAAAGCAAAACTCTGTTTATTATGTATAAATATGTACAAAAAATATAAGATACAAAAAATAGGCTTTACAACAATGGGGTATGTACAAAATAAGGACTGCTATTCCTATAGAATCCTACCAAAAAAAACAGCCCAAAAAATTCCCCATTCCCAGACACATCAAAACAAAACAAGATCCAAAATAAAGCATAGATGTGATTATCGTTGCACTACCCCAATAATTTCCTCTGACAGAGCCTTTGGTGACTCCCAAAACATGTGCATGACGATACCACCTGTAACTCCACCCATCACCAACACAAGCATTGATCCTCCCTTTATCCAAAGGTCCCCGCGACCCACGGTCATAGTATCGCACCACCTTCTAGTCTCCATCCCCGTACTCAGTTATTCAATTCTTACAATAATCGACATAAGATGAGAACCAAAAAGCACTGTAATACACCATGTACCAGACCAAAATGCGCAACACCCAACAGAAGCACCAATGCAATGAATTATAACAACCTCATGCATGAAACATACCATATTCAAAGAGACCTCAACTAAACCCCTAATGAATGAATAAGTTCCATGGCCCTGTTAGATTGCTCCATGACCAGTTCTTAAAGTCCTTATGCCCAAAAAGCACGGCCACCATACACCTTTAAGTAGTTTCCCATACCTTTTCCCATGACTTATTCTTCCCATTGAAGATATGACCATTCTATTCCGACCAAATCGCCCACATCAGCGTGAGAGAACCCGCTTTCCACAAAATGCCCCTTTTCAAAGCGAGGTCATTTTACCCCACGAGTACCATCCATGTCTGCAAGGATTGAGTATGGTTCATCACAATTCCAAGTTCGCTCATCATTCCCTCCCAAATACTACAAGCAAAGGGACAAGTTAATAAGAGATGATCAACAGTCTCGCACTCAACATAACAAAGATAGCATCTAGATGGGAGGAGTGTATTGTTTGGGCAACATCTTTGGAGCACATCCACAATGTTAATCTTGCCAAGCCATGCCATCCACACGAATACCTTAGTTTTCATAGAGGCACATGATTTCCATATTAGATTATACAACGAGCAAGCACCCAAATATTGTTCCAAGCAAGACCATAAAATGAAGATTTGATATTAAATTCATGATTCGATTCCCACTCCCACATGCGGCAATCGTCTACATGCAAGGATAAGGATACTCCCTGAAGTCGGTCGGTGAGTGCTCCGAACTCGTCGATCTCCGCATCTCTAGGTCCCTGGCTGAAATTAAAGTCCCAGGAATGATTGTCGAAGACAACCACCTGCGCAATGCTCGTCGTTGTCACATCTTTGAAGAAGTTTATATGATACTCCCTCCTAGATATGATCATCCTCCAAACATTGTTTGCAAACTAAAGAAAACATTGTATGGTTTGAAACAGGCCCCTCGTGCTTGGTTTGCAAAGTTCAGCTCTGTTATTCAACAGTTTGGCTTCATCTCTAGCCCGTATGATAATGCATTGTTTGTACGTAAGACTAATCATGGATATGTGCTTTTGTTATTGTATGTCGATGATATGATCATTACTGGCGAAGATTGTGTTGGTATTTCAAACCTTAAACAATATCTCAGTCAACAGTTTGAGATGAAAGATCTTGGACAACTTTCTTACTTTCTTGGTCTAGAAATCTCAACCTCCGCTTCTGGTTATTATCTATCTTAAGTCAAGTATGCCTCTGATGTATTGTCTCAAGCCGGAATCTCTGATAGCAAGGTCACTTATACTCCTTTGGAATGTAATACTTGACTCACTCTTACTGGTGGTACACTTTTGAAGGATCCTACTTTATATCATCAGTTTGTAGGCAGCTTAGTCTATCTTAGTATCACTCGACCTGACATAGTTCATGTTGTTCCTATTGTCAGTCAGTTCATGGCTACTCCCCGCACTACTCATTATACAGTTGTTCTTCATATTCTTCGTTATGTCAAGGGAACTTTACTTCATGGAATGCATCTTTTCAGTTCATCCCCCTTGACACTTCGTTCATACTCTGATGCTGACTGGGCTGGAGATCTGATCGATAGATGCTCCACAACTGGTTTCTACTTCATTTTGGATGACTCGTTTATTTCATGGAGTAAGAAACAAACAGTTGTCACTCGATCTAGTACAGTGGCTGAATATCGTGCACTTGCAAACACTACGTCTAAACTTTAGTGGCTTTGATGGTTACTCCAAGACATGGGTGTTGTTCACTCCTCTCCCACCATTTTATATTGTGATAATCGTAATGACATTCAGATTGCTCATAATGATGCCTTTTATGATGGAACTAAGCATAGAGAGACTGCCATTTTATTCGCCAACATATTCAGGATGGGACTGTGTCTCTTATATCTGTTTCTTCTCGTGATCAGCTTGCTGACATCTTTACGAAAGCACTACCACCTGCCTGCTTTCATGAATTGACTTGCAAACTCAAGTTGGTTTCCTTGCCACCACCTTGGGTTTGAGGGGGGATGTTAGGAAACTAATATTCTCTTACTATAATTGGAGAAATCTAACTATAACTTCCCTACTAATTGTGTAAATCAATTATTTCCATTATATTGTTATGTACCATTCTATAAATAAGGCACCACACTGTATGTTCTTCAATAATTCAATAAACTTGTTTTACATACGTTCACAGTGCGTATGTAATGTAGCACATTACAAAAACTAGTACTATAAAAGCATGCTATCGACCTCCGGTCCTGTAGAAGATTCACCTGTCGTTTTTTTATGTTCCTATTTTACCCTTTCGTTTGACGTGTTCACACTGGAGAGAAAGGGTTTGGTTTAAAAGAAAGGAAAATGATAATCTAACACACTTTGAGCGAACACTTTGTCTTTTAGCCTATTTATGGCTCTTTCTTGTCTCCATAGGCGTGGGTCCCACATCTAACAAAATACTATAAATAAGTTAAAAGATAAAGTGTGCGCCCCAAGTGTATTAGATTATCATTTTTCTAAAAGAAAAGAAAGGATAGAAAAGGCTTGCTTTTTGAAAGAGAGCGAATAGAAAAGACTTGCTTTTTGAAAAAGAGAAGCTAAATGGACCCCATTAATTACTAAGCATACCCCAGTTTTTGAATTTTTACTTCATGTACCCTACTTTTTACTTAGTGTACCCCACTTTTTTTTTTAAAATTCTAAAAATACCCTCGTTAGTGTACCCTACTTTTTTACTTCATGTACCTTATCACCTTCACCTTCACCCCAATACCCTTATCTCTGGATATCGGACGAATAGAGCCGACACCTCTGAAGAGGTTTCGGATGAACGGGACCGACACCTCTTTAGAGATCTCGGCCAACTTCAACCGATAATGCGAAGATAATTTGATTTCAGTGGGTGACGGAGGGAACTGACCAAAACTTTTTAGAGGTGTCAGCCCAGTTTGACTGACATCTCTTCAGAGGTGTCGGCTCTGTTACTCCGAAACCCGCGGGTGACCAGAACGAATAAAAAAACTTCAAAACTCTAAAAATAAATACATGAAAATGACAAAAAAAATAGTGGGTTTTGCTCTGAATCACTTAATATTTTCAATTTCATCGAAACTTTGTACCTAAAATGCAAGATTCACGCCTCAAATCAAAGCCTTATACCCAAAAATAAATTCACAATCAAAATGGCTTAACGAGAAAAAAAAATTGAAAAAAATCTCGAAATTGATAGTAAAAGAGATGATGAATGCACTCACATTGTCGAATCCATGTCATTTTGTTCGGATTTTGTCAGATTTGGTTGATTTTTGGTGAGGCGATTTGAGAGAGATGACTAGGGTATGGTGTGAGTGGGGGTGAGTGGGGTATGTTGAGTAAAAATCCTTTTATATAGAGGGAGAGTTGGGTAATTTTACAAAATTGGGGTATATTTAGTAATTTATGGGGTCAGCTGAAATTGTCGGTCGATGTTGATGCCGGCTTCCATGAAGTTTCAGTTCAAATTGATTTAAAGGGTTCCATTTCTTCTTCGTTGATTGCTTCTTCTGCAAGTCAGATATTTATACGTGCGCGGAGAGATTTGTTGTTCCAGCTTGTGAAGACGAAGGGTATAGGTAATTTGGTAAATACGCCCCCTTTTATGTTTTTTTTTTTTTTTTCCTTTTTTTACGAAAAGTCACCCCTTTTATGCTATTCAAGTGCTTTTGCTGTTAAATTTGTGGTTTTTGGCTGTGTAAAGTTGAATGTTTGCTTAAATTTGTGGTTTTTAACTTCTTGTGTTGCTATTTTAGTTGATTGCTTAAAGCTAATTGCGATCATACTTGCCTTCCAGTGGGTTGGTATTTAAGAATTCAGATAGATCAAAATGTGGGGTTGAGAATCTAAGATTTTTGTTTTTAAGGTCTTAGAGATGGGCTCAGTGAGAACTAAATCTTGAGTTAACTTATGTATCACAATTGTTTTCAGATTATTTATAAGAACACAGTTTTTTACTAGCTCAAGAACACAATTTCACGTCAGTCATTCTTGTTGCATTCTGGGTAAATTGGATTATTTATAATCTGCCTTGCATTTTTTTTTTCTTTTTTGTTAAAAGGTAGTTTTAATTTTCATTCTTAATTTCTTCTGTTTTTTGTTTTCAACTTTAGCTGTGGCCAATCTTTATGTAGTCCAATCACCATTACCAATCTCTATGTAATTTATGTAGAGAAGATAGACGCAAGGTGCAGATGGCAACATTACAAATGAGATCCTTGATCTGTTGGATCCTCCTTGAATTATCTGTCACTAATCAGTGTCCCCTATTCATTGCGAACGCTGTGCATTGCATTGTATTTTCCACATTAATAATGAAATTCCACTTAACCCTCAAAAAAAAAAAAAAAAAAAAAAAAAAAAAATTCAAACCGTCTCTTATAAATTGATGTGAATGCTATATATATATATATATATATATATATATATATATATATATATATATATATATATATATATATATATTAACTTAAACCCATCTCTCCGGCCAGCCCTTAATTAGTTTGTACGTAGTTACATATACCTAGTTATCTCTATCAATCTCATGTTCTACATATAGAAATATTGTTGAGAGAACTCCAACTTAATTCCAGTTATTTTTTATTAATTATATTGCTTTTGATGATGATGATTTTTCAGTCAAGAGGAGTTCTGATATGCTTTGAAATATTTTTATGCAGATGATATATTAAATTGTGAATTAAAGGAAATATATGTAATGAAGATCAAGTGGTGGAGTGCTATTTTAGCAGTGTGGATTTGGTGGATGATTACTGTTCAATCTCATGAAATCTGGTTGTCAACCTTAGATCCTTTAACAGCAGGTCCACCCGAGTACCCCAAAATAACATTCGACGCTAGTAATGCCAATGGTGAAACCTACCGGGAAATGATAAGACGTTTGCGAGAGACCTTAATAGCAAATGGAGGTTATTCCCATGGAATACCAAGGTTGCCTGACCCATCCACTGTGTCGGACTCCGAACGTTATATTTTGCTCAGAGTTACAGAAGCTCGCGGCCACGCTGTCACATTTGCCATCGATGTCACAAATGTTTATATCGTTGGTTATCGTGTCGGTAACCAGAGATACTTCTTTTCTGAGGCTGCAGCGAATGCACCAAACTTTTTATTCACAGATGTAACAACGCCTTTACCAGCACGTAGATCTTCCAACTATAATAACCTCGAAAGTAGAGCGGGGGTTCAAAGAAAAATATCAGTCTTGGTTTGCAATCATTTTTGGGTGCTATTTCAACCCTTATATCCCAGCCGGAGGACCCTCGTTCTCTTATGAGATCTATCCAGATGATTTCAGAGGCTGCACGTTATTGGGAAATTGAGTCAAGAGTTCTTCGTTATCCTGAATTTCTGCCTGATGCTTATATGCTTGATCTTAAAACCAACTGGGATGGTCTCTCTAGACAAATCCAGATGAGTGAATTTTTTGCATTCCAAAGGGCAATTACAATAGGGAGTAGAGTAGCAGACAACATAAATTCGTATGTCATAGCCGGTATGTATTTGATGTTGTTCGTATGCAATCCCCCTACACCAAAGACATCATCAATATTTTCGTTTGTGTCTCATTTAGAGCTCATTATAAATCAGCAGTCGCCTAGTAATTTAGGAGTTGCTGAAGAAGAAGAAAAAGAAACATGCGAGCAATCGGTCGAGCCAAGAACGCGAATAAGGGAAAGAAATGGACTATGTGTTGATGTGGAAGGTTTCGTTTACCGTGACAACACTCCAATTATTCTTTTCCACTGCAGGACTAGTGACTTCAAAAACCAACTCTGGACGTTGACAAAAAATGGCAGAATTCAATAGAGAAATGTTTTGCAGCATCACGAACTACACCAGGAAGCCCTGTGGTAATACACGAATGCGAAACTCTCAACGATTCTGCACTTGGCTGGGCAATGTTGGACTCTGGAACTCTTGTTAATAAACACAGTGGATTGCATTTGACAGCTAATGACGGATCGGATGGTTCGAAACTAACACTGGAGAAAAACGATTATTCTTCCTTTCAATCCTGGAAGGCCACTAATGACTTGACTCCGGTCGACGTTTACATTCTTGGGGAGAATAATCAGTGCATTTATTACAATGGAAAAAATGGTGTTTATGTGGAGACTTGTAACAAAGGGTCATCGACACAAAAATGGAGACTTTATCCGGATAGTACAATAAGGCCAATGGATTGGTTAGATGGATGCATGGAAATTGCACGTCTATCAGGAGACTGGATATATGTTCAGGCTGGGTATTGTAGCGAGAGACCGGAGTTGCACAAGTGGATCTTTCCCCATGATGGGTCCATTATGAATTGGAAAAGCGGACGAGTTGTTGACGCGTCCAAGACATATCCAGGATACCTTTATGCCTGGCCCTTCAGTGGTAGCTCAAATCAACTCTGGACACTTGAATTTATTTAAGGAAAATTATAGACTGACAACATGTATGTGACACTGGAAGACACATTGGTTCCTAAGAGCCGTTTATGCAGTCTTGATATACGTGTTATGCACCTAGATCTGTATATGTCCGCACATATAGACAATTCAAAGGTTCAATGTGACTTTCGATATGTGACATACTCGTTGTTATCCTAGTGGTATGTAGTTTTTTGGATGTGTGTAATTTATATGTCGTGCGGGAGGGGATTTAGTGAATATATTTCAACTGTTGAAGTGTAAATTTAAAGTGGCACGCGTTGTGAGCTAGTTATTTGATGTGTTGTATTTTGTGATTGGTTAGTCTTGCAGTTAATCATGATGTGGGTATGTGGTGTATTGCTTTAGTTACTAAATTATCGAGTGTCTAATTATGATTATATGTTATACATTGGTTGTATTTGAAGTTGATTTTAATTTATTATCTATACTATACTGGTGGACGGACACGTGATTCGCAGAATATTTACTGGAAAATATTAAAATTAATGACAATGGGTAAGTCACACCTCAAGACACATTAGCCCACAAGAGTTATTCACGTAGTCTCGACCCGCATGTTATGCACCAGGATCTTTGTGCTGGTATCTCAAGATGCGCATGGATAGCTTAAAGGCCCAATGTAACTTTCAATTAGGGTGGCAAAAAAAGGGGTCCGAACGGAAACGGGTTCGGACATACCCTAATAATGATTTAAAATGGTGTCTGGGCCCGTACCTGTATTTAAAAATGGACATCATTTTTTGTCCAAACCCGTATTTTTATAAAACATACGAAACCCTTTTTTGCCCGATTTTATTTTTAAATATGATCAAATAATTTTTTTTATCAACTATTATTTAAAAAAAATTCCAAAAATCTTGATTCATCATTCAAATGAGTGAAGTTAGAACTTAGTGGCGATACTCAAAAACATACAAGATATCTCAAATGTGAGATTACAAAAATACCTCTATAAAATTTTTGGGTAAAATTGAATTAATAAGTGAAGTTGGAACTTAGTATATGTGAAATTACAAAAATCCCCTATAAATCAATCCAATTAATCATTAAACGGATACCCATTTTTTAAAAGTTATGTCCGGACCTAGACCCGTATTTTTAAATGGACACAAAAAAATGTCCAGACCCACATTTCTTTAAGAAAATAGTGCTCGGACCCGTTTAAAGCGGATCCGGACAAAATCGGACAAACGGGTCCGGATAACTTTTGCCAGCCCTACTTCCAATGTGACTCCTCTGTTGTTGTTCTAGCACTTTTCATATTTATTTGAACTAAGAAATAAGCTTCAAGGTGAACCAAGAAATAAGCTTCAAATTTGTTAGGGCATGTGCCCTAGATCAATCTACAAACATTGTTTATCTTATAGTTTTTAGTTAATAAAATAGAGGTTTTCATTTGTTGTTTTATTATAAGTGATTGCAAGTTTACCTTATAATAAGATCCTTGGGTATTTGTTGAAATATCCTAAATGTCCCTAGTCGGTCATTATACTAGGAACTATAATGAATTAAGACTAGTGTGAGTCTTGATTGATGGTCATATGATGGTCATGCATATAGGGATACGAATCGAGATCATAAGTACTTGTCAAGAAACAAGGTACTGGACTAACTCGCTATGAGAACACTACATGGATTAAGTCATAGGTGTTACTCTTGATAAGAATATCATTTAGTCCTTCGACTTGAGATTACCATAGACTTCAATATTAGGAGCATGTTAATTTGACAAAATCAAACATTGTCTTTAACTGGACGATTATAAAGATTGTGATTGGTTATCATGTGAGCAATATGTGAAGGTGTGTAATCAAGAAAGAATTTATTGCTCTCGTAAAGAGAGAAATATTAGTGGATCCCTCGATGTGTTAGATTATTAAATGGCCGAGTCTAAGTGAATTGATATGATCAATGTTACTTGGATGTTTTTAATCTATCTAGAGATCGAGACTAGTACAATTGAACAATAAGGGTAACTTTCCATGCCTTATATTTAATAAAAGAATATTGCATGACAAAAGGATATGATATACGTTATTCATTAGGTTGTATCGATTTTGATATTCATGCTACTTGGGTAGTCACAATGTCTTGCTAGAGACCGCTTATGACTTGTGTACCAAAATGGTTTTGGTTCACTACCAACGTAGCATGAACCTATTGGATTGCACACAAAGAATGGCTTTGCGCAATTTCAAATGGATCAGAGTATTAAATTTTATAAGATAAAATTCATAATATATAAGCCATTATGATTCGTTATATGATAACTTATTAATAGGGGTATATGTGTAATTTGCTTAAACAATGTAAATACAATAGTTGTATTTCAAATTTACTTAAACAACATAAATACAATAGTTGTATTATGAATAGGATTTTAAGTAAGAGTTTATCTACACATATAAATTAAGGGTGATACCCAAAACGTAAAGAGAATTTCATTTTTCCAATTTTCGTATTCTTTGAATTTTGAGAGAGAAAAAAAAACGTTTCAATCTCTCTTGGGGCTAGCACTCCAAATTGTGGTCACCGTTTGTGTGTGGATTTCTGATAGAGGACGCGCGCTTGAACGTCTTGAAGATCGAACAATCAGATAAAGAAATCACGAATCAAGGTATGGTTTACTTTTGTAGATCTTGTTTAATGAAACTATTTGCGATCTTGTTGGTGTTTTTCAAAATTGTTTTAAATTTTCCACTGCGTATGAATCCCAAAACCCAACAGTGGTATCAAAGCCTTAAGCTCCGTTCTATTAAATGTTTGCATGTTTTCTCTGATGTATATGTGATATATGTGTGAAAACATGATTGTGATTAAAGTATATATGGTATATATATATATATATATATATATATATAGGTTCTATGATAGTTGTAATCAAGAATTGATTTTAAAGCATGTTGTTAATTTATGTATTTGATACATATACATGATGTCGTTCATTAATTGAATTCATGTTTAGCATATTTCGATTAACATATGTTTTAAATTGAACAATGCGAATTTTGTATGTTCCATGATAGAAATTATGTTTAGGTTAATATGATTAATTTAATATGATTCTGTTATTGAATACATTGTTTGTTTTGTGAAATAATCATGTATGTCTCCATGATAGAAATTATGTTTAGGTTAATATGATTCTGGTGTTGAATGCATGATTAATATTTCGTTCCTTAATTCAATTGCTCTTCTTTTGAATAAGAATCGAAATTATCATTGATTATATGTCTCATTGTTGCTATCTGTTAGTATATTCCTATTAGATAGGAGATAAACTTGTAATCGGATAAAAATAGTAGTAAATCCTATATGATAGGTGAGATGTATAACGAATTGGAATTGAATTAGGATTCCAAGTATATTAAATTCTAATTATATTAGGATTCCATGCATCTTAAATTCTAATTTGATTAGAATTAGATATTGAGTTAAAGGTGGGCCCTATTAATTAAAACGTTTTAATTAATTTTTGGAAATAAAAATAAGGGGAAGTTTTAGTATATTAAATTGACTAAAATAATGAGAAATTTTAGGCGATTTTGATTTTCGAAATAGGAGTTAGTTTTCTAAAATAAATAAATAAATAAAAACGTCGCACGCTGACTGGCCAGTAGGACCGCCGATAACTTTGCGTAGCGTAAGGAAATTCGTATAGTACATAGTATTGGAAATTTCCTAACTTGTTTGGTGATTGTACATTCCATGTAATATATGATATTTATCTTTGTTTATAATATGATTAGTAAAACAAATAAAATCTCTCTAATAAAGTTTAAGTCAAGTGTCATTCATTCTCAAACACTTGTCAAGGCTTCAATCACATCAATATGGGTTTGCCTTCGCAGAGTGTATTGTGTTATCTTGGCGAGGCAAGTTGAATAACGGTTACTCTATTGTTTGAAATTGTTAGACTTGATAAAGCTATCAAAACGATTTTGAGCTTTAGGCACAAAATGAGATAAAATATGCTTAGACATGAGATGTCATAATCTCATAAAAATAACTAAAAATTACATATGACGTAATTGGTAAAAAGTACCTACCTACATAACCTAATTTAAAGTGTCATGTCTTAGTTGTCTTTGAATTTGGTAAAACATGGGTTTTAGTCCCTTAAGTTAACATAGTGTTTTTAAGGAGGGTTGTTACACTACAAGAATCAGCCCAGATAGGGACAAAAAATTCCGTCCCTAATAGATTGAGATTCGGTTGCTAAAACGCCCAGCAACCGAATTAGGAACGGAATAAATCGGTCGTCTAAAACGTCGTAGCTGACTAGTCAGGGACGGAATTTCAAGTCCGTTGTTAATTAGAAACTGAAAATTCTGTTGTTAATTAGAAACCGAAAATTCCGTTCTTAAACCGATCTCTAATTAACGATGGATTAAAGACCAAATTTATACATTCCGTTCCTAAATCAGTCTCTAAATTGGGACGATTTAGAGACCGAACTCATAGTTCTCAATAGCGTTTATTATACATTCCGTCCCTGATTCTGTCCCTGATTAGAAACTGAATCAGAGACGGAATTCAACATCCCAAAAAATAAAAATATTCTATATATGTTTCAGCAGTTTGAAAGATATATACACATCCTACAACAAATAACCTACAACAACATGCAGCAATCTGCTGAAACAAATAACCTGCAACAAATAACATGCAATAACCTGCTGCTGAAAACAAATAACCTGCAACAACCTGCTGAAAACACAAATAACCTACAACAATTTTGTTTATACATTTAAAGCTGCTGAAAACATATCATACAATGTAAATAACCTACTGGGAACTCATTATACAATAGAAGTTTCACATATAACATGCTAATGAAACCAAAACAGTTATAAAAAAAAAATCAAAATAGACATCATATATACATGTGTGTAAAAGTTTCCCTAACTAGTTCCAAAAATACATCATTTATATATGTAAACCAAAATATCAAAATATACTAAAATATCAAAATATACCAAAAGATCAAAATATACCAAATATCAATATGAATGTATATCAAGTGTATCGTATCAAATGTCTCTGTCAGGTCGTGGTAGGGGATGTATGTCAGAAAATGCATTGATCCAGGATGTCCACCTCTCATACTCTGCATCAACATGGACAGTAGTAAAGCTATCTGGTCATGCTGCGTTTGTATTTGATTTTGTTGATCCTCAACGATAGAAGTCAGATGTGAGACATTAGATTGAAGAGTCGCAAAGTCCTGGCTCGACGGGCCCTGAGATGAGCTGGCACCTGGATCATTGTACCTCCTTTCCATAGACCCTAACTCGTACACTCGTCCCTTGTGATCAATGCCGACGACTTTGTAATATAAATCTGTCTCGTCCATATGTGGATCATCTCCTGCCTCTTCTGCTGACTGTGACATCTCCTTGCGCATCCTCTGAATCTCAGCCTATAGATGTAATTTAAACATATATAAGTAAAAAGCAAAATAGACCTACAAATTTCACAAGTGGTCTTATCTCAACTCCTACATGAAACAATACATGAAACAACTGACTATTAGAACTATATATGTAGTTGATTGCACCATCCAATCTAATAAGTTAATTTACTCTTGACCATGCGAAGCAACACCCAGACTTGTGAGAGTTTCTTTTAGATTTTAGTGTTTTATGTGTGATTAATCAAGGATTAAAATCCATTAGTATGTGCTATGTATTCAATAGATACCATTTCAGTGAGTACTAACTATTAGGAGCTGGACATAAACCAATTCGAATAAGTATATAAAAAGTTATGCGATCTGTTTTGGCTGCTGAAACTGTTTTAGCCAACATTAAAGAAAGGTATACATACTGCAAAAATCAAAAAATCTACAATCTAAAACATCAATCAGTTTTAGACATGTTTGAGGGGACCTGGAGCTTCATGGATTTGGAAAAAGATTCTCAAAACCAGAGCTCATCTAGAAGGTGATATTACTTATCTAATAGGATTGGGTAATAAAGTATAGATTCAACTCAAACATTGGAGAACAATGGAAGAATTAGTTATGGTCTTGGGTCTATGGCAATTGGTGAGAATATGAGAAGAACAAAGCTAGCTCATCATGGTTACTAGTGCAATCTTGTTGATTGTCATAAGAAAAACAACAACCATCCTATTGAGTTTGATTCATGTAACATGACCAACGAAACTCGAGCTGGGTCATACAATAACTCCCAAGTCAGAATGGTTGAGCAATTTCATCCACTATAATCTTAGATCCTGTTGGGTGAGTCAGGCAATATCTTGGGTTGGACATGCCTCTAAAAGTCAAGTTCAGTATATGCATCTATGAATGATCTTCAAATTCAAACACAGATTTCCCTCAAAAACATTTTCTTCTCCAAAACAATATAAGCAATATAAAGATAAAAAGGAATAATTGGAGCATGAGAAATAACAATACTCACCACAGGATCCTTGTACATAGCTTCAAGCAAGTACACTTCATAACCTGACCATTGAAAATAGAATAAACAAACAATAAGCTTTGGCATTGTAATAATGACAATTAGATAAATCAATATCAAGCAATTAATGAGCCTCTCTAAATACTCAAGCAACAACTTGAATGATGGGTTCACTGCTCAAAGATGGGCAACCTAAAGAATCAATTCTTGCAAGAATTCAACATAATAATGGAAAAACTGAATTGCATTTATAACGATGTGCATATGACAATGTGTCTTAGTTAATTCTTTCATATTAGTATTTGAACAGGAGAGCAAATATATAAATTAAAGAGAGTTTGCAAAATACATCACATGAATTTATGTTTGTCATTAGATACCTTCTAAACATAATATCAACTTTGATCACAAGATAACTTTTTCAAAGAGAACAAAAGAAAAACATATTCTCAGTAAACCACACCATTGCATTTATTTATCCAGCAACCACATAAATCTACAACCGTACTACATCACAATGCATGCACTGATATTCGACTCTTCAAAGCAATATGAATAAGCAAAGAAATAGTAAAAATGAATATTGCATCTTAAGTCATACAAAACTGCAAATTCATAAAACGCCAAAGACCGATAGAATTAAACTAATGAAAGAAGAAATGTAACGATGCATTTGGTTCATGATTTTAAAACATGCTTTTGCTTATCAAACTCCCAAAAACCTAAAAACAAAACCTAGGGATTTGCATTTGGTATAACACAAGTTTAAAACTGTTTCCAAATTAAAGCCAAAATGAAATGACAAGCAAGTTGAAATCTAAAGAACAACAGTGCATTATTTTCCAAGTTCACTTTCAGGACATGATATAAGAAAAACAGTTTGTCTTGTGGTATATCTTGCTTTCAATTGTTATAAACTAATTTCCTCTCGTTGTCAACGTCAAAGAGGAAGAATGACTAAATCTATGATTTCACCTATAGCACCTGAAACAAGAAAATCGTACGCTCAGTCATTATAGGTAGTGGACTATTACATTGCAGTGCATACAACATAGATCCAACATTGCTAGCAGTAACTATGCAACATACATGCCTATGACAAGAAATACACACAATTCATACAATTGACAAGGAAGATCCTTTAAGAACTGATAATCCTTGTCTGCTACTTCTATTTGGTTACTCAAATGGCATTGGCAGAAAATTAAGGAACGACAGCAGAGAATTCTTATATCATTAATTTTTGCCGCTAGTGAGAGCACTAATTTTCCATTGGAATTCAATCATTGAAAAGATGAGTGACACGGCTAACAAATTAATGTTGTTGTACCTAGTGTTCATGGAATCGATGTGGAAAAAAGGAGAGAACAAGCCCCCATGAAATTGGTGCAGTAAACTCAGATGTGCTTGCATTGATATAATGGCTTCGAAATGCCAATTATTTGATTTAAGTCTTAATGAGAACAAGAGTAATCGCGCTGGCGTAGTTATCAAAAAAAAAAAAAACAAACAAACAACACCTCGTACTGTTGCTCTAATAAGTAGATGAATAAAGACTAACGTTGCCGGCCATAACGCTCTAGACAAGGACATACAACAACTACTTGAAAATGCATCCAAAGTGATTTTTTACTTCACTTGAAAATGATTGGCAAAATAGCACACTAGACCAGATTAAGTGGAATTAACAATGAAGTGCTCTTTCATTGGGCAAATATGAAATGCAATACTAGAAATTCAAGTACAGATACCCCGTATGAGCTCAATAAGTTCCCAACAAAAGAATCAAAGTAGGTAAAATGCACCAAAGAAACCAATAGGAACATAACTCTCTTTAAGCTCTAAAAGAACAACAAAACATAACACAAGAATGTTACAACAAAACTACATGAATCTAACAGTCCTTTTTTTGTGGTTTTTTGACTGGAGGATTATCAAACTTCTAGTCAAATTAATCTTTCTAAAGGGTGTTTTTGAGAGGTCCTTTGTTGAAATGTCCTAAAGCTTAGGAACCCTTAAATATCTCCACTTTTTCTTTACTTTTATGTCATAAAAGATTGTCTAGTGAGAATGTGAGATAGAAATAAACTTTCTAGGTACCAATCTCTATGGCTACTAATTGAAGACAAGTAGAATGAATTTTAACAATGAAAAGAAAAAGAAGAGAAGCCACTATTGTGAAGTGCTGAATTAGATCTAAACTGAACAACAAAACTGCCTTCACTATTCTCCAAACTGGGTTTATCTTTTGTTCTATTCAACCAATATGAATTTGAATTCAGTTTTTTTTTTCTTCTTTGTTATTTATGTGCTCATTTCTTTGATTCAGTTTCCTCAACTGGACGTGATGTCGATAGGGAGTATTGACATGGATAGTTCAGAGCAATACAAACTCACAAAGTAAAACAAATGGAGCCTATTGTTCTTGCATTATTGAAATAAGGCAACAATAGTCAAAATTATTAGGGATGTCACTCATACACCGATATCTCTTGGAGAGAAATGAATTATAGGTAAAATCTAGTAGAAATCAGAATATGCATACTACTAAAAAGTGCTACAAATGTTCATGCTCTCTATCATGGAAAATTTTTATATACATTCATTTGTTATATATGCAAAGTTAATTTGAAAGTGAAACTGACCTGAGAAGATGGGAGGTCGGAGAAGGCAACGATGGCCAGAGAAGGAGCTGACCAGAGCGAAGAGAAGAAAAGCGGATGGCAGAGCGGACGACCCTAGCCGGAGCAGAGACAATGCTGGCGGAGCAAAGCAGATGCGACGGTGGAGCAGAGAACGATGGTGGAGAAAGAGGCGACGGCTTAGCAAAAAACGATGGTGGAGAGAGGGGAGACGGTGGAGCAGCGGAGACAATGGCGGAGCAGAGGAGACCCCTATACGCCCGAGACCTCACTCAAAGCCCCAATTCGGTCCACGATGAACATGGCGAACACCCAGTTAGAGCGTCGAATTGACTTCACTCCACACTTCACAATCTCCTCAAACACCTCCAATGCCTCATCAATCCACTGCTTCTCACAATACCCTCTAAGCAATGTAGTCCATGTAACCACATTAGGACTCAAATTAATGCTGCATACCCTTCACGAGATTATGCGCAGTCTTCACCCTCCCAACTCTATACAACCCATCAACAAGAGTATTGTAAGTCACCAGATCCGGACAGACCTGAAACTTGTCCATCACCCTAAAATACCAAAACCCATCATCAATCATCGAATTTAAACAAAGACCAAATGGCGAATCAAAACATTGAAAGTAACAACATCCGGTAAAACCCCTCTCTGAGGCATTTCATCAAACACCTTCCTCGCCATCTGAGTGCGCCCTCTTTTGAGCAGCACTGTCAACAAACTATTAAATGTAACGACAAAAGGGGCGACTCCCATTTCTTCCATGGTCCCGAAGAGCTTGATCGACTCGTTAATGAGACCGGCATTGCCGTAGCTTCTAATCAGGGTGTTGAAGAACTAGTCGTGGAGCATGACGGCGCCATTGGACTTGGACTCAATGGAGAAGAGGAAGTTTCGGGCGGTGTTGAGGTTGCGAGTGCGGGTGAGGAGTTGGAGGAAGGTGCGGTGGGAGTGGGTGAGGGGGGAGTTGGAGTGAGCCCAGTTGAAGAAGTGGAGGGCTTTGGCGGAGTAGATGAAAATGAGAAGTAGAGACGCTCGCCTAGTGTGATTGCAAGGCTTATGGGGCTAGAAGCCTTGCCAGGCACTCCGCGAGAGCCGATGAAGAAGGTAGAGTTACGGAGATCTGCGTCCGAGTCTAGAGTTTCGAGAGATCAGCGTTGACGACAGGGAAGAAGGGTTGGGAAGATGGTAAAGCACAGAGAATGAAAATGAAGTTCGAGATAAGAGAGAGGACGGAAATTGGGTACGGCGTTAGGGACTGAGATGAATGTGATGTGGTATGTTATGGCGGATTAGTTGGTTGGAAATAAACTTTCTGTCCTTCATTCCATCCCTATAATCAGGGACGGATTTAGAGACACCTTGATTTCATCCCTATAATCAGGGACAGATTTAGAGACCGAAACTGGAAAGACACGTGACATGGCTTTGCATCCCTAATTCCATTCCTGATATTTAGGGACGAAATCAAAGATGGATATTTAGCGGGTTCTTTATGCGCCAATCACTTAGGGACGGAGTGCGTTCCGTCACTGATTTTCGGTCCCTATTCCGTCCCTGTTCGGTCTCTAACTGGTCAACATGCCTCCCAATCATTTTCCGTCTCTATACCATCCCTGAATACCAACCACCTATATTCCGTCCATGATCAAGCCCATTCTTGTAGTGTTAATTTAGTAGAAGTCTATTCCTCTATACTAAAAATGATTTTCTGCATAATCTTTATTGTAGATTAATGGCTTCATCTAAACACACTAATCCCTTGTCATTGCGATCCATCCTTGAAAATGATAAGTTATCTGGGACAAACTTTCTTGGCTAGTTCAGAAACTTCAGAATTGTTCTTAAGCATGAACGCAAGTTGTACGTCCTGGATGGTTCTATTCCTGAGGAACCACCGGCCAACGTTGCAAGAGCCATGAAGGATACACATACTAAGTATGTCAACGATTCTACTAATGTTGCATGCATTATGTTGGCAACCATGGTTCCTAAACTTCAGAAGGACATGGAACACATGGAAGCCTATGCTATGGCTACAATGCTGAAGGAAATGTTCCAACAGCAGGCTAGGCAAGAAAGGTTTGAGACAGTCAAGAACCTTCATTCTTGCAAAATGGCTGAGAGTGCGTTAGTTAGCCCACATGTTCTGAAAATGAAGGGCTACATTGGCCATCTTGACAGACTTGGATTTCCACTAAGCCAAGAGTTGGCTACAGATTGGATCCTTAATTCATTGCCTGATAGTTTTTCACAATTTGTGATGAACTACAACATGAATAATATTGAGAGATCTATCTCAGAGTTGCATTTGATGCTCAAAACTGCTGAGCAGAATGTAAAGAAACCCACGGGTAATGTGTTGATGGTTCAGAAAGGAAAGGCTTTGAAGAAGAAGACCAAAGGCAAGACTAAAATTGCTAAGGGTATTGTGCCAGTCACAAATCCTGTGGAACAAGTTAAGCCTAAGGTTGCTTCTACTTCACAGTCCCAGAAGAAAAAAGAAAAAGAAGGAAATTGTCATTTCTGTCATACACCTGAGCATTGGTTAAGAAATTCAAGCTCTTTCTTGAAGATCAAAAGAAAAAGAAGAGTAATTCGACTACTGCTTCAGGTATTTACGTTATTGAAGTTAACTTATCTACTAGTGATTCATGGGTATTGGATATCGGATGTGGTTCTCACATTTGCATTAATGTGTAGGGTCTCACCAAAAGTAGCTAAAGAAAGGAGAAATTATCATACAAGTCAAAAATAGAGATGCTATGAGTTATCTTTATCTAGTGGATTAGTTTTAGTTTTAAATAATTGTTATTATGTCCTTGCCTTGAGCAGAAATATCATTTCAGTTTCATGTTTGGATTTAGATGATTTTAATTTCATCATTGCGAATAATAAATGTTTCATTTCTCGTAAAGACGTTTTTTTATGCAAATGTCGATTTGTGCGATAGTCTTTATATTCAAAACATGAAAAAGTCCATAGATATTCCTATTTTTAACGTAAATACAAAGAGATTTAAGTCAAATGATTTGAATCAAACCTACCTTTGACATTGTCGACTTGGCCACATAAATTAGAAACGCATTTCTAAACTCCATAAAGATGGACTTTTAGATTCATTTGATTTTGAATCATATGAAACTGTGTATCTTGTTTATTAGGCAAAATGACAAGAGCCCTATGACGGCCCTAAATTTCACAATCCTAGAATCGGGCGCCTCCTGGCCTAGACCCGTACGAACCCCTGAGCCAATCCTGTCGAGTCACGCGGGGCTAGTGAGCCTATCGTTACCATTCAATCATTTATTAATCATTTAAAAGTGAAATCAATTAATTAGGGAGTTATCAAAGTATAAAGCGGAAGCAATAAATCTCAACCAATCAATTACCCTCGAAAGCTCCAAGTTAGGACAAAAACCTAGGGTGTGGGAACCCCGTATATCATATATATCATGTAAAGCAAGGAGAGTATCATCCAAGTCATAATATCCAAAATCTCTCAACCCATAGCCATATACAAAAACAATATAAGTAACTAGTATAACAAAAAGGTCACCTATGTTAGCAGAGGAGGGCTGCTCAAAGTATATCGCCTAACTGCATGGCATTTCCTTTGATGGACAGCGGATCTGTACTCAGTTAAACATAAGAATGACGAGCTCAAGTAACTAACGCCAAGCAGGAACAACAATAAATATAACATTTCGAATTAGATAAATGAATAGTCTATTTATGCAGATAGAAAGAAAGGACAAGGAGCACATAAATATATAAAGACTATGAATAAATAAATAAGCAATCGAAATTGAATGTCCCGAAATATAAAGGAAAGGCACAAGTGGTCCCGACCAATCAAAGTCGTTAAGCCGAGGACAAAATCTCCTCTAAGGCTAGGAGTCGATGACAGAATCTCTTATAAGACCCCTACGCGAATGCAGAGTCCCTAACAATCTGGTGGAGAACTCTCACCCCGTACATGTCATTACAACCAATCACGTATCCCCCAGTATAATACACCGCGAGCCCGAAATTTTGTAAGGATTACGCTTGACACACTTGCCTTAGGACAACTCATTTGAATGGAACAACAATAAGGTATTGAAACAATATCAATAAATAATTCAAAGTTCAAGAAATAACTGTAGTGTTCCTTACTAGTTTACTTACCTCTAATCCAAGCTAATTCGCGCTAACATAGACTTCGACTCCCCCTTATGGTCCTCGTGTGTACAATAATTCTGCTAATGCAATTTATATCAATTTCCTTAATTTCCTATGATTTTTCCAAATTTTTAACTATTTTTGCAAATTTCATGCTTTTCAAGGTACAAACCCTGACATAACGTCTCGCAAAAATCTCGAATATTTCACTTTTCGTAGAAATTCCAAAATTTCTCTTTATTTGATGAAAATATAATTTTCTATAATTTTTAAATTTTTTCCTAAATTTTTCCTATTTTTCTGGAATTTTATTTCAATTAAAATTCTTTTTAATATATTGAATTGAAATAAAATAATTATTTATTAATATAACAATGGGTGGGTGGGTGGGTCTCAGGTCGGGTCTGGACCGCCCTAACCGGGTCATACTCAGTCCAACCGAGTCCGGTCCGGTCCACCCGAGTCAGACCCAGTCCAACTAGGTCGAGTCCAGTCCAACTGGGTCGGATCACCTTGACTCGGCCCGTTTCCCTCTTCTTCTTCCTTCGTTCGCTGGAATTTCCAGTGAACGAACATAACACTTTTTTTTTTCTTTCTTTCATTTCCTTCTTACACAAACAACATTAATAACAAGACTCAACAATCCACCATCATCAACACCTCATTTTCACCATTAATCACCCCCATTTAAATCCAAACGAAAAATCCTTAAAAATCTCCAAAAATTTGTCAAAAATTCAAAACTTACCTAAATCGATTACAACCTTTGTAAATAACATATTAATCATTGTGGAGATCGTCGAGACGTCGAAACTTCGATCGATTTTGAAGTTTCGATGTGGCATCCAAATCTCACCACGACGAAAACAAGCAAACTACGCACCAACGCATAGAGAATGACAAGAAAAGCCTGAATCTTACCTCAGATCGTCGAAAACCGCGCCTCCGGCACTGCTCTGGCCACACCAGTCCAGTGGTTGCTTGGGGAAGAAGTTAGGGAAGATGAAGAGAGAGAAATAAGAGAGGAAGAGAGAGAAAAAGGTGGGTATTGGGTTTTATACCCCTCTCCTCATCCACTTATGCACACTCATCTCTGAGCGCATCCAAGGGTTCCTCCCTTCAGCTGTCCCAACAACTCCAATACTTCATATGTGACTACATTACGTAATTTGAGCTCCACACTTAGTCATCTCCTTCTCCGCCTTAGTGTTGTTGAACTCGAACCGCGTCGCGACTCGCCCGTCGCACACACTCTATCACAACTACGAGCCAACGCACCTATAATTTTATCATTTGTGTTTCGTCAGTGTTTCTAGTTAAGTTTGTCTCCGTACTACCAACGCTTGTACACAAACATCTTTACACGTTAAAAACTTTGAAATTGAACAAATGAAATACAATATAATACGAACACCATACAAAACTAACATACCTCGGCGTCGACGTCCGAGAATTGATGATTATACCATGGCGTGGGCCCACGTATCACCTTTATTGACACGTGACACAAGTTAAATTTTTAGGGTCGTTACAGCCTTCCTAACTAACTAGAATTTCGTCGTCAAAATTAAATGAAACTAAAGGAAAGACTTACCGAACTCAGAAAAGGTAGGGGAAACACTTGCGTATATATTATTCCAGCTCCCACGTCGGCTCTTCATCCCCATGGTGTTTCCACTTGACGAGGACTGATGAGATTTCCTTATTCCTCAATGTTTTGACCTTGCGATCTAAGATTTGGATAGACTGCTCGTCGTACGTGACATCTTCCCTCAGGTCTATCTGGCTAAAATCTACTGTCAATCGTCTGCCCTCCCTGGATCTATCCAATCGCAACATCGATATGTGAAAGATAGGATGAATCCCTGACATCGGAGGTGGTAACTCTAGCTCGTACGCGACCTTGCCTACCCCCTTCATCACTTTGAATGGACTAATGAACATTGGTGCAAGTCTCCCCTTGATCCCAAACCTCTTGTGACCTTTCAATGGAGACACTTTAAGATATATAAAGTCCCCGACCTGGTACTCTAACTCCCAGTGATACAAATCATAATATTTCTTCTGCCTCTCCTGCACACCCTTCAGTCTCAAACGGATCTGACGTATCTTCTCTGTGTGATCTACCACAATCTTCGGCCCAATCGCTGCCACATTCTCGAGCTCCGCCTAACAAGTTGGAGATCTACACGGCCTCCCGTACAATGCCTCAAATGGTGCCATGCCGATACTGGCCTGATAGCTGTTATTATAAGTAAACTCACACAGATGAAGGTACTCTTCCCAAGATCCACCGTACTCCAACACACACATCCTAAGCATATCCTCAAGAATCTGGATCAAACGCTCTAACTGTCCATCAGTCTGTGGGTGATAGGCGCGGTACTGAGGTTCAACCTTGTGCCAAACTATGCCTACATGCTTTGCCAAATATGCGATGTAAACTACGGTCCCCAGTCAGACACGATCGATAACGGAACACCGTGAAGTCGAACTATCTCTCGCTCATACAATTCTGCCAACTTATCTATCCGATGTGTGGTTGAGATCAGTATGAAGTGCGCAGACTTAGTCAATCTGTCCATAATCACCCAAACGTTATCATGTCTCTACCGAGATTGAGGTAGCCCACTGACGAAGTCCATGGCAATGTGCTCCCACTTTCACTAAGGAATGGGAAGTGGTTGTAATAACCACTCGGGTCTGCAATGCTCATCCTTAACACGCTGACAAATATCACACCCTCGAATAAAATTAGTAACGTCGGTCTTCATCCCCGACCACTTGAAGAGACGACGCACCTCTGCGTACATCATAGTCCTGCCCGGATGGATTGTAAATCGTGAACGGTGTGCCTCATGAAGTATCTTATCGCGTAGCTCAGCCACTGATGGAATTCACAGTCGTCCTCTAAATTTTAGGCATTAGTCTGTCGACTAACTTCAATCTGGAAAATCTGAACCAGTGCTAGCTCTAGGAACTTCTGATACTGCTCATCTACCTGTTAACCCTCGAGTACACTCTGTATCGACACTGTCTGAGTCCTCTTCTGCCCGCAAATCATCACTTTAGTATCGGTTGGAACATCATCGAAACAAATCCTCTCAACTGCCTCGAGCAAATCGTAATCATGCGTCATGTGGCAAGTAACAACATCTAAGTCTGACCCTCTACAACTCAATGCGTTTGCAACCACATTAGCCTTCCCCGGGTGGTACTCCAATGAGAAATCATAGTCCTTGAGGAACTCAAGCCATCGCCTCTGTCGCATATTCAACTCTTTTTGAGCGAAGAAGTACTTCAAACTCTTGTGGTTAGTAAATAGGACGAACCTCTCAATGTAAAGATAGTGGCGTCAAATCTTCAGTGTAAAAATCACTACCGCCAACTCTAAGTCGTAAGTAGGGTAGTTCTTCTCATAAATCTTCAACTGTCGGGACGTATAGGCATTCACTCTACCCTCCTAAATCAGAACACAACCCAAACCGATCTTAGAAGCATCGGTGTTCACCTCAAAACCCTTCCCTGACTCAGGCAAAACCAAAACTGGTGTGGTAGTCAGTCATTCCTTCAATGTCCTGAACGCTTACTCACTGTCATCGTTCCACTGAAATTTAACATCCTTCTTCATCAACTGCGTCATTGGTGTCGTGATCCTCGAGAAGTCCTATACAAAATGCCGATAATAACCTTCCAAGCCCAGAAAACTACGAATATCTGACGCTGATCTCGGTGTAGGCCAATCGCTAACTACTCTGACCTTAGCGGGGTTCACTGACACTCTGTCGGTCCCAACAATGTGACCTAAGAATCCTACCTTTGTCAGCTAAAACTCATACTTACTGAACTTAGCAAAAAATTGATGCTCTCCCAATATCCGCAGAACCAACTTAAGGTGCTCCTCGTGTACTTTGCAGGTCCTGGTGTTGGGAAATGTGCCCTAGGTCAATCCATTAACAGTCTTTATGAAAACATTTTAGTTAATAAAATAGAGGATTTCATTTGCTGTTTATTATAATTGATTTGCATGTTTACATTACAATAAGATCCATGGGTATTGATAGAAATATCCTAAATGTCCCTAGTCGATTATTATACTGGGAACTATAATGAATTAAGACTAGTATGAGTCTTGATTGATGATCATACGATGATCATACGTATAGGAATACGAATCAAGATCATGAGTACTTGTTAGGGAACAAAGTACTTGGACCGACCCGAGAACATCACATGGATTAAGTCATAGTTGTTTCTCATGATAGGTATATTTTTCAGTCCTCTGACTTGAGATTACCAGAGACTTCAACATTAGGAATACATTGACTTGACGCAATCAAACGCTGTCTTTAACCGGATGATTATAAAGGTTGTGATTGGTTACTGTGTGAATAATGTGGTGAAGTTGTGTAATCGAGATAGAATTTGTCCCTCTCATATAAAGAGAGATATCCAAAGTGGATCCTCTCGATGTGTTAGATCGTTAAAAGGCCTAGTCTAAGTGAATTGATATTGATCAATGTCACTTAAATGTTTTCAGTCTACCAAGAAATCGAGACTAGTACGATTGAACATGTTGGATGACAATTCCATGCCTTATGTTTGATCAAAAGGATATCGTGTGACAAAAGGATGTTATATACACTATTGATTAGGTTATATCGATTTGATATTCGTACAACTTGGGTAGTCATAATGTCTTGCTAGAGGCCGCTTATGACTTGTATACCAAAATGTGTTTTGGTACACTGCCAACGTTGTATGAGCCTATTGGGTCGCACACTGAGAATGGTTTTGCGAGATTTTAAGATGGTTCAAAAAAATGAATTTTATATGATAAAATTCATGACAGAAACGTCCTTGTAGTGTATTACACTTATACTTCTTTAAGTAGGGGTATATGTGTAATTTACTTAACCGTCTATATACAATGGTTGTATAAATAGACACTTTGAGTTAGAATACAAGTACACGAAAGTTTTTAAAAAGGCTGAAACTCTATTTTCGTTTAAAAAAATGACTTAGAGGTTTTTGGATGTTCTGGATCGTTTTGGAGAGAAACAAAAGGTTTGGTATTCTCTCGAAGCTAGCACTTCAAATCTCGGCCGCCGTTCTTGTGTGGACTGCTGATAGAGGGCGTTCGTTGTTGGCAGCGCCTTAGAGATCGATTAACCTTCAGAAAGTTACATTGCGACTGAGGTATGATTAAGTTTTCATAGTCTAAACATGTTTTAATGGAATCAGATTCGGATCCTGTTGGGGTTTTTCTCAAAATTGTTTTGAAATCTCCTCTGCGCATGAACCCCAAAACCTAACAGTGGTATCAGAGCCTTTGAGTTTGATTTCATTAAACTCATTGCATGTTTTTTTTATGATATATGATTGAAAGCATGTTAATAGTTTATGTATATGTGATATACATAAGTTTTCTATGAGATTTATTATCATGTTTTGTGTATATGATACATATATTCGTGATTTAATTGAAATCAGTTTCATACATGCGAGTAACCATGTTAGGTTCGAATAATTTTAATGAATTGAATTTCGTATTCTATGATCCATGACACCATTAGGTATAATCTTTATTTTATGTATTGATGCATGGATGAAATCTCTATAATTCAGTATGCATATTTAGGTTACATTAATTTAAGTTTCTTAAATTGTATAAGTCTGTATGTTAATTCGAAACTAATATGATTAGGTTCGATTGAGATAGTAATTCATGATCCAACTACATATTTGTGATTATTTGGATGAAGATCGAAATTACAAATAATTAATTTTTCGAAATTATTTATTTATCTTGTTATATCTATGTTGTTATGATGTTTTTATTTGATAAAGATAGATAACAATTAGATTAGGAGATATATGCAAAATCGGCTTAATTATCCCTATTGGATAGGAGATAAATATGGAGAAGTTTGTTATTTGTGATATGCTAGGATTCAAATATCTAAAGTCCTAATTGGATTAGGATAAGATGATTAGTTAGATGTGGGCCCGAGTTAATTAAAACGTTTTAATTGACTTAATTTTTGAATAAACTAAGGGGTAAATTTGGTATAGTAAAATCAGCGAAAAATATGATTTTCTATAGCGAATTTCAATTTTCGGAATTGAGATTTGTCTTCTAAAAAAAAATAAAAATAAGGGGTCTTTGCCCCTATTCCCAAATCCATTGACCGGTCAATGGAACCACCGCCATTGACAAATGGCCAATGGGACCGCCGTCTAACTAATCCTAGCGCACGGAAATTCTTCTATTAGTGAATAGCATAAAATTTCCTAAATTGTTTAGTGGTTCTACAAATCAATAAAATATATGATATTTCATTGTTTAATTAAAATCACTAAAACTGAATAAAATCCATCTATTAAATCTTAAGTTTTTTTGCCATCCAATTTTAAACACTTGTCAAGGCCTCGATCGCACTAATATAGTTTTAGCCATAGTTGGGTGTATTGTGTTATCTTGGTGAGATAAGTTGGGTAAGAGTTACCTAAATGTTTAAATTGGTCCGACTTAATAAAGCTATCAAAATAGTTTTGGACTTTAGGCATATGATGAGATAAAAACATGCTAAGACATAAGATGTCCTGTATCTCATAAAAGTATCTAAAATTACATAAGATGTAATTGGTAACTCATTACCTACCTAAATAATCTAGTTCTCGTGTTTCATGCCATACTTTGTCATAGAATTAGGTGAAATATGGATTTAGTCCCCTAAATAAACAAGATGTTTTAGGAGGGTTGTTAATTTAGTGGGAGTCTATTCCTCTATACTAAAATAAACTCGCATAATCTTTATTGTAGATCAATGGCCTCTTCAAGTAACAATAATCCCCTGTCACTGCGATCTATCCTTGAGAAGGATAAGCTATCTGGGACTAACTTTCTTAATTGGTTCAGAAACTTGAGAATCGTTCTCAAGCATGAACGCAAGTTGTATGTCCTGGATGCTCCGATCCTTGAGGACCCACCAGTCAATGCTACGAAAGCTGTGAAGGATGCGCATAATAAGCATGTCAACGATTCTACTGATGTTGCATGCATTATGTTGGCAACTATGGTTCCTGAACTTCAGAAGGACATAGAACTAATGGAAGCCTACGACATGGCTGTAACGCTGAAGGAAATGTTCCAACAGCAAGCTAGGCAAGAAAGGTTCGAGACAGTCAAGAACCTGCATTCTTGTAAGATGACTGAGGGTGCGTCAGTTAGTCTTCATGTTCTGAAGATGAAGGGCTATGTTGACCAACTTGATAGACTTGGATTTCCCATAAGCCAAGAGTTGGCTACAGATTTGATCTTAAATTCATTACCAGAGAGTTACTTACAATTTGTGATGAACTACAATATGAATAATATGGAGAAATCAATTTCAGAGTTGCATTTGATGCTCAAAACTGCTGAACAAAATATCAAGAAACCCTCTAGTAATGTGCTGATGGTCCAAAAGGGAAAGGGAATGAAGAAGAAAGGCAAAGGCAAGGCTAAAGTTGCCAAGGCTTCTGCTGCACCTATTGCAAAGCCTGTGGAACAAGTCAAGCCCCAACTTGTTCCTGCTTCAAAGCACCAAAAGGAAAAGGAAGGAAATTGTCATTTCTGCCATGCACCGGGACATTGGTTCAGAAATTGCAAACTCTATATCTGGAAGATCTAAAGAAGAAAAAGGGTAGTGCGACTACCACCTCGTGTATTTATGTTATTGAAATTAACTTATCTACTAGTGATTCCTGGGTATTGGATACCGGATGTGGATCTCACATTTGTATAAATGTGCAGGGACTCACCAGAAGTAGAAAGTTGAAGAAAGGAGAAGTCATCCTCCGCGTAGGGAATGGAGCAAGAGTTCTTTGCCTGGTCATTTGGATCATATGACTTAGTTTTATCTAGTGGACTTATTTTAACTTTAAATAATTGTTATTATGTGCTCATTGAGCGAAAAACATCATTTCTGTTTCATGTTTGGATATGGATGGTTTTGATTTTATTATTGCGAATAATAGATGTTCAATTTCTCGTAAAGGCATTTTTTATGCAAATGCTGATTTGTGTGATGGTCTTTATATTCTAAGCATGAAAAAGTCTACAGATACTCCAGTCTTTAACATAAATACAAAGAGATCCAAGTCAAACGATTTGAATCAAACCTATCTTTGGCATTGTCGTCTCGGCCACATAAATGAGAAACGCATAACGAAGCTCCATAAAGATGGACTTCTAGATTCATTTGATTTGGAATCATATAAAACGTGCGTATCTTGTTTACTAGGCAAGATGACTAAAAGCCCCTTTACTGGACATAGTGAAATGGCAAGTGATTTATTGGGTCTAATACATACTGATATATGCGGTCCTATAAACACAATGGCTAGAGGAGGTTACCGGTACTTCATTACATTTACTGATGATTTCAGCAGATATGGTTATGTATATCTTATGAAACATAAAGCTGAATCATTTGAGATGTTTCAAACATTTCAAAATGAAGTGCAGAATCAACTTGGTAAAACTATTAAAGCACTTCGATCAGATGAGGTGGTGAATATTTGAGCCAAGAATTTGATGATCATCTTAGAAATTGTGGGATTGTCTCACAATTAACTCCACCAGCAACTCCACAATGGAATGGAGTTTCTAAAAGGAGAAATCGAACCTTATTAGATATTGTTCGATCTATGATGAGTCATGCAGATCTTCCATTATCCTTTTGGGGTTATGCATTACAAGCTCATAGCTTTTCACTCTAAATCGAGTTCCTTCTAAAGCGGTTGATAAAACACCATATGAGATATGGTACGGTAAGAGACCTAGTTTGTCTTTTCTTAAGATTTGGGGTGGTGAGGCTTACGTAAAGCGACAAGTCTCAGAAAAACTAGCACTTAAATCTGATAAGTGTTTATTTGTGGGGTATCCTAAGGAAACAAAATGATATTACTTTTATAATCCCGCTGAGAACAAAGTGTTTGTTGCTCGGTATGGTGCCTTTATGGAAAAACAGTTTATTTTAAAAGACACTAGTGGGAGAGAAATAAATCTTGAAGAAGTTCAAAAATCACAAATAAACACTGAACCACCACTGGAAGTTCAACAACGTTCTGAACCAGTTGAATCTCCATAAGTGACACAAGGCCTACGTAAATCTGGTAAGGTAAGACATGAGCTAGAGAGATTTGGATTTCTCATTACTGATAGTTGTGATGTGTTGCTTATAGATCAAAATGAGCCCACCACTTATCAAGAGGCTATGTCTGGACCAGACTCAGATAAATGGCTAAGTGCCATGAACTCTGAGATGCAATCCATGTATGATAACCAAGTTTGGAACTTGGTTGATTTACCTGAAGGTGGTAAGACCATTGGATGTAAATGGGTTTTCAAGAAGAAAACTGACATGGATTGCAAACTGCATACTTTCAAAGCAAGACTTGTAGCAAAAGGTTTCGAACATGCACTCAAGGTGTTGATTATGATGAAACTTTTTCGCCAGTAGCCATGCTTAAATCCATAAGAATTTTAATTGCCATTGCTGCATATTATGACTATGAGATATGGCAAATGGATGTAAAAACAACATTTCTTAATGGAAAGCTGCTTGAGGACGTGTATATGACACAACCTGAAGGTTTTGTACATCCTGATAATTCTAGGAAGGTATGCAAGCTTCAAAGATCCATTTATGTATTAAAGCAAGCTTCTCGGAGTTGGAATCTTCGTTTTGATAAAGCAATCAAGGATTTTGGTTTTATTAAGAACGAAGATGAGCCTTGTGCATACAAGAAGGTCAGTGGGAGTATAGTTGTTTTTCTGGTACTGTATGTTGATGATATATTACTCATTGGAAATGACATCCCAACATTGCAGAGTGTCAAATCTTGGTTAGGGAAGTGTTTCTCAATGAAAGACTTAGGAGATGCAGCCTATATCCTAGGGATAAGGATCTATAGGGATAGATCTAAGAGGCTAATCGGTCTAAGTCAGAGTGCTTAGATAGACAAGGTACTGAATAGGTTCAGTTTGCAAGACTCTAAAAAGAGGATTGTTGCCAATGTCTCATGGCATAAGTCTCAGCAAGAATCAATGTCCTAGGACAAATGATGAACGAGACCGTATGAATAAGATTCCATATGCATCTGCTATTGGATCTATCATGTACGCCATGCTATGCACTCGGCCTGATGTATCATATGCTTTAAGCACTACAAGCAGATATCAGTCAGATCCAGGTGAGAGTCACTGGATAGCAGTAAAGAACATCCTTAAGTACTTTAGAAGGACTAAGGAAGTGTTCTTGGTCTATGGAGGTTTTGGAAATGATCTAGTTGTAAATGGTTACACAGATGCAAGTTTTCAAACTGATATAGATGATTTTAGATCGCAGTCTGGATATGTGTTTACTTTGAATGGGGGTGCAGTAAGCTGGAAAAGTTCGAAGCAAGAGACTGTGACAGATTCTACAACAGAAGCTGAGTATATTGCAGCGTCCGATGCAGCAAAGGAGGCAGTTTGGATCAAAAATTCATTTCTGAACTAGGTGTGGTTCCAAGTATTGCTAACCCTGTTTGTTTGTATTGTGACAATAACGGGGCAATAGCACAGACCAAGGAACCTAGATCACACCACAGATCCAAACATATACTCAAGCGTTTTCATCTCATCAGAGAAATTATTGAGAGGGGAGACGTAAAGATTTGCAGAGTACCTACTGAAGACAATGTTGCGGATCCATTGACAAAGGCTCTTCCACAAGCGAAACATGATGGTCATGTTAGATCATTAGGCATTAGATGCATGAATGATTGGCCCTAAAGCAAGTGGGAGATGTTGGGAAATGTGCCCTAGGTCAATCCATTAACAGTCTTTATGAATACATTTTAGTTAATAAAATAGAGGATTTCATTTGCTGTTTATTATAATTGATTTGCATGTTTACATTATAATAAGATCCATGGGTATTTATAGAAATATCCTAAATGTCCCTAGTCGATTATTATACTGGGAACTATAATGAATTAAGACTAGTATGAGTCTTGATTGATGATCATACGATGATCATACGTATAGGAATACGAATCAAGATCATGAGTACTTGTTAGGGAACAAAGTACTGGATCGACCCGCTATGAGAACATCACATGGATTAAGTCATAGTTGT
Organism: Stephania japonica; assembly: GCA_039657345.1. Taxonomy (NCBI): domain Eukaryota; kingdom Viridiplantae; phylum Streptophyta; class Magnoliopsida; order Ranunculales; family Menispermaceae; genus Stephania; species Stephania japonica. The sequence continues at coordinate 40,577,481 of CM077559.1, forward strand.
TTCTCATGATATGTATATTTTTCAGTCCTCTGACTTGAGATTACCAGAGACTTCAACATTAGGAATACATTGATTTGACGCAATCAAACGTTGTCTTTAACCGGATGATTATAAAGGTTGTGATTGGTTACTGTGTGAATAATGTGGTGAAGTTGTGTAATCGAGATAGAATTCGTCCCTCTCATATAAAGAGAGATATCCAGTGGATCCTCGATGTGTTAGATCATTAAAAGGCCTAGTCTAAGTGAATTGATATTGATCAATGTCACTTAGATGTTTTCAGTCTACCTAGAAATCGAGACTAGTACGATTGAACATGTTGGATGACAATTCCATGCCTTATGTTTAATCAAAAGGATATCGTGTGACAAAAGGATGTTATATACACTATTGATTAGGTTATATCGATTTGATATTCGTACAACTTGGGTAGTCATAATGTCTTGCTAGAGGCCGCTTATGACTTGTATACCAAAATGTGTTTTGGTACACTGCAAACGTTGTATGAGCCTATTAGGTCGCACACTGAGAATGGTTTTGCGAGATTTTAAGATGGTTCAAAAAAATGAATTTTATATGATAAAATTCATGACAGAAACGTTCTTGTAGTGTATTACACTTATACTTCTTTAAGTAGGGGCATATGTGTAATTTACTTAACCGTCTATATACAAGGGTTCTATAAATAGACACTTTGAGTTAGAATACAAGTACACGAAAGTTTTTAAAAAGGCTGAAACTCTATTTTCGTTTAAAAAAATGACTTAGAGGTTTTTGGATGTTCTGGATTGTTTTGGAGAGAAACAAAAGGTTTGGTATTCTCTCGAAGCTAGCACTTCAAATCTCGGCCGCCGTTCGTGTGTGGACTGCTGATAGAGGGCGTTCGTTGTTGCCAGCGCCTTAGAGATCGATTAACCTTCAGAAAGTTACATTGCGACTGAGGTATGATTACGTTTTCATTGTCTAAACGTGTTTTAATGGAATCAGATTCGGATCCTGTTGGGGTTTTTCTCAAAATTGTTTTGAAATCTCCGCTGCGCATGAACCCCAAAACCTAACACCTGGAATATATCAAGATGTCGTCCATGAACACAATGGCGAATCTGTTCAAGTATTGTCTCAACATTCGATACATAAAATCCTTGAACATCGCTGGGGCATTAGTAAGCCCAAACGACGTGATTGTAAACTGGTAGTACCCATATCGAGTGCGAAATGCAGTCTTCTCCATGTCCTCTGCTCTAATCCTCAACTGATGGTACCCGGATCTCAGATCAATCTTCGAGAAATACTTCTAACCTGTCAACTGGTCGAACAAATCGTTGATGTGAGGAAGTGGATACTTGTTTTTCACCGTCGCCTTGTTCAACTGTCTGTAGTCGATGCATAATCTCAAGCTGTCATTTTTTTTCTTCACAAACAATACTAGCGCTCGCCAAGGCATCATACTCGGCCGAATAAAGCCTAACTCCAATAACTCGTCGAGCTGTCCTCTCAACTCCTCTTACTCTCTCGAAGCAATGCGATACGGAGGAATAGAAATAGGTTTGGTCCCTGAGACTAAGTCAACGATGAAATCGATCTCCCTAGGTGGCGGTAAGCCTAGTAACTCCATTGGGAAAACATCAGGGAACTCGCATACTGCTGGCACATCCTCCAACCTAGTCTTTATTCTGCCCATCATACTCAACACACCAGCGAATATCTCTACATCTACGCTAGTGGCGACTCTATCCTTGGTGATCGGTAAATTGGTCAAAGTCCCCTGGAAGCTAAATTCAGGATGCCCAAGAATATGAAACATGATCCTCTTACCGTAGTAGTTAATCTGTGCATGATAAGCACCCAACCAATCCATGCCCAATAGTGCATCGAACTCTAGGAACTCCAACACTCTCAGGTCTGCAGGTAAGGAGTGTCCTTCTATCTCTGCTGAATAGTCAACATACACTAAATTTGGGTAAATCTTGTCCCCAGCAGCGGTGCTAAGGACCAAGGGTCTCTCTAATTGAATAGGTTTCAAGCCTAACTCGTCAACCATACAACCCGAAATGAAAGAAACTGTGGAACTGGAATCAAACATGGTATGCATAAATCGACTGAAAATGTAAATTGTACCCTCAATCAGGTTCCGTGAGGCAGTCGTACCTGGTGCGACAATGGCATGAACCTGTTCCCGGCCCTGTGGCTATCCTCGTCCTAGTCGTGGACAAGCACTGACAAAATGGCCCAACTATCCGCATTCGAAGCATGCTCCCCTCTGAGACCCTGAATTAGACGGACCACACTGTCCATGTCTCGGAGCCTGACCAAAACTCTGTCCCTGACCCGAATCACATCGTTGTCCCTGTCGGTATCTCTACTCCTGACTGCCGTTTCGGCCCTCAGTCCTCTGGTGCCGCTATCTATATTGGCCTGACTGAGACTGTTGTGGTTGAACACTAGTACAGCTCCGTGCTGGAGCAGATGATACGACTACTACAGTGGGTGGAGATGCTAATGATGCTACACTCTGAGCTCAGTATCTCTACGACCACTGCTTGAATCTCTTCCTCCTCCTACCATCCCCCGAAGGCCTCCCCGATTGGGAAGGTGCCGATGAAGTAGCCTGTGCCCTGTTGTGTATACTGCCAAATCCCTCACTGGCCATGGCTCTATCATACGCCGCCTGTAGTGTGCTCGGAGCCGTCGTCGCCACTATCGAACCTATCGAATCGAGTAGCCCGTGTATAAAGTAATACGCCAGGTCGGCGTCAGTATCTGCTGCTCAATCGGCATACTCCATCAGTTGTAGATATCGGTCCATGTACTGCATCACGGACTCGTCAGCTTTCTACTGGATATTTTGAAACTCGGACCTCTTCAAATTATGGACCGTAGGAGGAATGTACTTTTGCTCGAACCTCCCCTTGAACTTAGCCCAATCTTAGGGCTTCCCCTTCGTGGCCATCGTAGTGTGCCACCAGATGTCGACCTCTTCGAACAGCGAGGCGGAAGATATACTTGGCTGCATGTAGGCCGGTGTAGCCAGAATGTCGTAAATCTTCTCGTGACTCCTCAAGAAAATCTTTGTTGCCTCAAGATTTATACCCCCGTAGAACTTCTTGAGCTGATGCCTCTGAAACTCCCTAACCTGCCTCACCTTTGACCTAGCCTTAGTACTCAAAGTAGTCAGTGTACTAGGGGTCTCAATAACTGGTGTATTTGGTGTCGATGGTATCACCTCCGTCTGAGTAGGCAATACAACCTCTACTGTGCTATTGGAGCTACTGCAGTCTCCAGCATCGCTAAAATTGGAGTAAGAGTTGTCGACATCACCGCTGTAGTTGGTGTACTAGTCTCCTGTGTAGCAGGCAAATGGGGAAGAGTTGGCGTAGATGGTGTCACTGTAGGGGGTGCTCTCAATAGTCCCAAGATCTCCTCAAGTCTATAATCCTGACTCATAATCCTCTGAGTCCACATCTGGAACTCCTCCATAATGACTCATTTAGGACCTGGCGTCCCACTATCATCACCAGAACTCGGCTGATCGTCCATCACTGTCTACAATTAGGCGAATCTCCGAATCAGTGAATAACTAATCGATATCATAGAAATACACCATCTCTCAAATATAACATGTACATTACAAGTTTCGACTTTTCCCCAACTCTCCTTACTTCCCAACTAAGACTTAAGTTTGGTTCATAGGGTTCCACTATAAATTCTACAACTATCCTAACTTTCGTTTTCCTATGTCTTAGTAGATTGTGATTTAAATTTAAGAGTCTTTTATTCAACCTTTACGCTTCGATACCAATTGTGATGACTCCAAATTTCACAATCCTAGATTTGGGAGCCACCCGGCCTAGACCCGCGCGAGCCCCCGAGCCAATCCCGTGGAGTCACGCGGGGCCAGTGAGCCTATCTTTACCATCAAATCATTTATTAATCATTTAAAAGTGAAGTCAATTAATTAGCGAGTTATCAAAGTATAAAACGGAAGCAATAAATCTCAACTAATCAATTAACCTCGAAAGCTCCAAGTTAGGACAAAAACTTAGGGTATGGGAACCCCGGATATCATATATATCATGTAAAGCAAGGAGAGTATCATCCAAGTCATAATATCCAAAAATCTCTCAACCCATAACCCCATGTGCAAAAACAACATAAGTTAATAATACAACAAAAAAGTCACCTATGTCAGCAAATGAGGGCCGCGCAAAGTATATCGCCCAACTGCACGGCCTTTCCTTTGCTGGACTGATCTGCACTTGGTCAAACACAAGAATGACAAGCCCAAGTAAGTAATGCCAAATAGGAAGAACAATAAATACAACATTTCGAATTAAATAAATGAACAGTCAATTCATGCAGTTAGAATAAAGGACAAGAAGCGCATGAATATATAAAGACTATGAATAAATAAATAACCAATCATAATTGAATGTCCCAGAATACAAAGGAAAGGCACAAGTGGTCTTGACCAATAAAAGTCGTAAAGCCGATGACAAAATCTCCTCAAAGGCTACGAGTCGATGACAGAATCTCCTCTAAGACCCCTACGCGAATGTAGAGTCCCCAACAATCTGGTGGAGAACTCTCACCCCGTACTTGTCATTACAACTAATCACGTATCCCCAATCGTAAACCCCGGTATAATACACCGCGAGCCCATAATTCTGCAAGGATCACGCTTGGCATACTTGGCTTAGGACAACTCATATGAATGGAATAATAATAAGGTACTAAAACAATATCAATAAATAATTCTAAGCTCAAGAAATAACTGTAGTATTCCTCATTAGTTTACTTACCTCTAATCCAAGCTAATTCGCGCTAACATGAACTCCGACACATCCTTACGGTCCCTGTGTGTACAATAATCCTGATAATGCAATTTATATCAATTTACTTAATTTCCTATGATTTTTCCAAATCTCAAATTATTTTTGCAAATTTCACGTTTTTCAAGGCACAAACCCTGACATAACGTCTCGCAAAAATCCCGAATACTTTAATTTTTGTAGAAATACCCAAATTTCTCTTTATTTGATGAAAATATAATTTTCTATATTTTTTCTGAATTTTTCCTATTTTTCTGGAATTTTATTTCAATTAACATCCTTTTTAATATATTTAATAGAAATAAATAATTATTTTTTAATATAATAATGGGTGGGTGGGTCCCGAGTCGGGTCTGGACCACCCTGACTGGGTCAGACTCGATCCAACCGGGTCGGGATCCGATCCACCCAGGTCAGGTCCGATACAACCGGGACGGGTCACCTTGACCCAGCCCATTTCCCTCTTCTTCTTCTTTCGTTCGCTAGAATTTTCGGTGAACGAACAAAACACTTTTTTTTTTCTTTCTTTCTTTTCCTTCTTCCACAAACAACATTAACAACAACTCAAGAATCCACCGTCATCAACACCTCATTTTCACCATTAATCACCCCATTTAAATCCAAACGAAAAATCCTTGAAAATTTTCAAAAATTTGCCTGAAATCCAAAACTTACCCAAATCGATTACAACCTTTGTAAATAACCTATTAATCGTCACGGGGATCGTCAGGACGTCAAAAAGTTTGATAAGTTTCGACGTGGCATTCAAATCTTACCGCGACGAAAACAAGCAAACTACACACCAGCGCGTAGAGAACGACGAGGAGAGTCGGAATCTTACCTCGAATCGTCAAAAACCACCGCCTCTGGCGCCGCTCCGGTCATACCAGTCCGGTGGTTGCATGGGGAAGAAGTTAGGGAAAAGGAAGAGAGAGAAATGAGAGAGGAAGAGAGAGAAAAAAGTGGGTGTTGGGTTTTATACCCCTCTCCTCATCCACCTATACACACTCATCTCGAGGCGCATCCAAGGGTCCTCCCTTCAGCTGTCCCAACAACTCCAACACTTCATATGTGACTTCATTACATAAGTTGAGCTCCACACTTGGTCATCTCTAACTCCGCCATAGTGTTGTCGAACTCGAACCGTGTCGCGACTCGCTCGTTGCACGCACTCTATCGAAACTACGTGCCAATACGCCTATAACTTTATAATTTGTGTTTTGTCAGTGTTTTTAGTTAAGTTTGTCCCCAAACTACTAACGCTCGTACACAAACGTCTTTACACGTTAAAAACTTTGAAATTGAACAAATGTAATACAATATAATACGAACACCATACTAAACTAACATAGCTCGGTGTTGACATCCGAGAATTGATGACTGTAACACGGCGTGGGCCCACGTATCACCTGTATTGACACGTGGCACGGGTGAAATTTTTAAGGTTGTTACAGTCTTCCCAACTAACTGAAATTTCGTCCTCGAATTTAAATGAAACTAAAGAAAAGACTTACCGAACTTAGAAGAAGTAGGGGAAACACTCTCGCATATATGATTCCAACTCCCACGTCAGCTCCTCATTCCCGTGGTGTTGCCTCTTGACGAGGACTGATGAGATTTCCTTGTTCCTTAATGTCTTAACCTTGCGATCTAAGATCTGGATAAGCTACTCGTCGTAGGTGACATCTTCCCTCAGGTCTATCTGGCTCAAATCTACTGTTGGTCGTCTGCCCTCCCTGGACCTATCCAGTCGCAGCATCGATATGTGAAAGATAGGATGAATCCCTGACATCGGAGGTGGTAACTCTAACTCGTACACGACCTTGCCTACCCCCTTCACCACTCTGAACGAACTAATGAACCTCGGCACAAGTTTTCCCTTGATCCCAAACCTCTTGTGACCCTTAAATGGAGACACTTATAAATATACAATGTCCTCGACCTGGTACTCTGACTCCCTGTGATATAAATCATAATACTTCTTCTGCCTTTCATGCGCACCCTTGAGTCTCAACACAGATCTGGCGTATCCTCTTTGTGTGATCTACCACAATCTCTGGCCCAATCGCTGACATATTCTCGAGCTCCGCCCAACAAATTGGAGATCTACACGACTTCCCGTATAATGCCTCAAATGGTGCGATGCCAATACTGGCCTGATAACTGTTATTATAAGCAAACTCACACAGATGAAGGTACTCTTCCCAAGATCCACCGTACTCCATCACACACATCCTAAGCATATCCTCAAGAATCTGGATCAAACGCTCTGACTGTCCATCAGTGTGTAGGTGATAGGCGGTACTGAGGTTCAACCTCGTGCCATACTTTGCCTGCATGCTCTGCCAAATCTGCGATGTCAACTGCGGTCCCCGGTCAGACACGATCGATAACGGTATGCCGTGAAGTCGAACTATCTCTCGCTTATACAACTATGCCAACCTATTTACTCGATGTGTGGTCGAGATTGGTATGAAGTGTGCAGACTTAGTCAATCTATCCACAATCACCCAGACGCTATCTTGTCTTTTCCGAGATCGAGGTAGCCTACTGACGAAGTTCATGGCAATGTGCTCCCACTTCTATTGAGGAATGGGAAGTGACTGTAATAACTCCCCGGGTCTACGATGCTCAGCCTTAACACGCTAACAAATATCACACCCTCGAATAAAATTAGTAACGTCCATCTTCATCCCTGGCCACTTGAAGAGACGACGCACCTCTACGTAAATCTTAGTCCTGCTCGAATGGACCGTAAATTGTGAGCGGTGTGCCTCATGAAGTATCTCATCATGTAGCTCAACCACTGATGGAATCCACAATCGTCCTCTAAATCTCAGGCATGAGTCTATCGGCTCACTCAAATCTGGATAATCTGAACTCTGTGCCAGCTCTTAGAACTTCTGATACTCCTTGTCTACCTATTGACCCTCGAGTACACTCTGTATCGACACTATCTGAGTCCTCATTTGCCCACAAATCATCACTCTAGTATCGGTCGGAACATCATCGGAACAAATCCTCTCAACCACCTCGAGCAAACTGTAATCATGCATCATGTGGCAGGTAACAACCTCTAAGTCTAACCCTCTACCCGTAGAGATAGTGGCACCAAAATCTTCAGTCCAAAAACTAATACTGCCAACTCCAAGTCGTGAGTAGGGTAGTTCTTCTCATGAATCTTCAGTTGCGGGACGCGTAGGCAATCACTTACCATCCTAAATCAGAACACAGCCCAAATCGATCTTAGAAGCATCGGTGTTCACCTCAAAACCCTTCCCTGACTCGAGAAAAATCAAAACTGGTGTGGTAGTCATTTGTTCCTTCAATGTCCTGAACGTTTGCTTACAATCGTTGTTCCATTGAAATCTGACATCCTTCTTCGTTAACTGCATCATCGGTGTCGCGATCCTCGAGAAGTCCTGTACAAAACGCTAATAATAACTTGCCAAGCCTAAAAAACTATGGATATCTGACCCTGATCTCAGTGTAGGCCAATCGCTAACTGCTCTGACTTTAGCGGCGTCCACTAACACTCTGCCGATCCCAACAATGTGACCTAGGAATCCTACCTCTGTCAGCCAAAACTCACACTTACTGAACTTAGCGAACAATCGATGCTCTCTCAGTGTCCGCAAAACCAACTTAAGGTGCTCCTCATGCTCCTCGCGGGTCCTAAAATATATCAAGATGTCGTCGATGAACACAATGACGAATCAGCCTAAACGGCATGACTGTAACTGGTAGTGCCCATATTGAGTGCAAAATGCAGTCTTCTCCATGTACTCTGCTCTAATCCTCAGCTGATGGTACCCGGATCTCAGATCAATCTTCGAGAAACACTTTGAACATGTCAACTAGTCGAACAAATCGTCGATATGAGGAAGTGTATACTTGTTCTTCATCGCCGCCTTGTTCAACTGTCTGTAGTCGATGAATAATCTCAAGTTGTCAACTTTCTTCTTCACAAACAATACCGACGCTCCCCAAGGCGACATATTCGGTCAAATAAAGCCTAACTCCAATAACTCGTCGAGTTATCCTCTTAACTCCTCTAACTCTCTCGGAGCAATGGGGTACGAAGGAATAGAAATGGGTTTGGTCCCTGTGAGCAAGTTAACGATGAAATCGATCTCCTTAGGTGGTGGTAAGCCTGGTAACTTCACTGGAAAAACATCAGGAAACTCGCATACTACTGGCACATCCTCCAACCTAGTATCTACTCTGTTCGTCGTACTCAACACGCCAACGAATGTCTCTACATCTACACTAGTGGCGACTCTACCTCTGGTGATCGGTAAATTGGTCAAAGTCCTTTGGAAGCTAAACTCATGATGCCCAAGAATCAGAAACGTGATCATCTTACCGTACTAGTTAATCTGTGCATGATAAGCACCCAACTAATCCATGCCTAATAGTGCATCGAACTCTAGGAACTTTAACACTCTCAGGTCTGCAGGTAAGGTGTATCCTGCTATCTCTACCGAACCGTCGACACACGCTAAATTCAGGTAAATCTTGTCTCCAATAGCCGTGCTAAGGATCAAGGGTCTCTCTAATCGAATAGGTCTCAACGTTAACTTGTCAACTATACGACCTGAAATGAAAGAAACTGTGGAACTGGAATCAAACATGGTATGCATAAATCGACTGCAAATGTAAACTGTACCCTCAATTAGGTTCTATGAGGTAGTCGTGTCTAGTGCGGCAATGGCATGAACCTGCTCCCGGCCCTGTGGCTGTCCTTGACCTAGTCATGGACATGCGCTAACGAAGTAGCCCAACTTTCCACACTCGAAGCATGCTCCCCTCTGAGAACCTGAACTAGACGGACCACGCTGTCCCTGTCTCAGTGCCTGACTAGAATTCTATCCTTGACCCTGATCGCGTCGCTATCCCTATCGGTATCTCTGCTCCTGACCGTTGCCTTTGCCCTTAGTCCTCTGGTGTTGTTGTCTATGTTAGCCTGACTGAGACTATTGTGGTTGAACACTAGCATTGCTCCATGCTGAAGCAGATGATACGACTATTATGGTGGGTGGAGATGCTACTGATGCTACACTCTGAGCTCGGTCTCTCTACGACCACTGCCTAAATCTCCACTTCCTCCTACCATCCCCCGAAGGCCTCCCCGACTGGGAAGGTGCCGATGAAGTAGCCTGTGCCCCGGTGCGTGTATTGCCAAATCCCTCACTGGCCATGTCTCTATCATACGCCGCCTGTAGTATTCTCAAAGCCCTCGTCACCATTATTGAACCTATCGAATCGAGTAGCCTGTGTACAAAGTAATACGCATGGTCGGCGTTAGTATCTGTTGCTCCTTCGGTATACTCCATCAGTCGTAGATATCGGTCTATGTACTGCATCACAGACGCATCTGCTCTCTACCGGATATTCTGAAACTCGATCCTTTTCAAATTACGGACCGTAGGAGGAATGTACTTCTACTCGAACCTCCCCTTGAACTCAGCCCAATCTCGGGGCTTACCCTTCGTGGCAATCGTAGTGCACCATTAGACGTCGGCCTCTCCGAACAGTGAGGCTGAAGATACACTAGGCTGCATGTGGGCCGGTGTAGCCAGAATGTCGTGAATCTTCTCGTGGCTCCTCAAGAAGATCTCTGTTGCCTCAAGATTCATACCCCCGTAGAACTTCTCGACCTGATGCCTCTGAAACTCCCTAGCCTGCCTTGCATCTAGCCTAGCCTTAGTACTTGAAGTAGTTGGTATACTAGGCATCTCAGTAACTAATGTACTGGTGTCGATGGTACCTCTGTCTGAGTAGGCACTGTCTGTGATATCGGAGCTACTGCAGTCTTCGGCATCGCTGAAATCGGAGTTGGAGCTGTTGACGTCACCACTATAGTAGGCATCTAGGAAGTAGTCGGCGTAGATGGTGTCGCTACAGGGGGTGCTCTCAATAGTCTTAGGATCTCCTCAAGTCTATAATCCTAATTCATAATCCTCTGAGTCCACATCTGGAACTCCTCCATACTGACTCCTTTAGGACCTGTTGTCCCTCTATCATCCCCAGAACCCGACTGATCCGCCATCGCTATCTGCAATTAGGCGAATCTCTGAATCAGTGAATAACTAATCGATATCATAGTAATACACCATCTCTCAAATATAACATGTACATTACAAGTTCTGACTTTTCCCCAACTCTCCTCACTTCCCAACTAAGACTTAAGTTAGGTTCATAGGTTCCACTCTAAATTCAACAACTATCCTAACTTTCATTTTCCTATGTCTTAGTAGATTGTGATTTAAATTTAAGAGTCTTTTATTCAACCTTTATGCTCTGATACCAACTGTGACGGCCCCAAATTGCACAATCCTAGAATCGGGCGCTGCCCGGCCTAATTTCGCACGAACCACTGAGCCAATCCCACTGAGTCGCATGGGGCCAGTGAGCCTAACCTTACCATTCAATCCTTTATTAATCATTTAAAAGTGAAGTCAATTAATTAGCGACTTATCAAAGTATAAAACGGAAACAATAAATCTCAACTAATCAATTAACCTCGAAAGCTCAAAGTTAGGTAAAAAACGTAGGGTGTGGGAACCCCGTATATCATATATTTCATGTAAAGTAAGGAGAGTATCATCCAAGTCATAATATCCAATAATCTCTCAACCCATAACCCCATGTATAAAAACAATATAAGTAATTAATACAATAAAAAAGTCACCTATGTCAGTAGAGGTGGACCGCTCAAAGTATATCACCTAACTGCATGGCCTTTCCTTTGCTGGACTACGGATCTGCACTCGGTCAAACATAAGAATGATGAGCTCAAGTAAGTAACGCTTAGCAGGAACAATAATAAATACAACATTTCAAATTAAATAAATGAATAGTCAATTCATGCAGAGAGAAAAAAAGGACAAGGAGCACATGAATATATAAAGACTGTGAATAAATAAATAAGCAATAGAAATTGAATGTCCTGGAATACAAAGGAAAGGCACAAGTGGTCCCGACCAATCGAAGTCGTTAAGCCGAGGACAAAATCTCCTCAAAGGCTAGGAGTCGAGGACAGAATTTCCTCTAAGACCGTTACACGAATGCAAAGTTCCTAACAATGTGGTGGGGAACTCTCACCCCGTATATGTCATTATAACCAATCACGTATCCCCAGCCGTAAACCCCGGTATAATACACCGCGAGCCCGAAATTTTGCAAGGATGACGCTTAACGCACTTGCCTTAGGACAACTCATATGAATGGAATAACAATAAGGTATTGAAAAAATATCAATAAATAATTCAAATCTCAATAAATAACTATAGTGTTCCTCACTGATTTACTTACCTCAAATCCAAGCTAATTCATGCTAACACGAACTCCGACATGCCCTTACAGTCCCCGTATGTATAATAATCCTTATAATGCAATTTATATCAATTTCCTTAATTTCCTATGATTTTTCCAAATTTCTAACTATTTTTGCAAATTTCACGCTTTTCAAAGCACAAACCCCGACATAACGTCTCGCAAAAATCCTGAATACTTCACTTTTCGTACTCTATCGCAACTACGTGCCAACATGCCTATAATTTTATAATTTGTGTTTTGTCCGTGTTTTTAGTTAAGTTTGTCCCTGAACTACCAACGCTCGTACACAAACGTTTACACGTTAAAAACTTTGATATTGAACAAATGAAATACAATATAATACAAACACTATACAAAACTAACATACCTCGACATCGATGTTCAAGAATTGATGAGTATACCACAACATGGGCCCATGTATCACCGGTATTGACACGTGGCACGGGTTAAATTTTTAGGGTCGTTACAAGCCCTTTACTGGATACAGTGAAAGGGCAAGTGATTTATTGGGTCTAATACATACTGATGTATGCGGTCCTATAAGCACAATGGCTAGAGGTGGCTATCAGTACTTCATTACTTTTATTGATGATTTTAGCAGATATGGTTACGTGTATCTCATAAAAAATAAAAGTGAATCTTTTGAGATTTTTCGAACATTTCAGAATGAAGTGCAAAATTAACTTGGCAAAACTATTAAAGCGCTTCGATCAGATCGAGTTGGTGAATATTTGAGCCAAGAGTTTGATGATCATCTTAGAAACTGTGGGATTGTCTCACAGTTAACTCCTTCATCAACTCCAAAATGGAATGGTGTTTCTGAGAGGAGAAATTGATATGATTCGTTCTATGATGAGTCATGTAGATTTTCCTATTTTCTTTTGGGGCTATGCCTTAGAAACTGTTGCGTTTACACTAAATCGTGTTCCTTCTAAAGCAGTTGATAAAACACCACATGAGATATGGTTTGGGAAAAGACCAAGTTTGTATTTCCTTAAGATATGGGGTGAGGTTTTCGTACGACGACAAATCTCAGAAAAATTACTAGCCAAATCTACCAACTGTGTATTTGTTGGTTATCCTAAAGAAACTAAAAGATACTACTTTGTAATTCCACTGAGAACAAAGTGTTTGTTGCTCAGAATTGTATCTTCATGGAAAAAGAGTTTATTTCAAAAGACAACAATGGGAATAAAGTTAGTCTTGAAGAAGTTCAAGAACCACAGATAAACAGTAAACCGCCAATGAGAGATCAATAAAATCTTAAACTAGTTGAGCCTCCACAGGTATCACAAAGCCCGCGTGTTGAATTTCGAGGATTAAGCGCAGCAGAATTTTTCGAAACTTTTTCGAATATCCCCGAACTAGGATCCTATCGATTCCATTAAACTAATATATCAAGAGAGAAAAATCATACCTTAACAAGCACAACTCCATGTCTGCTTTGTTTGATGTTGATTGATTCCTTCAAGGCGTTCAAGCGTGCGTTATCAGAAATTCATACACGAACGGATGATCACGATTTGGAGTGCTAGCGCAAAAAATTCTAGGGAAGAAAATTCTCACTAAACTTTCTAGAAAAATCTTTATAGAAAAGTCTCATATGAAAAGTGTAACGGCCCAACCCACTCGGGAACACACTACAGGCCCACTAGACCGCACAGGCAGTGTGCCCACCCGCAGGTTCGCACACCATCCACACCCCTCTTGTACGGTCTTTCGCCCCCCAGACTCGAACCTGCGCCCTAAAGGATAAGTACACAGGTTTAGCGAATCTGGTACCACTGAGCTGTCGAGGACTTCCCAAGAGGTCACCCATCCCAGTACTACTTTCGCCTAAGCACGCTTAACTGCGAAGTTCTGATGGGATCCGGTGCATCCATATTGGACCAGCTCAGCGGTACCAGACTCGCTAAACCTGTGTACTTATCCCTCAGGGCCGCAGGTTCGAGTCTGTGGGCGAAAGATCGCATAGGAGGGGTGTGGATGGTGTGCGAACCTGCGGGTAGGCACACTGCCTGTGCGGTCCAGTGGGCCTGTGGTGTGTTCCCAGGTGGGCTGGGCCGTTACATAAAAAGGCGCCTTTTATGTAACGGCCTAGCCCATCCGGGAACACACCACAGGCCTAATGGACCGCACAGGCAGTGTGCGGACCTACGGGTGGGCACACTGCCTGTGCGGTCCAGTGGGCCTGTGGTGTGTTCCCAGGTGGGCTAGGCCGTTACAAAAAGTCTCTCTCATAATACAACTATGACCCCTAATGTCTTATTTATAGTTCAATAGGTTGAGTTGTAAAAGAACTCTATCTTATAGTCATACTCTAAATAGAGTCTTAGATAAAGTGCAACTCTAAAAAGGATAGGGTCATAGAAAATCTACAATTACTAATCCAATAAGAGTTGTAATTTATCTAAAACTCAAATAAGAATTAAAGTCATACTTTAATTTCAATTAGAGTCGTATTCAAAATAATATTTACTAAGAGACCAAATTTTTAGTCACACTAGAAATGTAGGAGAGTTTTGAATCCTAGTCAAACTAGGACACTTAATGAGAATCTTCAAAATGAATTTTATCAAATAAAATTCATCAACCTAGATAATATTAAATCGCGCAATGTCGTTCTTTGTGTGCGACCCAATAGGTTTATACAACGTTGGCAGTGAACCAAAACCCTTTTTGATACACAAGTTATAAGCGGCCTCTAGTAAGACATTATGACTACCCAAGTTGCATGAAGATCAATAAATCGATACAACCTAATAGATAGTGTATATCATATCCTTTTGTCACGCAATATATTTTGATTGAACCTAAAACATGGAATGTCATCCTTATAGTTCAATATACTAGTCTCGATCTCCGAGTAGACTAAAATCGTCAAGTGACATTAATATAATCAATTCACTGGACATAGTCATTTATCAGTCTAACATATCGAAGGGCCCAATAGATATCATTCTGTAAAAGAGATGGACAAATCCTGTCTTGATTACACAACTTCTACACATTAGTCAGACAATGACCAATCACAATATTTATAATCATCCGGTTAAAGACGATGTTTAATTATGTCAAATCATTGAGTTCCTAATGTTGGAGTCTTTGGTAATCTCAAGTTGGAGGACTAAATGATATAACTATAATGAGAATCACTTATGACATTGACCATGTAGCGTTCTCATAGCGGGTTAGCCTAATATTTATTCCCAACAAATACTCGTGATCTTGATCCGTATCCGTATATGCATAATCATCACATGACTAACAATTAAGACTCATACTAGTCTTAATTTATTATTATCCCCACAATAATAACTGACTAGGGACATTTAGAATAATACAATAATTATTCATGGATACTATTATAAAAGAAACATGCATCTACTTATAATAGTTAAACAATATTTACAAAATTAGCCTATGGCACATTTTCCAACACCACGTAGGTCTGATAGGGTAAGACATTAGCCAGGGAGATGTGGATTTCTTATTACTGATAGTAGTGAGGTGTTGGTTATGGATCAAAATGAATCTACTACTTATCAGGAGGCTGTGTCTAGCCCTGAATAAGATAAATGGCTTAATGCCATGAACTCTGAGATACAATCCATGTATGATAACCAAGTTTGGAACCTGGTTTATTTAGCTGAAAGTGGTAAGACCATTGGATGTAAATGGGTTTTCAAGAAGAAAACTGATATGGATGGCAATGTGCATACTTATAAAGCACGACTAGTAGTAAAAGGTTTCAGACAGACTCAAGGTATTGATTATGATGAGACTTTTAAAAGGTTTTCATACTTAAATCCATTAAAATTCTAATTGCCATAGCCGCATATTATGACTAATGAAATATGGCAAATGGATGTCAAAATAACTTTTCTAAATGGAAAGCTACTTGAGGACGTGTATATGATACAGCTTGAAGGGTTTGTTCATCCTGAGAATTATAGGAAGGTGTGCAAGCTTCAGATATCTATTTATGGATTAAAGCAAGCTTCTCGGAATTGGGATCTTCGTTTTGATAAAGTAATTAAGGAATTTGGTTTCATTAAAAATGAAGATGATACTTGTGTATACAAGAATGACAATGGGAGCGTGGTTGTTTTTCTGGTACTGTATGTTGATGACATATTACTCATTGAAAATGACATCCCAACTTTGTAGAGTTTCAAGTCTTGGTTGGGGAAGTTGTTTCTCAATGAAGGATTTAGAAGATGCAGCCTACATCCTTGGGATTAAGATCTATAGGGATAGATCTAAAAGGTTGATCGGCCTAAGCCAGAGTGCTTATATTGAAAAGGTACTGAATAGGTTCAGTATACAAGACTCTAAAAGAGGGTCATTGCCAATGTCTCATGGAATAACTCTCAGCAAGACTCAATGTCCAAAGACTAATGATGAGCGAGAATGCATGAATATGATTCCATATCCATCAGCTATTGGATCTATTATGTATTCCATGTTATGCACTTAACCTGATGTATCATATGCTTTAAGTGCAACAAGTGGATACCAGTCTGATCCTGTCGAGAGTCACTGGATAGCAGTAAATAACATTCTTAAGTACTTGAGAATGACTAAAGAAGTGTTCTTGGTCTATGGAAGTTTGGAAGACGAGCTTGTTGTAAATGGTTACACAGATGCAAGTTTTCAAACTGACATTGATGACTTCAGATCGCAATCTGGATATGTGTTTACTTTGAATGGAGGCGCAGTGGGCTGGAATAGTTCAAAGTAAGAGACTGTGGCTGATTCTACAACTGAAGCTGAGCACATTGCAGCATCCGATGCAGCTAAAGAGACTGTTTGTATCAAAAAGTTCATATCTGAAGGTGTGGTTTTAAGTATTGCTAACCCTGTTTGCTTGTACTATGACAACAGCGGGGCTATAGCACAGGCCAAGGAACCAAGATCTCACCATAGATCCAAACATACAGACGTTTTCATCTCATTAGAGATATCATTGAGAGGGGAATCGTGAAAATTTGCAGAGTTCCTACATAAGACAATGATGCAGATCCTTTGACGAAGGCTCTTCCACAAGCAAACCATGATGGTCATGTTAGGTCATTGGGTATTAGATACATGAATGATTGACCCAAGTGCAAATGGGAGATGTTAGAGCATGTGTCCTAGGTCAATCTACAAACATTGTTTATCTTACAGTTTTTAGTTAATAAAATAGAGGCTTTTCATTTGTTGTTTTATTATAAGTGATTACATGTTTACTTTATAATAAGATCCATGGGTATTTGTTAAAATATCCTAAATGTCCTTAATCGATAATTATATTGGGAACTATAATGAATTAAGACTACTGTGAGTCTTGATTGATGGTCATTTGATGATCATACGTATAGGGATACGAATCGAGGTCATGAGTACTTGTTAAGGAACAAGGTACTGGACCGACCCGCTATGAGAATACCACATGGATTAAGTCATAGGTGTTACTTTTGATAGGTATATCATTTACTCATTCGACTTGAGATTACCATAGACTTCAATATTAGGAATATGGTACTTTGACACTATCAAACGTCGTCTTTAACCGGACGATTATAAAGATTGTAATTGGTTATTATGTGAGCAATATGTGAAGATGTGTAATCAAGAAAGAATTTGTCGCTCTCGTAAAGAGAAAGATATCAGTGGATCCCTCAATGTGTTAGATTGTTAAATGGCTAACTCCAAGTGAATTGATATGATCAATGTCACTTGGATGTTTTCAATCTATCTAAAGATCAAGACTAGTACGATTGAATATTAAGGGTGACTTTCCATGCCTTATATTTAATAAAAGGATATTGAACGACAAAAGGATATGATATACATTATTCATTAGGTTGTATTGATTTTGATATTCATGTTACTTGGGTAGTCATAATGCCTTACTAGAGACCGTTTATGACTTGTGTACTAAAATGGTTTTGGTTCACTACTAACGCCTCATGAACCTATTGGATCGCACACAAAGAATGGCTTTGCATAATTTCAAATGGTCCAGAGTATTGAATTTTATAAGATAAAATTTATAATATATAAGCCCTTATGATTTGTTATATAATAACTTATTAGTAGGGGTATATATGTAATTTGTTTAAACAACGTAAATACAATAGTTGTATTTCGAATTTACTTAAACAACATAAATACAACAGTTGTATTATGAATAGGATTTTAAGTGAGAGCTTATCTATATATATAAATAAATAGTGATACCCAAAACGTAAAGAGAATTTCGTTTTTCCAATTTTCGTATTCTCGAAATTTTGGGAGAGAAAAAAACGTTTTCAATATCTCTTGGGGCTAGCACTCCAAATTGTGATCATCGTTCGTATGTGGATTTCTGATAGAGGACGCGCACTTGAACGTTTTAAAGATCGAACAATTAGAGAAGAAAATCACAAATCAAGGTATGGTTTACTTTTGTAGATCTTGTTTAATGAAACTTATTTGCGATCTTATTGGAGTTTTTTAAAATTGTTTTGAATTTTTCGCTGCGTATGAACCTCAAAACCCAACAAAATTTTCTATTAAGGGACATTGGCTATGTATCAATGACAGCTTCACTTTTTTGTACTATTCTTTTGGTACATGAAAATACATGTCAAAACTCATGTAGAAGTGGACTATTATTCTAAATGCTAAGGCGACCCACTATAGACACTTACTACGAATAAACACCTTGATTTTTTATTTTTTTACTTTTTACTTTTTTTTTTAATCTACCTTAGCACCGCATGACCAAGGAGCTACTCATGGGTTGCAAGTGGGGCGGGGAATCCCTGTCTCACGTGGGGCCCCGCATCGGCAGGGCAGGGATTCCTCGCATTTTTTTCCCACAGGGACGAGGCGTGGGGAAAAAGTTCGTCCCGCATAACAGGGCGGGGCAAGGACGAGGATTACCCTTCCCCCGCAGGTTTTCCTTGTCGCCCCTCCCTCTACCTTGCCCCACGGGGAATCCCCGTCTCCCGGCCCCGTACCTCGCCCCACAGGGAATCCCCGTCTCCTCGCCCCGTAACCCACCCCACAGGGAATCCATTTAAAAAAATGTTATGAATATGTTGTGAGTTATATTTATTCCTTATTTTGCATTAAGTTTTAAAAATCATATGCATTTGATTTACCAACACTAATTTTTAACTTAATGAAGACAACATTTTCAAAATAAATTCTAATTTAATCTAACTAAAATTTTTATTTAGATTAAATTACTATATATACTTTATATTTGCGATTAACATAGTAAATGATAGGTTTTCAACAAAAATAGTAAATGATACAACACTACAAAATATATAATTATAACCAAAACTACCTTACTAAATAATTTATTATAATAAGCTATAATTTTAAATCTAATACAATAACTAATTATTAAATACATAATATTTACTATAGTCTTAAAAATTGAATATTTACTGTATTTGCAAATCATTCTAATTAAATAGTTTTGATTAATTTTCATGATTTATTAATATAATACATTACATTTAGAAGTCATAAATTAAATAATTATATAGTTTATTTTTTATTTAGTTTCCAATGTGGCAATAGTATCTAATATTGCCAATCGCATTGCCTAATACACACTATCAGACATTGTCATTGGTTCCTAATTCTCAACTAATAGGTGGTCCTTTGAATTATTATTTCTTATAAGAAAAA
Organism: Stephania japonica; assembly: GCA_039657345.1. Lineage (NCBI taxonomy): Eukaryota > Viridiplantae > Streptophyta > Magnoliopsida > Ranunculales > Menispermaceae > Stephania > Stephania japonica. The sequence goes on from CM077559.1 coordinate 40,597,328, forward strand.
ATTAAGGAAGCAACTTGTCCCCATTAGGGTTTGAACTATGAATCCATGACCTTAGCATTGTCATTGGATCATAATTTTCAAATAAAGGGCGACCCTTTGAATTTAAGTTGTTTTCATCTACGAGACTTAAACTTAAGACTTTGATTAAGGGAAGTTGAACCCATTACCACTTAAACCAACTAATTTTTTTAACTAATTGCTTGTATATAATAAAGTTTTTTAGTCAACTATAGAAGTAATTAAATTAATTCAAGTAAGAAATACTATTTATATATATTAATTCAGCCATAATTTATCAATGTGACGATAAACATTATATATGATCAAATAAATGTACTTTATTAATTCATAATAAGAACGTTACATTAAATTTAGAATTAGATCTAATTATACATGTCATAAGGATTTTATTTTGAGAATGTCATATGGATATTGTTATATGTTATTTTTATGGTTATCTTTCTTTATATAATATAAGTTTCTCTTAAAAAAAATACAACTATCCATCTTGAGATACCATTAGCATACAACTGATTAAAAATTTTGCTTTGAAAAATAATCAATTGTTAATTAGTATGATTGACTTATCCTAACTAATCATATAAAATTGGGAACTAGTAGTACTTAGGTAGAGACTTGTTGATGTGCATCAAATAAAGAATAAAAAAAAGACCATTGAAGATCAAGACATGCACTTACATAAAATGAGTGGGGGGCGGGGATCTCCGTGCCCCGCGGGGAATCCAGGGGGGAAGGAGTGGGGCAACAAAGTTTGCCCCACGAGAAATTTTCGAAGATAAATTCCGCCCCACCCCGCAACCCTAGCTACTTACCCTTATTTTTCCTCAGTCATTTGATGTGTTGTATTTTGTGATTTGTTAAGTCTCTGTATTGCGTTAGTTACTAAATTATTGTCTAAATATAATTGTATGTACGTGGGTTGTATTTGAAGTTATTTAATTTCAATTTATTATCAATACTATACTAGTGGATGGGCACGTGATGCACACAATATTTATTGGTCCACAACCCGCGTGCTATGCATCAAGACCTGTGTGCTCCTATCTTAACGTGCATCTGAACAACTCAAAGGCCTAATGTAACTTCCGCCCGTGTGACTTCCCCGTTGTCATTCCAGCACTTTCTCATATTAATTGAACCAAAAACTTAGCTTCAAGTGTGAGCTCAAATATAATGTAAGGTACATTACCAATGAATCAATGATAACTACACTTTTTTTTGTGGTATTCTTTTGGTACATGAAAATACAACACGTCAGAACTCACGTAGAAATGGACTCTCATCCTTCTTTTATTATGTAATCTACCTCAGCAACCCTGAATCAGATGAAACCACCCGCACAACCAGGGGGCTACTTACCCTTAACTTTCCTCTCCTCCCTGTCAACGTCCCAAATATGTAGCCCTTCGATGGAGCAGAAACTTTGAAGTTTACAGTGAAATTAACCTTCTCTCCATACTTATTGAAGACCAGAATCTTCGGAGAGACCGTAACATTAATTCCCACCGGAGATGACCAAAATGCCTTGTATATACTTCTCGGTCGTCCAACATTTGTCAATGTCCGTGTCACAGAGTAGCTGTCTCTAAGATTAGACACTGAGATGGAAGGGTAGTTAAGATCCACTGCAGATTGGTAAATTCGCTTATTACACGTGCTGTTGTCGCCTGTAACCAAATGCAGTGATTTCTCGTCATAGCCAACCGAACATAGGAAAGCTTTGTAGTCTTCAGACTGTGCATTATAGACGAGACCGGGGTTGAGGACACCAGTTGGATTCAGAAAGCCTGCACCAAAATCAAATGGATTCCCCCTTCTTCCAGTATGGTCAACCGTGATGTGTTTCCACTTCTTATCCAATACCATCGCTGCAATAAATCTCGACAGTATGAGATTCCCAACAAACTTGATTAATGGCATAGCTTAAGCATGGTCACACAAACTCAAGAAATTAACTTAGTTATACTATCAATTCTCTTGGTGTATGCAGGGAGAAAACCCTTTTCATCAAAGTCTGTTGGGAAAAAGTTCTACAGCCTTGATATAAAGAGCCATCCACGGTGAAAAGAACAACAATTACCAAGATAAAATCTCAAGATTTGATTAAACTAGGTTGTTGACATCGCCACATTTTTAGAATTATAATTAACTTAAGGAAAGAAATAGTTCGAGTTTGGCAAATTATTACCTGTGGTCATGATTGCGGATTTGATTGCAGAAGGAGAGCAAGAAGGATGTACAGCCTTGATCAAGGCAACAGGAAAAACAGACTTAGAATTCCCTTCATCAGCAATTCAGTATTGTACTTCAATGCAGCTTAACTTGTCTCACAACCTTGACTGATAAGGCGCGAAGTATCCCGAAAAAGCTTTGGAAGCTGATATTATTCTTGTAGAGGCATTTATCTCCCGTTTTATGAGGCTTTCACCCTATCCATAGAGCATTAATTGGTCATAATTTAATACAATAACAAAGCCTCAATCCTTGGGGTCGGCTACATGGATCAAACTATTTCAATGTGCTTAATTCAGTGCAATTGATGGTGAATTGGTCATAATTTAACAGTTAATATATTTTTTTTGAGGAAATAGTTAATAAAATTAATTGTCTGAAAATCAATAATGAACCAGCAGTAGTACCGTATATGTAGTCAGCTCCCCGAGTATGATCTCAGAATGAAAATCCCTATCTGTTGAACTAGCGGAGACTGATAATCCATGGTGCCACATTAGTTGTGGAACCTTCAGTACATTCGTTTCCAATGGAAGAAACCACAACAATTCCATGGGATACAGCATGGAAGGAACCAATTGAGATTGCATCTTTAAAGTAGTCCCCCTGAGGAGCGTCGGGTCCTAGAGAGTCGGGTCCTAGAGATATAGACAAGATATCAACGCCATCTTTGATACCCAATCCATTATAATTCATATTTTCGACGTACCTACCCGCAGCTATTGAGTCTGTGTGTCATCCATGGCCACTGCTGTCCCTTGGGGATCAGAAATTCTTGGTCATGATGGAACCCTCTTCGGCTTCAAACCCACTGAGATAGTACCTTGCACCAATAACTTTCCTGCACGACAAAATATGTAAAGGCAAGTAATCAAAGAAAGAAAGGCAAATTGTTGGGTTTGAAGATATGTAAAAAACCTGATGCAGGATGAAGCATTGAATGCTTCTCCTTCTTGGCATTCTCCTTTCCATGTAGACGGCACGGGGGGCAAATTGAGGTCACTAAAACTTGGGGACTAAACAAGTGATCATACTTAAAAAGGTAATTAAAACTAGCTAGAGTCACAGTGTCAATTCATAATAACATTGAATGAAAAGTAATAACTTAAGAAGATAGGTGCCAATGTAATGCTAAATAAATGTCAATTTTATGTTCGACCGGCCTGCACACACTGGCGCAGGCCTTGTTACTAATTGGGGAGAAATCCACACTTATGTATTTCCTTATGCAGTTACACTTAATTGATGTGTGACTATATTTCGATCTACACATCTCCAACAAGAAGCATAAATAAATGATGGGAGAATAAGGGAATTAAGCGGATAATAAAAGAAAAGGAGTAACAATGTAGGTAGGTAGGTAGGTAGGTACTTGTGTCAATGAAACCGATGATGACATTATGTTGGTTGGAGGTAGAGAATCCAGGGATTTCCATGGATTCGTCAGGGAAAAGGCCCATGAAGTCCCATGAATGAGTGGTGTGGAGACTTCTACTGTTGGGGAAGACGGAGATCACGCTAGGCATCCCCGCAATGCAACCATATATACATAAATGTGATCATAGATGGGATTAATGGATGAATTATTAATTATGCTGACTGGAGAGTAGGGAAGCTTGGTGGAGGGTGAGCTTGGCCGTGAACCCTCTGAAAGCGCGGCGATAGGTGTAGATGTGGGAGGCTTGGGCCAGCTCTACGCTCCCGCCGGGGGTCGAAGGCGGTAGCACTGCTGCTGGTGCTCGTTCTGGTGTTGGGTTTCCCATGTAAACAATGTAGGACTGAAATGGAAATTAATTAAAAGAAATTAAGAAATGTAGTGAAATGGAGAAATGGGGAAAATTTAGGGTACCTTGGAAGCGAGAGGAGTGATTTTGGCAATGATGGTGATGGCGATGATGATGATGACGAGTGAATTAATGAAGAAAAAATGAGATCTTCTCTTTCGTTAAGAAAACATAGTCCTAAGTTTGATTCATCCACCTCGACATCAAAATCTGATCATACATCAATCATAAAGCCAGAAAAAATAAAATCAACATTAGATTTAAGAAATATAAGTGAAATATCATATGTAGATATAGAACAATCACTGCAAAATTAGAATTTACCAACCATAGACCCAAAACAGATATATACTCATGGAACTTTTTTCAAAAATCAAGATTTTATAGTAAAATTAGAAGTAGAAACTAAATCAATAGATGCAAAAGACCAAGAAATACTATTAATTTCTCTAGAAAAAAATAATTCATATAAAGAAAAATATAAATATTTGCATATAGGATTAATACAAGTTGCCATAAAACCATTAACTACATTTGGACTAAATACTTATGTATTAGCATCCGTAAGAGATAAAAGATACATAAAGTTTAATGATTCATCATCTAGTTAATAAAGCCGATGTGACACAAATAGTCATAATTTTGTCTCTTATGTAAATTATTGAGTTTTTAGGTCATGTCATTCAACTTTATGTCAGGTTGGTTATCTTATAACCTTTATGTTATATCAACTTTGTCAAAAGTTTGTAATAGTGTCTGTCAATTATGTGTTTCAACTGTTTGTAATAGTGTTTGTCAATTATGTGTTTCAACTATTTGTAATAGTGTTTGTCAATAGTGTCACTTTTGTCTTGTATATCCAAGTTTTTCTATAAATAAAGAGATCGAATGAAGCAAATTTCATTCGAAAGTTAAGATTCAAAAAATTTTGTTAACTCTCGTTTCAACTCTCTTTCTCTAGCTTCAATTCTTCATCATAGATTATTCTTATCACTCTTTTTTTAATCACAATCCAATTTATCACTTTTCAATTGAATCCGATCATAGATTATTCTTATCACTCTCTTTTTAATCACAATCCAATTTATCATACCTCAGTCGCAATGTACCTTTCTGAAGGTTAATCGATCTCTAAGGCACAGCCAACGACGGACGCCCTCTATCAGCAGTCCACACACGAACGGCGGACGAGATTTGAAGTGCTAGCTTCGAGAGAATACCAAACCTTCTTGTTTCTCTCCAAAACGATCCAGAGCATACCGAAAACCCTAAGTCATTTCTAAAACAAAAATAGAGTTTCGGCCTTTTTTTTCGTGTATTCTAACTCAAAGTGGCTATTTATACAACCATTGTATATAGACGGTTAAGTAAATTACACATATACCCATACTTAAAGAAGTATAAGTGTAATACACTACAAGGACATTTCTGTCACGAATTTTATCATATAAAATTCGTTTTTCTGAACGATCTTGAAATCTCACAAAACCATTCTTAGTGTGCGATCCAATAGGCTCATATTACGTTGGCAGTGTACCAAAACACATTTTTTTATACAAGTCATAAGCGACCTCTAGCAAGACATTATGACTACCCAAGTTGTACGAATATCAAATCGATACAACCTAATCAATAGTGTATATAACATCCTTTTTGTCACACGATATCCTTTTGATCAAACATAAGGCACGGAATTGTCATCCAACATATTCAATCGTATTAGTCTCGATCTCTAGGTAGACTGAAAACATCCAAGTGACATTGATCAATATCAATTCACTTAGACTAGGCGTTTTGCAGTTTAACACATCGAGGGATCCACTAGATATCTCTCTTTATATGAGAGGGACAAATTCTATCTCGATTACACAACTTCATCACATTGCTCACATAGTAACCAATCACAACCTTTATAATCGTCCGGTTAAAGACAATGTTTGATAATGTCAAGTCACTATGTTCCTAATGTTGAAGTCTCTGGTAATCTCAAGTTAGAGGACTGAAAAACATACATACATGAGAAACAACTATGACTTAATCCATGTGATGTTCTCATAGCGGGTCGGTCTAGTACTTTGTTCCCTGACAAGTACTTATGATCTTGATTCGTATTCCTATACGTATGATCATCGTATGATCATCAATCAAAACTCACACTAGTCTTAATTCATTATAGTTCCCAGTATAATAATCGACTAAGGACATTTATGATATTTCTGTAAATACCCATGGATCTTATTATAATGTAAACATGCAAATCAATTATAATAAATAGCAAATAAAATCCTCTATTTTATTAACTAAAATGTATTCATAAAAACTATTAATGGATTGACCTAGGGCACATTTTCCAATATCTCCCACTTGCTCTAGGGCCAATCATTCATGCATCTAATGTCTAATGATTTAACATGACCATCATGTTTCGCTTGTAGAAGAACCTTTGTCAATGGATCCGCAATGTTGTCTTCAGTAGGTACTCTGCAAATCTTCACGTCTCCCCTCTCAATGATTTCTCTGATGAGATGAAAACGCCTAAGTATATGTTTGGATCTGTGGTGTGATCTAGGTTCCTTGGCCTGTGCTATTGCCCCGTTATTGTCACAATACAATTAAACAGGGTTAGCAATACTTGGAACCACACCTAGTTCAGAAATGAACTTTTTGATCCAAACTGTCCCCTTTGCTGCATCGGACGCTGCAATATACTCAGCTTCTGCTGTAGAATCTACCACAGTCTCTTGCTTCGAACTTTTCCAGCTTACTACACCCCTATTCAGAGTAAACACATATCCAGACTACGATCTGAAACCATCTATATCAGTTTGAAAACTTACATCTGTGTAACCATTTACAACTAGATCATTTTCAAAACTTCTATAGACCAATAACACTTCTTTAGTCCTTCTTAAGTATTTAAGAATGTTCTTTACTGCTATCCAGTGACTCTCACCTGGATCTGACTGATATCTATTTGTAGTGCTCAAAGCATATGATATATCAGGTCGAGTGCATAGCATGGTGTACATGATAGATCCAATAGCAGATCCATATGGAATCTTATTCATATGGTCTCGCTCATCATTTGTCTTAGGACATTGAGTCTTGCTGAGACTTATGCCATGAGACATTGGCAACAATCCTCTTTTAAAGTCTTGCAAACTAAACCATTTAGCACCTTGTCTATATAAGCACTCTAACTTAGACCGATTAGCCTCTTATATCTATCCCTATAGATCTTTATCCCTAGGATATAGGCTGCATCTCCTGAGTCTTTCATTGAGAAACACTTCCCTAACCAATACTTGACACTCTGCAATGTTGGGATATCATTTCCAATGAGTAATATATCATCAACATACAGTACCAGAAAAACAACTACACTCCCACTGACCTTCTTGTATACACAAGGCTCATCTTCGTTCTTAATAAAACCAAAATCCTTGATTCCTTCATCAAAACGAAGATTCCAACTCCGAGAAGCTTGCTTTAATCCATAAATGGATCTTTGAAGCTTACGTACTTTTGTAGAATTTTCAGGATATACAAAACCTTCAGGTTGTGTCATATACACGTCCTCACACAGCTTTCCATTAAGAAATGTTGTTCTTACATCCATTTGTCATATCTCATAGTTATAATATGCAACAATGGCAATTAAAATTCTTATGGATTTAAGCATAGCTACTGGCGAAAAAGTTTCATCATAATCAACGCCTTGAGTCTGCTTAAAACCTTTTGCTACAAGTCTTGCTTTAAAAGTATGCACATTGCCATCCATGTCAGTTTTCTTCTTGAAACTCATTTACATCCAATGGTCTTACCACCTTCAGGTAAATCAACCAAGTACCAAACTTTGTTATCATACATGGATTGCATCTCAGAATTCATGACACTTAGCCATTTATCTGAGTCTAGTCCAGACATAGCCTCCTAATAAGTGGTGGGCTCATTTTGATCCATAAGCAACACATCACGACTATCAGTAATGAGAAATCTGAATCTCTCATGCTCATGTCTTACCCTACCAGATCTACGTGGAGGTTCAACTGGTTTAGAACTTTGTTGAACTTCCAGTAGCGGTTCAGTGTTTATCTGTTATTCTTGAACTTCTTCAAGATTTACTTTTCTTCCACTAGTGTCTTTTGAAATAAACTGTTTTTCCATAAAGGCACCATCCTGAGCAACAAAAACTTTGTTCTCAGTAGGATTATAAAAGTAATATCCTTTTGTTTCCTTAGGATACCCCATAAATAGACACTTGTCAAATTTAGGTGTTAGTTTTTTTTAGACTTGTCGCTTTACGTAAGCCTCACAACCCCAAATCTTAAGAAAAGACAAACTAGGTCTCTTCCCGTACCATATCTCACATGGAGTTTTATTAACCACTTTAGAAGGAACTCGATTTAGAGTGAAAGCTGCAGTTTGTAATGCATAACCCCAAAAGGATAATGGAAGATCCGCATGACTCATCATAGATTGAACCATATCTAATAAGGTTCGATTTCTCCTTTCAGAAACTCCATTCCATTATGGAGTTGCTGGTGGAGTCAATTGGGAGACAATCACACAATTTCTAAGATGATCATCAAATTCTTGGCTTAAATACTCACCACCTTGATCTAATCGAAGCGTTTTGATAGTTTTACCAAGTTGATTCTGCACTTTATTTTGAAAAGTTCGAAACATCTTAAATGATTCAGCTTTATGTTTCATAAGATATACATAACCATATCTGCTAAAATCATTAGTAAATGTAATGAAGTACTGATAACCTCCTCTAGCCATTGTGTTTATAGGACCGCATACATCAATATGTATTAGACCCAATAAATCACTTGCCCTTTCACTGTGTCCAGTAAAGGGACTTTTAGTCATCTTACCTCGTAAATAAGATACGCACATTTCATATGTTTCTAAATCAAATGAATCTAGAAGTCCATCTTTATGGAGCTTCGTTATGCGTTTCTCATTTATGTGCCCGAGACGACAATGCCAAAAATAGGTTTGATTAAAATCATTTGACTTAAATCTCTTTGTATTTATGTTAAAGATTGGAGTATCAGTGGACCTTTTCATGCTTATAATATAAAGACCATCACACAAATCAACATTTGCATAAAATATTCCTTTACGAGAAATAGAACATCTATTATTCGCAATAATAAAATCAAAACCATCCATATCCAAGCATGAAACAGAAATGATGTTTCTGCTCAAGTCAGGTACAAAATAACAATTATTTAAAGTTAAGATAAGTCCACTAGGTAAGACTAAGTCATATGATCCAACAGCCAGGGCAGCAACTCTTGCTCCATTCCCTAAGCAGAGGATGACTTCTCCTTTCTTCAACTTTCTACTTTTGGTAAGTCCGTGCACATTTATACAAATGTGAGATCCACATCCGGTATCTAATACTCAGGAATCACTAGTAGATAAATTAATTTCAATAACATAAATACTTGAGGTGGTAGTCGCATTACCATTTTTCTTCTTTAGATCTTCCAGATAGAGTTTGCAATTTATGAACCAATGTCCAGGTGCATGGCAGAAATGTCAATTTCCTTCCTTTTCCTTTTGGTGCTTTGAAGCAGGAACAGGCTGGGGCTTGACTCGTTCCACAGGCTTTGCGACAGTGCGGCAAGCAGAACTTGGCAACTTTAGCCTTGCCTTTGACTTTCTTCTTCATTCCCTTTCCCTTTTGGACCATCAGCACATTACTAGAGGGTTTCTTGATATTTTGTTCCGCAGTTTTGAGCATCAAATGCAACTCTGAAATTGATTTCTCCATATTATTCATATTGTAGTTCATCACAAATTGTGAATAACTCTCCGGTAATGAATTTAGGATAAAATCCGTAGCCAACTCTTGGCTTATGGGAAATCCAAGTCTATCAAGTTGGTTAACATAGCCCTTTATCTTCAGAACATGAGGACTAATTGACGCACCCTCAGTAATCTTACAAGAATGTAGGTTCTTGAATGTCTCGAACCTTTCTTGCCTAACTTGCTGTTGGAACTTTTCCTTCAGAGTTACAACCATGTTGTAGGTTTCCATTAGTTTCATGTCCTTCTGAAGTTCAGGAACCATAGTTGCTAACATAATGCATGCAACATCAGTAAAATCGTTGACATGCTTATTATGCACATCCTTCACAGCTTTCGTAGCATAGCTGATGGGTCCTCAAGGATCAGAGCATCCAGAACATACAACTTGCGTTCATGCTTGAGAACGATTCTCAAGTTTCTGAACCAGTCAAGAAAGTTAGTCCCAGATAGCTTATCCTTCTCAAGTATAGATCGCAGTGACAGGGGATTATTGTTACTTGAAGAGGCCATTGATCTACAATAAAGATTATACAGAGTTTATTTTAGTATAGAGGAATAGACTCCCACTAAATTAACAACCCTCCTAAAATATACTGTTTATTTAGGGGACTAAAATTCATATTTCACCTAATTCTATGACAGTTATGGCATGAAACACAGAACTAGATTATTTAGGTAGGTAACAGTTACCAATTACATCTTATGTAATTTTAGATGCTTTTATGAGATACAGGACATCTTATGTCTTAGCATGTTTTTATCTCATCATATGCCTAATGCCCAAAACTATTTTGATAGCTTTATTAAGTCGGACCAATTTAAATATTTAGGTAACTCTTACCCAACTTATCTCACCAAGATAACACAATACACCCAGCTATAGCTGAAACTGTATTTGTGCGATCGAAGCCTTGATAAGTGTTTAAAATTGGATGGCACAAGACTTAAGATTTAATAGAGGGATTTTATTCAGTTTTAGTGATTTTTAAGTAAACAATGAAATATCATATATTTTATTAATTTGTAGAACCACTAAACAAATTGGAGATTTTTATACTGTTCACTAATAAAAGAATTTCTGTACGCTAGGATTAGTTAGACGGCGGTCCCGCTGGCCGGTCAGCGGTGATGGTTCCGTTGACTGGTCAGTGGACGGGGGTACATGGGGCAGCGGCCCCTTTTTTTTTTAGAAGACGAATCTCAATTACGAAAATTGAAATTTGCTATAGAAAATCATATTTTTCGCTGATTTTACTATACTAAATTTACCACTTAATTTATCCAAAATTAAGTCAATTAAAATATTTTTAATTAACTCGGGCCCACATCTAATTAATCATCTTATCCTAATCCAATTAGGACTTTAGATATTTGAATCATAGCATATCACCAATAACAAACTTCTCCATATTTATCTCCTATCCAATAGGGATAACGAAATTGATTTTGCTTATATCTCCTAATCTAATTTGTTATCTATCTTTATCAAATAGAAACTTCATAACAAAATAGATATAACAAGTTAAATAAATAATTTCAAAAATTAATTATTTATTTTGGATTTAAGATATTTGAATCCTAATATATCACCAATAACAATATTCTTGATATTTATCTCCTATTCTAATTTGTTATCTATCTTTATCAAATAGAAACTTCATAACAAAATAGATATAACGAGATAAATAAATAATTTTAAAAATTATTTATTTATTTTGGATTTAAGAGATTTGGATCCTAGTATATCACCAATAACAAGATTCTTGATATTTATCTCTTATTCTAATTTGTTGTCTATCTTTATCAAATAGAAACTTCATAACAAAATAGATATAACAAGATAAATAAATAATTTTGAAAAATTAATTATTTGCAATTTCGATCTTCATCCAAATAATCACAAACATGTAATTGAATCATGAACTACTATCCCAATCGAACCTAATGGTTTCATGGATCATAGAACACGAAACTCAATTCCTTAAAATTATTCAAATTAACCTAACATGGTTACTAGCATGTACGAAACTAATTTCAATTAAATCACGAATATATGTATCATATACACAAAACATGATAATAAATCTCACATAAAACTTATGTATATCACATATACATCAACTATTAACATGCTTTCAATCATATATCATAAGAAAACATGCAATGAGTTTAATGGAATCAAACTTAAAGGCTCTGATACCACTGATAGTGTTTTGGGTTCATGTGCAGCGGAGATTACAAAACAATTTTGAGAAAAACCCCAACAGGATCCGAATCTGATTCCATTAAAACGTTTAAACTATGAAATCTTAATTATACCTCATTCGCAATGTACCTTTCTAAAGCTTAATCGATCTCTAAGGCGCGCCAACGACGAACGCCCTCTATCAGCAGTCCACACACGAACGGCGGCCGAGATTTGAAGTGCTAGCTTCGAGAAAATACCAAACCTTCTTGTTTCTCTCCAAAACGATCCAGAGCATACCAAAAACCCTAAGTCGTTTCTAAAACGATAAAAGAGTTTCGGCATTTTTCTTTTTTTTTTCTTGTATTCTAACTCAAAACGTCTATTTATACAACCCTTGTATATAGACAGTTAAGTAAATTACACATATACCCATACTTAAAGAAGTATAAGTGTAATACACTACAAGGACGTTTCTGTCATGAATTTTATCATATAAAATTCGTTTTTCTGAACCATCTTAAAATCTCGCAAAATCATTCTTAGTGTGCGACCCAATAGGCTCATATAACGTTGGCAGTGTACCAAAACACATTTTGGTATACAAGTCATAAGCGGCCTCTAGCAAGACATTATGACTATCCAAGTTGTACGAATATCAAATCGATACAACCTAATCAATAGTGTATATAACATCCTTTTGTCACACGATATCCTTTTGATTAAACATAAGGCATGAAATTATTATCCAACATGTTCAATCGTACTAGTCTTGATCTCTAGTAGACTGAAAACATCCAAGTGACATTGATCAATATCAATTTACTTAGACTAGGCCTTTTAACAGTCTAACACATCGAGGGATCCACTAGATATCTCTCTTTATATGAGAGGGACAAATTCTATCTCAATTACACAACTTCATCACATTGCTCACATAGTAATCAATCACAACCTTTATAATCGTCCGGTTAAAGACAATGTTTGATAGTGTCAAATCACTATGTTCCTAATGTTGAAGTCTCTGGTAATCTCAAGTCAGAGGACTGAAGAATATACATACATGAGAAACAACTATGATTTAATCCATGTGATGTTCTCATAGCGGGTCGGTCTAATACTTTGTTCCCTAACAAGTACTCATGATCTTGATTCGTATTTCTATACGTATGATCATCATATAATCATCAATCAAGACTCGCACTAGTCTTAATTCATTATAGTTCCCAGTATAATAATCGACTAGGGACATTTAGGATATTTTTGTAAATACCCATGGATCCTATTATAATGTAAACATGCAAATCAATTATAATAAACAACAAATGAAATCCTCTATTTTATTAACTAAAATATATTCATAATGACTATTAATGGATTGACCTGGGGCACATTTTCCAACAGAACTGGCATAACTCCATACTAGAACAGATAGTGGAGACGCAACAGATGCTACATTTTGCGCTCGCTCACTCTGCCTTAACTATCTAAATCTCTTCCTCTTCCTACCACTTCTAGACCCTCCAACTGATTGTGAGGGTGCTGACAACGTTGTCGGTGCTCCGGTGCGTGTGCTCCCAAAGCTCTTACTAGCCATGGCCCTCTTATAGGCTTCCTGTAATTTGCTTAGAGTCGTCATCACTACCATAAAATCGATCAAATCAAGTAGACCGTGTACAAAATAGTAATCCTAGTCAGCGTCAGTATCGACTGCGCAATCGACATACTCCATCAAACCTAAGTACTGATCCATATACTGCATAACAGACTCTCCGATCTGCTGTCTGGTCATCTGAAACTCAGTCCTCTTCTGATTACGGACCGTAGGAGGAATGCACTTCTTGTGAAACCTCCTTCTGAACTCAGCCCAATCCTTGGACTTACCCTTCGACGCTAGCGTCGTGCACCACCAAATATCGGCTTCGCCATATAGCAATGCTGAGGAAATACTCAGCTGTATGTGAGCCGAAGTAGCCAATACGTTGTGTATCTTCTCATAGCTCCTCATATAACTCTCTGCCACCTCAAGATTAGTTCCCCCGTGGAACATCACCGGCTGGTGTCTCATAACTCCCAAGCCTGCCTTACCTCAGCCGTCGCTTTGACACCTGTGTCAGTCAGTGTGCTCGTCGTGTCCTCTGCTGATGTCTTTGAGGTATGAGGTACTATCTCTGTCTGTGCAGGTGTCTCCTCAGCTACTGCAGGTCCTATAGTAATGGTGGGTGCTGCTGGTGTGTCCTAAACTATCGGAGCATTCCAAGCCTGAGTAACTGGAGTTGCTGACGTAGTGGGTGATGTTGTCACCTGAGCCCTCAACAGTCTAAGTATCTCCTAAAGCTGCTGATCATGTGATGTAATCATATGCGACATGCCATCCAACTGGCCCTGTACATCGCCCACACCATTACCACTAGTCCCAGTCTGATCGGCCATCACTAACTGAAAAGAAAGTGACTCTCACGATTAGGACATAGCTATCGATACTAAGATATACAACACATCAAATAGCTCATAGTCCAGTTTAATTTCCCTAATTCTCCTCACTTCCCAACTAAGACTTAAGTTAGATTCATAGGGTTCCACTCTAAGTTCAACCATTCCTAGCTTCCGCTGATTAATATCTTAATGGCTTGTGATTTAAATCAATAGTCGAGTATTTAAAACTTCAGCTTTGATACCAACTGTGACGGCCCCAATTTTCAAACCTTAAACTGAGCCTCGCTGGCCTAGACTTACGTGAAACTTCGAGCCTGTCTCGATGAATCACGCAAGACTAGTCAGCCTTTCCTTACCATTTACCATTCATTTATTAGTTTAAAACATTGATTAGTGAGTTATCATCAATACAATGGAAGCAAAAAAACTCAAACTAATCGAATAATCACAACTATTTAAATAAGACATCATAGAGTGTGGAAACCCCGCATATATATATCATCATAAATGATCAGTCAGAGGAGAACAACATATCGATATACATGCTCAGAATCTCTTATATACCGAAACCCATGTTTCAAAACAATATATGTATACAATAATACAAAAAGTCACCTAATCAGTCAAGTGGAAAAGCGTGCTCCGGTATCCTCAAAGCAAATCTCCAAGCTCTTGAGCCTTTCCCTTGCTGGTTTGTGGATCTGCACTCCGTCAAACACAAGAATGATGAGCCTAGGTAAGAAATGCCAAGCAGGACATAAATACAACATTTCAAAATAAATAAATCAATCTAATTCATGCAGATAGAAAGAAAGGAACAGGGGGCACATTAATATACAAAACTGTAATTAAATTAATCAAATATAGAGTGTTCGAAATATGCAAAACTGAATAGTAAGGAGTCCCAACCAAAAGATCGTTGAGTCGCGGTAAAGCCCAGCAGACCCGGGTTCAGGACAAGAACATGGCTTACCAGCCCTAACCCTTGTGACTATGAGATATCCACAGACCTGGATAAGAGCCCTCAACGTACCATCAATTGGGAGATATCAATAGTGTCTAGATAAGAGCTCATATCGTAGATAAACAGTAACCATGACTAACTTGCTAATGGGCCACTCAACCAACGAATAATTCCAATAAAATAAAACGATAAGTAGAGCAATAACAACAAATTAAAGCTCAAGAAATAACTGTACAATTTTCTCACTGGTTTACTTACCTGTATCCAAGCTACAATGCACTTAACGAACTCCGAAAAGTCTCCTAAGACTTCCCGTGTGTCCCATTGATGTTCAAAACTCCCTGATATTCATTTAATTTGAAATTCCCTGTTAATTACACTCATTTTATTCAATTTCCATAATTTTATTCGTTCACCCATTTGGGTCAATTACCCGAGTATTGGGTCGTATTCGAACCAATTTGGATACCAGAGAGATCCCCAAAATTTTCTGAAAAATCCCAAAATTGAGCCTGTGAACAATGCCACGTCGTGGTCGCGCCGTGGTGTTCATTGACTTGGGCGGCATCTTCTCAACGTGGGCACTGGGACTCTTTGTCCTAGACGTCGTGACCCCATAGGTCTGGACGGCGCCCTCGCGGTGTGGGGCACTGGGGCTGTCTACCCCATACGCCATGAATGGCGCCGTGAACTAGAATGCTCACAGCATTGCCACGACGTCCTGCCTAGAACGCCCATGTGTTAGGGGTTTTTGACACCCGCGGCTCGCGTCGTCGTGCTTCGAGCCTATTCCAACTTCAACTAAACATCAAATACCATGCCGAACCATCCTCGGCTCACATCAAAACCCGACCAAACCATCGATTTGCTGAAATCATTCACAAATTCTAAAAAAATCCCAAAAATTCAGAAACCTTCAAATCTCAAAAACCACTTCACAAATCCCTTATTGATCATCCATTACACCCCAATTCCATCAAAACATACCATATAAACCGTTTTCCCAAATTGTCGTCCAAAATTATCGCGATGAAAATACACAAAATCACCGCCAAAATGTAGATAATCCCGTAGGGAACCGGTATCTCACCTTAAAATCCACGTTTGATCGCTCCTATTGCGTCGAATCGCGTCGAAAACTCCGAAGCTCCACTGCTTTCTCATGTTAAATCGATGAAGAGAGAAAGAGAATGAGATAAGAGAGAGAAAAGTTGATTAGGTGGGGCTTTATACCCCTCTCTAATCCTTACTCAAGCATAAATCCCGAGGCGCATCTCATGGCTATCATTCAAGCTATCCACATAACTTGCCATACATAGATGACTCCAGTAGGTGACACAATCACTCTACTTAGTGATTTCTCGCACAATACTCGGGTTTTCGGATCCGTTTCGTACTACAACTCGCTCGTCGCGTCATCCTAGACGTACCAACATATCAACCGCGACTTTCCACTTTTAATTATTTATTATATATTTAGTCAGTGTTTTAAATTCACTATATTCCCTGGACTGCTAATTATCCAACAACTGTTCGCCCGAAACTCGTTATTCGTGTTCCTATCAGCTGAACCCGTGTCCCAATACCAACACTTACACTCAAGCGTCCTCGCACATTTGTGACATTGGAAATCATCATTTGGGTAATACAATATAATACAAAACACCAAACAAAATAACATACCTCGGCATCGACGACCGAGAATTGAATGACTGTATCACGGTGAATGGCCCTCGTACGACCTAAATTGACATGTGACACGAGTTAGATTTTAGGGTCGTTACACCTTAGCAATGAGTTTATAACAGGAATTACACAAGCTAACTGGCCTAAACTCTTTTACCGATTGAGAAGTAGGGTCATTGACAGACTAACGTGAGCATCCATCATTTATAAGGTCATTGACAGACACTCAATGTATATTATGCTTGTTCATAGGGTCATCCATGTACTACGACAATAACATAAGAACTTAAAACAAACGTTCAATGACCCTAAACATAGGGTTGCGTGAGTTTGTGTTCTCCAAATAATTATCAGCTTCAACAACCTATGCAAAAACGTCGCTTGATGGAAAGAGGTAGCAGATATGCCATTTACATTTTTCAACTCATCAAAAGACGTGCAACCCTCTATATGATTTAATATAAGACGCAAATAATACCTTTCACCTTCTATAGGACTTGTCGTCGCAATTCTACTAATAACTTGACCTCTTTTCGATGTGTCCATAATTTGGTATTTAAGTTCCACACGAAATGTTATGGGAATTGTCGATACAATAAAATTTGAACGAAAGGATCAACTTTGTTCATCTGAAAATACTCTGTTAACATCGATAATGATTTTGATTCATCTTGAATAATGTTTGGCAATGCAAATGTTTTTTTAAATGTTACCATATGTTTTCCTTCACCATGTAGTTGCAATGTAACTACTGATGAATGTATCTCATTTAGTGGAAACCCATAAATTCTCCACATTGCCTCAGGAGGCGAAACGCAACGTGCAGATTGAAATCTGTCGATCTCATCAATATCATTGCGATCATTATTAGAGTTAACACAAAACGTTATTCGATTGACCATTATAAATATATTTATATAAATGCTTGACAACTTTAATTGTCGAGCAAATCTCAACATTTAAATGACAATTAAATTTTGAAAGCAAATAAGGATTATATAAAATAAACTAACGGTTATCTAAATAGTGACCTCTGACCTTAGCTTTAATTACATCATTACGACGCCTATATTTTGGATATGAGTCTTTTCCATGACATGTTTTTGAACAAAAAGGCTTAGGAAAATTATTTTTACATTGTGCGTTTGATTTCATGCAAACATTTTTGGGATTTAATGCATCATAAGGTCCATGCATCATGTGTATCATAACTCTTTCATACAGATGATAATATTGATCTCGATCAGGTAATTTTGCTCATAAATATTGATCAAAACTTGTTGGATCTATGATTTTTGAATTAGATTTGAGAATAATAAAAAAATGAGCATCTGGAAGACCCTATAAAGACCCGAATTTAATTCGCCATTATTTATGACGTATTGCAGACGTGGCGAAAAGTTCAGACACTTGTGGGACCCGCAGCTAGGGTAGAGCATGCCTGGAGTTAGGTAAATAGTTATTTTATGTACTGATTTGTCTATGTGATGACCCAAAATTTAAAACATCCGGATCTGCGGAAAAACAATAACTAACCATATTATTTGTGCTTGGTGTGCATATTATGCGTGTAGTATATTCTGATTTATTTTATTTAAGGAATAATTGACTAAAGTAAAGGGAAATAAATAAAATAACAAGGTTGATTTGGGCCTAAGGCTTATAAGGGCGTTTTAGACTTTTTGAAGGATTTTGTTCAACCCTAGATTGTAACCTTAAACATATATAAAGATGCGATAAGAAAACCCTAGCCTCATTTGGTTGTCCTACTCAACTTTGAGAGAGAGGAGAGGAGGCTAGGAAAATGATAATGGAGTAAAACTAGGCCAAATTGAACCTATTAGAAAGTAATCTTTTCTTCCTCATCTTCTCCTCTATCTTTCTTTATGCTCCTTTATGAAAAAGGAGGGGAAAGAACCCCAAAAGAGTGGCGGCACCGCCGACGAAGGGGTGACAGTCCCATCGCTGCCGCTGGACCTAGGGGTGCCTTAATGGCACCCCCAAAACAAGATAAGGGAAGAGAGGGGTGGTCGAGAGCTACCCCTCAGTGGCTCAACTCTGCCTCCAGAGGTCGGCCGAGACTCACCGGTCCCTGGTCGGCCTGCCGGAGGGCCTCCCCAACGTCGAAAAATATTGTGGAGGTGTGGGGCGGAGTGGGGCCCCCACTCACGTAGAATCCAGGGGCTCTGGTTCGTGCTCCCATGGGTTGATTGACCCGTGGAATTATCCGAGGTTGAGTTTGACCCCTGGAGGTGAATGATCTGGCCTCTGGACTCAACCAGGGACCAAATAGTCCCCGCACAAGCTTATAGAGAGACTGGAAAACCCCCACCCCTCAACACTTAATTGAGAATGCATTCGCACTCCCCGGGGACCCGACGACGGGTCCCACCCTTGACAACATAACATCGGAACCCGACGAGGAGCCCGAACGGCATTAAACCCGCGGGACCTACACTAGTGAGGCCCAAAGACAAATAAATTAAAGATTTTGTAACTTTGTATTGAAATATACATTAATGTGATATTGTATAAATTTTCTAGTGTCACGGGAAGGTTTATACCAGGCCCGAACACATAAGGAGTTGTTATGGGCATCGCGGCGAGTCGAGGTAAGTGAGGAGCGTCGCTCATCTATCAAATATGGCATGCTATTAGTATATATTAGAATCACGATTTAAATTAAAGGACTTGGGATATTGGGTTGCATTGGTTAATGGTATGCATGTACGAGTCTTTGGAAAGTATGTGATATGAACACTTGTAGCGGATATGGTTGTGTATCCATCAAATCGAGGGGTCCGAGCTCCGACTAGCGGGATGAGACTATTCAATTCATCAAAGTGAGGGGTCCGCGCTCTTAGTCATCAAATAAACAAGTGATCACAACTGGTGATGGCTTGGAAGCACTTGTTGTTGGCTTGATAGAATTAATTGGAGTTCACAATGGCCATTGTGTCCACTAATGGTTCTCATCACTTCGATGACATGTGTTTCGGTCACTGAGTTCATACCAAAAGCTAAAATGAATTGAATAGAACAAGGACTTATATTTATTACTATTTGTTATGGTAAATCTCTTATTGGACCCCGTTGCATGAATAAATGGAATTTATTTACAAACTGTAAATTCTCTCTCTTGATGTGGTTTCTAAAGAATGTTTACTTCCTTGTTTAGTAAGTTATGGATCTACTTCCCTGCTTTGCTTGACTAGAAGCTTGTTTATACCCCTTTATGAACAAGAACCATGTTTCCTTTACTTTTTATTAAATGCTTTACAATTCGATTTACAACTTCACATGTAGATTGTTTTTGCTTTATATATAATACTTGCATGTTTGACAGTTGATCGAGGTTTTCCTCTTATTGAGCTTTGTTGGTTCTCTTAGCTCACCCCAGTTACAATACAGGTCCATCGACGAGTGTGCTAGATCGTGGCAAGGGGAAGGTTCTCATTTGAAGACTGTGTGAGCCTGGCGCAATATTATTTATTATTTTATTTTGAGAATTATTAATAAGGGTTGTAATGTAGGCAAAACCTTTGGGTAGATAAACCTTCCTTAATTAGTTTGATCTATTTATAAGCGTTTGAGGGTTTTAGAGACTTTATATTCTTTTGGTATTTATTAAATTTAAAATTCAGCATACTACTGCCATATTGTCTATATATTATTTCGCAGGTTATTTAGGCGTGCTAGACCATTATTTGGGTATTGAGTTTAAATTACGGTCTGGGCCAGACGACCCGACCCTAGGCTGGGGAAGGGTCGTTTCATTCTAATTTGCGATGTTTATGTTCAAATAAAGTTAAACGACATTGCGATGTGTATAATTATATTTCAATTGACGTGTGAGATTATGTGTTAAGTATTCACCTCGATATGCATGTCGATGCGGGTACCAGGTAGGATACAAGACGAAATACTAGGTCAAGGGAAATAATATACACATGAAATGAATTAAATGTGATAAAATAGTAAATTTGGTAGATTCCTAGTGACGCGGGGTCATGGGCGACACGCATTGGTTCATACGATAGTGTGCATGCCCGAGTGCGCTCGTTGGTGCACACAACGAAATTGTAAGAGTGAAAGTATAGGTGAATATATATTTATATATGTAATTATATATATTAAAATCAAAAATTAAAAAGAAATGTGAAATGACCAACAAGGGCATTTGTTTAAGAAGAAAGTTTAGATAAGGATGGGGGTATTTTGGTCATTTGACCCCCAAATATCAAAACACCACCACCACCTCCCATTTACTCTCATTTCTCATCAAAAATCGCAGGAGGGAAAGAGAGAAATCGAGAGGGAGCTCGACGCTAAGAGTTCGAAGGTGGCGAAGTTGAAGGTGAGTTCGTTGTTGTTGGTTGTCGATATTGTCGTTGTTGTTGTCATTGATGTTGTTGTGGTCGATGTGGTAGTGGTAGTGATGGCTTGGGAGCTCGGACGAAGGGAGATGACATAGGAGAGTCATTTCCCCCTCCTAATTGATTTATAAAAAAAATGATGAATGACGAACCAGGGAGCTCCTGGTTCGTTAGAGAAGAAGGGGGCACATGGGTGGGTCGCACGTGTGCACCCCCCTTTTGGGTTATGGGTCAGGCCGACCGACCCCAAACCGAGTGGGTCGGGCCAAACTGGCCCAGACCCGGTCGACTCAGTTGGGCTAAACCGGGTCTAGCCAAATCGGACCCGGTTCAACCCAACCCAAATAAAAAAATATATATTTATATATTCTGGAGATTTCAGAAAATTGGAGAAAATAGCTAAAAATCATGGAAAAATTCAAAAAAAATCTAAAAAAAATGTGTGAAATTAGAAAAAGCATTTAAAAATAGGTTTCGAGGTTTTTCAGGTATTTTGATACCCCGGTGTAACTTGAAAAATGTGTCCCAACTAAAAATTTGAAATAAATTCTATTTTTTGTTGTCAAAATATAAAACCATTTAATTTGACACTAAATCACATAAAACAGTTTATTTAGACACCAGGGATTTATGAGATTATAATTGGGTATAGGGCACGCATTTCGAGTAGTGAGCGGAGTCGGACTGGGGATTATTTTTGGGACATTGAGCGCGGTTTGAGGTGTGTAGTATCCCAACTGAAATTACTTGAGTATTTAGTTCTTTTGACATTTGAATTCAATTAATGTATTTCAATACTCTATTCTTAGATTGTGGTTTAATGAGTAGACGTTAAGCGAGGCTCCCAATGTGCTATTCCAGTGTGTATGCCCACTAGACCATAACACGTGCTACCAAATCGGTCTCGGTGAATGGCACAACCCGAGTATCATGTTGTAGCATGTGTCGGTAAGTCGTAGGTGTAACGTCAACCATCAAGCGGATCCAGATACTAGCCCTACTTGAGTCAGACTCGCCGACAGTATTCTTTGGAAAAGTCTGGATTATGGTGCTAGTCTGGCCCCAAGTTCTAAGAACACACTTTGAGCTTTCACTAATATCTATCCATGCGATGAGCATAGTTGCCTGTATTTATTTTCGCATGTTTATTTAATAGCTTTATTTAAATTTCAGTATTGCTCACTTAATTTCCTTAGGAATACTCACTCTGGACTCGTCATCTAGCTTTTGTGATGGTTTGAGTGCAAATCCTAGTATGAGTAGGGGTAAAGGCAAGCTTCTAGAGTACCGCTGATCTAGAGACAGATTGCTTGACTCGTATGTTTGTATTATATATATATATATTGTTTTCATTTTGGGATATGAAAATTGTGAGATACCTTGCTATACTATATTTTGATATTTTGAGACCTTTGAGGTATATTTCTTGATATGTGATGATTACATGGGTTTTTCACACTAGGTTTATGGTTTATATCACATAATTCGATGTTTATTATCTGAGATAATATGTTTTTAGACTTCCGCTGTGATGATTTGAGGTTAAAATGATAACTTAGCATATAATCAGTGTTCAGTACAATTTAAGCAATAAAATTATTAATTAATAAGGTTTAAAAGTAATAAATGGGAGATGTAATCCAATGTGGTGCACAACTATCACTGGTAAGACAGATTGTGGGTGCATATTGGCCTGTGGCGGTTTGTTTGGAAAATGGACCGTTACAGACCCCCTTTTTAAAATTCTATGACATACACACAGGCTGCAATAGGTTCAAATATTTGTTTTTAAACAAATCTTTCTTAAGCTTTTCTAATTTTGCTCTAAATATTCGAGTAGCAAGATCAGGTCGATTTTGAGCTTTATCATTGAATTGGAGTTCTTGTTTTATTTAAGGCCAATTAGGGTTGAAAGTGATAGTAAGAAAAATATTCGATTTTCCAAAATGCTGGACCAATGCCATGGCATCCATGTATCTTTTTTTCGCATCTCTTAGGCCACCAATAAATGATGCAGGGAGGATAATTCTTCTACCGATTTTTTAAGCTTTTTTTCACCAACTCCAATGCTATCAATTATTCCTTGATATAATTCAGTCCGTATTTCCTTTTGATTAAGAAATTTAATCTTGTTGTTCTACTTTAACATACATATCTACGACATATTGCTGGAAAAGACGTCTAGAATGCAGTAAAATACACTTACTTGATGGTCTAATTTGAAGTTTGTAGCAGTAATATTCTCTACATGAAATGCAACCCCTCCTTCGCTTTGAGGAAAGAAATAAGAAAAAAAAGAAAAAAAATAAACCCCATAAAAAATTGTGTCAAACAACATAAACCTCACAAATATCAATAACAACAACAAAATTTATCCTTAATTGACCTTCTCTTTCATTTGCAATCAACTGATCAACTGAATTCACATTATATGGGTTCACTACATCCTCCCTTAACATTTAATATGATGATTACCCTTTGCTTTCTTAAGAATTCTTTGATGCCGACCACTATCACCATATGGAAATAGCAGCGGATATTACAATGGGTTATAACAACCAAAATGATATTGTACTCTAAGACTGTTGCCACCATGGGTATGGACAATCAAATCACGCGTTGTGGGTTGTGATTCAGAATTGTTGTCTGTCCAAATTGCTCAAACTTCTGACGCAATAGGAGCATTATGAACTCGCTGATCTAAGCCTACATCATATTTTATACAAATTTTGAGACTCTGTAATTCTGCAACACTACCTAAACTTCGAAAAAAATAGAATATGGATTGATTGCAAGTACGTTCATTAACTTCTTCAAAATATCTTTATCCATGTTATCTGATGAAGTAAACCGATTTTGTAGTTCACGTTTAGGGTTTGCAAGTATGAAGGATGCTCATTAGATGGCAATAGTTGATTGATATAATGATAAATTTGTCCTTGAACTCTAAATGTATATATACTTTTATTATCAAAACATATATCATTATCGCGTTTGACACCAAAACATGTGAATGCAAAGTTATTATTATATATACGTATATACTTTCATAATTGTTCTGATTCTCTATCATTTGAGGTAAATAATCGATATAATGTGTCAGACACATTGTTCATCACAAGAGAAATCTGTCCATCACCACAACATAAATTTTTTGTCTCACTAAATTTTTTTTTTCATGGCAATTAACACATTGTTAGTGGTGGCAAGATATAAGTAGTTTTCACAACATTAGAAAATAATTTGTGTTTGTAATTATTTTCATTTTTCTCTTGTGACATTCTTAATATATCAACCAACTACCAACATCTGAAATTGAATGAACCAAAAAATTGAAAAAAAAACTCATCACTAATTGATGTATTTAATAACAAAGAAAATTACGAGCGAAATATAAAATATAAATCTTAAAGAGTTGTTACCTGGTACAATGTTGAAAAAATCCATTTGATCTGTTCGTTTATCCATAATATTTCCTCATAGAATGTGTTGGTTGTCAATATTTTTTTAGTGAAAATATACAATAAAAAGTGCAAAAAGTAATTTAATAAAGATCTTGACAAACTAAAACAATATACATAGATGCCTACTTGTATTTCTTTTCATAGTTTCACAATGAAAAAATAATTATTATAAATATCAACACATTAAGACAACATTATATTATAACACAATCACCTAAGAAATTACGATTGCTACATAAATATTGAAATAAGTTTTGTCCAACGGCAAAGAAATTAAACTATAAAAGTGGGAGAAAAAAGAAAAAAAATGCTTCACATACCTCATCATTGGATGATTGGTCAGTTTCTTCATTCACTAACTCAATTATTGAAAGCCCTTTAAAGATAAAGTTATCTTGTGTCGAAGTGGAACCTAGAAAATAAAAAATGTACTTTTTCAAATTAATTTTATAAATAAATAAATAATCATCAAGCAAACTTCGATCTATGACAATACTATAAATTAATAATCGGGAAAGCTATATGATTACCCTTTTCGTAGTTGACATTATGTTCAAGAAGAGGCTCCACCCATTCTTCATTACATCTATTCGTGTTTGAGTTGTAGTTGCATTTGACTCGATCACATCCTCTTGTATGTGGACCAATTTTGATATTTTCCACACATTGTAATGACTTCTTTTTTATATGCTATTCTATGAGCACACCTTCTTTTCTCTTTCTCTTCTTCCGTCAATTGTGCGTTAAAGTCTCAACGTCTTTTTTTTTAGTAGGAACACGACCCAAAAAAATGGGTCGAGAATTATACTGTGCTATCGCACTTATCTTGTGCTAACAAGAGGGAAATACAATGAGGCCTATGTTTAATCTATGAGCTCCATACTGCAATCCGAGTGCATTCTTCGCTAGGAAGTCTACACAAGCATTAGTACATCTGGGATGTATCTAATGTAGCTACCCTCCATCTGATGAAGAGTCTGTTGAATCTCCTCGATCTGGTAGTCCATGAAAACCAGAGTATGACAGGGATCCATGAGCGAAACAACTTCTAATGAGTTTGTCTTGATCACCACCTTAGTGAGTCCTTTCTCCTTTGCCATGTGGACTTCGTACCATAACGCCTAAATTTCTTCTGACAAAGGTGAACAACTGCCCAACTTGACTTGGAAACTAGAGATGAACTCTCCTCTGTCATCTCGTAATAGCTCTACAACGGATGAGCATGCGAAGTCATTCGTTACTACCCCATCACACTTCAACTTTGCCCAACCCTTATCCGATTTCCTCCATCGTGTCTCCCTCTTAGCTTGCCTTTCAAGACCAGCGGTGCGTGTTTGAGTTCCACATCTAATTATCTCATCTGTTCTACCTCGAGGTTGAGAAATCACCTCCATAACTGATGCCTGGATACCCTTTAAGACAAACTCGTTTCTTATGAACTAAAGAACCCAACACGTGACACCAAACATGGTCTTCCAAGAAGAGGCACATTCTTTCATATTAGAATCCAACCATTCTCTTTGGCTATCACTAAATAAGTTAGGACTCTGTCTTCCCATCAAAAGACTTTCCCAGACTGTCCTTGATACCTTTTGTTCATTTTCATCTTTATAGCATTCTCTTCTTTTTCTCTTGGTACCTTTTCTAGTCGTACCTCCACATCTAGGGATGCAAATGGGTAGGGTAATACCCACAGGTGATGGGGATTTACCCTAACGGGTATGGGTATGGAGATTTTAAATGGGTGTGGGTGTGGGGGTGGGGATTGATACGAAATCTCATACCCACACGGGTATGTGTACGAGAATGAGTGATAAAATATACCCACGAGGATCCCCACGAGTCGAGATACCCATGGGTGACACCCACAGGGATCCTGATACCCAATGGGGATACCCATAAGGATCCTCATATATCAATTATACACAATATGATATTTATTATTTATACACCATATGATATTTATATATAAATATAATATAATATTACATAGTTTCCACCCGAAACATTCATTATACACATGACAAAAGTCCTTAATGAGATTTTGAATTGTTAACACTTAGAAGTTAGAACTTTAATTGCATGATATGTTATATTTTATTTTTGTTGGAATTTCAACAATTGTGTTGTTATGTATGTATTTTTGATTCCTTATCTCTTATAATTCTTTTTTTGAGGAAAATTAAGTGGGATCGAAAAATATTTTTCCCATAGGAAAATCCCCATGAAAATCCCAACGGGAATCCCCAATGGGGAATGAAATGGGTAAAATGTTTTACCCACGAAGATTTGATGGGTATGAGGATGGGTACTAAAATTCATCCCCAAATGGGTATGGGTATAGATATGAGTGATAAATTTTTTAGTGGGTATGTATGTGAATGAGGTCTCATCCCCTACCCTAACAATTTACATCCCTATCCACATCCTATAACTAATACATAAGATATTGTAAGAATCTGACCAAAATGTAACAAGTAATATGTTCGCCTCTAAATGAAAACAGGAAAACATGTACATGCTTAACACTTTTCCAAAAGCATTCAATTTAAAAGAACAGATCTTGTAAAGAAAGTTCATACAAAAAAGAGGAGCTGATTGCATGTAAGAGAAAATAACATCTACCTTGATTGTGATTTTTTTTTTCATTCGGTTCATAGGATCTATACTTAAAACGTCTTTATTAGTGAAATAATAATTGTGTGATTTATATTCTTTGTAGTGTATTGGTTTCGTTTTAAAGATAATAAAATAACTTGCAATTTTAAATGATGGTAAATTTGAAAAGATAAATTATAAGAAACTAATCAAATCGGGCATCACCTTTGTAATAATGTATATAAAACATATCAACATAATGCCTTTGCAACTTTCTCCTTTCTCTATGCAGTATTTACTTAAAGTCATTCCACGTAAACATAAATCTATATGGAACAATGTATATTAAACCAAATAGAACAAGCGTAATGGAAGTTTCGATGCCGACTCTGTGTAGAGTTTTTTTGACTTATTGAGTTGAAAAGTCATGGTGATATAATTCTTCTTCATTTGGTATTTGAGAAAATGTTTTCCCAAAAATAAAAAATCTCTAAAGCTCTAAACATATGACATCAGTCATCGGAACAAAAATAAAGGACAAAAGAAAACACACGCGAAATATTCCTCCTCATCAAACAAACCATTTACTAATTTTTTATTTTTATTTTTTTTTTATGATGGGATAGACTTGAAGGCAAACCATTAAAAAGTAAGACATATATTATGCCAGAAGTAAATAAAACCAAATCAGAAATGAAGAGCGAACTTATAAAGATTAGAATAAAAAAAAAGATTAGAATGAAGATCGAGATGATAAATAGTCATCTCGCCTGGCTTCAATGGCGTCAGCGAAGGGATTAAGACTTGGGATTGAAGAATGGTTTTCTTCTACCAATTCGATCAATTGTTCATCACAATCTTTCAAAATTCAAGAATCGTTAAAGTTTTTTTTAGAGGAAAGAGAATTTGATTTGAGAACCTATGCTACCAACTTAGAAAAGAAGATCGAAGATCAGTAGCAGCGACGAAGATCGAAGTTCGAAGAGAAATCGAGCCACTAGAAAGAAGGACAGCGGTAAAGAATCCCCTTTGCTTGCACGGCAAGAAAACATAGGTTCAGTGTTGAATTGGTTGATAATTTGTATTTCACAATCTCAACGCCAATCCAACTATGCAAGAGAATCCAATAATGGAACATCAAAAGTCACGTTATCAGCACGTGATGGAAGAGGTAATGGGAAGAGTGTTGAAAGATCTACAGCGAAAGGGCTTTTCGATTATCAATCTTCAGATTTGGTTGATTGATCTGAGCTTACCATGCGGATATTATGGTTGGGGTGAATGAATTGAGATATTTTCGGGTTGTGTGGTCTTTTTTTTTTTTTTTTTTTTTCCAGAGTTGTGTGGTCTTTTTGCTGGGGTTTTTCAAAAAGTAGGGTAAATTTACTTTAAAATTCATTAAATAGGGTAAATTTCTTTAAAATTTTAAAAATAATGTATTTCTCCTTTAGTAGAGGCGTCATTGAGTCTGATGTGGCGGTGAGTGGGTGATGTGGCAATTCCAATTGCATGAATGACTCCTTTTGTAAAGGAGTCATTCATACATTGTCATTCATACAATGTGACTTTGTATGAATACTCCTTTTGTAAATGAGTCATTCATACAATTGAAATTGTGATGTGGCTGTGACATGGCGATGTGGCGGTGGGTGTGTGAGGTGACAATTTCAATTGTAAAGGAGTCATTCATACAATTGAAATTGTAACGTGGCTGTGACATGGCGATGTGGCGGTGGGTATGCATTTCATTTTTGTATGAATGACTCCTTTACAAAAGGAGTCATTCATACAATATTACTTTGTATAAATGAGTCTTTTTGTAAATGAGTCATTCATACAATTGGAATTGTGATGTGGCTGTGACGTGGCGGTGGGTGTGTGAGGTGACAATTTCACTTGTATGAATAACTCCTTTTGTAAAGGAGTCATTCATACATTTCTTTTTTTGTATGAATGACTCATTTACAAAAGGAGTCATTCATACAAAGTCACATTGTATGAATGACTCCTTTTGTAAATGAGTCATTTATACAATTGAAATTGTGATGTGGCTGTGACATGGCGATGTGGCGGTGGGTGTGTGAGGTGGTAATTTCAATTGTATGAATGACTCATTTACAAAAGGAGTTCTTCATACAAAGTCACATTGTATGAATGAGTCCTTTTGTAAAAGGAGTCATTCATACAATTGGATTGTGATGTGGTTGTAACGTGGCAATGTGGTGGTGGGTGTGTGAGGTGACAATTTCAATTGTATATACATTTCATTTTTTATATGAATGACTCATTTACAAAAGGAGTTATTCATACAATTGAAATTGTGATGTGGCTGTGACGTGGCGATGTGGCGGTGGGTGGGTGAGGTAGCAATTTCAATTGTATGAATGACTCCTTTTATAAATGAGTCATTCATACATTTCATTTTTTGTATGAATGACTCATTTACAAAAGGAGACATTCATACAATGTGACTTTGTATGAATGACTCCTTTTGTAAATGCGCCATTCTTATTAGGTGGCTGCCACATGGGATACATTAGTGACGTGGCGTCACGTAACATGAATGAAGCCTTTACAAAAGGTGTCATTTGTGTTAGGTGGCTGCCACATGGGATACATTAGTGACGTGGCGCCACGTAACATGAATGACACCTTTATAAAAGACGTCATTCGTGTTGGTCAGATGACGTAACGCTACGTAACACAAATGACACCTTTTGTAAAGGCGCTATTCGTGTTGGTCAGATGACGTGGCGCCACATAACACGAATGACACATTTACAAAAGGTGTCATTTGTGTAACACAATGTTTAAAGCTAATTACGCATTTTCAAAAGGTAATATAATCTAATTAAAGAATAAAAAAAAATTTACAATAATTTACAAATTAAAAAAAAAAAATGTACGGATGTAATTTTTTCCATTTTGCTTGGGTTGATATAAGGGTGGTTTTTTTTGGGTTAGGATATGGCGTCATATGGGCCTTTGAACAGGAATGAATAGTCTGCAGCATCTATTTATCCAGGCCGGTACAGCTGCAAGCCTGCTACAATTAAAATATCTCAAACGTCGTCCATGACCATCAGATCACCTCGTTTCACGAGCTCACATCTCAGAGATTGCAAATCAGAAAGTAACTTCAAACCAGAAGTTCAATTAGAGATGAAAACAGGGGGTTTATAAAATGGTTTAACGGACAAGTGAATTTGAAGATCGTTTGAATCCAAGACGGCATAGAGAGAGAGAGTGAGTGTGTGTGAGCGACTTCTTCGATTAGTGGGAAGAGTGTTAAAACAACTACAGTGACATAGCTAAGATTGTATCTTCACAATCTCAATGTCAATCAAACTATGCAAGAGAGCCCAATAATGGAACATCAAAATTCACGTTATTGGCACGCGATGGAAGGGGTAATGGGAAGAGTGTTGAAAGATCTACAGTGAAAGGGGGATCAAAGCTATTTTTATATATGTAAAGATATCTAGTTTCATGCATAGCAATTAATTAAGGAAAATGTTAAAGTTCCTCAGATTTTAACCCACATTAGACACCGACTGTGCACATATCTCGAGACCAAATGAACGACACTTGAGGAAGTCAGTGCCCAATGTGAGTTAAATCTAGGTAACTGTAGTGGGCCTCATTAATTAACTTAGAAATAAAGAACATGATAACCATGTTTTAGAGAAAAAGAAGATTAAGAGATAAACTAGTATTTCTTCAAAAGAAAAAAAAAAGAGATTATCTAGTAAAACAACAACTTACCTTGTCAAAATGTATGGGGCTTATTAAAAAAGTAAGGTTGTTTTACTTTAAAATTCATTAAATAAGGTAAATTTTTTAAAAATTTTAAAAATAATGTATTTTGTCTTTACTAAAGGCGTTATTAAGTGTGACGTGTATGAAGTGGCGGAACAATACACGAATGACGCCTTTTGTAAAGGCGCCATTCGTGATGTGGAAGGTGACATGGCGAGCAATACACGAATGACGCTTTTACAAAAGGTGCCATTCGTGATGTGGAGGGCCAAATATGAATTGATATATAAAATAGATTGGCAACGGGGAGCCCCGTCGTCAATTTATTTAAGTTTTATAATATATATTATAAAACAATATATATAATATATATATATTATATATATATATATATATTTTATATATAATATATATATATATATATAATATAATATATATATAATGTAATATATATATATTATATATATATATATATATAATATTTTATATATATAATATATATTCCTGACTGCTGTTCCTCTCTCTCTCAGCTTACACACTCTCCTCTCTCCTTCAGCCCTATTACATCCGTACGGTTGTTTTGTTTTGTTTTTTTTTTGTTTTTTTAATTCGTAAATTATTGTGGTTTTTTTTTATTCTTTAATTACAGTATATCGCCTTTCGAAAAGACGTAATTAGCATGAAACACACATGGCCCAACACGAATGGCGCCTTTACAAAACACGAATGGCACCTTTACAAAAGACGCCATTCGTGTTAGGTCCGCCACATGGGATGGGAGGACACCACGCATGCAGTGAGAGGACACCACGCATTCAGTGAGAGCAGTGACGCGTGAGATGCCACATGGGAGGACACCACGTATGCAGTGAGAGCAGTGACGCGTTGCAGAGATTCTTTGCATGCATGCAGAGAATCTCTGCAAGCACCCCCTACACCCCCTATCGACAACCTAGGGTCGTCAATGGGGGGTTGAATGTTGGTTGGGGATGGTGAGAGGTGTTTAAGTGTTTAAAAGAGGGAGAGGGAGAGAGGCAGTGAGGCAGTGCGAGAGAGAGGAAGAGAGTGTGTGGGAGATCGAAAGAGGCAGTAGCGACGGCGACGGCGAACGGAGGCAGCAGCGGCGGCGGCGAACACAGGCGACAGTGTAACTGTGTGTGTGTTTGGGTTGAGTTTGTGAGCCAAGAGAGAGAGAGGGAACAGTTGAGAGGGAGAGGGGCTTATTAAAAAAGTAGGGTTGGTTTTCTTTTAAATTCGTAAATTTCTTTAAAATTTCAAAAATAATGTATATCTCCTTTAGTAAAGGCGTTATTGACGATGACGTGGCGTGATGTGGCGGTGAGGTGGTGATTTTTATGAAATGACGATGGGATTG
Source organism: Stephania japonica (assembly GCA_039657345.1). NCBI lineage: Eukaryota > Viridiplantae > Streptophyta > Magnoliopsida > Ranunculales > Menispermaceae > Stephania > Stephania japonica. The sequence goes on from CM077559.1 coordinate 40,630,037, forward strand.
GCGACGGGGAGCCTGTCGCCAAAATCGATTGGCGACGGGCTCCCCGTCGCCAAAATCCATTGGCTATATTATATATGTAAAATATATATATATATATATATATATTCATGCAATCCAACGTGGCATCACGTAACACGAATGGCGCCTTTACAAAAGGCGCCATTCGTGTTGGTGCGCCACGTCAGCTTGGGCAATGTAACGACCCGAAAATTTATGTTATTTTTGGGTGATGACGTGTACTATTGAGTGATACTCGTGTCTGTGTGATGAGGCAGTGACGTCGATAAACGAATAGTGATTGCCTCGAGAAAACGTGTCAAATGGGTTCGACGAGCGAATTATGGGTTTACGGTGTCCTGAGGGAAAATATATTTAAATAAAACACTGACAAAATAATAAATTAATATTCGCGGAGTGATACACGGGGTTATAGGCGACACATGTGGGTCGTACGGTAGTGTGCACGCCCGAGTATGCTTGTTGGCGCGCACGACGAAATTGTAGGCAAATATATATATTTATATATGTATATGTATGTAATTTATTATATATATACATATAAATATTAAAAATCAAAATTTAAATGCAAATGACCAATAAGGGCAAGCTGTTTATAAAGTAATGGATAAGAATGGAGGGGTATTTTAGTCATTTGACCAACCCTCCAAAATATCCACACCCACCACCGTCCTCACCATTGAAAATAGAAGAAGAAGGTGAGGGAGCCGCCGAGAAGAAAGAGAGCGGAGAAGAAAGAGAGCGGGAGACGAGATCGAGTGCTCGGGGAAGCGGCATTGATGGCGTTGGCGAGGTGAGGTAAGTGTAAATGTTGTGATTGTTGGTGTCGTTGGGGTTGTTGTTGATTCGTTGTTGTCGTTGTTAAGTTGGAGAGGAGGCTCGGACGAACTGCGTTGCAGTTTGTCCGAGGATGACGACGGCAGGGGAGTAGTCTCCCCTGCCTAGATCGAAGTTGTGGTTGGGAAATCCCAACCACAAATCAAAAAAAAAAAAAATAGGGCCCTGTTCGTTCGCTGGAATTTTTCCAGCGAACGAACAAGGAAGAAAGAGAAATGGGTCGGGTCACTTGACCCGACCTTTCGGTCAAACCGGGTCTGACCCGGGTTGATCGGGTCAGACCGGGTTTGACCCGGTCAGGGCAGTCCAGACCCGACTGGGTCGGGTCAGACCCGGCCCGGGACCCACAATATTATATTAATAAATAATTATTTATTTTAATTAAATATATTTAAAAGGATTTTAAATTGAAATAAAATTCCAGAAAATAGGAAAAATTCATGAAAAATTCTGAAAAATTATATAAAATTATATTTTCATCAAACAAAGAGAAATTTGGAAATCTTCATGAAAAGTAAAGTATTCGGGGTTCTTATGACGCATTATGTCGAGGTTTTTGTCTTAAAAAACGTGATATTGGAAAAAATAGCCAAGAAATTTAGAAAAAAATTATTATTAACGAAAATATGGGAAATGGATTTAAAAATCCAAAATTTTCCAAAATGGCCCTAACATGATGTAAATGGATCAAAAATAATGACCAGGTGTCTAGTAGATTGGTGACAAGCGTGCAGAGTCGTTTGGTGGCGTGTGAGAACTGTAAGTGGAGTTTCGTGCAGTATTTGTGAGTAAAACCAACCAGAGTATTTACATTATTTCAATTGTGCATTTATTTGAGCTATTATGTTTGTTGAGTAGTATTCTCTTGTGGATCATATGAATTGTTGAATTCCCTTTGTTATATCCATCCTTGTTAATTTATCGGCTTGATTTTGATTGGATTCCTCAATGAGTGGTCTATTTGTGTCTAAGTGGACATCATGGTGCTCACGGTCTATGCCGTGAGTACACGGACTCTGGACGTGGTTAAACCCGCAGTTTGGAATTACGGTGACCGTATGTTGAACTGTGTGTGATGCTGCGGTACCCCTATGCGAACTAAGTGTGACCTGGGGTTAAATGCCTTATTCTAGACTGTCTTGGGTTTGTGTAGGTCCAGAGTTTGTCTTGGAAGTCAGGTTGTAAACCAAGTGTGGCAACCTGGTGGACTTAGAACACTTAGATTCCTTTTCTTTTGGCTTTGTGTTCTTGACACTCATTTATCGTTGTTATCTTCGTTATTTCACTTATCATGTGGTCTTTTATATTCTTCGTGATATCCATGCATGATACTAGTTTAGCCATTTACTTGACATTTGGAATACTGTTTAGACTCTATTGGTATTTTACTCTCTACATCACTGTACTCACCGTCTAGTTTGTGACGGTGGGCAGACCGACGAACAGACCAAGGTAAGGGATTAGCGCTAGGCGATTGAAGGCGAGAACTACGAGGCGTTCTCCTCTGGCGTATTGAGTATGTTTAATTTGTATTAAGTATCTATATTGTTTTGTTAAACATGGGACTATGGGTTATGAGAAATCTTGGGCATGTAGGACATTGTTGATACTCACTTTTGATTCATATGATAGATATGATTACGGGGTTTCCACACCCTAGGATTGTCTTAACTGGTGTGTCTTGAAGTTATTGATTAGTTTGGAGTTTAAGTGCTTCCGCTGTATCTGATAATAACTCACTAATTAATTAACTTCACTTATAAATATGTAATAAATGGTAAATAGTAAGGAAGGCTGACTAGGCCTGCGTGACTCAGCGAGACTGGCTCGGGGGTTTGCGTAGATCTAGGCCGGGTGGTGCCCAATTTAAGGATTGTGGAATTTGGCGCCGTCACAGGCAACTTTAATTACTCCTTTTGAAAAGGCGATATACTTTAATTAAAGAATAAAAAAGAAAATCACAATAATTTACGAATTAAAAAAAAAATACCGTACGGATGTAATTTTTCCAAATGTATGATCCCCCCCTTTTCTGCAACAGTGGTTTGAAAAAATCCATCTCCCATAGAAACTCAATATCAATATTAGCAAAAATGGTTGCATCATCCTGTGCAATACGCAAATCAACGACTTTGCAGGCATGCCATCTTGTACCGCAGCACCTAGCAGCATTGCACTGTTGGAGTCGCTAATCTACGCCAAAACACAATATTTTATTAGTAATTTTTGATATAAAAAATGCAAATAAAAAAATAAAAAATAGGAAAGATAATACAAGACTGAAAATACATCTATCTATCGACTGTACTGACAATAACCAGGAAGGTGTAAGAATCATTTCATTTCATTCCATATATGAAGCAAGGGCTCCTACATTAGTACTTGTGTGTATATATGTAAAGTTGAAGGAATCCACGACAAGCTCTGAACGTTAACACAAAGTAAGTTGATAGCAACAGTCAAAGGGGGTGAAATGTAAAGATATGATATGGGACAAGTAAACTGACAAGGCTATGGATTCAAGTTTGCAATCAATCAATCAAACAAATCAGTTGGCAATAAAAACATTGAAGGATTTCGGTATATGAAAAATAAGACTTTTTTGTGCCAAGAAATTCCATCGGCACATAGAATTATTTAGAGTTCCTGCTTTCTTAACAATGTGCACGCTGCAGTGCTCACCAATTGGCTCCACAAGGTCATCTCCATTAGAAAGCACTGCAATCGTTGGTGTAGGATATACCTGAAATGAAAAGTATGCAAGCTTTCTCAGAAGCATTTTGCTTCCAAGTATGCGCAACACTTGAGATTTGAAGAATGCAGACCACAAGATACACCGAAGAAGGGCTATACCTTTGCCATCGTTGCTCCCACAGTAGTGAGCAGGCCAATTTCAGAAGTTTCATTCATCACACCTTAATACAGTTGTTTCTTTCTCACTATTGCACCCTTGAGCAAAAGACCATTACATCATTCTTCTAAGAAAGAAAAACTTCATGCTTGAGCTTTATATACTAGCAATTGGTGGGACTGACTTGACCCTATGAGATTAGTTGTACCCGAAGGGTGCGAATACCCATAGTTATAAAAAAACAAAAAAAATACTGGCAATTAGATATGCTTACATATTACGTAGACATAAATGAACAGATGGTACCCTCTTTTCTTACCACATTTAAGCGAAAATTAAGGTTAGTGACTACAAGTAGTCTGATAGTGATAACAAAATACAAGTACCATAAAACCTTAACAAAATCATAAAGGGATACTGAAAAGTATAAGACATCCATAGTTAAGGCTGCATAATTCAAAATAAATCTGTCGGGAGCCTAGAGGTAAATATCTTCAATATACATGTGCAAATAGAATTATCAAATGTTTTTTTGTGCACATATGCATGCGGTGTAGGATACACGACACACACGTTCTGTGTACCGCAAATTGTTCTAAAATTTCCTAGTAGATAGCTTGCTACTCCAAATTTCTTAGTATTGCTAGTGAATTTATACATGTGTATGGAACCTAAAGCATGATTCATGAGTCATTGTCAAACTCGCATAGAAGTAACAAGGGTATAGATCATTTAGACAAAGAGCGACATTAAATGTCAAGTGATTGACAAGTATAACAAGTATTCTGGCTCATATCAACAACCAAGTTTTGGAGAAGTGAATAGTTTATCTCAAATTCTCTAGCAAATATTCAGAGTTTGTAGTAGTATATACCACATGCTTAATGCCAAAACCTTGTTGAGCATTCACAAGTATTCTGTTCGCTTTTGTTCTCCCAAAGCAACTTTTTTTTCTTTAGTATCTTTAAGTTGTGTAGAATAGGCAACATCAGGTACGGGTTCTATAGAAAAAAAAAGAAATTATATTATCGGGTAACAAAACAGGAAAAATTGCATTGCGCTAAAATCAATTCAGCTTCTCTCTTTCTCCTAATTAATATCGACATTTTGTATATCTCGATCAAGGTCTTTAGTTATACTTTACAATTTTTCCTTATCAGATTTTTCCAAATGAAATGATACTATGAAAAGAGAAGGCCAAACATACCAAAATCAGCATCACAATCAATGGAGAACAACAACAACAACATAACCTCAGTCTCAAATTAATTGGGATCAGCTATATGGATCAAACTCTTCTATTGTGCTCGGTTTAATGCAATTGATGGTGAGCTTTCCAAACCATTCAAGTCCCTCTTAATTAATGCATCTCAGGTTAACTTCGGTCTACCTCTACCTTGTCGAATTTCTTCAGTTCCTATTAAGTCAAGTTTTCTAGTGGGGGTATCTGTAGGCCCTCTTTGCAGGTGACCAAACCACTATAACCGCCCTTCCTTAATATTTGAGTCAATTGGTGCTACTCCTACTTTTCTTTAGATTTTTGTAGTTCTTATCCTATCTTTACGAGTTTTACCACACATCCACCTAAGCATCCTCATTTCTGCTATGTTAATTTTATGTAATTGTTGTTGCTATATCGCCCAACATTTACTTCCATAGAGCATAGCTGGCCTATTTGCGGTCCTATAAAATTTTCCTTTTAACTTGGTAGGCATATTTTTATCACAAATCACACCAGTTGCACTCCTCCATTTCTTCCATCCAACTTGAATTCTGTGTGACATCATTCTCAATATTACCATCATTTTGTATGATTGATCATAAATATCTAGTGTTTCACCTTAGGAACTTCCACTTCCTCTAATTTTACCACTTCATCATCTCGATGTCTCGTATTTCTAAACTTACAGTGTATGTATTCAGTCTTCGTCCTACTCAACTTAAAACCTTTAGATTCTAATGTATTCCTCCAAAGTTCTAATTTCTTATTCACTCTATCTCTTGTTTCGTCCACTAAGACAATATCATCTATAAATAACATACACCATGGTATATCTTCTTGAATATGCCTAGTTAGTACATCCATTACTAGCGTAACGAAATATGGGTTTAAAGTTGATCCTTAACATAGTCCTATCATAATGGGAAATTCTTTTGTAGTTCCTCCGAATGTCTTTATACTAGCTACTACTCCCTTGCACATATCATTAATTATTTCTATGTATCTAGCATGCACCTCTTTTCTTTCTAGAACCCACCAAAGAACATCTCTAGGAACCCTATCATATGCTTTTTCAAAATCTACAAATACTATATGAATATCCTTTTTTCCTTTCTCTATATTTTTCCATCAATCTTCTTACAAGGAAAATTTCCTCCATAGTTGACATTCCAAGCATGAAGCCAAATTGATTATCTGATATTGTTATTTCTCTTCTTAACCTATTGTTAATTATCCTCTCCCAATGTTTCATAGTAGGACTCATAAACTTAATTCCCCAGTAGTTTGAACAACTTTGAATGTCTCATTTGTTTTTGAAGATTGGTACAAGCGTGCTTCTTCTCCAATCCATTGATATGCGCTATGATTTTAAAATTTTGTTGAAAAGTTTTGTTAGACAAGTCAATCCAATTTCTCCTAAGCATTTCCAAACCTCTATGCATATTTCATTCGGGCCACATGCTTTCCCTATTTTCATCTTTTTCAATGCCTCTTTTACTTTCGAAATTCTAATATTGCGGATAAGGTTACATTTCTTTCTTGGTGTGGGTTTTCATCTACTATGATATAAATTTGGCCATCATTAAATAAACTATCAAAGTAGCTTCTCCATCTCTCCTTAATATCGTCTTCGTGCGTTAAAACATTTTGATTTTCGTCCTTAATACATCTTACATAGCTTAGGTCTTGTTTCTTTTTCTCTTAATTTGGCTAGCCTATAAATATAATTTTCGCCATCTCTATTACCTAACTTTGTATATAGATCTTCCATGAAGTTTGTTTTAGTTTGACTAACTACTTTTTAGCTTGTTTTCTAGCTTCTCTATATTGATTGTACGCATCTTCATCTTGACACCTAGGTATAGAGAACAGTCATGAAAAAAACCGTTAAATGAACTCGTAAATGTTTCAAACTAGAACTTGATTGAGCATAAACAAAAAAGGGCAATCTAGAATCTTGATATAACCAAACATAATAATAAACATGTTCTACTAATTATAAAAATAGGGATAAGAAAAGTACTGTTCAAATTAAAAATACCTGAAACACAAATGTGATCCCGTAACATCCACACCCCAGTCATCGCATATGCAACAACTCTAGGAGTAACTGTCACCTACCACATCATTGCCAGATCTAGAGTCTAGACTTAGTGATCACAAGATACTTATCAGGCCCATCAGAAGCAACCACTGCATAACCATCCAACAAACGCACAACACTCATGTTAGATACTCACAATTTGGAGATAGTGTTTCAAAAAATGGAGATGTGCAATCAGAGATTTTTCAAAATCACCCAAAGATCATCAAACACTACAAAATGAACTTTAAACCCCAAATGGATAAGACCTCAAAAAGAAGAAAAAAAATTTGAATGGATAAAGCTACAAGATGGGCAATCACAATATTGAGCCACAAAGACTAAAAATTGATAAGGGGACCAAAATAATTCTCAAATGTGTTATCAGGAACTCTATCCCCTCCACCATGTAACTGAAAAACCAGATGATTTTTAACAACATGAACAACAACTTGAAACTACAACATCAAACTGATAAAAATGTAAGATGGGCAATCACAATATTGAGGCACAAAGACTAAAAACTGATTTGATGACTGAAATGATTCTTAGATCGAGATGGGCAATCAGAAGCTCGAGCCTCTCGACCATAAAACTGAAACCAAAATGATTTTCAACAAAAGAAGTATAATTAGATTTGGAGATCGAATTGAAGCACGAATAATAAGAACAACATGGTGTGTCCATTCTAGAATGAGAAATGCATTCTAGTATGTATACAAGGAAAATGCTAGAATGACACCCTAAAGTAATACCTATAACATGGAATAGCCATTCGTACGTGCCTCGGGATACACACCCTGCGTGTTATGCATTAGAAACTTTGTGCCTAACACCCATTTTTACACGCACCATGTTACTAGTGTGTGACTTTAAGGTGTCATTCTAACATCTTCCATAATTAAATACCCTTTTTCACGACTTGGTTATTCTCACATTGATAGGCTTTGAAGTCCATTCCAGTTTTCACCACTTGGGTAAGAGAATAGCAATGTGAGACACCGCCGAGATCAGAGTCATAAGCGTTGCGACAGTCGAGCGTAACACACCAGTGGAAACCGTCTCATGGCACAAATTAAGACAATGCGTCCTTCGCAAATCCTTTATGGGAATAAGCAGAACGCAATAGAGTTCTAAACAACAACATCTCTCATGGGAATTTTATCAAACACTTGGTGGACATTATCAACGCACGCATCAATCAATGTAGAGGTTGGGAAGTTTGGCGGCGATGGGGGTGCGGGAGGTAGGGTCACAGAGGTGGCTTTATCCTTGTATTGGTGATTGAGGGAACAACCGTTGTCTAATGCTGCCAATCATAACAATTTGGGATAACATAGATGCATGAAATTTTTATTTATTTTTTTTGGTTTCCCCATGGCATCAGACATCAACTACATCGACTAATTCATGTTCTGGCATTGTCGGGCCGCCATATTGGGGGAGACCCTCCCAATTCAATTTTTTCCATTTATAAGACTCGAACTGAGACCTTGCTTAAGGGACACCCTTACCACTTGAGCCAAATGATTTTGGTAGACGAATGACGTTTGCATGACGCCAATTTGGCACTTGGAAATGCAACCATAAAAGGTCACAATCAAGGCATGCTAAATTGGCGTGCCAAAAGTGGGTCACAATTTTTATTCTTGCATAATAATAGTAGAAAATGATCACCATTCAATTAGTTCGAATAGCAAGGGACTTAGTGGGTAGTGCTAGGGTAGTTCACTACTTTAGACACTTGAAATGAACACCGATTTTTGGTGTCCCTTAAATACACATCAATTTGCATTTTACATCAATATACAAGTTAAAGGATTGGGTGCCCATCTTGGGTGTCCAAAAACGGATCACCCAATCATTTGAGAAGTTTGGTTCCAATTTTTTTTAAAGTAGAATTGAAATTAATTTTATTAATCATAAATAGCTCTATACACATAAAACTAATTTTCCTAATAATATTTTAACTATATTTTATCTTTTATCAGTACTTTAGGTTATATTATTTAAATTAAAAATACATAACCGGTCTATGTAATTAATTAATACTTTTGTATCTCCTCAAAAAAAAGTACTTATGTAACGATAATTGATAAAAGGCCTATTGATAAAAAAAAATATTCTAACCTTTACAAGTTGTATCAATTATATTATAATCTTTACAAGTTGTATCAATTATATCCTAACCTTCGAGATTTATCGATTCTATCCTCAATTAATTTGGGTTACTTTTTCTTTGAAATTAACTTCAATCATTGAACTTTTCTTTTAATGATCATTCACATTGATCAATTTACATCAAAATCTTTTTAAGCCTCATGTTTAAATTAAGTTTATGAAGACTTATAAAAATAACAATTTATAAATATTATATGACACATTAATACTCTAATTCAAATTTAATTATTCATAAATCACCAATAGTAAGTTAAAAATTATGTGCATATATTCATATGAAAATGACATTAATTAACTTATTAGAAGATACTCATAGTTGTTTAATTTGATAAAAGAACTAAGTATATCAATTATGTATGTGAATGAATGAGCATATGTACACATAACTATGTGCATTATATACATGAAGACGTACATATATATTTTTTTTGAAAACGACATATATATATTTATCATGAATATTGAACTTTAATGTATATGTATGAATACATCTTTAAAGGGTGCTACAAGAAAGTTGAAGAGAATGACGTGTGGACATATATATATATATATATATATTTAAACATGTGTGGACATATATTATGAAGGGAAAATGGAGTCAAATTTGTTGAGGATAGAATTGATACTTTTTTTTTAGTAACGTGGGTATCCAGACTCTTTGTTTGACTAGTCCCACGAGCCCTAGGATTGCGCGACGAGACCAACAGTGACCCGACGTTTAATTGTTTATTGTGGGAAATCGATACCGAGGTCGTGCGCCTAACCTACACAACCTCATCGACGCCCTTACCACTAGGCCACACCTATCCGGGTTAGAATATAATTGATACTAAATCAGAAATGTTATGATATAATTGATAAATCTTAAAGGTTAGGATATAATTGATACAACTTGTAAAGGTTATGATATTTTTGATCATTTGGCCTTGATAAAATTAAGAAAATAGAAAATTGTACAATATATGAAAAGGGAGGTAATTATTAATTGTTAGGTTACAGTAAAAGAAACAATATATATATATATATATATATATATATATATATATATATCAATGTTTTGGCATACATATATCGAACTGCTAATGTCAATGGAACATATTGGTAATAGACAATAAAATGGCACACAACTGAAATATATCATCGTTCATCTTTGTCAAGGGAGAAACTACACCTTTCTTCTCCTTGAATCCATCTTCACAAGTTACAGAATCATCCATAACGGCGCTACCTTGAATATTAGTAGAGAAGTAATCCTTTGAGTTAAAGGCATCGATTGTGTTTCGCACTTTATCAATAGCACCTAAATACAACTCTTGACAGTCCAACAAGCACCCCTTGTAAAATGGCTCCAAACGTTTTTGCTTTAAGAGCTTCTCAATATGTGACAAGGTGCCACTTGCATTCGCTTTGATCAAATTTGCCGCAATGAGTCCGAGCCCTTGTAGGTCTTTTACATGGTTCTTAGAAGCGGGTCCTTCCAACGCCAAGATGCAAAAGTTGTAGTGAAGTTGGGGATCACCTTGGACCATTTGTTTGCAAGTCTTGGTGACCAAATTATTGGTGCTCTTCACACCAAGAAGGAAAAAGGTAAAGAACAAAGAGATGGAAAGAAGGCAAGACAAAGAAGGTCTCATATTTCTTGTGTATTGCTTTGGTTCATTTTGATTGTTATATATAATATGATGTGAGTAGTGACGTCGGGTCGTTGCAGAAAGAATCAAATCAAGGAATTTCATAAACTTCAACCACCCATAAAAAAAGAATTTCACAATCATGTTTAGATGACTGTACGTCTTCTTTTATAATAATAATAATAAAAAATTAACGTATGTAACTTGCCTTTTGTTTAATATATCATACATAGTATATGTACGAGAATGTAGCCTTTCTTTATTAGAAAAAATTATTCTCACTTACTAAAAAGGCAAGAACTCGAAAGATCATGGTTCGATTCCTACTAAAGTTAAAAAAAAGTGGAAATAATTTTTTCATTCTTTTTTTACTTCAAAAAGGTGTGGGAGTTTTTTTGGCTTTATATATATAAAAATCGGTACGAGCTAGAAAATAAACACAAAGAAAATGAACATACATATGCCACATTTAATTTAATTTCTAATAACCATTGAATATTGTGAATATATATGTGTAAAATTAGTATATATATACGTGTTGGACACAAATACTTTTCTAGTGATCACATCAATTTTCATCTTCTTGTTAGCTTGCCCCTTTTTGTAACGATAAGGTTTAACAATATTATCTGTCTCTCTGTTAATTAGAAGTTGATATTTTTGAAAGCGATTTCATTATAACTAAGTCTATGGGACAAATGACGATCTCAAAAAAAAAAAAAGTGTAAGGCCCAATGATAAAAAATATCCAAATCTTTACTAGTTTTATCAATTATATCTTAACTTTTGAAATTCATCAATTATATCCTAATACTTTCGATTTACTATCAATTCTATCCTCAACTAAATTGGGGTACTTTTTCTTTTGAAATCAACATAATCTTCTAACTTTTTTTTTCATGACCATCCACATTATTCATCAATTTACATCAAAATCTTTTAAGCCCCATGTGTTAAATTAAGTGTACAAGGACTCACACAAATAATAATTTATAAATCAATAATACATATTGATACTCTAATTTAAATTTAGTTATTCATAAATCACCAATAGTAAGTTGATATGTGTATATACACATAAAAATGACATAAAAGACTTATTAGAAAGTTGCACATAGTTTGATTTGACAAAATAATTATGTATTTAGATTATGTATGTATTGGAGTAGGTATACGTAAACACAACTATGTGTATTATATACATGAATAGATAAAAAAAAGAAAGCAACGGCTAAACGGACCCCAGTTTTTGTTAAACATACCTAACTTTTTTATAAAAAAATGTGAAATAACTCAACTACCCTCCATATAAAAGGGTTTTTACTCTCCCCATACCTTACTCATTCATCCACCCACTCTCAAATTGCACTCACCTTCAACCCTAATTTGATGAAATCTGGGCGAAACCACATTAATTTGACGTTGTGAGTGTGATTTCTCATATCTTGTGTCAATTTTTTAGTTTTCTTGAGGTTTTTTGGTCGTTTTTGAGTCTATTGGGTATTGTGTTGGGTTTAGGGCTTCGATTTAAGGCTTGAATCTTATATTTTGGACATAAAATGTTGATGGAATCGAGACTATCAAATGATTTCAAGCAAAACCCTATAATTTTTTTTATCATTTTCATGTATTTTAGGAGTTTTGGAAAAAAAAATTTCATTCTTGTCGCCCGTGGGTTGCGAAGACACATGGTCGATCTAACAACACGAAAATTTTGCTATGTCTGTATGACGACGTGTATTTCCTATTTATACTCATGTCTATGTAACAAGATGGTGACGTCGAGTTGCGAGTAGGGTTTCACTAGAAAAACGTGTCGAACAGGTATCAGGTGGATGAAATACGGGTACACGAGTCCGAGAGATGATTTTCATGGGCGACTGAAAAATAAAATATGATAATTAATTAATATGGAAATGTATTCGGGTCATTAGTATTTTCATTCGCGCGCGATGGTCTGAGTCGTGGTAGTGCCGGGCGCAGAAACACACAAAATAGGTCAAATTATTGGTTCAAGATAGGATAAGAACAAAGGAGGGACCCAAAGTGAGTCACTAAATGGTTGTTGGCTGGTTTGAATGGAGGCCACAAGATGTGTATAATGACCCGAGTCTTTCCCCGATCTAACTCGAGGGTAATTTAGTAATCCTAATACTAAATGCATGTTGGTGTGACTTTAAAGTTGTTTGATTTATGAAAATTAAATAAGGCCTAGTGTGTTTAGGGCCCGACAAAAGATAAAATGGTGAAATTGAGTTGGAGGCCCATAAGGGATACTTTAGTCTTTTCCTATCAAGGTTGTATACAACCAACTCTAGCCCTAAACCTAGACTATAAAAGGATTGTTTAACGACTTGCCACATTGTTCAACATTTTAAAGTGAAAGGGAGAAGGATGAAAGTTAGATGATGATGGAGTGCATTTAAGTCTTCAAGAAGGTAAAGATACCCTCCCCTCATCCCCTCTAAGCTTTGTTTGTTGATTTTGTTAAAAAAATGGAGTTTGAATGAAGGGAACGACCCAAGAAGGGTGGCGGAGCAGCGGTGGCGTGCTAGTTACCACCGCTAAAAACAACAGGTGGGGCCCCACTGAGGAGCCCCACCACCTTTGCCATGAGAGAGAAGAAGGAAGGGGTAGCGCACAAGCCACCCCCTCGTGGTGGCTTCCAGAGCAACGACTGGCTGGGGCGCTCTCGCGCCCTTGGCCAGTTGTGGTGGACGTCCCAGTGTGGTGGTACTAGGATGTCGCCAGACGGTAGCGAGGGAGAACTTCTTCTGCATCACCGAACCAGGGGTTGAAGACCCCTGGTTCGGTTAACCCAGGGTTGACCGGGTTGACCAAGGACTTCCTAGCCCCTGGTTAACAAATCAAGGACCATATTGGTCCCTGCACCAAAATTAAAGGTCAATGAGACCTTGGTTTGACCCACGACGTTCATCGGCGCCCTGGGGGATTCATATGTGGGTCCCACACCCCGACAAGGGCCCTAAACAACACGTAACTCAAGGAATCCGCACTAGTAAGCTCCAAAGAAAAATAAAATAGGAATCTATTAAACTTTAAATCGAGATCTCCATTAATGCAGTGTTGTTCTAAATTGCTTAGTGCAAAAGGCTCACATTGAGCCCCAGGTGTGCAAGGAGTGGTCATAAGCGCGCAGAGTGCAGGTAAGTGGGGAGCTTGCTCAATTATCAAATATGACATGATTACTAGTTATGTTTAGGATTTACGATTTGAATTAAAGACTTGAGATTTATGGTTTCGCATGTGGTATTGGCTCGAATTTACGTATCTATGGAATGTGAATGCACTGCTTTTTCTGTCTATATTATTCGTGGCCCCAAAATATTTCTGGAGTTCCACTGAGGGCCTTATTAGTAAGTAATTCTATATGAATGCCCTATGATGTTTGTGGTACCACTGAGGGCCGTCAACGCCCCAGGATGTTTGTGGAATTCGCCACCGAGGGCTTTACTTGACTAATCAAATTCATAAGTGTGTCACGTGGGGACATGAGTTGAAATTCCTACTCTTGTACTTTTGAAACATGGGGATGTGTATTGGTGATAGCTTGGACGAATCTACTGTTGATTTGATGGGACGAACGAGAGGGCACATAAGTCTTATGTGCTAGCTAGTAGTTTCCATCACCTCGAGAGTAAGAGAATCGGTCATCAAATTCTAGCCAATATCTAATATGCATTGAATAAAACGAAGACTTATATGTATTACTATATTTTATGGTATATACTCTCGCGAAACCCCCCTTTGCATGAAAGCTTTGAATATATGTATGAGTTGACAATCTCTTTCTTGCCATGGATAATAAATCATGATATATGCCTTTTATGCTATTGATTGAGAATTATGCTATGTATTGTTGAATTTTGGAATAAGCTTTCAATGCTATGTATGGTTATCATTGTTGCAACTTGATGAGTCATGAATATGTCTTATATGCTATGAAAGGATGGATTCCTATTTACTTGTGACTTACAAACCTTATGTCCATGTTAGTGCTTGTTGGTTCATTATATGCTTATCTCTTATGAAATCCTGCCACCATACTAGTATTCAATGTGTAACAACCCCAAATCCCAATTAAGAAATATTCGGCCTGAAACCCTAATTAAGCCTCGGTAAACCTGATCAGACCTAATTAGAGTCAACATCCTTATACTCATTCCTGACAACAACCTGTATATCTTGTTATTAAATAACAAAATAAAACAAATGCAGCAGAAAATTTAAAATTTTTTCAATAAATCACAAGATATACAATACCGGCATGAACATCAATATTGAGCTCTTATTTCGACCCTGATTATTACAAAATCATAAAGTAATGTAATATATATATATATATATATATATATATATATATACACAACAGGAAAACTTATTGCACCGTAGAGAAGATACTAAACTCCTAATCTTCTCCTTTCTTGAGTTTCAAGTCCTAGTGTATATCCATACCTAGAAATGTTAAGGTAGGTGAGCTCCTACATGCTCAGTAAGTGACTCCCATACTTACCATCAATTATCAATTAATATTCAAGAATAATATATAACAACGTGCAACCAATGCATATTTAAAGGACTATTTGAATCAATATAATCAATACATAAACAAATACAATTTCATTGGTCTATTGCAATGTACCTATGATTCTTACTTTCAATTTCAGTATTTGAATTGAGTCGCCTCTCACATCTTCAAGAACCAGTCATTGGGCATCTAACCAAAACATAAAGTCGCACTCTCTCATCATTACAAACCAATCACTGCTCATCTGATTGTTTTATAACTGATGAGCCACCAACTCAAATGGAAAGCATTGATCGGGATAATTCCCAAGTCACTGGAGGCGCGGTGATGAGAAGTAACTCCACAAAAGTTCCAAACCTCAGGCCGATCCGTCCTGCCAAACCTCTTTCCGAATTCATTTTTCATTTCAAAACAGTTTGTAAAACAAAACCAAATCATGGTACATTGCCCCTATCCCCCATCCTGAACACTACGTGCACTAATAATACTAATTTACATTGCATAAGTGTTAAAAAGTACAAGTCCCACTTACCTGTTTTGAACTTTTTATGTTTTACCTACTTTTACGACTCCTCGGGGTCCTCAAACCTTCCCATATCAGTCAATTACCTAAAATAGATCAATTGTTATCAACTTAAGTTCCATATTCGTTTATTAACATTCCTAAACTGGTCTCATTTGAATCCGAAATCTTGAGACCTAGTTTCTAACCTATTTTGACTAATTCACATTTTTCGAGGTAAAAACCCCGATATAAAGTCTCCTTCGACTTTCAAATTCCTCATTTTCAATAAAAATCCCTTAATTTCTATTTATTCGGTCATAATACTATTTTTCCATATTTTTTTCCAATTTTTCTGAATTTTTCCAGAATTTATTTCCTTTTTTTTTTCTCATTTTGGTTTTGGGCCCGAACTAGGCCGAACTGGGTTCAGCTCAACTGAGCCAAACCAACTTGGTTCAGGACCCACTGTTCATCTTCTTCCTTTCAACAGCAACACTTCTGTTGTTTTTTTTTTTTCGATTGGGATTGGCTCCCAACTCCAATCCCAAGTCGACCATTATCTTTAACTTTGGCCATGGCTTCCGCCATGGTCGAGCTTTCTACCACTTCAACAGACGAATCACCTAACAATTGAACACAACGACAATTACCACAACACAACAATGAGAACAACATCAACACACAACATCAATCAAACTAACCTTGATCTCGCCTCCTCGGCCATTCAAGCTCCTTGCTCCAGTGACCTCGCCTCCGCGTCTTGGCTCTCCCCTTCGTTCTCTCTGTTGCGTTCTCACTTAAATGGAAGAGAAGGCAGTTAATTTGGGGAAATGACCAAAATGCCCTTCAAATTTTATCTCATCCTTTATAAACTCAATACCCTTAATGGTAATTTCATATTTTTTGATATATATATATATATACATTTATCGATATGTCGCCGCTAAAAATTCTGTTGCGCCCGCCAACAAGCCCCCTTGGGTGTGCATACCACCGTACAACGTACTCGCATCACCTACGACCCCACGTGTCACTCGGCTCCTGACAATTTACCTTTATTTTATTATTTTATATTTCAATATATATTTATATATATTTAATTATATATAAATATATATAACTTTGCACCTATAATTACATCCACACCACGTAATTTTTGTGTAACAACCCCAAATTTTTAACTGACTTGTGTTACACTTGTCAGAATTGTGACCCGGCTACGTGAATACTGGACAGTATTTCGAACTTTGGGAGTCGACACCGAAGTGATTTTATGATTCCTTGATTGTGTGTATTAGTATTTTAGTATTTTACGAGTCTCGCGCCGTTCGGGCGATTTTAAATTGAGTGAGGCTACACCTATGTAAACGGGGGAGTAAAACATACAAATAAATAAATTTTCTAATAAATGTAATTAATTAGTGTTGAGACGTGGCGAGTAAACGGGCGCGGCGAGACAATTTACGGAGAAAATGGACCGAGGAAATGTAAAACTGATGCGGGAGTTGAATAATTTTGTAACACACGGACTATGGAATATGAATTGTTAAAGTGACACAGCCCAATTGTGAGGAGCCATGAGATTGACATTGAGATGTGTATTCAGGTCTAGATGTGATGATGAGGTAAAAGACTCTTAAGGGCAAAGGATTTAAAAATACTCAAGTGTTAGTCCAAGGGTAAAATGGTCATTTGAGTTCTATATATATAAAACGTTGGAAAGAAAACCCTACTACACTATTCACCTTCTTCTCCAAACTCACTGCAGCCACCCCTCCTCCCTGGTTCGCTGACCACCGGCGTTGGACGGCCAGATCTCTCACCGGAGGTTAGTCATCTCTCTCCCTCCCTCGGTCTCTCTCTCACTCTTGCTGTTCTCTCTCGTTTTGACTGCTCTCGTGACTTTCTCTCTCTCTCGGCTTCTCGCCATGCTCACCACTGCCACCCCATGCCTAGCTGACTGGGGAAGGAACTGACGTCGCCGGAGGTGTTAGCCGGTCGGAGGTGTGCTCTTTCGTTGTGTTTGTTCTCTCTTTCGTTCTCACTTTTTTGTTTTTTTTTATTTATTCTCGATGGGCTGTTTCGCCTCTGGCCGTCGCTGCCGTAGCTGGCGGTGGTCGGGGACAGTCGGGGACGGACCCTCGTGACTCACCAGAGTCCCCACGTTCTCGAAACACCTCTGATTCACTGCATAGGTGTTGTTTCTGTCCATGTACCCTGTTGTAGACAATTTGCTCGCCGTTGAGAGTCTCGCCTGAAAACACCACGAAGGGCGGCCCTGCTGGCCAAACCACCAAGCGTAGGGGTTGTCGGGGACCTCTCCATGACCTCGATGATGCCTCGCAGCCCTTGTTGTGTTCAGTTTGGTCGTGTTGGAATTGTTTAATGTCTTGAGCTGAGGTGATATTGTTGACGTGTTGTGTAGGACTGTTTTGAGCCTCGTCGGAAACTGCCCCTAGGGCGGTGCCGCTGGTCGGACCACCATGACTTGGGGGAACGTCGGGGACCATGCTAAACCCATGCTTGCGTCTCACGGCTCCCGGAGTGGTCCATAACAGCGATGGTAGTGAGGTGTGGTATTTTTCTTTGATTTCCTCTATTGTTTGATGTCTCGCCGGAAATCTTCTCAACTTGCGGCGTTGCAGACCGGACACCACGTCCGAGGGGCTATCGGGAACCATGGATTGCCCTCGTTGGTACCCCGCCGCTTTCTTCGTATGTCCGAATCGCTTGTATTTGGATTGTTTAGTGTAAAAATTCATGTTTATGTTCACTTCATGTGCGTTATACTCCTCCTTGCCAAAATCCGTTGCCGTAGGCGACGCCACCGCTGTGCCACCATGACCGGGGATGTCGGGTACCAAGCTAAGTTCATGCTTGTGCCTCGCGACTCTCGGAGTAGCCTAAAAAACAGCGGTGTTATTGTTATGTTATGCATTTATGTGATTTCATGCGTATTGTAACCTTCTCGCCAAAAACCACCCGTCGTGGCGGTACTGTCATCGACGCGATGTTATGGGGGACTGCCGGAGACCTTACCATGTCAGTCATGGAGTCTCATAGCCCCGGAGCGTCCATATCAATGATGATGAATCGTAATGGCGAAGTATGCGTGAGTTGTTTATATTGCGTCGAGTAGTTGTCAACGCGACGTAGGGCCTGCACACAGCCTTTCCATGCTGTGTTGACACTCTACGGATGTTGGACCACACCCTGAGTTCCCTACTCGCCGGTGTATGGTCATGTTAAGTTTAGTATTGAGTCGTAATTGATAGACGACGTCGAAGTTGTATATCAAGTTGGTTGAACGGTAGTGACGTCGTGGGCACACCGCCGGTCCAAGAGACTATGGTGTGATTCCACATACGACTGAGCCGAGCCTAAGACTTGTAATTAGGCTTATATAAGTGTGGTTATAATACCCAAAAGAGTCATTGTGTTTCGTTGTATTTTTGGTTTGATTTACCGATTGAGTTAACGAAGTGTTCGAGTCATTAAAACACTGAGAAAATGCTAGGGTACCAACCTAGGGTTTAGTTAATGATTCGACCCATTAATTAGAGTTTCCAACCTTGTCAGGTAGCAGGAAACTCAGGGATACGCGTTAGGAACGCGAGAGTGTTGTTACACGGGTTGCGATTAGTTCAGGTAAGTACACTTGTCTCAAAAACTTGTGTACGTTAGTAAGTCAGTTAAGAAAATATCATGTGATTCATCTTCATTCCATTGTGTTTGCTATTACCTATTTGTTGGCATTCCATTCCATATTCCTTGTATGTGTGTTCTTGGCATAAGTGTGTGTCTCGAAGGTACATGCGCCCGCACTAGAAGGGATAAACGCGGCACTCGTGCGCACGAGTGTTTGACCACCCCTAGTGATTGTGTGATACCATGTACTGGATTGTTGTGGATTGTTGTGGATATTGTTGTGGTATTGTTGTGGATTTTAGACCACTTATGGCCTCTCTTGACTCGTCGAACACGCATGTTTCGATTGTTATTGTTTCCAGTCTGCCTATCATGCACCTTGTTTATATAACTTCCTGTCTTTCAATTCCTGCATGATATTTAGACTGCCTTGATTGATAATTCATGAATTACTGTTATATTCTTCTGGCATTACTTTCGATTTCTCTCAGTTGCTCACCGTCTAGTTTGTGACGGTGGGTGCAAAATATAGCGGAGTGCAGTAGAGGCAAAGAGCCTTGCTTAGGCGACTTTTTGTGAGGATTAGCGGCTGGACTTGAGGAACCCTAGAGTAGGTTATATGTTTTTGCTCATTTGTATGTTGCTTTATATATGTATGCTTTTGGTTTATAGAACTTGGCATTATTATTGAGATTAGTATCATGTATCTTGATTTATCGAATTGTACTTGAACACGGGGTTTTCCACATTATAGAATTCCTAATTTCCCTTTGATTGAGTTATTTCCCTTTGTTACTTACTGTTTAGTCTTCCGCTGTGTATTATTGCAATAACTCTTTCATAAACTGCTAAATTGAGTAAATATGAGGCTGACTAGGCTCGTCAGGTTGCCGAGTGATAATTCGGGGCTTGAACGGGTCTAGGCCGGGCGTACCCAATTGCACGGGGAAATTGGGGCCGTCACATTTTGCCACTGAGCACACTTAGGCATCAACACTGTCCCGCGTCTCATGTGTGCCCTCATGACCCATCCATGGTATTAAGAGTTCCTCATTGGTCTGATTATTCACGTATACGTACTAATACACACCATACAAACACAATACATCATATAATTCCACGTACGCGTTAATCGAGATAAATCGGGCTTAACCACGAGCTTAACTCAGATTAATTTACATTCAGATTAACACTAATCACATGCTTAAAGTAACAGGTCGTTACAGTCTTCCCAATTTAGCAACAATTTTGTCCTCGAAATTAAAGGTATGTACAAGTCACCAATGATTTCAAAGAGTAATGGAGTTCACTATTCCATTATAATTCTCATTCCTTGCTTGTCTAGTATATGTGGTTGCACCACCCGATTACTAGTACAAAGCTTATCTCAACTTTTCTTTGAAGAATAATTTAGTTTAATCCGAACCTACTAAGCCCGTTCATAGGTGAGATTTTTTAAAAGATACAATTTATCTTTGGATATCTCCAACAACCTATGATATTTGTCACGTTTGCTATTTTTCTTAAAGATTGTTGTAGGTCAAGAATTGACACATCCACTCAATATTAACAGTATTATGTCTCCTACCTTCGTTCATCCCATGACTGAACGACAAGGTCGACAATCATCATGTCTCTTACTTCTGTCCACTACAAATGAACAACAATGTCAACATATGTGTGTCTCCTACCTCCATTCCACCCATCGGTGAAGAGCAAGGTCAACCACACAACATTCTCATCATTCTCTTTTGATACTTGCTTGAAACTTATAGATTTCGTCAATCTTTACACTACAACTTATAGTTTTTAACCTCATATTATTTATTTCTTTTTATATTGTAGTTATACATTACCTAGCCTGCTCTATTTCCTCTGTGTAGTTTTTTATTACTTCATTCATTATAGCACAATATCTCTCATTCTTATATCTCACCCCTATGGTAGTATAAGGAGCATACCTCATTCTGTAACCTCTCAGATTACTAACATTATTAAAAAAACTCACACAGATAAATCGATTCTTTCAGTGATTATTATGATGAGACACAAGCTCCATCATACTCGTTGAATTAGGATTAATAACACAACCTCTTCGTCAACACGAAGGAAATATATTGTATTGAGATTGAGACTGGTTTTCAATTTATATCAATAACTTCTTCCCTCAGTGGAAGCAAGTCTTGGATCTCTATCCAGAATATTATAATATTATACCATCTCGTATCTCCTATACAAATATTTTACTCAATCCTTTCAAGCATAACATATGCTCTCATTGACAAGAATCTTGCAGACTAGCTTCCTTATCAACTACAGCTCACATTGTCATTGTGCTGACATCTTATTCACCTAAGAAAATCTACAATCGTGTTTCTTTTTCTTTTATCAGGTATAAACAAGAATCTACCTAACTTTTTAGGTTTCACTACTCAATATCACATCTTGAATACGTATCATATCTCTTTATAATCTCACTATAGATCATCATCTCGAATCATTTATAATTTGTTCATATATCCAAATATGATATGACATTATATATATCCACAATATAAAAAGATTCATGAGATATTCAGAATTTAATACGTCCAACACAATTTTCATTACAACATCTAATCTGGACACTACTCATTCATAATCAATTTCTAATACATTGAGTAGTTCCAATTAGATTTCTTAATCAATCTCATCACCCATTAATTCATTCATTTACTGAGTTTAGTCTCATTCTGAACTCCAAATAAAGGACTGGTAATTATCAATTCCAACCTGTCAATTGATGATATGCCTACGCAGGACTTTCTTTATTCATCAATTATATCTATCTCTCTGATGAGATAATATTGAGAAGTTCCTATTATAATTTCATCTCTTGCCCCTTTCTTTTATGTAGTATCGAACATCGTCAATCACTTTATATGGGTGATTCTTCAGAGTGAATATATCATTTTTTTCCATTCTGTTAACTCATTATATCTCAAATTTATTTCACTCTGGCATGAATATACTCTTCAAACTCTTATAGTTTGAAGCTTCCCTTAAATCACATGTTATCAGTTTCACTGATTTCCTTATATTTCTTCGGTATCTTTTAATGATTCCTCTAAGATTCTCAAATCTTAGGAATAACTAAAAGACCTTCAAATCCTTCAAACCTTTTCACATGATACAACTGTACTTCAAAGCTTCTAATAGATGGATGAACTTGCATCTCCATTTAATCAATTAGTTCATACTCATACTGGGATCCTCATCCCTATTTTATCATTTTCAATCTTTCCTCTAAGACTTATTCTTGCAATTCATTTCATCCATCGTTTGAAATACGTATTCTCAACTTTTCATTATCAGTTAATGTTTTACAATAGTTTGGTACTCTTACCAAGACTATTGTTTCTTATTAGTTCCTCTTGAACTGTATCAAATGTATTTACTGCAATCTCTTACTTTATTGTGTCAACAGACAACTAATTGAATAAAAGTATTAAGATACACCTTTAACTTTTCCATAATCCAAGTATGATCAAGCAATCATTGTAATCAAACTACATTTCACTTTCTTCAAGGCATCCTTTGTATCATGTACCACTAATTCTCCTTCCATTCTAGAATTAATTGAATATACGATACAACTATATCATAACTCTTTGTATAAGTTATTTGTATCCTTCAATTATTTCACATTCCATCACTTTTTTATCTTGTATTGAATATAAGGCAACTCTCCAATTGTCTTAATCTCAGTGAAATCTTTTGACTCATAATTTAAAATTCAACACATATCTAAGTGGTTTGCAGTTGAAACTTATCCATTGCATCTACAACTTTTAGTATTCACCAACCTATCGTTAGAGTTCTTCTAACTCTACAATAATACTTGTGTTTTTGGTAAGTCTTCAACTATTTTTGCATTCATCATCATTGTCAACTTAATCATGATTTTATCTCAATAGAATTCCACAACTCTACATTTTTTCATTATTAAACATAGCATGAGCTCTGGTGAGTTTCTATGATTTACACCATAATCTTTCACATTATCAAGTCATCGCTTGACCATATACTCATAGATCCTAATCTTTATATCTCATTCAACTCTTGAGAACATTGGTTTCATTTCAATTCTTAACATGAGTTGTCAATTCTGGGAATTTCCATTCATTTATGGTCTAATTCCATTTGACTTATCACTCGAATTGAGTTATCAAAATACCTCAAAGTAAAATATAATTGATCATTGGTTTAGTATATACAATTTCAAGTAATTTGCTGAATTCCTAACTTAAGTTATGATAAGATTTCAATCAATTCATATAAACAACCTTGTCGAAACCTTAATAACACAACTCTCGTTCATCAAGTTTGACTACCCATTTCTAACCTATTATCAGTTTACACAACCCAAATTATTCGAATCTCAAGTGATTACTGTATTTCTACGAATTATCATTCGTAAAATTTATCAATTTCGACATTTTCCATTATAGATCATTGTTACTACCAATCTTTTGATATACTGCTCAGCTATTCATTCCCAATATTGAACATTATTTTCTGAATTCCAATCCATAACTTTATTGACAACTCATTCTCCCCAATTTAGATTGTACCAGTTCAAAAGATCAAAATTAAACACCTCACTAACTCACTAATATGTTTTTCTCAATTTAACCCAAACAGTACACTACTTGCCTATATCAGGTATCTCTGATGACAAGAGTGTCAGGTCTGTGAATCTTTCTACCTCCACGCCCAAAAAGTTCCTAAATGAATTGATATTAAGCCTCTACCTCTGACTTTCCTAGTCCTTAGGTTTATGTATTTGAAATTACCTTAAAAATGATAGAAGTTTAACAGACAAGGTAAAGTTGACCGACCATTCAGATTTTTTATAATCTATCAACTTTTATCTGTTGTTGTGAGTCTTCACTTTTAATGTAATTTCATCATTTTCATCATTTCCTTACATCCAACATTGATCTACACATCAATCTGATACTTTCTGTTTCATTTCTCTATACGTGACTCTACCATAACATCATTTCTCACTTTATATTTCTTCATACTATTAGTGCATGCAGTTATATCGCAACAACACTGATACCTATCTTTCTTATATTACTTTCAGTATGTGTGGCTATACCACAACAATACTAACAAGTTTCTTTCTCACTATTCCAACATAGACTAGCACCATATATGGAATCGTATACTTCATAATCATTCATGAAATATGCTTAACTAATGATTATCTAACTTCAACTAAGTTCTCATCACCATTACCACTAATTTTCCTCTTTGCATGACTTTTCATCTCACTCAACTAATCTCAACACTAGTATCATTTCTACTCAAAGTGACTCATAACCTTTGAGTTTCGTATTAGTCATTCATTCCATTTTTAAGGTCAATTCACTTGACATACGTCTCTAAATCCAGGACCCATTATTCCTTCAACACTGACTATTTTTCATCAGACAATATCAGTGAGAATCAAGACCATTAGAGACTATTCAATGAAAAAGTTATTTATAACTCATCTCCTTTGCATATCTATATCATTAGGATTCAGGGTTCCACAAACCCTAACCCTCAATATATATACCTTCTCATCTCATAAGAAATAGATGGATACAAACCATCTTATTATCGTTCCACCGTCTTCCTTTATCTTTCTATCCCTGAAGTCCAGGTTCCTAAGAACCCTCACCATAAATTTTCTTTGACTTACCAAGTCATAGATGTGAGATAAGACTTTTTGATTCATTCCTAGGCAAGACAATATAACTATATCTATTGCATAGATATAATATCAACTCAAAAATACATGTCTCAAGCTTTTATCTTTCATTACCCCCCAAAACATCGATAAAAACCATTCATTTAGTCCTAGGTTATTGCTGACTTGAGAACCAATCTCTAAGTCAGTTAACCTAAATTTCCAGTTTAATATACAGGTAAAACTTGAGGCTTCAATCCCTATGTATCAGAGTTATCACACCATTCGAAACCAATTCGAAAGTGATAACCTCAGTCAATGACACTCACTGTATCAAAGTTATTCCATCAACTGATCAGTGGAATAATCATGCCAAACTTTACCAACCAATCTCTTATATCACTTTATATCAAAACTGTCTATTACTTCGAGACCAATAATAAACTTAGGTTTGTAAAGCCTTGGCTCTGATACCAACTATAACATTCCCTAATCTCAATTAAGGAATATTCGGCCTGAAACCCTAATTAAGCCCCGGTAAACCAGATCAGACCTAATTAGAGCCAACAGCCTTATACTCATTCCTGACAACAACTTGTATATCTTGATCTTAAATAACAAAATAAAATAAACGCAACAAAAAATTTAAAACTTTTTCGATAAATCACAA
Organism: Stephania japonica; assembly: GCA_039657345.1. Lineage (NCBI taxonomy): Eukaryota > Viridiplantae > Streptophyta > Magnoliopsida > Ranunculales > Menispermaceae > Stephania > Stephania japonica. The sequence continues at coordinate 40,655,954 of CM077559.1, forward strand.
GATATACATCGGCATGAACATTGGTATTGAGCTCTTATTCCCACCCTGATTATTACAAAATTATAAAGCAATGTAATATATATATATATACAACAGGAAAACTCACTATACCGTATAGAAGATACTAAACTCCTGATCTTCTCCTTTCCTGAGTTTCAAGTCGTAGTGTACATCCATACCTGGAAATGTTAAAGTAGGTGAGCTCCTACATGCTCAGTAAGTGACTCCCATACTAACCATCAATTATCAATTAATATTCAAGAATAATATATAATAACATGCAACCAATGTATATTTAAATGACCATTTGAATCAATAAAATCAATACATAAACAAATGCAAGTTCATTAGTCTATTGCAATGTACCCATGATTTGTACTTTCAATTTCAGTATTTGAATTGAATCGCCTTTCACATCTTCAAGAACCAGGGCATCTAACCAGTTCTTGTCAATGTGCTGTCAACTCATAAAAACATAGAGTCGCACTCCTTCATCATCACTAAACCAATCACTGCTCATCTGATTGGTTTATAACTGATGAGCTGCCAACTCAAATGAAAAGCATTGATCGGGATAATTCCCAAGTCACTGGGGGAGCGGTGATAGGAAGCAACTCCACCACAGTTCTAAACCTTAGGCCGATCTGTCTCGCCAAACCTTTTTCCGAATTCATTTTTCATTTCAAAACAGTTTGTAAAATAAAAGCAAACCATGGTACATTGCCTCATTCCCTATCTTGAACATTACGTGCATTAATAATACTAATTTACATTGCATAATTGATAAAAAAGTACGAGTCCCACTTACCTATTTTGAGCTTTCTATGTTTTACTTGTACGACTCGGGGTCCTTAAACCTTCCCACATCAGCCCATTACCTAAAATAGATTAATTGTTATCAACTTAAGTCCCATATTCATTTATTAACATTCCTAAACTGGTCCCATTCAAATTCGGAATCTCGGGACCTAGTTTCTAACCTATTTTGACCAATTCACATTTTTTGAGGTAAAAACCCCGATATAAAGTCTCCTCCAACTTTCAAGTTCCTCATTTTCAATAAAAATCCCTCAATTTCTATTTATTTGGTCAAAATACTATTTTTTCATATTTTTTTCAATTTTTCTAAATTTTTCCATAATTTCTTTCCTTTTTTTTTTTCTCATTTTGGTTTTAGGCCTGAACCAGGCCGAACTGGCCAGGTTCAGGACCTACTGTTCATCTTCTTCCTTTCAACAACAACGCTTCTACTTTTATTTTATTTTATTTATTTTATTTTATTTTTTTATTTTTCTTTTGATTGGGACTGGCTCCCAACTCGACCATCATCTTTAACCTTGGACATGGCTTCCGCCATGGCCGAGCTTTCTACCACTTTAACAGCCAAATCACCCAACAATCGAACACAACAACAATTTCCACAGCACAACAATGAGAACAACAACAACACGCAACATCAATCGAACTCACCTTGATTTTGCCTCCTCGACCATTCAAGCTCCTCGTTCCAGCGACCTCGCCTCCGCATCTCGGCTCTCTCCTTCATTATCTCTGTGCGTTCTCACTTAAAAGGAAGAAAAGGCGGTTAATTTGGGAAAATGACCAAAATGCCCTTCAATTTTATCTCATCCTTTACAAACTCAATACCCATAATATTTTTTGATTTATATATATATATTGATTTATATATATATATATACATTTATCGATATGTCGCCACTAAAAATTTCATTGCGCGCGCCAACGAGCCCCCCTCGGGCATGCATACCACTGCACAACATATTCGCATCACCCACGACCCCGCGTGTCACTCGTCTCCGAACAATTTACTATTATTTTATTATTTTATATTTCAATATATATTTATATATGTTCAATTATATATAAATATATATAACTTTGCGCCTATAATTACGTCTAGACCACATAATTTTTTTCACCGAGCACATTCAGGCATCAACATTGTCCCGCATTTCATGTGTGTCCTCATGACCCACCCATTTTTTTAAGTGTTCCTCATTGGTCTGATTATTCACGTATACATACTAATACACACCATACAAACACAATACATCACACAATTCCACGCACATGATAATCGAGATAAATCGGGCTTAACCACGAGCTTAACTCAGATTAATTTATATTTGGATTAACACTAATCACATGCTTAAAGTAACGGGTCGTTACACAATGAATCCTTGTTTGCTTTCAAATACATGCTAGACTTTGCATGCTTATTAGATATTACTTACATATTTGATGGTTGATCGGGTTTTTCACATTATTGAGCTCCGTTAGTTCTTTTAGCTCACCCCACTTACATCTCAAGTATCCACGATAGCGCTAGGTTGAGACTAGGGAGAGGCGAGCTTGAATTGTCCTCATGATGTGAGCCTTGTGTTGATATATATTATGTATATTCGATTTTAAAACTATTAAACTTGGGTTGAAATTAAAAGAGGTCTTTGGGTTGCTTGAATCCTAGCTGCCTTTAGTTGATCCACTTGGGAGCTTTAATAAACCTTATTTAATTTAAATGAATACGAACCCATGAATGGTTTCATAAATGTTCTTATGAACTTAAATTTATTGGCTTATGAACATCTCCTTATATTTATTCCGCAATTATTATCCTTTGTTTAGCTAATGTGTTTGCAAGTTTATTTGTGAGGCGTGCCATACTGTTATTTGGGTTTGGTTCAGGTATTGGGCTTGTAATGACCCGTTACTTTAAGCAGGTGATTAGTGTTAATCCGAATGGTAATTAATCCGAGTTAGGCTCGTGGTTAAGCCCGAATCGTCACGACTAACGTGTGTGTGGAATTGTGTGATGTATTGCGTTTGTTTGGTGTGTATTAGTACATATACGTGAAATAATCGGACTAACAAGGAAATGCCTAATACCATGTGTGGGTCATTAGGACACACATGAGACGCGGGACAGCGTGGATGGGAGTGTGCTTGGTGTTGGAGGAAATTACGTAATTGTAAGCGTAATTATAGGCATAAATATATATATTTAAATATTATGGATGTATATAAATATATATTAAAATAGAAAATAATAAAATATAGCAAATTATCGGGGGGTAGTGTGATATGCGGCGTCACGAATGACACGCGTCAGACATACAGTGGTGCGCACGCCCAAGATGTTCTCATTGGCGTGCCAACCAGAATTTGAGGCACAATATGTTGATAAATAAATATATTTATATATATATATATCGGTATATATATAAATATATATACATAATAAATCTGAAAAATGTGAAATTACCATAAAGGGTAATGGAGTAAAGAAGGAAAAGTGGATGAGCACAAGGGCATTTTGGGTATTTCCCAAACCCAAACCGCCTCTCGTTTTCTTTAAACCGTGAGAAAGAGAGAAATTGAGAAACAGAGAGCAAAGAGAGAGACTGAACAGTGAGGAAGAGAAGGCGATGGAGGAGCTCAGTTGAGTCGAATTCGGTTCAGGCCCGGTTCAGGGCAAAAAGGCAATTAAATATAAGAAAGAAAAGAGAGAAAATGGAAAAGAAAATTCAGAAAAATAGGAAAAAATATGGAAAAATAGTATTTTGACCAAACAAATAGAAATTGAGGGATTTCTATGGAAAATGAGAAATTCGAAAGTTAGAGGAGACTTGATACCAGCGTTTTTAACTTGAAAAGCGTGAAATGATCAAAATAGGTTAGAAATTAGGTTCCGAGATGTCGAATTTGAATGAGACCAATTTAGGAATGTTAATAAATGACTATTAGACATAAGTTGATAATAGTTGGTCTATTTTAGGTAATAAATCTATGTGGAAAGGTTTGAGGACTCCGAGGAGTTGCACAAGTCTGTAAAACATAGAAAGCTCAGGACAGATAAGTGGGACTCGTAGCTTTTATCAATTATGCAATGTAAAATAGTATTATTAGAGCATGTAGTGTACTGGACTGGGAATGGGGCAATGTACCGTTATTTAACCTTGATTTTACAAAAATATTTTGAAATGAAAATGGATTCGGAAAGAGGTTTGACGGGATGGATCGGCCTAGGGGTTTTGAAACTGTGGTGGAATTGCTAACCATCACCGCGCCCCAGTGACTTGGGAATTATTCCGATCAATGCTTTCCAGTTGAGTTTAGCAGCTCATCAATCATAAACCAATCAGATGAGCTGTGATTGGTTTAGTGATGATGAGTAAGTGCGACTCGGTGGTTTATGAGTTGGCGGCACATTGACAAGAACTGGTTAGATGCCCAGTGATTGGTTCTTGAATATGTGAGAGGGTGACTCCATGCAAATATGAATATTTGATACAAATCACGGGTACATTGCAATGAACCAAGGAACTTGCATCTGTTATATATATTGTTTATATTGATTCATATGCTCCTGTAGATATGCATTTGATTCATGTTGATATACATTGCATTGATATTAATTGATTGTTGATGGTTGGTATGAGAGTCACTTACTGAGCATGTAGGGGCTCACCTACCTTAACATCTCCAGGTATGGATGTACGCTTGGACTTGGAACTCAGGAAATGAGAAGACTAGGGGTTTAGTATCTTCTTTACGGTGCAGTGAGTTTCCTGTTATATATATATTGTATTGCGTTAAGATTTGTAATAAAATGGGTGGGAATAAGAGCTCAATACCGATGTTCATGCTGGTATTGTATATCTTGTGATTTATCGAAAAAGTTTTAAATTTTCCGCTGCATTGGTTTTCGTTTATTTTATTTTGTTAATGAATATAAAGATATACGGGTATTGTTAGGGAGTTTTGATAAGGCTGTTGGCTCTAATTAGGTCCGATCTGGTTTACCGGGGCTTAATTAGGGAACATTTTCTAATTAAAATTAGGGGCTGTCACAATTGGTATCAGAGCCAAGGCTTTACAAACCTAAGTTTATTATTGGTCTCGAAGTAAGAGACAGTTTTGATATAGATTAATATAAGAGACTATGTTGTAAAGCTTGGTTTGATTATTCCACTGAGAAGTCAATGGAATAACTTTGATATAGATTAGTATCAGAGACTGATGTTATCACTTTCGAAGTGATGTGATAATACTGATACCGTTTGGATTGAAATTTTGAGTTATACCTGTATATTAAAATTAAAAATTTATGTTAACTGACATGAAGGTTGATTCTCAAGTCAGGGATAAACCAAGATTAAATGAACGGTTTTATCGATGTTTTGGGGGGTAATGAAAGATAAAAGCTTGAGACATGTATTTGTGAGCTTTATTTTATAGCTATACGATAGATATAGCTGTACTGTCTTGCCTTGGAATGAATCTGAAAGTCTTATCTCACATCTAGGACTTGGTAAGTCAAATGAAATTGTTGGTGAGGGTTCTTGGGAACCTAGACTTCAGGGATATTGTGATAAAGGAACGATGATAAGATGGGTTATATCCGTCTATGTCTCATGAAATGAGAATATATATATGTTGAGGGTTAGGGTTTATGGAACCTTGAACCCAAATGATATAGATATGGAAAGGAGAGGAGTTATGAATAACTCTTTTATTGAGTAGTCTCTAAGGGTCTTGATTCTCACTGATATTGTCTGATGAGAAATAGTCAGTGTTGAAGGAATAATGGACTCGGGACTCAGAGACATAGGTCAAATGAAATGGCCATACAAGGTAAATGGAATATGAAATGATTGACAACAAAACTTAAAGGTGATGAGTCACTTTGAGTAGAAAATATATTAGTGTTGAAACTAGTTCAGTGAGATGAAAAGTTATTCAATGGGAAAGATTGGTGGTAAATGGTGATGAGAACCTTGTTGAGGTTAGTTAATCACTATATTATTCATACTTCATGAATGAATATGAAGTATAAAATTTCATATAGGATGCAGATCCATATTGAAATAGTGAGAAGAAATTGTCTGTATGGTTGTGGGGTAGCCACACATACTGAAAGTTATGTAAGAAAGAAGTTTATTAGTGTTGTGGTGATGTAACTACAAGCACTAATAGTATTATAATAAGGAAGCCTGTCAGTATAGTTGAGATATAGTTGTATATACTGAAGGCAAAATAACAAGGGCTTATTAGTGTTGTTGTGGGTAATCACACTTACTAATAGAGCAATAAGAGAAATGAATGATAATATGGTATATCCATACATAAAGAAATGAGGCGTGAGTTTACTAAATGGATGGGTAGATCAATGTTGGATATAAGGAAATGATGAAATGATGAGGTTACATTAAAAGTGAAGACTTACAACAGCAGATAAGAGTTGATAGATTGTAGAGAATCTAAGTGGTTGATCAACTTTATCTTGTTTGTTGAACTTCTATCACTTTTGTGGTAATTATAAATATGTGAACCCAATGATTGGGACAGTCAGAGGTAGAAGTTTAACATTAAATCATCTAAGAATTTAGGAGTAATATAGAAAAAGAAATGATGGAATGAAAGGTAAGGATACCTGATTGAGGTATAGATCAAAGATGGAATATACAGAAATGAGCTGAAGGTAACATTACTCTAAAAGTGAAGAGTTAAAACAAGAAATGAGAGATGAAGGATTTGAGAAAAAATCGTGTTCTTGACCAACTCTATCTTGTTTGATGAAGTAGAATCATTTGTAAGGAAATAGTAAATTGAGAATAAAGTGAAGAGTAAGTTACAAATATATACGCTGAAGGACTGGAAATGTCAAAGTTAGAGGCTTAACATCAAAGTATTTAAGAATCTTTTAAGGCATTAATACATAAAGATTCATAGATATGACACTCTTGTCATCAGAGACATTTGATGTAGATAAGAGGTATACTATTCAGGTAATTGAGAAAAACATAGCAGTGAGCCATGAGGTGTTTTAAATTTGATGTTTAGACTAGTACAATCTAAATTGGGGAGAATGAGTTGCCAATAAAGTTAAAGATTGAGAATATAGAGAATGATGTACAATACTAAAAATGAATAGGTAAGCAGTATATCAAGAGGTTGGTATTGACTGCGATCTATAATGAAAGATGTTGAAATTTATAAATTTTGTGAGTGTGAATTTGTGGAAATTTAGTTAATCAATCAAAATTCAAATGGTTTGGGTTGAGTAAACTGATAATAGGTCAGTAAAGGGAAAAACAAGTAATGTGTATATTGGAAAGGCTTGAAAGATTTTCCCAAAGAAGGAATTCATCAAGGTATTTGGCTGGTTGATACCAAACCAATGATTAATTATATCGTACTTTGAGGTATTATAAAAATTGTATGAATTTGAGAACTCAAGTGGAGTGACAAATTAACGTGAAGCGAATTATAAGGAATAGTGATTTTCAGGATTGACAACTCAAGTGTAAATCAAATGAAACCAATAGTTCTCAATAGTGATTGAGATTTGATTATCATAAAGTAAAGATAAGAATTTAAGTGTATATGATCAAGCGATGGCTTGATAAGGTGGAAGATTAAGGTGTAAACCATAGAAATTCATTAGAGCACATGCTATGTTTATGAATGAAGATGTAGAGTTGTTAAACTCTATTGAGATAAGATCATCATTAAGTTGACAATGATGACGAATATGAAAATAGTTGAAATTGTACCAAATGCACAAAGTACTGTTACAGAGTTATGTGAAACTCTGATAATAGGTTGGTATATACCAAAAGTTATAGGTGCAATAGATAAGTTTCACCTATAAATCTTAAGATATGTGTTGAATTTTAAAGTTATGAGTCAAAGGAATTGACTGAGGTTAAGACAATTTGAGAATTGTCTTATATTCAACCTAAAAAATGGAAAAGTGATGGAACATGGAATGATTGAAGCATACAAACAACGTATATAGAGTTGTAATATAGTTGTATTGTATGATCAATTAATCTAAGAATAGAATAATTTTATAATGGAATGAGGATGAGTTGTGCATGATACAAAGGATGTCTTGAGGCTTAAGGAAATTGAAATGTAGTTTTACTACAATGGTTGCTTGATTTTACTTGGATTAGAGAAATGTTATAGGTGTATTGTAATATTTCATCCAAGTAGTTGTCTATTGATACAATGAAGCAAGGGATGGTAGTGAATACATTGAATATCGTTTAGAGGAACTGATAAGAAACAATGGTATTGGTAAGAATACCAAACTATTGTAGGACATCAACTGATAATGAAGAACTGAGAATATGTATTTCAAATGATGGATGAAATGAATTGCAAGAATAAGTCTTAAAGGAAAGACTTGAAAATGATAAGATAGGGATGAAGACTTCAGTATTGTATACATTCAATTGATTGGATGGAATATGCAAGTTCATTCATTCATGAAGGAGTTTTGAAGTACAATTGTATCATGTACAATGGTTTGAAGGGTATGAATGTTATTTAGTTATTTCTAAGATTGAAAGATCTTAGAGGAATCACTAAGTGTTAGATGGGAAAAACTTTGAGAACCAGTGAAACTGGTGAAATGTGAATTAGGGGAAAGTTTCAAAAGATGAAAATAGTGATGATGTGGTGAAGCCTCACGCACTAAAATAAATGGGTGAAAATAAACAGTGTGAGAGTGGTGTACTCACGTGCACTGAAATGCTGGTGTTAAAAAGGAAATAGTGGAGTGGTGGTGTAACCACACTCACTAAAGTGAAAAGAATAATGAAATTGTAACTCAGTTATATTTGAGTTAATAGGAAAAGGAATTCAATAAGGCAGATCGAAACTAAGAAGTAAGGCTAGTAGCCTAAGAAAATGAATTATGTCTTTGTCCTGAGAACAGGAAAGTGTAGCCTGGAAATGGAGTTTGCCATATGTTTTCAGTAACCAGGAATTACTTTAGTTATCTACTTTTCAATTAAAGCTAGTAGCTATTTTGGGTTTCAATCACTCTGAGAAATTACTCACACAAAGTGATTGACGGTGGTTAATACTTGAATGAAAGAAAGAGGCATGAGGGGTAATTATAATAGGAACTTCTCAATATTATCTCATCAGTGGGATAGATAATAATTGATGTATGAGTGAAGTCCTGCACAGGCATATCATCAATTGAGAGGTTGGAATTGATAATTACCAGTCCTTTTTTTAGAGTTCAGAATGAGACTGAACTCAGTAAATATATGAATTAATGAATGATTGGATGATTGGGTTGAGAAATCTAATCAGAACTACTCAATGTGTTATAGATTGACTATGAATGAGTAGTGTCCAGGTTTGATGTTGTAATGAAAGATTGTGCTGGACATATTAAACTCTGAAATGGAAATTTGATTCATGAGGAAGGTTAGACAAGAATGATTATGAATATCTCAGGAATCTCTTTATATGATTGATATATGTAATGCTACACTATATTTGGGTATATGAACAAGTTATAAATGGGTTTAGATGAGGATATACAAGGAGATTATGAAGAGATATGAGATATGTTCTGTATGTGATGTTGAGTAATGAAACATGAAAAGTTAGATTCTTGTCTATACCTGAGAAGAGAACAAAATACGATTATAGGCTTGTGATGTGAAAAGTTAGATTCTAGTTAGTGAGGGCATATGTGATGCTCGGAAGAATTGAACAAAATTATTGTATGGGAGATGTGAGATGGTATAAAATTAAAAATGTTCCAGATAGAGATCCGAGACTTGCTTCCATTGAGGGAAGAAGTTATTGATATAAATTGAAAACCAGTCTCAATCTCGATACAATATTTTTCTTCGTGTTGACGAAGAGATTGTGTTACTAATTTTAATTCAATGAATATGATTGAGCTTGTGTCTCATCATAATAGTCACTGAAAGAATCAATTTATCTGTGTGAGTTCTTTTATGATCTTAGTAATCTGAGTGTTTACAGAATGAACTATACTCTTTCTTATCCTACCATGAGGGTGAGAGATAAGAATGAGAGATATTGTACTAGAATGAATGAAGTAATAAAGAACTACACAGAGGAAATGGAGTAGACTAGGTAAGATATAACTAGAATATAAAGGAAACAAATAATATAAGGATAAAGTTGTAGTGTATAGATTGACGAAATCTATAAGTTTCAAGCGAGTATCGAAAGAAAATGATGAGAATGTTGGTGTGATTGACCTTGCCATTCACCGATGGGTGGAATGGAGGTAGGAGACACACATATGTTGACCTTGCTGTTCATTTATGGTGGACAGAGGTAGGAGACATGATGCATACATATGTTGACCTTGCTATTCATTTGTAGTGGACAGAGGTAGGAGACATGATGATTGTCGACCTTGCCGTTCAGTTATGGGATGGACGGAGGTAGGAGACACAATAATGTTGATCCTTAGTGGATTCGTCAATGCTTGAGCTACAACAATGCTTAGGAAAAAGAGAAAACGTGACAAATATCATAGGTTATTGATGTATCAAAAGATATATGGGATCTTTTGGAAATCTCACCTATGAACGGGCTATAGAGATTCGGATTAAGTGAAATTAATGGAATAATGTAATTCATATTTCATTAAATTGAAAGAGAAGAATGAAACGGTAATTCAGTTACATCTATTCTTTAAAGTAAAGTTGAGATAAGCTTTGTGCTAGTGATATGGTGGTGAAATCACATATACTAGACAAGCGAGGAATGAAGAAAAAGCTAAAGAACGGGAGTTATAAGGAAAAAATTCATTTATCTTCGAAACTGTTGGTGACTTGTATGTTGCCCTAATTTCGAGGACGAAATTGTTGCTGAATTGGGGAAACTGTAACGACTCGTTACTTTAAGCAGGTGATTAGTGTTAATCCGAATGGTAATTAATTTGAGTTAGGCTCGTGGTTAAGCCTGAATCGTTACGACTAACGTGTGTGTGGAATTGTGTGATGTATTGCGTTTGTTTGGTGTGTATTAGTATATATACATGAATAATCGGATTAACAAGGAAATGTCTAATACCATGTGTGGGTCATTAGGACACACATGAGACGCGGGACAGCGTGGATGGGAGTATGCTTGGCGTTGGAGGAAATTACGTAATTGTAAGCGTAATTATAGGCATAAATATATATTTATATATTATGGACATATATAAATATATATTAAAAATAGAAAATAGTAAAATATAGCAAATTGTCGGGGGGCAGTGTGATACGCGGGTTCACGAATGACACGTGTTGGACATACGGTGGTGTGCACGCCCGAGATGTTCTCATTGGCGTGCCAACCGGAATTTGAGGCACAATATGTTGATAAATAAATATATTTATATATATAATCGGTATATATATAAATATATATATATATATAATAAATCTAAAAAATGTGAAATTACCATAAAGGGTAATGGAGTAAAAAATGAAAAGTGGATGAGCACAAGGGCCTTTTGGGTATTTCCCAAACCCAAACCGCCTCTCGTTTTCTTTAAACCGTGAGAAAGAGAGAAATTGAGAAACAGAGAGCAAAGAGAGAGATCGAACAGTGAGGAAGAGAAGGCGATGGAGGAGCTCGGTTGAGCCGAACCTGGTTCAGGCCCAGTTCAGGGCAAAAAGGCAATTAAATATAAGAAAGAAAAGAGAGAAAATGGAAAAGAAAATTCAGAAAAATAGGAAAAATATGGAAAAATAGTATTTTGACCAAACAAATAGAAATTGAGGGATTTCTATGGAAAATGAGAAATTCGAAAGTTAGAGGAGACTTGATACCGGCGTTTTTAACTTGAAAAGCGTGAAATGGTCAAAATAGGTTAGAAATTAGGTCCCGAGATGTCGAATTCGAATGGGACTAGTTTAGGAATGTTAATAAATGACTATTAGACATAAGTTGATAATAGTTGGTCTATTTTAGGTAATGAACCGATGTGGAAAGGTTTGAGAACTCCGAGGAGTTGTACAAGTCGGTAAAACATAGAAAGCTCAGGTTAGGTAAGTGGGACTCGTAGCTGTTATCAATTATGCAATGTAAAATAGTATTATTAGAGCATGAAGTGTACTGAACTGGGAATGGGGCAATGTACCGTGATTTGACCTTTATTTTATAAAAATGTTTTGAAATGAAAATGGATTCGGAAAGAGGTTTGACGGGACGGATCGACCTAGGGGTTTTGAAACTGTGGTGGAATTGCTAACCATCACCGCGCCCTAGTGACTTAGGAATTATTCCGATCAATGCTTTCCAGTTGAGTTTAGCAGCTCATCAATCATAAACCAATCAGATGAGCTGTGATTGGTTTAGTGATGATGAGTAAGTGCGACTCGATGGTTTATGAGTTGGCGGCACATTGACAAGAACTGGTTAGATGTCCAGTGATTGGTTCTTGGATATGTGAGAGGGCGACTCAATGCAAATATGAATATTTGATACAAATCACAGGTACATTGCAATGAACCAAGGAACTTGCATCTGTTATATATATTGTTTATATTGATTCATATGCTCCTTTAGATATGCATTTGATTCATGTTGATATACATTGCCTTGATATTAATTGATAGTTGATGGTTGGTATGAGAGTCACTTACTGAGCATGTAGGAGCTCACCAACCTTAACATCTCCAGGTATAGATGTACACTAGGACTTGGAACTCATGAAAGGAGAAGACCAAGGGTTTAGTATCTTCTCTACGGTGCAGTAAGTTTCCTGTTATATATATATATATATTGTATTGCGTTATGATTTGTAATAAAATGGGTGGGAATAAGAGCTCAATACCGATGTTCATGCCGGTATTTTATATCTTGTGATTTATCGAAAAAGTTTTAAATTTTCTGCTGCGTTGGTTTTCGTTTATTTTATTTTGTCAATGAATATAAAGATATACATGTATTATTAGGGAGTTTTGATAAGGCTGTTGGCTCTAATTAGGTCCGATCTGGTTTACCGGGGCTTAATTAGGGTTTCAGGCCGAACATTCTCTAATTAGAATTAGGGGCAGTCACAGGGCTTAAGTGGTGGTCTGGGCCAGGTGACTCAGGGACGGTTCGTCACAATGTGCCTCGAGATGCGTGTGTGAGCCAAGATGTAGAGCACACTATATATAGGTGATTCAACACCTTTCTCATTCATTTTTCTCACTTTTCTCTCTCTCTCTCTCTCTCTCATCTCATGAGAACGGATTGGGGGGCTGGAGTTCGTGATTTTTCATTAAGGATTTATGCCAAGTGATCGTGCAACGATGCAAACGGCGGTGAGATCGGGACTCCCCGTTTAATTCTCGTCGTTTTGGCATCAGTTTTGTATGTTTTCATTTCGATAATTAGATCGAAGGTTGGACATTTTGAACAGTTTTATGGTGGTTTTGAGTAGGTATTGAGGTCCCTATGAGGTTGAGATAGGCTTGGAACACGACAACGCGAGCCGGAGTTGTGAAAACCCCGGTAGTCATATTTTGGATGTCATGCCGTGAGAGACACTGTGGGGCCTAAAGCCCTACGACACTAGTTACAACGTTTGGGGCAGGGGCCGTCCTGCCCCACGCTTTAAGTGATGCCGCCAGGGTTGGACCCCCACGACGGACACCATTCATTAGACCCAAAATTTGAAAACTTTTGAGACTTCTTTCAGGTATTTTAATGGGTTCAAATGCGACCCAATACCCGAGGAGTTGACTCAAAATAATGGAAATGAGTAATATTTGGAAAATGAGGAAAATTAACGGGAATTTACAAGTTAAACGGAAACAAGACTCTAAAGCGACCAAATTGAATGTGAATGATTACCAGGTACTTAGTGGACTGGTGACGAGCGTACAAGATCAATTTTGTGACGTGTGAGAGTCGCGAGCGCGAAGTTTCATGTGGTGATTTGTGAGTAAAACCAATCGGAGCATTTATATAATTTCATTTGTGCATTTACTTGGTTGTTATATTTATTAAACAGTATCTCCTTGCGAATTATGGTTTTGGATTCCATTTGTGATATCTATCCTTGGTGGATTATCATATTTGTTTTCCTTGAATTCTTTAATTAGTGGTCTTTTGGGTCTAAGTGAGAGATATGGTGGTCACGGGTGTGGTGAGACTATTTTGTGATCTCTTTCACCACCGTGACTACATGAATTTCTGAACGTGCTTAAACCCACAATTTAGGGATGGTAGTTTGACCGTAAGTTGAACTATATGTGGGGTACAATGAGATAACTCATCTAAAATTGTCTGGTAGTTTATTTAGGTCTAGAATCTATCTGGGAAGTCAGGTTGTGAACTTTGTGTGGCAACCTAATAAACTTGGAACACTTAGATGCCTTTTTGTTTTGTGCTCTTGACACTCATTTATCGTTGCTATCTCAGTGATTAAATTATCACTCTGTCTTTTACTATCTTTGTGATATTCCTGCATGATACTTGTTTAGTAGTTTATTTGACATTGGAAATTACGTTGAGACTCCACTTGGTTATTATTGTTATACTTTTTGTACTCACTGTCATTTTTTATGATGGTGGGTGCAGCCCCGTCATACTGCAGGATAGACAAAGGCAAGCGACCGGTGATAGACGATTTTAGTTGAGGGCAGAGAGGCGATCTCCTCTCGCTTATTAAGTAGGTCTATTGTATTATAAGCATATATTTTTGAACACATTGGGTTTATGGGTTTGTGAGAGATCTTGGGACTTGTATACAAAATGTTGATTCTTTTTTTACAAGTTATACTTGATGACGGTATACATATACGGGGTTTCCACACTCTAGATTGTCCTGACATATGTCTTAGGGTTATTTCATTTAGTTGAGTAGAAATTGCTTCTGTTGTACTTTGATAACTCACTAACTTGAATACCTCACATTTAAAATACTTAAATTAATGGATAATGGTAAGAAAGACTGATTAGGCTTGCGTTGACTACGCGAGGATTGACTCAGGTTCCACTTAAGTCTAGGCTGGGCAGGGCACAGTTTAGGGTTGTGGAATTAGGTTCGTCACAGACGACATTTCTTTAGATGTCTCGGTGGGAGTCAGTTGAGAACTAGTTGCCTTTCAACAAGACCGAGACCTCTTTAGGTCTCAGTGGGATTTAGATGAAGCCAATCGAAACCATTAAAGTGGTCTTGGTGGGAGTCATCTGATACCTCTTTAGAGGTCTTATTCATGTATGGCCGAAACCCACAACTCGGGGAGACAAGGATGTTTGAATAATGAGGTATATTTAGCAAAAAGTAGGGTACATTTAGTAAGGGTATTTTGGGGATATTCTAAAAAAATGTGGGGTTCGCATAAGAATTAAAATCTAAAAATTGGGGTATGGTGAGCAAATGGGGTATATTTAGCAAAAATTGGGGTTTTTTAGCCACTGACAAAGAATATTGAGCTCTAATGCATATGTATGAATAAATCTTTGAATGATATGAATAAAAAAAATATGAAGAGAATGATGTGTGGGTTACATATTATGAAAGAAAAAATGGATTCAAATTAGTTGAGGATAAAATTGATAGTAAATCGAAAATGTTAACTGATAAATTTTAAAGGTTAGGATAAAATTGATAGAACTTGTAAAGGTTAGGATATTTTTTATTGTTAGTCCAAGTCTAAGAATAGTAATAATGTTAATGATGCAAACACATGTCGATCCCCTTATAATATTCAGGATTAGAGAGAAAAGGAGTAAAAAAGATTGATGGAAAAACTATAGCAACCATAACGGGGGAAAATAATATGTATCATGGGCTTTGTGTGTTACTTGTTTTTTGCAAGGCTGTTGATGTCGCCTTGGTATTTAAAGCTTCTAGACTCTATAGGAAAGTAGGACCATAAAAGTGACTTTTGGCCAAAAGTTCTAAAGTTGTTGGCTCCGTATTTTTAAGGTTTGAACTCGAGACTTTTAGTTAATTAAAATGAAGAAATTACATGCGCCATCCTATCATAACTATCTCAATTTTCTCTACTTTTATTGCTTTGCACGAAGTTGCTTGATTCTCATTATTATATATTTTTATTATATTAAAATAAAACCTAACTATCAAGATGATTAATTTGAGCTCTACATATACATAGCTAGAATTTATAGATATAGTTATAGTACTAGTTGGAAAATAAAGAATAAAATTTGATTGATCCGTAGTTTTCTGTTTTTACAGTGATTTCTTATAATTTTCTTGTGAATAAATCCAACAACCAAACCTCAATTACTTACTTAATTAGATAGGCTGCAGCATTCAAGTATGATTGGTGCCTCGATCCTTATGTCAACTCATCAAACTGACACAAACCAAATTAAGGAGTGGGTCAAATTTATTTATTTGTTTTTTTTACTTAAGTGAGAATCAAACCACGATCTCCTAAAGTCTTACCTTTTTGGCTAGTCATGTCTTTTACCATCTCACTTGATACCTTTTTGGCAATTTCTTATACGTGGATATTTAAAATTCAAAAACAATTTATATAGAGTCCCCTTGGAGCATTATTATTATGATAATATTGTTGTTAAGCCCTCTGACGTGAGAATGAAAAAAAAACGATATATTTTAATTTTCCAGATCATGCATATATTCATGCATGAAAGTATAATTCTCACGTATTTCTTGTTAAATATTCTCCCGGGTAACATGTAATGGCCTGAATTTGATTAGTTGTTATTAATGACGTATGTATAGATGTGGACGATAACTCAACACCCCGTGGACCCGCAGATAGGCTAGGGGCACATCTGGAGCTAGGCAAATAGTGATTTTTGTGTTGTTGTGTATTAATTTGCAATGTCATATGTAATTAGGTTTATTGGTATTGCAATGTGTGTATTTTATTTATTATTGACCGTGCGAGACAGTGTGACGGGTATTCGCCTTGTTTAGCGTGCAAAAGAGGGTGCCGGGTAGGTGAATGACAATATATTAGTTCGGGTAGTCATACACACATGAAAATGATTAAAATGCAATTAATAATTAATAATATATTTCGTATATGCGTCTGTGACGCGAGAGTATGCGAGAGACGTGAGTGAATACACGGGAGTCAGGTGCGGGAACGCCCGAGGGTTTGGTTGTTTGTATTGAGACAAGAGAAGCCAAGGGAAGGTGTCACCCACCTAAGTCATACTAAGCTAGACTTGTTGGCTCTCTTATAACCTTAGGATAGTGCCTTAAGATGTATAAGTGATGGGTGATGATTGGAGGGTATAAATAGGATATTTTGGCATTATCCAACACTTTTTCTCTCTCTTCTCTCTCCAAATCCAAAATTGCAAGTAGTGAATAGGGTTTGGTGAATTGGTGGAGCACATTTGGATGTTCAAATGATGACGAATCGACAATCTAAGTTGAGATCCTCGTTCTACTCTCCGTTTCCTACGTGTCGGGTATAAATTCTTAGAATTTGACGAAGGTTTCGGGGAATCGTATCGGGCACACTAGCTTTGAGGGTACACATGGCAGCGTGAACCACGACGTCAAGGATGTCGTGAGGCGAATACTCATGGCGGCGCCACCCACGGCGTCCGAGACAAAAAAATAAATAAAATTTTAAAAATGAATTTTTCGAATTGGGTTTATTCCCGGGATTGATGTTGGGTTTTATATGGATTAAATTGATAGACATAGACTTAATTAGGAGGAAATTGGGGATTTCTGATTATGGGGAATTAAATAGTATTTTTTATTATCTGGCATTTAGATTTACTGATTAGTGATGGACAAGCATTGGGAGGCGTGTAAGGATGATATTGGATTACTTGGAGTGCGATTTGAGGTGTGTAGTATCCCAACTGAAATTACTTGAGCATTTACTTATTTTGGCAATTTGAATTCAGTGCTGTTGTTTCATTACTCTATTTCCTGTTGTGGAGTCTGTATAGACGGACGTTGAGGCTTTCCTTCCGTGCCATTCCATGTGTATGTCCACTAGGCCATACACGTGTGTCAAAGAGCTCGGTGAATAGGTCGACCCGAGGATCGCATCGGGGCACATTTATGTGCGTCCTAAGTTCTATGCCGACCACTTAGCGGATCTAGATACTGGCTTTGCTTGAGTGCTACTCGCCTGCAGTACTATGTGGAAGAATTTGAAATGTGGTGCTAGTCTGACTCTAAGCTCTGGGCACACTTTCTGAGTTTCACTATTACTTAATTCATGCGATGAGTACAATTGTCTGTTTTTAATTTCGCATGTTTATTTAGTAGCTCATTTAAATTCTAGTATTTACTTTCGTGATTGCTCATTAAATTTCCTTAGGAATACTCACTTTGGACTCGCAATCTGTCTTTTGTGATTGCTTGAGTGTTGATCCAAATATGAGTTGCAACAACGGAAAGCTCGCGGACTACCTGTGATCAGAGATTGGAACACCAGACTCCACATTTGTTTTATATTGTATTTTGTTTTCATTTTGGAGATTTAGGACTATGAGAAATTTCTTGGACCTATATGTTGATGTATTGCGACTCTTTTAAGGTTATTTCACTATTATATGATGAGATATGGGTTTTTCACACTAGGTATATGATTAAATGACACATTTTGATGTTTTTCAATATAATTTGTCGTGACTTAAGTCCTCCGCTATTATTAACAATTTCTAATTGATGATTTGAGTTAATTAACAATTTAAATAGTAAATTGTTGTTTATTGAGGTTAGTAATGATATAATGGAGGAAGTGATTGCATGTAGGATATAGCTGGCACTGGTAGGCCAGGTTGTGGGCCCGCATTGGCCCCGTGGTGGTCCGTTTGAAAAATGGATCGTTACATATAAATTGGTCCCTCAGGTTTATTGTGGTAGAATTAAATATGCACTTAAGTTCCTCTTAACAACTGTTGTTTATACCATTATGTTTGTGGCATAACTAGAAAACCTAGTTAGGGGGGACAAACTTTAACGTCAACTCTATTTATAGGTTCGGGTACTCGTTCGGTCCGCCTAACTTCAATTAAGCTTAGGTGGATTTCAAAATACTATATAGATTATATTATGCTAAAAAACATTGAAGTGCGATCATCTGACTTGCGGATCTAATTAGGTTTGCATTTGTCGAATAACACACATATATATCAAACTTATAAAATACTTTTTTTAAGAGAACTTATAAAATATTTTATTAGTAATTGTTAGAAAATTTTAATAATCTATTGGGATCACACATGTAATATACAATGTGTCATCCCATTATTAATTTAGCCTAATTAAAGTGATCTACTAATGTATAATGTTATTGGCTAATGGGCATAATTATGGTCATGAAACAATGTTAGTGTAGATACCATATCGGTGTACAACTCAATGAGGGGCAGAGTTGGCATATCACATAATAACTTTTTAAACAGTTATTTATTGAGTTATGGTCCCCAATTTGTAGTTCACGTTGTATATTCTTTCTCCCCATTAAGAGAGCGCGTTAGGCTACGAACTACAATTGGAAGATCTAATCCGGCTTCGCAATTCTAATGGATAATCCTGTATGTACGCTTCCACTTTACACTAATCATCCTGAATCATTGTGGCTTTTTGTTCTTATTTGATTTATGAAAGATCTAAACATAACTATTGTTATCAGAGACAACCATACATGATTCTTGGTGATTTAAGGTTCTTTTGAAAATTTATCATGTCTAAAGATCTTTTGATTTCATTATGATGAAATTAATTTTTTTGAAGATTGTGATTTCAAATCTTTGTGCTCAAGAAAAATTATCGATTGACTTTGAATCTGTTTTTCGAAAATTGATGGTCTTTTGGTATAAGTTTGAGAAAGATGCACCATATTCACTAGATCTTCCTAAATCAAGGAAATTTTAATTTTTGATGAAGTGCATTTTGACTATAGACAATGAATTTAAGGGTGTTTTGTGCACTACGCTTTTGCATTAAATTGTAGAAGACGTATTGTATTTGTTGGACAATTCTCGAAATATGTAATCAAAGATTTTGAGTATATCTTGTTGATTATGAATCATATGTGGTTAAGATTTTTGATTATTTATTTTAGAAAACCAAAGATATCACGGTTACATTTTTAGTTGATTATGAATACATTGTAGGTCCCACCACAATGAATATTTGGAAACAAATAATTCATTGACTAGAAATTGAATATGCATTTAATTTAATTTTGAAATCCAGAAGGTTACATACATTTGATTTTGTGAATACCAAAGGAATGTCAATATTTAATAAAATTGAATGTGCATTTATGGTGATGTACACGTGATAATTATTTGGTTATTTTACACGTGAATGGTAAATCGGCCCAAATGAATGTTTTATTATTCTACATGTTATTTTTATTATTAGTGTTTGTTATAAAATATGATATCAATTACAAATTAGTATTTCGTCCAAGGATGAAATATTGGACGAAATACTAATGGAGTGTCTGATATCTTAAAATGGATTTCATATTATGGCCTATTTTGATATAATCAAAATTTTAGTTTTCATGCATTAAGAATAGTTGATTAAGGTTAATGGGTAATTTTAAAGACCCCACATATATATTTTTCAAATATGATATTACCATCATAATTCAATAATGGCTATGGATAATGCATTAAGTACATTGTTTGGCATTTTAAGTGGGTTAATTGAAGCAAGAATAATCAAGAAACAATATAGAGTTTACTTTACGTTTTTTCTTTTTTTGCGGATTTGTGGGTTCCATTGTTCAAAAATGATTATCATTGATAACACAATGATAATCTTATTTTTATAGAGTTCAACAATTCTACGTCTTCCATTTATGAACATAGCATGAGCTTCAGTGAGTTTCAATGGTGTCCACCATGATCTCTAGCATGATTAAGCCACTACTGACATCATATTTATATATTCCTAATTCTGATCTAGATTAATGATAATCAAATCTTAATCAACTCTTGAGAACAATTGGTTTCATATGATAAATCCAAATGAGTTGTCGATTCTAGGTAATGAATATTTATTCGTGATTTAGTTTAAATTAACTCATCACTCGAGTTGAGTCCTTAAATGCACACAATTTCCATAGTACCCTGAAGTAAAATGAAATTGATCATTGGTTTGACATCAAAAATCAAGTAATTTATAAATTTATTCAAATTGTGCCAAAATCTCAAGAGAATCTGATGAAAAATTTTCTTGAAATTCTTGGAATCATAATTTTCATTCATCAAGCTTGATTTCTTTTCATAGACTTATTACCATTCTAAAGCAACTTCCAACCTTTGAATCTTGAGTGGTAATTGTATTTCTACAAACCACCATTCGTAGAAAATTCGAAATTTACCCAACTTTTTCGATTAACAGTAGCAGTTAATACCAACCTCTTTATATACTGTGTACTTATTTATTTCCAGTATTATACAATATTCTTTAGATTCTTAAATCTTTATACTCATTGACAACTCATTCTCTCCAATTTAGACCATACTAGTCTAATTGATCAGATTATGGCATCTCACTAGCTCACTGCCATGTTTTAGCTCAAACTATGAAAGTTTTCAACTTTAAGTTTCAATATGAAATTGCCATAACAGTGATTGAAGTCCAACAGACAAGATAGAGTTGACTAACCACGTGGATTTTCAATAACATTCAACACTTATTTCTTGATGTGAATCTTCACTTTTAATGTAATTTTGCCATTAACCTTTCATTAACCTTTCATAGTGGATTTTCATTAACCTTTCATAGTGTGTTGACCACCACAACATCACCCTTTTCTTTTATCCTTATATTAGTGAGTGCAGTTACACCACGACAACACTCATAAGTATTTTTCTTGCATTACCTTTAGCATGTGTGGCTTCACCACAACAAATACTAATAAGTTTCTTCTCATTATTCCAATATGTACTAACACCGTATCTAAAATCTTATACTTCATAATAACTCATAAAGTATGAATAAACTAGTGATTACCTAACCTCATTAGGTTTTTATTCTCGTTTACCACTAATTCTCTCCTTGAATGACTTTTAATATTGTTTCACTAGTCTCAACACTAGTATGTATATTCTACTCAAAGTGAATCACCACCTTTGAGCTTCACAGAGGTCATTCAATGTTTCGTCTTCTGCTTAATATCACATCTCTTAACATGTTTCACAGTCTAGGTCAAATCGATCATTCTTCACTAATTATCATTAATCAAACAATAACAAAGAGAATAAGGACAATTGGAGATCATTCAATAGGAGAAGATTATATCAACACTAGTAAACTCATATACTAATTAATAGGAGAATTATCGATAAACTCTTATTCTTTTTATGCGTATACCATTGAGATTTAGGTTTCTACAAACCCCAATCCTCGGTGTTTTCTCAACACCTCAGTAGACATCGATGGATACACACCATCTTATTGTATTTCCACTGTCTTCCTTTGTGAAACATCTCTGGAGTCCAAGTTCCTAAGAACCCTCGCCATTATTACTCTTTGGATTCCTAAGTTATAGATGGGAAATAAGACCTTCAGGATTATGTATAGGTAAGATAGGACAACAATATCTATCGCATAGATACAACACATTACAACATATAGCATAACTCAAGCTTTTATCTTTCATTACCCCCAAAACATTGATAAAACCATTTATTTAGTCCTAGGTTATCCCTAACTTGATAACCAATCTCCAAGTTAGTGAACTTAGACTTTCATTTAGTTTACAGGTAGTGATTTCAAGTTTCGACACTAAATTGTATCAGAGTTATTCTTGATTCCTAATTAATTCAAGAATAGGAAAAATAGTTCCACAAGCTAGCTATGATTCAACTATTCCTTAATTCCAAAAATCTCATAATAGTGAACCAAGTTCTATAAACAAGACTCTGATACCAATTATAGCATCCCCTTACTCGATTAGAGAGATACCTGGCCTAAAACCTTAATTAAGTCCAGGTACACCAACTAGACTTAATTAGAGTCAGTAACCGCTTACCAACTATTAATAATCACAACCAGTATATCTTGGTATTCGAATAATAAATAAACCAAAATGCAATGGAAATTAAAACTTTTTCGATAAACCTTAAGATATACAAAAATGGCATAGACCTTGGTATTAAAATCATAGCCCTACCCTGGTTATTACAAACAATAATTCACACAATGTATAAACAATATGGAAGATCAATGCACCGTAGAGAAGATTATAAACTCCTATTCTTCTCCGTCCCTAAGTTGAAGCATACGCCGATAACTTGAAATGTTAATTATGGGATGAGTGCTCCAACTTGTTCTGTAAGTGATGCTCATAAACCGATCAACTATCATCTAATATCAATGAAACAATGAATTGCAATATGAAACTAAAACTTATCTATTCAAGCATTGAAAATGAAATAAATAATACATAACATAATGCAAGTTGAAGGTAAAATGCAACCGTATTTATGACTTGAAAATTTGAGTTTCAAAACAGAGTCGTACACTCAAGTCACTCGAGAATACAAATACAAAATCCATATGTTAGCAGACATTTGATTTTTCTGGTTTATTGAAGCTTGACTGAGTTACTAACTATAATTGGACAATATCGACTAAGGTAAAACTTTGGCCTACTGATGATGAAGGGCGGAATCCATTTTCCAAGCTATCCTTTCCTAGTTATTAAGGTAAAGGGCGGAGTCCATTTTCCAGGCAAGCATTACATCCCTCAGTCCCAGTCCACCTCGTCGCACACTTCTGAGCATTTTCATAATTAAAAACAGTTAAGTCACAGTACATTACCCCATCCCCCAATCCATAAGCTATATGAACTAAATATATTAATTTACGATGCATAATTGATACGAGTACGAGTCCCACTTACCTTTATCGAGCTTTCTTAACTTTATACAGACTTACACGACTCCCTGAGTCCTCAAACCTTTTCTCGTCGGTCCATAACCTAAAATAAATCATTTATCTTCAATTTGAGTCCAATACCATAGGTTTAAAACCCCTAAGCTTGTCCCATTCGAATCCGAGTCCGATTCCAAATTTTGTTTTTTCTTTTTCTTTTTATTTTTCATTTTCTTCCCACGGTGGCGTGGGGTGAATTGGTCACAGTGCCGCCCACGATGCCATTCATGCAACCTCACTACTCAAGGCGTCGTGGGTGACGTCATGGGTTTTTACACCCACGTCGTTGCTCACGACACCCATACCAGTACCCTCCCTGTGCGGTGTTACTTACTCCTCGACCTTGCCGTGACATTCTCGATGCCTCCAACTCCTCGTCAAACACATCCAAAATAGTCTAATAGTGCCCAAAAGGGGTCTTACTACAACCACAATCATCAACAATACCATTTCACTTAAATCCATATAAAATCATGGTATTTCATCAAAACACAAAAAGCCATAAAAAACACCAACTTAAACCCAAACACCATGAATTTGCGGGTTGTAAATGATTCTAGTTAACCTTCTTGGCTCACCAAAGCACCTAGACCGATCACCACAAGCCACAACACTAAGACCCACAAACCCCATTGATTCACAACTTAAAATGAAGAAGAAAAAGGGGAAAGGGAAGCTCACCTTGATCTCCTCGCGCCAACACAACGATCACGTCGTCGATTCGGCTCCTCCCTTGGCTGATCTCTCTCTCCCTTTCCTGTTCTCTCTCTTTCTCTCATTCTCACGAAATGAGCAAATGTGAGGCGGTGGTGATTATTGACTTTTATGTTCAGATTTTCCTCAAGATGCATACACGCGTATCTTGAGGCTGATCCAACAATTAAATGTCTAAAATGACACGCTAAAGTGACACAGATCGTGACATATTTCATTTTCTAATTTTACAATATATATAGATTTCTTCGTGCTTACGATTCCGTTGTGCGCATCAACGAGCACTCTTGGGCGTGCACAGTACCGAATGACCTACGCGTGTCGCCCATGACCCTATATGCCACTAGGTGCCAACTTATTTAATAATCATTTTCTTTTCAATATTTATTTTTATATAACCATAATATATATATATACGCCTATAATTACGAAATATACGCCAACGAGCATATTTAGGCATGCACGCTACTCCACAACCCTTGTGCGTCACTCTTGACTCACACACGATATTAGGCGTCCTATAATTTATTAATTATTCAATTATAAGCCAATTAATCTGATTTTTTTCATAAATAATAATACAGTCCATTCAAACACAATATGGCACGCAAATCCAACACACGCTAATCAAGACAAACTGAGTTTAATCACCAGCCCAACTCGGGTGAATTAGGATTCAAATTAACACTGATCACCTTTATAAGGGTACGCATCGCTACACAGAAGTCGTCTACCTCATGCTTGATGAAAAGCTTAAACTGACATCTGCACTTCTTGGTGGCAGTTTTTTGTTGCCTTCAAGTATAAAGCCTAGTTCGCTCATAACCAATCGTCATCCTAGCTCGCCGACCAATGCCAGCGTCGGATTTCAGAATAATCAAAACAAATCCACATTTGGCAGCTGTATTTTATGCCCAAGTAAGAGCCTCCCATTTAGATTTTAATGGCACGTTCGATTTGAATGAGGGACTAAAGTCGAGGAACATCTCCCCTCCTTGGATTTACTAACATGATCCACCATATTAACGTATAAGAAGCAAGAAAAGAACAATTAAAACCAAGATCAAAGTCGAAAATATTGAATTCAATTCAAACTTATATGTGGCGGCTGAAATAGAGAGTTAGGTATACATCCCTGTCGATTGAATCAATTTAAAAGGTTTCAAAGTATTGCGTCAATACATACTGATAGGTAAGGAGAGGAGTGGTCAAAATAGATAGTCAACCACTTCACCCTATCGGTTTTGTGTGTCCATAGAGCACGGAGTTCATAATCGGGAACACCAAGTTAGGAAAATGACAAATCATGCATAAAATAAAACAAAATTCACCTTTTCTTTTTGGATTCTGCTCCTTTCTACAAAAAATGGACCACAAAGATGAAGCCCTAAAGATCAAAAATCCAAAAAGTCAAACAACAAGGAAAGAAAGAAGAAAACACACAAAAATGAAGATAAAAAACTTCAAATAGAATGTACCAATTCGGTTTTGAGTAATTTCGAAAGAGTTGGGTCGTTTAGAGGTCATGAGGGTCGATGTCATAACGTGCCAAACATCGTTGGGGTCATGTGGGTTGAGGTCATAACGTGTCAGAGGTCGTAGAGGTTGTTGTGGTGTTGTAGGTCGTGGTGTTCCTGCTTAGCAGTGTTCGTTAAAAAAAAAGGGCATACATAGGGGAGTAGTGGGGTATGGAGGAGTAAAGCCCTTTTTCTATATATTAAGGGGTAAACGGTGGGGTATAAGTAGTAAACATTTGGGGTTTATGTAGTCCATTGGCAGTTAAATGTTGTCGAGGTTATGAACCACACAGATATAATACAACCAAAAGCCATGAATAAATATTGGTTTTCTTGGACCGCGTAGCATCTATAATATGTATAAACGGTGGCGTATAAGGAGTAACAGTTGGGGTGTATGCAGCCTGTTGGCATGGACGGGTCGCAGGGCTTAGGTAAATGACGGTATATTATCACCGATAAGAATGTTCAAATATTGGTTTGGCTTGAACGCGTATGACCTGTCATGTCCATAAACGAGTGGGTACATGTAGTAAATGTGTGGGGTATATGTAGTCTGTCGGCTGGAAATAACCGCCAAGAATATTAACTGATGGTATATTACCACCGGTAGCCATGTAAAGGTATCAATTTTTCTTGGTCACGTATCATCTGTAATGTAATGTACATAAACTAAGGGGTACATGTAGTAAATGTGTGGGGGTAAAAATAGTCTATCGGTTGAAACAAACCGTTAGGTGTATATACCCAACGGTTTATCAGCATCACCAGACATGCAGTGAAGTCGGTGTTGCTTGGTTGATGACAATCTAAAATGTAAATAAACATGTAATTTCCAATGCAAACTAGTACAAATGAAGTATAACATATTGTGCCACTTTGCTTTTCCAATAAAAGTGATAATAACATACATTTACGTTCTTGAATTCATCAAAATCAACATCATATCCAATAAACATTGATTCCCAAAACATAAGAAGTAATGCAAGAAGCATTAAGTTTTCATACAATCCCATCCATGTTCAACTACGTAAGTATATAAACGAAAAATATGTGCATGTTTGTATGTTCTCTACACCCATAAACACCAATGTGTATCTATAAAGAGACACATATACTATCAAAATGAGTTGTGTATAGCATTCTAATCTTCATCAAGTTCCACCATTTCCACGAGACCAACTTGGTGATTTCGTGTTAAAATATTCAACACGACCTCCCATTCTCGACTTTCAAGTGTTGCATAAGGATCCCATTGTGGCGAGATTGGTGGTAATGGTGTTTCATTGCTCATCATTACCTACAAACAAAAAATAACATATGAGCATTCAATAATGAACATTATTACTTAAATGAAGATTCGTAAATAACTCACTCTAACAACATGGCTGCCACCAACAAAGCACATCTATTTGAAGTGTTTGTCAGATACGAAAGGTGTCACACCACTCGTGGGGAAGTACACATTGAACGAAGTCTGTGTCTTACACAAACAACAAGACCCATCTTATAATGATTGGCTACAATGAGGCCCATATCCGGAAAGGTAAGCTAACCTGCTGAGCCACTGGGGCACTCAAAGTAGTTAAGTGCATTTCGAACCAGGGTGTAATCGTCTTGAATCTGAAAGTAAGCTTTGTAGGTGGCATTGTGTTGGTCCATCTCTTAAACCAATTCCCTTGTCACTGTCATCCAACCATCATTCAAATCATAGCTAAAACCATGTGCTATCACCCGAAAGCCACAATGACCATCCGGGGTAACATCAACTGTCAGTTAGTGGCGCGTCGTGCAACGCCTAGGTAGGGTGTAACGGCCCCAAACTCCTGAGGCCCGTCACGGGTGCCACGCGGGCCCATAACCAGCCACGTCACTACCAGCTATGTCCCACGACCATCTAACTTACTACATATCGTTTAAACCTCAAATTATAATCATTATTATTATTATTTAGATTATATGACTTGACTCCAATCATTTTTAAATCATAAAAAACCAGCGAAAGACTTAAGACATGATAGATTAAATTACAAACATCCATATCATGTCATTGGAGCATAAACCTAATGTGAAAAACCCGTAATCATTATATAAAGTGAAGTAAACCTCAAAATGTATAAAAATATCAAAATATATGTCAAGGTTATCTCTCAAAATCCCAAACCTAAGATAAAATTGATAAAATTGATAATACATATAATACAAACGTACAAGTCTGGCCTGTCATCTCAGAAATTACAGGTAGTCAGCTAACTTGCCCTTGCCATGAATTGTACCAGGATCTGCACTCAGCCATAACAAAAATGCAAATGATGAGTCAAAAGTGTGTATTCCCAAGGAAATTCAGTAAGTAATTACAGAAATAAATGCAGGAATTTAACAGGCTATTAAATAAACATGCAGGAAAATAAACACGCAATTGGGCTCATTCCATGAATAAATATAGAAAAAGCTCAAAGTGTGTGTCTAAGCCTAGTCAAACTAGCACCATACTCCAGACTCTCCGCGAGCATTGCCAGCGAGTAAACTGTAGCATGGCCATCCTTCGGGCCCTCTTAATGGTTGGCGTAGACCCACAACGTACCAACACGTGCCCCGTCATGATACTCAGGTCAAACTATCCACCGAGACCCCTAAAAACACGTGTTATGGACTAGTGAAATAAGAAATAGAATAATAGAACAACTGAAATGGAATTCAAATATAAATAAATTCATAAATATGCAAAGAATTTCAATTGGGATACTAGACAATTCTAACTGCACTCCAACTAAGCCAATATTGCCTAAATCACACCCCCAATATTTGACCAATCACCAGTCAATAGTCTTGAATACCAGATTATCGAAAATCCGTTTAGTTACACTAAACCTCATAATTTTCCTAAATTCCTAATTACCTATTACATTAATTATTTTAATCCCATTATATCTAATAAATATCCTCAAGTAAATCCCTTATTAAGCCAAATCGAAAAATTCATCTTTAATATTATTATTATATTTTTTGTTTGGGAAGCCATGAGTGGCGCCACCATGAGCAATAGCTCATGGCATCCAGGGCAGTGAGGCCCGCCCTTGGTGTCGTGACACGCACCGCCACGAGTCCACTCCTACGGCGTGACTTAAAGTGTGGGGTATGGGTGGCTCACTGGTTCAGACGTTGCAGGTGACGTCGTGGGGTTTATCCCTCACGACGTCTGAACCAGAGACTCACTCTTTGTGTTTTTGGACTCTGCGGCTCATCACTGCGATCTGAACTCATCCCAACCTCTCATATATCACAATACCAACCATGGTAAAACATCAAACCTAGACGGACCACGTCCGAGATGAAAACCTCGATAATTCTGACAAAAAATACAATATTCAACCAAAAACTTCAAACCAACAACAACATCAACCAACCCTCAATCCATTCTCCAAATCACCGCAAAAACCATAGCAACACCATCCATATCACTTTGCTCAACACCAACCCTAGAAACCCATATCAAAACACGAAAAATACACTCGACAAGTAGAGAACAAAAAGGGGGACAATAATTTAACCTTTGATCGTCGTTTGCACCTCCAAATGGTCTCTTGAAATCCACAAAACCCTATTCTCACAACCAATTTTCGGATTAAGGAGAAAAGAGAGAGAGAGAGAGAGAGAGAGAGAGAGAGAAGGTGGTGGATGAGACTAAAATAGAGTATTTATACTCAAATGGTCATCCAATATGTATGTAGATCCCAAGGCCTCATCCTAGAGAGAAAAGGTGGTGGATGACTTACATGGTGACTTGCACCCTTGACCTTACCCCTCTTCACACAACAATCTAACCCTCAGGCGTTTCGATACCCAACTCTATGCGAAATCTCGTGTCTCTTACATACTCTTACATCACGAACGACCATACATTGACTATTATTAATTATTTAATGTATTTTTAATCATTTTCATGTGTGTATTACTACCTGACTTAGTGTACTTTAATTCACTTACCCAGTACCCACGTCTACACGTTAATCGAGGTGAATACCTATCACACTTTCTCACACAGTCAATAACAATATAAATACACACATTGCGATGCAATCTAATATAATTGAGCACAAACATCATAAATAATGTAAAAATCACACAAAATCACTATTTACCTAACTCCGACGCGCCCTGGCCTATTTGCAGGGTTCACGGGATGTTGAGTTGTCGTCTATGTTTGCAAACACGTCATAATAGCGGCTTAATTAAAATTGAGTCGTTACATGCGACATATGGGATTCTAGCTCGTTTATCGCAACCTCTACCATGTTTGGAAGAAACATTTCCACTTCTACTTGGCATGGTCGACAAGGATTCCTCTTGTGTTGATTTATCATCCACCGCGAACTCTTGTGTTTCCTTGACCTTTGCCACATATTCTTGACTTGTTTTATCCATTGCCTCGACCTATTTTTTAGCTTTCTCCATTTTCAAGGACTCTTGACGTGCTTTCTCTTACGCATACTCATGTTTGAAAGGAGTTCTCTTAGTTGACTTATCACTCTTGTCAATCTTGAGCTTCTTCTTGGATGGTCGACCACTTGTCTTCACTTTCTTCTTTATAATCTCAATTATGGTCGATGCAGGCAAAATGGTTTCTCTTAACTTTTGCACAATCTTTGCCCTCAAGTTAGGCTCACCATTCTTTAACCTCTTATCCATAGCCTCTAATTCCATATGGTATAGAAAATTGAACTCATCGTCATCGAATGATGATTGGATTGGAGTGATATTAAGTACCTTCCATCGTGGGTGAACCTCATCTAGACCAATCGTAATGGCCCAATTTTGATTGACATCGTTATTCGGGTATTTTTTGACGTAGATGCCGGCATAAGTCCATGGGAATGCCACGCACAGGCTAGGATACACCAAGTTGGGTGAAAAATGTTATTTTTGGACTGATTGGCTACGTAACTGTGATGGTAATTATTATTTTATGACTTTTAGCATCGCATGTGTGAATTTATATTATAGTTACCGAGCAAGATAGTGTGATAGGGATTAGCCTAGAAAAGCGTGTTGACGCATGTAACGACCCAATTTTAATTATTTTGTTATTATTATGTATTTCAGATGTGGATGGCATATCAGAACCTCGTGGACGCCTCTAATAGACTAGGGCACGCCCGACTAGGTAATAGTTAGTTTTGTGAGTTGTTTTGCCTAATTTGTGATGTGTATATTTAATTATGTTAATTTATATCGCAATGTATGTATTTATATGTTGTTACAGAGCGAGATAGTGTGACGGGTATTAACCTCGAAAAGTGTGTTTATGCGGGTACCAGGTAGGCGAATTATGGATACACTAAGTCGAGGAATGGTACACACCAAATAAACAAATTAAATATATCAAATAATATATATGAAACCATAGTCTAGTCAAAATTATCACAAAAATTGAAAATGGCGCGAGTGGTGGTGCAGTGTCAGGGACTGGAGCGCTCAAGGAAAACCAATAATTGGTGTTTGGAATATATAAGACTAAAGGGCGATCCAATGAGTCATTCCTGTTGACTTGGAAGTCCAAATCATAGCCATTCATATGCCTTGAGAAAGGTTCAACACATGAGATCAAATTGATGATATATATTGACTTTCTTGGTTTGTTTTCAACACTTTGAGCTAAGATGTTGAGCTCACTGATTTTGGTGTTCTTTTGGTGCTACTTTGGTAGTTTGAGCTATGGGTGTTGGTGTTTCAAAACTTGAAACAAAGTTACAAACTTTTAAGTTTTGGAAAGTTAAGGTTTTTAATGAATTTTAATTTAATATATATGTTGTATGATGATGCCCCTGGCTTTTTAGGAGTGTTGCATGTCCCCCACAAGTGGAGGATGGGGTCGAGGACATTTAGAGGAGGCCACGGACGTCGAATTTCTAATTTTCTCCTGTCTGGAAATTCTGGGTATCGACCCAGTCAACGTGGTGGCCAGAGGCCATAGCGTTGCCTGTTCTAAGTAGTTTAAATTTTCTAATGAACATCGAATGCGCTAGGTCATGCCCCCAACGCACTGAGCACTGGGCAGGGGTGATTTTTAAGGGTTGTGTTAGGGAAAATGAACCTAATGCCAATAAATCAACATGAATACATCCTAATTTAGTGGTAAATGACATTAGGAAACTTAAGGCTATAGTGCGATAGCCGAGAGTATAGTGAGGTTTGACCGGTGGTTATTATGTGGGCTTTGGAGCGCGATTTGAGGTGTGTTGTAACCTAATTGAAATTCACTTGAGTGTTTTTCTACTTTTTTATTGATTTCATTTTTATTTATTCAGTATTCTCATTTTTAGATTATTATTTATACGGTTGGTTGAGCTTACTCCTGCTGCGATTTATTTTGTTATGTGCTTGTGGCATACTAGACCATAGCATATTATTAGAGGTAGTCGGTGAATAGTTGACCCGATGATGTTACTATACATATGTTGGTGCACCGTGGTCTATACCGTTCATAGAGCAGATTTTGTGATTTAAGTCATATTTGACTTTACTTACTGGCAGTGCCTATAGAAAGTCTGAAGTATGGTTCTAGTTTGACCAGAATCCTGCACATACATTGAGCTTCACTATTTTATATTCATGCGATGATCAATCTATAGTTGCATGTTTATTTTCTCCATGATTATTTAGTAGAATTTATGAATTCCATTATTTACGTTTGTAATTACTCAATGAAGTTCTTTTGGATTACTCACTCTGGACTCATCATCTGTTTTGTTGTAATGGCTTAAGTGCAGACCCAGTACGAGCAGAGGTAAGGGGACGCTTGCCGACTATTTATGACTGTCCACCTTTAGAGACTGACTCGTACGTTTGTTTTTAATATTTCATTTTCGGTTGGGATATGGGAAACATTGTGAGTGTAACGACCTAATTTTTAATTGACACCGTTGTTCGAGGATTTTCATATGTGGACGCCAGCTCAAGTCCAAGGGGACGCCACGGACAGGCTAAAATACACCTAGTTGGGCAAAAATCGTTATTTTTTATTGATTGATTGTGTAACTGCGATGGTAATTATTATTTTACGACATATTACATCGCATATGGGAAGTTATTTGCATATATCGTGTAAGATTGTAAAATATGGATACACTAAGTTGGAAAATACGGATATTGAACGTGTGAAATACTAGTATTCGTCTTAAAAAACTTGTCGATATGGATACCGGGCGTGTGAAATACGGATACACTAAGTTGGGAAATGCTTCACATAAAAT
Organism: Stephania japonica; assembly: GCA_039657345.1. Lineage (NCBI taxonomy): Eukaryota > Viridiplantae > Streptophyta > Magnoliopsida > Ranunculales > Menispermaceae > Stephania > Stephania japonica. The sequence goes on from CM077559.1 coordinate 40,689,118, forward strand.
AAAAAAACTAAATGAACCAAAATAATAAATTGGTGGGCATTTAGTGACTCGTGTGGGTTGTACAATAGTGTACATGTCTGAGTGCGCTCGTTGGCGCGCATGATAGAATTATAGGCGTGAAAGTATGGCAAATATATATTTATATATAAATGTATATATATATACATTGAAAATCTGAAATTAAAAAAAAATGCGAAATGACCAATACATGCATTGACTTGTTAAGAAGAGTGGATAATGAGGGGGTATTTTGGTCATTTGACTAACCCTCAAATTATTAAAATCATCACCGTCACCACTATGCTCACAAAATCAAGAGAGCAAAAGAGAGGAGAGTCTACAAGGGAAGGAGAGTGAGAGAAATCGATTTAGGGAGAAGCTTGGAGGGCTATTGAATTGATCAAGTGATCGTGACTGGTTACAGTGTTGTTATTTGGAAAGCTTAAAGGTAAGCTTTAATGGAGATCCTTATGATTTTTTTAGTTGAATTCGTTGAATTAAGTTGTATTAATGGATTAAGATGATGAAGATGATGTTGTGTTGTTTATTGAAGAAAGAATGAATGAATGAAAGAAAGAAGAAAAAAAAAGAGAGAAGAAATTGCATCATGGACGAAACGTCCCTGGTTTGAAATTGGGTCGGGGACAACGCACATGTGCGCCCCATGCATGTACTCCTGCCCATGAACCGGAGATTTCGGCGAAAATCATAGAAATTGCATCATGCAAGAGCGTCCCTGGAAAATGATGGAAAATCTGGAAAAATAGAAAAATAATATAGAAAAATAATATTTTGACCAAATAAATAGAAAATTATGAATTTCTATGAAAAGTGAAGTATTCAAGATTTCAATGAGACTTTATTTCGGGTTTTGTTGCTTCGTAAAGCGTGAAATTGGCAAAAATTATAAAAAAATTCAAAAAAAATCCAAGAAAACATGAAAAAATTTAAAAAGAGTATTAAAGTGGATTTCACGACTTTTCGAGCGCTTGGCACTCCGGTGTTACCCGAAAAGTATGCCAAAACCAAATATTGGAATAAAATTCTAATTTTGTTATCGCATCAATTAATTTGACACATAATCACTTAAAATCAATTATTCGAACATCAGGGACTTAGGAGACCATAGTCGGATGTCTGGCACGCATCTCGAAATGAGGGCGGGATTGGTTTTGGGATTTGGAGCGCAGATTGAGGTACGTAAAACCCTTGAGAATGCTTCACTTTATTCACGCGTTATCGTGGTTTATTCATATCGTATTTGTATGTGTCTATTGGTGGGGACACATGAGTTTCGCTCCATAAGCTTCGGTTGCATATATATATATATATATATATTGGTGATGGCTAAATTCCTGCATGAGTCGTCTTGGGACATGGCTTATATCGACGATAGTTGGAGATATTTTTGACTATTGGGAGGGATTAGGGTGGTTTCCGCAGGTAACACCGTTAGAGGGATAATGTCGTTTACTGAAGTTGGGATTTGTCTCTGGATTCCTAAATAGGATATATATACATGGTTCCCTACTTGTTTTATCATTATTCGACTGAGGTAGGTTGGGGGATTTATCGTGGTTATACAGTTGATGATTCATTTATTTACTGCTTACGCTCGAGCATGTTTACTTAATTATTGTCTTTTGAAGTATTTTATGATGTTTTATATTTCTTGCTGATTATTTTGGTATGATGTATGTTGCCTATAGCCATGAGAATGTGATTGTTTGTTGCCAAAGGTCACATTCACATATTTCATAGATTTATCAGTTTTATTTTATGATTATTGTGTAGACTTCTCTACAGAATTTACTCACTAAACTCGTCATTGTATTTGTTAGGTGACTGAGTGCAGATCCTTTGACGAGTAAGAGCAAGGGTAAGGAGGTCTTATGCGACTATTACTTTGATACCGTTGATGCTTTAGCTCATGTTTGGGCTACAATATGTATATATTTACGTTTTGTTGGGTTTTTAGACACTATAGAACACTGAATACATGTATATGGAGTTCTGGTTATATTTCGCCTCAGATATATGCATGGTATTTTGTCGGGTTTTCCACATTATGACTGATGCTCTAAATACTAAATGACATGAATTTTATCGCAGTTCATGCTATTAAGTCTTTCATTTAATTATTGTATTTAAATGTTAATAAATTCTGATGAATGAGGAGTAAATGATGCGAGGTGCGTGTGGGACACAACAGGGCAGTGATATAGCAGGTTGTAGGTCTGTGGTGCATGACATGGCGGCCTCAGTTTTTAGGGCCATCACTATGAGACTCCTATACATGTATATTATACAATTTGAGGCTTTTAATCATTGTATATACATGCTACATTTTTTATGGGATTTCCACATTAGGATTAGTGGTCATATGACATGAATTTGCTTAATTAACTGATTAGTCATGTCTAACAAGCCTTCCGCTATTATTTGATGTTTAATTATGATTTTAATAAAGATGAGATGAGTTCATTGCCTCACCTAAAATGAAAATGATATAAATTAGCCAAAATTTGAAGATAATGACGTTTTGGTGCGAGTGGGACACAGTAAGGTCAGTGATTGGGCAAGGTTGTGGGCCCGTGGCGCACAGTGCAGCGGCCTCGGGCTTTGAGGCCGTCACAGTTTATATCAGAGCGAGTTTAGAATGAACCTCAGGAAAGTTTAATGAAAGAGCATAAAACTTAATAAATAAACCTTAGATGTGTAAAGCCGATGTAAATGCCTTAGAACTCTAGTTGGGAAGTGATTGTGAAGCGAGTAGTGTTAAGGCTATATACGTGTTATGTTTTTTATTGTATATGACATATGACACGCATATATATCGAGGCTGATTCGATGCATGTTCTTCAATATAAATTCTAATGGACGGACAACCTCCTACTACTCAGCCCGAAATTGGGGATACCAGCGACCCAACTATGGATATTTTGACTATGCAATCTATATCGTAGTGGATGGATGACCGATTTGCAATTCAAAAGGCACAATTTGTGGAGTTTATGGATATAGTCAGAGTTCAGGTAGCTGCAATGTCGGCACTAATTACTACATTTGTTGCACCTACTATGCAAATAGTCGTAGCTCCCATTACTGTACAGGCACCTATTTAGGTAGAAGTTTCAGAAACCTTGGCTGAGGAGACAACTCCAATTATTCTGCCTATGAAGACAACAAGTAATACTCCAACCCCGACTGAGCAGTCGGTGATAGCATTGATGTCCGTCAGTGTTGTGTCTGTGGAAGCAAAGTGGGTTAAGGATTTTCTAAGGTTTAACCCTTGTTATTTCTATGGAGTTGGTAACCTAGAGTTGGTTGGGATATGGTTACTATCACATCAACGGCTACACAAGCTGCTAAAGGTTGAGGAGGGGGACCAAGCGCGACTCTCCAATTTTCGTTTGAGATGAGACGTGGCGGTCTGGTGGATGACCTATTCTGACACTCATCTAGATTTGGCAACGTAGACCGAGTTTCAAAAGCTTGTCCTTTATGAGTACATCTTGATGGAGGTTCAACTGAGACAGAGGGCGAAGTTTCTGGCCCCAAAGTAAGGCAATATGTTAGTGTTATAGTATATGGAAAGGTTCATATACCTGCCCCAATATGCAATTGATGTAGCAGCGACTGAGAGACTCTATATCTACTACATTATCAGGGGTTTGGATGAAATGATTAGGAGCATCATAGCGTCTTATTGAGCCTGCATACAGCAAAAGATTTATGATCAAGCTTTCGCTCACGAGATGTATCTTTTATAGAGATCTAAACGACTTGAACCCATAGTATATCAGGTTTAATCCAGTTAGTGTTCACAGCCAGAACATAGGCTGAAGAGACATAGAACACATCAAGGCAGATAGGAACTGGGACAGCATGCTCGTAGGGTTGATTGACAGTCTGATCAGGGTCATCGAGGTGAGACAGATCGACGAGAAGGCTAGCAGAGATATTATGACAGTCAAGTGGTTTACATTATTGCCCTTGCTCCTATTGAGCAGCCCAAATAACAATATCATCAGGACTAAGACTAGGGAGGTCATGAAAAAGGTTAGAGGGGTCAGGGCTAGGGTCAGAGTTAGGGATAGGCTGTCAGGCTGACCGGAGGGTAAGATAGGCATCGTTGCTTTCGATGCCATCAGACTTGGCATCTGAAGGCAGAGTGTACGAGACCATCGCCACCACCACAACCAGATCAGGCCTGAGATAGGGCCACATTTTTGCATATAAGGTCGCACAGTCAAATAGGGAGGTGACCAGACAGCTTGTTGAGGGTACGTTATCTATTTATGGTACCCCTATGTATGTGATGATTGATTATGACAATACTTTATCTTTTATTGTGGGACGCATAGTAGGAGAGTTAAGGTTACAAACATAGACTTTAGAAAAACATATTGTCCTCAGTATGGCTGCTGAGGATAAGATATACCCTAACCAGATATGTCGGGATTGTATAGTTGAGGTTGCGGGACATCAGTTACTTGTGGACTTACGAGTTTTAGAGTACCTGGAGTTCAATGCATTACTGGACATAGATGGTTGTCAGCGTACCATGCATAGTTAGATTGCTTCAGTAAGACTATTACATTCGATATTGAGGGATTCCAGGGTTTTCATTTGTCAGAGTCGCAACAACTTTACCAATTATTAAAGGTAGATTAGCGATGACTCAGGAGACAAAGGCATTTGCTGCTATTGTTGGGCCAGAACCGAGGACAGTGATCGAAGTTGAGGATGTTTCAGTGGTTTGTGAGTTTCCCTATGTGTTTCCTGATAATTTGTTAGGCTTACCACCACCTCGAGCAGTTGAGTTCATCATTGAATTGATGCCGTGAAATAACCGATTTACAACCAACCATACAGGATGTTTGCATCTGAGCATGAGTAGTTGAGGACCCAGTTAGAGGAATTGCTATAGAAGGATTTCATTCACCCTATTATGTCTCCTTGAGAAGCTTCAGTCCTTTTTGTGAAGAAGATAGATGGTACTATGCGAATGTGCGTAGATTATAGGAAGTTGAATTGGGCAAGAATCAGGAACCATTATCCACTTCCCAGGATCGATGACTTATTCGACCAGTTGGTAGGAGCCAAGTTCTTCTTGAAAATTGATTTACACTCAAGGTATAATCAGCTAAGGATTAGAGAAGGTGACATTGAGAAGACCGCCTTTAGTACGCGATATTGGTTGTTTGAGTTCACAGTCATGCCGTTTGGGTTGACTAATGAATTGGCGATCTTCATGGATTTGATGCACATGGTTTTGAGACCATTCCTGGATCGATATGTCATTATTTTCATCGACGACATCTTGATATACAACAAGACTTGTGTGGAGCACGAGGACATCTCAGAGAGGTTCTGATGACAATGATAGAGCATAGGATGTATACTAAGTTCAACAAGTGCGGTTTTTAGCTGAGAGAGGTGAAGTTTCTTAGACACGTCATTAATGATCAACGAGTATCTGTAGATGGTGACAAGACTTGGGTGATCATTGAGTAGAGGACATAGGAGTTTGTTTCTAACATTCAGAGTTTATTGGGATTAACAGGATATTACCGACAGTTTGTGCAGGATTTTTCATCTATTGTAGTGTCAATGACTAGGTTGACTAAGAAAGATGCCAGATTTGATTAGACTGAGGAGTGTGACGATGCATTTTGGGAAGTAAAGAGGAAACTGACTTTCGCTTAAGTGTTAGCGTTGCCAGATGCAGGGAGAGGCTTTTCCATTTATATTAATGTTTCGGGTACTGGGTTGGGATATGTGCTGATGCATAACGGACACCCAGTGACATTTATCTCCACGTTTGAGACCCTAAGAGGGTAATTATCTAGTGCACGACTTGGAGCTTACAATAGTCATGTTTGCACTTAAGGCCTGGAGGCATTATCTCTACAGAGAGGTTTTGTTATTCACTGATCATCAGAGTATAAGGTATCTGTTCACTTAGAGGGATCTGAACATGCAACAAAGGAAATGGCTCGAGTTACTGAAGGACTATAACTTTACCATTTAGTACTATCTGGGTAAGATGAATGTTGTAGCTGATGCATAGAGCCGAAACGACATTGATAGCCAGACTGTTTTGCGGCATATGACACACGAGTATGAACTTTTAGAGGCGGCATCGGTGATATATGTGAAAAAGTCTATTGCTGAGCTAAAGATTTGTTGTCAGATGAGAGTTCATATTGTGTCTTTAGTATGGGTTGTTAAGTTTCAGAAGGTTGACGCGCTAAATGAGCGGTTTGGCTGGCTGGCTCATGATCTAGGGTGTATTGATTGGTCTGAGTCGTTAGACGGGTGCTTAAGGCACAGAAGAAGATTATGGATAGCTGCGGTAAAAGAGCTTTGGGACAACATTCTGGAGGACGCACACCGATCGCGGTATACTGTTCATCTTGGTTGGACTAAGATGTATCATGATTTGCGACTATTGTTTTGGTGGCCAGTGATGAAGGCTGATATAGGCAATTACCTTAGGAGTTGTCATATTTTTCAGCAGGTGAAGAATGAGCACAGGAAACCAACCGGGTTGCTACAACCATTGCCCATTCCACAATGGAATTGGAGCGTGTGACTATGTACTTTGCCAATGGCCTACTGCAGACTACAAGGAGACACGATATAGTTTGGGTAGTGATTGATAACTTGACGAAGTTTGCACACTTTATACCAATTTCTATGAGATATTCCTTCCCACAGTTAAGCACTATCTTTAATAGAGAGATCATCAGGCTTTACAGAGTTTCAATATCTATTATATCCGACAGGGATCCCAAATCGACGTCTAAGTTCTAGGAAAGCATGCAAAAGTAGTTCGGCACCAGATTACAGTTAGTATGGCATACCATCCCCAAACTGACGGTCACCAAGAGAGATTGATTCGAATCTTTGAGGATATGCTTAAGGCATGTATTTTGTATTAGACTAAGTAGTTAGTCACTTTACTCAGTCCAGGATTTTGATGGAAACAAACAAGGTGAAAAATATACTAATAAATATCAAGTGCATTTCAGTTTTGTCAAATGTTGCAAAACATCATATTACGAGTATTCGAGCATTCAAACCATACAAGTTCAAGATTTGGCATATATAAGGGAATGAAGACGAAAAATCAAATTATTTGTTGTAACATTGATGTAAGATATACAAGTTCACTTACGCAAGCCTATTGCATTAGTTCAAGCACATCGTGTTTTTAAAATGAATTTTCAAATGTTAAGTGATAACTTGAAGCTTTAAGTTAAACTTAACACTTGACTAGGTCTTATAAGCTTAAACAATGATAATCTATGTGTTTATGATCACATCGTATTTTGAAAACCATTGTGGAAGTTTTAAAAAAAGAAAAACTCGTTTTTGAAAAGAAAAACCGCTTATTTGCAGAAAAGCCCCTTTCATGTCATGAAACCGAGATTTTCTATTTTTCGAATTTGTGAAAATATCCGAATCACCCAAATAGGCTTTATGACACATAACAAACATATGCAATATGTTATATGAAGGTTGGTTGGGTCCCGGACGCGATAAAGGGTCGCTAACCAAAAGGACAAAAATATTTATTTTGAGGTCTCTACAGTTAGCGCGCTAAGTGCAGAGTTAGCGCGCTAGATCTGAATATTAGCGCGCTAATTGCTTTCCTGACAGCTTTTTTTATAAAGCTGAAAAGCACACTTTAATTTTAATTTTTGATGGAATCTCAGCCCATGGATCCCTAGAACGGTCATAAAACTATTATATAAGAACATAAAACACTCTCAAACACCAAGAACAAGAGTTTTGTCTCAACAAGCAAAAAAACACATAAGAGCTCAAAAGAGAAGCTTGGATTTTTGTGGAGAACACAAAGAATATTCTTGAGGCTGTCTATTCACTTTCAAAGCCAACATCTTTGAAGCTTTCTATGGTGTACAACAACCTCTCCAAAACAGTTTTTTAAGTCACCTTCTTGGGTTTGTAAGAAAGCCTTTTGTCCTAGCTTTTTCTTGTGCTTAAATTATATAACTTTGTGTGTTTGACTTGGAAAATCATTTGTTGTCTTTGAACACACTCATCTTGGGTTTTGTACTTAAACTTATTTTATTAAACCCTATGATTGGTTTGGACAAAAGTTTGCACTTAAACTTGATTTTTATCAAACTTCTTGTTTTTTGGATTTGAAACCGAATTTGTTATAATCAATTTGTTTGAAACGGTTTCATATTTGAGTTGTGCATAAAATCAGTGACATATTTGTATTTCTCAATTATTTTCATACTTGCATGCATTAGAGTGGTTAGGCTCTAGGAGGCTCGCTAGTATTTGAACTTGGTGCCACTTTACTTTGTAAAGTGTATTTCATTATTTTCAGTTATGGATTGTAATTGAATGATTATAAAACTTAGTGAAATCTAAGTCAAAAGGAAGACCTAGTTGAGGCTAGGCGTAAACCTTAGTTGCAGCTAGGTAGGAAGTCCTAATTGTGATTAGGCGTTCTAGGTTTGTAAACTTAGGTTGTAACACTTATTTGCAATATAAGTGGGGGTTTAAAAATCTTAACCGATGAGGTTAGGTAGTGGATGTAGATCATTGGATCGAACCACTATAAATCGTGTGTCACTTTTCATCTCTTCTATCCCATTCACTTGCATAACATCCATATTCACACTTTGGTGAGCATATAGCATCTTGATTGTTGAATTAAATTAAAAATGGAGTTAACTTCTTGATACACCCCCTCTTGGGTGTGGTTTCAATTGGTATCAGAGCGGGTTATTACTTAAAGTGTTACTAACGTATCTTTGAGTGTTTTTGTGCAAGAATGCAAACTCTAGATCCGACTCGTCTTAGGGAAGGCAACTCCTCGAGTAGGCCTCCGCATTTTGATGGAACCAACTATGCTCATTGGAAAGTGAAGATGAAGTTTTACATTAGAGTACAAAATAGATTTTTGTGGGATATAATTGAAAATGGCTACACTCCACTGGACAAGCCATTGAAAGAGTACACCACCGAGGAGATCAAGATTGAGCTCTCAAATGATTAAGCCATGAATCATTTGTTTTGTGCATTAAGTGAAAATGAATTTAACCAAGTTAGCGCTTGTCAAACGACCAATGAAGTGTGGGAGAAGCTTGAGGTACACTATGAAGGTACCATTTAAGTGAAGAAGACAAAGTTGAGAACTCTTGAGGAGCACTATGAAACTTTCTGAGTTGGATCCGATGAAGACATAGCCACCGCCATCACTCGATTTACTAAACTATTGAATGAGATCAAGAATCTTGGAAAGAACTATAATCAAGAATCTTGGAAAGAACTATGATCAAGAGACTTCGGTGTACAAGTTCCTTAGAGGCTTGCCTAAAGAATGGGATGCCAAGAAGTATGCTATCCAATCGGCACAAAATCTTGGAGATTATACATTCGATGCCTTATTTAGAGAGCTAACGGTCCATGAATTCGAACTTAAAGACCGAGCTAGATTGGAAGCATTAAGTGGAGACACAAAGAGTTCAAGAAAAGAGATTGCTTTGAAGGTAAATAGCTCCCTAGTTGCATCGGTAGAGATCATTGAAAGTAAAAAATCTTGTGACGACAATGATCTTGAGGAGGAAGTAGTTATGCTTTCAAGAAAGCTCAACAAGGTCATGTACAAGCGAGACAGGTATAAGAAGTATAAAAGTGGAAACAAGGGAGGAAAGTCAAGTGAGACCATATGCTTTAGGTGTGAAAAATTGGGCCACATCAAGGTGGAATGCAAGTCTAAGAAAGTGTTAGACAAGAAGAAAGGAAAGAAGAGTTTCAAGGCAACTTGGGATGACTCATCCTCATCAAGTTCCGAATCCAAGTCGGAGAGTGAGAAAGCAATACTTTGTCTCATGGCACAAGGCGAGGTAAACTCTAATGCTTTTAACTTTGATGATGTTAATGATTTGGATGATGTTCCAAACCTTGATGAGCTTAGGAAAGAGTTGAAAAAGTGGTCAAAAAGAGCTTAACCATAACAATTAGTGAAATAGAGTAACAAAATGAGACCATTAATGATCTCCAAAGTGACTTGAATGAAGTCCTAAAGGAGAGAGATGCTTAAGTCAAGAAAGTAGAGGACTTGACTAGCACGCTGCATAAGTTCACCAATGGTAGAGAAATGTTTGACATGATGTTGGGAGCACGATGATGTGCACTCAACAAAAGAGGCATATGCTATGGAGCAAACTTGTTGAGTTACAAGAAATTACTAGATGATGATCGTAGATGCTCGAAATGCAATAGGATTCATGTGGTTGGAAGATGTTCCTTATAAAAGGTAAAAGTGGGTAGACTAGCATGGGTAGTTAAAAATATTTATGACACTAACTTTATCAGACCAAAAGGTGTTTGGGTGCCAAAATCTAGTGTGTTTCTCATTGTGTAGGATGCGAGGAAGAGCACCCCATGGTACTTGGATAGTGGGTGCTCAAGACACATGACTGGGGATGCACATCAATTTATTGAATTAAAGCGGCACGATGGAGGAAAGGTCACATTTGGAGACAACAACAAAGGAAAAGTTATTGGTCTTGGAACCATCGGTAACAATTTACTTTCCATTTCTAATGTTTATCTTGTTGATGGTTTGAAACATAATTTGCTTAGTATTAGTCAATTGTGTGACAAAGGATTTCATGTAATGTTTGAATCATCCAAATGCATCGTTAAAATTAAGAAGCATGAAACACTCTTTATTGCATATAGAGATAAAAATGTTTATGCCATTAACTTTGATGAGATGCATATGCAAAATGTTTCATGTTTGAGTGCACAAAGTGAATGTGATGCATGGTTGTGACACTGTAGATTAGGACATTCTAGCATGAAAAACTTGTCAAAATTGACCAAGAATGATCTCGTCAAGGGCCTACCCAAATGTACTTTTAAGAAAGATAAGGAATGTGATCCTTGTATCCTTGGTAAGCAAGTGAAATCGTCATTTAAGACGAAAGTAACAAGTGACATGACTCGAGCCTTAGAACTTATCTACATGGATTTGTTCGGACCCACCCAAAAACAAAGTCTAAGGGGTAAATCATATTGTTTTGTCATTGTTGATGATTTTACTAGGTATACATGGATGTATTTTTTATCTCATAAGCATGAAGTGTTTGAAGTGTTTGTAAAAATTTGTGCTTTGGTTGAGAATGAAAAGTGATACAGGATCACCATCATTAGAATTGATAGAGGTGGTGAGTTCGTAAATAGGAACTTGGAGGATTTTTGTGCTAAGCAAGGATATACACATGAATTATCTTCTCCTAGAATACCCCAACAAAATGGAGTTGTTGAAAAAAAAAATATGACACTCCAAGAGATGTGTAGGACTATGCTAAATGAGTACAACATATCTAAGCATTTTTTGGAAGAAACCATTAATACGGCGTGCTATGTTATAAATAGAGTAAATGTCCGAAAGCAAGTGAAAAAGACTCCTTATGAACTAAGGAAAGGCCGAAAACCCAATATAAGTTATTTTAAGGTGTTTGATTGCACTTGCTATGTTCTAAATGATAAGAATCATTTGGACAAATTTGACCCAAAGTCAAATGTATGTACTTTCCTCGGCTACTCCATGCATAGCAAAGTATACCGGTGTGTAATAGATCAACCAAAACCATAAAAGAGTCTATCTATATGAAATTTGATGAAGTAGATCCCAAAGTAAAAATGATGCACAACTTGGAAAAATTAAGGATTGATGATGAAGATGATGGCATTCTAGAACAAACATCTAATAGTCAAGAGGTCCATGTAAGCATAGAATCCTAACAAGTGCACCTAAATATTCAAGACTTCTTATTAGCATTCCCTCCCAACAAATTATAGGTAATCCAAACAAAGGTATAATCACTAGGTCAATGTTACATCGAGATGAGGGACACATAGCTTTGTATCACAAACCGAGCCCACCAAGATAGATGATGCCTTAGGAGATGAGTTTTGGGTAATGGCTATGCAAGAAGAGCTAAGTCACTTTGTTAGGAATAAGGTATGAACACTAGTACCTAGACTTAAGGACCATACTATTATGGGAACCAAATGGATTTTTAGAAGCAAAAAGAATGAGAAGGGTGAAATTGTAAGAAATAAGGCTTGGTTGGTTGCACAAGGCAATTCGAATATTACTTGATTATGCTTGCTACAATGGATTTTTACTATACCAAATGGATGTTAAAAACACATTCTTAAATGGTTTCATCAATGAAGAAGTATATGTATAACAACCACCAGGTTTTGAAGATCATGATCATTCAAGTCATGTCTATCATCTTCAAAAAGTCTTGTATGGACTAAGACAAGCTCCTAGAGCTTGGTATGACAGACTTAGTGTATTTCTACTTGATAAAGGATTCAAGAAAGGAACGCTAGATCCTACTTTGTTCATTTTGATCGAAAAGCGTGATATGTTACTTGTTCAAATTTATGTTGATGATATTATCTTTGGGTCATCCAACACACGTCTATGTAATGAATTCTCATCATTAATGACAAATGAATTTGAAATGAGCGAAATGGGTGAACAAACATACTTTCTAGGCTTGCAAATAAAGCAGTCCAAATATGGTATTTTTATAAATCAAGCAAAGTATGTGAGGGACATGTTAAAGAAGTTCAAATTTGAAAATCTGAAAGCATGTGACACTCCTAGTAGTTCCACCATAAAAATGGACAAAGACCAACTAGGAAAATCCATAGATCCTAAACTTTACCATGAAATGATAGGTAGCCTCCTATATTTGACCGCAAGTAGGCCTGATATTATGTTTAGTGTGTGCTTATGTGCTAGATTCCAATCTGATCATAAGGAGTCATACTTAAAATGTGTAAAACGCATATTTCGGTGTCTAAGTGTAACACAATACTTAGGATTTTGGTTAAACTAAACCAAGAGTTTCGAATTCTGAAGTTTTGTTGATTCTGACTATGCGGGAAGTCTAGTTGATAGGAAAACACTTCCGGATTTTGTCATTTGCTAGGAAATTTACTTATATCATGGTTTAGCAAAAAGCAAAATTCTGTTGCTTTGTCTACGACGGAAGCTGAAGATGTGGCTGTCGGGAGTTGTGCTCAAGATCTATACATGAAACAACAACTTGAGGATTATCAAATCCTAATTGGTTGTGCTGAAATTTATTGTGATAACAAAAATGCAATTAACATATCAAAAAATCCAGTGTTACACTCTCGCATAAAACACATTGAGATTAGGCACCATTTCCTTCGTGATCGCTTCCAAAAGGACGATGTTAATCTCATCCATGTGCCCACAGACGATGAACTAGCTGATATCTTCACCAAGCCATTTCCTAGAGATCAATTTTCTAAGATTCAGTGTGAATTAGGCATGTCTCGTAAATCGAACCTTCTACATATGTTCTAGTTGTTCTAAACCTTTTTATATGGTGTTAGTGAAATGCCCATGAAGTTTGAGGTGAATCGGAGTTGTATGTCAAAAATTCAAAATTTTTTAGTCTGAAAATTCCAGAGAGCAATTAGCGCGCTAATTGCAAATATAGCGCGCTAATTCTGTTCTGGCCCCAACTAATTAATTGACCAATTAGCGTGCTAATTTTGTTATTTAGGGTTTAGGGTTTGATCCTATTAGCACACTAATTTTGTTATTAGCGCGCTAATATCGCTCAGCCAGACAGTTATAAATACATTTGTTTGCCCTCAATCTATTCGCCTCACACGTCTCTCATCTCCTCTTTGGTTCCCGTCATCTCCGTCGTGCCCCTCTTCACCCTCAAGTAACATCCCTCCCTCTCCTCGTTAATTTCTTCACGTTTTGGGCACTAAGCCCTAGGATTTCATTCTCTTATGTCGACTCGTCGAACCTCCGCCCGTTCCTCTTCCGGTCAAACCGCCCCCATAACATCTTGACCTACCCCTGCATCGTCTTCTCGTCGTCCCTCTAGCACGTCATGTTGTCCAGTCCTCCTCATCCAGCAGTGAGTCTGAATCCACTCATTCCTCTAACCACAGTCAGTCCATCATAGTTCTGGCAAATGCCCCATGAAATAAGGGTCGTGCCAAGTCCGTTCATGAGTCTAAGTCCATCTTAAAGTCGGTGGCTCCACGGCTCACGGATGCCAAAATTCTTAAGCCCTCCATTGTTATTTTTGCCTTCTTTGATAAGGCTTATCTCCCAGTTCGGGAGATCTTCGACAGGGCGCGATGAACTACCTTTTATGCATATAATGCTAATTATAACCCCCCTTATTCCAATCTTGAAACGGCAAACAATTTTGTACTTAAATCGTCTATTGGTAGCCGATCTATCGAAGTCACCCCTAAAAATCTTGCTCAACAATTTCAGCTTCCTTTGCACCCTTCTACTTACGATTGTGTGCAAATTTCTGAATTGGCCAATTGATCGTCTTGTATTGCTGAATTCATTTTTGCGGTAAAAAAGGAAAGCAACTATATACCCGACTAGAATAACTGACACTGATTTCAAACTTATATCTCACCTTCTTCATAAGGTTCTTCATAAGGTTATTCTTCCACGCGGTGTTAGTAAGAATTATGTCACTTTACTCGACATATTTGTCCTTGGGCACCTGATTCATATGATACCTCTTAGTTTGCCCCATATCATTATCAGCTATATGACGAGCACATGTAGCTCAGGTCATCATCTTCCCTATGCTCATATAATCACATCCTACCTAGAGTCCGCCCAGGTGGATCTCACTTTAAGTGGTCGTTCACTCTCTGTCTATGACACCATTGACATGACCACTTTGAAGGCCATGAAGTATTGCTACATTCTTGAAAGGAAGAAATGGATACAGGAAGATGAAATCCTGGATGGTCAGCACTACGGCGGTTAGTAGTCTCCACTACCTATAGACTCTCAAGTTGCTTCTATCGATGCGCCGGACTATTTGGAATACAACAATACTTTTTCTCAAGGCGATGATGGAAATGATGGCGATGATGACAATGATGGAAATGATGGCGATGACGAAGCTCATCAGGAGTTTACGCTTGCACCATAGCAGTCAAAACATCCGTCGACGCAGCCTCCACCTCCCTCAACTTTCGGCAGCTTCAGCCCTCCTTTAGAGATGTCTCCATTGTCGGCATACATTTCTGCACAGCTGGGATACATGCATGAGTATATGCTCAGACTTTCACTGCCTTCGACATGAGTTTTCAGCATCAAAGTAATCGGCTACGTCGCATCGAGGGTCAGTTGCTACCAGCTATGCCAGCGCGCGATGGTCGTGTCTCTGGCTCGGCGCGTCAGCCATCGTCCTCAAGGAGGAGTGTTTAGGGATATTCTTGTTAGGAGAGCATTAGGCTCATAAATGTTAGTTTTAGATATTTTCATGACAAATTTCTCTTTTGTAGACTCATGTTTAACGCCACAACTATGCCTCCATTTCTCTATACAATTTATATCATGAAATTTTTTTGCGTATCTCTAAGTTAATATTATGCTTCTTTCTATTATTTTGGATCGACTACATGGGTAATGTTCTTCATTGATATCTATGATTCATTGTATCTGAATGTGCGTATTGTTATTTTTTGATATGCATGAAGTGAGGGGGAGCTCATTTTTCTATTGTTAATTCTATTCTTCGCTTCCTTCTCTATTATGCTTGTTATACGGGGGAGCTTGGCCCCACTTTTTGATGGTATCAAACAGGGGAGAAAATGTGGTTGAACTTGAAAAAATGTGGATGTGGTTCAACTTGAATATTTAAATGAAAATTGTATGATGTGTACAACCATGAATGTGATATGAATACACTTGGATTATGTTTTATGCTCGTCAAGTTCACTTTGTTTGTTATTATTAAAAATGGGGAGATTGTTGGACTAAGTAGTTAGTCACTTTACTTCGTCCAAGATTTTGATAGAAACAAACAAGGTGAAAAATATACTAATAAATATCAAGTACATTTCAGTTTTGTCAAAGGTTGCAAAACATCACATCACGAGTATTCGAGAATTCAAGCCATGCAAGTTCAAGATTCGGGCATACATAAGATAATGAAGACGAAAGATCAAACTATGTATTGTAACATTGATGTAAGGTATACAAGTTTACTTACGCAAGCCTATTGCATTAGGTCATGCACATCGTGTTTTTAAAATGGATTTTCAAATGTCAAGTGATAACTTGAAGATTTAAGTTAAACTTAACACTTGACTAGGTCTTATAAGCTTAAACAATGATAATCTATGTGTTTATCATCACATCGTATTTTGAAAACCATTGTGGAAGTTTTCGAAAAAGAAAAATTGGTTTTTGAAAAGAAAAACTGCATATTTGCAGAAAAACCCCTCGCATGTAATGAAACCAAGATTTTTCATTTTCGGGATTTGTGAAAATATCCGGACCACCCAAATAGGCTTTATGACCCATAACAAACATATGTAATATGTTATATGAGGGTTGGTTGGGTCCAGGACGCGATAAAGGGTCGTTAACCAAAGAGACAAAAATATTTATTTTGAGGTCCCTGCAGTTAGTGCGCTAAGTGCAAAGTTAGCTCGTTAGATCTGAATAATAGCGCGCTAATTGCTTTCCTTACAGTTTTTTATAAAGCTGAAAAACACACTTTAATTTGAATCTTTGATGGAATCTCAGCCTTTGGATCCCTAGAATGGTCATAAAACTATTATATAAGAATATATAACACTCTGAAACACCAAGAACAAGAGTTTTGTCCCAACAAGCAAGAAAACACACAAGAGCTCAAAACTTTCGAAAGGAGAAGCTTTGATTTTTGTGAAGAACACAAAGAATATTATTGAGGCCGTCTATTCACTTTCAAAACTAGCATCTTTGAAGTTTTCTAGGGTGTACAACAACCTCTCCAAAACAGTTTTTCAAGTCACCTTCTTAGAGTTGTAAGAAAGTCTTTTGTCCTAGCTTTTTCTTGTGCTTAAATTTCATAACTCTGTGTATTTGACTTAAAAAATCATTTGTTGTGCCTTTGAACACACTCATCTTGGGTTTTGATCTTAAACTTATTTTATTAAACCCTAGGATTGGTTTGGACAAAAGTTTGCACTTAAACTTGATTTTTATTAAACTTATTGTTCTTTGGATTTAAAACCGGATTTGTTATAATCGATTTGTTTGAAACGGTTTCATATTTGAGTTGTGCATAAAATCAGTGACATATTTGCATTTCTCAATTGTTTTCATACTTGCATGCATTAGAGTGGTTAGGCTTTAGGAGGCTTGGTAGTATTTGAACTTGGTGCCACTTTACTTTGTAAAATGTATTTCATTATTTTCAGTTGTTGATTGTAATTGAATGATTGTAAGACTTAGTGGAATTTAAGTCAAAGGGAAGACTTAGTTGAGGCTAGGCATAAACCCTAGTTGCGGCTAGGTAAGAAGTCCTAATTGTGATTAGGAATTTTAGGCTTGTAAGCTTAGGTTGTTACACTTATTTGCAATATAAGTGGGGGTTTAAAAATTCTAACCGAGGAGGTTAGGTAGTGGATGTAGATTATTGGATCGAATCACTATAAATTGTGTCACTTTCCATCTCTTCTATCTCATTCACTCGCATATCATCCATATTCACACTTTGGTGAGCATATAGCATCTTGATTATTGAATTAAATTAAAAAGGGTGTTAACTTCTCGATACACCCAATTCACCCCCCTCTTGGGTGTAGTTTCATTTTGTAGTTTGGTGGATCGTGGGATGATTATATGTCGTTGTGCGAGTTTGCTTACAACAAAGGCTAGCAGGCAAGCATAAGGATGCCACCGTTTAAGGCACTGTATGGTAGGCTCTGAAGTTCATCGGCATGTTAGGCTGCACAAGAGGATACAATAGCTATAGGACCTGAGGTTGTTATTGATCATACTGAGAATATTAGGCAGATATGACAGAGGCTTCAGGCAGCCCAGGTTACACAAAAAAAGTATGCAAATAAGTATCACGAGGGCCTAAGCAACAAGAAGGATGACTTGGTGTACTTGAAGGTTTCTCCTTGGAAGGGTCATCAGATGTTTGGCATCAAGGGGAAGCTAACACTGAGGTTTATTGGACCGTTTAGGGTCGAGGCACGAGTTGGCAGTGTAGCGTACCGGTTAGAGTTATCGCCACAGTTAGTTAGGGTTCATCTGGTATTTCACATTTCTATGTTGAGGCTGGTTAGGTCGGGACCGAGATTGATGGTTGATGTTAGGCAGGTAGAGATTCGACCTGATGTGACATATGGGGAGTAGTCGATTGAGTTCACGGACCGCAGGATACAGATTTTGCGGAACAGGGTGACCATAAGGTATTGATTCGTTGGCAGCATCTCGGGACCAAGGGACTCACTTAGGAGCTCAAGTCAGTTATGCGACAACATTACCCTCAGCTATTTTGATGGTATGAATTTATTTATTTTAAATTTCAAGGCAATTTTTCCCCTAGTTGGGAAGAACTGTAATGGCCTGATGAGTGTTCATTTATGCATGATTTAGTATAGGTTATTAGGAGTTAATGGAAAATATTTATCCTTTTTAAAAGTGATAAACGCTTATTTTATGTGTTTCAGGGATTTTACATGAGTCGGACGTTTTTGGAGCAAAAGGTGTGTTATGAACTTAATTAAGTGATGTTCAGTTCACAAGCCATAACTTTCACATCCGAAGTCAGAACGATTCATCGTTGGTCTTGTTGGAAAGAACACTTTGAGACAACTAATTTTAGTTCTGTATCATGAGATACAGATTTGACGTGGCTCAAAAAAGTGACACACAGTTGGCAAAGTTTGGTCAAGTTTCTTAATGACCCCTCTTAAGTATAAAGGCCATAACTTCCTCATCTCAAATTCAACTGACTTGAAGTTTCCTTTATTAGAAAATAAACTTCAAGATGAACATTTTTGAGTCCCACAAGCTTCTTGAGATTTGGCCTCTATGTTATCAAAACTCGTGTTGCAATGCAGAGTACGTGAGTCACACCGTGAGGACGCCGTGCTTAACAAATTCTGGGGGCGTGACTTACATACGTTTGAACCAAAAAGCTAAAAAAAACACATCGTGAACATGTCGCCAATACGCCACCACCCTGAAGACTCGAAATTTCAGGATTTTACCTACTTTTTAAAATTTTTAGGTTTTCAACCAACTTTGGAGTGTTCCTATAAATACCAATAGACTCCAATTCGAGATTAACTCTTGTTTTACTTCCGTTTTACATTAGAAACTATGTTTTGACTTGATTATGTCTAGCTAATCTCCTTCCTTTAGTTTGAAGGTGGATCGGTCAAGCTTTGCGACTTGGGATTCTATTATGAGGTTTATTTATATTTAATTCTCTTGATTCTTTTCTATGGTTTATTCTCTTTGGTATTGTTTTTAATTATAGGGTTAGATTTGATTGTATGTATAGCGTCGTGCATGCATATTAGATTGATACCCTTAGTCATTGAAGTCGAAACGTCCGTCCTCATGCGGTAGACTCAAACTTGTGATAGTTGGCAATCCGGTCAATTACCTTAGGGCTCTAGACTAAATCAAGAGCACTAGCGATCTGGTTGTCTAGGTGTAGTGCCTTCATGGACCGAGGTAATGTGGCTAACGCGTTAAACCTGGAGCACTAGCGATCAGGTTGCGTGTTTGGTTAAGGAAGTAGTCAATGGTCGTACCTTGGCTGCCGACATCAGGAAGTGCAAGGAACCGAGTGCGTCACCGGGTCTATAGCTGCACTAGATCATAGATTAGTCTCATATCTTTTATAAACCAAGGATTAATGGAATCAATCCGAAGTTGCATTGCAAAGACCGTTAAACTAAATACCTAGATTTTCTTCCATTGCATTACTCTAATTCAAAAGTTTTTAAAGTTTCCAAAAGTTTTATAAATTCTCCTGTTTTCTCCTCTCCTTAAAACCTAAGTCAGTTACCTAGTCCTTGAGGTTCGACCACGAGCTTGCCACTACTGCAGTTTTTTGTAGTTTTTGGTATAGAAATCAGGAATTATATTTGACGTGTTTAGGTCCTACTTGATTTAAGTTTTTCTTTTTTTTTCTTTTATGCATAGGAGTCTTCGTCGATCACATTCCATCAGATCCTCTCTACCCTTTGATCCAGAGATTGAAAAGACTTGCCAACGGAATGCGAGAGAAGCGCACCAACAGAAACAAGTTGACGAAGCTACTCCTAGCGTTTCATATTCTCCCGAAATGGAGGATAACGACCACAATCCTCCCAAAGATGATGGGAACAATCAAAATAAAGGGATAATCAGGATATGGCACCATTAAGACTAATGGGACCTCTAATTCCTTAATTTCAGCCACACGCACCTAATATGTTCAACCCTGCATGTGCACCCCCGCATCACCATTGAGATGGAAAACTAGGAGATGGAAATTCTCCTTGCACATCAGCCCCATTGCATTGCATATCCTGCACGTAGGGGTGACTTTGAGCTTAAGTTCGATTTCCTAAGCCTTTTACCCTCCTTCCATGGCTTGGATCGTAAAGATCCAGTGACTTTCATCAAAGATTTCGACTACAAATGTTTAATGATGAAGCCACCTAGAGCATAGGAAGATGAAGTCAAATTATTGGCTTTCCCATTCTGTCTTATAGATAGAGCGCAAGAGTGGTTGTTTTACCTCCCCTCAGGATCTATCACTTGCTGGAATGACTTGATTTCAGTATTCTTAAGGGAATACTTTCCCAAATCCCGGTCATCTCAGCTTATCCCAGAGATATGTATTATCAAGATGAAAAAGTGAGAGACCTTCAATGACTATTGGGGCATATTCAAAAGACTTATTGCATAGTGTCCCCAACATGGTCAGAGTAAAACGTCTCTTGTCCGATTCCTCTACGTCTTAGGTCTCTTGAGAAACACATGATTGACAACACCTGTGGTGGAGCCTATAAGAAGAGAACAACCGACGAGATGTTCGAGTTGTTTAAATCTATAGCTAGTCAATCTCGTCAATATGTTGACGACGATGAGGATGAAGAGCCTTCTAGACACATCTTCAGTGGAAGTAGGTCAAGCAACACTGATAGGAAGCTTGACAAACTCACTGATCTCATAGAGCATCTCCTTACTTTTGGGAAAGCTCAGGCTACGACTTGCGGCTTTTGTGACGCTTCTGGCAATACTACTGATTCTTATCCCACCTTGTTTGGAGAACAAACTAACGCTTTAGGTGGCAGATTCCAAGGTCCTTCTAGGAATCAATACGGCAACACTAATGGTAATACATATAATCAAGCCGTTAAAAGCCCTATTTCAGTTATAGGCCACATAATTAGAACTTCTCATAGTTCGTTTCGAGGGGACAACCCCTCCCCTCACAGCCCCCACCTGTTCAGACTACTGGACCCTTAGAGGATATGATGAGGACACTCATTTATAAGGTGGACAACCTTGCGACAAACATGACACAGTACAAAGCAACTAATGATGCTATTGTGCTTGACTTAGTAGTTCAGGTGAGTCAACTAGCTAAAGAGGTAGGTAAACTCACGGACTAGGGTAGATTGCCCGCCCAACCCATCCCTAATCCTATAGCGCATGTAAATGTTGTATCATTAGCTACTAAGAGTGAGCCTAGAAAGGCTGAGCTAGTCCGTAGAGAGCATCACACTACACCTGAGCAGGATGAGGAGACAGAGGTAAGGAGGCGACATGAGATCTTGATGAGAGCTTCTTTCCTGCAGAGATTCTTTCCGGAGTTGTTCCAAAAATGTAGAGATCTTGAGATACCAACAGATATCCCTCCACCTCCTCCAGTTGAGCAGATCGTAGATATTCTGGAGATGGTTGAGGAGGTTGCACATGTCATTAAGATCGAGGATTCCCCAGAGCAGGTATGCACAGACGTGGACGAGGTAAGTTTGAGGGTACATGAAGTGCAAGAGGAACAGATCGAGAGAAAGCTACCACCCAAATGTCCAGACCTGGTATGTTTACTGTTTCTTGTAAGGTAGGTAGTATTACTGTTGATAGTGTCATGTGTAATCTTGGCGCACCCATAAATGTCATGTCCAGTTCTTTATATGAGACTCTTCATGATGGTCCTCTTAAGGACACTCAAGTTGCAATCCACCTAGCTAATAGGTCGGTTGTACACTCGATTGGGTTCATCAAGGATGTCCCAATCAAGATTCATGATTTTATATTTTTGGCTGACTTTTATGTGATGGATATGGGAGATGATTCTCTCCATGCCTTACCTTCTATTCTTTTAGGTCAACTTTTCCTACAGACTGCAAGGACTAAGGTTGATGTGTTTGGTGGGACCATGTCTATGAAGGTTGATGGTGAAATCGTTACATTTGATATTTTTAACACTGTTAAATCTCTTACTGATGTTTCTTGCTTGTTTGTTATGCATGTTTTTGACCCACCATTTCAAGATGATATTAGGTTGGACAAGCAAGACAGCTGTCAGGTACCTAGAGTTGGTGAAACTTTTCCATCACCCCCATGCTGTCATATAGTGTTTCCTTCTCCCCTGGTGGAGCTTCGCATACGAGAACCATTTGAGACATGCTCGAGTGGGATAGTGTGAAATAGGACGCGTATATTTAAAGTCGAGCTAACGACTCTAACCAAAAGCACTCTTGGGAGGCAGCCAAGTTTTTATCCTTTTTCTTTTCAGTTGCTTGTTTTTATATTTGTTTTGTAAACTCATTTTATCCCGTTTGTGACTATTTGCAAGTGTATAATACTTGTTTGTTGAAGCACCGAAGTTGAGAGCCTGATATCACTGCTGAGGTTCTTTGATATATATAGTTAGTCTATTTGGGATTTGGTAAGTTCTTGTTTTAGGTTATTAGGATTAGTGTTCGAGTCTGCTAGAGGTATTGGTATGTATATTCCCGTAGTTTCCTGAGTAGAACATTTATTATCACCATATTTGATATTTTATGAGATATTTTAGTCCATTAGGTTTTGCATATTCATTTTAGCATGTCATTTCCCCATTACTTATCTCTTTCATTCCATGTTCTTTTCACCTATTTTCCCTTCATTTGTAGTTTGATAGCTTCATTCTTGTTTTAAACCTTGAGGACAAGGTTTAGGATAAGTTTGGGGGTGTTTCAGGTATAGTGGAGTGTTGAATGAATGAGATTAATGCATGATAGGTACAATTGTTTTATTATTTTTATGAGTATTCCATGGGTATGGTAGTGTTTCTCTTTTTTTCACCTCATTTTCTTGTTATGACATGCTATGCATTGCATCATTTGGTTAGTAGTAGTTTATATTAGTTCATGCATTTTTATAGTTATTTAGTTGTATTATTGAGTCTATCCATGTTTATAGTTATTTTGTTACATATGTTGCCTAAAACCTTGTTAAGTGTTTTTTATTGTGGATATAAGTTCAAATTACGCTACTTTTGAGACTTGAACCTTTTTGAATATTAGGAGTTGTACTTAATTTAAAGTGTTGTCCAACATCTTTAAGGTTGCTTATAAGAGAGCTAGTATGAAGTTTATGCATTGTACTAGAGACCAAAGAGACAAGCAGCCATATTTTGCAAGTTTGCAGATTTCTAGGGTGCTAGAACGATAATGTAACTCACTTGAGACATTAATTCATATGACTTGACCACTTTTTGTGAATGATTAGACTTAAACTTGCATTGGATGACTTGCTTGATTATAGTGACAGTGAGAATGGTCAATAAGAGTTTTCTTAAAAATTTTATAGAGTCCTACAGATTCCATAGGAAAAAGAGTAGGAAATCTTATGGTGGGAAAAAGTGAGAAAAACGGATTTCCACTGGAAATGAAGCAGGGACCGTACCACTTTTAAAATTTTTAGAGAAAATAGAGTGTATATACACATAAAAGCGGAAGTTTATGAAAACTCTTAAATAAAAAATTTTTGACTGAGTGCTTATAACTAGATCAATTGAGTTATTCCAATGTGTTGTACCACATTTTTATATTTAAGTCTGATTGTCTCCCTTTAGTGTGTTTAGTCTACATTTTATGGACAGTGTGTTGCATTTTTTGTTCATAATCCCATTTTCGGTGTTGATGCACTATTTATAAGAAATTATGAACTTGTATGTTTTAATGTAGTGGCTCCGTAAAATCTTGAGTAATTGAAGGCTTTTGTCTCGATTGATTCTAGTTTTTGAAATGGTGATTTTCATTGATGTTTGGACTTCGTTTTCACACTATTTGACTCTAAAATTCTTTTGGGTGATGGTTACTTGAGTGGCAGATTTAAATCAAAAAGGATCTCAAACTTGACTTGGTGTTGGCATAGGTTTATTAGGATTAGTCATTGTAGTATAAGAGTAGAGTATAGGTTTTCATTCACTCCTTTACTTGGAACGAGCAAAGTCTAAGTTTGGAGGTGTTTAATGAGTGTTCATTTAGGCATGATTTAGTATAGGTTATTAGGAGTTAATAGACTATATTTATTTTGTTTTAAAGTGATAAATGCGTGTTTTATGTGTTTCAGGGATTTTACATGAGTCGGACATTTTTGGAGCAAAAGGCTTGTTATGAACTTAATTGAGTGATGTTCAGTTCACAAGCCATAACTTTCACATCAGAAGTCGGAACGACTCACCATTGGTCTTGTTGGAAAGAAGACTTTGAGACCGACATTTTCATCTGTCTTTGAGACGGACATTTTCATCTGTCACATGCATCATGAGTTACGGATTTGAAGTGGCTCAAAAAAGCGACACACAGTTGGCAAAGTTTTGTCAAGTTTTTTTATGACCCCTCTTCAGTATAAATGCCATAACTTCCTCATCTCAAATCTAAATGACTTGAAGTTTCCTTTTTTAGAAAGTAGACTTCAAGCTAAACATTTTCATGTTTCACAAGCTTCTTCAGATTCGGTCGCTAAGTTGTCTAAAATTGTGTTGCAATGCAGAATATGTGAGTCACACTGTGAGGACGTCGTGCTTAACAAATTCTGGCGGCATGACTCACATACGAGTGAACCAGAGAGCTAAAAAGACACGCTGCCGCCCTAAAGACTCAAAATTTTAGGATTTTACCTACTTTACGGGATTTTTAGGTTTTCAACCCACTTTGGGGTGTTCCTATAAATACCAATAGACTCAAATTCAAAATTAACTCTTGTCTTACTTCCGTTTTACATTAGAAACTAGGTTTTTGGCTTGATTATGTCTAGCTAATCTCCTTCCTCTAAGTTGAAGGTGGATCAGTCAAGCTTCGCGACTTGGGATTCTGTTATGAGGTTTATTTATATTTAATTCTCTTTATTCTTTTCTATGGTTATTCTCTTTGGTATTGTTTTTAATCATAGGGTTAGATTTGATTGTATGTATAACGTTGTGCATGCATATTAAATTGATACCCTTACTCATTGAAGTTGAAACTTCCATCCTCACGTGGTAGACTCAAACTTGTGACAAATGGCAATCCGGTCAAGTACCTTAGGGATCTAGGCTAAATCGGGAACACTAACGATCCAGTTGTTTAGGTGTAGTGCCTTCACGGACCGAGGTAATGTGGCCAACGCGTTAAATCTAGAGCACTAGCGATCAGGTTGCGTGTTTGGTTAGGGAAGTAGTCAACAGTCATACATTGGCTGCCAACATCAGGAAGTTCGAGGAACCGAGTGCGTCACCGAGTCTATAGATGCCCTAGATCATAGATTAGTCTCATATCTTTTATAAACCAAGGATTAATGGAATCAATCCTAAATTGTATTGCGAAGATCGTGAAACTGAATACCTAGATTTTCTTCCATTGTATTACTCTAATTTAAAAGTTTTTAAAGTTTCCAAAAGTTTTACAAAATCTCCTGTTTTCTCTTCTTTCCTTGAAACCTAAGTCATTTACCTAGTCCTTGAGGTTTGACCTCGAATTTGTCACTACTGCAGTTTTTGTAGTTTTCAGTCTAGAAATCAAAATTTATATTTGACGTGTTACAACGTGCGTCACAGCCCAATTTTAATTATATCATTATTATTACTTATTTATAGATGTGGGCGCCAGCTCAGAACCCCCTGGACGTTACTGATAGGCCAAGGTACGCCTAACTAGGTAATAGTTAGTTTTGTGTGTTGTTTTGCCTAATTTGCGATGTGTTTATTCAATTATGTTAATTTACACCGTAATGTTTACATTTATATGTTATTACCAAGCAAGATAATGTGATGGATATTCACCTCGAAAGCATGTTGACACGGGTACCGAGTAGGTGAATTATGGATATACTAGGTCGGGGAATGGTACACACCAAATAAACGAATTAAATGTGTCAAATAATAAATATGAAACAATAGCCTAGTCAGAATTATCGCGAAAATCAAAAATGACACGAGTGGCGGTGTGGTGTCTGGTACCAGAACGTCTGAGGAAAACCAATAATTGGTGCTTTGAATAGATAAGACCAAAGGGTGAGTCATCCATATGAGTCATTCTTGTTGACTTGGAAGACTAAATCATAGCCATTCAATGTGCCTTAAGATAGGTACAACACATGAGATTTGGTGATATATATTGACTTTCTTGGTTTGTTTTCATCACTTTTTCTCTCACCTCAAGAACAAATATGAAAATCTAAATCACTTGATGAGGTTTTGTGATCTTTTCATGGTGATTGGGTGAAGATTGGGCTACCAACAAAGTGGTCCAAGTGAGTTCCTTCTCCATCTCTCCATTTCCTACAACTTAAGCTGACTTTTGTGGATTTTCAAGAAAAATTGAGCTAGGATGTTGAGCACACTGATTTTGGTGTTCTTTTGGTGCTACTTTGGTGGTTTGAGCTATGGGTGTTGGTGTTTCAAAACTTGAAACAAAGTTACAGACTTCTTAGTTTTAGAAAGTTAAGGTTTTTTATGAATGTTAATTTAATATATATGTTGTATGATGATGCCTATATGTTGTATGATGATGCCTCTGGTGTTTTGGGAATGTTGTATGTCCCCCACAAGTTGAGGATGGGGTCGACAATATTTGGAGGAGGTCACGAGCGTCCGATTTCCAGTTTTCTCGTGTTTGGAAATTCTAGGTATCGACCTAGGCAGCGCGCTGGCCAAAGGCCATAGCGCGTTGCCTATTATGGGTAGTTTGAATGTCTTGATGAACAACACCCACCGCGCTAGGGCAGGGTGATTTTTAAGGGTTGTTTTGGAGAAAATGAACCTAATGCCCAATTAACCAACATGACTACATCCTAATACAATAGTAATTGACATTGGAAACTTGAGGCAACAGTGTGATAGCCGGGAGTATATCGAAGTGGACTAATGATTATTTTGCGAGATTCAAAGTGCGATTTGAGGTGTGTAGTAATCCAATTGAAATTCACTTGAGTGTTTACCTACTTTTTTATTGATTTCATTTCTATTTATTTAGTATTCACATTTCTGGATTATTATTTATATGGTTGGTTAAGTTTACTCCTACCGGGATTTATTATGTTACGTCTTTGTGGCACACTAGACCATAACATATGTATTAGAGGTAGTCGGTGAATAGTCAATCCGATGATGTTACTATACATATGTCGGTGCGCTATGGTCTACGTCGGCCATCGAGCGGATTTAGGGATTTAGTCATATTTGAGTTTACTTACTAGTGGTGCCTTGGAAAAGTCCGAAGTATGGTTTTAGTCTTACCAAGATCATGCACACACATTTGAGCTTCACTATTTTATATTCATGCGATGATCAACCAATAGTCGCATATTTATTTTCCACATATTTATTTAATAGTCTTTATATATTCCTTTATTTACTTATATAATTACTCGGTAAATTTTATTGGGATTACTTACTCTGTACTCGTGATCTGTTTTGTTGTGATGCCTTGAGTGCAAACCCCAGTACTAGCATGGGCAAGGGGAAGCTAGCGGACTATTGTAACTGCCCACCTTCAGAGACTGACTCAAACGTTTATTTTTGATATTTTGTTTTTAGTTGCGATATGGGAAACATTGTGAGACTCATGTACATGTATATTATAAAGTTTGAGGTTTTTTATCACTAAATATACATGCTACATCTTTTACGGGTTTTCCACTTTAGGATTAATGCTCATATGAGATGAATTTGCTTAATTAACTGATTAGTCACGTTTAATAAGTCTTTCATTATTATTTGATGCTTAATT
This sequence comes from Stephania japonica, assembly GCA_039657345.1. Classification (NCBI taxonomy): domain Eukaryota; kingdom Viridiplantae; phylum Streptophyta; class Magnoliopsida; order Ranunculales; family Menispermaceae; genus Stephania; species Stephania japonica. The sequence goes on from CM077559.1 coordinate 40,717,228, forward strand.
ATGATTTTAAACAGATGAAATGAGTCCATTGGCTAACCTAAAATAAAAATGATATAAATTAGCCAAGTTTTGAGGATAATGACATTGTGGTGCGTGTGGTACACAATAAGGTCAGTGGCTGGGTATTGTTGTGGGCCCGTAATGCATAACTTGGCGGTTTTGGGTTTTAGGATTGTCACAACGCGGGTACCGGACGAGCAAGTTTTGGGTACACTAGGTTAGGAATGGGTTCATATAGATAAATACAATTAAATGTGACAAATAATTGATATAGGAATGTAGCGTAGGCTAAATGTATCATCAAAGTTGTATACGACATGTCGAAGTGGCAGGTACCGGGTATTAAAATGCCCGAGCAAAACAATAATTGGTGCTTTGAAAGATAAGACCAAGAGACCAAGTCACTCAAATGAGTCACGAGGATGGATGGTCATGCGTCGAACGTGCCAAATATATATCCCGTTGATATATACTGGATCCTATAATGGATTTGTAGTAGCGGTAAAGACGGGGTCGAACCACAAGAACCAAGTATTCCTTTAGGAGGTACGAAAAGGGAAAATCGTGAGTTTTAAGAGTGAACTAGATTAAGAGAAGACAAGAAAGTTAGCAAGCAAGAATAATCAAGTAGAGAAGTAGAGAATTCAGTAAGAAAAGTGATCCAAACCATCAACTTCACACAACTATCCTATGACAAATACACTGATCATTGACCTAAACAAAGATAGATTGAATGTCACAATCTAGTGTAGCTATAGAATCCCATAAGATGTGAATTTCTCGTTCTCCTATTACCGATAGTTAGGGTAAGACCTCTAACTATTACCGTAGTCAATTCACATAACCCTAGGCACGTACCTTGGGTTCAACATGATGACCGCTCTAATTCATGATTCATGAGAATACTACACCTAGATAACTGATACAACAAGCGTGTCCGATTCAACCTATGTTTCTAAGATACATGGTCTAAAACTCTGTGAGGGGATTAACGCAACCAGAGCGACCACTTGCCACAAATACGAGTCTTTTGCACAATTACGTATGCATTCGACTCGATGGCGATAGGTCTCAAACTACAACTAATGCGAGGGCCCTTCACATCAATCAAGTAATCGACCATAATAGTACGAACAATACCAAAAAACTAGAAAACAACAATCAATTAGTGAAATTGAAGAATAAATAGATCTTACAACGATTATAAAGTCATAGAATAGCTGCGATCGGTCTCTGGCTTGAATCCCCGAAGGATTAGCCGGACATAATTGAAGTAATACACCACGTTCTTTTTATTGAAGAAAGAAAAAAAACACAAAAACCCTAAAATAATATGTTTGTCGCCTCCGTATGTTCTTCTCCGAACAAAGGATGCATCTACCAATCTCTCAAACCCCCAATTTATAGATGTGTCTTTGTAACAGTTGGAGTGATTTATGCTCATTTGAACGTTTTTATGATTAATGTCATGATTTGTGCATCGGGATTGATTTAGGCATTTTGTGCAGGTTCAAGACACTTGTCATGCTGTGATTGGTCAAAAATTGTGCTCTGTTGAAGTGTCGGAAGCTCATTGGTTGAGGAAGGTGTTGGTGACGTGCTGGCGCGACACGTGGTGCGTGATTGGTGGAAATGGTTAATTGGCATGATTTGTGGCGTGTGATTAGTGGAAAAGGCTAGTTGGCGTGATTTGTGGCACGTGATTTGTGAAAAAGGCCTGTGAGACGCAGCTGGACCAATAAAATCTCAACACGTGGCAGAATTAAATACTCTATTATGAGAAACCTCGACATCTGATTATTGCAAGTAAATACTCTATTTTGAGTATTTTTCTACCCCGAATTCAACCGTGACCTCGGATTCACCTAAAAGTGAGAGATGAGTATGAATTTAGTGGTATTTTGGAGACTTTGATATAAAAAACACACATAAACAAATGATAAATAATGCATATTAAATGACTTATCAATGGACTTCTTGACCAAATCAAGAGCACAAGATGGGTCTAAGGATGGACACACTACACATAAGATAAAGATGGGGGTATAAAAGCATGACTTGGATGTTTTTCTCTTACCTCATGAGAAAATCCAAAAATTGTGAGAGAAGTTAGGGGTGTTGGTGATCTTTGCATGGTGATTTGAGGAGGATTGGAGCAGGAGATCAAGAATCCAATGTGAGGTTTATAATCTCCTCTCTGTTCTCTAACTTTTAGTTGTGGTTTCGCAGGTTTTAGCGAAGTTCTCAAAGTGTGTGTCGGACTCACTGGTTGTGGATTGCTAATATGGTTTTGGGTTGTGGTGTTAAGTATTAATTGATGGATTTGTTAAGGTTGTAATTGTTGGTTGAGAAAAATGGATTTTGTTGGCATTTTTGGAGGAATCGTCGGACTTTTTGATTTAGTCGAGGTTTATCGTGATTTGAAGGTACCCTATGGTTGATTTGGAGAACTATTGGAGGACGGAACGGGTTCAGACCATGGTGAGGAAGCCAAGGGGTCTCGAAATTACCCAACGAGAAAACGGGTTCGGGGTCGCTAGCAGGGCCGTGGGGATTTATCCACGTACAACGCCATGAACAGAAAAATAAAAAATAAATAAATACATAAATAAATGTTTGATTTTCGAGGTTTTAGGACTCAAATGGTTTGTTTGAACACCAGGGACTTAAGATACCATAGTCAAGTATTGAGCGCGCATGCTGAGGTGAGAGCAAGGATTGGATCGAGAATTATAGCGTAATTTGAGGTGTGTAAATCCAACAGAAACATATTTGGAGTATTTAATTGTTTCAGTTCTTGCATTGGCCATTCTTGTTGTTCATTTCCATTATTGAACACGTGTTAGTCTATTTATTGGTTATCGGATTGGTTTGGTTATGTCGTCGGGGATTATTTGGGACGCTGTGGTACGAGCAAGCTTGATTGTAGTGCGTTTATTTACGTCCTTGGTGGATTGCAGCCCGAGTTGTGGGGTGCATATGTCTGGTGGGTTAGGATGGTTTGGATTCACTGTTAGTGGTCTGGGTGTGACCCATACGTAAGACGGACCGCTGGGGCATTCGGATTGACAAATTATAATCTAGTTTTGCAATTTCCTTACATATTCGTCTAGTTTTATCAGTATTGTTATTGCATAGTTCTGTTGTTACATTATGGTTATCTATTGATCATCTTGTATTGGTTGTTACCTACGCATGAGTTGATTTACAGTCGTTTGTGGTTACCACATGTTTAGTTAGCCTATTTATTGACTTATGTTATTATCTACTCGATAGTTTTCTTTGGGAGTTTACTCACTAGACTCATCACTGTATTTGTTGGGTGACTGAGTGCAGATCCGGTATGAGCAGAAGCACATAAATATTGGGCAACTACTTCTGATTGTCTACCGTGTAAGACCTACTCGTACGTGTACATTTGATATTTTGTTTAATGTTAGATTAATGGGGACTTTTGATGCACAAGTACATGTATATATTTACTGTTGTCGCCTTATATACAATGTACTATTCCGGGTTTTCCACATAGGACTGATGCTCTAAATTGAAATGATATGAAATTGTAAATTATCATGTTATTAAGTCTTCCGCTGAAATTATTGAATATAAATGAAAAACTATTATGAATGAATAATAAGGAACGAGGGTCGCATGGGACACAGCAAGATGGTGACGTGGCAGAGCTATTGGCCCGCAGCGCATGACGTGGCAGGCCTCGAGTTTTGGGATCGTCACACCAATAGCGCTACCGGCCATAATGTGTAGTGAAATCTTATGAGCAAAAGGCAACTTGTGAGTGGCATGCAATACACACCCACATAGGGCCCCATCCAAGCCAGCAACATCGCGAGCTCTTTTCACTTCCTTCTCAATCTCATCCAAGGCCTTTAACAAATCAAATGATGTTACTGTAGATTTGGTCTTGAAAATGGTGTGTTACTAGATGCATAGATCTGTTGAAGGAACTCGTAAGGTCGTGGTGCTGATGAGTTAACACATTGTGTACATTCTTCCACAAGTCTGCAGAATGACCCTATGAGGTCCTCATTTCCCTCTTCAATAAATTGTGTGCACTCTCAGCCCAAAAATGTAGTCGCAGTGCCAAAGTGCAAGACCTTATTGTCCCAAACCCGCACAAATTTCTCCTTGTGGATCAACCATGTGTCCGACCCATAGTAAGCCAACCATTTCACACCACCATAGACCTCTTGTAGATCCTTCAGTCTCCTAAGGTACGATGCCTCGATCTCGGAGTGTATCAAGTCATTCCACATCCCAAACCATCCATACCAATCCTTATCCTTGAAAAATAGTCCTCTTGTGTTGCTAACTACATTCTTGTTGACATGTCACCCACAAAGTAAGTGGGTAGTGGTAGGGAACACATCTTCTATAGCCGAAATCAATGCCAGCTCCCTATCAGTCAATATAACCCCAGGGAGTTCTCATCCATCTAACAAAGCTTTTGACTAACCCATCACCCACACGTAGTCAAGTTGTGTCTCCTTTTCAAGTAAAATATGAGCAACTACAAAAGTCCAGTGCGTAGAAGTTACCCCCACGATCTCTAGCAACGGATATATAAACCGATTAGTCTTGTAGATGCAAATCAAGATATGAGGTAAACATATGAGAATCTCAATCGAGCTAGGATGTGCAAAAAATATATCTCTAACCTGGTACATTCTGTCCCAAAATGCGTGTTGCTCGATATAGTTATGTTCATCCAACTTATGCATCAAGAGCTGCATTTTTGTCTTCCCCTCCCTCTCAACCTTGCTCTCACATTGTAAATAGTCTTCATTGCAGTGGGCTTGTTAGGGTTCTTCATTTGAATTTCTGAAATAATGTCCTTAGGTTAAGCAATGGTCTTGCTTATATCTTCTAAAATGACTTTTTTGGGTGCAGTCAGACTCCCAAGATATGCAAGGCCCACAAAACTATTTGCCAGTCTATGGTTGTGCACCCCACACATAATTCTCACATGTCACTCGTCATCTACCTCATGCTTCATGAAAAACTTAAACTCACACTCGCACTTCTTGGTGGCAGTCAACTTTTTCTTCTCTTCGTCTTCCCTATTTTCTTCACTGTCATTTTTCTTTCCCTTTGCTTGTTTAAAACTATATTGCCCACTCTGCTCATAACCCATCATCATCCTAGCTCGATGACTACTCCAACCACTGTCGACATCAGATTTCATAATTATGACAACAAACCCACATTCAACAACTGTATTCTGAGCCCAAGTAAGGGCCTCATCTCTAAACTTCAATGGCACATTCGGTTTGAATGCGGAAGTAAAGTCCGGGAAGGCCTCCCCCTCCCCGGATGCACCAGCTTGATCAGTCATATTAACCTATAATATGTAAGAGAAGAACAATTAAAACCAGGATTAATGTCGAAAGTCCAATTTTCAATTCAAAATTATAGGTGGCGGCGGAAATAAACTGATATGTAAATATCCTTATCGGTGGAATCAAACCTATAGGTATGAAAGGGTGGCGAAAACAATTGATCGACAACATAAAATATATAGCGGTTAAAATAGACCGATAGGTCTGAGAGGATAGCAGTCGTAATAGACCGTGAGCCTTCTTTCCCTATCGGTCTTGTGTGACACGGATCACGAGATTGAAGAACGTGAACACCAACTTGTAAAAATGACGAAATATGCACAAAACATTACAAAACTTATATCTTCTTGTTGGATATCGCTTCGTTTAACATAATTTTGAGACATTGTGAAAGATTTTTCACGAAACACACGAGCAAAAGGGAAGCCCTAAAAAATTGAAAATGAAACATAACATCCAAACAACGAACAAAAACTGCCAAAACGAAGATAAACAAGTTCATAACAAATTTCACTTGTTTCACCGGAGTTGGCTCGGTCGGAGGTTGAGTGTGGGGGTGGAGTTTGTGGTTTCCCGCAGAGCACACTTGGTTTCAAAAGAAATTTCGTGGGAGCCGTGGGGTATGGGTGAGTAAAACATCTTTATATATGGAGGCATCAAAGTCCTTTCACAACGGGGTTCGAAAAAAATAAAAAAGGGGTATAAAGAGCAAAATGTGGAGTTCGAATAGCCGCTACTAATTTTTTTTTTTTATTATTTTTGACTTTTGTGGGAATCTAACCACAATTTTTCGAGGTCTTGCCTTTTTGACAAGTGATGTCTTTACCATCTTAATTGATTTGACAAAAAAAATTAAAAATTCAATAAATCTATGTCGACAAGAAGTTTTTCCAATTTTTTACAAATAATTGTTTTTTAGAGAATCCTCTAATAAAAAAAACTGAAAATTCAAAAATAAAAATTTAAATCCCTTAATTTATAGAGGGGTGTTTGAATAATAAGTTAAACTTTAGAGGATGAGTTTGAAAAAATTAAAATTAAAATTGGGTCTAGACTCATGACATTGTTGGTGGTAACAAAAATAACTCGCACATTCAGCACAAAATTGTTGGTGTCCTTTCGATATATTGAATTTTTTTTTCAGAAAGTGTATTTATTCTTTAATTATGAAAGAGTTACAAGGTGTCTATCCATAATGCAGATACATTTGTACGAAGAGCTTTCCTAGCTAATCTATGAGCAATACAGTTAATTGATCTACTTAAATGAAGTAGATTCAACTTATCCTTAATTTCATACATGGCATTGATATCAAAAAAGATGGGCTCTAAGTCAGGGATTTCTTCACTTCTATGTTTGATTGCTTCAACCATTATCTTGCAGTCAGAGAAAATATTAACTTTAGTAGATGCCTGAAGAAACCCATCTTGTGTACAATGTTGCAGTGCATTTAGAACTGCCCACGCTTCTGCAACTTCTACTGAAGATGTTGGACCTATGAAAAAGGATCCAGCTTTGAGGATCATACCTTGACTTTGGACATTCCATCCCAACGCCGTGTTAGTTGTTTCTGGATCTCTTGCAGCATCAACAAAGATATTGAGATATATGGATTTTGTTCCATGGAAATCATCGTATCAGAAGATATAGAATTTGTTCCTGATGATAGATGAGGATTTATAGTAGTTGAAGTAGAGTCCATGAGTGATTTCCTTTAGATATATTGATTTGCATGTGCACAAATGACGATGCACAAATCATAGAACACCATGTATCAAATTATATTCAAAAGGAGATTTTATTTTATTTTTTTTATTTTTTTGTAAAGCATAGCTAAGGATTTTGGGTCTAAATAATGTGTTATCTCAAATCGGTAATTACATGAAACTAAATGATCAGTTTCCAACCCATCAATTCCATGTATTGATTTCGTAAATTTAATTATAAGTCTATTTGTTCTATTACTCGTTAATGAAATAAAGTAAGTTGAAGTTATACTATATATATCCACATTGTAAAGTAAATAGCTAGCTAGAAAGGCAGCTGTAGGTTTGAATGTCAGTTGAAGATCTGCTGTTAGTCTTTTCAAAACAAATGTCCCATCTCCCCTTCTTGCTCTCTGTGACTACTCCTGTTGAGCAATGGTACCTTCTCAGTTTTTTTTTTTTTTTTCTCTCGATCTCTAGCCTCTTTTTTTTTCTCTCTATCTCAAGCCTCTAACTTGTTATAAGTAACTGGTTCAACGTGTTTTTGATTTGTGTTGCAGCCTATGTTACCATTATTGTTCCGAGCTTTGGCTAGATTCACAACTATGCTACTTTGTTCTCCGGCGACCTCTGTAGCGACTATATTGTATTACAGTAATGTTCTCCCTCGAGATGCAAGATTGGAGCAGTTGGTTCTACATGGGTTTCTTCATGATGGCGATCAAAACCATTTCTTCTACTTTATCATCAGTCTATTGAGATGTATCTATGCATAGGCATCCTTGGTTTTGGCCTAGCTCCTATGCATCTTTAAAATTTGGGTGTATTATATACCTCTCTGATGATCAATTAAAATTAGCCTCGGTCAACTAATAGAAAACTTTCATAGTCTGTAATTTTACTAGGTCTGGTTCATGCTTTACATTGATATTTTTTTCTTTAAGGAATCAAAGCTTAATGTTGAAACGCAATCACTTCTTTGATCTCTTGTTTATTGATGAAAAAAGGATGCTCACAACTCACCGGCAGCTAACTGATCATGATTTAACACAACTGATTTTTTTTTTAAAGAAAATAAAAAGAATTATAGGTGTAGTTCTTTCAAATTGGTTAAAAATATTCCAACCACTTGCAACTTTTGTTATTATATTTTAACATTTTTAAATTTGTTATTATATCCTAACATTTTTTAAGTTGTTTGATTTTATTATAATTAAGTCATTTTTTAACTATAAATCTGATGAGGCGACACCTAAATAATTAGCTTAAATAATAAATTTAGTAATTATTTTAGTAATTATAGGTGATGAGGTGACTTTTTAAAGTCATTATTTAAGTGCCACCTCATATTTTGGAGTTAAAAAGAGATTTAAGATACAAATTTATCAATTTAGAAATGTTAAGATATAATAACAAATTCAAATAGGTTATGATATAATAACAAAAGTTGTATCCTGAAAAAAAAAATAACAAAAGTTGTAAGAGGTTAGGATATTTTAACCAATTAGGCATTTTTACTATTTCCCCTTTTTATTTATTTTTATAAGAAAGAAAGTATTTGCCCCTACTGAAGTTCGAACTTATGACCTCTTACTCTCAAACCCCATACCAAAATTATTGGGCCGCTCAATTGGTTGATTTTCCTTTTTTTTTATTTGAAATCTCACAATCTTTGCCAATTAAGGGGTTTGGAAAGCACTGCCTCTTAATTTGAACAATCACTTTTGAAATATTAGATATGTTGTGCGCACGTAAGATTGACTATACTACACCTTAAGAATTCAACATAGAAAACTTTATTACGCTTAAGATATATTTGTGGAACAGAGCCCATAGGCATAAAAGGTTATGGTTGGTGAGTTGCGAATTCACATTGGATTGAAAGGAGACAAATCATTTAGTTCAAGCAAGCTTGTTTAGTCCTTTAGGGGATGTAGCCCCGTTCCTAGGTTGGCATGGACTACTATGGGTCCCATTGGTAATTTTTTTTTTTTCAACGAGATGCAATTGATAATTTAGTTTAGGTTTTTAGTATCATGCAATCTATATCTATTTGTAATATATAAACTTATCTATTTTAGTAGCAACATCAATACATTCTTTTTGAAAAAAAAAAAAATCATGTCTTGAAAATGCTCTCTCAAAACATTGCTTATTTATTTTTATTTTTAACTTAAGTAAGAGTCGAACCCACGATGTCTCTAAAACTTTGAATTTTGATAAGTGACGCTTTGGCACCTAAGAGTTTTTATTAAAATAAAAATATATAAAAAAAACAGAGTTTTCTTTTCTTGCAAAAAATAAAATAAAATACAAAAGCAGATTAGAAACAGAAAGACACAACACGACCCATCGATCTGAACCGGGTTCAGCGTAAACCGGAATTACCACTATATATAAACGAGCGCAACGAACGATCGAACAGAGTCGTGTAGGATTGGGGGTTAGGGTTTCGCTGCGTTTCTTGCATATCCGGATCGAGGAATCATGTCGTCAAAGCAAGGTTTGGATCTTGTTTTTCTTCTCTCTCGCTGTTCTTGTTGTTTGATTTTGATGCATCGTAGCCGTAGTTAACAATTGAATCGATTGTGTTTGAGAAATGTCAGATGGTGTTACTCTGTTGTTAATTTGTCTAATTAGGTGGAAAGGCAAAGCCTTTGAAGCAGCCGAAATCGAAAGAAAAGGACTACGACGAGGTATTCATGTCTTTGTTTCATAGTCTTGAAATTTTGAATCTTGAAGTTTTGTTACTGAATTTTGTTGTATATTTGATTGTAATCTAATAAGGGGTTTAATGGAATACGCTTAGCTTGATTTCTTTGTTAAGGAAAATTCGGAACGGCTGGCATGATTACTTCCTTTTCCTTGATGACTATTTGTGGTTGTGGATGATATATTTCGTTGTCATATTGAGCTTGATTTAGGGTTATTTATAATTCTGAATTGGTTGTTTTTAAGGTCTTAAAATGATTATAAATGGGGTTTGGTGTCGTTAAGTGCTGGAAAACATCTTTATTGATGCAGTAAACTAATTCAGAGTACTTTTAATCACTAAAGTCCTCTGGTACCAAATAGTTGATCCATTGATATTATATGTTACTAACTGGTTTGTTGTGGTCATCTTTCACCATTGTGACTAGACATATTGTTACTGCAGTAATTCTCCCAGGCTAGGGGGTTGGGGCACCCAACTAGGCCCGTGGGGTTAGTTGAACTAGAGGTTTGGATATCGGTGACTCCCAAAAAAATATATAATTACTGCAGTTTTTGATTATTGGTGCAGCTGGGTTAGTCCAACTACTAAATAACTCTTTGATTCGTCCCGTGAAAGATAATCCTAGTGGGATGGCAAGCTGATTGCTTGATTTAATATTGACTGTGATATGTCCGCAACAGCCACAACAACAAAAGGTTAATTCCAATTTAGTTCCTTTTATAACTAGATTTGGGAAAGCGCACCATCAATTGCACTAAATCAAGCACAATGGAAGAGTTTGATCTATATAGCTGACCAATTAATTTGAGATTGAGGCTCAAGGATTGCAAGGCGTTGCCTAGGCGTACAAAATAATATTTATTTAGAGGTCCCCGGATCAGTATTTATTTATTTATAGATCCTTAAATAACACTTAAGTCTATTAGTCAATGTGATTATTATCTAATGTATAGTGTATACTTTAAAAATACTAATAAGTCTTTAGGTCTTTATGTAAAACTAATTGTGTCAAGATTTTGTTGTTGGGTAGGTATTGTTGTTATCAATCACTGTCGAGGCTATGACATTGTTTGTTGTTTTATAACTAGATTTGGAAAATTGCCATATTGTTCCTCATATTAAGAATGAGACAATTAACTAAGTGCACTTGTGAGTTGTGAATAGTGAGTGTTATCATTGTTTTTTGAAACTTGTACTGATTAACTAAATATTGTAATTCTGATGTGTATTATGTTTTTTTTTTTTTTTTTTTTCTTTTGATATATTTTTTGCAGTGATTCTTTATTGATATTTAGTAGTTTTGAATGTTTGAATTCTGTTGGTGGTTGTAGTTGGATTCTTAGAGGTCAAACCATTGGTTGAATTTGGGGCCAACTTTGAAGGGCAGCTTCTCAATGAAAATGTTTTTAATACTAGCTAATAATTTGTCATGTATGTCGATTTAACCATGGAAAAGTAATAGAAATACCAATATAGATTGCGGTATCTTTAAGAGTAAATCTTTCTTGATACTAGTCCTAAGCCATCCTCTATACATGTCATCTTATTCTCTGCATGTGTCATCATTATTCAACAAACCCCTTACACAACAAGTTAACAAATTGTTTGCTTCATTCATCTCCTTTTTCTCCGAGCTGATTTTATATCACCTTAATGACATTGAATAAATCTAGCTGATTATGAGTTTCGATGATGGGGCTTACCATATGACTCCTTTGACTTTTTTGATGATGCAATTATTTTATGAAAGATATATGATTCAACACTAGAAATATTTCATTGCATAGTTTATCATTTACAACCTAATGTTTTAAATGGCAAATGCAATCGAATTTTAAGCCTTTATTTGTTTTTTTTTTTTTCTTCAAATGTATTGCTTGCGTATGTCGATTTTTTTCCCTAAATTGCCTAGCCGTGTCTTGAATCCTTTTGTTACCTGTAGAGCTGCTGAACAATGGCATATTGAACTAAACATTAAGTTATCAGAGGCAACGTATCATTAAGATCTTTGTCACTGTTAAAATGTTAATGTGATTTTTCCTATTTTGTTTATTGTTGCCAGTTATCCAAAAGCTTTCGCTTTTTATGATATTTTGATATTGAAGTCAGATCCTTCAGTTTATATATTTAATTATTTGATGGTTTATTTCAAGTTATTTTACAACTCTTGAAAAAAGATTTAGTGTGTTGAGGCATTTTGAGTATAAATGCTGAACTAAAGACCATAATTTCAAAACTATTTTTAGTTATCTTTATTTCTGTTCTTTTGTAGGTTATGTCATTAAACATCACCATCTTATGTCTTATATGACTATTGTTATAGACTTATAGTGGCTAGGCAGTTTGTCCTACCTAAGTTTAGGGATGCAAGTGAATGATACTTTTTCTTATCACCTTCGCCTTGCTTATCTATGATGTACAAACTATAAAGGGTACGAAACTTGCCTGAACGTCTTTTGAGAATGAGTTGACATACTTTTTACATGAGATGTGGTCAAAGTAGTTATCTATACCAAAAAAAATGGGGTACAATTTTGTTGATTGCTTATTTTTCGTTTACTTTTCCTGTGTCGAATGATTTGCATCTGTTCATGAGCTTGTTTCGTTTCATATAGCTGAAGTACCCTGCCTAACTTCTTAACATGGAATAAACTTAACACGAGCTAACTTTAGAATTTTATCACAGAGAAATGTGAGCTTCTATGTAACTAGAGACAAAAAAGTTGCACAGACCTAAATTTATTTACAGAAGTTTCAAGGGTTTATAAAAGTCAATTTGAACAGATTAAACTTCTCCAAGTTCAACTCGTTACGCAATCATACTTTTAACTGTTAATGGAAGAAACAATTTGAAGCATCAATTAAAAGAAAGTAAGAGAAAGACCTTAATCTTTAGCAAAAAGCAATGTTGCACAACAAATCAAATGCAAGGGAATAGAGGTTTATAGTTTAAGAACAATCATACTTCTATGTGGAACCATTTTCCAGGTAAGATTGCTTCTTTTCAGGTTCTGGCAAACCATCTTTGGTACATTCACGTGGATTGTTTAGAATGTCACGTACAAAATTTATCAGAGTACAAAACCTGCCTTGGAAATTATGGTCAATGAAGCCTTTTCCCCTCAAAACATGTGCAAAGTTGACAAGCTTTATTTGCGTAACTGATCTGCCAGCAGTAGTGGCCTCCTCATAAATCACAAGGACTGAACAAGAGTAGAAATGGAAGATTGTTTCATCCTCAAACTATTCTTTGAGCTTCTCTAACTGATCCAGAATGCCATCAGAACCACTACAAGTGTAGTCAGGTTCTTCACGGGCTTGTTGTTGTCCCTTGATTCTTGTTGATTCTTGTCGATTCTTGCCAATTGCACTCATCTCGGTGCGTAACGAAGGGATAGCAGCAAATTTGTCTTTTATGCGTTCCTTTCTTGCAATTACAATAGCAGAGTCCATGAATTAATGATAGTAGTTTTTTCCTTGGAAAGGAAAAGCTATATAAGTATAATCAATTGTTTAGAAGCAAAGGTGTTGCAACCTGCAAAAAGGAGACCAACTTTCTCTCTGATTCGAATTCCTTGCTCGCAATCACTTGAGCCATTGAAGTAAGTCTACTTTCTGAGTCTCTCTTGCTTAGATGAAGCACATATCTTCAGGTCTGCTTCACTTCTCAATTTCATGAACAATCTGTGCGTTGTTCATAATTTCACAATTTCCATTTGTAATCCTTTGAGTTTGTTATAATGAGATTATGTGAATATTGGTTGAGCCTGAGTCTTAATTTTTCTTCTTTTGTTTCAATCCATTTAGATCATATTAATGACTTAGATTCATTCCTTTGTAGTGCTCACGATCTGAATTTTGATTGCGTTTCAATATTACCAATGGAAGGGATTTAGGTATATCAAATAGAAAAAGGATGCATGTTAGTCTGGTCTTAGTATCGTTCAAGTGATCTAAATGTTTTTTTATTGTTTGTGTTGTGAATTATTCCAATTGCGTTTCGATATTACTAATGGAAGAGATTTAGGTTTCTCAAATAGAAAATTGCTTGTTAGGGTTCTTTCTTTTCGCCTAAATTCTCTTCATTCATGACTTGTTCGTTGCTCTTGTTACTTGATGGATTTTTTTTTTTTTTGGATAACCATGGGTGTTCAAACCGTTTTCAGACCCTCCTTACTTTGGTTCGACTATTCCCATGAGAGTTAGTCGAGCGCCCCAGCCCCATAACTTAGGGAAACCAAGAATGGAACCTACGACATCTGCCTCAGTCAGAGCTTTAGTGTTTTTTTCTTTGCCACTACAAAGTTTTTTCTTTCATAACTTTAATATTTTTCAAATGTCACTGTTGTATGAGGGTTTGGAGGTTTGTGTCTTAGGCAGATTTATTGGTGCAAGTCGTAACAGTGGGAACAAGGCATGGCTTAGAGGTTATGAAGATCGGTATGTAAGTGGCTTTTGTGTGTTTTTTAGGTTTTGCTTTTACCCTCTATTCATTAGTCAAGGTTTAGATTGCTGGTGTATTTGATTTATTAGAGTTTGGAGGATTTTGGCTCTTGGATTAGTAATTTCTTCCTTATCATCATTATTATTATTGATTCATCGCGCATGGCTTGTATAGTTTGTAGATTGGATAACTACAATAAAGAAGTCTCATTCTAAATTCGGACTTCAATTGTTTCAGACCATGCTCAAGGTTCCAGATCATCAGGTAGCAGGCCATCAAGCCCGTGATGGAATGCTTGGCCCTCTTGTGGATGATTTAGGCCATTTCTACAAGCCACTTCAGGATGATGAACGTGGATCCATTGAACTGGCTTTCTACACTTCTTTATCACACGATAATAGAATCCCATATGACATTCGACGATTTTTCCCAATTTTCTATGGTACTCAACTTGTAGAAGCTTCCAATGGAACTGGTTTGCAACCTTACCTTGTTTTGCAAAATCTCATGTTAAATCACGACAGACCCTCTATAATGGATGTTAAGATTGGTTCTAGAACATGGTATCCTTGAGCGTCAGAAGATTATATACAAAAATGCCTCAAGAAAGATAAAGAAACCACAAGCTTGACATTGGGTTTCAGGATATCTGGGTTGCAAGCCTATGAAAATGGGGAATCAGGGTTTTGGAAACCCAAGAAGAAGCAAATCCAGGGATTTAATGTGGAAGATATGAAGTTAGCTCTCAAAAAGTTTGTTTCTTCAAATCCTTTATCATGTGAAGAACCTGATTGTTCGCTTGCAACGAACACTTACAGTGGTTTTGATAGCATTCTAGCTCAGTTAGAGAAGCTCAAGGAATGGTTTGAAGATCAAACAATTTTTCATTTCTACTCTTGTTCAGTCCTTATGATTTATGAAAAGGATACCACTACTACTAGCAGATCAGCTGCACAGATAAAGCTTGTTGACTTCGCACATGTTTTGAAGGGAGAAGTGTCATTGACCATAATTTCCTAGGCGGGCTTTGTTCTCTGATAAAATTTGTGCGTGACATTCTAAACAATCCACGTGAATGTACCAAAGATGGTTTGCCAGAATTTGAAAAGAAGCAGTCTTACTTGGAAAATGGTTGCACATAGAAGTGTGACTGTTCTTAAACTGTAAACCTCCATTCCCTTGCATTTGATCTGTTGTGCAACATTGCTTATTGCTTAAAATTAAGGTCTTTCTCTTACTTTCTTTTAATTGATGCTTCAAATTGTTTCTTCCTTTGACAGTTAAAAGTATGATTGCGTAAATAGTTGAACTTGGAGAAGTTTTAATCTGTTGAAAGTTGCATTTTATAAACCCTTTAAACTTTTGTAAATAAATTTTGGCTTGTGCACCTTTTATTATATTTTGATATTGAAGTCAGATCCTTAGGTTTATTTTTAATTATTTGTTATTTTATGTCAAGTTATTTTACAACTCTTCAAAACAGATTTAGTGTGTTGTCATTTTGAGTATAAATGCTGAACTAAAGACCATAATTTCAAAACTATTTGTAGGGGTTAATTTTAGACATGGCCAATCAAGTTTACATGTTGTAATACTTTGGTTACTAAAATCTATTTTGTAACAAGAAAATCATCAAACTCTTTAAAATATATCACTCTAGTTTGACATGGCGCTTTCGTGGCTTTGTTAAATTTGATATTTGTATTGGTCGGCCTCGGCGTCCGTTTTTGCTAATCAAGATGATCATCTAACGGTCTTTTTTATGTCTGTCAAAATTACACAACACAAATAAGAATCTAAAAGAACAAACAGACTGGGGGAGAAGTTCTCAAGCTTTTCCTAGAGAATGTGATTATGGATGCGGTGACGTACATGAAGCATGCCAGGAGGAAGACTGTTACAATGATGGATGTGATCTATGCATTGAAGAGACATGGGAGGACTCGTTATGGTCAATGGTTAGGATTAGGGTTTGTTGGTTTGGGGATTTTGTGTAAAGATTTGGAGGTGCGGGATTAGGTTCAAGGGTAGTGTTAGGAATGTTTTTAGATGTTTTCAGCTTGGAAATGATTTTATGTTCTTGTGACCCATTTTCCATTTGAATGCTAATGTGAATTTTATGCTTGATTGGGTTGTTTGTATTGGAGTTGCTGTAAATCTATATCTAATAGCAGATTAGTTGAGCATTACATTAGATTGCCAGTCATG
Source organism: Stephania japonica (assembly GCA_039657345.1). Lineage (NCBI taxonomy): Eukaryota > Viridiplantae > Streptophyta > Magnoliopsida > Ranunculales > Menispermaceae > Stephania > Stephania japonica. Next base: position 40,733,659 of record CM077559.1, read on the forward strand.
AATTTATGATTCAGTACAGCTTCTACAATGAGGCACTTGCGATGTTCTGTGTGTCAAACATACAAGTCGTCTTCTTTAATAATGTTCTTCAAAATCTTTCTGTTTGTGTTTAGGTTCTTATTTGTGTTGGGTATTTTGACATTATTTTGACACATAATAAAGACCGTTAGATGATCATCTTGATTAGCAAGAACAGATGTCGAGGCCAACCAATACAAATAAGCGACATGTCAACCAATAAAAATAAGCGCCACGTCAAACGGAGTGACTTTAGTGAAATATTTTTAAAAAAGTGATAATTTTCTGGTTACAAAATAGATTTTAGTTACCAAAGTGTTACTACATGTGTGAACTTGAGTGACTATGTGTGAAATTAACCACCCCTATTTGTTGTTATCTTTATTTATGTTCTTTTGTAAGTTATGTCATTGAGCACCATCGTATTTCTTATATGACTGTTGCTATAGACTTATAGTGGCTAGGCAGTTTGTCCTACCTAGGTTTAGGGATGCAAGTGAATGATACTTTTTCTTATCACCTTCGCCTTGCTTATGTGTGACGTACAGACTATAAAGGATACAAAACTTGCTTGAATGTCTTTTGAGAATAAGTTGGCATACTTTTTACATGAGCTGTGGTCAATGTAGTTATCTATAATTGCTGATTTTTTGTTTACTTTTCTTGTTTCTAATGACTTGCATCTTGCATCTGTTCATGAGCTTATTTCGTTTCATATAACTAAAGTACCCTGCCTAACATCTTAATATGGGATAAATTCCTCCTTAGGTTGATTTGGCGAACATGCAGAAGAAAAAAGAAGAAGAAAAGGTTAAGTTTCTTTAGAAATTGGAGTGGCAATAATTCCTAGTGACTGCTTCCCAAACAATTTACTAACATGAGTAGTGATTTCGTACAATACAGGCACTTAAGGAGCTGAAGGCCAAAGCCGGGCAAAAGGGTACATTCGGAGGTACTGGTCTCAAGAAAAGTGGGAAGAAATGAAAGCTCTGCAGCGTAACGACGATACTAGATCTATTTCCCAGACATGGTATTCTCTGTAGTACATGGGATCTGGTTGCGACTACGTATCGACTCCTAAATATCTGAAAGACTTTCTTATAATCAGAACTTTTCTTATTTTCTAATATCATGTGGACTTGTTACTGTAACTGATAATGAGAATGTGTGCTTTTTTTTAACCAATTGAGTGGAACTGTGGAAGCAGACTTGTTTACATGGTTACCAATTTATCTACGACGCAAAGTTCAAACCTAACATTTTACATGCGTGACCTTTGGGAGTGAAATGTTACCTTCCTAAATGTTTGATTTGGTACGGTTTAGGTGTCTTTTTTTATTGATTGAACCTAAGAAGATTGTTAAATTGTTGCTACTTGAGTTTATGAGTGGTGCTATAGGCACCCCAATTTTTATAAGGGCAAGCCATTATTACACGCGTTTATGTGGCATGCCAGCATGTTGGGGTGGCCCTTTAGCCATGCCGGAGTTTATTGACGTGGTAACACTTCGACTGCAAAGTTCCTTGTACAGTCTGATTAGTAGTCCTTGTACTAAATGAGGCCTTTTGCCTTCGTTGCTAGTTGTAGAAATAGAGGCACGTTGGCTCGACTCTTGAAATGCACTGAAGGCATTGTTAATTATGCTATCTTGTGAAAAACCAGAACAAAGCCTAGCTTCCGAATGAGTTGGAATACATTGGTCAAAAGCTTTGGTTTTGATAATATAAGGTAATTGATGGTAATTGGTAAACATTGATCACGCCCTTCCTTTCCGATTGTTTTCACTCAACGTACTTAGATCTTGATCAAATGCTTATACTCCGACTGATTGATTGATTGATTGATTTTTTTTTTCTTGCTCTGATTGATTTAGTGTAGATATAATGTAGATATCTTTTTGTTTAAATAACACTCTGTTAAAGCGGATAACTTCCGAGCGTCACCTCTCTGGCAACTCAAACACTTCTTTACTTTCTTTGGTTTTCTACTATGATTCGAACTTTTGAGCCACCACCGATCTTCTTTTGATTGGTAGTGGTTCAAATATCTTTTTCCCTCTTTATATTTGTAATAAACGGGGAATTTATTTAGATTTGAGGTGTTTGATCTCTATATGCAATTGTTAGATTCACCATTATTTTCTGTTGGACACGTTTTACATATGCAAGTAAAACGGATAAACATGGAGTTGGTTTAATAAGCAATATCTCAACCATCCTGATCTCTTAGGTAGTCTCAAGATTGATAGGATAATAAAATAACGTACAAGGTGATTTAGTAAATAATTTTTTGGCAATTGTGTGGTGCATGAGTTTTTTTTTCTTGAAGTGCTTCCAAACTTCCAAACTCTTGAGTTGTGGAAAAAACCAACAAACGTACGCCGCCACCAATACTCTTTAAATTCCTATTTGGTCCAAAATTTTTTATTGGTATCTTGATTAGAATCCTACACACTTAATTGATTTTGGGGTTTCACCGAGTTGGGCTCGAAAACTTCAAATGTATTTTTTTAGAGTTATTTAGTCAATTTTTCTTTTTTTTTTTAATAGGGGTTTTACGGATTCCAGGGACGTCGCCAGAATCCGGTCGATCGGACTCCGCACACTCATCGAAGTGTTCGCCGGTTTGGTCCCGACCTAAAGAACTCTTAAATCCACGACATTGGTCGCTGGTGAGCACAAAAAATTAAGAAAACCGACTAAGTGTGATGGCGGTTTTATGAATTTTCGTCGGAACCTGGCAACGACCGGCGTCGGCGCATACATTGGGGTGCTCGCCGAAGTAAGCCGATCGCGCAGATGGCTCTGGCCGGTGGTTCGGTTCACAAGTGGTCAAAGTTAAAATTGCGAAGTTGCTGTCTGTTTCTTTGTCTTAGATCTGGTCAATGTTTGGTTGACCATCGGGAAGAAGTAGTTGACAATCATTTGTTTTGACCCTTTTTTTGACACAAAAGTTGGACAGCTAGCATTGAAGAGTATCTTTACTGTGCTGTGAATTTGGAAGATGTGTGCTACTTAAGATAAGGTAGACATTAGATTAAAAAAATGCCTTTAATGGGAATGTAGATTTACTCTGGTGGATTTACTCTGTAGGGGTGACGTGACATAAACACTGTCTACCACATCTTTTACATCTAGAAGGTATGATAGACACCATAAATATAAAAAAATTGAAAAACTTTAAACACCTACAAAATAGGAAAAATAAAGCAATATCCCCTAAAAGTAAGGGAAAGAAATAAAAAATACCTACAAAAAAGAGAAAATCCACAGTAGCCATTGGAGAAGGTTTTCACTCTTCAATGTGTATTTATATAATGTTATGTGCACATCCCCTAAAAATTGATAACGTGACAGTAATTCACAGTCTTAATCTACATTTACCATTAGAAATGTTCTAACCATGATAGTATTTCTTAGTTAACTGGTCAAAATTTTGTTTTTGCTTAGTCAATAATCATCTCACAGAATTAGCCAAAAATTTGTGTTGCGTTGCTTAAGAATTTTTTTTTTTTTGGTATACCCTCCCACCCACTTTAATAGTCAAATGGATGGTTAGGTTGATATATTGCATGTGTATGTGAGTAGCACATTTTTTTTTATTCAAAGCTCTTGCTTATGAACTCAGACACATACATGCGTCTTTTTTTTTTTTTTTTGTGATACTAAAAGTATAAAAAGTGACTGGTTTTTTCAGGAAAATCAATTTTTTTTTATTTTAAATATCACATTTTTTTTAAAATAAAAAAATGAGTAGAACATAATATAACCTATACATTTTTATTAGATATGGCTCACGAATAGGAATGGTGAGATTTTTTGGAAGCGACTAGTAATATTAGGCGTGCCAATATTTCAATGCACTATGCTATTTAAAGTATATTTTTCTTATATAAAATATATAAGTAAGTCATAATAAAAAAATGGTTTTAGGTGAATCATAAGGAATGAGGTTAGAAGCTACTAGGCTCCCTCGAGGCTCCTTGAAAATCCATGGTAGAATTCATTTAAAGAAAATCTTTTCTCAATGTATTTTTTCGAGAAGTTTTTTTTTTATGAATTGGTTAAAAATATAACACATAATTCGTAAAGGAATTTAAAAGGAACACTTTCTTATATTAATATCCACAAAAAAGAATTGCAATTGATGTGCATTTCTATTATCGTAAAGGTTATATTATGTTTCCTACCAAAAAAAAAGGGTTATATTATGTCACTTTTGCATTTATTTCTTTTTGACGACATAAAGTGGGAAATAAAATTTGCGCGAATTGTTTTAAGTAATAATAACAATTTATGGGATTATAAGTGATGATTGTAAGCATAGCAAGCTTTCGATCTTGTACCCATTAATTATTATTGATTATTTAAATTGAATTAGGCAACAAATAAAGTGAATGATTATAAATTGAATAATCAATGTAATGATTGTGTGTTTGTCATTAGAATCCATGGCTTCAACGTCTAAAAATATAGTTGTTGAACTAAACAATGGTGAAGAACCCAATGAAGAAAATTATGATATTTGGCATCGAAAGATAAAATGCATCCTCAAAGAGCAAGATGTCTTAGAGACTCTTGATCAAGTGATCATGAAGCCTGAAATCGGTACGACTGCTAAACACAAGAAGGATCGTAAAACTTTTCGAATGTGGAATTGCAAGAAGGACAAGTGAGGTGGCAAGAAGAACAAGAAAGAGATGGCATGCTACAAATGTGGCTCGAAAAGACATTTTCTAGAGAATGTCCTAAAGCAAGGAAATCTCGGGATTTTTCTTTTCAAATGCATCTCATTATTGCTTTGTGTTTAGCAATATTTAATTTGTTAACTCTAATCCTTTGTGGATTATTGATCCAGTAGCAACAAGCCATGTAGCGAAAGACCTTAGGGCTTTCGTGGAGTATTGTTGTATTTCAGTGGGAACATAGTGAATATATGTTGAAAATACTGTGCGTGTAGCTGTTCAAGGAATTGGCACCTGCCAGTTGAAGCTACGCAACGAGCGCACATTATTTTTGCATGATGTCCAATGTGCCTTTGAAATAAGGCGAAACTTAATTTCAGTAGTCGTCCTTATTAAACTAGGTTTCATATTGAACTTCAATAACAATGGTGTCACTTTGTGTTTTAGACATCACACTTTATGATTTTGGATACTTGTCTAATGGTTTTATTATTTGGGGCATCGGAGGCAATGCTAAAATTAATAATAATAATAATAATAGTTGTTTTTTTTAATTTTTGCATCATCATTTTTTATTAATTATGGATGCAACTACATGGCATGCTTGATTAGGTCATATAGGGCAAGATCAAATGAAAGATTTGCTATAGGAAGTTTTTTAAGCTCACTCGCAAAGGTTGATTTGCCTATTTGTATAAATTGTCTAGCCTGAAAACAACTAAGTAACTATTTAAAGCTGGAAGAGCTGATATTCCATTGCAATTAGAACATTCAGACATGTATGGTCTTATGAATGTAAGAGTATGACATGGTGCATCATATTCATCATTTTTCAATGATCATTTTTTGCACGTTATGGTCATGTATTCTGATCTCACATATATGTGAAACATTTGATTACTTCAATGATATGTAACTCCAGTTGAAAGTCAGCTAAAAAAAACATGTCAATATGTTGAGAATTGACCAGGGACGTGAGTATTTATTATATCAATTTAAAGAATATTGTGATGAAAAATGGATTACTAGACAACTTACAATCCGTGGCACTCCATAACAAAATAGTGTCACAGAAAGGCACAATCAACTTTATTAGATATGGCTCAATTTATGATGGCACAAGCAAGTCTTCCAATCTCATATTGGGGAGATGCATTGCTAACCGCAGCTCATGTACTAAATCTAGTACTGTCAAAATCAACAATATCTTCACTATTTATTGGGAGACATCTCAATCTTATAAATTTGCACCGTTAGATTTGCGCATCATATGTTCAATCCCCGTGCAAAAAATATAGGAAATTGAGACTAAAAGGAAAAAGAAATCTATTTTACATTAGATGTTCCTTCGCGAATGTAGTCCCATAACCAGATTCAAATATAGTTGAGACTAATCTAGTCTTGGTTCATTCTGTGTGTAACGACCTAAAAATTTGACTATTTGTGAATGATGACATGTATTACGTATTTAAACTCGTATTTTAGTGACCGAACAATGAAGTCAGTAAATGAGTAGGAAAATTGGGCGTGCGGGTATCGACAGTTGGGATACGGGTACACGGGGGATTTAAAACACTGTAAAAATACAAATAAATAAAATTTTGAATAATTTAAATAATTATTTGACAAGATAAGGCGAAACTACGCGCATGACGAAGTAAGGCAGGTCGAGGAGCGTTGTTTGGACACGGGGAGTCGAATAGTTATGCAACACACGGGCTATGTGATAGGGATTATTAAAGTGACAAACCCCAACTTGAGAGAACCATCGGACCAGCCTTGAGATACGTGCGTGTGTGGAGATGAAGTGAGAATTTTATAAATTGGACCCTATCCTCACATTACTATTCACCCTCTCTAAACCACACATAACCGATCCTCACTTTTCTTTCCCTCCTTTTACTCTCATCCCTCATCCCCAGAACCACTACTGAACCACCACCATCCCGTGGTGGTCCGACCTTGCCGGAGGTGCGTCAGGGTTGTCGAAGGTGGACTCTCTCTTCCTCTTTCTCTCTTTCTTTCTCTCCTCTATCGTTCTCTCTTCTCTTCCACTCCTCTCCTCCTCCCTTGGCGAGCCGCCACCTTCCTTAGCGGCACTGGAGGGTCGGACACTCGCCGGAGGTGTCATAGTCATCGAAGAATGTGGGTCTCTCTCTGTCACTGTCTCTCTCTCTCTCTCTTTCTCTTTTCTCATTTCTCTCAGCTAATCGTCCCTCTGTTAGGACTGGTTCGAGGACTGCCGGACTGGGATGGGACTGCGGTCGTCAAAGACGACCTTAAGAGGTCACCAGAGTCTTGGAACAGCCCAATAACAACGGTAGTGTTGGTATGACAATTACATCATCGTTTTCATATGTATACCCTGTTTTAAGGGTTTTTCGTGGCTGCTGGACCTCTTAGTTGAACGGCGCTACCACTGTCGACTGCTGTGATATGGGGAAATTTCGGGGACCCTTCCACGACCATGTTGGTGCCTCCCGATCCCCGAAGCAAGAAAAACAGCGATAGTGGTTATGTGTGGACTCATTATTTCATGTGATGTTATTGTTTCTTTTATCTCTCGTCAGAAACCACCACTGTGGTGGCATTGCTGGCCGAACTGTTGCTCTGGGAGGTTTCCAGGGACCATGCTAAACCTATGATGGTGTCTCGCAACCCTCCAATAGGTCTGAGCCAGTGATGACAAGTATATTGACGTGATTTCATGTGTTGTTCTCTTCTTGCCAAAAAATGCCATACTTGGCGGCGCTGCCGTCGACGCCGTGACTAGGGGAGTGTCGGGGATCACATAAAACTCTTGTGTATGTCCCATAGCCCTCAGAGCGTCCATGTTGATTGTTGCAAGTTGATGTAGTGATGAATTCATACGTTGGTTTTCACTGTCGCGTCGAGTAGTCGTCGACATGTCCTAGAATGTGTCCCGGCTTTTCCATGCTGCAGTGGTACTCTAACGATGTTGTACAACACCAGCGGTTCCCTACTTACTGGTACATGGTCAGTTCGATTTCTTATTAAGTCATGATTGTTGATCGATGTCAATTTTGTGTGTTACGTTGTCGAATGGTAATGACTTCTGTTGGGAAATGTGCCCTAGGTAAATCCATTAATAGTCTTTATAAATACATTTTAGTTAATAAAATAGAGGATTTCATTTGCTGTTTATTATAATTGATTTGCATGTTTACACTGTAATAAGATCCATAGGTATTTACAGAAATATCCCAAATGTCCCTAGTCGATTATTATACTGGGAACTATAATGAATTGAGACTAGTGTCAATCTTGATTGATGATCATTCGATGATCATACGTATAGGAATACGAATCAAGATCATGAGTACTTGTTAGGGAACAAAGTACTGGACTGACCCGCTATGAGAACATCACATGGATTAAGTCATAGTTGTTTCTCATGATATGTATATTATTCAGTCCTCTGACTTGAGATTACCAGAGACTTCAACATTAGGAATACAGTGATTTGACGCAATCAAAGGTTGTCTTTAACCGGACGATTATAAAGTTTGTGATTGGTTACTGTATGAATAATGTGGTGAAGTTATGTAATCGAGATAGAATTTGTCCCTCTCATATAGAGAGATATCCAGTGGATCCCTCGATGTGTTAGACTGTTAAAAGGCCTAGTCTAAGTGAATTGATATTGATCAATGTCACTTGGATGTTTTCAGTCTACCTAGAGATCGAGACTCGTACAATTGAACATGTTGGATGACAATTCCATGCCTTATGTTTGATCAAAAGGATATCATGTGACAAAAGGATGTTATATACACTATTGATTAGGTTGTATCGATTTGTTATTCGTATAACTTGGGTAGTCATAATGTCTTGCTAGAGGCCGCTTATGACCTGTATACCAAAATGTGTTTTGGTACACTTCCAATGTTGTATGAGTCTATTGGGTTGCACACTAAGAATGGTTTTGCGAGATTTTAAAATGATTCGAAAGAATGAATTTTATATTATAAAATTCATGATAGAAATGTCCTTATAGTGTATTACACTTATACCTCTTTAAATAAGGGTAACTGTGTAATTTACTTAACCGTCTATATACAAGGGTTGTATAAATAGACGCTTTGAGTTAGAATACAAGTACAAGAAAGATTAAAAGGACCGAAACTCTATTTTCGTTTTAAGAAACGACTTTGGGTTTTGGTATGCTCTGGATCATTTTGGAGAGAAACAAAAAGTTTGGTATTCTCTCGAAGCTAGCACTTCAAATCTTGGTCGCTGTTTGTGTGTGGACTGCTGATAAAGGGCGTTCGTCGTTGGCAGCGCCTTAGAGATCGATTAACCTTCAGAAAGGCACATTGCGACTGAGGTATGATTAAGTTTTCATAGTTTAAACATATTTTAATGGAATTAGATTCGGATCCTGTTGGGGTTTTTCTCAAAATAGTTTTGAAATCTCCATTGCGCATGAACCCCAAATCACTAACAACTTCGTGGTCACGCCGCCGGTCCTCAAGGCTATGGCATGACCTATTTATGACTGAGCCGAGCCTAAGATGTGTGATTAGGCTTACATATGTTGTGGTTGCAAAAACTAAGAGAGTCGTTGTGTTTCATTATGTTTCTGGTTGTTTTGCCGATTGATTTATCGAGTTGTCGAGTTGTTAAAAACATTGGGAAAATGCTAGGGTTCCTACCTAGGTTTAGTTAATGACTTGATCTATTAACAAGAGTTTTCTAACCTTGTCAGGTAGCGGGAAACTCGGGAATACGCGCTAGGAACGTGAAAGTTGTTAGTTGTGAGTTGCGTTGTCAAGTAAGTACACTCACCTACATGCCTGTGTATGTTAGTGAGCCAGTAAGAAAATACCATATGATTCTATTTCCTCTTTGGTTGTCATTGTTGCATGATCTCATGTTTAGTGTACCTATCTTGTTATTCTTTGGTATATGTGTTCTTGGCGTAAGTGTTTCAATATAGTATCATGTCGCCCACACTGGTTGGGAAAACTTAGGTATTTCCTATCGGAATTATCGCTACCCACAGTGTTGTGTGAACCTGGGTACTGAAGGTGTCATGTGGCCCGCACCAATTGGGAAAATGTGAGCCACTCTCTGAAGGAGTGCCTGACCACCCCTAGTGTTGTGTGAACCTGGGAGTTGGATTGTTGTGGTTATTGTTATAGATTTTGACTGCTTATAGCCCTCTTTGATTCTTAGAACACGCATGTTTTGATTGCTATTATTTCCAGTCTGTTTATCATGCAACTTGTTTATTTAAACTCTTATCTTTCAATTTTCGCATGATATTTAGACTGCCATGTTTGATAATTCATGAATTACTGTTATATTCTTCTGGCATTATTTTCAATTTTCTCTCAGTTGCTCATCGTCTAGTTTGTGACGGTGGGTGCAGATTTACCAGAGCATTCAAAAGGTAAGGAACCCTGCTTAGGAGACTTTTTATTAGGATTTGCTACTGGATTTGACCACCTTAGCCTAGGTTATGTTTGATTTCTGCTTGTTTGTGGATTTCTTTATATATACACATCTTGTGTGGTTTGAACTTAGGATCATAGGTTATTTGATATCATGTACAGCTTTACTTGGTTTCTATTTGATGTACATCAATATTCCTGTTTACGGGGTTTCCACATATATAGATTCCTGATTTTCGTTTGACTAAGTTATTTCCCAATACTTGTTTAGTTTAAATTTTCTTCTACTGTGTTATACTTGCAATAACTCTTTCTTAAAACTTGTAATTTGATAATTGGAGGCTGACTGGGCTCGCCAGATCTCTGAGTACTGACTCGGGGATCTGTATGAGTTTAGGCCGGGCGCTCCTAAATGTATTGAGAATTTGGGGCCGTCATAGTTAGTACAGAGCATACCAGGTTTAAATTTATAAAACACAAGCCATTAAACAAGCAGAAGATAGGAATGGTTGAACTTAGAAGTAGAAACCCTATGATCCTGACTTAGAATCGTAGTTGGGGAGTGAGGATGAGTCGGATAATGGAAACTGAAGACTTATTGGTATAAGTTTGTTTTGTGTGGTGTATTATATGGTATCGATAGTTTTTTGCCAATCTGGGAACTCACTTCTTTGTCAGATAACGAGGGCGGATCAGGCTGAATCTAGTAACAACAACGATATGTCGTTAGCACGTTGTGTAGAATGACCATCATGCGTTTTTGTAAAGAGTTGCATATTAAGAGCAACGACTGGAGGGGATCCTGACAATATTGAGGGCATCAGTTACGACTACACCATTAGCAGCGTATGTGGAGGTTCGGCTGACACGGAGACAGATCGGGTGTAATACTTTACTCAGGGTCTACTAATCGAGATCGGAGGTGCGATCATTACGACTAAGCCAGGGACGTTGTAGAGAGCTTATGAGTGGAGCTTGGCTAGGGAGGGCTAGTTGAGTACTCACCATGGAAGATTGAGCCTGACATATCCGAGTTGCAGTCAGAGCACCGATCAGAGGGACATGACAAGAAATGAATGAGAGTTATGAACGACGACAGTGGTTCTCAAGGGCGAAGAGTGTGTTTCTAGTACGAACAGCTCGAACATTTTTTAGAATCGATGTCTAGACTTGTACGAGGACCAGCAGGATGACGATCGTCTTCAGGCCATTGAGGACGTGCACATGGCGACTGAACCGCATCTGACAGTGGTTCGTGATCCTACTGGAGGTAAGGAATTTTTCTTGGTTATCATACATCATGCAAGGAACTGATTACTTGAAGCTTTCGGTATTTAAATGTGATGTCGAACGTCATGTGATAGAGTTAGGATCAATACTTTCTAGAGTAGTGCTATTTAAAACGTAGTAGAGTTGTCTAGAATGAGACATACCTAACTTAGATTAGAGTCCAAAAGAAGTGGTAGGTTTGGGCATAATGGGTTGCCAAACCTAGCCACGAGTACACTTAAAGAAAAGCAGGACCAGACGGGTTGTGATTCATCTTACAAAGCATGGACACGTAGTGTACATGGTGGCGACGATTGCAACTTTATCGAATATATTTACTGTCTGGGTATGAATGAAACTTGCGTTGAAACGTGAGTAGGTTGGGAGGTCATTACGGGTCTTACGTGCGAGTCGCGATCATTGCGTCTTACTTCGTAATTTCCTAACTTGTATTGTGGTAGGGGATAATTGTTGTGATGAGGTCGTCAACATTCCTACCATTTTAGGAAACAGGAGCGGTCTAGAGAGACCGTAATTGAATTAGGCTGTTTGAAGTGGTTGGGACTCGCAGTTTGAAGACTGAGATGAAATCAAGCTGTTCGAAATAGCAGAGGCCCACAATTTGATAGATATGGAGGAAAGGAGCGAATTTAAGTAGTGTTGTTTAAAGGGACTTTGTACAAGTCCGCAGTTTAATACCTGATGTCGAGTTGTTGGAAATAACTCTCGCGCGAGTCCACAGTTGGTCATAGCATATTGAGTTGTCTGAATTGACTTTGCATCGGTTCGCAAATCAATGGTAAAAAGAGAGCTGTCTGAAGAAACTCTGGAAGAGTTTGCAGTTTGATACGAAAGATCCAAGCTATTTGAAGTGGCTTTAAGCCTGCAGTTTGGAGGACGTGTGAGCGGGTGTTGTTTCCCTTATTCGCTCAAGTTAGAGCTAATTTCAAGGATGAAATTCTTGTTAGTTGGGGAGACTGTAACAACCCAGAAATTTGACTATTTATGAATGATGATGTGTATTACGTATTTAAACTCGTATTTGAGTGACCGGACAATAAAGTCAGTGAACGAGTAGGAAAACTAGACGAGCGGGTATCGATAGTTGGGATACGGGTACACGGGGGACTTAAAACACTGTAAAAATACAAATAAATGAATTTTCGGATAATTTAAATAACTATTTGACGAGACAAGGCGAGACTGCGTGCATGACTAAGTAAGGCGGGTCGAGGAGCATTGTTTGGACACAGGTAGTTAAATAGTTACGCAACACATAGGCTATGTGATAGGGATTGTTAAAGTGACACAACCCAACTTGAGAGAACCATTGGACCAGCCTTGAGATACGTGCTTGCATGGTGATGAAGTGAGAATTCTATAAATAGGACCCTATCCTCACTTTACTATTCACCCTATCTAAACTACACATAACCGATCCTTACTTTTCTCTCCTTCTTTTCACTCTCTTCCCTCATCCCGTGAACCACCACGAAACCACCACCATCCCGTGGTGGTCCGACCTCACCAGTGCGTTAGGGTTGCTGAAGGTGAACTCTCTCTACCTTTCTCTCTCGCTCTTTCTCTTTCTTTCTCCTCTATCATTCTCTCTCTTCTCTCCCACTCCTCCCTTGGCGAGCCGCCACCTCCCTCAGCGATGTTGGAGGGTCGGACACTCGTCAGAGGTGTCTCAGTCACCGGAGAACGTGGGTATCTCTCTCTATCTCTGTCTCTGTCTCTTTTCTCGTTTCTCTTAGCTAATCGTCCGTCTGTTGGGACTGGTTCGAGGACTATCGAACTGGGAATGGATTGCGGTCATCGGAGACAACCTTAAGAGGTCACCGGAGTCTTAGAACACCTCAATAACAATTGTGGTGTTGCTATGATAGTTACATCATCATTTTCATATGTATACCCTATTTTAATTTCTAAGGCTGCCGGACCTCCTAGCTAAACGGTGTTGCCGCTGTCGACTATCGTGATGTGGGGAAATGTCAGGGACCCTTCCACGACCATGTTGGTTCTTCCCAATCCCCGGAGCAAGCAAAACAACGGCAGTGGTTGTGTGTGAACTCATTATTTCATGTGATGTTAATGTTTCTTTTATCTCTCGCTGGAAACCACCATTATGGTGGCGCTGCTGGTCGGACTGGTGCTTTGGGAGGTTGCTGGGGACTATGCTAACCCTATGATGGTGTCTCGCAACCCTCCAATAGGTTCGAGCCAGTGATGACAAGTATATTGATGTGATTTCATATGTTGTTCTCTTCTCGCCGGAAACCACCATACTTGGCGGTGCTGCCATCGACGCCATGACTAGGGGAGTTTCGGGGATCACATAAAACTCTTATGTGTGTCCCATAGCCCCCGGAGCATCCATATTAATGGTTGCAAGTTGTTGAAGTGATGAATTCATACGTTGGTTTTCACTGTCGCGTCGAGTAGTCGTCGACGTGTCGTAGAGCGTGCCTCAACCTTTCCATGCCGCAATGGTGCTCTACTGACATCGTACAACACCAGCGAGGTTCCCTACTTGTTGTTGCATGGTCAGTTCGAGTTCTTATTGAGTCATGATTGTTGATCGATGTCAATGTTGTGTATTTCGTTGTCGAATGGTAGTGACGTCATGGTCATGCTGCCGGTCCTCGAGGCTATGGCGTTACCTATTTACGACTGAGTCGAGCCTAAGATATGTGATTAGACTTATATATGTTGTGGTTGCAAAACCCAAGATAGTCATTGTGTTTCATTATTTTTCTGGTCGTTTTGTCAATTGATTTATCGAGTTGTCGAGTCATTAAAAACATTGGGAAAATGCTAGGGTTTCAACCTAGGTTTAGCTGATGAATTGACCTATTAACAAGAGTTTTTCGACCTTATCAAATAGCGAGAAACTCGGGGATATGCACTAGGAATGCAAGAGTAGTTATTTGTGAGTTGCGTCAGGTAAGTACACTCGCCTACTTGCCTATGTATGTTAGTGAACCAGTAAGAAAACAACATGTGATTCTATTTCCTCTTTTGTTGTGATTATTGCATGATCTCAGTTTGGTGTTCCTATCCTGTTATTCATTGGCATGTGTGTTTTTAGAGTAAGTGTGTCGATATAGTATCAAGTGGTCCGCACTGGTTAGGGAAACTTGGGCATTTCCTACCGAAATTACCGTTACCCACAGTGTTGTGTGAACCTGGGTACTGAAGGTGTCATGTGGCCCGCACCAGTTGGGGAAATGCGAGCCACTCTCTGCAGGAGTGCCTGACCACCCCTGGTGTTGTGTGAACCTGGGCACTGGATTGTTGTGGAATTTGACCGCTTGTGGCCATTTTTGATTCTTAGAACATGCATGTTTCGATTGATATTATTTCCAGTCTGTCTATCATGCAACTTGTCTATTTAAATTCCCATATTTCAATTCCCGCATGATATTTAGACTGCCATGTTTGAAAATTCATGAATTACTGTTATATTCTTCTAGCATTACTTTCGATTTTCTCTCAGTTTCTCATCGTCTAGTTTGTGACGATGGGTGCAAATTTACTAGAGTGTTCGGAGGGTAAGGAACCCTGCTTAGGAGACTTTTTCTGAAGATTTACGGCTGGATTTGAGCACCTTAGCATAGGTTATGATTGATTTTTGCTTGTATGTGGATTTTTTTATATATATATATATATACATCATGTTTGGTTTGAACTTGGGATCATAGGTTATTTGATATCATGTACAGCTTTAATTGGTTTCTATTTGATATACATGAATATTCCCATTTACGGGGTTTCCACATATATGGATTCCTGATTTCTGTTTGACTGAGTTATTTTCCAATACTTGTTTAGTTTAAATTTTCTTCCGCTGTGTTATACTTGCAATAACTCTTTCATAAAACTTGTAATTTGATAATTGTAGGCTGACTAGGCTCGCCAGATCGTCGAGTATTGATTCGGGGATCTATACGAGTCTAGGCTGGGCATTGCCAAATGCATTAGAAATTTGGGGTCGTCGCATTGTGAGAGTGACATTCCAATAGACGCTTCAAACACAAAAAATTACATAGAAGTAGTCATTTAAGTGTACCTCGAAGACATTTTTAAATTGAGGGTCAGGATTTTATGATTGCTCTGTATGATGAAAATGAGCCCCATAATGTTACTGAGGCTTTATCATCACTAGCTAAGGAACAATGGCTAACAACAATGGATGAAGTAATGAAGTTTATAAAATCTAACGATGTCTAGGACTTGGTTGATCTACCTCCTAGACGTAGATTAATTGGGAACAAATGAGTTCTTAAGACCAAATTTCAGACAGATGCATCAATTGAAAGATTTAAAGCACATTTAGTGGCTAAGGGATTTACACATCAAGAAGGAATAGATTATGAGAGTCGCTGTCTCAGCTGTGCTACCGGAGAATCTGGGGAAGAAACAACTAGTTTCTTCTGGCCTACGTACAGAGTTGGGGAGAGATTTACCGAGGATGCAACCTAATTCAATTATCCTACCGTTTATATCAATAGATATGGCTTCATTAATAGTATAGAGCAAGATCGTCGAGACGCCTACGTGCATTGCCTGTTTTCCCTCTTGGGCCTCTTCTTCACCAGTTGTAAGATTTTCCTCTATTCGTCTATTGTTTGCTATCGTTGCACATGTGGATTTAGAATTACATCAAATGGATGTAAGAACTGCTTTTTTTCTGAATGGAGAATTGACTGAAGTCATATATATACAACAACCAATAGGTTTTATTGCAAAGGGACTAGAGCACAAAGAGTGCAAGCTCTGAAATTCTATAAATGGTCTTAAACAATCTTCAAGACAATGATATTTAAGATTTCATCAAGTCATAACTTCTTTTAGATTTAATATCATTAATGAAGACCTGTCACGGCCCGAATTCCAAACCTTTAATTAATTCCTTAATCAGGATCATCGCCCCGTGATGTGGGACCCGAATGAGGTGCGCACACTGACCGAGGCATGTGGCCGAGGTACATTTTACATTTATTGTGGTATATACCTAGTGTTATGTATTGTGTAGACATACTAAGTCGGCTTGTACAGTGCAGGTGTTGAGACGAGAGCGGGGACACGCCTTGAGTTGCGTGCGAGCCAGGGAATCGAGTAGTTGGTACTTTAGTGAGTCTTGTTTAATATTAATATGAATTTAGGAAATGTTATTTTGCATAATGGAATTATTAATATGCCTAAGGTTGTATTTATTAATGTGAATCAAATCAAGTCCTATAGTTTTGGTTTATACATCAACAACCATAAGACTTACCTAAAGATGCACACTAGCGCACACTCCCATATTGTTGTATCAAACATTGGAGTCACTTGCCTGGAAAGTAAGTGGAGAATAGGAGTGATTTAGGTTCACAAGATCACATGGAGATGGACACACATACATAGATCAAAACCCACCACTATATATACCAACTCTTGTCTTCTTTGTTTTATTATGCATGTTTTATAAACACAAAAATTCTAGAGCTGTAAGAGGGTTTTCTTCACTGCAAATTTGGGACTTCATTGAGAGATTTTAGCACAAGAGATTTGGAGGATCAAACATCATCCAATAGCTACAACTTAGGATTGTGTTATTCATTTTCATGCATTCAAATTGTAGTGTTTCAGGTTTAATTCAAATGGGTTTTCTATTTTGAATTATCAAAGTGTTCTATGGTTGTTTTAAATACATTTGCAAGCTTTGATTTATAAATGAAAGTTCCATTTTCGAATTTTACAAGTTTTTGCCAAAAATGTTCTTATAATTTCAGTTTTGAGAAATTTTGAGCTATTTAATGAGGTAATTTTTGAAATCTAAATTCATATTTGAATTCCTTGTGAAAAATCACTTGGTATAATAGTAAGGATTTCTAAAATTAGTGGAGTTTGGATTTAATTATAAATTCTAGTTTTTAAGTGTTCTTGATGTTCTTGATTTAAAATTTTTGAAATACATGCTTTAATCCTTGTTCATTTGATGTTTGAATGCAAATATGGAGTGCCTAGTGTATGTATGTTGTGGAGGAGGTGATTGGATCCCTGGTGGTGGAGAACAGGGATCCAAATGGCTTAATGATGGCCAAAATCGAGTTGTCGGCAAAAAACTTTCTGGATTTCTGCACTCAACCCGCTAGACAATTCTAGCCAACGCGCTATGGATTTTCCCCTACGCACTAAAAGACCTGAACAACAGAATTTCAAAATGCTACTGAGTTTCTTGCAACACTAATTAGACCCTAAACACACCTCAGACAAACTTATGTTGGGAAATGTGCCCTAGGTCAATCTATTAATAATCTTTATGAATACATTTTAGTTAATAAAATAGAGGATTTCATTTGTTATTTATTATAATTGATTTGCATGTTTACATTATAATAAGATCTATGGGTATTTACAAAAATATACTAAATGTCCCTAGTTGATTATTATACTGGAAACTATAATGAATTAAAACTAGTGTGCGTCTTAATTGATGATCATACGATGGTCATACGTACAGTAATACGAATCAAGATCATGAGTACTTGTTAGGGAACAAAGTACTGGACCGACCCACTTTGAGAACATCACATGGATTAAGTCATAGTTGTTTCTCATTATAGGTATATTTTTTAGTCATCTGACTTGAGATTACTAGAGACTTCAACATTAGGAACATAGTGATTTGACACTATCAAACATTGTCTTTAACCGGACGATTATAAAGGTTGTGATTGGTTACTATGTGAGCAATGTGATGAAGTTGTGTAATCGAGATAGAATTTGTCCCTCACATATAAAGAGAGATATCTAGTGGATCCCTCGATGTGTTAGACTGTTAAAAGGCCTAGTCTAAGTGAATTGATATTGATCAATGTCACTTAGATATTTTCAGTCTACCTAGAGATCGAGACTAGTACGATTGAACATGTTGGATGACAATTCTATTCCTTATGTTTGATCAAAAGGATATCGTGCGGCAAAAGGATGTTATATACACTATTGATTAGGTTGTATCGATTTGATATTCGTACAACTTGGATAGTCATAATGTCTTGCTAGAGGCCGCTTATGACTTGTATACCAAATGTGTTTTGGTACACTGCCAATGTTGTATGAGCCTATTAGGTTGCACACTAAGAATGGTTTTGCGAGATTTTAAGATGGTTCAAAAAATAAATTTTATATGATAAAATTCATGACAAAAATGTCCTTGTAGTGTCTTACACTTATACTTCTTTAAGTAGGGATATATGTGTAATTTACTTAACCGTCTATATACGAGGGTTGTATAAATAGACGCTTTGAGTTAGAATACAAGAACAAAAGATTAAAAGTCCGAAACTCTATTTTCGTTAACGGTTTAGGGTTTTTGGTATGCTCTAGATCATTTTGGAGAGAAATAAAAAGGTTTGGTATTCTCTCGAAGCTAGCACTTCAAATCTCGGTTGCCAGTCGTGTGTGGACTGTTGATAGAGGGCATTCGTCATTGGCAGTGCCTTAGAGATCGATTAACCTTCAAAAAGGTACATTGCGACTTAGGTATGATTAAGTTTTCATAGTTTAAACGATTTTAATGGAATTAGATTCGGATCCTGTTGGGGTTTTTGTCAAAATTATTTTGTAATCTCTGCTGCGCATGAACCCCAAAATTCAATAGTGGTATCAGAGCCTTCGAGTTTGATTCCATTAAACTCATTGCATGTTTTCTTATAATATATGATTGAAAGCATGTTAATAGTTGATGTATATGTGATATACATAAGTTTTCTGTGAGATTTATTATCATGTTTTATGTATATCATACATATATTCGTGATTTAATTGAAATTAGTTTCGTACATGCTAGTAACCATGTTAGGTTAATTTGGATAATTTTAATGAATTGAGTTTCGTGTTCTATGATCCATGACACCATTAGGTTCGATTGGGATAGTAGTTCATTATTCAATTACATGTTTGTGATTATTTGGATGAATATCGAAATTGCAAATAATTAATTTTTGAAATTATTTATTTATAAATAATTAATTTTCGAAATTATTTATTTATCTTGTTATATCTATTTTGTTATGAAGTTTATATTTAATAAAGATAGATAACAAATTAGAATAGGAGATAAATATCAAGAATTTTGTTATTGGTGATATACTAGAATTCAAATATCTTAAATCTAAAATAAATAATTAATTTTTGAAATTATTTATTTATCTTGTTATATCTATTTTGTTATGAAGTTTCTATTTGATAAAGATAGATAACAAACTAGAATAGGAGATAAATATCAAGAATCTTGTTATTGATGATATACTAGGATTCAAATATCTTAAATCCAAAATAAATAATTAATTTTTGAAATTATTTATTTATCTTGTTATATTTATTTTGTTATGAAGTTTCTATTTGATAAAGATAGATAACAAATTAGATTAGGAGATATATGCAAAATCAGTTTCGTTATCCCTATTGGATAGGAGATAAATATGGAGAAGTTTGTTACTGGTGATATGCTAGGATTCAAATATCTAAAATCCTAATTGGATTAGGATAAGATGATTAGTTAGATGTGGGCCCGGGTTAATTAAAAATGTTTTAATTGACTTAATTTTAGATAAATTAAGGAGTAAATTTAGTATAGTAAAATCAGCGAAAAATATGATTTTCTATAGCGAATTTCAATTTTCGGAATTGGGATTCATCTTCTAAAAAAAAAGAAAAAAAGGGGGCGCGCCCTCAGACTCCCTCGTCTGACCGGTCAAGAACCATCCATCCCATTGACCGGCCAGCGGGACCGCCGTCTAACTAATCCTAGCGTACGGAAATTCTTTTATTAGTTAACAATGTAAAAATCTCCAAATTGTTTAGTGATTTAACAAATCAATAAAATATATGATATTTCATTGTTTACTTAAAAAATACTAAAACTGAATAAAATCCCTCTATTAAATCTTAAGCCTTGTGCCATCTAATTTTAAACACTTATCAAAGCCTCGATCGCACTAATATAGTTTCAGCCATAGCTGAGTGTATTGTGTTATCTTGGTGAGATAAGTTGGGTAAGAGTTACCTAAATGTTTAAATTGGTCCAACTTAATAAAGCTATCAAAATAGTTTTGGGCTTTAGGCATATGATGAGATAAAAAAACATGCTAAGACATAAGATGTCCTATATCTCATAAAAGTATCTAAAATTATATAAGATGTAATTGGTAACAGTTACCTACCTAAATAATCTAGTTCTGTGTTTCATGCCATAGTTGTCATAGAATTAGGTGAAATATAGATTTAAGTCCCCTAAATAAACAATATGTTTTATGAGGGTTGTTAATTTAGTGGGAGTCTATTCCTCTATACTAAAATAAACTCTGCATAATCTTTATTGTAGATCAATGGCCTCTTCAAGTAATAATAATACCCTATCACTGTGATCTATCCTTGAGAACGATAAGCTATCTGGGACTAACTTTCTTGACTGGTTCAAAAACTTGAGAATCGTTCTCAAGCATGAACGCAAGTTGTATGTTCTTGATGCTCCGATCCCTGAGGACCTACCAGCCAATGCTACAAAAGCTGTGAAGAATGCGCATAATAAGCATATCAACGATTCTACTGATGTTGCATGCATTATGTTGGCAACTATGGTTCCTAAACTTCAGAAGGACATGGAACTAATGGAAGCCTACGACATGGCTGTAACGCTGAAGGAAATGTTCCAACAGTAAGCTAGGCAAGAAAGTTCGAGACAGTCAAGAACCTGCATTCTTGTAAAATGACTGAGGGTACGTCAGTTAGTCCTCATGTTCTGAAGATGAAGGGCTATGTTGACCAACTTGATAGATTTGGATTTCCCATAAGCCAAGAGTTGGATATGAATTTGATCCTAAATTCATTACTGGAGAGTTACTCACAATTTGTGATGAACTACAATATGAATAATATGGAGAAATCAATTTCAAAGTTGTATTTGATGCTTAAAATTGATGAACAAAATATCAAGAAACCCTCTAGTAATGTGTCAATGGTTCAAAAGGGAAAAGGAATGAAGAAGAAAGGCAAAGGTAAGGCTAAAGTTGTCAAGGCTGCTGCTTCACCTGTCGTAAAGCCTGTGGAACAAGTCAAGCCCCAGCCTGTTCCTGCTTCAAAACACCCAAAAAAAAGGAAGGAAATTGTCATTTTTGTCAAGCACCTGGACATTGGTTCAGAAATTGCAAACTCTATCTGGAAGATCTAAAGAAGAAAATGGGTAGTGTGACTACCACTACAAGTACTTATGTTATTGAAATTAATTTATCTACTAGTGATTCCTGGGTATTAGATACCAAATGTGGATCTCATATTTGTATAAATGTGCAGGGACTCACCAGAAGTAGAAAGTTGAAGAAAGGAGAAGTCATCCTCCGCGTAGGGAATGGAGCAAGAGTTGCTGCCCTAGCTGTTAGATCATATGACTTAGTCTTACCTAGTGGACTTATTTTAACTTTAAATAATTGTTATTATGTGCCTGCTTTGAGCAGAAACATCATTTCTATTTCATGTTTGGATATGGATGGTTTTGATTTTATTATTGCGAATAATAGATGTTCAATTTCTCGTAAAGGCATTTTTTATGCCAATGTTGATTTGTATGATGGTCTTTATATTCTAAGCATGAAAAGGTCCACTGATACTCCAGTCTTTAACATAAATACAAAGAGATTCAAGTCAAATTATTTGAATCAAATCTATCTTTGGCATTGTCATCTCGGCCACATAAATGAGAAACGCATAACGAAGCTTCATAAAGATGGACTTCTAGATTCATTTGATTTGGAATCATATGAAACGTGCGTATCTTTTTTACTAGGCAAGATGACTAAAAGTCCCTTTACTAAACATAGTGAAAGGGCAAATTATTTATTAGGTCTAATACATACTGATGTATGCGGTCCTATAAACACAATGGCTAGAGGAGGTTATCAGTACTTCATTACATTTACTGATTATTTCAGCAGATATGGTTATGTATATCTTATGAAATATAAAGCTGAATCATTTGAGATGTTTTGAACATTTCAAAATGAAGTACAGAATCAACTTGGTAAAACTATCAAAGCACTTTGATCAGATCGAGGTGGTGAATATTTGAGCCAAGAATTTGATGATCATCTTAGAAATTGTGGGATTGTCTCACAATTAACTCCACCAACAACTCCATAATGGAATGGAGTTTCTGAAAGGAGAAATCGAACCTTATTAGATATGGTTCGATCTATGATGAGTTATGCCGATCTTCCTATATCCTTTTGGGGTTATCCATTACAAACTGCTGCTTTTACTTTAAATCCTGTTCCTTCTAAAGCGGTTGATAAAATACCATATGAAATATGGTATGGGAAGAGACCTAGTTTGTCTTTCCTTAAGATTTGGGGCAGTGAGGCTTACGTAAAGTGACAAGTCTCAGAAATACTAACACCTAAATCTGATAAGTGTTTATTTGCGAGGTATCATAAGGAAACAAAAGGATATTACTTTTATAATCCCACTGAGAACAAAGTGTTTATTGCTCGGTATGGTGCCTTTATGAAAAAACAGTTTATTTCAAAAGACACTACTGGGAGAGAAATAAATCTTGAAGAAGTTCAAGAATCACAGATAAACACTGAACCGCTACTGGAAGTTCAACAACGTTCTGAACCAGTTGAACCTCTGCAAGTGACACAAGGCCCACGTAAATGTGGTAGGGTAAGACATGAGCTAGAGAGATTTGGATTTCTTATTACTGATAGTCGTGATGTGTTGCTTATGGATCAAAATGAGCCCACCACTTATCAGGAGGCTATGTCTGGACCAGACTCAGATAAATGGCTAAGTGCCATGAATTCTGAGATGCAATCCATGTATGATAACCAAGATTAGTACTTGGTTGATTTACCTAAAGATGGTAAGACCATTGGATGTAAATGGGTTTTTTAGAAGAAAACTGACATGGATGGCAATGTGCATACTTGTAAAGCAAGACTTGTAACAAAAGGTTTCAGGTAGACTCAAAGTGTTGATTATGATGAAACTTTTTCGCCAATAGCCATGCTTAAATCCATAAGAATTTTAATTGTCATTACTGCATATTATGACTATAAGATATGACAAATGGATGTAAAAACAACATTTCTTAATGGAAAGCTGCTTGAGGACGTGTATATGACATAACCTGAAGATTTTGTACATCCTGAGAATTCTAGGAAGGTATGCAAGCTTCGAAGATCCATTTATGGATTAAAACAAGCTTTTCGGAGTTGGAATCTTCATTTTGATGAAGCAATCAAGAATTTTGGTTTTATTAAGAACGAAGATGAGCCTTGTGTATACAAGAAGGTCAGTGGAAGTGTAGTTGTTTTTCTGGTACTGTATGTTGATGATATATTGCTCATTGGAAACGACATCCCAACATTGCAGAGTGTTAAGTCTTGGTTAGGGAATTGTTTCTCAATGAAAGACTTAGGAGATGCAGCCTATATCCTAAGGATAAGGTTCTATAGGGATAGATCTAAGAGGCTAATTGGTCTAAGTCAGAGTACTTACATAGACATGGTGCTGAATAGGTTCAGTTTGCAAGACTCTAAAAGAGGATTGTTGCCAATGTCTCATGGCATAAGTCTTAGCAAGAATCAATGTCCTAGGACAAATGATGAGCGAGATCGTATGAATAAGATTCCATATGCATCAGCTATTGGATCTATCATGTATGCCATGCTATGCACTCGACCTGATGTATCATATGCTTTGAGCACTACAAGTAGATATCAGTCATATCCTAGTGAGAGTCACTGGATAGCAGTAAAGAACATCCTTAAATACTTAAGAAGGACTAAAGAAGTGTTCTTGGTCTATAGAGATTTTGAAAATGATCTAGTTGTAAATGATTACACAGATGCAAGTTTTCAAACTGATATAGATGATTTTAGATCGCAATCTAGATATGTGTTTACTTTGAATGGTGGTGCGAAAAGTGGAAAAGTTCGAAGAAGAGATCGTGACAGATTCTACAACGAGTTCTAGAGTATATTGCGTGTCCAATGCAAAGAAAGGACGCAGTTTGGATCAAAAAGTTCATTTCTGAACTAGGTGTGGTTCCAAGTATTGCTAACCCTGTTTGTTTGTATTGTGACAATAACGGGGCAATAACACAGTGCAAGGAACCTAGATCACACCACAGATCCAAACATATACTGAGGCATTTTCATCTCATCAGAGAAATCATTGAGAGGGGAGACATGAAGATTTGCAGAGTACCTCCTGAAGACAACATTGCGGATCCATTGACATAGGCTCTTCCCTATGCGAAACATGATGGTCATGTTAGATCATTAGGCATTAAATGCATGAATGATTAGCCTTAGAGCAAGTGGGAGATGTTAGGAAATGTGCCATAGGTCAATCCATTAATAGTCTTTATGAATACATTTTAGTTAATAAAATAGAGGATTTCATTTGCTGTTTATTATAATTGATTTGCATGTTTGCATTATAATAAGATCTATGGGTATTTACAGAACTATCCTAAATGTCCCTAGTCGATTATTATACTGGGAACTATAATGAATTAAGACTAGTGTGAATCTTGATTGATGATCATACGATGATCATACGTATAGGAATACGAATCAAGATCATGAGTACTTGTTAGGGAACAAAGTACTGGACCGACCCGCTATGAGAACATCACATAGATTAAGTCATAGTTGTTTCTCATGATAGGTATATTTTTCAGTCCTCTGACTTGAGATTACCAGAGACTTTAACATTAGGAACATAGTGATTTGACACTATCAAACGTTGTCTTTAACTGGACAATTATAAAGGTTGTGATTGGTTACTATGTGAGCAATGTGATGAAGTTGTGTAATCGAGATAGAATTTGACCCTCTCATATAAAGAGAGATATCTAGTGGATCCCTCGATGTGTTAGACTGTTAAAAGGCCTAGTCTAAGTGAATTGATATTGATTAATGTCACTTGGATGTTTTCAGTCTACCTAGAGATCGAGACTAGTACGATTGAACATGTTGGATGACAATTCCATGTCTTATGTTTGATTAAAAGGATATCGTGTGACAAAAGGATGTTATATACACTATTGATTAGGTTGTATCGATTTGATATTCGTATAACTTGGATAGTCATAATGTCTTGCTAGAGGCCACTTATGACTTGTATACCAAAATGTGTTTTGGTACACTGCCAATGTTGTATGAGCCTATTGGGTCGCACACTAAGAATGGTTTTGCGAGATTTTAAGATGTTTCAGAAAAATAAGTTTTATATGATAAAATTCATGACAAAAACATCCTTGTAGTGTATTACACTTATACTTCTTTAAGTAGAGGTATATGTGTAATTTACTTAACCGTCTATATACAAGGGTTGTATAAATAGACGCTTTGAGTTATAATACAAAAACAAAAGATTAAAAGGCCGAAACTCTATTTTCATTTTAGAAACGACTTAGGGTTTTTGTATGCTCTAGATCGTTTTGGAGAGAAACAAAAATGTTTGGTATTCTTTCGAAGCTAGCACTTTAAATCTTGGTCGTCGTTCGTGTGTGGACTGTTGATAGAGGACGTTCGTCATTGGCAGCGGGTTAGAGATCGATTAACCTTCAGAAAGGTACATTGCGACTGATGTATGATTAAGTTTTCATAGTTTAAATGTTTTTAATAGAATTAGATTCGGATCCTATTAGGGTTTTTGTCAAAATTGTTTTGTAATCTTCGTTGCCCATGAACCCCAAAATTCAACTACCTAAATACCTTAAAATGGTATCTAAACACCTCAGGAGCATAGGGAATTACTCCGGGAGTCTGGGTGCACGAATAGGGGTGTCAGGAGGCCAGAAATAGCTAGGAATTGCTTGAGGGTGAGTAATCCCACTTGAATTATTTATTTTCATTTCATTTGGATTGCCTGAGGGTGAGTATTCCCACTTGAATTATTTATTATCATTTCATTTCTATTCTACTATTGTTGGTTAGTCTAATTGACTATATTTTGCCTTGTATTCTGAATATCATGAATTGTTGTGAAATCTCCTCATATTGAGACTTGCTATCATGATATCTCATTTCCTTAAAATTCATTTATTCTTTTCATTCGCATATGTCTGCCTTGTGGCTATTTGATGTTTGACTTGCAAATAACATACTATTAGGATTAGCTGAGTTTATAATTGTGTTAGAAACTTGTACTCTTGGTCTATTTGTGCTTTGTAGCATTTCTATTCTTGATTTCCTTTACTGAGTCTTTTATTGACTTTAAAAATAGTGCTAGAATTTAGGTTCCATTACATATTATAGAGTGGGCGGCTCACGGGGTCACAAGACCTTGGGGATGTCGGCACTCTCCACTATACTAGTGTGACTCACTGCGTAATGAATTGGGGTGTTTGGCGAGATTTGTGATAGATAATTTATACGCGTAGAGCACAACTCCACTATTTGAGGTTATAAGAAATGACGATATGCAGAGCACAGCTCCATATAAATAGTAGAAAAGGCTGAGTGATAGTTTTCACCACCGACCGGACCTAGATCGGACTACTTAACCTGTGTCAGTTTCATTTATGTTTTCGGTATTTTCTTGCATATTTATTTATAGCATTCTTTGGCTACCATGATGTTTTTCAATACCGTTCATTTATTTTGGAAATGTGAGTAAATAAGTCATTTGGGAATTACTGTTATACTTTTGTACTCACTGTCCTTTTTATGATGGTGGGTGCAGATCCGTCGAGCAGTAGACCCGGCAAAGAGAAGATTGGCGACTACTTCTGAGCTTGGGGAACATACTACTGACTGACTGTAGGTTTTAATATTTTGTATATTTTACGTACTTATGTCTTTCGTACTGTTGGAATGTATATATTGGGTTGAGCGTTAGTTCCCCGACTTTTGACTATCACACCGTTTATATGTTTCACTACATAGTTCATATATATATATTGAATATATATTGTGATCGTTATTCCTGGTTTTCACACTTAGGTTTATCAAATTATTTCCATTTATTTAAAAAGACTTCCGCTAAATGATTAAAAGACTTTCACTATAAATTGCTAAGAATTTTGGTAATTTATTAAATTGTAAAACTTGTAAATAACTCAAAAATGTTGTAGTTGGTAGGGTTAGTGTATTATTTATCCTGAACACAATCAAGTTGGCAATTGGGATAAAAGGCTGACTAATACGCAGTTAAGTCCTATGAAATGAGTTAGGGCTTAATTATGGGATTAGGCCGGGCGGTGCCCTAGATTAGGAGAGGGTTCGTCACAAGACCATTGTGTATATGTCAAATATTCAGATCAACAGTTTGTAATATAGTCCTTATATGTAGACGATACACTTTTAGCTAGAAATAATATTGATTATGTTGTCGCCATTAAAGAAATGGTTATCCTCTATTTTTGATATTAAGGACATGGGATACAAACTTCATACTCGGCGTGAAGGTTCATAAGAATTGTTCTAAGAGAATACTTGGTTTATTGCAAGAACAAAATATTAAAAATATTCTTGAATGATTCAAAATGGCAGATTGTAATCCTATTGACACTCTAAATGCTAAAGGTAAAATCCTAAGCACAGAAACGTGGCTGAAGACTCCAATTGAGAAAGACAAATAACAATGTCCCATATGCAAGTGCAAACGAAAGTTTAATATATGTATTAATGAGTACATGTCCTGATAAACCTTACGCTGTTGGTTTAGTCAACATATATTATATATATCTAGGTCAAGATTTATTGGAAAGCAATGAAAATGGTCTTGGATATTTAAATGTTACCTTTAACTTGTGTTTATTTTACCAAGGTAATGATTTGAATTTACTTGGTACTCGAATCAATTGGAATGACGATCCTGAGGAACACAACTAAGCATTAGGAAATGGTTTCCTATCCAATAATTGTTATGACTCTCAAATTTAACTCGTGCCACGTATTACATTTCATGACTGTGACCCGACTGTCGTGACTTGTCATATTGAATAAGCTTCGGGAGTTGATACCGAGGTACATTTTATTTTTCTGTGATGTTTGTACTGCTATTTATACCTGAACATGAATATCAAAGGTCCTAGTATGTGATTTTATTTTGTTTATTGAACCAGATTTGCGTGTGAGGTTTTGCCTTAGAAAACATGTTAATACAAACTATCGAGTGAAATTTCAGGTATTTTAAACACAGAAATTGATATTTTTTAGATTATTGGAAAATAATAAATGAAATAAATGAA
The DNA here is from genome assembly GCA_039657345.1 of Stephania japonica. Lineage (NCBI taxonomy): Eukaryota > Viridiplantae > Streptophyta > Magnoliopsida > Ranunculales > Menispermaceae > Stephania > Stephania japonica. The sequence continues at coordinate 40,762,305 of CM077559.1, forward strand.
TAATTTGTAAATACGTCTTGATCGTTAGATAGACGTGAATACGCGACGTGTGAGCCATAGTGCTGGGTCGGGTACCTGATTACTCGTGAATGAGGTGTTTATTTATGCTCAAAAGGATAAGGACAAAGGACTAAGTGTACAAACAAAGTTAAAAGAGTTGTTGGACAGCCTTGTTGAGATCCATGGGATGTGCCTCGAGATACGTGTAACACACTTGATAAGATAGGGACTATAAAAGAGGAGAGATGATAGTTAACTCACTTATTTCTCAAAACACACACACCATCACCGATCCAACGAAAATTGGGAGAGTTGGGAGTGATTCTTGTCAATTTCGTGATGGATTGAAGGCATAGGATTGATCCAACAGTTGACAACGGTAAGATCCCGTCTTTTTGTTCGATTTTGGGCATTTTGAATATGGTTTTTGGGGAAAATCCGAATTTGAAAGTGAGCACACTGATGTTGGGTATTTATTGGGAGTGTTCAGTGATCATTTATGAGGCTTTGGTGTGTGTATTAATGGATGTGAAGGTGGTTGAAGTTGTACAGATTTTTTGCATATTTTGTTGGTTTTTGGGAATATTGGAGAAATGGATCACCAAACAATGATGGGGTAGGCTCGAAACACGGCAACGCGAGCCGAGGTTTTGAAAACCTTGAAATTCAAAACCTGCGAAAGGCGCCGCGTGTGGCGCCTTGGAGTACGAATCTCCACAGCATTCAAACCGGTGAGGTAATTAAAGAGTTGCTTTAAATGACGCCGTGAGCAATTTCTCTTGGTGGCGTCACTCATGACGCCTGATCCAATAAGACCCAAATCTCATGCTTTAAGTGACACCGCGGGGCCTGAACGTTGTGGAGTCACCCATGACGTCCCGAACACTGAAAACAAATTATTTTCTTAAAATCTTTCAAAACTTTTGGAAAACTTTGAGGATTAATGTAAGGACATAACATGATTCTAATACAGCCAAATTGGGTCTAAATTAATACTAGGAATTTATGAAATCAAATTTAGACGGACTAGAGCCACACGAGGAATGGTTTTCCTGTCGATTGATATCAATTAGTAGGCCAGTTAAGGAAATGCGTAGTAATTCATTTTCCATTATTAGTGTTTCCCTTGACATGAGCTATCTATTGGAATTCTATTCTTTACATTCCTTGGTTGAGTTTCTATGGTCTAAGTGTGTCGAAAAGATACTCCTGGGACTTAAGCTAGTTGGGCAACATGAACATTATCTAGGGGGTACGACTACCCAACCTAACACGATTCTTCCCCAAGTACTGGATTGTTGTAGATTGTTATAGCTTCTTATGGTTTTTAGACCATTTAGTTACCTCTTTTGAATCAATAGGCACTCAAATATCATTGAAATGTTTGCCAGTCTATTTATCATGCAAATTCGTGTCATATATCTATTTTAAATACCTGTATGATTTTTAGACTGCTTTTCAATTATTCTTGAATTACTGTCAATGTCCTTCTGACATTACTTTCAATTTATCATGTACTCACCGTCTAGTTTGTAACAGTGGAGGCACAAACTAGCAAGGGAAGGAGACCGATAATTGGTGACCTATGAGGACTCTCGTTGCAATTTCTTTCCGTTTATTACTGTATGTTATGCCTCTTTACTTATGATTACCGTACATTACTATTTTTGATAACACTGGGAACATTTGGGATCGAGTTACTTAGAATATCATGTACTATTGTTTTGTATATTGTTGGTCAACAGATATGCATGTTTATCCATTTTTTCGGGGTTCTACACTATACGTTAACCTAACTTTACATTATTTGAGTTGTTTAAACTTTCTAAAGTTTATTTATGTTGTGCAATTTCTAGAAATTGGCATTACCTAATAACTTAACATTTAAATTGTTAAAGTAATGAGGATAGAAAGATTGGAGGCTGACTAGACTTACGTTGACTTCGTGAGTATGGACTCGGGGGTCAACGTAGGTCTAGGCCAAGCGGGGCCCAATTTTATGGGGAACTGAGGCCATCATAGTTGGTATCAGAACATAAAGGTTTAACACCTGACTCTTGATTGTGCCACAACTAACATAAGATTCAAATCATTAATAAAGTTAGGAAATGGTTGGAACCTTGAGTGGAACCCTATGATCCTGGCTTAGAATCTTAGTTGGGAAGTGAGGAGAGTTGGGGAAAAGTAAAACTTAATCCTATATGTTATATTTGTTGTGGTGTACTATACTATATCGGTAACTATCCATTGATTCGGGGATTCGCTTTCTATTTTAGATTGCGATGATGGATCAAACTGAGCCTAGCGATGATAATGGGGCTATTGGTTCTTGATTCATGAGTGCTGACGAGCTTCATAATCTGTCAGAGAAAGTCGTGTCCCAGGATAAACGATTAGAGGAAATACTGAGGATATTGAGGACACCGGTTTTGGCTGCACCATCACTACTATCTACATCAACTTTGTCCGCTACTCAAGAGACGGATGCACCGATTGTAGCGACTACTTCCACGACTCCTACTATCATTGCAACAATACCAAAGACTACGGTTTTACCACTGATACAGACTAAGACAGTACCTGTTGTACCTCCTGTACATACTGAAATAGTGCCTTCTATATCAGCAGAGAAGGGTGTTAAGGCTACTGCGGAGGCTAGATAGGTACAGTAGTTCGAGAGGCATAACCCTACGGAGTTCTATGGTGGTATGGATTTGGTGGCTGCAGAGAGGTTTATGAAGAGCCACAAGAAGGTGCACAATATAATTACTACTGAGGAGCACGTGAGAGCTTCTACTTCTTCGTCGATGCTACCAAAGGTGTACCCAAGGATCGGGCAGACTTTAAGAGGTAGTTCAACTTGAAATATTTTCCTCCTACCGTGCTGAAGGAGAAGAGGAATGAGTTCACTACCCTGCAACAGTATGTTGATGAGTCCGTCATGGAGTTCATCGGACGATACTTAAAGCTACTTCCATATGTTGGAAGCTTGGCAGATAGAAACACCGACCGGTGTACTACTTTAATAAGGGTTTGTTGCCCGAGATTGGAGGTTTCATTGTCTCCACTGAGCTAGATACATTGCAGAAAGCTTATGAGATGAGCTTAGCTACGGAGGGTTATTTGCGTACATATCCTAAGGAGGCTAGAGCTACTCGATCGGAGACACATTTAGACTGTCGATCTGATAGGAAAAGGAAAAAGAGCAGACAGGGTTTCAAGGATAGTAGATTTCAGAATGTTGGGTCTGTTGCGTTACAACCACGACCTACTTAGATTACACATGTTCCACCTGTACCTGCACTGTAATGACCCTAAAATCTAACTTGTGCCACGTGTCATTTTAGGTCATACGTGGACCCTTGCCGTGATACATATGAGCAATTCTTGATTTTCGACGCCGAGGTATGTTATTTTTGTTTGTTGTTGTGTATTAAATGGTATGTTGAGGTCTAACCACAATTTTTGTTATAATCGAGATCGATGGTAGTGTAAAATGAGAACAAAATTGGTATAAGACCTTGCCTCGAGTTTTGTGTCAATTGGTGGTAATCAAGGTTATGATTGGGTTTAAATTGGTGCAAGTTTGGTTAAGTATGACAAGATAATTGGTCTATAAAAGTTTGGTATGTCATGGAAAAGTTATGATTTTTGGGGTTTTGGTTTGACAAAGACCATTGTTATAGACATTTTATGAAGATGGACTGTTTTGTCGAGAGTTGGGCTCAATTTGGTGAAAAATCGGATCCAAAACGACCACCGGAAGTCAAAACACATCAAAATAGGGATTTATGAGAATTAATAAATAAAAAGAAATTAAGCTGCTGATAAGCAACTGAGGTTTTATATATAAATATAAAAACATCAAAAATAAAAAATTTCAATTGTTCATAAGAACAAATGTTATTTTTGGTTTCTAAAGTTCTCCAACCCTTCTCTTGCACGCAGAGCTCCCGATGTTTGATTTTCATCTGATTTCTCTGCACAAAATAGTAGAGCATCGCGAAACGGTCAGTTTGAGCTAAGTTGTTGCGGTGGAAACGAGGGATTCAACGCGAAATTTAGTAAAATCTCAATTCAGGGTTTTCCCTTAATTCAATTTGAAATCTCACGTTTTTTTTCTATTTCTTTCATAGTTTCATAGGAATTGATATCAATTGTTGTGAATTAATGTATTGGTTTGATTTGAGTCAATTTGGGATAAATTCCAGCGACGTAGGATAGGATTTTTGTGATTTGAAGTAATGCGACTTAGTTGATAATGGTTTTGAAGATGTTTTTATAGTTGATATTGATTTATATTGAGATTTTGGATAAATTGAATATTGGTTTTGATCCAAATTGACTCCACGGGCTGTGAAAATATACGAAAGTTGGTCTCGAGTAGTTTTGTTGTGGTTGTTGGTGAGATTTGAGGATTTTACTGCGAAAATATTGATTTGGAGAAGTTTCGTTACTTCAAAATAAATAAAGTTTGCCATGTCAACAGACTGTATTAGAAAATTCATAAATTCTTTGTTTGTGATCTGATTTAAGGGTTATTAGAGTTTTGGAAAGTACGAAATGTGTATTACAAGTTGCTTTTTGGTCAGTATGATAAATATTGAGGTTTTAGAGGTTAGAAAGTTACCCCAAGTTAGCTAGTTGAAGTTGTTATAAATAATTATTTTTGGAACTAGCTCTCGAGCATACTTTGGTCGCAGATTTCACGAGGTTTTATGATTTGGTTTCACTTGAAGCTTGACCGTAATATACTTGGGTATGTAAGGAAGCTATTAAAACCAGTTTCAAGGTGATCTGACACTTTGGTAAACCCGAAAATTCTGCTGAAAGTTGGTTGATTGTAGTCAGTGACAGTTACAAAGGGGATTCGTAAGGGATGAACTTACGTCATGTGAGTGCGTGTTAGCATTGGACACGGCTAAGTAAACTAGTAGGGAAACTTACAGTTATTTCTTTGAGCTTTAAATTTCTTATTGTTATTGCTCTATCATGTTTCGAAACTCTATTCTATTTGAGTGGTCCAAGGGCAAGTAAGTCAACGTGATCCTTGGAAGGACCGATTATCTGGAGTAATTGACCAGAGCCAGGAACTCGAGATGCATGATATTGTTTTTAGTTCTATACAGGGTAGGAACTCTCCACTAGATTGCTGGGGAATTCTGCATGCTTGTGGATTGTAAAACGGTGTGGGCGTGCTACTACCTAAACTCTGAGCTGGCAGGTGTTCTCCCTCGACTCAATGGGAGTCTGGTAGGTATTTTTCCTTGACTCAACGACTTTTTCACTGGTCAGGACTACTTGCGCCTTCTCTTTTGATTCTTGGACACTCATTTTTTATTGTTTCAGATTTATTTCTGGTCCTTTTTTATTCATAAATTCCCTGTACTTTTCTTTCTATCAGCATAAATATAGACTGTTATTTACTTTCAAAATACTATAAACATCCATCTTAGCGTTACTTACCTGGGACTCGTCACTCTTATGTTTGACTGAGTGCATATCCATAGTCGAGCAAACAAAAGTATAACGACCCAAAAATTTGGCTATTTGTGAATGATGATATGTATTACATATTTATACTCGTATTTGAGTGACCAGTCAAAGAAGTCGGTAAACGAGTAGGAAAACTAGACGAGCAGGTATCGACAGTTAGGTTACGGGTACATGGGGGACTTAAAACATAGTAAAAATACAAATAAATGAATTATTAGATAATTTAAATAATTATTTAGAGGAACAAGGCGAGATTACGTGCACGATGAGTTGAACTGGACCAAAGAACGCTGTTTGGACACGGGGAGTTAGATAGCTACGCGACATACAATCTATGGGATATGGATTGTTAAAGTGACACAACTTTAAAGAGGAGAGCCATGAGATTGGCATTGAGATGTGTATGTGTGTTAAGTTAAGATGATGAGGTAAAAAACCCATAAGGGCAACAGTTCAAAAAATAAGCAAATGTTAACTTAAGGGCAAAAGGGTCATTTTACCCTTATTCCATATATATAAACAAACAAAAAAACCCTAAATTTTTCATACAAAACTCTCGCCGCCCACCCTCCTCTCCCACTTCATCTCTCTCGTCGGTCTTCTACTCCACCTTCCTCCACGACTATGCCACGAGCTTGTCGGAGCTCACTCATCGGACGTCGTCTCTTTCTCTCTCCCTCTCTCTCGGTTCCTCTCTCTTTCTTTTTCTTTTCTCTCACTGGTTTTCGAACTGCCCTTATGGTGGCGGTTCTATCTAGTAGGAGTGACGTCTGTGGAGGTTGGAGACCCAAGAGGCCATCAGAGCCTTGGAAGCACCCCAACGCCGCCACTGTGAACAGTTACATGGGTGTACTATGAATTAGTATCTTGTGTTAGAGTGTCGGTCCGATAGGAGGGGAGGCCAATGCTGTGACTAGGACTTGTCTCGGACGACACAAGTTGGCTCACCGGAGCCCTGACAATCTTGGAGCACCTCCCCATCGCGATCTCTATAAGGTTGTTGACTTGTGTCATTTACACCATTTTTTTTTGAACTATCGGTTGTTTTGCTACCTCGTCGGAGTTGTTGAGTTCGGCGGCACTCCTGATCGAATCACCATGACTTGGGGGACGCCGGAGACCACACCAAGCTCTTCTCCCACATCGTACTGAAGCTCATCGTGATACTGATCATAGTATTTCTTTTGTCGCTCCTGAGCACTCTTAAGCCTCTGACGAACCTGTCGTACCTTTTTCAGTGTGGTCAACAACAGTCTCGGGACCAACTGTCACAACATCCTCTGGCTCAGCCCAGCAAGAAGGTGATGGCCTGCCATAGAACGCCTCAAACGGTGCCATACCAATACTCGCCTGATAACTGTTGTTGTAAGCAAACTCGCACAAATGAAGGTACTCTTCCCACGACCCACCGTATTCCAAAACACACATCCTGAGCATGTCTTCCAACACCTGTATCAACCTCTCGCACATCCATAGCAATGTGCTCCCACTTCCATTGAGGAATAGGTAAGGGCTGCAACAATCCTCCAGGCCGTCGATGCTCAGCCTTCACACGCTGGCATATCTTACACGCTCTAATGAATTTCGACACTTCAGGTTTCATCACTGGCCACCAAAAGAGACGTCGCATATCAGCGTACATCTTAGTCAGACCTGGATGCACAGAAAATCGAGAACGGTGAGCCTCCTGAAGTATCTCGGTGCGTAAATCAGCCACCAATGGAATCCATAGTCGCCCACGATACCTCAAGCAAAAGTCTGTCGACCGACTCCAATCTGGATGTTCTGGACTATCTGCCATCTCGTTGTACTGCTGATACAACTCATCGCCTTGTTGTCCTTCAAGAACAGTCTGTAGTGATACGGTCTACAATCTCATCTGACAACAAATCTGTATCCTGGTAGTCATCGGCACGTCCGCTGAGCACATCAACTCGGTTGCCTCAAGGAGACCATACTCGTGGGTCATCTGACATACGACCACCTCAGCATCAGATCCTCTACGGCTCAAGGCATTAGTAACCACGTTAGCTTTTCCCGGATGATACTCTAGCGAGAAGTCGTAGTCTTTCAGGAACTCCAGCCATCGTCTCTGTCTCAAGTTCAGTTCTTTCTGAGTGAATAAATACTTCAAACTCTTGTGGTTTGTGAACAACTCAAAACGTACGCCATACAGATGGTGCCTCTATATCTTCAATGCAAACATTATTGCAGCTAACTCTAAGTCATATGTCGGGTAGTTCCTCTCGTAAACCTTCAGCTGTCAAGATGCATAAGCGATAACTCTGCCCTCCTGCATCAGTACACAACCCAAACCAACCCTCGACGCGTCAGTGTACACGACTAAGTCTTTCCCTGTCTCAGGTAGTGCTAGGATAGGCGCGGTAGTCAATTTCTCCTTCAAAGTGTTAAACACCTGTTCACACTCATCATTCCAATCAAGCTTTGTATTCTTCTGAGTCAATTTCGTCATTGGTGAAGCTATTTTGGAGAAATCCTGTACGAATCGGCGATAGTATCCTGCCAATCCCAGAAAACTGCGAACTTGCGTGACGGTAGTCGGCGTAGGCCATTCAATCACTGCTCTAACCTTCTCTGGATCAACAGCAACACCGATAGCTCTAACAACATGCCCAAGGAATCGAACTTCTGACAACCAAAACTCACACTTGCTGAACTTGGCAAACAGTCGATGGTATCTCAAAGTCTGCAACACTCGTAGATGTCCCTCGTGCTCCTCACGAGTCCTGGAATAGATGAGGATGTCGTCTATGAACACAATCACGAACCGATCAAGGTATTCCCTCATCACACGATGCATGAGATCCATGAACATTGCTGGTGCATTAGTCAAGCCGAACGGCATGAATGTAAACTGAAAATGACCGTATCTCATGTTGAACGCCATCTTTTCTCGATCTTCAGCCCTAATCCTGAGCTGGTGATAGTCTGACCTCAGATCCATTTTCGAGAACCACTGCGTTCCTTTCAACTGATCAAACAAATCATCAATGCGCGGCAACGGATATTTGTTCTTCACTCTAATTCGGTTCAGCTGGCGATAATCTATGCATAGCCTCAAACTACTATCCTTCTTCTTCACAAATAGTACTGGTGCTCCCCACGGTGACATACTTGAACTGATGAAGCCCAACTCTAACAAGTCATCTAGCTGACTCCTCAACTCCTCAAGCTCTCAGGGTGCCATACGGTAGGGTGGTATCGAGATCGGCTTAGTCCCCGGGACAAAGTTAATAATAAAGTCAATCTCCCTCGGCAGTGGTAATCCCTGCAAATCCTCCGAAAACACATCTGTGAAGTCGCACACGACTGGTACCTCAGTAATACACATCTCCGGCTTTGCCCCGCTACTCATGACGCTCGCCATAATCTCAATCTCGCCACTATGGGCTTCCCTGCCCCTGGTGATAGGAAGTATCGACGCCGTACCCTGAATGCTGATCTCCGAACCATCTACTAATGGAATCATGATTCTCTTCTCATAACAACTGATGTGAGCATGAAACGATCCCAACCAATCCATGCCCAATAAAGCATCAAACTCTAAAAGCTCGAGCACTCTCATATCCACTGGTAACTAATAACCCCCTATCTCTACCTGAATATCAAGGCACAACAAATTTGGGTAAATCTTATCCCCAGCAGTGGTGCTGAGGATGAAGGGTTTATTAAGCCTAACATGTTTCAAACCTAGCTTATCTACCATTCGACCAACAATAAATGAAACAGTGGTACCAGAATCGAACATGGTATGCATGAAAGTACCGCAAATAGAAATCATACCCTCGACAAGGTTTCGGGATGCCCCCTGGTCAGGCTAAACAGCCGCCTGAACGCATTCTCTCTGATGCTGATAATGCTGTGGTGGTACTCTTGGTGGTTGAGGGCACTCCCTCTGTATGTGACCGACCTTTCCGCACCTAAAACAAGTGCGGGTATCCTGCGATCCCTGAGTCTGGCTCTGGCCTCGTCCCTGTATGGAACTTTGTGTCTAAGTTTGACCAGACCTCTGTGTCCTCCTCTGCCTGTCTCCTCGGTCGGTACCCCTACTCTTAATAGTCTGTCTCTGTGATTGCTGTCCTGATCAACTAGGCTGTGGTGGATGATTGGCAAAACTTGGTACTGGCGGAGCAGTATGTGTCGGGCGAGTAGTCGACTGTGCAACGGACCCTACGCTCTGAGTCCTACGGTCATGGAAATTCCACCTATTCTTCTTCCTCTTCTTGACTTGATGGTGCTCCTCCAATCGGGACTTTGGTCTGACCGGTCTGGTCTCCTCTGGATGAGTAAGTAGGTAACCCTCTCGAGATAGACTCCGCTCATATGCAATCTGTAAAGTCTCCGGCTGCATAGTGACTACGGAACCACCGATCGCATGTAACAAACCCTCAATGAAATAATAGACTCGATCAGTCTCGGTGTCGGCCGATCCTCTAGCATAAGGTAACAATGATGAGAATCTACCCATGTACTCAATCACTGACTCATTAATGCCCTGCCTCAATGCCATGAACTCATTCCTCTTTGCTCGAAGCACAATCGGTGGAAAGTATTTCTGATTAAACTGGGTCTTGAAGTCGATCCAGTCTCTCGGAACACCTCTGGTAGTAATGATCGTTGTCCACCAATCATCTGCCTCTCCATGTAACATCGACGAAGAGATAGCCGCTCGCATGTGGTCCTTCGTAGCAATGATCGAATGAATCTTCTTATGATTCTTCAGAAATAACTCTGCTGCTCTAACATCAGTGCAGCCAAAGAACTTCATAGGATCATGTCTCTTAAATTCCCTCCACTGCTTCACCTCAGCAGTGGCTCCCGAACTCTTCGATGGCGACGTAACTGGAGTAACCTCTGCAGTAGCTGCTGGCATAGCTGGTGTCTCTGTCGCTCGAGCTATCTCTGTCGATAAAGGATGTGTCTCCGCCTCGGTCTGCGTGTCAGGTGCAACAACAGCTCCCTCAGGTACGGCCTCTAATGGAATCGGAGCCGTAGATGTCGCAGCAATCGGGGTCTCTGCCCCTCGGGTAGTAGTATGTGGTAATGGTATAGTTCGAGTCGATGGTGTAGCGGTAGCTGGTACGAGTGTCCTCAACAGTCGTAACATTTCCTGTAGCAGCGAATCCTGTGTCGCAACTTTCTGAGTCAAGGCATGCACATCGTCCGCACTAGCATATCGTGTGCCGGATGTGCCGTTATCGTCGCCCTGACCGGTCTGATCCGCCATCGTCGTCTGAATCAAGAGAACGAACTTCTCGGATCAGTCTATAGCTACCGTATACTATAATAATACACATAACAATCATAATATGTATTAAAATAATTCGACTCAACCCATTTCTTTCCCAGTTAAGTTTCTACAGGATCATAGGGTTTCCACTTTTAATTTTGACCGTTCCTAACTTCCGCTGGTTGAAATGACTTGTGTTTTATGAATTTAAATCAAGAGTCAGGTCTATATAACCTTGGGCTCTGATACAAACTGTGACGGCCCCAAATTCCCAATGCATTTGGGTACGCCTGGCCTAGACCCGTACAAGCCCCGAGTCATCACTCGGCAACCTGACGAGCCTAGTCAGCCTCAAAACATCAAAATCTCACGTTTTATGAAAGACTTATTGCAATTATAACACAGCGGAAGCAAAATCATATTCTAATCAAATATTGGGAAATAACTCAATCAAAGGGAAATTAGGAATCTATATAAATGTGGAAAACCCCGATACAGTCATATCCAAGTCAACAAAATGGATTGATGGAATCCACCTCAAAACATATTTCCCAGTCCCAAGACAATCATATATATATAAACGTCATACAAAAAGAAATAAACATGAGCCTACATCTCGGTACCTCAAGTCCAGCTGCTCACAAAAAGTCTCCTAAGCAAGGTTCGTTGCCCCTACTGCTCTCCGTCCTATTTGCACCCACCGTCACAAACTAGACGGTGAGCAACTGAGAGAAATCGAAAGTAAAGCCAGAAAAATATAACAGTAATTCATGAAATAACAAATAAGGCAGTCTAAATATCATGCGGGTACTGAAAGATAGAAATTTAAATAATAAGAATGCATGATAGACAAACTGGAAATGATAGCAATCGAAACATGTGTGTTCTATGAGTCAAGAGAGGCAATAAGTGGTCTAAATTCCACAACAATTCCACAACAGCGATGTCGCAACATCGAAATCCACAGCAATATCCACAACAATCCAGTACATGGTATCACACAATCACTAGAGGTGGTTAAACACTCGTGCACTCGAGTGCCCGTATTTTATCCCTTCTAGTGCAGGCCGCATGTACCTTCGAGACACACACTTATGCCAAGAACACACATACAAGGAATATGGAATGGAAAGCCAATAATTTGATAATAACAAACGCAAAGAAAAGAAAATGAATCACATGATATTTTCTTAGCTGGCTTACTAACGTACAAATGCTTTTTAAGGCAAGTGTACTTACCTGAACTATCGTCACCCACGTACAATGCTCCCGCGAATCCTAATGCGTATCCCTAAGTTTCCCGCTACCTGATAAAGGTTTAAATCTTGAATATTAGTGTAAGGGTTAGGATTTAATCTTAAGTTGATTTGTATGGGTTTGTATCCATTGTTAGACTCTGGTTGGACTCAAATATGTATGCCCATTTCTATGAAATTATTTACTTGTTATGGCCCCATTTTATATTGGTTATGTTGGGCCTTTGTTGGACCTTAACACAAGCCCATTTACATCATTTTATTTTGTTTATAAAGTGTCCATACTTCTCCTTTATTTTTATTTTATTTTATTTACACACCCACATTATATGACCACCACACAACTAAGTAAACCCCACTGTGAGGTGTACACAACACCCCACTATTATGTGCACCACACTGATTTGTGCACACAACACCCCACTGTTGTGTGCACCCCATTGTCATACACGTCTTATCACGCACCCCGAACTGTGGGGTGCACATGCATATTCATGCATGTATCCATATTCATTCACCCACTCACACATGGTACACCCCACAGCCAATAGTGGGGGTGTACGGCTTCATCTCGCACCCCAGCAGTGGGGTGCACAGTGTCACACCCCAAACTATGGGGTGTTCATGCAAACACATGCATCCATTCACACACCATCATTTTTTTCACTACACACTCATGCATGCACATACACCCACATGCACCCACGACCCCATTGCCGAACTATCCTCACTACACTCCCCATCACCTTGATTGTCCACCCACACCCCTCACACACCCCAACAGTGGGGTGCACACACGCACACATCACCTCACTCACATACACAAAAAAACAGTTTTAAAACAATAAAAACAGTGAGAAAAGAGAGAAAGAGAGGGAGGAAAAGAAATAGAGAGATAGAGAGAGATCTCCAGTGAAGGAGGTGGCCTCGACCACCACCATCTCTGGTGAGAGAGGTGGCGGCATGAGAGAGCAAGGTGAAGAGAGGACCCGAGGTGAGAGAGGGAGAGAAAACTGAGAGGAGAGAGAGATCGAGTGAACACGAGAGAGGGAGGGTGAGAGGCAACCTCCGGCGAGCTACTCCGCCATCACTGGACCTCCGACGACCGGCGAGAGCTTGGCCAGTTGAGAGGTGAGTGGCCCGAGAGAGAGGGAGGCAGAGAGATGAGAGAACCGTGAGGGAGAGAATGAACAAATCAAAAGAAAGAGAGAGAAGGTATACCTTGCTTCGGCGAGACGTCCGGTGTGGCGGTCCGGTCACCAGCGAGGATGGGGCTGGTGAGAGGAGGAAGAGGATACCGTGAGGGTTGATTGTGGAGTGACGAGAGTGAGAGGGAACCGTGGTGTATATAAGGTGAGAAATGTTTTTTTTTTCTTTTCTTCCTTACACCAATGATGAGTGAATAGTAAGTTAGGTGGGGTGTTGTCTCAAGCATGGCCCTTCATCTCCACCTAACCACACATCTCGATGCTAATCCAAGGGTGTTCTATTTTTAAATTGTGTCACTTTAACAATTCTACACATTTGTCTATTTGTTTTGTATTTAACCAACACCCGCATTTTCCAACAACTTTTCCCCGACCCGTCTTGCCTCCTCGGTCCATATTTATTTGTCACACACATACTTTCGCCTTGTCTCGTACAAATAAATAATTAAATTATTCAATAATTCTTTTAATTATGTTGTTTAGTGTATTTTTCTCCCCCGTTTACCTAGACGGAAACTCACTCATTTTAAAAATCGCCCGAATGGCTCGTGACAAGCATTTAAACTATAATACTATTACACACATCAAAGAATCATAAAATTACCTCGGTGTCGACTCCTAAGGTTCGAAATACAGTCCAGTATCGCGTGGCTGAGTCACGGACCTGACACGTGTCATACAAGTCAGGTTAAAAATCGAGGGATGTTACATGTACGTTATTGTTTTTGGTGGTTGGGGATGAATACCGATGTTTCTAATTACGTTCGAGCGTGTGAGGTATGCCAATGAGTTAAGGCTGAGCATCGCAGACCCGGTGGGTTATTACAACCACTTCCCATTCCTCGATGAAAGTGGGAGCATATTGCCATGAATTTCGTTAATGGGTTACCTCGGTCTTAGCCCAGACATGATAGCATCAGGGTGATTGTGGATAGGTTAGCGAAGTCTGCGCACTTTTTACCGATCTTGACCACACATTAGGTGGATAGTTTGGCTAGTTTATACGAGCGAGAGATATTTTGAGTGCACGGTGTACCGTTATCGATTGTGTCTGATAGAAGGCCACAATTTACATATCAGATTTCGTAGAACATGCAGGCACAGTTCGACACACGGTTGGATCTCAGTACGACCTATCATCCACAGACTGATGGACAGACAAAACGTCTAATTTAAATACTCGAGGATATGCTGAGGATGTGTGTGTTGGAATACGGTGGATCATAGGAGGAGTATCTTCACTTGTGTGAGTTTGCCTACAATAACAATTATCAGGCCAGTGTTGGTATGACACCGTTTGAGGCACTCTATGGTAGACCGTGCAGATCTCCATCTTGTTGGGTTGAGCTAGAGGATGTGGCAGCTATTAGGCCAGAGATTGAAGTGGATCACACAGAGAAGATGCGACTAATCAAACTTAGATTGAAAGATGCGTCGGAGAGATAGAAGAAATACTGCGACATGTATCACATCGAGTTAGAGTATCAGGTCAAGGATTTTGTTTATTTGAATGTATCTCCAATAAAGGGATAAGAGGTTTGGGATTAGAGTGAAGCTTGCGCCGAGGTTCATTGGTTCATTTAGAGTGGTGAAACGGATAAGTTGTGTATGAGTTGGAGTTTCCACCTCAGTTGTTTGGGATCCACCATGTGTTTCATGTTACACTACTTCGACTGGATAGGTCGAGAAAGGACAAATGACTAACAATAGACTTGAGCCAAATAGACTTGAGGGAGGGCATCACCTATGACGAGCAGCTTATTCAAATTCTAGACTGCAAGGTGAACATTCTGAGGAACAAAGAGATTTAATCAGTCCTTGTCAAATGGCAGCATCATAGGGACGAAGAGCTGACATGGAAGCTCGAATCATATATGCGCGAGTATTTTCCCTACCTTTTCAAAGTTCGGTGAGTTTTCCCTTTAGTTTGTCTTAATTTCAAGGACGAAACTCCAATTAGTTGGGAAGACTATAACGACCCTTAAATTTAACTCATGCTACATGTCATTTTAGGTCATATGTAGGACCATTTGTCGTGATACGCATGTCCAATTATCAGTCGTTAACACTGACGTATGTTATTTTTGTCTGATATTTGTATTATGTATTTATTACTCAAATATTAATCCAATTGTTCAAACTGGAGAGGATGTGTACGTTGAATGTACTTGAGTCACGGATTAATTTGGCCTAGGGAAATGAGTATTGGGCAAATGATTTATGGGTAAACAGAGTCTCGGGGGGATAAATTTAAAGAAAACACTGAAAAAATGAAATAAAATATGATAATATAAATATGGGAACACGTCCCAATAGATCGTATCATCATTTACACATGATAGTGCGAGTAGTATGCAGGCCGGGTACGAGAATGCTCATAAAATCCATTGGTTGTGTTTAAACAAGGATAAGGTCAAAGGACCAAGTCAACATAGAGTCCCAAATTCTGTAAGAAAAGTAGTTGGATGGAGTTGATTGAGGCCATTGAATGAGCCTAGGGATGTGGGGGTGAGTCAAGATGTGGACAAGGATTATAAAAGGGGTGTATTAGTTTATTCATCAACTTTTCTCTCTCTTCCTTGCTAAAAATCCAAAAATTTGGAGAAGGGTTTGTTGATTTTGAATGGGAATTGAAGCTAAGGGATCGAGGAACGATGCGTGTTAAGGTGAGATCTCGGTTCTTCGTCCAATTCTCATTATTTTGGATGCAATTTTATGCATTTTCATCGAAATTTGGGGACAACCCTTGTGCAATAGATTTTCTGGGTTTTGTTAGTTGATTTGATGAGCTTTTGTGATAAATTAGAGCATGAATGTGGGGGTGCTATGGTGATTGGAGAAGTTGTGGGATTTTTGTTTATTTTGATATTTTTGGGGATTTTGATAAAATTTTTGGATCTTGGTTTGTGGACGCGTTTGGCATGTTTTGAATGTGGTTTAGGGTTGGTTTCGAGGTCCCTACGAGGTTGGGATAGGCTCGAAATGCTGCGATGAAGCTGGGGTTTCCCCACGGCGCCAAACCGATTTTTGTGAAATTTTTTTAAACTTCTCAAAAATTTCGGGGCTTTACTGGAGTATCTAAATAGATTCAAATGGGACCCAATAACCGAGTAATCAACCCAATTATACGAATGAGAAATATTATGGATATTTGGGAATTTTTGAAAATTAACGGAAATTAGAATATAAACGGGAAAAAGCTCAACTCTAAGATAACCAATTGTATTCAAGAGACTACCAGGGAGTGTAGTTTAGTGACAGGCAGTACATAGATTCATTGGTGACGAGTTGGAGTCGTAATAGTGCATTTAGATTGGATCACAGGTAAGTAAACCAGTTAGTTAACGGTGAATACTTGGTAGGAGTGGCGGTCTGAGGTAACATAACAACATTATGACCTCGGAATGCACTGCACTGGTTACTGGTTATGTATGGGCCATGAGTTCTTAGTTGGATTATCAAGAAGTCTCACCTCTTATGGATTTAGGGCTTGTTGGATGTTGACCATGTGACGACCACAGTTCCACAACCCTAAAACTGGACTTCGCCCGGCCTAGAATTACGTAGACCACGAGTCAACCCTCGTGCAATCAATGAGGAGGACCCTCAAACTTAGAGGTTCAACTTGAACATAATGACTTGACTCGCCATTCTTTTGTGTTACCTCAACACTCTTCCTCTTAAAATAAGATCAATTGTGGTTTTTATCTAACAAAATGAAAAAGTAAAAGCTATAAAAATTGTCATGTTGAACATTTTTGAGAGAATAAATCAACTAACACGCAATTTTCAGAGTTTAAAATTAAAGTAAGGACTTTCAAGTCATAAAACTAATACTTAAAGAAGATTTGAAATGACAATCACAAATTTCCAAAAAAGGTGTGAATTTTTTAGTACTACAAAAGCCTAAATTAATCACACAACACAACGAAGAAATTTAAAAATTAATGAAGTGTTAAATATGTGACGGCCCCAAATCCCGAGGTCGCCCCGTGGACCCCATTTCCCCTGCTAGTGCACTGGAAACCATTGCCACGTGTCTCTCTGCCTTTAACTTTAGGTAGTTATTATGTAATTCATTAAAGTCACTTAATTTATCATTTTAAAGGAAATTAACAGCGGAAGTATTAAAGTTTACCAAAATGTATTCATATATATATATATAAGTTTTACTGATCAAACCTATAGTGGAAAACCCGGCTGTACTGTGCATACAGGCGATCAATTATAACAGTATGTATACCAGTACAAGTGTGTATCTAGTTTCTCAACCCCAAAAGATAATACAAAATATCAAAAACATGTGAATATCTACACACATACCAGCAGACCTCGGCGTAGGCAGGTCAGATGTAATCGCCGATGATCCCCTTGCCCCTGCTAGTACTACGATCTGCGCTCGGCCACCACAAAAAGTAGATGGCGAGCCCAGTAAGTAAAATCCCAAAGAAAACCACCGTGCATAAATAATTAATGAAAATAATTAACAGAGCCAATAAGTAGTGTTAAATAAACAAGCAGAAGGAAGGAAAATATGCAGATAACTGCTCAAAGCTAATCACATGTATATAAACACATTGATAGACAAAGGGGTGTGAACATAGCCACTAAGTGTGTACTTGGACCAGGAGCCCTGGTCGTGGCCTATGCCTCCGACCCTACGACTGTATCCCAGCGGCATTAGCCCTAGTGGGCTAATCGAACGGGTGAAATGGAGTCCAACTCGAGATACAATCTACCGAGTCTTAGATCACGCGCTACACACCTAGCCAGCGACCTCAACTATCCGTGGATACATAGACGAAACTATAATCATCCCAGTAGACATTTGACTCACAGGTTTTCAAGGAAATAAAACTCAATGAAAATAAATAAGTAAATGCAGTAGTGGTGTTCAATTGGGTTTTATGTACCTCACGCCGCGCTCAAAATCCCCAAAATATATACCCCGGTCCGATCCCCAACTAGTCCCCGACTTCAACTATTGTCCCGTGACTTCTGAGATTTAATCCCGGGGTTCATTGATCAATTAAATTTGGTTTAATATCAATTAGTCTCGATTTTTACGATTTAATTAAGGTTCAGGGGGTCATTAGCGCGGTAGGTTGGGTATTAGCACGCTAATTGATCTGCGTGCACTGTTCATGCACGAAGATCTTCATCTTCCCTAGAGGATTAGCGCGCTACTATTCATCATTAGCGCGCTAATTTCTCTCTGTCCAAATTTTTCAGAAAACAGAATTTTCTCCAACTTGATCCAAACACTCCAAAACCAACATGCATCATCCAATATACTTCAATATCATCGATTTATCCTTCAAAACATCATTTAAAACCATAAATTTCCACTCAAATCTCAGATCGAAGTGTGCATGCTTGAACATTCAAAATCACAAAAACACTCATTTAAGCTCAAATCCGTTTCCAACAATCATAGTTTATCAAACTAACATCAAAACACACAAATCTAGTATAAACAATGACAATTTCATCAAATTTTCGTTTAACCACACTAACCACAACATGCAACACTTCTCATCAAAAATCCATGAAATGATTTAGTGGATTTACCTTAAGTGGGTGGTTTGATGATCAAATCCAGCTCCAAATCTCCTAGCTGAGCTCCCAAATCACTGATCTCTCTCTCAAAATGCGGATTTGTTGAGAAATGGTGTAACTGGGTTTGCATGCCTTAATCAATCGGGGTATTTATATGAGTTTCTATAATCTAGTGTGCAACACGTATCTCGAGGTTGATCAGACGATCCCTGTCTAGCCTGTGTCACCCAACTCCTAGCCACTTATCATGACACTAGTTGTCTAGTTTTTTGATTCGTTGTCAATCTTGAGGATCATCCAATATGTGCTGATTTTCCAGTTCAAACTATAGAACTTTCCTCAATTCTATTTATCTCAACTCATACACTCTACCCAAACAATCAAATAAATTTCATAAAATGCTAAATATGGTTCCATTACGCTCCCGACTACCCGGCTCCCCGTGCCCCGCGTTTGGCACGCTTTCCGAGGCGGTCCCACACCTAGTGTACCAATTATTTATTAGTTTAGCCTACAGTCACATATGAAATTTCTTGCATTTAAATCCTCAACCACACTAATATAATATTGATTGAATTTAGTCTAACCCCAACGCCCGGCCTCACAGCTACAACCCTTGCGTTGGCGTGTTCGCCGAACTAAAAACTCGGCTCTCAACTCTCCCGAAAAGTATATTTTAACATGCACACCTGTGATGACTAATGTATCATACTAATAATGATAAAGAATATTAATGCATCACAGAATTTAAGAACTTACATCGGTATACAGTCAGTATCCTAGGTTCAAGGTATGCCTCACCTATCCGCGGGATCCACGTGGCGTCTGAGCTGGCGTCTTATTCTGAAATTGATTAATTAATGGGATAAAATTATAACGGGCCGTTACAAAATATATAAAAATTAACAACAAATAACTATTTAATTTAATTTTAAAATTAAAATACCTTGATAGTTGATGCCTTTTTAGGAGAATCCTCTATTAAGTAAAATCAATGTACGATATCTACTAATCAAGCATCCGAATTAGTGACCGAATTGCCATCGCATCTGAGAGGGTTTGAAACAATAAATATGAATATCTACACTCATAAAACTCATTTAATCAATGTTAAATAAAATGAACAAAGATTAACCTCAATAGAGAAATCAAAATATGACAAATCTACAAAATCTCATAGTAGCAGACCTGGCTTTGACGCTTTGTTGTAGGGTTAAAGAGTTATGACAATGTAGGGCTAGGGTTTGGGATTTTCACCATGTGTAGAATAGAAAAATAAGATTTGAGGCTTTTGAGATGTGGAGTCGCGTTGTGCGGCGTACGGGGAATGAGCAACATGAACTAAAAGTGAAACGACACTTGTTGGTGTTGTGTTTTTCCTTGTTTGTATTGCCAAGCTTGAAGTCCCAAAGTAGATGTGTCGAACTTGAAGGAGAGATTGGGTTATTGATTTTTAGGGTAGAATAGAGTATATACAGTAGGGGTAAATGAGGTAACTAAGTAAAAGAGTTGAGGGGGGACAGTGTGATTTTTTTTTTCAAGGGGTGGGGGGGGGGGGGCAACTGAAAATGTACAAGGGGGGATAGGGGTAACAAAAAAGTTGGGGGAGGCCATGCCCTCCTCCCCCCCCAACTTATACTTTCCTCCGCCTTTGCTTATTGTTCCCTTAAATTGCCATTGGCATATGCTATCAAAATGAATTACAACTTCTGTCTATGATTGGCATACCTTGGCTTTGAGATGATGTTTATAAATGAACATGAATACGACATGCTTACTTCCTAATTGTTGCAAATGAATGAATTGGTGTTCTATATAGATTTTGCTCATCTATTAGGTATTATTTGCATGTTTGATGTGTGAGCGAGTCTTCTTACTTACTAAGATTCATTGGTTCTTTAGCTCACCCCACTTACCATACAGGTCATTCAACCAGCGTGGTAGACTGGAAGGGGAAAGGCAAAGTCGTCGCTTGAAGCCCTTGATTGAGAACCTATAACTTTATTATCTATCTATTGTTTTTGTAAAATATGTGAATCGGGTAGTTAAACCTTTGACTTTCGATTTAGATTCTTAGAAACTTTTTGGTCACTCAGCCTTATCTTGTTGGTGACATGACCTCAATACATTTTCACAAACTTACTTTATTGGTTTAAGGATATCTTTTATAATTGTTCTGCAGTTATTATCCTTTTGTTTAGCCATTGTATATTCGGCATGTTGTATAGACATGCCAAGTCGTTGCTTGGGACCAGGTTCAGGTATCTGGGCTTGGGTTAGGCGGCCCGTGCCTTAGGTTGGGGTACGGGCTGTCACATAGCCAAGCAAAATTTCGCAAGGATTTCAAAAACGATTCGAAGGACTGGAGCTCTTTCATATCAGAATTGAAGAAAAACCATATTCATTTTAAAACTCTAATTTTGATTTTCAAAAGTTAGGAACTCATTTGATTCAAAGAAATACAAATGTGTGACACCTAATTGATCATGATGGCCTCATATTTCAGAACACAAATCCATTTTGAGAAAAAACAAGATTATATCAAAGAAAAAATTGATGGAAAAGAGTTGCACACGTATGTAAAGTGATTACCTAAGTTGATGATCTTGAATCCCTAGCTCAATTTCTCTTAAAAATCATCAACAAAAGAAACACTTCAACCTTTCTATAGGTTCGTGGGAGTGTTCAATCCTCACCTTTCATCACCAATCCAATTGTCCATCAATAGATAGATCAAGTGGCCCTCATTCACTCCGTCCAACTCCACTAACTCCCATACTAACACACATTTTCTATGCAAATCTCATGGGATTCTCCAACAATTAGTATCTCGAGGCACATCCATGGTGTTGAATTTATTTTTTATTAACTTAGGTTCTACAACTTGATTTAAGATATAGGCTAAATATATTTATTATGATGATTTCATTTGAATGAATTAGGACTTACCAAAAAAAATTTTGAACTTACCATATCACTCTCTACCTGGTCTCCACGCTGGCACACATCTAGAGGTGTATCCCCCGCTCGAGCACAACATTAACGAATCAATCAAATTAAATGAAATTTCGAATAGTGTACACACATACAATACACTATACATCCATCACTCAAAAATACCATACATCTTAGTCTCCGAGCCGAGTGTTAAGACTATGTACCCGTCATTGGGCCACATCACGGGTCAATGATCTTTAATTAGGGACAAATCCGCTATTAGGGATTTGGGTTTTTACAACTTATTTGTCTTAAAAAGTATTTTGTGTATTGTGTATCTAATTGTGTTATTCTAACATTATAAAATTTTATAAATTTTACACGCTTTTGTATAAGGAGCAAGTATATAATTCTTGTTAACAAAATTATAAATAAATTATTATAATGTTAATTTTGATTAAGTAGTTCCCTTAAAAATGGATATTAATTCTATTATTTTTATAGTTTATAATGACTTTAATCAATACTTTCTTGAAGTAAAAATTTATCTAAGCTTCATCAACATATACTTTTTTGAAGTAAAAATTTATCTAAATTTTCTCAAAGTAAAAAAAATAAAAAAACTTTCTATCACAATTGCATAAAATATACGCAATTCAAACATTATGAGAACACACACTATACATTTATTGAAATATAGAAATATATACATGAGAGAGTGATGATTTTACAAGAATCTAATATACTGATTGTAAGCTTGATAGTAAGGATCTAATTATTGATTATTGAGTTGCATGTGCGAGTTAAGAGAAATGATCAAACCCATGTTTTCCTCTATGTAGTTTTGTGATAAAAAAATTGAAAATATAATAAATATTTTTGTAACACATAAACTTAACTTAGCTATTTGTTTGTGTGTCATGCAATGTCCCTCAAAAATACATACACGGCAAAATAGATAGCACATAAATAAGTGGGTTAACTTTTTAGTAATTAAGTGGAAATACACAAATATGTTCATAAAAAAAAGAAAAGTATACTAATACCCATGTATATACCGCCTAAATTGGGGCCATACCCCAAAGCCGACCTCCGTGATCATTAAATGGTGTTGCATATTTTTTGAGGTATTAAATTATGAGGTGTCAGAAAAGAAAAAAAAATAAAGGTATGAAATTGTGCTATTGTTATTTCTTAATTAAAATTGTGTTATTTTAGTTTTTTTTGGTAAATAGTCAGAATAATTTTAAATTTTAAGTTTTTTCTAAAAATAATCTCTGACTTTTAAGTTTTCTTAAAAAACTCCAAACTTTTAAGGTTTGTCTTAATTTTAGTCAAATCTTCCTTTTTAAAATAATTTAATGCTAATTTAACAATTTTTCCTTGATAAAGTTAAGAGATTTTGTTAACTTATTTGAGAGGGGAGACACTTTAAGAAAAAAAATTATAAATTTTAGTAAAAATCTTTTATATTTGTTAAAGAAGTTTTTTATATAAGCACCAAATTGTATTAAAAAGTGAGTTAGGTTAAAATTGAAATAAACCTTAAAATTTTGGATTTTTTTTTTTGAGAAATCTTGAAGTCGCTAATTATTTTGTGAAAAAAAATGTAAAGTTTGAAATTATCTCAATGTAACCAGACTATTAGTCTCCCTTCAATGAAAAAAAAAAGTTATGAAATTATTTTGCCTATTTTAGTTAGGAAAGAAAAGTGATTAAATTGTGTTAATTAGTTGGGCAAAATACCAGGAGCAATATAATCCAACGACGTTGACACGGCTTGGGCCTCTCTCTCGTCTCCGTGGTTCAACCAAGGCTTAGCCAAACCAAGGCGGTGTAGTCCTTACTCCTTAGCTCGGATTTCGAGAGAGGCGAAGAGGAAGCGCCGCAGCAGGGTTTTTGCTTGCAATAATGGCGTCTTCGCTGTGCTTCGTCTCCATGCCCCTCTTTTCTTCTCCTTGTACCTCTGCTTCGTCGAGCGGCAGCAGCCTTGCCCCCGTTCGCTTCCGGAGTAGTGTTCGATTTGCTCTCCCTTTGAGGCCCTCGATCACGATACACAGAAGGGCTTTACGGTTTTGTCGGCGGAGAAGTCATGATGTGGTTGCGATGGCTCCCGAAGAGGAGAAGATGACGCGCAGGTCTCCTCTCGATTTCCCAATTGTAAGTCCTCGCTATATCAATTCTCTCTTTTTTTATTCAAAATTGACTTCTTTGATTTGGGTTTTTGTTGGAGATTGCATATAAGTCTATTCTAGGGTTTACTTATTTATTGATGTTGCTGTTGAAGATTGAAATTGGATTTGATTTGCGTAGTTATCAGTCAATTGCTCTTATGCCAATATGAATTAGTGTATGTACAAGTTGTTGTCGTATATCAAGGAAGGCAAGAAATTTGTATATAATTATAAATGTGGAAGAGTTCGAGTTGAAGTGTTTGTGATTCGCTCGACTATGCTCTTGCTTGTTTGACTCTTACTCAATTGCACCATGAAAGGACAGTTTCAATATCCACGATTTAAGAGCATTTGAAGATGAACGAAAATCACGCCATAGAGAATTCAGTAAGAAGATAGTAGTTGTGATTTGTTGCAAAATGGATTCGATATCGCTTGTTGTGTTTCTTGTTTTTCCTCATGGACAGCTCAATTTTATAACTTTTATGAGGTAATTTATTTTACAAGGTTTGGTCACATGCAAAGACAGCCTACAAATGCCCCGACTAGAAAACTTGACTTAATAGGAACCGAAGAAATTCAACGAGGTAGGGGTAGACTGAAGTTAACTTGAGATGCATTAATTAGGAGGGATGTTGTTGTTGTAACTAATTTCAGTAATTGGTGGTTTTTAATTTAGATCTCAAACATGCGAAACCTAAAAGCTAAAACCTTTCTATTGTATATATGAAGAGATATACACGAGGAAACATGCGGCGAAATCTGGTGAAAGAATACTGTTCCTTTTGAAATAATATGTCGATGGTAGTCGAGCACAATAAACTTCACCCTCTTTTACCATACTCAGGCCATGGATTCAAAATTTCTGGTTATGATGTTCTTGCACAAATAGCGGATTGAATTATTAGGCAAAAGGATTTCTCTTTACCTTACCGTGTGTCTCCCACCTAGATGTCTTTAAGTTCAACATTCACTTAGAAAATGTCTTGGTTGGCTTGTAGATATGTACCTTATAACATAAGGTGAAAGTGCTTGTATAAATTTAGTTTATAACATTCTCATAATTGTTGGCACATATCCTACAAGTAATGAATCTCATAAGTCTGTTGGCACAAAATGGTTTCATTGATGAGTTTTTCTGTAACTTGTGAAAGGATAATGATATGTTTATCATATATAAGCTGATTGATACAAAAGTTTCTAATTAACAAATTTTCTCTCTGATGAATATTATGGTTTAATTCTTGTTTTCTTTCTTTCCTCAGTGCCTAATTATTCGTCAGGAACTGAGAAATGAGTTGTAGAAGTCAACTATTTTGTTTCTCTGAGGATATGTGAATAAAATGATGAGGTGTTGCCTGTTTTATTGTTGTTCTCATTAATAAAGAAAAGAAAGGAAACTTGTCAATGAATTTGCTTAAGCTTTATGAGTTTTATTTGCATTGTTCATTTTAAAAATTAGAAGAAGAAAAATCATGGTAGTTCTGTGAATTCAGGAGGATTTTAGGTCCGTGAAGCAAATATTGAGGAATTTTTACATTATGAAAACTTAAAAGCAGGACAGGTGGTAGATCTTTAGAAAAAGGCACTTTCTCTTTCCAATGTAGCTTCCTCTTTCTTAGAGAGACACATCATTGATTCAGCTGATGAAAAGCCTTTAGAACGGTTAAAGGCAAAACACAGTAATAGAGAGCAATAAGCAATGTGTTCATTGTGCATTATAAGTTGAGCTTTATTTATTAAACATTCTATATGAGTTGGGGATGTTGGGACTGCAATTATGCCAGCTATGCTTTATGGAAATGAATCTTGAGCAGTAAAGAAACAACACACAATTAAAATGAGTGTAGCGGAAATGACGATGGTTAGGTGGATGTGTGGTATCGTAAATATGTAATAAGAAATGCGGAAACTCAAAGAAAAGTAGCGGTAGCACCAATTGACGCTTAGGGAAAGGTGGTTAAGGTAGTTTGGACACATTCAAAGACGACTTACTTATACCCTAGTTAGAAAATCTGACTTTGTAGAAACGGAAGAAATTAGACAATTTGGCGTAGGCCTCAACTAACTTGGAAAGCATTGATTTGAAAAGATTTGGAAAGCACATCATTAAGTGAACTAAATCGACTGCGATGGAAGAGTTTGATCCATGTAGTCGACCCCAACTATTTTGGAATTGAATCTTTGTTGTATATGACTTGTGAACTTTTTGTTTTAGAATGTACTGATGATACTTGTTATTGGATGTTGATCCATGCTATGTTGTTGAGCCAATCGATCTACTCAAAGCTTTATGAATTTGGGACTCAAAAATTAATATGATGAAAAGTTAGTTATTTGGGATCAATATGGAGTCATTAGTCACTTTATGTCTATAAGCAAGGTGCGAAGTATAGTGGGCAAATTGCCTCTTCACTGCTTGGGTATATATTTAGATGGAAAACCCCTTAAAGTATTTTGTTGTATTGTCCTTGCTAAGATTGATAAATGGCTTGATGGATGGAAGAGGGGTTTCTTTTGAAAGGGAGTAGACTGTCACTCATTTAGTCATTAATGCAAGCCCTTTCCACTCACTTCCTTGTTCCAACAACCTATTAACTATTAAAGTCATCAACGGCAAGCATATTGAACAAAGAATTAGGAATTTCCTTTGGGAGACTTGGGATGGAAGCTAGCTTTCTCATTTGGTGGACATGGGAAAAGCCCACAAAATCATGGATAAGGGAGGTTTTACCTTTTGGATTTTGCAGAGTAGTAAGGGGCCTTGGTTGTTTGACTTTGGAGATTTCTAGGAGAGCAAAATTCCTTGTGGGTTAAAGTCATCAAGAGTAGTAGTAGACGTGGCAAAAGACTGAATGTGAGAGATTGTAGCACATCTAGAAACTCGGAATTCATCTCTTCAACAGTGCATTTGTTTGTAGATCACATTGAAAGTGTAAGATTTACCTTAGCTGTTTGGCTAACTCATAGCCTCAGAGGTTAGTTAGGCAAGCCTACGCAAAGCACCCACTGCCCTCAGAGTAGGGGGATGATGGTATTATATTTTGGGAGGATCATTGGTTTGGAAAGGCTGCCTTAGCTCATCAATATAGGGACTTTCGAAAATTGAAACACCCATTTCTAACCTATTAACCACATTTTGGATCTTACTTCTTTGTCCTTTCCACATGACAACCCAAACTAGAATTTTAATTTGAGTAGGAACATATCCATTTGAGAGAATTGCCTATTACTTGGCATGCTTCTAAACGTTATTTAATAGGTCCGAGGATGGAGCATGAAGTTCGACCCTGAATTACAGGCAAATCCCTTTTCTTTTCCTTTATTGTCAACCCAAATGATTCCCATCTTCCTGAATGCAAAATTATCGAACTCTTCTATCTTTATAAATTATTAAGGCAAGGTATTATTGAGTAGAATGAGGAGCTCTCTTAAGGCAAGGCACATTAGGATAAGTGTTGTTCTTCCAACTGTTTGGACTCATTTGAGCGAAAGGGATTGCAGGACTTGTTTTTATAACAAAGTAAATAGTCACCTCTTATGGGAGAAGGTAAAACTATCAGCTGCAAGGCGGGTTGATATTGTAAAGTTGGGTTTCTATACACTTCTTTTGCTGATTGGGTACAGAATTTGGTGGATATCATGTAAAAATTGGTATAGTTATGGAAATAGGGACAGAGGTGTTTATACTCGGCAGAACCAATGGTCTCCCAAATTGGGCTTCTATATGCACATGCTTCCTTTATTTATCAAGCTTATATACGTTCTAGTTAGCGTGGCGATCTCTGGCATGTTTAACATCTCTTTGTTTTTCATTGGTCTAGGAGTGGGAACGGCCGAGGCCTGGACGGAGACCTGACATATTCCCCCAGTTTAGTCCTATGAAGACTCCATTGCCACCTCCATTACCAGCGGATCCTCCTGAAGAAGACGAGGAAGAGGAAGAAAAGAAAGAAGAGGAGGAAGAAGAGAATCCTGAGAAGGAAGAAGAACCAGAAAAGCCTGAAAAGCAGTCTTGAATTTGCACACGTGAACCCTTGTAACATGTGACCAAATCTTGTCAATCTTCTTAGTCGTCCCAGAGGGTGCACATCAAAATCCCTAGTGAATCTTAGTTTTAAAATACTAACTGAATACAGCTTAAGCTGAAATCCGAGATTTTGTTATGTTTATTGCCATGATATTACATGCTCTTGCCTTTCTGCAGAGAATCTTAGAGCGCATCTTTTTTTTTTTTTTTTTTTTTTTGTCGTCAAAGTTATTAAGAGTTCATCTATTCGTTCCTACTTTTGTTGGATGGTTATTGATTTTGTTTTATTACTGCCTTGTGTATTTTATACCATGAGCTACATATTTCTAGGCTCCTCTCATGAGTAGCAAAGCCGCCCCCTAAAAAGGCTTTTTTTTTTCTTTTTTTTTTTTTTGTGTCAATTACAAGTGTACAGAACAATTACAAGCTCATATACATTTCATGGACAGATTTAATTGGTCAAATTAGACTTTTAAAAATTAGGTGGGTTACAATGAATCCTTAGAATTAGAGTTGCAAGTGTGGCAGGAAATTCCCGTTCCCTGCAAGGCCCCACCCCAATGGGCCGAAGATTTCCCGTATTTTGCTTCGCAAGGCGGGGATGAAGATTGATCTCGTCTCGCAGGGATTCCTCGCCCAACATCTCTTGCATACATTGTATCAACATCATTAACATATATTTACCACACTAGTTTTAAGAATCTTATATATTTAATCAAGTGTGATACCTTGTAACTCAATTAACATAATCATATCATAAACAAAATAAAATCACATTAATCCTTCAATTTGAGAAAAATAGTTTCTCAAAAAAATTGAGAAAGTAGTTAAAGTGCCAAAATGACCAAAAAGTGAAGATTAAAATAGACATGTTCTTAAAAAAATTAATAGAACGCGGGGATTCTCTGCCCTGCAATGATCCCCGCGGGTCGAGGCATGGGGCAGCAAAGTTTTTCTTGCGGAGAATATTTAGAAATAAATCCCCGCCTAACGCCCCACGGGGATGAGGACGGTAATTCTGATCCCCGCCCCACCCTGTCCTGCCCTGCCCTGCCTCGCCCCACTTGCAAACCTACTTAGAACCAAAGTAAGCTTAGTGGGCTGACGCACTACCATAACTACTAGGATCTATAACGGACTTATTCTATTATGATTCATAGTCATAATAGACCTATAGAACCTAGTTGAGTTACAATTATTCATAAAACTAAGGTGAGATTAGTGGGCTTGATGCACCTGCATAATTACTAGAATCCATGACAAATCTAGATTAATTATTCTAATAAAGATCTATGGTTATAGTAGACCCATAGAACCTAAGTGGGTTACAAATTTACAATGAATCCGCAGAACCTAAATAAGTTTATTGAGCTTTATGCACCTGCATAACTACTAGGATCTATAACGAGCATGGATTATTCTAATAAAATCCATGATGGACTTGGAGTAAATATTAACTAAGGTCCAAAATTTATTATGTATTCCATGAGACTCAAGCCTTGGTTCTTCTAGTGGAAATAATAGAATTTGACTGACACAAACACAAGCGTAAATCCACATACAATCGTTAAAAATGATGTACACACAGAGAAGTGGCAAAGGAAAATGAAGGTTTTGGACCAAATAGGAATTGAAAGAGTATTGGCAGAAGCATACCTTTCACCTATTTCATTTGTATAGAACTCCGGTCTTTTCCACAGCCTAAGAGTTAGGAAGTACTTCAAAAGAAAAGACTGCACTACACAATTGCCAAAAACTTGTTTACTAAATCACCTTGTACGCGATTTTATTATCCTTTTAATCTTAGGACTACCCAAAAGATTAGGATGGTTGAGATATTCGTTATCAAAAAACCATCTCCATGTTTATTCGTTTTATTTGCATATGTAAAAGTGTCCAACATCTCCCACTCGCATATTGTGTGTGGAAAATCTTGTCGGGTTCGGTCGATCACACACACTTGGGCACCCTGTATTTTGATAACTTAGATATCTCCCACTAGTACATCGCGTGGAAAAACATTCAGTTCTCAATTGACATTGTTTCATTGTAACTAATGGGTTGTACGACCGTGAGATAACTTGCAAGCGAGGAGCTCTACAACAACAACTAAATTAGAGCTAGCATAGAGACATCTACCCTTTTAAAATATATATATATATATATATATATATATATGTCTCACTTTGCCCCAGATCCATATAGTCATGTCTGTTCAAAACATTCTCTAATCACTTTAAGAGCAATATTTGAACCTTAAATTCATAGCATTATATTCTAACTAATATTGCCATCCAATTAATGCAACACCAGTGTTGCGACATAGAATATAAAATGAAATGACATGATTCCATATGATCTTTCTTTGCCCTCCCATTACTCAGTTTAGAATCAGCTACTTTACTGATGTAGCACCTTTAGATCGAATCATACTTGACCATAGGCTACTCACTAAAGTAGCAAGTACCAATTCTTTACTTCATAGTGTAGTCAAAAAGTCTTAAAGGCAATCCAAGAAGTCCCAACTATATAAGAACTTCTTTTAATTAGATTCACACAGTGAGGATATAGGGATTAACTATCTACTCACTTCTACATGGTCGCTAAACACATGTAATTCTTTTACATGTTGCAGTGAAGAAACTTTTAATAAGAGTGTACGCAATTCTCTAAATACACAATGCAGATCTTAGTTCAGTCATCCCAAAGTGCCTAACCTAAAATCTGTGTAGCTCACCATTATTTGGAGCCAATCACTAGATGGCATATCTGGTTCTTATACACAGGCTTAATAGATAGTGGAAAATTTATTACGGTCTTGCAAAAAATGACCTCATTTTGACTCCAATCAAGGCGACATTTATCAAATAAGTTTTAATGTCTCATCTCATCCCTGCTCGCCACGACTAGAGGTAAAGGCAATTGCTTGTGTGAGAAAGGCAATCAATGCTTGTTGTATGTTGCATACTTTCAGTCAATAATGACTTATTTCAGAGCAAGAAATAACAAATTCTAATAAAGCTAATATCAAAAAAATTCTAATAAAACTTATTTATTGAATTGAAATAAGAAGTTATAACATATGAATTACAAGCTTCGCAATCTCAAGGATCTACTATCCTTTGCATAAGTATATGTTGTTTCATAACCTCTTTTCTTGCTATGAAAAATATTCACAAAGTTTTACTTTGTGTCAATGTGTTTTGTCTTTCCATGATACTTCATATTTATTGCATAGGCTATAGTTGTTTGACTATCAATAGATATAGTCACATGTTTCAATGCTCTTTTATAATAAGCATGCACACTAGGAAACGTCTAAACCATATAGCCTCATGAACAATAGCAATGCAAGCGACTAACTCAACCAAAGCAATTTATTTTGCTTCTTACTGCTTCATAAAATTGCACCATTATTGTGATGTCCCCAGTTCCCCTTAAAACTGGGCCCTGTCCGGCCTAGACCTACATGGACCCTCGAGTTCATACTCGCGAAGTCAACGTAATCCTACTCAGCCTTTAATCTTTCTATCCTCATTACTTTAACAATTTAAATGTTGAGTTATTAGGTTATGCCAACTTCTAGTAATTACGCAGTAGAAATAAACTTTAACAAGTTTAAATAACTCAGATAATGTAAAGTTAGGCAATCTATAGTGTGGAACCCCAAAATAAACGGATAAACATGCATATCTAGTGACTAACAATATACAAAATGATAGTATATGATATCCTAAGTCACTCGACTCCAAATGTTTCCAATGTTATCAAAAATAGAAATGTGCAATAATCACAAGCAAAAAGGCAAAACGTACAATGATAAAAGGAAAGAAATCGCTTCGAGAGTCCTTAGAGGAAGTCACCAATCATCGGTCCCTTTCCCTTGCTAGTCTCTGCCTGATCTGCACCCACTATCACAAACTAAACGATGAGTACGTGATAAATTGAAAGTAATGCCAGAAGGATATAAAGAATAATTCAAGAATAATTGAAAAGCAAACCAAAAATCATACGGGTATTTAAACATAGATATATAACACAAATTTGTATGATAAACAGAATAACAAGCATTTTAATGATATTTGAGTGCATATTGATTCAAAAGAGGAAACTAAGCGGTCTAAAAACAACAACAATCCACAACAATCCAGTAAACGGGGAAGAATCACGTCGGGTTGGATAGCTGCACTGTAACGGCCCAGCCATGGGGCGCATCCCCTCTAGCACCGCACAGGCAATGTGAGCCATGGACCGCAGCCCCTCCCACACCATCTGGCTCCCCCCAAACTTGAACCTGCGCCCTGAAAGATAAGTACACAGGTTTAGCGAGTCTGGTACCACTGAGCTATTGAGGACTTCCCAGGAGGTCACCCATCCTAGTACTACTCTTGCCCACGCACGCTTAACTGCGGAGTTCTGATGGGATCCGGTGCCTTCGTGCTAGACTAGCTCAGTGGTACCAGACTCGCTAAACCTGTGTACTTATCCCTCAGGGTGCAGTTCGAGTCTGGGGGGCGAAAGACTGGTTTGGGGGAGCCAGATGGTGTGGGAGGGGCTGCGGCCCAGCCATGGGGCGCACCCCCTCTGGCACCGCACAAGTAGTGTGAGCCATGGACTGCAGCCCCTCCTACACCATCTAGCTCCCCCAAGCCAGTCTTTCGCCCCCCAGACTCGAACCTGCACCCTGAGGGATAAGTACACAGGTTTAGCGAGTCTGGTACCACTGAGCTGTCGAGGACTTCCTAGGAAGTCACCCATCCCAGTACTACTCTCGCCTAAGCATGCTTAACTGCGGAGTTCTGATGGGATCCGGTGCCTTCGTGCTGGACTAGCTCAGTGGTACCAGAATCGCTAAACCTGTGTACTTATCCCTCAGGGCGCAATTCGAGTCTGGGGACGAAAGACTGGTTTGGGGGAGCCAGATGGTGTGGGAGGGGCTGCGGTCCATGGCTCACACTGCCTGTGCGGTGCCAGAGGGGGTGCGCCCGATGGTTGGGCCGTTACATAAAAAAGGCGCCTTTTTATGTAACGGCCCAACCATGGGGCGCACCCCCTCTGGCACCGCACAGGCAGTGTGAGCCATGGACCGCAGCCCCTCCCACACCATCTGGCTCCCCCAAGCCAGTCTTTCGCCCCTAGACTCGAACCTGTGCCCTGAGGGATAAGTACACAGGTTTTGCAAGTTTGGTACCACTAAGCTGTCAAGGACTTCCCAGGAGGTCACCCATCCCAGTACTACTCTCGCCCAAGCACGGTTTCGCCCCCCAGACTCGAACCTGCGACCTGAAGGATAAGTACACAGGTTTAGCGAGTCTGGGGGGGGCGAATTCCTGGCTTGGAAGAGCCAGATGGTAGGGGAGGGGCTGCGGTCCATGGCTCACACTGCCTGTACGGTGCCAGAGGGGGTGCGTCCCATGGTTGGGCCGTTACACGCACCCCCGTAGGTAGTGTTCACGTTGACCCAACTAGCCAAAGCCCCAGGAGTACCTTTTCGACACTCTTAAACCATAGACACCTTAGCAAGGAATATAAAGAATGGAATTCCAATAGATAGCTCATGTCAATAGAAACAACAATAACGGAAAATGAATTACTACACAATTCCTTAATTAACCTACTAACTCAAATCAATCGATGCAAAAATTGTTCCTCGCGCAGTTCTAGTTCGTCTAAATTTGATTTCCTAAATTCCTGGTATTAATTTAGACCCAATTTGGTTGTATTAGATCATGTTATGTCCCTACATTAATGTCCAAAGTTTCCCAAAAGTTTTGAAAAATTTTAAAAAATAATCAGTTTTCACTGTTCGGGACGCCGCCATGTTCAAGCTCCCACGGCGTCACTTAAAGTGTGAGATTCAGGTCTCACTGGATCAGACGTCATGAGTGACGCCGCTAAGAGCAATTGTTCATGGCGTCATTTAAAGCGTCTCTTTATTTACCTCACTGGTTTGGATGGCATGGAGATTTGTACTCCACGGCGCCACTTGTGGCGCCTTTTGCAAGTTTTTGAATTTAGGGGTTTTTAGAACCCTGGCTCGCGTCACCGTGTTTTGAGCGTACCCCATCGTTGTTTGGTGATCCATTTCTCCAATATTCCCAAAAATCCAACAAAATAAGCAAAAAGAAAACCATACAACTTCAACCACCTACACATCCATTAATACACACCAAATCTCATAAATGATCACCAAACACTCCCAATAAATACCCAACATCAGTGTGCTCACTTTCAAATTTGGATTTTCAAGATAAACCCCTAAAAACCATATTCAAAATGCCTAAAATAGAATGAAAAGACTGGATCTTACCGTTGTCAACGTGTTGGATCAATCCCACGCCTTCAATCCATCACGAAATTGACAAGAATCACTCCCAACTCTCCCAATTTTCGTTGGATCAGTGGTGTGTGTTATGAGAAATTAGTGAGTCAACTCTCATCTCTCCCTTTTTATAGTCCCTGTTTTATCAAGTGTGTCACACATATCTCGAGCCACATCCCATGGCTCTCAACAAGGCTATCCAACAACTTTTTTCACTTTGTTTGTACAATTGGTCCTTTGTCCTTATCTTTTTGAGCATAAATAATGTAACGACCCAAATTCTCCACGACCCAACCTATGGGTATTGGGAGGTTCCACACGCGTTCACGAATGTCTTCAACAACTGTTGCAAAAATAATTAAACTTCAATTGGAACATAATTGGTGTGATGCGCCTGTAATTAGTGCTAGAGTAGCAATTAAAAACTTAAGCAAAAATTGTGAGACTAGAAAGGGCAATGAGAAGCAACACTAAATACGTGAAATGGAATAGTGACGTGGTCACATTTAAGAGGAGTAACTTTGACACCAAAAACTTTATTAGGATAGTTAAAATTAACAATATCTTGTTTAAAATAAAAGTTAATGATTCTAGTGAGGATGCAAATGAATCTTAGTTTCAAACAATGATAATTAAGTTAGTCCGGCTAGAAGGTTAAACTTGGAAAAACTTAATGTAAGATATAGAGGACTTGTACTCTTAAAACTAGTAACGCTCGATTAAGGATATGAATCATTGGCCTATAAATTCGATTTGAAGGTTATTACTATAGATCAAATTCTGTTGTTTCAGGTGATCTATTTTTTTTATCGAAAAATAATTTTTCGACTATATTGGACCATGATTTTTGTGTTGTTTTCGAGTTGATGTTTGTTGCACTTGATTGAAGTTTTCATGGAAAGATTCTACGTGTCTTTACAAAATTTAAAAAAGGCGAACTAGTACAAAAAAGAAACCGTTTATTTTCCTTGGTGTTCAAAAGATAAAGCGAATACACTTATACTCATTTCAAGAATTTGACGTCGTAATTTTGATCCTTACATAAAGAGTTTTACTGAATTTCAAAGTTTTGATTTGATAAAAATACAACGTATATTTTGAATCTATGTCACCATTATGTGTTTGGAACACAAAATTTACTTACCGTTATAGTTTACTTTTGAATTACATCGACTAAATCAATTTGAAAGGGGTTTTACGAATTGTTAGAAAACACGAGAAGAATTTCAGATGATTTTTATAAACTAAGCCTAGCTCGATTTGAAAAGTGGATTTGATGAAAATTCGACAGTTTAAAAAAAGGTTTTGATTCGGATTTGACTTCTTAATTGATTGAATTACAACATTCAAGTTTTTGATCGAGAATATGAAAAAGAAAGTTAAATCTAAATCAGTTATTGATAGGTTGAATATGAAAGATAAGGATCTCAAACTAAGAGTTAACATCGAAACATAAGTACGTGATGTACGGGATATCGAATGAGAAATTAAAGAATATCTCAAAAACAACTCAATAAGAAAATTCAATGAATACTAGTACACTCAAAGATAAGCGAGTTACTAAAATTTGAGGAGTATGCGATGACAGTACCATGATTGAATAATTAAGAAAAGTCTCAAATTGAAAAATATATACGAGTCAAATTAGTATAACGTGAAGAGTATATTACACAGTTAATGATGTTAAAATGAACTCAATGACAGGTGAATCATTAAAAATTGGCCCCAATGAAAATAATTTTTCTGATGTGATTGGATATATGAACTAACAACTCTTAAATCAAAATAAAACCTAACCTGATTCTTAAAATTGGGGATCCTAAAGTAGGATCGACCAATGAAAAAAAAAAATGAAAGAGTAATTCGGTGATGAGAAGAATTGCAAAACTCTAGATAGAAAATTCATACTACGAAAGCTTTTCGTAGCCATATAAATTACAAGGGGTACCCTGTTCAAGTACTTAAGATTTCCAATCAAAATGGTAATGTTACGAGGAATCATGTTGATTACTTATGGGAAGTAACTTAGAATACCATGATAAAAATAAACATTTCATTAAAAGTTTGGACTACCAAACCTAATGGTTGAAGAAAGAATAAAGGATCGGACCGACAGGTTGGCAAATAAATTAGGGATCCTAGGTTAGGATCAACTCTCCAATAAAGTGGATATTATGTAATTCGCATGAAACAATAATTAGGGATGATAAGAAAATACCCTAAACTAGCAATGAAACTTGAATATGAGTAGAGAAGAAATTTTTTAAAACTTCACACCGTTAATAATTGTTAAACAAAATGTGTGGTTTACACTTGAAAGTCTGAGAGCTTAGTATAAGTCCAAAAGTGAAAGCCTTGATTTGATGGTCTAAGATAATTTAAAAAACAAACAAGTGGTTAAGCAATAGGTTTAGAAATGATCTAGTGTCGAAGATATCAATACGTGGTGATAATGCACGAACAATCAAGGATGATGCCTTAACAAGGGATAAAAACATGAGAAATCTATATGACATAAAGGTTTTCCTAAGCATGGGAAGAAGTGATGAATCATGACCATGAGTTTGATCTACATTGAAAGTAAGATCATTGGGTAAATGATATTGACAATATATATATATATATGTATATATATAAGAAAAACTGAGAACATAAACATTGGTGTTGGTAAATTAAGCTTGATAATAATGTCGATAAGAGTAAAGTTTGAATATGAGGTCTTTTTGAATTATTTCTGTGAGAAATCACGAATATTCTTACTTTCAAGAATCACTGAATTTAGAGAAAAAAGGGAGAACATCATGAATAGCTTCGTACTAAGTATAAGCAAGAAAACCATAAGCTAAACAATATAAGAGAATTTTTGAAGTAAGTATAAACATGAATTTGGGTACCTTGAATCAAACCTTTAATAGCAAGTCATGCAAGGTAAACCTATGTGAATTCCACATACACCGATCTGTACTTTATTGTTGGACGATCCAGCAAAACGTATATGAAGTGTGATAATAGTAACACACGAGTGTAATAAATTGAAATGTAAGGGTGAGTTATGAACTTGAAAATATTTGAGTCGTAGTGAGTTACGAGACCTTAATAACCATGCCAGAGATATAGGCTGGATAATCTCGAGGAATGACATGGATGCCAAATTTTTTTTTTAAAAAAAAGTTAAAGAACCATGTTCCTCTGTGAGTGGAAAACTTTAAATAACCCATAAGAGCTAAGAATTAGCTCAGAACGGTGACATTAAGTATTGGTGCACCAAAGGTGAACCTAACTGAGTCAAGATAATTTAAAACGCTCACTCAGAAATCCTGAAAGTCATACGCTACGTGGACACGATGCGAAAAGGCTCTCAGAAATAGAGTGTGTGATATGAGACCTTAGTATGAAACAAAGATGACGATATGATATACCGCATATGGATGAGAGTTGAATTTCGCTTAGGGTTGGCAGTGATCTTAAATGTTCCTCAAGATTACGAGGGTGGAAGTTTATTGCGTAAGTTAATAGTCAAATGTGACAGAGGGGTTGCAAAGCGGACCATCGGTAAAGAGTTGACTTGAATTATGAACCTACAAGAATAAATGTTGATAAATGTACAATCGGTAATGATGTTAATGCATATCTCCGAAAGGAATGCTAAATCTGCTCATTTGTAGCCTCCACAGATAAGTCACAATGACATGATGAGTCACACGTTGATATATATAAAGGAGATGATGACTGAAATGGTGTGCTAGTGTCCTTGATATGATGGATGGCTATTTTTTTCCTACTACCAGGTGGTGGTATGTTTGTACTGCCAGATAGGCAGATACTTCTTTTCGACATAGATAGACACCATATCACATCTCAATATTGTTCTTTGTTGTGTGAATGATTCGAGTGCACATTATGGCTTCAGTGGAGCTTACAAAGGAATACCCCATAAATGCGTAGCGATATGAGGAATTGACATGTAGTTAAGTATAAAAGCTTTATTGATGACCTACATGAGGTGGGTTTTATGAATTTTAGTTTGTAAGATGAAAATAAAAAAATGAGATATATTAAAGTCAGGAGTAAAATTTTATTTCACGTGGGGAAACGGCCAGAGCATGCAGGTGAAGATGGCCTCAGTTAAACAATGGGTCGGAAAGAAATCGTTATGGACAGACACCAAACTACGTTGTACTTTACTTTAGCTTTTGAGAACGAAAGTTCTTAAAATTGGAGATATTGCAACGACTCAAATTCTGCATGACCCAACTGATGGGTATTTTGGTAATTTCATGATAAAAATATGTTGGGTGTTTGACGTGGAAATACAATTCTAAACTTATCAAATTAAATATGAGTTAGGGATAAGTAAAGTTTTATTTTAAATAATAAAGCCCAATTGAGATTATGACCCAAAAGGGAATTTTAGACAAGTTGTAAATAATCACGACCCTAATCCCTAACCCTAATGCTATTTAAGAAAATCAAAGAAAACCCTAGCCCCAATCTTGTTAAACACCCACGTATAGAGGAAGAGAGTAAGAGGAGGGTTCAAGCTCAAGAGAGGTACAACCTCACTTCCCTCCTTGATTTCTTTATTATTTATTGAAGATTTGGAGACCAAAAGGTCGATGGCATCGACAACGACAAACATGCGAGGAAAATAGAGAAGAAAAGAAAAAGGAAAGATTTGATCTATGTTAGAATGATATTTTGGAAAGGATTTAGAGTCAAAGACTCC
Source organism: Stephania japonica (assembly GCA_039657345.1). NCBI lineage: Eukaryota > Viridiplantae > Streptophyta > Magnoliopsida > Ranunculales > Menispermaceae > Stephania > Stephania japonica. Next base: position 40,801,264 of record CM077559.1, read on the forward strand.
ATTGAAGGCATGATGAGACTCTAATACTCTCTAGATTTATTGTCATAATGTTGGTATTTGTGACGGCCCCAATTTCCTATGCAATTGGGTACGCCCGGCCTAGACCCGTGCAGGCCTCGAATCATCACTCGGCAACCTGACGAGCCTAGTCAGCCTCCAATCATTCAATTATACAATTTATGAAAGAGTTATTGCAAATTTTACGCAGCAGAAAGTAAATAAACTAAATATAAGGGGAAATAACTCAATCAAGGGAAATATAGGAATTCTATAAATGTGAAAAACGCCAAGTATTCATGTACAATTCGATAAACATATATACATGATACCAGTCTCACCAAAAATGTCAAGTTCCATAATCCAAAAAAAATATAAGTATGAAACGATATACAAATAAGCAAAACATAAAACCTACTAAATAGTCTCCAAGTCCAGCTGCTAATCCTTACAAAAAGTTGCCTAAGCAGGGCTCCTTGCCTCTACTGCACTCTGCTCTATCTGCACCTACCATCACAAACTAGACGGTGAGCAGCTGAAGAAATCGAATGTAATGCCAGAAGAAGATAACAGTAATTCATGATATAACAAGTAAAGTAGTCTAAATATCATGCGGTAATAGAAAGACTGGAATTTAAATAAATCAAGTGCATGATAAACAGACTAATAAATATCAATTGAATTTCAAGTTTGTTCTAAGGAATCAAAAGAGGCCCATAAATAGTCTAAATCATAGCATAACGACAAAGACCTCGCGAGATCTTCTCGGGCATCGACATAAGCGAAGGCACTGATATGATGGGAGGGACACAAGCCCACCCACCCAGTACTCGGTGTCACATGGTCACTAAGGGTGATCACACACTCTTGTACAAGAGTGCCCGTGTTTTATCCCTCTAGTGTAGGTCCTAGTACTATTGAGACGAAACACTTACTTAAAGAAACACACAACAAGGAATAGAATGGAATACCAAAAATAGAGCATAACGAATTTGAATAAATGATAATGAATCACATGACATTTTCTTACTGGCTTACAAATCATACATAAGCTTGTGACAAATGTACTTAACTGACTAATCGTAGCTTGTAGATACTCTCGCGTCCCTAATGCATATCCCCGAGTTTCCGCTACCTGACAAGGTTAGAAACTCTAATTAATGGGTCGAGTCATTACTAATCCTATGTTGAAACCCTAGTGTTTTCCAATGTTTTAATGACTCAAACAACTCGATAATTCGATCGGTAAATCAAACCAAAAACACAACGAAACACAATGACTCTCTTGGGTGTTATAACCATACCTATGTAAGCTTAATTATAAGTCTTTGGCTCGGCTCAGTCGTATGTGGGTCATGCCATAGCTTCGAGAGCTGGCAGCATGACCAAAACATCATGACCATTTCACCACATGTTATCACAACATATACACTAAACCATAACCACACTCATCATGAACCCCGACCAATAACACACACATATATAAAACCAATATCGTACTTGACGCATATATGTTCTCACGTAGACATGAACTCAAATCACTTAATCATATATTCATGCCATGAGTTCTTCATTGAAAGAAATTTAACATCACATATCCTTGAAACATAACAAAAATCGAATACCCATCAAGACCATGAACTATTGTAGTATCATGTTGATGTTCTCCGACATTGGGGAGGGGTCACCACGACATTGAGTTGCCAGAAAACCCCTCAACCAGATCGTATTCCCACCATACATACGATTACGAACTTGACGTTGAAATTCATATGAAATGATAACAAAAATAAAGGAAATTGTTTAAACACCACAACTCTTCTCTACCTTCACTCTTTTTAGGCCACTTCGAGAGTCGTGAGACACAAACATGGACTTAGCTTGGTCCCCAACATCTCTAGTTATGGTGGCACAGCAGTGGCTTCGCCCATTCAGGCGATTTTTCGGCGAGTACTCAAAATAGTCAAGATAAGCTATCAACAACCCATTTACCTACAACATACTTACCAAACATCGCACACCAAGAAAGTGTATACCAACCGTGACACACAACACACACACCACAGCCCAACATCTTAACAGTGAGACACAACATACATACTCCACACCCCAGCGTCTCAACAGTAAGACACACACATAAACCTCACGAACCACCCACATCATACTGTCCAAAACAGTCACGAAATCCACAACCACTGTAATGGGGGTGCTTTGAGACGTCGGGACTCCACTGAACCACCGTGATGCTTTCCCCGACCATTCCCTAGTCATTGCATCGATCACCACCACAAAAGTCATCAAAACAGCGAGGCATAATCTAAATGGGAAGAAAAACAGTAACACCAAGCAACACTCTACATCCACCATGAATAGAGGAGGCTCCGAGACCGTCGAGTTGACCTCGACCAGTCCCAATCACGGTCGTCCACCACCCATAACAGTGGCAGCAAACAAATACAACACATTCATATGGAATAATAAGACAAACAGTGAGAGAATGAGAGAGAGAGAGAAAAAAGACACTCACTCTCAACTCCACCGAGCAGAGGGACATCAGGCGAGGTCTAACCACCACTACAACAGGCGGAGTCTTGGTAGCAAAGGTGCCACCGAAATAGATGAGAGAGAACAAACCGAAAGAGAGAGTGACGAATCTTTGGTGAGCTCGTCCACTGCTGGGGTCCCGGGGACTAGTGCTGGTTTATCAACGGCGAGAAAAGGAGGGTGGCGGTGGTGACGTCCAGCCGAGAGGAGGGAGGGAGAATGTCAGGTCGAGAAGGGCGGTGAGTGAGCAGAGAAGCCGAGAGGGAGAGGGAGAGAAACCGAGACCGAGAGAGAGAGAGAGAGAGAGAGAGAGAGAGAGAGAGAGAGAGAGAGCTCACCTCCGACGACCAGCAACTCCGGCGTGGTCCGGTTCGGTGAGGCCGAGTGGAGAGAGGAGGGGTGGCAGCAGTGAGCTTGAAGAAGGAGATGAATAGTGAAGTAGGGTTTATTACAAACATTATATATATATATTACTCAAAATGACTCTTTTGCCCTTGAATTTAACACTTGCACATTTTAAAATATTTGCCCTTATGTGTCTTTTACCTCATCATCTTAACTCAACACAAATACAAATCTCAATGCCAATTTTATGGCTCTCCTCATCAAGCTGTGTCACTTAACAATTTTTATCACCTAGCCCGTGAAATGCATAATTAACCAACTCCCACGTTCAAACAACATTCCTCGGTCCGTCTTTCTCCGTAAATTGGTTCGCCGCGCTCGTTTTCTCACCACATCCCGTCAACTAATTAATTAAATTATTAAAAAATTCATTTATTTGTATGTTTTACTCCCCCATTTACCTAGGCGTAACCTCACTCAACTAAAAATCTCCTGAATGGCTCGAGACCCGTAAAATACTAAAATACTAATACACACAACCAAAGAATCATAAAATCACTTCGGCGTCGACTCCCGAAGTTCGAAATACTGCCTAGTATCACGTAGCTGGGTCACGTTCCTAACAAGTGTAACACATGTCAGTTAAAAATTTAGGGTTGTTACAGTCTCCCCCACTTATTAGAATTTCGTCCCCGAAATTTACTAATAAGTAAACTAAACTAACGACTTTACTGCTCCTCTTCGAAACTCCTAAAGAGACTGATAAAACTCAGAGTGAGTCATTTCTTGACTCCGACCCATTCATGACCCTTCAGTGGAGAGACCTTCAAGTATCAATAATCTCCCCGAATTATACTGAAGCTCAACGTGATACTCGTCAAGTATTTCTTCTGCCACTCCTAGGCACTTTTAAGTCTCGAGCAAATCTATCCACAATTACCCATATGCTATCGTGACTACGAGGAGATCGGGGCAACCACTAACGAAATTCATATTAATATGTTCCCACTTCCATCGAGAAATGGGTGGGGGCTGTTGTAACGACCCAAATTAATTAAATCATGATTTATGTTAATCACGAGGATTAACAGGTAATTTGGGCGTTATGTGGATAGTTGGGTTAACTTGAAAATGAGCACCCAGGCTTGTATTATGTTATTTGTATATGTTGTATGTCTATTATTGTGATGGGAAAGTTATTATTATTTATATAAACATCACATGGGTGTAACTTAATGTCGGGCGAGGTTGAGCGTCGGGGTTTCGTGGTGTGAGTCAGGCCAACACGGGGGTTCTGAAGTAGTAAAGCCAGGTGTTGGGTTTTGATTTGATTAAATTTATTAAGCATGACTAAGGTGGAGGATTTAATTTAATGGAAATTTAATATAACCTTAGGATAAAATTATAATTGGTGCAGTAAGTGTGGGATCACCTCGGGGTGCGTGCGGGACACGGGGCACCGGGTGCCTAGTGGTCGGGAGACTAGTATGACCCTATTTATAAATTTTGGAAATTTATTGAGTAGATTTGGTAATTTATATAGGCCAAATCAATTGGAATTGTAAAGTCTTATAGTTGTGGCTGGATAAGTTGGCATCAGTTGGATGTTTCTCGGGAAGCACAACAAGGCAGTTTGAGGTCACCAGTGTTAAGATAAGGTGTTAGTGAGTTGGGTGACACAGGGTGATTGGTAACCACAGGATTGTCCTCGAGATGGGTGTACACAGTTGATCAAGAACCAACTATATATACATGTTTGATCGGTCAAATGGAGAAGAAAGGAAGAGAGGAAATTGAGAAGAGGAGAGAATCGGTGGGAGAAGAAGGAGAAGTGGAGGATCAAAAGCTGGAGATTTGAAGGGTGATTGAGGCGTCCAACAACAACAACAACAAGATCCCAAGGTATGATTCATCAAACTTGGGTGATTTATGAGATTTCGGTTTTGTTGAAGAATTTGAGGAAATTCGAATTTAAAGGAAATAAAATCCTGTATTTTGTTGAGATTTAGTGCTCATGAGGTTGGTATGACATGGGTTGGATATTTGACCAAATTTGAGAGAATTTGGAATAGTTTTGAAAATGGGTTTGAAAATGGAAATTTTTGTAAATTGTGGATTTTGGTATTTGATTATGGAAATTCATGTTTAAATGGTGTAATTAATGTGATTGATGTTTTATGGAAGTATGGGAATCAAATTTATGGGTTGTAAGTTATTTGGAGTTCAAAATTTTAAATTGGAAATTTCCTGGACAGCGAGCAATTAGCGCGCTAATTGGAGAAATTAGTGCGCTAATCACACTGAGTGAAGAGTGATAAAGATCAATTAGCGCGCTAATTGATCTCATCAGCGCGCTAATTGTCCACTGAAACTTAAAAATTGGGAAAATGAAGAAATAAGCCTAAATAACATCATAAACCCATTAATTGACCATTAATCTTCACAAATGAAACCCAGGAAGCTCGAGACGGTAAAAATTGAGTCGGGAAATTAGTGGATGATCAGACCGGGGGTATTTTTGGGATTGTGAGCGCGGATTGAGGTATGTAAAACCCAATTGAACACTACTATTGCATTTACTTATTCTATTCATTGAGCTTTATTTCTTTGTCAATCTAAATCCGATTGTGATGGGAACGATAGCGTTCCGGCGGTTTTTCGGGTGTGTGGGGTTTTTTCTTCTCAAATGTATTTGGTGACTAGGATACAATCAACGGGGTCTTTGGAGTAGGGTATGACTGGCCCACTGATCCTAGCTTCACTGGCGGTATTTATTGCACACCCAGTTTGTTTTCTTGGTGTTGGTATTCATGCATTTCCTTTTGAGCAGTTGCCTGCATTATTTTTCTTGATAATTGCATGATTATTCCACACTATTTATTGGCTTCTACTCATATTCATAAATTGTGATGCATTGTGGTTTTCCTTGGGATTTTACTTACTGGACTCGTTATCTGGTTTTTGTGATAACGAGTGCAGATACCAGTATCAGCAGGGGTAAGAAGATCTTTGGCGATTATATCTGTCTTGCCTACACTGAAGCCTGCTAGTACATATGTTGCTAGTGTATTATGTTGATATTTTGTATTACTTTGGGATGAGAGACTACAACCACTTCCATACTTGTATATATATATATTGGTATAGTTGATCGCCTATATGCAAGTATAGCCGGGTTTTCCACTATAGATTGAATTAAATAACTTTATATAATGTTTCTTTTATTAAGACAAGACTTCCGCTGTTGCTTATGGATAAATAGCTCTAATTTGAAGATTCTTAGACGATGGATAGAGATATGACGTGGCAGTTACTTCTGGTGCAAGAGCTGGAGAAGTAACTGTTAGCACGGGGCGACCCCAGAAATTGGGGCCGCCACAGTTGGTATCAGAGCTTAGGTTTGAGAAACCTGGTGTTGAGGAGCTTAGGTTTGAGAAACCTGGTGTTAAGGAACCTAGGTGGGAGGATGGAATGGAGGTTATAGTTAGCTCTGATATGGTTACATTTGATATCAGATTGAGGTCAAACTTCAGGAATTGGAGTTAAACAAGAGCATAAATTTTAATGAACTTAGATGTGGAAACCCGATGAATTGCCTAGAACTTTAGTTGGGAAGTGACTGTGAGGCGGGTAGATTTAAGGAATATATATATACGTGTATGATTTGATTTTGTATTACATATGGTATACGTATATGCTGAGTTTGGTCCGACGCACGTTTAATGGTGCAGTTTTTGATGGACGGACAGACTCCGACTATTGCTCCGTCTATTGTTCAGCCGGAGGTTGGTGATGCAAGTGATACGACATGTGAGATGGTGACTCTGCAGTCGTTATTGCAGAGGGTCATGGAGCAACAAGTTTTACATCAAGCACAGATGGCAGAGGTTGTCGAGTACATTCGGGGTCGACGAGATAGGAGTCCCGAGCACCAGACGAGAGATGAAGGGAAGGTGGTGAATGCTACCACATCTGTACTTGTTGAGCAGCAACGACAACAACCTTCGCCACAAAGACCAAGTATAGACATCAGGGTGACTGGGACAGGGGTCAGAGTGACCGGAGTCAGGGTCAAGGATTTGATGACAGGTATACTGGGAGGCGTAAGACACGCAGATGTTTTAAATGCGGTCAGCGAGGACACTTGCGATATGAGTGTAGAACACTATCACCACGATAGGATCAGGATCCAGATAGGGACAGAGTGCACGGGGTGGCACAACCAGATACAGGAGCTACCAGGCAGACTAGGAAGAGAGAGACGCGCAAATGTTATAAATGCGGATAGAGAGGACATCTAAGGGTTAGTTGCCAGACACCGACGGTTGCAGTAGTCGAATATCATAGAAGACGTCGACTACAAGCTGCAGAGGAATCGCAACAGAGAGAGGTTAGGGACAGACAATGCGAGCTGGTGAGGAGTGAGACTATGCAACAATCAGAAACTCCGACTAGGACACCAAATGCGGCTAATTCTATTGTGCCAGGTACTGGAGGTTCACAGGAGGGATCGCCACATGTTTCGAGATGTATTGATTGTGGAGTGAGGGACATATACACGGGGAATGTGCGTTGATCTGGATGGCATCGGTATTGGTGGAGCTGTTGAGTGTTTAGGCTTCAGGTTTAGAACGTATCTGAACAATATGTTGGGCAATTACTGAAAAGAGTCAAGTATATTTTTGTGTAAATTATGAAAATTGGTAGTGCTATGTATAAAAACTATTAAGTTGTTTCCATTTTGGATACAAATGAAACTTGAGGATGTTTGTTAAGATATATGTATGGTATAGGAATATTATGGAGAATGGATGGTTGTTCAAACACCGTAACAAGAGAAATGGTATATTTTGGGTAATCAAAAATTTGAGGCCAAATTTAGACAGTATTGATGACATTGAGGGAACACAGACTGAGTGTGAAAATTCAGAAGGTGAAGTTCCGGGGCATGTTATCAATAGTTAGAACATATCCTTTATGGAAGAAAGATTTTAAGTGGTGATTGAGCTAATGTTATTAGAGGTTGTTGCCGAGATACGGAGTTCTTTTGTCTAGCAAGATATTCCGGTGGTTTATACATTATTTCTCCATAATTGCAGCACCAATGACGAGGCTGACAAAAGAAGGATGTTTTCTTTTAGATGGTCTAAGGAGTGTGAGGAAGCATTCCTGGAGTTGAAGTAAAGATTGATTTCTGCACCAGTATTGACATTTTCTGAGTCAGTGAAGAGTGTGATCAGTTACACTGATGTTTCAAGGACTAGACTGGGATGTGTTCTGATGCAAGAGGGACGACCAGTGGCTTGCTTATCCAGGCGATTGCAATCGCATGAATGTAGTTACTCTGTATATGATTTGAAGCTTGCGGCAGTTGTATTTGCGTTAAAGCTTTGGAGGCGTTATCTGTATGGAGAGAAGTTATGCTTTACACCAACCATCAGAGTCTATGCTACATTTTCACACAAAAGGATCTTGATATACGTCAGATGAGATGGTTATAGCTGCTAAAAGATCCTGATTTACGATCGAGTATCATCTTGGTAAGGCCAATGTGTGGCGGATCTTTTGAGTAGATGCAGAGTCGACAGTCAGAGCAGTATGCAATATATGGGACTGTTGGATGCAGCATCAGTTATGAGCATGTAAAACATTGCAGCTACGCATGATGCTCAGATTTGCGATTAGATGAGGGTACCGACAGTGTCACTAGGGTAAGTAATCAGAGTGTTAGAGGGCTGATGGGCTCGATGCGCGGTTTATTGGTTTGGCACGGGATTCCGAGTGCACTGATTGGGCGAAGACGTCTGACGGAGGTTTACAACACCGAGGTCGATTATAGGTACCAGCAGTGCTAGAGATACGTGATAATGTTTTAGAGGATGCGCACAGGTTACGATATGCAATTCATCTGGGCAGAACCAAAATGTATCACAATTTACGAAGAATGTTTTGGTGGCTTGGGATAAATGTCTGAAGTGGAAGAGTAAATTCGGAGGTGTCAGACATGTCAGCAGGTGAAAGTGGAGCATAGACAACCTGGTGGATTGTTGCAGCCATTAACTATTCTTTGATGGAAATGTGAAATTTTTTTACCATAGATTTTTGTCAGGAAGTTATCATAGACATTGGGGCTACATAAGGCGAATGGGGAAGTGATGACAGACTACATGAGGTGTCGATCTCCATAATAATCGACAGGGATCTCAGGAGGACTTTGGGGTTCTGAGAAACGATGTAGGAGTAGTTGGAGGTTCATGGGAGGACTATCTATTACTGTGAAAGTTCGCTTACAACAACTATCAAATTATTATCGGGCTATCGTCATTTGAGGCCTTGTATGGGAGGCCCTGCAGATTTTCAGTACGTTGGGCAGAGCCGGAGGATACAGTTATGATAGGGTCAGGGATGATTATGGATCACACAGGAAAATTTGGCAAAATTCGTCAGAGGCGGCGAAGATGGTGAAAGACTTTATGTGGTTTAACACCACTTATTTTTATGGGGTGAGCGATCCGAGTTAGTTGGGTGTTAGTTGATGACGCATCGACAGCTACATCAGTTATTGGAAGTGCTGGAGGTTGAACAGGCACGAATTTCGGGGTATTGCCTGAGAGGACAAATGGCGGCCTGGTGGATGACTTATACTGATACACAACCAAAGCTGACGACTTGGGCAGAGTTTTATCAGCTGTTCTTACATATATATTTCGATAGAGGTACAACTGAGGCTCAGAGAGGAGTTTCTCGCGTTGAGGCGGGGTACCATGTTTGTGCTTGCATACATGGAGAGATTTAGGTATTTGATGCAGTACGTCATAGATGTGGTGAACATCGAGAAACTCCAGATTTATTACTTCATCAGGGGATTAAATGCGAAGATCGTTGATGTTATTGTTGCGAGTGGAGTCGACACTTTGCAGGCTTTATATACGATAGGGTTTTTGGCTCGTGAGACATATTTGTTGCAAAACGAGGAGCGATCAGATCAAGTTGGATAGAATTCTCGGTCTAATCACAAGCCGAAGAAACAGAGGGATGATGAGTTTAGCAGCCAGTGTAGGCCAAAGATAGGGTCGATGTTGTTGCACTGTTGATCCGGGAAGAGACTAGACAGGCTGTTGAGGATACTTATGAGTTTAATTGCTTATTTTGTTGTTTTATTTCGTAGGTGAAGCTATTATTTTATTACCTAAGCGATTGAGGACGATTGATGTGTTCACCGGAGGATGTTGATGGAAAATTGATTGATCATGCGATACACAAGGCCATAGCGAGGGCTATCGGGTGACAGACTAGGATTGAGCGTTATCACTGGTGGATTCCCAGATGGATGTGTTATGGGCAATGGGCCAGGTGATGCGTACACTAGTGGGAATCCCGACGTACCAGAGTATGGTTTAGGACTGAGTCGCGGATGAGCTGGGATGTCAGCAACGATCGACGAGTCATCGAGACATTATTCACACAAGATAGAACATGCGTGAGGTGAAGGGCTGGTGGGGTGTACCATTGGTGGGATCTCAGATGGAAAAGATTCTGAGTGAAGGACCAATTGATATGCATTGGTGGAATCTCAGATGGAAAAGATTCTGGGTGAAGGACCAATTGATACACACACTGGTGGGATCCTGACGTATTGGAAGCAAGTTCAATAAAGTTTGACCTTGTGAATGGGTGCGGTTCGAAGAACTGGGGAATTTTACTCGGAATTGTTCAATTTCGAGGACGAAATTCTTTTAGTTGGGAAGAATTGTAACGGCCCAAATTAATTAAATCAGGATTTATGTTAATCACGAGGATTAACAGGTAATTTGGGCGTTACGTGGATAGGTGGGTTAACTTGAAAATGAGCACCCAGGCTTGTATTATGTTATTTGTGCATGTTGTATGTCTATTATTGTGATGGGAAAGTTATTATTATTTATATAAACATCACATGGGTGTAACATGATGTCGGGCGAGGTTGAACGTCGGGGTTTCGTGGTGTGTCAGGCCAACACGGGGGTTCGAAAGTAGTAAAGCCAGGTGTTGGGTTTTGATTTGATTAAATTTATTAAGCATGACTAAGGTGGAGGATTTAATTTAATGGAAATTTAATATAACCTTAGGATAAAATTATAATTGGTGCACTAAGTGTGGGATCACCTCGGGGTGCGTGCAGGACACGAGGCACCGGGTGCCAAGTGGTCGGGAGACTAGTATGACCTTATTTATAAATTTTGGGAATTTATTGAGTAGATTTGGTAATTTATATAGGCCAAATCAATTGGAATTGTAAAGTCTTATAATTGTGGTTGGATAAATTGGCATCAGTTGGATGTTTCTCGGGATGCACAACAAGGCAGTTTGAGGTCACCAGTGTTAAGATAAGGTGTTAGTGAGTTGGGTGACACAGGGTGGTTGGTAACCACAGGATTGTCCTCGAGATGGGTGTACACAGTTGATCAAGAACCAACTATATATACATGTTTGATCAGTCAAATGGAGAAGAAAGGAAGAGAGGAAATTGAGAAGAGGAGAGAATCGGTGGGAGAAAAAGGAGAAGTGGAGGATCAAAAGCTGGAGATTTGAAGGGTGATTGAGGCGTCCAACAACAACAACAACAAGATCCCAAGGTATGATTCATCAAACTTGGGTGATTTATGAGATTTCGGTTTTGTTGAAGAATTTGAGGAAATTCGAATTTGGAGGAAATAAAATCCTGTATTTTGTTGAGATTTAGTGCTCATGAGGTTGGTATGACATGGGTTGGATATTTGACCAAATTTGAGAGAATTTGGAATAGTTTTGAAAATGGGTTTGAAAATGGAAATTTTTGTAAATTGTGGATTTTGGTGTTTGATTATGGAAATTCATGTTTAAATGGTGTAATTAATGTGATTGATGCTTTATGGAAGTATGGGAATCAAATTTATGGGTTGTAAGTTATTTGGAGTTCAAAATTTTAAATTGGAAATTTCCTGGACAGTGAGCAATTAGCGCGCTAATTGGAGAAATTAGCGCGCTAATCACGCTGAGTGAAGAGTGATAAAGATCAATTAACGCGCTAATTGTCCACTGGAACTTAAAAATTGGGAAAATGAAGAAATAAGCCTAAATAACATCATAAACCCATTAATTGACCATTAATCTTCACAAATGAAACCCAGGAAGCTCGAGACAGTAAAAATTGAGTCGGGAAATTAGTGGATGATCAGACCGGGGGTATTTTTGGGATTGTGAGCGCGGATTGAGGTATGTAAAACCCAATTGAACACCACTATTGCATTTACTTATTCTATTCGTTGAGCTTTATTTCTTTGTCAATCTAAATCCGATTGTGATGGGAACGATAGCGTTCCGGCGGTTTTTTGGGTGTGTGGGGTTTTTTCTTCTCAAATGTATTTGGTGACTAGGATACATCAATGGGGGTCTTTGGAGTAAGGTATGATCGAGCCACTGATCCTAGCTTCATCAAGGTATTTATTGCACACCCGGTTGTTTTCTTGGTGTTGGTATTCATGCATTTCCTTTTGAGTAGTTGCCTGCATTATTTTTCTTGATAATTGCATGATTATTCCACACTATTTATTGGCTTCTACTCATATTCATAAATTGTGATGCACTGTGGTTTTCCTTGGGATTTTACTTATTGGACTCGTTATCTGGTTTTTGTGATAATCGAGTGCGGATACCGATATCGTTAGGGGGGTAAGAAGATCTTTGGCGATTATATCTGTCTTGCCTACGCCGAAGCCTGCTAGTACGTATGTTGCTAGTGTATTATGTTAATATTTTGTATTACTTTGGGATGAGAGACTACAACCACTTCCATACTTGTATATATATATATATATATATATTGGTATAGTTGATCGCCTATATGCAAGTATAGCCGGGTTTTCCACTATAGATTGAATTAAATAACTTTATATAATGTTTCTTTTATTAAGACAAGACTTCCGCTGTTGCTTATGGATAAATAGCTCTAATTTGAAAATTCTTAGACGATGGATAGAGATATGACGTGGCAGTTACTTCTGGTGCATGAGCTGGAGAAGTAACTGTTAGCACGGGGCGACCCCGGAAATTGGGGCCGCCACAGCTGTAGTAGTCCTCCAGGTTGTCGATGCCCAGCTTCTCCGCGCTGGCATGTCACACGCTCGAACAATTTTGATACCTCAAAAATCATCCCTGGCTACCAAAAGAGATGCCGCATGTCGGCACACATCTTAGGTTGACCCAAATATACAACAAAACGAGAATGGTGAATCTCCTGCAGTATCTCGTCACACGCATCAGCTACCAATAGAAACCCTAGTCGCCCGTAATACCTCTAGCATGAGTCTGTCAATCGACTTTTGTCTGAGCAATTTGAACTATCGACCATCTCACTGCACCGCTGGTATGACTCATCATCTTGCTATCCCTCGCGCACAATGCCAAATGAGACGGTCTGCAACATCGTTTGATCACGTATTTGTGTCCTGGTATTCGTTGGCACGTCCGTCGAACTCATCAACTCGGCTGCCTCACGTAAACCACGCTCGTAGGTCCTTTGACACACGACTACCTCAACATCAAATACTTTGCAGCCCAAAGCATTAGCAACAACGTTAGTCATCCCCGGATGGTACTAAAATAAGAAGTCGTAGTTCTTCAAGAACTCAAGCCAATGCCTCTGTCTCGCTCCAGCACTATGAAACCCACGAAGATCTCCCATTCGTCTTCTCGTATCAACCAATCAAATCACGTAATGTTTATAACTAGTCCGCACCAACTAAGGCTTCGAACTCTAACAACTCTAGTACTCGCATGTCTACTAGAGACTCATTGCCCCCTAACACTACCGAAATGTCAAGACTATGCACATTAGGGTATATCGCATCCTGACAACCGTGACTAGGCTTGAGGTCTGCTACGTCTAACGAGTTTACAACCCTAACATGTCTACCAAGCGCACAACAACCAAGGAATTGACCTAACTCAAAACGAACGTAATATGCATGCAAGTACCGCAAATGAAAACCATACCCTCAATACTGTGTCTGGACGCCCCCTGGTCTGGCTCAACATCAGCTTGAACACGTTTCCTCTAGTGCTGGTGGTGCTGTGGCGGTGCTCTCTTTGGCTGAGGGCACTCCCTCTGAATATGGACAACCTGTTCGCATCTGTAACACGTAAGGGTATCCAGTGATCTCTGAGTCTGGCTCTGGCCTCGTCCCTGTATAGAACCATGAGTCTGGGTCTGACTAGACCTCTGCGTCTTCCTCTGCTTGTCTTCTTGGTCGTATCCCTGCTCTCAGTAGTTTGCCTCTGCGACTGCTGTCATGTCGACTAAGCTGCGGTGGATGACTGGCAAAACTTGGCACGGGTGGAATGACCGATACCAGTCGCGTGGTCTGTTGTGCAACAGATCCTACACTCTATGTCCTATGCTCACGAGTAGCCCATCTATTCCTCTTTCTTTTCCTGTCCTGCTGATAGTGGCTATCTGATCGGGTCTCTGCTTTGTTCGCCCTAACCTCCTCCAGATGCGTGAGCAAGTAACTCTCCCTTGCCAAACTACGCTCGTATGCTCTCTGCAAGCTCTCCAGCTCAGCCGTAACAACAAATCCTCCGACTACGGGTAGTAGACCCTCGGTAAAGTAGTAGACTCGATCAGCCTCAGTATCTGCGGATCCTCCAACATAAGGTAGCAGTGAAATAAACCTACCCATATAGTCCATCACTGACTCATCGGTGCTCTGCCTCAGTGCCATGAACTCGTTCCTCTTCGCTCGAAGAACAGTCGGCGGGAAGTACTTCTGGTTAAATTGAGTCTTGAAGTCGATCCAATATCTCGGAATGCCTCTGGTAGTAACGATAGTCGTCCACCAATCATCTGCCTCCCCTTGTAGCATAGATGAAGAAATTTTCGCCCTCATGTGGTACTCAGTCGCGATGATGGTATGAATTTTCTCATGATTCTTCAGGAATAGCTCTGCCGCGGCTATATCTGTACCACCAAAGAACTTGACTGGATCGTGCCTCTTAAATTCTCTCCACTGCCTCGCCTCAGCAATGGCTTTGGGACTCTTCTCTGGAGTAGTGACTGGAGTAGTCTCTATAGCAACTACGGGTGTCACTGGTGTCTCCTCAGTCTGGATCGGATGTGTAACAACCTCCGTTTGGGCTATATATGCAACTACCGTCCCTGGCATCACTGTAACCGGAATCGGCGCTGTGAAAGCTGTAGCCACTGGCGTTTCCATCCTCTGAGTAGTCAAAATAGGTAGAATAGGTGTGGTCGGGGTCGATGGTGTCGTGGTAGCTAGTGCGGGTATCGTTAGTGACCGCATTAAGTCCTCGAATCTCTATGTCCAAGCGTGAAACTCTTTCGAAGTAATGAATCGAGAATCAGCCGTCCCGATATCATCGCTCGGACCTGCCTGATCCGCCATCGCTATTTGAACCAAGAGAGCGAATACTTCGAATCAATACATAGTTACCGCATACCATATAGTACACACAACAAGCATAATATGTATGAAGTTAAATATGACTCATCCCCAACTCCCCCATCTAAGTTTCTAAAAAGATCATAGGGTTTCCACTCTAAGTTCAATCGTTCCTAACTTTCGCTAGTTTAAATGGCTTGCGTTTTATGAATTTAAACTTGGTATGCTCTGATACCAACTGTGACGACCCCAATTTCTCCATGCAATTGGGTACATCCGGCCTAGATCCATGCAAGCCCCAAATCATCACTCGGCAACCTGACGAGCCTAGTCAGCCTCCAATCATTCAATTATACAATTTATGAAAAAATTATTGCAAATTTTACGTAGCGGAAAGTAAATAAACTAAACATAAGGGGAAATAACTCAATCAAGAGAAATATAGGAATTCTATAAATGTGGAAAGCCCTGAGTATTCATGTACAATTCGATAAGCATATATACATGATACCAGTCTCACCAAAAATGCCAAGTTCTAAAATCCCAAAAAAAACATAAGTATGAAACAATATACAAATAAGCAAAACATTAAACCTACTAAATAGTCTCCAATTCCAGCCGCTAATCCTCATAAAAAGTCGCCTAAGCAGGGCTCCTTGCCTCTACTGCACTCTGCTCTATCTGCACCCACTGTCAAAAACTAGACATTGAGCAACTAAAGAAATCGAATGTAATGCCAGAAGAAGATAACAGTAATTCATGATATAACAAGTAAAGTAGTCTAAATATCATGCGGTAATAGAAAGACAGGAATTTAAATAAATCAAGTGCAAGATAAACAGACTAATAGATATCAATCGAATTTGAAGTGTGTTCTAATGAATTAAAAGATGCCCATAAGTGGTCTAAATCATAGCATAACGGCGAAGACCTCGCGAGGTCTTCTCGGGCATCGACACAAGCGAAGGCACAACTATGATGGGAGGGACACAAGTCCACCCACCCAGTACTCGGTGTCACACGGTCACTAAGGGTGGTCACACACTCCTGTACAAAAGTGCCCGCGCTTTATCCCTCTAGTGCAGGTCCTAGTACTATTGAGACGAAACACTTACGCCAAAAGACACACAACAAGGAATGGAATGGAATATCAATAATAGAGCATAACAAATTTGAATAAATGATAATGAATCACATGGCATTTTCTTACTGGCTTACAAATCATACATAAGCTTGTGGCAATGTACTTACCTGACTAATCACAACTCGTAGACACTCTCGCATCCCTAATGCGTATCCCCGAGTTTCCCGCTACCTGACAAGGTCGAAAACTCTAATTAATGGGTTGAGTTACTACTAATCCTAGGTTGAAACCTTAGTGTTTCCCAATGTTTTAATGACTCGAACAACTCGATAATTCGATCGGTAAATCAAACCAAAAATACAATGAAACACAATGACTCTCTTGGGTATTATAACCATACCTATGTAAGCCTAATTATAAGTCTTAGGCTCGGCTCAGTCGTATGTGGGTCATGCCATAGCTTTGAGATCTGGCAGCATGACCACGACGTCATGACCATTTCATCACATGTTATCACAACATATACACTAAACCATAACCACACTCGTCATGAACCCTGACCAATAACACACGCATATACAAAACCAATATCGTACTTGATGAATATATGTTCTCACGTAGACATGAACTCAAATCACTTAATCATGTATTCATGCCATGAGTTCTTCACTGAAAGAAATTTAACATCACATATCCTTGAAACATAACAAAAATTGAACACCCATCAAGACAATGAACTATTGTAGTATCATGTTGATGTTCTCCGACATTGGGGAGGCCACGAGATTGAGTTGCCAGAAAACCCCTCAACCAATTCGTATTCCCACCATACATACGATTACGAACTTGACGTTGAAATTCACATGAAATGATATCAAAAATAAAGGAAATTGTTTAAACACCACAACTCTTCTCTACCTTCACTGTTTTTAGGCCACTCCGAGAGTCGTGAGACACAAACATGGACTTAGCTTGGTCCTCGACATCTCTAGTCATGGTGACATAGCGGTGGCTTCGCCTATTCAGGCGGTTTTCTGGCGAGTACTCAAAATAGTCAAGATAAGTTATCAACAACCCATTTACCTATAACATACTTACCAAACATCGCACACTAAGAAAGTAT
The DNA here is from genome assembly GCA_039657345.1 of Stephania japonica. Taxonomy (NCBI): domain Eukaryota; kingdom Viridiplantae; phylum Streptophyta; class Magnoliopsida; order Ranunculales; family Menispermaceae; genus Stephania; species Stephania japonica. The sequence goes on from CM077559.1 coordinate 40,818,776, forward strand.
ATACCAACCGTGACACACAACACAGACAACACAGCCCAACATCTCAACAGTGAGACATAACATACACACCGCACACCCCAACGTCTCAACAGTGTGATACACACACAAACCTCACGAACCACCCACATCTTACTGTCCAAAATAGTCATGAAATCCATAACTACTGTGATGGGGGTGCTCTGAGACGTTGGGACTCCGGTGAACCACCATGATGCTGTCCCTGACCATTCCCTGGTCATTGCATCGATCACCACTACAAAAGTCACCAAAACAACAAGGTATAATCCAAATGGGAAGAAAAACAGTAACACCAAGCAAAACTCTACATCCACCATGAATAGAGGAGGCTCTGGGACCGTCGAGTCGACCTTGACCAGTCCCAATCACGGTCATCCACCACCCACAACAGTGGCAGCAAACAAATACAACACATTCGTATGAAATAGTAAGAAAAACAGTGAGAGAAAGAGAGAGAGAAAAAGGACACTCACTCTCAACTCTGGCGAGCAGAGAGACCTCAGGCGAGGTCTAGCCACCACTACAACAGGCGAAGTCGTGGAAGCAAGGGTGCCACCGAAACAGATGAGAGTGAGGGAGAGAGTATGAGAGAGAACAAACCGAGAGAGATAGTGACGGATCTCCGGTGAGCTCGTCCACTACTGGGGTCCCAGGGACCAGTGCCGGTTCATCGACAGCGAGAAGAGGAGGAGGGTGGTGGTGGTGACGTCCAGCCGAGAAGAGGGAGGGAGGAAGTGAGGCTGAGAAGGGTAGCGAGTAAGCAGAGAAGCCAAGAGGGAGGGGGAGAGAAACCGAGACTGAGAGAGAGAGAGAGGGAGAGAGAGAGAGAGCTCACCTCTGACGACCAGCAACTCCGGCGTGGTCCAGTTCGGTGAGGCCGAGTGGAGAGAGGAGGGGTTGCGGCAGTGAGCTTGAAGAAGGAGATGAATAGTGAAGCAGGGTTTATTACAAACATTATATATATATTACTCAAAATGACTCTTTTACCCTTGAATTTAACACTTGCACATTTTGAAATATTTGCCCTTATGTGTCTTTTACCTCATCATCTTAACTCAACACAAATACAAATCTCAATGCCAATCTCATGGCTCTCCTCATCAAGCTGTGTCACTTTAACAATTTTTATCACCTAGCCCGTGAAATGCATAATTAACCAACTCCTGTGTTCAAACAACATTCCTCGGTCCGTCTTTCTCCGTAAATTGGTTCGTCGCGCCTGTTTTCTCGCCACATCCCATCAACTAATTAATTAAATTATTAAAAAATTCATTTATTTGTATGTTTTACTCTCCCGTTTACCTAGGCGTAACCTCACTTAACTAAAAATCTCCCGAATGGCTCAAGACCTGTAAAATACTAAAATACTAATAGACACAACCAAAGAATCATAAAATCACTTCAGTGTCGACTCTTGAAGTTCAAAATACTGCCTAGTATCACGTAGCTGGGTCACGTTCCTAACAAGTGTAACACAAGTCAGTTAAAAATTTAGGGTTGTTACAGTATTATCAATGAGAGTTGATGATTTTCAAAGTTTATTCAATTTTTCTTAGATCTAGTCTTGAAATGGGTTATACAAATTTTTAAGCTTTATGATAACGAGTATTATGGATAAATCAATCTTGTTTGCATGGTTTGACGGTGCATGAAATGGTTTCCCTATGATTTTAGCAAATTGAACGTGGTTGAAGTTTATTGATATGGATTTGGCATTAAGGTTGAGTCGAGATTTAAAAAGGGACTTTGAATCTTTTCTTTGGGAAATAAACTTATTCGATAAATTTGTGGACTTTGACTGAATATTATCATTTAGGAATTTAAAGTCTAAATTGAGTCTTGTATGGTGATTTGGATCTTTTTAATTATAATTAATCGAACGTTTTCGATTTTTGTTGGAAAAACTAAGTCTTAGCTTATTTTCCTTGTTTTACATCACCGCATTCTTATTTTACTGAAATCATCGATTCTAATTTTAAGTGTCAATTTTAGAGTCGTGAATGATCTTTAATGAAGTCAGCTATAAAATAGGGTGAATTTCTAAGGTCTAGATAATTGATGTTAAACTTGTATGGTTGTAAATACATAAAGTAATTATTCTTTCAAATTGTCTAGATTCGCGAGACGGTTCACATTAAGCCCAAACGCGAGAGGATCGAGATTAGGATTCGCGACGAGTGCAAGTAAGTGGAAAGCTTGCTCAATCATCAAATATGGCATGATTACTAGTTATTTCTAGGATTCATGATTTGAATTAACGACTTGGAATTTATGGGTTGCATCATGGTATTGGCTTGAATCTACATATCTATGAAATATGAATGCAATGTTTTCTCATCTATTGTTATTCATGGCCCCAGGATGTTTTTGGAGTTCCACCGAGGGCCTTATTAGCAAGTAAGTCTATTTAAATGCCCCAGGATGTTCATGGTACCACCGAGGGTTGTTAACATCCTAGGATGTTTGTGGAGCTCACCACCGAGGGCTTTACTTGACTAATTGAGTTCATAAGTGTGTCACATAGGGACGTGAGTTGAAATTCTTTCTCTTGTACTCTTGAGACATAGGGATGTGCATCGATGATGGCTTGGTCTAATCTACTGTTGATTTGATGGGACAAATGAGAGGGCATATAAGGCCTGTGTGCTAGCTAGTAGTTTCCATCACCTTGAGAGTAGGAGAATTGGTTATCGGATTCTTGCCAATATCTAGTATGCATTGAATGGAACAACGACTTATACGTATTATTATATTTTACAGTATATACTCTCACGAGACCCCCCCTCCTTGCATGAAAGCTTAAATCTATGTAATGATTTGTCAATCTTCTTCTTGCCACATGATATATAACCTGCATGTTATTGATGTAGAATTACGCTATGTATTGTTGAATTTTGGAATAAGCTTTCAATGTTGTACATGATTATTGTTGTTACAACTTGATGACTTACGAATATGTCATATTTGCTATGAAATGATGAATTCCTATTTACTTGTGGCTTACAAACATTATGTCCATGATAGTACTTGATGGTTCATTATACGTCCGTCTTTTATGAAATCTTGCTACCATGCTACTATTTAATGATTCCTTGTTTGTTTTCAAATACATGCTAGACTTTGCATGCTTATTAGGTATTACTTGCATATTTGATGGTTGAGGGGTTTTCTGCATTACTGAGCTCCGTTGGTTCTTTTAGCTCACCCCACTTACATCTAAGGTATCCATGATTGCGCTAGGTTGAGGCAAAGGAGAGACGAGCTTGAAGTCTCCTCTTAATGTGATCCTTTGTTGATATATATTATGTATATTTGATTTTGAAACTATTCAACTTAGGGTTAAAATTAAAATAGATCTTTGGGTAGGTTGAATCCTAGTTACTTTTAGTTAATCCATTTCGGAGATTTAATAAACTTGTTTAGTTTAAATGAGCATGAACCCATGTATAGTTTTATTACTGTTCTATGAACTTAAATCTATTGGCTTAAGGATATCTCTTTATATTTATTCCACAATTATTATCTCTTGTTTAGCCAATGTGTATTTCGTAGGTTTATTTGTTTAGGCGTGCCAAACCGTTATTTGGGCCTGGTTTAGGTATTGGGCTTAAGTGGCAGCTTGGGCCGGGCGACACGGGTCGTCACAGTTGGTATCAGAGCATAGAGATTAGAACCTAAGGAAATATTAGGTTAGTGAAACCTAAGTCTTAGAGCCTTTTAATGTAAAGGTCAAGTTTAAGTTAGACAAATCAATGGTATGTGACATTGGTTTAAAGTCAACTTAACATATACAAATGATAAGTCCTAGATGGGATGAGATAAAAGAAATTTAACAAAGACTTACTATGATGATTACTTGCTACCTTGTATATATAAATATTCATTATATATAGATAATTGTTTTCTTCACTAGTTTGAACTGTCTCTGATGATTTTCGTCAGTGGATGAGAAATTTGAGTTCGACAGGACAATGAGGGGGATGAATATGAATGGCGCAAAGAAATCGAGGGGAACTATTGGGAGGTTCCACACGCGTTCAAGAATGTCTTCAACAACTGTTGCGAAAATGAATAAACTTCAATTGGAACATAATTGATGTAATGCACATGTACTTAGTGCTAGAGTAGCAATTAAAGACTTAAGCAAGAATTGTGAGACTAGAAAGGGGCAATGAGAAACAACACTAAATACGCGAAATGGAATAGTGACGTGATCACATTTAAGAGGAGTAACTTTGACACCTAAAACTCTATTAGGATAGTTAAAATTAATAATATCTTGTTTAAAATAGAAGTTAATGATTCTAGTGAGGATGCAAATGAATCTTAGTTTCAAACAATGATAATTAAGTTAGTCCGGCTAGGAGGTTGAACTTGGAAAAACTTAATGTAAGATATAGATGACACGTGTACTCTTAAAACCTGTAACGCTCGATTAAGGATATGAATCATTGGCCTATAAATTCGATTTGAAGGTTATTACTATATATCAAATTCTGTTGTTTCAGGTGATCTATTTTTTTATCGAAAAATGATTTTTCGACTATATTGGACCATGATTTTTGTATTATTTTCGAGTTGATGTTTGCCGCACTTTATTGAAGTTTTCATGGAAAGATTCTACGTGTCTTTACAAAATTTTAAAAAGGTGAACAAGTACATAAAGGAAACCGTTTATTTTCCATGGTGTTCAAAAGATAAAGCGAATAGACTCATATTCATTTCAAAAATTTGACGTCGTAATTTTGATCCTTACATAAAGAGTTTTACTGAATTTTAAAGTTTTGATTTGATAAAAATACAACATATGTTTTGCATCTATGTCACCATTGTGTATTTGGAACACAAAATTTACTTACCGTTATAGTTTACTTTTGAATTACATCAACTAAATCGTTTTGAAAGGGGTTTTACGAATTGTTAGAAAACACGAGAAGAATTTAAGATGATTTCTATAAACTAAGCCTAGCTCGGTTTGAAAAGTGGATTTGATGAAAATTCGACATTTTAAAAAAAAAGTTTTGATTCGGATTTGACTTCTTAATTGATTGAATTACAACATTCAAGTTTTTGATCGAAAATATGAAAAAGAAAGTTAAATCTAAATCAGTTATTGATAGGTTGAATATGAAAGATAAGGATCTCAAACTAAGAGTTAACATCGAAACATAAGTACGTGATGTACGGGATATCGAATGAGAAATTAAAGAATATCTCGAAAATAACTCATTAAGAAAATTCATACTAGTATACTCAAAGATAAGCGAGTTACTAAAATTTGAGGAGTACACGATGACAGTACCATGATTGAATAATTAAGAAAAGCCTCAAACTAAAAAATATATACGAGTCAAATTAGTATAACGTGAAGAGTATATTACATAGTTAATGATGTTAAAATGAACTCAATGATAGGTGAATCATTAAAAATTAGGGATACCCCAATGAAAATAATATTTCTGATGTGATTGGACATATGAACTAACAACGCTTAAATCAAAGTAAAACCTAACCTGATTCTTAAAATTGGGGATCCTAAAGTAGGATCGAACAATGAGAAAAAAATGAAAAAGTAATTCGGTGATGAGAAGAATTGCAAAACTCTAGATAGAAAATACATACTACGAAAGCTTTTCGTAGCCATATAAATTACAAGGGGTACCCGTTCAAGTACTTAAGATTTTCAATCGAAATGGTGATGTTACGAGGAATCATGTTGATCACTTATGGGAAGTAACTTGGAATACCATGATAAAAGTAAACATTTCATTAAAAGTTTGGACTACCAAACCTAATGGTTTAAGAAAGAATAAAGGATCGGGCCGACAGGTTGGCAAATAAATTAGGGATCCTAGGTTAGGATCAACTCCCCAATAAAATAGATATTACGTAATACACATGAAACAATAATTAGGGTTGATAAGAAAATACCCTAAATGTCAATAGAATCCACAAATCATATTATTTCTATAATTATTACAAAACATAAATAAAAATGTATGTTGTCTTTAATAATTATTTTAAAATTTAAAATATTAAAGTTTTTATTTAAGTCAAAAAGGTCTTCAATCTTCAAAAATTGAAAGAATGTAGTTTCAATTTTTGACAATTGACATCCTAATAGTATAACCAAGTTAATATATATATTATTTATAAATAAAAATATAATATAAATGGGTGTATGGGGTGGATAATTGCGTAAATGAAGCCGGTAGATGTTAATACCTTTACCCTACTCATACCCACATGGGTATCTCATTCATAAACTCATACCCTTACCCAATGTATATCGGATCGAGTATTACCATGTCCATTAGGGTCGGGTACCCTTGAGTATTCATACCCATGGGTCCAATTGCCATCCGTAGGTGAAAATTTCAGATAAACATAGGCTCCCTCGTCATACTGCAACTCGTCGTAGTACTTGTCATAATATTTCTTCTGTCTTTCTTGTGCACCCTTTAGCCGCTGACGAATCTGTCGTACCTTCTCAGTGTGATCCACAACAATCTCTAGCCCAACTGTTATTGCATCATCGAACTGATGGTGATCTATAAGACCTGCCATATAACGCCTCAAACGGTGCCATCTCGATACTGGGTATCAAATCAAATGAAAATTGCGTGTCGAAGTCCTAGATTGGGTGTTTTGAGTTTCTTACTCAACTCTCTATATCAGTGGTATCAAAGCTCGGTATAACGTCTATTAATAGCAAAGAGTGGAGGCGATCGAACTCGTCCTATTGGCAATGACCATGGAGCGCAGGACCTTATAGTCACCGTCACTTCGTTGGCGCAGCATCTCAACGAGTTCACTCGAGCTTAAAAGGGCTTTACCCTTTCTTCAAGCTCCAACCCCACCTCAGCACGTCCTAGTACCAGATGTCAAAGGAGAGCCTGAAGATGATGGTGTTTTTCCACCAGCACCAGTGCGTCTTCCCCAACATTTTGGTTTGGGTCGAGGCGGATTCATGCGACCAGTGGAGATGCCCCCTTGTCGTGCCCATAGAGAGCAAAATCAACACCATCAATTTATGGTTGACAGTCTTGATTACAAGATAAAGAAAGAAGTCCCATTTTTTAATGGCCATTTGCATATTAAGGAGTTTCTCTACTGGATGAACAAGGTAGAGAAGTTCTTCGCTTATATGGAAGTCCCGGATGATAAGCGAGTTAATCTCGTTACACACAAACTGCAAGGAGGGGCTGTGGTTTGGTGGAAATAGTTGCAGCACATCCGCAGGCGTGAAGGCAAGCAACCAGTCCGAGATTGGCCAAAGATGCGATGACTCATGCGCTCAAAATTTCTCCCTACAAACTATGAGCCTCTAGATGTGGATCTGCAACTTCGTTATTTTCCAACCGAAGATCTCTTCACTGTTGTCGAGTCTCAGCACTCCATTCAAACTAAACATGTTTCAATTCTCTTAACAATTTCTTCCATTGAAGTTCAACAGTTCAATCTCATCAATTTTGATCGTTGGTTGTATAAGATGGGAAGTGAATTCACAAACTTTTGATCAATCCCTATAAACTTTGACATCAGGGCCCTGAAGATATGTGAAGAAATGCTAGCGAAGTTGAATCCATTGCCAACACTTACTAGTTATGTTCTAACTCAGTCCTCAAATTTGGGTTTGTTACTTGATATGATTAGTTTGCTTCAGTGTCGTCGTGGATCGATGACTGGAGCCTTTGAATGGCCTATACAGATGCAAGGGCCTTTTCTTGTGATCACAACAACTCCAAATTTTAGAAATATGCAGCGCATTAGTCCTGTAAGTGGGCTCTATTGGTTAACTTTTGTTGTTATAAAGTTTGCTCAATACATCCCAACTATACATGATCTAAATATTAGTGAGCACGTTGGAAGTTATGCATTGTTGATTTGTTTTGGGCATGTTCAGAATGATTACCTTCTTGTTAGTTTTGTTGCTCTGTCCATATTACAAGTGTGGCACACAATAGATAACTTAAATAAGGTTGCACACAGTTTGTGTGAAGAAATGTCTAAGAGAACATTCATTACTTGGGTTCTCTTATTCATTGGGAATCTAATGCCTCCTCTTTGGGTGAAGACTGTAACGTTTTATTTATCATTGGCTATGTCATGGACTGTTTGACATTTTCTTCAAGTGTAGGGAAATCAACAAGGCTATTGACATTTTTTATATTAATTGCACACACAAGGATGCATTCTTTTGGAACACACTGTTATGGGGCCTTGCAATTGATTGGGCTTACTTTGAGTGTCAATTATCTTTAAGTTTGGCTCATGTAGTTGATTTTCACATCTTCACGAATATGACCACAAGACTCTTCACTATAGAGAAGAGACAATGGGAATTTGTTGCTGCTGCCATGTACTCCTTCATTTGGCTCATCACTAACGATATGGTGCAGATCTTTACTATTGCAGTTGGGTTGTTGGTTTTTGGACTAGTACTTCCACCATGCCAGGCTACCTTGAATACATTTGGTGGGTTTAAACGTGAAGTCGGAACCATGGCGTTAGCACTCTCTTTCCTTAGAGATTGCTTACTCTTCAATGTGTGGGTTAAGATGCTTATGGGATTAGATTGAAAAGCATGCGTGACAGAGACAATGGACAACTACTTTTCATATCACATTCACTTTGAAGTTCTTGAAGTACATTTTCATTGTGAGCAATGCAGCCTCTTCTCCTTTGATAATCACCACCATTGCTCAACTGTTTTTGAGTATGTTGTTACATGGCGTCCTCCAGGAGCTTCTCTATGGTTCAACATACGACTTTCGTTGGTTTTCACACTTGATTATGCTTCGGCAACGGGTCGACCCCCAGATCATACTTCTTTGATGGTGATGCTACTTTTAATTGGTCTTTCGTGGTCTAGCTCTTTTTAAGAAAGGGTGAATGATGTAGTAAATATATGCGTCTAATATGAGGATGAGAGTTTATTATATGATATGGGCATATTAGTCATGATGTACTAGTTAGTATAAAAAGTGTAACCACAACACATTTCCTAGTTTTTTATCAAATCAAATGAAAATTGTGTGTTGAAGCCCTGGATTAGGTGTTTTGAGTTTCCTACTCAATACTCTGCATCACTCTTCCCAAGATCCTCCACACTCCAGTACACACATCCTGAGCATGTCCTCGAACACTTGAATCAACCTCTCAGACCATCCGTTTGTTTGTGGATGGTACGTTGTACTCATATCAAGCTTGGTGCCAAACTGAACTTGCGTGCTCTGCCACAACAATGAAGTGAACTGCAGTCCTTTGTCTTACACAATCGACAACGAAACTCTGAGCAATCTGACTACCTCTCATTCGTAGAGACTGCTCAATCGGTCAACTTTGTGTGTAGTGGATACCGGTAATAAAATGTGCAGATTTCGTCAACCTGTCTATAATTACCCAGATACTATCATGCCCCCGAGGAGGACAAGGTAAACCACTGACAAAATCCATAGCAATGTTCTCTCACTTCCACTATGGAATAGGAAGTAGCTGCAGCAAAGCTCCAAGTCGCCTATGCTCAGGCTTAACACGCTGGCCTATCTCACATGCTCATATGAACTTCAAAACATTAGCTTTCATCCCCGACCACTAAAAGAGACGTCGCATGTCACCATACATCTTGGTCCAATCCGGATGAATAGAAAAACATGAACGATGAGCCACCTGAAGTATCTCAGAGTGCAACTCAACCACTAATGAAATCCACAATCGCCCTTGATACATCAAACATGAGTCTGTCGGCCGACTCCAGTCTGGATAATCTTAACTATCAGCTATATAACTGAAATGTTGGTACAACTCATCAGTTTGTTGTCCCTCAAGAACAGTTTAAATCGATATAGTCTGCATCCTCATCTGAACACAAACCTGTGTCCTAGTAGTAGTCGGTACATCAATGAAACTCATCATCTCGGCTGCCTCGAGTAACGCATAGTCGTGAGTCATATGACACACTACTACCTCAGCATCAGATCCTCTCCTACTCAAAGCATCAGCAACTACGTTGGCCTTCCCGAGTTAATACTCAAGCGAAAAGTCATAATCCTTTAGCAACTTCAACCAATGTCTCTGCCTCAAATTCAATTCTTTCTGAGAGAATATGTACTTCAAACTCTTGTGATTAGTGAACAAGTCAAATCTCACACCATACAAGTAATGTCCCTAAATCTTCAATGCAAACATCACAGCAGCTAACTCTAAGTTCTACGTTGGATAGTTCTTCTCATGAATTTTGAGCTCTCGATATGCATAAGCAATCACCTTGCCTTCCTGCATCAACACACAACCCAAACCAATCTTCGAAGCATCAATATACACAACTAAATCCTTCCCTGACTCGGGAAACGCTAAAACTGGTACATTCGTCAGCTTCTCTTTCAAAGTGGAGAATACCTACTCGCAACTCTTATCCCATTCAAATTTCACATTCTTCTAAGTCAGTCTAGTCATCGATGTGTAACCTTAGAAAAATCCTGCACAAAACAACGATAATATCCCACATATCCCAAAAATTGCGGATCTCGGTTACTATAGTCGGTGTAAGTCAATCAATCACTGCTCTAATCTTAGCGAGATCCACAGATACTCCGCTGGCTCCAAATACATGTCCAAAAATCAGACCTCTGGACGTCAAAACTCGCTCTTACTGAACTTGGTGTATAACCGGTGGTCCCTCAAAGTCTGCAAAACTACTCGGAGATGTCCCTCATGATCTCACGAGTCCTAGAGTAGATAAAAATATCATCAGTAAACACAATTCCAAATTTATCCAGATAAGCCCTTAGTACTCTGTGCATGAGATCCATAAACATAGCTGGCATGTTAGTCAAACCAAATGGCATGACTATAAACTGATAATGGTTGTATCTCGTCCTGAATGTAGTTTTCTCCCGGTCTTCAGTTCTAATCCTGAACTGATGATAGCCTGACCTTAAGTCAATCTTAGAAAATCATTGTGTTCCTGTCAGCTGGTCAAAAATATCATCAATGCGAGGAAGCGGGTACTTATTCTTCACAGTCACCCGGTTTAGCTTCCTATAGTTAATGCATAATCTCAAGTTGTCGTCTTTCTTCTTCACAAACAACGCCGGCGCGCCCCATGGTGACATGCTTGGATTAATAAACCCTAATTCCAACAACTCATCTAACTGAGTCCTCAGTTCCTCCAACTCTCTAAGTGTCATCCTATACGACGATATAGAAATGGGTTTAGTCTCAGGGACTTAGTCGATGATGAAGTCAATCTCCCTCGGAAGTGGTAGTTCTGGTAGATCCTCTGGAAATACATCAGTGAACTTTCATTCTACTGGCACGTCTCCAATACTGATCTCCAATCTCTCAACATTACTCATGGCACTCGCAAGCGTCTCGATCTCACTACTAGTGGCTATCCTGCCTTTGGTGATCGGAAGTAAAATAGTTGTCCCCTGAAAACTGATCTCTGTACCATGTGACAACGGAATCGTAATAGACTTGCCATAGCAATCAATATGAGCATGATAAGCACCTAAACAGTCCATACCAAACAAAACATCAAACTTAAGAAACTCTAATACTATCAAATCAACAGGCAAATCATGACCCACTATCTCCACCAAACATTCAACGCATAACAAGTTCGGCTATATCTTGTCTCCAGCAGCTGTACTAAGGATTAAGGGTTTCAACCCTAATGCATCTACCATGCGTCCGAAAATAAATGAAACAGTCGAACCATAATCAAACATGGTATGCATCAAAGTACTACAAATCAAAGTCATACCCTCAACGAGATTACGGGAAGCTCCCTGATCTAGCTTAACAACCTGGACTCTCTCCCTCTACTGTTGAAGATGTTGTGGTTGTGTTCAGCTCAGCTGTGGATACTAGCCTTGAAGATGACCTATCTGACCGCACTTGAAACATGTACGCAGCTCCCACGATCCAAAAGGAATCCCCTAAGTCTGACCTATATCCTTGTGCAGTTCTATGAGTCTGTAACTGAACAGATCTTTATGTTTGCGCCTGTCTGGACCTCTGTGTTTGTGACTGTGTCTGCCCACCGCCTCTACTCGCATCCCTACTTTTTGTGTACTGCCCTTATGGCTGCTGTACGAGTCAAGTAGCCTGTGGTGGTGGACTAACAAAGCTCGGTACATGTGACGGCCCCAGTTCTACAACCCTAAAACTGGATCCCGCCTAACCTAGACTTACGTAGACCCCGACTCAACCCTCGACAATCAACGCAAGCCTAGTCTGTCTTACCTTACCTCCATTTATGATGAGATTATTGGTATTCGTGAGTTATTCAAAGATAAGCGGAAGCATTTAAAATCTCTAACTAATATAACAACCTTAAGACATAAGTTAGGATAACCTAGAATATGGAAACCCTGCATATGTATATCGTCACCATATGTCATGTCACAAGAGAGTATATCATCATATACATGCCCAAGATCTCTCATTCCCAAAACCTAGTTTCAAAACATATATATATATATATACACTGTAATACAAAATATCAAACCTACATCGAGACTAAAGGATCACCAACTCCAAGTCCTCAAAGCAAATTACCTAGCTGAGTAGCTTCCTGTGACAGCCCCAATTTCCCCTTGCAATTGGGTACGCCCGGTGTAGACCCGTGCAGGCCCCGAGTCATCACTCAGCAACCTGACGAGTTTAGTCAGCCTTCAATTTAATTAATTTAATGATTTATGAAAGAGTTATTGCAATAATACACAGTGGAAGACTAAACAATTATAATAAGGGAAATAACTCAATCAAAGGGAAATGTAGGAATCTATAAGTGTGGAAAACCCTAGGTATTCATGTATAATTCGATAAGCAAAGATACATGATACCAATTTCATTAAAAATACCAAGTTCTATAACTCAAAACATATATATGAAACGATATACAGATGAGCAAAACATAAAAACCTACTAAAATCTCCCTGATCCCGCTGCTAGTCCTAAAGTAGGCTTCCTCGGCAGGGCCTCTTGCCCTTGCTGCTCTCCACCCTATCTGCACCCACTATCACAAACTAGATGGTGAGCAACTAAAAAAATCGAAAGTAGTGCCAAAAGAATATAACAACAATTTATGATTTGACATGTAAAGCAGTCTAAATATCATGCGGAAATGAAATATCAAGAAAGTAAGTAAATCAAGTGCATGATAAATAGACTGATAGATAAACAATCGAAATTTGCATGTTCTAAGATTCAAAAGAGGCCCATGAGTGGTCTAATTTCACCGCAATACAACAAAGATCTCGCAAAATCTCCCCGGGCAATGTCGCAACATTAGCGCAGCTTGAAATCGAGAGGTATCGCAACACCTCTCAAATCCAGTACCCAGTACACAACACTAGGGGTGGTCAGTTACCCCTGCAGGAGGCACCCTCGTTGTCCTAGCCAGTGCGGGACCACATGACACCTTTGAGACACACACTCATGCCAAGAACATACAACAAAAAATTTGGAATGAAATATCAAACAAGGGATCAATTCAACAATATCAATGAATAGAGGATGTACAAATCACATGTTATTTTCCTTACTGGCCTACTAACATACACACATATAAGGCACGTGTGTGCTTACTTGACAATGCGACCCGCGTAACAACTCTCCCGCGAATCCTAACGCGTATCCCCGAGCTTCTAGCTACCTAACAAGGTTGGAAACTTGTGTCAATAGGTTAAGTCGTTAACTAAACCTAAGTTAACTTCTTAGTACTTTTCTCGTGTTTTAAGGACTCAACAACTTAATAACCAATCGGTAACTCAATAAAAAACTAAATGAAAACACAACAATTCTCTTAGGTTTTGAAATCACAACACGTATGTAAGCCTATTCAAAAATCATAGGCTCGACTCAGTCGTTAATAGGTCACACCATAGTCTCGAGAACCGGCGACGTAACCACGACGTCATACCATTCAGTCAACGTAAAACACAATCGGTCTCAACACAAAACTCAACCTGACCATACACTCAAACCGAAAACATAAACACCCTAAATAGTTCACCAATATAATGTCTCGCTATAGATCCAGAATCACCATAACGTAGTCATGCCGTGAATCCTTCAAACTAAAACCATATTCACCAATGCTACCATGATTGAAACTCGAAACCATTCATCATTGATAAGAAACTACAACGAGCCCAGTCGTTCAATCAAAATCAAGTCAATCAACTTGACAATGGAATCGCATGAAATGACAATACGAATGAAGAACCTCGATTAACCATTACAACACCAAGAAAATGTATACCCATAGTGACACCCCTAACACAATAATATACCCCGGTGTACACACACCATCACGCACCCCACAACAACACACCCAAATCCGCCATGATAACAACTGTGACGGCCCCAAATTCCCAATGCATTTAGGTACGCCCAGCCTAGACCCGTTCAGGTCCCAAGTCGGTTTTCAGCGAACCTGACGAGCCTAGTCAGCCTTAAATCATCAAAATTTCAAGATTTATGAAAGAGTTATTGAAATTATAACACAACGGAAGCAAATTACATATTACTCAAGTATTGGGAAATAACTTGATTAAAGGGAAATTAGGAATCTATATAAATGTGGAAAAACCCTGATATATTTCAACAAAATGGACTAATGGAATCCACCTCAAAATCTTATCCCCAATTCCAAAATAATTATACATATATATAACGTCATACAAACATAAACAAACATAAGCCTACATCTCGGTACCTCAAGTCCAGTCGCTCACAACAAGTCTCCTAGGCAAGGCTCCTTGCCCCTACTGCACTTCGCCCTATTTGCACCCACCGTCACAAACTAGACGGTGAGCAACTGAGAGAAATCGAAAGTAAAGCCAGAAGAATATAACAGTAATTCATGAAATAACAAACAAGGCATTTTAAATATCATGCTGGTACTGAAAGATAGGAATTTAAATAAACAAGTTGCATGATAGACAGACTGGAAAAACAAACGCAATCGAAACATGTGTGCCCTACGAGTCGAAAGAGACCATAAGTGGTCTATATTCCACAACAATACCACAACAATCCACAACAATCTAGTACATGGTATCACACAATCACTAGGGGTGGTCAAACATTCGTGCGAACGAGTGCCCGCGTTTTATCCCTTCTAGTGTAGGCCGCATGTACCTTCGAGACACACACTTATGCCAAGAACACACATACAAGGAATAGGGAATGGAATGCCAATAATTTGATAATAACAAACACAAAGGAATGAAAATTAATCACATGATATTTTCTTAGCTGGCTTACTAATGTACAAATGCTTTTCAAGGCAAGTGTACTTACCTGAACTATCGTAACCCGCGTACAACACTCCCGCGAATCCTAACTCGTATCCCTGAGTTTCCCGCTACCTGACAAGGTCAGAAACTCGTGTTAATAGGTCAAATCATTATCTAAACCTAGGTTTAACCTTAATGTTTTCCCAATGTTTCGAATGACTTGACAACTCGACAGTTTAATAGAAAATGAATACTCTCTCTCTCGGGTTTTGAAAACACAATGTGTATAAGCCTCATCGCGAATCATAGGTTCGGTTCAGTCGTATGTGGGCCATGTCATGGTCTCGAGGACCGGCAACATGACTACAACGTCATAACCATTCATCGCCACGTGATGTTTCAATATAAACCAACACTCAACCATAACTCCTAATGAAAACCGAACCGACATGTACTAACGAATATGGAACCTCGCTTATGTTGTCAGATGTCGGGGAAAGGTTATCATGGCATGGGAATGCCGGAAAACCCTCCACCAGTTCAGAATTACTTCAACACATGCAAATATGGACTCGACATTGACAACACATGAAATCGCGACAAAACACATTAACAACGCTGTTTCGGACATAACCAAGGGTTACGAGACTTCAACGAATATTAGGTGAGACTCTCGACAACCTCCACTGGTGGTGGTCCGGCCGGTAGCACCGCCAAGAGTGGCGGTTTCCGACGAGGCTCCACCACACCTATTCACATGAAATGACAACTTTTTAATGCTGAATAGGGTTGTTTTGACCACTTCGAAGACTGTGGGACCCACGTAGGAGATTGGTGGGGTCCCCAACAGCGTCCCAGTCATCGTGGTCTGGCGGTGGTGCCGCCAGTGAGGGTGTTTTCTGGCGAGGGGCTGAAATAGTAACTACACATGAAATAATGGAAATACACACACCACAATCCTATAAACATGAACCGAAAACCACATCAAGGACGGAGGGACTGTGGCGAACCCTGAGGACCTACCCCAACCGGAAGCAACATCTCCAGCAGCGACCAACCAACGGCGATACAACACATACACACACATATCACGGTTTCAACAACAAAAAAAACTAAAAACAGTATGAGTGGAAAACTAAGAGAAAGGAAAGGAGAGAGGGGACGACTTCGACTCCGGTGACTACCAAGGACCATCTCCGACAGTCATGGCCACCATCCCAGTCTGGCGATGTCGTGGACAACCACCACCATGAAGAGAGAAGACATACATGGCCGAGGGTGAGAAAGAGATATCGAGTGAGTACGAGAGAGGGAGGGTGAGAGGCAACCTCCTACGAGCTACTCCGCCATCACTAGACCTCCGATGACCTGTGAGAACTCGGCATGTTGAGAGGTGAGTGGGCCGAGAGAGAGGGAGGCCGAGAAAGAAAAGAACCGAGAGGGAGAGAGAGGAATGGAGGGCACATACCTTCGATGAGCAGTGGGACCTCCGACGAGGCTTGTGTCCGGTTGCCGGTGAGAGCAGGGACGGTGGTGAGGTAGGAGAGTAAAAGAGACCATGAGGAAAAGTAAAGAGAGAAGAACCATGAATGAGAGAGTGAGGGAGAGAAACCGAGAGGGAGAGGGAGAAACTGGGACCGAGAGAGAGAAACGTGTGAGCAGAGAGAGGGATGACGGACCTCCGGCGTCAGCTCCGGTGAGGCCGAGTGGGGTGAGCAGGAGGGGTGGCGGCAGTGCTTGAAGAAGAAGATAAATAGTGTGTAGGGTTTTTTTGTTAAAACGTTATATATATATGACTAAATGAGTCAAATGACCCTTTTGCCCTTCAACATTCTTCTCACTTTTTAAAACAGTTACCCTTATGGGTCTTTTACCCCTTTATCACGTCTCAACATACACACACATCTCAATGTAAATCTCATGACTCTCCTCATTTGGGTTGTGTCACTTTAACAAGTCCTATCCCATAGTCCATGAAATGCATAATTAACTAACTCCCGCGTTCAAACAACATTCCGCGGTACGTCTTATCTTGCCCTGACTCCCGTAGCACGTGTAGTCTTGCCTTGTCTCG
The DNA here is from genome assembly GCA_039657345.1 of Stephania japonica. Lineage (NCBI taxonomy): Eukaryota > Viridiplantae > Streptophyta > Magnoliopsida > Ranunculales > Menispermaceae > Stephania > Stephania japonica. The sequence goes on from CM077559.1 coordinate 40,836,122, forward strand.
CCAACTAATTAATTAAATTATTAGAAAATTCATTTAATTGTATTTTAACAGTGTTTTAAATCCCCCGTGTACCCGGAACTCAATTTTCCTACTCGTTCACTGACTTTATTGTTCGGTCACTCAAATACGAGTATAAATATATATAATACACATCATCATTCACAAATAGCCAAATTTTTGGGTCGTTACGGTCTCCCCAACTAACAAGAATTTCGTCCTCGAAATTAGCTCTAACTCGAGCGAATAAGGGGAATCAACACCCGTTCGCACCTCGTCCAAACTGCGGGCTTACAGCCACTTCAGACAGCTTGGATCCTCTATCTCGAACTGCGGACTACCTCAGAGTCACTTCAGACAGCTCGTTCCTCATTGTTGAACTGCGGACCGATGCAAAGTCGCTTCAGACAGCTTAATAAGCTATGACCAACTATGGACTCTCGCGAGAGTCACTTCCAACAGCTCGACATCAGGTATTGAACTACGAACTTGTATAAAGTCTCTTCGAACAGCACAACATCTTAAATTCACTCCCTTTTCTCCACATCTATCAAACTATGGGCCTCTGCCACTTCGAACAACTTGATTTTATCTTAGTCTTTAGACTGCGGGTCCCAACCACTTCAAACAGCCTAATTCAACTACGGTCTCTCTAGACCACTCCCGTTTCCCAAAATGGTAGGAATGCCACGACCTCGTCGCAAACATCGTCCCCTACTACAAACACAAGTTAGGTAATTACAAAGTAAGGCGTTACGATCGCGACTCGTACGTCAAACCCGTAATGACCTCCCAACCTACTCGCTTTTCAACGCAAGTTTCATTTATACCCAGGCAGTAAATATGTTTGACAAAGTTGTAACCGTGGCCACCATGTACACTACGTGTCCATGCATCGTAAGATGAATCACAACCACTCTGGTCCTGCCTCTCTTTAGGTGTACTTGTGGCTAGTTTTGGCAACCCTTTATGCCCAAACTTACCATTTCTTTTGGACTCTAGTCTAAGTTAGGTCTGTCTCATCCTAGACAACTCTGCTAAGTTTAAATGGTGCTACTCTTGCAAGTATTGACCCTAACATTGTCACCTGACGTCCGGCATCACATTTAAACACCTAAAGTCTCAATTAATCGGTTCCACGCATGTTGTATGATAACTAGGAAAATTCTTTACCTCCGGTAGGATTATGAACCACTGTCAGCTATTGTTCACTCGCCACGTTCACATCCTCGATGGCCTGAAGTTGATCGTCATCCTGCTGGTCCTCGTACAAGTCTGAACATCAGTTTTGGAAATGTTCGGGTTGTCTGCACTAGTAACACACCTTCCGCCTTCGAGAACCACTATCATCGTTCATATTCTCGTTTGTTTCCTGTCATGTCCCTTTGATAGGTGCTCTAACTGCAACTCTCTGCGCCAACGCATGAAGGTACTCTACGCAACGTGTTGATGACTTATCGTTGTTGTTACTAAATCCAGCCTGTTCCGCCCTCGCTATCTAACAAAGAAAGCGAGTTCCCGGATTGGCGAATAACTACCGATACCATATAATCATGTAAAACATACTTATACCAATAAGTTTTTAGTTTCTATTACCCAACTCATCCTCACTCCCCAACTAGGATTCTAAGTCAGGATTATAAGGTTTCCACTTCTAAGTTCAACCGTTCCTAACTTCCGTTGGTTTAAATGGATTGTGTTTTAAGTCAAGAGTCAGGTCTATATAACCTCACTTTGATACCAACTGTGACATTGGTATCAGGTTAAGGAATAACCTACACCTCATCCCTAGGCTCCTCAAACCTAGGCTCTGATACCAACTATGATGGCCCCAAATTCCTAATGCATTTGGGCATGCCCAGACTAGACCAGTGCAGGTCCCGAGTTAGTTCTCAACGAACCTGACGAGCCTAGTCAGCCTCAAATTATCAAAATTTTAAGATTTATTAAAGAGTTATTGCAATTATAACACAGCAGAAGCAAATTACATATTACTCAAATATTGGAAAATAACTCAATCAAAGAGAAATTAGGAATCTATATAAATGTGAAAAAACCCTGATATATTTCAACAAAATGGACTAATGGAATCCACCTCAAAATCCCATCCCAGTTCCAAAAGAATTATACATACATATAATGTCATACAAACAGAAACAAACATGAGCCTACATCTCGGTACCTCAAGTCCAGTCGCTCACAACAAGTCTCCTAGGCAAGGCTCTTTGCCCCTACTGCACTCCACCCTATCAGCACCCACTGTCACAAACTAGGCGGTAAGCAACTGAGAGAAATTGAAAGTAAAGCTAGAAGAATATAACAGTAATTCATGAAATAACAAACAAGGTAGTCTAAATATCATGCGGGTACTGAAATATAAGAATTTAAATAAACAAGTTGCATAATAGACAGACTGGAAAAACAAACGCAATCGAAACATGTGTGCCCTACGAGTCGAAAGAGGCCTAAGTGGCCTATATTCCACAACAATACCACAACAATCCACAACAATCCAGTAAATGGTATCACACAATCACTAGGGGTGATCAAACACTCATGCACACGAGTGCCCGCGTTTTATCCCTTCTAGTGCAGGCTGCATGTACCTTCGAGACACACACTTATGCCAAGAACACACATACAAGTAATAGAGAATGGAATGCCAATAATTTAATAATAACAAACACAAAGGAATGAAAATGAATCACATGATATTTTCTTAGCTGGCTTACTAATGTACAAATGCTTTTTAAGGCAAGTGTACTTACCTGAACTATCGTAACCCGCGTACAACACTCCCACGAATCCTAATGCGTATCCCTGAGTTTTCTGCTACCTGACAAGGTCAGAAACTCGTATTGATAGGCCAAATCATTATCTAAACCTAGGTTTAACCTTAATGTTTTCCCAATGTTTCAAATGACTTGACAACTCGACAGTTTAATAGAAAATGAATACTCTCTCTCTCGGGTTTTGAAAACACAATATATATAAGCCTCATAGCGAATCATAGGCTTGGTTAAGTCGTATGTGGGTCATGTCATGGTCTCGAGGACCGGCAACATGACTACGACGTCATAACCATTCATCGCCACGTGGTGTTTCAATACAAACCAACACTCAACCATAAGTCCTCATGAAAACTGAACCGACATGTACTAACGAACATGGAACCTCGCTGGTGTCGTCCGATGTCGGGGAAAGGTTATCATGGCATGGGAACGCAGGAAAACCTTCCACCAGTTCGGAATTTCTTCAACACACGCAAATATGGACTCGACGTTGACAACACATGAAATCGCAACAAAACACATTAACAACGCTGTTTCGGACATAACCAAGGGTTGCGAGACTTCAACCCATGTTAGGTGAGACTCTCGACAACTTCCACTGGTGGTGGTCCGGCCGGTAGCACCGTCAAGAGTGGAGATTTCCGACGAGGCTCCACCACACCTATTCACATAAAATGACGACTTTTTAACGCTGAATAGGGCTGTTTTGACCACTCCGAAGACTGTGAGACCCACGCAGGAGATTGGTGGGGTCCCCAATAGTGTCCCAGTCATCGTGGTCCGGCGGTGGCGCCGCCAGTGAGGGTGTTTTCCGGTGAGGGGCCGAAATAGCAACAACACATGAAATATTAGAAATACACACCCCAACTGGTAGCAATACCTCTGGCAACGACCAACCAACAACGACACAACACATACACACATATCACGGTTTTAACAACAAAAAAATGAAAAATAGTGAGAGTGGAAAATCGAGAGAAAGGAAGGGAGAGAGGGGACGACTTCGACTCCGGTGACCACCAAGACCATCTCCGACAGTCATAACCACCATCCCTGTCCGGCGACGTCGTGGACAAGCACCACCGTGAAGGGAGAAGACATACATGGCCTAGGGTGAGAGTGATATCGAGTGAGTACGAGAGAGGTATGGTGAGTGGACCGAGAGAGAGGGAGGCCGAGAAAGAAAAGAACTGAGAGGGAAAGAGAGGAACAGAGGGCACACCTTCAGCGAACAGTGGGACCTCCGGCGAGGCTCGTGTCTAGTCGCGGTGAGAGCAGGGACGGTGTTGAGGTGGGAGAGTGAGAGAGACCATGAGGAAAAGTAAAGAGAGAAAAATCTTGAATGAGAGAGTGAGGGAGAGAAACCGAGAGGGAGTGGGAGAAACCGAGACCGAGAGAGAGAGAGAAACATGTGAGCAGAGAGAGAGGGATGACAGACCTCCGGCGTTAGCTCCGGTGAGGTTGAGTGGGGTGAGCAGGAGGGGTGGCGGCAGTGCTTGAAGAAGAAGATGAATAGTGTGTAGGGTTTTTTTGTTAAAACGTTATATATATATATATATATATGACTAAATAAGTCAAATGACCTTTTTGCCCTTCAACATTCTTCTCTCACTCTTCAAAACAGTTACCCTTATGGGTCTTTTACCCCTTTATCACATCTCAACATACACACACATCTCAATGTAAATCTCATGGCTCTCCTCATTTGGGTTGTCTCATTTTAACAAGTTCTATCCCATAGTATGCGAAATGCATAATTAACTAACTCCTGCGTTCAAACAACATTCTGCGGTCCGTCTTATCTTGCCCTGACTCCCGTAGAGCGCGTAGTCTCGCCTTATCTCTTCAACTAATTAATTAAATTATTAGAAAATTCATTTAATTGTATTTTAACAGTGTTTTAAATCCCTCGTGTACCCGTAACTCAATTTTCCTACTCGTTCACTGACTTTATTGTTCGGTCACTCAAATACGAGTATAAATATATATAATACACATCATCATTCACAAATAGCCAAATTTTCGGGTCGTTACAACAACACTTAACACTGACCAAGACCATTATAGCAACACTTTGGTATTGTCCAACATTGGGGAGGGGTTACCGTGGCATTGGGTTGCCGAGAAAACCCCCAACCAGGTCATAAAAACACCATACATGACCAAGAAAGCCGACGACAGAATCTACATGAAATCAACGACGGACACCCACCACCACTGATTTAGTCACTCCGGGGCTGTGAGACTCAAGCAAGGGCTTAGTGTGGTCTCCGGCATCCCCTCAGGTCATGGTGATCCGATCAGCAGTGTCGCCAAGCTCAGCAGCTCTGACGAGGTAGCAAAACAGTCGAAAAAAATGGTGTAAATGACACAAGTCAACAACCTTACCAAGATCGCGATGAGGAGGTGCTCCAGGATCGTCAGGGCTCCGGTGAGCCGCGTTGTGTTATCCGAGACGAGTCCTAATCACGGTATTGGCCTCCTCTCTAATCAAACCGACACTCCAACACAAGATAATCATTCGTAATATACCCACGTTACAGTTCACAGCGACGGCGTTGGGGTGCTTCCAAGTCTCCGATGGCCTCTTGGGGTCATCTCCAACCTCCACAGCCGTCACTCCGGCCAGACAGAACCGCCACTATAAGGGAAGTCTGAAAACTAGTAAGAGAAAAGAGAGAGAGAGAGAGAAACTGAGAGTGAGGAAGAGAGAGAGATGACCTCCGGTGAGTGAGCTCCGGCGAACTCGTGGCACAGTCGTGGAGGAGGGTGGAGTGGGAGACCGACAAGAGAGATGAAGTGGGAAAGGAAAGAGGGCGGCGAACTCGTGGCACTGTTGCCCTTATGGGTCTTTTACGTCATCATCTTAACTCAACACACATACACATCTCAATGCCAATCTCATGGCTCTCCTCTTTAGAGTTGTGTCACTTTAACAATCCATATCCCATAGACTGTATGTCGCGTAGCTATCCAACTCCCCGTGTCCAAACAACGTTCTTCGGTCCAGTCGACTCATCGCATGCGTAATCCCGCCTTGTTCCTTTAAATAATTATTTAAATTATCCAATAATTCATTTACTTGTATTTTTACTATGTTTTAAGTCCCCTTGTACCCGTAACCTAATTGTCGATACCTGTTCGTCTAGTTTTCCTATTCGTTTACCGACTTCTTTGACCAGTCACTCAAATACGAGTATAAATACGTAATACACATCATCATTTACAAATAGCCAAATTTTCGATTCGTTACAGTCTCCCCAACTAACAAGAATTTCGTCCTCGAAATTAGCTCTAACTCTAACGAATAAGGGGAACCAGCACCCGTTCACATCTCGTCTAAACTGCGGGCTTGCAGTCGCTTCAGACAGCTTGGATCCTTTATCTCAAGCTGTGAACTACCTCAGAGTCACTTCAGACAGCTCGTTCCTTATCGTTGAACTGCGAAACGATGCAAAGTCACTTCAGACAGCTCAATAAGCTATGACCAACTGTGGACTCTCGCGAGAGTCACTTCCAACGGCTTGACACTAGGTATTAAACTGCGGATTTGTACAAAGTCTCTTCAAACAGCACAACGTCTCTTTCCATAAACTGTGGATCCCTCTGGATTACTCTAAATAGCTCTACACTCCACCACCTCCAAACTGTGGGCCTCTGCCACTTCGAACAACTTGATTTCATCTTGGTCTTCAGACTGCAGGTCGCAACCTCTTCAAATAGTCTAACTCAACTACGGTCTCTCAAGGCCGCCCCCAGTTCCCACTAGTGGTAGGAATGCCAACGATCTCTTCGCAGACATCGCCCACTACCATGACTCAAGCTTGGTGATCACGACATAAGTCGCAACGATTGAAACTCGCACACCACGCTCGTGAAAACCTCCCAACCCACTCACGTCTCAACGCAAGTTTATCTATACCCAGGCAGTAAAATAGATTCGACAAAGTTTTAACCATGGCCACCATGTACACTACGTGTCATCGTAAGATGAATCACAACCAGTCTAGTACTACCTCTCTTTAAGTGTACTCGTGGCTAGTTTTGGCAACCCATTGTGCCCAAACTTACCATCTATTTCGGACTGTAATCTAAGTTAGGTTTGTCTCATTGTAGACAACTCTACTAAGTTTAAACGGCACCACTCTAGCCGGTATCGACTCTGACTCTGTCACATGACGTCCGACATTACATTTAAACACCTAAAGTTTTAAATAATTAGTTCCATGCATGTTGTAGGATAATCAGGGACATCCTTTACCTCTGGTACGATCTCGAACCATCGTCAGCTGTGGCTTAGTCGCCATGTGCACGTCCTCAATGGCTTGAGTTTGATCGTCATCCTGCTGGTCCTTGTACAAGTCAGGACATCGATTTTGAAAATGTCCAGGCTGTCTGCACTGGAAACACACCCTCCGCCTTCAAGAAACACTATCATCGTTCGGATTCCTCATTCGTTTCCTTTCTTGTCCCTTTGATCGGTGCTCTAACTGCAACTTGAGTCGATCAGGCTCAATCTCCTCATGGTGAGTACTCAAGTAACTTTCCCTAGGCAAGCTCCACTCATAAGCTCTCTGCAATGTCCCTGGCTCGGTCGTAACGATCACGCCTCCGATTTTGGGTAGTAGACCCTCAATAAAGTAGTACACCCGGTCTGCTTCCGTGCTCGCTGATCCTCTAGCATATGGTAATAACTGCAGAAACCGTCCTATGTACTCTATGACGGACTCATCTGCTAACTGTCTTAGGGAAGTGAACTCGTTTCTCTTGGCTCTCATCATGGTGGTGTTGGGTTTTGGGGTTCATGCGCAGCGGAGATTTCAAAACAATTTTTGAGAAAAACCCCAAAAGGATCCGAATCTGATTCCATTAAAATACGTTTAGACTATGAAAACTTAATCATACCTCAGTCGCAATACCTCTCTGAAGGTTAATCGATCTCTAAGGCGCTGCCAACGACGAACGCCCTCTATCGGTAGTCCACTCACGAACGGCGGCCGAGATTTGAAGTGCTAGCTTCGAGAGAATACCAAACCTTTTTGTTTCTCTCCAAAACGATCCAGAGCATACCAAAAACCTCTAAGTCGTTTCTAAAACGAAATATAGAGATTTTGGCCCTTTTTTTTTTCGTCCTTGTATTCTAACTCAAAACGTCTATTTATACAACCTTTGTATATAGACTGTTAAGTAAATTACACATATACCCCTACTTAAAGAAGTATAAGTGTAATACACCACAAGGACGTTTCTGTCATGAATTTTATCATATAAAATTTATTTTTCTGAATCATCTTAAAATCTCGCAAAACCATTCTCAGTGTGCGACCCAATAGGCTCATACAACGTTGGCAATGTACCAAAACACATTTTGGTATACAAGTCATAAGCGGCCTCTAGCAAGACATTATGACTACCCAAGTTGTACGAATATCAAATCGATATAACCTAATCAATAGTGTATATAATATCCTTTTGTCACACGATATCCTTTTGATCAAACATAAGGCATGGAATTGTCATCCAACATGTTTAATCGTACTAGTCTCGATTTCTAGGTAGACTGAAAACATCTAAGTGACATTGATCAATATCAATTCACTTAGACTAGGCCTTTTAACAGATCTAACACATCGAGGATCCACTGGATATCTCTCTTTATATGAGAGGGACAAATTCTATCTCGATTACGCAACTTCACCACATTATTCACACGGTGACCAATCACAACCTTTATAATCATCCTGGTTAAAGACAACGTTTGATTGCGTCAAATCACTTGTATTCCTAATGTTGAAGTCTCTGTAATCTCAAGTCGAGGACTGAAAAATATACCTATCATGAGAAACAACTATGACTTAATCCATGTGATGTTCTCATAGCGGGTCGGTCCAAAGATACTTTGTTCCCTAACAAGTACTCATGATCTTGATTCGTATTCCTATACGTATGATCATCGTATGATCATCAATCAAGACTCACACTAGTCTTAATTCATTATAGTTCCCGATATAATAATCGACTAGGGACATTTAGGATATTTCGTAAATACCCATGGATCTTATTATAATGTAAACATGCAAATCAATTATAATAAACAAAAAATGAAATCCTCTATTTTATTAACTAAAATGTATTCATAAAAGACTGTTAATGGATTGACCTAGGGCATATTTCCCAACATCTCCCACTTGCTCTAGGGCCAATCATTCATGCATCTAATGCCGAATGATCTAACATGACCATCATGTTTCGCTTGTGGAAGAGCCTTTGTCAATGGATCCGCAACGTTGTCTTTAGTAGGTACTCTGCAAATCTTTACATCTCCCCTCTCAATAATTTCTCTGATGAGATGAAAACGCCTGAGTATATGTTTGGATCTGTGGTGTAATCTAGGTTCCTTGGCCTGTGCTATTGCCCCATTATTGTCACAATACAAACAAACAGGGTTAGCAATACTTGGAACCACACCTAGTTCAGAAATGAACTTTTTGATCCAAACTGCCTCCTTTGCTGCATCGGACACTGCAATATACTCAGCTTCTATTGTATAATCTGTCACGGTCTCTTGCTTCGAACTTTTCCAGCTTACTGCACCCCCATTCAAACTAAACACATATCCAGACTACGATCTAAAATCATCTATATCAGTTTGAAAACTTGCATCTGTTTAACCATTTACAACTAGATCATTTTCAAAACCTCCAAAGACCAAGAACACTTCCTTAGTCCTTCTTAAGTACTTAAGGATGTTCTTTACTGCTATCCAGTGACTCTCACCTGGATCCGACTGATATCTGCTTGTAGTGCTCAAAGCATATGATACATCAGGCCGAGTGCATAGCATGACGTACATGATGATCCAATAGCAGATGCATATGGAATCTTATTCATGCGGTCTCGCTCATCATTTGTCTTAGGACATTGAGTCTTGCTGAGACTTATGCCATGAGACATTGGCAACAATCCTCTTTTAGAGTCTTGCAAACTGAACCTATTCAGCACCTTATCTATGTAAGCACTCTGACTTAGACCGATTAGCCTTTTAGATCTATCCCTATAGATCCTTATCCCTAGGATATAGGCTGCATCTCCTAAGTCTTTCATTGAAAAACACTTCCCTAACCAAGACTTGACACTCTGCAATGTTGGGATGTCATTTCCAATGAGTAATATATCATCAACTTACAGTACCAGAAAAACAACTACACTCCCACTGACCTTCTTGTATACACAAGGCTCATCTTCGTTCTTAATAAAACCAAAATCCTTGATTGTTTCATCAAAACGAAGATTCCAACTCCGAGATGTTTGCTTTAATCCAAAAATGGATCTTTGAAGCTTGCATACCTTCCTAGAATTCTCAGGATGTACAAAACCTTCAAAGTTGTGTCATATACACGTCCTCAAGCAACTTTCCATTAAGAAATGTTGTTTTTACATCCATTTGCCATGTCTCACATGATCATAATATGTAGCAATGGCAATTAAAATTCTTATGGATTTAAGCATGGCTATCTTGGCGAAAAAGTTTCATCATAATCAACACCTTGAGTCTGCCTGAAACCTTTTGCTACAAGTCTTGCTTTGAAAGTATGCACTTTGCCATCCATGTCGCTTTTCTTCTTGAAAACCCATTTACATCCAATGGTCTTACCACCTTCAGTAAATCAACCAAGTTCCAAACTTGGTTATCATACATGGATTGCATCTCAGAGTTCATGGCACTTAGCCATTTATCTGAGTCTGGTCCAGACATAGCCTCCTGATAAGTGGTGGGCTCATTTTGATCTATAAGCAACACATCACGACTATCAGTAATGAGAAATCCGAATCTCACTGGCTCATGTCTTACCCTACCAGATTTACGTGGGCCTTGTGTCACTTGCGGAGATTCAACTGGTTCAGAACGTTGTTGAACTTCCAGTGGCGGTTCAGTATTTATTTATGATTCTTGAACTTCTTCAAGATTTATTTCTCTCCCTCTAGTGTCTTTTGAAATCAACTGTTTTTCCATAAAGGCACCATACCGAGCAACAAACACTTTGTTCTCAACGGGATCATAAAAGTAATATCCTTTTGTTTCCTTAGGATACCCCACCAATAAACACTTATCAGATTTAGGTGCTAGTTTTTCTGAGACTTGTCGCTTTACGTAAGCCTCACAACCCCAAATCTTAAGAAAAGACAAACTAGGTCTCTTACCATACCATATCTCATATGGTGTTTTATCAACCGCTTTAGAAGGAACTCGATTTAGAGTGAAAGCTGCAGTTTGTAATGCATAACCCCAAAAGGATAATGGAAGATCCGCATGACTCATCATAGATCAAACCATATCTAATAAGGTTCGATTTCTCCTTTCAGAAACTCCATTCCTTTTCTTTTGGGTGTTTTGAAGCAGGAATAGGCTGGGGCTTGACTTGTTCCACAGGCTTTGTGCAGGTGCAGCAACAGCCTTGGCAACTTTAGCCTTGCCTTTGCCTTTCTTCTTCATTCCCTTTCCCTTTCGGACCATCAGCACATTACTAGAGGGTTTCTTGATTTTTTGTTCAGCATTTTGAGCATCAAATGCAACTCTGAAATTGATTTCACCATATTATTCATATTGTAGTTCATCACAAATTGTGAGTAACTCTCCGGTAATGAATTTAGGATCAAATCCGTAGCCAACTCTTGGCTTATGGGAAATTCAAGTCTATCAAGTTGGTCAACATAGCCCTTCATCTTCAGAACATGAGGACTAACTAACGCACCCTCAGTCATCTTACAAGAATGCAGGTTCTTGACTGTCTCGAACCTTTCTTGCCTAGCTTGCTGTTGGAACATTTCCTTCAGCGTTACAGTCATGTCGTAGGCTTCCATTAGTTCCATGTCCTTCTAAGTTTAGAAACCATAGTTGCCAACATAATGTATGCAACATCAGCAGAATCGTTGACATGCTTATTATGCGCATCCTTCACAGCTTTCGTAGCATTTGCTGGTGGGTCCTCAGGGATCAGAGCATCCAGAACATACAACTTGTGTTCATGCTTGAGAACGATTCTCAAGTTTCTGAACCAATCAAGAAAGTTAGTCCCAGATAGCTTATCCTTCTCAAGGATAGATCGCGATGACATGAGGGATTATTGTTACTTGAAGAGGCCATTGATCTACAATAAAGATTATGCGAGTTTATTTTAGTATAGAGGAATAGACTCCCACTAAATTAACAACCCTCCTAAAACATACTTTTGTTTATTTAGGGGACTAAAATCCATTTTTCACCTAATTCTATGACAAATATGGCATGAAACACAGAACTAGATTATTTAGGTAGGTAACAGTTACCAATTACATCTTATGTAATTTTTAGATCTTTTTATGAGATACATGACATCTTATGTCTTAGCATGTTTTTATCTCATCATATGCCTAAAGTCCAAAACTATTTTGATAACTTTATTAAGTCGGACCAATTTAAACATTTAGGTAACTCTTACCCAACTTATCTCACCAAGATAACAAAATACACCCAACTATGGCTGAAACTATATTAGTGCGATCGAGGCCTTGATAAGTGTTTAAATTGGATGGCACAAGACTTAAGATTTAATAGAGGGATTTTATTTAGTTTTAGTGATTTTTAAGTAAACAATGAAATATCATATATTTTATTGATTTGTAGAACCACTAAACAATTTAGGAAATTTTTATGCTATTCACTAATAGAAGAATTTCCGTGCGCTAGGATTAGTTAGACGGTGGTCCCGCTGGCCGGTCAGCGGGCGGTGGTTCCGTTGACCGGTCAGCGGACGGGGGAACAGGGGGCAGCGCCCCTTTTTTTTTTTTTTTTTTGAGAAGACAAATCTCAATTTCGAAAATCGAAATTTGCTATAGAAAATCATATTTTTTCACAGATTTTACTATACTAAATTTACCCCTTAATTTATCCAAAATTAAGTTAATTAAAACATTTTTAATTAACCCGGGCCCACATCTAAGTAACCATCTTATCCTAATCCAATTAGGACTTTAGATATTTGAATCCTAGCATATCACCAATAACAAGATTCTTGATATTTATCTCTTATTCTAATTTGTTATCTATCTTTATCAAATAGAGACTCCATAACAAAATAGATATAACAACATAAATAAATAATTTCAAAAATTAATTATTTATAAATAAATAATTTTGAAAATTAATTATTTATTTTGGATTTAAGATATTTGAATCCTAGTATATCACTAATAACAAGATTCTTGATATTTATCTCTTGTTCTAATTTGTTATCTATCTTTATCAAATAGAGACTCCATAACAAAATAGATATAACAACATAAATAAATAATTTCGAAAATTAATTATTTATTTTTGGATTTAAGATATTTGAATCCTAGTATATCACTAATAACAAGATTCTTGATATTTATCTCCTATTCTAATTTGCTATCTATCTTTATCAAATAGAGACTCCATAACAAAATAGATATAACAACATAAATAGATAATTTCAAAAATTAATTATTTATAAATAAATAATTTCGAAAATTAATTATTTATTTTGGATTTAAGATATTTGAATCCTAGTATATCACTAATAACAAGATTCTTGATATTTATCTCTTATTCTAATTTGTTATCTATCTTTATCAAATAGAGACTCCATAACAAAATAGATATAACAACATAAATAAATAATTTCGAAAATTAATTATTTATTTTTGGATTTAAGATATTTGAATCCTAGTATATCACTAATAACAAGATTCTTGATATTTATCTCCTATTCTAATTTGTTATCTATCTTTATCAAATAGAGACTTCATAACAAAATAGATATAGCAAGATAAATAAGTAATTTCAAAAATTAATTATTTATAAATAAATAATTTTGAAAATTAATTATTTATTTTGGATTTAAGATATTTGAATCCTAGTATATCACTAATAACAAGATTCTTGATATTTATCTCTTATTCTAATTTGTTATCTATCTTTATCAAATAGAGACTCCATAACAAAATAGATATAACAACATAAATAAATAATTTCGAAAATTAATTATTTGCAATTTTGATCTTCATCCAAATAACCACAAACATGTAATTGAATCATGAACTACTATCCCAATCGAACCTAATGGTGTCATGGATCATAGAGCACGACTCAATTCATTAAAATTATTCAAATTAACCTAAGATGGTTACTAGCATGTACGAAACTAATTTCAATTAAATCACGAATATATGTATCATATACACAAAACATGATAATAAATCTCACAGAAAACTTATGTATATCACATATACATCAACTATTAACATGCTTTCAATCATATCTCATAAGAAAACATGCAATGAGTTTAATGGAATCAAACTCAACCTCGCTCTGATACCACTGTTGGGTTTTGGGGTTCATGCGCAGCGGAGATTTCAAAACAATTTTTGAGAAAAACCCCAAAAGGATCCGAATCTGATTCCATTAAAATACGTTTAGACTATGAAAACTTAATCATACCTCAGTCGCAATACCTCTCTGAAGGTTAATCGATCTCTAAGGCGCTGCCAACGACGAACGCCTCTATCGGTAGTCCACTCACGAACGGCGTAGAGATTTGAAGTGCTAGCTTCGAGAGAATACCAAACCTTTTTGTTTCTCTCCAAAACGATCCAGAGCATACCAAAAACCTCTAAGTCGTTTCTAAAACGAAATATAGAGATTTTGGCCCTTTTTTTGTTTCGTCCTTGTATTCTAACTCAAAACGTCTATTTATACAACCTTTGTATATAGACGGTTAAGTAAATTACACATATACCCCTACTTAAAAAAGTATAAGTGTAATACACCACAAGGACGTTTCTGTCATGAATTTTATCATATAAAATTCATTTTTCTGAACCATCTTAAAATCTCGCAAAACCATTCTCAGTGTGCGACCCAATAGGCTCATACAACGTTGGCAATGTACCAAAACACATTTTGGTATACAAGTCATAAGCGGCCTCTAGCAAGACATTATGACTACCCAAGTTGTACGAATATCAAATCGATACAACCTAATCAATAGTGTATATAACATCCTTTTGTCACACGATATCCTTTTGATCAAACATAAGGCATGGAATTGTCATCCAACATGTTCAATCGTACTAGTCTCGATTTATAGGTAGACTGAAAACATCTAAGTGACATTGATCAATATCAATTCACTTAGACTAGGCCTTTTAACAGTCTAACACATCGAGGGATCCACTGGATATCTCTCTTTATATGAGAGGGACAAATTCTATCTCGATTACACAACTTCACCACATTATTCACACGGTGACCAATCACAACCTTTATAATCGTCCTAAAGACAACGTTTGATTGCGTCAAATCACTTTGTATTCCTAATGTTGAAGTCTCTGTAATCTCAAGTCGAGGACTGAAAAATATACTTATCATGAGAAACAACTATGACTTAATCCATGTGATGTTCTCATAGCGGGTCGGTCCCAAGAGTACTTTGTTCCCTAACAAGTACTCATGATCTTGATTCGTATTCCTATACGTATGATCATCGTATGATCATCAATCAAGACTCACACTAGTCTTAATTCATTATAGTTCCCAGTATAATTAATCGACTAGGGACATTTAGGATATTTCGTAAATACCCATGGATCTTATTATAATGTAAACATGCAAATCAATTATAATAAACAGCAAATGAAATCTTCTATTTTATTAACTAAAATGTATTCATAAAAGACTGTTAATGGATTGACCTAGGGCATATTTCCCAACAGGTGGGAGGAAAGTACTTCATTTTAAACTGGGTCTTGAACTCTATCCAGTCCCTCGGCACACCTCTGGTATTCACAATCGTAGTCCACCATTCGTCAGCTTCTCCCATCAACATCGAGGAAGAAATAGAAGCTTTCATGTGCTCCTCAATAGCTATGATGTGGTGTATCTTCTCGTGACTCTTCAAGAACAATTCTGCCACGATCACATCAGTGCCTTCATAGAAAACAACAGGGTCGTGCCTTTTAAACTCTCGCCATTGCCTGGCCTCAATAGTAACCTTAGTGCCATAACTTTCAGTGCCGCTGGTGCAATCTCTGTCGGTGCACGAGGTACAACCACCATCATTGGTCTCGTTCCAGTTGTAGTAGGAAGCAAAGTCAAGGTCGTAACCCCCGGTGTGTTCTCCTCTTGAGTAACAGTTACTCTAGCCATAGATGGTATCGATGCAACAGCAACTGATGCCCTCAATATAGCTAGAATCTCCTCCAGCTGTTGCTCCTGAGCTGCGACTCTCTGCGTCAAGGTCTGAAACTCCTCGATACTAACAGTTCGAGTATTCGATGTCCCGCTGTCATCACTAAGACCCCGTTGATCTGCCATCGCTATCTGGTAACGAAAGCGCATTTCCGGATTAGTGGATGCCTACTGATACTATATAATACACACATAAAACATACTTATATCAATAAGTTTTCAGTTTCCATTTCCCCGACTCATTCTCATTCCCCAACTAGGATTTTAAGTCAGGATCAGGGGGTTTCCACTCTAAGTTCAACCATTCCTAATTTTCCACTGTCTTAATGGTTTGTGTTTTAAATCAAGTGTCAGGTCGTTTTAACCTTAAGCTCTGATACCAACTGTGACGGCCCCAATTTCTCCGTACAATTGGGTACGCCTGGTTAGACCCGTACAGGCCCCAAGTCATAACTCGGCAACCTGACGGGTCTAGTCAGCCTTCGATTTAATTAATTTAATGATTTATCAAAGAGTTATTGCAATAATACACAGCGGAAGACTAAACAATTATAATAAGGGAAATAACTCAATCAAAGGGAAATGTAGGAATATATAAGAGTGGAAAACCCCAGGTATTCATGTACAATTCGATAAGCAAAGATACATGATACCAATTTTATCAAAAATACTAAGTTCTATAACCCAAAACATATATATGAAACGATATATAGATGAGCAAAAAATAAAAACCTACTAAAAAGTCTCCCTGATCTCGCTGCTAGTCCTCAAAGTAGGCCTCCTCAGCAAGGCCCCTTGCCCCCTTGCTGCTCTCTACCCTATCTGCACCCACCGTCACAAACTAGATGGTGAACAACTGAAGAAATTAAAAGTAGTGCCAGAAGAATATAACAATAATTTATGATTTGACAAATAAAGTAGTATAAATATCATGCAAAAATGAAATATCAGGAAAGTAAGTAAATCAAGTGCATGATAAATAGACTGATAGATAAACAATCAAAATTTGCATGTTCTACGATTCAAGAGAGGCCCATGAGTGGTCTAATTTCACAGCAATACAGCAAAGATCTCGCAAGATCTCCCCGGGCAATGTTGCAACATTAGCGCAGCTTGAAATCGAGAGGCATCACAACACCTCTCGAATCGAGTACCCAGTACACACAACACTAGGGGTGGTCAGTTACCCCTGCAGGAGGCACCCTCGTTGTCCCAGCTAGTGCGGGACCACATGATACCTTCGAGACACACTCATGCCAAGAATATACAACAAATAATATGGAATGCAATATCAAACAAGGGATCAATTCAACAATATCAATGAATAGAGGATGTATAAATCACATGTTATTTCTTTACTGGGCTACTAACATACACATATAAGGCATGTGTGTGCTTACCTGACAACGCAACCCACGTAACAACACTCCCGCGAATCCTAACGCGTATCCCCGAGTTTCTAGCTACCTAACAAGGTTGAAAACTCGTGTCAATAGGTTAAGCCATTAACTAAACCTAAGTTAACTTCTTAGTACTTTCCCCGTGTTTTAAGGACTCGACAACTCAATAACCAATCGGTAACTCGATCAAAAACCAAATGAAAACACAACGATTCTCTCAGGTTTTGAAATCACAACACGTATTTAAGCCTATTAAAAAATCATAGGCTCGGCTCAGTCGTTAATAAGTCACGCCATAGTCTCGAGGATCGGCAACGTGACCATGACGTCATACCATTCAGTCAACGTAAAACACAATCAGTCGCAACACAAAACTCAACCTGAACATACACTCAAACCAAAAACATAAACATCCAATAGTTCACCAATACAATGTCTTGCTATGTATCCAGAATCACCATAACGTGGTCATGTCGTGTATCCTTCAAATCAAAACCATATTCACCAATACTACTATGATCGAAAGTCTAAACCATTCATCATCGATAAAAAACTACAAGGAGTCCAGTCGTTTAATCAAAATCAAGTCAATCAACTTGACGACGGAATCGCATGAAATGACAACACGAATGAAGAACCTCGATTAACCATTACAACACTAAGAAAATGTGTACCTGAAAGTCTCACATCTGAAGGGTCACAAACGGTTTGGAATCAAAGGGAAGCTTGCTCCTAGATTTATCGGTCCCTTCAAAGTTGTGAAGAGGGTCGGTAAGGTTGCTTACCAGCTAGAGTTACTGCCAGCGCTCGTCAGTATTCATCAGTATTTCACATTTCAATGCTTCGACTAGACAAGTCAGGTGGAGGACGACGACTAACAGTGGACCTGAGTCAGATCGAGTTGCAAGACGATGCCACTTAAGAGGAGCAGCCAATTCAAATTGTCGACCGTAAAGTTAAGACACTGAGGAATAAGGAAATCCCTTCCGTTCTCGTGAAATAGCAATTCCACGGGGACGAGGAGTTAACTTAGGAGCTAGAGTCATACATACGAGAGCACTTTCCATATCTATTTGATTCCGGTAAGTTTGAAGTTTAGTTTACTTATTAGTAAGTTTCGAGGTCGAAATTCTAATAAGTGGGGGAGACTGTAACATCCCTCGATTTTTAACCTGACTTGTGTGACACGTGTCAGGACCGTGACTCGGCCACGTGATACTGGACTGTATTTCGAACTTTGGGAGTCGACACCAAGGTAATTTTATGATTCTTTGATGTGTGTAATAGTATTATAGTTTAAATGCGTGTCACGAGCCATTCGGGCGATTTTTAAAATGAGTGAGTTTCCGTCTAGGTAAACGGGGGAGAAAAATATAATAAACAACATAATTAAAAGAATTATTGAATAATTTAATTATTTATTTGTACGAGACAAGGCGAAAGTATGTGTGTGACAAATAAATACGGACCGAGGAGGCAAGACGGGTCGGGGAAAAGTTGTTGGAAAACGCGGGTGTTGGTTAAATACACAACAAATAGACAAATGTGTAGAATTGTTAAAGTGACATAATTCAAAAATAGAACACCCTTGGATTAGCCTCGAGATGTGTGGTTAGGTGGAGATGAAGGGCCATTCTTGAGACAACACCCCACCTAACTTACTATTGACTCATCATTGGTGTAAGGAAGAAAAGAAAAAAAAAAGAAAAAAAAACGTTTCTCACCTTATATACACCACAGTTCCCTCTCACTCTCGTCACTCCACAATCAACCCTCACGGTATCCTCTTCCTCCTCTCACCAACCCCGTCCTTGCCGGTGACCGGACCACCTCACCGGACGTCTCGCCGAAGCAAGGTATACCTTCTCTCTCTTTCTTTCGGTTTGTTCACTCTCTCCCTCACGGTTCTTTCATCTCTCAGCCTCCCTCTCTCTCGGGCCACTCACCTCTCAACTGGCCAAGCTCTCGCCGGTCGTCGGAGGTCCAGTGATGGCGGAGTAGCTCGCCAGAGGTTGCCTCTCACCCTCCCTCTCTCGTGTTCACTCGATCTCTCTCTCCTCTCGGTTTTCTCTCCCTCTCTCACCTCGGGTTCTCTCTTCACCTTGCTCTCTCATGCCACCACCTCTCTCACCAGAGATGGTGGTGGTCGAGGCCACCTCCTTCACTGGAGATCTCTCTCTATCTTTCTATTTCTTTTCCTCCCTCTCTTTCTCTCTTTTCTCACTGTTTTTATTGTTTTAAAACTGTCTTTTTTTGTGTATGTGAGTGAGGTGATGTGTGCGTGTGTACACCCCACTATTGGGGTGCATGAGGGTGTGGGTGGACAGTCAAGGTGATGGGGAGTGTGGTGAGGATAGTTCGGCAATAGGGTGGTGGGTGCATGTGGGTGTATGTGCATGCATGAGTGTGTAGTGAAAAAATTGATGGTGTGTGAATGGATGCATGTGTTTGCATGAACACCCCACAGTTTGGGGTGTGACACTGTGCACCCCACTGCTAGGGTGCGAGATGAAGCCGTACACCCCCACTATTGGCTGTGGGGTGTACCATGTGTGAGTAGGTGAATGAATATGGATACATGCATGAATATGCATGTGCACCCCACAGTTTGGGGTGCGTGATAAGACGTGTATGACAACGGGGTGCACACAACAGTGGGGTGTTGTCTGCACAAATCAGTGGGGTGCACACAATAGTGGGGTGTTGTGTACACCTCACAGTGGGGTTTACTTAGTTGTGTGGTAGTCATATAATGTGGGTGTGTAAATAAAATAAAATAAAAATAAAGGAGAAGTATGGACACTTTATAAACAAAATAAAATGATGTAAATGGGCTTGTGTTAAGGTCCAACAAAGGCCCAACATAACCAATATAAAATGGGGCCATAACAAGTAAATAATTTCATAGAAATGGGTATACATATTTGAGTCCAACCAGAGTCTAACAAAGGATACAAACCCATACAAATCAACTTAAGATTAAATCCTAACCCTTACACTAATATTCAAGATTTAAACCTTTACCAGGTAGCGGGAAACTCGGGGATACGCGTTAGGATTCGCGGGAGCGTTGTACGCGGGTGACGATAGTTCAGGTAAGTACACTTGCCTTAAAAAGCATTTGTACGTTAGTAAGCCTGCTAAGAAAATATCATGTGATTCATTTTCATTTCTTTGTGTTTGTTATTATCAAATTATTGGCTTTCCATTCCATATTCCTTGTGTGTGTGTTCTTGGCATAAGTGTGTGTCTCAAAGGTACATGCGGCCTGCACTAGAAGGGATAAAATGCGGGCACTCGAGCGCACGAGTGTTTGACCACCCCTAGTGATTGTGTGATACCATGTACTGGATTGTTGTGGATATTGCTGTGGATTTCAATGTTGCGACATCGCTGTTGTGGAATTGTTGTGGAATTTAGACCACTTATTGCCTCTCTTGACTCATAGAACACGCATGTTTCGATTGCTATCATTTCCAGTCTGTCTATCATGCATTCTTATTATTTAAATTCCTATCTTTCAGTACCCGCATGATATTTAGACTGCCTTATTTGTTATTTCATGAATTACTGTTATATTCTTCTGGCTTTACTTTCGATTTCTCTCAGTTGCTCACCGTCTAGTTTGTGACGGTGGGTGCGATAGGATGGAGAGCAGTAGGGGCAAGGGACCTTGCCTAGGAGACTTTTTGTGAGCAGCTGGACTTGAGGTACCGAGATGTAGGCTCATATTTATTTCGTTTTGTATGACGTTTATATATATATGATTGTTTTGGGACTGGGAAATATGTTTTGAGGTGGATTCCATCAATCCATTTTGTTGACTTGGATATGACTATATCAGGGTTTTCCACATTTATATAGATTCCTAATTTTTCTTTGATTGAGTTATTTCCCAATTTTTGATTAGAATATGATTTTGCTTCCGTTGTGTTATAATTGCAATAACTCTTTCATAAAACGTGAGATTTTGATGTTTTGAGGCTGACTAGGCTCGTTAGGTTGCCGAGTGATGACTCGGGGCTTGTACGAGTCTAGGCCGGGCGTACCCAAATGCATTGGGAATTTGGGGCCGTCATAGTACATCAGCATACATCTTTGTCCTACCCGGATGAACCATAAAATGTGAGCGGTGAGCCGCATGAAGTATCTCATCACGTAACTTAGCAACTGATGGAATCCACAGTCGCCCTCTAAATCTCAGGCATGAGTCTATCGAATGACTCCAATCTGGATGATTTGGAATTTAAGCAAACTCCGAGAATCTCTGGTACTACTCATCTGCTTGTTGACCCTCAAGTACACACTGAATTAACATCGTCTGAGTCCTCTTATGTCCGCAAATCAACATTTTGATACTGGTCGAGATATCAACGAAATACATCAGCTCAACCATCTCGAGTAACCCATACTCGTGTGTCATGTGGCAAGTTACAACCTCCGATTCTGACCCTTTATGGCTTAATGCATTTGCAACAACATTGGCCTTCCTACGTGGTACTCTAAAACGAAATCATAATGCTTGAGGAACTCAAGCCAACACCTCTGTCGCATATTCTGCTCCTTCTGAGTGAAGAGGTACTTCAAACTCTTGTTATCAGTGAATAAGAAAAATCTCTCCTCATAGAGATAATGACTTCAAATCTTTAGTGCAAAAATCACTACGGCCAACTCCAAGTCATATGTAGGGTAGTCCTTCTCGTAAATCTTCAGCTATCGGGACACGTAGGCAATCACTATACCGTCCTATATCAAAACACAGCCCAAACCAACCTTAGAAGCATCGATGTTCACCTCAAAATCCTTCACTGACACAGGTAAACTAAAATTGGTGTGGTAGTCAAACGTTCCTTCAATGTCGGAAACGCTTGCTCATAACTATTATTCCACTAAAATCTGGAATCCTTCATCAATTGCATCATAAATGCTGCAATCTTCAAGAAATCTTGAACGAACCACCTGTAATAGCCTACCAACCCCAGAAAACTATGGATATCAGTCACTGATCGCAGTGTGTAGGCAAATCAATCACTGCTCTGACCTTAGAAAGTCTACTGACACCCCGCCAACACTGACGATGTGCCCAAGAAATACGACCTCACTAAGCCAAAACTCGCACTAATTAAACTTGGTAACAATCTGTGCCCCCTCAGTATCTGCAAATCGTCCAGAGATGCTCCTCATTATCCTCACAAGTCCTGGAGTAGAGAAGAATGTCATCAATGCACACAATGATGAACCTACCCAAGTGCTCCCTTAACACTCAATGCATGAGATCCATAAACATCGTTGGGGCATTAATCAGCCCAAACGACATGATTGTAAACTGGTAATGCCCGTATCGAGTGTGAAAAATAGTATTCTCCGTGTACTCTGCTCTAATCTTCAGCTGATGGTACCAAGATCTCAAATCAATCTTCAAGAACTATTGTGTTCCTATCAGCTGGTCAAACAAGTCATCTATGCGAGGAAGTGGATACTTGTTATTCACTGTAACCCTGTTGAGTTGTTTGTAGTCGATACACAAACACAAGCTGCCATCTTTTTTCTTAATAATCAAGACCGGCACGCCCCAAGGTGACATGCATTGGTGGATAAAACTTAACTCCAACAACTCATCAAATTGTGATCTCAGCTCCTCTAACTCCCTTGGAGCCATACGTTATGGTGGAATAGATATATGTTTGGTCCCTGAGACCCAATAAATAATGAAGTCAATCTCCCTAGGCGGTGGCAAACCTCGCAACTTCGTAGGAAAAATGTCCGGGAACTCACATACCACAGGTAACTCCTCCATCTTAGTATCAACTTTCCTCGTCGTACTTAAAACACTAGCGAATGTCTCAACATCTACGCTAGAAGCTACCTTGCCTCTGGTAATCGGTAAACTGGTCGAAGTCACCTAAAAATTGAACTCATGATTTCCAAGAATCTAAATTGTGACTCTCTTACTGAAGCAATGGATATGTTCATGATACGCATCCAACCAATCCATGCCTAACAAAGCATCAAACTTTAGGAACTCCAACACTTTCATGTCTACAGGTAAGACATAACCCTCTATCTCTATTGAACAATTAACACACAACAAGTTCAAGTATATCTTGTCCCCAACAGCTGTGCTAAGGATCATGGGTTTCTCTAGTCTAGCGGGTCTCATCCCCAACTCATTAACCATACGACCAAAAATAAAAGATACCGTAGAACCAGAATCAAATATAGTATGCATGAAATGACAACAAATATAAACCATAACCTCAATCAAGTTACGGGTAGCAGCCGCATTTGGTACGGCAACGACATAAACCTGTTCCTGGCTCTGTTGCGGCTGTCCTCTGCCCAGTCGTGGACATGTGCTAAAAAAGTGTCCTATTTTCCATATTCATAACACGCTCGTTGAGAACCTAATCTAAACTGACCAGAATTCTAACCGTGCCCCTGGTCTTGTCTTTGACCATGTATATACCTCTGCCCCTGACCACCACTTCTGCCTGACCACCACCTCTACCCTTGTCACTGCCCTTAGCCCTTTGATAGTGCTGTCTCTAAGGACCTGATTAATTTGATTGTTGTGGTGTGTTGTATAACTTCGTACTGGAGCAAATAGTACTGTCACTTTATGTAACGGCCCAATTTTAAATTGCCGTTAATTATGACATTATTGCAGATGTGGCGCCAGCGAGGACGGTCGAGGGTCCCACAGCGAGATTGGAACGCACTCGAGCTAGGTATACAGTCTGTATTGTATGCTTGTTGTGGTAAATTGTGATGGAAAGGTATAAATTAGCTAATTCCATTGCAATATGTATGCTAATGTAGTTGATTGACGAGTGAGGAATGACCTCGGGGGGCGTGCGGACGCGGGACACGAGGCATGAGGTGCCGGGTAGTCGAGGGAACTAAGGTGAGCTTACCCATAAATTTTGGTAATTTATTGAATAGGGTAGATAATTATTATGGGCTAAATCAATTGGGAATTTATAAGTCATATAGTTGAGTTGAATAAAACAATAACAGTTGGATTGTTCTCGAGATTCGTGCACACACTTGATCAAAAGCCAAATATATAGGTTTGTTTGTGTTGACCGATCAAATGGGAAGAGAAGGAGAGTGAAAGGGGAGAAGAGAGAGATCGGTGGGGGAGAAGAGGAGAAGGAGAACAACATCAAAGTGTGGAAAGGTGATATGTGGCTTCCTACAACAAGAACCAAAGGTATGGACACAATAAACTTGAGTTTTTGTGGAATTTTTGGTGTGGGTGAGAATTTATAAAATTCGGATTTGTTGAGGGATCAAACACTTGGTTTTGTTGGGGATAAATGTGAATGAGAATGGCATGGAATGGGTGTGTTTTTGAGCTAATTTGAGGGGAATTTGATGATGATATGGAAATGGGTTTGAAAATATGATTCTTGAGGATTCTTGGAATTGAATGTTTAAATTCGATGAAATTGTGTTTAAATGGAGTTTTTGAGGTGAATTGTGAGTTTTTGAGGTGTTGGAGTCGAATGAATGAGTTTATGGGGTGTTTGAAGTGTGAAATTTTGAACTGTAAAAATCTGGACAGAGCGCGATTAGCGCGCTAATAGGAGGACCTAGCGCGCTAATTACCCTCTGGAAAATGATGAACAGTGACTTAAATGAATTAGCGCGCTAATTCATCTCATTAGCGTGCTAATAGTTCACTGGAATGTAAAAAATTGGAAAATGAAGAAATAAGTCTAACCAACATTTTAAACCTATTAATTGATAATTAACCTTCATAAATGGATTCCAGGAGTCTTGAAATAGTAATTGGAGCCGGGGGTTTAGTCGGGAATCAGACCGGGAGTATTATCGAGGATTGAAGGAATCGAGCCGGGGAATTTAATTCGTAGAACGAGGAGTGCGAATTGAGGTGTGTAGTATCCCAATTGAACTTCACTTTAAGTATTTACCATTTGATTTATTTGAATTCAGTTCCATTTATTCTTTATTCCATTTCATCTTTGCTTTACGGTGGGCACTCTCACCTGGTGACTTTACGGTAGTGGAGGGTACTCCTACCTGGTGTCTTTACGGTGTTGAGATCACCCCCACTGGTGCTTAATTCGTTACGGCCATAGAGTCCATTGAGTCATAGCACTTGTCTAAGTATACGCCGGTGAATAGGCTACCCGGGTATGGTAGGCTTGTGTGGGTGCGTCGTTGGTCTACGCCGACCACCTAGAGGGTCCAGGGCCAACCCATTGGTGTGTTCTTCATGGGCCGTGCCTGGGGGAAAACCCGAAGTATGACTTGGTCTGATTTTTATGTGCATGTACTTTGTTTCCTCACTATATTTATGCATGCGATGATCTTTCTTTTACAGTTGTCTGTATTTCTGTACTCCGCATGTTTAAATTATAGTCTTTTGAATTCCAGTACTTTTATTTCCGTAATTACTTGGTGAATTTCCTTGGGATTACTCACTCTGGACTCGTCATCTGTCTTTTTGTGATGGCTGAGTGCAGACCCTAGTACGAGCCGGGGAAAAGGCAAGCTCGAAGAGTACATCGATTGACGGTTTTAGCCCCACTCGTACGTATGTTTATATTTATTCGTTTTCTGTCGGGTCTTGGGCTTGAGAGATAGGTTGTACATTTTGATATTTTGAGGAACATATGAGATGTATATGATGTATATTTGGTATGGTTTCCACTTAGGCATTTTGCTAATAAAACACAAGATGAATTTTTATATTATTTATTTAAGCTTCCGCTGTTAACTTGAGGGTATATGATATTAATTGAATCAAATTAAATGAGAAGTTGATCAATGACGGAATATTGGGCGTGGGACACAACTGGTGGTGACGTGGACAGTTGTGGGCCCGCGTGGCCTCCCGTGGCGGACCAATGTGGAAAATTGGGGCCGCCACATTTTGGTATCAGAGCTTAGGCTCGGTTTGGAGATTTAATAAGAGTATAAACTCAATGAATAAATCTTAGATGTGGAAACCACAAGTGAATGATTAAAGGCTTAGTTGGGAAGTGATGTGAGGTGGGTAAATTTAGGAAATTATACATATACGTATGTTTTGATTGTGTATTACATATTATACGCGTATATGTATTGAGTCTGATCCATTGCACGATGGTTGTGCAGTTTAGGATGGACGGACAGGCTCCTACTACTCCGCCCACTACTCAGCCAGAGGTTGGAGATACTAGTGATCGTACCACTAGTGACATGGCTGATATGCGAACTATGATACAGAGGCTGACTGAGCAGCAGCTATTGCAGCAGGCCCAGATGGCCGAGCTAATGGAGTATATACGGAGTTCACGAGTACCAGCAGTAGCACCTACTGCTGAGCTAGTTACACCTACTACACGGGCGGTGATTGCACCGATTGAGGACATACGACAGTGGGATAGAGCGATGATAGAGAGGGCGAGCCTATTGTGACGCCACCGGTGAGACTACGGAGGTGACACCGCTACTACCGAGCGGCGTGTGGGGTTTCGACCGCCGTAAGTAGGATGTCCGAGGCGACAAGGATGGTGAAAGACTTTATGAGATTCAACCCCACGTACTTCACTGGAGTCGGTGAACCCGAGGTTGCCGGCGGTGGTTGATGACACATCGACGACTACACCAAATTAGAGGTACCGAGGCGGACCGAGCGCGTATCTCGGGGTATTGTTTGAGAGGTCGAGCACGGCGGTATGGTGGACTACTTACACCGACATACATTCTACACCATCGACGTGGGCGAGTTTCGACGATTATTTCTCGATGAGTACATTCCCACCGAGGTGCGATTACGACGAGGAGCGGTTCTTGGGACTACGACAGGGTAACATGACAAAGTGTCACAAAGACATGGATCGATTCGATATCTCATGATGTATGCCATGGATGTGGCTAACACGGAGAGGTTACTGATCTATTACTTCATCGAGAGGCCTAGATGAGAGGATTGGTGGTGTGATAGTTGCGGCCGGTGCGGAGACGCTACTGAGTGTTTTGACAGAGCATTGACTCGCGAGACGTATTTACGACACCGGGTGAGCTTGGAGACGGGTGCGGACGAGTTCTCGGTCGATCGAGAGGCCGAAGAGACCGAGAGAAAGCGATCGATCGACGAGAGACATGATTATCGGGGTCGACGAGATAGACGTTCGAGCATCAAAGAGGAGATGAGAGGCGAGATAGTGTACGTTGCTTTTTGCACCATTTGAGCGGCCACGACGGCGTGTGCGAGATGGAGGAGGTCGTGGTAGAGGACGAGAGGTCGAGGTCGTGACGGGGCTCGAGTTCATATAGTGACACGGTCGATTGGGGGAGACACGACGATGTTTCGGTGTTATCGGGTCGGGCATATACATAGAGATTGTCCGATGTCAGCTTCATCTTCACGACCACAGATTGAGCCAGTTAGGGAGAGGGCTCATGCAGCTGCTACACCTACTACCGTACAGCCGGAGCGTGATGCGACTCGTCAGCTCGTCGAGGGTATGTTATCTATATGCGATGTCTTCATGCATGTATTATTTGATTACGCGGTACATTGTCATTTATATCGGGACGTAGGGTCGGACGCTTAGGATTACGAGGTTGAGACCTTAGACCCCATCTTGTCCTCGATGCACGGCCGCTTGGGGATAAGATTTACCCTAACCGGATATGCCGAATTGTGTAGTAGAGATTGAGGAACACCAGTTACCTGTCGACTTTCGTGTCCTAGAGTATTTAGAGTTTGATGCTTTACTGGGTATGGATTGGCTAGCGACATATCGCGCACACATTGATTGCTTTGGGAAGATGATAGTATTTGATATTGAGGGTATTCCCGTATTTACTTTTGTTGGGACGGCGTCAGACTTACCGATTACCAGAGGTCGATTAGCTACGATTCAGGAGATGGAGGCGTTTAGGACGGTGGTTGAGCCAGACCTGAGATCAGAGATTAGAGTAGAGGATGTCCCAGTAGTGTGTGAGTTTCCTGAGGTGTTCCCAGACGATTTGCCAGGTCTACCACCTCCTAGGGTAGTTGAGTTCATTATTGAGTTGATTCCGGGGACACAGCCGATATATAGCCGACCGTACAGGATGTCAGCGTCGGAGCAGGGAGAGTTGAGATCCCAATTAGAGGAGTTGTTGCAGAAGGGTTTTATTCATCCTAGTATGTCTCCTTGGGGCGCACCAGTACTATTTGTTAAGAAGAAGGATGGTTCTTTGAGGTTGTGCATAGATTACAGGAAGCTGAATCAAGTAACGGTTCGAAATCGTTATCCACTTCCTAGGATTGATGATCTATTCGATCAGTTGGCGGGTGCTAAGTTTTTCTCGAAGATTGATTTACGATCTGGTTATCATCAGTTGAGGATTCGGGAGAGTGATATAGAGAAGACGGCGTTTAGCACGCGTTATGGATTGTTTGAGTTCACAGTCATGCCATTTGGGGTGACTAATGCGCCGGCTATCTTTATGGATTTGATGCACCGAGTATTACGGCCATTTTTGGATCGTTATGTGATTGTGTTCATCGATGATATCTTGATATACAGTAAGACTCGTGAGGAGCACGAGAGACACCTCAGAGATGTTTTGACGACGTTGAGGGAACATAGATTGTACGCTAAGTTCAGCAAGTGTGCCTTTTGGCTGAGAGAGGTGAAATTTCTCGGACATGTCATTGGTAGTCAAGGAATATCTGTTGATGGAGACAAGATTCGGGCGATCATTGATTGGAGGACACCGGAGACAGTTCCGAGACATTCGTAGTTTCTTGGGGCTTGCGGGCTATTACCGGCGATTTGTGCAGGATTTTTCTTTAATTGCAGCGCCGATGATGAGGTTGACCAAGAAGAATGTTAAGTTTGAATGGTCTGAAGGCTGTGAGGCAGCATTTTTAGAGTTGAAGAGGAGGTTGACTTCTGCGCCAGTGTTGGCTCTACCTGAGACAGGGAAAGGCTTTTCGGTCTACACAGATGCTTCCGGGACTGGGTTGGGATGTGTATTGATGCAGGAAGGACACCCAGTTGCGTATTTATCGAGGCGATTGAGACCACACGAGGAGAATTATCCGGTACATGATTTAGAGCTAGCTGCAGTTGTGTTTGCGCTCAAGGCCTGGCGACATTACCTTTATGGGGAGCGGTTTATGTTATTTACAGATCATCAGAGTTTGAGGTATTTGTTCACTCAGAAGGATCTGAATATGCGGCAAAGACGGTGGCTCGAGTTGTTGAAAGACTACGATTTCGCGATTGAGTATCATCCTGGAAAGGCGAATGTAGTTGCTGATGCATTGAGCCGGAGTGGTGTAGAGAGTCGAGGTGTCTTTGCGGCGAGATGACACATGAGCATGGATTCTTTGGAGGCCGCGACGGTGTTGTGTTTGTCGATGCTTTTGCGATGTTCATATCTCGTGGCCGATGCGTGTTCTGTGGTGTCGTTAGAGAGGGTCGCCGAGTGTGGCAAAGGGTGACGAACATTTTGCTCACTTCACTGCCTGTGCGCTCAGGATCTGGGTTGCACTGAGATTGGTCTAGTGGTTCGGACACGGTGCTTGAGACACGGGGTAGGTTGTGGATACCGAGGTGCAGGAACTACGCGATAGCATTCTTGAGGATGCACACCGTTCGCGGTATACAGTTCATCCTGACAGGACTAAAATGTATCATGATTTGCGACGTTTGTTTTGGTGGCCTGGGATGAAGGCCGATGTGGGTGCATATGTGAGAGCTTGTCATGTTTGTCAGCAGGTTAAGGCCGAGCACAGGAGACCAGCTGGATTGTTACAGCCACTACCCATTTCGCAGTGGAAATGGGAGCATGTTACGATGGACTTTGTTAGTGGATTGCCACAGTCTGCGAGACGTCATGATGCTGTGTGGGTTGTGATTGATAGACTGACGAAGTCTGCTCACTTCATCCCTATATCGATGAAGTATTCGTTTGCTCAGTTGAGTATCATTTTTGAGCGAGAGGTTGTTAGACTACATGGAGTACCATTGTCTATTGTGTCTGACAGAGATCCCAGGTTGACTTCGAAGTTGTGGGAGAGTATGCAAGAGCAGTTTGGGACGAGACTGCAGTTTTAGTACGGCTTATCATCCTCGGACGGACGGTCGTTCGAGAGATTGATACGGATATTGGAAGACATGCTTAGGGCATGCATTTTGCAGTTTGGAGGTGCTTGGGAAGAGTATTTGCCGTTGTGCGAGTTCGCGTACAACAACAGCTATCAGGCGAGTATTGGTATGCCACCATTTGAGGCTTTGTATGGAAGACCTTGCGGATCACCAAAACTTGTTGGGCAACACGACTTTGAAGATGTGGCGGTGATTGGACTGAAGTTGTTGTTGACCACACCGAGAAGATTCGGCGATTAGATTGAGATTGCAAGCAGCTCAAGATAGGCAAAAGAAGTATGCTGACAGGTATCTTGAGGGTTTGAGTTATGATGTGGATGACTTGGTATATTTGAAAGTTTCGCCCTGGAAAGGACATCAGAGGTTTGGAATCAAGGGGAAACTAGCACCAAGGTATATTGGACCATTCAGAGTTGTAGCACGTGTTAGGACAGTAGCATATCGATTGGAGTTGCCAGCAGAGTTAGCGGACGTTCATCCAGTGTTTCACGTGTCTATGTTGAGGTTAGCTAAGACAGGACCGAGACTGATGGTGGATATTAGACAGATTGAGGTTCGTCCTGATGTTTCATATGAAGAGCAACCCGTTGAGATCATGGATCGTAGAGTTCAGACTCTGAGGAACAGGGAGATCCCGAAAGTGTTGGTTCGATGGCAGCATCACGGAACTGAGGGACTCACTGGGAGCTCGAGTCGACTATGAGGCGAGATATCCTCAATTATTTACGGGTGAGTGTTGATAAAGACTTAAATTTCGGGACGAAATTTCGAATTAGTTGGGAAGAATTGTAACGGCCCAATTTTAAATTGCCGTTAATTATGACATTATTGCGAGATGTGGACGCCTTGACGAGACGGTCGAGGGTCCCACAAATGAGACCGGAACGCACTCGAGCTAGGTATACAGTCCGTATTGTATGCTTGTTGTGGTAAATTGTGATGGAAAGGTATAAATTAGCTAATTCCATTGCAATATGTATGCTAATGTAGTTGATTGACGAGTGAGGAATGACCTCGGGGCGTGCGGACGCGGGACACGAGGCACGAGGTGCTTAGGGTAGTCGAGGGAACTAAGGTGAGCTTACCCATAAATTTTGGTAATTTATTGAATAGGGTAGATAATTATTATGGGCTAAATCAATTGGGAATTTATAAGTCATATAGTTGAGTTGAATAAAACAATAACAGTTGGATTGTTCTCGAGATTCGTGCACACACTTGATCAAAAGCCAAATATATAGGTTTGTTTGTGTTAACCGATCAAATGGGAAGAGAAGGAGAGTGAAAGGGGAGAAGAGAGAGATCGGTGGGGGAGAAGAGGAGAAGGAGAACAACATCAAAGTGTGGAAAGGTGATATGTGGCTTCCTACAACAAGAACCAAAGGTATGGACACAATAAACTTGAGTTTTTGTGGAATTTTTGGTGTGGGTGAGAATTTATAAAATTCGGATTTGTTGAGGGATCAAACACTTGGTTTTGTTGGGGATAAATGTGAATGAGAATGGCATGGAATGGGTGTGTTTTTGAGCTAATTTGAGGGGAATTTGATGATGATATGGAAATGGGTTTGAAAATATGATTCTTGAGGATTCTCGGAATTGAATGTTTAAATTCGATGAAATTGTGTTTAAATGGAGTTTTTGAGGTGAATTGTGAGTTTTTGAGGTGTTGGAGTCGAATGAATGAGTTTATGGGGTGTTTGAAGTGTGAAATTTTGAACTGTAAAAATCTGGACAGAGCGCGATTAGCGTGCTAATAGGAGGACCTAGCGCGCTAATTCATCTCATTAGCACGCTAATAGTTCACTGGAATGTGAAAAATTGGAAAATGAAGAAATAAGTCTAACCAACATTTTAAACCTATTAATTGATAATTAACCTTCATAAATGGATTCCAGGAGTCTTGAAATAGTAATTGGAGCCGGGGGTTTAGTCGGGAATCAGACCGGGAGTATTATCGAGGATTGAAGGAATCGAGCAGGGGAATTTAATTCGTAGAACGAGGAGTGCGAATTGAGGTGTGTAGTATCCCAATTGAACTTCACTTTAAGTATTTACCATTTGATTTATTTGAATTCAGTTCCATTTATTCTTTATTCCATTTCATCTTTGCTTTACGGTGGGCACTCTCACCTGGTGACTTTACGGTAGTGGAGGGTACTCCTACCTGGTGTCTTTACGGTGTTGAGATCACCCCCACCTGGTGCTTATTTCGTTACGGCCATAGAGTCCATTGAG
The DNA here is from genome assembly GCA_039657345.1 of Stephania japonica. Classification (NCBI taxonomy): domain Eukaryota; kingdom Viridiplantae; phylum Streptophyta; class Magnoliopsida; order Ranunculales; family Menispermaceae; genus Stephania; species Stephania japonica. The sequence goes on from CM077559.1 coordinate 40,868,922, forward strand.
TCATAGCACTTGTCTAAGTATACGCCGGTGAATAGGCTACCCGGGTATGGTAGGCTTGTGTGGGTGCGTCGTTGGTCTACGCCGACCACCTAGAGGGTCCAGGGCCAACCCATTGGTGTGTTCTTCATGGGCCGTGCCTGGGGGAAAACCCGAAGTATGACTTGGTCTGATTTTTATGTGCATGTACTTTGTTTCCTCACTATATTTATGCATACGATGATCTTTCTTTTACAGTTGTCTGTATTTCTGTACTCCGCATGTTTAAATTATAGTCTTTTGAATTCCAGGTACTTTTATTTCCGTAATTACTTGGTGAATTTCCTTGGGATTACTCACTCTGGACTCGTCATCTGTCTTTTTGTGATGGTGAGTGCAGACCCTAGTACGAGCCGGGGAAAAGGCAAGCTCGAAGAGTACATCGATTGACGGTTTTAGCCCCACTCGTACGTATGTTTATATTTATTCGTTTTCTGTCGGGTTTTGGGCTTGAGAGATAGGTTGTACATTTTGATATTTTGAGGAACATATGAGATGTATATGATGTATATTTGGTATGGTTTCCACTTAGGCATTTTGCTAATAAAACACAAGATGAATTTTTATATTATTTATTTAAGCTTCCGCTGTTAACTTGAGGGTATATGATATTAATTGAATCAAATTAAATGAGAAGTTGATCAATGACGGAATATTGGGCGTGGGACACAACTGGTGGTGACGTGGACAGTTGTGGGCCTGCGTGGCCTCCAGTGGCGGACCAATGTGGAAAATTGGGGCCGCCACACTTTAGTAGGCAAAGATGCAACAAATCCAACACTCTAAGCTCTATCTCTCTACCTCCACTGTATGGGGTCTCTTCCTCCTCCCGTCACCTCTAGGTCTTGCATCAAACTGCGATGGTAATGGAGCCGAAACTACTGCTCTGATGCGCGTGCTCAATAAGGTCTTACTAGTCATACTCCTCTCGTAGGCCTCCTATATGGTCCTCAGAGTTGTGGTCACCACCATAGACCCGATAGAATCCAATAGGCCATGCATAAAATAGTAAGCCTAGTTCGCATATGAATCTGCTACTCGACATACTCCATAAACTACAAATATCGGCCCATGTACTGCATCACTGTCTCACCGATAGTTTATCGGATATTCTAAAACTCAGTCATCTTCATGTTCTTGGCCGAAGGAGGAAAATGCTTCTCCAGGAATCTCTCCTTGAACTCAGCCCAATATTTGGGCTTCCCCCTTCTTAGCCACCATGATACGCCACCAAACATCATCCTCTGCAAACAATAAAGCTAACGAGATGCTCGGCCTCATATGGTCAGGTGAGTCTAAAACATCATGAATATTCTCGTGGCTCCTCATATATCTCTCTGTAGCCTCAAGATTAGTACCACCATGGAACTTCTCTGAATGATGACGCTAGAACTAGCAAGACTGTCTTGCCTCAGCTGTATCCCTAATACTTGTATCAATGGGCGTACTCAACGTATCCTCAGCCGATGTATCAGGCGTAGGTGGTACTATCTCATCCTGAACGCCCTCCTCAATCACTGGTCTTGTCTGTGTTGTAGGAGGGTGAATGTGTAGACTGTGTCCTCAATAGTCGGAGGATCTCTTGAAGTTGTCGACCATGTGAAGGAACTAGCTAGGATATCTCATCTAGTCTCCCCTGAATGTCTTTTGAACCACTATTACTGGTCTCGGGCTGATTGACCATCACAATCTAAAAAGAAAGCGAGTTCACTATCAAGACATAGCTATCGATAATAATAGTATACAACACATTAAATAGCTCATATAGTCCAGTTTTAATTACCCAACTTTACTCACTTCCCAATAAAGACTTAAGTCAAGATCATAGGGTTCCACTCTAAGTTCAACCATTCTCTTAACTAATAATTGGTTTGTGTCTTAACTGGTTGTGATTTAATCAAGAGTCAAGTTTTAAAACTTTAGGCTCTAATACCAATTGTGACGGCCCCAGTTCCATAACAAAAAACTGGGCCCCGCCCGGCCTAAACATACGTGGACCCTGAGTCAACCCTGTGAAGTCAACACAAACCTAGTCAGCTTTCCTTATCAATATCCATTAATTAAACATTATTATAAAAATGTAAATGGGTTATTCAAATTAGTGAGTTATCAAAGTATAGCGAAAGCAAATAAAACCTCAAACTAATAGAATAATCTCCAAGACACAAGTCAGGACAACCTAGAGTGTAGAAACCCCGCATATGTATACCATCATCAAGCATATCAAATCAAAGGAGAGTAATATCAAATCGTATACATGTCCCAGGATCGCTCACAAACATATAAACCCAATGTGATAAAAAAAACATATAAATAAATATACATAATATAAAAGTAAAAAAACCTACATCAGTACGAGGAGGAGAAACGCTTCAATGTCATCACAACAAATCACTCACTAGTGGAGCCTTGCCCCTACTCGATTGCGAATCTGCACTCAGTTAAACACAAGAATGATGATTCTAGGTAAATAACGCCAAACACAATGTATACAACATTTCGAAGAAAATAAGCAGTCTAACTCATGCAAATAGAAAGAAATGTATAAGGAATGCACAAATAAATAAGACTGTAAGTAAATCAATGATCAATCGAATATGAGTGTCTAGGAAATCAAAGCAGATAGGCACACGTAGTCTCGACCAAACAGTCGTTGAGTCCGGGAAAACCATACAAGACTCGGATTCTAAGACATGGTCAACATCCAACAAGCCCTAAATACATGAGAGGTGAGACTTTCTGGTATTCCAGCTAAGAACTCACGCCCCATACAGAACCAGTAACCAATGCAGTGCATCCCGAGGTCATAACGTTGGTATGTTACCTCAGATCGCCACTCCTCCCAAGGATCACCATTGACTCACTTGCCCTCAGACAACTCAATCATATTGGTAATCCTAAGATAGATTCAGAGCAATAATAATAATGAATTAAAGCTCAATTGAAATAACTGTATATTTCCTAACAGGTTTACTTCTCTGTGATCCGATTTAAATTCACTCTTACGACTCTGACTCGTCACCAATGAATCTTCGTATTTCCCGTCATTGAACTACACTCCCTGGTAGTCATTTGAATACAATTGGTTATCTTAGAGTTGAGTTTTTTTCCCGTTTATATTCCAATTTTTGTTAATTTCCCAAAAACCTGAATTTCCATATTATTTCTCATTCGTATAATTAGGTCAATTACCCAGTTATTGGGTCTCATTTGAACCCATTTAGATACCCGAGATAAGCCTTAAAATTTTTGAGAAGTTTAAAAGTTTTCACAAAAATGGCCCTGGTACCGTGGGGAACAATTCCCCAAAGTGCCCTCCATGGTACGACTAGGGCAGTGAGCCCTGGGTGTCGTGGCCCGCGCCATGAGGAATTGTCCCTCACGAGGCCCTTGGCAATGCTAGGCACGGTTTCAAGTTGCCTAGGATTTTCAAAACCCCAACTTCGTCACCACATTTCGAGCCTATCCCAACCTTGTAGGGACCTCGAAACCGACCCAAAACTACATTCAAAATATGCCAAATGCGTTTACAAACCACGATCTAAAAATCTGATCAAAATCGCCAAAATCATCAAAATAAAAAAAATTAAAAAAAAAACCACAACTTCTCCAATCACTATAGCACCCCACATTCATGCTCTAATTTTTCACAAAACCTCATCAAATCCACTAACAAAACCCAGACATTCTATTGCACAAGGGTTATCCCCAAATTTTAATGAAAAACTACAAAATTGTATTTGAAATGACGAGAATTAGACGAAAAACTGAGATCTCCCTATAACATGCATCATTGGTCGATCCCTTGGCTTTGATTCCAATTCAAAATCCCCAAACCTTTCTTTAATTTTTCCAATTTTTGGCAAGGAAGAGAAAGAAAAGTTGATGAATCAACTAACACACCCCTTTTATACCCCTTGTCCTAATATTGACTCATCCCCACATCCCTAGGCTCGTCAAATGGCCTCAATCAACTCCATCCAACTACTTTTCTTACACAATTTGGGACTCTATGTTGACTTGGTCCTTTGACGTTATCCTTGTTCAAACACAACCAATGGTTCTTACGAACGTTCTCGTACCCAGCCTAAACACTACTCGCACTGTCGCGTTGAAATGACGATACAATCTATTGGGACGAATTCCTATATTAAATAGTTATCATATTTTATTTCATTTTGTCAGTGTTTTATTTAAATTTATCCCCCCGAGACTCCGTTTACACGTAAATCATTCGCCTAATACTCATTTCCTTGAGCCGAACTAATCTGTGAGTCAAATACATTCAACGTGCATGTTTTCACACGTTTGAACAATTGGATTAACATTCAGGTAATAAATAAATAATACAAACATCAGACAAAAATAACATACCTCAGTGTCGACGATAAAAAATTGGACATGTGTATCATGTCAAATAGTCTCACATACGACCTAAAATGAAACGTGACACAAGTTATATTTTTGGGTCATTACATGGGGATATGCAGATTCAGATGATGAGAGGGAGAAGGTTGAGATACTGGCAGTACGACAAGCAAAAGATGTGCAACAATAGGCACAATAGGGATAACCGTTGACACAACACGAGATTGATCAAGATTCCTAAGGTGTGGGAGCCAAGCTAGAGGCAGAGATACGAGCTGAGGAGGAAGTCGTCACACAACATAACCCTAACTTAGCAGCAAGGTATGAGTTTGACGGCCCACCTTTCAATTATGATGAGCTCACTGGATCACCAGTATCACCACCAACTCCTCCTATGCCACCTCCACCACCAAGCACAAATTCTCAAAGGTATGAGGAGTATTACTAAGGGTACCAGACGGATAGGGCTCAGTACCATGTCGATAGAGTTCAACACCATCAGGATAGGATCCGAAGCTAGCAGAACCTCATCACCATAACACATCATCAGAGGGAAATGGCTAGGACTAGCGTCGCCGATACCTTCGTCCTACTGATAGGATCATCTACTTTCCCGTAGGCCCTGTAATCATTATTGATGATGGACCAATAGATTGGAGTACCAAGATAGACCTCTTAGACCTTTTTATGGAGCCTCTGGGACGGATAATGTGGATGATGATGCCCATAATTAGGAGAGAAAGAGGATTTATCAAACTATTTTTTATGTATTAAGTACCGTTTGAAACATTTTTTTGAATTTGAGTTTTATTTATTCTATCTTTTGCCATGCATATCATTGTATTATTTTCCTCCATCTATTTCCATCATTCTTTGTATTTTTGTATGTACTCGACTTAATTTTGAACCATAAGGACAAGGTTCGGAATAAGTTTGGGGGTCTTAGGTATGTAGGCATAACAATTGATGAAGCCTTACAAGTATGAGCTTAATTTTAATTTTTTTCTTGCACTTTAAGGGATTCATGGTAGTATTATTTCCTTTTCATTCCATTTCTTACCTTCCATTTCATTCATCTCACTTAGAATTTAATACAATAATGCATGCATGTTTTAGGTAGTTTAGTATCTTTACTGTTGTACAGAGTCTTACCTACGAGTGAAACTTTGCTTTTGATTATATAAGTAAAAACTTGGTCAAATTCTTTACCTTTAGACGTAAAAGAAGTAGAAGAGCTTTTCCACCTACTTGACGACATAAATAAAGACTTAAAGTAGGGATAAGTCATAACTTGAGACCAAAGTAGGTAGGCAGTCAAATTGACTTTGCGGGAAAATTCAAATCTCTAGGATTCTGAAGCTAGGACTAATCCACTTGAAGTATAATTGTTAAATATTTAGTACTTGTAAGGGGAAGAAGTATGTAGGCTTGTTTACTACAATATAATATAGGCTTGATGATTTTACATTGGAGAGAAACCTTGATTTTAAGCGAAATTGAGAAGTGCTAATAGGAGTTTTTAAATAAAAAATAGAGAGTCCTACAAGTTTCATAAGAATGGAGCAAGAAACTTGATGGTTGGCAAAAAAATTGAAGAATCGATATCCATAGAAAATGGAGCAGGGACCGTACAATAAAAAACCACATTGAGGGAGAAAGTGAGGATCTCTAAATGAAAAGAAAGGCGGAAGTTCATTAAAGAACTCCTCTAAAAATATTTAGCTCAAGTGCTTGTAGCAAAGATTAAGTGAGTTTTTTCAAGGCCATGAATTAATAATAACCTATGTCTAATAAGCCATATGGATCTTTCGAGTGTGAAAATCTGCAAAGAAGCAAAGAGTGGTGATAAAGTTTGTTTAAGAGAACCCACTTAATAAGGAGACCAATTGAATCTACTGCTTTGATGAAGAGACCCAGAATATCTATAAGTAAGTTGAAGGTTATAGTTTTGAAATGCTTCAAGTTTTGAAAAATCTTTTTATTAAGAGGTAACTAAGTTTGAGTAATCAAACCATCCTTTAAAATTTTTAAGTCTCTTGTTAAACAAATTGACCGAAGTTTGGGGGTATTTGATGAGTCATTATTTATGCATTTTTATATAGGTGTTTAGCTATGTAAATCAAGTCCAAAGTTTTGTTTTATGGTTCTATATGATTACTTCGGAGATTTACAAGGTATTTAAGTGTTTTGCATAGATTAGACAAATCCAGGAAAGAAGTCAGCTATCAATCAAAGGTCAGCAGGCTTGATGCCGCGAGACAAAAGGCACGACGCCATGCAGGGCGTCACATTAGATTAATAGATGGCGCCATAAATGAACTGACGGCACCATACTCACAAGGGACGACGCCAGCCACGACACCAAGATCAAAATTAGAAGTTTTAGACTGATTTGAAGACCATGAATTGCCAAATTCTCCACGCCGCCACCGAGCACTGCCCCTTAGTAACCATGACACCATGGACGTTGCCAACATCACAAAATAGATGTTTTGGAGCTTTTAGAAGATTGTTATTTCATCTGGCTTTCCTATTCTTATACCTAGGTTCACCTATATAAATGAGGCACCGCTATGGACGGAAGTATATTGTATTAGAGTGAATTAGGAGTATTGAGATGTAAAATAGCCATGTCCGATTAAGTTCTTTAATACCTAGGTCGGGGATGAAGCTCTCTAGCCCATAGTAGTTATTTTCTATGTCTTGTTAAGGTTTTCTATAATAATAATGTTTCTTTTAATTTCTTGATCTTTATGTTACTATTTTTAACGAGGCCTTAATGGTAGTTTAGAGTTGTCCTAATCAATGGTAAATCTCTAGGTTCAAATCCATTAACTAGCTATCAATCCGGTTGAGTCCGTGGTACTAACCGAGCTGAGAAGTGGCAATCAATTACAACAAGAAACCTGTCACACTTGTTCTAATTGGGTGGTATCAAGTACTAGGTTAAATCATGAGAGCGGTTGCACATGGTTTCTTAGTGATTGGTGTTCCCACAAATCCTTTTTAAAGCTACTCGCATGTTAAATCTTAAGAGCGGTTGCCTAAGGTTGCATGTTCAGAGTAAGAGAAGTATTTAGATAGCGGTTTCCCTATTTACCGTGAATAGGGGGACTAGGATGTTGGTATTTGAACTTCTCTCTTAAAACCAAGGAAACCGTATTTGAACTTATCTCTTAAAACCGTATTTGAATTTATCTCTTAGAATTCTAGGGAAACTATATTTGAACTTATCTCTTAGAATTTATCTCTTAAAACCGAGGAATTTATCTCGTAGAATTTATCTCTGTATTTGAATTTATCTCTGTATTTGAATTTATCTCTTAGAATTTTTAGAATTGGTGTTCCCATTAGAATTCTAGGGAAACTGTATTTGAACTTATCTCTTAAAACCAAGGAAACAAGACATGAAGACATTAGGTCGGGCTAGAGGGTGGATTGCTAGACTTAGGCATGTTTTAATTTATCTGATTCATATCACTTTTATTTCTGTTTTTATTTAGTTTCTATAAAATAATCTTTCCAAAACCCCCTTATTTCCCTTTTTGTTTGTTTTCCTTTGTATTAAACTTAAATTGACTTGGTCATGTAGATTCAACCCCGTGGTTACCACTACTACATTCTAGTAGGATTGGTAACTCGAATACGGGTTGTATTTGACACACGCGACACGACGTGATCAACTACCACACTTATTTATTACATGTATCCATTTGAACATTAAAAAGACTTGATAGTTCTTGGATGTTTATGGCCAAAGCATCTTTAGTGAGATAGACGAGACATCATTTTTCAATAGGCAAAGTTTAGAGAGGTCGCAACTCCCACTAAAATCGAAAAAAAAAACTTGATACTTTTTAGGCTTTTGAAGAGTTCTGGTAAGTCTCTTTATTTTATGGGTTTCTTCCTTTAGGTCAACTGGCCTTATACCATCACCAAGGTCCGAGGACCAAAACAAAAGATGTGTTTTAAAAATAGCCATAATGTGGATTGGCCCATAATTTCATTTATAAAAAAACATAACTCCAAAAAACATCACATCTACAATTGATTGATCAAGCGGTAAAGAGCTCGTTTCCTTTTAAGTAAGTTCTCAAGTCTGAATGGAACTTAACAATGGTCGAGCATGAATTAGTCAATATACTTGGCACTAGATACGACATGAAAAACCAAATAAGAGAAGAAAAAAATTAAAACACGCGATGGGCCAATTAGGTGTGCAATAATGGTTCGCACTTGAGATAGCGTAAAATAGATATCAAAATCGTGAGTGCCCTATTATAAGGTTTTGAATTTAAGGTGTCCTTATAAATTGGGTTTGCCCTTATAGAAACGCAACCAAAAAAAAAAGAAAGTGTGCATAATTTTTACACATTTGCTACAGTATTGCTGGATACTGTTGATTTTACATCGTGATGCATGGAATCATAAGAGCATCTCCAATGGTAAATGTGAATTGTGGGCGTGAATTTTTAATGTGAAGAGAATGTTCATCTTATGTGGCTCAAATTGACATTGAACTTCAAAATAGATCTTCAATGGTAGATGTGAATTTGTGGCTAAATTAATGAGGTGACATTTCTTTTTGTAATTTTATTAATTAAAATGTAAAACTAAAAGTCTAAATAAAATAAGTAAATATTTAAAAAAGATTTATTATCTAACATGAATGTCAATTTGAATGTCAAGAAGTGACATTAAAAATAGACAATGTCTATCCACCTCATCTTGCATTCAAAATGTACATTCTAGTGGAGAGGTTTTTTTCACAACAATATTTATTTAGTCCTAAGTGATACATATTGACATTCAATCCACGTTCTATTAGAGATGCTTTAATAGTAATTTTTGACCAAGCAATCTCAACGTAGCAAATGTTATCAAAATACTTCAAATTATCATTGTTCAAATGAAATCTCTATAATTGCATGGTATGTTGGAGAGTCTTTTAGTGACCTATACGCCACCTCCTTGCCTAGTGACCCGATCCCCCATCACTCCCAAATTTGTTCTCTCGCTCCAATGGGCACATGCAACACGTGAAAAGGACAGGCAGCTACGTGGCAGATACCCACTAGGGTCTTCATATTATTGGGGAAGAAATTTTTAGGATGACAACGAGTAACCCACACTTCAACACAGTTGAATTAGTACGACAGATTAAGTTCAATAATTGATAAATTAGCATAATGGCTCACATGAACCCTCTATGTATCCTCGATTTGTGTGTCATGCATTGGAATTTGTGTGTGCCTCCATCTCAAGTTGGGCATAGATAACTCTTGTGAACCATTATATGTTATGGTGAGGCTTCTCATTGTTATTGTGACACTTTTCTATAGGGAAATCATTTTTTTATCTATGAACTTACATTTTGCCTTTTTTTTTCTTTTTTATGTATTTTGCCTTTTTTTTTCTTTTTTATGTTTTGCACGGGACCTTGCTTCACACATGACCTTACCTAAAAGAATCAGTCTCTTACACTTAAATCAACCCGTTGTTAATTTCAAGTCCGCCTTAACAGCCCTCTACGTGGGTTTGTAGCTATACCCTCAATGTGTTGCGTATTTCGAGGTGCATATGAATGGCCGGTGAAGCCGACGTGATGAGGTGGAGCACTTCCCTATATGTTAATGAAAGGAATTAGACCCAAAACGTTGGCCGCTTCAGGCGCTCCTCAAACACAACAAAAATAGCCATCGGTGCCAATTGTCTGATTTTGTGGCCATCATTCACTCTCCTCAACTCCCAAGATTCCCACATCACTGCTTTTGTTTTCTGGTTTTCTTCATCTTCACCAATAGTGGTGAGACAATAATGGTGTGATTTGCAGTGTTGTTCGGGGATTGCTTCCTTTATTTCCATACGAAATAAATTTGCAATTATGGTTAGTGATATTCAGATTCCGCAGATATAACTCAAAAAGGCAAGTGGGTGATTCAAGAAAGTCCACATACACCTCAAAAGAAAAAGAAAAAAAAAACAAGTCTAATGTTATTAGCTGTGATGGGTGTTTGAGCTTTATTATTGTTGGTGAATTCACAGTAAAATCAAAGCAGCTTGTTGGGTATGCCCTATGCCTCACTCCTATTTGTCTCTTTCCCTTAGATGGGAAAGAAAGTAATTAATCAGAGCATTATTGGGTACATCACTTTGTCAACATAGTGGGGTGATGTGGAGGACAAACAGGTTTTTGGATTAGTGACAAAAAGAAGATAAGTGGGTGATTCAAGAAAGTCTGTGCACACCTTTACAACAATAAGGATTAAAAAGGCAAAAACAATATTGGGTTTTTGTGAAGAAAAAAAAAAAGTGGGATTAGGGGAGGGGAATGGGAGTAGGAGATGGAGTTTTGGCCAGAATTCCTTGCAAACAGTTGGGGGAGAGAGTTTGTGGCAGGAGGGATTGGTGGGATGGCAGGAGTGGTGTCAGGTTATCCATTTGATACAATTAGGGTTCATCTCCAACAGCCCTCCAATACCAAGTCTGCTTTTGGGCTTCTATGCAGCATTGTTTCCTCTCAAGGGCCTTTGGCACTCTATAGAGGCATGGGTGCACCATTTGCTTCTGTTACCTTTCAGGTATTTATACATGTTTTTCAATAGCTTCTAATACCTCTCAGTAGTGTATGTTAAGTACTTGTTGTCCTTTCTTTTAGAAGAATTTAGATTGTTTAACAAGATTAAAGAATGAATTGATTTAACCAAGAAAATTGAAGTCCTGAACAAGATGCATCCAGTTTATTGAAATTAAAGATAGATTAAGAAACTCATTCAAAAAAAAAAAAGAAGATAGATTGAGAAACGCTCCCAAGAGGTGTGGTGCAGTGGTTTCGGCCTTAGTACTCTAACCAAGGCAGGCAACGGGTTTCGATTCGCAACAACTACACTATTTCTCCTTCAACCTCTGAGTTAGTAGAGAAGTGTCCTTCTAACCCCATGGGATTAGTTTGGCTTTAATCAGGAGGGGTTGAGGCAGTTCGGACACTCACGGTAATAAAAAAAAAAAAAAAAAGATAGATTGAGAAATAGAACTTGGTAAAGAGGGATGAACTTTTTGTCTTTCTAGATCATAAGTGAATTGAATCTCATTGCATGCTAAGTTGTATTTTCCTTGCAATAATCATGGTCAAGAATTTAGGTAGAGAATCCATGTCTTAGTTGTTAGCTCATTTGGTGGTGAGATTAATCATGCTTTGAGAAGTTTGTGATTTGGAAGGCACCTTAAGGCTGTGATGTCTTGAATGTGAATATTTTGCTTACTTTCTTTGTGTTGTTAATTGTTATTGCCTCGTAAAAACTAAGAGGACATGAAATATTTGACAAAACTAGAATTTGGCTACGGTAGTGTTAATTGCAAAAACACTCACTTGATAAATTGATATCATGTCTATTGGAGTCAGATTTTACTGCATAGAACCTTCACAACCTAAACATCTGCTTCAGCTTAGCTTTAGTTGAAATGAACTAATCGATTGATCTTTGATCAAATTTCAACTCTATAAAATCGTATTTAACCATCTAAGTCTTATCAAAGAAGTTTATATGGTACTGATGTCAGTCGAACATTTTATTCATTATACATTGAACTTAAAATTCTATTCTCAGGCTGCTTCATTTCTCGCAAGATTGGTTAAAATGCTTCATTCCTGTTTCAGAATGCAATGGTCTTCCAGGTCTACGCCGAACTCTCACGAGCACTTGGCGCATCACCCAATTGCAATGATGCTCCGTCGTACAAAAATGTTGCATTAGCAGGGGTTGGTACTGGCGCCCTGCAAAGCTTCCTACTCAGCCCGGTCGAACTTGTAAAGATCCGCCTTCAATTACAGACATCACAACACCTAAACAACCATCAAAACCATAAACCAAAAGGGCCGGTAAGCGTGATCAAGAGCATATGGAAGATAGAAGGAATAAGGGGGATGTACCGAGGGCTTGTCATCACAGTCCTTCGAGATGCGCCTGCTCATGGTGTCTACTTCTCAACGTACGAGTACATGAGAGAGCAGCTTCAGAAAGGCATTCGGAATTCGGATCAAGAGAGCTTGACCCCAATGTTGGTTTCTGGAGGACTTGCAGGAGTTGCGAGTTGGGTATGCTCGTACCCTTTAGACGTAATTAAGTCTAGACTCCAAGCACAATCGCGTTCTAGATGGGATAATCCACCTCCTAGATACATGGGCATTCTTGATTGCTTTCGCAAGAGCGTTAAGGAAGAGGGTTATAATGTGCTATGGCGAGGACTTGGGACTGCAGTTGGCAGGGCTTTTGTTGTTAATGGATCTATTTTCGCCGCTTATGAGACTGCTTTGCGATGCTTCATTAACAACAATGGAGGCAATGGCGCCAAAGGGGAAGAATTCACAGAAAGCTAAAATACCTTTTCTCTTCAAAATTAGTTGACACTATTTTTTTACACAAAAGAATTATGCTTCAATTCTCTTCAATTGATTATGATTACTAGAAATTCGAAAAATCATTAGCTTCATTTGTTCATTGATTATCTAATCTTCATGCTTAATATGCCATGCATGACTACAGAAACTGTTTTCTTCAATGTCGACGATCCAGTGCTTTAGCCTTCGAAGATTTGATGTGACCACGATTGACACGGGTAGTCTTACACAGGAAACTTATTCATTTTTCTTCAATCTTCTTAGCTCCAATTCAATTGTCTTCATTTTGATTTGCTTTTAGATTGGTCTCAAACAATGCTGATCTGACGAATAATCTTCTGCAATACAAATTCAAGAACAGAGGAAGCTAGCAACTCAAGAAGAAAAGGTAGTCTTTTTCTCTCATACATATAGAGATTAGAATTCTTATATTTTCATGAAATAGTTCACTAGAGGATGTGTAATAGTACCCTGCTGAGAAATGCAGAATTTGAACTACAAATTATGTTAATATATGATTACTAATACATAAAGCAGAATCTTATTCATACCCTAAGTATCAATTCATGCCATGTTCTGCTCCATTTACATACCCAACTAGATACCTACCAGCACTTCAATATATACCAAGCTACATGAACTCCATTACACACCTGCGTAAACACTTCCAAGTTCTAGTTAGGGAAACTAGAATTGACAGTGCAAACACACAACAAAATGCATATAACGCCTTACTAATGGCCGTGTTATACACCTTGAGATGTGCATGGCTCGTCTTCTAGTTATTAGACACCCACACAATGTGGTCCTCAGGAAGGAAGTGACACACTGGCACAGTACCTGGCTTCACATTAAGCGCCTGAAAAGCCAAGTGTTTAGGGTTCCACTTCGACGTATCCGAGTGACATACCGCCGCAGCCATTACTCTCGTTCCGTCAGCCCCAACAAGAGGCACCACATAAGCCGTAGTCTTCGTCGTAAGATGGCAATAGAACACAGCATAAGCATAGTTTTGGTTATGGCAAACCATGGACTTGTCTCCAAACACTCTCTTCATCATTCCTCCTTCAACTCTATACTCTTGCTTTGGCAGTTCACCATCAATTCCCTTATTTTTCTTGTTATGATCAACCTCGGTAGCCAAGACCTTCGCATTGTTACCAAGCTTTTCAATGCTGTAATCCACCATGCTCTCGAGGGAGGTTGCGCAGAACCTTTCCTCGCCATCTGCAGCAGGGGCTTCACAGTCGCGGATAGTCTCTTGGACGACCTTGGCTTGTTTGGATTGTGGATTGAGGCCGAATCGATCTAGGATTTGTGGGAGGTTGGCGGAGGAGAAGGGGTAGGAGTTGGCGACTTGGCGGGGTAAGAAGGTAGTGCCAACGGTGGTTTTGGTGAAGTGGAGGTTTAGTATTGAGCCGGGATGGATTTGGTTTTGGAGGAAGAAGTAGCTGTAGTCCTTGTCGCGGAGTTGTTCATCAGAGGCGTAAATGCGGTATTGAGGGATTGAGTTCGGTTGCACACCAATGTGGGCTGGTTTGCTGATCTTCCCTGCATGCACACAGAGATGGTTGGAGCATAAACAAATTAATTAAAATGCTATATAGATGAACATCAAACATGCATGTGTATCTCGAATCACGTGTTTGTACGCAATTCAAGGAGTATTTACTCCATTCGGTCACCATTGTAGGTCGTTTAAGGTAAAAACAAAAGAATTAAGACAACCTTAATTATGAGTATAATTTACTTATACGTACGTCCTTTGACAATAAATGAATTGAATAATTGAAGAATCATAATGGTAAAACAGGTAAAAAAAATTACACTCTCAAATTTTGAAAACGACTTACAATTTTAAACAAGAAGGTTTTGCTAGAACAACTTACATTATTGATTGGAAGGAGTATATAACAAGGAGGTGGAAATGGCTTGCTAGTGTGTGGTTTGATGTCAATACATATTAATTGTAATATTGTAGGGATATCAAAAATACATATAATATAATTGTAGCAAGAAAATGAACTCAATTAAGTTTATACGTGATATATATGAATCGTTTTTTTTTTTTCAGAATATATATGAATCGTTATGTTAACTAATGAGTCTACTGTATTTATTTTTTGATAAGTTCACCGCTGCCTGTATTAATAGACAATAGCTTCTTTTTTTTGACAAAATTTAATAGACAATGGCTTCTTTTCTAGCTTTCATTTTTCAAAATATTTGTCTCGTCACGTGAAATTAAGAAGACATTAGTTGCTTTTCTCTATATGGATCTGTCATAGGTGAAGACTGAAGTATTATGAGAGGGCCATTCAGTAAAATCAATTTAATTATTTTTGTAAGATATAATTGTTTTATGAAGTCTTGGGCACAACCCAAATTGTATCAGTTGATACTGCGAGAAAATCAATTAACAAAGTTTAAAAAGTTCGATTAAAGCAGTTTTTTTTTTTTTTTTTGAAAACTTAAAAGACCAAGTTTAAATAATAATTAGGAAAAACATAATTTTTGGTCCTTCAACTTTGAGTCTTTTATGCTTTTAGTCATTGAACTTTTATTAGTGTACATTTGGTCAATGAACTTTCATTGTTGTACATTTGGTTATTGAACTTTTGAGTTATTTATGTTTTGGTCCATAAATTTTGAGTTTTTTTTTTTATGTTTTTAGGGAAAATTTTTTTTTTTTTTCAACTTTTGTTGGTTGATGTGAGCCACCCGGTTCAGTAATATAAACCACTTTACTCTTCTTGACTAGTCACGCGACACTTTTGTTACTCACGTTGGTGAAATTTAACACTTAAAATGATGGAGGACTAAATGTAGATCTTTGTGAAAATTTAAAGACCAAATGTATAATAATAAAAATTGAGGAACCAAAGCATAAAAATCAGAAAGTTCAGGGGCCAAATGATGGGTTTTACCTAATAATTAAATAGTTTAATTTTGGTAGACAAAGGCGGGCCGGTTGCCCAGCCATGCAATAAGTAGTTTTTTCAATTACACATAAACTAATTAATTAAATAAATCTATAATTATAGTAAAATTCTGAAGTGTTTTATACTATTGAAAAGAATGTGGCATATATACATAAGTGGCCTAAAAAAACATATATGCGTAAAAGTACTTTATTTGTGATTATTAATTATATATTTAATTTGTACTTAAGAACATAATTGACTTTCCAAAAAAAAAAGAACATAATTGAGTTGGGAGTCAAAGCTTTTGAGGTGAGATAGTAAAAATATTACTTGCTAAAAAAGCAAGACCTCGAAAAATTGTGGTTCGATTCTCACTAAAATAAAAAAAAAAAAAAACATAATTGAGTTGGGAGTTAAGTCCACCCCATATCAATATGAAATATAGGATATCCATGCCCGTGAATGAATTAGTTGATGTGTCCTCTTAGCATGAGCTACCACGTGGGTAACTGAAAAAAAAAATTTTAATTAAGCACATGATAACTAGTTAATTCATTTTTAATTTTTTACATGACAACTAGTTTAATTCCACAAATTAATTAAACGGCTATATAATTAAAAAATAATGTAATATATGAGGGAGCAAACCAGGGAGTAAGAGGTCTTGCAGCGGTTTTGGAATGGGAGTGTTGGGAAAAGTGTTGCGCCAGTAAAGCTCAGAAGGCAAAGCAGCATTGCTCGCCACCACCGCAACCTGAAACAATTAATCGTGCATATTTACCTTGTTTAATTTATACTATTAATTGTGAGTGCATATGTGTCTACATATTGTAGTTCTAAATTGATATGATCCAAGCAAAGAAAGAGTGGAGAAGATTAATTAATTAAATGTGTCCAAGGACTTGTATATATATATATATATATAACTCACCAAAAGAAAAGAAATAATGGTTGATAGGAGAGAGGAGGAGGCCATGCTAGTGTTGGGATTAAAGATGAGGGCTTTGGCTTAGTTTATCAAGTTTGCATGCAAACCCTTTGGGACAGGCAAGGCAATTTATAGGGACCGTGGTGCGCTATAAGACGTACACTTGTAAATCAATCGATCAATTGTATTCGTGGCAGCATCCGTACCAGAATTGATCTCGTAGACAATGAAACAATATTGCCTGATCATATATATATATATATATATATATAGAATTGATCTCTTAGACAATGAAACAATATTGCCTGATCATATATATATATATATATATATATATATATATATATATATATATAGAATTGATCTCTTAGACAATGAAACAATATTGCCTGATCATATATATATATACTGCAATTTTTTGAAAAAATATATATACTCTCTTCGTTCATTTTTTTCATTTTTGTAAGTCGTTTAAGCCAACTCTCTTTACTTAAATTTGTAAGTCGTTCACCAATTTCAAGATCAGTTTTACCCAATTTATTCTTATTTAAAGAATCATTTATTGTCCTCACAAAAATAGATCAGTTTTAATAAAATTACTAATGGGAGGGTATTATATATAGTAATGTTAATCTATAATTTAATGACTTCTTAAAAAGTGTGTTTGATCCTTAAACGATCTACAAAAAAAATGGAGGGAGTATACTTCAATTAATTTAGTAAGGCCTCATCATCAACCATAAGTGTTAATTTCTTGAATTAAATTGATTGACGACCCTCTAGCTATTTTAAATTATTAGTTGGGATACGTACATAATGAAAAAAGATTTATGAGAAATTATATTTAAAAAATATCATTTGGAGGTGTCTGTGTCGGCCTTAAGATACACACCAATACCTCCTGTGTTATGTACTAAAAATTATATGTACACATATCTCGAGGTACACCTGGTCGACTTTCAAAATCAATGTAACTTTGAGTTAGGAGTTTGATGATGTCATTGTGTGGCACTTCCCTATATATTTTTGGGCTTTATTGTATACTTACCTTATAAATCATGATCTATTATTTATATATTTCCTGCTATTATATTGATTAAAAAAAATCATCATCTCCATTTAATCATACCTAAATATAAATTTCCAACTGTTATATAGCATCAACCTACACGCATATAACTTTAGCAATAGTCTCAGATGTCTTGCTTATGTGCAAGCAATCACATGGAGATATGTGCAACACATCTCTCGAGAATGTAATAGTGTGGCTCATACCTTAGCAAGATTAGCACTTGCAAAACACTTATCATGTAAATGGAAAGATGCTATACCTTTAGCAATCTCTCATGATGTAATAGTGTGGCTCATACCTTAGCAAGATTAGCACTTGCTAAACACTTATCATGTAAATGGAGAGATGCTATACCTTTAGCAATCTCTCATGCTGTACTCGATGATTGCCAAAGTTAATGATATTTTGCCCGATTTCAGGCTTTCTCGAAAAAAAAAAAAACCCTACATGCATATAATATATAATAGGTGATTCTATTATGGTGATTGAAAAAAATCACTATACACCGTAATATTTGCTTACAACTATTGAATTTAGATCTCATAGATATGATAGGTTCTTGATACTTGCATACATTTAACTGTCATTAATATAGCTATCAAATTGACCAATATATTTAAATAGAATGATCAAAATTTAAAATAACTATAAATAGTGATTTAAAAAAATCACCGTACGTAGTACCAAAAAAAAATCACTATAGTAGAATTTTTTACATATTATAGGTATATATAACCCTCGGTGACGGATCCAGAAAATTTAGTTAGGGAGGTGTATTTTACCTAGATCTATATGTACTCGATCTTCAACTTGTTGCAGTCAATGTGCATCAAGCTTGAGTTGTAAGGCCAATATATATAGAACCAACCCTATCTAAACGTATTAAAGCCCGATAATTTGACGGGCAAGTTTGAATTTACATTTATCGGCTTAGGCTGCGCCCTAATAGAACTTATAAAATATTTTGGTACTTACTTCAAAATGAGTTAGTTGGCTAAAAATATTACTGAAGACAAGGTTGAGTTGGGTCTACCTGGACTCCAGTTTCAAGCCATATCAGACTTGGGTAGGCTATATAGAATATTTTTGTGTCAAATAAAAAAGTTAGTAAAATTCAAATTTGAGTAATAAAATAATAATAATAACGCTTTGCAATATAAAGTAATTAGATATAAACAAAATCTTACGAGAAGAAAGCTAGTTTTATAATTTTCTATTAAATAAAAAAGAATATTATATCACTTCTCAATTATTCTTCCTCCTCACGAGCTTTTACTTAATTATTTTATGGCTTGAAACAATAAAAAATGAGGTTTCTTCCACAACAAAATATAGGTTTGAGAATTTTTTAAACTTATCTTTACAAGAGATTTCGCAATTAATGTTAGTGTTATCATCCTTAGTTAAGTGCACATTTTGGCTATAACTTCAAACTACAACTTGGAATTGAGTTTCATTAGTGAAACTAGGCTTCAATATCTTTACGACAAGTGCTTATACATATGGCTCATTCAGACTTGGTAAAAAATGCAATTTTTACTAATTCTTTTTTGATAGGAAAGAAACAACTTCTGCACCTACCGAAATTTGAACCCATGACACAAATTTCATTTGACATTGTTCCTAAATACATATATAAAGAAATTTTCTTATTGGTTTTTTTCTTTTTCTTAGCATATTTTTTGTGTTTTCACTATACACATATTATTACATTATTAATTATTCTATCGAAAGAGTGTTGACAATAAGGAGGCTGAAATATATAGGCAGACAGTGGAAGCGTGTATGGAGGGGCAGAAAAAGATTTGATGGGCGAGAGCGTGTGGGAGGGGAGGGGAGGGGAGGGGAGGGGAGGGGGCGGGGCGGGGCGGGACGCCCCTGATAACCCTCGAACATAATATTTGGAAATAGATGCATATCTATTTGCAAACAAACAAACAAAGCTTCGGTGACATGGATCATAGCGTCAATTGCATAAGTTAAGGTTGGAGGGCGTGTTAGAGTAAATGTTGTTCCTTAATTATCTTAGGTAAATATATGTATTGGATGAAAGGTAAATCAATTAAGCAAATTCTTTCCATATTTGCCATAGGGAAATGATATTTTAACATACTTTGAAGTGTATACTTGAAGTACGTACTTTATTTTTTAATTAAATATGTGAGTCTAAAGTGGGTTAGATTATAATTTTTTTTCATTATATATATATAGGGTAGTGCTATGTGGACTCATAAGTCCGGGCTCAAAATTTTTTTTAATTTCAAATACACCATCGAGCAATTAATGAAATAACTATAATCACTTATAAAATTCTTATTATACCTCTTAAATATGTACAAAAAATATAAAAACTTTCATATGAGTCCGGACTCATGAGTTTAAATAGATTTATATATATATATATATATATATATATATTACGATCTCGTGAAAGAGACAAGTAAGCCGCCACTGCGAAATGACTTAACATGCATGCATGCACTGAATTATATAATAAGACTAGGACACAGAGACCATTGACCCGGGCCACTAAGTGCCAAAAAAATAGGTATGGTCACAGGCCACATGTCCTTACGTGGCAGTGAGGACCGGCTTGGTCTGAATAGCGAGTCCCCTGACCTTATCATATCGAGTTCGATTCTCTTGAAACGAAAAAATAGGTTAAGATAGAGATCAAATGTTAGAGACGAAAGGACATTCACTTATTCGACTAGTTTTATAGACTTTAAAATTGTAAAATGGGATCACCAGTAATTTGTGTTTAATTGTTATAGAAAATAAAATTTGTGATCATGCATCTGATCGGTACAAATCACTAGGTCAACCCATTCAAGTTAAATAATAGTCTTACATTGATTAAGTGAAACTTTGTAATGAAGTATATAAGTGATATCTCTTCAATTAGTGTCAAGCTAGGCCTTTTGAGTTAAAACCCTATACTTTTACAAATACCCCTTTGTTTTAATTAGTTGCACGTGATACATATTCGACATCAATTGCATGGATCCATTCACATTCGACTATGTTTTGTGTTAATGTTTCGCTCGTAGGCACATCATCTACAAGAGGCGGAATCGAAATTCATCTAAGGTTTAGTCTTCTTTTATCTCGACTGGTTCCAGCCAAATCGTTGGCTTGAATACCATGTTAATTTTTCTCTTGCGAGTACATCATCTGCAAGCGGCACCTACGATATACTTATTTGCGGGCCTGTGAATTTATGTCGGTACTGATATTATTCCTAACTTAACTACCTCTATATAATTCATAAGTGTGGGTTTTAACTCATGAGTACTTGTACCATATTATATATTACATATAGTTATATTGGTGTTATTTCTTTCTATTAAGACTTTGGATAACGTTAACTTGCACTTATTCTAATAGTCATGTACCTTTAAGAAGTCTTAGAAAATCTATATAGTTAGATCTCCATTCAATCGATGACGATGACTGGTGAGCTTGAACACATGGTGGCGAGAGTATTGAATTTCAAATAGTTCACGTAGGTATGAAAAATTTAAACTAAAACTTAATGTATTCCCCTTAAAATTGGAAAATTTATATCCGTATTGTATTTTTACTTTCAAATTCGTAAAGTATAGTAATTTTTTTTATTACTTAAGTAATGTATTCTGCCTTTTCAAAGTGTGTAATTCGTTCGAAATAGTGGAGTTTCGATTTGGAGATGGATCACACAAATAGCGCATTTTGTAAATGCGCTATTTGTGTGACGTGGAAGGTTCACGTGGATCCATGTCACACGAATAGCGCATTTTTTAAATGTGTTATTCGTGTGACATGCTTCCATTGCAAAACAAACGAATAGCGCATTCGGAAAATGCGCTATTCGTGTGTTTTTAACTGGTTGTGTCTCCACATGGAGGCCGATGTGGATCCATGTCACACATCGTGTGACATGGATTCATTGCAAATCACGAATAGCGCATTCGAAAAAGGCACTATTCGTGTGTTTTGAACTGGATTATAAGTCCACGTGGAAGCTGACGTGGATTTATGTCACACGAAGAGCGCATTTACAAAATGCGTTATTCGTGTGTTTTGTATTATGTTTGTGTCCACGCCTCCCCCTTTGCAGAGAATATATTATGATTTCTCACTCTCTCACTCAAGCTAGGGGTTGTAGGGTTTTGAATATAGGTGGTTGAATCGTTGGGGAGGAGATAAGATGAGTTTAATGGTGTTAGTTGGGGAGTTTAAAAGAGGAAGAGAAGGGGTTTGATAAGGAGAGGGACAACGTGAGAGAAAGAGAGAGAGACAGGCGAGGGTAGGAGAGAGACAAGGTGAGAGAGAGAGCGACGAGGGGAGAGAGAGTAGCGGCGGCAAGGGGCGAGCGAGCAAGACGAAGCGAAACGAACAACAACAACAAGCAAGCAATAACAACAAAGCAACAACAACAACACCAAGAAGAAGGGGGAGAGAGAGAGAGAGAGAGAGAGAGAGAGAGAGAGAGAGAGAGAGAGAGTTGGGTCGTTTGACCGACTTGGAAGGAGTGGGTTTGTGAGAGAGTTAGGTTCAGTTGGGTTGAGGCTATTAAGGTGAATTTTTTTTAATTAGTTTTGTTAAAAATATCTTTTTAGTTATTTAGCTTTTTTTTTATTAGCAAGTTATTTAGTTTTCATTTGAATAAAAAACTAACTTCATTTTTTTTACAGGGAATATTAATTTTTTTTAAAGAGTTGGGAATACTAAATTGAAGAACGAGGCGGGAAATAGTAAGAACTAAAATTTATTTATTTTTTATTATTTTTGTATTATTTCATTGCGTAGTTTTGTTTTAAGAAAAGGTTGTTTAAGTTGCATTTGTTTATTGCATGATATTTATACTTTAACTCTATTTTTAATTATTTTGAACTTTAAAAAACAACTTTTTTAATAAAAAAAATATTAGAATCTACAACTAGAAAGAAGGTTTTTAATACATATATATTGACACATTTCATAAACGCTAGGTTCGAGAGCAATATTAAACGAGTTTACAATTTTGGTAAATGCTATAGAGTAAAATGTTAAAAAAGAAGTGTGGTAGTTAACAAAATGTTACAAAAGTTAGCCCCATTAAGACCATTTAAATTAAAATCGATACTTATGTGTTTTATTTATTTTTTTTTGAAGTAATGCCTATGTTTTTTATTGCATTTCAAGAAAGGTGGAATAAATCTAAAGCTATAGAAAAACTAATTTTTAGCCTAGATTGTCATAGCTTATTGCTTGTAATAAAATATATATTTTTTTTAAAAATAGAGACAATAATTGAGTGATAAAAAATGAAAAATTGAATATGATATGTATTTTCTAATACCTAAAAAAAGAAAAAACAAACTCCATATATATTTGAAAATTGAATGTATTTACTTTTCTTATTTTATTCAATTTTTTATTGTATGGAATTATCTAATTTTCTATATGTATATGTATAGAATAGTAAAATGGATTGCCCGGGATTCGAACCTGTAACTAGTCGCATGGAGTAGGTAATTCTTTTTTCTTGAAAAATAGAAAAAAGGAGAAAAACCCTCCCCAAACCGCGCTTGCATTTTTCATTGCACACGCCTTTCTCTATGTATAAATCTAGACCTTAGTTAAATTCCTTATAATGAACTTGTTTCCCTTCCTAAGATGGGGACTCTAAGAGGAGTCGTATTTCAAGAAAGGCGTCCCTTTTGAAGTCAGAATGGCTTTTCCTCGATATCTGACATAATGCATGAAAGGCTCCCCGGACAACCATGCAATAAAATTTAAATCATTTTGAAAAATTACTATAAGATGCTCTATTTTTATAAAGGAACACGAATAATCTTTGATTATCTTTTTTTGAAAGTTCAATCATGCCTCAAATCCCCATTTTGATCATTTTTTGGCTTGATATATATGTAATCTTTTTTACATTATCAATGTAGTAAATTATGTAGGTCATGGAACGTAGGAACGTCCAATTTCATTTTTATGCATAAGGGGAAATTGTTAAGGTTTCACAAGGCATCGAGTACAACACACCTCCATTAATGAATCTAATTCTTAAGTTTGGAACGAGTAAACATGAGTTAATGGATCACGTGTATAACTCGTTTGGTATCTCGTCCACTGAGACTCTCATTACGATGACGTATCATCACGTAATAACTCATCTATCAGTTTCACAGTATTTTATCCTCGTGTCATTGCAAGACGAGACCCACTTCGAGTTGACGTGGCCAATAGTGTCGAATCTACCATTATCAGTGAAGGTAGAGATTTATTTAACCTTCGAGCCAATCGGGCCTTTTCGAAACTCTACTATGCATTCACAAGTGGTAGAAGACGATGTTACATGACCTGCATCACTGATGGAAAGATTTCATATGCAATTACCTAAGATGATGTCGTGCAAGATAGATTTGTTACTCCAATTGATGGTGACATTAGTGCCCCCAGTGATGACCCTAACGAGGATGACGACAACGACGTCGACGAGGACGTATGTCCCCTTGAAAATGCTGCACCCATCTGTTGATTGGGAAAATATAAATGTTGTTACAGACGACCCAACCTATGAACCTTCAGGGGCGGAAAACTTGTAAGATGATGAAAAATTTGCTATTGACGAAGAGGATTACATGGAAGAAGCAAGCGATGAAGAAGTGTACCAACCATTGCCGGTGTATAATGAAATTGATTGGGAAGTGGCTAATTCTACTGCGATCTTACATTCTCATCATTTGATTGGATGAGGCATGCCTAATTTTGAGTTTAAAAGAGGAATGTGCTTTGACAATAAGAAAGATTTGCAGCATGCGATCAAAGTATGGCATGTTAACAAATATTGTCAATACCATGTTATGGAGTCAACCACAACCTTATGGACAGTGAAGTGCAGAAGTGCGCCGGAAGTTGGGTGCATGTAGCATCTCCGTGTTTATTTGTGAAAGAAGAAACAATTGTGGGAGATCACTCAATTAGACGAGTCGTACAGCTGTATAAATCCCAGCATATAACGTGGTAATGCCTAACTCGACACCAACATGCTTGCATGTGAGATACAAAGTGTTGTCAAAATAGATCAGGCAATTACTATCAAGACCTTGGTAGAAATGATTAAGCTAAAATAAAATACGGACATGAAGTTCCCTACAAGCAAATGTGGGATGCCAAAAGGAAAGCAGTTGCAAATGCATTCGGAGAATGGGACGCGTCGTATGCTAGGTTACCAAGATGGTTGGCTGCTATACATAACAAGAGCCCAAGGACAATGATTGAGTGGTTACATAGACAGTAGGCAACAGATGAGATCAGGACAAAACATCCTCAATTTCGTCGTGTATTCTTCGCATTCAAAGCATCAATCGAAGGGTTTAAGCATTGTAGGCATTTTTTATAGATTGACGCGACATTCTTGTATGACAAATATAGTGGTAAGCTAATGATTGCCTTATCTGTTGATGGTAATGGACACCTACTTCCAGTTGCATTTGCAGTTGTGAAAAACGAATCAATAGATTCGTGGGGGTGATTTTTGAAGATGTTGCGCAAACACGTGGCCGATAAAGATAGCATTTGTATTATTTATGACCGTCACTCCGGCATTCCCGAGGTTGTTAACATACCAGAAAATGGTTTTTGCCCACCAAAAGGATACCACTGTTATTGCACGCGATACTTGACCAATAATTTTAACACGAATTTCAAAAACGAATCATTAAAGAACATCCTTTCTCAAGCTGCGGTTCAACATCAAGTGAGGAAATTTGATGCATGCATGGAGCGTTTTACTTATTTGTCATCAGGAACTCTTCAATGTCTTCAATATGTGAATGCCATTCCTAAGGAACTACGGACTTAATCGCATGATGGAGGCCTACGGTACGGATGGATGAATTCTAATGGGGTTGGTATGTAATTGATACTAGTTATGTTTGATATCCAATAGCTTTTTATCACTGTGTTGATATTACTGACATGACATTGTCTTACTATTGTAGAATGTTTTAACGGTGTATTGAAAGGGACACGATTCTTGCTAATAACAATAATGGTTCAAATGATTTACTACAGGTTGGTGACATACACCAATAGATGCAAGGAGAAGATCA
Source organism: Stephania japonica (assembly GCA_039657345.1). Lineage (NCBI taxonomy): Eukaryota > Viridiplantae > Streptophyta > Magnoliopsida > Ranunculales > Menispermaceae > Stephania > Stephania japonica. The sequence continues at coordinate 40,894,738 of CM077559.1, forward strand.
ATGAAGCAATTTTGCATGGGTTCTATTACACAAAATATGCCATAGATAAAATTGCAAATTATGAACAATCTGCAAGGAAGCATTACACCAAATTGATAAATCGAAAAAATGGTGAGTTTGAGGTGCTCACTGGACATCATGAAGATCGCATGCATAAAGAAAACAACACACAAATTGTTATCCTGAAGAACTGGTATTGCAGTTGCAATAAATGACAATCGTTTGGTTTCCCTTGCTCACATGTGTTAGCTGCATGTGCCCTTATTCGACTTGATTATAGACAATTTATTGAGCCATACTACAGGATGAACGTATGCGCACAATGCTACTCCTCTCAATTCAAAGCCATCCCCGATGAGAAGTATTGGCCAACTTTTGTGACGAAGATTCTACCAAATCCAAGGTGTAGAAGTGGCCGAGGGACACCAAAGGGAACACGAAGGCATAATGAGATGGATCTTCCTAATGTTTCAAGGACCCTGCGATGTGGCGTATGTCATTAAGAAAGATATAGACGAACAACGTGTCCAAATAGAGATCGTGCTCGAGTCCCTACTAGGAGGAATAGATGCAATATTTGTCATGCAGAGAGACAACAAAAAAAAAGTCCAAGAAAAGCTCAACCCCCCAATCCAAACCAATGATGGGATTTGTATCTTATTTGTAAATGGTGTTAGTTGGTTTTATATAGTATTTAGAGATGTTACGTCAAGTAATATATAGGTCTTTGTTAATGTTTTAACTCATATTAATGATTCGTTGCGAATTTTAAAACTACTCTACTAATTTTCCTAATCATACAGTTGTAGCGAGTACACAAATGGAACCAGGACCATCTGATCCTTCTCTTCTACTTCTTCAATCTACTCACACATCATCCCAAGTCTGAAGGGGTCAGGTATATACATTTAACATCTATGTGTCTAATATTTATGCAAAAATGTTTAACACATATATATCGACACATTTTTTTTAATTATAAGGTACATGATAAGATGCGCATGCGAAGAAGAGGGGGTGTCGTTGATCGATAGGTGAATTACCATTCTCTAATGATCCCTTACCTACGCTCTAGTGGATTTTATGGGGTTTCACGCGTAGGATTTTTCAAACTTGATTAGGTTTTGATCACTGTTTTCGTTGAGAGATGGCGTCTAGAGACACATACGTTCCACATGCGTTATGGCGAGTGTACGATTACATTCCAAGACGTTGAGATACAACTCGTGTTACCTATTAATGGTATGTCTGTGATTGGAAGCACAGATATCGACTATATCGAGGTGTGTGAAAGACTACTTGGTGCAAGACCTGATGCACTTGACCTTTCTGGGAATAGAGTTCTTGTCTCATGGCTCGAAGAAAATGTGTCACCTGTAGAGGATGGCAACAATGAGGACATGGTTCGATGTTATGTTCATTCGTACATTCTACAACTTATTAGTGGTTGTGTTTTCACTGACAAGTCGAACCAATATGTACATATGATGTTTCTTCCGTTGCTCGAGGAATTTCAAACAGCTGGACAGTATAGTTGGAAAAGTGCATTTTTGGCTTATTTATATAGGGAGTTGTGTCGTGGATATTGCTTTGGAGCACACAAGTTCGCTGGTGCTTCAATTCTTATACAACTATGGGCCTGGGATAGGTTTTCATTTATAGCACCAAGGTGCATGCCTATTTCTATAGCTCGACCTTGAACATGTGATGGAGTATACATGCCCAAAGAAGTTCCTTTGGGATATAGGTAATAAAAATGTTTCTCATATTATTTTTAATTATTCATTGCGTCTTTTAATTTATGACTTATTTATTGTTTTGTATACAGATGGATAGTTGCATTTTCGATTACTAGGACTTCCACACACATTTTATCATCATATCGTGATGCACTTGACACGCAGAGGGAAATGTCGTGGAGTGGCAACTGATGGTGTTTGGGGTTCATACGCAGCAGAAATTTCAAAATAATTTTGAGAAAAACCCCAACAGGATCCGAATCTGATTCCATTAAAACGTTTAAACTATGAAAACTAAATCATTCCTTGGTTGCAATATACCTTTCAGAATGTTGATCGATCTTTAAAGCACTGCCAATGACGAACGCCCTCTACTAGCTGTCCACACACGAACGACGGTCGAGATTCAAAGTACTAGCTTCGAGAGAATACCAAACGTTTGGTTTATCTAAAAAACAATTCAAAACGTACCAGTCAACCCTAATTCGTTTCTAAAATGAAAATTAGAGTTTCGACCCTTAATTTTCATACATGTATTGTAACTTAAAACGTCTATTAATACAATGCTTGTATATAGACGGTTAAGTAAATTACACATATACTCCTACTCAAGAAGTATAAGTGTAATACATTACAGGGACGTTTCTGTCATTAATTTTATCATATAAAATTTATTCTTCCGAACCATTTTAAAATCTCGCAAAACCATTCTTAGTGTGCGACCCAATAGGCTCATACAACGTTGGCAGTGTACCAAAACACATTTTGGTATACAAGTCATAAGCGGTCTCTAGCAAGACATTATGACTACCCAAGTTGTACAAAGATCAAATCGATACAACCTAATCAATAATGTATATAACATCATTTTGTCATACGATATCCTTTTGATCAAATATAAGGCATGGAATTGTCATCCAACATGTTCGATCGTACTAGTCTCGATCTCCAAGTAGACTGAAAACATCCAAGTGACATTGATCAATATCAATTCACTTAGACTAGGCCTTTTAACAGTCTAACACATCGAGTGATCCACTGGATATCTCTTTCTATATGAGAGGGACAAATTCTATCTCGATTACACAACTTCACCACATTATTCACAAAGTAACCAATCACAACCTTTATAATCATCCGGTTAAAGACAACGTTTGATTGCGTCAAATCACTGTATTCTTAATGTTGAAGTCTCTGGTAATCTCAAGTCAGAGGACTGAATAATATACATATCATGAGAAACAACAATGACTTAATCCATGTGATGTTCTCATAGCGGGTCGGTCCAGTACTTTGTACCCTAACAAGTACTTATGATCTTGATTCATATTCCTATACGTATAATCATCGTATGATCATCAATCAAGACTCACACTAGTCTTAATTCATTATAGTTCCTAGTATAATAATCAACTAGGGACATTTATGATATTTCTGTAAATACCCATGGATCTTATTATAATGTAAACATGCAAATCAATTATAATAAACAACAAATGAAATCCTCTATTTTATTAACTAAAATGTATTAATAAAGTCTATTAATGGATTGACCTAGGACACATTTCCCAACATCTCCCACTTGCTCTAGGGCCAATCATTCATGCATCTAATGCCTAATGATCTAACATGACCATCATATTTCGCTTGTGGAAGAGCCTTAGTCAATGGATCCACAATGTTGTCTTCAGTAGGTACTCTACAAATCTTCACGTCTCCCCTCTCAATGATTTCTCTGATGAGATGAAAACGCCTGAATATACGTTTAGATCTATGGTGTGATCTAGTTTCCTTGGCCTGTGCTATTGCCATGTTATTGTCATAATACAAATAAACAGGGCTAGCAATACTTGGAACCACCCCTAGTTCCGAAATGAACTTTTTGATCCAAACTGCCTCCTTTGCTGCATCGGATGTTGCAATATACTCAGCTTCTATTGTAGAATCTGTCATAGTCTCTTGCTTCGAACTTTATCAGCTTCCTGCACCCCCATCCAGAGTAAACACATATCCAGACTATGATCTGAAATCATCTATATCAGTTTGAAAACTTGCATCTGTGTAACCATTTACAACTAGATCATTTTCAAAACTTTCATAGACCAAGAACACTTCTTTAGTCCTTCTTAAGTATTTAAGAATGTTCTTTACTGCTATCCAATGACTCTCACCTGGATCTGACTGATATCTGCTTGTAGTGCTCAAAGCATTGATACATCAGGCCGAGTGCATAACATGGCGTATATGATAGATCCAATAGCATTTGCATATGGAATCTTATTCATACGGTCTCGCTCATCATTTGTCTTAGGACATTGAGTCTTGCTGAGGCTTATGCCATGAGACATTGGCAACAATCCTCTTTTAGAGTCTTGCAAATTGAACCTATTCAACACCTTGTCTATGTAAGCACTCTGACTTAGATCGATTAGCCTTTTAAATCTATCCCTATAGATCTTTATCTCTAGGATATAGGCTGCATCTCCTAAGTCTTTCATTGAGAAACACTTCTCTAACCAAGACTTGACATTCTGTAATGTTGGGATGTCGTTTTCAATAAGCAATATATCATCAACATACAGTACCAGAAAAACAACTACACTCCCACTGACCTTCTTGTATACACAAGGCTCATCTTCGTTCTTAATAAAACCAAAATCCTTAATTGCTTCATCAAAATGAAGATTCCAACTCCGAGAAGCTTGCTTTAATCCATAAATAGATCTTTGAAGCTTGCATACCTTCATAGAATTTTCAGGATGTACAAAACCTTCAGGTTGTGTCATATACACGTCCTCAAGTAGCTTTCCATTAAGAAATGCTGTTTTTACATCCATTTGCCATATTTCATAGTCATAATATGCAGCAATGGCAATTAAAATTCTTATGGAAGCATGGCTACTGGCGAAAAAGTTTCATCATAATCAACACCTTGAGTCTGCCTGAAACCTTTTGCTACAAGTCTTGCTTTGAAAGTATGCACGTTGCCATCCATGTCAGTTTTCTTCTTGAAAACCCATTTACATCCAATGGTCTTACCACCTTCAAGAAAATCAACCAAGTTCCAAACTTGGTTGTCATACATGGATTGCATCTTAGAGTTCATGACACTTAGCCATTTATCTGAGTTTGGTCCATACATAGCCTCCCGATAAGTGGTGGGCTCATTTTGATTCATAAGCAACACATCACGACTATCAGTAATGAGAAATTTGAATCTCTCTAGCTCATGTCTTACCCTACTAGATCTACGTGGAGGTTCAACTGGTTCAGAGCTTTGTTGAACTTCCAGTAGCGGTTCAGTGTTTATCTGTGATTCTTGAACTTCTTCAAGATTTACTTTTCTTCCACTAGTGTCTTTTGAAATAAACTATTTTTCCATAAAGGCAGCATATCGAGCAACAAACACTTTGTTCTCAGCGGGATTATAAAAGTAATATCCTTTTGTTTCCTTATGATACCCACAAATAGACACTTGTTAGATTTAGGTGCTAGTTTTTCTGAGACTTGTCATTTTACGTAAGCCTCACAACGCCAAATCTTAAGGAAAGAAACTAGGTCTCTTCCCATACCATATTTCATATGGTATTTTATCAACCGCTTTAGAAGGAACACGATTTAAAGTAAAAGCAGCAGTTTGTAATGCATAACCTCAAAAGGATATTGGAAGATCTGCATGACTTATCATAGATCGAACCATATCTAATAAGGTTCGATTTCTCCTTTCAGAAACTCCATTCCATTGTGGAGTTGCTGGTGGAGTTAATTGTGAGACAATCCCACAATTTCTAAGATGATCATCAAATTCTTGGCTCAAATATTCACCACCTCGATCTGATCGAAGTGCTTTGATAGTTTTACCAAGTTGATTCTGCACTTCATTTTGAAATGTTCAAAACATCTCAAATGATTCAGCTTTATGTTTCATAAGATATACATAACCATATCTGCTGAAATCATCAGTAAATGTAATGAAATACTAATAACCTCCTCTAGCCATTGTGTTTATAGGACCGCATACATTAGTATGTATTAGACCTAATAAATCATTTGCCCTTTCACTATGTCCAGTAAAGGGACTTTTAGTCATCTTGCCTAGTAAACAAGATACGCACGTTTCATATGATTCTAAATCAAACGAATCTAGAAGTCCATCTTTATGGAGCTTCGTTATGTATTTCTCATTTATGTGGCCGAGACGACAATGCCAAAGATAGGTTTGATTCAAATCATTTGACTTGAATCTCTTTGTATTTATGTTAAAGACTGGAGTATCAGTGGACCTTTTCATGCTTAGAATATAAAGACCATCACACAAATCAGCATTTGCATAAAAATGCCTTTACGAGAAATTGAACATCTATTATTCGCAATAATAAAATCAAAACCATCCATATCCAAATATGAAACAGAAATGATATTTCTGCTCAAGGCAGGCACATAATAACAATTATTTAAAGTTAAAATAAGTCCAATAGGTAAGACTAAGTCATATGATCCAACAGCCAAGGCAGCAACTCTTGCTCCATTCCCTATGCGCAGGATGACTTCTCCTTTTTTTAGCTTCCTACTTCTGGTGAGTTCCTGCACATTTATACAAATGTGAGATCCACATCCGGTATCCAATACCTAGGAATCACTAGTAGATAAATTAATTTCAATAACATAAATACCTGAGGTGGTAGTCGCACTACCTTTTTCTTCTTAAGATCTTCCAGATAGAGTTTGCAATTTCTGAACCAATGTCCAGGTGCATGGCAGAAATGACAATTTCCTTCCTTTTCCTTTTGGTGCTTTAAAGCAGGAACAGGTTGGGGCTTGACTTGTTCCACAGGCTTTGCGACAGGTGCAACAACAGCCTTGACAACTTTAGCCTTGCCTTTGCCTTTGCCTTTCTTCTTTATTCCCTTTCTCTTTTGGACCATCAACACATTATTAGAGGGTTTCTTGATATTTTGTTCAACAGTTTTGAGCATCAAATGCAACTCTGAAATTGATTTCTCCATATTATTCATATTGTAGTTCATCACAAATTGTGAGTAACTCTCCAGTAATGAATTTAGGATCAAATCCGTAGCCAACTCTTGGCTTATGGGAAATCCAAGTCTATCAAGTTGGTCAACATAGCCCTTCATCTTCAGAACATGAAGACTAACTGAAACACCCACAGTCATCTTACAAGAGTGTAGGTTCTTGACTATCTTGAACCTTTCTTGCCTAGCTTGCTATTGAAACATTTCCTTCAGAGTTACAGCCATGTTGTAGGCTTCCATTAGTTCCATGTCCTTCTGAAGTTCAGGAACCATAGTTGCCAACATAATGCATGAAACATCAGTAGAGTCGTTGACATGCTTATCATGCGCATCCTTCACAGCTTTCGTAGCATTGGCTGGTGGGTCCTCAGGGATCGGAGCATCCAGAACATACAACTTGCGTTCATGCTTGAGAACGATTCTCAAGTTTCTGAACCAGTCAAGAAAGTTAGTCCTAGATAGCTTATCCTTGTCGAGGATAGATCGCAGTGACAGGGGATTATTGTTATTTGAAGAGGCCATTGATCTACAATAAAGATTATATAGAGTTTATTTTAGTATAGAGGAATAGACTCCCACTAAATTAACAACCCTCCTAAAACATACTGTTTATTTAGGAAACTAAAATCCATATTTCACCTAATTCTATGACAGCTATGGCATGAAACACAGAACTAGATTATTTAGATAGGTGACAGTTACCAATTACATCTTATGTAATTTTAGATACTTTTATGAGATACAAGACATCTTATGTCTTATCATGTTTTTATCTCATCATATGCCTAAAGCCAAAAACTATTTTGATAGCTTTATTAAGTCGGACCAATTTAAACATTTAGGTAACTCTTACCTAACTTATCTCACCAAGATAACACAATACATCCAGCTACGGCTGAAACTATATTAGTGCGATCGAGGCCTTGATAAATGTTTGAAATTGGATGGCACAAGACTTAAGATTTAATAGAGAGATTTTATTCAGTTTTAGTGATTTTTAAGTAAACAATGAAATATCATATATTTTATTGATTTGTAGAACCAATAAACAATTTAAGAAATTTTTATGCTATTCACTAATAGAAGAATTTCCGTGCGCTAGGATTAGTTAGATAGCAGTCCCGCTGGCCAGTCAGCGGGCGGTGGTTCCGCTGACCAGTCAGCAGACGGGGAACAGGGGGTAGTGCCCCCGTTTTTTTTTTAGGAGATGAATTTCAATTCCGAAAATTAAAATTCGCCATAGAAAATCATATTTTTCGCTAATTTTATTATCCTAAGCTAACCCCTTAATTTATCCAAAATTAAGTCAATTAAAACGTTTTTAATTAACTCGGGCCCACATCTAACTAATCATCTTATCCTAATCCAATTAGGACTTAAGATATTTGAATCCTAGTATATCACCAATAACAAAATTCTCAGCATTTATTTCCTATCCAATAGGGATAACGAATTCAATTTTGCTACTATCTTCTAATCTAATTTGTTATCTATCTCCTATCAAATAGAAATTTCATAACATAATAGATATAACAAGATAAATAAATAATTTCAAAAATAATTATTTGCAATTTCGGTCCTCATCCAAATAATCACAAAGATATAGTTGAATTATGAATTACTATCTCAATCGAACCTAATCATATTAGTTTCGAATTAACATTTAGACTTATATAATCTAAGAAACTTAAATTAATGTAACCTAAATATGCATACTGAATTACAGAGATTTCATCCATGCATCAATACACGAAAATAAAGATTATACCTAATGGTGTCATGGATCACAGAATACGAAATTTAATTCATTAAAATTATTCAAATTAACCTAACATGGTTATTGTTGGGAAATGTGCCCTAGGTCAATCCATTAATAGTCTTTATGAATACATTTTAGTTAATAAAATAGAGGATTTCATTTGCTGTTTATTATAATTGATTTGCATGTTTACATTATAATAAGATCCATGGGTATTTACAGAAATATCCTAAATGTCCCTAGTCGATTATTATACTGGAAACTATAATGAATTAAGACTAGTGTGAGTCTTGATTGATGATCATACGATGATCATACGTATAGGAATACGAATCAAGATCATGAGTACTTGTTAGGGAACAAAGTACTGGACCGACCTGCTATGAGAACATCACATGGATTAAGTCATAGATGTTTCTCATGATATGCATATTATTCAGTCCTCTGACTTGAGATTACCAGAGACTTCAACATTAGGAATATAGTGATTTAACGCAATCAGACGTTGTCTTTAACCGGACGATTATAAAGGTTGTGATTGGTTACTGTGTGAATAATGTGGTGAAGTTGTGTAATCGAGATAGAATTTGTCCCTCTCATATAGAGAGAGATATCTAGTGGATCCCTTGATGTGTTAGACTGTTAAAAGGCCTAGTCTAAGTGAATTGATATTGATTAATGTCATTTGGATGTTTTCACTCTACCTAGAGATTGAGACTAATACGATTGAACATGTTGAATGACAATTCCATGCCTTATGTTTAATCAAAAGGATATCGTGTGATAAAAGGATGTTATATACACTATTGATTAGGTTGTATTGATTTGATATTCGTACAACTTGGATAGTCATAATATCTTGCTAGAGGCCGCTTATGACTTGTATACCAAAATGTATTTTGGTACACTGCCAACGTTGTATGAGCCTATTGGGTCGCACACTGAGAATGGATTTGCGAGATTTTAAGATGGTTCAGAAAAATAAATTTTATATGATAAAATTCATGACATAAACGTCCTTGTAGTGTATTACACTTATACTTCTTTAAGTAGGGGTATATGTGTAATTTACTTAACCGTCTATATACAAGGGTTATATAAATAGATGCTTTGAGTTAGAATACAAGTACGAAAGTTTTAAAAGGGGCCGAAACTCTATTTTCGTTTACAAGAAACGAATTAGGGTTTTTGGTATGCTCTCAATTGTTTTGGAGAGAAACAAAAAGGTTTGGTATTCTCTCGAAGTTAGCACTTCAAATCTCATTTGCCGTTCGTTCGTGTGATGGGCTGCGATAGAGGCGTTCATCATTGCGCGCGCTTAGAGATCGATTAATCATCAGAAAGGTACATTGTGACTGAGGTATGATTAAGTTTTCATAGTTTATGTAACGGCTCAATTAATATTTGTCGTTATTTTATGATGTCATTACAGATGTGGACGCCAGCGTGGACGTTCGTGGGTTCCACAACGAGGCTGGAGTACGTTCGGATTAGGTAAATAGTATTTTGTATATTGTTTTGGTTAATTTTGCGATGTTTATGTTAAAATAGGTTAAAGACATCGCGATGTGTGTAATTATATTTTAAATTGACGCGTGAGATTGTGTGATGAGTATTCGCACCGATATATGTGTCGACACGGGTACCGGGTAGATTAAAGACGAAATATTAAGTTGAGAAAAAAATATTACACACATTAAATGGATTAAATGTGATAAAATACGTAAATTGGTGGGCGCCTAGTAAAACGTAGGGTCGTGGTCGACACGCGTGGGTGGTGCGTTAGTGTGCACGCCCGAGTACGCTCGTTGGCGCGCACGACGAAATTTTAGGCGCGAAAGTATAGGTTAGTATATATATATTTATATATATATGTATATAAGGAATTTAATATATATATAAATATATATTAAAAATCAGAAAATAAATAAATAATAGTGAAATGACCAAAAAGGGCATGAACTTTGTAAAGAATAGTGGATATGGATAGAGGCAAAAGGGTCATTTCACCCCAAAAATTTGATAAACATCACCACCGTCACCACAATTTCCCATTTTCTCACTGTTTTGGGATCGAAATAGGAGACCGAAAGGAGAAGAAATCGAGAGAAAGTGGAAGAGAGATTGAGCTCGTGTTGGAGAGGTGAAGGAGGTTAGTTGTTGTGTTGTTGTGTGCGTTGTTGGATGGTGGTGGTGGCGGTTTGGTGGTTCGGTGGTGGAGGTGGGGTGGAGCTCGAGAGCTCGGACGAACCGCGAGAGCAGTTCGTCTGAGGGGGGAGACGACCCCTTGTCGTTTCCCCTCTCCCTCTCCCCGATTAAAAAAAAAAATCCAAATCGAACCAGAGCTTCTGGTTCGATTTGGAGAAGAAGACCCAACCGGGTCAAGCCGACCCGGCCCTGTCTTGAGCGGGTCAAGCCGACCCGGTTGGCCGGTTTGGTTGGGCCGGACCGAACCCGGGTGAACTGGGTCCGGTTCAGCCTAACTCTAAAAAAAAAAAAAAAAAAAAAAATAAGCAGTTTTGAAAAAAAAAATCTGAAAAATTAATAGAAAATTCAGATAAAATAGGAAAATTTTAGAAAAATTATATTTTGATCAAATAAAGGAAATTTGGGATTTTCTTGGAAATGTTGGCAAGATATAGTTGAGGTTTTAGCCTCGAAAAACGGAAAAATTGACATAATATATTGAATTGAAGCTAATTTAGTGATAAATGGTGATAATTTGACTTGTCGGGTGTTATTGGAGCTGAGCTGGGGTTCGGTTTTCGGGACGCGGAGTGCGGATTGAGGTGTATAGTATCCCAATTGAACTTCACTTCAGTATTTACCGTTTGATTTATTTGAATTCAGTTCTATTTATTCTTTACTCCATTTCATTATTGCTTTACGATGATTGAGTACTCTCACCTGGTGACTTTACGGTAGTGGAGTTACTCCTACCTGGTATCTTTACGGTGTTGAGATCACTCCCCACCCGGTGCTTATTCGTTACGGCCATAGAGTCCACTAAGTCATAGCACTTGTCTAGGCATACGCCGGTGAATAGGCTACTCGGGTATGGTAGGCTTGTGTGGGTGCGTCGTGGGTCTATGCCGACCACCTAGAGGGTCCAGGGTCACCCGGTAGAGGTGTTTTCACGGGCTGTGCCTGGGGAAAAAACTCGAAGTATGACCTGGTCTGATTTTACTGTGCACGTACTTTGTTTCATTACTATATTTATTCATGCGATGATTCTTTTTACAGTTGTCTGTATTCTTTTGTTCCGCATGTTTAATTATAGTATTTTTAATTTCAGTACTTTTACTTCCATAATTACTTGGTGAATTTCCTTGGGATTACTCATTCTGGACTCGTCATCTGTCTTTTTGTGATGGCTGAGTGCAGACCCTAGTACGAGCCGGGGAAAGGGCAAGCTTGAGGACTACATCGATTGACAGCTCTAGCCCTTCTCGTACGTATGTTTATATTTACTTGTTTTATGTTGGGTTTTAGGACTTGAGAGATAGGTTGTATATTTTGATATTTTGAGGATCTTAGATGATATTTATATGATATATAGTTGATATGGTTTCCACTTAGGCATTTTGCTCATAATATACATGTTGAATCTTTATGTTGTTAGTAAATCTTCCACTGCGTAAATTGTGGTTAAATGATATTAAAGGAATAAAAGTTAACTCATAACATCAAAGTTAACCGGAAATTGATTAATAATGGATAATTGGGCGTGGGACACAGCTGGCGATGACGTGGACAGTTGTGGGCCCGCGTGGCCTCCCGTGGCGGACCAATGTGGAAATTGGGGCCGCCACAGTTTAAACGTGTTTTAATGGAATCAAATTCAGATCCTATTGGGGTTTTTCTCAAAATAGTTTTGAAATCTCCGTTGCGCATGAACCCCAAAACACAACAGTTACTTACATCTACGAAACTGATTTCAATTAAATCACGAATACATGTATCATATACATAAACTATGATAATAAATCTCACAGAAAACTTATGTATATTATATATACATAAACTATTAACATGCTTTCAATCATATATCATGTATATATCAGAAAAAAATATGCAATGAATTTAATGGAATTGAACTCGAAGGCTCTGATACCACTGATGGTGTTTGGGGTTCATACGCAGTGGAAATTTCAAAACAATTTTGAGAAAAACCCCAACAGGATCCGAATCTGATTCCATTAACAAGTTTAAACTATGAAAACTAAATCATACCTCGGTTGCAATATACCTTTTAGAATGTTGATCGATCTTTAAAGCGCTGCCAATGACGAATGCCCTCTACTAGCTGTCCACATACGAACGACGGACGAGATTCAATGTGCTAGCTTCGAGAGAATACCAAACGTTTGGTTTCTCTCCAAAACAATTCGTAACATACCAGTCAACCCTAATTCGTTTCTAAAATGAAAATTAGAGTTTCGGCCATTAATTTTCATACATGTATTGTAACTTAAAATGTCTATTTATATAATGCTTGTATATAGACGGTTAAGTAAATTATACATATACCCCTACTCAAGAAGTATAAGTGTAATACACCACAGAGACGTTTCTGTCATGAATTTTATCATATTTAATTCATTCTTCCGAACCATTTTAAAATCTCGCAAAACCATTCTTAGTGTGTGACCCAATAGGCTCATACAACGTTGGCAGTGTACCAAAACACATTTTGGTATACAAGTCATAAGCGGTCTCTAGTAAGACATTATGACTACCCAAGTTGTACAAAGATCAAATCGATACAACCTAATCAATAATGTATATAACATCCTTTTGTCATACGATATCATTTTGATCAAATATAAGACATGGAATTGTCATCCAACATGTTTGATCGTACTAGTCCCGATCTCCAAGTAGACTGAAAACATCCAAGTGACATTGATCAATATCAATTCACTTAGACTAGGCTTTTTAACAGTCTAACACATCGAGGGATCCACTGGATATCTCTTTCTATATGAGAGGGACAAATTTTATCTTGATTACATAACTTCACCACATTATTCACACAGTAACTAATCACAACCTTTATAATCGTCTGGTTAAAGACAACGTTTGATTGTGTTAAATCACTGTATTCCTAATGTTGAAGTTTCTGGTAATCTCAAGTCAGAGGACTGAATAATATACATATCATGAGAAACAACAATGACTTAATCCATGTGATGTTCTCATAGCTGGTTGGTCCAGTACTTTGTTCCCTAACAAGTACTCGTGTTCTTGATTCGTATTCGTATATATATAATCATCGTATGATCATCAATCAAGACTCACACTAGTCTTAATTCATTATAGTTCCCAGTATAATAATCGACTAGGGACATTTAGGATATTTCTGTAAATACCCATGGATCTTATTATAATGTAAACATGCAAATCAATTATAATAAATAGCAAATGTAATCCTCTATTTTATTAACTAAAATGTATTCATAAAGACTATTAATGGATTGACCTAAGGCACATTTCCCAACAACAACCATATGCTGATGTCCTTGAGTCACTTCCACAATTCTGTACTCAAGGTCATGGGAGCTGGCGTTCGACGTGTCCTTTAAGTGGTTTCCATATAGTCGAGTGGCATCAACCGGAAAGGGTAATGAGACAGTTCGGACTGGCACAAGTCGTGCCACCTAACTATGATTTTGACACACAATTGCACTGCGTCTAATTGAGAGGATACCCTCAAAAAATTGGGTAGTGTATCATAGAAGATTTATAAAGTTGTGGGAAAATTGTGGTAGTACTATAGCCACAATGGAACAAGAAGGGGAACACAATTAAGAAGAGTACATAATGTGGTACGGATCTATCACCAGGCGATTCATTGGACATGACGGAGCTCTACGCAAATATTTGGTAAGCTTGAAACTATTATGCTGGTATCCTCATGAGTCATATTTTAAATTATTAACTCACACTTACTTTTTGCATATCAATCTGCATTTGCGCGTCAATTGGAGCGAGTGTTCATTGATGACGGGATCGATCAAGGCATTTCTGCTCTTCATGAAGGCATTAGAATCTTAGATGAGGATGAACGATAGATGACTACTATGTGAAATGATGAAAATGTAGTTGAGCCGAAAATAGATGATGAAGCTTCTCAAGAAGAAGAGGAAGAATAGGAAGAAAAAGATAAAATCCTAGCAAATAGAGGGAGGAGAAGAAAAACAACAAGGACATAGTTTGTAGGTGACAATAGCAGACTTTCTTCTCCACCACCTCCAACTCGTCCAACACCAAGAACGATAGAGACTGTTGGTGAGAGCAGTAGACGTTCTCCTCCACCACCTCCAACACGTCCTTCTTCTTACAGGTACACTCATTTGCCGCCCCCAATGCAACCTATTGCTCATATGTTTTTAACTAGGGCACTGAGCATGAGTGTTCATCCTTATCATTTCGATCCATATGTGCCTGGGCCATCATCTACCTACATGGACCATAGAATGCCTACACATTCAATGCATGGTTCATTGCCTTAATACATGTCAAGTCCATTTACTCTGCCATATTATAATTACAATATTCCATATAGTGGAGATGGCTCATTCATGCACTTATTAGGCATGCCACCCTTTTACCTAACCACGTACAGGAAGCCAGTATTTCGGAATGGTTCAACCCTTCTATCTTTGATATCACTGATAGTAGAGGTGAATCGAGTCAACACAAGGAAGAAGATCAGTCGACTCATCAAGCTCAACAGACTCAGCCAGACGTACAAGCATGGAGAAATCCAGGTCGAAATAGAGTACGCCCGGTTTGCCTAACAGAGGAGCAACATCAACGTTGATAGAAATGCATCATACCTTTGTATGAGTTTCTTTGATGTCATGGTAATTTTTTGGATTTGTATATTTGTTCGAATTTTTTTGCTATTTTTTTTTTCTCTTACTTGTATTGTAACGGTCTAATCTTTAATTGTCATTATTTAAGACGTCATTGTAGACATGGACACCAGCGTGGACATTCGCGGATCCCATAGTTTGGTCGGAGCATGCCCAAATTAGGTATACAGTCCGTTTTGTGTGCTTTTGTTGAGTATTTGTGTTATATATGTTCAATTTAGTTAAATTTCATCGCAATATCTATGTTTATATTGTTTATTGCCAAGTAAGGTAGTGTGACGGGTATTCGCCACGAGCAGCGTGTAGACGTGGGTACCAATTAGGAGAATTACTAGTACACTAGACCGGGGGACTAGATACACATAATAAATGATAAAATTCACGTTGAGGCGGTTGGTAGCTCCGTTGTGTACGAATGGAACGGGTTGCAGTGCGGAGCTAGGTACTGGAACGCCATGGGTTCAATGGTTATAGCTAGATGGATAAGGTCAATGGGCCATGTGTGGTCAAGTGTGTCAATAATGTGTAGACTTGTTGACCCTCCTATAGCCATTATATCAAACCTTGTGATGTGTGTATGTGTGTTTTGATGATGATTTTTATAAAAATATCTCATTTCTCACATAATCACCAACTTTTCTCTCTCCTCTAAGTGTTTTGCATGAAAATTGGTGAAGTGTTGAGGGTTTGGTAAGCTTTGGACGATCATTTGGAGCTCAAGAGTTCAAGGAAAATTAAAACCAATGTTAGATCTTCGATCCCCATCTCCTTCTCTACATTTTGACTAATTTTCGGGGATTTTGACGGTGGTTTCGGGTTGGGTTTGAGCACACCAACAAGATAAGGTGTTGCTATGGTTTTGAACTTGGTTTTGAGGTTACAAATGTTGGATTTGGTGTTGGTGTTGTTGTTGTTGTTGTTGTTTTGAGTTTTAAATGATTTTTAGGTTTTTGACAAGAAAACTCGAGGTTTGCATTTTGGACGCGTTTAGTCAAGGGGTTTTGATTGTTTAAGCTTGGTTAAGTGTTTAAGGAGTTGTTGGAGCGAGTGCGGATCGCGGTGACAAGCCAAGGGGGTCCAAAAAATCTAAGAAAACCCCCTTTGGTTTAGACATCGTCAGCGGCGCCGTGGGGGGCTAACGCCCACAATGCCACCCACGACACTCGAACCAGAGGCAAACGGAGAATGGCAGTTTAAGAGGCGCCACGGAGGGGATAGCCTGAAGTATGGTGCTAGTTTGATTAAGATCATGCGCACGCTTTGTTGTTCTATGCTACTTATATTCATGCTATGATTTTCCACAGTTGCCTGTAGTTCTTTTCTTCCGCATGTTTATTTAATAGTATCTTGATTCCAACATTTTTATTTATGTATTTACTGTTGGGAAATGTGCCCTAGGTCAATCCATTAATAGTCTTTATGAATACATTTTAGTTAATAAAATAGAAGATTTCATTTGTTGTTTATTATAATTGATTTGCATGTTTACATTATAATAGGACCCATGGGTATTTACATAAATATCCTAAATGTCCCTAGTCGATTATTATACTGGGAACTATAATGAATAAAGACTAGCATGAGTCTTGATTGATGATCATACGATGATCATACGTATAGGAATACGAATCAAGATCATGAGTACTTGTTAGGGAATAAAGTACTGGACTGACCCGCTATGAGAACATCACATGGATTAAGTCATAGTTGTTTCTCATTATATGTATATTATTCAGTCCTCTGACTTGAGATTACCAGAGCCTTCAACATTAGGAATACAGTGATTTGACGCAATTAAATGTTGTCTTTAACCGGACGATTATAAAGGTTGTGATTGGTTACTGTGTGAATAATGTGGTGAAGTTGTGTAATCGAGATAGAATTTGTCCCTCTCATATAGAGAGAGATATCCAGTGGATCCCTTGATGTGTTAGACTGTTAAAAGGCCTAGTCTAAGTGAATTGATATTGATCAATGTTACTTGGATGTTTTTAGTCTACTTAGAGATCGAGACTAGTACGATTAAACATGTTGAATGACAATTCCATGCCTTATGTTTAATCAAAAGGATATCGTGTGACAAAAGGATGTTATATACACTATTGATTAGGTTGTATTGATTTGATATTCATACAACTTGGGTAGTCATAATGTCTTGCTAGAGGCCGCTTATGACTTGTATTCCAAAATGTGTTTTAGTACACTGCCAACGTTGTATGAGCCTATTGGGTCACACACTGAGAATGGTTTTGCGAGATTTTAAGATGGTTCAAAAAAATAAATTTTATATGATAAAATTCATGACAGAAACGTTCTTGTAATGTATTACACTTATACTTCTTTAAGTAGGGGTATATGTGTAATTTACTTAACCGTCTATATACAAGGGTTGTATAAATAGACGCTTTGAGTTAGAATACAAGTACGAAAGTTTTAAAAGGGGCCGGAACTCTATTTTCGCTTAGAAAAATGAATTAGGGTTTTTGGTATGTTCTGGATTGTTTTGGAGAGAAACAAAAAGGTTTGGTATTCTCTCCAAGCTAGCACTTCAAATCTCGGCCGCCGTTCGTGTGTGGACTGCTGATAGAGGCCGTTCGTCGTTGGCAGCGCCTCAGAGATCGATTAATCATCAAAAAGGTACATTGCGACTAAGGTATGATTAAGTTTTCATAGTTTAAATGTGTTTTAATGGAATCAGATTCGGATCCTGTTGGGGTTTTTCTCAAAATAGTTTTGAAATCTCCGCTGCGCATGAACCCCAAAACCCAACATTTAATTAGTGAAGTTCCTTGGGATTACTCACTCTTGGCTCGTCATCTGCCTTTATTTGATGGCTTGAGTGCAGATCCTGTACGAGCAGAGGGAAGGGAAAGCTTGAGAATTTCTTATGATCTGACTGTGGACTTCCTTACTGGTACGTTTGTTTACTTTTATCGTTTAATGCTGGGTATGGGTTATGAGTGATACGTTTCGACCTGTATATGACTTTGAGGTTCATTTTGGTATTTTGATGGATCATACTTGACATATATATATATAAATATATGTATTGATGATATTTTCGTTTGGTTTCTACATTAGGAAAATGCTCTTAAATATGATTTTTACACACAATTTGATAATTATAAGTCTTCCGCTTAATGTTTTGAACTTTAACAAATGATGACGAGTCCATATGCTAACTTGAACCAATTATTAATTAAAATGATATAAAGTTAGCAATATATGATTTGTATTGGGATGTTGATGCACGTGAGGCACAACTATGTGGTGTTGTGGCAAGGTTGTGGACCCGCGACGCATGACATGGTGACCAATGGATTTTGGGGCCGCTACATGTATGCAAATTTTCATATATAATGCAGATGGAGATGGAGATAGTGGCAATCAAGTGCTAAAGTTACAATGAGAGCATTTTTAAGTTATCATATTTATGAGGAAAAACCTGAATTAATAGTAAGATCTCCAAACTAACTATCTCTTTCAAGACAATCAATAGAATTTTTTTTTGATTTTTCAATTTGGCTTTGCTATTATGTCATTTGCATTTTCCTTTATTATGAATTACTTATGATGCATGTTTTCATAACATTGTGCAAAGGTGAAGGTAAAATTTTAATTTCGTCGTGTTGTGTACTTGAAAAATTAATTGTTGGAGGAATTTAATGAAAATGGTGTTAAGTTTGAGGAATGCTACACAGACATATCAAAATGTACATTGGTATAAGAGTTATCCTTATGCGCCTCGATTTAGTGTGGAACACACCTAATATGTGTTTTAGTGTGGTTTGGGTTGATGTATGGGTAGTATTTTCAATTTAGTGGTGAGGGTGGGTGTGGTTTGTAGAAGTTATATGAATTACTCCTTTTGAAAAGGAGTTAACCATACACTTACTATTTTGTTCAAATGACTCCTTTTCAAAAAGAGTAATTCATGTAATCCATCTGTCACGTCACACACACCTACTCACCAATGACGCCTTTTGAAAAACCACAATACATTAGTCTTGTGATTTTAAAGAAATCAACCCTATTTTATGAATTTAAAAAAAAAAACATTACTTTTTTTAATAACCCCCTTAAAATTGATTCAATTGACATGCAATTTGAACATAAAAGCCTCTGTACTCACTACTGAAATTAGTTATGTCAAAAACAAGGTCTTTGAGTCTGGGATTTGAAAATTGGGATTTGGGGCGACCAAGGTGGGGAACGGTTTGTTTAAGGGGATGATATAGATTCACCCAATTTGATTTGGTTGGGTAGAATTTAATTTTGTTTAAGGTGGGAAAATGATTTGCCCAATTGGATTTTTGAATGCTTTTTAAGAAGAATTTGTGAGACGGGTTGATGGAAAAATATGGATATTAGAAAACAAGCACATTTGACAAATAGCTATAGGAATGATTTGTATCAGTGATGACATGAATGTGTTGGGTGTGTTAGAGGAAGTTTGGAGCAGAATAAGGGAGGGGTGGAGAACGCACACGACACACGAGATTTTTGTTTATTTAACGCTTTGTGTTAGGTGAGTTCAAAATCCATCGAGATCTTACCTCAAGACCTTGGAGGATTTAGGTTGTAAATTGAGTATAAGGTTTTGAAAAAGTCCATCGAAATCCATATCTCCCCCAAATCTACAAAACGTTATAGACAAATTTATAAAAATTCACTGGTTCGAAAAGTGTTGAGCAACACACGCACTCGTGGGTATACGATGGGGTTGGAGCCCATCTTGCACAAAACTAATTGGCTTGTGCCAGGATCCAATCTACACCACTTATATATCACATCAAATCTTATTATATTTTCGATGTGGGATTATATATTCCAGCACTCCCCCTCAAGTGCAACTAGGATTGGACTAGTTGTCACTTGCCAAATACAGACCTACTTTTACAGGTCCAGACAAACATATATAGAACTACTCTTATAGGCTTCTAGGTCCACAAATGGATCTACCCATCATCGCTAGGCCAACTAGGTCGTCAAATACGAGTCCAGGATCGTTCCGCTTTGATACCATATAGAAATTCATGGGTCCGGAGAGTGTTAAGCCACACATTCACATGTGGGTATATAAATGGGGTTGAAGCCCATCTTGCACAAAACCAATTGGCTTGTGCTAGGATCTAATCTACACCACTCATATACCACATCAAATCTTATTATATTTTCAATATAGGATTATATATTCCAACAAAATGAAATACCCATAGACTTTTCAACACTCCACACATATCCATACAAACCCAAATTAAATACCCTTGAACTTTTAAAAACTTCATTAAAGTTTATTGGAATTCAAATTAAATACCCAAAGATTTCTAAATCCTTTAAAGTCTTTTATAAACCATGAAAATCCCTAATTGAATTACTAGTGCATGACATGATGTTAGTATTTTATTTTGATTAAACCAATCACCAATTGTAATATAAGTGTCTTTGACACCTTAATTACTTTTTAACTTGGTTTACACATTAAAAATGAGTTTTATTAATTATAAGTCTATGATTTATAGTGCATGTGCATTCTTAATATAGAATTTGATTATTAGTTCATTTTAAAGTAGACTGTTCTATTGTGTGACATGAGGTTTATTCCTTGCAGGGACTTTAGAACATCTCCAATGATACTATGGATTGGGGTAAAATTAAATAGATCCACCTAAGACACAATCCGCATCCAACCCCAAAAGTGCTCTCCAATGGGACCATGGATTGTGAATGACTATAGCAACCCGAATAATCTAATTCTAGTTGTACGCCATGTAGGACAATGACCTGGCGACCAGTCCTATGTGGTGATCTTGGACAACACCCAAGCATCGACACCAAGGTAAAATTTAGTAATTAAATTAAGTTTACTTGTCTGTAATGTCGCATATTATTTATAACTAACTATATAAGTGTGCACGTGAGTGTAAGTTCGAATCACGAATCGATGCAAGCAAAATAGTGACTGCGTAGTGCGTTTGCGCAGGCAATGAATAATCGAGACTTAAGATTAGTTAATAACTTAGTAGTTGTTTCTAATTTAACATACACCTAAGTTACATAGAATTAGAAGAAAGAAAATGGGGTGTTTGTTAAGTGTTTATTTATGCATTAAGTAGTATAGAATTTTAAGTGTTAGTGGACTCCAATTATCTTATTTGTGGTGATAAACTCCCACTTTTCTAAATTTCAGGTATTTTAAGCCTAGATCATGAATATGAAGCAAATATGGCACTTGGGGAAGAACCACCCCATCCACCAGCCTTTGTAACTCTAAATGGTGACTTGGTCTCCAAGTCTTATCCTTGTCCAATACAATTAATTGATTCCCTCGGGTATTTCGTAAACTGACCTGCACCAAAACTCTCACAGTCGTATGCTAACGTTGATACTATCGATCAGAACACGTTCCCATATCAGTTAATTATTATTTTTAATTTTATTTTTTCAGTGTTTTATTAAAACTATCCCTGGACAACCAAACACCCAAAAATCGTTCACCTAATAATCATTTTCGCATACATTTCTAAAGGCAAACCCGTTCACAACTCAAACGGGTTCAACGTATAC
Source organism: Stephania japonica (assembly GCA_039657345.1). Taxonomy (NCBI): domain Eukaryota; kingdom Viridiplantae; phylum Streptophyta; class Magnoliopsida; order Ranunculales; family Menispermaceae; genus Stephania; species Stephania japonica. Next base: position 40,916,717 of record CM077559.1, read on the forward strand.
GTCCTGACACATTTTGACAATTAGATTAGCATTCCAGTAATAAATATATAATACAAACACCAAACAAAAATAACACACCTCGGTGTTGACGACCGAGAATCGGACATACATATCACGACAAATGGTCCCACATACGACCTAAATTGCCACTTGGTATGAGTTAGAATTTTAGGTTTGTGACAGCGCGTATTTAAGGTGCATAAAACCCATTTGAATGCTTCATAAGAATTCATGGTGTTGTTTTATCGGATATCGAATTACATGTGTGTTTGCTGGTGGGCACAAATGGGTTTTCACTCTTATAGTGTTTCACGTTATATATTGGTTGTGCGACTACCTCTAAAATTGGAACAACACTAACTCGTGTTTGACATATTGTATAGTTACATTTCTATTTTTGTTGGTCTTTTTGGAACAACGCTAGCTCGAGTACAAATCCTAATACATGCACTCATTTGGGGATTGTTCAGAGGCTACACAAGCTACTATGTATACATGAGAGAACGAAGGTGAGGATTTCAGAGCACATACTAACAGGAGAGGCTGACGTGTGGTAGACGACATACACGGACACTTATCAAGATCCATCTAAATAGGCTGAGTTTTTGCCTGATATTTTAGGATGAGTACATTCTGATCGAGGTTTAGTTGAGGCTTAGGGAGGAGTTTCTGGCCCTTAGACAATGTAACTGTTTAGTTCTGTAGTACATGAAGCGGTATCGATATCTATTGCGGTTCACCATGGATGTCATAGGCACTGAGAGATTGTAGATGTTTCACTTCGTCTGAGGGTTGATTGAGATTATCGCCAGCACCATTGTTTCCATCGGAGCACAAACACTAAAAGAGATGTATGATAGACTGCTAGCACACGAGACATATATGATGAATAAAGATGGCTAATGCAGGTTTGCTGTGACTGAGAGGCAGACAGGACACGGTTCTAGGCCAGATCACAGGCCGAAGAGACATAAAGAGCAGTATGAGGATGATGATAGATGGTGTGATAGACAGTATGGTCAAGGCCGTAAGGAAAACGACCAAACAACCAGAAATTATGTTGTACCAACACTTCCAATACTACAGTAGAGACACACTCAGGACCAAGTTGGCAGGGGTCAAGGATTGCAAGGTCTGGGAATGGGCGGACAGGATATGGATAGAGGGCAACATGTTGGGGATGTGGGCAAGAGGGTCACATTAGGAGACACTGTCCATGGAGATTGGTGACTCCGGTATTAGTGACACTGGTGCAGACTCGAAAGCCAATGCATGTGATGACTGAGCTAGATTGAGAGAGGTCCCAATAGCGAGTTCAGTGTATGTAATTTACATAATTAGTGAATTCAGTTAAGTTTACGCGTGCATGGTCTGTTATGTTTGTTATGGTTTATTATGTTGCGATACATGATAGGAGAGGTTTAGGGTCATGTGGCAACGTTAGTGTACGAGCTCAAAGAAGAATCAGGAGTGATTGTACTTTGGAGGGGCAACGTAGGCTTGCCGAGGTGAAGATAGAAGGTTTAGAGTTATCGGGTGATAGGTAACTAGGTTAGGTGTCTTGGGCACATAATCTAGTTGACATGTAGCTTGTAGAGGTGTCGAGGGGAGTGACAGGTCAAGATCACATTAGCGAGATGCACGTGTATCTAAGTACAACACTATGTTCCCTTTGATGGGTAAGAGAGTAGTGGGGATGTTCAAGGGACTGTTAGGAAGTTCACCAGTGCTAGTTGTACAATCGGGGTTTGAGGCGCATTTGGCAAGGTCACACAGTGATAGGTTAGGTGAAACGAATTTTCTTGAGATCTAAATTTTAGGATGAAATTTTCCATAGTTGGGAATATTTGTAACGGCCCAAATTAATGAAACCTGGATTAACATTAATCTAGGGGATTAACGACCGTAATTCAGGCCTTACGTGGACAACTCAGTTGACTCGGGCAGGAGAATCGAGGGTATATGTTATTTATTGGTGATGGCTGCTTTATTTTGCTATGTTTAAAATCATTATATTATTGTATTGCATCGCTTGTGTGTACATTGTTGCACCGAGCGAGTTGGTGTGACGGGGAGTTACCTTGGAATGCGTATCGATGCGGGTATTAGGTAGGAGTTTCCTGGGGATAGCCTAGGCTAGGTAATAGTATATGGTGAATAATTGAACAATAGCCTAAGTTAGTCTATTTAAGAATGTAAACTATTGTGCACCTCGAGAAGCATGTCGGGGAGCAGGGCACTGAGTGCTGGGTAGTCAGTGGTTAATATAACCTTGTCAAATAATTTTATAACCCAATGTGACTACCTAAATTTATGATTATACAACTTAAATGTTGAATCAAATAAATAGTCCTATAGTTTAGCAAATAAATTGGAAACCTTTGATACTCATCAAGATGATCTTAGATTGAGGGAATCAAGGAAGATGAGTCTCCAAATGTGTAACTTGACTATGGGATAGCTCAAGTAAAAGCTATAGGATTTTCCTTGAGATGTGGGGTGCACACAAGATTGAAACCAAAAGTATAAATAGGGAGATAATGGATCTTTCCTACACAAACCACTCCCATTTACATGCAATTAGAGAGAAAATTTAGAAAATTAGAGGGTTTGGAGGCTAGTCTCAATCACATCAGAGGCTTAGGTTCAATTGGAGAGCTCAAATTCAAAGGTATTCAATCATCATCTTCACAGCTTCTTCAATTCATAGAACGAACTCACATTAGGATGTTGTATGATAAAAACAAATTTCGAGTATAGCTTTATGTTTTCAAAAGTTTTTTATATGATTTTCCAAGTTACTTTCGACAATCAAATGGGATTTTAAAGCTAAATTTGAAACCAAATTAATGTGTTCTAAAGGTCTAGTTATGCATGCTCAATTATGTGAATTATGGTTAAAACTAAGATGTAATTGTGCTCTAACGTGTCATGTTGGTATTTGTGGTTCCCCCACTAGTTGAGGATGGGGTCGACGACGATAGAGATGGCCTCGGGGTGTTGAGGAGCAGAAATTCCCAAAATGGAAATTTTGCTGCTCAACGCAGGAACCATGCTCCACGTTTTGAGCAGCATGTTCTTGATGAAGAACAAGAGCGCACTCCATCCCAACAGACAAAATATTAGCCTCATTAAAAATCAACGTGCTCAACTCTTAGGTTAGGATAAGTAACTTAAGCTAGGTTATAACTTATCTAAAACACAACTCTAACCACTTCAAATGAACCCCAAGGGGCTGAGGGACTGTAGCTTGGGTACTGGGGGTTAGTCTAGGTTAGATTCAAGAGTTCGAGGAAGTCGGAGCATGTATTTGAGGTGCGTAAAACCATTAGAATGCTTGCAAGAATTCATGGTGCTGTTTCTCGGATATCGAATTACATGTGTGACTGCTGGTGGGCACACATGAGTTTTCACTCACATTCAGTTTTGTGTTATATCGGTTGTAATTAAATCTCTTGCAAGTGGTTTGTTAGTGTTTAACGCTCGTGTTGATGGCAAAAAAATGTATCTACCACCATCGGGAGGGATTTAAGGTGTACCCTTGACTTGAAATACTGTCTAGAGGGGTCCACCCATTAAATGTAGTTAGGGTTTAGTCATTGTAAGCCTGGAGTATATGGGCGGTTCTTATTCTGTTTTATCCACTTACCGTTTGGTTTAGGTTAGGTTTTTTCATATTGTTTCGATGTTTACTTTTTGTATTTAATTCTAGCCTGTTTAAATAAATACTACATTTTAATTATCTAGCTGTTGATTACCTGCTTATTCGTATGCTTGCCTACATTAATGGGAATATGTTTTTATGTTGCCAGATGTCATACTTGCATGTCCTAAAGTTTAAATGTTTTATTCATGATTATTGTGTGGGCTTCTCTTAAGATTTTACTCACAGGACTCGACACTGTATTCGTTGGATGACCGAGTGTAGATCTTTCGATGAGCAAGAGCAAGGGTAAGGAAGTGTTAGGTGACTACCTCTTAGATTGGTATGACGCCAACACGTGTTTGACATACTTTATGTATACATTTCTATTTTTGTCAGGTTTTGGGGGACTGCAGAACACTGAATACATGTATGGATGTTTTGTTGCATTATTCGTCCCAGTTAGATACATGATATCTTTTTTGTCGGGTTTTTGACTATTTAGGTTATTATAATATAAATAAATTACTCATGTTTAAAGACTTCTGTAGTAAAAACAGCTGTAAATCGCTAACCTAACTAATCAAATTCTAGAACTATAAATTTTTGAATAATCTATTAAGACAGGTTTGTTGGAAAATGTGTAACCAACCGAAGAGTTCACGGGCCATCATCGATTGGAATGCCTAACGTGGAGGAGGTTCGTGATTTATCTGACCACTAGGTGGTCCTCGAGGTTGCCTTGGGATTTGGGACCGCCACATCTCCTCTTCTTGCATTAGAGAATAAGGGGTTTAACCCCTAAACCGACCCAGTTCAGCTTACTAGATTGAGCCAAATCTGGTTCGGTCCGGTTCAAGACCAACCCCTCTTTAATAAAAAAGAAATAAATTATAGGAAATGCGAAAAAACTCCAAAAAAATTGGAAAATCTTGAAAAATAATATTTTGGAAAAATTAATAGAAATTGATGAATTTATATGAAACATGAAGAATTTGGGATTCTTTTGGACTTTTTACTGGGCTTTTACCTCGTAAAACGTAAAATGACACTGATTCAAATGAGACCAATTTAGGAGTGTTAACCTATAAGTATTAGACTCAAATGGATGTTGATCAATCTATTTTAAGTTGATCAACGAAAAGAGGTTTGAGGAATCTGGGAGTTATGTAAGTTGGTTTAAAGTTTGGAAAGCTCGACATAGGTAAGTAGGACTCGTACTCTTATCAATTATATAATGTAAATTAGTATATTTAGTTCATATAACGTTATGGATAGGGAATGAGGCAATGTAATGTGATTTGAATGTTTTTAGATATGAAAATGCCTGAAAATGTACGATAAGGCAGATCAAGATTTTGGAATGGAAGGTTTGCCTAGAAATAAACTCCACCCTTATTCCTAAAACATGGAAAAGGCTCACCTGGAAATAGATTCCGCCTTTCATTCTCAATAGTCGGAGTTTACTTTAGTTGGCATTGTCCAGTTAGAGTTGGAAACTAAGTCAAGCTCGAATAAACCAACAGAATTATATGTCGGCCAACATGTGGATTTTGTGGTTGTATTCTTAAGTGATGAGAGTGTACCACTCTGTTTTGAAACTCAAATTACCAGTCATGAGTACGATTGCAATTTACTTTGGGCTTGCATTGTGTTATCTATTGTTTATATCATTTCCAATGCTTGAATAGATATGTTTTAGATTCATATTGTTATTCATTGATAATAGTTGATAGTTTATACGCTTACAAACATCACTTACTAAGCAAAATGGAGCGTTCATTCCCCAATAAACATTTGAGGTTAACGACATACGCTTCAACTTAGGAATGGAAAAGAGTAAGGAGTTTATAATATTTTCTACGGTGCATTGATTTTCCAACTATTTATATATTGAAATGAATTATTGTATTGTAATAAACAGGGTTGGGACATGAATTTAATACTGAGGTTTATGCCTCTTTTTACATATCTTATAAATTTCAAAAAAGTTTTAATTTTCACTATGATTTGTTTTAATTATTAAGCGATTATCAAGATATACAAGTTGTGATTACCAGGTATTATGAAGAGGCTGTTGGCTCTAGTTAAGTATGGCTGATGTACCAGAGCTTAATTAGGGTTTCAGGCCGAGTATCATCCTAATCGGGTTAGGGGATGCTATAATAATGACCTAAATAATCTAATCTTAGGGTTTCAGGCTCGGTATCGTCATGTGTGCTGAAGATTTTAAGGGCTTGTCTCTCCAATCTCTGTAGAGATTTTGATCTTAATTATAGTAATAAGCCATTCCTAAGGACTCAATTGATGGTGCTTGGAATTTTTTAGAGAGAAATCATGTTTTTGGCTTGAAATTGGGGTCTTTGATATCATACAAGTATGGGGCAGGTGTTTTTATTTTTAGAATTTTGGATGTTTAATACAAGGTTTTTACTCTTTTAATCATGGTATTTATTTAGGTTTTAACTCTTACCAAATTTTCTTTGGGTTTGGTGTTTATGGTTTTCATGAATAGTACATGTTTGATGAAATGCCAAAATTATAGTTGAAATACTAAGTAGCATAAATCCTGTATCTCTTCTCAGAATTGGCTAATTTTTTATGTTATATTCTTGGATGTTTGAACAAGGTTCTCACAAAACATCACATTTCTTGGATGTGTGGTTTGAGAGAGTTATGGATTTTCTAACACTGCATGTGCAAACCTCTCTCAAATTAAGTTGTTTCGACATTTTGAGCATAACTCTCTCAATTTTAATTGGACTTGTTCGTTCTTTACCATTTCAGAAAGCTAATACATAGAAAAACAACTTAGAATCACTAATTCTTAAGAATTAGGTCGTCTTCTTTGTCAAATGGCCTATAAGTGAATATTTGTCTATAAAGATGGTTTTTAAGAACTATTGCAACTGATTTTGACTTAAGGTGTCCCGGGCATCAAATGGTGTTAGAAGTGAACCAGAATTCTCATAAATGCATTATTGAGTCCTAATGAAGGTGCCCATTGAGTTTTGTGGTTTTTCAATGTGTCATACTCAACTTTAAAGTCATGCTTTGAATAAGAAATCGATATTTACAAATGAAGACTTTAAGCTTTACTTATAGTCCCAAGTTTTAGTAATTGATCATATTAATGAGATTTTATCACTCGAAAACCTTGATTTTATGTTAATAGACTTTAATGAAACAACATCAAGAATTTTAAGAATTTCTATGAGTGTTTTACTTATAGTCCCTAAGGGACTATTTTGCAAACCAATGTATTAAACCAACTTGAAATGATTTTCAATGGAATTTGATGATTCAATAACACTTAAAATAATAAGGAAAAATGTTTACAACCTTGTAACACCAAGTTTGGGCATTTTGGCCGAGTTGAGTATCAAATGAGTATTTAAAATGAATAAAGATACCTCTCAGGGTATTCCTTCACGTCAAGCCTTCGCATATGGTAAGAATAAGTGACTAGGGACCCCAGGGATTTAGTCTAAACTTGTTTGGGACATATTGAAGTCGAGATTGGGTCTTATAGAAAAGACATTGAGGTAAATAATGGACCTTTTACAAATAAATGAAAATAGTTCATATCAAATAAGCTCTAACACAAAATGAACTCTAATAGGTACCAGGGACCTAATGCATCAGGGTCGGGTATCGGGAAAGTAGTACGAACGTATGGGAGTCGCAGTTAGTGAGGATTCTATTGCTTTAGAGGTAGGTAAAACCAGTTCTAAAATCAATACTAATTCATTCTTTTTTCCTTGTTATTCGATATGAAGATCCCTTATTGTTAGATTTTAATTCTCCACCAAGTGACTAAGGTATATTGAGTTGTTAGGCCTAGTTGTCTATGATTACTAGCGAGTTGAGTATCCATGTAGCTCTCGTAGTTCCTTTCGAGTATGAATCCTTTTAACGCGAGCATCTAGGGTCACTATGGCTCCTTAATTGGCATTCAATATCTATAAGTAGTAAACATTTTGGGTCACTATTGACTCTTTTAGAACTCTATCGGATTGCAGCTTGGGTAGAGCTAGCGGTGTTGAATGAATTGGTATGACTTGTAAGGCTTCGGTCCACGGTACCAACTTTCGCATTTTGACGGTCTTTTGAGTGGCTCTTAGCCCCCGTGTAGTGTAACGACATTAAAATCTAACTTGTGTCACATGTCAATTTTAGGTCATACGTAGACCCTTGTCGTGATACATGTGAACAATTCTCGGTCTTCGAAGACGAGGTATGCTATTTGTTTTGTTGGTGTTTGTATTAATATTTATTTACCTAAAATTAGATTCCAATGTTCCTAACATGTGAGGGCATTTGAGCGAGGGCATTGATGTGGAGAAATGGGTTCGGCTCAAGGAAATGCAATTTTCGAGCGTCGAGTAATTAGTTGTCCAGGGGACAAATGCAAATAAAACACTGACAAAATACATTAAAATATAATATTTATACGTTGGGTAATGTGTTATGTGCTTTGTTAAGTTGTTGGGCACACGATGGTGTGACTTGTGGTGCGAACAGGGGTTCGAAAATGTGTATGGAAGAGTGTGCATGGGAGCGTGTGTCCTATGTGTGCCATTTTTATGTGTCAGTTGAAAGTGAGAGAGGTGACTGTTAAGTGAGCTTGAAAAGATGAAGAGCTTTAATTATTCCTCGTGATACGCACGTACGCGTAGATGAAAATGATATATATAAAAGATTTTTATTGTTTCTTTCTATTTCTTCATCGTTGCTTCGTTCTCACTAAAGCTTGGGAGGTTTTCTTCATTAGGAATCGAACTGGGCATAATGTCAAGATGTGGCCAAACTTAAAAACTAAGATAACCGCCCTATTCTTCGCGAGGTGTACGTCATTTTGACTGGTCTTTTGAGGTTTTTTGCCGTGGTATTTTTGGGTGACTGAGTTGGAAATTGGTTTTTCAAGCATTTTGAACGTTCTAATAGATTAAGTGATCAGTGTGGATCACAACTATTTGGTTGTTTTGCGTGTATGGATGAATTCTATATTTTGCGGGAATTATTGTGATTTTTTAGATAATTTCCATACCGAGGTTATAGACCGTCGTTTTTTATCGATCCAAATGTTGTTAAAGCTGTATTTGAGCGTCTTTATGAGTTTGGAATAGACTTGGAGCATGGTGGAGCAACCCGAGGTGTCTGGAAACCTTGGGAACAATTGCAAGAATCGGCACCGTGAAAGACACCGTGAGAGAATTTCCTCACGACGTTAGTTACGGCGTCCGAACCAAATAAACATTTAGAGTTAATGCTTTAGACGTTAGTTAGGACGTGGTACTATTTATCAGACCAATTTTTCATTTTTTTTTCGAAAACTTCGGGGATCACTCAGGTATCTAAATGGGTTCCAATAAGGACCAATACTCGGGTAATTGACTCATTTAAGTAAATGAATAAAATTATGAAAAATGGGGTAGTTGAGGAATAAATAATAGATTTTGGTTAATATGCATTATAGGACAGTATTAGGTGTATCTGGGGATTCATAAGACAAGTTACGGGCGTGTGAGTGCTTGTTAGAGTTGGACACGGGTAAGTAAACCAGTGGAGAAATTTACAGTAATTTCTTTGAGCTTTAATTTATTTTTGTTATTTCTCTGTCCTATTTTAGAATTTTATTCTATTTGAGTGGTTAGTCAGCATGATCCTTGAGAAGACGCGTTACCTGGGGTCATTCCCTAGTGCTAGGAACTTGGGATGTACGTTACTATTTTTGGAACTTGATATTCACGAGCTGATCTTTTGGTTCTTATACACGGGGTAGGAATTACTTTACTAGATTGCTAATGAATTCCAATTAGCATGGATTTTAGGATGGTGTGGGTTGGCCACATCCTAAAACTCTGAGTTGGGATAGTGAATTTCCTTGGCTGCGCATGAGATTGATAGATGTTTCTCCTCGATTCAAACGATCATTTCACTAAGTCGGGATTACTTGCGCCTTTCCTGTTGATTCTTGGACATTCATTATCAATTGCTTTCAGATTTATTTTGAGTCTTTATTTTTTCATGCATTCCTTGTTATTTTCTTTCTATCAGCATGAATATTGACTATCATTTATTGTGAAATACTGTAAACATCTTGTTTGACGTTACTTACCTGGGACTCGTCATTCTTATTTTTGGCTGAGTGCAAATCCAGAGTTGAGCAAAGGGAAAGTTCCTCAGCTTGCTGATTTACTTTGAGGATAGTAGAGCTGTTATACTTTTGGGGAGACACAGGTTCATGTAGATGTTGTACCACCTGCTATTGATATGCCTACTACTTTTAGGGATAAGGGTACTAGGGCGATTGTTAAGGCGAAACAGACTCGTGACTTTCAACGAAATCATCTAGAGAAATTTCATGGAGGTACAGATCTAGAGGCTATAGAGAAATACATGCAGAGTCACACCAAGATTCACAATGTATTGCCTACACCAGATCATATGAGGCCTATTATATCATCGACTTTACTGTTTGGAGAGGCTAATACTTGGTGGCGTAGCATGGTTGCTATAAAGGGTAAGCCCAAGGACTGGGCAGAGTTTAAGGAGAGGTTAAATGAGAAATACATTCATCCTGCTGTCCAGAATGTGAAGAGGACTGAGTTCCAGAATGTTAAGCAAGCAACTGGCGAGTCAGCTATGCAGTATATGGGTCGATACCTGAGATTGATGGAGTATTCTAACGACATAGCGGACACCGATGTTAATCAGGTATACTATTTTGTTCATGGTCTATTGGCTCTTATCAGATTTTTAATGGTCACTACAACTTTGAAGACTTTACAGGACGTCTATAATATAACGATGGCTAGTGAGTCATTTGTGGGTATTCAGGCGAGGGTTCAGGCTACACCATCATTATCAGTTTAGACTGGAGGTCATTCTGGAGGTAATGGGGAAGGGAAAAGAACGAGACCGTGGTTTCAGGGAAGGCGGGCATAGAGTGTAGCATCTGTTGCATCTTTACCTTCTACTACCGTTGTGTCACTTGTTCCAGTACGTTGTTATGTCAGTACACCACAACAGACAACAACATCAAGTTCTTAAAGACAGCAACATCAGAGGACTAATAGAAGAGGTGGTGATCAGGGGCAGAGAGAATGACTTAGCAGTTGATACGATCATGGTAAGAGTTCTGGTCAGTCTTAGAGACAGAACCAGGGTGTTTCATCTAGTGCACGTTCTCGGGGGCTTGTTTTGAGTGTGGTCAGATGGGTCATTTCATTGGTTCTTGTCCACGATTGTGCAGAGGACAGTCGCAACAGAGCCGAGAGGCGGTTCACATTGTTGCTGCACCAGACCAGGCTGATATACGTAACCTTGTTGAAGGTGCAGTTTATATTTGTTGTCGTTTCATGCATACTATGTTTGATTCTTGTTCTACGATGTCATTTATTTCGGGTTGCATGGTTGATATATTGGGTTTGAAACCTACTAGACTAGAGAAACCCTTGATCCTTAACATGGTTATTGGGGACAAGATTTATCCGAACGTCGTATGTATGGGTTGTTCGGTAGAGATAGGGAGTTACGTTTTACCTACAGACTAGAGAGTGTTGGAGTTCATAAAGTTTAATGCATTGTTGAGAATGGATTGGTTGGGTGCGTATCATGCACAAATCCATTACTTCAGCAAGAGAGTTGTCTTTCAGATTCTGGAGTATCCAGAGTTTAGTTTCCAAGGGACTTCGACCAGATTGTTGTTGACCAGAGGTAGAGTAGCTTCTAATGGTGAGGTGGAGACGTTTGCTAGTGTTTTGAATATGACTAGGAAAATAGAGACTAGGATGGAAGATTCACCTGTACTACGTAATTTTTTGGAGGTATTTCCATCGGAGTTACCAGGTTTACCACTGCCTAAGGAGATTAATTTCATTATCAATTTGGTATCGGGTACCAAATAGATATCCATTCCACCTTACCGTATGGCTCTAAAAGAGCTAGAGGAGCTGAGGCCATATTTAGATGAGTTGTTAGAGTTGGGTTTTATTTACCCTAATATGTCACCTTGGGGAGCACCAGTCTTATTTGTTAAGAGGAAAGACGATAGTCTTCGGTTGTGTATTGATTATAAACAGTTAAATCGGGTGACAGTGAAGAATAAGTATCCACTTCCTTGAATTGATGACTTGTTCGATTAGCTGACAAGAGCACAGTGGTTCTCTAAGATAGATTTGAAATATGCGTATCAACAACTGAGGATTAGAGAGGAAGATAGGGAGAAGACTATTTTTCGCACTCGATATGGACATTATCAGTTTACAGTCATGCCATTTGGATTGACTAATGCACCAACCATGTTTATGGATTTGATGCATCAAGTGTTGAGACCGTATTTGGATAGATTCCTTATAGTGTTAATTGACGATATTCTAATTTATTCTAAGATTCGTGAGGATTACGAAGAGCACCTCAAGACGTATTCTAAGATTTGTCATATTATGATTTTTTTTTTCTGGAGTATCACCCAGGGAAGACTAATGTTGTTGATGATGCATTGAGTTGTATAGGGGTGAACTTAGATACGATTATTTTCCATATGACACATGAGTACGGGTTACTCGAAGCAGTCAAGATGTTGTATTTAGTTGATATTCTGACAGATACCAGGGTGTTGATTTGTGGACAGATAAGGAATCAAACTGTCTCTATTCAGCATTTATTTAATGGTCAGCAGAGGGATGAACAGTATGGAAGATTTATGGAGTTTTCTCAGAGTTCAGACCATCCAGATTGGAGTCATGCCTGAGATTCAGAGGGCGACTGTGGATGCCATCAGTGGTTGATCTACACGATGAGATACTTTATGAGGCTCACCACTCACGTTTTACGGTTCATCCAGACATGACCAATATGTATGCAGATGTGCATCATCTCTTTTAGTGGCCTGGGATGAAGACCGATATTTCTGATTATGTTAGAGGGTGTGATATTTGTCAGCGAGTTAAAGCTGAGCATTGCAGACCCGGTGGGTAATTACAGCCACTTCCCATTCCTAGGTGGAAATGGGGACACATTGCTATGGATTTCGTCAGTGCTTTACCTCGATCTCAGCGCGAACTTGATAACATATGGGTGATTGTGAATAGGTTGACGAAATTTGCACACTTCATACATATTTCCACCATACATCGGGTGGATAATTTTGCAAGTTTGTACAAGAGAGAGATAGTTCGACTGCATGAAGCTCCATTTGTCGATTGTGTCTGATAGAGGGCCACAGTTTACATCTTATATTTTGCAAACCATGTAGGCACAATTGGGTACGCGGTTAGATCTCAGTACATCTTATCATCCACAGACCGATGGATAGTCAGAAAGATTGATCCAGATCTTTGAGGATATGTTGAGGATGTGTGTGTTGGAATAGGGTGGATCATGGGATGAGTATCTTCATTTGTGTGAATTTGGTTATAATAATAGTTATCAGATTAGTTTTGGTATGGCACCATTTGAGGCATTATACGGTAGGCCATGCAGATCTCCATCTTATTGGGCTGAGCCAAAAGATGTGGTAGCGATTGGGCCTGAAATTGTAGTGGATCACACAGAGAAGATACGTATGATCAAATTAAGGTTGTAGGGTGCACAGGACAGACAAAAAAGTACTATGACATGTATCATAGGTAGTTAGAATATCAGGTTGGAGACTATGTTTATCTGAAGGTTTCTTCGATGAAAGGTCATAAAAGGTTTGAGATGAGAGGGAAGCTTGCGCCTAGATTTATTGGTCCATTTTGAGTTAGGAAGCGGATAGGCAAGGCTGCTTATGAGTTAGACTTGCCACCTTAGTTATCAAGGATTCACCCAGTGTTTCATGTGTCGAAGCTTCGACTTGATAAGTCGAAACAGCGAAGTCGCCCAAAGGTGGATCTGAGTTAGCTAGATCTGAAGGAGGATATCACGTGTGATGAGCAGCCTATCCGGATTATGGATCGGAAGGTAAAAGTTTTGATGAACAAGGAGGTTCCATCAGTTCTTGTCAAATGGCAGCACCACGGGCATGAGGAATTGACGTGGAAACTCACATTATATATGCGTGAGTATTTTCCTTACCTCTTTTAATTTTGGTAAGTCTTTCCTTTCATTTGATTTAATTTCGAGGACAAAATTCTAATAAGTTGGGAAGACTGTAACGACCCTAAAATCTAACTTCTGCCACTTGTCAATTTTAAGTCGTATGTGGACCCTTGCCGAGGTATGTCATTTGTTTTATTGGTTTTTGTATTATTATTTATTTACCTGAAATTAAATTCCAATGTTCCAAACGTGTGAGGGCGTTTGAGTAAGGGCATTGACATGAAGAAATGGGCTCGGCTCGAGGAAATGTAATTTTTGGGCATCGGGTAATTAGTTGTTCAGGGGATAAATGAGAATAAAACACTGACAAAATACATTAAAATATAATATTTATAAATTGGGTAATGTGTTCGGTGCTTTGTTAAGTTGTTGGGTACATGGCGGTGTAATTTGTGGTGCGAACAGGGGTTGGATAATGTGTATGAAAGAGTGCATAGGAACGAGTGTCCTATGTGTGTCAGTTGGGTGTGAGAAAGGAGGCGGTTAAGTGAGCTGGAAAAGATGAGGAGCTTTAGATGTTCCTCGACATACGCACGTACGCATAGATGAATAAGATATATAAGGTTTTTATTGTTTCTTTCTTTTTCTTCATCATTGCTTCATTCTCACTGAAGCTTGGGAGGTTTTCTTCGTTCAGAATCGAACTGGGAACAATGTCAAGACGCGGCGAAACTCGAAAACCAAGGTAACCACCTTATTCCTCGCAAGGTGTATGTCATTTTGATGGGTCTTTTGAGAGTTTTCATCGTGATATTTTTGGGTGACCGAGTTGGAAATTGGTTTTTCTAGCATTTTGAACATTCCAATGGATTAAGTGATCGGTGTGGATCACAACTATGTGGTTGTTTTGTGTGTTTGGATGAATTTTGTATTTTGCGGGAATTATCGTGATTTTTGAGCTAATTTCGACACCGAAGTTATAGATCATCGTTTTGATCGATCTAAATGTTGTTAAAGCTTTTAGCGTCCTTCTGAGTCTGGAATAGACTTTGAACACGACGGAGAGACCTAAGGTGTCGACAAACCTTGGGAACAATTGCAGGAACTGGCACCGCGAGAGATGCCGTGAGAGAATTTCCCCACGACGTCAGTTAAGGTGTCTGAACCAGAAAGACATTTAGAGTTCATGCTTTAGATGACGCCGCCTGACATTTTGGCCATGGCGTTGATCACGACGTGGTACTGTTCATCAGACCAATTTTTCATTTATTTCAAAAACTTTGGGGATCCTTTCGGTATTAAATGGGTTTTAATAAGGACCAATACTCGGGTAATTGACTCATTTAAGTAAATAAATAGAATTATGGAAAATGGGGTAATTGAGGAATAAATAATAGATTTTGGTTAATGTGTTGTAGGAAAATATTAGGTGTATTTGGGGATTCGTAAGACAAGTTACGGACGTATGAGTGTGTGTTAGCATTGGACATGGGTAAGTAAACCAGTGGAGAAATTTACAGTTATTTCTTTGAGCTTTAATTTATTTTTGTTATTGCTCTGTCCTATTTCAGAATTCTATTCTATTTGAGTGATCTAAGGGCAATTGAGTTAGCGTGATCCTTGAGAGGACGGGTTACCTGGGGTCATTCCCTAGCACCAGGAACTTGGGATGCACGTTACTATTTTTGGAACTTGATATTCATGAGTTGATCGTTTAGTTCCTATATATGGGGTAGGAATTACTTCACTAGATTTTTGAGGAATTCCTATTCGCATAGATTTTAGGATGGTGTGAGTTGGCCACATCCTAAAACTTTGAGTTGAGATGGTGAATTGTCTTGGCTCCGTAAGAGCTTGATAGATGTTTCTCCTCTACTCAAACGACTGTTTCTCTAAGTCGGGACTACTTGCGTCTTTCCTTTTTATTCCTGGACATTCATTATCGATTGCTTTCAAATTTATTTTTAATTTTTACTTATTCATGCATCCACTGTCCTTTTCTTTCTATCAGCATGAATATTGACTGTCGTTTATTGTAAAATACTGTAAACATCCTGCTTGGCGTTACTTAGTTGGAACTTGTCATTCTTGTGTTTGACTGAGTGCAGATCCATAGTCGAGCAAAGGGAATGTTCCTCAGTATGGTGATTTGCTTTGAGGATAGTGGAGCTGTTATACCTTTGAACTCGATGTAGGTTTGTTTTGTATTACGATATTTATATGTTTTGAAACTAGGTTTTGGGAATAAGAGATCTTAGGCTTGTATATGAGGTTATTCTCTCATGTGATATGACATTTTGTGATGATGTATATATTGACTGGGTTTCCACATTTCTAGGTAATCCTAGTTTATGTCTTGAGGTTATTGTATTGGTTAGAGAATTTAGTTGCTTCATCTTATCTGTGAACAACTTACTAATATTAATGATCTCATCTTAAATTATTAAATAAATTGTATAAGGTAAAGTAAGGCTGACTAGGTTTGCATGGACTGTACGAGGGTTGAATCAGGGTCTACAACAGTCTAGGTCGGGCGAGGTCCAATTTTAGATTTATGGAACTACGTCCGTCACATATAGAGTGTATAGACAACTCTCTCCCTATCCTTTGTTTCCAGGTCACTTGGTATCGATCGTTGACTATCCCAGTCTCTCTATCATGCATTTTAGTGCTTTATTTACAGTTTCTTTCTTTTCCTGCATGATTTAGAGCCGTGCTATGTGCACCCCAATCGTTACTCATGGCACCCTATTTATAAGGGCACTTATCGAATTTCTCAGGGCACCCCAAAATTGGACGAAAATACCTTAGAGCCCTAATGTTGAGGCACCCACCTATTTCTCAGGGCACCCTACCTATTTGATAAAATAACTCTGTAACCTATATTTCGATTTTTTTTGAAACCTCATTTCCACAAATGCTCTCATTACCATCGTGATTTAGAGGGGAAATCAACTAAATCTCCCAAGTTTCTTCGTTCTCTCCCACATATTTAAGGTTTTTTTGAGTTGGACAGTTTTTTTTGGCCAGTTGAAGTGTTCTGGCGCTAGGGTTTGTGGGGCGAGTTCGGATTTGGGGTTGTTGTGAAATCTAGAGGCAAACTAAGGTAAGTTTGTGTTTTCGTTCGATTTTGTGTTCATTTGGTTTGCTTTCTTTGTAGTCCTGAAAATGCTACAGTATCTAGGTTTTCTTACAAACTTGCAATACTTGACCACACAGGAGAGTGATGTGCTATATTAATCTCGAAAATCCATTTTTGACACTTGTAAGCATTTATTGGTTGAGGCCAATCGACAGCTAAACCATATAAACTTCCATTACGTTTAGGACACAAGTAACAGAGAATATTGTTGTGTCATCGGTACCAATAAAGCGAAGCTTTGTTATGATGTATATGTAGGTTTGTTCTCGGTGGATTAACGCCAATACTTGATCATAGATCTCGGTTTGATCATATCGATATATTACCTTATATATCGGTTATATCCTACCGAGACATTGTTGAAAATTTTTTTTTTTGGGTTTTTGTTGGACAAGAATTTATATGCGTACAATGTCTTTCCATATTAGATATGGCTAAAGAGAAATCTACTGTTTCCAGGGAGGATGTCGATGAAGAACCCACAAGAGCACAATGCGCACAATGAAAAACATCATATGTGGCTTTTGCTCTTGTTGCTCCTGCTGCCTGTGGCAAGAGGAAGGCATAGACTACATCATATTGGAAGGTGAAACTGCAAGCTAGTGTAGGTTTACGTGGACGTAGATCGTTGAGGGATAAGGTCGAGGATGAGACATCTCATATCCCCGTGGGTAGCAGTAGACGGGATGGTGCCAATGGGGATGAACTAACCAATCGTACTGTTGAGGCTTGCAGGGTAGAAATGGAAGAAACCACCACTTCCCAACCATAAGCAACCAAGAGTAGTAGCAGTGGTGTCGGTGGGAATGTTATGGAGCCCGACAATGACTCATTTGCTCTTTTCCCTGGTGGTCCTATTGACCGCTCTCTGTTGAAGAGTTTTAAGGATCATGTTGCAGCAACAATTTGGAATAAAGATGTATGCATTCCTTTTTTTGGCAAAGTATAATTTCATATCTGATAATTTATGAATTATGTTTTTAACTTGTTGCAGCATCGATCGTTGCATAAGCGCATACACTACGGGGCTCAAATAGCTGACTGGGATTTGCAGTCTTGTCACCCCGACACCCAGGGACTGTAGAGAATCATTCAGAGGTTGGGTTTGGCTCCACTCATAGGCTGCTCCTATCAGAAGGGCAATGAGGAGCTGATCTCAGATTTTGTTGAGCGATGGCAGCCGGAGAGCAATACATTTCACTTGCCCTTTGGTGAAATGTCCATCACGCTCGAAGACATAAGCATTTTACCGAAGATCCCAGTGATGGGCAAGGTGGTAGCTGTTGAGAATTTTTCAAGGTACACAGAGGAGTCCCGCAAGGAGGCGATTGAGTTAGTTTCGAAGTTGCTCGGGGTTACTCTTGATGAAGCATAGGAAAAGTAAACATTACAAAGGGTCTCACGGTGCGAGTAGTTTAGCTGAAGAGTCGTTTTTGCCTACCTAAATCCAAAACCACTAATGCAGTACTTCTAGTTCTCCTACTACATACCCTATAGTGGAAGGCACTACACGTGTATAATTTTTGTACTTGTTCTCTTGCACCCTATTTGCCGATAAGAGTGGGTCACGAGTTTCAATTGCAGTACTGAAGGTTCTAGAGAACTTGGATGAGGTTGGGACTTACACATGGGGTGCTATTGCTGTAGCTTATCTTTACCATTATTTTAGGTCAGCCACAAGGGTGGTAGTGTTGCAGATTGCAGGGTACCTTACTTTGCTCGAGGTACACATTTCATGCTCATTTCTTGTGAACCAGCCAATACAAATCCACTACTAAACTCTTTTTACTTTTGTTGATTCTTATTTAGGGATGGGTATACGAGCATTACCCACTCCAGCTTGCTGCGTCAAATGCAAAATACATGAACCTCCTTCAACGACGTGTCTCGAGGTGGGTTCAGAAACACGAGACGGTAACTAACATGGACAAGCTAAGTAGTATTCGTAGGACCCTTGATAGGTTGCGACCAATTGAGGTGCGTTGTTTTATTACTTTGATTTTGATATTCCAATTTATCACACTTATGGTTTAATAAGTTGTTTGCTTCACTGGTGTAGGTGGTGTGGGATCTATAAACTGATATCAGAACTAATGGTGATGTTCTACCGATGGCCTTCTACTCTGGTTGTTTGAAGTACATGGAAGTTGTGGAGTCATACCATCCGGAGAGGTTACTTCGATAACTTGGCCATGTTCAAGGAATATCTGTGTCTCCGTACCGACCCCTTGAAGCAAACTGAGGCCGCACTGCAATGAAATACTCAGTTAAGTACTGATTCCAACCAGAGAATTGGGAAAGGTGGCGTAGCCATTCACTTTCTATTGAAGATCGAGGGGAGAAGGCGAGGTTCGAGTTCATGGCTGCCAAAATATCTGCCATGGTTCACACAAGTTTCACATCCTACTATTGAGAAGCCAGCGCACAACGATGAATTTGTCGAAACGGTTGCAGACAATGAATTATTGGAGGTAAAAGGATAGCATTTGAATTTAAGTCTGATTATCACATTTATTTTGTATTGTTTATTGATAGTTTTTCTTTTTGTTTTGAACAGCGTGATCGACGAGTGTTGGACAACGTATTAGCATGGATAGAATTGCCGGTAGGTATGGCCAATATGGAGTCTGCTGAGAAAATGGCGAATGATGTCTTTTGCTATTTGACGGGTACAGGTCTTCGTACGGGTACCACCACCACCAACACCACGAACAACACCACGGCACCGAGCACACCTACTAGGGATTCACAACATGACAATACCACAACCGAAAATGTGCCCACCCCAAGTTCTAACCGACCTTCTATGACAAAAAAGGCCCCTGTGTCCACTCCAAGTTCTACCCAACCTCCGAAGAAGAAGCCCCCGACAACATATATTAGTCGCAAAGAGAAAAAAGAAAAAAAACCTTAAATGAAAAACATGATGTCTAATTGATGATAGATTTTCGAAAACTTGTTGAATATGTTGGTATTGTTTGACTTATTGGATTTTCAAAAACATTTTATTTGATGTGTTTACTACTAATATTTGTTGTTGTATTTTTATCTCCCCAAAATTATTGATATGTTAGTCAAAATTATAATAGAGATATCCACAGCCAAGCAGGACCGAGAACACTTGAGATTTCTCAGTTATGCAGGTTCGTGATTGGTCTATTGTCAGTCACCTGCAATCGACTACATCTAATTTAGCCAAATTTCATATTGTCTAGGTCATGCACAGTCGCAACTACAAGTTACGCTCTTGGTTGTCTCACCGCAATGTAGTGTAGGTTCTCGTCTATTCATGGCCGAGTCTAATATGCAACGATTGTATACAACGATTCGACTACGTAATATCGAAATTTAAACAATTTCTCGGTTACATAGGTCCGTGATTTTGGGATAGGCCTCATCGTGGCACAACCAAGATGATTTGGGCACCCCATGCATTGTCCATGCGATGGTATGGGATGGGATTTTGATATAATCTCGGTTAAGTATGTACGATACTGCAAGTTTTGCTCTCTGTTATGTCTCACTGCAATGTAGTGTAGATTCTCGTTTATTCATGGCCGAGTCTAATATGCAACGATTGTATACAACGAATCAACCACCTAATAACAAAATTTAAACTATTTGTCGATTACTTGGGTCCGTGATTTTGGAATAAGTCATATTGTGGCCTAACTGAGACTGTGGGGAAGTTGTCGCAGCTGTATTATCGAACCCTTATTTGACATGAAAAACTTAGCGTATCATGACATCAAGCATCCCATACAATGAAATACAACTATGCACAATGGAATACAACTATAATAGGCTATCCATTCAAGTTACATCAATTGTACACAAAAGTAACATGACTAACATGGCAAGTTTGGAATACATACACAAAAATATCGTTTTCCATGAACAAAACCATACAAGGTTTAACAAACCAAAACCCAATGATATCCTACAAAAAATAATAAGTTTTTACAATTTGTTAGAGATTACAAAAATAATATACTATGTGATTTGCTTAAGGCAACACTAGTTTACCACTGAGGGCGTGTGTAGCTGAGAAGATTGAATCGAAAATCGTGGTTGGATGTTAATACCAATACCCTACCCTTCAACATCAACATTCGTGAAGGTCTTCCACACCATGAATACGGGGGGAACCGATGCATTAGGCTTGGATATTACCTGTCAATTGGAATAACAACATAAAAGAAGGAATGAGTAACTTGCGTTGACATATTAACCCAAATTTCAAACAAACTTTAAAAACTTACCCTAACCTAATTAGTGTTGTTGACATTTGTAATGCCAATGACTACCCGATCTTTCATAGGTGGAGGGGCATTACGTAGAGGAAGAAATGTCATGCAACAACTATATGACGCGTTGACAAGCATAACATTAAATGTTGTTGCAATTAGAAGTCCCGTGTATGGAAGGGTCATTCACTTGTCAAACCTGACATCCATGCCTTCAAAGAATTGCACAGCTCCCTTAACCTGTTCGAAGTAACTTCCAAGAAAATCCTTCCAATACACTTGGTGACCTTCTAGTTCATTAACCATAGCTGCTCTAACCCTCTTCCAACCATCTACGTCTGAGAATTCAAGACCGGTAGTAACATAACTGAAGCTGCAATTACCATCGCTATCTACATTAACTGTAGTCTCAACATGTTGAATCCAATTCAGCTAAATTGTATGAATGAATCCAATCTCATATACTCCTTTAGATGCCCTACGTGTTCGATGTACTTTATTCCAAACTTGCTTTCCTTTATTTTGCATATTGGTTACCTCCTTGGGTGTAAGTGCATACTCAAAGCCACTTAGATCTCTTGTCATAGAAGTATCATCTTCCTTGGCTTTCTTCTTCATCCCTCTTTATCCCTTTCTTCATTTTCTTGCTCCCTATAACAAAATTACTAAAACTATCGAGATTCAGTCTCCCCTTTATCCTCACTTTTCCCTGTGGTGCAATGCTTGGTGTCTAGGAAGGACAACTAATCTCTCATAGTTGTTGAATGGTCCTAACATGCACATCCTCATCAATAGATGTTTCAAACTTAGACAACTCTTTGAAGGTCATTCAAGTTATAGGTCGTCCGATTCACTGATGCATCGGGTATCATACTCAACTTCTACCAAAACACATGTATGTCTTCAAGTGGTATAGGTGAACCGACCAAAATATGTACATTAAGCTTGTGTGCACACGGAAGCCCACAAGTGGTACATAGGTCACAACCACATAAGCTCCAGTCTGTCCCGACATCCTCTCCACGTGCAACCTCGTCACAAATCAACTTAAGCGCTTTCAGAGATACATAACCCTGTAAACATCGATACAAGTCATCCATATATCTATGTTGCACAACATTCAGACTTACCTCAAACGAAGATTTGATCTTGTTATGTTGTATGTCTAGCATTCCATGAATTACACTTTACAATGCCTCAAAGTTGGCAGTATAAGTGTCGATATACTATTTGAGATTGGAATGCGCAGACTCAACCCTCTGCGTCAAGGTTTTGCCAAGATGAAAAAGTGGATCCGTCCATACACTTACAAATCTATTCTTGTAATCCCGCAATCAAGTATCTTTCAAATAATTGAGCAGACATTTTCACATCTGCATATTCAGCACGCAATGTAGCCAACATAAGCTCGAATGATGCTTCAGTCGTAGAATACATCAAAGCCGTCCAACTCTTATTGAAGAGATTAAACTCCTCATTTCGTCCAAAAATCTTTTTGGTGTTGGTTTACACCATTTTTTTGATATGCCACTTACCATGCTGGTGAGAACATTGTGGAAAAACTTCTTCGATTGCATTAATAAGACCCAATTCTCTGTTAGTGACAAAAACACTAGGTGTAGGCCACCTGTCCAGTAAACCTCTCAAAACTTTCAAAGCCCATGTGTAGTTGGACTTAGTCTACTATGATAAGAAAAAAAACCCAATTGAGAATGTAATGTCTGTCGAAGTGACCCCAACAATCTCCAACAACGACAACTGGTACATATAAGTCTTATATGTACAGTCCATTAGAAGAACGTATAAAAATACCTCAACAAGTTGATGGAGTCAAGATGTGACCAAAACGAGTCTGTAATTACATTCGATTCGGGGTCCTTATTATGTCACGACTAATACATATTGCTCTCCAATAAGTGTAAGAGTTGTTGCATTTGAGTCATTTGTCGTGCATTGTATATTGTTCGCAATGTTGAAACATTGTTCTTATCCATTTGGCCCAAAGTATTTAGGATATGCCTTGGCCTAACATTACCCTTACTCATCTGATCCAAAATAACAGCCTCATAAAGGGCCTTCCAAGTACTTTGCAGAGTTGTGATTGTTCTTGCCGCATACCACACTCAGATACCAAGATGAGTCCAGGTATTCCTTGAGTAAATAAGAAAAGGGCATTGACATTTTTCGTACCGGTGTTCAGTCTTGTATTGTCCTCCTCTTCCTCTCTGTTTGTCAACTTCAGTGGTATCTTCTCAATAAGTTCAGCTTTAGCAATCTCAACTCTTTAGAAAATACCCCTATATGTTCCGGATCTCTCACACGCTATTGTGCCTTCCCTTATGGTCATTCCCTCCGACATCAGACTTCTTCATAACCAAGACCAACTTTCAAGCACGACCTGTCTCTTGAACCCATTCGAGTGCCTCTTTTCTAGTTTGCAATGGTACCTCCCATATGAAAAGATAAGATATATCTTCAAAGGCACTTGTCAATGGTCCTTCCTGCAAGAAAAAATTGAATATCATAAGCACTCAGTGTTAGAAATCAGAAAATCCTTAAAAACATAATTCTCAGTAGTACAAGTCCGACACGTAAGGGATAGTATCGGTAGGGCTTAACCGAGACCATACGCTATAACTCGGTACATGACCACCGAGTCAACTAGTAACCCATTACAAAGAATGTTCGGTTGTCTACTGCCGAGATATAATTTTAAGTTTTAGTTTTGTGTCACCGGTACATTGACATATGTCTCGGTCCTGTATAACCAAAACTATCGTGTACATGATACATTCGAATATTGGGAGATCCTAAATGCAAAAGTACTTCAAAACTCACCTTCCACTACCTCGATTCTGCCCCACATGGGTTTTGTTCATCCATTGTACACTAAAACACCAAACGATTTGTGCCAAACCCCAATATGTGAAAAAGACCCAATGAAAACCACCATTATCAACATCAAAACATACCAAAAACAAGCTTCAAACCCTTAAAAACTGAAAAATGGATGCATATCAACCTTGTATGATCTTTTTCAACCAATAACATCATGTCCGACTGTCAACGAAAATGGGGTATTGTAATTCCAGTTGAGCTCCAACAAAAATGGGGTAGGTGCCTTAGTAATTATGAGATTTTTTTTTGGCTTTTGTTGTAAAATTGGGTTGGAGGGCATATAAATCATTACACATACAATTGAAAATAAATGGGGTTCCTTGAGAAATGACTGGGGTGCACATATTGTGACTCATTTATAGACTTGTCATTTATATTCAAAATTATTGTTGGGTTTCTATTAGATTTTACTTACTAGACTCATTATCGTTTTTGTTGATTATTGAGTGTAGGTCCCTATAATAGTAAAGGTAATAAGCCTGTGATCAGCGATTATCTCTAAGCTTCACTCAGAGTCGGCTCCTCTCTTTTATTACTATAGGTTTTCATTTTGATATTTTAGAAGTATATATCTAGTACACTTATTGATTTTGGTACTTTTGGGATATTATGGGTTGTGAGACTCGAGATACATGTATATCATGATGCTATAGTTGTATTGTACTGTTATCCACTTGATGCATATATGCGAGGTCTATTTTGTAGGGTTTCTAAAACATCCCCTATCTTGATTAGGGCAATGTCCAGCTTGAAACCCTACTTAAGCCTAGTAAACCAGATCAGGCCTAAATAGAGCCAACACTCATACTTCAGTATCTAATTAAACAACCTATAAATTGAATATCGAAATATGCAATAATATAAAAGCAATAAAAAATTATAACTTTTTCGATAACAATTTACAATATGCAAACTATCCAAATCGGGAGACCATCGATAAACAAACATATTCCAACCTTATGATAATACAAAAACCATATAACAAAACAATATATATTACATAATAGAATGTTCATTACTTCAAAGAAGATTGTAAGACTCTTACGCCTTTCATTTTCCACTATCCTGTGGACTCGACTGAGAACTGAAAATGTTAAGTTGGGTGAGCGCTCAAACTTACTTAGTAAGTGACACTCATAGATGCATCAATAATCAACTAGTATGAAACAGTTAATGAATAGCAATATGAATCCAAAACATATCTATTCAAATGTAAGGAATGATATAAACAATACATAACTGAATGCAAATCAAAGGTAAATTGCAACTGTACCTATGACCGGTAATTTGAATTTAAAAAAAAAAGTTGTACACTTACATTACTAAAGAATACAACCACATAATCCACATTTTGCGTTAAGTGTGATTCTAATGGTTTATTCAAGCTTGATTAAGCTACCAACTCTAAATAGGCAATGATGACTTAGGTAAAACTCTGGCTTATATAGGATGAAAGGCGGAATCTATTTTTCAAGCTATCCTTTCCTGGTTATTATTAAGGTAAAGGGCAGAATCCATTTTCTAGGCAAACCTTACATCCACCAGTCCTAATCTGCCTGTCACACATTTTCATACATTTTATATTTAAAAGCATTCCAGTCATAACACGTTGCCCCATTACCAGTCTGTAATACTAAGTGAACTAAATATACTAATTATGTTACAAAATTGATGAGAATATGAGTCTTACTTACCTCGACCGGTATTTCATAACCTCACCAAGCTTCTTAAGTCTCCTAACACATTCTCGGGCGAATCTACATTCAAATAATTACATTTTGGTTTAATTATTTGTTTTACGAGTCCTATGACTACTTTAAAACCCTTGGTCTAAGATTCATTCGAAACTGGAACCAAAATCTCATTTTCCATTTTTTTAATAAATTTCTGGTTTGATTTTGGCCACGGTGTCCTATTGGCGCCATGGGTTTTACTTGTCATGCCGCCGTTGGTGATGCCGTGGGTTTTATACCTCAACGCCATTAGTGGCGCCCTGACCTGCAACCCCGGAAAGGGGTTACTCCCCTTCTTTATCCTCGCAACAATTTCCACAATGAATCCTTGACACCCAATCCGCCCCATATGGACTTCAAGTCATCAATAGAGAGTGCCCAAGAGGAGACTTACTTCAACATATACCATTCCATAAGATTTAACAACAATTAATAGAGATTCAATTGAGATTTTCACTAAAACACTAAAACCCAACTTGAAATCTAAAATCCAACTCAGTCACTGAGATTTTTCAAACTAGGGAGTCTCAATGATCCCACTAGACTCTCCAACCTATTTTAAGCCTTCACCATAACCGAACACCAAAAACCCCGATCCAAACCCAATTTCGAAAATCCAAGGAAAGAGAAAAAGGATGAAGAAGAGAAAAAAGAAGAAGAATAAAAGGGAAAAATCACTGCGATCCCACTCTCACTCTTGTCGAGCTCTCTCCCTCAATCGATATATGTTGCGTATATTGAGATTGATCAAATGGAAATGTGTTTAAACTAACACTACTAAAATAACATAGCTGTAAACTCCCATATCAATTTTTTATTTTTTATTTTTTATTTTTATTTTTATTTTTTCTGATTTTATTCTATTTGTATATATTTATACATCCAACTTTATATATGAATATATACACATTTGCCTATGCTATCGTGTCACAATTTGTTATGCGCACCAACAAGACCACTCGAGCGTGCACAATGCCCCACTAATCATGTGTGTCCTTACAAACCACTCGAGTGTACTCGTTGGCGTGAATTATGCAATTATTAGTGTAATTATAGGCATAAATATATATTTATATATATTATGGATATATAAATATATATATATATATTAAGATGAAAAATAATAAAATAATGGTAATTTGTCGAGCACAGAGTGATACACGGGGTAACAAGTGACACATGTAGGACGTACGGTGGTGTGCACGCCTGAGGGTTCTTGTGACGGCCCCGAATTCCACAACCCTAGAATCGGGCGCCGCCCGGCCTGGACCCGCGCGAACCCCCGAGCCAATCCCGACGAGTCGCGCGGGGCCAGTGAGCCTATCCTTACCATTCCATCATTTGTTAATCATTTAAAAGTGAAGTCAATTAATTAGCGAGTTATCAAAGTAATAAGCGGAAGCAATTAATCTCAACTAATAAATCAACTTCGAAATCTCTAGTTAGGACAAAAACCAAGGGTGTGGAAACCCCGTAATACCATACATATACCATGTAAAGCAAGGAGAGAATCATCTAAGTCATAATGTCCAAAAAGATCTCTCAACCCATAACCCCATGTACAAAAAAACAATATAAGTAGCTAATACACCAAAAAATGTCACCTATATCAGCAGAGGAGGGTCGCTCAAAGTATATCACCTAACTGCACGGCCTTTCCTTTCTTTGGGCTCTATGAATCTGCACTCGGTCAAACACAAGAATGACGAGCCCAGGTAAGTAACGCCAAGCAGGAACAACAATAAATACAGTATTTCGAATTTAAATAAATGAACAGTCAATTCATGCCGATAGAAAGAAAAGGACGGGGAGCGCATGAATATATAAAAGCGTAAATAAATAAGCAAGCAATCGAAATTAAGTGTCCGGAATACAAGGGAAAGGCACAAGTGGTCCCGACCAATTAAAGTCGTTAAGCGAGGACAAAATCTCCTCAAAGGCTAGGAGTCGAGGACGAATCTCCTCTAAGACCCTACGCGAGTGCGAGTCCCCAACAATCGGTGGAGAACTCTCACCCCGTACATGTCATTACAACTAATCACGTATCCCCAGTAGTAAACTCCGGTATAATACACCGCGAGCCGAAATTCTGCAAGGATCACGCTTGACACACTTGCCTTAGGACAACTCAAAAGGAATGGAATATCAAAAAGGGATTGAAACAACATCAATAAATAATTCAAAGCTCAAGAAATAAGCTGCAGTGTTCCTCACTGGTTTACTTACCTCGATCCAAGCTAATTCGCGCTAACACGGACTCCGACACGCCCCTTATGGTCCCCGTGTGCACAATAATCCTGATAATGCAATTTATATCAATTTCCTTAATTTCCTATGATTTTTCTAAATTTCTAGCTATTTTTGCCAAATTTCACGTTTTTCCAAGGCCAAACACCGACATAACGTCTCGCAAAAATCCCGAATACTTCACTTTTTGTAGAAATTCTCAAATTTCTCTTTATTTGATGAAAATATAATTTTCTAGAATTTTCTAGAATTTTTCCTGAATTTTTCCTATTTTTAAAATTTATTTCAATTAAAATCAATTTTAATATATTTAATCAAAATAAATAATTTTATTAATATAATATATAGGTGGGTCGCGGGTCGGGTCGACCCGACCCGGCTGGGTCGGGTCATGACCGGTTTGACCAGGTCTTTAACCGGGTTTGACCAAGTCCACTGGTCCGGTCGGTCAACCGGTCGACCGATCGACCAAACCGGGTCGGTCACCTTGACCGGCCGGTTCTCTCATCTTCTTCGTTGCTTCTTTGGAAAAATTTCCGGCAAGCAACGCACAACAACCTTTTTTTTTTTTTTTTTTTTTTTTTGCAACAACAACACAACATTACAACAACAACACACACTCACCATCCTCGTCACCACCCTTTTCACTATTCAAATCCACAATCCCTAAACGACAACTTCGACAACAAATCTCGAAATCAACCACAACGACACACCACAACGAAATCTATAACTTCTTACCTCGATTTCGCCTCGACGTCGCGTCCACGCTCTTCGCGAATCGCGACCTTCCTCTCTCTTGGTTTCTCCTTCTCTCTGATTCTTCTTCTTCTCCCAAATTTTTTTTTTGATCGAGGTGGGGCTTGTGGTGACGGTGGTGTGGTTTTATTTTGGGTATTTTGGTCAAATGACCAAAATACCCCTCACCCTTAACTAAGCTCTTTACAAGTTTAATGTCCTTTTTGGTCACTTTACGATCAACTCCACCAACTTTACTAACTCACTTGGGTGACTTAGTTGACTTTTGGTCCTTTGTTCTCATCTATTCCAACCAACACTCAAAGTTTCTCTCGGGTATTCTCGCACTTTTGACTCATAATACTAACTTTGTTCGTCGCGTCACCACGGACGTACCGACGTAACAAACAGACTTTAAAACCTTTTAATTATTATTTATTTAATATTTTTGTCGGTGTTTCGATTAAATTTGTTTCCCGGACTACCAACGCTCGTACACAACGCCTTTACCGTTAAAAACTTAAAATTGTACAAATGGAATATAATATAATACAAACATCATACAAAGCTAACATACCTCGGCGTCGACGTCCGAGAATTGATGACTGTACCACGGCGTGGGCCCACATATCACCTGTATTGACACGTGGCATGAGTTACATTTTTAGGGTCGTTACAGTCTTCCCAACTAACTGGAATTTCGTCCTCGAAATTTAAACGCTATTAAAGGAAAGACTTACCGAACTCAGAAGAGGTAGGGGAAACACTCGCGCATATATGACTCCAGCTCCCACGTCAGCTCCTCGTCCCCGTGGTGCTGCCACTTAACGAGGACTGATGGGATCTCCTTGTTCCTCAAGATCTTAACCTTGCGGTCTAAGATCTGGATAGGCTGCTCGTCGTATGTGACATCCTCCCTCAGGTCTATCTGGCTCAAATCTACTGTCGGTCGTCTGCCCTCCCTGGACCTATCAAGTCGCAACATCGATATGTGAAAGACAGGATGAATTCCTGACATCGGAGGTGGTAACTCTAGCTCGTACGCGACCTTGCCTACCCGCTTCACCACTCTGAACGGACCAATAAACCTTGGAGCAAGTTTCCCTTTGATCCCAAACCTCTTGTGACCCTTCAACGGAGACACTTTCAGATATACAAAGTCCCCGACCTGATATTCTAATTCACCGTGATACAAGTCATAATACTTTTTCTGTCTCTCTGCGCACCCTTCAATCTCAAACGGATCGCGTATCTTCTCTGTGTGATCTACCACAATCTCGGCCCAATCGCCGCCACATCCTCGGGCTCCGCCCAACAAGATGGAGATCTACACGGCCTCCGTACAATGCCTCAAATGGTGCCATGCCGATCCTGGCCCGATAACTGTTATTATATGCAAACTCGCACAGATGAAGGTACTCCTCCCAAGATCCGCCGTACTCTAACACACACATCCTCAGCATATCTTCGAGAATCTGGATCAAACGCTCTGACTGTCCATCAGTCTGTGGGTGATAGGCGGTACTAAGATTCAACTTCGTGCCAAACTGTACCTGCATGCTCTGCCATATCTGCGATGTAAACTGCGCCCCTCTATCAGACACAATCGACAACGGTACCCCATGCAACCTAACAATCTCTCTCTCATAAAGCTCTGCCAGTCTGTCTACCCGATGTGTGGTCGAGATCGGTATGAAGTGCGCGGATTTAGTTAATCTGTCCACAATCACCCGAGATGTTATCATGTCGTTTCTTAGAGATCGAGGTAGCCCAGCGACGAAGTCCATTGCAATGTGCTCCCACTTCCAATGAGGAATGGGAAGTGGTCATAATAACCCCCGGGTGCGCGATGCTCGGCCTTAACACGTGACAAATATCACACCCTCGAATAAAATCAACAACGTCGGTCTTCATCCCCGGCCACCAAAGAGACGACGCACCTCTCGTACATCTTAGTCTGCCGGATGAACGAAGTAAATCGTGAGCGGTGCGCCTCATAAAGTATCTCATCGCGTAGCTCGGCCATTGATGGAATCCACGGTCGTCCTCTAAATCTCAAGCATGAGTCGTCGGCGACTCCAATCTGGATGATCGAACTCTGCGCCGGCTCTAAGAACTTTTGATCTTGCTCGTCGTCTGCGACCCTCGAGTACACTCGTATCGACACTTTGTCGAGTCCTCATCTCGCATGCAAATCATTACTTTAGTATCGGTCGGAATGTCATCGGTACAAATCCTCTCAACCGCCAGCGAGCAAAGTGTAATCATGCGTCATGTGGCAGGTAACAACCTCTGAGTCTGACCTCTACGGCTCAACGCGTCTGCAACCACATTAGCCTTCCCCGGGTGGTACTCCAATGAGAAATCATAGTCCTTCAGGAACTCAAGCCATCGCCTCTGTCGCATGTTCAATTCTTTTTGCGTGAAGAGGTACTTCAAACTTTTGTGGTCAGTAAATAGGACGAATCTCTCCCCGTAGAGATAGTGGCGCCAAATCTTCAGTGCAAAAACCACCGCCGCCAACTCCAAGTCGTGGGTAGGGTAATTTTTCTCATGAATCTTCAGTTGTCGGGATGCGTAGGCAATCACTCTACTCTCTTGCATCAGAACACAACCCAAATCGATCTTGGAAGCATCGGTGTTCACCTCAAAACCCTTCCCGACTCGGGCAAAACCAAAGCGGTGCGGTAGTCGGTCGTTCCTTCAATGTCTGAACGCACGCTCACGATCATCGTTCCACTGAAATTTGACATCCTTCTTCGTTAAGCTGCGTCATCGGTGCTTTGCGATCCTCGAGAAATCTGTACAAAACGCCGATAATAACACGCCAAGCCTAGAAAGCTGCGGATATCGATGCGATCTCGGTGTCGGCCAATCGCTAACCGCCACGACCTTAGCGGGGTCCACGACACTCCATCGGTCCCAACAATGTGGCCTAGGAATCCTACCTCTGTCAACCAAACTCACACTTACTAAACTTAGCGAATAATCGATGCTCTCGCGATGTCCATCGCAAAGTCAACTTTGAGGTGCTCTTTGTGCTCCTCCCGAGTCTTGGAATATATCAAGATGTCGTCGATGAACACAATGACAAATCTGTCCAAGTACTGTCTCAACACTCGATGCATCAAATCCATAAACATCGCTGGGGCGTTAGTCAATCCAAACGGCATTACTGTAAACTGATAGTGCCCATATCGTGTGCGAAATGCAGTCTTCTCCATGTCCTCTGCTCTTATCCTCAGTTGATGGTACCCGGATCTCAAATCAATCTTCGAGAAACACTGCGAACCTGTCAACTGGTCGAACAAATCGTCGATGCGAGGAAGTGGATACTTGTTCTTCACCGTCGCCTTGTTCAACTGTCTGTAGTCGATGCATAATCTTAAGCTGTCGTCTTTCTTCTTCACAAACAATACCGGCGCTCCCCATGGCGACATACTCGGTCGAATAAAGCCTAACTCCAACAACTCGTCGAGTTGTCCTCTCAGCTCATCTAGCTCTTTCGGAGCCATGCGATACGGAGGAATAGAAATGGGTTTGGTCCCTGGGACCAAGTCAACGATGAAATCTATTTCCCTAGGTGGCGGCAAGCCTGGTAACTCCGCCGGAAAAACATCAGGGAAATCGCATACTATTGGCACATCCTCTAACCTAGTCTCTACTTTGCCTGTCGTACTCAACACGCCAGCGAATGTCTCTACATCTACGCTAGTGGCGACTCTACCCCTGGTGATCGGTAAATTGGTCGAAGTCCCCTGGAAGCTAAACTCCGGATGTCCAAGTATCTGAAACGTGATCCTCTTACCGTAGCAGTGGATCTGTGCATGATAAGCACCCAACCAATCCATGCCCAGTAGTGCATCAAACTCTAGGAATTCCAACACTCTCTCGGTGCACGGGTAAGGTGTGTTCTTCTATCTCTACCTGGACGATCTACACACACTAAATTCGGGTAAATCTTATCCCCGAACTGAACGTGCTAAGGACCAAGGGTCTCTCTAATCGAATAGGTCTCAACCCTAACTCGTCAACCATACGACCCGAAATAAAAGGAAGCGTAGAAACCGGAATCAAACATGGTATGCATAAATCGACTGCAAATGTAAACCGTACCCTCAATCAAGTTCCGTGAGGCAGTCGCGTCTGGTGCGGCGATGGCATGAACCTGCTCTCGGCTCTGTGGCTGTCCTCGACCCAACCGTGGGCAAGCGCTGACAAAGTGGCCCAACTGTCCGCACTCGAAACATGCTCCCCTCTGAGACCCTGAACTAAGCGGACCACGCTGTCCCTGTCTCGGTGCCTGACCAGAACTCTGTCCCTGACCCTGATCGCGTCGCTGTCCCTGTCGGTATCTCTGCTCCTGACCACCGCCTCTACGCCTCGGTCCTCGATCTTTGTTGTCTATCTTGGCCCGGGCGAGGCTGTGGTGGTGAACACTAGCATAACTCCGTGCTTGGAGCGGATGCTACAAGCTAGCTGCGGTGGGTGGAGATGCTGCGATGCTACACTATGAGCTCGGTCTCTCTGTGACCACTGCCTGAATCTCTTCCTCTTCTTACCATCCCCCGAAGGCCTCCCCGACTGAGAAGGTGCCGATGAAATAGCCTGTGCCCCGGTGCGTGTACTACCAAAACCCTCACTGGCCATAGCTCTCTCATACGCCGCCTGTAGTGTGCTCGGAGCTGTCGTCACTACCATCGAACCTATCGAATCAAGTAGTCCGTGTACAAAGTAATAAGCCTGGTCGGCGTCAGTATCTGCTGCTCCTCCAGCATACTCCATCAATCGTAAATACCGGTCCATGTACTGCATCACGGACTCGTCGGCTCTTTGTCGAATATTCTGAAACTCGGTCCTCTTCAAGTTACGAACCGTAGGAGGAATGTATTTCTGCTCAAATCTCTCCTTGAACTCAGCCCAATCTCGGGGCTTCCCCTTCGTGGCCACCGTAGTGCGCCACCAGACGTCGGCCTCTCCGAATAATGAAGCGGAAGATATACTAGGCTGCATGTGGGCCGGTGTAGCAAGAATGTCGTGAATCTTTTCGTGACTCAAAAGATTTCTGCTGCCTCAAGATTCATACCTCCGTAGAACTTTTCGGGCTGATGCCTCTGAAATTCTCTGGCCTGCCTCGCCTCCGGCGTAGCCTTAGTACTCGGAGTAGTCGGGGTACTAGGTGTCTCAGTAAGTGACGTACTCGGTGTCGATGGTATCACCTCCGTCTGAGTAGGCAATACAACCCCCATCATGTGCTATCGAGACTACGGTGGTCTCCGGCATCGCTGAAATCGGGGGAGCTGTCGACGTCGCCGCGGTAGCTGGTGTACCAGTTTCCTGTGCAACAGGCAACTGAGAAGTAGTCGGCGTAGATGGTGTCGCTGTAGGGGGTGCTCTCAACAGTCTCAAGATCTCCTCAAGTCGATGATCTTGACTCATAATTCTTTGAGTCCACATCTGGAACTCCTCCATACTGACTCCTCTAGGACCTGGCGTCCCACTATCATCACCTGAACCCGGCTGATCCACCATTGCAGTCTGCGATTAGGCGAATCTCCGAATCAGTGAATAGCTAATCGATATAATAATAATACACCATCTCAAATATAACATGTACATTACAAGTTTCGATTTTTTCCAAACTCTCCTCACTTCCCAACTTATACTTAAATTAAGTTCATAGGGTTCCACTCTAAGTTCAAACAATATCCTAACTTCCGCTTTCCTATGTTTTAGTGGATTGTGATTTAAATTCAAGAGTATTTTATTCAACCTTTATGCTCTGATACCAACTGTGACGGCCCCGAATTCCACAACCCTAGAATCGGGCGCCGCCCGGCCTGGACCCGCGCGAACCCCCGAGCCAATCCCGACGAGTCGCGCGGGGCCAGTGAGCCTATCCTTACCATTCCATCATTTGTTAATCATTTAAAAGTGAAGTCAATTAATTAGCGAGTTATCAAAGTAATAAGCGGAAGCAATTAATCTCAACTAATAA
This sequence comes from Stephania japonica, assembly GCA_039657345.1. Taxonomy (NCBI): domain Eukaryota; kingdom Viridiplantae; phylum Streptophyta; class Magnoliopsida; order Ranunculales; family Menispermaceae; genus Stephania; species Stephania japonica. The sequence goes on from CM077559.1 coordinate 40,951,392, forward strand.
ATCAACTTCGAAATCTCTAAGTTAGGACAAAAACCTAGGGTGTGGAAACCCCGTAATACCATACATATACCATGTAAAGCAAGGAGAGAATCATCTAAGTCATAATGTCCAAAAAGATCTCTCAACCCATAACCCCATGTACAAAAAAACAATATAAGTAGCTAATACACCAAAAAATGTCACCTATATCAGCAGAGGAGGGCCGCTCAAAGTATATCACCTAACTGCACGGCCTTTCCTTTTCTGGACTGCGGATCTGCACTCGGTCAAACACAAGAATGACGAGCCTAGGTAAGTAACGCCAAGCAGGAACAACAATAAATACAGTATTTCGAATTTAAATAAATGAACAGTCAATTCATGCCGATAGAAAGAAAAGGACAGGGAGCGCATGAATATATAAAAACTGTAAATAAATAAGCAAGCAATCGAAATTAAGTGTCCCGGAATACAAGGGAAAGGCACAAGTGGTCCCGACCAATTAAAGTCGTTAAGCCGAGGACAAAATCTCCTCAAAGGCTAGGAGTCGAGGACAGAATCTCCTCTAAGACCCCTACGCGAGTGCAGAGTCCCCAACAATCTGGTGGAGAACTCTCACCCCGTACATGTCATTACAACTAATCACGTATCCCCAGCCGTAAACTCCGGTATAATACACCGCGAGCCCGGAATTCTGCAAGGATCACGCTTGACACACTTGCCTTAGGACAACTCAAAAGGAATGGAATATCAAAAAGGGATTGAAACAACATCAATAAATAATTCAAAGCTCAAGAAATAACTGCAGTGTTCCTCACTGGTTTACTTACCTCGATCCAAGCTAATTCGCGCTAACATGGACTCCGACACGCCCCTTATGGTCCCCGTGTGCACAATAATCCTGATAATGCAATTTATATCAATTTCCTTAATTTCCTATGATTTTTCTAAATTTCTAGCTATTTTTGCCAAATTTCACGTTTTTCCAAGGCCAAACACCGACATAACGTCTCGCAAAAATCCCGAATACTTCACTTTTTGTAGAAATTCTCAAATTTCTCTTTATTTGATGAAAATATAATTTTCTAGAATTTTCTAGAATTTTTCCTGAATTTTTCCTATTTTTCTGAAATTTATTTCAATTAAAATCAATTTTAATATATTTAATCAAAATAAATAATTTTATTAATATAATATATAGGTGGGTCGCGGGTCGGGTCGACCCGACCCAGCTGGTCGGTCGGGTCATGACCGGTTTGACCAGGTTTGACCAGTCTGACCGGTCAAACCGGGTCGGTCACCTTGACCCGGCCGGTTTCTCATCTTCTTCGTTGCTTCTTTGGAAAAATTTCCAAAGCAAGCAACGACAACAACCACTTTTTTTTTTTTTTTTTTTTTTTTTTTGCAACAACAACACAACATTACAACAACAACACACACTCACCATCCTCGTCACCACCCTTTTCACTATTCAAATCCACAATCCCCTAAACGACAACTTCGACAACAAATCTCGAAATCAACCACAACGACACACCACAACGAAATCTATAACTTCTTACCTCGATTTCGCCTCGACGTCGCGTCCACGCTCTTCGCGAATCGCAGCCTTCCTCTCCTTGGTTTCTCCTTCTCTACCGATTCTTCTTCTTCTCCCAAATTTTTTTTTTGATCGAGGGTGGGGCTTGTGGTGACGGTGGTGTGGTTTTATTTTGGGTATTTTGGTCAAATGACCAAAATACCCCTCACCCTTAACTAAGCTCTTTACAAGTTTAATGTCCTTTTTGGTCACTTTACGATCAACTCCACCAACTTTACTAACTCACTTGGGTGACTTAGTTGACTTTTGGTCCTTTGTTCTCATCTATTCCAACCAACACTCAAAGTTTCTCTCGGGTATTCTCTTTTGCACCCGACTCATAATACTAACTTTGTTCGTCGCGTCACCACGGACGTACCGACGTAACAAACAGACTTTAAAACCTTTTAATTATTATTTATTTAATATTTTTGTCAGTGTTTCTGATTAAATTTGTTTCCCCGGACTACCAACGCTCGTACACAACGCCTTTACCCGTTAAAAACTTAAAATTGTACAAATGGAATATAATATAATACAAACATCATACAAAGCTAACATACCTCGGCGTCGACGTCCGAGAATTGATGACTGTACCACGGCGTGGGCCCACATATCACCTGTATTGACACGTGGCATGAGTTACATTTTTAGGGTCGTTACAGTTCTCATTGGCGAGCACAACGAAATCGTAGATGCGACGATATCAACAAATATATATTTATATATAATATATATATATATATATATAATTTAATCAGAAAATGGGAAATTACCATTAAGGGTATTGAGTTGTAAAGGAAGAGATAAAAATGGGAGGGGCATTTTGGTCATTTCACAGGTTAAACCACCTTCTCCCCTGGTTAAATCGAGAAATGAGAGAAGAGAGAGAGAGAGAGAGAGATCGAGAAACAAAGAAGGAGGTTGCGATGAGGAAAAGGCGAAGGAGCGAGGTCAAGAGCTCGAGAACATCAAAGCAAGGAAAACATGTGTGGTTTTTATAGTTGTTGTTCAAGTTGGTACAATGTGGTGATGAGCTCCGCCATGGCCAAGAATTGAAATAGATACGAGGTTGGAGACGGCAAGGGAGTAGTCTCCATTGCCAAATCGAGTTGGGGTTGGGGTTGGGAGCCAATCCCAATCGATGAAGAAGAAGAAAATAAAAAAAAAGAAAAGAAAAGAAAAGAGAGAAAATGTACGCTAGGACTTGGAACTCAGGAAAAGAGAAGACCAGGGGTTTAGTATTTTCTCTACAGTGCAATGAGTTTCCTGTTATATGTATATATATATATTGTAATGTTTTATGATTTTGTAATAATTGAGGTGAGAATACGAGTTCAATACCGATGTTAATGTCGGTATTTCATATCTTATGATTTATCGAAAAAGTTTTAAATTTTTCGCTGCATTTGTTTTATTTATTTATGAAATCTCAAGATATACAGGTTGTTATTAGGAATGAGTATAAGACTGCTGGCTCTGATTAGGTCTGATCTGGTTTACCAGGGCTTAATTAGAGTTTCAGGCTGAACATTCTCTAATTGAAATTAGAGGTTGTGACAGTTGGTATCAGAGCCAAGGCTTTTTAAAACTTAGTTTATTATTGGTCACGAAGAAAGAGACAATTTTGATATAGTGTGATATCAGAGATTGGTTGGTAAAGCTTAACATAATTATTTCACTGATCAGTTGATGGAATAACTTTGATACAGTGAGTATCATAGACTAAGGTTATCACTTTCGAATTAGTTTTGAATGTTGTGATAACTCTGGCACGTAAGGATTAATGCTTAAAGTTGTACCTGTATATTAAAATGAGAATTTAGGTTAACTGACTTGGAGATTGGCTCTCAAGTCAAGGATAACCCAGGATTAAATAAATGATATTTTCGATGTTTTGGGGGTAATGAAAGATAAAAGCTTGAGATATATATTTTTGAGTTGATATTATATCTATGCGATAGATATAGTTGTATTGTTTTGCCTAGGAATGAATTTGGAAGTCTTATCTCACATCTATGACTTGGTAAGTCAAAGGAAAATTGATGGTGAGGGTTCTTGGGAACCTGGACTTCAGAGATAACAAGATAAAGGAAGACGGTGAAATGATAATAAAATGGTTTGTATCCATCTATTTCTTATGAGATGAGAATATATTTAGATATTGAGGGTTAGGGTTGTAGAACCCTGAACCCTACTAATAATATAGATGTGAAAAGGGAATAGTTTAAATATAACTCTTTAATGGAATAGTCTTTAATGGTCTGAATCCTCACTGATATTGTCTGATAAGAAATAATCAGTGTAGAGGAACGATGGGTCCTGGACTTAGAGACGTATGTCAAGTGAAGTGACTTTAAAAATGGAATGAATGACCATAAAAGGTGAATGAAATATGAAATGAATGACTTATACGAAACTCAAAGGTGAGGAGTCACTTTGAGTAGAAATGATACTAGTGTTGGGATTAGTTGAGTTGGATGAAAAGTCATTCAATGAGGAAAATAGTGGTGAATGATGATAAGAACCTAGTTGAGGTTAGATAATCATTAGTTGAGCATACTTCATGAATGATTATGAAGTATACGATTTCATATATGGTGTTAGTCTATATTGGAATAGTGAGAAGAAAACTTGTAAGTATGGTTGTGGTATAGTCGCATATACCAAAAGTAAGGTCAGAAAGAGGTTTATTAGTGTTGTTGCGATGTAACTGCACACATTAATAGTATGATAATAAGGAAACATGTCGATATAGTTGGGATATAGTCGCACATACTAAAGGCGGAATAGAAAGGACTTATTAGTATTGTTGTAGGTAATTTTACTCATTAATAGAGCAATAAAGAAAAAGGAATGATGATGTGGAGGAACCCCACATAGAGATGAAATATGAGGATACTAGATTGAGGTGTAGCTCAATGTTGAGATGGTAAGGAAATGATGAAGTTACTCTAAAACTGAATAGTTACAACAAGAGTTGAGAGTTGAAGGATTTGAGAGAAATTTATGTTTTTGATCAACTCTAACTTATCGAGGAAGTAGAATCACTTGTAAGGTAAGGGTACATTGAAAAATAACAGTGGAAGGTGAGTAACAAATACATAAGCCTAACGATTGATAAGGTTAGGGGTAGAAGTTTAACATGAATTCATTTAGGAATTATCTCGACATAGAGACAAAAAGATTTACAAACCTGATAATCTTGTTATCGGAGATACCAGATAGGTACAAAAAGTTGTATTGTTTGAGTAAGTTGAGAAAAACATAGCAGTGAGTTAGTGAGTTGTTCAATGTGATCGTTTGGACTGGTACAGTCTAAATTGGGGAGAATGAGTTGTCAATAAAGTTAAGGATTGAGAATCCAGAGAATGATGTACAATACTGGGAATGAATAGGTAAGCAGTATATCAAAAGGATGGTATTGACTACAATCTAAATTGGGAAAGGTTGGAATTTATAAACTCTGTGAATGATAATTCGTAGAAATTCAGTAATCACTCGAAATCCGAATGGTTGGGTTGTGTAAACTGATAAGAGGTTAGAAATGGGATGTTAAACTTGATGAATGAAAGTTGTGTTATTAAGGTTTCAACAAGGCTAATTATATGAATAGATTGAAATCTTATCACAACTTAAGTTAGAAATTGATCAAACTATTTGAATGATTGATACCAAATCAAGGATCGATTTTAATTAAATTGAGGTATTATAAGAATTGTAAGAGTTTGACAACTCAATGTAAGTAATGCGTTTAGTAGCATTGCATGAAATTTTATCACAATATAGGTTAGAAGAATCATCAATTACTTGATTTTCAATATCCAACCAATGATCAACTTCATTTTACTTTGATGTATTATGAAGATGATATGAGTTTGAGAATTCAATTTGAGTGATAAATTAATTTGAAGTGGATTCCAAAGGAATAGTGATTTCCCAGAATTGACGACTCAAGCGTGCAACTAAATGAAACCAATAGTTGATTGAGATTTGGTTATCATGGAGTAAAGATCATAATCTAGGAGTATATAATCAAGCGACGGTTTGACAATACGGAAAAAGGATGGTGTAGACCATAGAAACTCACTAGAGCTCATGCTATATTTAATAATAGAAAGATGTAGAGTTATGGAACTCTATTAAGATAAGATCATCATTAAGTTGACAATGATGACGAATGGAAAAATAGTTAAAATTGTATCCAAAGCACAAAATACTATCGTAGAGTTAAGCGAACTTTGATGATAGAGTGGGGTATACCAAAAGCTATAGGTGCAATGGATAAGTTTCAACTATAAATCCCTAAGATATGTGTTGAATTTTAAATTATTAGTCAAGGGACTTTACTGAGATTAAGACAATTAGAGAATTGTCTTATATTCAACACAAGAATAGAAAGGTGGTTAAACATGAAATGATTGAAGCATACAAACAACTTATACAGAGAGTTGTGATATAGTTGTATTATATGATCAATTAACTTTACAATGGAATAACATTATAATGGAATGAGGATGAGTTGTACATGATACAAAGGATGCCTTTAGAAAATTGAAATTTAGTTTGACTACAATAGTTTCTTAATTATACTTGGATTACAGAAAAAGTTAGAGTTAGAGGTATATCTTAATATTTTCATCCAAGTAGTTGTATGTTGACACAATAAAGCAAGAAATTGTAGTAAAAACATTTGATATAGTTCATGAGGAACTAATGTAAAATAATTGTGTTGGTAAGAGTGCCAAACTATTGTAAGACATCAACTGATAATCAAAAAGTTGAGAATATGTACTTCAAATGATAGATTGAATGAATTGCAAGAATAAGTCTTAGTGGAAAGACTTGAATATGATAAGATAGGGACGATGATCCCATTATTAGTATAAATTCAGTTGATTGGATAGAACGTGCAAATTTATTCATTCATTAAGAGGTTTTGAAGTACAATTGTATCATGTACAACGGTATGAATGTTGTTTAGTATTCCTAATATTAGAATATCTTAGAGGAAATCATTAAATGATAGATGAGAAATTTTGAGAATTAGTGAAACTGGTGAAATGTAAATTGAGGAAAGCTTCAAACTATGAGAGTTTGAAGAAAATAATTTTGTCAGAGTGAAGATAATTGAGGTGAAATAAGTCACCAGAAAGTGGAAAAAGGGATATATTCACTCTGAGTAATCACCTATACAAAGTGATTGACACGGGTCAATACTTTAAATAAGAAAAAGAGGTATGTGATGTAATGAGTTGCTAGAGTGTGAAAGATGATACATTCACTTTGAGGAATCGCTCATATAAAGTGATTGATGATAGTTAATAGTTGAATGAAAGAAAGGGGCAAGAGAGGTAATTATAATAGGAACTTCTCAATATTATCTCATAAGAGAGATAGATAAATTGATGAATAAGGGAATTCCTGCGCAGACATATCATCAATTGAGAGGTTGGAATTGATAATTACTAGTCTTTTCTTTGGAGTTCAAAATGAGACTGAACTCAGTAAATGAATGAATTAATGGGTGATAGAATTGATTAAGAAATTTACTTGGAACTACTCAATGTGCTAGAGATTGATTATGAATGAGTAGTGTTCATATTAGATGTTTTAATGGAAATTGTGCTGGATGTATTAAATTCTGAAATGGAAATTTGATTCATGAGGAAGGTTAGGCAAGAATGATTCGAAATATCTTAGGAATCTCTTTATATTATTGATATATATAATGCCATATCGTATTTGGGTATATGAACGAATTATAAATGGGTTGAGATGATGATATATAGGGAGATTATAAAGAGATATGAGATGTATTCAGTAGATGATATTGAGTAGTGAAACCTAAAGAGTTAGATAGATTCTTCTCTATACCAGATAAGAGAAACGAAATACGATTATAAATTTTGTAATGGAAAATAAATGTCAGCACAATGAATTATAGTTGATGAGGGAATCTAGTTTGCAAGATTCTTGTCAGTGTGGGCATATATTAAGCTAGAAAGAATTAAGCAAAATAGTTGTATGAGAAATGTGAGATGGTATAATATTAAAATATTCTGGATAGAGATCAGAGACTCGCTTCCACGGAGGGAAGAAGTTATTGATATAAAATGAAAACCAGTCTCAATCTTGGTACAATATATTTCCTTTATATTGACGAAGAGATTGTGTTATTAATCTTAATTCAACAAGTATGATTTAGCTTGTATCTCATCATGATAATCATTGAAAGAATCAATTTAACTGTGTGAATTCTTTAATGATCTTAATAATCTAAGGGGTTACAGAATGAAGTATGCTCTTTCTTTTTCTACCATAGGGGTGAGAGATAAGAATGAAAGATACTATAAATGAATGAATTAAATAATAAAGAACTACACAGAGAAAATAGAGCAGACTAGGTAGTATATAATTACAATATAAAAGAAATGAATAGTAAAATAATATAAGGATAAAGTTGTAGTGTATAGATTGATGAAATCTAAAAGTTTCAAGCAAGTATCGAAGGAAAATGATGAGAATGTTGTGTGATTGACCTTACCATTCACCGATGGGTGGAATGGAAGTAGGAGACACATATGTTGACCTTGCTGTTCATTTGTGGTGGACAGAGGTAGGAGACATGATGATTGCCGACCTTGCCGTTTAGTTATGGGATGGACGGAGGTAGGAGACACGATACTGTTGATTCTTAGTAGACTCGTCAATGCTTGAGCTACAACAATCCTTAAGAAAAAGAGAAAACGTGACAAATATCATAGATTATTAGAGGTATCAAAAGATAAATGGAATCTTTTGGGAATCTGACCTATGAATGGGCTATAGAGATTCAGATTAAGTGAAATTAATGGAATAGTGTAATTTACATTTCATTAAACTGAAAGAGAAGAATGGAAGTTGAGATAAGCTTGGTACTAGTATTATGATAGTGCAATTACATATACTAGACAAGCGAAAAAAGAGAATTATAATGGAATAATGAACCCCATTACTCTTAGAAAGTATTTGTGACTTGTACGTACCCTTAATTTTGAGGACGAAATTGTTGCTAAATTGGGGAAACTGTAACGACCCGTTACTTTAAGCACGTGATTAACAATAATCCAAATATTAATTAATCCGAGTTAGGCTCGTGGTTAGGCCCGATTTGTCTCGATTATTGTGTGTATAGAATTGTGTGATGTATTGTACTTGTTTGGTGTGTACTAATATGTATACGTGAATAATCGGACCAATGAGAGAATGCCTAATACCATGTATGTGGCATGTGGACACACATGAGACGCGAGATAGCGTTGACACCCGAGTGTACGCGTTGGCGTGAATTATGTAATTATTGGCGTAATTATAGGCATAAATATATATTTATATATATTATGGATATATATAAATATATATATATATATATATATAAGATGAAAAATAATAAAATAATGTTAATTTGTCGGGCATAGAGTGATACGCTGAGTCACGAGTGACACACGTAGGACGTACGATGGTGTGCACGCCCGAGGGTTCTCATTGGCGAGCACAACTGAATCGTAGGCGCGACGATATCGACAAATATATATTTATATATATATAATATAATATATATATATATATATATAAATATATATAATTAAATCAGAAAATGGGAAATTACCATTAAGGGTATTGAGTTGTAAAGGAAGAGATAAAAATGGGAAGGGCATTTTGGTCATTTCACAGGTTAAACCGCTTTCTCCCCTGGTTAAATCGAGAAATGAGAGAAAAGAGAGAGAAAGAGAGAGAGAGAGAGAGAGAGAGAGAGAGAGAGAGAGAAAAGAGAAGGAGGTCGAGACGAGGAAAAGGCGAAGGAGGGAGCTCGAGAGTCCGAGAACAGCGAAGCAAGGTGAGCATGTGTGGTTTTTATAGTTGTTGTTCAAGTTGGTACAGTGTGGTGATGAGCTCGGCCATGGCTTTGCCATGGTCGAGAATTGAAATAGATATGAGGTTTGAAACGGCAAGGGAGTAATCTCCCTTGCCAAATCGAGTTGGGGTTGGGGTTGGGAGCCAACCCCAATCGATGAAGAAGAAGAAAAAAAAAGAGGAAATGGAAAAGAATATCCAGAAAAATAGGAAAACATATGGAAAAATAGTATTTTGACCAAACAAATAGAAATTGAGGGATTTCTACGGAAAATGAGAAATTCAAAAGTCCGAGGAGACTTTATACCAAAGTTTTTACCTCAAAAAGCATAAAATGGTCATAATATGTTAGAAACTAGATTTCGGGATTCCGGATTCAAATGGGACTAGCTTAGAAGTATTAGTAAATGAATATTAGACTTAAATTTATAACAATTGATCCATTTCGGGTAATGGACTTATGTGGGAAGGTTTGAGGACCCCGAGGTGTGTACAAGTCGGTAAAACATAGGAAGCTCAGAACAAGTAAGTGAGACTCGTAGCTTTTATCAATTATGCAATGTAAAATAGTATTATTAGAGCATATAGTGTATTGGACTGGGAATGGGGCAATGTACTGTGATTTGGTTTTGTTTTATATAAATTGTTTTGAAATGGAAAATGAATTCAGAAAGAGGTTTGACGGGACTGATCGGCCTGGGGTTTGGAACTATGGTGGAATTGCTAACAATCACCGTGCCTCCAATGACTTGGAAATTATCCTGAACAATGCTTTCCATTTGAGTTGGCAGCTCATCAGTCATAAACCAATTAGATGAGCAGTGATTGGTTTAATGATGATGAGGGAGTGCGACTCTATGTTTTATGAGTTGGCAGCACATTGACAAGAATTGATTAGATACCCAGTGATTAGTTCTTGAAAATGTGAGAGAGTGACTCAATGCAGATACTGAAATTGAAATACAAATCACGGGTACATTGCAATGAACCAAGGAACTTGCATCTCTTATATATATTGTTTATATTGATTCATATGCTCCTGTAGATATGCATTTGATTCATACTGTTATATATTGCCTTGATATTAATTAGTAGTTGATGGTTGGTATGAGAGTCACTTACTGAGCATGTAGGAGCTCACCCACCTTAATATCTTCAGGAATGGATGTACGCTAGGACTTGGAACTCAGGAAAAGAAAAGACCAGGGGTTTAGTATATTCTCTACGGTGCAGTGAGTTTCCTGTTATATATATTGTAATGTTTTATTATTTTGTAATAATTGGGGTGGGAATACGAGTTCAATACCGATGTTAATGTCGGTATTTCATATCTTATGATTTATTGAAAAAGTTTTAAATTTTTCGCTGCGTTTGTTTTATTTATTTATGAAATATCAAGATATACAGGTTGTTATCAGGAATGAGTATAAGTGTGTTGGCTCTAATTAGGTCTGATCTGATTTACCAGGGCTTAATTAGGGTTTCGAGCCGAACATTCTCTAATTGAAATTAGGACAAGACAAGTCTTCCTGAAGATCAAATTCATTCCAATCGACTCTTGGACTGAGCCGAGTCTCCGTTTTATGAAGAATTTTCTAGCTAATTTCTATAATTTATATATATACATGTAAACTGTTTTTTTAAAATATTATATAAACTATTTTTTTCCAAACATGCACGTTCTGCTAATTTTTTTTTATAGGAAGCCCAAGCCCATTGGGCTTAAGCCTTTTTCATCCCTTTGTGCATTAACGCACAAGCTCTTCATCTCCTTGTGCATTCATGCACAAGCTCTCCTGCTTCCGTGAACACACAATAAGGACGTGCTTGTTTGACCAACAGCTCACGTTGGCCGAACCAGCACCTCGGTGGTGCTCCTCGCGCTGCGTTAATCAACATCGATGGCTGATCGACGCCATGTTGTTGTCTTGCCAAAAACCACCAACATCAAAGTATATGCATTAATTAACAAGATTAAGCATGCATTGGGATATAACTTCAAGAACATGGGGGTTTTGCTAAAAATCATTGTTAAACAAAGTTTGCTAGAAATTCTAGAGTTTAATCAAACTCTTTTTATTAAAAATAGTGGCATTGTTCAAACATTTCAACATATTTTCATTTTTTGAAAGAAAACCCCAATTTGCAAGCATAAAGCCCAATTTCAAGCAAAACTTGTGAAAACCTAAAATGCACATGACAACCAAATTCAAGGCTCCATTTTGATTCTAAATAATTTAAAAACCCATTTGAAACTGTTGTACACAAAACTCCCATGATCCATAGCTCAAATTTTAAATTTTAAGTGCATGAACTTGTAAAGTTGTTACCTTGGATTGAAGCTTGATGATTCTAACACTTTGGTCTCATTGATTGATGAATCCCTCCTTGATTCGTAAATTTCCAACACAAGTCTTATTCCAGGAGCTCTGAATTCTTGTTTGGGGAAGGCATGCAAATGAAGAAAGGGTCTAAGTTTGGTATCTAGTTTGTGTTTACACATCCCTACAACAATCTAATAGTCATACATGACTCCTACACCTCCACTAATTCAGCCCAAATGACTCACCTTGTTGACACATTTGAGAGGGAGTATGTGCTAATACACATCCCGAGGCATATCCATGTCTCCTCAATTTTTTGTTCATCTATAGGACATCTAATTTGATGTGCATTAATTAAATACCTTATGTCATGAAATGAATTAATTAACACACATTTGACTAAATTTAGACTTACCGCAAGTCTAGCTACCTAGTGCCCCGGCTCATACGCAACTCGAGGCACTTTCCCGCGCTCGCCGAATCGTTGACACTATCGCACTTAATAATTCAAAGAATAAGGTACACACATACAATTCACTAAGCATTCACCACATCAATTATAAAAAATACATCGGCCACGTGCCTCGGTCAGTGCACGTGTCCCAACGCGGGTCCCACATCACAAGTCGGTGACACGGATTACGGCCAAAATCTAGATTTTGAAATTTGGGCTGTGATAAATATTCCCAACAAAATGGAAATTTCGTCCATGAAATTAGATTTAACTAGGGTGAAATCTTTCTAAAGCGCACTCAGCAGGGATGTACCGTTTACCCAATCCCTCTAACCTCACTTACTTGGACCCGTTCCAACGTGAGTAGGTGATACTAACTCTCTAACTGGTGGCATAGAACTAACCGAACTAGTGTATGGTCATCCCATAAATTACAAACTCATAGAATCTTTTAGGAGCGGATATCGAATTCACTTAGAATTCGTGCACATAGCTTGGTAACTCACTTTGATTTCCTAACCCATACAGTGTTGTCAGGTGGATACTGCATTCATACAGAATCGCGCACACAGATTCGTGCCTTCCATTGATATCAGACTCACACAGAGTCACGCACACAGCTCCATGTCATTCTTTGAAGTAAGGACTCACACAGAGTCAAAGCATACCATTTTACTCCGCTTAGGCTCTCACATAACCTGAACTCATGCTCACCCATAATCTTTGCACACCACCTAATCAGACCCACACAAAGTCCTAACACATAACCCCATTCCCTCTAAACTCACACAAGGTCCTGGCATACAACCACATCCACCACTTTAAAATAAAGACTCACACAGAGTAAGTGAATATAACTAGATATCCTTTTCAAAGGAGAGGCTTACACAGAGTCAGATGCATCGCATATAGTTGGCTCTTCCCTTTGAAAGTTGACCCACACAAAGTCGTCTCACATAGCTAAATATTTATCATACTTCGAAAGGTATATTCTCACAAAATTCCTCACAACTACTCACACAGAGTACTTCCTAACAATTGACTTACACAGAGTCATTTAATGACTGACTCACAAATAGTTGACTCTACCCCTGACTTACATAGAGTCAATTCAAATCCCAGACTCACCTAGAGTCTCCTCAAGTCAGATCTAAACTATAGGCCCAACAATATAAATTAGTTCCATGACGCAAAAATAACTCTTACCCGACACTGGGTCTTATGTGTGCTCTAAATCCGAATCTGCAACAACGTGGGCTCTCTTCCGTAAAGGCGGGTGTGCGTCACCAAGCGACGTGCTCGCCAAGTGAGGACAATACGTAGCGATGTGCCTCAGCTGTCTGCAACGATAACATATCCTCTGCCCCCCACCACGCGGCATACTCGCCAGCTGAGGATAATATGGAACGATGTGTCCTGGTTGTCTACAACAATAACATACTCTTTGCTCTTGCACAATACTGTCTCCACTCTGAAAATCACGCGACTGTTGTCGTGGTACTGGTGGAGCATATGTAATTGGTGCCTCGTCCCTCTAGGACCGCATGTCTCCTCTCTTCTGTCCTTTACCTCCTGTCTACTCCGATCATAATCTCCTATTTGCTCACAAGACAAGGTTTGACTCAAGGCTGTCTCATTAGCAACCCTACTCATATAATAGGTCTTATGGAAGAGTACGCATTCATATATTTTGCTAAGGGTCTTAGCGCTTGTGCTGACCACGTGGTAGCCGATGTCTGCTCTCAGACCAACCCAAAAAATGGTATACATCCTCTGACTCGTTCCTAACTAAGTCTCCAGCAAACTGCCTCAGATATCCATATTGGACTCTGTATTGCATGAAGGACTCATCGGACTCCTATTTCAAGTTCATAAACTCTCTCCTCAACCTCATCATGACCGTTGGAGGAAAGTACTACTAGTAGAATGTCCCCTTGAACGCCTTTGATGATCCGAAGTCTCCATCAGTAGCTATCATAGTGAGCCACCAGACGTCGGCATCCCTTTGAAGTGTATATAATGACAAGTTTGAGCACAGTCGATCCTCTATCCCCAAAATTCGATGTAGCTTCTTTTGCAACAATATCCATCCCTCTATCTTCCCAAAGTCTCTCGCTCCGTCATAGTACACTGGCTGAAGTCGGAGGAAATCCTTCACCAGCTGAATCTCGATTGCTGAACTCAAAGTTGTAGGTGTGGGGGTCAGTGTCACCTCAACTACCTCTGCCGTCAGAACAGTCATTACTTGAAGAGTCGGCGTCACTATTGTACCCTGAGTAATGGGCGTATATGGTTTTGATGTTGTCGCTGGAATAGTGGTCGATGTGGTAGTAGGCTCTAATATCGGATGTGTAGTAGTTGTAGGAGTAGTGGCCACGGCCTGAGTAAGTGCGGTGATCTGTGCTGCCATGAAGGTCATGAAATCAGCCATTTGGTGCCCCTATGTCAATACACGGTCAGACAACCTCTGATTGTCGTCATCTGATGTAGTAGGAGGCTGATTCCATTAAAACATTTAAACTATGAAAACTAAATCATACCTCGGTTGCAATATACCTTTCAGAATGTTAATCGATCTTTAAAGCGCTGCCAATGACGAACGCCCTCTACTAGCTGTCAACACAAGAACGGCGGACGAGATTCAAAGTGCTAGCTTCGAGAGAATACCAAACATTTGGTTTCTCTCCAAAACAATTCAGAACGTACCAGTCAACCTTAATTCGTTTCTAAAATGAAAATTAGAGTTTCGACCCTTAATTTTTCATACATGTATTGTAACTTAAAACGTCTATTTATACAATGCTTGTATATAGACGGTTAAGTAAATTACACATATACCCCTACTCAAGAAGAGTAAGTGTAATACACCACAGGGACGTTTCTGTCATGAATTTTATTCATCCTTCCGAACCATTTTAAAATCTCGCAAAACCATTCTTAGTGTGCGACCCAATAGGCTCATACAACGTTGGCAATGTACCAAAACACATTTTGGTATACAAGTCATAAGCGTTCTCTAACAAGACATTATGACTACCGAAGTTGTACAAAGATCAAATCGATACAACCTAATCAATAATGTATATAACATCCTTTTGTCATACGATATCCTTTTGATCAAATATAAGACATGGAATTGTCATCCAACATGTTCGATCGTACTAGTCTCGATCTCCAAGTAGACTGAAAACATCCAAGTGACATTGATCAATATCAATTCACTTAGACTAGGCCTTTTAACAGTCTAACACATCGAGGGATCCACTGGATATCTCTCTCTATATGAGAGGGACAAATTTTATCTCGATTACACAACTTCACCACATTATTCACACAGTAACCAATCACAACCTTTATAATCGTCCGGTTAAAGACAGCGTTTGATTGCTTCAAATCACTGTATTCTTAATGTTGAAGTCTCAGGTAATCTCAAGTAAAAAGACTGAATAATATACATATCATGAGAAACAACTATGACTTAATCCATGTGATGTTCTCATAGCGGGTCGGTCCAGTACTTTGTTCCCTAACAAGTACTCATGATCTTGATTTGTATTCCTATGCGTATGATCATCGTATGATCATCAATCAAGACTCACACTAGTCTTAATTCATTATAGTTCCCAATATAATAATCAACTAGGGACATTTAGGATATTTCTGTAAATACCCATGGATTTTATTATAATGTAAACATGCAAATCAATTATAATAAACAACAAATGAAATCCTCTATTTTATTGACTAAAATGTATTCATAAAGACTATTAATGGATTGACCTAGGGCACATTTCCCAACATTATGAACTCTGAATTTTATTGTTGTAGAGACATGCAATGAGAAGCAAAAGAAATGGCTTAAGTGTGGTATATATAGTGGGGGTTTTCATCAAGTGTGTTTCCACTTAAGTTTAGGTTGATCTTGTGGCTATCAATGACTCATACCTCCTCAAGTTTCCTGCCAAGTGACTCACATTGTTGACATAAGTCTCATGGGAGTGTGTGCTGACATGTATCTCGAGGTACGTCCTATGTTTCTCAATTTTTTGTTAACAACTATAGGACATCTAACTTGATTTGCATTATTTCAAATACCAAATGGTATGAAATAACTTAATTGAATTACATTTGACTAAGTTTAGACTTACCACCAGTCTAGCTACCTGGTCCCCACTTTCACACAACTCGAGGCGCATCGCCACTCGCATCTCGACGCTTATAACTACATGAATTGACTTAATTAGTCTACACATTTACATAACACTAGGCATACACCACAAAAAATATAAAATATACCTCGATCATGTGCCTTGGTCGGTATGCGCATCTCACGCGTGTCCCACGTCACGGGTCAGTGATCCTGATTAAGGAATTAATCAAGAGTTAGGAATTTGGGCCGTGACATATTAGCAGAACCGTCTACTTAAAACACAATAGCTTCTTTCCACTGACATACTACGATTACCCCACATATTTACTACATGTACCTCACTGGTATATATACATTACATTACATTGAAAATTCGGCCACGGAAAAACTGATATTTGTACATGCCTATTGGTGGTAATGTACCATCTCCTAATGTGAAGTGCGGTTATGTCTGTCCAACATACTACAAATACCCCACACATTTACTACATATACCACCATTTATATGTACATTATATAACGTAGAAAACATCGATATTTGTACAAGATGGTGGGTGGTCAAATACTGTCTACTAGTGTTAGTCTTGTTGTGGGATGAGTGTTGTTGTCTTGAGTATGACTGAGTCCAATGTATGGTTTCCCACGAGAAGTGCGACACCCTTCTTAGCCGATAAACGCTTCATCTAGCTATGCTTTATTGGGAAAAAACATTTTGTGAGGGTGAGTTCTTTACATTACTCGTTATATGTTATTTATAAATTTCATTCTTTATTGTTGAATGATCATACGGTAAATATTTTGTTTGCAGCCAATCATGAGCAGTGAAGCACCTTTACCACTAACTGTGCTACAATGGGAACCATACATGGAGGATCAAAGCAAGACATGGGAGGTCGGTTTCAACATTTTATCCGGGTGCATGTCGCATACTAATGTTACCCCTGGGTTAATTTATGAGGCTTAATGTATGCAAAAAATAAAAGGTATTGCGATTGGAAGTAATCGATATTGAGGTAAAGGTTTTGGTAAGTAGTAGTCATCACTTGTTTAGCATTACGGTTAACTAAGTCTGTGATGCTTAATGAACCACACATTTGTACTTAGATTACCCCATGAATGTATTACTTTGTATTGTGAAACACATAGCGGATGGAGTAGACCGCATGGATGGACACCATTTCGGTATATGTCGACCGTAATGCTTATAGTACCCCATTAATGTACTACTTATACCCCGTTAATTATAATTTGAATTATTGGTGCGATCATATTCCACCAATGGGGGTTGATAGTTTTAGTTACGTTATGTCGTCATTAAGATGAATATGTCGGCACTTCCCTATCGTCAGTCAGTAACATGCGGCGACACTACATGACCACCATGTATCAAAACACAAAATATTTGACTTGTATCCTTTTTCGATGCAACAAATTATCAAGTTAAAACTACTAAACAAATAATAAGCCCCGACAACATAGAACATACACATCACATTAACATACAATAAGTTCTCAAGCCCAACCAATTGTTTGACATTTGTAAAGGAAATGATTATGGTGCACATTGTTCATGAAGAAAAAAAAACCATAACTGATCCTTCACTTTGCCTTTTGCCTATAAGTGAGAGGCGCGTCAGTAGAAGCAATACCTCCCTCGCTTTGATTTGCAGTGGCGGAGCTTTGGCTATAATCCCCGGCTCCAGAAAGGTAGGCTATTACTTGGTTCACCATTTCGAATGCATTGTCTGACGTAACACTTGACTTTGACATGCTTCGGTAACGCAAAGCGACATATAATGCGCAACGATTACGCTGTTGCAAAGAAAAATCAAACGTCAACAACAAAACATAGAACATCACACGAGTGTTATAATCAGAAACAAAAAACAATAATGCTAAAACTCTTTCCAAAGTAGGCTCGTCCTCATGGACAACAATGCCAACAAACTCAGGATTACACGCAAAGGGATGACTGACCGAGTGAAACTGTGACGACCCTAAATTTTCAATGCATTTGAGTACGCCCAGCCTAGACCCGTGCAGACCCTGAGTCAGTACTCAGCGAGCCTTATGAGCCTAGTCAGCCTCCAATTAATCAATTTGACAATTTATGAAAAAGTTATTGCAATTATACGCAGCGGAAAAACTAAACAATTATTGAAAAATAACTCAATCAAAACGGTGGGTGCAGATATCCCTGAGTGCAGCAAGGGCAAGGGCCCTCTACTTGGTGATTTGCTTTGAGGACCTCTCAAAGTATGCGACTTCAGGATTAGGTTAGATTGTTTCATGTTTATCGATGATTGTATGATGTTTTATATATACGATGTTGGTTATTGAATTGGGGATCATTTTTTTGAGATGGATACAATGAACACTCGGGGTTTCCACATATATATATTAACTTCCTGATTTTTGCTTGATTGAGTTATTTCCCAATAATTGTTTAGTTTTTTCGCTGCGTATAATTGCAATAACTCTTTCATAAATTGTTAAATTGATTAATTGGAGGCTGACTAGGCTCGTTAGGCTCGCTGAGTACCGACTTGAAGTCTGCACGGGTCTAGGCCGGGCGTACCCAAATGTATTGGGAAATTGGGGTCGTCAACAACAAAACATAGAACATCACTTCAGTGTTATAATCAGAAACAAAAAACAATAATGCTAAAATTCTTTCCAAATTAGGCTCGTCCTCATGGACAAAGATGCCAACAAACTCAGGATTACACGCAAAGGGATGAATGACCGAGTGAAACTAATAAACATAATCATTAGTAGTTTGGGATGGATATCCGGCCTTTTTACAATGACGCTCAGCACTGACAACATGGTATTCCCAATCCTCCTAAAATTAGGCATCGAATGTGTACTTCATGGAGTATGATGTCACCAAGCTACTCTTATCCACGTTAATGGGTCAGAAAGGATCTTTCGATTTACTTTGAACGTAACCCATTTCCTCAAAACCCGGTCCGGATTGTGTCGTTCAATACTTAAGAGACTTGTTGTAGAAGGTAATTTCACTGATAGGTGGTGAACCCCTCGAATTATTTTCCTAATAAACCTATGAAAAACAAAAAAAAAGTCAAGTTGGTTACTGTTTCATAACAATGTAACACAAATAAAACCAACAAAGTTGAGTGCCTCACCTCGTGGGCTCTAAACAAGTCTAGACAACCCCTAAAATGAGGGAGAATGTCATTAGACTGCCCCAGTTCCTTTTTATGGTGCCACTTCATCACCCGGGACATACTTGGCTTGTAATCTCTACGTGGAACGGGCTCAATGAATGGAATACAGTCATGCATCCAACCTTATTGGAAACAACTTTGTTATGATTTAACAAATGAAAATAAACACAGGAATATTAGTGTTGAATTAATACCTCCAACAATGTCATGTAACCTGCAATTTGGGTGGCCCCAGTGCGACTAGCAATGCCGAGTTGGCAGTACAGTTAAGCTAGTCTCGTAGCCCCCTAACCATATGAACTAATGTCCTCCACGTTGTCCAAGAGTTGAAGGAGATTAAGGGAGACTCTTGTAGCAGACTTGTCCGTAAAAATGGTGGTTTCAAGAAGGAACAAAATATAAGCTTAAACAAGGCAATTGGGCTGAGGGAATACGTCTTCTCCTCTCTCCCTGTCTTCCTGTCTCAATCCTCTAAATTGGGCAAAGAACTGATCCTTCAACCATGCTAAACTCAATTTTTGGTTAGGATTCCTCTTCATCTCATCCTCTACAAACTGTGCTAACACCCTTAACAACCGATTAGTCAACGTTATCACCTCAGTGTGATCCTTAGTTTTCGTAACTGCAGTCTATCCAGTAATCGGGATCCCGAGTAGTACCTGCACGTCGTCAAGAGTGATAGTCATCTCACTGAATGGTAAGTGGAATGTGTTAGTCTTCGGCTGTTACCTCTCTGTAATGGCAAACACAAGAAGCCAATTATATCGGTCATATAAGATGTACCCCAATGGTCGTAAACCAGAGTCATTGATGAGCTTGTCAACTCTTTCCTTCTCAGGGTATTGTGTGATAGTCTCCCAAGGAGTGATCAGAATACAATTATTGATTAACTTTAAATATCCTCGATCCTTACAAATATAAAAGAGTTGATTTGCCTAAACATATTGACATTTTCTAACAATTAACATTAACAAATGAATGAAGATCTCAATGTGTCCTGGTTATTCCAAATATCCACTAAGACATGGTTTTCGAATGACGACAAAAGCGATAAATCTGATGGCCCACAGGAAATGAAGTAGACATTTCGTTTGCATTGCCAGTCGATCTACCAGTTGTAGATGGACAAGCAGCCAAGTCTTCTGTAACGTTTGAGTTGTGTGCAGAATCTATTGAAGGGGTACAACTCCCTTCGGTATGCACCGGGGCCTTTACATTAACATCCTTATCTTTAACTTGTCGCCTTTTTAGAGTTGGGTTTTCATTAATTTTCTTTTGGTGCGATGCAGTCATACGTTGCCTTGAGGGTTGCGATGAAGCCTCTCGCTGGGTCCTTGCAGCACCTGTGGTGCTCGTAGAGGCAACGGTGACATCCTTGGCATCCTTTTTTTTCATTGTGGCGAATGATGATTTCTCGCAGACATCTTTTGTTTGGCCATACCTAAATACATAATAAATGGTAAAGTATAATTAGTTCAAAAAACAGAGACAAAATATCAATAAACGTGACAAACAATTCGATTTCCTAATTGTGAGTTAAACAGATCCGAGACAAATACCTATGATATCAGCTAAAACTAACTGATAGGGCTCTAAACATAACGGTTGTTTACTGCTGCCAGTAGAATTTTTTGACGGTCGTATGTGACAGACATCCTTAAAAGGTGTCGGTCTGTGTGGCCGGCACCATTGAGATCGTCACTTTCAACAAACCCTAAAACTAATCCGTAAACATAACAACCAATTAACAAATAAACAATGATGAAACAATCGCAAACTCAAGGCGAACAAAACTCATGAAAAATTAAGGTAAATAACTTATTGAATACACCGGAGGCGGACGAAGGCCCTTTTTCATTTGTCCCTTATAACCCCTGGTCATATGTATTTGGGCTCTTAACCCCCTGGTAATATGTCCGTTACCAAATTTTGTCGCTTGTAACCCCCTGGTCATATATCCGTGAGGCCGGCTATGTGCACCCCAGTCAACACTCAAGGCACCCCATTTTTTTCAATTGTATGTGTAATGACTCATGTGCCCTTCAACCTAAATCTACAACAAAAACCCAAAAAATTAGAATTACCAAGGCACCCCACCCCATTTTTGAGCTTGGTTAATCCCATTTAATCCCTATACCTCGGTCCCGTCGACGATCGGTCACGACGTTATTGGCTGAAAGAGTTTATACAAGGTCGGTATCCTCATCCATTGTTCAGTTATTGAGTGTTTGAATCTTGCGTTTGGTGTGTTTTGGTGTTGACAATGGTGGTGTTTGATGATTCTCGTTTACTTAGGGTTTGGAGCAAATCGTTTGGTGTTTTAGTGTACAATGGATGAACAAAACCCAAGTGAGGATGAATCGAGGCAGTTGGAGGTGAGTTTTAAAGTTTTTTTTAGGTATAGGGTTTCTCAATATGTAAATGTACCACGTACACGATTGTTTCAGCCACACAGGATCGAGATATCTGTATATATATCGGTGACACACAACCAATACTTAAACATAATTCTCGGTAGTAGATAACCGAACATTTTATGTAAAAGGTTGCTAGTGGACTCGGTGGTCGTGTGTCGAGATATATTGAATGGTCTCGATTGTGACCTACCGAAACTATTCTTTACGTGTCGGACCTGTACTACCAAGAATTGCATTTTTAAGGATTTTCTAACTTTTAACACCGAGTACTTATGATATTTGAATTCTTCTTGCAGGAAGTGACATCGACAAGTGCATTTGAAGATATCTCTTATCTTTTCAAACGGGAGGCACCATTGCAAACTAGAAAAGAGGCACTCAAATGGGTTTAAGAGACAGGACGTGCTAGAAAGTTTGTCCTGGTTACAAAGAAGTCTGATGCTGGAGGGAATGGCTGTAGGGGAAGGGTCATAATTACGTGTGAGAGATATGGAATATATAGGGGTATTTCCCAAAGAGTTGGAATTGCTAAAGCTGAACTAATTGAGAAGATACCACGTAAGTTGACAAACGCAGAGGAAGAGGACAACACAAGACCAATCATGGGTACGAAAAAATGTCAGTGCCCTTTTCTTATTCAACTCAAGGAACACCCAGACTCATATTGCTATGTAAGTGTGGTATGTGACATGCACAACCACAACTCTGCGAATTCCTTGAAAGGGCACTCATATGCTGGAAGATTGACTCAGGATGAGGCAGCTATTTTGGATCAGATGAGTAAGGCTAATGTTAGGCCACGACAGATCCTAAACACTTTGAGGTAAAGGGATAAGAACAATGCTTCAACATTGCGGACAATATACAATGCACGACAAAGGAATCGAATTAAAGAAGCTGGTGGGAGAACTCAAATGCAACAACTCTTACATTTATTGAAAGACAATATGTATCTGTCATGGCATAGGAAGGACCCCGAATCGAATGTAGTTACAGACTTGTTTTGGTTCCATCCTGACTCCATCAACTTATTAAGGTCTTTTCCATACGTTCTTCTAATGGACTGCACATATAAGACCAATAGGTACCGATTGCCGTTATTGGAGATTGTTGGGGTCACTTCGACAGACATTACATTCTCGGTTGGGTTTTGTTTTTTATCTTCAAAGACTATGTCCAACTACACATGGGCATTGAACATTTTGAGAGGTTTACTAGACGGGTGGTCTACACCTAGTGTTTTTGTCACTGATAGAGAATTAGGCCTTATTAATGCAATCGAAGAAGTTTTTTCCACTATGTTCCCACCAGCTTTGTACATGGCATATCAACAAAATGGTGTTGAACAACACTAAAAAGATGTTCGCATGAAATGATGACTTTCAACTCTTCAATAAGAGGTGGACGAATTTGATGTATACTACAACTGAAGCATCATTCGAGCTTATGTTGGTTACCTTACGTGTTGAGTATGCAGATGTGAAAGGTCTGCTTAATTATTTGGAGGATACTTGGTTGCGGGATTACAAGAATAGATTTGTACGTGCATGGACAAATCCACTTTTTCATCTTGGAGAAACCACAACGCAAAGGGTTGAGTATGCACATTCTACTCTCAAACAGCATCTCGACACATGTACTGCAAACTTCGAGGCGTTGTGGAGTGTAATTCATGGAATGTTAGACATATAACATAACAGGATCAAATCGTCATTTGAGGTTAGTTTGAATGTTGTGCAACATGGATATATGGATGGATTGTATCGCCGTTTGCGGGGTTATGTATTCCTGAAAGCGCTTAAGTTGATTCGTAACGAGATTGAACGTGGGGTGAATGTTGGGACAGACCGGAGCTTATGTGGTTGTGACCTACGTACCACTTGTGGGCTTCCGTGTGCACACGAGCTTAATGTACATATTTTAGCTGGTTCACCTATACCACTTGAAGACATACATGTGTATTGGCAGAAGTTGAGTATGGTACCCGATGCATCAGTGAATCGGACTGCCTATAACTTGAATGACGAGCTTCAAAGAGTTGTGTCTAAGTTTGAAACATTCAGTGATGAGGATTCGCGTGTTAGGACTATTCAACAACTAAGAGAGATTAGTTGTCCTTCCTCGACGCCATGTATTGCACCACAGGCAAAAGTGAAGACAAGGGGGAGACCGAGTCTTGATAGTTATGGTAATTATGTTATAGGGAGCAAGAAAATGAAGAAAGGGAAGAGAGGGATGAAGAGGAAAGCCAAGGAAGATGATACTTCTACGACGAGAGATCCAAGTGGCTTTGAATATGTACTTACACCCGCTGAGGCAGCCAGTACGCGAAGGAAAGTAAAACAAGTTAGGAATAAAGTACATCGAACACGTGGGGCATCTATGGGAGTATCTGAGATTGGATTCATTCACACTATACAACCGGATTGGATTCAACATGTTGAGACTACAGTAAATGTGGATAGCGATGGAAATTGTGGCTTCCGTTGTGTTGTCGCCGGTCTTGGATTCTCAGACATAGATGGTTGGAAAAGGGTTAGAACAGCTATGGTTAATGAACTACAAGAGAACCAAGAGTTTTGAAAGGATTTGCTTGGAAGTTACTTCGACCAAGTTAAGGGAGCTGTGCAATTCTTTGAAGGTAAGGATGTCGGGTCCGACAAGTGGATGACCCTTCTAGACATGGAACTTCTAATTGCAACAACATTTAATGTTGTGCTTGTCAACGTGTCATATGGTTGTTGCATGACATTTCTTCCTCTACGTAATGCCCCTTCGCCTATGAAAGATTGGGTAGTTATTGGCGTTACAAATGTCAACGACACTCATTGGGTTAGGGTAAGTTTTTAGCGTTTGTTTCAAATTTTGGTTAATATGTCAATGCACGTTACTTATTCTTTCTTTTATGTTGCTCCTCCATTTGACAGGTCATATTCAAGCCTAATTTACCGGTTCCCCCTGTATTCTTGGTGTGGAAGAACTTCGCGAATGTTGATGCTCAAGGGTAGGGTTTTGGTATTAACATCCAAGCACAAGTCCCGATTCAATCTTCTCATCTACACACGCCCTTCGTGGTAGACTTAGCGTCGCCTTAAGCAAATCACATAGTAAATTATTTGTGGAATGTTCGGCAAACTTGAATTGATGTTGTTGAATGAATATTATGTCTTCGAAACTTGGCATGATGCTTTTGTGTACTTTTGTTGATGTATGTACTTGAATTGGTGTTTGTTGAATGGATAAATTCATGATATGCCAAGTTTGTACTCTCAATTAAAGGATCGGTTACAGAAGGTCGAAAACTACACCCAAGTCTCAGACATAAAGAACCGTGACACCCATTGTAATCTCAGACATTAAGTTTCGTGAGCAGCCATCAATGGGGTGCCCTAAATACTTCAGTTACATGACATTGATATTCTTGCTAAATTACGGTAACAGATGACCAAAAAGTAGACCATAGTAACAGAACATTATAACCGATTTACTGCAAATAATTGCGGTAGTATGTGGCCGATTCAATGTGTGTTCCTTGCATGTGAGCATCGGTTAAATGCATCCGAGACCCTTACATACCAATCGGTTGTGCATCGTCGAGACTAATTCATGAATTACGGAATGACATAACCGATTTTATCTGCAAAATTGTGATAATAGGAGGCCGAGTCGTTATGTGTAATCGTTGCGTAATAATCTCAGTGATGAACTACCGAGACCATACATAAGTTTCGGTACCACATGACCGTAATTTAGACATTACTTGCGGGTGTGCATGACCGAGACTATATAAAATTAGGCCAATATGGCAGTGTTCGCATGGAGGCGACCGAGCTCAATGGACCAATCACGGTCATGCATAACCGATAATTCTCAGTAGTTCTCGTTCCTGCATGGCCGTGGATTTCTCTGTGGTAACTTATTGCAAACATGGCAGTGACAAAAATAGAACAACAAATAGTAGTAGTAGAACACATCAATTCAAACATGAGCAACAAGTCAAACATTATCAATTCAATAGAACAATACCGAAGAAGGTAAACAATACCAAATTAACAAGTTAAACATCATCCATCATCAAATACCAAACAAGTTAAACAATACCAAATGAACAAGACAAACAACATGTTTTTTCACTTGAGCCCTTTTTCTTTCTTCGCTTTGCGACTAACATATGTTGTCGTGGGGGGCTTCCTCTTAGGTGGCGGGCTAGAACTTGGGGTGGGCAGAGGGGCATTCTTTCTCACCGAAGGCTCAACAGAACTTGGGGTAGGCACATTTTCGGTTGGGGTACTGTCATGTTGTGAAGGAGCAGTAGGTGCACTCGGTGTTGTGGTGTTGGTCGTGGTGGTGGTGGTACCTGTACCAAGACCCCTACCTGTCAAGTAGTCCACGACATCATTCGCCATTTTCTCAGTAGCCTCCACCTTGGCCATACCCGCCGGCAAGTCTATCCATGCCAATACGTTATCCAATGCCCGTCGATTACACTGTTCAAAACCAATAGAAAAACTATAAATAAATAATACAAAAGAAATGTGATAAACTAACTTAAATTCAAATGGTTGCAAGGCTCTTACCTCCAATAACTCATTATCACCAACCGTATCAGGGAAGTCATCACTGTGCGCTGGGTTCTCAATGGTAGGATGTGAAACTCGTGTGAACCATGGCAGATATTCTGGTGCAGCCATGAACTCGAACCTCACCTTCTCCCCTCGATCTTCAACAGAGAGTGAATGGCTACGCCACCTTTCCCAATTCTTCGGTTGGAATGAGTACTTAACCGAGTATTTTATTGCAGTGCGGCCTCGGTTTGCTTCGAGGGGACGATATGGAGACAACGGTATTCCTTGAACATGGCCAAGATGTCGAAGGAACCTCTCCGGATGGTATGGCTCCACAACTTTCATGTAATTCAGACAACCAGAGTAGGAGGCCATCGGTAGAACAATACCGACTGTCCTGATGTCACTGTATGGGTCCCACGTCATCGACACCAATGAAACAAACAATTTATATTAAAATATGAAGTTTGATAAATTGGAATATCAAACTCAAAGTAATAAAACAAAGTACCTCACTTGGTCGTAACCTATCAAGGTCCTACGAATACTACTTAGCTTGTCCACGTTAGCTACCATGTCTTATTTCTATACCCACCTCGAGACACGTGGCTGAAGGTGTTCCATGTATTTCGCATTCGACGCAGCAAGCTAGAGTGGGAAGTGCTCGTATACCCAACCCTAAAAAAAGAATCAACAAAAATTAAAAAGTACTGGATTTGTATTGGCCGATTCACAAGTAATGCACAAGAAATATGTACCTCGAGCAAAGTTAGGTACCCCGTAATCTGCGACACTTCTACCCTGGTGGCTGACCCGAGATGACGGTAAAGATAAGCAAGAGCAGCAGCACCCCATGCGTAAGTCCCAACCTCATCCAAGTTCTCCAGAAGCTTCAGTAATGAAATTGAAACTTGTGACCACTCTTATCGGTGAATAGGGTGCAAGAGAGCAAGTACAAAAAGTATGCACGTGCAGTGCATTCCACTGGAGGGTACGTAGTAGGAGAATTGGAAGTATTGGAAGACTTGGACTTGGGTGGGCAAAAATGACTCTTCAGCCAAACTACTCGCACTGTGAGACCCTTCGTAATGTTAACCTCTTCCTTTGCTTCGTCAGGGGAAATCCCGAGCAGTTTTGAAACTAACTCAATCGCATCCTTGCGGGACTCCTCTATGTACCTTGAAAAATTCCCAACCGCCACCACCTTGCCCGTCATCGGGATCTTCAGTAAAATGCTCACGTCCTCGAGCGTGATAGACATTTCACCAAATGGTAAATGAAATGTATTGGTCTCCGGCTGCCACCACTCGACAAAAGCTGATATCACCTCCTTATTGGCCTTCCGATAGGAGCAGTCTATTAGTGGAGCCAAACCCGACCTCTGAATGATTCTTTGCAGTCCCTGGGTGTCGGGGTGACAAGATTGTAAATTCCACTCAGCTATTTGAGCCTCGTGGTTTATGCACTTAAGCAATGGTCGATGCTACAAAAAAAAACATAATTCATAAATACATTATCGTATATGAATAGCAAAAGTAATAATTTGATTGAAAATGAATTGATATTTTGCCAAAAAAAGGCTACATACCTCATTATTCCAAAGTGCTGCCGCAACATGATCCTTAAAACTCTTCAACAAAGAGCGGTCAATAGGACCGCCAGGGAAAGGAGCAGATGGGTCATCTTCGGCTTCCACAACATTCCCACCAACCACACCGCTACTACTCCTAGTTACTTTTGGTTGGGATGTGGTGGTTTCTTCCATTGCGGCCCTGCGGGCCTAATCCCCATCGGCACCACCCTGACTACTGCTCCCCATAGGGATATGAGATGCCTCATCCTCGACGTTATCCCTCACCGGTCTGCGTCCACGTACACCCTCAGTAGCTTGCACTTTCGCCTTTCGATATGATGCAGTTTGTGCCTTCCTCTTACCACGGACATCATAAGTAGAGGGAGCAGCAGCAGGAGCAGAAGGAGCAGCAGCAGGAGCAGAAGGAGCTGCAGGAGCAGTAGGACCAGAAGGAGCAGTAGCCACGACAAACGCTCGTTGTGATCGTGCTCGTTGTGCTCTCGTGGGCTCTCCATCGACATCCTCTCTAGATACGGTACATTTTCCTTGAGCCATATCTGATAGAGAAAGACATTGTAACCATATAATCTCTTGTGCAACAAAAAAAAAACCTAAAAAAATATATTTTCAACACTAAATCGGTATGGCATAACTGATAGCAAAACAAAAATGTCGGTATACCATATCCGAAACCTAAGGCAAAATTTCGGTATGACGAAACTGAGATCTATCACAAAGTATCGGTATTTATCCTCCGAGACTAAGCCTACGCATAAGTAATATACGAGCTTCGATTTACTGGCACCGAAATAAAAACAAGAATCTCGGTTACTTGTGTCCGAAATGTAATGAAATTTTATATGGGCTAAGTGTCGTTTGGATACAAACGAGAAGTACTCATAAGTCTCGGTATGGTATTTCTATGATTAATGACTACATCACGGTCCTGTGTGGCCGAGTATTACGGGTTTGCAAGAAAACCCAGATATTGAAGCATTTCATAGACGACTACAAAGAAAACGAACCAAATGAACATAAAATCGAACAAAAACTCAAACGTACCTTACTTTCCCTCTCGATTTCACAATAAACTCAAATCCGAACCTGTCCCTAGCCGCTGATCACTTCAACTGGGCGAAAAAACCTGTCCAACTCGAAAAAACCAGGAAGATGTGGGAGAGAACGATGAAAAATATGAGATTTAGTTGATTTCACCTCCAAATCACGATGGCAATGAGAGATTTTGTAGGAAATGAGGTTTCAAAAAAATGGAAACCAGTTCTAAGGTTTAGGGTATAGCCGAAATAGGTGGGGTGCCTCAGCCTTAGGGTTCAAGGGCATTTTCGTCCAATTTGGGGGTGCCCTGATAAATTCGATGGGTGCCCTTGTAAATGGGGTGCCCTGAGTGTTGACTGGGGTGCACATAGCCGGCCACTATGTCCGTTGGCCCTTTTTCATAAAGAAAAAAATATCATGGCCCCCCTACCCCACCTACAATTTTTGCATATACAATCTGGCCCCTAAAACTTTTGGATGTACCCCATTTGCCCTCACATATGCTTAATGACAAATTGATTAAAGTCTAAAATATCGGCCTCGACTCATACTTGCTAATCGCTCACTCGACCCTCTTTACACGACGAGCTTTCAATTTTGGTTTTGTGTATGCATCTCGTCTCATCTTCCCTTTCTATTTTTTTTTTTTAAATTTTACTTTATATGCGATAAAGGTAAATTACATTCATCAACTTAATTTTAGTGTTACTTTAATTAAAATCTCAAGAAATTGTGTTTTAGCAGCTTCATATATCGAATTCTCACGGCCCCGCCTCACACGCATGCGTTAGCTCGTAGATCTCCTCTACAAGCACTGATATTGTCCTCAACTTAAACACATTCAACTCTCAGGTATAAGCTTTTATCTCAAAATGTGTCGTTTTGGAAAGGGTTAATTAATTATATACTTTTTTATGAAGTTTTTTTAATCAACGTGGGACTAACTTGGCTCCGCATCTGGCCAAGTAGTTTGGCTCAGCAATTGGTCACAACGTTTGAGCTTAAGTTTTATATTGTGAATATAGGAATAGTTAAAATAATTAATTATAGTAATTGAGAATTCATGTCTAGTGTGATGAAAGATTATACAAGAAAAACTAAAAACGACTTTAGAATTTGTTAAAAGTTTTCCTTCCACCAATGAAATTGTTTTTGATAAAAGAAAAAATCAATCAATTTATTTTACCTTATCGAAACCATCCAATAAAACATGAATTAAAATAAGGCATGTATTGATCCATGGACACCTATTTGCATATGCACATATTATAAATCTTGCTTCTAACCTACCGAAAAAAAATAATCTTGCTTCTAAAATTGAATGGACAGCCTCATTATCAGAACGAGAAATATTTAAAAATGGCAAAACAATAAGGTCCAAGTGGTCTTTGATTCGACTTAGAATTGAGTCATCTTATTAATAAAAATTCTTTAATTGTAACTCTAAACTCATAATTATCATCTTTATACATTATTCAGTTTTTTAATGATCATACAAGAAAATCATTTTCAATTAGAAATCACACGACAATTTATTGTGAAAATTTTAAAATGTTAGTTCATTATCTTTATCATTAAACGTTAAAATTTGCTCGCGGGGACAACTTAAACTAGTATTAATGAACGGTAGTCAGTGGGAGTATCAATAACCAATAAATATCTTTTAAAAAAAATTTCTTTTATATATAATGTTTAAAAAATATAAAAATGGATAATTGAGAACTTAATTGGCAATAATGTTGAAAATTAATTAATTTATTTATTAATAAGAAACACATGATGCTTCACTTTATTTCATGGAAAGCCAAAGCTAGTCATCTTTCTTGATATTGATGGGGAGGTCGACGCCTATGGCAGTCATAAGAACACAAACAACGGTTAGGATCGTCTGGAGCGCAGTGACCCAATCCATGCTTGAAACGATGAACACATTCCACTGCACAATTCACCGGCTCACATGGCTCTGCTTTTGGAATCTAGATCATACACATCTCCTCTGCCACGCATCCTACTCAAAATATTCAACAATGTATAAATCCTCTTAAAAAATAATATTAACAAAAATTAATATAGTATTAATGCAAAGCAATTGTAAGAATTTGACAAAAAGAAAGCATTTGTAAAAAAATTAAAAATTAATAAATTGCAATAATAAAAATTACACTAAATTCGCTAGCTTCCTAGGATGCCATGAAGTAGGACGTCAACCACATACTCAACAGATGCACCCCATATCATGGAAAAACACATGATACAAGGTGTATCTAACAATGTATAAGTTGATGTATATCAATTCCTGTTATTCTAATAATTCTTGTAACCGTATATAACTACGAAGCATGTTAGAATAAGATCAACACTTGTTAAAAGTCATACCAACATTGAAGATGGAGAGAAGAGAAAATAGCAGTAGCAAATTTACAATCAAGTTCATGGTAGACACTTGTTTTCAAAGTGTATCTTCTCTTATTTTTATTTATGTTCTAAGGTGAGGCTAAACTATAAGGAAGGGCTGGTATTTATAGATTTATGTTCATCTTATCGCATTCATGATTTTTAGTTTGGTAAATTGAAGACAGAAGGAAACTCATATATTTATGAATTAATAAGAATGGGCTGGCATATATTTATATTTATAGACTTTTTGTGAATCTTAGAACATTTATGTTTTTAGTTTGGTAAATTGAAGAAATAAGGAAACTCATTTTTGGAATTATATTTGGAAAAAAATTGTTAATCTAGCCAGGTACATGTAATTTAAAAGGAAAGAAAGGTTCAATTTTATATCATTTTCACCGCGAGAATTTTGGGAGATCTCCATGAAAAAATGTTTTTTCCAATTTATAATTTCCTACGTGAAATTTGCATCATTTTTCGGCAAGGAATCCTTATGAGGAACTCTTTTTCATTAAGAGCATCTCCAATAATAATGTAGATTTAGTGCATAGATTGGTGCGTTGTCATGATGTGGGAAGGATATCTATCCCATATGGTATTAGATAGACATTCATATTCCAAAATGATCTACAATGGGTAATGTGGATTTAAAACATAAATTGTTACTTTTTTTTACTTTTTATAACAAACAATGACGATGTGGTAGTGGAGAGAATGTCCACCACAATGTCTAGAAGTAGACATTGTGGTAGACACCTTTCACTTTGATTTCTTGCCACATAAGATAGACATTGTGAAAATCCCAGCCCATCAAACTGGGCCTCTGCCCAGTTTAAGCCTACGTGGACCCCTGTTCAAATCTCCGAGAAGTCAACGCAAGTCTAGTCAGCCTCTTTTCTATGTTATTTAATTAGAGGGCTGCTATTTTAACCTGTCCAACCTCTCTTTCTACCCAATCAATGAAATTAAAGGCAACAACTATTCAGACCTCACCTTTTGCTTCTTGTACTCCCTTTTTGAATTTTTTTATTTTGTTTACCCCATTTTTTACTTAATTTACTCCAATTTTTTTTTTCAAAATTCCAAAAATACCCTTGTTCACCCTATCATCCTCATCCTCACCCAACACCCCCTCATTCCTCTCTGTTTCTCAGTTTTGTCATTGTTGAACACCTGTACTAGGTCACCAAGTGTTGTGTGAGTAGTTTTTTTTTGTTGAACAAGGTCGAATTTTGTCACGATGTGTCTTAGAGGTGAAAAATTGTCACCCGCGAAGTTTAAACGCACATGGCCAACATCTTTGAAGAGGTATCTGGTGACTCTAATTGCGACCTTTAAAGGGGTAGCGGTCGAATCTAACCGAGACTTCTAAAGAGGTCTCGGTCCGTAACGACCCTAAAAAAATTCTAACTCGTGCCACGTGCCGTTTCAGGGTCATATTATGGGCCCAGCTAGCCGTGGTGTACTTGTTTCGATTCTCAGGAGTCGACACCGAGTTATGTAATGTTTGTTCGATGTTTTGTATTATTTTTTTATTGCCCGAATGTTAAATTCAATGTCCAAACGTGTGAGGACGTTTGTGAGTGCGCGATAGCGTTCATGAAGGAGTTCGATTCAGGAAAACGGGCGTCACGGGACTGGGGCGAACTGTCACGGGTAATTGGGAGTTCGCAGGACTAAATAGACTAAAACACTGACAGAATACAATAAGAATAATAAATGGGTGGGCGTCGAGTGTACGCGAGACACGCGTGGGTCGAACAGTAGAGTGCATGCCCGAGTGAACTCGTTGGCGCGCACAACGAAATTATAGGCGCAAAAATATAATTGTATATATATATATATGCATATATATAAATTAAAAGAAAATGTGAAATGACCAATAAGAGCTTTTAGTTTATTAATGGAATCAAACAATGGAGATCGTGAAGGTAAGCGTGTGTGTTGATTGATTGTGTTGTTGTTACGTTGTTGTCGATTGTTGTTGTGGTGTAAGGCTCGGCCATGGTGTTGGCCATGGACGAGGACGGAGAGGGCAAGGGAGTAGTCTCCCCTGCTCAAATCAATTGTGGTTAGGGTTGGGAGCCAACCCCAAAGAATTTAAAAGAAAAAACTTACAATTACCAAACAGAGCTCTGCTCTGTTCTGCAATGAAGAAGACCATGGGGGTGGTCCTGAATCGGGCCAGTTCAGCTCAGTTGAGCCGAACCCTGTTCAGTTTGGTTTAGGCAACAAACCCATCCCAAACAAAAAAAGGAAAAAAAAAAGGAAAAAGTCTTGAAAAATAGTAAAAATCTTGAAAAATTATATTTTGACAAAATAAATAGAAATTTATGAATTTCAATGAAAAGTGAAGTATTCAGAATTTTGATGAGACTTTTTATCGGGGTTTTTGCCTCGTAAAGTGTGAAATTGGCAGAATAGCTAGAAAATTATGGAAATTTGACGAAATTGGAAAATTAATGGAAACTGGACCTAAATGGATGTCAGGTAGCTAGTGGGACTTTGATAAATTAATTGGAGATTGCATTGGGAAACATGTGGAGCTTCAAGAGAACATTTTAGTAAGATTTGAGGTGAGTAAAGGCAACAATAGAGTCAACATGAATGCTTTTCTATTCCTTGATTAATTATTTCTTGAAATGTGAGCCCTTTGTACTCTATTCTAGTTCAGGTGACCTAGGGTTTAAGTAGTCTGCCTGTGATGAGAAGTATTAACGAGTTTAGCAGCCGGCATAAACTGTGGCTTCTTGTTGGAGCCTATCGAAAGGATTTAGCATCTAGCTTGTGATTGTGGCTTTCCTTCTGTAATGTGTTAGGAATTTAGTAGCCGATTTTGTCTATGGCTTTTCCTAACAGAGTATACAATCAGTGGAGGCGACCTTCGAGCCCACTAGTTCGTACAGGGTGGATTGAGCAGTGGAGGCGGTTTTGGGCCCACTGTGTCGATCGCAACCTGAAGAGGTCTTGTGACCCGCTGTTTGATTTGGGTGTGATGGCCTTTCCCTTAATTTAAGGCACCACCCAGCCTAATCCCATAATTAAGCCCTAATCCTAGCCTCGTAGGACTTAACTACGTATTAGTCATCCTTATAACCTATACATCTCGTGTTCTATTCAACTCATGATATTTAGTGTTAGTTAAAACTCTATTAACATGGTTTGTTATTTAGCTGAAGTTTTATAAAAGAGATTACCTAACGCGAGGAACTACAAAGATCACCTCCATCGTCCCCCTCTCGGCTTTCTCTCTATTTTGTGTGAAGCTTTTTCGCACACGTTTATTGTTTTAGAACGAGATCAGTTTTACCAAAAAAAAAAGGGAGATCAATCAAGATCCTAAATTTACTCCCCGAATCATGCCTTCCTTAATTCTCTCTCTCTCCCTTGCACACCAAGTTGACCACATTCAACTTACCTTCAATTTTAGGGGTTTCAAGATTTTAAATCTATAACTTCCTAAATAATGAGATTTCAAACCGTTACTTTCCAAAAGTAAAGGTCTCCTCAATTAATGAGAAATTTAATCTTACTTTCCATATTGGTTTGTTTAAAATCAAAGTGTTGACCACTCCAAACCTTAGTGCCTCCCAGTCTTAATTTGTGGGCCCCATAAGATTTTAAGTGAGTTAGGGTTTCCTAGTTTACATAAACATGGTATATCTTATTTTGTTAAAAATTAGGTTAGTCACAGTACACATGGTTGAACTTGAGGGAGGAGCCGATTGCTTGTAGGTTGGACAGATTTTTGCTTAACACGAAATGGGTAGAGAAATAACCTAGGGCTTGTCCTTTTTTGAGGCTCGTACCACTTCATACCACTTTCTTTTGTTTTTAGAGACGAAGAACGTCAAGTGGGGCCCTCCTCAATTTCGATTCGAAAACACTTGGTTATCAGATGCAGACTTTAATACTTTTTTTCCGACATGGTGGAGTGGGATCTCGACTAGGGGCGGAGGGCCCGGGTATGCTTTTATGAGGAAATTGAAATTTCTTACGGACATTATGAAGAAATGGAATCGGGATACATTCGGGATCACCCACTTTAGAAAGAATGAAACTGAGTTAGGCCTCCGACATATTGATAACAGGGAGGCAATAGGGGTTAGTAACACGAATGATGTGTCTGCGCGAAACTCCTTAGAGAAGAGATGGAAAAGGTCACCCTTATGGAATATCAAATTCTTCAACAAAAATGAAAACAAAATGGCTAACGGAAGGTGATTCAAATTCAAAGTTCTTTCATCACATACTATTGGCTAAAGGAGCTGGAAACTCCATTTAGTGGCTTGAAAAGGAGATGGATCGGTTGTGGAGTCCGACGAGGAGATTTCAAAATTGGCAACTGAGTACTACAAGGCCCTGTACTCCTCTTTGATGACCGCTTATTGGCACTTGGTTGGGATAGATTGGGGAGTGACTCCCTAGTGTACGACATCAAGCACGAAAATGAAATTTACAGAACAAGAAATATGGACAGCATTAGCTAACTGTGATGGCGACAAGTCTCCAGGTAAAGACGGGTTCACAATGGCTTTCCTTAAACAGACTTGGGGAGGTGTAAAGGCTGATCTATTAAAAGTCTTTCTAGAATTTCATCAAAACGGGGACGGTCAATGCTATAACAAATGAGACTTTAATTTGCCTTATCCCTAAAAAGCAGCTAGGAAATTGAAAGAGTTTTGACCAATTAGTTTAGTCACATGTTTCTAAAAACTTATTGCAATAGTATTGGCTACACGCATGCGTACAGTGATGGGGTTAACCATTGCCAGGTAACAGGGTGTTTTTATTCAATTGAGGCAAATGATAGATCTCATTCACATTGCAAATGAAGTTCTTGAAGAAACCAGAAAGGAAAAACATCAAGGCTATGTTTTAAAGCTGGATTTCAAGAAAGCGTATGATCATGTTGAATGGAATTTCCTAGATTATGTGTTAGCGCAGAAAGGTTTTGGTGAGCATTAGAGGCGGTGGATTAACGGATGCATTAAGTCAGTCTCATACTCGGTGATTATCAATGGATAGAATAGGGATAAGTTCCACGCATCTAGAGGCCTACATTAGGGAGATCCCCTATCCCCGTTTTTGTTCATTTTAGTTGCAAACATTATGGGATGAATGATCAACACTGCTAAAAAGCTTGGTCAAGTTACTTGGCTTAGTATTGGAAGTGAAGGATTGAACTTCTCATTTGCAATTTGCAGATGACCCATTGCTCATGGTCCAAAATGACTCGCAATCCTTAACTATCCTTGTTAACATCGTGGATGGTTTTTGTATGATTTCAAGTCTCAAGCTGAACAGAGAGAAGAGCAAAATTATGGGCATCAACCTGAAGGATCACGAAGTATTGACAAACACTTCGACATTCGGCGTGACGGTGGGAAGTTAGCCCATGTCCTACCTTGACCTCCCTCTCAGCGCAGATCCGAAAGTCAAGATCTCTTGGGAGCCAATTATAGGAAAAATTGAAAGGCGGCTTAAAGGGTGGAAGAAGGCATATTTATCAAAAAGAGGGCATCTTACCCTTATCCACTCAATTTTAGACGCTATTCTGACTTATTTTATTTCTGTTTTCAAGATTCCCCAAGGGGTGGCTAATCGTATTGAGCAACTCATATGTTCATTTCTTTGGGAACGGTTCGAGGGTGAAGTAACCAACTTACTTTTAAATTGGGACACCATCTCTAAACCCAAAGAAGATGGGGGTCTTAGCATTGGAAACATGGTGGCGCGAAATCAATCATTATTAATGAAATGGTGGGGGAGGTTTCCTAATGAACCAGATTCACTGTGGGTAGAAGTGATTCGAAGTAAATATGGTGTTCAATGTAATGGTTGGGACATAGGCCTGACAGAGAAAGCCACTTATTGAATCCTATGGTGAGCCATAAGTTCTTTATTCCCTCTCTTTAAAGCTCGTTTGGAATATACACTGAGATCTGGGACTACATTCATTTTTGGCAGGACATTTGGCGTAGTGAAAGGCCATTCCAGCTAGAGTTCCCTCTCGTATACGCGATGTCTAAACAGGGAAAGGCCCTTATAAGTGAAGTAATTGGGCAACATGACAACACTGGGATCGTTCAGGGATGGAACCTCAATGTGAGGGAACGTTTTCAAAACAACAGGCAAGTGCAGTTGGAGACTCTACTAACATCGTTTGAAGGAACAATGGTACACACAGACAGGATTGACTTAAGATCGTGGTGACCAGACCTTATGAATTCCTTTTCAATCAAGTAAGCTTTTAGGTCCCTATGCGGGGGTCGAACTGTGGTGGCTTTTAACTCCTTCAAGTCAATTTGGAAACAACCCTCGCCTACGAAGGTCAAGTTCTTTACATGGCTAGTGCTTCATAATCGAGTCAACATGGCAGAAATGATTCAAAGAAGGCGACCGGATATGTGCTTGTCCCCTCATTGGAGTGTCTTGTATGGTAAAAGTGGGGAGGATGTGAATCACCTTTTTATTTTTTGTCCTATGGCAAGGCTAATGTGGTCGAGACTTATGGATGAGCTATAAGGGGTATGGATCCCTTCGACCAATGTTGAGACATTGTTAGAAGACACTTCTCAGAACTTTGATCATCACAAGAAGAATATGTTCTGCGGATTTGGCGTTCATGTTTTGATTTCGGGGTTGTGGCAAAAGCGCAATGCTAGAATATTGAAAGACATGCCGTCAACTAAAGAAGAAGTATGGGACAACATCAAATTGCTAATTGTGAAATGGATTTCCACAAGCAAGGTGTTTAAGTAATGGGGTGTCAACGATCTTCTCAATAACTGGAGGCCTATTCTGGAAGGGAACGATTCATAATAGGGAGGGGCTAAGCCTCTGTGTTAATAGCTTGAGCATGAATGGCGTGACTTCAAGTATGGGTGCGAACAAAATTTTGTTTTTTGTTTATGGTGTGATCATTTCTAAAGGTTAGCAATCTCGACCTTGTGCAAAGATGGTTTTGATGTAGAAAATGAGTTTAGTTGATTGGTGCTGGGCGATCTAGATTGTCTTTTTTTGGGTGACCTATTTAAGCATGGTTGAGTTGGCTCATATCGAGCTACAATTCAACTTTTGGGGTTGGGGAAATCGGGAATTCATTGTACAGTTATTCATACCCTATTCTTTTGTAATTATCATATAGTTTATGAGATTAATACAACTTCCTTTATCTAAAAATAAAATAAAATATGATGGTTAAGTTCAACGGGCTCAACTACAATGATTGGTCTAAACAGATCCAATTTCAACTGGGTGTAATGGACCTTGACCTAGCAATCATTGTAGATGACAAGCCCGCATCCATTACTTAGGCTAGCTCTGAAGAGGAAAGGTCTTATTGTGAAGCCTGGGAGCGGTTTAATAGGACGAGTCTAAACTTAATGCATATGACAATTGCAGAAAAGGTCAAACCATTTATGCAAAAAACAAGTGACACAAAGGAGTTCATGATAAAACTGAAAGAATTCTAACAATCGGACATTACTAACAAGTCCATTATGGGAAGTTTAATGAGTGAGTTGACCTCTACGAAGTTTGAGTGGTCGTAGCCCATTCATGATCTTATGACAAGTATGTCGAATTTGGCGGTGAAGCTCAAAGCTATAAGAATGGACATGAGTGAATAATTTCTAGTGCACTTCATCATTAACTCACTTCGTCTTGAGTTCAACCATTTCTAGGTGGACTACAACACCATTAAGGAAAAATGGAACTTGAAAGAAATTAAGGCCATGTTGGTTTAGGAAGAAGAAAGGTTTAGGAAGATAAAATATCACTCTATTCATCTCACCATGCATGATGGAGCTAGCAGCAGCAAAGCCATACTAGCAAGGAAAGACAGAAAGAAGGATAATGCCCTAATGAAAGTTAATGAAGGTTAAATTCATAAGGAACTGAGATGCCACTTCAATAAGAAGAGTTGACACATCAAGAAAGACTATCCTAAAAGAAAAGCATGGTTTAAGAAGAAAGGTATACATTACGTTTTTGTATGCTTTCAATCAAACCTAATTGAAGTGCCAAATAATACATAGTGCCTTGATTCTGGTGCTACTACTCATGTTATGCAGGGAGTCCTTTCAATCTAGTCTATATGCAAAACTGAAAAGTTCTTGTTTATGGGGAACAAAATGAAAACACTCATTAAAGGGACCGCGACTTACAGATTAATCATGAATACCGGATGCTTCTTGGATTTAGAAAACTGTCATTATGTTCCTGAATGTTCAAGGAATATTGTTTCTGTATTAAAGTTGGATTGTGTAGGTTTCAACTTAAAGATTGGAATCGATTGTTTCAGTTAGTTTAAACATAAATACTATTATGGCGTTGGTATATTGTAATTGACAACTTAAATTTTTTCATTTTTGATATTATGTTTGTTGAATCCTTGTTTAATTTGAGCATGCTATTGGAAATAAACGTAGTGCACATGGAGAGTGCTCTGCTTATCATTGGTATAAGAAATTAGGTCACATTTCCAAAGAAAGGGTAAAGAGGTTGGTGAAAAGTAATATCTTACCTTAATTGGGTTTTGTTGACTAGGATGTATGTGTGGACTGCATTAAGGGAAAGCAAACTAAACACACATTAAAGCATCTTTTTCAAGAAACAGTGACCTCTTTAATTGATACACACTGATATTTGTGGCCCTTTTGACACCTCATCTTGGAGTGGTCAAAAGGATTTTATCACCTTTATTGATGACTATTAATGGTATTGTTACCTATACGTGCTGCATGAAAAGTCTCAGTCAGTGAACATTTTGGATCCGTTCATTAATGAGGTAGAAAGGTAGCTTGATAGAAATGTCAAAGGGGTGAGATCTGGTAGAGGTGGTGAGTGCTTTGGAAAGTATGATGAAAGTGGACAATGTTTAGGTCTATTTGCAAATTTTTCTAAAAATTTGTGGCATTTTTGCACAATACATAGTGCCCGGTACACCTCAGCAAAATGGTATAGTCGAAAAACAGAATTGTATTCTTATGGATATGGTTAGGAATATGTTAAGTTGTAACACTATACCTTCATCATTGTGGATATATGCATTAAAGACCATTGCAAATCTGCTAACAGTGTTCCTTGTAAATTAGTTCCTACGACTCCTTATGAACTTTGGACTGGTAGGAAACCTAGTTTAATACATCTTCATATTTGGGGTTGTCAAACAGAAGTAAGGATATATAATCCACATGAAAAGAAATTTAATGCAAGGACTATCAGTGGTTATTTCATTGGGTATCCTAAAAGTCTAAAGGGTACATATTTTAGTATCCTAACCATAGTATAAGAATAGTTGAGTCTGGTAATGCCTAGAATGGCCAAATCAATGGGAGTGAAGAGCCACGAAATGTGGATATTCATGAAGTTCAATTGAAAACTCCTACATCTAGCATCTCTCCTCAAATTGTCATTCCTCTTGTTGCATCACGGTTACACAACAAACGCGACAACAAATTATTGCTCCAATAGAGGAAAATGAACTTATTGTTAATGAACCATGTAACGACCCTACAATCTAACTCGTGCCACTTGTCATTTTAGGTAGTACGTGGACCACTTGGTGTGATACTCATATCCAATTCTCGGTCGTCGACGCTGAGGTATGTTATTTTTGTTTGGTGTTTTGTATTATTTATTCATTACCCGAATATAAATTTCAATGTCCCAAATGTGTGAGGCACTTGTGTGCACGGGTTGGTGCTGAGAAATGAGTTTAGCCTGAGAAAACGTGCGTTATGGGTGCCAGGCAAACTCTTGACAGGAATTTAGTTGTCCAGGGGGATAATTGAAATAAAACACTAACATATTGCAATTAAAAATAATAAATAAATGATATGGATCGTGTCTGGTACGTTGGTACATCTGTGAGCACCTGATAGTATGAGTCGTGGTGTGGCCTGGGTGTGAAAACACTCAGGAAATGGATAATTTTAGTCAAAAAGGATAGGAACAAAAGCGGGGAGTCATCCAAATGAGTCATATGAGTAGGTGGCTGGAGTGATAAGAGGCCCTTGGGTAGTCCTCAGGATACGCATGTGAGATGAAATGAAGTGAGAAGTATATAAAGGTTGTCGACTTTTCTCTCTCTCTTCATTTTCTTTTTCGCTCCTCTCTCACCAACGTGAAGGGGCTAGGGTTTTAATAGTTTTTTTGTGCGAATCGACGCAAGGGAGCGACTGATTACGCGGGAAAAGGTGAAATCCCAACTCACCACATGATTCTCATCATTTTGACGTATGTTTTACGTATTTTCGTCGTGAGGTTTCAAACACCATGTTCGGTTTCAGTGTAACGACCCAGAAATTTGGCTATTTGGGAATGATGATGTGTATTACGTATTTATACTCTTCAAGTAGGGAAACTTGAAGAGCAGGGATCGACAGTTGGGATATGAGTACACGGGGATTTAAAACACACTAAAAATACAAATAAATGAATTATCAGATAATTTAAATAATTATTTGAAGGAACAAGGTGGGAGTAGGCGCGCGATGAGTCGAAATGGATTGAAGAACGTTGTTTGAATGCGGGGAGTTGGATAGCTACGCGACATACAGTCTATGTGATATAGATTGTTAAAGTGACACAACCATAATTTGAGGAGCCTTAGGATTAACCCTGAGATGCATGTGTGTTTGGAGATGAAACATAGTAGAAAATAAAACAAAGATCAAGGAATATAAGGGTCATTTCAAACAAAAAGATGTATATATATGTGTGTGTTTTAACAAATAAAGCCCCAATACTACACAACCCGCCGCCACTCTCTTTTTCTTCCTCTTTTCATGTCTCTCGGTTGTTGCCTCATTCCCACTCCACGACAGTACCACAAGCTCGCCGAAGCTCGTTCACCAGAGGTTCTCTCTCTTCCTCTCTTTTACTCTCTCGGCCTCACTCTCCCCCTCTCGATTTTCTCTCTCTCGACCCCTCCCACTCACTCTCTCAGTCACGCCTCTCTTCTTGATGAACAACCACCAAACCACACGGTCCCGTAGTGGCTGGACCTTGCCGGAAGACGCTCGGGTCACCTGAATGATGAGGCATATCATCTCTCTCTCTCTTGGTTTCTCTCTCGGGTTCTCTCTCCCTCAGCCATGCACGCCTCCTGTCTTCACGTTGGTGTTGCGTTCCACGTGCTGCCAGACTGGAATGGTAGCCATGATCATCGGAGGCGGTCCTACATGGTCACCAGAGTCGAGTTTATTCCTTCTTACACTTTCGGTCTCCCTTTCTCTTAGTTTCTCTTTTTCTATCCTCCTCCCCTTTCTCGGTTGTTACTCACTGCTGTGGTGGGTTGTGGTGGTCGGGACAGTCAGGGTGACCCACCAGAGTCACCATGTCCCAGGGACACCTCAAGTTTGTGGCCCATGTGTGTTGACGTTCATGTTTGAGTGGTTTTTCATTGTTTTGTCTAGTTGTTTGTCTCACCAGAAAACCACCTCGACTGGTGGCGCCGCCACTGTCCCACCATGATCGGAGCACTGTCAAGGACCCCACCAAGCTCCTACTTGAATCCCACAGCCCTCTGGAGTAGTCGAACTAGTGTTGACAGTGAAAGATGTTATCATTTCATGAGATATGTGTGGTGGAGCCTCGCCAGAAACCGCCTCTGCCAGCGGTGCTACCAGCCGAACCACCACAAGTGGAGGTTGTCGGGGATCTCACCTAACCTTTGTTGAGGTCACGCAACCCTTGGTTATGTCTGAAACAGCATTGTTAATGTGTATTGTTGTGATTTCATGTGGTGTCAACGTCAAGTCCTTATCTGCGTGTGTTGACGTAATTCTGATCTGGTGGAGGGTTTTCGGCGTTCCCACATCGTAATAACCTTTCCCCGACGTTGGACAACACCAGCGAGGTTCAGTGTTCTTTGGTACATGTCGGTTCGGCTTTCATGATGAGTTATGGTTGAAACATGGCGTGGCGATGAATGGTTATGACATCGTAGTAACATCGCCGGCTCATCAAGGCCATGGCGTGACCCATGTACGACTGAGCCCAGCCTAAGTTGTGTGATTAGGCATACATATGGTGTGGTTTAAAAAAATCAAACGAGTTGTGGTGTTTTTGTCTAGTTTTTTTGATCTGTTTTCATCAAGTTGTTTAATGTATTCAAATCATCGGGAAAACACCAAGGTTTAAACCTAGGATAGTTATTGACTAGACCCATTAATACAAGTTTTTGACCTTGTCAGATAGCGAAAAACTCGGGGATACGCGTTAGGATTCGTAGGAGTGTTGTTACGCAGGTCGCGATAGTTTCAAGTAAGTACATTTGCTACAAACTTATGTATGATTTATAAGCCAGTAAGAAAATGATATGTGATTCATTATCATTTATTCAAATTCTTTATGCTCTATTATTGGTATTTCCATTCCATTCCTTATTGTGTGTTTCTTGGCGTAAGTGTTTCGTCTCAAGAGTACTAGGACCTGCACTAAAGGGATAAAATGCGGGCACTCTTATACAGTAGTGTGTGACCACCCTTAGTGACCGTGTGACATCGAGTACTGGGTGGGTGGGCTTGTGTCCCTCCCATTATAGTTGTGCCTGTTGGATTTTGGGGTTCATGCGCAGCAGAGATTTCAAAACAATTTTAAGAAAAACCCCAACAGGATCCGAATCTAATTCCATTGAAACACGTTTAAACTATGAAAACTTAATCATACCTTAGTCGCAATGTACCTTTCTGAAGGTTAATCAATCTCTAAGGCGCTGCCAACGACGAACGCCCTCTATCAGCAGTCCACACACGAACGGCGTATAAGTGTAATACACTACAAGGACGTTTCTGTCATGAATTTTATCATATAAAATTTATTCTTCCGAATCATTTTAAAATCTCGCAAAACCATTCTTAGTGTGCGACCCAATAGGCTCATACAACGTTGGCAGCGTACCAAAACACATTTTGGTATACAAGTCATAAGCGGCCTC
The DNA here is from genome assembly GCA_039657345.1 of Stephania japonica. Classification (NCBI taxonomy): domain Eukaryota; kingdom Viridiplantae; phylum Streptophyta; class Magnoliopsida; order Ranunculales; family Menispermaceae; genus Stephania; species Stephania japonica. The sequence continues at coordinate 40,995,922 of CM077559.1, forward strand.
TAGCAAGACATTATGACTACCCAAGTTGTACAAATATCAAATCGATACAACCTAATCAATAGTGTATATAATATCCTTTTGTCACACGATATCCTTTTGATTAAACATAAGGCATGGAATTGTCATCCAACATGTTCAATTGTACTAGTCTCGATTTCTAGGTAGACTGAAAACATCTAAGTGACATTGATCAATATCAATTCACTTAGACTAGGCCTTTTAACAGTCAAACACATCAAAGGATCTACTGGATATCTATCTTTATATGAGAGGGACAAATTCTATCTCGATTACACAACTTCACCACATTAATCATACAGTAAACAATCACAACCTTTATAATCGTCCAGTTAAAGACAACGTTTGATTGCGTCAAATCACTGTATTCCTAATGTTGAAGTCTCTGGTAATCTAAAGTCACAGGACTGAAAAATATACCTATCATGAGAAACAACTATGACTTAATCCATATGATGTTCTCATAACGGGTCGGTCCAGTACTTTGTTTCCTAAAAAGTACACAAGATCTTGATTCGTATTCCTATACGTATGATCATCGTATGATCATCAATCAAGACTCACACTAGTCATAATTCATTATAGTTCCCAGTATAACAATCGACTAGGGACATTTAGGATATTTCTGTAAATACCCATAGATCCTATTATAATGTAAACATGCAAATCAATTATAATAAACAGCAAATGAAATCCTCTATTTTATTAACTAAAATGTATTCATAAAAACTATTAATGGATTGACCTAGGGCACATTTCGCAACAGTGCCTTCGTTTGTGTCGATGCCCGGGAAGACCTCGCGAGGTCTTCGCCGTTATGCTATGATTTAGACCACTTATGGGCTTATTTCGATTCTTTAGAACACACTTGACTTTCGATTGATATCTATTAGTCTGTTTATCATGCACTTGATCTATTTAAATTCCTGTCTTTCTATTACCACATAATATATAGACTGCTTTACTTGATATATCATGAATCACTGTTATCTTCTTCTGGCATTACAATTTGATTTCTTCAGTTACTTACCGTCTAGTTTGTGACGGTGGGTGCAGATAAGGTGGAGAGCAACAAAGGCAAAGGGCCCTGCTTAGGCGACCTACTTTGAGGACTAGCAGCAGGACCGGGGAGACAATTTATTAGGTTTTTATGTTTTGCTTATCTATATATCGTTTCATATATATGTTTTGGGTTATAGAACTTGGTATTTTTTATTAGACTAGTATCATGTATCTTGGCTTATCGAATTGTGCATGAATACTCGGGGTTTTTCACACTTATAGATTCCTACATTTTCTTATGATTGAGTTATTTCCCTTATGATACTTGTTTAGTCTTCCGTTGTGAATTATTGCAATAACTCTTTCATGAATTGTTAAAATTGATTAATCGGAGGCTGACTAGGCTCGTCAGGTTGTCGAGTGATGACTCAGGGCCTGCACGGGTCTAGGCTCGGTGTACCCAATTGCACAGGAAAATTGGGGCCGTCAAATTCAGGTTTTCTGGATTTTTTGTGATAATTCAATGATGAGTTTAGGATCATGGAGGTGGTGTTGTTGTTGTGCTATGATTATTGACGAGGGTTTAGGTTTTTGGGGATTATGGTTGAATTGTTTGGATTGACAACTCGCGGACGTTTTAACGTGATTTGGCCATGGTTTAGGATGTAACGGAGGTCCCTACGAGTTTGGAATAGGATCGAAACACGACTATTCGAGCCGAGGTTTGAAAAACCCCTGAATTCTCATGATGGTTTCGACGCCGCAAGGGACGAAGTTGAGCCTAAAGTTCCACGACGTCTAGGATAGGGGCAACCCTGTCCTTACACTTTAAGTGACGCTCATGGTGTAAACCCCCATGGTGCCACTCATAGCGTGAAATTGTTCACATACTAAATTTTTAGAAAATTGTTTTAAAACATCGAGGATTTCTCGATTATCCAAATGGGTCCGAATATGACCCTATACCAATTACGCGAATGAATAAAATTATGGAGAATTGGGAAAATTGAGGCAACTTAACGTAAATTATTGTTAAATGACTACGAGGGGATGTAGTTCAGTAGCTGGCACATGGAATTCATAAGCGATGAGTCGGAGTCGTGTGACTGCGCGTAATACGGATTACAAGTTAGTAAACTAGTGAGGAATTGTACAATTATTTCATTAAGCTTTAATCTCTTATTGTTATCACTATGTTCCTATTTTGGAATTCCATTCTGAATAAGTTGTCCGATGGCAATGAGTCAACATTGATCCTTGAGAGGAGTGGCGGTCTGAGGTGAGATACCAGCATCATGACCTGGGGATGCATTGCACATTGTATTGACTTTGTGTAAAATGTGTGTTCTTAGCTGGGTTACCAGGAAGGTTCTCGATCTTGAGGATTTAGGGCTATTAGGTGTTGACCACGCCCTAAACTCGAAGTCTTGTAGAATCGGCCTTGACTCAACGACCTTTTGGTCGAGACTACTTGCGCCTATATTTTTGACTTGTTGGACACTCATTTTTTCATTAATTCATACTTATTTATAGTATTTATTTATTTACGCGTTCCCTGTACCTTTCTTTTTATCTGCATGAATTAAACTGCTTATTTATTTCGAAATATTGTATACATCCTATTTGGCGTTACTTACTTGAGCTCGTCATTTTTTTGTTTAATTGAGTGCAGATTCACTATCTAGTAAGGGGAAGGTTCCAAAGTTGGGTGATCTACTTTGATGATACCAAAACGGTTCTCCCTCTTGACAGATGTAGTTTTGTTTCATTTTGTGTTATGTATATTCATTTTCTTAATACCGGGATATGGGTTTGTGAAAGATTTTGGGACATGTATACTATATGTTTAACTCTCCTGTGACATGATTATACTTGATGATAGTATACATATGTGGGGAACACACTAGGTTTTCCTGACTAGTGTCTTGGAGATTGTTCTGTTAGTTTGAGGATTTAAATTGCTTCCGCTATACTTTGATTACTCACTAATTAGAATTACTCACCTAAAATGTTTTAATAATTGTTTAATTAATAGTAAATGACGAGGAAGGCTGATTACGCTTATGTTGACTTCGTGAGATTGATTTGGGAGTCCATGTAAGTCTAGGCTAGGCAGGGTCCAGTTTTAAGTTTTTGGAATTGGGGCTGTCACAAACTAGCTGATGATATGCAGGTTACAAATGAACAAGTAGAACCACAAGAAATAACATTACGAAGGTCTGTAAGGACAAAAAGACCAGCTATTACAAATGAATTTGTGGTTTATTTACTTGAACATGAATGCCACTTGAGCATTGATAAAGATTCAATCTCTTAAACAAACCATGAAATGTGATGATTCTGAAAAATGGTTTAATGCAATGATAGATGAATTGAAATTTATGGATGACAACAAAGTCTGAGATTTAGTCGAGTTGCTTAAAGGTGCAAAGCAAGTTGGTTGCAACTGAGTCTTCAAAACTAAATGAGACTTAAAAAGAAACGTTGAAAGACATAAAGCCAGACTTGTCGTCAAAGGTTACAATAAAAAAGATGGCTTTGACTATAAGGAAACCTTCTCTCCTGTCTTAAAGAAGGAATCATTACCAAGTATAATGGCTTTTATGGCTCATTATGATCTTGAGCTTCACCAAATGGATGTGAAAACCGTCTTTCTGAATGGAGACTTAGAAGAGGAAATTTACATGAACCAACCTAATGGTTTTGTGACCACAGGAAAGAAAAATTTAGTGTGTAAATTGAAAAATCAATATATGGATTGAAACAAGCTTTCAGACAATAGTATATTAAATTCAATAATACCATTACATCATTTGGTTTTGTAGAAAACACTGTTGATTGGTGTATATACATTAAGATCAGTGGGAGGACCAAGTTCATTATGTAAAGAGATTTCTCTCTAGGAACTTTGAAATGAAAGATATGGGTGAGGCATTCTATGTGACAGGAATATAAATATTCTGTGATAAATCACAAGGATTGTTAGGATTTTCTGAGAAAGGATAGATCAATAAAGTATTGAAGAGATTTCAAATGGGCAAATGCTCTACATAAATAGTTCCAATTCAGAAAGGGGACAAATTCAGTTTAATGCAATGTCTTAAGAATGATTTGGAACGAAATGAAATGCAATGCTTTCCTTATGCATCAGTAGTGGGGAGCTTAATGTATGCCTAGACTTGAATTCGATCGGATATCAATTTTGTTGTTGGAATGTTGGGTCGATATCAAAGTAAACCTAGAATGGAACATTGGAAAGTAGCAAAGAAAGTACTTAGGTAATTACAAGGCACCAAGGATTACATGTTGACCTATAAAAGGTTGATTCATCTCGAAGTGATTGGCTATCAGATTTAGACTTTGTCAGATGCTTGGACTCAAGGAAATCTACATTCGGATACATGTTCCTATTAGCTAGAGGAGCAATTTCATGGAAGAGTGCGAAATAGATTGTAATTGCTACTTCCACTATGAAAGGCATAATTTGTGGCATGCTTTGAGGGCACTGTTAAGGCATTATGGTTGCAGAACTTTGTGTCAGGACTTGCTATTATTGATAGTATAGCTAGACTGTTAAAGCTATACTGTGATAATTCCGCAGTAGTTTTCTTCTCGAAGAATGACTAGTATTCAAATGGTGCAAAACACATGGATTTGAAGCACTTGTCTGTCAAAGAAGAAGTGCAAAAACATAGAGTGTCAATTAAGCATATTGGTACTGATTTGATGATAGCGGATCCGTTAACTTAGGGATTACCGCCCAAAATGTTTATTGGTTATGTTGAACGTATGGGCATTATAGAAAGCCTTTGTTACCATAATCTTATGGTATGTAAACATACATTTATAGTTATATTGCTCATATTATCGTTGTGACACTTGTGAATTCAATTAAAGCTTTGTTTTTGCTTAGTGTACTCGTTATCTTCATTATGTTTTAGTGAGATAACATTATGGTTGAAGGATTGAAAATATTCATATTAAAGTTATACTGATTGAGCTGATTGTGATAAATGGAATGAATCATGTCGATTAAAAAACTTGTGACTTTCATGATATGATCATTTAATTCAGTGAAAAGTGACTTGATTGATTCAATGAATGGTGCACACTAATGTTTTTATTTTGAATGACCAAGTCATAACATGGGTCAAGAGGGAGATTGTTATATTACTTTAATCTCTATTAAGTGACCCACGTATTATTAAGATAAACTCTAATATTAAGGACCTACATTTGATAGTGGTTTGGGCATATCCTGTTATTAATGTTGGGGTTTAATACCCTCCCCTCTCTCTTCATAAGGATATGAATCAAGTAACTATTTTACAATTATTTGGATATGATTCATATAAAAAACTAAATGGATCTCACCATCAAGGTATCCTACTCACATGAGAAGGCAGAAAGGGGAAAACACAATCTTAATTTAGATGGTAATGGAAGGAGGTATTTGTTTATTTTATAATTGATAAATCAAACTAGATCCATTAAAGATTACAACACAAATAACAAATGGTACACTATGGTAAAATTGCAAGATAGTATAGTCGAGCGTCGAATCACAAGATTGTAAGATGGTGGAGACGACAAGAGAAGGCGGTGGAGTTTGGTCGATACAATGAGATAGGGTTGGGGTTGTGTCGAATGGAAAAGGGAATGAGTGAGGAGTGTGGTTGTAAACAAGGGTCATTTTAGGAATTTTAATATTAATGTTAGGTGGATTTAGAGGATTGTAAATATTAAATAGGTGTGTAAATTAAAATGGGCGAGGAGAGAGCTTGTATGGATTGAAATAGCAGCATTAATGCCTTAAAAGTTCATTAGGTTATTTAAACAAGATTTACGAATTCGTAACGAAAGTTAATAGATTTAAAGACAATTAAACAATTTATAATAATGCTAGAACAATCTTATTGCAGAAACTGTAACGACCAATAACCTAATTAGGTGATTAGCGTTAAACCGAATCTTGATTAACTCGAGTTAGACTTCTAGTTAAGTTCGGTCTAAACTGGTTGGTGTGTATCATTATTTATGTGAATTAAGTAAATAAAATGATAAATTGTAGGACGTCTAACATTATGGGTGGATCGTGGGGACTTACATGAGTCGCGGGGTAGTGTGCATGCCTGAGTGGTCTTGTCGTTGCGCACAATGAATTGTGATGCGATAGCATAGACAAATGTGTATATATTTATATATAAAGTTGGATATATAAATACATACAAATAGAATAAAATCAAGAAAAATGGATAAGTGATAGAGAGTAAGAGAGAAACAAGAGAAGAGAGGGATAGATTGAGGGAGAGAGCACGATAAGGGGAGAGCAGGATCACGGTAAGTCTTCCATTTTCTTCTTTCACTTCTTCTCTTTCCTTGAATTTTCAAAATTGGGTTTGCATGGGGTTTCTGATGTCGCGCTTATGGTGAAGGTTTCAATAAGGTTGGAAAGACTTGTAGGATTATTGGGACTCTCTAGTTTTAAGAATTTCAGTGATTGAGTTGGGTTCTTAGTTTGTTGTTTTGGTGAGGATCTCAATTGAATCTCTATTAATTGTTGTTAAATCTAGTGGAATGGTATATGTTGAGTAAGTCCCCTCTTGAGCACTCTCTATGATGGTCCCAATTTTTGAGGTCGTCCCGTGACCCACGCCTTCCGCCCTCAAGCCTAGCAACACCTGTCACGTCACAGGACACATCATCACTACTTCGTCCGCAGCTCTATGAAGTGACGCTCCATCTAACTAATCCTACTACATTGAATTTCTTAATTCTCCTAAACATCTAGCAGGTTAGTTAATCAGAGTGGAAGCCTTTAATGCGTATATTGTAAGAATTTATTAAACCTAGATAGTGTAAAACTCAGAAATAAACACCATGTATATAACTGAGACGAAATATACAGTAATCCATATACATGTGATATAGTTCTAAAGTTCCCAAAACCCAGCAAAACATAATATACATACTAGGTAGTCAAAACATAAGCTGTCAGCAGTAACGACCTCGGAGATAGTCGCTTAGTACCTCTTTTAGATTGCTCTTGCTCGTGCAAGGATCTGCGCTCAATTGCCCAACACATACAACAATGAGCCTAGTGAGTAAATTCCTAAGAGAAGTCTACACAATAACCATGAAAACCACAGTAACCTGCGAGACATGTGAATATGACCCTGGCAACAGGAATCATATTCTCATGGCTGGCAACAAACAACATTCACAACAAACATACCGATCACACATAGTGAATATAAAACATCATTCAAGTAATTCAGTTCAATAATGATATCAATTAAAACTAGATAGAGGTGTGACGAAGTCTAAAAAACTAGATCATACTTCGTAGATTCGGATGCCTCGGCTGAGCACATCAAGCCTAAACCACACCCAAACGACTAACGGTGACCGGAAACACAGCACAACCCAACGAACAAGTGCACCTCGCTACTCGGGTAGCTATTCACCGGCTGCGCCAAGTACATGTGCTACAATCTAGCTTGCTCAATTATGTACCACGACCATCTCGATTAATCTCCGACCATGTGAACAAATCAAACACCGACCAACACATGATCAAAGTGCATAGGAATGGCAACCAATTAAGCAAGCAAAATGATAATAAATAAATATAAACTTTCATTTAACAAGGACAAACCACACATGAATTAACTTGTTAAATGAAAGTTATTTATAATCCCGGACCCGTCAATCTGACCCGCCTAGCTCCTGGTGTCGAAGCTAAAGTCCTCTAGTCCCAAAAGTTATTTATGATCTTTTTAGGGACAATTATGTGGTTTTTGAATGTTAATCAGGCCTAAATCCCGTGCATAACTTGCTGGAAAATTCTAGTTTTGGGTCCCCATCGCGCTGGGCAATTCATAGTTATTGTTCATCGTCTTCTCCAGCCTGCCTAACGCGTTGGTGTTCATCACCCGGCGTGCTAGGTGCATTCTGCCCAGAATTCCAGCAGTGAATTTGGTGTTTTTTTTCTGGGTTTCTAAACCCCCCAGAAGCCTTCCTAACACTCGCACACCTCCAACCGCACCAAATCCATCAATTTAACACCCATTAAACACGAATTTAAACCCAAAACAGGGGATATAAACATGCATGTCCATAAACACGAAATCCTCAAATAGGTCACCAATCCTCACAAATCCAAGTAAAACCAATATATTTTATCATAAGAGACGTCAACAACCTCTAAATAACCTCAAAAACCAGTAAAATCACTCAAAAACCCGAGATCACCACAACACCCATTTAAATGAAATTCATAAAAAATGAGAGTTGGATTACCTTTAACTTAATTGTTGGACACCCAAGATCACTCTCCAAAGCTTGAATTCCTCCTCTCCAGTATCAATTTTATCTCACCGAGTCTCTGATTTTTGTTGAGATTGGTTTGTTATACATGTTGAGCACTCATCGTTGGTATCTATACCATTTGTTTTAATCTGATGTGTGCACGTATCTCAAAGACAATCTAATGGTTTTCTAACCAGCTTATGTCACCTAACTTCTGGACACCTTATTATGACATCACTTGCCTTGTTTTACCCAGGTGTGCATATCGAGGATCATCTTATGCAGCCTGATTTTCCTAGTTACAACCATTAGAATTCAATTAATAAATTTGATTTGGCTCACAAACCTCAGGCTATGCCACTAAATAATTCATAAAAATCATATATGAGGTCCTAATAGCTCTCAGCTACCCGGCAACCCATATCCTGTACCCCGGTTATCCAGTACCTGGTACTTGGTCCCCGATACGCATTTCGGGACATATACCCGACTCGTAGCCTTGCCCGATATCAACGTTCACACATGCGATGTTTGCGATGTTTATATACATAATAATAATTAATACACTGAACATCGCAATAATAGGCAACACATCATGCACAAATAGCATAAATATAACCTGGGTTCACACATCTGAGTCACCCAGCTGTCCACGTAACGCCTGAATTAACCTATTAATCCACGTGATAAACACTAATCCTGATTAAATTAATTTGAGCCATTACAATTCTGCCCAACTAGGAGAATTTGGTCCCTAAAATTTGAGATAACTGATACCTTTTCTTAGGGATCGCAATACGGATGCAACTACCCGTTAGACTAACTAACCTGACACCCGTCATCTTAATGATTTAATTAACTCTAACCCTTCAGAAAACGAATTAACTTAAATTCTTAGGGAACAAATCAACCTATCCAAGGGAAACACATTGACTTGGGCCTAGTGATTGAATCAACCAATCTTCAATTAATTCCTGGTGAGGAAATCAACCAGTCTTCATAATCCCCTAGTGTACGAATCAACTAGGACCAACCAGTCTAAGTGAACTAATCGACTTAGATGCAACGAATGCATGAAAATGCAACAAATGCATCAAATGCAATGAACTTATCAATCTATATGCAACACATGCATGGGAAAACACAACAACATACCCTGCTCATGTTGTCAGGTCGTTTCTCTGACCGGTTGTATCCAGCATGAACTCTCTCATCGGTCTCTGGAATCTCTAGCGCTGAAAGTCTCTATGATAATCTACACTGATGTGTCCTCTCTGACCGCACCTATAACACTTACGTCTATCCCTTCCTCTAGACTGTCGATCCTCAAAGCACTTTGTCTAGATGGAGTAGTGGTGTGGGCCCCCACCAACCTCACTACCTGAATAAAGCATTTAAATTTTAATGGAGTTGTTCGGCTTGCACGATAACGAGACAACTTCTGTACTCCGACCGAAGTTACGTATGGTTGTCAATGCTTACCTGCATTTCAAACCATCTTCGACACTCTTGTTCTTAATTAGTTAACGTATTTTGTCATGTCTTCTCGGTTGTCACCGTTCTTTCAACTCGTTGATTTTCATTCTTATTAGTGAATGTTCTTTACTATCACGATTCTGTATGTGTACTCTATACCCCTAGTCCCGACCCCTAACCTTATTGTTTCTGAGTCATTGACTTCCCGTCTGGAGTATACTGAATACACTAACTTTTTATCTCTTGATTTGGTCTGCCCCTGCCTCTAACCCCGATCCCATGATCCCTAGTCCCTACCTCCTCGATCCTGAGTCCCTAATCTTCGGTGTTATACCATTCTTGTTCTTCTTGTATTGCAACACTTGATCACCACTCCTCCTGTCGAGTCTTGATCATCGATCCCTCTCGACTCGCTAACACGTGTCGCATCCTCTTCAACATACGTATATATAATATATACAACAAAAATCATTACATATATATAAGTCTTAAGTCTGCCCAACTTATACTGCTTCCCAACTAGGATTCTAAGTTAGGATCTTCGGGTTTCCACACTAGTATTTGTTTATTAAAGTTTATTATCTTTTTTTAGATTCATCTATTCCAAGGCCTTATCGACCTTGCTCTGATACCAAATTATGACTGCCCCAATTTCTGAGGTCGTTCCGTAACCCACACCCTCCGCCCGCAAGCCCATCAGCTCCTGTCACGTCACCGAACACGTCATCACTACTACCACGTCCGCAGCTCTATGAAGTGATGCTCTGCCTAACTAATCCTACTATATTGAATTGTTTAATTCTCCTAAACATCTAGCAGGTTAGTTAATCATAGCGAAAGCCTTTATTGCGTATATTATAAGAATTTATTAAACCTAGATAGTGGAAAACTTGGAAATAAACACCATGTATATAACTGAGTTGAAATATACAGTAATCCATATACATGTGACAGTGTTCTAAAGTTCCCAAAACCCAGCAAAACAAAATATACATATTAGGTAGTCAAAACATAAGCTATCAGCAGCAACAACATCAGAGATAGTCGCCTAGTACCTCTTTTCCCTTGCTCTTGCTCATACCAGGATCTACACTCAATTGCCCAACACATACATCAACGAGCCCAGTGAGTAAATTCCTAAGAGAATTCTACACAATAACCATGAAAACCACAGTAACCTGCGAGACATGTGAATATGACCTTGGCAACAAGAATCAGATTCCCATGGGTGGCAGTAAACAACATTCACAACAAACATACCGATCACACAGTGAATATAAAACATCATTCAAGTAATTCGGTTCAATAACGATATCAATTAAAACTAGATAGAGGTGTGACGGAGTCTAACAAACTAGATCAAACTTCGTAGATTCAGATGCCCCGGCTGAGCACATCAAGCCTAAACCACACCTGAACCACTAACGATGGTTGGAAACACGTCACAACCCACCAGACTCGTGGACCCCGCTACTCGGGTAGCTATTCACTGGTTGCATCAAGTATACGCGCTACAATCTAGCCTGCTCAATTATGTACCATGACCATCTCGATTAATCTTCGACCATGTGAATAAATCAAACATTGACCAACACATGATCACAGTGCATATGCATGGCAACCAATTAAGCAAGCAAAAAGATAATAAATAAATGAATAAATACTCGTTTAACAAGGACAAACCACGCATGAATTAAAGTGTAACATTCTAAAGGGTTTTACGCACTGTAAACACACACTCCTACTTCTCGGACCCGTCAATCCAACCCGCCTAGCTCCTCGTTGTCCGAGCTATGGTCCTCTAGTCCTTGGAGTCATTTATGACATTTTTAGTGTTAGTTATATGGTTCTTGTATGTTAATCAGGCCTAAATCTTGTGAATAACTTACTAGAAAATACCAGTTTTGGGTCCCTAGTGCACTAGGGAAAATGCCCAGCTTGCTGGGCGATTCATAGTTACTGTTCATCGTCTTCTCCAGCTTGCCCAGCATGCTGATGTTCATCACCCAGTGCTCTGGGTCTGTTCTGCCCAGAATTCCAGTAGTGAATTATAAGTTTTTTTTCTAGGTTTCTAAACCCCCAAAAGCCTTCCTAACACTCACACACCTCTAACTGCACCAAATCCATCAATTTAACACCCATTAAACACAAATTTAAACCCAAAATAGGGGATCTAAACATGCATGTCCATAAACACGAAATCCTCAAATTAGTCACCAATCCTCACAAATCTGAGTAAAACCAATATATTTTATCATAAGAGAAGACCTAAACAGCCTCTAACTAACCTCAAAAACCAGTAAAATCACTCAAAATCCCGAGATCACCACAACACCCATTTTAATGAAATTCTTGAAAAATGAGAGTTGGATTATCTTAAATTTGATTGTTGGACGCCCAAGTTCACTCTCTAAAGCTTGAATTCGTCCTTTCTAATAACAATTTCGTCTCACAGAGCCTAAGATTTTTGTTGAGATTGGTTTGTTATGCACGTGGAGCACTCATCGTTGGTATTTATATCATTTGTTCTAATCTGATGTGTGCACGCATCCCGATGACGATCTAATGGTTTCCTAACCTACTTGTATCACCTAACTTCTGTACACCTTATCATGACATCACTTGCCTTGTTTTACCCTATTGTGCATCTCGAGAATCATCCTATGCACCTGCTTTTCCTAGCTACAACCTTACGAATTCAATTAATAAATTTGATTTGCCTCACACACCTTAGGCTACGCCACCAAATAATTCAGAAAAATCATATGTCAGGTCACACTAGCTCTCAGCTACTTAGCAACCCATGTCCCATACCCCGACTATCCGGTACCTGGTACCCGGTCCCCGATACGCACTTCGGGACATATACTCTACTCGTAGCCTTGCTCGATATTAACGTTCACACATGCGATATTTATATACATACTAATAACTAATACAATCAACATCGCAATACTAGGCATCACACCATGCACAAATATCATAAATATAACTTGATTTCCCACATCTGAGTCACCCAATTGTCCACATAATGCCCAAATTAATCTGTTAATCCACGTGATTAACAATAATCCTGATTACATTAATTAGGGTTGTTACACTCTCATTGATGAGTTGAAGTCCCTAAAGGGCGAATTGAGTGTCGAGAAGTCGTTGTGGAAGTTGTTGTGATGTTGCAGAAGGGGGAAATTCTTTTCCGGGGTTGCTAGTTTGGGCATCGCTAGTGGCATCGTGGATGACATTGTGACCAAAAAAGCCCACGGTCCCAACCATACCCCCTTGGGCAAACTTAAAATTTAGAAAAAAAGGAAAATGTGATTTTGGTTTAGACCAAGGAAGTTGTCATAGGACTCGAAAAACACATAATTAACTCAAAATGGACTTTATTTGAATATAGATTCTCCCGGGAATGTGTTAAGTGACTCGAGGAACTCGGTAAGGTTAGGAAACAGTGGTCGAGGTAGATGAGACTCATATTCTCATCAATTTTGTAACGTAATTAGTATATTTAGTTCACTTAGTATTATAGATGAGGAATGTTTTAAATGTAAAAGGTACAAAAATGTACGACAAGGTGAACTGAGACTGGGGGATGTTTAGTTTTCCATGAAAATGGATTCCGCCCTTTACCTTAATAACTAGGAAAGGATAATTGGAAAAATTGATTAAGCCCTTCATCCTTACTATGTCTGAGTTTTACCTAAGTCAACATTTCCTATTTAGAGTTGGTAGCTCAATCAAGCTTGAATAAGCCATTATAATCACACGTAGCATTGCGTGTGGATTGTGTGGTTGTATTCTCGAGTGACGTGAGGGTACAACTTTGTTTTTGAAATTCAAATTACCGATTATAGGTACGGTTGCAATTTACCTTTGATTTGCATTCAGTTATGTATTGTTTATATCATTCCTTACATTTGAATAGATATGTTTTGGATTTATATTGCTATTCATTAACTGTTTCATACAAGTTGATTATTGTTGCATCTATGAGTGTCACTTACTGAGGAAGTTGGAATGCTCACCCACCTTAACATTTCAGCTCTCAACCGAGCGCATAGGATAGGGGAAAAGGGAAGACATAGGAGTCTCACAGCTTTTCTTGAATTAATGAACATTTTTTTGTGTAATATATAATGTTTTGTTATATAGTTATTTTTACTATCACAGGGTTGGGATATGTTTTGTTTATCTATGGTATCCCGATTTTGATAGTTTGTATATTGTAACTAGTTATCGAAAACGTTTTAAATTTCCGCTGCTTTCATATTATTATATATTTCGATATTGAATGTACATGTTGCTTAATCAGGTACCAAAGTACGGCTACTGGCTTTATTTAGGCCTGATCTGATTTACTGAGACTTAAGTAGGGTTTCAGGCTGGAGATAACCCTGATCGGGGTAGGGGATGTCATAGTTGGTATCAGAGCCTGCTTCTATAATAACTCTAATATATTGAAATTAGAGTTAAAGTTCATAACTTTGAGAGAAATCTCATGTTATAAAGAACTTAGAACCTGATAAATGGTTTTATCATGATTTTGGGGGGTAAATGAAATTGAAAATGTAATTATACATTATTTGTTGTATTTAGCGTTATCTATTGAATAGATATGACTTCCCTAAGATCTCTGAACATTGCTCTGATGGTCTTATCTCTCCATTATGATACGACACTTTGTGGCTAAATAAATAAAGGGCCTACCTTGGCCTAAAGCTTTGGGCAATGCTGAAATAGAGGCACAGTGAAAAGCTCATATAGAACAACAATTGTGAGATATCTTAGAGTCTCAGGCTATGGAAGCAGAGCTGAGGGAGGAACTGAAATTGTTATGCCTCCAGTTGTACCACGGATTGCACAAGTTTAGATAGATTCCTAAGGCACTACTGGTAGTGCTAATGGATCCCAAGAAGGTTGCTTATCCCAAAACCAGGAAGGAATTTATGAAATATGACATCATGAGGTTTACTGGCACTATAGAGGAAGGTGTTGTAGAGGCCTAGATTTTAGAAATTGAGCAACGATTTGATGCAGTTGAGGTGGTGAATGGATTCAGAATTAAACTGGTAGTCTTTTATGGCTTGATTTTGCTAGGAAGTGGTGGAATTCTCTTAAGCGAGAGGGAAAGACGATTACTACTTGGTCAGACTTTAAAACCATTTTCCAAAAGCAATACTTTCCCCAACTGGTCAAAAACAAGAAAAAGTCCAAGTTTGTGTATTTGAAATAGGGTATTATGTCGGTGAGGGACTGTGAATAGAAATTTAATGAGCTCATGGAGTTTGCTCTATAATTGATTAAGTAAGAGGAGAACAAGATAGATATGTTTCTCAATGGATTTGAATTTTGGTGTCATCACATTCTCAAACCAGCTTTCCTTTTATCTTTGAGTGTGCTATGAAGGTGGAGGCAGCAATACTAGCGAAGGCTTCGGGGACATGGTTAGTTTCACCACCGATTCTCCACTTTCTTTAAAGTCAGGGAGCTTGAAAGTTAGTGTACATTCAGTCAACGTAGAGTTTGGGAAGTAATAGGAATCATGATTATCTGCTACTTCTTGAGCTCCTACACAATCAAAATAAGAAAGTAATAGGAATCATTATTATTTGCTACTTCATTCGGTGCAGAGTTTGGGAAGTAATCCAAATAAGAAAGTTATGGTCGATGGTTCTTCTACTTTTGGAGCTCCAACACAATCAATTTCCTAAGGAACTCTATATGTGAGTGCACAGGTGACAGTATCAACAACTTCAATGCCTTCGGTAGCAAAACCACCTTTACCAACAACATAGTCAAGAAGCAGGGGTAGAGGTAGAGGCTAAACTAACTCTTCAAAGGTAGACTTTTGTAGTTGCTGAGGCAGATCCTGAGACTACACATATGTTAATGGAAGGTATTTTAAAATTTGTGGTTGAGATATGCATGTATTAATTGATGTTGGTTCTACAGTTTTTTTATTTCTAGTGCAATGGCTACTGAACTAAAACTGAAACCTATTAGATCTAGTACATTATTGATCTTGAGCACAGTAGTAAGCTAGAAAGTTTATCCTAACCTGGTTTGTAAGAATTGCGTTATCAAAATTAGGGAGAAGTAACTTTTAATTGATCTTAGGTTATGAAATTGTTAAAGTATGATGCACTACTAGGGATGGATTAGTGAGTAACATATCATGCCCGTATTGATAGCTTCCACAAACAAGTAACCTTTCAGATTCCTAATTTTCTTGAGATTATAGTTTATAAAGGCTATAATCCTTTGTGATTGGCTACTCGTGGCAGACCGGCTACTCCTAAGAATTTAGGGGTTAGTGCATGGGTTGTAACACTTGATTCACCAAATCAAAAAGCTAAGATTGATGGGATTCTAGTGGTTCATGAGTTTCAGGATGTTTTTCAGTCTAAACTCTCTGGACTTCCACCACAACATGTCATTGACTTTATCATTGAGCTTATTCCTAACACCAAACCAATATTTATTCCTCCGTAGCATATGGCACCGAAGGAATTACGTAAGTTGCAGATTCAGATTGAGGAGTTGTTGAAGAAGGGGTTTATCCAGCCTAGTATGTCACCGTGGTAAGCACCTTAAATATGCATGTCGAGTATCGGTAATTGAATAGAGTCACTATTAGGAATAAATATCCAATGCCAAGGATTGATGACTTGTTTGACCAGCTGAAAGGTGTCAGACATTTTTTAAAGATTGATCTAAGGTCTGGTTATCATCAGCTATGGATCAGGGATAAGGATGTTTCATTGATAGCTTTTACTACTCGTTATTGGCATTTTGAGTTTTTAGTGATGTCTTTTGGGTTCACTAATGCTCCAACTATATTTATGTATCTAATGCACCAAGTTTTCAAACCCTATCTTAATCATTTTATCGTCATGTTTATCGATGATAATATGATTTATTCAAAGACTCAAGAAGAGCACGCGCATTACCTCAGAGTTTCCTTGTTAGCAATGAAAGATAATCGACTATATGCCAAGTTTAGCAAGTGCAGATTTTGGGATTCTTAGGTCAAATTCCTCATACATGTGGTTAATGTTAAGGGGATATCAGTTGATCCGGTGAAGGTTTAGGCAATTAAGGATTGGCCTACTCCAACCATAGTGTCAAATGTTCGTAGTTTTCTGGGGTTAGCGGGTTATTACAAGCGATTTGTTGAGGGATTCTCCTGCATCACTCTTCCCATCACTCAACTAACACAGAAAAATGTTGAGTTTGTTTGGTTTAAAAAATACAAGAAGGCCTTCAAGGAATTGAAGCATAGGTTGACTACAATGCATATTCTAGCCTTACCTGAATCAAGGAAAGAGTTAGTGATTTATACTGATGTTTCTTATTCATGCTTGGGCTGTGTGCTAATGCAGGAAGGCAGGGTTGTAGGTTATGCTTAAAGACAACTCAAGATTCATGAAAAGAATTATCTAGTTCATGATCTTAAGCTTGCAACGATCATTTTTTCCTTGAAGATCAAGAGGCATTACTTATATGCTGAGAGGTTTACTGTATTTTCAGATCATAAAAGTCTAAAGTGCTTGCGTATATAGAGTGAATTTAATATGAGACAACGTATATGGCTTAAGTTTCTCAAGGATTATGATTTCATTATGGAGTACCACACAGGTAAGGAGAATGTTTTTATGGATGCCTTGAGTAGGAAAAGAACAGGTAGAGAGAATGTAGCTACTACTAGAGCCTCTCAGTTTTGTCTTCTTGAGGCAGTGATGATGATTTATGAAAGTTCAGGAAACGAACAGGTAGAGAGAATGTAGCTACTGCTAGAGCTTCTCAGTTTTGTCTTCTTGAGGCAATGATGATGATTTATGAAAGTTCAGTTGGCACATCATCGGCTGAGAGTGCTAGTTCCAGTGCTACTGATCTATTCTTTTGTGCTCACATTCAAATTGAGCCAAAGATTATTTAGAGTGTGGTTGATAGTTAGAAAGCTGATCAGGATTACTTGACGTATCAGAGTTTAGCTGTTAGTATTGATCATCCTGATTGGTCAATTTCTGGTGATGGTGTTTTATGTTAAGGGATAGATTGTGGATTCCAGTCCAAGATCATTTAAGGAAAAAGTTACTCCAGGAAGCTCATAGATCACTTTACTCCATTCACTCAGGTAACACCAAGATGTATTGTGATATGAGGCGTATATATCGGTGGTTTAGGACGAAGTTTGATATTGCGAAGCTTGTGAGAAGATGTGATATTTGTCAACAAGTTAAGGTTGAACATAAGAAACATAGAGGGTTCTTGCATTCTTTGCCTATTCCAATGTGGAAATGGGAGCATATAGCGGTGGATTTTATTTTTAGTCTACCTTTTAGTCAGGGTAATCATGATGCAGTTTGGGTTATAGTCGAATGATTGACAATATCTGCACATTTCTAGCCAGTATCTACACGGTATCCTTTACAGCATTTTTGTGAGATATACGTATGTCAAGTTTTGAGGTTTCATGGTGTCCAAGTGTCAATTACTTTGGATAGAGATCCGAGATTCACATCCAGATCGTGGAGTGAGTTAAAGATACAGTTGGGAACCACTCTCAACCTTAGTACGACATATCATCGCCAGACTGATGGGCAGTCTAAGCGAGTGACTCTGATCCTAGAGGACATGCTCTGAGCTTATGTCTTGGAGTTTGGTGGCAGCTGAGATAAATACATTCCTCTATGTGAGTTCTATTATAATAATAGTTATCAAGTGAGTATTGAGATGGCTCCTTTGGAAGCTCTGAGTGGTCGAAGAGGTACAACGACAAACAACCTAGGTTCTTGGAGTGTTCAAAAAAAAATTATGTTATTTTGAAAGTGTCACCTATGAAAGGCTTATATAGGTTCGGATTGCGAAGTCAGGTAGCTCCAAGGTATATTAATCCATTCAAGATCAAGAAAAAAGTTGGTCCTGTTGCTTAAAAGTTAGAGTTGCCTCCTCAATTTGTTGGAGTTCAAAATGTCTTCCACTTATGGAAAAATTAAAAAAAAATATAAGAAATTTGGAAAAAGATAGAAAATTGGTTTTCGAAACTTTTCAGACATTTGGCATTCCGATATAACTCAAAAAATGTGCACGAATTGGAAATTTTGAATGAAGTTCTAATATTTGGTTTAATATTGTAAATCCACTTAATGTGGCTTTAAATGAATTAAAATGATATAAAATGAATTTCAGGAACTAAAGGGAATTCTCAGAAGTTCAGGTGCGCAAGTTGGGGTATCGGGAGGCTGGAAATAGCTAGGAATTGCTTGAGGGTGATTAATCCCACTTGAATTATTTATTTTCATTTCATTTCTATTCTACTATTGTTAATCAGTCTAATTGACTATATTTTTCTTTGTATTCTGAATATCATGAACTGCTGTGGAATCTCCTCATATTGATACTTGCTATCATAACATCTCATTTCATTAAAATTCATTGATTCTTTCCATACGCATATGTCTGCCTTGTGGTTATTTGATATTTGACTTGCAAATAACATGTTATTAGGATTAGCTGAGTTTATAATTGTGTTAGAAACTTGTACTTTCAGTCTATTTGTGATTTGTAGCATTTATATTCTTGATTTCCTTCACCGAGTCTTTTATTGACTTTAAAAGTAGTGCTAGAATCTAGGGTCCACTGCACATTATAGAGTGGGCGGCTCACAGGGTCACGAGATCTCGGGGATATCGACACTCTCCACTATACTAGCGCAACTCACGGCGTAATAAACCGGGGTGTTCGACGAGATTTGTGATAGATGATTTATATGCGTAGAGCACATCTCTGCTATTTGAGGTTATTAGAAATGATGATATGTAAAGCACAACTCCATAGATCAGATCTAGATTAGACTGCTTAACCTGTGTCAGTTTCATTTGTGCTTTCGGTATTTTCTGGCATGTTTATTTAGAGCATTATTTGGATACCACGATGCTTTTAAATACCATTCATTTATTTTGGAAATGTGAGTAAATAAGTCATTTGAGAATTACTGTTATACTTTTGTACTCAACGTCCTTTTTTATGACGGCGGGTGTAGATCCATCGAGCAGTAGACCCGGCAAGGAGAAGATTGGTGACTACCTTTGAGCTTGGGGAGCGTACTACTAACTATAGGTTTTTATATTTTATATATTTTACTTACTTATGTCTTTCATACTGTTGGGATGTATATATTGGATTGAGCGTTAGTTCCCCGACTTTTGACTATCACACTATTTATATGTTTTGCCATATATTTCATATATATATATATATATTGTGATTGTTATTCCTGGTTTCCACACTTAGGTTTATCAAATTGTTTCCATTTATTTAAAAAGACTTCTACTAAATGATTAAAAGACTTCCGCTAATTAATTAACTGTTGAATATTTTAACCTCTAAGTTGTAAGACTTGTAAATAACTCAAAAATGTTGTAGTTGGTAGAGTTAGTGCATTATTTATCCTAAACATGATCAAGTTGGCAATTGAGTTAAATAGGCTGACTAATACATAGTTAAGTCCTACTGACCGAGTTAGGGCTTACTTTCGGGATTAGGTCGGGCGGTGCCCTGGATTAGGAGAGAGTTCGTCATAGAGTTAATAGACTTGTTTTGATTCCTTTTGAAGCATCAATAGCATTTCCAAAGTTGCATTTTTGGATTCTTACAAGTTTGCTCAAAATGGAGCTTTTGCATATTAATGAAAATATGATTTTTGATCTTTGAAATGAAATTGTTCTTAAATTAAAATACTAGATTTAGATTCTTCATTTCGTTCAAATAACCATGCCATAAAGAATTCCATATTTGGGGTTTTAAAATCAAAAGTACGAGTTTTTGAAATGCAAGGTGTTCTTCCCCATTTTCAACAAATGCATGCATGAATCTCTTGTTTAATTGGATGAATGGATGTAAAATATAGAAGTGTCTGCCTTGTTGTGGATGTTGGGAGGTTGTGTTGGACCTTGGTGGGTGTGAACAAGGTCCAAAGGTGAATGGAGAAGGCCAATTGGGGAAGAAACCAAGAAATTCTTTAAATTTCTCGGTTACCCAGAGGCTGGAGTGCGCTCCATGCTCAGAGGAATGCGCTCCCTTCAGCCAGCGCGTTGGGCACCTTGGACAGCAGAAAATTTCCAGTTGTCCTAAATTTTTCTATAACACCTCAATGACCCAACCACTGGCCAAACCCCACCTTAACCCATCCTAATACATGTCTAACCACCCTAATGACATTGGGAAGTGTGTCGGGAGTCCGGGTACGCAAGTAAGAATGTCAGAAGGATAAGAAAGTAGCTAGGAATTGCTTGAGGGTGGGTAATCTCGCTTGAACTATTTATTTTCATTTCATTTCCACTTTACTATTGTTTGCTGCTCAGTTTTGGAAATAAAATGTCTTGTACTCTTATGCCATGATATGTATTGCTATTCCTCTCATGTTTGAGTTTTAGTGTCATGGTATTTCATTGTTGGTAATCGTTGAACTTTTTCATCGCCGTATGTCTATTTTCATTGAGTATTAAAGAATGTGATATAAATTGCATGCTATTAGGATTAGATAATTTTATGAATGAAGTTGTATTCTAGGTTTATTATGCTTTCTAGCATAACCATTCTTGGAATCCTTTACCGAGTCTTTTATTGATAATAAAAGTAGTTTTAGAATCTAGGTCCATTGTACGTTATAAAGTTGGTGGCTCACGGGGTCACTGGACTTCGGGGATGTCGGCGCTCTCCACTATACTCATGCTACTCATGGCGTAATGTTCCGGGGTGTTCAGTGAGATTGAGATAGATGATTTATTATGCGTAGAGCACAACTCAGCTATTTAAGGTTATTAGAATATGATGATATATGTAGAGCACAGCTCCATAAAAGTAGTAGAAAAGGCTAAGTTATTGTTCTCACCGCCGACCGGACCCAGATCATACAACTTAGCCTGTGTCAGTTTCACTTGCATTTCTAGTATTTTCTAGCTTGTTTATTTTGAGCATTCATTGGTTATTATTATGCTTTTAAATATCGTTCATTTATATTGAAAATTTGAATAAGTATGTCAATTGGGAATTACTGTAATACTTTTGTACTCGCCGTTCTTTTTATGACGGTGGGTGTAGATCCGTCAAGAAATAGACCCTACAAAAAGAAGATTGGCGACTACACTGACCCTAGAGAACGTGCTACTGTCTGACTTGTAGGTTTTTTTTTGTATTGTATATTATAGTTATTATGACTTTCATACTGTTGGGTTGTATATTAGGTTGAGCGTTAGTTCCCCGACTTTTTACTTTTACATTGTTTATATGTCCGCCACATATTTCATATATATATATATATATATATTGTGATTGTTATTCCCTGGTTTCCATACATAGGACTATTTAAATATTTCAGTTTAATTGTTAAAGACTTCTGCACAAATTCTAAAAAGACTTACGAAAAAATTATAGTAAGACTTCCGCTAATTAATGAAACTGTTAAATTTATAAATAACCACAAATGTTGTATTTGGTAGGATTAGTGTATTACTTATCCTGAGCACGATCAAGTTGATAGTTAGAATGGAAAGGTTGACTAATACGTAATTAAGTCCTACGAAATGAGATTAGAGCTTAATTATGAGATTAGGCCAGGCGGTGCCCTAGATTAGGAGAGGGGCCATCACAGATGGTATCAGAGGCAACGTTCTCGATAAGTAATACACAATTGAATAAGACACAAATCTTAGAAGTGGAAACCAAACGATCCTTGCCTAGAAACTATTTTGTTGGGAATTGAATGAAAGTGAGCTGGGGGTAATTATATATACCTGTTAATTTCGTAATGTATATATACGAGATATTCTACATAGTAGCTGATTCGAGTTCACTGTCAACGTGCAAACACCGATAACAAAGGCACGCGAGACTGGTGATGCGGGTGCCGACGGTAGTCAGTCTCCTACACTAACGAAGGATTTTCAGAGGCTGGCTGACCATGTCTCAACTCCACCTACACCGACGACAGTTTACCGACTACATTATGTTAATGCTGCTAGATTCGCTCCACTTACACCGACGACAGCTCCTGATACCACCGCTACTACTACCACCCTGCCAAAGCGAGATCCTCCCACTACTACACTAGTGACTCCAGCGATACCGACTCTTCCGGTTATAGTCATTCCGAAAACAGAGATAGTTGAGGCGACGCTGATTCCCACACCTACACCTTCGGGTTTAACCATTAGGAACCAGCTGGTAAAGGATTTCCTTAGACTACAACCAGTTTACTTCGATGGGGTGAGAGACTTCGAGAAGATAGAGGGATGTATTCTATCTCAGGAGAAGCTTCATAGGATTTTGGGCATTGATGATCGACTGCCCCTAAACTTGTCTTCATACACTCTGCAGAGGAATGCCAACGTTTGGTGATGCAACACCACTGGTACTGATGGGGACTTTGAGTCATGGAAGGCATTCAAGGAGAAGTTCTACCACCAGTATTTTCCACTAGCAGTTATGATGAAGTAGAGGTGAGAGTTTATGAGTTTGAGGCAGGAGGCCGATGAGTCAGTTATGTAATACCGGGACAGAGTGTGCCAGACGCGGGACATTGGGTACCGGGTAGTTGGGAGGTAGTGGGACCTTGTGTATAAATTTTATGAATTATTATGGAGGCCTAACATGGGTTATGTGAATTAAATATATGCAAATCAATGTAAATGCCTATAGTTGAAACCTTAAAAATCAAGAGGCATTAGATTAGCCTAGAGATAAGTAGATGGGTTAATTAAGAGCATTTGTGTTACAATCTTGTGTCACTGGAAGTTGGGGTTGCAGCTGATTAGAACCATTAGACATGCCTCGAGATACGTATTTCACATCAGATTATTAGATTACTATATAAACCATGGATGAACAGACATGCAAATAAAAGAAACAAAATTTTAGAGAGAAAGAGAAGGACCAATATGAACCTAGAGGAGAAAAAGAATGGTTTAGCTCAAGAATAAGAGGTTCCATTACAGATTTGAGGTAAACTATCTCTTAAATTAGTGATTTCCCATTAAAAATGGGTATGGTTGGGTTTTAAAACACAAATTTCCGATTAATGGACATGCACAATATTTTTGGTTGGATCTGAGTTTAAATGGCGAGAATTCAATAAACAAACTAGTTTAAATCAATTTTGTGGGAAAATTTGGTGTGAATTTCAAATTTCTTATTTTTGGGTATTTATTTGTGGTTTTTGAATTTTCGATAAAATCGGTTGAATTTGGTGTTTTGAGGTGGTTTCAATCGGTTTTGAGGTTAAAGATGAGTGGAGAAAAAAGAGAAGAGGAAAGGAAAAGAAAAAAAAAGAGAGAAAAGGAATGGAAAAGGAAAGGAAAAGAAAAGAGAGACAAAATTCGTCTCTGGAGAAGATAAAGGTGAAGCACGCGCTGTGTTCGTACGTCCCTGACACGGGTCGGATCGGCAAAAGACGGTCCAGTAGGCCCCATTTAAAAAATTAATTAATTAATTAAAAATTCATAAAAAATAAATAAAAATATATTTTATATTTTTATATATTATTTTCTGGAAAATAAGGAAAATAGTTGGAAAATTCTAGAAAAATTGGAAAAAATTATAGAAAATATAAGAAATTGAGAAAAAGGTAGAAAAGTGGTTTCGAAACCTTTTTGGTATCTTTGGTACCTCGATATACCAGGAAAGATACCACAACTGAAAAATTTGAATTTTGATATAATATTATAAATTTACTTAATGTGTTTTTAATAATATAAAAACACTATAAGTGGACTCTAAGACTAAGGAGACCTTAGTTCGAGTACCCAGGGAGCTAAGTAGTTAGGTTTGAGAGTTCAGGGAAGTAGTGCGTAATTTGAAGTACGTAAAACTCAATTGAACACCACTGTTGTATTTACTTTTTGTTATCATTTGGTCCGTATTTCCTTTGATATTCTATGTCTATTCTTATTGGGGTGGTCAAGGTTTCTCCCACCTTTGTATTTGTGCGATGTTGTAGGTGCTTACTAGTTTGTAGCACGTGTTACTCGGCCTCGGTATATGATATCCCGAGTTGAATACCGGTTCACGGGTTTGATGTACGCCAATATGGTTAATTCCACTAGGATGAAAGGTGATGTGAATTGTGGTAGGTTACACAAACGAGATCTTAATCCAAAGTACAAACTTAGTCTGCTAGGTTAACCGCCCATTTTGTAATTCACAGATGTTATATATTCATGCAATGAGTTTTGCATAGTTGCTTGTATTTTTCCTTCATTTCTGTATGTTCATTTAACATTATCTTTGGTTATCTATTTATTTCCTTAATGATGCACGGTGGTTTTCTTTGGGATTTTACTTACTGGACTCGTCATCTGATCCTTGTGATGGTTTGAGTATAGATCTTAGTATCACTAGGGGTATGGGGATCACAGGCGACTACATCTGACTTGTCCACTATCGAGGACCTACTGGTATGTGTGACTGGTACTTCTAATGTTTTAGTTTGATTTAGGGATATATGAGACCTTATAAAATGTACTGGTATATATATACTCTTTGACAGTTTAGTTGCTTATATACTGAGTACTTACCGGGTTTTCCACTATAGGATTTTATGTTCATAACCTAATAATTAAGTAATTATACTTTACTAAATAGTTAAGAAATTCGATATATAAATCAACTAATTAACTGGTTATTTACTTGCAACTCTTAAGATGAATCTCTAAGTACAACACAAATTAGTCTGTAAATGGAGTTGCCTAGTATAGTAGGTCGAGGTAATGACGTGGCACGTCCTGATGGGATTGCAAGCAGGGAGTGGTAGGCCATGTGGCGGGTCTTGGAAATGGAGGTCGATACAGCAGCCACACCCTACACCTCTTACTACACCTCAGTGCAGAGTTCAGGTTGCGTACGCTCGTTACCACCACTACCAGTCAGGCCAACATTACCACCACCGGAGATAAATGCACACTCGACACCAGTAGGGATCCAATAGCAGTGATAAACAAAGTGCGTGCATGATATAGGTCAGACTAGCACCATACTTCGGACCATCACCCAGGCACCGCTAGTGAGTAAACTCAAACTGACTGAAATCCTTGTTGTCCACTCGGTAGCCGGCGTAGACCACGGAGCACCGACATGTGAATAGGAAAAATCAGTAGTCGGGCCAACAATCTACCAAAATACCCCTATAACACATGCTATGTCCTAGTGTGCCACAGTGCCAACGCAATAGAATAAAACCCAGCGGGTGTAAACTCAACCGACCATAAATAAATACTGGAACGTAGAGTAAACGAAACAATTTGACATGAATTCAAATAATCCAAACAATAAATACTCAAATGAATTTAAGTTGGGTTACTACACACCTTAAATCCGCGCTTCACTAATGCCAATGTCCAAATACACGCTCAAACCGTGTGTCACACTACTTGTCAATACAATCTAAAACATGAATTCTCGATTATTCCAATCAATTCCCTAGAACCTAAAAATCATTAATCAATGGCAAATCCTCGATAAAAGCATCCATTAAACCATTTAAATGGGTTATATAAACCCCTAGATATACCCACAAATTTTCACAATTTTATTTAACATTTATGAGCTGGCACTATTCTGGATGCCACCAGAGGCGCTGTCGTGTGTAATGTCTCCACTACGTCCCTCACGGCATCTAGGGCATCGTGATAGATGTCGTCACCTTCACACCACCCATGACGCCATATAAAGCAAGGGTTGGTGTTTCGCCTCTTGTTTGGACACTGCAGGTCCCGTGGCCTCGAAATGGCCACGTCGTTACTGACAGCGTTCGAGCCAAAACAAATTCTTGGGGTTTTCAAATTCCCTAGGGCTCATTCAAAGTGCTCATACAACATCCAAAATAACTCAATCTATCAAAATCCCTCAACAAAAATCGTCTAAGATGCAAACCGCAAGTTTTATCGCAAAAACCAAAAAATCCATTGAAAACTCATAGCAAACCATCTTGTTGCTTCAAATCCACACATTGAAACCATAGCAACACCAAACTAGCTGGTGGGCTCCACTCACAACTCTAGAAACCATGTGAAAACTTGAGAAAATGGGTCTAAAACGTATAGAAGGAGATGGGGATCAAAGATTTAACCTTGTATTTGATTCCCAAGCCATGTAGTGCTCCCAAATGATCTCCATAGCTCACCAAAACCCTAACTTGCTATCAAATTTTTGTCACACTGTCTTTCTCGGCATAAACAACATAACACACAGCATCGCGATGCAAATTAGCTAATTCGAACAATTACATTGCAAATATAACAAAAAGCATACAAAAAGGACTGTATACCTATATTAGCGTGCTCTAACGTAACAATAGGGTGTACGCGAATTTGAGTTGGTGTCCACGTCTGCAACCACATGTCAAATAACGACAAATTAGTTTTGGGTCGTTATAAATCTTACCAACTAGTGGAAATTTCGTCTCAAAATTTAAATCAAACGAAATTCTTACAAGTAAATAACTGAGGGTATTGACGCCGCATAGTAGACTCGAGCTCCCAAGTAAATCCCTCAGTCCCGTGATGTCGTCAGCGCACTAATGCCATCGACATCTCTCTGTTCCTCAAAGTCTGTATCCTATGATCCATAATCTCCAGTGGTTGCTCCTCGTAGGTCTTATCAGCCAGAACCTCAATCTGTCTTACATCAACCATCAGACTTGGTCCTAACCTAGCTAGCCTCAAAATAGATACATGAAAAATTGGATGAACGCGTGCAAACTTTGCTGGTAATTCTAATCTGTATGCCACAATGTTGACGCGTGATTCGACCCTGAATGGTCCAATAAACCTTAGTGCCAGTTTACCTTTGATGTCAAACCTCTTATGACCCTTCCAGGGCGAAACCTTCAGATACACCAAGTTACCAATCTCGTTCTCTCGTGGTACCTGTCCGCTTACTTCTTCTGTCTATCCTAAGTCACCTGCAATCTTACTCGAATCTGCCTAACCTTCTCTGTGCGGTCAACAATAACCTTAGGCCCAATAACCGCCACATCCTCTGTTGCTGCCCAACAAGGAGGTGATCTGAAGGGTCTACCATAGAATGCCTTGAATGGTGGCTTGCCAATGCTCGCATGATAACTATTTTTGTATGTAAGCTCGCATAACAGTAGATACTCTTCCCAAAAACCACTAAACTGCAAAATACAATCCTTAAGCATATCCTTTATGATTTGAATCAACCTCTACGACTGAGCGTCTGTCTAAGGATGATAAGTTGTACTGAACTGAAGCCTAGTGCTAAACTACTCCTGCATACTCTCCCAAATGTTCAATGTCAACCTAAGATCCTTGTCAGAAATAATCGATATCGGTACTCCGTGTAGCCTGACGACCTCCTGCTCAAAGATAATTCTCCACTAGGGAAATGAATACTTCATAGAAATAGGAATGAAGTGTGCAAACTTCATCAACCTGTCAATCATTACCCAAACTACATCATAACGCCTCACAGTCTGCGGCAAACCACTGACGAAATCCATCCTGATGTGCTCTCATTTCCACTGTCGAATGGGCAACAACTATAATAACCCGACTGGTCTCCTGTGCTCGGCCTTAACCTGCTGGTGAATATGACATGCTCTAACGTATGAACCCACGTATGGCTTCATCCCTGGCCACTAGAATAAACGCCTCAAATTATGGTACATCTTGGTCCTGCAATGATGAGCTGTATAATGCAAACGATGTATGTCCTCTATAATGTTGTCCCGTAGCTCCTGTACATCAGGTATCCATAACCTGCCCCTGTGTCTCAAGCACCCGTCTGATGAACCAGACCAATCTGTGCAACTCGGATCCTAAGCTAGACAACTAATGCAAGCAAAATGTTCATCAGCCCTTTGACACTGAACAACCCGCTCTAAAGACACAATAGGAACCCATGTGTGACAACAAATCTGTACCTCCACAACAGCCTCAGTCAAACACTTCACCGACGCTGCCTCCAGCAATCCATGCTCATGTGTCATCCGTTGTAGCATAGTTTGACTCTCAATGCCGCTCCAGCTCAACGCATCAGCTACAACGTTCGCCTTCGCAGGATGATACTCAATCGCGAAGTCGCAGTCCTTCAGTAACTCAAACCATCCCCTCTATCGCAAGTTTAGATCCCTTCAAATGAATAGATACCTCAAGATCTGATGATCCGTGAATAGTACGAAGCGCTGTTTGTATAGATATTATTTCCAGACCTTCAATGCAAACACAACTACTGCAAGCTCTAAGTCGTGCACCGGATAATTCCCCTCGTGGGCTCTCATCGCCTAGACAAATACATAACTAGGTGTCCTTTCTGCATTAACATGCATTCTAACTTAGTACCATAAGCATCAATGTAGACTGATAATCCTCTCCTCACCTCTTATAATGCTAAAACTAGAATGAAAGTCAATTTCCTCTTCAGCTCGCAAAATGCATCATCACACTCTCCAGACCACTCAAACCTGACATCCATTTTGGTCAACCTTGTCATCAGTGCTGCAATCGTAGAGAAATCCTGCATAAACCACTGATAGTAGCTCGTCAGTCCCAAGAAACTCTGAATATCAGCAACGGACTCAAGTGTCCTCCAGTCAATAATCATTTGAATCTTGTCACCGTCAACTGATATACCCTGACCACTGATAACATGTCCGAGAAACTTCACCTCACTCAGCCAAAAATCACATTTGTTGAACTTAGCATACAAATTATGCTCTCTGAATGTCAATAAAACCTCCTTGAGATGTCTCTCGTGCTTGACACGAGTCTTGTTGTACATTAGGATGTCATCAATAAACATAATCACATATCGATCCAGAAATGGCTTCAGAACTCTGTGCACCAAGTCCATAAAAATGGCTAGCGCATTAGTCAGCCCAAACGGCAAGACAGTAAGCCCAAACAATCTATAGCGCATGCTAAAAGACGTATTCTAGATGTTGCTCTGTCGAATCCTCAACTGATGATAGCCTGAGCGCAGATCAATCTTTGAGAAAAACTTAGCTCCTACTAATTGGTCGAATAGATCATAAATCCTAGGAAATGGGTAACAATTCTGAATCGTTACTTGATTTAGCTTCCTATAATCCACACACATCCGCATACTACCATATTTCTTCTTCACAAAAAGAACTGGAATGCCACAAGGAGATATACAGGGATGAATAAAACCCTTATGCAACAACTCCTCTAATTGGGTCCTCAACTCCTCATGCTCGGATGCTGACGTCCTATAAGGTCGACTATAAATCGATTGTATCCCCGGTATCAGCTCGATGATGAACTCAACTACTCTAGGCGGTGGTAAACTTGTCAAATCATTAAAGAAAACCTCAGGAAACTCGCAAACTGTTGGGACATCCTCATTATCAAACGTCACAATCTTACTAAAGCAATCAATCTGCACATGATACGCTGACAACCAATCCATGCCTACTAAAATGTCCAACTCTAGGTATTCCAATACTTGTAGATCAGCGGTAACTGGTGCCCCGCGACATCTACTATACAATCCTGACATATCCGGTTAGAGAATATCTTATCCCCAACAGCCGTACTGAGGATAAGGTATGTGTCTAATGTTTATGTCTGTAACCCTAACTGTGCTACCATTTGTCCCGCAATAAATGATAGAGTACTACCGGAATCAAACATAACATGCATCAAAGCACCACAAATAAATAACGTACCCTCCACCAGTTGTCGCGTCGCGTCCCGATTTGGTTGAGCAACTGCATACATTGTAGCATGAGCACTGTCCCTAGGCTACTTAGTCTATGGTCGAGGTGGTGGTGTGGTGGTGCTGTCAGACAATCCATCTTCATATGCCCAACCTGATGGCACCTGAAACGCGTCGCCTCTTCTGTTAACCTGTCTATACTACAGCCTGTACCTGACCTTGACCTTGGCCCTGACCTTAACCTTGACCTCTCTCTATTCTGTCACGACCTCCCCAGTCTCTAGTATGCTGTCATGGCTACTTAGTGCGTGCTGGTGCAACAACATACACTTTTGGGTTTCGGGGATTAAGGTAGCAGAATTTTTTGAAACCTTTTCGAATATTCTCGAACCAGGATCTCGATTCAATTAAATTGATATATCAAGAGAGAAAAACCATACCTTAACAAGCACAACTCTATGTCTACCTTGTTTGGTGTTGATCGATTCCTTCAAGGCACTGCTAGAGTCGAACGTCCTCTATCAGAAATCCACACACGAACGGATGATCACGATCCAGAGTGCTAGTGCCAAAAATTCTAAAGAAGAAATCTCACAAAAACTCTCTAGAAAAGTCTCTCTAGAAAAATCTCTCTCATAATACAACTACGACCATAATGTCTTATTTATAGTTTAATAGGTCGAGTTGTAATAGAACTCCATCTCATAATCATACTCTAAATAGAGTCTTAGATAAAGTCCAACTCTAAAAAGGATAGAGTCATAGACAATTTACAATTACTAATCCAATAAGAGTTGTAATTTATCTAAAACTCAAATAAGAATTAAAGTCATAATTTAATTCCAATTAGAGTCCTATTCATAATAGGATTCATTAAGAGACTAAATTTCTAGTCACACTAGAAATGTAGGAGACTTTTGAATCCTAGTTAAACTAGGACACTTAATGAGAATCTTCAAAAAATAAATTTTTTCAAATAAAATTCATTAACCTTAAATAATATTAAATCGCGCAAGTTCGTTTTTTGTGTGCGACTCAATAGGTTCATACAACGTTGGCAGTGAACCAAAACCTTTTTTGTTACACAAGTTATAAGCGGCCTGTAGCAAGACATTATGACAGCCCAAGTTGCATGAAGATCAATAAATCGATACAACCTAATAGATAGTGATCGATACAACCTAATAGATAGTGTATATCATTTATTTTTGTCACGCGATATCTTTTGATTGAACTTAAGACATGGAATGTCACCCATATAGTTCAATCTACTAGTCTCGATCTCCGAGTAGACTGAAATTGTCAAGTGACATTGATCTAATCAATTCACTAGACATGGCCATTTATCAGTCGAACATATCGAAGGGCCCAATAAATATCTCTCTCTAAAAAAGAGGGACAAATCCTATCTTGATAACACAACTTCCACACATTAGTCGGACAATGACTAATTACAATCTTTATAATCATCTGGTTAAAGACAACATTTAATTGTGTCAAATCATTGTGCTCCTAATGTTGGAGTCTCTAATGATCTCAAGTCGAAGGACTAGATAATATAACTATCATGAGAATCACTTATGGCATTGACCATGTAGCATTCTCATAGCGGGTCAGTCCAATATTTGTTCCTAACAAATACTCATGATCTTGATCTGTATCCGTATATGCATAATCATCACATGCCTATCAATCAAGACTCATACTTGTCTTAATTTATTATTGTTCCCACAATAATAACTAACTAGGAACATTTAGAATAATACTATAATTATTCATGGATACTATTATAAGAGAAACATGCATCTACTTATAATAGCTAAACAATATTTACAGAATTGGCCTAGGGCACATTTTCCAACATAAACAACTTGTCGGTCGTCACGTTTTTTATGGTCATCATGTCGATCTCTATTACCCCGACGTCCCTAATCTAACTGTCCATCACCCTGACGAGCTCGTTAATCCTATCGCTATCTATTTGGCTAATCCTGCTACCTCTTCAGCCTCTGCTCAGTCCGAGAAGTCTTACCTGACTAATTTGGGTAAGCCAAAGCCTTCGGTCTGGCAGCACTCTGTAATAAGTAAGTCTCGTGGGCTAATGCTCGATCATAAATGTCTTGTAACGTACAAGCTCCACTAGACATAATGCACCATCAATCCTCTCGTCTAGACATCTGACGAAGTAATATATATGAAGTCTCTCAGTACTAGCCACATCGATCGCATATTGAATCAAGTACTTAAGCCTCTCCATATGTTTAAGCACTGATATAGTGCCCTGTCTCAATGCCCGAAACTCCTCCCTAAGTCTTAGTTGGACCTCCATAGGGATATACTCGTCTAAGAATAGTTGTCTAAATTCTGCCCAAGTCGCAGGCTCTGGATGAATATAGATTTATGTCATCCACCAAACAGCTGCCTCTCATTGCACGCAATAGTTGGAAAGTCGTACCTGATCTGCCTCAACGACCTTCAACAGCTTATGAAGCTACCGATGAGTCAATAACCAGCGCTTAGCCAACTCCAGGTCACCAACACTATATAAGTAACTAAGGTTAAACCTCATAAACTCCTTAACCCTCTTTGCCTCCACTGACATCACATTGCCCGATATCGAAGCCACAACAGGTTGCTTGGTTGTGGTGGGTATGACCACTATTGTATCCACCGGTGCAACCATTGGCGCTGTCCTCTCAACCAATGCATCAGAATCTACTGCCTGTGCTGCAAACACTGGTGTTAATATTGTCTGTGTAATAGACGACACAGCTGTCGGCACTCTCTGACCTGGTATATTCTTTAAGATCTTTGTAATTTGTGCCTATTGCAACGTAACCCTATGCGATAACGACTGCAGAGTTAACGTCTCCTTAGTGGAATCACTAGTGTCACCGACCTCCGGTTGAGTCATTGGCTGAGTAGCAGTAGGTGACTATCCGTCCATCACAATCTGCACCGCAAAACATGCATCGGATTAGCCTCAGTAAATACGCATACAATATGTATTATAAAATCAAAACATATTACGTATATTATAGTCTAGAAACTACCTGCCTCACTTCACTTCCCAACTAGGAGTCTAGTCATCTCTTTGGGTTTCCACATTTAAAGTTTATTAAAGTTTATACTCTTGTTTAACTCCAAACCAAGCCATAGGTTCCATAAATCTAGGCTTTGATACCAAATGTAGCGGCCCCAAAATCTGAAGCCCGCCACGTCGTACGTCATGGAACACAACCCTACCTATACTAGTCTAGTTATGTTCACACGCACTAAACCATCTGTCAATCAAAATATTGCTAATTTTCCTTAAATAAATTAGATAAGTTAGCTTATGGACTTCAAATCATCTGTTAAACCTTAAATAATTCAGCACAACACTTTAATCAGTGAATCATTATATTTAAGAACCGTAAATTATGTGAGAGCATCATTCCTAATGCGAAAAACCCATCAAAGTATTCATCATCATATATAACATCAGTCAAGGCTAGTCAAAACAACTAAAGGACCTTAACAGGTCATAGTACATGTCTAATTGTCGCTCCAACCCAAAACCTAGCATAAAACAAATAAAGTAAACACACATATGAGTAGGGACTAGTTGCTCAATTAGAAAAAATCCTCAAGCTTGCCCTTCCCTCTGCTCGTACTGGGGCTTGCACTCAGCCATCATAACAAAACACATGACGAGTCCAGATTGAGTAATCCCAAGGAAATTCAAAGAATAATTAATATAAATAAATGTTGGAATCAAAAGACTATTGAATAAACATGCGAAAGAAAATATTCAAGCAATTGGGAAGGATCCTCGCATGTATATTCAAGAGTAATAAACAAAGTGTGTGCACGATCTTGGTCAAATTAGCACCATACTTTGTACCATCACCCTGGCACGGCAAGTGAGTCAAACTGACTGAAATCCCAGTTGTCCACTCGGTAGCCGGCGTAGACCACGAAGCACCGACATGTCAATAGGAAAAATCAGCAGTCGGCCCGACAATCCACTGACATGCCCTCTATAACACATGCTATGGCTTAGTGTGCCACAATGCCAATGCAATAGAATAAACCTGGCAGGAGTAAACTCAACAGACCATAAATAAATACTGGAATGTAGAATAAATGAAGCAACTGGACAAGAATTCAAATAATCCAAGCAATAGTTACTCAAATGAATTTAAATTGGGTTACGACAACTTCAAATCCGCGCTCCACTAACGCCAATGTATAAATACATGCTCAAACCGCGTGTCACTACCTGTCAATACAACCTAAAACTTGAATTCCCAACAATTAGATCAATTCCCTAAACCATGGAAGTCATTAATCAACGGCAAATCCTCAATAAAAACACCCATTAAACCATTTAAATGGGTTATATAAACCCCTAGATATACCTACAAATTTTCACAATTTTATTTAACATTTATAGTCTGGTACTTTTCTGGACGCCGCCAAAGGCATCACCGCGTGTAATGTTTCCACAGCATGCCTCATGATGTCCAGGGCGTCGTGACAGACGTCATCACCTTCACACCACCCATGGCACCATATAAAGTGTGGGTTGGTGTTTTGCCTCTAGTTTGAACGCTGCAGGTGGCGTCGTAGCCTCCAAATGGCCACGAAGCTACTGGCAGCGTCTGAGCCAAAACAAATTCTTGGAGTTCTCAAACCCCCTAGGCTCATCGCCGCAGTTTGCGCTCGTCCAAACCGCTCACACAACATAAAAAATAACTCAATCTATCAACGCTTTGACAAAAATCGTTTAAGACGCAAATCGCGAGATTTATCGCCAAAACCAGAATATCCATTGAAAACCCATAGCAATAACAATAACAACTCAACACAAACCACCTTGTTGCCTCAAATCCACACATTGAAACCATAGCAACACCAAACTAGCTAGTGCGTTCCACTCACACCCCTGGAAACCTCGTGAAAACTCAAAAAAATAGGTCCGAAACGTAGAGAAAGAGATGGGGATCGAACATATAACCATGTATTTGATTCCCAAGCTTGTAGTGCTCCCAAATGATCTCCATAGCTCACCAAAACCCTAACATGGTATCAAGTTTTTGTCCAAGCTTAGAGAAGATAGAGAAAAGGTGATGAGGGAGAGAAAAATCAAGATATTTATACGAAAAATCTCATCACTTGTATGTCCATATCCCAAGGCCCCATCCAAAGGGCTTATTTGGGTCAAATAGTCCTCCAAAATGTGACTCAAATGGTGACTTTGTAGTCACATCCTCTCACTTGTTCTAAACCACCAAACCAATTCTCGAGCGTTCCGACACTCGGTCCCGAACCGTTTTAACTATCTAACGCGTACACTCGCATCACTTACGTATATACGTCATTTAATATTAATTATTTAGCATATTTAAGCATTTACTATGTGTATGTCAACCCCTAGCCTAGTATACTACCCATTCACCTACCCGAGGTGAATTTTTGTCACACTATCTTGCTCGGCATATACAACATAACACACAAAATTGCGATGCAAAGAAGCTAATTTGAACAATTACATCGCAAATACAACAAAAGGCATACAAAAACGAATTGTATACCTATATTTGCATGCTATAACCTAACAGAGGGATCCATGCGCATTCGAGTTGGCGTCTACGTCTATAACCACGTGTCAAATAACAACAAATTAGTTTTGGGTCGTTACAAATCGTCCCAATTGGTGGAAATTTCGTCCTGAAATTTAAATCAAATGAAATTCTTACCAGTAAATCGCTGAGGGTATCGACGCCGCATAGTATACTCAAACCTCCAAGTAAGTCCCTTACTCCCGTGATGTCTGCAGCGCACTAATACCTTTCTGATCTCCCTGTTCCTCAAAGTCTGTATTCTACGATCCATAATCTGCAACGGCTGCTCTTCGTGGCTCACATTAGGTTAAACCTCAATCTGTCTTACATCAACCATTAGTCTCGGTCCTAACCTAGCTAGCCTCAACATAGATACATGAAAAACTGGATGAACCCCCACTAATTGTAGCTGTAACTCTAATCTGTAAGCCACAGTGCCGACGCGTGACTCGACTGAATGGTCCAATAAACCTTGGTTCCAATTTCCCCTTGATGCCAAACCTCTAATAACCCTTCCAGGGCGAAACTTCAGATACATCCAGTCACCAATCTCGTAGCTCAGACCCTTGTGGTACCTTTTCACTTACTTCTTCTGTCTATCCTGAGCCACCTGCAATCTTAATCGAATCTACCTAACCTTCTCTATATGGTCAACAACTACCTTAGGCCCAATAACCGCCATATCCTCTGGTGCTGCCCAACAAACAGGTGATCTGCAGCACTTACCATATAATGCCACGAATAGTGGCTTGCCAATGCTCGCCTAATAACTGTTTTTGTACACAAACTCACACAATGGTAGATACTCTTCTCAAAAACCCCCAAACTGCAAAATACAAGCTGTAAGCATATCCTCTAGGATCTGAATGAACCTTTATGACTGACTGTCTGTCTAAGGATGATAAGTTGTACTGAACTGAAGCTTGGTGCTAAACTACTCCTACATACTCTCCCAAAGATTCAATGTTAACCTAATATCCCCATCAGAAATAATCGATATCGGCACTCCGTGTAGCATGACAACCTTTTACTCGAAGATAATGCCCCACTAGGGAAATGAATACTTCATAGAAATGGGAATGAAGTGTGCAAACTTCGTCAACTTGTCAATCACTCCCCAAACTGTATCGTGTCGCCTCGTAGTCTACAACAAACCACTAACGAAATCCATCATGATGTGCTCTCATTTCCACTATAAAATGGGTAACGACTACAATAACCCGGATGGTCTCCTATGCTCGACCTTAACTTGCTGGCAAATATGACACGTTCTGACATATGGACCCACGTCTGCCTTCATCCCTGGCCATCAGAATAAAAGACACAAATCATGGTACATCTTGGTCTTGCCAGGATGAACTGTATAACACGAACAGTGTGCGTCCTCCATAATCTTATCTCGTAGCTCATGTACCTCAAGTATCCACAACCTGCCTCAGTGTCTTAAGCACCCGCTTGATGAACCAGACCAATCGATAGGTAATTCTACCTCATTAATCTCGACTGGGACTCTCTCAACTAGATAGTTAGGGTAATCTTTATCCCCAGCTATGGTACTAAACGTTAAATGTACTCTAAGCCTAACTGGTGTCAGTCCTAGGATGCCTATCATGTGACCATCAATGAAGGAAAAGGTAAAACCTGAATCAAATAAAACATAAGAATTTATACCGGCGATAGAAATCATACCCTTTATGAGACATCATGTAGCGCTGGCATCTGGCTATGCTACCATGTGAACTGCCTCTCGATCATGCGGTGGGTACACTGTAGTTGGCCGTAGGCACTCCCTCACTTCATGTCCTACTTGTCCGCATTGGTAACATGTGATGTCTGCGCTGATCGAACTGTTGCTGACTATGACCCTGCATCTGTCTCTGTCCCTAACAGGGTCCCTCTCGGTCGCTGCCTCGGTTTCTACCACCCTGCTGCTAATGATGTTGTACTGTTAGTGGTGTTGGGTATGCAACTTTCACTGGTGCTGGTAACACTAGCTTGACTAATGGTGGTGGCAAAGAGCGTGTGCTACCTGAACTTTGTGTGCCAGTGTAGTATGAAGTGTAGGGTGTGACTAATGTACATGGTGTAGATGTCCCTAACTCTTGGAAACCCCTACTCCAACTCCTATAACCCTTACCCCTCTATCGTCTCCTCTCATACTCGGCTATCTACTCAGGGGTCAAGGTCTGACTCAAAGCAGTTCTGTTAATGACCTGATATAAGTAATAGGTCTTGTGCGAAAGTGCGCGTTCATATATCTCAGTGAGTGTCCTGGCGCCTGTGCTGACCACGTGATAACCAATGTCTACCCTCAGGCCAACCCCAAAGTGGTACATGTCCTCCATCTCATCTCGGACTAAAATACTCGAAAAACTGTTTCAGATATTTGTTTCTGCCTTGGTACTACATGACTAACTCATCCGCCTCATGTCTCAAACTCGTAAACTCTCTCCTCAATCTCTTCATCACTACCATTGGGAAGTACTGCTGATAAAACTTGGCCTTGAAGGTCTTTCCATGACTCAAAATCTCCATCAGTAGTTATAATGGTCCACCACCAAACGTCAGCATCCCCCTGTAGTGTGTATGAAGACAAGTATGGTCGCAATCGATCCTCAATCCCAAGAATCTGATGTAGTTTCTCCTGTAACAGTATCTGCCCCTCTATCTTCTCAAAGTCTCTAATGTCGTCGATGTACACTGGCTGAAGTCGAAGGAAATCCTTCACCAGTTGGATCCCTACTACTGAGCCAAAAGGTGTATGTGTAGGTTTGGGAGTTAGTGTCGCCTCTACAACCTCTGCTGTCGAAACGACCACAACTGGAAGTGTCGGTATTGCTGGAGTCACTAACGTAGTAGTGGGAGGCTCAGGCTTTGACTGAGTAGTATCAGTAGTATCGGGAGCTGCCGTCAGTGTAGGTGGAGCGAATATGGCAGTTATCAACATAATGAAATCGACCAACTGCTGTCCCTGAGCTGAGATACGGTCAGCTAGCCTTCGAAAATCCTTCGCTAATGCATGAGGTTCGATGCTGCCAGCACTCGCGTCACTGGTCTCTCTTGCGTCTGTCATCAGTGTTTGCACGTTGGCAGCGAACTCGCATAAACTACTACGTAAGATATCTTGTATATATATACATTATGAAATTAACATGTACATATAACTACACCCAACTCACTTTTACTCGATTCCCAACAAAATAGTTTCTAGGCAAGGATCATCTGTTTTCCATTTCTAAGATTTATGTCTTATTCAATTTTGTGTATTACTTATCGAGAATGTTGGCTCTGATACCAACTGTGAAAGTTGGTATCACAATTTTAGACAACTCTGCACTATGCCCCTAAGGT
The DNA here is from genome assembly GCA_039657345.1 of Stephania japonica. Classification (NCBI taxonomy): domain Eukaryota; kingdom Viridiplantae; phylum Streptophyta; class Magnoliopsida; order Ranunculales; family Menispermaceae; genus Stephania; species Stephania japonica. Next base: position 41,035,389 of record CM077559.1, read on the forward strand.
TCTAAAGCCTATTCTCTGATACCAAATATGACGACCCCTCTAATAATCTAGGGTACCGCTCGACCTAATCTCGTAATTAAGCCCTAACTTGGTCTATAGGACTTAACTACATATTAGCTAGCCATTTTAACCCAATTGCCAACTTAATCGCGTTTAGGATACATAATACACTAACCCTAACAACTACAACATTTTTAGCTATTTACAAGTTTTACAATTTAAGAAATTGACGGAAGTCTTAACAATTTATAGTGAAAGTCTTTTAATCATTTAGCGAAAGTCTTTTAAATAAATGGAAATAATTTGATAAACCTAAGTGTGGAAACTAGGAATAACGATCACAATATATATATATATATATATATATATGAACTATGTGGCAAAACATATAAACAGTGTGATAGCTAAAAGTCAAGGAACTAACGCTCAACCCAATATATACATCCCAATAGTATGAAAGACATAAGTAAGTGAAATATAGAAAATATCAAAACCTACAGTCAGACAATAGTGCGCAAGCTCAAAGGTAGTCGCCAATCTTCTCCTTACCAGGTCTACTACTTGACGAATCTGCACCCACCGTCATAAAAAGGACGGTGAGTACAAAAATGTAACAGTAATTCCCAAATGGCTTATTTACTCACATTTCCAAAATAAATGAACGGAATGTAAAAGCATAAAGGTAGTCAAGGAAAGCTCTAAATAAACATGCTAGAAAATACCGAAAATTCAAATGAAACAGACGCAGGTTAAGCAGTCTAATCTAGGTCTGGTCGACGGTGAGAACTTTCACTTAGCCTTTTCCACTATTTATATCGAGTTGTGCTCTACATATTATCATTTTCTAATAACCTCAAATGGCAGAGCTATGCTCTATGCGTATAAATCATCTATCATAAAATCTCGTCGAACAACCCAGTTCATTACGCCTTGAGTCGCGCGAGTATAGTGGAGAGTGCTGACATCTCTAAGGTCCCGTGACCCCGTGAGCTCCTAAATTCTAAAACTACTTTTAGACATTAAGAAATAACTCGGTAAAGGAATCCAAAAATGGAAATGCTACGAAGCACAATAAACAAAGAATACATGTTCATAATTAATTATTGTCTAGTCCTAATAGCATGCTATTCATTTCAACTCTTTAATACTTAATGAAAAGAGACATCATCAATAAAAGGAATCAAATAGATTTAACACAAGGAAATATCATGATGTCAAGCTCAACAAGAGAGAATAACAATAAATCATGATATCAAGAGTACAAGGCACCCATTTACAGTCCTATAGACTGTCCAACAATAATAATTAGAAATGAAATGAAAGTAAATAGTTCAAGTGGGTTTGCTCACAATTCACAAAATTTCCTAGTCAATCTGGCTTCTCGACACCCCGACTCGCGCACCCGAACTCTCGAGAATTCCCTTTAGTTCTTAAAGTTTAATTTATATCATTTTGATTGATTTAAAGCCACATTAAATGGATTTATAATATTTAACCAAAATTAGAATTTTATTCCAATTTTTTTAGGAGTGGCACATTTTTTTAGTTATATCAAGGTACTTAAAAACCCGAAATGTCTCGAAACCACTTCTCTACCTTTTTCTCAATTTCTTAAATTTTCTATAACTTTTCCCAATTTTCCTGAAATTTTCCAACTATGTTACCTATTTTCCAGAAATAATATATATAAATATAAAAATATATTTTTATTTAATTTTTTTTATTAATGTTAATTTTTATTTCTAGTCGAGTCGGGTCAGACCCGACCCGACCAAGTCCTTGGCCTAGCCAAGTGCTAGGCTCGGCTCGCCCCATGGGTCGAGCCCGACCCAAATTAGGGGGTGCACATGTATCGGCTTCTTCCTAATGATCAATATGGTAGACACTTTTCTTTAGTTCATTACAATCGAATTTTACAAAATGGAGAAGAACATGATAGAAAATGGCTAATATATTCAAAAGAATTAGACAAAGTATTTTGCCTTTGTTGTAAATTATTTTTAAAAAATTATAGTAATATACAGTAAAACTCAATTAGCAAAAGATGGCTTAAGAGATTGGAAACATATTAGTGATAGACTTAAAACTCATGAAACTAGTAATGAGCATATTGTTGGGTTTAAAAATTAAACATATGGGCTTATGTGTTAATAATTGTGTTAAGGGCTATTATATAAAGTAAAACCAATTAAAGTGGTCAAATACGGTATTGGGCTTTAAGCATTTAATTAAAGTGTGGGCTTATATATGTGTAGAGACCAGATTGTTATTTCTAATATTATGATAGGCAAAATTGGAAATAACATTAGGTTAACCCTAGTTGACCTAATTATAAATATAGGGTTATGGTCCCCAAATGCGCCGTCATACTCTTTCTGATATCCTATCGTTGGAGAGAAAACAAAAAAGAGACCGCATATTGATTTGGAAGACTAACCCAATGTTCTTTCACCCTAGATGATTCAGATACACTTCCGCTATTTGGTTTAGTTTTATTTTTGATGATTTGACATGAATCTAATTGTTGAAATGGGTTTTGCGTATTTATTAAAATACCAACAAGTCGTATCAGTGCCTCCTCTTATTAGATCGTTGAGAATATTTATATGTTCTTAGTTTGATTCATTGATTTTTTTTTATGCCTAAAAGGTTCTATATATGGGCATAACTTGTTGGATCATTGAGAATATTTATATGTTCTTAGTTTGATTCATTGATATATTTTTTTATGCCTAAAAGGTTCTATATATGGGCATAACTAAAATAATGATATTTTTTTGGTTAATTTGAATTATAAAATTCAAGCTAGTATTTGTTAATTTTAAAATTTGATTATTATTTTGTCCAAAAATTTAATCTTACAAAAATATGGGCATATACATATATATAATTTTGTTCAAAAGATTCCATATATATATATGAACATAATAAAAGGAATATATTATAATTTTGAATATTTTTCCCATTAAATTCGAGCAATTTAAATTCAAATATCGGTAATTATTTTGGGTGTCTAATATTTTGAATTAAATGATTGAAGTAATATGTTGCCAAAGTAATTTGAAGTGGATTCCAAAGGAATAGTGATTTCCCATAATTGACAACTCAATCGTGCAATTAAATGAAACCAATAGTTGATTGAGATTTGGTTATCATGGAGTAAAGATCATAATCTAGGAGTATATAATCAAGCGACGGTTTGACAATACGGAAAAAGGATGGTGTAGACCATAGAAAGTCACTAGAGCTCATGCTATGTTTAATAATAGAAAGATGTAGAGTTATGGAACTCTATTAAGATAAGATCATCATTAAGTTGACAATGATGACGAATGGAAAAATAGTTGAAATTGTATCCAAAGCACAGAATACTATCATAGAGTTAAGCGAACTTTGACGATAAAGTGGGGTATACCAAAAGCTATAGGTGCAATAGATAAGTTTCAACTATAAATCCCTAAGATATGTGTTGAATTTTAAATTATTAGTCAAGGGACTTTACTGAGTTTAAGACAATTAGAGAATTGTCTTATATTCAACACAAGAATAGAAAGGTGGTTAAACATAAAATGATTGAAGCATACAAACAACTTATACAGAGAGTTGTGATATAGTTGTATTGTATGATCAATTAACTTTAGAATGGAATAACACTATAATGGAATGAGGATGAGTTGTACATGATACAAAGGATGCCTTTAGAAAATTGAAATTTAGTTTGACTACAATAGTTGCTTAATTATACTTGGATTACAGAAAAAGTTAGAGTTAGAGGTGTATCTTAGTATTTTTATCCAAGTAGTTGTATGTTGATACAATAAAGCAAGAAATTGTAGTAAAAACATTTGATATAGTTCATGGGGAACTAATGTAAAATAATTGTGTTGGTAAGAGTGCCAAACTATTGTAAGGCATCAACTGATAATGAAAAAGTTGAGAATATGTACTTCAAATGATAGATTGAATGAATTGCAAGAATAAGTCTTAGAGGAAAGACTTGAATATGATAAGATAGGGATGATGATCCCATTATTAGTATAAATTTAGTTGATTGGATAGAACGCGCAAATTTATTCATTCATTAAGAGGTTTTGAAGTACAATTGTATCATGTACAACGGTATGAATGTTGTTTAGTATTCCTAAGATTAGAATATCTTAGAGGAAATCATTAAATGATAGATGAGAAATTTTGAGAATTAGTGAAATTGGTGAAATGTAAATTGAGGAAAGCTTCAAACTATTAGAGTTTGAAGAAAATAATTTTGTCAGAGTGAAGATAATTGAGGTGAAATAAGTCACCAGAAAGTGGAAAAGGGATATATTCACTCTGTGTAATCACCTATACAAAGTGATTGACGCGGGTCAATACTTTAAATAAGAAAAAGAGGTATGTGATGTAATGAGTTACTAGAGTGTGAAAGATGATACATTCACTTTGAGGAATCACTCATATAAAGTGATTGACGATAGTTAATAGTTGAATGAAAGAAAGGGGCAAGAGAGGTAATTATAATAGGAACTTCTCAATATTATCTCATAAGAGAGATAGATAAAATTGATGAATAAGGGAAGTCCTGCGCAGGCATATCATCAATTGAGAGGTTGGAATTGATAATTACCAGTCATTTCTTTGTAGTTCAAAATGAGACTGAACTCAGTAAATGAATGAATTAATGGGTGATAGAATTGATTAAGAAATTTACTTGGAACTACTCAATGTGCTAGAGATTGATTATGAATGAGTAGTGTTCATATTAGATGTTTTAATGGAAATTGTGCTGGACGTATTAAATTTTGAAATGGAAATTTGATTCATGAGGAAGGTTAGGCAAGAATGATTCGAAATATCTCAGAAATCTCTTTATATTATTGATATATATAATGCCATATCATATTTGGGTATATGAACGAATTATAAATGGGTTGAGATGATGATATATAGGGAGATTATAAAGAGATATGAGACGTATTCAGTAGATGATATTGAGTAGTGAAACCTAAAGAGTTAGGTAGATTCTTCTCTATACCAGATAAGAGAAACGAAATACGATTATAAATTTTGTAATGGGAAATAAATGTCAGCACAATGAATTATAGTTGATAAGGGAATCTAGTTTGCAAGATTCTTGACAGTGTAGGCATATGTTAAGCTAGAAAGAATTAAGCAAAATAGTTGTATGAGAGATGTAAGATGGTATAATATTAAAATATTCCGGATAGAGATCCGAGACTCGCTTCCACGGAGGGAAGAAGTTATTGATATAAAATGAAAACCAATCTCAATCTTGGTACAATATATTTCCTTCATATTGATGAAGAGATTGTGTTATTAATCTTAATTCAACAAGTATGATTGAGCTTGTGTCTCATCATGATAATCAGTGAAAGAATCAATTTAACTATTTGAGTTCTCTAATGATCTTAATAATCTGAGGGGTTACAGAATGAAGTATGCTCTTTCTTTTTCTACCACAGGGGTGAGAGATAAGAATGAGAGATACTATTAATGAATGAATTAAATAATAAAGAACTACACAGAGGAAATAGAGCAGACTAGGTAGTATATAATTACAATATAAAAGAAATGAATAGTAAAATAATATAAGGATAAAGTTGTAGTGTATAGATTGATGAAATCTATAAGTTTCAAGCAAGTATCAAAGGAAAATGATGAGAATGTTGTGTGATTGACCTTACCATTCACCGATGGGTGGAATGGAAGTAGGAGATACATATATTGACCTTGCTGTTCATTTGTGGTGGACAGAGGTAGGAGACATGATGATTGCCGACCTTGCCGTTTAGTTATGGAATGGACGAAGGTAGGAGACACGATACTGTTGATTCTTAGTAGACTCGTCAATGCTTGAGCTACAACAATCCTTAAGAAAAAGAGAAAACGTGACAAATATCATAGGTTATTAGAGGTATCAAAAGATAAATGGGATATTTTGGGAATCTCACCTATGAATGGGCTATAGAGATTCAGATTAAGTGAAATTAATGGAATAGTGTAATTTACATTTCATTAAACTGAAAGAGAAGAATGGAAGTTGAGATAAGCTTGGTACTAGTATTATGATAGTGCAATTACATATACTAGACAAGCGAGGAAAGAGAATTATAATGGAATAATGAACCTCATTACTCTTAGAAATTATTTGTGACTTGTACGTACCCTTAATTTCGAGGACGAAATTGTTGCTAAATTAGGGAGACTGTAACGACCCGTTACTTAACAGTAATCCAAATATTAATTAATCTGAGTTAGGCTCGTGGTTAGGCCCTATTTGTCTGGATTAATGTGTGTATAGAATTGTGTGATGTATTGTACTTGTTTGGTGTGTACTAATATGTATACGTGAATAATTGGACCAAAGAGAGAATGCCTAATACCATGTGTGTGGTATGTGGACACACATGAGACGCGAGATAGCGTTGACACCCGAGTGTACTCGTTGGCCTGAATTATGTAATTATTGGCGTAATTATAGGCATAAATATATATTTATATATATTATGGATATATAAATATATATATATATATTAAGATGAAAAATAATAAAATAATGGTAATTTGTCGGGCATAGAGTGATACGCTGAGTCACGAGTGACACACGTAGGACGTACGATGGTGTGCACGCCCAAGGGTTCTCGTTGGCGGGCACAACGGAATCGTAGGCGCGACGATATCGACAAATATATATTTATATATATAATATATATATATATATATAATTAAATCAGAAAATGGGAAATTACCATTAAGGGTATTGAGTTGTAAAGGAAGAGATTTTGGTCATTTCACATGTTAAACCGCTTTCTCCCCTGGTTAAATCAAGAAATGAGAGAAAAGAGAGAGAGAGAGAAAGAGATTGAGAAACAGAGAAGGAGGTCGAGACGAGGAAAAGGCGAAGGAGCGAGCTCGAGAGTCCGAGAACATCGAAGCAAGGTGAGCATGTGTGGTTTTTATAGTTGTTGTTCAAGTTGGTACAGTGTGGTGATGAGCTCGGCCATGGCTTCGCCATGGCCAAGAATTGAAATAGATATGAGGTTGGAGACGGCAAGGGAGTAATCTCCCAAATCGAGTTGGGGTTGGGGTTGGGAGCCAACCCCAATCGATGAAGAAGAAGAAAAAAAAAAAGAAAATGGAAAAGAATATCCAGAAAAATAGGAAAACATATGGAAAAATAGTATTTTGACCAAACAAATAGAAATTAAGGGATTTCTATGGAAAATGAGAAATTCAAAAGTTCGAGGAGACTTTATACCTGAGTTTTTACCTCGAAAAGCATAAAATGGTCATAATATATTTGAAACTAGATTCCAAGATTCTGGATTCGAATGGGACTAGCCTAGAAGTATTAGTAAATGAATATTAGACTTAAGTTGATAACAATTGATCCATTTTAGGTAATGGACTTATGTGGGAATGTTTGAGGACCCCGAGGTGTGTACAAGTCGGTAAAACATAGGAAGCTCAGAACAGGTAAGTGGGACTCGTAGCTTTTATCAATTATGCAATGTAAAATAGTATTATTAGAGCATATAGCGTATTGGACTGGGAATGGGGCAATGTATCATGATTTGGTTTTGTTTTATACAAATTGTTTTGAAATGGAAAATGAATTCAGAAAGAGGTTTGACGGGACTGATCGGCCTGGGGTTTGGAACTGTGGTGGAATTGCTAACCATTACCGTGCCCCCAATGACTTGGAAATTATCCCGAACAATGCTTTCCATTTGAGTTGGTAGCTCATCAGTCATAAACCAATTAGATGAGCAGTGATTGGTTTAATGATGATGAGGGAGTGCGACTCTATGTTTTATGAGTTGGCTGCACATTGACAAGAACTGATTAGATGCCCAGTGATTAGTTCTTGAAAATGTGAGAGAGCGACTCAATGCAAATACTGAAATTGAAATACAAATCACGGGTACATTGCAATGAACCAAGGAACTTGCATCTGTTATATATATTGTTTATATTGATTCATATGCTCCTGTAGATATGCATATGATTCATGTTGTTATACATTGCCTTGATATTAATTGGTAGTTGATGGTTGGTATGAGAGTCACTTACTGAGCAGGTAGGAGCTCACCCACCTTAACATCTTCAAGTATGGATGTACGCTAGGACTTGGAACTCAGAAAAAGAGAAGACCAGGGGTTTAGTATCTTCTCTACGGTGCAGTGAGTTTCCTGTTATATATATTGTAATGTTTTATGATTTTGTAATAATTAGGGTGGGAATACGAGTTCAATATCGATGTTAATGTCGGTATTTCATATCTTATGATTTATCAAAAAGTTTTAAATTTTTCGCTGTGTTTGTTTTATTTATTTATGAAATATCAAGATATACAGGTTGTTATCAGGAATGAGTATAGGTGTGCTGGGTCTAATTAGGTCTGATCTGGTTTACCAGGGCTTAATTAGGGTTTTAGGCCGAACATTCTCTAATTGAAATTAGGGGTTGTGACAAGACAAGTCTTCTTGAAGATCAAATTCATTCCAATCGACTCTTGGACTGAGCCGAGTCTCCGTTTTATGAAGAATAGACACGTGGAAGACATTTTGAACTCCAACAAATTGAGGAGGCAACTCCAACTTTTAAGCAACAGGACCAACTTTTTTCTTGATCTTGAACGGATTAATATACCTTGGAGCTACCTGACTTCGCAATCCGAACCTATATAAGCCTTTCATAGGTCACACTTTCAAAATAACATAATTGTTTTTTGAACACTCCAAGAACCTATGTTGTTTGTCGGTGTACCTCTTCGACTACGCAGAGCTTCCAAAGGAGCCATCTCAATACTCACTTGATAACTATTATTGTAAGAGAACTCACATAGAGGAATGTATTTATCTCAGCTGCCACCAAACTCCAAGACATAAGCTCAGAGCATGTCCTCTAAAATCAGAGTCATTTGCTCAGACTGCCCATCAGTCTGGCGATGATATGTCGTACTAAGGTTGAGAGTGGTTCCCAACTGTATCTTTAACTCACTCAACGATCTGGATGTGAATCTCGGATCTCTATCCGAAGTAATTGACACTTGGACACCATGAATCCTCAAAACCTGACATACGTATATCTCGCAAAAATGCTCCAAAGGATACCGTGTAGATACTGGCTAGAAATGTGCAGATTTTGTCAATCATTCGACTATAACCCAAACTGCATCATGATTACGCTGACTAAGAGGTAGACTAAAAATAAAATCCACCGCTATATGCTCCCATTTCCACATTGGAATAGGCAAAGAATGCAAGAACCCTCTAGGTTTCTTATGTTCAACCTTAACTTGTTGACAAATATCACATCTTCTCACAAGCTTCGCAATATCAGACTTTGTCCTAAGCCACCAATATATACGCCTCATATCGCAATACATCTTGGTGTTACCTGAGTGAATGGAGTAAAGTGATCTATGAGCTTCTTGGAGTAACTTTTGCCTTAAATGATCCTAGACTGGATTGCACAATCTATCCCTGAAACATAAAACACCATCAATAGAAAATTGACCAATCAGGATGATCAATACTAATAGCTAAAGTCTGATACGTCAAGTAATCCTGATCAGCTTTCTAACTATCAACCACCTCTGAATAATCTCCGGCTCAACTTGAATGTGAGCACAAAAGAATAGATCGGTAATACTGGAACTAGCACTCTCAGCCGATGATGTGCCAACTGAACTTTCATAAATCATCATCACTGCCTCAAGAAGACAAAACTGAGAAGCTCTAGCAGTAGCTACATTCTCTCTACCTGTTCTTTTCCTGAACTTTCATAAATCATCATCACTGCCTCAAGAAGACAAAACTGAGAAGCTCTAGCAGTAGCTAAATTCTCTCTACCTGTTCTTTTCCTACTCAAGGCATCCATAAAAACATTCTCCTTACCTGTGTGGTACTCCATAATGAAATCATAATCCTTGAGAAACTTAAGCCATATACGTTGTCTCATATTAAATTCACTCTACATACGCAAGCACTTCAGACTTTTATGATCTGAAAATACAGTAAACCTCTCAGCATATAAGTAATGCCTCTTGATCTTCAAGGAAAAAATGATTGTTGCAAGCTCAAGATCATGAACTAGATAATTCTTTTCATGAATCTTGAGTTGTCTTTAAGCATAACCTACAACCCTGCCTTCCTGCATTAGCACACAGCCCAAGCCTGAATAAGAAACATTAGTATAAATCACTAACTCTTTCCTTGATTCAGGTAAGGTTAGAATATGCATTGTAGTCAACCTATGCTTCAATTCCTTGAAGGCCTTCTTGTACTTTTTAAACCAAACAAACTCAACATTTTTCTATGTTAGTTGAGTGATGGGAAGAGCGATGCAGGAGAATCCCTTAACAAATCGCTTGTAATAACCTGCTAACCCCAGAAAACTACGAACATTTGACACTATGGTTGGAGTAGGCCAATCCTTGATTGCCTAAACCTTCACTGGATCAACTGATATCCCCTTAACATTAACCACATGTAGGAGGAATTTAACCTAAGAATCTCGAAATCTGCACTTGCTAAACTTGACATATAGTCGATTATCTTTCATTGCTAACAAGGAAACTTTGAGGTAATGCGCGTGCTCTTCTTGAGTCTTTGAATAAATCATAATATCATCGATAAACATGGCGATAAAATGATTAAGATAGGGTTTGAAAACTTGGTGCATTAGATACATAAATATAGTTGGAGCATTAGTGAACCCAAACGACATCACTAAAAACTCAAAATGCCAATAACGAGTAGTAAAAGCTATCAATGAAACATTTTTATCCCTGAACCATAGCTGATGATAACCAGACCTTAGATCAATCTTTAAAAAATGTCTGGCACCTTTCAGCTGGTCAAACAAGTCATCAATCCCAGGCATTGGATATTTATTCCTGATAGTGACTCTATTCAATTACCGATAATCGACACGCATATTTAAGGTGCTTCCTACGATGACATACTAGGTTAGATAAACCCCTTCTTCAACAACTCCTCAATCTGAATCTGCAACTTACGTAATTCCTTCGGTGCCATATGGTACGGAGGAATAAATATTGGTTTGGTGTTAGGAATAAGCTCAATGATAAAGTCAATGACATGTTGTGGTGGAAGTCCAGAGAGTTTAGACCGAAAAACATCCTGAAACTCATGAACCACTAGAATCCCATCAATCTTAGCTTTTTGATTTGGTGAATCAAGTGTAACAACCCATGCACTAACCTCTAAATTCTTAGGAGTAGCAGGTCTGCCACGAGTAGCCAATCGCAAAGGATTATAGCCTTTATAAACTATAATCTCAGGAAAATTAGGAATCTGAAAGGTTACTTGTTTGTGGAAGCTATAAATACGGGCATGATATGTTACTCACTAATCCATCCCTAGTAGTGCATCATACTCTAACAATTTCATAACCTAAGATCAATTAAAAGTTCATTCTCCCTAATTTTGATAACGCAATTCTTACAAACCAGGTTAGGATAAACTTTCTCCCTTACTACTGTGCTCAAGATCAATAATGTACTAGCTCTAATAGGTTTCAGTTTTAGTTCAGTAGCCATTGCACTAGAAATAAAAAAACTGTAGAACCAACATCAATTAATACATGCATATCTCGACCACAAATATTAAAAATACCTTCCATTAACATATGTGTAGTCTCAGGATCTGCCTCAACAACTGCCTCAGCAACTATAAAAGTCTACCTTCGAGATGATTGTGCTACACTGCCCACTGATGAGCTACGAAAGTAATGAATAATGCCTCTAAATATGTCCAAACTACTCCCAATGACAACAAATGACGTTGGGCCTATGTGGAACTACACTGGCCTGTGAATTCTACCTGGAGTTGCTCGGTCGAGAGTTAGTTTGGCCTCTACCTCTACCCCTGCCTCTTGACTGTGTTGTTGGTTAAGGTGGTTTTGCTACTGAAGGCATTGAAGTTGTTGATACTGTCACCGGTGCACTCACATATAGAGTTCCTTAGGAAATTTATTGTGTTGGAGCTCCAGAAGTAGAAGAACCATCGACCATAACTTTCTTATTTGAATTACTTCCCAAACTCTGCACCGACTGAAGTAGCAAATAATAATGATTCCTATTACTTTCTTATTTTGATTGTGTAGGAGCTCAAGAAGTAGCAGATAATCATGATTCCTATTACTTCCCAAACTCTACGTTGCTGAATGTACACTAACTTTCGAGCTCCCCGACTTTAAAGAATGTGGAGAATCGGTGGTGAAACTAACCCTGTCCCTGAAGCCTTCGCTAGTATAGCTGCCTCCACCTTCATAGCACACTCAAAGATAAAAGGAAAGCTGGTTTGAGAATGTGATGACACCAAAATTCAAATCCATTGAGAAACATATCTATCTTGTTCTCCTCTTACTTAATCAATTATAGAGCAAACTCCCTGAGCTCATTAAATTTCTATTCACAGTTCCTCACCGACATAATACCCTATTTCAAATACATAAACTCGGTCTTCTTCTTGTTTCTGACCGGTTAGGGAAAGTATTGCTTTTGGAAAATGGTTTTAAAGTCTGACCAAGTAGTAATCGTCTTTCCCTCTCGCTTAAGAGAATTCCACCGCTTCCTAGCAAAATCAAGCCACAAAAGACTACCAGTTTAATTCTGAATCCATTCACCACCTCAACTGCATCAAATCGTTGCTCAATTTCTAAAATCTAGGCCTCTACAACACCTTCCTCTATAGTGCCAGTAAACCTCATGACGTCGTATTTCATAAATTCCTTCCTGGTTTTGGGATAAGCAACCTTCTTGGGATCCATTAGCGCTACCAGTAGTGCCTTAGGAATCTATCTAAACTTGTGCAATCCGTGGTACAACTGGAGGCATAACAGTCTCAGTTCCTCCCTCAGCTCTGCTTCCATAGCCTGAGACTCTAAGATATCTCATAATTGTTGTTCTATATGAGCTTTTCACTGTGCCTCTATTTCGGCATTGCCCAAAGCTCTAGGCCAAGGTAGGCCCTTTATTTATTTAGCCACAAAGTGTCGTATCATAATGGAGAGATAAGACCATCAGAGCAATGTTCAAAGATCTCAGGGAAGTCATATCTATTCAATAGATAACGCTAAATACAACAAATAATGTATAATTACATTTTCAATTTCATTTACCCCCCAAAATCATGATAAAACCATTTATCAGGTTCTAAGTTCTTTATAACTTGAGATTACTCTCAAAGTTATGAACTTTAACTCTAATTTCAATATATTAGAGTTATTATAGAAGCAGGCTCTGATACCAACTATGACATCCCCTACCCCGATCAGGATAATGTCCAGCCCGAAACTCTACTTAAGTCTCGGTAAACCAGATCAGACCTAAATAAAGCTAGTAGCCGTACTTTGGTACCTAATTAAGCAACATGTACATGCAATATCGAAATATATAATAATATAAAAGCATAGGAAATTTAAAACGTTTTCGATAACTAGTTACAATATACAAACTATCAAAATCGGGATACCATAGATAAACAAAACATATCCCAATCCTATGATAGTAAAAATAACTTTATAACAAAACATTATATATTACACAAAAGAATGTTCATTAATTCAAGAAAAGCTGTGAGACTCCTATGTCTTCCCTTTTCCCCTATCCTATGCACTCGGTCGAGAGCTGAAATGTTAAGGTGGGTGAGCATTCCAACTTCCTCAGTAAGTGACACTTATAGACGCAACAATAATCAACTTGTATGAAACAGTTAATGAATAGCAATATAAATCCAAAACATATCTATTCAAATGTAAGGAATGATATAAACAATACATAACTGAATGCAAATCAAAGGTAAATTGCAACCGTACCTATAATCGGTAATTTGAATTTCAAAAACAAAGTTGTACCCTCACATCACTCGAGAATACAACCACACAATCCACACGCAACGCTACGTGTGATTATAATGGTTTATTCAAGCTTGATTTAGCTACTAACTCTAAATAGGAAATGTTAACTTAGGTAAAACTCAGACATAGTAAGGATGAAGGGCTTAATCAATTTTCCCAATTATCCTTTCCTAGTTATTAAGGTAAAGGGCGGAATCCATTTTCATGGAAAACTAAACATCCCCAGTCTCGGTTCACCTTGTCGTACATTTTTGTACCTTTTACATTTAAAACATTCCTCATCTATAATACTAAGTGAACTAAATATACTAATTATGTTACAAAATTGATGAGAATATGAGTCTCATCTACCTCGACCACTGTTTCCTAACCTTACCTAGTTCCTCGAGTCACTTAACACATTCCCGGGAGAATCTATATTCAAATAAAATCCATTTTGAGTTAATTATGTGTTTTACGAGTCCTATGACCACTCCCTTGGTCTAAACCAAAATCACATTTTCCTCTTTTTCTAAATTTTAAGTTTGCCCAAGGTGGTATGGTTGGGACCGTGGGCTTTTTTGGTCACAACGCCGTCCACGATGCCACTAGCGATGCCCAAACCAGCAACCGCGGAAAAGAATTTCCCCTTCTACAACATTACAACGACTTCCAAAACGACTTCTCGACACTCAATTCGCCCTTTAGGGACTCCAACTCATCAATTAGAGTGTAACGACCCTAATTAATGTAATCATGATTATTGTTAATCATGTGGATTAACGGATTAATTCGGGCATTACGTGGACAGTTGGGTGACTCAGATGTGGGAAATCAAGTTATATTTATGATATTTGTGCATGGTGTGATGCCTAGTATTGCGATGTTGAGTGTATTAGTTATTAGTATGTATATAAACATCGCATGTGTGAACGTTAATATCGGGCAAGGCTACGATTCGGGTATATGTCCCAAAGTGCGTATCGGGGACCGGGTACCAGGTACCGGATAGTCGGGGTACGGGACATAGGTTGCTAGGTAGCTGAGAGCTAGTGTGACCTGACATATGATTTTTCTTAATTATTTGGGGGCGTAACCTAAGGTGTGTGAGCCAAATCAAATTTATTAATTGAATTCGTAAGGTTGTAGTTAGGAAAAGCAGGTGCATAGGATGATTCTCGAGATACACAACAGGGTAAAATAAGGCAAGTGATGTCATGATAAGGTGTATAGAAGTTAGGTGACACAAGCAGGTTAGGAAACCATTAGATCATCATCAGGATGCGTGCACACATCAGATTAGAACAAATGGTATAAATACCAACGATGAGTGCTCCACGTGCATAACAAACCAATCTCAACAAAAATCTTAGGCTCTGTGAGATGAAATTGTTATTAGAGAGGACGAATTCAAGCTTTAGAGAGTGAACTTTGGCATCTAACAATCGAATTTAAGATAATCCAACTCTCATTTTTCAAGAATTTCATTAAAATGGGTGTTGTGGTAATCTCGGGATTTTGAGTGATTTTACTGGTTTTTGAGGTTATTTGGAGGTTGTTGAAGTCTTCACTTATTATAAAATATATTGGTTTTACTCAGATTTGTGGGGATTGGTGACTAATTTGAGGATTTCGTGTTTATGGACATGCATTTTTAGATCCCCTATTTTTGGTTTAAATTTGTGTTTAATGGGTGTTAAATTGATGGATTTGGTGCAGTTAGAGGTGTGTGAGTGTTAGGAAGGCTTCTGGGGGTTTAGAAACCTAGAAAAAAAACCTATAATTCACTACTGGAATTCTGGGCAGAACGGACCCAGAGCACTGGGTTATGAACACCAGCATGCCGGGCAAGCTGGAGAAGGCGATGAACAGTAACTATGAATCGCCCAGCACGTTGGGCATTTTCCCTAGTGCACTAGGGACCCAAAACTGGTATTTTCTAGTAAGTTATTCACAAGATTTAGGCCTGATTAACATACAAGAACCACATAATTAACACTAAAAATGTCATAAATGACTCCAAGGACTAGAGGACCATAGCTCGGACACCGAGGAGCTTGGCGGGTCGGATTGACGGGTCCGAGAAGTAGGAGTGTGTGTTTACAGTGCGTAAAACCCTTTAGAATGTTACACTTTAATTCATGCGTGGTTTGTCCTTGTTAAACGGGTATTTATTCATTATTTTTTTGCTTGTTTAATTGGTTGCCATGCATATGCACTGTGATCATGTGTTGGTCAGTGTTTGATTTATTCACATGGTCGAAGATTAATCGAGATGGTCGTGGTACATAATTGAGCAGGCTAGATTGTAGCGCGTGTACTTGGCGCAACCAGTGAATAGTTGCCCGAGTAGCGGGGTCCACGAGTCTGGTCGTATTTCCAACCACCGTTAGTGGTTCGAGTGTGGTTTAGGCTTGATGTGCTCAGCTGGGGCATTCAAATCTACGAAATTTGATCTAGTTTGTTAGACTCCGTCACACCTCTATCTAGTTTTAATTGATATCGTTATTGAACCGAATTACTTGAATGATGTTTTATATTCAGTGTGTGATCGGATGTTTGTTCTGAATGTTGTTTGTTGCCAGCCATGGGAATCTGATTCTTGTAGCCAGGGTCATATTCACATGTCTCGCAGGTTACTGTTGTTTTCATGGTTATCGTGTAGACTTCTCTTGGGAATTTACTCATTGGGCTCGTTGATGTATGTGTTGGGCAATTGAATGTAGATCCTGGTATGAGCAAGAGCAAGGGAAAAGAGGTACTAGGTGACTATCTCTGATGTTGTTGCTGCTGACAACTTGTGTTTTGACTACCTAATATGTATATGTTTTTTTGCTGGGTTTCGGGAACTTTAGAACTCTGTCACATGTATATGGATTACTATATATTTCGTCTCAGTTATATACATGGTGTTTATTTCTAGGTTTTCCACTATCCAGGTTTAATAAATTCTTATAATATACGCAATAAAAGCTTCCGCTATGATTAACTAACCTACTAGATGTTTAGGAGAATTTAACAATTCAATATAGTAGGATTAGTTAGGCGGAGCATCACTTCATAGAGCTGCAGACGTGGTAGTAGTGATGACGTGTCTAGTGACGTGACAGGAGCTGATGGGCTTGCGGGCGGAGGGCGTGGGTTATGGGACGACCTCAGAAATTGGGGCGGTCATAATTTGGTATCAGAGCAAGGTCGATAAGGCCTTGGAATAGATGAGTCTAAAGAAAGATAATAAACTTTAATAAACAAACACTAGTGTGGAAACCCGAAGATCCTAACTTAGAATCCTAGTTGGGAAGCGATATAAGTTGGGTAGACTTAAGACTTATATATATGTTATGATTTTTGTTGTATATATTATATATACGTATGTTGAAGAGGATGTGACACGTATTAGCGGGTCGAGAGGGATCGATGATCAAGACTCGACAGGCGGAGTGGTGATCAAGTGTTGCAATATAAGAAGAACAAGAATGGTATAACACCGGAGATTAGGGACTCAGGATTGAGGAGGCAGGGACTAGGGATCGTGGGATCGAGGTTGGAGGCAGGGGTCTACGAGTCAGGAAATTGTTAGACCAAATCAAGAGATAAAGAGTTAGTGTATGCAGTATACTCCAGACGGGAAGTCAAGGACCCAGAAACAATAAGGTTAGGGATTGGGACTAGAGTACACATACAGAATCATGATAGTAAAGAACATTCACTAATAAGAATGAAAATCAACGAGTTGAAAGAATGGTGACAACCGAGAAGACATGACAAAAGACGTTAACCAATTAAGAATAAGAGTGTCGAAGATGGTTTGAAATGCAGGTAAGCGTTGACAACCATACGTAACTTCAGTCGGAGTACGGAAGTTGTCTCGTTATCGTTCAAGCCAAACAACTCCACTTAAAATTTAAATGCTTTGTTCAGGTAGTGAGGTTGGTGGGGGCCCACACCACTACTCCATCTAGACAAAGTGCTTTAAGGATCGACAGTCTAGAGGAAGGGATAGACGTAAGTGTTATAGGTGTGGTCAGAGAGGACATATCAGTGTGCATTATCATAGAGCCTTTCAGCGCTAGAGATTCCAGATACCGATGAGAGAGTTCATGTTGGATACAACCGGTCAGAGAAACGACCCGACAACATGAGCAGGGTACGTTGTTGAGTTTTCCCATGCATGTGTTGCATATAGATTGATAAGTTCATTGTATTTGTTGCATTTGTTGCATTTTCATGCATTCGTTGCATCTAGGTCGATTAGTTCACTTAGATTGGTGGGTCCTAATTGATTCGTACACTAGGCGATTATAAAGACTGGTTGATTTCCTCACCAGGAATTAATTGAAGACTGGTTGATTCGATCACTAGGCCCAGGTCGATGCGTTTCCCTGGGATAGGTTGATTTGTTCCCTAAGAATTTAAGTTAATTCGTTTTCTGAATGGTTAGAGTTGATTAAATCATTAAGATGACGGGTGTCAGGTTAGTTAGTCTAACGGGTAGTTACATCCGTATTGCGATCCCTAAGAAGAGGTATCGGTTATCTCAAATTTCAGGGACCAAATTCTCCTAGTTGGGTAGAATTGTAATGGCCCAAATTAATTTAATCAGGATTAGTGTTAATCACGTGGATTAATAGGTTAATTCAGGCGTTACGTGGATAGCTGGGTGACTCAGATGTGGGAACCCAGGTTATATTTATGCTATTTGTGCATGATGTGTTGCCTAGTATTGCGATGTTGAGTGTATTAATTATTATTATGTATATAAACATCGCATGTGTAAACATTGATATCGGGCAAGGCTACGAGTCGGGTATATGTCCCGAAGTGCATATCGGGGACCAAGTACCAGGTACCGGATAATCGGGGTACGAGACATGGGTTGCCGGGTAGCTGAGAGCTATTAGGACCTCAGATATGATTTTTATGAATTATTTAGTGGCGTAGCCTGAGGTTTGTGAGCCAAATTAAATTTATTAATTGAATTCTAAAGGTTGTAACTAGGAAAATCAGGCTGCATAGGATGATCCTCGATATGCACACTAGGGTAAAACAAGGCAAGTGATGTCATGATAAGGTGTCCAGAAGTTAGGTGACATAAGCTGGTTAGAAAACCGTTAGATCGTCTTCGAGATACGTGCACACATCAGATTAAAACAAATGGTATAGATACCAGCGATGAGTGCTCAACATGCATAACAAACCAATCTCAACAAAAATCAGAGGCTCGGTGAGACAAAATTGATACTGGAGAGGACGAATTCATGCTTTGGAGAGTGATCTTGGGTGTCCAACAATTAAGTTTAAGGTAATCCAACTCTCATTTTTTATGAATTTCATTTAAATGGGTGTTGTTGTGATCTCGGGTTTTTGAGTGATTTTACTGGTTTTTGAGGTTATTTAGAGGTTGTTGACGTCTCTTATGATAAAATATATTGGTTTTACTCGGATTTGTGAGGATTGGTGACCAATTTGAGGATTTCGTGTTTATGGACATGCATGTTTATATCCCATGTTTTGGGTTTAAATTCGTGTTTAATCGGTGTTAAATTGATGGATTTGGTGCGGTTGGAGGTGTGTGAGTGTTAGGAAGGCTTCTGGGGGGTTTAGAAACCCAGAAAAAAAAAACACGAAATTCACTGCTAGAATTCTGGGCAGAATGCACCTAGCGCGCCGAGTGATGAACTCCAACGCGTTCGGGAGGCTGGAGAAGACGATGAACAATAACTATGAATCGCCCAGCGCGATGGGGACCCAAAACTAGAATTTTCCAGCAAGTTATTCACGGGATTTAGGCTTGATTAACATACAAGAACCACATAATTGTCCCTAAAAAGATCATAAATAACTTTTGGGACTAGAGGACTTTAGCTTAAACACCGAGGAGCTAGGCAGGTCAGATTGACGGGTCCGGGATCATAAATAACTTTCATTTAACAAGTTAATTCATGTGTGGTTTGTCCTTGTTAAATGAAAGTTTACATTTATTTATTATCGTTTTGCTTGCTTAATTGGTTGACATTCCTATGCACTTTGATCATGTGTTGGTCGGTGTTTGATTTGTTCACATGGTCGAAGATTAATCGAGATGGTCGTGGTACATAATTGAGTAAGCTAGATTGTAGCACATGTACTTGGCGTTGCCGATGAATAGCTACCCGAGTAGCGAGGTGCACTTGTCCGGTGGGTTGTGATATGTTTCCAGTCACCGTTAGTCGTTTGGGTGTCGTTTAGGCTTGATTTGCTCAGTCGGGGCATGCGAATCTACGAAGTATGATCTAGTTTTTTAGACTTCGTCACACCTCTATCTAGTTTTAATTGATATCATTATTGAACTGAATTACTTGAATGATGTTTTTATATTCACTATGTGTGATTGGTATGTTTGTTGTGAATGTTGTTTGTTGCCAGCCATGAGAATATGATTCCTGTTGCCAGGGTTATATTCACATGTCTCGCAGGTTACTGTGGTTTTCATGGTTATCGTGTAGACTTCTCTTAGGAATTTGCTCACTAGGCTCATTGCTGTATGTGTTGGGCAATTGAGCGCAGATCCTGGCACGAGCAAGAACAATCTAGAAGTGGTACTAGGCGACTATCTCTGAGGTCGTTACTGCTGACAGCTTGTGTTTTGACTACCTAGTATGTATATTATGTTTTGCTAGGTTTTGGGAACTTTAGAACTATGTCACATGTATATGGATTACTATATATTTCGTCTCTGTTATATACATGGTGTTTATTTCTGAGTTTTACACTATCTAGGTTTAATAAATTCTCACAATATACGCATTAAAGGCTTCCACTATGATTAACTAACCTGCTAGATGTTTAGGAGAATTAAGAAATTTAATGTAGTAGGATTAGTTAGACAGAGCGTTACTTCACAGAGCTGCGGACGTAGTAGTAGTGATGATGTGTCCTGTGACGTGACAGGTGTTGCTGGGCTTGAGGGCGGAAGGCGTGGGTCACGGGATGACCTCAAAAATTGGGACCATCACAGAGAGTGCTCAAGAGGGGACTTACTCAATATATACCATTCCACTAGATTTAACAACAATTAATAGAGATTCAATTGAGATTCTCACCAAAACAACAAACTAAGAACCCAACTCAATCACTGAAATTCTTAAAACTAGAGAGTCCCAATGATCCTACAAGACTTTCCAACCTTATTGAAACCTTCGCCATAAGCGCGACATCAGAAACCACATGCAAACCCAATTTCGAAAATTCAAGGAAAAAGAAGAAGTGAAAGAAGAAAATGGAAGACTCATCGTGATCCTGCTCTCCCCTTGTCGTGCTCTCTCCCTCAATCTATCCCACTCTTCTCTTGTTTCTTTCTCACTCTCTATCACTTATCCATTTTTCTTGATTTTATTCTATTTGTATGTATTTATATATCCAACTTTATATATAAATATATACACATTTGTCTATGCTATCGCATCACAATTCATTGTGCGCACCAACAAGACCACTCATGCATGCACACTACCCCGTGACTCATGTGTGTCCCCACGATCCACCCATAATGTTAGACGTCCTACAATTTATCATTTTATTTACTTAATTCACATAAATAATGATACACACCAACCAGGGTAGACCGAACTTAACTAGAAGTCTAACTCGAGTTAATTAAGATTCGATTTAACGCTAATCACCTAATTAGGTTATTGGTCGTTACAGTTTCTACAATAAGATTGTTCTAGCATTATTATAAATTGTTTAATTGTCTTTAAATCTATTAACTTTCGTTGCGAATTCGTAAATCTTGTTTAAATAACCTAATGAACTTTTAAGACATTAATGCTGCTATTTCAATCCATACAAGCTCTCTCCTCGCCCATTTTAATTTACACACCTATTTAATATTTACAATCCTCTAAATCCACCTAACATTAATATTAAAATTCCTAAAATGACCCTTGCTTACAACCACACTCCTCACTCATTCCCTTTTCCATTCGACACAACCCTAACCCTATCTCATTGTATCGACCAACCCCCACCCCTTCTCTTGTCGTCTCCACCATCTTACAATCTTGTGATTCGACGCTCGACTATACTATCTTGCAATTTTACCATAGCGTACCATTTGTTGTTTGTGTTGTAATCTTTAATGGATCTAGTTTGATTTATCAATTATAAAATATACAAATACCTCCTTCCATTACCATCTAAATTAAGATTGTGTTTTCCACTTTCTGCCTTCTCATGTGAGTAGGATACCTTGATGGTGAGATCCATTTAGTTTTTTATATGAATCATATCCAAATGATTGTAAAATAGTTACTTGATTCATATCCTTATGAAGAGAGAGTGGAGGGTATTAAACCCCACCATTAATAACAGGATATGCCCAAACCACTATCAAATGTAGGTCCTTAATATTAGAGTTTATCTTAATAATACGTGGGTCACTTAATAGAGATTAAAGTAATATAACAATCTCCCACTTGACCCATGTTATGACTTGGTGATTCAAAATAAAAACATTAGTGTGCACCATTCATTGAACCAATCAAGTCACTTTTCACTGAATTAAATGATCATATCATGAAAGTCACAAGTTTTTTAATCGACATGATTCCTTCCATTTATCACAATCAGCTCAATCAGTATAACTTTAATATGAATATTTTCAATCCTTCAACCATAATGTTATCTTACTAAAACATAATGAAGATAATGAGTACACTAAGCAAAAACAAAGCTTTAATTGAATTCACAAGTGTCACAACGATAATATGAGCAATATAACTATAAATGTATGTTTACATACCATAAGATTATGGTAACAAAGGCTTTCTATAATGCCCATACGTTCAACATAACCAATAAACATTTTGGGCGATAATCCCTAAGTTAACGAATCCGCTATCATCAAATCAGTACCAATATGCTTAATTGACACTCTATATTTTTGCATTTCTTCTTTGACAGACAAGTGCTTCAAATCCATATGTTTTACACCATTTGAATACTAGTCATTCTTCAAGAAGAAAACTACTTTGGAATTATCACAGTATAGCTTTAACAGTCTAGCTATACTATCAATAATAGCAAGTCCTGACATAAAGTTCTGCAACCATAATGCCTGAACAGTGCCCTCAAAGCATGCCACAAATTATGCCTTTCATAGTGGAAGTAGCAATTACAATCTATTTCGCACTCTTCCATAAAATTGCTCCTCTAGCTAATAGGAACATGTAACCGAATGTAGATTTCCTTGAGTCCACACATCTGACAAAGTCTAAATCTGAATAGCCAATCACTTCGAGATGAATCAACCTTTGATTGGTCAACATGTAATCCTTGGTGCCTTGTAATTACCTAAGTACTTTCCTTGCGACTTTCCAATGTTCCATTCTAGGTTTACTTTGATATCGACCAAACAATCCAACAACAAAATTGATATCCGATCGAATTCAAGTCTAGGCATACATTAAGCTCCCCACTATTGACCCATAAGGAATGCATTGCATTTCATTTCGTTCCAAATCATTCTTAAGACATTGCATTAAACTGAATTTATCCCCTTTCTGAATTGGAACTATTTATGTAGAGCATTTTTCCATTTGAAATCTCTTCAATACTTTATTGATCTATCCTTTCTCAGATAATCCTAACAATCCTTGTGATTTATCACAGAATATTTCTATTCCTGTCACATAGAATGCCTCACCCATATCTTTCATTTCAAAGTTCCTAGAGAGAAATCTCTTTACATAATGAACTTGCTCCTCCCACTGATCTTAATGTATATACACCAATCAACAGTGTTTTCTACAAAACCAAATGATGTAATGGTATTATTGAATTTAATATACCATTGTCTGGAAGCTTGTTTCAATCCATATATTGATTTTTCAATTTACACACTAAATTTTCCTTTATGTAAATTTCCTCTTCTAAGTCTCCATTCAGAAAGACGGTTTTCACATCCATTTGGTGAAGCTCAAGATCATAATAAGCCACAAAAGCCATTATACTTGTTAATGATTCCTTATTTGAGACAGGAGAGAAGGTTTCCTTATAGTCAAAGCCATCTTTTTTATTGTAACCTTTGGCGACAATTCTGGCTTTATGTCTTTCAACGTTGCTTTTTAAGTCTCATTTAGTTTTGAAGACTCAGTTGCAACCAACTTGCTTTGCACCTTTAAGCAACTCGACTAAATCCCAAACTTTGTTGTCATCCATAAATTTCAAATCATCTATCATTGCATTACACCATTTTTCAAAATCGTCACATTTCATGGTTTGTTTAAGAGATTGAATCTTTATCAATGCTCAAGTGGCATTCATGTTCAAGTAAATAAACCACAAAGTCATTTGTAATAGCTGGTCTTTTTGTCCTTACAGACCTTCGTAATGTTATTTCTTATGGTTCTACTTGTTCATTTGTAACCTGCATATCATCAGCTAGTTTGTGACAGCCTCAATTCCAAAAACTTAAACTGGACCCTGCCCAGCCTAGACTTACATGGACTCCCAAATCAATCTCACTAAGTCAACGTAAGCGTAATCAGCCTTCCTCGTCATTTACTATTAATTAAACAATTATTAAAACATTTTAGGTGAGTAATTCTAATTAGTGAGTAATCAAAGTATAGCGGAAGCAATTTAAATCCTCAAACTAACAAAACAATCTCCAAGACACTAGTCAGGAAAACCTAGCGTGTTCCCCACATATGTATACTATCATCAAGTATAATCATGTCACGGGAGAGTTAAACATATAGTATACATGTCCCAAAATCTTTCACAAACCCATATCCCAGTATTAACAAAATGAATATACCTAGCACAAAATGAAACAAAAACTACATTTGTCAAGAGGGAGAACCGTTTTGGTATCATCAAAGTAGATCACCCAACTTTGGAACCTTCCCCTTGCTAGACAGCAAATCTGCACTCAATTAAACACAAAAATGACGAGCTCAAGTAAGTAACGCCAAATAGGATGTATACAATATTTCAAAATAAATAAGCAGTTTAATTCATCCAGATAAAAAGAAAGGTACAGGGAATGCGTAAATAAATAAAGAATATAAATAAGTATGAATTAACGAAAAACTGAGTGTCTAACAAGTCAAAAATATAGGCGCAAGTAGTCTCGACCAAAAGGTCGTTGAGTCGAGGCCGATTCAACAAGACTTCGAGTTTAGGGCGTGGTCAACACCTAACAGCCCTAAATCCTCAAGATCGAGAGCCTTTCTGGTAACCCAGCTAAGAACACACATTTCACACAAAGTCAATACAATGTGCAATGCATCCCCAGGTCATGATGCTGGTATGTCACCTCAGACCGCCACTCCTCTCAAGGATCATTATTGACTCATTGCCCTCGGACAACTTATTCAGAATGGAATCCCAAAATAGGAACATAGTGTAACAATAAGAGATTAAAGCTTAATGAAATAATTGTACAATTCATCACTGGTTTACTAACTTGTAATCCGTATTACACGCAGTCACACGACTCCGGCTCATCGCTTATGAATTCCATGTGCCAGCTTCTGAACTACATCCCCTCGTAGTCATTTAACAACAATTTACGTTAAGTTGCCTCAATTTTCCTAATTCTCCATAATTTTATTCATTCGCGTAACTGGTATAGGGTCATATTCGGACCCATTTGGATACTCGAGAAATCCTTGATGTTTTAAAAAATTTTCTAAAAATTTGGTATGTGAATAATTTCACGCTATGAGTGGCACCATGGGGGTTTACACCCTGCGGTGTCACTTAAAGTGTAAGGATAGGGTTGCCCCTGTCCTAGACGTCGTGGAACTTTAGGCTCAACTTCGTCCCTCGCGGCGTCGAAACCATCATGAGAATTCAGGGGATTTTCAAACCTCGGCTCGAATAGTCGTGTTTCGAGCCTATTCCAAACTCGTAGGGACCTCCGTTACATCCTAAACCATGGCCAAATCACGTTAAAACGTCTGCGAATTGTCAATCCAAACAATTCAACCATAATCCCCAAAAACCTAAACCCTCGTCAATAATCATAGCACAACAACAACACTGCCTCCATGATCCTAAACTCATCATTGAATTCGCACAAAAAATCCAGAAAACCTGAATGTGACGGCCCCAATTTCTCTGTGCAATTGGGTACGCCAGGCTTAGACCCGTGTAGGCCCTGAGTCATCACTCGGCAACCTGACGAGCCTAGTCAGCCTCTGATTAATCAATTTAACAATTCATGAAAGAGTTATTGCAATAATTCACAATGAAAGACTAAACAAGTATCATAAGGGAAATAATTCAATCATAAGAAAATGTAGGAATCTATAAGTGTGAAAAACCCCGAGTATTCATGCACAATTCGATAAGCCAAGATACATGATACAAGTCTAATAAAAAATACCAAGTTCTATAACCCAAAACTTATATATGAAACGATATATAGATAAGCAAAACATAAAAACCTAATAAATTGTCTCCTTGGTCCTGCTGCTAGTCCGCAAAGTAGGTCGCCTAAACAAAGCCCCTTGCCCTTGCTGCTCTCCACCTTATCTGCACCCACCGTCACAAACTAGATGGTGAGTAACTAAAGAAATCAAAATGTAATGCCAGAAGAAGATAACAATAATTCATGATATATCAAGTAAAGCAGTCTAAATATTATGTGGTAATAGAAAGACAGGAATTTAAATAGATCAAGTGCATGATAAATAGACTAATAGATATCAATCGAAAGTCAAGTATATTCTAAAGAATCAAAATAGGCCCATAAGTGGTCTAAATCATAGCATAACGGCGAAGGCCTCGCGAGGTCTTCCCGGGCAACGACACAAACGAAGGCACTGTTGCGAAATGTGCCCTAGGTCAATCCATTAATAGTCTTTATGAATACATTTTAGTTAATAAAATAGAGGATTTCATTTGTTATTTATTATAATTGATTTGCATGTTTACATTATAATAGTATCCATAGGTATTTACAAAAATATCCTAAATGTCCCTAGTCGATTATTATACTGGGAACTATAATGAATTAAGACTAGTGTGAGTCTTGATTGATGATCATACGATGATCATACGTATAGGAATACGAATCAAGATCATGAGTACTTGTTAGGGAACAAAGTACTGGACCGACCCGCTATGAGAACATCATATGGATTAAGTCCTAGTTGTTTCTCATGATAGGTATATTTTTCAGTCCTCTGACTTGAGATTACCAGAGACTTCAACATTAGGAATACAGTGATTTGATGCAATCAAATGTTGTCTTTAACCGGACGATTATAAAGGTTGTGATTGGTTACTGTATGAATAATGTGGTGAAGTTGTGTAATCGAGATAGAATTTGTCCCTCTCATATAAAGAGAGATATCTAGTGGATCCCTCGATATGTTAGACTGTTAAAAGGCCTAGTCTAAGTGAATTGATATTGATCAATGGAACTTAGATGTTTTCAGTCTACCTAGAAATCGAGACTAGTACGATTGAACATGTTGGATGACAATTCCATGCCTTATATTTGATCAAAAGGATATCGTGTGACAAAAGGATATTATATACACTATTGATTAGGTTGTATCGATTTGATATTCGTACAACTTGGATAGTCATAATGTCTTGCTAGAGGCCGCTTATGACTTGTATACCAAAATGTGTTTTGGTACACTGCCAACGTTGTATGAGCCTATTGGGTCGCACACTAAGAATTGTTTTGCGAGAATTTAAAATGATTCGGAAGAATGAATTTTATATGATAAAACACATGACAGAAACGTCCTTGTAGTGTATTACACTTATACCTCTTTAAGTAAGGGTATATATGTAATTTACTTAACTGTCTATATACAAGGGTTGTATAAATAGACGCTTTGAGTTAGAATACAAGTACATAAAAAGATTAAAAAGGCCGAAACTCTATTTTTGTTTTAAGAAACGACTTAGGGTTTTTGGTATGCTCTAGATCGTTTTGGAGAGAAACAAAAAAGGTTTGGTATTCTCTCGAAGTTAGCATTTTAAATCTCGGCCGCCGTTCGTGTGTGGACTGCTGACAGAGGGCGTTCGTCGTTGGTAGCGCCTTAGAGATTGATTAACCTTCAGAAAGGTACATTGCGACTAAGGTATGATTAAGTTTTCATAGTTTGAACGTGTTTTAATGGAATTAGATTCGGACCCTGTTGGGGTTTTTCTCAAAATTGTTTTGAAATCTCCTCTGCGCATGAACCTAAAAATCCAACAGGCACAACTATAATGGGAGGGACACAAGCCCACCCACCTAGTACTCGGTGTCACACAGTCACTAAGGGTGGTCACACACTCCTGTATAAGAGTGCCCGCGTTTTATCCCTCTAGTGCAGGTCCTAGTACTCTTGAGATGAAACACTTACGCCAAGAAACACACAACAAGGAATGGAATGGAAATACCAATAATAGATCATAATGAATTTGAATAAATGATAATGAATCACGTGTCATTTTCTTACTAGCTTACAAATCATACATAAGCTTGTGGCAAATGTACTTACCTGAAACTATCGCGACCTACGTAACAACACTCCTACGAATCCTAACGCGTATCCCCGAGTTTCCTGCTACCTGACAAGGTCAAAAACTTGTATTAATGGGTCTAGTCAATAACTATCCTAGGTTTAAACCTTGGTGTTTTCCCGATGTTTTGAATACATCAAACAACTCGATGAAAACCGATCAAAAAAACTAGACAAAAACACCATGACTCGTTTGATTTTTTAAACCACACCATATGTAAGCCTAATCACACAACTTAGGCTCGGCTCAGTCGTACATGGGTTACACCATGGCCTTGATGAGCCGGCGACGTGATTACGACGTCATACCCATTCATCGCCACGCCATGTTTCAACCATAACTCATCATGAAAGCCGAACCGACATGTACCAATGAACATGGAACCTCGCTGGTGTTGTCCAATGTCGGGGAAAGGTTATTACGGCATGGGAAAGCCGAAAACCCTCCACCAGTTCAGAATTACGTCAACACACGCAGATAAGGACTTGACGTTGACACTACATGAAATCACGACAATACACATTAACAACGTTGTTTTAGACATAACCAAGGGTTGCGTGACCTCAACAAAGGTTAGGTGAGATCCCCGAAAACCTCCACTTATGGTGGTTCGGCCGGTAGCACCGCCGGCAGAGGCTGTTTCTGGCGAGGCTCCACTACACATAGCACATGAAATGACAACATCTTTCACTGTCAACACTAGTTCGACTACTCCAGAGGGCTGTGGGATTCAAGTAGGAGCTTGGTGGGGTCCTTGACAGTGCTCCGATCATGGTGGGATAGTGGCGGCGCCACCAGTCGAGGTGGTTTTCTGGTGAGACAAACAACTAGACAAAACAATGAAAAACTACTCAAACATGAACGTCAACACACATGGGCCACTAACTCGAGGTGTCCCTGGGACGCGGTGACTCTGGTGGGTAACCCTGACCGTCCCCGACCACCACAACCCACCACAGCAGTGAGTAACAGCTGAGAAAGGGGAAGAGGATAGAAAGAGAGAGACCAAGAGAAAGGGAAACCGAAAGTGTAAGAAGGAATAAACTTGACTCCGGTGACCATGTAGGACCGCCTCCGATGATCATGGCCACCATCCCAGTCTGGCAGCACGTGGACCGCAACACCAACGTGAAGACAAGAGGCGTGCTTGGCCGAGGGAGAGAGAACCCGAGAGAGAAGCCAAGAGAGAGAGAAACGATATGCCTCATCATTCAGGCGACCCGAGCGTCTTCCCGAAAGGTCCAGCCACTTCGGGATTGTGCGGTTTGGTGGTTGTTCATCAAGAAGAGATGCGTGACTGAGAGAGTGAGTGGGAGGGGTCAAGAGAGAAAACGAGAGGGGGAGAGTGAGGCCTAAAGAGTAAAAGAGAGGAAGAGAGAGAACCTCTGGTGAACGAGCTTCGGCGAGCTCGTGGTACTGTCGTGGAGTGGGAATGAGGAAACAACAGAGAGAGATGAAGTGAGGAAGAAAAAGAGAGTGGCGGCGGGGTGTGTAGTATTGGGGTTTTATTTGTTAAAACACACACATATATATACATCTTTTTGTTCGAAATGACCCTCATATTCCTTGATCTTTGTTTTATTTTCTACTATGTTTCATCTCCAAACACACATGTATCTCAGGGTTAATCCTAAGGCTCCTCAAATTATGGTTGTGTCACTTTAACAATCTATATCACATAGACGGTATGTCGCGTAGCTATCCAACTCCCCGCATTCAAACAACGTTCTTCGATCCATTTCGACTCATCGCGCGCCTAGTCCCGCCTTGTTCCTTTAAATAATTATTTAAATTATCTGATAATTCATTTATTTGTATTTTTAGTGTGTTTTAAATCCCCGTGTACTCATATCCCAACTGTCGATCCCCACTCTTCAAGTTTCCCTACTTGTTCACCGACTTCTTTGTTCGATCACTCAAATACGAGTATAAATACGTAATACACATCATCATTCCCAAATAGCAAAATTTCTGGGTCGTTACACTGAAACCCAACATGGTGTTTGAAAACCCGCGACGAAAATATGTAAAACATACGTCAAAATGACGAGAATCATGTGGTGAGTTGGGATTTCACCTTTTCCCACGTAATCAGTCGCTCCCTTGCATCGATTCACACAAAAAACTGTTAAAACCCTAGCCCCTTCACATTGGTGAGAGAGGAACAAAAAAGAAAATGAAGAGAGAGAAAAGTTGACAACCTTTATATACTTGTCACTTCATCTCATCTCACATACGTATCCTGAGGACCACCCAAGGGCCTCTTATCACTCTAGCCACCTACTCATATGACTCATTTGGATGACTCCCCCCTTTTGTTCCTATCCTTTTTGACTAAAATTATCCATTTCCTGAGCGTTTTCACACCCAGGCCACACCACGACTCATTCTATCAGGTGCTCACAGATGTACCAACGTACCAGACACGATCCATATCATTTATTTATTATTTTTAATTGCAATATGTTAGTGTTTTATTTCAATTATCCCCCTGGACAACTAAATTCTTGTCAACAGTTTGCCCTGCACCCATAACGCACGTTTTCTCAGGCTAAACTCATTTCTCAACACCAACCCGCGCACACAAGTGCCTCACACATTTGGGACATTGAAATTTATATTCGGGTAATGAATAAATAATACAAAACACCAAACAAAAACAACATACCTCAGCGTCGACGACCGAGAATTGGATATGAGTATCACACCAAGTGGTCCACGTACTAAATAAAATGACAAGTGGCACGAGTTAGATTGTAGGGTCATTACATGGTTCATTAACAATAAGTTCATTTTCCTCTATTGGAGCAATAATTTGTTGTCGCGTTTGTTGTGTAACCGTGATACAACAAGAGGAATGACAATTTGAGGAGAGATGCTAGATGTGGGAGTTTTCAATTGAACTTCATGAATATCCACATTTCGTGGCTCTTCACTCCCATTGATTTGGCCATTCTAGGCATTACTAGACTCAACTATTCTTATACTATGGTTAGGATACTAAAATATGTACCCTTTAGACTTTTAGGATACCCAATGAAATAACCACTGATAGTCCTTGCATCAAATTTCTTTTCATGTGGATTATATATCCTTACTTCTGTTTGACAACCCCAAATATGAAGATGTATTAAACTAGGTTTCCTACCAGTCCAAAGTTCATAAGGAGTCATAGGAACTAATTTACTAGGAACACTGTTAGCGGATATGCAATGGTCTTTAATGTATGTATCCACAATGATGAAGGTATAGTGTTACAACTTAACATATTCCTAACCATATCCATAAGAATACAATTCTGCTTTTCGGCTATACCATTTTGTTGAGGTGTACCGGGCACTATGTATTGTGCAAAAATGCCACAAATTTTTAGAAAAATTTGCAAATAGACCTAAACATTGTTCACTTTCATCATACTTTCCAAAGTACTCACCACCTCTATCAGATCTCACCCCTTTGACATTTCTATCAAGCTACCTTTCTACCTCATTAATGAACGCATCTAAAATGTCCACTGACTGAGACTTTTCATGCAGCACGTATAGATAACAATACCATGAATAGTCATCAATAAAGGTGATAAAATACTTTTGACCACTCCAAGATGAGGTTTCAAAAGGGCCACAAATATCAGTGTGTATCAATTAAAGATGTTCACTATTTCTTGTGGCAGGATGCTTTAATGTGTGTTTAGTTTGCTTTCCCTTAATGCAGTCCACACATACATCCTAGTCAACAAAACCCAATTCCAATTGAGGTAAGATATTACTTTTCACCAACCTCTTTACCCTTTCTTTGGAAATGTAACCTAATTTCTTATACCAAAGATAAGCAGAGCACTCTCCATGTGCACTACGTTTATTTCCAATAGCATGCTCAAATTAAACAAGGATTCAACAAACATAATATCAAAAATGAAAAAATTTAAGTTGTCAATTACAATATACCAACGCCATAATAGTATTTATGTTTAAACAAACTGAAACAATTGTTTCCAATCTTTAAGTTGAAACCTACACAATCCAACTTTAATAAAGAAACAATATTCCTTGAACATTCAGGAACATAATGACAGTTTTCTAAATCCAAGAAGCATCCTATATTCATGATTAATCTGTAAGTCGCGGTCCCTTTAATGAGTGCTTTCATTTTGTTCCCCATAAATAAGAACTTTTCAGTTTTGCATATAGACTAGATTGAAAGGACTCCCTGCATAACATGAGTAGTAGCACCAGAATCAAGGCAATATGTATTATTTGGCACTTCAATTAGGTTTGATTGAAAGCATACAAAAACGTAATGTATACCTTTCTTCTCAAACCATGCTTTTCTTTTAGCACAGTCTTTCTTGATATGTCAACTCTTCTTGTTGAAGTGGCATCTCAGTTCCTTATGAATTTAACCTTCATTAACTTTCATTAGGGCATTATCCTTCTTTATGTCTTTCCTTGCTAGTATGGCTTTGCTGCTGCTAGCTCCATCATGCATGGTGTGATGAATAGAGTGATCTTTTATAATCCTAAACCTTTCTTCTTCCTAAACCAACATGGCCTTAATTTCTTGCAAGTTCCATTTTTCCTTAATGGTGTTGTAGTCCACCTAGAAATGGTTGAACTCAAGATGAAATGAGTTAATGATGAACTACACTAGAAATGATTCACTCATATCCATTCTTGTAGCTTTGAGCTTCACCGCCAAATTCGACATACTTGTCACATGATCGTGAATGGGCTACGACCACTCAAACTTCGTAGAGGTCAACTCACTCATTAAGCTTCCCATAATGGACTTGTTAGTAATGTTCGATTGTGAGAATTCTTTCAGTTTGATCATGAACTCCTTTGTGTCACTTGTTTTTTGCATAAATGGTTTGACCTTTTCTACAATTGTCATGTGCATTACGTTTAGACTCGGCCTATTAAACCGCTCCCAGGCTTCATAATAAGACCTTTCCTCTTCAGAGCTAGCCTAAGTAATGGATGCGGGCTTGTTATCTACAATGATTGCTAGGTCAAGGTCCATTACACCCAGTTAAAATTGGATCTGTTTAGACCAATCATTGTAGTTGAGCCCGTTGAACTTAACCATCATATTTTATTTTATTTTTAGATAAAGGAAGTTGTATTAATCTCATAAACTATAAGATGATTACAAAAGAATAGGGTATGAAAAACTGTACAATGAATTCCCGATTTCCCCAACCCCAAAAGTTGAATTGTAGCTCGATATGAGCCAACTCAACCATGCTTAAATAGGTCACCCAAAAAAAGACAATCTAGATCGCCCAGCGCCAATCAACTAAACTCATTTTCTGCATCAAAACCATATTTGCACAAGGTCGAGATTGCTAACCTTTAGAAATGATCACACCATACACAAAAATCAAAATTTTGTTCACACCCATACTTCAAGTCATGCCATTCATGCTCAGGCTATTAACACAGAGGCTCAACCCCTCCTTATTATGAATCGTTCCCTTCCAGAATAGGCCTCCAGTTATTGAGAAGATCGTTGACACCCCATTACTTAAACACCTTGCTTGTGGAAATCCATTTCACAATTAGCAATTTGATGTTGACAGCATGTCTTTGAATATTCTAGCATTGCGCTTTTGCCACAACCCCGAAATTAAAACATGAACGCCAAATCCGCAGAACATATTCTTCTTGTGATGATCAAAGTTCTGAGAAGTGTCTTCTAACAATGTCTCAACATTGGTCGGAGGGATCCATACCCCTTATAGCTCATCCATAAGTCTCGACCACATTAGCCTTTTCATGGGACAAAAAATAAAAAGGTGATTCACATCCTCCCCACTTTTACCATACAAGACACTCTAATAAGGGGACAAGCACATGTCCGGTCGCCTTCTTTTAATCATTTCTGCCATGTTGACTCGATTATGAAGCACTAGTCATGTAAAGAACTTGACCTTCGTAGGCGAGGGTTGTTTCCAAATTGACTTGAAGGAGTTAAAAGCCACCACAGTTCGACCCCCGCATAGGGACCTAAAAGCTTACTTGATTGAAAAGGAATTCATTAGGTCTGGTCGCCATGATCTTAAGTCAATCCGGTCTGTGTGTACCATTGTTCCTTCAAGCGATGTTAGTAGAGTCTCCAACTGCACTTGCCTGTTGTTTTGAAAACGCTCCCTCACATTGAGGTTCCATCCCTGAACGATCCCAGTGTTGTCATGTTGCCCAATTACTTCACTTA
This sequence comes from Stephania japonica, assembly GCA_039657345.1. Classification (NCBI taxonomy): domain Eukaryota; kingdom Viridiplantae; phylum Streptophyta; class Magnoliopsida; order Ranunculales; family Menispermaceae; genus Stephania; species Stephania japonica. The sequence goes on from CM077559.1 coordinate 41,070,009, forward strand.
TAAGGGCCTTTCCCTGTTTAGACATCGCGTATGCGAGAGGGAACTCCAACTGGAATGGCCTTTCACCGCGCTAAATGTCCTGCCAAAAATGAATGTAGTCCCAGATCTCAGTGTATATTCCAAACGAGCTTTAAAGAGAGGGAATAAAGAACTTATGGCTCGCCATAGGATTCAATAAGTGGCTTTCTATGTCAGGCCTGTGTCCCAACCATTACATTGAGCACCATATTTACTTCGAATCACTTCTACCCACAATGAATCTAGTTCATTAGGAAACCTCCCCCACCATTTCATTAATAATGATTGATTTCGCGCCACCATGTTTCCAATGCCGAAACCACCATCTTCTTTGGGTTTAGAGATGGTGTCCTAATTTAAAAGTGAGTTGGTTACTTCACCCTCGAACCGTTCCCAAAGAAATGAACATATGAGTTGCTCAATACGATCAGCCACCCCTTGGGGAATCCTGAAAACAGAAATAAAATGAGTCAGAATAGCGTCTAAAATTGAGTGGATAATGGTAAGATGCCCTCTTTTTGATAAATATGCCTTCTTCCCCCCTTTAAGCCGCCTTTCAATTTTTCCTATAATTGGCTCCCAAGAGATCTTGACTTTCGGATCTGCGCTGAGAGGGAGGTCGAGGTAGGACATGGCCCAACTTCCCACCGTCACGTCGAATGTCGAAGCGTTTGTCTATACTTCGTGATCCTTTAGGTTGATGCCCATAATTTTGCACTTCTCTCTGTTCAGCTTGAGACTTGAAATCATACAAAACCATCCATGATGTTAACAAGGATAGTTAAGGATTGCGAGTCATTTTGGACCATGTGCAATGAGTCTTTTGCAAATTGCAAATGAGAAGTTCAATCCTTCACTTCCAATGCTAAGCCCAGTAACTTGACCAAGCTTTTTAGCAGTGTTGATCATTCATCCCATAATGTTTGCAACTAAAATGAACAAAAACGGGGATAGGGGATCTCCCTAATGTAGGCCTCTAGATGCGTGGAACTTATCCCTGTTCTATCCATTGATAATCACCGAGTATGAGACTGACTTAATGCATCCGTTAATCCACCGCCTCTATTGCTCACCAAAACCTTTCTGTGCTAACACATAATCTAGGAAATTCCATTCAACATGATCATACGCTTTCTTGAAATCCAGCTTTAAAACATAGCCTTGATGTTTTTCCTTTCTGGTTTCTTCAAGAACTTCATTTGCAATGTGAATGAGATATATCATTTGTCTCCATTGAATAAAAACACCCTGTTACCTGGCAATGGTTAACCCCATCACTGTACACATGCGTGTAGCCAATACTATTGCAATAAGTTTTTACAAACATGTGACTAAACTAATTGGTCAAAACTCTTTCAATTTCCTAGCTGCTTTTTAGGGATAAGGCAAATCAAAGTCTCATTTGTTATAGCATTGACCGTCCCCGTTTTGATGAAATTCCAAAAAGACTTTTAATAGATCAGCCTCTACATTTCCCCAAGTCTGCTTAAAGAAAGCCATTGTGAACCCGTCTTTACCTGGAGACTTGTCGCCATCACAGTTAGCTAATGCTGTCAATATTTCTTGTTCTGTAAATTCCATTTCCGTGCTTGATGTCGTACACGAGGGAGTCACTCCCCAATCTATCCCAACCAAGTGCCAATGAGCGGTCATCAGAGAGGAGTACAGGGCCTTGTAGTACTCAGTTGCCAATTTTGAAATCTCCTCGGTGGACTCCACAACCGATCCATCTCCTTTTCAAACCACTAAATGGAGTTTCTAGCTCCTCTAGCCGATAGTATGTGATGAAAGAACTTTGAATTTGAATCACCTTCCTTAAGCCATTTTGTTTTCATTTTTTGTTGAAGAATTCGATGTTCCATAAGGGTGACCTTTTCCATCTCTTCTCTAAGGAGTTTCGTGCAAACCACATCATTCGTGTTACTAACCCCTATTGCCTCCCTGTTATCGATATGTTGGAGGACTAACTCAATTTCATTCTTTCTAAGGTGGGTGATCCCGAATGTATCCCGATTCCATTTCTTTATAATGTCCATAAGAAATTTCAATTTCCTCATAAAAGCATACCCGAGCCCTCTGCCCCTAGTCGAGATCCCACTCCACCATGTCGGAAAAGAAGTATTAAAGTCTGTACCTGATAACCAAGTGTTTTCGAATCGAAATAGAGGAGGGGCCCACTTGATGTTCTTCGTCCCTAAGAACAAAGGAAAGTGGTATGAAGTGGTACGAGCCTCAAAAAAGGACAAGCCCTAGGGTATTTCTCTACCCATTTCGTGTTAAGCAAAAATCTGTCCACCCTACAAGCAATCCGCTCCTCCCTCAAGTTCAACCATGTGTACTGTGACTAACCTAATTTTTAACAAAATAAGATATACCATGTTAATGTAAACTAGGAAACCCTAACTCACTTAAAAGCTTATGGGGCCCACAAAATTAGACTAGGAGGCACTAAGGTTTGGAGTGGTCAACACTTTTGATTTTAAACAAACTAATATCGAAAGTAAGATTAAATTTTCCATTAATTGAGGAGACCTTTACTTTTGGAAAGTAACGGTTTGAAATCTCATTATTTAGGAAGTTAGAGATTTAAAATCTTGAAACCCCTAAAATTGAAGGTAAGTTGAATGTGGTCAACTTGGTGTGCAAGGGAGGGAGAGAGAATTAAGGAAGGCATGATTCGGGGAGTAAATTTAGGATCTTGATTGATCTCCATTTTTTTTGGTAAAACTGATCTCATTCTAAAACAATAAACGTGTGCGAAAAAGCTTCACACAAAATAGAGAGAGCCGAGAGGGGGACGATGGAGGTGATCTTTGGAGTTCCTCGCGTTAGGTAATCTCTTTTAATTTAGTTTTAAAATTTTTTCTATTGATGTTGATGTTTAATCCGATTTTCTATCGATTTACTCGAATATTGTGTGAGATGTATATATTATTAAGATATTCAAACAAGTTTCACTGTTGATTGGAATTCTTTTAAACTAGAAAAGTTTCGTCGAAAGATTTATTATTGAATTAAAAAAAATACAAGGCTTTCAAATTTGAATGAAGAAAAGATTCTTCAAAATGTTTTGAATAAGTATTTATAATGGTACTTTTCGAAAGATTTTTGAAATTAGTTTTAGTATAACAAAAACTCAAGTCAACTTGTATGGTTTATAAACATTTAACCTATTTAGGTTGATTGAACTTTGGACTCACTTGGGTTACAGTCCCTTGTGATTTATAATTATTGAGTCGGAGTGACACGGTTTACTGCCGATCGGACCTAATTCACCACTACTTAGCCTAGTGTTAGTTTCACTTGTTTAACTCTGGTAAATATTTGCATATGGTTTATTTTTTTTTAGCTTTCCTAGTTATATGCTTTCAAATACCAGTCGATTATATTTGGAAATGCAAATTTAAACTTTCCATTGGGGATTACTGTATATTTCTTATACTCACCGTCCTTTTTATGACGATGGATGCAAATCCATCTACCAGTCGGCCAGGCAAGGAGAAGCTAAAAGATTTTCCCTGAGCAGCGGCGCGACACGACTTAACTTTTGCTGTAGGTCCATTTGATATTTTGTATGTATTAGATACTATGTCTTTTATTACATTGGGTTGTACATTTGGGTTGAGCGTAGGTTCCCTGACCAAACTTAGACTGTTTTATTCTATCTTGAGGTTATCTGATATATATGTTGTCATTGCCTAGTTTTCACACTTAGGTTATTTTTCAATTGGCTTCCGCATAATATACTAATTTAATTTTGCATTAATTTTATAAGACTTCAGCTAAATAACAAACCATATTAATAAAGTTTTAACTAACACTAAATATCATGAGTTGAATAGAACACGAGATGTATAGGTTATAAGGATGACTAATACGTAGTTAAGTCCTATGAGGCTAGGATTAGGGCTTAATTATGGTATTAGGCCGGGTGGTGCCTTAAATTAAGGGAAAGGCCATCACACCCAAATCAAACAGCGAGTCACAAGACCTCCTCAGGTTACGATCGACACAGTGGCCCAAAACTGCCTCCCCTACTCAATCCACCCTGTACGAACTAGTGGGCTCGAAGGTCGCCTCCACTGATTGTACACTCTGTTAGGAAAAGCCACAGACAAAACCAGCTACTAAATTCCTAACACATTACCAAAGGAAAGCCACAATCACAAGCTAGATGCTAAATCCTTTCGATAGTCTCCAACGAGAAGCCACAGTTTATGCAGGCTGCTAAACTCGTTAATACTTCTCATTACAGGCGGACTACTTAAACCCTAGGTCACCTGAACTAGAATAGAGTACAAAGGGCTCACATTTCAAGAAATAATTAATCAAGGAATAGAAAAGCATTCATGTTGATTCTATTGTTGCCTTTACTCACCTCAAATCTTACTAAAATGTTCTCTTGTAGCTCCACACGTTTCCCAATGCAATCTCCAATTAAGTTATCAAAGTCCCACTAGCTACCTGACATCCATTTAGGTTCAGTTTCCATTAATTTTCCAATTTCATCAAATTTCCATAATTTTCTAGCTATTCTGCCAATTTCACACTTTACGAGGCAAAAACCCCAAAAAAAAGTCTCATCAAAATTCCGAATACTTCACTTTTCATTGAAATTCGTAAATTTCTATTTATTTTGTCAAAATATAATTTTTCAAGATTTTTACTATTTATCTAGACTTTTTCCTTTTTTTTTCTTTTTTTGTTTGGGATGGGTTTGTTGCCTAAACCAAACCGAACCGAGTTCGGCTCAACTGAGCTGAACTGGCCCGATTCAGGACCACCCCCCATGGTCTTCTTCATTGCAGAACAGAGCAGAGCTCTGTTCGGTAATTGTAATTTTTTCTCTTTTAAATTCTTTGGGGTTGGCTCCCAACCCCAACCACAATTGATTCGAGCAGGGGAGACTACTCCTTTGCCCTCTCCGTCCTCGTCCATGGCCAACACCATGGCCAAGCCTTACACCATAACAACAATCGACAACAACGTAACAACAACACAATCAATCAACACACACGCTTACCTTCACGATCTCCATTGTTCGATTCCATTAATAAACTAAAAGCCCTTATTGGTCATTTCACATTTTCTTTTAATTTATATATATGCATATATATATATACAATTATATTTTTGCGCCTATAATTTCGTTGTGCGCGCCAACGAGTTCACTCGGGCATGCACTCTACTGTTCGACCTACGCGTGTCTCGCGTACATTCGACGCCTACCCATTTATTATTTTTATTGTATTTCTTCAGTGTTTTAGTCTATTTAGTCCCGCGAACTCCCAATTACCCGTGACAGTTCACCCCAGTCCCGTGACGCCCGTTTTCCCAAATCAAACTCCTTCCTGAACGCTATCGCGCACTCACAAACGTCCTCACACGTTTGGACATTGAATTTAACATTCGGGCAATAAAGAAATAATATAAAACATCGAACAAACATAACATACCTCGGTGTCGACTCCTGAGAATCGAAACAAGTACACCACGGCTAGCTGGAGCCACAATACGACCCTGAAATGGCACGTGGCACGAGTTAGAATTTTTTTAGGGTCGTTACAGACCGAGACCTCTTTAGAAGTCTCGGTTAGATTCGACCGCTACCCCTTTAAAGGTCGCAATCAGAGTCACCAAATACCTCTTCAAAGATGTCGGCCATGTGCGTTTGAACTTCGCGGGTGACAATTTTTCACCTCTAAGACACATCGTGACTACATCCGACCTTGTTCAACAAAAAAAAATACTCACACAACACTTGGTGACCTAGTACAGGTGTTCAACAATGACAAAACTGAGAAACAGAGAGGAATGAGGGGTGTTGGGTGAGGATGAGGATGATGGGGTGAACAAGGGTACTTTTAGAATTTTGAAAAAAAAATTGGAGTAAATTAAGTAAAAAATGGGGTAAACAAAATAAAAAAATTCAAAAAGGGAGTACAAGAAGCAAAAGGTGAGGTCTGAATAGTTGTTGCCTTTAATTTCATTGATTGGGTAGGAAGAGAGGTTGGACAGGTTAAAATAGCAGCCCTCTAATTAAATAACATAGAAAATAGGCTGACTAGACTTGCGTTGACTTCTCTGAGATTTGAATAGGGGTCCACGTAAGCTTAAACTGGGCAGAGGCCCAGTTTGATGGGTTGGGGTCTTCACAATGTCTATCCTATGTGGCAAGAAATCAAGTGAAGGGTGTCTACCACAATGTCTACTTCTAGACATTGTGGTGGACATTCTCTCCACTGCCACATCGTCATTGTTTGTTATTAAAAGTCAAAAAAGTAATAATTTATGTTTTAAATCCACATTACCCATTGTAGATCATTTTGGAATATGAATGTCTATCTAATACCATATGGGATAGATATCCTTCCCACATCATGACAACGCACCAATCTATGCTCTACATCTACATTATTATTGGAGATGCTCTTAATGAAAAGAGCTCCTCATAAGGATTCCTTGCCGAAAAATGATGCAAATTTCACGTAGGAAATTATAAATTGGAAAAAACATTTTTTCATGGAGATCTCCCAAAATTCCCGAGGTGAAAATGATATAAAATTGAACCTTTCTTTCCTTTTAAATTACATGTACTTGGCTAGATTAACAATTTTTTCCAAATATAATTCCAAAAATGAGTTTCCTTATTTCTTCGATTTACCAAACTAAAAACATAAATGTTCTAAGATTCACAAAAAGTCTATAAATATAAATATATGCCAACCCATTCTTATTAATTCATAAATATATGAGTTTCCTTCTGTCTTCAATTTACCAAACTAAAAATCATGAATGCGATAAGATGAACATAAATCTATAAATACCAGCCCTTCCTTATAGTTTAGCCTCACCTTAGAACATAAATAAAAATAAGAGAAGATACACTTTGAAAACAAGTGTCTACCATGAACTTGATTGTAAATCTGCTACTGCTAATTTCTCTTCTCTCCATCTTCAATGTTGGTATGACTTTTAACAAGTGTTGATCTTATTCTAACATGCTTCGTAGTTATATACAGTTACAAGAATTATTAGAATAACATGAATTGATATACATCAACTTATACATTGTTAGATACACCTTGTATCATGTGTTTTTCCATGATATGGGGTGCATCTGTTGAGTATGTGGTTGACGTCTTACTTCATGGCATCCTAGGTAGCTAGCAAATTTGGTGTAATTTTTATTATTGAAATTTATTAATTTTTAATTTTTTTACAAATGCTTTCTTTTTATCAAATTCTTACAATTGCTTTGCATTAATACTATAATAATTTTTGTTAATATTATTTTTTTAAGAGGATTTATACATTGTTGAATATTTTGAGTAGGATGCGTGGCAGAGGAGATGTGTATGATCGAAATTCCAAAAGCAGAGCCATGTAAGCCGGTGAATTGTGCAGGGGCATGTGTTCATCGTTTCAAGCATGGATTGGGTCACTGCGCTCCAGACGATCCTAACCGTTGTTTGTGTTTTTATGACTGCCATAGGCGTCGACCTCCCTATCAATATCAAGAAAGATGACTAGCTTTGGCTTTCCATGAAATAAAGTGAAGCATCATGTGTTTCTTATTAATAAATAAATTAATTAATTTTCAACATTATTGCCAATTAAGTTGTCAATTATCCATTTTTATATTTTTTAAATATCATATATAAAAGAAATTTTTTTTAAAAGATATTTATTGGTTATTGATATGCCCACTGACTACCATTCATTAATACTAGTTTAAGTTGTGCACGCGAGCAAATTTTAACGTTTAATGATAAAAATAATGAACAAACATTTTAAAATTTTCACAATAAATTGTCGCGTGCTTTCTAATTGAAAATGATTTTCTTGTATAATCATTCAAAAACTGAATAATATATAAAGATGATAATTATGAGTTTAGAGTTACAATTAAAGAATTTTTATTAATAAGATGACTCAATTCTAAGTCGAATCAAAGACCACTTGGACCTTATTGTTTTGCCATTTTTAAATATTTCTCGTTCTGATCATGAGGCTGTCCATTCAATTTTAGAAGCAAGATTATTTTTTTTCGGTAGGTTACAAGCAAGATTTATAATATGTGCATATGCAAATAGGTGTCCATGGATCAATACATGCCTTATTTTAATTCAAGTTTTATTGGATGGTTTCGATAAGGTACAATAAATTGATTGATTTTTTCTTATATAAAAAACAATTTCATTGGTGGAAGGAAAAATTTTAACAAATTCTAAAGTAGTTTTTAGTTTTTCTTGTATAATCTTTCATCACACTAGACATGAATTCTCAATTACTATAATTAATTATTTTAACTATTCCTATATTCACAATATAAAACTTAAGCTCAAACGTTGTGACCAATTGCGTAGCCAAACTACTTGGCCAGATGCGGAGCCAAGTTAGTCCCACGTCGATTAAAAAAACTTCATAAAAAAGTATATAATTAATTAACCGTTTCCAAAACGACACATTTTGAGATAAAAGCTTATACTTGAGAGTTAAATGTGTTTAAGTTGAGAACAATATCAATGCTAGTAGAGGAGATCTATGAGCTAACACATGCGTGTGAGGCGGGGCCGTGAGAATTCGATATATGAAGCTGCTAAAACATAATTTCTTGAGATTTTAATTAAAGTAACACTAAAATTAAGTTGCTGAATGTAATTTACCTTTATCGCGTATAAAGTAAAATTTTTTTAAAAAAAAATAGAAAGAGAAGATGAGACGAGATGCATACACAAAACCAAAATTGAAAGCTCGTCTCACGTGTAAAGAGGGTCGAGTGAGCGATTAGCAAGTATGGGTCGAGGCCGATATTTTAGACTTTAATCAATTTTTCATTAAGCATATGTGAGGGAAAATGGGGTACATCCAAAAGTTTTAGGGGCCAGATTGTACATGACAAAAATTGTAGGTGGGGTAGGGGGGCCAAGATATTTTTTTCTTTATGAAAATTGGCCAACGAACATAGAGGCCGGCTATATGCACCCCAGTCAACACTCAGGGCACCCCATTTACAAGGGCACCCATCGAATTTATCAGGGCACCCCCAAATTGCATGAAAATGCCCTAGAACCTTAAGGCTGAGGTACCCCACCTATTTCGGCTATACCCTAAACCTTAGAACTGGTTTCCATTTTTTCGAAACCTCATTTCCTACAAAAGTTCTCATTGCCATCGTGATTTAGAGGTGAAATCAACTAAATCTCATATTTTTCATCGTTCTCTCCCACATATTCCTGGTTTTTTCGAGTTGGACAGGTTTTTTCGCCCAGTTGAAGTGGCCAGCGGCTAGGGACAGGTTCAGATTTGAGTTCATTGTGAAATCGAGAGGGAAAGTAAGGTACATTTGAGTTTTTGTTCGATTTTATGTTCATTTGGTTCGTTTTCTTTGTAGCCGTCTATGAAAATGCTTCAATATCTGGGTTTTCTTGCAAACCCGTAATACTCGGCCGCACAGGACCGTGATGTAGTCATTAATCTTAGAAATACCATACCGAGACTTATGAGTACTTCTCGTTTGTATCCAAACGACACTTAGCCCATATAAAATTTCATTACATTTCAGACACAAGTAACCGAGATTCTTGTTTTTGTTTCGGTGCCTATAAACCAAAGCTCGCATATTACTTATGCGTAGGTTTAGTCTCAGAGGATAAATACCGATACTTTGTGATAGATCTTGGTTTTGTCATACCGAAATTTTGCCTTAGGTTTCGGTTATGGTATAGCGACATTTTTGTTTTGCTATCGGTTATGCCATACCGATTCAGTGTTGAAAATATATTTTTTTGGGTTTTTTTTTGCTGCATAAGAGATTATATGGTTACAATGTCTTTCTCTATCAGATATGGCTCGAGGAAAATGTATTGTTTCAAGAGAGGATGTCGATGGAGAGCCCACGAGAGCACAACAAGCACGAGCACAACGGGCATCGATCGTGGCTGCTGCTCCTTCTGGTCCTTCGGCTCCAGCTGCTGCTCCTTCTGCTCCTGCTGCTGCTCCTTCTACTCCTGTTACTGCTCCCTCTACTTGTGATGTCCGTGGTAAGAGGAAGGCACAGACTGCATCATATCGAAAGGCGAAAGTGCAAGCTGCTGAGGGTGTACGTGGACGCAGACCAGTGAGGGATAACGTCAAGGATGAGGCATCTCATGTCCCTGTGAGGAGTAGTAGTCGGGGTGGTGTCGACGGGGATTAGGCCCGTAGGGCAGCAATGGAAGAAACCACGACATCCCAACCACAAGTAACTAGGAGTAGAAGCGGTGTTGTTGGTGGAATGTTGTGGAGCCCGAAGATGACCCGTCTGCTCCTTTCCCTGGCGGTCCTATTGAATGCTCTTTGTTGAAGAGTTTTAAGGATCATGTTGCGGCAGCAATTTGGAATAATGAGGTATGTAGCCTTATTTTTGGCAAAATATCAATTCATTTTCAATCAAATTATTACTTTTGCTATTCATATACGATAATGCATTTATGAATTATGTTTTTTTTGTAGCATCAACCGTTGCTTAAGTGCATAAACCACGGGGCTCAAATAGCTGAGTGGGATTTGCAATCTTGTCACCCCGACACCTAGGGACTGCAAAGAATCATTCCGAGGTCAGGTTTGGCTCCACTAATAGATTGCTCCTATCGGAAGGCCAATAAGGAGGTGATATCAGCTTTTGTCGAGCGGTGGAAGCCGGAGACCAATACATTTCATTTACCATTTGGTGAAATGTCCATCACGCTAACATATAATGAGTAATGTAAAGAACTCACCCTCACAAAATGTTTTTTCCCAATAAATCATAGTTAGATGAAGCGTTTATCGGCTAAGAAGGGTGTCACACTTCTCGTGGGAAACCATACATTGGACTCAGTCATACTAAAGACAACAACACCCATCCCACAACAAGACTAACACTAGTAGACGGTATTTGACCACCTACCGTCTTTTACAAATATCTATGTTTTCTACGTTATATAATGTACATATAAATGGTGGTATATGTAGTAAATGTGTGGGGTACCGCACTTCACATTAGGAGACGATACATTACCACCAATAGGCATGTACAAATATAAGTTTTTCCGTGGTTGAATTTTCAATGTAATGTAATGTATATATACTAGTGAGGTACATGTAGTAAATGTGTGGGGTAATCGTAGTATGTCAGTGGAAAGAAACTATTGTGTTTTAAGCAGACGGTTCTGCTAATATGTCACGGCCCAAATTCCTAACTCTTGATTAATTCCTTAATCAGGATCACTGACCCGTGACGTGGGACACGCGTGAGATGCGCATATCGACCAAGGCACATGATCGAGGTATATTTTATATTTTTTGTGGTGTATGCCTAGTGTTATGTAAATGTGTAGACTAATGAAGTCAATTCATGTAGTTATAAGCGTCGAGATGCAAGTGGCGACGCGCCTCGAGTTGTGTGCGAGCTGGGGGACCAGGTAGCTAGACTGGTGGTAAGTCTAAACTTAGTCAAATGTAATTCAATTAAGTTATTTCATACCATTTGGTATTTGAAATAATGCAAATCAAGTTAGATGTCCTATAGTTGTTAACAAAAAATTGAGAAACATAGGACGTACCTCGAGATACATGTCAGCACACACTCCCATGAAACTTATGTCAACAATGTAAGTCACTTGACAGGAAACTTGAGGAGGTAGGAGTCATGGAAAGCCACAAGATCAACCTAAACTTAAATGGAAACACACTTGATGAAAACCCCCACTATATATACCACACTTAAGCCATTTCTTCTGCTTCTCATTGCATGTCTCTACAACAATGAAATTCAGAGTTCATAATGTTGGGAAATGTGCCCTAGGTCAATCTATTAATAGTCTTTATGAATACATTTTAGTCAATAAAATAGAGGATTTCATTTGTTTTTTATTATAATTGATTTGCATGTTTACATTATAATAAAATCTATGGGTATTTATAGAAATATCCTAAATGTCCCTAGTTGATTATTATACTGGGAACTATAATGAATTAAGACTAGTGTGAGTCTTGATTGATGATCATACGATGATCATACGTATAGGAATATGAATCAAGATCATGAGTACTTGTTAGGGAACAAAGTACTGGACCGACCCGCTATGAGAACATCACATGGATTAAGTCATAGTTGTTTCTCATGATATGTATATTATTCAGTCTTTTGACTTGAGAGTACCAGAGACTTCAACATTAGGAATATAGTGATTTGACGCAATCAAACGTTGTCTTTAACCGAACGATTATAAAGGTTGTGATTGGTTACTGTGTGAATAATGTGGTGAAGTTATGTAATCGAGATAAAATTTGTCCCTCTATACCCTCTCATATAGAGAGAGATATCCAGTGGATCCCTCGATGTGTTAGACTGCTAAAAGGCCTAGTCTAAGTGAATTGATATTGATCAATGTCACTTGGATGTTTTCAGTCTACTTGGAGATCGAGACTAGTACGATCGAACATGTTGGATGACAATTCCATGCCTTATATTTGATCAAAAGGATATCGTATGACAAAAGGATGTTATATACATTATTGATTAGGTTGTATCGATTTGATCTTTGTACAACTTCGGTAGTCATAATGTCTTGCTAGAGACCGCTTATGACTTGTATACCAAAATGTGTTTTGGTACACTACCAACGTTGTATGAGCCTATTGGGTCACACACTAAGAATGGTTTTGCGAGATTTTAAAATGGTTCGGAAGAATGAATTTTATACGATAAAATTCATGACAGAAACGTCCCTGTGGTGTATTACACTTATACTTCTTGAGTAGGGGTATATGTGTAATTTACTTAACCGTCTATATACAAGCATTGTATAAATAGACGTTTTAAGTTACAATACATGTATGAAAAATTAAGGGTCGAAACTCTAATTTTAGTTTTAGAAACGAATTAGGGTTGACTGGTACGTTCTGAATTGTTTTGGAGAGAAACCAAATGTTTGGTATTCTCTCGAAGCTAGCACTTTGAATCTCGGCCGCCGTTTGTGTGTTGACAGCTAGTAGTGGGCGTTCATCATTGGCAGCGCTTTAAAGATCGATCAACATTCTGAAAGGTATATTGCAATCGAGGTATGATTTAGTTTTCATAGTTTAAACGTTTTAATGGAATCAGATTCGGATCCTGTTGTGGTTTTTCTCAAAATTGTTTTGAAATTTCCGCTGCATATGAACCCCAAACACCATCACATAAGTGGCTGGTAAAATTGAAATCATGAGTAGTGTGTGAGAGGGATTGATCAACCAATGAGCAAACAAGTGATAAGGATCAAACCACCCTCCTAGGTAAGCTAAACCTCATCTTTCCTTACTCCAAATTTTGTAATCTTAGTATGGAATCATGGGGGTTTGTGTAAAATCAGTTTCAAAGAGTTATTCATGGCCCAAATTTCTAATCCTAGATTTTAGCTGTAATCTGAGTCACTGACCCATGACGTGGGACCCGCACTGGGACACGAGCACTAAGGCATGTCGCCGAGATATATTTTATATATGATATGGTGAATGCTTAGTGAATTGTATGTGTGTACCTTATACCCAGAATTATTAAGTGTTATAGTGTTGACGATTCGGCGGGCGCAAGAAAGTGCCTCGAGTTGCATGTGAGCCGGGAACCAGGTAGCTAGACTTGTAGTAAGTCTAAATTTAGTCAAATGTATATTAATCAATTTATTTCATAACATAAGGTATTTAATTAATGCACATCAAATTAGATGTCTTATAGTTGAACAAAAAATTAAGGAGACATGGATATGCCTTGGGATGTGTAATAGCATACACTCCCATGTGTCAAAAAGGTGAGTCATTTGGGTTGAATTAGTGGAGGTGTAGGAGTCCTGTATGACCATTAGATTGTTGTAAGGATGTGTGAACACACTGGATGCAAACATTAGTATAAATACCAAACTTAGACCATTTTCTTCATTTGCATGCCTTCCTCAAACAAGAATTCAGAGCTCCTGGACTAAGACTTGTACTGGAAATTTACGAATCAAGGAGGGATTCATCAATCAAAGAGACCAAAAGTGTTATGATCATTAGGCTTTAACCATAGGTAACAACTTTACAAGTTCATACTCTTAAATTTTGGAATTTGAGCTATGGATCATGGGGTTTTGTGTACAACAGTTTCAAATGAGTTTTTAAACTGTTTTGAATCAAAATGGAGCCTTGAATTTGGTTGTCAAATGTGCATTTTCAGTTTTCACAAGTTTTGCTTGAAATGGGGGTTTATGCTGAAATGGGGTTTATGCTTTAAAATTCGGGCTTTCTTTCAAAAAACGAAAATATGTTGAAAAGGTTGAACAATGCCACTGCTTTTAATCAAAAGAGTTTTATTAAACTCTAGAATTTCTAGCAAACTTAGTTCAACACTGATTTTTAGCAAAATCCCCATGTTCTTAAAGTTATATCTCAATGCATGCTTAATCTTGTTAATTAATGCATATACTTTGATATTGAGAGTTTTTGGTGAGACAACAACATGGTGTCGACGCCGATTAACGCGGCGTGAGGAGCACCACCCAGGTGCTGGTTTGGCCAACATAAGCTGTTGGCTGAACCGGCACGTCCCTGTTGTGCGTTCACGCAAGCAGGAGAACTTGTGCGTGAACACACAAGGGGATGAAAAAGGCTCTTCCTACAAAAAAAAAAGGTGAGCAGTACGTGCAAGTTTGGAAAAAAACAGTTTATATAATATTTAAAAGTAAAAAACAGTTTATATGTATTATAGAAATTAGCTAGATAGTTATGAAAAAATTCAAAAAGATATAAGAAATTTGGAAAAAGATGGAAAATTGGTTTTCGGGACTTTTCAGAAATTTGGCACCCTGATATAACTCAAAAAATATGCCATAACTGAAAATCAGGAATGAAGTTTTAATTTTTTGTTCCATATTATAATTCCACTTAATGTGGCTTTAAATCAATTAAAATGATATAAAATGAACATAAAAAACTAAAGGGAATATTTGAAAGTTCGGGTGCACGAGATAGGGTGTCGGGAGGCTGGAAATAGCTAGGAATTGCTTAAGGGTGAGGAATTGCTTGTATTGTGATTATCATGAATTGTTATGGAATCTCCTCATATTGAGACTTGCTATCATAATATCTCATCTCATTAAAATTCATTGATTCTTTCTATACGCACATGTTTGCCTTATGGTTATTTGATATTTGACTTGCAAATAGCATGCTATTAGGATTAGCTGAGTTTATAATTATGTTCGAAAGTTGTACTCTCGGTCTATTTGTGCTTTGTAGCATTTCTATTCTTGATTTCCTTTACCGAGTCTTTTATTGACTTTAAAAGTAGTGCTAGAATCTAGGGTCCATTACACATTATAGAGTGGGCGGCTCACGGGGTCACGGGGATGTTGGCACTCTCCAGTATACTCACGCGACTCACGGCGTAATAAACCGGGGTGTTCGGTGAGATTTGTGATAGATGATTTATACGCGTAGAGCATAGCTCTACTATTTGAGGTTATTAGAAATGATGATATGTAGAGCACAGCTCCATAGAAATAGTGGAAAAAGGTTGAATGATAGTTCTCACCGCCGACCAGACCTAGATCAGACAGCTTAACATGTGACAGTATCATTTGTGCTTTCAGTATTTTCTAGCATGTTTATTTAGAATATTCTTTGGCTGCCATGATGCTTTTAAATACCATTCATTTATTTTGGAAATGTGAGTAAATAAGTCATTTAGGAATTATCTTTATACTTTTATACGCACCGTCTTTTTTATGATGGTGGGTGCAGATCTGTCAAGCAATAGACCTGGCAAGGAGAAGATTAACAACTACTTCTGAGCTTGGGGAGTGTATTACTGACTTACTATAGGTTTTCATATTTTATATATTTTACTTACTTTTATCTTTCGTACTGTTGGGATGTATATATTGGGTTGAGTGTTAATTCCCCAACTTTTGACTATCACACTGTTTATATGTTTCGCCACATAGTTCATATATAGATCGTTATTCCTGGCTTCCATACTTAAGTTTATCAAATTGTATCCATTTATTTAAAAAGACTTTCGTTATAAATTGTTAAGACTTCCCCTAATTAATTAATTGTTGAATATTTTAAACAACTCTAAGTTGTAAAACTTGTAAATAACGAAAAAATGTTGTAAATGGTAGGGTTAGTGTATTATTTATCATGAACGCGATCAAGTTGGCAATTTGGTTAAAAGGCTGACTAATACGTAGTTAATTCCTATTGACCGAGTTAGGGCTTAATTACAGGATTAAGCCGGGTGGTGCCCTAGATTAGGAAAGGGTCCGTTGTAGTTGGTATCACAGACCAACGTTCTTGATAAGTAATGCACAATTGAATAAGACACAAATTTTAGAAGTGGAAACCAGATGATCCTTGCCTAGAGACTATTTTGTTGGGAATTGAGTGAAAGTGAGTTTGGGTTAATTATATATACATGTTATTTTCATAATGTGTGTATATATATATGAGATATTATACGTAATAGTTGATACGAGCTCGTTGTCAACGTGCATACGCCGATGACGAACGCGCGCAAGGCTGGTGATACTGGGGCTAGCGATAATCAACCTCCTACTCCATCAGATGACGACAATCAGAGGTTGTCTGACCATGTAGCGACATAGGGGCACCAAATCGCTGATTTCATGACCTTCATGGCAGCACAGATCACCACACTTACTCAGACCGTGGCCACTACTCCTACAACTACTACACATCCGATATTAGAGCTTACTACCACATCGACCACTATCCCAGAGACAGCATCAAAACTAGATACGCCCATTACTCAGGGTACAATAGTGATGCCGACTCTTCAAGTAATGACTATTTCGACGGCAGAGGTAGTAAAGGTGACATTGACCCCCACACCCACAACTTCGAGTTCAGCAGTCGAGATTCAGCTGGTGAAGGATTTCCTCCGACTTCAGCCAGTGTACTATGACGGAGCGAGAGACTTTGAGAAGATAGAGGGATGGATATTGTCACAGGAGAAGCTACATCGAATTTTGGGGATAGAGGATTGACTGTGCTCAGACTTGTCATTATATACACTTCAAAGGGACACCGACGTCTGGTGACGCACTATGATAGCTACTGATGGAGACTTCGGGTCATCAAAGGCGTTCAATGGGAAGTTCTACCAGCAGTACATTCCTCCAACGGTCATGATGGGGTTGAGGAGAGAGTTTATGAACTTGAAACAGAGTCCGGTGAGTCCTTCATGCGGTACAGAGTCCAATATGGATGTCTGAGGCAGTTTGCTGGAGACTTAGTTAGGGACGAGTCAGAGGATGTATAACATTTTCGGGGTTGGTCAGCACAAGCGCTAGGACCCTTAGCAAAATATATGAATGTGTACTCTTCCATAAGACCTATTATATGAGTAGGGTTGCTAATGGGACAGCCTTGAGTCAAACCTTGTCTTGTGAGCAAACAGGAGATTATGATCGGAGTAGACAGGAGGTAAAGGACAGAAGAGAGGAGACATGCGGTCCTAGAGGGACGAGGTACCAATTACATATGCTCCACCAGTACCACGACAACAGTCGCGTGATTTTCAGAGTGGAGATAGTATTGTGTAAGAGCAAAGAGTATGTTATCGTTGTAGACAACCAGGACACATCGTTCCATATTATCCTCATCTGGCGAGTATGTCGCGTGGTGGGGGCAGAGGATACGTTATCATTGCAGACAGCCGAGGCACATCGATACGTATTGTCCTCACTTGGCAAGCATGTCGTTTGGTGACGCACACCCGCCTTTACGGAAGAGAGCCCACGTTGTTGCAGATCCGAATCTAGAGCACACACAAGACCCAGTGTCGGGTAAGAGTTATTTTTGCATCATGGAACTAATTTATATTGTTGGGCCTGTAGTTTAGATCTGACTTGAGGAGACTCTAGGTGAGTCTGGGATTTGAATTGACTTTATGTAAGTCAGGGGTAGAGTCAACTATTTCTGAGTCAGTCATTCAATGACTCTGTGTAAGTCAATTGTTAGGAAGTACTCTATGTGAGTAGTGGTGAGGAATTTTGTGAGAATTTACCTTTCGAAGTATGATAAATATTTAGCTTGTGTCGATGCCCGGGAAGTCCTCGCGAGGTCTTCGCCATTATGCTATGAATTAGACCACTTATGAGCCTCTTTTGAATCCTTAGAACACACTTGACTTTCGATTGACATGTATTAGTCTGTTTATCATGCACCTTGTTTATTTAAATTCCTGTCTTTTTATTATCGCATGATATTTAGACTGCTTTACTTGTATTATCATGAATTACTGTTATCTTTTTCTGGCATTACATTCGATTTTATTCAACTGCTCACCGTCTAGTTTGTGACGGTGGGTGCAGATAGGGCAGAGAGCAGCAAGGGCAAGGGACCCTGCCTAGGTGATCTACTGTGAGGATTAGCAGTGACATCAGAGAAACCCTTTAATAGGTGTTTACACTTTTGCTGATGTGTATATCATTTTATATTTACATTGTTGGGATCATTGAACTTGGTATTTCTTTTGTGAGACTGGTATCATGTATATTTACCTATCGAATTGTACATGAATACTCGGGGTTTTCCACACTTATAGAATTCCTCTACTTCCTTTGATTGAGTTATTTCCCCTTTGTTTTAATTATTTAGTCTTCCGTTGTTTACTATTGCAATAACTCTTTCATAAATTACTAAATTGACTAAATTGAAGGCTGACTACGCTCGTCAGGTTGTCGAATGATGACTCGGGGCTTGTACGGGTCTAGGTCGGGTGTACCCAATTACACGGGGAAATTGGGGCCGTCACAGTTGGTATAAGAGCTTAAGGTTATAACGACCTGACTCTCAATTTAAAACACAAACCATTAAGACAGCGGAAGTTAGGAATGGTTGAACTTAGAGTTGAAACCCTATAATCCTTTTAAAAAAACTTAGATGGGGGAGTTCGGGATGAGTCGGATTTAAAATTGTACATATTATGATTGTTGTGTGTACTATATGGTACGCAGTAGCTATGTATTGATACGAAATATCGTTCTCTTGGTTCAAATAGCGATGGCGGATCAGGTAGGTCCGAGCGACGACAGCGGGACGACTGATTCTCGATTTGTCACTTCGGAGGAGTTTCGCGCTTGGACACAGAGATTTGAGGATCTAGTGCGGTCGTTGACGATACCCGCACCGACTATCGCGACACCATCGACCCCGACTACACCTATTCCACCTGTTCCGACTGCTCAGGGACGGAGACTCCAGTAGCTATGGATTCCACCGCCCCGATTCCGTTAGCGGCAATTCCCGAGGGAGTAGTTGCTGCGACAGGTACGCAGACCGAGGCGGAGACACATTCATTATAGACGGAGATAGTACAAGCGATGGAGACATCGACTATGCCGATTGGTGCTGTAGAGACTACTCCAATCACTACTCCGGAGAAGAGCCCTAAAGCCACTACTGAGGCGAGGTAGTGGAGAGAATTCAAGCGGCACGATCTAGTCAAGTTCTTTGGTGGTACAGACGTAACAACCGCAGAGCTTTTCCTGAAGAATCACGAGAAGATTCATACTATTATCGCGATCGAGGATCACATGAGAGCGACGATTTCCTCATCTATGCTTCAGGGGGAAGCGGATGATTGGAGGTTCTGTAGTCACTACGCATTCGGAGACTTTGCAGATTGCGTACGAGCGCAGTTTAGCGAGGGAGAGTTACTTGCTCACGCATCCGGATGAGGTTAGGGCGAACAGAGTGGAGACCCGATCAGATAGTCACTATCAGCAGGAAAGGAAGAGAAAGAGGAGCAGATGGGATAATCGTGAGCATCGAGCGCAAAGTGTAGGATCTGTTGCACAGCAGACCACACGTTTGGTACAGGCCGTTCCACCCGTGCCAAGCTTTGCCAGTCATTCACCGTAGCCTAATCGACATGACCAGCAATCGCAAAGGCAAATTATTGAGAGCAGGGATGCCGACCGAGGAGGTAGGCAGAGTAGCACGCAAAGGTCTAGTCAGACCTAGACTTATAGTTTCGCACAGGGACGAGGCCAGAGCGAGACTTAGGGATCGCAGGATACTCGCACATGTTTTAGGTGCAGAAAGGTTGGTCACATTAAGAGGGAGTGCCCTTAGCCAACAAGAGCATCGTCGCAGCATCACCAGTACCAGAGGGAGCGTGTTCAGGCTACTGTTGAGTAAGACCAGGGGGCATCCAGACACATTAATGAGGGTATGATTTTCATTTGTGGTACTTGCATGCATATCATGTTCGATGTAAGTTACGTCGATTCCTTAATTGTTTTGCGCTTGGTAGACATGTTAGGGTTGTAAACTCGTTAGACGTAGCAGACCTTAATCCTAGTCACAGCTGTCAGGATGCGATATACTCGAACGTGCATAGTCTTGACATTTCGATAGTGTTAGGGGGCTACGAGTCGCTAGTAAACATGCGAGTACTAGAGATGATAGAGTTCGAAGCCTTGGTTGGTGCGAACTAGATATAAACATTACGTTCGTTGATTTGTTGATACGAGAAGACGAACGAGAGATCTTTGTGAGTTTCATACATGCTGAAGCGAGGCAGAGATGTTTGCTTGAGTTCTTGAAGGAGTACGACTTCGTACTTGAGCACCGTTCCGAGAAGACCAACGTTGTTGATGATGCATTGCGCTGCAAAGGATTGGATGCGGAGGTAGTCGTATTTCAAAGAACCTACGAGCGTGGTTTACGTGAGGCAGTCAAGTTGATGAGTTCAATGGACGTGCCGATGACTACCATGACCTAGATACGTGGTCAAACGATGTTGTAGACCGTCTCATTTGGCATTGTGCGCGAGGGACAGCAAGACGATGCGTCATACCAGCGGTGCAATGAGATGGTGGATAGTTCAGATTGCCCAGACGAGTCGGTCGACAGACTCATGCTAGAGGTATCACGGGTGACTGGGGTTTCCATTGGTGGCTGATGTGTTTGAAGAGTCACTTCAGGAGATTCACCGTTTCGATTTTGTTATGTATCTGGGTCGACCAAAGATGTGCGCCGATATGCGACATTCTTTTGGTGGCCAGGGATGATTTCTGAGGTGTCGGAGTTGTTCGAGCGTGTGACATGCCAGTGAGTAGAGGCTGGGCATCGACGACCTGGAGGACTACTACAGCCCACCCATTTCTTAATGGAATTGGGTACATATGGATATGGATTTTGTTAGTGGTTGCCCCGATCTCCTCGTGGTCACGATAGCATCTGGGTAGTTATGGATAGTTTTGTTTGAGACTTAAGAGTGCCCAGGAGTGGCAGAAGAAATACTTGACGAGTATCACGATGAGCTTCAGTGCGATTCGGGGAGATTATGAATACCTGAAGGTCTCTCCACTGAAGGGTCACGAACGGTTCAGAGTCAAGAAATGACTTACTCTGAGATTTTATCGGTCTCGTTAGGAGTTGTGAAGAGTCGTTAATCTAGCTTACTTATTAGATAAATTTCGGGGACAAAATTCTAATAAGTGGGGGAGACTGTAACAACCCCAAATTTTTAACTGACTTGTGTTGCACTTGTCAAAATTGTGACCCGGCTACGTGAATACTGGACAGTATTTCGAACTTCGGGAGTCGACACCGAAGTGATTTTATGATTCTTTGATTGTGCGTATTAGTATTTTAGTATTTTAGTATTTTACGGGTTTCGAGCCGTTCGGGCGATATTTAATTGAGTGAGGTTTCGACTAGTTAAACGGGGGATAAAAACAATTTAAGAGTACAAATAAATGAATTTTTAATTAATTTAATTAATTAGTTGGCGAGACAAGGCGAGACTACGCGCGTTACGAGAGTCGGAACAAGGAAAAACGGACCGAGGAACGTCGTTTGAACGCGGAAGTTGGTTAATTACACAACATACGGGCTATGGGATTGGAATTGTTAAAGTGACACAGTCCAATGGTGAGGAGCCATGAGATTGACCTCGAGATGTGTGTGTGTTGAGATGGAGAGCCATGCAAGTGACAACACACACCTACTTTAAGGTGTAATAAAGAAAAATAAATAAATAAATAAAAAGACCCATAAGGGCAATTGTTTAAAATTGTGTAGGAAGTAAGTTGGGGGTAAAAACGTCATTCAACAGTCGAGATTCAGCTGGTGAAGGATTTCCTCCGACTTCAGCCAGTGTACTATGACGGAGCGAGAGACTTTGAGAAGATAGAGGGATGGATATTGTCGCAAGAGAAGCTACATCGAATTTTGGGGATAGAGGATCGACTGTGCTCAGACTTGTCATTATATACACTTTAAAGGGACGCCGACGTCTGGTGGCGCACTATGATAGCTACTGATGGAGACTTCGGGTCATCAAAGGCGTTCTAGGGGAAGTTCTACCAGCAGTACTTTCCTCCAACAGTCATGATGGGGTTGAGGAGAGAGTTTATGAACTTGAAACAGGAGTCAGATGAGTCCTTCATGCAGTACAGAGTCCAATATGGATGTCTGAGGCAGTTTGCTGGAGACTTAGTTAGGGACGAGTTAGAGGATGTATACCATTTTTGGGGTTGGTCTGAGAGCAGACATCGGCTACCATGTGGTCAGCACAAGCGCTAGGACCCTTAGCAAAATATATGAATGCGTACTCTTCCATAAGACCTATTATATGAGTAGGGTTGCTAATGGGACAGCCTTGAGTCAAACCTTGTCTTGTGAGCAAATAGGGATTATGATCGGAGTAGACAGGAGGTAAAGGACAGAAGAGAGGAGACATGCGGTCCTAGAGGGACGAGGCACCAATTACATATGCTCCACCAGTACCACGACAACAGTCGCGTGATTTTCAGAGTGGAGATAGTATTGTGTAAGAGCAAAGAGTATGTTATCGTTGTATACAACCAGGACACATCGTTCCATATTATCCTCAGTTGGCGAGTATGTCGCGTGGTGGGGGCAGAGGATATGTTATCATTGCAGACAGCCGAGGCGCATCGCTACGTATTGTCCTCACTTGGCGAGCATGTCGTTTGGTGACGTACACCCGCCTTTACGGAAGAGAGCCCACGTTGTTGCAGATCCGGATCTAGAGCACACACAAGACCCAATGTCGGGTAAGAGTTATTTTTGCGTCATGGAACTAATTTATATTGTTGGGCCTGTAGTTTAGATCTGACTTGAGGAGACTCTAGGTGAGTCTGGGATTTGAATTGAGTCTATGTAAGTCAGGGGTAGAGTCAACTATTTGTGAGTCAGTCATTCAATGACTCTGTGTAAGTCAATTGTTAGGAAGTACTCTATGTGAGTAGTGGTGAGGAATTTTGTGAGAATTTACCTTTCGAAGTATGATAAATATTTAGCTTGTGTCGATGCCCGGGAAGACCTCGCGAGGTCTTCGCCGTTATGCTATGAATTAGACCACTTATGAGCCTCTTTTGATTCCTTGGAACACACTTGACTTTCGATTGACATGTATTAGTCCGTTTATCATGCACCTTGTTTATTTAAATTCCTGTCTTTTTATTACCGCATGATATTTAGACTGCTTTACTTGTATTATCATGAATTACTGTTATCTTCTTCTGGCATTACATTCGATTTTATTCAGTTGCTCACTGTCTAGTTTGTGACGGTGGGTGCAGATAGGGCGGAGAGCAGCAAGGGCAATGCCTAGGTGATCTACTGTGAGGATTAGCAGCGACATCACAGAGACTCTTTAATAGGTGTTTATACTTTTGCTGATGTGTATATCGTTTTATATTTACATTGTTGGGATCATTGAACTTGGTATTTCTTTTGTGAGACTAGTATCATGTATATTTACCTATCAAATTCTACATGAATACCCGGGGTTTTCCACACTTATAGAATTCCTCTACTTCCTTTGAATGAGTTATTTCCCCTTTGTTTTAATTGTTTAGTCTTCCGCTGTTTACTATTGCAATAACTCTTTCATAAATTACTAAATTGACTAAATTGAAGGCTGACTAGGCTCGTCAGGTTGCTGAGTGATGACTCAGGGCTTGTAAAAGTCTAGGCCGGGCGTACCCAATTGCACGGGGAAATTAGGGCCGTCACACGGCCCAAATTTTAAAATCTAGATTTTGGCCGTAATCCGGGTCACCGACCTGAGATGTGGGACCCACGTTGGGACACGTGCACTGACCGAGGCACGTTGCCGATGTATTTTTTATAATTGATGTGGTGAATGCTTAGTGAATTGTATGTGTGTACCTTATTCTTGGAATTATTAAGTACGATAGTGTCGACGATTTGGCGGGCGCGGGAAAGTGCCTCGAGTTGCGTGTGAGCCGGGGCACTAGGTAGCTAGACTTGTGGTAAGTCTAAATTTAGTCAAATGTGTGTTAATTAATTCATTTCATGACATAAGGTATTTAATTAATGCACATCAAATTAGATGTCCTATAGATGAACAAAAAATTGAGGAGACATGGATATGCCTCGGGATGTGTATTAGCACATACTCCCTCTCAAATGTGTCAACAAGGTGAGTCATTTGGGTTGAATTAGTGGAGGTGCAGGAGTCATGTATGACTATTAGATTGTTGTAGGGATGTGTAAACACACACTGGATACCAAACTTAGACCCTTTTTTTCATTTGCACGCCTTCCCCAAACAAGAATTCAGAGCTCCTGGACTAAGACTTGTGCTGGAAATTTACGAATCAAGGAGGGATTCATCAATCAATGAGACTAAAGTGTTAGAATCATCAAGCTTTAATCCAAGGTAACAACTTTACAAGTTCATGCACTTAAAATTTAAAATTTGAGCTATGGATCATGAGCGTTTTGTGTACAACAGTTTCAAATGGGTTTTTAAATTGTTTTGAAACAAAATGGAGCCTTGAATTTGGTTGTCATGTGCATTTTAGGTTTTCACAAGTTTTACTTGAAATTGGGCTTTATGCTTGCAAATTGGGGCTTTCTTTCAAAAATGAAAATATGTTGAAAACTTTGAACAATGCCACTATTTTTAATCAAAAGAGTTTGATTAAACTCTAGAATTTCTAGCAAACTTTGTTTAACACTGATTTTTAGCAAAACCCCCATGTTCTTGAAGTTATATCCCAATGCATGCTTAATCCTGTTAATTAATGCATATGCTTTGATGTTGGTGGTTTTTGGCAAGACAACAACATGGCATCGATCAACCATCGATGTCGATTAACGCAGTGCGAGGAGCACCACCGAGGTGCTGGTTCAGCCAAGAGATGTTGGTCGAACTAGCACATCCTTATTGTGTGTTCACGGAAGCAGGAGAGCTTGTGCATGAACGCACAAGGGGATGAAGAGTTTGTGCGTTAATGCACAAGGGGATGAAAAAGGCTTAAGCCCAATGGGCTTGGGCTTCCTATAAAAAAGATTAGCAGAACGTGCATGTTTGGAAAAAAATAGTTTATATAATATTAAAAAAACAGTTTATATGTATATATATATATAAATTATAGAAATTAGCTAGAAAGTTATGGAAAAATTAAAAAAAATATAAGAAATTGGGAAAAAGATAGAAAATTGGTTTTCGGAACTTTTCAGACATTTGGCACTCCGATATAACTTAAAAAATGTGCAAGAATTGGAAATTTTGAATGAAGTTCTAATATTTGGTTTAATATTATAAATCCACTTAATGTGGCTTTAAATGAATTAAAATGATATAAAATGAATTTCAGGAACTAAAGGGAATTCTCCGAAGTTCAGGTGTGCAAGTTGGGGTATCGGGAGGCTGGAAATAGATAGGAATTGCTTGAGGGTGATTAATCCCACTTGAATTATTTATTTTCATTTCATTTCTATTCTACTATTGTTAATTAGTCTAATTGACTATATTTTTATTTGTATCCTGAATATCATGAACTGCTGTGGAATCTCCTCATATTGAGACTTGCTATCATAACATCTCATTTCATTAAAATTCATTGATTCCTTCCATACGCATATGTCTGCCTTGTGGTTATTTGATATTTGACTTGCAAATAACATGTTATTAGGATTAGCTGAGTTTATAATTGTGTTAGAAACTTGTACTTTCAGTCTATTTGTGATTTGTAGCATTTATATTCTTGATTTCCTTCACCGAGTCTTTTATTGACTTTAAAAGTAGTGCTAGAATCTAGGGTCCACTGCACATTATAGAGTGGGTGGCTCACAGGGTCACGAGACCTCGGGGATATCGACACTCTCCACTATACTAGCGCAACTCACGGCATAATAAACCAGGGTGTTCGACGAGATTTGTGATAGATGATTTATATGCGTAGAGCACATCTGTGCTATTTAAGGTTATTAGAAATGATGATATGTAGAGCACAACTCTATAGATCAGAACTAGATCAGACTGCTTAACCTGTGTCAGTTTCATTTGTGCTTTCGGTATTTTCTGGCATGTTTATTTAGAGCATTCTTTGGCTACCACGATGCTTTTAAATACCATTCATTTATTTTGGAAATGTGAGTAAATAAGTCATTTGAGAATTACTGTTATACTTTTGTACTCAACGTCCATTTTTATGACGGCGGGTGCAGATCCATCGAGCAGTAGACCCGGCAAGGAGAAGATTGGTGACTACCTTTGAGCTTGGGGAGTGTACTACTGACTAACTATAGGTTTTAATATTTTATATATTTTACTTACTTATGTCTTTCATATTGTTGGGATGTATATATTGGATTGAGAGTTAGTTCCCCGACTTTTGACTATCACTCTATTTATATGTTTTGCCATATATTTCATATATATATATGTATATATATATATATATTGTGATCGTTATTCCTAGTTTCCACACTTAGGTTTATCAAATTGTTTCCATTTATTTAAAAAGACTTCTACTAAATGATTAAAAGACTTCCGCTAATTAATTAACTGTTGAATATTTTAACCTCTAAGTTGTAAAACTTGTAAATAACTCAAAAATGTTGTAGTTGGTAGAGTTAGTGTATTATTTATCCTAAACACGATCAAGTTAGCAATTGAGTTAAAAAGGCTGACTAATACATAGTTAAGTCCTACTGACCGAGTTAGGGCTTAGTTTCGGGATTAGGCTGGGCAGTACCCTGGATTAGGAGAGAGTTCGTCATAGAGTTAATAGACTTGTTTTGATTCCTTTTGAAGCATCAATAGCATTTCCAAAGTTGCATTTTCGGATTCTTACAAGTTTGCTCAAAATAGAGCTTTTGCATATTAATGAAAATATGATTTTTGATCTTTGAAACGAAACTGTTCTTAAATTAAAACACTAGATTTAGATTCTTCATTTCGTTCAAATAAACATGCCATAAAAAATTCCATATTTGGGGCAAGGTGTTCTTCCCCCTTTTCAACAAATTTATGCATGAATCTCTTGTTTAATTGGATGAATGGATGTAAAATATAGAAGTGTCTGCCTTGTTGTGGATGCTGGGAGGTTGTGTTGGACCTTGGTGGGTGTGAACAAGGTCCAGAGGTGAATGGAGAAGGCCAATTGGGGAAGAAACATAGAAATTCTTCAAATTTCTGGGTTACCCAGAGGCTGGAGTGTGCTCCATGCTCAGAGGAATGCGCTCCCTTCAGCCAACGCGCTGGGCACCTTGGACAGCAGAAAATTTCCAGTTGTCCTAAATTTTTCTATAACACCTCAATGACCCAACCACTGGCCAAACCCCACCTTAACCCATCCTAATACATGTCTAACCACCCTAATGACATTGGGAAGTGTGTCGGGAGTCCGGGTACGCAAGTAAGAATGTCAGAAGGACAGGAAAGTAGCTAGGAATTGCTTGAGGGTGGGTAATCTCGCTTGAACTATTTATTTTCATTTCATTTCCACTTTACTATTGTTTGCTGGTCAGTTTTGGAAATAAAATGTCTTGTACTCTTATGCCATGATATGTGTTGCTATTCCTCTCATGTTTGAGTTTTAGTGTCATGGTATTTCATTGTTGGTAATCGTTGAACTTTTTCAGCGCCGTATGTCTATTTTCATTGAGTATTAAAGAATGTGATATAAATTGCATGATATTAGGATTAGATAATTTTATGAATGAAGTTGTATTCTAGGTTTATTATGCTTTCTAGCATACCCATTCTTGGAATCCTTTATCGAGTCTTTTATTGATAATAAAAGTAGTTTTAAAGTCTAAGGTCCATTGTACATTATAAAGTGGGTGGCTCACGGGGTCACTGGACTTCGGGGATGTCGACGCTCTCCACTATACTCATGCTACTCATGGCGTAATGTACCGGGGTGTTCAATGAGATTGAGATAGATGATTTATTATGCGTAGAGCACAACTCAGCTATTTGAGGTTATTAGAATATGATGATATATGTAGAGCACAGCTCCATAAAAGTAGTGGAAAAGGCTAAGTTATTCTTCTCACCGCCGACCGGACCCAGATCATACTACTTAGCCTGTGTCAGTTTCACTTGCATTTCTGGTATTTTCTAGCTTGTTTATTTTGAGCATTCATTGGTTATTATTATGCTTTTAAATATCGTTTATTTATATTGAAAATGTGAATAAGTATGTCAATTGGGAATTACTGTAATACTTTTGTACTCGCCGTTCTTTTTATGACGGTGGGTGTAGATCCGTCAAGAAATAGACCCTACAAAGAAAAGATTGGCGACTATATCTGAGCCTAGAGAACGTGCTACTGTCTGACTTATAGGTTTTTTTTTTTGTATATTATAGTTATTATGACTTTCATACTGTTGGGTTGTATATTGGGTTGAGCATTAGTTCCCCAACTTTTTACTTTCACATTGTTTATATGTCCGCCACATATTTCATATATATATATATATATATATATATTGTGATTGTTATTCCCTGGTTTCCACATAGGACAATTTAAATGTTTCAGTTTAATTGTTAAAGACTTCTGCACAAATTCTGAAAAGACTTCTAAAAAAATTATAGTAAGACTTCCGCTAATTAATGAAACTGTTAAATTTTATAAATAACTGTAAATGTTGTAATTGGTAGGATTAGTGTATTATTTATCCTGAGCACGATCGAGTTGACAGTTAGAATGGAAAGGCTGACTAATACGTAATTAAGTCCTACAAATTGAGATTAGAGCTTAATTACGAGATTAGGCCAGGCGGTGCCCTAGATTAGGAGAGGGGTCGTCACAGATGGTATCAGAGGCAACGTTCTCGATAAGTAATACACAATTGAATAAGACATAAATCTTAGAAGTGAAAATCGAACGATCCTTGCCTAGAAACTATTTTGTTGGGAATTGAATGAAAGTGAGCTGGGGGTAATTATACATACCTATTAATTTCGTAATGTATATATACGAGATATTCTACATAGTAGCTGATTCGAGTTCACTGTCAATGTGCAAACACCGATAACAAAGGCACGCGAGACTGGGGACGAGGGTGCCGATAGTAGCCAGTCTCCTACACTAATGAAAGATTTTCAGAGACTGGCTGACCATGTCTCGACTCCACCTACACCGACGACAGTTTACCGACTACATTATGTTAATGCTGCCAGATTCGCTCCATTTACACCGACGACAGCTCCTGATACCACCGCTACTACTACCGCACAGCCAAAGCCAGATCCTCCCACTACTACACTAGTGACTCCAGCGATACCGACTCTTCTAGTTGTAGTCGTTTCGACAACAGAGATAGTTGAGGCGACGCTGACTCCCACACCTACACCTTCGGGTTTAACCGTTGGGAACCAGCTGGTAAAGGATTTCCTTATACTACAACCAGTTTACTTCGATGGGGTGAGAGACTTCAAGAAGATAGAGGGATGTATTCTATCTCAGGAGAAGCTTCATAGGATTTTGGGCATTGAAAATCGACTGCCCCTAAACTTGTCTTCATACACTCCGCAGAGGAGCCAACGTTTGGTGATGCAACACCACTGGTACTGATGGGGACTTTGAGTCATGGAAGGCATGCAAGGAGAAGTTCTACCAACAGTACTTTCCACTAGCAGTTATGATGAAGTAGAGGTGAGAGTTTATGAGTTTGAGGCAGGAGGCCGATGAATCAGTTATGCAATACGGGGACAGAGTGTGCCGGACGCGAGACACTGGGTACCGGGTAGTTGGGAAGTAATGGGACCTTGTGTATAAATCTTATGAATTATTATGGAGGCCTAACATGGGTTATATGAATTAAATATATGCAAATCAATATAAACGCCTATAGTTGAAACCTTAAAAATCAAGAGGCATTAGATTAGCCTAGACATAAGTATATGGGTTGATTAAGAGCATTTGTGTTACAATCTTGTGTCACTGGAAGTTGGGGTTACAGCTGATTAGAACCATTAGACATGCCTCGAGATACGTATTTCACATCAGATTATCAGATTACTATATAAACCATGGAGGAACAAACATGCAAATAAAAGAAACAAAATTTTAGAGAGAAAGAGAAGGACCAGTATGAACCTAGAGGAGAAAAAGAATGGTTTAGCTCAAGAATAAGAGGTTCCATTATAGATTTGAGGTAAACTATCTCTTAAATTAGTGATTTCCCATTAAAAATGGGTATGGTTGGGTTTTAAAACACAAATTTCCGATTGATGGACATGCGCAATATTTTTGGTTGGATTTGAGTTTAAATGGCGAGAATTCAACAAACAAACTAGTTTAAATCAATTTTGTGGGAAAATTTGGTGTAAATTTCAAATTTTTTATTTTTGGGTATTTATTTGTGGTTTTTGAATTTTCGATAAAATCGGTTGAATTTGGTATTTTGAGGTGGTTTCAATCGGTTTTGAGGTTAAAGATGAGTGGAGAAAAAAGAGAAGAGGAAAGGAAAAGAAAAAAAAAAGAGAAAAAGAATGGAAAAGGAAAAGAAAAGAGAGACAAAATTCGTCTCTGGAGAAGATAAAGGTGAAGCACGCGCTGTGTTCGTATGTCCCTGACACGGGCCGGACCGGACGAAGACAGTCTAGTAGGCCCCATTTAAAAAATTAATTAATTAATTAAAAATTCATAAAAATTAAATAAAAATATATTTATATTTTTATATATTATTTTCTGTAAAATAAGAAAAATAGTTGGAAAATTCCAGAAAAATTGGAAAAAATTATAGAAAATATAAGAAATTGAGAAAAAGGTAGAAAAGTGGTTTCGAAACCTTTCGGGTGTTTTTGGTACCTCAATATACCAGGAAAGGTACCACAACTGGAAAATTTGAATTTTTATATAATATTATAAATTTACTTAATGTGTTTTTAATAATATAAAAACACTATAAGTGGACTCTAAGACTAACCCAGGGAGCTAAGCAGTCGGGTTTGAGAGTTCAGGGAAGTAGTGCATAATTTGAAGTACGTAAAACTCAATTGAACACTACTGTTGTATTTACTTTTTGTTATCATTTGGTCCGTATTTCCTTTGATATTCTATGTCTATTCTTATTGGGGTGGTCAAGGTTTCTCCCACCTTTGTATTTGTGCGATGTTGTAGGTGCTTACTAGTTTGTAGCACGTGTTACTCGGCCTCGGTATATGATATCCCGAGTTGAATACCGGTTCACGAGTTTGATGTATGCCAATATGGTTAATTCCGCTAGGATGAAAGGTGATGTGAATTGTGGTAGGTTACACAAACGAGATCTTAATCTAAAGTACAAACTTAGTCTGCTAGGTTAACCGCCCATTTTGTGATTCACAGATATTATATATTCATGCAATGAGCTTTGCATAGTTGCCTGTATTTTTCCTTCATTTCTGCATGTTCATTTAACATTATCTTTGGTTATCTATTTATTTCCTTAATGATGCACGGTGGTTTTCTTTGGGATTTTACTTACTAGACTCGTCATCTGGTCCTTGTGATGGCTTGAGTACAGATCTTAGTATCAGTAGAGGTATGGGGATCACAGGCGACTACATCTGACTTGTCCACTATCGAGGACCTACTGGTATGAGTGACTGGTACTTCTAATGTTTTGGTTTGATTTAGGGATATATGAGACCTTATAAAATGTACTGGTATATATACACTCTTTGACAGTTTAGTTGCTTATATACTGAGTACTTACCGGGTTTTCCACTATAGGATTTTATGTTCATAACCTAATAATTAAGTAATTATACTCTACTAAATAGTTAAGAAATTTGATGTATAAATCAACTAATTAACTGGTTATTTACTTGCAACTCTTAAGATGAATCTCTAAGTACAACACAAATTAGTCTGTAAATGGAGTTGCCTAGTATAGTAGGTCGAGTTAATGACGTGGCAGGTGCTGCTGGGATTGCGAGCAGGGAGTGGTAGGCCACGTGGTGGGTCTTGGAAATAGAGGTCGATACAGCAGCCACACCCTACACCTCTTACTACACCTTAGTGCAGAGTTCAGGTTGCGTACACTCGTTACCACCACTACCAATCAGGCTAACATTACCACCACCGGAGAGAAATGCACACTCGAAACCACCAGTAGGGATCCAATAGCAGTGATAAACAAAGTGCGTGCATGATATAGGTCAGACTAGCACCATACTTCGGACCATCGCCCAGGCACCGCCAGTGAGTAAACTCAAATTGACTGAAATCCTTGTTGTCCACTCGGTAGCCGGCATAGACCACTGAGCACCGACATGTGAATAGGAAAAATCAGCAGTCGGGCCAACAATCTACCGAAATACCCCTATAACACATGTTGTGGCCTAGTGTGCCACAGTGCCAACGCAATAGAATAAAACCTGGCGGGTGTAAACTCAACCGACCATAAATAAATATTGGAAAGTAAAGTAAATGAAACAACTGGACAAGAATTCTAATAATCCAAACA
Source organism: Stephania japonica (assembly GCA_039657345.1). NCBI lineage: Eukaryota > Viridiplantae > Streptophyta > Magnoliopsida > Ranunculales > Menispermaceae > Stephania > Stephania japonica. The sequence goes on from CM077559.1 coordinate 41,102,797, forward strand.
ATAAATACTCAAATGAATTTAAGTTGGGTTACTACACACCTTAAATCCGCGCTCCATTAATGCCAATGTCCAAATACACGCTCAAACCGTGTGTCACACTACCTGTCAATACAATCTAAAACATGAATTCTCGATTATTCCAATCAATTCCCTAGAACCTGAAAATCATTAATCAATGGAAAATCCTCGATAAAAGCATCCATTAAACCATTTAAATGGGTTATATAAACCCCTATATATACCCACAAATTTTCACAATTTTATTTAACATTTATGATCTAGCACTGTTCTGGACGCCACCAGAGGCGCCGTCGTGTGTAATGACTCCACTACGTCCCTCACGGCATCTAGGGCATCGTGATAGATGTCGTCACCTTCACACCACCCACGACGCCATATAAAGCAAGGGTTGGTGTTTCGCCTCTTGTTTGGACGCTGCAGGTCCCATGGCCTCTAAATGGCCACGTCGCTACTGACAGCGTTCGAGCCAAAACAAATTCTTGGGGTTCTCAAATTCCCTAGCCTCGTCGCTGCTGTCCACGCTCATTCAAAATGCTCATGCAACATCCAAAATAACTCATCTATCAAAATCCCTAAACAAAAATCGTCTAAGATGCAAACCGCAAGTTTTATTGCAAAAACCAAACAATCCATTGAAAACTCATAGCAAACCATCTTGTTGCTTCCAATCCACACATTGAAACCATAGCAACACCAAACTAGCTAGTGTGCTCCACTCACAACCCTAGAAACCATGTGAAAACTCGAGAAAATGGGTCTGAAACGTATAAAAGGAGATGGGGATCAAAGATTTAACCTTGTATTTGATTCCCAAGCCATGTAGTGCTCCCAAATGATCTCCATAGCTCACCAAAACCCTAACTTGCTATCAAATTTTTGTCACACTGTATTTCTCGGCATAAACAACATAACACACAGCATTGCAATGCAAATTAGTTAATTCGAACAATTACATCGCAAATATAACAAAAAGCATACAAAAAAGACTGTATACCTATATTAGCGTGCTCTAACCTAACAATAGGGTGCACCCGAATTTGAGTTGGTGTCCACGTTTGCAACCACATGTCAAATAACGGCAAATTAGTTTTGGGTCGTTATAAATCTTCCCAACTAATGGAAATTTCGTCTCAAAATTTAAATCAAACGAAATTCTTACAAGTAAATAGCTGAGGGTATTGACGCCACATAGTAGACTCGAGCTCCCAAGTAAATCCCTTAGTCCCGTGATGTCGTCAGCGCACTAATGCCATCGACATCTCCTTGTTCCTCAAAGTCTGTATCCTATGATCCATAATCTCCAGTGGCTGCTCCTCGTAGGTCTTATCAGCCAGAACCTCAATCTGTTTTACATCAACCATCGGACTTGGTCCTAACCTAGCTAGCCTCAAAATAGATACATGAAAAATTGGATGAACGCGTGCAAACTTTGCTGGTAACTCTAATCTGTAAGCCACAATGTCGACGCGTGATTCGACCCTAAATGGTCCAATAAACCATGGTGCCAGTTTACCTTTGATGTCAAACCTCTGATGACCCTTCCAGGGCGAAACCTTCAGATACACCAGGTTACCAATCTCGTACTCTCGTGGTACCTGTCCGCTTACTTCTTCTGTCTATCCTAAGCCGCTTGCAATCTTACTCGAATCTACCTAACCTTCTCTATGCAGTCAACAATAACCTTAGGCCCAATAACTGCCACATCCTCTGTTGCTGCCCAACAAGGAGGTGATCTGCAGGGTCTACCATAGAATGCCTCAAATGGAGACTTGCCAATGCTCGCTTGATAACTATTTTTGTATGTAAGCTCGCGTAACAGTAGATACTCTTCCCAAAAACCACTAAACTGCAAAATACAATACCTAAGCATATCCTTTATGATTTGAATCAACCTCTACGACTGAACATCTATCTAAAGATGATAAGTTGTACTGAACTGAAGCCTAGTGCTAAACTACTCCTGCATACTCTCCCAAATATTCAATGTCAACCTAAGATCCCTGTCAGAAACAATCGATATCGGCACTCCGTGTAGCCTGACAACCTCTTGCTCGAAGATAATTCTCCATTAGGGAAATGAATACTTCATAGAAATAGGAATGAAGTGTGCAAACTTCATCAACTTGTCAATTATTACCCAAACTACATCGTGACGCCTCACAGTCTGCGGTAAACCAATGACGAAATTCATCCTGATGTGCTCTCATTTCCACTGTTGAATGGGCAACAACTATAATAACCCGATTGGTCTTCTGTGCTCGACCTTAACCTGCTGGCAAATATGACATGCTCTAACGTATGAACCCACGTATGGCTTCATCCCTAGCCACTAGAATAAACGCCTCAAATCATGGTACATCTTGGTCCTGCAATGATGAGCTGTATAATGCGAACGGTGTATGTCCTCTATAATGTTGTCCCGTAGCTCCTGTACATCAGGTATCCACAACCTGCCACTGTGTCTCAAGCACCCGTCTGATGAACCAGACCAATATGTGCAACTCGGATCCTAAGCTAGACAACTAATGCAAGCAAATGTTCATCAGCCCTTTGACACTCAACAACCCGCTCTAAAGATACAATACGAACCCATGTGTGACAACAAATCTGTACCTCCACAACAGCCTCAATCAAACACATCACCGACGTTGCCTCCAACAATCCATGCTCATGTGTCATCCGTTGTAGCATAGTTTGACTCTCAATGCCGCTCCAGCTCAATGCATCAGCTACAACGTTCGCCTTCGCAGGATGGTACTCAATCGCGAAGTCGCAGTCCTTCAGTAACTCGAACCATCCCCTCTATCGCATGTTTAGATTCGTTCAAATGAATAGATACCTCAAGATCTGATGATTCGTGAATAGTACGAAGCGCTCTTTGTATAGATTGTGTTTCCAGACCTTCAATGCAAACACAACTACTGCAAGCTATAAGTCGTGCGCCGGATAATTCCCCTCGTAGGCTCTCATCGCCTAGACAAATACATAACTAGGTATCCTTTCTACATTAACACACATTCTAACTTAGTACCATAAGCATCAATGTAGACTGATAATCCTCTCCCCGCCTCTTGTAATGCTAAAACTAGAATGAAAGTCAGTTTCCTCTTCAGCTCCCAAAATGCATCATCACACTCTTCAGACCACTCAAACCTGACATCCATTTTGGTCAACCTCGTCATCAGTGTTGCAATCGTAGAGAAATCCTGCATAAACCACCGATAGTAGCCCGCCAGTCCCAAGAAACTTCGAATATCAGCAACGGACAGGTGTCCTCCAGTCAATAATCATTCGAATCTTGTCACCGTTAACTGATATACCCTGACCACTGATAAGATGTCCGAGAACCTTCACCTCATTTAGCCAAAAATCACATTTGTTGAACTTAGCCTACAAATTATGCTCTCTCAATGTCAACAAAACCTCCTTGAGATGTCTCTCGTGCTCGACACGAGTCTTGTTGTACATTAGGTATTCCAATACTTGTAGATCAACAGTAACTGGTGCCCGGCGACATCTACTATACAATCCCGACATATCCGGTTAGAGAATATCTTATCCCCAGCAGCCGTACTGAGGATAAGGTATGTGTCTAATGTTTATGTCTATAACCCTAACTATGCTTCCATTTGTCCCACAATAAATGATAGTGTACTACCGGAATCAAACATAACATGCATTAAAGCACCACAAATAAATAACGTACCCTCCACCAGTTGTCGCGTCGCGTCCCGTCCCGATTTGGTTGAGCAACCGCATACGCTATAGCATGAGCACTGTCCCTAGGCTACTTAGTCTGTGGTGGTGGTGGTGGTGGTGTCGGACAATCCATCTTCATATGCCCAACCTGATGGCGCCTGAAACGCATCGCCTCTTTTGTTAACCTGTCTATACTGCAGCCTGTACCAGACCTTGACCTTGGCCCTGACCTTAACCTTGACCTCTCTGTATTCTGTCACGACCTCCCAGTCTCCAGTATGCTGTCATGGCTGCTCAGTGCGTGCAGGTGCAACAACATACACTTTTGGGTTTCGGGGATCAAGGCAGCAGAATTTTTCAAAACCTTTTAGAATATTCCCGAACCAGGATCCTATCGATTCAATTAAACCAATATATCAAGAGAGAAAAACCATACCTTAACAACCAAAACTCTATGTCTACCTTGTTTGGTGTTGATTGATTCCTTTAAGGCGCTGCTAGAGACGAACGTCCTCTATCAGAAATCCACACACGAACGGATGATCACGATCCGGAGTGCTAGTGCCAAAAATTCTAGGGAAGAAATCTCACAAAAACTCTCTAGAAAAGTTTCTCTAGAAAAATCTCTCTCATAATACAACTACGACCATAATGTCTTATTTATATATTAATAGGTCGAGTTGTAATAGAACTCCATCTCATAATCATACTCTAAATAGAGTCTTAGATAAAGTCCAACTCTAAAAAGGATAGAGTCATAGACAATTTACAATTACTAATCCAATAAGAGTTGTAATTTATCTAAAACTCAAATAAGAATTAAAGTCATAATTTAATTCCAATTAGAGTCCTATTCATAATAGGATTCATTAAGAGACTAAATTTCTAGTCACATTAGAAATGTAGGAGACTTTTGAATCCTAGTTAAACTAGGACACTTAATGAGAATCTTCAAAAAATAATTTTTTTCAAATAAAATTCATTAACCACGTTTTTTGTGTGCGACTCAATAGGTTTATACAACGTTAGCAGTGAACCAAAACCTTTTTTGTTACATAAGTCATAAGAGGCCTGATCTAACTTTCCATCACCCTGACGACCTCGCTAATCCTGTCGCTGTCTATTTGGCTAATCCTGCTACCTCTTCAGCCTCTGCTCAGTCCGAGAAGTCTGACCTGACTAATTTGGGTAAGCCAAAGCCTTCGGTCTGGTAGCACTCTGTAATAAGTAAGTCTCGTGGGCTAATGCTCGATCATAAATGTCTTGTAACGTACAAGCTCCACTAGACATAATGCACCATCAATCCTCTCGTCTAGACATCTGACGAAGTAATATATATGAAGTCTCTCAGTACTAGCCACATCGATCGCATATTGAATTAAGTACCTAAGCCTCTCCATATGTTTAAGCACTGATATAGTGCCCTGTCTCAATGCCCGAAACTCCTCCCTAAGTCTCAGCTGGACCTCCATAGGGATATACTCGTCTAAGAATAGTTGTCTAAATTCTGCCCAAGTCGCAGGCTCTGGATGAATATAGGTTTATGTCGTCCACCAAACAGCTGCCTCTCATTGCAGGCAATAGTTGGAAAGTCGTACCTGATCTGCCTCATCGACCTTCAACAGCTTATGAAGCTGCCAATGAGTCAATAACCAGCGCTCAGCCAACTCCAGGTCACCAACACTATATAAGTAACCAGGGTTAAACCTCATAAACTCCTTAACCCTCTTTGTCTCCACTGACATCACACTGCCCGATATCGAAGCCACAACAGGTTGCTTGGTTGTGGTGGGTATGATCACTGTCGTATCCACCGGTGCAACCATTGGCGCAGTCCTCTCAACCAATGCATCAGAATCTACTGCCTGTGCTGCAAACACTGGTGTTAATATTGTCTGTGTAGTAGACGGCATAGCTGTCGGCACTCTCTGACCCCGTATATACTCTAAGATCTTTGTCATTTGTGCCTGTTGCAACGTAACCCTATGCGATAACGACTGCAGAGTTAATGTCTCCTTAGTGGAATCACTAGTGTCACCGACCTCCGGTTGAGTCATTGGCTGAGTAGCAGTAGGTGACTATTCGTCCATCACAATCTGCATCGCAAAACATGCATCGGATTAGCCTCAGTAAATACGCATACAATATGTATTATAAAATCAAAACATATTACGTATATTATAGTCTTGAAACTACCTGCCTCACTTCACTTCCCAACTAGGAATCTAGTCATCTCTTTGGGTTTCCACATCTAAAGTTTATTAAAGTTTATACTCTTGTTTAACTCCAAACCAAGCCATAGGTTCGATAAATCTAGGCTTTGATACCAAATGTAGCGACCCCAAAATCTGAAGCCCGCCACGTCGTACATCATGGAACACAACCCTACCTATACTAGTCTAATTATGTTCACGCGTACTAAACCATCTGTCAATCAAAATATTGCTAATTTTCCTTAAACAAATTAGATAAGTTAGCTTATGGACTTTAAATCATCTGTTAAACCTTAAATAATTCAGCAGAACACTTTAATCAGTGAATCATTATATTTAAGAACTGTAAATTATGTGAGAGCATCATTCCTAATACAAAAAATCCCATCAAAGTATTCATCATCATATATAACATCAGTCAAGGCTAGTCAAAACATCAAAAGGACCTTAACAGGTCAGAGTACATGTCTAACTGTCGCTCCAACCCAAAACCTAGCATAAAACAAATAAACACACATATGAGTAGGGACTAGTTGCTCAATTAGAAGAAATCCTCTAGCTTGCCCTTCCCTCTGCTCGTACTGGGGCTTGCACTCAGCCATCACAACAAAACACACGACGAGTCCAGATTGAGTAATCCCAAGGAAATTCAAAGAATAATTAATATAAATAAATGTTAGAATCAAAAGACTATTGAATAAACATGCGAAAGAAAATATTAAGGCAATTGGGAAGGACCCTCGCATGTATATCCAATAGTAATAAACAAAGTGTGTGCACGATCTTGGTCAAATTAGCACCATACTTCGTACCATCACCCTAGCACGGCCAGTGAGTAAACTCAAACTGACTGAAATCCCTATTGTCCACTCGGTAGCCGGTGTAGACCACGGAGCACCGACATGTGAATAGGAAAAATCAGCTGTCAGGCTGACAATCCACTGACATGCCCCTATAACACATGCTATGGCTTAGTGTGCCACAATGCCAATGCAATAGAATAAACCTGGCAGGAGTAAACTCAACAGACCATAAATAAATACTGGAATGTAGAATAAATGAACCAACTGGACAAGAATTCAAATAATCCAAGCAATAGATACTCAAATGAATTTAAATTGGGTTACGACAACTTCAAATCCGCGCTCCACTAATGCCAATGTACAAATACATGCTCAAACCACATGTCACTACCTATCAATATAACCTAAAACTTGAATTCCCAACAATTAGATCAATTCCCTAAACCATGGAAATCATTAATCAACGACAAATCCTCGATAAAAACACCCATTAAACCATTTAAATGGGTTATATAAACCCCTAGATATACCTACAAATTTTCATAATTTTATTTAACATTTATAGTCTGGCACTTTTCTGGACGCCGCCAAAGGCATCACCGTGTGTAATGTTTCCACAGCATGCCTCATGATGTCCAGGGCTTCGTGACAGATGTCATCACCTTCACACCACCCACAACACCATATAAAGCGTGGGTTGGTGTTTTGCCTCTGGTTTGGACGCCGCAGGTGGCGTCGTAGCCTCCAAATGGCCACGGAGCTACTGGCAGCGTCCGTGCCAAAACAAATTCTTGGAGTTCTCAAACCCCCTAGGCTCATCGCCACGGTCTGCGCTCGTCCAAACCGCACACACAACATCAAAAATAACTCAATCTATCAACGCTTCAACGAAAATCGTTTAAGACGCAAACCGCGGGATTTATTGCCAAAACCAGAATATCCATTGAAAACCCATAGCAACAACAATAACAACTCAATACAAACCACCTTGTTGCCTCAAATCCACACATTGAAACCATAGCAACACCAAACCAGCTAGTGCGCTCCACTCACACCCCTGGAAACCTCGTGAAAACTCAAAAAAATAGGTCCAAAACGTAGAGAAAGAGATGGGGATCGAACATATAACCATGTATTTGATTCCCAAGCCTTGTAGTGCTCCCAAATGATCTCCATAGCTCACCAAAACCCTAACATGCTATCAAGTTTTTGTCCAATCTTAGAGAGGATAGAGAAAAGGTGATGAGGGAGAGAAAAATCAAGATATTTATACGAAAAATCTCATCACTTGTATGTCCACATCCCAAGGCCCCATCCAAAGGGCTTATTTGGGTCAAATAGTCCTCCAAAATGTGACTCACATGGTGACTTTGTATTCACATCCTCTCACTTGTTCTAAACCACCAAACCAATTCTCGAGCGTTCCGACGCTCGGTCCCGAACCGTTTTAACTATCCAACGCGTACACTCGCATCACTTACGTATATATGTCACTTAATATTAATTATTTAACATATTTAAGCATTTACTATATGTATGTTAACCCCTGGCCTAGTATACTAACCATTCGCCAACCCGGGGTGAATTTCTGTCACACTATCTTGCTCGGCATACACAACATAACACACAAAATTGCGATGCAAAGAAGCTAATTTGAACAATTACATCGCAAATACAACAAAAAGCATACAAAAACGAATTGTATACCTATATTTGCGTGCTCTAACCTAACAGTGGGATCCATGCGCATTCGAGTTGGCGTCTACGTCTATAACCACGTGTCAAATAACAACAAGTTAGTTTTGGGTCGTTACAAATCGTCCTAATTGGTGGAAATTTCGTCCTGAAATTTAAATCAAATGAAATTCTTACCAGTAAATGGCTGAGGGTATCGACGCCGCATAGTATACTCGAACCTCCAAGTAAGTCCCTTACTCCCATGATGTCTGCAGTGCACTAATACCTTTTTGATCTCCCTGTTCCTCAAAGTCTGTATTCTACGATCCATAATCTGCAGCGGCTGCTCTTCATGGCTCACATTAGGTTAAACCTCAATCTGTCTTACATCAACCATCAGTCTCGGTCCTAACCTAGCTAGCCTCAACATAGATACATGAAAAACTGGATGAACCCCCGCTAATTGTAGCGGTAACTCTAATCTGTAAGCCATAGTGCCGACGCGTGACTCAACTGAATGGTCCAATAAACCTTGGTGCCAATTTCCCCTTGATGCCAAACCTCTAATAACCCTTCCAGGGCGAAACTTCAGATACACCAGGTCACCAATCTCGTAGCTCAGACCCTTGTGGTACCTGTTCACTTACTTCTTCTGTCTATCCTGAGCCACCTGCAATCTTAGTCGAATCTGCCTAACCTTCTCTATATGGTCAACAACTAACTTAGGCCCAATAACCGCCATATCCTCTGGTGCTGCCCAACAAGCAGGTGATCTGCAGCATTTAGCATATAATGCCACAAATAGTGGCTTGCCAATGCTCGCCTAATAACTGTTGTTGTACGTAAACTCGCACAACGGTAGATACTCTTCTCAAAAACCCCCAAACTGCAAAATACAAGCCCTAAGCATATCCTCTAGGATCTGAATGAACCTTTATGACTGACTGTCTGTCTAAGGATGATAAGTTGTACTGAACTGAAGCTTGGTGCTAAACTACTCCTGCATACTCTCCTAAAGATTCAATGTCAACCTAATATCCCCATCAGAAATAATCGATATCGGCACTCCGTGTAGCATGACAACTTCTTACTCGAAGATAATGCCCCACTAGGGAAATGAATACTTCATAGAAATGGGAATGAAGTGTGCAAACTTCGTCAACTTGTCAATCACTCCCCATACCGTATCGTGTCGCCTCGTAGTCTACAACAAACCACTAACGAAATCCATCATGATGTGCTCTTATTTCCACTATAAAAGGGTAACGACTACAATAACCCGGCTGGTCTCCTATGCTCGACCTTAACCTGCTGGCAAATATGACTCGTTCGAACATATGGACCTACGTTTGCCTTCATCCTTGGCCATCAAAATAAAAGCCACAAATCATGGTACATCTTGGTCTTGCCAAGATGAACTGTATAACACGAACGGTGTGTGTCCTCCATAATCTTATCTCGTAGCTCATGTACCTCAAGTATCCACAACCTGCCTCAGTGTCTTAAGCTCCCGCTTGATGAACTAGACCAATCGATAGGTAATTCTACCTCACTAATCTTGACTGGGACTCTCTCAACTAGATAGTTAGGGTAATCTCTATCCCCAGCTACGATACTCAACGTTAAATGTACTCTAAGCCTAACCGGTGTCAGTCCTAAGATGCCTATCATGTGACCATCAATAAAGGAAAAGGTAGAACCTGAATCAAATAAAACATTAGAATTTATACCGGCGATAGAAATCATACCCTTTATGAGACATCATGTAGCGCTGGCATCTGGCTATGCTACCATATGAACTGCCTCTCGATTATGCGGTGGGTACACTGTAGTTGGCTGTGGGCACTCCTTCACTTCATGTCCTACTTGTCCGCATTGGTAACATGTGATATGTCTGCGCTGATCGAACTGTTGCTGGCTATGACCCTGCATCTGTCTCTGTCCCTGACGGGGTCCCTCTCGGCTGCTGCCTCAGTTTCTACCACCCTGCTGCTGATGATGTTGTACTGTTGGTGGTGTTGGGTGTGCAACTTTCACTGGTGCTGGCAACACTAGCCTGACTAATGGTGGTGGTAAAGAGCGTGTGCTACCTGAACTCTGCGTGCTAGTGTATTATGAAGTGTAGGGTGTGACTGATATACGTGGTGTAGATGTCCCTAACTCTTGGAAACCCCTACTCCAACTCCTCTAACCCTTACCCCTCTATCGTCTCCTCTCATACTCGGCTATCTGTTCAGGGGTCAAGGTCTGACTCAAAGCAGTCCCGTCAATGACCTGATATAAATAATAGGTCTTGTGCGAAAGTGCGCGCTCATATATCTCAGTGAGTGTCCTGGCACCTGTTAAGCAGTCTGATCTAGATCTGGTCGACGGTGAGAACTTTCACTTAGCCTTTTCCACTATTTATATCGAGTTGTGCTTTACATATTATCATTTTCTAATAACCTCAAATGGCGGAGCTATGCTCTGTGCGTATAAATCATCTATCATAAAATCTCGTCGTGTACCCCAGTTCATTACGCCTTGAGTCGCGCGAGTATAGTGGAGAGTGCCGACATCCCCGAGGTCCCGTGACCCCAGTGAGCTCCTAAATTCTAAAACTACTTTTAGACATTAAGAAATAACTCGGTAAAGGAATCCAAAAATGGAAATGCTACGAAGCACAATAAACAAAGAATACATGTTCATAATTAATTATTGTCTAGTCCTAATAGCATGCTATTCATTTCAACTCTTTAATACTTAATGAAAAGAGACATCAGCAATAAAAGGAATCAAATAGATTTAACACAAGGAAATATCATGATGTCAAGCTCAACAAGAGAGAATAACAATAAATCATGACATCAAGAGCACAAGGCACCCATTTTCAGTCCTATAGACTGTCCAACAATAATAATTAGAAATGAAATGAAAGTAAATAGTTCAAGTGGGATTGCTCACAATTCACAAAATTTCCTAGTCAATCTGGCCTCTCGACACCCCGACTCGCGCACCCGAACTCTTAAGAATTCCCTTTAGTTCTTAATGTTTAATTTATATCATTTTGATTGATTTAAAGCCACATTAAATGGATTTATAATATTTAACCAAAATTAGAATTTTATTCCAATTTTTTTTAGGAGTGGCACATTTTTTGAGTTATATCAAGGTACTTAAAAACCCAAAAAGTCCCGAAACCACTTCTCTACCTTTTTCTCAATTTCTTATATTTCTATAACTTTTCTCGATTTTCCTGAAATTTTCCAACTATGTTACCTATTTTCCAGAAATAATATATATAAATATAAAAATATATTTTTATTTAATTTTTTTTATTAATTTTAATTATTTTTAATTTTTATTTCTGGTCGCGTCGGGTCAAACCCAACCCGACCATGTCCTTGGCCTGGCCAAGTGCTGGGCCAGGCTCGCCCCATGGGCCGAGCCCGACCCAAATTAGGGGGTGCACATGTATCGGCTTCTTCCCAATGATTCTAGAGATAGAGAGCATCTATTATTTTTGTTTTTTTTTTTTTTGCTTCCTCTTTACTCCTCTCCCAACTCCTCTTCAACCTCAAGAACAACCAAAATCGCCTCCAAAATACAAATTTAATCGATTTTATCAAAAATCCAAAATTCTCACCAAAAGAATCCTATTTTCTTCAAATTTCTGATTCAAAATCATAAATAACACTTCATTCAAACTTAATACGAAAGAAACGCACTTCGAAACCGAAATTACCACTCAAAATCTTATTTTTATTCAAAAACCCCATTTGGTATCATTTTAACGGAAATGAGAGTGGTGTTTTGTTTACCTTTGTTAGATCTTCAAATTCACCTCAATCCTAGCTCAAATTCTTCCCCAAACCCTCTAGAGCAGCTCCTCTAAATCAGTTCTGTAGTTTCTTTGCATGAATTTTAGTTGGTTTGATGAGAAAGAACCCACTCATCTCCTATTTATAAATTTGGTTGTAATATAACGTGTATCACGTATCTTGAGGAAACTGAGGGTTCCTGGCAAGGCAGTCTAGCTTCTCATGTGACACAAGATAAGTGACACTCAACATGGGAGTGTGTGCTAGCACAGATCCCTAGGTCTGTCATGGTCATTTTAATTCAATTCTCAACTATAGTACATTTAAATGTGATTTATTAATTTAGTAACCATAGGCTATTTAATTGTTGTGCGTTAATTTGATTACCATGTTATGTACTATATTAATTACTTAATTAAATTGCATTTAACTAAGTTTTGACTTACCACAAGTCTAGCTACCCAGTACCCCGGCTTGCCGCAACTCAAGGCGCATTCCCGCTCGCATCTTGACGTTTATGGTTGCAAGAACTGACTTAATTAGCTTACACACATACACAAAACTAAGCATACACCATTTCAAATATAAATTATACCTCAGCCACGTGCCTCGATCGGTGTGCATATCTCACACAGGTCCCACATCATGGATCGGTGAGCCTGATTACGACCAAAATCTATGATTAGAAATTTGGGTCGTGATAATCACGCAGGCACCGCCAGTGAGTAAACTCAAACTGACTAAAATCCCTGTTGTCTACTCGGTAGCTGGTGTAGACCACGGCGCACCGACATGTGAATAGGAAAAATTAACAGTTCGGGTCGACAATTTATGTACATACCCCTATAACACATGCTATCGCCTAGTGTGCCACAATGCAAACGCAATAGAATTAACCCAGCAGGAGTAAACACAACCGACTGTAAATAAATACTGGAAAGTAGAATAAATGAAACAACTGGATAAGAATTCAAATAATCCAAGCAATAAATACTCAAATGAATTTTAGTTGGGTTACTTCACACCACAAATCTGCGCACTAGTAACGTCAATGTCCAACTACACGCTCAAATCGCATGTCACTACCCGTCAATACAACATAAAACCTGAATTCTCGAAAATTCCAATCAATTCCCTAAACCCTGGAACTCATTAATCAACGACAAATGCCCGATAAAATGCCCATTAAATCATTTAAATGGGTTATATCCTATATATACCCACAAGTTTTCCTAATTTTATTTAAAATTTATGGTCTGGCACTGTTTTGGAGGCTGCCAAAGACGTCGTCGTATGTAATGTCTCCACGGCGTCCAGGGCGACGTGACAGACATCGTCACGTTCACACCACCCATAGTTCCATATAAAGCGTGGGTTGGTGTTTCGCCTCTAGTTTGGATGCCGCTGGTGGCGTCGTGGCCTCCAAATGGCCATGGCACGAATGGCGATGTTTGAGCCAGAACAAATTTCTGGGTTCTCGAACCCCCTCAGCTCATCGTCGTGGTCCGTGCTAGTCTAAACTGCTCACACAACATCCAAAATAACTCAATCTATCAAAACCCCTCAACGAAAACCATCCGAGATGTAAACCCCAGTTTTACACCAAAACCGAAAAATCTATTGAAAACCCATAGCAACAACAATAACAACTCAACACAAACCACCTTGTTGCCTCAAATCCACACATTGAAACCATAGCAACACCAAACTAGTTGGTGTACTCCACTCACACCTCCAAAAACCTCGTCAAAACACGAGAAAATAGGTCTGAAATGTTGAGAAAAATATAGGGATCGAAGATCTAACCCTGTATTTGATTCCCAAGCATTGTAGTGCTCCTAATTGATCTCGAAAGCTCACCAAAAACCTAACTTGCTATCAAATTTTCGTCCAAGCATAGAGAGGAGAGAAAAAAGGTGATGAGGGAGAGAAAAAGGATGATGTTTATATGGAAAATCTCATCACTTGTGTGTCCACATCCCAAGTCCCCATCCAAAGGTCATATTTGGGTCAAATAGTCCTCCGAAATGTGACTCACATGGTGACTTTTTATTCACATCCTCTCACTTATTCTAAACCACCAAACCAATTCTCAAACGTTCTAACGCCCGGTCCCGAACCGTTTCAACTGTCCAACGTGTACACTTGTGTCACTTATACATCATTTAATATTAATTATTTAGCATTTTTAGCCTTTTATTGTGTGTTATTAACCCCAGCCTAGTGTGCTAACCATTCGCCTCCTCGGTTCCCACATCTACATGCTCCCCGAGGCAAATTTCTGTCACACTATCTCTCTCGGCATATACAACATAACACACAATATTGCAATGTAAATAAGCTAATTCAAACAATTACGTCACAAATACAACAAAAAGCATACAAAAACAAACTGTATACCTATATTGGCGTGCTCTAACCTAACGGTGGGATCCACATACATCCGAGTTGACCTCCACATCTACAACCACGTGTCAAATAATAGAAATTTAGTTTTGGGCCATTACATAACATTTATTTTCGTGGGTCTCTATCAACTGCTTGCTTACACCAGCGAACATCAACAACCTTATCAACATGAAAAAAAATTATTGCTACTTTTGCACCATGGTAATGTGTGTCATATGTGTCTGATCCGATCTCATGCTTCTCTGTAATTTGATTTTGCCCATGCAACTCTGCCTATATGATGTCTCTGCATGTACATCTTTTCATGAGGTCATTGTATCTCCATACACACGTTCTGCTTGTCTTTCCTGTTAGTTGCAATGCTATTGCAGATTTATCCGTCTTGCATGTTTGCATGCCCGTACGAGCTAATCTCATACGATTTTGCCCATTTCCCGTGTACTGTACGTTGTCGATCTCAGTCCGCGATGTTTTCCATGCCTGTTCAATGCAATGTTGTTGTAGATCTGCCTGTCCCGTCTGCCTATATTTTGATTTTGTACGTGAGCACTTACATCCATTCGTCATGATCTGATGTCCTTACGTAGAACTGTCATTGGTTTAGCATCTTCTAATCTTATTCATTTGCAAACTCAACTAGTTTTATTGCCACTGCCTTAAGTTTGACGAGGGATGTTAGGAAACTAATTGTGTATACCTAGTGTATACCATAACTTCCCCACTGACTGTGTGACTTCCCCATTGATTATGTAAATCAATTGTTTCCATGTACATTTTTTTACCACTTTATAAATAAGAGCAACCCGTTGTATACAATTTTCCCTGTTTTACCCTAATCAATACAATTTCCTACTACATTCTCAAACAATCATCGAATCCAATCAATCATTCAATCTTTATAAAAGAGACTCCACCTCGAACAAACATCTCCTTCAAACAAATCACTAATTAGGCTCCTTCTGTAGGGTTTTGGGGTTCATACGCAACAAAAAATTCAAAATAATTTTGGAAAACCCCAACAGGATTGCAAATAAGTTCCATTAAACTAGATTTACAAAAGTAAACCGTACCTTGTTTCGTGATTTCCTTCTCTGATTGTTCCATCTTCAAGACATTCAAGCACGTGTCCTCTATCAAAAATTCACACACGAACAGTGACCACAATTTGGAGTGCTAGCCCTAAGAAAGATTGAAAACGTTTTTTCTTTCTCTCCCAAAATCCAGAGAATACGAAAATTGAAAAACGAAATTCTTATCACTTTATTTATATGTGTAGATAAGCTCTCACTTAAAATCCTATTTGTAATACAGCTAGTGTATTTATGATGTTTAAGTAAATTTGAAATACAATTATTGTATTTATGTTGTTTAAGCAAATTACACATATGCCCCTATTAATAATTTATCATATAATGAATAATAAGGGCTTATATATATTATGAATTTTATCTTATAAAATTCAATGCTCTGGACCATTTGAAATTGTGCAAAGTCATTCTTAGTGTGCAACCCAATAGGTTCATGCAACGTTGGTAGTGAACCAAAACCATTTTGGTACACAAGTCATAAGCGGTCTCTAGCAAGGCATTATGACTACCCAAGTAGCATGAATATCAAAATCGATACAACCTAATGAATAACGTATATCATATCCTTTTGTCGTGCGATATTCTTTAATTAAATATAAGGCATGGAAAGTCACCCTTAATATTCAATCGTACTAGTCTCGATCTTTAGATAGATTGAAAACATCCAAGTGGCATTGATCATATCAATTCATTTGGACTTGGCCATTAAAAAATCTAACACATCGAGGAATCCACTGATATCTCTCTCTTTACGAGAGCGACAAATTCTTTCTTGATTATATACCTTCACATATTGCTCACTTGATAACCAATCACAATATTTATAATTGTTCAGTTAAAGACAATGTTTGATTGTGTCAAATTACCATGCTTCTAATATTGAAGTCTATAGTAATCTCAAGTCGAATGACTAAATGATATACCTATTAAAAGTAACACCTATGACTTAATCCATGTGGTGTTCTCATAGCGGATCGGTCCAGTACCTTGTTCCTTAACAAATACTCATGATCTCGATTCGTATCCCTATACGTATGATCATCACATGACCATCAATCAAGAGTCACACAAGTCTTAATTCATTATAGTTCCCAGTATAATGACCGACTAGGGACATTTAGGATATTTCAACAAATACCCATAGATCTTATTATAAGGCAAAAATGCAATCACTTACGATAAAAAAACAAATAAAAAACCTCTATTTTAATAACTAAAAACTGTAAGATAAACAATGTTTCTAGATTGACCTAGGGCACATGCCCCAACACCTTCACCATGAATCCCAAATCGAAGCTGTGCACATCATGAAGTCGATGCAGTTTTACACCACTGTTATCCTCTCTTGATTATGATCTTCCAGTCTATGCTGTCATCATCATAACCAATTAACAATCCACCTGAACACAAACACATGCCTTAATCAAACCAACCAATCTCCCTACTTCCTGCAACTCCTTTCTTTTTTCAACGTGCGCACAACCTCTTTTTTTCTTTCTCTTCTTCCTCATCTTGAACAACCAACCTTCAAACCCAAAGATTGAACTTCTCTCTTATACCACTTGTTAGGAAAAAACGTCATGCACAATGGAAGCAAACAATCTCACAAATACTAAAACACACAAACTTTATTCAATTACTCTAAAACTTGTATATATTACAAAATAACTTTTGGTCTTTATATAGACACCCACACTTGACAAACTTACTAATTAAACCAAAAGCACATAAATAGACATTGCCTAAAAATAAGCAGACTAAGAACCTTCCTAAACACGAAATAATTAGAAACTTGACTAAACCACTAGACTTTCTAATTTTTTTTGGTAGGACTAGACTTTCTAATTAACTAATACACTAAAATAGAAACTAGGAGTTTTGAGCCAAAAAACTCAACAAATAATGATAGTGATTTTAATAATAAAGATGACCAAGTTATCATTGAAAACCCTAGTACATCGAGTTCTTTTAATATCCATGATCAAAGGGTATGGGATAGTCTTGATAGAAGTTCTAGAGATTTATTGATTGAAAGTGTATGTATAAGAGATATTAGCATAAAATTCTCTTATGATCAATATGGTAGACACTTTTCTTTAGTTCATTACAATCGAATTTTACCAAATGGAGAAGAACATGATAGAAAATGGCTAATATATTCAAAAGAATTAGACAAAGTATTTTGCTTTTGTTGTAAATTATTTAAAACAAATTATAGTAATATACAGTAAAACTCAATTAGCAAAAGATGGCTTAAGAAATTGGAAACATATTAGTGATAGACTTAAAACTCATGAAACTAGTAATGAGCATATTGTTGGGTTTAAAAATTAAACATATGGGCTTATGTATTAATAATTGTGTTAAGGGCTATTATATAAAGTAAAACCCAATTAAAATGGTCAAATACGGTATTGGGCTTTAAGCATTTAATTAAAGTGTGGGCTTATATATGTGTAGAGACCAGATTGTTATTTCTAATATTATGATAGGAAAAATTGGAAATAACATTAGGTTAACCCTAGTTAACCTAATCATAAATATAGGGTTATGGTCCCTAAATGTGTCGTCATACTCTTTCTGATATCCTATCGTTGGAGAGAAAACAAAAAAGAGACCGCATATTGATTTCAAAGACTAACCCAGTGTTCTTTCACCATAGATGATTCAGATACACTTCCGCTATTTGGTTTAGTTTTATTCTTGATGATTTGACATGAATCTAATTGTTGAAATGGGTTTTGCGTATTTATTAAAATACCAACAAGTCGTATCAGAGCCTCCTCTTATTAGATCGTTGAGAATATTTATATGTTCTTAGTTTGATTCATTGATTTTTTTATGCCTAAAAGGTTCTATATATGGGCATAACTTGTTGGATCATTGAGAATATTTATATGTTCTTAGTTCGATTCATTGATATATTTTTTTATGCCTAAAAGGTTCTATATATGGGCTTAACTAAAATAATGATATTTTTTTTGCTTAATTTGAATTATAAAATTCAAGCTAGTATTTGTTAATTTTAAAATTTGATTATTATTTTGCCCAAAATTTTAATCTTACAAAATAATAGGCATATACATATGTATAATTATGTTCAAAATATTCCATATATATATATGAACATAATAAAAGGAATATATTATAATTTTGAATATTTTTCCCATTAAATTCGAGCAATTTAAATTCAAATATCGGTAATTATTTTGGGTGTCTAATATTTTGAATTAAATGATTGAAGTAATATGTTGCCAAAGTAATTTGAAGTGGATTCCAAAGGAATAGTGATTTCCCATAATTGACAACTCAAGCGTGCAACTAAATGAAACCAATAATTGATTGAGATTTGGTTATCATGGAGTAAAGATCATAATATAGGAGTATATAATCAAGCGACGGTTTGACAATACGGAAAAAGGATGGTGTAGACCATAGAAACTCACTAGAGCTCATGCTATGTTTAATAATAGAAAGATGTAGAGTTATGGAACTCTATTAAGATAAGATCATCATTAAGTTGACAATGATGACGAATGGGAAATAGTTGAAATTGTGTCCAAAGCACAAAATACTATTGTAGAGTTAAGCGAACTTTGACGATAGATGGTCACGCGTCGAACGTGCCAAATATATATCCCGTTGATATATACCGGATCCTACAATGGATTTGTAGTAGCGGTAAAGACGGGGTCGAACTATAAGAACCAAGTTATTCCTTTAGGAGGTGCGAAAAGGGAAAATCGGGAGTTTTAATAATGAACTAGATTAAGAGAAAACAAGAAAGTTAGCAAGCAAAGATAATCAAGTAGAGAAGTAGAAAAGTAGAGAAGTAAGAATTCTATAAGAAAAATGATCCAAGCCATCAACTTCACACGGCTATCCTATGACAAATACACTTATCATTGACCTAAACAAAGATAGATTGAATGTCGTGATCTAGTGTAGCTATAGAATCCCGTAAGACGTGAATTCCTCGTTCTCCTATTACCGATAGTTAGGGTAAGACCTCTAACTATTACCCTAGTCAATTCACATAACCCTAGGCACGTACCTTGGGTTCAACATGATGACCGTTCTAATTCATGATTCATGAGAACACTACACCTAGATAACCGGTACAACAAGCGTGTCCGATTCAACCTATGTTTCTAAGATACATGGTCTAAAACTCACGAGGGGATTAACGCAACCAGAGCGACCACTTGCCACAAATACAAGTCTTTTGCACGATTACGTATGCATTCGACTCGATGGCGATAGGTTTCAAACTACAACTAATGCGAGGGCCCTTCACATCAATCAAGTAATCAACCATAATATTAAGAACAATACCAAAGAAACTAGAAAACAACAATCAATCAATGAAATTAAAGAATAAATAGATCTTACAAATGGCGGTTAGAAAGTCATAGAATAGCCGCGATCGGTCTCCGGCTTGAATCCTTAAAGGATTAGCCGGACATAATTGAAGAAATACACCAAGCTCTTTTTATTGAAGAAAGACTAAAAGTACAAAAACCCTAAAATAATATGTTGTCGCCTCCGTATGTTCTTCTTCGAACAAAGGATGATCTCTCCCAAACTCTCAAACCCCAATTTATAGATGTGTCTTTGTAACAGTTGGAGTGATTTATGCCCATTTGAATGTTTTTATGATTAATGGCATGATTTGTGGCGCGTGATTGGTGGAAAAGGCTGATTGGCATGATTTGTGGCGTATAATTGATGGAAACGGCTGATTGGCACAATTTGTGGCGCATAATTGATGGAAACGGCTGATTGGCGTGATTTATGGCGCGTGATTGGTGGAAAAGGCCTGTGAGACGCAGTTTGACCAATAAAATCCCAACACGTGACAGAATTAAATACTCTATTACGAGAAAACCCCGACATCCAATTACTGCAAGTAAATACTCTATTTTGAGTATTTTTCTGCTCCGAATTCAACCGTGACCTCGGATTCACCTAAAAGTGAGAGATGAGTATAAATTTAGTGGTATTTTGGAGACTTTGACATAAAAACACACATAAACAAATGGTAAATAATGCATATTAAACGACTTATCAATAGAGTGGGGTATACCAAAAGCTATAGGTGCAATGGATAAGTTTCAACTATAAATCCCTAAGATATGTGTTGAATTTTAATATTTTTATCCAAGTAGTTGTATGTTGACACAATAAAGCAAGAAATTGTCGTAAAAACATTTGATATAGTTCATGAGGAACTAATGTAAAATAATTGTGTTGGTAAGAGTGCCAAACTATTGTAAGGAATCAACTGATAATGAAAAAGTTGAGAATATGTACTTCAAATGATAGATTGAATGAATTGCAAGAATAAGTCTTAGAGGAAAGACTTGAATATGATAAGATAGGGATGATGATCCCATTATTAGTATAAATTCAGTTGATTGGATAGAATGCGCAAATTTATTCATTCATTAAGAGGTTTTGAAGTACAATTGTATCATGTACAACGGTATGAATGTTGTTTAGTATTCTTAAGATTAGAATATCTTAAAGGAAATCATTAAATGATAGATGAGAAATTTTGAGAATTAGTGAAACTGGTGAAATGTAAATTGAGGAAAGCTTCAAACTATGAGAGTTTAAAGAAAATAATTTTGTCAGAGTGAAGATAATTGAGGTGAAATAAGTCACCAGAAATTGAAAAAGGGATATATTCACTCTGAGTATTCACCTATACAAAGTGATTGATGCAGGTCAATACTTTAAATAAGAAAAAGAGGTATGTGATGTAATGAGTTACTAGAGTGTGAAAGATGATACATTCACTTTGAGGAATCACTCATATAAAGTGATTGACGATAGTTAATAGTTGAATGAAAGAAAGGGGCAAGAGAGGTAATTATAATAGGAACTTTTCAATATTATCTCATAAGAGAGATAGATAAAATTGATGAATAAGGGAAGTCCTGCGTAGGCATATCATCAATTGAGAGGTTGGAATTGATAATTACCAGTCCTTTCTTTGGACTTCAAAATGAGACTGAACTCAGTAAATGAATGAATTAATGGGTGATAGAATTGATTAAGAAATTTACTTGGAACTACTCGATGTGCTAGAGATTGATTATGAATGAGTAGTGTTCATATTAGATGTTTTAATGGAAATTGTGCTGGACGTATTAAATTCTGAAATGGAAATTTGATTCATGAGGAAGGTTAGGCAAGAATGATTCGAAATATCTCAGGAATCTGTTTATATTATTGATATATATATATAATGCCATATCATATTTGGGTATATGAACGAATTATAAATGGGTTGAGATGATGATATATAGGGGGATTATAAAGAGATATGAGACGTATTCAGTAGATGATATTGAGTAGTGAAATCTAAAGAGTTAGGTAGATTCTTCTCTATACCAGATAAGAGAAACAAAATACGATTATAAATTTTGTAATGGGAAATAAATGTCAGCACAATGAATTATAGTTGATGAGGGAATCCAGTCTGCAAGATTCTTGTCAGTGTGGGCATATGTTAAGCTAGAAAGAATTAAGCAAAATAGTTGTATGAGAGATGTGAGATAGTATAATATTAAAATATTCTGGATAGAGATCCGAGACTCGCTTCCACGGAGGGAAGAAGTTATTGATATAAAATAAGAACCAGTCTCAATCTTGGTACAATATATTTCCTTCATATTGACGAATAGATTGTGTTATTAATCTTAATTCAACAAGTATGATTGAGTTTGTGTCTCATCATGATAATCACTGAAAGAATCAATTTAACTGTGTGAGTTCTCTAATGATCTTAATAATCTGAGGGGTTACAGAATGAAGTATGCTCTTTCTTTTTCTACCATAGGGGTGAGAGATAAGAATGAGAGATACTATAAATGAATGAATTAAATAATAAAGAACTACAAAGAGGAAATAGAGCAGACTAGGTAGTATATAATTACAATATAAAAGACATGAATAGTAAAATAATATAAGGATAAAGTTGTGGTGTATAGATTGATAAAATCTATAAGTTTCAAGCAAATATCGAAGGAAAATGATGAGAATGTTGTGTGATTGACCTTACCATTCACCGATGGGTGGAATGGAAGTAGGAGACACATATGTTGACCTTGCTGTTCATTTGTGGTGGACAGAGGTAGGAGATATGATGATTGCCGACCTTGCCGTTTAGTTATGGGATGGACGGAGGTAGGAGACACGATACTGTTGATTCTTAGTAGACTCGTCAATGCTTGAGCTACAACAATCCTTAAGAAAAAGAGAAAATGTGACAAATATCATAGGTTATTAGAGGTATCAAAAGAAAAATGGGATATTTTGGAAATCTCAGCTATGAATGGGCTATAGAGATTCAGATTAAGTGAAATTAATGGAATAGTGTAATTTACATTTCATTAAACTGAAAGATAAGAATGGAAGTTGAGATAAGCTTGGTACTAGTATTATGATAGTGCAATTACATATACTAGACAAGCGAGGAAAGAGAATTATAATGCAATAATGAACCCCATTACTCTTAGAAATTATTTGTGACTTGTACGTACCCTTAATTTCAAGGACGAAATTGTTGCTAAATTGAGGAGACTATAACGACCCGTTACTTTAAGCACGTGATTAACAGTAATCCAAATATTAATTAATCCGAGTTAGGTTCATGGTTAGGCCTGATTTGTCTCGATTAATGTGTGTGTAGAATTGTGTGATGTATTGTACTTGTTTGGTGTGTACTAATATGTATACGTGAATAATCAGACCAATGAGAGAATGCCGAATACCATGTGTGTGGCATGTAGACACACATGAGACGCGAGATAGCGTTGACACCCGAGTGTACTTGTTGGCGTGAATTATGTAATTATTGGCGTAATTATAGGTATAAATATATATTTATATATATTATGGATATATAAATATATATATATATATTAAGATAAAAAATAATAAAATAATGGTAATTTGTCGGGCATAGAGTGATACGCTGAGTCACGAGTGACACACGTAGGACGTACGATGGTGTGCACGCCCGAGGGTTCTCGTTGGCGAGCACAGCGGAATCGTAGGCACAACGATATCGACAAATATATATTTATATATAATATATATATATATATATATATAAATATATATAAGTACTTTCTTTGCGACTTTCCAATGTTCCATTCTAGGTTTACTTTGATATCGACCCAACATTCCAACAACAAAATTGATATCCGATCGAATTCATGTCTAGGCATACATTAAGCTCCCCACTACTGACGCATAAGGAATGCATTGCATTTCATTTCATTCCAAATCATTCTTAAGACATTGCATTAAACTGAATTTGTCCCCTTTCTGAATTGGAACTATTTATGTAGAGCATTTGTCCATTTGAAATCTCTTCATTACTTTATTGATCTATCCTTTCTCAGACAATCCTAACATTCCTTGTGATTTATCACAGAATATTTCTATTCCTGTCACATAGAATGCCTCACCCATATCTTTCATTTCAAAGTTCCTAGAGAGAAATCTCTTTACATAATGAACTTGCTCCTCCCACTGATCTTAATGTATATACACCAATCAATAGTGTTTTCTACAAAACCAAATGATGTAATGGTATTATTGAATTTAATATACCATTGTCTGGAAGCTTGTTTCAATCCATATATTGATTTTTCAATTTACACACTAAATTTTCCTTTCCTGTGGTCACGAAACCATTAGGTTGGTTCATGTAAATTTCCTCTTCTAAGTCTCCATTCAGAAAGACGGTTTTCACATCCATTTGGTGAAGCTCAAGATTATAATGAGCCACAAAAGCCATTATACTTGGTAATGATTCCTTCTTTGAGACAGGAGAGAAGGTTTCCTTATAGTCAAAGCCATCTTTTTTATTGTAACCTTTGGCGACAATTCTGGCTTTATGTCTTTCAACGTTGCTTTTTAAGTCTCATTTAGTTTTGAAGACTCAGTTGCAACCAACTTACTTTGCACCTTTAAGAAACTCGACTAAATTCCAGACTTTGTTGTCATCCATAAATCTCAATTCATCTATCATTGCATTACACCATTTTTCAGAATCGTCACATTTCATGGTTTGTTTAAGAGATTGAATCTTTATCAATGCTCAAGTGGCATTCATGTTCAAGTAAATAAACCACAAAGTCATTTGTAATAGCTGGTCTTTTTGTCCTTACAGACCTTCGTAATGTTATTTCTTGTGGTTCTACTTGTTCATTTGTAACCTGCATATCATCAGCTAGTTTGTGAGAGCCCCAATTCCAAAAACTTAAACTGGACCCTGCCCAGCCTAGACTTACATGGACTCCCAAATCAATCTCACGAAGTCAACGTAAGCGTAATCAACCTTCCTCGTCATTTACTATTAATTAAACAATTATTAAAATATTTTAGGTGAGTAATTCTAATTAGTGAGTAATCAAAGTATAGCGGAAGCAATTTAAATCCTCAAACTAACAGAACAATCTCCAAGACACTAGTCAGGAAAATCTAGTGTGTTCCCCACATATGTATACTATCATCAAGTATAATCATGTCACAGGAGAGTTAAACATAAAGTATACATGTCCCAAAATCTTTCACAAACCCATATCCCAGTATTAACAAAATGAATATACATAACACAAAATGAAACAAAAACTACATCTGTCAAGAGGGAGAACCGTTTTGGTATCATCAAAGTAGATCACCCAATTGTGGTACCTTCCCCTTGCTAGACAGCGAATCTGCACTCAATTAAACACAAAAATGACGAACTCAAGTAAGTAACACCAAATAGGATGTATACAATATTTCGAAATAAATAAGCAGTTTAATTCATGCAGATAAAAAAGAAAGGTACAGGGAATGCGTAAATAAATAAAGACTATAAATAAGTATGAATTAATGAAAAAATGAGTGTCCAACAAGTCAAAAATATAGGCGCAAGTAGTTTCGACCAAAAGGTCGTTGAGTCGAGGTCAATTCAACAAGACTTCGAGTTTAGGCGTGGTCAACACCTAACAGCCCTAAATCCTCAAGATCGAGAACCTTCCTGGTAACCCAGCTAAGAACACACATTTCACACAAAGTCAATACAATGTGCAATGCATCCCCAGGTCATGATGCTAGTATGTCACCTCAGACCGCCACTCCTCTTAAGGATCATTGTTGACTCATTGCCCTCGGACAACATATTCAGAATGGAATTCCAAAATAGGAACATAGTGATAACAATAAGAGATTAAAGCTTAATGAAATAATTGTACAATTCCTCACTGGTTTACTAACTTGTAATCCGTATTACGCGTAGTCACACGACTCCGACTCATCGCTTATGAATTCCATGTGCCAGCTACTGAACTACATCCCCTCGTAGTCATTTAACAACAATTTACGTTAAGTTGCCTCAATTTTCCCAATTCTCCATAATTTTATTCATTCGCGTAATTAGTATAGGGTCATATTCGGACCCATTTGGATACTCGAGAAATCCTCGATGTTTTAAAAAATTTTCTAAAAATTTGGTATGTGAACAATTTCACGCTATGAGTGGCACCATGGGGGTTTACACCCTGTGGCGTCACTTAAAGTGTAAGGACAGGGTTGCCCCTGTCCTAGACGTCGTGGAACTTTAGGCTCAACTTCGTCCCTTGCAGCGTCGAAACCATCATGAGAATTCAGGGGGTTTTCAAACCTCGGCTCGAATAGTCGTGTTTCGAGCCTATTTGAAATTTGTAGGGACCTCCGTTACATCCTAAACCATGGCCAAATCACGTTAAAACGTCCACGAATTGTCAATCCAAACAATTCAACCATAATCCCTAAAAACCTAAACCTTCATCAATAATCATAGCACAACAACAACACCACCTCCATGATCCTAAACTCATCATTGAATTATCACAAAAAATCCAGAAAACCTGAATGGACGGCCCCAATTTTCCTGTGCAATTGGGTACGCCGGGCCTAAACCCGTGCAGGCCCTGAGTCATCACTCGGTAACCTGACGAGCCTAGTCAGCCTCCGATTAATCAATTTTAACAATTCATGAAAGAGTTATTGCAATAATTCCAAACGGAAGACTAAACAAGTATCATAAGGGAAATAACTCAATCATAAGAAAATGCAGGAATCTATAAGAGTGAAAAACCCCGAGTATTCATGCACAATTCGATAAGCCAAGATACATGATACCAGTCTAATAAAAAATACCAAGTTCTATAACCCAAAACATATATATGGAACGATATACAGATAAGCAAAACATAAAAACCTAATAAATTGTCTCCTCGGTCCTGCTGCTAGTCCTCAAAGTAGGTCGCCTAAGCAGGGCCCCTTACCCTTGCTGCTCTCCACCTTATCTGCACCTACCGTCACAAACTAGACGGTGAGTAACTGAAGAAATCAAAATGTAATGCCAGAAGAAGATACAATAATTCATGATATATCAAGTAAAGCAGTCTAAATATCATGTGGTAATAGAAAGACAGGAATTTAAATAGATCAAGTGCATGATAAACAGACTAATAGATATCAATCGAAAGTCAAGTGTGTTCTGAAGAATCAAAATAGGCCCATAAGTGGTCTAAATCATAGCATAACGGCGAAGACCTCGCGAGGTCTTCCCGGGCATTGACACAAACGAAGGCACTGTTGCGAAATGTGCCCTAGGTCAATCCATTAATAGTCTTTATGAATACATTTTAGTTAATAAAATAGAGGATTTCATTTGTTGTTTATTATAATTGATTTGCATATTTACATTATAATAGTATCCATAGGTATTTACAGAAATATCCTAAATGTCCCTAGTCGATTATTATACTGGGAACTATAATGAATTAAGACTATTGTGAGTCTTGATTGATGATCATACGATGATCATACGTATAGGAATACGAATCAAGATCATGAGTACTTGTTAGGGAACAAAGTACTGGACCGACCCGCTATGAGAACATCATATGGATTAAGTTATAGTTGTTTCTCATGATAGGTATATTTTTCAGTCCTCTGACTTGAGATTACTAGAGACTTCAACATTAGGAATACAGTGATTTGACGCAATCAAATGTTGTCTTTAACCGGACGATTATAAAGTTTGTGATTGGTTACTATATAAATAATGTGGTGAAGTTGTGTAATCGAGATAGAATTTGTCCCTCTCATATAAAGAGAGATATCCAGTGGATCCCTCGATGTGTTAGATTGTTAAAAGGCCTAGTCTAAGTGAATTGATATTGATCAATGGCACTTAGATGTTTTCAGTCTACCTAGAAATCGAGACTAGTACGATTGAACATGTTGGATGACAATTCCATGCCTTATGTTTGATCAAAAGGATATTATATACACTAATGATTAGGTTGTATCGATTTGATATTTGTACAACTTTGGTAGTCATAATGTCTTGCTAGAGGCTGCTTATGACTTGTATACCAAAATGTGTTTTGGTACACTGCCAACGTTGTATGAGCCTATTGGGTCGCAAACTAAGAATGGTTTTGCGAGATTTTAAAATGATTTGGAAGAATGAATTTTATATGATAAAATTCATGACAGAAACGTCCTTGTAGTGTATTACACTTATACCTTTTTAAGTAACGGTATATGTGTCATTTACTTAACTGTCTATATACAAGGGTTGTATAAATAGACGCTTTGAGTTAGAATACAAGTACATAAAAAGATTAAAAAGGCCGAAACTCTATTTTTGTTTTAAGAAACGACTTATTTGGTATGCTCTGGATCATTTTGGAGAAAAACAAAAAAGGTTTGATATTCTCTCGAAGTTAGCACTTTAAATCTCGGTCGTCGTTCGTGTGTGGACTGCTGATAGAGGGCATTCGTCGTTGGCAGCGCCTTAGAGATTGATTAACCTTCAGAAAGGTACATTGCGACTAAGGTATGATTAAGTTTTCATAGTTTAAACGTGTTTTAATGGAATTAGATTCGGATCCTGTTGGGGTTTTTCTCAAAATTGTTTTGAAATCTCCTCTGCGCATGAACCCTAAAATCCAACAGGCACAACTATAATGGGAGGGACACAAGCCTACCCACCCAGTACTCGGTGTCACACGGTCACTAAGGGTGGTCACACACTCCTGTATAAGAGTACCCGCGTTTTAACCCTCTAGTGTAGGTCCTAGTACTCTTGAGATGAAACACTTACGCCAAGAAACACACAACAAGGAATGGAATGGAAATACCAATAATAGAGCATAACGAATTTGAATAAATGATAATGAATCACATGTCATTTTCTTGCTGGCTTACAAATCATACATAAGCTTGTGGCAAATGTACTTACCTGAAACTATCGCGACTTGCGTAACAACACTCCTATGAATCCTAATGCGTATCCTCGAGTTTCCCGCTACCTGACAAGGTCAAAAAATTGTATTAATGGGTCTAGTCAATAACTATCCTAGGTTTAAACCTTGGTGTTTTCCCGATGTTTTGAATACATCAAACAACTCGATGAAAATCGATCAAAAAAACTAGACAAAAACAGCACAACTCGTTTGATTTTTTAAACCACACCATATGTAAGCCTAATCACACAACTTAGGCTCGGCTCAGTCATACATGGGTCATGCCATGGCCTTGATGAGCCGGCGATGTGACTACGACGTCATAACGATTCATCGCCACGCCATGTTTCAACAATAACTCATCATGAAAGCCGAACCGACATGTACCAATGAACATGGAACCTCACTGGTGTTGTCAGATGTCGGGGAAAGGTTATCACAACATGGGAATGCTGAAAACCCTCCACCAATTCAGAATTACGTCAACACACGCAGATAAGGACTTGACGTTGACACTGCATGAAATCACGACAATACGCATTAACAACGTTGTTTCAGACATAACCAAGGGTTGCGTGACCTCAACAAAGTTTAGGTGAGATCCCCGACAACCTCCACTTGTGGTGGTTCGGCCGGTAGCACCGCCGGCAGAGGCGGTTTCTGGCGAGGCTCCACCACACATATCACATGAAATGACAACATCTTTCAATGTCAACACTAGTTCGATTACTCCAGAGGGCTGTGGGATTCAAGTAGGAGCTTGGTGGGGGTCCTTGAAAGTGCTCCGATCATGGTGGGACAGTGGCAGCGCCACTAGCCGAGGTGGTTTCTGGTGAGACAAACAACTAGACAAAACAATGAAAAACCACTCAAACATGAACGTCAACACACATGGGCCACAAAATCAAGGTGTCCCTTGGACTTGGTGACTCTGGTGGGTCACCCTGACCGTCCCCGACCACTACAACCCACCACAGCAGTGAGTAATAGCCGAGAAAGGGGAGGAGGATAGAAAGAGAGAGACCAAGAGAAAGGGAGACCGAAAGTGTAAGAAGGAATAAACTCGACTCTGGTGACCACGAAGGACCGCCTTCGATGATCATGGCCACCATCCAAGTCTGGCAGCACGTGGACTGCAACACCAACGTGAAGACAGGAGGCGTGCATGGCCGAGGGAGAGAGAACCTGAGAGAGAAGCCAAGAGAGAGAGAGAGACGATATGCCTCATCATTCAGGTGACCTGAGCATCTTCCGGCAAGGTCTAGCCACTACGGGACTGTGTGGTTTGGTGGTTGTTCAACAAGAAGAGAGGCGTGACTGAGAGAGTGAGTGGGAGGGGTCAAGAGAGAGAAAACCGAGAGGGGGAGAGTGAGGCCGAGAGAGTAAAAGAGAGGAAGAGAGAGAACCTCTGGTGAACGAGCTTCGGCGAGCTCGTGGTACTGTCGTGGAGTGGGAATGAGGGAACAACCGAGAGAGATGAAGTGAGGAAGAAAAAGAGAGTGGCGGCGGGGTGTGTAGTATTGGGGTTTTATTTGTTAAAACACACACATATATATACATCTTTTTGTTCGAAATGACCCTTATATTCCTTGATCTTTGTTTTATTTTCTACTATGTTTCATCTACAAACACACATGCATCTCAGGGTTGATCCTAAAGCTCCTCAAATTATGGTTGTGTCACTTTAACAATCTATATCACATAGACTGTATGTCGCGTAGCTATCCAACTCCCCGCATTCAAACAATGTTCTTCGATCCATTTCGACTCATCGAGCCCCTAATCCCGCCTTGTTCCTTTAAGTAATTATTTAAATTATCTGATAACTCATTTATTTGTATTTTTAGTGTGTTTTAAATCCCCGTGTACTCATATCCCAACTGTCGATCCCCGCTCTTCAAGTTTCCCTACTTGTTCACCGACTTCTTTGTCCGATCACTCAAATACTAGTATAAATACGTAATACACATCATCATTCCCAAATAGCCAAATTTTTGGGTCGTTGCACTGAAACCCAACATGGTGTTTGAAACCTCGCGACGAAAATATGTAAAACATACGTCAAAATGACGAGAATCATGTGGTG
This sequence comes from Stephania japonica, assembly GCA_039657345.1. Taxonomy (NCBI): domain Eukaryota; kingdom Viridiplantae; phylum Streptophyta; class Magnoliopsida; order Ranunculales; family Menispermaceae; genus Stephania; species Stephania japonica. The sequence goes on from CM077559.1 coordinate 41,133,900, forward strand.
AGTTGGGATTTCACCTTTTCTCGCGTAATCAGTCGCTCCCTTGCGTCGATTCGCATAAAAAATTGTTAAAACCCTAGCCCCTTCACATTGGTGAGAGAGGAGCAAAAAAGAAAATGAAGAGAGAGAAAAGTTGGCAACCTTTATATACTTGTCACTTCATCTCATCTCACATGTGTATCCTGAGGACCACCCAAGGGCCTCTTATCACTCCAGCCACCTACTCATATGACTCATTTGGATGACTCCCCCCTTTTGTTCCTATCCTTTTTGACTAAAATTATCCATTTCCTGAGTGTTTTCATACCCAGGCCACACCACGACTCATACTATCAGGTGCTTACAGATGTACCAACGTACCAGACACGATCCATATCATTTATTTATTATTTTTAATTGCAATATGTTAGTGTTTTATTTCAATTATCCCCCTAGACAACTAAATTCCTGTCAACAGTTTGCCCAGCACCCATAACGCACGTTTTCTCAGGCTAAACTCATTTCTCAACACCAACCCGCGCACACAAGTGCCTCACACATTTGGGATATTGAAATTTATATTCGGGTAATGAATAAATAAAACAAAACGTCAAACAAAAATAACATACCTCGGCGTCGACGACCGAGAATTGGATATGAGTATCACACCAAGTGGTCCACGTACTACCTAAAATGACAAGTGGCACGAGTTAGAGATTGTAGGGTCGTTACATGGTTCATTAACAATAAGTTCATTTTCCTCTATTGAAGCAATAATTTGTTGTCGCGTTTGTTGTGTAACCGTGATACAACAAGAGGAATGACAATTTGAGGAGAGATGCTAGATGTAGGAGTTTTCAATTGAACTTCATGAATATCCACATTTCGTGGCTCTTCACTCCCATTGATTTGGCCATTCTAGGCATTTCCAGACTCAACTATTCTTATACTATGGTTAGGATACTAAAATATGTACCCTTTAGACTTTTAGGATACCCAATGAAATAACCACTGATAGTCCTTGCATCAAATTTCTTTTCATGTGGATTATATATCCTTACTTCTGTTTGACAACCCCAAATATGAAGATGTATTAAACTAGGTTTCCTACCAGTCCAAAGTTCATAAGGAGTCGTAGGAAATAATTTACTAGGAGCACTGTTAGCGGATATGCAATGGTCTTTAATGAATGTATCCACAATGATGAAGGTATAGTGTTACAACTTAACATATTCCAAACCATATCCATAAGAATACAATTCTGCTTTTCGGCTATACCATTTTGTTGAGGTGTACCGGGCACAATGTATTGTGCAAAAATGCCACAAATTTTTAGAAAAATTTGCAAATAGACCTAAACATTGTCCACTTTCATCATACTTTCCAAAGACTCACCACCTCTACCAGATCTCACCCCTTTGACATTTCTATCAAGCTACCTTTCTACCTCATTAATGAACGCATCCAAAATGTCCACTGACTGAGACTTTTCATGCAGCACGTATAGATAACAATACCATGAATAGTCATCAATAAAGGTGATAAAATATTTTTGACCACTCCAAGATGAGGTGTCAAAAGGGCCACAAATATTAGTGTGTATCAATTAAAGAGGTTCACTATTTCTTGTGGCAGGATGCTTTAATGTGTATTTAGTTTGCTTTCCCTTAATGCAGTCCACACATACATCCTAGTCAATAAAACCCAATTGAGGTAAGATATTACTTTTCACCAACCTCTTTACCCTTTCTGTAGAAATGTGACCTAATTTCTTATACCAAAGATAAGCAGAGCACTCTCCATGTGCACTATGTTTATTTCCAATAGCATGCTCAAATTAAACAAGGATTCAACAAACATAATATCAAAAATGAAAAAAATTTAAGTTGTCAATTACAATATACCAACGCCATAATAGTATTTATGTTTAAACAAACTGAAACAATCGTTTCCAATCTTTAAGTTGAAACCTACACAATCCAACTTTAATACAGAAACAATATTCCTTGAACATTTAGGAACATAATGACAGTTTTCTAAATCCAAGAAGCATCCGGTATTCATGATTAATCTGTAAGTCGCGGTCCCTTTAATGAGTGCTTTCATTTTGTTCCCCATAAACAAGAACTTTTCAGTTTTGCATATAGACTAGATTGAAAGGACTCCCTGCATAACATGAGTAGTAGCACCAGAATCAAGGCACTATGTATTATTTGGCACTTCAATTAGGTTTGATTGAAAGCATACAAAAACGTAATGTATACCTTTCTTCTCAAACCATGCTTTTCTTTTAGGATAGTCTTTCTTGATGTGTCAACTCTTCTTGTTGAAGTGGCATCTCAGTTCCTTATGAATTTAACCTTCATTAACTTTCATTAGGGCATTATCCTTCTTTCTGTCTTTCCTTGCTAGTATGGCTTTGCTGCTGCTAGCTCTGTCATGCATGGTGAGATGAATAGAGTGATCTTTTATCTTCCTAAACCTTTCTTCTTCCTAAACTAACATGGCCTTAATTTCTTGCAAGTTCCATTTTTCCTTAATGGTGTTGTAGTCCACCTAGAAATGGTTGAACTCAAGACGAAGTGAGTTAATGATGAACTGCACTAGAAATGATTCACTCATGTCCATTCTTATAGCTTTGAGCTTCACCGCCAAATTCAACATACTTGTCACATGATCGTGAATGGGCTACGACCACTAAAACTTCGTAGAGGTCAACTCACTCATTAAGCTTCCCATAATGGACTTGTTAGTAATGTCCGATTGTGAGAATTCTTTCAGTTTGATCATGAACTCCTTTGTGCCACTTGCTTTTTGCATAAATGGTTTGACCTTTTCTGCAATTGTCATGTGCATTAAGTTTAGACTCGGCCTATTAAACTGCTCCCAGGCTTCATAATAAGACCTTTCCTCTTCAGAGCTAGCCTAAGTAATGGATGCGGGCTTGTCATCTACAATGATTGCTAGGTTAAGGTCCATTACACCCAGTTGAAATTGGATCTGTTTAGACCAATCATTGTAGTTGAGCCCGTTGAACTTAACCATCATATTTTATTTTATTTTTAGATAAAAGGAAGTTGTATTAATCTCATAAACTATATGATAATTACAAAAGAATAGGGTATGAAAAACTGTACAATGAATTCCCGATTTCCACAACCCCAAAAGCTGAATGGTAGCTCGATATGAGCCAACTCAACCATGTTTAAATAGGTCACCCAAAAAAAGACAATCTAGATTGCCCAGCACCAATCAACTAAACTCATTTTCTGTATCAAAACCATATTTGCACAAGGTCGAGATTGCTAACCTTTAGAAATGATCACACCATAGACAAAAATCAAAATTTTGTTCACACCCATACTTCAAGCCACGCCATTCATGCTCGGGCTATCAACACAGAGGCTCAGCCCCTCCCTATTATGAATCGTTCCCTTCCAGAATAGGCCTCCAGTTATTGAGAAGATCGTTGACACCCCATTACTTAAACACCTTGCTTATGGAAATCCATTTCACAATTAGCAATTTGATGTTGTCCCATACTTCTTCTTTAGTTGACGGCATGTCTTTGAATATTCTAGCATTGCTTTTGCCACAACCCCGAAATCAAAACATGAACGCCAAATCCGCAGAACATATTCTTCTTGTGATGATCAAAGTTCTGAGAAGTGTCTTCTAACAATGTCTCAACATTGGTCGGAGGGATCTATACCCCTCATAGCTCATCCATAAGTCTCGACCACATTAGCCTTGCCATGGGACAAAAAATAAAAAGGTGATTCACATCCTCCCCATTCTTACCATACAAGACGCTCCAATGAGGGGACAAGCACATGTCTGGTCGCTTTCTTTGAATCATTTCTGCCATGTTGACTCGATTATGAAGCACTAGCCATGTAAAGAACTTGACCTTCGTAGGCGAGGGTTGTTTCCAAATTGACTTGAAGGAGTTAAAAGCCACCACAGTTCGACCCTCGCATAGGGACCTAAAAGCTTACTTGATTGAAAAGGAATTCATTAGGTCTGGTCGCCACGATCTTAAGTTAATTCGGTCTGTGTGTACCATTGTTCCTTCAAGCGATGTTAGTAGAGTCTCCAACTGCACTTGCCTGTTGTTTTGAAAACGTTCCCTTACATTGAGGTTCCATCCCTGAATGATCCCAGTGTTGTCATGTTGCCCAATTACTTCACTTATAAGGGCATTTCCCTGTTTAGACATCGCGTATACGAGAGGGAACTCCAGCTGGAATGGCCTTTATTGCGCCAAATGTCCTGCCAAAAATGAATGTAGTCCCAGATCTTATTGTATATTCCAAACGAGCTTTAAAGAGAGGGAATAAAGAACTTATGGCTCGCCATAGGATTCAATAAGTGGCTTTCTCAGTTAGGCCTGTGTCCCAACCATTACATTGAGCACCATATTTACTTCGAATCACTTCTACCCATAGTGAATCTGGTTCATTAGGAAACCTCCCCTGCCATTTCATTAATAATGATTGATTTCGCGCCACCATGTTTCCAATGCCAAGACCCCCATCTTCTTTGGGATTAGAGATGGTGTCCCAATTTAAAAGTGAGTTGGTTACTTTACCCTCGAACCATTCCCAAAGAAATGAACATATGAGTTGCTCAATACGATCAGCCACCCCTTGGGGAATCCTGAAAAAAGAAATAAAATGAGTCAGAAAAGCATCTAAAATTGAGTGGATAAGGGTAAGATGCCCTCTTTTTGATAAATATGCCTTCTTTCACGCTTTAAGCCGTCTTTCAATTTTTCCTATAATTGGCTCCCAACAGATCTCGACTTTCAGATCTGCGCTGAGAGGGAGGTCGAGGTAGGACATGGGCCAACTTCCCACCGTCACGCTGAATGTCGAAGCATTTGTCTATACTTCGTGATCCTTTAGGATGATGCCCATAATTTTGCACTTCTCTCTGTTCAGCTTGAGACTTGAAATCATATAAAAACCATCCACGATGTTAACAAGGATAGTTAAGGATTGCGAGTCATTTTGGACCATGAGCAATGAGTCATCTGCAAATTGCAAATGAGAAGTTCAATCCTTCACTTCAATACTAAGCCTAGTAACTTGACCAAGCTTTTTAGCAATGTTGATCATTCATCCCATAATGTTCGCAACTAAAATGAACAAAAACGGGGATAGGGGATCTCCCTGATGTAGGCCTCTAGATGCATGGAACTTATCCCTGTTCTATCCATTAATAATCACCAAGTATGAGACTGACTTAATGCATCCGTTAATCCACCGCCTCTAATGCTCACCAAAACCTTTCTGCGCTAACACATAATCTAGGAAATTCCATTCAACATGATCATACGCTTTCTTGAAATCCAGCTTTAAAAAATAGCCTTGATGTTTTTCCTTTCTGGTTTCTTCAAGAACTTCATTTGCAATTTGAATGAGATATATCATTTGCCTCCATTGAATAAAAACTCCCTATTAACTGGCAATGGTTAACCCCATCACTGTACGTATGCGTGTAGCCAATACTATTGCAATAAGTTTTTACAAACATGTGACTAAACTAATTGGTTAAAACTCTTTCAATTTCCTAGCTGCTTTTTAGGGATAAGGCAAATCAAAGTCTCATTTATTAGAGCATTGACCGTCCCCGTTTTGATGAAATTCCAGAAAAACTTTTAATAGATCAGCCTTTACATCTCCCCAAGTCTGCTTAAGGAAAGCCATTGTGAACCCGTCTTTACCTGGAGACTTGTAGCCATCACAGTTAGCTAATGCTATCCATATTTCTTGTTCTGTAAATTTCATTTCCATGCTTGATGTCGTACACGAGGGAGTCACTCCCCAATCTATCCCAACCAAGTTCCAATGAGCGGTCATCAGAGAGGAGTACAGGGCCTTGTAGTACTCAGTTGCCAATTTTGAAATCTCCTTGTCGGACTCCACAACCGATCCATCTCCTTTTCAAGCCACTAAATGGAGTTTCTAGCTCCTCTAGCCGATAGTATGTGATGAAAGAACTTTGAATTTGAATCACCTTCCTTTAGCCATTTTGTTTTCATTTTTTGTTGAAGAATTCGATGTTCCATAAGGGTGACCTTTTCCATCTCTTCTCTAAGGAGTTTCGCTCGTATTACTAACCCCTATTGCCTCCCTGTTATCGATATGTTGGAGGCCTAACTCAATTTCATTCTTTCTAAGGTGGGTGATCCCGAATGTATCTCGATTCCATTTCTTCATAATGTCCGTAAGAAATTTCAATTTCCTCATAAAAGCATACCCGGGCCCTCCGCCCCTAGTCGAGATCCCACTCCACCATGTCGGAAAAGAAGTATTAAAGTCTGCACCTGATAACCAAGTGTTTTCGAATCGAAATAGAGGAGGGCCCCACTTGACGTTCTTCGTCTCTAAGAACAAAGGAAAGTGGTCTGAAGTGGTACGAGCCTCAAAAAAGGACAAGCCCTAGGGTATTTCTCTACCCATTTCGTGTTAAGCAAAAATCTATCCAACCTACAAGCAATCGGCTCCTCCCTCAAGTTCAACCATGTGTACTGTGACTAACCTAATTTTTAACAAAATAAGATATACCATGTTTATGTAAACTAGGAAACCCTAACTCACTTAAAAGCTTATGGGGCCCCAAATTAAGACTAGGAGGCACTAAGGTTTGGAGTGGTCAACACTTTTGATTTTAAACAAACAAATATGGAAAGTAAGATTAAATTTCCCATTAATTGAGGAGATCTTTACTTTTAGAAAGTAACGGTTTGAAATCTCATTATTTAGGAAGTTAGAGATTTAAAATCTTGAAACCCCTAAAATTGAAGGTAAGTTGAATGTGGTCAACTTGGTGTGCAAGGAAGGGAGAGAGAATTAAGGAAGGCATGATTTGGGGAGTAAATTTAGGATCTTGATTGATCTCCATTTTTTTTTAGTAAAACTGATCTCGTTCTAAAACAATAAACGTGTGCGAAAAAGCTTCACACAAAATAGAGAGAGAGCCGAGAGGGGGACGATGGAGGTGATCTTTGGAGTTCCTCGCGTTAGGTAATCTCTTTTAATTTAGTTTTAAAATTTTTTTCTATTGATGTTGATGTTTAATCCGGTTTTCTATCGATTTACTCGAATATTGTGTAAGATATATATATTATTAAGATATTCAAACAAGTTTCACTGTTGATTGGAATTCTTTTCAACTAGAAAAGTTTCATCGAAAGATTTATTATTGAATTAAAAAAAATACAAGGCTTTCAAATTTGAATGAAGAAAAGATTCTTCAAAATGTTTTGAATAAGTATTTATAATGGTACTTTTCGAAAGATTTTTGAAATTAGTTTTAGTATAACAAAAACTCAAGTCAACTTGTATGGTTTATAAACATGTAACCTATTTAGGTTGATTGAACTTTGGACTCACTTGGGTTACAGTCCGTTGTGATTTATAATTATTGAGTCGGAGTGACGCGGTTCACTACTGACAGGACCTAATTCACCACTATTTAGCCTAGTGTTAGTTTCACTTGTTTAACTCTGGTAAATACTCGCATATGGTTTATTTTTTTAACTTTCCTAGTTATATGCTTTCAAATACCAGTCGATTATATTCGGAAATGCAAATTTAAACTTTCCATCGGGGATTACTGTTTATTTCTTGTACTCACCGTCCTTTTTATGACGATGGGTGCAGATCCATCTACCAGTCGACCAGGCAAGGAGAAGATAAAAGATTTTCCCTGAGCAGCGGCGCGACACGACTTAACTTTTGTTGTAGGTCCATTTTGATATTTTGTATGTATTAGATACTATGTCTTTTATTCCATTGGGTTGTACATTTGGGTTGAGCGTAGGTTCCTTGACCAGACTTAGACTGTTTTATTCTATCTTGAGGTTATCTGAAATATATGTTGTCATTGCCTAGTTTTCACACTTAGGTTATTTTTCAATTGGCTTCCGCATAATATACTAATTTAATTTCGCATTAATTTTATAAAACTTCAGCTAAATAACAAACCATGTTAATAAAGATTTAACTAACACTAAATATCATGAGTTCAATAGAACACGAGATGTATAGGTTATAAAGATGACTAATACGTAGTTAAGTCCTATGAGGCTAGGATTAGGGCTTAATTATGGGATTAGGCCGGGTGGTGCCTTAAATTAAGGGAAAGGCCATCACACCCAAATCAAACAGCGGGTCACAAGACCTCCTCAGGTTGCGATCGACATAGTGGGCCCAAAATCGCCTCCCCTGCTCAATCTACCCTGTACGAACTAGTGGGCTCGAAGGTCGCCTCCACTAATTGTACACACTGTTAGGAAAAGCCACAGAAAAAATCGGCTACTAAATTCCTAACACATTACCGAAGGAAAGCCACAATCACAAGCTAGATGTTAAATCCTTTCGATAGGCTCCAACGAGAAGCCACAGTTTATGCCGGCTTCTAAACTCGTTAATACTTCTCATCACAGTCAGATTACTTAAACCCTAGGTCACCTGAACTAGAATAGAGTACAAAGGGCTCACATTTCAAGAAATAATTAATCAAGGAATAGAAAAGCATTCATGTTGATTCTATTGTTGCCTTTACTCACCTCAAATCTTACTAAAATGTTCTCTTGTAGCTCCCACGTTTCCCAATGTAATCTCTAATTAATTTATCAAAGTCCCACTAGCTACCTGACATCCATTTAGGTTCAGTTTCCATTAATTTTCCAATTTCATCAAATTTTCATAATTTTCTAGCTATTCTGCCAATTTCACACTTTACGAGGCAAAAACCCTGATAAAAAGTCTCATCAAAATTTTGAATACTTCACTTTTCATTGAAATTCATAAATTTCTATTTATTTTGTCAAAGTATAATTTTTCAAGATTTTTACTATTTTTCTAGACTTTTTCCTTATTTTTTTTCCTTTTTTTTGTTTGGGATGGGTTTGTTGCCTAAACCAAACAGAACCGGGTTCGGCTCAACTGAGCTGAACTGGCCCGATTTAGGACCACCTCCCATGGTCTTCTTCATTGCAGAACAGAACAAAGCTCTGTTCGGTAATTGTAATTTTTTCTCTTTTAAATTCTTTGGGTTGGCTCCCAACCCCAACCACAATTGATTCAAGGGAGACTACTCCCTTGCCCTCTCCGTCCTCATCTATGGCCAACACCATGGCCAAGCCTTACACCACAACAACAATCGACAACAACGTAACAACAACACAATCAATCAACACACACGCTTACCTTCACAATCTCCATTGTTCGATTCCATTAATAAACTAAAAGCCCTTATTGGTCATTTCATATTTTCTTTTAATTTATATATATGCATATATATATACAATTATATTTTTGCGCCTATAATTTCGTTGTGCACGCCAACAAGTTCACTCAGGCGTGCACTCTACTGTTCGACCCACGTGTGTCTCGTGTACATTCGACGCCCACCCATTTATTATTTTTATTGTATTCTGTCAGTGTTTTAATCTATTTAGTCCCGCAAACTCCCAATTACCTGTGACAGTTCGCCCCAGTCCCGTGACGCTCGTTTTCCCGAATCGAACTCCTTTCTGAACGCTATCACGCACTCACAAATGTCCTCACACGTTTGGACATTGAATTTAACATTCGGGCAATAAACAAATAATACAAAACATCGAACAAACATAACATACCTCGGTGTCGACTCCTGAGAATTGAAACAAGTACACCACGGCTAGCTGGGCCCATAATACAACCCTGAAACGACACGTGGCACGAGTTAGAATTTTTTTAGGGTCATTACAGACCGAGACCTCTTTAGATGTCTCTGTTAGATTCGACCGCTACCCCTTTAAAGGTCGCGATCAGAGTCACCAGATACCTCTTCAAAGATGTCGGCCATGTGAGTTTGAACTTTGCGGGTGACAATTTTTCACCTCTAAGACACATCGTGACTACATCCGACCTTGTTCAACAAAAAAAAAATACTCACACAACACTTGGTGACCTAGTACAGGTGTTCAACAATGACAAAACCGAGAAACAGAGAGGAATGAGGGGTGTTGGGTGAGGACGAGGATGATGTGGTGAACAAGGGTATTTTTGGAATTTTGAAAAAAAAAATTGGAGTAAATTAAGTAAAAAATAGGGTAAACAAAATAAAAAAATTCAAAAAGGGAGTACAAGAAGCAAAAGGTGAGGTCTGAATAGCTGTTGCCTTTAATTTCATTGATTGGGTAGGAAGAGAGGTTGGACAGGTTAAAATAGTAGCCCTATAATTAAATAACATAGAAAAGAGACTGACTAGACTTGCGTTGACTTCTCGAAGATTTGAACAGGGGTCTACGTAGGCTTAAACTGGGCAGAGACCCAGTTTGATGGGCTGGGATCTTTACAATGTCTATTCTATGTGGCAAGAAATCAAAGTGAAGGGTATCTACCACAATGTCTACATCTAGATATTGTGGTGGACATTGTCTCCACTGCCACATCGTCATTGTTTGTTATAAAAAAGTCAAAAAAGTAACAATTTATGTTTTAAATCCACGTTACCCATTGTAGATCATTTTGGAATATGAATGTCTATCTAATACCATATGGGATAGATATCCTTCCCACATCATGACAACGCACCAATCTATGCTCTACATCTACATTATTATTGAAGATGCTCTTAATGAAAAAGAGTTCCTCATAAGGATTCCTTGCCAAAAAATGATGCAAATTTCACGTAGGAAATTATAAATTAGAAAAAACATTTTTTCATGGAGATCTCCCAAAATTCCCGCGGTGAAAATGATATAAAATTGAACCTTTCTTTCCTTTTAAATTACATGTACCTGGCTAGATTAACAATTTTTTCCAAATACAATTACAAAAATGAGTTTCCTTATTTCTTCAATTTACCAAACTAAAAACATAAATGTTCTAAGAATCACAAAAAGTCTATAAATATAAATATATGCCAGCCCATTCTTATTAATTCATAAATAAATGAGTTTCCTTCTGTCTTCAATTTACCAAACTAAAAATCATGAATGCGATAAGATGAACATAAATCTATAAATACCAGCCCTTCCTTATAGTTTAGCCTCACCTTAGAACATAAATAAAAATAAGAGAAGATACACTTTGAAAACAAGTGTCTACCATGAACTTGATTGTAAATTTGCTACTGCTATTTTCTCTTCTCTCCATCTTCAATGTTGGTATGACTTTTAACAAGTGTTGATCTTATTCTAACATGCTTTGTGGTTATATACGGTTACAAGAATTATTAGAATAACATGAATTGATATACATCAACTTATACATTGTTAGATACACCTTGTATCATGTGTTTTCCATGATATGGGGTGCATCTGTTGAGTATGTGGTTGACGTCCTACTTCATGGCATCCTAGGTAGCTAGCAAATTTGGTGTAATTTTTATTATTGCAATTTATTAATTTTTTATTTTTTTACAAATGCTTTATTTTTATCAAATTCTTACAATTGCTTTGCATTAATACTATATTAATTTTTGTTAATATTATTTTTTAAGAGGATTTATACATTGTTGAATATTTTGAGTAGGATGCGTGGCAGAGGAGATGTGTATGATCGAAATTCCAAAAGCAGAGCCATGTGAGCCGGTGAATTGTGCAGGGGCATGTGTTCATCGTTTCAAGCATGGATTGGGTCACTGCGCTCCAGACGATCCTAATCGTTGTTTGTGTTCTTATGACTGCCATAGGCGTCGACCTCCCCATCAATATCAAGAAAAATGACTAGCTTTGGCTTTCCATGAAATAAAGTGAAGCATCATGTGTTTCTTATTAATAAATAAATTAATTAATTTTCAACATTATTGCCAATTAAGTTGTCAATTATCCATTTTTCTATTTTTTAAATATTATATATAAAAAAAAATTTTAAGAGATATTTATTGGTTATTGATACTCCCAATGACTACCGTTCATTAATACTAGTTTAAGTTGTGCCCGCGAGCAAATTTTAACGTTTAATGATAAAGATAATGAACTAACATTTTAAAATTTTCACAATAAATTGTCGTTTGCTTTCTAATTGAAAATGATTTTCTTGTATAATCATTCAAAAACTGAATAATATATAAAGATGATAATTATGAGTTTAGAGTTACAATTAAAGAATTTTTATTAATAAGATGACTCAATTCTAAGTCGAATCAAAGAGCACTTGGACCTTATTGTTTTGCCATTTTTAAATATTTCTCGTTCTGATAATGAGGCTGTCCATTCAATTTTAGAAGCAAGATTATTTTTTTTCGGTAGGTTAGAAGCAAGATTTATAATATGTGTATATGTAAATAGGTGTCCATGGATCAATACATGCCTTATTTTAATTCAAGTTTTATTGGATGGTTTCGATAAGGTACAATAAATTGATTGATTTTTTCTTTTATCAAAAACAATTTCATTGGTGGAAGGAAAATTTTTAACAAATTCTAAAGTAGTTTTTAGTTTTTCTTGTATAATCTTTCATCACACTAGACATGAATTCTCAATTACTATAATTAATTATTTTAACTATTCCTATATTCACAATATAAAACTTAAGCTCAAACGTTGTGACCAATTGCGGAGCCAAACTACTTGGCCAGATGCAGAGCCAAGTTAGTCCCACGTCGATTAAAAAAACTTCATAAAAAAGTATATAATTAATTAACCCTTTCCAAAATGACACATTTTGAGATAAAATCTTATACCTGAGAGTTGAATGTGTTTAAGTTGAGGACAATATCAGTGCTAGTAGAGGAGATCTACGAGATAACGCATGCGTGTGAGGCAGGGCCGTGAGAATTTGATATATGAAGCTGCTAAAACACAATTTCTTGAGATTTTAATTAAAGTAACACTAAAATTAAGTTGATGAATGTAATTTACCTTTATCGCATATAAAGTAAAATTAAAAAAAAAAAAATAGAAAGAGAAGATGAGACGAGATGCATACACAAAACCAAAATTGAAAGCTCGTCTCACGTGTAAAGAGGGTCGAGTGAGCGATTAGCAAGTATGGGTCGAGGCCGATATTTTAGACTTTAATCAATTTGTCATTAAGCATATGTAAGGGCAAATGGGGTACATCCAAAAGTTTTAGGGGCCAGATTGTACATGACAAAAATTGTAGGTGGGGTAGGGGGCCAAGATATTTTTTTCTTTATGAAAAAGGGCCAACGAACATAGAGGCCGGCTATGTGCACCCCAGTCAACACTCAGGGCACCCCATTTACAAGGGCACCCATCGAATTTATCAGGGCACCCCCAAATTGGACGAAAATGCCCTTGAACCCTAAGGCTGAGGCACCCCACCTATTTCGGCTATACCCTAAACCTTATAACAGGTTTCCATTTTTTTGAAACCTCATTTCCTACAAAAGCTCTCATTACCATCGTGATTTGGAGGTGAAATCAACTAAATCTCATATTTTTCATCGTTCTCTCCCATATATTCCTGGTTTTTTCGAGTTGGACAAGTTTTTTCACCCAGTTGAAGTGGTCAGCGGCTAGGGACAGGTTCAAATTTGAGTTCATTATGAAATCGAGAGGGAAAGTAAGGTACGTTTGAGTTTTTGTTCGATTTTATGTTCATTTGGTTCGTTTTCTTTGTAGTCGTCTATGTAAATGCTTCAATATCTGGGTTTTCTTGCAAACCCTAAATACTCGGCCACACAGGACCGTGATGTAGTCATTAATCTCATAAATACCATACTAAAACTTATGAGTACTTCTCGTTTGTATCCAAACGACACTTAGCCCATATAAAATTTCATTACATTTCGGACACAAGTAACTGAGATTCTTGTTTTTGTTTCGGTGGCAGTAAACCAAAGCTCGTATATTACTTGTGCGTAGGTTTAGTCTCGGAGGATAAATACCGATACTTAGTGATATATCTCAGTTTCGTCATACCGAAATTTTGCCTTAGGTTTCGGTTATGGTATACCGACATTTTTGTTTTGCTATCGGTTATGCTATACCGATTCAGTGTTGAAAATATATTTTTTTGGGTTTTTTTTTTGCTGCACAAGAGATTATATGGTTACAATGGCTTTCTCTATCAGATATGGCTCGAGGAAAATGTACTGTTTCTAGAGAGGATGTCGATGGAGAGCCCACGAGAGAACAACGAGCACGAGCACAACGAGCGTCGGTCATGGCTGTTGCTCCTTCTGGTCCTACTACTCCTGTAGCTCCTTCGCTATTGCTGCTGCTCCCTCTGCTTGTGATGTCCGTGGTAAGAGGAAGGCACAGACTGCATCATATCGAAAGGTGAAAGTGCAAGCTGCTGAGGGTGTACGTGGACGCAGACCGATGAGGGATAACGTCGAGGATGAGGCATCTCATGTCCCTGTGGGGAGCAGTAGTCGGGGTGGTGCCGACGGGGATTAGGCCCGCAGGGCAGCAATGGAAGAAACCACCACATCCCAACCACAAGTAACTAGGAGTAGTAGCGGTGTTGTTGGTGGGAATGTTGTAGAGCCCGAAGATGACCCATCTGCTCCTTTCCCTGGCGGTCCTATTGACCGCTCTATGTTGAAGAGTGTTAAGGATCATGTTGCGGCAGCAATTTGGAATAATGAGGTATGTAGCCTTTTTTTGGCAAAATATCAATTCATTTTCAACCAAATTATTACTTTTGCTATTCATATACGATAATGTATTTATGAATTATGTTTTTTTTTGTAGCATCGACCGTTGCTTAAGTGGATAAACCACGGGGCTCAAATAGCTGAGTGGGATTTGCAATCTTGTCACCCCGACACCCAAGGACTGCAAAGAATCATTCAAAGGTCGGGTTTGGCTCCACTAATAGACTGCTCCTATCGGAAGGCCAATAAAGAGGTGATATCAGCTTTTGTCGAGTGGTGGCAGTTGGAGACCAATACATTTCATTTACCATTTGGTGAAATGTCCATCACGCTCGAGGACGTGAGCATTTTACTGAAGATCCCAGTGACGGGCAAGGTGGTGGCGGTTGAGAATTTTTCAAGGTACAAAGAGGAGTCCCGCAAGGATGCGATTGAGTTAGTTTCAAAACTGCTCGGGGTTTCTCCTGACGAAGCAGAGGAAGAGGTTAACATTACGAAGGGTCTCACAGTGCGAGTAGTTTCGCTGAAGAGTCGTTTTTGCCCACCCAAGTCCAAGTCTTCCAGCACTTCCTGTTCTCCTACTACGTACCCTCCAGTGGAATGCACTGCACGTGCATACTTTTTGTACTTGCTCTCTTGCACCCAATTCGCCGATAAGAGTGGGCCACGAGTTTCAATTTCATTACTGAAGCTTCTGGAGAACTTGGATGAGGTCGGGACTTACGCATGGGGTGCTGCTGCTCTAGCTTATCTTTACCGTCATCTCGGGTCAGCCACCAGGGTAGAAGTGTCGCAGATTGCAGGGTACCTAACTTTGCTCGAGATACATATTTCTTGTGCATTACTTGTGAATCGGCCAATACAAATCCAGTACTTTTTTATTTTTGTTGATTCTTTTTTTAAGGATGGGTATACGAGCACTTCCCACTCCAGCTTGCTGCGTCGAATGCGAAATACGTGGACCACCTTCAGCCACGTGTCTCGAGGTGGGTACAGAAACACGAAACGGTAGCTAACGTAGACAAGCTAAGTAGTATTCGTAGGACCCTTGATAGGTTACGACCAAGTGAGGTACTTTGTTTTATTACTATGAGTTTGATATTCCAATTTATCAAACTTCATATTTTAATATAAATTGTTTGTTTCATTGGTGCAGGACAGGCGGTATTGTTCTACCGATGGCCTTCCACTCTGGTTGTCTGAAGTACATAGAAGTTGTGCAGCCATACCATCCGGAGAGGTTCCTTCGACAGCTTGGCCATGTTCAAGGAATACCGCAGTCTCCACATCACCCCCTCGAAGCAAACCGAGGCCGCACTGCAATGAAATACTCGGTTAAGTACTCATTCCAACCGGAGAATTGGGAAAGGTGGCGTAGCCATTCACTCTCTGTTGAAGATCGAGGGGAGAAGGCAAGGTTCGAGTTCATGGCTGCACCAGAATATCTGCCATGGTTCACACGAGTTTCACATCCTACCATTGAGAACCCAACGCACAGTGATGACTTCCCTGATACGGTTGGTGATAATGAGTTATTGGAGGTAAGAGGCTTGCAACCATTTGAATTTAAGTTGGTTTATCACATTTCTTTTGAATTTTTTATTCATAGTTTCTCTATTGGTTTTGAACAGCGTAATCGACGGGCATTTGATAGCGTATTGGCATAGATAGACTTGCCGGCAGGTATGGCCAAGATGGAGGCTGCTGAGAAAATGGCGAATGATGTTGTGGACTACTTGACAGGTAGGCGTCTAGGTACAGGTACCACCACCACCACGACTAACACCACAACACTGAGTGCACCTACTGCTCCTTCACAACATGATAGTATCCCAACCGAAAGTGTGCCTATCCCAAGTTCTATTGAGCCTTCGGTGAGAAAGAATGCCCCTCTGCCCACCCCAAGTTCTAGCCAGCCACCTAAGAGGAAGCCCCCCACGACAACATATGTTAGTCGCAAAGCGAAGAAAGAAAAAGAGCTCAAGTGAAAAAACATGTTGTTTGTCTTGTTCATTTGGTATTGTTTAACTTGTTTGGTATTTGATGATGGATGATGTTTAACTTGTTAATTTGGTAGTGTTTACCTTCTTCGGTATTGTTCTATTGAAGTGATAATGTTTGACTTGTTGGTCATGTTTGAATTGATGTGTTCTACTACTACTATTTGTTGTTCTATTTTTGTCACTGCCATGTTTGCAATAAGTTACCACAGAGAAATCCACGGCCACGCAGGAACGAGAACTACTGAGAATTATCGGTTATGCATGACCGTGATTAGTCCATTGAGCTCGATCGCCTTCATGCGAACACTGCCATATTGGCCAAATTTTATATAGTCTCGGTCATGCACACCTGCAAGTATTGTCTAAATTACGGTCATGTGGTACCGAAACTTATGTATGGTCTCGGTAGTTCATCACCGAGATTATTACGCAATGATTACACATAACGACTCGGCCTCCTATTATCACAATTTTACAGATAAAATCGGTTACGTCATTCCGTAATTCATGAATTAGTCTCGGTGATGCACAACCAATTGTTAATTAAGGGTCTCGGTTGCATTTGACCAATGCTCACATGCAAGGAACACACATTGAATCGGCCACATACTACCGCAATTATTTGCGGTAAATCAGTTATAATGTTCTGTTACAATGGTCTACTTTTCGGTCATCTATCACTGTAATTTAGCAAGAATCTCGATGTCATGTAACCGAAGTTTTTAGGGCATCCCATTGATGGCTGCTCACGAACCTTAATGTCTAAGATTACAATTGGTGTCACGGTTCTGTATGTCCGAGACTTGAGGGTAGTTTTCAACCTTCTGTAAGTGATCCTTTAATTGAGAGTACAAACTTGGCATATCATGAATTTATCCATTCAACAAACATCAATTCAAGTTACATACATCAACAAAAGTACACAAAAGCATCATGCCAAGTTTTGAAGACATAATATTCATTCAACAACATCAATTCAAGTTTGCCAAACATTCCAAAAATAATTTACTATGTGATTTGCTTAAGGAGACGCTAAGTCTACCATGAAGGGCGTGTGTAGATGAGAAGATTGAACCGGGACTTGTGCTTGGATGTTAATTCTAAAACCCCACCCTTGAGCATCAACATTCGCAAAGGTCTTCCACACCAAGAATACAGGGGGAACCGGTGCATTAGGCTTGAATATGACCTGTCAAATGGAGGAGCAACATAAAAGAAAGAATAAGTAACGTGCATTAGCATATTAACCAAAATTTGAAACAAACACTAAAAACTTACCCTAACCTAATGAGTGTCGTTGACATTTGTAACGCCAATAACTACCCGATCTTTCATAGGCGAAGGGGCATTACGTAGTGGAAGAAATGTCAAGCAACAACCATATGACACGTTGACAAGCACAACATTAAATGTTGTTGCAATTAGAAATCCCATGTCTGGAAGGGTCATCCACTTATCGGACGTGACATCCTTACCTTCAAAGAATTGCATAGCTCCCTTAACTTGGTCGAAGTAACTTCCAAGCAAATCCTTCCAAAACTCTTGGTTCTCTTATAGTTCGTTATCCATAACTGTTCTAACCCTTTTCCAACCATCTATGTCTGAGAATCCAAGACCGGCGGCAACACAACGGAAGCTACAATTTCCATCGCTACCCACATTTACTGTAGTCTCAACATGTTGAATCCAATCCGGTTGTATAGTGTGAATGAGTCCAATCTCAGATACTCCCATAGATGCCCCACGTGTTCGATGTACTTTATTCCTAACTTGTTTTACTTTCCTTCGCGCACTGGCTGCCTCAGCGGGTGTAAGTACATATTCAAAGCCACTTGGATCTCTCGTCGTAGAAGTATCATCTTCCTCGGCTTTCCTCTTCATCCCTCTCTTCCCTTTCTTCATTTTCTTGCTCCCTATAACATAATTACCAAAACTATCAAGACTCGGTCTCCCCCTTGTCTTCACTTTTGCCTATGGTGCAATACATGACGTCAAGGAAGGACAACTAATCTCTCTTAGTTGTTGAATAGTCCTAGCACGCGAATCCTCATCAACGAATGTTTCAAACTTAGACACAACTCTTTGAAGCTCGTCATTCAAGTTATAGGCAGTCCGATTCACTGATGCATCAGGTACCATACTCAACTTCTGCCAATACACATGTATGTCTTCAAGTGGTATAGGTGAACCAGCTAAAATATGTACATTAAGCTCGTGTGCACACGGAAGCCCACAAGTGGTACATAGGTCACAACCACATAAGCTCCGGTCTGTCCCAACATTCACCCCACGTTCAACCTCATTACGAATCAACTTAAGCACTTTCAGGGATACATAACCCCGCAAACGGCGATACAATCCATCCATATATCCATGTTGCACAACATTCAAACTAACCTCAAATGACAATTTGATCCTGTTATGTTGTATGTCTAACATTCCATGAATTACACTCCACAACACCTCGAAGTTTGCAGTACATGTGCCGAGATGCTGTTTGAGAGTGGAATGTGTAGACTCAACCCTTTGCGTTGTGGTTTCTCCAAGATGAAAAAGTGGATTTGTCCATGCACGTACAAATCTATTCTTGTAATCCCGCAACCAAGTATCCTCCAAATAATTAAGCAGACCTTTCACATCTGCATACTCAACACGTAAGGTAGCCAACATAAGCTTGAATGATGCTTCGATCGTAGCATACATCAAATCCGTCCACCTCTTATTGAAGAGTTGAAAGTCATCATTTCGTGCGAACATCTTTTTGGTGTTGGTCAACACCATTTTGTTGATATGCCATGTACAAAGCTAGTGGGAACATAGTGGAAAAACTTCTTCGATTGCATTAATAAGGCCCAATTCTCTATCAGTGACAAAAACACTAGGTGTAGGCCACCCATCTAGTAAACCTCTCAAAATGTTCAATGCCCATGTGTAGTTCGACATAGTCTCTGAAGATAAAAAACAAAACCCAACCGAGAATGTAATATCTGTCAAAGTGGCCCCAACAATCTCCAACAACGGCAATCGGTACCTATTGGTCTTATATGTGCAGTCCATTAGAAGAACGTATGGAAAAGACCTCAATAAGTTGATGGAGTCAGGATGGGACCAAAACAAGTTTGTAACTACATTCGATTTGGGGTCCTTCCTATGCCATGACAGATACATATTGTCTTCCAATAAATGTAAGAGTAGTTGCATTTGAGTTCTCCCACCAGCTTCTTTAATTCGATTCCTTTGTCGTGCATTGTATATTGTCCGCAATGTTGAAGCATTGTTCTTATCCCTTTGCCTCAAAGTGTTTAGGATCTGTTGTGGCCTAATATTAGCCTTACTCATCTGATCCAAAATAGCTGCCTCATCCTGAGTCAATCTTCCAGTATATGAGTGCCCTTCCAAGGAATTCACAGAGTTGTGGTTGTGCATACCACATACCACACTTACATACCAATATGAGTCTGGGTGTTCCTTGAGTTGAATAAGAAAAGGGCACTGACATTTTTTCGCAACGGTGTTTGGTCTTATGTTGTCCTCTTCCTCTGTGTTTGTCAACTTACGTGGTATCTTCTCAATTAATTCAGCTTTAGCAATTCCAACTCTTTGGGAAATACCCCTATATGTTCTAGATCTCTCACACGTAATTTTGACCCTTCCCCTACGGCCATTCCCTCCGGCATCAGACTTCTTTGTAACCAGGACAAACGTTCTAGCACGTCCTGTCTCTTGAACCCATT
Source organism: Stephania japonica (assembly GCA_039657345.1). Lineage (NCBI taxonomy): Eukaryota > Viridiplantae > Streptophyta > Magnoliopsida > Ranunculales > Menispermaceae > Stephania > Stephania japonica. The sequence goes on from CM077559.1 coordinate 41,154,184, forward strand.
TGAGTGCCTCTTTTCTAGTTTGAAATGGTGCCTCCCATTTGAAAAGATAAGAGATATCTTCAAATGCACTTGTCGATGTTACTTCCTGCAAGAAAGATTCAAATATCATAAGTACTCGGTGTTAAAAGTTAGAAAATCCTTAAAAACGCAATTCTCGATAGTACAGGTCCGACACGTAAAGGATAGTTTCGGTAGGTCACAACTGAGAACATTCAATATATCTCGGTACACGACCACCGAGTCCACTAGCAACCCTTTACATAAAATGTTCGGTTATCTACTACTGAGAATTACGTTTAACTATCGGTTGTGTGTCACCGATATATATATAGATATCTCGATCCTGTGTGGCCGAAACAATCGTGTACGTGGTACATTTGCATATTGAGAAACCCTAGACCTAAAAGAAACTTTAAAACTCACCTCCAACTGCCTCGATTCATCCTCACTTGGGTTTTGTTCATCCATTGTACACTAAAACACCAAATGATTTGCTCCAAACCCTAAGTAAACGAGAATCATCAAACACCACCATTGTCAACACTAAAACACACCAAACGCAAGATTCAAACACTCAAAAACTGAACAATGGATGAGGATACCGACCTTGTATAAACTCTTTCAGCCAATGACGTCATGACCGATCGTCGATGGGACCGAGGTATAGGGATTGAACGGGATTAACCAAGCTCAAAAATGGGGTAGGGTGCCTTGGTAATTCTGATTTTTTGGGTTTTTGTTGTAGATTTAGGTTAAAGGGCACATGAGTCATTACACATACAATTGAAAAAAATGGGGTGCCCTGAGTGTTGACTGGGGTGCACATAGCCGGCCTCACGGATATATGACCAGGGGGTTATAAGTGACAAAATTTGGTAACGAACATATTACCAGGGAGTTAAGAGCCAACATACATATGACCAGGGGTTATAACGGACAAATGAAAAAGGGCCTTCGTCCGCCTCCGGTGTATTCAATAAGTTATTTACCTTATATTTTCATGAGTTTTGTTCCCCTTGAGTTTGCGATTGTTTCATCAGTGTTTATTTGTCAATTGGTTGTTATGTTTACGGATTAGTTTTAGGGTTTGTTGAAAGTGACGGTCTCAATGGTGCCGGTCACACAGACCTCCCATGTCTTGCTTTGATCCTCCATGTATGGTTCCCATTGTAGCACAGTTAGTGGCAAAGGTGTTTCACTGCTCATGATTGGCTGCAAACAAAATATTTACCGTATAATCATTCAACAATGAATAATGAAACTTATAAATAACATATAACGAGTAATGTAAAGAACTCACCCTCACAAAATGTTTTCTCCCAATAAAGCATAGCTAGATGAAGCGTTTATCGGCTAAGAAGGGTGTCGCACTTCTCGTGGGAAACCATACATTGGACTCAGTCATACTCAAGACAACAACACCCATCCCACAACAAGACTAACACTAGTAGACGATATTTGACCACCCACCATCTTGTACAAATATCGATGTTTTCTACGTTATATAATGTACATATAAATGGTGGTATATGTAGTAAATGTGTAGGGTATTTGTAGTATGTCGGACAGACATAACCGCACTTCACATTAGGAGACGGTACATTACCACTAATAGGCATGTACAAATATCAGTTTTTCCGTGGCCGAATTTTCAATGTAATGTAATGTATATATACTAGTGAGGTACATGTAGTAAATGTGTGGGGTAATCGTAGTATGTCAGTGGAAAGAAACTATTGTGTTTTAAGCAGACAGTTCTGCTAATATATCACGGCCCAAATTCCTAACCCTTGATTAATTCCTTAATCAGGATCACTGACCCATGACGTGGCACACGCGTGAGATGCGCATACCGACCAAGGCACATGATCGAGGTATATTTTATATTTTTTGTGGTGTATGCCTAGTGTTATGTAAATGTGTAGACTAATTAAGTCAATTCATGTAGTTATAAGCGTCGAGATGCAAATGGCGACGCGCCTCGAGTTATGTGCGAGCTAGGGGACCAGGTAGCTAGACTGGTGGTAAGTTTAAACTTAGTCAAATGTAATTCAATTAAGTTATTTCATACCATTTAGTATTTGAAATAATGCAAATCAAGTTAGATGTCCTATAGTTGTTAACAAAAAATTGAGAAACATAGGACGTACCTCAAGATACGTGTCAGCACACATTCCCATGAGACTTATGTCAACAATGTGAGTCACTTGGCAGGAAACTTGAGGAGGTAGGAGTCATTGATAGCCACAAGATCAACCTAAACTTAAGTGGAAACACACTTGATTAAAACCCCCACTATATATACCACACTTAAGCCATTTCTTTTGCTTCTCATTGCATGTCTCTACAACAATGAAATTCAGAGTTCATAATGTTAGGAAATGTGCATAGGTTAATCCATTAATAGTCTTTATGAATACATTTTAGTCAATAAAATAGAGGATTTCATTTGCTATTTATTATAATTGATTTGCATGTTTACATTATAATAAAATCCATGGGTATTTACAGAAATATGGTAAATGTCCCTAGTTGATTATTATACTGGGAACTATAATGAATTAAGACTAGTGTGAGTCTTGATTGATGATCATACGATGATCATACGTATAGGAATACGAATCAAGATCATGAGTACTTGTTAGGGAACAAAGTACTGGACCGACCCGCTATGAGAACATCACATGGATTAAGTCATAGTTGTTTCTCATGATATGTATATTATTCAGTCTTTTGACATGAGATTACCAGAGACTTCAACATTAGGAATACAGTGATTTGACGCAATCAAACGTTGTCTTTAACCGGACGATTATAAAGGTTGTGATTGGTTACTGTGTGAATAATGTGGTGAAGTTATGTAATCGAGATAAAATTTGTCCCTCTCATATAGAGAGAGATATCCAGTGGATCCCTCGATGTGTTAGACTGTAAAAAGGCCTAGTTTAAGTGAATTGATATTGATCAATGTCACTTGGATGTTTTCAGTCTTCTTGGAGATCGAGGCTAGTACGATCGAACATGTTGGATGACAATTCCATGCCTTATATTTGATCAAAAGGATATCGTATGACAAAAGGATGTTATATACATTATTGATTAGGTTGTATCGATTTGATCTTTGTACAACTTGGGTAGTCATAATGTCTTGCTAGAGACCGCTTATGACTTGTATACCAAAATGTGTTTTGGTACACTGCCAACGTTGTATGAGCCTATTGGGTCGCACACTAAGAATGGTTTTGCGAGATTTTAAAATGGTTCGGAAGAATGAATTTTATACGATAAAATTCATGACAGAAACGTCCCTGTGGTGTATTACACTTACACTTCTTGAGTAGGGGTATATGTGTAATTTACTTAATCGTCTATATACAAGCATTGTATAAATAGACGTTTTAAGTTACAATACATGTATGAAAAATTAAGGGCCAAAATTCTAATTTTCGTTTTAGAAACGAATTAGGGTTGACTGGTATGTTCTGAATTGTTTTGGAGAGAAATCAAATGTTTGGTTTTCTCTCGAAGCTAGCACTTTAAATCTCGGCCGCCGTTCGTGTGTTGACAGCTAGTAGAGGGCGTTCGTCATTGGCAGCGCTTTAAAGATCGATCAACATTCTGAAAGGTATATTGCAACCGAGGTACGATTTAGTTTTCATAGTTTAAACATTTTAATGGAATCAGATTCGGATCCTGTTGGGGTTTTTCTCAAAATTGTTTTGAAATTTTCGCTGCATATGAACCCCAAACACCATCACATAAGTGGCTGGTAAAATTGAAATCATGAGTAGTGTGTGAGAGGGAGTGATCAACCAATGAGCAAACAAGTGATAAGGATCAAACCACCCTCCTAGGTAAGCTAAACCTCCTCTTTCCTTACTCCAAATTTTGTAATCTAAGTATGGAATCATGGGGGTTTGTGTAAAATCAGTTTCAAAGAGTTATTCATGGCCCAAATTTGTAATCCTAGATTTTAGCTGTAATCCGGTCACTGACCCATGACGTGGGACCCACGTTGGGACACGAGCACTAAGGCACGTGGCCGAGATATATTTTATATATGATATGGTGAATGCTTAGTGAATTGTATATGTGTACCTTATACCCAGAATTATTAAGTGTGATAGTGTCGACGATTCGGCGGGCACAAGAAAGTGCCTCGAGTTGCGTGCGAGATGGGAACCGGGTAGCAAGACTTGTGGTAAGTCTAAATTTAGTCAAATGTATATTAATTAATTTATTTCATAACATAAGGTATTTAATTAATGCACATCAAATTAGATGTCTTATAGTTGAACAAAAAATTGAGGAGACATGGATATGCCTTGGGATGTGTAATAGCACACACTCCCACTCAAATGTGTCAAAAAGGCGAGTCATTTGGGTTGAATTAGTGGAGGTGTAGGAGTCTTGTATGACCATTAGATTGTTGTAAGGATGTGTGAACACATTGGACGCAAACATTAGTATAAATACCAAACTTAGACCATTTTCTTCATTTGCATGCCTTCCCCAAACAAGAATTCAGAGCTCCTAGACTAAGACTTGTACCGGAAATTTACGAATCAAGGAGGGATTAATCAATCAAAGAGACCAAAGTGTTATGATCATCAGGCTTCAACCATAGGTAACAACTTTACAAGTTCATACTCTTAAATTTTGGAATTTGAGCTATGGATCATGGGGTTTTGTGTACAAAAGTTTCAAATGAGTTTTTAAACTATTTTGAATCAAAATGGAGCCTTGAATTTGGTTGTCAAATGTGCATTTTCAGTTTTCACAAGTTTTGCTTGAAATGGGGGTTTATGCTTTAAAATTCGGGCTTTCTTTCAAAAAACGAAAATATGTTGAAAAGTTTGAACAATGCCACTATTTTTTAATCAAAAGAGTTTTATTAAAATCTAGAATTTCTAGCAAACTTAGTTCAACACTGATTTTTAGCAAAATCCCCATGTTCTTAAAGTTATATCTCAATGCATGCTTAATCTTGTTAATTAATGCACATACTTTGATGTTGGGAGTTTTTGGTGAGACAACAACATGGCTGTAACAACCCCAAATTTTTAACTGACTTGTGTTACACGTGTCAGGATTGTGACCCGGCTACATGGATACTGGACGGTATTTCAAACTTCGGTAGTCGACGCCGAGGTAATTTTATGATTCTTTGACTTTGTGTAATAGTATTATAGTATTCTACGGGTCTCGAGCCGTTTGGGCTATGTTTCAATTGAGTGAGATGTCGCCTAGTTTATACGGGGTTTTTCGGGAACCGTTTTAGTGGATTTTATAAATAAACAAAGCCAAATGAAAAACATGACCTAAGTTGAGGAAATAAAACTTTAACAATAAAGTATAATATAAGCATGAGGGAATTTATTCAAATCCCAAGAGTGGGACCGCCTCGAGAAGCGTGTTGAACGCGGAGCACGGTGCACCGAGTAGGCGAGAATTTGTGTAACCTTATTGGTAAATTAATAAAATTAATGGGGTTAATTTAAAAGGTTAATATGGATAGGATTGTTAAAGTGACACAAGTGAGTGAGGAGAGCCATTGGATGGTCATAGAGATGGGGATGTGTGTTAGATTAAGAGGATAAGCCAAATGACCCATAAGGGTAGCTGACCAAGGGTTGGACAAGTGAGAGTTTAAGGGCAAAAGGGTCATTTCCCATTGTTTACACCCATATAAAAACAATATGTTGTTACAAACCCTAATCACTATTCATCACCTCCAACCACACAAGCCGTCACTATTCACCTCTCCTCTCTCTCCTCTCGCCACTGCCGCCACACCACCGGAGACGCCGACTCCGACGAGGTGAGACTCTCCCTCTCTTTCTCTCACTGCTCACACGTCCCTCCCTCACCTCACGGACTCTCTCACTCTCGGCCTCACGTTCTCTCCTCCACCTTGCTCGGCCTCCATGCTGTGACAACTCGCCCCTCCGATTGGATCACCACCACCGCCACCCACTACGACCACCTACCTCTCCACCACCACCGAAAAACACTTAGGAAAGCTTTTCCTCCACTCTCTTCCTTCTCTTCTCTCTCTCGGCAGTTCAAGTGTTCTCTCTCACTCTCGACTATTTTTCTCTCTCGTCTCCCAGTCACCACAGTCACCCTCACGGCACTGGACCTCGGCCACCCACCGGAGACACCAAGGTGAGCTCGACCGTCCCTCTCTCTCTCCCTCTCCACTGTTTTGTGCTCTTCGCACTGTTCTCACGTTATTTTTTTTTAAATGGATTGTAGGATTGCTATTACGTGTAACCACTGGTTTTGGGGGGGGTCCTGACCGGAGGTCGACCTCCGGCGACGCTGCTGGTCGGAGGTGACCCCATGTGAGTTGTGTTGGAGTATGTGGGTGTGGTTATTTGAAGTGTATGTGGACTATTGTGTGCATATAGGTGACGGTTTTGGTGATTATATATGTGTGGGGTGCGTACAGTGTGTGTATGTGCGCACCCCAGTTGGGGTGTGGGTGTGTGCACTTTAGTGGGACGGTTTATGGGATGTATGTGTGTGAGTTTCAATTTACATGAGTACATATATGTGGCTGTTGTGTGGTGTGAATGTTGTGTAAGGGGTGTACACTGTGTGTACACCACAGTGGGGTGTACACAACACTGTATGTGTACACCACAGTGGGGTGTACACAACAGTTGTATATATGTGGAATGGACAAATGTGTATATAATATAGTTTTAAATAATAAAGTAATGTACTAATGAATGTGAACATGGTAAATCACAGTGGGGTACACCCAGCGGGGTGTGCGTGCACAAGACAGCGGGGTGTGTGAAGTGTTAGTGTGCACACCAGTGGGGTGTACACATCAATTGTGTTTGTGTGACCATAATGTATATTATTGTAGGTTTAAGAATAAGTAAACAAGATTATAAGTATAGACATTTGTATTAAATGAATATGGACTTGTAAAAAGGCCCAACAAGGGCCCAATCCACTCATTTTTTATATAAGTCCATAACAAGTCTCAATTGATGGTGTATGGGTTGTGTAAAACCCAATAAGAGTTTAATATGATAAGCACAACTTAAGACCCAAAACAAATACATAAAATGTAATAATGAGCCCATATGTCCAGGCCTAATAATTATCCACATATCGAGCCTACTCAGGTGGATATAGGCCTAATGCATGGACCCACCAAGAGCCTAACCAGTATATAAAGGACATCAAAGATAGTATGACTTGCATTAATTAAATGAATTGAAACAAAGTTTCTGAGAATTATCATAAAACTAAATACTAATCCTAAACCTATATTCGGGACTTAAATCGCTGTCAGGTAGTCGAGAAACACGGGAAGTGCGTTAAAGTCTCGGAGTGAGTACCGGGTCACGTTAGATCAGGTAAGTACATGCATGCATCGTATGTGTGTACGTTAGTAGACCAGTAAGAAAATAACATGTGATTTATACCTCCTCTATTTATTGCTTTTATTGCATTGATCCTTTGCTTGATATTCCATTCCATTTTCCTTGGTTGTATGTTCTTGGCATGAGTGTGTGTCTCGAAGGTATCATGTGGTCCCGCACTAACTGGGACAACGAGGGTGCCCTCTGCAGGGGCAACTGACCACCCTTAGTGATGTGTGTACTGGATACTGGATTCGAGAGGTGTTGCGATGCCTCTCGATTTCACGCTGCGCTAGTGTTGTGACATTGCCTGGGGAGATCTTGCGATATCTTTGCCGTATTGCTGTGAAATAGACCACTCATGGGCCTCTTTTGAATCTTAGAACATGCAAAATATCGATTGTTTATCTTTCAGTCTCTTTATCATGCATTTGATTTATTTACTTTCCAGCTATTTCCTTTCCGCATGATACTTAGACTGCTTTTCTTGTTATAATCATAAATTACTGTTACATTCTTCTTGTACTACTAGCAATTTTATTCGGTTACTCACCGTCTAGTTTGTGACGGTGGGTGCAGATAGAGTGGAGAGCAGCAAGGGCAAGGGGCTCTGCCTAGGTGATATACTTTGAGGAGTTGCAGGACGTCTGAGAGACTTTATAGTAGGTGATTATACTTTGTTTGCTGATGTGTATATCGTTTTATACTTATTTTGTTGGGATTATTGAACTTAGTATATCTTTTATGAGACTGGTATCATGTATATATGCCTATCGAATTGTACATGAATACCCGGGGTTTTCCACACTTATAGAAATCCTAATTTCCCTTTGATTGAGTTATTTCCCTTTGTTATAATTGTTTTAGTCTTCCACTGTGTATTTATGCAATAACTCTTTCATAAACTACTGAATTGATTAAGTCGAAGGCTGACTAGACTCGTCAAGTTGCTGAATGATGACTCGGGGCCTGCACGAGTTTAGGCCGGGCGTACCCAATTGCACGGGGAAATTGGGGCCGTCACAGTTGGTATCAGAGCTTAAGGTTATAACGACCTGACTCTTGATTTAAAACACAAACCATTAAGACAGCGGAAGTTTGGAATGGTTGAACTTAGAGTGGAAAACCCTACGATCCTAATTAGAACTTTAGTTTGGAGGGATGAGTTAGGATAAGTCGGATGTGATGTTTATACATATTACGATTGTTGATTGTAATATATTGTATGCGGTAGCTATCCATTGATCCGAAAAATTTGTTTTCTTGTTTAGACGACGATGGCGGATCAGGCAGGTCCGAGCGACGACAACGGGACGACTGATTCTCGATTTATTACTTCGGAGGAGTTCCACGCTTGGACACAGAGGTTTGAGGATCTAGTGAGGTCACTAACGACACCCACACAGACTACCACGACACCATTGACTCCAACTACGCCTTTGCTGCCTGTTTCTACTACTCAGGGGAAGGAGACTCCAGTAGCTACGGCTTCCACCGCCCCGATTCCGTTAGCGACAATTCCTGAGGGAGGAGTTGCTGCGACAGGTAAACAGACCGAGGCGGAGACACCTCCGTTACAGGCTGAGATAGTACGAGCGATAGAGACACCGACTACGCCGATTGCTGCTGCAGAGGTTACTCCTGTCACTACTCTGGAGAAGAGCCCTAGGGCCACTGCTGAGGCGAGGCAGTGGAGAGAATTCAAGAGGCACGATCCTGTTAGGTTTTTCGGTGGTACGGACGTGGCAGCGGCAGAGCTTTTCCTGAAGAATCACGAGAAGATTCATACGATTATCGCGACCGAGGATCACATGAGAGCGACGATCTCCTTATCCATGCTTCAGGGGGAGGCAGATGATTGGTGGACCACCATTGTCACTACCCGAGGCATTCCGCGAGACTGGATCGATTTCAAGACCCAGTTTAATCAGAAGTATTTCCCACCGACAGTGTTACGGGAGAAGAGGAATGAGTTCACTTCATTGCGGCAGTCAGTAGGAGAGACAGTGATGGATTACATGGGCAGATTCATTCAGCTATTACCCTATGCGGGAGGATCAGCAGATTCAGAGGCCGATCGTATCTACTATTTCACTGAGGGTTTGCTACCCGCCATTGGAGGTTCAGTAGTCACTACGGAGCCGGAGACTCTTCAGAGGGCATATGAGCGGAGTTTGGCTAGAATGAGCTACCTGATTTCTCACCCTGAGGAGGCGAGACCGGTCAGATTGGAGACTAGATCAGAGGACCATCAGGACAAGAAATGGAGGAAGAACAGACTTCGTTACCGAGATTCCAGAGCTCCGAGTGTAGGATCCACTGCACCACCTACTCGACTAGTACGGACGACTCCACCAGTGCCGAGCTTTGCTAGTCATCCTCCACAGCCTACGAGACCTGTACAGCAGTCACAGGGACAGTCTACAGTGAGCCGAGATTCTGGTAGAGGAGGTAGACAGAGGTCAAGGCAGACTCAGACTCAGATTCAGAGATCTACACAGAGTCGTGGACAGGGTCAGACTCAGGGTACATAGGATACACATTCAGGCACAGTGTACTCAGCCTGAGAGGACACAGGCACATCATCATCAGCACCAGAGGGAGCGGGTGCAGGCAGCGGTTGAGCCAGATCCGGGGGCGTCCCGAAACCTAGTTGAGGGTATGATTTCTATCTGTAGTACATTCATGCATACCATGTTCGATTCTGGTTCGACTGTTTCGTTTATTTCCGGACATATGGTAGACTTGTTAGGGTTGAGACCCATTAGACTTAGTAGACCCTTGATCCTTAGCACGGCTGCTGGGGACAAGATTTACCCGAACTTTCTATGTGTTAAGTGTCCGGTAGAGATAGAGGGCTACGAATTTCCTGCTGACTTGAGAGTACTTGAGTTTCTCGAGTTCGATGCCTTATTGGGCATGGATTGGTTAGGAGCATACCATGCTTATATCGGTTGTTACGAGAAGACGATCACGATTCCGTTGGCAGACGATACGAAGATTTGCATTCAGGGTACTGCACCATTACTTCCGATCACCAGAGGTAGAGAGGCTACGAATGGCGATGTCGAGATTGTTGCGAGCGTCATGAGTACTGGTGTGAGACAGGAGGTTGACATAGAAGATGTACTGATCGTGTGCGAGTTCACTGACGTATTCCCCAAGGATCTACCAGGATTACCACCGCAGCGGACGATAGATTTCATCGTTGACTTAGTCCCAGGGATTAGACCGATTTCAATACCACCGTATAGGATGGCACCCCGAGAGCTTGAGGAGCTGAGGAGTCAACTAGATGAATTACTAGAGTTGGGCTTCATCAGTCCTAGTATGTCGCCATGGGGAGCACAAGTGTTGTTTGTCAAGAAGAAGGACGGTAGTTTGAGGCTTTGTATCGACTACAGGCAATTGAACAAGGTTACAGTGAAGAATAAGTACCCGTTACCGCGCATTGACGACTTGTTTGATCAGTTAACTGGAGCGCAGTGGTTTCTAAGATAGATCTGAGATCAGGCTATCACCAACTTAGGATCAGGGCTGAGGATCAGGAGAAGACAACATTCAGCGCGAGATACGGTCATTTCCAGTTCACAGTCATGCCGTTTGGATTGACTAATGCGCCGGCGATGTTCATGGACCTGATGCACCGAGTGATGAGGGAATTCCTAGATCGATTCGTGATTGTGTTCATCGACGTCATCCTCATCTATTCCAGGACTCGTGAGGAGCACGAGGGACATCTACGTACAGTGTTGCAGACTCTGAGGGACCACCGACTCTATGCTAAGTTTTGCAAGTGCGAGTTTTGGCTACCAGAGGTTAGATTTTTAGGGCACGTAGTTGGAGCGGACGGTGTTGCCGTTGATCCAGAGAAGATTAGAGCCGTGATTGAGTGGCCTACTCCGACTACCGTGACTCAGATTCGCAGTTTCCTTGGCTTAGCAGGTTACTATCGTCGATTTGTGCAAGATTTCTCCAAGATCGCCACACCAATGACGAAACTGACGCAGAAGAACGCGAAGTTTGATTGGAACGAAGAGTGTGAGCAGGCATTCTGTACTCTGAAGGAGAAATTGACGACCGCACATGTCTTAGCATTGCCCGAGACCAGGAAAGACTTAGTTGTGTATACCGATGTGTCGAAGATTAGTTTGGGTGGTGTGCTGATGCAAGAGGGCATAGTTATCGCTTACGCATCTCGACAGTTGAAAGTTCATGAGAGGAACTACCCGACCCACGACTTAGAGTTGGCAGCGATTGTATTTGCATTGAAGATTTGGAGACACCATTTGTATGGCGTGCGATTTGAGTTGTTTACAAACCACAAGAGCTTGAAGAACTTGTTTACTCAGAAGGAACTCAACCTGAGACAGAAACGTTGGCTTGAATTTCTGAAGGACTACGATTTCGCACTTGAGTGTCATCCAGGGAAAGCCAATGTTGTTGCCGATGCTTTGAGCCGCAGAGGATCTGATGCAGAGATAGTTGTATGTCGTATGACTCACGAGTATGCGTTACTTGAGGCAGCCGAGATGATGAGTTCAGCGGACGTGCCGACGACTACCAGGACACAGATGTGTGGTCAGATGAGATTGCAGACCGTTTCACTGCAGACTGTTCTCGAGGGACAGTAGGGCGATGAGTCATACCAGCATTACAGTGAGATGGCAGACAGTGCAGAGTATCCAGATTGGAGTCGGTCGACAGACTCTTACTTGAGGTATCGTGGGCGACTGTGGATTCCATTGGTGGCTGACTTACGCACCGAGATACTTCAGGAGGCTCACCGTTCCCGTTTTTCTATGCATCCGGGTCGAACCAAGATGTACGCTGACATGCGACGTCTTTTCTGGTGGCCAAGGATGATGTCTGATGCGTCGGAGTTTATTCGAGCGTGTGAGATATGCCAGCGCGTGAAAGCTGAGCATCGACGGCCTGGAGGATTGCTGTAGCCCCTAGCCATTCCTCGATGGAAGTGGGAGCACATTGCTATGGATTTTGTCAGTGGCTTGCCCCGATCTCCTCGTGGTCACGACCGCATCTGGGTAATTGTGGATCGATTGACGAAATCTGCTCATTTCATACTGGTATACCTGAAAGTCTCACCTCTGAAGGGTCACAAACGGTTCAGAATCAAAGGGAAGCTCGCTCCGAGGTTTATCGGTCCCTTTAAGATTGTAAAAAGGGTCGGTAAGGTTACGTATCAGTTAGAGTTACCGCCAGAGCTCTCCGGTGTTCATCCAGTATTCCACGTTTCGATGCTTCGATTAGACAAGTCAAGTGGAGGGCGACGACCGACGGTAGACTTGAGCCAGATCGAGTTGCAGGACGATGCTACGTACGTGGAGCAGCCGATCCAGATCATTGATCGCAAAGTCAAGACATTGAGGAACAAAGACATTCCTTCAGTGCTCGTGAAATGGCACTTTCATGGAGACGAGGAGTTGACCTGGGAGTTAGAGTCCTACATGCACGAGCATTTTCCCTACCTGTTTGATTCCGGTAAGTTTGTAAATTAGTTTTACTTATTAGTTTAAATTTCGAGGACAAAATTCTAATAAGTGGGGGAGACTTTAACAACCCCGAATTTTTAACTGACTTGTGTTACACGTGTCATGATTGTAACCCGGCTACGTGGATACTGGACGGTATTTCAAACTTCGGTAGTCGACGCCGAGGTAATTTTATGATTCTTTTACTTTGTGTATTAGTATTATAGTATTCTACGGGTCTCGAGCCGTTTGGGCTATGTTTCAATTGAGTGAGATGTCGCCTAGTTTATACAGGGGTTTTCGGGAACCATTTTAGTGGATTTTATTAATAAACAAAGCCAAATGAAAAACATGACCTAAGTTGAGGAAATAAAACATTAACAATAAAGTATAATATAAGCATGAGGAAATTTATTCGAATCCCAAGAGTGCGACCGCCTTGAGAAGCGTGTCGAACGCAGGGCACGGTGCACCGAGTAGGCGAGATTTTGTGTAACCTTATTGGTAAATTAATAAAATTAATGGGGTTAATTTAATAGGTTAATATGGATAGGATTGTTAAAGTGACACAAGTGAGTGAGGAGAGCCATTGGATGGTCCTAGAGATGGGGATGTGTGTTAGATTAAGAGGATAAGCCAAATGACCCATAAAGGTAGCTGGCCAAGGGTTGGACAAGTGAGTGTTTAAGGGCAAAAGGGTCATTTCCCATTGTTTACACCCATATAAAAACAATATGTTGTTACAAACCCTAATCACTATTCATCACCTCCAACCACACAAGCCGTCACTATTCACCTCTCCTCTCTCTCCTCTCGCCACTGCCGCCACAACACCGGTGACGCCGACTCCGACGAGGTGAGACTCTCCCTCTCTTTCTCTCACTGCTCACACGTCCCTCCCTCACCTCACGGACTCTCTCACTCTCGGCCTCACGTTCTCTCCTCCACCTTGCTCGGCCTCCACGCTGTGACAACTCGCCCCTCCAACTGGATCACCACCGCCGCCACCCACTACGACCACCTACCTCTCCACCACCACCGAAAAACGCTTAGGTAAGCTTTTCCTCCTCTCTCTTCCTTCTCTTCTCTCTCTCGGCAGTTCAAGTGTTCTCTCTCACTCTCGACTGTTTTTCTCTCTCGTCTTCCAGTCACCACCGTCACCCTCACGGCACTGGACCTCGGCCACCCACCGGAGACACCAAGGTGAGCTCGACCGTCCCTCTCTCTCTCTCCCTCTCCACTGTTTTGTGCTCTTCGCACTGTTCTCACGTTATTTTTTTTTAAATGTATTGTGGGACTGCTATTACGTGTCGCCACTGGTTTTGGGGGGGTGTTGACCGGAGGTCGACCTCCGGCGACGCTGCTGGCTGGAGGTGACCCCATGTGAGTTATGTTGGAGTGTGTGGGTGTGGTTATTTGAAGTGTATGTGGACTATTGTGTGCATATAGGTGACGGTTTTGGTGATTATATATGTGTGGGGTGGCTGTCTTATATGTGTGGGGTGCATACAGTGTGTGTATGTGCACAACCCAGTTGGGGTGTGGGTGTGTGCACTTTAGTGGGACGGTTTATGGGATGTATGTGTGTGAGTTTCAATTTACATGAGTACATATATGTGGCTGTTGTAGGGTGTGAATGTTGTGTAAGGGGTGTACACAACAGTGGGTGTGTAAACCATAGTGGGGTGTACACAGCACTGTATGTGTTACACCACAGTGGGGTGTACACAACAGTTGTATATATGTGGAATGGACAAATATGTATATAATATAGTTTTAAATAATAAAGTAATGTACTAATGAATGTGAACATGGTAAATCACAGTGCGGTGCACACCAGCGGGGTGTGTGTGCACAAGACAGCGGGGTGTGTGAAGTGTTAGTGTGCACACCAATGGGGTGTACACATCAATTGTGTTTGTGTGACCATAATGTATATTATTGTAGGTTTAAGAATAAGTAAACAAGATTATAAGTATAGACATTTGTATTAAATGAATATGGACTTGTAAAAAGGCCCAACAAGGGCCCAATCCACTCATTTTTTATATAAGTCCATAATAAGTCTCAATTGATGTGTGTATGGGTTGTGTAAAACCCAATAAGAGTTTAATATGATAAGCACAACTTAAGACACAAAACAAATACATAAAATGTTATAATGAGCCCATTTGTCCAGGCCTAATAATTATCCACATATCGAGCCTACTCAAGTGGATATAGGCCTAATGCATGGACCCACCAAGAGCCTAACCAGTGTATAAAGAACATCAACGATAGTATGGGTTGCATTAATTAATTGAATTGAAACAAAGTTTATGAGAATTATCATAAATCTAAATACTAATCCTAAACCTATATTCGGGACTTAAATCGCTGTCAGGTAGTCGAGAAACACGGGAAGTGCGTTAAAGTCTCGGAGTGAGTATCGGGTCACGTTAGATCAGGTAAGTACATGCATGCATCGTATGTGTGTACGTTAGTAGACCAGTAAGAAAATAACATGTGATTTATACCTCCTCTATTTATTGTTATTGTTGCATTGATCCTTTGCTTGATATTCCATTCCGTTTTCCTTGGTTGTATGTTCTTGGCATGAGTGTGTCTCAAAGGTATCATGTGGTCCCACACTAGCTGGGACAACGAGGGTGCCCTCTGCAGGGGTAATTGACCACCCCTGGTGATGTATGTACTGGGTACTGGATTCGAGAGGTGTTGCGATGCCTCTCGATTTCACACTGCGCTAGTGTTGCGACATTGCCCGGGGAGATCTTACGAGATCTTTGCCGTATTGCTGTGAAATAGACCACTCATGGGCCTCTTTTGAATCTTAGAACATGCAAAATATCGATTGTTTATCTTTCAGTCTCTTTATCATGCATTTGATTTATTTACTTTCCAGTTATTTCCTTTCCGCATGATACTTAGACTATTTTTCTTGTTATAATCATAAATTAATGTTACATTCTTCTGGTACTACTAGCAATTTTATTCAGTTACTCACCGTCTAGTTTGTGACGGTGGGTGCAGATAGTGTGGAGAGCAGCAAGGGCAAGGGGCTCTGCCTAGGTGATATACCTTGAGGAGTTGTAAGATGTCTGAGAGACTTTATAGTAGGTGATTATACTTTGTTTGCTGATATGTATATCGTTTTATACTTATTTTGTTGGGATTATTGAACTTGGTATATCTTTTATGAGACTGGTATCATGTATATATGCCTATCGAATTGTACATGAATACCCGGGGTTTTCCACACTTATAGAATTCCTAATTTCCCTTTGATTGAGTTATTTCCCTTTGTTATAATTGTTTTAGTCTTCCGCTGTGTATTTATGCAATAACACTTTTTCATAAACTACTAAATTGATTAAGTCGAAGGCTGACTAGACTCGTCAGGTTGCCGAACGATGACTCGGGGCCTGCACGGGTTTAGGCCGGGCGTACCCAATTGCACGGGGAAATTGGGGCCGTCACAATGGCGTCGACGCCGATTAACGCGGCGTGAGGAGCACCACCGAGGTGCTGGTTTGGCCAACGTAAGCTGTTGGCTGAACCGGCACGTCCCTGTTGTGCGTTCACGCAAACAGGAGAACTTGTGCGTGAACACACAAGGGGATGAAAAAGGCTCTTCCTACAAAAAAAAGGTGAGCAGAACGTGCAAGTTTGAAAAAAAAACAGTTTATATAATATTTAAAAGTAAAAAACAGTTTATTTAATATTCAAAAGTAAAAAACAATTTTTATGTATTATAGAAATTAGCTAGATAGTTATGAAAAAATTCAAAAAGATATAAGAAATTTGGAAAAAGATGGAAAATTGGTTTTCGAGACTTTTCAGACATTTGGCACCCCGATATAACTCAAAAAATATGCCAGAACTGAAAATCAGGAATGAAGTTTTAATTTTTGGTTCCATATTATAATTCCACTTAATATGGCTTTAAATCAATTAAAATGATATAAAATGAACATCAAAAACTAAAGGGAGTTTTTGAAAGTTCGGGTGCACGAGTTAGGGTGTCGGGAGGCTGGAAATAGCTAGGAATTGCTTAAGGGTGAGGAATTGCTTGTATTGTGATTATCATGAATTGTTGTGGAATCTCCTCATATTGAGACTTGCTATCATGATATCTCATCTCATTAAAATTCATTGATTCTTTCTATACGCACATGTCTGCCTTGTGGTTATTTGATATTTGACTTGCAAATAGCATGCTATTAGGATTAGCTGAGTTTATAATTACGTTCGAAAGTTGTACTCTCAATCTATTTGTGCTTTGTAGCATTTCTATTCTTGATTTCCTTTACCGAGTCTTTTATTGACTTTAAAAGTAGTGCTAGAATCTAGGGTCCATTACACATTATAGAGTGGATGGCTCACGGGGTCACAGGGATGTTGACACTCTCCATTATACTCACGCGACTCACGGCGTAATAAACTGGGGTGTTCGACAAGATTTATGATAGATGATTTATACGCGTAGAGCATAGCTCCGCTATTTGAGGTTATTAGAAATGATGATATGTAGAGCATAGCTCCATAGAAATAGTGGAAAAAGGTTGAATGATAGTTCCCACCGCCGACCAAACCTAGATCAGACTGCTTAACATGTGACAGTTTCATTTGTTCTTTCGATATTTTCTAGCATGTTTATTTAGAACATTCTTTGGCTACCACGATGCTTTTAAATACCATTCATTTATTTTGGAAATGTGAGTAAAGAAGTCATTTGGGAATTATCGTTATACTTTTATACTCACCGTCTTTTTTATGATGGTGGGTGCAGATCCGTCAAGCAATAGACCTGGCAAGGAGAAGATTGACGACTACTTCTGAGCTTTGGGAGTGTATTACTGACTTACTGTAGGTTTTCATATTTTATATATTTTACTTACTTTTGTCTTTCATACTGTTAGGATGTATATATTGGGTTGAGTGTTAGTTCCCCAACTTTTGACTATCACACTGTTTATATGTTTCGCCACATAGTTCATATATATTGTGATCGTTATTCCTGGTTTCCATACTTAAGTTTATCAAATTGTATCCATTTATTTAAAAAGACTTTCGTTATAAATTGTTAAGACTTCCCCTAATTAATTAATTGTTGAATATTTTAAGCAACTCTAAGTTGTAAAACTTGTAAATAACTAAAAAATGTTGTAAATGGTAGAGTTAGTGTATTATTTATCGTGAACGCAATCAAGTTGGCAATTGGGTTAAAAGGCTGACTAATACGTAGTTAATTCCTATTGACTGAGTTAGGGCTTAATTACAGGATTAGGTCGGGTGGTGCCCTAGATTAGGAAAGGGTCTGTTGCAGTTGGTATCACAGACGAACGTTCTTGATAAGTAATGCACAATTGAATAAGACAAAAATTTTAGAAGTGGAAACCAGATGATCCTTGCCTAAAGACTATTTTGTTGGGAATTGAGTGAAAGTGAGTTAGGGTTAATTATATATACATGTTATTTTCATAATGTGTGTATATATATATATATATATATATATTGTTGGGTTTTGGGGTTCATGTGCAGCGGAGATTACAAAACAATTTTGAGAAAAACCCCAACAGGATCCGAACCTGATTCCATTAAAACATGTTTAAACTATGAAAACTTAATCATACCTCAGTCGCAATACCTCTCTGAAGGTTAATCGATCTCTAAGGCGCTGCTAACGACGAACGCCCTCTACTAGCTGTCCACACACGAACGACGGCCGAGATTCAAAAGTGCTAGCTTCGAGAGAATTTCAAACCTTTTGTTTCTCTCCAAAACGATCCAGAGGATACCAAAAGCTCTAAGTCGTTTATTAAAACGAAAATAGAGTTTCGGCCCTTTTAAAATCTTTCGTACTTGTATTCTAACTCAAAGCGTCTATTTATACAACCCTTGTACCAGACGGTTAAGTAAATTACACATATACCCCTACTTAAAGAAGTATAAGTGTAATACACTACAAGGACGTTTCTGTTATGAATTTTATCATATAAAATTCATTTTTCTGAACCATCTTAAAATCTCGCAAAACCATTCTCAGTGTGCGACCCAATAGGCTCATACAACGTTGGCAGTGTACCAAAACACATTTTGGTATACAAGTCATAAGCGGCATCTAGCAAGACATTATGACTACCCAAGTTGTACGAATATCAAATCGATATAACCTAATCAATAGTGTATATAACATCCTTTTGTCACACGATATCCTTATGATCAAACATAAGGCATGGAATCGTCATCCAACATGTTCAATCGAACTAGTCTCGATTTCTAGGTAGACTGAAAACATCTAAGTGACATTGATCAATATCAATTCACTTAGACTAGGCCTTTTAACAGTCTAACACATCAAGGGATCCACTGGATATCTCTCTTTATATGAGAGGGACAAATTCTATCTCGATTACACAACTTCACCACATTATTCATACAGTAACCAATCACAACCTTTATAATCATCCGGTTAAAGACAACATTTGATTGCGTCAAATCACTGTATTCCTAATGTTGAAGTCTCTGTAATCTCAAGTCGAGGACTGAAAAATATACCTATCATGAGAAACAACTATGACTTAATCCATGTGATGTTCTCATAGCGGGTCGGTCCAGTACTTTGTTCCCTAACAAGTACTCATGATCTTGATTCGTATTCCTATTCGTATGATCATCGTATGATCATCAATCAAGACTCACACTAGTCTTAATTCATTATAGTTCCCAGTATAATAATCGACTAAGGACATTTAGGATATTTCTGTAAATACCCATGAATCTTATTATAATGTAAATATGCAAATCAATTATAATAAACAACAAATGAAATCCTCTATTTTATTAACTAAAATGTATTCATAAAGACAGTTAATGGATTGACCTAGGGCACATTTCCCAACATATATATGAGATATTATATGTAATAGCTGATACGAGCTCCTTGTCAACGTGCAGACGCCGATGACGGACGTGCGCAAGGCTGGTGATACTGGGGCTAGCGACAATCAACCTCCTACTACATCAGATGACGACAATCAGAGGTTGTCTGACCGTGTAGCAACATAGGGGCACCAAATAGCTGATTTCATGACCTTCATGGCAGCACAGATCACAGCACTTACTCATGCCGTGGCCACTACTCCTACAACTACTACACATCCGATATTAGAGCCTACTACCACATCAACCACTATCCCATCGACAGCATCAAAACCAGATACGCCCATTACTCAGGGTACAATAGTGATGTCGACTCTTCAAGTAATGACGGTTCAGACGGCAGAGGTAGTAGAGGTGACACTGACCCCCACACCTACAACTTCAAGTTCAGCAGTCGAGATTCAGCTGGTGAAGGATTTCCTCCGACTTCAGCCAGTGTACTATGACGGAGCGAGAGACTTTGAGAAGATAGAGGGATGGATATTATCGCAAGAGAAGCTACATCGAATTTTGGGGATAGAGGATCGACTGTGCTCAGACTTGTCATTATATACACTTCAAAGGGACGCCGACATCTGGTGGCGCACTATGATAGCTACTGATGGAGACTTCGGGTCATCAAGGGCGTTCAAGGGGAAGTTCTACCAGCAGTACTTTCCTCCAACGGTCATGATGAGGTTGAGGAGAGAGTTTATGAACTTGAAACAGGAGTCCGATGAGTCCTTCATGCAGTACAGAGTCCAATATGGATATATGAATGCGTACTCTTCCATAAGACCTATTATATGAGTAGGGTTGCTAATGGGACAACCTTGAGTCAAACCTTGTCTTGTGAGCAAACAGGAGATTATGATCGGAGTAGACAGGAGGTATAAAACAAAAGAGAGGAGACTTGCAGTCCTAGAGGGACGAGGCACCAATTACATATGCTCCACCAGTACCACGACAACAATCACGTGATTTTCAGAGTGGAGACAGTATTGTGCAAGAGCAAAGAGTATGTTATCATTGTAGACAACCAGGACACATCGTTCCATATTATCCTCAGCTGGCGAGTATGCCGCGTGGTGGGGGGCAGAGGATATGTTATCGTTGCAGACAGTCAAGGCACATCGCTACGTATTGTCCTCACTTGGCGAGCACGTCGCTTGGTGACGCACACCCACCTTTACGGAAGAGAGCCCACGTTGTTGCAGATCCGGATCTAGAGCACACACAAGACCCAGTGTCGGGTAAGAGTTATTTTTACGTCATAGAACTATTTTATATTGTTGGGCCTGTAGTTTAGATCTGTCTTGAGGAGGCTCTAGGTGAGTCTGGGATTTGAATTGACTCTATGTAAGTCAGGGGTAGAGTCAACTATTTGTGTGTCAGTCATTAAATGACTTTGTGTAAGTCAATTGTTAGGAAGTACTCTGTGTGAGTAGTGGTGAGGAATTTTGTGAGAATATACCTTTCGAAGTATGAAAAATATTTAGCTATGTGAGACGACTTTGTGTGGGTTAACTTTCAAAAGGAAGAGCCAACTATATGCGGTGCATCTGACTCTGTGTGAGCCTTTCCTTTGAAAAGGATATCTAGTTATATGCATTTACTCTGTATGAGTCTTTATTTCGAAGTGATGGATGTGGTTGTGTGTCAGGACCTTGTGTGAGTTTAAAGGGAATGGGGTTATGTGTTAGGACTTTGTGTGGGTTTGATTAGGTGGTGTGCAAAGATTATGGGTGAGCATGAGTTCAGGTTATGTGAGAGCCTAAGCGGAGCAAAATGGTATGCTTTGGCTCTGTGTGAGTCCTTACTTCGAATAATGACATGGAGCTGTGTGCGTGACTCTGTGTGAGTCTGATATCAATGCAAGGCACGGAGTTGTGTGCTCGATTATGTATGAATGCGGTATCCACCTGACAACACTGTATGGGTTATGTAACGGCCCAAATTTTATTAAGGCCGTTATTTGCGTATTTTCAGACGTGGACGCCAGCTCAGGTCCACGGAGACGCCACGGACCGGCGAAGATACGCCTGGTTGGGCGGGAAGTATTATTTTTGATTGATTGTTTGACTAACTGTGATGATAATGACTAGACTATGACTCATTACATCGCAGGTGTGGTTTAATATTGTTTAGATCGGGTGAGATTTAGTATCGGGTATGTTGGGTTTTGGGGTTCATGCGCAGCGGAAATTTCAAAACAATTTTGAGAAAAACCCCAACAGGATCCGAATCTGATTCCATTAAAACACGTTTAGACTATGAAAACTTAATCATACCTCAGTCGCAATACCTCTCTGAAGGTTAATCGATCTATAAGGCGCTGCCAATGACGAACGTCCTCTACTAGCTGTCCACACACGAATGGCGACCGAGATTCAAAGTGCTAGCTTCGAGAGAATTTCAAACCTTTTGTTTCTCTCCAAAACGATCCAGATCATACCAAAACTCTGATTTGTTTCTTAAAACGAAAAATTGAGTTTTGGCCTTTTAATAATTCCTTTTTGTACTTGTATTCTAACTCAAAGTGTCTATTTATACAACCCTTGTATATAGACAGTTAAGTAAATTACACATATACCCCTACTTAAAGAAGTATAAGTGTAATACACTACAAGGATGTTTCTGTCACGAATTTTATCATATAAAATTCATTTTTCTGAACCATCTTAAAATCTCGCAAAACCATTCTCAGTGTGCGACCCAATAGGCTCATACAACGTTAGCAGTGTACCAAAACACATTTTGGTATACAAGTCATAAGCGGCCTCTAGCAAGACATTATGACTACCCAAGTTGTACGAATATCAAATCGATATAACCTAATCAATAGTATATATAACATCCTTTTGTCACACGATATCCTTTTGATCAAACATAAGGCATGGAATTGTCATCCAACATGTTCAATCGTACTAGTCTCGATTTCTAAGTAGACTGAAAACATCTAAGTGACATTGATCAATATCAATTCACTTAGACTAGGCCTTTTAACAATCTAACATATCGAGGGATCCACTTTGGATATCTCTCTTTATATGAGAGGGACAAATTCTATCTCGATTACACAACTTCACCACATTATTCACACAAGAACCAATCACAACCTTTATAATCGTCCTAAGGTTAAAGACAACGTTTGATTGCGTCAAATCACTCGTATTCCTAATGTTGAAGTCTCTGGTAATCTCAAGTCGAGGACCGAAAAATATACCTATCATGAGAAACAACTATGACTTGATCCATGTGATGTTCTCATAGCGGGTCGGTCCAAGATTTATTCTATAATAAGTACTCATGATCTTGATTCGTATTCCTATACGTATGATCATCGTATGATCATCAATCAAGACTCATACTAGTCTTAATTCATTATAGTTCCCAGTATAATAATCGACTAGGGACATTTAGGATATTTCTGTAAATACCCATGGATCTTATTATAATGTAAACATGCAAATCAATTATAATAAACAACAAATGAAATCCTCTATTTTATTAACTAAAATGTATTCATAAAGACTGTTAATGGATTGACCTAGGGCACATTACCCAACAGGGTATTCGCCTAAAAATGCGTGCGGACGCGGGAACACTAGGCCGGGAATGCGTTTAGTTCGATAAAAATAAAATAAATTTGACAAAAATAGTAAATTGGTGGGCACCTAGTGACACGCGGGGTCGTGGTCGACACGCGTGGGTGGTAGTGTAGTGTGCACGCCCGAGTACGCTCGTCGGCGCGCACGACGAAATTGTAGGCGCGAAAATATAGGCGAATATATATTTATATATATATATATGTATATATGTAATTTAATATATATATATATATATATATAAATATATATTAAAATCAGAAAATAAATAATTAAATGTGAAATGACCAAAAAGGGTGCGTGATTGTGAATAATGAGGATAAGAATGCAGGGGCAAAATGGTCATTTCACCCCAAAATTGTTGATAACCACCACCGACACCCATTTTCCCCATTTTTGATCGATCAAGGGAGACCGAGGAAGAAGAAAGGAGAAGAGAGATCAAGAGGTCGAGGTCGGGAGCTCGTGGAAGCGGCGTTGGCAAAGGTGAGGAGTTGTTATTGTGGTGTTGTTGTGTGTTGTTGTTTGATGTTGTGTGGTGTTCGGTGGGGGCAGGCTCGGACGAACGCCATGGCGTTCGTCCGAGGATGTATATGGCATGGGAGATGTCTACCATGCCAATAGAAGATGAGGGGTTGGGGTTGAGAGCCAACCCCAACCGATTGAAAAAAAAAAAAAAAAAAAAAAAAAAAAACGAACCAGGGAAGCCCCTGGTTCGTTGGGGAAGAAGGAGGGACCGGGTCGGGTCGACCCGGTCCTGGCCCCAAACGGGTCGGGCCGAGCTGGCCCAGACACGGTCGGTCTGGTTGGGTCGAACCGGGTCCGACCGAACCGGACCCGGTTCAGCCCAACCAGTAAAAAAAAAAAAAAAAGTTTAAAATTAAATAAATTCTGAAAAATATGGAAAAAATAGCTAAAAATTATGGAAAAAATCAGAAAAATCCAGAAAAATACGAGAAATTAGAAAAAGAGTTGAAAAGTGAATTTCGAGACTTTTCAGGCGATTGGCACCCCGGTGTAACTTGAAAAACGTGCTACAACTAAAAATTGGAATAAAATTCTAATTTTTATTGTCACGATATAAAATCAATTAGTTTGATACTAAATCATATAAAATGACTTATTCGGACACCAGGGACTTAGGAGACCATAGTCAGGTGTCAGGTGCGCATCTCGAGGCGAGAGTGGGATCAGATCGGGACAAATATCGAGTAATTGGAGTGCGATTGAGGTAAGTAAAACCCTTAAGTAACACACTCGAGTGTTTATTTATTTGATTTCATTTGATTCCAGCTATTATTGTTTATCGTTGTTTACTCTATTTCCATGTTCATACATATGTTGCACGGTTGGTTTTGTCATTCACCGCCGGATCTTCTGGTTTACTCGGTGATGTGTGGGCGACTTGGGTAGGCTGGACAATAGGGACAGAATAAGGATTCGGACCGGTGAGGGGGTTGGAGAAGCCACCGGGGAAATGCCGATGTCTGGATTAGGGTTCAGTCCTGCTACACGGCACACAGCCATTATTGGTGTTTATTGATGTTATGTATGCATGCGTCTTAATTACAGTTGCCTGTTTTACTGCGCATGTTTATTTAACAGTTATTGGCTTCCCTTATTATAAATACTGGTTTGTGTACTTCTGGGTTTTACTCACTGGACTCGTCATCTACTTCTTGTGATGAATGAGTGCAGGATCTACTACGACCAGGGGCAAGGAGACTCTCGCAGACTACTTGTGACCTTGTCACTGACGGAGTTCGTCTTGTATGTTTTTATTTTGCTGTATTGACTTCTTTTTGGGTTTATGGGGACTGTTTGAGATACTAGTGCATGAATGTATCACACTTTGGTATGTTATATACAGTGTACTTTACCGGGTTTTCCACATAGGATTAATGCTCTCTAACTTGAGGAAATTACATAATTTATAAGCTTCCGCTGTTTACAAATATTAAAATGTTAAATACTGACTAACTTAGGTTGAATTAATTGATTGATTGTGGATAATTGGGCGTGGGACACAGCTGGCGGTGACGTGGTTAGTTGTGGGCCCGCGTGGCCTCCCGTGGCGGACCAATGTGGAAATTGGGGCCGCCACAGGTTAGGAAATCAAAGTGAGATGCCGAGCTATGTGCACGAATTCTAAGTGAATTCGATATCTGCTCTTAAAAGATTCTATGAGTTTGTAATTTACGGGATGACCATACACTGGTTCGGTTAGTTCTACGCCACCAGTTAGAGAGTTAGTATCACCTACTCACGTTGGAATGGGTCCAAGTAAGTGAGGTTAGAGGGATTGGGTAAACGGTACATCCCTGCTGAGTGCGCTTTAGTAAGATTTCACCCTAGTTAAATCTAATTTCATGTAAGAAATTTCCATTTGGTTGGGAATATTTATCATGGCACAAATTTCAAAATTTAGATTTTGGCCATAATCCAGGTCACCGACCTATGATGTGGGACCCGCGTTGGGACACGTGCACTGACCGATGTATTTTTTATAATTGATGTGGTGAATGCTTAGTGAATTGTATGTGTGTACCTTATTCTTGGAATTGTTAAGTGCGATAGTGTCGACGATTCGGCGGGTGTGGGAAAGTGCCTCGAGTTGCGTGTGAGCCGGGGCACCAGGTAGCTAGACTTGCAGTAAGTCTAAATTTAGTCAAATGTGTGTTAATTAATTCATTTCATGACATAAGGTATTTAATTAATGCACATCAAATTAGATGTCCTATAGATGAACAAAAAATTGAGGAGACATGGATATGCCTCGGGATGTGTATTAGCACATACTCCCTCTCAAATGTGTCAACAAGGTAAGTCATTTGGGCTGAATTAGTGGAGGTGTAGGAGTCATGTATGACTATTAGATTGTTGTAGGGATGTGTAAACACACACTGGATACCAAACTTAGACCTTTTCTTCATTTGCGTGCCTTCCCCAAACAAGAATTCAGAGCTCCTGGACTAAGACTTGTGCTAGAAATTTACGAATCAAGGAGGGATTCATCAATCAATGAGACCAAAGTGTTAGAATCATCAAGCTTCAATCCAAGGTAACAACTTTACAAGTTCATGCACTTAAAATTTAAAATTTGAGCTATGGATCATGGGAGTTTTGTGTATAACAGTTTCAAGTGGGTTTTTAAATTGTTTTGAATCAAAATGGAGCCTTGAATTTGGTTGTCATGTGCATTTTAGGTTTTCACAAGTTTTGCTTGAAATTGCGCTTTATGCTTGCAAATTGGGGCTTTCTTTCAAAAAATGAAAATATGTTGAAAAGTTTGAACAATGCCACTATTTTTAATCAAAAGAGTTTGATTAAACTCTAGAATTTCTAGCAAACTTTGTTTAACACTGATTTTAAGCAAAACCCCCATGTTCTTGAAGTTATATCCCAATGCATGCTTAATCTTGTTAATTAATGCATATACTTCGATGTTGGTGGTTTTTGGTAAGACAACAACATGGCGTCGATCAGCCATCGATGTCGATTAACACGGCGCGAGGAGCACCACCGAGGTGCTGGTTCAGTCAACGTGGGCTGTTGGTCAAACTAGCACGTCCTTATTGTGTGTTCACGGAAGCAGGAGACCTTGTGCATGAACGCACAAGGGGATGAAGAGCTTGTGCGTTAATGCACAAAGGGATGAAAAGGCTAAAGCCCAATGGGCTTGGGCTTCCTATAAAAAAAGATTAGCAGAACGTGCATGTTTGGAAAAAAATAGTTTATATAATATTTAAAAAAAACAGTTTATATGTATATATATATAAATTATAGAAATTAGCTAGAAAGTTATGGAAAAATTAAAAAAAATATAAGAAATTGGGAAAAAGATAGAAAATTGGTTTTCGGAACTTTTCAGACATTTGGCACTTCGATATAACTCAAAAAATGTGCAAGTATTGGAAATTTTGAATGAAGTTCTAATATTTGGTTTAATATTATAAATCCACTTAATGTGGCTTTAAATGAATTAAAATGATATAAAATGAATTTCAGGAACTAAAGGGAATTCTCAGAAGTTCAAGTGCGCAAGTTGGGGTATCGGGAGGCTAGAAATAGCTAGGAATTGCTTGAGGGTGATTATTCCCACTTGAATTATTTATTTTCATTTCATTTCTATTCTACTATTGTTAATTAGTCTAATTGACTATATTTTTCTTTGTATTTTGAATATCATGAACTGCTGTGGAATCTCCTCATATTGAGACTTGCTATCATAACATCTCATTTCATTAAAATTCATTGATTCTTTCCATACGCATATGTCTGCCTTGTGGTTATTTGATATTTGACTTGCAAATAACATGTTATTAGGATTAGCTGAGTTTATAATTGTGTTAGAAACTTGTACTTTCAGTCTATTTGTGATTTGTAGCATTTATATTCTTGATTTCCTTCACCGAGTCTTTTATTGACTTTAAAAGTAGTGCTAGAATCTAGGGTCCATTGCACATTATAGAGTGGGCGGCTCACAGGGTCATGAGACCTCGGGGATATCGACACTCTCCACTATATTAGGGCAACTCACGGCATAATAAACCGGGGTGATCGACGAGATTTGTGATAGATGATTTATATGCGTAGAGCATATCTCTGCTATTTGAGGTTATTAGAAATGATGATATGTAGAGCACAACTCCATAGATCAGATCTAGATCAGACTGCTTAACCTGTGTCAGTTTCATTTGTGCTTTCGGTATTTTCTGGCATGTTTATTTAGAGCATTCTTTGGCTACCACGATGCTTTTAAATACCATTCATTTATTTTGGAAATGTGAGTAAATAAGTCATTTGAGAATTACTGTTATACTTTTGTACTCAACGTCCTTTTTTATGACGGCGGGTGTAGATCCATCGAGCAGTAGACCCGGCAAGGAGAAGACTGGTGACTACCTTTGAGCTTGGGGAACGTACTACTAACTAACTATAGGTTTTGATATTTTATATATTTTACTTACTAATGTCTTTCATACTGTTGGGACGTATATATTGGATTCAACGTTAGTTCCCCGACTTTTGACTATCACACTATGTATATATATATTGTGATCGTTATTCCTGGTTTCCACACTTAGGTTTATCAAATTGTTTCCATTTATTTAAAAAGACTTCTACTAAATGATTAAAAGACTTCCGTTAATTAATTAACTGTTGAATATTTTAACCTCTAAGTTGTAAGACTTGTAAATAACTCAAAAATGTTGTAGTTGGTAGAGTTAGTGTATTATTTATCCTAAACACGATCAAGTTGGCAATTGAGTTAAAAGGCTGACTAATACGTAGTTAAGTCCTACTGACCGAGTTAGGGCTTAGTTTCGGGATTAGGCCGGGCGGTGCCTTGGATTAGGATAGAGTTCGTCATAGAGTTAATAGACTTATTTTGATTTCTTTTGAAGCATCAATAGCATTTCCAAAGTTGCATTTTCAAATTTACAAGTTTGCTCAAAATGGAGCTTTTGCATATTAATGAAAATATGATTTTTGATCTTGAAACGAAATTGTTCTTAAATTAAAACACTAAATTTAGATTCTTCATTTCGTTCAAATAAACATGCCATAAAGAATTCCATATTTGGGGTTTTAAAATCAAAAGTACGAGTTTTTGAAATACAAGGTGTTCTTCTCCATTTTCAACAAATGCATGCATGAATCTCTTGTTTAATTGGATGAATGGATGTAAAATATAGAAGTGTCTGCCTTGTAATGGATGTTGGGAGGTTGTGTTGGACCTTGGTGGGTGTGAACAAGGTCCAGAGGTGAATGGAGAAGGCTAATTGGGGAAGAAACCTAGAAATTCTTCAAATTTCTGCGTTACCCAAGAGGATGGAGTGCGCTCCATGCTCAGAGGAATGCGCTCCCTTCAGCCAGCGCGGTGGGCACCTTGGACAGCAGAAAATTTCCAGTTGTCCTAAATTTTTCTATAACACCTCAATGACCCAACTACCGGCCAAACCCCACCTTAACCCATCCTAATACATGTCTAACCACCCTAATGATATTGGGAAGTGTGTCAAGAGTCCAGGTACGCAAGTAAGAATGTCAGAAGGACAGGAAAGTAGCTAGGAATTGCTTGAGGGTGGGTAATCTCGCTTGAACTATTTATTTTCATTTCATTTCGACTTTACTATTGTTTGCTGGTCAGTTTTGGAAATAAAATGTCTTGTACTCTTATGCCATGATATGTGTTGCTATTCCTCTCATGTTTGAGTTTTAGTGTCATGGTATTTCATTGTTGGTAATCGTTGAACTTTTTCATCACCATATGTTTATTTTCATTGAGTATTAAAGAATGTGATATAAATTGCATGCTATTAGGATTAGATAATTTTATGAATGAAGTTGTATTCTAGGTTTATTATGCTTTCTAGCATACCCATTCTTGGAATCCTTTACCGAGTCTTTTATTGATAATAAAAGTAGTTTTAGAATCTAAGGTCCATTGTACGTTATAAATTTGGTGGCTCACGAGGTCACTGGATTTCAGGGAAGTCGGCGCTCTCCACTATACTCATGCTACTCATGGCGTAATGTACCGGGGTGTTCAGTGAGATTGAGATAGATGATTTATTATGCGTAGAGCACAACTCAGGTATTTGAGGTTATTAGAATATGATGATATATGTAGAGCACAGCTCCATAAAAGTAGTGGAAAAGGCTAAGTTATTGTTCTCACCGCTGACCGGACCAAGATCATACTACTTGGCCTGTTTCAGTTTCACTTGCATTTCTGGTATTTTCTAGCTTGTTTATTTTGAGCATTCATTGGTTATTATTATGCTTTTAAATATCGTTCATTTATATTGAAAATGTGAATAAGTATGTCAATTGGGAATTACTGTAATACTTTCGTACTCGCCGTTCTTTTTATGACGGCGGGTGTAGATCCGTCGAGAAATAGACCCTACAAAGAGAAGATTGGCGACTACATCTGAGCCTAGAGAACGTGCTACTGTCTGACATGTAGGTTTTTTTTTGTTTTGTATATTATAGTTATTATGACTTTCATACTGTTGGGTTGTATATTGGGTTGAGCGTTAGTTCCCCGACTTTTTACTTTCACATTGTTTATATGTCCCCCACATATTTCATATATATATATATATATATATGTATTGTGTTGTTATTCCCTGGTTTCCACACATAGGACTATTTAAATGTTTCAGTTTAATTGTTAAAGACTTTTGCACAAATTCTGAAAAGACTTCCGAAAAAATTATAGTAAGACTTCCGCTAATTAATGAAACTGTTAAATTTTATAAATAACCGTAAATGTTGTAATTGGTAGGATTAGTGTATTATTTATCCTGAGCATGATCAAGTTGACAGTTAGAATGGAAAGGCTGACTAATACGTAATTAAGTCCTACGAATTGAGATTAGAGCTTAATTACAAGATTAAGCCAAGCGGTTCCCTAGATTAGGAGAGGGGTCGTCACAGATGGTATCAGCGGTAACGTTCTCGATAAGTAATATACAATTGAATAAGATACAAATCTTAGAAGTGGAAACCAAACAATCCTTGCCTAGAAACTATTTTGTTGGGAATTGAATGAAAGTGAGCTGGGGGTAATTATATATACCAGTTAATTTCGTAATGTATATATACGAGATATTCTACATAGTAGCTGATTCAAGTTCATTGTCAACGTGCAAACACCGATAATAAAGGCACGAGAGACTGGTGACGCGGGTGCCGACAGTAGCTAGCCTCCTACACTAACTAAGGATTTTCATAGGCTGGCTGACCATGTCTCGACTCCACCTACACCGACGACAGTTTACCGACTACATTATGCTAATGCTGCCAGAGTTGCTCCACTTACATCGACGACAACTCCTGATACCACCGCTACTACTACCACACAGCCAAAGCCAGATCCTACCACTACTACACTAGTGACTCCAGCGATACCGACTCTTCCGGTTGTAGTCGTTCTGACAACAGAGATAGTTGAGGCGACGCTAACTCCCACACCTACACCTTCGGGTTTAACTGTTGGGAACCAGCTGGTAAAGGATTTCCTTAGACTACAGCCAGTTTACTTCGATGGGGTGAGAGACTTCGAGAAGATAGAGGGATGTATTCTATCTCAGGAGAAGCTTCATAGGATTTTGGGCATTGAAGACTGACTGCCCCTAAACTTGTCTTTATACACTCTGCAGAGGAACACCAACGTTTGGTGATGCAACACTACTGGTACTGATGGGGACTTTGAGTCATGGAAGGCATTCAAGGAGAAGTTTTACCAACAGTACTTTCCACTAGCAGTTATGATGAAGTAGAGGTGAGAGTTTATGAGTTTGAGGCAGGAGGCCGATGAGTCAGTTATGCAATACGGGGACAGAGTGTGCCGGACGCGGGACATTGGGTACTGGGTAGTTGGGAGGTTGTGGGACCTTATGTATAAATTTTATGAATTATTATGGAGGCCTAACATGGGTTATGTGAATTAAATATATGCAAATCAATATAAACGCCTATAATTGAAACCTTAAAAATCAAGAAGCATTAGATTAACCTAGAGATAAGTAAATGGGTTGATTAAGAGCATTTGTGTTACAATCTTGTGTCACTGGAAGTTGGGGTTGCAGCTGATTAGGACCATTAGACATGCCTAGAGATATGTATTTCACATCAGATTATCTGATTACTATATAAACCATGGATGAACAGACATGCAAATAAAAGAAACAAAATTTTAGAGAGAAAGAGAAGGACCAGTATGAACCTAGAGGAGAAAAAGAATGGTTTAGCTCAAGAATAAGAGGTTCCATTATAGATTTGAGGTAAACTATCTCTTAAATTAGTGATTTCCCATTAAAAATGGGTATGGTTGGGTTTTAAAACACAAATTTCCGATTAATGGACATGCACAATATTTTTGGTTGGATCTGAGCTTAAATGGCAAGAATTCAACAAACAAACTAGTTTAAATCAATTTTGTGGGAAAATTTGGTGTGAATTTCAAATTTTTTATTTTTGGGTATTTATTTGTGGTTTTTGAATTTTCGATAAAATCGGTTGAATTTGGTGTTTTGAGGTGGTTTCAATTGGTTTTGAGGTTAAAGATGAGTGGAGAAAAAAGAGAAAAGGAAAGGAAAAGAAAAAAAAGAGAGAAAAGGAATGGAAAAGGAAAGGAAAAGAAAAGAGAGACAAAATTTGTCTCTGGAGAAGATAAAGGGGAAGCACGCGCTGTGTTCGTACGTCCCTGACACGGGCTGGACCGGTCGAAGACGATCCAATAGGCCCCATTTAAAAAATTAATTAATTAATTAAAAATTCATAAAAATTAAATAAAAATATATTTTATATTTTATATATTATTTTCTGGAAAATAAGGAAAATAGTTGGAAAGTTCCAGAAAAATTGGAAAAAATTATAGAAAATATAAGAAATTGAGAAAAAGGTAGAAAAGTGGTTTCGAAACCTTTCGGGTATTTTTGGCACCTCGATATACCAGGAAATGTACCACAACTGGAAAATTTGAATTTTGATATAATATTATAAATTTACTTAATGTGTTTTTAATAATATAAAAACACTATAAGTGGACTCTAAGACTAAGGACACCTTAGTTCGAGTACCCAGGGAGCTAAGCAGTTGGGTTTGAGAGTTCAGGGAAGTAGTGCGTAATTTGATGTATGTAAAACTCAATTGAACACCACTGTTGTATTTACTTTTTGTTATCATTTGGTCCGTATTTCCTTTGATATTTTATGTCTATTCTTATTGGGGTGGTCAAGGTTTCTCCCACCTTTGTATTTGTGCGATGTTGTAGGTGCTTACTAGTTTGTAGCACGTGTTACTTGGCCTCGGTATATGATATCCCGAGTTGAATACCGATTCACGGGTTTGATGTACGCCAATATGGTTAATTCCGCTAGGATGAAAGGTGATGTGAATTGTGGTAGGTTACACAAACGAGATCTTAATCTAAAGTACAAACTTAGTCTGCTAGGTTAACAGCTCATTTTGTGATTCACAAATGTTATATGTTCATGCAATGAGCTTTGCATAGTTGCCTGTATTTTTCCTTCATTTCTGCATATTCATTTAACATTATCTTTGGCTATCTATTTATTTCCTTAATGATGCACGGTGGTTTTCTTTGGAATTTTACTTACTGGACTCGTCATCTGGTCCTTATGATGGCTTGAGTACAGATCTTAGTATCAGTAGGGGTATGGGGATCACAGCTGACTACATCTGACTTGTCCACTATCGAGGACCTACTGGTATGTGTGACTGGTACTTCTAATGTTTTGGTTTGATTTTGGGATATATGAGACCTTATAAAATGTACTGGTATATATATATACTCTTTGACAGTTTAGTTGCTTATATACTGAGTACTTACTGGGTTTTCCACTATAGGATTTTATGTTCATAACCTAATAATTATGTAATTATACTCTACTAAATAGTTAAGAAATTCGATATATAAATCAACTAATTAACTGGTTATTTATTTGTAACTCTTAAGATGAATCTCTAAGTACAATACAAATTAGTCTATAAATGGAGTTGCCTAGTATAGTAGGTCGAGGTAATGACGTGGCAGTTGCTGCTGGGATTGTGAGTAGGGAGTGGTAGGCCACGTGGTGGGTCTTGGAAATAGAGGTCGATACAGCACCCACACCCTACACCTCCTACTACACCTCAGTGTAGAGTTCAGGTTGTGTACGCTCGTTACCACCACTACCAATCAGGCCAACATTACCACCACCGGAGAGAAATGCACACTCGACACCACCAGTAGGGATCCAATAGCAATGATAAACAAAGTGCGTGCATGATATAGGTCAGACTAGCACCATACTTTGGACCATCACCCAGGCACCGCTAGTGAGTAAACTCAAACTGACTGAAATCCTTGTTGTCCACTCGGTAGCCGGCGTAAACCACGGAGCACCGACATGTGAATAGGAAAAATCAGCAGTCGGGCCAACAATCTACCGAAATACCCCTATAACACATGCTATGGCCTAGTGTGCCACAGTGCCAAAGCAATAGAATAAAACTTGGCGGGTGTAAACTCAACCAACCATAAATAAATACTGGAAAGTAGAGTAAATGAAACAACTGGACAAGAATTCAAATAATTCAAACAATAAATACTCAAATGAATTTAAGTTAGGTTACTACACATCTTAAATTCGCGCTCCACTAATGCCAATGTCCAAATACACGCTCAAACCGTGTGTCACACTACCTGTCAATACAATCTAAAACATGAATTCTCGATTATTCCAATCAATTCCCTAGAACCTGAAAATCATTAATCAATGGCAAATCCTCGATAAAAGCATCCATTAAACCATTTAAATGGGTTATATAAACGCTAAGATATACCCACAAATTTTCACAATTTTATTTAACATTTATGATCTTGCACTGTTCTGGACGCCACCAGAGGCGCCGTCGTGTGTAATGTCTCCACTACATCCCTCACGGCATCTAGGGCATCGTGATAGATGTCGTCACCTTCACACCACCCACAACGCCATATAAAGCAAGGGTTGGTGTTTTGCCTCTTGTTTGGACGCTGCAGGTCCCGTGGCCTCGAAATGGCCATGTCGCTACTGACAGCATTCGAGCCAAAACAAATTCTTGGGGTTCTCAAATTCCCTAGGCTTGTCGTTGCTGTCCACACTCATTCAAAGTGCTCATACAACATCCAAAATAACTCAATCTATCAAAATCCCTCAACAAAAATCGTCTAAGATGCAAAACGCAAGTTTTATCACAAAAACCAAAAAATCCATTGAAAACTCATAGCAAACCATCTTGTTGCTTCAAATCCACACATTGAAACCATAGCAACACCAAACTAGCTGGTGTGCTCCACTCACAACCCTGGAAACCACGTGAAAACTCGAGAAAATGGGTCTGAAATGTATAGAAGGGGATGGGGATCAAAGATTTAACCTTGTATTTGATTCCCAAGCCATGTAGTGCTTCCAAATGATCTCCATAGCTCACCAAAACCCTAACTTGCTATCAAATTTTTGTTACACTGTCTTTCTCGGCATAAAAAACATAACACACAGCATTATGATGCAAATTAGTTAATTCAAACAATTACATCGCAAATATAACAAAAAGCATACAAAAAAGACTGTATACCTATATTAAGGTGCTCTAACCTAACAATAGGGTGCACGCGAATTTGAGTTGGTGTCCACGTCTGCAACCACGTGTCAAATAACGGAAAATTAGTTTTGGGTCGTTATAAATCTTCCCAACTAGTGGAAATTTCATCTCAAAGTTTAAATCAAACGAAATTCTTACAAGTAAATAGCTGAGGGTATTGACGCTGCATAGTGACTTGAGCTCCCAAGTAAATCCCTCAGTCCCGTAATGTCGTCAGCGCACTAATGCCATCGACATCTCCTTGTTCCTCAAAGTCTGTATCCTATGATCCATAATCTCCAGTGGCTGCTCCTCGTAGGTCTTATCAGCCAGAACCTCAATCAATCTTACATCAACCATCAGACTTGGTCCTAACCTAGCTAGCCTCAAAATAGATACATGAAAAATTGAATGAACGCGTGCAAACTTTGCTGGTAACTCTAATCTGTAAGCCACAATGTCAACGCGTGATTCGGCCCTGAATGGTCCAATAAACCTTGGTGCCAGTTTACCTTTGATATCAAACCTCTGATGACCCTTCCAGGGCGAAACCTTTAGATACACCAGGTTACCAATCTCGTACTCTCGTGGTACCTGTCCGCTTACTTCTTCTGTCTATCCTAAGCCGCCTGCAATCTTACTCGAATCTACCTAACCTTCTCTGTGCGGTCAACAATAACCTTAGGCCCAATAACTGCCATATCCTCTGTTGCTGCCCAACAAGGAAGTGATCTGTAGGGTCTACCATAGAATGCCTCGAATGGCGGCTTGCCAATGCTCGCTTGATAACTATTTTTGTATGTAAGCTCGTATAATAGTAGATACTCTTCCCAAAAACCACTAAACTGCAAAATACAATCCCTAAGTATATCCTTTATGATTTGAATCAACCTCTACGACTGAGCATCTGTCTAAGGATGATAAGTTGTACTGAACTAAAGCCTAGTGCTAAACTACTCCTGCATACTCTCCCAAATATTCAATGTCAACCTAAGATCCCTGTCAGAAACAATCGATATCGGCACTCTGTGTAGCCTGACAACCTCTTGCTCGAAGATAATTCTCCACTGGGGAAATGAATACTTCATAGAAATAGGAATGAAGTGTGCAAACTTCATCAACCTGTCAATCATTACCCAAACTACATCGTGACGCCTCACAGTCTGCGGCAAACCACTAACAAAATTCATCCTGATGTGCTCTCATTTCCACTGTTGAATGGGCAACAACTATAATAACCCGACTGGTCTCCTGTGCTCGGCCTTAACCTGCTGGCAAATATGACATGCTTTAACGTATGAACCCACGTATGGCTTCATCCCTGGCCACTAGAATAAACGCCTCAAATCATGGTACATCTTGGTCCCGCAATGATGAGCTGTATAAAGCGAATGGTGTATGTCCTCTATAATGTTGTCCCGTAGCTCATGTACATCAGGTATCCACAACCTGCCCCTATGTCTCAAGCACCCGTCTGATGAACCAGACCAATCTGTGCTACTCGGATCCTAAGCTAGACAACTAATGCAAGCAAAATGTTCATCAACCCTTTGACACTCAACAACCCGCTCTAAAGACATAATAGGAACCCATGTGTGACAACAAATCTGTACCTCCACAACAGCCTCAGTCAAACACATCACCGATGCTGCCTCCAGCAATCCATGCTCATGTGTCATCCGTTATAGCATAGTTTGACTCTCAATGCCGCTCCAGCTCAACGCATCAGCTACAACGTTCGCCTTCGCAGGATGGTACTCAATCGCGAAGTCGCAGTCCTTCAGTAACTCGAACCATCCCCTCTATCGCATGTTTAGATCCCTTCAAATGAATAGATACCTCAAGATCTGATGATCCGTGAATAGTATGAAGTGCTCTTTGTATAGATAGTGTTTCCAAACCTTCAATGCAAACACAACTATTGCAAGCTCTAAGTCGTGCACCGGATAATTCCCCTCATAGGCTCTCATCGCCTAGACAAATACATAACTAGGTGTCCTTTCTGCATTAACACGCATTCTAACTTAGTACCATAAGCATCAATGTAGACTGATAATCCTCTCGCCGCCTCTTGTAATGCTAAAACTAGAATGAAAGTCAGTTTCCTCTTCAGCTCCCAAAATGCATCATCACACTCTTCAGACCACTCAAACCTGACATCCATTTTGGTCAACCTCGTCATCAGTGCTTTGCAATCGTAGAGAAATCCTGCATAAACTACCGATAGTAGCCCGCCAGTCCCAAGAAACTTCGAATATCGGAAACGGACTCAGGTGTCCTCCAGTCAATAATCATTTGAATCTTGTCACCGTCAACTGATATACCCTGACCACTGATAACATGTCCGAGAAACTTCATCTCACTCAGCTAAAAATCACATTTGTTGAACTTAGCATACAAATTATGCTCTCTGAATGTCAACAAAACCTCCTTGAGATGTCTCTCGTGCTCGACACGAGTCTTGTTGTACATTAGGATGTCATCAATAAACATAATCACATATCGATCCAGAAATGGCTTCAGAACACTGTGCATCATGTCCATAAAACTGGCTAGCGCATTAGTTAGCCCAAACGGCAAGATTGTAAGCCCAAACAATCTATAGCGCGTGCTAAAAGACGTATTCAAGATGTTGCTCTGTCGAATCCTCAACTGATGATAGCCTGAGCGCAGATCAATCTTTGAGAAAAACTTAGCTCCTACTAATTGGTCGAATAGATCATAAATCCTAGGAAATGGGTAACAATTCTGAATCGTTACCTGATTCAGCTTCCTGTAATCCACACACATCCGCATACTACCATTTCTCTTCTTCACAAAAAGAACTGGAATGCCACAAGGAGATATACTGGGATAAATAAAACCCTTATGCAGCAACTCCTCTAACTGGGTCCTCAACTCCTCATGCTCGGATGCTGACATCCTATAAGGTCGACTATAAATCAATTGTATCCCG
The DNA here is from genome assembly GCA_039657345.1 of Stephania japonica. Lineage (NCBI taxonomy): Eukaryota > Viridiplantae > Streptophyta > Magnoliopsida > Ranunculales > Menispermaceae > Stephania > Stephania japonica. Next base: position 41,192,690 of record CM077559.1, read on the forward strand.
GTATCAACTCGATAATGAACTCAACTACTCTAGGCGGTGGTAAACTTGTCAAATCATTAAAGAAAACCTCAGGAAACTCGCACACTGTTGGGACATCCTCATTATCAAACGTCACAATCTTACTAAAGCAATCAATCTGCACATGATACGCTCACAACCAATCCATGCCTACTAAAATGTCAAACTCTAGGTATTCCAATACTTGTAGATCAGCGGTAACTGGTGCCCCGCGACATCTACTATACAATCCCGACATATCCGGTTAGAGATTATCTTATCCCCAGTAGTCGTACTGAGGATAAGGTATGTGTCTAATGTTTATGTCTGTAACTCTAACTGTGCTACCATTTGTCCTGCCATAAATGATAGAATACTACCGGAATCAAACATAACATGCATTAAAGCACCACAAATAAATAACGTACCCTCCACTAGTTTTCGCGTCGCGTCACGTTTTTTATGGTCATCATGTCGATCTCTGTTACCCCGACGTCCCTGATCTAACTTTCCATCACCCTGACGACCTCGCTAATCCTGTCGCTGTCTATTTGGCTAATCCTGCTACCTCTTCAGCTTCTGCCCAGTCCGAGAAGTCTAACCTGACTAATTTGGGTAGGCCAAAGCCTTCGGTCTGGCAGCACTTTGTAATAAGTAAGTCTCGTGGGCTAATGCTCGATCATAAATGTCTTGTAACGTACAAGCTCCACTAGACATAATGCACTATCAATCCTCTCGTCTAGACATCTGACGAAGTAATATATATGAAGTCTCTCAGTACTAGCCACATCGATCGCATATTGAATCAAGTACCTAAGCCTCTCCATATGTTTAAGCACTGATATAGTGCCCTGTCTTAATGCCCGAAACTCCTCCCTAAGTCTCAGCTGGACCTCTATAGGGATATAATCATCTAAGAATAGTTGTCTAAATTCTGCCCAAGCTGCAGGCTCTGGATGAATATAGGTTTATGTCGTCCACCAAACAGCTGCCTCTCATTGCAGGCAATAGTTGGAAAGTCATACCTGATCTGCCTCATCGACCTTCAACAGCTTATGAAGCTGCCGATGAGTCAATAACCAGCGCTCAGCCAACTCCAGGTCACTAACACTATATAAGTAACCAGGGTTAAACCTCATAAACTCCTTAACCCTCTTTGCCTCCACTGACATCACACTGCCCGATATCGAAGCCACAGCAGGTTGCTTGGTTGTGGTGGGTATGATCACTATCGTATCCACCGGTGCAACCATTGGCGCAGTCCTCTCAACCAATGCATCAGAATCTACTGTCTGTGCTGCAAACACTGGTGTTAATATTGTTTGTGTAGTAGACAGCACAGCTGTTGGCACTCTTTGACCCCGTATATACTCTAAGATCTTTGTCATTTGTGCCTGTTACAACGTAACCCTATGCGATAACGACTGCAGAGTTAACATCTCCTTAGTGGAATCACTAGTGTCACCGACCTACGGTTGAGTCATTGGCTGAGTAGCAGTAGGTGACTATCCGTCCATCACAATCTGCACCGCAAAACATGCATTGGATTAACCTCAGTAAATACGCATACAATATGTATTATAAAATCAAAACATATTACGTATATTATAGTCTTGAAACTACCTGCCTCACTTCACCTCCCAACTAGGAATCTAGTCATCTCTTTGGGTTTCCACATCTAAAGTTTATTAAAGTTTATACTCTTGTTAACTCCAAACCAAGCCATAGGTTCCATAAATCTAAGCTTTGATACCAAATGTAGCGGCCCTAAAATCTGAAGCCCGCCACGTCGTATGTCATGGAACACAACCCTACCTATACTAGTCTAGTTATGTTCACGCGTACTAAACCATCTGTCAATCAAAATATTGCTAATTTTCCTTAAATAAATTAGATAAGTTAGCTTATGGACTTTAAATCATTTGTTAAACCTTAAATAATTCAGCAGAACACTTTAATTAGTGAATCATTATATTTAAGAACTGTAAATTATGTGAGAGCATCATTCCTAATGCGAAAAACCCCATCAAAGTATTCATCATCATATATAACATCAGTCAAGGCTAGTCAAAACATATAAAGGACCTTAACAGGTCATAGTACATGTCTAACTGTTGCTCCAACCCAAAACCTAGCATAAAACAAATAAAGTAAACACACATATGAGTAGGGACTAGTTGCTCAATTAGAAGAAATCCTCAAGCTTGCCCTTCCCTCTGCTCGTACTGGGGCTTGCACTCAGCCATCACAACAAAACACATGACGAGTCCAGATTGAGTAATCCCAAGGAAATTCAAAGAATAATTAATATAAATAAATGTTGGAATATAAAGACTATTGAATAAACATGCGAAAGAAAATATTCAGGCAATTGGGAAGGACCCTTGCATGTATATCCAATAGTAATAAACAAAGTATGTGCATGATCTTGGTCAAATTAGCACCATACTTCGTACTGGCACGGCCAGCGAGTAAACTCAAACTGACTGAAATCCCTGTTGTCCACTCGTTAGCTGGCGTAGACCACCGAGCACCGACATGTGAATAGGAAAAATCAGCAGTCGAGCCGACAATCCACTGACATGCCCCTATAACACATGCTACGGCTTAGTGTGCCACAATGCCAATGCAATAGAATAAACCTGGCGGGAGTAAACTCAACAGACCATAAATAAATACTGGAATGTAGAATAAATGAACCAACTGGACAAGAATTCAAATAATCAAAGCAATAGATACTCAAAAGAATTTAAATTGGGTTACAACAACTTCAAATCCGCGCTCCACTAACGCCAATGTACAAATACATGCTCAAACCGCGTGTCACTACCTGTCAATACAACCTAAGACTTGAATTCCCAACAATTAGATCAATTCCCTAAACCATGGAAATCATTAATCAACGGCAAATCTTCGATAAAAACACCCATTAAACCATTTAAATGGGTTATATAAACCCCTAGATATACCTACAAATTTTCACAATTTTATTTAACATTTATAGTCTGGCGCTTTTCTGGACGCCGCCAAAGGCATCATTGTGTGTAATGTTTCCATAGCATGCCTCATGATGTCCAGGGCGTCGTGACAGACGTCATCACCTTCACACCACCCACGGCACCATATAAAGCGTGGGTTGGTGTTTTGCCTCTGGTTTGGACGCCGCAGGTGCCGTCGTAGCCTCCAAATGGCCATGGAGCTACTGGCAGCGTCCGAGCCAAAACAAATTCTTGGAGTTCTCAAACCCCCTAGGCTCATCGCCGCGGTCTGCGCTCGTCCAAACCGCTCACACAACATAGAAAATAACTTAATCTATCAACGCTTCAACAAAAATCGTTTAAGACGCAAACCGTGGGATTTATCGCCAAAACCAGAATATCCATTGAAAACCCATAGCAACAACAATAACAACTCAACACAAACCACCTTGTTGCCTCAAATCCACACATTGAAACCATAGCAACACCAAATTAGCTAGTGCGCTCCACTCACACCCCTGGAAACCTCGTGAAAACTCGAAAAAATAGGTCCGAAACGTAGAGAAAGAGATGGGGATCGAACATATAACCGTGTATTTGATTCCCAAGCCTTGTAGTGCTCCCAAATGATCTCCATAACTCACCAAAACCCTGACATGCTATCAAGTTTTTGTCCAAGCTTAGAGAGGATAGAGAAAAGGTGATGAGGGAGAGAAAAATCAAGATATTTATACGAAAAATCTCATCACTTGTATGTCCACATCCCAAGGCCCCATCCAAAGGGCTTATTTGGGTCAAATAGTCCTCCAAAATGTGACTCACATGGTGACTTTGTATTCACATCCTCTCACTTGTTCTAAACCACCAAACTAATTCTCGAGCGTTCCGACACTCGGTCCCGAACCGTTTTAACTATCCAACGCGTACACTCGCATCACTTACGTATATACGTCATTTAATATTAATTATTTAGCATATTTAAGCATTTACTGTGTGTATGTTAACCCCTGGCCTAGTATACTAACCATTCGCCTACCTGAGGTGAATTTCTGTCACACTATCTTGCTCGACATATACAACATAACACACAAAATTGCGATGCAAAGAAGCTAATTTGGACAATTACATCGCAAATACAACAAAAAGTATACAAAAACGAATTGTATACCTATATTTGCGTGCTCTAACCTAACAGTGGGATCCATATGCATTCGAGTTGGCGTCTACATCTATAACCACATGTCAAATAACAACAAATTAGTTTTGGGTCGTTACAAATCGTCCCAATTGGTGGAAATTTCGTCCTGAAATTTAAATCAAATGAAATTCTTACCAATAAATAGCTGAGGGTATCGACGCCGCATAGTATACTCGAACCTCCAAGTAAGTCCCTTACTCCCGTGATGTCTGCAGTGCACTAATACCTTTCTGATCTCCCTGTTCCTCAAAGTCTGTATTCTACGATCCATAATCTGCAGCTGCTGCTCTTCGTGGCTCACATTAGGTTAAACCTCAATCTGTCTTACATCAACCATCAGTCTCGGTCCTAACCTAGCTAGCCTCAACATAGATACATGAAAAACTGGATGAACCCCCGCTAATTGTAGCGGTAACTCTAATCTGTAAGCCACAGTGCCGACGCGCGACTCGACTGAATGGTCCAATAAACCTTGGTGCTAATTTCCCCTTGATGCCAAACCTCTAATAACCCTTCCAGGGCGAAACTTCAGATACACCAGGTCACCAATCTCGTAGCTCAGACCCTTGTAGTACCTGTTCCCTTACTTCTTCTGTCTATCTTGAGCCACCTGCAATCTTAGTCGAATCTGCCTAACCTTCTCTATATGGTCAACAACTACTTTAGGCCCAATAACCGCCATATCCTCTAGCGCTGCCCAACAAGCAGGTGATCTGCAGCATTTACCATATAATGCCACAAATAGTGGCTTGCCAATGCTCGCCTAATAACTGTTGTTGTACGCAAACTCGCAGAACGATAGATACTCTTCTCAAAAACCCCCAAACTGCAAAATACAAGCCCTAAGCATATCCTCCAAGATCTGAATGAACCTTTATGACTGACTGTCTATCTAAGAATGATAAGTTGTACTAAACTGAAGCTTAGTGCTAAACTACTCCTGCATATTCTCCCAAAGATTCAATGTCAACCTAATATCCCTATCAAAAATAATCGATATCGGCACTCCGTGTAGCATGACAACCTCTTACTCGAAAATAATGCCCCACTAGGGAAATGAATACTTCATAGAAATGGGAATGAAGTGTGCAAACTTCGTCAACTTGTCAATCACTCCCCAAACTATATCGTATCGCCTCGTAGTCTACAACAAACCACTAACGAAATCCATCATGATGTGCTCTCATTTCCACTATAAAATGGGTAATGACTATAATAACCCGGCTGGTCTCCTATGCTCGACCTTAACCTGCTGGCAAATATGACACGTTCTGACATATGGACCCACGTCTGCCTTCATCCCTGGCCATCAAAATAAAAGCCACAAATCATGGTACATCTTGGTCTTGCCAGGATGAACTGTATAACACGAACGGTGTGCGTCCTCCATAATCTTATCTCGCAGCTCATGTACCTCAAATATCCACAACCTACCTCAGTGTCTTAAGCACCCGCTTGATGAACCAGACCAATCGATAGGTAATTCTACCTCACTAATCTCGACTGGGACTCTCTCAACTAGATAGTTAGGGTAATCTCTATCCCCAGCTACGGTACTCAATGTCAAATGTACTCTAAGCCTAACCGGTGTCAGTCCTAAGATGCCTATCATGTGACCATCAATGAAGGAAAAGGTAGAACCCAAATCAAATAAAACGTAAGAATTTATACCGACAATAGAAATCATACCCTTTATGAGACATCATGTAGCGCTGGCATCTGGCTATGCTACCATGTGAACTGCCTCTCGATCATGCGGTGGGTACACTGTAGTTGGGCGTGGGCACTCCCTCACTTCATGTCCTACTTGTCTGCATTGGTAACATGTGATATGTCTGCACTGATCGAACTGTTGCTGACTATGAACCTGCATCTGTCTCTGTCCCTGACGGGGTCCTTCTCGGCCGCTGCCTCGGTTTCTACCACCCTGCTGCTGATGATGTTGTACTGTTGGTGGTGTTGGGTGTGCAACTTTCACTGGTGCTGGCAACACTAGCTTGACTAATGGTGGTGGCAAAGAGCGTGTGCTACCTGAACTCTACGTGCCAGTATAGTATGAAGTGTAGGGTGTGACTGATGTACGTGGTGTAGATGTCCCTAACTCTAGGAAACCCCTACTCCAACTCCTCTAACCCTTACCCCTCTATCGTCTCCTCTCATACTCGGCTATCTCCTCAGGGGTCAAGGTCTGACTCAAAGCAGTCCCGTCAATGACCTGATATAAGTAATAGGTCTTGTGCAAAAGTGCGCGCTCATATATCTCAGTGAGTGTCCTGGTGCCTGTGCTGACCACGTGGTGATAACCAATGTCTACCCTCAGGCCAACCCCAAAGTGGTACATGTCCTCCATCTCATCTCGGACTAAAATTCTTGAAAAACTGTTTCAGATATCTGTTTCTGTCTTGGTACTACATGACTAACTCATCCGCCTTATGTCTCAAACTTGTAAACTCTCTCCTCAGTCTCTTCATCACTACCAGTGGGAAGTACTGCTGATAAAACTTGGCCTTGAAGGTCTTTCCATGACTCAAAATCTCCATCAATATTTATAATGGTGCGCCACCAAACGTCAGCATCCCCCAATAGTGTGTATGAAGACAAGTATGGTTGCAATCGATCCTCAATCCCAAGAATCTGATGTATTTTCTCCTGTAACAATATCTACCCCTCTATCTTCTCAAAGTCTCTAATGTCGTCGAAGTACACTGGCTGAAGTCGAAGGAAATCCTTCACCAGTTGGATCCCTACTTCTGAGCCAAAAGGTGTAGGTGTAGGTTTGGGAGTCAGTGTCGCCTCTACAACCTTTGCTGTCGGAACGGCCACAATTGGAAGTGTCAGTATCGCTGGAGCCACTAATGTAGTAGTGGGAGGCTCTGGCTCTGGCTGAGTAGTATCAGTAGTATCGGGAGCTGCCGTCAGTGTAGGTGGAGCGAATATGGCAGTTATCAACATAATGAAATTGACCAACTGCTGTCTCTGAGCTAAGATACAGTCAGCTAGCCTTCGAAAATCCTTCGCTAATGCATGAGGTTCGTTGCTGCCAACACTCGCGTCACTGGTCTCTCTTGCGTCCGTCATCGGTGTTTGCACGTTGGCAGCGAACTCGCATAAACTACTACTTAGGATATCTTGTATATATATACATTATGAAATTAACATGTATATATAACTAAACCCAACTCACTTTCACTCGATTCCCAACAAAATAGTTTCTAGGCAAGGATCATCTGGTTTTCATTTCTAAGATTTATGTCTTATTCAATTTTGTATATCACTTATCGAGACGGTTGGCTCTGATACCAACTGTGAAGTTGGTATCACAATTTTAGACAACTTTGCCCTATGCCCCTAAGGTTTTAAAGCCTATTCTCTGATACCAAATGTGACGACCCCTCTCATAATCTAAGGCACCGCCCGACCTAATCCCGTAATTAAGCCCTAACTTGGTCTATAGGACTTGACTACATATTAGCTAGCCATTTTAACCCAATTGCCAACTTGATCGCATTCAGGATAAATAATACACTAACCCTAACAACTACAACATTTTTGAGCTATTTACAAGTTTTACAATTTAAGAAATTGACGAAAGTCTTAACAATTTATAGCGAAAGTCTTTTAATCATTTAGCGAAAGTCTTTTAAATAAATGGAAATAATTTGATAAACCTAAGTGTGGAAACCAGGAATAACGATCACAATATATATATGAACAATATGGCAAAACATATAAACAGTGTGATAGCTAAAAGTCAAGGAACTAACGCTCAACCCAATATATACAACCCAACAGTATGAAAGGCATAAGTAAGTGAAGTATAGAAAATATCAAAACCTACAGTCAGACAGTAGTGCGCAAGCTCAAAAGTAGTCGCCAATCTTCTCCTTACTAGGTCTACTACTTGACGAAACTGCACCCACCATCATAAAAAGGACGGTGAGTACAAAAGTGTAACAGTAATTCCCAAATGACTTATTTACTCACATTTCCAAAATAAATGAACGGTATGTAAAAGCATAAAGGTAGTCAAGGAAAGCTCTAAATAAACATGCTAGAAAATACCAAAAATTCAAATGAAACAAACGCAGGTTAAGCAGTCTGATCTAGGTCTGGTCGACGGTGAGAACTTTCACTTAGCCTTTTCCACAATTTATATCGAGTTGTGCTCTACATATTATCATTTTCTAATAACCTCAAATGGCGGAGCCATGCTCTATGCGTATAAATCATCTATCATAAAATCTCGTCGAACACCCCAGTTCATTATGCCTTGAGTCGCGCGAGTATAGTGGAGAGTGCCGACATCCCCGAGGTCCCGTGACCCCGTGAGCTCCTAAATTCTAAAACTACTTTTAGACATTAAGAAATAACTCGGTAAAGGAATCCAACAATAGAAATGCTACGAAGCAAAATAAACAAAGAATACATGTTCATAATTAATTATTGTCTAGTCCTAATAGCATGCTATTCATTTCAACTCTTTAATACTTAATGAAAAGAGACATCAGCAATAAAAGGAATCAAATAGATTTAACACAAGGAAATATCATGATGTCAAGCTCAACAAGAGAGAATAACAATAAATCATGATATCAAGAGTACAAGGCACCCATTTACAGTCCTAGTCAATCTGGCCTCTCGACACCCCGACTCGCGCACCCGAACTTTCGAGAATTCCTTTTAGTTCTTAAAGTTTAATTTATATCATTTTGATTGATTTAAAGCCACATTAAATGGATTTATAATATTTAACCAAAATTAGAATTTTATTCCAATTTTTTTAGGAGTTAGCACATTTTTTTAGTTATATCAAGGTACTTAAAAACCCAAAAAGTCCTGAAACCACTTCTCTTCCTTTTTCTCAATTTCTTATATTTTCTATAACTTTTCCCAATTTTCCTGAAATTTTCCAACTATGTTACCTATTTTCCAGAAATAATATAGATAAATATAAAAATAGATTTTTATTTAATTTTTTTATTAATTTTAATTAATTTTAATTTTTATTTCTGGTCGAGTCGGATCAGACCCGACCCGACCAAGTCCTTGGCCTGGCCAAGTGCTGGGCTCGGCTCGCCCCATGGGCCGAGCCCGACCCAAATTAGGGGGTGCACATGTATCGACTTCTTCCCAATGATTCTAGAGACAGAGAGCATCTATTATTTTCTTTTTTTTTTTGCTTCCTCTTTACTCCTCTCCCAACTCCTCTTCAACCTCAAGAACAACCAAAATCGCCTCCAAAATACAAATTTAATCGATTTTATCAAAAATCCAAAATTCTCACCAAAAGAATCCTATTTTCTTCAAATTTCTGATTCAAAATCATAAATAACACTTAATTCAAACTTAATATGAAAGAAAAACACTTCGAAACCGAAATTACAACTCAAAATCTGATTTTTATTCAAAAACCCCATTTGGTATCATTTTAACGGAAATGAGAGTGGTGTTATGTTTACCTTTGTTAGATCTTCAAATTCACCTCAATCCTAGCTCGAATTCTTCCCCAAACCCTCTAGAGCAGTTCCTCTATATCAGTTCTGTAGTTTCTTTGCATGAATTTTAGTTCCTCTAAATCAGTCCTATTTATAAATTTGGTTGTAATATAACGTGTATCACGTATCTTGAGGAAACTGAGGGTTCCTGGCAAGGCAGTCTAGCTTCTCATGTGACGCAAGATAAGTGACACTCAACATGGGAGTGTGTGCTAGCACAGATCCCTAGGTCTGTCATGGTCATTTTAATTCAATTCTCAACTATAGTACATTTAAATGTGATTTATTAATTTAGTAACCATAGGCTATTTAATTGTTGTGCGTTAATTTGATTGCCATGTTATGCACTATATTTATTACTTAATTAAATTGTATTTAACTAAGTTTTGACTTACCACAAGTCTAGCTACCCAGTACCCCGGCTTGCACGCAACTCAAGGCTCATTCCCGCTCACATCTTGACGTTTATGGTTGCAAGAACTGACTTAATTAGCTTACACACATACACAAAACTAAGCTACACCATTTCAAATATAAATTATACCTCGGCCACGTGCCTCGATCGGTGTGCATATCTTACACAGGTCCCACATCATGGATCGGTGAGCCTGATTACGATCAAAATCTATGATTAGAAATTTAGCTCATGACAATCACGCAAGCACCGCCAGTGAGTAAACTCAAACTGATTAAAATCCCTGTTGTCTACTCGGTAGCTGGTGTAGACCACGGCGCACCGACATGTGAATAGGAAAAATTAACAGTTCGGGTCGACAATCTATGTACATACCCCTATAACACATGCTATCGCCTAGTGTGCCATAATACAAACGCAATAGAATTAACCCGGCAGGAGTAAATGCAACCGACTGTAAATAAATACTGAAAAGTAGAATAAATGAAACAACTGGACAAGAATTCAAATAATCCAAGCAATAAATACTCAAAATGAATTTTAGTTGGGTTACTTCACACCTCAAATTTGCGCACTAGTAACGTTAATGTCCAACTACACGCTCAAATCGCATGTCACTACCCGTCAATACAACATAAAACCCGAATTCTCAAAAATTCCTATCAATTCCCTAAACCCTGGAACTCATTAGTCAACGAAAAATCCCCGATAAAACGCCCATTAAATCATTAAATGGGTTATATCCTATATATACCCAAAAGTTTTCGTAATTTTATTTAAAATTTATGGTCTGGCACTGTTCTGGAGGCTGCCAAAGACGCCGCCGTATGTAATGTCTCCACGACGTCCAGGGCAACGTGACAGACATCATCACGTTCACACCACCCACAGTGCCATATAAAGCGTGGGTTGGTGTTTCGCCTCTAGTTTAGATGTCGCTAGTGGCGTCGTGGCCTCCAAATGGCCATGGCAGGAATGGCGATGTATGAGCCAAAACAAATTCTTGGGTTCTCGAACCCCCTCAACTCATCGTCGTGGTCCGTGCTAGTCCCAACTTCTCACACAACATCCAAAATAACTCAATCTATCAAAACCCCTCAATGAAAACCATCCAAGATGTAAACCACAGTTTTACACCAAAACCAGAAAATCTATTGAAAACCCATAGCAACAACAATAACAACTCAACACAAACCACCTTGTTGCCTCAGATCCACACATTGAAATCATAGCAACACCGAACTAGTTGGTGTACTCCACTCACACCTCCAAAAACCTCGTCAAAATACGAGAAAATAGGTCTGAAATGTTGAGAAAGATATGGGGATCGAAGATCTAACCCTGTATTTGATTCCCAAGCATTGTAGTGCTCCTAATTGATCTCGAAAACTCACCAAAAACCTAACTTGCTATCAAATTTTTGTCCAAGCTTAGAGAGGAGAGAAAAAAGGTGATGAGGGAGAGAAAAAGGATGATGTTTATATGGAAAATCTCATCACTTGTGTGTCCACATCCCAAGGCCCCATCCAAAGGTCTTTTTGGGTCAAATAGTCCTCCAAAATGTGACTCACATGGTGACTTTTTATTCACATCCTCTCACTTATTCTAAACCACCAAACCAATTCTCGAACGTTCTAACGACGGTCCCGAACCGTTTCAACTGTCCAACGTGTACACTCGTGTCACTTATACATCATTTAATATTAATTATTTAGCATTTTTAACCTTTTATTGTGTGTTATTAACCACAGCCTAGTGTGCTAACCATTCGCCTCCTCGGTTCCCACATCTACACGCTCCCCAAGGCAAATTTCTGTCACACTGTCTCGTTCGGCATATACAACATAACACACAATATTGCGATGTAAATAAGCTAATTCAAACAATTACGTCACAAATACAACAAAAAGCATACAAAAACAAACTGTATACCTATATTGGCGTGCTCTGACCTAACGGTGGGGTCCACACACATCCGAGCTGGCCTCCACATCTGAAACCACGTGTCAAATAACAGAAATTTAGTTTTGGGCCATTACACAACATTTATTTTTGTGGGTCTCTATCAACTGCTTGCTTACACCAGCGCACATCAACAACCTTATCAACATGAAAAAAAATTATTGCTACTTTTGCACCATGGTAATGTGTGTCATATGTGTCTGATCCAATTTCATGCTTCTCTGTAATTTGATTTTGCCCATGCAACTCTGCCTATATGACGTCTCTGCATGTACATCTTGTCATGAGGTCATTGTATCTCCATACACACGTTCGGCCTGTCTTTCCTGTTAGTTGCAATTCTATTGCAGATTTATCCGTCTTGCATGTTTGCATGCCTGTACGAGCTAATCTCGTACGATTTTGCCCATTTTCCGTGTACTGTACGTTGTCGATCTCAGTCCGCGATGTTTTTCATGCCTGTTCGATGCAATGTTGTTGTAGATCTGCCTGTCCGGTCTGCCTATATATTGATTTTGTACGTGAGCACTTACATCCATTCGTCATGATCTGGTGTCCCTACATAGAACTGTCATTGGTTTAGCATCTTCTAATCTTATTCATTTGCAAACTCAACTAGTTTTGTTGCCATTGCCTTAAGTTTGACGGGGGATGTTAGGAAACTAATAGTGTATACCTAGTGTATTCCATAACTTCCCTACTGACTATGTGACTTCCCCATTGATTATGTAAATCAATTGTTTTCATGTACATTTTTTTACCACTTTATAAATAAGAGCAACCCGTTGTATACAATTTTCCCTGTTTTACCCTAATCAATACAATTTCCTACTACATTCTCAAACAATCATCGAATCCAATCAATCATTTAATCTCTAAAAAAGAGACTCCACCTTGAACAAACATCTCCTTCAAACAAATCACTAATTAGGCTCCTTCAGTTGGGTTTTGGGGTTCATACGCAGCAAAAAATTCAAAATAATTTTGGAAAACCCCAACAGGATTGCAAATAAGTTCCATAAAACTAGATTTACAAAAGTAAACCGTACCTTATTTCGTGATTTCCTTCTCTGATTGTTCCATCTTCAAGACATTCAAGCTCATGTCCTCTATCAGAAATTCACACACGAATGGTGACCACAATTTGGAGTGCTAGCCCCAAGAAAGATTGAAAACGTTTTTTCTTTCTCTCCCAAAATCCAGAGAATACGAAAATTGAAAAATGAAATTCTTATCACTTTATTTATATGTGTAGATAAGCTCTCACTTAAAATCCTATTCGTAATATAGCTATTGTATTTATGATGTTTAAGTAAATTTGAAATACAATTATTGTATTTATGTTGTTTAAGCAAATTGCACATATACCCCTATTAATAAGTTATCATATAACGAATCATAAGGGTTTATATATATTATGAATTTTATCTTATAAAATTCAATGCTCTGGACCATTTGAAATTGTGCAAAGTCATTCTTAGTGTGCAACCTAATAGGTTCATGCAATGTTGGTAGTGAACCAAAACCATTTTGGTACACAAGTCATAAGCGGTCTCTAGCAAGGCATTATGACTACCCAAGTAGCATGAATATCAAAATCGATGCAACCTAATGAATAACGTATATCATATCCTTTTGTCGTGCGATATCCTTTAATTAAATATAAGGCATGGAAAGGCACCTTAACATTCAATCGTACTAGTCTCGATCTTTAGATAGATTGAAAACATCCAAGTGGCATTGATCATAATAATGCACTTGGACTTGGCCATTAAACAATCTAACACATTGAGGAATACGAGAGCGACAAATTCTTTCTTGATTATATACCTTCACATATTGCTCACTTGATAACCAATCACAATATTTATAATCATTCAGTTAAAGACAACGTTTGATTGTGTCAAATTACCATGCTTCTAATATTGAAGTCTATGGTAATCTCAAGTCGAATGACTAAATGATATACCTATTAAAAGTAACACTTATGACTTAATCCATGTGGTGTTTCCATAGCGGGTCAGTCCAATACCTTGTTCCTTAACAAGCACTCATGATCTCGATTCGTATCCCTATACGTATGATCATCACATGACCATCAATCAAGACTCACTTAATTCATTATAGTTCCCAGTATAATGACCGAGTAAGGACATTTAGGATATTTCAACAAATAACCATAGATCTTATTATAAGGCAAAAATGCAATCACTTATGATAAAACAACAAATAAAAAACGTCTATTTTAATAACTAAAAACTGTAAGATAAACAATGTTTCTAGATTGACCTAGGCCACATGCCCCAACGCCTTCACCATGAATTCCAAATCGAAGCTGTGCACATCATGAAGTCGGTGCAGTTTCACACCACTGTTATCGTCTCTTGATTATGATCTTCCAGTCTATACTGTCATCACATAACCAATTAACAATCCACCTGAACACAAACACACGCCTTAATCGAACCAACCAATCTCCCTACTTCCTGTAACTCCTTTTTTTTTCAACGCGCGCACAACCTTTTTTTTTCTTTCTCTTCTTCCTCATCTTGAACAACCAAACTTCAAACCCAAAGATTGAACTTCTCTCTTATACCACTTGTTAGGAAAAAACCTCATGCACAACGGAAGCAAACAATCTCACAAATACTAAAACACACAAACTTTATTCAATTACTCCAAACTTGTATATATTACAAAATAACTTTTGGTCTTTATATAGACACCCACACTTGACAAACTTACTAATTAAACCAAAAGCACATAAATAGACATTGCCTAAAAATAAGCAAACTAAGAACCTTCCTAAACACGAAATAATTAGAAACTTGACTGAACCACTAGACTTTCTAATTTTTTTTTGGTAGGACTAGACTTTCTAATTAACTAATACACTAAAATAGAAACTAAGAGTTTTGAGCCAAAAAACTCAACAAATAGTGATAGTGATTTTAATAATAAAGATGACCAAGTTATCATTGAAAACCCTAGTACATCGAGTTCTTTTAATATCCATGATCCAAGGGTATGGGATAGTCTTGATAGAAGTTCTAGAGATTTATTGATTGAAAGTGGACCTATAAGAGATATTAGCATAAAATTCTCTTGTGATCAATATGGTAGACACTTTTCTTTTGTTCATTACAATTGAATTTTATCAAATGGAGAAGAACATGATAGAAAATGGCTAATATATTCAAAAGAATTAGACAAAGTATTTTGCTTTTGTTGTAAATTATTTAAAACAAATTATAGTAATATACAGTAAAACTCAATTAGCAAAAGATGGCTTAAGAGATTGGAAAAATATTAGTGATAGACTTAAAACTCATGAAACTAGTAATGAGCATATTGTTGGGTTTAAAAATTAAACATATGGGCTTATGTGTTAATAATTGTGTTAAGGGCTATTATATAAAGTAAAACCCAATTAAAGTGGTCAAATACGGTATTGGGCTTTAAGCATTTAATTAAAGTGTGGGCTTATATATGTGTAGAGACCAAATTGTTATTTCTAATATTATGATAGGCAAAATTGGAAATAACATTAGGTTAACCCCTAGTTGACCTAAATATAAATATAGGGTTATGGTCCCCAAATGCGCCGTCATACTCTTTCTGATATCCTATCGTTGGAGAGAAAACAAAAAAGAGACCGCATATTGATTTGGAAGACTAACCCAGTGTTCTTTCACCATAGATGATTCAGATACACTTCCGCTATTTGGTTTAGTTTTATTCTTGATGATTTGACATGAATCTAATTGTTGAAATGGGTTTTGCGTATTTATTAAAATACCAACAAGTCGTATCAGAGCCTCCTCTTATTAGATCGTTGAGAATATTTATATGTTCTTAGTTTGATTCATTGATTTTTTTTATCCCTAAAAGGTTCTATATATGGGCATAACTTGTTGGATCATTGAGAATATTTATATGTTCTTAGTTTGATTCATTGATATATTTTTTTATGCCTAAAAGGTTCTATAATTGGGCTTAACTAAAATAATGATATTTTTTTTGGTTAATTTGAATTATAAAATTCAAGCTAGCATTTTTTAATTTTAAAATTTGATTATTATTTTGTCCAAAAATTTAATCTTACAAAAATATGGGCATATACATATATATAATTATGTTCAAAAGATTCCATATATATATATGAACATAATAAAAGGAATATATTATAATTTTGAATATTTTTCCCATTAAATTCGAGCAATTTAAATTCAAATATTGGTAATTATTTTGGGTGTCTAATATTTTGAATTAAATGATTGAAGTAATATGTTGCCAAAGTAATTTGTAGTGGATTCCAAAGGAATATCGATTTCCCAGAATTGACACTCAAGCGTGCAACTAAATGAAACCAATAGTTGATTAAGATTTGGTTATCATGGAGTAAAGATCATAATCTAGGAGTATATAATCAAGCGACAGTTTGACAATACGGAAAAAGGATGGTGTAGACCATAGAAACTCACTAGAGCTCATGTTATGTTTAATAATAGAAAGATGTAGAGTTATGGAACTCTATTAAGATAAGATCATCATTAAGTTGACAATGATGACGAATGAAAAAATAGTTGAAATTGTATCCAAAGCACAAAATACTATCGTAGAGTTAAGCGAACTTTGACGATAGAGTGGGGTATACCAAAAGCTATAGGTGCAATGGATAAGTTTCAACTATAAATCCCTAAGATATGTGTTGAATTTTAAATTATTAGTCAAGTGACTTTACTGAGATTAAGACAATTAGAGAATTGTCTTATATTCAACACAAGAATAGAAAGGTGGTTAAACATGAAATGATTGAAGCATACAAACAACTTATACAGAGAATAGTGATATAGTTGTATTGTATGATCAATTAACTTTAGAATGGAATAACACTATAATGGAATGAGGATGAGTTGTACATGATACAAAGGATGCCTTTAGAAAATTGAAATTTAGTTTGACTATAATAGTTGCTTAATTATACTTGGATTACAGAAAAAGTTAGAGTTAGAGGTGTATCTTAATATTTTTATCCAAGTAGTTGTATGTTGACACAATAAAGAAAGAAATTGTAGTAAAAACATTTGATATAGTTCATGAGGAACTAATGTAAAATAATTGTGTTGGTAAGAGTGCCAAACTATTGTAAGGCATCAACTGATAATGAAAAAGTTGAGAATATGTACTTCAATTGATAGATTGAATGAATTGCAAGAATAAGTCATAGAGGAAAGACTTGAATATGATAAGATAGGGATGATGATCCCATTATTAGTATAAATTCAGTTGATTGGATAGAACGCGCAAATTTATTCTTCATTAAGAGGTTTTGAAGTACAATTGTATCATGTACAACGGTATGAATGTTGTTTAGTATTCCTAAGATTATAATATCTTAAATGAAATCATTAAACGATAGATGAGAAATTTTGAGAATTAGTGAAACTGGTGAAATGTAAATTGAGGAAAGCTTCAAACTATGAGAGTTGAAGAAAATAATTTTGTCAGTGTGAAGATAATTGAGGTGAAATAAGCCACCAGAAAGTGGAAAAGAGATATATTCACTCTGAGTAATCACCTATACAAAGTGATTGACGCGGGTCAATACTTTAAATAAGAAAAAGAGGTATTTGATGTAATGAGTTACTAAAGTGTGAAAGATGATACATTCACTTTGAGGAATCACTCATATAAAGTGATTGACGATAGTTAATAGTTGAATGAAATAAAGGGGCAAGAGAGGTAATTATAATAGGAGCTTTTCAATATTATCTCATAAAAGAGATAGATAAAATTGATGAATAAGGGAGGTCCTGCGCAGGCATATCATCAATTGAGAGGTTGGAATTGATAATTACCTGTCCTTTCTTTGGAGTTCAAAATGAGACTGAACTCAGTAAATGAATGAATTAATGGGTGATAGAATTGATTAAGAAATTTACTTGGAACTCGATGTGCTAGAGATTGATTATGAATGAGTAGTGTTCATATTAGATGTTTTAATGGAAATTGTGCTGGACGTATTAAATTCTGAAATGGAAATTTGATTCATGAGGAAGGTTAGGCAAGAATGATTCGAAATATCTCAGGAATCTCTTTATATTATTGATATATATAATGCCATATCATATTTGGGTATATGAACAAATTATAAATGGGTTGAGATGATGATATATAGGGAGATTATAAAGAGATATGAGACGTATTCAGTAGATGATATTGAGTAGTGAAACCTAAAGAGTTAGGTAGATTCTTCTCTATACCAGATAAGAGAAACGAAATACGATTATAAATTTTGTAGTGGGAAATAAATGTCAGCATAATGAATTATAGTTGATGAGGGAATCTAGTCTGCATGATTCTTGTCAGTGTGGGCATATGTTAAGCTAGAAAGAATTAAGCAAAATAGTTGTATGAGAGATGTGAGATGGTATAATATTAAAATATTCTAGATAGAGATCCGAGACTCGCTTCCACGGAGGGAAGAAGTTATTGATATAAAATGAAAACCAGTCTAAATCTTGGTACAATATATTTCCTTCATATTGACGAAGAGATTGTGTTATTAATCTTAATTCAAAAAGTATGATTGAGCTTGTCTCATCATGATAATCACTGAAAGAATCAATTTAACTGTGTGAGTTCTCTAATGATCTTAATAATCTGAGGGGTTACAGAATAAAGTATGCTCTTTCTTTTTCTACCATAGGGGTGAGAGATAAGAATGAGAGATACTATAAATGAATGAATTAAATAATAAAGAACTACACAGAGGAAATAGAGCAGACTAGGTAGTATATAATTACAATATAAAAGAAATGAATAGTAAAATAATATAAGGATAAAGTTGTAGTGTATAGATTGATGAAATCTATAAGTTTCAAGCAAGTATCGAAGGAAAATGATGAGAATGTTGTGTGATTGACCTTACCATTCACCGATGGGTGGAATGGAAGTAGGAGACACATATGTTGACCTTGCTGTTCATTTGTGGTGGACAGAGGTAGGAGACATGATGATTGCCGACCTTGCCGTTTAGTTATGGGATGGACGGAGGTAGGAGACACAATACTGTTGATTCTTAGTAGACTCGTCAATGCTTGAGCTACAACAATCCTTAAGAAAAAGAGAAAACGTGACAAATATCATAGGTTATTAGAGGTATCAAAAGATAAATGGGATCTTTTGGGAATCTCACCTATGAATAGGCTATAGAGATTCAGATTAAGTGAAATTAATGGAATAGTGTAATTTACATTTCATTAAACTGAAAGAGAAGAAAGGAAGTTGAGATAAGCTTGGTACTAGTATTATGATAGTGCAATTACATATACTAGACAAGCGAGGAAAGAGAATTATAATGGAATAATCAACCCCATTACTCTTAGAAATTGTTTGTGACTTGTACGTACCCTTAATTTCGAGGACGAAATTGTTGCTAAATTGGGGAAACTGTAACGGCCCGTTACTTTAAGCACGTGATTAATAGTAATCCAAATATTAATTAATCCGAGTTATGCTCGTGGTTAGGCCTGATTTGTCTCGATTAATGTATGTGTAGAATTATGTGATGTATTGTCTTGTTTGGTGTGTACTAATATGTGTACGTGAATAATCGGACCAACGAGAGAATGCCTAATACCATGTGTGTGGCATGTGAACACACATGAAACGCGAGATAGTGTTGACACCCGAGTGTACTCGTTGGCGTGAATTATGTAATTATTGGCGAAATTATAGGCATAAATATATATTTATATATTATGGATATATATATATATTAACATGAAAAATAATAAAATAATGGTAATTTGTCAGGCATAGAGTGATACGCTGTGTCACGAGTGACACACGTAGTACGTACGATGGTGTGCACGCCCGAGGGTTCTCGTTGGCGAGCATAACGGAATCGTAGGCGCGACGATATCGAAAAATATATATTTATATATATAATATATATATAACTAAATCATAAAATGAGAAATTACCATTAAGGGTATTGAATTGTAAAGGAAGAGATAAAAATGGGAGGGGCATTTTGGTCATTTCATAGGTTAAACCGCTTTCTCCCCGGGTTAAATCGAGAAATGAGAGAAAAGAGAGAGAGAGAGAGAGAGAGAAAGAGATCGAGAAACAGAGAAGGAGGTCGAGACAAGGAAAAGGCGAAGGAGCGAGCTCGAGAGTCCGAGAACATCGAAGCAAGGTGAGCATGTGTGGTTTTTATAGTTGTTCAAGTTGGTAAAGTGTGGCGATTAACTCGGCCATGGCAAAGCGATGGCCAAGAATTGAAATAGATATGAGGTTGGAGACGGCAAGGGAGTAATCTCCCTTGCCAAATCGAGTTGGGGTTGCGGTTGGGAGCCAACCCCAATCGATGAAGAAGAAGAAAAAAAAAGAGAAAATGGAAAAGAACATCCAGAAAAATAATAAAACATAATATGGAAAAATAGTATTTTGACCAAACAAATAGAAATTGAGGGATTTCTACAGAAAATGAGAAATTCAAAAGTCCGAGGAGACTTTATACCTGAGTTTTTACCTCGAAAAGCATAAAATGGTTATAATATGTTAGAAACTAGATTCCGGGATTTCAGATTCGAATAGGACTAGCTTAGAAGTATTAGTAAATGAATATTAGACTTAAGTTGATAACAATTGATCCATTTTAGCTAATGGACTTATGTGGGAAGGTTTGAGGACCCCGAGGTGTGTACAAATCGGTAAAACATAGGAAGCTCAGAACAGGTAAGTGGGACTCGTAGCTTTTATCAATTATACAATGTAAAATAGTATTATTAGAGCATATAGTGTATTGGACTGGGAATGGGGCAATGTACCGTGATTTGGTTTTGTTTTATACAAATTGTTTTGAAATGGAAAATGAATTCAGAAAGAGGTTTGACGGGACTGATCGGCCTGGGGTTTGGAACTGTGGTGGAATTGCTAACTATCACCGTGCCCCCAATGACTTGGAAATTATCCCGAACAATGCTTTCCATTTGAGTTGGCAGCTCATCAGTCATAAACCAATTAGATGAGCAGTGATTGGTTTAATGATGATGAGGGAGTGCGACTCTATGTTTTATGAGTTGGCAGCACATTGACAAGAACTGATTAGATGCCCAGTGATTAGTTCTTGAAAATGTGAGAGAGCGACTCAATGCAAATACTGAAATTGAAAAACAAATCACAGGTATATTGCAATGAACCAAGGAACTTGCATCTGTTATATATATTGTTTATATTGATTCGTATGATCCTGTAGATATGCATTCGATTCATGTTGTTATACATTGCCTTGATATTAATTGGTAGTTGATGGTTGGTATGAGAGTCACTTA
The DNA here is from genome assembly GCA_039657345.1 of Stephania japonica. NCBI lineage: Eukaryota > Viridiplantae > Streptophyta > Magnoliopsida > Ranunculales > Menispermaceae > Stephania > Stephania japonica. Next base: position 41,214,079 of record CM077559.1, read on the forward strand.
CTGAGCATGTAGGAGCTCACCCACCTTAACATCTTCAGGTATGGATGTACGCTAGGACTTGGAACTCAGGAAAAGAGAAGACCAGGGGTTTAGTATCTTCTCTACGGTGCAGTGAGTTTCATGTTATATATATTGTAATGTTTTATGATTTTGTAATAATTAAGGTGGGAATACGAGTTCAATACCGATGTTAATGTTGGTATTTCATATCTTATGATTTATCGAAAAAGTTTTAAATTTTTCGCTACGTTTGTTTTATTTATTTATGAAATATCAAGATATACAGGTTGTTATCAGGAATGAGTATAAGTGTGCTGGCTCTAATTAGGTTTGATCTAGTTTACCAGTGCTTAATTAGGGTTTCAGGCTGAACATTCTCTAATTGAAATTAGGGGTTGTGACAAGACAAGTCTTCCTGAAGATCAAATTCATTCCAATCGACTCTTGGACTGAGCCGAGTCTCCGTTTTATGAAGAATAGACACGTGGAAGACATTTTGAACTCCAACAAATTGAAGAGGTAACTCCAACTTTTAAGCAACAGGACCAACTTTTTTCTTGATCTTGAATGGATTAATATACCTTGGAGCTACCTGACTTCGCAATCCGAACCTATATAAGCCTTTCATAGGTGACACTTTCAAAATAACATAATTGTTTTTTGAACACTCCAAGAACCTATGTTGTTTGTCGGTGTACCTCTTCGACCATGCAGAGCTTCCAAAGGAGCCATCTCAATACTTAGTTGATAACTATTATTATAAGAGAACTCACATAGAGGAATGTATTTATCTCAGCTGCCACCAAACTCCAAGACAAAAGCTCAGAGCATGTCCTCTAGGATCAGAGTCACTCGCTCAGACTACCCATCAGTCTGGCGATGATATGTCGTACTAAGGTTGAGAGTGGTTCCCAACTGTATCTTTAACTCACTCCACGATCTGGATGTGAATCTCGGATCTCTATCCGAAGTAATTGACACTTGGACACCATGAAACCTCAAAACCTGACATACGTATATCTCGCAAAAATGCTCCAAAGGGTACCGTGTAGATACTGGCTAGAAATGTGCAGATTTTGTCAATCATACGACAATAACCCAAACTGCATCATGATTACGCAGACTAAGAGGTAGACTAAAAATAAAATCCACCGCTATATGTTCCCATTTCCACATTGGAATAGGCAAAGAATGCAAGAACCCTCTAGGTTTCTTAAGTTCAACCTTAACTTGTTGACAAATATCACATCTTCTCACAAGCTCCGCAATATCAGACTTCGTCTTAAGCCACCGATATATACGCCTCATATCACAATACATCTTGGTGTTACCTGAGTGAATGGAGTAAAGTGATCTATGAGCTTCCTGGAGTAACTTTTGCCTTAAATGATCCAGGACTGGAATCCACAATCTATCCCTGAAACATAAAACACCATCACCAGAAATTGAACAATCAGGATGATCAATACTAACAGCTAAACTCTGATACGTCAAGTAATCCTGATCAGCTTTCTAACTATCAACCACCCTCTGAATAATCTCTGGCTCAACTTGAATGTGAGCACAAAAGAATAGATCAGTAGTACTGGAACTAGCACTCTCAGCCGATGATGTGCCAACTGAACTTTCATAAATCATCATCACCGCCTCAAGAAAAAAGCGAGAAGCTCTAGCAAGTAGCTACATTCTCTCTACCTGTTCTTTTCCTGAACTTTCAAAAATCATCATCACTGCCTCAAGAAGACAAAACTGAGAAGCTCTAGCAGTAGCTACATTCTCTCTACCTGTTTTTTCCTACTCTAGGCATCCATAAAAACATTCTCCTTACCTGTGTGTTACTCCATAATGAAATCATAATCCTTGAGAAACTTAAGCCATATACGTTGTCTCATATTAAATTCACTCTATATACGCAAGCACTTCAGACTTTTATGATATGAAAATACAGTAAACCTCTCAGCATATAAGTAATGCCTCTTGATCTTCAAGGAAAAAATGATCATTGCAAGCTCAAGATCATGAACTAGATAATTCTTTTCATGAATCTTGAGTTGTCTTTAAGCATAACCTACGCCCTGCCTTCCTGCATTAGCACACTGCCCAAGCCTGAATAAGAAACATCAGTATAAATCACTAACTCTTTCCTTGATTCAGGTAAGGCTAGAATATGCATTGTAGTCAACCTATGCTTCAATTCCTTGAAGGCCTTCTTGTATTTTTTAAACCAAACAAACTCAACATTTTTCTGTGTTAGTTGAGTGATGGGAAGAGAGATGCAGGAGAATCCCTCAACAAATCGCTTGTAATAACCCGCTAACCCTAGAAACCTACGAACATTTGACACTATGGTTGGAGTAGGCCTATCCTTGATTGCCTAAACCTTCACTAGATCAACTGATATCCCCTTAACATTAACCACATGTACGAGGAATTTGACCTAAGAATCCCGAAATCTGCACTTGCTAAACTTGGCATATAGTCGATTATCTTTCATTACTAATAAGGAAACTCTGAGGTAATGCGCGTGCTCTTCTTGAGTCTTTGAATAAATCATAATATCATTGATAAACATGACGATAAAATGATTAAGATAGGGTTTGAAAACTTGGTGCATTAGATACATAAATATAGTTGGAGCATTAGTGAACCCAAACGACATCACTAAAAACTCAAAAAGCCAATAACGAGTAGTAAAAGCTATCAATGAAACATCCTTATCCCTGATCCATAGCTGATGATAACCAGACCTTAGATCAATCTTTAAAAAATGTATGGCACCTTTCAGCTGGTCAAACAAGTCATCAATCCTTGACATTGGATATTTATTCCTGATAGTGACTCTATTCAATTATCGATAATCGACATGCATATTTAAGGTGCTTACCACGGTGACATACTAGGTTGGATAAACCCCTTCTTCAACAACTCCTCAATCTGAATCTGCAACTTACGTAATTCCTTCGGTGCCATATGGTACAGAGGAATAAATATTGGTTTGGTGTTAGGAATAAGCTCAATGATAAAGTCAATGACATGTTGTGGTGGAAGTCCAAAGAGTTTAGACCGAAAAACATCCTGAAACTCATGAACCACTAGAATCCCATCAATCTTAGCTTTTTGATTTGGTGAATCAAGTGTAACAACCCATACATTAACCTCTAAATTCTTAGGAGTAGCCGGTCATCCACGAGTAGCCAATCACAAAGGATTATAGCCTTTATAAACTATAATCTCAGGAAAATTAGGAATCTGAAAGTTTACTTGTTTGTGGAAGCTATCAATACAGGCATGATATGTTACTCACTAATCCATCCCTAGTAGTGCATCATACTCTAACAATTTCATAACCTAAGATCAATTAAAAGTTCATTCTCCCTAATTTTGATAACGCAATTCTTACAAACCAGGTTAGGATAAACTTTCTCGCTTACTACTGTGCTCAAGATCAATAATGTACTAGCTCTAATAGGTTTCAGTTTTAGTTCAGTAGCCATTGCACTAGAAATAAAAAAACTGTAGAACCAACATCAATTAATACATGCATATCTCGACCACAAATATTAAAAATACCTTCCATTAACATATGTGTAGTCCTAGGATCTGCCTCAGCAACTGCCTCAACAACTACAGAAGTCTACCTTCGAGATGATTGTGCTACACTGCCCACTGATGACCTACGAAAGTAATGAACAATGCCTCTAAATATGTCCAAACTACTCCCAATGATAACAAATGACGTTGGGCCTATGTGGAACTACACTAGCCTATGAATTTTACTGGAGTTGTTCGGTCGAGAGTTAGTTTGACCTCTACCTCTACCCCTGCCTCTTGACTGTGTTGTTGGTAAAGGTGGTTTTGCTACTGAAGGCATTGAAGTTGTTGATACTGTCACCAGTCCACTCACATATAGAGTTCCTTAGGAAATTGATTGTGTTGGAGCTCCAGAAAGTAGAAGAACCATCAACCATAACTTTCTTATTTGGATTACTTCCCAAAGTCTGCTCCGACTGAAGTAGCAAATAATAATGATTCCTATTACTTTCTTATTTTGATTGTGTAGGACCTCAAGAAGTAGCAGATAATCATGATTCCTATTACTTCCCAAACTCTACGTTGACTGAATGTACACTAACTTTCGAGCTCCCTGACTTAAAAGAAGTGGAGAATCGGTGGTGAAACTAACCCTATCCCCGAAGCCTTCGCTAGTATAGCTGCCTCCACCTTCATAGCACACTTAAAGATAAAAGGAAAGCTGGTTTGAGAATGTGATGACACCAAAATTCAAATCCATTGAGAAACATATCTATCTTGTTCTCCTTTTACTTAATCAATTATAGAGCAAACTCCCTGAGCTCATTAAATTTCTATTCACAGTCCCTTACCGACATAATACCCTGTTTCAAATACATAAAGTCGGTCTTCTTCTTGTTTCTGACCGGTTGGGGAAAGTATTGCTTTTGGAAAATGGTTTTAAAGTCTGACCAAGTAGTAATTGTCTTTCCCTCTTGCCTAAGAGAATTCCACCACTTCCTAGCAAAATCAAGCCACAAAAGACTACCAGTTTAATTCTGAATCCATTCACCACCTCAACTGCATCAAATCGTTGCTCAATTTCTAAAATATAGGCCTCTACAACACCTTCCTCTATAGTGCCAGTAAACCTCATGATGTCATATTTCATAAATTCCTTCCTGGTTTTAGGATAAGCAACCTTCTTGGGATCCATTAGCACTACCAGTAGTGCCTTAGGAATCTATCTAAACTTGTGCAATCCGTGGTACAACTGGAGGCATAACAGTCTCAGTTCCTCCCTCAGCTCTGCTTCCATAGCCTAAGACTCTAAGATATCTCACAATCGTTGTTCTATATGAGCTTTTCACTTTGCCTCTATTTCTGCATTGCCCAAAGCTCTAGGCCAACGTAGGCCCTTTATTTATTTAGCCACAAAGTGTCGTATCATAATGGAGAGATAAGACCATCAGAGCAATGTTCAGAGATTTCATGGAAGTCATATCTATTCAATAGATAGCGCTAAATACAACAAATAATGTATAATTACATTTTCAATTTCATTTACCCCCCAAAATCATGATAAAACCATTTATCAAGTTCTAAGTTCTTTATAACTTGAGATTACTCTCAAAGTTATGAACTTTAACTTAAATTTCAATATACTAGAGTTATTATAGAAGCAGGCTCTGATACCAACTATGACATCCCCTACCTCGATCAGGGTAATGTCCAGCCTGAAACCCTACTTAAGTCTCGGTAAACCAGATGAGCCCTAAATAAAGCCAATAGCCGTACTTTGGTACCTGATTAAGCAACATGTACATTCAATATCGAAATATATAATAATATAAAAACAGGGGAAATTTAAAACATTTTCGATAACTAGTTACAATATACAAACTATCAAAATCGGGATACCATAGATAAACAAAACATATCCCAAACCTGTGATAGTAAAAATAACTATATAACAAAACATTATATATTACACAAAAGAATGTTCATTAATTCAATAAAAGCTGTGAGACTCCTATGTCTTCCCTTTTCCCCTATCCTATGCACTCGGTCGAGAGCTGAAATGTTAAGGTGGGTGAGCATTCCAACTTCCTCAGTAAGTGACACTCATAGACGCAACAATAATCAACTTGTATGAAACAGTTAATGAATAGCAATATAAATCCAAAACATATCTATTCAAATGTAAGGAATGATACAAACAATACATAACTGAATGCAAATCAAAGGTAAATTGCAACCGTACCTATAATCGGTAATTTGAATTTCAAAAACAAAGTTATACCCTCACATCAATCGAGAATACAACCACACAATCCACACGCAACGCTACGTGTGATTATAATGGTTTATTCAAGCTTGATTGAGCTACCAACTCTAAATAGGAAATGTTGACTTAGTTAAAACTCAGACATACTAAAGATGAAGGGCTTAATCAATTTTCCCAATTATCCTTTCCTAGTTATTAAGGTAAAGGGCAGAATCCATTTTCATGGAAAACTAAGCATCCCCAGTCTCAGTTCACCTTGTCGTACATTTTTGTACCTTTTACATTTAAAACATTCCTCATCTATAATACTAAGAGAACTAAATATACTAATTACGTTACAAAATTGATGAGAATATGAGTCTCATCTACCTCGACCACTGTTTCCAAACCTTACCGAGTTCCTCGAGTCACTTAACACATTTCCGGGAGAATCTATATTCAAATAAAATCCATTTTGAGTTAATTATGTGTTTTATGAGTCCTATGACCACTCCCTTAGTCTAAACCAAAATCACATTTTTCTTTTTTTCTAAATTTTAAGTTTGCCCAAGGGGGTATGGTTTGGACCGTGGTCTTTTTTGGTCACAACGCCGTCCACGATGCCACTAGCGATGCCCAAACCAACAACCCTAGAAAATAATTTCCCTCTTCTACAACATCACAACAACTTCCACAACGACTTCTCGACACTCAATTTGCCCTTTAGGGACTTCAACTCATCAATGAGAGAGTAACGACCCTAATTAATGTAATCAGGATTATTGTTAATCACTTGGATTAACGGATTAATTCGGGCATTACGTGAACAGTTGGGTGACTCAGATGTGGGAAATCAAGTTATATTTATGATATTTGTGCATGGTGTGATGCCTAGTATTGTGATGTTGAGTGTATTAGTTATTAGTATGTATATAAACATCGCATGTGTGAACGTTAATATCGGGCAAGGCTACGAGTCGGGTATATGTCCCGAAGTGCGTATCGGGGACCGGGTACCAGGTACCGGATAGTCGGGGTACGGGATATGGGTTGCTAGGTAGCTGAGAGCTAGTGTGACCTGACATGATTTTTCTGAATTATTTGGTGGCGTAGCCTAAGGTGTGTGAGCCAAATCAAATTTATTAATTGAATTCGTAAGGTTGTAGCTAGGAAAAGCAGGTGCGTAGGATGATTCTCGAGATGCACAACAGGGTAAAACAAGGCAAGTGATGTCATGATAAGGTGTACAGAAGTAAGGTGACACAAGCAGGTTAGGAAACCATTAGATCGTCATCAGGATGCGTGCACACATTAGATTAGAACAAATGGTATAAATACCAACGATGAGTGCTCCATGTGCATAACAAACCAATCTCAACAAAAATCTTAGGCTCTGTGAGACAAAATTGTTATTAGAGAGGACGAGTTCAAGCTTTAGAGAGTGAATTTGGGCATCCAACAATCGAATTTAAGATAATCCAGCTCTCATTTTTCAAAAATTTTCATTAAAATGGGTGTTGTGGTGATCTCGGGATTTTGAGTGATTTTACTGGTTTTTGAGGTTATTTAGAGGTTGTTGAAGTCTTCTCTTATGATAAAATATATTGGTTTTACTCAGATTTGTGAGGATTGGTGACTAATTTGAGGATTTCGTGTTTATGGAGATGCATGTTTAGATCCCCTATTTTGGGTTTAAATTTATGTTTAATGGGTGTTAAATTGATGGATTTGGTGCAGTTAGAGGTGTGTGAGTGTTTGGAAGGCTTCTGGGGGTTTAGAAACCTTGAAACAAAACCTATAATTAACTACTGGAATTCTGGCCAGAACGGACCTAGAGCATTGGGTGATGAACACCAGCATGCTGGGCAAGCTGGAGAAGACGATGAACAGTAACTATGAATCGCCCAGCACGCTCGGCATTTTTCCTAGTGCACTAGGGACCCAAAATTGGTATTTTCTAATAAGTTATTCACAAGATTTAGGCCTGATTAACATACAAGAACCACATAATTAGCACTAAAAATGTCATAAATGACTCCAAGGACTAGAGGACCATAGCTCGGACACCGAGGAGCCAGGCGGGTCGGATTGACGGGTCCGAGAAGTAGGAGTGTGATTTTACAGTGCGTAAAACCATTTAGAATGTTACACTTTAATTCATGTGTGGTTTTTCCTTGTTAAACGAGTATTTATTCATTTAGTTATTATCTTTTTGCTTGCTTAATTGATTGCCATGTATATGCACTGTGATCATGTGTTGGTCAGAGTTTGATTTATTCACATGGTCGGAGATTAATCGAGATGGTCGTGGTACATAATTGAGCAGGCTAGATTGTAGCGCATGCACTTGGCGCAACCAGTGAATAGATACCCGAGTAGCATTGTCCACGAGTCTAGTGGGTTGTGACGTGTTTCTAGCCACCGTTAGTGGTTCGGGTGTGGTTTAGGCTTGATGTGCTCAGCCAGGGCATCCGAATGTACGAAGTTTGATCTAGTTTGTTAGACTCCGTCACACCTCTATCTAGTTTTAATTGATATCGTTATTGAACCGAATTACTTGAATGATGTTTTATATTCACTGTGTGATCGGTATGTTTGTTGTGAATGTTGTTTGCTGCCAGCCATGGGAATCTGATTCCTATTGCCAGGGTCATATTCACATGTCTCGCAGGTTACTATGGTTTTCATGGTTATCGTGTAGACTTCTCTTGGGAATTTGTTCACTGGGCTCGTTGATGTATGTATTGGGCAATTGAGTGTAGATCTTGGTATGAGCAAGAGTAAGGGAAAAGAGGTACTAGGCGACTATCTTTGATGTTGTTGCTGCTGACAGCTTGTGTTTTGACTACCTAATATGTGTATTTTGTTTTGCTGGGTTCTGGGAACTTTAGAACTCTATCAAATGTATATGGATTACTGTATATTTCGTCTCAGTTATATACATGGTGTTTATTTCAAGGTTTTCCACTATCTAGGTTTAATAAATTCTTATAATATACGCAATAAAGGTTTCCCCTATGATTAACTAACCTGCTAGATGTTTAGGAGAATTAAACAATTCAATATAGTAGGATTAGTTAGGCGGAGCATCACATCACAGAGCTGTGGATGTGGTAGTAGTGATGACGTGTCTGGTGACGTGACAGGAGATGATGGGTTTGTGAGCGGAGAGTGTGGGTTACGGGACGACCTCAGAAATTGGGGCAGTCATAATTTGGTATCAGATCAAGGTCGATAAGGCCTTGGAATAGATGAGTCTAAAGAAAGGTAATAAACTTTAATAAACAAACACTAGCATGGAAACCCGAAGATCCTAACTTAGAATCCTAGTTGGGAAGCGGTATAAGTTGGGTAGACTTAAGACTTATATATATGTTATGATTTTTGTTGTATATATTATATATACGTATGTTGAAGAGGATGCGACACGTGTTAGCGGGTCGAGAGGGATCGATGATCAAGACTTGACAGGCGGAGTAGTGATCAAGTGTTGCAATACAAGAAGAACAAGAATGGTATAACACCGGAGATTAGGGACTCAGGATCGAGGAGGCAGGGACTAGGGATAGTGGGATTGGGGTTGGAGGCAGGGGTCTGCAAGTCGAAAAATTGTCAGGCCAAATCAAGAGATAAAGAGTTAGTGTATGCAGTATACTCCAGATGGGAAGTCAAGGACCCGGAAACAATAAGGTTAGGGGTCGGGACTAGGGGTCTAGAGTACACATACAGAATCGTGTTAGTAAAGAATGTTCACTAATAAGAATGAAAATCAACGAGTTGAAAGAACGGTGACAACCGAGAAGACATGATAAAAGACGTTAACCAATTAAGAACAAGAGTGTCGAAGATGGTTTGAAATGCAGGTAAGCGTTGACAACCATACGTAACTTCGGTCGGAGTACGGAAGTTGGCTCGTTATCGTGCAAGCCGAACAACTCCACTTAAAATTTAAATGCTTTGTTCAGGTAGTGAGGTTAGTGGGGGCCCACACCACTACTCCATCTAGATAAAGTGCTTTGAGGATCGACAGTCTAGAGGAAGGGATAGACGTAAGTGTTATAGGTGCGGTCAGAGAGGACACATCAGTGTGGATTATCATAGAGCCTTTCAGCGCTAGATATTCCAGAGACCGATGAGAGAGTTCATGCTAGATACAACCGGTCAGAGAAACGACCCGACAACATGAGCAGGGTACGTTGTTGTGTTTTCCCATACATGTGCTGCATATAGATTGATAAGTTCATTGTATTTGTTGCATTTGTTGCATTTTCATGCATTCATTGCATCTAGGTCGATTAGTTCACTTAGACTGGTGGGTCCTAGTTGATTCGTACACTAGGGGATTATGAAGACTGGTTGATTTCCTCACCAAGAATTAATTGAAGACTGGTTGATTCGATCACTAGGCCCAGGTCGATGCGTTTCCCTAGGATAGGTTGATTTGTTCCCTAAGAATTTAAGTTAATTCGTTTTCTGAAGGGTTAGAGTTGATTAAATCATTAAGATGACGGGTGTCAGGTTACTTAGTCTAACGGGTAGTTGCATCCGTATTGCGATCCCTAAGAAAAGGTATCGGTTATCTCAAATTTCAGGGACCAAATTCTCCTAGTTGGGCAAAATTGTAATGGCCCAAATTAATTTAATCAGGATTAGTGTTAATCACGTGGATTAGTAGGTTAATTTAGGCATTACGTGGACATCTCGGTGACTCAGATGTGGGAACCCAGGTTATATTTATGTTATTTGTGCATGATGTGTTGCCTAGTATTGCGATGTTGAGTGTATTAATTATTATTATGTATATAAACATCGCAAACATCGCATGTGTGAACGTTGATATCGGGCAAGGCTATGAGTCGGGTTTATGCCCTGAAATGCGTACCGGGGACCAAGTACCAGGTACCGGATAACCGGGGTACGGGACATGGGTTACCGGGTAGTTGAGAGCTATTAGGACCTCATATATGATTTTTATGAATTATTTAGTGGCGTAGCCTGAGGTTTGTGAGCCAAATCAAATTTATTAATTGAATTCTAAAGGTTGTAACTAGGAAAATCAGGCTGCATAGGATGATCCTCGATATGCACACCAGGGTAAAACAAGGCAAGTGATGTCATGATAAGTTGTCCAGAAGTTAGGTGACATAAGCTGGTTAGAAAACCATTAGATCATCTTCGAGATACGTGCACACATCAGATTAAAACAAATGGTATAGATACCAACGATGAGTGCTCAACATGCATAACAAACCAATCTCAACAAAAATCAGAGGCTCGGTGAGACAAAATTGATACTGGAGAGGACGAATTCATGATTTGGAGAGTGATCTTGGGTGTCCAACAATTAAGTTTAAGATAATCCAACTCTCATTTTTTATGAATTTCATTTAAATGGGTGTTGTGGTGATCTCAGGTTTTTGAGTGATTTTACTGATTTTTGAGGTTATTTAGAGGTTGTTGACATCTCTTATGATAAAATATATTGGTTTTACTCGGATTTGTGAGGATTGGTGACCTATTTGAGGATTTCGTGTTTATGGACATGCATGTTTATATCCCCTGTTTTGGGTTTAAATTCGTGTTTAATGGGTGTTAAATTGATGGATTTGGTGCGGTTGGAGGTGTGTGAGTGTTAGGAAGGCTTCTTGGGGGTTTAGAAACCCAGAAAAGAAACACCAAATTCACTGTTGGAATTCAGGGTAGAATGCACCTAGCGCGCCGGGTGATGACACCAACACGTTGGGCAGGCTGGAGAAGATGATGAACAATAACTATGAATCGCCCAGCGCGATGGGGACCTAAAACTAGAATTTTTAAGCAAGTTATTCACGGGATTTAGGCCTGTTTAACATACAAGAACCACATAATTGTCCCTAAAAAGATCATAAATAACTTTTGGGACTAGAGGACTTTAGCTTAGACACCGAGGAGCTAGGCGGGTCGGATTGACGGGTCCGGGATCATAAATAACTTTCATTTAACAAGTTAATTCATGTGTGGTTTGTCCTTGTTAAATGAAAGTTTACATCTATTTATTATCATTTTGCTTGCTTAATTGGTTGCCATTCCTATGCACTTTGATCATGTGTTGGTCGTTGTTTGATTTGTTCACATGGTCGGAGATTAATCGAGATGGTCGTGGTACATAATTGAGCGAGCTAGATTGTAGCACATGTACTTGGCGCAGCAGGTGAATAGCGACCTGAGTAGTGAGGTGCACTTGTCCGATAGGTTGTGCTGTGTTTCCAGTCACCGTTAGTCATTTGGGTGTGGTTTAGGCTTGATGTGCTCAACCGGGGCATCCGAATCTACGAAATATGATCTAGTTTTTTAGACTTCGTCACACCTCTATCTAGTTTTAATTGATATCATTATTGAACTGAATTATTTGAATGATGTTTTATATTCACTATGTGTGATCGGTATGTTAGTTGTGAATGTTGTTTGTTGCCAGCCATGAGAATATGATTCTTGTTGCCAGGGTCATATTCACATGTCTCGCAGGTTACTGTGGTTTTCATGGTTATCGTGTAGACTTCTCTTAGGAATTTACTCACTAGGCTCATTGCTGTATGTGTTGGGCAATTGAGCGCAGATCCTGGCACGAGCAAGAGCAATCTAAAAGAGGTACTAGGCGACTATCTCTGAGGTCGTTACTGCTAACAACTTGTGTTTTGACTACCTAGTATGTATATTATGTTTTGCTGGGTTTTGGAAACTTTAGAACTATGTCACATGTAAATGGATTACTGTATATTTCGTCTCAGTTATATACATGGTGTTTATTTCTGAGTTTTACACTATCTAGGTTTAATAAATTCTTACAATATACGCATTAAAGGCTTCCACTATGATTAACTAACCTGCTAGATATTTAGGAGAATTAAGAAATTCAATGTAGTAGGATTAGTTAGATGGAGCGTCACTTCACAGATAATGATACACACCCATAATGTTAGACGTCCTACATTTTATCATTTTATTTACTTATTTCACATAAATAATGATACACACTAACCAGGGTAGACCGAACTTAACTAGAAGTCTAACTCGAGTTAATCAAGATTCGATTTAACGCTAATCACCTAATTAGGTTATTGGTCGTTACAGTTTCTGCAATAAGATTGTTCTAGCATTATTATAAATTGTTTAATTATCTTTAAATCTATTAACTTTCGTTGCGAATTCGTAAATCTTGTTTAAATAACCTAATGAACTTTTAAGTCATTAATGCTGCTATTTCAATCCATACAAGCTCTCTCCTCGCCCATTTTAATTTACACACCTATATAATATTTACAATCCTCTAAATCCACCTAACATTAATATTAAAATTCCTAAAATGACCCTTGCTTACAACCACACTCCTCACTCATTCCCTTTTCCATTCGACACAACCCCAACCCTATCTCATTGTATCGACCAACCCCCACCCCCTTCTCTTGTCGTCTCCACCATCTTACAATCTTGTGATTCGACGCTCGACTATACTATCTTGTAATTTTACCATAGCGTACCATTTGTTGTTTGTGTTGTAATCTTTAATGGATCTAGTTTGATTTATCAATTATAAAATAAACAAATACCTCCTTCCATTACCATCAAAATTAAGATTGTGTTTTCCCCTTTCTGCCTTCTCATGTGAGTAAGATACCTTGATGGTGAGATCCATTTAGTTTTTTATATGAATCATATCCAAATAATTGTAAAATAGTTACTTGATTCATATCCTTATGAAGAGAGAGGGGAGGGTATTAAACCCCACCATTAATAACAGGATATGCCCAAACCACTATCAAATGTAGGTCCTTAATATTAGAGTTTATCTTAATAATACGTGGGTCACTTAATAGAGATTAAAGTAATATAACAATCTCTCACTTGACCCATGTTATGACTTGGTGATTCAAAATAAAAACATTAGTGTGCACCATGCGTTGAATCAATCAAGTCACTTTTCACTGAATTAAATGATCATATCATGAAAGTCACAAGTTTTTTAATCGACATGATTCCTTCCATTTATCACAATCAGCTCAATCAGTATAACTTTAATATGAATATTTTCAATCCTTCAACCATAATGTCATCTCACTAAAACATAATAAAGATAATGAGTACACTAAGCAAAAACAAAGCTTTAATTGAATTCACAAGTGTCACAACGATAATATGAGCAATATAACTATAAATGTATGTTTACATACCATAAGATTATGGTAACAAAGGCTTTCTATAATGCCCATACGTTCAACATAACCAATAAACATTTTGGGCGATAATCCCTAAGTTAACGGATCTGCTATCATCAAATCAGTACCAATATGCTTAACTGACACTCTATGTTTTTGCACTTCTTCTTTGACAGACAAGTGCTTCAAATCCATGTGTTTTACACCATTTGAATACTAGTCATTCTTCAAGAAGAAAACTACTGCGGAATTATCACAGTATAGCTTTAACAGTCTAGCTATACTATCAATAATAGCAAGTCCTGACACAAAGTTTTGCAACCATAATGCCTGAACAGTGCCCTCAAAGCATGCCACAAATTATGCCTTTCATAGTGGAAGTAGCAATTACAATCTATTTCGCACTCTTCCATGAACTTGCTCCTCTAGCTAATAGGAACATGTAACCGAATGTAGATTTCCTTGAGTCCACGCATCTGACAAAGTCTAAATCTAAATAGCCAATCACTTCGAGATGAATCAACCTTTTATAGGTCAACATGTAATCCTTAGTGCCTTGTAATTACCTAAGTACTTTCTTTGCGACTTTCTAATGTTCCATTCTAGGTTTACTTTGATATCGACCCAACATTCCAAAAACAAAATTGATATCCGATCGAATTCAAGTCTAGGCATACATTAAGCTCCCCACTACTGACGCATATGGAATGCATTGCATTTCATTTCGTTCCAAATCATTCTTAAGACATTGCATTAAACTGAATTTGTCCCCTTTCTGAATTGGAACTATTTATGTAGAGCATTTGTCCATTTGAAATCTCTTCAATACTTTATTGATCTATCCTTTCTCAGACAATCCTAACAATCCTTGTGATTTATCACAGAATATTTCTATTCCTGTCACATAGAATGCCTCACCCATATCTTTCATTTCAAAGTTCCTAGAGAGAAATCTCTTTACATAATGAACTTGCTCCTCCCACTGATCTTAATGTATATACACCAATCAACAGTGTTTTCTACAAAACCAAATGATGTAATGGTACTATTGAATTTAATATACCATTGTCTGGAAGCTTCTTTAAATCCATATATTGATTTTTCAATTTACACACTAAATTTTCCTTTCCTGTGGTCACGAAACCATTAGGTTGGTTCATGTAAATTTCCTCTTCTAAGTCTCCATTCAGAAAGATGGTTTTCACATCTATTTGGTGAAGCTCAAGATCATAATGAGCCACAAAAGCTATTATACTTAGTAATGATTCCTTCTTTGAGACAGGAGAGAAGGTTTACTTATAGTCAAAGCCATCTTTTTTATTGTAACCTTTGGCGACAATTCTGGCTTTATGTCTTTCAACGTTGCTTTTTAAGTCTCATTTAGTTTTGAAGACTCAGTTGCAACCAACTTGCTTTGCACCTTTAAGCAACTCGACTAAATCCCAGACTTTGTTGTCATCCATAAATTTCAATTCATCTATCATTGCATTACACCATTTTTCAGAATCGTCACATTTCATGGTTTGTTTAAGAGATTGAATCTTTATCAATGCTCAAGTGGCATTCATGTTCAAGTAAATAAACCACAAAGTAATTTGTAATAGCTGGTCTTTTTGTCCTTACAGACCTTCATAATGTTATTTCTTGTGGTTCTACTTGTTCATTTGTAACCTGCATATCATCAGCTAGTTTGTGACAACCCCAATTCCAAAAACTTAAACTGGACCCTGCCCAGCCTAGACTTACATGGACTCCCAAATCAATCTCATGAAGTCAACGTAAGCGTAATCAGCCTTCGTCGTCATTTACTATTAATTAAACAATTATTAAAACATTTTAGGTGAGTAATTCTAATTAGTGAGTAATCAAAGTATAGCGGAAGCAATTTAAATCCTCAAACTAACAGAACAATCTCCAAGACACTAGTCAGGAAAACCTAGCGTGTTCCCCACATAAGTATACTATCATCAAGTATAATCATGTCACAGGAGAGTTAAACATATAGTATACATGTCCCAAAATCTTTCACAAACCCATATCCTAGTATTAACAAAATGAATATACATAACACAAAATGAAACAAAAACTACATCTGTCAAGAGGGAGAACCGTTTTGGTATCATCAAAGTAGATCACCCAACTGTGGACCCTTCCCCTTGCTAGACAGCGAATCTGCACTCAATTAAACACAAAAATGACGAGCTCAAGTAAGTAACGCCAAATAGGATGTATACAATATTTCGAAATAAATAAGCAGTTTAATTCATGCAGATAAAAAGAAAGGTACAGGGAACGCGTAAATAAATAAAGACTATAAATAAGTATAAATTAATGAAAAAATGAGTGTCCAACAAGTCAAAAATATAGGCACAAGTAGTCTCGACCAAAAGGTCATTGAGTCGAGGCCGATTCAACAAGACTTCGAGTTTAGGGCGTGGTCAACACCTAACAGCCCTAAATCCTCAAGATCGAGAGCCTTCCTGGTAACCCAGCTAAGAACACACATTTCACACAAAGTCAATACAATGTTCAATGCATCCCCAGGTCATGATGCTGGTATGTCACCTCAGACCGCCACTCCTCTTAAGGATCATTGTTGACTCATTGCCCTCAGACAACTTATTCAGAATGGAATTCCAAAATAGGAACGTAGTGATAACAATAAGAGATTAAAGCTTAATGAAATAATTGTACAATTCCTCACTGGTTTACTAACTTGTAATCCGTATTACGCGCTGTCACACGACTCCGCCTCATCGCTTATGAATTCCATGTGCCAGCTACTGAACTACATCCCCTCGTAGTCATTTAACAACAATTTACGTTAAGTTACCTCAATTTTCCCAATTCTCCATAATTTTATTCATTCGCGTAATTGGTATAGGGTCATATTCGGACCCATTTGGATACTCGAGAAATCCTCAATGTTTTAAAATTTTTTCTAAAAATTTGGTATGTGAAAAATTTCACGCTATGAGTGGCACCATGGAGGTTTACACCTTGCGGCGTCACTTAAAGTGTAAGGACAGGGTTGACCCTGTCCTAAACGTCGTGGAACTTTAGGTTAAACTTCGTCCCTCGCGGTGTCGAAACCATCATGAGAATTCAGGGATTTTTCAAACCTCGGCTCGAATAGTCATGTTTCGAGCCTATTCCAAACTCGTAGGGACCTCCGTTACATCTTAAACCATGGCCAAATCATGTTAAAACGTCCGCGAATTGTCAATCCAAACAATTCAACCATAATCCCCAAAAACCTAAACCCTCGTCAATAATCATAGCACAACAACAACACCACCTCCATGATCATAAACTCATCATTGAATTATCACATAAAAATCCAGAAAACCTGAATGTGATGGCCCCAATTTCCCTGTGCAATTGGGTATGCCGGGCCTAGACCCGTGCAGGCCCTAAGTCATCACTCCGCAACCTGACGAGCCTAGTCAACCTCCGATTAATCAATTTTAACAATTCATGAAAGAGTTATTGCAATAATTCACAACGGAAGACTAAACAAGTATCATAAGGGAAATAACTCAATCATAAGAAAATGTAGGAATCTATAAGTGTGAAAAACCCTGAGTATTCTTGCACAATTCGATAGGCCAAGATACATGATACCAGTCTAATAAAAAATGCCAAGTTCTATAACCCAAAACATATATATGAAACGATATATAGATAAGCAAAACATAAAAACCTAATAAATTGTCTCCCCGGTCCTGCTGCTAGTCCTCAAAGAAGGTCGCCTAAGCAGGGCCCCTTGCCCTTGCTGCTCTTCACCTTATCTGCACCCACCATCACAAACTAGACGGTGAGTAACTGAAGAAATCAAAATGTAATGCCAGAAGAAGATAACAGTAATTCATGATATATCAAGTAAAGCAGTCTAAATATTATGTGGTAATAAAAAGATAGGAATTTAAATAGATCAAGTGCATGATAAACAGACTAATAGATATCAATCGAAAGTCAAGTGTGTTCTAAAGAATCAAAATAGGCCCATAAGTGGTCTAAATCATAGCATAACGGCGAAAACCTCGCGAGGCCTTCTCGGGCATCGACACAAACGAAGGCACTATTGCGAAATGTGCCCTAGGTCAATCCATTAATAGTCTTTATGAATACATTTTAGTTAATAAAATAGAGGATTTCATTTGTTGTTTATTATAATTGATTTGCATGTTTACATTATAATAGGATCCATGGGTATTTACAGAAATATCCTAAATTTCCCTAGTCAATTATTATACAGGGAACTATAATGAATTAAGACTAGTGTGAGTCTTGATTGATGATCATACGATAATCATACGTATAGGAATACGAATCAAGATCAAGAGTACTTGTTAGGGAACAAAGTACTGGACCGACCAATAGGCATGTACAAATATCAGTTTTTCTGTGTCCGAATTTTCAATGTAATGTAATGTATATATACTAGTGAGGTACATGTAGTAAATGTGTGGGGTAATCGTAGTATGTCAGTGGAAAGAAACTATTGTGTTTTAAGCAGACGGTTCTGCTAATATGTCACGGCCCAAATTCCTAACTCTTGATTAATTCCTTAATCAGGATCACTGACCCGTGACGTGGGACACGCGTGAGATGCGCATACCGACCAAGGCACATGATCGAGGTATGTTTTATATTTTTTGTGGTGTATGCCTAGTGTTATGTAAATGTGTAGACTAATTAAGTCAATTCATGTAGTTATAAGCGTCGAGATGCGAGTGGCGATGCGCCTCGAGTTGTGTGCGAGCTGGGGGACCAGGTAGCTAGACTGGTGGTAAGTTTAAACTTAGTCAAATGTAATTCAATTAAGTTATTTCATACCATTTGGTATTTGAAATAATGCAAATCAAGTTAGATGTCCTATAGTTAACAAAAAATTGAGAAACATAGGACGTACCTCGAGATACGTGTCAGGACACACTCCCATGAGACTTACGTCAACAATGTGAGTCACTTGGCAGGAAACTTGAGGAGGTAGGAGTCATTGATAGCCACAAGATCAACCTAAACTTAAGTGGAAACACACTTGATGAAAACCCCCACGATATATACCACACTTAAGCCATTTCCTTTGCTTCTCATTGCATGTCTCTACAACAATGAAATTAAGAGTTCATAATGTTAGGAAATGTGCCCTAGGTCAATCCATTGATAGTCTTTATGAAAACATTTTAGTCAATAAAATAGAGGATTAAATTTGCTGATTATTATAATTGATTTGCATGTTTACATTATAATAAAATCCATGGGTATTTACAGAAATATCCTAAATGTCCCTAGTTGATTATTATACTGGGAACTATAATGAATTAAGACTAGTGTGAGTCTTGATTAATGATCATACGATGATCATACGTATAGGAATACGAATCAAGATCATGAGTACTTGTTAGGGAACAAAGTACTGGACAGACCCGCTATGAGAACATCACATGGATTAAGTCATAGTTATTTCTCATGATATGTATATTATTCAGTCTGTTGACTTGAGATTACCAGAGACTTTAACATTAGGAATACAGTGATTTGACGCAATCAAACGTTGTCTTTAACCAGACGATTATAAGGGTTGTGATTGGTTACTGTGTGAATAATGTAGTGAAGTTGTGTAATCGAGATAAAATTTGTCCCTCTCATATAGAGAGAGATATCCAGTGGATCCCTCGATGTGTTAGACTGTTAAAAGGCCTAGTCTTAGTGAATTGATATTGATCAATGTCACTTGGATGTTTTCAGTCTACTTGGAGATCGAGACTAGTACGATTGAACTTGTTGGATGACAATTCCATGCCTTATATTTGATCAAAAGGATATCGTATGACAAAAGGATGTTATATACATTATTGATTAGGTTGTATCGACTTGATCTTTGTATAACTTGGGTAGTCATAATGTCTTGCTAGAGACCGCTTATGACTTGTATACCAAAATGTGTTTTGGTACACTGCCAACGTTGTATGAGCCTATTGGGTCACACACTAAGAATGGTTTTGTGAGATTTTAAAATGGTTAAGAAGAATGAATTTTATACGATAAAATTCATGACAGAAACGTCCCTGTGGTGTATTATACTTACACTTCTTGAGTAGGGGTATATGTGTAATTTACTTAACCGTCTATATACAAGCATTGTATAAATAGACGTTTTAAGTTACAATACATGTATGAAAAATTAAGGGCTGAAACTCTAATTTTTGTTTTAGAAACGAATTAGGGTTTACTGGTACGTTCTGAATTATTTTGGAGAGAAACCAAATGTTTGGTATTCTCTCAAAGCTAGCACTTTGAATCTCGGTCGTCGTTCGTGTGTTGACAGCTAGTAGAGGGCGTTCGTCATTGGCAGCGCTTTAAAGATCGATCAATATTCTGAAAGGTATATTGCAACTGAGGTATGATTTAGTTTTCATAGTTTAAACGTTTTAATGGAATCATTCGGATCCTGTTGGGGTTTTTCTCAAAATTGTTTTGAAATTTCCGCTGCATATGAACCCCAAACACCATCACATAAGTGGCTGGTAAAATTGAAATCATGAGTAGTGTGTGAGAGGGAGTGATCAACCAATGAGCAAACAAGTGATAAGGATCAAACCACCCTCTTAAGTAAGCTAAACCTCCTCTTTCCTTACTCCAAATTTTGTAATCTAAGTATGGAATCATGGGGGCTTGTGTAAAATCAGTTTCAAAGAGTTATTCATGGCCCAAATTTCTAATCCTAGATTTTGGCTGTAATCTAAGTCACTGACCCATGACGTGGGACCCACGTTGGGACACGAGCACTAAGGCACGTGGCCGAGATATATTTTATATATGATATGGTGAATGATTAGTGAATTGTATGTGTGTACCTTATACCCAGAATTATTAAGTGTGATAGTGTCGACGATTCGACGGGCGCAAGAAAGTGCCTCGAGTTGCGTGCGAGCCGGGAACTGGGTAGCTAGACTTGTGGTAAGTCTAAATTTAGTCAAATGTATATTAATTAATTTATTTCATAACATAAGGTATTTAATTAATGAACATCAAATTAGATGTCTTATAGTTGAACAAAAAATTGAGGAGACATGGATATGCCTTGGGATGTGTAATAGCACACACTCCCACTCAAATGTGTCAAAAAGGCGAGTCATTTGGGTTGAATTAGTGGAGGTGTAGGAGTCCTGTATGACCATTAGATTGTTGTAAGGATGTGTGAACACACTGGATGCAAACATTAGTATAAATACCAAACTTAGACCATTGGAAAAAAACAGTTTATATAATATTTAAAAGTAAAAAACAGTTTATATAATATTTAAAAGTAAAAGACAGTTTATATGTATTATAGAAATTAGCTAGATAGTTATGAAAAAATTCAAAAAGATATAAGAAATTTGGAAAAAGATGGAAAATTGGTTTTCGGGACTTTTCAGACATTTGGCACCCCGATATAACTCAAACAATATGCCAGAACTGAAAATCAGGAATGAAGTTTTAATTTTTGGTTCCATATTATAATTCCACTTAATGTGGCTCTAAATCAATTAAAATGATATAAAATGAACATCAAAAACTAAAGGGAATTTTTGAAAGTTCGGGTGCACGAGTTAGGGTGTCGAGAGGCTGGAAATAGCTAGGAATTGCTTAAGGGTGAGGAATTGCTTGTATTGTGATTATCATGAATTGTTGTGGAATCTCCTCATATTGAGACTTGCTATCATGATATCTCATCTCATTAAAATTCATTGATTCTTTCTATACGCACATGTCTGCCTTGTGGTTATTTGATATTTGACTTGCAAATAGCATGCTATTAGGATTAGCTGAGTTTATAATTATGTTCAAAAGCTGTACTCTCGGTCTATTTGTGCTTTGTAGCATTTCTATTCTTGATTTCCTTTACC
Organism: Stephania japonica; assembly: GCA_039657345.1. NCBI lineage: Eukaryota > Viridiplantae > Streptophyta > Magnoliopsida > Ranunculales > Menispermaceae > Stephania > Stephania japonica. The sequence continues at coordinate 41,235,945 of CM077559.1, forward strand.
GAGTCTTTTATTGACTTTAAAAGTAGTGCTACAATCTAGGGTCCATTACACATTATAGAGTGGGCGGCTCACGGGGTCACGGGGATGTTGGCACTCTCCATTATACTCACGCGACTCACGGCGTAATAAACCGGGGTGTTCGGCAAGATTTATGATAGATGATTTATATGCGTAGAGCATAGCTCCGCTATTTGAGGTTATTAGAAATGATGATATGTAGAGCACAGCTACATAGAAATAGGGGAAAAAGGTTGAATGATAGTTCTCACTACCGACCAGACCTAGATCAGACTGCTTAACATGTGACAGTTTCATTTCTGCTTTCGGTATTTTCTAGCATGTTTATTTAGAACATTCTTTGGCTACCACGATGCTTTTAAATACCGTTCATTTATTTTGGAAATGTGAGTAAAGAAGTCATTTGGGAATTATCGTTATACTTTTATACTCACCGTCTTTTCTATGATGATGGGTGCAGATCCGTCAAGCAATAGACCTGGCAAGGAGAAGATTGACGACTACTTCTGAGCTTGGGGAGTGTGTATTACTAACTTACTGTAGGTTTTCATATTTTATATATTTTACTTACTTTTTTCTTTGGTACTATTGGGATGTATATATTGGGTTGAGTGTTAGTTCCCCAACTTTTGACTATCACACTGTTTATATGTTTCGCCACATAGTTCAAATATATTGTGATCGTTATTCCTGGTTTCCATACTTACGTTTATCAAATTGTATCCATTTATTTAAAAAGACTGTCGTTATAAATTGTTAAGACTTCCCCTAATTAATTAATTGTTGAATATTTTAAACAACTCTAAGTTGTAAAACATTTAAATAACTAAAAAATGTTGTAAATGGTAGGGTTAGTATATTATTTATCGCGAACGTGATCAAGTTGGCAATTGGGTTAAAAGGCTGACCAATACGTAGTTAATTCCTATTGACCGAGTTAGGGCTTAATTACAGGATTAGGCCGGGTGGTGCCCTAGATTAGGAAAGGGTCCATTGCAATTGGTATCACAGACCAACGTTCTTGATAAGTAATGCACAATTGAATAAGACACAAATTTTAGAAGTGGAAACCAGATGACCCTTGCCTAGAGACTATTTTGTTGGGAATTGAGTGAAAGTGAGTTAAGGTTAATTATATATACATGTTATTTTCATAATGTGTGTATATATATATGAGATATTATACGTAATAGCTGATACGAGCTCGTTGTCAACGTGCAGACGCCGATGACGGACACGCGCAAGGCTGGTGATACTGGGGCTAGCGACAATCAACCTCCTACTACATCAGATGACGACAATCAGAGGTTGTTTGACCGTGTAGCGACATAGGGGCACCAAATGGTTGATTTCATGACCTTCATGGCAGCACAGATCACCGCACTTACTCAGGCCGTGGCCATTACTCCTACAACTACTACACATCCAATATTAGAGCCTACTACCGCACCGACCACTATCCCAGCGACAGCATCAAAACCAGATACGCCCATTACTCAGGGTACAATAGTGGCGCCGACTCTTCAAGTAATGATTGTTCTGACGGCAGAGGTAGTAGAGGTGACACTGACCCCCACACCTACAACGTCGAGTTCAGTAGTCAAGATTTAGCTGGTGAAGTATTTCCTCCGACTTCAGCCAGTGTACTATGATGGAGCGAGAGACTTTGAGAAGATAGAGGGATGGATATTGTCGCAAGAGAAGCTACATCGAATTTTGGGGATAGAGGATCGACTGTGCTCAGACTTGTCATTATATACACTTCAAAGGGACGCCGACGTCTAGTGGCGCACTATGATAGCTACTGATGGAGACTTCGAGTCATCAAAGGCGTTCAAGGGGAAGTTCTACCAGCAGTACTTTCCTCTAACGGTCATGATGAGGTTGAGGAGAGAGTGTATGAACTTGAAACAGGAGTCCGATGAGTCCTTCATGCAAGACAGAGTCCAATATGGATATCTGAGGCAGTTTGCTGGAGACTTAGTTAGGGACGAGTTAGAGGACGTATACCATTTTTGGGGTTAGTCTGAGAGCAGACATCGGCTACCACGTGGTCAGCACAAACGCTAGGCCTTTGCAAAATATATGAATGCGTACTCTTCCATAAGACCTATTATATGAGTAGGGTTGCTAATGGGACAACCTTGAGTCAAACCTTGTCTTTTGAGCAAACAGGAGATTATGATCGGAGTAGACAGGAGGTAAAGGACAGAAGAGAGGAGACATACGGTCCTAGAGGGACGAGGCACCAATTACATACGCTCCACCAGTACCACGAAAACAGTCACGTGATTTTCAGAGTGGAGACAGTATTGTGCAAGAGCAAAGAGTATGTTATCGTTGTAGACAACCAGGACACATCGTTCCATATTATCCTCAGCTGGCGAGTATGCCGCGTGGTGGGGGCAGAGGATATGTTATCGTTGCAGACAGCCGAGCCACATCGCTATGTATTGTCCTCACTTGGCGAGCACGTCGTTTGGTGACGCACACCCGCCTTTATGGTAGAGAGCCCACATTGTGGCAGATCTGGATCTAGAGCACACACAAAACCCAGTGTCGGGTAAGAGTTATTTTTTCGTCATGGAACTAATTTATATTGTTGGGCCTGTAGTTTAGATATGACTTGAGGAGACTCTAGGTGAGTCTGGGATTTGAATTGACTCTATGTAAGTCAGGGGTAGAGTCAACTATTTGTGAGTCAGTCATTAAATGACTCTGTGTAAGTCAATTGTTAGGAAGTACTCTATGTGAGTAGTGGTGAGGAATTTTGTGAGAATATACCTTTCGAAGTATGATAAATATTTAGCTATATGAGACGACTTTGTGTGGGTCCACTTACAAAGGGAAGAGCCAACTACATGCGGTGCATCTGACTCTGTGTGAGCCTCTCCTTTGAAAAGGATATCTAGTTATATGCATTTACTCAGTGTGAGTCTTTATTTCAAAGTGGTGGATGTGGTTGTGTGCCAGGACCTTGTGTGAGTTTAGAGGGAATGGGGTTATGTGTTAGGACTTTGTGTGGGTCTGATTAGGTGGTGTGCAAAGATTATGGGTGAGCATGAGTTCAGGTTATGTGAGAGCCTAACCAGAGTAAAACAGTATGCTTTGGCTTTGTGTGAGTCCTTACTTCGAAGAATGACATGGAGCTGTGTGTGTGACTCTGTGTGAGTCTGATATCAATGGAAGGCACGGAGCTGTGTGTGCGATTCTGTATGAATGCGGTATCCACCTGACAACACTGTATGGGTTAGGAAATCAAAGTGAGATGCCGAGCTATGTGCACGAATTCTAAGTGAATTCGATATCCGCTCCTAAAAGATTCTATGAGTTTGTAATTTACGGGACGACCATACACTGGTTCGGTTAGTTCTATGCCACCAGTTAGAGAGTTAATATCACCTACTCACGTTGGAACGGGTCCAAGTAAGTGAGGTTAGAGGGATTGGGTAAACGGTACATCCTTGCTAAGTGCGCTTTAGTAAGATTTCACCCTAGTTAAATCTAATTTCATGGACGAAATTTCCATTTTGTTGGGAATATTTATCACGGCCCAAATTTCAAAATCTAGATTTTAGCCGTAATCCGGGTCACCGACCTGTGATGTGGGACCCGCATTGGGACACGTGCACTGACCGAGGCATGTGGCCGATGTATTTTTTATAATTGATGTGGTGAATGCTTAGTGAATTGTATGTGTGTACCTTATTCTTGGAATTATTAAGTGCGATAGTGTCGACGATTTGGCGGGCGCGGGAAAGTGCCTCGAGTTGCGTGTGAGCCGGGGCACCAGGTAGCTAGACTTGCGGTAAGTCTAAATTTAGTCAAATGTGTGTTAATTAATTCATTTCATGACATAAGGTATTTAATTAATGCACATCAAATTAGATGTCCTATAGATGAACAAAAAATTGAGGAGACATGGATATGCCTCGGGATGTGTATTAGCACATACTCCCTCTCAAATGTGTCAACAAGGTGAGTCATTTGGGCTGAATTAGTGGAGGTGTAGGAGTCATGTATGACTATTAGATTGTTGTAGGGACGTGTAAACACACACTGGATACCAAACTTAGCCCTTTTCTTCATTTGCGTGCCTTCCCCAAACAAGAATTCAGAGCTCTTGGACTAAGACTTGTGCTGGAAATTTACGAATCAAGGAGGGATTCATCAATCAATGAGACCAAAGTGTTAGAATCATCAAGCTTCAATCCAAGGTAACAACTTTACAAGTTCATGCACTTAAAATTTAAAATTTGAGCTATGGATCATGGGAGTTTTGTGTACAACAGTTTCAAATGGGTTTTTAAATTGTTTTGAATCAAAATGGAGCCTTGAATTTGGTTGTCATGTGCATTTTAGGTTTTCACAAGTTTTGCTTAAAATTGGGCTTTATGCTTGCAAATTGGGGCTTTCTTTTAAAAAATGAAAATATGTTGAAAAGTTTGAACAATGCCACTATTTTTAATCAAAAGAGTTTGATTAAACTCTAGAATTTCTAGCAAACTTTGTTTAACACTAATTTTAGCAAAACCCCCATGTTCTTGAAGTTATATCCCAATGCATGCTTGATCTTGTTAATTAATGCATATACTTTGATGTTGGTGGTTTTTGGCAAGACAACAACATGGCGTCGATCAGCCATCGATGTCGATTAATGCGGCACGAGGAGCACCACCGAGGTGCTGGTTCGGCCAACGTGGGCTGTTGGTCGAACTAGCACGTCCTTATTGTGTGTTCACGGAAGCAGGAGAGCTTGTGCATGAACGCACAAGGGGATGAAGAGCTTGTGCGTTAATGCACAAGGGGATGAAAAAGGCTTAAGCCCAATGGGCTTGGGCTTCCTATAAAAAAAAGATTAGCAGCACGTGCATGTTTGGAATAAAATAGTTTATATAATATTTAAATAAAAAACAGTTTATATGTATGTGTATATATATATATAAATTATAGAAATTAGCTAGAAAGTTATGGAAAAATAAAAAAAAATATAAGAAATTGGGAAAAAGATAGAAAATTGGTTTTCGGAACTTTTCAGACATTTGGCACTCCGATAAAACTCAAAAAATGTGCAAGAATTGGAAATTTTGAATGAAGTTCTAATATTTGGTTTAATATTATAAATCCACTTAATGTGGCTTTAAATGAATTAAAATGATATAAAATGAATTTTAGGAACTAAAGGGAATTCTCAGAAGTTCAGATGCGCAAGTTGGGTATCGGGAGGCTGGAAATAGCTAGGAATTGCTTGAGGGTGATTAATCCCACTTGAATTATTTATTTTCATTTCATTTCTATTCTACTATTGTTAATTAGTCTAATTGACTATATTTTTCTTTGTATTCTGAATATCATGAACTGCTGTGGAATCTCCTCATATTGAGACTTGCTATCATAACATCTCATTTCATTAAAATTCATTGATTCTTTCCATACGCATATGTCTGTCTTGTGGTTATTTGATATTTGACTTGCAAATAACATGTTATTAGGATTAGCTAAGTTTATAATTGTGTTAGAAACTTGTACTTTCAGTCTATTTGTGATTTGCAGCATTTATATTCTTGATTTCCTTCACCGAGTCTTTTATTGACTTTAAAAGTAGTGCTAGAATCTAGGGTCCACTGCACATTATAGAGTGGGCGGCTCACAGGGTCACGAGACCTCGGGGATATCGACACTCTCCACATACTAGTGCAACTCACGGCGTAATAAACCGGGGTGTTCGACGAGATTTGTAATAGATGATTTATATGCATAGAGCACATCTCTGCTATTTGAGGTTATTAGAAATGATGATATGTAGAGCACAACTCCATAGATCAGATCTAGATTAGATCGCTTAACCTGTGTCAGTTTCATTTGTGCTTTCGGTATTTTCTGACATGTTTATTTAGAGCATTCTTTGGCTACCACGATGCTTTTAAATACCATTCATTTATTTTGGAAATGTGAGTAAATAAGTCATTTGAGAATTACTATTATACTTTTGTACTCAAGTTCCTTTTTTATGACGGTGGGTGCAGATCCATCGAGCAGTAGACCCGGCAAGGAGAAGATTGCTGACTACCTTTGAGCTTGGGTAGTGTACTACTAACTAACTATAGGTTTTGATATTTTATATATTTTACTTACTTATGTCTTTCATACTCTTGGGATGTATATATTGGATTGAGCGTTAGTTCCACGACTTTTGACTATCACACAATTTATATGTTTTGCCATATATTTCAAATATATATATATATTGTGATCGTTATTCCTATTTTCCACACTTAAGTTTATCAAATTGTTTCCATTTATTTAAAAAGACTTCTACTAAATGATTAAAAGACTTTCGCTAATTAATTAACTGTTGAATATTTTAACCTCTAAGTTGTAAGACTTGTAAATAACTCAAAAATGTTGTAGTTGGTAGAGTTAGTGTATTATTTATCCTAAACACGATCAAGTTGGCAAATTGAGTTAAAAAGGCTGACTAATACGTAGTTAAGACCTACTGACCGAGTTAGGGCTTAGTTTCGGGATTAGGCCGGGCGGTGCCCTGGATTAGGAGAGAGTTCGTCATAGAGTTAATAGACTTGTTTTGATTCCTTTTGAAGCATCAATAGTATTTCCAAAGTTGCATTTTCGGATTCTAACAAGTTTCCTCAAAATGGAGCTTTTGCATATTAATGAAAATATGATTTTTGATCTTTGAAACGAAATTGTTCTTAAATTAAAACACTAGATTTAGATTCTTCATTTCATTCAAATAAACATGCCATAAAGAATTCCATATTTGGGGTTTTAAAATCAAAAGTACGAGTTTTTGAAATGCAAGGTGTTCTTCCCCATTTTCAACAAATGCATGCATGAATCTCTTGTTTAATTGGATGAATGGATGTAAAATATAGAAGTGTTTGCCTTATTGTGGATGTTGGGAGGTTGTGTTGGACCTTGGTGGGTGTGAACAAGGTCCAGAGGTGAATGGAGAAGGCCAATTGGGGAAGAAACCTAGAAATTCTTCAAATTTCTGGGTTACCCAGAGGCTAGAGTGCGCTCCATGCTCAGAGGAATGCGCTCCCTTCAGCCAGCGCGCCGGGCACCTTGGAAAGCAGAAAATTTCCAGTTGTCCTAAAATTTTCTAGAACACCTCAATGACCCAACCACTGGTCAAACCCCACCTTAACCCATCCTAATACATGTCTAACCACCCTAATGACATTGGGAAGTGTATCAGGAGTCCAGGTACGCAAGTAAGAATGTCAGAAGGACAGAAAAGTAGCTAGGAATTGCTTGAGGGTGGGTAATCTCGCTTGAACTATTTATTTTCATTTCATTTCCACTTTACTATTGTTTGCTGGTCAGTTTTGAAAATAAAATGTCTTGTACTCTTATGCCATGATATGTGTTGCTATTGCTCTCATGTTTGAGTTTTAGTGTCATGGTATTTCATTATTGGTAATCGTTGAACTTTTTCATCGCCGTATGTCTATTTTCATTGAGTATTAAAGAATGTGATATAAATTGCATGCTATTAGGAGTAGATAATTTTATGAATGAAGTCGTATTCTAGGTTTATTATGCTTTCTAGCATACCCATTTTTGGAATCCTTTACCGAGTCTTTTATTGATAATAAAAGTAGTTTTAGAATCTAAGGTCCATTGTACGTTACAAAGTGGGTGCCTCACGGGGTCACTGGACTTCGGGGATGTCGGCGCTCTCCACTATACTCATGCTACTCATGGCGTAATGTACCGGGGTGTTCAGTGAGATTGAGATAGATGATTTATTATGCATAGAGCACAACTCAGCTATTTGAGGTTATTAGAATATGATGATATATGTAGAGCACAGCTCCATAAAAGTAGTGGAAAAGGCTAAGTTATTCTTCTCACCGCCGACCGGACCCAGATCATACTACTTAGCCTGTGTCAGTTTCACTTGCATTTCTGGTATTTTCTAGCTTGTTTATTTTGAGCATTCATTGGTCATTATTATGCTTTTAAATATCGTTTATTTATATTGAAAATGTGAATAAGTATGTCAATTGGGAATTACTGTAATACTTTTGTACTCGCCGTTCTTTTTATGACGGTGGGTGTAGATCCGTCGAGAAATAGACCCTACAAAGAGAAGATTGGCGACTATCTCTGAGCCTAGAGAACGTGCTACTGTCTGACTTGTAGGATTGTTTTTGTTTTGTATATTATAGTTATTATGACTCTCATACTGTTGGGTTGTATATTGGGTTGAGCATTAGTTCCCTGACTTTTTACTTTCACATTCTTTATATGTCCGCCACATATTTCATATATATATATATATATATATTTATATATTGTGATTGTTATTCCATGGTTTCCACGCATAGGACTATTTAAATGTTTCAGTTTAATTGTTAAAGACTTCTGCACAAATTCTGAAAAGACTTCCAAAAAAATTATAGTAAGACTTTCGCTAATTAATGAAACTGTTAAATTTTATAAATAACCGTAAATGTTGTAATCTGTAGGATTAGTGTATTATTTATCCTAAGCACGATCGAGTTGACAGTTAGAATGGAAAGGCTGACTAATACGTAATTAAGTCCTACGAATTGAGATTAGAGCTTAATTACGAGATTAGGTCAGGCGGTGCCCTAGATTAGGAGAGGGGCCGTCACAGATGGTATCAGAGGCGACGTTCTCGATAAGTAATACACAATTGAATAAGACACAAATCTTAGAAGTGGAAACCAAACGATCCTTGCCTAGAAACTATTTTGTTGGGAATTGAATGAAAATGAGTTGGGGGTAATTATATATACCTGTTAATTTCGTAATGTATATATACTAGATATTTTACATAGTAGCTGATTCGAGTTCACTGTCAACGTGCAAACACCGATAACAAAGGCACGCGAGACTGGTGACGCGGGTGCCGACAGTAGCCAGTCTCCTACACTAACGAAGGATTTTCAGAGGCTGGTTGACCATGTCTCGACTCCACCTACACCGACGACAGTTTACCGACTACATTATGTTAATGCTGCCAGATTCGCTCCACTTACACCGATGACAGCTCCTGACCACCGCTACTACTACCACACAGCCAAAGCGAGATCCTCCCATTACTACACTAGTGACTCCAGCGATACCGACTCTTCCGGTTGTAGTCGTTCCGACAACAGAGATAGTTGAGGCGACGCTGACTCCCACACCTACACCTTTGGGTTTAACCGTTGGGAACCAGCTGGTAAAGGATTTCCTTAAACTACAGCCAGTTTACTTCGATGGGGTGAGAGACTTCGAGAAGATAGAGGGATGTATTCTATCTCAGGAGAAGCTTCATAGGATTTTGGGCATTGAAGATCGACTGCCCCTAAACTTGTCTTCATACATTCTACAGAGGAACGCCAACGTTTGGTGATGCAACACCAGTGGTACTGATGGGGACTTTGAGTCATGGAAGGCATTCAAGGAGAAGTTCTACCAACAGTACTTTCCACTAGCAGTTATGATGAAGTAAAGGTGAGAGTTTATGAGTTTGAGGCAGGAGGCTGATGAGTCAGTTATGCAATACGGGGACAGAGTGTGCCGGACGCAGGACACTGGGTACCGGGTAGTTTGGAGGTAGTGGGACCTTGTGTATAAATTTTATGAATTATTATGAAGGCCTAACATGGGTTATGTGAATTAAATATATGCAAATCAATATAAACGCCTATAGTTGAAACTTTAAAAATCAAGAGGCATTAGATTAGCCTAGAGATAAGTAGATCGGTTGATTAAGAGCATTTGTGTTACAATCTTGTGTCACTGGAAGTTGCGGTTGCAGCTGATTAGAACCATTTGACATGCCTCGAGATACGTATTTCACATCAGATTATCAGATTCCTATATAAACCATGGATGAACAGACATGCAAATAAAAGAAACAAAATTTTAGAGAGAAAGAGAAGGACCAGTATGAACCTAGAGGAGAAAAAGAATGGTTTAGCTCAAGAATAAGAGGTTCCATTATAGATTTGAGGTAAACTATCTCTTAAATTAGTGATTTCCCATTAAAAATGGGTATGGTTAGGTTTTAAAACACAAATTTCCGATTAATGGACATGCACAATATTTTTGGTTGGATCTGAGTTTAAATGGTGAGAATTCAACAAACAAACTAGTTTAAATCAATTTTGTGGGAAAATTTGGTGTGAATTTCAAATTTTTATTTTTTGGGTATTTATTTGTGGTTTTTGAATTTTCGATAAAATCGGTTGAATTTGGTGTTTTGAGGTGGTTTCAATCGGTTTTGAGGTTAAAGATGAGTGGAGAAACAAGAGAAGAGGAAAGGAAAAGAAAAAAAAAAGAGAGAAAAGGAATGGAAAAGGAAAGGAAAAGAAAAGAGAGGCAAAATTCGTCTCTGGAGAAGATAAAGGTGAAGCACATGCTGTGTTCGTACGTCCCTGACACGGGCCGGACCGACCGAAGACGGTCCAGTAGGCCCCATTTAAAAAATTAATTAACTAATTAAAAATTCATAAAAATTAAATAAAAATATATTTTATATTTTTATATATTATTTTCTGAAAAATAAGGAAAATAGTTGGAAAATTTCAGAAAAATTGGAAAAAAATATAGAAAATATAAGAAATTGAGAAAAAGGTAGAAAAATGGTTTCGAAACCTTTCGGGTATTTTTGGTACCTCGATATACCAGGAAAGGTACCACAACTGGAAAATTTGAATTTTGATATAATATTATAAATTTACTTAATGTGTTTTTAATAATATAAAAACACTATAAGTGGACTCTAAGACTAAGGAGACCTTAGTTCAAGTACCCAGGGAGCTAAGCAGTCAGGTTTGAGAGTTCAGGGAAGTAGTGCGTAATTTGAAGTACGTAAAACTCAATTGAACACCACTGTTGTATTTACTTTTTGTTATCATTTAGTCTGTATTTCCTTTGATATTCTATGTTTATTCTTATTGGGGTGGTCAAGGTTTCTCCCACTTTTGTATTTGTGCGATGTTGTAGGTGCTTACTAGTTTGTAGCATGCGTTACTCGGCCTCGGTATATGATATCCCGAGTTGAATTTCGGTTCACGGGTTTGATGTACGCCAATATGGTTAATTCCGCTAGAATGAAAGGTGATGTAAATTGTTGTAGGTTACACAAACGAGATCTTAATCTAAAGTACAAACTTAGGCTGCTAGGTTAACCGCCCATTTTGTGATTCACAGATGTTATATATTCATGCAATGAGCTTTGCATAGTTGCCTGTATTTTTCCTTCATTTCTGCATGTTCATTTAACATTATCTTTGGTTATCTATTTATTTCCTTAATGATGCACGGTGGTTTTCTTTGGGATTTTACTTACTGAACTCGTCATCTGGTCCTTGTGATGGCTTGAGTACAGATCTTAGTATCAATAGGGGTATGGGGATCACAGGCGACTACATCTGACTTGTCCACTATCGAGGACCTACTAGTATGTGTGACTGGTACTTCTAATGTTTTGGTTTGATTTAGGGATATATGAGACCTTATAAAATGTACTAGTATATATATATATATACTCTTTGACAATTTAGTTGCTAATATACTGAGTACTTACCGGGATTTCCACTATAGGATTTTATGTTCATAACCTAATAATTAAGTAATTATACTCTACTAAATAGTTAAGAAATTCGATATATAAATCAACTAATTAATTGGTTATTTACATGCAACTCTTAAGATGAATCTCTAAGTACCACGCAAATTAGTCTGTAAATGGAGTTGCCTAGTATAGTAGGTCGAGGTAATGACGTGGCAGGTGCTGCTGGGATTGCGAGCAGGGAGTTATAGGCCACGTGGTGGGTCTTGGAAATAGAGGTCGATACAGCAGCCACACCCTACACCTCTTACTACACCTCAGTGCAGAGTTCAGGTTGCGTACGCTCGTTACCACCACTACCACTCAGGCCAACATTTCCACCACCGGAGAGAAATGCACACTCGACACCACCAGTAGGGATCCAATAGCAGTGATAAACAAAGTGCGTGCATGATATAGGTCAGACTAGCACCATACTTCGGACCATCACCCAAGCACCGCCAGTAAGTAAACTCAAACTGACTGAAATCCTTGTTGTCCACTCTGTAGCCGGCGTAGACCACGGAGCACCAACATGTGAATAGGAAAAATCAGCAGTCGGGCCAACAATCTACTGAAATACCCCTATAACACATGTTATGGCCTAGTGTGCCACAGTGCCAACGCAATAGAATAAAACCCGGCGGGTGTAAACTCAACCGACCATAAATAAATACTGGAAAGTAGAGTAAATGAAACAACTGAACAAGAATTCAAATAATCCAAACAATAAATACTCAAATGAATTTAAGTTGGGTTACTACACACCTTAAATCCGCACTCCACTAATGCCAATGTCCAAATACACGCTCAAACCGTGTGTCACACTACCTGTCAATACAATCTAAAACATGAATTCTCGATTATTCCAATCAATTCCCTAGAACCTAAAAATCATTAATCAATGGCAATTGCTCAATAAAAGCATCCATTAAACCATTTAAATGGGTTATATAAACCCCTAGATATACCCACAAATTTTCACAATTTTATTTAACATTTATGATCTGGCACTGTTCTGGACGCCACTAGAGGCGCCGTCGTGTGTAATGTCTCCCCTACGTCCCTCACGGCATCTAGGGCATCGTGATAAATGTCGTCACCTACACACCACCCACGATGCCATATAAAACAAGGGTTGGTGTTTCACCTCTTGTTTGGATGCCGCAGGTCCCGTGGCCTCGAAATGGCCACGTCGCTACTGACAGCGTTCGAGCCAAAACAAATTCTTGTGGTTCTCAAATTCCCTAGGCTCGTCGCTGCTGTCCGCGCTCATTCAAAGTGCTCATACAACATCCAAAATAACTCAATCTATCAAAATCCCTCAACAAAAATCGTCTAAGATGCAAACCGCAAGTTTTATCGCAAAAACCAAAAAATCCATTGAAAACTCATAGCAAACCATCTTGTTGCTTCAAATCCACACATTGAAACCATAGCAACACCAAACTAGCTGGTGGGCTCCACTCACAACCCTGGAAACCAAGTGAAAACTCGAGAAAATGGGTCTGAAACGTATAGAAGGAGATGGGGATCAAAGATTTAACCTTGTATTTGATTCCCAAGCCATGTAGTGCTCCCAAATGATCTCCATAGCTCACCAAAACCCTAACTTGCTATCAAATTTTTGTCACACTGTCTTTCTCGGCTTAAACAACATAACACACAGCATTGCGATGCAAATTAGCTAATTCGAACAATTACATTGCAAATATAACAAAAAGCATACAAAAAAGACTGTATACCTATATTAGCGTGCTCTAACCTAACAATAGGGTGCACGCGAATTTGAGTTGGTGTCCACGTCTGCAACCACATGTCAAATAATGGCAAATTAGTTTTGGGTCGTTATAAATCTTCCCAACTAGTGGAAATTTCGTCTCAAAATTTAAATCAAACGAAATTCTTACAAGTAAATAGCTGAGGGTATTGACGCCGCATAGTAGACTCGAGCTCCCAAGTAAATCCCTCAGTCCCGTGTTGTCGTCAGCGCACTAATGCCATCGACATCTCCCTGTTCCTCAAAGTTTGTATCCTATGATCCATAATCTCCAGTGGCTGCTCCTTGTAAGTCTTATCAGCCAGAACCTCAATCTATCTTACATCAACCATCGGACTTGGTCCTAAGCTAGCTAGCCTCAAAATAGATACATGAAAAATTGGATGAACGCGTGCAAACTTTGCTGGTAACTCTAATCTGTAAGCCACAATGTCGACGCGTGATTTGACCCTGAATGGTCCAATAAACCTTGGTGCCAGTTTACCTTTGATGTCAAACCTCTGATGACCCTTCCAGGGCGAAACCTTCAGATACACCAGGTTACCAATCTCGTACTCTCATGGTACCTGTCCGCTTAATTCTTCTGTCTATCCTAAGCCGCCTGCAATCTTACTCGAATCTGCCTAACCTTCTCTGTGCAGTCAATAATAACCTAGGCCCAATAACCGCCACATCCTCTGTTACTGCCCAACAAGGAGGTGATCTGCAGGGTCTACCATAGAATGCCTCAAATGGCGGCTTGCCAATGCTCGCTTGATAACTATTTTTGTATGTAAGCTCGCATAACAGTAGATACTCTTCCCAAAAACCACTAAACTGTAAAATACAATCCCTAAGCATATCCTTTATGATTTGAATCAACCTCTACGACTGAGCGTCTGTCTAAGGATGATAAGTTGTACTGAACTGAAGCCTAGTGCTAAACTACTCCTGCATACTCTCCCAAATATTCAATGTCAACCTAAGATCCCTGTCAAAACAGTCGATATCGGCACTCCGTGTAGCCTAACGACCTCTTGCTGGAAGATAATTCTCCACTGGGGAAATGAATACTTCATAGAAATAAGAATGAAGTGTGCAAACTTCATCAACCTGTCAATCATTACCCAAACTACATCGTGACGCCTCACAGTCTACGGCAAACCACTGACGAAATTCATCCTGATGTGCTCTCATTTCCACTGTTGAATGGGCAACAACTATAATAACCCAACTGGTCTCCTGTGCTCGGCCTTAACCTGCTGGCAAATATGACATGCTCTAACGTATGAACCCACGTATGGCTTCATCCCTGGCCGCTAGAATAAATGCCTCAAATCATTGTACATCTTGGTCCCGCAATGATGAGCTGTATAAAGCGAACGGTGTATGTCCTCTATAATGTTGTCCCGTAACTCCTGTACATCAGGTATCCACAACCTGCCCATGTGTCTCAAGCACCCGTCTGATGAACCAGACCAATCTGTGCAACTCGGATCCTAAGCTAGACAACTAATGCAAGCAAAATGTTCATCAGCCCTTTGACACTCAACAACCCGCTCTAAAGACACAATAGGAACCCATGTGTGACAACAAATCTGTACCTCTACAACAGCCTCAGTCAAACACGTCACCGATGCTGCCTCCAGCAATCCATGCTCATGTGTCATCTGTTGTAGCATAGTTTGACTCTCAATGCCGTTCTAGCTTAACGCATCAGCTACAACGTTCGCCTTCGCAGGATGGTACTCAATCATGAAGTCGCAGTCCTTCAGTAACTCGAACCATCCCCTCTATCGCATGTTTAGATCCTTTCAAATGAATAGATACCTCAAAAATTGATGATCAGTGAATAGTACGAAGCGCTCTTTGTATAGATAGTGTTTCCAGACCTTCAATGCAAACACAACTACTGCAAGCTCTAAGTCGTGCACCAGATAACTCCCCTTGTAGGCTCTCATCGCCTAGACAAATACATAACTAGGTGTCCTTTCTGCATTAACACGCATTCTAACTTAGTACCATAAGCATCAATGTAGACTGATAATCCTCTCCCCGCCTCTTGTAATGCTAAAACTAGAATGAAAGTCAGTTTCCTCTTCAGCTCCCAAAATGCATCATCACACTCTTCAGACCACTCAAACCTGACATCCATTTTGGTCAACCTCGTCATCAGTGCTGCAATCGTAGAGAAATCCTGCATAAACCACCGATAGTAGCCCGCCAGTCCTAAGAAACTCCGAATATCAACAATGGACTCAGGTGTCCTCCAGTCAATAATCAATTGAATCTTGTCACCGTCAACTGATATACCCTGACCCCTGATAAGATGTCCAAGAAACTTCACCTCACTCAGCCAAAAATCACATTTGTTGAACTTAGCATACAAATTATGCTCTCTCAATGTCAATAAAACCTCCTTGAGATGTCTCTCGTGCTCGACACGAGTCTTGTTGTACATTAGGATGTCATCAATAAACATAATCACATATCGATCCAGAAATGGCTTCAGAACTCTGTGCATCAGGTCCATAAAAATGGCTAGCGCATTAGTCAGCACAAACGGCAAGACTGTAAGCCCAAACAATCTATAGCGCATGCTAAAAGACGTATTCTAGATGTTGCTCTGTCGAATCCTCAACTGATGATAGCCTGAGCACAGATCAATCTTTGAGAAAAACTTAGCTCCTACTAATTGTTCGAATAGATCATAAATCCTAGGAAATGGGTAACAATTATGAATCGTTACCTGATTCAGCTTCCTGTAATCCATACACATCCGCATACAACCATCTTTCTTCTTCACAAAAAGAACTGGAATGCCACAAGGAGATATACTGGGATGAATAAAACCCTTATGCAGCAACTCCTCTAACTGGGTCCTCAACTCCTCATGCTCGAATGCTTACATCCTATAAGGTCGACTATAAATCGATTATATCCCCGGTATCAGCTCGATGATGAACTCAACTACTCTAGGCGGTGGTAAACTTGTCAAATCATTAAAGAAAACCTCAGGAAACTCGCAAACTATTGGGACATCCTCTTTATCAAACGTCACAATCTTACTAAAGCAATCAATCTGCACATGATACGCTGACAACCAATCCATGCCTACTAAAATGTCAAACTCCAGGTATTCCATACTTGTAGATCAGCGGTAACTGGTGCCCCGCGACATCTACTATACAATCCCGACATATCCGGTTAGAGAATATCTTATCCCCAGCAGCCGTCCTGAGGATAAGGTATGTGTCTAATGTTTATGTCTATAACCCTAACTGTGCTACCATTTGTCCCACAATAAATGATAGAGTACTACCGGAATCAAACATAACATTCATCAAAGCACCACAAATAAATAACGTACCCTCCACCAATTGTCGCGTCGCGTCCCGATTTGGTTAAGCAACCGCATACGCTATAGCATGAGCACTGTCCCAAGGCTACTTAGTCTGTGGTGGTGGTGGTGGTGGTGTCGGACAATCCATCTTCATATGCCCAACCTGATGGCACCTGAAACGCGTCGCCTCTTCTGTTAACCTGTCTATACTGCAGCCTGTACCTGACCTTGACCTTGGCCCTGACCTTAACCTTGACCTCTCTGTATTCTGTCACGACCTCCCCAGTCTCCGGTATGCTGTCATGGCTGCTCAGTGCGTGCAGGTGCAACAACATACACTTTTGGGTTTCGAGGATCAAGGCAGCAGAATTTTTCGAAACCTTTTTGAATATTCCCGAACCAGGATCCTATCGATTCAATTAAACTGATATATCAAGATAGAAAAATCATACCTTAACAAGTACAACTCTATGTTTACCTTGTTTGGTGTTGATCGATTCCTTCAAGGCGCTACCAAAAATTCTAGGGAAGAAATCTCACAAAAACTCTCTAGAAAAGTCTCTCTAGAAAAATCTCTCTCATAATACAACTATGACCATAATGTCTTATTTATAGTTTAATTGGTCGAGTTGTAATAGAACTCCATCTCATAATCATACTCTAAATAGAGTCTTAGATAAAGTCCAACTCTAAAAAGGATAGAGTCATAGATAATTTACAATTACTAATCTAATAAGAGTTGTAATTTATCTAAAACTCAAATAAGAATTAAAGTCATAATTTAATTCGAATTAGAGTCCTATTCATAATAGGATTCATTAAGAGACTAAATTTCTAGTCACACTAGAAATGTAGGAGACTTTTCAATCCTAGTTAAACTAGGACACTTAATGAGAATCTTCAAAAAATAAACTTTTTCAAATAAAATTCATTAACCTTAAATAAAATTAAATCGCGCAAGTTCATTTTTTTTGTGCGACTCAATAGGTTCATACAACGTTGGCAGTGAACCAAAACCTTTTTTGTTACACAAGTCATAAGCGGCCTGTAGCAAGACATTATGATTGCCCAAGTTGCATGAAGATCAATAAATCGATACAACCTAATAGATAGTGATCGATACAACCTAATAGATAGTGTATATCATTTATTTTTGTCACGCGATATCTTTTGATTGAACTTAAGACGTGGAATGTCACCCATATAGTTCAATCTACTAGTCTCGATCTCCGAGTAGACTGAAATTGTCAAGTGACATTGATCCAATCAATTCACTAGACATGGCCATTTATCAGTCTAACATATCGAGGGGCCCAATAAATATCTCTCTCTAAAAAAGAGGGACAAATCCT
The DNA here is from genome assembly GCA_039657345.1 of Stephania japonica. NCBI lineage: Eukaryota > Viridiplantae > Streptophyta > Magnoliopsida > Ranunculales > Menispermaceae > Stephania > Stephania japonica. Next base: position 41,254,016 of record CM077559.1, read on the forward strand.
ATCTTGATCACATAACTTCCACACATTAGTCGGACAATGACTAATTACAATCTTTATAATCATCCGGTTAAAGACAACATTTAATTGTGTCAAATCATTGTGCTCCTAATGTTGGAGTCTTTGATGATCTCAAGTCGAAGGACTAGATAATATAACTATTATGAGAATCACTTATGGCATTGACCATGTAGCATTCTCATAGCGGGTCAGTCCAATATTTGTTCATAACAAATACTCATGATCTTGATCCGTATCCGTATACGCATAATCATCACATGACTATCAATCAAGACTCATACTTGTCGTAATTTATTATTGTTCCCACAATAATAACTAACTAGGAACATTTAGAATAATACTATAATTATTCATGGATACTATTATAAGAGAAACATGCATCTACTTATAATAGTTAAACAATATTTACAGAATTGGCCTAGGTCACATTTCCCAACATAAACAACTTGTCGGTCGTCACGTTTTTTATGGTCATCATGTGGATGTCTATTACCCCGACGTCCCTGATCTAACTGTCCATCACCCTGACGACCTCGCTAATCCTGTCGCTGTCTATTTGGCTAATCCTGCTACCTCTTCAGCCTCTGCTCAGGCCGAGAAGTCTAACCTGACTAATTTGGGTAAGCCAAAGCCTTTGGTCTGGCAGCACTCTGTAATAAGTAAGTCTCGCATGTATATCCAATAGTAATAAACGCAGTGTGCACGATCTTGGTCAAATTAGCACCATACTTCGTACCATCACCCTGGCACGGCCAGTGAGTAAACTCAAACTGATTGAAATCCCTGTTGTCCACTCGGTAGCCGGTGTAGACCACGGAGCACCGACATGTGAATAGGAAAAATCAGTAGTCGGGCCGACAATCCACTGACATGCCCCTATAACACATGCTATGGCTTAGTGTGCCACAATGCCAATGTAATAGAATAAACCTGGCAGAAGTAAACTCAACAGACCATAAATAAATACTGGAATGTAGAATAAATGAACCAACTGGACAAGAATTCAAATAATCCAAGCAATAGATACTCAAATGAATTTAAATTGGATTACGACAACTTCAAATCCGCACTCCACTAACGCCAATGTACAAATACATGCTCAAACCGCGTGTGTCTACCTGTCAATACAACCTAAAACTTGAATTCCCAACAATTAGATCAATTCCCTAAACCATGGAAATCATTAATCAACGGCAAATCCTCGATAAAAATACCCATTAAACCATTTAAATGGGTTATATAAACCCCTAGATATACCTACAAATTTTCACAATTTTATTTAACATTTATAGTCTGGCACTTTTCTGGACGCCGCCAAAGGCATCACCGTGTGTAATGTTTCCACAGCATACCTCATGATGTCCAGGGCGTCGTGACAGACGTCATCACCTTCACACCACCCACGGCACCATATAAAGCGTGGGTTCGTTTTTTGCCTCTGGTTTGGACGTCGCAGGTGGCGTCGTAGCCTCCAAGTGGCTACGGAGCTACTGGAAGCGTCCGAGCCAAAACAAATTCTTGGAGTTCTCAAACCCCCTAGGCTCATCGCCGTAGTCTGCGCTCGTCCAAACCGCTCACACAACATCAAAAATAACTCAATCTATCAACGCTTCGACAAAAATCGTTTAAGACGCATACCGCGGGATTTATTGCCAAAACCAGAATATCCATTGAAAACCCATAGCAACAACAATAACAACTCAACACAAACCACCTTGTTGCCTCAAATCCACACATTGAAACCATAACAACACCAAACTAGCTAGTGCACTCCACTCACACCCCTGGAAACCTCATGAAAACTCGAAAAAATAGGTCCGAAACGTAAAGAAAGAGATGGGGATCGAACATATAACCATGTATTTGATTCCCAAGCCTTGTAGTGCTCCCAAATGATCTCCATAGCTCACCAAAACCCTAACATGCTATCAAGTTTTTGTCCAAGCTTAGAGAGGATAGAGAAAAGGTGATGAGGGAGAGAAAAATCAAGATATTTATACGAAAAATCTCATCACTTGTATGTCCACATCCCAAGGCCCCATCCAAAGGGCTTATTTGGGTCAAATAGTCCTCCAAAATGTGACTCACATGGTGACTTTGTATTCACATCCTCCCACTTGTTCTAAACTACCAAACCAATTCTCGAGCGTTCCGACACTCAGTCCCGATCCATTTTAACTATCCAACGTGTATACTCACATCACTTACATATATACGTCATTTAATATTAATTATTTAACATATTTAAGCATTTACAGTGTGTATGTTAACCCTTGGCCTAGTATACTAACCGTTCGCCTACCCAAGTTGAATTTCTATCACACTATCTTGCTCGGCATATAAAACATAACACACAAAATTGCGATGCAAAGAAGCTAATTTGAACAATTACATCGCAAATACAACAAAAAGCATACAAAAACGAATTGTATACCTATATTTGTGTGCTCTAACCAAACAGTGGGATCCATGCGCATTCGAGTTGGCGTCTACGTCTATAACCACGTGTCAAATAACAACAAATTAGTTTTGGGTCGTTACAAATCGTCCCAATTGGTGGAAATTTCATCCTGAAATTTAAATCAAATGAAATTCTTACTAGTAAATAGCTGAGGGTATCGACGCCGCATAGTATACTCGAACCTCCAAGTAAGTCCCTTACTCCCGTGATGTCTTAAGCACACTAATACCTTTCTGATCTCCCTGTTCCTCAAAGTCTGTATTCTACGATCCATAATCTGCAGCGGCTGCTCTTCGTGGCTCACATTAGGTTAAACCTCAATCTGTCTTACATCAACCATCAGTCTCGGTCCTAACCTAGCTAGCCTCAACATAGATACATGAAAAACTGGATGAACCCCCGCTAATTATAGCGGTAACTCTAGTCTGTAAGCCACAGTGCCGACGCGTGACTCGACTGAATGGTTCAATAAACCTTAGTGCCAATTTCCCCTTGATGCTAAACCTTTAATAACCCTTCCAGGGCAAAACTTCAGATACACCAGGTCAACAATCTCGTAGCTCGGACCCTTGTGGTACCTGTTCACTTACTTCTTCTGTCTATCCTAAGCCACCTGCAATCTTAGTCGAATCTGCCTAACCTTCTCTATATGGTCAACAACTTCTTTAGGCCCAATAGCCGCCATATCCTCTAGTGCTGCCCAACAAGCAGGTGATCTGCAGCATTTACCATATAATGCCACAAATAGTGGCTTGCCAATGCTCGCCTAATAACTGTTGTTGTATGCAAACTTGCACAACGGTAGATACTCTTCTCAAAAACCCCCAAACTGCAAAATACAAGCCCTAAGCATATCCTCCAGGATCTGAATGAACCTTTATGACTGACTGTCTGTCTAAGGATGATAAGTTGTACTGAAGTGAAGCTTGCTGCTAAACTACTCCTGCATACTCTCCCAAAGATTCAATGTCAACCTAATATCCCTAGCAGAAATAATCAATATCGGCACTCCGTGTAGTATGACAACCTCTTACTCGAAGATAATGCCCCACTGGGGAAATGAATACTTCATAGAAATAGGAATGAAGTGTGCAAACTTCGTCAACTTGTCAATCACTCCCCAAACTATATCGTATCGCCTCGTAGTCTACAACAAACCACTAATGAAATCCCTCATGACGTGTTCTCATTTCCACTATAAAATGGGTAACGACTATAATAACCCGGCTGGTCTCCTATGCTCGACCTTAACCTGCTGGCAAATATGACACGTTCTGACATATGGACCCACGTCTGCCTTCATCCCTGGCCATCAGAATAAAAGCCACAAATCATGGTACATCTTTGTCTTGCCAGGATGAACTGTATAACACGAACGGTGTGCGTCCTCCATAATCTTATCTCGTAGCTCATGTACCTCAAGTATCCACAACCTGCCTCCGTGTCTTAAGCACCCACTTGATGAACCAGACCAATCGATAGGTAATTCTACCTCACTAATCTCGACTGGGACTCTCTCAACTAGATAGTTAGGGTAATCTCTATCCCCAGCTACGGTACTCAACGTCAAATGTACTCTAAGCCTAACCGGTGTCAGTCCTAGGATGCCTATCATGCGACCATCAATGAAGGAAATGGTAGAACCCGAATCAAATAAAACGTAAGAATTTATACCGGCGATAGAAATCATACCCTTTATGAGACATCATGTAGCGCTGGCATCTGGCTATGCTACCATGTGAACTGCCTCTCAATTATGTGGTGGGTACACTGTAGTTAGCCATGGGCACTCCCTCACTTCATGTCATACTTGTCCGCATTGGTAACATGTGATATGTCTGCACTGATCGAATTGTTGCTGACTACGACCCTGCATCTGTCTCTGTCCCTGACGGGGTCCCTCTCGGCCGCTGCCTTGGTTTCTACTACCCTGCTGCTGATGATGTTGTACTGTTGGTGGCGTTGGGTGTGCAACTTTCACTGGTGCTGGCAACACTATCCTGACTAATGGTGGTGGCAAAGAGCGTATGCTACCTGAACTCTGCGTGCCAATGTAGTATGAAGTGTAGGGTGTGATTGATGTACGTGGTGTAGATGTCCCTAACTCTTGGAAACCCCTACTCCAACTCCTCAACCCTTACCCCTCTATCATTTCCTCTCATACTCGGCTATCTGCTCAGGGGTCAAGGTCTGACTCAAAGCAGTCCCGTTAATGACCTGATATAAGTAATAGGTCTTGTGCAAAAGTGCGCTCTCATATATCTCAGTGAGTGTCCTGGCGCCTGTGCTGACTACGTGATAACCAATGTCTACCCTTAGGCCAACCCCAAAGTGGTACATGTCCTCCATCTCATCTCGGACTAAAATCCTCGAAAAACTGTTTCAGATATCTATTTCTGTCTTGGTACTACATGACTAACTCATCCACCTCATGTCTCAAACTCGTAAACTCTCTCCTCAGTCTCTTCATCACTACCAGTAGGAAGTACTGCTGGTAAAACTTGGCCTTGAAGGTCTTTCCATGACTCAAAATCTCCATCGTAGTTATAATGGTGCGCCACCAAACGTCAGCATCCCCCTGTAGTGTGTATGAAGACAAGTATGGTCGCAATCTATCCTCAATCCCAAGAGTCTGATGTAGTTTCTCCTGTAACAGTATCTACCCCTCTATTTTCTCAAAGTCTCTATTGTCGTCGAAGTACACTGGCTGAAGTCGAAGGAAATCCTTCACCAGTTGGATCCCTACTGTTGAGCCAAAAGGTGTAGGTGTAGGTTTGGGAGTCAGTGTCGCCTCTACAACCTCTGCTGTCGGAATGTCCACAACTGGAAGTGTCGGTATCGCTGGAGCCGCTATCGTAGTAGTGGGAGGCTCAAGCTTTGGCTGAGTAGTATCAGTAGTATCGGGAGCTGCCATCAGTGTAGGTGGAGCGAATATGGCAGTTATCAACGTAATGAAATCGACCAACTGCTGTCCCTGAGCTGAGATACGGTCAGCTAGCCTTCGAAAATCCTTCGCTAATGCATGAGGTTCACTGCTGCCAGCACTCGCGTCACTGGTCTCTCTTGCATTCGTCATCGGTGAATGCACGTTGGCAGCGAACTCGCATAAACTACTACGTAGGATATCTTGTATATATATACATTATGAAATTAACATGTATATATAACTACACCTAACTCACTTTCACTCGATTCCTAACAAAATAGTTTCTAGGCAAGGATCATCTGGTTTCCATTTCTAAGATTTATGTCTTATTCAATTTTGTGTATTACTTATCGAGAATGTTGGCTCTGATACCAACTGTGAAGTTGGTATCACAATTTTAGACAACTCTGCACTATGCCCCTAAGGTTCTAAAGCCTATTCTCTGATACCAAATGTGACGACCCCTCTAATAATCTAAGGCACCGCCCGACCTAATCCCGTAATTAAGCCCTAACTTGGTCTATAGGATTTAACTACATATTAGCTAGCCATTTTAACCCAATTGCCAACTTGATCGTGTTCAGGATAAATAATACACTAACGCTAACAACTACAACATTTTTGAGCTATTTACAAGTTTTACAATTTAAGAAATTGACGGAAGTCTTAACAATTTATAGCGAAAGTCTTTTAATCATTTAGCGAAAGTCTTTTAAATAAATGGAAATAATTTGATAAACCTAAGTGTGGAAATCAGGAATAACGATCACAATATATATATATATATATGAACTATGTGGTAAAACATATAAACAGTGTGATAGCTAAAAGTCGAGGAACTAACGCTCAACCCAATATATACAACCCAACAGTATGAAAGACATAAGTAAGTGAAATATAGAAAATATCAAAACCTACAGTCAGACAGTAGTGCGCAAGCTCAAAAGTAGTCGCCCATCTTCTCCTTACCAGGTCTACTACTTGACGAATCTGCACCCACCTTCATAAAAAGGAAGGTGAGTACAAAAGTGTAACAGTAATTCCCAAATGACTTATTTACTCACATTTCCAAAATAAATGAACGGTATGTAAAAGCATAAATGTAGTCAAGGAAAGCTCTAAATAAACAAGCTAGAAAATACCAAAAATTCAAATGAAACAGACGCAGGTTAAGCAGTCTAATCTAGGTCTGGTCGACGGTGAGAACTTTCACTTAGCCTTTTCCACTATTTATATCGAGTTGTGCTCTACATATTATCATTTTCTAATAACCTCAAATGGCGGAGCTATGCTCTATGCGTATAAATCATCTATCATAAAATCTCTTCGAACACCCCAGTTCATTACGCCTTGAGTCACGCGAGTATAGTGGAGAGTGCCGACATCCCCGAGGTCCCGTGACCCCGTTAGCTCCTAAATTCTAAAACTACTTTTAGACATTAAGAAATAACTCGATAAAGGAATCCAAAAATGGAAATGCTACGAAGCACAATAAACAAAGAACACATGTTCATAATTAATTATTGTCTAGTCCTAATAGTATGCTATTCATTTCAACTCTTTAATACTGAATGAAAAGAGACATCAGCAATAAAAGAAATCAAATAGATTTAACACAAGGAAATATCATAATGTCAAGCTCAACAAGAGAGAATAATAATAAATCATGATATCAAGAGTACAAGTCACCCATTTACAGTCCTATAGACTGTCCAACAATAATAATTAGAAATGAAATGAAAGTAAATAGTTCAAGTGGGATTGCTCACAATTCACAAAATTTCCTAGTCAATCTGGCCTCTCGACACCCTGACTCGCGCATCCGAACTCTCGAGAATTCCCTTTAGTTCTTAAAGTTTAATTTATATCATTTTGATTGATTTAAAACCACATTAAATGGATTTATAATATTTAACAAAAATTAGAATTTTATTCCAATTTTTTTAGGAGTGGCACAATTTTTGAGTTATATCAAGGTACTTAAAAACCCGAAAAGTCCCGAAACCACTTCTCTACCTTTTTCTCAATTTCTTATATTTTCTATAACTTTTCCTGATTTTCCTGAAATTTTCCAACTATGTTACCTATTTTCCAGAAATAATATATATAAATATAAAAATATATTTTTACTTAATTTTTTTATTATTTTTAATTATTTTTAATTTTTATTTCTGGTTGAGTCGGGTCAGACCCGACCCGACCAAGTTCTTAGCCGGGCCAAGTGCTGGGCCAAGCTCGCCCCATGGGCCGAGCCCGACCCAAGTTAGGGGGTGCACATGTATCGGTTTCTTCCCAATGATTCTAGAGACAGAGAGCATCTATTATTTTCGTTTTTTTTTTTTTTTTGCTTCCTCTTTACTCCTCTCCCAACTCCTCTTCAACCTCAAGAACAACCAAAATCGCCTCCAAAATACAAATTTAATCGATTTTATCAAAAATCCAAAATTCTCACCAAAAGAATCCTATTTTCTTCAAATTTCTGATTCAAAATCATAAATAACACTTAATTCAAACTTAATATGAAAGAAAAACACTTCGAAACCGAAATTACAACTCAAAATATGATTTTTATTCAAAAACAATTGGTATCATTTTAATGGAAATGAGAGTGGCGTTATGTTTACCTTTGTTAGATCTTCAAATTCACCTCAATCTTAGCTCGAATTCTTCCCCAAACCCTCTAGAGCACTTCCTCTAAATCAGTTCTGTAGTTTCTTTGCATGAATTTTAGTTGGTTTGATGAGAAAGAACCCATTCATCTCCTATTTATAAATTTAGTTGTAATATAACGTGTATCACGTATCTTGAGGAAACTGAGGGTTCCTGGCAAGGTAGTCTTGCTTCTCATGTGACAGAAGATAAGTGACACTCAACATGGGAGTGTGTGCTAGCACAGATCCCTAGGTCTGTCATGGTCATTTTAATTCAATTCTCAACTATAGTACATTTAAATGTGATTTATTAATTTAGTAACCATAGGCTATTTAATTGTTGTGTTAATTTGATTACCATGTTATGCACTATATTAATTACTTAATTAAATTGTATTTAACTAAGTTTTGACTTACCACAAGTCTAGCTACCCAGCCCCGGCTTGCACACAACTCAAGGCGCATTCCCGCTCGAATCTTGACGTTTATGGTTGCAAGAACTAACTTAATTAGCTTACACACATACACAAAACTAAGCATACACCATTTCAAATATAAATTATACATCGGCCACGTGCCTCGATTGGTGTGCATATCTCACACAGGTCCCACATCATGGATCGGTGAGCCTGATTACGACCAAAATCTATGATTAGAAATTTGGGCCGTTACAATCACGCAGGCACCGCCAGTGAGTAAACTCAAATTGACTAAAATCCCTGTTGTCTACTCGGTAGCTAGTGTAGACCACGGTGCACCGACTTGTGAATAGGAAAAATTAACAGTTCAGGTCGACAATCTATGTACATACCCTTATAACACATGCTATTGCCTAGTGTGCCACAATGCAAACATAATAGAATTAACCTAGCAGGAGTAAACACAACCGACTGTAAATAAATACTGGAAAGTGGAATAAATGAAACAACTGGACAAGAATTTCAATAATCCAAGCAATAAATACTCAAATGAATTTTAGTTGGGTTACTTCACACCTCAAATCTACGCACTAGTAACGTCAATGTCCAACTACACGCTCAAATCGCATGTCACTACCCGTCAATACAACATAAAACCTGAATTCTCAAAAATTCCAATCAATTCCCTAAACACCTAGAACTCATTAATCAATGACAAATCCCCGATAAAACGCCCATTAAATCATTTAAATGGGTTATATCCTAGATATACCCACAAGTTTTCCTAATTTTATTTAAAATTTATGGTCTGGCACTATTCTAGAGGCTGCCAAAGACGCCGCCGTATGTAATGTCTCCACAGCGTCCAGGGCGACGTGACAGACATCGTCACGTTCACACCACCCACAATGCAATATAAAGCGTGGGTTGGTGTTTCGCCTCTAGTTTGGATGCCGCTGGTGGCGTCGTGACCTCCAAATTTCCATGGCACGAATGGCGATGTTTAAGCCAGAACAAATTCCTGGGTTCTCGAACCCCCTCAGCTCATCATCGTGGTCCGTGCTAATCCAAACTGCTCACACAACGTCCAAAATAACTCAATCTATCAAAACCCCTCAACGAAAACCATCCGAGATGTAAACCCCAGTTTTACACCAAAACCGGAAAATCTGTTGAAAACCCATAGCAACAACAATAACAACTCAACACAAACCACCTTGTTGCCTCAAATCCACACATTGAAACCATAGCAACACCAAACTAGTTGGTGTACTCCACTCACACCTCCAAAAACCTCGTCAAAACATGAGAAAATAGGTCTGAAATGTTGAGAAAGATATGGGGATCGAAGATCTAACCCTGTATTTGATTCCCAAGCGTTGTAGTGCTCTTAATTGATCTTGAAAGCTCACCAAAAACCTAACTTGCTATCAAATTTTTGTCCAAGCTTAGAGAGGAGAGAAAAAAGGTGATGAGGGAGAGAAAAAGGATGATGTTTATATGGAAAATCTCATCACTTGTGTGTCCACATCCCAAGGCCCCATCCAAAGGTCTTATTTGGATCAATTAATCCTCCAAAATGTGACTCACATGGTGACTTTTTATTCACATCCACTCACTCTTTCTAAACCACCAAACCATGTCTCGAACGTTCTAACGCCCGATCCCGAACCATTTCAACTGTCCAACGTGTACGCTCGTGTCACTTATACATCATTTAATATTAATTATTTAGCATTTTTAACCTTTTATTGTGTGTTATTAACCCCAGCCTAATGTGCTAACCATTCGCCTCCTCGATTCCCACATCTACACGCTCCCCGAGGCAAATTTCTGTCACACTATCTCGCTTGGCATATACAACATAACACACAATATTGCGATGTAAATAAGCTAATTCAAACAATTACGTCACAAATACAACAAAAAGCATACAAAAACAAACTGTATACCTATATTGGCGTGCTCTGACCTAACGGTGGGGTCCACACACATCCGAGCTGGCCTCCACATCTGCAACCATGTGTCATATAACAAAAATTTAGTTTTGGGCCATTACATAACATTTATTTTCGTGGGTCTCTATCAACTGCTTGCTTACACCAGCGCACATCAACAACCTTATCAACATGAAAAAAAATTATTGCTACTTTTGCACCATGGTAATGTGTGTCATATGTGTCTGATCCGATCTCATGCTTCTCCGTAATTTGATTTTGCCCATGCAACTCTGCCTATATGACGTCTCTGCATGTACATCTTGTCATGAGGTCATTGTATCTCCATACACACGTTCTTCCTGTCTTTCCTGTTAGTTGTAATGCTATTGTAGATTTATCCGTCTTGCATGTTTGCATGCCTATACGAGCTAATCTCGTACAATTTTGCCCATTTCCTGTGTACTGTACATTGTCGATCTTAGTCCGTGATGTTTTTCATGCCTGTTCGATGCAATGTTGTTGTAGATCTGCCTGTCCCGTCTGCCTGTATGTCGATTTTGTACGTGAGCACTTACATCCATTCGTCATGATCTGGTGTCCCTACGTAAAACTGTCATTGGTTTAGCATCTTCTAATCTTATTCATTTGCAAACTCAACTAGTTTTGTTGCCACTGCCTTAAGTTTGACGAGGGATGTTAGGAAACTAATTGTGTATACCTAGTGTATACCATAACTTTCCCACTGACTGTGTGACTTCCCATTGATTATGTAAATCAATTGTTTCCATGTACATTTTTTTTACCACTTTATAAATAAGAGCAACCCGTTGTATACAATTTTCCCCGTTTAACCCTAATCAATACAATTTCCTACTACATTCTCAAACAATCATCAAATCCAATCAATCATTCAATCTCTAAAAAAGAGACTCCACCTCGAACAAACATCTCCTTCAAACAAATCACTAATTAGGCTCCTTCTGTTGGGTTTTGGGGTTCATACGCAGCAAAAAATTCAAAACAATTTTGGAAAACCCCAACAGGATTGCAAATAAGTTCCATTAAACTAGATTTACAAAAGTAAACCGTACCTTGTTTCGTGATTTCCTTTTCTGATTGCTCCATCTTCAAGATATTCAAGTACATGTCCTCTATCAGAAATTCACACACGAACGGTGACCACAAGTTGGAGTGCTAGCCGCAAAAAAGATTGAAAACATTTTTTCTTTCTCTCCCAAAATCCAGAGAATACGAAAATTGAAAAACGAAATTCTTATCACTTTATTTATATGTGTAGATAAGCTCTCACTTAAAATCCTATTCGTAATACAGCTATTGTATTTATGATGTTTAAGAAAATTTGAAATACAAATATTGTATTTATGTTGTTTAAGCAAATTACACATATACCCCTAGTAAGAAGTTATCATATAACGAATCATAAGGGCTTATATATATTATGAATTTTACCTTATAAAATTCAATGCTCTGGACCATTTGAAATTGTGCAAAGTCATTCTTAGTGTGCAACCCAATAGGTTCATGCAACGTTGGTAGTGAACCAAAACTATTTTGCTACACAAGTCATAAGCAGTCTCTAGCAAAGCATTATGACTACCCAAGTAGCATGAATATCAAAATCGATACAACCTAATGAATAACGTATATCATATCCTTTTGTCGTGCGATATCCTTTAATTAAATATAAGGCATGGAAAGTCACCCTTTATATTCAATCGTACTAGTCTTGATCTTTAAATAGATTGAAAACATCCAAGTGGCATTGATCATATCAATGCACTTGGACTTGGCCATTAAACAATTTAACACATCGAGGAATCCACTGATATCTCTCTCTTTACGAGAGCGACAAATTCTTTCTAGATTATATACCTTCACATATTGCTCACTTGATAATCAATCACAATATTTATAATCGTTCAGTTAAAGACAACATTTGATTGTGTCAAATTACCATGCTTCTAATATTGAAGTCTATGGTAATCTCAAGTCAAATGACTAAATGATATACCTACTAAAAGTAACACCTATGACTTAATCCATGTGGTGTTCTCATAGCGGGTCGGTCCAGTACCTTGTTCCTTAACAAGTACTCATGATCTCGATTCATATCCTTATACGTATGATCATCACATGACCATCAATCAAGACTCACACAAGTCTTAATTCATTATAGTTCCCAGTATAATGACCGACTAGGGACATTTAGGATATTTCAACAAATACCCATAGATCTTATTATAAGGCAAAAATGCAATCACTTATAATAAAACAACAAATAAAAAACCTCTATTTTAATAACTAAAAACTGTAAGATAAACAATGTTTCTAGATTGACCTAGGGCACATGCTCCAACACCTTCACCATGAATCCCAAATCGAAGCTGTGCACATCATGAAGTCGGTGCAGTTTCACACCACTGTTATCCTCTCTTGATTATGATCTTCCAGTCTATACTATCATCATCATAACCAATTAACAATCCACCTGAACACAAACACACGCCTTAATCGAACCAACCAATCTCCCTACTTCCTGCAACTCCTTTTTTTTTTCAACGCGCGCACAACCTCTTTTTTTCTCTCTTCTTCCTCATCTTGAACAACCAACCTTCAAACCCAAAGATTGAACTTCTCTCTTATACCACTTGTTAGGAAAAAACCTCATGCACAATGGAAGCAAACAATCTCACAAATACTAAAACATACAAACTTTATTCAATTACTCCAAAACTTGTATATATTACAAAATAACGTTTGATCTTTATATAGACACCCACACTTGACAAACTTACTAATTAAACCAAAAGCACATAAATATACATTGCCTAAAAATAAGCAAACTAAGAACCTTCCTAAACACGAAATAATTAGAAACTTGACTAAACCGCTAGACTTTCTAATTTTTTTTAGTAGGACTAGACTTTCTAATTAACTAATACACTAAAATAGAAACTAGGAGTTTTGAGCCAAAAAACTCAACAAATAGTGATAGTGATTTTAATAATAAAGATGACCAAGTTATCATTGAAAACCCTAGTACATCGAGTTCTTTTAATATCCATGATCCAAGGGTATGGGATAGTCTTGATAGAAGTTCTAGAGATTTATTGATTGAAAGTGGACCTATAAGAGATATTAGCAAAAAATTCTCTTGTGATCAATATGGTAGACACTTTTCTTTAGTTCATTACAATCGAATTTTACCAAATGGAGAAGAACATGATAGAAAATGGCTAATATATTCAAAAGAATTAGACAAAGTATTTTGCTTTTGTTGTAAATTATTTAAAACAAATTATAGTAATATACAGTAAAACTCAATTAGCAAAAGATGGCTTGAGAGATTGGAAACATATTAGTGATAGACTTAAAACTCATGAAACTAGTAATGAGCATATTGTTGGGTTTAAAAATTAAACATATAGGCTTATGTGTTAATAATTGTGTTAAGGGCTATTATATAAAGTAAAACCCAATTAAAGTGGTCAAATACGGTATTGGGCTTTAAGCATTTAATTAAAGTGTGGGCTTATATATGTGTAGAGACCAGATTGTTATTTCTAATATTATGATAGGAAAAATTGGAAATAACATTAGGTTAACCCTAGTTGACCTAATTATAAATATAGGGTTATGGTCCCCAAATGCGTCGTCATACTCTTTCTGATATCCTATCGTTGGAGAGAAAACAAAAAAGAGACCGCATATTGATTTGGAAGACTAACCCAGTGTTCTTTCACCATAGATGATTCAGATACACTTCCGCTATTTGGTTTAGTTTTATTCTTGATGATTTGACATGAATCTAATTGTTGAAATGGGTTTTGCGTATTTATTAAAATACCAACAAGTCGTATCAGAGTCTCCTCTTATTAGATCGTTGAGAATATTTATATGTTCTTAGTTTGATTCATTGATTTTTTTTGCCTAAAAGGTTCTATATATGGGCATAACTTGTTGGATCATTGAGAATATTTATATGTTCTTAGTTTGATTCATTGATATATTTTTTTATGCCTAAAAGGTTCTATATATAGGCTTAACTAAAATAATGATATTTTTTTTGGTTAATTTAAATTATAAAATTCAAGCTAGTATTTGTTAATTTTAAAATTTGATTATTATTTTGTCCAAAAATTTAATCTTACAAAAATATGGGCATATACATATATATAATTATGTTCAAAAGATTCCATATATATATATATATGAACATAATAAAAGGAATATATTATAATTTTGAATATTTTTCCCATTAAATTCGAGCAATTTAAATTAAAATATCGGTAATTATTTTGGGTGTCTAATATTTTGAATTAAATGATTGAAGTAATATGTTGCCAAAGTAACCTCTTTTATGAAAGTCATTTATTTTAAAATATTGGAATAGTTGTATATATGTGAGTCATGTGGATATTACCCGGCCCAAAGGAAGGCTAATATTTGGCCGATTTACATGTATGCTTATGGTGATAAATATGTGGTAATTATTAGGTTTTCTATGTAATTAATTAGTCGATCCAAAGAAAGGCTAATTATTTGACATAAATTTTACTATCAACATTTGATCACTACACCAAGAGTACCACTTACAAGTTAATAATTCCGTCCAAAGACAAAATATTAATGGTGTGCTAGGTATCTTGTGATGGGTTATACCTTTATTTGAGTTTTTTATTGTAAAATTCTGGCACTTAAGTGAACATTATTTATTTATTCTATTATTCTCTGTTCACTTAAAGGTTATGCTGCAAATATCTCTACTAGTGTTAATTTCATTCCTATGCTTAATGGCACAAACTTTAAGTCACGGAAAGAGAATGTTTTAATCGTTCTTGGAGACATGGACTTAGACCTTGCGATAAAGACCGATCAACCTCCTGCTATTACTAACAAGAGTACCTCTGATGAAAAAAGGGAGATGGAAAAGTGGGAGCGATCAAATTGCATCAGTCTTATGGTCATAAAACGTGCTATTCCAGAGGCATTCCAGGATACTATGTTTGATGAGATTAGTACAGCTAAGGGTTTCCTTGTGGATATTGAGAAAAGGTTTTCCAAGAATGAAAAGGCTGAAATTATTACACTCTTGGCAAAACTTATCTCAATGAAATACCAAGGGAAAGGAAACATAAGGGAGTACATGTGACGGCCTCAATTTCCCCGTGTAATTGAGTACGCCCAGCCTAGACCCGTACAAGCCCCAAGTCATCACTTGGCAACCTGACGAACCTAGTCAGCCCTCAATTTAATCAATTTAGTAATTTATGAAAGAGTTATTGCAATAATACACAGCGGAAGACAAAATAGTAAATAACAAGGGGAAATTACTCAATCAAAGGGAAATTAGGAATCTATATAAATATGGAAAACCCCGGGTACTCATGTACAATTCAATAAGTATATATACATGATACCAGTCTCACCAAAACACCAAGTTCAATAATCCCATAAACATAAGTAAGAAACGATATACACAACAGCAAAAACATAAAACCTACTCTAGGGTTCCTCAAGTCCAGCCGCTCATATAAAGTCTCCTAGACAAGGTCCCTTGCCTCTACTGCACTCCGCTCTATCTGCACCCACCGTCACAAACTAGACGGTGAGCAACTGAGAGAAATCGAAAGTAATGCCAGAAGAATATAACAGTAATTCATTAATTATCAAACAAGGCAGTCTAAATATCATGCAGGAATTGAAAGACATGAAGTTAAATAAACAAGGTGCATGATAGGCAGACTGGAAATAATAACGATCGAAACATGCGTGTTTTACGAGTCAAGAGAGGCCATAAGTGGTCTAAAATCCACAACAATACCACAACAATCCACAACAATCCAGTACATGGTATCACACAATCACTAAGGGTGGTCAAACACTCGTACGCACGAGTGCCCGCATTTTATCCCTTCTAGTGCAGGTCGCATGTACCTTCGAGACACACACTTATGCCAAGAACATACATACAAGGAATATGGAACGGAGATGCCAACAAGTAGATCATAGCAAACATGATAGAATGATAATGAATTACATAATATTTTCTTAACTGGCTTACTAACGTACATAAGTTTTAGGGCAAGTGTACTTACCTGAGCTAATCGCAACCCGTAGACACTCTTGCGTTCCTAATGCGTATCTCCGAGTTTCCCGCTACCTGACAAGGTCCGAAACTCTAATTAATGGGTCGATTCATCAACTAACCATAGGTTAATTCCCTAGTGTTTTCCCAACATTTTAAGGACTCAATCAACTCGACAAATCGATAAAATAATGAATACTCTCTCGGATTTGAAAGACCATAACAATGACTACGATATCCCAATATTGACAACTTATGCATGTAAGCCTACTCATCAATCAAAGGCTCGGCTCAGTCGTAAATAGGTCACGCCATGGCCTCGAGGACCGGCGACGTGACCACAACGTCATAACCATTCGCAATGCATAAACCCTACATAGACTCATCACCATAACACATCATAACTCGAAATAACCATGTATTTGAACACTCGATACACACCAATGCCAAACAAATATTGTACCCGACCCTTGTATGTTCTCATTTATGCATGAATTCGAATCACCAAATCATGTATTCATGCCATGAGTTTTGAAATGAAATAAACTCAACACAAAGTAATGAAATCCCGATGATACAAACACATGAAATCTTCGATAACCAAAACCACTCGCCATAATTTACATGGACACTCTGAAGGGTTATGGGATAGAAACAAGAGCTTGGTGTGATCCCAGATGCTCTCTTGGTCACAATGTCCGACGGCAACGCTGTCAAACAGGGCAGTTTCCAGTGAGACTCCAAACAGTGGACTGTTTTGGTACAAACGCGCTACAACACAATTTCCACACATTTGCTGCGAAGGGAGGGGTGCTCCGAGACGATTGGGACTCCGGTGAACCACCGTGGGTCGTCCCGGATCTATCCCAATCACGGTAGTGCCTCCAACACCGTCCAAAACTCATCAACTTACACAAACAGTTCGATACATAAGAAATACAGTTAAGGTGGACAGCAGTGACACTTGTTCCGCAAATGGAGGGGCTCCGGAGGTATAGAGATCTTGGTGAACACCAAGGGTCACCCCCAACGACCTCCCTGTTCATTGCCACCTTCATGGCATAAATAATGCAACAAAGAAGAAAAAAATGTAGAAGAGTGACATATACACTGTGCGATGGAGTAGCAGTGAAATGTCTCCATCTCCACCGCTAGCTTGGGGCTCCAGGACTGTGAAGACGCTGACGAGGCACCTTCGACCACTGTCCTGTTCATCGCCACCACCACAGCAATGGCCAACACCCACTACACACACAGTTCAATGAAACAGTGAGGTGAGAGAGAGAAAGAGAGACAATACATGAGAAACCGAGAGAGGGAGACAGAGACGGGACTGAGAGTGGGTGAGTTTACCTGCTCCGGTGAGAGGTTCGACGACTGGCAATCGGTGGTCGACAGTGGCGAACCAGGGCGAGTGGTGTGACCGTGACCGTGACCATAAGAGGAAACCGAGAGAGTGGGGAGAGAAACCGAGAGAGAGAGAGAGAGAGAGATAACGGACCTCCGGCAAGGTCCTATCCGGTGAGGCCGAGTGGAGATAGGAGGGGTGGCGGCAGTGAGCTTAGAGAAGAAGGTGAATAGTGTAGGGTTTTTTTTGTTAAAACGTTTTATATATATGTGACTAAATGAGTCAAATGACCCTTTTGCCCTTCAACATCCTTCTCTCACTCTTCAAAACAGTTACCCTTATAGGTCTTTTACCCCTTCATCACATCTCAACATATACACACATCTTAATGCAAATCTCATGGCTCTTCTCATTTGAGTTATGTCACCTTAACAATTTCCACTCCATAGCCCGTATGTCGCGTAGTTAACCAACTCCCGCATTTAAACGACGTTCTTTAGTCCATCTTTCCTCGTTCCAACTCTCAGAATGCATGTAGTTTCATTTTTTTCTATTTAATAATTATTTAAATTATACAAAAATTCATTTAATTGCATTTTTAATTGTGTTACACCCCCATTTACCTATGCGAGGCCTCACTCAGTGTAATATTCGCCCGAATGGCGCGAGACTCGTATTAGACTAAAATACTAATACACACATCATGGAAACATAATATTACTTCGGTGTCGACTCTCGAAGTTCGAAATACTATCTAGTATCACGTAGCCGGGTTACGGTCGTGACTAGTGCAACTCTAGTCGAGTGAAAATTGAGGGTTGTTACAGTACATTTTGGAAATATCTCATCTTCCTTCAAAACTTAAGGCACTCAAACTGGTGTTACCTGAGGACTTATTGGTGCACTTAGTTCTGATATCTCTTCTATCACAGTTTAATCATTTAAGGTGAGCTATAATTGTCAAAAGGAATCTTAGTCCCTTAATGAGCTCATATCACACTATGATCAAGAAGAGGAAAGGTTGAAGCAAGATAAGATAGAAAGTTCTAATTTAGCTAGTACTTCAAAGGACAAAAGGATCAAGAAAAGAAAGAAAAATCAGGAAACTACAGGAAAAGTACCACAAAAGAAACAACATGCAAAAAAAGAACAAAATGAGGATAGTTGTTACTTTTATGGAGCTAAAGGTCACAAGAAGAAGAATTGTATCAATTATGACGCTTGGTGTGTAAAGAAAGGTATGCTTCTTAATTTTGTTTGTTCTGGGGTTAATTTGACTTCAGTTACTAGACACACATGATGGATAGATTCTGGTGCAACAACTCACATCAGTATGTCTATGCAAGATTGCCTGAGTTGCCGAAAACTCGGTGATGGTGAAAGATACATCTATGTTAGTGATGGCAAATCAGTTGAGGTAGAGGCAATAGGAAAATTTAGATTATTGTTAAGAACTGGATTTTATTTTGATTTAAATGAGACTTTTATTGTACCGTCATATAGACGGAATTTGGTTTCTATTTCTACTTTGGACAAAAATGGATATTCTTGTTCATATGGAGGTAGTAAGTTTAGTCTCTTTAATGATTCAAAATTTGTTGGTACTGGTTCTTTGTTAGGTTATCTATATTTGCTTAACAATATTGCCTATTATAATGAAACCTTGCATGTTAATACAAGAAATTTAAAACACAAATTAACCAATGAGAATTCAGCATCTCTATGGCATAAAAGTTTACGTCATATCTCTAAAAAGAGAATTGAGAGACTTGTGTCTAAGGGTATTCTCGATCCCCTTGATTTTTCAGATTATGATCTATGTGTTGATTGTATAAAGGGGAAACAAACAAATGTAAAGAGATTTGGTGCCAACAAGGGGTTTGGAAGTCTTAGAACTTGTCCACACAGACATTTATAGACCATTTCCTACACCTTCTTGGAATGGTCAGCAGTCCTTTATAAAGTTCATAGACGATTATTCACGATACGGTTACCTATATCTCATTCATGAAAAATCTCAGTCATTGGTCATGTTCAAAAGTTACAAGGCTGAAGTTGAAAATCAACTTGGCTAAAGGGTAAAAGACCATTTGATCTGACTGTGGTGGTGAATACTATGGCAGATATCATAGATCAGGTGAACAACGTCCAGGACCATTTGCTAAATTCCTTGATGAATATGGTATCGTTCCACAATACACCATGCCAGGATCACGTAGCATGAATGGTGCTGCTGAAAGACAAAATAGAACGCTTAAAGACATGGTGAGGAGTATGATTAGTCATTCTACCTTACCAGAATCACTCTGGAGAGAAGCATTAAAGACCGCAGTTTATTTACTCAATAGAGTTCCAACAAAAGCAACAAATAAGACCCCTTATGAGCTTTGGACAAGCAATAAGTCAAGCTTAAAGCACCTGCACATTTGGGGATGTCCAGCTGAAGCAAGGTCTTACAAGCCAAATGAAAAGAAACTACACTCAAAGACCATTAGTTGTTTTTTTATTAGATATTCTGAAAGATCTAGGGGTTACAAGTTCTATGATCCCACAACTAAGGCAATTTTTGAGACGATAAATGCTCGGTTCCTTGAGGATGTTGAGTTTGAGGGAAGAGAAAGTGTTAAGGATTTTGTCTTTGAAGAGGAATATGTTCACATTCCTCCAATTGCTATTGATAATTATCAGAATCAGACTATCATACCTGACATTATTCAAGCAGCAAATTCAGATTTAGACAATGTCATTGAACCTCCTGTTTAAGAAACCATTCCACAAGAATAAACTCTACAACCTCAAGAACCTGCTCCATTAAGAAAATCCTAGAGTGAGAGAAGAAGTACAATTTCATATGAATACGTCATATATCTTCGAGAACATGAAGTTGACATTGAACTGATGGAAGATGATCCAATCAACTTCCGTCAAGCCATGGAAAGTTCTAACTCTCAAAAGTGGATAGATGCCATGAATGAAGAGATTAAGTCCATGAGTGACAATGACGTCTGGGACCTTGTTCCCTTACCTGAATGTGCAAAAGCTATTGGTTGTAAATGGATATTTAAAACTAAGAGGGATTCAGAAGGCAACATTGAGAGGTACAAGGCACGTTTTGTCGCAAAGGGCTTTACACAGAAAGAAGGCATTGACTATAAAGAAACTTTCTCTCTGGTTTCATCGAAAGACTCTTTCAGGACTATAATGGCATTGGTAGCTCATTTAATTGTAGAGTTACATCAGATGGATGTAAAGACTGCGTTTCTTAATGGTGACATTGATGAAACGATTTATATGGTGCAACCAGAAAACTTTGTTTTTTTGAGATTCAAAGAATATGGTATGCAAATTAAAGAAATTCATCTATGGACTCAAATAGGCGTCTCGACAATGGTATCACAAGTTTCATCAAGTAATTATCTCGTTCGATTTTGAGATAAATATTGTTGAGGACTGTGTATATCATAAGTTTAGTGGGAGTAAGTATATTTTTATTGTTTTATATGTCGATGACATACTGCTTGCCACCAATGATATAGGCTTATTGCATGAAACTAAGAAATTTCTATCAAAGAATTTTGAGATGAAAGATCTTA
The DNA here is from genome assembly GCA_039657345.1 of Stephania japonica. Lineage (NCBI taxonomy): Eukaryota > Viridiplantae > Streptophyta > Magnoliopsida > Ranunculales > Menispermaceae > Stephania > Stephania japonica. Next base: position 41,275,481 of record CM077559.1, read on the forward strand.
GTGACACTTCTTTTGTATTAGGAATCCAAATACAACGAGATTGCTCTATAGGTGTTCTTGAATTATCACTAAGAGCTATATCGAAAAGGTACTTAAGAGGTTTGGCATGCATGATTGTAAACTGGGGGATACCCCTATTTCTAAAGGAGATAAGTTCATTCTTGATCAATGTCCCAAGAACAATATTGAGGCTAAGAAAATGCAAAAGATCCCTTATGTTTCAACTGTAGGGAGTCTTATGTATGCTTAGGTTTGTACGCATTTGGATATTGCGTACATTGTTGGGATGCTAGGGAGATATTTAAGTAACCCAGGAATGGATCATTAAAAGCAGTCAAACGGGTTATGAGGTATTTACAGAGAACAAAGGATTACATGCTCACATATGGGAAATCAGATCAGTTGGAGATCATTGGTTATTCTAATTCTAATTTTGTTGGATGTCAAGATAGTCGAAGATCCACTTCGGGCTATATCTACCTGCTTGCTGGAGGAGTTATTTCCTGGAAGAGTGCTAAGCAGACACTTATAGTTTCTTCCACCATGGCAAGGGAGTTTATAGCATGTTATGAGGCATCCAATCATGGAATGTGGCTAAGGAATTTTGTCACTTGGCTGTGTATTGTAGATAACATAGATAGACCACTAAAGTTATTCTGTGACAATAAATCAGCAGTGCTATATTCCAACAATAATAGGAGCTCGACAAAGTCAAAACATATAGACATCAAGTTCCTAATTGTGAAAGAAAGAGTTCAAGAGTGGACAAATGCCTATAGAGCATATTGGGACAAACTCCATGGTTACGGATCCGCTTACTAAAGAATTACCACCCAAGGTCTATCATGAGCAAATTGCTCATATGGGTGTTATTTTCCTTCAGGATATATAGTTCTAGTGGGAATTTGTATTTTGTTTTATGTTTTTCCTTTTAGACATTTGTGTTAAGGTTTTGGATACAGATTTCAGTTATGGTTAAAGTTTATGATTACAGTTTACAGTTAAGGTTAAAGTAAATTTTGATTTTCATATCTCTGAACTTAATAATATATTGGTAAATCGATCTCACTAAAGTTGATGGTTGGACCAGTTGGAAATAGACATGTTTGATCACATTACATGTAATTTCCATGCTACACATCCATACTTGATCCATGTCATTTGGTTATATTAATGTTTGTGATCATTGATGGGTTTAGTTATGATAAATATAACGAAAGCCATTTTGGTCTTACATCCTACATTGATATAATTGATGGACCGGATTGTTTGGATATGCATTCAGTAATGATAACAAAATTTTGAGTACTCAAGGTTTTCATATAATTATAAAGTTACACACATAGCCCAAGTGGGAGATTGTTGGGTTTACTAATTAATCATATGGGCTTATGTGTTAATTGTGTTAAGGGCTATTATATAAAGTAAAACCCAATTAAAGTGGTCAAATATGGTATTGGGCTTTAAGCATCTAATTAAAGTGTAGGCTTATATATGTGTAGTGACCAGATTGTTATTTCTAATATTATGATGGGCAAAATTGCAAATAACATTAGGTTAACCCTAGTTGACCTAATTATAAATATAGGGTTTTGGTCCCCAAATCAGATGCGTCTTCATACTCTTTCTGATATCCCATCATTAGAGAGAAAACAAAAAGGAGACCGCATATTGATTTGGAAGACTAACCCAGTGTTTTTCCACCATGGATGATTAAGGTACGCTTCCGCTATTTGGTTTAATTTTATTCTTAATGATTTGACACGAATCTCATTATTGGAATGGGTTTTGCGTATTTATTAAAATACCAACACATATTCGTAATATGACTTCTTGGATTGACTTGCAAAATAGATTCCAGAAAAATCAAACTAACTATAGATATACATATTCAAGAGCAATTTAACAAAGAGAAAGAACATTGGAAGAAGGTAATGTTCAGAATAATTTTAGCCATTAAATTTCTTGCCCAATGAAAGTTCTCTAGGTTTTTATGGGACAAATAAGAGAGTTTATCAAAATTGTAATGAAAATTTTTTAAAATTTATTGAAATGATTGTCATTTCTGACCCAACAATGCAAGAACATTTTAGACATATTGAAAATAATGAAAGTCAAAATCATTATTTAAGTCATATAAGAGGACAAGGATATGATAATAGGTCTAATATGAAAGGTAAAGATCAAGGAGTGCTAAAAAGATTGTTAGAAATAAATCCTAGAGTATTTTATACACCATGTTATTGTCATAGCCTTAATTTGAAAATTATTGACATTGGTTTATCTTGTAGTAAAGCTACAACATTTTTTGGAGTGGTGCAATGAATATATAGTATATTTGGTAGTTTAACAAAAAGATGGAACATCTTACTTAATAATGTGTCTAATTTAATATTGAAACCACTGTCACAAACACGATGGGAAAGTTGTGTTGAAAGCGTTAGAGCAATTAGATTCCAAGCTCCACAAATAGAAACAATTTTAAAAGAATTAGCCAAGACTTGTAATGATCCAATAACGAAAAGTGTGGCAAAAAGCTTATAACATGGGCTTAAAGATTTTGAATTCTTATTAGGAATGGCTATTTGGTATGATATATTTCATGCAATTAATTTAGTTAGCAAAGTTTTACAATCTAGAGATATGAATATAAATGTTGCAATTGAGCAATTAAAAGGATTAATTTCAATAAAAAAAGGATTAATTTCAGTTTTCAAAAAAAAAGATTAATTTCATTTTTTGAAGGATATAGAGAAATTGAATTTATATCGGCCATGGCCTTTGCTAAAATCCTTGCGAGTGAGATGGAGTGAACCAATATTTCGCATAAAACGTCGACTTAAAAGATAAAACATTTTGATGAAAACAATGATGTTGATATTGAGGAATCACCTGAAGAATTACTTAGGATTAATTACTTTTTATGTTTAGTAGATCAAGCTTTATCTTCACTAAAAAATAGAATTGAACAATTTCTATTGTATGAAAGTAATTATGGTTTTTTATTTGATTTCAAGAAGTTAAATTCATTAGATGAAGAAAGTTTCAACCAATCTTGTATTAATCTTCAAGATATCTTAATCTATGGCAATAATTTTGATTTTGATGGAAACGACTTATTTTACGAATTAAGAGTCTTGTCAACACCTATTCCAAAAGAAAAAAATATCGTCTTTGATATACTTAATTGCATTAGTAAAATGAATTGTTATCCCTATGCAGTAATTGCATATATAGTGTTATTAACTATACCTATTATTGTTGCTTCTACAGAAAGAAGTTTTTCAAAATTAAAATTAATAAAATCATACCCGAGGTCAACAATATTACAAGAGAGACTAAATGGATTAGCCATTCTATCGATTGAGGAAGATTTATTGTTGAATATCGACTGTTAAGAGATTATAAGAAAATTTCTTTCACAAAATGCCCGAATGTCAATTTTATAATAAATAATTAGTCTTGAACTTGTTCAATTTTTATTTTGTTGCAATTGCATGGTTGTTTTCCTTAGTACATTTTTTCTTCACTTTAATTATGAGCGTCATTTTTATTTACATATTATTTTGTCACTTTTTGTCACTTCATGTCGTCTTTTGGTGACTAGACTAAATTGGTTAAAAGTATCATTTACTTTCACAACTTTTAGGTGACGCACATCAATAGATTTGTGGTTTAAAGAGTGACCAAGAATACAAATCAATCAATCTAGAAAAATTATGATACAACAACGAATTCAAAAAAGTTATGATACAATAAAAAAAAAAAGTTGTGAAATGTTAGGATACTTTTAGCCAATTTTGGCTTTGTTACAAACCCCTTTTAACTTCATCAATTGTAACGACCCAATTTTAATTACGTTGTTATTATTAATTATTTTTAGACTCGGACACCAACTCAGATCTGTGTGGATGTCGCAGATAGGCTAGGGCATGCCTTACTAGGTAAATAGTAATTTTGTGTGATGTTTTTCTATTTGTGATGTTGTATACTCAATTATTTTACCTTACATCGCATGTGTGTATTTATATTTTAAACTAAGCAAAATATTGTGACGATTATTCACTTTGAAAAAACATGTCGATACGAGTACTTGTCGGGGGAAATACAGGCACACTATGTCGGGGTAATGATTTACCTAAACAAATAAATTTAATGTGACATAATAATGAATATGAAACCATGGCTTAGGTGAGATTATCGAAATATTTGGCTATGAGAGTCGCGGTGCTAGCCAGGGTGTCGGAACACCGAAAACCAAATAAAAGAATGGATAAGATCAACTTTTGAGTGTTTTATTGGAGTCACCAAAGTGAGTTGGATGGCCCAATTAGTAGCCATTAGATGACCTTGAGAAGTGGGAACACATTAGATTAGATTTTTAGTATAAATATCAAGATCTAGATATTTTTGGTCTACTTTCTCCTCACTTGTCCATTAAATTTATAAATTGGGTGCACACGATAGGGTTGTGGTGTGATTTCTTGGTGATTTAGGAGAGGATTTCATCAACAAACCCAAACAATGAAGGTAATCATCTAAATTTCCTTCTAATTTTCCATTAAAATGAAGCAAATTGAGGTGTTAATGGTGATGGTTGATGATGTTGATAATTTTTATATAAAATAGGTTTTAATGGAGGTTTGATTGTTGTTGATGGCGATGCAGAGGAAAAAAAATATAAAAATCGAAAATCCGAGAGATCGAATTCCCTAGTATGTAAATCGAAAACCAAGGAGATCGAAAAAATTGATGGTGTTGATGATTTCCTTCTAATTTTCTATTAAGAAACACACTTGAGGATATATTTATTTTTCTTGTCTCATATCGTTGTTTATTTACTATTTTATATTATATTTTATCGGGATCACTATTTACAACTAGTAGAGTCAGTTCACCACCGGGTTTACTTTGAGGTATGTTGTACGAGGTTCTAGCACACTAGTCCATAGCATGTGTACCTAGATACTCAATAAATAACAACCTGAGGGGTACTATGGTACACATGTCAATGCATCATGGGTGTACGGCGCCGGCCATTGAGCGTATCAATCCGGAAGTTGGCCCAATGTGGTAGGACCACTGAGAATCATCCGAATGGACGAAGTATGGCCTAGTCTGCTATGTGTGACACATTCATTTGCTTTCTTCAGTGTTATTTATGCATGCATTGTCATTTACAATTGCTTGTTTATTTCACATGTTTATTTAATATTAGTATTTGCTTCCATATTTATAAATGCTTGTGGTTTTCTTCTGGGGATTACTCACTGGACTCGCCCTCTGGTTTGTTATGATGACTGAGTGCAGATCCTTCTATGAGTAAGGGCAAGGGGATTCTCGGCAAGTACCTCTGAGCTCGCCCATTGTTCGACATATCACTCGTAGATGCTTATTTTTGTTATTTTGTTTTCTTTATGGTATCAGGGAGACTTGAGGGGCACCGTACATGTATACATTTTGTGATGACCCAGAATTTAAAACACCCGCATCGGGGGCAAAACAGTAATTAACCATATTATTTGTGTTTAGTATGCATATTATGTGTGTATTATATTCTGATTTATTTTATTTAAGGAATAATTGACTAAAATAAAGGGAAATAATTAAAATATCAAGGTTGATTGGGCCTAAGGCCCATAAGGACGTTTTAGACTTTTTGAAGAATTTTGTTCAACCCTAGTTTGTAACCCTAAACCTATATAAAGATGTGATAAGAAAATCCTAGCCCCAATCTTGTTAAATACCCACGTAGAGAGAAAGAGAGCAAGAGGAGAGTTCAAGTTCAAGAGAGGTACAACCTCACTTCCCTCCATAATTTCTTTATTATTTATTGAAGATTTGGAGACCAAAGGGTCGATGGTGTCGACGGCAGCGACGTGCGAGTCGACGACATCAAAACGAGCTACGAGGGAAGGAGAGGTGGCGAGATCATCACAGCCGCCGCCTCCCATGGATCGGTGGGGCCCAAAAAGTGGTCCAACCGACCGCCGGTGCAAAAGAGGGGACCACACTAGGAGGTCCTCCGCCTTCGCACCCTCCCAAACCGCAAGGAGGAGGGGGAAGAGGGGTGGTTCTTACCATCTCTCTTCCCAACTGTTGCCTCCATAGTGGCTGACCAGAAGGCGGTGGCCCTCAGGCCGACCGCTGGAGGAAGAGGCAGCACCTCCATAGAAGGGTGTACAACTCCCCTCCATGATCGTAAGTATGACGGCCCCAAATTCCCAATGCATTTGGGTACGCCCAGCCTAGAATCGTGCAAGTCCCGAGTTGGTACTCGGCAAGCCTAACGAATCTAGTCAGCCTCCAATGAATCAATTTAACAGTTTATGAAAGAGTTATTGCAAGTTATACGTAGCGGAAAGATAAACAAACTAAACAATATGGAAAATAACTCAATAAAGGGAAATTAAGAATCTATTATGTCGAAACCCCAAATATTCATGTACAAATTCGAAATGGACAGCACATGATATCAATATCATCCCAAGTTCAATGACAAGAACATATATATATGTATAAACGAGCATACATCTAAGCAATATAAAACCTACTCTAAGGTACGTCGATCCAGCCGCTAGTCCTCAGCTGTAATCTCCTAAGCAGAGTCCTTTTCCCCTAAAGCGCTCTGGTCTATCTACACCCACCATCACAAACTAGACAATGAGCAACTGAGAAAAATCGAAAGTAATGCCAGAAGAATATAACAATAATTCATGATTCAACAAGTAAAGTTGTCTAAATATCATGTGGTAATTGAAAGATAAAGAAGTTTAAATAGATCAAGGTGCATGATAAACAGACTAACAAATATCAATCAAAACATGTGTGTCCTAAGAATCAAAAGAGGCCTATGAGAGGTCTATCATACAATACGGAAAAATCTCGCAAGATCTCCTCGAGCAATGTCGCAACACCAGCGCAGCATGATTATAAAAGCAGTCGCAACAACTCCTAATACTGAGTGTCCTGGTAATACATAACATCAGGGGTGATCAGATAATCCTGTAGGAAAGCCTCACATTTTCCCAACTGGTGTCGGCCCACGAAACACCTTCTGACACACTCACGCCAAGAACACACATACAAAGGAATAACAAGATAGGAAGGCCAAACATGAGATCATGCAACAATCACAACAAAAAAGGAAATAGAATCACATGGTATTTTCTTACTGGCTTACGAACTTACACAAGCTTTAGGGCAAGTGTACTTACCTAACTAAACGTAACCCGTAGACACTCTCACGTCCCTAACGCGTATCCCCGAGCTTTCCACTACCTGACAAGGTTGGAAAACTCGTGTTAATAGGTCAAGTCATCTACTAAACCCTAGGTTAAACCTTAGTGTTCTTCCCAAGTGTTTTAATGACTCAAACAACTTGACAAACTGATAGGAAAATGAATACTCTCACGAGTTTGAAAAACCATAACAATAACCACGACTACGATATCACAACATTGATAACCATAACGCATGTAAGCCTACTCATGAATCGTAGGCTCTAGTCAGTCATATATGGGTCACGCCATAGCCTCAAGGACCAGCAGCATGACCACAACACCATAACCAATCCACAAATTTCAAACACTAAACTGTAATAACAACTCATTTTGAATTACAACCGAATAACAATTGAGACCTTCATGACTTCATGTTGATATTATCCGACGTCGGGAAAGGGTTTCATCGGCATGGCATGGCTGAAAACACTTTGCCTAGTCAGAGTTTAACATACACATACACACAAAGGTAGTTGAACTCAACACGATGTAAAGTCTCAACAAACTACCATGGTCACCACTATCCGAACTCACGGAAGACTTACGAGACACTAGCAACATCATGGAGTGATCTCCGACAGTCTCATGGACATGAAAAACCTAACCAGAAGCACCGCCACAATGGTGGTTTTCGGCGAAGAACAAAACACCTATAACGCATAAAATAACACCAATACAAGTTCATCGCCGCTTTTTTGACCACTCCGGAGGGCTGGAGGACTCAAGCATCCATTTGGTGGGGTCCCTGACAATGCTCCAGTCATAGTGGTCCAGTGGCGGCGCCACCTTATGTTTTCTTGTATGATTGGGAGTTTCCGGGACTGTGGTGACTCCGATGAGTACCAGGGGTCATCCCCGACCTGGCTCCCAGGCGTAGCCGACCACCACTAATAGCAGTTCTGGCATACAGTCACAACAAACAAAAGAAAAAAGAACCGAACACAACCGTCGACTCAACAACTTAGAACCACTTGTCGCGCGATTTGGGGTGCTCCGTGGCTTGTTGGGACGTTAGAGAGGTGTCTCCAACCTGTCTCCGGTTAGGACAGCCACCCCCATCCGTGGACAGATCTCCATGGCAAACAGTGTGCACGGCAGGGAGAGAGGGAGAGAATAAAAGAGAGAGAGAGAGAGAAAGAAAGAGAACCTCTGACGGCCAGTGAGAGCTCCGACGAGGGTCGTAGTCCGGTCACCAGGGGACAGGGGAGGCAAGAAGTGAGGGTGAGAGAGAGTCGGTGGAGAGGATGGATTGAGGAGAGAATGAATAGTGAATTAGTAAAGTGGGTGTGGGTCCTTTTATAGCCTTTTTCTTTCCATCCTAACACCCACACTCATCTCGAGGTTGATTATGTGACGACCCCAAATTCTCAATGCATTTGGGTACGCCCGACCTAGACCCGTGCAGGTCCCGAGTCGGTACTCAGCGAGCCTGACGAGCCTAGTTATCCTCCGATTAATTAATTTAACAATTATGAAAGAGTTATTGCAAGTTATATGCAGCAGAAAAATAAACAAACTAAATAATATGGGAAATAACTCAATCAAGGGAAATTAATAATCTATTGTGTGGAAAACCCCGATATATTCATGTTCAAATCAGAATAACAGACACATGATATCCACTTCAAAAATAATCCCCAGTTTAATAACCAATACAATATATATAAAGCAACATACAAACAAAACATATAACCTACTCTAGGGTTCCTCAAGTCCAAATTACACAAAAAGTCTCTTAGGCAAGGTTCCTTGCCTCTACTACACTCCATTCTATCTACACCCACCGTCACAAACTAGACGATGAGAAACTGAGAGAAAATTGAAAGTAATGCCAGAAGTATATAACAGTAATTCATGAATTATCAAATAAGGCAGTCTAAATATCATGCAGGAATTGAAAGACAAGAATTTAAATAAACGAGGTGCATGATAGGCAGACTGGAAATAATAACAATCAAAACATGCATGTTCTACGAGTCAAGAGAGGCCATAAGTGGTCTAAAATCGACAACAAATCTACAACAGCGATGTCTCAACATCGATAACCACAACAATCCAGTACATGGTATAACACAATCACTAGGGGGGTCAAACACTCGTACGTATGAGTGCCCGCATTTTATCCCTTTTAGTGTAGGCCGCATGTACCTTTGAGACACACACTTATGCCAAGAACACACATACAAGAAATATGGAACGGAAATGCAAACAAGTAGATCATAGCAAACATGATGGAATGATAATGAATCACATGGTATTTTCTTTACTGGCTTACTAACGTACACAAGCTTTAGGGCAATGTACTTACCTGAACTATCGCAACCTGCGTAACAACACTCCCATGAATCCTAATGCGTATCCCCTAGTTTCCCACTACCTGACAAGGTTGGAAACTCTAATTAATGGGTCGAGTCATTAACTAACCTAGGTTGAAAACCTAATATTTTCCCAACGTTTTAAATGACTCGAACAACTCGACAATTCAATAGAAAAATGAATACTCTCTCTCTCTCTCAGGTTTGAAAAACATAACGCATGTAAGCCTACTCGTAAAATCGTAGGCTCGGCTCAGTCATATATAGGTTACGCCATATCCTCGAGGAGCCGGCAGCGTGACCACGACGTCATAACCAATCCACAAACTTCAAACATTAAACCGTAACCACAACTCATTTCAAATCATAACTGAATAACAATTGAGACCTTCTTGACTACCTGTTGATACTATTCGACATCAGGAAAGGGTTTCTTTGGCATGGCATGGCCGAAAAACACTTCGCCTTAGTCAGAGTTTACATATATAAATAAGAAAACCTAAATTCAATATTCACAAGAAATCATAAACAATCACACTATCACACTACTATTTCGGACACACCAGGGGTCGCGAGACATCAACAAAGGTTAGGTGAGATCCCCGACAACCCCCACATGTGGTGGTCCGGCCAGTAGCACCGCCAACAATGGCGATTTCTGGCAAGGTGAAAAACCAACTACAACACATGAAATAACGAATCCAAGTTCACCACCGCTATTTTGGACGCTCCAGAGGACTGTGAGACACCCTCATGGACATGGCGAGGTCTTCGGTAGTCCCCCTCAAGTCACGGCGTCGATAGCACCGCCGCCCTAGTGGGGGATTTTCGATGAAGCACAAAAAAATATAGCACATATGAACGCCGACAGCAAAACCGATCATAACCTCACAAGCGCGACGCGGTGGTGTGCTCTGCAGCCTTCGGGGACTCCAGTGAACCACCGAGATGTCGTCCCTGACCTGCCCCTGGTCACTGCAACACCAGCCCAGTCGTACAACACCCACAAACAACACCCAACAGAGACAGTGCATCATACAAATAGTAGTCACAAACTATCCATATCCGCCACGAAGGGGAAGTGCTCTGGGACCCCGGTGACTACTGTGTTCATCTCTGATTAGTCCCGGGTCATGGTAACGCCCCTCATAGCTGATAGAACGTGAGTATAGTGAGATCTGATGAGAGAAAGACAAAGAGAGAGAGAGAGAGAACGAGAGAGAGGGACCCTATGTTCTCCAAGGACTGAGACACCTCCGGTGAGTGTCTGACACTCCAGCACCGCTGAAAGAGGTGGCGACTCGCCAAGGGAGGAGGAGGAGAGAAGTGGGGGACGAGAGAGAGAGATCGATTGGTGAGGGAGAGAGAAAAGTGAATAGTAAAGTAGGTGGGTTGTCCTTTTATAGACTTTTGTGATCACCCTCCACCCACACATCTCGAGGTCGATCCGATGGTATTCTCACCTTGGGCTGTGTCACTTTAAAAATCCCCATTTACTCTTAATCAAGTATTGTGGTAGTTGCGTAGCTATACAACTCCCTTGGTATAAATAACGTTCCTCGGTCCGTGTTTCTTCGTCGTGCGCATAGTCTCGCATTGTCTCGCCAAATAATTATTTAAATTATACAAAAAAAATTCATTTATTTTGTGTTTTTACTGTGTTTTACTCCCCTATTTATCTAGGCGGAGCCTCACTTAGACTAACAATTGCCCGAATGACTCGAGACCCGTAATGGACTACAGTACTAATACACACATCACGAAATCATAAAATCACCTCAATGTCAACTCCCGAAGTTCGAAATACTGTCTAGTATCACGTAGCTGGGTCATGGTCCTAACCAGTGCAACACTAGTCGGGTTAAAATTGAGGGTTGTTATAGATCATTTGGCTCTCCACATTTGGGCTGTGTCATTTTAACAATCCTATCCCATAGCCCGTGTGTTGCATAATTAACCAACACCCGCATTCAAACGATGATCCTCGGTCCGTCTTAACTCCTGTTGCGCGTCGTTTCGCCTTGTCTTGTACAAATAATTATTTAAATTATTCAAAAATTCATTCAATTGTATTTTTACTATGTTTTACTCCTCCGTTTACCTAGGCGAAGCCTCACTCAAACTAATAATCGCCCGAATGGCTCGAGACACGTATTAGACTAAAATAATAATACAACAAACTTAGAATTATAACATTACTTCGGTGTCGACTTTCGAAGCTCGAAATATTGTCCAGTATCACGTAGCCGGGTCATGGTCCTTACAAGTGCATTACAAGTCGGGTTAAAATTGAGGGTTGTTACAGTAAGGGAGGGGAAGCTCGTCAACTGGTCTCGTTGACCAGTGTGACCAAAATTTAAGAAAAAAAGTTAAGATGATCAAACCTATCCACGATCTCGCAAAAGTGTGCACATGAGAAGGGCTCAACAGCGGGTCCCATCCCACTCGGCACTACACCATACACGCGAGACCCACACTAGTGGGTCCTAAAGGAGAATAAATGAAAATTATGGAACTTTAAAACAAATAATTAATTATTCTTATGTTATGATATTGTTTGATGACGCACGACAGTTCATATAGGACCCCAGGCATGTAGAGAGTAATTGTAGGCGCACCGAGTACAGGTAAGTGGGGAGCGTCACTCATCTATCAAATATGGCATGTTATTAGTATATATTAGATCATGATTTCAATTAAAGGGCTTGGGTACTGGGTTGCATTGGTTATTGGTATGAATGTACTAATCTTTGGAAAGTATGTAATATGACACTTGTAGCTGGATGTGGTTGTGTGCCCATCAAATCGAGGGGTCCACGCTTCGACTAGCGGGATGACAATATTCAATCCATCAAATCGAGGGTTCCGTGTCTGGACTAGCGGGATGAGACTATTCAATCCATCATATCGAATGGTCTGTGCTCTAACTAGCGAGATGAGACTATTCAGTTCATCAAATTGAGAGGTTCGCACTCCAAATCATCAAATAAACAAGTAATCACAATTGGTGATGGCTTGGAAGCACTTGTTGTTGGCTTGATGGAATTAATTAGAGTTCACAACGGCCATTGTGTCCACTAATAGTTCTCATCACCTTGGGGGCATGTGTTTCGATCACCAAGTTCATACCAAAAGTTAAAATGCATTGAATGGAACAACAACTTATATTTTTTACTATTTCTTATGGTAAATCTCTTATTAGACCCCGTTGCATGAATAAATAGAATTTGTGTACAAACTATGAATTCTCTCTCTTGATGTGGCTTCTAAATAATGCTTACTTCCTTGCTTATTAAGTTATGAATCTTACTTTCCTATTACGCTTGACCTAGAACTTGCTTATACCCCTTTATGAACAAGAACCTTATCTCCGTTACTTTTCATTAAATGCTTTGCGATTCAATTTTCAACTTCATGTGTAGAGTTGTTTTGCTTTATAAGTGATACTTGCATGTTTGGTAGTTGATCGAGGTTTTCCTCTTATTGAGCTCCGTTGATTTTTTTAGCTCACCCCACTTACAATACAGGTCCATCGATGAGTGCGCTAGATCATGGCTAGGGGAAGGTTCTTGTTTGAAGACTCCTTGCTGTGTGAGCTTAGTATGATATTATTTATTATTTTGTTTTGAGAATCATTAATAAGGGTTGTAACCTAGGCATGACCTTTGGGTAGATAAACCTTTCCTTAATTAGTTTGATCCATTTCTAAGCGACCAAGGCCTTTTAGAGACGTCATATTTCTTTTGATTTGATTAGGTGAATGTAAGATATTCAATATTTTGGTTTATGGTGACATATGATATTTATTAAATTTTGAATTCTACATACCACTGTCATATTGTTTATATATTATTTCTACAGGTTGTTTAGGCGTGCTAGACCATTATTTAGGTCTGGTTCAAGTATTGAACTTAAATGGTAGTCTAGGTCGAACGACTCGACCCTAGGTCGGGGAAGGGTCGTTCCAGTTGGTATCAAAGCATAGGGATTAGAACCTAAGGAAACAATAGGTTAGTAAAGCCTAAGTTTTAGAGCCTTTTAATGTAAAGGTCAATTTTAAGTTAGACAATTTAATGGTATGGGACATTGGTTTAAAGTCAACTTAACATACAAAAATGATAAGTCCTAGGATGGGATGGGACAAAAAGAAATTTAACAAAGACTTACTATGATGATTATTTGTTATGTTGTATATATAAATATTCGTTAGATATAGATAATTGTTTTCCTCCACTAGTTTGAACTGTCTCTGACGATTTTTGTCAGTGGATGAGGAACTTGAGTTCGACGAGACGAGGAGGGGGATGACTACGAATGGCGCAAAGAAATCGAGGGGAACTATTGGGAGGTTCCACATGCGTTCAAGAATGTCTTTAACGACTGTGCGAAAATGAATAAACTTAAATATAAACATACTTGGTATGATACGCCTGTACTTAATGCTAGAGTAGCCAATAAAGACTTAAGCAAGAATTGTGAGACTTGAAGTGGCAATGGAACTCCACACTAAATACGCGAAACGAAATAGTGATGTGGTCACATTTCAGAGTAACTCTGACACCTGAAACTCTATTAGGACAGTTAAAATTAATAATATCTTGTTTAAAACAGTAGTTAATGATCCTAGTAAGGATGCAAATGAATCTTAGTTTCAAACAATGATAATTAAGTTAGTCCGGTCAAGAGGCTGAACTTGAAAAACTTAATTCAAGATATAGACGTCAAGTATACTCTTAAAACCTCTAATGCTTGATTAAGAATAAGAATCATTGGTCTATAAATTCAATTTGAAGGTTATTACTATTGATCGAATTCTGTTGTTTCAGGTGATCTATTTTTATCAAAAAAATAATTTTTTGACTATATTGGACCATGATTTTTGTATTATTTTCACGTTGATGTTTGCCACAATTTATTGAAGTTTTTATAGAAAGATTCTACATGTCTTTACAAAATTTTGAAAAGACAAACAGGTACAAAAAAAGGAAATCGTTTATTTTTCTTGGTGTTCAAAAGATAAAGCGAATAGACTCATACACATTTCAAGAATTTGACGTCGTAATTTTGATCCTTACATAAAGAGTTTTACTGAATTTCAAAGTTTTGACTTGATGAAAATGCAAAGTATCGTTTGGTTCTATGTCATCATTGTATGTTTGGAACACAAAGTTTACTTACGATTATAGTTTACTTTTGAATTACATCGACTGAATCGATTCGAAAGGGGTTTTACTAATTGTTAGAAAATATGAGAGGAATTTCATATGATTTCAATAAAATAAGCATAACGCGGCTTGAAAAAAGAATTTTGATGAAAACTCGGTACTTTGAAATGGGTTTTGACTCGGATTTGACTTCTCGATTGAATGAATTACAACATTCAAGTTTTTGATCGAACATATGCAAAAGAAAGTTTAAATCTAAATCAGTTATTGATAGGTTGAATATAAAAGATAAGAACCTCAAACTGAGAGTTAACATCGAAAGATATGTACATGATGTATAGGATAGCGAATGAGAAATTACGGAATATCTCGAAAACAACTCAATAAGAAAATTCAGTGAATACTAGTACACTCAAAGATAAGAGTCACTAAAATTTGGGGATACCAAGAATTGATAAATTATTTTCGAAATGAATGAGGAATATGCGATGGCAGAACCATAATTGAATAATTAAGAAAAGCCTCAAACTGAATGATATATATGAGTCAAATTAGTATGACATGAAGAGTATATTACACAATTAATGATGTTAAAATGAATTCAATGATAGGTGAATCATTAAAAATTGGGGATACCCCAACGAAAATAATATTTCTGATGTGATTGGACATATGAACAACAATTCTTGAGTCAAAGTAAAACCTAACCTGATTGGTAGGGGACGGTTGAAGGAAAGATGATGATGTAGAGTCAACAAAGGAAACGATTGTTACATAACCTAAGTCAACAATGACTTGATTCTTAAAATTGGGGATCCTAAAGTAGGATCGACCCATGGAAAAACGAAAGAGTAATTGGTGATGAGAAGAATTGCAAACTTTAGATAGAAAATACATACTACGATAGCTTTTCGTAGCCATAGAAATTACAAGGGGAACCCTGTTCAAGTACTTAAGATTTTCAATCGAAATGGTGACGTTACGAGGAATTATGTTGATCACTTATGGGAAGTAACTTGGAATCCCATGATAAAAGTAAACATTTCATTAAAAGCCTGGAGTACCAAACCTAATGGTTGAAGAAAGGATAAAGGATCAGACCGACAGGTTGGCAAATAAATTAGGGATATTATGTAATACGCATGAAACAATAATTAGGGATGATAAGGAAATCCCTAAACTAGCAATGAAACATGAATATATGAGTAGAGAATAAATTTTTTAAAACTTCACACCATTAATAATTGTTAAACAAAATTTGTGGTTTATACTTGAAAGACTGAGAGCTTTGAATAAGTTCAAAAGTGAAAGTCCTAATTTAATGGTGTAAGATAACTTGAAATAAAACCCAGATGGGTAATTAATAGGTTTGCAAATGATCAATTGTCGAAGATATCAACACGAGGTGATAATGTACGAACATTTAAGGCTGACACCTTAACTAGGGACAAAAGCATGAGAAACTTATATAGCATAAAGGTTTGCCTAAGCATGGGAAGATGTGATGAATCATGATCATGAGTTTAATTTACATTGAAAGTAAGATCATTGGGTAAATGATATTTTGCAATATATAATAATAATTATTATTATTATTATAAAAAAATTGAGACCATAAACATTGGTGTTGGTGAGTTAAACTTGAGAATTATGCTGATGAGAGTAAAGTTTGAAAAAGAATTCCACAGATGAGGTCACTTTGAATTATTTTGTGAGAAATCAGTATAATATTCTTACTTTCAAAAAGCACTGAATTTAGAGAAAAAGGGAGAACATCATGAATGGCTCCATGCTATGTGTAAGCAAGAAAACCATAAGCTAAACAGTGCAAGAAAATTTTTGAAACAAGTGCAAACATGAATTTGGGTACCTTAAATTAAAGCATTAATAGCGAGTCGTGCAAGGTAAACCTATGTGTGTTCCATAAACACCGATCTGTACTTTCTTATTGGAGTATCCAACAAAATGTATATGAAATGCGATAATAGTAACACACGAGTAATAAATTGAAATGTAAGGGTGAGTTATGAACTTGAAAATAATTGGGTCGTAAAGAGTTACGAGACCTTAATAACCATGCCAGGGATATAGGTTGGATAATCTCGAGGAATGACATGGATGCCTTACTTAAAAAAAATAAGAAGTTAAAGAACCATATTTCTCTGTAAGTGAAAAACTTTAAATAATCCATAAGAGCTAAGAGTTAGCTCGGAACGGTGACAACAAGTATTTGTGCACTAAAGGTGAACCTAACTGAGCAAAGAGAATTTAAAATGCTCACTCAGAAATTGTGAAAGTCGAATGGTACGTGGCCACGATGCGAAAAGTCTTTCAGAAACAGAGTGATTGTGATATGAGACCTTAGTATGAAATAAAGATGACGATATGATATATCGCATACGAATGAGTGTTCAATTCCGCTTAGGGTTGGCGGTGATTTCAAATGTTCATCAAGATTACGAGGGTGGAAGTTTATTGCATAAGTTAATGGTCAAATGTGCCAGAGGGTTGCAAAGTGGGCTGTCAGTAAAGAGTTGACTTGAATTATGAACCTACAAGAATGAATGTCGATAAATGTATAATGGGCAATGATGTTATGTATATCTTTGAAAGGGATGTTAAATCTGCTCATTTGTAGCCTCCACAGATAAGTCGTAATGACATGATGAGTCACACGTTAATATATATAAAGGAGATGGTGATTGAAATGGTGTTCTAGTATACTTGATATGATGGATAGCTATCCTTGTTTTTCCTACTACCAGGTGGTGGTATGGTTTTACTTCCAGTTAGGCAGAGATACTTCTTTTCGACACAGATAGGCATCATATCATATCTCAGTATTGTTTTTTCACTCGTTGTGTGGATGACTTGAGTACACATTACGACTTCGGTGGAGATTACAAATGAATACCCTATAAAGTTGAACGATATGAGAAATTGATAAGTAACTAAGTATGATAGTTCTATCGATGACCTACACAAGGTAGGCTATATAAATTCTAGTTTATGAGACGAAAATATATATATATATATATATAATGAGATATTATAGTTAAGAGTAAGACATTATTACACGTGTGGTACGTGCAGAATACGCAAGTACAGATTGCATCTATTGAACAATGGGTCGTAAAAGGAAATGTTACTGATGGACACACCATGCTATAGGTGTACCTTACTTTTACTTTCGAGGACAAAAGTTCTTAAAATAAAGGATATTGTGACGACCCAGAATTTAAAACACCCACATTGGGGGTAAAATAGTAATTAACCATATTATTTATGTTTGGTGTGCATATTATGCATGTAGTATATTTTAATTGGTTTTATTTAAGGAATAATTGACTAAATTAAAGGAAATAATTAAAATAACAAGGTTGATTGGGCCTAAGGCCCATAAAGGCGTTTTAGACTTTTTGAAGGATTTTGTTCAACCCTATTTTGTAACCCTAAACCTATATAAAGATGTGATAAGAAAATTCTAGCCCCAATCTTGTTAAACATTCATGTAGAGAGGAGTAGAGGAAGAGGAGAGTTCAAGTTCAAGAGAGGTACAACCTCACTTCCCTCCTTAATTTCTTTATTATTTATTGAAGATTTGGAGGCCAAATGGTCGATGGCATCAGCGGTTGCGACATGCACGTCGGAGGCATCAAAACGAGCCGTGAGGGGAGGAGAGGCAACAAGATCATCACCGTCGCTACCTCCCCATGGGTCGATAGGGCCCACAAAGGGGTGTCGCCGACCGTCGGCGCAAAAGGGGGACCCCACTAGGATGTCCTCCGCCTCTGCGCGCTCCCAAACCGCGAAGAGGAGGAGGAAAAGGAGTGATTTTTACCACCTCTCCTCCCAAATGTTGCCTCCACAGCGGCTGACCAGAGGGCGGTAGCCCTCTGGCCGGCCGCCAAAGCTCCTCCGGCGTGGATCGTGCCGAAAGAGGTGGCAGCGCCTCCATGGAGGGGTGTTCTCCATGGAGGGGTGTTGTGCACCCCTCCATGATCATAAGCCCCCCTAGTCAACTGGTCTAGTTGACCAGTTTGACCAAAATTTAACAAAAAAAAATGTTGAGATGATCAAACCTATCCGCAATCTCTCGAAAGTGCACACATGAGAGGGACTCAACAGCGGGTCTTATCCCATCCTACTCGACACTACACCATACACGCATGACCCACACTACTGGGTCCCAATGGAGAATAAATGAGAATTATAGAACTCTAAAATAAATAATTAATTATTCTTGTGTTATGATATTGTCTAGTGATGCGCGACAGTTCACATAGGACCAGGCGTACAGAGAGTGATTGTAGGCGCGCCGAGTACAGGTAAGTGGGGAGCGTGGCTAATCTATCAAATGTGGCAAGCTATTAGTATATATTAGATTATGATTTCAATTAAAGGACTTGGGTACTAGGTTGCATTGGTTATTGGGATGAATGCACTAATCTTTGGAAAGTATGTGATATGAACACTTGTAGTGGGATGTGGTTGTGTGCCCATCAAATCGAGGGGTTCGCGCTCCGACTAGCGGAATGAGAATATTCAGTCAATCAAATCAAGGGGTCCGCGCTCCGACTAGCGGGATGAGACTATTTAGTCCATCAAATTGAAGGGTCTGCGCTCCGAATCATCAAATAAACAAGTGATCTCAACTAGTGATGGCTTGGAAGCACTTGTTGTTGGCTTGATGGAATTAAATGGAGTTCACAACGGCCATTGTGTCCACTAATAGCTCTCATTACCTCGGGGGCATGTGTTTCGATCACCAAGTTTATACCAAAAGCTAAAATGCATTAAATGTAACAACTTATATTTATTAGTATTTCTTATGGTAAATCTCTTATTGGACCCCGTTGCATGAATAAATGGAATTTATTTACAAACTGTGAATTCTCTTTCTTGATGTGGTTTCTAAATAATGCGTACTTCCTTGCTTATTAAGTTATGAATCTTACTTTCCTGTTCTGCTTGACTTGGAATTTGCTTATACCCTTTACGAACAAGAACCATGTCTCCATTACTTTTTTTTTGTAGGAGTCTCCATTACTTTTCGTTAAATGCTTTGCGATTCGATTTACAAGTTCATGTGTAGAGTTGTTTTGCTTTATAGGTAATACTTGTATGTTTGATTGTTGATTAAGGTTTTCCTCTTATTGAGCTCCGTTGGTTCTTTTAGCTCACCCCACTTACAATACAGGTTCGTCGACGCATGCGCTAGATCATGGCTAGGGGTAGGTTCTCGTTTGAAGACTCCTTGTTGTGTGAGCCTGGAGTGATATTATTTATTATTTTATTTTGAGAATCATTAATAAGGGTTGTAACCTAGGCAAGACCTTTAGGTAGATAAACCTTTCATTAATTAGTTTGATCCATTTATAAGCGACCGAGGCCTTTTGGAAACTTCATATTTCTTTATATTTGATTAGGTGAATGTAAGATATTCAATATTTTGGTTTATGGTGACATAAAATATTTATTAAATTTTGAATTCCGCATACTACTACCATATTGTCTATATGTTATTTTTGCAGGTTGTTTAGGCGTGCCAAACCATTATTTGGGCCTGATTCAGGTGGCGGTCTAGGCCGGACGACTCGACCCTAGGTCGGGGAAGGGTCGTTTCACATTTACTTGTTGATATTTTGTTAGCTTGTATACAGTGTACATTATGACGAGTTTACCACATTAGGATGATGCTCTATAATGACATGAACCTTATATTTATTTGCATCTATGCATGCCGATTAAGTCTTTTGCTGAATTAATCTAATGTATGAGGAGGCTAACTTAAGTAAATAATTGAATAATTAAATAAATTTATAAAAAATACATGAAGTTAGCTCATGGTTCAAGGAAACTAACGTGAAAATGAATGTCAGCAATGCGTGGGACCCAACGGGTCAATGATGTGGCAGGTTTCTGGGGCCCGCGGTGCACCACGTGACAGCTTGGGGATTTTGACCCGCTACACCAATTGTAAGTGTTATACTTTTCATTGTTAGTCCCAAGTCCGAAGAGAGGAGGGAAAAGGCTTAGTTTAAAATTGTCGATTTTAAGTTCATTACATGCTATTCAAATATAACTCACCTAAAATAACCCTACCAATATATATATATATATATATATATATATATATATATATATATATATATATATATATATATAACTCACCTAATTTTTAATTTAGTTTTTTTTTAAATATATATTTAATTTTTTATAGATGCCCCATTTTTAAGTTTCACCCCCGGCCTAAAAAATAACAAAGTCGGCCCTAAGTTGAAGGCCTTCATTTTTGAGTGAAGTGGAAGAGGAAGAGGTGTAAAGGGAGAAGATGGAGTGTTGTGAAGAGGAAGGGAGAGAGAAATGGGAGTGTTACTGGCTTTCTTTCAACAACGTACATGTGTGTCCAATCAGGCATCAAAACACCCCACTTTAACACATACCCCATTTTAAGGTGGGACCTATATACTACATTAACCCGTTAGGCAATGTGTTATGATTTGGCATTGTCATTCTAGCCTTTCCCTAGATATATATAGATAGATATAAACGTATAACTTTTCTGAAAAAAGATTAAAAAAAATGCTTTAGCTTTTTGAAAAAATATATAACATTTATTTTCTCATACAAATTAATTAATCACACAAATTTTTTCCATAACCTGTCTGCATAAACAACCAATTGATCCAATAGTATACCACTCGAGCGCTAAATTACATCCCTGGCACGTTGCCGTTTCTAATTCTATCAAGTTAATTCTCTTTTCTTTGTCTTTTTATATTAAAAATGATATAAAGAACACCTATTAGTGTGGTACATCAATCAAACAAGGAAATTAATATTCTGACATCATAAAACTCACATCCCGAAATCACATCAACTTTGTGACCCATTTATGGGCATCTCACAGTTTGTAATGTATAACACATGTGGTGTGTATCCTAAGATACACTCGGATGGCTCCCAAAGCCGATTTGGCTTAGGGTTGTGAGTTCCATGATGTCAAAAAATCATTTCCCATTAAACAAATCAGAGAGAAGAATCGAATGCCACATTAGCGTGTGGCAGCCACTCTGACCCTTGAATAAAAGGCTCCACGGTGAACTTCTGGGCCTCTTCACCACTTATCACAGGCCTATACCCAGCCCACTTCACTCTCCTATCCACACCTGCACCAGGCCCGGTATTCTGATGCTCCGCGTAGTATATAGTCTTGGGTGGCTCCGTATTCGGCAACCACTCAATCCACCCAACAGGGTCCACAAATCCATCGATCTTCGACTCCATGATTACAGTAGTAGAGAAGTCCTTCCAAGGCCTACCCAAGTAGGTTCGAGCCGCGACCTGGCCATTTGGCTTGATGGTGCACCGATGGATTGAGATTCCAGTGACTTGACCCGGGTCCTTCTTGCCCTGTGCGGTGATAGTGTTGAATTGGTTGGGCAACGGTTGTCTAGGCTGGATGTTGCAGTTTTGGAAGATTACGGCTGCGTTTCCAAAGATGAAGTCAACAGTGCCTGTGATGAAGCAGTCTCGGTAGAATTGGCGGTTTGAATGTGCGTAAAGTGTGTCTTGGAACGCGTCGAAAGAGCATCTGTAGAAGACTGATTGGTCCGAACCTGATCGTAGGGCCACTGCTTGGTGTTTATCTGGACCGGCTGTATTCTTGAACCCAATGTCTCGTGCTATGAATCCCTTTCCAGTCACAACTGTAGCATTCAAATAACACCACAGCATTTTAAGAATATAATTAAATTGCATGCATTTTATACACCATAAATATTTTTTTTATAAGAAATAAACTATTTTGCCTCCTTCTAAACTCGAACATCAATCTCTTATTTAAATACCCCATACTAAATTAATGAGCTGCAAACTTAATTTGTTGGTACTATAATACTCCCTCCGGTCAATAATGTATGTCATTCATATTCTCGTAAAAACCACTTATTTAAAATTGTAAACTTTTTTTAAAATTCAATAATGTATTTATTGTATATTTTACTCATTTTACCTTTATGCAATCTAAACATTTAATTTTTTTTAAAAACCACTTATTTAAAAACCACTTATTTAAAAACCACTCATTTAAAAACTTTTTTTAAAAACCACTTATTTAATTTTTCAATTCATTTAATATCAAATGACTATATATAAATTATACTCGTATTTAAAGTTATTTTAATTCTTATATTTTTATTTTAAACGACTTACATGTTTTACTATACGGAGTATATGTTTTCTTATACAAAAGAAATCATATCTTGTCTTGGTTCGTCAAAAAATATCCCACCTTAATGCTGGAACCATTAACCTCTTACCCCATGTCAGAATGTTTGCCCAGATAACCCCTTAACCTACTATAGCATCAACATTGATAAAAATGTTTTAATGATGTAAAGTATTTTCAAAAAAAAAAAATACGAAGGTAAGTTTTCTATAGAAAAAGAAAAACAGTCATCGAATATAAGAAATAATGAAAATTAAAGTTGGTCATTCTAAAATCGAAAAGTAAATATTTCCAGAACAAAATGGACCATGCACCTAATGTTTAAAAAAGAATAACAAATAAAATGTGGACACCTAACGTTCACATTGGTCCAGCTCAGGTCACATGACTGAACTCATTATCAATTAAGAACACCATGTGCGCCTGTGATGTTGCAGTGTTTAATACGCCATATATATAGTTTTGACAGACAATTAACATAATAACGCGGCACTGCCTAACCCACTTAAAAAAATCTTTAGAGCACACAGACAATATGAATAAAATCAAGACACAGACAACAGACACCGACATAATAAAGTGGCCGGAAGGCACATGCATGCGGGACCCATCAAGGTTATCAACCCAAAACTGTGTTTAAAAGTAGGAAAATATTGGAATTAAATCGGGCAAGTCACACGTCAAAACAGCCGTTCACGTAGCCTCAACAGCCCCAACCCATGTGTTACCGATTGAAATATTTGTCTGCCGATGTGAATTATGCTATGACTTGCCCCGATGTGATATTAAACACGAGAGTCATTAAATCGAGTCTCGAGATGTGGATAGACAAAAATCTCAATCCATAATATGCAGCCAAACAGAAGATATTCTTGGTATGACTTTATTGGTCGCCATTCTAACATTTTTTGAAAAAAAAAAGTGATATAAAATAAAATAAAATAAAGAAAGGTGAGTGATTAATTAGTTTCTTACTGAAAGATGCAGTGGAGAAGGTAGGCGTTCCCTCGATCTTGTTTAGGTTCCCAGACACAATAGTTTTTGAGCTGTCATCACCGTACATGTAAATATTCCAGTGCGCCTTATCTATCACCACGTTCTCCAAGTACGTTCCTGCCCTCACATAGATCACCGTACGCGTCTTATTCTTCTTCCCAACCGCATTGATCGCATCCTGGATCGTCCGATGCGTCCCCGTCCCGTCCGTCGCCACCGTCAGATCAGGCCTGATCGCGTCCTTACTCTGATCCAGCAATGTCCTGTCCCTCGACTTCACCCAATCAGGATATCCAACGGCCGACAGAAGCTTCCGATGCATCGGGACACCCAGTTTGTCTAACAACCCCACGATGTTCCTCACGATTGCCAGGCTGTTGCTGGTGTACTCAGTTGAGTTTCGCAACCAAGTTTTCATTTCCACTAACACATTTGATGATGAGTTTTGTTCGGCCAAGCCGTCCAAGCAGGTCTCGAGATCTGTGAGGGCGGAGCTGAGCCAGGTCTTGATGTCGTCGATCTTTAACCAGGACGTCAGTGAATTCGACTTCGAGTTGTCAGTCGCCTGCGTTGACGCAATCGAGGTGTTGAGCTCGTCAAGGGCGTCCTCAAATAAGGTCTTGCAGTCCTTCAACGCTAATTTCAAACTCTTGTCGTTGATGAGGTCGATGAGCTTGTCTGGCAGAGAAGAGACGTTGGAGAGCTCTTTCTGCGCGATTTCGAGAGAGAGCTTGAAGATCTCTTGGGGGTCGAACTTGTTGGATTTGGTTTTGACGGAAGACAGGCTGGAGAAGCATGAATCTGGGTAGAGGGTTTCGTTGCAAATGGCTCTGATTCCAGATGACAGAGTGGATGAATCGTTGTTGGAGCCATTGCTGTTCTTGTTGTTGTTTTTGTGAATGACAGTGCCCACCACAGCGCCAACGATGACAGCGACCAGCACCGCTGCGGAGATGGAGATGATTATGAGTCTGCGCTTGGTCTTCTTCCGGAATGATCGCTCCTCTGCCTCGTCGACCTTGCCGTACCCTTTGAAGGAGTTGATGGAGTCCATCCTCTTGTAGTACTAGCTATAGTACGTAGTAGCTAGCTAGCTAGTATTACCCCTATTTAATGTGGCTAGTGCGTGTATTGCCGAGTCTTGTGTGTATGTATGTATGTATGTATAACTGATTTAGTGGAGTAATGAAAATTAAGTTATATTATATAGTTAAAATATGTATGCAGAGATAGAGAGAGGGCGATTGAGAGAGGCACTGCGAACCCGCCTACAACTTGCCATTGGCTGTACTCTGCAGTGTTACTGTCTTCTACTGCCGTTGAAAACACGATCATCTATCTATTTCTTATTGCGCCAAGTGTCACTACCATTTTCATTCTTAATCATCAATAGCTGGCTGTACGCGTTCTCACGAAATTCGCAATAGGAAAAATACTAAAAATGACAACCTTGATAGACTCAAAGTTGTCCATATGACTCATGTCTTATACACTAATATCTTTGTATGCCTGCAGTGTAAATAGATATTAGCTGTGAGTTAATGTGTCTTTCAATGTGACATCAAATTATTACAAGAGCAATTCAAACGGCCTTGACTCACTCGCTGTACATTAGAATCTGTACCTGCCCATATCTCGAGGTAGATATGGATGACTTTTGTTAACTATTAATTATGTGTTAGATGTGATCTTCCTATTATCATTGTAACACTTCTCATTTGATCTATAGTTCTTGAGGTCCACTTATACAAATTTAGAAACAAGTTCACACACATCTATATATCTATATATCTATCTATATATCTATATCTATAAGTGGACCTCCAAACCATGACTATATACATGGAATAGAGTGTTGTGCAAATTTTTTTCCCTATAAATATCACCTCCCATCCATTCTTCTTGCAATCCATACGAACTTGATTTTCTAGGCGCAACTGATGAGACAAACAATCGAACAAGCTTGCATCTCCTTCAAATGGGATCGTGAAATCTTTTTTGGCCACACTTGTCTCTATTCTTTTTTGTTTATTGATTAAATATTTAGATTATGTGTTTTGGTTACCTTTTATTGTATATTTTATTTATAAGAAATATGAGTTGATTGTTGTAAATTGTAATTTTAATTGTAAAAATATTACAGTATATTCATGTAAATTATTTTATTAACTTTTTTAAAATATTTAATAATCTTGCGCATAACGTAGGAAATTGACTAGCATATATAAAAGTTGGAGGATTGAGAAAGTTTCACATGCTCTCACCTTTCAACATTTCATTTTTAAAATCTTCTCGAGGCTTTATTGGTTAAAATATCCTAACATTTTACAACTTTTATAATTATATTATAACGTTGAATTTGTTATTATATCATCACCTTTCTATATTGATAAATTTAAAATTTTATCCTAAGTCACTTTTAACTTCAAATTTGATGAGGTGGCACATAATATAATGACTTTAAAAAACACTTCATCATTTATAATTACTAAAATAATTATTAAATCTATTAATTAAGCTCATTACTTAGTGTCACCTTATCAAATTTAGAGTCAAAATGTGACTTATGATAGAAATTTATCAATCTAAAAAGCTTAGGATATGATAATAAATTTAAAAATATTAGGATATAATAACAAAAGTTGTAAGAGGTTAGGATATTTTAACCAATTTAGAATTTTCTCAATTTTTTCGCTTTAAGGTATTTATTTATTTATTTGTGTTATTTGTTGTTTTAACATATATTCATCCCCCATATTTTTGAACAACGAAAAACTCAACCTTGAAATTTAAAACCAAACGACAGTCTAATTAATGAAGGGTTAGTTCAATGCATTAAGTGTCCATTTCGAATCTTACAATCCCTTCAGTTGCCACAACATCATTTATACTGCTTATGGCATCGAAATCACAATTAAATGTATTTGAATTCTTTTCTTGGTTAGTGAAGGGTTGTTTCAATGCATTTAATCTCCGTTTCGAATCTTACACCATCCCTTTGGTTGTTACAACATCATTTATATAGTTCATTAATCTTCTCTTTATATGTAGATTATCATAGGTTCACAAGTACTGCAACTCTAGCAACATCCCAGTACCTCTCTTAGAATTTTTCATACACGAATGCAATGTTTGTTGCGATTGTTGAGCTGTATGATACTCTAAAACGTAGTAGAGAACTTGTAGTGCGATCAACAACTTCACATATCTATGTTCATTGTTGTGAGGATTGTACAAAAAGTTCGTTATGTGCGTGATTTATAAGTAAATATTTTTTTATCATCTATCGTATATTTTTTCTATGAAATATGGGTTGATTATTGTAAATTGTGATTTTAATTGTAAAAAATATTATAATATATTCATATAAATCAATTTATTAATTTTCTCTTAAAGTTTTAAAAACTCATGCGCAAAGTGCAGAAAATCGACTAGTATATATAAAAGTTGGAGGAAAGAGAAATTTCAAAACCTACTTAATCTAATATTTCTAATTTTTTAAATTATCTCAGTTTTCTTATTTTTCTTATTTTCTGTTTATTACTTATTTCTATTATTAAATTATATTATTATTATATCCAGTCTTCATAAAGTTTTTGCTTTGAAAAGTTCAAACTTTTTGCTTGGGAAGAGTTCCTGCAATGAAATATAATGAATGCGTCTATTACTAATTAATAGTGTGTAGAACTCCAAACCATGGCTATATACATAGAATGGAGTGTTGTGCAAGTTTTTTAATGGAAAAATGATAATCTAACACACTTTGGACACATACTTAGGGCGCAAACTTTATTTTTTAGTCATTTATGGTGTTTTGTTAGATGTGAGACCTAAACTTGGGGAGATAAGAAAGAGTCATAAATGGCTAAAAAATAAAGTGTAGGCCTCAAATGTGCGTCCAAAATATATTAAATTGTCATTTTCCTTTTTAATATACATATATACAAACTAATTGACCATTCAGACCATGACCACACCAACCTTAACTTTATACGTTCTACATGCCTATAAATGCCAGTTCTACCAAAACCTCCTGAATCACAACATAATATAGTCCTACTTCTCTCTCCCTCCAAAATAATCAACTAAGTACTTATTCCCATCACAACAAAAATTTGCAAACATATTATGGCATCAACACAATCAACCACATCATCTTCCTCTCTGGTTTTTACTGTGAGAAGAAAACAACCAGAATTTGTAGTCCCCGCCGAGAACACGCCGCATGAGTTCAAGCAACTCTCGGACATCGACAACCAAGAGGGCCTTCGGTTTCAAATACCAGTGATACAATTTTACAAGAAGGATGATTCGATGAGGGCGTTGGATATCCGGTGAGGGTGATCACGGATGCGGTGGCCAGAGCGCTGGTGTTTTACTACCCGTTTGCGGGAAGGTTGCTTGAAGGGCCGGGGAGGAAGCTGACGGTGGAGTGCACCGGTGAAGGTGTTGTATTTATAGAAGGTGATGCTGATGTAGAGCTCAAGCAATTTGGTGATGCACTTCAGCCTCCTTTCCCTTGCTTGGACCAACTCCTCTTTGATGTTCCTGGACAGTCTGATGTCCTCAACGGCCCTCTCTTGCTCATTCAGGAAAATTAATTAATTTCACAACATATATATATATATATATATATTACATTATTACGTATTAATTTATATATTGATTGAGTACGTACTCTATGCTCAATTGAAAGAGATATAATCCAGTATACTAGATCTAGAGTTATGCTATGTCCACCCCGACATCCTCACAGGGAACCCTGCCATTTTTAATTAAAACTATTGGTTTTATAACCAATTGACAAAAATGCCCTCCTCTAACCTAACAATTCACATGCTCATTCAAATGCCCTCTCAAGGCACTCCACTCTTGAAAACTCGATTTTTCTACGAAGTCAAGTCGATACGTTGTCGCCTGGAGATTCGACGAGTTTTAAGTGTTTTTAAAGTTTAATAGTTGAAGAAAATGAATGGGAGGCGAACGTCGAACACGACAAGGTTAGTTTTCATAATTTTTTGTGGGGTTTTTTCATTTTCGAAGGTGAACCACGAACGCGAAATTTATCGGTCACATAGGACCGAGACATGTTGTAGTGTCTCGGTACCTTATAATCGATAACTAACAAAAGGTGTTGGTTATTACCAACCGAGTTTAATCCCAAACGTAGCTTTTTATTACATTTCGGTTGGAAGTAACAGAGATATAACTTAATGTCTCGGTAACAGGTCGCCGAGACTGAAACCAATAGTCTCGGTGATACACAGCCACATGGTATAAAGTCCTTCTCACTTAGGTGTCGGTTAATATTAGTCAACACTTACACAATGGTATCGACAATAGACATCCGACACCAAAAGACAGATCACGGTCCTGTGTGGCCGAACACTACAGGATTGAAGTTAAACACACCGCCCAGTCATAAAAACAATAAATCTACCTTAAACAAGCAAGAAAATGAGGGGATTTGATATATTGCGGCCTTGATATCATGATGGAAGGGAGAAAAGAAGGGTTTCATTTGATTTGGTGGTGGGGTGCTCATGCTTCAAACGAAAGAGCATTTTGGTATAAGTTTCCCCCCAACTTTTTTCTTACCCCTTATCCCCCTCGTACATTTTCAGTTGGCCCCCCAACCCCTTGACAAAAAAATCACACTGGCCCCCTTAAACTTTTTGAACTTAATTACCTCATTTACCCCTACTATATATATTTCCACCCTAAAAATCAACAACCCAATCTCTCGTTCAAGCTCAACACATCTACTTTGGGACTTCAAGCTTGGCAATACAAACAAGGAAAAACACAATAGCAACAATCACCCTTTCATTTTTAGTTCATGTTGCTCATTCCCTGCATGCCGCATGACACAACTCCACATCTCAAAAGCATTAAATCTTATTTTTCTATTCTACACATAGTGAAAATCCCAAATCCTAGCCCCACATTGTTATAACTCTTTAACCCTACAACAAAGCATCAAAGCCAGGTTTGCTACTATGAGATTTTGTAGATTTATCATCTTTTGATTTCTCTATTAAGGTTAATCTTTGTTCATTTTTATTTACGATTGATTAAATGGGTTTTATGAGTGTAGATATTCATATTTATTGTTTCAAATCCTCTGAGATGCGGTGGCGATTCGATCACTAATTCGGAAGCTTGATTAGTAGATACCGTACATCGATTTTACTCATTAGAGGATTCTCCTAAAAAATGCATCAACTATCAAGGTATTTTAATTTTAAAATTAAATTAATTAGTTATTTGTTGTTAATTATTTATATATTTAACACTCATTAATTTTTAAATTTCTTCGTTGTGTTGTGTGTATTAATTTAGGCTTTTGTAGTACTAAAAAATTCACACCCTTTTTGGAAATTTGAACGTCATTTCAAATTTTCTTTGACTATTAGTTTTATGACTTGAAATTAGTCCTCACTTTAATTTTAAACTCTGAAAATTGCGTGTTAATTGATTTATTCTCTCGAAAATGTTTAACATAATAATTTTTATAGCTTTTACTTTTTCATTTTGTTAGATGAAAACCGCAATTGATCTTATTTTGAAAGGAAGAGTGTTGAGCTAACACAAAAGAATGGCGAGTCAAGTCATTATGTTCAAGTTGAACCTCCAAGTTTTGAGGCTCCTCCTCTAAAATCTCTAAGAATTCAAATTGATGAAAGTTTTGACATCAAGTCCTTAAAACGTGATCCAAGTTTGAGACCACAAGTATGAGAATATCCTATTGAGAAACGAGATGAAGTTTGTAGTGCTTACATTAAAGTTGGTCCATATCAACCAAGAATCCAAGAGTTTTCAAGATCTAAAGGAACACATCCTCGTAATTTTCAAGCATCGTGGTATGGGTTTTCTTCAACATGGTTGAAATATTCTCCAAGTACAAGTGCTGCATTTTGTTTGCCATATTTCGTGTTTCACACTTAAAATAGGCTGTCTGGAAATGCATTCATTATTAAGGGATTCAAATAATAGAAAAAGGTCATAAATGGAAAAAAATTATGCATTTTTGGCGCACATTGGAAAGGATCCCACTTCTCCACATCAAAATACCGAAAAAGCATGTGAAGACCTTATGAACCAGTCATCACATATTATGCATACATTTGAAAAAATCACTTCTCGTGAAATTATAGAAAATAGGCTTCGATTAAGAATTTCAATAGAAGCAATGATGTGGCTTATATTTCAAGGGTATTCTTTTAGAGGCCATGATGAGTCAAAGACATCAATCAATCGGGGCAATTCCTTGGAACTATTAAGTTTTGCATCTTCTTACAATGATCAAATAGCAAAGGTCTTGGATAACGCTCCAGGAAATGCATCATATACATTAGGGACAATACAAAGAGAGATTTTACAAGTGTTGGGAAGTCAAGAAAGATATTCCTAAAGAAATAGGTGATGCCAAATTTTGTATACTTGTTGATGAAGCTCGAGACGCATCTAAAAATGAGCAAATGTCTCTTATTTTGATATTTGTTGATAGAAATTGATACGTGAGATAACCTTTTTTTGAACTTGCTCATGTTAGCGACACTTCTGCTCGAACACTAAAAGAAGCTATTTTGTCACTCCTCTCTCAATATAATCTCAATTTTCAAAACATTAGAGGGCAGGGTTATGATGCCGCTAGTAATATGCGTGGAGAATGGAATGGATTGCAAGCATTAATTTTAAATGATTATTCATATGCCTATTACGTTCATTGTTTGGCTCATCGTTTGGAGTTCACATTAGTTGTTATATCTAAGGAAGTTATTTCTGTCCACCGTTCCTTCAAAAAGTTACATGATGTTACTAACATTATTGGTGTTTCTTGTAAGCGTAATGACCAACTAAAAGATGCTCATGCTTCAAATATTGTTTACTTGATATTAATGAGCTTAAAAGTGGAACATGCCTTAATCAAATTGGTACTTTACAAAAGGCTAGATATACTCATTAGAGCTCTCACTTTAGATCTATTTCTAGTTTGATGAAAATGTTTAGTGGAGCATGTGAGGTTGTATTGAATGTATATGAGGATGGAACTCCTGCTTAATGTGGAGATGCAAATGAAGCTTATGAGGAGCTAACTTCTATTGAGTTCGTATTCATTATGCATCTTATGAAAAATATTGTGGAGAAATTTGATTCATTTTGTCAAGCTTTACAAAGCCGATCTCAAGATATCTTGAATACAATGCATCTTGTTTCATCTGTGAAGGAGCTTATTCAAAAATTAAGAGATGAAGAATGGGAAGGATTAGTCGCAAATGTGAGATCTTTTTGTGAAGTAGTCAATATACCTATTCTAGATTTTAATGCACGATATGTAAGTAGAAGAGGAAGGGGTCGCCATTAACAAAATGAAGTTACAATTGGACATTATTACTATAGCGGCCCAAATCTAATTTTTCATTATTTGACACGTGGTTGTAG
The DNA here is from genome assembly GCA_039657345.1 of Stephania japonica. Classification (NCBI taxonomy): domain Eukaryota; kingdom Viridiplantae; phylum Streptophyta; class Magnoliopsida; order Ranunculales; family Menispermaceae; genus Stephania; species Stephania japonica. The sequence goes on from CM077559.1 coordinate 41,307,918, forward strand.
ACGTAGACGCCAACTTGGACACGCGTAGACCCCGTCGTTGGGTTAGAGCACGCCGATATAGGTAAACAATCCATTTTTGTGTTGTGAAGTATGGATGACCATGCATGTACACCAACATATTGTGTAGTTATGTACTTCCCATAGTCTATGTATTGTCATGTTCTTTGTAACCATTTCAATGTACATGGGGTGTATGTTTTAGTCCCACATTGCTAAGGGTGTATGTTTTAGTCCCACATTGCTAAGGCACATTTGTCATCATACCAAATGGCCTATATAAAGGATACTAACTTCATTGTAAGAGCACACCAAAGTTGAATGAAAACTTCCCCTTTCAACTATCTCATTTCTTCTCTTCTTTGTAGTAGTAATTTGTAGTAGTAGAAGTTAGTTGTTCTTTTACTTTCCTTCTCTAGTTCTTAGCAAGTTCCAATTTATTTTACAACACGTTATCAGCACGAGCTTGCTCTAGCATTAAGGAGATCTTGAAGTTCAAGAAGGCTTGCTAAGGAGAAAAAGCTAAGAAGATGGATCAACAAATCATGTGTTCAAGTCATGAACCAAATAAGAGCGATATGTGCCTTGCTGATTGTGCTACAACGCACACAATTCTTAAAAACAGAGAATATTTCTCCAATTTGAACTTAGCTAATGCTAATGTTCAAACAATATCTGGCATCTCCAATTTGATTAATGGCTCTGGAAGAGCAAATATTATGTTGCCTGGGGGAACAACAATTCATGTTGACAATGCCTTATACTCAAAAATTCCAGAAGGAATTTACTCAGCTTTAAAGATATTCGACAAAATGGATATCACATTGAAACCATAAACGAAAATAATAGAGAATTTCTCTATGTCACATTGGTTTCAAATGGGAAAAAAGAAGTGTTAGAAAAATTCCCAGCTTTATCCTCTGGATTATATTTTACTCATATAAGGCATGTCGAAACGAATGTCGTCTTAAATAAGAAAATTAATGATCCAACGACATTCATTTTATGGCATGACCGGCTTGGTCATCCAGGATCATCAATGATGCGAAGAATAATTAATAATTCGCATGGACATCCTTTAAGGAGTCACAAAATATTTTCAGCTGGTGATTATAATTGTGCTAGTTGTTCTCAAGGTAAATTGATAGTTAAACCATCCCCAAGTAAAATTGTTGTGGAATCCCCAGTTTTCTTAGAACGCATTCGGGAGACATATGTGGACCTATTCATCCTCACTTGTGGACCATTTAGATATTTCATGGTTTTGATAGATGCATCAACTAGGTGGTCACATGTTTGTTTGCTTTCGACCGTAATGTTGCATTTGCTAGACTTTTAGCACAAATCATTAAGTTAAGAGCACAATTCCACGACAACCCAATCAAGACCATCCGTCTTGATAATGCCGGGAATTTCAATCTCAAGCATTTAAAAATTATTGCATGTCTATAGGAATTACCATTGAACATTCTGTTCCACATGTGCATACCCAAAATGGTTTGGCGTAATCTCGATCAAACGCATTCAATTAATTGCCAAACCTTTAATCATGAGAACTAAGTTATCAACTTCAGTTTGGGGACATGCAAATCCTTCATGCAAAGATCTATCATTCGTTATAGGCCCACCGCATACCATGAACATTCCCCCATGCAACTCATTTTAGGTCAACAACCAAATATTTCACACTTAAGAATTTTTGGTTGTGCAGTGTATGTTCCTATACCACCTCCCAATAGAACTAAGATGGGTCCACAACGAAAACTTGGGATTTATGTTGGATTTAACTCATCGTCCATTATAAGATACCTTGAACCCTTAACAGGGGATTTATTTACTGCACGTTTTGCTGATTGTCACTTTGATGAAGCAATTTTCCCACCATTAGGGGGAGATAAGAAGTCAATTCAAAAGGAATGGCGCGAAATTGCTTGGAATGCATCAACTTTATCACATTATGATCCATGAACAAATCAGTGTGAACTTGAAGTTCGAAAGATCATTCATTTGCAACAAATTGCAAATCAATTACCAGATGCATTTAATGATGCAAAACAAGTGACAAAATCACATATTCCAAATTTGTAAATGCTCCTGCAAGAATTGATGTCTCTGTGCAACAAAATGCACAAGAACCAACGAAACACTTAAAGCGTGGAAGACCGGTTGGTTCAAAGGATACAATTCCTCGAAAGAGGAAAACGGGAGTAAAAATAAATACAAATCAAAATACTCCTGAGAAAGCACAAGAATCCTTTGATAAGGGTTTGTCGAACAAGTTGATTCTCGATGAGGAACAACTTCCTCTAGAAAAAGAGGAAAAAGATGAAAATAATGAGATCTCAATAAATTATTTAAACTCGGTAAGATTTGGGATCGAAATGAAATTGTTCCCGATGATATATTTGCTTTCAATGTGTCCTTTGAAATATGTGAAAATGATGATGATCCGAACCACGATCGGGGACGAATGTCAAAAAAGACCTGATTGGCAAAAATGGCAAGATGCTATCCAAGCAGAGCTAAACTCGTTAAGAAAACGAGAGGTTTTTGGACCAATTGTCCAAACGCCAGATGGCGTAAAGCCTGTTGGATATAAATGGGTATTTGTACGAAAGAGAAACGAAAAAAATGAAGTTACAAGGTACAAAGCAAGACTTGTAGCTCAAGGTTTCTCACAAAGACCTGGCATCGATTATGAGGAAACATATTCTCCTGTTATAGATGCAATCACATTTCGGTTCTTGATAAGCCTTGCAGTCTCTGAAGGGCTTGATATGCATTTAATGGATGTCGTTACAGCATATCTGTACGGATCTCTAGACAGTGAGATATATATGAAAATCCCTGATGGATTTGTAATATCCGATGAAATAAAATCAAAACCTCATAACATGCATTCTATAAAATTACAAAGGTCTTTGTACGGGTTGAAACAATCCGGACGAATGTGGTACAAACGTCTTAGTGATTATTTACTGAAAGAGGGATATGTAAATAATCTGCTTTGCCCATGTGTCTTCATTAAAAGATCATCAACAGGATTTGTGATTATTGCTGTATATGTTGATGATTTAAATATAGTGGGAAACCATGACGACATCGTTAGAACATCCGAATACTTGAAAAGGAATTCGAGATGAAAGAACTTGGAAAAACAAGACTTTGTCTTGGTTTGCAAATTGAACATTTTTCAAGTGGAGTACTTGTCCATCAATCAAATTATATTGAAAAATTATTAAAAAGATTTTATATGGACAAGGCACATCCATTGAGCTCTCCAATGGTTGTCGATCACTTGAAGTGGATAAGGATCCATTTCGACCTCAAGAAAGTGATGAAGAGCTAATTGGTCCTGAGGTACCATATTTAAGTGCAATTGGTGCACTTATGTATCTTGCAAATTGTACAAGACCCGATATTGCTTTTGTTTGTCAACCTACTTGCAAGATATAGCTCTTCACCAACTCGAAGACATTGGAATGGTGTTAAACACATTTTTCGATATCTTCGAGGAACAAGTGACATGGGTTTATTTTACTCGAGAGGGGTAAAATTGAATCTCCAAGGTTATGCTTGATCTTTGGATTTTTATCGATCCCCATAAGGCCCGTTCTCAAACGAGATATGTATTCACATGTGGTAATATCACGTATCATGGAAATCGATGAAAACAAACTATGGTTGCCACTTCTTCCAATCATTCTCAAGTACTTGCAATTCATGAAGCAAGTCGTGAATGTGTTTGGTTGAGAAACATGATTGAACATATACAAGAATCATGTGGATTGCCTTCAATAAAAGATTCTCCAACCATATTATATGAAGATAATGCAAAGATGTATTGCACAATTAAGTGAAGGATTCATAAAGGGGGACAACAACAAAACATATTTCACCAAAATTCTTTTATGCGCATGAGCTTCGTAAGAACGGTGAAATTGATGTCAAGCAAATCCGATCAAGTGATAATCTTGCTGATTTATTCACAAAAGCCTTACCAACTACGACATTTAAAAGGCTTACATATGGTATTGGCTTGCGTAAACTTAAAGACATTGCAAGTAAAGAAAGCGAACAAGTTTCACCCATGTTCACATGAGGGGGAGTTATTGATTAATGTATTGCACTCTTTTTCCCTTAGCTATGGTTTTATCCCATTGGGTTTTCCATGCAAGGTTTTTAATGAGGCAATCTTAACAATATTATACCCATCTTAATATTTATGAGAATAGTGTACTCTTTCTTTTACTATATTTTTCCCACAGGGTTTTTCTTAGTAAAAGTTTTAACGAGGCACAATCTCTAAGCAAGCGTCATCCAAGGGGGAGTGTTGTGAAGTATGGATGACCATGCATGTACACCAACATATTGTGTAGTTATGTACTTCCCATAGTCTATGTATTGTCATGTTCTTTGTAACCATTTCAATGTACATGGGGTGTATGTTTTAGTCCCACATTGCTAAGGGTGTATGTTTTAGTCCCACATTGCTAAGGCACATTTGTCATCATACCAAATGGCCTATATAAAGGATACTAACTTCATTGTAAGAGCACACCAAAGTTGAATGAAAACTTCCCCTTTCAACTATCTCATTTCTTCTCTTCTTTGTAGTAGTAATTTGTAGTAGTAGAAGTTAGTTGTTCTTTTACTTTCCTTCTCTAGTTCTTAGCAAGTTCCAATTTATTTTACAACATTTTGTATGCTTTTTGATGTATTTTTGATGTATTTGTTTGACTTAGCTTAATTACGTCGCAATATTGTGTGTTATGTTATATATGCCGAGCGAGGTAGTGTGACGGGAATTCGCCTAAGTAGCGTGTAGATGTGGGAACCATGGAGGCGAATGGTTAGTACACTAGGCGGTGGGTTAATATATACACAATAAATGATTAAATATGCTAAATAATCAATATGAAATGATGTATATACATGAGTGATGTGAGTGTACGCATTGGACAGTCGAAATGGTTCAGAACCGGGTGACGGAACACCTGAGAATTTGCTTGATTGTTGTGAATAAGGATATGTGTAAGGGTTTAAGTCGCAAATGTAAGTCATCAAAGGAAGACCATTTGACCGCATCTTGGTGTGACGGCCCCAAATTCCCAATGCATTTGGGTACGCCCGGTCTAGACCCGTGCAGGTCCCAAGTTGATACTCAGCGAACCTGACGAGCCTAGTCTGCCTCCAATTAATCAATTTAATAGTTTATGAAAGAGTTATTGCAATTATACGCAGCGAAAAAACTAAACAAGTATTGGGAAATAACTCAATCAAACAAAAATTAGGAAATCTATATAAATCTAGAAACCCCGAGTGTTCATAGTATCCATCTTAAAAGTGATCCTCTGTTCAATAAACAACATCGTATATATAAAACATCATACAAAAAGCAATAAACATGAATCAATCTAACCTAGTTCTGAAGTCGCATACTCTGAGAGGTCCTCAGAGAAAATCACCAAGTAGAGGGCCCTTGCCCTTGCTGCACTCTAAGATAACTGCACCCACCGTCACAAACTAGACGGTGAGCAACTAAGAGAAATCGAAAGTAATGCCAGAAGAATTTTACAGTAATTCATGAATATCAAATAAAGCAGTCTACATATCATGCGATAATTTAAAGACAGGAATATAAATAGATAAAAGTGCATGATAGGCAGACTGAAATGATAGCAATCGAAACATGCGTGTTCTACGAGTCAAAAGAGGCCATAAGCAGTCAAAATTCACAACAATAACCACAACAATCTAGTATCCAGGTTCATACAACACCAGGGGTGGTCAGGTACTCCTACAGAGAGTGGCTCGCGTTTCCCCAACTGGTGTGAGCCATATGACACATTCACAATCAGTACCCAGGTTCACACAACACTGTGGGTAGCAGTAATTCTGATAGGAAATACCCAAGTTTTCCTAACCAGTGCGGGCCACATGATACTATATCGACACACTTACGCCAAGAACACACATACCAAACAAATAAGGTAATTTGAATGCCAACAATGGATAATAGCAAGAATAGCAATAAATGATAAGGAATCACATGAGAATTTCTTAACTGGCTTACTAACGTACACAAGCTTTAAGGCAACTATACTTACCTAAACTATCGCAACCCTTATACAACACTCTCGCATTCCTAGCACGTATCCCCGAGTTTCCCGCTACTTGAAAAGGTCGAAAACTCCAATTAAATGGGTCAAGTCATTAACTAATCCTAGGTTGATACCCCTATCATTTTCCTATCGTTTTAAATGACTCGAATAACTCGACAATCAAGTAGAAAACGAATACTCTCTCTCGGACTTGAAAACCACAATAACAACCTCGACTGGGATATCACGACATCGATAATCATAATGCATGTAAGCCTACTCATGAGTTATAGGCTCGGCTCAGTTGTTAACAGGTCACGTCATAGTCTCGCGGACTAGCGACGTGACCACGACGTCACTAGCATCCAATCAACTTAAAAACACAATATCAATATCGCTCGATAGTAATGAATCAATAAGAACTCAAAATGACCATACACTGGCGAGTAGGGAAGCTTGCGGGTGTGGTCCAATGTCTGTAGAGTGCCAACACGACATGAAAAAGTCGTAGGCGTGCTCTACATCACGTCGATGATCACTCGACGCGATGAAAGTACTCACACATGAATTTGCCATTACAAAGACTCATCACCATCAATATGGACACTCCAAGAGTTATGGGACATACATGAGAGTTTTGTTCTAATCCCCGACACTCCCTTAGTCATGGCGTCTGGCGGCAGTGCCGACCATATACGATGGTTCTCGACAAGACGCGCAACAACGACATCACATGAAATAACGCTCACAAAACTCACCACCACTAATAGAGATGCTCCGGGGACTGTGAGACTCCATGATGGACATGGTAAGGTCTCCGGCAATCCCTCAAGTCATCGCGTCGATGGCAAAGCCACCGTGATAGTGATTTCCAATGACAAAATTATAACAGACATAAAATGTATAAATGATATAAATAAATAACAATGTCGCTGTTTTAGGTCACTCCAAGAGTCATGAGACACAAGTATGGACTTAAGTTGGTCCCCGACATCTCTGGTCATGGTAGCACAGCGGTGGCACGCCCACGACAACGAATTCTGGCGAGGACTCAAACAACTACAACACATGAAATAATGAATCTAAAACAGTCAAAACACAACTGGTTCAGACACACCGAAGGGTTGTAGGACACCAGCAAGGGCAAGATCAGGCCCCCAACAACCTCCCTAACAGGGTGGTCCGACCAACAACACCGCCAGTTATGGCTGTTCCGGCGAGACGACTAAAAATAGTTTAACACAAACACAACAACACCACTAGTAAAAACTGAGATTCAAACACATATATACGCAAATCTATCGACCATTCGAGGTTGTAGGATCTCTGGTGGGCCCACCCATAACCGTCCTCGACAATCAGCGGCAACTCAGGCAACTGCCCAAAACCCAATCAGCAAAATAGTAGAAAAATAGTAGAAAATTGGGTATTAGTGAATTTCGGCCATGTACACAACGGCCACAACGATGGGGGTGCTCTGGGACTGTCGAGGACTCTGATGAGTCACCGTAGGTCGTCCATGATCGATTCCCATCACAACAACTTCACTACAGTAAGGAAAAACAAAAAAAAATTGAGACAGAGTGAGAGAAAGAGAACAGATACAAGAGAGAGAGAAACCAGGAGAGTGAGAGAGCAACCTCGACTCCGACGAGGGCTCCGGTGACAACCACTAGCCATCTCCGACGATAGCATTCCCATCCCAGTCCAACAGCCCTTAAGCCCGTCCCAATAGAAGGTGCACAGTCAAGAGAAACGAAAGAGAGAGAGAGAGAGAGAGAGAGAGAGAGAGAGAGAGAGACCTCCGGCGAGCTACCCCGCCACCACTGGACCTCCGACGATAGCAGTGTGCACAACCAAGTTAGGAGAAGGAGTGGGCCTAGAAGGGAGAGAGAGAATGAACAAGAAATCAAGAGAAAAAGAGGGAGAAAAAGATAGCTCACCACCCTACTCCAGTGACCGTCGACTCCCCAACGAGATTCGAACCACCTCTGAACCAGTGAGGTCGGTGGTGTGCTCGGCCGAGAAGAGAGATGGTGGAGAGAGGAGGGAGAAAACCGAGAGGAGAGAGTGAGATCGAGAGAATACAAGGGAGGGAAGGAGAGAAGACACCTCCAGTGAGAGATCCGGTCGTCCAACGCCCGTGGTTGGCGAACCAGGGAGGAGGGTGACATTGGTGAGAGAGGTGTGAGGATGGTGAGAGTGAGAGGGACGAGAAGTACGGGTGCGTGTGTTTATATGTATATTTATATATAAAAGTGATGATGAATAATAATTCAATAGTAAAGTAGGTAATGTGTTGTCTCATTTATGGCCTTTCATCTCAACACACACACTCATCTCGAGGTCCATTTCACAGCTCCTCAAATTACAGTTGTATCACTTTAACAATCTATATCTCATAGACTGTATGTTGCATATCTATCCAACTCCCCGCATTCAAATAACGTTCTTCAATCCAGTTCGAGTCCTCGCGCGCGTAGTCCCGCCTTGTTCCTTTAAATAATTATTTAAATTATCCAAAAATTCATTTATTTGTATTTTAACAGTGTTTTACTCCCCCATTTATCTAGGCGAAGCCTCGCTCAATTTAAAATCACCCGAACAGTGCGAGAGCCGTAATGAACTACAATATTAATACACACATCACATAAACATAACATTACTTTGTTGTTGACAACCGAAGCTCGAAATACTGTCCAGTACCACGTAACCAGGTCATAGTCCTACACAAATCGGTTCAAATTTAAGGGTTTTTACAGTCTCCCCCACTTATTAGAATTTTGTCCCTGAAATTAACCTAATAAGTAACTATCTACGACTTTATCGTTCCTCTTCACCAATTCTAAAGAGATCGATAAAACTCGGATCAAGTCTTTCTTGAGTTCAAACCGGTCGTGACCCTTCAACGGAGAGACCTTTAGGTGTACATGGTCTCCCCTGAATCATATTGAAGCTCATTGTGATACTTGTCAAGTATTTCTTCTGCCATTCTGGTGCGCTCTTAAGTCTCAAACGAATCTGTCGTACCTTCTTATCATGATCATCAACAGTCTCAGGTCCAACTGCCACTACGTCCTCTGGCTCAGTCCAACAGGAGAGGAAATATATGAGGCCTATCACAAAGCGCCTCGAACGGTTGTCATATCGTTACTCACCTGACGACTATTGTTGTGCGCAACCTCACGCAAAGTAAAGGTACTGCAGACTTCGCAAACTCTATACGCATTTATTCAAATGCTATCGTGACTAGGAGGAGATCGTGGCAAAACACTGACAAAAACTCATAGCAATATGTTCCCACTTCCAATACGTTCATGTCTACTAGCATTTCGTAGCCCCTTATCTTTAACGGGATGTCCAAAACAAATCGCGTTCGGGTATATCTTATCCCAACCAACGTGTTAAGAACTTTAGGGTCTACTAAGTTTAATGGGTTTCAACCCTAATTCGTTTACCATGCGCACAACAATAGATGGAAATAACTTAACCCGAATCGAACATGGCATGCATGAAAATAAGGCAAATGGACGTTATACCCTCAACAAAGTCTCTGGATGCCCACAAGTCTGACGCAACAACAGCCTGAACGCGCTCCCTCTAGTGTTGATGGTGTTGTAGCTGAGCTTTGGCTGGTTAAGTACACCTTTTTCTGAATATGACCCAACTGTCCGCACCTGAAACAAGTACGAGTGTCTTAAGTATTATGTGTTTGGCCCTGGCCTCTTGTCGGTGTAGTCTGAATCTGCCCAGACCTCTGACCCTGTCTCGGTCTATCACCTCTTCCGGTAGACTGGCCTTATGACTGCTGCGCGAGCCACATAGGTTATGGAGGGTGACTCGCAAAGGTAGGCATCGGTGGAATTGTCAGTGTCGATCCGGTAGTCTAGGGTGCAACCGAACCCACACTCTGTGCTTTGAAATTGCGATGACGAAACCTACCCTTCCTCTAATTCTTGTCCTAATGTCGATCCTCAGGGCTAACTACTGACCTGACTAGTCCGATTTCTAGCGGATGAGTAGACAGACAACTCTCCCTCGCCAAACTCCTCTTGTACGCCCTCTATAAGGTCTCGAGCTCTGTAGAGACAACAAAACCTCCGACATCTGGTCGTAATCCCTCGGTGAAGTAATACACTCAATCAGTCTCAGAATTCGCAGATCCTCCAGCATACAGTAATAGTGATATGACCCTACCCATGTACTCCATCACGGACTCATCTGCGCTATGCCTCAACGCCATGAACTCGTTCCTTTTCGCTCGAAGGACAGTCGGCGAAAAATAATTCTGATTAAACTGGGTCTTGAAATTGATCCAGTCTCTCGAGATACCTCGGGTAGCAACGATGGTCGTCCACCAATCATCTGCCTTCCCCTGCAACATCGACGAAGAGATCGTCGCCTTTATGTGCTCCTCAATAGCGATGATGGTGTGAATCTTTTCGTGATTCTTCAAGAACAACTCTGCTGCTTTAACATCGGTACCACTGTAGAACTTCAATGGGTCGTGCCTCTTGAACTCTCTCCACTACCTAGCCTCAGCAGTGGCTCCCGGACTCTTCGCTAGAGTCATAACTGGAGTAGTCTCGGCAGTGGCCATAGGTGTGGCTAGTGTAGTAGGTGTCTCCTCTGTCTGTTCTATTGGTGGTGTTTCAACTTCAATTTGCGCAGCCTACGCAACAACCGTTCCCTCATGTATTGTCGCTAATAGAATCGGAGCCATAAATGCAACAACATTCAGAGTATCTGCTCCCCGAGTAATCGTAGCTGGCAATAGTGTAGTCGAAGTCAATGGTGCCGCAGTAACTGGTGTCCCCAATAATCGTACCAAGTCCTCAATCCTCTGTTCCTGTATGATGCTCCTCTTCGTCAATGCATGTAACTCCTCAAGACATCACGTCAAAATCGCACCAATATCATCGTTCGAACATGGCTGATCCGTCATCCTCATCTGACCAAGAGAGAGAACTCCTCGGATCAGTTTACAACTACCGCATATCATATTTATACGCATAACAATCACAACAGATATAAATCATTTATTCAACTCCACCCATTACTCCCCTAGCTAAGTTTCTACAGGATCATAGGGTTTCCATTTCTACGTTCAACCATTCCTAACTACCGTGGGTTTAAATGGCTTGTGTATTATGAATTTAAACCTGGTAAGCTCTGATACCAACTGTGACGGCCCCAAATTCCCAATGCATTTGGGTATGCCCGGCTTAGACCCGCGCAGGTCCCGAGTCGATACTCGGTAAGCCTGACGAGCCTAGTCAGCCTCCAATTAATCAATTTAACAGCTTATGAAAGAGTTATTGCAATTATACGTAGCGAAAAAAACTAAACAAGTATTGGGAAATAACTCAATCAAATGAAAATTAGGAAATCTATATAAATGTGGAAACCCCAAGTGTTCATATTATCCATCTCAAAAGTGATCCCCAGTTCAATAACCAACATCGTATATATAAAACATCATACAAACAGCAATACACAAGAATCAATCTAACCTAATTCTGAAGTCGCATACTCTGAGAGGTCCTCAGAGAAAATCACCAAGTAGAGGGCCCTTGCCCTTGCTGCACTCCGAGATACCTGCACCAACCGTTACAAACTAGACGGTGAGCAATTAAGAGAAATCGAAAGTAATGCCAGAAGAATTTCACAGTAATTCATGAATATCAAATAAAGCAGTCTAAATATCATGCGGTAATTTAAAGACAGGAATATAAATAGATAAAAGTGCATGATAGGAAGATTGAAATGATAGCAATCGAAACATGCGTGTTCTACGAGTTAAAAAAGGCCATAAGCAGTCAAAATTCACAACAATAACCACAACAATCCAGTGCCCAGGTTCACACAACACCAGGGGTGGTCAGGCACTCCTGCAGAGAGTGGCTCACGTTTCCCCAACTGGTGCAGGCCACATGAAACCTTCACAATCAGTACCCAGGTTCACACAACACTGTGGGTAGCAGTAATTCCAATAGGAAATACCCAAGTTTCCCTAACCAATGCGGGCCACATGATACTATATCGACACACTTATACCAAGAACACACATACCAATCAAATAAGGGAATTCGAATGCCAACAATGGATAATAGCAAGAATAGCAATAAATGATAATGAATCACATGAGAATTTCTTAACTAGCTTACTAACGTACATAAGCTTTAAGGCAAGTGTACTTACCTGAACTCTCGCAACCCGTATACAACACTCTCACGTTCCTAGCAAGTATCCTCGAGTTTCCCGCTACCTGACAAGGTCGAAAACTCTAATTAAATGGGTCAAGTCATTACCTAATTCTAGGTTGATACCCTTAGCATTTTCCTATCGTTTTAAAGGACTCGAATAACTCGACAATCAAGTAGAAAACAAATACTCTCTCTCGGACTTGAAAATCACAATAACAACCTCGACTGGGATATTACGACATCGATAATCATAATGCATGTAAGCCTACTCATGAGTTATAGGCTCGGTTCGGTTGTTAATAGGTCACGTCATAGTCTCGCGGACTAGCGATGTGACTACAACGTCACTACCATCCAATCGACTTAAAAAAAAATATCAATATCGCTTGACAATAATGACTCAATAAGAACTCAAAATGACCATACACTGAACGTCTGTAGAGTGTCAACATGACATGGAAAATTTGTAGGCGTGCTCTACACCACGTCAAAGATCACTCGACGAGATGAAAGTTCTCGCACATGAATTCGCCATTACAACAACTCATCACCATCAATATGGACGCTCCGAGAGTTATGGGACATACATGAGAGTTTTGTTCTAATCCCCGACACTCCCTTAGTCATGGCGTCTGGCGGCAGTGCCGACCATATACGATGGTTCTCGACGAGACGCGCAACAACGACATCACATGAAATAACGCTCACAAAACTCACCACCACTAATAGAGATGCTCCGGGGACTGTGAGACTCCATGATGGACATGGTAAGGTATCCGACAATCCCTCAAGTCATCGCGTCGACGGTAGAGCCACCGTGATAGTGATTTTCAATGACAAAAGTATACATACATAAAATGTATAAATGATATAAATAAATAACAATGCCGTTGTTTTAGGCCACTCCAAAAGTCATGAGACACAAGTATGGACTTAACTTGGTCCCCGACATCTCTTGTCATGGTAGCACAATGGTGGCGTTGCCCACGGCAACGAATTCCGGCAATGACTCAAACAACTACAGCACATGAAATAATGAATCTAAAACAGTCAAAACACAACTGGTTTGGACACACCGGAGGGTTGTAGGACACCAACAAGGGCAAGATCGGGCCCCCAACAACCTCCCTAGCGGGGTGGTGCGGCCAACAACACCGTCGGTTATGGTTGTTCTGGCGAGATGACTAAAAACAGTTTAACACAAACATAACAACACAACTTGTAAAAACTGAGATCCAAAACACATATATATGCAAATATATCGACCATTCAAGGTTGTAGGATTTCTAGTGGGCCAGGTGGGCCCACCCACAACTGTCCCCGATGACCGGCGGAAACTCTGGCAGTCGCCCAAAACCTAATCAGCAAAACAAGAGAAAAATAGTAGAAAATAGGGTATTAGTGAATTTCGACCATGTACACAATGGCCACGACGATGGGGGAGCTCTGGGACTTTCAGGGACTCCGATGAGTCACCGTAGGTCTTCCATGACCGATTCCCACCACGACAACATCACAGAAAGGAAAAATAAAAAAAAAAATTGAGAGAGAGTGAGAGAAAGAGAGCAGAAACAAGAGAGAGAAACTGATGGAGAAACCAGGAGAGTGAGAGAGCAACCTCAACTCTGACGAGGATTCCAGTGACTACCACTGGCCAACTCTGACGACGGCAGTCCCATCCCAGTCCAACAGCCCTTAAGTCCGTCCCAATGGAAGGTGCACAGTCGAGAGAGAGAAAGAGAGAGAGAGAGAGAGAGAAACCTCTAGCGAGCTACCTCGCCACCACTGGACCTCCGATGATAACAGTGTGAATGGCCAAGTTGGGAGAAGGAGTAGGCCGAGAAGAGAGAGAGAAGACCGAGAGAGAGAGAGAGAGTGAACAAGAAATCGAGAGAAAAAGAGGGAGAAAAAGAGAGCTCACCACCCTACTCTGGTGACCGTCGACTCCCCAACGAGATTTGAACCACCTCTGAACCAGTGAGGTCGGTGGTGTGCTCGGTCGAGAAGAGAGACGGTCGAGAGAGAGGAGGGAGAAAATCGAGAGGAGAGAGTGAGATCGAGAGAATACAAGGGAAGGAAGGAAAAAAGACACCTCCGGTGAGAGATACGGCCGTCCAACGCCGATGGTCGGTGAACCAGGGAGGAGGGTGATGGTGGTGAGAAAGGTGTGAGGATGGTGAGAGTGAGAGGGACGAGAGGTATGGGTATGCGTGTTTATATGTATATTTATATATAAAAGTGATGATGAATAGTAATTCAATAGTAAAGTAGGTAATGTGTTGTCTCATTTGTGGCCTTTCATCTCAACACACACACTTATCTTGAGGTCCATCTCACGGCTCCTCAAATTACAGTTGTGTCACTTAAACAATCTATATCTCATAGACTGTTTGTTGCGTATCTATCCGACTCCCCATATTCAAACAATGTTCTTCGATCCAGTTCGACTCCTCGCGCGCATAGTCCTGCCTTGTTCCTTTAAATAATTATTTAAATTATCCAAAAATTCATTTATTTGTATTTTAACAGTGTTTTACTCTCCCGTTTATCTAGGCGAAGCCTCACTCAATTTAAAATCACCCGAACAGTTCGAGACCCGTAATGAACTACAATACTAATACACACATCATAGAAATATAACATTACTTTGTTGTTGACTACCGAAGCTCGAAATACTTTCCAGTACCACGTAACCAGGTCACAGTCCTACACAAATCGGTTCAAATTTGAGGGTTGTTACACTTGGCCATCAAATAGTGCATTGAGATGAGGGTTTTGTTTGGTTGACAAATTGATTATAAAAATTCAAAATTCCCATAACCTACCACCTTTTCTCTCTCCTCTTGTGTTGTTGGACGAAAATTGGAAGGTTGGCTAGGGTTTGTTGAACTTTTGGAGATCTTTGGGAGCACTACAAGGCTTGGGAATTGATTAGTAAGTCAGATCTTCGATCTCCATATTCTTCTCTATGTATCGAGCCTATTTTCTTGAGTTTTGACGAGGTTTCCGAAGGGTTTGAGTTGGGCACACCAGCCTCTATAGTGTTGCTATGAGTTCAAATGATGGTTTTGAAACAAAAGTTGTGTTTTAGTGTGTTGTTGAGGTGTTGCTATGGTATGTGAATGGATTTTTTGGTTTTGGCAAGAAAACTCGGGATTTGCATCTCGGATGGTTTTCGTCGAGGGATTTTGTTAGATTAAGGTATTTTTGATGTTTTATGAGTGGTTTGGATAAGCGCCGACCACAAAGACGAGCCGAGGGGGAACCCAAGAAAATGTTCATTGGCTCGAACACTGCTAGACGCGTTGTGGGCGTTTACGGCCACGACGCCACTTGCAGCGCCTAAACTAGTAATGAAACACCAACCCACGCTTCATATGGTGTCATGGGGGTGTGAACGTGATGGCGTCTATTACGGCGCCCTAGACGTCGTGAGACAACGCTATGGAGACCTTATACACAGCAGCGCCTCTAGCGGCATCCGTAACAGTGACAGACAATAAATTTTAACTAAAATTGGGAAAATTTTTAGTATATTTAGGGTTGTATAACCCATTTAAATGGTTTAATGGGTATTATTATCGAAGATTTGTCATTGAGTAATGGTTTTCGAGGTATAGGGAATTGATTAGATTGATCAGGAATTCCAGTTTTAGGTTGAATTAACGGGTAGTGACATACGTTTTGTGCGTGGATTTGGACATTGGCGTTAGTGGAGCGCGGATTTGAGGTGTGCAGTAACCCAACTGAAACTCATCTGAGTATTTATTGCTTGGATTATTTGCATTCTTGTCCAGTTGTTTCATTTACTCTACTTTCCAGTATTTATTTACGGTCGGTTGAGTTTACTCCCGCAAGGTTTATTTGATTACGTTGGCATTGTGGCACACTAGACCATAGCATGTGTTATAGGGGTATACCGGACTCAACTATTGATTTTTTCTATTCACATGTCGGTGCGCCTTGGTCTACACCGGTTACCGAGCAGACAACAACGATTTTAGTCAGTTTAAGTTTACTCACTGGCGATGCCTAGGTGATAGTCTGAAGCATGATACTAGTTTGACCTAAATCATGCACGCACTTTGTTTATCCCAACTGCCTGATTCTTTTCTTCTGCTTGTTTATTTAATAGTCTTTTGATTCCAACATTTATTTATATTATTTACTCTTTGAACTTCCTTAGGATTACTCACTCTGGACTCGGCATCTATTCTGTTGTGATGGCTGAGTGCAAACCCCAGTACGAGCAAAGGGAAGGTTAAGCTTAAGGATTTCTTCTGATTAATATGCTACTCCTTACTCGTATGTTTGTTTACTTTGTTTGTTTTATGTTGGGTTTTAGGACTTAAGTGCATATGGACTTGTATATGACCTATTTAGGTCATTTTGATGTTTTGACTAGACATGACTGATGTTATATATGATGCTGATTTTGATGGGTTTTCCACATTAGGAATGATGCTCTCACATAATTTACAGTTCTTTGATATAATGATTTACTGATTAAACTCTTCCGCTGAATTGTTTAAGGTTTAACAAATGATTTGAAATCTATAAGCTAACTGATATAATATAAACTGAGAATAGTTAGTGATAAAATGATTGACAGATGATTTGGCACGTGTAGAACATGACTAGGCCAATATAGGTAGGGTTGTGTGTCCATGGCGTATGATGTGGCGGGTTTCGGATTTTGGGGCCTCTACAATTATAGAGTTGAGATTTTTAATGTGGTGATAGATACTTAATTGCAGGAATTGAATAATAAATTTAATAATCACACTGTGGAGTTATTTATTCTTAGCTCAGCTTTGGAATCAAGAGAGATGCGCAAATCATTTAGAATTGATGATATGTGCAAGATGGTACAAAAGTTCTATCCGCAAGACTTTTTAGAATATGAAATGATGCAAGTGAGACTGTAGTTTGAGCATTTTGATTTTGTATGACAACTTCCTGATTTTCAAAAGTTGGTTACTATTTCTGATTTATGACAATATGAGAAAATCAAAAGTTTATCCACTTGTGTATAGAGTAGTAACTCTCATTCTCACTATTCCAGTTTCAACAGCTACAATGAAATGGCCTTTTTCGGCTATGAATATAGTTAAAACTAGGCCACGCAACAAGCAAGAAGGAGTTCTCTCTGACTATTTACTTGTATATATTGAAAAAAGAATTGCCAAAGAATTCGACATAAATTCTCTTATAGATGATTTAGCTAACATGAAAGTGAGGAAGCCTAAATTCTTTTGAAATATAGTGAACTTCTTTGATTTTTATGTTTTTCTTTATATGATAACTAGCTATATTCTTTTTATTATATTTATGTTTTTTTAAAAAATACTATGTGTATCTGAAAATTTGAAATTTAGACATAAGTTTCTCAAAAAAAAAATAGATATGGGTTGGCCCCCCCTGAAGGCCAAGTCTGGCACCACCCCTGTTCGTACATGTCATGTGCCACTTCGCTATACATATATATTGATGCATTAACGTACTTGTCCTAAGAGATAGAAGTCGAGGAATGAGAAACTTCAAAACTTACCTAGCTAATCTCATCTTTCTAATTTTTTAAGTATCTCAGTTTTCTTATTTTTCTTATTTTTTGTTTATTATTTATTTCTATTATTAAATTATATTATTGTTATATCCTGTCTTCGAGAAGTTTTTACTTCTAAAAGTTCTAACTTTTTTCTTGGGAAGAGTTCATGCAATGAAGTATAATGTATGCATCTATTACTAATTAATGACATGTAGAACTTCAAACCATATGGCTATATACATGGAATGGAGTGTTTAAGTTTTTTTCCCTATAAATATCACCTCTCATCCATTCTTCTTGCAATTCATACGAACTTGGCTTTCTAGGCATAACTGGTAAGGTAAACCATCGAACAAGCTTACATCTCCTTCCAATGGGATCGTGAAAACTTTTTTATTTACAACTTTGTCTCTAATTTTTTTTGTTTATTAATTAATTATTTAGATGATGTGTTTTGTATCCCCACTAGCAATTCTGATGACAAAACACTGTTTTGATATATAGATGTGTACTTCCCTGGCACCACGCATTAACTCATCAACTTTGGTATCTGATCGATTATCATGGATTCTCACATCTCCCATGCACAGAAGGTATAAGATACATATATCTATACCTAATTAATCACATGCCATGAGTACACTATTTAGAACCATTGGATTTAATTCAACACATTAATCGATGCAACATAAATGCATTGTACATTTAATGCACAATACATTTTGAGGGGTTCCCATGGCATGAGTATATAGTTGGTCTCCATTGTAGAATTTCTCATATATATATATATATATATGAGAGAGATTACATATTAATTCTTTTACAAATATTATTTATGTTACAAATGTGCAGGTTAAAGCTTTGAAAGGGGAGTTGGATCGTTTACATAAAGAAAATGAGAAGTTGAAAATGATGATCGAGGTTATGTGTAGTCATTGCAACACACTTGAAGCTCAAATATTGCGTGGAAAGAACTACTTCAATGATCATGAGTATTGTTTAAAGGTTAAAAGGATTGGCAACGTCGCAGACACAATACCAAGGTCACCCATGTCTTTGCTAGGGAAAAACTTGAGAAAAATGGTTCGGTGAGTTGCAGTGGTAACACTCTTAATATAGTCACTGATTTAATTAGGGCGTACGTGCTCAATGTTAATAATATTATTTTTAATTGGTTGATATTATAGGTTTTTAAACCAATGAATGAGAGGAAGAAGAAGAATAAAAATTATGCACTTGAAGATAAATCAAATATTGGAGACTAAAAATTCTTGTTTCGGTTATCCCAAAAAATCAGCCACACAAATAAAAAAAATCAACTTTTTCTTGCAGGAAGTACCATCGACAAGTGCCTTTGATGATATCTCTCGTCTTTTTAAACAGGAGGTACTGTTTCAAACTAGAAAATAGGCACTCGAATGTTCACGAGACAGGTCGTGCAAGAAAGTTTGTCCTGGTTACAAAGAAGTTTGATGCCGGAGGGAATGACCGTAGCGGAATGGTCACAATTGTGTGTGAGAGATCCAGAACATATAGGGTACTTCCCAATGAGTTGGAATTGATAAAGTTGGACTAATTGATAAGATACCACTAAAGTTGACAAATAGAGAGGAAGAGGAGGACAACACAAGACCGAACACTGGTACAAAAAAATGTTAGTGCCCTTTTCTTATTTAACTCAAGGAACACCCGAACTCATATTGGTATGTAAGTGTTGTATGCAGCAAGCACAACCACAACTCTACGAATTTCTTGGAAAGGCACTCATATGCTGGAAAATTGACTCAGGATGAGGCTGCTATTTTGGATCAGATGAGTAGGGCTAATGTTAGGTCAGGACAAATCTTAAATACTTTGAGGCAAAGGGATAAGAACAATGCTTTAACATTGCGGACAATATACAATGCACAACAAAGGAATCAAATTAAAGAAGCCGATGGGAGAACTTAAATGCAACAACTCTTACATTTATTATAAGGCAATATGATCTGTCATGGCATATGAAAGACCCCGAACTGAATGCAGTTACAAACTTGTTTTGGTCCCATCCTGACTCCATCAACTTGTTGAGGTGTTTTCTGTACGTTCTTCTAATGGATTGCGCATATAAGACCAATAGGTACAGATTGCCATTGTTAGAGATTGTTAGGGTCACTTCAATAGACATTACATTCTCGGTTGGGTTTTGTTTCTTATCATTAGAGACTAAGTTCAACTACACATAGGCATTGAACATTTTGAGAGGTTTACTATATGGGTGGCCTACACCTAGTGTTTTTGTCACTAATAGAGGATTGGGCCTTATTAATGCAATCGAAGAAGTTTTCCACAATGTTCCCACCAGCTTTGTACGTGGCATATCAACAAAATGGTGTTGACCAACACCAAAAAGATGTTCGCACGAAATGTGGACTTTCAACTCTTCAATAAGAGGTGTACGGATTTAATTTATGCTACGACCGAAGCATCATTCGAGATTATGTTGGCTAGCTTACATGCTTAGTATGCATATGTGAAAGGTCTGCTCAATTATTTGGAGGATACTTGGTTGCAGGATTACAAGAATAGATTTGTACGTACATGGACGGACCCGTTTTTTCATCTTGGAGAAACCACGATGCAAATGGTTGAGCCTGCACATTCCACTCTCAAACAACATCTCGGCACATGTACTGCAAACTTTGAGGCGTTATGGAGTGTAATTTATGGAATGCTAGACATACAATATAACAAGATCAAATCATCGTTTGAGGTTAGTTTGGATGTTGTACAACATGGATATATGGATGGATTCTATTGTTGTTTGCAGCGTTATGTATCTCTGAAAGGGCTTAAGTTGATTCGTAACGAGGTTAAATATGGGGTGAATGTTGGGATAGATCAGAGCTTATGTGGTTGTGACCAACGTACCACTTGTAGGCTTCCGTGTGCACACAAGCTTAATGTACATATTTTGGCCAATTCACCTATACTACTTGAAGACATACACGTGTTTTGGCATAAGTTGAGTATGGTACCCGATGCATCAGTGAATTGGAATGCCTATAACTTTAATGACGAGCTTCAGAGAGTTGTGTATAAGTTTGAAACATTCGTTGATGAGGATTCGCATGTTAGGATTATTCAACAACTAAGAGAGATTAGTTGTCCTTCCTTAGCACCAGGTATTGCACCACAAGCAAAAGTGAGGACAAGGGGGAGACGGAGTCTTGATAGCTTTAGTAATTTTGTTATAGTGAGCAAGAAAATGAAGAAATGGAAGAGAGGGATGAAGAGGAAAGTCGAGGAAGATGATACATCTATGATGAGAGATCCAAACGGCTTTGAGTATGTACTTACACCCGCTAAGGCAACCAATGCGCGAAGGAAAGGAAAGCAAGTTAGGAATAAAATACATCGAACATGTGGGGCATCTATGGGAGTATCTGAGATTGGATTCATTCATACTATACAGCCAGATTAGATTCAACATGTTGAGACTACAGTTAATGTGGATAGCGATGGTAATTGCGGTTTCCATTGTGTTGTCGCCAGTCTTAGATTCTCAGACATAGATAGTTGGAAGAGGGTTAGAGCACCTATAGTTAATGAACTAGAAGAGAACCAAGCCTTTTGGAAGAATTTGCTTGGAAGTTACTTCGACCAGGTTAGGGGAGCTGTGAAATTCTATGAAGGTATGGATTTTGAGTCTTCCAGATATGGGACTTCTAATTGCAACAACATTTAATGTTGTGCTTGTCAACGTATCATACGGTTGTTGCATGACATTTCTTCCTCTATGTAATGCCCCTCCGCCTACGAAAGTTCGGGTAGTTATTAGCATTACAAATGTCAATGGCAATCATTGGATTAGGGTAAGTTTTTAAAGTTTGTTTCAAATTTGGGTTAATATGTCAACAAAAGTTACTTATTCCTTCTTTTATATTGCTCTTCCAATTGACAGGTCATATTCAAGCCTAATGCACCGGTACCCCATATTCTTGGTGTGGAAGACCTTCGCGAATGTTGATTCTCAAGGGTGGGGTATTAGTATTAACATCCAAGCACAAGTTCTAGTTCAATCTTCTCATCTACACACGCCCTCCGTGGTAGACTTAGTGTCACATTAAGCAAATCACATAGTATATTATTTTTGTAATGTTCTACAAACTTGAATTAATGTTGTTGAATGGATATTATGTCTTCCAAACTTGTCATGTTAGCCATGTTACTTTTGTGTACTTTTGTTGATGTAACTTGAATTGATGTTGTTGAATGGATAGCCTACTTAGGTGTCATTGCATTGGATGCTTGAATCCATGATATGCTAAGTTTTTCCTTTCATGTAAGGGTTCGGTAATATAGGTCTGACAACTACCCCCCAGTCTCAAACATATAGAATCGTGACTACCCATAAGAATCTTGGTCATCTAGGATTGTGACCAGCCAACAATGGGGTGCCTAAAACACTTCAATTACATGACATCGAGATATGTGATAAGTAACGGTGACCTATGACCGATACTTCTCATATAGGTTTTGGCTACTGGACCATGACTATGACTAAGTATGAGGTGCCCAAATAAACTCGGTGGTGCCTAGACGAGACTTAAACCATAGTAACGGAACAATGTAATCGATAAGCTGTCCAAAATTGCGGTATTACGTGGCCGAGTCAATGTGTGTAATCGTTGCATGTTAGACTTGGTCATAGCAAATCGAGACCTTTCATTACCGTTCGGTGATGTACAACCGAAACCATTTGTTAACTAATCAGTTAGGTCCGATTGAGGCTATAGCCCTTCCCACACCAGACTTAGGACTATGCATAGGGCACCCAAATCAATTCGGGTGTGCCTCGATGAGACTGATACCATAATTATGGAACAATGTAACCAATAAGACATGTAAAATTGTGGTATTAAGTGGTCAAGTCATTGTGTGTAATTGTTGCATGTTAGTCTTAGTTATGGATTACCAAGACCTTACTTTACACTTCGGTGGCATACAACCGAAATGAGACGTTGAGTTAACGGTTAGGTCCGACTGAGGCTATAGCAAAATCCCTTCCAACACCATTCAGAAGACTATGCATTGGGTGCCCAAATCAATTTGGATGTGCCTCAACGAGACTTATACCATAATTACGGAACAATGTAACCGATAAGCTGTGCAAAATTGCGGTATTAGGTGGCCAAGTCATTGTGTGTGATCGTTACATGTTAGTCTCAGTTATGGATTACCGAGACCTTACTTTACGCTTTGGTGTCACATGACCGTGATTTATACATTAGTTGCGGTTGTGCATGATCGAGACTATATGAAATTTGGCAAAATTGGCAATAGTCGAATGTAGGTGACCGAGCTCAATGGACCAATCACAGAGTTGCATAACCGAGAATTCTTAATAGTTGTCGCTCCTGCGTGGTCGTGGATTTCTCTGTGGTAATTTATGGCGAACATAACAGTGAAAAAATACAACAAAAAATAGTAGTAGTAGAACACATCAATTCAGAGACAATAAGACATACCATACCACAAACAAATACCAACAAGTCAAACATTATCAATTCAACAAAGAATACCAAACAAGTTAAGCAATACAAATTAACAAGTCAAACATCATCAATCATCAAATACCAACAAGTCAAACATCATCCATCATCGATCAAACAACAACATGTTTTCACTTAAGGCTTTTTTCTTTCTTCTCCTTTTGACAAACATATGTTGTCGTCATGAGCTTCCTCTTTGGCGGCTGGTTAGAACTTGGGGTAGGCACGGGGGCATTCCCTATCACAGAAGGCAGGATAGAACTTGGGGTAGGTACATTTTTTGTTGTGGTGTTGTCATGTTGTAAAGGAGCAGTAGGTGCACGACGCGCGCCGAACACGTCAAAGTAAATTACTCGATTTCTATACCACAAACCAAAAGATTGCAGTAGCGGTAAACTCGGGGTCGAACCTCAAGGACTAGGTAACTTAAATTAGACTTCTAGGGGAGAAGAGGAAACAAAGAATTTTATAAAACTTTTGAGAACTTTGAAAACTTTGAAGATAAAGAAATTCAAAGAGAGTGAACTCCAAGTATTCAGCTTTACGGTTTTTGCCATACAACTTGGGAATGATTTCATTAATCCTTGGCTTATAAAAGATATGAAACTTAACTATGATCTAGTGCAGCTATAGACCCGGTGATGTACTCGGTTCCTCGCACTTCCTAATCTCGACAGCCAAGGTACGACCGTTGACTACTTCCCTAACCAAGCACGCAACCTGATTGCTATTGCTCCAAATTTAACGCGTTGGCCGCCTTGCTTTAATTCGTGAAGGCACTACACCTAAACAACTGGATCGTTAGTGCTCCTGATTTAGCCTAGATCCCTAAAGTACTTGACCAAATGACCAACTGTCACAAGAATGAGTCTACCGCGTGAGGACGGACATTTTGACTTCAATAACTAAGGATAATAAACCTAATATGCATACACAGACCTTTACACACAATCAAATCTAACCCTAGGAATAAAAATAGTACCAAATAGAATAAATCATAGAAAAGAATAAAAAAAACAATAAGCATAGATAAACCTTATAATGAAATCCCAAGTTGCAGACTTGACCGATTCACCTTCAACCTAGAGGGGGGATTAGCTAGACATAATCAAACCAAAACCCTAGTTTCTAATGCAAAACAAAAGATAAAATAAAGGTCCTTTCGAATTAAAGTCTAGTGGTATTTATAGGGAAACCCCAAAGAGGGTTTAAAACCTAAAAATCCCAAAAGAGTGTAAAATTCTCGAGTTTTCGATTTTCATGTTGTGGCACCGTGTTGGCACCGTGAGGATTATGTGCTGCGGCGTGTGGCCTGTTCTACTGGTTCGTGCGGCGCCTTGGCAACAACGCGACGTCATATTTCGAGCTCTCTGGTCTACACGTCGTCATTCGCGTCATGGCTATTCTCATGGCGACACATATGCGGTGTGAATTTTGGATGCCTCTGGTTTAGATGTATGCAAGTGGCGTCGTGGTTGTGTATGTCTACACCGTCCTGACGGCTGCTCTGAACTACGAACTGTCTGACTTGTCCTGCAATTTTGAGCCACTTCGAGTCCGAATCCCATGATGCTCATGAGTGATAAAAAATATCCGTCTCGAAGTCTTATTTCCAAAAAAACCAACGATGAGTCATTACAACTTGTGATGTGAAAGTTATCGCTTGTGAACTGAACAATGTTCAAATAGGTCCGAAACACACTATTGGTCCAAATACGCCTAATTCGCATAAAATCCCTGAAATACATAAAACAAGCATTTATCACCACAAAATAAGAAAAATATAGTCCATTAACACCTGATAACCTATACTAACTAATGCCTAAATGAACACTTATCAGTGCACTCAGTGTAGTGGTGTTGGTCGTGGTAGTGGTGGTGGTACCTGTACCAAGACCCCTACCCGTCAAGTAGTCCACGACATCATTCGCCATTTTCTCAACAGCCTCTATTTTGGCCATACCCACCGACAAGTCTATCCATGCCAATACGTTGTTTAATGCTCGTCGATTACGCTGTTCAAAACCAATAGAGAAATTATGAATAAATAATAGAAAATAAATGCGATAAACCAACTTAAATTCAA
Organism: Stephania japonica; assembly: GCA_039657345.1. Taxonomy (NCBI): domain Eukaryota; kingdom Viridiplantae; phylum Streptophyta; class Magnoliopsida; order Ranunculales; family Menispermaceae; genus Stephania; species Stephania japonica. Next base: position 41,333,393 of record CM077559.1, read on the forward strand.
ATGCCTACAAGCTTTTTACCTCCAATAACTCATTGTCTGCAACCTTGTCGACGAATTCATCGCTGTGCATTGGATTCTTAGTGGTAGGATATGAAACTCGTGTGAACCATAGCAAATATTCTGGTGCAACCATGAACTCGAACCTCGCCTCCTCCCCTCATTCTTCAACGGAGACTAAATGGCTACGCCACCTTTCCCAATTCTCCGGTTGGAATGAGTACTTAACAAAGTATTTCATTGCAGTGCAGCCTCAGTTTGCTTCGAAAAAGCGATATGGAGATGACGGTATTCCTTGAATAAGGCCAAGCTGACGAAGGAACCTCTCCGGATGGTATGGCTCCACAACTTCCATGTACTTCAGACAACCAAAGTAGAAGGTCATCAGTAGAACAATACCGCCTATCCTGATATCAGTGTATGGATCCCACGTCACCTACACTAATGAAATAAACAATTTATTAAAATATAAGTGTGATAAATTGGAATACCAAAATCAAAGTAATAAAATAAACCTTACTTGGCTGCAACCTATCAAGGGTCCTATGAATACTACTTAGCTTGTCCACGTTAGCTGCCGTCTCGTGTTTCTGTACCCACGTCGAGATACATGGTTGAAGGTGGTCCATGTATTTCACATTCAACGCAGCAAGCTGGAGTGGGAAGTGCTCGTATACCCATCTTTTAAATAAAAATCAACAAAATTTAAAAAGTAGTGGATTTGTATTGGTCGGTTCACAAGTAATGAGCACGAAATATGTACCTCGAGCAAAGTCAGGTATCCTGCAATCTACGACACTTCTACCCTGGTGGCTGACCCTGATATGACGGTAAAGATAAGCTAGAGTAGCAGCACCCGACCTCATCCAAGTTCTCCAGAAGCTTCAGTAATGCAATTGAAACTCGTGACCCACTCTTATCAACGAATAGGGTGCAAGAGATCAAGTACAAAAAGTATGCACGTGTAGTGCTTTCTACTGGAGGGTACGTAGTAGGAGAACATGAAATACTGGAATTAGTGAACTTGAACTTAGGTGAGCAAAAATGACTCTTCAACCAAACTACTCACACTGTGAGACCTTTTGTAATGTTAACGTCTTCCTCTGCTTCATTAAGAGAAACCCCGAGCAACTTCGAAACTAACTCAATCGCTTCCTTGCGGAACTCCTCTATTTACCTTGAAAACTTCTCAATCGCCACCACCTTGCCCGTTACTGGGATCTTCAGTAAAATGCTTACGTCCTAGAGCGTGATGACATTTCACTAAATGGTAAGTTAAATGTATTGGTCGCCGGCTTCCATCACTCGACAAAGCTGATATCAACTCCTTATTGCCCTTCCAATAGGAGCAGTCTATGCAATATGCAATAAAAAACATAACACGTATAATCCTGATTTCTACCCATCTCTCATCGCTTCCAACTAGGATTCTAATCAATTCCTTTAGGTTTTCACATCTAAAGCTTATTCAATAGGTTTAAAATAAGGTTTTCCTCAAATTCGAGCCCTAGGTTTACCTATACCTAGGCTCCGATACCAAAATGTAACAACCCATTTTCCAAATATACCGCCACGGGGGCCAATGTGGACCCATAATCTATCTTACCAGCGACAATTATGCTCCATATTAGATTATATCCTCCATTTTATTCTTTCAAACCTTATTAATTATCAATTTACTGATTTAGTTGTAACGAACTCTAATCATATGCCAATTCATCATTTAATCCTCAAATTACCATAGCGGAAGTCTTACTAACAAATTAACTCATATAATAATAATCAAAATGTGTGATACAAACCATAAACCTAGTGTGAAAAACCCATATGATAACCAAAATTACCTCAGATGTCACAAAATATCAAAATATATAAGGTATTAAAGTATCTCTCATCCCCAAACCCAAAATGAAAACAATATATGTATAATATAAACGTACAAGTCAGGCTATGTATATCTGAATCAATTGTACTCTGAGAGCATGCCCTTGCCCTAACTCGTATTAGGATCTGCACTTAAGCCATCATAAAAGGCAGATGGCGAGTTCAGAAACCAAGGAAATTAAGTGAGCAATACTGAAAGTAAATACTGGAATTTAAATAAAACAATTAAATAAACATGCGAAAATAAATACAGGCAACTGCGCTCATCTCATGGATAGATAATAGTAAAAGCTCAAAGTGTGTTCCTAGAGCCTAGTGCCAAACTAGCACTATAATTCAGACTCTTCCTCTGAACACTTTCGTCGAGTCTGACTCAAGTAGGACCAATATCTGGAACTGTTAGGTAGCCGACGTTACACCTACAACGCACCGACACATGCCACGATGTGATTCTCAAGTCGCGCTATTCACCGAGACCGATTTGGTAGCACATGTTATGGCCTAGTGGGCATACACACTAAAATGGCACGAAGGGAACACCGCTCAACACTGTTTGTTAAACTACTACTAGAGTAGATTATTGAAATAACATAAATTGAATTCAAATGACAAAAGAAGTAAATACTCAAGTAATTTCAGTTATGATACTATACACCTCAAACCGTGCTCCGTATGTCGAAAACAATCCCCAGTTCGACTCTGCTCTCGACTCAAAATGAATGCCTGACACCCGATTATAGTCTCCTAAGTCCCTAGTGTCTGAATAAACCATTTTAAGTGATTTAGTATCAAATTAATTGATTTTATATTGCAATAAAAAAAATTAGAGTTTTATTCCAATTTTTAGTTGGGACACATTTTTTGGGTTACATCGGGGTATCAAACCACCCAAAAAAACCTCAATTTTCAAATCCTTTTTCTAATTTCTCACATTTTTTTGGATTTTTCTAATTTTTTTATAATTCTCTAGTTGTTTTTCATATTTAATTTTTACAAAAATTTAGTTCGGCTAAACCGGACTAGGTTCATCTGGGCCCGGTTCGGCCCAATCGAACCGATCGGGTCTAGGCCAGCTTGGCCTAACCTGCTCTTATCGAGACTAGGTCGGCCTGACCTGCCTGGGGCCCAAGAGAAGGGATGCACATGGGCTGGCACAGCCCAAGAGAATGGATGCACACGGGCCGGGCCCGTGTGCATCTTCTTCTCAAATCGCCTAGAGACGTTGTGCGTCTCTGGTTTGATTTCCCCTTCTTTTTTTTATTTGATATCAGTTGCAAGGGGAGACGACGCCCATGTCGTCTCCCTCCTCGAACGACTCGAGCTCCCCAAGCCACCACCACCACTACTACTACCACCTCAATGACCACAAAAACTCAACAAAGCCAACAACAACAACGCCTAAAACAACAGCGCCAACATCAATAATAAAGGCTCACCTTCGCCTCCTCTTGCCTGAGCTCAATCCCTAACCTCGATCTTTGTCTCCAGTTTTGATCTTTGCTCTCTCTCGGTCAATCTCTTTTTCTTTCTTTTCTCTTTCAATTTCAATTTTGTGAGAAATGATGAATTGGTTAGGTTTGTTTGATATTTTGGGGATTGGACAAATGACCAAAATACCCCCATCCTTATCTAAACTTTCTTCTCAAATAAATGCCCTTATTGGTCATTTCACATTTCTTTTTAATTTCTTATTTTAATATATATATATATATTAAATTACATATACATATATATATTCGCCTATACTTTCGCGCTTACAATTTTGTTGTGCGCACTAACGAGTGCACTCGAACATACACACTCTCATATGACCTAACGCGTGTCGCCTACGACCCCACGTCACTAAAAATCCACCAAATTTACTACTTTATCACATTTAATTCATTTCATGTGTGTATTATTTCCCCCGGCCTAGTATTTCGTCTTTTAGTCTACCCGAAACTCGCGTCGACACACATATCAAGGCGAATACTTAACACACAATTTCGCACATCAATTGAAATATAATTACACATATCACGATGTCGTTTTATCTATTTGAACGTAAAAATTTCAAATTAGATAAATCAACACACAAAATAACTATTTACCTAACTCCATGCATGCTCTAACCTAGCTACGGTTCCCACGAGCGTCTGAGATGTCCGCCACATCTGTAACACGTCATAAATAAAGGCGAATTAAATTCAGGTTGTTAGAGTTCTTCCCAACTAGGTGAAATTTCGTCCTGAAATTTAAATTAAACTTAAATACTTACTAGCAAATAAGTGGGGATACCGTCGTCGCATGGTAGACTCAAGCTCCTAGGTGAGTCCCTCAGTTCCATGGTATTGCCAACGAACTAAAACCTTCGAGATCTCTTTATTCCTCAGAGTCTGAGTCCTCCTATCCATGATCCCCATAGGTTGCTCATCATATGACACGTTCGATCGCACCTTAATCTGACGTACGTCAATCATAGGTCTCGGTTCTGACCTGGCTAGCCTTAACATGGATATGTAAATACTAGATGTACCCCCGCTAACTGTGGTGATAACTCTAGACGGTATGCCACCCTTCCGATGTGTTCCTCACGTCTGAACAATCCAATGAACCTTGATGCCAGTTTCCCCTTAATGCCAAATCTCTAATGATCCTTCCAGGGCGAAACCTTCAAGTACATCATGTCCCTAACCTTGTAGCTCATACCCTCAAGGTACTTATCTGTATATTTCTTCTGTCTTTTCTACGCCGCCAGAAGCCTCTGCCTGATCGGTCTCACCTTCTCAGTGTGATCCACAACAACTTCAGGTCCTATAGCCGTTGTATCCTCCGTTGATGCCCAACATGCTAGTGACCTGCAGGGCTTACCATATGGTGCCTCAAACGGTGGCATCCCGATACTCGCCTGATAGCTGTTGTTGTACGCAAACTTGCACAACGACAGATAATCCTCCCACGATCCACCAAACTATATAATACATGCCCTTAGCGTATCCTGAAGAATCTGAATCAATCGCTCTGACTGCCTGTCAGTCTGAAGATGAGTCTGAGGATGGTATATAGTATTGAACTGTAGTTGAGTGCCAAACTACACCCGCATACTCTTCCAAAGCCTCGAAGTCAACCTCGAATCTCTGTCATAAATAATGGAGACTGGTACACCGTGCAATCTGACAATCTCTCTCTCAAAGATACTGCTCAGTTTTGTAACTGAATATCTCATGGCGATCGGTATGAAATGTACCGACTTTGTCAACCTGTCGATAACTACCCAAACTACATCATGTCTCCTCGTAGTTTGCAGTAGGCCACTAACAAAGTCTATGGTCATGTGTTTCCATTTCCACTAAAGAATGGGCAGCAGCTGTAGCAACCTACCTACTTTCATGTGCTCAGCCTTCACTTACTGGCAAATATGACAATTCCAAACGTACATCCCACGTCAGCTTTCATACCTGGCCACCAAAATAATCGTTATAAGTCATGATACATCTTGGTTCGACCAGGATAAATAGTAAATCATGACAGGTGTACGTCCTCGAGAATACTGTTCCTGAGCTCTGGTATCCACAAATAACCCATGTGTCTCACGCACCCCTCTGGACCCTCAGACCACTTTGTGCACCCCAGATCCTGAGCCAGTCCACTAATCTGTAAATACCAACCTTCAAATCTCTGCAACTCAGCAACCCGCTTAAGAGACACTGTAGAAACTCGCATCTGACAACAAATGTGTAGCTCAGCAATAGACTCTATCACACACAACACTGACGCAGCCTCAAGCAACCCATTTTTATGTGTCATATGTCGCAGTCCCGTCTGGCTCTCGATGTCGCTCCTGCTTAGCGCATCAGCTACCATATTTGCCTTACCCAGATGAAACTAAATGGCGAAGTCATAGTCTTTTAATAACTCGAACCATCTCCGCTGTCTCATGTTCAACTTTCACTGAGTGAACAAATACCTCAGACACTCGTGGTTGGTAAACAACACTAACCACTCACCATAAAAGTAGTGCCTCCAGGCCTTCAGTGCAAGCACGATCGCCGCAAGCTCCAAGTCGTGCACTGGATAACCTTTCTCATGAGGTCTCAATCATCGTGATAGATTGGCCACTGGGTGTCCATCCTATGTCAATACACATCCCAACCCAGTGCCTACCGCATCAGTGTAAACCGAGAATTCTCTTCCTGGCACTGGTAGTACTAAAACTGGCGTAGAAATCAACTATCTCTTCAGCTCCCAGAAAGCATCCTCATACTCCTATGACCAATCAAATCTGACATCCTTCTTGGTCAACCTAGTCATCAGCGCTGTAATAAGTGAAAAATCCTGCACGAAACGAATGTAATACCCTGTCAAATACATACTCGGGTGTCCTCTAATCAATAATGGCTCAAATCTTGTCACCATCAACTGATATTCCCTGATCGCTGATGACGTGCCCCAGAAAATTGACTTCACTAAGCCAAAATACACACTTACTGAACTTGGCGTAAAGTCGGTGTTATCTCAGCGTCGCCAACACCTCCCTGAGATGCCTCTCGTGCTCCACATAACTCCTATAAATCAGGATGTTGTCGATGAAAACTATGATGTATCGATCCAAAAATGGCCTGAGCATCTTGTGCATCAAATCCAGGAAGATCGCAAGCGCATTAGTTAGCCCAAACGGCATAATTGTAAACTCGTACAACCCGTATCGCGTACTGAAAGCGATCTTCTTAATATCTCCCTCTCGAATCCTCAACTAGTTGTATCTTAATCTAAAGTTAATCTTCAAGAAAAATTTGGCTCCTGCCAACTAATCGAACAAGTCATCAATCCTGAGAAGTAGGTAACAGTTCCAAATCGTCACCTGATTCAACTTCTTATAGTCTATACACATCCGCATCGAGCCGCCTTCTTCTTTACAAAAAGAACTGGAGCTCCCCAAGGTGACATGGTAGGGTGTATGAATCCCTTATGTAGTAACTCCTCTAACTTGGTCCTCAACTCCTCTTGCTCTGATGCTGACATCCTATATAGTCTGCTGTAAATCGGCTGAGTCCCCGGAATTAGCTCAATGTCAAACTAAATAACTCTCGGTGGTGGCAATCCTAGCAAATCTTCAGGAAATAGTTTGCGAACTCACAAATAATCGAGACATCCTTTTAATCACTGTCCTAAGCTCTAACTCAACCATAGCAGCGTACGCCTCCATCTCTTGTGATGTTGCTAATCTGCCTCGAGTGATAAGTAATGCAGTCGCAACTTTAGAAAATGAAAACTCTGGAATCCCCTTGATGTAAAACGTCACAGTTTTGCTGAAACAGTCAATCAGTGCATGATAAGATGATAACCAATCCATATCGAACATCGCATTGAACTCCAGGTATTCTAATACTCTCAAATCAGCTAGTAACTTATGTCCCTCTATCTCAACCACACAATCCCGACAAATCTGGTTAGGGTAAATCTTATCCCCAGTTATCGTACTGAGAACAATATGTGTATCTAAAGTCTGTGCATCTAACCCTAACACTCCTACCATACGTCCAGATATAAAAGAAAATGTGTTGCCTAAAACAAACATGACATGCCTAAAAGTACCACAGATAGTAACATACCCTCTATGAGCTGTTTGGTCACCTCCCGGTCTGGCTGTGCAACCCTTAAAGTAGTTGTTTATGCCTTCTTTGTGCTTTGACCAGTTTGTGGTGGTACTAGTGTTGGTCTGGTACATTCTGCCACAAGATGTCCCACCTGATCACAACGAAAATAAGCACGAGTGTTTAATCTGCCAATAGTCCTCTGACTTTGCGCCTGATTGTAGCCTCAACTCTGGCCTATCTGACCCTGACCCCTATCCTGCCTCTGCTGCTGTCTAGGTTGATCAATTGGTGCAAAAGCATTTAAATAAGCTACCTTACAATCATCACACCTGTCTCGGTCATCCCAACAATCTTTGTCGTCTCTTCGAACCTGGTTTGACTGCTAATCATCTCGATGATTTTGCTGACCTCGCAGTGCAGTCTGAACCGCTAATGTACTAGCCTTTTGTACTATATATGTCTCCTGCAAAAGAGACCAGTCATAGACCTCTAATAAAGTATGTGCTCCACTAGAAACAATTTTGGTAGTTATCCTCTCGTCCGGTACTTGGACAAAGTAATATATTTGTAACCTGTCGGTCCCTGCCAGACCCATAGAGTAAGACAAAAGATATATGTACCTCTTCATGTACTCGGTAATAGACATATTGCCCTGAACCAGTGTCAAGAACTCCTCTCTCAATCGAATTTTGACCTCCATAGGTATATACTTATCCATAAATAACACTTAAAAGCCCATGTAGTAACCGTAGTGTTGGGTTTTGGGGTTCATGCGCAGCGGAGATTACAAAACAATTTTGACAAAAACCCCAACAGGATCTGAATCTAATTCCATTAAAAATGCTTAAACTATGAAAGCTTAATCATACCTCGGTCGCAATGTACTTTTCTGAAGGTTAATCGATCTCTAAGGCGCTGCCAACGACGAACGCCCTCTATCAGCAATCCACACACGAACGGCGACCGAGATTTGAAGTGCTAGCTTCGAGAGAATACCAAACCTTTTTGTTTCTCTCCAAAACAATCCAAAGCATACCTAAACCCTAAGTCGTTTCTTTAAAACGAAAATAGAGTTTCGGCCCTTTTTAATCTTTCTTGTACTTGTATTCTAACTCAAAGCGTCTATTTATACAACTTTTGTATATAGACGATTAAGTAAATTACACATATGCCCTTACTTAAAGAGGTATAAGTGTAATACACTACAAGGACGTTTCTGTCATGAATTTTATCGTATAAAATTCATTCTTCCGAATCATTTTAAAATCTCGCAAAACCATTCTTAGTGTGCAACCCAATAGGCTCATACAACGTTAGCAGTGTACCAAAACACATTTTGGTATACAAGTCATAAGCGGCCTCTAGCAAGACATTATGACTACCCAAGTTGTACGAATATCAAATCGATACAACCTAATCAATAGTGTATATAACATCCTTTTGTCACACGATATCCTTTTGATCAAACATAAGGCATGGAATTGTCATCCAACATGTTCAATCGTACTAGTCTCGATTTCTAGGTAAACTGAAAACATCTAAGTGACATTGATCAATATCAATTCACTTAGACTAGGCCTTTTAATAGTCTAACACATCGAGGGATCCACTAGATATCTCTCTTTATATGAGAGGGACAAATTCTATCTCGATTACACAACTTCACTACATTATTCATACAGTAACCAATCACAACTATTATAATCGTCCGGTTAAAGACCATGTTTGATTGCGTCAAATCACTGTATTCCTAATGTTGAAGTCTCTGGTAATCTCAAGTTAGAGGACTGAAAAATATACCTAACATGAGAAACAACTATGACTTAATCCATGTGATGTTCTCATAGCGGGTGGGTCTAGTACTTTGTTCCCTAACAAATACTCATGATCTTGATTCGTATTCCTATATGCATGATCATCGTATGATCATCAATCAAGACTCACACTAGTCTTAATTCATTATAGTTCCCAGTATAACAATCGACTAGGGACATTTAGGATATTTCTGTAAATAATAATCGACTAGGGACATTTAGGATATTTCTGTAAATACCCATGGATCTTATTATAATGTAAACATGCAAATCAATTATAATAAACAGCAAATGAAATCCTCTATTTTATTAACTAAAATGTATTTATAAAGACTATTAATGGATTGACCTAGGGCACATTTCCCAACACGTAGGATGTGTCACTCTGTACATGGTCCACCACGCAGCAGTAGTAGATCTCATGCAATAACTAGCCAATCTCGGTCTATCAACCTCCTCAACTAACAACATCTCATGTAATCTTTCATGAGACAATAGCCATCTCCCAGCTAGCTTTGGGTATTCGACTCCGTAGAAATATCCTAGAGAGAATCTAAAGTAATCCTTCAATTTCCTCGCCTCCACAATCATCAAACTTCCTGATGTAGACGCCACAGTTGGATGCTCAGTAGTCAAATGAGTCACCACTATCGTTGTCTCAGCCGAAACAACTACCGGTGCAGACCTCTCGGCATGTGTCTCGATACTGCAGTCTGCCTCTGAGTCTCAGCAGTAGTGGGAGCAACAACTGTAAGAGTAGTAACCATCGATGCAACTACAACTATCGTAGGAGCTATCGTAGTCTTCCGAGCTCTCAACATATCCATCAACTGTGATCATTAACTATCCGCGTTAATGACTCCAATGTCAATGCTGCCTAGTCAGATTATTAGTATCCCCAACCTCAGGCTGAATCGTATCTGAAGGTTACCCGTCCATCGGTATCTGCATCGAAGAACTTGCCTTAGTACGAATATACGTGTATCGTATGTAATATACAACCAAAAACATAACACGAATAATCCTTATTTCTACCCATCTCTCATCGTTTCCCAACTAGGATTCTAATCAATTCCTTTGGGTTTCATCATCTAAAGCTTATTCAATTGGTTTAAAATCAGGTTTTCCTCAAATTTGAGCCCTAGGTTCTCCTCCTAAATGTAACGACCCATTTTTCAAACAAACCATCACGGGGACCAATGTGGATCCACAATCTGTCTTACCAGCGACAGTCGTGCTCCACATTAGATTATATCCACCATTTTATCCTTTTAAACCTTATTAATTATCAATTTACTGATTTAATTGTAATGAACTCTAATCATGTGTCAAGTCATCATTTAATCCTCAAATTACCACAGCGGAAGTCTTACTAACACATTAACTCAGATAATAATAATCTAAATGTGTGATATAAACCATAAACCTAGTGTGAAAAACCCATATGATAACCAAAATTACCTCAAATGTCATAAAATATTAAAATATACAAGGTATCAAAGTATCTCTCATCCCCAAACCCAAAATGAAAACAATATATGTATAGTACAAACGTACAAGTCAGGCTATGTATCTCTGAATCAACTGTTCTCTGACAGCTTGCCCTTGCCCCGACTCATATTAGGATCTGCATTTAAGCCATCATAAAAGGCAGATGACGAGTCTAGAGTTAGTATTCCTAAGGAAATTAAGTGAGCAATACTGAAAGTAAATACTAAAATTTAAATAAACATGCAAAAATAAATACAGGCAACTACGCTTATCGCATGGATAGATAATAGTGAAAGCTCAAAGTGTGTTCCTAGAGCCTAAGACTAGACTAGCACCATAATTCGGACTCTTCCACAGAATACTACTAGCGAGTCTGACTTAAGGACTAGTATCTAGATCTTCTCGGTGGTCGGCGTTACACCTACGACGCACCGACACATGCCACGACGTGATATTCGGGTCGCACTATTCACCGAGACCGATTTGGTAGCACGTATTATGGCCTAATGGGCATACACACTGGAATGGCATGGAGGGAATCCCACTCAACGTCCATCTTTTAAACCATAACCAGAGTAGAGTATTGAAATAACATAAATTGAATTTAAATGTCAAAAGAAGTAAATACTATAATAATTTCAGTTGGGATACTACACACCTCAAATCACGCTCCGTGTCCCGAAAACAATCCCCAGTCTGACTCCGCTCACGACTCGGAATACGTGCCCGACAGCCGACTATAGTCTCCTAAGTCCCTAATGTCCAAATAAACCATTTAAGTGATTTAGTGTCAATTTAATTGATTTTATATTGCGACACAAAAAATAGAATTTTATTCCAATTTTTAGTTGAGACACATTTTTCTAGTTACACAGGGGTATCAAAACACCCGAAATACCTCGAAAACCATTTTCAAAATCCTTTTTCTAATTTCTCACATTTTTCTGGATTTTCTGAATTTTTTTATAATTTTCTAGTTATTTTTCATATTTTTCTGTGATTTAATTTTATTTAATTTAAAATTGTTTTTTTTTTTAATTTTTAGGTTGGGAAGAATTGGGCCCGGTTCATCTGGGCTCGGTTTGGCCCAACTGAACCTGTCGGGTCTGGGCTGGCTCGGCCTGACCCGCTCTGGTCGGGACCGAGTCGGCCAGATCTGTTTGGGCCTGGGCAGCCAGGCCCGAACCAAGAGAAGGGATGCATACGGGTCATGCCCGTATGCATCTTCTTCTCAAATCGACCAGAGACGTTGTGCATCTCTGGTTCGATTTCCTTTTTTTTGTTTGATATCACTTGGGAAGAGAGATAATGCAAATGTCGTCTCCCTCCTCGACCGACCCGAGCTCCCCAAGCCACCACCACCACTACCACCTCAATGACCCAACAACTCAACAATGCCAACAACAACAACGCCAACATCAACAACAAAAAATGCACCTTCGCCTCCTCTCGCCCGAGCTCGATCCCTAACCTCGATCTCTTTATCGCCAATTTCGATCTCTTCTTTCTCTCTCGGTCAATCTCTCTTTCTCTCCTTTCTCTTTCAATTTCAATTTTGTAAGAAATGATGAATCAGTTGGATAATTTTAGGGGTTGGTCAAATGACCAAAATACCCCCATCCTTATCCAAACTTTCTTCTCAAACAAATGCCCTTGTTGGTCATTTCATATTTCTTTTTAATTTTTGGTTTTAATATATATATATATATTTTTTAAATTACATATATATATATATATTCGCCTATACTTTCGCACTTACAATTCCGTTGTGTGCACCGACAAGTGCACTCGATCGTGCACACTACCGTATGACCCAACGCGTGCCGCCCACGACCCCGCATCACTAGGAATCCACCAAATTTACTATTTTATCACATTTAATTCATTTCATGTGTATATTATTCCCCGGCCTAGTATTTCATCTTTTAGCCTACCCGGTACCGACGTCGATACGCATATCAAGGTGAATACTTAACACACAATCTCGCACGTCAATTGAAATATAATTACACACATCGCGATGCCGTTTTACCTATTTGAATGTAAACATCACAAATTAGAATAATCAACACACAAAATAACTATTTACCTAACTCCAGACACGCTTTAGCCTAGTTGCAGGTCCGACAAGCGTCTGAGTTGTCCGCCACGTTTGTAAAACATCATAAATAACAGTGAATTAAATTCGAATCGTTACAACAAGATTCCCTGCTCCTTTTCCTTTGGAATCTGTGGGACTCTAAATTTTTTAGAAAACTTTTGTTGACCCTTCTCACTTTCACTATAATCAAACAAGTAATTTTATGTCCGTTTAAGCCTAATCATTCCCAAAAAATGGTTAAGTCGTAGTAATTGATGTCTTAAATGAGCTATATTCTCGTTCTAGCACCTTAAAAATCTGAATACTTGCAAAATAGGACAGTCCTGCTTTTTTAATATCTAGCATAATGCCTAAACTTCATACTAGCTCTCTAATAAGTAACATCAAAGATGTTAGACAACGCTCTAGATTTAAGTATAACTCCTAATATTCAAAAAGATTCAAGGCACAAAATTAGTTTATACCGAACTCATATCCACAATCAAAAACACTCAACAAAGCTTTAGATAACTCTACATGTGACTCTAAACTAGACTCAACAATGCAACTAAATAACTACAAAAATGCATAGAATAATGTACTAACCTAAATGATACAAAGCATAGCATGTCATAACAAGACAATAAGGTGAAAAGAAAATAAAAACACTACCATGCCTTACTATACCCTAGGAATATGCATAAAAATAATAAAAAATGGTTATACCTATCATGCACAAATCCCATTCATCCAACAAAATAATCCATTATACCTGTCAAACACCCCCAAACTTATCACAAACCATCTCCTCAAGGTTTAAAACAAGAATGAGAATATCAACTACAAAAGGAAAAAAAAGAAGTGAAAGGAACATGGAAGGGAAGAAACAAATAATGGGAAATGGCGTGCTAAAACAAATATGCAAAACCTAATGGACTAAAATGTCCCATAAAATGGCAACAAAAAATGCTCAAGTCAGGAAATCAAGGGAATATATATATATATATATATATATATATCATTACCTCCATCAGACTCTAAAACTAATCCTAATAACCTAAAAGCACGCACTTACCAAATCCCAATTAGACTAATCATATATACAAACCATGGAGCCTCAACAGTGATATTGGGCTCTCAACTCCGATGCTTTAACAAAAGAGTATTAGACACCTGCAAATAGTCACAAATGGCGTAAGATGAGTTCATTAAACAAATATAAAAATAAGCAAACTAAAAAGGTAAAGGATAGAAACTTGGGTTGCCTCCCAAGAGCGTTTTTGGTTAAAGTCGTTAGCTCGACTTCAGATACACGCGTCCTAGGTCAGGTTATCCCACTCAAACATATCTCGATTGGTTCTCATACGTGCAGCTCCACCGTGGGAGAAGGAAACACTGTGTCAGCAATTGGGGTGGTGGAAAAGTCTCAGCAACTTTAGGTACATGACGGTCGTCTTGCTTGTTCAACCTAATCGCATTCTGAAACCGTGGGTCAGAAACATGCATAACAAACAAGTAAGAAATATTAGTAGGAGATTTAACAGTGTTAAAAATATCAAATGTAACAATCTCACCATTAAACTTCATATACATGGTCCCATCAAACACATCAACCTTAGTCCACACAGTCCGTAGGAAAGGTCGACCCAAAAGAATAGAAGGTAAGTTATGGAGAGAATCAACTCCCATATCCATCACATAAAAGTCAGCTAGAAATATCAAATCATGAATCTTGATTGGGACATCCTCAATGAACCCAACCGAGTGTACAACCGACCTATTAGCTAGGTGGATTGCAACCTGAGTGTCCTTAAGAGGACCTTCATGAAGAGATTCATATAAGGAGCTGGACATGACATTATGGATGCGCCAAGATCACAAATGGCACTCTCGACAATAATATCACCTACCTTACAAGAAATTGTGAACATACCTAGGTCTGGACATTTGGGTGGTAGCTATCTCTCGATCTGCTCCTCTAGTACTTCATGTACCCCCAAAATTACCTCTTCCACGTCTGCATATTCCTGCTTTTGGGGGGTCCTTGATCTCAACGACCTGTACAACCTCCTCAACCTTCTCCTAAATATCTATAATCTGGCTGAAGTGGAGGGATGTCTATCGGTTTCTCAGGATCTCTGCATATCTGGAACAACTCTGGAAAGAATCTCTGCGAAAAAGGGGCTTTGATCAAGATCTCTCATCGCTTCCTCGCCTCAGCCTCCTCATCCTGCTTAGGTATCATGTGCTGCTCTCTACAGAATACCTTAGTCTCCCTAGGCTCGCTCTCAGTAGCTAATGATACGACATTTACATGCACTTTAGGGTAGGGATGGATTGGGTGGGCAATCTACCCTGGTCTTTGCGTCTACCTAGCTATTTGTCTAATTGACTTACCTGAATTGTTAAGTCGCACACAGTAGCATCATTAGTTGTTTTGTACTGCATCATTTTTATCACTAGAGTGTCAACCTTAATAATGAGTGTCCTCATCATATCCTTTAAGAGTCTAGTATTCTGATTAGGTTGGGGTTGTGGAGGGAGGGGTTGTCCCTCTGAACGAACTGTGAGAAGTTCCGATTTTATGGCCCATAACTCAAGTAGGATCTTTTAACGGCTTGATTATATGTGTTACTATTATTATTGTCGTATTGATTCCTAGGAGGGCCTTAGAATCCGCCACCTAAAGCGTTAGCTTGTTCTCCGAACAAAGTGGGACAAGAATCAGTAGTATGGCCAGAAGTGTCACAGAAGCCGCAAGTCTTGGCCTGGGCTTTCCCAAAAATGAGGAAACGCTCCATGAGACAATGAGTTTGTCAAGTTTCCTATTAGCACTGTTTGACCCACTTCCACTGAATATGTGTCTAGAAGGCTCCTCATCCTCATCATCGTCAACATATTAACGAGATTGACTAGCCATAGATTTAAACAACTCGAACATCTCTTCGGTTGTTTTATTCTTATAGGCTCCACCGCAAGTGTTGTCAATCATACGCTTCTCAAGGGACCTAAGTCCCTTGTAAAGGAATCGGATAAGAGAGGTGTTACTATGACCATGTTGGGGACATTGTGCAAGTAGTCTTTTGAATCTGCCTCAGTAGTCATTAAAGGTTTCTCTCACTTTTTCATCTTAATATTGCATATATCTGAAATAAGCTGAGATGAGCGGGATTTGGGAAAGTATTCCCTTAAGAATGTTGAAGTCAAGTCGTTCCAACTAGTGATAAATCTTGAGGGAGGTAAAATAACCACTCTTGCACTCTATCTTTAAGATAGAAGGGGAAAGCCAACAAATTGACTTCATCTTCCTATGCTTGAGGTGGTTTCATCATTAAACATTAGGAATCAAAATCTTTAATGAAAGTCGTCGGATCTTCACAGTCCAAGCCATGGAAGGAGGGTAGAAAGTTTAAGAAACCAGACATAAGCTCAAACTCTCCCCTACGTGCAGGATATGTTATATAATAGGGTTGATGTGCAAGGAGAATTTGCATCTCCTGATTTTCCATCTCGATGGTGATAAAGGGCTCATCATGTGCTGGTGCAGATGTAGGGTAGAATACATTAGGTCCGTGTGGCTAAAATTAGGGGATTAGAGGTCCCCTTGGAGCTATAGGTGCCCTATCCTAATTATCCCCTTAGTTTTTATTGTTCCCCTCATCTCGGGGAAGATTATTGTCATTATTCTCCATTTCTAGATAATATGAAACGCTAGGAGCAGTTTCAGAAGCTTGCTTCTATTGGCGTGCTTCTCTCTCGTTCTTACGGCAAGTCTTTTCAATATTCAGATCAAAGGGTAGAGAGGATCTAGTGGAATTCGATCGACGAAGACCCCTATGCATAAAAGAAAGGAAAGAAAAACCTAAATTAAGTAGTACCTAGTCCTCGAAAACAACGCCAAAATTTGATGTGCGCCGAATGTGTCAAAGTAAATTACTCGATTGCTATACAGGAAACCACAAAAAGACGGCAGTAACGGTAAGTTCAGGGTCAAACCTCAAGGGATAGGCAACTTAACTTAGGCTTCTGGGGCAGAAGAGGAAACAAAGAATTTTATAAAACTTTTGAGAACTTTGAAAACTTAAAAGATAAAGAAATTCAATGAGAATGAAGTCTAGGTATTAAGCTTCACAATTTTCGCCATACAACTTGAGAATGATTTCATTAATCCTTGGTTTATAAAAAATATGAAACTTAACTATGATATAGTGCACCTATAGACCCGATGACGCACTCAGTTCCTCGCACTTCCTAATCTCGACAGTAAAGGTATGACCGTTGATTACTTCCCTAACCAAACACACAACCTGATTGCTAGTGCTCCAGATTTAACGCATTGACCGCTGTACTTTGATTCGTGAAGGCACTACACCTAGACAACTGGATCGCTAGTGCTCCCGATTTAGCCTAAATCCCTAAGGTACTTAACCGGATGGACAACTGCCACGAGTATGAGTCTACCACATGAGGACAGACGTTTCAACTTCAATGACTAAGGATAATCAACCTAATATGCATGCACTGCCCTTTACACACAATTAAATCTAACCATAGGAATAAAAACAACACCAAAG
Organism: Stephania japonica; assembly: GCA_039657345.1. Lineage (NCBI taxonomy): Eukaryota > Viridiplantae > Streptophyta > Magnoliopsida > Ranunculales > Menispermaceae > Stephania > Stephania japonica. The sequence continues at coordinate 41,350,809 of CM077559.1, forward strand.
AGAATAAATCATAGAAAAGAATAAAAAAAAGCATAGAAAAACCTCATAATGAAATCCCAAGTTGCAGACTTGACCAATTCACCTTCAACCTAGAGGAAGGGGATTAGCTAGACATAATCAAACTAAAATCCTAGTTTCTAAAGATAAACGAAAGATAAAACAAAGGTCATTTCGAATTAGAGTCTACTGGTATTTATATGGAAACCCCAAAGAGGTTCAAAACCTAAAATCCTAAAAAAAATATGTAAAATTCCCAAGTTTTCGGTCTTCAAGTTGCGGCGCCGTGAAGATTCTGTGATGCAGCATCTCGGTGGCGTGTGGTTTGTTCTCTTGGTTCATGCAGCGTTTGGGCGGTGTTTTGGTGGCAACAACGCGACATCATTCTTCGAGCATTATGGTCTACATACCGTCGCACCATGGCTATTCTTGTGGCGACGCCTTTGTGGTGTGAATTTTTTATGCCTCTGGTTCAGACGTATGCGAGCTGAGTCGTGGCTGCAGCGTCCTAGCAGCGGCTGCTCTAAACTATGAACTGTCTAACTTGTCCTGCTATTTTGGCCACTTCGAATCCGAATCTCATGATGTTTGGAAAAAATGAAAATGTCCATCTCAAAGTCTTCTTTCCGACAAGACCAACAACGAGTCGTTCCGATTTGTGATGTGAAAGTTATCACTTGTGAACTGAACAATGTTTAAATAGGTCTGAAACACACTTTTGGTCCAAATACTCCTAATTCGCACAAAATCCCTGAAATAAATAAAACAAGCATTTATCACCATAAAATAAGATAAATATAGTCCATTAACACCTAATAACCTATACTAATTAATGCCAAAATGAACACTTATCAGTGCACTCGGTGTCGTAGTGTTGGTCATGGTGGTGGTAGTACCCGTACCAAGACCCCTACCCGTCAAGTAATCCACAACATCATTCGCCATTTTCCCAGCAGCCTCCATCTTGCTCATACCCAGCGACAAGTCCATCCATGCCAATACACTATCTAATGCTCGTCGATTACGTTGTTCAAAACCAATAGAGAAACTATGAATAAATAATAGAAAATAAATGTGATAAACTAATTTAAATTCACATGCCTGCAAGCCTTTTACCTCCATATGCAACCGTATCAACAAATTCATCACTGTGCGTGGGTTCTCAATGGTAGGATGTGAAACTCGTGCGAACTATAATAGATATTCTGGTGCAGCCATGAACTCGAACCTTGCCTTCTACCCTCGATCTTCAACGGAAAGTGAATGGCTACACCACCTTTCCCAATTCTTTGGTTGGAATGAGTACTTAATCGAGTATTTCATTGCAGTGCGGCCTCAGTTTGCTTCGAGGAGGCGATATGGAGATGGTGGTATTCCTTGAACATAGCCAACCTGTCGAAGGAACCTCTCTGGATGGTATGGCTCCACAAATTCCATGTACTTCAGACAAACAGAGTAGAAGGTCACCAGTAGAACAATACCGCCTGTCCTGATATCAGTGTATGAATCCCACGTCACCTACACCAATAAAACAAACAATTTATTAAAATATAAGTGTGATAAATTGGAATACTAAAATCAAAGTAATAAAACAAAGTACCTCACTTGGCCGCAACCTATCAAGGGTCCTACCAGTACTACTTAGCTTGTCCACGTTAGTTACCATCTCGTGTTTCTATACCCACCTCGAGACACGTGGTTGAAGGTGGTCCATGTATTTCGCATTCGACCCAGCAAGCTAGAGTGGGAAGTGCTCGTATACCCATACTTAAATAAGAATCAGCAAAAGTAAAAATGTAGTGGATTTGTATTGGCCGATTCACAAGTAATGAGCACGAAATATGTACCTCGAGCAAAGTTAGGTATCCTGCAATCTATGACACTTCTACCCTGGTGGCTGACCAAATATGATGGTAAAGATAAGCAAGAGTAGCAGCACCCCATACGTAAGTCACAACCTCATCCAAGTTCTCCAAAAGCTTCAGTAATGCAATTGAAACTCGTAACCCACTCTTATCGGCGAATAGGTGCAAGAGAGGAAGTACAAAAAGTATGCACGTGTAGTGCTTTCCACTGGAGGGTATGTAGTAGGAGAACTGGAAGTACTAGAATTAATGGACTTGAACTTGGGTGGGCAAAACAACTCTTCAGCCAAACTACTTGCACTGTGAGACCCTTCGTAATGTTAACCTCTTCCTTTGTTTTATCAAGAGAAACCCCAAGCAACTTCGAAACTAACTCCATCACTTCCTTACGAGACTCCTCTGTGTTCCTTGAAAAATTCTCGTTCGCCACCACCTTGCTTGTCACTAGGATCTTCAGTAAATGCTCACGTCCTCGAGCGTGATGGACATTTCACGAAAGGGTAAGTGAAATGTATTGGTCTCTGACTGCCATCACTCAACAAAAGCTGATATCACCTCCTTATTGCCCTTCCGATAGGAGCAGTCTATGAGTGGAGCCAAATTTGACCTCTGAATGATTCTTTGCGGTCCGTGGGTGTCAGGGTGACAAGATTGCAAATCTCACTCAACTATTTGAGCCCTGTGGTTTATGCACTTAAGTAACGGTCGATGCTGCAAAAAGAAAAAAAAACATAATTCATAAATACAATATCATATATGAATAGCAAAAGTAATAATTTGATTAAAAATGAATTGATACTTTGCCAAAAAAGGCTACATACCTCATTATTCCAAATTGTTGCTTCAACATGATCCTTAAAACTCTTGAACAAAGAGCGGTCAATAGGATCGCCAGGGAAAGGAGCAGATGGGTCATCTTCGGGCTCCACAACATTCCCACCAACACCACCGCTACTACTCCTAGTTGTTTGTAGTTAGGATATTGTGGTTTCTTCCATTGCTGCCCTACGGGCCTCATCCTCATTGGCACCACCCCGACTACTGCTCCCTACGGGGACATGAGATGCCTCGTCTTTGACGTTATCCCTCACTAGTCTGCATCCACGTACACCCTCATCAGCCTGCACTTTCTCCTTTCGATATGATGCAGCCTGTGCCTTCCTTTTACCATGGACATGAGGAGCAGCAAGAGCAAAAGGAGCAATAAGAGTAGCAAGAGCAGAAGGAGCAGCAGTCGTGTCCATCGCTTGTTGTGCTCTCGTGGGCTATTTTTTGACATCCTCCCTGGAAACAATAGATTTCCCTCGAGCCATATCTGATAAAGAAAGACATTGTAAGCATATAAGCTCTTGTCTAGCAAAACAACCAAAAAAAGTATTTTCAACATGGACTCGGTATGACATAACCGATACATAATGCAAAATTTTAGTATGACATAACCGATAGCTAATGCAAAAATTCAGTATGATGAAACCGAGATCTATCATCAAGTATCGGCATTTATCCACTGAGACTAGACCTACACATAAGTCATATAGAAGCTTCGGTTTAATGGTACCGAGACCAAAACAAGAATCTTGATTACTTGTGTCTGAGACGTAATGAGAGTTTATATGGGTTAAGTGTCACTTGGCTTCAACCGAGAAATGCTCACAAGTCTCGAGGTATTTCCGAGATTAATTAGCACATCACAGTCCTGTATGGCCGAGTATTGCGTGTTTGCAAGAAAACCCAGATATTGTAGCATTTTCATGGACGACTACAAAGAAAACAAACCAAATGAACATAAAATCGAACAACCCAAACTTACCTTAGTTTGCTTCTCGATTTCACACTAACCCCAAATCCGAACTCGTCCAACAAACCCTAGCTTCTGAACACTTCTACTGGCCAAGAAAACATGTCCAACTCAAAAAAACCAGGAATATGTGGGAGAAAACGATGAAAAATGAGAGATTCAGTTGATTTCGCCTCCAAATCACGATGGAAACAAGAGCATTTGTGGGAAATGAGGTTTCGAAAAAATGGAAACCAGTACCAGAGTTATCGAAATAGGTGGGGTGCCTCAGCATTAGGGTACAAGGGCATTTTCATCTTATTTGGGAGTGCCATAAGTAATGACTAGGGTGCACATTGCAGATCTATAGGCATATGTGAAACTCATCAAAAAAAAAAAAATGAAATTGGGTCCTCTTAGCAAAAACTGTGTCCGGCTACCGGCTCCCTTAATCAACAATGGTTGGTGTTCTCTTCCTGGTTTAATAACCAAGGCAGGTTGAAGGCGGTGTAGTTAGCTCGCATATCGAGGCTTCTCCGCAGAGAGGCAACGAGGAAGCGCAGCAGAGGTTTTGGAGAGTTAAAGCTCGACGAGAGAAGCGCTAATGGCGTGTTCGCTGTGTTTGGTCTCCATGCCCCTTTCTTCTCCTTCCACTTCTACTTCGTCGACCAGCCTTGCCCAAGTTTGCTTGCGGAGCAGAGCTCGATTTGCTCTCCCTTTGAGGTTTAGTCGACGGAGAAGTCATGTGGTTGCGATGGCTCCTCTCGATTTCTCAATCGTAAGTCCTTAATCAATTCTCCTTTTCAAAAATGGGTTCTCTAATTGGGGTTTTTGTTAAAGATTGCATATAGAGAGCACTGATATTTAAGAGTTGTAGAAATTGAGAAATAGATAATAATGTGTGAAGAAGATAATACAAGTATGGCTAAATTGCTCTATTAGGTTCATTAATTTCTCTTTATCACTAATTAACTAATATTATGTACTATTAATAACCGGTATTATCTCCATGGGTCCGTGACATGTGTGTTACAGTGTTTTACAAATGTGGAAGTGTACAAGTTGAATGTGATTCCCTTCACTGTGTCTTTGTTTGTTTTTGAGTCTTCGTTAATTGCGCCATGTGACGATGATTTATGTATCCGAAGTTCAAGAGCATTTGAAGATGAACACAAATCACGCAATAGATAATTCGGTAAGAAGAGAGAAACTGTGATTTGCTGCAAAATGGATTAGATATCTGCTTGTTGTGTGTCTTATTTTTCCTGGCCACCTAAGTTTTGGTCTTCTCCTTTGCTACTACTTCAAGAGCATGTTAAACACATTTTCCCATGTTTTATACTCCAAAAACTTAACTGCCCAATGTTTTAACTTTTACAAGGTGATTTTTAGAAGGTTTACAGATGGTTTGTAATGTAGCTAAACCTTTTCTATTGTCAAATGTATGATGAGATACACCAGGAAACATGCAATAAAATCTGGTGAAGGAATACTGTTCCTTTTGAAATTGTATGTGGATGGAAGTCAAGAACAAAAAATCCCACCCCTTTTAGCATACTTCAAAAATTTCTGGTTCTGGAAATAGAAATATTCTGTCAAGGAATGTTAGGATTGTCTCAGAAAGGATATATCAATAAAGTATTGGAGAGATTTCAAATGGACAAATGCTCTGCATGAATAGTTCCAATTCAGAAAGGGGACAAATTAAACACAATCTCAATTTGGATAGCAATGGAAGGAGGTATTTGTTTATTTTATAATTGATGAATCAAAGTAGATCCATTAAAGATTACATTGGTATCAGAGCCATTGGTTTAACTTTTGATTCTTTGAGTATCTAAGAGTTTCCGCAGTATTGTTTTAATTTCGATCAACATTACTGATAATTGTTTGAAGTTGATTCTTCAATTAGGGTATAAAAGGTATTTATTAATTTTAAGTATTTACCTATTCCGATGCTGAAAATATTGATTTTGGATTTCAGCAAGGTTTTTTTAAATTTTGTTTATTTTACAGAATGGCTTACTTGGCATATCTTCTATGTTTCGATTGATCAGGAAACAAAGAATTTTCGATTTATATAAAAAATATGTTGAAAAGTATACGTATGTATAGTCCAGATTTTTGAAAAGACTATAATTGAAATTCATGCATTATTTATGGTATACATGTGGCAAGAGTATGTTATTTGAGATATACATGAAAGTTATTTTAGGATAAAACTTGTATATGTTAAATTAAAGATACGTGATTTTCTTATTATTGTTGAAAATATAGATCCTTAATTAAGGATTGGTACACATTTAATTGAAAAGTTGTGTACAACTCAATCTATACACATCCTGTGACACGTTACTATTGTATGTAAATAATAACATTAAGACACAGGCATGCATGTTATTGGTTATTTAATGGATTATTTTATTCCATGGATCGGATATAAATGTTTAATTTTGTATGTCTATTCTAATACGTCTTAATGTATGCGTATATATTTTGGGTATTGCCTTAATTGCATGCAATACATGAAAATTGAAATTTAATTATGCAATACATATTAGAATTTAAGGCTTCAAAATTAAAATTAAAGTATGCGTAATTAAATGTTTATATAATGAAAAGTTTGTTAGTCACCAAAGTGGCCAAGCTTGAATGAATAATTAAATATTTAATTAAGACCATTAATTATATTGCTAGGAGGTCACCCAAAGGTGGACCATTGCTTATAATTGATGAAACTTAGGAGATTAATCTTCATACTTGGAAACATGTATGTTATATCCAAAGATATCTTACTTATTAACCTGAGTATGATTGATTGTCTATGAAAGTATGATTATTATTAAATGATATGGCATGATTTCGTGTGTTTGAGTATTGCCCAAAGGTGAACTTGAATACAAAAGAAAAGTATTGTATTTTTGAATCTATTAGGTTTAACTCAAAGCATTAATGTGAGCAATTTATGTTATATTTGCAGAGCCCTCTAATATGTTTGCCTTAGGTAATATGTGGTCAAGTTCAATGGGCTTAACTACAATGACTGATCTGAATAGATCCAGTTTCAACGTAATGGACCTGACAATCATTGTAGATGATAAGCCCACAGCCATCACTGAGGCTAGCTTTGAAGAGGAAAGGTCTTATTATGAGGCTTGGGAGCGGTCCAATAGGCTGAGTTTGAGCTTAATGCGCATGGCAATTGTAGAAAATGTCAAACTATAGTACAAGAATAATTGAGTCTATTAATGCCCAGTTCATTGAGAATGGCCTAATCAGTGGGAGTGAAGAGCCACGAAATGTGGATATTCATGAAGTTCAATTGAAAACTCCTACATCTAGCATTTCTCCTCAAATTGTTGTTCCTCTTGTTCTATCACGGTTACGCAATAAATCCGGACAACAAATCATTGCTCCAATTGAGGAAAATGGACTTGTTATTAATAAATCAGCTGATGATGTTCAAGTTACAAATGAACAAGTAGAACCACAAGAAATAGCATTACGAAGGTCTGTGAGGACAAGAAGATCAGCTATTACAAATGTGACTTGAGCATTGATAAAGATCCGGTCTCATTCAAACAAGCCATGAAATGTGATGATTATGAAAAATGGTTTAATGCAATGATAGGTTAATTGAAATCTATGGATGACAACAAAGTCTGGGATTTAGTAGAGTTGCCTGAATGTGCAAAGCAAGTTGGTTGCAAATGGGTTTTCAAAACTAAACGAGACTCAAAAGGCAATATTGAAAGACATAAAGCCAGACTTGTTGCCAAAGGTTACAATAAAAAATATGGCATTGACTACAGGAAGACTTTCTCTCCGATTTCAAATAATGACTCTTTAAGAATTATAATGTCTTTGGTGGCTCATTATGATCTTGAGCTTCACCAAATGGATGTGAAAACCGTCTTCTGAATGGAGACTTAGAAGAGGAAGTTTACATGAACCAACCTGAAGGTTTCGTGACAACAGGAAAGAAAAATTTATTGTGTAAATTGAAGAAGTCAATATATGGATTGAAATAAGCTTCAAGACAATGGTATATTAAGTTCCATAATACCATTATGCCGTATGGTTTTTTAGAAAACATTGTTGATCAGTGTATATACATTAAGATCAGTGGGAGCAAGTTCATTATATTGGTCCTATATGTTGATGATATTCTTCGTGCTGCTAATGATGTTGCCATGTTACATGATGTAAAGAGGTTTTTCTCTAGGAACTTTGAAATGAAAGATATGGGTGAGGCATCCTACATGATAAGAATAAAACTATTTCGTGATAGATCACAAGGAATGTTAGGATTGTCTCAGAAAGGATATATCAATAAAGTATTAGAGAGATTTCAAATGGACAAATGCTCTGTAGGAATAGTTCCAATTCAGAAAGGAGACGAATTCAGTTTAATGCATTATCCTAAAAATGATTTGGAACGAAATGAAATGCAATGTATTCCTTATGCGTCAGTAGTGGGGAGCTTAATGTATGCCTAGACTTGAACTCGACGGGATATCAGTTTTGTTGTTGGAATGTTGGGTTGATATCAAAGTAATCCTGTAATGGAACATTGGAAAGCCGCAAAGAAAGTACTTAGGTACTTACAAGCACCAAGGATTACATGTTGACCTATAAAAGGTCGAGTGATCTCGAAGTGTTTGGCTATTCAGATTCAGACTTTGCCGGATGCGTAGGCTCAAGAAAATCTACTTTCGGCTGCATGTACCTATTAGCTGGAGGAGCAATTTCATAGAAGAGTGCAAAGCAGACTGTAATTGCTACTTCCACTATGGAGGCTTAATTTGTGGCATGCTTTGAGGACACTGTTCATGCATTATGGTTGCGGAACTTTGTGTCAGGACTTGCTATTATTGATAGTATAGCTAGACCGTTAAGGCTATACTGTGATAATTCCGCAGTTGTTTTCTTCTCGAAGAATGACAACTATTCAAAGGGTGCAAAACACATGGATTTGAAGCACTTGAGCCTAAAAGTAGAAGTGTAAAAACATAGTGTCAATTGAGCATATTGATACTGATCTGATGATAGCAGATCCGTTAACTAAGGGATTACACTGATCTGATGATTGTAGATTCGTTAACTAAGGGATTACCGCCCAAAATGTTTATTGGTCATGTTGAATGTATGGGCATTATAGACAGGTCTTTGTTACCATAATTTTATGGTACGTATACATACATTTATAGTTATATTGCTCATATTATCGTTGTGACACTTGTGAATTCAATTAAAGCTTTGTTTTTGCTTAATGTACTCGTTATCTTCATTATGTTTTAGTGAGATAACATTATGGTTGAAGGATTGAAAATATCCTTATTAAAGTGATACTGATTGAGCTGATTGTGATACATGGAAGGAATCTTGTCGATTTAATGACTTGTGACTGCCATGATCTGATAATTTTAATTCAGTGAAAAGTGACTTGATTGATTCAATGAATGGTGCACACTTATGTTTTTATTTTGAATCACCAAGTCATAACATGGGTCAAGTGGGAGATTGTTAGATTATTTTAATCTCTATTAAGTGACCCACATATTATTAAGATAAACTCTAATATTAAGGGCCCACATTTGATGATGGTTTGGGCATATTCAGTTATTAGAGTTGGGGTTTTAATACCTTGCCCTCTCTCTTCATAAGGATATGAATCAAATAACTGTTTTACAGTTATTTGGATATGATTCTATTAAAATAAATAAATAAATAACTAAATGGGTCTCACCATCAAGGCAGAGAGGGGAAAACACAATCTCAATTTGGATGGCAATAGAAGGAGGTATTTGTTTATTTTATAATTGATGAATTAAAGTAGATCCATTAAAGATTACATCTGGCTTAAAGTTCAAATAGCGGATTGAATTTTTAGGCTAGTTGATCTCTCTTTACCTTCTCGTGTGTCTCCCACCTTGATGATGTCGTTAAGTTTAATGTTCACTTAGGAAAGTCTAGGCTGACTTGTAGATATAAGACCTCATAACTTAAGCTGAAGGCATTTTAATGAGTGCCTGATTACTATTTTTTTGAGTTGTGCTGAAACAGGCATGATTGAGTATTCGATCATGTTACATTCTTAAGTATAGTTGTATAAATTAAGATTATAGTTGTTGTTTTCATGAATTAAGAAAAGAAATAAACTTACAATGACTTTGCTTGAGTGTTTGAACTATATTTGAACATTTATTTGTATTCTTCATTTCAGAAATTAGAAATAAGAATAGTCATGGGAGGTCTGTAAATTCAGGACGATATTAGGTCTGTCAAGAAAATGTTGAGGACTCATTAGATTACAAAAATTAAAAAGTGGGATAGGTGGTAGATCTGTAGAGAAGGCTACTTTATCTTTCCAATGAAGCTTCCGTTTTCTAAGAGACACTGCATTGATTCAGAGTATATAATTATTATGAGAAGCTTTTAGAAAAGTTAGAGGCAGATTGCAGTAATAGAGAGCAACAATCGATTAATAAACTAATGAATGCCTGTTTCATCTCAAAATTCTAACTTTGATGTATTGATGTATTGGGCTTGAGAATCAGTAGAGCTATGGAATATGGATAATTACAAATGTCTTTGGTGATAATAGTGTTCATTGTGCGTTATGAGTTGAGCTTTATTTATTAAAGAGTGTATGATTTGCAAACATTTTTTTTTTTTTGGGCATATTCAGTTATTAGAGTTGGGGTTTTAATACCCTGCCCTCTCTCTTCATAAGGATATGAATCAAATAACTGTTTTACAGTTATTTGGATATGATTCTATTAAAATAAATAAATAAATAAATAACTAAATGGGTCTCACCATCAAGGCAGAGAGGGGAAAACACAATCTCAATTTGGATGGCAATAGAAGGAGGTATTTGTTTATTTTATAATTGATGAATTAAAGTAGATCCATTAAAGATTACATTTGGCTTAAAGTTCAAATAGCGGATTGAATTTTTAGGCTAGTTGATCTCTCTTTACCTTCTCGTGTGTCTCCCACCTTGATGATGTCGTTAAGTTTAATGTTCACTTAGGAAAGTCTAGGCTGACTTGTAGATATAAGACCTCATAACTTAAGCTGAAGGCATTTTAATGAGTGCCTGATTACTATTTTTTTGAGTTGTGCTGAAACAGGCATGATTGAGTATTCGATCATGTTACATTCTTAAGTATAGTTGTATAAATTAAGATTATAGTTGTTGTTTTCATGAATTAAGAAAAGAAATAAACTTACAATGACTTTGCTTGAGTGTTTGAACTATATTTGAACATTTATTTGTATTCTTCATTTCAGAAATTAGAAATAAGAATAGTCATGGGAGGTCTGTAAATTCAGGACGATATTAGGTCTGTCAAGAAAATGTTGAGGACTCATTAGATTATAAAAATTAAAAAGTGGGATAGGTGGTAGATCTGTAGAGAAGGCTACTTTATCTTTCCAATGAAGCTTCCGTTTTCTAAGAGACACTGCATTGATTCAGAGTATATAATTATTATGAGAAGCTTTTAGAAAAGTTAGAGGCAGATTGCAGTAATAGAGAGCAACAATCGATTAATAAACTAATGAATGCCTGTTTCATCTCAAAATTCTAACTTTGATATATTGATGTATTGGGCTTGAGAATCAGTAGAGCTATGGATTATGGATAATTACAAATGTCTTTGGTGATAATAGTGTTCATTGTGCGTTATGAGTTGAGCTTTATTTATTAAAGAGTGTATGATTTGCAAACATTTTTTTTTTTTTTTTTTTTTTTTTTTGGGCATATTCAGTTATTAGAGTTGGGGTTTTAATACCCTGCCCTCTCTCTTCATAAGGATATGAATCAAATAACTGTTTTACAGTTATTTGGATATGATTCTATTAAAATAAATAAATAAATAAATAACTAAATGGGTCTCACCATCAAGGCAGAGAGGGGAAAACACAATCTCAATTTGGATGGCAATAGAAGGAGGTATTTGTTTATTTTATAATTGATGAATTAAAGTAGATCCATTAAAGATTACATTTGGCTTAAAGTTCAAATAGCGGATTGAATTTTTAGGCTAGTTGATCTCTCTTTACCTTCTCGTGTGTCTCCCACCTTGATGATGTCGTTAAGTTTAATGTTCACTTAGGAAAGTCTAGGCTGACTTGTAGATATAAGACCTCATAACTTAAGCTGAAGGCATTTTAATGAGTGCCTGATTACTATTTTTTTGAGTTGTGCTGAAACAGGCATGATTGAGTATTCGATCATGTTACATTCTTAAGTATAGTTGTATAAATTAAGATTATAGTTGTTGTTTTCATGAATTAAGAAAAGAAATAAACTTACAATGACTTTGCTTGAGTGTTTGAACTATATTTGAACATTTATTTGTATTCTTCATTTCAGAAATTAGAAATAAGAATAGTCATGGGAGGTCTGTAAATTCAGGACGATATTAGGTCTGTCAAGAAAATGTTGAGGACTCATTAGATTATAAAAATTAAAAAGTGGGATAGGTGGTAGATCTGTAGAGAAGGCTACTTTATCTTTCCAATGAAGCTTCCGTTTTCTAAGAGACACTGCATTGATTCAGAGTATATAATTATTATGAGAAGCTTTTAGAAAAGTTAGAGGCAGATTGCAGTAATAGAGAGCAACAATCGATTAATAAACTAATGAATGCCTGTTTCATCTCAAAATTCTAACTTTGATATATTGATGTATTGGGCTTGAGAATCAGTAGAGCTATGGATTATGGATAATTACAAATGTCTTTGGTGATAATAGTGTTCATTGTGCGTTATGAGTTGAGCTTTATTTATTAAAGAGTGTATGATTTGCAAACATTTTTTTTTTTTTTGGGCATATTCAGTTATTAGAGTTGGGGTTTTAATACCCTGCCCTCTCTCTTCATAAGGATATGAATCAAATAACTGTTTTACAGTTATTTGGATATGATTCTATTAAAATAAATAAATAAATAAATAACTAAATGGGTCTCACCATCAAGGCAGAGAGGGGAAAACACAATCTCAATTTGGATGGCAATAGAAGGAGGTATTTGTTTATTTTATAATTGATGAATTAAAGTAGATCCATTAAAGATTACATTTGGCTTAAAGTTCAAATAGCGGATTGAATTTTTAGGCTAGTTGATCTCTCTTTACCTTCTCGTGTGTCTCCCACCTTGATGATGTCGTTAAGTTTAATGTTCACTTAGGAAAGTCTAGGCTGACTTGTAGATATAAGACCTCATAACTTAAGCTGAAGGCATTTTAATGAGTGCCTGATTACTATTTTTTTGAGTTGTGCTGAAACAGGCATGATTGAGTATTCGATCATGTTACATTCTTAAGTATAGTTGTATAAATTAAGATTATAGTTGTTGTTTTCATGAATTAAGAAAAGAAATAAACTTACAATGACTTTGCTTGAGTGTTTGAACTATATTTGAACATTTATTTGTATTCTTCATTTCAGAAATTAGAAATAAGAATAGTCATGGGAGGTCTGTAAATTCAGGACGATATTAGGTCTGTCAAGAAAATGTTGAGGACTCATTAGATTATAAAAATTAAAAAGTGGGATAGGTGGTAGATCTGTAGAGAAGGCTACTTTATCTTTCCAATGAAGCTTCCGTTTTCTAAGAGACACTGCATTGATTCAGAGTATATAATTATTATGAGAAGCTTTTGGCAGATTGCAGTAATAGAGAGCAACAATCGATTAATAAACTAATGAATGCCTGTTTCATCTCAAAATTCTAACTTTGATATATTGATGTATTGGGCTTGAGAATCAGTAGAGCTATGGATTATGGATAATTACAAATGTCTTTGGTGATAATAGTGTTCATTGTGCGTTATGAGTTGAGCTTTATTTATTAAAGAGTGTATGATTTGCAAACATTTTTTTTTTTTTTGGGCATATTCAGTTATTAGAGTTGGGGTTTTAATACCCTGCCCTCTCTCTTCATAAGGATATGAATCAAATAACTGTTTTACAGTTATTTGGATATGATTCTATTAAAATAAATAAATAAATAAATAACTAAATGGGTCTCACCATCAAGGCAGAGAGGGGAAAACACAATCTCAATTTGGATGGCAATAGAAGGAGGTATTTGTTTATTTTATAATTGATGAATTAAAGTAGATCCATTAAAGATTACATTTGGCTTAAAGTTCAAATAGCGGATTGAATTTTTAGGCTAGTTGATCTCTCTTTACCTTCTCGTGTGTCTCCCACCTTGATGATGTCGTTAAGTTTAATGTTCACTTAGGAAAGTCTAGGCTGACTTGTAGATATAAGACCTCATAACTTAAGCTGAAGGCATTTTAATGAGTGCCTGATTACTATTTTTTTGAGTTGTGCTGAAACAGGCATGATTGAGTATTCGATCATGTTACATTCTTAAGTATAGTTGTATAAATTAAGATTATAGTTGTTGTTTTCATGAATTAAGAAAAGAAATAAACTTACAATGACTTTGCTTGAGTGTTTGAACTATATTTGAACATTTATTTGTATTCTTCATTTCAGAAATTATAAATAAGAATAGTCATGGGAGGTCTGTAAATTCAGGACGATATTAGGTCTGTCAAGAAAATGTTGAGGACTCATTAGATTACAAAAATTAAAAAGTGGGATAGGTGGTAGATCAGTAGAGAAGGCTACTTTATCTTTCCAATGAAGCTTCCGTTTTCTAAGAGACACTGCATTGATTCAGAGTATATAATTATTATGAGAAGCTTTTAGAAAAGTTAGAGGCAGATTGCAGTAATAGAGAGCAACAATCGATTAATAAACTAATGAATGCCTGTTTCATCTCAAAATTCTAACTTTGATATATTGATGTATTGGGCTTGAGAATCAGTAGAGCTATGGAATATGGATAATTACAATTGTCATTGGTGATAATAGTGTTCATTGTGCGTTATGAGTTGAGCTTTATTTATTAAAGAGTGTATGATTTGCAAACAATTTTTTTTTTTTTGGAATATGCTGATGATATGCACTTGCCTTTGGATGTTGATCCTTGCAATTGATCTCCTCAAAGCTTTATGCTGGCATTCAGGTCCCAAAATTAATGTGGCCAAAAGTCACTTATTTGGGATCAATATGGACCCACAGTCACTATATGTCTAGAAGCACAACTCTAAAGGAAAGTCTCATTACCTGTTGTACAGAAAGAAATGAGTTTCCTCGGCCTTTTGTTGGTAACTTTGTTTTGAACACCAACAAACCACCCATCTGCCACTGTTCAATGTCTGCTTGCTACTACTCGGGCCTCTAGATGTTCTCGTTCTCTTTGAAATATCCAGTGCTGCATAGGCCCCCCAATTCAATGTTCTTTCCCTTGTGTTACCAATGACACTCCATATTTTTTATTCGATTGCTGTACTCCATTTCACCAAATGGAAAAAATGATTGGATTGTTGCTTGCATGATGTACATCGCTTATTTCTCGCACCAAAATAAATAAATAAAGTAAAATAAAAATAGCTATTTCTACCACATCAAAGACAACTTCCAATTTACAGTATTATTTTTTGTTTGAAAAGAAATCGTTTTGTTGGCTATTTAGCGATGGAGATGGTGTGGGTAAGTATATAATAATACATATTTGGTTTTTGGAAGCGAATGTTTTGTCTTATTTATGTCTTCTTAATTGATACTCCCTCCATTTTTTTTTGTAGGTCATTTAAGGATCAAACACACTTTTTAAGAAGTCATTAAATTATGAGTTAACATTACTATAATACCCTCCCATTAATAACTTTATTTAAACTGATCTATTTTTTTGAGGTCAATAAATGATTCTTTAAATGGGGTAAATTGGGTAAAATAATCTTGAAATTGGTGAAGACTTACAAATTTGAACAAAGAGAGTTGGCTTAAACGACTTACAAAAATGAATGGATGGAGTACTAGAATGTGAAGAGACAATTATTCTATGTTCTTTCTATCGAATTTGTTGTAAGGAGAGAGGGAGGCGATGTACAGTTGCTGTTGCTATTTGAAATCTCCACCTTCTTCATTGTTTCCGCTAAAGCTTCAGGAGAGGATCTTCAAGTCTTCAAATTTAGTTGTGTGCGCCAACAAGAGCCATGTGGATAAGTTGGTGAACAGAGACCGAGCAATTTCTGAAGATGAAGCTGCAAAGGGATCAGGAACCACAGCTCGGGGACGAAGGCTTCTGAGAGTGAGGGAGGAAAAGAGAAAGAGAGAACACGAGCACCTCCACACCTACCCTCAATGGGCCAAAGTACTTGAAGATGCTTGCAAACATGACTCTGAGCTTCGTGTTGTCCTCGGCGACAGCCTTGGCAATCCGGACCTCATGAGGCAGCGGGTCGAGCAGAGGGTTCGCCAAAAAGGTCGAGCGGATTTCCACAAATCCAAATCTGGTTCCATCCTTGCCTTCAAAGTCAACTTTAGAGAGTAAGCCTGCACTTTCTTGTGTGTTTTAATGATTAAATACACAATTGATTGATTGTTCGTGCTTCTTGTTTACTTTTTGGGGATTGGTAATTGTGTTTGCAGCTTCAACCCATTAGATTCATATATATGGATTGAACTCTATGGATCTCCGTCGGACCGCGATGTCGACCTCATTGGAAGCGTATGTGCTAGTGCTTCCAATCTCACCTAACTTTCCATTTCTTGATTAACGACTGTTTAGTCAGTTCTTTCATTATTTTGTACAGGTTATTCAGTCCTGGTACGTGATGGGCCGTCTGGGAGCTTTCAATTCCTCTAATCTCCAGGTTTCTTATCCTTTACCTTTCCTAATTTTCCTTTTCTTTGTTACCTAGCAATACATGATTATCCACAGTTGTTCTCCTAGGCATTATCTCTTTCTGTTGGTCGAACATGCATTTGGCAAACTAGTCATGAAACTTAAGAAGAATGATGACAAACTAGAGTTTAACTATGATCCTTTTCGGTTAGGGAAGGTTGAGGTACAGACTAGAGATAGCAAATGGACGCATTGAGGCTAGAATTAATGAATAGAAAGACATTTAGCATTCAGTGTCCATCTTCTCTTCGTATGGAAGTAAGGAGTTTTAGTGATTAAGTCATGTAGCAATTGGCATTTAAGCCGAAATGAGAACTTTTTCATTATTTAGCGTGTTTACTATTGCAAAGACTTCAACAACGTGAAATGCCCTCTAAGCTCATAGAATCCTTATATGATCCACTATTTTCTTTGCTAAGCATAGACGTGCTATCTTGTAATTAAATTCGTAGACGAAATAAGCTGGTTGCCAAGGACAGAGGTACAATGGATATTTGAGTTAGTTACATCGAAATGCTAAATACTTTAAAAGTTGTTTCTACCACTTAAAAGACCTAAACTAGCAACAACAAACAACAATCAATCTGAGTCTCAACTCAGTTTAGCTCGGGTAGAACCGAAGAAGGATCTTATGTTTCCATTCAGTTGTATTTAATGCAGCTGATGATATGGCTCAGCAACTTCTTAAATCTTTTCTCAAGTTATCTTAGGTGTGCCTATTGCCTTTCAAGTTTCTTCATATTTTAGAAGTCCAATTTTGTAATTGAACCATTTATAGCTCATATTTGAATGTCATTAAACCGTTGTTACTGCCGTCTCTTATTTTTCCCCTATTAGTGCTACATTCTTTGCACCTTTTACTTGCAGTTGGCAAGTTCATCGATGGAATATGATCCCCTCTATGATGCAGATAGAGGCTTCCAAGTGATGTCATCATCATTCCATGATATTGGTGATGTCGAATTTCAAGATAACTGGGGACGCTTCTGGTTTGATATTTTCACTTTAGTTATTTAAATACATATGTTACTTGGAGTCATAACTAGTGCATAACACTTATTTGGATTCCTCCAACAGGGTAGACCTCGGAACCTCCGATTTCTTGGCGATTGATGTGCTTCTAAACTGCCTAACTGTGTTGAGCTCCGAGTAAGTGAATTTTATCTCATGTTTGGACATCTCTTTCATCGGCTTTCATTGGAGCTCTTCTCTTGTATAAATTTATATGGTTTCATAATGGGCAGATATGTAGGCATTCAGCAAGTGGTTTTTGGCGGGCACAAAATTGGCGATTGGGAAGAAGGAATGACGAGCCAGGAGGATGGATACAAGTACTTCAAGATATGAAGTATGGTACAAGAGAATCTAATTCAAATCCTAGAATGAAGAAAGCTTTGGACCTAAATGTTGTGTCCATTCTTTCATTCTGTAAACTGGCATTATAAAGATGGATTCATCATGTGTGAATGAACCAGCAGATTTTTGTTTGGTCATTCGTTTCGACTTATGTACTACAGTATATTCAATTTTGTATATTAATACTAATGGCATTTTTAGATTACAAATCTATGATGCACTAGTGTACAACTACCAAAAATGATGCATATTTCTCCACATTTACATGTTGCAGACTTGCTGAAATTTACATCTCAGCTGATGTCTCCGATAAAGGTTGATAATTGCCTCGGTTATCGATTTCATGTGGTTCCTCGCTAGTTAATATCGGGGCATTCAGATCTTGCAAAGAGTGACAATCCAAATGTTTCCCTACGATGAGAAAAAGAGAAATACATCTTGGTTGTCAAGTTTTGTATGAAGCCCAAGGGGGGTGTAGTGGTAAAAGAAAAGAGCACGTTAGCTCTAACTGAGGCAGAGGTCATGAGTGAGTTCGATTCTTGACAGTTACATTATGTTAATAATTTTTTAGTTTCTTTCAGGTTGGGGGGTTGAAAAAGATTCGGATATTTATAGTTATCAAAAAAAGATTTTGTATTAGGCCCAGTTTGTATTTTGTATTAGGCCTTGTCAGTATTGAGATAGAGTTGGAGAGTTCTTAGTCTAAACTTATAAAACATTATCCACCTAGTCAATTATTCGAGATAGAACTATTCTAGCATCTCCAAGTCCAACATTCCCCTAAGTTTGGTCTAGCTAGTTGTGATTTGTCTTTGATCATTAGCTTTAATATCTCATTAGGGCTCCGATACCGACTTAAGTTTTCCTAATTCTAGTATAGAGAGACTAATGGTATGTGTAGTCTTTATTATGGTGCAGCTTTTAGAGGGATCCAATTATCTCTCTTTGCTACCATCTATGGAATACAAGCACTTTCACATTCTGCACCATTAAGAGTTTCACAGATGGCTGCGAACGACGTTTCTAGTCTAGCGGCAAGTTTCTATTTCTCATTTAGGGGAGTTCAGTTGGCTTTGTGACAGAATTTAGAAATATATTATTGTATACGCAAGAATAATGACTTGTGAATGATCTTGGTCGGTTAATTTGTCACTTTAGTGCAGTTATAAGACACCGGCCGACTAAGAACCACCCTTCCTTAAAAGATAAGATTTAATTTATTGAGAGTTTGGCTTTAACAAGTCAAAAAAAACCTTAATGTATCGTTTAATATATTTTACCTTTTTCTAATAAAAAAATTATTTTATTTCATGAGAAAACTAATTGCAAGTATCACTTGTTTTTTTTTGTATAGGTTCCGGCTAAAGAACTCGAAAGCGTTACTAGGTGGTTTAATAATGTGGTATAAAATTTAAATGTAAGAGGTTATTGATTCAAATCATACAAAATTATTTCTTTTTTATAAAAAAATAAAAGGAAAAATTAAAAAAGTAAAGTGAATGTATTTTATTCCGACCTGTATTACAAAAAAAGTGGGTTGTCAGTACCGCCGTCCATTTATAATAATATCAACGCAGCATTTTTCACAAATTTTAACATTTTGTATTATGCATACTCTATAAGACACGAAAGGACATTTGTCAAAAAAAAAAAAAGACACCAAAGGACAGTATTTTTTTTTAGTTTATTTCTTTTTCAGGACCAAAGGACAGTATTACTTACACAGTGTGTTTGTTGTATAATAGGATTATCAGGCGACTCTGACTGTGTGAAAATATCTAGACAAAATAATTGACCATTGTTGATTAAATAACGAAAATCGAAAAGACAATTACTTCGCTTTTGACACACGGGGAGGTATGTATGTGCACATTTTTGAAGAACATTGATGTAATTGTTTGAATTAAGTTAGAGTTATTCTATATAAAAAGGTTTGAATTGAGAAGTATCTTCTTCCGTTTTCATGTCGCAAAAATTTATTTTTTACATCTAACAATGTTGTTATTAAGACTTATCTTAAATTAAGAGTCACGCTATGCATACCCCGTTATTCTCTCAGGACACTCTGTTGATTAGAACACTCCAATAATTTATCAAGGTACCTCGATACTTTTATCAAAATGTCCTTTTGTTTAAAGTACGAGCACTCTACCACCAAATCGAATGAAACCATTATCTTCTCCCTTTCATCACAACATTAAGGCCTCAATATACCAAATCTCCTCACTTTCTTACTTGTTTAAAGTAGATTTGTTATTTTTATGGTCGAACGATGTGTTTAACTTTAATCTCGTAGTGTTCGGCCGCACAGGGCGTGATTTGTCTTTTGGTCTCAGACGTTCATTGTCGATATCATTGTGTAAGTGTCGGTTAATATCAACCGACACCTAAATGGGAAGGACCCTTAGACCACGTAATTGTGTATCACTGAGACTATTAGTTTTGGTCTCGGTGACCTGTTACCGAGACATTAAGCTATATCTCGATTAATTCTAACCAAAGTATAATAAAAAACAACATTTGGGATTAAATTCGATTAGTAATAACTGACACATTTTGTTAGTTATCGGTTATAGGGTACCAAGATGCTACAACATGTCTCGGTCTTGTGTGACAGATAAATTCACGTCTGTGATTCACCTTTGAAAATAAAAAAAAAATCAGAAAAACCATGAAAACTAACCTTCGTGTGCGAGGTCTGCCTCCCACTCATTTTCTTCAACCATTAGACTCTAAAAACACTTAAAACTCGTCAAATCTCCAGACAGCAACAGATCGACAAACGCGATTGACAAAGGCTGATGCGCACTCTTTGATCGACAAATGTGATATCCAGTACATGATGGATTAACTTGACTTCGTAGAAAAATCGAGTTTTCAAGAGTGGTGTCCTGAGAGGGCATTTGAATGAGCATGTGAATTGTTAGGTTGAATAAGGGCATTTTTGTCAATTGGCTATAAAACCAGGTTTAATTAAAAATGACGGAGTGCCCTTAGAGGATAGCGTGGTGCACAAAGCGCAACTCTAAATTAATTATCTACATTGTTCAAAATTATAAAATATTTAATTAATATTTAATAGTATATCCTTTCTCACAAAAAAAATAATGACTTATAAATTTATCAATATTTTTAATTTTATAATATTTAATAAATCATTATATACTAGTTTTACAATTAATGACTACATATAATACGCTAGTTATATATTAATCAACTTTTAATAATGTAACTTTTAATAACATATATTAGTATTTTAAATTCTAAATTTTCTTGCAGTTAAAAAGTAAAATTAATATTTATTTTTAAGTAGTTTATTTTTCCTTTGTTGGAAGTCTTGATTTTGTCTTCTCTTTGTCATAAAGTTTTAGGTTTTCTTATCCTCGTCGAGAAGTTTTGTTATTCGTTATGTGGTTATAGTGGGTGTTTATGTATTGTAATGTATTTCAACATTGTAGTGAGTAATCACTGATTGTCAAACTGTTTTAATTTCACAATCGCATTCACAACTAAAGTAATGGTAGTTCTTTTGAACACATAGAATTAGCGAATCAATATATTTTTTGTTTCTATGTCTGATCCTGTATTAAGCCATTAAAGATTAATTTCTATTTTTCTTCAAAAAAAGTACAATTAATATTATGATTGATCAATTTGAGTGAGGTTAAATTTAGAAATAAAGCAATTAATGTTTCTTGATTTCCTAGACTGACGATGAATTTGTTGAAACAAAAAATGCATTAAATTATGACATATATATTGGGAATGGAGAGAGTAATTATTTTAGAGGCCGGCTATGTGCATCCCAGTCAACACTCAGGCCACTCATCGAATTTATAAGGGCACCCCCAAATTGGACGAAAATGCCCTTGAACTCTAATGCTAAGGCACCCCACCTATTTCGGCTATACCCTAAACCTTAAAACTGGTTTCCATTTTTTCGAAACCTCATTTCCTACAAAAGCTCTCATTGCCATCGTGATTTGGAGGCGAAATCAACTAAATATCATATTTTTCATCGTTCTCTCCCACATATTCCTGGTTTTTTCGAGTTGGACAGGTTTTTTTCGCCCAGTTGAAGTGGTCAGCGGCTAGGGACAAGTTCGGATTTGAGTTCATTGTGAAATCGAGAGGGAAAGTAAGGTACGTTTGAGTTTTTGTTCGATTTTATGTTCATTTGGTTCGTTTTCTTTGTAGTCGTCTATGAAAATGCTTCAATATCTGGGTTTTCTTGCAAACCCATAATACTCGGCCACACAGGACCGTGATGTAGTCATTAATCTTAGAAATACCATACCGAGACTTATGAGTACTTCTCATTTGTATCCAAACGACACTTAGCCCATATAAAGTTTCATTACATTTCGGACACAAGTAACCGAGATTCTTGTTTTTGTTTCGGTGCCAGTAAACCGAAGTTAGTATATTACTTATGCGTAGATTTAGTCTCGGAGGATAAATATCGATACTTTGTGATAGATCTCGGTTTCGTCATACCGAAATTTTACCTTAGGTTTCAGTTATGGTATACCGACATTTTTGTTTTGCTATCGGTTATGCCATACCGATTCAATGTTGAAAATATATTTTTTTGGGTTTTTTTTTACTGCACAAGAGATTATATAGTTACAATGTCTGTGGCGGCCCCAGTTCCCACATTGGTCCGCCACGGGAGGCCACGCGGGCCCACAACTAGCCACGTAACTGCTAGCTGTGTCCCACGCCCAATTAAGCATCATTATCAATTAATTCAGCCTAAATTAGTCAGTAATTAACATTTTAATATTTGTAAACAGCGGAAGCTTAAAATATGTCATTTTCTCAAATTATAGAGCATTAATCCTATGTGGAAAACCCGGTAAAGTACACTGTATTCAACATAACAAAATGTGATACACTCATGCACTGGTATCTCAAACAGTCCCCATAAACCCAAAAATAAGTCAATACAAAGCAAAATAAAAACATACAAGACGAACTCAAGTCGGTGACAAGGTCACGAGATAGTGCGAAGAGTCTCCTTGCCCCCTGGTCGTAGTAGATCCCGCACTCAATCATCACAAGAAGTAGATGACGAGTCCAGTGAGTAAAACCCGAAGTACACAAACCAAGCATTTATAATAAAGGAAGCCAATAATCTGTTAAATAAACATGCGCGATAAAACGAGAAGTAATTAAGACGCATGCATACATAACATCGATAAACACCAATAATGGATGTGTGCCGTGTAGCAGGGCGAACCCTAATCCGGACATCGGCATTCCTCCGGTGGCTTCTCCAACCCCTCACCGGTCCGAACCCTTATTCTGTCCCTATTGTCCGGCCTACCCAAGTCCGCCCACACATCTCAGAGTAAACCAGAAGATCCGGCGGTGAATGACAAAACCAACCGTGCAACATATGTATGAACATGGAAATAGAGTAAACAACGATAAACAATAATAGCTGGAATCAAATGAAATCAAATAAATAAACACTCGAGTGTGTTTCTTAAGGGTTTTACTTACTTCAACCGTACTCCAATTACTCGATATACGTCCGGTCGATCCCGCTCTCGCCTCGAGATACGCGCACGACACCCGACTATGGTCTCCTAAGTCCCCAGGTGTCCGAATAAGTCGTTTTATGTGATTTAGCATCAAACTAATTGATTTTATATCGTGACAATAAAAATTAGAATTTCATTCCAATTTTTAGTTGTAGCACGTTTTTCGAGTTACACCGGGTGCCAACCACCCCAAAAGTCTTGAAATTCACTTTTTCAACCATTTTCTAATTTCTCACATTTTCTCGATTTTTCAGAATTTTTCCATAATTTTTCCTATTTTTACTGGATTTTCTTTTTCCATTTTTCTTTATTTTCTCTTCTTTTTTTTTTTTTTAATTTAAGGGTTCGCGGTTCGGCGAACCGAACCGGTTCGGTTCGAGCCGAGCGAATTAGCCGGTTCAGAGCCCGAACCGGCCTTCTTCTTCTTCTTCTCAAGAGCGGGCGTACGCTCTCTCGTTTTTTTTTTTTTTTTTTTTTTTTTTTTTCATTTATGAATCGAGAGAGGGAGAGGGAGAGGGAGAGGGAGAGGGGAGAACGACATGTTGTCATCTCCTCCTCGGACGAATCGCTTTTCTTGCGTTCGTCAGAGCTCCCAAATTCCACCCCGCCACCACCAAACCACCACATCCGCCAACACCACCCTCCAAAAATGAACACAAAAACACAACAATAAACAACACAACAACTCACCTCGTTTGCCTCTCCACCACGAGACCACCACCTCTCCTCCTCTCGGTCTCTCGCTCCTCGTCTCGTCTTCTCTTTTCTTCTTCTTCGGTCGATAAAAATGTGGAAAATAGTGGTGTCGGTGGTGTTTATCCACATTTTTGGAGTGAAATGACCAAAATGCCCCTCATGTCTATTTCTTTCCTTCTTTCCTTCAATACCCTTTTGGTAATTTTGCATTTTCTATTTTATTTTTCTGATTTTTAATATATATTTATATATATATATATATATAAATTCCTTATATACATATATATAAATATATATATACATACTTCCACCTATACTTTCGCGCCTAAAATTTCGTTGTGCGCGCCAACGAGCGTACTCGGGCGTGCACACTATCGTACCACCCACGCGTGTCAACCACGACCCCGCGTGTCATTAGGCGCCCACCAATTTACTATTTTTGTCAAATTTATTTTATTTTTATCGAACTAAACGCATTCCCAGGCCTAGTGTTCCCGTCGCTCGCCTTTTCCGCGTTCCGCGTCGCACGCATTTTTAGGCGAATACCCGACACTAAATCTCACCCGATCTAAACAATATTAAACCACACTGCGATGTAATGAGTCATAGCCTAGTCATTATCATCACGAGTTAATCAAACAATCGATCAAAAATAATATTTCCTTGACCAGGCGTATCTTCGCCAGTCCGTGGTGTCTCCGTGGACCTAAGTTGGCGTCCACGTCTGAAAATACGCAAATAACGGCCTTAATAAAATTTGGGCCGTTACAGTTCTTCCCAACTAGGGGAAAATTTCGTCCCGAAATTTGTGTAGACCTCCCCATCGAAACACGAAACCGCAACACTGGCAAAAATAAGCTGATATCGCCATCTCATCCGCGACTCAATCCTAGGCCATACTCTGGTACGTCGGGATCCCACTAGTGTACGCATCACCTGGCCAATCACCTAGAACCCATCCTTCTAGGATCCCACCAGTGATAACGCCCAATCCTAGTCAATCACCCGATAGTCCTCGCTATGGCCTAGTGTATCGCGTGATTAATCAAATCTTCATCAACATCCTCCGGTGAATACATCAACCGTCCTCAATCGCGTAGGTAATCAAACAATAGGTACACCTACGAAATAAAACAACAAAATAAGTAAATAAACTTATACGTACCCACAACGGTCTGTCTAGTCTCCTCCCGGATCGACGGTGCAACAACATGGACTCTATCTCTCGGCTGCTTGCAGCTCCGTGGTAGTGATGCTCTCCCGCAATCCGCTCGGAGGTGTCCAATCGACCGCAACGATGACAACGACGTGTCTCTGGTCTCCTAACCTGTCTATCCCTGGATCTCTGACCCCAACTCTGGTCCCTCTGATCCTGGTTCTGTTTGTACGATTGTCTCGACTGTATCGGTATAGGTACAATCTCATGTACCACCTGGCGATCATCATTATTGAATTGATCATCAGTCTGGTCCTGGTCGTCCTCGCGACTCCAATCTATTTGCTCGTCATTATAGTCGTACTGATCGTTTCTCGAATCACGATCATTAATGAAATCATGATCCTGTTGCCAGCGAACCCTGCGTGCTCGAAAATCCTGCTCCTGACTGCTAGATTGATTTCTTCGTCTCTTCGGTCTCTGATCAGACCGAGAACTCTGTCTAACTGCTGATGCAACAACTGGGGTGGTCTCCTCAACCAATGTCTCCGAACCTGTTGCCTGAACAGTGACAGCTGAAGCAAGTACCGCTTGAGTAGTGGTCGTTACCAAAGTAGTCGTCGGTGCAGCTGTCGCCACTCACCTACCTCGAATGTACTCGAGAACCTCTGCCATCTGCGCCTGATGTAATAACTGTTGGTCGGTAACTCTCTGCACCATAGTCCTCAGATCGGCTACCTCTCTAGTGAGGTCACTAGTCTCCCCGATCTCTGTGAGAGTAGTCGGCGGAATAATAGTCGAGTCAATCCGTCCATAGTAATAATGCACCGCCAACGTGCGTCGGACCAGACTCAATATATACGCGTATAATATATAGTACACAATCAAAACATACACGTATATAGATTTCCTAAGTCTACCCGCCTTACATCACTTCCCAAATAGAATTCTAGGTATCACTTCGGGTTTCCACATCTAAATTTATTAAATTTATACTCTTGTTTAACTCCAATTTCCGAGGTTTAACCTCGCTCTGATACCAAAATGTAACGGTATCAGAGTTAACTATCATCAACGCTTCATCCTTTAGGTTCCTCAAACCTAAGCTCTGATACCAAAATGTAACGGTATCAGAGTTAATCATAACCCACCTCCATTCCCTAGGTTCCTCAAACCTAAGCTCTGATACCAAAATGTGACGGCCCCAGTTCCCACATTGGTCCGCCACGGGAGGCTACGCGGGCCCACAACTAGCCACGTAACTGCTAGCTGTGTCCCACGCCCAATTAAGCATCATTATCAATTAATTCAGCCTAAATTAGTCAGTAATTAACATTTTAATATTTGTAAACAGCGGAAGCTTAAAATATGTCATTTTCTCAAATTATAGAGCATTAATCCTATGTGGAAAACCCGGTAAAGTACACTGTATTCAACATAACAAAATGTGATACACTCATGCACTGGTATCTCAAACAGTCCCCATAAACCCAAAAATAAGTCAATACAGCAAAATAAAAACATACAAGACGAACTCCGTCGGTGACAAGGTCACAGATAGTCTGCAAGAGTCTCCTTGCCCCTGGTCGTAGTAGATCCTGCACTCAATCATCACAAGAAGTAGATGACGAGTCCAGTGAGTAAAACCCGGAAGTACACAAACCAGCATTTATAATAAAGGAAGCCAATAACTGTTAAATAAACATGCGCAGTAAAACAGTCAACTGTAATTAAGACGCATGCATACATAACATCGATAAACACCAATAATGGATGTGTGCGTGTGTAGCGGGGATCGAACCCTAATCCGGACATCGGCATTCCTCCGGTGGCTTCTCCAACCCCTCACCGGTCCGAACCCTTATTCTGTCCCTATTGTCCAGCCTACCCAAGTCCGCCCACACATCTCGAGTAAACCGAAGATCCGTGGTGAATGACAAAACCAACCGTGCAACATATGTATGAACATGGAAATAGAGTAAACAACGATAAACAATAATAGCTGGAATCAAATGAAATCAAATAAATAAACACTCGAGTGTGTTTCTTAAGGGTTTTACTTACCTCAACCGTACTCCAATTACTCGATATACGTCCGGTCGATCCCGCTCTCGCCTCGAGATACGCGCACGACACCCGACTATGGTCTCCTAAGTCCCTGGTGTCCGAATAAGTCGTTTTATGTGATTTAGCATCAAACTAATTGATTTTATATCGTGACAATAAAAATTAGAATTTCATTCCAATTTTTAGTTGTAGCACGTTTTTCGAGTTACAGGGGTGCCAACCACCCCAAAAGTCTTGAAATTCACTTTTTCAACCATTTTCTAATTTCTCACATTTTCTCTGATTTTTCAGAATTTTTCCATAATTTTTCCTATTTTTCTGGATTTTCTTTTCCATTTTTCTTTATTTTCTCTTTTTTTTTTTTTTTTAATTTAAGGGCGGTTCGGCCGAACCGAACCGGTCGAGTTCAGGGCCGAACCGGCCCGGTTCAGAGGCCGAACCGGCCCTTCTTCTTCTTCTTTCTCAAGAGCGAGCGTACGCTGCGCTCGTTCTCGTTTTTTTTTTTTTTTTTTTTTTTTTTTTTTTTTTCATTTATGAATCGAGAGAGGGAGAGGGAGAGGGAGAGGGAGAACGACATGTTGTCATCTCCCTCCTCGGACGAACTCTCTTGCGGTTCGTCAGAGCTCCCAAATTCCACCCCGCCACCACCAAACCACCACATCCGCCAACACCACCCTCCAAAAATGAACACAAAAACACAACAATAAACAACACAACAACTCACCTCGTTTGCCTCTCCACCACGAGACCACCACCTCTCCTCCTCTCGGTCTCTCGCTCCTCGTCTCGTCTTCTCTTTTCTTCTTCTTCGGTCGATCAAAATGTGGAAAATAGTGGTGTCGGTGGTGTTTATCCACATTTTTGGAGTGAAATGACCAAAATGCCCCTCATGTCTATTTCTTTCCTTCTTTCCTTCAATACCCTTTTGGTAATTTTGCATTTTCTATTTTATTTTTCTGATTTTTAATATATATTTATATATATATATATTAAATTCCTTATATACATATATATAAATATATATATACATACTCACCTATACTTTCGCGCCTAAAATTTCGTTGTGCGCGCCAACGAGCGTACTCGGGCGTGCACACTATCGTACCACCCACGCGTGTCAACCACGACCCCGCGTGTCATTAGGCGCCCACCAATTTACTATTTTTGTCAAATTTATTTTATTTTTATCGAACTAAACGCATTCCCCGGCCTAGTGTTCCCGTCGCTCGCCCTTCCGGTTCCCGCGTCTGCACGCATTTTTAGGCGAATACCCGACACTAAATCTCACCCGATCTAAACAATATTAAACCACACCTGCGATGTAATGAGTCATAGCCTAGTCATTATCATCACAGTTAATCAAACAATCAGTCAAAAATAATATTTCCCGCCCAACCAGGCGTATCTTCGCCAGTCCGTGGTGTCTCCGTGGACCTAAGTTGGCGTCCACGTCTGAAAATACGCAAATAACGGCCTTAATAAAATTTGGGCCGTTACAATGTCTTTCTCTATCAGATATGGCTCGAGGAAAATGTATTGTTTCTAGAGAGGATGTCGATGGAGAGCCCACGAGAGCACAACGAGCGTCGGTCGTGGCTGCTGCTCCTTCTGGTCCTGCTACTCCTGTAGATCCTTCTGCTCCTGCTGCTGCTCCCTCTGCTTGTGGTAAGAGGAAGGCACAAACTGCATCATATCGAAAGGGGAAAGTGCAAGCTGCTGAGGGTGTACGTGGACGCAGACCGGTGAGGGATAACGTCGAGGATGAGGCATCTCATGTCCCTGTGGGAGCGATGATCGTCGGTGGTGCCAACGGGGATGAGGCCCGCAGGGCAGTAATGGAAGAAACCACCACATCCCAACCACAAGTAACTAGGAGTAGTAGCGGTGTTGTTGGTGGGAATGTTGTGGAGCCCGAAGATGACCCATCTGCTCCTTTCCCTGGCGGTCCTATTGACCGCTCTTTGTTGAAGAGTTTTAAGGATCATGTTGCGGCAACAATTTGGAATAATGAGGTATGTAGCCTTTTTTTTGGCAAAATATCAATTCATTTTCCATCAAATTATTACTTTTGCTATTCATATACGATAATGTATTTATGAATTATGTTTTTTTTGTAGCATCGACCGTTACTTAAGTGCATAAACCACGGGGCTCAAATAGCTGAGTGGGATTTGCAATCTTGTCACCCCGACACCCAGGGACTGCAAAGAATCATTCAGAGGTCCGGTTTGGCTCCACTAATAGACTGCTCCTATCGGAAGGCCAATAAGGAGGTGATATCAGCTTTTGTCGAGCGGTGGTAGGCGGAGACCAATACATTTCATTTACCATTTGGTGAAATGTCCATCACGCTCAAGGACGTGAGCATTTTACTGAAAATCCCAGTGACGGGCAAAGTGGTGGCGGTTGAGAATTTTTCAAGGTACACAGAGGAGTCCCGCAAGGATGCGATTGAGTTAGTTTCAAAACTGCTCGGGGTTTCTCCTGACAAAGCAGAGGAAGAGGTTAACATTACGAAGGGTCTCACAGTGTGAGTAGTTTGGCTGAAGAGTCGTTTTTGCCTACCCAAGTCCAAGTCTTCTAGTACTTCCAGTTCTCCTACTACGTACCCTCCAGTGGAATGCACTGCACGTGCATACTTTTTGTACTTGCTCTCTTGCACCCTATTCACCGATAAGAGTGGGTCACGAGTTTCAATTTCATTACTGAAGCTTCTGGAGAACTTGGATGAGGTCGGGACTTACGCATGGGGTGCCGCTGCTCTAGCTTATCTTTACTGTCATCTCGGGTCAGCCACCAGGGTAGAAGTGTCGCAGATTGCAGGGTACCTAACTTTGATCAAGGTACATATTTCTTGTGCATTACTTGTGAATCGGCCAATACAAATCCAGTACTTTTTTATTTTTGTTGATTCTTTTTTAGGGATGGGTATACGAGCACTTCCCACTCCAACTTGCTGCGTCGAATGCGAAAAATATGGACCACCTTCAGCCACGTGTCTCAAGGTGGGTACTGAAACACGAGACGGTAGCTAACGTGGACAAGCTAAGTAGTATTCGTAGGACCCTTGATAGGTTACGACCAAGTGAGGTACTTTGTTTTATTACTTTGAGTTTGATATTCCAATTTATCAAACTTCATATTTTAATATAAATTGTTTGTTTCATTGGTGTAGGTGACGTGGTACCCATACAGTGACATCAGGACAGGCGGTATTGTTCTACCGATGGCATTCTACTCTGGTTATCTGAAGTACATGGAAGTTGTGGAGCCATACCATCCGGAGAGGTTCCTTTGACAGCTTGGCCATGTTCAGGAATACCGTCGTCTCCATATCGCCCCCTCAAAGCAAACCGAGGCCGTACTGCAATGAAATACTCGGTTAAGTACTCATTCCAACCAGAGAATTGGGAAAGGTGGCGTAGCCATTCACTCTCTGTTGAAGATCGAGGGGAGAAGGCGAGGTTCGAGTTCATGGCTGCACTAGAATATCTGCCATGATTCACACGAGTATCACATCTTACCATTGAGAACCCAGCGCACAGTGATGACTTCCCTGATACGGTAGGTGATAATGAGTTATTGGAGGTAAGATGTGACGGCCCCAAATTCCCAATGCATTTGGGTACGCCCGGCCTAGACCCGTGCAGGTCCCGAGTCAGTTTCTCAGCGAACCTGACGAGCCTAGTCAGCCTCAAATTATCAAAATTTCAAGATTTATGAAAGAGTTATTGCAATTATAACACAGCGGAAGCAAAATCATATTCTAATCAAATATTGGGAAATAACTCAATCAAAGGGAAATTAGGAATATATATAAATGTGGAAAACCCCGATATAGTCATATCCAAGTCAACAAAATGGATTGATGGAATCCACCTCAAAACATATTTCTCAGTCCCAAAACGATCATATATATATAAACGTCATACAAAAAGAAATAAACATGAGCCTACATCACGGTACCTCAAGTCCAGCTGCTCACAAAAAGTCTCCTAGGCAAGGTCCCTTGCCCCTACTGCTCTCCGTCCTATCTGCACCCACCGTCACAAACTAGGCGGTGAGCAACTGAGAGAAATCGAAAGTAAAGCCAGAAGAATATAACAGTAATTCATGAAATAATAAACAAGGCAGTCTAAATATCATGCGGGTACTGAAAGACGGGAATTTAAAAAAACAAGAATGCATGATAGACAGACTGGAAATGATAGCAATCAAAACATGCGTGTTCTACGAGTCAAGAGAGGCCATAAGTGGTCTATATTCCACAACAATACCACAACAATCCACAACAATCCATAACAATCCAGTACATGGTATCACACAATCACTAGGGGTGGTCAAACACTCGTGCGCTCGAGTGCCCGCGTTTTATCCCTTCTAGTGCAGGCCGCATGTACCTTCGAGACACACACTTATGCCAAGAACACACATACAAGGAATATAGAATGGAAAGCAAATAATTTGATAATAACAAACACAAAAAAAGGAAAATGAATCACATGATATTTTCTTAGCTGGCTTACTAACGTACAAATGCTTTTTAAGGCAAATGTACTTACCTGAACTATCGTAACCCGCGTACAACGCTCCCCCAACTTCTAACGCGTATCCCCAAGTTTCCCGCTACCTGACAAGGTCGGGAACTAGTATTAATAGGTCAAGTCATTCTAAACCTAGGTTTAAACTTATCATTAACCCCAATGATTTAAATGACTCGAAGTTGACAACACATGAAATTGCGACGAAAACACATTAACAACGTTGTTTCGGACTTAACCAAGGGCTACGAGACATCAACCAATGTTAGGTGAGATCTCGACAACCTTCACTGGTCATGGTTCGACCGGTAGCACCGCCAACAGTGGCGGTTTCCGGCGAGGCTCCACCACACATATCACATGAAATGATGACTCTTTTGCGCATAATAAAACTGTTTTCGGCCACTTTTAAAGTTGTGGGACCCACATATGAGTTTGGTGGGGTCCCCGACAGCGTTCCGGTCATGGTGGTCTGGCAGTGGCGCGGTCGGTGAGGGCGTTTTCCGACGAGACCAACAAAAACATCAACACATGAAATAAAACAAAATATGAGCACTAAAACCCTATGTATCACGAACCAGAGGTCTCCCCGAAAATATGAGGACTCCGGTGGGCCACGAGGGTCCGTCCCTGACCATCGTCACCCACGGCAGCGACGGCCAGAGGCGGCAGCAATGGAAAACGTAAAGACCAGTGAGAACGAGAGAGAGGGAGTGAGAGAGAGACATACACACACTTACCCCAGTGACGCAGTAGAAGGCGGTGGTGGTGGCTGTTCCAGCCGGGAGAGGAGGCCACCGAGAGCGAGAGGGGGCGTGAGGCCGAGGTGAGTGAGAGATCGAGAGAGAACAGTGAAAGTGAGAGGGAGAACCCGAGACCGAGAGAGAGAGATCGCGTGACCGAGAGAGAGGCCGAGATGGAAGAGGAGAGGTGGCGGCGGTGGTTTCAACAAAGAAGAAGATGAATAGTAAGGTTTCTTTGTTATTGTTATATATATATATATGGCCAATTGACCTTTTTACCCCCAACTTACTTCCTATTTTAAACCATTGCCCTTATGGGTCTTTTTATTTATTTATTTATTTTTCTTTATTACACCTTAAAGTAGGTGTGTGTTGTCACTTGCATGGCTCTCCATCTCAACACACGCATCTCGAGGTCAATCTCATGGCTCCTCGCCATTGGACTGTGTCACTCCATAGCCCGTATGTTGTGTAATTAACCAACTCCCGCGTTCCAACGACGTTCCTCGGTCCGTTTTTCCTTGTTCCACCTCCCATAACGCGCGTAGTCTCGCCTTGTCTCGCCAACTAATTAATTAAATTAATTAAAAATTCATTTATTTGTATGTTTTATTTGTTTTTATCCCCCGTTTAACTAGTCGAAACCTCACTCAATTAAATATCGCCCGAACGGCTCGAAACCCGTAAAATACTAAAATACTAATACACACAATCAAAGAATCATAAAATCACTTAGGTGTCGACTCCCGAAATTCGAAATACTGTCCAGTATTCACGTATCCGGGTCACAATTTCTGACAAGTGCAACACAAGGCAGTTAAAAATTTGGGGTTGTTACATAAGAGCCTTGCAACCATTTGAATTTAAGTTGGTTTATCACATTTCTTTTGTATTATTTATTCATAGTTTCTCTATTGGTTTTGAACAGCGTAATTGACGGGAATTGGATAGCGTATTGGCATGGATAGACTTGCCGGCGGGTATGGCCAAGATGGAGGCTGCTGAGAAAATGGCGAATGATGTCGTGGACTACTTGACGGGTAGGGGTCTTAGTACAGGTACCACCACCACGACCAACACCACAACACCGAGAGCACCTACTGCTCCTTCACAACATGACAGTACCCCAACCGAAAGTGTGCCTACCCCAAGTTCTATTGAGCCTTCGGTGAGAAAGAATGCCCCTCTGCCCATCCCAAGTTCTAGCTAGCCACCTAAGAGGAAGCCCCCCACGACAACATATGTTAGTCACAAAGCGAAGAAAGAAAAAGGGCTCAAGTAAAAAAACATGTTGTTTGTCTTGTTCATTTGGTATTGTTTAACTTGTTTGGTATTTGATGATGGATGATGTTTAACTTGTTAATTTGGTATTATTTACCTTCTTCGGTATTGTTCTATTGAATTGATAATGTTTGACTTGTTGGTCATGTTTGAATTGATGTGTTCTACTACTACTATTTGTTGTTCTATTTTTGTCACTGCCATGTTTGCAATAAGTTACCACAGAGAAATCCACGGCCACGCAGGAACGAGAACTACTGAGAATTATCGGTTATGCATGACCGCGATTGGTCCATTAAGCTCGGTCGCCTCCATGCGAACACTGCCATATTGGCCAAATTTTATATAGTCTCGGTCACGCACACCCGCAAGTAATATCTAAATTACGATCATGTGGTACCGAAACTTATGTATGGTCTCGGTAGTTCATCACCGAGATTATTACGCAACGATTACACATAACGACTCGGCCTCCTATTATCACAATTTTGCAAATAAAATCAGTTACGTCATTCCGTAATTCATGAATTAGTCTCGGCGATGCACAACCGATTGGTAATTAAGGGTCTCGGTTGCATTTGACCGATGCTCACATGCAAGGAACACATATTGAATCGGCCACATACTACCGCAATTATTTGCAGTAAATCGATTATAATGTTCTGTTACTATGGTCTACTTTTCGGTCATCTGTCACCGTAATTTAGCAAGAATCTCGATGTCATGTAACCGAAGTATTTAGAGCACCCTATTGTTGGCTGCTCACGAACCTTAATGTCTGAGATTATAATGGGTGTCACGGTTCTATATGTCCGAGACTTGGGGGTAGTTTTCGACCTTGTGTAATCGATCCTTTAATTGAGAGTACAAACTTGGCATATCATGAATTTATCCATTCAACAAACATCAATTCAAGTTACATACATCAACAAAAGTACACAAAAGCATCATGCCAAGTTTCGAAGACATAATATTCATTCAACAACATCAATTCAAGTTTGCCGAACATTCCAAAAATAATTTACTATGTGATTTGCTTAAGGTGACGCTAAGTCTACCACGAAGGGCGTGTGTAGATGAAAAGATTGAACCGGGACTTGTGCTTTGATGTTAATACCAAAACCCTACCCTTGAGCATCAACATTCGCGAAGGTCTTCCACACCAAGAATACAGGGGGAACCGGTGTATTAGGCTTGAATATGACCTGTCAAATGGAGGAGCAACATAAAAGAAAGAATAAGTAACGTGCATTGACATATTAACCAAAATTTGAAACAAACGCTAAAAACTTACCCTAACCTAATGAGTGTCGTTGACATTTGTAACGCCAATAACTACCTGATCTTTCATAGGCAGAAGGGCATTACGTAGAGGAAGAAATGTCATGCAACAACCACATGACACGTTGACAAGCACAACATTAAATGTTGTTGCAATTAGAAGTCCCATGTCCTGAAGGGTCATCCATTTGTCGGACCTAACATCCTTACCTTCGAAGAATTGCACAGCTCCCTTAACTTGGTCGAAGTAACTTCCAAGCAAATCCTTTCAAAACTCTTGGTTCTCTTGTAGTTCATTAACCATAGCTGTTCTAACCCCTTTCTAACCATCTATGTCTGAGAATCCAAGACTGGCGGCAACACAACGAAAGCCACAATTTTCATCGCTATCCACATTTACTGTAGTCTCAACATGTTGAATCCAATCCGGTTGTATAGTGTGAATGAATCCAATCTCAGATACTCCCATAGATGCCCCACGTGTTCAATGTACTTTATTCCTAACCTGTTTTACTTTTCTTCGTGCACTGGCTGCTTCAGCGGGTATAAGTACATATTCAAAGCCACTTGGATCTCTCGTCGTAGAAGTATCTTCCTCGGCTTTCCTCTTCATCCCTCTCTTCCCTTTCTTCATTTTCTTGCTCCCTATAACATAATTACCAAAACTATCAAGACTCGGTCTCCCCCTTATCTTCACTTTTGCCTGTGGTGCAATACATGACGTCAAGGAAGGACAACTAACCTCTCTTAGTTGTTGAATAGTCCTAACACGCGAATCCTCATCAACGAATGTTTCAAACTTAGACACAACTCTTTGAAGCTCGTCATTCAAGTTATAGGCAGTTCGATTCACTGATGCATCGGGTATCATACTCAACTTCTGCCAATACACATGTATGTCTTCAAGTGGTATAGGTGAACCAGCTAAAATATGTACATTAAGCTCGTGTGCACACGGAAGCCCACAAGTAGTATGTAAGTCACAACCACATAAGCTCCGGTCTGTCCCAATATTTACTCCATGTTCAACCTCGTTACGAATCAACTTAAGCGCTTTCAGGGATACATAACCCCGCAAACGGTGATACAATCCATCCATATATCCATGTTGCACAACATTCAAACTAACCTCAGATGATGATTTGATCCTGTTATGTTGTATGTCTAACATTCCATGAATTACACTCTACAACGCCTTGAAGTTTGCAGTACATGTGCCGAGATGCTGTTTGAGAGTGGAATGTGCAGACTCAACCCTTTGCGTTGTGGTTTCTCCAAGATGAAAAAGTGGATTTGTCCATGCACGTACAAATCTATTCTTGTAATCCCGCAACCAAGTATCCTCTAAATAATTAAGCAGACCTTTCTCATCTGCATACTCAACACGTAAGGTAGCCAACATAAGCTCGAATTGTGACGGCCCTTCCCTGACTTAGGGTCAAGTCGCCCGGCTCAAATCGTTACCTAGACCCGATACCTGAACCAGGTCCAAATAATGGCTTGGCACGCCTAAATAAACCTGCGGAATAATCATTCTAACAAGATATATATATATATATATGATAATAAGAGTGTGAAAGATAATCATAATAAAACCATATAATCTTGTATATCATAATAAGATCTATCATCTTTAATATTCAAAAGTCTTATACAACTTTATAATAACATTATAAAGGTTCAAAACTACCCATTAACTAAGTCTTAAGTTATACAAAACGATCAATATTAACAATATACTAATATCATACGAGGCTCACATGTAAAGGAACTTCAAGATAGATCATTTCCCTTGCCTTTCTTGTTTATCGCGCTGGTAGAGGGACCTGTGGGGTAAAGTGAGGTGAGCTAAAGAACCAACGGTGCTCAATAAGAGGAAAGACTCGCTCAAACATTAAATATGCAAGTACTACCTAGTACTCATGCAAGTTCTAACATGACATCAATTCCATACTCACAACACATTATATAAAAACCAAATAAATGTAAATCATAACCAAATATAAGCATATAAATGAACACATGATTAGGTACGAGTATAGATATTGTTCATGTTCCTCATAGTTATGTAAATAAATTCATTTTCTAAGAAGAAACATATAAATAGAATTTCCATTTCCAAACTAAACATCAAATAGTCTACGTATCAATATTTCAAGTCGTAATTCATTCACTATAATATACATAAAAACATGACGGTTTCACAACACATTTCATAAACATTCATTTATTTCATGCATGATAATATTCACCATTTTTCATTTATAAAATCAACACATGACATACATATAAAGTCAAATGAAAGATTTAAATGAAATGCGATAGATATATACTAATATAGTCCGTTGTTTCATTCAATGCGAACTAGATATTGGTAAGGATCCGGTGACCGAATCATTTACTTTTGAATTGGTACAATAACTAGTGGAAACACAATGGTCGTTGCGCCCTCTAAATAATGACACCAAAACAAAGGTAGTTTCATCCAAGCCGTCACCGCTACACGTCTCAAAGAACCATCAAGAATCAAATGATGGAACCCCTCGAATGGTTCACCTTATGCATTCTATTAGTCAAGTAAAACCCTCGGTGGTTAACTACCACAAACATTCTGGGGCGTCCAAAATATATACTACTTGCTAATTTGGCCCGTGGTGGAACTCCACAAACATTCTGGGGCATCAAATAACATGAAAGGTAAAACAGTGCATTCACAATTCCATAGATAATAGAGATCCAAATCAATATCACGACGCAACCCATACCCAAGTCGTTCAATTCAAAACATGAATTCTTAATTATCTAATAGTCAAGCCATATTTAATGCATGAGCGAAGCTCCCCACTTACCTGGACCCGTCGCGATGCCTATATCGACTCCTCGCGCGTTTGGGGTCCCACGTGAACCGCCTCGCGAATCTAAGCAATTCATACAACACTACATAAGAATTTCACTCAATTTAAAGTTGAGTATTTTAATTATTAATTTATATTTGGGGACCTAATGGTGTGGGTCCCACGTGTTGTGTCATTTAAGGGCTTTGTCGGAATGTCGATGCCCATCGTAGTTTTAAACTATTTTATTTTATTTTATTTTATTTTTATTTATTATTTGGTCAGGGACTAATTTGGTCCATGTTTGGTTGAACAGGGACCAATTGGTCCCTGTTTGGTTGAACAGGGACCAATTGGTCCCTGGGGTTGACTAGCCCCTGGAATAGTTCAGGGGCCTAGTGCTCACCGGCACTGGGGACCCCTCCACTGCGGCTGGTCAGCCGTGGTGGTGGTGGTGGTGGTGGTAGTGATGGAGGAAGTGGGGTGGCTATTGCCACCCCCTTCTTCCTCACGATCACATGGGGGTGGCAAAGCCCACCCCCCTTGTTGGCGGCAGCACTGCTGCTCCTCAGCGGCGCCGCTGTCCATCTCCGGCGGCACCCTAGTGGCGCCGCCTCCTCAGTCCGGTGGCGCCCTAGTGGCGCCGCCTCCTCAGTCCGGCGGCTCCACTAGGAGCCGCCACCCCCTTCTCCTATAAACAAAAAAATCAAACGAGAAAAAGAAGAAAAGAAAGAAGAGAGAAGAAAGAAAGAAAAAAAAAAAAAAAAACAATAACAAGAGATTACCTCTCCTTGATTGGTGTTTCCTCTTCTTCTCCTCTCTCTCAAATTTGTTGAAACAACAAAAAGGGTGACTAGGGTTTGCAACCTATACTTATATAGTTAGGGTTTTAAAATAGGGTTATATACAACCTTGTTATTTTACCAAAATGCCCTTATGGGCTTCCAATCACTTACATCCACTTAGCTCTTGTTAGGCCCAATATTCATTTAACCTAGGCTATACTTTTCACCCTTGAACAATTCACAAAGCACACTTGCACACATTCAGTATTGAAAATCACTAATCTCCTCGAGTCGGGTCAGGTAAAGTTCGGGTCGTTACACGAATGATGCTTCGGTCGTAGCATACATCAAATCCGTCCACCTCTTATTGAAGAGTTGAAAGTCATCATTTCGTGTGAACATCTTTTTGGTGTTGGTCAACATCATTTTGTTGATATGCCATGTACAAAGATGGTGGGAACATTGTGGAAAAACTTCTTCGATTGCATTAATAAGGCCCAATTCTCTATCAGTGACAAAAATACTAGGTGTAGGCCACCCGCCTAGTAAACCTCTCAAAATGTTCAATGCCCATGTGTAGTTGGACATAGTCTATGAAGATAAAAAGTAAAACCCAACCGAGAATGTAATGTCTGTCGAAGTGACCCCAACAATCTCCAACAATGGCAATCGGTACCTATTGGTCTTATATGTGCAGTCCATTAGAAGAACGTATGGAAAAGACCTCAATAAGTTGATAGAGTCAGGATGGGACCAAAACAAGTCTGTAACTACATTCGATTTGGGGTCCTTCCTATGCCATGACAGATACATATTGTCTTCTAATAAATGTAAGAGTTGTTACATTTGAGTTCTCCCACCAGCTTTTTTAATTCGATTCTTTTGTCGTGCATTGTATATTGTCCTCAATATTGAAGCATTGTTCTTATCCCTGCCTCAAAGTGTTTAGGATCTGTCGTGGCCTACATTAGCCTTACTCATCTGATCCAAAATAGTTGCCTCATCCTGAGTCAATCTTCCAGCATATAAGTGCCCTTCCAAGGAATTCGCAGAGTTGTGGTTGTGCATGCCACATACCACACTTACATACCAATATGAGTCTGGGTGTTCCTTGAGTTGAATAAGAAAAGGGCACTGACATTTCTTCGTACCGGTGTTTGGTCTTGTGTTGTCCTCTTCCTCTGCGTTAGTCAACTTACGTGGTATCTTCTCAATTAGTTCAGCTTTAGCAATTCCAACTCTTTGGGAAATACCCCTATATGTTCCGGATCTCTCACACGCAATTGTGACCCTTCCCCTACGGCCATTCCCTCTGGTATCAGACTTCTTTGTAACCAGGACAAACTTTCTAGCACGTCCTGTCTCTTGAACCCATTTGAGTGCCTCTTTTCTAGTTTGAAATGGTGCCTCCCGTTTGAAAAGATAAGAGATATCTTCAAATGCACTTGTCGATGTTACTTCCTGCAAGAAAAATTCAAATATCATAAGTACTCGGCGTTAAAAGTTAGAAAATCCTTAAAAACGCAATTCTCGGTAGTACAGGTCCGACACGTAAAGGATAGTTTCGGTAGGTCACAATCGAGACCATTCAATATGTCTCGGCACACGACCACTAAGTCCACTAGCAACCCTTTACATAAAATGTTCGGTTATCTACTACCGAGAATTACGTTTAAGTATCGGTTATGTGTCACCGATATATATACAGATATCTCGATCCTGTATGGCCAAAACAATCATGTACGTGGTACATTTGCATATTGAGAAACCTTAGACCTAAAAAAAACTTTAAAACTCACCTCCAACTGCCTCGATTCATCCTCACTTGGGTTTTGTTCATCCATTGTACACTAAAACACCAAACGATTTGCTCCAAACACTAAGTAAACGAGAATCATCAAACACCACCATTGTCAACACCAAAACACACCAAACGCAAGATTCAAACACTCAAAAACTGAACAATGGATGAGGATACCGACCTTGTATAAACTCTTTCAGCCAATAACGTCGTGACCGATCGTCGACGGGACCGAGGTATAGGGATTGAAAGGGATTAACCAAGCTCAAAAATGGGGTGGGGTGCCTTGGTAATTATGATTTTTTGGGTTTTTGTTGTAGATTTAGGTTGGAGGGCACATGAGTCATTACACATACAATTGAAAAAAATGGGGTGCCCTGAGTGTTGACTGGGGTGCACATAGCCGGCCTCTTATTTTATGATATCTTTTTGACGAAAGTACATACACCCTCCATACCATAATAATTGTTGTATCTTGGTATTGAGAAAGAATAAATTAAAGTTTTATTTATCCAAAAAAAAAGTTTTATAAAGAGACTAATTCATTTATGAATAGGTGTTGTGAAAAAAGCCCGATTAAGTGCACCTTTGCTTAGGGCACCTTAACGAAAAAAGTTAAAACTTAAAAAAAGTTATATTCTATTGTAAAATGACCATTATGTTATTCACTGTGATTAGTGCACCCCACTACCCTTTTCTCTCGTTTTGTGCACCCCACCATCATCCCTCCGCACACTCTCTAATTGTGACTCGTAGGGCGTCATCGAGTGGCTCGGCCTCGTAGGTTCGAGTTTTTTATTGGAGAGTCGGTCAGAGCCTATCGAGACTTTAGTTAGAAAATCGGTTATAGCCTGTCGAACTTTTGATTGGGGAGTCGATCGAAACCCACCGAACATTTAGGTCAGCAATTATCAACTACATTTTACCAAAGAGATTTGGTTGGACAACACTTAGCCTAGAAAATAAGTCTCGGTCATATGTCACCGAACCTAAAATAAATGTTGGTGCTTCAGTTGGGCTTCGATTGAGATAAAAATGTATTTTAGTAAAAATGTAGTGTGCCCTTATAAATTGA
The DNA here is from genome assembly GCA_039657345.1 of Stephania japonica. NCBI lineage: Eukaryota > Viridiplantae > Streptophyta > Magnoliopsida > Ranunculales > Menispermaceae > Stephania > Stephania japonica. Next base: position 41,392,395 of record CM077559.1, read on the forward strand.
AATTTAAATTTGGGGTGTCACGCATAATTATGGTGTATTAAGTAAATGGTAAGGTACACTTAGTCGGGCTCTGTGAAAAAAAGGTGATTAACATTTTCCATCGACTAATTTGATTGGGGTTAAAATTAGAAATGAAGTAATTAATGTTTCCTGATGTAACATGTACTTATATTCAAAATGTATCATGTACTTATATTCAAAATGAGACAACTATTATGAGTCAGGGAGTCTTAGTTTCTAAATTAAGTTCAGGACGACACTTCACTTCTTCGAACCTACATTCTTTTCACGGTCAATTCATAAATATATCTATTTTAAGAATTTATTCCATTGTGAATGCATCTCTAGGGAAAAATTACAATCGTACAATATATTTTTTTTTAAATTCGTAAAGTAGAGTTGTGTTTTTTTTTATGAAAATAATGTATTACGCCTTTAGTAAAAGTGTAATTAAGTCTGGGTATTTATGTATGAGGTGGTTGCCACGTTGTACAAGAATAACGCCTTTAGAAAATGCGCTATTCTTGTACAACGTGGCGTGAAAAGCCACGTGAAATGAATAGCGCCTTTAGAAAATGCGCTATTCATTCCACGTGGATACCGCATAATATTATATATATATATATATATATATATATATATAATATATATATATATATATAAAATATATATTATATATAATATATTATATATATATTATATTTTATATATATATTCCTGTCTATTTTATATATATATATATCATATATAAAATATTATATAAAATATATATTATATATTATATATAAAATAGATTGGCGACGGGGGAGCCCGTCGCCAATCCGACGCCCCACATCACGAATAGCGTCTTTACAAAAGGCGCTATTCGTGATTCCCCACCATGTCACACTCCACGTCACGAATGGCGCCTTTACAAAAATGCGTCATTCGTGTATTTTCCCGTCCTACACACTTAATTACGTCTTTAGTAAAGGCAAAATACATTATTTTTAAAATTTTAAAAAAATTTACCTTATTTAATAAATTTTAAAGTAAAACAACCTTACTTTTTTAATTACTCCCATCTCTAGTATAAGGCACCACTTGCCATTACTCATTGTCTACTTAACAATTTTTTTTTTTTTTTTATGTCAAATATAATGATTTCATTGAAGACAAACCATAGTGTTACATCATTTACAGCGGTGCTTGTACAAAATCAGGTAAAACACTCCAATGTTGTACTCCCTCATGACTTAATGATGATGGGCAATCTCATTCACTGTCTCTTGACGTGACGAATCTTCCAACTTGTATACTTCCCCATTAGCATTCTACATTCTTCAAAAATCGACCTCATTTACTAATTAACATATATCTACTACCAAGAGATTCAAAATCATTCTCCGTTTTGTTGCTTTTATATATATATACTTGGTTTACTACTTCTACGTTAGATGATTTGAGCTCTAAAACTCTTGGAGAGGAGCATCTCAATCCAACCACCTAGTTAGTTTTTTTTTTTTTTTTTTCCAATATAACTTTAATACTGTTCTCTCGAGAATTAATATCATTTATCTTAACTTGTATTTATAAGGGTGAATTTAAGAAAGAAGATCCGTACTACGTACTATAATCATGAATGTTGAGATAAGACTTAGTTTTGTTCTATGTTCTCTAAAGATAATATGAAAACTTTCAATATTTAAGTTTTCCAAAACTAATACTGAATCACATAAATTTGGCCTTTATTCCAAATGGATGTTAAAAATATCTTTCTTAATGGAGATCTTGCTGAAGAAGTCTATATGTATCCATCCCTTAGATATTCTCATTCTCCAAAGTAAGTTTGTCTCCTCCGTCGTGCTTTGTGTGGCTTAAATAAGTTTTCCATGTCTGGTTTGCCAAATTCAATTCCAATATTACACGCTTTGAGTCAAGGCCTCACGACTCCACCTTGTTTATTCAAAAAACTGATAAAGGTATGGTTTTTCTTCTACTTTATGTTAATGATATGATCATCAGTGGGGACAACTTAACTGGGATCTCTGACTTGCAACAATATCGCAAAAGTCATTTTAAGATGAAGGATTTGGGATCTCTGACTTGCTACTTTCTTGGTCTTGAAGTTACTTCTACTTCTAATGGATACTATATTTGACAAGCCAAATATGCCTCTGGCTTGATCTCTTAATATCTGATTACTGATATTTCTGTTGCATCCACCCGGTTGGATACAAATGTCAAGCTGACTCCATGATAGATGGTACACTTCTTCAAATCCTACTCTATATCACCAACTTGTGGGAAGTTTAGTTTATCTTACTGTAAGTCGACCAGATATTGCCTATGTTGTTCATATCATTAGTCAGTTCATGTCGGCTCCCCATACTGCTCACATTACTGTTGTTCTCCGAATCCTTCGATATGTGAAAGACACTTTGTTTCATAGTTTACATTTCTTTGCAGACTCTCCATTAGTTTTGTCTGATTATTCAGATGCAGATTAGGCTGGTGATTCAACTGACCGTCAATCCACTATTAGTTATTGTTTCTTCTTAGGCAACTCATTGATATCCTAGCGCAACAAGAAGCAAACAATCACATCTTGCTCCAGCACAAAATCTGTGTATTGTGCACTTGTTGATGCTACTTTTAAATTACTTTGACTTTGTTCGTTACTTGAAGATATGGGGGTTACACATTTATCTGCTATTATCCTGCACTCTGACAATCGTAGTACAATTCTGATTGGCCACAATGATATTTTTCATAAGCGCACAAAACACATTGAGAATGTTTGTCAGTTTGTCCGTCGACATCTAGTTCAAGAAACTCTCCAGCTTCATTTCGTTTCCTCCTCTAACCAAACGACATATATCTTCACCAAAACTCATCTTTCGGATCATTTTCATGATTTGGTTGACAAACTTAAGTTGGTTTCTACAAACCTATCTTGAGTTTGAGGGAGGGTGTTAAGGAAACTAATGGCTATAAAAACCTGTGTAATTGGTAGTTTCATTTTGTAATCAGCCTTAATACTTTCCTTTTGTACTCTAGACCTATGTGTATGTATAGGTTGTTTGCACACATAAAGATGAAACTATCATTTTGTACGTACGTCAGTAGAAGTAGTGGACCACTATCTAAAGTTTTGAGAAATGCAAGTGCATGTCCAAAGAATTGCAAGTCAATTGCTAAGTTGTTCCCTAGTTGGATACTTCTCTCCATTGTTTTTGTGCCACCCTCTTCACCACACCTTGGGTCCCTCATATATTCCACTCAATCATTCAATAATTTCTCTTATTTTGTTAAGATAAAGATAGTATACCAACCTGAGTTGCTTCAATGACTTGGTATGTATGCAATATCAATTTGAGGGTTCAAAGCACATGCGGGTCCAAGTTTGAGAAGTAAAATTAGTTTCTTATTAAAAAAAAAAAAAAAGGATGTATTCATTCGCTACGCATGTTAAAAGTCTATGAATTATACATGCAAATGTGTATTAAACACAAATAATAACACATCCAGATGTGTCTAAAGGACTCCGCAAAAAAAAGTATATCATTTGACTCTAAAAATTATACAAGTGGAACAAAACACACACATGTATAAAAAAGTATAATACTCGATAAATCAATATCTTATTTTCTTATAAAAAAATCACTAGCAATTTTTAATTGTCAATAACATCAATATTTTTATTTATTTTATTTTTTTGTCGCCTAAAGCAATATAGGGTACTTTAGTTCCAAACTTTTTGAATCCAAGAAATTGGTATTGATGGTACACGTAATACTTCTCTCACCGTCCCTGCTTTATTTTTTTTGTTCACAAGACTTCTTAATTTGTCTTTATTTCCACCAACTAGCGTTCAAGACTTAAAGCTTGTTTGGTTAAGGGTGGAGTTATTTCTTGAGAGATAATTTATAAGGAGTTGAGAACTAATCTTGTTTGGTTGTTCAACTTACTTGTAAGTTATCTCTTAATTTACAGGGAAGGGTAAGAGATATTTGCTTCACCCCCGAGGGAGTTATCTATCAAGAGTTGTAGACACAATTACCCTTCATTAATGATAACCCTTTATTACTCATCTCTCTCTTGTTTGAAGGTTATTTACATCAATTCATCAATTTTATTGTTTAAATTCTTTTTACTTCCCTGCAAGTTTAAAGTTAAACCAAGCATAAAAATATAAACTCTAAAAAATTAACTCCGAACTAACACTAAGTTGGCAAAAATAAACTAAACGAGGCCTCAATATAAACTATGCTAATGGAGCAAACCTGTTCTTTTTTCCTTTTAGATTATTATCAGGATATCATGAGCGTTTGCAAACCTCAATTGATCTGGGCTCAAAGACTGTAGAACAATAAGGGTCAGGCTTCAGTCAATAATTTCAAAACTCTTCCATTTCTAGGACTTAGTCAAGACCTCTGATTAAGGAAACATGAACCATGCCATCCAATTATTCCCAACATAGCCCTCTTAAATAGTTTCTTTTTCCTCTTATAAGTATACTGCTAGCCCTTTGATCGATGTTGTCACGATTGTGCTTCAAATTATGCAAAACACTTGATTTGAAGTGTATCCAACAACAAATAAGTATATTGTACTTTTATGTCTCAACTGATTTTGACCCTTGGACACCTCTTATCTTATAATTAGATCTTAATCACCGTCACTTTTGGTTCGAAACTGTGTCAGTATCCAAGAATTTGAATTTGATCAATGATTTTGGTTTCCTTCCAAAGAGAAATAAAAGCTCAAACAGGTCAAATTCCTAGGGACCATGTCATTTGATGTATTGTTATTTATATGAAAATATCTAAGGTTGTCCCCATGTGACATAAAATAAAATATACAAAAACATGACATTCACATTAACTGCCACATCGAACACACAAGCGGGATAACCCAGTTTTGTGCTTGAAATCGCGCTTAACACATGATTCGAGATGCATCTGACAACACGGAGAGGGCTTGTAAGTTTTCAGTGTTGCGTTCGAAGTCAGTTAAGCACAACTCAATAAATAAGTCTAAGAGACACTCCCATACAATATAGATAACAAACAAGCATATCTAATCCAAGTGGGTCTATCCACTAAGCTGCAAGTATCAGAACCTCCATAGATATGCCCATGTCTTAGTACATGGTAATCCATTTATGCAGCCTGGCACAGCAGGCATTGAGATTAAAAAGAAAGGGAGCTTCATTTTCACAGAAGCAAAGATGAATAAATAAAGTAAAACAAATCAAAAGTGGAATATGAGATGCAACATCTCCATCAGAATAAGCTCTTCTTCTTTCTGTAGTATAGTTTGATTATTCTATGAAAGTGAGATGTAAACTATTATAGGTCCCTTTAATATACTAAGAGCTAGCTAGGAGTAGTCAAGAAACAACACTAATGGAGCATAGCAGTCTCAATCTTGTCGCGCCATTCGTGCTGAAAACGTACCATATGGTGAGTGATCCATCAACAGATTCACTGATCTCTTGGGGGAGAGACAACAACAGCTTCATCGTGATCGAACCGCTGAGTTTCGCGCAGCATATCTTGCCTGCCTATTTCAAGCACAACAATTTCTCTAGCTTTATCCGTCAGCTCAACACCTATGTAAGTATAAGTTAACCAAGTTAGTTTCACAATTGAATCGTATGCGTACATCACATGTAGTACCAATTTAGTCTTATGTATAGTTGATCTGTTGTTTTTGTGGCGCTAGGGGTTTCGAAAGGTTGATCCGGATAAGTGGGAATTTGCCAATGAGTCGTTTCTTCGCGGGCAGAAGCAATTGTTGAGGAACATAAGTAGGAAGAAACAAAGTAGAAATCAGTATATGGTTAGGCTTAAACAAGAAGAGGAGAGTGGTGGAGAGGAAGAGATGATAGTGATGGAGCTTTCGGCATTAAAGCAAGAGCAGACGGCCATTGATGAGGAGCTCGAAGGGATGAACAAGAGGCTGCAAGTAACCGAGAGTCGACCGCGGCAGATGCTCTCTTTTCTTCTTGAAGTTGTTGAGGATCCTGATGTGTTAACTAGAATGGTGCTCAAGATGGAGGCAAAGCAATTAGGTGAGAAAACACCCTCAATGTCGACAACATTATCATCATCATCGACGACCACAACAACAACATCATCATCATCATCATCATCATCCTCATCAATATCATCAATGAATTCAACAGGCAATATTAGTCCTCAACTGATGCTTCAAGATTCAAGACCATATTGGGGAGACGCCCATATTGAATTAGGAACCGCCGTTCATGGAACTTCAGATCCTGCTTCAGCTTTTGGGCATCCAAGTAATACTATCAATGCAGTTTCTGATCAGTGTGTTAACCAAATGACGTTGTTCCAAGACACGTTGGCTAGTGAATTGAAGGTGAAAAAGGTGCCTTATCCTTTCTCTCTCTTAGAGGGATGACTTTGAAGGTTTTAAAGGTATATGTAGTGTTTTGACTGCTCTTTCGAGTTCAATTATTTTCAGTGTAATATTTCCCTAATCTGCTTAGGTGGTTTGTAGATTTGAAAGAAATCATGAAACGCGTGATTAGTTATTTGACACTGTTTTCAGTTACATGTACAGCTTGTACTAGTTACTCTTCTAGTGGTGGTGCGGGTGCACCTGAAGTTGCAAAGGATTCAAAGGTTCTCAGAGTGCACTTCGTTTAGAATAAGAATGTCAATTGTAGTATTACTTTCAGCCCAAGAATTCAGAGGATTTGAAAGGTTTTTAATTATTTTAATTTTTCTTACCCTTTCATATATATATTTTTGCGTTTGTTAATCGTGGGCATTTGAGCTTTTTTTTTTTTTTCCTTTTTTTCTTTTTTTTGGCCCTTACTGTCATGCTTTTTAATATTTTTTCCTAATCTTTTGGGTTAAAATAGAAAACGGTTTGCCAAAAAAGGAATCCACGTCTCTTTGGCTTTCTGAAAAATTCAAAATAGAGATTCATTTTTGAATTTTGAACCAAACATAACCTGAGTTATCAATTATCAGAAAAGATGTTACCAATTGAAAGGTGATATCAATAGCTTTGCAATAATTCAAGTTCTCATACTTTTCCTATAATTACATTCTGTTTGCTGTCTTTTCGAACTAAAAGCAAAATTAACAAGCATGACAGTAAGCAAATACAATTCAAAACTTCCTCTAGTCTAAACATTGATAAGCCGCATGGTTTCTATCTTCACAAAGAAATCATGTAAGTTTGTGTGCGTGCGTGTGTTTGTGTGTATAGCTTTTTTATATATAATAAAGAAACCAACTTATCTTGCCCCCTTTAGGACTATAACACCCAACTTCCTACATCAACAATCATATACCAAACTATTGGGACAACCACTTTGGTTGTTTGTGTGTATAGCTTTCATTTTTAGGGCATTTCTTTCTTTGTGTATTGTCAGTGTACATATTTTCTACCGGGTCTAAGTAAGGGAGTAGAATTCAAAGATAATTTTTTTTTCTTGGTTATGCACATTGTTTAAAAGGGGCTTCTTTTTTTTTTTTTTTTTTTAAATTGTGCCCATTACGGAATGCAGTTTTAATGTGCCGTTATGCCCCTGAAATGCCGAGTCTAAAAATTTTCATAAAACGTTAATATGTCGTGCAAATTTAATTTCTTGTTTTCTTTCACTCGTCTAATTTTTAGGACTTAGATTTCTGTTTTTAGAGTGATTCTAAGAGTTCTACAATTAAAAGTCGTTTTGAACTAATTAAGCTTTTTCGGTGTAAACCTATAAAATGCATCGTTAGTCAATGAAAGGAAGTGTTTGATATTGTTTTTTGATTCAACTACATTAGTTTCCTCTTGGAGTAACGAATAAAAGGAGGTGTGAGATTCTTTTTCTCTGCGCATCCTCATAAAACTACATTACCAAGAACTCTAGTAAAGTAGTTAGGTTGTGTTAAACTTAAATATGAAGGGAAGCATGATATCAAATATGAAGAAATCTAAAAAGCTACCCTTTTCCCTAAAAAAACTTGATAAAATCAGGTTAAGACACTGTTTCATTCCACATCAGGAAAGATCTAAATGAATCTGGTATTCAATGCATTTGCCAACTAAATTTGTTGCATCTTAACCTAATGAGGTGCAAACATAGGTGAACTTTTTTTTATACACTTGAACTAAGCTAGCAGCACAGCAATCACAAGTGGAAGAGAATTCCACGTAATGCAGAAAACACATTGAATCCTTAAGAAGACAAAAGGTGATAATTTGTTCAGACAAGTGCTTTCCTTTGTTTTCAAATGAAACTAGAATGAGTGTACCTTTCATTGACCAACTCTCTCAGTGCTCTTACTGCTGCGACTTGGAGCAAACACGCCAGATCTCACTTAGTGGCCCAGTGAGGGCTCTGAGATTGGATAGCTTCATCATGACTTGAGCAAAATCTCGCATAAACATCAGTCCATCTGAAGAGTAAGCTCGTACCTATTGTGCAGTTCCTTCGCTGGCCATCAACTGCTGATCTGCATAGAATATTCCTTTTCGTTGCACTAAGCTGCGAAAGTAATGTGTGCCGAATTCTGGACTGGATGCACCGTAGTTCAACAAGATGCCTGGCTCCTCCATTGTTGCACCATTTCTAACTCTGCTGTTGTTGCATTTTGATCTTAGAAGGTCAAGGAACTCAGGTTCAATCGATGGGTCGGGTTCTCCACTTCCCCAAAGTTGTACAGGCGGTTGTGGAAGAACTTACAATGCACTATTCCAACGTTGTGAGCACCTGAGTAGTTGAAAATTACTCAACTTTTAAAGGTAGCAAGGTAAGTAGTGTGAGAGACATATAAGTAATCCAAAATCAACAAAATATTCAATCATAATGATTGTCAAAATTGATAATTAGAAAAACCAAAGAGTGACATCTAGAAGAAAACAAGTACACATTTGAGATCAAAGACTAAGAAACAGAAAATCTTTTGACAAGAAGTAAACTCAAGTTTCAACACCCAAAAGTCAATCAAATGAATATTCATCCATTTTCAATCACCAGGATATCGAAATTGATAATTAGAGAAGGAAACAGATGTGAAACATAGTATTGTTTAGAACAGAAGGGATTTTAAGAAGCATTGATCACAAGAAAACATATGAACTCAAAAAGGATTTGAATTGAAATTCCAATCACCAAAAGCCAATCACATGAAAAAACATTCATGTTCAATCAACAAGATCATCAAATTCAACGAATAGAGATGAATCGCCAGCAATATTTTTCTTCTATGAAATTAATGCCTTTGTTTCAATTAGAACACAGGACATAAAGCACCCAAAAACGGTTCAACTCAGAAAGAATTAAAATCAAATTTCAAGTATCTGAGAATCAGTAATATAAAAATATTTCTATTTTCAGTAATCTAGAATCAACAATAAGAAGAAAAAGCCTCAATCCCAAATTAGTTGGAGTCAACTACATAGATCAAACTCTTCCACTCTACCCAATTTAGTAATCTAATATCACTAATATGAAAGTTGGTGTTGAAAGGGGTTTTTTTATCACCAATATGAAAGTTGGTGTTGAAAGGGGTTTTTTCTCGACAGGTCCCGATCGAACCGTCAGCTCTGATACCATGTTGAATTTTTCCATCTTGTGGTCCGTCACCCGCACCCGGCACTTCCATCTTGTGTTCCGTCACCCGCCCCCGGCACTTCTCTGCAAGCCATTGATCTCCCCAGTACCGATACTGTCTCCAACTTAACCACCATTCATCTTTTAGGTGTGAGGTTTTATCTTAAAAGGCCTCGGTACTATTAGAGAGGAGACAATCACTTATATACTTCATTTAGAAGTTTCACTTATCCGATGTGGGACTATTATTTCGGTCCACACATCTCAACAGTTGGAACAACGGATAGTATTTCATAAAGCACCCGAAAACAATTCGACTCAATTTCTAGTATCGAAGGATAAGTAATATGAAAGTCCTCCCATTATCCATGATCTAAATCATGAGAACTAATAACCAATGACATCAAACAATTGAACTCAAAAAGAAATTGAAGTAAAATTCCAATTACCCAAAAGAGCGAATCTCCCCTTCATTGAATCCTCTACTGGCAAAGGAGAAGAGGCTTTTGATAATTCCATCATGAGGATTCGGCAACTCAAACAACGCGATTTCAGGGAATGATATACTGCTATCTCTCCTTCCAGTGTGTAGAGGGTAGAATGATCCACCAGACTGCAAATCAAGCCAACCAAACAATCAATTCATAAGACTAGCCATTGAAAAACACACAAAAATTACACCTCACACAATCAATGAAATGATAGATAACCAACCAGAACAACAGCTTCTCGGGCAGCAAGAACGAGAATATCCGTGCAGGACACTGTTTCGGGGCACTCGTGCTCGATCTCCGTCTTTATCAATTCGATCAACTCAAAACCCTTCAACGTCTCGTTCGGTTGGGTATCCTTCTCTGATTGAACTCCTTCAGCTTCAGCCGAGTCAAGTAGTACTGATGCATCACATCCCTAACAAAGCCAAATTGAAATCACTACTACTTTTCATTCAAGAAATCAAAGATGAACAACAAAACAAGCCACATAAGGATGCAAGTGGGGTAGGTTTGCAGCGAGAAATGCAATCCCCACCCCTATCTTCACTTTTGGTAGAGCAAAGATTTTTCGTTTAAAATTTTCCACCAAAAGATTTTCGACCCTCATTTCCCACCCCTGCGGAGATTCTCCACCTCACTATTTTTTTATATAATATCTAAAAAATATTTAATAAATTATAGATACAAAATTTAATCATTAAAATCTCTTTTTTCACGATTCTATGTGGCTTTTTTTATAAGAAAGATATCATTATATATGTAACAAAATTACAAACTATGTCACTTTTTCAAAGGTTTTGAATCTATGCAAATACTGTATATAAATTTTAAGTTATATTTGTATATATAAATTTTAAGTTATATTAGTTTTTTCTTGATAAACTTAGTCGTATTTGTTTAGAATTGATAAACTTAGTTACATTATCTCCATGGGAAATCATTATATTAAGGTGGGGCAGAGAATCTCCAAGAGGTGACGAATAATACCACCCCGCACCCCGCCCTACATGGTGAAGGTGAAATCCCTTCTATTCCCCGTCTCGTGAGGGATAGTTGACGGAAAATCTCTCTCCATCAAGGTGAATCCCCTGAGGAAATGAGAATTCCCTGCCCAACTTGCATCCACTAAACATCCAAACAAAGGCTTAATCCCAAATTAGTTGAGACCAGCTACATGAATTCGAACTCTTCCATTGCGTTCCATTTAGTGCAACTAATGATTTTCTTTCTAAATCCTTTAAATCTTTCTTAATTAATGCATTCCAACTTAATTAGCTTCTGTCTACTTCTACATTGTTGCATTTCTTCTACTTCTATTGAGTTAAAATCAAAACCAAACCCAAAACCTCCAAAAACCCACATCGAACAAACCAACCCCTAAAACCCCAATTCATCATCAATCACCTGAACGAAGCAATCATGGAAAACAAGACGCAAGAGGCTTGGAGTCGCATCAGGGCGGGGGCGGGCAATGTGGAACTGGCGAACCATATGATCTGTACGATGCGATCCGATCGCGGGCAGTTCTCGCGATAGAAATCGTATTCAGACCCGGTTAGAGGGTCTGGAATTCAAAACGGGATCATTATCGTCTGATTATGATTTCTGATCTGTGAAGAGGGTGCGAGAAAATGGGGGTTTTGAAGAAACGAAAAAGGAGGTCGCGTGGAGGAATTCTGATTTTTGGTTACTCTGAAACAAACAGATCATTAGAGCGAGGAGAACAGCTGAGACGATGAAGCGTTTCGCCATTGATCCCATTTTTGAAGAGGTGAGAGAGTGAGAGTGAGAGTGAAGTGTGGGTGGGAGCGTGTACGCGGAATGTTTGAAGAGGGATGGTAGGAGAAAAGACGGTTTTGCCCATTTATAACAGAATGATCTTTGTGCTGTTGTCGGTGGGGGAATTATGAAAGCATGTGCTGCGGTTGAAGAGTTAGTTAGAGACTGGTGAGGGTGGTATGGTAATTTTAAATCTTCATTCAACAAATGCTTTTGTTTCAGCTCTGCCACTTGAGTCATTTGACTCTTCAAGAATAGCATCCAATGGTAATTAATCACTTTTTTACAGCATGTTTGTTAGTTACTATGTTTTTTTCTTTTTCTTTGCTGCCCATTATTTCCTTTCTTTAATAACTGTACTGAATTTTGACAAAGCCTCGTTACTTGCCAAAACGTAAAGTTTGGAGAGATCATAATTTTGACTCCAACTTAAGTCAAAAAAAAAGAAAAAAAAGAAAAAAACTGTACTCGATTCATAACCACTCAAGAATAGCTAAGATGAATCTAGCATTTTATTGAGTAGTAAGGTTTGAGTCTCTCATTTTTGCAAAAAAAAAGTTTCTCGTAAAATACATAATAAATGTTAGACCTTTAGTTAATTAAATCCACATGGATTCTGGTTGTTAAACAGATCTGTCGAATCCACTAGGCTCACCTAAGTTGTATTAATTCGCTTTGAGCCACCTGAGTACTATTAATTTACTATGACCTATCAGGGCTATGCACTAAACGTGGATAAGCTTCAAAATTGGAATTACTTGTCATGAGTTTAAAATTGGGACAATAATATTCTCTAGGGGGTGATTGCTACTCGTAGGCTTGTAGAAAAATTGCACACTTGCACTGTTGATATATACAATATTACAATCTGTAATCTTTCTCATTTAGGTTTTTTGCAGCAGTGTTGTAGAATTTTGCATAAAGAGGAACATAGTCAAGAAGAGATGGACGGAAGTTCTTGCACTTTGACTTTAATGATCGATGGACGACATATCCTACTATCCAAGATTAATTCCAAGCTCACTTTGGTGTTTCTTTCTTTCATGATCATAACATGTCGATGACATGCCCATACAATCGTGTCAACTACAATATTCATATTTAAGCCATTTCATAACAAAATGAATCAATTTCATGTCACAAGAACTTTTTTTGGACTCAGGGAGTCCGACCCACAACCTTTCAAAACCTTATCTTTTAGCAAACAATGTCTAATCCATCTCACGAGAGGAACTTGTTGATACTTGTCACTAAATACATAACATTCGCGACCTTTAGATACACAACAATGTCTACTTGTAACTAAATACATAGAACATTCACGCCCTATAGATACACAACAATGTCTGCACACATTCAAGTATATCTAAAAGACTTCTAACAACTAGGTGTGAAAATTGAGTGTGACAACTGGTCACCTTAGCATTTCCCTTCTTAAGTAACTTTATGGTTAAACGACCTTCAATCATCAAAAGTAGTACCAAAAACCATATCATAATTTCTAATGAAGTGGCTCTTCAAAAATTATTATTTGATGCTTAATATATCTGAATAAACAATTTAGTTACATATGTCGCATGCTGTTTCAGATAATTCATTTTTTATACAAGGAATTTCCCCAACTTCACTGAAGATGAAGTGACTCATTGAGCGCATTTTTAACATTATAACATGAAGAGCAACAGAATTTACAAGTGCTTATAATTTATGTATATATGCATATATACATTCTGTACATATACAACCTTCAAGATGGTCTCTTCCCGCGTTTTTCGGAAAGCGCAACGGCCTGCAACCTCTTATACATTTCTGAAGAAGCTAGAGAAAAGTCAGTGAGGGCTCTGAAAAGTTCAGGCAAATGAGTCTTGAGACTTCCCAAAGACTTCTCTCTAACTTGCTTGCAATGCCTATGATGGGCTTCCAACGCCCCTTCCAACGTTTTCTTCAGTATCTCAATCTCCAATTGCCTTTTCGCCACAGGATCCTCACTACCAGCACCTCCGGGAATATCCGCATCCACCCTGTCAGGTGGCATTCTACTTTGGGCATACTTATTGTACCAGTCCTCGAAAGCCCGTGTCTTCCGTTCTAACTCTTTCCTTGTTTGCGCACATTTTAATTTTAATTTCCCTTCATCCTCTTGGTGCTCCTTAATGCTTAAAATAATGGCACGGAAGCTGGATATCGCATTCTTGGCAAGCTCAAATGGAAGCTTCTCAAGATGCTCATTCCAAGATCGAATAAGGGCTTGAATTGGGGGATGAAGAACCCTGGGTGGCGATGACACCTTCTCCTTTATGTTGCTCTCTATGGGAATAAGATTAAGCTTCAACCAGCTGTTCAGAGCTGCAACGAACTTTCTAAGATGGGTCGCCAGCATCTGAAACTGCAAATGCCATCCTTCAATAACATCCTGCAACTGGGCAGTGCGTAAATAGTGATCATCGGTAGTTTCTCTTAGGGTTTGAGAGACATCCAACGACCGTATGTCTGCAACAATCTTCATCTGGTTTCTGTGATGAATATTCATGGTTTCCCACATTCTCGCCATCCTGTGTTCCAGTATGAAAAACATTTTAGGGCTTGTTAGGGGATCTGTTCCATAATTTTAATGGTAACAAAAATCTAGCAACATACAACCACAATATTCTAATCCAAACAACATTCGCAGAGAAAAACATGACATAATTTGTTGAAATGTAAGTCTTTTATCATTTGTGTTCGACAATAGTAGAGCCATGAAATATTTAGGGGTTTATGTCAAGGATGACCATAATTTACAGTTTATATCGTCGCAAATAATACAGAAACGATAGAGTGCTTTTGCGAAAAAAAGAAACATTAATTGACTTGTAAGAACAATATAGCCTCAGTCCCAAATTAATTGAGGTCGGCTACATAGATCAAACTCCACCTATGTAGAACACTATGTGCTACATAGCCAGTCCCAAATCCAAATAAAGGAGGGCTTTGACGCTCATTTTTCAGGGAGGGAGTCCCCAAGTCTAGAGGAAGGTAGCGATAGGTTGACAGCCAACGTAAAACTTTTGTCACTCTTCATAAAATGAATCAAACACATATAATTGACTTGTAAGAACAAACAAAATAAAGCTACAGGGTTACGACAACAAAATAATATTTACATATAATTGCCTAGATTCTACTTGTTTTTTTTTTTAGAACAAAAAAATTATTTGGAAGCTTATGAATTACTGGCGTTGTTGGTTCTCTAAGGATATTATTGCAAAGAGAGTTTTTAGGAAAAAACAAACACTCTATCATTGTTTTCAAAAAAAACACTCTATCATTATTATGACCTATGTTACTCGGACCCTTCACTCTAACCCAAAGTACCCGTGTTGGACACTTGAAACGAGTCCGACACTTAAAAAAGACATGGATACTCCATTTATAGAGTTCGTTGTATAAAAAGATTCATAATGCAAGAGAAGAAAGAAAAAAAATAACAAAAACTTTCTAGCGTAGAACATGAAATGAAAAATGAGAAACAAATATGGGTATATAAGCTATTATATATATGTAATAACATATATAAGCATGTGTGCCTCAAGTTTTTCGATTGTTTTTGTCGAGTCCCCATATTCTAAAATTAGAGAATAGGTGGGTCCGACCTTTAGACTCATACCCTCACCCGACACCCGCACCCGCACCCGAGTCTAGGTAACATAGATTATGACTAATTAAGTCCTTCCATATCTGTGCTCCAGACACACAAAATGAAGTCCACAGTTTCAGTTAGGCAAGCTTCATCTCATATCTGACTCCCCACCTACTCTCAAAGAAAAATGAAAAAAATTAAAAAAAAAAAAAAAAAAAATGAAGAGGGAGAATTGGAGAAAGTGTATCGACTTTATTACCAAACACCACCTCAAATGCATTCATGCTTTAACTCTAGGCATGTAAAATGGAAGCTTGACAATAAATCTGCTAGATTGAATAACATGCGGTTTCTCATCAGGCTCAACTTCCTCAAGAATCAAGATAACCTATCAATATGTGAATCATTACAAATTCCCTTCTTCCAATAGAGAGGCATTTTCCCCTGAATGAATACACAAATGCATTACTGCTATTGATCTCCATATTCCTTAAGAAACCATCCAACATTTCAATAAGCTTTCAAACTAGGAAATGATATGTTTTTAGCCAATTCTTAACAATCACAGACCTTCATGTTGTTCAATATCTTTTTTTCATTTTTGAAAAACAAAAGGAAAATGGATTTGATCAAATTTAGCTCAATTTTCAATTGAATCCTACACCTTTATATCTTCTAGGAAACTTTGACACTATAGTTTTTCACTTGCAACTTCTTAGTTTTTTATGTGTTACTAATTCTATATATGCTTTGAAGGTTATTTTTACCAAAAAACAATAACAGTTTTAAATGCGCTCATACAAAATGCAAGCTCTCAAACTTTTGTTGGGTTTTTGCTTGAATCTTTCAATTCTTAAGGGCTCTCAAGCATCTCGAAATAAACTATAATTTGAATAATTAATAATACAGTTCAATTTATTCAGAACCACAAAGTCCTAATTAGCTTTGGTAATTGTGTTGCCTGCAGCAATACTTGTGTTCATGATCTACTACATTCCTCCCTATCAGGGATTCAGGATTACTATGTCATAAAACATATCAATATCCAAGAAAAATGAACTATGGCCCATCCATCAACCACGAAAAATGTACCAAAATTATGCACCACAAAAGAAATTTCCGCATTATGTTCCTCAACCATCGAATCATTTATCATCATAACAAAAAAAAAATCTAATAACTTTTTATGATAAGAAAAGGGTTAAGAAAATAGCAAATTTCAAAATAGAATTTACCCATCGACAAGGGAAACGAGCTTTGGGTACAAGTGATCGTCACGCAAATTGCTTATTTCTGAAACAGTTGAGTCCATTGACTGCATATCAACTATATATCTTGTATGCAAATGAGTCACTGCTGCTTTAGCTTTCTCATATGCCGCTGAATCTGAGCCATGTTTCTTTTGCTTGTTCATAAAAGCAACCTTTCGACCATACTCAATCTTCATATGCTCACCAGCCTGTTTACCATGGGAATTGTTACAAAAATATGCAATCAGAGTCAATCTTAAAGTTAAGCCTAAACATTAGCAAATAAACCAGAATAAGCTTAAGAACTCAGAAGGCAGGTGCAAAGGTCATAAAAAGTATTTTTTATGAACTCCTACAAGTAATTCAGATATATTACAATAGAGAATCATGAGGTTTGAATATCAATTATTCAAACAACCACCAATTGAGTTCATCCATTTTGGACATTGACAAAATGACAATATGCAATAGCAAGACTTGACAGCAAGACCGGAACTATTGGTATAAAATCCAGCACACGAATTGACTTTTGGAATCTTAGATAAAGATGGAACTTTGCTCCAACCAAACTATCGATATAAAGGCCAGCACATGAATTGACTTAAAAGACCCAAGAAGTCTGAACTAATAAGATCTAAACAGCCAAGTATCGAAAAGTCAACTTCTCCTATGACTTCAGTTACTTAATAATAGTCATTGGTCAATTCAAGCTTGGGTACTGGAAATCAAGAGGTCAAAAGTGTTTTAGAAACTAGATACATGTCAAATTTTGAGGAAAAAGCTTGACCTGTGGGTTATTGGACAGCAATGACAAGATACAACCTCTTTGTGGTTTTTCCCCTTCCAAGGATCTCAAGTGATTGAATAAGATAAGCGATTGATGATAAAGTAGGGGCTACGGTCCCTTGATTATCATAATTTTTTTTGTGATTAATAAAATTCCATATTTCTACCAAAAAAGAATACAAAAAATAATTTCCAAGGAGCCCATTTCAAATGAATAAATTTGTCACCTAGATCTCTTAAGCAGTCAGAATAAAGTCACAATTCAAGATATGAGAATATAGTTCATATCCATAACCTATCTAAAACTTTTTTTAATAAAAATAGCAAATGCTTACTGTAATAGCTGTTAGCAGAGTGAAAAGTGAACAAACAGAAAGGAATAAGAAAATAAATAAACAACATGATGTTACCCACCTTAACTTCATCATAAAGCTTCTTTTCCCAAGCAAGCAGCTTGTCCAAGACTATGGCAAGACTTTCATTTGCAGTAAAATCATCATTTGCATCATCAGCAGTTTGCAAGCCTTTGATGGACCTATTCCATGTTATGACACGCATGAGCTTTTCTGAGTGGTTAATGTATCCTGCAAATATTCATCACATAGATATTTTAGAAAGAAAATAATATTCTTAATTTCGCACACAAAGAAAATGATATTCATACATCAGAAATATGAAGGATAGTAAAAACCAGGAACTAAAAGTTCAAACAAACTCCAAACGTGTACCGTATAATTGCAACCTTTTCTAGCTAATTGCTCCTAAGCAGACAGAATATTAGACCAAGGTGACAGATTTGCAATTATTTATATAATTGGTAAGTTGCATGCTTCACGACATCTCACCATTCATCTCCTTGCCCAAGGGGTTATTTGGTGCCTGACATGGCAAAATAAACCCAGAAAAAGCAATAATCACTTGTCTTGTAGCACACCACAGTTTAGCAGTCAAACTTTTTCTTGCAATGTTGAAAAGCACAACTTAAGTTCACCCGGTTTGTGGAGAGGAGCAATGACTATTTACCCCGCACCTTTTTGTAGCTAATTCATTCACAAAGACTGCAAGCCACCTTCTTCGTCTAGAGAGAAGGAACCTTAGCAAAGTTTGCATTGCCCTCATCAACACCCCACAACCCATCTTCTTCCTTTCTTTCGCAAGCTCATCCTATAACTGCTACTTCACTTTCTTTAACAACAACATAACCTCCATCAAAAATTAGTTGGGGTCAACTACATGAATCAAACTCTTCCATTGCACTCGATTTAGTGCAATTGATGGACTCCACTTTCTTTATTCTAAGCCGTGAAAAATCTCAAATTCGTGACTCCATATTCCATACCTCCCAAATTCATTACAGCTTGGCAAGTAAAATTTCGCATTTGGCACGATGAAAAGATTGATTTGTGGCTTTTCTAGTTTCTGATTTACTTGCAAACGCCTCTAAAAACGACTATGAAATCTGCAACTTTTGTGTTTTATAGTGGTGGGCAACTTTGATTCCCTTTGGTAAAAATCCTATTTTTGAATCTTCTCATATGTAGACAAACGGCAATAATCACAACTTCTATGTAAAAACCTATTCAAAATCTTGATTAATAAGACTCAAAGAGCAAAGACAGCAATAAGAAGACGATTTAGCAATTGAAATTTGATTTCGTTTTCAACATTTTGTGCTCGAGCACCAACAATGGCGAAGGAAGTTGCCAAAAGGTCATGAGCGAACTAACAGGGGCAAAACAGTCAAATTACCACAAAGTTAAGACTTATTTTCGGATTATCGGATCATATAAACCATACAGAAACTAGCGCTAACAAGTCAATCAAACAGCCCCTAAGTGATTCATATTTAGCAGAACTACCTAACAAGAGTTGCGAAACACTTGATGACAAGTTATTGAAGGCAAAAGACACTATTAGAGAAGAACAACTGATAGAACCCTGTTCTATTAATGCGCCAAATACACACAACAAAGACGAACAAATTGGATTTGAGAGATAATTAGATAGTCTCATTACTAAGAACAAGAGAACCAAGCAACCAACAACATTCTAGAGGTCGTACTCTCCTAACTCACAACGAGTTTCTTAACTCAAAAATAAGAATACCATAATATTTCTAATCATTTTATATCTATATAAATACTCTCTCTCTCTAAACCCTAATTAGGTTTCCCGCTACAGGCATGGAAGTGACCAAAATACCCCTACTACTATCATCAATCATCCTCAGAACTTCCATTCTCCAACTAACACATTTGAGATGAGATTGTTAAGAACGTCACTTCTAACTGCTTACTTTCATTCGATTGACTTCATTACACAAGTAATTCTCATCTATAAGCAGTACATCAATCAAAAGAAAAAATTAGATTAGCTTACAACAGGTATCAAGGAAAACCAAGCCATTGGTTCTAGTATGTAGGTGAAAATTTCTTCAAGATTGATGAGCATCACTGCTACCTCTTTAGTGAGATTTTTTAATATCTCCTATCATACTGCTATCATTTCCATTCTTTAACGAACACTTGGTTGGCTTATCATTACAAGGAAAACATATATATCCGGCAAAGCACATAGCCGCCAAACCATCGAGTTTGTTTATTATTTAGAAAGCAAGCAATCATCTAGATTGAATAAACTAATCCTGTAATCGGGTTGAAGCATATAACACATGTTCTTCCATCAGTTAGTTTAGCTGCATAAACTCATCCTGCAACCTTCAAAAATACAAATTTCCAAATGCAACAAGCCAGAATCCAAAAATCTCGAGGCGAAAACAAAAATGGAAACTCAAAACAACTTCATATACCTCGATTATCCGCAAAATTAGAGTGGTAATGCAACCGATTGGCCTCGAGCATCATCGACACCTCGTAAGCACTCTCGGAGGCCTTAAGGAACTGCTCATCAAGCTCCTGCAGTATCTGAAACAACCCAAGACTCGGCCCACTCTTCCCCACAACCACCACTCCTCTCTTCCCCTCCCCACCCAACTGAGCACCACCACCACCACCACTACTACTACTACCCTGCCTCGCCTTCTTCGCCACCTTCGCGACTGGCGGACCTCTTTCAATGACTTTCTCAGCCACTGATCCCTCAACTGTACTACTCATACTACTTGCAGTTTCAACATCAGCATCATCCAATTTCCTGAATTGACCATCACCCTTAATTTCATCAATTTCGCTCAGAGACGGCCCGGGCATGTCCTGCATAGGGGGGAAGAAGAAATCAACCACCGAATTGGAAGTGTCTTGATTCTCCGGCATCCGCGGCACCGCTTTACTCGGCGGCGGCGACGGAGGCCGCCTCTGCTCGGGCGACAGCTTGGGAAGCGGAGGCGGCGCCTCCACGACCTCCTCCACCGCCGCCGCCGCCCTCCCGCCGCGGCCCCGCCGCCGCACCAGCAGCCCCCCGTCGACCTCCTCCGCCTCCTCGGCGTTCTCCGCCTCCTCCTCAATGGTGTCCGTGGACTTGACGTGATCGGGTTGGGGGACGGCGAATTCGGGCATGGTCGCGGCGCGCTGGAGCGGCGGCGGCGGCGGGTGCGGGTGGGCGGTGCCCGGCATAAGCTGCGGCGGCGGCGGCACGGGCGGCGGAAGTAAGGGCTCGAGGGGGCGGAGGAAGGCGGGGGGGCCGGTGGGCGGGGGAGAGCGGGCGTCGTGGGCGGCGTCGGCGAGGCCGTAGTCGAGGAGGGCGGCGCCGGTGCTCTTGAGGGCCGTGGCGTAGCCGGAGTGGGCCGCGGAGAAGGCGTTGCGAGACGCCACGGCGTCCTTCATGAGGCGCTTCCGCTCCCTGCATCTGAGGACGGACTCCTCGTTGTCTATCTTGGATTGGGAACAGCCCATGATCGCTCCGCGGAGTTGGAATTGTTGCAAATTTTGTCCCACTTTTATCGATCCCACATTTACACGGAAGGGGAGGACGTCGAGATTTGAGAAGTTGGTGGTTTGAGAAGAATCTACGGTGAGGGATGTGGGATTGATTTTTGTAAGTTGTAACGCGAGTACAGGTGGGGTTACGCGGGAGATAAAAAACTGATCAACATTTCGGTGTGAAAGTTGAGGTGGCGTTGATGTTACGGTCGTCTCTAGAAGCCTAGAGAATAATGGACGCCAAGTTGGAAGTGACATAATTTAGGCTAAAATACCATTTGCCCCTTCAAGTTTGATATAATATGTATTTTTGTCCTTGGGTTCTTAAGAATATCCACCGGTGCCCTCTAATTTTATTTTTTTATTATGTTGAATGGTTGCATTGCATTGCATTGATGTTTCTAACTCAAAATGGCACAACAATATATTATAGCGAGAATAATAGATATTTTGATACAATGAAGCTCAAAACTAAACTCCCACACTACGCACACACGGTGATGTTGTGACGGCCCCAGTTCTACAACCTAAACTGGAATCCGCCCGGCCTAAATTTACGTGGACCCTAAGTCAACCCTCGCGCAGTCAGCGCAAGTCTAGTCAACCTTACTTACCATTTGCCATCATTATAATAAATTTGAAGTGAGTTATCCACATTAGTAAGTTATAAATTAATAGCGGAAGCAAATAAACTCCAAACTAATTGAATAAACTCCAAGACATACGTTAGGACAACGTAGAGTATAGAAACTCTGCATATGTATACCATCATCACATATCAAGTCAAATGAGAGTCAACATAATATATACATGTCCCAAAATCTCTCACAAACTCATAAATGTAATAAAAAAACATATACATAAATGGTACAATCAACCTATTCAATAGGCGAATAGATGCCTCCACGATATTCTCAACAAAAGTCGCCTATCGTCGGTCCTTTACTCTTGTCTATCCTACAGGTCGATGGGGCTGCACCAACCGTCATAAAAAGGACGGTGAGTACAGAAAGAGTAACGATAACAACCAAGTGAAGTCTCAACATAATTTCAAATGTCAGATAAACGGCTAAACGAGTATCATGCATGGATATCACAAAACTAAATATTGCATAATAAATAAATCATAGAGATATCAACGATAAATGAGTGTCGAGAGCAAAAAGAAAAAAGCAAAAAGGTATCTAAGTGTTCTAAGTCCATCAGGTTGCCACACAGAGTGCACAACCTGACTTCCCAGACATATTTTGGACCTAACCAAACCACTTCAAATAGGTTAGAGCGAGTGAAAGAGATCACAAAACAATTTCACCCCACCCTAAACTGCAGGTTTAGGCACATCCAAAAATCTGTGGTCATGGTGGTGAATGAAATCACAAAGCAGTCTCACCGCACCCCTGACTACCATATCGCCTACTTAGACCCAAAAAATCACTTATTAAGGAATTCAATGAAGCACAAAACCAACAAACCACCAAGGATAGATATCATAAAGAAATATTCAACAACACGTTTCATAACGAGATATTGTTCAACAAGAATAATAGCCAAGTAAATGCACAAATGAAATTATATAAATACTCTGGTTGGTTTCACTTGTAATACAACGCGAAAATACGCACTCGTGGCTCTTATATCACCAAACTGATCTCGTACATACGTCACCAGTCCACTAAGCATCTGGTAATCATTTTCGATCCAATTTGGTCGTGCTAGAGTCTTATTTCCATTTATATTGTAAATTCCCATTAATTTTCCCATTTTACAAAGTATTACGCATTCTTGCTATTTTGCGTCAATTATACAGGTATTGGGTCGCATTTGAACCCATTGAAGTACCCGAGAGAATTCCCAAAAATTTTAAAAATTAGGGAAGGTAAACAGTGTAACGTCGCAGGTGCCAGCGTAGGGTGCCACCACTTACGATGCCCTAACCAA
This sequence comes from Stephania japonica, assembly GCA_039657345.1. NCBI lineage: Eukaryota > Viridiplantae > Streptophyta > Magnoliopsida > Ranunculales > Menispermaceae > Stephania > Stephania japonica. Next base: position 41,415,707 of record CM077559.1, read on the forward strand.
GTGTCCCTGCCCTGGACGCCATGACTGACGCCGTAAGGTATTGCACCTCATGACGCCCTGTGCATGAATATTGGAGTTTTCGCAACCCCCGCTCGCGTCGCTGTGTTCCGAGCCCATCCCAAACTCGTAAGAACCTTGATACCAACTCAAAATCACTATCGAACCATACGAAAACCGTCTGTAACCATCAATTCAAAAATCGAAACAAAAATGCGCAAAACCAACGCGAAAACGACGATAATTGAACGGGAGTAGGGATCTCACCTCAGTTTGCGTCGTTGCGCCTCCCTTGGCGTCAATCCTCACTCAAAAATCGCAGAACCCCCAACCTCAATTCGATTTCTTGTTGAATTGTCACGACCCAATTTTGCTAATCTTGATTAACTACTTAATCAGGATTACCGACTCATGACTTGGGGCCCGCATGAGATGTGCACAAAAACTAAGGCATGTGGCCGAGGTAAATTTTATATTTGTATTGATATATTCCTAGTGTTTTGTATGTGTGTAGGCTGACTAAGTCAGTATTTGCAGCTATCGACGCCGAGACGTAGTCGGGGACACGCCTCCAGTTGCGTGCAAGTCAGGGTACCGAATAGCGAGACTTATGGTAAGTCTAAATTTAGTAAAATGCAATGTAATTAAATTAATGCACATTAGATCATAGCCTATGGTTATAAATTAATTAAATTGAATTAGACACATATATTTATATATATAATATAAATATATACATTTAAAAAAAGATTTAAGAAATGACAAAAAGGGACATTGGCTTATATGGAAAAGGATAGGGTTGGAGGGGTAAAATAGTCATTTAACCCCAAAACACCAACAAAACACCACCGCCACACACACAATCCACAAAAAAAAAACAATGAGAGAGAGTCCGAAGAGAGTTCGAGAGAGACTCGGAGAGAGAAAGAGAGTCATCTGAGAAGGAGATCGGAATTTTTGAGGCGCGGTGTCGACAATTCGAAGGTAAGGTTGTGTTGTTGTGTTGTTCAAGTGGTGTTGTGGTTGAGCTTGAAAAATTGTTGTTGTAATGGTGGGTTGGATTGTTGGTGGTGTTGTTGTGTTGATGGATTGAAGAAGTGAAGAAAGAAAGAAAGAAAGAAATCAAGGAAGAAAAAAAAAACAAAAAATTTCTTCCTGCACGAACCAGAGACGTTGTCTCTGCCCGTGTGCATCTCTTCCCTGGGTCGGGTCAGGCTCGGCCCACGGGGCAAGCTGACCTGGTACCCTGGCCAGGGTCGGTCAGACCCGACCCGACCCGACCCGACCCAATAATATATATAATATATATATAAGAAAAAAAAGAGTAACAGAATAAAAAAATAAATAATATATATATATATATATAATATATATACATACATGTATATATGTATATGTATACATAATATATACATGTATATATATACACATACATATGTATATATACAAATAAAAAAAAATAAAATAATAAAATAAATAATAAGAATAAATATATATATATATGTATACGTACATATGCATATATATACAAATACACATATATGTATATATATACAAATACACATATATGTATATATATACATATACACATATATGTATATATACATAAAATATATCTATGTAACCAAATATTAATAAATAAATAAATAAATGATATGAAATAACTTTTCAGGGACCTAGAGGTGTTATGGGAGTTCGGGAGCGCTAGTCGGAGTGTCGCGAGGTCGGATAGCCATAGCTATCCTGTGACTTGTAAGTGAAACTGTGGGAGCTCTCTACTTTATTTCATTCATATTAATTCTCTTTTCAGTCAAATTGATGAATTACTGTTAGTAATCTACCATCATGCTTTCCTTGCTCTATTCAAGTTGAATGTTGTAATAGCATGATGCCTTGTGATGGTTCCATTGACTCTTTTCCTGATATGCCATATTTTGTTGTGAATTGTGTTATAATTGATGTTAGAAATGCATGCACTAGGGTTACTGTGGTAATTGGTTTGTAATCAATTTCCTTTAGGGCTTTGTAGCCTAACTTATTGTTGATATCGTAGAACATTTGAAATGAAAATCCTTGAAACAAAAGTTGGAGATTATCTAGTGTCCATTGCACGAGAGATGGGTGGATTCACGGGGTCACTGGACCTCGGGGTTTCTGGCACTCACCATTATTACTTGGGTGGCATTACGTAGCTTGAACTACGAGGTTGTCGACAAGTTATATATATATATATATGTTTAAAATTTACAAAGAATGTTGAGAGTATCTCCATACGATAGTGGAAAAGGCTGGTTGATATTTCTCACCGCTGACCGGATGTAGATCATCTTGACTTAGCCTATGTCAGTCTATCTAATTCGGTTAACCGTGATATTTATATGCATTATTTTCTCAACACCTTTTTCTGCTATATTATGCATTTAAATATCTGTCTTTACTTTGGAAATGTATTATAGAATTCCTCGGTTATTACTTAAATATCACCGTCTAGTTTGTGACGGTAGGTGTAGGTCATCGAGCAGTACCAGACCGGGCAAAGAGAAGATCGGCGATTACCTCTGAGCTCATAGCGCGTAGCTGCCATACACGTAGGTCATATTTTTGTATTATGTTTATATACGTCTTTTGCTTAAGTTGTTTTGTTGGGACGAGAGTTAGTTCACCCGACTTTTGACTTTCACTTTGTCTATATGATCGTCGTTTATTGCATATTGATATTGTGATTGTTATTTCCTGGTTTCCACATTTAGGATTTATATAAAATACTTCCGCTAATACGTTAAATACTTCCGCTAATTTGATAATTCTTATAAAATGATAGGAGATTTTCTTATCCCTGAACCCAATTCACGAGATAATAGGTAGTACAGGCTGACTAATACGTAATTAGGTCCTACGTGTTGTAATTAGGGCTTAATTATGGGATTAGGCCGGGCAGTGCCCTAGATGAAAATAGGGGTCGTTACATGAATAAAGAGAGAGAGAGAGATAGAGTTTATACTTTAGACTCCATCAAGATGTGTTTACGTATCTCGAGGTCACCTAGTCTTCCTTTGAGCTGTCCACACTCACATAGGGACACACATAGAGCACTCCCTCTTGTTCTTATTCTTTACAAACCAATAATTGGCCTTTTATAGACGTTTCTGCACTCGACATTCACTATGACTCAGACCGTTGCGCGCAAATGAAAATATTAACGACCCGAACCATTTCTCATGTTAATTAATTATCGTATTTTATCCCGGTCATTCAAGAGAAATCGTTTTCCAGACCCCATGTACCTGTATTTTGTCCGCCCAACACCTGTTCGACACGTTTTCCTAGACGAATCCTAATCGTAACTCGACGTAACCGTCTTATTACACAGACACGAGTATAAATAGGTAGTACACGTCGTCACACAAACATAACACATTTTTTGAGTCATTACAGTTTTCCCAACTAATAAGAATTTCATCCTCGAAATTAAATTTAACTCGGGCGAAATCTTAATAAAACGTACACAATAGGGGAGTGTTGTCTAACCAATCCCCCCACTCTCAGTCACATGGACCCTTTCAAACGTGAATAGATGGGACCAAACACTCTAATTGTTGGCACACAGCTAACTTAAACAGTCTATTGTCATTCCGTAAATTACAGACTCACACAAAATCTTTTTGGGGTAGATATCGGATTCACATAGAATAAGTGCACTGTAACGACCCAAAAATTTGGCTATTTGTGAATGATGATGTATAATATGTATTTATACTCGTATTTGAGTGACCAGACAGTGAAGTTGGTGAACGAGTAGGAAAACTGGACGAGCGGGATTCGACAATTGGGTTTTGGGTACACAGAAGAATTAAAACGTAATTAATAAAAATTAATTAATAATTTAATTATTTATTTGTACGAGACAAGGCGAAAGTAGACACATGACAGGGAAATACGAACCAAGGAGTCAAGATAGGTCGGGGAAAATGTTTGGAAAAAATACGGGTGTTGGGTTAAAAACTTGTAAAGTGACACAATCAAATAATGGGGAACCCATGGGTTCAAATTTGAGATGTATGAGGTGGTGAAAATGGTGGAGACAACTAGGACAACACCCCACCTAACAAACTATTCCCACCATACCCATTTGAAATTCAAACACCCCCACACCCCATCACCTCACACCTACCCACTCCCATCACTCACGTCACTCCCATCACTCACATTCCTCTCTCCATACACCATGCACACCCCCTCTCTCATTTTCACTCTCTTCACTCTCATCACGGTCTCTCTCTTCCCCATCACTCACGGCCTCCCACCTCTCTCTCATCTCACCATTGTCTTGGCCTTCGCCGGTGACCGGAATAGACGTCGGAGGTCACGTGTTGACCAGAGGTATGCATTCCCTCTCCTCTCTCTCTCCTCTCTCTCTCTCTCGAACTCCCTCTCCCTCGCTCTCGGCCCACTCCTCCCAACTTGGTTATTCATACGTCGGTCGTTGGAGGTCCAGTGGTGGCTAGGAAGCTCGCCGGAGGTCCCCTACCCTCTCCTCCCCCTCGTGTTCACTCGATCTCTCTCTCTCTCTCACTCTCGTTTTCTTTCTCTCATTGTTTCACGGTTTTTTTCTCATTTTTGGATTCGTTTTTTTGTTGTCACTGTTGGGGCTGCCGTGACGGGGACTGGTCGTAGACGATCTCCGGTGACTCAACGGAGTCCAAAACGTCTCGAAGCACCCCCTCATGGTCCATGCAAAGTCCCTACCGAGTCGTACACGTTGTATCCATTTATATGAGTTTAAGTCCTCTCGCTGGAGTGCCACCGCCGGACCACCATGACTGGGACGCTGTCGAGGACCCCACCAAGCTCATACGTGGGTCCCACAGCCTTCGGAGTGGTCAAAACAGTTCTATTTAGTGTGAAAGTGTCGTCATTTCATGTGATATACGTGTTTTGAGTCTCGCCGGAAACTGCCTCTGTTGGCAGTGCTACCGGCCAGACCACCACCAGTGGAGGTTGTCGGGGATCTCACCTAACCCTTATTGACGTCTCACAACCCCTAGTGTGTCCAAAATAATAATGTGATAAGGTGATTTTTATGATTTTATGTGACTCTTTAATGTGAAACTTTTATTTGTGTGTGTGTTTAAATTTCGACTAAGTAAGTTGTTTCCGGCCATCCCATGCTAAGGAAACCCCTTCCCAACGTCGAACAATACCAGCGTGAAGCCATGATGGTGTCTTTATTAATTGGTGTTTAGTTATGGAGGTTTTGTGACCCTTGATGACAAACCATTTTAAGTTTTCCTATTTTGTTTTAATGATTCAATTTGGCGATGAATGGTTATGACGTCGTAGTTACATCGCCGGTCCTTGAGACCATGACATGACGCATATACGACTGAGTCGAACCTATGATTCGCAATGAGGCTGATACATGTGATTTCAAAACCCAAGAGAGTCATTGTGTTTTCATTGGATTTCTGATCGGTTTTCCGATCGATTTTCATTGAATTGTTCAAGTCGTTCGAATCATTAAAACATTTGGGAAAACACCAGGGTTTAAACCTAGATTAGTTATTGACTCGACCCTATTAATTAGAGTTTTCAACTTTGTCAGGTGGCGGGAAACTCAGGGATATGCGTTAGGATTCGCGGGAGTGGATACGATTCAGGTAAGTACACTTGTTTAAAAGCTTGTGCACGTTAGTAAGCTAGTTAAGAAAATACCATGTGATTCATTTTCATTCCGTTGTGTTTGATATTATCTACTTATTGGCATTCCATTTCATATTCCTTGTATATGTGTTCTTGGCATAAGTGTGTCTCGAAGGTACATGCGGCCTGCACTAGAAGGGATAAAACGCGGGCACTCATAGGCACGAGTGTTTGACCACCCCTAGTGATTGTGTGATATCATGTACTGGATTGTTGTGGATTTCGATGTTGCGACATCACTGTTGTGGATATTGTTGTGGATTTTAGACCACTTATGGCCTCTCTTGACTCGTAGAACACACATGTTTCGATTGCTATCATTTCGAGTCTGTTTATCATGCATTTTGTTTATTTAAATTTCTGTCTTTCATTTCCCGCATGATATTTAGACTGCTTTGTTTGAAAATTCATGAATTACTGTTATATTCTTCTGGCATTACTTTTGATTTTTCTCAATTACTCTCTGTCTAGTTTGTGACGGTGGGTGCAGATAGAGCGGAGTGCAGTAGAGGCTAGGAACCTTGCTATGGGACTTTTTGTGAGCGGCTGGACTTGAGGTACCGAGATGTAGGCTCATATTTATTTCTGTTTGTATGACGTTTTATATATATATATATATATATGATTGTTTTGAAACTGGGGATAGGTTTTGAGGTGGATTCCATGAGTCCATTTTTGTTGACTTGGATTTGAATATATCGGGGTTTTTCCACATTTTTATAGATTCCTAATTTTCCTTTTATTGAGTTATTTCCCAATAATTGATTCATATATAAATTGCTTCCGCTGTGTTATAATTGCAATAACTCTTTCATAAAACTTGAAATTTGATGTTTTTGAGGTTGACTAGACTCGTCAGGTTCGCTGAGAACTAACTCGGGATCTGCACGGGTCTAGGCTGGGTGTACCCAAATGCATTGGGAATTTAGGGCCGTCACATGCACACAGCTCGATATCTTACCTGAACTTATGGGCCCACCTAAAGTATTTAAGTAGATACCAGATCCACACAGAATCACGCATATAGCTCGACATCTCACCTTGGTTCCCTAAATCACATAGAGTTCTTATGTAGATACCAAATTCACAAAGAATCGCACACACAGCTTGGTACCTTCCATTGATATCGAACCCACAGAGAGGTAATAATTTGGAAATTTTTGGAGACATTTTGGGAGACGCCGCGAGGAGGAAAACGTGACGGTGCTGTCACGACACCCAAGACGCCGTGAGAGTTGAACGTGGCAGCGTCCACGGCGGCGTGTGGGACAGTTTTGAGATTAAAAATTTGATAAAAATTTACCAAACGGGGTGCATTGTAAGGGTTTATATGGGTTGTTTGAAGGATTTAAACGATAGTTTAATCGATGATTTGGGGTTTTGAATTGAGTTTTGAGGTTTCCTAGGTTTGGGAAATTGTTTTGATTGTATGGAATTGGTGATTTAGGTGGAATTGGTGGGTGGTTGGACACATTGATGCATAATTTGGGCTAGGAATGACATTTGGAGTGCAAAATAGGTGTGTAAACCCCAGCAAAAACACATTTGGAGTATTTAATTATTTCAATTCTTGCGTTTACTATTCTTGTTATTCATATTCATGGTGATCATGTGCTGGTGTGTGTGTTGGTTGGATTGGATTTGGTTTTATTATCGAAGGTTATTCGGGATGGTTGTGGTATGTGAATGAGCATGCTAGATTGTAGCGCGTGTACTTGCACCGTCGGTGAATAGCTACCTGAGCCACGGGGTGCACATGTCCGGTGGGTTTGCGATTGGTTCCGGTCACCGTTAGTGGTCCGGGTGGATCCCAAGTGTGATGTATTCCACTGGGCGCTCGGATTGACGAAGTATGATCTAGTTTGTTCGCTCTCGTTCCATTTCTATCTGGTTTTGTCAGAAACGTTGTGGAGTATGTTGTTACATCATGAGTATTTGTTGATCATCTTGCATACTTGTTACCTACACAAGCAGGGTTTTATGGCTACCCACACTCTCGGTATGTGTAGCTAACATTACTTATTGATTGTTGTACTTGTTATTATTTACTCGATAGTTTTCTTTGGGAGTTTACTCACTGGACTCGTCACCGTATTTGTAGGGTGGCTTGAGTGTAGGATTTGATACGTGTAGGGGCAAGGAGACTCTCGAGGATTATCTATGACTTGCCACTGACGAAATGCAGCTTGTATGTTTTTATTTTGTTGTACTGACTTATTGCTAGGTTTTGGGGTTGTGAGAGACATACTTGACTTGTACATGATTTATGTTGATATATGATTACATTTTGGTATGGTTTTCCACATTATGCTTTATAATTATCAAACTTGCTTCCGATGTATTCTATGATGTTTTTAAGTCTTCCGCTGTAATAATTGAGGTAAACTTGTGATTGATGATGATTAGTTGGGTGCGAGACAAAACTGTCAGTTACGTGGCCGGTTGTGGGCCCGCATGGCCTCCTGTGGTGGTCCAATGTTGAATTTGGGCCACTACACGTCGTCCTCAAAAGTTGGAGAATTTTCTCCAGCTGTTGGCCATGCAATGCAACCAGTTGGGATACCTCATCCAGCATCCGCTGAACTATGACGACCCCAATTCCATAACCCTAAATTGGGCTCCGCACAGTCAACGTAAACCTAATCAACCTTCCTTATACCTATCCATTTATTAAGCCATTTAAGTTGAGTTATTAGATATTAGTGAGTTATTCAAAGTACAGTAGAAGCAAATTAAACTCAAACTAATAGCAATAACCCTAAGACATTAGTCAGGACAACCTAGAGTGTGGAACCCAACATATGTATACCAACATCATGTATATTAAACCAAAGGAGAGTACACCATAGTATACATGCCCAAGATCTCTCATAAACCCATATCCTAGTGTGTTCAAAACATATACATATAATACAGTAGACCTACCCAATAAGCAATATGAGATCACCTAGCTGTCCTCAATCTTGATCACCTATTGCTGGTCCTTTGCCTTTGTTAACCCTACAGTATGACGAGGCTGCACCCACCGTCATAAAAAGGACGGCGAGTACAGAAAGTATAACAATATTAACCAAGTGGAGTCTCAACATACTTTCAAATGTCAAATAAACGGCTAATCAAATATCTTGCGTGGATATCACAAAGATAATAAAAATTTCATGATAATGAATTATTGAGATATCAACGATAAATAAGTGTCGAGAGTACTAAATAAAAAGACATCTAAGTGTTCCAAGTCCATCAGATTGCAACAACAAGTACACAACCTGACTTTCCCGACAGATTATGGACTTAAACAAACCATTAGACAGTTTAGAATGAGTTACTATACCATAGCCCACACACAGTTCAACTTACGGTCAGACTTGCCAATTCCTAAATTACGGGTTTAGGCACGTCCAGAATCTGTGTAATCACTGTAGTGAGAGAAATCACTAAGCAAACTCACCGAACCTGTGACCACCATATTGCCCACTTAGACCCAAAAGACCACTCATTCATAATTCAAGAAAACCAAACTGATAATCCACCAAAAATAGATACCACAAATGGAATTCAAGAAATCATATTTCACCAAGAAATACTGCTCAAGAAAGATAACAGCCAAGTAATTGCACAAATGAAATAATATATATACTTTGGTTGGTTTTATTCACAGTATAACGCGAAACTCCATGTTTGCGACTCTCAAGCATCCGCAAACCAATCTCGTACGCTCGTCACCATTTCATTAAGTACCTGGTAATCATTTACGATCCAGTTTAGTTGCATTAGAGTTTTATTTCCATTTAAATTGTAATTTTCTCCATTTTCCAAACATTACCCATTTCCCTGGGTATTGGATTGTATTCGAACCCATTTAGATTTTCGAGAGATCCCTGAAGTTTTCATAAATTTTAGTTACGTGAATAGTGCCACGTCGTGGGGTCAAAAGCATGCGGCGTCACTCAAAACATGAAATCCTAGCTTCCACTGTTCCAAACATCGTGAGTGGTGTAGTGGGGTGATTTGTCTTACGGTGTCACTTAAAGCGTAGAATGACAGAACCCCTGGTCTGGACGTCGTGACTGACGTCGTGACCTACATGTCTCACGGCGTCCTACGTTGCGTTAACTCTTGAACAAAAATTCAGGGTTTTTCAACACCCCAGTGAAGGTTACCCAAGAGGGGGGGTAAATTGGGTTACCGAGTAGTTATCGCATTTTTAAAACTTTATGCACAAATAATAATGATAATGTATACACCAATGATAAATATCAATACTATGTGATCAAGAAGGGGGTAGAAGAGATGGACATAAGACACGTGATTTATAGTGGTTCGATCCAACCGATCTACATCCACTACCTAACCTCCCCGATTAGGATTTTCAAACCCCACTTATATTATTGATAAGCGTTACACTCTAAGCCAACTAGCCTAGTGAATGCCTAGCCTCAACTAGGTCTTTTACACGATGCCTTATCGCAATAAGGTCTTATACAACCACCTAGCCGCAACTAGGATTTTTCCACCTAGACTCACCTAGGACTTTTCCCACCTAGCCGCAACTAGGATATATGCCTAGCCTCAACTCGATCTTCCCTTTCGACTTAGATCCCACTAAGTCTTACAATCAAGATTTAAATACAATTGAAATTACACTTTACAAAGTAAAGTGGTATCTAGTTCAAATACAAGCAAGCCTCCTAGAGCCTAACCACTCTTATGCATGTAAGTACGAAAACAATTGAGAAATGCAATTATAAAACTGATTTTATGCAAAACTCAAAACTGAAACCGTTTCAAATAGATTGATGAGAACAAAATCGGTTTCAAATCCAAAGAACAAGAAGTTTGATAAAAATCAAGTTTAAGCACAAACTCTTGTTCAAATCAGTCCAAGGGTTTAATGAATTAAGTTTAAGTGCAAAACCCAATACAAGTGTGTTTAACAACACAACAAGTAATTTCCCAAATCAATCACACAAGAATATATAATTTAAGTACAAGAAAAGCTAGGGAATGGACTTTCTTACAACCCTAAGAAGATGACTTGAAAATCAGTTCTGGAGAGGTTGTTGTACTCCTTAGAGTGCCTCAAGAGTGCTGGTTTTGGTGTTGAATGAACAGCCTTTAAATATAGCTTTAAAACCCCAACCTCCTTCTCTTGAAAAATTTAAGCACAAATGTTTTTCTTTGATTTTAAAACCTAATTTGTATGTGTTGTGTGTTTGGGAGTTTTGTATATATTTATAGACCAATATATGACCGTTGTGTGCATCCAAGGGCCGAGATTTAATCAAAAACTCGAATTAAAGTGAATTTTTCAGTTTTATAAAAAAGTTGTCAGGACTGCAATTAGCGCACTAATTTTATGACCTAGCGCGCTAACTCTACACATAGAGCGCTAATAACAGTATTAGCGCGCTAACTGCAGGGACCTCAGAATAATTAATTATGTCCCTTGTGTTATCGACCCTTTAACACATCATATGCCCAATAAACCCTCATATAACATATAATACATGTTTGTTATGGGTCATATAGCCTATTTGGATGGTCCGGATATTTTCACAAATCCCAAAAATGGAAAATCTCGGTTTCATGATTTGCGAGGGACTTTTCTGCAAATATACAGTTTTCTTTTCAAAAACCTTTCAAAAACAAGTTTTTCTTTTTTCAAAAGCTTTCACAATGATTTTCAAAATGCGATATTAACATACACATATAGTTTAACATAGTTTAGACTTATAGGACCGAAATCTTCAAGTAATCACTTGATATTTGAAAATTCATTTTAAAATCACAATATGCATGAACTAATGCAATAGGCTTGCTTAGTGAACTTGAATACCTTACATCAATTTTACAACTCGTGGACTTGATCTTTCGTCTTCATTCCTTTATATATGCCGAGTCTTGAACTTGTATAGCTTGAATGCTCGAATACCCATGATGTGATGTTTCGCAACCTTTGACGAAACTGAAATACACTTGATAAAACTTATTAGTATATTTTCACCTTGTTTGTTTCCATCAAAATTCTGGTCGGAGTTAGAGTGACTAACCACTTAGTCCAACACTCAGCTTGCGTCGTTGCATTCCGAGCCTATCCCAAACTCGTTGAGACGTTGATACCAATAAAAAACCACAAAACTGACCCAACACCGAATCAAAACTCGGATGAACAACATCAAAATGACGAGAACTTAATGGTGAGTCGAGATCTTACCTCAATTTGAGTGTTTGGTTGTGTCTCGACGTCGTTACGAGCTCCAAAACCCGTCAAGACTCCCTTTGTTGCGTGAGTCGAACAAGAGAAATGAAAGATAGAGAATGAACGGTAAAGATAGAGAGAAGAATTTATATTAATATCTTCAATCTTCACGTTCGGGCGTATCTCGAGGCACATATGACAGTTACTGTTTACTCCAATCGCCACCACCGCTTCAACTCCAACAACACACTTACGTGACTTATTTGGGTGATACAAGGTGTTCCTCACGCATTTTCCGCACTTGAACCGCACCACAACTCGCACCGTCGCGCGTGAATAGAATAATAACGACCCGAACAATTTCACATATTAATTAATTATTGTATTTTATTTGTCGATCGCCCGCGAAAATCAGTTTTCGGTTCTGTGTACCCATATTTCGTTCGTCCGACCCCCGTTCGGCATGTTTTTCGAGGCAAACCTTACTCGTAAATTGACGTCACCGTTTTGTCACACAAACACGATCATAAATGGGTAATACACGTCGTCACACAAACATAGCATATTTTTTGGGTCGTTACAGTCTTCCCAACTAATAAGAATTTCGTCCTTGAAATTAAACTTAACTTGAGCAAAATCTTAATAAAACGCACACATCAAGGAAGTACTGTCTAACCAATCCTTCTAACCTCACTCACACGGACACATACCAACATGAGTAGGTGAGACCAACTCTCTAATTGGTGGCACACAACTAACTTAACCAGTCTATGGTCGTCTCGTAAATTACAGACTCACATAGAATCTTTTTGGAGCAGATATCGGATTCACATAGAATCTTTTGGGAGCTGATATCGGATTCACATAGAATACGCGCACATAGCTCGATATCTTACTTGAATTTGCAGACCAACTTAGAGTGATAAGTAAGATACCGGATTCACACAGAATTCGCGCACATAGCCCGGCATCTCACCTTGATTTCCTAACTCACACAGAGTTCTCAAATAGATATCGGATTCACACATAATCTCGCACAGCTTGTGTGACGGACCCAATTTCACAATCCTAAACTGGGCCCCGTCCGGCCTAGACTTACATAGACCCCAAGTCAATCCTCGTGCAGTTAACGCAAACCTAGTAAGTCTTCCTTACCATTTATCATTAATTAAGCAATTTTAAATGTAATTAAGTGAGTTATTCCAGTTAGTGAGTTATCATATTATAGCGGAAGCATTAAAATCTCAAACTAACTCAAAACTACTCTAAGACACTCCTGCAAAAAAAAATGAGCATACGTATTATCCTTCCTTTTTTGCGACTTTTTGGAGAAAATTAGTTTTGCTCAACCTATTCTGATTCTCTGAAAGCATTATAGTAGCTTTCATGAGATAAGAAATGCAAGTGATCATGACGTTGCAATCTAGATTTTAATGTATTTGTGGTGTTTCTCTTTAATGACGTGTTGTTGAAGTTAGCGATGCCAAACTCCCGAGACAAGAAATGCAAGTGATCATGACGTTGCAATCTAAATTTTAGTATTTGTGGTGTTTCTGTTCGAAGGCATGTGTTGTTGAAGTTAGCGATGCCACACTCCTACAAAAGGCTCGAGCGACCTTTAGTGAATTCATTGTGATAAATTTGGAGTAGTTATACAACCTAATGACAGATCTATAGTACCTACCAAGCATTGATTGCCCAAAGACCAAGAACTGAAACTTATTTTCAATAGGGTAGTGCTATTTGGACTCGTGAGTCTGGACTCAAAACTTTTTTTTTAATTTCAAAGACACCCTTGAGCAATTAATGAAACAACCATAATCACTTGTAAAATTCTTATTATACCCCTTAAATTTGTACAAAAAATTTAAAAACCTCCCTATGAGTCCGGGACTCATGAGTCCAAGTAGATTTATTGTTTTCAATATTAATATAATTAACAGTATTATAGGTTCTTGTTTACGTCAAATTACTATTTTGGTTGGAAACCAATTGCTTTTATTTCACTGGATAATATGAAAGAAAAAGGAATAGGAGAGAGGGACCAGTTCAATCATTCTTATTATTGAGGCTTCATTTGCAGTGAATAAATTCATATTATGCAACTCCATTTTATAAGAGACAGCATGAATACAGTTTAAAAAAAAAATAGACAACTGAAATATATGGTTAAATTTCTCAGTGAAAAATTGTGCCAAGATATGTCCTCTCTTTCCAATGGTGGATTTGAATGAATGAAAAGAAAACAACCATAAAAAATCATGAATAAATAACTAACCTTGACATGATCAAACAAGTAGATGAAAAACTTCCCCTGCAGCTCTGCTTACCAGTAATCTCCACAAGAACATTTTCCATTCTTGAAATGGTGAAACCTGCTAGCATCTCTAACAATGATTTCTCGACTAGCAATCTCTGATATAAACTTAATTGCGTTGTGACAGTCAATGCAAACTCTCAAATTCTTCATGATTCTAACAGGAGCACCTGCGGGTGTATTCAGAAGAGCAAATGCAATCGCTACCTTCTCACTATGATGAACTAAATTATGTTCTTTCTCCTCTAACTCCATGTCCTGCAGAACTAAGCTGGTATCAGGAACATAACCACGTTCCTTCATTTCAAAAGTCAGCTCTTTCAGATACCCTTCAATCTCCTCCCAATTTGGATGCGACCTATCGCCTATGCAAAATTGGTGAACCTGATTTTTAACCTCAACCCAGCTTATTCCAGGCTCCTTCTTCACCTTCTTGTCTCTCATGGATTTTCTAATGTAGGAGACGTCATTCCAGCTCTTCGTAGAAGCATGGATGTTGGCAAGTAACACGTAAGGTGCAGAGTCTCGAGGATCAAGCCGAATCACTTCTTCAGAAGTTTTCTTTGCCATCTCCATGTTCTTATGAGTTTTACAGGCAGATAACAAAGTCTTCCAAATAATTGCATCTGGTCTTATAGGCATTGATCGGATCAGAGCTTCTGCTTCCTCCAAACAACCTGATCGACCAAGAAGATCAACCATACAAGTATAGTGCTCCAATCTAGGCTGCAACTTATATTTGTCCACCATCATATCAAACAGCTTACTTCCTTGTTCCTTTAATCCACTATGACTACAAGCATAAAGCAAGCTTAAGAAGGTAACGTTGCTCGGTTCCATTCCCTCCCTCTCCATTCGCTCAAACAAATCGATTGCTTCCTGCCCGTGACCATGGAACCCATAAGCTGCAATCATCGAACTCCACAAGACAACATCATGATCTTCAGAACCAGAGAAAGCCTTAACAGAGTCCTCCAAACACCCACATCTTGAGTACATGCTGACCAATGAACTTCCAACGGACACTGCAGAATCGGCTCCAGCCTTTATCACCTCGGCGTGAATCTGTTGACCTTGCCCAAGAGTTGCCAAATCAGAACAAGAACTGATAACACTAACAAAAGTGACTTTGTCCGGACGGAAGCCTGCCATCTTCATGATATTAAATTGGTCCAAAGCCCCCTCGGTGTGCCCATTTTGAGCTTTCCCTGCAATAAGAGTATTGCAAGCAACTACATTTATAAGAGGCATCCCTTCAACAACTCTCTCACCATTTTCTGTACTTCCACATTTCATATACATATGAGCAAGAGAACACCCAACAACCAAATGGCAATCGAACCCAGATTTCGTCACGTAAGAATGTATCTGCTGCCCAACTCTCAACTCCTTAATACCAGCGCAGCCCCTCAGCACACTCCCCAGAGTGAACTCATCGGCCCTAAACCCCATTCCATGCATCTGATAAAACAAATCCAACCCATCTTCATTGAACTCAAACTGGGTAAACCCAGTAACCATCGCGTTATAAGTCGCAACATTTCTCTCAGGCATTTCTTCAAACAACTCATACGCACTCTCCAAGTCCCCATTTTGAATGAACCCACCAATCAGAATGTTAAACGACATCACATTCCTCCTTCGCATACCGCGAAACAATGTCAAAGCAGAACCCAAGTCGCCGCATTTGGCGTACACGTTGAGGAGATGATTTGACACGAACTTGTCTGCGGAGCACCCACAAGTCGTGATGAGAGAGTGAAGCTGTTTGCCTAGCGAGAGTGATCGATTGGGAAGACATCCTTGAAGAAGATGAGAAAACAGAGATGGGTCGGCCCAAATGCACTTGTTGAATCGATTGAAGGCTTCTTTCAAGCTTCCTGTAGAGCAGAGATTGGATAATTCCTTGATTTCGTCTTCGGTAGAGATGTGAGAGCAGAGGAATGATTCTTTGATTTCTTCTAAGAAGATGAGAGAGCAAAGATGAGAAGTAGTGATGTAATGGACAGTCTTATTGCGACAAAAGTTGGATGAGAGGAGATGTCTCAAACAGGATCCACCTTGCATTGCATTTTGCTATGGCCTTGACGAGTGAAAGAGCAACTTAACGGGGATCAACTGCTTTGAAATAAAAGTGATATTTCAAATTTTGTGAGAACTGTTATGATATGGATGAACAATTGATCAAGACTTTGTATGACTAATCATTGTCAAGCATGGCTCTTACATTGAGTGGTAGTATCAAACATGGCCCTTACTTGTATCCATATCAAATGTAATCATTATTTCATGTATTGTCAATGTTGCTTGTGAAGAATTGTATGACATGTGATGTATTTATTACTTGTAAATATTGTCTAAGTACATTTATCATCATCACCAAAGGGCCTATATAAAGGGTGTCAACCTCATTGTAAAAACACACCAAGTTGTATACAACTTCTCATTTCAACTCTCTCATTTCTCCTCTTCTACTTTGTAGTTGTAGTTCTTTGTAGTTCTTTGTAGTAGTAGAAGTTCTTAGTTCTTCTACTTTCCTTCTCTAGTTCTAGTAAGTCTCAATTCAATTTACAACACGTTATCAGCACGAGCTTGCTCTAGCATTAAGGAGATCTTGAAGTTCAAGAAGGCTTGTTAAGAAGACAAAGCTAGGAAGGTATAACTTTTATAAGTTCAGTTTATTTCTATATTATCTTGGTTGCTTCACTTTTATATGCATGTTTTATTCATATATTATGCATTATAACGTCACCGATTGCGAAAGTATGCTCTGTAGTTGCGTCTTGTACGATCTTCTACATCAGAAATCAAAAGTCAATATGTGACATAACTAGTATTCTCGCTATACTACAAACGATTAATTATGCTCCATTCTTGATTTTTTATATTGCAAATAGTGTTATGAGTTTGGGTTGATAGTGGGTAAGCCTTGTCCCCAGTAAAGCTAAACATTGAAAGGGAGACGGGTTATCTCGTTTGAGGAGGCATGGTTATAAGTAGACTTCGTCTCGCCACCCAACCTGGAGGTTGTCCCACCAACTCATACAAGTATTACATTTTGCGTATTTATAATCAAGTTGTGAACATATATTTAATGGTATATTATCTATTTTGTATAAAAAGAAAACTATTTAGTTTATCCCTATTTTCATAAAGATTTTATTTAATTATAATTGAATTAATTACCTTAACAATATTGACAATACTAATTACTTGTCAAGGCAACGGGATGCTCAAATTATATATAAAGTATCTATGCAAGGCTATGCATATAAATATTTACGTCAAATATCTCTTTAAACTCTTTAGAGATTTGAAAAGTGAATATTTCACTTTATATTATCATTTCACCTCATGGAGCTATCTATATCAAGGCCAAAATTTGTGATGCTCCAAAAGGTTCAAAATGAGCGGCTGAGTCTCACGCTACAAAATTTATATCAGTCAAATATCATTTATTATTCTGCAATTTCAATTACCTCTATATTGAAGCTATGCAGAAATATGACTGATGAGACAAATAAAAGCCACGTGGCTCGCCTCGATATATTACTGAAACAAATTATCGAGCGCGCACGTCAATCCATTAAATATTAATTATGGATTGAATCCTTGTCTCGTGGTAGCTGAGTAAAATAATAAGATATTATAAATATAATATCACTCATGTCCAATTGGTTTAGCTTCAAATTAAGAAGCATATGTTGCATATAATTACCATGGTCGCAATTACAAATTTATGGACGTGAAAAATGTGAAAAGATATGGTAAAAGTCATATTAACAATTCCATTGATAGTCAAGATAAAAAGTGGTGCACCACTAGAAAGGGTAAATTAGTATTGACAAAGAGCGCTCATAATTGTGACATTTTTTTTATCACGTATGAAAGGCTATGCTGCCTAAATATTGTCATATATACAATACCCAAATATTTTTGTGATATTTTACCATGTTTTTGTTGACTAATGATCCAAAAAGTTTGAGATATTCGTATTTTATTACGAAAAGGGTATTTCTTTAATACCATATTGTTTTTCAATGTAGAAATGGATCATCAAGTTATTAGTTCAGATTATGGCGATATATGTCTTGTTGATTGTGCTACAACGCACACTATCCTCAAAAGAAAAGAATATTTCTTCAATTTGAACTTAGTTGAGGCTAATGTTCAAACAATATCTGGTATCTCCAATTTGATTAATGGCTCTGGAAGAGCAAATATTATGTTGCCTAGGGGAACAATAATTCATGTTGACAATGCCTTATACTCTGAAAAATCCAGAAGAAATTTACTCAGCTTTAAAGATATTCGACAAAATGGATATCACATTGAAACCATGAACGAAAATAATAGAGAATTTCTCTATGTCACATTGGTTTCAAATGGGAAAAAAGAAGTGTTAGAAAAATTCTCAGCTTTATCCTCTGGATTATATTTTACTCATATAAGGCATGTTGAAACGAATGTCGTCTTAAATAAGAAAATTAATGATCCAAAGACATTCATTTTATGGCATGACCGACTTGGTCATCCAGGATCATCAATAATGCGAAGAATAATTAATAATTCGCATGGACATCCTTTAAGGAGTCACAAAATATTTTCAGCTGGTGATTATAATTGTGCTAGTTGTTCTCAAGGTAAATTGATAGTTAAATCATCCCCAAGTAAAATTGTTGTGGAATCCCCAGTTTTCTTAAAACGCATTCAGGGAGACATATGTGGACTTATTCATCCTCATTGTGGGCCATTTAGATATTTCATGGATTTGATAGATGCATCAACTAGGTGGTCACATGTTTGTTTGCTTTCGACCCGCAATGTTGCATTTGCTAGACTTTTAGCGCAAATCATTAAGTTAAGAGCACAATTCCCTGACAACCCAATCAAGACCATCATTCTTGATAATGCCGGAGAATTTCAATCTCAAGCATTTAAAAGTTATTGCATATCTATAGGAATTACCATTGAACATTCTGTTCCACATGTGCATACCCAAAATGGTTTGGCAGAATCTCTAATCAAACACATTCAATTAATTTCCAGACCGTTAATCATGAGAACTAAGTTATCAACTTCAATTTGGGGACATGCAGTCCTTCATGCATCATCTATCATTCGTTATAGGCCTACTGCATACCATGAACATTCCCCCATGCAACTCATTTTAGGTCAACAACCAAATATTTCACACTTAAGAATTTTTGGTTGTACAGTGTATGTTCCTATACCACCTCCCAATAGAACTAAGATGGGTCCACAATGAAAACTTGGGATTTATGTTGGATTTAACTCATCGTCCATTATAAGATACATTGAGCCCTTAACAGGGGATTTATTTACTGCATGTTTTGTTGATTGTCACTTTGATGAAGCAATTTTTCCACCATTAGAGGGAGATAAGAAGTCAATTCAAAAGGAATAGCGCGAAATTGCTTGGAATGCATCAACTTTATCACATTATGATCCACGAACAAATCAGTGTGAACTTAAAGTTTGAAAGATCATTCATTTGCAACAAATTGCAAATCAATTACCAGATGCATTTAATGATGCAAAACAAGTGACAAAATCACATATTCCAGCTGTAAATGCTCCTGCAAGAATTGATGTCTCTGTGCAACAAAATGCACAAGAACCAACGAAACGCTTAAAGCGTGGAAGATCGGTTGGTTCAAAGGATACAATTCCTCGAAAAAGGAAAACGGGAGTACAAATAAATACAAATCAAGATACTCCTGAGAAAGCACAAGAATCCTTTGATAATGTCAGAACAAGTTGATTCTGATGTGGAACAACTTTCTCTAGAAAAAGATGAAAAAGATGAAAGTAATGAGATCTCAATAAATTACTTAAACTCTGGTAAGATTTTGGATCGAAATAAAATTGTTCCTGATAATATATTTGTTTTCAATGTGTCATTTGAAATATGTGAAAATGATGATGATACAGAACCACAATCATTAGACGAATGTCAAAAAAGACCTGATTGGCAAAAATGGCAAGATGCTATCCAAGCAGAGCTAAACTCGTTAAGGAAACGAGAGGTTTTTGGAACAATTGTCCAAACGCCAGATGGCATAAAGCCTGTTGGATATAAATGGGTATTTGTACGAAAGAGAAACGAAAAAAATGAAGTTACAAAGTACAAAGCAAGACTTGTAGATCAAGGTTTCTCACAAAGGCCTGGCATTGATTATGAGGAAACATATTCTCCTGTTATAGATGCAATCACATTTCGGTTCTTGATAAGCCTTGCAGTCTCTGAAGGGCTTGATATGCATTTAATGGACGTCGTTACAGCATATTTGTACGGATCTTTAGACAGTGAGATATATATGAAAATCCCTGATGGATTTGTAATATCCGATGAAATAAAATCAAAACCTCATAACATGCATTCTATAAAATTACAAAGGTCTTTGTACGGGTTGAAACAATCCGGACGAATGTGGTACAAACGTCTTAGTGATTATTTATTGAAAGAAGGATATGTAAATAATTCACTTTGCCCATGTGTCTTCATTAAAAGATCATCAACAGGATTTGTGATTATTGTTGTATATGTTGATGATTTAAATATAGTGGGAAACCACGACGACATCGTTAGAACATCCGAATACTTGAAAAAGGAATTCGAGATGAAAGAACTTGGAAAAACAAGACTTTGTCTTGGTTTGCAAATTGAACATTTTTCAAGTGGAGTACTTGTCCATCAATCAAATTATACTGAAAAATTATTAAAAAGATTTTATATGGACAAGGCACATCCATTGAGCTCACCAATGGTTGTCAGATCACTTGAAGTGGATAAGGATCCATTTCGACCTCAAGAAAGTGATGAAGAGCTAATTGGTTCGGAGGTACCATATTTAAGTGCAATTGGTGCACTTATGTATCTTGCAAATTGTACAAGAACCGATATTGCTTTTGTTGTCAACCTACTTGCAAGATATAGCTCTTTACCAACTCGAAGACATTGGAATGGTGTTAAAAACATTTTTCGATATCTTCGAGGAACAAGTGACATGGGTTTATTTTACTTGAGAGGGGTAAAATTGAATCTCCAAGGTTATGCTGATGCTGGATTTTTATTAGATCCCCATAAGGCCCGTTCTCAAATGGGATATGTATTCACCTGTGGTAATACTGTTGTATCATGGAAGTCAGTAAAACAAACTATGGTTGCCACTTCTTCCAATCATTCTGAAGTACTTGCAATTCATGAAGCAAGTCGTGAATGTGTTTGGTTGAGAAACATGATTGAACATATTCAAGAATCATGTGGATTGCCTTCAATAAAAAATTCTCCAACCATATTATATGAAGACAATGCAGCATGTATTGCACAATTAAGTGAAGGATTCATAAAAGGGGACAGAACAAAACATATTTCACCAAAATTCTTTTATGCACATGAGCTTCAGAAGAATGGTGAAATTGATGTCAAGCAAATCCGATCGAGCGATAATCTTGCTGATTTATTCACAAAAGCCTTACCAACTACGAC
Organism: Stephania japonica; assembly: GCA_039657345.1. Lineage (NCBI taxonomy): Eukaryota > Viridiplantae > Streptophyta > Magnoliopsida > Ranunculales > Menispermaceae > Stephania > Stephania japonica. The sequence goes on from CM077559.1 coordinate 41,437,433, forward strand.
ATTTAAAAGGCTTACATATGGTATTGGCTTGCGTAAACTTAAAGACATTACAAGTAAAGAAACTGAACAAGTTTTACCCATGTTCACATGAGGAGGAGTTATTGATTAGTGTATTGCACTCTTTTTCCCTTAGCTATGGTTTTATCTCATTGGGTTTTCCTAGCAAGGTTTTTTTAATGAGGCAATCCTAACAATATTATACTCATCTTAAAATTAATAAGAAATGTGTACACTTTTTCTTTTACTAGATTTTTTCCCACAGGGTTTTTTTTCTAGTAGAAGTTTTAACGAGGCACATTCTCTCAACAATTGTCATCCAAGGGGGAGTGTTATGATATGGATGAACAATTGATCAAAACTTTGTATGACTAATCATTGTCAAGCATGGCTCTTACATTGAGTGGTAATATATATCAAGCATGGCCCTTACTTGTATCCATATCAAATGTACTCATTATTCCATGTATTGTCAATGTTGCTTGTGAAGAGTTGTATGACATGTGATGTATGTATTACTTGTAAACATTGTCTAAGTACATTTATCATCATCACCAAAGGGCCTATATAAAGGGTGTCAACCTCATTGTAAAAACACACCAAGTTGTATACAACTTCTTATTTCAACTCTCTCATTTCTCCTCTTCTACTTTGTTGTTGTAGTTCTTTGTAGTTCTTTATAGTAGTAGAAGTTCTTAGTTCTTCTAATTTCCTTCTCTAGTTCTAGTAAGTCTCAATTCAATTTACAACAAGAACACATATATTCCAATGTGTTTTTCACTGTTTCGGCACGCACCGCGTGCAAACAGTTGCGTGTTGTTTCTGAGTTACGCTATCATTTTCCTTCATGAAATCATATGATCAATGAAAAGAAATTATCAGTTGGAGAAAATTTCGTACTTCTTTCACTAAGAATTTGGAGATGGAAGAAACTAAGAAAGAAGCTACAAAGCCCACGATACCAGAAAAAGTGTGTCCAAATGACACAACATGGTCAACATCATGTGAGGTGCGTCGACTTCAACATGCAATCTTTAATGGATCGACTTTAATTCATCAATCATAAAATAAACACATACATCCTTCTATTATTATCTAAATTGATAATATATTTTTCTCTCTGTCTTCTCCCGTAAGTCAGATGCCTTGATGGTAAGACCTATTATATTTTATATGAATCATATCAAAATAACTTTATAATAGTTATTTGATTTGTAACCTTGAGAAGAGCGCAGGGGGTGTTTAGGGTTTAAGGTTTAGGGTGAATTAAAACTCCATAGTCTAATCACTTATATAACTGACCTCAATTAATTTAGACAAACTACCATCAACTTGTGAGCTCATATTAATAGAGTTTGCGTAAACATAAATATGGGTCACAATATATATAGAAATTACTTAGGAAGAGATAGTATAACACAACATGCTATTTTGAATATGGAGAAGGAATTTCCTTTGTATGAGTAGACCTATTCATAATCTAATTGTAAAGGAACGAAAAAAAAAAATTCTCCTATATTTTTTAAAAAATGGCTTGCTTGAAGGCCTTCATGAAATTGTTTTCTGAAATGGTCATCTTGTTCTAGATCAATGGCTTGTTTGAGAGAAAAATTAAAGATTAGAGAAACATGGCTCAGAAGGAACAAGGGCCCTAGAAGAGTTCTCAACAAAAGTTAGAACATCATAGAGGTAGAGATCAATGTTTAAAATCGAAAAAAATAAAATAAAATAGGGAGTTCAGAACAACACTACTTCATATATGTACAATAAATAAAGAGAGATAAAGAAGACTCTACTCAAGGTCATCAAAAAAAGAAGACTACTCACACAGTAACACATGTGATTCCAATAGTACCTCAACTAGCTTTATAGTGGTTCTTCATACTAGATTACTATAATTTAGTAATGCTTTTGTGAATTTTGATTAAACAAAAATTACCTTGGATCAAAATCTCATTTATAATCAATAAGGAGATAAAAATTAGATCAGTTCATTGGGCCGGGGGCCCGCTCGGCCCGCTTGACATTTAGTGGGCTTGGATTTCAAATTTCTTACAAAACCTGACTCGAGCCCGCTAAAATCTGAAAATTTAATGGGTGAGTTTGGGTTTATTATTTTAGCCCAAGCCTTGCCCGGGTCGGCCTGCGTAGAGGCCCATAAAGAGTTTTATATATATAGAAGAGTTCTTATACAAAAGTTTTGGCAAGGAGATCCGAACTCAAGTCAAGGAACTTCAAATAAAAGTTTCATCACTGCATCAACTCCACTTTGTTTGTTGGCATTCTAATATTTTTAGGGTGGGGCTGTTCGAACCCCACATTTTGTTTTTTTTACTCCGTTTTTGAATTTTTGCTTCGTTTACCCCACCTTTTACTTAATTTACCCCAATTTTTTTTCAAAATTCCAACAAATACCCTTGCTCACCCTATACCCCATCACCCTCACCCAACTCCTATCAATCCTCTATATTTCTCGGTTTTAGTCATTATAGAGAACTTGTACTAGATTACCAAGTGTTGTAGGAGTGTTTTTTTGTTGAACAAGGTTGAATGTGGTCGTGATGTGTCTTAGAAACGAAAAAGTGTCGACCGCAGAATTCGGTCGCATAGGGCCGACAGCTATGAAGAGTGTCGGCCGACTCTGACCACGACCTTTAAAGGGGTAACGGTCAGTCAAATCCGACCGAGACTGTGAAGATAACTCAGTTTCAACGGATGACAAATGGATCTAACCGAAATCTCGTTAGAGGTGTTGGCCCTGTATGACAGACACCTCTTAAGAGCTGTCAGCCTTTTGCATCCGACACTTCTTAAGAGTTATCGACCCTATGCATACAAAACATCATGGGCAATAAGAACGAACAATTTTTTTTCAAAACTCCTAAAAAAATACATGAAAATGACAAAAAATGGTGGGATTTGCTCAGAATCGCTTGATATTTTTGATTCTATCAAAACTTTGTACCTGAAATGTAAGATTCCAACCCCAAATCGAAGTCTTAAACCCAACAATAAAACTACAAAACAATACTGACTTAAGAAGGAAAAAAAAACCTCAAAAAACTATGAAATCGATACTAAAAGAGATGAAGAATGCACCCATGACGTCGAATCGATGGAGTTTCGCTCGAATTTTGTCGGATTTGGATTGGTGGTGAGAGTGCAGTTAAAGAAATGGGTGACTGGGGTATGTGTGAGTAAAAATCCTTTATATGGAGGGGTAGTTGGGTCATTTCACAAGATGCAAAAAGTGGGGTTCGAATAGCCGCACCCTATTTTTATATATATTAAGGCCTTGTTTGGTTCATTTTACTAACTTTTAAGAAAGTTTTCTTCTAGGTAAGTTTAATTTTTGGGAAGTTAACTATTAAGGAAGTTGCACTTTTCACGTTTGATTTAACTTTAAACTTCCTGGGAAGTTTTTCACATTTTAAAAATAATAAAATAATGTAATTGATATAAATGCCCTTTACATTATTTTTGAGAGATAAATTTTAGGGAATAAAGGTAGAGAAAGAGTATTAAATGAGGGTAGAAGTGTCCATTCCCACTAAGAAAGTGAGTGGGTTATCTTCCCCTATGTGAGAGAAGTTAGGGGTTAAACTTTCAGGGAAGTTTTTTGAAAATATCCAACCAAACAAGGCAAGTTGGAACTTCCCGGAAAATTATTTCACTTCCTTCAACTTCCCTGGCTTAAGTTTATCAAAAGCTTTGATAAGCCCATTTAAGCCCACCCAAGCTCGGCCTATGGGGGGCCAAGGCGCGCTTAGACCCACTACATATGATTTCGGGCCTAGGCGGGCCCGGACAAAACCTTAAAAAATTAGCCCGCCTAGGCCCGGTGCTGGTCTATTAAAAATAAGCCTGTTGAACTGGTCTAATAAAAATAATTGTAATGCAGTACGAAATTTGAGAAAAGAATTACTCCAGTCCTTAAACCTGAGGCAAACGCATCTAGCATGCGAAGATAAAGCAATGATGATGGGATGTTATAGAGCGTCATAGTTGAGGCTCACAAATGAGAAGAAAAAGAGGAGTTTTGAAGTTGAAGAAGAGTGATACTGATCATGGGCCATAGATTAAAATGTAATGGGTTTTATTAGTGGGTACTCTTTTGTAAACATTGGATCTTTATTAGTAGATTTGTAAATCCAGTTGTAGTGCTCAACCCTAAAGAAACACATATCACTACAAGAAATGTGTATCAATGACATTTAAAAATTGTCATCAATAGTAAAAGATGACAGTTTGAACTGTCATCTTTAATGTTCAATGACATTTTAAAACTATCATCTTAACAATTCAACGACACTCTAGAACTATCATTTTAACTATTTAATGACAATATTTAAATAAGAAGTAAACATTATAGTTCCAAAACCAATTGCACAAAATCAATTAGCTTGTGTTAAGAATCTACACCATTTATATACCACACTAACTCTTATTATATTTTTAATGTGAGATTATATATTCCAAAAATTAGTAAATTATTTTTCAACAAAAACAAAGTCGTGGTAATTTAGTGATAGCACAGTGATAAGTTATATGCCACCAAAGACAGTGATGATAAGTTATTTCTCACTAAATAACGAGATCGTAGCAAGTCATGATTGGGTGACAATACACACAAAAAATATTTGAATGTCATTTTGTGAATACATACTTTTGCTATAAATGTTTGAGTCTCTTGAATCTTACAATGCAATATGAACGCATAATTACGTGAAAGTACAAAAGAAAAAGGTGAGGGTTTTTTGAAACATTCAAACACTTATTTAACCCCCGAAGACAAGCTGTAATTACTTAAAATATACCCTAATTTTTAATATACCCAAATTTTTAGAGCACTTTAATGATATGTTTTTTAGCTGACTGCATCGACTGATCTATATTTGAATAGTATAAGAACTTACTAGGGTCTATAATGCTACTTGAAAGATGCTTCGATTAAGAAAATCAATTCACTTGCCAAGGAACCATGTGATTAATTATATTTTTGGATAAAAGGTTTTGTTTTGATCGAAAAGTGAAAAACCAAAGGCTTGACACAAATGAGTCAACAAAAATAGTTGAAAGCAAAATTTCAGAAATCCCTTGTTCTACCGTTTCCGTTGCTGTATCAATTCCAGCCACCTGTTCTCCAAGCGCCAAAAACACACACGTAAACACACTGTACACTACTTCAAAACGTATCGAACTCGATCACTACTCATCTTCTCCACCGCTCTCTGACAACGGTTTCTTCCGATAGTCAATGGAACTCCCAATTTCTTCTTCTCTCTCACGCGCTTCGATCTCCACATCTCATCCGAATTGGACACAGAATTCAAAACTCCGATCGTCTCCTCATCTGAAACCGCGATTCCGAAACTCGCTTCGCATTTTCGCGACGGCTTCCATTCGCGATGCACGCGATGCACAGAGCACCGATTCTTCTTCTGCGAATCCCGCTTACAAGCCCACGCCTCCCAGTCGAGAACTGCGGACTCCTCACAGCGGGTACGGTTTATCTGCGATTGTGCTTTTGAGCCCTAATTCGGTGAAATTTGTTTGATTTTGGAGCTTTTTTGGTGCCTTTTTTATTGGATGATCAGGTTCCACTTCGATGGGAGTACGAGGCAGTTCTTTGAGGGTTGGTACTTCAAGGTGTCGATTCCTGAGTGTAGGCAGAGTTTCTGCTTCATGTACTCGGTGGAGAATCCGGCATTCCGGAAGAAGCTGAGCGCGGTGGAGCAAGCTACGTATGGACCTCGATTTACCGGAGTTGGTGCGCAGATTCTTGGTGCCGATGATAAGTACATTTGCCAGTTCTCCGAAGAATCTCACTACTTTTGGGGAAGTAAGTTTGCAAGTTTGTAGTGTTGTGTTTGCGATTCACGAATTTATATTACTTGAAGGCATTGTTAGTAGTTGGAGACATGCTTGATGATATAGGAATAGTACTAAGGTTTGAATGATGATATGCGGCGAAAATGAGTTTTTGATGATGTAATTTGCCGAGGAACTAGAGAGGGATTGTGATTTAAAATTTGTCATGTATTTTGCTTGAGATACTTGGAATGAGTAGTTTGAAGATTAGCTTGAAGGCGATTGTGTTTTCGAGCTGAGATAACTTCATTTCTATGATTGCCAATAAAAAATTGTATTCTAATATTAGATTGTAGATGATCAGATGTTGAAAATATACAGATCCCGGATCATGAATTTTTGTCATTGGCTGAAATTTGCCATTATGTCGAACTTATAACAAATCTGCAATAAGTTGTTCTATTATCAACGTGGTGTTTTTGTTTTGTTTAATTCAGCGTCATTTGAAGTTTTCTTGGTAAACTCGTTGTCTTTGGCATCAAATTATAGATAATCGGTTAAAGTATTGCAAAAATCTTAACCTTTATATTTGTAGAAATTGCTTATTTATCATTTATTTAATGCATAGGTAGGCACGAGCTAATACTGGGAAATACCTTTACCACAGGGAAAGATTTGCCTCCTCCAAACAAGGAGGTTCCTCCTCAGGTCAATATTTATTTATTTATTTTTTCAATTTTTGCAAATATTTAAGGTTGCTCGTTGCATTTTCTTGTTTGAAATTATATTGGTTCATAAACTTGAAATTTGATCTATGTAGACAACCCAACTAATTTGAGATGGTGGCTATGTTGTTGTCAACTTTGAAATTTGATGCTCATGGTGGTAGTACAGGTTACTAAAGGTTGATTGGGCATATTGTACGTGTATGATTATAGAGGTAGTGTGTTAGTGTTTTGCTATTTTTAGACTAAATTTATTGTATTTCTTTCTTAGGTAAACATTATAGTTCTAACCCTTCTAAGATGATAGGATTGAATCGAGTGCTTATGAGACATTGGAGTGGTTTGTGGAGAAGTGACACAAAGACCACAATGTCTTGAAAAAAAAGGGAAACATAAAAAGAAAAATAAAACAGTTATCTTTCAAAAACAATTATACATGATATGGAATAGAATATCTCATACATCGAGATGCCCGAAATTCGCGAATTAACAGATAAGTAGCCGAATTTATCAAAGGCTTATCTAGTCCAAGGGAAGCACATATCAAGATTGACTCAAATCGCGTGACACCTGTCAATTGTAATGAGATGGAGACTCCTAGTTGGAGATGGACTCAAATCAGGGATGGTTATACATCCTAACAGAGTATTTGATGTCAAGTATATATAGAGGGGTTGGTTAAGATATGAGGTACGCACAGTTTCCATCTTGACCACAAACTTCTTGACCTCCCATCTGACTTGAGCGTTGGAATGCTTCTCTCGGGGACCAACCTCCAGGGACTTTGTTTTGCAGGTCTTGCCTGTAAACGAGGTTAGGGTTTAGACGATGTGTGAAGGAAGACGACGCGCAAAGGTTCGGGCGACCTACATCTATCGTGGTCCCAAGATTCGAGGTACCCCTTTCCTGTTTACACAACAGATTGGTGCTAGAAGGGCCAGGTCGCTATGGCAGTTACAACTCTAAACTTAGGGACACGAAACCCGTCCAATGATCTATCAAGGCAAGATCAGTCTCGTCTTCCACCATGAGATGGAGGCTAGGGAGAAGGCATGTCGAGGCATGCACCATCCAGACATGTTGAAGAAGCACACAGTGCTTCTAACACTAGAGATCCCGATTTAAGGGCAGAAATAGAAAGATGAAAGATTGAACGAGGAAAGAATAAGGTTGGAGACCCACTTGCTGATAATGAAGTGGCTAGGCTGAAGCAGCAAGTGAACAGATTACAAGGGCAAGTTAACATCTTAAGTGGGTCGAATCGTAATCAAAGCCGAAGGGAGGCCGCTGGAGATTCTGAATCAGGCCATCATAATCCTGACCACAAACGCAACATTGAAATGGATGTTGAAAGGAGAATTTGGGAGCGTCTTGGAAAATCAATTCCTCACAAAGATACTACTGGACAAATAATATACATGGCTGGGCCACCACCTTTTGTTCAGGAGATTTTAGATGAATCCTTACCAAAAGGGTTTAAGATGCCAACCATAGACAAATATGATGGAACTGAAGATCCATCTGAACATGTCCTACACTTCAATGCTGTTCTTCTCTTACATGGAGTGTCGGATGTTGTAAAGTGTAAGGCGTTTCCTCAAACTCTGAAAGGACCTGCCCAAAATTGGTATCGCCAACTCTCCCCTGGTTTAATTAGATCTTTCAGCTAGTTGAGCGAAAGGTTTGTTAATCAGTTCATTGGAGGAAAGACGCATGCAAAGAGTTCTGCATCTCTGATGAGTGTTGGACAACGTAGTGGGGAATCTCTTAGAGATTATATTAGACGATTTACCAAAGAAGCCTTGAAAGTCTTGAATTTGGACCAATCAGTAGCAGTTGTAGCCCTTACTAACGGGACTATGAACGAGCATTTAAAGGTCTCATTGGCAAAAACCCACCCCGTAAATATGGCCGAACTTCAAAGGAAGGTTGGAAAATACATGGTGGTTGAGGAAGTCATTCAACCAAAAAAAGAAAAAATAGAAGATCAAAAAAGGGGAGGGAAGGACGACAAGGAGCGTGACTTCAACAAAAAATCGAAGCCAAACGCAACCTCTACTACTATTCAATGGTTCAATCAGTATGCTCCTCTTAATTCCTCGAGAGGACAAAATCTCCTTACCATTGAGTCAGAGCCTTTTATCAAATAGCCAAAACACATGAGGCCAGATGCTGCTAAAAGGAATAAAAATTAGTATTGTCGTTTCCATGCAAACCATGGCCATGACACCGAAGACTGTAGGCAGTTGAATGAAGAACTCGAGTTCTTAGTTCGAAAAGGACACCTTAACCAGTTTTTGAAGAACAATAATAAAACGGGGAGAATGGATGATCGACTGGAAAGAAAGGAGGTCGATAGAGAAAATATAGATAGGGTTATTGCTGGTGTCATAAACATGATATCTGGAGGACCAACAATTGGAGGAATTTCATCTTCTTCAAGGAAGGCATATGCTCGAGAGGCTTTAGTGGTAGATATACCACCCAAAAAGGCTAGAATGGACCAGGAGATAGTCTTCACAGATAAAGATTTAGAGGGTGTCAAATATCCACATGATTATCCATTGGTCATAGAAGTCTTGGTAGGGAATTTTACAGTCAAAAGGTCATTGGTTGATAATGGAAGTTATGTGGACATTTTGTATCACAAAGCTTTCACCGAAATGGGATATAGTGATAGTCAATTGACCTTGCTACTGCACCATTGTATGGATTTACTAGGATAAAAGTTAAAGTTGAAGGCTCCATTTTACTCCCAGTGACCATGGGAACTGCTCCTAAGCAAGTAACACACATGGTCAATTTTATGGTGGTTAAGGCTCTTTATGCATACAATGTAATTTTGGGTGCGCTTAACAAGTTCAAGGCCATACCATCAACCTATCATTTAATGATGAAGTTCCCAACTACAGAAGGTGTAGGAGAAGTTAAAGGGGACCAAAAAACAGCGCAAAGCTGCTACTTTATTGCAATCAAGTCTTGTGGCGCTATTGGAGAAGTCCTACCTGTTATTTTTTCGATAGAGAAGATGAAGAGCGAGGACGATTGGGACCTATAGAGGAATTGATTCCCATACATCTATATGATGAGTATAAGGAGAAAGTAACATTCATTGGGTCTTCATTGAGGGTTGAGATTGCGACTAATGTTGTAGCTTTCCTTAAGAGCAATAGGGATGTTTTCGATTGGTCACCAGACGATATGCCAGGGATTGATCCTAAGTTCATCACGCATCAATTGAATGTTGATCCTTCGAAGAAACCAATCAAGCAAAAGAAAAGGGCCTTTGCCCAAGAGCGCCAAAAGGCCGTAAATGAAGAAGTTGATAAGTTGCTTAAAGCAGGGATCATCATGGAGATCTAGTATCCTGGATGGTTGGCTAACCCAGTAATGATAAAAAAATCTAATGGGAAATGGAGGATGTGCATTGACTTCACTGATTTGAACAAAGCATGCCCAAAGGATTTTTTTCCTTTACCAAGGATTGATATCCTAATAGGCGCAACTGCAGGTCATGAGTTATTGAGCTTCATGGATGCCTTTAGTGGCTATAATCAAATACAAATGGAAGAATTAGGTAGACCAAAAGTTTCATTCATCACGGAACATGGTTTGTATTGTTATAAAATGATGCCTTTTGGATTGAAGAATGCTGGAGCCACTTACCAAAGGTTGGTCTATCAAATTTTTAAACCCTTAATAGAGGAAAATATGGAAATATATGTGGATGATATGCTTGTAAAAAGTAAGGAATCACATGATCATATTCATGATTTGCAACAAGCATTTGATATCCTTAAAAAACATCGAATGAAGCTAAATCCAACCAAATGTGCATTTGGAGTGGCCTTAGGAAAATTCCTTGGTTTTATGATATCAAAATGAGGAATTGAAGCAAACCAAGAAAAGATCAATGCATTGCTTGACATGAGTCCACCACGAATGATAAAGGAGGTGCAAAGGCTTAATGGAAGAATTGCAGCCCTAGGGAGATTTTTGTCTCGCTCAGCGGATAGGTGTATCCCATTCTTTAGCATACTGAAAAGACCGACAAACTTTCAATGGGGAGAGGATTGCCAACAATCTTTTAAAGAGTTGAAAAAGTATTTGGCTACTTCACCTTTATTGGCCAAACCAATAACAAGGGAGACTTTGAGTTTGTACCTCACAACTTTTGGTGTAGCATTGAGTGCCGTTCTAGTCAAAGTGGAAGATAACATACAAAAGCCTGTGTATTATACCAGCAAGGTACTCCAAGGGGTAGAAGTTCAATATGCACAACCAAAAAAATTTGCCTATGCATTGGTAGTGGCGGCAAGAAAGTTGAGACCATATTTTCAATCTCATCCAATAGTGGTGTTAACAAATCAATTGCTAAGGAAGACGCTTCATTCTCCAAATGCCAGTGGAAGAATGGTCAATTAGGCTTTTGAGTTGGGAGAATTCGATATCACTTACAAACCACGAGTTGCTATTAAGGCACAAGCCCTAGCAGATTTCATTGTAGAATGCACAAATCCATCTAATGATGTAATCCAATTTTCGTCGTTGCCTTCACCAACGCCAGAGTACTGGAAAGTACATATTGATGGAGCATCCAATTTATCATGGAGTGGTGCAGGAGTACACATTGAATGTCTGGGCAATTTCATCGTAAAATCTGCTTTAAAGTTGGATTTTCCAACCACCAATAATGAGGTCGAGTATGAAGCAGCTATTGCTGGTTTAGACCTTGCATGGTCCCTCAGGGCTGAGAGAATAAATCTTTTTAGCGATTCACAGTTGGTGGTAATGCAGATCAACGACCTCTATGAAGTGAAGGAATAGAAAATGAAAAAGTATTTTAAAGTAGTGAACGCCTTGATGGCCAACTTTGTGGAGTGGTTGGTGCACCATATACCAAGAGGTCAAAACACAATAGCGGACGACCTTTCCAAGATGGCAATACTCGAGGTCGACAGGGAAGAAGCAATATACCATGAAGTTTTAATGGAACCAAGGATTGTAGTGAAGCAGGTTGCAACAGGGGAAGTACAAAAATGCTAGATGGACCCAATAAAAATTTATTTGGAAACCAGTGAGTTGCCACAAAATAGCGAGGAAGCCAAAAAATTTGCAATCAAAGTTGCTCGGTTCACAATGATTGATGGAAGCCTTTATAAAAGGTCTTTCACTTTTTCATTATTGAAATGCCTTACACCAAGTGAAACGGATTATGTGTTGAGAGAAGTACATGAAGGTATCTGTGGGCAACATTTTGGAGGGAGAGTGTTGGCTCACAAGATATTGCGCTAAGGCTACTACTAGCCATATCTGCAAAACCAAGCAATTGAGTTCGTGCATAAGTGTCCCAGTTGTCAGAGGCATGCGCCCATACACCATTAACCATCAGAGATATTGTCACAAATAATCTCTCTTTTGCCTTTTGCAGTATGGGGTATGGATATTCTTGGTCCATTTCCTCCTGCCACTGGCCAAAGAAAATTCATAGTAGAGGCAGTGGATTATTTTACCAAATGGGTTGAAGCAAAGGCGCTAGCATCTATAATAAAGCAAAAAATCTAAAAATTCTTTTGGGAGTCCGTCTTGATAACTGACAATGGTAAGCAAATTCATATAAAGCAGAGGTTTACCTTACTTGCCCACCCTCAAACTAATGGGCAGACTGAGGTAACAAACAAGATTATTTTGGATGGTATAAAGAAAAGACTCGAGGAAGTAAAGGGCTTGTGGGCGGATGAACTTCCTAATATTCTCTGGGTGTATAGAACTACAAGCAAGACAACAAATGGCGAAACCTCGTTCCAACTTGCTTTTGGAACCGAGGCGGTCATACCTGTGGAGATTGGTCTGCCAACTTTGCGAGTACAAAACTTTGATGAACAAACTAATGGGCAGAGACTTAGAGAAAATCTGGACTTTTTGGAAGAATGCAGAGAAATCGCGACAATAAGGAAAACGCAGTACAATAGAAGAGTTGCTAAGTACTACAATTCCAAAGTAAAAGGAAGGGCTTTTCGTGCAGGAGACTATGTCATGCGAAAAACAGAGGTGTCAAAGCCTAAGACGGTTGGAAAATTGTCACCAAACTGGGGGCCCGTATAGGGTAAAGAAGTCTTAAAGTCAGGAGCTTTCAATTGGAGACAATGAATGACAGTGTTATTCCACGTTCATGGAATATAGCAAACCTGTGCAAGTATTATCAGTAGAATTTATTTCAAGCTTTGTTTTTCCTTATGACAAGACATTTTCATTTTGTAGATTTAGTTATTCAATAAAAGAAACATGTATTTTTCTTCAATCCTATTTAATAAAGACAATCTTGTTGGGCGAAATTTGAGAGTTCATTACTTTCTTCTAAAAAAAAATGAACACTTTCCTCCATGTTCGAAGTGTCTAAGAGAAACCGTTATCAAATAAGACGAGGGCGCATTAAGTGTCAAGAAACACCAATCAGAGACACCACCCATGGTTAAAAAAAAAGAACATAACATACAAGTCTAGAGACTCAAAATATGTTCTTTTTTTTAAGAGGACCTAATTTAGGTCATTTACAAAAAAAAGAACATGGTATACAAGTCTAGAGACTAATATGTCCTTTTAAGAAAAAAAGAAGAAAATAAAAGATTGAAAGCCTTAGGGGGCTACCAATTACAAAAAAGGAGGAAAAGCATGAACATCTGACACAAAATGTGAATAGTAAGTCCAAGACTCGATCCTAAACAAAAGGGATATACTACTAAAAGACAACCAGCAGGCGCAAATACTTGAAGTTCGACATGCTTCTCAAGCACTCTCTCCAGCTTGTTCTTCGTCTTCTTCGATTGGTTCAACCGCATCATTATCTTGAATGGCATAACCTTTGTTTCGAAGATGTTCTATGCCTCCCTTCCAACCTGCGGTATACGGAGCATCACAATTCGCAATAAGATAGCTTTTTGCATCTTCCACCCATTTTATTGAGGCTTTATAACGCTTCTCTCCAAGCGCCAACACTTCCTCATTAGTGATCTCTAATGATGACACCTTCGACATGAGACGATTGTTAGTGCCTTTCTCCCCACAAACTCGGGTAAGACCAAGATCAACAAGGGTCCTCACTTTCAATAGAGAGATTGCAATGATTTTTCTTCTATTACTACAAAGAACTTCCTTAATAGCATTCTCTTCACCATTGAGGGATCGTTTTCTGAAGAAGCGCTCACTAGCCGGGGACCATGAAACTGGAAAAAGAGAAGACCAATCTTTATCTTTCCATTCAATATAAAAGAACTCCTTCTTCCAATTTGTATAATAATCAAGGAACGGGAAGGATTTGGCATTAACATTAGAAGACTTGATGATCTCACATAGACGTGCACTATTGTTCCTGATTTGAAAAATGTTTCTAAATACATCAACACTCAAAGGAAGCTGAAGTTGTAGACAACGGACAATGAAACACATAACTAATCGCCAACTATGTGGTGTTAGTTGAGCAGGGTGAACCTTATAACTCAAAAAGAGTGTAGACACAAATTGATGTGGTGGAAATCTAAGGCCACCGGTTATAGCTTCTTTATAGACACAAAGATCTTTAGTGAAGTTACATGCTTTGTCGGCAGGGCTAGGTGCATAACATCGATAAATAGGCTTTAGGATACAATACATGGAAGCGACGTTTTCAACTTGACTATCATGAGTGAAAGCAGACACTAATTCATATGCCTCAACTTCAGAATGCGAAGTGTCATCATTTTGAGCATTTGCAATTACTTCATTCATAGTCCAATTATCTATGGACTCACCCACCGTCTTGCCGCCTACACTAACAGACGTGGAATCTAAAGAAAGAGGAGCTTTAAGATTTTTACCTTTGCGAGACATTACTTTTTCAAAAAGGGAGCTTTAGAAAAATGAACTAAAGTTCAAACTCCTTTGCAAGACAATCACCCAAACCTCTCACACTTCACATACAAAAGACAAAGAGGCTATGTCACCTTATATATAGAAATGCCAAAGTTTGGAAACAAGAATTCGAACCAAATTGTTGAAGGGACATATACTTTTGGAAATATTTTTGGTAAAGCCAAAGTTTGAAGCCAAGAATTCGAACCATATTGTTGGAGGGACATATACTCTTAGAAATATTTTTGGTAAAGCCAAAGTTTAGAGCCAAGAATTCGAACCAAATTATTGGATGGACATATACTTTTGAAAATATTTTTGGTAAATCCAAAGTTTGGAGCCAATATTTCGAACCAAATTGTAAGAGGGACATGTACTTTAAAAAAAAAGACATGGCATACAAGTCTAGAGACTCAAAATTGTTTTTTTTTTTTTTTTTTTTTTTTTTTTTTAAAGGACCTAACTTAGCTCCTTTAATAAAGGATATGTCATACAAGTCTAGAGACTCAAACAAGTTCCTTTTTTTAAGGACCTAACTTAGCTCCTTTAAAAAAGGACATGCCATACAAGTCTAGAGACTCTAAATTTTTTATTTTTTTTTTTATAAGAAAAGGAACTAACTTGGCTCCTTTAAAAAAGGACATGTCATACAAGTCTAAAAACTCAAAACAGTTTCTTTTTTTTTTTTTAAAAAGGACCTAACTTAGCTCCTTTAAAAAAGGACATGTCATACAAGTCCAGAGACTCAAAACAGGTTATTTTTTTTTTAAAAAAATGACCTAACTAAGCTCCTTTAAAAAAAAAGGACATGTCATACAAGTCTAGAGACTCAAAACAGGTTTTTTTTTTTTTGTTTTTTTTAAAGGACCTAACTTAGCTCCTTTAAAAAAGGACATGTCATACAAGTCTAGAGACTAAAAACAGTTTTTTTTTTTAAAAAAGGACCTAACTTGGCTCCCTTGAAAAAGGACATGTCATACAAATCTAGAGACTCAAAACAGGGTTTTTTTTTTTTTTTTTTTTTTTTTTTTTTTTTTTTTTAAAGGACCTAACTTAGCTCCTTTAAAAAAGGACATGTCATATAAGTCTAGAGACTCAAAACAGGTTCTTTTTTTTTTTAAAAGGGACTTAACTTAGCTCCTTTAAGAAAAAGGACATAGCAAACGAGTTTGAGACTCAAAGCAAGTCCTTAAACAAATCTACACCTTAGCAAATTGAATTCAATTACTAAGTAGTGGGGGGCTAGTGATGTGGAATTATCTCATACATCGAGATGCCAAAAATTCGCGGATTAACAGATAAGTTATCGAATTTATCAAAGACTTATCTAGTCCAGGGGAAGTACATATCAAGATTGACTCAAATCGCGTGACACCTGTCAATCCTAATGAGATGGAGACTCCTAGTTGGAGATGGACTTAAATCACGCGATACATGTCAATCTTAATGGAGACTCCTAGTTAGAGATGGACTCAAATCGGGGATGGTTACACATCCTAACAGATTATTTGATGTCAAGTATATATAGAGGGGTTTGTTAAGATATGAGGTACGCACAATTTCCATCTCGACTACAAACTTCTTGACCTCCCATCTGACTTGAGTGTTGGAGTGCTTCCCCCGGGGAGCAACCTTCTGGGACTTTGTTTTGCATGTCTTGCCTACAAACGAGGTTAGGGTTCAGACGACGCGGGAAGGAAAACTATGCGCAAAGGTTTGGGCGACATACATCTATCGTGGTCCCAAGATTAGAGGTACCCCTTTCCTGTTTACACAACAATACTCTTGAAACATAAGCATAAGGATTGAAATCAAAATCACTCATTATCAAGGAAACTAACATTATCGCAAATTTTAATCATGTGGAGTTGCCTTCATCTCAACATCGACAGTTGCATTGTGAAAGCTTGTGTGGTAGAAATATGGTGTTCAAGATTGCAGCAAAAGCCACTGGATCAATGTGAAATGTTTGGCATGCATGTTACTTGTCTTATGAGCTTCCGATGTATCTTGAGCAAACTTTTTAAAATGTTGTGCCTGTTGCTCTTGCTGTTGGAGAAGAAGAGATGGTGGCTTGGGCTGCTAGATTGGTGGCACTGCAGGATGTTGCTTTTGTCAATTCACATCTCAAAATCAATAAATTACTCAGGGCTGTAAATTTGCCACATCATGTTACATATCTGCCCGTTTGCCAAAAAAGCATTGGGATGCTGTTAGGGTGATGAAGCCATCTTTTTGTGTATACTCGGTCTAGTTTTGGCAATCGAGTTTTGAAAAAAACTCAAATGATGGAAATAAACGTATCTTTCAAAATAAAATGTATTAGGACATCCCTATTCTCGACAGTTTTTGAATAGTGGGTGGTAGGGGTTCTATTAATCCTACATGCAATTGTAGTATATTGCCAATGATAGCAAGTGAAGAGAAAGATGGAAATTCGACTTTACTTGTGATATCAATCACTTAAAACTCGGAAGTAAGTTGGAGAAATCTGATTCAATATATAGAACTTACGTAAAATCTCGACCTTGTAGAGAAGTTAAAATAAATTGAGCCAAGTGCTGACAAGATCTAAATTTGTTAATGAACATTGAAGAAGCATGTTGTTATAATATCCTTTGTCCTTTCAATTTTTTATACCTGATGTCTAGCTTTTTAATGATCCTTCTAGGTTTTTTTTTTCTTTCTTCTTTTGTAATTAGTTATAGTTCATTATGCACAATTGATATTAATTTCTAGTTTTTTATTATGTAATATACTACTATTTTGTTGGAGTACCTTCTAAAAGATATCAACATCAGTAATCTGTTTTTTTTTTAATAAGTTACAGTTGAAATTTGCAAATCATGATATTTCTCCCTTTCTTCCATGTGTTTTTTGTAGAACTACTTTTACATGTGATTCTTAATTTGGTGTTTGAAAATATCTAGTTGTTGTTTGTTTTTTAAATATTTTTTCACTCAAGAAATGATTTCATTCATGTCGATCGTTATTACATCATGTTGTAGCAATGATATTACATTTGTAGGAGCTATATCCCAAACAGTAATAGTCTCATACTCATGACCTCGCGAAAGATTTGCCAGCTTGTGGGCAAGCTTATTAGCTTAATTTGGATGGTTCATGATGATATGCTTGCAACTTTCAAGTAAACGACCCAACTTTGATTCGTTCTTACTCGCTTGTCGAAGACCCTTGATGATAGCTAAGACATCTGATTCGAACATGACTCTTTGCAGGTTTTGTGACTGTACCCACAACAATACTTCTGCTATGATAAGCTTTGGTGTGCCATTCAATAAACCCCCACTGTCATCTCTAATAGCAACATCAACCCCTATCTTCCCCTCATTTGTGAAAATAGTTGTGCTAAGATTGCACTTGACACAACCTACATCAGGTTTCGTGATGTAGCTGAATGATGGAGAAGAACAACAAAGTTCACAGCTCAATAGGAACTCAAAGCAACAACTTCTCAATTGTATTTCAAAATTAAAAACCACCAAAATGACATGTAGGGTTTGCTTACATATTTAAGGAACCAAAAAGAGGGCTCGCAGGCACCACTCACGTTCCTACTGTGTCTCTGCCAAAGACAGAGAAGGTGGAGAAAAGCAAAAAGGAAACTGTAATAACAGAAAGAAAGTAATTCGGACGATCATCCTCGATATCATACACGATGCAATCTTCAAACAATTGTGAATTAGTGTCTCTCCTTGTTACACGTTGCAGCGCTAACCTTCAGTGATTATCCTCGAATGACGTACGAGACCATCCCTGCATCATTTCTTCTATCTCGTCATTGTTGGTACTACTTCTGATTGAACTGTATCGCTACTTCTACGTTGACGAGCTGCCAACCAAGCTTTGTACCAATCCAAATTTGTATTGAGGACCTGATTTGTGTTAGATTGTTTTTCTGCCACAATCTATTGTTCCAAAAGTTCCATGTTGCCCAGATCGCCACCTATGTGTGAGCCAGAGTAGCCAAATTTAGTTGTGTACAATGTTTGAAAAACCAAAAAGTTTCATATTGAATTCTGAGTCAATAGTTTGTAGATTCAAACTATTCTGCCACGCCTCTCCTGTAGCCGGACAAAGAAGTAGTACACGCTCGATTGGTAGCACCGACTTGAACACCTTTCTTGATAATCGTGCTTTTGAAGGAAGACAACCTCTCAATACTGTCCAAAGAAAACGTTTGATTTTTGTTGGAATATTAAGTTCCATAGTATACTCCATTCACCTTCAATTTGGGTTGTAATTGGGTTTGATTTTAGAGTCTCGACAACCTGATACCCTAATTCCACCAAATAAGAGCCCTCTTTTCGTGAAATGCCATATCAGATCATTTGCCCCTCCTTTGCTCAAAGACATTTTCTTAATTGCTTATGCCTTTCTTCCGTTGAGAACAACTTTGACTAATTCTGTGTCCCATTCTCGTCTTTGTGGTATCATCAATTAATGCTCTGGACCTCTTCCATACCTGAGATCACTTCTGTGTTGATGAAATAGTTATTGTCATCTTTAAGCACTACAACAGAAAAAGGCTTTAATGACGGTTTAAAACCGTCATTAAAGTCTTTAATAACGGTTATCACCCGTCACAATGTCCATCATGTAATGAGGAGTTATAAAAGCTCAAGGCCTTTTGTGACGGTTTTGAACCATTATCTTTGGGTATCTGAACAAAGCTTTTAATGACGGTTTTAAACTGTCATTAAAGGGCTTTCATATTTTTTTTTAAAAGTTACTGTTCTTACCTGCAACATATAACTTTTTAAACACATTTGTCGATCAAATTAGTTGAAGAGTCCATTATATTATGTGCTTACATCCCAATGTATATCAAATTAATTACAAGAATTCTGAAAAAAAGATGCTGCATCAAAGTACTTCACTAAAACATTACAAACATAATAAATAGTACAGTTGATCTTTTCTCCATAAACTAAAAAATATGGTGCATCATCTCTGCAAACTCTCGAGTACTTGCAATCAAATCACTTGTCAATGTTTGCTGCCACCGTTTGGGGGGACGCACCCAGTTTATCAATGAGAGGTCCTGAGCATATGAAATCATAAAGGTCTTCGATGGCGGAAACTGCAGCAGGTGTAGTGGGAAACACTGAATGCAAAGGCCTGCATCCATTGTTAGTGACAACTTGAGTCGAATTGTCTTGCAGCCAAGATAACAAGACTAATTTATTTAATAAATGTTACTGCATTTCAAAAAGGGAGAACATATATATCGGTAACATCACTATGTTACTACTACTACTAGAACTAACTATTTTATTTCATATAACTAGCTTGCTCATTATACTAAAAATGGAATCTTTGAATCTATTTTTGGATGATCATGAACAAGTTTTTTAATTAATTTATGTACCTTGCACAAGCTATGAGCTGAATCACAGATCCAAATAGAAGAAATGTGCAGTTGAAGGCCAAGCCAACATTTCTCCAGTGCTTCCCCAAAAGCCCATCAAGAACTTCAAACCACTTTGAAACCAAAACACACAAGTTAAATAAAGGCCAATCAAAGGGGGTCCATAAAATGTCACAAAAATCAAAATCTAGGCTTTTGAAGAGAGTTTGTTGAATGAATATGTTCTACCCGAATAACATGGTTCCTGAAGTCCATTTTCTCTCTTTCCTTTCTAGTTTTGTACTCTACATAGAGAAGACTAATGAGATAAGCAGTCCAACTTCCCATGAGACCATAGAAGAGCTGAAACAAAACTCCTGATAACATGCCTAGTTGGGAGAATGGGAAGGGCAAGGTGAGTAGCACCTGAGCCACCTGGTCACATCAAACATACAAAAAAATGCACACTTCATAAGTACAACAAATCAACCAAAATGTTAAGCACTTTTTTTTCACAAAGTGTCTATACCTGATTGGAAGCACAGCTAAACCAAGCATCATAGACAGGCCCACGTTCAGGCAAAGATATAGCGTATTGTTCAAAATGGAAGAGTTCAACAGTTTAAAATGTAATGAAATGTGAAGAACAGATTTTCACACATAGTCGCAACTGCACCAAATTGCTCACCAAAACTTTCCCCAAATTAGTAGTGATTATGTCTTTAGTGTCTTCACCAAATGCAAAGCAACCCCATGCACCACACCTTGCATACATCAAAGCATCAAAGCAATTTGCATTATTCTTTTGCATCGCCTACAAGCTTTCCATTAATGCATGAAAGCATGAACACCATGGCCAAGAGTGTTTACATGAAGAACAGGTTTAGATCCATCATTTTTATGCTAAAATATGGTGCAGCCATGGATCAGTTTCCATGAATTCATGATGGTTCATCATATCACACCTTTCAAATCATGGGTCCTCATTGAAAATCCAAATAATTGTAAAAAAGAAAGAAAGAAAACAAAACAAAAGAAATCAACATGAGAATACAATGATTTATTTCACCATACCCATCAAGTATCAAGTACTGACACAACTAGCTAATGGGAAGGTGTAATTAGAGGGAGGGACAGTTTTGAGTTAGCTACAAAACAAACATACAAATATAGCTAGCTAGCTACAATACAATACAATGGTACACAAGCTGAAACAGCTAGGCCTGGAATTGCTGGAATATATATCACAACTAACCAATAGACTATTCAGAGAGGAAAGATATGAGTTGGGTTTCTTTCTTTCTAATATGCAATTCTCTGTAATCAGAAGTTTTGTAAAAACCTATTAGGAAAAAGGCGAAGTCCCAACTTTTCACAAATCAACCACATTTGATGAAACTTCCATTCAACACCCCTAAAAATCACAATATTGTCATATTTCCGGAGTCGGATCATTTGAAGCTCAGAAGACAAGCAGGGGTTGTTGATTCAAACTATAGAGATGGCTTTCACTATTTCTTTCCAGGATTCAAATAACAAAGCCTCAAGCTCAAATTAATAAAGAAACAACTAAAATTAGTTTAAGAATTTCAAAATATTTGGGTAGTGTGATTCATCTCATTCTATAGTGCTCCCAACTTCATTTTGATGCACAAAAATTGATCATAATAACACACCTACCTTTGTGAATAATACACTGGAACAAGGAAAATGGCCCATTTAACAGAGAAGGGGAACACCACCATTTTGAAGTCAATGAGATGGAAAAATATATCATCAAAAACTAAATGCATTAAAATATTTCACAACACAAGATAGCAAATGGAACGCCTAGATCTAGCATAAACACAACTTTTGATAGCATAAACACAGCTCCAATAAAAAAATGGTTAGATAATGAATTGAAGTTGAAGATCAACAAAAAAGGAGAAAGAAATATTTTAGATTGAGAGCTGAAGGCTCAAGTGATATTGTTTTAAGTGTCCTGTAAACAAGCAATAGCACAATCTTGCTATGTATGTTTTCACTTCTTAGGTACAGGACAGCAAGTGGGTCGGTGTCTTACTATGTATGTTTTCACTTCTTAGGTACAGGACAACAAATACAGGGGAAAAAAATGAAGGTTTACATGATGAATTTAAACAAAAATAAAATAAGATAAATAAAGAGGGTAGAAGATTACAATACCCAATAACAGCCAGTCCATTTCAGCCCCATGTTGGTCACCATTTCACAGCTTCATTTCACTCTTATATTGCTTGTATTGAAGTTTTGACAAAAAAATAAACTAATCATCCATCTGAATTACATAAGTCAGTCAAGTATTCCTGACAATAGTTCAACCATCATATGGTATTCCTGCATAAACCCATTTTTAGCACTATTAGCTCAGTATATAAAAATCAAAATTAGAAATATATTTTGGTTTTCTAGCTCTCTTACCTTTCTATCATTGGAGAAAATAGAAAGAAAGTAAAAGGAGGTCAGCTGGAAAGAAGTTACCCTTCTCCACCATCACTACGTCTCCAACTCTCAAATTCTTCCATTTTGTATAATAAAAAACTCCATCGCTATTGTGCACTTTAACTTTTCGATTATTCATCTCGATATCCTGAAAATGTATCAAAATGCAAACTTTTGGAACACAATAAAATAAAATAAAATAAGTATGCCTTAATAGACAGAGTAGCTTGAACTTAATGAATCAAATAATAAAACTGGAAGTCAAACAATACAAACTTAATAGAAAGATTACAGCCCCAAATCTTAGACTTAGCTTCAAATGCAGGTACATTTCCTATCTTACACCTTACTTGTCCTTTGACTCATTTCTATGTTCATTACATACAAACTTCAAATATGCCCATTAAGATGAAACTAAGAAATAGAAAATTTTAAATAGAATCTTATGAACATAGAAATGCTTCATTAGATTAAAGCAAAATAAATTCCATTTCAACAAAAAAGAAAACCCACTAACTAGAAAGTAAAATGCTTCATGACGAGGGACAAAAACACTTGATACTTTTCTGCTTTTCAGTTGTTCAACATACACTATCTAACAAATAAAACAATAAAAAGAACTTCAAATTATTCAAAACAAGAAATTTTGAAACATAACACACCCTAAAAAAACAGAAAAAAAAATCAAAATCAAAATATAAATAATAAAAAAGCATCTCCTAATCGCCTTTGAAAAACATAATTCCTAGAACCTCTAATTCACCTTTGAAGAACATAATTCCTAGAACCTCTAATTCAGACAATCAGTTGCATGAATTCTCCTAATCACCTTTGAAGCACATAATTCCTAGAACCTCTAATTCAGACAATCAGTTGCATGAATTGAGGAAAATGTCCATCTCCTAATCACCTTTGAAGAACATAATTCCTAGAATCTCTAATTCAGACAATCAGTTGCATGAATTGATGAACATGTCCATCTCCTAATCACCTTTGAAGAACATAATTCCTAGAACCTCTAATTCAAACAATCAGTTGCATGAATTGATGAACATGTCCTTTTAGCCATCTTAATTTGTCTCCAGTGACTCTTATTGAATATGAAACATTAAACCCAATTTTTCTAGACATGAATTTGAAAGGAAATCTGCCATTATTACATGCTTACTGCTGCGCATCAATTTGAACCGCCCAGTCTCCTCCATATCCACTGCCTTCCCAAAATGACTTCAAGAAACTAGTAGTCAATGTCATATCTTGGTTGGCGATCACTTGTTGCCCATAATCTCATCCATTATGCTCTATCCATCCATACTTCCCTAGCTCATCAGAATCTTGACACACATGCCTCATGAAATACCTCCTAAAACTAGCATGCCATCCTTAAAATCCTCCAGCCGCAATGAATTAAGTAAAGCCTACATTGACATCGCCTTAACCACATTATCTACCTAACGCAAATCAAAACAAAGTAGTAATCAGACGAACCAAGAAATCACGCACCTGAATCCAATTCACCAAGTAATTCCCTTGCTTTAACCCTATAACCTAAAAAAACACAACCAAAACCAAACCAAACACTTCAAAACTGAAATCTGAACAACAATCTCAACAATCAAGCAAAGAACAACAAAAACCTTCTTGCACAGGCCACTGGTCTCGGTCTTCTTTCCTTCGATCGGCTTCGTCGACACCGAAGTGATCTAATCACCACTCAAACCATGAATTCCACTCAAACAACCACAAATATGAAAAATCCAATCAAACCGAAACCTAGAACCACAAACTTGATTTCATCAGGCTTGGCGACTGTAGCGGAAGACGACGAAGCACAAATTCTGAAATTGAAGCGTCTCCAGTCTCTGCTCAACCAACACGATCTGCTCGAAAGACGATGAGGAGCGAAGAGAGGAAGGTAGAGATCATAGAGTAGAGATTCGGAGACAGAGAAGACGAAGAGGAGAGGAAGCGGTGAAACCCTAACGAACGAAGAGGTCGAGAGAAGAGAAGACGAAGTTCGAGAGATCTGATTGAACCGAGAAATCAGTGCTCTCACGAGAGATCTCGATCGATTGTGTGTGCTCGCGTGAGAGAGAGATCTGAGAGAGAGAGATCTGAGAGAGAGAGAGAGAGTCGCAAGGAGGTCGAGAGAGAGAGAGAGAGTGTAAAGTTAGGGTTTAGGTTTTGTTTGGGTAGAGAGAGTAAAGTCGAGAGAGTGGAGTTATGGTTAACACTAAGATAACGGTAACTGTCATCTTTTCCTATCTGTAATGATGGGTTTTCCAAATCGTCATTAATGGTTATGTTATCAAAACACCTTACTGTTGCAGTGAAGCCATGGGGTACCCCAAACTTTCAGGCCATTTCCACCTTAAACTTCTTTGGTGATGAAAATATCTAGTTATTTCGTGTGAGTTTGGAGAAGTTTGAGCAATATTCTTCCCAAGATGATGGGAACAAGTGTCAATCTCACAAGGACTACACCTATAGACTATCAGTTAAGACAAGTCCAAATGTTGTCTTGAGAAACTAATAACTCAAGTATAAATTAGAAGTAAACGAGTTTATAGTAAAATGCAAACGCACTAGTAACTGCAGGAAAGATCAATGTTTTGGAAGGCCTACTGTTGATTTCACCTGAAAAATCGGTTTGGAATATTATATATTTAAGTGTATTGTAACGGTCCGAATTAATTAAACCGAGTTTGCGCCCTAATCACTAGGATTAACGAATCATAATTTTAGGCTGACGTGTAAATCTTGGTTAGAAGTCTTGGGTACGAGGGGCGAGACATGTTATTTTTGATGTGATGCTTGCTTAATTAATGTATTATTTAATAAAAAAGCATTGCACCAATTAATTTCAACTATTTGCATTTCGCGAGAGTTGCGGTGATAGCATGAGTTGCATCGAGATACGCTTTGGCGCGGGTATGGGGTTGGTTGATGATTTAGGAGAAACCTAAGTAGCTTAGTTGAAAAATATGGATCCAAAGCTAATTTCCTGAGCTAAGGTGGTGGTTTATTCAAATAAACCCCTAAATTTGGTTAAGAAAATAATAATGTTTTATAAACTTAGCATAAGTTATTAAATAAAAATAAATGAATTAGAGACTTAGGCACGTCTCGAGATGCGAGTTAGCGCGGGGTGCCAAGTAGTCGATGGCGTAGGGCACCAAAGTAGCTTAGTTGATTAAATGAACTATAATAGAGTTTCCTAATCTATGTTAATTAAATTGGGTTAGATTGTTCCTAAGAAATATTTGGTTTGATGGTGAATGCGTATGGCCATTAGCATGTTAGTGGTGGTTCAAATGGTGCAAGGGACCACTAGTGTGCTAGCGTGTGCAAGTCACACGGTAGAAGCACATAACCACTTATGAAAAGCAAATTAAGTTAGGTTGAACAAATGAATGGACTATGGTTTACCTTGTAAATATGAGGACATTTAGAGGCAAATGTTAAATACTTCCTATGGATTTACATGAGAGCATTATGGTCATTTCACGTGAGGTTGGACACTTGTCCATGTAGAGATGCAAGGTGTCGCCATGAACACACAAGTGGCACAAAGAATAATGGAGTGTTGATAATTTCCCACCATGGATGAGCCTAGAAATGTGCTTAAAGATGGATGTGTGGGTGAGAACTCCTAGTTAGAGAATATAAAACCTAATTTTTTGCTGGCATGCAAACAAAAGAGGAAAAAATTTCAGAATTTTAGAAATCAAAATAGAGCACGAGGGACTGGAACTTTAGCTAGATTGTTTTACTAACCTCAAAGCAATCACATATAACTCTCCGAAACGAATTCCGCACTTCTTGAAGCACGTACCCGACACTCAACTATGCTACGCTACGTCCTTGGTGTCCAATTACGTCAATTTAGGTGTGTGTTAGAAGTCTTGTAATTTACTTTAGACTATTAAACCATGTCCAAGGTCCTTCATAATTATCTAAGTATTATTCTCCTAATGGTATGACTACTGTTCAATGGTTACATAATGGTTCAACCGCTGGCCATTGAAAAATGTACAAGTCATTTAACAAGGATAAGACTTTTATACCTTCATTGATTTAACCGTTGGTCAGGGATTACTTGGAGGCTACTCCGTGGTTCACCCCGAGTTGATCCTTAAAACTTAAAAAATTTCTGTTTTGATCACCCATTTTGCAGAGTGTTTTTGGGGTAAAAAATGTTTGAAGTTCAAAATCTTTCCAGAGACAAGTTGTTGGTCTATGTCTTTGCTTTTCAAAAATATAAGGTTTGTGAAATTCTGATTAAAAATGATGGAGATATCACAATTTTACTTGGACAACTTGAATATTTGCATATTCCGATCAACAAGTTTGTAAACATCATTTCTCCCAATCTATAGCTCCAAAAATCGCGATTTTTTGTCACAAGGCAGTTAACATACCCAACAGCATACTAAAAGATCAGTTCATTCCGACAAGAATTGAGGGAGTTATGCCTTTTCAAAGTTCAGCCCATTTTTATGAGACCAAATCGGTTTACTAGCAACCTAGGCTTAATTCTTTTGAAACCAAGGTTATATAACATGTGCATGATTCATCCCTAACTTTAGAAAGCCATGGAAACAAGGAGAAGTCAACAAGTTAAAGCTTTTGACACAACATGAACATGTGTAGAGACATTTCCATCAAAATCGAAATAAAGGAGGATAAGTGTTTACCTATAGTTTTGATTCTTCAAAGTTTGACCCTCCATGCTTGGATCCTCTTGAAATCCCAAAAACTCCAGCCCCTTGTGCTCTCTTTTAATTTCTAAAATTCTGAAAATTTTCTCTTTAGCAAACAAAAATTTGAGTTTTATACTCTATCTAGGAGATCTCACCCACACAGCCATCTTTAACCACATCTCTGGGTTCATCCATAGTGGGAAATTAGTCAACACTCCATCATTCCATGTGTAACTTGTGTGTTCATGGTGACACCTTGCATCTCTACATGGACAAGTGTCTTACCTCATGTGAAATGACCATAATGCCCTCATGCAGATCCATAAGAAATATCTAACATTTGCCCCTAAATGTCCTAAATATTTACAAGGTGAGCCATATTCTATTAATTTGTTCAACCTAGCTTAATTTACTTTTCATTAGTGGTTATGTGTTTCTACCATATGACTTACACGCACTAGCACACTAGTGGTTGCTTCCACCATTTGAACCACCTCTAGTATGCTAGTGGTCATACGCATTTACCATCAAACTAAATACTTATTTCTTAGGGACTAATCTAACTTAATTTGATTTACATAGCTTAGGAAACTTTATTATAGTCCATTTATTCAACTAAGCTACTTTAGTACCCCACACCATCGACTACACAGAGCCCTACGCAAACTTGCATCTCGAGGTGCACTTAAGTCTCTTATTCATTTATTTTTTAGTTAATAACTTAGGCGAAGTTTATTTACTACTATTATTTTCTTAGCGTAGTTTAGGGGTTTAATTGAATAAACCACCATTTTAGATTAGGAAATTAGGTTAGGACCCATATTCTTCAACTAAGTTGCTTAGGTTTCTACCAAGTCATCAACCAACCCTAAACACGCGTCAAAGCATCAAATCTTGATGCAACTCATGCTCTCATAACAACTCTCGTGAAATGTGAATAGTAAAATTAATTAGTGCAATGCTATTTTTATTAAATGATACATGAAATAAGGAAGCATCACCTGCATTACTCAGACTCGACCCTTAGGGCTGAGGTGTCCGTGTCGACGCGACACGACACAAATATGGGTACGAAATCCGTGTCGACTCTTCCATTGTGAAGTCGGACTCGACAACTTATGGGAGATAAAATCTTGACAGAGAGAAAATTATGAGAGAGAAGATTGAGAGAGAGGATCTTGGTACAAAATCCGTGTCAACACTTTCATTATGAAGTCGGACTTGACAACTTATGGGAGATAAAATCTCGGCGGAGAGAGACGATTGAGAGAGAGAAAGGATCTTGGATGAGAGAGGGGTAAAGGAGAAGATTACGAGAGAGAGAAAGGATCTCGGATGGGAGAGAGATGAGGGAGGGAGTATAAGTACTCGTGTCCAAAAATTATAAACTATATATATAAAATAAAGTGAACACTTAAAATTATGCATCAAAAAAATAAACATTTAATTTATATAAACTATATATATATAATATACTAAATATTTACCGTGTCTAAGTATCCGTGTTCAAAATTTTGGACACATAGCCGAGTCGTCCAAAATTTCGGACACATAGCCGAGCCTCTGAGTCTTAAAATTTCAAAATTAACAAGTCCGACCTCTAGACACATACCTGCACCCAACTCTCGTAGCCGAGTCCAGGTAACATAGAGCATCACACCAAAAATAACATGTATCGGTCTGCGTAACCGAGACTTCTCACTAAGATTTATACGTCGGCCATAATTATAGTTCGCTAATCCTAGTGATTAGGGCGCAAACTCGGTTAATTAGTTCGGGCCGTTACATGTGAGACTTTCCTCTGTTGAAAATCTAGACTCCTAAGGATTTCAGTAGCCTCTCGCAATGTCAACCCAAAAATACTGCTTCTATCCTACATGCAACTTGAGCTATATTCCTATGCTGTCTTAAACATGCAAGGATTCATTAAGCTTCAGGAATTTTCCAGACTCCTGCATCTAATCTATATATAGACTTACATTTATACTTGAGCACGTAAAGTATGGACCTATATAATTTATGGATTGTCACCTAGTTAGATTGAGCTTATTGAAGTACTATAGTTTTTCTAACTGACGGATGACTGCATGGTGAAAATATAAATTTTCAATTAGGCCTAGTTATGACTTGTCTTGTTTTAGTTGCGCTTTATTCTTTCCTCAGTATAAGCATTTTATTATGCTTAACAAGATCAAAGTTGACATCTTCAACTGTACAATATCTTAAGTTATTGGAAATATATTGCAAAATAAGAGTCTAGGGTTACTCTTAGTATGCATCTTGTAGGTATTTTATTTTAAAGATCTTTAAAAGTGGATAACTAGTAGTTTTGTAGCCTAATCCATCCTGTCTGATTCTTTGTGCAGGAATTTCGTAACCGTGTCTCAAAAGGTTTCCAAGTTAGTCCACTTTGGCATCAAGGATCTATTGTAGATGATGGCAGGTATGACATTTTATTCTGTAATATAATCTGAAGTAAGTTAAAATCTTTCTAGTTACCGTTTTACATTATGAATTTAAGGGACATATTGTACTCATTAATATGTTTGGGCCTATTTTGCTACAAGTGTACGACGGCCTTGCTCTTGAGAATAATGTTCCTATTCCTATCAACAATCCTAATTTAAGGGTAAACATTCCACTTAGTCGATTGGGGGAAGGAAGCTTTTGTCCTCCCTTCTTAACCAGATTTTTTGGATTCCATTCATTTCTCTTCTACAGTTCTATTACGGTAGACAAAAGCTTGAAAAGAGAGAATTATGACCAAAGGAACACAAAATCAAACACATTTCCATACTAGATGGAATGTTCTTTTTCTATGTTTTCTTCCCTCAAGTGGTGTTGACCATCCTCTGGATTCCTGTGACGACCCCAATTTCTATAACCAGGGGTGCCCGGTCTAAACCATAGCCAAACCCCTCGAGATAACCCAACGAGTCGTGCTATGATCTAGTAAGCGTTAACCCGCAGAATACAACAAGACTATCAAGACAATCTCAAAAAAATAAAAATAAAAATAGACCATCAAGACATGTAATAGGTGTGGAATAAAATTCTAACAAGTCTATTAGATCCGGAAAATGAAGTAGAAAGTCTTACAAGAATCTAAACAAGTCTATGGGTTTCACAAAGTCTACCCATGCCAAAAACCCATGTTTTAATACAATTCAAGTTCAAACATAATTTAAATAGTAAAGTCTCAACCTCACAAAAGAGAAGTGCGTCTAAGCTATGACCATGCCTTTGCCCTTGTCCTTAACAATTGCTGGGGTACCTGGAGGGGAGAAGTGGGTGAACAAAATATAAATGGGTTCAGTAAAGCGGTAATCCGCTCTACCATCAATCATCTAAGTAATACTTAATGCATAATAACTAGTATAAACAAGGTCATTTATGGAAATCCTACTATCACATTGGGCATGAGTTTGATAATGTAACAAACATAATATACCATGCAAGATAAAATGAAACATTGTCCAAACATGATAAATCAACAAGTAACAACGACCCACAAATGCCTTAGACAAAAGAAGTGGAAACTGGATATAAATAACCCGTGTCTAATCCGCCATTGCCTAGAAACATGCATACACATGAATCCATTACAACAACTAGGATCACGTCAAATATCCTTATCTGCGAACTGTATATTAACCCAACCGCAAGGAATAACCTGGAAGAAGGTATTGGTGGCCGCCGACCCATCCCCAAAATAAGCATGCATAAACCATATCCATTGCACATGCATTCATGTACATAGTAAGAGAGCTCAAGATTGGACATAAACAATTCCGAGAATAATTAAAAAAAGGAATCCAAGCAAGATATCAATTGCTCACTATCGTGGCACTAGCATATCTAACATCATGACATGATTGATAATAGAGCAAACCCCACTTACCTCTAGCGTTGCTTCCTAATTCCAATCCTAGCCCCGAGAAGTTCCTATCCGGTCTTCCTCGAGCGTCTACATTGGTTTAGGTTTATACATCATCATTAACTTGCTTATGTGAGATAAGTTGTTCAATTCTTTTAAAACTTGAAATATATGAGATTTCATCCTATTTAGTAGTTCTTAGAATAAAACAAAACTAAATGGTTTAAAAGCATATTTAAAACATGTAAAGTTGTCTTTTAGACCTTTCATCTAACTTTTAGAGTTCATCTATTTTCAAGATCATTTGCAAAACTTGAAAAAAATGAGTAAGCTCTCTTTGAGCATTTTGTCAAACACATTGTATGAAAAGAAAATCCCTCAACTTAACATAACTTAGCTCAAAATTGAGCAAATCAAGTTTGAGTCACATTCAAAACTTAAGTTCCATGTAGATTCAAACGAAATTGCCAAGTGTAATCAATATAAAATCTGATCAAACCAAAAGTGGAGTTTAAAGCTTCATAACCTCAAACCAACTTACAAGGTGTGGAAAAACACAATAAAAAACTATTTGAGACCAAAACCATGAAGATAAACCAAAGATTTACTACAAAGTCGTGTTCATCAAGATTTGGGGCTAAAACATGAAAACAAACCACAAACCCATACAAGTATCTATAGTAATGATCAAATTGACGATTGAGTGTGTAAATTTGTTGGAAATCAAGCTTGAAACCTTAGCTTAACATCAAATCCGAAAATTACATCTCATTTCCAATAATTTGTTAAAGCTTTACAAATTAGTTTAGGATTCTTACCTAGCTTGGTCAGTTTTGATGTTGCATCAACTCCACCACCTCCTCTAGTCTCCTAGGGTTGCCTCTCCTCTCACTTGTTATTTAGTTTGGGAAGACAAGAAGTAGCTACAAAGTTATAAGGAGTGTTTATACTTAGGTTATAAAGCTATTCATCTCCACCCTTGATCTTTTCCCATCTCATTTAAGTTCTAAGACCATCTCAATGATCATCCTTTAATCCATCATTTTGTTCTTCCATTTAATTATCAAAATGCTAGTGTGTTATTTAGTTCATTTAAACAAACCAATTTGGTGTTTTATGCTTACTTTGGGCTACTTAATCACTCATGTCTACTAATTAACACATAATACACAAGTGCCATGTTTATTTACCAAAATACCCCTGACACTAGGAAATATTACTAGATTTGAAATTTGGGGCATTACAATTCCCCTTTCTTGAAGGATTACTTCCTAGCAATAGCTATTGGATAATAAATATGTTTTATTTGCTTTTTTCTTGATGAGAAAGTTTAAGAGATTTTAATGTTAGTCTTCAATAATAACTTCACATTTTCTCCTACCTCTTGATAGGTATCATGCCGAATTTCTGAGAATCATTAACCTCTCATTCTATGGATATGTGCTCACATAAGATCACCCATATGCTTGTTACTTCTTTTCTTTAGTTTCTTCCTCTTGCTAATATCCTTTTATAAGCATCTTTGTTTCCAAGCCTCTAGTGAGTTGCCAAAATAGGTTCAACTTTTATTATTCAATCGTGGTTATGGTATATTTTCACTGTCTTACATTTATCATCTCCTTGCTTAACATTTGGCATCTGATCTTATTCATACGTCTATATTTATCAAGTCTTTATGAGTTACGTAAAGGCTTACGAACTTGACATTTGAGGTGATTATTATAGATCATGGATGATAGTATGGTGAAGGCTTCTAGATGTGTGTCCTACCTACATAGATTCTGCAATTGTTATAGTTAAGGAATCTTTATTTTTTGCTTGGTAAGTATTTGGAAATCTTGCTTCTTGTCTAAGAACATAGTTTTGCTTTTGGCAGGGCATGCATTTGTGTCGGATCTTGCTTATATAAGACATTATTTCTGAGTAGAAATGTTTGTATATTAGTCTTTTTGATGTCACATATCCCGCTATCATGCTAAATATTTTAATTTTTAATTTTTTTTAATAATGACATAATGGAATTGAAGTTGTGCGAATAGAAAGGTTGATTTATTGATTAGATCAGAAATAATGTGAATGGTGATGAGAATTGAATATGCAATTGATTTGTTTCATTAAGGAGATGAAGCAAGTGTTTAGGTGTAGTTTTCTATCTTAATAATAGGAGGAAAAAAGACATGGTTAATTGAAGCTCTTTTGAATTTGGCTGAAATTGTTAATTTGTCATAATGAATTTTTTATTAAAAATAATGTGTTTCTTATCGGTTAGAAGGTTTGGGCAATTGTCTTGGTTTATTATCTCCTAAATAGCTAGGTATCCCATTTGAATTATGTGTAAGCTAGTGTATCATCCAATTTATATGTTTTAATGTGTAAAGACTTGATCTAGTGGTTTGTGACCATGAGGATTATATTTGAACTGTGTAAAGTTATGTTGTAGCTTATATGTCCATGGAATGCACATTAAAGTTGCTCTTTATTGTGCGTATATTGCTTTGGGACAGAACAGATTATGTACCTATTGTAAAGACTGCACGTTGGGAGTATAGTACTCGTCCTGTTTACGGTTGGGGTGACGTCAATTCTAAACAAAAAGCTACAGCAGGTTGGCTAGCAGCTTTTCCCGTATTTGAACCTCATTGGCAAGTTTGCATGGCCGGTGGCCTTTCTACAGGTAATGTGCGTATCGAATAATTTGTTTCCATGGTTCGAAATCCATCTAGGCAGATTGATTATATTTGCACTCTTACAAGATACACTTATAGTCTCCCCCATTGTCTTAAACTCTTAATAGACCAATGACACGAGATCCTTAACCATTCTAAGAAAATACTATGAGCCATATCAGAGTCTCAACCTACTGGTATTTCTCTTTTTTATGGTGTTATGGTATTCCTCCTGGACAACAAAGACCAGATTCTAACCCTATAGTCATCAATCTCCCCTTTATTCATTTAAGCTTTTATGTTTTTTCGTGTTCAATCTTCTAGAATATATTGGTTTAGGAGACTATTATGAATTGTGGTTTGGGATCTAGTCACGGGTCTAGACACGGTAGAATTTGCACTTCGACCTATGTTAGGGAAAAAAAAGAAAATAGAAGAGATAAGAGAGATAGAATAGGTAATTGAAGAGGCTGAGTCCGTGACTCTCCCACTTTAATTCCTCCTTTGGTTCCTTTTCACTAAAATTGCTTGCTTTATTGATTCCTTAATACGTATATTATAGACTCTCTTATACAATAGAAATAGAGACTAACAAATAGCAACTTCTACAAATAAGAAACCTACTTAAAATAAATAGATAAACTTCATACTAATTAATATCTAGAAGATAGTAACTATTAAAATAGAAACTATTTCTAATTAGAAACTACTAATAATTCCTACTAAATAATAACCATAGAAACTTTCTTAAAAATAAAATAGAAACTACTAAATAGTAAACCCTAAACCTAAGACCATATTAGAGACATGTTCAGATCTTCTCTCCTGTATCAATAGATTCCTGGATTGGTGGTTCATATGCAAATATTGATGATGGTAATAGTGAAACTAATTTGGGATTGATGATGGTAATAGTGAAACTAATTTGATTCCCAAGTTACTGTTCTTTATGCCTCTATGGAGGGATCAATGTCCTCAATGTTGTGGGATCTTGGATCAAAATGAGGTGGGGAATTCTACGGGGAATGGGGAGAAGATGGGCTCCTCATGTGGGATGGGGGGCTCTCCCCCATCACTGACCTTGACGAGGATCCCCGCACAGGGCCCCTAATATGATCCCTGCCCCAAATTAAAAAAATATCAAACATTAAATTTATATAAACAATAAGGATAGAATTCATGACCTATTTACTTGAATGAAGAGTTTTTACTACATGTTTTGAATTGTTTACAATTGCATTTATATATATATATATATATATATAATATTTATATAAACAATAAGGATAAAATTCATGACCTATTTACTTGAATGAAGAGTTTTTACTACATGTTTTGAATTGTTTACAATTGCATTTATATATAGGGTACTTCTACCATGGGTATTGAATTTTCACCCTTAGATCAATATCAAGAGAGAATGTAATACTATTAGTTAGATGCATTTAACTTGTTCACCTACTTATTAGGTGATATAGCATTAAAAGCACGTGAAGTAGGACCCACTTAATTGACTTCTCCAAAGAAACGATCATGATTCTCTCTCTCTCTCTTAGTTAATGCATTAAAAAAAGTCCTAGATAACATTGGAGCAAGTGTATACACATCACAATGCACATCAAGGGACTCAAAGCAAATGTATTTATCAAAAAAAGTAGGTCAGTTTATTTGTAAAAAAATGCACCGCCAATAAAGACATTTTTTAAGAACAAAGTAAATACAGTATGTCCTAAAAAAAGAACAAGGTAAATATAATTGTAATTTGATTTACACTGAAATAATATACATCTTCAGTGCATAATTATTTCTAAACAATTAGTATTATTTTCCAAACTAAACATATTTCTTGAATGGCCCAAAATAATATACATCACAAAAATCAGTGCATAATTAACATAATTTGATGATTATTTTATTTGACAAAGAAATGTTGTGTTTATCATTTTTGCGATTGATTAGATTTGTTATAATATAGTATCATATTTTTGATATATTGTTCAATGCAAAAAAAAACCGTAATATAGTATATAATATTTTTAGAAAAAATATTTAGTACAAATTAATGACATTCTAACCTTAATTAACTACGATAATTTTTTTACATTAAAAAAAAATTGGCCTGTCGAAATACTAATTCTTAACAAGTAATGCTAAAATAGTTTATTTTAGTTTTTTGATAAGATGACTTTAAGATAAGTTAAACTCAGTATCTCTTAGACTTTGTCTTTTAGCAAGTGACGCCTCTTCCAACTCCACTAGAGATTCTTGGGCAATAATGGTCAAATAGCAATAATTTGTAATCAACAATTTTCTTTACTTCCGATAATTAATTAGATTTGTTCTTTTTCGAATTACATATTCTTAAATTGAATATTGTATTTTAACTATATAAAATAATTGTTTATTTTTTAGATGAAAAATAAGAGGCCCACTATGTGCACCCTAGTCATCACTTAGGGCACCCCATTTTTTTTTTTTTTTTTTTTTTTTTTTTAATTGTATGTGTAATGACTCATATGCCCTCCAACACAAATCCACTACAAAAACAAAAAAAAAAACTTTGGGCACCCCACCACCCCATTTTGATGTGTGACCATCGAACTCCACCATTGTGCTCCCAACCGATCCCGTCGTCTTCGTCGACGGTCGGACACAACTTTGGGCACCCCACCACCCCATTTTGAGGGTTGGAAGCATGAGTTTTGGTGTGTTTTAACCTTTTTGTGTTTAGGGCTTCCCGCATTTTGAAATGTACCACATACACGAAAGTGTCGGACGCACAGGACCGAGACATAAGAGGATATCTCGGTTACCAACAACCGGGACATCCTCTTATGTCTCGGTCTCTTTGATAACCGAACCCATTGTGAATTAAGTTACTTGTTCGATCGGTTACTTTGTACCGAGATGTACTACAGAGTCTCTTTCATGCAGTTTCAAGACTTACTCAATAGTCTCGGCCCTGTGTGGCCGAACATTATGGGATTGTGGTTGAACTCAGTGATGGGTACATTCTCATGAAAGACAACACAAGATAAAGGAACAACAAACTCAACGAAAAACACCTCAAGCCCTATACGATTCAACATCAGCCATCTACCACAAGTCATCATTCAAACCCTCACCTCGCAAACACTGCAAACATCGCAAACACTCACCCGACCCTAAAAAACAACAAATCGAGGGGCAAACGAGCAAGAAAATGAGAAGATTTGGTAGATTGAGGCGTTGATTTGTGATGGAAAGGAGTGTGAAAGAAGATTTGGTAG
Organism: Stephania japonica; assembly: GCA_039657345.1. NCBI lineage: Eukaryota > Viridiplantae > Streptophyta > Magnoliopsida > Ranunculales > Menispermaceae > Stephania > Stephania japonica. The sequence goes on from CM077559.1 coordinate 41,474,202, forward strand.
TGGGGTGCCTTACATTGATGAAGAAGGGCATTTTCGTCTAACTCGGGGGTGCCATGAGAAATTCAATGGGTGCCTTTGTAAATGAGGTGCCTTGAGTAACGACTGGGGTGCACATAGCCGGCCTAAAAAATAATTGTATAAGTTTTTTCTTGGTGCTTTAGTTTTTTTTTTTTTTTTTTTTTTTTTTTTTTTTTTTTTTTTTCGCTTTATCAATTTTTTTCCTAGAGCTATGCGATTTTTTTTTTTGGGTGCTACCTAAGTTTTTGTGGGATGCTAGATCATGTGTTTAATTGTGCTATATGAGTCATTTTTCTTGGTGCTACAAAAGTTAAGTTTTATCATGTTTTTGTCGAGAATGTTATAAGAGTTTTTTTGTGTGGTATATGAGTTTTGTTTGTGGCATACGAGTTTTTTTTAGTGATGAGTTTATTTTTATTGTTATATGAATTTTGTTTGGAATACTATGGGTTTTTATCTGGGTGTTACAAGAATTATTTTTTTGTGCCACGCCCACGCCCACGCCCACGTACACACACACACCATCCAAAAAAAAAAAAGAAAAAGAAAAAGAAAATGAACCATAAAACACTCAGAAAAAAGTACTGAAAATAACATAGAACATTAAAATAATTATTTTTCTTAAAAACATAGAACTTTTTATATAGTATTGAATAGTAAAAAATACGGGTATAACTTTGTTGAATATATAATTTGATGACAACAAAATTAATTAATAGTAAAAAGTAGAAATTATTATCTCGATATACCAAACTTCATTTCATATTAAAAATTAGTATCTCTATGTACCAAACATCATTTCATATTAAAAAAACATCATAATTAAATAAAATTAGAATGTTTTTCATACTAAAGGGTGATGTTTGGTATGCAAGATCTTAGAGTGAAAAAAATAAAGTATATCATATAAAAATCATAATGTATTACGTTAGTGTATTATATGATTCAACAACACGCCTGTTGTTTGGTATGCAAGGTCTTAGAGTGAAGATTTTAATTTATGGGAATTTAATTATTTTAAAAGGAATTGAGGGGAATTTAATTTGCATGGAAAACAAAAGCATATGAATTGATGTTCCAATGAATTTCAATGTTTAGGAGAATATGGGAAAGTTAATTTGAAAAACTCTAGTTAAATATTTCGTTTTTTTCTTCATTTTAAAAAAGTAACTGTTAAAAAATTATTTTATTTAAATAAATACGTAGCTGCTTAAAAAATACATAATTTAATCTAAAAAATTGGTATGAACTTCCTATCAAGATTGAGCTTTTTTTTTTTTTTTTAAAATTTCTCATCCCTCAATTTTCAAGAACCAAACACATAATAGTATCATTTTTTTTGTCAAATAATAGTATCAACTATTTGTTTTTAAGTAATAATACTATTATCATTTAAGTTATTTTTTGGATAAATGCGTAATTGTTTAAAAAATACATAATTTAATCTAAAAAATTGGAATTAAAATTTCATAGTACTGATATGAGATTTAAAAAAAAAAATTATTTTATTGAGAAAAATATGCATAATCTAATTTAAAAAAATTGTTATTAAATTTCTATCAAAATTCCACAGTACCAAATATGAGAATTTTACTTTCCAAAAGAAAATTATGAGAGTTTTCTTTTTTAATTCTCACCTCTCAATGAATTTCTATGAACCAAACACCTAATAGTATTATTTGTTTTTGCCAAAGCATCTCTGGTGAGATGGATGGGTAATACTTGCCAAAAGGAAAAGTTAGAGAGGTCGTGGATTCGACTCCAAATTGAAAAATAACTAAAAAAAATCCCTTCTCCTTTGCTTTAAGTAAAAAAAATAGTATCTTTTTTTTGTCAAATAATAGTATCATCAATTTGTTTTTGAAGTAATGATAATATCATAAATTAAGTTTTTTTTTGAATAAATAAGTAATTGCTTAAAATATACATAATTTAATCTAAAAAATTGGTATTAAATTCTTATAAAAATCTCAAGATACCGAATACGAGATTTTTTTAATTTCCATTCCTCAATTTCCACGAACTAAATACTTAATGACATCATTTTTTTGTCAAATAATAATGCCTTTAACTTATCTTGAACTAATAATTAGATCATCAATTGAGTTATTTTTTGAAGTAATAATAATATCATCATTCAAATTAATTGTATCCAAATTCTTCAATGTATATTATTGTTAAACTACTTAAAAGATTAATTTGATGGTACGCTTTATTTCTTTTATATATATTTTTTTTCAAGAGGTCAAGTGTTACGTTGACGAAATTTTATGAACCAACCAACATGAGAAATCCGAAATCTTAAAACAGAAGTAACATTTAAAAACCACCGTCACTAAGGACAGGGAGGGAGAGCTGCAAAAATCCCTACCCTAAAAGTGGATCGCATCTCTAACAAAAAAAAAACAAACCTACTTGGAAAAAAGAAAATAGAACAAATCTTCTAGTGTTAATATGTGATTTCCTTCATGAAAGAAAATTGCCTATTTTTTATTTTTTATTTATTTTTTATCTTAAAAACAAGAAAAATTACACGAAGAGAAGCTTACAAAGAAGAGGGGATGGTAACCCAACAAACCCAACAAACCCAACAAACCATTACAAATTACTTTATCAAAAAACTATTACAAATTAATATATTACAGTCGCCTAAAAGCTTTTACATCGAAAGCTTACAAAGAGGAGCGGATGATTTCCTTAACTCACCTTCTTCTTACTCTAAAATCTCTGCCCCATGGTCATCGGCGACACTCACTATTGGCGGAGCTTGCTACAATGTCGCCGGAAATCCCTTTTAAGCGCACGTTAACCTTCTTTTTTCGTTTCTTAAAAGGATGAGAGGGGGTGATGACGGTGCATCGTGACTAGAACGACGTTCTTTGGAATTGTTGATGTTGATTTCGTTCATGGTAGCCCGGATTGGCAGTGATCATTAGCACAAGAAAACAAAGGGAGATTGTGAGAATTCGAGAAGATGATGAGTTCTCTCTTATAGACCCTCCTGTGTCGATATCTTTTCAAGAGAAAAAAATATCACTCATAGCCATTGTTGTGAACAAACAAAAAGAGAAATAAAAGTTCATCATTACGTGGGTCCTACTTCATGCTCATTATTTGTATATTACCTGGTAAGCAAGTGAACAAGTTAAATGCATCCAACTAATCCTATTACCTTCTCTCTCTTGATATTGATCTAAAGGTGGAAATTCAGTACCCATACCATGGGTATCTTTTTAGATACCCATGGTAGAAGTACCCATAAATATATATGTAAGAAATTCTACAATGGAGCCTAAATATTTACCCATGTCATGGGAACCCTTCAAAATGTGTTGTGCATTAAATGTTTTGTGCATTTATGACTTATTGATTAATGTGTTGGATGAAAATCCGAGGGTTGTAAATGATGTTCCCATGGCATGGATATTTTTATGGTTCCCATGATAGTAGTACCCTATATATATACATGTGGGTTGTTATATGGTGTTTTTTTTTTTAAATTACCATTCGTGGTGATTTTTCTTTCCTACCATTAGATTTAGATCCAATGGTAAAGACAAGTAGGAGTAGCACTGATTGACACAGATTAGGGAAGGGAGGTTGCGGTGGTTTAGTCACCTGTAAAGACGGCCTACAAAATGCACCCACTAGAAAACTTGACTCGATAGAAAATGAAGAAATTCAACGAGGTAGGGGTAGACCAAAGTTGACTTGGGACGCATTAATTAGAAGGGGTTTGAATGGTTTGGAAAGCTCTCCATCAATTGCACTGAATCGAGCACAATGGAAGAGTTTGATCCATGTAGCCGACCCCAATTAATTTTGGACTGAGGGTATGTTGTTGTTTTTGTAAACGTGTGCACAAGTACCAAGAAACTATATTATCCATTAGATCTTAATCCAATGATTAAAAAATAAAAAATCACCACCTATGATTATTTTCTCCAATCACCATGGTAGAATCACCTTGTATATATTTGAGTCGTGCTAGGATAACACTGTGTAACACATAGTTTGACATGGCTGACATGGCTATGGCCAAGTCACCTAAGCTATTCAAATGTATTGGAATTGAGTGTGACTACACATTTTCCCAAGCAATCAACAAAACTCGTCTTTTTCTCTCTTCTTTTTGTACCATTTTTCTAACTATAATATTAATTAAAAAGTCATTCTAACGATTCTCCATAAAAAAAGAAAGCCATTTTGTTTTTGTTGAGGAAATTAAGGAAGCTCAAAAACCAGTTTGAGCACATCCATGCAAATCTACAGCTTAATGACTTTGATTCACAAGTTTCCTATGTACAAAATTAGTGTTAAGCAAAAACCTGACCCAATAATCAGTACACCAATTCTTCATACACACAAAATGAGGACCAACCATCGCATTCACACCGGTCCTTGACCCTTGACAAAATACCCACAAACCATCAAGCATCCAGAATAAGATCCATTTTTTTTTCAAAATAAGATCAGTCCTCTGCCATTGATTTCTTTGATTCTAAATCATCTTCATCATCATCGACAACAACTACTACAACAACAATTGACCTTTTCTGCTTCCATTACCGGTTTCGTCGTCGCCATCGTGAAGAACTAGGGTTTACAAACCCAAAAGCTTCAACAAAACAGAGATTTCAATAATCAAATATCATGAGTCAAAGATCTCTTCTTTTTCCGAAATGGAGAGGGGTGAATGTAGTTAGATTAGGAGGAGGGGGGTGGGGCGACGACGATTAGGGATGAGGGGTATGATGTTTTGGGGATGGGGTATGTTGAGGGCGTGGGCGTTTTTGTCGAACCAGTTTGGGCAGTTGAGGGAATGGGAGGTGCAGTTTGAGGAGCTGGAGGCGGTGAAGGAGAGGAGGAGGGAGCAGGTTTTGTTGGAGATGGAGCTGGAGCTGGAGCGGAGGTTGGGGGAGAGGGAGCAGTTTTTGTTTCTTCAAAACAAAGAGGTTTCTGACACAAATAAATCACACCTACCTTATTTGTCAATGCCACATCAACTACGTCAAAGGATATGTCAAATAAAATGTTAGAAAAACATTTTTCTATATATTTATATGCACACATATAAATATACATGCACATGCTTTTACTTATTTTTGACATTATATGTTCTTAATATTAGTAAATTAATAATTTATAACTTGACTATTAATTTACTGATTTTTTTATTTCCTTTTAAAAAATCTGTAGTACAATCAGTGGATTATATATTGCAGGGAATTAAATAGGGAAAAATATATCCTCATGTTCCTCGCGGGGAATAGTAATATAGATTTCCCGTGGTGAATTAAATGGGGAAAAATATGTCCCATGAGGATTCTCCATCCTCACCATTTTACACGGGTGTAGTAGGGGATGGGGAGAGGACACATAAACAAGGATGGGAATGAGAGCCCCCTTCCCCACTCGCCCTGCCCCGTTTACATCCCTCCCTTGCTACTTGTTGGAGTAGAACATGTGAGATTACCATATCTATGATGCATGATTCTACTATTTATTTTGTGACTTTGTGACTGCACATGGTTAACATGATCTTAACCAGTTGATTTGGTTAGGAACCTCATGCTTTCACATTGTTCGCTATTTTATCCATGTTAGGCGTGCTTTCTTGGCCCTTTATGTATACTTTAAAATTCGTTGCTAAGTTTCAAAAAGAATCTGTATTTTACAGAGTATATTGTAGAGGTGATCAAGTTGTCATTGTGCTTTTATGGTTTTTGCATTTTTGGCAAAATTGCATGACTTAGACTTGAAAGGAACGTTATTATTCTCCATGCCTATCCTCTTGGGAGATATATTAAAAATAAATTACTTCAACCCGACGAGTGACGACATTAGTTGGACAAATTCTCTCGTTTTCATGTTTCTGAGTAAATACTTGGATACGGTGGGCAGACTTCTTTTCTAATTCTCAGCACCATAAAATGTTTGAAGCTTCTGTTATCAGAAAAAAATTGAAGCTTTTGTCCTTCATGAGTTTCTTATTGGCCTTAAGCAAGCTGAAATACTAGTTTACCGTTCTAGCATTGCCAAATCTTGATAGCCATCCTGTGAGATGACTTTCAGCATAAAGTGGAGGTGGTCGGGAGCTGCTGGCCCAACACTAGAATGAGGGATTGCTACCGAATTTGGTAGTTTGGCGACAAACATGTTAAAGAAAAATGTGTTTATAAATTAAGAATGTGAAATGTGTGTGTATGGTGTGGAGAGTAGCATGATATGAATTCTTTTTTCTCTAAAATGAATATTCCTAGAAAGCAGAGGTGTCATAGTTAATTAGATATGTGTAGCTAGCATTGGTGTATAAACATATGAATGTGTCAGAGCCTCAGAGGGCACACACAAGGGGCATGTATTGAGTACTAGGTTGTCTATTGTATGGACTAAAGAGGGTTGCACTATCAAATATTGCTGTAAGATCTACAATCGTCCATCTTCCTCTTCTCTTCTCTTCTCTTCTCTTCTCTTTCCATTTACTTTTTCTTGTAACCCTTGCCCTCGTTGGTTTTGGTTTTAGGAGTCTATTAAGTTCTTACAAGTCGCCTGTATTTTTCTTTTTTTTTTTTTATGGCACTTTGTTCTTTTTGTTGTAATTAGTTTCACTTAGGATACACACAATTTTTTGAATGTAAAAAATATCTTCTCTTTGGTATTTGTATGCAACTTATGCGTTTTCTTACAAGAGTATTTTATTTTGATTACACTGTATCCCTAATTTAAGTCCTGTGAGTGTGAAAACCAAATGATGGTTGAAGAAAAGCAAGTGGATGTCCTTGCTTTAATGAGGGTTCACTGGTTAAACTTTGGTAATTAAAGCTTTTCACTAAAGTTAAAGGTTGTCCTTTGAGCTTAGATATTATGCTAGTGGGATTTGGGAAGATGAGAATTGGGGTTCTTGCTGATGTTCAACCCAATGGCAGAAGTTGTTAATGTTCTTGCATCGTCGTCTTCTTCTACAATAAAAACAAGAGAGGAATAAGCGACAATAACAAAGAAGGAAGATGCTACAATGACAACACATAATTGGAGAAGACCACAACAACTAACAAAGGAATAATTACTACTAGTCAATTGCAGTTTTACACATTATACTTGTGAACCACGCAACTGAATATTTCAAGCTAATTGACCTATGGTTATGTTGGGGGATCAGTGATAACAAGAGAAAACGAGGTCCCCTCAGTATTTTAGTAATGAAAATAGAGAGATACAACACAGAGAGCAACTAAGAACCCTAATAAAGAGTGACTCACTCTTCCCCAAGACCAGAAGGTCCAAACCCTAAACAACAAGAATCAGAATACCTCACTAGATGAACAACCTCATCTATTATACTCACTACACACTCCCAGCCTATTGTTATCACACGTAGAAGCTTTACGTGCTTCGAAGAATCTAGACACTACTACATGGACCCGACTTGACTAGTTCTGACCAAACTGTACTTGGGCTTTACCCATGTTTCAAAACTTCTTCCTGAAATAAACCTTCCCAAGGGCCTTGTTTTTGGGCCTGTACCCCAGGCTCATCGAGCTTGGCCTGCTATCAAGTTGTGGAAAAAAAATTGTCCATGGTTATAATTCAGTGCAAGGCGTACAAATAATATGTTATGGCTTTTCAATTTTCATAGTTCAAGTATGTTTTAGGCTAAAATCTGTTGCAGTTATGTATTTTCCATGAACAATAGAGCATTTATAATTTGCATTTGATCTTTTATTTGCAGGTTGGATAGAGTGGGATGGAAAGCTCTTTGAATTTGAAAATGCCCCCTCTTATTCTGAGAAGAACTGGGGCGGAGCCTTTCCAAGAAAGTGGTTTTGGGTAAAATGATTGTTCCATATGGTATTTGATGAATTAATATATTTCTCCGTTTGTGGGTTTTGGTTCAATATCTTCGTACACGTCTTGTCATTTGAACTTTATTTTTCTCTCTTTCATCAAGCCACTAGGTTTTAAGAATTTATACGATCTCTTGGGCCCTACTACCAAAAGAAGCACCAAATCAACTGCAATTAGAAGTTAACTAATTAGGAATATTAGTATATTAAAAGTTTTCCATTATTAGAAAGTTAATAGTGAGGAAGTTTCCTTTTCTTAGTTATCTGCCTAGACTATGACCAGGTTACATACCTATATACATTCGACTTGAGATTGCCCCCTATTTTCTAGCAATGAAGAAGAGTAGTCCGTGAATGTATTCTCTTGATGGAATTCTGATAGCATTCCTAACCGTCCAGCTGTCCGGAAGACGTATTATAGGAAGGTGAGAAACACCAAATCATCTCCTCACAAGGAAGCTTCTAGTGTGGTACAGGGTGGGCCCAGTCAACAGTAGGTCGTGGTGTATTTTGTAGAAAGCATGCGTCAAGTGGGCAACAGGTTGTTAGTCTGTGGTGTGCGTGTGTCATGGTAGTGTGTGTCATTGTTTTGTGTTGCTCAGATAGAGTAGATTTGGGGATAGTATAAATAGCGAGAACTGTTCATAGGTCAGTATTGATTGAGTATTGTAATATGGGTTTTGGGTTGAGAGGAGAAGTTCTCCTTCTATGGGTAGGGATCATCTCTCTGAGTTGTATCTCTTAATTGGGATTTTACCCTTTCTATCAATAAAACGACCGAGGCATCGCCTTTTTCCCTTTCTTTGTATCGCTCATCCTAACATTGGTATCAACAGAGCTCCACGAGTTCCATGGCACCTAAGAGCGATAACAAGATCTAAGCATAGAGGTGGAGATGAGGAAGATGGAATCATCTGTGAATGAGCTTCGATCTACGATGGAGGCTCAACAATCATCCATGGAGGCTCAATTCTTGGGGCAGTCACAGAAGTTGGAAAATCTGTGTACCCTGCAGAAATCTCCGATGAGCGGGATTCAACAGATCGGGGAGTCCAGCTGTGGTAGACCTCCAGATCTACAAGATTTCGAGCACTAGATGAGCTCGACGGCGCTGAATCGTTCAGATCTGGGCATTTTCCTTTACAGATATGGACCGGATGTTCTAAAAATAAGATGCCGACCTGTAATGGTGAGGATCTACTGGTCAAGTTAAATCAGGCGGAACACTATTTCGATTTGCACGAGATGTCAGAAGTGTCCAAGCTCCGGGCAGCTCGGATCTGTTTGATAGGTCCATCCCAGATCTGGCTTCAGACGACGGAGAAGATCAAAGCCTTTAAAAGTTGGTTGAAGTTGAAGGCTCAGTTGATTAGAAGATTCATGGATGCAAATTCGATGAGTTTGAGTCAACAATTTTTTTCCATCAAACAAGAGACCACCGTGGTTGAGTATCGGGAACGCTTCGAGTTACTCCAACTCCAGTTGCCCGGGTTGCCAGATAATTATGGCGCAACTGTGTTCATCAATGGTCTTCTTGACCGGATCTGCCTGGAGGTTATGTTGGAGTCGCCGCAGATGCTGCAGGGAGTCGTCAACCGCGCGGCCTCGGTGGAGTGAAAATTACGATGGCGGGCCCAAAAACCCATCACTCTCTCGGGTCGACCCAGAGGTATGAGTCCAAAGGGGGTGGGGTGACCCACACTATTGCATGCCCAACACGGGACAGTTGACCTAGTGTTAATAAAAGCCCAGAATCAATTGGGGCCTTAGCCAAGTCCAGTCCAGCTACTTCAAGTTCTTTAAGTTCAGCTTCTGCGAAAGCTGTAACACCTCAAGTATCTCCTCCTAGGTTCAAAAGGTTGACCGAAGTTGAGGTCGAGATTTGACGGAAGCAGGGCTTGTGTTACAGGTGTGATGCAAAGTGGTTTGCCGACCACTGCTGTCAAAACGAGTTGCAAGTCATGTTGGTTGATGATGATGACGACGGAACCACTGGCCAACTGCTCGATAGCCCAGGGGAACAGACAACCCTTACTACTCTTGAACTTTCCTCTCACGCTGTTGATAGCCAAATGTCCTCGCGAACCATCAAGGTAAAGGGGGTGGTGGGTGGCGTTGATGTGGTGATTTTGATCGACAGCGGGGCTTCACACAACTTTATCTCCCTAGCGTTGGTGAGCAATCTCCATCTTCTCGTCTCGACCACGTCCGACTATAGGGTAGTGGTAGGGGGGTGTTTCTACCATTCTGGGATCAGGGGTGTGTATGGCAGTCTAGTTGTAGTTTCAGGGACTTTCTGTTACTGTAGATTTCTATCCAATCCCCATGCTTGGTGCGGATTTGATTCTGGGTATGCAGTGGTTTATGTCAATGGGCATTGCAATTGATGATTGGCCCAATCTCACCATGCATTTCCATCGTGGGGGCAAATGGGTCTCGATTAAGAGGGATCCATCTTTTCATCGTGCATTAGTCTCATGTAAGTCTCTCCAACGCTCTTGATTATGTTTTGGGGTGTTTTCTGGTGGAATGCTTCAATGTGGACTCTACTGATTTGGTGCCTGAGGAAATCGAGCCATGTATTCAACATATCTTGTCCTCTTTTGAAGATCTATTTGCTTTGCCGTCGACCTTACCCGAGGCTGTGACCATGCCATCATTTTGAAAAAAGGCATAGAACCGGTGTGGGTGCGCCTATATCGGTATCCTCACGTCCAGAAGTTTGAGATAGAGAAGATGGTGAATGAGATGTTGGCGGCTGGCATCATTCAACCTAGCAACAACCCTTTTAATAGCCCTGTTTTGCTTAATAAAAAGAAAGATGGCAGCTGGCGTTTCTGTGTAGATTATCGAGCTTTGAATAAGGCCACTGTTCCAGACCGTTTCCCCATCCCTAACATTGACGAGTTGCTCGATGAGTTGCACAAGGCCTGCTACTTTTCTAAACTGGATTTGCGTTTGGGCTACTGACAGATTCGTGTGAAGTCTGAGGATGTTCACAAGACAGTGTTCCGCACTCATGATGGGCACTTTGAGTTCTTGGTAATGCCTTATGGGCTATCAAATGCCCCTGCCACTTTCCAATCGCTCATGAACTCCGTTTTTAAAGGGCTGATCTGTCGTTGTGTGCTAGTTTTTTTTTATGACATCTTGGTATGTAGCCGAACCATGGCATACCACTGCGAACACCTAGGTCAGGTCCTCTCTATCCTCAAAGCTAATTCTGTTTTTGTTAATTTGAAGAAGTGTTGTTTTGCTAGGGCAAGCTTGGATTACTTGGGCCATATTATTTCTGAACATTGGGTTTCGACTGATTCAAAAAAAGTTTGGGCTATGAATGTTTGGCCTCTTCATTCCTCCCCCAAAGATTTGCGAGGGTTCTTGAACTTAACCAGTTATTATTGGCGTTTTGTATAAGACTGGCAAGATTGCAGCACCCCTCACCAATTTGTTGCGGAAGGATGCCTTTGAATGGACAGATGAAGCAACTTATGCTTTTAACCAGTTGAAGTCCGCTATGAAAGTTGTTCCTTTTTCGCCTTGTTGAACTTTCAGGCTCTGTTCGTCATTGAAACTGATGCTTCGGGAGTTGGGGTCGGTGTTGTGCTGTCGCAACAAGGGAGACCCATCGCTTTCTTTAGCCAAGCTATCTCCCCTTGTGCCCGAGCCAAATCTTCTTACGAGCGAGAGCTTATGGCCATTGTCTTGGCAGTGCAGAAGAGGCGACATTACCTCTTAGGTCGAAGGTTTCTAGTCCAGACAGATCAACGAAGCCTCAAGTTCTTTTTGGAACAATGAGTGGTCGCCTTAGAGTACCAATGTTGGTTGATAAAGCAATTGGGATTCCATTTCGATATTCAATACAAGTCGAGGACTGCAAATGTTGTAGCGGATGCCCTCTCTCGTTACCCATTTCCACCAGAGCTCCTCTTTTTATCTCTCATATCGTTGGACGACGACGCTACGCTCACAGCTGAGGTGTCAACTGATCCTTTTTTATCTTCCATTCGGGAGTAGTTTCTACTTTTTGATGCTAACTCCAAGGCGGGGTGGTCTTTTAGCCGTAATCACTTGTACAAAAATCGGTTAGCTGTCCCTACATCTTCCACCCTCAAGTCGAAGATCCTTCATGAGTTTCACGCCGGTCCAGTTGGGGGGCATGAGGGATTCTTGAAAACCTTTAAGAGGATTGCTGCTGAACTTTATTGGGTGGGGGCTTAAGAACGACGTCAGGGTTTTTGTTGCTTCCTGTGATGTATGCCAACGACACAAATATAAAACTTTATCGCCAAGGGGTCTCCTGCAGCCTCTCCCCATTCCCACTGCTATGTGGGAGGACATCTCTTTTGATTTCATCGAAGGCTTGTCCTTTTCCCATGGCTTCAATTCCAGCCTTGTGGTGTTTGACTGGCTCAACAAGTATGCTCATTTCTTACCCTTGAAGCATCCCTACACCGCCAAGACTGTGGCTGCAATTTTCGTGCGCGGCATCGTTCGTCTTCATGGGTTCCCTCGCAGCATGGTTTCTGACCGAGACAAAGTGTTCCTGAGTCACTTTTAGACTGAATTGTTTCGATTACATCAAACTCAGTTGAATCGAAGTTCTGCATATCACCCTCAGAGTGATGGCAAACGGAAGTCGTAAATCATTGCCTTGAGACTTATTTACGTTGCTTTATTAGTCATCGTCTCAAGCAGTGGTCTGATTGACTTCATTGGGCGGAGTATTGGTATAATACCTCATTCCATTTTTCTCTTCAATATCCTCCCTTCAAATTTGTATATGGTCATGACCCCCCTCCCTTAGTCCGTCATGGCACTTGCGCATCCGCTGTTCAGTTGGATATTTTGTCCATGCTTCAGGCTCATGATCAGGCCCTATGTGAGCTCTGTGATCAGCTGTTGTTGGCCCAAAACCATATGAAGCAACAAGCGGATAAAGGGCGTCGAGAAGTGGTGTTTGCCATTGGCGATATGGTATGTCTCAAGTTGCGACCTTACCGCCAATCCACAATGGCTCGCAGGACCAATACAAAGCTTAGTCCCAAGTTTTATGGCCCTTTCAAGATCGTTGCTCGTCGATCATGTACGAAAGTCGTTTCCGGCCTTCCACCTTGAGGACAAGGTGGTTGTTCAGGGAGGGAGTATTGATAGCATTCCTAACCGTCCAACAGTCCGAAAGACGTATTATAGGAAGAAGGTGAGAAACACCAAATCATCTCCTCACAAGGAAGCTTCTGGTGTGGTACAGGGTGGGCCCAGTCAGCAGTAGGTCGTGGTATATTGGCAGAAAGCATGCGTTAAGTGGGCAGCAGGTTGTTAGTTTGTGGTGTGCGTGTCTTGATAGTGTGTGTCATTGTTTTGTGTCACTCAGAGAGAGTAGATTTGGGGATAGTATAAATAGTGAAAACTGTTCATAGGTCAGTATTGATTGAGTATTGTAATTTGGGTTTTGGGTTGAGTGGAGAAGTTCTCCTTCTCTGGGTAGGGATCATCTATCTGAGTTGTATCTCCTAATTGGGATTTTTCCCTTTCTATCAATAAAACGACCGAGGCATGTTTCCCTTTCTAACAAATTCCTTGCAATAGTAATGTCTTATCTATTTTGTTTCCCATAATACTAGTCTTTTTATTAACTCTCTTACAATAGAAATAGAAATTAACTACGAAATGGAAACATGCTACAAAGGAAACTCTCTAACTAGTACTTCCTAATAATTAGAAACTTCTAGTAGACTAATATTCCTAATTGTTTAATTTCTAATTGCAGTTAGTTTGGTGCTTCTTTCTGTAGTAGGGCTCACAAGAGATCATATCAGATTTATGTAGATATGTTGTACAACTCTATCCCATATTAGTTGGGGTTGGCTACATGAATAAAATTCTTTCATTTCTGTTTTTATGCAGATATTTTGTAATTTTTTTAAAGTAAATGCATAATTTCTTCAAAGTTGTGATTTAACAGAATAACCAGTTGTGTACTATTATCCTATTTAAAGCTCCTTCTAAACATGCATCAATCATTTAATTCTTTTTTTTATTATATAATGCTTTCTCTTCTTTTGAATGATATCTTAAGAATGAACTATCATATTTTTCCACACTACTAAACTATTACAAATATTTTTGGCATATCTTTGGTTGTGACATGTCATGGTAAATATATCCGGCACATGGTTGCATCGTTATTATTATTATAAAGGATAAAGTTAAGCTTTCATAAAATCAAATATTTCTCTTATGAAGAAGTTTTAAAGGGAACTAAAGGCGACAAAAACTCTTGCAAATTTCCAATTTTTTCTAGCAATTTATCTTATAGAGAACCCAGAACATGCAGAGTCTAATTTCTATGCTAGGATGTTATCAGATTTGATAGGAATATGAATATCTAGAACTATTTAAAAATTTAAACCCACCAGAACAATAACTAGAAAAGTTTCTTCAAAAAAAAAAAAAAAAAAAAAAAAAAAAAAAAAAAAAAAAAAAAAAAAAACTTTTGTTGTTTTTGTATCCTGTAACAAGTGCAATTTTGATTTTTTTTCCCATGTGCAATGGAAAACCATATGGAAATATTTTCATTTAATTATGCTCTGTGAAATTGGAAAACAATGAGGACCCATTTTTTGTTGTATATAAAAATGCAGCCATTGAATAGTGGTTGTCAAGCGTTAATGCCATTTATCAAGTACTTTTTTTTTTTCCTAAGGCTTTTTTTTGTTTTTTGTTAATAACTAAGTTATGGAAGATGCATTTTAGTGCAAGCTAAGGGCCGGTACAAGTCTTAACACAAGCTAAGAGGAAAAAGAAAATAAGAATACATTTTTTAAGCAACAAAAGTGTTAGAAGGAAATATGATAGTTATCTGATCACCAATGGGTGTTACTCTATTGAAATTCGGAGTATTTGTCACAATAAGAAAATTATTGCTGGTTCATTGTTGTTAAATTATTGCAGGTTCAATGCAATGCTTTCCAAGATTCAGATGGAGAAGTTGCTTTGACTGCAGCTGGAGGGTTACGAGAGCTTCCCGGATTGAATACCTTTGAAAATGCAGCATTGGTATATGTCTTCTATGGTGTTTTGGTCACGTCTTTTATGTTCTATGCGTGCTTTGTTGCTTTGTATGATTTTTCCCTTCCTTTTGTGTTTTCCAAATTTCTTCAACTTGTTTATGGCCAAGCATGCTGTTAAGAGATACTCTTTCCTTACATGAGCTGAGGAATTGGTAATACTATGTGGATCTTTAGAATATCTCTAAGCCTAAGGAGAGGCGGTAAAGCAACAACAATTATATAAAATGAACGTAGCAGAAATGAGGATGCTTAGGTGGATGCGTGGTAAAACTTGTAAAGGTAAAATAAAATAATACAAATATTTAAAGAAAGGTAGGAGTGGAGCCAATTGGCATAAAGATTAGGGAATGACGATTGCGGTGGTTTGGACCTATGTTACCCGGACCCTTCACTCTAACCTAAAGTACCCGTGTCGGACACTTGAAATGAGTTTGACACTTAAAAAGACATGGATACTCCATTTGAAGAGCTCTATGTATAAAAAGATTTAAAATGTAAGAGAATAAAGAAAAAAACTTAAAAAGAACTTCCTAGTGTAGAGTAAGAAATGAAAAATGAGAAAAAATATAGTTGTATAAGCTATTACATATATGTTATATATGTTATTACATATATACAAGCATATGTCACGCAAGTTTTAGACACTTTTTGTCGAGTCTCCGTGTCCTTGAATTAGAGAATAGGTGGGTCCGACCTTTAGACTCATACCCGTACCGTACTCGACACCCGCACCCGAGTCCAGGTAACATAGGTTTGGACACCTGCAAAGACGATTTACAAATGCCCCCACTAGAAAACTTGGTTCAATAGAGATTGAAGAAATTCAACAAGGTAGGGATAGACCGAAGTTAACTTGGGACACATTAATTATGAGGAATTTAAATAGTTTATAAAAAGCCAACCATCAATTGCACTAAATCAAGCATAATGAAAGAGTTTGATCCATGTAGCCGACCCCAACTAATTTGTATTGAGGCTACGTTGTGGTTGTTGCGGAGGCAATCTTGTTAGTTATCATTTCGTACTATTACCCCTTTTAAAATTTCTCATGGATTAGGGAAAATGATGCTTCTACATAGTCGTGTTCAAAGGTTTATTGTTTCCTTGATTTTTTTTTGGAAATTGTGTATTAACTGATATTTATTGATTTAGATTGGAGTTCACTACAATGGCATTTTCTATGAATTTGTCCCATGGAATGGCACTATTAGTTGGGAAATTGCTCCATGGGGTTATTGGCACATGTCTGCAGAAAATAAAGCCCATAAGGTGATCTGTTTTTTATCCATTAATTTATTTTTATTTCACTTGGATTTTCTTTTTCTGAACAATGGTAGAGTTTGATCAATGTAGCCGATCCTAATTAATTTGGGATTGAGGCTCTGTTGTGATGGATTTTCTTTTTTCTCAGATCTTGCTAATATAGACTTCAAATAATGTCTCCAGTAATTGTTTTGGTAGCTTGTGCAAAGTTAAGGTTAGGAAGCCTAGGCCGATATAAATGATAATGGCATAAATGAATTAGAAAATCTATCCATTTTCTTATCCATAAATGAGTAGGATTTCAATTGGATATGCTGGGACTTTATTGATTCTTATCCTTACAGATACTTATTAGGGGAAAGAATTCAGTTTGTTAAAAAACAACTGAAGAGATTTTAGAACTGGGCATGATGTCTGATGCATACTCAGCTTGCCTCTCTTTCCATGTAGTTCTTTCTTTCTCTATGTTATGGAATGAGAAGTTGGCACAATTAGCTAATTTTTAGTCACCTAACTTAATTTTGGGTACAATTCACCTAACTTTATGGATCAAATCATTAAGACATGGAAATAGAGAAGAAATTCAAAAATTTTACAAGCTTTATGAAATTGCTTCAAATTTTGTTGAAAATTGTTGAGCTTCACGAAGTATGCTTGGCTTTTTTACTTGAATGCTCCGAGAGAGTTGAAAAGAGCCCCAAATATATCAAAATTATTCAATAGGATAAGTTTCAGTTTTTTTACATGGTATATTTTTAATATCTTTTATTTTTGCTAACTCATATGTTTACTATCAATACTAGTGGAATATATATATATATATTTGTTGGGTTTTATGCATTTATGTGGAATTTAGTATTTAACTGAAAATGAAAATTTTTTAACTTCTTAATGTTAATGATTTTAGTCTTTTATTCTTTTCTTTTGGACTAAATCCACGGGAGCCAATTTGACGCCCCAACTCCATGACTATCCCATTAGCAATCTTCTTTGTAATTCCGAAATTCCAATGAATGAAATGTGGTAGAAAATCAAGTTTTTAATTAGTTTCTCTCTTCTTTCAACTCTTCTAACCACTTGAGTTGTTGGTTATTCATTTTTTATTCTCTCTCATGCTCTTGCCATCGCTCAACTTGCTTTTCCTCTGGTTGTCACTTGTCACTATTTTATATTCTTATGACTGTATCCATCATCGTCCTTCATTTCTCATTACTTCTATCCACCCTATTTTCTTCTTTTTAATCTTATTTGACTTTGCAACGTGGTGCATTCAGTTATCAATTTGGTGCATATAATTGCTGGAACAGAGAAGCATGAAAAGGATTCATTGCTTGGCTGTTGTGTTCCATGGATTGTTATTACATTGTGGTGTAGATACCTCTGTAATTCTGGCAGTCTTATTTAAGAAAACAAAACCAAGGATTCATGATTAATTTCACTGCATATCGTGGTTATTTCATAGTTGGTCCTTGCCTTAAGCAATATCAACTCATTGTTCGATTATAGCACTGCATGATCTTGACAACTTGTTATTTTAGTTTATTCGATGTGATATGAAAGAATGAAGTGCATAAGTTAATTTAGAGCACTATATTTATCATTTATCTTCGTTTACATTATAACGTGCAAATATATCCAGTTGAGTAGCATAATAGAGTTTTGTTCAGTTTTGTTAAGAGTTTGCTTGTAGGATTTCTTCTGTGCCTATGTTTATAATTTTGGTTCAAGGTATTGACCATAGCCATTAAAACTGAATTGTTATTTCGACATCTTAGCAGCATTTCTCTTCATTTTCATTTATCCATTTCAGTTTCTTGCATGTTTATTGATTACAGTTGCATGGACCTTTTTTTACTTAGTTTATAAATGGGCAAAATACTACTGATTGGCAGGTGGAATTAGAGGCAACAACTCGAGATTCAGGAACTACATTGAGAGCTCCTACCATGGAAGCAGGGCTTGCTCCTGCTTGCAAAGATACTTGTTTTGGTGAGCTAAGGTTACAAATATGGGAAAAAAGATATGATGGCAGTAAGGGAAAGGTTCGTCATCTTCTTTAATCTTTTTATTTAGATGATTTATAAAATGATTAAAATGGGCGGCTAGAGTCCAGGAGAATTGTGAGGTCTGTAGTGCAACCTTCAATTCTCGGACATGTATATTCATTCAAATCCATGATCCTTGGGCTTCAAAAAATCCATGATCCTTATACCCTGAAGACCAAAATCTAGTGTTTTACTAGTTGCCATTGCCTAATACACGCTCTCTATTCACACAATATCTGAAGATAGGTGAAGGACTTGTATATTTCCCCTTGAATTGCTGTTACTTTTACTAATACATGCACTAATGTTTTACTTATAATAGTTCCCCACTTCAGTTTTCCTGATGTGATCGTGTTCCTTATTTTTCTGGACTTCGCAACTGCTAGAGATATTTGTTTTATTTTTTCATTGAGTAATGTATCGTGGTTTTTCGTTTGTATTATTTTTTCTTTATTTTCACTTAAAGTTGTTTTACATTATCTTATTTTGAAGGCAAAAGCACTTCATTTACATGAGATGCTTATGCTGCCCGGATGCCAATGAATGTATTATGGAATTAATTTTGGGTTGGTAATTCATGAATCCCTTGTAGGTTGTTCTGGACGTTACAAGCAATATGGCCGCATTGGAAACTGGTGGAGGACCCTGGTTCAACACATGGAAAGGGAAGACTTCGTCGCCAGAGTTTGTCAATCAAGCTCTAAATATTCCTGTTGATGTTGAAGGGATTCTCAGTTTGGTTCCGCTATTAAAGCCCCCGGGTCTGTAACCAAATCGGTAAAAATCTTGCACCTTTTGCCTGTGAGGATAGTGCTGTACATGTTGTATTTGCACCAATAAGTACAAAAATTAAATAGCTTAATGGTTCTTGATGTACCAAAATTAGGGTATTTAGCAACAAGAATGAAATCAGTCTTTATAGATTTGTAGTTTATTGAATGTGTGATTGAAACAACCGTCGATTAAAATAGAAGATCGGTGGTGGTTCACAATCTATAATCACTAGAGAGAATTAAAGAAAGAATTTTAAGGTTTGGAGTCACCCCATATTTCCATCCATGCATGCATTTATGTTGTCGATCTTAACTAATTTTTCATATTCATTGTAGAATCTCTCTTTTTTTTGGACTTGTGTAGTTGAACTCTTCTAAATCTTGTCTTTTGGTAAATGATGTCTCTACCATCTCACTAAAGATATTTTGGCCTATTCCTTGTATAATCTTAATTATATTGGTTGTATATGTATATTTCGCGTAAATGTGATTCAAGTTAAATATGTGATATATCTAGGGTTGACAAGTTTTTGTCCATACTGAATAAAAAGGGTTTGGATAATATTTTAATTTTTGAACCTGCTGCGCTAACTCACTTTGGGCATAGCACTTTAGACATATGACCCTTTGACCCCAATCCATACTCAACCCAGGCTCGACATTTGCAACACCTCACCCTTCGACTGGCTTACATGAGACAACAATGCATGCATTTTGTAGTGCCAACTTGTGCAGGGCCCCAAAGATATCTACTAGTATTTCCTTTTGACAACTGGTATTTATTATGTATTTTCCTAAATTTTATATTTACATTGTTGGCGTCCTTTTGTGTGTTTGTGCATTGAGAACCTCCAATATACATCGAGATCGACAAGTTGTATGCGCTCCTCTGCAGCAATTAAATATATGCAAATTGTAATTTGCAATGAAGCATAGTATTGTTCTACATATTGCAAACGGGCCAGGTTACATATTGGTTATATTTTTTAATCCAAGTTGATCTTGTAAAAATGCCAAACGGACATGGATGCAAGTAGCTTAATGATTTGATATTTACTTAAAGAAGTTGGTGTTTGAGTCTCACTCGATTTGAGTCAAAGTTGTTAACTTATGTAAAACAAGTTCATTTCTCTCTCTTGGAACGTACAATATGATGCCTTATTTATAAAAAAATACATAGCTAATTTACATAATTAGTGGAGACGTTACACAATCCAACGGAGAAGTAAGATTTCTCCAATTATTTAGTTTTCTAACACATAATAATATCTATCACACTAATAGTTAACTCTAACATCCTCCCCCTCAAACTGAGCGGAAGAGAAACGACACTCAGTTTGTCACGAAGATAACCATAACGAGAACCAGTAAAAGACGTTGTGAATGCATCATCAATCTGATCGACTGATGGAACGTTATGAACATCAAGATGACCTGAAAGAACCTTATCCCTAACATAGTGGATATCTAACTCAATGTGTTTCGTCCTGGCATGGTAGATAGTGTTTTTAGCCAAGGCGGCAATGCTTAAATTGTCACACCACAACATAGGAGTAGCCAAAACAGAAATCTTCAACTCATGTAATAATGATTAAAGCCAACTTATCTCAGTACCAACACATGTGAGAGCTCGATACTCAGATTCGGTACTAGAGCGCGCTACAACCTGTTGTTTCTTTGATTGCTACGAGATTAAGTTAAAGCCCAGAAAATAGCAAAACCAACCACTGATTTTCGATCATCAATTGAGGTTGCCCAGTCAACATCAGAATAGCCCGTGAGGAAGAGAGAAGAACCAAGTTTGAACCACAAACCCATATCAGCAGGGTCTTTGAGATATCGCAGAACACTCTTTAGAGCTTGCTAGTGGCAGGTTGTTGGAGCTTGTTGGAACTGACTCAATTTATTAACAATGAAAGTAAAGTCGGGTCGAGTATTGACAAGATATTGGAGACCACCAAGAAGACTACGATAGAGAGTTATATCATGAAAAGAAGCACTGCCGTCATTTTACAATTATTTCCCAACAGAAAAAGGGGTATCAATGGGTTTAACATTTGACATACCACATTTCTGTAATAGCTGTCGGATGTAAGCAATTTTGGTTAAGCACAGGCCTTTGACAGACGTGTGAACTTCCATACCCAAAAACATATTTAAGTCTCTAATATCTTTTAGAGCAATCCTAGTAAGTATGATGTCGTCCACATACACTAGCATATACAACATAATCTTGTCCTTGTGAAAAATGAACAAGAAGTTGTTAGCTTGGGAATTGTGGAACCTCTAAGAGACTAATGTAGACTTTAACTCATCAAACCATGCACGTGGATCCTGACGAAGACCATACAACGTTTTATGCAACTTACAGACAACATGAGGTTGAGAAGCAGCCATAAAACCCATAGGTTGGTTTGTGTACACTTCCTCAACAAGAATACCATTCAAAAAGGCATTGTTGATATCAAGTTGATGCAAAGACCATCCAAAATGTAGAACCAATGACAGAATGACTCAAACTGTAGAGGCCTTCACTACTGACTATATGTCTCCTCAAAATCGATCTCGGGTATTTGTTTAAAACCTTTAGCCACTAGTCTAATCTTATATCGATTAATAGACCAATCAAAATTCTTTTTAATAGAGAAAATTCACTTATTACCCATAATATTCTGATTGGAATTGGCAGGAACAAGAGACCAGGTACCAGTACACAGCAAGGCCTGATATTCTTGATCCATAACAACCTTCCATTTTGGGTCCTTAAGGGCAACCTCCATTGAATTAGGAATATCAAGGCCTTGAGCAGTGGTTGCTATAAACACTTTACGCATATGAATTCTATCCTTAGCTCTAGTAATCATGTGATGTGTGTTCTGTGGTGTACCAGTATTAGAATATTAGAAACAACAGATTGATTACTAACAGGAATAGAAAATGTATCATGTGAGGGAACAGAAGATGTATGATGTGAAGGAAGATCCGAAACAAACAGAGGGGAATGCAATGGCACAGATGACAGAGCATCTGAACCCCCATGAGTAGAAAGAGAAGAACCCCCTAAAGTATGAAGTAAATGAGAAGGAAGTGGTAAAAGAAATGAGGTAGAAGGAACAGATGAAGAATTATTAGACACAGGTTGACCTGAAGGAAAAAGAGAATGATAAGGAAACTAATGTTCATGAAATATTACATGTCGTGTTATATATGTTCTCCCAGTAGGACTTAGACACTTATATCCTTTGTGTTGACTACTATAACCTAGAAAAACACACTGTTTTGACTTAAATTGGTACTTGTGACTATTAAAAGGATGAAGATAAGGAAAACAACTATACCCAAAAACCTTCAAAATACGATATCAGGTGAAACATGAAACAATTTCTCATATGAAAAGATGCCATTGAGAACTAGAGTGGGTAGACAATTAATAAGAAACGCAACTGTCTCATAAGCATCCCACCAATATTTTACAGGTAAATTCTCATGAGCTAACAAGGTAAGCTTCATTTCAATGATATGATGATGTTTACGTTCTGCGAGACATTTTGTTCATTAGTATGGGGACACGAATGTTGAAAGATAATACCACAAGAATCAAGGACAGACTTAAACGATTGATACTCTCCACCCCAATTAGACTGGAGTCTCTTAATAGTGGCACTGAACTGATTTTCAACCAAACATTTAAAATCTCGAAAAACATTCAGTGCATCTAATTTTAATTTCAAAGGATATAACCATGTAAATCGTGTACAATCATTAATGAAATGAATGTAGTAATTATATCCACTGAGAGAAGTTTGAGGAGCAGGTCCCCATAAGTTTGCATGTATTAAATCCAAGAGTGCAAAAATTTTTACAGAAGAATGAAAGGGCAATGCATGAATTTTGCCCAATGGACAGGATGTACACAAATCATAATCAATCTTGTATTGAATAATAAGATTATTATGCAAGACCTGGTAAAGAATCTTGGGCGTTGGATGACCCAGTCGGGAATGCTGCAATGTAGACAAACCTTTATTTGACACAAGAAATATAGAATGTGAAGAGGAGTGTGTAGGAGAAATACCACGAATGCGATATAGACCATTCTGGAAAAACCCTTGAAGGAGAACCTCATTAGTTTGGATATCCTTCACAAAGCACATATGAGGATGAAATTCAATCAGCACATTGTTATCTCGTGTTAATTGCGAGACACTAATAAATGGTATATACATAGTATTATTAAAAGATAACCTAGAGCTAGAAGATGGAATTCGTGCAGTACCAGTACTGGTAATAGACAATAATTTACCATTGCCAACCATAAGAGACAGATTACTTGAGTATGTAGAACTATTCACCATGCTAGACGAGTCCCCGATCACATAAGATGTCGCTCCACTATCCATATACCAAGAACCATTTGGACCAGCCTCAGAAGAAGTAAAAAATGAGGGCTGATTAGGAGGAGGAAATGGTGGAGGTGGAGCCTTCCACTATGGTGGGTTCCTAGCATTTGATGTGCCCATGTACTTAAAATCTCCTAAATAGTAACATATTGTTGCAGAATGATCCAATTTTCCACAAATTTGGCAGGTACTATTTCCATTGTTTGACCGAAAACCTCCACGACCCCTCAAACGACCTCTGCTTCTATTACTATTACCTCCTCTATTACCAGAATGATTCCATGACTGTTGAGAAGACGTATTCCCAAAGTTCATAGACTTAGATCTTGGGACTACGTCTTCTCAACAGTTATGGAATCATTCTGGTAATAGAGGAGGCAATAGTAATAGAGGCAGAGGTCGTTCAAAGGGCCGTGGTGGTTTTCTGTCAAACAATGGAAATAGTAAGCCTACTTTCCAAATTTGTGGAAAATTTAGTCATTCTGCGACAATATGTTACTATCGAGGAAATTTTAAGTACATGGGCATATTGAATGCTGGGAACCCACCACAGTGGAAGGCTCTACCTCCACCATTTCCTCCTCCTAATCAGTCCTCATTCTTCACTTTTTCTGAGGCAAGTCCAGATGGTTCTTGGTATATGGATAGTGGAGCGACATCTCATGTGACCGGGGACTCGTCTAGCATGATGAATACTTCTACATACTTAGGTAATCAGTTTCTTATGGTTGGCAATGGTCAAGTAATCACGGTCTAAACCAAGTAACAATTTTGAAATTAAATCATCAATACTGACCGGAGCACCAACAATATCCAGCTTGTCAACAATACTCTTCATCTTTGCAAGATAGTCGCTTATCGTTGTGGAACCTTTCTTTGTTGAATGAAGAGATTTCTTGTATGTTTGGATATGAACCTTGTTACTCGAACCACATAATCGTTCGATTGTCAACCATAGCTCATTTGTTGTCTTATTTGGTGAGTTGTCTATAATATGAGTTGTCGTGTCTGATGTCATGGCATTCGTCAACCATCCAAGAAGTAATCGGTC
This sequence comes from Stephania japonica, assembly GCA_039657345.1. Lineage (NCBI taxonomy): Eukaryota > Viridiplantae > Streptophyta > Magnoliopsida > Ranunculales > Menispermaceae > Stephania > Stephania japonica. The sequence continues at coordinate 41,498,672 of CM077559.1, forward strand.
TCTACCAAACCAGATCTTGTACTCTGGATTTGGGAAGTCGTTAGAGAGAACCACATTTGGTGTAGGAATAGTACCAAACAAGTAAGCATCCAAATCAAAGCCTCTTATATTGTCAAAACCACAATCGCCTTCCATAGCAGATAATTTTTGTTATCCAGTTTGAATGTTACAAACTGACTTAACGAACTTCCAAACAGAGAGAATGGAGATCATATTCCAGTAGATGAACCATTCGATGAAGACGATGAAGATCTAGGCTCGAGCACACCAGATCCGGATGCCATGACTTTAGAATAACACGTTTGTGAAGTAATCTGATTTACCTCTCAAGTTTTATGAATTTCTTGAAGTGATCTGCTTCATTCTACAAGAAAACTTCGTAGATGGTAAGAACACCTCATATCTGGTCTTCAACCCTTCAGATCTGACCTTCAACTCGTCAGATCTGGTCTTCAACGTCGCAGATCAGGGCTTCAAAGTCTTCAACTCTCTAGATCTATTCGTTAAATTCTCAGATCTGTTCTTCAAAGACTCCGATCTGGTCTTCAAATCATCTACTCTAACACCTCCAATGACAGATCTACACAATCACCACACCGAACAATCGTATGAACCTGTAGAACTTCAATACTCCGATCTCTGTCGTAAAACTGCAAGATCGGTCGAGAACCAGTGGATCTGAGGTATAACTCCTCAGATCTATCCCATAGAATTGATAACAACCTTATCCTGCGCGTGCCGTTGAAGGCACTAATACCATGTTAATTTATATAAAACAAGTTTATTTCTCTCTTGGAATGTACAATATGGTGCTCTATTTATAGAATGGTGTATAGCTAATTTACATAATTAGTGGAGACGTTACATAATTAGTGGTAACATTACACAATCAGTGGAGAAGTAAGATTTCTCCAATTATTTAGTTTCCTTACACATAATAAGATCTAACTATCGCACTAAAACAAAAGTTGATTTTATTTTATAAAATAATTTCACTAACGGTCATCCAGCTTTAAGGTTTGTAACACTTTGGTAACTAAACTTATATTTTTATCAAATAAATCACTCGACTTTTTAAATTTTTTCACAAAATCACTTTGGTCACACTTTGATAATTAATGATAGCTTTACCCTTCATGTTAGAGAAGAGATGGGAAAGAGTTGGGTTTGAAAGGCTTAGTGGAGTTGAGGGAGGGGAGAGAGGAACGATGACATGGAACGTGTAACAGAAGTATTTATAATTCGGACCGAATTACTAAAGTCTAAGAAGAAAGCTCATAAATCCTAAATAAGAAACTACTAAATTTTAGTGTTACTTATTTGGAGGTTTCTAATTTTGTTATTCACTAATTAATGTTAGTTACTGGCCTCGTTTGATTAAGTTTATGCTTTTAACTTATGCTTTGATTGCTGGACTAAGTGTGTCATCACCTACACAGATTTTGATGTCAATAAACAATGTGAAATAGTATTAACAAGTTTTTTAAGTATTTCAATGATCAAACTTTGTTAGACTCACAAGTTCAAAGAATGACAAACCTTACAAGTTTAAGTGAAATAGAAGAGATGAGACCAGAAAAACTCAAGAAGCGATCAAGACAAAGAAAGGTACCGTAAAGCATGTATGAAGTCATGTAAATAATTTGTAAGGTATATAAGTTCAATTCTACAAGCCAAATGCATTATAATCATACATTTCGTGAATTTTGATTTTTAAAGAACTTAAAATTATGAATTTTATGATTTTCAATTTCATGAGTTTTAAAATAATCATGCAAACGTGTTTTATAGTATGTATTTGAGGTGCAAACTGTCAGAATTGATTTTGAATGCACCGGTATGTGTTTAGACGACTTTTGGATTGACATTAAAAATATTTATAGAAAAACCCCTACGTTATTCAAGAAATTGGAATTTTTGATTTTTGGGCTTTGTGAAATCATTTGGGATGTCTAGACACGTTTTATGGACCCTATTAAACATATATGAAGTGATTTAAGAGGTTTAGTAGAGTCGTAGGGTCGTTTTATAAAATCAAAAAATTATTTATTTTCAAGCCATTGGACCCAACACGCTGTGTAATAGATCCAGTGCACTGTGCAATAAAATGACAATTTTTTAAGACAATCTACCCAGTGCACTATCCAGGCTACCCAACGCACTGTGTAGTAAACTGACAATTTTTTAAAAAAAAGTTTGCCCAGCGCATTGTGCGGTAATCTAACAACTTTTTTAAAGTTTTGATCTACACCCTTAATTTGAATTTGGAGATCATTTTAGGCCCTTGGATCATAGTTATCGGTGATATGGGTACAAAAAGGGTTTGACCACATACCCAAACAACTAAAAACACCAAAGCTAAAACTCATGCTCCTACACTTTTAAAAATCAAAGTTTTTATACATTTATGCTAGATTTTTGATCACACACTTGGTAATTCTCGGAGCTATTGATTTGCCGATCAAGGCGACACTAGAGACATGTTTTAAGGCTTACAACTCACACTCCAAAATTGTTTTTCGGATATCACACTTGAAGTTGTAAGATTTCTTGATTTCCTACTCTTTTTGGGTTTAATCTATACTTTTTGTTTGGAATATTATTTGAAAATCATTTGTGGTGTTTTTGAACACACTTGTCTTGGGTTTTGTGCTTGAACTTGATGTCATAAACCCTAGGAATACTTTGCACTTATTGGGCTTAAACTTTGATTTATAAAGTGCATGAAAATTGCTTGAAACCATATCGTGCTTAATCTAAACTTGTTTACTTGTTTCAATCTTGTATTGTATCAACACATATGGTTTTGTACTTAAAATTGATTTTCATAAACCTTAGGTTTGATTTGCTAGTTTCGGGCTTAATATTTAATTTTCATATAGTGCATGGTTTAGCCAATTAGAAACGCGAGTTTTGATTTGATTTTGATTGCTCGGTTTCTAAACTAAGATTTGTGCTTAAGCATTGATTTCATTCATATCTTAGTCGGAATTCTTGCATGCATAAGAGTGGTTTAGCTCTAAGAGGCTTTTAAGAATTGGACTTATTGCCACTTTACTTTGTAAAACACAATTTTCATTGTATTCATCAAACTTTGATTATAAGACTTAATGTGATCTAAGTCGAATGAAAATCCTAGTCGCTGGGTAAAATACTAGTTTAGGGTAGGTGGTTTTATAAGCCTGTAATGCGGTAAGACAAGTGTAAAAGACCTCGTTGCGGCTAGGCAGTTCTAAAAGACCTAGTGAGTCTAGGCATACACGCTAGTTGAAACTAGGTGGGAAGTCCTAATTGTACTTAGACATTCTAGGCTTGAGGGCTTAGGTTGTAGTCACTTATTGGAATATAAGTGGTGGTTAAAATCCTAACTGGGGCGGTTAGGTAGTGGATATAGATCGATTTGATCGAACCGCTATAAATCGTGTGTCTCATTTTTATCTCTTTTACCCCCTTCTTGATTATGTGTTCTAAGGCTTACAACTCACACTCCAAAATTGATTTTTGGATCTCACACTTAGGGTTGTAAGATTTCTTGATTTCCTACTCTTTTTGGGCTTAATCTATACTTTTTGTTTGGAGTATTATTTGAAAATTATTTGTGGTGTTTTTGAACACACTTGTCTTGTGTTTTGCGCTTGAACTTGATGTCATAAACCCTAGGAATTCTTTTCACTTATTGGGCTGAAACTTTAATTTATAAAGTGCATGAAAATTGCTTGAAACCATATCGTGTTTAATCCAAACTTGTTTAGTGGTTTCAATCTTGTGTTGTATCAACACATTTTAAAGGGTTTTGTGCTTAAAATTGATTTTCATAAACCCTAGGTTTGATTTGCACTAGTTTCAAGCTTAATTTTTAATTTTCATATAGTGCATGGTTTGGCCAATTAGAAACGCGAGTTTTGATTGCTCGGTTTCTAAATTAAGATTTGTGCTTAAGCATTGATTTCATTCATATCTTAGTCGAAGTTCTTGCATGCATAAGAATGGTTTAGCTTTAGGAGGTTTTTAAGAATTGGACTTATTGTCACTTTACTTTGTAAAACACAATTTTCATTGTATTCATCAAACTTTGATTATAAGACTTAATGTGATCTAAGTCGAGGGAAAATCATAGTCACGGGGTAAAATCCTAGTTTATGGTAGGTTGTTTTATAAGCACTTATTGCGATAAGGCAAGTGTAAAAGACCTAGTTGCAGTTAGGCGGTTGTAAAAGACCTAGTGAGTCTAGGCATACACGCCAGTTGAGACTAGATGGGAAGTTCTAATTGTACTTAGACATTCTAGGCTTAAGGGCTTAGGTTGTAATCACTTATTGAAGTATAAGTGGGGGTTAAAATCCTAATTGGGGTGGTTAGGTAGTGGATGTAGATTGACTGCATCGAACCGCTATAAATAGTGTGTCTCATTTTCATATCTTTTACCCATTTCTTGATTGCATTCATAGGTATTTGTTGTTGGTGTGTGTGTTATCATTGTTATTTAACATAAATTTTTAAAAGGGTGATAACATCTCGATACACCTAATTTACCCTCTATTGGGTGACATTCATTGATGGCGTGGATAAGTACTTATGAAAAGTAAAAAAATGTGGGGAGTGCTTTTGCGAATCACACTTATTGTAGTAGTTTTGGTTTTCACGTCAGCAGCATGTTAGCTAATCGCAAAAAATATAAAATGTAACCAAACGTACAAAATCTGCTTATTGTGTGCCATATCAGCAATAAGCAAGAGCATAAGCTGAACCAAACAGGCCCACTACCTTCATATTAGTAGGATTTCTTTCCTTTTTTATGATAAATCTTCTAATAGCTTCTTATTTAAGGAATTAAAATATTTGTCATTAGGAAGTTTTCAATTTTTTTATTTCTTTCTATTTAGATGTGTTTATGACACCCTATAAATATGTAAACCTTAATATAGTTTGAATAATGAATTGAATAATTGAATAAGAACTAAGTTTTTCTTCTTTGTTCAAATTTGAGTGTTAAGTTTCGGTGTAGAAACTTGTTATCTTCTTCTGAAGGCTTAATCAAGTGTTAGCCTTGTTTATTCTCGTTTTATTTGCTGCGTCAGTTGGTATTAGAGCAAGGTTTGCTTTCTTGTTCTCATGGTGGTTGATCCAATAGTGGTAAGTGGTGGTATTCATGACAGTGATCATAGTGCTGAGACCTCAAGATCGAGGATAGAAGATCAACAGGGGTCATTGAAAAATTTTGAGCAACGAGTGGATCTCAGATTCTGACGTTTAGAGCAACGCTTTGAAGAAATTGCAGATCAACTTGACGCTCTAAACGTAGATGCCAATAGAAATCAAAATGATTAAGGGGTTCGTACCGGAGATGAAGTAGCTCGTAGACATCCCGTCAGCATACCTGTTCCTGCAAACGAACATAGGTGATTAGTCTACGTTAACTTAGATGATTCTGATGATGAAAGTGATTTTCTTCTACCACCAATGCAACAAGTTGGTCATGGAAGAAATAACTATTATGGTGATGGAGACTGTGGCAACTTTACGCTGAAAATAGATATTCCATGTTTCAATGGTAATCTTAATATTGAAGAGTTGTTAGATTGGCTTGCGGAGATCGACAGATTCTTCGAATACATGGAGATCCCAGGGAGAGAAATAGGTGTGGTTGGTTGCATGTAGATTAAAAGGTGGAGCTTCTACTTGGTTGAAAAGATTGCAAAGTAGGAGAGTTCGTGAAGGATGAACACCATATAAAACTTAGTACTAGATGAAACAGTTAATGCAACAAAATTTTTTTTCTCCTGACTATGATCAAATCTTATTCCAGCAATACTAGAGATGTCGTTAGGGGCAAAATTCTGTTCATGAATATATTATGGACTTTATGAGATTGACACAAATAAGTTGATCGATACCTAGACGGATTGAAGCCGGTCATTAAACATAAAATAGGGGTGCAGATGTTGAGGAAACTATCTGAAACTCGTAACATAGCCTTGAAAACTGAATTGGCTTTCTAAGAAAGGTGCAAACATGATTATTCACGCAAAAATTATGGTAGGAATGGTACAACTAGTGACAAAAGTGGTTCGGTTCAAGATGCACCTACACATAACGAGCTATATAAAGATGAAAAGGCGGCTGCAAAACAAAAAGTCACAGAGACAGAGGATGAGCGAAAGTCTACAAACCTTTATGCAAGACCAACTGTAGGCAAGTGTTTCAAGTGCATGCAACCTGGTCACAAATCCAGTGACTGCCCTCTATGGATAGTAACCCATATGGTTGAGCGAGAAGATGAAGATGATGGCATTCCATGCGGCCCTGATGGAGATGAGAATGAGTAGAGTATGGCGAAGATAATGGGCAAAATTGTGTGGTGAGATGCATGATGCTTTGCCAAAGCATAAAGATCAGACTCAAAGGCATCAATTATTTAAAATGAGGTGCATTATCACTAATTGTTTATTTGATGTAATTATAGATAGTGGCAGTTGCGAAAACATTATTGGCAAGGGTGTTTTTGAGAGGTTAGGTCTGAAGGTTGAAAAACACTCTAATCCATACACTTCCATACACTATAAGTTAGGATTAACGTAACAGAAAAGTCTCATGTAACTCAAAGGTGCAAGGTACCATTCTCCATCGGAAAATATAGTGATGATATCTCTTTTGATGTTGTGGATATGGATGTGTCACTTGTTGTTTGGGAGACCTTGGCAGTTTGATGTCGTGGCTTAGCATGATGGCAGAGAAAATACTTACAAACTAGAAAAATGTGGCAAAAAGTTTACTTTGCTACCAATGAAAGGGAGTCCCAAAACCAAAGCTTCTAAAGTTGAGGGGCGAACTTTCTTCACCATTACACACTCGAATCAAGAGATGGCATTCACCGAGTCTAGAGAGATGCATGCTTTGATTGTGCAGCATGTACTAACAACTGATGCAGGCCAAGAACCGCAAGAGTATCCATATGTTATCAAGCCTTTGCTTGAGGAGTGCAGAGAGATGATTCCAGATGATCTAATAGACAGTTTTTACCATCATTGCCGCACATTTAACACTATATTGACCTGATTTCGGTGCAAGTTTACCAAATTTGCCTTATTATAGGATGAGCCCAGCTAAGAGTGAGATCCTCAAAGATAAAGTGGAACATTTGATGCGCAAGGGACACATCCAGGAGAGTATGAGTCCGTGTGCAGTTCCGACATTGTTGACACCATAGAAATATGGTAGTTGGAGGATGTGTGTTGATAGCGGGGCTATTAATAAAATCACTACTGGCTACAAATTTCCAATTCCACGGCTTGATATGCTAGATAGATTGCGTGGCTCTAAGGTGTTCATTAAAGTCGATATTCGAAGCGGGTACCACCAAATCAAAATTCGGCCTGGAGATGAGTGGAAGAGTGCCTTCAAGACTAAAGAAGGTTTGTATGAATGGCTCGTGATACCATTTGGGCTAACCAATGCTCCAAACACTTTTATTAGGCTCATGAATAAAGTATTCAAACTATTTATATGGAGGTTTGTGATAGTTTATTTTGATGTCATCCTTATTTATAGCCAGACAGAAAAGGAGCATGTCTTGCACCTCCGCCAAATGCTAACATCCTGGTAGGAAAATAAACAATACATCAACTTGAAGAAGTGCAACTTTGTGATAAACAAGTTGTTTTTCCTGGGGTACTTCGTTGGTGCAGATGGAATACACGTGGATGATTAGAATATCTAAGCGATTCGAGAGTGGCCTATACCCAAAACAATCACTGAAGTTTAGAGTTTTCATGGGATGGCGACATTTTATAGGAGGTTCATCAAAAATTTCAGTAGCATTGCAACACCTATTACTGAATGCCTGAAGAAGAAAAATTTCAATAGAATAATAAGACTGAAGCAAGTTTTGCCTTGCTCAATCAGAAGTTATGCACTGCTCCAATTTTAGCATTACAAAATTTCGATGAGTTGTTTGAAGTTGAATGTGATGTTAGTGGATTAGGGATTGGAGTTGTTCTTTCCCAAAGGAAACGACCAGTGGCATACTTTAGCGAGAAGCTCAGTGAAGCAAGAAAAAAGTGGACCCCGTATGACAAAGAGTTTTACTCTATTGTGCATGCCTTGAAGACATGGAAGCACTACCTATTGGGGTGTGAATTTGTCATCTATTCAGATCATGATGCATTGAAATATCTGAATAGCCAGAATAGAATCAACAAGGATATGCATGCTAGGTGGTCTTAATTTCTATAGGAATTTCCCTTCAAGTTGAGACACAAAGCTTGAGTGAAGAATAAAGTGACTGACTCATTGAGCAGACGTGAAGATTTGTTGGTGACCATGAGATAAGAAGTTGCGGGATTCGACACCATTAAAGAGTTGTATGCGATGGATGAAGACTTTTGAGATGTTTGGGAGAAATGTTTCACAGCCCGACCTATTGATGACTTTAACATTCATGACGACTTTCTTATGCGAGGCAATCAACTTTGCATTCCCCAATCATCATTAAGGGAAAAGCTGATTAAAGACTTGCATGGTGGCAGCCTGTGACGGCACGAATTTCCCCGTGCAATTGGGTACGCCCGGCTTAAACTCGTGCAGATCCCAAGTTATCACTTGGCAACCTGACGAGCCTAGTCAGCCTCCTATTTAATCAATTTAGTAATTTATGAAATAGTTATTGCAATAATACACAACGGAAGACTAAATAGTAATAACAAGCGGAAATAACTCAATCATGGAAAATATACATGATACCCGTCTCACCAAAAATGCCAAGTTCAATAATCCAAAAAACATAAGTATGAAACGATATACAAATTAGTAAAACATAAACACATACTATAGAGTCTCTCCAATCCCGCTGCTAGCCCTCAAAGTAGATCTTCTAGGTAGGGCCCCTTGCCCTTGCTGCTCTCCACCCTATCTGCACCCACTGTCACAAACTAGACGGTGAGCAACTGAAGAAATCGAAAGTAGTGCCAAAAGAATGTAACACTAATTTTTGATTTAACAACAAAACAATCTAAATATCATGCGGAAATGAAATAACAAGTAAGTAAATAAATCAATTGCATGATAAACAAACTGATAGATAAACAATCGAAATTTGCATGTTCTAAGATTCAAAAGAGGCCCATGAGTGGTCTAATTTCTTAGCAATATGACAAAGATCTCGCGAGATCTCCCCGGGCAATGTCGTAAAACTAGTGCAGCGTGAAATCGAGAGGCATCGCAACACCTCTCGAATCCAGTACTTAGTACACACAACACTAGGGGTGGTCAGTTACCCTTGCAGGAGGCACCCTCGTTGTCCCAGCTAGTGCGGGACCACATGATACCTTCGAGACACACACTCATGCCAAGAACATACAACCAAGAATGTGAAATAGAATATCAAAAAAGAGATTAATTCAACAATATCAATGAATAGAGGATGTATAAATCACATGTTATTTCCTTACTGGCCTACTAACATACACACATACAATGTACGTATGTACTTACTTGAACTAGCGCAACCCGGTGCCACTTTGAGACACTAACGCGTTTCCCACGGTTTCTTGACTACCTGATAAAGGTTTAAACCCCGAATGTTGATTTAGAGTTAGTACCTCTTCTTAGGGTGATTCTCATAAACTTGGTTTAAAACGATTAGTTTGAGTGACTCAAACAATTGCGAAAAAGTCATCCAATTGAGTCGTATTCGGGTTACGCGGTAAGCTTTTGGTCCCGCGATGTAACTGTGCCGTTTCATGATCAAAACCCATATACACCACAACCATGATTTCACATATTCACTCTAAAACGGTAAACATATATATACTTTCATAGATAGTGAGCCTTAACACCAAAACTGTTTCTTTGGGCCTTTATTAGGCCCAACACCAATTTCATACACACAAAACATCCCATTTGTTAGACTCTTGTTGAGATGAGTGTATTGGGCCCTTATTAGGCCTTAACACAATCCTGTAATCATTTTTAAATAGTGTCCATACCTATCATCTTTTTATTTATTCACAAACATACATAATACACATTATGGTCACACACACCCACATTTGATACACCCTACACTTGATGATTCTCACAATGCACACACACAACTATTGTGTACACCCCACTGTGGTGTACACACACACACTGTTATGTACACCCCGCTATGGTGTACACACAGTGAGATGTAACCCATGCATGCATACACACACCCAAAATCGTCACACATACACACATAAAATAATACAATTTGTGGCCACACACCCCACCCACACATAACACAGTTTATAATCACCCACCCAACACCCCAACTGTGGTGCACACACCCCATACTGTATGCACCCCACACATCACACACTCCACACACAACAACAAACATCTCGACGACAAAGAACAAGGAAGAAAGTAGAAAAAACGAAAGAAAGCACCCATATATAACGCACACAATGGGGTCACCTCCGGCAAGCAGAGTCGCCGGAGGGTGACCTCCGGTCAGCCTCGACTGGCACCAGTGCTGGTCATCCAAAATAATGACACAAACCGTCACCAAAACAGCCCCAAAATGGCCAAAACAGTGAGCATGGAAGGAGAACGAAAATGATGGAGAGAGAGAAGAGAAGCTCACCTAGTGATCTCCAGTGAGTGGTCGAGGCTCCAACGCCGTGGTAGGTGGCGGTGGTTACGGTCCATCCGGGGGGAAAGCGAGCTGCCACAGTGGAGGCCGAGAAAGGTGAGGGAGAGTACAAGCTGAGAGAGAAGAGGGAAAGAGAGGTGGAAGAGACTCACTTAGGCATCTCGGTGGGTGGTGGAGATGCCATTTCCATGGTGGGTGGTGGTCCAGCAGAGAGGGTGGTGACACAGCCTAGGGTGAGAGAGAGAACGTGAGGTCGAGAGGAGAAGTATGGACTACCCGAGAGGGAGAGTGAGAAAGAGAGAGAGGGATGTCGTCCCGGTCTCTGACCACCTCTGACTTGGTCGGAGGTCCGGTGGTTTAGTGATGGCAGTGGGGGAGAGTGGAGAGGAGAGGTGTGTGTGGGTGAGCCATTGGAGAAGATGATGAATAGTAGGGTTTTGGACAAAACGTTCTGTATATATATATATATATATATATATATATATATATATATATATATATATTTCCAAATGACCTTTTTGCCCTTGGACTAACACTTGTACATTTCTTGGACAGCTGCCCTTATAGGCCATTTACCTTATGATCACATCTCTACATACATACACATCTCGATGAAAATCCAGTGACTCTCCTTATCGAGCTGTGTTACTTTAACAATTTTTATCTCATAGTCCGTATGCTACGAGACTATTCAACTCCCACATTGATCTTACCTTTCTTCGGTCCGCATTTCTTTGAAATTTGGTTTGTTGCGCCCATTTTCTCGCCACATCCCATCAAGTAATTATTTAAATTATTAGAAAATTCATTTATTGGTATTCTTTATTGTGTTTTTATCCTCCGTTCAACTAGACGAAACCTCACTAAACCAAAAGTCGCCTGAACGGCTCAAGACCCGTAAAATACTAAAATACTAATACATTCATCACAAAATCATAACATTTACCTCGACGTTGACTCCCGAAGTTCGAAATACAGTCCAGTATTCACGTAGCCAGGTCACAATCCTGACAAATGTAACACAAGTCAGTAAAAAATTTAGGGTTGTTACTGTCTCCCCCACTTATTAGAATTTCATCCCCGAAATTTAAACTAATAAGTAACTAATTTACAAACTTACCGTAATCAAATAGGTAGGGAAAGTGCTTGCGCATGTAGGACTCTAACTCCCAGGTCAACTCCTCGTCTCCATGAAATTACCATTTCACAAGTACCGAAGGAATTTCCTTGTTCCTTAATGTCTTGACCTTGCGGTCAACAATCTTGATCGGCTGCTCCTCATATGTGGCATCGTCCTGCAACTCGATCTGGCTCAAGTCTACCGTCGGTCGCCGCCCTCCACTTGACTTGTCTAGTCGAAGCATCGAAATGTGGAATACTGGATGAACTCTGGCGACCATCTTCACAATCTTGAAGGGACCAACAAACCTCGGAGCGAGCTTCTCTTTGATTCCGAACCATTTGTGACCCTTCAGAGGTGAGACTTTCAGGTATACATAGTCTTCCAAGTCGTACTGAAGCTCATCGTGATACTGATCGTAGCATTTCTTTTGCCGTTCCTGGGCACCCTTAAGTTTCTGACGAATCTGCCATACCTTCTCAGTATGATCATCAACAATCTCAGGACCAACTGTCATAACATCCCCTGGCTCAGCCCTGCAAGAAGGTGATCTACAAGGCCTACCATAGAGCGCCTCGAACGGTTCCATACCAATACTTGCCTGATAACTATTGTTGTACACAAACTCGCACAAATGAAGGTACACTTCCCATGACCCACCGAATTCCAAAACACACATCCTGAGCATGTCTTCTAACACCTGGATCAACCTCTCGGACTGTTTGTCTGTCTGTGGATGGAACGTCGTACTCAACTCCAATCTGGTGCCAAACTGAGCCTACATGCTCTGCCATAATAATGAAGTGAACTGCATCCCTCGATCTGATACAATCGATAACGGAACTCCGTGCAATCTGACAATCTCGCGCTCGTAGAGGATGCTCAGTATGTCAACTCTATGTGTAATGGATACCGAGCAGATTTCGTCAATCGATCCACAATTACCCAAACGCTGTCGTGACCACGAGGAGATCGGGGCAAGCCACTGACGAAATCCATAGCAATGTGCTCCTACTTCCATCGAGGAATAGGTAGGGTCTGCAGTAATCCTCCGGGCTGTCGATGCTCAGCCTTCATGCGCTGGCATATCTCTTACGCTCGAATAAACTCCGACCCATCGGATTTCATCCCTGGCCACCAAAAGATACATCGCATGTCGACGTACATCTTGGTTCGACTCGGATGCACAGAAAAACGGGAACGATGAGCCTCCTGAAGTATCTCGATGCGTAAGTCAGCCGACAATGGAATCCACAGTCGCCCACAATACCTCAAGCAAGAGTCTATCGACCGACTCCAATTTGGATATTTTGAACTGTTTGCCATCTCACTGTAACGCTGGTACGACTTATCGCCTTGCTGTCCCTTGAGAACAGTCTGCAATCTCATCTGACCACACATCTGTATCCTGGTAGTCGTCGGCACGTTCGCTGAACTCATCATCTCGGCCGCCTCAAGTAACGCATACTCGTGAGTCATATGACATACAACTACCTCTGCATCAGATCCTCTGCGGCTCAAAACATCGGCAACAACATTGGCTTTCCCCAGATGATACTCAAGTGCGAAATCGTAGTCCTTCAGGAATTCAAGCCAACGTCTCTGTCTCAGGCTGAGTTCCTTCTGAGAAAACAAGTACTTCAAGCTCTTGTGGTCTGTATACAACTCGAAGCGCACGCCATACAAATGGTGTCTCCAAATCTTTAGTGCAAATACGATCGCCGCTAACTCTAAGTCATGGGTCGGGTAGTTCCTCTCATGAGCTTTCAACTGTCGAGATGCATAAGCGATAACTCTGCCCTCTTGCATCAGCATACCACCCAAACCAATCTTCGACGCATTGGCATACACGACTAAGTCTTTCCTGGTCTCGGGCAATGCTAAGACAGGTGCAGTTGTCAATTTCTCCTTCATAGTGGAGAATGCCTGCTCACACTCTTTGTTCCAATCAAACCTTGCGTTCTTCTGCGTCAGTTTCATCATTGGTGTAGCAATCTTGGAGAAATCCTGCACAAATTGGCGATAGTAACATACTAACCCCAAGAAATTGTGAATCTGAGTCTCGGTAGTCAGAGTAGGCCACTCGATTGCGGCTCTAATCTTCTCTAGATCAATGGCAACACCGTCAGTTCCAACTATGTGCCCTAAAAATCTGACCTCTGGTAGCCAAAACTCGCACTTGCTAAACTTAGCATAGAGTCGGTGGTTCCTCAGAGTCTGCAACACTGCTCATAGATGTCCCTTGTGCTCTTCATGAGCCCTGGAATAAATGAGGATGTCGTCGATGAACAATCACGAATCGATATAAGAAATCCCTCACACTCGGTGCATCAGGTCCATGAACATCGCTGGTGCATTAGTCAATCCGAACGGCATGACTGTGAACTAGAAGTGACTGTATCTCGTGCTAAATGTTGTATTCTCTTGATCTTCAGCCCTGATCTTGAGCTGGTGATATCTTGACCTCAGATCTATCTTAGAAAACCACTGCGCTCCGGTTAACTGATCAAACAAATTGTCAATGCGCGGTAACGAATACTTATTCTTCACTGTAACCTTATTCAATTGCCTGTAGTCGATATAAAGCCTCCATGTGGAGTGAAAGGCAGTACTTTTTCTCCATCCTAGAACACTAAAAGCTACACTGATGTCATACAAAACATGACCAGTTCAATTAAGGGGAAAGGGAAGTTGAAGTACCTTAAAAGTATTTTGGATAAATCTCCAAAATCAATGATTATAAGCTTTCTCTAAATCAATTTCCATTGTCATTATCCCTGCTTTGCCCTGCTTCCTCCGCATTTGGTGAATAATCTACTGGGCTAGAATGATGCTATCGATTGTACTCCTTCCTGGTACAAAGCTATGTTGGGACGCACTGATCATATCTGAGAGGAAAGGTCACATCCTCTGAACTATCACCTTTGTTAGTAATTTATAAGTCACGTTGCAAAGGCTTATTGGTCTGAATTGCGTGATGAGTTATTGGCGAGTCTCTTTAGGGATGAGCACGATGAGTGTCTCGTTCAAGCCAGGATCGAAATATTGTGTCTTCCATGCAACCTACAACGTCACTGTAACGAAAACCATTGATTCCAGGTGCCTTCAAAGGCATCATAGTATTTAGAGCGGCTAGGATTTCCTCACAGGTCAAGAGCAGAACCAGCTGTCATTGCCTCAGAGAAGGCAAAGAGATTGAAATCAGGGGCATCTTGTATGGTACTAAGGGCATCGGGATCCGTAATGTGCGACGTCAATTTTCACTTCCGGAGCTGCCCAGCCTAAACCATAACCAAACCCCTCGAGATGACCTAACAAATTAGGTTATGATCTAGTAAGCCTTAACCTGTAGAACATATACAACTTCTAGACAACTATGGACCAATTTAAAACTTTGTGGAAATATAATCTAGACCACTAAACATAATAAGTTGCGGAATAACTTAAGTAATTCATTCATACATCAAATGGAAAGTCTGTAAGTCTTACCAGCCTCCTTGGCTTAAACTAAACACTACCCAGTCAACCTTATTTTATTACAAGTTTTAAACCAAAAACAATAATAATATATAGCAATGAGGCTCATACAAGTAGAAGGTGTCACAGGTCCTGAGCCTTATTCTCTTCCCTATACCTAATGCAGATGTCGAGGTACCTAGAAATGTTAAGTAGGGTAAGCAAAATCAAAAGGATCAGTAAGCGGTGATTCGCCTGACCATCAATTATCCAAGTTATACCAAATACATTAAAACTAGCGTACAATAATAGATAAGAGATGCAGGAATCATAAACACAACTTAGGGATATCAAGGAAGACATCATCATAATAAGCAAGAATAATAATATAAATGTAAGTCATTGTTCCATTGTGCATATACTCATGACATATACCACTTCAAACCCCGTGACCGATTTCCCACCATGAAAAAAAGCAAATCCCCGAATCGACTGTTTGCAAGTCGTTCATTTTGATGATAGCCTAAGTCATGTCGAGTTACGTCCCGTAGTAGCTGATTTGCATTCATTATCAACATGCAGACACCGATGGCGGATTCACACGGCGGTGGAGACACCTGCACCACCGGCAGTCAGCCTCCTGCTATATCAGCCAATGACTACCTGAAACTATCTAACCGTGTAGCGGTTTAGGGACAGTAGCTAGTTGACTTCATCACGTTCATGATGACATGCATGACATCATTGATACCAGTCGCCCCTACTATCACTCCAGCTACTACTACTCCAGCGCCCACTACTTCAGAGACTCCAACTGCACCAGCCACTATAGCTACCAAGCCACTGGCACCAGCACCACCGATAGAGCCAAAAGTACCACATCTACCACAGTTACCGATCGTTATTGTGTTAATAGCAGATGCAGTGGAGGACTCACCCACTCCTACACATACTACTTATGAGACCACTAGCTTGTCGAGGGACGCCAAGCTAGTGAAGGAGTTTATCAGACTCAGACCGACATTACAGGAGAGAAGGATAATGAGAAAATTTAGAAGTGGATCCTCTCTCAGGAGAAGTTATATTTGTTACTGGGCATTGAGGACCAACTGCAGCTAGTCCTTTCATACTACAAGCTGGAGAAGGGTGCATAATTTTGGTGGTGCACCATAGAGGCAAGCCGGGCCAGCTTCACTTCTTGGGACGACTTCAAGAAAGAGTTCTACAAACAATACTTTTTGGCATCGATGTTGCAAAGATTGAAGAAGAAGTTCATGAGTTTGATGTAGGTAGAGGGAGAGTCAGTAATGTTGTACCGCGACAGATACGACTTCCTGAGGCAGTTCGCGGGGGATTTAGTCAAGAATTATGCAGAAGATGCTTTTTACTTTAGAGAAGGACTGAGTCCTGACATTGCTAGACACGTGGTCAGCATTGGAGCTCGCTCTTTACATGAGATGTACGAGAGAGCACTTGCACATGAGACATGAGTTGGGCCGAGAGGAGGACAGAGCAGCAAAAGATACAGGCCAAGGCTCAAACTACGAGAGGAGACGAAGAGGCAAGGGACAGAGGATATGGTACAGGCTCCGAGGGGCGAGGCACCTGTTGTCCCTATATCAACAGTACCATACGCATTTCACCCTACTCTCACACAAACTTTAGTTAGCAAAGCTCCCTTGCCACCTCCCACCATACAAGCATTGCACGACAGTGATAGTAGGGTGGTCGGGACAGAGGCAAAGGCCGAGATATGCATCGATAGGGCTAGAGGTAGACTTAGGGTCAGGCACAGGAGTCTGGGTAGCATTGTCCAATTACCTATTTGAGATGTGGCCAAATGAGACACATGCCCAGGGAGTGCATACTGCCAACGACACCTCACTCGCAACAGGGCAAAGAGGGAGTTCACATGGTCGCACAGCCAGACTCCGAGGCTATGCATAGTCTAATTAAGGGTACGTTTTCTATTTATGGTAGAGATGCACATGTATTATTTGATTATGCATGTACTGTTTCCTTCACTGTTGGTCACATGGTAGGCATCCTAGGATTGACACCTATTAGACTTATAGTACATTTGATTTTGATTACCGCAGCTGGGGATAAGGTTTACTCTAACAGTCTAGTTGAAGAATGTCTAGTAGAGATAGGCGGGATAGAGTTACTTACGAACTTCAGAGTTCTTGAGTTCTTAGAGTTTGACGCGTTGTTAGGGATGTATTGGTTAGCAGCTTATGAACTTCATATCGACTGTTACCGTAAGGCAGTGATATTTGAGATCTCAGGGTGTCTGATATTCATTTATCGAGGTAGTACACTGAGAACCAGTACAATGAGAGGTCGACTTGCTTCTAATGAGGAGATGGAAACTCTGGTAGCATTATATACAGTAACAGAGACTCAGGGACCCAGACTTGAGGATATACCGGATGTTCAAGAGTTCCCATATGTTTTCCCAAAGGATTTGTCTAAACTACCGCCGCCATGAAAGATAGACTTTATCATCGACTTATTACCAGGTACCAGATCGATCTCGATACTGCAGTATTGCATGGCTCCTAAAGAGTTAGATGAGTTTGCTTTAGGATTTGGGGAAGAATGGATTCATCACACCTTCTATGTCACCATAGGGAGTGCCAGTTCTTTTTGTGAAAAAGAAGGACGAAAATTTGAGATTATGCATCGAGTATATACAGTTGAACAGAATGACAGTTAGAAACAAGTACCCACTTCAGCAGATAGTTGATTTGTTTGATCAGCTGAGAGGAACGCATATTTTATCCAAGATAGACCGAGATTAGGGTATCATCAACTTATGATTAAGGATGAAGATAGGTTCAAGACGACATTCAGCACTATATATGGACACTACCAAGTCACGATTATTCCCTCGCCCACGCCATGTTCATGGATTTGATGCACCGAGTAGTCAGACTATTTCTTGACCGCTTCATGATAGTTTTCATCGACGACACCTTGATATATTCAAGGACACAAGAGGATCACAAACATCACCTCAGGGAGACATTACAAACTTTGTGGGAGTACCGACTCTTCGCGAAGTTCAGTAAGTGTGAATTTTGGCTTGCAAAGGTAAAGTTCTTAGTTCATGTTGTTAGAGTAGCAGGGATTGCAGTTGACCCAGCCAAGAATCAGGCGATTATGGATTGGCCAACACCGACATTAGTGACGGAGATCAGGAGTTTTCTGGGTTTGGCAGGCTACTATTGTCGATTTGTAAAAGATTTCTCAAATATTGCTTCACCGACTACCTGATTGACACAAAATGACATCGTGTTTGAGTAGATTAAGAAGTATGAGGGTGCATTAGCTCAGTTAAAGAAAACATTGACTATTGCGCCAGTGTTGGTGTTGCTAGAGGCTGGACAGGGATTCTTAGTATACACGAATGGTTCTCATACAGATCTAGGTTGCATGTTGATATAGGGCATTGGTGTTATGGCTTACACTTTGAGACAGTTGAAGATACATGAAAGAACTATCCCACATATAATCTGGAGTTAGAAGCGGTCATATTTGCGATGAAGACGTGGAGGTATAATTTGTGTGGAGAGATTCACACTCTTCACTGATCACAAAAGTCTGAAGTATCTCTTCACACAGAAGGAGTTGAATATGAGACATCGCAGATGTTTGAGTTCTTGAAGGACTACAACTTTTCCTTGGAGTATCACTCAGGGAAAGTGAATGTAGTCGCAGATGCGTTAAGTAGGAGACCGACTTGAGATGCCGAGTTTGTCAGATGTCATATGACGCGCGAGTACGGGTTACTTGAGGCATCAACGATAGCGTGTCAGTCATATGATCCTACCGATACTCAGGTGATGATTTGTGCTTAGGTGAGGCTACAGACTGTGTCTATACAGAGAGTGTTAGAAGGTCAGAGGATTGACAGGTTATACTAGAGATTCAGTGAGTTGGCATAGAGTGCAGAGTGTACAGATTGAGCAGAGATATCGGATCAGTGTCTGAGATACCTTGGCAAATTATGGACACCGGAGGTGCCAAAGATGAGAAAAGAGATTCTTTAGGAGCCATACCATTCCTGATTCATCGTTCATCCAAGCAGGGCTAAGATGTATCATGACATGAGGAGACACTTCTGGTGGCCTGGGATGAAGGCGTGTCAGAGTTCATCAAGAATTGTGGGATTTGTCAACAGGTGAAGGCCGAGCATCGCAGATCTAGAGGGTAATTACAGTCGTTTCCCATTCCATGATGGAAATAGGAAGACATCTCCATGGATAACATCCATAGACAAATCGATGCCTTTATGTTCAAGGTAATCCATGCATAACATCCATAGACAAATCCTCCCGAATATTTTCTGGAATTGGTAATGGCATGTACAAACCAGTTTTTTGAGATTACCCTTTTGTTGTTTGACATAAGCAACAACCCTGCAAAAATCTAGTAACATCCCTTCACATATGTGGCCAAATATATCTCTCACCAATAGTAGAAAGAGTTTTATCATGACCCAAGTAACCCATTAGGCCGTGTAACAACCCCAAATTTTTGACTGACTTGGGTTACACTTGTCAAGATTGTGACCCGTCTACGTGAATACTGGACTGTATTTCGAACTTCGGGAGTCGACGCCGAGGTAAATTTTATGATTTTGTGATGAATGTATTAGTATTTTAGTATTTTATAGGTCTCGAGTCGTTCAGGCGACTTTTGGTTGAGTGAGGTTTCGTCTAGTTGAACGGGGGATAAAAACACAATAAAGAATACCAATAAATGAATTTTCTAATAATTTAAATAATTAGTTGATGGGATGTGGCGAGAAAACAGGCGCGGCAAACCAAATTTCGGAGAAATGCGACTGAAGAAAGGTAAGATCAATGTGGGAGTTGAATAGTCTTGTAACATACGGACTATGAGATAAAATATGTTAAAGCAGCGCAGCTCGATAAGGAGAGTCACTGGATTTTCATCGAGATGTGTATGTATATAGAGATGTGATGATGAGGTAAATGACCCATAAGGGCAACTGTCCAAGAAATGTACAAGCGTTAGACCAAGGGCAAAAAGGTCATTTGGGGTTATATATATACAAAACATTTTGTCCAAAACCCTACTATTCATCACCTTCTCCAACAGCTCACCCACACACACCTCTCCTCTCCACTCTCCCCCACTGCTATCACCAAACCATCGGACCTCCGACCAAGCAAGAGGTGGTCAGAGACCGAGACGACGTCCTTCTCTCTCTCTTTCTCACTCTCCCTCTCGGCCAGTCCACACTCCTCCTCTCGGCCTCACGTTCTCTCTCTCACCCTCGGCTGTGTCACCACCCTCTCTGCTGAACCGCCACCCACCATGGAAATGGCATCTCCACCACCCACCGGAGACGCCTAGGTGAGTCTCTTCCACCTCTCTTTCCCTCTTCTCTTTCGGCTTGTACTCTCCCTCAACTTTCTCAGCTTCCACTGTGGCAGCTCGTTTTCCCCCGGCTGGATGTCAACACCGCCACCTACCACGACGTTGGAGCCTCCACCACTCATTGGAGATCACTAGGTGAGCTTCTCTTCTCTCTCTCCATCGTTTTCGTTCTCCTTCCATGCTCATTGTTTTTGCCATTTTGGGACTATTTTGGTGACGGTTTATGTCACTGTTTTGGATGACCGGCACTGGTGCCGGTCGAGGCTGACCGGAGGTCACCCTCCGGCGACTCTGCTGGCCGGAGGTAACCCCATTGTGTACGTTATATGTGGGTGCTTTCTTTCATTTCTTCTTCTTTCTTCCTTGTTCTTTGCTGTCGAGATGTTTGTTGTTGTGTGTGGAGTGTGTGATGTGTGGGGTGCATACAGTATTGGGTGTGTGCACCACAGCTGGGGTGTTGAGTAGGTGATTATAAACTGTGCTATGTGTGTATGGGGTGCGTGGCCACAAATTGTATTATTTTATGTGTGTATGTGTCACGATTTTTGATGTGTGTGTATGCATAGGGTGTACATCTCACTGTGTGTACACCACGGCAAGGTGTACACAGCAGTGTGTGTGTGTGTGTACACCACAGTGGGGTGTACACAACAGTTGTGTGTATGCATTGTAAGAATCAACAAGTGTGGGGTGTATCAAATGTGGGGTGTGTGACCATAATGTGTATTATGTATGTTTGTGAATAAATAAAAAGATGATAGGTATGGACACTATTTAAAAATGATTATAGGCTTGTGTTAAGGCCTAATAAGGGCCCAATACACATATCTCAATAAGAGTCCAACAAATGGGATGTTTTGTGTGTATGAAATTGGTGTTGGGCCCAACAAAGGCCCAAAGAAACAGTTTTGGTGTTAAAGCTCACTACCTATGAAAGTATATATCTGTTTACCATTTTAGCGTGAATATGTGGAATCATGGTTGTGGTGTATATGGGTTTTGATCATGAAATGACACAGTTACACCGCGGGGCCACAGCCTCACGGCGTAACCCGAATACGACTCAATTGGATGACCTTTTCGCAATTGTTTGAGTCGCTCAAACTAACCGTTTTAAACCAAGTTTATGAGAATCACCCTAAGATGAGGTACTAACTCTAAATCAACATTCGGGGTTTAAACCTTTATCAGGTAGTCGAGAAACCGTAGGAAACGTGTTAATGTCTTGGAGTAGTACCGGGTTGCGCTAGTTCAGGTAAGTACATACGTACCTTGTATGTGTGTATGTTAGTAGGCCAGTAAGGAAATAACATTTGATTTATACATCCTCTATTCATTGATATTGTTGAATTGATCCCTTGTTTGATATTCCATTCAACATTCTTGGTTATATGTTCTTGGCATGAGTGTGTGTCTCGAAGGTATCATGTGGTCCCGAACTAGCTGGAACAACGAGGGTGCCTCCTGCAGGGGTAACTGACCACCCCTAGTATTGTGTGTACTGGGTATTAGATTCGAGAGGTGTTGCGATGCCTCTCGATTTCACGCTGCACTAGTGTTGCGAGATCTTTGTCGTATTGCTGAGAAATTAGACCAATCATGGGCCTCTTTTGAATCTTAAAATATGCAAATTTCGATTGTTTATCTATCAGTCTATTTATCATGCAATTGATTTATTTACTTACCTGTTATTTCATTTCCGCATGATATTTAAACTGTTTTGTTGTTAAATCATAAATTATTGTTACATTCTTCTGGCACTACTTTCGATTTCTTTAGTTGCTCACCGTCTAGTTTGTGACGGTGGGTGCAGATAGGGTGGAGAGCAGCAATGGCAAGGGGCCCTGTCTAGGAGATCTACTTTGAGGACTAGCAGCGGGATTGGAGAGACTCTATAGTATGTGTTTATGTTTTGCTGATTTATATATCGTTTCATATTTATGTTTTTGGGATTATTGAACTTGGCATTTTTGGTGAGACGGATATCATGTATATATGTTTATCAAATTGTACATGAATACTCAAGGTTTTCCACACTTATAGAATTCCTATATTTCCCTTGATTGAGTTATTTCCCCTTCTTATTACTATTTAGTCTTCCACTGTGTATTATTGCAATAACTCTTTCATAAATTACTAAATTGATTAAATAGGAGGTTGACTAGACTCGTCAGGTTGCCAAGTGATAACTTGGGATCTGCATGGGTCTAGGCCGAGCGTACCCAATTGCACGGGAAAATTGGGCCCGTCATAGTTGGTATCAGAGCCTAAGTTTATAACGACCTGACTCTTGATTTAAAACACAAACCATTAAGACAGCGGAAGTTAGGAATGGTTGAACTTAGAGTGGAAAACCCTACGATCCTAAATAGAACTTTGGTTTGGAGGGACGAGTTAGGATAAGTCGAATGTGATGTTTATACATATTATGATTGCTGATTGTAATATATTGTATGCGGTAGCTATCCATTGATCCGAGAAATTCGTTTTCTTGTTCAGACGACGATGGTGGATCAACCAGTTCTGAGCGACGATATCGGCATGATTTTGTCACGATGCCTTGAGGAGATATGTACATTATCTCAGAGAGCCGCGATGCAGGACCAGAGATTTGAGGAGTTAGTGTGGTCACTAAGGACACCTGCATAGGCTACCACGACACCATCGACTCCGACTACGCTTTTGTCGCCTATTTCTACCACTCAGGGGACGGAGACTCCAGTGGCTACGGCTTCCACAGCACCGATTCCAATTGCAATTGTTTCAGGGACTACAATTGCACATATAGTACAAACTGAGGGTGCTACACATCCGATTCAGACTGAGGAGAGAATTTAAGAGGCAATGGAGAGAATTTAAGAGGCACGACCCAGTTAAATTTTTCGGTGGTACAGACGTAGCAGTGGCAGAGCTTTTTCTGAAGAATCACGAGAAGATTCATACTATCATCGCGACTGAGGATCATATGAGGGCGACGATTTCCTCATCTATGCTATAAGGGGAGGCAAATGATTGGTGGACTACCATTGTCACTACCCGAGGCATACCACGAGACTGGATCGATTTCAAGACCCAGTTTAGCTAGAAATACTTCCCACCGACAGTGTTACGGACGAAGAGCGAGTAATGGACTGCATGGGCAGGTTTATTCAGTTGTTACCTTATGTCGGAGGTAGCAGATTCAGAGGTCGATCGTATCTACTATGTCACAGAGGGTTTGCTACCGGCTATTGGAGGTTCAGTTGTTACTACCGAGCCAGAGACTCTTCAGAGAGCATACGAGTAGAGTCTAGCTAGAGAGAGTTATCTAATTTCTCACCCAGAGGAGGCGAGACTGGTCAGACTGAAGACTAGATCAGAGGATCATCAGGACAAGAAAAGGAGGAAGAACAAACTTCGTTACCGAGATTCTAAAGCTCCAAGTGTAAGATCCATTGCACCACCTACTCGACCGGCACGGACGACTCCACCAGTGCCAAGCTTTGCTAGTCATCGTCCATAGCCTACGAGACCTGTACAGCAATCACAGGGACAGCCTATGGCGAGCAGAGATTCTGGCAGAGGTGGTAAATAGAGACAGACACAAAGGTCAGGGCAGACTCAGACTCAAAGATCTACACAGAGTCGAGGACAGGGTCAGACTCAGGGTACACAGGATACGCGTACATGTTACAGTCGCGCTAAGGGCACCCCGCAATCTTCTTAGGGCACCCCGCTGATTAGGGCACCCCGCTGATTAGGGCACCCCAACAATTAATCAGGGCACCCTGGTACTTTTACCAAAATACCTTTTCATTTGAAGTGTGAGCACCCCACCACCAAATCGAATAAAAACCTTTCTTTTCTCCCTTCCATCATGACATTAATACCTCAATATACCAAATCCTCTCACTTTCTTGCTTGTTTAAAGTTGATTCATTATTTTTATGGTCTGACGATGTGTTTAACTTCAATCCCGTAGTGTTCGGTCACACAGGGCCGTGATCTGTCTTTTCGTCTCGGACGTCCATTACTAATACCATTGTCTAAGTGTCGGTTTATATCAATCGACACCTAAGTGAGAAAGCCCTTAGACCACGTGACTGTGTATCACCGAGACTACAGGTTTTGGTCTAGGTGAGATGTTATCGAGACATTAAGCTATGTCTCGGTTGCTTCCAACCGAAGTTTAATAAAAAATTACGTTTGAGATTAAACTCGGTTGGTAATAACCGACACCTTTTGTTAGTTATAGGTTATAGGGTACCAAGACACTACAATATGTCTTGGCCTTGTGTGATCGATAAATTCGCATCCGTGGTTCACCTTCGAAAATGGAAAAAAAAAACACATAAAAACTAACTTGTCATGTGCGATATCCGCTCCCACTCATTTTCTTCAACCATTAGACTCTAAAAACACTTAAAACTCGTCGAATCTCTGGGCAGTGACGGATCGTCAAACGCGATTGACAAGGGTTACTGCACACTTTTTGATCAACAAACACGATGGTCGGCCCGCGACGGATCGACTTGACTTCGTAAAAAATCGAGTTTTCAAAAGCAGGGTGCCCTGAGAGGGCATTTGAATGAGCATGTAAATTGTTGAGTTGGATGAGTGCATTTTGTCAATTGATTATAAAACTAGTTTTAATTAAAAATGACTGGGTGCTCAGAGATGATTGCGGGACTCTAGTTTAATCACTGGATTCGCCCGATGCAAACGGATGCCAACACCTTTCCCAATCTGCAAAAGAATGCAAGCTGGCATCTGAAACCCTTTACGTGCCTCGAGGAATTGTCCCGAGGCACGTCGAGTATGGTGGGCATGTGAGGGTAGTCGCTTGGATTAGAATTTCTTTTCATTACCCTTTGTAGATTGGATCACCACAAACTGTTTTGGAGGTGGCAGCCTTGGTCCCGTTCGCTTTCTCTCTGCGCTATAGATAGTTTGGACATCCGCAATGCTTCGCTTTTCCAGGGAACGCAATGGCCAATTGGAGAAATTATTGCCAAACGACGTTGGCTTCGTGAGGATTTGGAGCAAATTGAGGCCACCAAACCAGTGGGTACAAAACCACCATCGTTAAAGTGGGTGGTTTGCTAGCCTCGTCCACCACAATGGATGAAGCTGAATACAGATGAGGCTTCTAAGGGAAATCCTGGTACAACCTCTTTTAGATGTGTTCTTCGTAACTCATATGGCTCTTGGTTATTGGGATGCATAGGTAATATCGGATTCAGCACGACGTCATCGCTGAGCTCTGAGTGATACGTGAAGTCCTTCGTTTAAACAAGCAAACCAACGTTTCTCAACTAGTGCAAGAATTGAATTCTCTGGTGGCCCTGACTTTGTTGAAATTGGATGACCAACACTCCACCCTGCGGCAGCACTCCTCCTTGACTACAAGGAACTCCTTAACTCTTCTTGGATTGTCCATCTTCAACATGTGTTCAGGGAAGCAAATCAAGTTGTTGATGCTTTAGCAAATAGAGCAACACGTATAGATGAGTTTTTGTACACGCTCACAGTGATAGCAGCGTGTTTAATTTAGGAGAAGAAAAATTGAGAAGCAAACTGAAAAACAACGAAAAATAAATAATAGAGGACACAAAAAATTTACGTGGTTCGGTCAATATGACCTACGCCCACAGGCGAGATCTCTATGGATTAATTATATCAATGAGAACTGATTACAAGAGAACAGAACAATAAAAACATACAACTCTCTTAGTGTGTATTTACTTCAAACAGGGCACTCCATTTTATACATGGAGTTGTTGGCAGTTGAGGGATTATGAAGTGGCATATGACCAGGGACTGTTTTTCCAAACATATGACCTCAGACTGTTTTTCCAAACATGGCAAACATGGCTTCACACATGTTGAAATATCTCAATTGATTATTCAGTTAATATCTCTACAAAATCTCAACAATTCTCCCACTTGAAGTGACGTTCTCAAACAAACAAGAAATTCTCGCCATTACCTATCTATTACTTTGCTTTAAGCCCAAGAGAAGTGCAACAGTAAGTGAACTTCTCTTTTGCAACTAGTTTTGTCAACATATCTGCAGGATTAGACTTTGTACTGATTTTATGCAATAAGATTTGTCCATCTTCAACTACCTTTCGAACAAAATGATAACGAACTTTAATAAAGTATCCAAAATATCCAAGAACAACAAATAATTAAATAAATGGCCTTGAACGTATAATCAACAAATAAATAAATCATCACTAATTTAATCACGATAAAACCATGACCCGCCGGTCATACGATAATAAAATGGAGTTCTTAGCACAACCCAGTGCTTAATAATAGGCTTACAATGACTACACCTTAACTCAGTAAACAGGCATACCCTTTTCCAAGCTTTTTAGTTCTAAGAGTACCCGTAATCCCTCGAGGCTTTCGTAGATACATTCTACTCCCATAAACACGGTCGTCATCGCAGACTAGCCCATGCTCAAGCATATAGCCATAACCAAGATGAAAAATCATGCGTGACCACCAGCAGTCACCGCATACGATAAGATAATCGATAAGATACATGCCATGAATTTAAAGTGTAACTTTCTCACCTGAAAATACACACTCCGACTTTCGGACGCACCAATTCAACCTGCCTAGCTTCCCGATGCCCGAGCTACGGTTCCCTAGTCCCTGAAGTGCATTTATAGTGTTTTATATTATTTAAAAACACATTGTGTAATTTTTATAATATTATACCATATATTCAAATTTTCAGTTGTGGTACCTCTCCCGGACTATGTCGGGGTTCTAAAATGCTGAAAAAGTTTTGAAACCACTTTTCTACATTTTTCTCAATTTCTTATATTTTCTATAGTTTTTCCCAATTTTTCTGGAATTTTCCAACTATTTCCCTATTTTCCAGAAATAATATATAAAAAATATAAAATATATTTTATTTAATTTTTTAATTATTTTTTAAATGGGGTCCCCTGGACCGATCCGGCATGGGTCAGGGGACACACGCGAGGAACCGGTGTGTCACCGGGTCTATAGCTGTACTAGATCATAGATTAGTCTCCTATCTTTTATAAACCAAGGATTAATGAAATCAATCCCAAGTTGTATTGTGAAGACCGTAAAGCTGAATACCTAGATTTTCTTCCATTGCATTACTTTATTTCTAAAGTTTTCAAAGTGTTCAAAAGTTTTACAAAATCCCCTATTTTCTCTTCTCTCCTTGAAACTTAAGTCAGTTACCTAGTCCTAGAGGTTCGACCCCGAGCTTGCCACTACTGCTGTCTTTTGTAGTTTTTACTGGAAACCTATAAACTAACTCAATTACCTTGATAAGAGTCTCTTACTTCAGCCCCTAGCTCCTTAACTTACTGGATTTCTCCTCTTTTACACCTCCAAATCAGATCCTCAAGTTCTCCTAACCCAGATCTCTCAATTGCATGTACTATCTTCATTTGTGTTTTCAAGCAAAACCCACCCATCATTTCATATTTATATGTTTTTCATTTCATCAATTGTGCTATGCGGACCTCAAGGACAATCTAAGGTCTCTCTTCACCCAGTCCAGCAGTTCCAGTGACACTGAACTGTGACACAATTTCTTTGTACTCATCAACTTACACATCTTTATGTATATCTATAGCAATTGAATTTCTCTACAACTATAGCCCTTGATTAATTTAATTAATTTGTCACATTGATTCCTATAGTTAGTATATAGACCTTTTTAATTAAATTTAATTTATGTCCTACTAACTCTTAACTACCCGACAGCCAATGCCCCGTACCTTGGCTACCCAACACCCGGTACCCATACCTGAGACACACTTCGAGTTAAATACCCGATTTATAACTTTGCCCTATATCAACTTACACACATGTGATGTTTATATAAAATAATAATAAATTCTCACATCACAATAATAGATAGACAACATACACAAATAATACAATATAACCTGGGTAGTCATATCTGAGTCAACCCAGTTGTCCATGTAACGCTCTAATTAACCCGTTAATCACTGAATTTAACACTAATCCTGATTAAATTAATTTGGGCCGTTACAGTTGCTATAAAATCTCGGGTGGAGTGTATAGCAAAGACACTTAGTCCAACACTTAGATCTATTCAGATATAATTAGATGATATTTTCATCCCCGTTGCGATCATCAGATTCACTATTGACAATAGTCACTTCTCTACGTATGTATCCGTACTGACGATTATGAGTGCATTTACATTTATACGGTTGGATTTACCCATTCTAGATCTCGTAGGCATATTTAAGTTCACATATTGTTTGATGTTTTATTCTTTGATTGACCATCGCCTTTTGTATAGTAATAAAAGTAAATTATTTTGGAAGATACTAGAATGACACTCTAAAGTCATACCCTAGTGACGTGGCGTGTGGGTTCCATTTAAAATGATAATAGGCACGTAGATCCCAGTGCATAACACACCAGGTGTGTATCCCGAGTGAGCGCGGATGGCTACCAAATATGTAGGCCCACATGCTACGTCATAGAGTGTGACTTTGGGGTGTCATTCTAGCATTTTCCAATTATTTTACAACGCTTTCTCACCATGCTCAAATTAAATAAGGGAGTGGCTAAATGGACTTTAGTTTTTATTGAACTTACCCTACAAAATTTTTGCAATGCCATTTCTGTTTTGCCCCTGCAAAATGACCATGTTGCACTTGATATAGAAAGGCTTTTACTTACCCATACCCCACCTCCAAAACATACAACCACGCATCTCTCTCTAATCTCTCTCTATCCAGCCCTCACCACCGCAAATCCAACGATTCTCTGTCCTATCACGTCTAAAACCCTTCGTTTAGGCATTTTAATCTATTTTGTAAGTCGATTTCTAATTTTCTTGTTATATGTTTTTTTTGTATATTCATTGTGCTGTTATTGTTGGTGATTAGTAGTTCAATTTAAAAATCCAATTAATATGAGGTTTTAAGGCAGAAACACACATGTATTTGAAAAGAGTAGGAAAATTTTACAGCAAACCCCTACTTTTCTTTCGCTTACATGGATATTTGGGCAATTAAAAAAAAATTTCTTCCTTCCTATCTTCTGTGGGATTCACTAACATAGGGTAGAGATCTTTCAAAAGGTCTTAGCCGGCACACACCGAGACCTTTGAAGAGGACTTGGTTGGTTCTCACTAAGACCTTTGAAGAGGATTCGATCTTGGTGGGAGCCGACTGATACATCTTCAAAGGTCTCAATGAGAGCCAACCAAACCTAAAGGGGTATCGACCCTGTGTGACCAAAACTCATGGGTGACACTTTCTCACTTTTAGGGTAAAAAAATATTCCTAGTCCAAGTGCATTACAATGTCCAACAATTGAGAAATGAAGAGTATTGAAGGGTGATACTGTGAGGGTAAGGGTGAGCAGGAGTATTTCTAGGATTTAAAAAAAAAGACACAAAAAAACAAAAAGTGAGTTATGTTTAGCAATTGAAACTCAAAATCGTGTTAGACCAGAGGGATATGCAATGACTTCAAAGCGTGTTACACTGCCACTTTCCTAAAGGAAATTATGCTCTCTGCACTGCAAGAGTCAGCAAATATCCTAAAGGATACGATGAAGCAATATCAACTTTCACTTTGCAGTAGTGAAAGATGAAAATAGGAGCAAATGCTGGTGATTTTCGAGATGTCTTTCTTCCTCCCCAAACCTCTTCTCTTATAGTGAATAAAGTGGGGTAGTGGAGTAGTTTTAACTGCATCCACTTAGTCAAGCATTGAATGGGTTTATTAACTACCCATTTAATGCTTGAGTGGGTCAGTTAAATAACTACCCACTTATAATTTCGAAAATGGTAAAAAATAATGGTAAAAGAATTTTACCCACGGTTAGCTCACTCACATATACACACACGTGCACGTGTCTTGTGCCAAGTGCTAAGTGCGCCTATAAAACACCTAAAATGCACCGCGTCGCTCGCGCACGCGAGTGTGGTTCATTTTGCATAACAATTGTATTTTATTTTACATACACTGTGGTGCAAGAGTACATATATACTCTTTAAACTTGAAGTTTCTAACCTATGTGGGACTAAACATTTCTTTTGAAAATGTGCAACAATCCCCCGCCATTTTCAAAAGAATCAGATCATTCAATCCACGAAATCTCAAATATTATATGCATAAATAATGGTATCTTACGATTTGAACCACTAATTTGTGAAAAGTTCATGACATCATATCAGAATTACATAGTAGATAAACTTTGAACCAATGATTCTATTCGATATGTAGCATAAACATATCATGCATATAACTTACATAAGCAAATAGCCATAAATATCCTGACACATTCAATATTGGCCTTGTGTCCCATATCTTCTCGTGAATGCCTTTGGAGCCAAGCTCTTGAACTCCTTGAAGCAGCCGCACTTCACATCCACATAGGTAGTCTCCATTCTAGTACCCCCGCAATTTAAGCACCTTTAGTAGACTATTAATATATCATCTCAACCTCTTCTCTTTACATGCAGGTACCGAGCACTAACAACCTTGGGATGGTTATTAAAATTTAGTGCTCACAGTCACACCTATAATGAATTTTACTGTATTGAACTCAAGACTTAACGTAATGTTAGGTGTCGACTTGAGTTTTCACTATTGGTGGCCTATAATTCATGAGCTTGAGACCCATCCCCCTTGATGCTTTATTCACCAAGTCTCTTGGCAATCCTTTAGTAAGGGGATCTGCCAAATTTTGACTAGATCTCACATAGTCAATTGTGATAACTCCACTTGTTATCAATTCTCTGACACAACTGTGTCTCAGTCCAATATGTCTGGATTTACCATTGTACACTTGGCTATAAGCCCTTGCCAATGTGGCCTCATTATCACAATGGATGGAGATTGGAGCTATCGGTTAAGGCCACAATGGTATCTCGTGTAATAATTCACGTAGCCATTCAGCTTCTTTTGAAGCCGAGGCCAACGCAATAAACTCTAATTCCATGGTAGAACCAGCCATTAAAGTTTGTTTCTTTGAAGCCCACGAGATTGCTCCTCCAGCAAGTGTGAAAATCCACCCACTTGTAGATGCATGATCTTGATCTTTCACAATCCAACTTGCATATGAAAATCCTTCTAAGACTGAAGGATATCCACTATAGCATAAACCATAGTTAATTGTTTTCTTCAAATATTTCAAAACTCTTCGAATTGCAAACCAATGCAACTCACGTAGATTAATTGTAAATCTGCTTAATTTGCCTACTGCCAAGGCAATATCCGGCCTAGTGCATGTCATTGCATACATTAAGCATTCAATTAATCTAGAATACTCCAGTTGTGAAACTGGATTGCCTATTTTTTTCACTAGCTCAATACTTGAATCTAGCGAGGTAGAAACAGGGGCACAATTCAAATGATTGAATCTATTGAGAACTTTCTCAATATAATGAGATTGAGTTAGAGTAACACTCCCCTCATGTCTTACAATCTGAATTCCAAGAATGACATCAGCTTGCCCCATATCTTTCATTTTAAACTGGCTTAAGAAATATTTTGGTCAACTGATTTGCACACAGTCAGTTCCAAAATCAACATGTCATCTACGTAAAGACAGATAATGACACCATTGCCTCTTTCATCAAACTTGCTATATACACATTTATCAGATTCGTTTATTTTGAATCCATAAGCAAGTACAACCTGGTCAAATTTTTGATGCCACTGTTTTGGTGCTTGCTTTAAACCATACAATGATTTTCGCAATCTACACACTCTATTTTCATGACCGGGCATTATAAACCCTTCAGGTTGTTCCATATATATTTCCTCATCCAATTCTCCATGTAGAAACGCTGTTTTAACGTCTATTTGGTGGATGACCAGCTTGTTTATAGCTGCAATTGCAATAAGCAATCTGATAGTAGCAATTCTAGCTACTGGTGAATATGTATCGAAATAGTCTATTCCATGCTTTTGGGTGAAACCCTTAGCAACCAGTCTCACTTTGTGTTTTTCAATGGATCCATCAACTCTTCTTTTCCTTTTGAAGTGAAATTTGCATTTAATGGGTTTACACCCATGAGGTAGATCAACTAGCTCCCAAGTGTTATTTCCCATTATTGAATCCATCTCATGATTTAATGCCTCTTTCCAGAAAGTTGCATCTCTTTCTTTCATCGCCTCCTCTATTGTTTGAGGATCAGCCTCCGTATTAAAACAATATGGAATTTTTCTAGTTACTGTTTCTCTACTTCCTTCAACTAGGAATGTATAGAAACCAGAACCAAATGACTTAATTTTCTAAGCTCGTTTGCTCCTTCGAAGTTCAGGAACTTCTACTATTTCTTTGTCATTTTCAATTTCTATGACTGATGCGTGTCGAGCGAGTCAAAATAAATATATATCCCGATGAGATTACCAATAACCACAAGAACTGCAGTAGTGGAAGCACGGGGTCGAACCACGAAGACCAAGTTTTCAACTTAGGGTACTAACATAAAGCTAACCTAGAGTGTTCACAGAAAATATCTCTAATTTTACTAAAAACAATAATTAAAATATAATGTAAATAAATCAATCAAAATGGAAAAGAACAATCCAAACCATCAGTTTCACAAATCTCTTCAATTTGGCATAATTTTACATATGGTCCTCAATCTAATTAAAGCATGTAAATTACAGTAATTTAGTGTAGCTATAGACCCGGTAATGTACGCGGGTCTTTGCGCTTCCTGATGTCGGTAGCCAAGGTACGACCGTTGACTACTTCTCTGACCAATTACGCAACCTGATCGCTAGTGCTCCAGATTTAACGCATTGGTCGCATTACTTCGATTAGTGAAGGCACTACACCTAGACAACCGGATCGCTAGTGCTCCCGATTTAGCCTAGATTCCTAAGGTATTTGACCGGTCCCAAAAGGGTCTAATCAATTGGTATGGTCAATTGCCACTAGTGTGGTCTTGTCGCACAAGCACGGGTGCTTACGACTCACTAGCATATGAATTGAAGTTTAAACTAGTGTTTAACTTCAATAGTTCAAATAATACCAAAAAAAATAAAATACTATGAAAAACAAGTTAAATAAATAATAAAATAGATCTCACATATGTTTTATGCCAAAAAGAGTGATTTGATCTACTTACGGTTCAGACTAATGAGTTTAGCCGGCCATCGACGTCATAAACTCCATTAAAATCTAAAAACAAAGTGTAGAAAAAGAGGAGAGAAATACTAGAAAACACGGAGAAAAGAAGAAAACAATGTCTCCCCGACTCCCTGTTAAAAACCCTAATTAATACTCCTAAATTTGGGTCCCGGATGCCTATTTTCGAGTTTGTTGCGTGACACGTATCGAGGACAATCTGTGGCTATTTTTTGGTGTTTTTCTGGACTCTGCCACGTGTCACAGCATGATTGGCTGAAAAACTGGAGTGTGATGATGTGGTGCAACCGGATTGGCTGGGATAGGCTCGCATGACGTGCTGGATGTGGAGGCGGCGACACGTGGCGCACTGTGAGTAGAGAAGCAACTGCCACTGTCTTGGCTGGACGAACAGGAACGCGCCACGTGGCGGGCAACAGGAGGGGAGGGAACTCGTATGGAGTCGTGCGAACAAGTGGGAGACAACACCAACACGAATCCCGAGGATGATCAACGGCGTAGGTGAGGAGCATTTGTGATGTGCTACGTGGCGGACGCGGATTGGCTATACGGAGACGTGGCGAGCGCTGATTGGTTACTGTGTCTGTGTTTGTGCTGGCTGGGCGAATGAAAACGCGACACGTGGAGGCTCCGACACGGCTGGACGAAACGGGACACGTCACGTGGCACTGTGAAATTCCAATTATCCAACTTTCACGTATACTCCAAAACTAATCTTCCGGTGTCCGATTTCTTCAAGTAAATACTCTATTTTAAGTATTGTTTCGCCCCGGATCCAACCGTGCACCCCAAAAGTCCTGAAAATGACAAATAGAGATAATTAGGCCCATAATTCAAAGAATCAACACTAAAATATATAAATAAACTATATATAATATGCATAAATAACAACTTATCAAATGCCCCCAAACTTATGACTTTGCACGTCCCGAGCAAAGGTGTAAATGACAAACAAACAAACTAGACTCTTAATATAACTATGCACTGACTCAACTAAATTATACTCGATTCAAAAGTTCATAGAGTTCCTCTAGTTTACATAGTTGTCAAGTTAACAGGCCACTTAAGAAATTTCAGAGTTATGATATGTCAAGAATTGCAACCCAAACACAACTAAGATCCCACTTTCAAGACAAAGATGCAGTCAAGACAAAGGCCATCAAGTACTCATGGGTTTTCTTGGTCTATACATTAAAGCACGCAAGTTTAAAATCCCACTAAATTTAGTGAAAGCACTCGAGCTAAATCTTTTTTATTTGAGGAGTTTTCATAAACTTTTGCCTTTATTCGTTTTTTTTCTATTCTCTATTCCTTTCTCCATTTTTTTGTAACACGGTCCCTGCTCCATTTCCTATGGACTGATTTTCTCACTTTTTCCCACCATAAGTTTCCCTGCTCCATTTCCTATGGAAACTTGTGAGACTATCAATATTAAGAAAACTCCTGTTAGCCCTTCTCACTTTCATTATAATCAAGCAAATTCCTCAATGTGGGTTAAAATATTATCACTTGCACAATATTGACCGTCTACCCATTTTGGTATCTAGCACAAGCTCAACCAACATACTAAGTCTCTAATCATGAATTCCTAAGAATGCTGGGCTACGACTTGATTGAGTGTTTCTCCTAATTTCTCCAAAGTTTCAAGTCAACGGGCTACCATAAAGTACTCATCCATAACCAAAGGCATGAATCAAAATCTTGGGCGACTCTAGACAATATAGACTACACTGGAAACATGCATGAACGTGTATCAACTCCTAATGGAATGAGAAAGTGTGATATGGAGTGAAAAGAAATGGAAGAAATGAATGAGCAATATATATCAAATACCACCAATACCATCTTACAACCGCATGTAACCGCATATATAAAAAAATTTAATCGATCTCACCTGCGGTCTTTCGCATAGAATACCATTCAACTCAATCCACAAGTCCTAAAGTACCCCCAAACTTATTTCGAACCTTGTTCTCAAGGTTCGAAACAGGTTACGAGGTATACATGAACATATAAGATGGTAAAAAGAACATGATAGATATAAAAGGAAATGATACAAAATCATGCATAAGACTAACACTAATCCTAAATCTACACACGAAAAGAAGATGGGTAACCTTACCAGATCTCAATGTAACTAACCATACGTACAGACATGTGAGGAGCCATCAGAGTAATACCAGGCTCTCAAAATCCAGTGTGCAAGGCAGAGGTCGCAACACCTGTAAAAAGTCACAAGGGGATAATAGTTAGAATACCACAGAAAAGACTAAAATAAAATCAAAGGGATAGAAGCTTGGGGTCCCAAGAGCGCCTTTTTTTAACGTCGTTGGCTCGACTCAGTCTGACTCTCTCTTAGTCAAGGTACTCTACAACTGCTAGAGTCTCGCTCTCGATCTCGTGCTGTAGGAAGTTCTCATAGAACGGCTTCAGTCGATGCCCATTCACCTTGAGAACTTTCCCTGTATCCTGGCTCCTGATCTCAACTGCACCATGTTCAAACACATCAGTAACAACAAAAGGTCCAAGCCATCGTGACCTCAACTTCCCTGGATGGAGAGTTAATTTGGAATTATAAAGCAAGACCTTTTGGCCGACTACGAAAGTCTTACGAGATAAGTTGCGATCGTGGAACGCCTTGGTTTTATCCTTATAAATTCGAGCGGACTCGTAGGCATCGTTCCGGATCTCCTCCAATTCTTGGAGGTCCAACTTTCTCTCTTTGCTGGCTGCGTCGAGTTCCATATTGAGCTGTTTGACAGCCCATAGAGATTTATGCTCTAACTCGACCGGCAAGTGGCACGATTTGCCAAAAACTAAGCGATATGGAGACATTCCGATTGGCGTTTTAAATGCCGTTCGATAAGCCCATACTGCATCATCAAGGCGCGTGCTCCAATCCTTCCGTGACGGGTTTATGGTCTTCTCCAAAATGGCTTTAATCTCCCTGTTTGACACCTCTACTTGGCCACTGGTCTGAGGATAATAGGTCGTAGATGTACGGTGTGTAACATTATACTTACGCAGGAGATTTTCAACCATGCGGTTGTAGAAATGGGTACCTCGATCACTGATCAAAGCCCGTGGAGCACCAAAAGTTGAAAAAATTCGTGATTTCAAGAAATTGCATACAACTGACGAATCATTGGTGTGAGTGGCTTTGACTTCCACCCATTTGGACACGTAGTCCACCGCCAGTAAGATATAAAGAAAATCATGTGACGGTGGAAATGGCCCCATGAAGTCGATCCCCCAAACATCGAAAATCTCGCAGAATAGGATCGAGGTCAGTGGCATTTGATTCCTGTAACTCAGGGTTTCGTCGACTGGCATTTGGCACAGGTCTTGGAGTATATGTATGAATCGTGAAAAATGGTGGGCCAGTATAGCCCACTCTCCAAGACCTTCATAACAGTCCTACGTGGACTGAAATGGCCGCCGCAAGCGTATGAATGACAGAATGCCAATATAGATTGCGTCTCCGTCTGGGGAACACATCGACGAATAACCTGGTCTGAGCAAAACCTCCACAAGTATGGGTCATCCCATACATAGTATTTGGAATCACTCCAAATTTTATCCTTTTGGGCTCGCGTGAGATGAGGTGGAAACTCTTGTATAACAAGGTAGTTTACCAGATCTGCAAACCAAGGGAGTTCCTCAGCAATTGCTAAGAGATGTTCATCAGGAAAATCATCTCATAGCGGGACAGGTGCTTCACCATTCTCGATACGACTGAGATGGTCAGCAACAAGATTTTCGGTACCACTTTTATCTTTAATCTCGATGTCAAACTCTTGTAACAAGAGTATCCATCGAATGAGACGAGGCTTAACTTCCTTTTTGGCCATAAGGTGCTTT
This sequence comes from Stephania japonica, assembly GCA_039657345.1. Classification (NCBI taxonomy): domain Eukaryota; kingdom Viridiplantae; phylum Streptophyta; class Magnoliopsida; order Ranunculales; family Menispermaceae; genus Stephania; species Stephania japonica. The sequence continues at coordinate 41,536,270 of CM077559.1, forward strand.
AAGGCAGCATGATCAGAATAGACGACCACCTTAGTTCCTAAGAGATAAGGCTGAAATTTCTCCAAGGCGAAGACGATAGCTAGAAGCTCCTTCTCTGTAGTGGTGTAATTCAGTTGGGCAGGATCAAGAGTTCGGGAAGCATAGTATATGACATGAGAAGCTTGCCCGACTCGTTGCCCAAGCACAGCACCCACAGCGTGGTTGCTGGCATCGCACATAATCTCAAAAGGTAGCTCCCAGTTGGGAGCTCGAATCACTGGAGTAGAGATGAGAGAGTCTTTGAGCGCATCGAATGCACTCTTACATGCCTTATCAAGATCGAAAGGCACGTCCTTCTGAAGAAGGCGACAGAGGGGTTGTACAATTTTGGAGAAATCCTTAATGAATCGCCGATAGAAATCGGCATGGCCAAGAAATGATCGAATTTCTCGCACAGTCATGGGGTAAGGCAACTTTTGAATTACTTCAATTTTTGTCGGGTCTACCTCCACACCCCTAGCAGATATGATGTGACCCAAGATAAGACCCTGATCCACCATGAAGTGACATTTCTTGTAATTGAGGATCAAGTTCTTCTAGATACATCGGTGAAGAACCTTAGTCAAATGACTAAGGCAAAGATCGAATGAATCACCATAAATGGTGAAGTCATCCATGAATACTTCGATGAAGTGCTCAACGAAGTCAGAGAAGATGCTTATCATACACCTTTGAAATGTAGCAGGTGCATTGTACAACCCAAATGGCATGCGCCGGTAAGCATAAGTACCAAAAGGACAGGTGAAGGTGGTCTTTTCTTGATCCTCAGGTGCTACGGGAATCTGGTGAAAACCAGAGTACCCATCCAAGCAGCAATAGTGAGACCTGCCTGCTAAACGCTCTAACATCTGATCGATGAAAGGCAATGGGAAATGGTCTTTCCTAGTGGAAGCATTGAGCTTCCTGTAATCAATGCAAACTCGCCATCCGTTTTGGATGCGAGTTGGGACTAACTCACCTTGTGAGTTTGTGACCACTGTGATCCCCGTTTTCTTGGGAACCACCTGAATGGGACTGACCCACTTGCTGTCGGAGATCGGGTAGATCATCCCAAATGTCAAGGAGCTTCAGAATCTCCTTTTTAACCACATCCATCATTGGTGGGTTCAGTCTCTGTTGTGCTTCTCGTAAAGGTTTAGACCCTTCTTCCATATGTATCTGATGCATGCATGTGGAAGGGCTAAGACCTTTGATGTCAGCAATCGTCCGCCCTAGGGCTTCTTTGAACTCTTGAAGCACATGAATCAACTTCTCTTCCTCTGGTAATGTGAGTTTGGTGGAGATGATCACTGGTAATGTATCATTCGTACCTAAAAATACATATTTGAGGTGGGTGGGCAATGGTTTGAGCTCCAGTGTGGGTGCTCGCACCATAGAGGGGAGAAGTGTAGAGTTCGAAGTAGGTAAGTCGAGATAAGCTAGGGTGGGAAAATAGAGTGGAGCAGAGTCCAACTCAAAGATCAGCTCCTCAATCTCAGTATCGAGGATGAAACATTGCTTTCGTAAGGAATTGGTGCAAGATGATTATCTAACACCACTTTCACATCATCACCTTTCACGAGAAAGGTATCTTGGACAAGTGAGCCCACACTGTCCAAGGCAAGCACCATAGAAGAGGCATCGCAGGGATGGCGCATCGCATCATAGATGTTGAACTTAATAAGTTCACCATCAAACTCCATGGTCAGAGCACCACTGTGAACATCAATCTTGGTCTTCGCGGTCTTAAGGAAAGGCCTGCCAAGCAAGACTGGGGAGAAATGGGGGCATTGCTGAGTCTTCATATCGATGATATAAAAGTCAGCAGGAAATATGAGCTCACTAACCTTCACCAGGATGTCTTCCAAGACACCCACAGGACGAACGACAGATCGGTTTGCCAAATGTATGACAATCCAAGTATCCTTTAGGGGGCCAGCCTTCAATGTCTCATATATGGATAGTGGCATGACATTGATAGAGGAGCTGAGGTCGCACATAGCTTTCTGGATCTCAACTTCACCAATTGTGCAAGGGACGGTAAACATGCCCGTGTCCTCACACTTGGTGGGCAATTTTTTGCGTAGGATAGCGGAAACGTTCTCACCTACGGTGATTTTCTCGTTGCCTTTGAGACAACCTTTGTTGGTGCAAAGGTCCTTGAGTAGCTTAGCATATCGGGGCATATGTGCTAAAGCATCAAGAAGCGGGATGTTTATCGCCACTTTCCTCAAGATTTCCAGAATTTCCTTCTCTTCTCTCGCCTTTTTAGATTGAATGAGGCGTTGAGGGAACGGGGGTAGAATCTTAAGAGAAGGTTGTGCTTCCTTATCCAAGTCTACCGTTTCAGTGTGAGACGGTTGAACCTCGAGTTCCTGCTCGACTTCCTTGGATTTAGGGGCGGTCTCTTTAGGCTTAGGGCCTTTAGGGGCCTCCTCTAACTCGCTACCGCTACAAAGTGTGACAGCATTGACATTCGCATTTGGATTCGGGAGCGTTTGAGAAGGCAACCTGCCTTTCTCATCCGTCCACCCAACTTGTAGGGCCAATTGCCCTAATTGCACCTCGAGACTTTTAAAGCTAGAAGCATGACTCGTGATGGTTTCATTTTTGAGTTGGGTCAATTCTTTTGAGAATCTGTCTTGATTAGCAATGAGTGTCCTCATCATTTCCTCTAAAGACCCCGAATTTTGAGCGGGTTGGGGTTGTGGAGGGAGGGGTTGTCCCCTTGGAACATACTGTGAGAAGTTCTGATTTTGTGGCCCATAACTTAAATAGGGGCTTTTAACGGCATGATTGTAAGTGTTATTAAAATCTTTGCCGTATTGATTCCTCGGTGGTCCTTGGAATCCTCCACCTAAAGCGTTCGCTTGCTCGTTCTCGAACAAGGTAGGACACGAGTCAGTAGAGTGGTCCTTGGCTGTACAGAAGCCGCAAGCTTTAACTTGAGCTTTTCCCGAGGTGAGGAATCACTCCATGAGATCAGTGAGTTTATCAAGCTTGCTATTGGCAGAATTTGACCCTACTCCATCAGAAAGACTTCGTGAAGGTCCATCATCCTCGTCATCAATGTAATGACGTGACTGACTTGCTATAGAGTCGAACAGATCAAACATTTCCTCAGTGGTCTTACATCTGTAATCGCCTCCACAGGCATTGTCAATCATCCGTTTCTTCAGGGGTGTGAGTCCCATATAGAAGAAAGGAATAATGGAGAGGTTGCTTTGGCCATGTTGGGGGCATTGCACAAGTAAACGCTTATAACGACCCCAATAATCGTCAAAAGATTCGCCCCGTTTCATTTTGATACTACATATCTCTCTAGTAAGTTGGGAAGCTCTAGATTCAGGGAAGAACTCTTTGAGGAATGCAGAAATCATATCGTTCCAATTTGTAATGGAACCAGGGGGAAGATAGAAGAGCCAGTCTTGAGCTTTATCCTTTAGGCAGAAAGGAAAAGCTGAGAGTTTGACTTCGTCTTCATTGACTCGAGGGGGAATCATGGTCTGACGCGCGCCGAACGCATCAATAAAATAAATTAACCTAAACCAACTATTTTGTAGATAGCGGTGGAGGGTCGATCCCACAGAGATTGGTGTCTTTCTTAGGTAAAAAATACAAAAAAGAAGAATTTGAGATTTAGAGGAAATATATAAATATTTAAAAATAAAGAAATTAAATGAAATAAATCTAATGGGACTAAATCTAGGTATTCAGTTTCACAGTCTCGTCATACAACTTGGGATTGAATTTATTAATTGTCGGTTCATGAAAATTATGAAACTAATCTATGATCTAGTGCAGCTATAGAACCGGTGACGCACTCGGTTCCTCACACTTCCTAATCTCGATAGCCAAGGTACGAACGTTGACTACTTCCCTGACCAAACACACAACCTGATCGCTAGTGCTCCAGATTTAACGTATTGGTCGCATTACTTTGATTCGTGAATGCACTACACCTAGACAACCAGATCGCTAGTGCTCCCGATTTAGCCTAGATTCCTAAGGTATTTGACTGGTCCCAAAAGTTTCTAATCAATTGGTAAAGTCAATTGCCACTAGTGTGGTCTTATTGCACAAACACGGGTGCTTACGACTCACTGACGTATAAATCAAGGTTTAAACTAGTGTTTAACCTCAATTGTTCAAATAATACCAAAGAAAATAAATCAAATAAAAGAATCAATAATAATTAAAAATAAATAAACCTCATGAAGATTCCCAAGTCGTAGGCGCGACTGATCCACCTTCAACCTAGATGGAGGAACTAGCTAGACATAATAAAAGTAAACCCTAGTACTAAACTATGACTAAACAAAACTAAAAACAAGATCCTCTTTCTTTTTAGAGCCTACTGGTATTTATAGGAATATTTTCCAAGTCGGTTGGGACTCTCCAGATCTTCAAATCCCGAATTCCTGCCGTGATAAATACTAAGACGGCCTGCTGGATGGCGTTGCTAAGTTGAGAGAGAGACACATGGCGAACTGTGATTGGTGAAGAGTTGTTGTTGTGACGTGGTGAGGAGGGGATGGGCAAACAGATTGTCGCCACATGGCATTGAGCCAGCGCACACAAAAGGCATGCGATTTTGCGTGAAAAGAGAATGTAGAGGGTTAGGATGGACACGTGGCACGGTCTGGTTGGCAGGTCAACTGCTGTGGCGATGTGGCGCAAGCGGATTGGAGGACACGGCGTGATTTTCGAACTGAAGTTCTGGCCGTGAATTGTACTGCGATTTTGAGCCACTTCGAGTCCGAATTTCGTGATGCTTGTAGAGATGCAAATGTGCGTCTCTAAGTCTTCTTTCTAACAAAACCAATGACAAGTCATTCCGACTTCGGATGTGAAAGTTACCCCTTCTGGACTGAACAACTGTCAATTAGGTCCAACACACACTAAAATTGCCCAACTCATATAAAATCCCTGAAATACATAAAACACACATTTATCACTTTAAAACAAGATAAATATAGTCCAATTACACCTAATAACCTATACTAAATTATGCATAAATGAACACTTATCAAACACCCCCAAACTTAGACTTTGCTCGTCCCGAGCAAAGGAGTGAATGAAAACCTATACTCTATTCCTATACTACAATGACTAATCCTACAAACCTATGCCCATTACCAAGTCAAGTTTGAGTTCCTTTTTTATTTAAATATGCCGCTCAAGAGACCATCATCCAAAAGAAGTTCAGAGTCAAATAGTGTGAAAATGGAATCCAAACATCAATGAAAATCACCCTTTCACAAACTAGAATCAGTCCAGACAAGAGCCTTCAACTACTCAAGATTTTACAGAGTCATTGTATCAAAGAACACAAGTCCAGAATAGTGCATTAACACCGAAAAAGGGACTATGAATGAAAAATACAACTCACTATCCATAAAATGTAGACTAAACACATCAGAGAGATAATCAGACTTAAATATGAAAATGTGGAACAACACATCGGAATGACTCAATTGATCTAGCTATAAGCACTCGGTCAAATCTTTTAATTTAAAAGAGTTTTCATAAACCTCTGTCTTTTTCATTTCTATCACTCTATTTTCTCCAAAAATTTTAAAAGTAGTACGGTCCCTGCTCCATTTCCTGTGGACCAATTTTCTCACTTTTTCCAACCACAAGATTCCCTGCTCCATTTCCTGTGGAATCAGTGGGACTCTCTTAAAATTTTTTAGAAAACTCTTATTGACTCTTCTCACTTTCACTATAATCAAGCAAGTCATCCAATGCATGTTCAAGTCTAAATTATTCCTAAAAAGTAGTCAAGTCATGAATTGATGTCTCAAGTGAGCTACATTCTCGTTTTAGCACTCTAAAAATCTGATAACTTGCAAAATATGACCGCCTGTCTCTTTGGTATCTAGCACAATATCTAAACTTCATACTAGCTCTCTTATACGCAACCTCAAAGATGTTGGACCACACTCTAAATTAAGTACAACTCCTAATATTCAAAAGGGTTCAAGTCTCAAAAGTAGCGTAATTTGAACTCATATCCACAATCAAAAACACTCAACAAGATTTTAGGCGACTCTACATGCAACTAAATAACTCTAAACATGCATAGAATCTATAATGCAACAAAAAAAGAAAGAATAAAAAATAAAAAAACATTGCATGAACTACTATAAACTACTACTAACCTAAATGATGTAATGCATAGCATGTTATAACAAGAAAATGATGTGAAAAGAATAGAAAAACACCACCATAACTTACCAAACCCATGAAATACGCATAAAAATAATAAAACGATCATACCTATCACGCACTAATTCCATTCATTCAACACTCCACTATACCTGAAATACCCCCAAACTTATCCCAAACCTTGTCCTCAAGGTTTAAAATAAGAATGAGGCTATGAACTACAAAATGAAGAGAAAAGAGATGAAAAGAATATGGAAGTGAAAGAACTAAATAATGGGGAAATAACATGCTAAAATGAATATGCAAAACCTAATGGACTATAATATCTCATGAAATATGAAGCATGGTGATAAAAATGCTCAATTCAGGAAAGCTAGGGAATATACATCTAATTACCTCCAGTAAACTCAAAACTAACCTAATAATCTAAAACCTAGAACTTACTAGATCCCAATAAGACTAACCATGTATACCAGAGAACCGCAACAGTGATATCGGGCTCTCAACTCCGGTGCTTCAACAAACGAGTATCAAACACCTGTAAATAGTCAAAAATGGGATAATGGTGAGTGCACTAAACAAATATAAAATAAGCAAGCTAAAAAAACATAAAAAAACTTGGGCTGCCTCCCAATAGCGCTTTTGGTTAGAGTCGTTAGCTCGACTTGTCGTGAAATGATCACGTGATGCCCTCTCCTTTCGAGATGTCGACAACGAATGGCGCATCTATAGCTTTAGGCAATTCATCATACATGCCCTCCTTCAGATGTAGGAGCTCATCCGGGACCTCTAACACATATGAATCTATCAAATCATGGTCAGCTGACACAAAGGTGTCAGTCGTGTAGAAGATCTGCGAACGCTCCTTTACGACCACCCCCTTGTAAGGTCTAACAAATATGCATGGGAGGGTGGGTGGCTTCACCAACACCAGAGGTTGGTCTTCCTTGCTCTCTTTTTGCAGTTCCTCTGGCCGTTCTAAAATGACATCAATCTCTTTCTCGGCTTCATCCGCTTCATTCTGCGCAATGCTAATGTCCGGCTCATGTAAGGAAACTTCAATTATTTCCTCTGGTTCACTCCAATAGTCCTCAATCGGTGTAACCTCATTTACCTCGACACTCTCCAATGGGATTGCACTCATGGTCTCAGCTGATATCTTTTGGAGAATTGACTTTATTTCTTCTTCAGCTTCTTGATCCCTTTGTTCAATCTATTCGTCCAATTCTTGCTCGGTGAGGTTCATATCTTGCACAGTCGCTAAACAATACCTTATTATATCCCTTGAAGGCTGATTCCGCATGGAACTATATGTGTCCTGCTGATATGATGAATTACTCCAGTCGTCAAAGGGGTATTTTTTGGTACTTGGAGAAAGCCAGTCGGAGATTATATCTTTCTCCATGTCTTCAATGGTCCTCCGTTCTTGTTGAGGACTCCGTGGACTTGGCCTAGACATACAGAAGTCGGGTTGTGGCGATACATAGCTAAAACTGTGATGATTTCCATACCTCGGATGGTAAGGACAAGCATACGTGGGATGAAAGGATTCCCCACAAAAATCACAAGCCTCGACCTGTTGCATAAAAGAATGTGAGTTAGAAAATTGATGTCCATTATGTGACATACCTACCCCATTCATACCATGATAGTATGAGTCTTCGAATTGATCATAATTATGGTAGTAGGAGGCCATTGAGAAATTTCTTGCAAAAATATTAGAAACAAGGGACTATATACAAAAATAAATAAATAAAAAATAATAAATAAAAATACAACAAAAATAACCAAAGAAAGAAAAACCAATCCTCGGCAACGGCGCCAAAAATTGACTCGCGCCGAACGCGTCAATAAAATAAATTAACCTAAACCAACTATTTTGTAGATAGCGGTGGAGGGTCGATCCCACGAGGATTGGTGTCTTTCTTAGGTAAAAAATACAAAAAAGAAGAATTTGAGATTTAGAGGAAATATATAAATATTTAAAAATAAAGAAATTAAATGAAAATAAATCTAATGGAACTAAATCTAGGTATTCAGTTTCACAGTCTCGTCATACAACTTAGGATTGAATTTATTAATTGTCGGTTCATGAAAATTATGAAACTAATCTATGATCTAGTGCAGCTATAGAACCGGTGACGCACTCGGTTCCTCGCACTTCCTAATCTCGATAGCCAAGGTACGACTGTTGACTACTTCCCTGACCAAACACGCAACCTGATCGCTAGTGCTCCAGATTTAACGCATTGGTCGTATTACTTCGATTCGTGAATGCACTACACCTAGACAACCGGATCGCTAGTGCTCCCGATTTAGCCTAGATTCCTAAGGTATTTGACCGGTCCCAAAAGGTTCTAATCAATTGGTAAAGTCAATTGCCACTAGTGTGGTCTTATTGCACAAGCACGGGTGCTTACGACTCACTGACGTATAAATCAAGGTTTAAACTAGTGTTTAACCTCAATTGTTCAAATAATACCAAAGAAAATAAATCAAATAAAAGAATCAATAATAATTAAAAATAAATAAACCTCATGAAGATTTCCAAGTCGTAGGCGTGACTGATCCACCTTCAACTTAGATGGAGGAACTAGCTAGACATAATAAAAGTAAACCCTAGTACTAAACTATGACTAAACAAAACTAAAAACAAGATCCTCTTTCTTTTTAGAGCCTACTGGTATTTATAGGAATATTTTCCAAGTCGGTTGGGACTCTCCAGAGTTGTTGTTGTGACGTGGTGAGGAGGGGTTGGGCGAACAGATTGTCGCCACATGGCATTGAGCCAGCGCACACAAAAGGCGTGCGATTTTGCGTGAAGAGAGAACGTAGAGGGTTAGGATGGACACATGGCACGGTCTGGTTGGCAGGTCAACTGCTTTGGCGATGTGGCGCAAGCGGATTGGAGGACACGGTGTGATTTTTGAACTGAAGTTCTGGCCGTGACTTGTACTACAATTTTGAGCCACTTCAAGTCCGAATTTCGTTATACTTATAGAGATGAAAATGTGCATCTCAAAGTCTTCTTTCTAACAAGACCAACGACAAGTCATTTCGACTTCGGATGTGAAAGTTACCCCTTCTGGACTGAACAACTGTCAATTAGGTCCAACACACACTTTCCGTTCCATAAATGCCCAACTCATATAAAATCCCTGAAATACATAAAACACACATTTATCACTTTAAAACAAGATAAATATAGTCCAATTACACCTAATAACCTATACTAAATTATGCATAAATGAACACTTATCAATGCCTTCCTTCCCTTTATGGTTTTCTTCAGGAATACTTTTGGGAATAGATTTAAATCTAGTCTCGTCAAATATTGCATCCCTTGATTCAATTACAGTGTTTGCTGAAATCGAATTCTTAGGCTCAATTACCATGAGCCTATATGTCTTACTGTGTTGTGCATATCCAATAAAAATGCACTCCACTCCCCTTACACCCAATTTTTTCTTTTTGGGTTCAAGTACTTTTACTACTGCTCTACAGCCCCAAACTCTTAAATACTTAAGAGTTGGTTTTTTGCTTATTCCAAAGCTCATATGGGGTGACTTTATTCCTGTTTTGTGGAATTCTGTTCAGAATATGACATGCTGTCAGCAATGCCTCTCCCCAAAATCCACTAATCAAACCAGAGTTTGATAGCATAGCATTAACTATTTTGGTTAAAACACGATATTTACGCTCAGCCACACCATTTTGTTGTGGTGTATAAGGGGCAGTAGTCTGATGGACTATTCCTGTGGATTCAAAGTACTTAGGATCATAGTACTCTCCTCCCCTATCAGACCTTAAACATTTTATAAAGGTCTCTCATTGCAATTCATTTCTGCCTTAATGGCCCGAAACTTAACCATTGCCTCATCTTTGGAATGCAACAATTAAACATAACAGAACTTGCTATAATCATCAATGAATGTTATAAAATATTTATTGCTTCCTATTGATGGTGTACTATGTATGTCACATACATCAGAATGTATTAAATCAAGCAACTTTGAATTTCTTTCAACATTAGGAAATGGATTCCTAGTTATTTTTGTTTTCATGCATACATTGCAATTTCCTTCATATTTATCAAAGTAAGGCAGTAATTCCAAATTCACCATATTATATAATTTTCTGAAATGAACATGTCCTAATCTATGATGCCATAAAAATGGAGACTCGACAAGATACGCAGAAATAATATTCTTATTAGATAAAGCGATTACATTGAACTTAAACATGCCCTCATAAGCATAACCCTTCCCTACATATACCCTTCCTTTGGAGAGTACAAATTTGTCAGCTTCAAATACAAGCCTAAAACCAAACTTATTCAAAAGACCACCCGACACTAGATTCTTCCTCACTTCTGGTGCATAATACACGTTGGTGAGTGTTACAATTTTGCCAGAAGTAAACTTCAGATCAACACTACCTATGCCTTTAACAGGGACAGTGGCATCATTTCCCATGTACAAGACAGTACTTTCATCTACTACCTCCATGGTCTTGAAGAACGTCTTGTTCTTGCAAATGTATCGAGTGGCACCAGAATCAACCCACCAAGCCATGTCATTTTCAATGACATTGACATCAGGAATCATAGCAATGAGATCATCATTGTTGTTTCCTGCACCTTTAGCAGTGCTAGAGGAAGCTTGATGTTTTCCTTGCTTCCTCTTCCAATGATAACATTCAGATTTGAGGTGGCCATCTTTCCCGCAGAACCAACAAGTGACTTTCTGCTTCCTTTGATTCTTGTTTTGGTTGTTCGGTTTTCCCGAACCAGCAGGCCTTTTGAAACTGCCAGGCTTGTTAGGCTTGTTTAGCAGGGGTTTTTTGAACTTAGCCGCTTCCATCACATGCACCTTTGAAATCTCCTGAGCATTCTACTCTTTTTCATTTTCCTGCATGCGACAATCCTCTTCTACACGAAGATGGTTAGCTAGTTCATCAAGAGTTATGTCCTCTTTTTTATGCTTAAGAGTTCGTTTGAACTCCTTCCAGGATTGGGGCAGTTTATCAATAATAGAAGACACAACAATTGTTTCATCCATGACAAGATTGTGTTGAGAGAAATTATTTCTAATCCTCTCAATTTCATGAAATTATTCCATGACAGACCTTTCATCAATCATTTTAAAATTATTAAACTTTGATATGAGGAATTTCTTACTTGTCACATCCTCCTTATGGTACCTTGCCTCAAGTTTCTCCCACAGCTCATTGGCAGGGGGAACGTCATAGTAGAGGCCGAACAACGAGTCCTTCATGGCGTTCAGAATATGACCTCTGCTGGTGTGGTCATCCGTCTCCTATTTCTGCCTCTTCCTGATCTGCTCGACAGTTTCATCATTGGATTCAACAGGCTTGGGTGTATCCAGAACATACACCAGATGAAGCGCCACCAGCAGGAAATGCACTCGCTTCTGGCACCTCAAGAAATCGCCTCCATCGAAGTGATCCAGCTTTACAATGTTAGCCGACAGTTCTTTGATTGACGAAGTCATTGCAACGACAGAAAAAATTTCCTTTAGATTGTTAGACTAGAGGGATATGCAATGACTTCAAAGCGTGTAACACTGCCACTTTCCTAAAGGAGATTTTGCTCTCTGCGCTGCAAGAGTCAGCAAATATCCTAAAGGATACGATGAAGCAATATCAACTTTCACTTTGCAGTAGTGAAATATGAAAATAGGAGCAGATGCTGGTGATTTTCGAGATGTCTTTCTTCCTCCCCAAACCTCTTCTCTTATTGTGAATGAAGTGGGGTAGTGGAGCAGTTTTAACTGCATCCACTCAATCAAGCATTGAATGGGTTTATTAACTACCCATTTAATGCTTGAGTGGGTCAGTTAAATAACTACCCACTTATAATTTCGAAAATGGTAAAAAATAATATTAAAACAATTTTACCCATAGTTAGCTCACACACATATACACACACGTGCACATGCCTCGTGTCAAGTGCTAAGTGCGCCTATAAAAACGCCTAAAATGTGCCGCGCCCCGCGCGCACGTGTGGTTCACTTTGCATAACACTTGTATTTTATTTTACATACACTGTGGTGCAAAAGTACATATATACTCTTTCAACTTGAAGTTTCTAACCAATATGGGGCTAAACATTTTTTTTGAAAATGTCCAACAATCCCCCGCCATTTTCAAAGGAATCCGATCATTCAATCCACGAAATCTCAAACATTATATGCATAAATAATGGTATCTTGCGATTTGAACCACTAATTTGTGAAAAGTTCATGACATCATATCAGAATTACATGGTAGATAAACTTTGAACCAATGATTCTATTCGATATGTAGCATAAACATATCACGCATATAACTTAATCAGCAAATAGCCATAAATATCCTGACATATTCAATATTGGCCTTGTGTCCCGTATCTTCTCGTGAATGCCTTTGGAGCCAAGCCCTTGAACTCCTTGAAGCGCCCGCTTTTCACATCCACATAAGTAGTCTCCATTCTAGTACCCCACAATTTAAGTACCTTTAGAAAACTATTAAGAGATCATCTCAACCTCCTCTCTTTACATGTAGGTATCGAGCACTAACAACCTTGGGATGGTTATTAAAATTTAGTGCTCACAGTGACACCTATAATGAATTTGACTGCATTGAACTCAAGACTTAACATAATGTTAGGTGTCGAGTTGAGTTTTCACTATTGGTGACCTATAATTCATGAGCTTGAGACCCATCCCCTTGATGTTTTATTCACCAAGTCTCTTGGCAATCCTTTAGTAAGGGGATCTGCCAAATTTTTACTAGATCTCACGTAGTCAATTGTGATAACTCAACTTGTTATCAATTCTCTGACACAACTGTGTCTCAGTCCAATATGTCTGGATTTACCATTGTACACTTGGCTATAAGCCGTTGCCAATGTGGCCTAATTATCACAATGGATAGAGATTGGAGCTATCGGTTTAGGCCACAATGGTATCTCGTGTAATAATTCACGTAGCCATTCAGCTTTTTTTGAAGCCGAGGCCAGCGCAATAAACTCTGATTCCATGGTAGAACCAGCCATTAAAGTTTGTTTCTTTGAAGCCCACGAGATTGCTCCTCCAGCAAGTGTGAAAATCCACCCACTTGTAGATGCATGATCTTGATCTTTCACAATCCAATTTGCATCTGAAAATCCTTCTAAGACTGAAGAATATCCACTATAGCATAAACCATAATTAATTGTTTTATTCAAATATTTCAAAACTCTTCGAATTACAAACCAATGCAACTCACTTAGATTAATTATAAATCTGCTTAACTTGCCTACTGCCAAAGTAATATCCAGACTAGTGCATGTCATTGCATACATTAAACATCCAATTAATCTAGAATACTCCAGTTGTGAAATTGGATTGCCTGTATTTTTCACTAGCTCAATACTTAAATCTAGCGGGGTGGAAACAGGGGCACAATTCAAATGATTGAATCTATTGAGAACTTTCTCAATATAATGAGATTGAGTTAGAGTAATACTCCCCTCATCTCTTACAATCTGAATTCCAAGAATGACATCAGCTTGCCCCATATCTTTCATTTCAAACTGGCTTGAAAGAAATATTTTGGTCAACTGAACTTGCTCCAAGTCAGTTCTAAAAATCAACATGTCATCTACGTAAAGACAAATAATGACACTATTGCCTCTTTCATCAAACTTGTTATATACACATTTATCAGATTTGTTTATTTTGAATCCATAAGCAAGTACAACCTGGTTAAATTTTTTGTGCCACTGTTTTGGTGCTTGTTTTAAACCATACGATGATTTTCGCAATCTACACACTTTATTTTCATGACCGGGTATTATAAACCCTTCAGGTTGTTCTATATATATTTCCTCATCCAATTCTCTATGTAGAAACGTTGTTTTGACGTCCATTTGGTGGATGACCAGCTTGTTTATAGCTGCAATAAGAAATCTAATAGTAGCAATTCTAGCTACTAGTAAATAGGTATCGAAATAGTCTATTCCATGCTTTTGGGTGAAACCCTTAGCAACCAGTCTCACTTTGTGTTTTTCAATAGATCCATTAACTCTTCTTTTTGTTTTGAAGAGAAATTTGCATTTAATGGGTTTACACCCATGAGGTAGATCAACTAGCTCCCAGGTGTTATTTCCCATTATCGAATCCATCTCATCATTTAATGCCTCTTTCCAGAAAGCTGCATCTCTTTCTTTCATCGCCTCCTCTACTGTTTGAGGATCAGCCTCTGTATTAAAACAATACAGAATTTGTCTAGTTACTGTTTCTCTACTTCCTTCAACTAGGAATGTATAGAAATCAGAACCAAATGACTTAATTTTTCGAGATCGTTTGCTCCTTCGAAGTTCAGGAACTTTTACTATTTCTTTGTCATTTTTTATTTCTATGACTTCCTTCCCTTTATGCTTTTCTTCAGGAATACTTTTGGGAATAGATTTAAATCTTGTCTCCTCAAATATTGCATCCCTTGATTCAATTACAGTGTTTGCTGAAATCGAATTATTAGGCTCAATTACCATGAATCTATATGCCTTACTGTGTTGTGCATATCCAATAAAAATGCACTCAACTCCCCTTTCACCCAATTTTCTCTTTTTGGGTTCAGGTACTTTTACTACTGTTCTACAGCCCCAAACTCTTAAATACTTAAGAGTTGGTTTTCACTTATTCCAAGGCTCATATGGGGTGACTTTATTCCTCTTTTGTGGAATTCTGTTCAGAATATGGCATGCTGTAAGCAATGCCTCTCCCCAAAACCCACTACTCAAACCAGAGTTTGATAGCATAGCATTAACCATTTTGGTTAAAACACAATTTTTATGCTCAGCCACACCATTTTGTTGTGGTGTATAAGGGGCAGTAGTCTGATGGACTATTCCTGTGGATTCAAAGTACTTAGGATCATAGTACTGTCCTCCCATATCAGACCTTAAACATTTTATAAAGGTCTCACATTGCAATTCAGTTTCTACCTTATAGGCCCGAAACTTAACCATTGCCTCATCTTTGGAATGCAACAAATAAACATAACAGAACTTGCTATAATCATCAATGAATGTTATAAAATATTTATTGCCTCTTATTGATGGTGTACTATGTATGTCACATACATCATAATGTATTAAATCAAGCAACCTTGAATTTCTTTCAACATTAGGAAATAGATTCCTAGTTATTTTTGTTTTCATGAATACATTACAATTTCCTTCATATTTATCAAACTAAGGCAGTAATTCCAGATTCACCATATCATATAATTTTCTGAAATGAACATGTCCTAATCTATGATGCCATAAAAATGGAGGTTCGACAAGATACGCAGAAACAATATTGTTATTAGATAAAGCGATTACACTGAACTTAAACATGCCCTCATAAGCATAACCCTTCCCTACATATACCCTTCCCTTGGAGAGTACAAATTTGTCAGCTTCAAATATAAGCCTAAAACCAAACTTATTCAAAAGACCACTCGACACTAGATTCTTCCTCACTTCTGGTGCATAATACACGTTGGTGAGTGTTACAATTTTGCTAGAAGTAAACTTCAGATCAACACTACCTATGCCTTTAACAGGGACAGTAGCATCATTTCCCATGTACAAGATAGTATTTTCATCTACTGCCTCCATGGTCTTGAAGAACCTCTTGTTCTTGCAAATGTGTCGAGTGGCACCAGAATCAACCCACCAAGCCATGTCATTTTCAATGACATTGACTTCATAAATCATAGCAATGAGATCATCATTGTTGTTTCCTGCACCTTTTGCAGTGCTAGAGGAAGATTGATGTTTTCCTTGCTTCCTCTTCTAATGATAACATTCAGATTTGAGGTGGCCATCTTTCCCGCAGAACCAACAAGTGACTTTCTGCTTTCTTTGATTCTAGTTTTGGTTGTTCAGTTTTCCCGAACCAGCAGGCCTTTTGAAACTGCCAGGCTTGTTAGGCTTGTTTAGCAAGGGCTTTTTGAACTTAGCCGCTTCTATCACATGCACCTTTGAAATCTCCTGAGCATTCTGCTCTTTTTCATTTTCCTACATGCGACAATCCTCTTCTACACGAAGATGGTTAGCTAGTTCATCAAGAGTTATGTCCTCTTTTTTATGCTTAAGAGTTCGTTTAAACTCTTTCCAGGATTGGGGCAGTTTATCAATAATAGAAGACACAACAATTGTTTCATCCATGACAAGATTGTGTTGAGAGAAATTATTTCTAATACTCTCAATTTCACGAAATTGTTCCATGACAGACCTTTCATCAATCATTTTAAAATTAATAAACTTTGATATGAGGAATTTCTTACTTGTCGCATTCTCCTTATGGTACCTTGCCTCAAGTTTCTCCTACAGCTCCTTGGCAGAGGGAACGTCATGGTAGAGGTCGAACAACGAGTCCTTCATGGCGTTCAGAATATGACCTCTGCAGGTGTGGTCATCCGTCTTCCATTTCTGCCTCTTTCTGATCTGCTCGACAGTTTCATCATCGGACTCAACAGGCTTGGGTGTATCCAGAACATACACCAGATGAAGCGCCACAAGCAGGAAATGCACTCGTTTCTGGCACCTCAAGAAATCGCCTCCATCGAAGCGATCCAGCTTTACAATGTTAGCCGACAGTTCTTTGATTGACGAAGTCATTGCAACTGCAGAAAAAAAATTTCCTTTAGATTGTTAGACCAGAAGGATATGCAATGACTTCAAAGCGTGTAACACTGCCACTTTCCTAAAGGAGATTTTGCTCTCTGCACTGCAAGAGTCAGCAAATATCCTAAAGGATACGATGAAGCAATATCAACTTTCACTTTGCAGTAGTGAAAGATGAAAACAGGAGCAGATCCTGGTGATTTTCGAGATGTCTTTCTTCCTCCCCAAACCTCTTCTCTTATTGTGAATGAAGTGGGGTAGTGGAGCAGTTTTAACTGCATCCACTCAATCAAGCATTGAATGGGTTTATTAACTACCCATTTAATGCTTGAGTGGGTCAGTTAAATAACTACCCACTTATAATTTCGAAAATGGTAAAAAATAATATTAAAACAATTTTACCCATAGTTAGCTCACACACATATACACACACGTGCCAAGTGCTAAGTGCGCCTAAAATGCGCCGTGCCATGCGCGCGTGTGGTTCACTTTGCATAACACTTGTATTTTATTTTACATACACTGTGGTGCAAGAGTACATATATACTCTTTAAACTTGAAGTTTCTAACCAATGTGAGATTAAACATTTCTTTTGAAAATGTCCAACAAATCGGTGTATGCTAAGTAATGGGGGTAAGATGAGCAAAAATTAGATATAGCCGCTCCCTTAAATAAATCCTTGTCTGATTGCTTAAACCTTCTCTGGTACATTAATTGCACAGACGTTTGACAAAACGAAGTCATCATAAAATAATATAATAAATATACACAAATGCCAATTCTCTTCTAAAGGATACCCTATGCGAACGGTGGAAGATTCTCTTTGTAGAAAACTGTCACAATGCAAATCAGTTTTCAATACTCATTCTTTGGAGAGGACGTCGCCAATCTCAAGGGGAATCGAGACACGACTACTTTGGGTTTAATTTCTTATTTGTGTCTCACAAAATCCTTGCAGTTCATTGATGTAAACAATCATACAGTCACACTATATATGTGTGATCCGTTGCAGGCCTAATTAATACTCTCGTTATTAGTAACTAGTTCATCAGTTTCTAGTTTCTAATCATAAAACCTCCTGCACTTATCAGAGTGTATAATTAGTACTGCAAGCTAGACGTGATGGAGCATTTTTTAGCAGAAACAGGAACAGAAATGATGCCGGTGACGTCCGTGAACAAACAAGAATCAAGCAGGCTAAAGGGTGGCCTTATAACCATGCCCTTTATTATTGGTAACCATACATGTAATATGTTGATGGATATGTGGATTCATTAATGGAGCTAACTATCTATCTAACTAATATTATTTCTTTTCTTTTCTTTTCGTTTTCATCAGCGAATGAGGCGTTCGAAAAGGTGGCGAGTTTTGGGCTCCTCAATAACATGATCATATACTTGGTGACTGGATACAATATGGATTATGCAAAGGGAGCAAACGTGTTGTTCTTATGGTCTGCTGTCTCCAACTTCATGCCTATTTTGGGTGCTTTCATCTCTGATTCTTACTTGGGTCGCTTCCTTGTTATCACTTTGGGATCCGTCTCAAGCCTTGCCGTAAGCCCACAATTAATCAACCAAATCAATCTTATATATCATGATATGTTCATTTTCATGTTGAACCCGCCAGCACACACGGGCTTGTGCCCGTGGATCTTCGCCAATACCGATACTATCTATGACTTAACACCTCCAACTTTTAGGTGTGAGGTTTTATCTTAAAAGACCTCGGTACTAGTTGAAAGGAGATGTTCCAAACATCTTCAACATGATATTACTTATAAGCTTCGTAGTTGATATAACAACCCTAATTTGATTTTCGTTAATTGTGTGCTTTCCATAGGGGATAGTTCTGCTATGGTTAACAGCCATGTTGCCTTATGCGAAGCCTAACCCCGGCGAACAAGCTTCACATGCACAACTATGCCTCTTGTTTGGCTCCTTCGTGCTCATGTCTATCGGTGCAGGAGGAATCCGGCCATGCTCACTAGCCTTTGGGGCCGACCAGTTCAACAAAGAGGATAACCCAAATAACGCGAGGGTTCTTCAAAGTTTCTTCAACTGGTACTATGCATCTGTCGGAGTATCCATCATGATAGCGGTGACGCTTATTGTTTACATTCAAGACAAGTTTGGATGGAAAGTAGGATTTGGGGTGCCAGCCGCCCTTGTGCTGTTGTCGATTGTTTTGTTCTTGTTAGGGTTTCCTTTGTATGTTAGGGCTAAGACGTATCAGAGCTTGTTAACTACGTGTGCTCAGGTGGTCGTGGCTGCAATGAAGAATCGAGGACTTAAGTTGCCGAGTAAGGTTGGGGATGGATGGTTTCATCAAGATAAGGATTCGAAGATTATAGTTGTTCCCTCTGAGAAACTAAGGTACCTAACTAATTATAATGATCACATTCTAATACAATATCAGGTCCAAATGCTTTGCATATGCATGCATACATTGACATGGAATATTACTTGATGTATTGATATTTGTGGAGTAGAAACGTATTTGTGCTATTTAAACAATTAGCTAGGACAATGCATGGCATATAAATTCGGTCACGTCATCTTATCATGCATAGTTAACATCGTTGTCTGTTACCTATAATTTCACGATCCTCACCCATTTCTTTTGGATAAGTTATCAATAAAGTCTCTTTCTTATGAAAAAAAATAATATTATTTCACGAATACTTAACCTTCATCATTTGTCATAACCGATCAGAGTTTTGTTTTCTTTTGTTTTTTACAAACGATTAGAGTTAGCTAGAGACAACCAAGTCCACTCTACCAATTAATTAATGTAGATTTATAAAATGACCGAACGAATTTTTTTTAATATATAAGTTAAAATTATCTGATAATTATATATTAGCACATATGAATATATATATCTATATATATATATATATATATCTATATATATATATATATAACTCATTTAATAGACTCCAAAAACTACATAACAAATTCTGTTAAAAAAACGCATGCATAGCAAATGTGTAGTGTGTACTGTGTACTGTATCAAAAATACACGCCACATAATTAATTCCTACATGAAAATGGTATAGAGGAATCTTTTTTTTTTTGAAACCAAAAAAAAAAAAAAAAAAGATTCCTCTACTATTTTCATGTAGGAATCTTATAAATTTAAATTCTTCAATTAATTTTAATAAATAGCACTTCGACTAACACACTTTACTATCCTTCATTACAGATTCCTCAACAAAGCTTGTATCATCAGAAACCGAGACAAAGACTTGGACTCAGATGGCTCAGCTCTTGATCCATGGACACTATGCACAGTAACACAAGTGGAAGATCTGAAATCCGTCATCAGAGTACTCCCTATTTGGTCTACAGGCATCATGATTGCAGTAACCATAAGCCAAGTAGCCTTCCCAGTGCTTCAAGCCAAAACAATGAACAGACACCTAACCTCAAAGTTCCAAATCCCAGCCGGCTCTTTCTCCGTCTTTGGCATCCTCACATTAACCATCTGGGTAGCAATCTACGACCGCATTCTTGTTCCAATCATTGCAAAATACACTGGCCGACCTCGGGGTCTCACAAATAAGCAACGCATGGGGATCGGATTAGTAATATCATGCATGGCCTTAAGTGCATCCGCGTTGGTAGAGAATGCCCGTCGAACAAGAGCCATCCGCGAAGGGCTTATCGACAATCCAGTAGCTGTGGTGAACATATCTGCTATGTGGTTAATTATACAACATTGCTTGACAGGGCTGGCTGAGGCATTCAATGCAATAGGGCAAATTGAGTTCTACTATTCTCAACTTCCTAAGACAATGGGAAGTATTGCAGTGGCTCTCTTCGCACTTGGAATGGCGGTTGGGAATCTAGTGGGAAGTTTGATAGTGACTGTGTTGGATGAGGTTACTAAAAGAGGAGGGAGAGAGAGCTGGGTTACGAATAACCTTAATCGGGGTCGGTACGATAACTACTACTGGGTTCTTACAATCTTGTGTACGCTCAATTTTGTGTACTTTCTTGGTTGTTGTTGGTTGTATGGAGATGAGGATGAGTTGTTGCCAGTGTTGACAAAGGTATCAAACGAAGGTCATGAAAAGGAGGAGAAAGACTTGGAGAAATGATCATCAAGAATGATTGAATATATATAAATTGGTTTCAAGACACATGATCAATTAAGCAATTTAAAAGTGCAGTACTGAATAATTAAGTCTCTAGCTTAGCTCGCTTCAAGATATATAGTATTTTGACTATTGCAATGCTTCATTGATATATATATGGAGTGCTGAAGGGGTTAATGGGGAAAATACTAGTGTAACTTAGTGTCGGGCACGCAGGTCAGGTAAGCACTTGTGCGCGTCCCTTGACTTTTTGCTAAGATGCATGTGTGCACCCATCACAAGGTGCATTGAAGGATCAATGAGCACAAGTGCGTGCCCAACCTGTGCGCCCGACCTATGTGCCCAACTGAAGTCACGTAGCCTAGCATTTTCCTTTTAAATGTCATTGAAGCCTTTGTGAAATGATTATATATTTTAAGGCCTACAACATTAAAAAAAAAAGAAATAATTAAGGCCTGATTTTCAAAAATAGCCTAAACTTTAAGTAGGTATATCAATTATCACTACAAGAAAGTAGTTCTTTTACCACAATATACTTTCTAACACTCCTTAATCAACAACAAGCGTAGTTTGGTGATTTCTATCATATTTTGCATGTTGTAGAAAAAGAAATATATTACCACAAGTCAGAACCATTGTAGATATATCACAAGTGAGTTATTTGTTTACAACAGGTATTACTTGTGGTAGAAAGTTTTGTTGACATGACCAAGCTTGTTGTAAATTTGGCAGTTGAATAATGTTAATGCATTCAACAACAAACATCATAAGGTTGTTTGTGGTTAGTAATCTATTTTGTTGTAGTGTATATCCTAATCTTAGATTTTTATAAATTACTCAAGTTCTTTTGATACGCATAAACTAGCTTATCAACTAACTTATAAGCTACTTGACAATTTAAGTAGTACAACTTATAATTATTTCAAAAATAATCTAGCAGAAATTTCAAAATTCCAAAGCCTACTTGGGTAGCTTTTTTTTTTTTTTTTTTTGGTAGGAGTAGCTTTTCTTCAAAAATTCGTCGTTTGTCTCTTATTGGAGGGTCGGTCAGAGCCCACCGAACTTCTAGTTAGAGAGTCGGTCACAGCCTACCGAACTTTTAATTGGAGAGTCGGTCATAATTGATCGAATCTTTAGGTCGGCAGTTGTCAACTAAATCTCATCAAAGAGGTTCGGTTGGACAACACCGAGTCTAGAGGATAAGTCTTGGCCATATGTCGCCAAACCTAAAATAGTTGTTTCGACCAAGGTTTTGGAGTTGGATGCTTCGGTTCGGATGAAGGGGTATTTTGGTAAAAATGTGGGGTGCACTTATAAATTGAAATTTGAATTTGGGGTGCCACGCATAATCGGCTGCACTAAATAATTAAACGATGGGGTGCACTTAGCCAGGCTCTAGTTTTTCTTAGAAAAATAACAACTTTTAATAGTTAATGCAAATATGTTGAAACATATTAGTAATGTACGCAATGTTACATATATTTAAATATTAGTATTTCTTGATTAAAACTATTATTTATACTACGAATATGCTTGTATTAACAAACTCAAATATTATTACATGGTATATATATATATTATAATTAATAACTATTCGTTGTTTGGTTTAACTTTTGTTTTTAGCTTATGCTTTGAAGACATGGATAAGTGCTTGTGAAAAGCAAAAAATATGCAGGGAGATGCTTTTGAGAATCGCACTAATTATTATGATGGTTTTGGTTGTTACATGTAACGGCCCAATTAATATTTGCCGTTATTTTATGACGTCATTACAGACGTGGACGCCAGTGTGGACGTTCGTGGGTCCCATAGCGAGACTGGAGCGCGTCCGTATTAGGTAAATAGTTATTTTGTTTGTTGATTTGACTAATTTGCGATGTTTATGTTAAAATAGGTTAACGGCATCGCGATGTGTGTAATTGTATTTTAAATTGACGTGGGAGATTGTGTGATGAGTATTCGCATCGATATGCGTGTCGATGCGGGTACCGAGTAGATTAAAGACGAAATTTTAAGTTGAGAAAAATGTTACACATAAAATGAATTAAATGTGATAAAATACGTAAATTGTTGGGCGCCTAGGGACACGCGGGGTCGTGGTCGACACGCGTGGGTGGTACGATAGTGTGCACGCCCGAGTATGCTCGTTGGCGCGCACGACGAAATTTTAGGCGCGAAAGTATAGGCGAATATATATATTTATAAATATATATGTGTATAAGGAATTTAATATATATGTATAAATATATATATATATATATAAATATATATATCAAAAATCAGAAAAATAAATAAATAATAGTGAAATTACCAATAAGGGTATTGGGGTTGTAAAGGAAAGGATAAAATGAGAGGGGTATTATGGTCATTTTACCCAAAAATTGGGGATACACACCACACCGTCACCACAGTTCCTCATTTTCTCACATTTTGATCGAAATTGAGGAGGAAGAGGAGGAATCGGGAGAAAGGAGGGAAGAGAGAACAAGAGGAGGAGACTAAAGAGGTGAGTTGTTGAGTTGTTGTTGTTGTTTTGGTTGTTGTTGTTGTTGTTGTTGTATGTGTTGGTGATAATGGTGGTTTGGTGGTTCGGTGGTTGTGGCGGGGGAGCTCGAGAGCTCGAGAGCTCGGACGAATTGCGAGAGCAATTCGTCCGAGGGGGAGACGACGACCCTCTCCCTCTCCCCTCTCCCTCTCCCTCTATAGATTCATGGAAAAAAAAAAAAAAAAAAAAAGAGTTAGGAAAAACAGAGCGCCGTGCGCCTCTGTTGGGAAGGAGACGACCCAACCGGTCGGGCCGACCCGGCCCGGCCTCTGGGCGGGTCGACCGACCCGGTTGGCGGTCCGGTCCGGTTGGGCCGAACCGGACCGGGTGAACCGGTCCGGTTCACCTCAACTCAAAAAAAAAAAAAAAAAAAAAAAAAAAAAAAAAAAAAACAGTTTTGAAAGAAGAAGAAAAAAAAAAATCTGGAAAATTCATAGAAAATTCATAGAAAATAAGAAAAAAAAATAGAAAAATTATATTTTGATCAAATAAAGGAAATTTGGGATTTTCTCGAAAATGTTAGCGAGGTATTGTCGGGGTTTTACCTCGAAAAACGTAAATTTGACATAATATGTCAAATTAAAGCTAATTCAATGATAAATAATCTTAGGTACATTTGGGGAGATAATTTGGATTATCGGGTGATTATTGGCGCTAGACGGGGTTTGATTTTCGAGACGAGGAGTGCGATTTGAGGTGTGTAGTATCCCAATTGAACTTCACTTTAAGTATTTACAATTTGATTTATTTGATTTCAGTTCCGATTATTCGTTATCTCATTCCATTACTGCTTTACGGTGGTTGAGTTCTCGTAATTGGTGTTTTTACGGTAGTGGAGTTTACTCCTACTTGGAGCCTTTACGAGATCACTCCCCACCTTTGGTATTTATTCGTTACGGCCATAGAGTCCACTAAGTCATAGCACTTGTCTATGCATATACCGGTGAATAGGCTACCGGTTATGGTAGGCTCGTGTGGGTGCGTCGTGGGTCTACGCCGGCCACCTAGAGGGTCCAGGGGACAACTTTGTTGGTGTTTGAGGGTTGTGCCCAAGGAGAGGCTCGAAGTATGACTTAGTCGATTTTTACTTGTGTACGTACTTTGCTTCGTCACTATATTTATGCATGCGATGATCTTTCTTTTACGGTTGTCTCGTATTTCTTTATTCCGCATGTTTAAATTATAGTATTTTCAATTCCAAGATTTTTTATTTCGTAATTACTTGGTGAATTTCCTTGGGATTACTCACTCTGGACTCGTCATCCTGTCTTTTTGTGATGGTGAGTGCGGACCCTAGTACGAGCCGGGGGAAGGGCAAGCTTGAAGAGTACATCGATTGACAGTTTTAGCCCCACTCGTACGTATGTTTATATTTATTCGTTTTATATTGGGTTTTGGGCTTGAGAGATAGGTTGTATATTTTGATATTTTGAGGATTCATAGATGATATGTATATGATGTACAGTTAATATGGTTTCCACTTAGGCATTTTGCTGAATTTTCATATTGTTCATTTAAGCTTCCGCTGTTAATTTGAGGTTATATGATATTAACTGAATCAAACTTAATGACGAATTGATCGATAATGGATAAATTGGGCGTGGGACACAACTGGTGGTGACGTGGACAGTTGTGGGCCCGCGTGGCCTCCCGTGGCGGACCAATGTGGAAATTGGGGCCGCCACATTTTGGTATCAGAGCCTAGGTTTGAGGAATTTAGGATGGAGGAACCTAGGGAATGAATTGTGGGTTTGTTGATAACTCTGATACCGCCACATTTTGGTGTCAGAGCGAGGTCAAACTTGGGAATTTGAGATTGAACAAGAGCATAATCTTAATGAATAAAACTTAGATGTGGAAACCACAAGTGAATGATTAAAGGCTTAGTTGGGAAGTGATGTGAGGCGGGTAAATTTAGGAAATTATATATATACGTGTATGTTTTGATTGTGTATTACATATTATACGCGTATATACTGAGTCTGATCCAATGCACGTTGGTTGTGCGGTTTATGATGGACGGATAGACTCTTACTACTCCGCCGACTACTCAGCCAGAGATTAGAGAGACTAGTGATCATACCACTAGTGACATGGCTGATTTGCGAGCTATGATGCAAAGTGTTTTTGACAAAGCATTAGCTCGCGAGACGTATTTATGACACCGGGGTGAGCTTGGAGATGGGTTTGGACAGAGCTCTCGGTCTGATCAAAGACCAAAGAGACAGAGAGAGCAGTCTAATCGACAGAGACATGATTATCAGGGTTGACGAGATAGACGTTCCGAGCATCAGAGAGGAGATGAGAGGCAGGTGGTGTATGTTGCTGTACATGCACCAGTTGAGCAGCCATGACAGCATGTGCGAGATGGAGGAGGTCGTGGTAGAGGACAGAGATATCGAGGTCATGATAGGGCTCAGGTTCATATAGTGTCACAGTCTGATTGGCGGGATACACGACGATGTTTCAGATGTCATCAGGTCGGGCATATACATAGAGATTGTCCGATGTCAGCTTCATCTTCACCACCACAGATTGAGCCAGTTAGGGAGAGGGCTCATGCAGCTGCTACACCTACTACCGTGCAGCCGAAGCGTGATGCGACTCGTCAGCTCGTAGAGGGTATGTTATCTATATGCGATGTCTTCATGCATGTATTATTTGATTCCGGCAGTACATTGTCATTTATATCGGGACGCAGGGTCGGACGCTTAGGATTACGAGTTGAGACCTTAGATCCACATCTTGTCCTCGATACTGGGGGATAAGATTTACCCTAACCGGATATGCCGGAATTGTGTAGTAGAGATTGAGGGACACCAGTTACCTGTCGACTTTCGTGTCCTAGAGTATTTAGAGTTTGATGCTTTATTGGGTATGGATTGGCTAGCGACATATCGCGCACACATTGATTGCTTTGGGAAGATGATAGTATTTGATATTGAGGGCATTCCAGTATTTACTTTTGTTGGTACGGCGTTAGACTTACCGATTACCAGAGGTCGATTAGCTACGACACGGAGATGGAGGCGTTTAGACGGTGTGGTCGAGACCGACCCGAGACCGAGGTTAGATTAGAGGATGTCCCAAAGAGTGTGTGAGTTTCCCGAGGTATTCCCGACGATTTGCCAGGTTTACCACCTCCTAGGTCAGTTGAGTTTATGATTGAGTTGATTCCGGGGACGCAGCCGATATATAGCCGACCGTACAGGATGTCAGCTTCGGGGCAGGGAGAGTTGAGGTCCCAATTAGAGGAGCTGTTACAGAAGGGTTTTATTCATCCCAGTATGTCTCCTTGGGGCGCACCAGTGCTATTTGTTAAGAAGAAGGATGGTTCTTTGAGGTTGTGCATAGATTACAGGAAGTTGAATCAAGTGACGATTCGAAATCGTTATCCACTTCCTAGGATTGATGATCTATTTGATCAGTTGGCAGGTGCTAAGTTTTTCTCGAAGATTGATTTACGATCTGGTTATCATCAGTTGAGGATTCGGGAGAGTGATATAGAGAAGACGGCGTTTAGCACGCGTTATGGATTGTTTGAGTTCACAAGTCATGCCATTTGGGGTGACTAATGCGCCGCTATCTTTATGGATTTGATGCACCGAGTATTACGGCCATTTTTGGATCGTTATGTGATTGTGTTTATCGATGATATCTTAATATACAGTAAGACTCGTGAGGAGCACGAGAGACACCTTAGAGATGTTTTGATGACGTTGAGGGAGCATAGATTGTACGCTAAGTTCAGCAAGTGTGCTTTTTGGCTGAGAGAGGTGAAATTTCTCGGACATGTCATTGGTAGTCAAGGAATATCTGTTGATGGAGACAAGATTCGAGCGATAATTGATTGGAGGACACCTGAGACAGTTGCAGACATTCGTAGTTTCTTGGGGCTTGCGGGCTATTACCGGCGATTTGTGCAGGATTTTTCGTTGATTGCAGCACCGATGACGAGGTTGACCAAGAAGAATGTTAAGTTTGAATGGGCTGAAGATTGTGAGGCAGCATTTTTAGAGTTGAAGAGGAAGTTGACTTCGGCGCCAGTGTTGGCTCTACCTGAGATAGGGAAAGGCTTCTCGGTCTATACAGATGCTTCCGGAACTGGGTTGGGATGCGTGTTGATGCAGGAAGGACACCCAGTTGCATACTTATCGAGGCGATTGAGACCCCACGAGGAGAATTATCCGGTGCATGATTTAGAGCTAGCTGCAGTTGTGTTTGCACTCAAGGCGTGGCGACATTACCTTTATGGGGAACGATTTATGTTATTTACAGATCATCAGAGTTTGAAGTATCTGTTCACTCAGAAGGATCTAAATATGCGGCAAAGACGGTGGCTTGAGTTATTGAAAGACTACGATTTCGCGATTGAGTACCATCCTGGGAAGGCGAATGTAGTTGCTGATGCATTGAGCCGGAGTGGTGTAGAGAGTCAGACTGTGCTGCGGCAGATGACACATGAGTATGGATTGCTGGAGGCCGCGACGGTGATGTGTTTATCAGATGCTTTTGCTGATGTTCATATCTGTTGCCAGATGCGTGTTCCTGTGGTGTCGTTAGAGAGGGTCGCTGAGTGGCAAAGGGCTGACGGACATTTTGCTCGCTTTCACTGTCTCGCTCAGGGATCCGGGTTGCACGATTGGTCTAGTGGTTCGGACCGGTGCTTGAGACACAGAGGTAGGTTGTTGGATACCGGAGGTGCGGGAACTACGCGATAGCATTCTTGAGGATGCACACCGTTCGCGGTATACGTTTCATCCGGGCAGACTAAGATGTATCATGACTTGCGACGTTTGTTTTGGTGGCCTGGGATGAAGGCCGATGTGGGTGCATATGTGAGAGCTTGTCATATTTGTCGCGAGGTTAAGGCCGAGCACGGGAGACCAAATGGATTGTTACGACCACTACCGATTCCACAAAGTGGAAATGGGAGCATGTTACGATGGATTTTGTGAGCGGGTTGCCACAGATCGCGAGACGCCATGATGCTTTGTGTGGGTTGTGATTGATAGATTGACAAAGTCTCGCACACTTCATTCCTATATCGATGAAATATTCATTTTCTCGCTTGAGCATCATCTTTGAGCGAGAGGTTGTTAGGCTACATGGGGTGCCGCTATCTATTGTGTCCGACGAGAGATCCCAGGTTGACTTCGAAGTTGTGGGAGAGCATGCAGAGCATTTGGGACGAGACTGAGCTTCGATACGCTTATCATCCTCGTACGATGGTCGATCGGAGAGATTGATACGGATATTAGAGGATATGCTTAGAGCATCCATTTTGCGGTTGGAGGTGCTTGGGAAGAGTATTTGCCGTTGTGCGAGTTCGCGTACAACAACAAATGCTATCAGCGAGCATTGGTATGCCACCATTTGAGGCTTTGTATGGTAGACCTTGCGGATCACCAAATTTGTTGGGCAAAGACTCGAGGATGTGGCAGTGATTGGACCTGAAGTTGTTGTTGATCATACCGAGAAGATTCGGCAAGTTAGGTTGAGATTGCAAGCAGCTCAAGATAGACAAAAGAAGTATGCTGATAGGTATCTTGAGGGTTTGAGTTATGATGTGGATGACTTGGTATATCTGAAAGTTTCGCCCTGGAAAGGACATCAGAGGTTTGGAATCAAGGGGAAACTAGCACCGAGATATATTGGACCGTTTAGAGTTATAGCACGTGTTGGGACAGTAGCATATAGATTGGAGTTGCCACGAGTTAGCGAGCGTTCATCCAGTGTTTCACGTGTCTATGTTGAGATTAGCTAAGTCAGGACCGAGGCCGATGGTGGATATTAGACAGATTGAGGTTCGTCCTGACGTTTCATATGAAGAACAACCCGTTGAGATCATGGATCGTAGAGTTCAGACTTTGAGGAACAGGGAGATTCCGAAGGTGTTGGTACGATGGCAAAGCATCACGGACCGAGGGACTTACACAGGAGCTCGAGTCGACTATGAAACAGAGATATCCTCGCTTATTTATCGGTGAGTGTTGATTATAGCTTAAATTTCGGGACGAAATTTTAATTTAGTTGGGAAGAATTGTAACGCCCCCAATTAATATTTGCCGTTATTTTATGACGTCATTACAGACGTGGACGCCAGTGTGGACGTTCGTGGGTCCCATAGCGAGA
The DNA here is from genome assembly GCA_039657345.1 of Stephania japonica. NCBI lineage: Eukaryota > Viridiplantae > Streptophyta > Magnoliopsida > Ranunculales > Menispermaceae > Stephania > Stephania japonica. Next base: position 41,565,902 of record CM077559.1, read on the forward strand.
CTGGAGCGCGTCCGTATTAGGTAAATAGTTATTTTGTTTGTTGATTTGACTAATTTGCGATGTTTATGTTAAAATAGGTTAACGGCATCGCGATGTGTGTAATTGTATTTTAAATTGACGTGGGAGATTGTGTGATGAGTATTCGCATCGATATGCGTGTCGATGCGGGTACCGAGTAGATTAAAGACGAAATTTTAAGTTGAGAAAAATGTTACACATAAAATGAATTAAATGTGATAAAATACGTAAATTGTTGGGCGCCTAGGGACACGCGGGGTCGTGGTCGACACGCGTGGGTGGTACGATAGTGTGCACGCCCGAGTATGCTCGTTGGCGCGCACGACGAAATTTTAGGCGCGAAAGTATAGGCGAATATATATATTTATATATATATATGTGTATAAGGAATTTAAAATATATATATAAATATATATATATATATATATATAAATATATATATCAAAAATCAGAAAAATAAATAAATAATAGTGAAATTACCAATAAGGGTATTGGGGTTGTAAAGGAAAGGATAAAATGAGAGGGGTATTATGGTCATTTTACCCAAAAATTGGGGATACACACCACACCGTCACCACGCTTCCTCATTTTCTCACATTTTGATCGAAATTGAGGAGGAAGAGGAGGAATCGGGAGAAAGGAGGGAAGAGAGAACAAGAGGAGGAGACTAAAGAGGTGAGTTGTTGAGTTGTTGTTGTTGTTTTGGTTGTTGTTGTTGTTGTTGTTGTATGTGTTGGTGATAATGGTGGTTTGGTGGTTCGGTGGTTGTGGCGGGGAGCTCGAGAGCTCGAGAGCTCGGACGAATTGCGAGAGCAATTCGTCCGAGGGGGAGACGACAGGTCCTCTCCCTCTCCCTCTCCCTCTCCCTCTATAGATTCATGGAAAAAAAAAAAAAAAAAAAAAAAAAAGAGAGAGGAAAAACAGAGCGCCGTGCGCCTCTGTTGGGGAAGGAGACGACCCAACCGGGTCGGGCCGACCCGGCCGGTCCCGGGCGGGTCGGGACCGACCCGGTTGGCGTTGGCGGTCCCGGTCCGGTTCCGCCTCAACTCAAAAAAAAAAAAAAAAAAAAAAAAAAAAAAAGAAAGAAAAAAAAAAAATCTGGAAAATTCATAGAAAATTCATAGAAAATAAGAAAAAAATAGAAAAATTATATTTTGATCAAATAAAGGAAATTTGGGATTTTCTCGAAAATGTTAGCGAGGTATTGTCGGGGTTTTACCTCGAAAAACGTAAATTTGACATAATATGTCAAATTAAAGCTAATTCAATGATAAATAATCTTAGGTACATTTGGGGAGATAATTTGGATTATCGGGTGATTATTGGCGCTAGACGGGGTTTGATTTTCGAGACGAGGAGTGCGATTTGAGGTGTGTAGTATCCCAATTGAACTTCACTTTAAGTATTTACAATTTGATTTATTTGATTTCGCTTCCGATTATTCGTTATCTCATTCCATTACTCGCTTTACGGTGGTTGAGTTCTCGTAATTGGTGTTTTTACGGTAGTGGAGTTTACTCCTACTTGGAGCCTTTACGAGATCACTCCCCACTGGTATTTATTCGTTACGGCCATAGAGTCCACTAAGTCATAGCACTTGTCTATGCATATACCGGTGAATAGGCTACCGGTTATGGTAGGCTCGTGTGGGTGCGTCGTGGGTCTACGCCGCCACCTAGAGGGTCCAGGGACAACTTGTTGGTGTGTTTGAGGGTTGTGCCCAAGGAGAGGCTCGAAGTATGACTTAGTCGATTTTTACCGTGTACGTACTTTGCTTCGTCACTATATTTATGCATGCGATGATCTTTCTTTTACAATTGTCTCGTATTTCTTTATTCCGCATGTTTAAATTATAGTATTTTCAATTCCAAGATTTTTTTATTTCGTAATTACTTGGTGAATTTCCTTGGGATTACTCACTCTGGACTCGTCATCTGTCTTTTTGTGATGGTGAGTGCGACCCTAATCTGAGCCGGGGAAGGGCAAGCTTGAAGAGTACATCGATTGACGCTTTAGCCCCACTCGTACGTATGTTTATATTTATTCGTTTTATATTGGGTTTTGGGCTTGAGAGATAGGTTGTATATTTTGATATTTTGAGGATTCATAGATGATATGTATATGATGTACAGTTAATATGGTTTCCACTTAGGCATTTTGCTGAATTTTCATATTGTTCATTTAAGCTTCCGCTGTTAATTTAAGGTTATATGATATTAACTGAATCAAACTTAATGACGAATTGATCGATAATGGATAAATTGGGCGTGGGACACAACTGGTGGTGACGTGGACAGTTGTGGGCCCGCGTGGCCTCCCGTGGCGGACCAATGTGGAAATTGGGGCCGCCACATTACATTAGCACCACATCAACCAATTAAAATAAATATAAAATGCAACCAAACGGTACAAAAACCACTTATTAAGTGCCACGGCAACTATATATGAAAGCATAAAGAGCATAATAATGTATAAATATATTGTAGAATAAATTTATTAATCAATAATATATTTATATAGCCTTGTATTTTGTTGTATGTTCTCTCCCAATTTGAGTGCGATGGCCCAAATCCCTAAACATGGCACCGCCCAGTCTAATCCTGTAATTAAGCCCTAATCTCATCCACGTAGGACTTAACTATGTATTAGTTAGCCTTATTAGCCTATTCTCCTTGATTGTTACGTTCAGGATAATATTACACTTGTCACATTATCTTACAGATTTTAGAGTTAATTAAACTTTTCAACAAATTGTTAAATACAGCGGAAGTCTTAAAGGTTTTTGCGGAAGCAATCCAATTTAAACCCTAAGTGTGGAAACCAGGAAATAACGATCACAGGATATATATAACAAGTGGCGAATATAAACCAGTGTGAAAATTATCAAAAGTCGGGTAACTAATCGCTCAACCCAGTATGTACAACTCAAAATGTATATAGAAAGGCATAAGTAAATAGATACATCAAAATATCAAAACCTACAACAGTCAAAGGTAGCCGTACGCCGAAGGCTCAGAGATAGTCACCAATCTTCTCTATGCCCGGCCAGCTGTTCAACGGATCTGCACCCACCATCATAAAAAGGACGATGAGTACAGTAAAACTTACAGTACACCATAATAGACATTTATCCACATTTCCAAATATAAGAAGCAAGTATTTAAAAGTATAAAGCAGAGAATGATTGTTTGAAATAGAAAATATGCTTGTAAATACCACGAGAACACAAGCAAGACTTACTCGGATATACATATATTTGTAGTGTACATCGGTACTACCCTTATCGGTTACTACCCTTATCGGTTTTAAACCTCTATTCTAACGACCTCATGTAATAGGTTAGTACACGAGCACTTTGTACTACCCTAATTGCCCACACATGGACCTTATGTAATAGGTCAATACCCGTGCACTTCGTACTACCGTAATTGGTTGCGGATTTTGTTTAACAAACTCATGTAGAAGGTCGGTAATAGTAATCGAATAGATCTCGATACCCTGAGTCTCATACCCCATGAGTCGCGCACATCTATTTAAGTATTTATGGAAGGATAGTGACAAAGAAACAATAGTAATTCAAAAAGGAATGTCATAAACTAATTACTCCAAACAAGAGCTTATCATACTATGAAAATGGCATTTCAAATACAAAGGATTAACACACTTGTATCAAATGAAAATTTGGAATTCAAAGCGAAAATGAAATGAAAATAAGTATCTAGTATGTCTACTCACCTTTCACGCAATGATTCCTAGCCTAACCGACTTCTCGATGGTCCAACTCGTGCACCTAGACTCTTGGTACACTTCCTTAGGCTCCTGTTATGTTTAGATATGGTTTAGAGTGTTTTTAGGTCGTTTAGGTTGTTTTATATCCATTTAGTCAAACTAGCCCCTTTAGTTAATTGTTTTTATAAAAAATGAGTGAACAGTGCCAAGCACGTTGGGGGTCTGTCCAACGCACTAAGGGACTTAGCGCACTAAGAAAAATTATGTTGGACTAAGTGTTGTCATACTTACACTTCACCCGATATTTTGATGTCAACAAGCAATGTGAAATGGTACTAACAAGTTTGTCAAGTATTTCAGCATAACAAACTCTGTTAGACTCACAAGTTCAAAGGAAGCTAAACTTCTCAAGTTCAAAGGAAGTGGAAGAAAAGACACCAGAAAAGCTCAAGAAGTGATTAAGACAAAGAAAGACACCGTATAGCATGTATGGAGTTATGTACATCATTTGTAAAGTATAAGAGTTTAATTTCATAAGCCAGATGCATCAAAATCATGCATTTCATTATTTTTAGAGTTTCAATTACTTAAAGTTTTGAATTTCGAGATTTTCAATTCCGCGAGTTTCAAAATGTTTTAAATCATACAAATGTGATTTATAACATGTATTTGAAGTGTATGAACTATTAGAATCGATTTTGAATGCACTGGTATGTGTTTAGACGGCTTTTGGATTAAGATTAAAAATATTTGCAGAAAAGCCCCTATGTATGTCATGAAATCGGGATTTTCTGTTTTCGGGATTTGTGAAAATATTTAGACCACCCAAATAGGTTATTTGACCCATAACAAACATGTATAACATGTTATATGAGGTTTGGTAGGGTCCCGGATGCGATAAAGGGTCGCTAATTCTATGGCCAAAAATATTTATTTTGAGGCCCTTGACAATTAGCGCGCTAATATTTATATTAGCACGCTAAGTGCAGAATAAGCACGCTAGGTCAGAAAATTAGTGCGTTAATTTTTTTCCTAGCAGCTTTTTTATAAAGCTAAAAATCACATTTTAATTTGAATCTTTGATGAGATTTGAGCCTTTGGATCCCTAGAATGGTCATAAACACTTATAAGGGAATGTAGAACATTACAAAACACCTAGAACACATATTAATCAATTCTTGCTCAAAGCACACACACAAAGTGCTCAAAAATCATGATTTTGCAATAAGAGTAAAGATCTAATACATACACTCACTTGGAAATTGTTGGGGCTGAACTCATGCACATCAAGTGAGGTCAAAAGAAGTGTTCTAAGGCTTACAACTCTTGCTCAAAACTGATTTTCAGATCTCACACTTGGAGTTGTAAGATTTCTTGATTTCCTACTCTTTTTGGGCTTAATCTATACTTTTTGTTTGGAGTATTGTTTGGAAATCAATTGTGATGTTCTTGAACATAGTTGTCTTTGGATTTTGAGCTTAATTTTGATGTCATAAATCCTAAGACTAATTTGCACTTATTGGGCTTAAACTTGATTTTCAAAGTGCATGAAATTAGAGAACCCACATTGAGCTTAATCTATATGTATTGTTGTTGGTTTCATTGAAGTGTATGTAAAACACAACTAAAAGGGTTATTGCACTTAAACTTGATTTTCTATAAACCCGAAATATTGAGTGCATTTGTTTGAACTTAATAGTGATTTTTCATAGTGCACCATATTGACTTGAAACCCACTTGTGCTTAATCTATACTTGATTTTGTGGTTTCAAGCTTGTGTTGTTTTAACAACATATTTACAAGGATCTCGTTCTTAATCTAAACTTGTTTGTTATTCGAGGTTTTGATTGCACAACTTGAGCTTAAAATTGCATATTTTATTTGTGCATCAACTAGCCATTTATTGAAACCAAGTTGAGTTTAATCTATACTCTTTTTAATTGGTTTCAATATTGAGAGTTAGCCTATAAAAATTTAAATTTACAAGGCATCTCAATTGGCAAAGTCTCGCTTGCATCGATTCATATTAGGATTATATTTGGCTTGTGAGAGGAGAACAACTTATACCACTTTATCTTGTAAAGCAAACTTTCATTGTATTCATCAAACTTTGATTGCAAGACTTAGTGAGATCTAAGTCGAAAGGGAAGACCTAGTTAAGGCTAGGCATAAATCCTAGTTGCGGCTAGGTAAGGGGAAAATCCTAGGTGAGTCTAGGTGGGGAAAATCCTAGTTACGGCTAGGTGTTTGTATAAGACCTTATTGTGATAAGACATCTTGTAAAAGACCTAGTTGAGGCTAGACATTTACTAGGCTAGTTAGCTTAGAGTGTAACACTTATTGGTAATATAAGTAGGGGGTTGAAAATCCTAACCGGGGAGGTTAGGTAGTAGATGTAGATCGATTGGATCGAACCAATATATATTCGTGTGTTTCATTTCCATCTCTTCTACCTCCTTCACTTAGTATAGCTTACAATTTACTTGAATCATTCGACGCATTGCTATTGTTCGTTACTACTACACTTTGCCATTTAGCTCAACTCCCAAAGCTAACTTAGTAAATTAGCAAATAAAGTTTTAAAAAGTATCATTTGGCCATCACACCCAATTCACCCCCTCTTGGGTGACCTTCAAATTCTCCAATGTGCTACTGTTCTTGGTGAACAGTGACGTCTTCTCCAGTTCAGGGAGCGCGCTAGCGTGTTGCCTGCGTCAAAACCTAGAATTCAAGCAAGGAATTCTTGCGTTTCCGACCCCCGTGGCCACCTCCTTCGCCTTCATCGACCCCATCCTCGACTTGTGGGGGAACAACCACACTCCAAACAAGCCAGAGGCACATGCCTTCATCAATTTACTTATCAATTACAAGATACCCACCTGCATGCAAAGTTTTTCCCCAAAACACAAACCCAATCACCAAATCAGTTTAAAGACCTTACTTGATTGCTAGTATATACTCAAATACACCTAAAGATCTCATAAATCAATGAGAAATCCCAAAACTTGTTTTAAATGGAAAACCCCTAAATTTCAACTTCATTTTAATGGAATTTTTGAAACATATAGGGGTAATGAAGATGATTACCTTGTTTGATCTCCTAAATTGTGCTTAAAATCCCTCTGAACTATCAGAAAACTAACCCTCAACCCTCTCCTCTATCTACAATTTGCATGCAATTCCTTTGGTTTTGATGAGAAATACAATCAAATTGGTATTTATACCCTCGTTGTGATCTAGTGTGCGTTGCGCATCTTAAGGTCTGTCCTAAGGTCCCTAACTGGGCAGTCCAACTCCCCAAGTGAATCCACTACTTAAAACACTCAGCCTTGTTTATCTATCTAGAACTATCTCCATGTTCATCCAAGGCTCTAGTAATTCATTATTAACTATAGTCTTTGATTGATTTGAGCCAATTTAATTCACATAGGCACATTAAGGTTGTCACATTGGTTCTATAATTTATTTTACAATGTGACATTAATTCCCAATCTACCTGGTACTCAGTGCCCACGCTCGCACGCAACTCAAGGCCTTTTCTCCTTACTTGCTGAACTGTCGAAACTATCGAACTTAATAATTTCGAGTATAAGATACACACATGCAATACACTAGGCATCCATCACAACAAAAAAATATATTACTCGGCCCCCAAGCCAAGTGTTGATCCGCGTACCCACTCTTAAGCCACGTCATTGGTCAGTGATCCCGATTACGACTTAAGTCTAGAATTAGAAATTTGAGCTTTGACATTGAGTCTCACTCACAATCACTTCCTCCTCCACTTGGACTTGAGCACTCGATCCTACAAAAATCTAGTAAGACATTATATATAAACTTGTCCGTTCATGTAATTTTACATTTATTAGCTACTAAATCAGTTATTTGTTCTAAACAATTTTAATTAATCAGCTAGACTACCAGCTTTCACCCATTAGCTACTAGCTTTTTCAATTATCAAGTAGATTATCAACTATCAGCTTGATAAACTAAATAAACTCAACTCCTCAACTCTTAGTTGATAAACAGGTGAGGGCACCTAATTTCTAAACCCAAGGTGCATATTTATAGTATTCTAATGTGTACATATTCTAATCAAAGTCAAATTCTTAGTTTTAATCCAATATTCTTGAAACTGACTCCAGCGATTCCTTGGCGAATCCTGGTTCTTCATTAAATCCTTATGCAAATAGGTGGTTTCTTCATAAATTTCTCTTTGTGCTTGATGTGTGCAAAACCAACCGCAAGTATAGCAATTCACTTGTAGTAATAGTGTGATCAATAAAGGTTGATTATGGATATCGTTCCTCTGGGAAAAGTGTATGTGGATACAAGTGTTTAGTTAACTTCACGTTCTTGTTAAGAAGATCCATTTATATGATTGAATTAAAACTAAAACTATTCTATTCTATCAATGCAATGTAAATTACTTGTGTTCTTAGAAAACTCTTAGTTCACAACTTCCCTTAGGTAATGAAATACTATGCATTTTCAAACCATTTTCCTTCACTCAGTTATGTGTGTGTAGCTTGTAATTAGAATAGACAGATTTCCTTAATATTCACTTTAACCTGCTATCGTGGTGAGAAAGATCCTAATGTGCAAACTAGAACTCCACCTATCGGTGTGAATAACGTAAGTTTCATAAATCATTAGTACCAAATCTTTAGACTCATAAACAATTAAGCTCATTATCCATGTCTCCCTAATCAACAACTATCTATCGATGTTAAATGTTTCATGGTTGTATTGTTCATATATGACTTAAAGCTCCATGGTCATGGTTACTTCTAAAATCTATAATCAACAAACACATGATCAAGATGTTCATAGCATTAAGCATAAAATCAATACAAATTTGACGCAGCGGAAGTCTTCCAAACTCATTATTCGACACTACGAATAATGAAATCCAGGGCACAAGTACTTAATCAAAGTTCAAATTTTATTCAATAATATAAAAAATGTCTAATTACAACAAAAAGTGCTTTAAATAGAAAAACCTTAAAATTTTCCAAAAATAGCAAAAGTTCAAAATACCCTATATTGGAAACTAGACGAAATAGGAAAACTAATGCCACAAACGACATATAAATTAGAAATTCCTACTAAAAGTTGTAATCAAACTAAAACTTACTAAAAATAGAAAAATTGCTAATTCGGAGGCCTAAAGGAAAGAATTTGGCCAAAAAATGCCGTACACAGCTAAAGTAATGTATATTGATCACCACGTCGTTTCCAATAAAATCATGTCTTTAAAGCTGTCGAATTCTGCAGTCGGACCCTTCAAAAGTCAACCAAAAATTTTTTTCGGTCAAACTTGTCCAAAGTAGTGTTTGACACTTCTTGGACTTCACTGTTCTCCCCAAAGTGGATAGGATTCACCCTCAAATCTTCATCCTCGTGATACACATCCCATATTGTATCCAAGCCTACATTAAAATTCTAACCATTACACATTTAAAATATTATAATCATTCATACTTTCGTATGACATTCATACCATAGGATAAAATTGATCCCTAAAATAAATAAACTACTCACTTATCATTATAAAAAGTACACAAATCATGAAATTCATTGTAATAAGAGATAGAATCAAATAATAACTCAATTCAATCAAAGAAAACAATACCGAATCGCCAAACTTGGAGTCTTCATTGTATTCTCCTTCAAAACTTAGAATAATCTCTCACAATTCTCTTGAAAATCTAAAACTAGGTTTTAGTTATGGTGGTGGCTAATAATGTATGCCAATGTTTGTGTTAACCATGTACTAACACTTATATATACTTCTAAGACTACTAAAAGTACAATTAGAAACCCTAAATAACAATCCTAAATGAATTAGAAGTCCAAGACTTTCTATTTTTTAAAGTTGACGTTGTCTATAAGTGAGTTGGCGCCCTCTGTGTAAACCATAGTGTCACCACTACGCAAAATTTTCTTTTCATTTTTCTTCTTGAGATACTTGACGGCGCCTATGTTGAACCACTACGTCGTCTACGTTGAGTCACGTCATCGTTAGTGCACAAACTTCACTACACCTCTACTCATCAATCTCCATGTTTTGTGTTCATTGTCACAGCATCACCTATATGTTGCCATGGCATTAACTTGTCTTCTCACAACGTCAACTCTTTTTTGTACTTTTTCTTCTGTTTTCTTCATGAAATTCTTCCTTTGCCTCTTTAATACCCTGTAGATCTGAAAACACATAAACACCATCAATTAAAGCTTATTTTGGGATATTTAGACCAATTATGGAACTAAAATAGTCATATATATAAGTCTAATTATGAACTTATCGAATACCCCCAAACTTAGGATTGTGTGCGTCTTGAGCAAAAAGTGTGTTCTAGCTACTAATGCTTACTAATACTATTTATTTATCATTACCATTTTACATTGTTCATGGAGTATCCTTTAATTCAAATAAGTTATCAAGTTAGTAACCACTCAAGAGTTTTTTTTTATAAAAACTAATATATTGAAGACAAGTAGACAACAAGTTTAATTCACTTTTGAAACTCAAAAGTAGTTCACAACCAAGACCATCACTACTCACAAGTTTACTTTACCTGGAGACTCAAGCATCAAGTGCAACCTTATGATTTCTCATTAAGCTCAAGAATTCACAAATAAGTATAGATCATACTATTATTGTAGACTTAAATACTTCAAGAGTCCATAATACTTCATATACTAGTAAAGATTGTTGGGGCATACGCCCTAGGTCAATCTTATTAACATTCTTTCTATCGTTATTTTGTTAATGAAATGAAGGATTTCATTTAGTGTTCATTATTATAATTGGTTTGCATGTTTACATTAGGATCCATAAATGTTTACTGAAATATCTTAAATATCCATAGTCGATCATTATATTGGGAACTATAATGAATTAATTAAGACTAGTGGGAGACTTGATTGATGGTTATGTCACTACATATTAGGATACGAACCGAGATCATGAGTACCTGTTAGGGAATATAGAACTAGACTGACCCGCTATGAGAACACCACGAGGATTAAGTCATAGGTGTTACTCATGATAGATATATCATTTAGTCCGCTGACTTAAGATTACTATAGACTTCAACATTATGATAATAATGATTTGACACAATCAAACGTTGTCCTTAACTGGATGATTATAAAGGTTATGATTGGTTACTATGTGAATAATGTGTGAAAGTGTGTAATCGAGATAGAATTTTTCCATATCGTATAGAAAGAGGTATCAGTGGATCCCTCGATATGTTAAACTGATAATAACCAAGTCCTTGTGAATTGATATAATCAATATTGTCACTTAGACGTTTTTAGTCTACGTAGAGATCGAGGCTAGTACGATTGCACATTAAGTGTGACGACCCCAAAACTCGAGGCCGCCGCGTCATGCACCGCGACCCACAACCCTGCTACATCATGGCCCAGCTGTGTCCCACACACATCATGTACCACTTAACTACCCTCTTATTGCTAACTTTTATATTATTTTCCTTAACAATTTGTCAAGTTAGCTAGTGGACTCAATTTCACCGGTTTATCATAGTATTTATCATTAAATTTTCAGCAAGAGATTTATAAACATGATTCATCAAAATAAAGTAGTAATAATCATGTTATAAGAGCATTTTCCTAGTGTGGAAAACCCAACCAAAAGTATCAACAATATATACAATGATCTATAGTCTCAAAATATCAAAAGAACCTCCAAGTATATCATATGCATGCCAAGGTATCTCCTATGTCCCATAAAAATGAGAAATCGAAACAAACATACGAGTCAAGTGCAAGAAATCGATCACAGGAAGTCCCTATGCTTTCCCTTCCCCTTGCTCGTACTAGGGTTTGCATTCCATCATCACAACAAAACAGATAACAAGTACAGAGTAAGTAATCCCAAGGAACTTCACCTAGTAAATACAATAAATAAATAATGGAATTTAAAATACTATTAAATAAACATGCGGAAGAAAAGTAAACAGGCAACTGTAAAGGACCCTCAAATGAATATCAATTATTAGTGAAACAAATGTGCGTACAGGATCTTGGTTAGACTAGAACCATACTTTGGACTATCCTTAGGCACCGCCAGTAAGTAAACTCGAACTGATTGAAATCCCTGAATCCATTCGGTGGCCGGCTTAGACCATGATGCACCGACATATGCATAGGAAACAACAGTCAGTCGACTATCCACCGGCGTACTTCTAAAACATATGCTATGGTCAAGTGTGCCACATGCCAATGCAATAGAATAACCCGATGGGAGTAAACTTAACCGACCGTAAACAAGTATCTGAAAAGTAAGAGCAAATGAATAATAAGACATGAATTCATTAAATCAAGCAGTAAATACTCAAGGTAAATTTCAATTGGGTTACTACACACCTGAAAATGCGCTCCCTCAATCCAATAAATCACCGCACGCCTCCAATCGCGTCTCCAAACACCGTCAGTTGTCAACCTAATCCCGAAATACCAATTTAATATTCCAATTGGAAAATTCCCTCAATTACATTTATAGCACCCAAACCTTCATTTTAAGCTCACTTTAATGCCCAGTATGAATCCATGGGGTTCCCTTCAATAGGCCTAGCCAATACCCAAAGTTTGTAAGAATTATTTATTATTTTTGTTAATATTTTTGTCTGGACGCTGTGGGTGGTGCCACCGTGAGCAGTCAAAGATAGTGAACCAATGTCCTTAGCACCGTGACACGCGCTGCCACGAGTTGGTATCTACGACGTGACTTAAAACGTGAGTCCGTGGTGTCTCCCTAGTTTGGACGTCATAAATGACGCTGTGGGAGTTTGTTCCCTTCGCGTCCCTGGCTGCGTCTGAGCCAGGAACGCACTCTTGGGGTTTTCTGGCACCCTAGCTCATCGTCGTGATCCAACCTTGTCCCAACCTCTCATGAATAACCAAACCAACCATGAAAAACTGTAAACCTTCGACAAAGCTCGTTCAAGATGAAAACCCCGATATTTCTCGCCGAAAACCTGAAAATCTAACAAAAACCAAAATAACAACACTAACAATTCCTCCATTATTGCTCCATTTCCATCCCTAAAATCATAGGAACACAATGAAAACAATGTGTTCTAATTCTCGTCAATAAACGTCAAAACACGCAAAAGTAGACCAGAAAGATAAAGAATTGCAAAGAGAGTTCGGATCGAAACTCGTTGAACGATTCCCTCGCCATTTGATGCTCCAAATGAGGTCTTGAACTTCACCAAACTCTCACAACCACTGAAACTTTCATCCAAACCCTTTATAGGAGAGAGAAAAGGTGGTGGATGAGATGAAAATGATCTATTTATACTTAAAAGTTCATCTATTGTATGTATGCATCACTAGGTACTCTTGGATGACCAAGATTTATACAAAAGATCCACATTTTCGTGACTTCATTGGCGACTTAGTCACTTGAACTTATCCTTTTTACAACACAACAAATCGATCCTTGGGCGTTTCGGTACTCGGTCCCATACTGTGTCACGTGCCAATTGCATACATTCGCGCCACTAACATCTAAACAATGTTCTATATTAATTATTTAATGCATTTTGTTTATTTATTATGTGCGTATAAACCCCCAGCCTAATGTACTGTAACTCGCTTACCTAGCACCCGTGTCTATACGCTACACAAGGCGAATACCTGTCACACTATCTCGCTCTGTAATAAATAACATAACCACAAACATTGCGATTTAATTTAACAAAATTGAATATACACATTGCAAAACAGACAAAACTGTAAGTAAAAACGAACTATATACCTAATACGGGCCTGCCCTGACCTAACTGCGTGGTCCATGAGTATCCGAGCTGGTATCCACCTCTGTAATTACGTCACAAATAATGTCAAATTAGATTTTTGGGTTGTTACATTAAGGGTGGCTCTTTTGTGCATTATGTTTGATCAAAGGATATTGTACGACAAAAAAGATATGATATAAATTATTGATTAGGTTGTATCGATTTTGATCTTTGTGCAACTTGGGTAGTCATAATGCTTTGCTAGAAACCGCTTATGATTTGTGTACTAGAATGGTTCAAGTTCATTGCCAACATTGCATGAACATATTGGGTCGCACACAAAGAATGGTTTTGCAAGATTTCAAATAACTCAAAACAACAAATTTTACATGATAAAACTTGTAACATAAAAGTCCATATGATGTGACATGTTAATACCTCTTTATGTAGGGGTATAATGGTAATTCGCTTACCCAGATATATACAATGGTTGTATAAATAGTTGTGTTAAGTGAATTAACATTACGGGTGAAATTAATGTTGGAATCTAGTATTCATTTTGAGAGAAACAAGTTTGGTTTCCAAGCGTTCTTGAGTTTTAGGGAGAACAAAAAATAGTTTTCGTGTTCTATCACGGGCTAGCACTCGAAATCTCGGCCGATGTTTGTGTATGGATTTCTGATAGAGGACATTCGTCTCTGGCAACATCGTATATATCAATTAACACAGAGAAGGAAACATATGCTTGAGGTACGGTTTAAATTTCTTTAATCAGTTAAATAGAACTTGGATTTGATCCTACTGGGGTTTTCATAATAAATTTTTTAAATCTTTGCTGCGCTTCTCAATCAAAGAAAACTTAACTTAACCATGTTACTTGTACTCAAGCTAAATCTTTTTATTTTAAAGAGTTTTTATAGACTTTTTCCTTTCATTATGTAATATCTCTCTTTTCTCCTTGTATTTATTTATTTTTAGTTATGCAATTTTCCTTTGGATTTCGCTTTTCTCACTTGTCCCAACCACTAAGTTCTCTGCTCCATTTCCTTTAGAACTTGTGGGACTCTCTATTTTTATTTAAAAACTCTTGTTAGTACTTTTCACTTTCAATTTCATCAAGCAAGTTTTAATTCTAACTTTTCTTTTCAACACACCATGTCTATCTTTTCCCCTTTAAGCATCAAGTCTTTTTGCTTTATACTCAAGTAAGATTCATACTTATTATAGATGTCTTTAAAGATTTAACTTTTACCATAAGAAGTGTTTTGCTTTTCTCCTTGCTTTTGTTTCAAGTACATATTCTTCTATAACTCAGTCTCTAATCATGAAATTATATCGTGGTTAACTACAAATCTTATTTTCTTTAAAAATAAGAATACTCTCTTGAGTTTATCATCAACATTATACTTTTATTCTTATTCATCCTAAATCAAAGGCATAAACTTTGTAAATGATATTCTTTACTCCTTTTATACTATTATATATAACCTAATCTATACTACCTATATGCATACAATTTATTTATCAATATATGCAATGAAATGATAAGAAATGAAAAGAACATGATAAGTGAATGAAATACACTACCATACTATCCTCTTTAACTACTTCAAAATAAAATTTTACGATCTTACCTACGCTGTTTACCCTTAATTCTTCCTTCTTACCACTATCCATAGTGTTGATGCCCCCAAACTTAAACCAAACCTTTTCCTCAAGGTTAATAAGCCTAAAATATCAAATACACTAAAAACACAAACATATGGTGATAAATATATGTGATATGAATAAATGCAGGATAATAAAACTTTTAAAAATGCTTACAAATTACTTCTAAAACATATAAATGGTCTAAACTACTGATGTATCAAATATCCCTAAAAATAATAGATAAAAATGTATCCTATCATCACGCCATGATCTAGAGAAGCTCTAAGACTCATACATCATTAGCATCATCATCATCATCAGGAGCTCTGACAAAACAATGTGTCAAAGGATGATCCACTCTTCTATTCTACACCACTTCTGGATCAAACGTAAAGTTCGGTGCCTCTGCTTCTCTAGCATCTTGCTATATCTCCTTGATGATCTACAAACATTGTAAAACTTCTCTGTCCATTCAGTCTGTCCTGAATCTTTCTCTACATTTCTTGCTAATTTCTTAGCCTTTCCTACTCATATTTCAGCAAGGCTTCCTGATACTGTACTTTGTCCTCCCTATATTGTCGTCTTATCTCAATAATCCACAATCTCTACTATCGTGGAGTCAAATCCTCCGGTGGTGGTATAGGTGCCTCTGGTGGTGGCGGTGGGGGTGGAAAAACTTTTGGACCATCCAAGTCCTGCTCTCCTATTGAAGGGTCCACACACTCGTTGACCTCAACAAATGGTTTTTATTGGTTCTCTTCCCCCTCTTCTCCAAGTCATGCTCTCAGTACTTGAGCAAACTCAGCTGCTGATGCTTCCGTTGCTGCTCTTTCCTTGATTTCCCGGGCTAGCAACTCTTGATCTTCTCTAATCTTATTTTCTCTCTCCCTCTCATCCTCAGAGTCCTTATATCCCAGTAGTGTCTACAAAGTAGACATAAACTCCAGATCCATCATTGTTTGAGCCTCCAAGTCAAATGCCTCTTTATTAATGAATCGCATTTCAGTTCACAAGTACATCTGAGTAATGAGGATAGCAAATATCAAATGGTTGTCCCTACTAGACATAATCACATTTCTCAAACTCTTTTAAAAAATTTCCACATATTCATCTTTCCTTTATTCGTAATCTTGTATAAACAAGTTGCCTTGGGTTTGTTTATTTCACCCTGCTGTGTAGTGGGGTACAATGAAGTGATCATGAAGTGTTGCCATATTGTGACGGCCCCAAAATCTGAGACAGCAATGTCATGCACTGCAGACCCACAACCCTGTCACAACATGGCCTAGCTATGTCCCACGCGCATGGTGTACCATTTATCAACCCATTACCGCTAACTTTTATATCATTTTCGTTCATAATTTGTCAAGTTAGCAATTGGACTTAATTTCATCTGTTTATTATCATTATATTTTTTAGCGGAAGACTTATAATCTTGATTTATCAAAATAAAGCTGTAAAATCATATCAATAATAAATACTAGAATTTAAAATACTATTAAATAAACATGCAGAAGAAAAGTAAATAGGCAACTGTAAAGGACCCTTGCATAAACATCAAATAGTATTGAATCAACTATATGTACAGGATCTTGGTGATACTAGCAACATACTTCGCACTATCACCCAAGCATCGCCAGTGAGTAAACTCGAACTGACTGAAATCCCTAAGTCCACTCGATGGCTGGCTTAGATAACATGCACTGACATATGCATAGGGAAACAACAGTCGGGTCGATAATCCACCGACATACTACTAAAACATATGCTATTGTCTACTGTGCCACATGCCAACGCAATAGAATAACCCGACGAGAGTAAACTCAACCAATCATAAGTAAATACCTGGAAATGAGAGTAAATGAATAACATGAAATGAATTCAATAAATCAAGCAGTAAATACTCAAGATGAATTTTAATTGTGTTACTACACACCTCAAAAATGCGCTCCAACTAGCCAATTACACCAATACACGCCTCCAAATGCTTGTCCAATTATTCGTCAATCGAAGCTAATACCTAATTTTTGATAAACCTAATCAAATTCCAAATTAACCTTGGAAATCCTCCATTTCATATTAATGATGACAATCCCATCAATCGCACTAAATTTATAAGTTATATAAACCCCTAGGTGAACCCCCAATAGGTAAATTATTTTTTAAAAAATTTTATTTTTCAATTTCTGGTTTGGACGTCGTGAGTGGCGCTGCCGTAAGCAAATGCTCACGATGTCTAGAATAGTGAGCTAATGTCCTGGCGTCGTGACTCATGCCGCCACGAGTTGGTGTCCATGGCATGAGTTAAAGTGAAAGTTTGTGGTGCCTCCCCGGTATGGAAACCCCACGGTGTCTGAACCAAGGACATATTCTTGGGGTTCTCGGGCACCCCGGCTTGTCACCGCGGTCCATACTCGTCCCAACCTCTCATGAATCATTAATCTAACCATGAGAAACCATAAACCCTCGGGAAAACACTTTCAAGATGAAAACGCCAATTTTTTTCAGAAAAAACCCAAAAATCCAACAAAAACCAAAACATCAACAGCAACACCATCCAACCCTCAATGGTTACTTCAAATCAAACCTTAAAACCTATAGCAACACCTTACAAGCTGGGTTGCTCGACTCACACCCTCTAAACCCTCATCAAAACACGAAAAATCACACCAAATAGATAGAAAACAGAGAGAAGAGTTCGAATCTAACCTCATTTATCAAGTTCCATATCGTTCAGTGCTCCAAATCTTCACTCAAAATCCACCAAACCACCCTTATTTCTTTCATTAATTTTCGTCCGAGAGAGAATGAGGAGAGAGAAAAGGTGATGGATGTGTTGAAAACGAGATATTTATACTAAATTTTTCATCTAATGTGTTGGTGCATCTTAAGGCTTGATAAATGGCCAAAATGGAGTCAATTTTTCAACTTAAAGTGACTCAACATTATGATTTGGTCCCATGTTCTTATCCTTTCTCTACACAATCATTAGACCTCTCGGGCGTACCAATACATGGTCCCGCACTGTGTCACGTGCTAATCGCATACACTCGCGTCATAAATCCTCTAAAAGACATTCTATATTAATTATTTAACACATTTTATTATTTATTATATGTATGTAATCCCTCGACCTAGTGCATCAGTAATTTGTCTACCCGATACCCGCGTCTACACGCTACTCAAGGCAAATACCCGTCACACTAACTCGCTCAGTAATAAACAACATTAAAATACACATTGCGATGTGATTTAACAAAATTGAACATACACGTCGTAAAACAACCAAACAGCAAGCAAAGGCAAACTGTATACCTAATTCGGGCGTGTCCTGACCTAGCTTTGGGGTCCACGAGTGTATGAACTGACGCCCACGACTGTAAATACGTCACAAATAATGGAAAATCAGATTTGGGCTTTGACGGCCCCAATTTTTCGAGGTCGTCCCGTGACCCACGCCCTCCGCTCACAAGCCCAGCAGCGCCTGTCACGTCACTAGTCACGTCATCACTGCTGCCACGTCCGCAACTCTGTGAAGTGACGCTCCTTTTAACTAATCCTACTATATTAAGTTAAATTCTCCTAAACATCTAGCAGGTTAGTTAATAATAATAATAGCGGATGCCTTTAATGCGTATATTGTGAGAATTTATTAAACCTAAGTAGTGGAAAACCTGGAAATAAACACCATGTATATAACTGAGACGAAGTAAACAGTAATCCATATACATCTGATAAAGTTCTAAAGTTCCCAAAACCCAACAAAATGATATATACATACATACTAGGTAGTCAAAACACGAGCTGTCCTCAGCAACGGCCTCATAGATGGTCGCATAGTACCTTTTTTCCCTTGCTCTTGCTCGTACCAGGATCTGCGCTCAGTTGCCCAACACATACAACAACGAGCCCAGTGAGTAAATTCCCAAAAGAAGTCTACACGATAATCATGAAAACATCGATAACCTGCGAGGCATGTGAATAAAACCTTGACAATAGGAATCATATCCCCATGGCTGGCAGTAAACAACCATCACAACATCACATTAATCACACATCAACTGGAAATGTAAAATATCCAAAATATCCAACAAATAACTAAATGTGCTCGAACGTAAAATCAACAGGTAAATAAATCATCACTTATTTAATCACGATAAAACCATGACCCGCCGGTCATACGATAGCAAAACGAAGTTCTTAGCACAAACCAGTGCTTAATAACAGGCTTACAATGACTACACCTCAACTCGGTAAACGAGCATACTCCTTTCCAAGCTTTTTAGTTCTAAGAGTACCCTTAATCCCTCGAGACAGTTGTAGATACATTCTACTCTCATCTACATGGTCGCCGTCGCAGACTAGCCCATGCTCAAAGGTGCAGCCATAACTGAGATGAAAAAAGAAAACCATGCGTGCCCACCAGCAGTCACCGCATACGATAAGATAATCGACAAAATTCACGCCATGAATTAAAGTGTAACATTCCCAAGGGTTTACGAACATGTAAACACGCACTCCGACTTCCCGGACCTGTCAATCTGCCTCGCCTAGCTCCCCGATGCCTGAGCTATAGTTCACCAATCCCTGAAGTCCATTTATAGTGTTTTATATTATTTAAAAACATATTATCTAATTTTATGATATTATATAATATTTTCTAATTTTCAGTTGTGGTACCTCTCCCGAACTACGTCGGGGTTCCAAAAATACCCGAAAAGTCCCAAAACCACTTTTCTACAATTTTCTTAATTTCTTATATTTTTCTATAATTTTTCTGGAATTTTCCAACTATTTCCCTATTTTCCAGAATTAATATATATATATATATAATATAAAATATATTTTATTCAATTAATTTTTTTTAATTATTTAAAGGAGTGGACCCCACCTGAACCGGTCGGTCCGGTCTGACCTAGGGTCACACACGCCCGCGATCTCTTCCCAGGGAACCAGATACGAAATAGTTTTCCCTTCCCTTTTTTTTTATTCTTCTTCTTCTTCTTCTTTTCTCTTCTCTCTATCACTGATCGAATAACACCTCAAAGAGACCAATTTTAACATCAAAAACCACAGAACAACAATAAATTTCTCGGATCAACATGCATGTCTGATTTTTTCCAACTTACACAAATTACCCGGATTTTCAGTAAAACCTCGTTACAACCAGTTTAAACCTCAATTAGCATTACCCAAACCTTAAATTCACAAAGAGTTCGATCAAAACAATAACCCCACCCATAATTTTCATTTTAATGGAATAAACCCAACTTCAAGCTATTGTAATGGAAAATCCATAACCCTAAGGAGTTACCTGAGTTTGATCCTCACTCCAGCTTCTCAATTCGTGTTTAATCTCTTTCTATTCTCCAAACAAGCTCCTCTGTCACTTATATTACAATTTTCCTCTACAAACCAAGCTTTGCATATGTGAATTCTTAACAGAACACCCATATATATCCCTTGGCCTAATCTCTTTCAACATGTGCATCTCGAGGACGATCTAAGGGTCTTTGTTCACTAGGTCCAGCTGCCTTGTTGACACAACTTCATGACACCATTTATCTTGAGATCTCACACACCTATCTCCATGTTTATCTTTTGGTTCTTTTTATGTTCCTTCAACTATAGAACTCATATTGATTTAATTTATTCAATTAATCTACCAACTATAGGCACCTATGTATTTAATTTATGTAATCTCATAGTGACTAACCTATACTTAGTTTCATCAACTCCTTACTACTTGGCAGTCAATGCTCATACCCCACACGCACTTCGAGTTAAATACTCGACTCGTAACCTTGCCCGACATCAACTTACATACATGTGATGTTTATATAAATAATAATACATTCTCACATCACAATAATAGACATACAACATACACAAATAACACAATATAACCTGGGTGCTCATATCCGAGTCAGCCCGGCTAGCCACGTAACGCTCGTATTAACACGTTAATCCCCGTGATTAACACTAATCCTGATTAAATAAATTTGGGCCGTTACATGGGCCATTACAGTTATCCTGTAGACTTTCCTGATGCTCCCCTTCAAAATGTGCCTAGGCACATCCCCAACTCCCATAATCCAATCCCTTTACCAGGTACTATCAATGCTCTCTCAATGGCCCTAGTGATTATAATGTGTATGGTGTCTCATATTTAGCTAATGGGTAGGTTTGTGGGTCTCCTGATGGATCATTCAAATAATCTAATTCATAAAAACTGTTTATGTCTTTCTTAGTAAAAGGAACTAAGACTCCTCTCATGCACCCATACTGGAACCCCCTTCCTGGTGAACTTGGCATTGGCATAAAATTCTAAAACAATCTCACGCACTCCTGTTGCAGTGTCGAGCATGCACAATAAATCTCCCGTATATTTATAACTTGTAGTAGTGATATGTGGGAATTGTTTATTTTAAATGAAAGGCTTTCTAAGGGTTTTTCTTGTTTATTTTATCAAACTAACGAAAGCTAAAAACAATATGGGAATTAAAAACTATCTAATTAAATAGTAACAAACTATTAAACTAATTAAAAGCAATTGAACTAACTAATCTAAATTCAAATCAATATTAGGAAAACTTGTAAGCAATCATCCAAAACAATGAAACATTAAGCCGTTTAGATATCCAAACATATTTATTAATGGTAGTCATATAATCATATCATAACCATCAAACCCTAATTCATTAAACCATTAACATAATCATAAGTAAGATTAGTAGTCTTTATCAAACCATTGGTTTTCCTTTTATTAATGGAAACAAGCCATATTTTAATCTTATCAAACTTAGTATTTCAAAAGCTTAAAATAACTAAGAATAACAAAACAACATTGCTCTCTATGTAAACTCTTACTATAAGTCAATATTATTCGTAACGCCGCAATAATAAAAAACTTAGAGCACAATTCACCTAAGATAGCTAAATGGTAATTAGACCTTCTAGACTAAACTTAGTTACTACCATATATTATATTCAAAACTTTGATATCACAATATACATTTTGGACTACGTATGCTACACAAAGTTTATTGATTGTGTTAAAGTCTTGGAAACTAAGGGAATTGAAGAGATTAACAAGTAGTGATGAACAAACTAAACACACTTCAACAAACATAGAATTGATATCGCATTAAGACCTCGATGTTTTCCTCTGAGTAAGCTCAACCAAAACAACCAATTAATCAAATTGATAATAGTTACAACCACTACAATGAACTCTCATTCTTACAAAACTCAAGCTATGAATGATGTACCATACAATAGTGCTCATGAGTATTTTTGGACTCAGTCTACCTATTATATTTAGGAATTCAGTCTCAAATATATTGCAACTCAAAAAACTTCCTAAGTCTCCAATTGTGAATTGTATTGAAGTCATCCAACGATCACAACTAAGTCTTTTATTCCTTCCATAATCTAGACTCGTCGCCGCCATAAAGTTCTTTAATCCTTTATGCACTTTTGTTTCGGATTTTTTGTTGTAACCCATCTTGAAGTTTTTCACTTGTAGTATCGAACATTTTCGTGTTGTAGACCAATATTGACAGTTGTCCTGTGACTGTATGCAACTCATATTGTAGTCTTCTTTGGAATTTGTGTTATAGTTTATTTCTGACTTCAGATCTGTCTTCGTCTTCGATCCTGACTTTGATATTGTAGTCTTCTTTGGAATTTGTGTGTAGTTTATTTCTGAGTTGTATCTACACTCGAACATATTGCTATGTAAGGGCTTCAATCTTCGATGTACCTATCTACCTAACTTAACTTTTGTTTTGACAATATACTGCCAACAAGGACAGACTGACCCAAACAAATTTTGAGGAACTTCATAAAATGTATTGTTACCGATGGATAAAAAGTAACAACACACAAAAGTGAAACCACAAAAAAAGTTTAAGTCATCAGCCATACAAAGTACAATCAGTAAAAACAAAAAGTTTTAGGCAGCATTACTTTGACGAAATATAAAATCTTACTCACACTATACTCCCCTTTATACTAAACAATGTTAAAGTAATTACAGTTGGGTTTCAACCAGCCAGCGTAATCAATAAAGTTCTGCATCAGTAATGTCGAGCACTTCCTGTAGTGGTCTCATCTGAGCAACTATATCCTCTCTATATGTTGTTAGATAGTTAATGTAGTCCAGGAAGTAGTCGAACAACATAAGTTGTGGTCTCATCACCACTAGAGAAACTTGGTGTGGCGATGGTTCTTCCAGAATATAAGCAGAATTATCTTCTGGAATGTCTGCTTATGTGGTAGGAGCAACAAACTCAACAACTACAACTAAAGCGGCACTTGCAAATGGATCAATAGCAGGTGCAGCAGCAGCAAGAATGACCACAAGAATTAACCTGGTTGAAGTAGTAGTAATGGCTTGTTGAACTTGAATATCCTCATGCTCAAGGTGAGCAAGTGGATGTTCAGATATACTTAGTTCTGAGTGCAAAACGTCATTTACTAGAGCTTTACCAGTATGATCCGAGCTTGTAGTAACCAAAGGTAGCAGAATTCCCTTAAAGATAACAATAGTACGAATAATATCAGAAAGATGAATCTCAGTTGGTGCTTGAGGCTCAACCTGTTCAGAAATCTTCACCAAAGGAACTTCACTTTGTGTTACAACTCCCTCGCTATCAGTTCCATAATTCATTCTAAGGGACTTAAGAATATTTTGTCCCAGTAGTAGTAGAAATAGGAGTTATAGTTTATAGATCAAAACTAAGACTAGAAAATTTACCTTGATTAGAACTAAGATCAACTCCTGCATTATCTTGAAGCTTAGTAGGTGAGATAACTTCCTTTGGGTTTATAGGAAGTGGAACAGTGGAACTTGCACCGTGTTCGGAGGTAGGTTGTAGTCCTGTCTGTTCTGCAGTAGTAGGAAGAGTCTCTTCCTCTCTTGCAATTTTCTCTCATGAAGAATGCACCTCAATAGGACCTGTATCCTCAACATCAGCAAATTTCTCAAATTTAGAAACATTGGTGATATTTTGATTTATTATTCGCCTAGACTTACAAATCAACTTAGTCATTAGGGTAACAACAGGAGAAGTTGTAGTAACAACAGAATGAGACCCAATAGCAGATGTACTTGTTTTCTTTTTCAGTAAGCACGAGAAGTCGAGGCCTGTATTCTTGTTATTTACCTTCATCTGATAATTTAGCTTGATCTCATCAGTGACCATGTCTATATTGTCATTAGACTGATCAATAACAGAGTATATCCTTATCAAAAAAGTTAAAAAGCAGGGCAGATAGAGCCTGGTTGAATTCTTCCCCGAGCGCACGACCAAATCAAAGATCTCCTTACCAATGTTTAACTTTTTGCTTAAAGAAAAAACATATAGTAATAAAGCCCCATCTTTAAAGACATGATTTTGGTGTGAAGTAGTAATGACATTAATGGCGAGGACCTTTCATAACATATATGACTTGTAGGTGATTTTCATTATAGGAACCCCAAACGAAGTTTCAGCGGGCCATTTTTCATAACCCCACCAGTCAAACATGTGATAGCCTCATCAATACTCATCTGAGAGCCTAAATGTTCAATAGCTTATAGAAACATGAATAAATAGAATATTAAATCCTCGCACAAATACTTTGACTGCTTTGGAATCCTTGACTTTGTTAAGAAAGTCGTTGTAGAATTCCCTGACAAGAGAATCGTTGTAAAGACCTTCATGAGAGACCAGCCTATAAATGCTTGATTGAACAAAAAGTCTCTAAAAACTACTTTCTTGAAAATAGACTTTGTAGATTGGCGAATCATACCAACAAATCCACTTTACACTCTCCTTGTACTTATCAGCACACGCTAGTGAGCAAAAGTGACCAAAAATGGATGGAGTAGGAACAACAAAGAGCTGACTCATAAACACGAGATTGTTCAGATCAGAGACTTTGCTAATAGCAACAGCATCATCCAACTCCTTATCCAACAAATAGAATGAGGCTTCAATTTCTTTGTCTCCTCTCTTCTTCTTACTCCTGGCAGTAGGTCTTGGCTTCTTAGAAGAATTAGTAGTTAAAGCAGGTTGTATCTACTTTTGAACAGTAACAGTCTTCATCCAAGTACACTCGACAATATTCTTTGGATCAGGTGGAGTACCCATGTAGACTTGATTCGAGGTTGCATGATAGTAAACCCCCTTGTTTCCACCATTGGAAAATCCGCAGTAGCAGTCAAATCACCGAGTGTAAATGAAAAAGAAGATGGATGAGACATTCTTGCTGTAGGTAAAAAAAACAAGAACAAGAAGAATGGTTGATAACAAAACATAGAGCTGCCGGCGAGAGAGATTAACACAAGATGAAAGTTTAGGAATGTGAGAATCAAGGAATCTCACTAAATAGTTAAGATAAACCCAAATCCGAACTAACGGTGAAGTAATTTCTCCCCCTCAACTAATCCTAACGGCTGGTTTTTACAGCTATTTAAGCCTGAATGACACATGTTGCGATAATTCCAAGTGGCAGTTTCTTGGTCAAACACGAAAGTAACTCACGAAACAATGTCAAATGACATAAGATTTCTTTGTTTAAAGCACAAAACTACCAGGTTGCAGTAAGAACACTTGCTTAGTGAAAGCAATAAGCCAATATCATGGTGAAGCATTTCAAAGGTCTGTGCGTCAAGAGCCTTTGTAAAGATATCAGCTAACTCTTTTCTATTAGAACATGTTGAACACATATCAAACTTCTTTCCAGTAGATCCTTGATGTAATAATGAAAAATATCAATGTATTTCGTCTTAGAATGTTGAACTAGATGATTTGAAATAGTAATGGCACTTTTGTTGTAGTAGTACGTAGTTAGCTGCGATAAGGAAATACCATAGCTATATGCATCTGTTGCATCCATATTAATTGCGTACAACAGTTACTAGCAGCAATGTACTCACCTTCAACAGCAGATAGAGAATTGTAGTTATGTTTCTTGTTAACCCATGCATTAAGATTAGAACCAATGTAGAAACATCCTCCTGTTGTACCCTTTCGATCATCAATATTTCCAACCCAATCAACATCACTATACCCAATCAAGTCACTGGCACCACCTTTGGTAAATATAATACCAAATTTTATTGTTCAATGCACATAACGAATAATCTTTATAACTGCAACCATATGAGACTCTTTTGGACATGTCTGGTAGTGATCACAAACTCCAGTACTAAAAGTAATATCTGGTTTGCTTGCATAAGATATAATGAGCTCCCAATCATGCCTCGACATAATGTAGGATTGACATCGACTCCTTTGTCATCCTTATGAATCTTCTCACTGGTGCTTATAGGTGTTCGAATAGACTTAGTAGTGTCTAATCCAAAACGCATGATGAAAGACTTAATATACTTGGACTAAGATAGGAATATACTGTAATGAGACTATTTAATTTGCAGGCCCAAGAAGAAATTAAGATCTCCAACCATTCTCATCTCAAATTCATTTTTCATTAAGTCAATAAGTTCTGAAGCTAATCTTGCAGAGTAGCCCCGAACATAATATCATCGACATAAATCTGCGCAACCATAAATGTTTGTTTTGCCTTTTAAGAAACAAAGACTTGTCAATAGTCCCTCAATTATAGCCTTTTTGCAGTAAATAGGTAGTTAGCCTTTCATACCATGCCCGTGGTGCTTACTTCAATCCATAAAGTGCCTTCTTCAGATATAAACATCATCAGGTTTATCATGAATTTCAAAACCTTTGGGTTGTGCAACATACACTTCTTGCAAATCCCATTCAAAAAAAAAACACTTTTCATAACCACTTGTTGTAACTTGAAGCCTTTGTTACAAGCAATAGCTAGTATTAGACGAATAGATTCTAATCTTGTAACTTGAGCAAACGTCTCATTAAAATCAATACATTCCCCTTATGTGTAGCCTTGTGCGACAAGTCTATATTTGTTACGCATAATAACACCATTCTCACCTGTCTTGTTGCGAAATATCCACTTAGTACCGATGATGTTAACATTGGTAAGTCGTGGAACAAGCTCCCAAACATCTTGTTATTCAAACTCATTGAGTTCTTCTTGCATAGCGTTGACCCAATATTCATCCATTAAAGCCTCTTTGTAATTCTTAGGCTCTATCTGTGATGTAAAACAAGCAAAACGAACTATATTATTTTAATCAACAGGAGGAATACCTCCTGTTTGCACTGGATTACTTACTGAACCAATAACTTGATCACTTGGATGATATTTCGGCATCCTGGAATGTGGAGCAGCAGATGAAGAACCAGGTTCTGAAGTACAGGGTAGTGTAAAATCATCATCATCATCATCAGATGGTGAATTGTTTCCTGAATCAAATGCAGTAGTTGTGTGTAGAGTGTCTAGTGTTGAGCTTAATGGAATAGGAATCTCATCATCATCATCCTTTGACATGGATAGTAATTCAGTACTCGCTCGATCATCAACCACAACCCTTATAGATTCCATCACAGTCATAGTCCACTTATTGTAGACTCTATAATCTTTCTAAGAATAACCAAGGAAGATTCCAACATCACTCTTAGAATTAAACTTCCCTAGGTGATCTTTATCATTCAGTATAAAACAGGTACTTCCAAAGACATGAAGATTTTTAAGAGTAGGTTTTCTGCCTTTCCATATTTCATACAGAGTTTTAGTAGTCAGTGGCCTAAAAGTAAACTCTGTTAATGATGTAAGTAGCAATATTACTACTTCCCCCCAAAGATTCATAGGCGTATTCATTTCATATAGTATGACCTTTGTCATCTCCTGAATAGTGTGATTTTTCCTTTCAACAACACCATTTTGCTGTGGTGTCTTAGGAGCAGCAAATTCTTGCAAAATTCTAAATTTTACATAGTAATCAACAAACTGTTAATTTTCAAGCTCTCTTCTATGATCACTGCTTATACGATCAATGGACACATCATAATTAATTTTCTCATTCAGAAGTTGTGTAGATAACTTCAAAAAAGTATCAAATGTTTCTTCTTTATCATTCAGTAAGCATACCTGTCACGACCAAATCTCTAACCTTCATTTTGATCCTTAATCAGGATCACCGACCTGTAATGTGAGACACACTGTGATGCGCACATCGACTGAGGCAAGTAAACGAGGTATATTTTATATTTTTTGTTGTGTATTCCTAGTGTAACGAATTTGTGTAGACTTATTGAGTTTGTTATGTAGTTATAGGCATCGAGATGCAAGCAGAAGCAGGGACATGCCTCGAGTTATGTGTGAGTCATGGGATCGAGTAGCTAGTCAAGTGGTAAGTCACATTTCATTTTATATGATTTAAATGATTTATTACATAGCCTATGGTATTTATATTAAGTGAATCAAATTAGGAATCCTATAGTTTTGAATTAAATTGATAGCACATTAATGTCCCTCAAGATTCGTGCAAGCACACACTCCTGTAAAACCTTGAGTCATATGAGCTGATTTAGTGGAATGTAGGAGTTGATAAGGTCCACTAGATTACATGGAGATAAGTAGATGCAACCAGATGACAACCCAAACATATATATATATACCATATATACCAACACATATGTTCTTATTCTTTGAAGCACATACATGCAACATAAATAAGATGAAATCAGAGCTAGATAACTCTCAAAATGGTGCCAAAGAGTTGAATATTTTATCAACCATTGAGGCTTAAGACTCAACTCTACACAATCACTTCACTAGGTAATGTTCTAGCCAACTCTAGCACTCTTGTTCATGGTCTATAAAATGATGGAGCTTTTGCATTCAATCAAATGTAAACTATTCTGATGTTATTTTTTTATGCAATTCTATGATGTGATTTCAATCCTCAAGTTGAAATTTCAAAATTTCAATGTTTTGACCAAAATTGGGAATTTTCTTTTGATTCTAAAATTCTGAAATTCGGTGATGAAGATGACTTTATTTTTTAAATAAAAAATCATATTTGAATTCCATGTTCAAAACCATTCACTCTACTTTCAAAGTTTTTCAGTTTTAGTATTGTATAAAAATTATGAAATTTCACAAGTTTTGGTGTTCTTCAAATGTTTGATGAAATTAATGTATGTTTCAACTTCATGTTTTTTTTGATTGCATACATATGAAGTGCCTGGTGTATATTGATGTTGTGGGATACTCTAGAACCCTAGTGGAGGTGAACAATGGTCTAGGGGACGAAGGAGAAGTGATTCCCGAGTTGTAGGAACCCAGAAATCTATTGCAAATTTATAGTTTGTTTTACTTAGCGTGGTGAACAATCCAGCTAACGAGCTAAGGGCACCCAACACGCTAGGGATTTTCCCCAGCGCACTGAGTGTTCTGGGTAGCAGGAATTCCAGCAGCACCTTAATTTTTCTTTCAACAGTTTAAAACCCTAACCACTAGCCTAAACCAACATTAACCGACCTAAAATCACCCTAATACATGTCTAAATACCCTGAGAGCCTAGGGAAATGTTCCGAGAGTCCGAGTGAGCGAGTTTGGGTGTTGGAAGGCCGGATTAGCTTGA
This sequence comes from Stephania japonica, assembly GCA_039657345.1. NCBI lineage: Eukaryota > Viridiplantae > Streptophyta > Magnoliopsida > Ranunculales > Menispermaceae > Stephania > Stephania japonica. The sequence goes on from CM077559.1 coordinate 41,595,596, forward strand.
AAATTTGATTAAACTTGTATGTATATTTGTTGATGATCCTACCTTATATTTCATTTCCAATTTTATTGTTGTTTCATAGTTCATTTGACTATATAGTACTTTCTATTCTGATATCTTGTGCCTTGTTGAGTTAGTAATTCATGATATCTATCCTTCATGTTAATTTATTAACTCTATTCCAATGCTATGTTATTCTTGGTTGTTCTAATTATTAGATTGGTTTATAAATAACATGCTATTAGTGTAGGGACATTGGTGACCAGATTGATGGAATTGTACTCACTTTGCTAGGCTTTTTAATTGTCCCCATGCCTTAATTATTCCATACCCGAGTCACTTATTGAATACATATAAAGTAGTCTTAGCATTTAGGTCCCTTACTCGATCGAGGTGTGTGCAACTTACAGGGTTAGAGTCATTGGGGATGTCAGAACATGTTACTTGACATTGTTCAGCACTCGAGTTTAGAGTCCCTAAGATGGTTGACACACCGAGGTTAGAGTCCCTAGCGACACTTGGGTTAAAGTCCCTTATGATATTATAGATTTTTAGGTTGATGTGACGTAGCTCATGACTGACTGAACCTAGATAACTACTACTTAGCCTAGTTTTAGTCTCCATTGTTTAACTTTGGTATTTATTAGCATATTGTTAGTTTTTCAGTATTTCTTATTTATATGCTTTTAATTACCATTTAGAATATTTGGAAATGTAAGTTAGAATATCCAGATTATACTTTCTACTTTTATTGTACTCACTGTCCTTTTTTACTGTGGGTGCAGGTCCATCAATCAGCAGGCCCAGCAAGGAGAAGATCGACGACTATATCTGAGCCAGTGATGAGTTTTCATTATGCTGCCATCTTTAGAGGTCCTTTTGATATTTTGTTGTATTATCTAGTTTGTCTTTTGATACATTTTGGGTTGTATATTAGGTTAAGCATTTAGTTCCCCGACCTTTTGACTTTCACAAAGTTTATATCCGTCACTTTATAATATATATATATATATGCGATCGTTATTTCCTGTCGCCACATTTAGGATTACTTTATAACTACTTCCGCATAACTATTAAATTACTTTCACACAAAATGTAAGACTTCCGCTAATTAACTAAATCAATAAAACTTTTAATGAACTCTGAATTTCAATAAGCGTATGACTAGTGTATTACTTATCTTGAGCACTATTAACGAGGAGTATAGGATATTAATGTTGACTAATACGTGGTTAATTCCTTTGTAATTGAGATTAGGGATTAATTACGAGATTAGGTCAGTCGGTCCCTAGTTTAGGAAGCGGTCATCACAGTTTGTATTAGAAACTAAGTTCTCAATAAGTAAAACACAAATTTGAGTAAAACATAAACCTTAAAAGTGCAACCATTGTTGGGAATTGTGTGAAAATGAGCCAAGGATTTTCTTTTTATACATGTTAATTTCTATACGTATATAAATATGAGTTGCATTTTGTAGTAGGTGATTCGCGTTCGTTATCAAGATGCACACTCCGATGGCCCATTCACATGGCAGCGAAGACACTAGTGCTAGCGGCAGTTAGCCTCTGATATATCAGTTGAGGATTATTAGAGGTTGTTCGACCTTGTAGCGACTTAGGGACCGCAGCTAGCCGACTTCATCATGTTCATTACGACATGCATGACTACATTGATACCGGTCACCCCTACTATCACTCTAGCTACTACTACTATTATAACAACACCCCTAACGTTAGAGACTTTGATTACACCAGCACCACAATACCTCGTCCACTAGAGCTATCGATTGTTACGATGTCGACAACTGATGTAGTAGAGGACACTCCCCTACTCCCACACCTACTACTTCTGAGACCACTGGCTTATTGAGGGATGCCAAGTTAGTAAAGGAGTTCATCAGCCTTAGACCGACCTACTTTACAAGAAAGCTAGATTACGAGAAGATAGAGAAGTGGATCCTCTTGCGGGAGAAGTTACACTTGCCATTAGGAATTGAGGATCGATTGCAACCAGTCCTTTCATACTACACCTTGGAGAAGGGTATGGATGTTATATGGAGGTCCATAGTGGCCGGCCAGGACAGCTTCATATCTATGGATGATTTCAAGAAGTTCTACAAGCTGTACTTTCCAGCGTCGATGTTGCAAAGATTGAAGAAAAACTTCATAAGTTTGAGGCATGCAAAAAGAAATTCAGTGATGCTATACCTCATCAGATACAGCTACATGTAGCAGTTCGGTAGGGATTTGACCAAGGTTGACACAGACGATGCCTTCTATCTTGATAATGGCTTGAGACCTGACATTGCTAGACACGTGGTTAGTACGGGAGCTCGCTCTCTATAGGAGATATACGAGATATACAATAGAGCTCTTACACATGAGATGTATGCGTTGGGTCGAAAGGAGGACATAACAACAGATTGTACAGGTCAGGGCTCAGACTACGAGAGGAGACAGAGAGGCAAGGGACAAAGGACATGGGACAGGGGTCCTCAGAGGGGCGGGGCACCTATTGTCCCAATATCAGTAATACCCTATGCCCCTCACCATGCTCCCATACAAACTTCAGTTGGTAGAGCTCCCTTGGCACCTCTCACCAGATAGGCATTGTCATCCCACAGGCATCACGACAGCAGCAGCATGGTGGTTGAGATAGAAGTAGAGGACGAGATGGGCACTGACAGGGCTAGAGGTAGATTCAGGGTGTAGCGTCGTTCGATTACTTGTTAGAGATGTAGACAGGTGGGACATGTCCATGGAGTGCACACAGCTGGCGACACCTTAATCGCAGCAGTGCAGAGAAGGAGTTAACATGGTTGCATAACCAAACTCTGAGGCGACGCGCATTCTTATTTAGGGTACGGTTTCCATGTCTGGTAGAGAGGCTTATGTATTGTTTGATTTTAGATCTACTTTTTCCTTGATTGATGGTCGCATGATTAGTATCCTAAGATTGACACTTGTTATGCTTAGAGTACATTTGATTTTGAGTACCGCAGTCGAGGATAGGTTTACCCTAATAGTCTAGTTGAGGGATGTCCAGTAGAGATAGGAGGGGTAGAGTTACCTGCAAACATCAAAGTTTTTTAGTTTTTAGAGTTCGTATTGTTAGGGATGGATTGGTTAGCAGCTATGCCCATATCGACTATTACCGTTAGGTACTGATATTTAAGATACTAGGGCGTCTGATATTCATTCATCATGGTAGTACAACGAGAGCCTGTACCATGAGAGGTCGACTTGCATCCAGTGGGGAGGAGACTCTGATAGCATTGTATACAGTAGCAGAGAGTCAGGGACCCCAATTAGAGGAGATACTAGTTGTTCGAAAGTTCCTAAATTTTTTCGTTGAGGATTTACCCAGACTACCTCCACCGTGAGAAACAAACTTTATCATCGACTTAGTATCGAGTACCAGAACGATCTCGATACCGCTGTACCGCATGGCATTTAGAGAATTAAATGAGTTGAGGAGTCAGCTTAAGGATTTGGGGAAAAAGGGATTCATCACACATTCTATGTCATCGTAGGGAGTGCCTGTTCTTTTTGTGAAGAAGAAGGATTGCAGTATGAGATTGTGCATCGACTACAGACAGTTGAATAGAGTGACAATCAGAAACAAGTATCCACGTGCGCGGATAGATGATTTTTTTCATCAACTGAGAGGAGCCTAGTTTTTATCCAAGATAGACCTAAGATCAAGGTATCATCTGCTTAGGATCAGGGATAAGAGTAGGTCCAAGACGACATTCAACACAATATATGAACACCACCAGTTCACGGTCATGCCATTCGAGATGACCAACACCCCCGCCATGTTCATGGACTTAATGAACCAAGTAATGAGACCATTTCTTAATTGCTTCGTGATAGTTTCATCGACAACATACTAATATATTCGAGGACACGAGCAATACCTCAGGGAGACATTGTAGACTTTGAAAGGGGAATCGACTTTTCGCCAAGTTCAGTAAGTGTGAATTTTGCCTTATAGAGGTCAAGTTCTTGAGTCATGTTGTTAGAGCTGCATATATTGTAGTAGAACCGACCAAGATTCAGGCGATTACGGATTGGTCGGCATCGACGTCAGTGATGGAGATCAAGAGTTTTCTGGGTTTAGTAGGCTACTATCGCCGATTTGTGAAAGATTTCTCGAAGGTCGCTTCACTGATTAGCATATTCACACAGAAGGACATCGCATTTGAGTGGACTGAGAAGTACGGGGGCGCATCTACTTAGTTGAAGTTTGTTGGGGCATGTGCCATAGGCCAATCTACAAACATTGTTTATCTTATAACTTTAGTTAATTAAATAGAGGTTTTCATTTGTTGTTTTATTATAAGTGATTGCATGTTTACCTTATATTAAGATCCTCAGGTATTTGTTGAAATATCCTAAATGTCCCTAGTCGGTCAATATACATGGAACTATAATGAATTAAGACTAGTGTGAGTCTTGATTGATGGTTATGTGATGATTATGTGTATAGGGATACGAATCAAGAATCGAGATCATGAGTACTTATTAGGGAATAAGGAATAGGACCGACCTGCTATGAGAACACCACATCGATTAAGTCATAGGTTGTCACGGACCAAATTTCTAATCCTTAATTAGGATCACTAATGCGTAACGTGGGACCCGCGTGAGATACGCACACCGAAAGAGGCATGTGGCCAAGGTATATTTTATATTTGTTATAATGTTTTTCTAGTGTTATGTATATATGTAGATTAATTAATTCATTTCTACATATGTATCGACGTCGAGATGCGAACAAGGACGCGCCTCGAGTTGCTTGTGAGCCATAGGACCAGGTAGATAGGATTATGGTAAGTCATATTACATTTTAATATGTTTTAATGATTTATTTCATACCCTAGGAGCCCTATAGCTTTAACAAAAAATTGACAACCCATAGATGTGCCTTGGGATCCATGCTAGCATACACTGCTATGCAACTTGTGTCAACAATATCAGTCACTTGGTTGGAAATAATAGTGAAGTTAGGAATGATCATGGTCCATGGGATTGCCTTGTGATAAGGTAAGCACATAAGATGAAATCAAAGCATATATAAACTTGGACTTAGTACTTTCTCCATTTGATGCATGTATTCCAAATAAAGAAGGGGGCTAGGGTGACTTGACATCAGTAAGAATTGGAGTGAATCCAGAAGCTCAAGTCATAAAAATCATTAAGGAACTAGGAGCAAATAAAGCCCTAGCTTAGGTAATGGCTTTCTCCATCTTTTCATGCATATCAAACTCACCAGTTTTGAGCTTGAATCAAAGGGCTTTTGTTTTTAATCTATTTTAAAGTGTTTTTCATGATGTATTAAATCATTTTGAAGCATTAATTGTGTTCCCAAGCTTTATTTTTGAATTTTACAAATTACTCACAGCCTGGGGTTTTTCCTATGATTCGGTTATTCTGAAAATCAATGTTTTAAAGGTGTTCATTTCCAAAATTCATTTGTATATTTGGGATCCTTGTGATTTATTGATAATCCAGCTACTAGAAATTTCTAAAAATAGTTTTTTTTTTAAGTTATGGGATTTTGAGTTTTCATGTGTTCTTGAGTTCATAACACATGCATATACAAATCTTGTTGTTTTAATGTTTGAGCATTTATATATATAGAACGGGGATCCCAGGTGAATGGAGATGGCCTAGAGGGAGAGAAACCAAAAATTCATAGCACGATTTCTAGTTTCCTAGTACCTGGAGCGTGCTCCATGCTTAGAGGAGCATGTTCCCTGCACACAGTGCGTAAGGGATTTCCTCCAGCGCGCTAGGTGACCTGAATAGCCGAATTTTTCTACATGTTTTCTAAAATTCCTGCAACACTTAAAACCTAACTAATGCCCTATAAACTGACCTAAACCTACTCTAATACATGTTTAAACACACCAGGAGCATAGGGAAGTATTTCGGGAGTCTGAGTGCGCGAGTTTGAGTGTTAGGAGGCTGGTAAAGCTAGGATAACTCTTTGCTTAGGTGAGTAATACCGATGAGATACTTGTTTACATTTCATTCTATACTTGCAAGTCTTGATGGTCTATTTAGACTATATTACGCCTTTGTATTTCAATATCATGACTTGTGTTTGCTATTCCTCAAGTGTTGAGTTTTGTTGCCCTGATATTCTATTGTTTGATATTCGTTGAATTCATTTATATGCCTTATATCTTACATCGTTGTTTTGTTGGTGTTTAAGTTATTAATATTATGCTATTAGGTAGACAATTTCTGGTTTAGATTAGGGACTTGTATTCTTGAATAGTGTGCTTTGCATAGCACTTAGTCTTGGCATGTAATCCAAACCCCGAGTCTTTATTGATGAAAAAAGTAGTTTTAGAATCTAGGGTCCATTGCACTGAAAAGAGATGAACGGCACACGGGTCACTAGACTTCAGGGATGTTAGCACTATCTACTACACTCGCGTGACATACGGCGTATTGAATCGGGGTGCTCGGCGATAATTGGCAATTATAGATACTTATGAGGCGTTGAGAGAACTCATGCCTTATGATAGTGAAACAAGGTTGATGTGATGTAACTCACGGCCGACCGGACCTAAATCATTATTGTTTAGCCCGTGTCAGTCTTATTTGTTTACTTATAATATTTTCAACATATGTTTAGATAGAGTATTCCTTGGCTACTTATTATTCTTTTAAATATCGTTCTTTTCTTTTGGAAATGTGAATACATATATCATTGAGAGTTATTGTTATATTTTTGTACTCACCGTCCTTTTTATGACGGTGCATATCCGTCGAGCAATAGGCCGGGAAAGAAAAAGATTGGCTACTACCTCTGAGCCTTGAGCGCGATACTGTCCAGGCTTGTAGGTATTGATATTTTTTATTATTATTATCATTATGTCTTTTGATACTGTTGGGTTGTATATTAGGTTGAGCAATAGTTCCCCGACCTTTTATGACTTTCACATTGTTCATATTCGTCAATTCTATATATATAAATACATATACATATATATATATATATCATGTGATCGTTATTCCTTGGTTTCCACACTTAGAATTTATTTAATTGCTTCTGTATGAACTGTTAAGACTTCCACTTAATTTCATTAATTTAGTAAAAGTTTTAATTAACACTGAAAATCTAATGATGGTATGACAAGTAAGTGTAATACTTATCCCGAATGCATGGAATGTAGAGAATAGGATAGAAAGGTTAACTAATACGTAGTTAAGTCATACTTGGCTAAGGTTAGGGTTTAGTTACGAGATTAGGTCGGGCGGTGCCCTAGATTAAGGAAGAGGTCGTCAAAGTTGGTATTAGAGATTGACTTCGCTGTCAATGTAGTAGCTGAAACCGAGTTCGCTATCAATGTGCACACACCGATGACGGACACACGCGACAGTGACGACGTGGGTGCCAGCAGCAACCATTCTCCTACTTTGGCTGAGAATCTTCAGAGGCTGTCCGACCATGTTTCGGCTCAGGGGTAGCAGTTGGCCATTTTTATCACCATAATGACTGCTCGATTCGCTCCACCAACACAGACATTCGCTCCCGACACTGCTACTGCAACCGCACCACCAGTACTAGAGCCTACCACTATAGCACTAGCAGCTCCAGTGACGCAGACTTTCCCAATCGTGACTATTTTGATGACCGAAACGATCGAGGCGACACCGACTCCCACACCTTTCAGCACAACAATCAGGATTCACCTAGTAAAGAACTTCATCAGATTTCAGCTATCATACTTTAATGGAGTTATGGACTTTGATAAAATTGAGAAGTGGGTGTCATCCCAGGAGAATCTTCACATGACACAAAGGATTAAGGGTTGATTACGCCTAGAGTTGCATCATACACACTGTAAAGGGACAGTGACATTTGGTGGCACACGTCGATAGCTACTGATGGAGACTTTTGGTTACGGAAGGCATTCAAAGAGAAATTCTATCAACAATATTTCCCGCCTACAGTTATGAAGGGGTTAAGGAAGGAATTCATGAACTTAAGGTAAGGGTCTGATGAGTCTGTCATATAGTATAGAGACCTGGTTAGGGATAAATTAGGGGAGTTGTATCACTTCAGAGATGGTTTGAAGCCAACCATTGTGTACTATATGATTAGTACAAACCCCAGGACACTCTGTGAGATTTACGAGTGCGCACTCTCATACGAAACCTATTACTTAAGCAGAGTCACTCACGGGACAGCTTTGGGTCCGACAATATCCTCCGAGCAGACAGCAGAGTATGAGAGGAGACAACTAAGAGGTAAGGGATAAAAGAGATAAGATAAAGGTTCTCAGGAATCAAGGACGACCGCGCCTCACACACTGGTCGTACCCTACATATCGTATGTCGCATCAGCTTAGGGTTCAGGAGGCGAACATTCCTTGATACCACCACTAGCTAAGCTAGCCTTACTGGCACCAGAGAGGCCTTCACACCCAGCACCACCAGCATCACGACAACAATAGTAGGGTAGTCGAGGCCAAGGCAGAGGTAGGGGCCGAGATGGACCTAGTCAAAGAGAGAGACAGATGCGGGGTCAAGATTAGCTGCCGCTTGGTCAGCACAAAAAAATTACATGCTCAAGATATAGATAGGTTGGGAACATAATGAAGTATTACACAAAACCAACAATCATGTACCCACAGTAGGGTCGAGAAGGAGCCACATGGTAGCTTAGCCAAACACCAACACTTCACGAGTTCTCATTAAGGGTACAAATTCCATTTTAGTAGAGATTCGTATGTATTGTTTGATTCTGGTTCTACTAATTTTTTCGTTGCAGGTCACATGATAGGCATATTAGAACTGATACTGGTTAGACTTAGTGTGCATTTGATTTTGAGTACCGCAGCCAGGGATACGTTTGGAAGAGATAGGTGAGGTAGAGTTAGTTACCTACGGATTTCAGGGTTCTCGAGTTCTTGAAGTTCGACGCATTGTTAGGGATGGATTGGCTTTCAACATACAACGCTTATTTCGATTGTTACCGTAAGGTAGTGATATTCGAGTTCCCAGGGCATCTGACATTCGTTAATAGTTGTAGTGCACCGAGAACCAGCACCATGAGAGGTCGACTTGCATCTAGTGAGGAGATGGAGGGATTGATTGCACTGTACGCAGTGGCACATAGTCAGGGACCCAGACTTGAGGATATACAGATTATTTGAGAGTTTCCATATGTTTTCTGGAGGATTTGCCTAGATTACCACCACCACGAGAGATAGATTGTATCATTGATTTAGTATTGGGCACCAGATCGATTTCGATACCACCATACCGCATGGCCCCAAGAGAGTTGGAAGAGTTAAGGAGTCTGTTTCAAGATTTGGGAGAGAAGGGCTTTATCACACCTTCTATGTCACCATGGAGAACGTCGGTTCTCTTTGTGAAGAAGAAGGATGGCAATCTACGATTGTGCATCGACTCTAGGCAATTGAACAGGGTCACAGTCTGGAACAAATACCCGTTGGCACGAATCGACAATTTGTTTGATCAGCTGAGAGGAGTGTAGTTTTTCTCTAAGATAAACCTGAGGTCAGGGTATCATCAACTTATGATCAGGGTTGAGGATATGTCTAAGACAACGTTCAACACCAAATATGGACACTACCAGTTTATGGTCATGGCGTTTGGATTGACCAACGCCCCCGCCATGTTTATGGATTTGATAAGATCGTTTCTTGACCGCTTCATGATACTCTTCATCGACGACATCCTGATTTATTCAAGGACACGAGAAGACCATGGGCAACACCTCAGAGAGACGTTGCAGACTTTAATGGAGCATTGGCGCCAAGTTGCGCTAATGTGAATTTTGTCTTGCAAAGGTTATATTTTTGGGTCACGTTATTGAGGCAGTAGGGATGACAGTAGATCCATCCAAGATTAAGGGGATTATGGATTGGCTAGCAACGACATCAATGGTAGAGATCAAGAGTTTTATAGGGTTAGTAGGTTACAATCGTCGTTTCGTGAAGGATTTCTCAAAGATCGCTTCATCGATTACTAGACTGACACTGAAAGACGTGTTTGAGTGGACTGAGAAGTGCAAGGCCGTATTTGAGCAGTTGAAGTGATTACTAACTACTGCACCAATGTTGATACTGCTAGGTGCTAAATAGGGATTCCTAGTGTACTCAGATGCTTCTCATACGTGTCTAGGCTACGTATTTATGCAGGGTAGGGGAGTATAGCTTACACTTCAAGGCAGCAGAAGATGCATGAGAAAAACTATCCTATACATGATCTAGAGTTGCCTGTGATTGTATTTGTACTAAAGATGTGGAGACATCATCTGTATGGAGAGAGATTTACACTATTCACTGATCACAAAAGTCTGAAGTATCTCTTCACACAGAAGGAGCTGAATATGAAACAACGCAGATGGTTAGAGTTCTTGAAGGACTATAACTTTTCCTTAGAGTATCACCCAGGAAAAAGCAAACGTAGTCGTAGATACGATGAGTAGGAGATCGAATAAAGATGTCAAGGTTGTCATATGTCATATGACGCATGAGTACGGGCTACACAAGGCAACAACGACAACGACAACGCGTCAGTCAAATGTTCCTATAGATACACGAGTTATGATTTTCGACTACCTAAGCATGTATGTTAGGTGTTTTCTTTTGGAAATGTGAATACATATATCATCAGTAATTACTGTTATATTTTTGTATTCACTGTCATTTTTATGATGGTGGGTACAGATCCGTCGAGTAGTAGGTCGGTCAAGGAAAAGATTGATGACTACCTCTGAACCTCAAGCGCGATACTATCCAGACTTGTAGGTTTTGATATTTTATATTATTATTATTATTATCATTGTCTTTTTATACTGTTGGGTATATTGGGGTAAGCGGTAGTTCCCCAAATTTTTATGACTTTAACATTGCCTATATTCGCCACTTCTATATATATATTATGTGTTCGTTATTCCGTGGTTTCCGCACTTAGGATTTATTTAATTGTTTCCACATGAATTGTTAAGACTTTCGCTCAATTTCATTAATTCAGTAAAAGTTTTAATTAACACTGAGAATCTAATGATGGTATGACAAGTGTAATACTTATCTTGACAGTGGAATGTGAAGAATAGGCTAGAAAGACTAACTAATACGTAGTTAAGTCCTACGTGGCTAAGGTTAGGGTTTAGTTACGGGATTATGCCAGGCGATGCTCTAGATTAGGGAAGGGGTTGTCACATAGGTATTACTCTTGATAGGTATATCATTTAGTCTTTTGACTTGAGATTACCATAGACTTCAATATTAGGAGCATGGTAATTTGACACAATCAAACATTGTCTTTAACCAGACAATTATAAAAATTGCGATTGGTTATTCTGTGAGCAATATGTAAAGGTGCGTAATCAATTTAGAATTTGTCTCTCATAAAAAGAGAAATATCAGTGGATCCCTCGATATGTTAGATTGTTCAATGGTCAAGTCCAAGTGAATTGATATGATCAATCTCACTTGGATGTTTTTAGTTTACATAAAGATCGAGACTAGTGCGATTGAACATTAAGGGTGATTTTCCTTCCCTTATGTTAAATTAAAGGATATCGGACGACAAAAGGACATGATATATGTTATTCATTAAGTTGTATCGATTTTGATATTCATGCTACTTGGGTAGTCATAATGCATTGTTGGAGACCGTTTATGACTTGTGTACTAAAATGGTTTTTGGTTCACTACCAACATCGCATGAACCTATTGAGTCGCACATAAAGAATGGCTTTGTGCAATTTAAATTGTTACCGAGTAATAAAATTTATATGATAAAATTCATGAAATAAAAGCTCTTATGATTTGTTATATGATAACTTATTAGTAGGGGTGTATTTGTAATTTGTTTAAACTACGTAAATACAGTAGTTGTATTACGAATATGATTTTAAGTGAGGACTTATCTACACATATAAATATATGGTCATTCCCTAAAATGAATAAAGAATTTCATTTTTGCTATTTTAGAGTTCTCTGAATTTTGGGAGAGAAAAAAAAAACGTTTTCTATCTCTCTTAGGGCTAGCCTTCTAAATTGCGGTCACCATTCGTGTGTGGATTTCTGACAGAGGACGCACACTTGAACGTCTTGGAGATCAACAATCTGATAAGGAAATCACGAATTAAGCCATGATTAGCCTTTGTAGATCTTGATAAATGGAACTTATTTGCGATCCTATTAAGGTTTTTCAAAAATTGTTTTGAATTTTCCGCTGCGTATAAACCCCATAACACAACAAAGAGATCATTGACTATCGCACTAGTATTGTGTTACAAAAGGTTGGACAAGGATTCCTAGTGTACATAGATGCTTCTCATATGGGTCTAGGTTGCGTGTTGATTCAGGGCAGAGTGTTGTACCTTACAGTTCGAGACAGTTGAAGATATATGGGAAGAGCTATCCCACATATGATTTGGAGTTAGTAGCGATCCTATTTTTACTAACAACTTGGAGACATCATCTATATGGATAGAGATTCACACACTTCATTAATCACAAGATTCTAAAGTATTCATCACACAGAAGGAGCAAAATATGAGATACCGGAGATGGTTAGAGTTCTTTAAGGACTACGAGTTTTCCTTGGAGTATTACCCAAGAAAAGTGAACGTAGTGGTAGATGCACTTAGTAGGAGACCGACTAGAGATGTTGAGGTTGTCAGATGTTATATGACGCATGAGTACGGGTTACTCGAGGCATCGGCGACGGTTTGTCAATCAGATGTTCCTACCAATACTCAGGTGATGACTTGTGCTCAGGTAAGACTACAGACCATGTCTATGTAGAGAGTGTCAGAGGGTTACCAATTGGTTGTACTCATGGTTCAGTGAATTAGCGTAGAGTGTATAGTGTACAGATTAGGCAAAGACATCGAATTACTGTCTGAGATACCGTGGCCAATTACTGATACCGAAAGTGCCAAAGCTAAGAGATGATATCCTTTTGGAGTCACACCATTCCCGATTCACCGTTCATCTAAGCAGGACTTAAATGTACCATGACATGATAATACATTACTTGTGGCCTGGGATGAAGGCAGACTAGTCTGAGTTCATCAGGAACTGTAGGAATTGTCAGCAAATGAAGGTCGAACACCTTAGACTAGGAGGGTTGTTACAACCACTTCCCATTCCTCAATAGAGGTAGGAAGATATCTCTATAGATTTTGTTAGAGGCATGCCAAGGACTGCCAGGAGACATGATTTGATCAGGGTGATAGTTAATGGATTGACTAAGTTTGCTCACTTCCTGTTAGTACCAACACACTGCACATTTGATCAGTTGAGCGTACTATTTGAGAGATACATTATCAAACAAAACTGGGTACCATTGAGGATCAAATCAGACAATGATGTTATGTATACGTCTAGTATGTGGTGGAGTATGCAGGAGCAGTATGTTACGAGTTTACAGTTCTTCACAGTTTTCCATCCCCAGATCGACGAGCAGACTGAAAGGTTGATTCAGGTACTTGAGGACATGTTACAGGCATGTGTGTTAGAATTTGGCGAATCTTGGTAGGAGTACATACCGTTGTGTAAGTTTGCTTACATCAACAGTTATGAGGCTAGCATTGAGATGGCGCCTTTTAAGACTTTGTATGTCAGACCATGTCATTCATTATCGTGTTAGGCTAAGCTAGTGGACTAGGAGATTGTGGGGCCTAAGATTATTGTTGACCATACAGAGAAGGTCAAGTTGATCCATCAAAGACTTAGAGGTGCATAAGAGAGACAAAAGAAGTATGCAGACAGATATTGCGGTGATGTCATGTACTCCGACGGAGCCTTCATCTACTTAAAGGTTTCCTCTCGGAAGGGTCTTTTGAGGTTTGGGGTGAAAGGCAAGCTTGCTCTGAGGTTCATTGGGCCTTTCATGATTCAGAAACGAATTGGGAAAGATGCATACGAGCTTGAAATGCCTCCTCAGATGTCAGGGATTCTTTTGGCCTTCCATATTTTGATGTTTCGACTGGCTGAGTCTAAGGCAGGCGTACGACCAACAATTGACTTGAGTAAGATCGACCTGAGCAAGGACATTTCTTATAAGGAGCAACCCTTTCAAATCCTAGATTGAAAGGTACAATAGTTGAGGAAAAAGTCTATCCTGAGGTACTTGTAAAGTGGCAGTTCCATGACGACACGGAACTCACTTGGGAGCCCGAGGACGATATGCAAAAGAGATTCTCGTGTCTATTTGAGTCAGGTATAACCCTAACTTGAATTTAATTTTGTACATGAAATTTTCATTTTGATGGGAATATTTGTCATGACCCAAATCTCTAACCCTCATTTTAATCCTTAATCAAAATCACCGACCTGTAATGTGAGACCCACATCATGATGTGTACATCGACTAAGGCACATGGTCAAGGTATATTTTACATTTGTTATGGTGTATTCCTAGTGTAATGTATTTGTGTAGACTTATTGAGTCGGTTATGTAGTTATAGGCGTCGACACGTAAGTTGGGCCTTGCCTCGAGTTACGTACGAGTCGTGGAACTGAGTAGCTAGTCAAGTGGTAAGTCACATTTCATTTTATATGATTTAAATGATTTATTACATAGCCTATGGTATTTATATTAAGTGAATAAAATTCGAAATCATGTAGTTTAAATTAAATTGATAGAACATTGATGTGCCTCGAGATCCGTGCAAGCACATACTCCCATGAAACCTTGAGTCACTTGAGCTGAATTAGTGGAATGTAAGAGTGGATATGGTCCACTAGATTTCATAGAGACAAGTAGATACAACCAAATGAAAACCCAAACATATATATACCAATACTTATGTTCTTTTTCTTCAAAGCACATACATGCCACATAAACAAGAAGAAATCAGAGCTAGAATACTCTCTAATGGTGCCAGAGTTGGATTTTTATCAACCATTGAGGCTTAAGACTCCACTTTACATAATCACTTCACTAGGTAATGTTCTAGCCAACTCTAGAACTCTTGTTCATGGTCTATGGGTCTCAAGTGAAATGGTTTTTGCATTCAATCAATTGTAAACTGTTCTAATGTTTATTTTATGCAATTCTAAGCTTTGATTTCAATCCTCAAGTTGAATTTTTTGAAATTTCAATTTTTTTTTATCAAAATTGGGATTTTACTTATGATTCTGAAATTCTGAAATTTAGTAAGGAAGATAACTTTGTTTTTGAAATCAAAAATCATATTTGAATTCCTGGTTCAAAACCATTCACTCTAGTTTCAAAGTTTTTAGTTTTGGTTTTTGATAAAAGTGTTGGACCAAGTGTCTTTGATATACATTCTACTCAGGATTTTGATGGCAACAAACAACGTGAAATAATTCTAACAAGTTTGTTTAGTATTTCAAAATATCAAGCTTTGTTAGGAATATCAAGTTCAAGTATTCTCGTTAAAATGAAGCCAGATAAGTTCAAGATTCGGCTCATACAAGGACACAAGGATCGGAAAGCTTATCCTACAAGTTGTACAAGTCGTGTATAGGTCCCTTCTCACAAGCCAAAGAGCCTAGAATCATGCATTTCATGTTTTTCGATTTTTAAAGAACTTAAAATCATGAATCTTGTGATTTTAAATTTCACGGGTTTTAAAATGATTTAAATCATGCAAACAAGTTTTACAACATATATTTAAGGTGTATGAGTAGTCGGAACTATTTTTGCATGCACCGACAATTGTTTAGACAGCTTTTGAATTGACATCAAAAATATTTGTAGAAAAGTCCCTATGTTTTCATGAAATAGGGATTTTTGATTTTCGAGCAAGGATGTCTAGACACGTTTTATGGACCCTACTAAACATGTATAAAGTGATTTCAGATGTATAAAGTGATTTCAGATGTTTAGCGCACCTAGCGCGCTAGGCGTTCTGGCCAGCACGCTAGGTGCCCAGCGCGCTGGCCAGATTACCCAACTTGCTGTGAAGTAAATAGAAAAAAATTTTCTAAGTTACTGCCCAGCTCGCTAGACACCTACCCAGCGCGTTGTGCAGTATTCTGACAGCTTTTTTAAAGCTTTGATCTACACCTTCCATTTGAATTTGGGGATCACTTAGGAGCCCTTGGATCACTAGCAATAGTCATATGGCCATATAAGTGGTTTGACCAAGTGCCAAAACCACCAAGAACACAAAATACACCATACTTGCTCACATACTTTCCAAAATCCAAGTTTGCTCCAAAATTTGTCAATTTTGTTCAAACGCTCACTTTGAACTTTTGAGGGCTTACATTTAGAACTTGAAGTTGGTGTTCTAAAGCCTACAACTAGTGCTCCAAATATGACTTTTCAGAATATATACTTGGGGTTATAAGGTTTCTTGATTTCCTATACTTTTTTAGCTTAATCTATACTATTTGGTTAGTGTTTTTGTTTAGAAATCATTTGTTGTGTTCTTGAGCAACTTGTATTGGGTTTGACACTTATATTTGATCTCTTTAAGCCTAAGAATTATTTGGACAAGTTTTTGGTCTTTATCTTGATTCTTACATACCACTTGTTCATGTGTTTTTGAAACCACATATACTTCATCGATATCGTCTTGCCGGTTTTCTTGACTAGGTATTCCATATACTCACTGATTTTATTTGCATATTAGTCGATGTTCACACTTGCATGCATATGAGTGGTTTGGCTCTAGGTGGCTTGTACGTTGTTGGACTTATTACCGCTTTACATTATAAGACACATTTCATTGTATTCATCAACTTGATTGTGTAATATTGATTGTAAGACTTAGTGGGATCTAAGTCAAGGGAAGATCTAGTTGAGGCTAGGCAAAAACCCTAGTGAAAACTAGATGGGAAGTCCTAATTTGTATTTAGACATTCTAGGCTTGTATGCTTAGGTTGTAATACTTATTGATAATATAAGTAGGGGTCTGAAAATTCTAACCGGGGAGGTTAGGTAGTGGATGAAGATTGTTTGGATCGAACCACTATAAATATTGTTTCTTATATCCATCTCTTCTACCACCTTCTTTGTAGCATAGCATATATATTTATTATTGGTGTTTGCATTATCATTGATTTTTGCTTTAATTTTTAAAAAGGCGATAACATCTCGGTTCACCCAATTCACCCCCCCCCCTCTTGGGTGTGGTTTCAATTGGTATCAGAAAGGGTTATTGCTCAAAGTGTTACTAACGTACTTTTGAGTGTTTACTTGCAAGGATGCAAACATTAGATTATGTTCGCCTTAGGGAAGGCACTTCATCTATTATACCTCCCTACTTTGATGGGACAATCTATGCTCATTGGAAAATGAGAATCAATTTCCATGTATGAGCGCAAAGTAGAAACATGTGGGATTTATCATTGAAGGTTAGACTCTACCTAACAAAGCCGAAAAAGACTACACTCCCGAGGAGAGAAGACTTGGGCTTTTCAATGATCAAGCCATGAATCTTTTGTTTTGTGCACTTAGTGAAAATGAGTTCAACCGAGTGAGTGCATGTAACACGGCTAAAAAAGTATGGGAGAAACTTGAAGTACATTATAAGGGCACTATTCAAGTAAAGAAGACAAAGTTGAGAATTCTCGAGGAGCATTATGAAACATTCCAAGTTGACACCAATGAAAACACTGTTACCGCCATCACTCGCTTTACTAAGCTCTTGAATGAGATGAAGAACCTTGGCAAATATTATGATCAAGAGAACTCGTTGTACAAGTTCCTTAGAGGTTTACCTAAGGAATGGGATGCAAAGAAGTATGCTATCCAATCGACGCAAAATCTTAGAGATTATACATTTGATGCCTTGTGAGGAGAGCTAACGGTCCATGAATTCGAACTTAAGGACCGAGCTAGATTGGAAGCATTAAGCGGGGGCACAAAGAGTTCAAGAAAAGAGATTGTTTTGAAGGCAAATAGTTCCCTGGTTGCATCGGTGGAGATCATTGAAAATAAGAAATATAGTGACGACAATGATCTTGAAGAGGAAGTAGCTATACTTTCAAGAAAGCTCAACAAGGCCATGTACAAGTGAGACAAGTACAAGAAAAAGTTTAAGAGTGGAAGTAAGGGAGGAAAGTCAAGTGAGACCATATGCTTCAGGTGTGGAAAACTGGGCCACATCAAGGCAGAATACAAGTCCAAGAAGGTGTTAGACAAAAAGAAAGGAAAGAAGAGCTTCAAGGCGACTTGGGATGATTCATCCTCATCAAGTTCTGAATCTGAATCGAAGAGTAAGAAAGAAATACTTTGTCTCATGGCACAAAATGAGGTAAATTTTAACAATTTTAATTTTGATGATATTGATGATTTGGATGATCTTTATATTATTTATGAGCTTAGGAAAAAGTTGGAAAAACGAGGTAAGTTGACAGACGCCACCATTATCAAACCGGGCCTCGTCGACCTTGAGTTATTTGACAAGGCGCGCCTTCCAGTTCGCGCGCTCTTAGAGTGGATGGGATGGGCACACTTTTGTCGACATAGGGCTAAATATTATCTGTCTCTTGTTCGAGTATTCTACTCTAACATGAAAACGACAAATGATTACACTATCACGTCACTAGTTAGGGGTCGACAAGTAGTAATCACTCCGGAGTCTCTTGGTGCCGCTTTTGGTCTACCGGTTCTCGATTCGATTGTCACTGTACATGGGAAAGTTCACTCTTGGCCTTTAGAGAAATTGATAGTGTTGAACTCTTTCAGACTTGAGGCACCACTTGAAGCTTATCCTATCGGTACTCCCGACAAGACCTTCAAGCTACTACTACATCTTCTCCACAAGTGCTGCACAAAGCCATTTTATCAAGGAGAAGGAGCAAGAACTGTCTCTCAGCTTGACATGCTTACACTCAGGGCGCTCATACGACACATTCCTATTAGCTTGCCGCATATCCTTATTGGCGTCATGACTTCATCTCCAGTCACCGCTCGACATCTCCCTGATGCACATCTCTTGACTCATTTCTTTGAGGAGGCGGGAGTTGATCTTGCACTGGGCGGTGAACCTCTATCCAGGATGGAGTAAATGGGTGCTGCTACACTACTCGTGATGAAGTACTGTTACATTCTGATAGCAATGAGTTGGATAAGTGAGGAAGACATTACAGATGGGCAGCATTATGGCGGGTAGGAATCTCCGCATGATTCAAACCCAGATGTTGACTTTGACGAGCGCGACTATCTGAATCTTAGCTACATACAACAGCATGGTGCTCCTGATGATGAGCATGAGGCTCCGGGAGATCAGGCGGTTCAGCAGGAGCTTCCGGCACAACATGATTCATTCGAGGCCCACTACAGCAGCCAACTCATTCGCCATCGTATGCTTATCAGGCATCGTACGATATGCCTCCGTATGCCACCTACCTTGCTTCACGATTTGACTATTTGGAGGAGTATATGACTACACACTTCACTTCCATCGAAAACTCTCTCGCACATCAGAGTTTTCACCTCAGCCAGCTTGAGGATCGTATGCCCCCACCACGACCGAGGGAGGATGGCCCATCTCATTCAGTTCGTCGTGTTTCTTCTCAGTAGTATGCTTTAAGATCATCTAGTTTGGGGGAGTGTTAGGGTTTCTGTTAGTGAGAGTTCTTTTTGTTAGTTTTATGTAAACTCTCTTTACTTCTGCATGTACTGCATCATGTCATTATTCTTACTTTGTGTATTTCATTGCATGATATGACTTTTGTGTATCTCTAAGTTATTTCTTATGAATGAATGCCATTTTTATTTGCTTTTTCTCTTTATTTGTGGCTATGTGTGTTGCATGAATGTGTTTGGGGGAGCAAATGTTTTAAATTATATCGTTGCACTTATTCTTGTATGCATATTGATAGGGGGAGATTTTTACCTACTTTTTGATGTTATCAAATAGGAGAGAAATATTACTTTCAACTTGCAATTATGAACTTGATATGCACGTTAATATTTGTCTTTTAGTTGTCAAGTTCACATTTTTTGTTATCACCAAAAATGGAGAGATTGTTTTACTAATTGTCTTTGATATACACTCCACCCAGGATTTTGATGGCAACAAACAACGTGAAATAGTTCTAACAAGTTTGTTTAGTATTTCAGAAGATCAAACTTTGTTAGGAATATCAAGTTCAAGACTTTTCGTCAAAATGAAGCCGGATAAGTTCAAGATTCGGAAAGCTTATACTACAAGTTGTACAAGTCGTATAACGTATATCCCCTCTCACAAGCCAAAGAGTCTAAAATCATGCATTTCGTGTTTTTCGATTTTTAAGGAACTTGAAATCATGAATCTTGTGATTTTAAATTTCACAGGTTTTAAAATGATTTAAATCATGCATAAAAGTCTTACAACACATATTTAAGGTGTATGAACTGTCAGAATTTTTTTTCAATGCACCGACAAGTGTTTAGTCGGCTTTTGGATTGATATCAAAAATATTTGTAGAAATGCCCTTATGTTTTCATGAAATCGGGATTTTTGATTTTCAGGGTTTATGAAATCATCCGAGATGTCTAGACAAGTTTTATGGACCCTACTAAACATGTATAAAGTGATTTCAGAGGTTTAGTGGAGTCGTAGGGTTGTTTGTGGGTCATTTCAAAAAAACCAGCAAGTAAATTATTTTCAGGCCCCTGCACCCAGTATGCTAGGTGTTTTTGCCAACGCGTTGTGCAGTAAATAGACAAAATTTTTCTTAGTTACTGCCTATTGCGCTAGGCACCTACCCAGCACACTGTGTAGTATTCTGATAGTTTTTTTAAAGATTCGTTCTACAACTTCCATTTGAATTTGGGGATCACTTAGGACCCTTGGATTACTAGCAACGGTCATATGGGCATATAAGTGGTTTGACCAAGTGCCAAAACCACTAAGCACACAAAATACACCACACTTGCTCACATACTCTCCAAAATCGAAGTTTGCTCCAAAATTTGTCAGTTTTGTTCACACACTCACTTGGAACTTTTGAGGGCTTGCATTTGGAACTTGAAGTTGGTGTTATAAAGCCTACAACTAGTGCTCAAAATCTAGTTTTTTAAAATATATACTTGGGTTGTTAGGTTTCTTGATTTCCTATACTTTTTTAGCTTAATCTATACTATTTGGTTAGCATTTTTGTTTGGAAATCATTTGTTGTGATTTTTAGCAACTTATCTTGGGTTTGAAACTTATATTTCATCTCTTTAAGCCTAAAAATTATATGAACAAGTTTTTGGTCTTTATCTTGATTTTCACATACCACTTGTTCATGTGTTTTTGAAACTGCATTTACTTCATCGATATCATCTTGCCAGTTTTCTTGACTAAGTATTGCATATACTCGTTGATTTCATTTGCATATTAGTCGGTGTTCACACCTGCATGCATAGGAGTAGTTTGGCTCTAGGTGGCTTGTAAGTTGTTAGAGTTATTACCACTTTAATTTGTAAGGCACATTTCATTGTATTCATCAACTTGATTGTGTAATATTAATTGTAAGACTTAATGGGATCTAAGTTAAGGGAAGACCTAGTTGAGGCTAAGAAAAAACCTTAGTGGAAACTAAGTGGGAAGTCTTAATTTGTATTTAGGCATTCTAGGCTTATATGCTTAGGTTGTAACACTTATTGATAATATAAGTGGGGGTTTAAATATCCTAACCGGGGAGGTTAGTTATTGGGTGAAGATCGTTGGGATCGAACCACTATAAATATCATAACATATATATTTATTATTCTTTGTAGCATAACATATATATCTTCTACTATATTCTTTGTAGCATAACATATATATTTATTATTGGTGTTTGCATTATCTTTGATTTTTGCTTAAAATTTTAAAAAGGCGATCACCTATCGGTTCACCCCATTCACCCCCCCTCTTGGGTGTGGTTTCAAAAAGCAATGAAATTTCACAAGTTTTGGTGTTCTTCAAATGTTTCATGAAATCCATGTTTGATCTTCATGTTCTTTTGATGTTTTGATGCATACATATGAAGTGCCTTGTGACACCCCCAATTCCACAACCTTAAAACTGGACCCCGCTCGGCGTAGACTTACATAGACCCCGAGTCACCCTCGCTTAGCCAACGCGAATCTAGTTAGCCTTACCTTACCTTTTACCGTTTATCGAACAATGTAAGATGAAATTATTGATATTAGTGAGTTATTCAAAGATAAGCAGAAGTAACTATAATCTTTAACCAGTATAACAACCTCAAGACATAATTTAGGATTACATAGAAATGTGGAAAACCTAGTACATTATATACATCATCAACAAATGTCATATCACAGGAGGGAATATCCTCATATACAAGCCCCAAGATCTCTCATTCCCAAAACCCTGTTTCAAAACATATAAATACAGTAATACAAAATCAAACCTACGTCGAGTCTAAAAAAAAAACAGCTTCGCTATCCTCAAAGCAAATCACCTAGCTGAGGAGCTTTCCCTTTGCTCGGTTGTGGATTCACACTCAGTCAAACATAAGAATGACAAGTTCTAGGTGAGTAACGGAAAACAGGATGTTTGAAGTATTTCACAATAAATAACAGTCAATATTCATGCTGATAGAAAGAAAAGGACAGGGAATGCATAAATAAATAAAGACTGGAAATAGTTCTAAATCATTTGAAAATGAGTGTCCATGAAACAAAAGGAAAGGTGCAAATAGTCCCGACTTAATGAAACATTCATTTGAGTCGAGGAGAAACATCTATCAAACTCTATTTGGGCCAAAAAAATTCACTATCCCAACTTGGAGTTTTAGGACGTGGCAAACTCACACCATCCTAAAATCCAGGCGAATAGAAATTCCTCAGCAATCTAGTGAAGTAATTTCTACTCTGTATATAGGAACAAAAAGATCAACTCGTGAATATCAAGTTCCAAAACAATTGTAACGTGCATCCCAAGCTCCTAGCACTAGGGAATGACTCCAAATAACCCATCCTTTCAAGGATCACACTGACTTACTTGCCCTTGGACTACTCAAATAGAATAGAATTCCGAAACAAGATAGAGCAATAACAAAAATAAATGAAAGCTCAAAGAAATAACTATAAATTTCTCTACTAGTTTACTTGCACGTGTCCAACGCTAACACGCACTCACACACCCCTAATTCATCCTATGAATCCCCGAGTATGCCTATTACTGTTCTACAACATGTATTAACCAAAATTTATTATTTATCCCTCAATTGACCCATTTTCTATAATTTTATTCATTTAATTAATTAGGTCAATTACCCGAGTATTGGTCCTTATTGGAACCCATTTAAATACCTGATACGCCCCCAAAGTTTTCAAAAAGAAAAAATGAAAAATTGGTCTAATAAACAGTGCCACGCCGTGAGTGGCGTCTTGGCCCAAAATGCCTAGCAGGGTCATCTAAAGCGTGAAATCCAAATTCCTCTCTGTTTCAAAAGCTGTGATTGCTAGTTCCTAAATCATTCCCAGGGTTTTTCGACAACTCGGCTCGCTTTGTCGTGTTGCGAGCCTATCTCAAACTCATAGGGAGGCTCAAGTACAACTATTCCAACATTTAGTTTGACCAAAACAGTGGTCTATAACCATAGTGTGGGAATTAACCCAAAAATCACGATAATTCTCGAAAAATGTAAAACTCATTCAAACACTCAAAATAACCACGCGGTTGTGCTCCACACCAATCCATTAATCCATAGGAATGTTCAAAACACTTGAAAAATCAACTTCCAAATTTAATGTCCAAAAATACCATGACAAAAACCCTCAAAAGACCCGTTAAAACATAGATAACATCGCGAGAAATAGAGATGTTACCTTGGTTTTTGAGTTTGGTCGTGTCTTGGCATCATTCTGAGCTCAAATTCAAACGAGAATTCTTTCACCATCTTCGTTGTTTAGTTCATGTGAAGAAGATGAATGAAAATGATGAGAGAGAAGAAACTTATATATATATATCCTTTACATTTCCTCATACGCACGTACCTCGAGAAAGATTGTATGGCTATCATCACGCCGGCCCACTTTAACCGTCACCCTCTCTCACCCTCACTAACACTTAGCTGACATACATATGACACATACTTTTGTACACACTCCCATGCACCCACTTCCATACAACTTTTCGAACCCATATTCGCACCACGATTTCCACCACCGCGTGCCTACGAACCTACTATGACATTGAACACGTTACTCTACATATAAATATTATATTTTAATGTATTTTGTCAGTATTTTATTAACATTTGTCTCCCAAACAAGTAAATACCCGACCACAGCTCGCCCCGACTCCTGAAAACTCATTTCCTCGAGCCGAACCCATTTCTTTACGTTAATGCTCTCCTTCAACTGCGTTCACTTATATGGAACATTAAAATCTAAATTTGGGTAAATAAATAATAATACAAACACCAACTAAAAATAACATACCTCGGTGTCGACGACCGAGAATTGTTCATATGCATCACGACAAGATGTCCACATACGACCTAAATTGACACATGACATGAGTTAGATTTTTAGGGTCGTTACAGTCTTCCCAACTTATTAGAATTTCGTCCTTGAAATTAAATCAAACGAAAGGAAAGACTTACCAAAATTAAAAGAGGTAGGGAAAGTACTCGTACATATATGATTTGAGCTCCCATGTTAGTCCCTCATCCCCGTGATGCTGCAATTTGACAAGAACTGATGGGAACTCCTTGTTCCTCAGAGCTTTCACTTTCCGGTCTAGAATCTAGAAAGGTTGCTCATTATACGTGATATCCTCTCTCAAATCTATCTGGCTCAAGTCCACCATCGGTCATCTGCCCTCTTTCGACCTATATAGTCGAAGCACCAACACATGAAACACAGGGTGAATCCCTGATAACTGAGGTGGCAACTCCAGCTCATAAGCAACTCTGCCTATCCACTTCCCAACTTGAAATGAACCAATAAATCTTGGCGCAAGCTTCCCTCTCATCTCAAACCTCTTATGACCATTCATCAGAGATACCTTCAGATAAACATAATCTCCGTCTTGATACTCTAACTCCCCCTGATACATGTCAAAGTACTTCTTTTGCTTGTCTTGCATACCTTTCAACCTCAACCTGATCAGGCATATCTTCTCTGTTTGATCCACTAAAATCTCATGCCCAATCCTTGCGACATCTTTTGGCTCTGCCTAGCAAGATGGAGATCTGCACGGCCTCTCGTACAATGCCTCAAATTGTGCCATACCAATACTGGCCTAATAACTATTATTATAAGCAAACTCACACAAATGAAGATACTACTCCCATGATCCACCATATTCCAACAATACTATCCTCAGCATATCCTTAAGAAACTGGATTAGTCTCTCAGACTGTCCATCGATCTGTGAATGATTGGCGGTGCTAAAATCTAACCGCATACCAAACTCTGCATGCGTGCTCTGCCAGATATGAGATGTAAATTGTGGTCCTCTATCTGACACAAATGTTTTCGAACTATCTCTCTCTTGTACAAACTCGCCAACCTATCCACCCGACGTGTGGTCGAAATAAGTATAAAGTGTGCAGATTTCGTCAACCTATCTACAATCACCCATATGCTATCATGTTCGCACTGAGGTCGAGGTAACCAACTAACAAAATCCATAGCAATGTGCTCCCATTTCCACCTAGGAATGGGAAGTGGTTATAATAACCCACCGAGTCTGCGATGCTTAGCCTTAACTTGCTGACAAATATCGCACCCTCTAACGTAATCAGAAACATTGATCTTCATCCCTGGCCACTAAAAGAGACAATGCACATCTGCATACTTCTTGGTCCTACTTAGATGAATCGTAAAATGTGAGCGGTGCACCTCATAAAATATCTTATTATGTAAATCAACCACTGATGGAATCCACAGTCGCCCTTTGAATCTCAGGCATGAGTCTGTCGACTGACTCTAATTTGAATTATCTGGACTCTCAACAAACTCCAAAAATCTTCTATACTGCTCATCCCTCTGCTGACCACCAAGTACATGTTGAATAGAAACCGTTTAGGTCCTCATATACCCACAAATCAACACCGAGGTATCGGTCAAAATATCAACAGAATACATCATCTGGACAGCCTCGAGTAACTCATACTCGTATGTCAAATGGCAAATAACAGTCTACGAGTCCACCCCTCTACGGTTCAACGCATCAGTAACAACATTAGCCTTCCCCGAGTGATACTCCAAAGAAAAATCATAATCCTTGAGGAACTTAAGCCAATGTCTCTGTTTCATATTCTGGTCCTTCTAAGTAAACAGATATTTCAAGCTATTATGGTTAGTAAATAACACAAATCTCTCCCCAAAGAGATAGTAGCGCCAAATCTTCAGTGAAAACACTACTGATACCAACTCCAAGTCATGTTTAGGGTAATTCTTCTTATGAACCTTCAGCTGTCTAGACGCACAGGCAATCACCCTACCGTCTTACATCAATACACAGCCCAAATCGACCATAGAAGCATCAGTGTCCACCTCAAAGCCCTTCCCTGACTCAGGTAATACTAAAATTGGTGCAGTAGTCAAACGTTCCTTCAAAGTCAAGAAAGTCTGCACACAATCATCGTTCCACTGAAAATGCATGTCCTTTTTAGTCAATTGTGATACGAGCCACAATCTTTGAGAAGACTTTTACAAAACATCGATAATATCCCACCAAGCCAAGAAAATTATGGATATCTAATGCTAATCTCGGTGTAAGCCAATCAATAACTACTCTGACCTTAGCAGGGTCCACTAACACTCTGCTAGCCCCGATGATATGTACCAGAAATTCAACTTCCACAAGCCAAAATTCACACTTACTAAACTAGGCAAATAATATGTGCTCTATCGGTAGCTGCAAAATCGTCCTAAGGTGCTCCTCGTTATCCTCACGAGTCTTAGAATAGATAAAGATGTCGTCAATAAACACGACAACAAACCTATCCAACTAGGGTCTTAACACTTGATGCATCAAATCCATAAACATGGCTGGCTCATTAGTCAGTCCAAATGGCATGACTGTAAACCGATAATGCCTATATCGAGTGCGAAAAGCAGTCTTCTCCCTATTTTCCTCTCTAATCCTCAGCTGATGATACCCAGATCTAAAATCTATCTTTGAGAACCATTGTGCTCCTGTCAGCTGATTGAACAAGTCATCAATCCGAGGAAGTGGATACTTATTCTTCATTGTCACCCAGTTTAACTACTTATAATCAATACATCATTGAAGACTACTATTTTTTTTTCACAAACATGACTGGTGCTCCCCAAGGTGACATACTAGGGTAAATAAAACCCAACTCCAACAGCTCATCTATCCATGTTCTCAACTCCTCTAGCTCTTTTAGAAGCATACGGTACGGTGGAATGGATATCGATTTGGCACCTAGAACCAAATCGGTAATAAAATCAATCTCCCTAGGCAGTTGTAAAACTAGTAGCTTCGATGGAAATACTTCATGAAAATCACGTACTACCAGTAAATCCTCCATCCTAGTTTCAATCTTCCCAGTCGTACCCAAAACACTAGCAAATATCTCTACCTCACCACTAGAAATTATTCTGCCTTTGGTAAGTGGCAATCTAGTTGAAGTCCCCTGGAAACTAAAGTCTGGACACTACAAGAAAATAGGGCTTTTGGGTTGAGGCACACAGTAAATGTAGTTGTAAAAACTACTATTTACAACCCTTGTCCCAAAAACTAAAGATATTTGCAAGCCCCCCATTAAACTAGGAATTAAAAAATAGAAAAACAAAAAACCTTTATTTCGTCCGCCCTAAGAGCATCTCCAATGGTAAATGTGGATTGAGACTGTGGATTACCGCCACATCATCAATTTTGAGGGGATGTGCACATTACGTTGCGTAAATACACATTGAAGAGCGAAAACCTTCTCCAATCGATAATGTGGACTTTCCTTTTTTTTAGGCGTTTTTTTTTTCTTTCCCTTGCTTTTGGGCAATTTTTATTTGTTTTTCCTATTATGTAGGCTTTTAAAGTTTTTCAGTTTTTCTGTTTATGCGCATGGGCTTTTTTTGTTTTATTATTTCGATTTTATAAGATGATGTGGCATTGTGGACAGTCGCACCCTCTAGATGTAGAAGGTGCGGTAGACAGTGTCTATGCCACATTACCCACACAGTGCCAATCCATATTCCCATTGGAGATAATTTTTTTACTTCAATATCTATTCAATCCTATGTGGACACACATCCACCTCAATCCACAGCCCCATTGGAGATGCTCTAAAAGCTTGAAGAAACGAAAATGAAAAGAAAAAACAGTGGAAGTGCGCTCAGGATTTGGTTTTTGTGGCGCGGGAAAAAAGGGTTTCGGTAAGGGTATTGTTGTTTCTTTGACAATGGAGTTGATGATGACTTGTTTAAGGTGAAGTTCTTAAAGAACACATCTGCCCTAGAAGTTAAATAGAAGATAGGAAGGAACGACATCATTCTTGAAGTTCTTTTATCAATCTCCCTCTTCTTAGTCCGCTGTTGTTCTTCCATCACTCTCTCTCTTCTTAGTTCGTTGTTGTTCCACTGTTGTTCTTCCATCATTCTCCCTTTTTTTGATCCGTTGTTGTTCCGTTGTTGTTCTTCCATCAGTCTCCCACTTCTTGGTCCGCTGCTGTTTTTCCATCAGTTTCCCTCTTCTTAGTCCGCTGCTGTTAAGGGTTTTAAAGGAACGACATTAATTTCTAGGAAAATTCCTTGCTCCTCTAACAGTTTTTCCTTTGATTTTTTAATCGAATCTTTGATTTTTCGTTAATCTATTCTTAATATGTTCCTCCAACACTTTTTCTTTAATCGATTCCTTGTTTGGGTAGGCTTTTGTTTGTGAGAAGTGACTTTTGAGAATGCAATTTTGATTGGCCTTCAAAGTTCATGGAATTCCTATAATTTTTGGGTGTTCGATTAATAGGCGATAGGTGTTTTGGGGTATCTAATGGGAAAAGGAATCGGTAGATAACACGAAGGCTCTGTTTTTTTTTTTTTTTTTTGTTGAACTAAGGCTCGGTTTACAAACTGATGTGTTTTTCTCAAGAAAGTTTTCTTAAAGATGTTTGGCAAAATAAGATAAAATTTTCTTTAACTTACATGTAAGGCTAAACAAGACAATCCGGTCAGTATTCAACCTTCTCTTTACAAACTGATGTGTTTTTCTTTAAAACTGATGTGTTTGAGGTTTCAAGAGCCCATTTATGTGAGGCTGCCCACTTGAACAACCAAAGAATTACAGTAATTCTGTTATTCGCCTTATGTTTTTTTTATTTTTATGGATCTCACATATCCATCCACACAGAGAAGATTTAGTGGATATCTCTTAAAAGATTTAGGAGGATATCTCTCTATCATCCGCCTAGGAAGATGGAGTCCCAATTTGTGAGATACATATGAAAGAAAGAGTTTTAGTTGAAGACAGAGTCGGAGTAAGTACTCGAAGTCGGCAAGGAGTTCGTACAAGAGAAAATATTTGAGGAAAATTAGGAAGTGTTGAATATTTTCAAACACTAAATAAAACGGTTACACTTAAAAAAGTGGAAAATTTTCCATAAAAAATCTTTTTTTCCATGCTATCAAACAGTTCCTTATACCCCAATTTTTGTAATTTCTATTATTTTGTATATATATTATTATAAATAGTGATGTAGTCCAAGAAGTGTCAAACACTTTTTTGAAAAAAGTTTGACAAAAAATAATTTTAGTTGACTTTTGGAGGGTCCGACTACGGAATTCGACAGTTCTGAAGACATGGTTTTATTGGAAACAACGTTTTGATCAATACACACGAATTTGTTGTGATTAGGACGTTTTTTGGCCAAATTCCTTCATTTAGGTCTCCGAATTAGTAATTTTTCTATTTTTAGTAAGTTTTACTTTGATTAAGTAGGAGTTTCCGTTTTTTACATTGTTTGTGGCATTAGTTTTCTTATTTAATTTAGTTTTCAATTTAAGGTAATTTGAACTTTTGCTATTTTTAGCAAATTTTAGAGTTTTGCTATATAAAGCACCATTTTGCTGTAATTAAACGGTTTTTGGATTATTGAATAAATTCGAACTTTCATTAAGTTCTTGTGCCTAGAATTGCATTATTCGTAGTGTCGGATAATCAGTTTGGAAGATCTCCGCTGCATCAAATAGAGTCTTGCCTCTTTCATAAAAAAAAAAAATCGATTCTTTATCTAAGAATCCCCTTACGAGTTTTTTTTTTGATAAGAAATTGATATGTTATATACATATAGACAACATCTATAAGAGACCACATACCAAATCAATAGGGGTACTACTACTTAGTTGGTACATAGGAGGGGTATTGTTAAAAAAGGCTTTATAACTCTTGCATAGTGGGTTGTCGCCCTTATGGTCCTACCCTTATACTTGAGTCTAAGACTAGTTGGGGCAAAGCTTTTGATATACCCAAGCGACTACCCGACCAATACATTAAATTTCACTATCCTCGAAAAACATTTGTTGATTTGATATAACAATTAATCATGCTCATGAACATACAAACTAAAACTCAAATGGATATATAAGATGCATGTTTACATAAGAGAATAGTTTGAAGAACTCTCTCCTACTTGAAACTAGAACTATAAACTACTAAACAAAGATTAAGTGATTAACATTAATAGCAGTGACAACATAAAAACAAAGATTAATTGTGATGGCTTATGACTAGTAAAAATTCATGATCAAGTTTAGTATTAGATTCAATACTTGTGAAGTGAAATTCAATGGACCTATAATTTTAGTCATCGGCATCATCATTTCAGCAAGCATTTCTAGTGTTGTCCCTTTATACTAGTTAGGGAAATGATGGTGTGCGCCTGTGGAACATTTAAAACCATAGTTCAATTACTTACGACAACAACATGGTCTTAACTAATACTCTCTTCGAACTAAAAAGTTTGGTAGTAGTTTAATAACACTGCCCTAGGTCTGGAATCTGACAGCTTGCAATGCACGTCCATGTTGAAATGGCGGTTTGTCATGTCATTGTCTCAATTTCAAAAAAGTGGAAATTCAAGGTTTGTATTTCAGCATTTTAAAGGAATCCCTAATTTGAAAGTATTGATTTTTATATCTCCTGATCTATAAAATGTAGTTGTTGCGGTCTTCCAAAAAATAATTTGTGTTATTTAAATTTATAGATGGATTACTCTTTCCATCAGTCTTGAAGAGAGAAAGGAACAACTCTAGGTGAAGTCTTGAAGAACTAATTAGGCCTCGAAGTGAGGAGATAGAAAGGAAAGACTCTAGGTGATTCCTCAAGTTCTTCCATCAGTCTTTTTGTTCTTATCGTTAAGGTGTTGGAAGGGGATGAAATTTCCAGGTGAAACCTTGGTCTTTGAACACTTTGTTATTTGATTTCTTCTTTAATCAGTTCTTTCTCTATGTTGTTGACGAGCTTTTTTGTTTGATTTTCTTATGTTTATCTTGGTTTTTCACCAACCATTTTAATGTTAGTTGTTGTTGTTGTTGTGGTTGTTAGGGTTCATCAATCCATTTTTAATGTGGGCCCATTTTTATTCTTCATTTTGTATTGTTTTTTCACCCAACCATATTTTCATATTAGTTGTTTTTTTTGTTGGTGATTCTGTCTTTGTTGTTGTTAGGGTTCATTGATCCATTGTTGACACTACAAGAAAATTGATATTTAAGGACAGGATTTCCCGTCACTAAATATTACTTTCCCGTGGTTATAAAATTATAGTGACCAAAAAAATCCCGTCACAGTCGGTCCCTAAAGCCTCCGAGACTAAAAGTATATAGTGACGGGATTAAGGTCCCATCATTAAAATTTATTAGTGACCGCACTGTTCCCATCCCTAAATTACACTTTTAATCATCGTACGTAACTCCCCTCTCCATATTTGAGTTTTTCACCCACTAAAAATTAAAAACAAACGTACATTGTTCTCCTTTCAAAAAATGGGATTTTTGTGACATTTAGATTTTTTGGCGCACCGCAACTAAAGGCTTTTTTACCATGATTTTCCAATATCTGTTTTTACTAAAATTCCTTCATTTGTACTGGAACTCTACTAAATTTGGTACCAAAAACATAAAATTATGAACTTAATAATATAAAACTCTTTATTTTTTCTTCAAAGTACAACATTACATTACATAAATATTCATTCCTTCTCACAAAAAACTAATACTAATGTATTGTACCAAAAAACAATTTCAATGTTAATTAAGCCTAATAAGTAGACTCCAAAAGTTCTACAAGCATTCCTCTTACACAGCTTGTTGCCTGCATTCCTTTACTTCTTATTAATGTGATTCAAATTCAATTTCACCTTCCACCAAAACATGCTCCCTGAAAAAAAAATATAAAACTTGTCTCAAATATTATTCCTAAAAAATGCCCAAATGTATAATATTGGCACAAAGAGAAGTAGAGAACTAAAGGAGAAGTGAATAGAAAAAGTCATACTCATAAAGAATCAAGGAAATTCTTGAACTGATCAGGGAAGTGGAAAAGTGAAAAACTGATCAGGAAAATCTTCCACCATAGAAATGATTAATTATTGGAATCGATTTAGCAAAGTACAATATGTTGTTTTTGTTTTAGTAGCCCATTGTAGAAATGATTCTTTGTTGGATCATTAAGTATTCTTCTCGTTCTACTTCGCACTAGAGGTCATGCTAAAACAACAAGAATCGAAAATCATCTGCGCAAATAGTTGTAGACATTGAAATAGGAAGAAAAAACTTTTTATTCTCATAAAACAGTAACAATCCAAGATCTTCCTTATGAACCCATATGATAAATAGATAAGATGAGAGCAAATCTCAAAAGAAAAATAAAGTGATCAAAATCATTACCACAAAAGGATTTGATTCCCAAAAGAGTACTTCTCTCAATTGTCGCATATCAAACCTAAAAGTTAAGAAAATAAATAAGAGAAAAAAATCAGTGTAAATTTAGAAGTTCATGAGACTAAAACATTCTCTAGAAAAAAATACAAAATGAACCCTGTGGTTCTCAAATTACCGTCAGTTCCACCACAATAGAGTGAAATAGTTCAACAACTAAAATAATTTAATAAACTAAAATCGAATGGATAAGATCAATTTTAGATTTGGTATATATACAAAAGGTCAACAACTAAAATAGTTAGATGAACCAAACTTCAAATTAAAAAGCTCGAATCTCATATTGTTAAAACATATACATAAGTAAAAATTTTATACACACTACTCTGTTGAGGCAAAAGAACTGTATAATCAAACTCTTCGGCTTCTCAAAAAAGCTACACAACATATCGTGATAAAAAATAAAATAACTACAATCAGTAAAGGCTACTTACCTATCTTCATTGTTAGTGATGAAATCATTAAGCAAGTGCAATCCTAAAATTTGTGATTATAAGGCCTTCAAAGATACTGAAACAAAATCATTAACCTTGAGTTAGATCAAAATGAAGGCCTAGCTAGTTCACATTATCACTAACAACTTTATTTTACATTCCTTTTTCTCTTCTGACTTAGGATGCAAAATTCAACAATGATAATGATGATTAAGGTTGATCAGCATAATAGTGACTTCCCTTTGAGTAATATTAAAAGTTAAAACCAACTCCATATGCACCTAAGGTAAGAACATTTTCTTATTTTACAATAACACAATAACCTAACTCACCACAATCACTAATTCACATTTGAACACCTTTTGGGATCACTGCACCAAAATCCAAGCAATCATATTAGGCACCACTTGTTTATCTTCCTACTAAAAAAAGAGAAAATTTTAAACAAAAATAAAAATAACAACAAATGCACACACGTCCATGAAAGCACTACTAGGTTGATGAGAGATGACACACAAACAAGCAATGGAGGTTAGAAAGTCTAAATCACCTTTGTAATGCTTGAACCCAAAAAGAATATTTAGCATTTTAATCCCCTGTGCGTCCAACAAAAGCAAATATGTGACCAACTTCTGCAAACTCAAATCTACCTTTTGCTCATTGACCTAGATTTCCTTATTTGGAAACAAATCAATGTGAAAGTGAATTGTCAAGATAACAATATAAACTAATCGAAAAAGAAAAAAATTAGGAATACCTGAATAAAAAAATCTAATAGCATAAAAACAAATCATGGAGATAAACAAGTTGTAAGCACACATACAAAGAACACATTTAAGCTAATAAAAACCTCTTCAAAAGTCTAGAGCATAAAAAAAATTCATTATCTAGGCAAAATTTTAAGGATCGTTTAAATCTTAAGTCTTTTTTTCTTTTCTTGTGGTGTAGGTTTCTATGAGATACATTTTCTAGATTAAATTTTGGGTTTGGTTGTTTGGTTTATCATCATTAACAATTAGATTATTATTTTCTGGAAAAAACAAAGAATATTTTACAAATTTTCTCAATCCCGTCAAAAAATTTATCTTAGAACATTTATTTAAACTCTTAATTTGGGACTGAGGCTATGTTGTTGTTGTTGGATACTAGAATTTTTATAGAATGATAATACTTCTCAAAATAGCATAACAATTAATGGTTTCATTCACATCCTTTTACTTTAAAATCCACCATAAAGATTTAAACAAAATGAAGCATTGGACTAAGATAAAAAGAACTACATACACACTAATCTAGGATCCTTTTATTTTATATAGGATGTTAATTCCTATTTTACACAAAAATTGGGATGTAAGTGACCCATTAGAGGTCTGGTCTGAGAGCACCATTTCTTTTCAATTTTGTAATATTTTTTTATTATTAATAGAAACACTCGAGGTACCATCCTCATTACCTGGAAAAAAAATCAAGGATCCATCTTTAGAAAATTGATTAGTGTCTGTTTCTAGAGCTACTATGTTGGGTGCATCGGGGCCTATTAAGGTGGTCTCTCTCTTGTTCTCTACAACAACGATCTCTCTCTCTCTTACTGAAAAAAAGAAATCTCTCCTTTTCACTTATCTTCTCTGTTTGATCTCAAAACGAGTGGGGGCAAGTTGTGACGAAAGACTCAATCTTCTTTGCAGATTTCTGTAAGATCTTGCATCAATGATCTGATTGTTACACACCTTGAAACTCTAATCACTAGATCTCATCAATAAAATAAGACGTTTACCAAAAAAAACCCAAAAAATCACTTTTACTTTTAGAAGCCCTTTTCTATCTCACCATAGATTGGCCTCGATATCTCCATAGTTTTATAATTATAAAATAAGAAGCGCCAAAGGTTTAGGCACTTAAAACTTCAGCCTAACAACGACAAGACATATCGTAATAGCAACCAAATATAATCCCCTCGTTAGCGCTCTTGTCTTTAAGGATAAGAATCTTATTACTCTTACTAAAAGCGTGCTTTTAACGATGGTTTTGAGTACAGTCATTAAAATGTGTTTTTCTTGTAGTGTGATGTTGTCCACTTTTTATTATTTTTATTGAAAAGAAGAACACATCTACACCACTTCCATTAATAAGAAAAAAGTGTATAGAGAGGTTATTATAAGAAGGAAAACTTGCAATTCAAAACTCCAAATGTGAGCAATTGACTTAGGCCACAAACCCCTAATCTTTTTTTTTGGTAAAAACCCCCATTTTTTCAATGTTCCTACAGCTCAAACCCTAATTATTGGGTGCTTCTTTTGTCAAATTATTATTGACTGTTTCACTATTACGAAGTTCACCATTATTATTATGTTTTAACTAGTGACTTTTAATGCATAAGTGTTATGTTTGAATATGAAATTCTATATGTGTGTGTGTGTTTTAATCATCTTATACTTGGTTGTTTATATTATAAATTTTTCGAAATTGAAAGTTTGCTTTTTGTTTCTAAAGTTGAAGTAGAACTTTCGTAAAGTTATCGAGTATGAATATCAATAAAAGTTGGATTTCTATGGAGGATAGGACCTCAAAATTGTATAGATATGGAGTTGATAAGTTCTTGGATTTTGCAATTGCTAACAATGGGAACGAAGAAAAAATACTTTTCCCTTGCAAGAAATGTCGCAATGTTTTGCTATATAAAAGAGATGGAGTTAAAGACCATCTATTAATGAAAGGGTTTTTGCAAAAATATAGGAATTGGATAAACCATGGCGAGGATTATGTTTCTTCGCATGATCAAGATAATGTTGTTGGTAACAATAAACCTATTCAAGATGACATGGTTGGGATGGTGAATGAGGCAATGGATAATCCACATATTGGTAGTGATCAAATGATCGATGGCATGCCTAAAAATGGTAATAGTTCTGGACCTAATGAAGATACTTTGGCATACTTGAGACTCTTGCAAGAGGCAAAATAAGAACTTTATCCAGTGTGTAACAATTTTACTTCACTTTCATTTATTGTTCACTTATTAAATATAAAAGTGTTGTGTAATTGGACAAAGAAGTCATTCACAATGTTGTTGAAGCTACTCAAGAAATCATTTCCTTAAGGTGTGCGCTTGCCAGAATCATACTATAAAGCCAATAAGATGACAACAGATTTGGGGTTCACTTCAGAGACATTCGATGCTTGTCCTAATAATTGCATGCTGTTTAGAAATGAAGATGCAAATCTTGATGAATGTGAAATATGTCATACGTTTAGATTCAAGCAATCTAGACATGGTTTGAGTGAAGAGAAAAAAGTTGTTGCTAAACAAGTTAGGTATTTTCCACTAAAGCCAAGATTGAAGCGATTGTTTATGTCATCAAAAACTGCTTCACTTATGAGATGGCATGCAAATGATCGTACTGATGATGGAATATTATGATATCCTGCTGATAGTGTTGTATGGAAAACTTTTGATCAAAGAAATTTAAGTTTTTCCATAGATAGTTGCAATGTTAGGCTTGGGTTGGCAGCAGATGGATTTAGTCCTTTCAGAACTATGTCGAAACCTCGTAGTGTATGGCCCGTTTTATTAATAGTGTATAATATGTCACCTTAGTTGTGTATGAAACAACCATTCTTGATTTTGTCCACTCTTATTGATGGGAAATATGGACCTGGTGATAAGATTGATGTCTACTTACAACTGTTGATCGAAGAGTTAAAGGAATTATGGCATGATGGTGTACTGACATATGAATCGTCAAGTAATGAAATGTTTCAACTCCATGCTGCATTATTATGGATTATTAGTGATTTCCCTCTGAGTATGCTTATTTATCGGGGTGGTGCACAAAAGGGACATTTGCTTGTCCTTGTTGTAATAACAATTTGAAATCAAAATGGTTTAAACATGGAAGAAAACATTGTTACATGGGTCATTTTCATTTTCTACCATCATCGCATAAGTTTCACATATGTAAGAAGTCTTTCAATGGCAAGTGGGAACTGAGTAGGAAGCCTCCTCAATTTTCGGGTATTAACATTCTAAATCAGTTGGATCAATATGGAATAACTACTGAATATAAAAAGGAAGATCTGAAAAAGAGAATGAAGGATTCTTGTTTGCCAAAAAAGAGAAAGAAATGAGAGGAAAATGTACCAAAGGAAGTCAAACTACACAATTGGAAGAAAAGAATCATCTTTTTCGAATTGCCATACTAGAAGCACAACTTAATTCAACAAAACTTTGACATTATGCATATTGAGAAAAATGTTTGTGACAATGTATTGTACACAATACTAGGGAAAGGAAAAGATAATTTAACTACTAGACGTATTTGCAAGAGTTGGGAATATAACATTTTTGCATCCTCAACCAAAAGGGAAAGAAAAAGCTTAACTACCTAATGCATGCTTTTCATTGTCTAAAGTAGAAAAAGATGTTGTGTTGAAAGTATTGAAAGAGATCAAAGTTCCAGATGGTTATGCTTCAAATATCTCTCGTTGTGTACATTTGAAAGAACGTAACATTTGGGGACTGGAAAGCCACGATTGTCATATATTGTTGCAGCAACTACTTCCGCTTGCAATTCGCGACGTCTTACCTAATTATGTAGTGGCAACAATTATCGAGTTGAGTAGATTTTTTCAGCAAGTGTGGTCAAAATCAAGTAAAGCATCAGACATGCAAAGAATTGAGGATCAAATGTCTGTTACAATCAGTCATTTGGAAAAGATATTTCCTCCTTTTTTTAATGTAATGATCCACTTACATACTTAGTTAGCAAATGAGGTAAGGATTGTTGGAAATGTTCAGTTTAGATCTATGTAATCTATTGAGAGGTTTTTGTTGACTTTAAAATAATATGTATGTAATCGAGCTCATCCAGAAGGCTCAATTGCTAAAGGGTATTTAATGGAGGAATGTATGATTTTTTGTTCAAGATATCTTGATGATGTGGAGACAAAATCAGCTCGACCAAGTAGAAATAATGATTGCAGCAACAACTTGGGTTGTTCATTCAGAAAGGAAGAAAAAATACTTCTTAATAATGTTACATGGATTCAAGCTCATAGATATGTACTTGTGAATATTGATGCGGTGACGCCATTTATAAAGTAAGAGATTTAACTCTCTCATCAAATTATGTTAATTAAAAGTGACCTTAATTTTCTAATGTCAACAATTTTTGTAGTAAACATATGGAAGAACTTGCGAAAGAAATGCCCCGTGCCTCATGCCATCATATTAGAAAAGTCCACAATGAAACATTTATTACATGGTTTAAGAAACATGTAAGCCACAATAAATACGTAATCTAACTAGATATTCTATGCATCATCAAGTAGTTATCTCTAATCAAGCAAGTTGTTCTTTTTCGGTACACACAGTACAAAGGTCATCCAACGTGAAATATTCAGAAGTGATTAACTTGTTGGCAAATGTTCCTGACCAATATGCTAGAAGATTCAAAGGCTACATTATTAATGGCTATCGTTTTTGCACCAAGGACATTGATAGCTCAAAAGTCACGCAAAACAGTGATGTTTCTTGGATGGGGGACACTCCAAGTTATTCAAGTAGAAAGGACAAGAATCCTTGTCTTGGAATTGCAACATACTAAGGAGTCCTGAAGGATATCATTGAAATCCATTATGGCATTGAGAAGAAATTTGTCCTTTTCAAGTGTGATTTGGTTGATGATAAAACAGGAATAAGAGAGGATGAGTTTAAGTTCACAATGGCGAATTTTAATCATTTTTCTATACAAAAATAATCATGTTGGAGATGAACCTTTATATTGGCCACCCAAGCTGAACAAACTGTTTATGTGCAAAATCCTATGGATCCAAATTAGCAAGTTGTCGTTGACATGACCAGAAGAGATGTGCTTGACTTGTTTTCTTCAAATGATTCGGTTTCAAATAACTCTATAATACACCAAGTAGAGCAATGCCAAACCCAGCGGTTAGATGATACCGTTGTAGATAATGATGTTATTGATTGGGTGAGAGGAGAAATAGAAGGAACAACTGTAGAAATGAATTGTATGAAAAATGATATCAAAAAAGATATTTTTGTTTGATCAATGCTTGCATGGTAAAATTAAAATTGTAATGACTTTTTTGTATTGTTTTCCTTTCTTGGTTTTGTTCTATATAGCTTGTTATGATCTAAAAAGTTAATAGTAGAGAATGGACTTGATTTTTTTCTTGAAGTTAATATATAGTAGAGAATGAACTTAAGTTTTTTTTTCCTATTATTTTTTAGTTTGTGTGAACTTTTATTGTTTTGACTATTACGATCATGAATTTTTTTTAAGTTAATATTAGATATGAGACTTGGACTTTTTTGTTTCTCATTTTTGTGCACTTCTATTATTTGTTAAATTATTTATTCATTCTTAATTTCTTGATTTCTATGTTTATTGTTTTTGTTAAACTTTTGTATGCGAGATAGTTGTAGTTTTGCATATTCTAAAATATTTTATTTTCAGGAATAAAAGAGAATAGTGGTTAAAGAATTAGGTGTTAAGTACTTTTCAATTAAGGATCAAGAGAAATTTTGGATATAAAAAATTATTATATTTTGATACATTGTTCTAAGTTTGGTAATTGTTTATCATTAAGGATGGTAATTTGCATTTTGCGGAGTGCATAATGGTGTAAATTTGATGATTTGGATTTTCAATATTTTTAATACTTATGTAATGTAATAAGTTGAAATTGAATATTATGATTTTAAATCCAATTTCGCTCTTTCTTAGGGGACATTATAAAGTTACTTGGGTAGATTTTTTAGGCGAATTATGTATCTAAACATAAATAGCGGCAAAAAAGGTGTTAATGGCAATATGAAGATAGTCATTGCTCCCGGTGAATTGAGAAAAAGGCAAAAGAAAAATCATTCAATTGGAACTTCAAGTGGTAGTAATGTTATAACTTCTCTTTTGCGTCATAGTCCTATTTGATCTTCTATGTAATTAGATGTTGCATCACCTTTCCTTTCATTTTTTTTTTCGTTTTTTTCAAAATTACTTTCTTAATCTTACATGTGCTTTTTTTATTATTTTTTTTGTATACAAGGTAAATTAGGCCATTCAATTAGAACTTCAAGCGAAACTCCAAGCAGTAATAATGTTGCACTTTTTGAGTTATGACTTTAATTATTCTATTTAAAGTTTGTATCACTTAATCTTACAAGTGGAGCTTGTTTTTTATTTTTTAAGGTACAATTACATCCCACACTCTAACTTTGTACTTTTGAGATGAAAAGCACCATAAGAAGAATTTCTATAAGGATAGTTGTCTTTTAGACATACTATATAATATTATGCAAAAGGTTCATTTATGTCTACACTGTCGGATTCAAAATCACTGATAGAGATGGAAAACTATTGAAAAATGATGAGGATGTCATGTTTATGATGAAGGAGCATGAATGGATTAAAGATGTTGACGTCTATCTAGATAGGGATGAAACAACTCGACCTTTATCCTTTCTGATGCCAGAAGATAACCCGACTCTTAGTAAACTAATATATATGAAGTTGTGCAATTTTATGTGTTCATATCACTCTCTTAATGATTTCTTTATGGTTTTATTTAGGTTCCTATTCTCCAGTCATTCCAAAAGTGATCAATGTCAAGATATCAGGTGTTTTGAGAGTAAGAAATAAAGTAGTTGTGCAAGGCGAAGTTATTAATAGGAGTGAAGTGGCAAGTTCTGCACAATTCTTTGTATCAGCTTCAAATGAAATCGACATTGAAAATGACCTGAAAGCTATTAACCTTCCTAAAACTAAAAAAAATGTAGATAGACATGATTACATGAATTTGTGGAATGTACGTAGATTTTATTGCATCTATATTTAATTTTCTTAATGTGTTCATATCTTAATTAACTTAGGAGTTTCTACTACCACAAGAAGTTGTCGGCAATTATCTCGTTGCCAAATATACATCTGTATCTGTGGAAGGATAAAATGGTGATCAAGTGTATGCGATATCGGAAGGTTGCGTTGAAAGTGAGTAGGTTACTTTTATTAAAAACTAATTTCATTTAAAGTGTTGGGTTTCACTAATGTAATAATTTAATAATTTATTTTACGTTACAGATTCTGAGCCTACTATCAAAAAAGGTTGCGGGCCAACACAAGAGATTGAGAGGTGGGGTACCAGGGTGAAGACAAATTTGATATTCAATGAGCATGTACAACCCATTGACCCTACTTAGAGTGACTTTTCTAGTCAACTAGGAGTTATAGCCCGAAATGAAATGAAGGCGCCTCTAAATTATGAATCATGGAATGACATGCCAAATGATTATGTAGACAAAATTTGGAAGGAAATTCAGGTATTGTAACCAAATTGTTCATTATGCATTGCGTATAGCTAATTTCTTATTGAGTTTTTCAATCTTGAGTTTCAGGACAACACAAATGCTCCACCTGAGTATAGAAAGAATTGCTTTAGGTCAATAGCCCATGCATGGAAAAATTGGAAATCTCATATGAAATCTATCTATTTTACTCCATATGTCAATGACAATGAAAAGTTGAAAGTTACTCCTCCACAACTGGTAGCTAGCCAATAGAAAGAATTGGTGAAATATTGGAAATCTGAATGTGCAAAGGTAACAATTTTCATTAAATATTAATTAATGATTATCTTAAGTAAATTACGATTCGATGTAACACATTATTGTAGGAAATTGCTGAAAAAAATAAGCAAAATCGTGAAAAAATGAACTTCACCTATAGAAAAGGAAGAACTGAATATGCTGGCATCAGGTATGAGGTAAGTTTAATAATAACACATTATGAATACAACATATATGAATGAGTTCAATAATTTTTTTTTTATTTTAATCCCAAGCGCAAGATGGATCAAAGTGGAGAAGATACTAGTAGATCAAATGTATGGATCAAAACACACCAACCAAAACTTGGAGTTCAAGTGGATCTTAATACCGAAGTTGTTGTAAGCAGCAAATGCAACTTCTATTTATTTTTGTTCTTCTTACTTTGTATGTAACTTATATTTATTGATTTTACATGTTTGTAGTCAGAATTACGTGAGAGACTTGCTGAAGTCCCAGAGGAGGAAAGGACACAAGAGCATATGGATATAATTTTTAAATATGTGGTGGGAAAAGATAAACGTGGACGGGTGCAAACTTTTGGCTTAGGTCCTTCTAAAAAGGATATTCTTAAAAATTTTGGACAAGTGCCTAACCCTGAAGTGGAAGAAAAAATAAGGGGGGAGGTTCGAGTAGAGATGAAAGGTCAATTTGAAGACTAAATTAAAGCGAACATGCCTACTTCCAATCATATTTAGAGAAAATAGGCATTTCAATTCCTTCAAATTACATTTAGGTATAAATAGTAAAACATATAATTACTTAGTTGCACTTTTCAGAAAAAACAAAAAAAAAAAAAAACAAAACAAAAAAAAAAAAAAAAAAAAAAAAAAAAAAAAAAAAAAAAACAAACAAAAAAAAACAAAACAAAAAACAAAACAAAAAAACTTGGTTGTGCATGCTGAATATGTCAAACAATTAAGGGATTTTACTTGATTTCACAAGTTCCTGCAAATCTAATGCACACCAATCACTCTCACCTACAGCATTTCCTCAAAACTTGTCTGCATCTCTCGATCCGCATGAAGGATCAACTCAAACTTACTAAGTAACCTCAATAAATTACTATTTTTTGTTTCATAATGTTCATTTGGTGAAATTAAATTTTTGATTAAGAATCGTGTTCCTTGTATGAATAATGATTCTTGATCAATTATTTATCTATTTGGTCAAATTTTACCATATGAATTATATGTATACTTATAAATAAACATTCACAATGCTTTGTTTTAAGATTGATGGTATTATCATGAATTATCTGCCCATTAATTTGTGTTATGATCGTTTGTATTACTTCCCATAGAAGCTATTTTGGTTTTGTCACTTGAGTTTCAAGATCACGTTTGTAACTAAAGACATAGTGCCAAAAGGAAAGCTAGATATATGTTCTTGTTCTTTTTCTGTATAAATATTGTATGAGGTATGCATGTTGATTATAATACTTTGAATGTATTCTCATGTATACCTTAAATGGGTGAAAGTCCTCTAACACAACTTAAGAAAACTATTCTTTTACTTGTTACGAAACTATGGAGTTATTAATTTATTAGGTTAAGAAGTTGTTAGACCTTTGAGAGTGATGAAATTAAATTAATTTCAATTTGTGACATTCCAAATATTTCATTAAATGAATCAATGAAATATATTTGAATACATTAGGAACTCTCTTTTGACAATAAGGAGTTTTTTAAGTATTTCAATTTGTGACATTCCAATTAAATTAAATTGGTTTCAATTTATACATGAATTTCTCTAAGATTCTTGTAATTGATTTAATTAGGAGTTTCTAACATGTTGGAACTCACTACACTTAATGGTTTGAATCATGGATTTAATGTATTGAAGACACTTGTTTGATTATGCTACATGTTTTAGATGGAGTTTGAAACTAAATCAAAACAAACTAGAAATAATTTTTGTATGGTAATCAATTTTAATTTCCTTATTTTGTGATTTAGTAAATTCTCAATTCATTGAAGTTTAGACTACTTTAACCTTGAGCTTACTAAAGGTTAAGTTGCAACTTAAGTCTAGTTAATGGTTGTTTTAGGGAATGTTTTAACTTTGTGATTCATATATTGAAGAGTCATGCTTACGGCCTATGGATTTATTGTTGAGCTACTTAAAGGATCACATTTGTGCTATGAATACTTTATAAATTCCTATTTGAACTTTGAGCATGTTATTACATATTTTTTATTTTTGAGACCCCAATATTTGGGGGGAAGCTCTGTCGAAATTTCGCTAGAAATGTAAGCATAAGATTTAGGTTAGTGGAAGGGTTTAATAAGGTTTTACAAGGCTAGAAATGTCTTAATACCCACCTCGAGTTGAATTGGAGATTCATAAACTGTTAAATGACTTTATAGGTCAAAAACTTTAAATATCAAACATATAGATGGACCATTTCTATCTTTCGTGTTTTTGAACATTTCTTTCTTTCATGTTTTTGTTTTTGTGTTCAAGAATGTTAATGTTGTTTTTTATTTTGCTTTGTTTTTTTAAGGCAAAGCTAAGAGATGACCTTCACC
The DNA here is from genome assembly GCA_039657345.1 of Stephania japonica. Classification (NCBI taxonomy): domain Eukaryota; kingdom Viridiplantae; phylum Streptophyta; class Magnoliopsida; order Ranunculales; family Menispermaceae; genus Stephania; species Stephania japonica. The sequence goes on from CM077559.1 coordinate 41,640,006, forward strand.
AACAAAAGACAATGACGGGTTCATTTATTTTGGAAGGATTTTGTGAACTTTTCTCCATATTTTGGAATGATAGACTTTTTTAAATTCATTTTGGAATGACAGGTTTTAAAGATCAATGTTGTAAGAATATTGTAAGGATTGTCTTAACTATTTTTTGAAAAAATTGACAATTATGTATTTATAGGTAATTACGTAAGTTTTAATTGAGAAATTTTATTTGTGTTTATATTTTGTGTATTATAACTTAGTTTCATGAATTATAGGCGTTTGTATTTTCTATTAAAATCTAATTTGAATAAAAAAATAAGAAACATGTAAAACTATTTGGGACTGAAAAATGGTTCCCCAAATGCTCTAGTGTTTCAAATCAAGGTACTTTTTAGGGTAGTTATGCGCGCCTTAAAAAATAATGTGGTTATTAAATTAGTTTTCTTGGGTCAGTTCACAGGAGCCTCGAAAGGCTTATTTGCAACGGCAATAAGACCGCCCCAAAAGTAAATAAATCTTTTTTAAAAGAAAAAAACCTAATTAGGACGGCATGGAAATCCGTCGCAAAAGGTATTTGGGACACTTGCGCATGCCTCAAATATCTTTTGCGGGCCCTTATTATTGCAATGAACAGATTACCGGCTCCTGTCAGACCCAAAAGGTCTTTTATGGTTTATGGGCTTTTGGGACAATTTTTTATCATCCCCAAAAGGCCTACTTTCTTGTATTGAGATACTCAAGAATTTGAAAAATAACTCTCTTGCTGAAGCAATGGATCTGTGCATGATACGCATCCAGCCAATCCATTCCCAATAATGTATCAAACTCTAGGAACTTCAAAACTTTCAGGTCTGCAGGTAAGACATCACCCCTATCTCTACCGACCAACCCACACATACCAAATTCGGATAAATCTTGTCCCCAGTAGCCGTGTTAAGGATCAAGGGTCTCTCTAGTCTAATAGGTCTCAAACCCAATAAATCAACCATGCAACCCGAAATAAATGACACCATCAAACCAAAATCAAGCATGGTATGCATGAAATGACTACAAATATAAATTGTACCTTCAACATGCTTACGCATAGCAGCCTGGTCTAGCACAGCAACCGTATGAACAGCCTCCCGACTCTGTTGCAACTATCCTTTGCCCAATAGTGGACAAGAACCAATGAAATAACCCATCTGACCACACTCAAAACAAGCCCCCGAGAGTCTGCACTAGATGAAACGCCCTTGTCCTGTCTCTAAGACTGACCAAAACTCTGACCCTGGTCATATCTACCACTAAATTGCCCTCTCTGCCCCTGAACACCACCTCTACCATCAGTTCTCTGTTACTGCTGTCTCTGAGAACTTGATGTTGGTGTCTCTTGTGCTGTACTAACATAACTACGTACGGGAGCAAGTGACACAACAGTAGTAAAAGGTGAAGATGCAACAGATGTTGTACTCTGTGCTTGCCTTCTCTGAAACCACAGTCTTTGTCTCTTCCCTCTCCTTTTACCTCCAGAATGCCCTCCAGTCTGAACTGATGATGATGGGCATGAATACCCACAAAAGCCTCACTAGCCATCGCTTGCTCATAGGCCTCCTATAGAGTTTTTGGAGCTGTAGTGACCACTACCGTTCTAATAGGAGCCAATAGACCATGAATAAAATAGTACAACTGATTAACATCAGTGTCCTCTTTTCCTTCTGCATACTCTATCAATCTCAGGTACCGGCCCATATACTGCATTATTAACTCGCCAACTACCTATCTAACATTCTAGAGTTCAGTCCTTTTCACATTCTGGACTGCAGGAAGAATGTATTTCTCATTGAACCTCTCCTTAAACTTTGCCCAGCGATTAGGCTTACCCTTCGTAGCAATAATGCTACGCTACGAAGTATCAACCTCTCAAAACAGTAAAGTTGATGATATAATAGGCCTCATATGCTTCGATGTAGCCAATACATCGTGAATCTTGGTATGACTCTGCATGTATTTCTCCGCATCCTCTAGATCTGTACCTTTGTGAAATTTCTCCGAATAGTTTCGCTGAAACTCACGAGCCTGTTGCACTTCAGCAGTAACCCTAGTACACTTCTCCTCGAAATTAGTAGGCGTATCCCCAATAGGTGTATATACAGTAGGTGGTACCACATCTGCATGAACCTGTGCCTCCCCAGTAACAGCAGGTCATGTCTGCACTACTGGTGTTGTAGGTGTATCCTGTATAGTAGGAGCACTACTAACCTGTGTATCCTATACTGGTGTAGCAGAAGTAGGGGTAAAAGTGTACCCTGAGTCCTCAACAACCTGAAGATTTCCTCTAGCTGCTGCCCATGTGATGAAACTAAGTGAGACAACTCGCTCCCCTAAACATCTCCTGAACCACCATCACTGTACTAAATCGATCAGCCATCGTAACCTGAAAAAGATAGTGAATACTTGATCAAGCGTAGCTATCGATAATAGTAAATACAATACATCAAATATCTCATAGTCTAATTTTAAATTTTCCAACTCTCCTAACTTCCCAACTAAAAATTAAGTCAGGATCATAAGGTTCCACTCTAAGTTCAACCATTGTCCTAACTTCCGTTGATTCTGTCTTAATGGTTTATGATTTTATCAAGAGTCAAGTTTTACAAACGTAGGCCCTAATACCAACAGTGACGACCTCAGTTCCACAACCTCAAAATTGGACCCTGCCCAGCTTAGACTTACATAGACCCCGAGTCACCCTCGCTTTCTCGAACAATTTAATATGAGATTAGTGATATTAGTCAGTTATTCAAAGATAAGCGGAAGCAACTATAACCTTCAACCAGTATAACAACCTTAAGACATAATTTAGGATTACCTAGAAATGTGGAAATCCCAGTAAATTATATACATCATCGCCAAATGTCATATAAAATGAGGGAATATCCTCATATGCATGCCCTAAGATCTCTCATTCCCTAAACCCAATTTCAAAACATATAAATAAAGTAATACAAAATCAAACCTACGCTGAGTCCAAAGAAATAACAGCTCAACTATCCTCAAAGCAAATCACCAAGCTGAGAAGCTTTCTCTTTGCTCGACTATGGATCTGCATTTAGTTAAACAGTAGAATGACGAGTTTTATGTAAGCAACACCAAGCAAGATGTTTACAGTATTTCACAATAAATAACAGTCAATATTCATGCTGATAGAAAGAAAAAAACAAGGAATGCATGAATAAATAAAGACAGGTAATAATTCTAAATCAATCAAAAATGAGTATCTAGGAAACAAAAGGAAAAGTGCAAGTAGTCCCGACTTAGTGAAACAGTTATTTAAATCGAGGAGAAACATCTATCAAACTCTTGCTGAGCCAAAGAAATTCACCATCCCAACTCAGAGTTTTAAAACGTGGAAAACTTACACCATCCTAAAATCCACGCGAATAGGAACCAAAAGATCAGCTCGTGAATATCAATATACAAAAAATTTGTAAGGTGCAACCCAAGTTCCTAGCATTAGGGAATGACCCGAGGTAACCCGTCCTCTCAAGGATCATGTTGACTCACTTACCCTTGGACCACTCAAATAAAATAGAATTCTGAAACAAGATAGAGCAATAACAAAAATAAATTAATGCTCAAAGAAATAACTGTAAATTTCTCCACTGGTTTACTTACCCGTGTCCAAAGGTAACACGCACTCACACGCCCGTAATTCGTCCTACGAATCCCAAAGTATGCTTATTAATGTCCTATAACACATAAACCAAAATCTATTACTTATCCCTCAATTACTCCATTTTCTATAATTTTATTCATTTACTCAATTAGGTTAATTACCTGAGTATTGGTCCTTATTGGAACCCATTTGAGTACCCGAGAGACCCCCAAAGTTTCTCAAAAAAAAAGAAAATTGGTCTAATGAGTAGTGCCATGCTGTGAGTGGCACTGTGGCCCAAAATGCATGGCGGCGTCATCTAAAGCGTGAAATTCAAATTCCTGTCTATTTTAGACATCGTGATAGACGTCTGGACAAAAACTCTCATGACGCCAGTTCCTAAAATCGTCCTGGGGGTTTTTCGACACCCCAGCGCACTTTGTTGCATTCTAAGCCTATCTAAAACTTATAGGGACGCTCAACTACAGCTATTCCAACATTCAGTTAGACCAAAATAGTGGTCTATTGTAACAACCCTCAAATTTAACTTGACTTGTGTTACTCTAGTCAGGATTGTGACCCGGCTACGTGATACTGGACTTTATTTCGAACTTTGGGAGTCGACGCCGAGGTAAATTTTATGATTTTGTGATGTATGTACTAGTATGGTAGTATGATACAGGTCACGAGCCAGTTGGGCAAATATTAATCTGAGTGAGGCTACGCCTAGGTAAGCGGGGTTTCGGTAGTCGTTTTAGCGGGTATTAGAGGTGGTAAACTAAGTCAAATCGAATATATGACCTTAGTTGAGGAAACATGATTTTATCAAATAAAGTATAACTTAGGCATAAATAATTTATTTGAACACTAAGTGTGGGACCGCCTCGAGAAGTGTGCCTGACGCGGGGCACTGAGTACTGGATAGACGGGAGTTAGTATGACCTCGGGTACTAATTTATAAAGTTCAATTGATGGTCTAACATAAGTTATATGATTTATTTTCATATTAATAGATATGAGGCCTATGGTTGAGTTGGAATAAAATATATTGGGCTTAGGATGAATTTTGGGATGTACAATAAGAGGTAATTCTAGAAGATGTGTCATAGATGGTTGTAACTAAAATTGGGGACTGAGGTTATTAAGGGTCGTCCAAGGGACCTCGAGATGAGTGTGGGATTGGTGATGAAATAAGAAAAATATATAAAAAGAAAACCCACAACTTTACTATTCACCATTTTTCAAAAACTACTCTCACAATCGACTCTCACTTTCACCTCTTCCTCTCCACTTTCCTCCACTGGTGGTCGAACCACCGGACCTCTGACCAAGCCAGAGGTGGCCGAAGCACCACTGTCATCGGAGGCGAGATCCATTCCTCTCTCACTTTTTCTCAGCAGTTTCGTTTCTCACTCTCTCTCGGTCTGTGCTCTCTTTCCCTCTCGGCTGTCTTGCTCTTCCTCCCTGGACCGGCAGCTACCACCTCCCTTACGGCACTGGAACCTTGGCCATCCATCGGAGACGCCTAAGTGAGTATTTCTCTGACCTATCTCTCATTGTAGTCCCGTCTTTCTCTCTCTCTCGACAGTTTTGCTCTCTCTCTCTTGTTGCTCACTATTGCATCCACGCATGCCCACTATCCAGCCATCGTAGGGCACCTCCGACTGGGAACTTAGGCGTAGACCACCCATGTGGGTCTCAACGTTCCCGAAGGGCTTCACATCCGGCGGAGGAGTTTTTTTTCCGACAAGATGAGAGGTTTATTTCCCACTGTTTTTACTATTTTTTGGGATTGTTTTGGGTCGCTGCCGTGGCTGTGGACCGTCCCCAGTCAAGGCTAATCGAAGGTGAACCTCCGAAGACTTCGCTGGTCGGAGGTGGCTTTCCCTCTATGTGTGGCAGTTGTATTTTCTATGGGTGTGTTATGGACAGTTTAGATGTAAGGGTGTGTGGGTTTCGATTTGAGAAGTTCGGTTGGGTATGTGTATAGTTGTGTGGGGTGAGTGATAGTGTGGGTGTGTACACCACAGTTGGGGTGTGGGGTGTATCATGTGTGGGTGTGTTATGTGTGTAGTGTGTGACCATAAACCATGAGGTGTGTGTGTATTAAAATGAAAAGCGATGTGTATGAATAGTTTATAATTATAATGAAATGTATGTAAATGGGTTTTTATTAGGACCCCACATGATAATTAGATAGTAAGGCCCACAGTGGATATGTGATGGTGTTTGTTATGAGCTTATGTGTTAAAGCCCAACAAGAGTCCAACAAATAAAACATTTAGGTGTATGTGGAGATAGTGTTTGGTCCCAACAAGAGCCCAAAGAGGAACAAAATAGTGTTAAGGCTCATTACCTATGAAAGTATGGATATGGTTACCGTATCGGTGGACTTTTTTCCAACGGTTTGGGTCACCTTAACAAATGGTTTTAAAACAAACTTATGCAAACCACCTTAAGACTAAATGCTAGCCTTAAACTAATATTTAAGATTCAAATCCTTATCAGGTAGTTGGGAAGTCGCGGGGAACGTGTTAGAGTCTTGGAGTGGTACCGGGTTGCGATTAGTCAGGTAAGTACATACGTGCCTTGTATATGTGTATGTTAGTAGGACAGTAAGGAAATAGCATGTGATTTATACATTCCTCTATTCATTGAAAATGTTTAATTGAGCCTTTGTTTGAAATTCCATTCCATATTGTTTATTGTATGTTCTTGGCATGAATGTGTGTCTCGAAGGTATCATGTGATACCGCACTAGCTGGGACAACGAGGGTGCCTCCTGTAGGGGTAACTGACCACCCCTAGTGTTGTGTGTACTGGGTACTGGATTCGAGAGGTGTTGCGATGCCTCTCGATTTCAAGCTGCACTAATGTTGCGACATTGCCCGGGGAGATCTTGCGAGATCTTTGCCATATTGCTGTGAAATTAGACCACTCATGGGCCTCTTTTGAATCTTAGAACATGCAAATTTCTATTGTTTATCTATCAGTATGTTTATCATGCACTTGATTTACTTACTTTCCTGTTATTTTATTTCCACATGATATTTAGACTACTTTACTTGTAAAATCATAAATTACTGTTATATTCTTCTGACACTACTTTCAATTTCTTTAGTTACTCAGCGTCAAGTTTGTGATGGTGGGTGCAGATAGGGTGGAAAGCAGCAAGGGCCAGGGGCCCTGTCTAGGTAACCTACTTTGAGGACTGGCAGCGGGACCGGGGAGACCATTTAGTAGGTTTTTATGTTTTACTTACTTGTATATCGTTTTATATATATATATATATATATATATGTTTTGGGTTAGAGAACTTGGTATTTTTGATGAGATTAGTATCATGTATCTTGGCTTATTGAATTGTACATGAATACTCGGGGTTTTCCACACTTATAGATTCCTATATTTCCCTTTGATTGAGTTATTTCCCTTATTATAATTGTTTAGTCTTTCACTGTGTATTATTGCAATTACTCTTTCATAAATCCTTAAATTAATTAAATCGAAGGCAGACTAGGCTCGTCAGGTTACCGAGTGATGACTCGGGGCTTGTACGGGTCTAGGCCGAGCGTACCCAATTGTACGGGAAAATTGGGACCGTTACAGTTGGTATCAGAGCCTAAGGTTATAACGACCTGACTCTTGACTTAAAACAAAAACCATTAAGATAGTGGAAGTTAGGAATGGTTGAACTTAGAGTGGAAAACTCAACGATCCTAATTAGAACTCTAGTTTGGAGGGAACAGTTAGGATAAGTCAGATGTAATATTTATACATATTACGATTGTTATTTGTAATATATTGTATGCGGTAGCTATCCACTGATCCAAGAAATTTGTTCTCTTGATTCAGAAGACGATGGTGGATCACACCGGTCCGAGCGACGATAGCGGCACTTCCGGTACACGATATGCTAGCGTAGATGATGTGCAAGCCTTGACACAGAGAGTCGCGACGCAGGACCAGCAACTACAGGAAATTTTATGACTGTTGAGGACATTCGTACCAACTATCGCTACACTATCGACTCCGACTACACCATTGCCACCTACTATTACTCGGGAAGCAGAGACTTCGATTGCTGCGGCATCTACGGCTCTGATTCCATTAGTGGCGATTCCCGAGGGAGTGGTTGTTGTGCTAGGTACGTAAACTGAGGCGGAGACACCTCCATTACAGACTGAGATAGTACGAGTGCCGGAGACACCGACTACGCCAATAGCTGCTGCAGAGACTACTCCGGTCACTACTCCGGAGAAAAATCACAGGGCCACTGTTGAGGCGAGGCAATAGAGAGAATTTAAGAGGCACGACCCAGTCAAGTTTTTCGGTGGTACAGACGAAGCAGCGGTAAAGCTTTTCCTGAAGAATCATGAGAAGATTCATACTATCATCGCGACTGAGGATCATATGAGAGCGATGATTTCCTCATCTATACTACAGGGGGAGGCAGATGATTGGTGGACTACCATTGTCACTACCCGAGGCATTCCGCGAGACTTGATCGATTTCAAAACCCAGTTTAACCAGAAATACTTCCCACCGATAGAGTTATGGGCAAAAAGGAATAAGTTCGCTTCATTGCGACAGTCTGTAGTTGAGCCAGTGATGGACTACATGGGTAGGTTTATTGAGCTGTTACCTTATGCCGGAGGGTTAGCAGATTTAGAGGTCGATCGTATCTACTATTTCACAGAGAGTTTGCTACCTGCCATTGGAGGTTTAGTAGTCACTACCGAGCGAGAGACTCTTCTGAGCGCATATGAGCGGAGTCTGGCTAGAGAGAGTTGCTTGATTTCTCACTCAAAGGAAGCGAGACCGGTCAGACTAGAGACTAGATCAGAGGATCATCAGGATAAGAAACAGAGGAAGAACAAACTTAGTTACCGAGATTCCAGAGTTTCGAATGTAGGATCCATTGCACCACCTACTCGACCGGCATAGACGACACCACCAGTCCTGAGCTTTGCTAGTCACCCTCCACAACCTACGAGACCTGTACAACAGTCACAGGGACAGCCTATAGCGAGCAGAGATTCTGGCAGAGGAGGTAGATAGAGACAAACACCGAGGTTAGGACGGACTCAGACCCAGAGATCTACACAGAGTAGAGGGCAAGGTTAGACTCAGGGTACACAGGATACACGTACATGTTACAGATGTGGCATAGTTGGCCACATCCTGGCTCAGTGTACTCAACCTGAGAGGACACAGACACAACATCATCAGCACTAGAGGGAGCGGGTACAGACGGCAGTTGAGCCAGATCAGGGGGCGTCTCGAAACTTAGTTGAGGGTATGATTTATATCTGTAGTACATTCATGCATACCATGTTCGATTCTAGTTCCACAGTTTCGTTTATTTCCGGACGTATGGTAGACATGTTAAGGTTGAGACCCATTAGGCTTAGTAGACCCTTAATCCTTAGCACGGCTGCTGGGGACAAGATTTACCCAAACTTTCTGTGTGTTGAGTGTCCGGTAGAGATAGAGGGCTACGAGTTTCCTGCTGACTTGATGGTGCTTGAGTATTTTGAGTTCGATGCATTGTTGGGCATGGATTGGTTGGGAACGTACCATGCTCATATCGGTTGTTACGAAAAGACAATCACAATTTAGTTGGCAGATGGTACAGAGATTAGCATTCAGGGTAACGCACCATTACTTCCGATCACTAGAGGCAGAGAGGCCACGAGTGGCAATGTCAAGATTGTTGCGAGCGTCATGAGTACTGGTGTCAGACAGGAGGTTGACATAGCAAATGTACCAATCGTGTGCGAGTTCACTGACGTATTCCTTGATGATCTGTCAGGATTACCACCATAGAGGACGATTGATTTCATTATTGACTTAGTCTCAGGGACTAGACCAATTTCAATACCACCATATAGGATAGCACCTCGAGAGCTTGAGGAGCTGAGGAGTCAACTAGATGAGTTGCTAGAGTTGGGATTCATTAGTCCTAGTATGTCGCCATGAGGAGCACCAGTGTTGTTTGTTTAGAAGAAAGACGGTAGTTTGAGGCTTTGTATCGGCTACAAGTTAAACAAAGTTACAATGAAGAATAAGTATCCATTACCGCGCATTGATGATTTATTTGATCAGTTGACTGGAGCGCAGTGGTTTTCTAAGATAGATCTGAGGTCAGGCTATCATCAGCTCAGGATAAGGACTGGGGATCAAGAGAAGACAACATCCGGTACGAGATACGGTCCCTTCCAGTTCACAGTCATGCCGTTTGGATTGACTAATGCGCCGGCGATGTTCATGGACCTGATGCACCGAGTGATGAGGGATTTCCTAGATCGATTCGCGATTGTGTTCATCAGCGACATCTTCATCTATTCCAGGACTCGTGAGGAGCACGAGGGACATCTACGAGCAGTGTTGCAGACTCTGAGGGACCACCGACTCTACGCTAAGTTTAGCAAGTGCGAGTTTTGGCTACCAGAGGTCAGATTTTTAGGTCACGTAGTTGGAGCAGACGGTGTTTCCGTTGATCCAGAGAAGATTAGAGCCTTGATGGAGTGGCCAACTACGACTACCATGACTCAGATTCACAGTTTTTTTGGGTTAGCAGGTTACTATCGCCGATTTGTACAGGACTTCTCCAAGATCGCTGCATCGATGACGAAACTGACGCAGAAGAACGTGAAGTTCGTTTGGAATGAAGAGCGTGAGCAGGCATTCTCCACTCTAAAGGAGAAATTGACGACCGCACCTGTCCTAGCATTGCCTGAGACCAGGAAAGACTTAGTCGTGTACACCAATGCGTCAAAGATTGGTTTAGGTGGCGTGCTGATGCAAGAGGGCAGAGTTATCGCTTATGCATCCCGATAGTTAAAAGTTCATGAAAGGAACTACCCGACCCACGACTTAGAGTTGGTGACGATCGTATTTGCCCTAAAGATTTGGAGACACCATTTGTATGGCATGCACTTCGAGTTGTATACAGACCACAAAAGCTTGAAGTACTTGTTTTCTCAGAAGGAACTCAACCTGAAACAGAGACGTTGGCTTGAATTCCTGAAGGACTATGATTTCGCACTTGAGTATCATCCGCGGAAAGCCAATGTTGTTGCCGATGCTTTGAGCCGTAGAGGATCTGATGCAGAGGTAGTTGTGTGTCGTATGACTCACGAGTATGCATTACTTGAGGCAACCGAGATAATGAGTTCAGCAGACATGCCGACGACTACTAGGACACAGATGTGTGGTCAGATAAGATTGCAGATAGTTTCACTGCAGACTGTTCTCAAGGGACAGTAGGACGATAAGTCGTACCAGCATTACAGTGAGATGGCAAATAGTTCAGAGTATCCAGATTGGAGTCGGTCGACAGACTCTTGCTTTAGGTATCGTGGGCGATTGTGGATTCCATTGGCGGCTGACTAACGCACCGAGATACTTCAGGAGGCTCACCGTTCCCCTTTTCCTGTGCATCCGGGTCAAACTAAGATGTACGCTGACATGCGACGTCTCTTCTGGTGGCCAGGGATGAAGTCCGATGCGTCGGAGTTTATTCAAGAGTGTGAGATTGCCGGCACGTGAAGGCAGAGCATCGACGGCCTAGAGGATTGCTACAGCCCCTACCCATTCCTCAATGGAAGTGGGAGCACATTGCTATGGATTTCGTCAGTGGCTTGCCCCAATCACCTCATGGTCACGACAACATTTAGGTAATTGTGGATCGATTAACGAAATTTGCTCATTTCATACCGGTATCTACTATACATAGAGTTGACAAACTTAGCATCCTCTACGAGCGTGAGATTGTTAGATTGCACGGAGTTCCGTTATCGATTGTGTCAGATCGAGGGGCACAATTCACTTCGTTGTTATGGCAGAGCATACAGGCTCAATTTGACACCAAACTAGAGTTGAGTATGGCATTCCATCCGCAAACAGACGGACAGTCCGAGAGGTTGATCCAAGTATTAGAAGACATGCTCAGAATGTGTGTTTTGGAGTACGGCTGGTCATGGGAAGAGTACCTTCATTTGTGCGAGTTTACAACAATAGTTATCAGACGAGTATCGGTATGGCACCGTTTGAAGTGCTCTATGGTAGGCCTTGTAGATCTCCTTCTTGCTAGTCTGAGCCAGTGGATGTTGTGACAGTTGGTCCTAAGATTGTTGTTGATCATACTGTAACGGCCCGTTATTTATTAACGCCGTTATTTACTTATTTCAGATAGGGACGCCAGCTCGGACGACACGTGGACACCGCGGATAGATTAGGCATGTTCCGGACCTAGGTATTAACTGTGCATTTTGTTGTTCTAAGTTCGGTGATTTATTAATATTTTCATTTTCTCGATAATGATGTATTATCTATCGCCGGTGTGTAAAGGTAGTATCTGTCGGGCGAGGTTGAGCCCCAGGGTCCGTTCGTAAGACAGGCCAACGCGGGGTTTAGTAGCAGTGAGGCTGGGCGTTGGGGCTAATTAGATTTAAATTATTTAAACATGTTATGGTTGAAGATTTATTTAATTAAATGAAAATATATAAGTTTAGGCTAAGCTAAGGAAATTAAATTGGGTACACTAAGCATGGGACCGCCTCGGGAAGCGTGCCGGACACGGGGCACGGGTGCTTAGAGTGGTCGGGAATTAGTGTGACCATATCCACAAATTTATGAAATTTATTGATGACTAGAATAGGTGTTATGAATTAAATCAAATTGGAGTAAATAAAATCCTATAGTTTGAACTGAATAATCAGTACACTTAGGATAAGCCTCGAGATGCACAACAGAGTAAATTAAGACAAATGTTGTTATGATAAGGTGTTCAAGAACTATGTGACACAGGGTAATCAGTGGCTTGTTGGTTTAGCCTCGAGATGCGTGTGCACGTGAGATTAAAAGACACATATATATACACAATCGGTAGATCAAACATGCAAAAGGAAGCATTTTTTCAAGAAATTGTGAGGAGATCTGTGAGAGAAATCGGGTTGGAGAAGAGTAGATTCGAGCTTTGGAGAGGTGATTTAGGCGTCAAAACGGAGATACAAGGTAATAAATCCCTCATTGTTCTTGATTTTCCATTAAAATGGGTGTTGGTGAAATTCGAATTTACATTGATTTTTAATGGTTTTTGGAGGTCATCTTGGAGGTTTTTGAGTTTCTTATGGTGAATTATATTGGTATTACTCGGATTTGCATGAATTGGTGAACAAATGGGTAATTTGGTGATTTATGGTTATGCATGTTGATCAGAAAATTTGTTGTTGTTTTGGTGGAATTGAGGGGAGATTTTGATGTTTGGAGGTCTCCTATGGAGTGAGGTTTGAAGAGAAATTGAGAGGGGAGTGATGAGAAGCAACAAAGAGAAGAAAAAAAAAAAAAAAGGAAGAAGAGAGAACCGAGAGACGATTTCGTCTCTGGGAAGGGGACGCACGCGCACGCACTGCGCGTGCGTCCCCCCAAACTGGGCCGGACCGGTCCAGGTGGGGCCCACTGGAAAAAAAAATAAATAAATAAATATAAAAATTAAATAAAATTAAATAAAATTAAATAAAATTAAATAATATATATTATATATATTATTTGCTGGAAAATAGGAAAAACAAAATAAGTGAAAAATATCAGAAAAATTGGGAAAAAATTCTAGAAAAATATAGAAAATTAGAAAAAGGTAGAAAAGTGGTTTCGGGACTTTTCAGGTATTTTTGGAACCCCGACCCAGCCCGGGAGAGGTACCACAACTGAAAATTTTAAAAATATAATATAATATCATAAAATGATATAATATGTTTCCAAAAATTATAAAACACTATAAAATGGACTTCAGGGACCGGGAAACCATAGCTCGGACATTGGGGAGCTAGGTGGGGCGTACTGACGGGTCCGGGAAGTCGGAGTGCGTATTTTCGAGTACGTAAAACCCAACTGAACACCACTACTGCATTTACTTATTTATTTCCATTGAGCTTTATTTCCTTGAAAATCTGTGATTTATATTCCTACTAGGACGGTTATGGGACCGTCTATGTATCCACGGGTAGTTGAGGTCGCTGGCTAGGTGTGTAGCGCGTGTTCTAGGAACTCGGTAGATGATATCCCGAGTTGGACTCCATTTCACGCGTTCGATTAGCCCACTAGGGTTAATGTCGCTGGGATACAGTCGTAGGGTCGGAGGCATGGGCCACGACCAGGGCTCCTGGTCCTAGTACACACTTAGTGGCTGTGTTCGCACCCTTTTGTCTATCAATGTGTTTATATACATGCTTAGCTTTGAGCGGTTGTCTGCATATATTTTCCTTCCTTCCGCATGTTTATTTAACACTACTTTTGGCTCTGTTACTTATTTCATTAATTATTTATGCACGGTGGTTTTCCTTGGGATTTTACTTACTGGGCTCGCCATCTGCCTTTTTGTGGTGGCTGAGCGTAGATCCTAGTACTAGCAGAGGCAAGGGGATCATTGGTGATTTCATCTGACTTGCCTACGCCGAGGCCTGCTGGTACGTGTGATGTCTATATTTTGATATTTTGTATTATATTTTTGGGTTGGAAACTGGATACATAATTGTATTGGTATACATACTATAGCAGTTGATCGCCTGTATGCACAGTACAGCCAGGTTTTCCACTGTAGGTTTGATCAGTAAAACTTTTATATATATATATATATATGAATGCATTTTTGTCAAACTTTAAATTCTTCCGCTGTTAATTTCTTCTAAATGATCGATTAAGTGACTATAACAACTTATATGATAACTACCTAAGTACGAAGGCAGACGAGTGACGTGGCAGGCGTTTCCGGGTGCACTAGCAGGGGAAATGGGAAGCCACGGGGCGGCCTCGGAATTTGGGGCCGTCGCAGCTGGTATCAGAGCGAGAGTTTCGAGAAAATAATTTGTTAAAAAGTTTTACAAGATCATAAACCTTAACAAACTAGATGTGGAAACCCGATGAGTCTGCCTAGAACTTTTAGTTGGGAAGCAAGAAAGCGGGTAGAGTTAGGATTGTTATGTGATATATGTATTGTTGTATATATATATACTATACGAATACGTATATACAAAGCTGATCCGGACACGCATCACGATGCAGGACACGATGGATGGACAGTCTAGTGATACCGCGAGGGCTTCCGGATCGTTAGTTCCATTAGAGGGCCGAGTTACGGCGCACGAGACTCAGATAGCCGAGATCTTACGACTATTGAGAGAGCACGCCGCTATGATGGCTGGATTGGCTATGTCTAGGGAGGCAGTGGCGACTACGGGACCCATAGAGACCGCAGTTACTCTTACTCAGGCGGTGGTACTCGAGGTTCAGGCAGTCGATACTACACCGGTAGTAGCAGCAGTGGAGACACCGATTCCTACACCTACCGCAGCAGTAGAGGTTACCCCGACGGTAGTGTTAGAGTATGTGATGGATCCGCAAGCCAGGAGGTTACGGGATTTCCTCAAGTTTTAGCCCGCTTACTTTTATGGAGGAGGAGACCCTAAGACTGCAGGAGATTGGATTTTATCGCACCAGCGCCTGCACAAGGAGTTGAATACGGAAGAGAGGTTTAGAGCGAGACTATCTGGGACGTGTTTCAGATCAGATGTCGCAGTGTGGTGGACTAACTACCAGGAAACGCATGCTGATCCCGCAACTTGGGCAGAGTTCCGAGAGATATTTTATGACTAGTTCATACCTATAGAGGTACGATTGAGATTGAGGGAGGAGATCTTATCCCTGAGGCAGGGAAACCAGAGCATGATACAGTATATGGATAGGTATTGATACTTGCTGCAGTTCTCGATGGATATCGCGGGCACAGAGCGATTACAGATCTACTACTTCATTCGGGGAATGAGGGATGACATTGCCAGTGCGATCGTATCGTCCGGGGCTCCGACAGTTCAGGCGATGTTTGAGCGAGCACTTACCTACGAGAAGTTCTTGATGCAGAAGAATGGTCTTCCTATGACAGCATCGGCCGAGGTGGAGGTTGGGCAGAGCTCTCGACAGGATAGGAGGCCAAAGAGACAGCGGGACCAGTTTAGTAGAGGTCACCGGGATGACCGCCGGGATGGCAGAGACAGACGTCAGGATGGCAGGGATCAGTATAGGGACAGGCAGCCTGTACACACCATAGCTCCAAGACTACGCACGCGCGCAGAAGCGCATCAGCAGCACCAGGTTAGAGATCAGGGTGGCCGAGACAAGGGTCAGAGGGACCGGGGTCAGGAGCCGAGATCGGATGATGCGCGAACTGGGAGATGGGAGACACGTAGATGTTTCCGATGCGGTCGGAGGGGACATTTGAAATTGGATTGCCGGGTGCCATCTCCACGACGGGAGCAGGGTCGAGAAAGAGACAGGGTACATGCAGTAGCACAGCCAGATCCAGGAGCCACCAGACAGCTAGTTGAGGGTACGTTACTTATTCATAGTAGACTTATTCATGCCATGTTTGACTCGGGTAGTACATTGTCATTTATTGCTGGACGGTTAGTGGGGGAGTTAGGGTTGGACACACACACACTAGAGAGACCCATCTTGTTCTCGACGGTTCTTGGGGGGATAAGATTTACCCTAACCGGATAGTTCGGGACGTCATGGTTGAGGTTGCTTGGGACATCGGTTAACAAATGATCTCCGAGTACTGGAGTACCTAGAGTTCGATGCACTCTTTGGTATGGATTGGCTGTCAGCTTACCATGCACAGATAGATTGTTATGGGAAGAGGGTAGAGTTCCGTATTCCGGGTTTACCAGAGTTTACGTTGACCGGGAACGCCTCCGAATTGCCTATTACTAGAGGTAGATTAGCGACTGCTTAGGAAATAGAGGACTTTGCAGCGATCGTTGAGCCTGAGACCGGATGATCTGTTAGGATCGAGGACATACCTATAGTCCGAGAATTCACAGACCTTTTTCCAGATGATTTACCCGGATTACCACCACCACGGGCGATAGAGTTTATTATAGAGTTGTTACCAGGGACCCAGCCTATATCTAGCAGACCTTATCGTATGTCGTCTATGGAGCAGGAGGAGGTCAGGAAACAGCTAGAGGAATTATTGGCGAAGGGATTCATTCAACCAAGTATGTCACCATGGGGAGCACCAGTGTTATTTGTGAGGAAGAAGGATGGATCGATGAGGATGTGTATGGACTATCGGAAGCTGAACCAGGTGACGATTAAAAATCGTTACCCGCATCCGAGGATCGATGATCTGTTTGACCAGCTGACGGGTGCACAGTTTTTCTCGAAGATCGATTTACGCTCGGGATATCACCAGTTGCGGATTCGAGAAGAGGATATCAAGAAGACTGCTTTCGGTACCAGATACGGGTTGTTCGAGTTTACGGTGTTACCGTTTGGGTTGACGAACGCTCCGGCAGTTTTCATGGATCTGATGCATCGAGTACTGAGACCCTACTTAGACCGATACATGATAGTCTTCATTGACGATATACTGATATACAGCCAGACGCGAGTGGATCACGAGAGTCATCTTCGATCGGTGTTGACGACGTTGAGGGAGCATCGGCTGTATGCGAAATTCAGTAAGTGTGATTTCTGGATGAGGGAAGTGAAGTTTTTGGGACATGTGATCAGCGGTCAGGGCATTTCTGTTGAGGGAGACAAAATTAGAGCGGTGATTGACTGGAAGAGACCGGAGACTGTTTTTGAGATACGGAGTTTCTTGGGTTTAGCAGGTTACTACCGCCAATTTGTACAGGATTTCTCCACGATCGCAGCACCGATGACGAGGTTGACTAAGACGAATGTTCCATTTGAGTGGTCTGAGGAATGTGAGCAGGCATTTCTGGAATTGAAGAAACGGTTGACGACTGCGCCAGTGTTGGCATTACCTGAGCCAAGGAAGAAGTTAACAGTTTACACTGATGCATCGGGAACTGGACTGGGATGTGTTCTGATGCAGGAAGGACGACCAGTGGCTTATTTATCCAGGCGATTGCGACCACATGAATGTAACTACCCCATACACGATTTGGAGCTTGCGGCAGTTGTGTTTGCGCTGAAGGCTTGGAGACACTACCTCTACGGAGAGAAGTTTGTGCTTTACACTGACCATCAGAGTCTACACTACATTTTCACACAGAAAGATCTTAATATGCGTCAGAGGAGATGGTTAGAGCTGTTGAAGGATTATGATTTTACGATTGAGTATCATCCCGGAAAGGCCAATGTAGTAGCTGATGCATTGAGCAGATGCGAGGTTGACAGTCAGACCGAGACTCGACACATGGGACTATTGGAGATGACGTCAGTTATGAGCATGTCAGACCTTTCGGTTATGCAAGATCTACAGATTTGTGGTCAGATGAGGGTACCGATAGTGTCACTAGAACGGGTATCGGAGTGTCAGAGGCTGATGGGCTTTATGAGCGGTTCAGTGGATTGGTACGGGATCCCGAGTGCACTGATTGGGCGGAGACATCTGATGGATGTTTGCGGCATCGAGGTCGACTGTGGGTACCAGCCGTGTCAGAGATACGAGATAGTATATTAGAGGATGCTCACCGGTCGCGATACACA
This sequence comes from Stephania japonica, assembly GCA_039657345.1. Taxonomy (NCBI): domain Eukaryota; kingdom Viridiplantae; phylum Streptophyta; class Magnoliopsida; order Ranunculales; family Menispermaceae; genus Stephania; species Stephania japonica. The sequence continues at coordinate 41,658,154 of CM077559.1, forward strand.
GTTCATCCGGGCAGAACCAAGATGTACTATGACTTGCAGAGATTGTTTTGGTAACCGAGGATGAAGGCTGATGTTGGTGAATATGTTCGAGGGTGTCACATATGTCAGCAAGTGAAGGCGGAGCATAAGCGACCTGGAGGATTGTTGCAGCCGTTACCCATTCCTCAGTGGAAGTAGGAACACCTCGCTATGGATTTTGTCAGTGGATTACCCCAGACTTCGAGGCGACATGATGCGATTTGGGTGGTGATAGATGGATTGACGAAATCTGCACACTTTATACCAGTTTCGATGAGGTATACGTTTCACCAGTTGAGCAGATTGTTCGAGCAGGAGATCATAAGACTGCATGGGGTACCAATCTCCATAGTATCTGACCGGGATCCCAGGTTCACTTCGAGATTTTGGGAGGCGATGCAGGAGCAGTTTGGTACTAGGTTGCAGTTCAGCACGGCTTATAACCCGCAGACAGATGGCCAGTCTGAGAGATTGATACAGATTTTAGAGGATACGTTGAGAGCTTGTATTTTGCAGTTTGGAGGCTCATGGGAGGATTACTTACCACTGTGTGAATTTGCCTACAACAACAGCTATCAGGCTAGTATCGAGATGCCTCCTTATGAGGCGTTATATGGGGCCCTGCAGGTCACCAACGTGTTGGGCAGAGCCGGAAGATACAGTTACGACTGGGCCGGAGATAGTTGTTGATCACACAGAGAAGATCCGACAGATTCGTCATAGGCTTCGAGCAACACAGACGACGAGAGAAGAAAAATACGCGAATAGATACCACGATAGTCTGAGCTATGAGGTTGGCGATATGGTTTACCTGAAGGTTTCTCCTTGGAAGGGCCAGCAGAGGTTTGGGATTAAGGGGAAACTGGCGCCGAGATTTATCGTACCATATCGAGTTATAGCGAAGGTTGGCAGTGTGGCGTACAGATTAGATTTACCAATGGAGTTAGCGGGATTCATCCTACATTCCACATTTCGATGTTGCGATTGGCTAGGGCCCGGCCACGACCCATGGTTGACGTGCGACAGTGGATGTTCACTTTCGACGCAACTTACGAGGAGCGGCCATTGGCGATATTAGATCGTAAGATCCGACTCTCAGAACAGAGAGATAGCTAAGGTACTCGTGCGGTGGCAGCATCACGGTACAGAGGGACTTACCTGGGAGTTAGAGTCGACCATGCGAGAGCGTTATCCCCAGTTATTCCACGGTATGTTCTAAACTAACCCAAATTTCGGGACGAAATTTCTTTTAGTTGGGAAGAATTGTAACGGCCCGTTATTTATTAACGTCGTTATTTACTTATTTCAGATAGGGACGCCAGCTCGGACGACACGTGGACGCCGCGGATAGATTAGGCATGTTCCGGACCTAGGTATTAACTATGCATTTTGTTGTTCTAAGTTCGGTGATTTATTAATATTTTCATTTTCTCGATAATGATGTATTATCTGTCGCCGGTGTGTAAAGGTAGTATCTCGTCGGGCGAGGTTGAGCGCCGGGGTCCGTTCGTAAGACAGGCCAACGCAGGGTTTAGTAGCAGTGAGGCTGGGCGTTGGGGCTAATTAGATTTAAATTATTTAAACATGTTATGGTTGAAGATTTACTTAATTAAATGAAAATATATAAGTTTAGGCTAAGCTAAGGAAATTAAATTGGGTACACTAAGCATGGGACCACCTCGGGAAGCGTGCCAGACACGGGGCACGGGGTGCCAAGTGGTCGGGGAATTAGTGTGACCATATCCACAAATTTATGAAATTTATTGATGACTAGAATAGGTGTTATGAATTAAATCAAATTGTACTTAATAAAATCCTATAGTTTGAACTGAATAATCAGTACACTTAGGATAAGCCTCGAGATGCACAACAGAGTAAATTAAGACAAATGTTGTTATGATAAGGTGTTCAAGAACTATGTGACACAGGGTAATCAGTGGCTGTTGGTTTAGCCTCGAGATGCGTGTGCACGTGAGATTAAAAGACACATATATATACACAATCGGTAGATCAAACATGCAAAAGGAAGCATTTTTTCAAGAAATTGTGAGGAGATCTGTGAGAGAAATCGAGTTGGAGAAGAGTAGATTCGAGCTTTGGAGAGGTGATTTAGGCGTCAAAACGGAGATACAAGGTAATAAATCCCTCATTGTTCTTGATTTTCCATTAAAATGGGTGTTGGTGAAATTCGAATTTACATTGATTTTTAATGGTTTTTGGAGGTCATCTTGGAGGTTTTTGAGTTTCTTATGGTGAATTATATTGGTATTACTCGGATTTGCATGAATTGGTGAACAAATGGGTAATTTGGTGATTTATGGTTATGCATGTTGATCCGAAAATTTGTTGTTGTTTTGGTGGAATTGAGGGGAGATTTTGATGTTTGGAGGTCTCCTATGGAGTGAGGTTTGAAGAGAAATTGAGAGGGGAGTGATGAGAAGCAACAAAGAGAAGAAAAAAAAAAGGGAAGAAGAGGAACCAGAGACGAAAATCGTCTCTGGTTATACCAGAGACGATTTCGTCTCTACGTGTGCGTCCCCCCAAACCAGGCCGGACCGGCCCTGGGGCCGGTCCAGGTGGGGCCCACTGGAAAAAAAATAAATAAATAAATATAAAAATTAAATAAAATTAAATAAAATTAAATAATATATATTATATATATTATTTGCTGGAAAATAGGAAAAACAAAATAAGTGAAAAATATCAGAAAAATTGGGAAAAAATTCTAGAAAAATATAGAAAATTAGAAAAAGGTAGAAAAGTGGTTTCGAGACTTTTCGGGTATTTTTGGAACCCCGACCCAGCCCGGGAGAGGTACCACAACTGAAAATTTTAAAAATATAATATAATATCATAAAATGATATAATATGTTTCCAAAAATTATAAAACACTATAAAATGGACTTCAGGGACCGGGAAACCATAGCTCGGACATTGGGGAGCTAGGTGGGGCGTACTGACGGGTCCGGGAAGTCGGAGTGCGTATTTTCGGGTACGTAAAACCCAACTGAACACCACTACTGCATTTACTTATTTATTTCCATTAAGCTTTATTTCCTTGAAAATCTGTGATTTATATTCCTACTGGGACGGTTATGGGACCGTCTATGTATCCACGGGTAGTTGAGGTCGCTGGCTAGGTGTGTAGCGCGTGTTCTAGGAACTCGGTAGATGATATCCCGAGTTGGACTCCATTTCACGCGTTCAATTAGCCCACTAGGGTTAATGTCGTTGGGATACAGTCGTAGGGTCGGAGGCATGGGCCACGACCAGGGCTCCTGGTCCTAGTACACACTCAGTGGCTGTGTTCGCACCCTTTTGTCTATCAATGTGTTTATATACATGCGATTAGCTTTGAGCAGTTGTCTGCATATTTTCCTTCCTTCCGCATGTTTATTTAACACTACTTTTGGCTCTGTTACTTATTTCATTAATTATTTATGCACGGTGGTTTTCCTTGGGATTTTACTTACTGGGCTCGCCATCTGCCTTTTTGTGGTGGCTGAGCGCAGATCCTAGTACTAGCAAAGGCAAGGGGATCATCAGCGATTTCATCTGACTTGCCTACGCCGAGGCCTGCTGGTACGTGTGATGTCTATATTTTGATATTTTGTATTATATTTTTGGGTTGGGAAACCGGATACATACTTGTACTTGGTATACATACTATAGCAGTTGATCGCCTGTATGCACAGTACAGCCGGGTTTTCCACTATAGGTTTGATCAGCAAAACTTATATATATATATATGAATGCATTTTTGTCAAACTTTAAATTCTTCCGCTGTTAATTTCTTCTAAATGATCAATTAAGTGACTATAACAACTTATATGATAACTACCTAAGTACGAAGGCAGACGAGTGACGTGGCAGGCGTTTCCGGGTGCACTAGCAGGGGAAATGGGAAGCCACGGGGCGGCCTCGGAATTTGGGGTCGTCGCACATACTGAGAAGGTACGGAAGATTCATCAGAAACTTAAGGGTGCCCAGGAGCGGCAGAAGAAATACTATGATCAGTATCACGATGAGCTACAGTATGACTTGGGAAACTATGTATACTTGAAAGTCTCACCTCTGAAGGGTCACAAACGGTTTGGAATCAAAGGGACGCTCGCTCCGAGGTTTATCGGTCCTTTCAAGATTGTGAGGAGGGTCGGTAAGGTTGCGTACCAGTTAGAGTTACCGCCAGAGCTCGTCGGTGTTCATCCAGTATTCCACATTTTGATGCTTCGACTAGACAAGTCAAGCAAAGGGCGGCGACCGACGGTGGACTTGAGCCAGATCTAGTTGCATGATGATGCCACGTATGAGGAGCAGCCGATCCAAATCGTTGACCGCAAGGTTAAGACGTTAAGGAACAAGGAAATTCCTTCAATGTTCATGAAATGGCAATTTCATGGAAACGAGGAGCTGACCTGGGAGTTAGAGTCCTACATGCGCGAGCACTTTCCTACCTATTTGATTCTGGTAAGTTTGTAATTTAGTTTACTTATTAGTTTAAATTTCAGGGACGAAATCCTAATACGTGGGGGAGACTGTAACAACCCTCAAATTTAACTTGACTTGTGTTACACTTGTCAGGATTGTGACCCGGCTACGTGATTTTGGACTGTATTACGAACTTCAGGAGTCGACACCAAGGTAAATTTTATGATTTTTTGATGTTTGTACTAGTATGGTAGTATGATAGAGGTCACGAGCCAGTTGGGCAAATATTAATCTAAGTGAGGCTTCGCCTAGGTAAGCGAGGTTTCGGTAGTCGTTTTAGCGAGTATTAGAGGTGGTAAACTAAGTCAAATCGAATATATGACCTTAGTTGGTGAAACATGATTTTATCAAATAAAGTATAACTTAGGCATAAATAATTTATTTGAACACTAAGTGTGGGACCGCCTCGAGAAGCGTGTCGGACGCGGGGCACTGAGTACTGGATAGCCGGAGTTAGTATGACCTTGGGTACTAATTTATAAAGTTCAATTGATGGTCTAACATAAGTTATATGATTTATTTTCATATTAATCAATATGAGGCCTATGGTTGAGTTGGAACAAAACATATTAGGCTTAGGACGAATTTTGGGATGCACAACATGAGGTAATTCTAGAAGATTTGTCATAGATGGTTGTCACTAAAATATGGGACAGAGGTTATTAAGGGTCGTCCAAGGGACCTCGAGATGAGTGTGGGATTGGTGATGAAATAAAAAATATATATAAAAAGAAAACAACTTTACTATTCACCATCTCTTAAAAACCTTACTCTCACAAACGGCTCTCACTTTCACCTCTTCCTCTCCACTCTCCTCCACTGGTGGCCGAACCATCGGACCTCCGACCAAGCCAGAGGTGGCCGCAGCACCACTATCACTGGAGGCGAGATCCATTCCTCTTCCTCTCTCTCGGCAGTTTCGTCTCTCACTCTCCCTTGGCCTATGCTCTCTCCCTCCCTCCCTCTCGTCTGTCTTGCTCTTCCTCCCTGGAGCGACAACCACCACCTCCATCATGGCACTGGAACCTTGGCCATCCACCAAAGGTGCCGAAGTGAGTATTTCTCCCACCAATCTCTCAGTGCAGTCCCGTCTCTCTCTCTCTCTTGTTGCTCACTATTGCATCCACACATGCCCACTGTCCAGCCACCGTGAGGCACCTCCTACTGGAAACTTGGGTGTAGACCACCCTTGTGGGTCTCGACGTTCCCGGAGGGCTTCACGTCCAGCTGAGGAGTTGCCTTTTCCGATGAGATGAGAGGGTTATTTCCCACTTTTTTTGCTATGTTTTTGGACTGTTTTGGGTCACTGCCATGGCTGTGGACCGTCCCCAATCGAGGCTGATTGGAGGTGAACCTCCGACAACCCCGCTGGTCGGAAGTGGCTTTCCCCCATGTGTGGCAGTTGTGTTTTCTATGGGTGTGTTGTGGACAGTTTAGATGTTTTGGTGTGTGAGTTTCAATTTGAGAAGTTTGACTGGGTGTGTGTACAGTTGTGTGGGTGCATGATAGTGTGGGTGTGTATAGCACAGTTAGGGTGTGGGGTGTGTCATGTGTGGGGTGTGTTATGTGTGTTGTGTGTGACCATAAACCATGAGGTGTGTGTGTGTATTAAAATGAAAAAGTGATGTGTATGGATAGTTTATAATTATAATGAAATGTGTGTAAATGGGTATTAGGGCCCAATAAGGGCCCAACAAGATAATTAGATAGTAAGGCCCATAGTAGATATGTGATGGTGTTTGTTATGGGCTTATGTGTTAAAGCCCAACAAGAGTCCAACAAATAAAACATTTAGGTGTATGTGGAGATAGTGTTTGGGCCCAACAAGAGCCCAGAGAGGAACAAAATAGTGTTAAGGCCCATTACCTATGAAAGTATGGATATGGTTACCGTATCGGTGGACTTTTTCCCAACGATTTAGGTTACCTTAACAAATGGTTTTAAAACAAACTTATGTAAACCTCCTTAAGACTAAATGCTAGCCTTAAACTAATATTTGAGATTCAAACCCTTATCAGGTAGTCAGGAAGTCGCGGGGAACGCGTTAGAGTCTCGGAGTGGTACCGGGTTGTGATTAGTTAGGTAAGTACACACATGCATTGTATGTGTGTATGTTAGTAGGCCAGTAAGGAAATAACATGTGATTTATACATTCCTCTATTCATTGAAAATGTTGAATTGAGCTTTTGTTTGAAATTCCATTCCATATTGTTTGTTGTATGTTCTTGGCATGAGTGTGTGTCTTGAAGGTATCATGTGGTCCCGCACTAGTTGGGATAACGAGGGTGCCTCCTGTAGGGGTAACTAACCATCCCTAGTGTTGTGTGTACTGGGTACTGGATTCGAGAGGTGTTGCGATGCCTCTCGATTTCAAGCTGCGCTAATGTTGCGACCTTGCCCGGGGAGATCTTGCGAGATCTTTGTCATATTGCTATGAAATTAGACCACTCATGGGCCTCTTTTGAATCTTAGAACATGCAAATTTTGATTTTTTATCTATCAGTCTATTTATCATGCACTTGATTTACTTTTCTGTTATTTCATTTCCGCATGATATTTAGACTACTTTACTTGTAAAATCATAAAATTACTATTATATTCTTTTGGCATTACTTTCAATTTTTTTAGTTACTCGGCGTCTAGTTTGTGACGGTAGGTGCAGATAGGGTGGAAAGCTGAAAGGGCCAGGGGCCCTGTATAGGTGACCTACTTTGAGGACTAGCAACGGGACCGGGGAGACCATTTAGTAGGTTTTTATGTTTTGCTTACTTGTATATCGTTTCATATATATATGTATATATATATATGTTTTGGGTTAGAGAACTTGGTATTTTTGATGAGATTGGTATCATGTATCTTGGCTTTTTGAATTGCACATGGATACCCAACTTATAGATTCCTACATTTCCCTTTAATTGAGTTATTTCCCTTATTATAATTGTTTAGTCTTCCGCTGTGTATTATTGTAATAACTCTTTCATAAATCGTTAAATTAATGAAATCGAAGGCTGACTAGGCTCGTCAGGTTGCCGAGTGATGACTCGGGGCCTGCACAGGTCTAGGCTGGGCATACCCAATTGCACGGGGAAATTTGGGTCGTCACATCTATAACCTCGGTGTGGGAATTAACCCAAAAATCACGATAATTTCGATAAATGCAAAACTCATTCAAACACTCAAAACAACCACGCGGTTGTGCTCCACACCAATCCATTAATCCATATGAACGTTCAAAACACTTGAAAAACCAACTTCCAAATTCGACGTCCAAAAATACCACGACGAAAACCCTCAAAATACCTGTCAAAACAAAGATAACTTCGCGAGGAATAAAGTTGTTACCTTAGTTCTCGAGTTTGGTCGTGTCTTGCCGTCGTTTTGAGCTTGAATCCGAATGAGAATTCTTTCACCAGCTTCGTCGTTGAATTCATGTGAAGAATGAAAATGATGAGAGAAAAAGAAACTTATATATATCCTTTGCATCTCCTCGTACGCACGTACCTCAAGAATGATCGTGTGGCTATCATCACACCAGTCCACTTAAACCATCACCCTCACTAACACTCGGCTGACACATATATGACACATCCCATGCACCCACTTCCATATGTCGATCGCACCATGACTTGCACCGTCACGTGCCTATGAACCTACCAAGACATCGAACACATTACTCTACGTATAAATATTATATTTTAATTTATTTTATCAGTGTTTTATTCTCATTTGTTTCTCGGGCAACTAAATACCCGACCACAGCTCGCCCCGACTCCTGAAAATGCATTTCCTCGAGTCAAACCCATTTCTTCACGTCAATTTCCTCAGTCGTTTGGAACATTGAAATCTAAATTCGGGTAAATAAATAACAATACAAACACCAACCAAAAATAGCATACCTCAGTGTCGATGACCGAGAATTATTCCCATGCATCATGACAAGACGTTAACATACGACCTAAATTGACAAATGGCATGAGTTAGATTTTTAGGGTTGTTATATGCCTAGTGTATGTTGATGTTAAGGGATGTTCTAGACCCTTTGTGGAGGTGAATAAAGGTCTAGGGGATGAAGGAGAAATGATTCCCAAGTTGCAGGAACCCAAAAATCAGTTGCAGATTTCTACGTTACTGTACTTAGCGCGCTTGACAACCCAGCCAACATACTAAGGGCACCCAGCACCCTATGGATTTTTTCCCAACGTGTTGAGTGTTCTAGGCAGTAGGAATTCCAACAACTCCTTAATTTCTCTTACAACACTTTAACACCTTAACCACTAGCTTAAACCCATATTAACCGACCTGAAATCACTCTAATACATGTCTAAACACCCCAGGAGCCTAGGGAAGTATTACAGTAGTCCGGGTGCGCGAGTTTAGGTGTTGGGAGGTCGAATTGGCTTAGAAATTTGTGTGAACTTGTAATTATATTTGTTGATGGTCCTACCATACATTTCATTTCCAATATTATTGTTGTTTCATAGTCCATTTGACTATATAGTACTTTGTATTTTGATATCATGTGCCTTGTTGTTGTTGCTCACTTGTTAAGTTAGTAATTCATGATATCTATCTTTTGTGTTGATTCATTGACTCTATTCCAATGCTATGTTGTTCTAAGTTGTTCTAATTATTAGATTGGTTTATAAAAAACATGCTACTAGTGCAGGGACATTGGTGAATATATTGATGGAATTGTTCTCACTTTGTTAGGCTTTTTAGTTGTCCTCATGCGGAGTCACTTATTGAATACATATAAAGTAGTCTTAGTATCTACGTCCCTTACTCGATCGAGGTGTGCATGAATCACAAGGTTAAAATCCCTAGGGATGTCGACACATGTTACTTGACATTGTTTGGCACTCCAGGTTAGAGTCCTTGAGATGGTCGACACACCAAGGTTAGAGTCCCTGGCGACACTTGGGTTAGAGTCCCTTGTGATATTATGGATTTTTAGGTTGATGTGACGTAGCTCACTTCCGATTGGACCTAGATCACTACTACTAAGCCTAGTGTCAGTCTCCATTGTTTAACTCTAGTATTATTACCATATTGTCAGTTTTTCAGTATTTCTTATTTATTTGTTTTTAATAACCATTTAGAATATTTGGAATTGTATGTTAGATACTCCGGAATATACTTTCTACTTTTATTGTACTCACTGTCCTTTTTATAACTGTAGGTGCAAGTCTGTCGACCAGCGGCCCAACAAGGAGAAGATAGTCGACTATATCTAAGCTAGAGATAAGTCTTTTGTTGTCGTCTTTGTAGGTCCTTTTGATATTTTGTTGTATTATCTACTTTTATGTTGCTTGAAGTTCAGATGACCAAGTTTTTTGTGTTGCTTGAAGTTCAGATGACCAAGTTTTTTGTGCCAAAGCTCTGTATTTGTTAGTGAAAAGAGTTGCACATAACTAGTAGTTTATGTGGTGATACTAAAAATTGTAGTAGAATAAAGCAATTGTCTGAAGTGCGGATCCCATACATGATGCACTACTTTCATCATTACTTAGCTAGCAATGATCTTTAGTGAAGTTGACAAACAACTCTTGATCACATAGCTGAGTTATGCTGATAAGATTGGATTTTAATCCATCTACATGCAGGACTCCTTTAAGATATGAAAGTCCCATGACATTAAGAGTTCCTCATCCAATAACTTTTCCTTTCTTCCCATCGCCAAACGTATTAGCTCATTCTTCAAAAGATTCATATTTCTTAAGAAAGCTTTTGTTTCCTGTCATATGTCTGGAGCAACCACTATCTAAGTACCATAACTCACTAGTAGTTGCTGAAAGATGTAGATGTGTTGCCACAGCCTTATAAGATTTAGTTCTCAAGACCTTCCTTGATGTTTTTTTCTTCTTAAGTGTGTTTAAATCTTTAAAGATCCGATAACATTGTGGTCGACTATGACCAATAATCTCACATTAGTGACATGTAAGATAAGGTATGTTGTTAGCAACAACAATAGACTTATTCTTCTTACTTGCAGCAATCTTCTATGGCATTTCCTTCTTTGACTTTATATTAACAACTAAAGTCCTTTAAACACAACTTTTTTATCACTTCATTTTTTACAAAGATAGTAGGAGCCATCAAAGAACCTCTAGTGTAACCAAGACCATGCTTGACCTGTGACGATTGACTAGTTTGCAGCATTTTGTTCAACTAATGAGATCTTGAATGTATCTTTGTAATAATAGTCTCTGAATGAGTAAGAGACTTATTCAAGGCTGAAATTTCAGCATCACGCTCTTTAAGTAGCATCATACAGTCACTATGATCTTTCTCAATATTTTTGTACTCCAACTTAACGAAAATTAGTTTCATCTTCATATCAAAATTCTGATCATCAAGTAATGTCCAATCAGCAAACAACATATCATAGGAAGCCTAAATATCCTCATGTTTTAGCAACAACACTATCATCCTTTGTTGTCTTAGTAATCATTTTTCATGTTAGACTCAACCGAATCAACTACAGTATAATCAACAATATATGTATAAGAAATAATAGCATTTGAATCAATCAATATAGCAGTAAGTGTAGTAGCAGATTTAGTAGATTCGCTATCACTGTCATCTGAATCTTCATCACTCCAAGGAGCATTCAAAGACTTTTTCTTTTTGAAAGTTGAACATTTAATTTGAATATGTCCAATTCCACCACCTTCATGACACTTAATGACTTTGAGTTTATTCTTGACATCAGTCTTCTTATCTTCAGTACAAGCCTTGTTGTTGTAATTACCCTTTCTGTTGTAGGGTGGAACAGAATCTATCTTATGGTTTTTGAGAAATTTAGAGAACTTCTTAGCCATCATAGAAAAGTCATCTTCCATTAGAAGAACTAGGCTTTTTAAACATATTAATCTCATATGTTTGAAGAGAACCCATCAGTTCATCAAGAGATATCTAAGTAATATTACAACACTCTTCAATTATAGTAATCTCGGAGTCAAATCGTAAAGGAAGGGCACAAAGAGCATGACGTCCTAACTACTCATCAGAATATTTTTCTTCAAGTTGAAAGGCTTGATTAGCAATGTCTCGAAGTCAACCATTAAAAGTGGCAATATCTTAATCCTCTTTCATCTCGAGATAATAAAGCATAGAACTAAGTTGTTGAAATTTGGAAATTTTAACAGAATTCGTACCTTTGAAGATAGTTTTTAGACCAACCCATGCTTCTTTTGCAGTAGTGCAATCAGCAATTAAGTTGAAGCGTTGAGCATCAACAAAATTGAAGATCGCATTGATTGCCTTGTGATTGGCAACCTTTTCCTTCTTTTCAGCGTCTGCCTACAAAGATGTAGGTTTTGCAAATGGACGACCATATTTTTTTTGGTTGTGTAGGAGCAGTGTACTCTCTCTCTCTCTAGCAATTCTCTAGCAATATCATCAATTGCAAACATAAAGTGAGCCATCCGAACCTTCTAGTGGGCATAGTTGGCTCCTTCTTACAACGACACTTCATGTAATTGAACCACATGTAATTGAACCACCTTCTTATCCTTCACCATTACGTTATCGAAGTAATTCATCAATAGATACCATGGCAATAAAACTCTCCATAATCTTAGTTTTCTACTCTAGTAGAATCCAAAGTGGCAAAGCTCTAATACCACTATTAAAGTCTTGGAAACGAAGGGAATTGAAGAGGTTGACAAAGTGTGATGAATAAACTAAACACACATCAACCCACATAGAATTAATATCGCAGTAAGACCTCAATGTCTTCATTTGCTTAGGCTTAACCTAGATAATCTATTATCAAATTGATAATGTGTACAACCACTATAATGAACTCTCGTTCTCACAAAACTCATGCTATGAACCATGTACCATACAATGGCATTCATGAGTATTTATCAACTGAGTTTACCTACTCTATCTAGGAACTAAGTCCCAAATATATTACAACTCAGAAAACCTCCTCGGTCTCCAATTGTGAATTTTGTTGGAGTCATCCAATGATCAACAATTAAGTCTTGTATTCCTTTAAGAATATACACTCGTCGTCTCCATAAAGTTCTTCAATCCATTATGCACCTTTCTTTTCGAATTTATTATTGTAATCCATCTTGAAGTTCTTAACTTTCAGTATCGAACTTCTTCATGTTATAGACTAATACTAACAGTTACCCTGTGACAGTATCCAACTCATATTGTATTCCTGTTCTGACTTCAACTATCTTCGTCATCGACTGTGACTTTGATATTGTAGTCTACTCTAAAGTTTGTGTTGTAGTCTATCTCTGAGTTGTATCTACACTTGAACCTCTTGCTGCTTAGGGCTTCAACCTTCATTGTGGTTATCTACCTAAATAACTTAACTTCTGTTTTGACAATATACTACCAAAAAGGATATACTAACCCATACACAGTAAACTATGGTCTAACAAATTGTATTACGGAAAAACAATCTATTAAAACCGTTAACTAAAGAATACGATTAAGTTTAAAACATTAAGTTCATATTCCTATTTACTATGACTACATTGCAAAACGATTTAAGTTCATGCTCGGAATCATGTTTAGATTAATAAACTACTCACACATATTCAAAGTAAACATTGCAATAAAATAAATAAAAGACATAATGTAAAATACCTCAATTAATGAATGCTTGAATCCAATAAGTCTTCAAAAGTAATAACAACTAAATAAACTAGAAACTCCTCTACTTTTAGTAGATAAACATGACAAGGCAATTAATTTTGAAGCCCTAGATCTTTATTTATAGGATTTTAATGTGTACATATACTAATCCAACTCAAATTACTAGTTTAAATCCAATATTCTCGAAACCGACTCCAGCGAATTCCTTGGCAATTCTTGTTTCTTCACAAATCATTGTGCAAATTGGCGGCTTTTGTGTAAAATAGCTCTCTGTCCTTCACCGATTTGACTGGAGATTTCTAGTGTAAATTACATCTAAATAACAAGGTGTTCCCCAAATCGGCCATTCTCAGTGAGTTCCTGAGAAATTGTAATGGTTTTGTGTTGCCGATTTGACTGGCCATTCTCAGTGAGTTCTCTAAATCGCTAGGTGTTTTACTCAATTTTCTGAATCCTTCCATTTCTTTCTTGTTTTTCGTCATTTCTTCACTTTACCTTATTATTGCTTGAAATAACATAATAAGAGAAAACCAATTGTAATATAACTTTTTACATCTAAATAACCGTAAAATATACTATAAAACACTGTCTAATTATTGAGTTATCAAATACCCCCAAACTCTGCACATTGTTGTCCCGGGAAAAGGAATACCTGCATTATATTCTTTTTTCATTCCTTTTATTGATTCCATCTTAAACATAAGTAATTGTTAAATAGAAATACATATTACCCTCACGAAATAAAAATTATGATAGAATAGAAAGATTTAAAAGAACAAACTCTTAATGATAACTCAACCCTCGTCATGCAATACACCTTAGAACCCAAAGTTCTCTCAATACAAAGGCCAGGCCACAATATAGATTTTCTCAATCTACACTGATAAACATCAAGCTTATGATGACTAATATAGAATCTCAAGATACAAAAATCACTAATCAATCAAAATTTGAAATTCTTTTTCAAAAACAAACATAATCCACAATTAAAGTCAACCGAACCAATAACTATATATCATTTTTCATTTTCATTGTAAAATAAAGAGATACTTCACTCAACGTAGATATAAGTACTAGAGCTAGGTTTCCAAAAAAAAAAGTATTGAAGCTAAATCTTTTTTATTTGAGGAGTTTTCATAAACTTTTTCTCCATATTTCATCTCTCATTTTTTACTTCCATATGTTTTTTTCTCTTTTTATTCCATACGGTTTTGTGCACCATTTCCTTTGGATATTGCAATATTCTTCTTATAGGAATACTTTCCTCACTCTTTTTCCACCATCACATTCCTTGTTCCATTTCTTGTGTAATCTGTGGGACACTCTATTTTTTCATTTAAAAATCTCATGTTAGCACTTTTCACTTTTATTATAGTCAAGGAAGTATTCTTTCCAACTAAGAAAAGTTTATTGCCTAATTTTCCTATCTTCCCTTAATTGTGGCATACAATTTCTTTTCAGTATATAAATAAATAAAAATACTTGATTAGTAATCTTTGTATAACAAGATTCTTAGAGATCCGTCTTGCTCATCATGCACTTTAGTTTCGATCTTCTACCCATATTATGTCCAACACAAAGCAATCAATCCCTCTAAACTCTTCTAGTGCATACTCAATCTAGGTAAGTTAATCAAATAAGGTATAATAAGTGATTCTTTCTATCCTAAAATTTCTATTTTCATGGGTAATCAAAATATCACTTCTATTTAAATTCAAAATTATATTCAACTCATAATATTTCCTAAATCACGTAAAATGAAGTACTAATGAAATAAATTAAGTAATATAATTCATACTTACCTGTATCCTCGAAAAAATTAAAAAATTCTCTACTATTGAATATTGAATACGTTGAGTAAATTGAGTAAATTCTACCTCTTGAATTTTCATACTTCGTTTCAATATACTTTATACCACCTAACATACCCCCAAACTCATTCCAAACCTTGTCCTCAAGGTTTAAAAATTAAGTCGGGGTTCCAACTAAACAAATATTCCTCGTGAAACATAAATGAATAAATACATAAACAAATTAAAGAATAAGTGAACATATGAATGAACTTTCATAAAAACAAATGAAATTATCATTAAAATTAACCAAACATTATCATCAATATAACAAGCAAATCAACATAGTATCATCATCACCGCATCATTGATCACAGTATCACAATATTATATCATCAATCATCAGAGATCACAGTAAAGAAGCACATAATACAAAGAAAAACCGCACATAATATCGCTCACAAGATAAAATAGAGAAAAGAAATTAAATCAGAAATGCCACTTAGAAGTCGCATCATCTCCACAATCCCCTTGATCATTCTACTCAGACTTATAGCTCGTCGTAAGGTCGTAGAGTTTGTAATCAACTCCTAACTCTAGAACTCTATCAGAAAACACTCCCTCGATGGATAATCTCATCTACATAGATGGAACAGGAATTTTTGCTCCTCTTTTTTGCACTCTTATGGTCATTTGCCTTTTAAAACCATGCATGTTCCTTGCTAGATGTTGCTGGTTTTGAAACATGAGTTCTTGGTTCCTCAAAGTCCTCATCTGGTTCTACAAAATTCATCCCATCATGGCCAACTCTGTCTCTTGCATATACATAACATGATAATTTTCAGTAAGTAATTGTGAACTTTGAGTAAACCACAATTAATTTGGGATTGAGGATATGTTGTTGAATTGCGAACTCAGACTCATTCTCTCATTACAGACATTATCTTGAATGTTCTCAAGAATTCGTTTGTTCTCATCTCTTATTTTTCTTCTCTCCTTATATTCCTTTCTTTGTATCTCTGCTTTCTCTTTCATCTTTCAAATCCACATAGAATTTCATATTTCCATAACTTTCTATGGTTGCATTAGTAATATTTTTATCTGGAATGACATCCATCTCAAGTCCTATCATAGGATCTTGATCTCTCCTACAAAATTTTGTGATCATCAAGCGAAAAGGTAATCCTTCATTCTTCTTTGTAGTCATGTCATTCCTAATGGAATCATAGATAATTTGGTCAACATCAATGTAACCAATCCCTTGCACAATGTGATAAAGCAAAACCGCTTTGAAATTAACAAGTTAATAGTATTGCAAACTCGGATGCAGGCTTGCATTGACACAATAACTCCAAGCTTTGGTGATTTTTCTAAAATTTTTGGTAGTAATGTGATTTGGATAACTATCCTTATCCACATGAAATCCATCCCTTCTTACAACTTCTAAACCATTTCTAATCAACTCGTGGGGGATTTTGTGCTTATGATAATATTCCGACTTAGGAAAATCATCATTTCCTTTATTATGAAAGTTTGACAATCGAAAATATTGGTTTATTTTTTTGGGAGAATAATCCACTGGTCTTCCTCTGAAAGTGGATATCGTCTTGTTCTCTCTTCTGTACCCATTTGCATAAAATTCTATAACTAAAATTTGACAACCTCTTGTGAATAATCTCTAAAACTTTAGGTCAGTACTTCAATCCATTTTCACATTAAATCCCGTCTCTGGGATTAACTTCCTACCCTTATTTAAATTACTCTTAAATCTCAAAAGTGCGACATCATTAACAAAATGTTTCCTACCATAATCAAATTTTTCTCAACATGAGTAGTCTCCTCATTATCCTCCTCCTCAGAAATGTAACTAAATGATGAAAGTGGAGTAGGTTCTCTATGTTTCCTAGTCCTAGGAAAGTTGATTGAAATCTCCATTGGCCTAATTCGTGTAGGCGAAACTTTGGATTTTGTTTTGGGTTGCTCTATTACCACTTTCTTTCCCTTCTTTCTTGAACTCTTACCTTTTCCATTTTCGACCATTTGCACTCAATCAAATAATCACAAGCCCGATAAAATTTTCTAAACCTGTAGATCATTGAAAATCATATATCGAAAATAATTCGGCAAATTCAAATACTATACTAACTTAAGGATAAATATACTTGGAAAACAATTTTGTAAAAGAATTTTAAAATTTAAGGATCAAAAACAATTTAAACTATTTAACATGTAAATAAACATTGTAGTTGTAAATTCGATTCATTTGAAAATCAAAACAAACCCCCAAACTCATTTGAAACTTAGTTTCAAACTAATTTGGTTAAAAATTACTTGTTCGACAAAATATTCAAAAATCAAATATCGAGAATCAATTTATCAGATACTATCAAAATCATCAAATTCATCGAACAGCAAAACCAATTTTATTGAAAATTATAAAATTAAGGTTTTACCAAATCTAGAAATCCAAAGAATTCATGAAAAATCAAAAAATTGACAATTTTTTGTGATTACCTTCTTAAAAGTTAATCCCTCAAGATTTGAACTCAAGAACACCTCTAAGTCACTCCTTCGATCTTCAAATCTGAAACCCTTTACTTAAGTGCTAATTTGATTATGCTCCCTAAAATCTCACTTCAAATAGGTTGAAGTAAATATTGTGGTTGGAATAACTTAAATACACTAAGTTATAGCTTAGAAGGATTGAATCTAGGCAAAAATTTGGTCACTAGTTCAAATGGGTATGATGGTTTTGTGTGTGAAATGATTTATTGTTTTTGATTTGGGCTTTTTTTTAAAAAAACTCAAAATTGGGACCAGCGATTCAGGGTTTTAAGTGGAATCGGGCAAATCGTTATATAAATTGGTGAGAATATGTCTCTGTGAACCACCAATTTCTTGTTGTAATGTAGATTCGCTCACGAATCACCAAACTTAAATTTGAACTAAAAATTCGGCACTTTTCCACCGATTTATCATTTCCAATACAAATTGGAATCGCTGACAAATCGTCAGACAGTAAAAAGTGTTTATTCAATTTAGTTCATATTCTCTATATATATCATCTATAATCATCAATGTAAAGGTAGAATTCATCAATAATTCATAAATTTGAATAGGATATGTAACAAATAAACTAAATTCATTATTTTATCAATTAAACAAATAAAAGTGCAATAAGGACAATAATTTGCAAAGAATGAAAAATGCAACTCGATCACCCCCTTTATATTTGAAACTATTCCAGAATTAAAGTTCAAAAATATTTCCAAACAAGAGTTAAAAAGTGAGAGAATAAAAATAACTAACTAATCATAATACTAAAACAGAAATAAATATAGGTAATGGGTTGCCTACTAATGAAGTTTTAAAAAAACAATGAATAAAGAAAATATAATTATTCACTCATTTCCATTGATGAGTTAAGTGCCTATATGTGGATATTTAAAGAAAAATTACAATAACAGCTAGTTTCTATTCTTGGAAACATTCCTAACGAATTATGTTTGAGATTAGGCATCATTCTAAAATTTGAAAGTAAATCAAAATAAAGAATATTCCCAAGGAGCTACACTTGAGCTTGGAATCATTTTGAAAGTTAAATTGTTGTTTCCTTTTTGTGAACCTTATCACCCTCCTTCAAGCTGGTGAGTGGAAGGAAATGAACTCCCAGCTTTTCACGAAAAACTTTGAATACACGCTTCAAAATAGGTTTGGTTAAGGAGTGGCTTCAGTACAATCCAATAATATACAATCTAAGCAATTGGCTATGTGGTGGCATGTCATTGGGCCACTTGTAATTAGAATCTAAAGAAAATCAAAAGTAAATACTATGTATTTTTCCTAAAGACCAATCTGCCCCTCCCCTCATCTCTTTTCTCTGCCTCTCCATCTACAGTGAAGAACATAAATGGAAGCGAAAACTGCCAATACAAATCACAAAAAACACCAACCCACATCAAATAAAAAAATACTAGTAATATATAGTTATCTTCGTTGTTCATATTCAATTATTATTACACCTCTAAATTCAACAGACAACATTTATCCCCAAATCAAAGAATTAGGGATTCAACGGTTTTGGGATAAGGTTTAGTGTTTTGCATTATTTCTTGAAACTGCCACTAACACCAATCACAATGCGTGAGCTAGTTAGTGATATTGGATTAGTCCAACAAGATTTTGAGGTGCTTGTTTTGCAAAGAGAACTTGGCATGGCTTGTCCAGACTGATCTATGAGTCCTGTCGCCCCAATTTGTTGCATTTACATCGATCTGCGTAGCTATCTCCTTCACCATAATGAAGACTTGAAGCTGGTTGTTGAGATAGGAATAGATCATATGACTGATATGGAAGGAGATCAATGGAGAGGTGTAGAAAAGAGATGAGGGGAGGGGCATATTGGTCTTTAGGAAAAATACATAGTATTCACTTATGATTTTCTTTTGATTCTAATTACAAGTAACCCAATGACATGCCGCCACATAACCAATTGCTTAGATTGTATATTATTGGATTGTACTGAAGCCGCTTCCATTTGGTGAAAACATCAACGACTTGAAGATGAGATGGGAAAAATTTTGTTACTAATGTACCTGCAGCAACTTTCTCACAAACAAAATGGTAGTCAAGTTCAATGTGCTTGGTACGAGAAAAAATATTGGATTGATTGTCATGTGTAGAGCACTGAGATTGTCACTCAATAATTGAGGAGTCGTAGAGACTGGCATGCCAAAATCATGAAGAAGAAAAGTAATCCATGTAAGTTTAACCACTATGGTGGTAAAGGAACGATACTCAGCTTCAGTGCTGGATCGAGCAACTGTAGGTTGCTTTTTTGAAAACCAGGACACAAAATTTGACCCTATAAATATGCATTATCCTATAGTACTTAATCTAGTAAGTGGACAACAAGCCCAATCTGCATCACAAAAATCATTTAAAGTAAATGCACTTTGAGAAAGAAAACGAAGGTCATAACTTATTGTGCCATTGAGATAACAAAGAATGCACTTGATTGCACAAAGATGTTCAAGTGTAGGTTGGTGAAAATATTGGCACACTTTGTTGACAGCATGAGTGATATTTGGATGACTAAAGGTGAGGTATTAAAGGGCTCTAATAATGCTTCGATATTCAGATTCCTCAACAAGTGTGTGGTCATTAGGTTGAGTAGGGGTTTAAGAGCAATAGGAGTGGATAGGTGAGAGGGAGCGTGCATGTTTGTATGTGTGAGTAGATCTTTAGTATATTTAGACTGTGAGAGAATGATACCACCTAGGTAATAATTCACTTCAATTCCTCAAAAGTAATGAAGGTTACCAAGATCTTAAAGTGCAAACTCATTGCTAAGTTGATGAATAAAATTATTGATAAGGATGTCATTGTTCCCTGTAATAAGAACATCGTAAACATAAACAACTAAAAGAATCAAATCATGTTTATGTCAATATGTAAATAATAAACAATTAGCTTTGCTGCAAGAGAAACCTATAGCTAATAAATATTGTGACGATCTATCAAACCAAGTGCAGGGTGCTTGCTTTAAGCCATAAAGAGATTTGTATAATAAACAAACACGATTAGGATAGGAGGCATCAACAAAGCCCAGTTGTTGTTCCATATACACCGTTTCTTTAAGAAATCCATGGAGAAATGCATTTTTAACATATAATTGCTTAATGGGCCAATGTAAAATGACTATAATTGAGAGTACAGTGCAAATGGTTGTAGGTTTAATGACCGAACTAAATGTTTCTTTATAATCAAGTCCATAAACTTGAGAGAAACTTTTGGGAACAAGACGAGCTTTGTATCGGTTGATAGATCCATTTTCATTATATTTTATTAGATACGTCTACTCGAAGCCAATGATGTTAGTATGAGGAGGTATTGGAACAAGACTCCACGTCCTATTCTTATGAAGGGCTGCAATTTCTTCTTCTATGGTTGTAATCCATATAGGAGATTACAAGGTGGACTTGAGATTTTTTGATTCATGAGAGGATGAAAACTTAGTAGTACTTAAGGCTACACTGTGACAGTTTGGTTTAGGTTTTATAGAACACACATAATCATTCAAATATTTCATAGGATCGCGATCTCGAGTTGGCCACATTGGCAACATAGGCTGTAGTGGTATTGTTGATATTGGTGTAGGTAGTGGTGGTAACGGTATCTATGAGACAAGAGGTGGATCATCATGAACATAGTTGTCTATATCAGGAATAGAGACATTTGAGATATCAGTTTGCAAATCTAAAGTATTGGAGTTAGATTAAGTAGGTGTATCGGAATCATCGCCCTCTAATGGCAAGTATGTGTACTACTAATGTGGGAAGTTGAATTTATTGTATCAGGGCAACAATCAAAGTTTGGCAACTTTGTGTTGGTTGCCTTGCTTGTAGTTGAAGCAATTTTTGAAATATTATCATAAGAGTAAGTATCTCTAACTTTATTAATCCATTCACCTTGATTAGGAAAAGTGGTAACTGCAAATTGTAAAATATTATCGTTTGAAGCTTTATCGATACTAATATAATAAAAACTTTGGGGCACTTTCCATGCTAAGGCTATTTTGCCCCCCAATTTCTTTTTTTCAATTGGTTGAAATATTCTAAGGACAATTATGTAAAAAGAAGAAAATCCTTAGCATTTTAGTCATATCTACTATTCAAACAACAAAAAATCTTTTCCTAAAACATAAGCATTAGTTTTGCAGTTACAGACGATTTGTAATGCAATAGGTTTGTGGTTTTAAAACTACTTCCTCCAACATCTAAAAAACACTACTTCCTCGATCCCATTCGATTTTTAAATTCTATTTTTTTTTGTCATCTATACGAAAAACTCCACTTCCTCTTTCACCGTTTCACCAAAACCGCCAAAACTATATCATCTTTTCATTATTGCTACAATCGACATTAGCTTCTTGATTCCTTTATTGATCGATATTTGAAGCAGAATATATTTCAATACGCCTTGACTAAGAGATTTGTGAAACTGGCAGCGCGCCAATGATGAAGCCGGCTACAATAACTATTCAGTTTCAAGGCCTCATCTCGGTTAGATCCTCGCTGCCTTTTTTGTCATATATTTATAGAAATACGTTTCAGAGATCTATGCAAATTTGATTAGGATATCCAGCCATGCTAAAGCGAGTGGCTTATTTTATTAATATTAAGTGTAACCACACATTATCTCTTCTCTTTGCATAACCATGCGTGTCCGCTGAGAGGTATTCTAATACGGAATCCCCGCCATGTTGTTCACTGTATCAGATTTTCAATAGTAGAAGCAATTACACGTCACATTACATTTTGTTCTAATTGGTTTGATCAGTTACTTTTTTCGTGAAGGATTTTTAAGTTTGGATTGGTTCAACCAATACTTATTATATGGGAGGTATCCATACTTCATTAATTGATGTCTTTCTTTTTTGGATAAGAAAGAGACTTGCCTGATTCGATTCACACACCTTACACCCATAAACCAAGCGCCTAACTATTGGGTCACCCCCACATGGTTTCAGTAATGAATGTCTTTAAGCCCAATTTGGTAAGCCATCAGTCATTGAACATTATATATTTGGTGAATTTACCTTTATGTTTGATATTATTAAATTAGTTGCATTTCATTCTAACTTGGCAATTAATTGATGTATTAAAAAAATTCAAGAAAAAATGTATCAAAAGGAGCAATTAACCAGCGCAATCCATGTTTTAGGTAATTTATTTTATCAATTCATTAGGGTACTTTCATAATATATAAGTATATACTTACGTTAATGTCGTATATATGATCTTAATCTTTTGGAACTATTTATGTATGGATGAACTTGCGAGGGCTAACTCGGGACTGTGCAAATCAAGCGATGCAACAATCCATAACTATTCAATGTGATGGGCTCTAATTGTTTTACCTATGTTGGCCCTTTTTTTTTAGATGGGCGCCTGGTTTTTCTAAATGTGTTACTAGTGAAAGGGCACGTGTGTTGCATGTGAGCTGGAAAGAGGAGATTATTATCTAAATATAAAGTGATAAGATGCTACAATGACCCTAGAGTCACACCTCATGATAACTTAAACTTGCAAAATGTTCTTGTATTACTCTTATGCGACAAAAAAGTATAAAATCAACAACAGATCTACTTGTTGCTATCCCTTTGTATTTTTGTAGTGAAATCAAATTAAACGACAGTGCAAAACCATAATCACATGTTGAAAGTATTCTAAACTTTTGGGTGTTAAGAAAGCTTATTAGCCAAAACATCTTTGATGAGATGGATGAGACATCCCTTGCCAAAAAACAATGTTTGTTGAGGTTGTGGGTTTGACTCATGTTTGTTCATCCATAAAAATATGGAGTAGCAATGCAATCAATTGATAAGATTCACTCAAGATACATAGTTTAATCCCAATACATGGCATTAAATTAAGTTATTGGTGGTCGTGAACAATGTTTGTTGAGGTTGTGAATTCGACTCATATTGCTCATCCATAAAAATATGGAGTAGCAATGCAATCAATTGAGAAGATTCACTCCTCAGGATAAATAGTTTGGGCTCAATACATGGCATTAAATTACTTTACTGGTAGTCGTGGATGCATACACATGTATATATTGCTCTAAACAAATAACAACAATAAATTGCTTTTACTGCATGTGATATAACAACAACAACATAGCCTCTGTCTCAAATTAATTGAGGTCAGTTATATGGATCAAACTCTTCCATTGTACTCCCTGTACAAAAGATGTTAGCGTAAAAACCCCTTCCCTCATGAAAAAAGAGAGCCACATATCACAATTCGAAATCTAAGAAGAAATCTCTTGAACTACACTATTACAATTTATCCATAATCAAGGAAGAATCAATATCTCAACAAATTAAGGGCACAATCCGAACCCATATTTTCTGAGATTCCGAGACAGTGCCATGAAGCCAACAACCTTATGGTATTGTACCATGGCTGTCCCGAATCACCCGACCCTCCCATGCCATAGAGGTTGACTGTTGGATTTGAACGAACCCGTAGGAGGAGCTATCCTCTTGGATGATGAGGATGAGATTAATTGGATAAAGTGGATGATATTATACAAAGGAAAATGATTTGTTGACATTTCTGGTGACACAACTAGTCGCCACGTGTTCAATTTTAAGTGGTTGCTGGTAGAGCCCACCGTAGACTAAAGTTGAACACGTGTGTGCTACATGTGCCGTGCGACCGATTTTTGTCACGGGGAATGACACCATATCATCTTTCATTATATAATTGAAATAATAGAAGAAAATTTCAATCTATTAAATTGTTGTACCTATAAATAAAAAGTCTCTAAAATTTGCATTGTAGCCAAAGTAGCCACAACTGCATTACCAGAAGAGTCTAAACTCTATTATAACTTTGAAAACAAAATTAAACTTAAAAAAAAAAAAAAAAAAAAAAAAAAAAAAAAAAAAAAAACTTAACCACTGGAAATAGATCTGAGTCATTTTTAAAAAGTTTAGAATCTAGGGGAAGAAACTACAAAAAGAATTAATTGGACGTGGCACAGAACACGTAGTATTACCATCAAAGATATGAAAAACTCAATGACAGTGCATGCCATCACTTTCCATCATTAAAGGTGGAATCACGTAGCTTCTCACATTCGAACGAAAATTAAATTTCATACTCCATAGAGATCTTAAAGAGCAATTGGCGGAAGTGAGTTGCATGGCTCTAGTTGAAGGGCGTGCATCTCTGCCATAAGTTTTCCATAGAGATCTTCATGGATGCATGAAGAAAGAAGAAGAAGTTAGTGAAGACCACGTGAAGTAAAAAAGGTAGCAATTAATGAAATATTGATGAAGTGGTTCTTCAATTTTGGGATGTGGAGGTTGGAGAGATCGGTGAGGGGAGTGATACAGGGATTGGTGTAATGACAAAAATCACTTCATTAGGAGTTTAATAAATAAAAAGAGATTACTGTACCCAAGAAAAGCATATTATGTAGATCAAATCCCCTCTCGATGGATTAACCATCGTCTCGCCTCTCATGTGCCATGAAGAGATGACATATGCCTTGCTCACCTCGTCTCCCAAATTCCAACAATTGTTCTGTAATTCGGAAACTGTTTTATTTCGAAAACGTCCGTTTTGGAAACTAAAATCCACTACTTCCCACTCTTTTTGGAAATAACTACTTGTTAGCGATTGACCCCTTCAAATGATTTTCAATCGCCTAAATTTTTGGAAGTAAAGACTTAAATCCGTTGTATTGCCCTTTTACGTATTTTATTCAACCAATCAATAAAAGACTTTTGGGGCACTTTCTTAAAGTCAATGGCCAAATTTTTTATTATAGAATAGATAGATTATTATTATTTTATTATTATTACTAGCCAATGAGCACGTGCAACTATTATTATCTAAGTGTAAAGTGATAAGTTCTACAATGACACTCTAGAGTGTCACACAAAGTCACAACAGGACGAGGTAACGCCACCCAATGTGAGTTTTGGTGTGATTTAGAGCGTATAAGTAGTTGTATCACTTTCTTAAGAAAAATAAGGAAAAAACTTTGAGATACAATTCATGCATTCGTGCATTTTAGATAAATATGTTCTCGAGAAAATATTGGAATGATGATACCATATTGAAAATTGTATAACAATGCCTCCCAAAATTTATTTACTAAAATATTGCTTCACCAATGGATCGATCCAAACGGATCAAAACTAACATCATGATATTAAATTTTTATCACTTGAAAGATGATTACTGCAATGTACTGTAACTGTTATAAAACGAATACAAAAGAACCCTTGTGACCTTGTCCAAAATTTTTTAAAAAAAGTAAAATAAAAGAAAAAAATATATAATATCTTCATTGCCAAAAAGGCACCCGCTGTGAGTATAGGGTGCAATATTATATAGTTGAAGTTGTTCCCGATAAGTAGGGAATGTGATATCTTTACATGAATTCAAAATCAAAATAAAATTGTGGTGGAAATGTTTAATCATAGAGACTATAAATATGTTTTGATACACACAATATCCCAAACGTCTCTAAACTCTGCGTATTGTATTTTAGAACACTCTTCATTCCACCTCATCCAAATAGCCCATAATAGCTTTCTTTCTTTTTTTTGAGGAAAGGAGGCGATGCTCCCGCAGTTTTATTGATAACAAAAACAAAGGGAAATACAGCCCGAAGGGGGTAGATACCCTCACACTTCATGATCCCAGCTTATGGTTTACATAAGAAACTCCCAAATAGCTAGGTTTCAGAAGGCCATAAAAAAAAAAAAAAAAAACCCTTGATGGGATTACAATAAAGAAAACTCCACAGCAAGGCTCGACAACCCTTTAGACATTACAAACCATGATTCGACATAATACTCAAGAGAATTATATATAAAAAAATAAAAATAAAAAACTTAAAAATGTAGCATTACCTTGAAGGATGTTAAATAACTTTCCATACCTTATTCTTCTTATTGTTGCCCCTCCCACTGTAAAAAATATTGATCACCTGTATAAATTGAATAATGAATTCAGTAACCCAAAGGCAACACAAAAAAATGTACAAAGGAAATTTAATGGCTTTTGAGATAACCCAAAGGGGCAACACAAATTCGATAAACGGTTTCACTCTTCATTCATGCATTTTAGATAAGTAATTTAATGGGTATACCGTTAAGATTGGTAGCATCGACATGGTTCGTCCACCCAATTCAGGGAAGCATGGTCATTATCTTAGTTGCTCAAAACCAAAGGCCAAGAAATTATTATTTCTAAGAAAATTGAAAAAAGTGCCACTTAAACAAACAAATTGAGGATTTGAATAAACACTAATAAATAAATAAATAAAACTTATAATTATGTCTTCAACAATGCAATAGCATAAATCATCAACACAAAACCATGATCCCAATGCAACACAAAAACTATTCACTGCCCAATAACCTTCAACGCTTCCATAAAAAAAAGTAAATGGTAGGTATAATTGAAAACTATGATGCAGGGCATCAATTAGTTGGGACATCTTGTTGAAACTTTCAAATCTCAACACATGTACTTACTTTTGTAATGGTGATGCAGGTCTTCAAGAACCTCCGCCATGTTGTTGTTAGCAAACATTCCTCAAAGGAATATGTATACAAATAGAGGAAATTATCACGTACTTCATTTTAGACCAAAAGAATTTACAAAGAAGTTGGAGACCCATCCATGTATGTATTTACAAAAAATATGATGATTAAACCATATAGTCCATCAGCCACCAAAACAGAATAGGCTGCGAAACACCCACACTCCCCAGAGTTTCCACCAAAAGCATCATCACACTTGTAATACTTGAAGATAATTGAGGAGGTGCCTCTGTCCCAAACATTGCCAAACCATCATTTCCTTCCAACTTTAAGAGTCGCTCAACGTGACCACCTCTGCGGAGTTCAGATTGGGCAATCGAGATCGGTGATCACTCCCCAAACCCTAAAATCGGATTTTTGAAGACCAATGGAGTTTTGAAGATTGTGGATTCGATCGATTTCGTCGCATAATGTTTTTTGTTGATTGACGTTTCTTTCATCTTTAGGAAGATCTCTGCATCTTTTTAGGAAGACCTCCATATTGTGAGATCCTTAATATCAGTTATTTTAGGCAGTTGGTAAAATCGACCAAAGAAAGTGGAGAACCCAGCGAGAAAGTTATATAAATTTCGAAATATAGTTTACCGTTTGTTCTTTTTTTGTTTTGTTTTTTTTTTTTCTTGACCAATAAGGAAAAATTGTTAACCAATCAAAAAAAAAGAGATTGAGGGTATTCTTGGAAAGATGAATGCCAAAATGGCTTCACAGTGAAAAGTAGAGGAAAATATTTGTAATAGAATAGATTATTATTACTAGTAAGGAAGCGGCACAATTAATATTTGTTTACAAAAAAGATATAAAAATATCTCAAAATAAATTCAATGATCTCATGTTGTTTTTTTTTATAACCATGAATATGTAAACCATTTTTACCCCCTCTTTAATTACTTTGGTTTGACTAATCTCATAGGAGTTAGTCGGGTGTCTTAACCCTATAACCCGAGAGAAACCGCAGAAATATAATGTCATTATCAAGAATCGAACTCAATTCTTTACCATTGTACACCACACCCCTTGGGGGCATGTTGGTGGTATTTTTTTAGTTTAATGATAGAAAGATTTTCATGTCCATTAGCATTCCACATAAAGTAAGCAAACCAAAAATTGGGGAGATATCAAACTTTTATGGCTATTGATATTCAATTAAAATACACGTTTGCAATATGTATATCCATCACTTGGTTTAAGTGACTTCCATCATTTTGCAAAAAAAAAAAAAAAAGAAAACACAATAAAAAATATAGAACATAAAATTATGTTGTTTTTTTAGGACAACATAGGATTGTGTTTAAAACCATTCAAATCCCTACATATAATATTGATATATTGCAAAGAAAAAAGAAAAGAATTCTTCAAATAACTCAAATCAAAATTGCTTTTCCAGCACCGTGCATTATGCACTTGCCACACTTTTTATTGATGCGAGGAAAGAGTAATTCGGATCTTGTTGCCCACAAGTGTTCTATTCCTAGCATTCGCTCTTCTCCCTGAAGTATTGCCTCCTTCGCGCAGCCTTTCTAGGCTTCTTTGGCGTTGTTGATTGTGGGGCTCGAGTTCGCTATCACTTCTTCAAATGAGCGTCTTTTTTACTATCAACCTCATCCATCCTAGCCACTCTATCATCTTTAGATGACTCTAGCAGTTGTAGCATGTGCAAGGCCTGAGCTCCCAACAGTTCCGATATGAAAGAGTAATTGGAGTGGTTCCCTGGCATTACATGTATATACTTCTCCCTCTGGTGCATCCACCCGTCCCTCACATACTCAATAGGAATCGAAAATTCTGATATCCCATACTCCTTATGATGAAGAGACCCATTCCTACTCGCAACCATCGCAGGGTCGCACCCCAAGAAAAAAGGCTTAATATCTCTATCCGTTACACTCGGCCTCTACAAACCAAGGTTACTCCAATGGGAACGCTCATAGTATTCCCAGTTCCGAAAATTGACCCAATCTATATATATACTCAAGTGTGTATAGATGATGCTCAACCTCTGCCTCGAAGGGAGATAGAAAACACATAAATCTATTAGTTTACTCTGTATTTATCAGATTTACCTTTCATGTAAAGAGTCATACAAATTGGAGTTAGTGTTTATTTCAATGTGAGGAAGCCATAAATCAATCGCCTGCCCAAAAAAACAAACAAAAAAATCTCATGTATAAACAATATATACTACATTGATAATTCAAATTTGTAAAAAAATTATCAAATTAAGAATTACCTCTGAATGTGAATAGGCAAGTTAGATTAGTGTAAGAATGTGAATCAAGTGCAACATCTTCTATTCTTATGGTTTCTGCAAGTTTTTTTTTCCTTTTTTGATTTTACCTTTTCGTCTGTGTAGCAGTTAAGGAGATGTGAGAGAGAAGAAAATAGAGATGGGGTAGTTAAGATAACTATAAAGAAACTAAATAAGAAGATGACACGTTAAAAACTTAAAATAAATTATAGAGGGCATTCTTGGGAGTTTTAGCCAAAAAAGCTTCACTGTCAACTACCCAAGAATCCTCACTATAATAGTATATAGATATAGATTATAATTACTAGTGAGACACTCGCTTCGCACGTGGTATAGACTTAGAGGTCTGGTCAAACTCAAAGACCTCCATAGGGACGTGCGCAGGGTCAGACACAGGGTCAAATGTCATTTGGATCATATGAGACACGTACTTGCTTCAAGTGCAGTCAAATTGGTCATCTTCAGCTTCAATGTCCATTACTGACGAGAGCTCAGCCACAACATCATCAGCAGCAGCGGGAGAGAGTCCAGGTTGTTGTTGAGCCAAATCAGGGAGCTTCTTGCAATCTTGTTGATGGTATGGCTTTCATTTGCAGTACTTTGATGCATACTATGTTTGATTCAGGTTCTACAGTTTCATTTATTTCCGGACAAATGATAGATGCATTAGGGTTGATACCTACTAGGTTTAGTAGACCCTTGATCCTTAGCACAATTGTTGAGGACAAGATATATCCAAACTTGTTGTGTGTTGATTGTTCAGTAGTTATAGAGGGTCACGATTTTCTTGTTGATTTAAGAGTACTAGATTTTCTAGAGTATGATGCATTGTTAGGAATAGACTGGTTAGGAGCTTATCGTGCCCATATTGACTATTATGGGAAGACTATTACGATTCTATTAGCAGATAGTACAGAGATCAGCTTTCAGGGGATAGCTGTTTTATTATAGATCACCAGGGGCAAGGTGGCCACGAGTAGTGAGACCGAGACACTTGTGAGTGTTATGAGCATTGCTGAGAGATTGGAGATTAGTATTGGTGACGTGTCGGTAGTGTGCGAGTCACGAACGTATTTCTGGAGGATCTACCAAGACTACCACCACGAAGAGAGATAGACTTCATCATAGACTTAGTCCTTGGGACTAAACCCATGTCTATACCATTGTATAGGATGGCACCTCGAGAGTTGGAGGAGCTTAGGACTCAATTGGATGAGTTGTTGGAGTTAGGATTCATTAATCCTAGTACATCACCGTGGGATGCGCCAGTGTTGTTTGTGAAGAAGAACGACGACAGCCTAAGGTTATGCAATGATTATAGGCAGAAGAACTGGGTTATTGCAAAGAATAAGTATTTGCTTCCTTGTGTCGATGATCTTTTTGACCAGTTAATGATAACTTAGTGGTTTTTGAAGATTGACCTGATGTCAAGTTATCACCAGCTTAGGATTAGGTCTGAAGATAGATAGAAGACTGCATTTAGTATGAGATACAGCCATTATCAGTTTACGGTCATGCCATTTGGTTAGACTAATGCGCCAGTTATGTTTATGGATCTCATGCATAGAGTACTGAGGACTTATCTGGATGGTTTGTGATTGTGTTCACTGATGATATCCTTATCTACTCCAAGACTCATGAGGATCACAAGGGACATCTTCGGATAGTTCTACAGGCTTAGAGGGATCACCGGTTATTTGCCAAGTTCAATAAGTGATGAGTGTTCATTTAGGCATGATTTAGTATAGATTATTAGGAATTAATGGACTATATTTATCTTGTTTTAAAGTGGTAAATGATTATTTTATGTGTTTCAGGGATTTTACATGAGTCGAACGTTTTTGGAGCAAAAAGCGTGTTATGAACTTAATTGAGTAATGTTCAGTATTTAAACCATAACTTTCACGTCCAAAATCAGAATAACTCACCATTGGTCTTGTTGGAAAGAAGACTTTGAGAAAAACATTTTATACTCACAAGCATCATGAGATACGGATTTGATATGGCTCAAAAGAATGACACACAGTTGGCAAAATTTGGTCAAGTTTCTTAATAACCCATCTTTAGTATAAATGTCATAACTTCCTTCAATCAAATTGAAATGACTTGTCGTTTCCTTTGATGGAAAGTAGACTCCAAGCTGAACATTTTCTTGCTCACAAGCTTCTTTAGATTTAGCCTCTAAATTGTCCAAAATCGCATTGCAAAGCAGAGGAAGTTTTCACGCCGTGAGTCACACCGTGCTTAACAAATTCTCACGGTGTGACTCACATACGTCTAAACCAGAGAGTTCAAAAAAGATGCCGTGAAGACGCCACCAACATGTCGCCACCTTGAAGACTCGAAATTTGGGGATTTTACCTACTTTTCGAGATTGTTAGGTTTTTAACCCACTTTGGCATGTTCCTATAAATACCAATACACTCTCAAACGAAATTAACTTTTGTTTTACTTCCGTTTTACATTAGAAACTAGATTTTGCTTGATTAAGTCTAGCTAATCTCCTTCCTCTAGGTTGAAGGTGGGTCAGTCAAGCTTTACGACTTGGGATTATTTTATGAGGTTTATTTATTTTTAATTCTTTTGATTTTTTTCTATGATCTATTCTCTTTAGTTATGTTTGTAAAAATAGGGTTAGGTTTGATTGTGTGTATAGCGTTGTGCATGCATATTAGATTGATACCCTTAGTCATTGAAGTCGAAACGTTCGTCCTCACGCGGTAGACTCAAACTTGTGACAGTTGGCCATCCGGTCAAGTACCTTAGGGATCTAGGCTAAATCGGGAGCACTAGCGACTCAATTGTCTAAGTGTAGTGCCTTCACAAACTGAGGTAATGCGGCCAACGTGTTAAATCTGGAGCATTAGCGATCAGGTTGCATGTTTGGTTAGGGAAGTAGTCAACAGTCGTACCTTGGCTGCCGACATTTGGAAGTATGAGGAACTGAGTGCATCACCGGGTTTATAGCTGTACTAGATCATAGACTAGTCTCATATCTTTCATAAACCAAGGATTAATGGAATCATTCCTAAGTTGTATGGTGTAAACCGTGAAGCTGAATATATAGATTTTCTTTCATTGCATTACTCTAACTCCAAACTTTTCAAAGTTTCCAAAAGTCTTGAAAATCCCCTGTTTTCTTTTCTCCCTTATAAACCGAAGTCATGAGCCCAGTCCTTGTGGTTCAACCCTGATCTTGCCGCTACTACAGTTTTTTGTAGTTTTCAGTATAGAAATCTGGAATTATATTTGACGTGTTACGACGCGCATCATTAAGTATGAGTTTTGGCTTCTAAAGGTAAGATTTTTTGGGCACGTGGTTGGAGCTAATGGTGTTTCTACAGATCTCGCGAAGATTAGAGCAGTAGTTGACTGGCCTATTCCGACTGCAGTGATAGAGATCAGCAGTTTTCTAGGATTTTCTGGGTATTATCGTCGTTTTGTGTAAGATTTTTCTAAAATTGCTACAGCAATGACTAGACTAACTCAGAAGAATGTGAAGTTTGACTGGGATGAGAATTGTGATCAGACATTTTCTACTCTAAAGGAGAAACTAACGACTCTGCCAGTTCTTGCATTGCTTGAGACAAGGAAGGATTTTGTGGTTACACTGATGCATCGAAGGATGGGATAGGTTGTGTTCTGATGCAGGAGGGCAAAGTGATTGCGTATGCATCTCGATAGTTCAAGGATCATGAGAAGAATTATCCGACGTATGATTTAGAGTTGGCTACCATGGTTTTTGTATTTAAGATTTGGATACATTACCTGTATGGTGTGAGGTTTAATCTATTCACATATCACAAGAGCCTGAAATACATATTCTCTCATAAGGAGTTGAATTTGAGACAGAGGCGTTAGTTAGAGTTCCTGAAAGATTATGATTTTTCACTTGAGTATTATCTTGAGAAGGCCAACGTAGTTGTTGATGCTTTGAGCAGGAGAGGATCTGATGTTAATGTGGTAATATGTCATATGACTTATGAGTATGCGTTACTTGAGGCAGTCGAGATGATGAGTTCAGTTGATATACCGGCTACCACCAGGGCACAAATTTGTGGTCAGATAAAGATGCAGACTATTTCGCTTCAAGTGGTTCTTGAGGGGCAGCAGACGGATAAGTTACACTAGTGGTTAAGTGAAATGGATGATAGTTCAGATTATCCAAATTAGACTCGGTCGACAGGCGCATGTTTAAGGTATCGAGGGCGACTGTGGATTCCATTGGTGACTGATTTATGCATTGAGATACTTCAAGAGGCTCATCGTTCACATTTTTTTGTTCATCCGTGTTAAACTATGATATATGTTGATATGCGACGTCTCTTTTGGTGGGTGGGGATGAAAGTTGATGTTTCAAAGTATATATTAGCGTGTGAGATATGCCAGCGTGTGAAGGCTGAGCATAGGCGACCTAGAGGTTTGCTACAACCTCTTCCCATTCCACAGTGGAAGCGAGAGTGCATTGCTATGGATTTTGTCAATGGCTTGTCTTGATCTCCTTGCGGATATGACAATATCTGGGTTATTATGGATAGACTGACAAAATCTACACATTTTATACCTGTATCCACTACACGTAGGGTTAACAGATTGAACATTCTCTATGACCGTAAGATAGTTAGATTACACAGAGTTCTGATGTCGATTGTATCAGATAGAGGACCATAGTTCATTTTATTATTATGGCAGAGCATGCAAGCTCAGTTTAGCACTAGGCTTGATTTGAGTACAACATACCATCCACAGATAGCCAGATAGTCCGAGAGACTGATTCAGGTGTTAGAAAACATGCTCAAGATGTATGTACTGTAGTACGGAGGATCTTAGAAAAAGTACATTCATTTATGCAAGTTTGCGTACAATAACAGTTTCCAGGCTAGTATTAGCATGGCATCGTTTGAGGCGATGTATAGTCAGCCTTTTTTATCACCATTGTGTTAGGCCAGATATTATTGTTGATCATACTGAGAAGGTACGACGAATTCGTCAAAGACTGAAGGGTGCTCAAGAGAGACAGAAAAAATATTATGACAAGTATCACGACGACCTACAGTACGAAGAGGGAGTCTATGTTTATTTGAAGATTTCACTTCTAATGGGTCACAAGAGGTTCGAAATCAAAAAGCTTGCGCTTAGGTCCATTGGCCCATTCAAGACTGTGAAGAGAGTCGGCAAAGTTGCTTATGAGTTAGAGTTGTTGCCTCAGCTCACCGGAGTTCATCCAGTTTTCCATATCTATATGCTTCGACTAGACAAGTCAAGCGAAGGATGGCGACTGGCAGTAGACTTGAGTCAGATTGACTTGCATGATGATATGACTTATGAGGAGCAGCCAATTCAGTTCATTGGCCCGAATGCAAATTTTGTATGTCCTAGTGCGTGATTTTATTTTTTTTACCGCCACGGATTTGTGTATGAGGTTTCACCTAGGAAAAATAAGAATATTCAGGAAAAGGGTATAATACGGGTAGTTAAACACCATAAATGGTAATTAGTGAATTATCATAATATAATAAATAATTAATATGTAAATATGTTGTGTCCGGGAACACACGACATGCAAGTTGTGAGGTGGTACGGGTCTGATAACGCGAAGTGTAAGCAAGACATGGCTTAGCTGTGAAGTTCAAGTTGCCAAATGGAGTCACTTAAGTGAGTTAGAGTTAGTGGTTGGACATAAGGAGGGTTGTTGGATACGCCCCGAGATACGTAAGTTGGAAGAGATGAATGGGGAGTATATAAACCCACCCCATCACCTTTCTCTCTCCTCTCACTTTTTCTTTCATTTCTCTTCAACAAAAACGGATTGGAAATATTGGGGTTTCATGAGGTTTGAGCTCAAATTCGCGACAAGGGTAGACCGACTACGTGAAAGAAGGTAAGATCCGGACACCTCTCATGATTCCCTACATTTTGGCGCTAGTTTTGGGGGTTTTAATTGCAATGATTTGATATGGTAATTTCGAGAATTCGTGAAAATGGGTTTTAATTGAGGTATTGGGATGATTTGGTGAATCAAATGGTGTTTTGTTGATTAGGTTGGTGATTTTGAAGAGTGTGAAATTTTTGGAGATTTTTTATGTAATTTTCGAATTGCGGTTGTGTCGAGGTTTCAACACAAAATGAAGGTGTTTTAGTATTGTTTTAGACGTCCCTAAGAGATTGGGATAGGCTCGGAACGCGACGACGCGAGCCGGGGTTCCAGAAAGACCTCAGAAATGAGTTCAAGGTGTCACGCCGCAAGGGACACTGTAGAGAGTTTTCCCACACGGCGTCAATTACGGCGTGCAAACTAGAAATGATTTAGGAAATCGACGTTTTAAATGACGTCATAGGCCAAAACCCAGGCGGAATCACCTGAGGCGTCCCAACCAGTGAGATTAAAAACTTACTCTTTATGTTATGCCGTGGGATTTAACCCTTGGCGGTATCTCATGCTGCGTCTGTAATAGTGCAAATTGGATTTTCAAATAATTTTCAAAACTTTTAGGAAACTTTGGGTTTTATCTAGAGTCACATAATGACTCTAATACAAGTAAATTGGGCTTAAATGACTGACGGGTTTTAGGAAAACAAATTAAATAAGTTAGAGATTCGTTAAGATCGGTGTTTGCGCGATTGGCTTGAGGTACATTTGTAGGCCAGTAAAAAGGCGCATAGTAATTCATTTTCCATTATTGTTGTTTCTATTAAATTAAGCCATTTGTTGGAATTTCATTCTTATATTACTTGGTTGAGTGTCTTTGGCGTAAGTGTGACGTGAAGGTTCTCTTGGGTTCATATTAGCAAGGCTAACATGAACATTGTTGCAGATGCGTTGTCCACCCACCTAATATTGAGTTTCACCCCAAGTACTGGATTGTTGTAGATTGTTGTGGATGTGGAAATGGTTGTGGTTATGTTGTGGCTATTGACCACTTATGGGCCTCTTTTAACTCGATAGACACTCAAATTTCATTAATATACTTGTCAGTCTATTTATCATGCAACTTGTGTTATATTCTGTCTTTCAATACCGCATGATTATTAAATTGTTTTATCGGTTATTCATGAATTATTGTTTATGTTCTTCTGGCTATACTTTCAATTTTATCATGTACTCACCATCTAGTTTGTGACAGTAGGTGCAAATAGGGCTGAGATGAGTATGGGTAAACAGCCGATGCTAGCTAAATTCCTCTGAGGACCCTTAGAGCGGTTCTTTCCTTTACTCCACTATAGGTCCTATCTTTTGATTTGTGACTATTGTATATTATGCTTTTGAATACAATGAGATATATTTTGGGATTGAGTGACTAGGGATATCATGTATTATCACATTGCTATATTTGTCACTAGATTAACATGTTTATCCATTCTCAGGGTTTTCATACTATATGTTGTTTCCTGATTTCTCTTTATTGAGTTATTAGTTGATTATAATTGATTTCCGTTGTGAATTACCTGATAAATATATATAATCCAATAACTCACTCTCTTAAATTAATAAGTTAATGATGAATTGGAAATTTGAGGCTGACTAGGATGTATTGACTTCGTGGGTATGAACTCGGGGATCCACGTAGATCTAGGCCGGGCAGGACCTAGTTTTATGGGGAACTGGAGCCGTCACAATTAATATATTCTATAAGAAAAAAATGTGTATTATATTTTTTATATATTTTTTCATCAAAGCTTTTACAGGCGCTCCTATTTTTTCAAGCTTAAGATGGAATTGGATATTGTATATCATTTATTGATGGTATCAAAAGCTTTTACTTCAATGAGAAAAGCCACCAATCTACATAGTATAAGCATAGGAAATGGCCAAATCCATATATCTATATATCTATATTTATATATATAAAGGAATTGTTTCTATGAGAAGCTCCCACAACGCGACACATGACATATGAGAAGCTCTTACAACGTGTCATGTAGCACTATGACGTCATAATTAGGATTTTATAAGAAAATTGTAAAAACCACAAGCCATTAATATTTCTCGCACTTAAATGAGAGGTAGCATGGTAAAAATAGCTACTCTATTTTTAACCAAATCTTTTTTTTAGGTATTTCTACTTTGAATTTTTGAGGCTATTTTTTAGGTGTGAAATGTGCCATTTGTTTTTTGGAGTTTCTATTTTCAATTTTTTGGCCTATTTTTTTTATTTTTTTAATAATTTTCTTTTTTTTTCTCCCATTTCTTAGGAGTTTCTATTTTTCAATTTTTTGGACTATTTTTTAGGTGTGATGCATGCCATTTGTTTTAGGAGTTTCTATTTTCAGTTATTTTGGTCTATTTTTTAGGTATTCTTTTACTAATTAGACGATTCTATGTTGTGGATTTTTTTTTGGAACTTCAATTTGGCTGTTTTTTTGGATTTTTTTTTTAATAGGAGTGTCTATCTACTATTTTTTGCAACACTCATTAGCCCATTTTAATTAAGATTGTAACATATTTCAAAAAATATATATATAACGATTTTATTAACTATATTAGCTATTGTTTCAACTATTTAATAACTATTTTTAGATATGTTTTAGGTATATAAAACCGATTATAATTTAACACAATTTAATAGCTATTTTTAACTATGTTATAGGGAGTATTTAGCAACCCAAATGTAAAAAGCCCCTTCTATTTATTGTCATTTCTTTCATTCTTTTTAATGGAATACAATTTTTTTTGAGAAATCAAATACAATTGGGTTACAAATACACGTACAATTAAACATAGTTTCTAATTAATATTATTTGAACTGTCAATTAGAAAACAAAATAATAATTATGATATTTCTTTATGAGTTTTATTAGGCCTTCTTACAATAAAAAAGGCAACGACTAAAAGGACCCCAATTTTGTGAAATTACCCAATTACCTTTCCATATAAAAGGGTTTTTTACTCACCCATACCCCACTTACCCCAGTCACCTCTCTCTCAAATCGCACTCATCAACAACCCAAATCCGACAAAATCCAAGTAAAACCACATAGATTTGACGTCGTGGGTACATCCATCGTCTCATGCCAATGATTAAATCATTAGATTTAACATTGTCTACAGTTATTGTAAACACCTTCTCAATTTTTCAGTAAAGCAAACACATCTCAACAACCTTACCAAAATCATCAGCATATGACCTTCATTCTCACAAAAATCAATGATTTTCTTTTACAATTTCCAATCATCATTAACATAATGTGCAGTGAGACACATGTAGCTAGTATTTTGCAAAGAAGTCTAAGTATCAGTTGTTAAGCAAACTCTTTGAGAGTTCTTTGTTAAGATATTTTTCAATTTTGCCTTCTCGACATTATACATCTCCAAACAATCTCTAGTAGAAATTCTCCTCTTCATTAACTTGAGTTTGGGTTGTGTAACTCTGCAAAACTTAACAAAGTTTGGATGCTCCATAAAAACAAAAGACAATTCAGCTCCAATTATCAATTCAAGAAGGGCTTCATGACTTAATGTTTGATCAAACTTCCAAACTCCCATTTAACTCTCACCCTCCAACCCTTTAGCTTGGAATTCTATTATCTTTTGTTTCTTACACACTGAGTTCACTTGGCTATGTGGATACTTGGGACATTTATTTAAATGAGTCGTTATTGTACTTGTATCATTCTTGCTATGGCATTGATACTCTTTACTACAATAATTGCAAATTGCAAGTGCTAATTTTCCAAACTCATTTAGAGTAATAGTCCCAAACCTTAAAGGTCGTGCGGTTACCTTTCTCTTCTTGTTGCTTCCTTTTTAATGATAGTAAACTAGAGGAGCTTGGAGAAGCAACAATAGGTTTAACACTTTCAACCTCTATTAGTGTATAACTTGCATCTGCCAATAACATTCCAACTGTTACGTGTTGCAAATCCATCTAAACAACACAAAAAACCATACCATTATTGTTAGAATGAGAATGAACATAAAATAACTAACAAACCCAACTAATCATAGTTAAAAAAAGTTGAATAAGCGATCAAGAAGGAAGAAAAGCAAGCAAATGACACTAATAGAAAAACATATAATAATAATTGACCAACTAATTAGGCAATAAGTAAAAAAAACTAGTAATAATAAAAACTAATTAGGCAATAAAATGTAGAGGAGCAAGAAAATAATAAAAACTAATTAGGCAATAAGTAAAAAAAACTAGTAATTGGGAAAGATTCCCTTGACAAATTAATCAAATTATCCAAGGAGGGACCCCCACTCTTAAGTTGATCTGTTTACTTATTGCCTAATTAGTTTATCTATTTACTTATTGCAAGAAAATAATAAAAATTAATTCGGGAGTTATTTCTCAGTCCAATCTGAATGAAAATCTGAATGAAAAACCGACATGAATGAAAAATAAATAAATAAATAAATCTTTTGGGATCACATTTTAATGTAACAAGCACAATTGTTTTGAGTCATTGCAGATTTACTTGGCTCAGGATTATCGGAAGAAATTTGTCAGTCCAATATGAATTTCAAATACAATGATCTTAAAATAGATACAAAAATATTTGATGCCTCAAATGAGCTTGGACAAGGAAAGCTATGGCACTGTCTATAACGTAAAGTGGAAAATTTTACACCAAAGTAAAAAATGTGTAAAATACTCCAAATTCTAAGTGCTCTTTTAGTTTACACATCTACTTGAATAGGGGATTCTTCCTAATGGAAGGGAGGTTGTTGTAAAGAGGTTGGTTCTCAATGCAAGGCAGTGGATATCTCAATTCTTCAATGAAGTCGATCTAATCAATCAGGT
Source organism: Stephania japonica (assembly GCA_039657345.1). Taxonomy (NCBI): domain Eukaryota; kingdom Viridiplantae; phylum Streptophyta; class Magnoliopsida; order Ranunculales; family Menispermaceae; genus Stephania; species Stephania japonica. The sequence goes on from CM077559.1 coordinate 41,698,198, forward strand.
GCGCCATAAAAACCTAGTAAGGTTATTAGGTTACAGCGTTGATGGATCTGAAAGCCAAACAAAAACCACTTCCATTGACAAGAAAACAAGAAATAAGTACCGAATTCACAATGAAACACTACTTCAACTAGAATCTCCACTAACAACTCACTTTGGAGAACACACAAATCCACCAAACAATCACAAAATCAACACTACTTGAGCTTGAATCTCTACCAACAGCACACAACAAACCATTAATCGATCCACAAAACACACCAAACAAACCTAAAAAGTCAGAATCGAAGAACAGATTTACTAGTTCAACAGATCTCCAACACCACTATAAATCTCTCTCTATATCTCACATGAGCTTCTCAAGCGACACTGATGCGCACGCGGTGAGATAGTCACAAAGATGAGATGATCGATTGAGGGGTTTAGCGAGAAGAGAACAGCAAAGCAGCGAGGAGGGTGTTGCGGTTGTTCGAGTGAGAAAGGAGGCGATCAAGGGCTTCAACGAGAAGAGAAAAGTAAAGTAATGAGGAAGCGTCACGGTTGTTTGAGCGAGAGAGAGGAAGGAGAGAGAGAGAGAAAATAAAAATTGGGGCAAACGTTGTTTACTTTAGGGTTTAATTAGGGTATATATACTATATTTGGTAAAAACCACTAAAATGCCCTTTAGGTTTGATGCACCAAGGTTTTTTAAAGATGAAAACTACCACCAAACTGTGGAATCGCGATTTTTAAGTTTTCTAAACCACCCCCAAATCGTGAATTTAAAAAATTTGACCAAACCAAGCGGTTTGGGCGATTTGGACAGTTTTACAAAAATCAATGCCAACTCCTAATATATACTACTTTTAATTTGACTCAACCGCAACTTGCAAGTAGTTTTTTTTTTATCATAAGTAGTTTTTTTTTATCATAAGCAGTTTTTCTTTTAGAGGCTCTAACACCCAATTCTTTTAGAGGCTCTAACACACAATCTTTTACATCACTAACACTGTACTAAATTAATGAGCTAGCTACCCATGCAGTTGGTAGACAAATGTTAAAGTAAAATGCATTTGACACCTTATTAATGCGAAACCTTTAGATACAGTACTCATGCAAAAAACAAGAGCCCAGCTAAGTGCACCCTACCATTTACTTAGTACACCCGATTATGAGTTGCACTCCAAATACAAATTTTAATTTATAATTTTCCCTTTTATTTTTACCAAAATACCCCTTCATCCGAATCGAAGCACCCAACTCCAAAACTTTGGTCGAGACATCTATTTTAAGTTCGGCAACATATGGCCAAGACCTATCCTCTAGGCTTGGTATTGTTCATACCGACTCTTAGAAGCTAAGCAAACAATGTTTGAAGAACACAACCTCAGCTTCCTCAACTGTGTTTCACAGAGGAGCTTTGGTATTTATATAAGCTTGAATTACATCCCCATCGTACACGTGTAAGGTCCATATTAATACTACTGTAACGACCTAACTAACATTACTCAATGAAAGTGAATTTACATGTTTACCCTTACTACATTTGTTCACTCCTTCATACACTTCTCTGTTCTTCTTCAGTATCTACTGTTTCTCTTCAGTCTTCTTACTTCTCTTCTCTTCAATACTCCTCACTAATTCAGTAGCACCTTCTTCTCTTCTCTTCATCTCTTCTCTTCAATGGTTAACATTTACATCCCCCCGCAAACGTAGGGGAAGTAAAGTAACCCCAAGTTTGTCTTTCAAGTAGTGAAACCGTGAAGAAGAAAGAGCTTTGGTGAAACAATCAGCCACTTGATCATGAGTAGGAACATGATGTACCGAGATCTGACCCTGCAGCACCTGATCTCTGATATAATGTATATCAATTTCCACATGCTTAGTTCGGCTATGAAACACTGGATTATGAGCAAGAGCAGCAGCACTCATATTGTCACACCAAATCATGGGCTTGGCAAGCAAAGGAAATTGTATTTCAGACAGTAATGACTTCAACCAAGATATCTCAGCAGCTACATGTGCTAAAGCTCTATATTCTGCCTCAGTACTTGAACGAGCAACAACACTTTGCTTTTTGGACTGCCAAGAGATCAAGTTAGTACCAAAGTACACAGTATAGCCAGCAATGGATTTCCTGTCTTCAAGAGATGATGCCCAATCAGCATCTGCATATGCAGTTAATAACAGTTGGGAACCAGGTTTGAAACATAAACCATATGCAGCTGATCCTTTTAAGTATCGCAATACCCTTTTTAAGCCCTGCCAATGATACACCGTAGGAGCTTGCTGAAATTGACTAAGTCTGTTAACTATAAATGCAATATCAGGTCGTGTATGAACAACATATTGTAGGCCCCCTAAAAGACTTCGATAAAGTGTAGAATCATGAAATGGAGTTGCAGAATGTGTAGAAAAATCCTTGTTCATTACAGCTGGTGTATCAACTGGTTTAGATGAACACATTCCTGCCTTTTTCAGAAGTGAATGAACATAACTAGTCTGAGTGAGATAAAGACCTCCTGAATCTCTATGCACTTCAAATCCCAGAAACATGTTCAAGTTTCCAATGTCTTTCAATGCGAAGGTGCTATTTAACTTGTCAATAAACTCTTGAACATGATCAGATCTTGCACCTGTGATAATGATATCATCAACATAAACAAGAACATACATCATACTCCCATGATGACGAATAATGAACAAGGAATTATCAGATTGAGAATTTTTAAAACCCCAAGATAACAGTTGATGTCGAAGACGATGAAACCATGCCCTTGGTGCCTGTTTTAAACCATATAAGGCTTTATGTAAGTGACACACCATGGAAGGATTACTGTCATCAATATATCCATCAGGCTGATTAGTATACACCTCTTCTTTCAAATCCCCATTCAAGAAAGCATTATTGATATCTATTTGTCTCAATGTCCAACCAAATGAAACAGCAATGGTGAAAATTACTCTAATAGTCGATGACTTAACAACAGGGCTATAAGTCTCGGAAAAATCAATTCCAGGTACTTGTTTGAAGCCTTTCGCAACCAATCTTGCCTTATATCTATTTATACTTCCATCAGAATTCCTCTTGATGGTAAATATCCATTTGTTACCAACTATATGTTGATGAGGAGAAGATGGAACCAAACTCCAAGTCTTATTAGACATCAAAGCTTGAAATTCTTTGTCCATAGCATCTTTCCAATGAGGAATTAACAATGCTTCCTTTGTAGACTTAGGAATAGTCTCTAAAGCTGAAACAGTAGATACAAACACTTTCTTCTTACTGATTCCAGCTTTCCCTCTTGTCACCATAGAATGAGTATTAAGAGAAACTGGAGGAGGATTAGAATGATTAGATGCATCTCCCGAATTAGAAGATTCTCAAGTAGTAGGAGCGAGAATTAGGTGAATCACCAAGTGTTGAAGAAGAAGACATTGGAGATGTATGATTTGGAGCATGTTGAATATATACAGAAGGTAAAGTAATCCTTGGTTCTTGCTCAGAAGTAGTTACTGATGAAGATGATACTGAAGAATCAGGAAACAATTCCTTATAAGGAAAATCTTCTTCATTGAACAAAACATGCCTGGATATATATACTTTGCCCAAGTAAGTTTAAACAGAGATATAGCCTTTATGATGAGAACTATATCCTAGAAATAAGCATTTCTCAGAACGAAACTGGTATTTGTTGGAATTAAAGGGTCTTGTATATGGAAAACAAGAACAGCCAAAGGCTTTAAGTATCTGATAATCAGGTGAAGTGTGAAACAACTTGAAATAAGGAGAAGTACCTTTTAGTACTCTAGTTGGCAATCTGTTGATAATAAAAACAGATGAAGCACAAGCATGCCACCAAAACTTTAATGGTAAATGAGCTTCAGCTAATAAAGTCAAACTCATTTCCACTATATGCCGATGTTTTCTTTCAATTCTTCCATTTTGTTCATGTGTGTATGGACATGGATGTTGAAAGAATATACCCTGATTATCCAGAAAAGATTGAAAAACTCGAAATTCTCCACCCCAGTCAGACTGTAATCTTTTAATCTTCACTGAAAACTGATTTTCCACTAGAATTTTAAACTTTTGAAAAGTTTGAAGAGCCTCTGATTTAGCTTTAAGTGGATAAATCCATGTAAATCTCGAAAAATCATCCAAGAATGTAATGTAATAATTGAAACCATCAACTGAAGTAACAGGAGCTGGTCCCCAAAGATCAGTATGTATTAATTCCAATATATGAGTACTACAACTGTTTGAGTTTGGAAAGGGTAAAGCATGATGCTTTCCCAAAGGACATACATCACAAAATTCAAATGAAGAACCATACATCTTCACATCTCGATTTTGCAATCTGCATTGCAAAGACACTTGATGAGATGGATGTCCTAGTCTTTTATGCCACGAGAGAGTAGGATGATTGCCTTGATGCATAGAATGACAATCTCCACGCTTTGAACTTCAAGACCCCCTTTATTTGCGTAAATCACTTTGAAACTGATATAATCCATCTTTGAGTGTTCCTTTCAGCAGAATTTCTTTAGTTAAAGAATCCTTCACCAAACAATGTGAGTTAGTAAACTCCACAATCACATCATTATCCTTAGCAAGCTGAGATATACTTAGAAGATTCTTTTTAATTTGAGGAACACATAAAGTATTATGAAACTTTAGTCTTGATTGATCAGATGTGACTTTAGCTGATCCTACACATTCAATTGGTAATGCATTTCCATTTCCAACAAAGAGATAGTCATTACCTGAATAAGGAGAGCAGTTAGTCATTTGTGACTGATCCGGTGTGACATGACTGGTAGCACCACTATCAGCAAACCATGTATTATCATTGATAGCTTCATTAGAAGAGAAATCAGTACTTGTATTACTACCAAGAAAATTATTCCGAGACCCCAGAAAATGAGCACTTGGAGAGTTATGAAAACCTCCTCTTGCATTCTGATTTCCACCTTTGTACTGAAAACCATTTCCTCCATTATTATTGAATCCTTGAGATCCCATGTATTGCATATCTCCTCTGTAATAGCATACATCAGCAGTGTGTCCAACTTTATGACAGATTTGACAAGTTGGTCTATTGTTATTTGGAAATCTAAAACCACTTCTTCCTCTATTATTCCTTCCTCCTCTCCCTCTGTTGTTATTATTTCTGCCACCATATCCACTTTCAAAGTGTTGTTTTCCATTATTCCATGACTGTGAATTCTTTTGTTTCACTTCAACTGCATTCACTTGATTTGATGAATTTGAAATACTCAATGAATTAATGCCAGCCAAGCTCTGCAACTGTTCCAACTTGGCTTCAAAACCTAACAGAGTAGACTGCATTTCTTGCCATGTTAACTCATCTTTTTGTTCAAGAACAGAAGTTATAGGAAGGTATTCACTATCCAATCCAGTCATAGTACATGAAATCATGCCTACAAATCACAAGAAGAGAGTGTGTGGAGAAATGATGATGGGGTGCATAAAACGAGAAAAAAGTGTAGTGGAGTGCACTAATTATAGAAAGGGGCATAAAGGTCATTTTGTAGTAGGATTGACCTTTTTTTAAGCTTAACTTTTTTTAAAGTGCTCTAAGTAAAAATTGGAGTGCACTTAGTCGGGCTCGACAACAAAGACAACAAGTAAATCGCGGTGCTGATCGAGAAGTCATGAATTGGCACAAATGTTGAAAGTTGGGAATCACGGAACTTGCGGACGCATTTTATCTCTTTTAATTTGACTTTGACAATAAAAAGCACATGACTCCATTATGAGATTAGATTTTCTCTCGGTCACCCAATCAGATTATAATAAAAATAGTCAAATGAGATTTATTTCTTCCAATACAGTGTTCGCAAAGTCAACTCAACCAGACAAATATTTACCAAGTTGTGCAATTATAATTATTTTTTAATAAAATTAAATAAAATATCATAACTTATGACGGCCCCTCCCTTAATTTAAAAAATTGTCTGATCTAATCTCATAATTAAGCCCTAAACCTAACCTCGTAGGACTTAACTACGTATTAGTCAGCCTTACAGCCTATTTATCTTATTCCTCGTGTCCGAATCCAATTATAGCATTTAGTGTTAATTAAAGCTTTATTACCATGGTTTGTTATTTAGAGGAAGTATTAGTCATTTAAATATGCGGAAGCTTATAAAATTTGTGCGGAATTAAATTAGTGTATTATGCAGAAGTCAATTGAAAAAAGAAATAAACTAAGTGTAGAAAACCAAGAAATGACATCATATATATCAGATAACCTTAAAATACAAATAAACAGTCTAAGTCTGGTCGGGAAACTAACGCTCAACCCAAATGTAATAAAAGACATAATATCAAATACATACAAAATATCAAAATGGACCTAAAACAAAAGTCGTGTCACGCCACTACTTAGGGAGAATCTCCTATCTTCTCCTTGCGTAGTCGGCTGGTAGATGGATATGCACCCACCTTTATAAAAAGAACGGTGAGTACAAGAAATAAACACTAATCCCCGGTGACAAGTTTAAATTGCATTTCCAAATATAATCAATTGTTATTTAAAAGCATATAACTAGGAAAGCTAGAAAATAAACTATATGCAAGTAAATACCAGAGTTAAACAAGTGAAACTGACACAAGGCTAAGTAGTAGTGAATTAAGTTCGATCGGTAGTGAACCATGTCACTCCAGCTCCATAATCATAAATCACAAGGGACTCTAACCCAAGTGAGTCTAGGGACTCTAACTCCAAGTGTCGTACAGTATCAGGTAATATGTGTTGATATCCCCAGGGACTCGAACCCCGTGAGTCGCGCACACCTCGATCGAGTATGGAACCTAATTACAAAAACTACTTTTTATTTCAAGAAAGACAAAGTATAGAAATGTCAAGGCATGGCACACCTACACACCTAAGCAAATGAGGAATACAAGTCCAATTAAGCAATCATGAGATATTCACTAACCTAAAAGCATGCTATTTATCATTCAAATTATTATTAAAACAACAATAATGGACAAGGCATGAGATAGAGTCAATGAAGTTAACAAGGAAACGGATATCATGCAAGCAAAGAGTCATCAACATGGGCATAGAACACAATCAACACATGATACCAAAATACAATAGCAAATTAGTCCAAAGGGACTGTACAAGAACAACAAGTTAATAGAAATGAAATGTCAAGTAAATTGTCATTGGGTATACTCACATGCAAGCAAATTCCTAATCAATTCGGCCTCCCGTCACCCAAACTCTCGCACTCGAACTCATATGTATCTCCCGAAGTTTGTTGGTGTCAATCTAGGTTATATTAGATGTACATAGTCTTTAAATTAAGCGTTAAGACTATTCGACACCAAAACGATCCAAAATAGCTATACAAATGACTATTATATAAACAAGCCTCTTCTTTTAACCCATTTTTGAAAATTCATGACTTAATTTTGCAAAACTAATGGTTCTAGGTTGTTCATCTCTGTCTTAGCTTTCCAACGATATATGGAGCGTCAAAATTTGAGTTAAAATGAGAAAGTTATGGTGTAAGTAGTGTTACAGGAATTTTAGCAAGCTTGCAGAAATCCTGCTGTTCAGGTCCCTAGCGCACTAGCTAAAATGTCCAACGCGCTGGGTGCAGAAAAAGTTCAGGAAAAATGTAGAATTTCAGTTCTTCAGGTCCCCAGTGCACTGGCTAAAATGCCCAGCACGTTGGGTGCAGAAACCCAGAATTTTCTGAGTTTCTGCAACCGAAATTGACCAACTCCCAGGCCTTTGGATCCCTGTTCTCCACCACCAAGGAATCCAATCACCTCCTCCATAACATACATACACTAGGCACTCCATATTTGCATGCAAACATCAATTGAAACAAAGATTTAGACATGCATTTAAAAGTTTTGGGGAATAACACAAACTTTCAAAAACACTAACTTTGATTCAAAACGAAACAGAAAATTCAAGGCTTTGGTGCTACCCCAAGTGGAATTCGATAAGGAATCCGAATATTCCATTAGAAATTACAAACAAACTTTTTTTCAAGTTTGAAAATCCAAAAATCAGTTTCATAAGGAAAAACCCTAAAAATGGCAAAACTTGTCAAAATCGAAAATTGGAGTTTAAGATGCAAACCAAAGCTTCCATTTTGATTCAAAACAATAGTAAAACATATTCACACTGATTTTATGCAAAAACCCCATGATTTGAACTCAAAAACACTACAAATTGAATGCATGGGAATAAAGAATACTATAGCTAAGGTTGTAGCCATGGTTGGGGTGTTTGAACCTCCTACTCGTGATGATGAAACACTCCTCAAATCTCCCAAGTTTTCTAGCAAGAAACCTTCTCTGATAGCTCTGATTTCTTTTTGTTCATAACATGCATTTTGAAGCAACAAAGAGAGAATTCGGTTTATATAGTTGTTGGGTTCATGAATTGTGCTCTCACATGATCCTATGTTAGTCTCAGGCTTCAAATTAACTCCTACACCCACTAATTTTCTAGCCATGTGACACAACATGCTGACACCAATTCATGGGAGTGTGTGCTCATACGAATCCTGAGGCAAGTCCAATGGTTGTTGATTTATAAACCAAAACTATAGGACTTGATTTAATTATCATTAATACAAATAACCTTAGGCATATAGATAACTCCATAATACATGTAAATCTTTTTATAATTTCATTTTATTATTAAACAAGACTCACCATAGTCTAGTTACCTGACTTCCCGGCTCGCACACAACTCGAGGCGTGTGTCCGCTCTCGTCTCGACGTCTACAACTGCATGAACCGACTTAGTAAGTCTACACATTACGTTACACTAGGCATACAATCAATACAAAAATACCATATACCTCGGCCACGTGCCTCAGTCAACGTGTGCATCACTGTGTGGGTCCCACGTGACGAGTTGGTGATCCTGATTAAGGAAATTAAAACGAGGTTAGAGATTTGGGCAATGACATAGCCTTTCACAGCTTTTGTTGTTATGTATATCCTAACATTTTGATATTTGTTATTATATTTTAAGCTTTCTATATTGTAATTTAATATGTATCCTAACCTACTATTTGTCCAAATTTGATGATGTAGTACTTAAATAATGAGTTTAAAAATAGTTCGTTTTTGTGCAATAATTATGTATATCTCCATGATAGAAATCATGTTTAGGTTAATATGATTAATCTAATATGATTCTGGTGGTGAATGCATGATTAATAATTTGTTTCTTGACTTAATTGCTTGTTATAGAATCGAAATTACTTTTGTTTATATTTCTCATCGTTATTGTCTATTAGTATATTCCTATTTGACAAGAGGTAAACTTTTAATCGGATAAGAATATTTGTAAATCCTATATGTGAGATATATAACAAATTCGTATTGGATCACGATTCCAAGTATCTTAAATTATAATTAGATTAGGATAAAATATTAAGTTATTAGTGGACCCATATTAATTAAAAATGTTTTAATTAATTTTCGGTATTAAAAATAAGGGGCAGTTTTGGCCAATTTGATTGACTAAAATAATGAGAAATTTTAGGCGATTTTCAATTTTCATAATTGGAATTTGTTGTCAAAAAAATAGGGGGTGCAGCCCCCTATTTATGGTATTGTTGCCTATATACAGATTACTTTCCCAGGTTTTCCACATTAGGACTTGTGCTCCATTTGGTAATGAAATATATATATATATATATATATATATATATATATATATATACCATCGTGCTAACTGATGTAAAACATAAAATAATGTGTAAATTACAAACTACTAGACAAGTTAGCACCAAAATATGAGGATGTTGACGTGGATGAGCGCAGTGGAGCGTGGGACTCACCGATCAGAGCGACGTGGTAGGTGTTGCCGGGCCTGCAGGTGGGGAGCAGGTCCCCACATTGCACTTAATCTACTTTCTTTCTTTTTGTATCTTAAGGATGTAAAGAATGTATAACTATCATGTTAAGATATTAAACAATGAAATCTTTGTTAAAATCTCTAGGTTGGTTTATTAATGTGAATTTGTTCAAGACAATACCACATACCAAGCACAACCAATTTCAAGTGGCTTGGAATGGATAAGATATCATCAACCATATTATAACTCGTATGTACTTAAAAGATTTGTGGGAAGTCAAGGGCATTGCAACTGCACACAAGAAAAAGAATCATGAAAAAAGTATAAAAATCCTTACAATCCTCACATTAAAAATGTCTATCAATTATCATTGAGTTCTCACAACAACTCTCAATCACGTTAAGATCAAGAGATTGATGAACAATCACCTCTTACATTTCTAGACCAAATAATAAGAAAAATGGTTGAGCAGAGTGAGCATGATCTTAAGAAACATAAAGAAAGATTAAAATTGTCTACAGAATCATTTAACATGAAGGTAAAATAAGAGGATCAAGCATTCCTGAATTTGGACTAGAATTTAGAGGAAATTGCAATATTTGTAAATTAAAGGCAATAGGTTGTGGTTGATTCCAAGGACAAGAAAGTGGAGGAGTTGTTATCGAGTGAGGAAGCATGTCATGAAGCATATGTAGCGATAGAGGAGCCCAATCAAGAGGATTGCAACATTGTTGATGTTTCAGGTATAGATGATTCACCTGACCATGTTAGAAAAGAGAGTCACATTGAGGATATTTAACCACATGATAGTGGTGTTAATTTAGAGAAATTTGAGACAATAATGAAATATAAAAGCAATAAAAACTTAGGATCAAATATTACGAAGTTTGAGCAAGAGACAATCAATTTTGTAGTATCACCGCACCATTTCAACAAGAACTGCAAGATCAATAGAATGGTAATCAAATTGGGATTTATTTAGAGATGTTTGATAAGATTTTTAAGAAAATCCCTTTTGTTAAAGTATGGCAAGGCATGCTCAATTACATGAGGTTTTTGAAGGATAAGGTAGCTTTGACGGCCCTAGTTTCTGATAAATCTAAGTCCTGCCCAGCCTAAACCTACGTGGCCAAGTCCTTACTCGCGAAGTCAACGCATCCTAGTCAGTTTCAAATCCTCATATTCATCATTAACTTATCAATTTAAAAGTGAGAGTTATAGGATTATATAATTATCAAGAAATTTGCAAGAGAAATCAACTATAATCAACAAATAACTCAATAAGGGAATATCAGGAATACAACCTATAATGGGGAAACCCTGAGAAATGGATAAACATGTAGATCTGGTGACAAAGTACAACAATGCGATAATACATGATATCAGTGACGGCCCCAGTTTTCAAACTTTAAACTGGGTCTCGCTCGGCTTAGACTTACATGAAACTCCGAGCCCACCTCAACGAATCATGCAAAGCTAGTCAGCCTTTCCTTACCAATTACCATTCATTTACAAGTTTAGAACATTGATTAATGAGTTATCATCAATATAGCAGAAGCAAAAGCTCAAACAATCAAATAATCACAACTATATTAAAATAAGACATCATAAAGTGTGGAAACCACGTATATGTATATCATCATAAATAATCAATCAAAGTAGAACAACATATCGATATGCATGCCCAACATTTCTCACATACCCAAACCCATGTTCCAAAACAACATATATATATATACAATAATACAAAAAATCACCTAATCAGTCATGTGGAAAGGGGTGCTCTGGTATCCTCAACGCAAATCTTCCCTTGCTAGTCTGTGGATCTGCCTCCATCAAACACAAAAATGACGAGCCTAGGTAAGTAACGCCAAGCAGGATATAAATACAGTATTTCGAAATAAATAAATCAGTCTAATACATGCAGATGAAAAGAAAGGAACAGGGAGCGCATGTATACACAAGACTGTAATTAAATCAATCCAATATGGAGTGTCTGGAATATGAAAACAGAATAGCAAGGAGTGCCGACCAAAAGGTCATTGAGTTGCGGTAAAGCCCAGCAGACTTGGGTTCAGGACAAGAACATGGCCTACCAGCCTTAACCCTTGCGACTATGAGACATCCACAAACCTAGATAAGAGCCCCCAACGTACACTCAATTCGTAGATATCAATAGCATCCAGATAAAAGCTCACATCTTAGGTAAAAGTAACCGTAACTCCCTTTCCAGTGGACCACTCAACCAACAAGGATTCCAATAAATTAAAGTGATAAACAGAGCAATAATAACAAATTAAAGCTCAAGAAATAACTTTAAAATTTCTTCACTAGTTTACCTACCTATATCCAAGCTAACACACACTCAACGGACCCCGATACGTCTCTTAAGACCTCCCGAGTGTCCCATTGATGTTCAAAATCCCTTATATTAATTTGAAATTCCCGTTAATTACCTTCATTCTATCCAATTTTTCATTATTTTATTTGTTCGCCTAATTGGGTCAATTACTTGGTTATTGGGTCGTATTTGGACCCATTTGGATACCCAAGAGATCTACGAAAGTTTCCAAAATATTTATAAAAATTTTCCCCTGTGAACAATGTCACCGCGTTGGGACACCGTAGTGTTCATTGGCTTGGACAGCATCTCCACGAAGTGAGAATGGGGCTAACTGCCTAACACGTCGTGGGTAGCGCCTTGGGGTCTTTACATTGGACAACGCCCTCGCGGCGTGAACCCTAAAGCCTCTGCTCTAGACACCATGAGTGGCATCGTGAACTCGAATGCTCACAGCGTCGCTCGCGACGTCCAATCCAGAAGGCCTCTATTACAAGGTTTTAGATACCGCAACTCACGTCGTCGTGCTTCGAGTCTATCCCAACTTCGATTAAACCTTCGATACAACGCCAAGCCACCTTCGGCTCGGGTCAAAACACGACCAAATCATCCGATTTCGAAAATCATCCAAAAATCCCAAAAATTCAGAAAAACACTCCAACTCTCAAAGTCTGCTTCACAAATCACTTATTGATCATCCATTACACACCACTTCCATCAAAACATAGCATAAAACTGATTTTTCACAAATTGTCATCCGAAATACTCACAACGAAAACCCACAAAAATATTGTCAAAATGTAAATAATGACGTGGAGAGTCGAAATCTCACCTTAGAATTCGTGTTTGAGTGTCTCTTTGGCATCAACTCGAGGCAAAACCCCCGGAATCCCACCGTTCTTCACTTTGAATCGATGAAAAGAGAGAAAGATGAGATATAGATGAGAGAGAAAAGGTAGTGATGGGCTTTATACACCCCTCTTCATCTCAACTCACACACGGATCCCGAGACAAATCCCCTGGCTATTATTTGGTCCATCCACCAACCTTAACACTCACAAATGACTCCAATAGGTGACATAATCACTCTACTTAGTGATTTCTTGCACAATACTCGCGTTTTCGAATCCGTTTCGAACCACGACTCGCTCGTTGCGTAATCCAGGATGTACCAACATATTAAGTGCGCTTTCAACTTTTAATTATTATTTATTTTGCATTTTTGCCAATGTTTTTAATTCATTTAGTCATCCAAAATGCTAATTACCCGACCAACGTTCACCTGAAAACCCGTTATTTCACGTAACCCTCAAGTTGAACCGTTCCCCATACCAACGCACCCACTCAAATGTCCTCACACGTCTGGGGCATTGGCACTCGCATTCAGGTAATACAATATAATACAAAACATCAAACAAAAATAACATACCTCAGCGTCAACGACCGAGAATTAAACGACTGTATCATTGCAAATAGGCCCACGTACGACCTAAATTAACATGTGGCACAAGTTAGAATTTAGGGTTGTTACAGTTTTCCAACTAATTGAAATTTCGTCCACGAAATTAAAACAAACTAACATAAAGACTTACTGAATCAGAAGAGGTAGGGAAAATACTAGCGCATATAGAACTCAAGCTCCCACATCAATTCCTCATCCCCGTGGTGCTGCCACTTCATTAGGACTGACGGGATCTCCTTGTTTCTCATAATCTTCACCTTCCAGTCCATATTTGAATAGGCTGCTCATTATAGGTGATGTCCTCCCTCAAGTCTATCTGGCTCAGGTCCACCATCGGTCGCTTGCCCTCTCTCGACCTATCCACTCTGAGCATAGAAATGTGAAATCTAGGGTGAACTCTAGACAACTGAGGTGGCAACTCCAACTAATATGCAACTCTGAATGAACCAATAAAATTTGGCGCAAGCTTCCCTCTAATCCTAAACCACACCGTCAGGTAAATGTAGTCCCCGACCTTGTAATCTAACTCCCTGTGATATAAGTCATAATATCTCTTTTGCCTCTCTTGTGCACATTTCAACCTCAATCTAATCAGGCGTATCTTCTCTGTGTGATCTGTGACGGCCCTTGTGACGGCCCCGAATTCCACAACCCTAGAATCGGGCGCCGCCGGGCCTGGACCCGCGCGAACCCCCGAACCAATCCCGACGAGTCGCGCGGGGCCAGTGAGCCTATCATTACCATTCAATTGTTTATTAATCATTTGAGAGTGAAGTCAATTAATTAGCGAGTTATCAAAGTAATAAGCGGAAGCAATTAATCTCAACTAATAAATCAACTTCGAAAGCTCTAAGTTAGGACAAAAACTTAAGATGTGGGAACCCCGTATACCATATATATATACCATGTAAAGCAAGGAGAGTATCATCCAAGTCTTAATATCCAAAAAGATCTCTCAACCCATAACCCCATGTACAAAAAATAATTTAAGTAGCTAATACACTAAAAGAATGTCACCTATATCAGCAGAGGAGGGCCGCTCAAAGTATATCACCTAACTGTGTGGCCTTTCCTTTGCTGGACTGTAGATCTGCACTCGGTCAAACACAAGAATGACGAGTCCAGGTAAGTAACGCCAAGCAGGAACAACAATAATTACAGTATTTCGAATTTAAATAAATGAGCAGTCAATTCATGCAGATAAATAGAAAAGGACAAGGAGCGCATGAATATATAAAGACTGTGAATATATAAATAAGCAATCGAAATTGAGTGTCCCGGAATACAAGGGAAAGGCACAAGTGGTCCCGACCAATTAAAGTCGTTAGGCCGAGGACAAAATCTCCTCAAAGGCTAGGAGTCGAGGACGAGAATCTCCTCTAAGACCCTACGCGAGTGCGAGTCCCCAACAATCTGGTGGAGAACTCTCACCCCGTATATGTCATTACAATTAATCATGTATCCCCAGCCGTAAACTCCGGTATAATACACCGCGAGCCCGAAATTCTGCAAGGATCACGCTTGACACACTTGCCTCAGGACAACTCAAAAGGAATGGAATGACAAGATAGTATTGAAACAATATCAATAAATAATTAAAAGCTCAAGAAATACTTGTGGTGTTCCTCACTGGTTTACTTACCTCGATCCAAGCTAATTCGCGCTAACACGGACTCAGAAACGCCCCTTACGGTCCCCGTGTGTACAATAATCCTGATAATGCAATTTATATTAATTTTCTTAATTTCCTATGATTTTTCCAAATTTCTAGGTATTTTTGCCAAATTTCACGTTTTCCAAGGTAAAAACCCCGACATAACGTCTCGCAAAAATCCCGAATATTTTACTTTTTGTAGAAATTTTCAAATTTCTCTTTATTTGATGAAAATATAATTTTCTGGAATTTTCTAAAATTTTTCCTGAATTTTTCCTATTTTTCTGGAATTTATTTCAATTAAAATCAATTTTAATATATTTAATCAAAATAAATAATTTTTATTAATATAATATATATAGGTGGGTCGCGGGTCGGGTCTGACCCGACCCGGCTGGTCGGTCAGACCGGCTTGATCGGTCTGACCGGTCAAACCGGGTTTGACCGGTTCTCACTGGGTCAAACCCAGTCGACCCAAATGAATGGGCGGGTCACCTTGACCCGCCCGGTTTCCTTTCTTCTTCATTCATTCTTTGTGTTTGCTGGAAAATCCAGCAAACACAAAGCAGCATCATCATCATCATTTTTTTTTTTTTTTTTTTTTTTTTTTTTTTTTTTTTTTTTTTTTTTTTTACAACAAACAACAACATTACAATATATAACAATACAACAATTAACACACACTTCACCATCATCATCACCACCCTTTTCACCATTCAAATCCACAATCCCCTAAACGACAACTTTGACAAAAATCTCGAAATCGACCACAACTACACACCAACAACGAAATCAATCCTTACCTGAATCTCGCCTTGACGTCGCGTCCACGGTCTCCGCGAACCACCGCCATCCTCTCCTTGATTTCTCCTTCTCTTGGTCGATCTCTCTCTTTCTCTCAAATTTTTTCTTACTCTAAATGACGACTGTGGTGGCGGTGGTTGTGATGAAATTTGGGTATTTTGGTCAAATGACCAAAATACCCCTCACCCTTATCCACACACTTTACAACTTTATTGCCCTTTTGGTCTTTTCACAATCTCACCTACCAACTTTGCTAACTCAATTGGGTGACTTAGTTGACTTTTGGTCTTTCACTCTAGCCTCTCCACCACATCTTTTGTACAACCCGAACTCGACCCGCGCCGAACTACGCGTGTCTTGCGCACTTGGTTGAATTGTGTACCAATTGTTTCGATAAATTTGAATTTGTATTTTATCAGTGTTTTTAATTAAGTTTTGTTCCTCGGACTACCAATACTCGTACACAACGCCTTTACACGTAAAAAAAAACTTGAAATTGCACAAATAAAATATAATATAATACAAACATCATACAAAACTAACATACCTCGGCGTCGACGTCCGAGAATTGATGACTGTACCACGGCGTGGGCCCACGTATCACCTATTTTGACACGTGGCATAGGTTAAATTTTTTAGGGTCGTTACAGCCCTAGTTTCCAAACCTTCAACTAGGCCCCGCCTAGCCTAGACTTACGTCAAACTTTGAGCTCGTCTCGACGAGTCACGCAAGACTAGTCAGCCTTAACTTATCATTTACCATTCATTTACAAATTTATAATATTGATTAGTGATTTATCATCAATATAGCGAAAGTAAAAGCTCAAACTAATCAAGTAATCATAACCATATAAAGATAAGACATCCTAGAGTGTGAAAACCCCGCATATGTATATCATCATAAATAATAAGTCAGAGGAGAACAACCCAATAGATATAAATGCCCAGAATCTCTCACATACCAAAACCCATGTTTCAAAACAAGATATATATATATATATATACAATAATACAAAAATCACATACTCAGCCAAGTGGAAAGGCGTTCTCTAGTATCCTAAAAGAAAATCTTTATGCTCTAGAGGCTTCCCCTTGCTTGACTGTAGATTTGCACTTCGTCAAACAAAAGAATGACGAGCCCAAGTAAGTAACGCCAAGCAGAACAATAATACAACATTTCAAAATAAATAAACATCAGTCCATATTCATGCTGAAAGAAAGAAAGGAATAAGGAATGCATGAACGTATAAGATTGTGAATAGATCAATCAAAAAGTGAATGTCTGAGTTACGAAATAGAATAGCAAGGAGTCCCAACAACAGTTGTTGAGTCGAGGTAAAACCTACAAGACTCGGGTTCAGGACGAGAACACAGCCTACCAGCCCTAACCCTTGCGACTGTGAGATATCCAAAGACCCAGATAAGAGCCCCCAGCATACACTCAACTAGGAGATATCAACAACATCTAGATAAGAGCTCACATCGCAGGTAAAAGTAACCATAACTCCCTTGCTAGTGGACCACTCAACCAACAGAGATTCCAAAAATATAATGATAAACAGAGCAATAACAACAAATTAAAGCTCAAGAAATAATTGTAAAAGTTCTTACTGGTTTACTTACTTGTAATCCAACTAATACGCACTCAACGAACCCACTAACACATCTCCTATGACCTCCCATGTCCCGTCAATGTTCAAAATCCCTAATATACATTTAAATTGAAATTCCAATTAATTACCCTCATTCTATCCAATTATCCATCATTTTATTCGTTCACCCATTTGGGTCGATTACCCGAGTATTAGGTCGTATTTGGACCCATTTGGATACTCGAGAGATCCCAAAAAGTTTTCAAAAATTTTATAAAAAATTGCCCCTGTGAATAGTGCCACGTCGCCAGGACGCCGTGACGTCCATTGGCTTGGGTGACGTCTCCACGACGTCAAAAATGAGTTCTCTGCCCAACACACTGTGGGTGACGTCGTGACCTCAATGGTCGTGGTGGCGTTCTCACGGCATGGGCCCTAAGGCCTCTGCTCAAGACGCCGTGAGCTGGAATGCTCAAGGCGTCGCCATGGCATCTGATTCATAACGACTCTGTAACGGGGTTTTTGACACCCCAACTCGCGTCGCCGTGCTTTGAGTCTATCCCAACTTCGACTAAACATCCAATACAATGCCAAACCACCCTTGGCTCACATCAAAACTTGACCAAACCATTGGCAATAAATGCTTACGGTGTCCCTTGCGACGTGGGCCCTGCACGCCCTTTTCGGGGTTTTTTGAAACCCCGGCTCGCGTCGCCACACTTCAAGCCTATCTCAAACTCTTAGGGACGTTCGTGACTATCCCAAACCACCTTCGGTTCACGTCAAAACCTCGACAAACCATTGATTTCAAAAAATCATTAAAAATTCCCCAAAAATTCCACAACGTCTCCAATAACCAAACCAATTCACAAATCATCAATAATTCATCCATTTGATCAATAAACTATCATATAATCTCATTTCCAACATTTCTCAAAAATCTCGTCCGAAATCGTTGCGATGAAAACCCACAAAATTACGACCAAAACGTAGATACGCACGTGTATAACGGGGATCTCACCTCAAAATTCGAGATTGGTCGATCCTTTGACGTCAAATCATGTCGAAAACTCCCGGAACTCACTCACGTTTTCGTTCATTAGTTGAGATGGAAATGAGAAATGAGAAATGAGAGATGAGAGAGAAAAGGTGATGATTTCCTTTATATACCACTCCATCATCTACACACACATGAATCTCGAGGCACATCCCTTGGCCCCTTTTACTCCATCCAACAACCTTGACACAACAATTGTGACTTCAATGAGTAACTCACATCAATACCTCACCATTTTCTCGTACAATACTTGCATTTCTGGACCCGTTCCGTACTACTACTCGCTCGACGCGTAATCTTGAGCGTATCAACATATCAAACGTGATATACCACTTTTAATTATTATTTATTTTTATATTTAGTCTACGTTTCTAATTCATTAAATCCCCCGGACTGCTAATTACCCGACAACTGTTCGTCCGAAACATGTTATTCACGTTCCCATCGAGCGGAACCCGTTTCCCAACACCAACGCTCACACTCAAATGTCCTCACACATTTGGGATATTGAAATTTACATTCAGGTAATAAAATATAATACAAACACCAAACAAAAATAACATACCTTGTCGTCGATGACCAAGAATTGAACAATTGTATCACAGCAAATGGGCCCATGTACAACCTAAATTGACACGTGGCACGAGTTAAGTTTTAGGGTCGTTACATCGACGGCCGCCAACGTGCCGGGGGATGGTTTGGAAGGCATTGAAAGACAATGAAAACACCAATGTTAAGAGCCTTTTAGAGAGATAGGGAGAAAAAGAAGGAAATATAGATTTGGATTAAATTCTTCTTCCCTTTTCATTCATGTAAACAACTTAAATACTGTAGAAACCCTAATTTATGTCTCGCACACACAACACATGGCGCTTGTACAATCAAGCAAGGCAAAACGATAAACTTTATACATGGATAAGGCTTTTAAGCAAATTGATTCATATGCTCCTAAGCGACATAGTCTTTAAGTTGATTGGGTTTGTGTACAGTATTTTTGGGCCTATGTAATGCCTCTGGATTAATTGTATTATTTTTTCCCTGGCCCATTAGATGGGTTTGCATTATAGGGTTAGCCCGACCCATAACAGAATCGAAACGCGATCACCCGAGGTCTTTCCTTTTTGTTAAGTGATGTCTTTACCATCTCACATAAGAGGCTAATTTGCTACATATATATGTTATCGCTAATAGATCCATGGCTGCATCGCCCTATTATAAAGTTCCAATACACCTCAGCACAATGTTGGATTAGTTAGCTTCACCCTCTAATTAAAAATAGAGCTCGAAGTAGACAATGTCTATTTTATTTTTACGCCAGACCTATACATTACAAATTCACAACGATATTGCAGAAAAGCGTAAGTTTTATGACAGTATGAAGATTTTGAGTCTTCGAAATGATATTTAGTGATAGGAAAATGGATACAATGACTAAGCACCTTTCATTATATATATATATATATATATATATATATATATATATACTTTGTATGATAGGATCAAGGGCAAAGCTAAACTTTAGGTGGAAGGGGGGCCAACCTTCATATGAAAAAAAAATTTGCAAATTTAGTACATATAAAATAAGGCAGCGACTATTCGGAAACCCATTTTTTGCTCCTTTTACCCCATTACTTCATTGTACCCCAGTTTTGAATTTTTTTTTACGTCGTTTACCACAATTTTTTTCATAATTCCAAAAATATCCCCACCATTAACAAATCAAACCCCATCTTGAACAAATCTTCTCAACCCATCGTACTCCATAACCAAACTCGTTACCACCCTCATTCTTTCATTTTTCTGGCCTTATCAAACACTCACTTAAGGTCATCGGTGCATTAGGAGTGTTTTAGTAACTTGAAACCCACCGGATCTATGTATGGGACCACCATGATTATCTTCATTTTTTTTTGGTCTTTTGAATAACTTATTTGCCCTAAAACTTTGTGGGTTTTGTTCCACATGAGATTCCTAGTGTATTGGTGACATTTTTATGAACTTTGTGGGTTTTCTTGGTTTTCAGTTGGAGGTATCGAAATGTACAGCCGCACAGGGCCAAGACCTTGTAAAGGGTCTCAACCAGGTTTAGCCGAGAGGGTTGGGAAGGTATCGACCACACTCAACTGACATACTTTTATTGGTATCGGTTCATCAAAACCAAGGCTAATGAATGTTTATCGGTCATGTGCAGCCGTTACATTAACAGATCTTGCAGTTTCATTCCTCCGATACTCTAGTATATATAGAATAAGTAGACTATTATCGGGTGCACACAACAATTCAGTGGGGTATGACTAGCATATCAGCGACTAGAGTGCAAAGTATTGAGTGTATATTGGAAATCTTCGACCGAAACACTGGAGTGAGTTTGAGTGGTGTCTATTAGGGTAGCGTACAGAGAGCAATTCGATAGGATACAAGCAGCATTTCGACACAGCAGGGCCGATACTTACAAATGCTTCTCACTCACAAAAAACTGGCATGAAACTATGGGTCTCGGCCAACATACACCGCTATGTACTGTATATTGTCGGACACACAGGACCGAGACGCATGTTATACATCTCAGTTCTGTGTGTTTGGACATCATGAGTGACAGAACAAAAAAATCTAACTTCCAACCAGACGAAAAAGTCTTGAAAACACCAAAAATTATCTTGTAGTGCTCAGGTTTACTTTGTTTTGGTGATTCCTTCAACATTTTTCTCCCTACAATGCACCAATCAACATTAAACTCGAAGCCCTAAAAATAAAATAAAAAAATGCAATAACCCCAGAACAGTGAAATAACCACCAAATGACCCAAAAAAACCAAAAAAAAGGGAATCGACTAGATAATGAATTTATCGAGTTTATTTTGTGTGGTTTCACACTTATTTGGTCAGTCGGGGGTTGAGTGTGGGGGTGGAGTTCGTGGTTTTCCTCTTGCTTGAAAAAAAAACTCGTGGGAGTTATGGGATATGAGGGAGTAAAACATCTTTATATATGGAGGCATCAAATACATTTCAAAGAGGGTAAAAAAATTCAAAAACGAGGTATAAAAAGTAAAAAGTGGGGTCTGAATAGTCGTTGCCTAAAATAAACATGTTGTAAAATCGCATGTAATTATGTACCATATGATATGGTTATATATAATTTTTTTTATCAACCTGTGTATGTATTCTCCTTGCAATGCAAATGAGATCTCTTTTTGAAGATTTTTTTCTACTTTATTGAGTTGGATCCATGTACCGACTAAAACTAATTTGAGATTAAGGCTATCATGTTGTTGAAAATCCAAACTCTTTCACAACAAAGATTTTTTTTTCTTTGAAGCAATAATTTTTATTAATAAGAGAATGACATTACATGCTTTATAAATACTTTTTTTAGGACGCTTTATAAATACTTGTTTGTGAACACTACTAATTAATGTTCAGACTTATACATGTACATACATTATTTTGGATTAATTTCATAGAGGTCATCCAACCTTGTTTATTGTAACACTTTGGTCACAAACGTTTAATTTGTAACAAGAAAATTATTGTACTTTTGCAAAACTTTCAAGAAAGTCACACATGGATGATGTGGAAATGGTGACATGGAAGTGTGCAACTCAAGAATGATCTGATAGTCGTAAATGGTTGTTTTTTAAAAGAAGTTTAATTTCTTTGTTATTAAAATTTATGAAAAATAAAGCAAAACTCGAGGAAGATCAAACGACCCCTGCTCATCTTCTTCAACAAAAACAATTACAACCTTCCACATGGTGGTGGGTAGGTTACTCGACGCCACTTCAGGGGTGGTGAACGAGATGCGGTGGGGGTCGGAGAGTAAGAGAGGAGTAGCTTAGCACGACGAAGAGAGGGGTGAATTGACAACCCCACACTCTCTTCAAGAACCCAAACCTCACAAAAAAACCCAATGCGCTCCAACCACCCCTTTTAGTGAGGAACCCATTAAACAATAAGAGTACAAAACCATTGAAGTTTGAATTGAATATATATGTTATGTTAGTTGTTCAACAACGATTGAGGGTTTAAGGTTTGGTTGCACAAATTGAATCAATCCTAGAGAGAGAAAGGGGGAAATGGTGAATCTAAGGTGTTATCTGTATATAAGCATTAGAGAAGAGCTTGAAAGGCGGATAGTGGTGAAGTTTGTATAGCAATTCTGACGGCCCCGCTTCTAATCTAGGGCACCGTCCGGCCTAATCCCGTAATTAAGCCCTAATAACAACACATAGGACCCGATTACTAATTAGTCAGCCTATACTACCTGTGTTCTCTTGTTTAAACAATTATTTTATTTAGCGGAAGTCTTTAATATTTTAGCGGAAATTTTCTTTTAAAAATCCTAAGTGTGGAAACCAGGAAATAACGATCACCATATATATGCAAGTAAACGGCGAACATATATAAACAAAGTGAAAGCCAAAAGTCGGGTAATCTAACGCTCATCCCAATAACATCCCAAAGGATAAAGACATAAGTAAACATAATACAAAAAGTACCCTACATGTACGGGCAGCTACGCGCTCGGAGCTCAGAGGTAGTTGTCGATCTTCTCCTTGCCGGCTGGTGTCTTGCTCGATGGACCTACACCCACCGTCACAAACTAGACGGTGAGTATAGTGATATTTAAGTGATAACTGGGGAAATCTAATACTACATTTTCAATTTAAACAAAAGGTATTTAAAAGCATATGTAGCTGAAGAAATGCTGAATAAATAATGCAAGTAAATACCAACGTTAACGAGATACCCATAAACCGACGACACGAGCTAAGTCGAGATGATCTACGTCCGGTCGGCGGTGAGAACTATCACCTAGCCTTTTCCACTACTGTATGGAGTTATGCTCAACATATGATAATAATCTCTTTTTTTTTATTTCCTAATAACCTCAAATTGCGGAGCTGTGCTCGGCGTATTTAAATCATTTATACTTGCTTGACAACCCCGTGATCCATGTCACGTGTGCCGCCCAAGTGTAGTGGCGAGTGCTTGGAGACCCCGAAAGACCGAAATCCTCGTGAATCTGCGCATCTCATGTGCAATGGACACTAGATAATCCCTACTTTAGTTTTCAAGAATATATATCCTAAAGTTGTTACGATTTCAACATAAGTTAGGCTACAAAGCCCCAAAGGAAGTAGAAGACAAGTCCAACATAACAGATAACCCTATAGCATGCATTTTCTAAATATCCATTAGCCACATTCCAAGACAAACATTGAGCATATAAGGAAACATGGAGTCGATGATATAATAAACAAGGCATCATGCTATATCGATATTCAATATGAGTAGAAACAAGGAAAGCATGATGTGGGAAATAAATTAGCTAGTCTACAAATAGACTGAAAATTTATAAATGACTGGAATGAAATAAAGTAGAGAGTTCCCACGGTTTCACTTACAAGTTAACGCAGTAGTCCCTAGCTATCCGGCCTCCCAACACCCCGACTCGTGCACCCGAACTTCCAAGAATTCCCTTTAATTCTGAAGTTCATTTTATATCATTTTTATTTATTTAAAAGCCACGACATAAGTGAATTTATAATATTAAACCAAAATATATAATTTTATGTCAATCTTTAATTTTGGCACATTTTTCGAGTTATATCGGGTACCAAAAACACTCGAAAAGTCTCGAAACCATTTTTCTACCTTTTTTTTCAATTTTTTATATTTTCTATAATTTTTTCCAATTTTTCAGGAATTTTCCAACTATTTTCCTTATTTTCCCAAAATTAAATTAATATATATAAATATATATATTAATTTATTATTATTAATTAATTAATTAATAATAATATATTTTTATTTTATTTTATTATATATATATATATATTTAATCAATAATATATATTTTTTTATTTTATTTTATTTATTTATTTTTTTTATTTTATTATTATTATTTTTTTTTGGTTGGGTCGGGTCGGGTCGACCCGACCCGATCCTAACTTTGTGGTCGGGTCGGGTCTGCAGCCGCCCGCCGACTCGATCTGAGGCGGGCCGGGCGGGCGGGCTCGGCTCATGGGCGAGCCGCCGCCCCCGCCAGGCCCAATTTGGGGGGGATGCACGTGCGTGCGGCCCCGCACGTGTGCATCATCTTCCCCAATTTTCTCTTTTCTTTTCCGAGACGTTAAAACGTCTCTGGTTTTGGTTTTTTTTTTTTTGTATTCATTTTTTTCTTCTTCTTCCCTCTATCACTGATCCAATAACACCTCAAGAGACCAAATTTTTTCATCAAAACCACATAAAAAACAATAAATTCTCGGATTAATGTGCATTTGTATAAACCCAAAAAAAATCCGAAAATACCAACTTTTCACCAACAATTCCCAACAACTTCGACTAGAACTAGTTTGTTTGAGTAATTCATACCATTTGGACTCCAAATCAACCAAATCCATAGTGCATGTCTATAAATTCGAAAATTGTGTTTGAAACCCAATAAATAAAAAAATCCATATGAAATTGGGTAAAAGAAATGGTGGGTGAGATTACCTTAGTTTGGATCTCTGATTCTCTCCACTCCTTGCTCAAATTTCTCTCCAAACTTCCCCAAAATCTCCCCTCTCTTACGTTCTATGTGATTTGCATGTAAATAGTGCAAATTTTTGTTCATCAAGTTATATATATATAGGTGTTGTTAGGATCTAGTGTGTATTATGTATCTAGAGGTAAGTCCAGTGGTCACTAACTAGGTAGTCCAGCTTCTCATGTGACACAACTTGAGTGACTCTTATCATGGGAGTGTGTGGCAGCACGGATCTCGAGGTATGTCCTAAGGTTAGTTTAATTCATAACAAACTATAGGATATTAAAATGTAATCTCTTAATAAATAAACTATAGGTTAAATCGATTAATGTACATTAATCCCATATGGACCATAATTAATTGGTCACACAAATTTATAAAATTCATCTAAGTGGTCACACCGACTCTCAACTACCCGACACTCGGTGTCCCGACTCGCACGCAACTCGAGGCACTTTCCTCGTGCGTCGAACGTCGTATTTTCTAACTAAATTAAATAACTTAATTTATGTTAAGGTAGATTTGAAATAAATTGTTATTTCCTAGCCTAGTCTCACTACTCCGATAATTCCACTAGGTACTCATACTTGCACGCACTCCAAGGCGTGTCCCCGCTCACGTCAACTCAACGTCTATGGTTTGCAAAAATGGACTTAATTAGTCTACACACATACACAACACTAAGCATACACCAGTACAAATATAACATTTACCTCGGCCACGTGCCTCGGTCAATGTGCGCGTCTCATGTGGGCCCCACGTTACGGGTCGGTGATCCTGATTAAGCAAGTTAATCAAGATTAGGAAATTGGGCCGTGACAAATATTCCCAACAAAATGGAAATTTCGTCCTCGAAATTAAATTCAGGTTAGGATTATACGACTCGAAAAGGTACGGAAACGATCTCGCATATAGTCTTCCCGCTCCCAGTGAGTTCGAATCGTTTGTGGAACCACCATTTGACGAGCACCTTTGGGATAGACTTGTTCATCAACTGTTGTACCTTTCGGTCTAGGATCTGGATAGGCTGCTCCTCATATGAGAAATCCTCGCTCAGGTCGATCTGACTCAAGTCAACTGTCGGTCGTGCGCCTGCCTTCGACTCAGCCAGTCGAAGCATCGAAATATGAAAGACCGGATGAACACCTGACATTTGCGGAGGAAGCTCTAACTCGTACGCAACCCTTCCAACCCGTTTCCTTACTCTGAATGGCCCGATGAAACGCGGTGCGAGCTTGCCCTTCACACCAAATCTCTGCAAACCCTTCCGATGGGAGACCTTAAGATAGACGTAGGCTCCCTCGGAATAAGTGATATCACTGTGGTACTTGTCTACATACTTCTTCTGTCTCTCTTGGGCTGCCTTGAGTTTCTGTCGAATTTGTCGTACCTTTTCGGTGTGATCAACAACAATCTCAGGCCCTACTGTCACTCTGTCCTCTTGCTCAGCCCAACACGAGGGCGAGCGACACGGTCTGCCATATAAAGCCTCAAATGGCGCCATCTCAATGCTAGCCTGATAACTGTTGTTGTACGCAAACTCACACAATGGTAGGTACTCCTCCCAAGATCCGCCGAACTCTAACACACAGGCTCGCAACATGTCCTCTAGAACTGATTCGATCTCTCTGTCGTCCGTCGATCCCGAGGATGGAAAGGCATCTTGAAGCTGTAATGTAGCGTGTACCGTCTTGCTCTTGCATACTCTGCCACATCCTAGAAGTATACGTAGCATCTCTGTCTGATATGATGGTCAACTGTACCCCATGCAGCCTAATGATCTCCTCTCGAAGAGTATACTCAGTGATCAAACGTGTAGTGCGTGCCGCATTGCGTAGAAAATGAGCGGACTTTGTAAGTCTATCAACTATCACCCAAATGGAATCATGTTTCTTGGTGTCCTCGGCAACCTCGATGAAGTCCATGGCGATGTCTTCCCATTTCCATCTCGGAATGGGCAATGGTTGTAACACTCCTCCAAGTCTACGATGCTCTGCCTTCACTTGCTGACAAATCTCACAATTCCTGATAAACTCTGACACATCCGCTTTCATCCCAGGCCACCGAAATGTCTCTTCATGTCGTGATACATCTTAGTCTGCTGGATGAACGATAAATCGGGAATGGTGTGAATCCTGAAGGATTTCCTCTCTCAGCTCCGGCATCTCGGGTATCCACAATCTGCCCCTGAATCTCAGACACTGATCAGATGTCTCTGTCCAATCAACACAATCTAAACTCCACGCTAACTCGCTGAATTGCTGGTACAACTTGTCAGTCCTCTGACCCTCTGACACACTCTGTGTAGACACGGTATGTACTCTCGTCTGTGCGCAGATCTCAATCCGGGTATCGACAGGAACGTCTGACTGACCTACTATCATCGCTGCCTCAAGTAACCCGTACTCGTGTGTCATATGACATCTGACAACCTCGGCGTCTCTAGTCGGTCTCCTACTCAGTGCGTCGGCGACTACATTCGCTTTTCCTAGGTGATATTCCAAGGAAAAGTCATAGTCCTTCAAGAATTCTAACCACTGTATTTGTCTCATATTCAGTTCCTTCTGTGTGAAGAGATACTTCAGACTCTTGTGATCAGTGAAAAGTGTGAATCTCTCCCCATATAAGTGGTGCCTACACACCTTCAGCGCAAATACAACTGCTGCTAACTCAAGGTCATGCGTCGGGTAGTTCTTCTCATGTATCTTCAGCTGTCTCGAAGCATAAGCCACAACTCCGCTACCCTGCATCAACACGCATCCAAGTCCCGTGTGTGAAGTATCAGTGTATACTAGGAATCCCTGTCCAACCTTAGGCAGTGTCAATACTGGTGCGGTCGTCAACAACCTCTTCAACTGCTCAAATGCGTTCTCGCATTCATCTCGTCTCAGTCATACGCGACGTCTTTTCGAGTCGATCTAGTCATCGGTGAAGCAATCTTAGAAAAATCCTTAACGAACTGCGGTAGTAGCTGCTAATCCCGAGAAAACTCCCGATCTCCGTCATCGACGTCGTGCGCCGAACCGATCCATAATCGTCTGAATCTTGGCCGGATCTACGGCAATCCCCGTCGCTCCAACAACGTGACCCAAAAACTTGACTTCTGAAAGCCAAAACTCACACTTGCTGAACTTGGCATATAAACGGTGCTTCCTCAACATCTGCAACGTCTCCCTGAGTTGCTGCTCGTGATCCTCCCGTGTCCTCGAATAGATCGAATGTCATCGATGAAGACTACTACGAACGGTCAAGAAATGGCTGAATACTCGGTGCATAAGGTCCATAAACACGGCGGGGCGTTGGTTAGCCGAACGGCATAACAAATAAACGGTAGTGTCCATATCCGGTGTGGAACGCTGTCTTAGACTGGTCCTCGTCCCTGATCCTAAGCTGATGATACCCTGATCTCAGGTCTATCTTGGAGAAGAACTGTGCTCGTCTCAGCTGCTCAAACAAATCATCAATCCTCGGTAGCGGGTACTTGTTCTTGATTGTAACCTTATTCGGTTGCTGTGTAGTCGATGCACGATCGTAGACTACCATCCTTCTTTTCACAAAAATGCGGCGCTCCCTACGGCGACATGGAAGGCGTGATGAATCCTTTCTCCCCCATGTCCTTAAGCTGAGCCCTCAACTCCTCTAACTCCTTCAGGGCCATGCGGTAAGGTGGTATCGCGATCGGTTTGGTGCACAGTACTAACTCGATAATGAAGTCTACCTCTCGCGGTGGCGGTAGTCCCAGGCAACTCCTCAGGAAAGACGTCAGAAAACTCTCTAACGATCGGTATGTCCTCAAGTCGGGGTCCCTGACTCTCTGCTATAGTATACAAGGCTACTAGAGTCTCCATCTCCTCACTAGTCACCAATCTACCTCTCGTGGTATCGACTCTCGGTGTACTACCTCGGTGTACGAACATCGGACGTCCTGGAATCTCAAATACGACAGACTTACTAAAACAATCTATGTGAGCATGGTATGCTGATAACCTGTCCATCCCGAAGAGAGCGTCGAACTCTAACATCTCAAGGACTCTAAAGTCGGCGGGTAACTCTATCCCACTAATCTCTACTGGAACTCTCTCAACTAGACTATTAGGGTAAACCCTATCTCCAGCGGCGGTGCTCAATATCAAATGTACTCCAAGCCTAATTGGTGTCAGTCCTAGTATGCCTAACATGCGTCCAGAAATGAAGGAAATAGTGGAACCCGAATCAAATAAAACATAAGACTCTCTACCAGTGATAGAAATCGTACCCTCGATGAGACTCCGCGTGGCCTTAGTATCCGGCTGTGCCACCATGTGAGTTGCCTCTCGACTCTGTGGTGGATATGCTGCTGCTGGCTGTGGACACTCCCTCACCAAATGTCCCACCTGTCCACACCTGTAACATGAGACACATGCTCTGCGCCGGGGATTTGTGGTGTCCTGAATCCCAGAGTCTGTCTCTGTCCCTGACATGGTCCCTCTCGGCCTCTACCCCTGCCTCGGCCTCTACCACCCTGCTGCTGATACTGTCATGGTGCTGATGGTGCTGGAAGGGTAAGTCTCTCTGGCGCTGGTAATGCTGGCCTAATCGATGGTGGTGGTAAGGAATGTCCTCTCCCTGAGCTCTGTGCTGATGCGACATAAGACACCTGAGGTACCAACGATGTGAAACGTGAAGTAATCCCTGATCCCTGAGAACCTCTATCCCATGTCCTAGGTGCCTTGCCACTCCGTCGTCTCCTCTCAAAATCTGCGGCTGCTCTAATGTCAATCTCTCGCCTAAGCACCGCCTGTTAGCTATTACACCAAGGTAGTAGGTCTCGTGGGAAAGTGCACGCTCGTATATCTCGGTGAGTGTCCTAGCGCCGTGCTTGACTACGTGATAGCCAATGTCTGCTCTCGGACACCCCCAAAATGATACACATCTCCCAACTCATCTCGGACCAAATCCCCAAAGCGCCTCGGATACCCGTATCTGTCTCGGTACTCCATAAGCCGACTCATCTGCTCTCTCGCCTCAAACTCATAAACTATCTCCTCAACCTCATCATGATGCCGCGGCGGAAATGCTGCGATAAAACTTGGCCTTAAAGGCCGTTCATGACTCAAAGTCCCCATCGGTAGCTATGGTGGTGCGCCACCAGACGTCGGCATCTCTCTGTAGCGTATAAGAAGACAAATCTGGGCGAAGTCTATCCTCGATCCCCAAAATCCGATGTAGCTTCTCCTGTGATAATATCCATCCCTCAATCTTCTCAAAGTTTCTCTCCCCGTCGAAGTACACTGGCTGAAGGCGGAGAAAGTCCTTCACCAGTTGAATCCCTACTGCTGAGCCTGAAGGTGTAGGTGTGGGAGTCGGAGTCATCACTGCTACCTCTGCCGTCGAAACGGTCACTACCGGAAGAGTCGGCGTCACTACCGTGTCCTGAACAATAGGTGGGTCTAGTACGGGTGCGGTATCTGGAACGCTGGGTGGTATAGTAGTAGGTCCGGTCGTCGGATGTGTGGTAGTCGCGGGAGTAGTGGTGACGGCTTTGAGAGTAAGTGCGGTGACTGTCTTGTCATGAAGGCCATGAAATCGCCATCTGCTTGTCCCTGTGCCGCTACTCTATCCGCCAACCTCTGATAGTCATCGTCTGATGTAGTAGGAGGCTGACTATTGCTAGCACCCCCGTCGCCTGTCTTGCGCGTGCATCCGTCATCGTCGTCTGCATGTGGATAACGATTTCCTATCAACTACTACGAAGTCAACCACGTATATACATATACATATTGAAAAAGATAGCATATATATAAAATTCCCAACTCACTTTCACTCAATTCCCAACAAAATAATTACTAGGCAAGGTTCATCTGGTTTCCACTTCTAGGGTGTGTATTTTATTCAAATTTATGCTTTACTCCTTGATAAATGATCTTTGATACCAATCAGGAAATTAGTATCAAAATCCTTATTCAACACTATGCTTTGTCCCTAAGGTTCTAAAGCCTAAGCTCTGATACCAACTCTGACGGCCCCGCTTCTAATCTAGGGCACCGTCCAGCCTAATCCCGTAATTAAGCCCTAATAACAACACATAGGACCCGATTACGAATTAGTCAGCCTATACTACCTGTGTTCTCTTGTTTAAACAATTATTTTATTTAGCGGAAGTCTTTAATATTTTAGCGGAAATTTTTTTTTATAAATCCTAAATGTGAAAATCAGGAAATAACGATCACCATATATATGCAAGTAAACGGCGAACATATATAAACAAAGTGAAAGTCAAAAGTCGGGTAATCTAACGCTCATCCCAATAACATCCCAAAGGATAAAGACATAAGTAAACATAATACAAAAAGTACCCTACATGTACGGGCGGCTACGCGCTTTCGGAGCTCGAAGGTAGTCGCCGATCTTCTCCTTGCCGGCTGGTCTTTGCTCGATGGACCTACACCCACCTTCACAAACTAGACGGTGAGTATAGTGATATTTAAGTGATAACTGGGAAATCTAATACTACATTTTCAATTTAAACAAAAGGTATTTAAAAGCATATGTAGTTGAAGAAATGCTTGAATAAATAATGCAAGTAAATACCAACGTTAACGAGATACCCATAAGCCGACACGAAGCTAAGTCGAGATGATCTACGTCGGTCGGCGGTGAGAACTATCACCTAGCCTTTTCCACTCTTGTATGGAGCTATGCTCAACATATGATAATAATCTTTTTTTTTTTTTATTTCCTAATAACCTCAAATTGCGGAGCTTGTGCTCGCGTATTTAAATCATTTATACTTGCCGACAACCCCGTGATCCATGTCACGTGTGCCGCCCAAGTGTAGTGGCGAGTGCTTGGAGACCCCGAAAGACCGAAATCCTCGTGAATCCGCGCATCTCATGTGCAATGGACACTAGATAATCCCTACTTTAGTTTTCAAGAATATATATCCTAAAGTTGTTACGATTTCAACATAAGTTAGGCTACAAAGCCCCAAGGAAGTAGAAGACAAGTCCAACATAACAGATAACCCTATAGCATGCATTTTCTAAATATCCATTAGCCACATTCCAAGACAAACATTGAGCATATAAGGAAACATGGAGTCGATGATATAATAAACAAGGCATCATGCTATATCGATATTCAATATGAGTAGAAACAAGGAAAGCATGATGTGGGAAATAAATTAGCTAGTCTACAAATAGACTGAAAATTTATAAATGACTAGAATGAAATAAAGTAGAGAGTTCCCACAGTTTCACTTACAAGTTAACGCAGTAGTCCTAGCTATCCGGCCTCCCAACACCCGACTCGTGCACCCGAACTTCCAAGAATTCCCTTTAATTCATGAAGTTCATTTTATATCATTTTTATTTATTTAAAAGCCACGACATTAAGTGAATTTATAATATTAAACCAAAATATATAATTTTATGTCAATCTTTAATTTTGGCACATTTTTCGAGTTATATCGGGGTACCAAAAACACTCGAAAAGTCCCGAAACCATTTTTCTACCTTTTTTTTTCAATTTCTTATATTTTCTATAATTTTTTTCCAATTTTTCAGGAATTTTCCAACTATTTTCCTTATTTTCCCGAAATTAAATTAATATATATATATATATTAATTTATTATTATTATTATTAATTAATTAATAATAATATATTTTTATTTTATTTTATTATATATATATATTTAATCGATAATATATATAAATTTTTTATTTTTTTTTTTTTTTTTTTTTTTTTTTTTTTTTTTATTTTTTTTTTTGGTTGGGTCGGGTCGGGTCGACCATTCTGATCCTAACCCGTGGTCGGGTCGGGTCGCCCGACCCGACCCGGGTTCTGGCCGGGCCGGGCGGCTGGGCCGAGCTCGGCTCGGGCCGGGCCGGGCCGGCCAGTGGGCCGAGCTCGGCTCATGGGCGAGCCGACCCGAGCCCCCGGCCTGGCCCAATTTGGGGGGGATGCACACGTGCGGCCCGCACGTGTGCATCATCTTCCCCAATTTTCTCTTTTCTTTTCCGAGAGACGTTAAAACGTCTCTGGTTTTGGTTTTTTTTTTTTTTTTTTTGTATTCATTTTTTTCTTCTTCTTCCCTCTATCACTGATCCAATAACACCTCAAGAGACCAAATTTTTTCATCAAAACCACATAAACAACAATAAATTCTCGGATTAATGTGCATGTGTATAAACCCAAAAAAAATCCGAAAATACCAACTTTTCCCCAACAATTCCCAACAACTTCGACTAGAACTAGTTTGTTTGAGTAATTCATACCATTTGGACTCCAAATCAACCAAATCCATAGTGCATGTCTATAAATTCGAAAAGTGTGTTTGAAACCCAATAAATAAAAAAAAATCCATATAAAATTGGGTAAAAGAAATGGTGGGTGAGATTACCTTAGTTTGGATATCTGATTCTCTCCACTCCTAGCTCAAATTTCTCTCCAAACTTCTCCAAAATCTCCCCTCTCTTCCGTTCTATGTGATTTGCATGTAAATAGTGCAAATTTTTGTTCATCTAGTTGTATATATAGGTGTTGTTAGGATCTAGTGTGTATTGTGTATCTCGAGGTAAGTCCAGTGGTCACTAACTAGGTAGTCCAGCTTCTCATGTGACACAACTTGAGTGACTCTTATCATGGGAGTGTGTGGCAAAGACGGATCTCGAGGTATGTCCTAAGGTTAGTTTAATTCATAACAAACTATAGGATATTAAAATGTAATCTCTTAATAAATAAACTATAGGTTAAATCGATTAATGTACATTAATCCCATATGGACCATAATTAATTGGTCACACAAATTTATAAAATTCATCTAAGTGGTCACACCGACTCTCAACTACCCGGCACTCGGTGTCCCGACTCGTACGCAACTCGAGGCGCTTTCCTCGTGCGTCGAACATCGTATTTTCTAACTAAATTAAATAACTTAATTTATGTTAAGGTAGATTTGAAATAAATTGTTATTTCCTAGCCTAGTCTCGCTACCCCGATAATTCCACTAGGTACTCTTACTTGTACGTACTCCAAGGCGTGTCCCCGCTCACGTCAACTCGACGTCTATGGTTTGCAAAAATGGACTTAATTAGTCTACACACATACACAACACTAAGCATACACCAGTACAAATATAACATTTACCTCGGCCACGTGCCTCGGTCAATGTGCGTGTCTCATACGGGCTCCACGTCACGGGTCGGTGATCCTGATTAAGCAAGTTAATCAAGATTAGGAAATTGGGCCGTGACAGCAATCTAATGCCCAAAATGGCTGAGAAATTCAGGGCTTTTCGAACTGGTGAGAAGGGCATTTGAAATGACCTTTCCCCGACCTAGGGTCGAGTCATCCAGCCCAGCCCGTCATTTAAGCCCAATACCTTAACCAGACCCAAATAACGGTCTAGCACGCCTAAACAACCTGCAGAATGATATATAGACAACATGGTAGTAATATGCGAAATTCAAAATTTAATAAATATCATGTCAACATAAACCAAAATATTGAATATCTCTAATTCGCCTAGTTAAATCGACATAATATGAAATCTCCAAAACCCTCAAACGCTCATAAATAAATTAAACTAATTAAGGAAGGTTTATCTACCCAATAGTCTTGCCTGGATTACAACTCCCTATGAATAATTCTCAAAACAAATTAATATTAATATCACGCCAGGCTCACACAGCAAAGATCTTCAAACTAGGACTTTCCCTTTGCCCCGGTCTCCTGCACTCGATGATGGACTTGTATTGTAAGTGGGGTAAGCTAAAAGAACCATCAGAGCTCAATAAGAGAAGAACCACACTCAAATATCAAATATGTAAGTAATACCTATAAAACAAAATAATACTAGCATGCCTTTAAAATCAAGTTAAATATTGACAATTTATAGCAGAGTAGCAATTCCATAAAGAGTAAGCATTTCATGTTCCGTAAAATATTTCAAACATTGATAAATAATTCAAGTGTTGTAAAGTATAAATAATCAAATTTAGCAAATGCAAAGGGAATACAAGAGATATACATATGAGGTAATAGAATATAAATGCAAGTCCATGGTTTCATTTGTCATTGCCTCCCTTTGTTGACCAATAATCAAAATATAATATATATATATATATATGCGTGGGTGACTTAATTCCACCATGTGTCCACGGCTCCTCAAGAGGCCCGGGTGATTTGGTTCCATTGTGCATCCACAACTCCCCAAGAGGCCCTTGCAATGAGTGACTTGGTTCCACCGTTAACTACGGCTCCCCAAGAGGCCCTTAAGCATGTAAGGTGACTTGGTTCCACCATATGTCTATGGCTCCCCAAGAGGCCTACATGAAGTCAAACAAGGTAGGCAACAACCCCATCCCAAGTCCTTTAGTTAAAATCGTGAGTCTAAGTATACTAGTAGCAAGCCACATTTGATAGATGAGCGGAGCTCCCCACTTACCTCGACTCGCCGCGACTCCTATTACCACCCCTTGCACGCTCGAGGCTCGATGTGAACCTTCATGCGATACTAAACAATTTATAAAATATCACATCAATGCATATTTCAATATAAAGTTACCAAATCATTAATTTATTTGTTTTTGGGGCCCACTAGTGTGGGATCCCTCAAATTTGGTGTCATTCGGGTTCCTCTTCGGGGTCCCATGTTATGTTATTGAGGATGGGACCCATTGACGGGTTCCTCGGGGAGTGCGAATGCACTCTCAATTGAGTGTTGAGGGGTTGGGACTTTCCAGCCCCTCTAATAACTTGCAGGATCGATTTGGTCCCTGGTTGAGTCCAGGGGCCAATATGACCAACCCAAGGGTCAAACGAACCTGGATAAAATCCAAGGTCAATTTGACCCCATGGAATACAAACCAGGGGCTGCCGAGCAACCCCTGTACTCCACGGGAATGGGGGAGCAGTTGCTCCCCCACTCCGCCCCACACCTCCCTCCCGACATTAGGGAGGCCCTCCGGCTGGCCGGCCAGGGACCAGTGAGTCCCAGCCGACCACCGAAGGCAGAGTTGGGCCACGGAGGGGTGGCTTCGATCACCCCTCTCTTCCCTTACCTTACTTTAGGGCATCCCTAGGTCTGGTGGCGACAACGGTGGGACTGTCATCGCCCTCGTCGGCGTGCCGGCGTGCGGGGCGGCACCGCCCCTCTTTTGGGGATTCCCCTCCCTTTTTCATCAAGAAGCATAAAGAAAGATAGAGGAGAAAATGGGGAAGAAAATATTACCTTTTAATAGGTTCAACTTGGCGTAGCTTTACTCCATTACCATCTTCCTAGCCTCTTCTCCTCTCTCTCAAATTTGAGTAGAACAACCAAATGAGGCTAGGGTTTTCTTATCACATCTTTATATAGGTTTAGGGTTACAAACTAGGGTTGTACAAAATCCTTCAAAAATTCGTAAACGCCCTTATGGGCTTTGGGCCCAAATCTACCTTGTTATTTTAATTATTTCCCTTTTAGTCAATTAGTTCTTAAAGAAAATAAATCAAAATATACCACACGCATAATATGCACACAATGCACAAATAATATGGTTAATTACTTTTTGCCCCCCCCCCCGCAGGTGTTTTATATTCTGGGTTGTCACAACATTAGACCTAACACGTGCAGGTGTCCCTCTTCACCATATCCCGTTCACCACCACCGAAATGACCGAGTGCCCCCGAGTAATCTACTGCCCCGCTAGGTTGTAATTTTTTTTGTTGAAGAAGATGAGCAGGTGTCATTTAATCTTACTCGAGTTTTGCATTATTATCTATAATTTTTAATAACAAAAAATTAGATTTCTTTTAAAAAACAACTATTTATGACTATTGGATCTTTCTCGAGTTGCACACTGTCATGTCACTGTTGCCACATAATACATGTGTGACTTTCATGAAACTTTTGCAAAAGTACAATGATTTTCTTATTACAAACTAAACTTTTGCGACCAAAGTGTTTAATTAAAGTGTAATAGAAATATTACTAATTTAACCCCAACTAATTAACACAGAAATGATAACTTTGCATTGTAGAGTATAAAAATAAGATAAATATTGGAACGTGTTTTGAACTAATATTGACATCAAGCATGCATATTTAGTGTCTAACCATTATAATTCACTAATTTACCTAACATGTGTAAATTCAGAGAAAAACATGTGAACAGTTTAATTAATCATAATTAGAAAATGAAAATGTATTGGACAGTGATGAGGTGATGAGAGGGGCCTAGTTTGTTTTGTTGTTAAGGATCAGGGTGGCCAGCCATGTTAACTCATTAAGCATGAATCGTATATGCATATGATCTATAGAGGTGGGGGCGGAGCCAGAGAGCGTCCATGGCCAGTGCTGGTCCTGTGATTTTTAGGGCCCAGGCAAAACTACAAATTAGGGCCTTTCTGATATATACATGTATCCATCGACATGCACAAATTATTTCAAATCGTGATTGCTTTACTATATTTTTTTGGTTTTCTTTTTTGAATTATAGAGTTAAGGGGTCGTCATGTCGGATTAAGTAGAATCGAAGTAAGAAAAGATTATAAAAAAGTGTGGACATTTATATATATAAATAATAATAATAATAATAATAATAATAATAGTAATATACTTTTGAGCTAAAAAAATTAATGCACATAGTAAATGAGTAGGGTTGATCGCTACGTAGCTTAACTTTTCAAGTAGTAATTTTGAGTCCAAGTCCTATGGATGGAATCCTCTCACAGAAGAGTCAAAGTCTCTTGTGAGTGTTTGCTATAGTTTCGCTTTTATTGGGTGAGTTAATGTCTCTTGTGAGCTTAGTATGATTTGAGTTTGAAATAGTCAATTAAGTTAAAATTACAGGAGAATTACACCAATAAAACTAATTTCTATAATTTTTATTTGAGAACGCTAATTTATATACTTAACCGTTCGTTCTATTAAGTTTAATCCTATCAAAAGTATTTAAAAAAAAATTAGTTGAAGATGATTTAACTACCAAAAATATATTTAAGGATTTTAGGGCAGAGAGAGGCCATTAAATAATAAATTAAGAAAATTGATCAAGGAGAGAGATAGATGGAGTTTTGTTTTTTTCTTTTTTTTGGTCAAGGGTCAGAGACGGATTTTTATATAATTCCCCAAGTACCGACACTTCCCAAGCTTTATACAGTCGCCCCTCGCAGTCGCCGCACCCGCCCCTGCCCAGGACCAGGACCGGGCCCTCCCTACTACAAATGTGGCTCCGCCCCTCGATTGGATCATTATTGACTTTTGCACTTAACAAGAGGAAACAACTATATATCATTAAAACTATTTAGTGATCATATGAAAATAATTAAGGTTTAACGATCGAAATTCCTGTTGTTATAAGCAATTTATCTTGAAGTGTTATAATTGAATTTTTTTTTTTGAAGTAAAATAGAAATTTCTTTAACATCAATGGCTTAATACAGGACTAGACATAGAATCAACCGCCAAAATGAAAGTACATTTAATTGTTGATCCTAGTTGTTAAAAAGAACTGTCATGAATTTGATTGTGAATGTAATTATAAAATTGAAACAGTATAACAATCAAAGACTGCTTTCTACAAACATCTGGAACACATGATAGTACACATACACTATTAGAACAATATAACAAAAAACAAAACTTCCAACGAGGGAAGAAATGAACAAAGGAAAGACAAAATCAAGATTTTCAACTAAGAAGGACAAAATCAAGAGTTCCAAAAAAAGAAGACAAACTACTTAAAATAAAAACTAAAGAAAAGTACCAACACTCCAAAAGCCGCATAGATTCACGAACAATCATTGAGGCAAGATATACCGTATCAAAAATGGAACTAATCTTCACACTACAATTTATTGAACAAATAAAACACGAAGAGAATTGATGTATTAATTAGAACCATTGCCGATCAAAAGAGAAGAACGGCAGTGGTTCAAAATCTTGAATCACGAGAGAAAACCCAAAAAAGGAATTTAGGGTTTAGAGCCTATGCCTACTTAAGTGTTATAATTGAATTGCTAATTTATAAATAAATCGATTATATAAAAAAATTTATTGGATGACCTTTTGATACATTTGTTGATCAGTTTTTTTTTTAAGCATAATTCTTGGGATTTTAATAGTCTTGAACCAATATACGTGCTGATCGTACTTCTTCTATGGTGTGTATATCGGTTTCTTTATGATATATGTTTTTCTTTTCTTTTTGTGGAGGGTTATATGTAAAAGAGTCATGCGAAGGGCACCCCGCTATCCTCTCAGGGTACCCCAGTCAATTTGAATTAAAACTGATTTTATAAGGAATTGTCTAAAATATCCTCCCAACCCTACCGATTCACCAAAGATGCCATTCAGCCTTCCAAAATCCCAATCCGACACACCCCACCCTCAAACTCAAGATTTTTGCTACAAGTGAAGTCCGTTCTTGGAAAGCTACACATCGTATCCGACGATCAAAGAGTGTGCTCGAAGCTTGTAAGTATTGTTGGACTAAGTGGTTAGTCACTCTAACTCCGATTGGGATATTGATGGAAACAAACAAGGTGAAAATATACTAATGAATATCAAGTGCATTTCAATTTTTGTCAAAGGTTGCAAAACATCACATCACAAGTATTCAAGCATTCAAGCTATACAAGTTCAAGGTTCGGCATACAAAAAGGGAATGAAGACGAAAGATTAAACTAAGTGTTGTAACATCAATGTAAGGTATACAAGTTTATTTACGCAAGCCAAATGCACTAGTTCATGCACATCGAGTATTTCAAATTGATTTTCAAATGTCAAATGACTACTTGAAGTTTTTAGTGAAACTTAAAACATGACTTGGTCTATAAGTCTAAACGATGTTAAATTATGTGTTTAAGCTCACATCGCTTTTTGAAAAATTATTGTAGAAGTTTTCGAAAAAGAAAAACTGGTTTTTGAAATGTTTTTGAAAAGAAAACTGCACATTTGCAGAAAAGCCCCTCGCATGTTATGAAACTGAAATTCTCCGTTTTCGGGATTTATGAAAATATCCAGACCACCTAAATAGGCTTAATGACCCATAACAAGCATGTATTATATGTTATATGAGGGTTAGTAAGGTCCCGGACGCGAATAAGGGTCGCTAACACAAGGGACAGAATTAATTATTTTGAGGTCCCTGCAGTTAGCGCGCTAATACTGTTATTAGCGCGCCAAGTGCAGAGTTAGCATACTAATTGCACTCCTTACAGCTTTTTTAAAAAGCTAAAAAACAAACTTTAATTTGAATTCTTGATGAATTATGGGCCCTTGGATCCCTAGAACGGTCACAAACTGATAAAATGAAGTGTGTAACACTATAAAACCATCAAGAACATTGTTTTGTTTCAACAAGAAGAAAAATCACACAAAAGCTCAAACTTACAAAAGGAGAATATTGATTTGTGTGAAGGAGACAAAGAAGATTCTTGAGGTTGTCCATTTATTCTAAAATCCAGCACTTTTGAAGCTTCCAAATGTGTACAACAACCTCTTCAAAACAATTTTTCAAGTCATCTTCTTGGGGTTGTAAGAAAGCTTCTTGTTCTAGCTTTTTCTTGTGCTTAGATTTCATAACTTTGTTTGTTTGACTTGGAAAATCGTTTGTTGTGTTTTTGAACACATTAATCTTGGGCTTTTTGTTTAAACTTATTTTATTAAACCCTAAGATTTGGTTTGGACAAAAGTTTGCACTTAAACTTGATTTTTTATCAAACTTCTTGTTCCTGGCTTTCAAATCGATTTTGAACTAATACATTAGCTTTTGAAACGATTTCATATTTGAGACTTGCAAAAATCAGTGACACATTTGCATATCTCATTTATTCTCATACTTGCATGCATTAGAGTGGTTAGGCTCTATGAGGCTTGCTAATATTTGAACTTGATACTACTTTACTTTGTAAGGTGTATTTGATTATTTTTTCAGTTATTGGTTGTAATTGAATGATTGTAAGACTTAGTGGAATCTAAGTCAAAGGGAAGACTTAGTTGAGGCTAGGCAAAAATCCTAGTTGCGGCTAGGTAGGAAGTCCTAATTGTGATGAAGCATTCTAGGCTTGTAAGCTTAGGTTGTAACACTTGTTAGCAATATAAGTGGGGGTTTAAAAATCCTAACAGGGGAGGTTAGGTAGTGGATGTAGATCATTGGATTGAACCACTATAAATCGTGTGTCTCTTTCCATCTCTTCTATCCCATTCACTTGCATATCATCCATATTCGCATGGTGAGCATATAGCATCTTAATTATTGAATTAAATTAAAAAAGACGTTAACTTCTCAATACACCCAATTCACCCCCTCTTGGGTGTGGTTTCAAGTATTAGTTTTGACATTTTTGTGTGCTTTAATCATCTCGTTATAGTTTTTTTGGAGTTAAAAAAGTTTAGATTTTGTGTTGTAGTGTTTGAAGGATTTGACATGTTGAAAGCAGTTTTAGGGTGTAATGGGCGAAGGAATTGAGTCGGAGGCAGACTTCATTTACAATCAGGTTTGTCTTCCTTGTATTTGTGTTATTTTTGTGCATTACCGAAACTTTCTCAAGGACGCGATTGTCACGGTCACACAGTACCGAGATTTAACACATGTTCTCAGTTACACATTGCCGAAACATTGCGATAAGTCTCGTTAGATAATGTTCGAGCTCATGTGTCGCCCATTCATTATATGTTTCGGGCACAGGATACCGAAACTTATACGATGGTCTCGGTTTCATGGTACAGAGAATACCTCATGAATCTCAAACTTGTACCCCCGAGATTCATTTTTTCAAGTATTTATTTGAATTTTCACAATTAATTCTTACGAAAAACATTCTCTTTTTCAGGAAAACACATCCATATATGAATTGGAAGACTATACTAGTATGTTTAGTCAGGAACAACCATTCTCTTCTAGGATTGGATCTTCAAAGGAAGTTTGCACTAGTTACGAAGAAGTCAGACGCTGGAGGGATTGGCCGTAGGGGTAGGATGAGGCTTGCATGTGAGAGGGTTGGTTCATACAGAGGTCTTTCACAAAGAGTAGGGATATCCAAAGCGAAAAGTTGGAGAAAAACATAAGAAGAAAGGAGAGGAAAATGAGGATGAGGATAACTCAAGGACTCACACTGGTACCAAAAAATGCGACTGCCCTTTTTCAGATTTACATCAAGGAAGAGTTGAACTCTTTATGGTATGTGATTGTGCTATGTGGGCGGCACAACCATGAGATCGCTAAATACTTGGAAGGACACTCATATGCAGGACAATTGAATCCGGATGAAAAGGTTGTAGTGGGGCAGGTGAGTAGGGGTAATGTGATACCACGACATATCCTAAACATATTGAGGCAAAGGGACAAGAACAATTCTTCCATACTGCGAACAATACACAATGCATGACAAAGAGATAGAGAAATAGCAACCGAAGGGAGAACAAAAATGCAGCAACTGTTGCACTTATTGGACGAAAATAAGTACATGTCGTGGCATAGGAAGGAGCCTGATACAAATATTGTGACAGACTTATTTTGGGCACATTCTAACTCTATCAAGTTGGTTCGGTGTTTCCCGTATGTACTGCTCATTAACTGCACATACAAGACAAATAGGTACCGCATGCCATTGTTGGAGATTGTTGGGGTGACTTCGACTGCATTTACTTACTCGGTTGGGTACAG
Organism: Stephania japonica; assembly: GCA_039657345.1. Classification (NCBI taxonomy): domain Eukaryota; kingdom Viridiplantae; phylum Streptophyta; class Magnoliopsida; order Ranunculales; family Menispermaceae; genus Stephania; species Stephania japonica. Next base: position 41,741,119 of record CM077559.1, read on the forward strand.
TTTCTTATCAAATGAGACTAAGGACAACTATGTCAGGGCCTTAGAGAATTTGAAACATATATTGGATGGGTGACCTGCACCGAGTGTTTTTGTCACGTATAGAGACTTGGGACTTATCAATGCAATCAAAGAAGTTTTCCCACAATTGCCTTACCTACTTTGCACATGGCACATAAACAGAAATGCATTGACCAATACTAAAAAGATGTTCGCTAGAAATGAAGACTTCACTCTCTTTAATGATAAGTGGACTGCATTAATGTACTCTAAGTCAGAGTAAATGTTTAATATTAGGATGAATGAGATACGATCTGATTGTGGAAATGTGAAAGGGTTGGTCGAGTACTTGGAAAACACTTGGTAAGGGAGTTCAAGGAAAGATTTGTATCAGTATAGATGGAGCATATTTTGCACCTTGGAGAGACCACAACGCAAAGAGTTGAGTGGTCGCATTTCACTCTCAAGAAACATGTCGGCCACTGTTAAGCAAACTTTACCAAGTTATGGAGTGTCATTGATGGTTTGCTAGACGACCAACACAACAAAATGAAGGCATCGTTCGAGAAAAGTTTGAATGTGGTTCAACACAATTGTATGAGTTACTTGTATACTCGGCTACGGGGTTATGTATCTCAAGCAGCACTTACGTTGATTCGTGAAGAGGCTAAGCGTGCAAAGGATATAGGGACAAACCAATATCTTTGTGGTTATGAGCTACGTAGCACACATGGTCTTCCGGCATACGAGATTAACGTACATCTATTGGCCGGTACGCATATACCACTTGAAGATGTTCACATTCATTGGAAGAAGTTGAGTATGATGCATGAACCATTTGTCGGCCGGTCTAACTATAACTTCAATGACGAGATTCAAAGAGTAATTGATAAGTTTGGAACTTGTGTTGATGAGGACGCCCGTCTGAGGATCATTCAATAATTAAGAGAGATTAGCGACCCATCCTCGACGTCGAGTATTGCACCACCCTCAAAAGTGAAGACAAGAGGGATACCCCCCTTATACATTCCTAGGGTGCACGCCAAGTCTAGTAAGAAGAACAAAAAAGGAAAAATGAAAGCAGTGAAGACGAAAGCATAGGAAGATGACACATCTACTACAAGACTACTAAGTGGGTTTGAATTTATACCCGGTCATGAGAACTTTGCTTGTTCACGAAAGAAGCAAAAGGCAAGCAGTGTCTATCGAACACGTGGAGCTTCTAAGGGTGTGTGTAACGTTGGCTTCACATCTAGCATTCAGCAAGATTGGGTTCCACATGTTGAGAGTACTTTTGATGTGGATAGTGATGGACATTGTGGCTTTCGTTGTATTGCCGTCGGTCTTAGACTCCCTGAGGCAAATGGATGGAGGACAATAAGAGAAGGTCTTTGTTCAGGAATTGGATGAAAATCGATGTCTTTGGGAAGAACTTCTTGGCGATGCTTATGGAACGATTAAGCAAAGTGTGGATTGCATGGTTGTGAATGATATCGGGTGGGACAAGTGGACGACCCTTCCTAATATGGGACTTTTAATTGTAACCACATTAATGTCATTTTAGTAAACGTTTCTCAAAACAATTATTTGACCTATCCTCCACTGCGTAATGCCCCACTGACGTCTTTTAGTGACCGGGTTATCATTGGCGTGAGAAACGTCAACAAATGTCATTGGGTTAGGATAAGTTTTATCTACTTTACGTGCATTATTTTTTAGTTTTATGACTTATATGTTAACATTAATCACTTATTCTATGTTGTATTTTCAATTCGTAGGTGAAGTTCAAAGTTGATGCACCGCTTCCACCCATTTTCCCATTATGGCACACCTTTAAATACCATGATGTTGACAGGTGGGGTCAGGAATTCCGCATCCACGAACTCGTACCGGTTCTATCATCTCAACTAGCCACGCCTGATATTGTTGACTTACTATCACCCTAACTAAATGGAGAAAGTTCAAAATTCTTTTTTTGTATAAACCAAATAGATCAGTACAAAATAGATCAATACATACATGTATGCAATTTTTTGTATATTTTTGTGAAACTTATTAGTTGATTGTTGGACTAAGTGGTTAGTCACTCTAACTCCGACTAGGATTTTGATGGAAACAAACAAGGTGAAAATATACTAATAAGTTTATCAAGTGTATTTCACTTTCATCAAAAGTCGCAAAACATCACAATCATAAGTATTCGAGTATTCAAGACATTCAAGTTCAAGACTCGACATACATAAAGGAATGAAGACGAAAGATCAAGACCACGAGATGTAACATTAATGTAAGGTATACAAGTTCATATTACGTAAGCCTATTGCATTAGTTCATGAACATCGAGCTTTTCAAATGAATTTTCAAATGTCAATTGATTACTTGAAGTTCTTGAGTGAAACTTAAAACTTGACTTGGTCTAGAAGTTTAAACAATGTCAAACTATGTGATTATGCTTACATCGCATTTGGAAAACCATTGTAGAAGTTTTCGAAAAAGAAAAACTGGTTTTTGAAAGGTTTTGAAAAGAAAACTGCATATTTGCAGAAAAGCCCCTCGGATGTTATGAATCCGAGATTTTCCGTTTTCGGGATTTGTGAAATTATTCAAACCACCCAAATAGACTATATGACCCATAACAAACATGTATAATATGTTATATAAGGGTTGGTAGGGTCCCGGACGCGAATAAGGGTCACTAACACAAGAGACAGAATTAATTATTTTGAGGTCCCTGTAGTTAGCGTGCTAATACTGTTATTAGCGTGCTATGTGCAGAGTTAGCGCGCTATATCATCATATTAGCGTGCTAATTGCATTCCTGACAGCTTTTTATAAAGCTAAAAAATTCACTTTAATTTTAATTTTTGATGGAATCTCAGCCTTTGGATTCTCTAGAACGGTCATAACTGGTCTATAAATATATAGGACACTCTCAAACACACAAGCACAAAAATTTGGTTTTGAAAACAAAGAAAAACATAAGTGCTCAAATTTTTCAAGAGGAGGAATTGGAGTTTTCAAGTCATACTTTGAAGTTGCTGATTCAACATCAAAACCAGCACTCTTGAGGCATTCTTAGGAGTACTACAACCTCTCCATAACTGATTTTCAAGTTATCTTCTTGGGGTTGTAAGAAAGTTTATTTCCTAGCTTTTCTTGTGCTTAAATTATATATTCTTGTGTGATTGACTTGGGAAATCACTTGTTGTGTTGTTAAACACACTTGTCTTGGGTTTTACACTTAAACTTGATTTATTAAACCCTAGGACTAATTTGGACAAAAGTTTGCACTCAAACTTGATTTTTATCAAACTTCTTGTTCATTGGATTTGAAATCGGATTTGCTCTTATCAACTTATTTGAAACGGTTTCATATTTGAGTTTTGTATAAAATCAGTTATCTATTTGTATTTCTCAATTGTTTTCATACTTGCATGCATTAGAGTGGTTAGGCTCTAGGAGGCTTGCTTGTATTTGAACTTGGTGCCACTTTACTTTGTAAAGTGTATTTCATTGTATTACTCAAATCTTGATTGTAAGACTTAGTGTGATCTAAGTCGAGAGGAAAGACCTAGTTGAGGCTAGGCATAAATCCTAGGTGGGTCTAGGTTGAAAAATCTTAGTTGCGGCTAGGTGATTGTATAAGACCTTATTGCGATAAGGCATCGTGTAAAAGACCTAGTTGAGGCTAGGCATTCACTAGGCTAGTTGACTTAGGGTGTAACACTTATTGATAATATAAGTGGGGGTTGAAAATCCTAATCGGAGAAGTTAGGTAGTGGATGTAGATCGGTTGGATCGAACCACTATATATCGTGTGTCTTATTTCCATCTCTTCTACCCCATTCACTTGCATATCATAGATATTTATTATTGGTGTATGCATTATCATTATTATTGACACATAAAGTTTTAAAAAGGTGATAACTACTCGGTAACCCAATTCTCCCCCCTCTGGGGTGACGTTCAGTGATATCTAAGCAATTGCCTTTTTTTGTATATTTTTGTGAAACTCATTAGTTGGTATGTTTGATAGTTGTCACATTGACTTGTTGTACACATATGGTTGAATTCATTGTTGGAATGCATATGTTTGTTCACTCTTATTTGTTGTATGTCTAAATAGATTGCTCGACTACTGCCATTTTATATTTTCTTTCAAAATTAGCTTGTTTCGGTCTTGCAGTTCTGAGATTCTAAGAACCATATCAGACATGCACTACCAACACCTTTTAAAACAAGTCGGTGACTATATACCGAAATAAGACGTTGAATCTCGTTTGTATACTGAACGAGCCACTCAGTTCATGGCGTCAGATGGGTGCCCTAATAAATATTTGGGTGCCCTCAGAGAAAATGGGGTGCCCTGATACATATCGGGATGCGCAGAGCCCTGGCCGGTTGTAGGTAATCGAGTATATACAGCTTCGGTTCTGTGTAATGTGACCGATACTTATTGGTAATGTCTCGGACCTTGACTTCCGAGACATGTTGATAATATATGATCACAAATTTAATATTGGGGTGCCATGATAAATATAGGGGTGCACATAGGGTGACTCGATGGTAGGTAATCGAGCTTATACGGCTTCGTTTCGGTGTAAAGTGACCGATACTTATTGGTAATGTCTCAGACCTTGACTTCCGAGACATGTTAAAAATATATGATCATTATGGTTCTCTGAAATTCAATATTGGGGTGCCCTAATAAATATTGGGGTGCACATAGGGTCCCAGTTGTAGATAACCGAGTCTACAAGACTTTGTCTCGGTTATTTGTGACCGAAACTTATAGCAAAGGTCTCGGACGTATACGTTCGAGACGTGTTGAAAATATAATGGTTCTCGGAAGTTTACTATTGGGGTGCCCTAAAAGAAAATGGAGTGCCCTGATACATATCGGGGTGCGCATTTCCCGACCCAGTTGTAGGTTACCGAGGCCCTGCGACTTTGTCTCGGAACTCTACTTTCGAGACGTGTTGAAAATATATGATCAGAATGGTTCACGGAAATTTAATACCGAGCATGTCGACTATGTCTCGCGGGTTATGGATCGATGTAAGTAGGTATTGTATCGGACTTCTACATCCGAGACATGTTAAAAATAGATTATAAGGGTGCGCCAAATTTCTTAACTAAGAGTGTCGACTATGTTTCGAAGGTGATGTACCAATATATATGATTATTGTCTCGGACTTAGATGTCCGAGGCGTGTTCAAAATAGATAAAAATAACACTTGTCGAAATTTCATAACCGAGAGTGTCGATTATGTCTCGAACCTAACGTACCAAAACCTATAGGTATCGTCTCGAACCTGCAGTACCGATATATGGGATGAAAACTTAATTTTAATGAAATAAAACACATATTACATAAGATATGTAAACCACATAGTTATTGACCACATCACGTCACGTCATCACATAAAAAAGAAATATCGAGTTTACGACCAAAGTAATAAACCACAACTTAAAAGTATCAAAAACAATATCGAAAGAAATAATCAGTTTAACACCAAAGTTTAACACCAAAGTATTAAAGCCTCACGAACACTCAAGACTTGCTTTTCTCCGCATGACGACTAATGTATGTCTTGCCGTGGAGGCGCTTGTGCTTGGGAGGCTGTGGAAGTCCACAACGCCTACCCGTTAGGAAGTCCACGACATCATTTGTCGTTTTACTTGCAGCCTCGGACTTCGATGCGTCCGGTAAGTCTATCCATAACAATGCGGCGTCCAAGGCTCATCTATTGCTCTGTTCAAGACAAAATATACACAATAAATAAATAAAAAGTGAAAGTTTACAACTTCAATCTAAAATTTAACCAACAAAGGACCTGACCTTACCTCCAATAACTCGTAGTCTGCAGTATCGATGCAATCTCTACAATTTGTTTGGTTTTCAATGATTGGATATGAAACTTGTAGAAACTAGGGTAGATATTCTGGCGTGGTCATGAACTGGAATCGAGGCCTTTTCGCCTCGATCTTCCGGTGACAGTAAATGATTACGCCACCTTACCCAATTCTCCTGTTGGAATCCATACTTAATTAAGTGTTTCAATGCAGAAGGGCCTCGATATGTTTCAATAGGGCAGTACGAAGCATCGGGTATCCCTTAAACATGGCCAAGCTGTCGTAGGAACCTCTCCGGATGGTATGGCTCCACAATGTCCATGCACATCAAGGTGCCAGAGTAAAAGGCCAATGGCTGAACAATACCATTGGGCCTGATGTCAACGTATGGATCCCAAGTCACCTATACAAACCAAAGGAACAAGTTATAAAAACTACAGAAATGTGAACACTAAATCAAGCAACGCAACTAACTTATGGGTAGGTCACATACCTCACTAGGCCGTAACTTATCAAGAGTTATGCGTATAAAAGCTAGCTTGCTCGCATTCGTAACTGTCTCGTGTTTTTGTATTCACTAACAAAAATGCAGTTGAATGTGGTCATTGTGTTTTGTGTTCGGCGCAGCGAGTTGGAATTTGAAGTGCTCGTAGACCCATCCCTAAAATAACAAGTCACAAAACAGGTCAATAAAGTAGTGCAGGTACACAAATAAAAACTGTACTAAACAAAAATGTCTGAAACAGTACGTAACTCAAGCAAAGTCAAATACCCTGCAATCTGTGACACCTCGACTCTAGTAGTCGACCCTAGGTGACGGTAAAGGTAAGCCAATGCAGCTGCACCCCATGCGAAATTTCCTACCTTATCCAAATTGTCTAAGAGCTTGAGAAAAGCTATAGAGACTCGTGACCCACTCTTATCAGCAAAAAAAGTGCAGGATAGTAGGTACAACAAGTACGCACATGCATTGCATTCAACCGGTGGGAAAGTAGACGGTTTTACTTTAGGGCACCATGTACTCTTCAACCAACACGTCCTCACAGTCAGACCTCTGGTAATGTTAACCTCAGCCTCGGCTTCTTCAAGGCTAACCCCGAGCAGATTGGAAACTATGTCGATTGCATGCTTCCTCGACTCTTTCGTATACCTTGCAAAATTCTTAACCGCTACCACCTTCCCTGTCACCGGGATCTTTAATAGAATACTAACATCCTCCAAAGTGATAGACATCTCACCGAACGGTAAGTGAAATGTATTCGTCCCTGGCTGCCACCTCTCAACAAATATGGAGATCAACTCCTTGTTGCCTTTTCGATATGAGCAGTCAATAAGTGGATACAACCCGGACTTCTGAAGAATCCTCTATAGACCTCAATGTCGGGGTGGCAAGACTGCAAGTCTCACTCAAGTAATTAAGCCCCATGGTTTATGCACTTAAGCAAGGGGCGATGTTGCATGAAAGAAAACAAAGGTCAGAATACATTGACAAATTGAAATTATGGGTAGCAAGCATACAACAACAACAACGCATACCTCATTGTTCCAAATAGCCACTGCAACATGATTTTTAAAACTTGTCAACAACGATCAGTCGATAGGACCACTGGGTTGCACCACTAGTACTCGTGTTCACCAGTGGTTGCACCACTAGTACTCGTGTTCATCAGGCTCTTCTACATACCCAGTGGTTGCACCACTAGTACTCGTGTTCACACGCCGTTGTACATTTTTAGTGGTTGCACACCGTTGGGTTATGTTTGTTGCATATTGTTTTTCTTCCGAAGTAGGCTCAGATGAATCAGATGCCTCATCCCCCCTCTTGGCACGACCGGTCAGTATGTCATGCTCTGGAACATGTGACGCCTCATATCGTCTCCGGCAGGGCGGCGTGGGCTTCTACCCTTTTGTTTTTCCTTCCGATAAGAGGTTGTTTGTGGTTTCCTCTCACCACGAGTACCCGTAGTACTCTCCAGTTGTTGTCGACCCTTTAACTTACCATAAACTTGTTCCCTACTAACGTAGTCTTCTTTCGAGCCATATCTATTTAGGAAACGCAATGTTAGAATAGTGCAACAAACCCAAAAAATCCAACATAAAACATAGTTTCAGTATTACACAACCGAGACATGTTGATATGTCTCGGTTACAAACCACCAAGATATGAAGACAAATCTCGGAACCTTACCTGCAAGACTATTACAAAAGACCTTACAACTTTACTCGGTTAGCGAACACCGAAATATGCAGATATGACTCGGTTAAATAACACCGTCAATTAAACACATATTTCTGAGCCTAAACTCTGAGAATTGTACAAAACAGACCTTAAAACATAACTCAGTTGGGTTCCACCGACATATTGGGCTTTCATCTCGGTTTCATACACCGAGACCTAATGCCTTGACTCGGTGGTCTACGACCACATGTCTTTGGGTGGTCCCTTATGTTTAGTGTCGATGGGATGTGATCGACACCTTTCAAATGGTCACGGGAGGGAAGTACCGTTAAAGCGTAGCAAGGGCACGACCCTGTGTGTCCTACCTTTACTGTTTGGGAAAACAAGCCCTACCTTGGGTAGATCAACGCTAACGGCGACCAAAACCAATGAAATGAACGACAAATTCATGGAAAATAGGCAATTACCTTTATGAGAATGTCGACCAACTGAAGTTGCCCAACCTAAGTAACTCGAGACCCTTCCTACACTTCGTCTTCTTCCTTAGCAAAAAGTGACCAACCCGAAGCACGGGGAAAACCACAATCAACGAAATTGAGAAGAATGGATGATTTCCTGCCAACTTCGAAGACAGAGAAGCTGTGGGAAACTAGGATTGTAAGGTTCGATGGCTTCGAGAGGTTGTAGAGGCGGTTCTCACGCACCTTTCAAACGTAAATTGAATGAGGGGCATTTTGGTCAAAGTACCGGGGTGTCCTGATAAATTGTTGGGGTGCTCTGAGAGGATAGCGGGGTGCCCTTAGCGTGACTCTATGTAAAATTGGGCTATATATATCACATTTATAAAAGACCAAAACGGAAACAAATCAATTTAATTTTCTTTTTTTTTTCAAAAATGCAAACAGAGCTTACAAGTGAATTATAACGTGTGAGTGTCTATATATATATTAACATAAAAAGAAAATGCCTTTCCAACTCAGGAAAGACAAGCAATTGTTGGTATATGATCTCTTAATTTTTGGTGACATGCGTAGGCGCATGTTTCTCGATGCATATCGAAGGGGTTCGTTACCAAAAACAGCACTTTCTGACTTTTTTCAAAGGAAATAAAATGTATCGATATATAGCATAAATACAAAGCTTAAAGTAGTTAAAGAAAAAGAAAGAAAAAATAATAATAATAATAATAATAATAATAATAATAATAATAATAATAATATAGTTAGAAAAACAATAGGCGCAGACATCAACCTAAAAGACAACGACTTACGGCGGAGACTTGGATAATTAAGTAAGCGGAATTCCAGCTCATGATCACACCCTAACACGATAACCACAACTACACATCAATAATTTCTTAGGTAGCAAACAAGCTATATATGACATTTACAATAATATAAGCTTCAAGAATAATACAGTAGAGGTGGTGACATGGGAAGGGTTGAGCAAGGCGAAGATGTTGAGGATTCTAAGGTGGGAGACGCACCAATAGGTGATCATGCCGACGGCGGAGCGGTGCCTTTCCCTCCGCCTCGTTCATCTCCAGCAACGCCAGCAGCGGCGTCCATGGCCAATAGTACTGTGTACACTAATCAAGCTTTGGAGATTTCGGTATCATCAATTGGGGAGCCATGGACTTCAGGATTGTTCGACTGTCACGAGGACCAGACCAATGGTGCGTACTTAATTAGTTGATTTCGCCTAATTAATTTAAAGTTGAGATTATATATAGGTATATTATCGGTCTTTGGCTTGGCTTTTATTTAAAATTGAAAAATAAAACTACATATATAATTCAAACTCTCTTTGTGTGTGTGAAAGAATTTGTACTAATATTATCAAGTTTTTGGTTGTTTTATTGCTATTGTTTGATTGTTGATTTATCGCCTTAATTTGCAGCGGTCATGACAGCGTTTCTGCCTTGTGTGACCTTTGGACAGATAGCAGAGGTGTTGGATGAAGGAGAAATGAGTAAGGAAGAAAGAATTTTTTTTTTATTATTATTATTATTATTATTATTTTTATTTTTATTTTTATTTTTATTTTTTTTATTTTTTTTCTTGATTTTCTCCTACTATAACTGTATGCATGGGTTGTGGACAGAAATATAATCCCAAATAGATTAAAAGGCAAAATATTGAAAATGAATATTAATAAAGTGAAGAATATAAGCCTTGTTTAAGTGCATTCAGATCCGATTACCAAATGGCATTGAAAGGTTTTCTAATTAAAAGTGCGTTACGGACAATAATTGGTATGTCCAAGAGGAAATCCATTGGCTATCGCCGGCTCTCACGAATTTCTTTCTTTTTTGATTGGAAAAAAAATAACTTTTACATTCACCAAGGTTTGAACCCATAAACTCTTACTTTCAAGTCTCATACCAAATCGTTGGGTCATCCAATTAGTTGGTGATGGATTTTCTTTATAAAAAAAAAAAAAAAAAAAAAAAACATAACTTGCCCACTATATATGAGACTTGAGCTCCTAACCCTCTTACCCTAGTAACTCTATACATACCAAATGAGTGAACCATGCATCCACTTAGTTGGTGCCTTGCACGATAACTTGACAATCCGCAATATTTTTCTAATTGATTACGACAATCGACAATATCTTATTTAATTATATAATGTTTCAATTTTTTATTATTTTTTTTCAAATCAACGATCAAGATTTGTTACTGATTTTTGGTTTTATTTATTGTGAAGACTTAAGAAGATGAAATTAATTGTTGTATATATGAATGTTTTATATGTGCAGCATGTCCTTTGGGAAGTTTTATATATCTGTTGATGATGCCAGCGCTCTGCTCACAATGGATAATGGGCTCCAAATACAGGAACAAACTAAGAAGAAATTACAATTTGGTGGAAGCTCCCTATGAAGATTGGGCTTCGGCTCTCTTTTGCCCTTGTTGTTCCCTTTGTCAAGAATTTCGAGAGCTTAAAAGTAGAGGCATTGACCCTGCTTTAGGTACGTATTTCCTTTACATTTTATTAATGCCATTGATCAAAATCCGAACTATTATATAACGAGGAGCAGTATATGTACCCAAAAAAAAAAAGAACAAAAAAAAACTAAAAACAAGGGGCAATTATATTTTAAAATGAGGTTCTAAAGTGATCAACGACACATTTTTTTAGAGTCGCACTATAGGCATCACAACACTTGGGGCAACCCATTTTTTTGGGCACCCATCGATTTTCTTAGAGCACCCGAACTTTTTTGTAAAAATAACTATGTCAAGAATCAGAATACCCTACCACCCAAAACACATAAAACCGAACTCAAAATCCCCATCCTTTAGCTTTCGCGCCCTACTTCTCTCTCGCATAGCAAGCCTTATAATTCCTCTCATACCCTTGTTTGTTAAAATTTAGCCATCACAGGATGGTTTTTTGGGATTCTCGGGTTGTTCGGTTACATAGGACAGAGAGCTATGAAGTGCTCTCAGTCATGTATTGCCGAGACTCGTGTTAAAGTGTCGTTCTATACCAATTATTGACACTCAAATAAGGTGGTCAGACTCCTAACTTGATGGGTGACCACCGAAACTATATAATTGGTCTCGGCGGCCTTGTGTCGAGACATGTGTGTAAATCTCGGTTGACACCAACCGACACAACCTATATATATCTCGGTCATGTGTGTCTGAGACCACAGATTCGATCACTTCCTACTAAGACCTAAAATATAGTGTCGGTTGATGATAACTGACACAACAGCCTATGTCTGAAATGTAGTGTTATGCTATAGGCAATCCAACCTTGTATAAAGACACCCTATTGTTTGAGAGGGGTAAATATGTCATTTTCATTTGGAAACAAGCTAGCTAAAACTAATTCAAAAAAATGCGTTGTCAAGTAAGTGTCGAGTGCCTATAGCGCGACTCTTTTTTTATTAGAAACTAAATAACACGCACAACTACACAAGGCACGTACATGGGTCTAGCCTACTGCGAGAACCCAGAATGATCCCAGCGGGCTCGGCCTCAAAATAACTAGCTACTTTTATTGGGACAGGTCATGACCTAAACATAATTATACTTTCATATAATATATATATATATATATATATATATATATATACATACTTATAAATATATATTAACAGTAAAGGTAATTGTTTGAGATTTCGATCAATGTATACCCCTTAACCTAGTTAGGCCTTAATTATTTCGAACCATACGTATATGAAACAGTAAAGGTAATTGTTTGACAATCTAACTTTTCCGATAGAATAATTGATAATCTATATCTATACTATATATAATGCCAATCCTCCTTACAATCCTATTAATCCAAAATTTAACAGAATTCCAATATTACCCTTAAATACAACTTTTCTATTGGCTCAGGAGAACTTTAAAAAGTAAATAATGAGGGTATCTTTGAAAACTAATTAAAATGGTTTTTAATTAGATTTCAAAATAGAAGTTTATTATCTAACTTTTTCTTATTTCAATCCACTTATCTTTGTCTCTCTAATTAAAGCCGGCTTCAAATTCTTTCAATAAAAACTGTCAATTCAAATTAAATAGCTTTAACTTTTTTAACCAAAGAATTAGGTGAAAAAGACAACGTAACTGCTTTGTTTTTCTCTAGATCACGTGCGGAGCACGTGTTGACTGACTAGTGTTAATAATATAAGTGGAAACCCAAAAACTAAATTTCTTTATTTGTTTCTTTTTGAAACCCATATTTTTTCTTATGTATTTTGGAACATTATTAAATAAAACTTATAAAAATCATAAGTAGTAAAGATATTGAAGTCTAATTTCACTAAAAGTTTATGGAACTCGATTTCAAGTTGTGGTTAGAAAGTTGTAGTCGAAATACACACTTAATTAAATATGATAAAACTTATATTAAACTGTGAAATGTCTTAACAAAGATAAAGTTTAAAAAACTCTCCAACATCATTTTTTTATTGTTTCAAATCATAAAATAATTAAGCGAAAGCTTGGGCAGGGGAAATATAATTGATCTAATATGTATACTTTTTTATTTAACAAAAAATTACAAAATTATTAATTTTTTTCTCGTGAAATTTTGCTTGTATTTTATTTGTGACGACCCATTTTCCAAATAGACTGCCACGGGGTCAATGCGAACTCACAATCTATCTTACCAACGACAGATGTGCTCCACATTGGATTATATCCTCCATTTTATCCGTTTAAGTCTTATTAATCAACAATTTACTGATTTAGTTGTAATGAACTCTAATCATACGCCAAGTCATCATTTAATCTTCAAATTACCACAACGGAAGTCTTACCAATATATTAATTCAAATATTCATAATTGAAGTGAGGGATATAAACCATAAACCAAATGTGAAAAACCTTTATGATAACCATAAATATCTCAAATGTCACAAAATATCATAATGTACAAAGTTTCAAAGTATCTCTCGATCCCAAGTTCCCAAAATGAAATCAAATACATATAATACAAATGTACAAGTCAGATAATCTGTCTCTAGATCAGCGGTACTCTGGAAGCTTGCATTTACCCCTACTCATACTAGGATCTGTACTCAAGCCATCACAAAAGGCAGATGACGAGTTCAGAGTGAGTATTCCCAAGGAAATTAAGTAAGCAATACTGAAAGTAAATACTGAAATTTAAATAAAGCTATTAAATAAACATACAGAAATAAATACAAGCAACTGAGCTCATCGCATGGATAGATAATAGTGAAAACTCAAAATGTGTTCCTATAGCCTAAGGTCAGACTAACACCATAATTCGGACTCTTCCACATAATACTCTCAGCGAGTCCCACTCAAGCAGGGCAAGTATCTGGATCCGCTAGGTGGTCAGCGTAGTACCTACAACACACACACGTGCCCCGATGCGATTCCAGGTCAAACTATTCACCGAGTTTCCCTAACACACGTGTTATGGTCTAGTGGCTATACACTGGAATGGCACGGAGGGAGCCCGCTCAACGTCTGTCCATTAAACCACAACCAATAATAGAGTATTGAAATAACAGAAATCAAATTCAAATGCCAAAAAAAGTAAATACTCAAAAAAATTTAGTTATGATACTACACACCTCAAACCGCACTTCACTAATCCCAATTCTCACCAAAATCACACCCACAATGCGTGTCCAATCCCTAATCAATCAATCCCAAATCCTAATTATCAAAATTATCCATAAATTTCTCCAAATTCCAAATCCTACCTAGACCCATTTTTATCAATTTAAACCACATTAAAATTGATTATAATCATCAAACAAACCCAATTAAAACCCCATTTCAAAACAAATCATTTTTAAATTTTTATTTCATTTTCTGTTCCAGACGCCACAGGTGGCGCCGCCGTGTTCAACATCTCCACGGCGTACCTCACGGCGTTCTAGATGTTGTGACCCACGCCACACAGTATAACCCTCCCACGACGTAAACTAAAACGACTGTAGGAGTTTTGCCTCTAGTTTGGATGTCGCAGGTGATGTCGTAGGAGTTTTCTCCCAAGGACCCCTTTGTGACGTTTGAACCAGTGACGCCCTTATGGGGCTTTCGAGCCCCCTCAGTTTTTCACCGCAATCCGAACTCGTCCCAACATCGCATACAATCAGGTACAAACCAGTTACCACTAAAACCCTTCGATGAAATTCGTCCGAAACCAAAACCCTAGCAAAAACCCGATAAAATCCTTGTTTCTCTTCAATGAGTTCAAAACCTCCACAACCACACCAATAACTCATCAACAAACTCTCAAACACAGCACCACAATCCATAGCAACACAGCTCCTAGCTGGTGTGCTCCAACCCAATCTCAAAACCCACATAAAAACCCCTAAAAATACCCCTAATACATAGAGAAATAAATGGAGAATAAGATGCTAACCTCGGATCGTCAAACCCTTGTCATTTGGATCTCCAAATCACCTCTTGAATCTCAGAAAAATCCTGGTCACTACCTCTAATTTCGTTCACAAGAGAAAAGAAAGAGAAAAAGGTGATGGACTTTGGGGAGAAATGTGACTTTTATACTCTCCAAGTCATCTCCCTCACTTGTACATCCCCATGCACCATCTAAAGGTCCAAAATGAGTCAAAGGGTCTAGCTAACTTGACTTAAATGAGTGACACACTCCCCTTGACTTGTCTTGCACAAACAAAACACTAAACCCTAGGGTGTTCTAATACTCGAGTCTCGCATGTACCCTCGCGCCACGATCACAAATACAGTATTATTTATTAATTATTAATTGTATTTTATCATTTCCTATGTGCATATGACTACCCAACCTAGTATATTGTTATTCGCCTACTCGGTTCCCACGTCTGCACGTTATTCGGGACGAATACCCGTCACACTATCTCACACGTCAATAACACAATAATTTACACACATCACGATGCCAATAACCTAATTACACATAAACATCACAAATTAAAGCACAACAGCACAAAAATTACTATTTACCTAGCTCCAGACGCACCATGTCCTATTTGCGAGTCCCACGAGCATCTGAGTTATCTGCCACATCTGCAGATACGTTATTAATAACAACGAATTAACTTCTGGTCATTACATTATTCATTTATATTGCAAGTTGTGACAGCTCCAGTTTTCAAACCTAAACTAGGCCCGCCCAGCCTAGACTTACGTGAAACTTCGAGCCCGTCTCGACGAGTCGCGCATTTACAAGTTCATACCATTGATTATTGAGTTATCATCAATATAGCGGAAGCAAAAGCTCAAACTAATTAAATAATCACAACCATATAAAGATAAGACATCCTAGAGTGTGGAAACTCCGCATATGTATATCATCATAAATGATCAGTCAGAGAAGAACAACCCAATAGATATACATGCCCAGAATCTCTCATATACCCAAAACCCATGTTTCAAAACAACATATATATACAATAATACAAAAATCACCTACTCAACCAAGTAGAAATATGTGCTCTAGTATCCTCAAAGCAAATCTCTAAGCTCTGAAGCCTTCCCCTTGCTGGACTGTGGATCTGCATTCCGTCAAACACAAGAATGACGAGCTCATGTAAGTAACACCAAGCAGAATGATAATACATCATTTCAAAATAAATAAACATCAGTCCACATTCATGCTGATAGAAGAAAGGAATAAGGAACGCATGAATGTATAAGACTATAAATAGATCAATCAAAAAGTGAGTGTCCGAGTTGTGAAATAGAATAGCAAGGAGTCTCGACAATAATCATTGAGTCGAGGTAAAACCTACAAGACTCAGGTTCAAGATGAGAACACAGCCTACTAGCCCTAACCATTGCGACAATGAGATATCCATAGACCTGGATAAGATCCCCCATCGTACACTCAACCGAGAGATATCAACAATGTTTAGATAAGAGCTCATATCACAGATAAAAGTAACTATAACTCCCTTGCAGTGGACCACTCAACCAACAGAGATTCCAAAGGATATAATGATAAACAGAGCAATAACAACAAATTAAAGCTCAAGAAATAACTGTAAAAGTTCTCACTGGTTTACTTACCTGTAATCCAACTAATACAAACTCAACAGACCCCCCGACACGTCTCCTAAAACCTCCCATGTCCTGTCAATGTTCAAAATTCCTAATATACATTTAAATTGAAATTCCCAATAATTACCCTCATTCTATCCAATTTTCCAAAATTTTATTCGTTCACTCATTTGGGTCGATTACCTAGGTATTAGGTCGTATTCGGACCCATTGGAATACCTGAGAGATCCCCGAAAATTTTCAAAAATTTTATAAAAATTCACCCCTGCGAATAATGGCACGCTGCCGAGACGTCGTGGCGTCCAATGACTTAAGCGGCGTCTCCACGACATGTGGAGACACCGCTCACTGCCCAACACGTATGTGAGTGACATCGTGACCTTGTTTGGTCGTGGCGGCTTTCCTCTCGGCGTGTTCCCTGAGACCACTGCTCTAAACGTACATGGGTAACGTCGTGAGCTGGAATACTCACAGCGTCGCAACGTCATCTGTTGCAAAACGCCTCTGAACCAGGGTTTTCGACACCCCGGCTCACGTCGCTGTGCTTCGAGCCTATCCCAACCTCGACTAAACATCCATTACTACGCCAAACCACCCTCGGTTCGCGTCAAAACCCGATCAAACTATCGATTTGCTAAAATCATCCAAAATTATCCAAAAATCTCAAAAAAATTCAGAAAAATTCTCAAACGCTTCCAATTTAAAAATCACTTCACACAACTCATTTTGATAATCTAATTGACTCCAATTCCATCAAAACATACCAAAGAATCAATTTCCCAAAATCGTTGTCAGAAATTATCACGACAAAAATACACAAAACTACCGCCAAATGTAGGTATTCACGTGGTGAGTGGGATTCTCACCTTAGATTCGAAGATTGGTCGTTTCTTTAGCGTCGAATTGTGTCGAGAACACCCCGTAACCCCGTCGTTTCCACGTTTGAATCGAAAAGAGAGAGATGAGAAAGATAAGATGAGAGAGAAAAGTTGAAGGGGTGTATTTATACCCCTTCCCTTCATCTCTTTTCACATACGGTTCCCAAGGATCATCCTTTGTCCACCATTCACTCTAGCCACCAACTATGACACCAACTCATGACTTCAATGTGTGACACCATTTCTTGTTTGAGCTTTTTCTTACACAATACGTGCGTTTCCAAACCTGTTCCGTACCACGACTCACTCGTGACGTCGTCCCGAACGTACCAACGTATCGAACGTGTTTTACAACTTTTAATTATTATTTCTTTTGTATTTTGTTAGTGTTTTTAATCCAATTAAGTCTCCCGGACTCCTAATTACCCGACCAGAGTTTGCCCGAAAACCCGTTACTTCACAAAACCCTCGAGCTGAACCGTACCCCGTACCAACGCTCACACTCAAACGCCCTTGCACGTTTGGGACATTGGAATTAAATATTCGGGTAATACAATATAATACAAAACACCAAACACAAATAACATACCTCGGCGTCGATGACCGAGAATTAGATTATGTATCACGACAAATGGGCCTACGTACGACTTAAATTGACACATGACACAAGTTAGAATTTAGGGTCATTACACAAGTCATTATGATTATTAGTATATCATTTGATTATTATTTTTTACTAATATATTTTTAATAGTTTTACAAGGGCACAATTTGAGTCAATAAATCCAAATTTAAACCCCATTAAATTATTGGTTACAATCTTGAATAGAGTCGTCGGGTTTACATTAGCCTTACGACCTTTACAAATTAAACTTGACCCAGATACACATTAGGTGGACCGAGTTAATAAGTCTACTTATTATAAAGTTGCCACGTCTCTAGCAACTTCCCTAAGTAATTATACTATTTGACAAAATTCTAATGACATCTATCTAAATTAAATTTAAATTTTTAAAAAGTCTATATTATTATCAATTTGTCAATCATTGTAATTTAATATTTTTAAATATTTAACTTCTCAATAAAATAATTCATTCAGGAAGTTAAATCAAAAAGGTTTTTTTTTCCTTTTATAAACTCTACAAAAAGTTAGGCCAAAAATAGTTAGGGGTTTTGATGTTGAAATTATCAACTAGCTGGTAGTAGCTAGCTAGGGAGCACCAAGAAAAAGAGATTAATTGAGATATTTTGATATCCACACATTTCTATAACAATTACCATTATTAATTGTTGGGAGTTTCAAGTTCAAAAATTAATTAACTCATATCTTTTGCACTTTTAGGGTGGAATGGCTATCTAGCCCAACAACAAGCTGCTCAAAGGAAGTATCAAGCCGAAGTCATGACCCCTCCCTTAAATCAAAATATGTCCAAGTGAACGACATCAACTTTGTCATTTGTTACAGTGTGCATTTATTTTATTTTATTTTGTTTTCAGAAGCATTTTTATTTTCTTTTTGAAATTTTATATTGTGCAATTCAGTAATGATCAACATCAGGCTTGTATGCATGTGTTTTCGGTGTTTTTTATGTCTTTCTGCTGCATGTAGTTTTTTTATAAAACTTTATTAGAATTGGTACCTTTTTTTTATTTTTTGAGAAAAAGTATTGGTACCTTTTTATTTTTTAAGGAAGTATTGGTACTCTTTTGGTTTAATTGTCTCATTTTATATCTGCAAAATGTTGGTTTTGTGTGGGCCTACACACATGAGGACCAGCCCATATGTGTCACGTTGTGTGCACATCAGCAAATTAACTTTCTAACATTCAATCGGAAGTGGACGCCACGCCAACGATTTAGGGATCGTTTGGTTCATTAAACTATCTTTGAGAGAAAATTTCTTCCAAGAAAGTTTTATTTCTTAAGAAGTTAACCATTAAGGAAGTTACATTTTTTCCATTTAGTTTAACTTTGAACTTCGTGAGAAATTTTACATTTTAAAAATAATAAAATAATATAATTGACATAAATGTTCTTTACACTATTTTTGAGAGAGAGATTATAAGGAATAAAGGTAGAGAAAGAGATTGGCAACCTAATAAGGCGAATTAGAACTTCCTTGGAAGTTATCTCACTTCCTTCAACTTCTCCTCGAACCAAACAAGACCTTAGAAAGTTGAGAGAGAGATTGGCAAGTCCCGATGTCGACTTCGAGGCCGACATAGGAGTTCGCCTAAGAGTGGTAAAGTGATAAATAAGGTTCGAAACATTGACCTCGCCACTACAAGAAAAGTGATCTATGACGACTTACAATCTATGACATGTTTATAAACAAGCTATTAAAAATCTATTTACAACTGCTTTAATTTTCATTCTATTGACAAAAGATCTAAACTCTTAGAGCATCTCTAATGGGAATGTGGATTGAAGAAAAATGTGTGCCACATATGATAGAATTGACATTGAAACCAAAAAAAATTATTCAATTATATGTATATTAGAATGTAAACTGACGTGGCAACATTAATGTCCACATTAAATGTCTATTTCTTGACATTTTGCACCCAAAATGTCTACTTCTAGACGTCTTCTACCCACATTTTCTAGATCTGGACATTTAAAATTGACATTATTATTGCCACGTCGCTCAAGTGCTAATAAACATTTGCATTGAATAGTGTTTTTTTAGTTGCAATATCTATTTCATCCTACGTGGTATACATTTTGCCACAATCCACGTTATCCAATCCACATCTACATATTGGCTTTGTTTGGCGACGCCAGCTGATAATTTAGTTGATAGCGGATAATATAGTTAAAATCTGATAATCTAGCTGATAGCTGAAAAGCTAGTAACTGGTAACTAATAACTGATAATCTAACTTATCAATTAAAATTGTTTAGACATATTAGCTGATTGGATGGCTGATAAATGTAAAATGGCATAAAAGGGCGGCATGTTTAAATTAATAAATATATTATTTATACCATTACAAAAAAAACTTAGACTAACATGTCATTATAATTTATCAAAAATTATAACTATACTGTTTAAAAAATAAATAAAATTCCTACCAAAAAAATGAATAAAATATAAAAAATGTGTGTATATATATATATGCTACCAGATATTAGTATAATATACTTAAACGAACATATCATTAATATAGTGTTTAACAAATATTACATTATTTGAAAGTACTAATATTAGTACTTGGTAGTATGTTAATTTCATTTAAGTACATACGTTGTTGATAGATTTTAATATTTTAACGAATAAAATATAAACTATGCATTATTGATAATTTGTAAAAATAATCACCGATTGGTACCCAAAGATTTCTCTAATTAAACAAGATAAATATCAACTAATGTGTTGAACAAAATTAGGGGTAATATTGAAAAATAAATACAATCAGTCGTTTGAGAAACTAAACGTTGCCCCATCTAGCATTTGAGATTTTAACGAATCATCTTAGCTTATTTTAAAAATAAGTTACTAACTATAACTTTTTTGTTTAACTAACTTAAAATTATCTGATAAGTTAATTTTGTGCTTTAAAGGGAGCAATTATATAAAATTACAAAAACAGAGATATGTATAAAACATCTATTTTAACGGCTTGTTCATTGGTCTCTTCCAAAAAAAAAAAACGGCTTGTTCATTGGTCTCTTCCAAAAAAAAAAAAACGGCTTGTTAATAGGCCAAGCAGTCGAAACCGTAAGTTCCTTCATTAAAGAAAAACTCCACGTTTTAGTCGCCATTTGTTCTAGTTCCTTCATCGATTCATTCAATCCATCTATCAAAAAAAGGGGGCAAAACCCTAAGTCCACCCAGACGGGCCAAATCCCACCTCAGATCTGCCCTAATTAACCTCATTTTGTTCCAAATTTGACAAATTTGATCGATTGATTGCTTATTGTGGACTCAATGGAGGCCACCCACAAAGCGGATTGAAGCGAGAGCAGCGACTGCACATGATAAGATGAAGGAGCTGTGGGCGACGACTACCACACTGTGCAGATCGTAGATACGTTCAAGAATGGAAGATATGTTGTGCAGAGCAAAATGGGACGCTCTAAGCGTTGTAAGTTCTATTCAACTTGTTGTTTCTGTTTGTTTTGATTGTTGGGTGTCGATGCTTTGTCCGTTTTTGCTTTTGTGAGTTCAATCTCTAACTTGGGATCTTGAAGTTGTTTCTCTAATTGTTTTGATTAATGGGTGTCAATGCTTTGTGTTTATTGTCTTTAATTTGAACAAAAAGACTTGATTTTGTAGATTTGTTTGGTTGATTTGTTGTTCCTAAACTTATAAACTTCATTTAATTCTGTAATGTTTGTCAGGGCTCTTTTTGAGAAACGATGCCGATTTCAATTTCAATGTATTTGTTTATTCTTTATGGTTCTATGTTTTTGTGATTTTATGCAGAACTTTTGTAAATCAATTGTTAGTTCTTTTTTTTTTTTTGAGAAGGTAAATCAATTGTTAGATAAATGTATTGCTTTCTTTTGTCATAATATAGATTGTACAGCAAGTGTTTGAATAAATGACCGTGTAAGCAATTTGTATTAGGTAAGCTGTTTTATACATATCTCTGTTTTTGTAATTTTATAATGTGTCATTTCTCATCAAACCAAAACCTTACTCACCACCAAAAAGTTATGTAAGATGTATAACTAGCTATTCTTGTGCTCTTTTTTGGTGCATTCTTCTTCTTGTGGTTGTGCACGTCATTAGTTCCCTACCTATTAGTAATTTGGTGAACTAGCTAGGCTGTAGGAGATGGTTAATAAATCACTTGGTTGGAATTGGATGAGGACGTGACTCCTTACCTTGAGGCTTCTATGAATATGCTTTCTTTCAGTTCTCATCGATGGTTGTTATTAGTATAAAAGATTTGATATATCTCTTTTTTCAAAATGTTGCTTCTAGATTTTGAATTAATCTAATACTTTATCTTTTAAGGTGCAAAGGGTTGGTTACAACATTTTGTTGTCTCCCAAACTAGTTTCTAAGCAATAAAATATTGAGTTTTAGGGTTCATACGCAGCGAAAAATTCAAAACAATTTTTGAAAAACACTAACAGGATCGCAAATAAGTTCTATTAAGCAAGATCTACAAAAGTAAACCATATCTTGATTCGTGATTTCCTCCTCTGATTGTTCGATCTTCAAGACGTTCAAACGCGCGTCTTTTATTAGAAATTCACACACGAACAGTGACCCCAATTTGGAGTGCTAGCCCTAAAAGAGATTGAAAACGTTTTTCTCTTTCCCAAAATCTAGAGAATACGAAAATTGGAAAAACAAAATTCTTATATTACGTTTTTGAGTATCACCCTTTTTTATCTGTAGATAAGTTTACTTAAAATCTTATTCGTAATATAACTATTGTATTTACGCTGTTTAAGTAAATTCGAAATACAACTATTATATTTACGTTGTTTAAGCAAATTACACATATACCCCTATTAATAAGTTATCATATAACGAATCATAAAGGCTTATATATTATGAATTTTATCTTATAAAATTCAATACTCTGGAACATTTGAAATTGCGCAAAGCCATTCTTTGTGTGTGACCCAATAGGTTCATGCGACGTTGGTAGTGAACCAAAACCATTTTGGTAGACAAGTCATAAGCGGTCTCTAGCAAGACATTATGACTACCCAAGTAGCATGATTATGAAAATCGATACAACCTAATGAATAACGTATATCATATCCTTTTGTCGTGCGATATCCATGGAAAGTCACCCTTAATATTCAATCGTACTAGACTTAAACTTTAGATAGATTAAAAACATCTAAGTGATATTGATCATGTCAATTCACTTGAACTTGACCATTTAACAATCTAACACATCGAGGGATCCACTGATATCTCTATCTTTACAAGAACAACAAATTCTTTCTTGATTACACACTTTCACATATTGCTCATATGATAACCAATTACAATCTTTATAATTGTCCGGTTAAAGACAACGTTTGATTATGTTAAATTATCATGCTCATAATATTAAAGTCTATGGTAATCTCAAGTCGATGGATTAAATGATATACCTATCAAGAGTAACACCTATGACTTAATCCATGTGGTGTTCTCATAGTAGGTCGGTCCAGTACCTTGTTCCTTAATAAGTACTCATGATCTTGATTCGTATCTCTATACGTATGATCATCACATGACCATCAATTAAGACTCATAATAGTCTTAATTCATTATAGTTCCCAGTATAATGATCGACTATTGACATTTAAGATATTTCAACAAATACACATAGATCTTATTATAAGGTAAACATGCAATCAGTTATAATAAAACAGTAAATGAAAAAACCTCTATTTTATTAACTAAAAATAGTAAAATAAACAATGTTTGTAGATTGACCTAGGGCACATGCCCCAACATAAAATGATGATCATCTCAAGGGGCATCCACCTATCATGGGCATACCTGTGTAATGACTTGTTATTTTAAGCACGTGATTAGTGATAATCTGATCACTAATAAATTCGAGCCTGACACGTGATTAAGCTGGCTAATAGCTGTTATTAGCGTGCGCGTGAATTTGCGTGTTGTTTTGTGTTTGATTGGATTGTATTAGTATGTATGAATGGAAACAATATGGTTAATGAACCTAAAAACGAATAATCAGATAAATGATGGGAACGCTTAATACCATGTGGGGGTCAAAGATGACACACATGAGACGCAGGATAACGTTTACGCCCGAGTGTGTTCGTTGGCGTGTATTACGAAATTATAGGCGTGTTATATATATATATATATATATATATATATATATATATATTGTGAACGACCCTAAATTCCCAATGCATTTGGGAATGCCCAGCCTAGACTCGTACATATCCCCAAGTCAGTACTCGGCGATCTGGCGAGCCTAGTCAGCCTCAAATTATCAAGTTACAAGTTTTATGAAAGAGTTATTGCAAGTATAACACTGCGGAAGAAAATTCAAACTAAATTAGTATTGGAAAATAACTCAGTCAAACGAAAATCAGGAATCTATATATATGAAAACCACGTAAACAGGAATATTCATGTACATCAAACGGAAACCAAGTAAAGCTGTACATGGTATCAAATAACCTATAATCCCAAATTCAAACCAAACATGATGTATATATATAAAGAAATCAACATACAAGCATAAATCAAACATAACCTAGGCTAAGGTGCTCGAATACAGTCGCAAATCCTCACAAAAAGTCTCCTAAGCAGAGTTCCTTACCCTTCAAATGCTTTTGTAAATTTATACCCACCGTCACAAATTCAACGGTGAGCAACTGAGAGAAAATTGAAAGTAATGTCAGAAGAATATAACAGTAATTTATGAATTATCAAACATGGCAGTCTAAATATCATGTGGGAATTGAAAGACAAGAATTTAAATAGACAAGGTGCATGATAGACAGACTGGAAATAATAGCAATCGAAACATGCGTGTTCTACGAGTCAAGAGAGCTCATAAGTGGTCTAAAAATTCACAACAAATCCACAACAACAATGTCGCAACATCGATAACCACAACAATATCCACAACAATCCAGTACATGGTATCACACAATCACTAGGGGTGGTCAAACACTCGTGCGCATGAGTGCCCGCGTTTTATCCTTTCTAGTGCAGGTCGCATGTACCTTCGAGACATACACTTATGCCAAGAACACATATACAAGGAATATGAAACGGAATGCCAACAAGTAGATCATAACAAATATGATAGAATGATAATGACTCACATGGTATTTTCTTAACTAGCTTACTAACGTACAAAAGCTTTAGAGCAAATGTACTTACTTGAACTATTGCAACCTGCGTAACAACACTCATGCGAATCATAATGCATATCTCCGAGTTTTTCGCTACCTGACAAGGTTGGAAACTCTAATTAATGGGTCGAGTTGGAAACTCTAATTAATGGGTCGAGTCATTAACTAACCTAGGTTGAAACCCTAGTATTTTCCCAATGTTTTAAATAACTCGAATAACTCGACAATTCAATAGAAAAATGAAAACTCTCTCTCGGGTTTGAAAACCATAACGCATGTAAGCCTACTCGTAAAATCGTAGGTTCGACTCAGTCGTAAATAGGTCACGCCATAGTCTTGAGGACTGGCATCGTGACCACAACGTCACTACCGTTCAATCAACGTAAAGACTCAATATCAATATCGCTCGACAATAACAACTCAATACGAACTCAAAGTGACCATACACCAGTGAGTAGGGAACCTCGCGGTTGTGGTCCAACGTCCGTAGGGTACCAACACAGCATGGAAAGGCTGGGGGCACACTTAACGTCATGTTGACAACCACGTGACGCGATAGTGAAAATCAACGTATGAGTTCATCGATAAAACAACTTGCCACCATTAATATGGACACTCTAGGGGCTATGGGACACGCACAAGAGTTTGGCGTGATCCCCAACGCTCCCTTGGTCACGGCGTCCGACGGCAACATCGCCAGTTGCGGCGGTTTCCGACAACTCAATAAAAACAGTCCAATATGAACACCATACAACACTACTAACCAAACCACAACTCATACACATATACACACAAATCCAGCAACACTCCGAGGACATGGGGGCTTTGGTGGGCAGGAGGGCCCACCCACTACCGTCCCTGACACACCAGCGACTCCAACAGCCTTTCCAAACCCAACCACAAAAAACAGTTTGACAAAGAATGGAAACAGGGTATCACAAAGAGATATCGACTCACACCATGTGTTAGCGATTTTTTCGGGGACATTGGGGTTCTGGTGGACCACCAAGCACCCCCGACCGCCCCCTAACCACCGCTAACCGCTGGAGCAACAGCCAGTCACGACAACCCAAAAACAAGCAAACCGAAAGAAAACCAATGACTCGACTAACACCTGCACATCTGTCGCCTGTTTGGGGCTTCGGGACTGTGAATACGCCGATGAGGCGTCTCCGACCACCGTCCCGTTCATCGCCACCCGCCACTGCTCGCCGTCAGTCGGCTTAACCGAACTAGTGAGCAACAACCGCGAGAGAAGAGAGATAGAGAGAGAGAGCAAAAGAGAGAGAAAGTGAAGAACCTCCGGTGAGTGAGCAACTCCGACGACCATCTGAAGACTCGACTGTGGAGAGGGAGGAGGAGAATGCCGACCGAGAGAGAAGTGGGAGAAGAGAGGGCGGCGGTAGTATGAGGAGATGGTGAATAGTAGGTTTTTTTTTTCATGAGACGTTTATATATACATTTGAATTTGGTCAAACTGGCCTTTATGCCCTTTTGGGCTTCTACACATTTTGTTTTTATTCTCTTTATTTCATCTAAAAACACACGCGCATCTTAAGGCCAATCCCATGGCTCTCCACCATTGAGTTGTGTCACTTTAACAATCATATCCCATGGTCTGTTTGTTGTGTAGTTATCCAACTCCTGCGTTCAAACGATGTTTCCAATCCGTCTTGCCTTGCCCTGACTCTCGTAACGTGCGTAGTCTCGCCTTGTCTCACCAAATAATAATTCAAAATTTATTAAATATTCATTTATTTGTGTTTTTACTGTGTTTTAAATCCCTCGTGTACCCGTAACCCAACTATCGATACCCGCTCGTCTAGTTTTCCTACTCGTTTACCTACTTCATTGTCCGGTCACTCAAATACGAGTATAAATACGTAATACACGTCATCATTCACAAATAGCGAAATTTTCGGGTCGTTACAGTCTCCCTAACTAACAAGAATTTTGTCGTTGAAATTAGCTCTAACTCGAGCGAATAAGGGGAGCCAACACCTGTTCACACCTCCAAACTGCGAGGCTTAGAGCTGCTTCAGACAGCTTGGATCCTTCGTATCGAACTGCAAACTCTTCCAGAGTTTCTTCAGACAGCTATTTTTTTACCGTTGAACTACGGATCGATGCTAAGACATTTCAGACAGCTCAATATATTATGGCCAACTGTGGACTCGCGCGAGAGTCACTCCAACAGCTCGACATCAGGTATTGAATTGCGAACTTGTACAAAGGCCCTTCAAACAGTACGTCTTAAATTCACTCCCTTTCTCCACATCTATCAAACTGTGGGCCTCTGCCACTTTGAACAACTTGGTTTCATCAGTCTTCAGACTGTAGGTTCCAACCACTTCAAACAGCCTTATTCAACTACGGTCTCTCTAGACCGCTCCCGTTTCCGAAAATGGTAGGAATGCCAACGACCTTATCGTAAACATCATCCCTTACCACAACACAAGTTAGGTAATTACGAAGTAAGACGCTACGATTCGCTACTCGCACGTCAAACCCGTAATGACCTCCCAACCTACTTGCATTCATACCCAGACAGTAAATATATTCGACCAAGTTGTAACCGTGGCCACCATGTACATTACGTGTCCATGCATCGTAAGATGAATCACGACCAGTCTGGTCCTACCTCTCTTTAGGTGTACTCGTGGCTAGTTTTGGCAACCCATTGTGCCTAAACTTACCATCTCTTTCAAACTCTAATCTAAGTTACGTCTGTCTCATCCTATACAACTCTGCTAAGTTTAAATGGTACCACTCTAGCTAGTATCGACCTTAACTCTGTCACATGACGTTCGACATCGCATTTAAACACCTAAAGTTTCAAATAATTAGTTCTATGCATGTTGTATGTTAACCAGGAAAATTCCTCACCTCCGGTAGGATTACGAACCACTGTCAGCTGTTGTTCACTCGCCATGTGCACGTCTTCAATGGCCTGAGGCTGATTGTCATCCTGCTGGTCCTCGTACAAGTTTGGACATTGGTGTGACGGCCCCAAATTTCCAATGCATTTGGGTACGCCCGGCCTAAACCCGTGCAGGTCCTGAGTCAGTTTCTCAGCGAACCTGACGAGCCTAGTCAGCCTCAAATTATCAAAATTTCAAGATTTATGAAAGAGTTATTGCAATTATAACACAGCGGAAGTAAAATCATATTCTAATCAAATATTGGGAAATAACTCAATCAAAGGGAAATTAGGAATCTATATAAATGTGGAAAACCTCGATATAGTCATATGCAAGTCAACAAAATGGATTGATGGAATCCACCTTAAAACATATTTCCTAGTCCCAAAACGATCATATATATATAAACGTCATACAAAAAGAAATAAACATGAGCCTACATCTCGGTACCTCAAGTTCAGCTGCTCACAAAAGTCTCCTAGGCAAGGTCCCTTGCCCCTACTGCTCTCCGTCCTATTTGCACCCACCGTCACAAACTAGACGGTGAGCAACTGAGAGAAATCGAAAGTAAAGCCAGAAGAATATAACAGTAATTCATGAAATATCAAACAAGGCAGTCTAAATATCATGCGGGTACTAAAAGACTGGAATTTAAATAAACAAGAATGCATGATAGACAGACTGGAAATGATAGCAATCGAAACATGCGTGTTCTACGAGTCAAGAGAGGCAATAAGTGGTCGAAATTCCACAACAATTCCACAACAGCGATGTCGCAACATCGAAATCCACAACAATATCCACAACAATCCAGTACATGATATCACACAATCACTAGGGGTGGTCAAACACTCGTGCGCACGAGTGCCCGCGTTTTATCCCTTCTAGTGCAGGCCGCATGTACCTTCGAGACACACTTATGCCAAGAACACACATACAAGGAATATGGAATGGAATGCCAACAAGTAGATAATAACAAACACAACGGAATGAAAATGAGTCACATGGTATTTTCTTAGCTGGTTTACTAGCGTACAAATACTTTTTAAGGCAAGTGTACTTACCTGAACTATCGTAACCCGCGTACAACGCTCCCGCGAATCTTAACACGTATCCCCGAGTTTTTCGCTACCTAACAAGGTCGGAAACTCGTATTTAATAGGTCAAGTCATTCACTAAATCTAGGTTTAAACTTATTATTTTCCCCAATGTTTTAAATGATTCGAACGACATGACAATTTAATCGAAAAACGAATACTCTCTCTCGGGTTTTGAAAACACAATATTTATAAGCCTCATCGCGAATCATAGGCTCGGCTCAGTCGCATGTGGGTCATGTCATGGTCTCAAGGACCGGTGACATGACTACGACATCATAACCACTCATCGCCACGCGATGTTTCAATGCAAACCAATACTCAAGCATAACTCTTCATGAAAGCCAAACTGACATGTACAAACAAACATGAAACTTCGTTGGTGTTGTCCGACGTTGGTGAAAGGTTTCCTTAGCATGGGATGGCTTGGAAATACCCTCGAACATCGGTGCTCAAACACATTGACTAAACAATACTAGCTCAAACTTAATATTTACATAAAAACATAACAAATTTCTCTAACATATTAAAATTTTGGACACAACCAAAGGTTGCGAGACCTCAACAAAGGTTAGGTGAGACCCATGACAACCTTCACTGGTGGTGGTTCGGCTGGTAGCACCGCCGGCCGTGGCGGTTTCCGGCGAGGCTCCACCACCTCTATCACATGAAATGACAACTTTTCAACGTTAAATAGGGCTGTTTTGGCCACTTCAAAGACTGTGGGACCCACGTAGGAGATTGGTGGGGTTCCCAACAGCGTCCCAGTCATCGTAGTCCGGCGGTGGCACCGCCAGTGAGGGTGTTTTCCGGCGAGGGGCCGAAATAGTAACAACACATGAAATAATGGAAATACACACACCACAATCCTATAAACATGAACCGAAAACCACATCAAGGGCGGAGGGACTCCGGAAAACCCTGAGGATCCACCCCAACCGGCAGCAACACCTCCGGCAGCGACCAACCAACGGCGACACAACACATACACACATATCACGGTTTCAACAACAAAAAAATAAAAACAGTGAGAGTGGAAAACCGAGAGCAAGGAAGGGAAAGAAGGAACGACTTTGACTTCGGTGACCACCAAGGACCATCTCCGACAGTCATGGCCACCATCCCGGTCCGGTGACGTCATGGACAACCACCATCGTGAAGAGAGAAGACATACATGGCCGAGGGTGAGAGAGAGATATCGAGTGAGTACGAGAGAGAGGGGAGGATGTGGGACCTCTGGTGAGCTTCCTCGCCACCACTGCATCTTTGGTGAACGGCATGGACACAGTCGAGCCGTGAGAGTGAGTGGACCGAGAGAGAAGAGTGAGGGAAGTTGAGAGAGA
Organism: Stephania japonica; assembly: GCA_039657345.1. Classification (NCBI taxonomy): domain Eukaryota; kingdom Viridiplantae; phylum Streptophyta; class Magnoliopsida; order Ranunculales; family Menispermaceae; genus Stephania; species Stephania japonica. The sequence goes on from CM077559.1 coordinate 41,771,702, forward strand.
GAAGAAGAACCGAGAGGGAGAGAGAGAAGAGGAGAAGCTTACCTCTGGTCAACCGCGATCTCCGACGATCTAGTCCGGCCACCGACGACGAGCAGAGACAGTGGTGAGGTGGGAGAGAGAAGGGAGCTCGTGAGTGAGAGTGAGAAGAGGGTGAAGACCGTGAGAAGAATGAGGAGAGTGAACACGGGAGAGGTGAGTGAAAATGGGAGAGAGAGTGTGCATGACGTGAGTGATTAAATGAGAGTGAGGGATGGGGTGACGTGAGTGATGGGGTGGGTGGTGACGTGAGTGAGTGATGGGAGTGGGTGGGGTGTGAGTTGAGTTGAGTGATGGGGTAGTTGTGTGTTTGAATTTTTTTTTTAAATGGGTATGGTAGTTGTGTCCACCCATTTTTTACTAACCCACACATTTCAAAATTTAACCAAGGTTTCCCCATTATTTGATTGTCACTATACAAAATTTTTAACTCGACACCCGTATATTTTCCAAACATTTTCCCCGCCCATCTCACCCCCTCGGTCCGTATTTCCCCGTCACATGCACACTTTTACCTTTGTCTCACACAAATAAACTAGAAAATTGTTAAATAATTCTTTTAATTATGTTTTAAGTCTCCTGTGTACCCATAACCTTATTGTCGAATCCCACTCGTCCAGTTTTCCTACTCGTTCACCGACTTCACTGTCCGGTCACTCAAATACGAGTACAAATACATATTACACATCATCATTCACAAATAACTAAATTTTCGGGTAGTTACAATTGGTTCTGGAAATGTCCGGGTTGTTTGCACTGGTAACACACTCACCGCTCTCGAGAACCACTGTCGTCGTTTGGATCCCTCGTCCGTTTTTTGTCTTATCTCTCTGATCAGTGCTCTAACTGCAACTCAGATTGATCAGGTTCAAACTCTTTCAGGTGAGTACTTAGGTAACTTTCCCTAGTCAAGCTCCGTTCATAGGCTCTCTGCAACGTCCCTGGCTCGGTCGCGACGATCCCACGTCCAATCTCGGGTAGTAGACCTTAGTAAAATAGTACACCCAATCTGCCTCCGTGCTAGCTGATCCTCCAACATATGGTAATAACTGCAGAAATCGTCCCATGTACTCCATGATCGATTCATCCGCTAACTGTCTTAGGGAAGTGAACTCATTCCTCTTGGCTCTCATCACAGTGGGAGGAAAGTACTTCATGTTGAACTGGGTCTTGAACTTTATCCAGTCCCTCGGCACGCCTTTGGTACTCACAATCGTAGTCCACCAGTTGTCAGCTTCTCCCATCAACATTGAGGAAGAAATAGAAGCTTTCATGTGCTCCTCAGTAGCTATGATACAGTGTATTTTCTTGTGACTCTTCAGGAACAACTCTGCCACGGTCACGTTAGTGCCTCTATAGAAAACAACAGGGTTGTGCCTCTTGAACTCTCGCCACTGCCTGGCCTCAATACTCGTTGTAGTGTCGTACATTGCCGGTGTCGCTGGTGCAATCTCTATCGGTGCGTGAGGTACAACCCCATCACTGGTCTTGCTGCAGTGGTGGTAGGAAGCGTAGTCGTGGTCGTAACTACCGGTGTGTCCACCTCCTGAGTAACGGTTACTCTAGCCGTATATGGTACCGATGCAGTAGCAACTGACGCCTTCAATATCCCAGAATCTCCTCCAGTTGTCGCTCCTGAGCTGCGACTCTCTGCGTCAAGGTCCGAAACTCCTCAGTATTGACACCTCGAGGACTCGACGTCCCGTTATCGTCACTGGGACCCCGCTGATTTGCCATCGCTATCTGATAACGAAAGTGCGTTCTTAGATCAGTGGATAGCTATCGATATCATATAATATATACGTAAACATACTTATACCAATAAGTTTTCAGTTTCCATTACCCGACTTATCCTCATTCCCCAACTAGGTTTCTAAGTTAGGATCATAGGGTTTCCACTTTTAAGTTTAATCATTCCTAACTTTCGCTGGTTTAATAGCTTGTGTTTTATGAATTTAAACATGGTACACTCTGATACCAACTGTGACGGCCCAAAATTCTCAATGCATTTGGGAACGTCTGGCCTAGACTCGTACAGATCCCCGAGTCAGTACTCAGCAATCTGGCGAGCCTAGTTAGCCTTAAATTATCAAATTACAAGTTTTATGAAAGAGTTATTGCAAGTATAACACAGCGGAAGAAAATTCAAACTAAACAAGTATTGGGAAATAACTCAGTCAAACAAAAATCAGGAATCTATATATGTGGAAACCCCGTAAACTGGAATATTCATGTACATCAAACGGAAACGAAGTAAAGCTGTACATGGTATCAAATAACCTATAATCCCAAGTTTAAACCAAACATGATGTATATATATAAAGAAATCAATATAAAAGCAGAAATCAAACATAACCTAGACTAAGGTGCTCGAATCCAGCCGCAAATCCTCACAAAAAGTCTCTTAAGCAGGGTTTCTTACCCTTCGAACGCTCTGGTAAGTCTGCACCCGCCATCACAAACTAGACGGTGAGCAACTAAGAGAAAATCGAAAGTAATGTCAAAAGAATATAACAGTAATTCATGAGTTATCAAACATGACAGTCTAAATATCATGCGGGAATTGAAATACAAGAATTTAAATAGACAAGGTGCATGATAGACAGACTGGAAATAATAGCAATCAAAACATGCGTGTTCTACGAGTCAAAAAAGGCCATAAGTGGTCTAAAAATCCACAACAGCGATGTCGCAACATCGATAACCACAACAATCCAGTACATGATATTTCACAATCACTAGGGGTGGTTAAATACCCGTGCGCACGAGTGCCTGCGTTTTATCCTTTCTAGTGCAGGCTGCATGTACCTTCGAGACACACACTTATGCCAAGAACACACATACAAGGAATATGAAATGAAATGCCAACAAGTCGATCATATCAAACATGATAGGATGATAATGAATCACATGATATTTTCTTAACTGGCTTACTAACGTACAAAAACTTTAGGGCAAATGTACTTACTTGAACTATCGCAACCCGCGTAACAATACTCCCGCGAATCCTAATGCGTATCCCCGAGTTTCTCGTTACCTGACAAGGTTGGAAACTCTAATTAATGGGTCGAGTCATTAACTAACCTAGGTTAAAACCCTAGTATTTTCCCAACGTTTTAAAGGACTCGAGCAACTCAACAATTCAATAGAAAAATGAATACTCTCAGGTTTGAAAACCATAACGCATGTAAGCCTACTTATAAAATCGTAGGCTCGGCTTAGTTGTAAATAGGTCCACCATAGTCATGAGGATTGGCGGCGTGACCACGATGTCACTACCGTTCAATCAACGTAAAGACTCAATATCAATATCGCTCGACAATAACGACTCAATACGAACTCAAAATGACGATACATCGGCTAGTAGGGAACCTTACGATTGTGGTCAAACGTCTGTAGGGTACCAACACAACATGGAAAGGTCGGGGCATGCTTAATGTCACATTGACAACCACGTGACGCGATAGTGAAAATCAACGTATGAATTCATCAATAAAACAACTTGCCACCATCAATATGGACATTCTGGGGGCTATGGGACACGCACAAGAGTTTGACGTGATCCCCGATGCTCCCCTGGTCACGTCATCCGACGGCAACGCCGCCGATTGGGCAGTTTCCGGCAATTCAATAAAAACAATTCAATATGAACATCATACACCAATGCTAACCAAACCACAACTCATACACATATATACACAAATCCAGCGACACTCTGAGGACGTAGGGGCTCTGGTGGGCTAGGAGGGCCCACCCACGACCGTCCTCGACACCCCAGCGACTCCGACAGTCGCTCCAAACCCAACCACAAAAAACAGTTTGATAAAGAATGGAAACAGGGTATCTCAAAGAGATATCGACTCACACCACATGTTAGCGACTTTTTCGGGGACGTGGGGGTTCTGGTGGACCACCAAGGGTCACCTCGAATGCCCCCGACCACCGCTGACTATCGGAGCAGCAACCAGATGTGACAACAACCCAAAAACAAGCAAACCGAAAGAAAACCAGTGACTCAACTAACACTTGCACATCCGCTGCATGTTTGGGGCTCCGGGACTGTGAAGACGTCAATGAGGCGTCTCCGACCACCGTCCTGTTCATCGCCACCTCGCCACTGCTCGCCATCAGTCGGCTTAACCGAACCAGTGAGCAGCAGCCGCGAGAGAAGAGAGAGAGAAAGAGAGAGTGAAGAACCCCCGGTGAGTGAGCAACTCCGACGACCACCTGAAGACTCGACTGTGGAGAGGGGAGGGGGAGAGTGCTGACCGAGAGAGAAGTGGGAGAAGATAGGGCGGCGACTGTTTGAGGTGATGGTGAATAGTAGGTTTTTTTTTTATCAGGAGACGTTTTATATTTCAATTTGGTCAAAATGACCTTTATGCCCTTTTGGGCTTTTACACATTTTGTTTTTATTTTCTCTTTATTTCATATTAAAACACACGCGCATCTTAAGGCCAATCTCATGACTCTTCACCATTGGGTTGTGTCACTTTAACAATCCTATCCCATGGTTTGTTTGTTGTGTAGTTATCCAACTCCTGTGTTCAAACGACGTTCCCGATTCGTCTTGCCTTACCCTGACTCTCGTAACGCACGTAGTTTCACCTTGTCTCACCAAATAATGACTCAAATTTATTAAATATTCATTTATTTGTCTTTTAACTGTGTTTTAAATCCCATGTGTACCCGTAACCCAACTGTTTACCGACTTCATTGTGCGGTCACTCAAATACGAGTATAAATATGAAATACACGTCATCATTCACAAATAGTCAAATTTCTGGGTCGTTATATATATATATATATACAAGGGCGGTGACTTGCTATAGGAGGTCATCTGTTCATCTATTAATTAATGCAACACTCATTTCCAATGTTTTAAATGAACTTAGGATATGTACATAATACCAAAATAATAAGCAGAAAAGTGAATTTATGATCTGTCTCTTCTGTACATCAACTATGGGTCGAAATCATCTTGAACAACCTTGGCAAGAAAAAGACCCTGGTTGAAGAGGCCATCATTCTAACGAAGCGCCTCCGCAACAAGATAACGGGCTTCTCCATCGACTTGATGAAGCCGATCCATAAGGGCCTAATAAGAGGCATATCTCTAAAGCTTCAAGTGGAGGAGCGTGAGTGCAGCTCAATGGACAAATCCGCCATCAAGACCGACTTCATCGATGGGCAAGTTTTGATTCTGATGTCGTTGCTTTAAATTAGGGTTTTTGTGTGTTTTGTTGTATGCTTTATTGATTTAGGGTATGTGGGATTTGTTGGTTTGGGAGCTCTCTGTTTTTTATGGGTTTGAAAGATATGTTTGGCTCAAGTATGACTTTGATTACTACAGTTATAGAGTAGGAATTAGTGTGACTTTAATTGTGTTTGTGTGCATGACTTATGTGTGATTGTTCCTTTTTATGGGTTTTAGATTTCGACTCTCAAGTATTTGTTGAAATGCATCTTAAGATTAAACTAATTGAGTTTTAGATTATTAATGGGTTGTTTTTGTTTCATTTTTGACATCTTTTCATTTGTATAGGAGTTTGTTGGTAATTTCTTTACTCAATCTGATGAATCTATATATTTAAGTTCGACAAAGGAGTTTTCAATAAAGAAAAAAAAAAGTTCAGCAGTGGTAGATGAAGAACAACAGAGGACGTGGTGGTGTAGGGAAGATGATTGAGAATATAAGGCGTGGTGGTGTGGCGGTCTCGAGAACATAATGTCAGGATGGTCAGTCTCGAGCTTTGGTCAAGTATTGATGGACAGTTTTTATATGTTTTTTGGTTTAGAATGTAAAACACATTACTTCTTTAACTTTGTAAACATTTTTTTTTTGACGAAACTTTGTAAGCAATTGTAATAGAATAAGTATATACATTTTTTTAAAGGAATAATTATGTACATTAGCATAAGTAGGTAAATATGTAATACAACATAACCTCAGTCCCAAATTAATTGGGGTTGGCTATATGGATCAAACTCTTCCATTGTGCTCAGTTTAATGCAATTGATGGTGAGCTTTCCAAACCATTTAAATATCTCATAATTAATGCATTCCAAGTTAATTTCGAACTTTTTCAGTTTCTATTAAGTCATATTTTCTAGTGAGCGCAACTGTAGGCCGTCTTTGCAAGACTGCCCTACCTCATCAATCAAGTTTTCTATGTAAATATGTAATAATGTCCCTTAATTCCATCAAAACTATTTACATTGTAAGTCGACTCTGTTAGTGGGGTCAGAGTCTGAGGGTACATTCCCCCTTCAGATTGTAATTATTTTTGCTCACATGTTTGAGGGTACATTCCCCTTTCAAATTGTAATTATTTTTGTTCACATTAATAAAATGTTGAAGCATTGTCTCCTTTCCTAAAAAAACATACTTAAAAAAATATGATATAAAAATTAATAGAAAATATTTATAATTAAAAAAGAGATCTCAAACTAATTAGAATCTCAAATATGAAAATAACAAATCTCTAATTATTGTTGAAAAATATTTAAAAATAGTGGTTTGTTTTCCAAACTAACTTTTTTTTTTATTAACATCTCCAAATAAATTGCATTCAGTTCCTCTTTCAAATTGCATCAAATTAAATTTTGTTATATGTGTATATTTTAATATTTAGATATATAATAAGTTAGGACAATCGAAATTGTAACAAATCCGGACAATCGAACAACCTGAATTTCAAGTTAAACATATCTTGTCCGAATTTAAAATTGGATCGGGTTCGGACAATGAATGTGGTTCTTTAAAGAAATCCGAACCCAAATTTCATCATCCCTATAATCATAAGAGAACGAAAAAATAAAAATGCCTAAATCTGCCAAGAATCAATTTAGTCTTCAAAAATTAAGGATAAAATTCATATTAAATTATGAAATCTCGTCGTTAAAAAAAAGTTAAAGGTCCTTTGCCTTTTTTATTATTTTAAGATAATTAAAAAATAGGAGAAGGGCAAATCATTAAAAAGTGATCTAATATAATTTTTCGTTGTATGTAAATAAAAAGAACAAACTGTTTTATAACACCAACAAGATGGACATGAACTACAATTTCGAATTAAATTAAGCTTGCTCATCAAGATATCGGACTTAACAATATAATTAATTCACTGTCAACAAAATTACGAATCATCGATCAAGAACATTTTGGGAGTAAATCAATCAAGCCCTCACATTAATCAAAATGACAAGTGGGTGATAATATGTCATTTCTCAATTAAAAAATTACCTTGCAGTTACGTCATAAAATAGAGTAGAAAAGAGAATAGGTTATTTTTCACGAAGAAAGGAGAATAGATGAAGTTGGGAAGCCTTCAAATTATCATCAAGGTTATAACCTACTTCGATAAAAAAAAAAGATCAAAACCTACTCATTTTTTTTTTCCAAAGAAAAAAATGATGAGTAGGGAAAATTAAAATGTGCGCTGCAATTAGCTAGCCACTGCGCCCTTGTAGGTTGTAAGATGTAACTTGACGTCCTGAAAAAAAAAAGTTATAGCTCGACGCACACAAGACACATGTACAAAAGGGCATTTTGAAATCCCACAAGGTGCGGTGTCCAATTGCGGCGTACTTCTTGGATCGTGGTCGCATTAATTAGACAAGTGTTCAGCTTCTCAACTTTTTTCATGGATAAACTTAACCAAAACCAAAGTTACATATGAGTTTGTTTTATACTCCTTCTCCAACCATCACTGAAACTAGGGTTACAAGTGGGGCGAGAAATCTTCATCCCTGCAGGGCCCCATAATAGTGGAGCGTTGATTCCCATTTTTTTGCTCCCGCCAAGGCGAGGCGCAGGGTGGGGGCAGAGATTATCCTTGCCCCTTGAGTTTTTTTCCGTACCCCCGCCCCACGGGGAATCTCCGTCGCCCCGTACCTCGCCCCACGAGAAATCTCCGTCTTCCCAACCTGTACCCCGTTCTACGAGGAATCCATTTTAAAAAATTAGTCGAAATCTTGTGCTTCGAGGTACGGATAAGACTAAGTGTCAATATATTAGTTAAAAATAATTAAGGAGAAAAAAATTGAAAAAAAAGCTAAAAAAATAATCTTACTACATAATCTCGAATAAATTTTAAGTGAAGAATAATAATATTTAATTTTTTTGTAGAAAAATTATGGAATATGTGCCTTGAAAGTTTAAAACCTTTTTGCCTACGCTTATACAAAAATATAATCCTAATAAAATTAATTTGATGAGAAAAGGAAGTGATAAAAAGAGAAAAAAAAAACTTATATAAATATTGGTAAAATCCCAATTTAATACTTTATTAATGAAAGCTATATTTAAAAAAACGATTAATTACAATTTTGTTGCCACAATAAAGGATATATAGCAAATTGACATCTTGTAGAATAAACTAAAAAAGGGAGGTCGTTGATCTAAACAATGTATACAGAGATTGTTGATCAGTATATGTCATTTCTAAAATATTTTTATTTGCTCTTGAAAAGAAAAATAAAAAAGAGATTGAAATAAAAACTCAAACGTAAAAATCTAAATATAAAAAAAAATACCGAAAACTAAATAGCTATCAAAAAGTCGAAAAGAGCAAAAAAATAGTTGATAAAGTAGCAAAGTGACAAGAAAAAGACTAAAGATAAGGATCAAAACATAAGGTCCATGAACGAAATTACATAAGAAACCAATTATATAATCACAATCAATAAGCAAATTAAATCAATTAATCATCAGTACGTAGTTTTGAATAATGTTCTAGAACAAACGTTGATTAATTAAGTCTCCCACTTGAAATACCATTAGCATACAATTGATTAAAAAATTTACTTGACACATTCAATTGTTAATTAGTATGATTGACTTATTCTAACTAATCATATAAAAATTTTTAACAAAAAAGAAACTAATCATGTAAATTTTGGAACTACTAGTACTTAGGTAGAGATGCGTTGTATGTGCATCAAATAAAGACATTAAAAAATACCAAAGATTGCGGATCAAAACATAGACTTATATAAAGTCTACGCCCTGCGGGGAATTCGACGGGGCGAAGCGTAGGGTGGCGAAGTTTGCCCCGTGGAGAATTTTGAGGATAAATCCCCGCACCCCCGTGGATGCAGGGTTAGTGTATTCAATCTCCGCCCCGCCTTGCCCTGCCCCACTTGCAACCTAACTGAAACCCATAAAAGCCTCTACCCCAAATCTCAAACTCTAAACCTTAAAACTGAAAATTTAAACACTAAACCCTACTCCAAAACATAAATCAGCAAGTGAAGCTTTCATTTAAAACTATTTACATTACATAAAAAAAAGAATTATTAACTACAACTTTAATTTTTAATTTTTAATTTTTTTTTTAGTTTTTAGTTGTATGTAGTAACTTTACAAGAATTGTTTATATATATATATATATATATATATTATAATTACAATACTAATAAATTAATAATCGATCTATCTCTAAATGGAGATCATATGGAAACACATATTTTTTCATGCTACTATATGCCTATTTTCTTTGATGTTTAGTTTCCTCTTTTACTCTATTTTTAAGAAGAAAAATGTTGCAATGACAATCTAAAGTCACACCAAAGTCTTACTTGGGTAATTCTACCAAAAAAGGTCATATCAGGTGATGTGATATATGGGTTTCAATCTTAGTCTCCGTGGGAGCTGATAAAGACCTTTAAAAGGTCGACCTTATGTGTCTGAAACACATAATGAACAAAAAAAATTTCTTTCTTTTTGGTCTAAACTACTCAGTATTAGGACTATTCGACTACTCCAAAAAAAATGAAACGAACCAAAAAATTACTGGGTTTTGTTCAGAATCGAGAATCAATGGGTCGTGCTCAAAATGCGAGATTCAAACCCTAAATCAAGCTTTAAACCCACCAACAACAACACAAAATTGGACTAAACAAAAAACTAAGAAAACTCCAAAATCAACACAAAAGGAGGTGGGCAATGAATTCACGACATTTAATCAATGGAGTTTGGCCCAAAGTTTGTCATATTTGGGCCGGAGGTGACAGTGATTCAAGAGTGAGTTTTGATTGAGTGGTTGTAGTATGGTGAGTGAGAAATTAAACGGACAATTTCCACGAGCTAATACAAGGTATTAGAAGCAGAGAATATATATCAAATTAAAGTTTATAATTGCTCTGTTCTCCTACCATCCATTGGTTTGTTCCCACACTAGACAAAGTAAAACTCCTCTTCTGTTTCCTATATATGTGAGAAGACTCATTGATTCCAAAACTACCTCAATCACATCAATAATTAAAAGAAATTACACTTGATGATCTAAGTCACAATTCATGAGCTAATGATCTTCTTTACTTGTAAATCTCCAAACATTTATTGGTTAGTTTGTGAAGCAGCATTGGATAGGTAACATTAATACATGGAGGGAGAATTGGTAAATTTCATGTATTTATACTCGTATATATAGCATTTAAAGTACCCCTCTAATCACTACAAAAAATTGACAAAACAGAGAGGGAAAAATCTCCTCACTATAGCTGTACGACCGGTCGCTGATTACAATCAGCGACGGGAATAACGACAGGTGGGCCTGTCGCTGCTTTTCGTATTGTTGATTGTAAATAGCGATGGTGTCAGAAGGCAACGACGGGGCAGCGACAGGTCTTCTGACAAGAATCTAATGGGATCAGTGACGGGTCAATGCCCGTTGCTGAATTTTTTTTTTATAAATTATTTATTTATATAAGTTTTTGTTTATTTTCCTGCAAGTTACAATGTATTTTCCTGCAAGTTATATAATCATTATGTAATCAATATATAAACTTACTGAATCTAAAATTTATATGGCAACAATCAATTCATATATTCCAATCAAGTTTCAATACATATATTAAGTGTTAAATATAATCCCATTCTCTATACAAACATCTCATTAAATATCTCTTACCATACCAATACAAAAAATTGAAAAAAATCAAGATAGAAGAACACAAATTAAGTTTACAAAAAAACCCATAGAACACAAATTAAAACAATCCATCATACCATATTCAATTGATTTCCAGCAAAAAAAAAAAAATAAACAAAATAAACAAAATAAAATGAAATAAGTAAGCTTTGAGTTATATAAAATGGAGATTCACATGTATAAAAGTCATGTATTTTATAGACAACAAGCTAAAATAAAGAACAAATCATATTTTTATCAATAAAAAGAAAAAAATAGATACAAACTAGTAAAATTAATTAACAGCTATCATATATAGATTTGATAGTTCAACAACAAAAATTTTGTGAATGAAAGCCAATCTCACGCATATGAAAACAAAAAAATATTTAAAACAAACTAAAAAAATTAATTAAATAAATTATACATAATTTTTTTTTTTTGCAAAAATGATAGATCTAAAAATTAAAAATAAAACTGAAAATAAAAATATATAAAATAAGCCAATGTTATATATATATATATATATATATATATATATATATAAGGAGAAGGAATCGATCTGGTGGTGGAGATGGAGACGGTGAGGACAGATCTGTAGAGCCGCTGGCGGTGAGGAGGCGGCGGATGGACCAGAGAGCAGAGAGATTGAGAGATCAGTGGAGAGATCGGTGGGGGTTGGGAGGAGAGATTGAGAGATTGATGAGAGATCGAGAGGGACTGAGAGAGAGATTGAGAGATGATCGCTGCCCCGTCTCCGCCCCCTCGCAATTTTCGCGACGTGTATTACCCCTCGCCATTTTCCGTCTCTCTTTTCGATTTTTTTTTGTAGCGAATTAAGCAGGGCCGGTTTTGTTATTTTGGAGGCTTGAGGCGAAATAAAAAATTTGGGGTCTTTATATTTGACTGTCAAAAATATTTTTTTTTGTGCATATAGTTTACAACAACAAAACAATAATCCCAAATAAGTTGGATTGGCTACATAGGTAAAAAAAAAATTCATCTATTTTGCTCGATTTTTAGTACAATTGATGGTGTACTTTTTGTATTTATAGTTAAGTTTATATATATTGCTAACTATTCTCTTACTCAAATTTAATTTTTTTAAAAACTATTTTGATTTTAGTTTTATTAAATTTAGTTGGTGGAGATGTAAACTTCTTTTATTTAGTATTATTTATTTATTGAGACTAAAAATTTATTTATTTTGAGATTGTAGAAAAAAACTCATTTAAAGGAGTAGACATAACATATAAAAGAAATTATTGTGTTTTACAAAAGAAAAAAAAAATTGTGTGACATTCAACATGCATTGACTGATTTAGTCATTAAGATTCACTCAATGAACATTGAGATGAGTACTTACATATTACAATGAGTTTTTATGAATGAACTCCAACAAGTGTGTACAAAGATGCTACTTTAGCAATATCCCACAAATGCTCAAGCTTCTCATTAAAGAAAAATACTTGTAACATTTTTAAAATATAGAGGCCTTTCCTACCAAAAAAAAAAATAGGGGGCCTTGGATATGGGTGGGGGCTTGGGGCGGTCGCCCGCCCTGCTTATGCCCAAAGCCGGCACTGGAATTAAGCATATCAATGAAAAACACATTGAGCTTCAAGTTGAAACTAACAATTAAAGCAGTAGTACTTGAACACCAGTTCGGATAGAAATCCAATATTAATTTGTTTATTATAGCTATAGAGAGAAATCTTACAAGTTCGTCAATCAACATGCATGGCCACCACCGCAGGTATGGCGCATCCGGTGATGCGCTGCCAGTGAGACCTCTCGCAAGTTCCTGTGAACCGATGGTGGCGGCTCCACCTCCCCTGGAACTAACTTCCGCTTGTCACGTTTGGGAGGAGTCGAATTGGCTGCTTGGACCCAATAACTTTCGATTTTTCGGAGCGTGATAGGACGCATCAAGATTTTGGCTGTCGACGCATTTCTTCTGTTGTCCGGAACAATAAATAATGATACTTATATATATGAATAAAGAAATTCTACAAATATTTAATAACAGAATCAATCAAAATAAATTTCTAACCGGAGGCTTGCACAGAAGCAATGTCCTAAGACAAAATTTCCTTGAATTCGGTGATTGAATTTTCTTCAAAGATCTGCCCCCAGGATACAACCGGATGTCCTTTCGAACCAAAAATCACCAAGTTCAAAAGTCTGCCAAACTGTGATTTTCCTTCTCTCTCAGTAAAAAACGAAATCCGAAAATTCTATGTTTTTCCAGTGTTTTAGTTCTACTTAAATAGAACTTGAGGCACTTGGTTCAAACCAATGTATTGTTCAAAATAACATATTTAACAAATCACACTGCTCACAACAATCACACACTGTTTACAAAAAATAATTACCAATAATTAATTTCGAAAATAAAAAATAAAATAAAATACCTGTTCACAACAGTCACATCTGTTCACAAAAATTAACTACCAATAATTAATTTTCGAAAATAAAAAATAACAAGGCTTAACAAATCTAAGCCCAAAAGCCCCCAAGGCCCTATCTTTGATTTTAAATATTATTATATATATATATATATATTTATTTATATATATATATATATATTTACACCTATTACCCAATGGGTGCCAATTTGGACTCTACCCATTGGGTTTCTCTAAAGCAAATCTTTAGAGTAGATGTTTGTATATAAAGAGTTTGTACTCTTTGAAGTGAGCAATGTGGGACTAAACATGTTTTCTATTCAAAATTTACTTGAAACATTTTTCAAGTTCCAACATCTTCAACATGAACATGACTATCAATACGACCATCAACACTAAAGCGCAAGCCACTAGAACGGTAAGATAGTTTTGATAATAGAAATCTTTGAGGTCGGTTACGAATATAGCACCTAGAATTGCAGTAACCACGCTAAGAAGTCCGAAAAACTCTCCTCCTTCAAGCTGTGTGAGAGCAGAGAACACCTCAATCAGGAGACGATGAACTAATTTTACATTACATATATATAGATCGATGGATCCATGATCAAGAGAAAATTAATTTTAGGAAAATTACTTCTTTTTTTGGTGGCTTCTCAATTACGTGATACACTTTATACTTGTTCTTTCTAATGATATCGTCTTGCTCCGCCATTGAAAACCGATCAATTTGTACAAGTCTCCATTCTGCTCCGAGTTAGCCCCTCCTTTAAAGATCTTGTGTTAACCACCGTGATCTCGTCATCTTCTCACTCCCTGTTGTGCTAATGTCAACGAGAGTGGAAAGGGCAAATCCAAAATACATGTAAAAACCTTCTCTAAACAATTTCTTGGAAGGCAGAGAAAACGGGTTGTGTCATGTCTCTAAACATTGCTTGGAAGATACTAAAAACACAAGCTCATATTTTTCCTTCTCTTGTTCAGATGCATCAACTTAACACTCCAGACACAAGAGTAACAGAAGAAACTTCCAATTTGAACTTAAATTTAATTAACAAATCAAGAAAATTTTTGAAGCCATTCACAGCAGAATCACTATAATTCTCAAATTATCACATATATGAACTGCCCAGCCATTAAAATTTCTTTGAAACTTTACTCTTCATCGAGAGATCGTAGTTTGATTCTTACTGAAGTAACAAAAAAATACAAACATCATAAACTAATAATAAAATGAAAAAAATTGTCCTTCAGAAATAATAAAATAGAAAAATTGTGACTTGCTTTTTCGATTAAAGTTTGGGATAAAGTGTTGAGAGAACAAAGGAAGGAGGAGATGTGCAAAAGAATTGAAAATCCTAATAGACTTAGGACAAGAACCCTAAGTCGGGGTGGAAATGTCGACGCAGTTGATTCAGATTTTGTTTTGATAATGATTTTTCATGATTGATTGTGAATCTTCTTTTTCTTAAAAAAAAAAAGAAGAGTTAAACGTGGGTTTGTTGGATCATTACTGGAGGGACTTGTTTAGAGGAGAAGGAAGAGTTGGGGTACTGAGGTGGACTTCCTTTAAGTTTAAGGTTACAACTCGTAGAGAGATGGAGGACTAATTTGACCTTTTGCCATGTCAGATCCGCGAGGCGTACGCACGGATGGAGCACAACTTTGCACAGACGTGTGCCTTATGTAACTTTGCCGAGTGTGCCATATGTAACTTTGACTTTGCACAGACGTGTGCAGGGCTTATTAAAAAAGTAAAGTTGTTTTATTTTAAAATTTATTAAATAAAGTAAATTTTTTGAAAATTTTAAAAATAATGTATTTTATGCTTATTAAAGGCGTTATTAAGTGTGACACTCCGTTGCCAATCTATTTCATATTTTATAATATATATTATAAAACAATATAATATATATATATAATATATAAAATAGACAGGAATATATATATAAAATATAATATATGTATTTTATATATATATATATTTATATATATAATATATATTCTTGGGTTTATGGTTCATACATTTCAGGGCAACAAACATTCCTTCTTACATCCCTGCAACAATCTAAAGAATTCACACATTCCTACAACAATACAATGAATTCATATGTTCATACATTCCACGGCAACAATGAGTTCATACATTCCAATCGAATTTAATCAAACTCAACCTAAACATACATACACACTCTCTTCCTCTCTCCCTTTCGGTTGTTCCCTCTCTCTCTCTGTCTCTTGGCTCACAAACTCAACCCAAACGCACACACACTTCTACTTACTCTGCCGCCTGTGTTCGCCGCCGCTGCTGCCTCCGTTCGCCGTCGCCGTCGCTTTTTCCTCTCTCGATCTCCCACACTCTATTCCTCTCTCTCGCACTGCCTCACTGCTCTCATTGCTCTCACTGCCTCTCTCCCTCTCCCTCTTTTAAACACTTAAACACCCCCTACCGTCTCCAACCAACATTCAACCCCCCATTGATGACCCTAGGTTGTCGATAGGGGGGTTGTAGGGGGGGGTGCTTGCAGAGTATCTTTGCATGCATGCAGAGAATCTTTGCAACGCGTCACTGCTCTCACTGCATACGTGGTGTCCTCCCATGTGACATCTCACACGTCACTGCTCTCACTGCATGCGTGGCAAACCTAACACGAATTGCGCTTTTACAAAATGCGTCATTCGTGTTGATCCGCCACATCACTCGAATGGAACACGAATGACACCTTTTGTAAAGGTGCCATTCGTGTTGGTCAGACCACGTGGCAAACGCCATGCGTGTTTCAAACTGGTTACTGTAATTAAAGAATAAAAAAGAAAACCACAATAATTTACGAATTTAAAAAAAAACAACCGACGGGTTCCTCCAACCGTACGGGGAGCTCGTCGTCAATTCGTCGCTATACATAATATATAATATATTATATATATATATATTGCTGCAGCTAGGGGGACAGTGACGGGGGGCCGTCGTCAATGGCCCCCCCTCGCTACCCCGTCGCAAATTTTTTTTTTTAAAATTTTAAAATTTTAAAATGTTAACACCGTTACCACGTCACACGTATTGCGCCTTTTCAAAAGGCGCAATTCATTTAGCCTAATGACGCCTTTTTAAAAGGCGATATACATTAATCAAAGATTAAAAAAAAAATTACAATAATTTACCAATTTTAAAGAAAATGTATTATACGGATGTAATTTATTTACGTGTGCATATGTATAACTACTTATATGCAACGGATGGGGCACAAAACTTTGCGGCTGTAGCTCTGACTTTGTACACGTAGTGACTGACGAATCTATGCATAGTGCGGTACAAGATATTTTGACGGCATATACTTGTCTTATTAGTGACTGAATGCGTATATTTGTACATAATTATATGCCCGGTTTGGTTAACGACTCTCACTCAGAGAATAAGATCCGAAGAAATTTTTTTTTAAATTTGAAGAAAGTTATTTTTGGATGTGAGATCTCCATATTTACGAGATCTCACTGATTAAAAAAAGATTAGTGAAAACTTTTCTACTTAAAAAGGGCGATCTCCAAATTTATGAAATTTCACTAATTAAGAAAAAATTTGTTGAAACTTTCATGGTCAAAAGGGATATTGAAAAAATTTGTCTAATTAAAAAAATGATATTTAAAATGTAATACGACTATTTAGGAAATAATCAATATTCAAAACACTACAACTATATATTAAAAAATGGTAGTTCTCCAAATATATGCATACTGATTATAGTTTACAAACCCTAAAGCCTTTCTATTCTCTGTTCTTATATAGGCATCAAGTAGTATTTCTCCCAGAGCCCCCACCTCTGAGATCTTTCTTGTCCAGACATCTACTTGAATTTTAATTTGGACTTGTCCAATCTAGGTCTGGGCTCAGGGGTGAACCTAGGATTTTTGGTTGCCCTGGGCTGTACGTAAGTTGGCAAAATAGACCCGTTTCACTTAAAAATTAAAGTAAGTGGCCCTTTAATAATACTTTTTTATATATATTGAAAACAATTTTTACCCATCAAGATTGCTCACAAAATATTGATCGTTATTTGTTTAAACAATTTAATTTAAAAAGCGTTAAGTATATTACAATATATCAAAATCTAGAAAAATCAATAGTTTTGTTACTCCCAATAAGATCATGACAAAAAATTATTAATGTCGTTTTAATAGTTTTATATTTAATTTTGTAAAAAAAATTAAGTAATGTTTTTTAATAGTTTTATATTTAATTTGTAAAAAAAATTAAGTAACTTGAATTTTTTTAAATAAGTAAATTGAATTTGAGAACTATCAATTTATTTTATTTTATTTTCTGAACTAAAGAATTTATTTTTATTTATCAAAAATAGTTCTGACATTATGTTTTTTTGTAGTACTAACATTCTGTTTTTAATAAACCACATAATCGACATTATTTTAAATTTGATTACGAAATATATAACGTCATATAAGAAATTATATAAAGATACATACACATATCATATTGTTATCAATAAAAGATAAAATAGTTTTTGTAACTGTAACGACCTGAAAATTTACGTTATTTTTGTGTGATAACGTGTACTATCGAGTGATACACGTGTCTGTTTGACAGGGCGTTGATATCGATAAACGAGTAGTGATCACCTCGAGAAAATGTGTCGAATGGGTTTCGATGGGCAAATTACGAGTAAACGGGTTGGAGAAATGTAATGACCCAAATATTCTTCGACCCGTTTTAAAGGTATTTTAGTGATCTTACACTAAATTGTGTGAATAAATAAAATTGATACACAAACTAATCTTAGCAAGACTTAGACTAAGTGGTAATAAGTTTAAATGGGCTTAACAAAGAAATTGGTCTCAAGGCCCACATTTGCGTCATTTGGATTAAGTTTGTATACAATCCTACCTTAAAATCCTAACTATATAAGTGTTGTTACCAAACCCTAGTCAACCCTTTGTTGTCTTCCACAATCTTGAGAGAGAGGAGACACCCCAAGTTTAGGTGGAGCCCCAAAAGAGAGGTAACCTCATTTTCCTCCTTCTTCCTTTCTCTTGTTTTTCTTTTGTGGGTTAATGGGGGGGGGGGGGGGTGACGGCTCCTTCAGGAGCTGCCGGACTCAGGTGGCGGCACCACAAGGTGCTGCCGGGGAGGGGGAGAACAGTGGCGTCGCCGTCTGAAAAGAGGTACCCTACTTCACCCACCACCGCCGCCACCGCAGCTGGCCAAGTGGCTAGCCGCGGTGGAGGGGTCCCCAGTGCCGGCGAGCACTGGGGACCACCCTCGGACACCGGTCCGAGGGTTGGGAGTTGCTTCCCCCACCCCGTGACGCACCAGGGGAGTTCGGCCCCTGGTCTGCCACCCTAGGGTTGAAAGGCCCCTGAACAATTCCAGAGGCCAGTCAATCCTGGGGGGTGGGTTGACTGGTTTGACCAGGGGCTTGAAAGGCCCCTGGTCAACCAAACAGGGACCAATTGGTCCTACATTGAAATTAAAGTTCAAATTGAGGCTTGACCAAATCTGCGACATCTCGACAAGGGCATCAAACAACACAAAACCCACGGGACACGCACTAGTGGGTCTCCAAAGACAAACTAATGGAAGAATACTTAATTTTGAATCGAGTAATTACTTATGTACTATTTTATGAACTGTTTAGATTCGCGAGGTGATTCACGTGGGACCCTGAATGCGCGAAGAGTCCGTGTAGGCGTCACGGTGGGTCCAGGTAAGTGGGGAGCTTCGTTCATGCATTAAATATGGCTTGGATATTAGAGAATTATGAATTTACGTTTTGAAATCGAATGACGCGGGTATGGGTTGTGTCGTGATATTGGTTTGGATCTCTATTATCTATGAAATTGTGAATGCACTATTTTTCCCCTTCATGTTATTTGATGCCCCAGAATGTTTTTGGAGTTCCACCGCGGGCCAAATTAGCAAGTAGTCTACATTTTGAATGCCCCAGGATGTTAGTGGTAGTTCACCACTGATTGTTTTACTTGACTAATAGAATGCATAAAGTGAACCATTCGAGGGCAAGGGTTTGGAGTTCCACCTTTTGCTATTTGATGATTTTTTGGGACGTGTAGCGGTGACCACTTGAATAAAACTACTCTTGTTTTGGTGCAATTATTTAGAGGGCGCAACAGCCATTGCGTTTCCACTAGTTATTGTCCCAACCTAAATGTAGAGGATTCGGTCACCGGATTCTTACTAATATCTAGTTCGCATTGAATGAAACAATGAACTATATTAGTATTTATCTATCGCATTTCATTTGAACCCTTTATTTGATTTTCCATGTATGACATGTGTAGATTTTATGAATGAAGAATGGTAAATATTATCATGTATGAAACGAATGAATGCTTACCATACGTGTTGTGAGACCTTCATGCATACATGTATATTATGATGGATGGATTATGACTTGCGATATCGATATATAGACTATGTCATTGTGTTGCAAATGGTGAACTTATGAAAGGTGCACGTTGGTCGATCGTGGAATGCATCATACTACATGTCAAGTAACTTAGAACATGTTATTGTTAATGAACTCCATTATGCTATAGGTAAATGAACCTTGCGACATGCTATGTAAGAATGGTATTTTTATTTGTTTAGGCTCTAAAGAGTACTTAGACTATATGATGATTAGTTGGAGGTGAAAAATATCTACTTATATGCTCCTTCTTAGAAAATACACCTACTTCCATGACTATGAAGAACATGAACTAACTCTATGCTCATACATAATTATGTGTTCATTTATATGCTTATGATTGGTTGCGAATTACACTTCTTGGGCTTCTACATTATGTGCTACGAGTATGGTTTTGATGTCATGTTAGAACTTGCATGAGTACTAGGTAGTACTTACGTATTTAATGTTTGAGCGAGTCTTTCGTCTTAATACTTTACAACACAAGTCCATCTACATGCGCGATAAACAGGAAAGGCAAGGGAAAGGACCTATCTTGACATTCCCTTGCATGTGAGCCTTGCATATTACTAGCATTTTGCTATTTATGGTTATCTTGTAAACCTTGTACTCGGGTTGTAATTTAAGACATAATTTATGGGTAGTTTTGAACCTTTATGATATTTTTATGAAGTTTTGTAAGCCTTTTAGGATTTGGAAGCTTTTTGGAAAAGAGGCTTGAGTTGATTTGAAGGGATAAGCCCTTATTCTTATGACTTTCAAGATAGTATATGGTTTTATTATGATTATCTTTCACACTCTTATTACCATACATCTTGTTAGATTGATTATTCTGCAGGTTTATTTAGGCATGCCAAGCCGTTACTTGGGCCTGGTTCAGGTATCGGGTCTAAGTAATGGTTTGGGCCAGGCGACTCGACCTTAGGTCGAAGGATGGGTCGTCACTGTTGGTATCAGAGTCTAGGGATTAGAACATAGTGAAACATTAGGTTAGGGGGACTTGAGTTATAGAGCCTTTAAGTTTAAAGGTCGAGTTTAAGTCGAATAAATCCATGGTATGTGACATTTGTTTGAGCCGACTTAATGTGCACAAATGTCAAATCCTAGGCTGGGAAGGGATCAAAAACAAAAGATAAAATGTTAATATAATGTTATATGCTTATGAATGTAATATACTTATAACATTTAGATACTTCTGCCAATTCCTCAAATTATTGGACTAACCATTTGTTGCTTCACAGTGCACCATAAGTAACCACGGTGGGAGCTCTCATAATTTGAGGGATTCTCAGGATAGGGATGAGAGACATTGGCACTGGGACATGGAGCAGCACATCTCTTCCTTGACGGAGTCACATTAGAAAGTCCTATAAGAAATGACGTCTCCTAAGAGAGAAATATGACCCGCATTATGGAACTTATATAAACACAAGGGAATGCTAGATCAGCTGAGCAAGTGCATGTAGGATAGGGACTTAATCCTCCATTAGAACCTATCCTCGAGCACCACATAGTAGAGGAAGGTGTCGACTCCATAACTGATATAGTTGCAGTAGCCATACCTAGAAGAGATAGGGACACAGAGGCGCATCGGAGGGGCCAATTATAGAAGGAGTTCATGAAGTATGACATACCTCATTTCTACGAGGACAGGGATCTCGTGGAGGCTGAAACATGGATCTTACATATGGACAAGAGGATGGAGACTCTATGTATAGATGACTGGACCATGGTGCCTCTAGTGTCTTTCTTGCTGGAGCATCGAGCTCACAAATGGTGGTTGTCTGTTGAAAGAGCTCAAGGGACTAATATGACTTGGTCACAGTTCAAGAAGTTGTTTTATGATGAGTGGTTCCCAGAATCAGTGAAGGCAGCAAAGATACGAGAGTTCCTCGACTTAGTACAAGGCAACATGAGTGTAGCAGATTATGCAGCGAGGTACAATGAATTAGCGGAGTTTGCGCATGAGTATGTTCCATCCGAGACGACACGGAGGAGACGCTTTGTTGATGGGTTAGCGGAGGAGATACACTCCCTGGTGGCGGCATCAGGGGCAGAGACATTTTAGCAAGCATATAACCGGGCACTCGACTGTGAGGATGCACTCCACATTTATGAGATAAGATCTGGCCGATATGGCCAGAGCCAACGTAACTTTGACAGTCATCAGAGGGGTCATGAGAGAAATTCAAAGAAATTTTGGTTTGGAGGAGCATCAAGTGGGCCGACACACTCTGGGGTAGCATCAAGGGACACACAAACTCTGACGGGGACCACCACACATTCCCACGTTCCCGCATCTTCGACTACCTAGGGTGTGACATTTAGACAGCCACATCTACCACAGCAGAGCAAGAATAGTAGCAGGGGACCGATAGGGCCAAGGCCGAGTGCATCAAGTAGCGTCGCGCAGCCACAGCCGAACATTCAAAAGTTACATATCGTATGTTATCGGTGTAAGACTTCGGGGCATTACAAGAGCCAATGTCCTTACCCACCACCATCTGAGGAGAGTGTAGCCCCAGTTGCTTGAGGGAGAGTCCATGCTATAGTGGAGCAGGATCAGTAAACCACGCGACAGTTAGTCGTAGATACGGTTTCAATTAATGGTCCTACATGTATACATTATTTGATTCTGGTTCTACTATTTCTCTTATCTCGAGGGCCATGGTACATGCTTTGGGATTGATACCAATTAGAGCACACACATATTTGATTTTGAACACAGTCTCCACTGAAAAGATATACCCTAATATGACATGTGAGAGGTGCATAATAAAAATTAGGGACACACTATGTCGTTTGATCTGCGAGTATTAGAGTGTCTAGAATATGATGCACTATTGGGCATGGACTGGTTAGAGACGTATCACGCTAGGATAGAGTGTTTCGATAAGGTGGTGACCTTTCAAAGTCCGGGCACTCCTCCATTTGAGTTTAGAGGTTGTTCATTGGCTAATGTTACTAGTCGTAGAGAGTTGCAACATTTGCTGAGATAGAGACCATTGCAAGTTTGACTTTTATGGAAGAGGAGGGACAAGAAGTCCTAATTGAGAAGATTCTGGTTGTTAGGGACTTTCCAGATGTTTTTCCTTTAGACCTTTCGGGACTTCCTCTACATCGAGACATTGACTTTATGATTGTCCTAATTCCCGGTACCAGACCAGTTTCTAAGGCACCATACCGTATGGCGGTTACCGAGTTGAAGGAGTTGAAGAAGCAGTTAGAGAAGTTAACTTAGAAAGGCCTAATTTCCCCAAGTTTCTCGCCATGGAGAGCACCCGTGTTATTCGTGAAGAAGGGCGGTAGCTTGAGAATGTGCATTGACTACCGACAGTTGAATAGGGTGACAATTCGGAACAAGTATTTGCTCCTCAGGATTGATGATTTGTTTGACCAATTAAGGGGAGCAAAGTTCTTCTCAAAAATAGATTTGAGATCGGGGTACCATCAGCTGCGCATATGAGAAGAAGACATACCAAAGACGACATTTAGCACTCGATATGGTCACTTTTAGTTCATAGTGATGCCGTTTGGGCTTACCAATGCGCCAGCCATGTTCATGGATTTGATGCACCGTGTTTTCAAGTCGTTCCTCAAACAGTTTGTGATTGTATTTATCGATGACATCATGATATACTCCAAGACTGAGTCAGACCATAAGAAGCATCTTAGGAAAGTGTTGCATACATAAAGGGAATACAAACTTTATGCTAAGCTAAGTAAGTGCGAGTTTTGGGCTTCCGAAGTGAAATTCTTGGGCCATGTGTGAATGCAGAGGGTGTAACAGTTGATCCCACAAAGATTGAGGCGATCCTTAGATGGCCGCAACCTAAAAATGCTTCAGAAATATGAAGTTTCCTGGGATTAGCAGGGTATTACCAGTGGTTTGTACAGAATTTCTCGTCGATCGCTTCACCACTCACTGATTTGATGTGAAAGGATGTCTCTTATGTTTGTAGCAATGCATGCGAGGATGCTTTTCAGTTATTGAATAAGTGTTTAACTACCGCACCTATTTTGGTCCTACCAGAGGCTCGTAAGGAATTGTTAGTGTACACTGACCCTTCAGGGATTGGATTAAGAGGAGTACTAATGCAAGACAAGAAGGCAATCGCCTATGCTTCACGTCAATTGAAGATTCATGAGAAGAATTATCCGGTGCATGACTTAGAGTTAGTAGCCATGGTGTTTTCTTTGAAATTGTGGAGGCATTATCTGTACGTGGAAAAGTTCACTATCTACTCAGATCACAAAAGTCTGAAGTACCTGTTCACTAAGAGCGAGTCGAACATGAGGTAAAGGAGATGGTTAGAATTCTTGAAAGACTACGACTTTACACTCGAGTATCACCCAGGGAAAGCAAATGTAGTAGCGAATGCTTTGAGCCGTATACGATTGGAGACAAAGTTCGAGGTTATAATGCAAATATACAGAGTACCTATAGATGACTTAGATGTCCTAAGGAGTCAAACGCATGTTCAGATGAGAGCAGAGCCAATAGCATTGTTTAGAGTGATTGACTGTCAGAGGGCCGATTCTAAGTACGAAAAGTACAGGTTGTTGGCAGATAACAATGATAATGTGGATTGGAGACTATTAGGTGATGGGGCGTTGAGGTTTCGAGACAGAGTATGGATACCACCCCATAGACAGTTGAGAGATGATTTACTCAAAGAGGCGCATAGATCATGGTTTACAATGCATCCTGGATATAACAAAATGTACCAAGACATGAGACGAATGTATTGGTGGCCAGGGATGAAAGTTGACATCGCCACTTATATTCAGATCTGTGAGATCTGTCAACTAGTAAAAGTAGATCACCAAAAGCCGGGAGGATTACTGAAACCATTGCCCATTTCCACAATGGAAGTGGGAACACATAGCCATGGATTTTGTTTCAGGGTTGCCGAACACACAAAAGGGACATGATGCAGTTTGGGTAGTCGTGGATTGTTTGACTAAGTCAGCTCACTTTATTCCTATATCTATGGGATATTCAGCATACAAGCTGGGAGACATGTACGTCAACGAAATTATCAGATTACATGGGGTTCCAGTGACTATAGTGTCAGATCGTGATCCGAAGTTTACCTCTCAGTTTTGGAGAGGGTTTCAACACCTGGTGGGGACTCAACTCAATTTTAGTACGACCTTTCACCCTCAGACTGATGGGCAGACCGAGAGGTTGATATAGATACTTAAGGACATGCTTCGAGCCTGTGTATTGAATTTCGGTTGGAGTTGGGAAAAATACATTCCATTGTGCGAGTTCGCGTACAAAAATAGTTTTCAAGCAAGCATTGACATGACAACTTTTGAGGCTTTTTATGGGAAACCGTGTAGATCACCAGTTTGTTAGACCGAGGTCAGAGACATGGTGTTGCTGGGACCAGATATGGTTCATGACCAGACGGAAAGAATTAAGCTGATTAGGCAACGCTAGAGACTGCCAAAAGCCGTAAGAAGAAGTATGTCGATAAGGACCATCGAGATGTTGTATTCAAGGAAGTGGAATTCGTGGTTTTGAAAGTTTCTCCTATAAAAAGGCATCACCGATTTGGGTTAAAAGGAAAGTTATCTCCCAGATTCATCAGACCATTCGAGATTAAGAAACAAGTGGAACCAGTAGCCTTTCGCCTCAAATTGCCATCACAGCTAGCAGGAGTACATGATGTCTTTCATATCCCCATGTTGAGGAAGGCACATAATAAACATGCACCAACGATCGATTGGGGGCAAGTTGATATAAGGGAGGATGTGTCATACGATGAGCAGCCGATTCAGATCATGGACAGGAAAGTACGGAAACTACGTAATAAGGAATACGCAATAGTGCAAGTTCGATGGCAATTCCATGGAGAATAAGAGTTGACTTGGGAGCAGGAGGATTACATGGCAGAGAACTTTCCATTTCTCTTTGAAACTTAAGGTATGGTTCTGATTTAATTTCGAGGTCGAAATTCTTTAAAATTGGAGATATTGTAACGACCCAAATATTCTCCGACCCATTTTAAAGGCATTTTAGAGATCTTACACTAAAGTGTGTGAATAAATGAAATTGATACACAAACCAATCTTAGCAAGACTTAGACTAAGTGGTAATAAGTTCAAATGGGCTTAACAAATAAATTGGTCTCAAGGCCCATAGGGGCATTTGCGTCAGTTGGATTAAGTTTGTATACAACCCTACCCTAAAACCCTAACTATATAAGTGTTGTTACCAAACCCTAGTCACCCCTTTGTTGTTTTCTACAAGCTTGAAAGAAAGGAGAGGAAGAGGAGACACCCTAAGTTTAGGTGGAGCCTAAAAAGAAAGGCAACCTCATTTTCCTCCTTCTTCCTTTCTCTTGTTTTTCTTTTGTGGGTTAATGGGGTCTAGGTGGCGACTTCTTTAAGAGCCGCCGGACTTAGGTGGCGGCGCCACAAGGCGCCATCGAGGGAAGGGGAGAACAGTGGCGCCGCTGTCTGAAAAGAAGTGGTCGTGGGGTTCCGTCTATGGCACCCCATGAAGACCGTGAAGGAAAAGGGGGGTAGCACACAACCACTCCACTTTTCCCACCATTGCCACCACCGTGGCTGGCCAAGTGACTAGCTGCGGTGGAGGGGTCCCCAGTGCCAGCGAGCATTGGGGACCACCCTTAGACCGGTGTCTGAGGGTTGAGGGGGGAAGCGTTGCTTCGCACACCCTGTGACGCACCAGGGGCGTTCAACCCCTGGTTTTCCACCCCAGGGTCAGATAGGCCCCTAGACAATTCCAGGGGCTAGTCAATCCTGGGGAGGTGGGTTGACTGGTTTAGCAAGTTGTCTATAATTTGAATGCCCCAGGATTAGCAAGTAGTGTATATTTTGAATGCCCCAGGATGTTAAGTTGTTCACCACTGAGGGTTTTACTTGACTAATAGAATGCATAAAGTGAACCATTCGAGGGCAAGGGTTTGGAGTTCCACCCTTTGCTACTTGATGGTTCTTTGGGACGTGTAGCAGTGACGACTTGGATGAAACTACTCTTATTTTGGTGCAATCATTTAGAGGGCACAACGACCATTGCGTTTCCACTAGTTATTGTCCCGACGTAAAAGTAAAGGATTCGGTCACCGGATTCTTACCAATATCTAGTTCGCATTGAATGAAACAATGAACTATATTAGTATTTATCTATCGCATTTCATTTGAACTCTTTATTTGATTTTCCATGTATGACATATGTAGATTTTATGAATGAAGAATGGTGAATATTATCATGTATGAAATGAATGAATGCTTACCATACGTGTTGTGAGACATTCATGCATACATGTATATTATGATGGATGGATTACGACTTGCGATATTGATATATAGACTATGTCATTGCGTTGCAAATGGTGAACTTATGAAAGGTGCACGTTGGCCGATCATGGAATGCATCATACTATATGTCAAGTAACTTAGAACATGTTATTATTAATGAACTCCATTATGCTATAGGTAAATGAACCTTGCGACATGCTATGTAAGAATGATATTTTTTTTGTTTAGGCTCTAAAGAGTACTTAGACTATATGATGATTAGTTGGAGGTGGGAAAAACCTACTTATATCCTCCTTCTTAGAAAATACACCAACTTCCATGACTATGAAGAATATGAACTAACTCTATGCTCATACATAATTATGTGTTCATTTATATGCTTATGATTAGTTGCGAATTACACTTCTTGGGCTTCTACATTATGTGCTACGAGTATGGTTTTGATGTCATGTTAGAACTTGCATGAGTAGTAGGTAGTACTTGCGTATTTAATATTTGAGTGAGTCTTTCCTCTTATTGAGCTCCGTTGGTTCTTTAGCTCACCCCACTTTACAACACAGGTCCATTTACAAGCGCGATAGACATGAAAGGCAAGGAAAAGGACCTATCTTGAAGTTCCCTTGCATGTGAGCCTCGCATATTACTAGCATTTTGCTATTTATGGTTATCTTGTAAACCTTGCACTCGGGTTGTAATTTAAGACATAGGTTATGGGTAGTTTTGAACCTTTATGATGTTCTTATGAAGTTTTGTAATCCTTTTATGATATGGAAGCGTTTTGGAAAAAGGATCGAGTTGTTTTAAAGGGATAAACCATTATTCTTATAACTTTCAAGATGTTATATGATTTTATTATGATTATCTTTCACACTCTTATAACCATACATATTTGTTAGATTGATTATTTCGCAAGTTTATTTAGGCGTGCCAAGTCGTTACTTGGGTTTGGTTCAGGTATCGGGTCTAGGTAACGGTTTGGGCTGGGTGACTCGACAGGTCGGGGGATGGGTTGTCACAAAATGAACTTGGTGGACGACAAAAAACAATATAATAATAATAAATTTATGGTCGTTCAGTGACACGCGGGGTTGTGGTCGACACGCGTGGGTCGTACGACATTGTGCATGCCCGAGTATGCTCGTTAGCGCGCATGACGAAATTTTAGGCAAATATATATTTATGTGTATATGTATGTAATTTTATATGTATATATAAATATTAAAAATCAGAAATTTAAAATACAAAAGATCAAGAAGGGCTTTGGTTTATTAAGAAAGAGATAAGATTGAAGGGCATTTTGGTAATTTGGCTACCCTTTTTATTTAACCCTAAAATCACCACCACCATACATAACCGATCCAAAGAGGGAGAGAGAGTCCGACAGAGAGAGAGAGGTCATTGGAGGAGGGATATCTAAAGCTTCGAGGCGCGACGTCGGCGATTCGGAGGTAAGACATTTTTGGTGTTGTGTTGTTGTATGTGTGGTGTATGTGTGCGTCGGTGGTGGTGATGGTTGAGCAGAGCTCGGTCGAATTGGGATTGGTGTGAGAGCCAATCCTAACAGAAAAGAAAAAAAAAAAGTTGCAGTGCTGTTCATTGGAAATTTCCAGTGAGCAGCGCTGGAAAAGATGACCCAAACGGGTCGGGTCATGGTGACCCGTCCCGGATGGGTCAAATCGGGTCATGGTCGACCCAGTTGGGGCGGGCCAGAGCTGGCCCGATCGGGTCGGACCTGACCCGACCTGGGACCCTCCCACCACACATAACCGATCCAAAGAGGGAGAGAGAGAGTCCGAGAGAGAGAGAGAGGTCATTGGAGGAGGGATATCAAAAGCTTCGAGGCGTGACGTCGGCGATTCGGAGGTAAGATATTTTTGGTGTTGTGTTGTTGTATGTGTGGCGGTGGTGGTGATGGTTGAGCAGAGCTCGGTCGAATTGGGATTAGTGTGAGAGCCAATCCCAACAAAAAAGAAAAAAAAAAAGTTGCAGCGCTGTTCGCTGGAAAATTCTAGCGAGCAGCCCTGAAGAAGATGACCCAAATGGGTCGGGTCACCGGGTCATGGTGACCCGATCCGGATGGGTCAAATCGGGTCATGGCCGACTCGGTTGGTCAAACCGGTCATGGCCTGACCCGGTTGGGGCGGGCTAGACCGGCCTAGTCGAGTCGGACCTGACCCGACTTGGAACCCCCACCCATTATTATATTAATAAATAATTATTTATTTCAATTAAATATATTTAAAAGGATTTTAATTGAAATAAAATTCTAGAAAATAGGAAAAATTCAGGAAAATTATAGAAAATTATATTTTCATCAAATAAAGAGAAATTTAGGAATTTCTATAAAAAGTGAAGTATTCGAGATTTTCGACGAGGCGTTATGCTGTAGCTTTTATCTCGTAAATCGTGAAATTGGTAAAAATAGCCAAGAAACTTAGAAAAAAAAATCAAGGAAAATATGGGAAGTAGATTTAGAAATCAAGATTTCCCAAATAGGCTCTAACATGATGTATATGGATAAAAAAATTATTACAATGTGCTTAGTGGATTGGTGACAAACGTGTGGAGTCGTTTTGGTGACGTGTGAGAGCCGCGAGTGCGGAGTTACGCGCGGTATTGGTGAGTAAAACCAATTGGAGCTTTTACATTATTTCATTTGTACATTTATTTAGTTGTTATCCTTGTTTGAGCATAATTCTTTGTGTAATATATCTTTATTGGATTCACTTTTCTTATATCTATCCTTGTTGATTTATCGGCTTGGTTTTGATTGGATTCCTTAAT
Source organism: Stephania japonica (assembly GCA_039657345.1). Lineage (NCBI taxonomy): Eukaryota > Viridiplantae > Streptophyta > Magnoliopsida > Ranunculales > Menispermaceae > Stephania > Stephania japonica. The sequence goes on from CM077559.1 coordinate 41,801,573, forward strand.
GAGTGGTATATTTGGGTCTAAGTGGACAACACGGTGATCACGGTCTATGCTGTGAGTACACGGACTCTAGACATAGTTAAACCCGTAGTTTGGGATTGCGGTGGCCGTATGTTGAACTGTGTGTGACGCTGCGGTGCCCGTATGTGAACTAAGTGTGACCTGGGGCTAAATGCCTTATTCTAGACTGTCTTGGGTTTGTGTAGGTCCAGAGTCTATTTTGGAAGTCAGGTTGTAAACTAAATGTGGCAACCTGTTGAACTTGGGACACTTAAATGCCTTTTCTTTTGCTTCGTGCTATTGACACTCATTTATCGTTGTTATCTCCGTGATTCACTTATCATGCTATCTTTTATAATCTTCGTGATATCCATGCATGATACTAGTTTAGCCATTTACATGACATTTGAAATGCTATTAAGACGCTATTGGTATTTTACTCTCTACATCACTATACTCACCATCTAGTTTGTGACGGTGGGCAGACTGGCGAACAGACAAAGGCAAGGGATTAGTGCTAGGCGATTGACTGGGAGGACCACGAGGCTTTCTCCTCTCGCGTATTGAGGTATCTATATTATTTTGTTGAACATGATATTATGGGTTATGAGAGATCTTGGGCATGTAGGATATTATCGATACTCTCTTTTGATTCATATGATGGATATAATTATGGGGTTTTCACACCTTAGGATTGTCTTAACTGGTGTGTCTTGAAGTTATTGATTAGTTTGGAGTTTAAGTGCTTCTGTTGTATCTGATAATAACTCACTAATTGATTAACTTCACTTGTAAATATGTAATAAATGGTAAATGGTAAGGAAGGCTGACTAGGCCTGTGTGACTCAGCGAGACTGGCTCGGGGGTTCACGTAGGTCTAGGCCGGGCGGTGTCCAATTCTAGGATTGTGGAATTTGGGGCCATTACAGTAATTATCAATGTTGATAAGACACATTAACCACTATTCTCGAATTGAAAAAAGGAAGTATAAATTTCTACGAAAAAATAGAAAGAAAAGGGAAGTATAAATCCACCAAAAACAAAGTAGTATAAAAAAGTAGAAAATAAAAAAGATAGTATATTATGCATCCACATGTAAAATTTGTAACAATCAATGTCGACAAGGCATATTAGCCACTATTCTCGAATTTAAATGCGGTTGGATTCACATGTAAAATTAGTATCCACCTATTAAGAAGGAAAATGATAAAATGAACCACATGTGTCACACACTGTCAAAGCACTGTCCAGGTGACTGCCACGTGTCGCTTTTTCGTCAGTTGTGGGATCCACCGACAAGGGAGAGGACAACGAGGAAACGAAAGCAGAGCTTTCGTTTGAATTAGCCGTGCAAGGAGCCCACACTCTGACTGATGAACAAGTACAAGCAACAACATCGTGGGGCCCACCATCGGACTAAAGATCACAAAAGTGTGACATGTGGAGACCTTCTTCTTGATCAACCAGAAGCCGGTAACCAACAACTTCTCATTGCTTTCAACATTTTTGGGCAAAAAGAAGATTTGAAGGGCAAAAAACAAGATTGAAAGCAGAAGGCTTCTTTTCCTGAGCACTCTCTGTGCGGAGGATAGAGAGAACATTGTCGTGGCACTGATCAGCGACGCTGGGATGCCTGGTATTAGCGATCCTGGAATGGAATTGGTTCGTCTTTAACCACAATGATGTGATTATTGTAGCAATTGGAGTATTATAGTACCGATACATCTTTTGTTTATGCATGTGCAAGAAAAGCAGTGTGTGAATGAAAATATTCCTGTCATTCCTATCCAAGACCTTCAGCCGTGGTGGGTATACAAATGGGAAATTAATTGTCACTTGCCAAACATAAACCTATTCTTTTTTAGAGGTTTGTAAATATGCCTAAGCCTCATTTCATAGGCTTTAGGTTCACAAACATGTCTAGACTCCACCGCTAGCCCAATTAGGTCTTCAAATACGAGTCCAGGATCATTCCGCTCTGATACCAAATTGAAATCCATGGGCCTGGAGAGTGTTGGGCCACACGTGCACATGGTGGGTATACAAATGGGGTTAGAACCCATATTTGCAAAAATCAACTAGGTTGTGTTAAGATTCAATCTACACCACTTTATACCACACCAAACCTTATTATATTGTGAATGTGAGATTATATTCCAACATTGGTTGCAGCTATTTCGGCTTCCGGTCTTTCTACCGAGGAATTCACGTTTGGTAATTTTCTCATGATGCATTTTATTTAGAGACTCGAATAGTGGGTAATGAAGTCTGGTTGAGTTAAATTAGTCGTCGTTTCATATTTTATGTCGCAGTTGGTTTTCTTCCTAAACATGCCGGATCAAGGAAAGATAGATTATTGGTTTCTTCCAATGGTTCTGCAACTCAGATATTCTATGTTCCCTCACACAAGCTTAGTCAATTTCTTGAAGAGACTTCTGTATATTTTGGGGATTCAAGGTATATGAATATCTTATTAATTTGTGTATTATGGTAAATTAAAAACAGGGCTTTCGTATTTTTGATGTAAAACGGAAAGTAGTCTTGTAAGATTTCTAATATTGCGTATCGTTTTCTTCCCATGTGTCATAGCTCGCGAGAGTACAACACTGCATGAAAAGGTTGTTCATTGAGTAAGAAAAATACATTTGTATCTCTAATTCCTTATCTTATCAGGGAAATTATGTAAGTTAGTTCGCCAAATTATTTGCTTTTTTCATACTTTAACGCTAATGGAAATGGTTATTATTTTAAATATTTGTTCTCTAGTTGCACATACTTCTATTAGTGATGAAGGAACTAATTAATTTTTTTCCAATAAAGATGAAGGAAATATTTTAGGTTTTTTGTATCTAATCCCCATTGACATACTACTTTCACATGGAGCATTCAATGAAGGTCTGGACGCTATAGTTTTGTTTAGTTTTACATATTGGAAGACTTATTTTTTTACGTTTTTCTAGAAAAAACTCATTGATATAGGTAAAAAAAAACTCATATGCTAATCTCTGACTGCTTCACACTTCTGTCCTTGTGGATTTACTAATCTATATTTAACTCATTAGTTTTGGCGGGGCACTCTTGGTGAAGCAAAATAAGTATTTTTGTCTTAACAGCCAAAAGGAGAGATCACTTTACTAATAGAGGGGAAGCCCCTCTCTCTTGCTGAAGCTCCATTAGAAGAACAACTTGAGCATGAATTGGGAGAATTAATCCATAATGGCCATAGTCTGTCCATGATACTTATCTCTTGGCTTTTTTTTGTTACTTATCATGCCATAATACGGTCCGTGTGTTTATTTACCTAGTTCAGGTTTAAAAAAATCTTAGCAAATTTGATTTGTTGTTGTACTCTTTGTTACGAACAAATAATTGTATAACAAATAATTGTTTGTACATCTGGTTAGTGTTTCTACTCATCACAACCAATGAAACTTGAGACAATGGCTCAACTTCCCATTTTTCCACATGAAATATCCCATACTCATTGAAAGACATAAACTGTTCATAATTTATGACATGAACTGTTCAAAATTTTCTCCAAGTTGAATGTTTGGACACTAGAATATATGGAATTGTAAATGACAAACGAATGGAAGGAAAGAAAATTGTTACGTTCTATTCCAACCTTCTTTGTTCTTTGTCTTAGTAAACTGAGTATAAAACCAACAAACTATGATAGGGCAAGCAACTCTTCCACACGAACTCTCTCACTTTTCTTCTCAAGTTTGAGCAGTGGCGCTAGCAGCTCAATTTTTGTGACTACACATTCAGTTGCGACTGCGGTGGGTAGGCAAGGATTACAAGACCATGGCGTGAATCAGATGACGATGTCCTTCACCACACATATTACACTATCAAAAGGGTTTCGAGTGCAGTGCGATTGGAATCTCAAACTACTTTTAGGGTGGCAAATGAATAGATATGAGTGAGGAACGCATCTTCCTCGTTGTTGGCAACTGAATAGACTTGAATGTTAGTCAATCATTCTGCAACCTTTTGGTAATGTTGAATATTGAATGAAGTTGTTGCCTTTTATTTTAACTTTAGAAAAACGTTGATTGGATTTATATTTGGACTTGTAATGTATGAATATTTTGTGCCTCAATGGTTAAGAAATTGGTCTCTACCAACTTATTCTCGTTTCTTCATTTTTCAGTTGAAGTGTTTGAGTTGTAATATTTGTAAGTAAGTTATTTCCATTCTTTCTTGTGAAAAGTTGAATTATAGTGATATTACCCAAGGCTTGTAATGCATGAAAGGCTTCACAATTCAAGTAAACTATCAAACTCAGGAAATTAGTAAGACAAAATAACAAAAGCAAAAGCAACAAAGGACTAATTAATACTTTCCAATAAAAGTGAGACCACATCTTATAATACATAGCTATGAATAATATTACATTAACGTGGGTGTGAGACCATACTAACAGTTCACATGATAGAAGCATATATAATACCAAAAAAATACACATTAAAAAGTCCTACAGTTCACATGATAGAACCACACATAATATCAACAAATACACATTAACAAGTCCTGCTATACGACCACACTAATCACTATAACCCATTCATGCTATACTATAAGAAGTTACAAAAATTACAAAGTTAGCAAGTATGCGCATTACTGTATGTCACCTGCTGCCCAAAAAATGCAAAAAATACTTTATCATGCCTTTCTTGTCACAAATAATGCTCCACAAATCACTCGGCTGCACGTGATTCGAGGTGCATCGCTTGCTCATCGCCTCATTAAGTACGCGCATGATGCATGCAAAAAACAACCAACACTGCAAATCAAACTGTACACTGGATGTAACCCGACAACTCCTATGAATCCAAGTTCTCTATCCAATCCATGGCGTTGTCAACTGAAATAGGTAAACCCAATTCTTCACTTGCATAAACAATATTATGATTCATTGCATTCTGATTGATGACACCATTGGTACTACCCTGTTACCATGAACATTACATAACTTATAAAATCAATTACACAACCTAATTGCTAAATAAAAATGGAAAATTAAGCTTAAGTGACTTACTATGCATGTAATTTGTAAGGATAGTCCTCTTGTTGCCTCATCATTTTCCTGGTTAGAAAAATAAAACAAAACATAATTATACATATTACATTTGGGTCACCAATATAGTAACACAATAACAAATGAAAAATTCTTAATGATGATCAACTTACTTTGCTTCTTTTTTTTATTACCTGTAATGACCCAATTAATAATTGTTGTTATTTTATGACGTCATTGTAGACATGGACGCCAACAGGGACGTTCTGGGGTCTTACAGCGAGGCTGGAACACGCCCATATTAGATAAATAGTTATTTTGTGTGTTGTTTTTATTTAAGTTTGCGATGTTATGTTAAAATAGGTTAAAAGACATCGCGATGTGCGTAATTATATTTTTATTGACGTGTGAGATTGTGTGGTAAGTATTTGCCTCAATATGCATGTCGATGCGGGTACCGGGTAGACTAAAAGACGAAATTTTAAGTTGAGGAAAATATTACATACATTAAATGAATTAAATGTGATAAAATAGTAAATTGGTGGGCGCCTAGTAACACGCGTGGTCATGGTCGACATGTGTGGGTGGTACGGTAGTGTGCACGCCCGAGTATGCTCGTTGGCGCGTACGACGAAATTGTAGGCGCGAAATTATAGGCGAATATATATTTATATATATATATATATATTAAAAATCAGAAAGTAAATAAATAATTGTGAAATGATCAGGCATTTGATTGTTAAGGAAGAGGATAAGAACATAGAGGTATTTTGGTCATTTGACAAAAAATGTTGATAAACACCCACCACCGACACCACATTTCTCACAATTTCTCCATTTTTGATTGAAATCGAGAGACCGAGAGAAGAAGGAGAAAAGAAAGAGAGATTGGCCGAGAACGAGAGCGCGACGACGTCGAGGTGAGTGTTGTTATTGGCTTTTTGTTGTTATGTGCGTTGTTTATTGGAGCTGGACCGGGGTTTAATTTACAGGACGAGGAATGCGGTTTGAGGTGTGTAGTAGCCCAACTGAAATTCACTTTAGTAATTACTACTTGATTTATTTGAATTTAGTCCTGTTCATTTACTACTCTATTTCCTTATTACTTTACGGTGGTTGAGTACTCTCACCTGGTGACTTTACGATAGTAGAGTTTACTCCTACCTGGTGTCTTTACAGTGTTGAGACCACTCCCCACCTGGTGTTTGTTTGTTGCAGGGGCATAGAGTCCACTAAGCCATAGCATATGTCTAGGCATGCGCCGGTGAATATGCTACCCGGGTATGATAGGCATGTGTGGTACGCTGTGGATATACGTCGGCTACCTAGAGAGTCTAGGGTCACCCGTTCGAGGAATCCTCACGGGCCGTGCCTGGCGGATAGCCTGAAGTATGGCTTAATCTAACTTTGATTGTGCACGCACTTTGCTTCACTGCTATATTTTATGCATGCGATGATCTTCCATAGTTGCCTGTATTCTTTTGTTCCGCATGTTTATTTATAGTATTTTAAGTTTCAGCAGTTTATTTACATATTTACTTGGTGAATTTCCTTGGAATTACTCACTCTAGACTCATCATCTGCCTTTTTGTGATGACTTGAGTGTAGATCCTAGTAAGAGCCGAGGGAAGGGCAAGCTTGAAGACTACATTGATTGACTGCATTTGCCCTACTCGTAGGTTTGTTTATATTTCCTTGTTTTATGCTAAGTTTTGGGGTATGAGAGATAGATATGAATTGTATATAACTTGTAGGTTATATTTTTGATATTTTGAGAATCTTAGTTGATATGTATATAATGTATATTTTGAGATGGTTTCCACTTTAGGTAATATCCTCATAAAACACCTTGATGATTTTAATTATCCGCTGCGTACTTTGAGGTAAAATGATAATAAAGAATTTAAAGCTAACTTAAATCAATAATTATTAATACATAACTTAAAGTTAGCAAGAATTTGATTATATTGAATTTACGAGTGGCCCTGGAACACAGCTGAGCGATGAGTTGGCAAAGCTGTGGGCTCGCAGTGCACGCCGTAGCTGCCAAAGAATTGGAGGTCGCTACATTTGGTATCAGAGCCTAGGCTTATGAAACCTTAGGCTTGATTCGAAGATTTAATAAGAGCATAAAATTTAATAAACCTAGATGTGGAAACCAAATTGAATGACTAAAACCTTAGTTGGGAAGTGATGTGAGATGTGTAGAATCAGGAATATATATGTATGTTTTGATTGTAAAATAAATATTATACGTGTACATATTGAGTCTGATCCAATGCGCGTTGGTTGTGCAGTTTACGATGGGCGGACAGACTCCTACTACTACTCCGCCGACTACTTAGCAGGAGGTTAGGGAGACCAGTGACCCTACCACTAGAGAGGTACTTGATCTGCGGACTATGGTGCAGAGAGTTACTGACCAGCAGTTGTCACAGTAATCACAAATGGCGGAGATTATGGAGTATATACGAGGCTTGAGAGTACCTGCAGTGGCACCTACTACTGAGCTAGCTGTACCTACTACTCAGGCAGAATTAGCGCCAGCAGTTACCACACAGGGTGGCAGGGTCAAAGACATTGTTAGAAAGGGTCGAGCCTGTTGTAGTGCCAACAGAGACTACCGTTGTGACACCTACTACTACAAAGCAGCAGGTAGTTGCTTCGACCGCCAGAAGTAGGATGTCGGAGGCAAAAAAGATGGTAAAGGATTTTATGAGATTCAACCCCACTTTTTTTACTAGGGTCAGTGATTCAGAGATTGCGGGGCGTTGGTTGATGACACACTAACGACTACACCAGTTGTTAGAGGTACCAGAGGTAGATCAGGTGCGGATTTTGGGGTACTATTTGAGAGGTCAGGCAGTAGTTTGGTGGATGACTTACACCGACACACATTCTGAGCCGTCTACTTGGGCAGAGTTCGAACAGTTATTTCTTGACGAATATATCTCCACTGAGGTACAGTTGAGACTTAGAGAGGAGTTTCTTGCACTGTGACAGGGCACCATGTCAGTATCACAGTACATGAAGAGATTTCGGTATCTTATGATGTATGCCATGGATGTGGCGAACATCGAAAGACTCCAGATTTACTACTTCATAAGGGGATTGGATGAGAGGATTAGTGGTGTGATTGTTGTGAGTGGAGCCGAGACTTTACAGGCTATATATGATAGGGTTTTGGTTCGCAAGACATATTTACGACATAAAGGTGAGTTGATGGATAGGTCTAGGCAGAGTTCTTGATCTGATCAGAGACCAAAGAGACAAAGAGATCAGTCTGACAGACAGAGACAGGATCTGTAGGGTTGACAGAGAGATTGGTAGGATCAAGGTCGATGAGATAGGCATCCCGAGCAGTAGAGAGGAGATGAGAGGCAAGTGGTGTATGTTGCTGCATCTGCACCTGTAGAGTAGCCGCGATAGCGTGTTAGGGATGGAGGATGTCGTGGCAGAGGACAGAGAGGTCAGAGCCGTGATAGAGCTCCTGTTTAGACAGTGTCACAGTCTGGTTGGTAGGAGAGACGACGATGTTTTAGATGTCATCAGGTCAGACATGTGCATGCTGATTGTCCGATGGCACCTTCTTCATCGCAACCATAGATTGAGCCAGCTAGGGAGAGAGTCCATGCTGCTGCTACACCTGTTGTTGTACAGTCAGATCGAGGTGCGACTCGTCAGCTCGTTGAGGGTATGTTATTTATTTGCAATGTTTCCATGCATGTATTATTTGATTTCGATAGTACTTTATCTTTCATTGCGGGACGTATGGTCAGATAGTTAGGGTTACAGGCTGAGACTTTAAACCCACATCTTGTCATCAGTACGGATGCTGGGGATAAGATTTACCCTAATCGGATATGCCAGAATTATGTAGTAGAAGTGGAGGGACACCAATTATCTGTTGATTTTCGTGTTTTAGAGCACCTAAAGTTTGATTCGCTATTGGGTATGGATTGGTTAACGACGTATCGTGCACATATTGATTGTTTTAATAAGACAGTAGTATTTGATATTGAGGGCATTCCAGTATTTACCTTTGTCAGTACTACATCAGATTAACCGATTACCAGTGGTCGACTGGTTACGACTCAGGAGATGGAGGCATTTATGATGGTAGTTGAACCAGAATTGAAATTGGAGGTTAAAATGGAGGATGTTCCAGTAGTGTGTGGGTTCCTTGAGGTGTTCACCAACGATTTACTAGGTTTACCACCTCCTAGAGCAGTTGAGTTCATTATTGAGTTGATTTTGAGAACGTAGCCGATATACTGCTGACCGTACAGAATGTTAGCGTCCGAACACGGGGAGTTGAGGTCCCAGCTAGAGGAATTGCTGTAGAAGGATTTCATTCATCCCAGTATGTCTCCTTGGGGCACACCAACTCTTTTTGTTAAGAAGAAGGATGGTTTTATGAGGATGTGCGTAGATTACAGAAAGCTGAATCAGGTGACGATTCGAAATCATTATCCACTTCCTAGGATTGATGATTTATTCGATCAGTTGGCGGGTGTTAAGTTTTTCTCAAAGATTGATTTACGATATGGTTATCATTAGTTGAGGATTTGGAAGAGTGATATCGAGAAGACGGCTTTTAGTACACGCTATGGATTGTTTAAGTTCACAGTCATGCCATTTGGGGTGACTAATGCGCCGGTTATCTTTAAGGATTTGATGCACCGAGTACTGAGGCCATTTTTGGATCATTATGTGATTGTATTTATCGATGATATCTTGATATACAATAAGACTCGTGTGGAGCATGAGAGACACCTTAGAGATGTTTGATGACATTGAGAGAGCACCAATTGTACGCTAAATTTAGCAAGTGTGCTTTCTGGCTGAGTGAGGTGAAGTTTCTCGGACATGTCATCAGTAGTCAAGGGATATCTGTTGATGGAGACAAGATTCAAGCGATTATTGATTGGAGGACACCTGAGTAGGTTTCAGACATTCGTAGTTTCTTGGGACTTGCGGGCTATTACCGACGGTTTGTACAGGATTTTTCTTTGATTGCAGCACCGATGATGAGGTAAAGATGTCAGGTTTGCGTGGTCTGAGGAGTGTGAGAAAACATTTTGGGAGTTGAAGAGGAATTTGACTTTTGCGCCAGTGTTGGCTTTACCTATGGCGGGGAGAGGCTTCTCGGTCAAAACAGATGCTTCCGGTACTGGGTTGGGATGCATGTTGATGCAGTATGGACACCCAGTTGCTTACTTATTGAGGCAATTGAGACCCCACGATGGGAATTATCCAGTGCATGACTTGGAGCTAGCAGCAGCTATGTTTGCACTGAAGGCTTGGAGGCATTATCTCTATAGGGAGCGGTTCATGTTATACACAGATCACTAGAGCTTGAGGTATCTATTCACTCAGAGGGATCTGAACATGCGACCGAGACGGTGGCTCGAGTTACTGAAGGACTATGACTTTGCGATTAAGTACTATCTCGAGAAGGCGAATATTGTTGCTGATGCGTTGAGTCAAAGTGGTGTAGAGAGTCAGACTGTGCTGCGACAGATGACACATGAGTATGGATTATTGGAGGCTGTGACGATGTTATGTTTGTCTGATGCTCTTGCTGATGTTCATATCTCTTGTCAGATGCGTGTTCCTGTTGTGTCGTTAGAGAGGGTTGCTGAATGGCAAAGGGCTGATATACATTTTGCTCGCTTCAGTCGTCTAGCTCAGGATCCAGTTGCACAGATTGGTCTGGTGGTTCAGACGAGCGCTTGAGACACAGGGGCAAGTTGTGGATACCATTGGTGCAGGAGCTACGTGATAGCATTCTTGTAAACGCACACTGTTCACGGTATACAGTTCTGAAGGTCACCCAAGAGGGGGGGTGAATTGGGTTACCGAGAGTTTATCGCCTTTTTAAAACTTTAAGCACAAATAATGATGATAATGCATACACCAATGAAAAATGTCAATGCTATGCAATCAAGAAGGGGGTAGAAGAAATGGAAATAAGACACACGATATATAGTGGTTCGATCCAACCGATCTACATCCACTACCTAACCTCCCCTAGTTAGGATTTTCAACCCCCACTTATATTATCAATAAGTGTTACAACCTAAGCCAACTAGCCTAGTGAATGCCTAGCCTCAACTAGGTCTTTTACACGATGCCTTACCGCAATAAGGTCTTATACAACCACCTAGCCGCAACTAGGATTTTCCCCACCTAGACCCACCTAGGAATTTTCCCACCTAGCCGCAACTAGGATATATGCCTAGCCTCAACTAGGTCTTCTCTTTCGACTTAGATCCCACTAAGTCTTACAATTCAGATTTGAATACAATTGAAATATACTTTACAAAGTAAAGTGGTATTAAGTTCAAATACAAGCAAGCCACCTAGAGCCTAATCACTCTTATGCATGCAAGTATGAAAACAATTGAGAAATGCAAATATAAAACTGATTTTGTGCAAAACTCAAATATGAAACCGTTTTAAATAGATTGATGAGAGCAAAACCGGTTTCAAATCCAAAGAACAAGAAGTTTGATAAAAATCAAGTTTAAGCACGAATTCTTGTTCAAATCAGTTCAAGGGTTTAATGAATCAAGTTTAAGAGCAAAACCCAATACAAGTGTGTTTAACAACACAACAAGTAATTTCCCAAATCAATCACACAAGAATATATAATTTAAGCACAAGAAAAGCTAGGGAATGGACTTTCTTACAACCCCAAGAAGATGACTTGAAAATCGGTTCGGAGAGGTTGTTGAACTCCTTAGAGTGCCCCAAGAATGCTGGTTTTGAAGTTGAAGAAACAGCCTCTAAGTGTAACTTGAAAACCCCAAGTTCCTTCTCTTGAAAAAATTAAGCACAAGTGTTTTTATTTGATTTTAAAACCTAACTTGTATGTCTTATGTGTTTGGGAGTGTTGTATATATTTATAGACCCATATATGACCGTTGTGTGCATCCAAGGGCCGAGATTTGATCAAAAATTCGAATTAAAGCGAATTTTTCAGCTTTATAAAAAAGCTGTCAGGACTGCAATTAGCGCGCTAATTTTATGACCTAGCGCGCTAACTATGCACATAGCGCGCTAATAACAGTATTAGCGCGCTAACTGCAGGGACCTCAAAATAATTAATTATGTCCCTTGTGTTAGCGACCCTTTAACATATCCTAGACCCAATAAATCCTCATATAACATATTATACATGTTTGTTATGGGTCATATGGCCTATTTGGATGGTCCGGATACTTTCACAAATCCCGAAAATGGAAAATCTCGGTTTCATGATTTGCGAGGGACTTTTCTGTAAATATACAGTTTTCTTTTCAAAGATCTTTCAAAAACAAGTTTTTCTTTTTCAAAAGCTTTCACAATTGATTTTCAAAATGCGATATTGACATACACATATAGTTTAACATAGTTTAGACTTATAAGACCGAAATCTTCGCGTAGTCACTTGACATTTGAAAATCCACTTTAAAATCACGATATGCATGAACTAATGCAATAGGCTTGCTTAAGTGAACTTGTATACCTTACATTAATTGTACAGCTCTTGGCCTTGATCTTTTGCCTTCATTCCTTTGTTTATGTCGAGTCTTGAACTTGAATTGCTTGAACGCTCAAATGTTCGTAATGTGATGTTTCGCAACCTTTGACGAAACTGAAATACACTTGATAAACTTATTAGTATATTTTCACCTTGTTTGTTTCCATCAAAATACCTATTCGGAGTTAGAGTGACTAACCACTTAGTCCAACAATCTCCCCTTTTTGATGATAACAAACAATGTGAACTTGACAAGCATAAAACATAATACAAGTGTATGAACATCACAATAATGGATAAAATTTATATTAACATCGTAATGGATAATTTGTACTCTCTCAAGTTCAACACTCTTTCTCCCCCGTTTGATACCATCAAAAAGTGGGGCACGGATAAATCATGATATCATTAGAGAGGCTCCTCCCCCGTTTTAAGAAAATGATACCAAATAAATGCTCCCCCTATCGATATGCATCAAATGAAAGCTTAAGGAAATAATCGAAGATCTAGGCTCCCCTATCAACATGCATGTTTCAGTTTGTGATACCAACAAATTTCTCATTTTAGGTACATGTCTTGCTCCCCCAAAGAATAGATGCCAACAAAAAATAGGTATAAAGTTTTCCCTTATCAATGTCATTCACATTATCTAAAGGTCTCCCCCGTTATAAAACAATGGCTTCAACATATGACTTTAAAACATGGTAAATGTGAAGTTTGTCTGGTCAGGGGGTATTAGCGCGCTAATTGATTGACCTAGCGCGCTAATTGCTAGACCTAGCGCGCTAATGGAAATACCTAGCGCGCTAATTTCTCTCTGAATTTCAGAATTAAAATTTTTAAGTTTTTGACGCACAACTCCGATTTACCTCAAACTTCATGGACACTTCATTAACACCATATAAAGGTAATTAAAACACTTAAAATATGTGTAGAAGGCCCGATTCTCGAACCATGCCTAACTCACGCCGAATCAATAAATTTGGCCTAAAAGTGCTTGGCTACATTGTATTAATTCATCATGGTCCTACATAAAATGTATGTGAAATATAGTCATGATACCAAAAATAACAAGTGTATGCATGCTATGTGTATGTGACTAAATCAAGGCCTATCACTGCTTAACTCCTATATATCAATTTGTCGTTTTAGCACATTCTTTTTCCAAAGTGAATCTAATTCACTTTATGAATCATGGACTTTGGTACCCATGCACCTTTGCGTTCCATAATATGTATATCATATACATTCTTTTCTACCCATGCAAGTTTACCTATATTGGTCCTATTTAGGACACATTTGCCAACATTATGAGATCTATTGCATTTTAAACATCTCTTAGGCTCGGCCAAAAGTTTTCCATAGCTCAATAGGCTTGCACCATAGCCTATGCCTCTCTTGTTGAGTGCACGTCGTTGTGCGCCCAACATCATGTCAAACATTTTGGTGCCACTTGTAAACTTGGTTACCGTAGTGGTCAAGTCCTCTATTTCTTTTGCTAAGCCTATTTTCTCATTTATGGCCAATTCTAAGTCCCGTTGGAGATCATCAATAATCTCATTTTGAAATTCAATCTCACTAATGGCTTTGATCAAACTCTTTTTGAGTTGTTTGGTCTTTTTGACCTCCTTTTCTAATTCATTCCTAAGGTCATGAATAATAGACATATCATCCAATGCATTTACATCATCATAATTAAAAGATGAAGAGTCACTTACCTCACTCCTTGCCATAAGGCAAAGGATGGCTTTCTCATTTTCTGACTCGGAGTCGGAGCTAGATGATGATGATGATGATGATGATGATGATTCATGTCTCTTGCTTCTTCTCAAGTACTTGCATTCCGATGCTCTATGTCCCGGTTTGCCGCATTCATAGCAAATCATCTCGCGTGACTTGCTTGCGTTGTTTGCACCTTTGTACTTCTTTTTGTACTTGTCTCTTTTGTATGTTGCCTTCTTGAGCTTTCTTGATAGCATGGCAACTTCTTGTTCAATTGAGTCACTTTCACTTGAGCTCCCATCATCTTTGCCCGATAGGCATGTAGCTTTTAAGGCATGCTCCTTCTTTGACTCTCTCTTGGTCGAACCACCAAGTGCTTCCAATCTAGCACGGTCTCTTAGCTCAAATTCATGAACCGTCAATTCTCCGCATAATGCATCAAAGGTATAATTTCCAAGGTTTTGAGCCGATTGAATAGCATATTTCTTCGCATCCCATTCCTTAGGCAAGCCTCTAAGGAACTTGTATACCGAGTTCTCTTGATCGTAATGTTTGCCAAGGTTTTTGATTTCATTCAAGAGCTTCGTGAACCTTGTGATGGCCGTGGCTATGTCTTCATGGGGCTCCACTCGAAAGGTCTCATAATGTTCTTCAAGAATCCTCAACTTGGTGTTCTTGACTTGTTGTGTACCTTCATAATGCACTTCGAGTTTTTCCCACACTTCTTTGGCCGTTTGACAAGCGCTAACTCGGTTGAATTCGTTCTCACTTAGTGCACAAAACAAATGATTCATGGCTTGATCATTTGAGAGCTCGATCTTGATCTCCTCGGCGGTGTATTCTTTTAAGGACTTGTTTGGTGGAGAGTAGCCATTTTCAATTGTGTCCCACAAATGTCTCCCTTGTGCTCTAATGTAAAACTTCATTCGAACTTTCCAATGAGCATAATTTGTTCCATCAAAGTAGGGAGGTCGGACGGATGAGTTGCCTTCCCTAAGGCGAGAGAAATCTAGAGATTGCATCCTTGCACAAAAACACTCAAAGATACGTTAGTAACACTTTGAGCAATAACCCGCTCTGATACCAATTGAAGGTCACCCAAGAGGGGGGGTGAATTGGGTTACCGAGAGTTTATCGCCTTTTTAAAACTTTAAGCACAAATAATGATGATAATGCATACACCAATGAAAAATGTCAATGCTATGCAATCAAGAAGGGGGTAGAAGAAATGGAAATAAGACACACGATATATAGTGGTTCGATCCAACCGATCTACATCCACTACCTAACCTCCCTGTTAGGATTTTCAACCCCCACTTATATTATCAATAAGTGTTACAACCTAAGCCAACTAGCCTAGTGAATGCCTAGCCTCAACTAGGTCTTTTACACGATGCCTTACCGCAATAAGGTCTTATACAACCACCTAGCCGCAACTAGGATTTTCCCCACCTAGACCCACCTAGGAATTTTCCCACCTAGCCGCAACTAGGATATATGCCTAGCCTCAACTAGGTCTTCTCTTTCGACTTAGATCCCACTAAGTCTTACAATTCAGATTTGAATACAATTGAAATATACTTTACAAAGTAAAGTGGTATTAAGTTCAAATACAAGCAAGCCACCTAGAGCCTAATCACTCTTATGCATGCAAGTATGAAAACAATTGAGAAATGCAAATATAAAACTGATTTTGTGCAAAACTCAAATATGAAACCGTTTTAAATAGATTGATGAGAGCAAAACCGGTTTCAAATCCAAAGAACAAGAAGTTTGATAAAAATCAAGTTTAAGCACGAATTCTTGTTCAAATCGGTTCAAGGGTTTAATGAATCAAGTTTAAGAGCAAAACCCAATACAAGTGTGTTTAACAACACAACAAGTAATTTCCCAAATCAATCACACAAGAATATATAATTTAAGCACAAGAAAAGCTAGGGAATGGACTTTCTTACAACCCCAAGAAGATGACTTGAAAATCAGTTCGGAGAGGTTGTTGAACTCCTTAGAGTGCCCCAAGAATGCTTGGTTTTGAAGTTGAAGAAACAGCCTCTAAGTGTAACTTGAAAACCCCAAGTTCCTTCTCTTGAAAAAATTAAGCACAAGTGTTTTTATTTGATTTTAAAACCTAACTTGTATGTCTTATGTGTTTGGGAGTGTTGTATATATTTATAGACCCATATATGACCGTTGTGTGCATCCAAGGGCCGAGATTTGATCAAAAATTCGAATTAAAGCGAATTTTTCAGCTTTATAAAAAAGCTGTCAGGACTGCAATTAGCGCGCTAATTTTATGACCTAGCGCGCTAACTATGCACATAGCGCGCTAATAACAGTATTAGCGCGCTAACTGCAGGGACCTCAAAATAATTAATTATGTCCCTTGTGTTAGCGACCCTTTAACATATCCTAGACCCAATAAATCCTCATATAACATATTATACATGTTTGTTATGGGTCATATGGCCTATTTGGATGGTCCTGGATACTTTCACAAATCCCGAAAATGGAAAATCTCGGTTTCATGATTTGCGAGGGACTTTTCGTAAATATACGCTTTCTTTTCAAAGATCTTTCAAAAACAAGTTTTTCTTTTTCAAAAGCTTTCACAATTGATTTTCAAAATGCGATATTGACATACACATATAGTTTAACATAGTTTAGACTTATAAGACCGAAATCTTCGCGTAGTCACTTGACATTTGAAAATCCACTTTAAAATCACGATATGCATGAACTAATGCAATAGGCTTGCTTAAGTGAACTTGTATACCTTACATTAATTGTACAGCTCTTGGCCTTGATCTTTTGCCTTCATTCCTTTGTTTATGTCGAGTCTTGAACTTGAATTGCTTGAACGCTCAAATGTTCGTAATGTGATGTTTCGCAACCTTTGACGAAACTGAAATACACTTGATAAACTTATTAGTATATTTTCACCTTGTTTGTTTCCATCAAAATACCGGTCGGAGTTAGAGTGACTAACCACTTAGTCCAACAAGTTCATCCTGGCAGGACCAAGATGTATCATGATTTGTAACGTTTATTCTGGTGGCCAGGGATAAAGGCTAATGTAGGAGCATATGTTAGGTCTTGTCATATATGTCAACAGGTTAAGGCCGAGCACAAGAGACTAGCTGGATTGTTACAGCTACTACCCATTCCATAGTGGAAATGGGAGCATATTATGATGGATTTTGTCAGTGGTTTGCAACGGATTGCAAGGCGTCATGATGTTGTTTGGGTTGTTATTGACAGATTGACGAAGTCTGCACACTTCATCCCTATATTGATGAAGTATTCGTTTCCTTAGCTGAGTATTATTTTTGAGCGAGAGATCGATAGGCTACATGGAATGCCGATATATATTGTGTCTGATAGAGATCCCAGGTTGACTTCAAAGTTATGGTAGAGCATGCAAGAGCAGTTTTGCACTATACTTTAGTTCAGTACGGCTTATCATCCTCAGACAGACAGTCAATCAGAGAGATTGATATAGATATTGGTGGACATGCTCAGAGCATGTATTTTGCAGTTGGAAGGTGCTTGAGAAGAGTATTTGTCGTTATGCGAGTTTGCGTACAACAACAGCTATCAGACGAGTATTGGTATGCTACCATTTGAGGCTTTGTATGGTAGACCCTACAGGTCAACAACTTGTTGGGCAACACCTGAGGATGTGGCAATGATTGGGCCGGAAGTTGTTGTTGATCACACAGAGAAGATTCGGCAAATTAGATTGAGATTACAAGCAACTCAAAACAAGCAGAAGAAGTATGCTGATAGGTATCTTGAGGGTTTGAGTTATGTTGTGGATGACTTGGTGTACCTAAAGGTTTCGCCTTGGAAAGGTCATCAGAGGTTTGGGATCAAGGGGAAACTGGCACTGAGATATATTGGACCGTTCAGAGTCATGGCATGTGTCGACACAGTGGCGTACAGGTTGGAGTTGCCATCAGAATTAGCGGGGGTTCACCCAGTGTTTCATGTGTCTATGTTGAGGCTAGCTAAATCGGGACTGAGGCTGATGGTTGACATCAGATAGATTGAGGTTCGTCCTGATGTTTCGTATGAGGAGTAGCCAGTACAGATTATGAATCACAGGATACAGGCTCCACGAAACAGGGAGATCCCGAAGGTATTGGTACGATGGCAGCATTACGAGATTGAGGGACTCACCTGGGAGCTTGAGTCAACTCTGAGACGGAGATATCCTCAGTTGTTTACAGGTGAGTATTTAGTATAACTTATATTTCGGGACGAAATTTCAAACAAGTTGGGAAGAATTGTAACAGCCCAATTAATAATTGCCGTTATTTTATGACGTCATTGTAGATGTGGACGCCAGCGGGGACGTTCATGGGTCCCACAACGAAGTTGGAACATGCCCGTATTAGGTAAACAGTTAATTTGTGTGTTATTTTTGTTTAATTTTGTGATGTTTATGTTAAAATAGGTTAAACGACATCGCGATGTGTGTATTTATATTTTTATTAACGTGTGAGATTGTATGTTAAGTATTCGCCTTGATATGTGTGTCGATGCGGGTACCAAGTAGACTAAAAGACGAAATTTTAAGTTGAGGAAATATTACACACATTAAATGAATTAAATGTGATAAAATAGTATATTGGTGGGCGCTTAGTAACACGCGGGGTCTTGGTCGGCACGCGTGGGTGGTATGGTAGTGTGTATGTTCGAGTACGCTCGTTGGCGCGCACGACGAAATTATAGGCGCGAAAATATAGATGAATATATATATTTATATGTATATATATGTAATTTAAAATATATATGTATATATAAATATATATTAAAAATCAGAAAATAAATAAATAATTGTGAAATGACCAAAAATGGCATTTTTATTGTTAAGATGATAAGAACATAGAGGTATTTTGGTCATTTGACCAAAAATGTTGATAAACACCCACCACCGACACCACATTTCTCACAATTTCTCCATTTTTGATCGAAATCGAGAGACCGAGAGAAGAAGGAGAAGAGAAAGAGAGATTGGCCGAGAACGAAAGTGTGACGATGTCGAGGTGAGTGTTGTTGTTGGCTTGTTGTTGTTGTGTGAGTTGTTTGTTGGGTGGTGGCTCGGTGGTGGGGTGGGGTGGAGCTCGAGAGCTCAGACGAACTGCAAGAGTAGTTCGTCCGAGGAGGGAGACGACACTCTTGTCGTCTCCCCTCCCTCCCAATTCATTAATAATAATAAAAAAAAATTGTTGGAACAGAACAGCTCCTACGAAGGAGATGAGGGGGAGCCGGACTGGGCCCGATCCGGTTGGGTTGGGTCGGACCTTATTTAGGGGGCCCACCCCCATATTATTTAAATAATAAATTTTATTTTATTTATTTAAATAAGTTAAAACAGTTTTAAATAAAATAAAATACAGAAAATATGGAAAAATAACTAGAAAATTATGAAAAAAATTTAGAAAAATCTAGAAAAATATTAGAAAATAGAAAAGGGTTCATGAATTAGTTTTGGGATTTTCTCAAAATTTTGGCAAGATGTTGTCGGGGGTTTTACCTCGTAAAATATAAAATTGACATAATATATCCAATTGAAACTAATTTAATGGCAAACGATCTTTGGTACATTCGAGTGATGATTTTGATTGTCGGGTGTTTATTGGAGCTGGACCGGAGTTTAATTTACGGGACGAGGAGTGCGGTTTGAGGTGTGTAGTAACCCAACTGAAATTCACTTTAGTAATTACTGCTTGATTTAGTTGAATTCACTCATGTTCATTTACTACTCTATTTCCTTATTACTTTACGGTGGTTGAGTACTATCACCTGGTGACTTTACGGTAGTTGAGTTTACTTCTACCTGGTGTCTTTATGGTGTTGAGATCACTCCCCACCTAGTGTTTGTTCGTTGCGAGGGCATAGGGTCCACTAAGCCATAATATATGTCTAGGCATGCGCCGATGAATATGCTTCCCAGGTATAATAGGCATGTGTGGGTACGCCGTAGATATACGTCGGCTACCTAGAGGGTCCAGGGTCACTCGTTAGTGGTATCCTCATGGGCTGTGCCTGGCGGATAGCCTGAAGTATGGCTTAGTCTGACTTTGATTCTGCATGCACTTTGCTTCACTGCTATATTTATGCATGCGATGATTTTCCACAGTTGCTTGTATTTTTTTGTTCCACATGTTTATTTATAGTATTTTAAATTCCAGCAGTTTATTTACGTATTTATTTGGTGAATTTCCTTAGGATTACTCACTCTGGACTCTTCATCTGCCTTTTTGTGATGACTTGAGTGCAAATCCTGAAGGTCACCCTAAGAAGGGGGTGAATTGGGTTACCGAGTAGTTATCGCCTTTTTAAAACTTTATGAGTAAATAACAATGATAATGCATACACCAACAATAAATATCTATGCTATGCAAGTGAATGGGGTAGAAGAAATGGAAATGAGACAAGCGATATACAGTGGTTCGATCCAACCGATCTACATCCACTACCTAACCTCCCAGTTAGGATTTTCAACCCACACTTATATTATCAATAAGTGTTACACCCTAAGCCAACTATTCTAGTGAATGCCTAGCCTCAACTAGGTCTTTTACATGATGCCTTATCACAATAAGGTCTTATACAACCACCTAGTCGCAACTAGGATTTCCCCACTTAGACCCACCTAGGATTTATGCCTAGCCTCAACTAGGTTTTCCCTCTCGACTTAGATCCCACTAAGTCTTACAATTAAGATTTGATAAATACAATTGAAATACACTTTACAACGTAAAACGATACCAAGTTCAAATACAAGCAAGCCTCCTAGAGCCTAACCACTCTAATACATGCAAGTATTAAAACAATTGAGAAATGCAAATAGATAACTGATTTTATGCAAAACTCAAATATGAAACCCTTTCAAATAAGTTGATAAAAGCAAATCCGATTTCAAATCCAATGAACAAGAAGTTTGATAAAAATCAAGTTTAAGTGCAAACACTTGTCCAAATCAGTCCTAAGGTTTAATAAATCAAGTTTAAGTCTAAAACCCAAGACAAGTGTGTTAAAAAACACAACAAGTAATTTCCCAAGTCAATCACACAAGAATATATAAGTTAAGCACAAGAAAAGCTAGGAAATTAGGACTTTCTTACAACTCCAAGAAGATGACTTGAAAATCAGTTTTGGAGAGGTTGTTGTACTCCTTAGAATGCCTCATGAGTGTTGGTTTTGATGTTGAATCAACAGCTTTAAAGTATGACTTGAAAACTCCAAGCTCCTCCTCTTGAAAAATTTAAGCACTTGTGTTTTTCTTTGTTTTCAAAACTCAATTTTTGTGGTTATGTGTTTGAGAGTGTTCTATATATTTATAGACCAGTTTATGATCGTTCTAGAGGATCCAAGGGCTGAGATATCATCAAAAATTCAAATTAAAGTGAAATTTTCAGCTTTATAAAAAACTGTCAGGAATGCAATTAGCTCGCTAATATTCAGACCTAGCGCCCTAACTCCGCATTTAGCGTGCTAATTGCAGGGACCTCAAAATAAATATTTTCGTCTCTTTGGTTAGCGACCCTTTAACGCATTTGAGACCCAACAAAACCTTATAGAACATATTATACATGTTTGTTATAGGTCATATAGTCTATTTGGGTGGTCCAAATAATTTCACAAATCTCGAAAACGGAAAATTCTGGTTTCATGACATGCAAGGGGTTTTTCTGCAGATATGCAGTTTTCTTTTCAAAACCTTTCAAAAACTAGTTTTTCTTTTTCGAAAACTTTTACAATGATTTTCAAAATGCAATGTGAGGATAAACACGTAGTTTGACATTGTTTGACCTTATAGACCGAGTCATGTGCTAAGTTCCACTTAAAAACATAAACTCATTATTTGACATTTGAAAATCAATTTGAAAAGCTCGACGCGCATGATCTAATGCAGTAGATTTGCGTAAATGAACTTGTATACCTTACATTAATATTACAACACGTAGTTTGATCTTTCGTCTTCATTCCTTTATGTATGCCGAATCTTGAACTTGAATGGCTTGAATAATCGAATACTTGTGATGTGATGTTTTGCAACCTTTGACGAAACTGAAATACACTTGATAAACTTATTAGTATATTTTCACCTTGCTTGTTTCCATCAAAATCTCGGTCGGAGTTAGAGTAACTAACCACTTAGTCCAACAGATCCTAGTACGAGCCAAGGGAAGGGTAAGCTTGAGGACTACATTGATTGACTGCGTTTGCCCTATTCGTACGTTTGTTTATGTTTCCTTGTTTTATGCTAGGTTTTGGGGTATGAGAGATAGATATGACTTGTATATAACTTGTAGGTTATATTTTTGTTATTTTGAGGATCTCAGTTGATATGTATATGATGTATATTTTGAGATAGTTTCCACTTTAGGTAATATGCTCATAAAACACCTTAATGATTTTAATTATCTGTTGCGTACTTTGAGGTAAAATGATTATAAAGAATTTAAAGCCAACTTAAATCAATAATTATTAATACATAACTTAAAGTTAGCAAGAATTTGATTATATTGAGTTTACGAGTGGCCGTGGGACATAGCTGGGTGATGAGTTGGCAGAGCTGTGGGCTTGCGGTGCACACCGTAGCTGCCAATGGATTGGAGGCCGCTACATTACCACATTCCTCACATTCCTTGTTCAACGGAACCATAGCATTGTCCTCCTGCATGTATGAATGAACTTATTAAATAAAAGCATGTACTATCAATTGAGACTTGTTAATGAGGGATATCATGCTTTTCATTTGTGAATTGATAGGTACCATAGACACGCCATTTTTGCAACATGTTTGGACCTGCCCATAGAAATTTAATAAAAATTAAATGTAATATGAGGTAATCATAAAAATTTAAAGAAAACGCAATGTATTGAGACTACTTTCTTTCCTTTCTTTCCATTTTCCAATGGTCCTTTGAGCCTATTCTTTCGCGGTCTCCCCTTACGTTTCCTCGCATGTGGATCCTTAATTATTTGCTTGCTCGATTCTTGAGTCGAGGGTAAGGTTCCTTCATCATCATCATCATTGTGCTTCCCAACTCAGCCAAGTGATTGCATCTCGTGATGATTGCATTGTGCCATTCCATCAAAGTTGTTGCAATAGTGTCAAGCTCAACTATTGTCTTCTCCCTTGCATACTTTCGCTTGAAATCCTTACACCTTTGATCCATAATGTACTTTGTTGGAATTTCTGTAACATCTCGGTCGTAGAACACGCAAAGTGCATGACAACACAAGATACCACAAGACTCATATGACCCACATATACACTTTAATTCTTCACGAGCCTCGTCATACACCACTTGGTAGACTCTTTTGGGTAACTCATGCAAGCCTTGCGGACTTGTAATATCTCGAACCACATATGTGGTCAATTGATCAATGGCACGCGTAACTCCTACAACTTTGCAGTTAAACATCCTATTCCTCTGTTCATGAAATTTCTTAAACAACTTACTGGTATAAACAACACGCATCTTCCGCTCATATGGCACATCAGACACAAGCCTTCGCTCCTTGTGGAAGGATTCAAAGTCAGCCTTATCTTCCTTTGCATTTTTAATACTTGTCGCAAGATCATTCTGGATTATAAATTGTAGCAGTGTTTTCTTTGAGTGTAAGTAGCCCTTAAAAAATTATTCATTCCTTCACTCCTTTGAGTTGTTGTCATGCCGGCTCAAAAATATTCCTTCAAGAAAACGGGCACCCACTTGTGTTGAAGGTCATAAATGGTGCATAGCCATTGGCGACTACCATCCTTGAATTCAAATTTACACATGAACTCCTCCCACTCAGCCTCAAACTCCTCAACTGTAAGACAATCATAGACCAATCGATTCAATGCACTGATAATTCTGACCTTATCTTTAAGGCCACTCATTTTCTCGGGTACATTTTCCATGATATGCCAAAGACGTAACCTATGTCTTGTATTAGGAAATACTCTTGCAATACCACTAGCAATTGAAGGACATTGATCTTTTATGATAGCTTTAGGCTCCTTCCCCATACATGCCAACCATATGCTAAACAACCACTCATAGCTTACAATGCTTTCATTACCCAGCAATGCACATCCTAATAACACGGTCTGGCTATGACGGCCACAGTTTTCAAACCTAAACTGGCCCCGCTTGGCCTAGACTTACACGAAACCCCGAGTCCGTCTCGACGAGACACGCAAGCCTAGTCAGCCTTAACCCTTACCATTTACCATTCATCAACAATTTATAACATTGATTAGCGAATTATTATCAAAATAGCAGAAGCAAAGCTCAAACTAATAAACTAATCACAACCATAATAAACAAGACATCCTAGTGTATGAAAACCCCGCATATGTATATCATCATACATAACTAGCCAGAGGAGAACAACCCAATAGATATACATGCCCAGAATTTCTCACATACCCAAAACCCATGTTTCAAAACATCATATGTATATACAATAATAAAAAAAATCACCTACTCAGTCAAGTTGAAAGCTTGCTCTAACGTCCTCAAAGCAACTCTCTAAGCTTTGAAGCCTTCCCCTTATTGGACTTTGGATCTGCACTTCGTCAAACACAAGAATGACAAGCCCAGGTAAGTAACGCCAAGCAAAACAATAATACAACATTTCGAAATAAATAAGCATCAGTCCACATTCATGCTGGTAGAAAGAAAGGAATAAAGAATGCATGAAATGTATGAGACTGTAAATAACTCAATCGAGATGTGAGTGTCCGAGTAACGAAATGGAATTGCAAGGAGTCCTGACAATAGTCGTTAAGTCGAGGTAAAACCTTCAAGACTCGGGTTCAGGATGAGAACACAGCCTACCAGCCCTAACCCTTGTGACTATGAGATATCCATAGACCCGAATAAGAGCTCCCAGCGTACACTCAACCAGGAGATATCAACAACGTCTAAATAATAGTTCATATCACAGATAAAGTAACCATAACTCCCTTGCATTGGACCACCCAACCAAAAGAAATTCCAATAGATAAGATGATAAACAGAGCAATAACAACAAATTAAAGCTCAAGAAATAACTATAAAAGTTCTCACTGGTTTACTTACCTGTAATCCAACTAATTATGCACTTAACGAATCTCTGACACGTCTCCTTTGACTACCCGTGTCCCGTCAATGTTCAAAACCCTATAATACATTTATATTGAAATTCTCATAAATAACCCTCATTTTAACCAATTTTCTATAATTTCATTAGTTCACCCATTTCGGTCGATTAATCGGGTATTAGGTCGTATTAGAACCCAATAGGATACCTGAGAGATCCCCGAAAGTTATCAGAAATTTTATAAAATTTTAGTCCTGTGAACAGTGATACGCCGCCGAGACGTTGTGGGTTCAATGAACTGGACGACGTCGAGAAAATACCTTACTGTCCAACACGAACATGAGTGACGCCATGACCTCATTGGTCGTGACGGCGTCCTCACGACGTCTTCCCCTAGTGTTCCTGCCAAAGACGTATGTGGGTGACATCGTGAGTTGGAACACTCACGGCGTCGCCGCGGCGTCTTTTGCAGAACGCCTCTAAATTGGGGCTTTCAACACCCTGGCTCGTGTCGCCGTGCTTCGAGCTTATCCCAACTTCGATTAAACAACCAACACCACTCCAAAATAACCTCGGTTCGCATCAAAATCTGACCAAAACACCGATTTACCGAAATCACCCAAAATTTTCCAATAATCCCCAAAATTCAGGAAAATTCACAAACATCAACACCACTTCATAAATCTTGTTTTGATCACCCCATTGATTCCTAATCAATCAAAACATTCAATAAAAACCGAATTTCCCAATTTGTTGTCCGAAATTACCGCGATGAAAACCAATGAAAACATTGCCAAAGCGTAAATATTGATGTAAGGAATCAAGCTCTCACCTTATAATTCGTGATTGGTCAATCCCGTGGCGTCAATCGCGTCGAAACACCCAATAAACCCACGTCGTTGTCGTTGTAAATCGTGAGGAGAGAGAGTGAAATGAGAGATAGATGAGAGAGAAAAGGTGATAATGGGATTTATATACCCCCTCAATCTCATTCCCCGCACGGATCTTGAGAATCATCCATTGGCCTCTATTTATTATAGCCACTAACTGTGACACACATAGTTGACTCCAATACGTGACACCATTCCTTGTTCAAGTTTTTTCTCGCACAATACTCGCGTTTTCGGACTCGTTGCGAACACCAAACTTGTTCGTCACGTAGCCCCAGACGTACCAACTTATCAAACACACTTTATACTTTTAATTATTATTTATTTTGTATTTTGTCAATGTTTTAATTCAATTAAGTCCTCTGGACTACTAATTACCCGACCAACGTTCGCCAGAAACCCCGATATTTCACGTAATACTCGAGCTAAACTGCTCTCCGTACCAACGCTTACACTCAAACGTCTTCGCACGTTTGGGACATTGAAATTTAAACATTTGGGTAATACAATATAGTACAAAACACCGAACACAAATAACATACCTCGATGTCAACGGTCGAGAATTGGACTCTGTATCACGACTAATGGGCCCACGTACGACCTAAATTGACACGTAGCAGAAGTTAGAATTTAAGGTCATTATAGTCTTCCTAACTAATTGAAATTTCGTCTTCAAAATTAAAACAAACTAATTGAAAGACTTACCGAATCACAATAGGTAGGGAAAATGCTCGTGCATATAAGACTCAAGCTCCCATGTCAGCTCCACATCACCGTGGTGCTGCCATTTGACTAGGACTAATGGAATCTCCTTATTCCTCAGAATATTCACTTTCCTTTCTAGTATCTGAATAGGTCGCTCGTCATAGGTGATGTCCTCCCTCAAGTTTATCTATCTCAGGTCCACCATCAGCCTCCTGCTCTCACTTGACATATCAAGTCTGAGCATCGATATGTGAAATACAGGGTGAACTCTAGATAACTGAGGTGGCAACTCCAACTCATACGCGACTCTGCCGATACGCTTCCCAACTCTGAATGGACCAATAAATCTCGGCGCAAGCTTCCTTCTGATCCCGAACCTCTTGTGACCCTTCATCGAAGACACGTTCAGGTACACGTAATCCCCGACCATGTACTATAACTCCCCGTGATACAAATCATAATATCTCTTCCGCCTCTCCTACGCACATTTCAGCCTCTGTATGATAAGTCGTATTTTCTCTGTGTGATCTACAACAATCTCTGGCCTAATAGCGGCCACATCCTCTGGCTTTGACCAGCAAGATGAAGATCTGCATGGCCTTCCATATAATGCCTCGAACGGTGACTTACCAATACTGGCCTGATAACTGTTGTTGCAGGCAAACTCACACAAAAGAAGATACTCCTCCCATGAACCACCTTACTCCAACACACATATCCTCAACATATCGTCGAGTATCTGTGTCAGACGCTCTGACTGTCCATCAGTCTATGGATGATACGCGGTGCTGAGATCCAATCGTGTGTCAAACTGTGCCTGCATACTCTGCCAAATCTGTAATGTAAACTAAGGCCCTCTATCAGACATAATCGATAAAGGTACACTGTGTAATTGAACTATCTCACGCTCGTACAACAAAGGCAACCTATCCACCCGATATGTGGTCAAAACTGGTAAAAAGTGCGCAAACTTTGTCAACCTGTCCACAATCACCCAGATACTATCATGACCGCACTGAGACCGAGGTAAGCCACTGATAAAATCCATCGCTATATGCTCTGTGACGACCCCAATTTCCCCGTGCAGTTAGGTACGCCCGGCCTAGACCCGTGCAGGCCCCGAGTAATCACTCGGTAACCTGACGAGCCTAGTCAGCCTCCAATCATTCAATTATACAATTTATGAAAGAGTTAGTGAAAATTTTACGCAACGAAAAGTAAATAAACTAAACATAAGGGAAAATAACTCAATAAAGGGAAATATAGGAATTCTATAAATGTACAAAACCCCGAGTATTCATGTACAATTCGATAAGCATATATATACATGATACCAGTCTCACTAAACATGCCAAGTTCAATAATCCCAAAAACATAAGTATGAAACGATATACAAATAAGCAAAACATAAACCCTACTAAATAATCTCCAAGTCTAGCCGCTAATCTTCTCAAAAAGTCACCTAAGCAGGGCTCCTTTCCTCTACTGCACTCTGCTTTATCTACACCCACTATCACAAAATAGACGGTGAGCAACTAAAGAAATCGAATGCAATGGCAGAAGAAGATAACAATAATTCATGATATAACAAGTAAAGTAGTCTAAATATCATGTGGTAATAGAAAGACAAGAATTTAAATAAACAAGATGCATGATAAACAGACTAATAGATATCAATCGAAAGACAAGTGTGTTCCAAGGAATTAAAAGAGGTCTATAAGTGGTCTAAATCATAGCATAACGGCGAAGACCTCGCGAGGTCTTCCCGGGCATCGACACAAGCGAAGGCACAGCTATGATGGGAGGGACACAAGCCCACTCACCCAGTACTCGGTGTCACACGGTCACTAAGGGTGGTCACACACTCCTGTACATGAGTGCCCGCGTTTTATCCCTCTAGTACAGGTCCTAGTACTTTTGAGACGAAACACTTATGCTGGAAAACATACAACAAAGAATGGAATGGAATACCAATAATAGAGCATAATAAATCTGAATAAATGATAATGAATCACATGGCATTTTCTTACTGGCTTACAAATCATACATAAGCTTTTAAGGCAAGTGTACTTACCTGACTAATCGCAACCCGTGAATAACAACTCTCTCGTTCCTAACGCGTATTCCCGAGTTTCCTGCTACCTGACAAGGTTGGAAACTCTAATTAATAGGGCGAGTCATTAACTAAACATTAGGTTAAACCCTAGTGTTCTCCCAAGTGTTTTCAGGGCTCAAACAACTTGACAATTTGATAGAAAAATGAGTACTCTCTCTCGGGTTGAAAACCATAACGTATGTAAGCCTAATTACATATATTAAGCTTGGCTCAGTCGTAATTAGGTTAAGCCATAGCCTCGAGGACCGGCGGCGTGACCACGACGTCACTACCATTCGACAACGTAACACACAACATCGACATTGATCAACAATCATGCCTCAATAAGAACTCGAACTAACCATGTACTAGCGAGTAGGGAACCTCGCTGGTGTTGTACGATTTCGATAGAGTACCACTGTGGCATGGAAAGGCTGAGGCATGTTCTACAACACTTTGATAACTACTCGACGCAACAGTGAAAATCGACGTATAAATTCATCACTACAACAACTTGCAACCATCAATATGGACGCTCCGGGGATATGGTACACACACAAGGGTTTTTGTGCGATCCCTGAAACTCCCCTAGTCACGGCATCGACGGCAGCGTCGCTAAGTATGGAAATTTCCGACAAGGAAGGAACAACACATGAAATCATGTCAATGTATTTGTCATCACCGACTTAGACCTATTGGAGGGTTGCGAGACACCATCTTAGGTTTAACATGGTCCCTGAAAACCTTCCAGAGCAGCGGTCCGGCCAGCAGCACTGCCAAAGTGGTGGTTTCCGGTGAGAGATGAAAAGAACAAAATACTAACATCACATGAAATAATGAGTTCCACACCACAACCACCGCCGTTGTTTTGCTTGCTCCGAGGATTCGAAGGCACCCACATAGTCATGGAAGGGTCCCCGACATACCCCAGGTTATGGCGGTCGACGGCAGTGGCACAAGGTGGCGGAGCACCGACCAACAGTTGACAGAGACTAAGTCAAATGAAAATAACAGAGCATAAGGAGTAATGACTTAAAACCGATCTCAACATTCAACAATGTGGTTATGGTGTGCTTTGGGGCCATCGGGGACTCTGGTGGTCCACCGAGAAGTAGTCCCTGATGAGCCTTTGGTCCCTACAACACCGAAACAACCGACACACATAAAGAAACAGTACAACAGGACAACCAAATCCCATCAAAAATCACCATGTCTGCCTCACATGGAAGCTTCCGGGAACGTCGTGACTACCCCTACCTACCCCAATCACGGTCGACCACCGCTGCAACCAAGCCAGTCACGAAACAGCATGGTTACAAGTGAGGCCGGGGGAGGGAGAGAGAGAGAGAGAGAGAGAGAGAGAGAGAGAGAGAGAGAGAGAGAGAGAGAGAGAGAGAGAGAACCCCCGGCGAGGGTCGTGTCTGATCACCAAGGGAGAGGGGAGGAGTGTCTACCGAGAGGGAGAAGTGGGAGAGGAGAGTGGGCGGCAGTTTGGAGAAGATGGTGAATAGTAGGGTTTTTGTTTGTTTATATATATGAAATAAGGGTAAAATGACCCTTTTGCCCTTTAAGTTAACACTTGCTTAATTTAAAAAAGTTGCCCTTATGGGTCTTTTACCTCATCATCTTAACTCAACACAAATACACATCTCGATGCCAATCTCATGGCTCTCCTCATCATGCTTTGTCACTTTAACAATTTTTATCCTATAGCCCATATGTTGTGAAACTATCTAACTTCCACGTTGATATTGCGTCTCTTCGGTCAGTTCTATTTCATAATTTGGTTCGTCGCGCCCATTTTCTTGCCACATCCCATTGACTAAATAATTAAATTATTAGAAAATTTAATTATTTGTATTTTAACGGTGTTTTAAATCGCCCGAAGGCTCGAGACCGGTAAAATACTATCATACTAATACATGCATCATCATCCATAAATAACAAAATTTTTGGGTCGTTACAGTCTCCCCAACTAACAAGAATTTCATCTTCGAAATTAGCTCTAACTCGAGTGAATAAGGAGACCCAACACCTATTCTCACCTTGCTCAAATTGCGGCTTAAAGCCGTTTCGGATAGCTTGGGCCATTTCTCGAACTGCGAACTACCTCAGAGACACTTCAAACAGCTCGTTCCTTATCGTTGAACTGCGGACCAATGCAAAGTCACTTCAGATAGCTCAATAAGCTATGACTAACTGTGGACTCTCGCGAGAGTCACTTCTAACAGCTTGACACTAGGTATTGAATTGCGAACTTGTAAAAAGTCTCTTCAAACAGCACAATGTCTCTTTCCATGAATTGCGGATCCCTCCGGATTGCTCCAAACTCTACCACCTCCAAACTGTAGGCCTCTGCACTTCGAACAGCTTGATTTGTCTTGGTTTTCGGACTGTGGGTCGCATACTCTTCAAACAGCCTGATTCAACTACGGTCTCTCTAGACTGCTCTTGTTTCCCCAAAATGGTAGGAATGCCAACAACCTCGTCGCAGACATCGTCCGCTACTACGACTCAAACTTGGTGATCACGACATAAGACGCTACGATCGCGACTCGTACGCCATACTCGTGAAAACCTCCCAACCAACTCGCATCTCGACGCAAGTTTATTTATACCCAGGCAGTAAAATAGGTTCGACAAAGTTGTAATAGTGGCCACCATGTACACTACGTGTCCATGCATCGTAAGATAAATCACAACCAGTCTGGTCATTCCTCTCTTTAGGTGTACTTGTAGCTAGTTTTGGCAACCCATTGTGCCCAAACTTACCAACTCTTTTGAACTCTAGTCTAAGTTAGGTATGTTTCATTCTAGACAACTCTGCTAAGTTTACACGACACCACTCTAGCCAGTATCAACCCTAACTCTGTCATATGACGTCTGACATCACATTTAAACACCTAAAGTTTCAAATAATTAGTTCCATGCATGTTGTAGGATAATCAGGAAAATCCTTTACCTCCGATAGGATCACGAACCACCGTCAGCTGCGGCTCAGTCGCCATGTGCACATCCTCAATGGCCTGAAGCTGATCGTCTTCCTGCTGGTCCTCAAACAAATCAGGACATCGGTTCTGAAAATGTTCGGGCTGTCTGCACTAGTAGCATACTTTTCGCTTTCGAGAACCACTATCATCGTTCAGATTCCTCATTCGTTTCCTGTCATGTCTCTCTGATCGGTGCTCTAACTGCTACTCGGGTCAATTAGGCTCAATCTCCTCGTGGTGAGTACTCAAGTAAGTCCCCCTGGCCAAGCTCCGTTCATAAGTTCTCTGCATCTATCCTGGCTCGGTCGTAACGATTGCACCTCCGATTTCAGGTAGTAGACCCTTAATAAAGTAATACACTCGGTCTGCCTCGGTGCTAGCTGATCCTCCAGCATATGGAATTGTCATCCAACATGTTTAACCGTCTATATACAAGGGTTGTATAAATAGATGCTTTGAGTTAGAATACAAGTACGAAAGATTTAAAAAGGGCTAAAACTCTATTTTCATTTTTAAGAAATGACTTAGGGTTTTTGGTATGCTCTGGATTGTTTTGGAGAGAAACAAAAAGGTTTGGTATTCTCTCGAAGCTAGCACTTCAAATCTCGGTCGCCATTCGTGTGTGGACTGCTGATAGAGGGTGTTCGTTATTAGCAGCGCCTTAGAGATCGATTAACCTTCAGGAAAGGTTCATTGCGAGTGAGGTATGATTAAGTTTTCATAGTATAAACGTGTTTTAATAGAATCATATTCAGATCCTGTTAGGATTTTGCTCAAAATAGTTTTGAAATCTCCGCTGTCCATGAACCCTAAAACCAAACAGTGGTATCAGAGCCTTCGAATTTGATTCCATTAAACTCATTGCATGTTTTCCTATGATATATGATTGAAAACATATTAATAGTTGATGTATATGTGATATACATAAGTTTTCCGTGAGATTTATTATCATGTTTTATGTATATGATACATATATTCGTGATTTAATTGAAATCAGTTTCGTACATGCAAGTAACCATGTTAGGTTAATTCAAATAATTTTAATGAATTGAATTTCGTATTCTGTGATCCATGACACCATTAGGTATAATCTTTAATTTCGTGTATTGATGCATTTGTAATTCAGTATGCATATTTAGGTTACATTAATTTAAGTTTCTTAAATTGTATAAGTCTGAATGTTAATTCGAAACTAATATGATTAGGTTCGATTGAGATGGTAGTTCATGATTCAACTACATATTTGTGATTATTTGGATGAAGATCAAAATTACAAATAATTAATTTTCGAAATTATTTCTTTATCTTATTATATCTGTTTTGTTATGAAGTTTCTATTTGATAAATATAGATAACAAATTAGATTAGGAGATATATGCAAAATCGGTTTCATTATCCCTATTGGATAGAACATAAATATGGAGTAGTTTGTTATTGGTGATATGCTAGGATTCAAATATCTAAAGTCCTAATTGGATTAGGATAAGATGATTAGTTAGATGTGGGCTCACTTAATTAAAAACATTTTAATTGACTTAATTTTAGATAAATTAAGGGGTAAATTTAGTATAGTAAAATCAGCGAAAAATATGATTTTCTATAGCGAATTTCAATTTTCGGAATTGAGATTCATTTTCTAAAAAAAAAAAAAAAAAAAAAGCGCTTCCCCACTGTACCCCGTCCATGACCGGTCGACAAAACAAAGCCCTCCTCGACCACCGACCAATGACGGGACCGCCGTCCAGCGGCCAGGACCAATGGGACCGCCGTCTAACTAATCCTAGCGCACGTAAATTCTTCTATTAGAGAATAGCATAAAAATTTCCAAAATTATTTAGTGGTTCTACAAATCAATAAAATATATGATATTTCATTGTTTACTTAAAAATCACTAAAACTGAATAAAATCCCTCTATTAAATCTTCAGTCTTCTGCCATCCAATTTTAAATACTTATCAAGGCCTCGATCGCACTAATATAGTTTCAGCCTTAGTTGGGTGTATTGTGTTTTCTTGTTGAGATAAGTTGGGTAAGAGTTACCTAAATATTTAAATTGGTCCGACTTAATAAAGCTATCAAAATAGTTTTGGACTTTAGGCATATGATGAAATAAAAACATACTAAGACATAAGATGTCCTGTATCTCATAAAAGTATCTAAAATTACATAAGATGTAATTGGTAATTGTTACCTACCTAAATAATCTAGTTTTGTATTTCATGCCATAGCTGTCATAGAATTAGGTGAAATATGGATTTAGTCCCCTAAATAAATAGTATGTTTTAGGAGGGTTGTTAATTTAGTGGGAGTCTATTCCTCTATACTAAAATAAACTTTGCATAATCTTTATTGTAGATCAATGGCCTCTTCAAGTAACAATAATCCCCTATCACTGCGATCTATCCTTGAGAAGGATAAGCTATCTGGGACTAACTTTCTTGATTGGTTCAGAAACTTGAGAATCGTTCTCAAGCATGAACGCAAGTTGTATGTTTTGGATGCTCCGATCCCTGAGGATCCACCAGCCAATGCTACGAAATTTGTGAAGGATGCGCATAATAAGCATGTCAACGATTCTACTGATGTTGCATGCATTATGTTGGCAACTATGGTTCCTGAACTTCAGAAGGACATGGAACTAATGGAAGCCTACGACATGGCTGTAACGCTGAAGGAAATATTCCAACAACAAGCTAAGCAAGAAAGGTTCGAGACAGTAAAAAACCTGCATTCTTGTAAGATGACTGAAGGTACGTCAGCTAGACCTCATGTTCTGAAGATGAAGGGCTATGTTGACTAACTTGATAGACTTAGATTTCCCATAAGCCAAGAGTTGGCTACGGATTTGATCCTAAATTCATTACCGGAAAGTTATTCACAATTTGTGATGAACTACAATATGAATAATATGGAGAAATCAATTTCAGAGTTGCATTTGATGCTCAAAACTGCTGAACAAAATATCAAGAAGCCCTCTAATATTGTGCTGGTGGTCCAAAAGGGAAAAGGAATGAAGAAGAAAGGCAAAGGCAAAGCTAAAGTTGCCAAGGCTACTGTTTCACCTGTCGCAAAGCCTGTGGAACAAGTCAAGCCCCAGCCTGTTCCTGCTTC
The DNA here is from genome assembly GCA_039657345.1 of Stephania japonica. Classification (NCBI taxonomy): domain Eukaryota; kingdom Viridiplantae; phylum Streptophyta; class Magnoliopsida; order Ranunculales; family Menispermaceae; genus Stephania; species Stephania japonica. The sequence goes on from CM077559.1 coordinate 41,836,725, forward strand.
AAAGCACCAAAAGGAAAAGGAAAGAAATTGTCATTTCTGCCATGCACTTGGAAATTGGTTCAGAAATTGCAAACTCTATCTAGAAGATCTAAATAAGAAAAAGGGTAGTGCGACTACCACCTCAGGTATTTATGTTATTGAAATTAATTTATCTACTAATGATTCTTGGGTATTGGATATCGGATGTGGATCTCACATTTGTATAAATGTGCAGGGACTCACCAGAAGTAGAAAGTTGAAGAAAGGAGAAGTCATCCTCCGCGTAAGGAATGGAGCAAGAGTTGCTGCCCTGGCTGTTGGATCATATGACTTAGTCTTACCTAGTGGACTTATCTTAACTTTAAATAATTGTTATTTTGTGCCTGCCTTGAGCAGAAACATCATTTCTGTTTCATGCTTGGATATGGATGGTTTTGATTTTATTATTGCGAATGATAAATGTTCAATTTCTCGTAAAGGCATTTTTTATGCAAATGTTGATTTGTGTGATGGTCTTTATATTCTAAGCATGAAAAGGTCCACTGATACTCCAGTCTTTAACATAAATACAAAGAGATTCAAGTCAAATGATTTGAATCAAACCTATTTTTGGCATTGTCGTCTCGGCCACATAAACGAGAAACGCATAACGAAGCTCCATAAAGATGGACTTCTAGATTCATTTGATTTGGAATCATATGAAACGTGCATATCTTGTTTACTAGGCAAGATGACTAAAAGTCCCTGTAACGACCCGGAAATTTTGTTATTTGTGAATGATGATGTGTAATATGTATTTATACTCGTATTTGAGTAACCAGACTGTGAAACCGGTGAACGAGTGGGAAAAATGGACGCACGGGATTCGACAACTGGGTTACGGGTACACGGGAGACTAAAAACATAAGTAAAAGAATTATTTAACAATCTTATAGTTTATTTGTGTGAGAAAAAGGTAAAAGTGTGCATGTGACGGGAAAATACGGGTAGAGGAGGCAAGATGGGCCGGGGAACCTTTGGGTTCAACTTTGAGATGTGTGGGTTGGTAAGAATATGGGTGCATACAACTAGGACACACACCCACTTATTAAACTATTCCTACCATACCCATTTAAATTTCAAACACCCCATCCACTCCCATCACTCACATCTCCTCACACCCCACCCACTCCCATCACTCACCACCCACCCCATCACTCACGTCACCTCACCTCACACTCTCTCATCTCATTTAAACACACTCACGTCACTCTCATCTCCTCACTCTCTTATTTCACTCATCTCTCTCTCTCACTCTTCACTCTCCTCACGGGCTCTCTCTTTTTCACTCAACCCTCACGACCTCCCTCTCCCTCATCTCACCACCGCCTCTGCTCTCGTCGGTGACCGGACCAGGGATGCCGGAGGCTGCCGTCAATCGGAGGTATGCATTCTCTCATCCCGTTTCTCTCTCCCTCACGGTTCTCTTCTCTCGGCCTCCCTCTCTCTCGGTCTACTCACCTTTCAGCTGGCCGAGTCCTCGCCGTCGTCGGAGGTCCAGTGGTGACGGAGTAGCTCACCGGAGGTTGCTTTATCTCTCTCTCTCTCTCTCGTACACTCTCATGCTCACTCTCTCGGTCTCTCTACTCTCAGTTTTCTCTCTCTCTCACTTCGGGTTCTCTCTTCCTCTCACTCTCTCACGTCACCACCTATCTCATTAGATATGGTGGTGGTTGAGGCCCCCTCCCTCACCGGAGATCTCTCTCTATCTCTCTATTTCTTTCTCTCCCTCCCTTTCACTCATTTTCTCACTGTTTTTCTCATTTTTATTTTTTGGGTTCGTAGTTCGTCACTGTTGGGGGCTGCCATGACGGGGACCGGTCGTGGACGACCTCCGGTGACTCACCGGAGTCCAGATTGTCCCGGAGCACCCCCCTCATGGCCCATGCAAAGTCCCTACAAGTGTTACACACATTGAGTTGGTTTTATAGGGTTTTACCATCTCGTCGGAAACTGTCGTGACTAATGGCGCCACCGCCGGACCACGATGACTGGGACATTGTTGGGGACCCCACTAAGCTCATACGTAGGTTCCACAGTCCTTGGAGTGGTCAAAACAGTTCTATTTAGTGTAAAACCATTGTCATTTCATGTGATAGAGGTGGTGGAGCCTTGCCGGAAACCGCCACTCTTGACGGTGTCGTCGGCTAGACCACCACCAGTGAGGGTTGTCGGGGGTATCACCTAACTTAAGTTGAGGTCTTGCAATCCTTGGTTGTGTCCGAAATATTTTATGTGTTGGAGAAATTGTTATGTTTTATACAAATATTAAGTTTGAGAATTGTTTAGTCAATGTGTTTGAACACCGATGTTCGAGGGTATTTCCCAGCCATTCCATGCTAAGGAAACCCTTCACTAATGTCGAACAACACCAGTGAGGTTCCATGTTCTTTTGTACATATCAGTTCGATTTTCATGAGGAGTTATGGTTAAATGTCGGTTTGTATTGAAACATCGTGTGGCGATGAATGGTTATGACGTCGTAGTCATGTCGCCGGTCCTCAAGACCATGACATGACCCACATATGACTTAGCCGAGCCTATGATTCGTTAAGAGATTTATACATAATGAGATTTCAAAACCCGAGAGAGAGAGTATTCACTTTTTCGATTAAATTATCGTGTCGTTCGAGTCATTTAAAACATTGGGGAAAAGGATAAGTTTAAACCTAGATTTAGTGAATGGCTTGACCAATTAATACGAGTTTCCGACCTTGTCAGGTAGCGGGAAACTCGGGGATACGCGTTAGGATTCACGGGAGCGTTGTACGCGGGTTACGATAGTTCAGGTAAGTACACTTGCCTTAAAAAACATTTGTACGTTAGTATGCCAGCTAAGAAAATACCATGTGATTCATTTTCATTCTGTTGTGTTTGTTATTATCTACTTGTTGGCATTCCATTCCATATTCCTTGTATGTGTGTTCTTGGCATAAGTGTGTGTCTCGAAGGTACATGCGGCCTGCACTAGAAGGGATAAAACGTGGGCACTCGTGCGCACGAGTGTTTGACCACCCCTAGTGATTGTGTGATACCATGTACTGGATTGTTGTGGATATTGCTGTGGATTTCGATGTTGCGTCATCGCTGTTGTGGAATTGTTGTGGAATTTAGACCACTTATTGCCTCTCTTGACTCGTAGAACACGCATGTTTCGATTGCTATCATTTCCAGTCTGTCTATCATGCATTCTTGTTTATCTAAATTCCTATCTTTCAGTACCCGCATGATATTTAGACTGCCTTGTTTGTTATTTCATGAATTACTGTTATATTCTTCTGGCTTTACTTTCGATTTCTCTCAGTTGCTCACCGTCTAGTTTGTGACGGTGGGTGCAGATAGGACGGAGAGCAGTAGGGGAAAGGGATCTTGCCTAGGAGTCTTTTTGTGAGCAGCTGGACTTGAGGTACCGAGATGTAGGCTCATGTTTATTTCTTTTTGTATGACGTTTATATATATATGATCATTTTGGGACTGGGAAATATGTTTTGAGGTGGATTCCATCAATCCATTTTGTTGACTTGGATATGACTATATCGGGGTTTTCCACATTTATATAGATTCATAATTTCCCTTTAATTGAGTTATTTCCCAATATTTGATTGGAATATGATTTTTGCTTCCGCTGTGTTATAATTGCAATAACTCTTTCATAAATCTTGAAATTTTGATAATTTGAGGCTGACTAGGCTCGTCAGGTTTGCTGGGAAACTGACTCGGGACCTGCACGGGTCTTGGCCGGGCGTACCCAAATGCATTGGGAATTCGGGGCCGTCACAGTTGGTATCAGAGCCTAGGTTTGAGGAGCCTAGGGATAAGGTGTAGGTTATTCTTTAACCTGATACCAACATCACAGTTGGTATCAGAGCTTAAGGTTCTAAAGACTTTGACTATTGATGTAAATGCGTAAAACATAAGCCATTAAACCAGCGGATGTTAGGGATGGTTTAACTTAGAAGTGGAAACCCTACGATCTTGACTTAGAGTCCTAGTTGGGGAGTGAAGATGAGTTGGGTAATGGAACTGAAAGTTATTCGTATAAGTATGTTTTATGTGTGTATTATATAGTATACGGTAGCTATAGACTGATCCGAGAAGTTCGTTCTCTTGATTCAGACGACGATGGCGGATCAGACCGGTCAGGGCGACGATAGCGGCACATCCGGCACACGATATACTAGCGCGGACGATGTGCATGCCTTGACTCAGAGAGTTGCGACGCAGGATTCGCAGCTACAGGAAATGTTACGACTGTTGAGGACACTCGTACCAGCTACCGCTACACCATCGACTCCGACTACACCATTGCCACATACTACTACCCGAGGGCCAGAGACCCCGATTGCTGCGGCATCTACGGCTCCGATTCCGTTAGAGGTAGTACCTGAGGGAGCTGTTGTTGCACCTGACACGCAGACCGAGGCGGAGACACATCCTTTATCGACTGAGATAGCTCGAGCGGCAGAGACACCAGCTACGCCAGCAGTTACTGCAGAGGTTACTCCAGTTATGACTCCATCGAACCACTGCTGAGGCAAAGCGGTGGAGGGAATTTAAGAGACATGATCCTATGAAGTTCTATGGCGGCACTGATGTCGGAGCAGCAGAGTTATTTTTAAAGAGTCATGAGAAGACTCATTCGATCATTGCCACGGAGGACCACATGCAAGTGACTATCTCTTCGTCGATGTTACATGGAGAGGCAGATGATTGGTGGACGACGATCATTACTACCAGAGGTGTTCCGAAAGACTGGATCGACTTCAAGACCCAGTTTAATCAGAAATACTTTCCACCGACTATGCTTCGAGCAAAGAGGAATGAGTTCATGGCGTTGAGGCAGGGCGCTAATGAGTCAGTGATGGAGTACATGGGTAGATTCTCATCATTGTTACCTTATGCTGGAGGATCGGCCGTCACCGAGTCTGATCGAGTCTATTATTTCACTGAGGGTTTGTTACCTGCGATCGGTGGTTCCGTAGTCACTACGCAGCCGGAGACATTGCAGAAAGCCTATGAGTGTAGCTTGACTAGGGAAAGTTACCTAAGTACTCACCCGGAGGAGTTTGAGTGTGACTAGTCTGAGTTGCAGTTAGAACACCAATTAGAGAAACAAGACAGGAAACGAATGAGGAATCCAAATGACAACGGTGGTTCTCGAGGGCGGAGGGTGTGTTACCAGTGCGGACAACCCAGACATTTTCAGAATCGATGTCCAGACTTGTACGAGGACCAGCAAGATGACGATCAACCTCAAGCCATTAAGGACGTGCGCATGGCGAGTGAACAACAGTTGACAGTGGTTCGTAATCCTACAGGAGGTGAGGAATCTTCCTGATTATCGCACATGTATGGGACTAATTATTTGAAACTTTAGGTGTTTAAATGCGATGCCGGATGTCATGTGACAGAGTTAGGCTCGGGACTGGCTAGAGTAGTATCATTTAAACTTAATAGAGTTGTTTGGGGTGTGACAGACCTAACTTAGACTAGAGTCCGAAAGAGATGGTAAGTTTGGGCACAATAGGTTGCCAAAACTAGCCACCAGTACACCTAAAGAAAGGCAGGACCAGACGGGTTGTGATTCATCTTACGATGCATGGACACGTAGTGTACATGGTGGCCACGGTTGCAACTTTGTCGAACATATTTACTGCTTGGGTAAGAATAAACGTGCGTTGAAACGCGAGTAGGTTGGGATGTCATCACGGGTTTGACGTGCGAGTCGCGATCGTAGCGTCTTACTTCGTAATTAGCTGACTTGTGTTGTGGTGGTGGAGGGTGTCTGCGACGAGGTCGTTGGCATTTCTACCGTTCTTGGGAAAACGGGAGCGGTCTAGAGAGACCGTAGTTGCATCAGGCTGTTTGAAGTGGTTGGTGACCAACAATCTAAAGATTGAGATGAAATCAAGCTTTTTGAAGTGGCAGAAGCCCACAGTTTGATAGATGCGGAGAAAAGGAGTGGATTTAGGACGTTGTGTTGTTTGAAGAGACTTTGTACAAGTCCGCAGTTCAATACCTAGTGTCAAGCTGTTGGAAGTGACTCTCGCGAGAGTCCACAGTTGGTCATAGCTTATTGAGCTGTCTGAAGTGACTTTGCATTGGTCCGCAGTTCAATGACGAGGAACAAGCTGTATGAAGTGACTACGAGGTAGTCCGCAGTTCGAGGAATAATCCAAGCTATTCAAAACGGCTCTAAGCCGCAGTTTGGAGGAGGTGAGAATGGGTGTAAGGTCTCCTTATTCACTCGAGATAGAGCTAATTTCGAGGACGAAATTTTTGTTAGTTGGGGAGACTGTAACGGCCCAGAAATTTGGTCATTTGTGAATGATGATGTGTAATATGTATTTATACTCGTATTTGAGTAACCAGACTGTGAAGCCGGTGAACGAGTGGGAAAAATGGACGCACGGGATTCGACAACTGGGTTACGGGTACACGGGAGACTAAAAACATCAGTAAAAGAATTATTTAACAATCTTATAGTTTATTTGTGTGAGAAAAAGGTAAAAGTGTGCATGTGACGGGAAAATACGGGTAGAGGAGGCAAGATGGGTCGGGGAACCTTTGGGTTCAACTTTGAGATGTGTGGGTTGGTAAGAATATGGGTGCATACAACTAGGACACACACCCACTTATTAAACTATTCCTACCATACCCATTTAAATTTCAAACACCCCATCCACTCCCATCACTCACATCTCCTCACACCCCACCCACTCCAATCACTCACCACCCACCCCATCACTCACGTCACCTCACCTCACACTCTCTCATCTCATTTAAACACACTCACGTCACTCTCATCTCCTCACTCTCTTATTTCACTCATCTCTCTCTCTCACTCTTCACTCTCCTCACGGGCTCTCTCTTTTTCACTCAACCCTCACGACCTCCCTCTCCCTCATCTCACCACCGCCTTTGCTCTCGCCGGTGACCGGACCAGGGATGCCAGAGGCTGCCGTCAACCGGAGGTATGCATTCTCTCTTCCCATTTCTCTCACCCTCACGGTTCTCTTCTCTCGGTCTCCCTCTCTCTCGGTCTACTCACCTTTCAGCTGGCCGAGTCCTCGCCGTCGTCGGAGGTCTAGTGGTGACGGAGTAGCTCACCGGAGGTTGCTTTATCTCTCTCTCTCGTACACTCTCGTGCTCACTCTCTCGGTCTCTCTACTCTCGGTTTTCTCTCTCTCTCACTGCAGGTTCTCTCTTCCTCTCGCTCTCTCACGTCACCACCTATCTCACCAGATATGGTGGTGGTCGAGGCCCCTTCCCTCATCGAAGATGTCTCTCTATCTCTCTATTTCTTTCTCTCCCTCCCTTTCACTCATTTTCTTACTGTTTTTCTCATTTTTATTTTTTGGGTTCGTAGTTCATCACTGTTGGGGGCTGCCGTGACGGGGACCGGTCGTGGACGACCTCCGGTGACTCACCGGAGTCCAGATTGTCCCGGAGCACCCCCCTCATGGCCCATGCAAAGTCCCTACAAGTGCTATACACATTGAGTTGGTTTTATAGGGTTTTACCATCTCGTCGGAAACTGTCGTGACTAACGGCGCCACCGCCGGACCACGATGACTGGGACATTGTTGGGGACCCCACTAAGCTCATACGTAGGTCCCACAGTCCTTGGAGTGGTCAAAACAGTTCTATTTAGTGTAAAACCGTTGTCATTTCATGTGATAGAGGTGGTGGAGCCTTGCCGAAAACCGCTACTCTTGACGGTGCTGTCGGCTGGACCACCACCAGTGAGGGTTGTCGTGGGTATCACCTAACTTAAGTTGAGGTCTTGCAGTCCTTGGTTGTGTCCGAAATATTTTGTGTTGGAGAAATTGTTATGTTTTATACAAATATTAAGTTTGAGAATTGTTTAGTCAATGTGTTTGAACACCGATGTTCGAGGGTATTTCCCAGCCATTCCATGCTAAGGAAACCCTTCACTAATGTCGAACAACACCAATGAGGTTCCATGTTCTTTTGTACATATCAGTTTGGTTTTCATGAGGAGTTAAGGTTAAGTGTCGGTTTGTATTGAAACATCGTGTGGCGATGAATGGTTATGACGTCGTAGTCATGTCGCCGATCCTCGAGACCATGACATGACCCACATATGACTGAGCCGAGCCTATGATTCGTTAAGAGATTTATACATAATGAGATTTCAAAACCCGCGAGAGAGAGTATTCATTTTTTCGATTAAATTGTCGTGTCGTTCGAGTCATTTAAAACATTGGGGAAAAGGATAAGTTTAAACCTAGATTTAGTGAATGGCTTGACCTATTAATACGAGTTTTCGACCTTGTCAGGTAGCGGAAAACTCGGGGATACGCGTTAGGATTCACGGGAGCGTTGTACGCGGGTTACGATAGTTCAGGTAAGTACACTTGCCTTAAAAAACATTTGTACGTTAATAAGCCAGATAAGAAAATACCATGTGATTCATTTTCATTCGATTGTGTTTGTTATTATCTACTTGTTGGCATTCCATTCCATATTCCTTGTATGTGTGTTCTTGGCACAAGTATGTGTCTCGAAGGTACATGCGGCCTGCACTAGAAGGGATAAAACGTGGGCACTCGTGCGCACGATCTGTTTGACCACCCCTAGTGATTGTGTGATACCATGCACTGGATTGTTGTGGATTTCGATGTTGCGTCATTGCTGTTGTGGAATTGTTGTGGAATTTAGACCACTTATTGCCTCTCTTGACTCGTAGAACACGCATGTTTCGATTGCTATCATTTCCAGTCTGTCTATCATGCATTCTTGTTTATTTAAATTCCTATCTTTCAGTACCCGCATGATATTTAGACTGTCTTGTTTGTTATTTCATGAATTACTGTTATATTCTTCTGGCTTTACTTTCGATTTCTCTCAGTTGCTCACCGTCTAGTTTGTGACGGTGGGTGCAGATAGGACGGAGAGTAGTAGGGGCAAGGGATCTTGCTTAGGAGACTTTTTGTGAGCAGCTGGACTTGAGGTACCGAGATGTAGGCTCATGTTTATTTCTTTTTGTATGAAGTTTATATATATATGATCGTTTTGGGACTGGGAAAATTGTTTTGAGGTGGATTCCATCAATCCATTTTGTTGACTTGGATATGACTATATCGGGGTTTTCCACATTTATATAGATTCATAATTTCCCTTTGATTGAGTTATTTCCCAATATTTGATTGGGATATGATTTTCGCTTCCGCTGTGTTATAATTGCAATAACTCTTTCATAAATCTTGAAATTTTGATAATTTGAGGCTGACTAGGCTCGTCAGGTTCGCTAAGAAACTGACTCGGGACCTGCACGGGTTTAGGCCGGGCGTACCCAAATGCATTGGGAATTCGGGGCCGTCACAGTCCCTTTACTGGACATAATGAAAGGGTAAGTGATTTATTAGGTCTAATACATACTGATGTATGTGGTCCTATAAACACAATGACTAGAGGAGGTTATCAGTACTTCATTACATTTACTGATGATTTCAGCAGATATGGTTATGTATATCTTATGAAACATAAAGCTGAATCATTTGAGATGTTTCGAACGTTTCAAAATGAAGTGCAGAATTAACTTGGTAAGACTATCAAAACACTTCGATTAGATCGAGGTGGTGAATATTTAAGCTAAGAATTTAATGATCATCTTAGAAATTGTGGGATTGTCTCCCAATTAACTCCACCAGCAACTCCACAATGGAATGGAGTTTCTGAAAGGAGAAATCGAACCTTATTAGATATGGTTCGATCTATGATGAGTCATGCGGATCTTCCATTATCCTTTTGAGGTTATGCATTACAAACTACAACTTTCACTCTAAATCGAGTTCCTTCTAAAGCGGTTGATAAAACACCATATGAGATATGGTATGGGAAGAAACCTAGTATGTCTTTCCTTAAGATTTGGGGCTGTGAGGCTTACGTAAAACGACAAGTCTCAGAAAAACTAGCACCTAAATCTGACAAGTGTCTATTTGTGGGGTATCCTAAGGAAACAAAAGGATATTATTTTTATAATCCCGCAAAGAACAAAGTGTTTGTTGCTCGGTATGGTGCCTTTATGGAAAAACAGTTTATTTCAAAAGACACTAGTGAAAGAAAAGTAAATCTTGAAGAAGTTCAAGAATCACAAATAAACACTGAACCGCTATTAGAAGTTCAACAAAGTTCTGAACCAGTTGAACCTCCGTAAGTGACACAAGACCCACGTAAATCTGGTAGGGTAAGACATGAGCCAGAGAGATTCAGATTTCTCATTACTGATAGTCGTGATGTGTTGCTTATGGATCAAAATGAGCCCACCACTTTTCAGGAGGCTATGTCTGGACCTGACTCAGATGCAGCAAAGGAGGCAGTTTGGATCAAAAAGTTCATTTCTGAACTAGGTGTGGTTCCAAGTATTGCTAACCCTATTTGTTTGTATTGTGACAATAACGGGGCAATAGCATAGGCCAAGGAACCTAGATCAGACCACAGATCCAAACATATACTCAGGCGTTTTCATCTCATCAGAGAAATCATTGAGAGAGGAGACGTAAAGATTTGCAGAGTACCTACTGAAGACAACGTTGCGGATCCATTGACAAAGGCTCTTCCACAAGCGAAACATGATGGTCATGTTAGATCATTAGGCATTAGATGCATGAATGATTGGCCCTAGAGCAAGTGGGAGATGTTGGGAAATGTGCCATAGGTCAATCCATTAACAGTCTTTATGAATATATTTTAGTTAATAAAATAGAGGATTTCATTTGTTGTTTATTATAATTGATTTGCATGTTTACATTATAATAAGATCCATGGGTATTTACAGAAATATCCTAAATGTCCCTAGTTGATTATTATACTCGGAACTATATGAATCAAGACTAGTGTAAGTCTTGATTGATGATCATATGATGATCATACGTATAGGAATACGAATCAAGATCATGAGTACTTGTTAAGGAACAAAGTGCTGGACCGACCCGCTATGAGAACATCACATGGATTAAGTCATAGTTGTTTCTCATGATAGATATATTTTCATTCCTCTGACTTAAGATTACCAGAGACTTCAACATTAGGAATACAATGATTTGACGCAATCAAACGTTGTCTTTAACCGGACGATTATAAAGGTTGTGATTGGTTACTGTGTGAATAATGTGATGAAGTTGTGTAATCGATATAAAATTTGTCCCTCTCATATAAAGAGAGATATCCAGTGGATCCCTCGATGTGTTAAACTGTTAAAATGCCTAGTCTAAGTGAATTGATATTGATCAATGTCACTTAGATGTTTTCAGTCTACCTAGAAATCGAGACTAGTACGATTGAACATGTTGGATGACAATTCCATGCCTTATGTTTGATCAAAAGGATATCGTGTGACAAAATGATGTTATAAACACTATTGATTAGGTTGTATCGATTTGATATTCGTACAACTTGGGTAGTCATAATGTCTTGCTAGAGGCCGCTTATGACTTGTATACCAAAATGTGTTTTGGTACACTGCTAACGTTGTATGAGCCTATTGGGTCGCACACTGAGAATGGTTTTGCGAGATTTTAAAATGGTTCAGAAAAATGAATTTTATATGATAAAATTCATGACGGAAATGTCCTTGTAGTGCATTACACTTATACTTATTTAAGTAGGGGTATATGTGTAATTTACTTAACCGTCTATATACAAGGGTTGTATAAATAGACGCTTTGAGTTAGAATACAAGTACGAAAGATTTAAAAAGGGCTAAAACTCTATTTTCGTTTTTAAGAAATGACTTAGTTGGTATGCTCTGGATTGTTTTGGAGAGAAACAAAAAGGTTTGGTATTCTCTCGAAGCTAGCACTTCAAATCTCGGTCGCCATTCGTGTGTGGACTGCTGATAGAGGGCGTTCGTTATTGGCAGTGCCTTAGAGATCGATTAACCTTCAGGAAAGGTACATTGCGAATGAGGTATGATTAAGTTTTCATAGTATAAACGTGTTTTAATGGAATCATATTCGGATCCTGTTGGGGTTTTTCTCAAAATAGTTTTGAAATCTCTGCTGTGCATGAACCCCAAAACCCAACAACTTGGTTGCGGGATTATAAGAATAGATTTGTACGTGCATGGACAAATCCACTTTTTCATCTTGGAGAAACCACGACGCAAAGGGTTGAGTCTGCACATTCCACTCTCAAACAACATCTTGACACATGTACTGCAAACTTCGAGGCGTTGTGGAGTGTAATGCATGGAATGCTAGACATACAACATAACAGGATCAAATCGTCGTTTGAGGTTAGTTTGAATGTTGTATAACATGGATATATGGATGGATTGTATCACTGTTTGCAGGGTTATGTATCCTTGAAAGCGTTTAAGTTGATTCGTAACGAGGTTAAACGTGGGGTGAATGTTGGGACAGACCGGAGCTTATGTGGTTATGACCAACGTACCACTTGTGGGCTTCTGTGTGCACACGAACTTAATGTACATATTTTGGCCGGTTCACCTATACCACTTAAAGACATACATGTGTATTGGCAAAAGTTGAGTATGGTACCCGATGCATCAGTGAATCGGACTGCCTATAACTTGAATGACGAGCTTCAAAGAGTTGTGTCTAAGTTTGAAACATTCGTTGATGAGGATTTGCGTGTCATGTATTGCACCACAAGCAAAAGATAGGACAAGGGAGAGACCGAGTCTCGATAGTTTTGGTAATTCTGCTATAGGGAGCAAGAAAATGAAGAGGAAAGCCGAGGAAGATGATACTTCTACAACGAGAGACTCAAGTGGCTTTGAGTATGTACTTACACTCGTTGAGGCAGCCAGTGCACGAAGGAAAGGAATACAAGTTAGGAATAAAGTACATCGAACACGTGGGGCATCTATAGGAGTATCTGAGATTGGATTCATTCATACTATACAGCTGAATTGGATTCAACATGTTAGACTACAGTTAATGTGGATAACAATGGAAATTGTGGCTTCCGTTGTGTTGCCACCGGTCTTGGATTCTCAGACATAGATGGTTGGAAGAGGGTTAGAGCAGCTATGGTTAATGAACTACAAGAGAACCAAGTGTTTTGGAATGACTTGCTTGGAAATTACTTCGACCAAGTTAAGGGAGCTGTGCAATTCTTTGAAGGTAAGGATGTCGGGTCAGACAAGTGGATGACCCTTCCAGACATGGGACTTCTAATTGTAACAACATATAATGTTGTGCTTGTCAACGTGTCATATGGTTGTTGTATGACATTTTTTCCTCTATGTAATGCCCCTCCGCCTATGAAAGATTGGGTAGTTATTGGCGTTTCAAATATCAATGACACTCATTGGGTTAGGGTAAGTTTTCAAAGTTTATTTCAAATTTTGGTTAATATGTCAACGTAAGTTACTTATTCTTTATGTCATCGTAAGTTACTTATTATTTCTTTTATGTTGCTCTTCCATTTGACAGGTAATATTCAAGCCTAATGCATCGGTTCCCTCTATATTCTTGGTGTGGAAGACCTTCGCAAATGTTGATGCTCAAGGGTGGGGTTTTGGTATTAACATCCAAGCACAAGTCCCGGTTCAATCTTCTCATCTACACACGCCCTTCGTGGTAGACTTAGCGTCGCCTTAAACAAATCACAAAGTAAATTATTTTTGTAATGTTCGACAAACTTGAATTGATGTTGTTGAATGAATATTATGTCTTCCAAACTTGGCATGATGGTTTTGTGTACTTTTGTTGATGTATGTAACTTGAATTGATGTTTGTTGAATGAATAAATTTATGATATGCCAAGTTTGTACTCTCAATTAAGGGTTCGGTTACACGGAGTCGAAAACTACCCCCAAGTCTCAGACATACAGAACTGTGACACCCATTGGAATCTCGGTCATTAAGGTTCGTGAGCAGCCAACAACGGGGTGCCCTAAACACTTCGGTTACATGACATCGAGATTTGTGCTAAATTACGGTGATAGATGATCGAAAAGTATAACATAGTAACAGAACAATATAACTGATTAACTGCAAATAATTGTGGTAGTATGTGGCCGATTCAATGTGTGTTCCTTGCATGTGAGCATTGGTCAAAGGCAACCGAGACCCTTATTGACCAATCGGTTGTGCATTGCCGAGACTAATATCTTAATTACAGAGTGACGTAACCGATTTTATCTGCAAAATTGCAGTAATAGGAGGCTGAGTCTTTATGTATAATTGTTGCATAAGAATCTCGGTGATGAACTACCGAGACCATACCATAAATTTCAGTACCACATGACCGTAATTTAGACATTACTTGTTGTTGTGCATGACTGAGACTATATAAAATTTAGCAAAATTGGCAGTGTTCGGATGAAGGCGACCAAGCTCAATGAAACAATCACAGTCATGCATAACTGAAAATTCTCAGTAGTTTTCGTTCCGGCGTGGCCGTAGATTTCTCTGTGGTAACTTATTGTAAACATGGCAGTGACAAAATACAACAACAAATAATAGTAGTAGAACACATCAATTCAAACATGACCAACAAATCAAACATTATCAATTCAATAGAACAATACTGAAAAAGGTAAACAATGCCAAATTAACAAGTTAAACATCATCCATCATCAAATACTAAACAAGTTAAACAATACCAAATGAACAAGACAAACAACATGTTTTTTCACTTGACCCTTTTCCTTTCTTCTCCTTGCGACTAATATATGTTGTCGTAGGAGGATTCCTCTGAGGCGACTGGCTAGAACTTGGGGTGGGCAAGGGGGCATTCTTTGTCATCGAAGGCTCGATAGAACTTAGGTTGGGCACACTTTCAGTTGGGGTACTGTCATGCTGTGAAGGAGCAGTAGGTGCACTCGGTGTTGGTCGTGGTGGTGGTGGTACCTGTACCAAGACCCCTACCCATCAAGTAGTCCACGACATCATTTGCCATTTTCTCAGTAGCCTCCATTTTGGCCATACCCGCCGACAAGTCTATCCATGCCAATATGTTATCAAATGCCCGTCGATTACGCTGTTCAAAGCCAATTGAGAACCTATGAATAAATAATACAAAAGAAATGTGATAAACCAACTTAAATTCAAATGGTTGCAAGGCTTTTACCTCCAATAACTTATTATCACCAACCGTATAAGGGAAGTCATAACTGTGCATTCGGTTCTCAATGGTAGGATATGAAACTTGTGTGAACCATGATAGATATTCTCGTGCAGCCATGAAATCGAACCTCGCCTTCTCCCCTCAATCTTCAATGGAGAGTGAATGGCTATGCCACCTTTCCTGATTCTCCGGTTGGAATGAGTACTTAACCGAGTATTTCATTGAAGTGCAACCTCGATTTGCTTTGAGGGGGCGATATGGAGACGACGGTATTCCTTGAACATGGCCAAGCTATCGAAGGAACCTCTCTGGATGGTATAGCTCCACAACTTCCATGTACTTCAGACAACCAGAGTAGAAGGCCATTGGTAGAACAATACCACCTATCCTGATGTCACTATATGGATCCCACGTCACCTACACCAATGAAACAAACAATTTATATTAAAATATGAAGTTTGTTAAATTGGAATACCAAACTCAAAGTAATAAATCAAAGTACCTCACTTGGCCGTAATCTATCAAGGGCCATACGAATACTACTTAGCTTGTCCATGTTAGCTACTGTCTTCTGTTTCTGTACCCACCTCGAGACACGTGGCTGAAGGTGGTCCATGTATTTCGCATTCAACGCAACAAGCTGGTGTGGGAAGTGCTCGTATACCCATCCCTAAAAAAGAATCAACAAAAATAAAAAAAGTAATGGATTTGTGTTGGCCAATTCACAAGTAATGCGCAAGAAATATGTACCTCGAGCAAAGTTAGGTACCATACAATCTGCAACACTTCTACCCTGGTGGCTGACCCGAGATGACGGTAAAGATAAGCTAGAGCAACGCACCCCATATGTAAGTCTCGACCTTATCCAAGTTCTCCAGAAGCTTCAGTAATGCAATTGAAACTCGTGACCCACTCTGATCAGTGAATAGGGTGCAAGAGAGCAAGTACAAAAAGTATGCACGTGCAGTGCATTCCACTGGAGGGTACGTAGTAGGAGAACTTGAAGTACTAGAAGTAGTGGACTTGGACTTGGGTGAGCAAAAACGACTTTTTAGCCAAACTACTCGCACTGTGAGACCCTTCGTAATGTTAATCTCTTCCTCTGCTTCGTTACGAGAAACCCCAAGCAGTTTCAAAACTAACTCAATCGCATCTTTGTGGGACTCCTCTGTGTACCTTGAAAAATTCTCAACTGCCACCACCTTGCCCGTCACTGGGATCTTCAGTAAAATGCTCACGTCCTCGAGCATGATGGACATTTCACCAAAGGGTAAGTGAAATGTATTGGGCTTCTACTGCCACCGCTCGACAAAAGCTGATATCACCTCTTTATTAGCCTTCTGATTGGAGCAGTCTATGAATGGAGCCAAACCCGACCTCTGAATAATTCTTTGTAGTCCCTGGGTGTCGGGGTGACAAGACTGCAAATCCCATTCAACTATTTAAGCCTCGTGGTTTATGCACTTAAACAACGGTCGATGCTGCAAAAAAAATTAATTCATAAATACATGATCATATATGAATAGCAAAAGTAATAGTTTGATTGAAAATGAATCGATACTTTGCCAAAAAAAAAGGCTACATACCTCATTATTCCAAATTGTTGTCGCAACATGATCCTTACAACTCTTCAACAAAGAACGATCAATAGGACTGCCAGGGAAAGGAGCAGATGGGCCATCTTCGGGCTCTACAACATTCCCACCAACAACACCGCTACTACTCCTAGTTGTTTGTGGTTGGGATGTGGTGGTTCTTCCATTGCTGCCCTACGGGTTTCATTCCCGTCAGCACCACCCCGACTATTGCTCCCCACGGGGACATGAGATGCCTCATCCTCGATGTTATCCCTCATCGGTCTGCGACCACATACACCCTCACCAGCTTGCACTTTCGCCTTTTGATATGATGCAGTCTGCACCTTCCTCTTACCATGGATAACAGGAGCAGAGGGAGCAGCAGGAGGAGCAAAGGGAGCAATAGGAGGAGCAGAGGGAGCTGAAAGAGGAGTAGAAGGAGCAGCAGCCACGACCGACGTTCGTTATGCTCGTGCTCGTTATGTTCTCGTGGGTTCTCCATCGACATCCTCTCTAGAAACATTAGATTTCCCTCGAGCCATATACGATAGAGAAAGACATTGTAAGCATATAATCTATTGTGCAGCAAAAAAAATCCAAAAAAAGTATTTTCAACTCTGAATCGGTATGGCATAACTGATAGCAAAACAAAAATGTCGATATAACATAACCGAAACATAAAGAAAAATTTCGGTATGACGAAACTGAGATCTATCATCAAGTATCAGCATTTATCCTTCGAGACTAAACCTACGCATAAGTAATATACGAGCTTTGGCTTATTGGCACCAAGACCAAAACAAGAATATCGGTTACTTGTGTCCGAGATGTAATGAAATTTTATATGGGCTAAGTGTCATTTGGATACAAACAAGAAATGCTTATAAGTCTCAGTATGGTATTTTCGAGATTAATGACCACATCACGGTCCTGTGTAGCCGAGTATTACGGGTTTGCAAGAAAACCCAAATATTGAAGCATTTTCATGGATGACTACAAAGAAAACGAACCAAATGAACATTAAATCAAACAAAAACCCAAACGTACCTTACTTTCCCTCTCGATTTCACAATGACCCCAAATTCGAACTCGTCCCTAGCCGCTGACCACTTCAACTGGGCAAAAAAACTTGTCCAACTCAAAAAAACTAGGAATCTGTGGGAGAGAACGATGAAAAATATGAGATTGAGTTGATTTCGCCTCTAAATCACAATGGCAATGAGTGCATTTGTGGGAAATGAGGTTTCGAAAAAACGGAAACCAATACTAGGCAAAACCCGAAATAGGTGGGGTGCCTCAGCCTTAGGGTTTAAGAGCATTTTCGTCCAATTTGGGGGGTACCCTGATAAATTCGATGGGTGCCCTTGTAAATGGGATGCCCTGAGTGATGACTGGGGTGCACATAGCGGACCTCAAAATTTTTTACCAAAACATAAAAGAAAGAGGAAAAAAGGGATGGAAAAATGGGAGAAATAGGAACAGAAAATAGAAAAGAGAACAAAATGAATGTAACATGTCTCTATTATGCTTCTTTTTATTTTATTCTGGAGAGAGAAAACTATTCTTATAGCCCCACTCCACTTAATACAACTTATCTCTCTCTTGATGCAATGATGTAAAGCATAATGTAAATTACTACTAACATAAATGATGCAATGCATATCATGTCATAATAAGAATATGAGGTGAAAAGAAAAGAAAACACCACTATACCTTACCATACCCATGGAATACGCATAAAAATAATAAAACGGTATTACCTTACATGCGCTAATCCCATTCATCCAACAGAATCAAATCCACTATACCTGTTAAACACCCCCAAACTTATCCCAAACCTTGTCCTCAAGGTTTAAAATAAGAATGAGAATATCAACTACAAAAGGAAAGAAAAGAGGTGTAATGAACTTGGAAGGGAAGAAACAAGTAATGGGAAATGACACGATAAATAAATATGGAAAACCTAATGGACTAAAATATCTCATAAAATGGCAACAAAAAAAATGCTCAACTCAACTCAAGAAATCTAGGGAATATACATATCATTACCTCCAGCAGACTCAAAAACTAATCCTAATAACTTAAAAGCAAGAACTTACCAAATCCTAATTAGACTTATCATATATACAAACCATGGAGCCTCAGTAGTGATATCAGGCTCTCAACTTCGGTGCTTCAACAAAAGAGTATAAGACACCTATAAATAGTCACAAATGGGATAAGATAAGTTCACTAAACAAATATAAAAACAAGCAAACTAAAAAGATAAATGATAGAAACTTGGGCTGCCTCCCAAGAGCTCTTTTGGTTAGAGTCGTTAGCTCGACTTCAGATTCACACGTCCTAGGTCATGTTGTCTCACACGAACATGTCTCGAGTGGTTCTCGTACGCACAGCTCCACTGTGGGAGAAGGAAATATTATGTGTCAACAAGGGGGTGGTGGAAAAGTCTCACCAACTTTAGGTACATGTCGCTCGTCTTGCTTGTCCAACCTTCTCGTATCCTGAAATTGTGGGTCAGAAACATGCATAGCAAACAAGCAAGAAAACATCAGTAAGAGATTTAACAGTGTTAAAAATATCAAATGTAACGATCTCACCATCGATCTCCATAGACATGGTCCCATCAAACAAATCAAACACATCATCTCCCATATCCATCACATAAAATTCAGCCGATAATATAAAATCATGAATCTTGATTGGGACATCCTCGATGAACCCAATCGAGTGTACAACTAACCTATTAGCTAGGTGGATTGCAACCCGAGTGTCCTTAAGAGGATCTTCATGAAAAGATTCGTATAGGGTGTTGGACATAACATTTATGGATACGCCAAGATCACACATGACACTCTCGATAGTAATATCACCTACCGTACAAGAAACAGTAAACATACCTAGGTCTGGGCATTCGGGAGGTAGCTTTCTCTCGATCTGCTCCTTTAGTACTTCATGTACCCCCAAACTTACCTCTTCCACGTCTGCGCACTCCTGCTCTGGGGGGTCCTTGATCTCAACGACCTGTATAACCTCCTCAATTTTCTCTTGAATATCTATGATTTACTTAACTGGCTGAAGTGGAGGGATGTCTACCGATTTTTGGAATAACTCTGAAAAGAATATCTACGGGAAAAAGGGCTCTTATCAAGATTTCACGTCAGCTCCTCACCTTAGCCTTCTCATCCTGCTCAGGTATCGTGTGGTGATCTTTGCGGACTACTTTAGTCTCTCTAGGCTCGCTCTTAGTAGCTAATGATATGACATTTACATGCACCTAGGGGTTAGGGATGGATTGGGCGGCAATCTACCCTAGTCTTCGCGTCTACATACCTCTTTAGCTAATCGACTCACCTTAGTTGCTAAGTTACGCACAGTGGCATCATTAGTTGTTTTGTACTACATCATGTCTATCACTAGAGTGTCAACCTTAGTAATAAGTGTCTTCATCATATCCTCTAAGGGTCCGACATTCTAAATAGTTTGTGGTTGTGGAGGGAGTGGTTGTCCTCTCGGAACGAACTGTGAGAAGTTCTGATTTCGTGGCCCATAACTCAAGTAGGTTTTAATGGTTTGATTATATGTGTTACCAATATTATTGTTGTATTAATTCCTATGAGGGCCTTGAAATCTGCCACTTAAAGTGTTAACTTGTTCTCCAAACAAGGTGGGACAAGAATCAGTAGTATGGCCAGAAGCGTCACAGAAGCCGCAAGTCTTGGCCCGAGCTTTCCCAAAAGTGAGGAAACGTTCCATGAGATCAGTGAGTTTGTCAAGTTTCCTATCAAAACTGTTTGACCCACTTTCACTAAAGATGTGTCTAGAAAGCTTCTCATCCTCATCATCATCAACATATTGACTAGATTGACTAGACATGGATTCAAACAACTTGAACATCTCTTCGATTGTTTTATTCTTATAGGCTCCACCACAAATGTTTTTAATAATACACTTCTCAAGGGACCTAAGACCCTTGTAGAGGAATCGGATAAGAGAGGTGTGACTCTGACCATGTTGGGGACACTGTGCAAGTAGTCTTTTGAATATGCCCCAATAGTCATTAAAGGTTTCTCTCTTTTTCATCTTAATATTACATATCTCTGAAAGAAGCCAAGATGACCAGGATTTAGGAATGTATTTCGTTAAGAATGCTGAAATCAAGTCGTTTCAACTAGTGATAGATCCCGGAGGAAGGTAAAACAACCACTCTTGTGCACTGTCTTTAAGACATAATTGGAAAGCTAACAACTTGACTTCATCTTCCTGTACTTGAGGTGGCTTCATCATTACACATTTAGAATCAAAGTCTTTGATGAAAGTCACCGAATTTTCATGACCCAAGCCATGGAAAGAGGGTAGAAGGTTTAGGAAACTAGACTTAAGCTCAAACTCTCCCCTATGTGCAGGATATGCTATACAATGGGGCTGATGTGCAAGGAGAATTTGCATCTCCTGGTTTTCCATCTCGATGGTGATGCGGGGCTCATCATGTGCTGGTGCACGTGTAGGGTTGAACACATTAGTTGCATGTGGCTGAAATTGAGGGATTAGAGGTCCCCTTGTAGCTATAGGTGCCCTATTCTGATTATCTCCTTGTTTTTAATTGTTCTCCTCATCACGGGGAGGATTGTTGTCGTTATTCTCCATTTCTGGAGAATATGAAACGCCAGGAGTGGATTCAGAACCTTGCTTCCGTTGGCGCTTTTCTCTCGCATTTTTACGGCAACTCTTTTCAATCTTCGGATCAAAGGGCAATGAAGATCCGGTGGAATTCGATCGACAAAGACCCCTATGCATAAAAGAAAGAGAAGAAAAACTTAAATCAAGTAGGACCTAGTCCTCAGCAATGGCCCCAAAATTTGACACGCGCCGAACGTGTTAAAGTAAATTACCCAATTTCTATACAGGAAACCACAAAGACTGCAATAGCGTAAGCTCGGGGTCGAACCTCAAGGATTAGGTAACTTAACTTAGGCTTCTAAGGGAGAAGAGGAAATATGGAATTTTGTAAAACTTTTGAGAACTTTGAAAACTTCGAAGATAAAGAAGTTTAATGAGTGAAGTCTAGGTATTCAGCTTTACGGTTTTCACCATGCGACTTGGGAATGATTTCATTAATCCTTAGTTTATAAAAGATATGAAACTTAACTATAATCTAATGCAGCTATAGACCCGGTGACGCACTCAGTTCCTTGCACTTCCTGATCTCGGTAGCCAAGGTACGACCGTTGACTATTTTTCTAACCAAATAAACAACTTGATCGCTAGTGCTCTAGATTTAACGTGTTGGCCGCATTAATTTGATTCGTGAAGGTACTACACCTAGACAACCGGATCGCTAGTGTTTCTAATGTAGCTAGATCCCTAAGGTACTTTACCGAATGGCCAATTGCCACAAGTATGAGTCTATCGCTTGAGGACAGACATTTCGACTATAATGACAAATAGTAATCAATTTAATATGCATGCACGACGTCTTGTACATAATTAAATCTAACCCTAGGATGAAAAACAGTACCAAAGAGAATAAACCATAGAAAGAATAAAAAACAGTAAGCATAGATAAACCTCATAATAAAATCCTAAGTTGCAGGCTTGACAGATCCACCTTCAGCCTAGAGGATGGGGATTAGCTAGACATGATCAAACCAAAAACCTAGTTTCTAATGCAAAATGGAAGAAAAGAAAAAGGTCCTTTCAAATTGGAGTCTAATAGGAAAACCCCAAAGAGGGTTCAATCCTTAAAAATCCCAAAAATTATGTAAATTCTGAATTTTTGGCCTTTAGGTTATGGCGCCGTAAGGGTTCCTAGTCGTAGCGTAAGCGCGACGTGGATACTGTTCTCTGGTTCGTGTGGCATCTCAGCAGCGGCAGTGCGACGCAAAATTAATTACTCTCTGGTCTGCACGTTTGTGAGTGGTGACATGGCTAATATTGGTGGCGACGTGAGCGCGACGTCTTTTCTGTATGTGGAATTTTACCTAACTTGATTCATGATTTTGAGCCACTTTGAGTTTGAATCTCATGAGGGATGAAAATGTTCGTCTCAAAGTCTTCTTTCTAACAAGAGCAATGGTGAGTCGTTTCGACTTGTGATGTAAAAGTTATCACCTATGAAAAGAACAACACTCAAATAGGTTCGAAATACACTTTTACTCCAAATATGCCCAAATCACGCAAAATCCCTGTAATACATAAAACAAGCATTTGTCACTTTAAAACAAGCATTTGTCATCAGTGAGCGCATGGAGGGGTAAGTCGTGTTGCGGTACGAGTCCGAAAATGCCTAGGAAAGCCTCATTTTTAGTTAGAATGAAAGGAGTGTCTCCAAGTGTGTTAACTTTTGAGTTATTTAGTTGAGTGTCACAAGTTTTAGTGGAGTTGGGGTTAGTAGCTGGTGTGAAGGAGGGCTCTAGGATGCGTCTCTGGATACGCGCGTGGTAAAGGATGAAGTGATGAGTATAAAAACCATCACCTTTTATCTCTTTCATCATTTCACTCACTCACTCTCTTTTCTCTCTCGTTTGAACGCAAATGAACTTGTGTTTGGGTTTCAATTGGTTTTGAGCTCAGAAAGACATTGAGAAGCGACCAATTACGGGTATAAAGGTAAAATTTCAACACACCACAAAATTCTCCACGTTTTGACGTATGTTTTGTGAGTTTTTATCGTGGTATTATTGGACACCATATTGGAGTTTTGAATTTTTAGATGTTTTGAAGTGCTGTATAGATAGTTTGATGAATCTGGAACTCAATCCTTGGTTGTTATGGTTGTTGGAAAAGTATTGAAATTTTTTGGAATTTTTGTTAATTTTCATATCGGGGAATAGTGGATGTTTTGATGGATTGTGAATGGTGGTTTGGGTTGTTATGTTGCTGTGAGTTTGGGATAGGCTCAGAACGCGGTGATAAGAGTCGAGGTGTCAAGAAACCCTGGATTCTTGTTCAACAATTGACACCCCGAGGCCTAAAAGCCACGATGTCTGAGATAGTGAGAGTTGGAAATTCACGCTTTTAAGTGACGCTGCGAAGAATTTTCCCAACTGCGCCACCCACGACGTGACAATATTCACAGATTAAGATTTCAAAAATTTTTGAAAAACTTCAAGGATCTCTTAGATATCCAAATGGGTTTGAATATGATCCAATGCCAGGGTAATCGACCCAATTACATAAATAAATAAAATTATGGAAAATGGGATAAATTGGAGGATAATTAACAGATTTTACAACCAATTGATTAAAAGGGGATTATAGTTAGTGACAGACACACGAGGGGTTTATAAGGGTCGAGTCGAAGTCATGTGAGTGCATAATAGCTTCGGATATGGGTAAGTAAACCAGTGAGGATTTTACAGTTATTTTATTGAGGTATAAATTGTTATTGGTATTGCTTTGTTCCCTATTTTGAAATTCCATTCCTAATTGAGTTTTTCGAGGGCAAGTAAGTCAACGTGATCCTTTGGAGGACAGGTTATCTGATGTAATATGCCAAAGCCAGGAACTCAGGATGCATGATATTGTTGTTGGTTCTATATGGGGTGAGAATTCTTTGCTAGATTGCTGGGAAGTTCTCAACCGTATGGATTTTAGGATGGTGTGAGTGTACCACGTCATAAACTTCGAGTCTTGTAGGTGTTTTTCTTCGACTCAACGACCATTTGGTCGGGACTACTTGCGCCTCTCTATCTTTTCATGTACACTCATTTTCGATTGATTCATATTTATTTACAGTTTTTATTTATTCACGCATTCCCTATACCTTTATTTCTATCGGCATAAGTATGGACTGCTTATTTATTTTGAAATGTTGTAAACATCATGTTTGGTGTTACTTACCTGGGCTCGTCATTCTTGTATTTGACTAAATGCAGATCCGTAATCAAGCAAGGGAAAAGCTTTTCAGTTAGGTGATCTATTTTGAGGATATCGGAGCGGTTCTTCCTTTATCATCGACGTAGGTTTTGTATGTTTTGTATTATGTATATATTTGTTTTGTTCACATTGGGAGATGAGTTAATGAGAAATCTTGGGTATGTATACGTGGATATTACTCTCCTATGACTTGATGTAATGGTTAATGGTATACATATGCAAGCTTTCCACACTCTATGTTATCCTGACTAGTGTCTTTGAGGTTATTTTATTAGTTTGAGATTTTAATGCTTCCGTTATACTTTGATAACTCACTAATATAAATAAGTCACTTAAATTGTTTAATTAATGGTAAATGGTAAATAAGACTTACTAGGTTTACATTGACTTCGCCAAAATTTGTTTGGGGGTTCATATAAGTCTAGGCCGAACGGTGCCCAGTTTAAGGTTGTGGAACAGGGGTCTTCACAATTGGTATTAGAGACTAAAGTTTTAAAACTCAACTCTTGATTAACTCACAACCAGTTAAGGCACAAGCCAATATTATTTAGGACAATGGTTGAACTTAGAGTGGAACCCTATGATCCTGACTTAAGTCTTAGTTGGAAAGTGAGGAGAGTTGGAAAATTTAAAATTGGACTATATGAGCTATTTGATGCATTGTATATACTATTATCCATAGCTATGTCCCTATCGTGTATTCGCTTTCTTTTCAGATTGTTATGGTTGATCAATCTAAAACTAGTGATGGTGGTTCAAGAGACATTCAGGGGAGACTAGACGAGGTGTCTCTTTTGGTTGTTTCACATAGCCAATAGCTTGAGGAGATTCTTCGATTGTTAAGGACTCAGGCTACACCTTCACCCTCTTCGTCTGCAACATCATTTACACAGATTGGGAATGCTCCTACAGTACGGGATACACCTGCAGCTCCAGCAGTACAGACAGGACCTACAGTAGCTGGAGAGGCACAGGTTCAAGTAGAGATTGTACCACATATGTCAGATGCACCGGTTGAGGATATGCCGAGTATGCCGAATGATATGGATACTGGGGCTACATCTAAGGCGAAATAGGCTTGCGAATTTCAACGACATCATCTAGAGAAATTTTATAGGGGTACAGATCTTGAGGCTGTAAAGAAATACATGTGGAGTCACGCTAAGATTCATGATGTATTGGCCACACACGAGCACATGAGGCCTAGTATATCATCAACTTCGTTGTTAGGAGAGGTTGATGTCTGATGGCGTAGCATGGTAGCTACGAAGGGGAAACCCAAGGACTGGTCTGAGTTTAAGAAAAGATTTAATGAGAAATATATTCCTCCTTCAGTCCGTAACTTGAAGAGAACTGAGTTCCAGAATATCAGTGTAACGGCCTGAATTTAATTAGTCGTTAATTGTCACGTGTGTGCAGACGTGGAAGACAACTCAGCACCCCGTGGACCCCGCAGACAGGACAGGGCGTGCTCGGAGCTAGGTAAATAGTGGTTTTTATGCTTTTTTGTATTAATTTGCGATGTTCGTATGTAATTAGGATATTGGAATCGTAATGTGTTTGTTTTATTTATTATTGACATGCGAGATAGTGCAACGGGTATTTGCCCCGATTAGTGTGCACGCAGGTACCAGGTAGGCAAATGACAATACACTAGGTTGGGTATTTATACACATATGGGAAATGATAAAATGCAATTAACAATTAATAATTAACGCCATATTTATGTTCGTGGTGCAAGAATATGCGAATGTACGCGCGAGATTCGGGTATCGGAATGCCCGAGGGTTCGGAGTGTTGTGTTAAGGCAAGACAAGTCAAAGGGAGAGTGTCACTCATTCAAGTCACTCTAAGCTAGACCATTTAACCATTCCATAACCCTTGGATCAAGTCTTGTGATTTGTACACACATGTGGATGAAATGGGACTATAAATAGTAAAAACTATCTCATTTGACACCTTTTCTCTCTCCTTACCCTCTTTTGGATGAAATCGAAACTTGGAAGCTAGGGTTTCATGGATTTCTAGAGGTGATTTGGAGACCAAATAAAAGGTTATTGACGATCTAAGGTGAGATCCTCGATCGTCTCTCTATTTCCTACATTTTGGGTACAAAAGTTTGTGTTATGATAGAGGTTTGGATTTGAACACACTTGATTTGCAGTGTTGCTATGGATGTTGTATTTTTATGTGAGGTATTAGGTAGGTTTTGTTTGAATTGTTGAAGTTTAAACTTATTTTAGAAAATAGGGTTTTTGGTCGAATTTATCGGGGTTTTGGTTTTAGACAAGTGTCGTCGTGATTTTATGGTGGTTTAAGGTAGATATGTATGTATATGAGAAGTTGGGACAGTCCAGATTGCGACGACGAGTCGAGGGGCTCGAAAATCCAAATGGGTTGTCACTGGCTTTAATGCCGCTAGGGACGCCATAAGGAGGAAACTCTGACAGCGTCACCGTGACGTCTAAACCAGAAAGCCACCACACACCACACTTTATATTACATTGTAGGGGTGGTGTTAGTATTGGCGTGGGCGATGGCGTCGAGGACGTCATAAGACCTTTACTCACGGCGGTGCTGCCTACGACGTCCGAGACAGAAAAATAAATAAAAATTAAGAAATGAATTTTCTAAAATGGATTTAGTTGGGGATTTTATTGGAGGATTATTATCAATTAAATGAGGATTTAAATTGATATAAATGGACTCAATTTAGGAGGAAAATTGGGGATATTTGTTTATGGGGAATTAATAGTATTTTCAATTATCAGCCTTTGGATTGGTTGACTGGTGATTTGACATGCACTTTGGGCATGATTTGGACGTAATTAGGATTAGTTAGAGTGCAAATTGAGGTATGGAGTATCTGTTGGGAAATGTGCCCTAGGTCAATCCATTAATAGTCTTTATGAATACATTTTAGTTAATAAAATAGAGGATTTCATTTGTTGTTTATTATAATTGATTTGCATGTTTACATCATAATAAGATCCATAGGTATTTACAGAAATATCCTAAATGTCCCTAGTCGATTATTATACTGGGAACTATAATGAATTAAGACTAGTGTGAGTCTTGATTGATGATCATACGATGATCATAAGTATAGGAATACGAATCAAGATCATGAGTACTTGTTAGGGAACAAAGTACTAGACCGACCCGCTATGAGAACATCACATGGATTAAGTCATAGTTGTTTCTCATGATAGGTATATTTTTCAGTCCTCTGACTTGAGATTACCAGAGACTTCAACATTAAGAATACAGTGATTTGATACAGTCATTATTTAAGGCTTCTACTGAATTAATGTTGTTTATTGAGGTTAAAAATGATATAAAAATGGTTGTGAATGCATGTGGGACACAGTTGGAGCATGTAGGCCAGGTTGTGGGCCCGCATTGGCCCCCGTGGTGCTCTGTTGGAAAATAGATCGTTACAATCAGACAGGTGACTGTTGAGTCAGTGATGCAGTACATGGGCCGGTACATGCAATTAATGGAGTATTCTGGGGGCATAGCTGATACCAATGCTAACCAGGTTTATTACTTCATGCATGTCCTGTTAGATTCGATTGGATCTATGGTGGTTACCACAGCTCTAAAGACATTATAGGATGCTTACGAGAGAGATATGGCCAGTGAGACTTTCTTGGCACACGCGTCGAAGCTCATGTTGTGCCATCAATAACATTACAGACAAAGGCAATTCGATAGGTAAGAGGAGGAAGAAGATACCCAAACAGTAGATGTGGAGAAACCGAGCACAGATTGTGGGATCTGTTGTGTGTCCGTTTTCTACCACTATTGTATCATCTGCTCTAGTACGAAGTTATGCCAGCATACCACAACAGCCAATACAGGCAGGTCCTCAGAGGCAGCAATATCAGCAGGCTTAGGCCAGTGGCAGAGACATAGGTGGTGGTCAGGGGTAAAGGTATAAACATGGTCAGAGATATGACCAGGGACAGGGTCAGAGTTTTGGTCAGTCACCAAAATCGGGACAGAGCGTTCAGTCTGGATTAGGCTTTTAAAGAGCGTGTTAAGAGTATGAACAGATATGGCATTTCATCGGTGCTTGTCCACAACTGGGCCGACGGCAGCCACAGTAGAGCCGGGAGTAGGTTCATACTATTGTCACACCAGAACAAACTGTTACTCGTAATCTTATCAAGGTATGGTTTATATTTGTAGTCATTTTATGCATATCATATTTGATTCTGGTTTTACGATTTCATTTATTTCGGGTCACATGGTTAATGACTTAGGTTTGAGACTTATTAGACTAGAGATACCCTTGATCCTTAGCATGGCTCCTAGGGACAAGATTTACCTGAACTTGTGTGTGTTGATTGTTTGGTAGAGATAGGGATCACGTTTTACCTGCAGAGTTGAGAGTGTTGGAGTTCATAGAGTTTGATGCTTTGTTGGGCATGGACTGATTGGGTACATATCATGCACAAATCCATTGCTTCAACAAAAGGATCATATTTAAGATTCTCAAGTATCCAGAGTTTAATTTTCAAGGGATTTCGACCAGATTACCGATTACCAGAGGCAGGGTAGTTTCAAGCATGGATGTTGAGACATTCGCTAGTATTTTGGGTACGACGGGGAAAGTTGAGACTAGGATGGAGGATAAACCTGTGGTATGTGAGTTTTTGGATGTTTTTTCTGCTGAGTTACCAGTTTTACCACCGCCTAAGGAGATCTACTTCATAATTGATTTGGTTCTGGGAACCAAACCTATTTCTATTTTATCATACCGTATGGCCCCGAAAGAACTAAAGGAGCTGAGGACGTAGCTTGATGAGTTACTAGAGTTGAGTTTCATCTACCCAAGCATGTCACCTTGGGGTGCGCCAGTTTTGTTTGTTAAGAAGAAATATGGTAGTCCAAGGTTGTGTGTATACTACAGGCAGCTTAACAGGGTGACGGTGAAGAACAAGTCACCTTGATGACTTGTTCGACCAGCTGACAGGAGCACAGTGATTCTTGAAGATTGATTTATGATTAGGATACCATCAGTTGAGGATTAGAGCAGAGGATAAGGATAAGGCTATTTTTCGCACTCGATATGGGCATTATCAATTCACAGTCATGCCTTTTGGGGTTGACTAATGCCCCAACAATGTTTATGGATTTGATGCATTGAGTGTTGAGATAGTATTTGGATCAATTCATCATTGTGTTTATTGATGATATCCTTATCTATTCTAAGACTCGTGAGGATCACGAGGAACACCTCAAAATTATTTTACAGATCCTGAGGGAGCATAAATTGTTTGCCAAAATCAGTAAGTATGATTTTTGGCTTGCAAAGATTAGATTTCTTGGTTATATTGTTAGTGCTAGCGAAAATTTTGTGGCCCCTGCTAAAGCCAGAGCAGTTATTGATTGGCCTACACCAAGATTCATGTCAGATATTCGCATTTATCTTGGCTTGGATGGATAATATAGACGTTTTGTGAAAGACTTCTCGAAGATTGCAGCACCTATGACACAATTGGCGAAGAAGGATACGCACTTTCATTGGAATGACAGTTGTGAGCAGGCGTTTTTCACATTAAAGGAATGTTTGACTATCGCACCAGTTTTGGTTTTATTTGAGTCAGGGAAGAGGCGAACACTGATGCTTCTAAGGTCGGTTTGGGTTGTGTATTGATGCAGGACAGTAGAGTGATTGCTTACACGTCCCGATAGCTGAAGATTCACAAGAAGAACTACCCTACTTATGACTTGGAGTTAGCGGCAGTGGTCTTTGCACTGAAGATTTGGCGTCATTATCTCTATGGTGAGAGATTTGTTTTGTTTACTGACCATATGAGTTTGAAATATCTTTTCAATCAAAAGGAACTGACTATGAGACAGAGACGTTAACTTGAGTTCCTCAAGGATTATGATTTCTCTTTGGAGTATCACCTAGGGAAGGTTAATGTTATTGCTGATGCATTGAGCCATAGAGGGGTTGACTCAGAAGTTGTTACTTGCCACATGACACGCGAATATTGTTTGCTCAAGGCGGCCGAGGTGATGTATTATGTTGATATCCCGACCAGCACCAGAGTATTGATTCGTGGACAGATAAGGACTGAAACAGTCTATATTTATAGCATACTTGATGGTCAACAGAGAGATGACCAGTACTAGAGGTTTCTTGGGTTTGCTCAGAATCCGGATCATCCAGATTGGAGTCAGTCGATAACCTCGTGCCTGAGACTTAAATGGCCATTGTGGATTCCATTAGTAGTTGATCTACGCGATGAGATACTTCATAAGGCACACTACTCACGTTTTACGATTCATCCAGGCAGGACCAAGATGTATGCAGACATGCGTCGTCTTTTCTAGTGGCTGGGGATGAAGAACAACGTTTATGATTACGTTCGAGGGTGTAAGATTTGTCAATGAGTTAAGGATGAGCAACACAGACCCAGTGGGTTATTACAACCACTTCCTATTCCTTGGTGGAAATGGGAGCATATTGCCATGGATTTTGTCAGTGGTTTACCTCCATTTCAGCGCGGACATAATATCATATGGGTGATTGTGGGCAGGTTGACGAAGTCTGCACACTTTATACCGATCTCGACCACACATCCAGTGGATAGGCTGGCAAGTTTGTATAAGAAAGAAATAGTTTGACTTCATGGTGTTCCATTATCAATTGTGTTTGATAGAGGGCTACAATTTACATCTCATATTTGGCATAGAATGTAGGCACAGTTCGACATGCGGTTGGATCTCTGTACCACCTATCATTTACACATGGACAGTCAGAGAGTTTGATTCAGATTCTTGAGGATATGATGAGGATATGTGTGTTGGAGTATAGTGGATTATAGGAGGAGTGTCTTCACTTGTGTGAGTTTGCCTACAATAACAGTTATCAGGCCAGTATTGGCATGGCACCATTTGAGGCATTATACCGAAGGTCGTGTAGATCTCCATCTTGTTGGGCAGAGCCCGAGGATATGGCAGTGATTGGGCGTGAGATTATAGTGAATTACAATTATCAAGCCAGTATTGGCATGGCATTATTTGAGGAATTATACGGAAGGTCGTGTAGTTCTTCATCTTGCTAGGCAGAGCCCGAGGATATGGCAGTGATTGAGCCTGAGATTGTAGTGAATCACAAATAGAAGATATGTCTGATTAGATTGAGATTGAAATGTACGCAGGAGAGGCAGAAGAAATATTACGACATGTATCACGGGGAGTTAAAGTATCAGTTCGAGGACTATGTTTATTTGAAAGTGTCTCAGATGAAAGGTCACAAAAGGTTTGAGATTAGAGGAAAGTTGGCACCAAGGTTTATTGGTCCATTCAGAGTTGGAAAGCGAATAGGCAGAGTTGTGTATGAGTTGGAATTGTCACTTCAGTTATCTGGGATCCACTCTGTATTTCATGTTTCGATGCTTTGACTGGATAAGCCGAGAAAAGGTAGACGACCGACTGGGGACTTGAGCCAGATAGACTTGAGAGATGTAACGGCCTGAAGTTAATTCGTCGTTATTAATGACGTGTTTGCAGACGTGGTGGACAACTCATATGCTCGTGGGACTAGCAAATAGGTCGGGGCGTGCCTGGAGCTAGGTAAATAGTAATTTTGTGTTGTTGTGCTTTAATTTGCGATGTTTATGTGTAAATAGGTTATTGGCATCGCAAAGTGTATAAATTATCGTATTATTGACGTGCAAGATAGTGTGACGGGTATTCGCCCCAAATAACGTGCAAACACGGGAACCGGATAGGCGTGACAGTAGACCAGGTTGGTAGTCATTTACACATGGAAAATGATAAAATACAATTAATAAATAATAAATAACGTCGTATATGCATTCGTGGCGCGATGATACGCGGGGGATGCGAGGGTATATGTAGGAATCGGGTATCAGAACACTCGAGGTTTTAGTGTTTTTGTTTGAACAAAACAAGTCAAGGGAGAGTGTGTCACTCATTTAAGTCTTGTTAAGTTGGCCTGTTTACCAATTTTGAGCCATTAGATGAGGTCTTGTGATGTGTACACACAAGTGATGACAATTTTTATATAAATAGGTGGGTTTCTCACCACCCACCACGTTTTATCTCTCCTCCTCACCATAAGAACGAATTTGAAGCTTGTGAATAGGGTTTATTTGATTGCAAGAGGTGATTTGGAGATCCAAACGACAAGGGTTCGACGATCCGAGGATAGCACCTTGTTCTTAATTTTGTTCTCTTCGTTTCAGGGGTAAAAGTTCAGGTGTTCACGTGCGTTTCGAGAATCAATTTTCAGCACACTGATTTGGGTAGTGTTGCTATGATTATAAGTGTAGTTTTTTAGCTTTTGTATTGTTTTTGTGGAAGAGGTTGTGTTGGTTGTGGAGTTTTGGGAGAAAAGTAGGGTTTTGAATAGATTTTGTCGGGGTTTTGGTTTTGAAAATTTTTCGTCAAGGGGTTATGGCGGTAAATGGTTTATAAGTGTTTGTATGCAAAGTTGGGACAGGTTCGGATCACGGCAACGAGCCGAGGGGGCTCGAAACTGCTTAAAGGCGTCACTAGTTCAGATGCCGCCAGGGGCGCCGTAGGGAGAAAACTCCCACGGTGTCACCTGTAACATCTAAACCAAGGGCAAAACTCCCACATACGCTTTAGTTCACGCCATGGGAGGGTTGGTCTTGGCGGCATGGGTCAGGTGTCCTGTAACGGCCCAAATTAATTAAATCAGGATTAGGGTTAATCACGAGGATTAACGGGTAATTTAGGCATTACGTGGACATCTGGGTTGACTCGAAAATGAGTACCCAGGCTGGTATTGTGTTATTTGTGCATGTTTTTTGTCTATTATTGTGATGGGAAAGTTATTAATATTTATATAAACATCACATGTGTGTAAATTGATGTCGAGCGAGGTTGAGCGTCGGGGTTTCGTGGCGTGAGTCAGGCCAACGCGGGGGTTTAGAATTTGTAAGACTGGGTGTTGGGGTTTGATTAGAGTTAAACAATATAGCATAAACCTAATTTAAGGGTTAGTATAATGAAATTTAAATATAACATTGGGCTAAGTTATAACTAAATTAGGTACACTAAGTGTGGGTCTGCCTCGGGAAGCGTGTCGGACGCGGGGCACCGGGTGTCGAGTGGTCGGGAGACTAATATGACCCTAGTTATAAATTTTGGGAATTTATTGAGTGGATTTGACAATTTATATAGGTCAAATCAATTGGAATTGTAAAGTCCTATAGTTGTGGCTGGAATAATCAACACCCGTTGGATTGTTCTCGAGATGCACAACAAGGTCACCAGTGTCTAGATAAGGTGTTAGTGAGTTGGAGTGACACAGGGTGATCCATGATCACAGGATTGTCCTCGAGATGTATGCACACACTTGATGAAAATCAAGTATATATATATACATGAGGATTGGTCAAAAAGGGGGAGAAAGAGTGGAAATTGAGAAGAGGAGAAAATTGGTGGGAGAAGAAGGAGAAGAGAAGGAAAACTGGAGATTGGAGAATGGTTTAGGGCATTCAACCACAAGATCCCAAGGTAGGAATTCATCAACACTTGAGTTTTTATGAATTTTTAGTGTTGGTTGGAAATTAAAGAAATTCGAATTTATTAAGGAGTAAACTCTGTATTTTTGTTGAGATTTAAGGTTCAAGAGTGTGCTATGATATAGGTTTGTGTGGTTGAGCAAGTTTGAGAGAAATCGGAGGATTTTCTAAAATGGGTTTTGAAACATGATTTTCATGACATCTTTGATTTTGGTGTTTGATCTTGATAAATTCGTGTTGATGATGTATTTGGGTGTTGTTGAGGAGTTTTGAAGGTGTTTGAATGGATTAAATAGGGTTGTATGGCGATTGGGATCCAGAAATTTGGTTCTGGAAAAGCTGGTCAGAGCGATATTAACGCGCTAATAGTTGGAATTAGCGCACTAATGTCCCTATGGAAAATGATGACGAACAGTGACGAAGATCAATTAGCGCGCTAATTGATCTCATTAGTGCGCTAATGATCCTCTGGAATCTGAAAAATGGGAAAATGTGAAAATGAGTCTAACTGATATCAACACTCAATTAATTGACCAATAAACCTCGGAATTAGGTCTCGGGAGTCCGAGAACATTCGTTGGAGTCGGGGACCAGTCGAGGGACAGATTGGGGGTATTTTCGGGGTTTTGAGCACGGATTGAGGTATGTAAAATCCAATTAAACACCACTACTGCATTTACTTATTGTTTATATTATTTGAGCTGTTCATTCTTGGAAATCCGAGTCTATGTATCTAGAGGTTGTGGAGATGGCTCGGGGAGTGTAATCTAGGATACAGTGGCGGAGTCGATGATAGTAATTCCGACAGGGCGACTGGTTCTAGGTTTCACTTCTTCTTCGGCTAGGCCACAACCATTTGTTATCTTAGTGTTTTGTATTCATGCGATTCATGTTGAGCAGTTGTCTGCATTTTTCTTCTTTCCGCATGATTATTTAACACTGTTTATTGGCTGGTATTACATTCTTAAATATAATGCACGGTGGTTTTCCTTGGGATTTTACTTACTGGACTCGTTATCTGGTTCTTGTGATAACTGAGTGCAGACCTTGGGTATCAGTAGGAGCAGGGAGGTCACGACGACACATCCTCACCTGTTCACTATCGAGGACCTACTGGTATGTTTGTTGGTATTAAGATATTTTAAATCGTTGTTATTGGGAACTTGAGACCATACATTTACAGTACTGGTATATATACATGCGCTGATAGCAGTTGTCGCCTGTATACTGAGTACTTCCGGGTTATCCACTATAGGTTGAATAAATTAATCTTATGGTAGATTATTTGGTGTTATTAAGGTTTCCGCTGTAAAAGTGTAAAATTTTAAATTAATCAATTAAATAGCATGTAAAGTTAAGAGTGATAGATGAGGTGAATGGATAAGTGATGTGGCAGGTACTTCTGGAGTATGGGCTGGAGAGGTACATGTTGCACGAGGCGACCCCAGAATTTGGCGTCGCCACATGTCCAGTACGCCGTAAGGCACGTCGTGGGGCTGTTAAACACGGCGCACCACCTGCGGCGTCTGGAACAGAAAATAAAATAAAATTTTAAAAATATATTTTCTGAAATGGGATTTTGATTGGGTTTTTATTGAGGATTATAATCAATATAATGGGGATTTAAATTGATAAAAAGGGATCTAGGTAGGATTTGGAATTTGGGAAAATTCACAGATAATTTTAATAATCAGGATTCGGGTTGATTGATCGAGGAATTGATACGCATTGTGTACCTTATTTGGCGGCAATTGGGATTAGTTGGAGTGTGGTTTGAAGTGTGTAGTATCCCAACTGAAATTACTTGAGTATTTACTTCTTTTGACATTTGAATTCAATTTCTTTTATTTCAATATTCTATTCCTGGTTGTGGTTTTAATCGACGGACGTTGAGCGGGGGCTCCCACCGTGCCATTCCAGTGTGTATGCCCACTAGGTCATAGCACGTGTTGCCAGCTCAGTCTTGGTGTATAAGGCCACCTGAGGATCACATCGCTGCACGTGTTGGTGCGTCGTAGGTGTAACGCCGGCCACCAAGCGAATCTATAAACTGGCCCTGCTTGAGTAGGACTCATCGGCAGTATTCTATTGAAAAGTTCGAATTATGGTGCTAGTTTGGCCCTATGCTTTAGGAACACACCACTTTGAACTTTCACTATTATCTATCCATGCGATGATCACAGTTGCCTGTATTTATTTTTGAATGTTTATTTAATAGATTAATTTAAATATATTCAATTTCATTTTGGGAACTTGGGGTGAAGAGATACTTGGATACCTTGTATATTTTGATATTTTGTGACATCTGAGGTATTTATGGTTATCATATGGGTTTTCCACACTAGGTTTATGGTTTATCTCATTTGATTCAAATATCATTATCTGAGTTAATCTGTTTGTAAGACTTCTGTTATGGTAAATTGAGGATTAAATGATAACTTGGTATATGATTAGAGTTCAGTACAAGGTAATCAGTAAATTGTTGATTATTAAGCTTTAAAAGGATAAAATAGAGGATGTAATCCAAGGTGGAGCACAGATGTCACTGGTAAGACAAATTGTGGGTCCGCATTGGCCCCGTGATACTCTGTCTAGAAAATGGGTCGTTACAAAAGAGGACATCGCTTATGACGAGCAGCCTATTCGGATTTTGAACCGTAAGATGAAGATTCTGAATAATAAGGAGGTTCAATTAGTCCTTGTCAAATGGTAGTACCACGGGGACGAGGAACTGATGTGGGAACTCGAATCTCACATGCACGAGTATTTTTCCTACCTCTTTTGAGTCTGGTAAGTTTTTCCTTCAGTTTATTTTAAATTTTGAGGACGAGATTCCAATTAGTTGGGAAGACTGTAACGACCTTAAAATCTAACTCGTGTCACGTGTCATTTTAAGTTGTACATGAAACCACTTGTCGTGATATTTGTGCTCAATTCTCGGTCGTCGACACCGAGGTATGTTATTTTTATTCGGTAATTATATTATTTATTTATTTACCCGAATGTAAATTTCAATGTCCCAAATATGTGAGGACGTTTGTATGTGACTGTTGGTGTTGAGTAACGGGCTTGGCTAAGAAAAACAAGTGTTACGGGTGTCGGGCAAATGATTTTTGGGTAATTAGCTATTCAGGGGAATAATTAAATTAAAACACAAACAAAATACAATAAAATTGTGACGGCCTATTTCCTAATATAGGGCACCGCCCGGCCTAATCCCGTAAGTAAACACTAATCTCAATCTCGTAGGACTTAACTACGTATTAATCAGCCTTTCTAACCCAATTATCAACTTGATCACGCTTACTATAAATAATACACTAATCCTACCAATTAGCGAAATTTAGAGTTAATTAAAACGTTTTGCAGTTTAGTGATTTAGCATAAGTCTTAATAATTTATGCGGAAGTGTTAACAATTTATACGGAAGTAAATGGATAAATCATAAGATTGGAAACCAGGAAATGACGATCACAATATAGATATATATATATACATATGAGATAAGTGGCGAACATATAAACAGTGTGAAAGTCAAAAGGTCGGGGAACTATCGCTCAACCCAATGTACAACCCAACTGTATCAAAGACATAATAACAATAATATACAAAATATCAAAAACCTACAAGTCAGGACAGTAGCACGCTCTGAGCTCAGAGGTAGTCGCCAATCT
Source organism: Stephania japonica (assembly GCA_039657345.1). NCBI lineage: Eukaryota > Viridiplantae > Streptophyta > Magnoliopsida > Ranunculales > Menispermaceae > Stephania > Stephania japonica. Next base: position 41,874,477 of record CM077559.1, read on the forward strand.
TCTCCCTACCTAGCCTACTGCTCAACGGATCTGCACTCATCGTCATAAAAAGGACGGTGAGTACAAAAGTATAACAGTAACTCCCAAATGATATATTTATCCCCATTTCCAAATTAAAAGAATGGTATTTAAAAGCATAATAATAGCCAAGAATTGCTCTAAATAAAACATGCTAGAAAATATCGGAAAGTACAATCAAAACTAACACAGGCTAAGTAGTATGATCTAGGTTCGGTCGGCGGTAAGAAATATCACTTAGCTTTTTCCGTTACTATATGGAGTTGTGCTCTACATATTTTATCAAACTCTAATAATTCTCAAATAGCAGAGTTGTGCTCTACGCCGGTTCATTATGCTGTGAGTTGTGCGAGTATAGTGGAGGGTGCCGACATCCCCAAAAGCTAGTGACCCCGTGAGTTGCCCACTCTATATTGTGCAATGGACTCTAGATTCTAAGACTATTTTATTATATCAAGGAAACTCGATTTTAGATTTTAACACAAGACAAAATGTTATGCAAAGCACACAATCCATGAATACAAATATTCCTAAGTTATCTCTAAACCAATGTCCTAATAGCAAGTTATTTAATAAATGAGAAACATTAAGATAATAAGGAAGACAATAAAGATATCAATAGAGTCAATGAAACTTGAAACAGCGTAATATCATGAACCCAAAGCTCAACAAGTGAGGAAACAAACTAATATCATGATATTCGAATACTATAGAAATAACAGTCACAATGGACAGCAAGACAGTGAATATAGAATGAAATAAATGCATAGATATTTCAAATGGGATTACTCACCCTCAAACAAAGTTCCAAGCTATTTCTCAGCCTCCCGACGCCCAAATTTGCGTTCCCAAACTCTGAGATCTCCCTTTAGGTTCCTAGAGTTGTTTAATATGTTTTAGAGTGTATTAGAGTGTTGGGTTTTGGGGTTCATTCGCAGCGGAATTTTCAAAACAATTTTGAGAAAAACCCCAACAGGATCCGAATCTGATTCCATTAAAAAACGTTTATACTATGAAAACTTAATCATACCTCAGTCACAATGTACCTTTTTTAAGGTTAATTGATTTCTAAGACGCTGCTAATGACAAACGCCCTCTACTAGCTGTCCACACATGAACAGCGGCCGAGATTCAAAGTGCTAGCTTCGAGAGAATACCAAACCTTTTTGTTTCTCTCCAAAACGATCCAGAGCATACCAAAAAACTCTAAGTCGTTTCTAAAACGAAATAGAGCTTCGGCCTTTTAATAATTCTTTCGTACTTGTATTTTAACTCAAAGCATCTATTTATACAACCCTTGTATATAGACGGTTAAGTAAATTACACATATACCCCTACTTAAAGAAGTATAAGTGTAATACACTACAAGGACGTTTCTGTCATGAATTTTATCATATAAAATTCATTTTTCTGAACCATCTTAAAATCTTGCAAAACCATTCTTAGTGTGCGACTCAATAGGCTCATATAACGTTGGCAGTGTACCAAAACACATTTTGGTATACAAGTCATAAACGGCCTCTAGCAAGACATTATGACTACCCAAGTTGTATGAATATCAAATCGATACAACCTAATCAATAGTGTATATAACATCCTTTTGTCACACGATATCCTTTTTGATCAAACATAAGGCATGGAATTGTCATCCAACATGTTCAATTGTACTAGTCTCGATCTTTAGGTAGACTGAAAACATCCAAGTGACATTGATCAATATCAATTCACTTAGACTAGGCCTTTTAACAGTCTAACACATTGAGGGATCCACTAGATATCTCTCTTTATATGAGAGGGACAAATTCTATCTCTCGACACAACTTCATCACATTGCTCACATAGTAAATCAATCACAACATTTATAATCGTCCGGTTAAAGACAACGTTTGATTGCGTCAAATCATTGTATTCCTAATGTTGAAGTCTCTGGTAATCTCAAGTCAGAGGACTGAAAAATATACATATTATGAGAAACAACTATGACTTAATCCATGTGATGTTCTCATAGCGGGTCGGTCCAGTACTTTGTTCCCTAACAAGTACTCATGATCTTGATTCGTATTCCTATACGTATGATCATCGTATGATCATCAATCAAGATTCACACTAGTCTTAATTCATTATAGTTCCCAGTATAATAATCGACTATGGACATTTAGGATATTTCTGTAAATACCCATGGATCTTATTATAATGTAAACATGCAAATCAATTATAATAAACAACAAATGAAATCCTCTATTTTATTAACTAAAATGTATTCATAAAGACTATTAATGGATTGACCTATGGCACATTTCCCAACATCTCCCACTTGCTCTAGGGCCAATCATTTATGCATCTAATGCCTAATGATCTAACATGACCATCATGTTTCGTTTATGGAAGAGCCTTTGTCAATTGATCCGCAATGTTGTCTTCAGTAGGTACTCTGCAAATCTTCACGTCTCCTCTCTCAATGATTTCTCTGATGAGATGAAAACACCTGAGTATATGTTTGGATCTGTGGTGTGATCTAGGTTCCTTGGCCTGTGCTATTGCCCCGTTATCGTCACAATACAAATAAACGGGTTTAGCAATACTTGGAACCACACCGAGTTCATAAATGAACTTTTTGATCTAAACTGCCTCCTTTGCTGCATCGAACGCTGCAATATACTCTGCTTCTATTGTAGAATCTGCCACAGTCTCTTGCTTCGAACTTTTTCAGCTTATTGCACCCCCATTCAAAGTAAACACATATCCAGACTGCGATCTAAAATCATCTATATCAGTTTGAAAACTTGCATCTGTGTAACCATTTACAACTAGATCATTTTCAAAACCTCCATAGACCAAGAACACATCCTTAGTCCTTCTTAAGTACTTAAGGATGTTCTTTCTTGCTATCCAAAGTGACTCTCACCGGATCGGACGATATCTCGCTTGTAGTGCTCAAAGCATATGATACATCAGGCCGAGTGCATAGCATGGCGTACATGATAGATCCAATAGCAGATGCATATGGAATCTTATTCATACGATCTCGCTCATCATTTGTCCTAGGACATTGATTCTTGTTGAGACTTATGCCATGAGACATTGGCAACAATCCTCTTTTAGAGTCTTGCAAACTGAACCTATTCAACACCTTGTCTATGTAAGCACTCTGACTTAGACCGATTAGCCTCTTAGATCTATCCCTATAGATCCTTATCCCTAGGATATAGGCTGCATCTCCTAAGTCTTTCATAGAGAAACACTTCCTTAACCAAGACTTGAAACTTTGCAATGTTGGGATGTCATTTCCAATGAGTAATATATCATCAACATACAGTACCAAAAAAAAAACTACACTCCCACTGACCTTCTTGTATACACAAGGCTCATCTTTGTTCTTAATAAAACCAAAATCCTTGATTGCTTCATCAAAACGAAGATTTCAACTCCGAGAAGCTTGCTTTAATCCATAAATGGATCTTTGAAGCTTGCATACCTTCCTAGAATTCTCAAGATGTACAAAACCTTCAAGTTGTGTCATATACACGTCCTCAAACAGCTTTCCATTAAGAAATGTTATTTTTACATCCATTTGCCATATCTCATAGTCATAATATGCAGCAATGGCAATTAAAATTCTTATGGATTTAAGCATGGCTACTGGCGAAAAAGTTTCATCATAATCAACACCTTGAGTCTGCCTGAAACCTTTTGCTACAAGTCTTGCTTTAAAAGTATGCACATTGCCATCCATGTCAGTTTTCTTCTTGACAACCCATTTACATCCAATGGTCTTACCACCTTCAGGTAAATCAACCAAGTTCCAAACTTGATTTTCATACATGGATTGCATCTCAGAGTTCATGGCACTTAGCCATTTATCTTGTTCATGGCACATAGCCTCCTGATAAGTGGTGGGCTCATTTTGATCCATAAGCAACACATCACGACTATCAGTAATGAGAAATTCGAATCTCTCTGCCTCATGTCTTACCCTATCAGATTTATGTGGGCCTTGTGTCCCTTGCGGAGGTTCAACTGGTTCAGAAAGTTGTTGAACTTCCAATAGCGATTCAGTGTTTATCTGTGAGTCTTGAACTTCTTCAAGATTTATTTCTCTCCCACTAGTGTCTTTTGAAATAAACTGTTTTTCCATAAAGGCACCATACCGAGCAACAAACACTTTGTTCTCAGCGGGATTATAAAAGTAATATCCTTTTGTTTCCTTAGGATACCCCACAAATAAACACTTATCAGATTTAGGTGCTAGTTTTTCTGAGACTTGTCGCTTTACGTAAGCCTCACAACCTCAAATCTTAAGAAAAGACAAACTAGGTCTCTTCCCGTATCATATCTCATATGGTGTTTTATCAACCGCTTTAGAAGGAACTCCATTTAGAGTGAAAGTTGCAGTTTGTAATGCATAACCCAAAAGGATATAAGAAGATCTGCATGACTCATCATAGATCGAACCATATCTAATAAGGTTCGATTTCTCCTTTCAGAAACTCCATTCCTTTTCTTTTGGGTGTTTTGAAGAAGGAACAGGCTGGGGCTTGACTTGTTCCACAGGCTTTGCGACAAGTGTAGCAGCAGCCTTAGCAACTTTCGCCTTGCCTTTCCCTTTACCTTTCTTCTTCATTCCCTTTCCCTTTTGGACCATCAGCACATTACTAGAGGGTTTCTTGATATTTTGTTCAGTAGTTTTGAGCATCAAATGCAACTCTGAAATTGATTTCTTCATATTATTCATATTTTAGTTCATCACAAATTGTGAGTAACTTTCCGGTAATGAATTTAGGATCAAATCCATAGCCAACCCTTGGCTTATGGGAAATCCAAGTCTATCAAGTTGGTCAACATAGCCCTTCATCTTCAGAATATGAGGACTAACTGGCGCACCCTTAGTCATCTTACAAGAATGCAGGTTCTTGACTGTCTCGAACCTTTCTTGCCTAGCTTGCTGTTGGAACATTTCCTTCAGCGTTACAGCCATGTCGTAGGCTTCCATTAGTTCCATGTCCTTCTGAAGTTCAGGAACCATAGTTGCCAAAATAATGCATGCAACATCAGTAGAATCGTTGACATGCTTATTATGTGCATCCTTCACAGCTTTCGTAGCATTAGCTGGTGGGTCCTCAGGGATTAGAGCATCCAGGACATACAACTTACATTCATGCTTGAGAACGATTCTCAAGTTTCTGAACCAGTCAAGAAATTTAGTCCTAGATAGCTTATCCTTCTCAAGGATAGATCGCAGTGACAGGGAATTATTGTTACTTGAAGAGGCCATTGATCTACAATAAAGATTATGCAGAGTTTATTTTAGTATAGAGGAATAGACTCCTACTAAATTAACAACCCTCTTAAAACATACTGTTTATTTAGGGGACTAAAATCCATATTTCACCTAATTCTATGACAGCTATGGCATGAAACACAGAACTAGATTATTTAGGTAGGTAACAGTTACCAATTACATCTTATATAATTTTTAGATTTTTTTATGAGATATGGGACATCTTATGCATTAGCATGTTTTTATCTCATCATATGCCTAAAGCCCAAAACTATTTTGATAGCTTTATTAAGTCGGACCATTTTAATCATTTAGGTAACTCTTACCCAATTTGTCTCACCAAGATAACACAATACACCCAGCTATGGCTGAAACTGTATTAGTGTGATCAAGGACTTGACAAGTGTTTAAAATGGATGGCGTGAGACTTAAATTTAATAGAGGGATTTTATTCAGTTTTAGTGATTTTATGTAAACAGTAAAATATCATATATTTTATTGATTTGTTAAATCACTAAACAATTTGGAGATTTTTATACTATTCACTAATAAAAGAATTTTCGTACGCTAGGATTAGTTAGACGGCAGTCTCGCTGGCCAGTCAGCGGGCGATCGGCGACGGGGTTACAGAGGGTAGCGCCCCCCCTTTTTTTTTAGAAGACGAATCTCAATTCTGAAAATTGAAATTCGCTATAGAAAATCATATTTTTCGCTGATTTTACTATACTAAATTTACCCCTTAAATTATCCAAAATTAAGTCAATTAAAACATTTTTTATTAACCTGGACCCATATCTAACTAATCATCTTATCCTAATCCAATTAGGACTTTAGATATTAGAATCCTAGCATATCACCAATAACAAACTTTTCCATATTTATCTCTTATCCAAAAGGGATAATGAAACCGATTTTGCATATATCTCATAATCTAATTTGTTATCTATCTTTATCAAATAGAAACTTCATAACAAAATAGATATAACAAGATAAATAAATAATTTTGAAAATTAATTATTTATTTTGGATTTAAGATATTTGAATCCTAATATATCACCAATAACAAGATTTTTGATATTTATCTCCTATTCTAATTTGTTATCTATCTTTATCAAATATAAACTTCATAACAAAATAGATATAACAAGATAAATAAATAATTTCGAAAATTATTTTTTATTTTGGATTTAAGATATTTGAATCCTTGTATATCACCAATAACAAGATTCTTGATATTTATCTCCTATTCTAATTTGTTATCTATCTTTATCAAATAGAGACTTCATAACAAAATAGATATAACAAGATAAATAAATAATTTTAAAAATTATTTATTTATTTTGGATTTAAGATATTTGAATCCTAGTATATCACCAATAATAAGATTCTTGATATTTATCTCCTATTCTAATTTGTTATCTATCTTTATCAAATAGAGACTTCATAACAAAATAGATATAACAAGATAAATAAATAATTTTGAAAATAAATTATTTATTTTAGATTTAAGATATTTGAATCCTAGTATATCACTAATAACAAGATTCTTGAAATTTATCTCCTATTCTAATTTGTTATCTATCTTTATCAAAAAGAAACTTCATAACAAAATAGATATAACAAGATAAATAAATAATTTCAAAAATTAATTATTTATTTTGATCTTGATCCAAATAACCACAAACATGTAATTGAATCATGAACTACTATCCCAATCGAACCTAATGGTGTCATGGATCATAGAACACGAAACTCAATTCATTAAAATTATTCAAATTAACCTAGCAAGGTTACTAGCATGTATGAAACTAATTTCAATTAAATCATGAATATATGTATCATATACACAAAACATGATAATAAATCTCACTGAAAACTTATGTATATCACATATACATCAACTATTAACATGCTTTCAATCATATATCATAAGAAAACATGCAATGAGTTTAATGGAATCAAACTCGAAGGCTCTGATACCACTGTTGGGTTTTGTGTTTCATGTACAGCGGAGATTTCAAAACAATTTTGAGAAAAACCCCAACAAGATCCGAATCTGATTCCATTAAAAAACGTTTATACTATGAAAACTTAATCATACCTCAGTCGCAATGTACCTTTTTGAAGGTTAATTGATTTCTAAGACGCTGTCAATGACGAACGCCCTCTACTAGTTGTCCACACACGAACGGCGGCCGAGATTCAAAGTGTTAGCTTCGAGAGAATATCAAACCTTTTTGTTTCTCTCCAAAACGATCCGGATCATACCAAAAAACTCTAAGTCGTTTTTAAAACGAAATAGAGTTTCGGCCTTTTAATAATTCTTTCGTACTTGTATTTTAACTCAAAGCATCTATTTATACAACCCTTGTATATAGACGGTTAAGTAAATTACACATATACCCCTACTTAAAGAAGTATAAGTGTAATACACTACAAGGACGTTTCTGTCATGAATTTTATCATATAAAATTCATTTTTTTGAACCATCTTAAAATCTCGCAAAACCATTATTAGTGTGCGACTCAATAGGCTCATATAACGTTGGCAGTGTACCAAAACACATTTTGGTATACAAGTCATAAACGGCCTCTAGCAAGACATTATGACTACCCAAGTTGTATGAATATCAAATCGATACAACCTAATCAATAGTGTATATATCATCCTTTTGTCACACGATATCCTTTTTGATCAAACATAAGGCATGGAATTGTCATCCAACATGTTCAATTGTACTAGTCTCGATCTCTAGGTAGACTGAAAACATCCAAGTGACATTGATCAATAACAATTCACTTAGACTAGGCCTTTTAACAGTCTAACACATCGAGGGATCCACTAGATATCTCTCTTTATATGAGAGGGACAAATTCTATCTCAATTACACAACTTCATCACATTGCTCACACAGTAATCAATCACAACCTTTATAATCGTCCGGTTAAAGACAACGTTTGATTGCGTCAAATCACTGTATTCCTAATGTTGAAGTCTCTGGTAATCTCAAGTCAGAGGACTGAAAAATATACATATTATGAGAAACAACTATGACTTAATCCATGTGATGTTCTCATAGCGGGTCGGTCCAGTACTTTGTTCCCTAACAAGTACTCATGATCTTGATTCGTATTCCTATACGTATGATCATCGTATGATCATCAATCAAGATTCACACTAGTCTTAATTCATTATAGTTCCCAGTATAATAATCGACTAGGGACATTTAGAATATTTCTATAAATACCCATGGATCTTATTATAATGTAAACATGCAAATCAATTATAATAAATAGCAAATGAAATCCTCTATTTTATTAACTAAAATGTATTCATAAAGACTATTAATGGGTTGACCTAGGGCACATTTCCCAACATAGAGTTGGTTAGCTTGGGTTTAGGCTAAGCTAGATGAGTTAAGTTCAAAACATGAAAGTGCAGATTCTTTTTTCTAAGTAAAAGATGTTTAATTCAGCTGAACTATTGCAGGCTATTTTTTAGCCTATAAATCTCAAAATTTGGATAACACATTAGAAAAGTTGAATATATTCTTCTTAGCTTTCCAAAATTGTAATGTTTGATCATTTTTTATTCAAAACGAAGGATTTACATATAAAACATCGAACCAGTCTCAATTGACAACTAGTTCAGGACAACAACTTAGAAAATTCATAACTCCCAAAATACAAATCCAAAAATCGTGATTTTTGGTGATAAGCTGGCAAACATATCCATCAACAACATATCCTGAAATCAGCCCATTTGGATATGTATATAAAAAGTTATATGATCTGGTTTAGTGGATGCGATTAAGCCTAATTCATTTATACATTTCATCAAACACCTCATGAACACATGAAAGACTACAAACTGATTTTTAAAACTTATTGATGTTATCTCAAGTAAAATTCAACAAGAATTTCAAAAATGAAGCTAGATTTAGCAAACAAATATGTTTTCAAACCCGAAAAATCAGGATTTCAGAATTCATACAAAAACCCCATTTTTTGAGTAAACTTGTAAAAATCGAAAATAGTGGTTTGAAATACAAATTAAGGCTTTCCTTTTGGTTAGAAAATGCATAGAATACTTTCAAAATAGTTTTGTACAAAAGCCCCATGAATCTCTAACTACAACTCTTGAATTTAGAACATGTAAGCATAGGATTGTACCTAGGTTTTGGTTTCTCTACACCCAAGCTTAAGCACCTCCTTTGAATAGCTTAGATCTCCAATTTACACCCTTGAATCTTCAAGAATCCAGTCTCAAAAGTTCACCTCTGATTTCTTTTTATTTGTTGCATGGATGAGCATTTGAAGAAAATGAACCTAAAGGTTGTATATATAGGTTGGGTTATTTCATCAAGTGTGTTTAACACATCACAATGCAATCCTATGGACCATACTAACTCCTACTAGCCCACTTATTCAGCTCAAATGACTCAAAGTTTGACACAAGTTATGTGGGAGTGTATGTTAGCACATATCACAAGGCTTGTCCATGTTTCTCATTTTTTGTAATTCAACTATTGGACTTCTAATGTGATTTGCATTAATTTAAATTCATAGGCTATGTAATAAATTAATTAAATCACATAACTAAAAATGTGACTCACCATATGAATAACTACCCACTCCCCAGTTCACACGCAACTCGAAGCGCGTCCTCGCTCACGTCTTGACACCTATAACTGCATGAACCAACTTAATTAGTCTACACATTTACATGACACTAGGCATACACCATAACTAATATAAAATATACCTCGGTAACGTGCCTTGGTCGGTGTGCGTATCTCACGTGGGTCCCATGTCACGGGTTAGTGATTCTATTCGAAACTTGGACCGTGAAAAAAATATAGTAATTAAACATTTGGTGATAGGTTCGGTACGTTGGTACTTTTGTGAGTGCATGGCGGGGTGAGTCATGTTGCGGTTCAAGTGCAAAAATGCACGAGAAAGCCTCATTTTGAGTTAGAATGAAGGGAATGTCTCCAAGTGTGTCAACTTTTGAGTTATTTAGTTGAGCGTCACAAGGTTTAGTGGATTTCGGGTTAGTGGCTTTTGTGAAGGAGGGCTTTAGGATACGCTTCGGGATACGTGCTTGGTAAAGGATGAAGTGATGAGTATAAGAACTCATCACCTTTATCTCTTTAACCGTTTCACTGACTCACTCTCTTCTCTCTCTCTCTTGTTTGAGCACAAATGAAGTTGGGTTTGGGTTTCGATTGGTTTTGAGTTCAGAAAGACGTTGAGAAGTGACCAATCATACGTATAAAAGGTAAGATTTCAACTCACCATGAAATTCTTCACGTTTTGACTTATGTTTTGTAGGTTTTTGTCTCGGTATTGTTGGACACCATATTGGAGTTTTGAATTTTCGGATGTTTTGAAGTGTTGTATAGATAGTTTGATGAATGTGGAACTCAATCATGTGGTTGTTATGGTTGTTGGCGAAGTATTAGAATTTTTGGTAGTTTTTGTTGATTTTTGAGTTAATTTTCATATCGGGGAATTTATAGACGTTTCGATGGATTGTGAATGGTGGTTTGGGTCGTTATGGATGTCCCTATGAGTTTAGGATAGGCTCAAAACGTAGCAACTCGAGCTGGGGTGTCAAAAAAACCTCTAATTTCTGGGGTGTCAAAAAAACCTCTAATTCTTAGACGTTGCAAGGGACGTCATGAGGCCTGAAGGCCACAACATCCATTACGGCGCCAGAGATAGTGAGAGTTGGGAATTCACGCTTTAAATAACGCCGTGAAAAATTTTCCCACGGTGTAACACTGTTCACAGACATAAAATTTCAAAATTTTTCAAAAAACTTTGGGGATCTCTCTAATATCCAAATGTGTTTGAATATGATCCAATATTCGGGTAATCGACCCAATTACATAAATGAATAAAATTATGAAAAATGGGATAGTTGGAGGATAATTAACAGATTTTACAACCAACTGATTAACAGGGGATTATAGTTAGTGATGGACATACGAGGGATTCGTAGGGGACGAGTCGAAGTCATGTGAGTGCGCAAAAGCTTCAGATACAGGTAAGTAAACCAGTGAGGAATTTCACAATTATTTCATTAAGTTTTAAATTGTTATTGTTATTGTTTTATTCCCTATTTTGGAATTACATTCCTGATTGAGTTGTCCGAGGGCAATGAGTCAACGTGATCCTTTGAAGGACGGGTTATCTGATGTAATATGCCAGAGTTAGGAACTCGGGATGCACGATATTGTTGTTGGTGCTATATGGGGTGAGAATTCTTTGCAAGATTGCTGCGAAGTTCTCATCCGCGTGGATTTTAGAATGCTGTGAGTGTACCACGTCTTAAACTCTGAGTCTTGTAGGTGTTTTTCCTCGACTCAAAGACCATTTAGTTGGGACTACTTGCGCCTCTCTGTTTGATTCTTATAAACTTATTTTTGATTGATTCATGTTTATTTACAGTTTTTATTTATTCATGCATTTCCTGTATCTTTCTTTCTATCGGCATGAATATGGGTTGTTTATTTATTTCGAAATGCTGTAAACATCCTGTTTGGTGTTACTTACCTAGGCTCGTCATTCTTGTATTTGACTGAGTGCAGATCCGCAGTTGAGCAAGGGAAAGGTTCCTCTGTTAGGTGATCTACTTTGAGGATAATAGAACGATTCTTTCTTTGTCATCGACGTAGGTTTTAATGTTTGTATTATGTATATGTTTGTTTTGGTCACATTGGGATATGGGTTAATGAAAGATCTTAGGTATGTATACATGGATATTACTCTCCTATGACTTAATGTAATGGTTGAGGGTACACATATGCAGGGTTTCCATACTCTAGGTTGTCTTGACTAGTGTCTTTGAGGTTATTTTATTAGTTCAAGATATTAATGCTTCCGCTATACTTTGATAACTCACTAATATGAATAACTCTCACCTATATTGTTTAATTAATAGTAAATGGTAAAGAAGACTGACTAGGTTTACGTTGACTTCACGAAATTTTGTTTAGGGGTTCACGTAAGTGTAGGCCGGGCGGTGCCCAGTTAAAGGTTGTGGAACTGGGTCGTCACACAACCAACCCACAAGAACAATGTTATTCATCTTATGAGTTATCAATTATGGGCAATGAATATTCATTATTGTTTTAATTCAAATTAGTTCATTACTCGAGTTGAGTTTTTAAACTTACACAATTCTCATAATAGACTGAAGTAAAATGGAATTGATCATTGGTTTGACAAAGAAAATCAGGAAGTTGATGAATTTATTCAAATTGTGCCAAAATTTCAAAACAATCTGGTAAACAAACTTCTTGAAACTTTTGGAATCACAATTTTCATTCATCAAGCTTGAATTCTATTCACATACTTACTACTATTCTAAAACAAGTTTAAACCATTTGAATCTCGAGTGATACTTCTATTTCTACGAGTCACCATTCATAGACAATTCAAAATTTACACAAGTTTTTATTAATGGTAGCAATTAATATCAACCTCTTGATATATTGCGTACCCAGTATTATACAATATTCTTTGGATTCTCAAATCCTCAGAATTATTGGCAACTCATTCTCCCCAATATAGATTATATCAATCTAAATGATAAGATTATGACATCTCCCTAGCTCACTACCATGTTTTAATTTAAACTATACAAGTTTTTCAACTTTAAGTTTCGATATGAGATTACCTTAAAAGTGATTGAAGTTCCAAAGACAAGATAAAGTTGACTAATATCATGGATTTTCCATAATCTTTGAACTCTCATCTATTGTTGGGAATCTTCACTTTTAATTTATTTTTGCCATTAACATCATTTTATTATATCCCAACATTGATCTACACATCAATCGATGACCTCATGTTTCTTCTCCTTTGTGTGGATCCACTACAACATCATTTACCACTAATTTTTCTCATTGAATGTCTTTTAATCTTGTTTAACTAGTCTCAACACTAGTATATATTTTACTTAAAGTGACTCATCACCTTTGAGTTTCAATAAATGTCATTAAATGTTTTAGTCACGTTTTTTTAATGTTCATTGAACTAACATACGTCTCAAAGTCCAGGTCCAATCAATCGTTCAGCACTGACTATCATTAATCAAACAATATTAGTGAAAATAAAGACCATTAGAGACTATTCAATAGGAGAATTATTGGTAAACTTTTCTCCTTTTTATACGTATACCATAGAGACTTAGGTTTTTACAAATCCATTCCTCAATGTTTCTTAACTCCTGAGTCAGTGATGGATACAAACCATCTTATTATCGTTCCACTGTCTTCCATTATTATAATATCCATGAAGTTCAGGTTCTCAAGAACCATCACCATCAATACTCTTTGTATTCCTAAAACATAGATGTAACGACCCTAAAATCTAACTCGTGTCACATATCATTTTAGGTCGTACGTGGGTCCCTTGCCGTGATACGTGTGTACAACTCTCGATCGTCGACGCCGAGGTATGTTATTTTTATTTAATGTTTGTATTATTTATCTATTTACCCGAATATATATTCCAATGTCCCAAACGTGTGAGGTCGTTTGAGTGTGAGCATTGATGTGGAGAAATGAGTTCGGCTCGGAGAAATGTGTTTTATGGGCGTCGAGGCAAATGATTGTCAGGTATTTAGCTATCTAGAGGACAAATTTAATGAAAAACACTGACAAAATATATTTAAATATAATAATTAAATGTGGAATGACGAGTTTTGGTATCTCTTGGGCACACGGCGGTGCGAGTCGTGTCACGGACTGGGTCCAAAAATTAATGCTGGGAAAGCATGTATTGAAAGAGTGTGCATGGGAGGAAGTCTCTAAGGAGGTCAACATTTGGTGTAAGGGAGGTGTTTTAGCGGGCTTAGCTGGCGAAATAGGGACTGTCAGATGCGCCTAGGGGTACGCATGCTAAAAAGATGAAGGAGATAAATATTAAGTTTTTCTTTTCTCTATCTTTCTTCAGTTGATTTATTCTTCATTTTCTCGTTCATACTGAAATGAAAGCAAGGGTTGGATTCCGATCGCAGTTGAGCTCAGAACGACGCCGAGGAATGACCAAACACGAGAACCAAGGTAATATCTCGACTCATTGCAGGGTTACGTTTTAATGGGTGTTTTGCGTGTTTTTGTCGTAGTATTTTCAAACACCACTTTGGAGTTTGAGTTTTTCAAATGTTTTGAAGGTTAATATAGATAGTTTGATCGATGTAGAGCATAAGCATGTGGTTGTTTTGGTTGTTTGGATCGAATTTGAATTTTTGGTGAATTATTGTGTATTTTTTGTTGGATTTTGATACCGGGGTATTGGTGGACTATTTTGACTGATGTGAATGTGGTTTTGGATGTAAGCGGACGTCCCAAGGAGTTTAGGTTGGCTTGGAACGCAAAGAAATGAGCCGGGTTGTCAAAAAATTTTGGATTCTTATTCAGAATTTGACGTCGCTAGGAACGCCATGAAGTGAAAAAGCCACGACATTAGTCACGGCGTCCCAGGCAGAGAGTCTGGAATTTGGCGTTTTAAGTGACTCCATGAAGCATTTCACCAAGGGCGTCACTCACAGCGTCTGAGATAGTGAGTGTTGAGATTTCAAGTTTTAAGTGAGGTTGCAAGGCTTTTGACCCTATGGCACCACTCATGATGTGGCACTGTTCATCAGACTAAAATTATGGAAATTTTTGAAAACTTAGGGGATCTCTCGGGTATCCAAATAGGTTCGAATATGAGCCAATACCCGGGTAATTGTCCAAATACAAAAATGGTTTAAATTATGAAAAATGGGGTCATTTGAAGGATAATTAATTGGTTTTATAATCAATTGATTAACAATAGATTGTAGGACAGTAATAGTCACATGGGGGATTTGTAAGGGACAAATTAGAGTCATGTGAGTGCGTAATAGCTTTGGATACGGGTAAGTAAACCAGTGGCCAAATTTACAGTTATTTCTTTGAGCTTTAATTAGTTATTGTTATTGCTCTATTCTTGTTTGGAACTCTATTCTGATTGAGTGGTCCAAGGGCAAGTGAGTCAACGTGATCCTTGGGAGGACGGGTTATCTGAGGTAACATACCAGAGCTAGGAACTCAGGATGTACGATATTGTTTGTGGTTCTACACTAGGTGAGAGTTCTTTGCTAGATTGTTGGGGACTCTGCATCCGCATGGACTTTAAGATGGTGTGAGTGTACCACGTCCTAAACTTCGAGTCTTGTAGGTGTTTCCCTCAACTCAACTACCCTTTGGTAGGGACTACTTACGCCTTTCTATTATTTTCCTGGACACTAATATTTGATTAATTCATATTTATTTACAGTCTTTATTTATTTATGCATTCCCTGTACTATCTTTCTATCAACATGAATATATATTGCTTATTTCTTTCGAAATGTTGTAAACATCCTACTTGGCGTTACTTACCTGGACTCGTCATTCTTGTGTTTGACTTAGTGCAGATCTACAATCGAGCAAGGAAAGGGCTCTTCAATTTGGTGATTTACTTTAAGGATATCGGAGCAGCTCTCCTTTGCCATCGACGTAGATTTTGGTTTTCTTTTGTATTACTATATATATTTGTTTCACATTGGGATATGGGTATATAAGAGATCTTGGGCATGTATACTGATAGTACTCTCTTGTAACTTGATATATAGTTAATGGTATACATATGCAGGGTTTCTACATTCTAGGTTGTCCTAACTAATGTCTTTGAGGTTGTTTTTATTAGTTGAAGATTTTAATGCTTTCGCCTATCTTTGAATAACTCACTGATATTAATAACTCTCATTTAATTGCTTAATAAATGGTGAATGGTAAGGTAAGGTTGACTAGGCTTGCGTTAATTGCACGAGGGTTGAATCAGGGTCTACATAAGTCTAAGTCGGGTAAGATCCAGTTTTAGGGTTGTGGAACTGGGGCCATCACAATAGATGAGAGATAAGACCTTTCAAAATCACATATGAGTAAGACGTGACATCTATATCTATCGCATAGATATAATAAAACTTAACAAATATCGTAACTTAAGCTTTTATCTTTTATTACTCCCCAAAACATCGATAAAACCGTTTATTCAGTCCTAGGTTATCCATAACTTGAAAATCAATCTCCAAGTCAGATAACCTAAACTTCCATTTAGTTTACAGGTAATAACTTGAGGCTCTGAATCTAAATTGTATCACAGTTATGCCAATGATAAATCAAGGACTAATAACACCAAGCTTTACAAGCTAAGCTCTGATACCAACAATGACATCCCCTATCCCGATTAGGGAAATGACTGGCCTGAAACCCTAATTAAGCCCAGTTCACCAGCCAGACTTAACCAGAGCCAGTAGCCTAATACCAACTGTTAATAAACCAAACATGTATATCTTGGTAATCGAATAATAAATAAACTAAAACACAGTGAAAATTAAAACTTTTTTGATAAACCTCAAGATATATAAAAATCGACATAAACCTCGGTATAAAAACCATAATCCAACCTTGGTTATTAAGAAACAATAATATAAATAACATGGAAGATCAATGCACCGTAGAGAAGACTATAGACTCCAATTTTTCTCTATTCCTGAGTTGAAGTGCACGCCAATAACCTGACATGTTAATTAGGGGATGAGCTTCCAACTTGCTCAATAAGTGATGCTCGTAAACTGATCAACTGTCCTTTAATATCAATGAATCAATGCATAACAATATGAAACTAAAACATATCTACTCAGGCATTGAAAATGATATAAACAATACATAACGGAATACATGTTCAACAGTTATTTGCAACTGTACTCGTCACTTTTATTTTCTTTTTGAATTTCAAAGTAAAATCGCACTCTCATATCTCTTAAGAACTCAACCACTGAATCCAATGTGATCGACATGTGATTCACCTAGCTGATTCAAGATTGATTGTGTCGCCAACTACAAAAGGACAACGTCGACACAGGTAGCTCTGGCAAATGAGGATGAAAAGGCGACATTTATATCGCTCATGCGTACCTTTACATACCTCAAATCCAGTTTGTCTTGTCGCACATTTATGAGCATTTTCATTTTGAAACACAATTTGATAAAAAAAAAATAGTCAAGTCACGATACATTGCCTCATTCCAAGTCCATAATACTAAGTGCGCTAAATATACTAATTTAAGATGCATAATTGATAAAAGAACAAGTCTCACTTACCTTTACCGAGTTTTTCAAAATTTATACAGACTTACACGACTCCTCGAGTCCTCAAACTTTTTTTGTCGATCCATAACCTAAAATACATCATTTATTATTAATTTGAGTCTAATACTATAGGTCTAAAACCTTAAACTTGTCCCATTCGAATCCAAGTCTAATTCTCATTTTTCTCTTTTCTTTTTTTTTTTCATTTTCTACCAACAGCGCCATGGGCGTTCTAGTTTTGGCACCGTCCATGACGCCCAATAGGCAGTCCCACTGCCCATGGCGCCATGGGTTTTTACACCCACAACGCACGACGCCTTGTGTAACAGCCCAATTTATAAGTGCCGTTAATTATGACATCATGGCAGATGTGGACGCCAGCGAGGACGGTCGAGGGTCCCACACCGAGGCTGGAACGCACTAGAACTAGGTATACAGTCCGTTTTGTATGCTTGTTGTGGTAAATTGTGAAGAAAATATTCTAATTAGTTAGATTTCATTACAATATGTGTGTTAATGTAGATTATTGACGAGTGAGGAATTGCCTCGGGGTGCGTGCGGACACGGGACACGGGGCACGGGGTGCCGGATAGTCGGGAACCAAAGGTGAGCTTACTCATAAATTTTGGGAATTTATTGAATAGAATAGATAATTGATATAAGCTAAATCAATTGGAAATAAATAAATCCTATAGTTAAGGTGAATAAAACAACAATAGTGGGATGATTCTCGAGATGCACAACAGGGTCATCAGTGTCAAGATAGGGTGTATAGAGTTGGAGTGACTCAGGGTGATTAGGAACCCTTGAATACTTCTCGAGATTCGTGCTCACACTTTATGAGAACCAAGTATATATATACATGCTTGATCGGTCAACTAGGGGGAGTGAGAGTGTGGTGTTGAGAGAAAGCTTGGAAAAGAGAATCGAAGAAGAAGAGAAGAAGAAGAACAGCCACTAAGGTGTGAAGAGGGTGATTTTGGGCATCCAACCACAAGATCAAGAGGTATGGACACAACAAACTTGAGTTTTATGAGATTTTTGGTGTGGGTTAGGATTT
Source organism: Stephania japonica (assembly GCA_039657345.1). Classification (NCBI taxonomy): domain Eukaryota; kingdom Viridiplantae; phylum Streptophyta; class Magnoliopsida; order Ranunculales; family Menispermaceae; genus Stephania; species Stephania japonica. The sequence continues at coordinate 41,893,005 of CM077559.1, forward strand.
GTGAAATCCGAATTTGTTGGGGGATTAGACACTTGATTTTTGTTGAGAGTGAGTGTGTATGAGAATGGCATGAGATGTTGTGAAGTTGAGCTAATTTGAGAGTAATTTGATGAATTTCTAAAAATGGGTTTGAAAAATGTGATTTTTGATGATTCTTGGATTTTGATGTTTAAACTTGATGAATTTGTGTTTAAATGGTATTTCTGAGGTGGATGATGAATTTTGGAGGTGTTGGAACCAAAAGAATGAGTGTATGACGTGGTTTGGAATGTGAAATTTTGAACTGAAATTTCTGGACAGAGCGCGATTAGCGTGCTAATGGGTGGACCTAGCGCGCTAATTACCCTCTGGAAAATGATGATGAACAGTGACGCAGATGAATTAGCGCGTTAATTCATCTCATTAGCGCGCTAATAGTTCACTGGAATCCGAAAAATTGGAAAATGAAGAAATGAGCCTAACTAACATTTTAAACCCATTAATTGACCTTAAATCCTTATAAATGAATTCCAGGAGTCTTGGAATAGTAATTGGAGTCGGGGGTTAGTGGGAATCAGACCGGAAGAGATATCGGGATTTGAAAGAATCGGACCGGGGTTTAACTTGTGGAATGAGGAGTGCGGATTGAGGTGTGTAGCATCCCAACTGAACTTCACTTTAGTATTTACCGTTTGAGTTATTTGAATTCAGTTCTATTTATTCTTTACTCCTTTCCATTATTGCTTTATGGTGGCTGAGTACTCTCACCTGGTGACTTTACGGTAGTGGAGTGTACTCCTACCTGGGGTCTTTACGGTGTTGAGATCACTCCCCACCTGGTGCTTATCCGTTATGGCCATAGAGTCCACTAAGTCATAGCACTTGTCCAGGCATACGCCGGTGAATAGACTACCCGGGTATGGTAGGCTTGTGTGGGTGCGTCGTGGGTCTACGCCGACCACCTAGAGGTCTAGGGTCACCCGGTAGAGGTGTTTTCACGGGCTGTGCCTGGGGGAAAACCCGAAGTATGACTTGGTCTGATTTTACTGTGCACGTACTTTGTTTCGTTACTATATTTATGCATGCGATGATCCTTTTTACAGTTATCTGTATTATTTTTTTATTCCGCATGTTTAAATTATAGTATTTAAAATTCCAGTACTTTTACTTCCTTAATTACTTGGTGAATTTCCTTGGGATTACTCACTCTGGATTCAGAGAATGTGTATATGATGTACAGTTGGTATGGTTTCCACTTAGGTATTTCGCTCATAATATACATGTTGAATCTCTATGTTGTTAGTAAATCTTCCGCTGCGTAAATTGTGGTTAAATGATATTAAAGGAATAACAGTTAACTCATAACATCGAGGTTAACCGAGAATGGATTAATAATGGATAATTAGGCGTGGGACACAGCTGGCGATGACGTGGACAGTTGTGGGCCCGCGTGGCCTCCCGTGGTGAACCAATGTGGAATTTGGGGCCGCCACATTTTAGTATCAGAGCTTAGGGTTAAGGAACCTATGGAATGAAGTGTGGGTTATGATTAACTCTGATACCGCCACAGTTTGGGAATAAGGATTATAGCTAGTTTTGATATGGCTGTAATTGGAGATTGAACAAGAGCATAAACTTAATGAATAAATCTTAGATGTGGAAACATATACGTATGTTTTGATTGTATACTACATATTATATGCGTATATACTGAGTCTGATCCAATGCACGTTGGTTGTGCAGTTTATGATGGACGGACAGACTCCTACTACTCTACTGACTATTCAGCAGGAGATTGGGGAGACTAGTGACCATACCACTAGTGAGGTAGCTGATTTACGAGCCATGGTGCAGAGAATGGCTGAACAACGATTATTACAAGCAGAGAGTAGCGATTATTACAAGAGAGCACGAGATGGTGAGTTGATGGAGTATATCTGGAGTTCGAGGATGCCAGTAGTGGCACCAACTGTTGAGCGTGTTACACCTACTACTACTCAGACAGCTTTAGCACCAGCTGTTACTACGCAGGCAGCTGGGTCAGAGATAGTGATAGAGAAGGTTGAGCCAGTTGTAGTGCTAGTAGAGACTACAGTAGTGACACCCACCACTACAGAGCAGCAGATAGGGACTTCGACTGCTAGGAGTAGGATGTCAGAGGCAGCGAAGATGGTGAAGGACTTTATGAGGTTTAACCCTACATACTTCACTGGAGTTAGTGATCCTGAGGTTGCAGGACGTTGGTTGATGACTCACAGACGACTACACCAGTTGCTGGAGGTACCCGAGATAGACCAGGCACGTATTTCAGGTTACTGTTTGAGGGTTCAGGCCGCAGTTTGGTGGACCACCTACACTGACATTCATGGTATGCTAGCGACGTGGGGGGAGTTTAGACAATTATTTCTGGACGAGTATATTCCCACAGAGGTGCAGTTACGATTGAGGGAGCAGTTCTTGAGTTTACGACAGGGTACCATGTCAGTTTCTCAGTACATGGATCGATTTAGGTATCTCATGATGTATGCTATGGATGTGGCTAATACAGAGAGGTTACAGATTTATTATTTCATCAGAGGCCTGGATGAGAGGATTGGTGGGGTGATAGTCGCGACTGGTGCGGAGACGCTACAAAGTGTTTATGATAGAGCGTTGGCTCGCTAGACATATCTACGACACCAGGGTGAGCTTGGAGATAGGGCTGGACAGAGCTCTCGGTCTGATCAAAGACCGAAGAGACAGAGAGAGCAGGCTGACTGATAGAGACATGATTATCAGGGTCGACGAGATAGGGGTTTTTAACATCAAAGAGGAGATGAGAGGCAAGTGGTGTACGTTGTTGTACCTGCACCAGCTGAGCAGCCACGACAGCGTGTTCGAGATGGAGGAGGTCGTGGTAGGGGACAAAGATATCGGGGCCGTGATAGGGCTCAGGTTCATATAGTGTCATAGTCGGATTGGCGAGATATGCGACGATGTTTCAGATGTCATCAGGTCGGACATATACAGAGTAACTGTCCGATGTCAGCTTCATCATCACGACCACAAATTGAGCCAGCTAGAGAGAGAGTTCATGCTGCTGCTACACCTACAGCCGTACAGCCAGATCGTGATGCGACTCGTCAGCTTGTCGAGGGTATGTTTCCTATATGCGATGTCTTTATGCATGTATTATTTGATTCTGGTAGTACCTTGTCGTTTATATCGGGACGTAGGGTCGGACAGTTAGGGTTATCTATTGAGACTTTAGATCCACATCTTATCCTCAGTACGGCTGCTGGGGATAAGATTTACCCTAACCGGATATGCCGAAATTTTGTAGTAGAGATTGAGGGACACCAGTTACCTGTCGACTTTCGTGTCCTAGAGTATTTAGAGTTTGATGCTTTATTGGGTATGGACTGGTTATTGGCGTATCGCGCACACATTGATTGTTTTGGTAAGATGATAGTATTTGATATTGAGGGCATTCCAATATTTACTTTTGTTGGGACGGCGTCATACTTACCGATTACCAGAGGTCGATTAGCTACGACACAGGAGATGGAGGCGTTTAGGATGGTGGTTGAACCAGACCTGAGACCAGAGATTAGAGTGGAGGATGTCCCAGTAGTGTGTGAGTTTCCTGAGGTATTTCCCGACAATTTGCCAGGTTTACCACCTCCTAGGTCAGTTGAGTTTATGATTGAGTTGATTCCAGGGACGCAGCTGATATATAGCTGACCGTACCGGATGTCAGCGTCGGAGCATGGAGAGTTGAGGTCCCAATTAGAGGAGTTGTTACAGAAGGGTTTTATTCATCCCAGTATGTCTCCTTGGGGCGCACCAGTCCTATTTGTTATGAAGAAGGATGGTTCTTTGAGGTTGTGCATAGACTACAGGAAGCTGAATCAAGTGACGATTCGAAATCGTTATCCACTTCCTAGGATTGATGATCTATTCGATCAGTTGGCGGGTGCTAAGTTTTTCTCTAAGATTGATTTACGATCTGGATATCATCAGTTGAGGATTCGGGAGAGTGATATCGAGAAGACGGCATTTAGCACACGCTATGAATTGTTTGAGTTCACAGTCATGCCATTTGATGTGACCAATACGCCGGCTATCTTCATGGATTTGATGCACCGAGTACTACGGCCATTTTTGGATCGGTATGTGATTGTGTTCATCGATGATATCTTAATATACAGTAAGACTCGTGAGGAGCACGAGAGACACCTCAGAGATGTTTTGATGACGTTGAGGGAGCACAGATTGTACGCTAAGTTCAGCAAGTGTGCTTTCTGGCTCAGAGAGGTGAAATTTCTCGGACATGTCATTGGTAGTCAAGGAATATCTGTTGATGGAGACAAGATTCGAGCGATCATTGATTAGAGGACACCTGAGACAGTTGCAGACATTCGTAGTTTCTTAGGGCTTGCGGGCTATTACCGGCGGTTTGTGCAAGATTTTTCTTTGATTGCAGCGCCGATGACGAGGTTGACCAAGAAGAATGTTAAGTTTGAATGGTCTGAAGACTCTGAGGCGGCATTTTTAGAGTTGAAGAGGAAGTTGACTTCGGCGCCAGTATTGGCTCTACCTGAGACAGGGAAAGGCTTCTCGGTCTACACAGATGCTTTCGGGACTGGGTTGGGATGCGTGTTGATGCAGGAAGGACACCCAGTTGCATACCTATCGAGGCGATTGAGACCCCATGAGGAGAATTATTCGGTACATGATTTAAAGCTAGCTGCAGTTGTATTTGCACTCAAGGCTTGGCGACATTATCTTTATGGGGAGCGGTTTATGTTATTCACAGATCATCAGAGTTTGAGGTATCTGTTCACTCAGAAGGATCTGAATATGCGGCAAAGACGGTGGCTCGAGTTACTGAAAGACTACGATTTCGCGATTGACTACCATCCTGGGAAGGCGAATGTAGTTACTGATGCATTGAGCCGGAGTGGTGTAGAGAGTCAGACTGTGCTGCGGCAGATGACACATGAGTATAGATTGCTGGAGGCCGCGACGGTGTTGTGTTTGTCAGATGCTTTTGCTGATGTTCATATCTGTTACCAGATGCGTGTTCCTGTTGTGTCGTTAGAGAGGGTCGCTGAGTGGCAAAGGACTGACGGACATTTTGCTCGCTTCAGCTGTCTGGCTCAGGATCTGGGTTGCACAGATTGGTCTAGTGGTTCAGACCAATGCTTGAGACATAGGGGCAGGTTGTGGATACTTGAGGTGCAGGAACTACGTAATAGCATTCTTGAGGATGCACACCGTTCGCGGTATACAGTTCATCCTGGCAGGACCAAGATGTATTATGATTTGCGACGTTTATTTTGGTGGCCTAGGATGAAGGTCGATGTGGGTGCATATGTGATAGCTTGTCATATTTGTCAGCAGCTTAAGGCCGAGCACAGGAGACCAGCTGGATTGTTACAGCCACTACCGATTCCACAGTGGAAATGGGAGCATGTTACAATGGATTTTGTGAGCAGGTTGCCACAGACTGCGAGACGTCATGATGCTGTGTGGGTTGTTATTGACAAATTAACGAAATCTGCACACTTCATTCCTATATCGATGAAGTATTCGTTTCCTCAGTTGAGTATCATTTTCGAGCGAGAGGTTGTTAGACTACATGGAGTACCGCTGTCTATTGTGTCTAACAGAGATCCCAGGTTGACTTCGAGGTTGTGGGAGAGCATGCAGGAGCAGTTTGGGATGAGACTGCAGTTCAATACGACTTATCATCCTCAGATTGATGGTCAGTCAGAGAGATTGATACGGATATTGGAGGACATGCTCAGAGCATGCATTTTGCAATTTGGAGGTGCTTGGGAAGAGTATTTGCTGTTGTGCGAGTTCGCGTACAACAACAGCTATCAGGCGAGTATTGGCATGCCACCATTTGAAGCTTTGTATGGAAGACCTTACAGATCACCAGCTTGTTGGGCAGCACCTGAGGACGTGGCAGTGATTGGACCTGAAGTTGTTGTTGATCATACCGAGAAAATTCGGCAAATTAGGTTAAGATTGCAAGCAGCTCAAGATAGACAAAAGAAGTACGCTGATAGGTATCTTGAGGGTTTGAGTTATGATGTGAATGACTTGGTATATTTGAAGGTTTCACCCTGGAAAGGACATCAGAGGTTTGGGATCAAGGGGAAACTAGCACCGAGATATATTGGACCGTTTAGAGTTATAGCACATGTTGGGACAGTAGCATATAGATAGGAGTTGCCAGCAGAGTTAGTAGGCGTTCATCCAGTGTTTCACGTGTCTATGTTGAGATTAGCTAAGTCAGGACCGAGGCCGATGGTAGACATTAGACAGATTGAGGTTCGCCCTGATGTTTCTTATGAGGAGCAACCGGTGGAAATCATGGATCGTAGGATACAGACCCTGAGGAACAGGGAGATTCTGAAAGTGTTGGTTCGGTGGCGGCATCACGGAACTGAAAGACTCACCTGGGAGCTCGAGTCGACTATGAGGCGGAGATATCCTTAATTATTTACTGGTGAGTGACAATTATAACTTAAATTTCGGGACGAAATTTCAAATTAGTTGGGAAGAACTGTAACGACCCAATTTATAATTGCCGTTAATTATGACATCATGGCAGATGTGGACGCCAAATGAGACGGTCGAGGTCCCACAAATGAGGTGGAACGCACTCGAACTAGGTATACAGTCCGTTTTGTATGCTTGTTGTGGGTAAATTGTGATGAAAATATTCTAATTAGTTAGATTTCATTACATTATGTGTGTTAATGTAGATTATTGACGAGTGAGGAATTGCCTCGGGGTGCGTGCGGACACGGGACACGGGGCACGGGGTGCCGGATAGTCAGGAACCTAAGGTGAGCTTACTCATAAATTTTGGGAATTTATTGAATGGAATAGATAATTGATATAAGCTAAATCAATTGGAAATAAATAAGTCCTATAGTTAAGGTGAATAAAACAACAATAGTGGGATGATTCTCGAGATGCACAACAGGGTCATCAGTGTCAAGATAAGGTGTATGGAGTTGGAGTGACACAGGATGATCAGGAACCCTTGGATACTTCTCGAGATTCGTGCTCACACTTGATGGGAACCAAGTATATATATATATACATGCTTGATCGGTCAAATAGGGGGAGTGAGAGTGTGGTTTTGAGAGAAAGCTTGGAAGAGAGAATCGAAGAAGAAGAAGAGAAGAAGAAGAACAACCACTAAGGTGTGAAGAGGGTGATTTTGGGCATCCAACCACAAGATCAAGAGGTATGGACACAACAAACTTGAGTTTTATGAGATTTTTGGTGTGGGTTAGGATTTGTGAAATTCGAATTTGTTGGGGGATTAGACACTTGATTTTTGTTGAGAGTGAGTGTGTATGAGAATGACATGAGATGGTTATGAGAATGACATGAGATGGTTGTGAAGTTGAGCTAATTTGAGAGTAATTTGATGAATTTCTGAAAATGGGTTTGAAAAATGTGATTTTTGATGATTCTTGGATTTTGATGTTTAAACTTGATGAATTTGTGTTTAAATGGTATTTCTGAGGTGGATGATGAATTTTGGAGGTGTTGGAACCAAAAGAATGAATGTATGAAGTGGTTTGGAATGTGAAATTTTGAACTGAAATTTTTGGACAGAGCGCGATTAGCGCGCTAATGGGTGGACCTAGCGCGCTAATTACCCTCTGGAAAATGATGATGAACAGTGACGCAGATGAATTAGCGCGCTAATAGTTCACTGGAATCTGAAAAATTGGAAAATGAAGAAATGAGCCTAACTAACATTTTAAACCCATTAATTGACCTTAAATCCTTATAAATGAATTCCAGGAGTCTTGGAATAGTAATTGGAGTCGGGGGTTAGTCGGGAATCAGACCGGAAGAGATATCAGGATTTGAAAGAATCAGGCCGGGGTTTAACTTGTGGAACGAGGAGTGCGGATTGAGGTGTGTAGCATCCCAACTGAACTTCACTTTAGTATTTACCGTTTGAGTTGTTTGAATTCAGTTCTATTTATTCTTTACTCATTTCCATTATTGCTTTATGGTGGCTGAGTACTCTCACCTGGTGACTTTATGGTAGTGGAGTGTACTCCTACCTGGTGTCTTTATGGTGTTGAGATCACTCCCCACCTGGTGCTTATCCGTTATGGCCATAGAGTCCATTAAGTCATAGCACTTGTCCAGGCATACACCGGTGAATAGACTACCCGGGTATGGTAGGCTTGTGTGGGTGCGCCGTGGGTCTACGCCGACCACCTAGAGGGTCCAGGGTCACCCGGTAAAGGTGTTTTCACGGGCTGTGCCTGGGGGAAAACCTGAAGTATGACTTGGTCTGATTTTACTGTGCACGTACTTTGTTTCGTTACTATATTTATGCATGCGATGATCCTTTTTACAGTTGTCTGTATTATTTCTTTATTCCGCATGTTTAAATTATAGTATTTAAAATTTCAGTACTTTTACTTCCGTAATTACTTGGTGAATTTCTTTGGGATTACTCACTCTGGACTCGTTATCTGTCTGTTTGTGATGGGTGAGTGCAGATCCTAGTACGAGCCAGGGAAAGGGCAAGCTTGAGGATTACATCGATTGACAGCTTTAGCTCTACTCGTACGTATGTTTATATTTACTCGTTTTACGCCGGGTTTTGGGCTTTGAGAGATAGGTTGTATATTTTGTAAATTTTGAGGATTCAGATAATGTGTATATGATGTACAGTTGGTATGATTTCCACTTAGGTATTTTGCTCATAATATACCTGTTGAATGTCTATGTTGTTAGTAAATCTTCCGCTGTGTAAATTGTGGTTAAATGATATTAAAGGAATAAAGGTTAACTCATAACATCAAGGTTAACCGAGAATGCATTAATAATGGATAATTGGGCGTGGGACACAGCTGGCGATGACGTGGACAGTTGTGGGCCCGCGTGGCCTCCCGTGGCGAACCAATGTGGAATTTGGGGCCGCCACACCTTGACCAACAACCCCCTGTTACGAGGTTGCTTACTCCCGCGACTCGGTGCGGTGTTCTCGACACCCCCAACTCCTCACCAAACTCATCCATACTATTCGAGAATGTCCAAGAGGGGTCTTACATCGATCACAATGATCAACAACACCAGTTAACATTAAATCCATATAAATCATCAACAATCCCAAAAACTTCAAAAATACCAAAACACCTACTTATAACCAAAATCCATGAATTCTCGGATTGTAGAGGGTTAGAACCCTCTTGGCTTACCAAACTACCAAGACCAATCAGCACGAGCCACGACATCAAAAATGCCCAAAACCTCCAAATTTTGAAATTCTAAACAAAGAAGAAATAGATGAAAGGGAAGCTCATCTCTGTCTTCTCTCCAACACGAAGATTCGGTCGTCGCTCTAGCTCCTTCCTTTGCCGATCTCCATCTTTCTCTCTCGTTCTCTCCTATTTCTCTCTCTCCCATTTTTGAAATGAATAGAAGAATGAGGCGGTGGTGATTTTTATATTTTGGGGGTGGTCAAATGACCATTTTACCCCATCCTTTTCCTCTTTTAGTAACAAACCAAAAGCTCTTTTTGGTCATTTCACATTTTATGATTATTATTATATATATACACATATACTTTATATATAAATATATATACAATTGTATTTTTGCGCCTATATTTTATCCGAACGCGCCAACGAGTATACTCGGGTATGCACACTACTGTACGACCCACGTATGTCTCCCAGGATCCCGCGTGTCACTTGACACCTACCAATTTATTAATTATTTTCATTACAATATATATAACCCACAATATATATATATATATATATACACACACGCCTATAATTTCGCCGTGCGCACCAACAAGTATACTCGGGCGTGCACGCTACCTCACGACCCATGTGACCCCTTGACCCGCACACGGTATTTAGGCGTCATATAATTTATCATTTTATTCGATTATAAGCTAATCAATTCAATTATTTTCCATAAATAATAAATAATACAATTCATACAAACACAATACGACACAAAAATCCCCGTATACGCTAATCAAAACAAGTCGGGCTTAACCCCGGGTCTAACTCGAGTAATTTGGATTCGGATTAACAATAATTACTTGTTTAGGGTACGGGTCGTTACAACCCTTTTGAGACTCCAACCTTGATTCCAACACAGATTCTCGTACACTATTGAATGCTAGAAAGGGAAGAGGCATCTATAATTAATAAGAATTGGTGTTGGAGATAGTGATGATAGAAATTATGAAAACAGGAATTGTGGTGAGAGTCGACCAAGAGAAAAATTGTGTGAACGAGAGGGAAAGAGAGACCGGGAGACATGGGGGGGGGGGTAGTGCCATTGGAGAGTGAGAGTTTGAGATTGGAGGGCAAATTTGCGAATTCAAGTAACGAAGGAAAATTAATTTATTCTCACTTTTATAATATAGGTAGATATATAACTGATTTTTTCCTTGAAAATATATATAGTTGACTCTTAACAACTTTGACTACATATTTGACTTAGACAAAACAACTAAATTTTAACAAAAAAGAAAATTATAAAAATATCGGGCTCAATGCGGGGGTGGGGTGGGCTTGGATTTGTATATACTTGTTTGATCTAAAACACAAACCCAAGCATGTCCATTAAATAGGAGGGTTTTAGCGGGTTTAGGCCGGATCGAGCTTATATTAGATTCTTAAGACACAGACTCGGCTCATATTGGATGGGCTTGGCTGGGCTGGGTGGGTGCTCAGCCCAATGAACTGGTCTAGGGAAGAAAAACAAAACATCTAATGAAGAAAGAAAACATATTTCAAATAAGGGAAGATAAAGACAAACTTCCTAGTAAATAAAAGGATCTAATTAGTGAAGATTGAAAAGTATCAATCTAATAGCCACAACTTCAAATCTACATACAACATTGCAAATGATGCACATGTAATAGAGCAATAATTGAAATCAATGGTGAATCTGATAATCAAAGTAAGGATGAAACACCTCAAATCTAAATAGATTTTTGGTAGAAAGAGATCCAATTTCATAAAAGAAGGTTTGGACACCCACAATTAAAAAAAGGAAAAAAAATTTGGGGTCTTGAGAAAAAAATCTTTAATTTTTTTTATTTTTATTTATTTATTTATTTATTTATTTATTTTGGTTTAAACCACCTGATATTCGAACTATCTGACTATTCTGATTTCGCCTCGAGTTACGCACGTGGAGAGCTCCCAACGTTGATATTTTCATTCCTAGAAATTGAACTTAAGTCATTAGTTAAGGGACAACAACTAGCTTCCAGTTGTGTCAACCAAGCGTTGGTAAGAAAAATCTTTAATTTAACGTTAGATTGGTTAAAATATTCTAACATTTCACAACTTTTGGTATTATATCCTAACCTTTTGAAATTTGTTATCATGTCCTAACCTTTTTAGACTGTTTAATTTGTATCCTAAACCATTTTTGAACTCCAAATTTGATGATTTAGCACTTAAATAATTAATTTAAATCATATAATTAATAATTATTTCAATAATTATGGGAGATGATGTGGTTTTTAAACTCATAATTAAGGTGTAATCTCTTCAAATTTTAAGTTAAAAATTAAATTGAGATACGAATTTAACTATTTACAAAGGTGAGAATTTTATATTAAATTTTAAAAGGTTAATATATAATAACAAAAGTTGGAAAAGGCTAAGATGTTTTAACCAATTAAACTTTAATTTAATAATCGAACGAGTTTTCCTTGATTGAATAATAAAAGCCCGTATGCATGAGTAGCTCACAAAACGCAAACTCACAACCCTGGAACAGCCCAAACTGAAAGTTCAAAAGTTGGGCCTTGAGCCCATCAAAGGTGCAAGTCCCAGACAACCAGCCTGCCAGCCAGACTCACTGAGCCACCAACCAACAATCTAATCACTACCTATGAATTTCAGCCGTATGATCCCTCTCTTCACCAGTCACCGTCCGATTCTCCCCCACACCCTCCCATCTCACCGTCCAAATATTCACAAATTCAATTTCAAAAGGTCGAGAGGGAGGAGAGAAGAAGAAACAAAGAGAAAACAAAGTCTTGCGTTGTGTATTTGTATTTCCCTTTCTCTCTCTCTCTCTAACCTTTTCTCTTTCAAATTCTCTCTCTTTCTCTCTCCTCCTCCGAATCCAAAAACAACAAAAAAAAAAAAATCAATTCAATCAATCCCTCCTTCTCTCCTCGCCTTACGCAGATCACACGCGCCCGATTTCGGCCCTTTCGCGCCGATTTCAGCACAACATTGATCCGATTTCGGAGATTTTGGTTGCGCTTCTGCTCTTGCTGATCCCACTGTTGTTGGTGATGTTTGCGAGGTTTTTCGATCTGAGAATCGTGGAATTCGTGGGGATTTTTGAGGGTTTTGGCGGTGATTGAAGTGAATTTGTTGGATTTGGTGGTTCAAACTTGGTTTCTCAGTGTTTTGGTGGTTTTGGATTTTTGAATTTGGTGTGTGTGGGGGTGTTGATGGAGCAGAGTGAGGGTGGGGATTTCCCGCCGAAAAAGGTTCAATCTGCGGCGACGGCGAGCGCTTCTGCCGCGGTGGTGCCGCCGCAGGAGTTTCCGATGAAGAAGCTCGCGAGGCAGCTAGATTTCACGGCTTTCTCTGGCGCGTCGATTGCTCAGGCGGTTCCGGAGCATCCTCAGTCGGCTCAGCCGAAGCAGCCTCAGCCTCCGCCTCCGCTTCTGCTGCCGCCGCAGCCACAGGCTTCTTCTGTTCCTCCTCCTCCTCCTCCTCCTCGTCCGTCGCAGCCGCCAGTGGTGGTGTGAGTTCTCTGTCTACTTCTGTTCTTCGATTTCGAATTTTCTCCAAAGATTCGATTTGCTGATTGAAAGTTTTGAATTTCATCAAGTGAGGGTTATCTTCTCATCTCTGTTTCAAATTTCTCCTTTATGAACCGTTTCTTGGAAATGTTGTTTGATTTGAACTGCATTTTGGTGGTTTTGTTCTCGATCTACATCTTTGTATAAGATTGAGGACTCAAAGTGGTTCATTTTCTGATTCAATGTAGTTCGTTTGTGATTTTGAAGTTTGGTTTTGCTTTATCTCTTGTTGATTTGAGTTCAGACAGCTGAAAGTCTTCATTTTTAGTTTGGGCAGACTGATTTGGTTGTTCAATCTTTGAAGCATCACTGATATCCTATAAAGTTTGTAATTTTTGGGAAAAAGGAGAATTGGTTAGGCTTCAGACTGAAGCTAACTCACCATGCATGACCTGATTTGCAAAAAATAGCTTAAGAAGGAACCAATTTACATTTCTTTTGTTATGTAAAGTAGTTATTTTGGCCTTGCAATGACTTGTTACAAGCTTCATTTGTTCTCTAATTGATGAAAACTAAGAGTTTTACCAAAAAAAAACCAGTGCTTTCAGCAAATATTTTGGTTTTGTGTATTTAGCATCATGTGCTTAGTTAAAATCTGACAGTCATTTGTTGATTTCAACTCTTGTGCTTTCCTGTAGAAAGCCGGAGTCACCAAGGTCAAGATCACGATCAAACGTTGAAGTGAAAGATGGTACTCCGAAGAAGCAGAAGCAGTGTAATTGCAAGCACTCACGATGCTTGAAGTTGTGAGTTCATTTATCTATTTAATCCATTCTGTGTGAAGTGAATATGTTCTACCTTGAAATTCATTGCCATAATTTGGAAACTTTTACACTTGGTGGTGTATGTTATATCTGTTGGTACTTACTACTTGGTAGTATGCACTACTCACGCTGTAAGTTCATTTTTTTCCTTTCTATAAATTTGTCTTATCATTACGTCATTACCATTTGATCACATTTGCATTGTATGTCCCAATAATGTCGTAAGACTTTGGACTGAAGCACATAAAAGAGATTTATCTAAGGTGTGTTATTGCATTGATATACTCCATGTAATTGAACTTTATATGATAATCAATTGATTTAGATACATCACTGAAAACAAATGTTGCTTTGCTTTGTTGATGTTGTTCTTTGATATTGGAAGTTAGAAGAAACTCTCCTCATGCATTAGAGGTTGGGTCGACATTTCTTTACCGGTGATATCCTTATCCCATTAAGATGTGGTAGCTCCGTGTTTGAAACTGATGTGATTGGAATAAATTGATGGGAGCACAGGTCTAATGCCCCTGCCGTCTTATGTGTATTACTTTGTTCTAGGCTTCCTTAAAAATCAATAAGAGAAACGCTTCTGCTTTCTATAAATTTCTGGTCAGAGGTTGTGACAATTGGAGTTATGAAGATATCATTGATGAATCGTATTAGATACCTGCATACCAAAATTTGAAGTATAAGATTACTTAGTCACTGGTAGTAATGAACTAAACTTGGTTTGGATTTGTCTTCTCGGTTATCATGATATACAGAATTGAATATGTAATAACTTTTTTTTTTGAGGAAAATATGTAATAACTTTTAAATAACTAACATGAACATCTGTTTCAGTTAGATGTGTCTGGGACCCTGGAATATATTTCATGATTAAATTCATGATTTTAGCATATGAATGCCTCATGTACTGTGTGTATCTCTTCTTTACTATTCTTCCTAATATATTGTTAATGGATGTGTAGGTATTGTGAATGCTTTGCATCGGGAATATACTGTGATGGATGCAATTGTGCAAATTGTTATAACAATGTCGAGAATGAGGCTGCTAGGCAAGAGGCAGTTGAAGCTACTTTAGAGCGTAATCCACATGCATTTCGCCCAAAGATCGCTAGCAGTCCTCATAGTTCTCGGGAGATCAGGGTATGCCATTTAACTTTGAAGCCTGGAGAAATATCTCCCACTTGATTATGTTTTGACTTTAGTCCCTTCAAAAGCTGAATTGAATAAATGAATTACATGAAACTTCATACATAAAGTGCTAAATAGTGAAATTGCTTTGCAGTTTTCTTTTCATTAGTGAGATAGTAAGTGGAGGTTTTTCATGGTTTCGTCTTAACTATGTTTGGTGTTCCATCCAATACATACTGTAGTGGAGTTCGTTAGAACGTGACTGGTTTAGATAAACTTATCCAATTTCTGAAAACTTGCTTTTATTTGAGAGTTTGGGTTGCATTTGGTTGTATTTTTCAAATCATTAGTAGCTGTGCCTGTTTCAGGAATCTTTCATTATGTCATTTGAGTTTTATTTCTGTAATCAAGCATTTACGATTTTTTTTGTTGTCAAAATAGTTAAAAGCATTAATTCTTGTTTTGACTCTTGTTTGAGTAACAATTTGACGAGCAATCTTCTCATTATTTCCACAAGGTTTGGGCAATTCTTATGCAATATCATTAAAATTATTTATTATAATCATGTTTATTTGTATTCCCTTTAAGAAAGTATTAGCCTGTGCTTGGACATAAGAAATTAGCTAATGTTTGCTATGCAACTGGATAGAGTAAACTGGTAAAGTTGTAAAGGCATTGTGATTTAGCGCATGGTGCATGCATGTGAATTGGCAAGCTGGGGTGTGATATGGGTAGCCAAAATAAGAAAACCAATAAATCATCATTAACAAAAATGGATGTCAATTCACATGCACAGCTGAGACGCTAACACTAGAAATGATTCAAATGACCGCAAATAAATGATACAGCCACCAGAGAGAGAACCAGGATTCGTTAATAGAAAATCAACAAAAAATCTGCTATAGTATTAATTATACTTGAAAAAGCAAATAAGAG
The DNA here is from genome assembly GCA_039657345.1 of Stephania japonica. Taxonomy (NCBI): domain Eukaryota; kingdom Viridiplantae; phylum Streptophyta; class Magnoliopsida; order Ranunculales; family Menispermaceae; genus Stephania; species Stephania japonica. Next base: position 41,908,662 of record CM077559.1, read on the forward strand.
AGATCATGAACTCATAACAGAATATCCAGTATAATGCCTATAGAGCTTTACCTTGTCCAGTTGCATAGGAAAACAGTAGCTAATCTCTTTTGTGCAGAGAGAAATACTTGCTTAAAGGAAATACAAATAAACATGATAATGAACTAGGATTTTACGTGTACAAATTATGTCAACTTTTCTTTTATCTTCTTTAATGGAAATTTCTTTCTTCTTATCAAAATAAAAATTGCTTTTATAATGAAAAAGGGGATATGATAAGAGGTAGAAAGAATCTTTAATGCTATCGAAGATTCCTCATGCTGAATTACTAAACTAAGACGCTAAAGTTACCTTCTTGTTGTTTTAATGTTTTTCTTGAAATTTCAAGTGTCATGGTTAGTGCTTTTGTTTGATGAAACGTTCAAACAGGTTACAGATGGATGAGGTAGAAAATGTTTTAAAACTCGACCGTTTTTGGAAGTAATGATAATGGCTTGTAAAAGGCAATTTAGTTGTTTTTAAGAAAATTAAATTTAAATCATGTCCTTTCCATCGGCTAATTCAACTAACTATTTTAGATGAACCTAGTTGCTTCCTGCATTATTTTCTTTCTTAATTTAGGTCCATGAATTTTGCGTAGGTTTGTGGTTGATGATTTATATGCTATTCTACTTTTGTCATTTTTCTTGTTGTTGATGTGAGTGACACATTTGTGAGCTTTCTTTTGGTTTTAGAGTAATTTTAGGAGTGCAACTTGGTAGCTTTTAGGCCAAATTGGTTAAAATATCCTAACTTCTTACAGCTTTTGTTATTATATCTCAACCTTTTTGAATTTCTTATTATATCCTAACCTTTCTACATTGACGAGGTAACCTTTCCTACTTCACTTTTTAACTTTAAATTTGATGAGATAACTTTTAATTAATGAGCTTAAAAAATAAATTAAGTAATAATTTTAGTAATTATAGATGATGAGGTGGCTTTTTAAAGTTATTATTTAGGTGCCACGTCAACAAATTTGGAGTAAAAAAATGACTTAGGATACAATTTTTTCATTGTAGAAAGGTGAGGATATAATAACATATTCAAAAAGGTTAAGATATTATAACAAAAGTTGTAAAAGTTTAGGATATTTTAACCAATTATATGACCAAGGATACGAAAAATACTTTTAGGGAGGTTGATTTTAGGAAATAGAAGGAAATATTTATTTTTTTCTTTTTTCCTGTAAAGAATTACTATAATTTGGAACTTCAGTCACCCTTCAAACATCTTCTTAAAGGCCCAAAGAGCATGTTTTTTATTAGTTTTATTTATGGGGTCTCTCGTTTGCATTTGGAATGTTCATTGGAAAACTCATGCTAATCATTTTCAAAAAATAACTATAAAAGAGTAGGTTTTTTTTTTGTTGATATTAAGATATGGAAAATATTGAATTGAACACAATGAAAGATGTTTGCTTCTATCAAGCCATTTCCTATAACAAAGTCTCAATCCCAAATTATTTGGGGTAGTAATAAAATTAGTTTGGGATTTGCTGCCTTAGGACGAAAGTGAAAAAGGAAAACGCTTAAATTACTGCAGGGATTGATTTCTTAGTATTCATGTCTATTATAGGTCAACATTGACTAGCTACATTGGCTAGATTGATTGTTTGAGAAGGACTAATATTTCTCAGAACTTGAAGGCTTCTTTGGCTAATGTGTGCTAAGATGTTTTTCACAATGTTTGGATTGTACTACACATGCTACATATCTAGAAAGAAAGGCATTCTTGCTCTTGTTATATTTTCATGTTCATTAGGATGAAATGGTAGAGCTTATGTCATATATCTTACCTAGGGGTGCACACGGATTGGATCCAATCCAATTAGGGTCAATCCGCAATCCAATCCAATTATTACAGATTGAAAAATTACACTCCAATCAAGTCCAAATAATTCATCAATCCAACTCAATCCAATTTGCAAAATGCGAACCGGATTGGATCAAGTTCCACAGATTGACGTTTTCCTATCCAAAGATTCAAGAAATTATACTTGATCAAATGAATCACAAGAATTATACATCTCATGAATGAAAAATTTACAACATACGTTCCACAAATCTACATATAACATATTTCTCACAAACTTGCTATCATAATAACCTTCAAAATGCAAGTTCCTACATAAATAAATATGTCATCCACAAATCTTCACTATACACTGATAAAAGCACAAAAAAAGTGCATGTACATACAACCTATAAAAAAAATGTTGAAAGCATAATAAAAGAGTTAAAGAATAAGCATCGTCTTTTAGATATTATAGTTTAGAGTTAATAGTTTAAGTTGATGCTCTTTAAGATACTATAGTACATATGATCGTATAAGTATATGTGTTGATGTGCTAAATGGACTGGATCGGATTGGATTTGTGGTTTTTTAATGTAGGATCCGAAATTTAATCCAGTCCAATCGGATTAGTGATTTTTCAATCCAGTCCAATCCAAGGGATCAAAAAATTGATCCAATTAGTGATAATTGGTCCTGATTGGACCGGATCCGCGGATTAGTGCAATCCGTGTGCACCCCTAATCTTACCGACGTGGAACGAAAGTTGTAACATCCAGAATCCATGTTCAGAAAATCAAAAAAAAAAAAAAAGAATTGGAGAGTCACAAACAAGGATTGCACGGTAGATTCGTTGAAGGGGTCATTACAAGAAAGAATTTGCTTTATAACATCTTGTACAATGCCAAAGATTCACTCACAGATTCAATAAGCTCGTCAATCCACCATTAATGGTGCACGCACTCTCAAAGATAATAAACTATTACTCAAAATTCAACTCCACTAATTCAATAGATAGTATACCTGTTATAAGCTATATAAAACTCCAAACCCTAACCTAATAATAATAAAGTTATAAAATTTTGTCCTAACTAATTAAATTAAACTAAAAACGCAAAAAACTAACAAAACTTGAAAATTTTGCACAAGTGTTGTTTTCTGCAATTTGTGGACTTTACCGAATGCCTTTTGGAGTTGTAGCCCTTTATGTTATTGCAAAATCATATGATTGCATAAGTAGATAAAAACACCTTTTTATCACATGGTAACATTGCTCTTGGTGGTTTTAACCTTAACGTTGCATCTGCTGCAGCTTTTGTCTGCACTTTTTTCTGCCCCCTTTTTTGAATATTTTAAGTAGATGTTTGGTTTTTGTTTTGACCCTTGTTTTGGACCTCCTAGCACACTAAGGCACATGCAATTTCGCATTGCTCATAATGAAATATTTCTAAGTTATTGCGAGGGTCAATTTCTTAATGTTTATGCTTATTCTCAGACAGATCGACAATTAGATGCTAGACTTGCTGGATTAACAAGTTTAGCATGGTCTTATTATGGGAGCTTGGGTGTTGTAAGTGAAATCTTTGTATTGTACTAGATATTCCCACAAAGAACTACATCCCTGTTCTCCTTCAATTTTACTATTCAATGATGTTAAATGACAGAGCGGAGGTACTCCATATGCCTAAAGATCTTACCTAGCAATGCAGCTATAGCTATTTATACTGTTCTGACTTTTGAGGTTTCAGGAAGGGTTGTAGCCTTAACCTAACATCACAGAGGCTGCTCTCAGATTCAAAATCAGGAACCATATGGATCGCATTGGAGTAATCTTTATCATTGCATAAAGATTTCCATATGTTTATATGCAATTGAATGTTACGCCCATATTCATGCCTGCTTTGCCAAATAATATTAATATCACATAAAACTGTTTTTTTTTTTTTTTTCACTTTTTTTTGGTGTGTTTTGATATTTGTTTGTTTGTTTTTTTACTTATTTCTGTTAGCTGAAATTCTTTGCTTTACCCTTGTAATGCCTCCTGCAAGTATTTTGTTTGAAGTTGGAATCTTCAGTCAAGGTTCCAGTTTCTTTCTTGGAAAGCCCCTGTACCCTAAGTTTTCTTTTTGCTGAAACAATCAGATTAGCTAATACAACAACATAGCCTCAATCCCAAATTAATTGGGGTCGGCTAAGATTAGCTAATCAAGAATTTAAATATATGTCCCGCACTTAGATTACAATAACAAGAGGACCTTTTTTTCTGCTTATTCAGTCAAGACTCAAGAGCATTCATACCCTTGCTCAAAGATATTTGGCTTCAAGCATAAGGTGTCTGCACCTACATTATCAATTCCCTACTTAAGAAATCTTCTCTAATGTTACAGTTTCTTCTTTTTCTAATGTTGTGCTTGCTTTTGCATATAACTTGGAAACTTTTGAACTTAAAATCTATTGTATGATGGCCTTATATCAGTTTAGTGAGTGAACTCTTATATTCTTTTTTATTCTTCTCCTAATAATCCTTGGGTATCTTTGAATTCAACAAATCTTCTGTAATATCAGTTTTTCATAAGGTTTTAGAGTCATAGAGTGCCTTATTAGATGCCTTTTCTTTATCAACAGCCTTGGAGATCAGAATCATATAATGCTTATTGTTAAGTGAACTACTAAAGGGCTACATTGGTTTTACCCGGGAAGCAATGGAAATGATATTGATAAAGTGGAACATTGAATCATAAGACTATCTTTTGAGCTTGATATTAAACATCTGCTGCTCTCTACACAGATATTCAATTTGAACTTGTAGACCCCATTAGTTACTCTGTGCGATTGAGGCTTGTAACCAATGTTCTGTATTTGCGAGAATTGGGATAATTTCCAATAATTATTTTAGGACTTCCCATGCATGGGGGAGTTCTTTCGCAATTCCTTCTCTGTATCATATGTGATGGGATTATCTGGTTATCTACTAAATAGGTGGTTTTCAGCTAAGGAATATAGATTGGGGTGATATTATGGGGAGCGACTTTAGATTATACATTTCGTCCTGATGTAGGCAAGTTGAGCCATGCCGTGTGTTCAACATATTTATGCGGTATGGCATTTGCATCAAGTTTTTGGTTCAGTACTTGCATTAGATTTTGTCATTTTATGGAAAAGCTTAGAACTGGCAGTTCTAGAACCTTGGATTTTTTCTGTTCAGGACTGTCTAACTACATCTTGAACTGAATACTTGGCGCTCTCACTATGTCTTGCAACTGTATACTTGGCGCTGTCACTTGTTTCAGTCCTAAAATTTGCATCTGGTAGAGTTAGAAATCAATAAAATTTGCTTCTGGCCTTTGTTACTCTCTTTTTTTGCTTACTCTATTTGTCTTGCTTTTCTTCCTATGGGCAAACACTAGCTCCAATCTTAATTCTGTGATTATAAGCAGTAAAGTCCCTGAAATGGGATCACTAACTTTTCAATGATCAATATTATTGAATTGACCACCTAATCCTTTTTTTTTTTTTTTTGGGCGGGGGTGGGGGGTGTGGAAAACTAGAACTAGTGGCTTTTCATCCCCATAGCATTTATTCAAATTTACTAATACATCAAGAGAATGTGGCCCATTATACAATTATCATCCTTGGAGTTTTAAGAAATTAAATTTTGATGGAAATGAATAATTCTCCTTTTTCATTCCTCTCGATAGAATGAGATATACAAAAATTCAAAGAAAAGTAGTAGTAATAGTAGTACCAATTGGGGAAGGATGGTTGCGGTGATTTGGTCACCTCTAAAGACGGCCTACAATGCCCCTACTACAACACTTGACTCACTAGAAACTAAAGAAATTAGATGATGCAGGGGTAGACCGAAGCCAACTTGGGATGCATTGATTAGGGGGGAGGGATTTAAAGGACTTGGAAAGCACACCATCAAGTGCACTAGAAGAGTTTGATTCATGTAACCAACGCCAACTAATTCGGGATTAAGGCTTTGTTGTTGTTGTTGTTGTTGTTTTCTTTATTTTATTTTATCTTTCCTTTTCCGCTTTAACAAACTGTGTTATGAGGATGAATGTGTAAGACAAGCTAAACTTAGGCTGGACGTCATCCATGAAGTCCAATAATAAGATTCTTGTGACTTGCACGGTTGCTATTTTTTCCTTAGTTGAGCATCTAATAATGTGGTAACTACATTTACATGATAAATAGGACTTTACTTATGTTGGAGATATATATGACGTCTTTTGATGCGAAGTGATTCTGGTTATAGAACTGGTTAGATGGAGGGCCAGTCAAATTGTTGACACCCAATCATTGATGTGTACCTTTGCGGATTAAAGTATTCCTAATATGAAAACCAGACTCTCATTGATGAATACAATCAAATCTCTGTTAGATCAATTTCTAATTTGAATCGACGGGTTTAAGTGGCTTCTTCGGATATGCATACAAGAGTGTAATGTAATGTACAATTAATAACAAATATAATTCCATTAATTAGTCTGTTTGCTGTTCAATATCTTCTCCATTTGTATCTGTTGACTGAAACATGTACATGGATTTTCTTAAACAATTGTAGGAGGATGCTGGTGAGGTACCAATGCTAGGAAAGCACAACAAGGGATGTCATTGCAAGAAATCAGGGTGCCTCAAGAAGTATTGTGAATGCTTTCAAGCCAACATTCTTTGTTCTGATAATTGTAAATGCATGGACTGCAAGAACTTCGAAGGAAGTGAAGAGAGAAAAGCCCTCTTTCAGGGAGATCATGGTAATGTCCTATACATGCAGCAAGCAAATGCTGCCATTACTGGAGCAATCGGATCTTCTGGCTATGGCTCCCCTCCAGCATCCAAAAAGAGAAAAGGCCATGAACTTTTCTTCTCAGCAACAAATAAGGACTCACCAGTTCAGAGACTTCCACATTTTCCACAGGTACTTCCTGGTGTACTGCACACAAAGGATAGAAGCCAACTACTAATTGATGTACTGCTCCCAGAGGACTCTAGTGAAGTGGTCAAAACGAAACCTAATCATGGAGTCAAATTTGCTTTCCTAGCATATGAAACCTTAAAGAGAAGTGCAAAAACTAATATGATGTTTATTGATGAAATCTGTGAATGTCTACTGCTAGGAGCAACTAAACATGCCTTCACATTCTGTTTATTGGGCATGTATATTATTAGCACATGAATGCTTCATGCCTCTTTGATAAGCACTGTGCTATTTCCTTGAACTTGGCCCTGTCACTTTTACTTCTATAATTCTGGTTACACATTGTATCAATAACTGACTGCAATTTTCTCTTTTGTTCTGTCAGTCAAATCATTTAAAAGCGTCCTCATCTTCAGCAGCTGTATCATCTTTTCCTGTTCCTCATGTTGTTAACCCTGCAGTATTTAATACTTCAAAATTCACTTACAGGTATAATTTTGCAGAAAGAAAGAACTTTATCTCTTCTGAAATTCCCGTGGAATGTTTTCTTTTTTTTTTTTTCATAGTCAGCAGCTAGTACTAGTTGGTGATTATTAGGAATTTCCCCCCTTTGTTTGTTGAAGTAAAAAAGTTAAGTTTAGGTTCATGAGGTTCTTTATATTGCAAATCAACAATTTTCATTGGTTATTCTGTAGGTCTCTTCTAGCAGACGTTATCCACCCAGATGATGTGAAGGAGCTATGCTCACTTTTGGTAGTAGTATCAGGTGAAGCAGCCAAGACACTTGCAGGTATTTTTCAAAATAGAGAAGGAAATAATGTAGAACTTAGAAACACCAACATTACATATTAGTTGCCACTAAGCACGTGTCATTTATTTCGTTCTTATGGCTTATTAAATTGATTAAAATACTCTTAGTTGCCACTAAGCACACAATGACCTGTTCATATCGACAACCACTTGGAATTTCTTTAGCATACACCAACAGAATTCCAACTGTCGGCGTTAAATATTAGATCTTTTCAATGAAACATCTGTTCTGAATCCACATTATACAGCCTTTGTCATCACTTTGGTCATTGTTATTAGTATATATTTCTCCTACTTGGTTGTAGTGTTGTATATAACAAGGTCTTCTCGGTTTCTGATTGCACTTTTATGGACATTATGGACCATAAACAAATAACCTTCCAAAAGATTGTGATAGCATATTTCGCTAATCATTCCTGTTTTTGATAATTTTCAGCTCTCTTCTCTGTCCTTCCCACTTGCATTTATTTCTCCCCATATTTTCTAGTCTTCTCTGCTTCAAATTTGTCCCGTCCTTTTACTGCCTAACCACTTCTCAGAGTGATCAAATTATAATCTTAGAACTTTTCTATCCTTGGAAATATCTTCTTTTTTTTTTCATTCATCATCTCTCAAGATTGTATGAGCTTGTCTTTCTTCCCACCAGTTAATTTACATATAAGTTAATTTTGAGTACTTAATTGCAATCCTTCTCTAGTTATTCTTGGTCCTCTGTTATATTGAAATCTTCAATCGCATTTATTCTAGAAACTTTTGGAAGGGTAATAGCATGCAAGAAGACAACTACTCAGTACATCCACCAAAGGCAACTACCTCTTTTTTGCATTTCTCGTAATTGCATCTAAAATGCCTATGATTGATGATGAATGCAGACATTATGTATTCTTTAAGTGTTCTGCATCTAATTTGTGGGAGAAGTTGTGGTCTTCGGCAGCTGCAATCATCAAGTATCAATTATACCCTGTAGGATTATTGTTCAAAATGAACATGCTTAGCAGTTTTAGTAGGGGACAGAAGTGTCTGTCCGTTGGGTGTTTTGCTGTTATTTGGCTATAGTAGAATTTTTGAGGATTCCCATGAACATGCTTAGCAGTTTTAGTATGGTAATTCTCTAAAATGTTTGCTGCCAAGTCTATGGTTGCTAGCCAATATAAAGTGATTCTTGCTGTCCTCAAGATTTTGATACATACTTTTTTTTTTCATTGATGACTGTATTGAGTAGAAAAGATGTTGCTGTGTTCAGTTTTTTGTAGGTCCAAGCAGGTGGACTTCATGTTCAGTTTTAGTAATTTTGATTTTTTTTTTTCCAATTTTAAATGTATTTCTTTAGCTTATTTGCTAAACATACTCATGTAATTTATGTTTGTCAATGGGGAAAGCAGTGGTTAATTATCACCTTATCAGCACTTTTAGTGTTGCAGTAAAGCAACTTGTTTAGCTTGTGTTAGGCATCAAAATTGGTTGTTTAAGCTTTTGGATACGCGTATTTGTAATCCCCAACCATACTTTTTGCCTTCACAACCTATATGAGCGCAAGAATTCCTGATAGTTTTTTATTATTATTTTCCTTTTTTTTCTGAAACTCTTGCATGTATTTTGCATGAGCTATCTAGTTATGTTGATCTGTATTTTACAATTTCAGACAGGAAAAACCCTAGTGAAAAACATGCAGAGAAAGATGATCATGGAGAAAGCTTCCTTGCCACAAATCACGAGAAAGAAGCTAACCATAAAAACAATGATGCTCCAAAAGCAGTAGCTGATGACCGCTCAAGTGGAAACCAAGCTGACAAAATAAGTGAGGAGGATTCTGGATCAGATGGTGCTGATCCTCAGAAAGGAAGGCCAATGTCTCCTGGAACTCTTGCACTTATGTGTGATGAACAAGATACAATGTTTATGGCGAATGCGTCCCCAAATGGGGCCCTAGATCAAGTGAGAGATGCACCTCTTCAGTTGCCATATGGGCATGGCATGTCAGAGGTCTATGCAGAGCAGGAAAGATTAGTTTTGACTGGGTTTCGGGATTGTCTCCGAAGGATTATTACTTATGGAAGAATAAAAGGTAAGACCATTCATATAATTGAGTGCTTTCCAGTTTCTAGATTTATTAGCTATGATTATTGCGATTTCTTACCAATAAAGAAATCAATAAGTTTAAAATGTCCTATTTGAAGTTAGGACAGATATTGCACCTTTTATCATATGCCCTAAAAATGTAATCAAGTTAATTTATCTGTCCGAACCACAAATTGCCCAAAAAATTGTTTTCTTGTTAGTAACATCAACATATTAGAGATCGTGTTGCCTTTATCCAACTATCTTAAAACTAGAATGAATGCTTCAATTATTTAGGGAGCGGCTAAACGGACCACACTTTTTGCTTAGAGAATCCTATTACTTCTTTGTACTTCACTTTTTCGCATTTTAATTTTGATGTACAATGGTTACAACCGAGAAAAATGAGAGGATCGAGGGGTGTTGGGGTGAGGGTGAGGGTATTCTTGGGATTTAGGAAAAAAAAGTGGGTACAAGAAGTAACGGGGTACGTTTAGCCACTCCCATTATTTAACAGGTGACATTTATGGAACTACATTTCCTTTATTTAAGAGCTATATAACCCAAAGGTGGAGTAGGCTCCATAAAGGCACTCCTTACTTCAATGCGGGCTTTGATTCCTGCTCTTAGCGATTCCAATCGGGCCACTGGGGTACGCAAATGGTAGACTACACCAGGGTCTTGTGGGACTAGTCGTGGAAGACAGGCTGCGAACACCCACGGTCATAAAAAAAAAAAAAAGAAAAGAGCTATATAACCCTGTGAATCTCTGATATGAAAAGTAGGAGTTGGTGATGATTGGAATGCATGCTTTTGTGTAGTGCTGATGATCTGCTATGATTATAAAATTAATCATCTTATACTTGTATTTTCCTCGGACGTCGTCCAATGGATTCTTATTCTGTTTTTCACATTGCAGAAGAGAACAACTCTTCTTGCACACGAGCTGAAGGATGGAGTCAACCGGAGCACACTGCCAATGGCATTGTAAGACCGTTGGTGTCATCGGCAGCTGAGATGCCTCAGACCATCAGTTCAATCCCTGTCACTTCTAATAATGCTCTGCCTTCGAAAATTGCATTCCCCAACGAAAATGGGGATATGATTAAACCAAAGGTCGAAAACGAGATGTAAAAAGAATAGTGAGAATTGGTTGATCTGTAGCATATTACTGCATCGTCATGTTAGGCCATTATTAAATGTGGCTTCTTTAGATGCAGTTTTAATTATGTTAGGGCCTTTTTTATTCAATCCTAAAATGGTTGAATAATCATCCATGGCAGGATAAAAAATTTTCCGCAATATCAATATATATATTCATTATGATCAGGTTTTCAGCTTTTGATCTATTGACCTTTCTTGTGCTTTCTTTCCTTCGGAGTTAACTTTTATCTGTTGCATAACAAATGGTCTATGTGAAGTTCTTAATCAAGTTATGGAGAATTTATCACATACCGACTGCACTTGAAAGTTAAGTAAATCACTTCCAAGAGTGATGAAAAAATTGTCCATACATTGATTGATCATTGAGATGTTGAAGAATGCAATTGTCTACAATCGCTGGTGGCAAAATTTCTATTGTTTTGGTCCAAACCTAGAGAGCTATCATCTTTTGAAAAACTCATCTTTTGTGTTCGTTGGTTCTTTTCATTTAGGCGCATGTTTTTTTTTTTAGTATCTTAAAAGGGAGTAAAATTAGTACACACCGACCTTTTGTAGAATTTAAAACGAAGCTAAGATTCTCAAATTGCTTCTTTTTTTTTTAACCCAGAATTCGAGATCCTTATTAGACAGCAACGCATTTTATTTTTTTTATTTATTTTTTTTGGTTCGCAATGCATATGATTTATTAGCCTTAGAAAAGTCATTAAATCATTTTAAGCCATCAAATTAATTTTTAGTTTGGTTTGGTTTCTCTTTTGGGAAGTTTGCTTATCAAATCCAATTTGACAAAGCATGGTTAACATAGCATCCATTTACTACACAGATGTTAAGGGCTCCTTTGTCTTCTGCATCATGATGTAAGTTCTCACATCTCAACCCCTGAAAACTTCAGCAAGAAGTTTGCATTGTAGCAAATGCGTTCATCACCAAAAGTATGTCAATCACTGTCCCTTCATGAAACATTGAAGATATATATTGTGGTAATATTACCACTGCAATACCTTTTATAAGCCCATAATTTTGCAATTTCCGCGGCTGCCCAATAATTTTGCAACAAATATCCATCTGTGACTCTAATAGAGACCCTATAAAAATTTGGTTGTTTATTATAGCACCTTTCTTGTAAGAAGATTGATAGAAAAATATAGAGAAAAGAAAAATGATCTTCATATGATATTTGTAGATTTAGAAAAAAAATATGATAGGATTCTTAGAAATGTCCTTTTGTGGGTTCTAGAAAGAAAAAAAGTACATGCTAGATATATAGACACTATTAAGGATATGTATGAGGGAGTAGTAACGAGTATAAAAACATTTGGAGAAACTACAAAAGAATTTTCCATTATGATACGACTACATCAAGAATCGGCTTTAAGCTCATATCTCTTTACTCTAGTTATGGATAAACTAACTAGATATATTCAAGTTACCATGGTGTATATTATTTACAGATGACATTGTCTTAGTGGACGAAACGAGAAATGGATTGAATGAGAAATTAAAACTTTTGAGGAATATATTAGAATCTAACGACTTTAAGTTATGTAAGACAAAAACCGAATACATTCACTGTGAGTTTAGAAATACTATACATAGAGATATGAAGTGGTAAAATTAGGAGAGATAGAAGTTCCTAAGGTTAAACACGCCTGATATCTAGGATTAATCATACAAAATGATGACAATATTGAGAATGATGTCACGCATAGAAGTCAAGCTTGGTAGAAGAAATGGAAGAGTGCAACAAGTGTTATCTGTGATAGAAAAGAGTGCAACAGGTGTTATCTGTGATAGAAATATCCCTACCAAGTTAAAAGGAAAATTTTATAGAATCGCAATGGCCACCTATGCTCTATGGAAGTGAATGTTGGCGGTAAAGCAATAACAATTACATAAAATGAACATAGCACAAATGATGATGCTTAGGTGGATGTGTGGTAAAACTCGTCAAAATAGAATAAGAAACACAAAAATTCAAAGAAAAGTAGGAGTAACACCAATTGACACAAAGATTAGGGAAGGCTAGTTGTGGTGGTTTGGACACCTGCAAAGATACAAATGCTCCCACTTGAAAACTTGACTCAATAGAAACTAACGAAACTCGACAAGTTAGGGGTAGACCGAAGTTAACCTGGGATGTATTAATTAAGAGGGACTTGAATGGCTTGGAATGCTCACCATCAATTACACAAAACCGAGCACAATAGAAGAGTTTAATCCATGTAGCTAATTCCAATTAATTTGGGACTAAGGCTATATTGTTGTTGTTGTATTATAGCACCTCCACCTTTTTAGAAAAGGAAAGGAAGAGATTTTAAACAATGCACAGTGAACAAATTGAGTATAAGTATACATGTATAGTTAGTTCCTTCTGCAGACAAAGCCATTCCTTCTCATCAATAAAGTAATTACCAGTAATCACCACATGAACATGTGCCATCTTTGAAGTGATGAAAGCGATGGGCATCCCTTACGATCAGCTCTATCATCGAAACCTTGGATACCAATTTCGTGTAGACATGGCAATCGACGCAGACCCTAAGGTTCTTTGTGATTCGAATGGGGTTGCATCGTCTATTGATGGTGTTTTTGCTATCAGAATTTCCATAGCCACAATGCCTCATTGTCATCAATCCATAAGCAATTGCTAATCTTTCACTGTGATACTTGCATCTCGTAATTATTCCCTCTAATTCTACTTCCAAACCTACGTCGGCTTTAGTGGAATTCATTACCCTCTCATCTAGAACATCCAATTCCTTGTATATCATCTCCCATTCATGATGAGACCTATCTTCTGATATAAATCTATGCACTTCATTTCCAACCTCAATAAAGCTCTGCCCAGCAATCTTTCTCAATCCTTTTCTCTTTATCTCGACTCTCATCCTACGCACATCATCTAATCTCCCGGCATCTTCATAGAGATTTGCGAGTAGGATACGATGTCCTACGAGATTAGGGTCTAACCTTAGGATTTTCTCCTCAATCACCTCCCCGAGCTCAACATTTTCATGACGCTTACAGGCAGCAAGTAGAGAGCCCCAGACAGCTACGTCTGGCTCAATAGGCATGCTGTGAATGAGGTCATAGGCCTCGTTGAGCAAGCCAGCCCTGCCAAGGAGATCAACCATGCAAGCGAAATGCTTAACAGTAGGGCTGATGCCACTGCCATTGGCTCCTTGCATGTTATTAAAGCAAAACTTGCCTTCTTCTACTAAACCGGCATGGCTACAAGCCGACAACACAGAAACGTAAGTTATTTCATTTGGTTTGAGTCCCTGACCTTGCATTGTTGACAAGAGATGAAGAGCTTCTTTTGCCTCCCCATGTAGACCCTCTGCACCAATTATAGCACTCCAAGAGACTACAGTTCTACGAGAATCATCCATCTCATCGAACACCTGTCGAGCTCTCTCTATGTCACCACATTTTGCATACATATCAATGAGTGCAGAAGAAACACGACCATCGGTATCCAGTCCCGTCGCAGTAGTGTACTTGTGAAACATCCTTGCAGGCCTAGAAGCTCCAATGCTTGAACATGCTGAGATGACACTCACCATGGTAACTGCATTTGGCTGAACTTCCATATCATCCGCACCTTCCACCATTCTATGAAACAAGCGAAGAGATTCATGCGGATACGAGTTTTGCTCATAGCCAGCAATCATGGCGCTCCAACAGACCACATTTTTATTCTGAACACCCTCGAAAATCTTTTGTGCACATTCCAAGTTACCACACCTCGAATGCATGTCAATCAATGCCGTCACAACCACAACATCATCGATTGACAGCAGAGAAGAATGATGAGTAGCAATGTAGTTGTGTACCCAATGGGAGGTATCTTTACAACCCAGTTCTCCACAAGCCTTCAATATTACAATCACAGTCACCCGATTCGGAGCAACCGCAACAGGCCCTGCAGATAACATCTGCTCAAACATGGTGAGCGCCCATTTTGGCTCCCCATTCGCCGCAAGCCCAGAAATCAAAGAATTCCAAGACACCACATCTCTAAGCTCAATTGAGATCCCATCAAACACCTTCAAAGCACTGTCCACATCATTCCCCAACGTATACATATGCACAAGTGAATTCGCCAACCGTGTATTCGTCTCGAACCCATACTTAACCACAAGCGAATGCACGGATCGCCCACAACCCAAGAACCAACTCCCAGCACCACCAACTCCATTAGCAGACACCGCAACAATAAGCACGCCAATGCAAACAGCATCACCTCTACGACACTCGGGATCATCCGAGCGTCTCATTCGAGCATACAATCCAAATCCTTCATTCGCCCGCCCGCTTAGACAGTAAGCAGAAAGAAGGGCAGTCCAAGAAACAACATCAATTGTTCTACTGGGCATTTCGTCGAACAATTGGCGCGCATCGTCCACACACCCACATTTCCCATAAGCATCACCGAGAGCGCAAGCCGTGAACTTATCGGATACAAGGCCGTGGTGGGTAATGTGAGCGTGCACTTGTTGGGTGGAGCATAGACATAGTTGCTTGGTTAGAGAAGCAAAGGCTTTGAGTAAGGCAGGGAAGGTGAAGTTGTTTGGTGTAATTGAATTGGCCTGCATTTGCTTGTATAGAGAGATTGCATTTTGTGGGTTGTTTGCAATTGCGGTGTTCCAAGCAAAGGTTTGTGATGGAAGTTTCCATTTTTGCGGTTTTGGGTGCATCACTTTCTCTCCATTTGGTGTTCTTTGTTAGTATTATTTTTGGTCATAAACTTCGATTATGGTTTCAGTTTTTTTTTTTTTTTTAACCTCTTAGCCGAACTATCTGACACGTTCTAGTCACTAGGTGAGAGGGCTCCCAAAGTTAATGTTTTTATTGACTCGAATTTTAGTCACTAGTTAAGAGATAATAACTCATTTTCAATTTGCTTGGTTTACTCACCAGCCACACTGCACATGCTCAAGATGTGAGTTACACATTCTGAGGTACATAACATAATTGTCAGTGTGTGCGACATAAGTGAGTGTGGTTTAATGAGTATGTTCACCAAGTATATTTAGCATTGCCCAAAAAATAAAATAAAATAGTTAACTAAGTTTCGTCACTTAGTGTTGGAGACGAGGGAATAATCCACATCGAATGGTGGAGAAGAAAAATAATAGTTTATAAGTTTGAAAGTGAGAGTTAGACAACAAATCTAAAACAATACTATCGCAAGTACTATAGAGATTGTGATGTTTGAGTGATGACTTTAAAATAGAGAGAATCATATTAAAGGGCAATGAGCACAAAGAATTCGTGACACAATTCCACTTTCAAACATAGGTTTGTGGGACCTCGCCTAGAATAAAATTCACTATCTGAATAGTATACATCTCTAATGAAATATTGCACTAATAATAACAACAATGTCGACCAACGAATAGTTGGCACAACTGAAAGTGAGTTGTTGTCTGTTAATTAATTAGTGACTTAAGTTCGAGTTTTGAGAATAAAACACCGATGTTGGAAGCTCCCCCCACTTAAACGGTGCATGACTAAGGAAGACTCGAAGTAGTCAAGTAGTCCGGATACAAGACGATTTAAACCAATAAATAACAAAATAAGAACGATGTCCAATAACTACACGCAATGGCAGACCTACATGTAATTTGCCTTGGGGAGCATATGGTTTTAGGACTACAAAAGTTAAGATTACCAAAGCATAGCCCACCCCATTAAAACAGATTTTTCAAAGCTAACTCACCCTAATTTCAAACAAAAAGAAAAAAGTTAAACGAAAAAAAGGGGAAAAAAATGAAAGTATGTGATTTTGTCATTCAATGAAAAATATATGGCAAGAAGGAAAATTAAAACAGTTCAACGAAGTTTAGTGTTTAGTTGTTTAAATTGTTGTTATTATTTCTCTACTATGTTGGTTCTTCACCTATTCATCTTCAATTATTTCGACTTTTTTTTTTTTTTTTTGACATCAACTAAGGATTTTTCTTTCTCTGCAAAAAAAAAAAAAAAAAAAAAAAAAAAAAAAAAAAAAACTAAGGATTTTTCTTTATCGTCCTTCACTTAAAGCATATATTTAATCTATCTACTCTAGGTTCGGTACCAATGCCATTTTTTATTCTTGTAGATATGGCTCTTTGTCTATTTTTTTTGCATCACTTGTTTTTTAAGTATTTTATTGGACCAGGCTATTCGGACCCCACTTTTTGCTCTTTATACCTCGTTTTTTTATTTTTTTTAACCCCCTTGTGAAATGTCTTTGATGCCTCCATATATAAAGATGTTTTACTCCCCCATACCCAACTACCCCCACAAATTTTTTTTGAACCAAGAACACTCTGCGGAAAACCCACGAACTCCACCCCCACGCTCGACCTCCAATTGACTAAATAAGTGTCAATCCACACAAAATAAACTCGATAAATGCGTTCTCTAGTCAATTCCCTTTCATTTGGTGTTTTTTTGGGACATTTGGTGGTTATTTGACTGTTCTGGGGTTATTGCATTTTTATTTTATTTTTAGGGCTTTGAGTTTGGCGTTGATTGGTACATTATAGGGAGGAAAATGTTGAAGGAATCACCAAAACGAAGTAAACCCGAGCAGTAGGAGATAATTTTTGTTGTTTTTCATGACTGTGCGGACACACGGGACCGAGATGTACAACATGCGTATCAGTCCTGTGTCTCCAAAAATATATAGTACATAGCGATGTATGTTGGTCGAAACCCATAGTTTCATGTCAGCTTTGTGTGACCGCGAAACACTTGTAAGTATCGGCCCTGTTGCGCCGAAATGATGCTTGTACCACATTGAATTGCTCTCTGAACCCCACCCTAACAGACACAACTCAAACCACTCAAGTGTTTCGGTCGAAGATATTTGATATACACTCATAACTTCACACTCTAGGCATCGATATGCTAGACATACCCTACTAAATTGTTGTGTGCACCCCATAATAGTCTACTTATTCTATACTAGAGTATCGAAGGAATGAAACCGCAATATCTATTAACGTAGTGACTGCACATGATCGATAGGCATTCATAAGTCTCGATTTTGATGAACCAATACCAATAAAAGCATGTCGGTTGAGTGTGACCGATACCTTTCTAGCCCTCTCGGTTAAACCTGATCGAGACCTTGTAAAAAGTCTCGACCCTGTGTGGCCGTACATTTTGACACTTTCATCTGAAAACCAAGGAAACCCACAAAGTTCACAAAAATTTCATCAATATACTGGGAATCTTATGGGGAACAAAACCCACAAAGTTTTAGGGCAAAAAAGTTATTCAAAAGACCAAAAGAAAACAAAGATAATCGCGGTGGCCCCTCGTGTAGATCCGGTAGGTTTCAAGTCACTAAAACACTCCTAATGCATCGACGACCTCAAATGAGTGTTTGATAAGTCAAGAAAAATGAAACAATGAGGGTGATGACAAGTTTGGTTATAGGGTACGTGAGTTGGGTAGGTGTGTTGAAGATGAGGATAATTTTGGAATAATTTACAAAAAAAAAGGTAAAAGCAGTAAAAAAAATTCAAAACTGGGGTACAACGAAGTAATAGGGTAAAGGGAGCAAAAAGTGGGGTCCGAATAGCCTAGCCCTTTTTATTTTGAGAATAGAAAAGTTTCTTCTGTGTAGTTGAATAACCTAAGTAATTTGAGAATGAGGCTTGTTGTTGTTGTTGTTGTTGTTGGTGCAACAACAATAGTTTAAGTTGCACTCAATCATGACGAGTTACAATCGAGACAACTAATTTAGTATTTAATCTACTAGTCTGTCTTATTATATATTCCCTCCGCTTAAAAATATAATTAAGTCGTTCTAGCAAAAACTTATTGTTCAAAATTGTAAGCTATTTTCAGAATTCAAGAGTGTATTTATTGCTTTTTTTACCATACACAACTCAAATATTTAAAGTCCAGCTAAGTGCACTCCATTTTGCGTGGCAACCTAAATTCAAATTTCAATTTCTAAGTGCACCCCATATTTTTACCAAAATATCCTTTCATCCGAACCGAAGCATGCACCCAACTCCAAAACCTTGGTCGAGACATCTATTTTAGGTTCGACGACATGTAGTCGAGACTTATCTACTAGGCTCGGTGTTGTCCAACCGAACCTCTTTGGTGAGATTTAATTGACAACTATTGACTTAAAGGTTCGATGGGTTCCGACCGATTCCAATTAAAGGTTCGACAAGCTATGACAGACTCTCCAAATAGAGGTTCGGTGGGCTCCGACCGACTCTCTAACAAGAGATTAAGACCTTCAAAGTTGAACCACTCGATGATGTCTACAAGTCACAAATAAGAGAGTGTGTAGGGTGCACTTATAAATTATAGTGGGGTGCCTTAATCACAGAGAGGGGCATAAGAGTCGTTTTGTAGTAGAATTGACCTTTTTTTAAGTTTGACTTTTTTTGGGGTGCACTTAGTTGGACTCAATATTTATGATCCTTCAATTCTCCAATTCATTTAATGTCGAAAGATACAAATGTAAATTATACTCGTAATTAAGACTGTCTTAATTCTTGCGCCCTTACCTTAAACAACTTACATTTTTAAATGGAGGGAGTATATATATGTATATTTTTAACATAGGTCTGTCTATTAAAAATTTTATATAGCAAAATCATTTGTTTTTTTACCGCTAACCACGCGACACGGTTACTACATTATTAAGCTTATTTTCCATAAAAGAATATAATTAACATTAGCTAATATGAAGTTTTTGAACCACCGTCGATCCTCTCAACGATTGATAGTGGTTTAGTAAAAAAACCCTTTTGTTCTTTGTTCATTTAATAAACAACAGATCTAATCAAATTTATAGAGATTGGTCCATCATTGTTGTGGTGCGTCTTCATCAACGGTGTTATGCGGATTTGTGCGGTGCGCTGAATTGATTTGTCTTTAGTTCTTACTTTATAGTTAGTTTTCTTCCTAGTTGGAAATATTTGACTTGTCTTCTCCTTATTGAGAAGTTTTAGGTTTTTTCCTTGTTGAGAAGTTTTGTTATTCGTTTTGTGGTTCTAATATTTTGTGTATATTCATGAGTTTCAACGTTATAGAGAACAATCCTTGATTGTCAAACTGTTTCAATTTCGGAAAAAAGTCAAATTAATAACAGTTTGTTCGCACAATAGGATTAGCGAATCAATGTACTTGATTCTATGTCTGATCCTGTATTGAGCCATGAATGATTAATGAAACTTTGATTTCTCTTGTAAAAAAAACATTAGCTAATATGAATAGATTGATTGTTTGTGTTTTATTAGTGTTTATGTCATATGTGATACAAATGGAAGGATGACAAAGACGACGAGATGAGGTATGGGTTCTCCGCATTCAATAAAGGCGTTTGACCAGTGATGGTAAGCTGCCAACAACGTGGAGCGACCAGTGGTGACAGCATTCAATGATGGTGATCTTAATTGAGGCGACACTTCTGGCCAATGTTTTACCCTTCACTATTTGGATCAAAGTTCGTAGTTTTTATTTCTTAGTTAGATTTAGTTCTTGTCTGTTGCCTGCGTGTGGATTTATTCCAAGTCCATTATGGATCTTGGTAGAATAATCCTGGTAGATCTCCAGGTCCTCATAGATCTTGATAGTTATGAAGGTCCTTTAGGCTCACTAGGCTCACGTAGACTTTATGGGTTCGCTGTGTCGACCCATCTAGGTTTTCAATGGGTCTATATTGACCAATTAGGTCTGTCCATTGAACGTTTGTAAGCTTGTAATTGGGACGGGATTGCCTCTTAATGGGTCAAATATGAAATTTCCTATTTAGGCTTAAAAGAAATGGAAAGAAATGTAAAGGATGTTGTAAATTAAGTTGGGACTTCAACAATGAACTTGTAGAACTAAGGCAAGGAAAACATAAACTAGAAACTACAAGAACAAGTACAGAAGAGGAGATAAGAAAGAAGAGAGCTAGAGAGCTAGAGTTTAGAATGTGAAGTTGTGTACAACTTGGTGTGTTTTTACAATAAAGCTTATACCCTTTATATAGGCTCTTTGGTTGTGATGATAAATGTACTTAGACAATGTTTGCAAGTAACACACACATCACATGTCACAACTCTTCACAAGTAATACATGAAATAGTGAGTAAATTGGATATGGATGCAAGTAAGAGCCATGTTTGATGCTACCACTTAATGTGAAAAGCCATGCTTGACAATGCTTGGCATACAAATCTTGATCAATTGTCCATCCATATCATAACACTTCCCCTTGGATGACAATTGCTGAGAGAATGTGTCTCATTAAAACTTTTACTAGAAAAACTATAACAACCCGAATTTAATTCGTCATTATTTGTGACGTATTGCAGACACGACAGACAACTTAGACACTCGTGGGACCTGCAGTTAGGTTAGAGTGCCTGAAGCTTGGTAAATAGTTATTTTGTGTGTTGTTTTGTCTAATTTTGCGATGTTTATGTTAAAATAGGTTAAACGATATCGCGATGTGTGTAATTATATTTTTATTGACGTGTGAGGTTGTGTGTTAAGTATTCGCCTCGATATGAGTATCGACGCGGGTATCGGGTAGACTAAAAGATGAAATACTAGGTCGAGGAAAATAATACACACATGAAATGAATTAAATTTAACAAAATAGTAAATTGGTAGGCGCCTAGGGACACGCGGGGTCGTGGTCGAGATGCGTGGGTGGTATGGTAGTGTGCACGCCTGAGTACGCTCCTTGGCGCGCACAACGAAATTGTAGCTGCGAAAATATAGACGAATATATATTTATATATATAATTTAAAAGATATATATATATATGTATATATAAATATATATTAAAATTAAAAATTAAAAATAATTGTGAAATGACCAAAAAGGGCATTGTATTATTAAGGATGAGGATAAGAACATAGGGGCATTTTGGTCATTTGACCCAAAATATCAATAACCACCACCACTGACACCACATTTCTCACCATTTCGATCGAGAAAGAAGGAGGAAAGCCAACGAGAGAGACCGAGGAGGAGAGAACGAGAGCACGACGACGTCGAGGTGAGTGTCGTGTTGTTATTGATCTTGTATTGGGTGTTGTTGTTGTTGTTGTTGTGATGGTTCGGTGGTGGAGGTGGGGAGGAGCTCAGGAGCTCGAACGAATTGTAAGAGCAGTTCGTCTGAGGAGGGAGATGACCTAGGAGAGTCATCTCCCTTCCCAACCGATCAATAACCGAGAAAAAAAATCGAACCAGGGAGCTCCTGGTTTGATTGGGGATCGCAAGTGTGCACCCCCCACCCAAATGGACTGGGTCTGGTTACCCAGGCCCGGACGGGTCGGGCCAACCCGTTCCTGGCCCAAGCGAGTCGGGTCGAGTCGGCCAAGAGCTGATTGGTCTGGTTGGGCCGAACCGGACCTAGTTCAACCCAACCCAAAATAGAAAAAAAAACAGTTTTAAATTTTGAAAAAAATATGGAAAATAGCTAGAAAATTTTGGAAAATTTCAGAAAAATATGAGAAATTAGAAAAAGGGTTCATAAATGAATTTCGGGACTTTCTCGGGATTTTGGTGAGATGTTGTCGGGGTTTTTACATCGTAAAGCGTAAAATTGATATAATATACACAATTGAAGCTAATTCAATGACAAATGATATTATGTACATTCGGGTGATAATTTTGATTGTCGGGTATTTATTGGAGCTAGACTAGGGTTTGGTTTTCAGGACACGGAGTGCAGATTGAGGTGTATAGTATCCCAACTGAAATTACTTGAGTATTTACTTCTTTTGGCATTTGAATTCAATTTCTTTCATTTCAATATTCTACTCTGGTCATGGCTATATGGGTGGACGTTGAGCAGGGCTCCCTCCGTCCCATTCCTGTGTGTATGTCCACTACATCATAGCACGTGCTACCAGATCGATCTCGGTGAATAGCACGACCCGAGTATCACGTCGTGACATATGTCGGTGCACCGTAGGTGTAACGTCGGCCATCGAGTGGATCCAGATACTGGCCCTGCTTGAGTAGGACTCGCCGACAGTATTCTGGGAAGAGTCCAAATTATGGTGGTAGTCTGACCCTAGGGGCTAGTAACACACTTTGAGCTTTTCCTATTATTTATTTATACGATGATTCCAGTTGCCTGTATTTATTTCCGCATGTTTATTTAATAGTTTTATTTAAATTCCAGTAATTATTTTCAGTATTGCTCACTTAATTTCCTTGGGAATACTCACTCTAGACTCGTCATCTGCCTTTTGTAATGGCTTGAGTGTAGATCCTAGTACGAGCAGGGGCAAGGGCAAGCTGTCAGAGTATCGTTGATCTGAGATTGCCTGGCTCGTACGTTTGTATTATATATATTTTATTTCATTTTAGGTTTGGAGATTTTGAGATATTTTGAGATACCTTGTATATATTGATCTTTTTGTGACTTCAGAGGTATTTATGGTTATATATGGGTATTCCACATTAGGTTTATGGTTTATGTTACACATTTATAGTATTATTATCCGAGTAAATGTGTCAGTAAGGCTTCCACTATGTGTGAATTTAAGGATTCTATGATGACTTAACATATAATTTGATTTCAATACAACTTAATCAGTAAATGAATAATTAATAAGGTTTAAAAAGATAATATGGAGGATATAATCCAATGTAGAGCACAACTATCGCTGGTAAGACAGACTGTGGGTCCGCATTGGCCCTCGTGGTGGTCTATTTGGAAAATGTGTCGTTACAAAAACCCTGTGGAAAAAAATCTAGCAAAAGAAAAAGAGTACACCGTTCTCACTAATCTTGAAATAAGTATAATATTGTTACTGTTTCCTCATTAAAAACTTTGCTAAGAAAATCCAGTGGGATAAAACTATAGTTAAGGAAAATAGTGCAACACATTAATACATTTTGAGAGAATATATATAAATGTCTTGTTAAAACCTCTACTAGAAAAACCTTGTAGGAAAAATCTAGTAAAGGAAAAAGAGTGCACTGCTCTCATAAATTTTTATATGGAGGATAATATTGTTAGGATTGTCTCATTAAAAACCTTGCTAGGAAAACCTAGTAGGATAAAACTATAGCTAAGGGAAAAAGAGTACAATACAATAATCAATTATGAAAAGCAATATAATATTGTTAGGATTGCCTCATTAAAAACCTTGCTAGGAAAGCCCAATGGGATAAAACCATAGCTAAGGGAAAAAAATGTAATGCATTAATCAATAACTCCTTTTGATTCTCCCCCTCATGTTGACATGGGTGAAACATTTGCAACAAATCTTTACAGACCAAAATTTACTCTTTTGAGTGAAATAAATTAATTGATGGATAGCTAGTTTATTTGGAAAATACTTGATTTTCAAATCAATGTTAAGTCTTATTTTTTCAAGATCTTCCATCTTGAATTCCCTTTTCAGGTATTCGAATGATATAACGATGTCGCCATGATTTCTCATAAAACTTGAGTCATCAACATATGATGATGAAAATATATGAATGATATATGGATTATTTACATATCATATTCTAAGTAAATAATCATTGAGGTTTTTGTGCGTTCATCAGACCAAATTATTTAAATCAAACAAACTTTATGATGTCATAAATCTTTTGGACTAATAGTCCAATAACTTCTCATTTCCTTAACGAGTTTATCTTTGTTTTTATCTTTGTTTGGATAACCCCTTTTGATAATTATGTCTTCTTTAACATTCATCCACTATTTATGGTATTGGATCATCATTTTAAAAGGATACTTTTAATCCTTACCAAATTAAGGATTATTTTATTTTATAAGGAGTATTTTGTAACGACAAAAAATTTAACCCGTGCCACGTGTCAATACAGTTGGTATGTGGGCCCTCCGTCATGGTACAGTCATAAATTCTCAGACGTCGACACTGAGGTATGTTATGTTTGTTCGATGTTTGTATTATACTATATGACCTTAACAATAATTTCTAATGTTCCAAACACGTGAGGACTTTTGTGTACAAGTGTTGGTCGTGCAAGACGATGTTTAGTGGTTCGGGGGACAAAGTCGAGTTAAAAACACTGATAAAATACAAATTCTAAATTGATCTAATTAATTGGTACGCGATTCGACCAAGTGCGCAAAATGTGCGGAGTACGGCACGACTCGAGTCCGGACGCACAAGAGATGAGATGGAAAGGCTAGAGTGAGGAACAAGTCAACTAAAGTCACCCAATTGAGTCACTTAAGTAGGTGGGATGGGGTGATTATGAACCATTATATGGGCCTAGGGATAGGAGTATTGGGCCAAGACTAGGTGAAGGGTATAAAACCCAACACCCACCTTTTTCTCTCTCTCTTCTTCTCTCCTTTCTCTATTTTCTTCTTCCCTAATTTCTTACCCAAGCAACCACCAGATTGGTGTGGCTGGAGCGGTGCAGGAGGTGGCGATTTCAGACGATCCGAGATAAGATTCCTACTCTTTTCGTCATTTCCTACGCGTTGGTGTGAGTTTTATTCGTGTTCGTCGTGATGGAATTTAGACACCACGTCGAGATTTCGAACTCGATCGAAACTCTCAATGTTTTGGCAATCCTCAAGGTGATCAACACGAGTTTTGTGAAGACAGTAATCGATTTGGAAAAGTTTTAGATTTTATGAATTTTTGGGGATTTTTCAAATGATTTTCGTTTTGGGTTTTCCATCGATGATTTCAGATATTTTAGAGGGCGTCGAAGGTGTTTTTGGAATGGTGTTGAGTTCCTAAAGAAAATAGACCAAATCAGCTTAAGGCGACTCGAGCCGAGGGTGAGAAATATCCCCGGCAATCCCTTGGGCGACGGCACCAGGGACAGAGAGGGGTCTCATTGTCCCCACGCTGTGGGGGCGCCGTGGGGAATGAACCCCCCCACGATGTTGCCGCACGCCGTGGAGGTGCCTTCGAGGGGAAACCCTTACGGTGTCCCAGCAGTGCCCAAAACCCAGTTTTTCCTAATTTTTTCTGTGGATCTTCGAAATGAATTGGGGATTTCCCGGGTACCTAAACGGGTCCAAATACGACACAATAACCTGAAAATCGATCCAAAAACACATTGAACATAAATAAGGAAAATTGATGGAAAATCACAATAAATTGTATTATCAGGATTATTAGCACGCGAGATTATATAGGGATGAGTCGGAGTCCGCGAGAGTGCAATTAGCTTGAATCGAGGTAAGTAAACCAGTGAGCAACACTACAGTTATTTCTCGAGCTTTAAATTATTATTGATGTTGTTTAATGCCATCTTGAAATTCTATTCTTCTGAGTTGTCCGAAAGCAAGTGAGTCAAGCGCGATCCTTGCAGAATTTTGGGCCTTTGGTGCATTTATACCAAGGGTTTACGACTGGAGATACGTGTGTAACAACCCCAAATTTTTAACTGACTTGTGTTGCACTTGTCAGGATTGTGACCCAGCTGCGTAAATACTGGACAGTATTTCAAACTTCGGGAATCGACACCGAAGTAATTTTATGATTATTTGATTGTGTGTATTAGTATTTTAGTATTTTACGGGTCTCGAGACGTTCGGGCAATTTTTAGCTGAGTGAGGTTTCGCCTAGTTAAACGGGGGATAAAAACGAATAAAGGGTACAAATGAATGAATTTTAATTAATTTAATTAATTAGTTGGCGAGACAAGGCGAGACTACGCGCGCTACGGGAGTCGGGGCAAGATAAGACGGACCGCAGAATGTTGTTTGAACACGGGAGTTAGTTAATTATGCATTTCACGAACTATGGGATATAACTTGTTAAAGTGACATAACTCAAATGAGGAGAGCCATGAGATTTACATTGAGATGTGTGTGTATGTTGAGATGTGATAAAGGGGTAAAAGACCCATAAGGGTAACTGTTTTGAAGAGTGAGAAAAGAATGTTGAAGGGCAAAAGGGTCATTTGACTCATTTAGTCATATATATATAACGTTTTAACAAAAAAACCCTACACACTATTCATCTTCTTCTTCAAGTAGTGCCGCCACCCCTCCTGCTCACCCCACTCGACCTCACCGGAGCTGACGCCGAAGGTCCGTCACCTCTCTCTCTCTCTCATTCACGGTCTCACTTCATCTTCCTCATCTCACTGCCACCCTCCACCTCTTCTCATCGTCGACGAACCGGCACTGGTCCCCGGGACCTCAGTAGTGGACGAGCTCACCGGAGATCCGTCACTCTTTCTCAGTTTGTTCTATCTCTCGGTTTGTTCTCTCTCACACTCTCTCCCTTTCTCGGTCCATTCCTCCCTGCCTTGGCCAAGCATACCACCGGTTGTCGGAGGTCCAGAGGTGGTTGAGGTTCACCTCTCTCGCCGGAGATCTTCCTCTCTCCCTCTCTCCCACTCTTTCTCTCTTTTCTCACTGTTTTTCATTATTATTTTGAAACTCTTTTCGTGACTGTGTCGCTACTTCGTGTCTACTGTTGCGGTGGTTGCTGCCATGAATCGGGGACTGGTTGAAGATTACACACGGTGGCTCACCGGAGTCTTGACGGTCCCGGAGCACCCCAACCTCGGGGCATATATGTAGAGGCATTGTTTTGTGTGTATTAACTGCTCTATCGAGGGAGTGCTCTGTTTATGCTCTCATCGAAACTGCCGAGGTCGGCGACACTGCTGGCCGGACCACCACCGGTGGGGGCAGTCACGGATCTTGCCAATGTCCTTGATGGTCTCTCGTAACCTTTGGTGCGTCTAAAATACTATTAATGTTGTTATTTGGTCGAAGATTTAGATTGTTGGTTTTATCGGGTTTTAATCGTTGTGTTGTATGGTTATCGACTTGTGGTTGAGCGTGCCTCGACTTTCCCATGCCACAGTGGTACTCTCTCGATGTCGGACAACGTCAACAAGTCACCATAGAATCTCGATCTCGGTTATGGTTCGATGATACGTTGTTATGAAGTTTCATGCATTTGAGGATGTTTTGAGGATTTCTTATAAGGCGTTACTTGAATATGATTTTGTGTTTCGGTTCTAAGTGAAGACGTCAATAAGGCGTGTATTTGTTTGTATTTTGTGACGTCTGTGGAGAATGTGTTTCATGTGGTGGCTTGTGTTGAAGTTTTGAGGTCATAGGGACATTGGTATGTGTGGGCGGCGTAGTATGTGTACATGTATACTTCACACCGCGCAATGAGTTGTTTGTGTCGTAATTTCACGGCAAATTGTATGGTGTGAGTGTTTCGTTTCGTTTTGACCCTACGTTGTGTATAACTTGGTCCATGGGTGTTTGAACGTCGCATGCTAAGGGTTTATGTATTGCGAATGGTTATGACATCGTGGTCACGTTGCCAGTCCTCGAGGCCATGGCGTGACCTATTTACGACTGAGCCGAGCCTAAGATGTGTGATTAGGCTTACATACGTTATGGTTTTCAACCCGAGAGAGAGTATCCATTCTCCTATTAAATTGTCGAGTTGTTTTGAGTCCTTAAAACACTTGGGAATACGCTAGGGTTTAACATAGGGTTTAGTTAATGACTCGATCCATTAATTAGAGTTTCCATCCTTGTCAGGTAGCGCGAAACTCGGTAATACGCGTTAGGATTCACGAGAGTGGTTATTTACGGGTTGCGTTGTCAAGTAAGTACACTTGCCTTAAAAGTTTGTGTATGATTTGTAAGCCAGTAAGAAAATTCCATGTGATTCATTATCATTTATTCAGTCTTGTTATGCTTTATTATTGGTATTCCATTCCATTCCTTGTTGTGTATTTCCCGGCGTAAGTGTTTCGTCTCAAAAGTACTAGGACCTGCACTAGAGGGATAAAATGCGGGCACTCATGTACAGGAGTGTGTGACCACCCTTAGTGACTGCGTGACACCGAGTACTGGGTGGGTGGGTTTGAGTCCCTCCCATCATAGCTGTGCCTTCGCTTGTGTCGATGCCCGGGAAGACCTCGCGAGGTCTTCGCCGTTATGCTATGATTTGGACCACTTATGAGCCTCTTTTGATTCCTTGGAATACATTTGACTTTCGATTGATATCTATTAGTCTGTTTATCATGCACTTGATCTGTTTAAATTCCTGTCTTTCTATTACCGCATGATATTTATACTGTTTTACTTGTTATATCATGAATTACTGTTATCTTCTTCTGGTATTACTTTCAATTTTTCTCAAGTTGCTCACTGTCTAGTTTGTGACGGTGGGTGCAGATAAAGTAGAGTGCGGTAGAGGCAAGGAGCCCTGTTTAGGCGATTTTTGTGAGGATTAGCGGCCGGATTTGGAGACTATTTAGTAGGTTTTATGTTTTGCTTATTTGTATATCGTTTCATACTTACGTTTTTTTTTGGGATTATTGAACTTGGCATTTTTGGTAAGACTGGTATCATGTATATATGCTTATTGAATTGTACATGAATACTCGGTGTTTTCCACATTTATAGAATTCCTATATTCCCTTGATTGGGTTATTTCCCCTTTGTTATAATTGTTTAGTCTTCCGTTGTGCATTATTGCAATAACTTTTTCATAAATTGTATAATTGAATGATTGGAGGCTGACTAGGCTCGTCAGGCTTCCGAGTGATGACTCGAGGCCTGCATGGGTCTAGGCTGGGCGTACCCAATTGCACGGAAAAATTGGGGCAGTCACAGTTGGTATCAGAGCGCAAGGTTATATAGACCTGACTCTTGATTTAAATTCATAAAACACAAGCCATTTAAATCAGCGGAAGTTAGGAATGGTTGAACTTAGAGTGGAAACCCTGTGATCCTTTTATAAACTTAGATGGGGGAATTGGGGATAAGTCGGATTTAACTTCGTACATATTATGTTAGTTGTGTGTACTATATGGTACGTGGTAGCTATGTATTGATCCGAAGTATCGCTCTCTTGGTGCAGACAGCGATGGCGGATCAAGCAGGTCCGAGCGACGACAGTGGGACAGCTGATTCTCGGTTTGTTACTTTGGAGGAGTTTCGCGCTTGGAAACGGAGATTTGAGGATCTAGTGCGGTCTCTGACGACACCCGCACTGACTATCGCGACACCATCAACCCCGACCACACCTATTCCACCCATTTCGACTACTCACGGGACAGAGACGCCAGTGGCTACAGCTTCCACAACATCGATTCCGATTACAGTGATGCCAAGGACGGCAGTTACACATATATCCCAGACGGAGGTTGTTACACATCCGATCCAGACTGAGGAAACACCAATGACACCCGTAGCTGCTGCAGAGACTACTCCAGTCACTCATCTGGAGAAGAGTCCCAGAGCCACTGCTGAGGCGAGGCAGTGGAGAGAGTTAAAGAGGCACGATCCAGTCAAGTTTTTTGGTGGCACAGACATAGCCGCGACAGAGCTATTCCTAAAGAATCATGAGAAGATTCATACCATCATCGCGACTGAGGACTACATGAGGGCGACGATTTCTTCATCTATGCTACAGGGGAAGGCAGATGATTGGTGGACGACTATCGTCACTACTCGAGGCATTCTGAGAGACTGGATTGACTTCAAGACCTAGTTTAACCAAAAGTACTTCCCGCCGACTATTCTTCGGGCGAAGAGGAATGAGTTCATGGCACTGAGGTAGAGTACCGATGAGTCAGTGATGAACTATATAGGCAAGTTTATTTCACTGCTACCTTATGCTGGAGGATTCGCATATACTGAGACTAATTGAGTCTACTACTTTACCAAGGGTCTACTACCCGTAGTCGGAGGATTTGTCGTTAAAACTGAGCCAGAGAGCTTGCAGAGAGCATACGAGCGCAGTTTAGCGAGGGAGAGTTACTTGCTCACGCATCCGAATGAGGTTAGGGCGAACAGAGCTGAGACCCGATCAGATAGTCACTATCAGCAGGACGGGAAGAGAAAGATGAGCAGATGGGGTAATCGTGAGCACATGACGTAGAGTGTAGGATCTGTTGCACAGCAGACCACGCGACTGGTACCGATCGTTCCACCCGTGCCGAGTTTTACCAGTCATCCACCGCAGCTTAGTTGACATGACCAGCAGTCGTAGAAGCAGACTACTGAGAGTAGGGATGCTGACCGAGGAGACAGGTAGAGGAATACGCAGAGGTCTAGTCAGACCCAGACTCATGGTTCTGCACAGGGACGAGGCCAGAGCCAGACTCAGAGATCGCAGGATACTCGTACGTGTTACAGATGCGGACAGGTCGGCCACTTTCAGAGGGAGTGCCCTCAGCCAGCGAGATCACCACCACAACATCACCAACCCGACTGAGGGAGCGTGTTCAGCCGCTATCGAGAGCGGACTGGGGGCGTCCAGACATATTGATGAGGGTATGATTTTCATTTGCGGTACTTGCACGCATATCATGTTCGATTCAAGTTACGTCGATTCCTTGATTGTTGTGTGTTTGGTAGACATGTTAGGGTTGTAAACTCGTTAGACGTAGCAGACCTCAATCCTAGTCATGGTTGTCAGGATGCGATATACCTGAATGTGCATAGTCTTGACATTTCGGTAGTGTTAGGGGGCTACGAGTCGCTAGTAGACATACGAGTACTAGAGTTGTTAGAGTTCAAAGCCTTGGTTGGTGCGAACTAGTTATAAACATTACGTGCTTTGATTGGTTGATACGAGAAGATGAATGGGAGATCTTTGTAAGTTTCATATGTGCTGGACCGAGTCAGAGGCGTTGGCTTGAGTTCTTGAAGGACTACGACTTATTGTTTGAGTACCATCTGGGGAAGACCAATGTTGTTGTTGATGCTTTAAGCCGCAAAGGATTTGATGCTAAGGTAGTCATGTGTCAAAGAACCTATGAGCCTGGTTTACGTGAGGCAGCCGAGTTGATGAGTTCAGCGGACGTGCCAACGACTACCAGGACACAAATACGTGATCAAACGATGTTGCAGACCGTCTCATTTGGCATTGTGCGCGAGAGACATTAAGATGATGCGTCATACCAGCGGTGCAGTAAGATGGTGGATAGTTCAGATTGCCCAGACAAGAGTCGGTCGACAGACTCATGCTAGAGGTATCGTGGGTGACTGGGGTTTCCATTGGTGGCTGATGCGTGTGATGAGGTATTTCAAGAGATTCACCGTTCCCGTTTTGTTATATATCCGGGTCGACTTAAGATGTGTGCTGACATGCGACATCTCTTTTGGTGGCCAGGGATGATTTCCGCGGTATCGGAGTTGTTCGAGCGTATGACATGCCAGCGCGTAGAGGCTGGGCATCGACGACCTGGAGGACTAATGCAGCCCCACCCATTTTTTTGATGGAAGTGGGAACATATTGATATGGATTTTGTTAGTGGTTGCCCCAATCTCCTCGTGGTCATGATAGCATCTGGGTAATTGTGAATAGATTTACTCGAGACTTAAGAGTGCCCATGAGGGGTAGAAGAAATACTTAACGAGTATCACGATGAGCTTCAGTATGATTCGGGGAGATTATAGATACCTGAAGGGTTACGAACGGGTCGGAGTCAAGGACTGACTCACTCGAAGTTTTATCGGTCTCTTCAGGATTTGTGAAGAGGAACAGTAAAGTCGTTAGTTTAGTTTACTTAATAGGTAAATTTCGGGGACGAAATTCTAATAAGTGGGGGAGACTCTAACAACCCCAAATTTTTAACTGACTTGTGTTGCACTTGTTAGGATTGTGACCCGGCTACGTGAATACTGGACAATATTTCAAATTTTGGGAGTTGACACTGAAGTAATTTTATGATTCTTTGATTGTGTGTATTAGTATTTTAATATTTTACGGGTCTCGAGACATTCATGCGATTTTTAGCTGAGTGAGGTTTCGCCTAGTTAAATGGGGGATAAAAACGAATAAAGGGTACAAATAAATGAATTTTAATTAATTTAATTAATTAGTTGGCGAGACAAGGCGAGACTACGCGCGCTACGGGAGTCGGGGGAAGATAAGACGGACCACAAAATGTTGTTTGAACGCAGGAGTTAGTCAATTATGAATTTCACGGACTATGGGATAGAACTTGTTAAAGTGACACAACTCAAATGAGGAGAGCCATGAGATTTACATTGAGATGTGTGTATGTTGAGATGTGATAAAGGGGTAAAAGACCCATAAGGGTAACTATTTTGAAGAGTGAGAGAAGAATGTTGAAGGGCAAAATGGTCATTTGACTAATTTAGTCATATATATAACATTTTAACAAAAAACCCTACACACTATTCATCTTCTTCTTCAAGCAGTGCCGCCACCCCTCCTGCTCACCCCACTCGGCCTCACCGGAGTTAACGTCGGAGGTCCGTCATCCCTCTCTCTCTCTGCTCACACGTTTCTCTCTCTCTCTCTCCCTTTCTCTCTCACTCACGATCTCACTTCATCTTCCTCATCTCACCGCCACCCTCCACCTCTTCTCACCGTCGACGAACCGGCACTGGTCCCCGGGACCCTAGCAGTGGACGAGCTCACCGGAGATCCATCACTCTCTCTCAGTTTGTTCTCTTTCACACTCTCTCCCTTTCTCGATCCATTCCTCCCTGCCTTGGCCGAGCATACCACCGGTTGTCGGAGGTCCAGAGGTGGCTGAGGTTCACCTCTCTCGCGGAGATCTTACTCTCTCCCTCTTTCCCACTCTTTCTCTCTTTTCTCACTGTTTTTCTTTATTGTTTTGAAACTATTTTCGTGACTGTGTCACTGCTTCGTGTCTACTATTGCGGTGGTTGCTACCATGAATCGGGGACTGGTCAGAGATTACACACGGTGGCTCACCGGAGTCTTGACGGTCCCGGAGCACCCCAACCTCGTGGCATATGTGTAGAGGCGTTGTTTTGTGTGTATCGACTGCTCTATCGAGGAAGTGCTCTGTTTATGCTCTCATCGAAACTGCCGAGGTCAGCGATGCTGCTAGCCAGATCACCACCGGTGGGGGGCTGTCACAGATCTTGCCAATGTCCTTGATGGTCTCTCGTAACCTTTGGTGTGTCTAAAACACTATTAATGTTGTTATTTGGTCGACGATTTCGTGTGTTGGTTTTATTAGGTTTTAATCGTTGTGTTGTGTGGTTATCGACTTGTCATTGAGCATGCCTCGGCTTTCCCATGCCTCAGTGGTACTCTCTCGATGTCGGACAACGTCAGCAAGTCACCATAGAATCTCCATCTCGATTATGGTTCGATGATACGTTGTGATGAAGTTTCATGTATGTGAGGATGTTTTGAGGATTTCTTATAAGGCGTTACTTGAATATGATTTTGTGTTTCGGTTCTAAGCGAAGACGTCAATAAGGCGTGTATTTGTTTGTATTTTGTGACGTCTGTGGAGAATGTGTTTCATGTGGTGGCTTGTGTTGAAGTTTTGAGGTCATAGGGACATTGGTATGTGTGGGCAGCGTAGTATGTGTACATGTATACTTCACGCCACGCAATGAGTTGTTTGTGTCGTGATTTCGCGGCAAATTGTATGGTGCGAGTGTTTCCTTCCATTTCGACCCTATGTTGTGTATAACTTGGTCCATGGGTGTTTGAACGTCGCATGCTAAGGGTTTATGTATTGCGAATGGTTATGACGTCGTGGTCACGTTTCCGGTCCTCGAGGCCATGGCGTGACCTATTTACGACTGAGCCGAGCCTAAGATGTGTGATTAGACTTACATACGTTATGGTTTTCAACCCGAGAGAGAGTATCCATTCTTCTATTAAATTGTCGAGTTGTTTTGAGTCCTTAAAACACTTGAGAATACGCTAGGGTTTAACCTAGGGTTTAGTTAATGACTCGACCCATTAATTAGAGTTTCCATCCTTGTCAGGTAGCGCGAAACTCGGTAATACGAGTTAGGATTCACGAGAGTGGTTATTTACGGGTTGCATTGTCAAGTAAGTACACTTGCCTTAAAAGTTTGTGTTTGATTTTTAAGCCAATAAGAAAATTTCATGTGATTCATTATCATTTATTCAGTCTTGTTATGCTTTATTATTGGTATTCCATTCCATTTCTTGTTGTGTGTTTCCCGGCGTAAGTGTTTCGTCTCAAAAGTACTAGGACCTGCACTAGAGGGATAAAATGCGGGCACTCATGTACAGGAGTGTGTGACCACCCTTAGTGACCGCGTGACACCGAGTACTGGGTGGGTGGGTTTGAGTCCCTCCCATCATAGCTGTGCCTTCGCTTGTGTCGATGCCCGAGAAGACCTCGCGAGGTCTTCGTCATTATGCTATGATTTAGACCACTTATGAGCCTCTTTAGATTCCTTAGAACGCACTTGACTTTCGATTGATATCTATTAGTCTATTTATCATGCACTTGATCTGTTTAAATTCCTGTCTTTCTATTACCGCATGATATTTAGACTGCTTTACTTGTTATATTATGAATTACTGTTATCTTCTTCTGGTATTACTTTCAATTTTTCTCAAGTTGCTCACTGTCTAGTGTGCAAATAGAGCAGAGTGCGGTAGAGGCAAGGAGCCCTGTTTAGGCGACTTTTTGTCAGGATTAGCAGCTGAACTTGGAGACTATTTTGTAGGTTTTATGTTTTGCTTATTTGTATATCGTTTCATACTTATGTTTTTTTTAGATTATTGAACTTGGCATTTTTGGTGAGACTGGTATCATGTATATAGGCTTATTGAATTGTACATGAACACTCAGGGTTTTCCACGTTTATAGAATTCCTATATTTCCCTTGATTGAGTTATTTCCTCTTTGTTATAATTGTTTAGTCTTTCGCTGTGTATTATTGCAATAACTCTTTCATAAATTGTATAATTGAATGATTGGAGGCTGACTAGGCTCGTCAGGCTGCCGAGTGATGACTCGGGGCCTGCACGGGTCTAGGCCGGGCGTACCCAATTGCACGGGGAAATTGGGGCCGTCACAACGTGATTTAGTTGTGATGATATGTACGGGGTGAGAGTTCTCCACCAGATTGTTGGGGACTTTGCACTCGCGTAGGGGCTTAGAAGAGATTTTGTCCTTAACTCCAAGCCTTTGTGGAGATTCTGTCCTCGGCTCAAACGACTTTGATTGGTCGGGACCACTTGTGCCTTTCCTTTGTATTCCGGGACACTCAATTTCGATTGATCATTCATCTATTTATAATCTTTATATATTTATGCGCTCTCTGTCCTTTCTTTCTATCTGCATGAATTGACTGCTTAATTTATTTATTTCGAAATACTGTTTATTGTTGTTCCTGCTTGGCGTTATTTACTTGGACTCATCATTCTTGTGTTTGATCGAGTGCAGATCTGCAATTTAGTAAGGGGAAGGCTGTGTAGCTAGGCGAGTTACTTTGAGCGGCCTCTCCTCTGCTTGACATAGGTGACCTTTTGGTATATTATCTACTTACATTGTTTTTGAACATGGGGTTATGGGTTAAGAGATTGTTTGTATATTTATGATATGGATGATACTCTCCTTTGTTTCGCATGATATATATTATTTACAGGGTTTCCACAGCTTAGGTTTTGTCCTAACTTAGAGCTTTGGAGGTTGATTGATTAGTTGAAGTTTATTGCTTCTGCTTTATACTTTGATAACTCACTAATTAATTGAATTCACTTTTAAATGCTTTATAAATGATTGAATGGTAAGGATAGGCTTACTAGGTTTGCATGACTCAGCAGGACTGGCTCAGGGGTTCGTGCGGGTCTAGGCCAAGTGGCGCCCGATTCTAGGATTGTGGAACTTGGGGCCGTCATATATTTACTCCCTA
This sequence comes from Stephania japonica, assembly GCA_039657345.1. Taxonomy (NCBI): domain Eukaryota; kingdom Viridiplantae; phylum Streptophyta; class Magnoliopsida; order Ranunculales; family Menispermaceae; genus Stephania; species Stephania japonica. The sequence continues at coordinate 41,945,039 of CM077559.1, forward strand.
CCTCTTTTTCGAGGGATTTGTATCCTTTGAACCAACAAGTTTTTTACACCTTAAATGTTTTGTTGGTTCTAATGCATTTTGCTGCATAGGGACATCATTTCATATATGAACCTTTAATGGTAGAACATACGAGATTGTCACCTTTTTATATTAGTGATTGCATCAAGAAATTGATTCATAATGTGTCGCTAATGAATGATCATTTGAACTTCAAGTTCATATCAAAATGCAACAATCTTGATATGTTTCAAGCAATTTCACGCTATTCTTTTTTAATCGGCTTTATATATCTCCCCCTAATGGTGGGAAAATTGCTTCATCCAAGTGACAATCAATAAAACTTGTTGTAAACAAATCCCTTATTAGCGGCTTAAGGCATTATAAAATTGTTCGAAACCAGCATAAATCAAAAGTTTTCTTTGTAAACTAAATTTAGTTTTATTTAAGCATATGAAATAGAACATAAACTTTATAATTGAAAAACTCAAATGTGAGATATTTCGTTGTTCATCTAAAATGAGTTGTAAAGAACTTTAAATGAAGTAAATATGTTGTGTAAATGTCTTAAAACTAAAATCAGTAACTTAATATTTTTATTTTATTTTAAATGAATTGAATGCATTGTCTTAGCCAATATAAGTTAAAAATGTATAAACATGTATGCGGCACTTAGCCAATGCATGAGTTGAAAATATTTACGATAAGAATGAATAAGCCCATATGTTTTCATAAATAAGATATAATTAAGCAGAAAATGGGGTTTTCCACTTCGGGATGATTTAACCAACAATTTTCCTTGAGACTAACAACGCAACTGTAATTACTAGTTGATAAAATCTTTTGGTTCCACAATTGATGCCCACGCCAATTATCAATATTATTTGCGTAATTGATGATCATAGATGATCAAATCAATCATTTCACCGTATGAATGTCATTGGATCATATGACGAATTTTATCTCAATATGCCTTATTCACTTAAAATCCAAAAGACAAAGCTGAGAATTTAAATTCCAGATGAAACAAATTCATATCGAGTAACTTCTGGATATGGCATCGACAACATTATAGTTGTACCAGATATTGATGATCATTAGCATCTGTTAAGTTTAGATTTGAGAAATACTCTTTATATTGTAGTGTATATATAATACAATAAGCAAGACATGCATTATTCATCTTTATTTAGCTCGTGGTTTGAACACATACATCTTAATGTGTCTCAATTTTTATTGAGCTATTTTCAATAATAAAATTCATAATTTTGCCTTGATTTTGAAGGCATGGTAAAATATCAAAAATATTTGGGTATAATACATATGACAATATTTAGGCAGCATAGGCTTTCGTACTTGACAAAAAATGTCACATGCAATTCTTAGCACTCATTGTCAATACTAATTTGCCCTTTCTAGTGGTGCACCACTTTTATTCTCTTACCAGATCTTTTCACCTTTTTCACATCTATAAATTTGTTATTGCGACCATGGTCATTATATGCAACATATACTTCCTCATTTGAAGCTAAACTAATTGGACGGGAACGATATTATATTTATAATATCTCATTATTTTACCCAGCTACCGTGAGACAAGAAATCAATCCATAATATTTATTGAATTGACGTGTGCGCTTGCTATTTGTTGCAATAAAAAATCGAGGTGGGCCACGTGACCTTCTTATTATTGTCTCATCGGTTATATTTCCACATAGCCTCAATATAGAGGTAATTAAAATTGTGGAGTTATAATTAATATTTGATTGATTAAATTTTATAGCTTGAAATCCAAATTACTCATTTTGAGCTTTTACCATTTTTGGTATTTATATATATAGCTCCATAAGGTGAAAGGATATCATAAAGTGAATTGTCCACTTCTCAAATCTCTATTGAAAAATCGGCAAATGAATTGTACTTAACACACAACCTTGCATAGATGCTTTATACATTAATCATAGCATCTAATTGTTACGACAAACGATTCTTTTCAGTATTATAGTAAGGTAACAAATTCAACTATAGTTGACTAATACTTTGAAAAATAGAGATAAAATAATTAGTTTTTCTAAGTATATATTCACAACTTGATTAATTATATACAAAATATATTACTTGTATGAGTTGGTAGGACAGCTTCCAGGTTGGGTGGTGAGACAAAAATCTACTTAAAAACTATGCCTCCTTGAACGGGATAACCCGTCTCCTTTCAATGTTTAGGTTTATTGGGGACAGAGCTTACCCACTATCAACTCAAACTATAGTATTATTTGTATTATAACAATCAAGAATATAACGTAATTAATCGTTTGTAATTTCATGGGAAAACTATGTCACATACTAATTTTTGATTTAAGATGTAGAAGATGGTACAAGACGTAACTACAAAGCATACTTTCATAGTTGGTGTGACATTTTATATAATGAATATGCATAAATAATAAATATCAATATTAACAATGTACATGACATTGTTATGCCAAATAATTAACTTGATTATGAACAACTTAAAGTCAATAATCATGCATCTTCTACCTTTCAACTTATACATTGTTATATATATTTTTATTTAAAATAGCGTATGTTTATATATATGTTTATATAAAAAAGTGACTCACTCATAATTCTAAGGATATGAACTGTAGTAAAATAGAAATAACTAGAACTTGATTATTTAACTTGCATAGAGTCATGACTTTACCTTCCTTTTTTTTGTTATTTATAGAAAATGACTTTTCCATCGACATATACATATAAGTTACTCATTCATTGAAGTGTCTTTATTTCGCCTAAATGGAGGCAAATCTTTAAGCTAGCAATAAGTGTGTGATTGAAAGTTGATACACAAGTGTTGCACTGAGAATGATGACTTTACACATAGAGCATATAAGTGAAGGATGCATTCCCAATTTGTCATGACGTTAGTATCAATTTGTCATGTCAATGAGTCTTCCATATGTTTACAAAAAAAAAAAAAAAAAAAAAAAAGTCTTCCATATGACATGCACACCCATAATTAACGTCACATGTATTCCATTAAAGTTCATTCATGTTTAGAACAATAAAACAAAAAAAATGACCACTCTTATACCAACAGTTGCTGCGCATAGTGTGTGCATCTTGATAAAATGAACAATTGATTAACATAATTAAAACAAATATAATTTGACTGCTCCAAAGTATATATCTATACATAGTTATCTAGCAGTGATGATGAAAAATATTGTTTAACAGAGCATTGAAAATGTAGGTGATGATCATGCATATTCAACATTAAAACATGAGTTTAGAACACAATTGACAAAGTCACCGAAAAAACTTTTCAAACTCTTTTTCAGTTGGACTTGTTCGATTAAGAGATTTTAATAAGAGTTAACCAACACCACTAAATCAAATTAATATAAATTATATCTTTCTAGCTTTGTCTCCTTACCAAGTCTTCTTGAACTTCATGAAGATCACCTTTGTACTAAAGCAAGCTCGTGCTGATAACGTGTTGTAAATTAAGTTGGGACTTCAACAATGAACTTGTAGAACTAAGACAAAGAAAAGATAAACTACAAACTACAAGAACAAGTAGATAAGAGGAAACAAGAGAGAAGAGAGCTAGAGTTGAGAATGTAAAGTTATATACAATTTGGTGTATTTTTACAATGAGGTTGACACCCTTTATATAGATCATTTGGTGACGATGATAAATGTACTTAGAAAATGTTTACGAGTAACACATACGCCACATGTCATACAACTTTTTATAAGTAACATTGACAATACATAAAATAATGAGTACATTGGATATAAATATAAGTAAGAGCCATACTTGATGCTACCACTCAATATGAGAGCGAATAGATTTGGTATGCCCCTGAGTAGTAGATGAATTTTTGTAGGAATTTAGTCAAACTCTATAACGCACGGGGAATTTAGTTCAACTCTCGTCTGAGTCGAGCAAACTCAGCTCTACCATATCAAGCCCTCTCGCATAAAAGGTCAAAGCTGCTGCTGTCTAATAGACGATCTGCACTGCACGAACTTCATCGTCTCCGCGTCGGTTGCCCTGTTTTGTTTTTTTTTTTTTCTTTGGCGACTCAGAGAATCGCCATTAGAGTGGCCTCAACATCACACAACACCTTTCGATCCCCTTTTCCAATCTCTCTCGCTTATCGTTTCGCGTCAATTCCTCTATCAACGTCGATCTTTCAGGTTCGCATTGATTTCCTTGCATTTCAGATCTTATTAGGGTTTTCGTTCTACATGGCGTACACAATCGGATGAACTGTTTTCTTTTCTTCCTTTTCAATTGCGATCGAACTACGCTAAGTTTGGGCGAAATTGGGCGTTATTTCTGTTCAATTTTGTGTTTTGAAGATAAAAGTGTGTGAATGATAGAAATTTGGGGGTTTTGTAGGGTTGCGATGGCGGCGTCGGAAGAGAACAGCTCGCTTTTCCCAATCTTTATCTTGACTATCATGGCACTGCCTTTGGTGCCTTATACAATAGCCAGGCTGTGCCGGGCAGCTTCGAAGAAGACCAAGACCATTCACTGTCAGTGTTCTTCGTGTTTGCGCTCCGGGAAGTACCGCAAGTCTATATTCAAACGGGTGAATTCTCTTTTTTTTTGTTCCCTGTTTAGAATTTTTACTTATTTGATGGAATTCGCGTTGTTTATAGTTGCTTCTGCATTAGTAGCGTATTTGGGTCGTAATTAATTATTAATATTCCCTTTTTTGCTTCTGCAGATCTCTAATTTCTCGACTTGCAGCAACTTGACCCTTGTGCTACTTTGGATCATCATGGGGATCTTGGTTTACTACATTAAACATATAAGTCGCGAGGTATTTTAGACTTTCTTAAGTGTTTCAAATTGCATGTTCACATTTGTAACAAAAAATACATGGAAGCTATTGCAAGTTTCTTCACCATGTAAATTCTTTGTTAGAATGAAAGAGTTAGTAAAAGATATTTTTTTGAGGGTCAAAGAAGAAAGGACTGGCCAAAGACTCTCTAGTGAGATGCATGAGGCTGCACTTGCCAAAGGCAAGGTTGGGGGTTCAACACATGTTGGAGTCAAGGGTGTTGGAATTAAGTTAGTAAAAGAGATTTCGTCAAGAATCGAAGAAGAAATGTGATGGGGTGAACCTACACCAACAAATAATCTATCCCTCTCGTGTCGCCAAATAAGAACCACAACTTCAATATGAGCAATCCAACAAGTAAAGATCAGTGGAAATGTGGGAATCAAACTATAACCCACAAGATTTTTAACGTGGAAACCTTCTCAAAGTGAGAAGTAAAATCACGAGGTGACTAACACTTATAAGAGCTCTCCACTACTAAGTCCTCTCTGATACAAATTAGAGGCATGAATATCAACAAAGCATCAAGACAACAAGAATATCTTGGTAACAAGCACCAATACTTGAGAAATGGGAAGTAATCACCTAAAGAGGGCAAAATGAGATCCTTGAGAACTATGTCAATCCATAACTCCCAACTTGATCTCTACCAATGATGACGAAGAGCTTAGCATTGTGAACTCCCCCTTCGAATCTCGCCCGAAACGGAGTCCATTTGGCCTTCCAATCAAGCAAGATTGCATGAAACTAGGGCTTCAAGAGCTCTCAAAACACTCTCTCTCTCTCTCTCTCTCTCTCTCTCTCTCTCCATAAAGCAAATCGTTGCTTTAAGGAGGTGGGCATAATGACAAGTTTGCCCTTCTAATTGGGTTGAAAAACCCAACAAAATGACTAGCCAAAGACTCTGTAGTGAGATAAATGAGGCTTCACATGCCAAAGGCAAGGTTGGGGGTTCGACTCATATTGGAGTTAAGGGTGTTGTAATTAAGTTGGTATCTTATCATAAAAAAAAGATGAAAAAAGTGTTTTCTGGAGGAACTTGGTCATTAGATATTAAAAGATAAAATTAGTAAATGCATTTCAGAGGTGCTTCTCTGTGTCATCATAGGCTCTTGGTCCACTACATTAAATGTTAAATATATTGAGTCCTTAGGTAGATTTTACTCTAGCACTTCCTTACTTGTGTGTTTCTCACTGTAGGTACAATCTCAAGCTAATATCATTGATGGAAATTGAAATTATTATGTAAAATTTTGTTTGTTTTTTTTTTCATGTTTTTTTTTGTTGATGTTAATGCAAAATTTTGTTTGTTAGTAGTAATTATGACAAGCTTTGTCTACGTGTGTTTTAAAAGAGATTTTTTTTTTCTTTAGAATAAAAGTGGAATTTCCATGAACCCCATACAATTATGTATTCTTATGGTCCATTTAGCCCACCCCTTTACTTTGAACTATTCCGTTTAAAGTGTAATTTGCATTTCACAGCATTCCATTATTTCACTGATTTTATTATAGATTGAATAAATGATGAGCATTATTCCCACAATTGAGATTGGTCACACTAGCATGCATGAGATTGTTTTTAAAAGTACTTATACATACCATAAACTTTATTCTTTGCCTGTCTTTTTTTTTGTTTTCTCTCTTTTGTTTCTTGAGAGGAAACTTATACTGTTGCTTGATTATTAAGCTCAACCAACTTTTCAATGGAAACACTAGTAGATTGGCTATTTGCTACCCACCCAGCTCCTTTTAATTCTTTCATTCGAAAAAGTTTGTCATCCGTCCCTATAAATTCTCTCACTCTTTTACTCTTTTGCGCAACATGCAACAATGAGGTGATAAAAACTATTGTGAACTTTTTGTTGGGGAAAGTCCAATGTGTTCACTCTTCTTAGCATGACGAGTGCTCCAAATTTATTTTAGTAGAAATAAAGGCCTACCACAAAGTCTTAAGATAAGGGATTGATGGGGTGTTAGGGATGTCGATATGGTGAACTTAAGAGAAAAGTATCCTGAAGTATCAAGGTTCCTAGTTTAATTAACTTTTATGATATGGGTTAGGTCTAAAGGTCTTTAAGATATGGATGAAATGATTGTGCTTTTCATTCTCTCTATTTTGGGTTGTCTAATGAAATTCCAATTTGGGTTTTCATTTGTGAAAAAGGTTTGAGGATATATTGGAAAAGTAGGATATATGTTTTTAATTGACATTTGAGATTCTATAAGGCCTGGGGGCATTTTTGCTAGGTTAATGAATCCTATTCCATAATCTTCCCAATACCTACCCTTACTTTCATCCTTGACTTTTGAGAGTAATTTGATTAGAGAAGATTGTAAGATTGGGCGCAAACAGTTTCCATGGGCTCCTGTGTGTAATACTGTGGAGCTGCTTTAAACTTTTATTAAACTTTTAAGTATGATGCTTGCTTCCGAAGATTATTAATGGCTAACCTGCCTTTTTAGATTGGTTTTTGCATGCTCTTCCATTTTATATGTGGTACTTTGTTCCCTTCATCCTTCTCCATAGAGAGCTTTTGATTATGTTGGGCTTACAATCATGTTGGCCATCTCATAGGTAATTTGAAGATAGAATGATAGGAAGTTGGTGGGGCACTTAAACCTCTTTCCATTGATAGAAGGTTATTAATGCTACTGTTTGTTTGTCAGTTCGAGTCTTTTGATTTGTACTCAATATTTTTTTCTTCAAATGTAATGAGATATACAATATTTATAGTGCGTTTGCGTGGGTGGTAGGTGGGCAATGATAGGCTGTTGCTGCACGCTGACAAGCTCTTTTAATTGTTCTTTGTTCTTTTCTTGGTGTGAATTATTTTTTGTTCCTTTACAACATACAAGTGTGTATTTTTGCTCAAAACATCGAACATCTAATTTCTCTACATGTTTTAGGCATTTGATAAACATTAGAATTCGATTTTTTTCATTTCTCTTACTATCATTGCTGGTGGGTCTATTTCTGATGTTATATTTTTGAAACATTAAAAGAACTTGAACCATAAAAGAGATACGGTCTACATAATTAATTTACATTGTTACAGACCCAACCATTTGAGCCATTCAATATTCTTGGATTAGAACCGGGCGCTTCAGATTCAGAAATAAAGAAGGCATATAGAAGGCTCTCTATTCAGTATCATCCTGATAAGAATCCAGATCCAGGTAGGAACTTTGTATTAAACCTTAGACTTTTAATTTGAATGCATTTTTTCCAACTGGAGGAATGAACAATTTTACTTACTAATGGTTGTTTTCTGCTATCAGAGGCCAACAAATATTTTGTGGAGTTCATTTCTAAAGCTTATCAGGCATTGACAGATCCAATATCACGTGAGAATTTTGAGAAATATGGCCATCCAGATGGCAGGCAGGTAGTTTATCTTCCTTTTCTGGGAAAATATCTTTCATGGGAAATATCAAGATGATGTTAGATCTTAAGAAAATGCATTTAGGATGAGTTGTTTGTTTCAGGAAGTTCTAATATTTATAAAGAGCGTGTGGAAAAAATGATCACTTTGTCTCTCATATGCAGGGTCTAAAAATGGGAATAGCTCTCCCTCAATTTTTACTAAATATTGATGGAGCATCTGGTGGAATACTCTTGCTTGGGATAGTTGGAGTGTGCATTCTTTTGCCCTTGATGATGGCTGTTATCTATCTATCAAGGTCATCGAAATATACTGGCAACTATGTCATGCATCAAACACTGTCAAATTACTATTACTATATGAAACCTTCTTTGGCCCCAAGGTATTGTTAGCTCTTCTTGGCGTTATTCCATTCTTTTGTTTTGATAGTTTACTAAGTTGTTTTTACTGGTAGATTTATCAGCCGTAATTTCCAAGGAGTATTTATGCATTTTTAATGTTACGTTAATGTTTATCTTTGCATCTTTCCCAACTAATTTGAGATTGAGGCCTTGTTGTTATTTTTTGACTATAAAGGATAGCACATTGTTCTTAAATCTTTTGGCGACCTAATTTTTTGTTGGATGCATTTTAAAGGCAATCTATAACTTGTCATACTTGAGCTAAGTTTATGGTTTTTATTATTACATCCAGTCCTCGTTTCATGTAGTAGTATATGTTCACCATAGAATAAATTAATTGGAAACAGAATGAAAAACCTCTTGTACTCGGTCGTGTGCATGTGAAAAGCGGTGTTTGATTCATTCAATATCCTGTATTCAATACTTTGTCTTTTCCTTACAATTGTTTTTTTACCTTACAGCAAGGTGATGGATGTCTTCATTAAGGCTCAAGAATATATGGAAATTCCAGTTCGCAGGAGTCAGGATGAACCTCTTCAGAAACTATTTGTGTTAGTGAGGAGTGAGTTGAACCTGGATCTTAAGAACATTAAGCAAGAGCAAGCAAAGTTTTGGAAGCAACATCCTGCCCTAGTTAAGGTAATTTTTTGCTCAAGTTCTTGGAGTGCAATCAATTTACGTTCCCATTCTAACTTCTGGTGCTGTGACATTTACATGCTTGTCAATTGTTCGTTGCAGACAGAATTGTTAATACAAGCCCAATTGACTCGTGAAGCTGCTGAGATACCAACAGCTTTGCAGGATGATCTTAGACATGTGCTTGAATTGGCACCTCGTCTCCTCGAAGAACTGATGAAGGTCATTTTATTTCTTGCAATTCAAGAATAAGATTTGTGATCTCTTCTTCCTAAATAAATGAGGAAATGCCTACTGGATTTTTTTATTTGGCTTCATGGATTTTTTTTCTCCCTACTGGATGAAGGAATATTTTTTTGGCCAGAAATGCAACATTTTTACTGACCTATGCGTTTTATTTTGAGCATTTAGACTCTATTCTTCATGAAACACTGTCACAATGTTAGATATATCTGACAGAATATTGCAGGAAAGTGCTATCTGTTTTTCGTCCCATCAAAAATTCTGTGGAGCTCATGTCTTGGACAATATTTAGGTTAAACGACTTAGGCTAGGAAACTTAATGCATAGCATGATTAATTATTTTCTAGGGAGATCTTGATGACTTATTCAGATATTAAATTAGAAACCCTAGACTTCTATACACTGAATAATCAGACCCCAGTAGACAATTATTGTGTGGCATCTCAGAAGGAGATCGAGATGACTTGTTCATATATCAAATTAGGAACACCCAGCTGTATACTCTGAAAATCCTGTACCAAGTAGTAAAATTTGTATAGCATCTCAGTAGCAGCTGTTGTAGCTAGCTCTTTGTTCTCTTGTTTTTTTAACAAGTGAGCTTGAGTATCAAGAGAGAGACTCCTGTGGGGCTTGGGAAGCTGCATAACTTGGAATATGACTGTGCTTAGTAGTCAGCGCTGCCATTTGCTTCTCAAATACCTGAGTTTACTCTCGTGGCTGGATGTTAGATCGGGTTTCTCTTCATGTTTCATCTCTAACAAAATCCTGATTTTCTTTGATACTGCATTCAGCATGATCACTTTATTTTGCATGATATTCTTTTTCTGTCAAGTATTGAAGTTTCAATCTGGCTTTTCTAGGCTTTTACTTACAGCTTCTCTATTCCTATGGTGATTCAGTAGTGTCTTGACTATTATTTTCTTCCGTACAGATGGCTACTATACCTCGCCCACCTCATGGCCATGGATGGTTAAGACCTGCAATTGGGACTGTTGAGCTCTCTCAAAGTATCATTCAGGTGCTTATTAACTGATCAGACAATAGGAATATAGGGATTTTTGTTGTATATTAGATTTACAACTGCGGTTATTTTAGTTTTTCCTCAGCCTCGTGGTCAACACTGGTTTTTGGGGATAGTCATTTATGCTGATTTATCATTAGTCCTCTGATCCATGTTCATTTTTCTAATGTTAAACAATTAAAGTTTGTTTTTCTTTGACAATGTAGTACAATTTAGCAACAAGTAATGACCCAAAAGGAACTATGAATTTCTAAATTTAGCATGAAATTTCTGATTATTCTTTTCGACCATTTGGTGGGGGCTTATGGGCTTTGAATCTTCTCATGTTACAGGCTGTTCCTTTTAGCGCAAGAAAAGCATCTGGTGGATTTGCAGAAGGTATTGCACCATTTTTGCAGCTTCCACATTTTAGCGAAAGCGTCATAAAAAAGATAGCTCGCAAGGTAAGCAGGATTTTTATTTGCTTAATTTCTTCAGTAACTATGGATTTGATAATCATTTCTTCAGTATTTTTATTTGCCTATGACTAAAATCACTTAAAACTTGAAAGTAGTTTAGGGAAGGCCAATTCAATATTGGGAATATTGTAAAACTTCGATTATACAACAACAACAAAGCCTCAAATCCGAACAGTTGGGGTCGGCTGCAGAGATCAAACTCCCCCAATCCACTAAATTTAATGTAGTTAATGGTGACCTTTCATAATCCATTTAAAGCATCTAAACTTACTGTAGGTCTACTCTTGTACCGTCTAAATTCTTCGGTTTCCAACTTTCTATTGTGTCGAGTTTTCTTAGTGGGGCATTTGTAGGACATCTTTGGATGTGTCCACGACACCGTAACCACCATTCCTAATTTTTTTTTTGTTGATTGGAGCTATTCCTACTTTTCTTTGAATCTAGGCATTTTGAGGATACAAGTTTTGTCAAGGGTTGAAGCACACTATAGAAGCTTGTTTTTGATCTGTAAGAGTATTCAATTTTGCAATATTATGCCTTAGAATTAGAATTAGATTTACCATTTATATAATCCTCGACAAAGTACATTCAATTTGAAGCAAAAGCATGCAATCAGTGGGCCAACATACATGGCTATTCTATGGGGATTATGGCATGAAAGAATTGCAGACTTATGAGGGCTAGCCGACATAGTTGAAGAGATGCGGAAAACTACAATAGACATGGTTGCTAGATGGGTTCCAAGTAAGGGCGAATCCAGAAAATCTTGTTGTGGGGGGTGGGGGTGGGGGTGGGTGGCAAGTTTCTCCTAATTTTTTTTCAAACAAATAATTATACTAGTAAAGAAAAAAATAATATAATAAATTAATAATCATAATAATTTGCAGTGTAAATAAAAAATACCACTAAATTCTGAATGAAAGGAGTTAAATCCTGTGATTTTACATTTTTGAAACACTGCAATATCTTTTTTCATCTATATCTGTAAATATGTCTTGCTCAATATAACACATCATTAAGTTGTTCAACCATTCATTACTTATCTTATTTTGCAATCTTGTCTGATAATGTTCATTGCCGAGAAAACTCTTTCAACCATTGTAGTTGCCACTGGTAAGATCAATGCTAACTCGATAAGGCGATAAAACCAATAAAAAAACCAAATGCTTTTGAGTCTGAACCATCTTCACAACAAGACTTGCAAGATCATTACAATTAAAAAATGCAGACATTCTTTTGACATCATGAATGTATACTTGAAGTTGGTGTTCCAAGATTACATAGTCACGCGCAAAGAAATCATTAGCATAAATCTTGGATAGTCGAAAAAGCCTATCATGATCAAATCTAGAAAATGAGTTTCTTGGATCAAGACAACCAATGAATCTCAATAACTCTGTAGAAGCTTCACTGAATTGATTATTCATCTCAGCAACAAGTAAGTCAACTACAATAATAAAAATCTCAACATGATAATGGTGATAATAAGTAACACATTGTTCCTCACGTCTTAAATGATCTCAAGCGGTCGTTATCTTATCTTCTATATTCGACACCGGAATAGACATTTTAACACAAAATGCATTAACCTTCTCGAACAATGAACCCTATCAATTTTTCCTTAAGTCTTGCAAAAGATCTTTTACAATTGCAATCAGCCCCATAACTTTCTAATTAAGTGTAAGTTTTGCCCTTAGTTGAGTTTTTTGCCATAACTTTTTAACCGCAACTTGGAATCAAGATCCGTAAAATTCTAGTGAAAGTAGACTTCGAGACCTTTCCAACAAGTATTTATATGGTCCATTTAGAGTTGTATTATATATATAATTTTTGCAAGTTGTTACTAAACTATACACAAAAAAAAACCTTATCTTTTATTCCACCAAAAAAAAACTTATTTGCACTATAAAATACATAATTGGCATGATAAAATATATACTCAAGACATTCCAAATACATCATATTAGCAACTTCACATATTATATTTATTGTCTATTAAAAAGGTGTGTCGACAGTATCTGTAGGGGGGCGGGGTTGACATAAAAATATGAGTTCTATAAGGGGGTCTGGGGGGGCATCCGCCCACCCTGCCCCTCTCTAGATTCGGCACTGGTTGCAAGTGAGAAGTATTATAATTATGATTGTTCACTAAGTGGCTGTATCTTAGCGAATGGATTGCCTTACTGTCGGTTTGATCAGATTGGATCAGATCAGTTCCAATTTTTTGTTTTTAGTTTTCCTCGTGATTTTAGATTTTTAGTGTCTTGTATTAGTTCATGAAGGCAATGTTCAGTTATTAGGTTTTATCCTCACATCTATATCTGGGATTGTTTTCTGTGTATTTTCTGTTTTTGGAGGATTCCTGGTCTTTTTTCCTTCATATCAATTTAATTTTCGTTTACTTTGAACAAAGAACATACAATTTAAAGCAACAAAGTTCTTGTAATTTTTGTTCTTAAGACCTACTTTGGATGTATATGAAGGAACTACATGTTTTTGCAATATTTCATATCATTGTCCTTTTCATACTATATATATAATTGTAATATTTTTTAACTTTAATTTTATAGTTATGGTCTGTCCGGCCAAAAAAGAATTAATATTTATGATCCTCTTAACCTTTTGGCCTGCGTATGTGCATGTATTGCAATTACTAGTTATCTTGGTTCCTTCCTTGTATGCAGACCTCCTTATTTTCACGTGTCAGGAAATTAGTTTATATGTGAGTTTCCTATTAATTGATCTCGTTAATATGATTTCCTTCTCAAAAGTGTGACATCTCAGTTTCACAGCTGGTGGTATCATCATCATCATCATCATCATCTTTATTTTTACTTTTATTTTTATTTGATATATGGAAATGTAGAGAGCATACGTGCCTAGCATGGGCTTTATGAACGAGTTTCTCGTTCTAACTTCTATGCATTCCTTTTCTATGGCATGCATCTTTCCATTCTAATTGCCCTATATTTTCCTATCATTCATTGCGTGCAAGCATTTTACATATACTAAGCTCCACTGTAAACATTTATCCTTTTGTGTGGTAATCCTATTATTATGCTCACTATAAAGTTTGTTTCACTAAACCAAACTACATATTGTCCACATTTCATCTAATTTGGGCGAATATATGACTCCTCTTAACTATGTTTTTCTTGTCATGTTATTGATCCTGCTAGATACTCATAAGAGCATTCTTATTCTCTATTATGCCAAATACAGAAGTTGATGTGTTGTCACTATAAAAATGTATATGTTTTTAATCAAAAATAGAATTGTATCTTTTTGCTATCATACAAGAGGTGAGATGCATCTTTGTTAACATTGTGCCTTACCTGTGAACTTTTTAAATATTTGCAGAAGGTCCGTACATTCCAAGAATTGCAAGACATGACACTTGAAGATCGGGCCTCACTTCTGACTCAGGTAGCAGGGTTTTCTGCTGCTGAAGTGCAAGATGTGGAACATGTACTAGAAATGATGCCCTCTATAACCATCGAAGTTACTTGTGAGACGGAAGGTGAAGAGGGAATCCAGGAGGGTGATATTGTCACAATGCACGCGTGGGTCATGCTAAAACGTGGGAACGGCCTAATTGGTGCCCTTCCGCATGCTCCATTTTTCCCATTCCACAAAGAAGAGAACTTTTGGGTGTTGCTTGCAGACTCTCTCTCAAATGATGTGTGGATGTCACAGAAGGTTAGTTTCATGGACGAGGCCGCTGCTATTACAGCCGCGTCTAAGGCAATTCAGGAAACAAAAGAGGGTTCTGGTGCTACCATGAAAGAAATCAATGCAGCAGTCAGAGAAGCCGTTGAGAAAGTTAAGAACGGATCGAGATTAATTATGGGCAAATTCCAGGCCCCTGCAGAAGGCAGCTATAATCTTACATCCTATTGTTTGTGTGATTCATGGATTGGATGTGACAAGAAGACCGGCTTGAAACTAAAAGTTTTGAAGCGTAGCCGGGCTGGAACAAGAGGAGGTGCTGTTCTTGAAGAAGGACCTGCTGTGGATGATGGAATCGAGGAGGAAGAAGAAGAAGATGATGAGGTATACGATGATTACGAAAGTGAATACAGTGAAGATGAGGATGATGGGAAAGATGCGAAGAAAATTGAAGGGAAGAATAAAAAGAAAAATAGTACTGTAGCTAATGGTGTTGCGAAGGGAAAACGTGAAGGTTCCGGTTCTTCAAGTTCTGATTCCGAGGATGAGTGAAAAACTAACTCTCCAACTACCCATGAAACGCCTGAATATGCCTTTTTCTGCGCACGGGTAAACTGGAGTTTTGCTCTCTTTCGTTTGGTGGACTCATTTACGGCCACCATAACCATAGTAATCACATTTCTATATTTGTTTTAGACTTCAACTTTAATAAGATGGGATGTTTTGCAGGTTAGAGTACCCTCTTTTTTCTTCTTGGAGTAATCTATTTGCTTTCTGCATCATCTATTTTTTGGTTGCAGTTGCCTAAGAAAGTCTATTCTCAGAGAGCGAACTAATCAAGTTCTTCGCATTTTAGTCAGAATTGACGATGTTGGAGGTTAATCACTAAGAAAACATCGCAATGACCCTTGATATGTAGAGCATTTAAGGATAATTTTGTGACAGGTGGATTATCCATCTGAGCATGTTGCATGTTGTCAACTTGAAAATCAAGCGCAACCTCTCCAGAGATGCAAATGCTGGGTAATATTACTATTTTTTTGGGTCTTAAACCATATCATCCATGGACAGTTTCGTAACATTGAGATTCTTGTCAAAGTCTCTCTGGAGAAATGGTAAAAGCTCTCGTCAAAGCCTTTCTGGAGAGATAGTAAAGAAATCACTTGCCAAAAAGACAAGACTTTAGGAGATCGTAGTTCAATTTTCACCGAAGTAAAAAAAAAAAAAAAAAAAAACCATTGAGACTCTTTCTCAAAAATAAAAACAAAATCACACTCACATTTTCAGGCCTCTACATTTTTTTTTCTTTTTCTTTTGGTTTTTGGGTTGGTAGCTGACGTCCAACACAACCACTAATCCACACTCAGGCATTATCCTGCTTGAGGTCTCACTTAAGAGGATTCAAATCCTTTTACCGGTCACCTCTACTTTCTTTTGTTTCTTTTTATTTTTTATTTTTTGGTATAAAGTATTATTTGGCCTCTGAACTTCCAAACTCTTGTTGATTTGGTTATCAAACTTTCATTAGTTCAATTTTGATATTTAACTTTCATTTTCCTCTACTTTTAGTCATTTTGTTAAGTTTGAAGAACAACGGTAGTTGACAATGCGCTTCACGGGTAACTTGTAGACGGTTCACAACTGATCCATTAATTCGATTAATTAATTGTGAATTGTTTTGTTGTTACTCTTCAAACTTAACAAAATGTAATGGGTAATGAAAACTCAAGGACCAAAAGTAAACGATGAAACAAAAACGTGGATGTTGGGGACCAAATGATACTATTTCTTTTTTTGGGTATACTGTATACACCAGGTACATAGCCAAAGCCAACTATCAATCCAAATCTCTCTATCTCTCTCTCTCTCTCTCTCTCTCTCTAGTAATGGCGCCCCCAATCGGGGTTTTGCTATACACTTCGCTCACCGCCTTGTTCTTCTCAATCATCTTCCGCATCGCACGCGCCGTGATCGGAGGACGATCCAGCCGAAACCCCGCCGTTGGATTCTTCCACCCCTACACCAACGACGGCGGTGGAGGAGAGAGGGTGCTCTGGTGCGCCGTCAAAGCCATCCAAGAAGAGTACCCTAATCTTGACTGCGTTGTCTACACTGGCGACTCCGACGCCTCTCCCCAAACCTTGATCGCTCGCGCCATCGATCGCTTTGGCGTCGCTCTCCTTCGCCCTCCCAAGGTTATTGACCGCTTTCCTCTTCCCGATCGCTTCGCCTTTATCTGCTGAGTGAAGCATTGTTAGTTCTATTTATCGTAATGTTTGGTCATCATGATACTGTGAATGATTCTATTGATCTCAATCAATTATACTGTTATATGAAACAATGCTACTTCTCTTTATTAGAAAAATCAATTTTTTTTTTTGGAGATTAGTGTTCTCGAATTGTCGATTGCGAGGAACTAACCCCCTGGGGAAAGGGATCTGCAAAATTAGTTTCAATGTGGCATTTTTATTGATGGAATGATGGAAAAAATTAGTGTTAGTTCATTGCCATTCGCAGCTAAGTTTCGGCTCATCTTAATAATACGTGGATCAAACTCTTCCATTATCCTCGATTTATTGCAATTTATGTTGAGCTTTCCAAACCATTTAAATCCCTTCTAATTAATGTGTTCCAAGTTAACTTTGGTCTACCCCAACCTCGTCAAATTTCTTCAGTTTCTATTGAATCATGTTTTCTAGTGGGGGCATTTGTAGGCCGTCTTTATAGGAGTCCAATCAGAAACTTATTAGATTTGGTATGTAAGACGATGGGGGTGAAAGTTTAGTGTGATCCATTTCAAACGGTAGCACCCTTTATCTTAAATTCAATGTAGCAGCTAACAGTTATTATGTGCTGCATCTATATAGTTTTGTAACTTTAACATTGGTATCCCTAGCATGCATTCTATTTACTCTCTAATTGGGCAAATGATTGATTATTCACGCTTTTTTTCTTTGATTAGTTTCATTATGTCACATTATTCTATTTTTGTCTTATCAGGTCGTACATTTATGTAAGAGGAAGTGGATTGAGGAAAGCACTTATCCACGCTTCACAATGATTGGGCAAAGCTTTGGTTCTATTTATCTTTCCTGGGAAGCTTTATGCAAACTCACTCCTTTATTTTATTTCGACACCTGTGGATATGCTTTTACTTATCCACTTGCCCGGATGTTTGGGTGCCAAGTTATCTGTTATACGCACTACCCTACAATCAGCACAAACATGCTTGCTCGGGTTTCACTCCAAAGTTCGATGTATAATAACAATGCTTTAATTGCGAGGAGGTACGCTTTCTGAAAATTGTGAATGTTTTTACGTCCAGCTGCATGGAATTCTCCAATGACATGTAAAGATGTTTCGCTTCAACTCCCTAGCAATCTACCTAAGGCATTTTTATAGTAGAGACTACAAGACCTTGCCTTATAGTCAACGGATAACTGTCATAACATCCGTTATAACCTTGAATTAGGATCACAAGACCAAACGTAGAGCTCAAATTGCATTTACTAATGCAAATGCTGTGAGGATTATAAGAGCGTCAGTAATAGATAAATAGTTGTGTATCTGCGCAATGGTAAAACACCAAATGCGTTAGTCCTGCATAAAGGAACTATTAATTCCTTTTCTGACAAAAGGAGATAGCAGAAAAGATAAAGGAGCTGGTTGTGATTTTACGTGTTTACTCTACCATGTGTATTCCATGAATCCGATGCAGTGGTGGTGCCCAATTTTGTGTGGCACATTCATCTTCTATTCCAGTCAATTAATGTTCTTCTCAATTGCATTACCTAACGACCTTCTTCAATTGTGGCAGCCGTCTTCTCTCTCAGTGCAAAGTTATTTATTACACAGTCTTCAGTTGGATGTATGGATTTGTTGGATCTTGTGCAAACCTTGCAATGGTCAACTCTTCTTGGACACAATCTCATATAGAAAAACTTTGGAAAATTCCTGAACGTACTAGGAGGGTTTATCCTCCTTGCGATACGTCAGGTCTTCAGGTTTGTCAAAGGTCATTACTTCATCTATTGTGTTATTTTCTTTTAAGACACTTCCTTTTGATGCAAAGTTCTTTACTGCCTTATTACAGTAATTGCTTTACATTAAATTTGTTTGATGTCTGAAATAACTCAAAAGGTTCTTGACGTAGTTACAGTTTTTTTTTTTTTGTTAATTTCTTGAACAATCTCTTATTAACTTGCGTCTTCGCATTAGAAATGTTTACAATCAAGATTAATGTGTTTTCTCTGAGATTCTGAAGGCAGTGCAAACATATTTACTTTTCTGATTTTCCTTTCTCATGACACCTTGCTGTTACACGTGGGTATTATGTCAAAACGTGATATAAGAGTGAAGTGTTTTTAACAGCCTAAATGTGTAGGAAAAAAGCTGAAGTCCTTACGAACATGAACAACCTAGCATCCCTCCCTTCGAAGCACAAAGATTAATGAAAGGCAAATAAAGGAGGGAAGTAGATTTAGAGAAAGGAACATGAAGGAACTCAAAACAAATATCCATTGATGTTTCTTTCCAATATTCATGATTCTAGAATCGTGTCTTTCATCTATCTTGGTTGTGGCACCTTAGTTTGTGTTATTTGATTGCTAACTTTCCTCACTGATAAAGAATATTCCTAAGGAGCTACACTTGAGTTTGAAAACATTTTGAAAGTCAAATTGTTGTTTCCTTTTTGTGAGCCTTATCACTCACCATCCCTGATATCCAAAGAGAAAAGAAAAGGAATCATTCTTTTCATGAATTTGTGTTTCTGGAATGAGTTCGAAGTGAGCTCATTAATTAACAAAGTCAGGAAGGAAATATGGCACCCTTGGCTAAATGATGTTGTTTTCTTGGCTTTTTCATGTGCAAGCTGATGTAATAAAGTTAATTAGTTTGAAATTTGAATACAACACAATAAAAACATGAAACTGCAATTACACCTAGTATCTCATCCGGCTTGATGCAGACATGTTTCAACCAACAAAACCTTGGTTGCATGACCGTTATAAAGTTACTATATATAGTTTGTCTTGATAAATTCAAGAATAACTAAGCATGATATTGGTCCTGCTGATTAGATTATTCAATAGCGTTGTTTCTTCTTCAAATTTATATTATGCATTATAATTCACATCTTTTAAGAATACTTATTGATTCGTAGGAACTGTATCATGACAGGTTCTTCCACTAGAAAGACCAAGTGGAAGCCCGAAAATCATATCTGTTGCTCAATTTCGTCCTGAGAAGGTGCAAATTATTATGTTTTCTTCATAGTATCAAATGAGAAATTGTTTTTGTAAGTTAGTTTTGAATATAGTTTGAGTCTCCTTGCCACCTGAACTTTAGTTCTGTATTTCAGGCCCACATCATTCAACTCGAGGCATTCTCTGTTGCCATCAGACAACTGGACTCCGAGCTGCCTAGACCCAAGCTTCAATTCGTTGGTGGTTGCAGGAACAAGGAGGATGAAGAAAGATTGCAAAACCTGAAAGATAAAGCTATTGAACTCAATGTGGGCATGGATGTTGAGTTCCATAAGAACGTTATGTACAAGTAAATTTTTATTCCTCTCAGCTTTTCTTGATTCCTGAAGTCATTTGTGGATGCATTTGTCATATTATTGTTTACATATTATTCCAGAAATAAGGTTATTTATATTGAGTTCTTTGTTGTCCATGGAGGACTTGGAAGTCATTGATGCATACAGCAGTTATCAACTTGCGTACTTGTTCCAATCTGCTGTCAGTGCTGGTTTGCAGATTGTAGTTGCAATGCCAACCGGATGGTCTGTAAATGCTGCCGCTGTTGTGGTCTGATCTGATTGCAGATTGTTTCAGGTATGCAGATTGGTGCTGTTGAGCAACTGAGTCCCAGATTGAAGCTTATTTAGAGGCTTAACTATGTGGATGGTTAACCAAATCACAAGTAATGACTCAGACTGACATAATAGATATAAAATTGAACTTGCGCTCTATTTTTATCTTAACATCGTACATAGTGCAGGAAATACATACCAGAGTGAAGAAGATTGGTAGGAGTAATGTTAGATGAAACGATGATGTTATAGTAGAGAAAACATTTCCAGCATCAACATTTAGCAATAAAAATACTATTAGGCTACAATTTTTCCTCGATTTGTGATTATAGTTTTGTAGATATTCTACTCTTCAAGGTTGTAAAGCTGCAGTTGATGACCATGCCACCGAAATCAATCCCAAATTAGTTGGGGCGGCTACATGCATCAAACTCTTCCATTGTGCTCAATTTAGTGCAACTGATGATGTGCTTTCCAAGTCTATTGGTGCTACTATTTTCTTTGAAATTCTGTATTTTTTACTCTTATCTTTTCGTGTTTTCCACACTTCCACCTAAACATCCTTATTTTTGTTATGTACATGTTATATACTTGTTGTTTCCATATTGCCCAACATTCACTTCCATAAAGCATAGCTGGTCTAATTGCTAATTGCATTCTAATAAAATTTTCCTTTTTAACTTGGTAGGAATAAATCAATACCTGACTATTTTTTATGTACTTGTTGTTTATTTGCCACCGAAATCAATACCTGACTATTTTTTCTTGCATAAAGTTCATGGGTTCTATCAAGGAAATAAATCAATTTGTGATTCTGACTATATTTTTGAGTGCACATCAGTAGAGCCTCCCATAATATTCAAATTCCAACTCCCTAAAAATTTGTTACGGCTGCTGATCAACTAGGATGGAAACAAACCTTACATCACCAACCTTTTTCTTCTTTGTATTGTAAATTGAAATAAAGTCTTGTTTCCTTAAACGTATTTTCAACATTGACAGGGACTTGGTGAAGCTGTTGGGAGGTGCCTTGGCAGGGATCCATTCCATGATAGATGAACACTTTGGCATAAGCGTAGTAGAGTACATGGCTGCAGGGGCAATCCCAATTGGTGAGTGCTTTCATGAAATTCTAAGCTGTCACCCTTAGTTTATTGATCAAAGTTTCACTATGTGAACAATCTCGCTATCTTCATTAACCTCTCCTTGCAGCTAACAATTCTGCTGGTCCGAAAATGGACATCGTTTTAGACGAAGATGGACAGCAGACAGGATTCCTGGCTGGGAATATGGAAGAATATGCCGAAGCCATAGTGAAGCTGTTAAAGATGCCTGAGACTCAGAGACTTGAGATGGCTGCAGCTGCAAGGAAACGTTCTAGTAGATTTTCAGAGCAAAGATTTTACAATGACTTCAAAGAGGCAATACGCCCAATTCTATCTCAGTCTTCCTACAGTAGCTAAACTTGCAGCAACTTCAGCAGAGCAGCGGTCTTCGTGTATATACAACTAAGTGAAGAAGAGCGTGACATGCATGTCACTGAAATATGAAAAAAATACAACAGCGCTGATGTTTTCAATGATTGTTTTATTAGGGAATAGGGAGGGACAACATCATTTTGTTTCTTTGAATACTTCTTGTAGATTCATCCTCACATCTTTCAAATCGCGACAATTTTGTTTTTAAATTCTCAGAATATGGCGCGTGCAGGCCAATGCACATTTTTGGTGCTATCATAAAGTTGTGAAATCATATTTACTTTCCTTCTACCTTCTTTATCATTTCATTTCTCCATTAGATGATGAAATGCATTAAATGCTCGGGTTTAATGCATTATATTGATGGCTGGTACATGCATTGTGTGATTTCTTTTCTGGCATTATGTTGATGGCTATAAATAAGCAAGTTATTTATTTTGGGAGCGGCTAAACGGATCCCAGTTTTTGTTTAGAGGACTCAATTACTTCAACGTACCCTATTTTTTAATTTTTTTTACTAAACATACCCCACTTCTTTTTTTGAAATCCCCAGAATACCCTCATCTTCAACAAATGAAAAACCACCCTCCCAACTCGTTTCTAACATTCACATCCCAAATCGAAACCTTCACAAAATCCAAAAAAAACCACACCTTCATCTTTCTCGGTCATTGAGGTCATAAGTGGGTCTATTTAAGTCGAACCCTGCCAGATATGCTGCCCGTATATTAAAACTCGAAGATACAGTCTGTTGGGGTCCGTGTAGAAATTTTGTGGGGTATAAGTAAGATTGTTGTATAGAAAAATCGAAACCTCTACAAGCGTAACAATCTTTGATAATCGATATTGCCAGTAATATTGTGGGCTTGTAACTCCGATAACTAACTAAAACTCCCATATACAATTAAACTGGCGGGGTATAGGTATGATTACAGTGTATACTAACTAAAACCTTTACAGGCCATATGGTCTGTAGTAGACGATATTGTTGGTAATATCGCGAACAACTGTGTCTGAAACTTAAAGTTAAAAACTCGAATATCCAATCGGGAGTGGGTCCAAATAGCAACCACGTGGGATATGTACAATGTGTCAGTCTAACAAAGCCGATACATAGCTACGTGTTTCGACTGACAGACGTCGAAACCATAGGCAACAGTGTCAGTTTTAGTAAACCGACACTAACTCATAGCTATTAGCGTCTTTTTTGCCGAGATGTGTATAGGTTCTATTACTCCGCATAGCACAGGGACAACAAGTGAAAATGGAGGTTCTTCCTCAATGAAAAAACTCAATAATAACCATAAAAATGTTTTGTCATTGTCAAGGTAGCTTCGTTTTGACGACTCCTTCAACATTTCACACCAAAAATGTGGAAATCAACAACAAATCAAAAACCCTAAAAACCAATCAACAACCAACATCAATAATAGTTAAATCTTGGCCAAAAAAATACGAAAACCCACCAAACGAGTGAAAATAAGAAGAAAACAGACTTACCAAGTCCACTCTGTGTGATTTCATGCATTTTTGGTCGGCCGGTGATGCCATGTTAAGGCACCAATAATAGTCCTGAATTCACTGACTACCATGGATTTTTCGTGAGGCAAGTACGAGGTCAAACCCACAGAGACTGTGAAGGATTCCTAGGCTATGAACGGAAAGGAAATAAAGGGTGGTTTCTAAACAATCTAACCTAAAGGAATCTACCCAACTAATTATCCTATGACAACTTAGAACAAGCTATATTAATCAAAACATAAAACAATGAATTAAACAATATAAAAGAGACCTAGATTGAAGGTAATTTTCATAACTTGCAAACAATTGAATTAATCATCCGTTATTTAAGACACCTTTATTGTTGTTGAATTCTTATAGATAAGCTTAAGTGAATAAACCCTGTTTTCCACGGTCAGTGGTAGGAACGAGCGACACTACCACATACTAACTAGACCTGTAAAATCCATCGGATATGTTATAGATCTTCAACGGACTAGCGGTATTAATGCACTATGAAAACACTTGCCTTAAGTGATAACTAGTTTTAACTGCTACCCTCCTTATACTCCAAAAGCACAAGAGCACATTAATTTCCAAAAGACAAGGCTCTATTTGTCACCAATTGTGATCCCACTTTACTAAGCAGTAATGGAATCACTGACTAAGATTCCCTATACCTACACATGTATTGGTCATTACATATGACGAGTGCAATTAATCTAGTCTAATGAAATCAACAGATTTAAAATCAACAGATTAAAGTTACAAGATTTCAACAAAAAAATATTTCAATTCAAAGTACCGAACCCCATAAATAAAGTTTGCAAGTGTGAAATACTCTCAATTCAAAGAGGTTTTAGTTGTTAGAACACATACAAACGAATTACAATGATAAAAATGAATTAAATAGTACCTTTAATACAAAGAAAAAACACCCGCAACTTTTATTTAAAACACCAAAGAGCAAAGCCTAAGTTTAACAAAAGATTCAAAGATTCAAAGAATGGATCGCTTAGGCTTCTAAACCCTAGCTATTTATAGTGGGACGAAATAAAATGAACTAGATACGAAAGATCTCACGAATCCAACAAATTGAGAAGTTTAAATCATCTAAATTGCCCAACGTCGTATCTATATTTCTCTAAGGCATTGGGGATTGTTGCTAAGGCGTTGCGACTCTCTGTTTTTATTTCATTATGTCCTGACTCAGGTCTAACGCCGTGCTAGCACCTTATGTGTATTGCAAGGCATTGTCAAAGCGCACCATCTCTTCTTGGACTCTAAGATTCGGCTTTATCCTAAATCTTCACAAGGCTCCATCTGCAACGTTTCTAGTGAGTTACCTGTAATATGGCGAAATTTGATCTAACGATTTCTTAGCGATTTTAGTTTTTCCTAAGGCACTAAGAAGGCGTTGCCTCTTTGTTCAATCTTTTGACTGGATTTTGCAAGAACTCACTATTTTCCTTCAATCAACCTGTATTTACCTTGAAAACACAGAAACATAGAATTATCAATATAAATGGGAACAAAAGTCTTGGAATATATAGTAATATCGCATTAAAACATAACATAATTGACGTCTTATCAGTCGAAAACGAGGGTGTGGAGTTAGTTTTAGGGTTTCGAAGTTGATGAGTTGGTGAAGGAGAAGAGAGGGTGGGGTATGGATAGAATATAACCTTTTATATGAAGGGTAACTTGGTCATTTCCTCTATGGACAGAATTTGAACTCCTCAACAAAATTAAAATGTGGTCCTCTAAGCAATAACTGGGGGTTCATTTAGCCATTCCCTTTATTTCCTAGGTCTCTTTTGATGTTACAAAAGAAAGGCATTATTGAAACTATTCAGTAGGGTCACCACTAGTTACGACTGCAAGTTCGTTGATGGTGTTCCATGTCAGTCACCTACAATAGTTCATTTTATGGGAATAAAGTTGTTGTTAGCGTGTTCAGTTGTGAAGCCAGAGTTTATGATGCAAAATTTATAAGAATGAAAGTTCACTCGAAGTTCAATTGATATAGCGACTACTAATACTGGCGATCACAACCTATATGTGCACCAAGTTTTATATGCTAGTGTGATGACCCCTTCCTTAATCTAGGGCACCGCTCGGCCTAATTTTGTCATTAAACCATAATTACTTCCACGTAGGACTTAACAACGTAGTAGTCAACCTATTTTCCTATTCGTCTCATTACACGTGTTCAAGATAAGTACTAAAACTATCTCATTATTTGTAAAATTCAAAGTAAATTAAAATTTTTTACAATTCATAAGTTATTAAGCAGAAGTCTTAAATAAATTACTAAAACCTTGTAAAATAAATCCTAAATGTGAAAACCAGGAAATTACAATCACATGAATATATATAGTGGTATTAGCTAATATAAACAATGTGATAATCATGTGTCAGGTTAGGGAACTAACGCTCAACCCAGATATATACAACCTAAAAGTATCAGAAAGACATAACGTATATAATACACAAAATATCAAAATCTTACAGAGTCGATAATGAAAGAATGCCACAGGCTTAGATGTAGTCGCCGATCTTCACCTTGCCTGGTTTGCTATTGTAGCAAACCCATACCCCTAAGGCGCGTCACGGGTGCCATGCGAGCCCACAACCAGCCACATAGCTGCCAGCTGTAAGCATGCCACCGATCTTCTCCTTGTCTGGTCTGCTATTGTAATGGTCCCATACCCCTGAGACCCGTCACAGGTGCCATGCGGGCCCACAACCAGCCACGTAGCTGCCAGCTGTATCCCACGCCCATTTAATTCACCATATATCATTAAAACCTCAAATAATATTCATTGTTGCCATTTATATTAAATTATTGGACTCCAATCATCTGCTGTATCATCAATTATCAGCGGAAAGATTAAAGACATGATAAATTAAGGTAAATCATCTATATCATTTTAATAGAGTATTTACCTAAAGTGGAAAACCCGTAAACCATGCATCATATAAATATCAATACAAAAAAGCCTCAAAATATTAACTATATGTCATGGGTCTCTCACAATAACCCAAAAGCCAACATAAACGATAACAAAATGTGTATATATATATACACAAACGTACAAGTTCGACCTGTAATCAAAAAGTCACAGGTAATTGGTTAGCTTGCCCTTGTCACAACTCGTACCAGGATCTGCACTCAAGGCATCATAAAAATGCAGATGACAAGTCCAAAGTGAGTATTCTTAAGGAAATTTAGTGAGTAATTACAAAAAATAAATGCAGGAATTTAACAAGCTATAAAATAAACATGCGAGAAAATTAACAGGCAACTATGCTCATCGCATGAATAAATAATAGAAAAGCTTAAAGTGTGTCTCTAAGCCAAAGTCATACTAGCACCATACTTCGGACTCTCCGCGAGCACTGCCAACGAGTAGCACTCTAGCATGACCAGCCTTCGGGTCCTCTCAATAGCTGGTGTAGACCCACGATGCATCGACACGTGCCCCGTCATGATATTTGGGTCGAACTATCCACCGCGATCCCTGGCAATACGTGTTATGGACTAGTGGACATACACAAAAGGAATAACACAACGAGGGAACACCCTACTAGCCATTTATGTATCTACAATAGGAAAGGAATAATAGAATAATTGAATGGAATTCAAATATAAAAGCATGGAATTATGCAAGGAATTTCAATTAGGATTCTACACATCTCAAACCACACTCCAACTAATATAATACCGTCCAATCACGCTTCCAACTGCGTGCCCAATCACTAGTACCAAATACCTGATTTTCAATAATTTGTTTAATTATTCAAACCTCGACATTTCCCCATTTCATGTTAATTAGATCGTTATGACCCACATTATAATTGATAATCACCTTCAATTTAGACCTACATTAGGCCAAATCAGAAAAATTCAATTTTAGGTTTTTAATTAAATTTTCTATTTGGACATCGTGGGAGGTGCCGTCATGAGCGAATGCTCACGACGTTCAAGGCATTGGGGCAATGCCCTTGGCACCGTGACACATGCCACCATGGTTCAGTACCCACGGCGTGACCCAAAAAGTGGGGTGGGGTTGTCCCTCTGGTTTGGACGCTGTGCAAATTTACTCTCCACGGTGTCCCTAGTGGCATCTGAACCAGAAACCCATCATAGAACTCCATACAAACCATGAGAACCCACAAAACATTAATGAAATTTTTCCGAAAAGAAATCCTTGATAATTCCTCATAAAAATGCGATAAATAGGCAAAACTCAAAAATTTTCAACAACAATAATCCAATTCAATGAGATTGCTCCACAAATACATCCCAAAATCATAGCAACACTCCCAATTCCAGTGTGCTTGACTCACGCTCGTGAAACCCACGTCAAAACCTAAAAGTCTATACTCGAAAGATAAATAATGAAGAGGAGAGCGCAAATCTCACCTTTGATTGCGAATCCTCGTCATTTGTGACTCCACATCGCCTTTTGGAACTCATTAAACCCTCCTATTTTATTCCAATTTTTGGATTGAGGGAGAGAGATGAGAGAGAAAATGTGGTGGGGACGGAAGAGAAAGTCAATATATATCATGAAAATGATCGCCTAACGCACGTGCATTCCAATGCTTATCTAATGGCTCACATTATGTCCACATCCATCCCAAAAATGACAAAAATCGTGACTTGATATGTGACTTAGCCTTTTGTTCTCAACACAAAAAGTTGCCTCTCGATGGTAGTCTTTGATTATGTATTGATTATAGACAGTTGAACCGACTGACAATGAAGAACAAGTATTCACTTACTCGGATTGATGACTTGTTCGATTAACTGACAGGAGCACAGTGGTTCTCAAAAATAGATTTGAGATCAGGTTATCATCAGCTGAGAATTAGAGAGGAAGATAGGTAGAAGACTATTTTTCGCACTCGATATGGGCATTATTAATTTACAGTAATGCCATTTTGAGTGACTAATGTGCCAGCCATGTTTATGGACTTGATGCATCGAGTGTTGAGATTGTATTTGGATAGATTCGTCATTGTATTTTATTGATGACATCTTGATCTATTCTAAGACTCGTGAAGATCACGAGGAGCACCTTAGGACAATTTTGCAGTTACTGATGGAGCATAGATTGTTCACAAAGTAGTAAATGCGAATTTTGGCTTGCGGAGGTCAGATTCTTAGAACACATTGTTGGGGCTAGCAGAGTGTCAGTGGACCCTACTAAGGTCAGAGTTGTTATTGATTGGCTTACACCGATATTAGTTTAAAATATCTGCAGTTTTCTTGGCTTGGCAGGATATTATCGACGTTTTGTGAAAGACTTCTCGATTGCGGCTCCTATGATGCAATTTATGAAGAAGGACATGCATTTTCAGTGGAACAATGATTGTGAGCAAGCATTCTTGAGTCAGGGAAGAGCTTTGAGGTGAACACCAATGCTTCTAAGGTTGGTTTAGGTCGTGTATTGATGAAGGAAGGTAGGGGATTGCCTATGCGTCCAAACAGCTAAAGGTTCACGAGAAGAATTGTCCTACACATGACTTGGAGTTGGTGGCAGTGGCGTTTTCACTGAAGATTTGGCGTCATTATCTCTATAGGGAGAGATTTGTGTTATTTACTGACCATAAAAGCCTGAAATATTTGTTTACACAGAAGGACCTGAATATGAGACAGAGGCTTTGGCTTGAGTTCCTCAAGGATTATGATTGTTCTCTAAAGTATCACTCGGGGAAGGCTTATATTGTTGTTGATGCATTGATTCGTAGAGGGGTGGACTCGGAGATTGTTATTTGCCATATGACACAAATATGGGTTACTCGAGGCGGTCGAGATAATGTATTCTGTTGATATTCTGACCGATACCAGGGTATTGATTTGTGGGTAGATAAGGACTTAAACTTTCTCTATTCAACGTATACTTGATGTTCAGCAGAGGGAGCTAAAAGTACAGATCATTGGAGTCAGTCGACAGACTAATGCCTGAGATTTAAAGGGCGACTATGGATTCCATTAGTGGTTGATCAACATGATGAGATACTTTATAAGGCACGCCGCTCACGTTTTACGGTTTATCTTGGTAGAACCAAGATGTATGCCTATGTGCGTCGTCTCTTTTGGTGACCTGGCATGAAGACCAATGTTTCTAATTACGTTAGAGGGTGTGATATTTGTCAGTGAGTTAAGGTTGAGCATCGTAGACCCGGAAGGTTATTACAATCACTTCCTATTCCTAGGTAGAAATGGGAGCATATTGCCATGGATTTCAGCGCGAGCATGATAGCATTTGGGTGATTGTGGACAGGTTGACGAAGTCTGCTTACTTTAAACCAATTTCAACCACACATCGAAGGGATAGGCTGGCGATTTGTATGAGAAAGAGATTGTATGACAACATGGTGTTCCATTATCGATTGTGTCTGATATAGGACCACAGTTTATATCTCATATTTGGTAGAGCATGCAGGCACAGTTCGATACGCGATTGGATCTCAGTACAGCTTATCATCCACAGACTGATGGACAGTCAGAGAGACTGATCCAGGTTCTTGAAGATATGCTGAGGATGTGTGTAATGGAATATGGTGGATCATAGGAAGAGTATCTTCATTTGTGTGAGTTTGCTTATAGTAATAGTTATCAGGCCAATATTGGTATGGCACCGTTTGAGGCATTATACGGGAGGCCTTGTAGATCTCCATCTTGTTAGGCAGAGCCAGAAGATGTGGCAATGATTAGGCTTGAGATTATAATAGGTCACACAGAGAAGATATGCCTGATTAGATTGAGGTTGAAGGATGCGTAGGACAGGTAAAAGAAGTATTATGACACGTATCACGGGGAGTTAGAGTACCAAGTTGGAGATTATGTTTTTTTGAATGTATCTTCGATGAAGGGTCATAAGAGATTTGAGATGAGAGGGAAGCTTGCACTGAGATTATTGGTCCATTTCGAGTTGGGAAATGGATAGGTAGAATTGTTTATGAGTTGGAGTTGCTACCGCAGTTATCAGGGATCCACCCAGTATTTCATGTGTCGATGCTTCGACTAGATAAGTCGAAAAGGGGTAGACAATCAATAGTGGACTTGAGCCAGATAAATTTGAAGGAGGACATCACTTATGATGAGCAACTTATTCAGATCTTGGACCGAAAGGTGAAGATTTTAAAGAATAAAGAAGTTCCATAAGTTCTTGTCAAATGGCAGCACCACGGAATGAGGAACTAATGTGGGAACTCGAGTCATATATGCGCGAGTACTTTCCCTACCTCTTTTGAGTTTGGTAAGTCTTTACCTTAATTTTGTTTTAATTTTGAGGACGAAATTCTTGTAAGTTGGTAAGACTGTAACGACCTTGAAATCTAACTCGTGCCACGTGTCATTTTAGGTCGTACGTAGACCTCTTGTCGTGATACATGTGAACAATTCTCGGTAGTCGACATCGATATATGTTATTTTTAGTTGATGTTTTGTATTATTATTTATTTACCTGAAATTAGATTCTAATGTTCCAAACTTGTGAGGGTGTTTGAGTGAGAGCATTGATGCGGAGAAATGGGTTCGGCTTGAGGAAATGCAATTTTTGGGAGTCGAGGGTACTGTGGTCGGGTAATTAGTTGTCTGGAGGACAAATTGAATAGAAATACTAACAAAATATAATAATTAAATGTGGTACGACAAGTTTGGTTAAGTATGGTAAGAAAATTGGTCCATGAGAGTTTGGTGTGTCATGGACAAAGTTAAGACATGGGGTTTTGGTGTGACAAAGACTAGTGTTATGGACATTTTATGAAGATAAACTGTTTTACTGAGGGTTTGGCTTAATTTGGTGAAAATTCAGATTCAAATTGGACACCAAAAGTTAAAAATCATCAAAATAGAGATTTATGAGAATTAATAAATAAAAAGAAATTAAGTTTTTGACAAGTAGCTAAGGTTTTATATATATATATATATATGAAAAAAAAGAATTGATTAATTTTCTTTAAAATGAAACCCTCTCCATTCGGGTTTTCGCACGTGAAGCTCCGTACGTATGATTTTCATATGGTTTCTCTCTGCAAAATGGTAGATCATCACGAGACGATTAGTTTGAGTGAAGTTGTCGCGGTGGAAATGAGGGATTCAACCTGGAATCTGGTAAAATATCAATTCAGGGTGTTTTTCTTTAATTCAATTAGAAATCTCGTGATTTTTCGATTTCTTTCACGGGGTTTTCGTAGGAATTGGTATCAATTGTTATGAATTGATGTATTGAGTTGATTTGTATCAATTTGGGATAAATTTCACCAGTATAAGATAGGGTATTTGTGATTTGAAGTGATGCAACTTAGTTGATAACAGTTTATAAGATGTTTTTGCAGTTGATATTAATTTATATTGGGATTTTGGATGAATTGAATATTAGTTTTGGTTTAAATTGACTCCACGAGCTGTGAACATAATTGAAAGTTGGTACCGAGTGGTGTTGTGGGGTTTGTTGGCGCGATTTGAGGATTTAACTACGAAAATATTGATTTGGCGATGTTTTGTTAGTTCAAAACAAATAAAGTTTGCATTGTCAACAAGCTATATGGGAAAATTCATAACTCCTTTGTTTTTTTATCTGATTTGAGTATTCTTGGCGTCTATGGAAAGTACGAAATATGTACTTCAAGTTTCTTTTTGGGCAGTATGACAAATATTTTAGCTAATTGAAGTTAGTTGAAGTTATAAATAATTATTTTTGGAACTAGCTCTTGAGCGTACTTTGGTTGCAGTTTTCACGATGTTTCATAATTTGGTTTCACTTAGAGCTTGACCATAATATAATTGGGTATGTAGGGTAGTTATTGGAAGTGTGTGAGTGCGTGTTAGCATTAGACACGAGTAAATAAATCAGTGGAGAAATTTACAGTTATTTCTTTGAGCTTTAATTTATTTATTTTATTGCTCTGTCCTATTTTGGAACTCTATTATGATTAAGTGGTCCAAGGGCAAGTGAGTCAACGTGATCCTTGAGATACGTTACTATTTTGAAACTTGATATTCACAAGCTGATCTTTTGGTTCCTATATACGGGGTAGGAATTACTTCACTAGATTGCTAAGGAATTCCTATTCACGTGGATTTTAGGATGGTGTGAGTTGGCCACGTCATAGAAGTCCGAGTTGGGATGGTGAATTGCCTTGGCTTCGCAAGAGCTTGATAGATATTTCTCCTTGACTCAAACGACTATTTCACTAAGTCGGGACCACTTGCGCCTTTCCTTTTGATTCCTGGACACTCATTATCGATTGCTTTCAGATTTATTTTCGGTCTTTATTTATTCATGTATTCCTTTTCCTTTTCTTTCTATCAGCATGAATATTAACTGTTATTTATTGTGAAATATTGTAAACATCCTGTTTGGCGTTACTTACCTGGGACTCGTCATTCTTGTATTTGATTGAGTGCAGATCCACAGTCGAGCAAAAGGAAAGCTCCTCAGCTTGGTAATTTGCTTTGAGGATAGCAGAGTTGTTCTATCTTTGGACTCGACGTAGGTTTGATTTTTTATTACTATAATTATATGTTTTGAAACTGGGTTTTAGAAAATGAGAGATCCTGGGCATGGATATGATGATATTCTCTCCTAAGATATGACTTTTAGTAATGATATATGTATTTACTGGGTTTCCACATTTCTAGGTTATCTTAACTTATGTCTTGAGGTTGTTATATTAGTTGGAGATGTTAAATGCTTCCACTTATATTTGAATAACTCACTAATATTAATGATTTCTTCTTAAATTATTGTATAAATGGGAAAAGGTACGGTAAGGTTGACTAGATTTGTGTTGACTGCGCGAGAGGGACTCGAGGTCTACGTAAGTCTAGGCCGGGTGGGGTCCAATTTTAGGTTTGTGGAACTAAGGCCGTGACACTCGAATCCATCATTTTGCCTATCACAAGACCCATCTAAGGCCTTCATAATTCACCACCAAACTATAGGACATCAAATCCCCATTTATTTTAATTTGTTAACTTAGGTATTTTATTCACATAGACCATAATTAGATGGTCACACTAATTTTTAAAATTTACCTAAATGGTCACACTGACCTTCAACTATCTAGCACTCGGTGCCCCAACCCGCACACAACTCGAGGCATTTTCCCGTGCGTCAAACATTTCATTTTCCAACTTAACTATATAACTTAACTTAGGCTAAGGTTGAATTGACATCAATTAATATTTCCTAGCCTAGTTTCACAACCTCGGGTAATTTCGCTTAATGCCCGCACTTACGTGCACTCCTAGGCGTGTCCCCGCTCGCATCAACTCAACAAGACAGTCGAACTAGACATTAATCAATATAATGCACAAACATACACCACACTAGGCATCCATCACACATAAATAACATATTACTCGGTTTTCGAGCCGAGTTTCAGTACTGTGGACCTGCCCTTGGGCCACGTCACAGGTGGGTGACCCTAATTATGGCAAAAATCCAAAATTAGAAATTTTGGCCGTAACAGTTGATGCCCGAGTGTACTCGTTGGCATAAATTACGTAAGTATAGGCGTAATTATAGGCATATATATTTAAATATATTATAGATATATAAATATATATTAAAAATGGAAAATAATAGAATAATGGTAAATTGTCCAGCGCTGAGTGACACGCGGCGTCAAGGGTGACACACGTAGGTCTTACAGTAGTGTGCACGCCTGAGGGTGCTCGTTGGTGCACACAACGGAGTCGTAGACGTGACGATATTGATAAATGTATATATTTATATATAAATTAATATATATATATATAATAAAATTAGAAAAATTTGAAATTACCCATAAGGGTAGTGGGGTAAAGAAGAAAAATGAGATAGGCTTGAGGGCATTTTGGTCATTTGCCAAGACAACCTCCTCCTTCGTCTATAAATCAACTGAAAACGAATGAGAAGGAGAGAGTGAGAACGAGAGCTCGGGAGAAGAGGAAGGAGAGATCGGACCTGAGCTAGTGCGATGGCGAGCTTGCGTGATTCAGGTGAGTTATGTTGAGTTCGATTGTGATGTTGGTTGTTGCACATTGTTGTTTCAGTGGTGGTGATGGCTCGGCCATGGCGGAAGCCATGGCCGAGAATAAAACTGGTAGGGGAGTGGTCTCCCCTGTCAAGTCGAGCTAGGGTTGGGGTTGGGAGTTAACCCCAGTGATGGAAAATAAAGAAAAATAAAATCTGGAGCAACAACTCTGTTGTTTGCATGAGGTAAGGGACGGCCCTGAATTGGGCCGATTCGACTTAGTCGAGCCAAACCCGATTTGGTCCGGGTCAAGTCCAAATGAAAAAAAAAAAGAAAATGGAGAAAACGAAAAAGAAATTCTGCAAAAATCAGAAAAATAGGGAAAAATATGGAAAATAGTATTTTGACCATATACATAGAAATTGGTGAATTTCTATGAAAATGAGGAATTTGAAAGTCGACGGAGACTTTATACCGGGTTTTTTACTTTGAAAAACGAGAAATGGTCAAAATAAGTTAAAAACTAGGTCCCGAGATTCTAGATCCGAATGGGGCCAGTTTAGGAATGTTAATAAATGAATATTAGACATAAGTTAATAACAATTTGTCTATTTTACGTAATAGACTGATGGAAAGAGGTTTGATGACTTCGGGGAGTCGTACAAGTCAGTAAACATAGAAAAGCTCAGAACAGGTAATTAGGACTCATATCTTTTATCAATTATGCAATGTAAAATAGTATTATTAGTGCATGTAGTGTTATGAACTGGGAAT
Organism: Stephania japonica; assembly: GCA_039657345.1. Taxonomy (NCBI): domain Eukaryota; kingdom Viridiplantae; phylum Streptophyta; class Magnoliopsida; order Ranunculales; family Menispermaceae; genus Stephania; species Stephania japonica. Next base: position 41,980,258 of record CM077559.1, read on the forward strand.
GGAACAATGTACCGTAATTTGGTCTTGTTTTACATAAATTGTTTTGAAACAAAAAATGAATTCGAGAAGAGGTTTGGCGGGACGAATCGACCTGGGGTTTAGAACTGTGGTGGAGTTACTTCCCATCACCGTGCCCCCACTGACTTGAGAATATTCCGATCAATGTTTTTTCATTTGAGTTGGCAACTCATTGGTCATAAGCCAATCAGATGAGCATTGATTGGTTTAGTGACGATGTGGGAGTGTGACTCTGTGCTTTTACGAGTTAGCGGCACATCGACGAGAACTGGTCAGATACCTAGTGACTGGTTCTAGATGCTGTGAGAGTGTGACTCAATAAAATACTGAAATTTGGAAATACAAATCACTGGTACATTACAAAGAACCAATAAACTTGCATCTGTTATGCATTGACTATATTGATTCAAATGCTCATTTAAATGTACATTGAATTCACGTTGTTATATATTATTCTTCATAGTAGTCAGTAGTTGATGGTTAGTATGAGAGTCACTTACTGAGCATGTAGGAGCTCACACACCTTAACATTTCCAAATATGGACATTCGCTACGACTTGGAACTCAGGAAAAGAGAAGAATATGAGTTAAGGTCTTCTCTTCGATGTATTGATTATTTCTTGTTTTTATATACTATAATGGAATATGATTTGTAATAATTGGGGTGGGAATAAGAGCTCAATACCGATGTTCATGCCAGTATTGTATATCTTGTGATTTATCAAAAAAATTTTCATTTTCTGTTGCGTTTGTTTTATTTTGTTTATTTGATATCAAGATATAAAAGGTTGCTATCAGGAATTGATATAAGGCTACTGGCTCTAATTAGGTCCGATCTGGTTTACTAGGGCTTAATTTGGATTTCAGGCTGAATATTCTTTAATTGGGATAAGGGGATGTTACAAAGTGTGTTCTTAGAGCCTAGGGCCAAAATAGCGCCATACTTTGAACTTTTCCATAGAATACTGCTGGCGAATCCCATTCAAGCAAGGCTAGTATCTGGATCCACTAGGTGGTCGGCATAGAACCTAGACGCACCTACACGTGCTCCGACACGACTCTCAGGTCAAACTATTCACCGAGATCCCTGACACATGTGATATGACCTAGTGGGCATACACACAGGAATGACACAGAGGGAAAGCCTCAACGTCCATCCATTTAAACCATAACTAAGAGTAGAGTATTGAAAAACATAATTTGAATTTAAAAGCCAAATAAAGTAAATATTTAAGTAATTTTAGTTGGGATACTACACACTTCAATTCACCCTCCAACTAATCCAATTACGTTATAGTCACGCCCAAAGTGCGTATCTAATCACCCGTCAATCAATCCAAAGCCTGTTATCCTAAATTATCCATAAAATTTTCCAAATTCCTAATTCTACCCAATTTTCATTTATATTGGCAATAATCCTCAATTCAACCCCCAATTAAATCCATTTAAGAAAATTCATTTTTAAATTTTATTAATTTTTCTGTCTTGGACACCGCATATGGCGCCACAGTGAGTAAGGGTCTCATGGTGTGTCTCATGATGTTCTAGACACCGTGGCCCACACCGCCACATACACCACCCCCACGACGGGATATAAAATGTGGGTGTGTCATCCTCTTTATTTTGGGCACCGCGGGTGACGCCGTGAGAGTTTCCTCCTCATGGCACCCTTTGTGGAGTAAGTGTTGGAAAATGTGCCCTAGGTCAATCCATTAATAGTCTTTATAAATACATTTTAGCTAATAAAATAGAGAATTTCATTTATTGTTTATTATAATTGATTTGCATGTTTACATTATAATAAGATCCATGGGTATTTACAGAAATATCCTAAATGTCCCTAGTCGATTATTATACTGGGAACTATAATGAATTAAGACTAGTGTGAGCGTTGATTGATAATCATACGATGATCATACGTATAGGAATACGAATCAAGATCATGAGTACTTGTTAGGAAACAAAGTACTGGACCGACCAGCTATGAGAACATCACATGGATTAAGTCACAGTTGTTTCTCATGATATGTATATTATTCAGTCCTCTGACTTGAGATTACCAGAGACTTCAACATTAGGAATACAATGATTTGACGCAATCAAACGTTGTCTTTAACCGAATGATTATAAAGGTTGTGATTGGTTACTGTGTGAATAATGTGGTGAAGTTGTGTAATCGAGATAGAATTTGTCCCTCTCATATAAAGAGAGATATCTAGTGGATCCCTCGATGTGTTAGACTGTTAAAAGGCCTAGTCTAAGTGAATTGATATTGATCAATGTCACTTGGATGTTTTCAGTCTACCTAGAGATCGAGACTAGTACGATTGAACATGTTGAATGACAATTCCATGCCTTATGTTTGATCAAAAGGATATCGTGTGACAAAAGGATGTTATATACACTATTGATTAGGTTGTATCGATTTGATATTCGTACAACTTGGGTAGTCATAATGTCTTGCTAGAGGTTGCTTATGACTTGTATACCAAAATGTGTTTTGGTACACTGCCAACGTTGTATGAGCCTATTGGGTTGCACACTAAGAATGGTTTTGCGAGATTTTAAAATGATTCGGAAGAATGAATTTTATATGATAAAATTCATGACAGAAACATCCTTGTAGTGTATTACACTTATACCTCTTTAAGTAAGGGTATATATGTAATTTACTTAACCGTCTATATACAAGGGTTGTATAAATAGACACTTTGAGTTAGAATACAAGTATAAGAAAGATTAAAAAGGGTCGAAACTCTATTTTCGTTTTAAGAAAAGACTTAGGGTTTTGGTATGCTCTGGATCATTTTGGAGAGAAAAAAAGGTTTGGTATTATCTTGAAGCTAGCACTTCAAATCTCGGCCGTCGTTCGTGTGTGGACTGCTGATAGAGGGCGTTCGTCGTTAGCAGCACCTTAGAGATCGATTAACCTTCAGAAAGATACATTGCGACTGAAGTATGATTAAGTTTTCATAGTATAAACGTGTTTTAATGGAATCAGATTTGGATCCTGTTGGGGTTTTTCTCAAAATAGTTTTGAAATCTCCGCTGCGCATGAACCCCAAATCACCAACAGTATGAACCAGTGACACCCAAATGGGGTTTTTGAGCCCCTCGGCTTGTTGACAAGGTCCGAACCCGTCCCAACATTGCATATAATCATATATAAGCCATAATCCATCATAAACCCACAACGGAATGCATTTGAAACCGAAAACTTGATAAATCCCACCAAAACCCTACTTTTTCCTTCCAAAACCAAAACACCAACAATCACCCAATCCAACTCCTCAATTTGTTGCCCCAACACATCATAAAATCCACAACACACCCAATCCAGTGTGCTCGAAATCAATTCCCAAAACCCACGTCAAAACCCAAACTTTTATACCCGAAATGTAGGAAACGGAGAAAGGATCAATAATTTAACTTTTGATCATCGATATCTTGTCGTTTGAGCCTCCAAATGATCACTTGAACTTCATAAAACCCTAGCTCACTTGCTTCAAATTTGGATATGAGAGAGAAAAAAGAGAAAAGGTGGTGAGAATGGTTGAAAATGTTTATATTTATACCCCAAAGTCATCTCTCCTCACTTGCAATTCAAAGGCACAATCTTAAGGTCATGAGAAAGTAATTTTGTCCAGCTTTTGTGACTCAAGTGGTGACTTGTCTCCCTTGACTTGTCTTGCTAAACCAAACAACTAAACCCTCGGGCATTCCGATACACGACTCTCGCACGTACACTCGTGTCTTTCGTGCCAAGAATATATATACGACGTTTATTATTAATTATTAATTGCATTTTATCATTTCCTATGTGTGTATGACTAACCAACCTAGTGTACTGTTATTCGCCTACCGGTACCCACGTCTGCATGTTAATCGAGGCGAATATCCGTCACACTGTCTCGCACGTCAATAACAAAATAAAATATACATATCGCGATGCCAACAACCTTAATTACATATGAACATCGCAAATTTATATAAAACAACACAAAAACCACTATTTACTTAACTCTAGGCGTGCTATGGCCTATCTGCGGGTCCCATAAGCATCTAAGCTATCAGCCACGTTTGCAACCACATCATTAATAATGAAAAATTGAATTCAGGTCGTTACAGTACTTCCCAACTAGGTGAAATTTCGTCATGAAATTTAAACAACTAAACTAAAACATAACGGAAAATAGCTGAGGTTACCATTGCCGCATTGTAGACTCAAGCTCTTAGGTGAGTTTTTTGGTCCTGTGATATTGCCAACGAACCAAAAGCTTCGGGATGTCCATGTTCCTCAGAGTTTGCACTCTACGACCCACAATCACCACTGGCTCCTCTTCATAAGTGCCATCAGGTCGTACCTCTACCTATCTGACATTAATCATCAGCCTCTATCATGACCTAGCCAATCTCAACATCGAAACATGAAATATCGGATGTACCCTAGCTAACTGCGACAATAACTCCAACTCATAAGCTACACTGCCGACGAGTGCCTTGACCTTGTATGGTCTAACAAACATAAGTGCTAGTTTCCTCTTAATGCCCTTTCCTCGGAGAAACCTTCAAATACACCATATCGTTAACCTCGTATCTCAGACTCCCGTGATACTTGTCTGCATTTTTCTTCTATCTATCCTGGGCTGCCTAAAGTCTCTGTCTAATCTGCCCCACATTCTCTGTATGATCCAGAACAACCTTAGGTCCTATAGCCATTGTATCCTCCGGTGCCGCCCAACATGCTGGTGACATGCAGGGCCTACCATAAAATGCCTCAAAATCCTCAAAGTAAATCTTGGATCTTTGTCAAAAATAATAGAGACTAGTACACCGTGCAATCTAATGATCACTCTTTCTCTCTCTCAGATTGTGTGCTCAGCTGTGTAACCGAATATCTCATGGTGATCGGTATGAAATGTGCCAACTTCATTAACCTGTCGATAACTACCTAAACTTTTTCGTGTCTCCTCGTAGTCTGTGGTAGGCCATTGACGAAGTCCATGTTCACATGTTCCACTTCCACTAAGGAATGGGCAGCTGTTGTAGCAAAGTTGGTCTCTTGTACTCAACCTTCACCTGCTGACAAATATGACAACTTCTGACATATCTCCCTATGTCAACCATCATCCCTGGCCACGAAAATTATTTTTGCAGATCGTGATACATTTTCGTCCAACCAGGATGAACTGTATATTGCGATCGGTATGTGTCCTCGAGAATGATATCCCTGAGCTCCGATAACGACGATATCCATAAACGATGTGTCTCAAGCACCCGTTTAAACCCTCATACCACTATGTGCACCCTAGATCCTGAGCCCGTCCACTGATCCACAAATATCAACCCTCAACTCTCTACAACTCAGCAACCCGCTCGAGAGACACCGTAGGAACTCGCATCTGACAGCAAATCTGTAGCTCAACAATAACCTCTATCACACACAAAACACCGATGCAACCTCAATCAACTCGTGCTCATATGTCAAATGCCACAATATCGTTTGGCTCTCGATGTCACTCCTGCTCAGCGCATCAATTACCACATTCACCTTACTAGGATGGTATTCAAAGGTGAAGTCGTAGTCCTTCAATAAATCGAGCCATCTCCGTTGTCTCATGTTCAACTACCTTTGAATGAACAGGTATCTCAAACTTTGATGATCCATGAACAACACGGACCTCTCACCATAAAGGTAATGTTTCATGGCCTACAGTGCAAACACGACCACTGCAAGCTCCAAGTCTTACATTGGATAATTCCCCTCTTGGGGTCTCAATCGTCGAGATAAATAGGCCACTGGGTGTCTATCCTGCATCAAAACGTAACCCAATCCAATGTCTGACACATCCATGTAAACGGATAAACCCTTACTTGCCACAGGTAATGTTAAAACTGGTGCATAAGTCAACTATCGCATCAACTCCCATAAAACATCCTCACATTCCTGTGACCATTCAAATCTGACATCCTTCTTGGTCGACCTCATCATTGGTGCTGCAATCATCGAGAATCCTGCACAAAATGCCTATAATATCCTGCCAAACCCAGGAAACTCCGGATATCAGATATAGACTCGGATGTCCTCCAATCAATGATAGCTCGAATCTTATCACCATTAACTGATATGTACTGATCACTGATAACAAACCCTATAAACTTCACCTCACTCAGCTAAAAATGCACACTTGCTGAACTTTACGTACAGTCAATGCTCTTTCAGCGTTGCCAACACTCTGAGATGCCTCTCGTGCTCTACACAGGTACTATTGTAAATTGAGATGTCGTCGATGAACACAATCATATATTGATCTAAGAATGGCCTTAACACCCTATGCATCAAGTCCATGAAGATTGTCGGTGTGTTGGTCAGCCCAAATGATATGACTGTAAACTCGTACAACCCATATCTCGTACTGAAGGCGGTCTTCTCAATATCACCCTCTCGAATCCACAACTGGTGATAACCTGATCGGAGGTCAATCTTCGAGAAGAATTAGGCTCCTGCCAACTAATCGAACAAGTCATCGATCCTGGGAAGTGGGTAACAGTTCTTAATCGTCACTTAATTCATCTTCCACTAGTCCACATACATCCGCATCGAACCGTCCTTCTTCTTCATAAAAAAAACTGGAGCTCCCCAAGGTGACATGCTAGGGTGAATGAAACCCTTATATAGCAATTCCTCTAACTAGGTCCTCTACTCCTCCTGCTCCAATGCTAACATCCTATACAGTCTGCTGTAAATTGGTTGAGTCCCCGAAATCCGCTCAATGATAATCTTAATAGCTCTCGGTGGTGGTGATCCAGGTAAATCCTTAGGAAATACGCCTGCAAACTCGCAAACAATAGGAACATCCTCAACCCTAATCATTGTCCTAAGCGTTGGCTCAACTATAGTAGCGTATGCCTCCATCTCTTGCGACATCTCTAGTCTACCTCGAGTGATAGGTAGTGCAGTCGCAACTCCGACAAATGTAAACTCTGGAATCCTCTCGATGTAAAATGTCAGAGTCTTGCTGAAACAGTTGATCTCTGTGTGATAAGACGATAACCAATCCATACCGAACATCACATCAAACTCCAGATACTCCAATACTCTCAAATCAGCAGTTAGTTGATGTCCCTCAATCTTAACACAATCTCAGAAAATTCGGTTAGGATAAATCATATACCTATCTGTCGTATTGAGAATAAGATGTGTGTCTAAGGTCTGTACAACTAACCCTAACTCTCCTACTATGCGTCCAGAAATAAATGACAACATGCTGCTTAAATCAAACATAACATGAACGAAAATACCACAGACAGATAACTTACCCTTTACGAGCAGTCTGGTCGCCTCCATGTCCGACTGTGTGACCCCAAAAGCTATAGTTGGTGCCCTATCTCTAGCCTGCTCAATCTTTGGTGGTAGTGGTGCTGGTCATGTACACTCTGCTACAAGATGTCCAACCTGACCATAACGATAACACACATGAGTCTCTGATCTACCAGAAGTCCTTTAACTCGGTGTCTGACTCTAGCATATTTGACCTCTATCCTACCTTTGCTGCTGTCTAGGTTGATCAACTATTGCAGAAGCCATAGAATATGCTACTTCGCGATTATCATGCATATCTCGATCATCACGACGATCTTTGTCACCTCTGCGACCCTGATCAGATTGCCTATCACCTCAGCGAGGTCTTTAGCCCTGTCCCTATCGACCCTGATCTCTTCTTTGTCTCTTTGGTCTCTAATAAGACCGTAAACTCTGCACTAGCTAACTCTGCTGCTGCTGACTTCGTAGTGTAGCCTGAACCACTAACCGACTAGCCCTCTGAACCAGGTATGTCTCGTGTGAGAGGGACTTGTTGTATACCTCTGTCAGTGTACTAGCTCCACTAGATACCACTGCGGTCGCAATATTCTAATCCATACCTTAAATAAAATAATATATCAGCAACCTATTGGTCCCTGCCAAATCCATGAAGTATGACAAAAGATATCTGTACACCTTCATGTACTCCGTAATAAACATCTCGCCTTGAACCAATGATAAGAACTCCTCCCTCAATCTGATCTTGACCTCTATGGGTATATACTCATCCATGTATAGTACTCGAAACTCTGCCTAGGTAGCCACAATAGGATGAGTTGCTCTATAGGTAGTCCACTATACAACAACAACTCTCAAACAAAACCTTGACAACATTGGACGATCAATCTCCTCAACCAGAAGCAACTCATGTAGTCTCTCATGATCTAACAACCACCTCCCGGCTATCTATAGATTCTCAGCTCCATAATAGTATCATGGAGAGAACCTAAGGAAATCCTTCATCTTCTTGGCCTTAACAATCATCGAACTTCCAGAAGTAGACGCCATTGTTGGCTGCTTAGCAGTCGATGGAATAACAACCACTGTAGTCTCTATCAGAACAACCACCTATGTAGCCCTCTCAAACAATGTCTCTGATACTGCAACCTACCCCTGAGTCTTTGCTATAGTAGGAGCCACAACTTCCTGAGTAGTCTTCAATGGTGCAGCCAAAACTGTCGTAAGAGCTGTAGTAGCCTCCTGAGCGTCCCAAGCTCCCATCATATCTATCAATAACGTGAACCTATCGTCCACCGTCCGCACTAATGACTCCAATGTCAAAGTATGCCGAGTTGGATCACTGGTATCCCCGACCTCAGGCTGAGTAATATTTGAAAGCTGTCGTCCATTAGTATCTGCATTAAAGAACGTGCCTCTAGTCAGCCTCAGTGCAAGTATATGTGTATCGTATGTAATATATAGACAAAAACATAATACGTATATCTCTGATTTCAACCTATCTCACATCGCTTCCCAACTAGGACTTTAGGCAATTCCTTTGGATTTTCACATCTAAAATTTATTCATCAGGTTTGTCCTCAAATTATACCATAAATTTGAGCCCTAGATTTCCCTAAACCTAGGCTTTGATACCCAAATTTAACAGCCTATTTTCTAAATGAACTGCCACGGGGGCCAATGACACCCCGGCTTACCAGCGCCAGTTATGCCCCACATGAAATCGCATCCACCATTTAATCATTATTAACCTCAATTAGCCACAATTTAATGTTTAAATTGTTATTGAACTTTAGTCATATGTTAAATTATCATTATAACCATAATGATATTAGTGGATGTCTTAAAAACATGTTAACTTACCTAATAAACATCGAATTCATGTAGTATATCATAAACCTAATGTGGAAAATACATATAATCATCATATATTAATAAATGCACCTTAACGGTCTCAAAATATCCCTAATACAAGGTTCGGAAGTATCTCACAATCCTAAATCCCCAAAATGAAACAAAATATATATAATACAAACGTACAAGTCGGGCTCAATATCTCTGAATTAACGGTACTCTGGAAGCTTTCCCTTGCCATGACTCATACTCGGATCTGCATTCAAACCATCACAAAAGGCAAATGAAGAGTCCAGAGTGAATATTCCTAAGGAAATTAAGTGATCAATACTGAAAGTAAATACTGAAATTTAAATAAATCTATTAAATAAACATGTAGAAATAAATACAGGCAACTGTGATCATCGCATAGATAAATAATAGTGAAAGCTCAAAGTGTGTTCCTAGAGCCTAGGGCCAGGCTAGCGCCATACTTCAGACTCTTCCACAAAATATTATTGGCGAGTCCCACTCAAACAAGGTCAGTATCTAGATCCGTTAGGTGGTTGGCGTAGAACCTACGATGCACCTACACATGCCCCGACGCGACTGTCAGGTCAAACTATTCACTGAGATCCCTGACACACGTGATATGGCCTAGTGGCATACACAAGGGAATGGCACTGAAGGAGAGCCTCAACGTCCATCCATTTAAACCATAACCAAGAATAGAGTATTGAAAAACATAATTTGAATTCAAACCCCAAAATAAGTAAATGCTCAAGTAATATACCTCATATCGCCCTCCAACTAATCCAATTATGTCCCAATCATGCCAAAAGTGTGTGTTCAATCACCCGTTAACCAATCAAAAACCAGTTATCTAAAATTATCTAGAAATTTTCCCAAATTCCTAATTCTCCCCAATCTCTATTTATATTGGCAATAATCCTCAATTTAAACCCCAATTAAACCTATTTCAAAAAATTCATTTAAAAATTTTATTAATTTTTCAGTCTCAAATGCCGCAAGAGGTGTCGCCGGAAGGGTCTTATGACGTTCTAGACGTCGTAGCCTACGCTTCCATGTACACCACCCCCACAACGTGATATAAAATGTAGGTGTGTGGTGCTTTCTAGTTTGGACGTCGTGGGAGTTTCCTCCTTACGATGCCCCTTACGACGTATGAACCAGTGACGCCCAAATGGGGGTTTTGAGCCACATGGTTCGTCGCCGTGGTCCGAACCTATCCCAACATCGCATATAATCGTATACGAACAATAATCCATCATAAAGCCACAACGGAATGCATTCAAAACAAAAACCCCGATAACTCATACAGACTACTTTTCCTTCCAAAACCAAAACACCAACAACAACCCATCCAAATCCTCAATTTGTTGCCCCAATACATCACAAAAGCCATAGCAACACACCCAATCCAGTGTGCTCAAAATCCATTCCTGAAACCTACGTCAAAACTTGAACTTTTATACCTGAAACGTAGGAAACGGAGAGAGGATCGATAATCTAACCTTTGATTGTCAATATCTCATCGCTTGAGCCTCCAAATGATCACTTGAACTTCACAAAACCCTAGATCACTTGCTACAAAGTTAGATATGAGAGAGAAGAGTAAGAAAAGGTGGTGACAATGGTTGGAAATGTTGATATTTATACCCCAAAGTCATCTCTCCTCACTTACCAATCTCAAGGCACAATCCTAGGGTCATGAGAGAGTCAATTGGTCCAGCTTTAGTGACTCAAGTGGTGACTTGCCTCCCTTGACTTGTCTTGCTCAACCAAACAACCAAACCCTCGGGCGTTCCGATACCTGACTCTCACGCGTACACTTGCATCTCTCGTGTACTCTGGCTCCACGAACACATATACAACGTTTATTATTAATTATTAATTGCATTTTATCATTTTTCATATGTGTATAATTACCCAACCTAATGTACTATCATTCGCCTACCCAGTACTCGCGTCTGCACGTTAATCGGGGTGAATACCTATCACACTGTCTCACATGTCAAAAACAAAATAAAATACACACATCGCGATGCCAATAACCCTAATTACATATGAACATTGCAAATTTATACAAAACAACACAAAAACCATTATTTACCTAAGTCCGGGCGCGCCCTGACCTATCTGTAGGTCCTACGAGCATCTGAGACTGTTAGTCACGTCTGCAACTACATCATTAATAACGAAAAATTAAATTTGGACCACTACAGATCGATTATTGATAGGGTAGGGGTGGGTGGGTGGTGTGAACAGATTGGGTGATGTGTAGATTACTTTAAGTGTATATTGAGAAGTTTTCTATTAGTTAAGGGGGGCATTTAGTGTATTTCTTTAATTTATTGGGGTTAATTATACTATAAAAACAATATGGGTTATATTTTCCAAGGTGTACTTGTTTGGATCAATACAAATTTGCTTGTCAAGACTTAGCCTAATTTTTAAATGGTTATATGTTTGAATTATAATTTTTTAGGAAAATGATGTGATCTAGACAGGACACATATTTTGATGCCTATTTGTTGGAGGCCCTTTAAATACGCATTAATTTGTGTGCATACATATTTTGAAGTGTATATCTAAAGGACCTTTGATAATTGGTGTCCCAGTTAGGTTACTTGGTGTTTCTCTTCAATCTTAAATCAACTTGTAACAAGTGTTTACAATTAGGTATTCTAAAATAAAGTTTACAGTTCAATCTTCAAGGTCATAGATAAAGCTAACATAATTTCTTTGTAATAAGTGGCATGAAATTGTTGATTGTTATAAGTATTATATTGGCCATTTTATTGATTGTGAGGATCTCAAGCCTTTCATTCATACCATTTACTCAATTTCTTATCTAATTAACCAATTAGTCACAAGGGTGACTAAGTTATTCAACAAAATATTTGTCTTAAAAGTTTTTTTTATATGAACTCACTATAATTAATTAAAAACCTCTTTCCTACAAAAAAAAACTTTTACTCCATTCACCAAGGAAGATAAAGATATTATGTAGGAAAAAATGTGTCAAACTTTATTATATAATTATTATTATTTTCATAAAAAAGATTACATTGATCTTTCTTATCTTTTCATTATTATTATTATTATTATTATTATTATTATTATTATTATTATTATTAATTTGCTAAAGAAGATTATATCTTTTCCACCTTCTCAGCTATGGTTTCACGTTAAACATCTTGCCGTTGCATTTAAGACACTTTGGATCATTCTCTTGCATAAGTTGATATAAATAACAATCATGACATGATCCATACAGCAAGAATGATATTGTGCTAGACTTAGATGAAGTTGTTTCAGTATTGTTGCTATCCGATTTAAAGATTGGGGCTTTGGGTGATGATATGGATCCTTTCGATGTTGGCTGACCAGTTTCAATGGTTGTTTTTGTTGGTGGCTCAGATTTCAACACATTTATGTTAAACTTTCTATACATTTTTAAAGGCTCTTATGATCCATCTTCATCAATATCATTTGTTAACAATAAACCACAATTATGAGGTATAAATTAAATTTTACTTTTAGAATAATAGTAAAACAATATTAAAAAGAAAACAATAATTGAAGGATAGAGACACTGTTTTAAATTATTCGACTATAGAGATTTTGCATGTTATGCATGTATTGCGTAACAAATATCATAAATATTTTAATTGGTCAATGTAAATAAATATGTGAAGCCTTTGTATTTAGTTTAAAACTCAAAAAACTTCTTCACTTACTTTCTGCTTGACAAAAAATGAAGCATTGCCTTTTGGAAAGCATGTGATTTTGGTTTTTAAATCTTCTTTTTTGTGGTTTTCATTTTTTTCAACTTTCAGAATATTCTTGTCCATCTTTGACCAACAAAAGGAGGAAGTGTATGCTTACTCGGTTTCGTCTTTTTGTGCTCTCTGTATATATATAAAAAAAAGATGTGGCGCTTATTTATAAGCAAACTTAAGCATTTTGAAGAAAGTAATGATTTCGTTAATTGATGAGGACAAGCAATTTTGATGAAAGTAATTATTTGGCTAATTGAAAAGATTCATTTTTTTTCTAATAGCATATCTGGATGTTTGGTATATACAGTTATGTTTTATTAAGAAAATGCTAGTGTGCATGCATTTACAACATCTAGGTCAACCACAATCGACGTGTGCCATTAATGTGCCTCGAGATGCATGTATGAGGGGCATTGTACGACGCGTGTCCGACCTGGGTGTCGGACTCATAGCAAGCTAGCATTTTCCTTTTTTAATTAATCTTCACAAGTCATGAACTCAACTTTACTACTGTGCACTTGCATTCAATGCACATTTAATTAGCCTAGAAATTAGAGTATTTAAAGGTAATTCTCGGCACCACAAAATGAAGAAAAATCACAAAATGGACACAGATAAGAGGTATTTAAGAATCTATTAAAATTTTTCTTTTTTTTTTAAGGAAAGTGACTTCTATACAATTGCAAATGATAAGATTTACACATTTACCAATCACAACACATCATGTGCTCATTTGAGGTAAAGAATAAAGGAGGGAGAATCTATTAACTTTTCCATTACTAATTTATCCCTCACTAACAAAGTGGATTGAAATGATTTTTTGACACCATCGAACACACGCCTCAAATGTATATCGACTTTAATAGCTGTCCATGTGCATCTCGGGACACACACCATGCGTGTTATACACTAGAAACTGTGTGCACGCAAGCTTGAAAAGATAAACGTTGAAAATTATTCTCCTCTAGTTTAAGAGAAGTCATTAGTTAAAGTGGGATTAGACTTGATCACAGGCTTGGGTACCTGCCCAGCCCACCCAAGCCCGTGAACAAATTATCGGGCTTGGGTAATCATTTCTAAGAAAAGCTCGTTCCTGGCCCAAGCTCAGTTAGGCCCGCTTTCAAGTGGGCCAGTCTTGGGCCAACTTAAAAAGTCTAAGCCCGACATGAATACATGTTAGTGACTAATATATTTAAAAACAATTTGTATTATAGCCTTATAGGTAGGATTTGATCTTGAGACAAGATGGTCACATTAGGTGATGCTTACCATTTGAACCACTTTTCCTTTTATGCATAAAAAATGAATAAATAATATACACATAGAAACACAAAAGTTATCAAAAAGTCAATAAAAAATTTATTAATTGAATAAATAATTTATTTTTACAATTTTTAATCTTTTAATATTTATATATGGGTTTAATTGGCTGGACTTAGGCTTTGTATTTTTTGACATGGGCAGGGCTTGGGCCTATGTGTAGGCACGCATATTTATGGTGGGCTGGGCTTGGGCTAAGGTTTTTAAGCCCATACTCGATTGGGCCCATCCTGAGCTCGACCCAAGAATAAGTCTAAATGGGGTAAGCTAGTAACAGAAAAATTAATAAATTCTCCCACCTTTATTCTTTCCATCAAATGGCACATGACGTTTTGCGATTAGTAATTATACAAATCTTACAATTTGCAATTGTATAGATACCGCTCCCTTTTTTTTACCTTACAAAAATCTTGATTTTTTTCAATAATTTTCCTTATTAAGGAATGTTTTGGTGAAACGGACACACAATACGGACACACACGTGTTAGCATCTATCGCTTTTGCATTGTATCGTGTGTGGATATTTCAATGTGTATTACACGAACATTATCACGTGTGTGTCAATGCTTAGTGTTCGTTCTGGAGCACTGTACACAGTAGGACATATTCATTGTCTATACATAAAGCCGAGTCATATATGGTGCTCCAACATAGATACGCATCTCGTTGCCTGCCATTCAATACTCCTCATGATGCATCGAGTGAAAGAATTAAGGGCTATCGACAAGTCCGTTCTCTTCATATGCTGCGGCAACAAAGCATTGCCATACAATAAAAATGTTACACTTGATGAACACATTTGCACAACCACATAACCACACTTGCTTATGTGGCAATGCTTTGGAATGTGGACTTATGTGCCCCAAGGAGTATAACACCGTGCCACATATAAAAACTTTTTTTTAGGGTGTGACTACTAGCCCCCAGTAACATCCCCTAATCTCAATTAGAGAATATTCGGCCTGAAACCCTAATTAAGCCCCGATAAATCAGATCGGACCTAATTAGAGCTAGTAGCTTTATAGTCATTTCTGACAACAACTTGTATATCTTGATATTAAATAACAAAATAAAACAAACGCAATGGAAAATTTAAAACTCTTTCGATAAATCACAAGATATATAATACCGGCATGAAAATCGGTATTGAGCTCTTATTCCCACCGTAATTATTATAAAATCATAAAGCTATGTAATATATATAACAGGAAAACTCACTGCACCGTAGAGAAAATACTAAACTCCTGATCTTCTCATTTCTTGAGTTTCAAGTCCTAGCGTACATCCATACCTAGAAATGTTAAGTTGGGTGAGTTCCTATATGCTCAGTAAGTAACTCCCATAGTAACCATCAATTATCAATTAATATACAAGAGATAATATATAACGTGTCATAAACACGTGTTTAAAGGACCATTTGAATCAATATAATCAATACATAACATATGCAAGTTCAATGGTCTATTGCAATGTACCCATAATTTGTACCCATGATTTGTACTTTCAATCTCAGTATTTAAATTGAGTCGCCCACTCACATTCTTCAAGAACCAGTCACTGGGCATCTAACCAGTTCTTGTCAATGCGCGGCCAACTCATAAAAGCATAGAATCGCACTCCCTCATCATCACTAAACCAATCACTGCTCATCTGATTGGTTTATAACTGATGAGTAGTCAACTCAAATGGAAAATATTGTTCGAGATAATTCCCAAGTCACTAGGGGCGCGATGATGGTTAGCAACTCCACCATAGTTCCAAACCCCAGGTCGATCCGTCCCGTCAAACCTCTTTCCAAATTCATTTTTCATTTCAAAACAACTTGTGTAAAACAAAACCAAATCACGGTATATTGCCTCAGTCCCAGTCATGAACACTACGTGCTCTAATAATAGTAATTTACATTGCACAATTGATAAAAAATACGAGTCCCACTTACCTGTCCTGAGCTTTCTACATTTTATCAACTTGTACGACTTTCCCGAAGTCCTCAACCTTTTCACATTGGTCCATTACCTAAAATAGACCAATTGTTATCAATTTATGTCTAATATTTATTTACTAAAACTTCTAAACTAGCCTCATTCGAATTCGGAATCCTGGTATCTAGTTTCTAAGCTATTTTGACCATTTCACTTTTTTAAGGTAAAAACCCTGGAATAAAGTCTTATCCGACTTTCGAATTCCTCATTTTCCATAAAAATCCCTCAACTTCTATTTATTTGGTTAAAATACTATTTTTACTTATTTTTTGTATTTTTTTCAAAATTCCTTTTCCTTTTTCTCTCTCTCTTCTTTTTTTTAATTTATTTACCCCTGAACCGGGCCGGTGGCCGGTTCGGCTTAGACCGAACCAGCCCGGTTCAGGGGTCATCCCCTTCCTCTCGACTGCTCTGCTCGCAACAGGTTTTTTTTTCTTTTTCTTTTCATTGTTGGGGTTGGCTCCCAACGCCAACCCCAGTTCGACTTGGCAAGGGAGATTACTCCCCTGCTTTCACAACTGTCGACCATGGCGAAAGCCATGGTCGAGTTCACTCATCACCACCTATAATCAACACAAGAACGATAAACACAACAACAACAAACACCACTCACCTCAAGTTCTCCTCGACCACATGAGCTCTCCGTTGCTCATTCTCCCCTCCTCACGATCTCTCTCTCGTCTCCCTCTCTCTTTGTTTCGATTTTCTCAATTTATAAAAGGAAGAGGCGGTTGATCGGGGAAATGACCAAAATGCCCTTATGCTCATCCATTTCTCTTTTATACCATAAGCCCGTTTTGGTAATTTCATATTTTTCTAATTTTATTATATATATTTATATGTATTACTATATATATATACATATTTGTCGATATCTTCACGCCTATGCTTCCGTGGTGCGCACCAACAAGAACTCTCGGGCGTGCATACCACCGTACGTCCTACGCGCGTCACTCGTGAACTCGCATATCACTCTGCACCTGACAATTTACTATGATTTTATTATGTTATATTTTAATATATATTTATATATCCATAATAAATATAAATATATATTTATTCCTATAATTACGCCTATAATTACGCAATTTACTCCCACAAGTACACTCGGATGTCAACGCTATCCTGCGTCTCATGTGTGTCCTCCTTGACCCACACATGATATTAGGCATTCCCTCATTGGTCCAATTATTTATTTATACATATTAATACATACCAAACAAACACAATACATCACACAATTCCACGCACGCGTTAATCGAGATAAATTGGGTTTAACCACAAACTTAACTCGGATTAATTAATATTTGGATTAACACTAATTACGTTCTTCAGGTAACGGGTCGTTACAGTCTCTTCAATTTAGCAACGATTTCATCCTCAAAATCAAAGGTACATACAAATCACTAATAATCTCGAAAAGTAATAAAATTCACTTTTCCATTATAATTTCCATTCTTTAGTTTTCTCTTCTTTTGTTTGTCTAATATATGTGATTGCACTATCATATTACTAGTACAAAGCTTATCTCAACTTTACTTTGAAGAATAAATGTAACCAAATTATCATTTCATTCTTCTCTTTCAGTTTAATGGAATGTGAATAACACTATTCCATTAATTTAACTTAATCTGAATCTTTATAGCCCGTTCATAGGTGTGATTTCCCAAAAGATATCATTTATCTTTTGATACCTCCCATAACCTATGATATTTGTCATGTTTTCTCTTTTCTTAAAGGTTGTTGTAGCTCAAGCATTGACGAATCCACTCAGTATCAAAAGTATTGTGTCTCCTACCTCTGTCCATCCCATGAATGAACGGCAAGGTCGACAATCACCATGTCTCCTACCTCTGTCCACTACAAATGAACAACAAGGTTAACATATGTGTGTCTCCTACCTCCATTCTACTCATAGGTGAATGGCAAGGTCAACCACACAGTGTTCTCATCATTTTTTTTTCGATACTTCTTGAAACTTATAGATTTCGTCAATCTATACTCTACAACTTATAGTTTTTAACCTCATATTATTCATTTCTTTTATATTGTAGTTATACATTACCTAGTCTGCTCTATTTTCTCTGTGTAGTTCTTTATTACTTCATTCACTCTAGCACAATATCTATCATTCTTATCTCTCACTCCTATGGTAGGATAAGAAAGAGCATACTTTCTTCTGTAACCCCTCATATTACTAAGATCATTAAAGAAACTCACACAAGTAAATCAATTCTTTCAGTGATTATCATTATGAGACATAAGCTCAATCATACTCGTTGAATTATGATTAATAATACAATCTCTTCATCAACACAAAGGAAATATATTGCATCGAGATTGAGATTGGTTTTCAATTTATATCAACTTCTTCCCTCAGTGGAAGCAAGTATTGGATCTCTATCCAAAACATTATAATATTATACCATCTCACATCTCCCATACAACTATTTTGCTCAATCCTTTCGAGCATAACATATGCTTTCACTGACAAGAATCTTGCAGACTAGATTCCCTTATCAACTATAATTAATTGTGCTGGCGTTTATTTCACATTACAAAATCTACAATCGTATTTCTTTTCTTTTATCAGCTATAGACAAGAATCTACTTAACTCTTTAGGTTTTACAACTCAATATCATATTCTGAATACGTCTCATATCTCTTTATAATCTCCCTATATATCATCATCTCAACCACTTTATCATTTTTTCATATATCTAAATATGATATGACATTACCTATATCAATAATATAAAGAGATTTATGATATATTCATGATGACTCTTGCCTAACCTTTCACCTGAATCAGATCTTTATTTCAAAATTTAATACACCTAGCACAATTTCCTTTAAAACATCTAATCTGAACACTACTCATTCATAATTAATCTCTAACACATTGAATAGTTCCAATTAGATTTCTTAATCAATCCCATCACACATTAATTCATTTATTCACTGAGTTCAGTCTCCTTCTAAACTCTAACGAAAGGACCGGTAATTATCAATTCCAACTTTTCCATTAATGATATGCCTGCGTAGGACGTTATTTATTCATCAATACTATCTATCTCTCTGAAGACATAATACTGAGAAATTCATATTATAATTACATAACATGCCTCTTTCTCTTATTTAAAGTATTGACCCATTTCAATCACTTTGTATAGGTAATTACTCAGAGTGAATATATCATTTTCCACATTCTGACGAGTCATTTCACCTCAAATTATCTTCACTCTGACAAAATTATTTTCTTCAAACTCTTATAGTTTGAAGCTTTCCTCAATTCATATTTCACCAGTTTCACTGGTTCTCAAAATTTTTCATCTATCATTTAGTGATTCCTCTAAGATATTCTAATCTTAGGAATACTAAATGACATTCATACCCTTCAAACCATTGTACATGATACAACTGTACTTCAAAACCTCTTAATGAATGAATGAACTTGCATGTTCTATCCAATCAACTGCATTTATACTAATACAAGGATTTTCATCCCTATCTTATCGTTTTCAAGTCTTTCCTCTAAGACTATTCTTGCAATTCATTCCATCTATCATTTGCAATACATATTCTCAATTCTTCATTATCAGTTGATGCCTTACAATAGTTTGGTATTCTTACCAATACCATTGTTTCATATTAGTTCCTCTAGACTATCAAATGTATTTACAACAATCATTTGTTTCATTGTGTCAATAGACAACTACTTGATAAAAGTATTAGGATATACCTCTAACTTTTCTGTAATCCAAGTATAATTAAGCAACTATTGTAGTTAAATTACATTTCAATTTCCTCAAGGCATCTCTTGTATCATGTACAACTCATCCTCATTCTATTTTATACTTAACTAAATATACAATATAATTATATCACAGTTATCTGTATACGTTGTTTGTATCCTTCGATTATTATGTTTCAACATTTTCTATCTTTGTGTTGAATATAAGACAACTTCCAATTGTCTTAACCTCACTCAAATCCCTTAACTCAAAATTTCAATTCAACACATATCTTAATGATTTACAGTTGAAACTTAATATTTGCACCTACAACTTTTGGTATACACCAATTTATCGTCAAAGTTCACATAACTTTACGATAGTATTTTGTGCTTTTGGTACAATTTCAACTATTTTTGCATTCGTCATCATTGTCAACTTAATGATAAACTTATCTTAATATAGTTCAACAACTCTACATCATTCCATTATTAAACATAATATAAGCTCTAGTAAGTTTCTATGGTTTACACCATAATCTTTCACATTATCAAGCCATCGCTTGATCATGAACTTCTTAATTCTGATCTTTACTCCATTATAACCAAATCTCAATCAACTATTGAGAACTATTGGTTTCATTTAAACACTTGAGTTGTCAATTCTGGGAAATCACTATTCCTTTGGGATCCACTTCAAATTAATTTATCACTCGAATTGAGTTCTCAGACTCATACCATTTTCATAATACATCAAAGTAAAATGAAATTGATCATTGGTTGGATATTGAAAATCAAGTAATTGATGATTTGTCTGACCTATATTGTGATAAGATTTCAAGTAATGCTAATAAACACATTACTTGAAACCTTAAATTCACAATCTTACATTCATCAAGCTTGTTTTTTCATTACTGGCCTACTACTTTTTACCCCAAACCATTTGAATTTCGAGTGATTACTAAATTTCTATGAATTATCATTTGCAGAATTTATAAATTTCAACATTTTCCATTTTAGATCGCAATTAATATCAATCTCTTAATGTACTGTTCACCTATTCATTCTCAGTTTCGTACATCATTATCTGGATTCTCAATCTTCAACTTTATTGACAACTCATTCTCCCCAACTTAAATTGTACCAGTCCAAATGATTACATTAATACACCTCACTAGCTCACTGCTATGTTTTTTTTCAACTTACTCAAACAATACACTATTTGTATATATATGGTATCTCCGATGACAAGATTATCAGGTTTGTAAATCTTTCTGCCACCATGCCTAGAAAGTTCCTAAATGAGTTGATGTTAAACCTCTATCGCTAACCTTACCAGTCGTTAGGCTTACGTATTTGTAACTTACCCTTCACTTCCATTTTCGATTTACCATTACCTTAAAAAGTGATTATAGTTCATCTAACAAGATAGAGTTAACCAACAACCTAAATTTCTCTCAAATCCTTCAACTCTCATCTCTTGTTGCAGCTATTCACTATTAGTGTAATGTTACCTTCAACTCATTTCTTTATATTCCAACATTTATCTATACCTCAATCAGGTATCCTCACATTTCATTTCATCATTCCTTTCTCTTTATTGCTCTATTAGTGAGTGCGGTTACCCACAACAATACTAATAAGCCTTTTCTATTCTGCCTTCAGTATGTGCCACTATATCCCAATTATACTAACAGGCTTCCTAATTATCTTACTATTAGTGCATGCAGTTACATAACAACAACACTAATAAACATCTTTCTTACCTTACTTTCAGTATATGCGGCTACCCCATAACCATACTGATAAATTTCTTTCTCACCATTCCAATATAAACTAGCGCTATATCTGAAATTTTATACTTCATAATCATTCATGAAGTATGCATAATTAGTGATTATCTAATTTCAACAAGGTTCTTCTCATTATTCATCACTATTTTCCTCATTAAATAACTTTTTATCCCACTCAACTAGTCTCAACACTAGTATATTTTCTACTCAAAGTGACTCATCACCTTTGAGTTTCATTATACACCATTTCATATTTCTTTCATCTTGTATGGGCATTCCCTCTGACCTATGTCTCTACGTCTAGAACTTATTATTCCTTCAACACTGACTATTTCTCATCAAAAAATATCAGTGAGAATCATGACCATTAGAGACTATTCAATGAAAGAGTTATTTATAACTCATCTCTTTTCCATATCTATATCATTTGGATTCAAGGTTCCACAAACCCTAACCCTTAATATATACATATTCTCATCTCATGAGAAATAGATAGATACAAACCACCATATTATCATTCCACTGTCTTCCTTTATCATAATATCCCTGAAGTTCAGGTTTCCAAGAACCCTCACCAACAATTTCCTTTGACTTACAAATCATAGATGTGAGATAAGACTTTCAGATTCATTCCTAAGCAAGACAGTACCGCTATATCTATCGCATAGATATAATATCAACTCAAAAATACATGTCTCAAGCTTTTATCCCCCAAAACATCGATAAAAACCGTTCATTTAAGCCTAGGTTATCCCTGACTTGAGAACCACTCTCCAAGTCAGTTAAACTAAATTTCCATTTTAATATACAGGTACAACTTTAGGCATCAATCCTTATGTATCAGAGTTATCACACCATTTGAACTGATTCAAAAGTGATAACCTCAGTCTCTGATACTAATCTATATCAAAGTTATTACATTGACTTCTCAGTGGAATAATCAAGCCAAGCTCTAAAAGCTAGTCTCTTATATCAAACTATATCAGAACGTCACTTATTTCGAGACCAATAATAGCTTAAGTTTGTACAGCCTTAGCTCTGATATCAACTGTAACATCCCCTAATTTCAATTAAAGAATATTCGGCCTAAAACCCTAATTAAGCTCCGGTAAACCAGATCGGACCTAATTAGAGCCAGTAGCCTTATACTTATTCCTGACAACAACTTGTATATCTTGATATTAAATAACAAAATAAAATAAATGCAACAGAAAATTTAAAAATTTTTTTGATAAATCACAAGATATACAATACCGGCATGAACATCGGTATTGAGCTCTTATTCCCACCCTGATTATTACAAAATCATAAAGCAATGTAATTTATATATATATAACAGGAAAACTCACTGCACTGTAGAGAAGATACTAAACTCATGATCTTCTCCTTTCCTGAGTTTCAAGTCCTAGCGTACATCCATACCTGGAAATGTTAAGGTGGGTGAGCTCCTACATGCTCAATAAGTAACTCCCATACTAACCATCAATTATCAATTAATATTCAAGGGATAATATATAACAACGTGCCATAAATGCATGTTTAAAGGATCATTTGAATCAATATAATCAATACATAATAGATGCAAGTTCATTGGTCTATTGCAATGTACCCATGATTTGTACTTTCAATCTCAGTATTTAAATTGAGTCACCCTCCCACATTTTTTAAGAACCAGTCACTGGGCATCTAACCAGTTCTTGTCAATTTGCCGCCAACTCATAAAAGCATATAATCGCACTCCCTCATCATCACTAAACCATTCACTGCCCATCTGATTGGTTTATGACTGATGAGCAATCAACTCAAATGGAAAGCATTGTTTAGGATAATTTTCAAGTCACTGGGGGCGCGATGATGGTTAGCAACTCCACCATAGTTCCAAAACCAGGCCGATCCATCTCGTCAAACCTCTTTCCGAATTCATTTTTCATTTCAAAACAACTTGTGTAAAACAAAACCAAATCATGGTATATTGCCATATTCCCAGTCCTGAAAACTACATGCTCTAATAATACTAATTTACATTGCATAATTGATAAAAAAAAAAAACGAGTCCCACTTACCTGTCCTGAGCTTTCTACATTTTACCGACTTGAATGACTTCCCCGAAGTCTTCAACCTTTCCACATTGGTCTATTACCTAAAATAAATCAATTGTTATCAATTTATGTCTAATATTTATTTATTAACACTTCTAAACTAGCCTAATTCGAATCTAGAATCCTGGTATCTAGTTTCTAAGCTATTTTGACCATTTTGCATTTTTTGAGGTAAAAACCCCAGAATAAAGTCTTCTCCAACTTTCGAATTCCTCATTTTCCATAAAAATCCCTCAATTTCTATTTATTTGGTCAAAATACTATTTTTACTTATTTTTTGTATTTTTCCAGAATTTCTTTTCCTTTTTCTCTCTTTTTTTTTAATTATTTACCCCTAAACTGGGCCGAACCGGGTTCGGCTTAATCGGGCGAACCGACCCAGTTCAGGGGTCATCCCTTTCCTCTCAACTGCTCTGCTCGCAACAGGTTTTTTTTTCTTTTCATTGCTGGGGTTGGCTCCCAACTCCAACCCCATTTCGACTTGGCAGGGGAGATTACTCCCATGCTTTCACAACTCTCAGCCATGGCCAAGTTCACTCATCACCACCTACAATCAATACAACAACGATAAACACAACCACAACAACAAACACCACTCACCACCCCGAGCTCTCCGTTGTTCATTCTCTCCTCCTCACGATTTCTCTCTCGTCTCCCTCTCCCTCTGTTTCAATTTTCTCAATTTATAAAAGGAATAGGCAGTTGATTGGGGAAATGACCGAAATGCCCTTATGCTCATCCATTTATCTTTTATATCATAAGCCCTTTTTGGTAATTTCATATTTTTCTAATTTTATATATTTATATGTATTATATATATATATATCTGTTGATATCTTTGCACCTACGCTTTCGTGGTGCGCGCCAACGAGAACCCTCGGGCATGTACACCACCGTATGTCTTATGCGTATCACTCGTGACCCCGCGTATCACTTTGCGCCCGACAATTTACTATTATTTTATTATATTCTATTTTAATATATATATATATATAAATATATTTATGCCTATAATTACGCTTATAATTACGTAATTTACTCCTACGAGTATACTCGGACGTCAACGCTATCACGCGTCTCATGTGTGTCCTCCTTGACCCACACATGGTATTATGCATTCCCTCATTGGTCAAATTATTCATTTATACATATTAATATACACCGAACAAACACAATACATCACAAAATTCTATGCACGCGTTAATCGAGACAAATCGGGCTTAACCACTAACCTAACTCGAATTAATTAATATTCAGATTAACACTAATCACGTGTTTAAGGTAATGGGTCGTTACACCCCCTGTACCCTATATCAGCCCACCTATTAATAAGTTGACAATTTTTTAAAATAAACAACCCACTTAAAATTACATATAAGCCCTTCAGCTAAAATGGGTTTGCAACGGCTTATTATACTAGCCGTTACCACCCATGACAGCGGCCACAAGTATACATTGCCACACATATGTCATATGTGCCATACATGGGAGCGACATATAATTGTAATCGTTGTTATATGTGAGAGCGGCATATGTTCTATGTTGTTTTCCTGTGTGGTAATGGTCAGTAGAAAAATTTGTTTCCACACAATCCTTGATACTTTTCGTTTTTCTTTTATCCTCACATCATTGTGGAGTCTCAATCGTTGAAGAAGGTGAATCAAAACATGTCCCCCAATTTTCTTTTTAGTATGTCGTTCTCTCCTATCAATTATGCTTTTTTTTTGTTTTTTTGTAGTTGAGCAATTGGGGATTATGTGAGGTTAATTTACTTTTTTGCGTTTGGTGATTTTGAGAAAACCCTTGTAAACAAGTGATCTATTTTTTTAATTAAAGAAAATATAGATAAAAGGAGGATTTCATATGTACTTGTGGTGTTTCTAGATATCATTGACATAGATGAAGTAGGATCGATTATTGATGGGAGGTGGGGTAGGATAGTAGGGGCAGTTAGTATAGGTGTGAAGTTATGTGAAATGTAAGGATTAACTTGAGGGTATATTGGGAAGTTTATTATTAGTTTTTTTTTTGGTCAAATTTGTTGCATTGATGTTCCTAACATCCAAAAAAGGCACAACTTATTACATCGAGGATAACAAGTATGACAATCCACTGAAGCTCATAACAACGTCCTCAGGAAAAGGGCAATAATCTCACGAAGGGACAACAACCTCACAAAGGAGATGCATCACTGCTGATTGTTATTGATGGATGGCTCCTTGTACCAAACGCGGAAGACCCAAACCTAACTTTTCATCTTTCTTTCTTCTCGATCAAGCTCTAGACAAAAAAAGGCCTTCGGTGATGACCACATCGAAAACTCATCGTAACCCAATGCTAGGTTGGAATACTACCCAAAAAGGTGAAGAAGAAATAGGGAAAGAAGGGAGATAACAGTGGGGACAGTGAGGAACCAAATAAACGAGATGAAGGACGAAGGGGGGTATGAGTTGGGGGAGATGAGAGGTCGCACTTAAAACCTTGGAAAAAAACACAAAAGGATAGAAGGCTGGAGGGACCGGCGACGTGGAAGCCTTGTCGGAGCAAGACGGACCACCGCCTGGAAGTTTATTATTAGTTGAGGGGGTTCTTATTATATTTTTTAAAGGAAAATAATAATCTAACACACTTTGGGCGCATATTTGAAACACACACTTCAGTTTTTAGTCATTTATGGTGTTTTGTTAGATGTAGGGCCCACACTTGAAGAGATAAGAAAGAACCATAAATGGCTAAAAAATAAAGTGTGTGGCCCATGTGCATGCCCAAAGTGTGTTAGATTATCATTTTCCTTTTTTAAATTTATTGGGTGTTACTTATACTATGGCCTCGTTTGGTTCATTTCTACTAACTTAATGTGTTAGTTCGAAAATATCTTCTCGGAGTTAATATTCTCATGTTTGGTTCAACTTTAAACTTGTAGGGAAGTTGTAAATTTTTAAATAATAAAATATATGAATTGACATAAATAACCTTCAAATAATAGAAAGAGATGGGTAATAAAATGGTTATTAATGAGCGTAATTATGTCCACAACTCCTGATAGATAACTCCCAATAGGGGTGGGGGAGATATCTCTCACTATTCCATGTAAGCTGGGATATAACTTGCAGAAAATTTAGGTATACAAATAAGATTAGTTTCCAACTCCCTCTAAGTCCACCTCCAACCAAACAAGGCATATAGAAATAATAAGGGGCCGATAAGGTGGAGGGGGGCTAATAGGGGCACTTAGTAAGGGTTATTAAAAAAGTAGGGTTGGTTTTCTTTTAAATTCATTAAATAGGGTAAATTTCTTTAAAATTTCAAAAATAATGTATATCTCCTTTAGTAGAGGCGTTATTGATGATGACGTGTCGCCACGATTGGCATGGAGAAAATGGCGACGGGTAGGTACCCATCGCCAAACGAAATGGCGACGGGTTGAGCCCGTCGCCAAATGGATTGGTGACGGGCTCCCGTCACCGAATATAGATTGGCAACGGGGAGCCCATCGCTAAATATATATTATTATATATATAATATATATTCCTGCAGGTTAATACATTTAGGGTTTTAGGGTTTATACATTCCCTTCATACAATACAATGAATTCATACGGTTCATACATTCCCTGCATACATTCGACCGCAACAATGAATTCATACATTCCAATATATTCCAATTGAAATTAATCAAATTTGAATACATAAACTCAGTATATCAATAATTGTCTCTATACAAAAAATTTTAAAAAAATCAAAATAGGAGAACACAAAATAAGTTTCCAAGAAAACCATCATAAAAATACAATCTATCCATCATATATACCATAGTTTCCTGCAAAAAAAAAGAAAAAGCAAAATAAAATAAGTTAAGCTTTGAGGTATAAAAAATTGAGATTCACATATAGAAAAGTCATATATTTTATGAAAAACAACCTATAATAAAGAACAAATCATATTTATTTCAATAAAAAAGAAAAAATAAATACAAATTAGTAAAATTAATTAACAGTTAGCATATATATTCAATATCACAAATATGAAAACACAAAATAAAAGATGTTAATATAGTTTAAACAAGTTTTTTTGTGTAGAACCAATTAAAACACAAAATCCCAAAATCATTCTTAACAAATGTTCAATGTAGACCTAAAACAAACATTCTATTTAGAAGTAAAACCTTTTTGAGTCTCCCAATTCAATATTCAAATAAAGAATACAATAGAAAAAACTAGTGAATAACAAACATTACTGCAATAATCTCGATTCAATATATGGTTTACGTGATTTATGTTTCTATAATGGTTCCTAATAAATTCATAAGATTTATAATGGTTCCTAATAAAAAAAACTTATAAGTATCAAGTAAAAAATGAACAAAAAAATCTAACCTTTTTGGATGTTGTGAAAAAGAAATCATCATTCATCATCCTCGGTCGTTGAGTCATTGTGAGCATAATCATCATCATCATCATCATCATCATCATCATCATCATCAACATCATCTTGCCTTTCTTGTGCAGCTGATCTCTCCATGAAACCCTGTTCCATGCGATGTAACCGTCCTTGCATTTCAAGCATTTGCTCGCGATCTACAGACGTGTCATTAACCAGCTTTAGTATCATTGCTTGCATCTCCTTAAATTCCTTCTTGAACTGGTCAAATGGCTCATCATCTGCAAATATAGGATGAGAAGATCCAGCTTCATCAGGTCTACGCATCGTAAACCCTGACGGTGTCCAGCCAAAACCAAATCTCCGGCATTTATCATTTCACTACACAATCTCCAAATATAATTTTGTTTCTTCAATTAGAGTGTCGGGCTGCAGCTGGGAAAGCTCTCTGGTCCTTTCGCGTATAGCCGCCTGTATTAAGAATTTCAAAATTGACAAGTTATATAAGTCATTGATACCTATAATTAACAAAAAACAATTATGGTAAAATAGTTTCTTACGGCAATCGCCTCTGCTCTCGGATCCAAGAAAGTGACGCCATCATGATCCTTTGTATGGAGATATAAACATAAATCCAAAACAGTCGACTTTCGATTGAGTTTCTTCTCCTTTAAAATATGTTTAACTTAAAATTAAGTTTGAAACTTATATTAATCTAATGTATACATATATATGTATGTATCTATGTATGTATGTCCCAAAACATACCAATCTCAATGAATGTTCATAGATGGATATGGTTCCACCTCCGTGCACAAACGGACCTGAACCAGGTCCCCCCACCTCTGTTCTCCGATTTCGGCTCGCTTGTGCTGACTTTGCTTTATATTATGGAGTAGACTGCATCTTCTTGTAATGCTCAAAAACCTCCAGAGATACATGTGCTGGTTTTCTCGGCTTCCTCACCATCTTACTAACAAAGTCAGTGTAACGAGTGGCAATCTGCCTGTCGTACAAAAGTTTAACCATAGCGTCATCCGATCGTCTCCAATCAAAATGAGTCTGTAATAATAGAAAGTCAAGTCTTCAACATATGCTAAGTAAAAGAAACTTAATTTTTTATTTAAAAATCTCTTACCGCCCATTTGTTAAAATATTGCTCCTTGATATGGTTGGGAACCGTATCCCAACAGTAGCCATCCTTATGTAAATCGAATTTATATACCCGCGTCATTTGCTTTGACGCTTCGGATGACGTATGCAAGAAAGTACCACTACATTTTTACAAAAAAAAGTTAGACCTATATTATAGTAAGTTCATTAAACGTAAGTATATATATGTAATAATATTTCGTTGACTTACAATTCTTTCACAGTTTTTACGGTCAATAACACCCACCCAGTGCCTCGGTCATCATTACATCTACGTCTCGGGGCCCTAACTGGCTTATCGCCTCGTTATGATCTACGCGAGGCACCACTAATAGACGGCTCACTCGAAGGGTGGCTTGAAGTATTGGGCGAATGTGATGCACGCTCGACATGATCATGACTCGTCGATGGAGAGGCATGCATACTAAAGTCGAAGGGAGTGATCGGGACATGCTAGTAGTCCTACTGATGGGAGGGAGATGCGTGGATAAATCCTTTAGAAGTAACGCGACCAGCGATAGGTGGAGGGAGTTGCGACGCCAAAAGAGAGGAGTAAGCTTGTAGAGTGGTTGGATCATTGCGGCCAAATAAAGATGGCCCCGATGGCTGAAGGAGAAGGGCCTGGTGGGAGTGCTGCGCATAAGGCGGACAAGGATACTGCTTAAATAATTGTGATTGATGGTGTTGCTGAGAAAGCAGTTGTTGGACAAAAAGTTGTTGATGGTAAGCAAACTGCTGCTGAGCAAGCTGTTGCGGAGTGAGCAGCTATTGACGCTGCTGAGGCTCAGCATCATCAGCGGGAGATCATACTAGCGAACGATCCAAGTCGCGAGATGGACGATCTCTGCGATCACCGGATCGTCCACCGGATCGTCCGCTGGATCATCCACCAGATCCCTCCCCAAATGACGATGCATAATTTTTACCTGACATGACTTTTTTAAAGTTCAAGAGTAAGTTAGAAACAAATGTAAATGTTATAATCAATTATTACGAAAGGAACAAACAAATGTGTAACTAAATTTACTAATTAGGTTTGATTTCTTAAACCTACTTAAGTGAGTATGTCATGGTTCGTTGTCACTATTTTCATCATCCACTGAGAAATCAGAATTATCGCTTTCGTTACATTCTTCGCCATCGACGTCTGACATGTGCGTGCCACTAAGATCAGCAAGCGAAATTGCAACATTTTTGCCAATATCAACTTCGGTATCATGCTCAGGTACTTGCTCTTGAAAAGCATCTTCATGTGCAACTGGAATGTCAACATTCTCGACTAGGATATGTTCATCGATACAAAGAAATTACCATGACATGAAAGAAACTCATACAAAGATATGATGCAGTTCTATCGACGTCAACGTTGCTCCTCCGTATGGCAAACCAGTCGTACTCTATTTCGATGTGGATTTCTGCATGCTTGTACGTCCGGCTGAGTCTGTTGAGCTCGATGACTGGACTGAACTTCTTCCTTGTATTGACTCGATTGACCTCTACTACCAGTGCTATCAAAGATATGGGGTTGAACCATTCCAACATACTGACTTCCTGTATGTGGTAGGGTGAAAGGAACATGAGGTGGCATGCCTAATAAGGGCATTAATGAGCCATCTCCACTATATGGAATATTTTAATTATAATATGGCGGAGTAAGTGGACTTGGCATGTATTGAGGCAATGAACCATGCATTGAATGTGTAGGCATTCTATGGTCCATGTAGGAAGATGATGGCCCAGGAGCATATGGATCAAAATAATAAGGATGAACACTCATGTTCGGTGTCCTAGGCAAAAACATATGAGCATCTGGTTGCGTTGGGGGCGACAAAGGAGAGTACCCATAAGAAGAAGGGCGGGTTAGAAGTGGTGGAGGAGAACGTCTGCGGCTCTCACCAACAGTCTCTGACGTTCTTGGTTTTGGACGAGTTGGAAGTGGTGAAGAAGAACGTCTACTGCTCTCACCCAAAGTCTGAGTCGTTGTTTTTCTTCTCCTCCCTCTATCTGCTAGGCTTTGATCCTCTGCTTGTTGTTCTTCCTCTTCTTCTTGAGAAGCTTCGTCATCTATTTCCGGCTCAACTACATTTTCATCATTCCACAGAGTAGTCCTTTGTCATTCATCCTCATCTAAGATTCTGATGCTTTCATGTAGAGCAGCAATGCTTTGATCGATCCCGTCATCAATGAACACTCGCTCCAATTGACTCACAAATGTAGACTGATATACAAAAAAATGCAGTGTTGGTTAACAATTTTAAATATGACTCATGAGGATAACAACATTATAGTTTCAAGGTTACCGAGAATTCGCGTAGAGCCCCGTCATGTCCAATGTATCGCCTGGTGATAGATCTGTACCACCTCATGTACTCTTCCTGATCATGTTCCCCTTCTTGTTCTATCGTGGCTATGGTATTACCACGATTTTCCCACAACTCTATATATCTTCTGTGATACACTGCCCAGTTTTCTTGAGGGTCTCCTCTCAATTAGATGCGGTGCAGACGTGTGTCAAAATCATAATGAGGTGGCACAACCTGTGTCAGCCCAAACTGTCTCATTACCCTTTCCGATCTATGCCACTCAACTATATGGAAACAAATTAAAGGACACGTCGAACGCCAGCTCCCGTGACCTTGAGTACATAATTGTGGAAGTGACTCGATGACATCAGCGTATGGTTGCCACTCCATGACATTCTCCCTCTACGTGTCAAGTGCATCACGATATGATGATAAAACGTGTGTGGAAGTCCTAGTTACCGAAAATGCAACTATTCATCTATATACAAAACAATAAATTAGTCATAAATTAAAAAGACGCAACGAATAATTAAAAATAATATGAGAAACATTTTTATTACCGATATCCCAAAGGAACGTCATTGGGCATGTATACTCCATCATATGTTCATGGCCGAGCTCTAGGAACAGGCATGTGCGTTGGTGCTATAAATGGAAACCTATCCCAGGCCCATAGTTGTATAAGAATTGACGCACCAGCGACCTCGTACACACCAGAGCGAGATCCACGACACAACTCCCTGTATAAATATGCCAAACATGCACTTCCCCAACTATACTGTTCAGCTGTTTGAAGGTCCTCGAGCAACGGAAGAAACATCAAATGTACATATCGATTCGACTTGTCAGCAAACACACAACCACAAATAAGTTGTAGAATGTACGAATGAACATAACGTCGAACAATTTCCTCATTGTTGTCATCCTCTATAGGTGGTACATTTTGCTCGAGCCATGAAATAAGAACTCTATTCCCAGAAAGGTCAAGTGGTTCAGGTCTTGCACCAAGTAGTCTTTCACACACCGCGAGATAGTCAACATTTGTGCTTCCAGTCACAGGCATACAATTAATCGGTAACCCGAGCTAAATCTCAACATCTTGGAGTGTTATCGTACACTCGCCACAACGCATGTGGAACGTATGTGTCTCTGGACGCCATCTCTCAACGAAAGCGGTGATCAAAGCCTAATCAAGTCTAAAAAATCCTATGTGTGAAACCCCATAAAAGCCACTAGAACGTAGGTAAGGGATCATTCGAGAATGGTAATTCACCCGCCGATCAACGACACCCCATCTTCTTCGCACGCGCATCGTATTATGTACCTTACAATTAAAAAATATGTCGATATATATATATATATGTATTAAACATTTTTGCATAAATATTAGGCACATACATGTTAAATGTATATACCTGACCCCTCCAGACTTGCGATGATCTGTGTGTAGATTGGAGGCGTAGAAGAGAAGGATCAGATGGTCCTGGTTCTATGTGTACTCGTTACAACTATGTGATTAGAGAAATTAGTCGAGTAGTTTTAAAAGTCACAACTAATCATTAGTACGAGTTATAACATTAATAAATACCTATCTATTACTTTACGTAACATATTCGAATACTATATTAATATAAATGTTATGAAATTACCAACTGACACCGTTTACAAACAAAATACAAATCCTTTCATTGGTTTGGATTGGGGGGTTGAGCTTTTGATGGACAATTTTTTTGTTATGTCCCTCTGCACGACAAAGACTGCAATGGTACCTTCTAGTAGGGACTCGACCACGATCTTTATTCGGACATATTGTTCGTTTATGTCCTTCTTAATGACATATGCCACATCGCAAGGTCTTCGAAACATTATGAAGATCCATATCATTTTGCCTTCGTGTTCCCTTTGCTCTCCCTCGGCCACGTCTACACCTAGGATCTGGTAAAATCTTCGTCGCAAAAGTCGACCAATACTTCTCATCGGGGTTGGCTTTGAATTGAGAGGAGTAGCATCGTGCGTACATGTCCATCCTGTAGTATGGCTCAATAAATTGTGTATAATCAAGTCGAATAAGGGCACATGCAGCTAACACGTGTGAGCAAGAGAAACCAAACGATTGCCATTTATTGCAGCTGCAATACCAGTCCTTCATGATAACAATCTGTGTATTGTTGCCTTTATGCATGCGATCATCATGACGTCCAGTGAGCACCTCAAACTCACAGGTGTCGCGATTTATCAATTTGACGTAATGTCTTGCAGATTGTTCATAATGTGCAATTTTATCCATGGCATATTTCGTGTAATTGAGCCCGTGCAAGATTGCTTCATCGATTTCCTCCTTGCGTCGGTTGGTGTATGCCACCAACCTGTAGTAAATCATTTGAACCATTGCTGTTATTGGCAAGAATCATGCCCCTTTCAATACACCGTTAAAACATTCTACAATGGTAAGATAATGTCATGTCAGTAATATCAGCACAGTGAAAAAAAATATAGGATAACAAACATAACTACTATCGATTACATACCAACCCCGTTAGAATTCATCCATCCATACCGCAGGCCTCCATCATGCGATTGAGTCCAGAGTTCCTTGGGAATGGCATTCACATATTGAAGACATTGAGGACTTCCTGATGACAAATAAGCAAAACGCTCCATGCATGCATCAAATTTCCTCACTTGATGTTGACCAGCAGCTCGAGAAAGAATGTTCTTTAACGATTCATTTTTGAAATTTGTATTAAAATTACTGGTCAAGTATCGCAGGCAATAACGATGGCATCCTCTTGGTGGACAAAAACCATTTGCTGGTATGTTAACGGCCTCGAGAATGCTAGAGTGATGGTCAGAAATAATACAAATACCATCTCTATTGATTTCGTATTTGCGCAACATCCTGAAAAACCACCCCCACGAGTCTGTTGATTCGTTTTCCGCAACTGCAAATGTAACTGGAAGTAGATGTCCATTGCCATCAACAGATTGGGCAATCATTAGCTTACCACTGTATTTGTCATATAAGAATGTCACGTCAATCTATAGAAGAGGCCTACAATGCTTGAACCCTTCGATTGATGCTTCGAATGCAAAGAACACACGACGAAATTGAGGATGCTCTGTCCTGATCTCATTTGCAGCCCATTGTCTATGTGACCACTCAATCTTTGTCCCTGGGCTCTTATTATGTACAGTCGTCAACCATCTTGGTAACCTAGCATACGACGCGTCCCAATCTTCGAATGGATTTGCAACTGCTTTCCTTTTAGCACCCCATATTTGCTTGTAGGGAACTCCATGTCCGTATTTTAGCTTAATCATTTCTACCAAGGCCTTGATAGTAATTACCTGATCTATTTGGACAACAATTTGTATCTCACGTGCAAGCATGTTGGCGTCAAGTTGGGCATGACTGTGTTCTATGCCGGGATTTATACAGTTGTGCGGCTCGTCTAATTGAATAATCTCCCACAATTGTTTCTTCTTTCGCAAACAAGCACGGAGACGCCACATGCACCTAGCTTCCGGTGCACTTCTGCACTTCACTGCCCATAAGGTTGTAATTGACTCCATAACAAGGTATTGACAATGGTTGTTAACATGCCATACTTTGATGGCATGCTGCAAGTCTTTCTTATTGTCAAAGCATATTCATCTTTCCAACTCAAAATTAGGCATGTCTCATCCAGTCGAATGATGAGAATGTTGGGTCGCAGTAGAATTAGCAACTTCCCAATCAATTTCATTATACACCGGTAATGGTTTGTAAACTTCTTCATCGCTTGCTTCTTCCATACACTCCTCCTCGTCAATTGCAAATTGCTCATCATTTTGCAAGTTTTCCGCCCTTGGAGGTTCGTAGGTTGGGTCGTCTATAACAATATTTATATTTTCCCAATTAACAAATGGCGCAGTATACTTGAGGGAACATACGTCCTCGTCAATGTCATTGTCGTGGTCCTCGTTAGGGTCATCACTGGGGGCACTAATGTCATCATCAATCGGAGTAACAAATCTATCTTGCACAACATCACCTATAGTTGATTGCATACGTAATCTTTCCATCATTGATGCAGGGCATGTCATGCCCACATTTTCTTTTACCACTTGTGAATGTACAGTAGAATTTTGAAAAGGCTCGATTGGCTCGAAGGTTAACTAAATCTCTACCTTCGCTGATAATGGTAGATTTGCCACTGTTGACTACATCAACTCGAAGTGGGTCTCGTCTTGCAATGACACGGGGATAAAATATTGTGAACCTGATGGATGAGTTATTACGTGATGATACGTCATCGTAATGAAAGTCTCAGTGGACGAAATACCAAACGCGTTATACACGTGATCCATCAACTCATGTTTACTCATTCCAATCTTAATAATCAGGATCATTGATGGGGGTCTGCTGTACTTGATGCCTTGTGAAACCTTAACAATTTCTACATATGCATAAAATCGAAACGGGATGTTCCAGTTGGGTTTTGGGGTTCATGCACAGCGGAGATTTTAAAACTATTTTGAGAAAAACCCCAACAGGATCCGAATCTAATTCCATTAAAACGCGTTTATACTATGAAAACTTAATCATACCTCACTCGTAATGTACCTTTCTGAAGGTTAATCGATCTCTAAGGCGCTGCCAACAACGAACACCCTCTATCGGCAGTCCACACACGAACGGCAGCCGAGATTTGAAGTGCTAGCTTCGAGAGAATACCAAACCTTTTTGTTTCTCTCCAAAACGATTCAGAGCATACCAAAAACCTCTAAATCGTTTCTTAAAACGAAAATAGAGTTTCGGCCTTTTTTAATCTTTCTTGTACTTGTATTCTAACTCAAAGCGTCTATTTATACAACCCTTGTATATAGACAGTTAAGTAAATTACACATATACCCCTACTTAAAGAATTATAAGTGTAATACACTACAAGGACGTTTCTGTCATGAATTTTATCATATAAAATTTATTTTTCTGAACCATCTTAAAATCTCGCAAAACCATTCTTAGTGTGCGACCCAATAGGCTCATACAACGTTGGCAGTGTACCAAAACACATTTTGGTATACAAGTCATAAGCGGCCTCTAGCAAAACATTATGACTACCCAAGTTGTACGAATATCAAATCGATACAACCTAATCAATAGTGTATATAATATCCTTTTGTCACATGATATCCTTTTGATTAAACATAAGGCATGGAATTGTCATCCAACATGTTCAATCGTACTAGTCTCGATTTCTAGGTAGACTGAAAACATCTAAGTGACATTGATCAATATCAATTCACTTAGACTAGGCCTTTTAACAGTCTAACACATCGAGGGATCCACTGGATATCTCTCTTTATATGAGAGGGACAAATTCTATCTCGATTACACAACTTCACCACATTATTCACACAGTAACCAATCACAACCTTTATAATCGTCCGGTTAAAGACAACGTTTGATTGCGTTAAATCACTGTATTCCTAATGTTAAAGTCTCTGGTAATTTCAAGTCAGAGGACTGAAAAATATACCTATCATGAGAAACAACTATGACTTAATCCATGTGATGTTCTCATAGCGGGTCGGTCCAGTACGTTGTTCCCTAACAAGTACTCATGATCTTGATTTGTATTCCTATACGTATGATCATCGTATGATCATCAATCAAGACTCACACTAGTCTTAATTCATTATAGTTCCCAGTATAATAATCGACTAGGGACATTTGGATATTTCTGTAAATACCCATGGATCTTATTATAATGTAAACATGCAAATCAATTATAATAAACAACAAATGAAATCCTCTATTTTATTAACTAAAATGTATTCATAAAGACTGTTAATGGATTGACCTAGGGCACATTTCCCAACAGTTCCTACCTTCCATGACCTACATAATTTACCGCATTGATAATGTAAAAAAGATTACATATATATCAAGCGAAAAAATGATCAAAATGAGGATTTGAGGCACGATCGAACTTTTCAAAGAATCCTCATCAAAAATTATTCTTGTTCTTATATCAAAATGGAGCATCTTGTAGTAATTTTTCAACAACTTCTATCTCTCTGCACTCTCGAAGGTCTTCTTTTCTCTCCCTCTCCGTGTTACATTAGTTACTTTGAGCACTCTATGTACAAGTGATTTCGATTTGACAAAGAGGAAGATGGTGCCTAGGGCATTTGGGCGGTGAGAAGTCTTATTCGTGTTTGGATTTTGCTTGAGAAGTTGTTGTTTGAGTTTGGGTGTGAGGAGGAGAAACGGAGGTTTGTTTTTTTACTTTAACTTTGATTTAATTTATAATAGGAGTTGAGACTTCTTGAATGGTTGTTGTATGATTTCTAGGTTTTGATTCTTGTTTTATGTTGTTTGTTTGGAATGTAACGCACACCCGGAACCCCCCACATCTCACCCCCCAATGCACGCACGTTGTTTCAAAAGATAATAAGTTAAAAACCCAACAATTTCTCTCCCTATCTCCTAGGCTCATGGTCCCATCTCTCACGTTGACTTCACAACTAATTTCTATTTCATCACGTCGCAAATCATCAAAGAGTTCCTCTTAACGTTGTTGAGCCTTGCACTTCATCTCGATTCTGCATCGTCTCTTAATTTCATGGGTTCATCCATGTCAGTACATGCAATCTCTACAAAGGTTTTGATTTGTATTTACCTACATTTGTTGATTAATCCTAATGCATTCTATACGTTTCAACTTATTTTCTTCATATTAATTCGGTGCATGTAAGATGCATGAGCCAATTGCGAAGTCTCTACAA
This sequence comes from Stephania japonica, assembly GCA_039657345.1. Lineage (NCBI taxonomy): Eukaryota > Viridiplantae > Streptophyta > Magnoliopsida > Ranunculales > Menispermaceae > Stephania > Stephania japonica. The sequence continues at coordinate 42,018,772 of CM077559.1, forward strand.
ACTTCAAACATCCTGTGGCTTTTTTGAAGGTTGTATTCAATTTTTGTAATTTTTTTAATTTTTTTAATGAAGAAAATTATAAATGAATTTTAAACTGTCTAACTTTATTTTTTCTTCTCTTTCTAGTTGTTGGTTGAAGGAGCTTTGGTACATTGTTTAGTTACCCAGCTAGGTCTACTCTAGCTAGCTTTGGGCTCCCGAAAAAGACAAAGTTTGCCAAATTGATGAAAAACTGATCAGAATAATAATCAAGAATAATTAATTGTATTTTATTTAAGTTCTCTAACTCATTAAATTTTTTTTACCAAAATGAAACTCATTAAAATATTAATGTAATGTTTTTTGAAAAAATAATGAAAGGCGCAAAAATTAAACAAAATAATATTTAAATGAAAAATATAGTTTTATTAATGAATATTATTGAAAACGAATAGAAATTTTAGTAACGGATATTATACACTTTTACTTATGATGGTGGGTTCGTAAGTAAAAAAGGATCTCTTTACTTACAATTAAGTTTGTAAGTGTAAACTTTTACCGACAAGCCTATTCTTATGATGTTTTTACCAACGACACTTTGTAAGTAAAAACTTTTACTTACAATTTTAAAACTTTTACTTACAAATTAAATTTGTAAGTAAAAGATTTTTTCCTTGTGGTGGTTGTTGGAGATGGTGAGGGGACTAATAGTGTATACACCGGACACTCCATTAATACTAACTTGTAATTGATATCTTGTCACAATAATCAAACACTGATAATAAATAACACAGATAATATTTATCTTTGGGTCGATTTGCCACTCACGTGTAAAATGTGTCAAATAATTATCAAGCATTTATCACTACATACAATAAGCTACGACAACCACTACAAAAAATTAGTTTTTCTATAGGGTTTAACATTTGTAACATTTTGTTAACTACGATGTTATGCTGCAACATCCTTTAATAGCTATTTAAAAATAAAACATTTAAATTACACACACCATGCAATAAACGCATGCTACTTAACCACATTTTCCTAAAAAATTTATTACACTATAAATATATTAAATAAATAAATAAATAAATTTTTGTTCTTACTATTTTCCTTCAGGTTTGTTCTTCAATTTAATATTCCTTGACCTACAAAAAATTAATATTCCCTGTGAAAAAAAATAAATTTAGTTATTTTATTCAAATGAAAACTAAACAACAAAAAAATATTCATAAAAAGAATAATTAAAAATATTGGCTCTCTCGGCTAAACGTTCCTCAAACACCGAACGTTTGCTAAATACACGCAAACACACACACTCTCTCTCGGCTCACACACTCAGTTGTTCCCTTTCTCTCTCTCAAATAACTAACACACTCAACCCAAACCCACACACACTCTCTCCCTCTCTCTCTTGGTTGTTCACACACACTCTCCCCCCTCTCTCTCTCTCTCTCTCTCTCTCTCTCTCTCTCTCTCTCTCTCTCTCTCTCTCTCTCTCTCTCTCTCACACTCTCTCTCTCGACACTCTCCCTCTCCCTCTCTCTCACTATCTCCTCCTCTCTCTCTCTCACGGCACACTATCTCCTCCTCTCTCTCACGGCACATCTCACACTCTCCCCCTCTCTCTCTCTCATGGCACACTCTCACTCTCCTCTCTCTCTCTCTCACGGCACCTCACCTTCTCTCTCACACTCTCCACCTTTCTCTTTCTCTCTCTCGGCACACTCTCACCCTTCATGTCACTCCCTACCTCTCTCTCTCACGACACCTCTCTCTCTCTCTCACACTCTCTACCTCTCTCTCTCTCTCTCACCACCTCTCACCATCTCTTTCACACTCTCTCCCTCTCTCTCTCTCGGCTCCTCTCACCATCTCTCTCACACTCTCTCCCTCTCTCTCTCTCTCACATCACATCTCTTCCTCTCTCTCTCCCTCTCTAGGCGTTCCCTCCCTCTCTCTCTCTCTCGCTCACACACTCTCTTCCTCCTCCATCTCGGCTGTTCCCTCTCTCTCTCTCTCTCTCTCTCTCTCTCTCTCTCTCTCTCTCTCTCTCTCACACACACACTCTCTCCTCCTCCCTCTCTCGCTATTCCCTCTCTCTCGCTCACACACTCTCTTCCTCTCTCCCTCTCATACTGTTCCCTCTCTCTCTCTCTTGGCTCACAAACTCAACGCAAACACACACACTTCTACTTACACCGTCACCTGTGTTCGCCGCCGCTCTTGCCTCAGTTCGCCGTCGTTGCGCCGCTTTCGTCGCCTCTCTCGATCTCCCACACACTCTCTTCCTCTCTCTCGCACTGCCTCACTATTCTCACTGCCTCTCTCCCTCTCCCTCTTTTAAACACTTAAACACCCCACCACCGTCCCCAACCAACATTCAACCCCCCATTGATGACCCTAGGTCGTCGATAGGGGGTTGTAGGGGGTGCTTGCAGAGATTCTCTGCATGCATGCAGAGAATCTCTGCAACGCGTACGCAGAGGGGACCTTTACATGTGGCATCCCATGTGGCATCCCATGTGTCCTCCCATGTGGCATCCCATGTGGCAGACCTAACAAGAATGGCGCCTTTTGTAAAGGCACCATTCTTGTTAGTTATTAGTGGCGTGGCGCCACGTAACACGAATGACGCCTTTTGTAAAGGCGTCATACGTGTTGGTCAGGCGACGTGGTGCCATTCGTGTGTAAAGGTGCCATTCGTGTTTCACCCTAATTATGCCTTTTCCAAAGGCGATATACTGTAATTAAAGAATAAAAAAAGAAAACCACAATAATTTACTAAAAAAAAAAACCGTACGGATGTAATTTTTTCCACTTAGTATATCTTAAGATCTGAGCAGACATCACGAAATATCACTCAAAAAGGTGTGAATGTGATCTGTTTTCGGTCTAACGTTCGAGCTCGAAGAGATTAAGCGAGAGAGGCGTAGATTCTGAGAGCACAATCAATCGAGAGAGCTGTAATCAGTTCTTCTCTTCGTCATCGATCGATGGACGAAGTGATCACAGTGACTGACGCCTCATCGTCACACCTAACCTCGAACCTCCTACTCCTCTCCGCCTTTTGTCGCCTTCGCTATCGCCCAATTCTTGAAGCTCTTCACCACCTGGTCAGTCCAATCCCCCCTCACTCAAACTTAAAACCCTAGCTTCTCTAATCTTACCTTGAATGATTCATGGAACAGGTTTAAGGAGAGGAAATGGGATTCAAGGCGTATGTTTGGGTCCGGCGGCATGCCGTCGTCTCATTCCGCAACGGTGACGGCGCTCGCGGTGGCGATTGGACTCCGAGACGGCACTGGAGGGTCTAGGTTTGCTCTCGCTATCGTATTGGCTGCTATTGTATGTTATATTTACGCTAATGTAAAACCCTAGTTTTTCTAAGGCCTTGTTTGATTCGGGGGAAATTGAAGGAAGTGAGCTAACTTCAAAGAAAGTTCCTACTCACCTTGTTTAGTTAGATATTTTTAAAAAGCTTTTCACTTTGGGGGGACCAAACGTGAAAAGTGCAACTTAGTAGTTAACTTCCTAGAAAATTAAATTTTCCTTGAAGTTAGTAAAATGAATCAAAGAGGCCTAAAGTTACAAAACCTCAATCCCAAATTAGTTGGGGCTACATGGATTAGGGTCTTCCATTGTACTTGATTTAGTGCAATTATTGGTGTGTGCGCACACTCTCTTAAGACTTTAAATCCCTCCTAATTAATGCATCTTAAGTTTGCTTCGGTCTACCTCCGCATCATCTGATTTCTTCAGTTTTTTGATAAGTGGAAGAATTATTTCTTAATGCCTATTCACATAGATCCATTTGATGTAGTGTTGGGATACCCGGACTAAACACTTTGTGTCAGAGCACCCACGTCGACACGATCTAACACAGATCTGGACATGGAATACATATCGACGCGGCGGATCTAAAATCGGACGCAACCGAAGAGAGAGAGTCCAGACATGAAATAGTGTCGACACAGCAGATTTGAAGTCGGACGCAACCGGAGAGAGAGAGAGAGAGAGAAGTAGAGAAGTGTGTATCTCTGTTGATGAGAGAGTCGACGATGTCGACAAGGTCGTAAGTGAGAATGAGGCTAGTGAGATGGGTTCGGGTTCACAAGAGGAGAGGCGTGGCGGCGGCGGACTTGGGAGTTGGGAAGAAGAAGATAATATTACGATTATGGTTTGGGGTGTTTTAACTTTTAAGTGAAAACTATTGAAAATACCCTAAATACCCTTGTTCTGTTGTACATCATACAACATTTTTTTTGTGCATCAGATCAAATAACACAAATATGTAAACACAACATGATTTAAAAAATATAATGAAATTATTGGTATATTTATATACGCATTTATATACATAATATAAATTTAGCCGAGTCCAAGTACTCGTGTTCAATTATTTATCCTATAATCCTATAAATTAAAATATAGCGAATCCAACACCTAAATAAGTACTCGTACCCAATACCCATACTCAAGTCCATGTAACCTAGATGTAGTGTTAGTTGTGGTGGATTGGTTTGTTTATCAAGAAAAAAGTGTTATTTTAATTTGCTTGTTGAAATGTGCTGATTTTTGTTAACTTTGTGACTATGAAGGTGATGTATGACGCATCTGGGGTTAGGCTTCATGCTAGCAAGCAAGCTGAGGTGAGAATTGGAGATGATGAGTTTTTTGTTGGATTTGTTTCCAGTTTATTGATCTACTTTTTAATGATCATATTCGATATGAGCATTTATTTTCTATTTTTTTTAATTTTACGGGTTTTTTTTTCGGGGTTGTCTTTAGAATTGTGAGGTAGAAGCGGTAAGATCACAATTCCTGAAATGTTGTTTTTGATCAGATTAGAGATGAAGCGAAACTATATGTCTACCTCTTTGAGCCTTTAATTGATTGGATGATTGAAGTTAGGGAGGTGAAGAGAGAAAAAAGGGTTTTATAGAACTAACATTTGAAACTAATATGTTAGTGAAAAAATTATGATGAGATGCTTGTGATCCTTCTATACCATCTCTAGTGAATGATAGGAAAATGATAATCTAACACACTTTGGACGCACATTATGTTTTTTAGCCATTTATGACTCTTTCTTGTCTCTCAAGGCGTCGGTCCCACATCTAACAAAACACCATAAATGGCTAAAAAACAAAGTGTGCGCCTAAATTGTGTTAGATTATCATCCTCCTAATAGGAAAAGGAGAGTTCCTAATTAACTGTTTGATAGAGACTTTGCAGTTGGCGTCATACTTATCAATTTTAATTATGGAATTCCATAGTAGTGTCACTACCCTAGCAATCAAGAAGCAAAATATATAGAATTAAAATTTCATCCCTTGCCTTGTACCAAACATCCAAACTTTTTGTACATGAACGGAGTTCTAACGTTTTTGGAGTTGCTTACTTACCTTTTACATATTATGCTATTATTGGCGGCCAACAATGGTTTTATGATTGTGAAGCATTTATAAGTTAACATGATGGAACCCTTAACCTTAATTGAACTGAACTAACAAAGAAAAAGATAAGAATAAGAGACTTGAGAAAGAAGAAGATTTATTGTTGAACTGAACCACAAAACAAGCAATCCCATAACATTCAAGAGGCTAGACTCTCAAAGAACGCCAAAGAGCCCACCCAATTACAACTAAGACAACAAGATACTCTTCTCTATCTTACAACCTTTATTTATACTACAAATACAAAACTCAAAACACACCACCTTCATTGTAATTAATTTGCATATTCTCTTAACCCACACCTACAGTATTGTCGTAATATTTTATATGATTGGGACCTTATCAGATATTCATATAATCACAAACAATATTTGTAGATGCAGAGTTATATATTAGAATGGTGCTAGGCTTAACGCGCAAGATGCACTGCAAATGTGGACCGACCCATTGTCTGTCATCAGATGTGCCTTGCAAAAGGTAATAGGTGCAAATTCATGCCATCTTTGATGACAATAATGGGTGAGTTTTGAACCTGGTTAATGATACGAACAAGAAATGACTTGGATGAGCACTTAAGTCTATTAACTTTTTATTTAGTTTTAGTCACTTGTTTATTAGTTTTTTATTTAGTTTGTATATGATCAATGTAAGTGAAACAAGTGTCCTTAGGTTATTGACTTGTAGAAAAGTTAGGGTTTTCTTTGTATAAAAAGAACTCTTGATTTATAGAATTGCAAGAAAGAAAAAGTTCAATTTTATTTCATCTATCTTCTTCTTCTCCTTTTCCTTCATTTTAATGGTTTTCCTTTTGATGTCTCTCTTATTGTCTTTCCTTCTCTTTTAATATATTTCTTTAGTAGATTTGATCCTATCTCGCAATGAGTTCTTATCAGTTAATTTGTTTTACTATAAGGAGGCAATATCACAATGGAAGCATTTGATCCATGTAGCCGACCTCAATTAATTTGGAACTGAGGCTATGTTGTTGTTGTTGTTGTAAGGAGGCAATAGCTGATGACATGTTGCGAAATTTGAATATTTTTCTCAGGTGCTGAACCAAATAGTATGCGAGTTACCTACAGAACATCCATTGTCCAATGCAAGACCTCTTCGTGAGCTGCTTGGCCACACGCCCCTTCAAGTCTGATCATCTGATGCACATTATTAGCTTATGTTGTATTTTCTCCATTAGGTTTTGTACAAATTAATCGCACTTGTTTTCGTGTTCTTAGAAGAAATGCTATGCCTCGAAAAACACCAAGGACCTTCCACACTGGTTGAGCAAAACCATATGCTCAACTCAATTATGCCTTTTGTTTTGATTCAATAGATCTGTTGATTTGTTTAATTTCATGATACAGGTCATGGGTGGTGTTATTTTAGGGTGTATTGTTGCCTTCCTCATGAGAGCTAGCTAAAAGCACATGTTTCACAGGAGCGTTACAAGTCCATTTGAAACTTAGTGCACCCAGGTTCATTCAAATCTTGTAAATTTGATTCACATCTACATTGCCATTGTGAAATAACAATCTCTTAAATCTCTTTTGTATTGAAAATAAAGTCTTACAAAGTTTTGAATGTAAATACAAGGTTGTTACAAGGTTACTATAAGATTCTTTTTCACAGTAATCTTGTGTTCGTTATATTCATAAAAACGAACTAAACATACTACCATCTTTAAAAATGGTTATAGCTTCCTTGTAAATGCGTGTCTAAGCGAATGTTTCCCTTTCTTCATTTTGAGCTTCATGGCGCCAAGAGAAAGGAAAATTAACCTATTAATCGTGACATCCTCTAACATAAAGTTGAAGCTGTCATTAAAAAAAAAAACATTAGATTCAGTACACATTGTAATTTATACTAACAAAATGTATCCAATGTGAAACATATATAATAACAATTATTTTCTGATTGAATTTCCCATGCATTAACTGATGACCACTGTTGCTATAACTCTAAAACAATAGTGTTTGGATAGAATGCTTAAAGCCCAAAACCATGTCGCTACTGTAAACACCATTAAGGGCAGTCAATTTATCCTCTAAAATTGGGACTTGATCAATTAGTTTAGAGATGTCTAGCAAGGGCAGTCAATTTATCCTCTAAAATTGGGACTTGATCAATTAGTTTAGAGATGTCTATTGCTAGAACGTTAAATTTTGTAAAACTAACAGAGCCACATATTATACACCCTATAGAAATCAAGAAAATCAACTCAAGGAAAGGTGGCATGCTTCCAGTTGTGTCCTGTTTTACTTGCTTGACCAATAGAAAAAGGTAACTATATTGCACAAGCTACATGCATGAAAACATTAGCTTAGACGCCTCAAAGAGCATATATTTTGCTTGATCAATGGAATACTAGTAGGCTAATAGGAACAAGGAGGGAGACTAGAACGTTCTTCATAGCACCAATTCTCAATCCCCCTGGTGGAGATTTTTTATTTATTTATTATTATTATTTTTTTTTTTGAAGAATCCTTGATGAAGTTTTGATTGCAATGAAATGGAGTGATTTGGGATAAAAGAAAGCTATCTCGTTTAAGATTGATCTCATTGAAGCTTATGATCACATAGAGTGGCAATTTCTAGATTGTATCTACAAATGGAAGATTATGGGGAGTGTTAGAATATGCCTTTGATGTTCTAGATTTGAGGATGAGTTAGTTTTCTTAGAATTTTAAATTCAAAATTGGTCAAAAAAATTAAATTCAAATAAAATTCTCTACGTACCTAAGATCTAGAATTGGGCTATTAATTTTAAATTTCATTTTTTTGAATAAATTTGTATGTTTTATCTCTATAAAAAAAACTACTATCAACAACCGGTTGACCCAAGTGGGAAGGGACTTGGTCCCCTTTAAGTAAGGTTTCGTGTTTGAATCTTGTGAATGAAAAAAATTAGGTTGGGAGGGCACCCCCCATATGGGGCCCGACAGTGTCCGAACATGGATTAGTCGGTGCGGTTGGCGCAGAACACTACGTGAGAAACCAAAAAAAAAAAAGAACACTACTATTAATGAAAACATGTTCCTCTTTCAAATTTTTTTTCTCAAAAATAACATGGAGAAATGCCAAAGCATCTTTGATTAGATAGTAGAGGCGTTACTTACCAAAAGGTACAATTTGGAGAAGTTGTGAGTTCAACCCCCACTAAAGTCAAACAAAAAAAACCAAAACAAAACAAAAAGAGGGAGAAATAGAGAATGTGGATTAAGGGATTTCTCAACACACCTTCAATTTTTTGGCTTAATATCAAGGGAAATAAGGAGGAAAATTAGGGCATCTAGAGAGCTCAGCTGGGGGCCTCTTTCACCTTTACTCTTTACTTTAGTTGTTGTGGTATGAATACAATGTGGATAGAGAAGTGGCCCCGAAGGGTTTAAGGTAGGGTGTCAATGGAGTGGGAAAGGAGATGGGGAATTTAAATGGAGATAGGGCAGGGATGGGGGAAATTTGATTCCCTACGTGGGGATGGGGATGGGGACGGAGACGAGGTCCCCATATATAAATTTATAATATCTATTAAATATATATGTACATACATATACACCATATGATAATATATAAGTTTATATTATATTATATATATATATATATATATATATATATATATATTTTTAAAAAGTTTATATATTATATGTACGAAAATGCTAGAATAACAACTCTAGAACACACCCCTTATCCAACAGTGTTTTGAATCTCAGGATGCGTAAACTTACATTTCGAGTTGAACACAGTTGGTTAGATATGTGTTGGTTAGATAAGAGGTATTGTGCATTCTGGTGTGCGTTCTAGGAGTGTCATTCTAGCATGTCCTTGTATGTATATTAGTATATATAATATTTCACGCTTTCCACCACCAAACTCTAGTGATACACATAAGTATCAAACAAACTCTAATAAGATTTAGAATTTGTAACTTCTTTAGTTAAATAAATAAAGTATTTTATTACCAAACTTTAATATGATTTTACAGTGAATGTGTGTCAGTGTGTACAGCTTGATATAGATTTTGATTATGAATTTATTTTAGAATAGATTATTTTATTGTATCGCATGGATTATTCAAATGAAAAATATTGGAGATGTTGGGATAGTCCCACATCGACTACTTAGAAAGAAAATTAAGGCTTAAAAGGATAGAGTGGACACTATTTAGCCTTGACATTTTGGAGTGAACCCCACTTTCACATTTGTAGCACATACATAAAACAAGTCACCACTCTTCATACCATGGATTGAGCCCTATACTAAAAAAATTGAATAAAACAATTTTCTCCAACGGGGATGTCCCCTCCCCACTGACACCCCTATTAATGAGGCGATTAACAAAAAATGAAGAATTTGAAGAGATAAAGCACCTATGGTTATGGTGTGGTGTGCTTGCGTTGCGAGTGAATAAACAACGGAAACAAAAATGCGCAGAGTGTTCAAACAGGGAAAACATGTAGATATGACAAATTTAGGGTCACGTTATGTGCACCCCACTCATTACTCAAGGCACCCCATTTATTTTGTTATTAATGTGAAAAGACTCAAATGCCCCTCCCAATCCAAATGACCAACTCTTCTTCCTATTCATGCACACCCACCCCATCAGCGACTCGTGGGTGTTTTTAGGGTCCAATGGATGAAGAAAACACAATGAGGGTGAGCGCGGCATACGAGGAGGTGGTTTTGATGTTCTTTTGTGTTTTTCCCCATTTTTGAATGTGTACCACGTAGACGAATGTCTCGGTCAAACTGGACCGAGATATATTGTGTTGTCAATCAACTAAGACTAATCCCAAACATAACTTATTACGCCACTCGGCTGAGCTTAGCCGACACTTACTCAATGGTCTCAGCAATGGACGGTCGAGACCAAAACATAAATCACGACCCTATATGGCCGAACACTATGTTGGGTGCCCTGAGCAATGAGTGAGGTGCACATAGTGCGACCCTAAATTTATACACTAGGATTAACACATTCTTTAGGGTCCGTTAGTTCAGTCAACCGAGATGTATGTGAATGCATCATGGAGTAATTGGACAATTCTTAAGTCTGTCAGTGCGTCAGTTAAGTGTGTATTCCAATTGTATTATCATCGCATAGTTGATGAATTTTTTCGAGCCCTCTTTTTTGGTTGGAAGCGTACCAACCTCATAATTGATGGGAGGGGAATAGGGGATTTGATGTGGTTGAGATTGTAATGTTTGTAATTTCAACCAATAGCAAAACATCGTGTGTATTATGCATGATGTACTTTTACACTTTTTTTGCCCACTCACTTTTGCTCTTTTATACATGTGACGCTTTGTTATTGGTTGACATTCAAAAATCACAATCCCAATGGCACAATATCCCCTTGAGGAATCAAGTGCAATATAAGGTGTCAATGATGTGGTTTTCTTTTTTTTTTTCAACCCTTGCCAATAAGGATATTTCATATGATGGTATATTTGAAATTTATTTGGGTCACTACACTACAACCTTCGTAAGGTGTTTTTTTTTATAAAAATGCAACAATTACACCTCAAAGTCACATCTGGTGACATGGTGTGCGAGCATGTGTCCTTGAGAGTCATTCGTGGACGCCTCGAGATACATACCTTGCATGTTATTTACTAAGAACTATTTGCGCATATCCATTTTCACGTGGGACTTGCATACCATGCCACCTCTGTGTGACTTTAGGATGTCATTCTAACATCTTCCTTTTTTTGTAACTGGACTTCTTGAAAGGAATTCGATTAAACCAGACCCTGTTTATGTTATAACAACCCCTGTTATAAGTTCACCCACCTATTCTTAAAATATATTTAAATTTGCCATCTTTCTAAATTACCCACCTCACATCATGCACATCGTCGCCTAGCTCTAATAATTTGTCTTTCTTTCCCATTGTCTCTACTTATGTTGTCTCTATGTTGGGTTTATTGCTACCACCACCATCTCGCTTATTTTAGTGTGATATTGCCTTTGAGAACTTCGATCAGAGTTTCCGTTGACGTTGCAGGGTTGTTACCAATAACCCAAGCGTTAAGGTAATTTAGGAAGCTAGCTTGCATTTTAGGATGAGTATATCATTTAAAGAATAAGTGGGTGAACTTATCAATACCGATTGTTTTTTATAGGAAAGAAACAACTTTTGCACATGGCAAGGTTTGAATCCATGACCTCTTACTTTCAACTCTGATACTAAACTATTGGGCTACCTAATTGGATGGCTTATTATCAATAGTGGTTGTTACAATATATATAGAGTTTGGTTTAAATGAACTCTTTTGGAAAATATGTAAAAATATTAATTGGTATGATTTATTTGTTGAGTGCTCATAGGAGACACTTAACTTGACATTTAATTTGACATTGCTGACATGGACAATGGCACATCAACACATACCACATGCCACCGCCAACGTGGACGTGCCACATCAAAAGGTATTGATAAAACTTTGTGTTTTGGTTTTCCAATGAAACTGACACCCATCAATTTAGTCACGTCAAAGGTCAGATTTTGGTCAAATCGTACCATGCGTACCGAAGCTGGCTTTGTGACTTTTGAATTCTTGTCCCACAAACTACCTTTTCTTTTGGTTTTTAATGGGTATTTTATTAGTATTTCTGTGACGATCCCAATTTCTGAGGCCGCTCCATGGCCAGTTGCTTCCTTGCCCGTGCACCGGAAGCACCTACCACGTCACTGTGCCAACAAGCTACCTTGCAACCTCGAGTTTCGTGCTATCTAGATTAGCGGTTTATATATGATTTCAGACTTATTATTTATGTTGCAAGTAGATAACCAGTATTAAATAAATGCAGAAGTCTTTGATATAGCAAAATGAGCATAATAAGTTAAACTTGTTCAACCTATAGTGGAAAACCCGATAGTACAATGCATATAGGCGATTAAACTGTAATAGTAGATATATACACAAGTACATATATGAAACAGTCTCCTAAAATCCCCAAAAAGGTAATACAAAATATCAAAAGTATTAAATACCAACAAACATACTAGCAGGCCTCGGCTCAGGTAAGTCAGATGTAATCACCAAGAATCCCCTCGCCCCTGCTGGTACTAGGATCTGTGCTCAAGCCATACAAAAACGAGATGACAAGCCCAGTAAGTAAAATCCCAAGGAAAACTACCGTGCATCATAATTTAAGAAATAAATAACAGAGCCAATAAATAGTGTTAAATAAACATGTGGAAAGAAGGAAAATATGCAGGCAACTGCTCAAAGCTCATCGCATGAATATAAACACACTGATATACAAATGGGTGTGAATACAACTGACTAAGTTGTGTACTTTGGACTAGGAGCCCTGGCCGTGGCTTACACCATCGACCCTAAGACTGTGTCCTAGCGCCATTAGCCTTACTGGCGTACATCGAACACGTGAACCGGTATTCTACTATGGATATCATCTATTGAGACTGAGAACACGTGCTACACACTTAGCAATCGACCACAACAACCCTCAGATACATAGACGGGAATAACTCAACCGTCCCAGTAGGAATGGACTCACAAATTATCAAAGATTAACAACTCAAATGAATAACAATAAGTAATTGCAATAGTAGTGTTCAATTGGGTTTTACGTACCTTAAACCTTCTTCAATAACCCTGAAACACCCCTCGGTCCGACCCCCAACTAGTCCCCGACTCCAAATACTGTCCTGTGACACTTGAGATCAATTACTGATGTTTAATGGTTAATTAAGTGGGTTTATTGTCGAATAGGCTCAGTTAAAGACTTAGAATTTTTTGGGTTCTGGTCCCTAGCGCTAGGCAGGGTAGCCAGCGTGCTGGGTGATTCTTGGTGCACTGTTCATGCACGAAGAGCGTCATCTACCCCAGCATGCCCAGCGCCCCGATGTTCATCACCCAACACACTGGGTACGACCCTGCCCAAAATTCCAGCAGTGAATTCTAGGTTTTATGGTTTTCCTATACACCCAAACGCGATCAACATCATTCATATATTCCAATTGCACCAAATCCACCCTTTAAACATCAATTAAAACATGATAAAACCCAAAACCAGAGGATTAAACATGCATGTCCATAATTCCAAACTTCCTCCAAATCATCCCAATTTATCATATATCTGACCCAAATCAATGTAATTCATCAATACAAACCTCATAAGCAACAATCTAACAAAAACAGTGGTAAGTTTGTCAAGAAATCCATTTAAACCTTAAAACCCCAACAACACACATTTTCTTCAATTTCAAGCTTGTGGATGTGTGGATTACCTTATATTTCGTTGTTGGATGCCCAAATCCACTCTCCAACCATTGAATTAGCCCTCTCTTGTATAAATTTTCTCTTAGGGAACCTCAAATTTTATTTAAGAAAAGTTTGGTTTGCATGCTCCTACTCATAAGATGTTATATATAGGTGTTGTTATGATCTGGCGTGAACATGCATCTCGAGGCTTACCTAATAATCCCTAATCACCCTGTGTCACTCAGAGTCTGGACACCCTATCATGACACAGCTGGCATTGTAACAGCTCAATGTGTGTCTCGAGGTTTATTCTATGATTGTTGATTTATCTGATTACAACTATAAGACTTTATATATTTGAATTGATTGAATTTATATAACCTACTTAAACCATCAATTAAATTCCATAAAATGGTAAATATGGTCACACTAACTTCCCGACAACCCAGCACTCCGTGCCCGGTGTCCAACACACACCCCATGGCAGTCCTACCTTAGTGTACCCAATTGATTTACTTAGCAAGGTTATATTTAAATCCTATTAATTTAATCCCACAACCATAGTCATATTGTTATCATTTGATTTAGTCTATTCCCAACTCCAGGCCTAGCAACTATCGAAACCCCCCCTCGTTGGCGCAATCTACGAGATGGAACCCCCGACACTCAATCTCGCACAAGATAATATAAATGCACATTTGTGATGGAACACCTAATAGATATAATGTAATAATACATTACAGAAAATGAAATATAGCAGTACACAGTCAGTATCCTAGGTCAGTATCATGCCCAGCCTATTCGCGTCGTCCATGTGCCGTCCAAGCTAGCATCATAATCTGAAAATAATTAAATAACAGTGTTAATAAATAACGAGCCGTGTTTGGACTTCAATTCGTTTATGTTTTAAGTTTAAAGAATTTTTTGTTGCATATTTGTTGCCCACTTAGGTAGTGGGAACTTGTAATGGAGTTTAATCATATGAATGAAAAAAAAAAACCAACCTAGGATTAATCGAAACACATTTAAGAGCGGTAACATAGAGCAAGAAAACAATAAACTAAAGGGTTGAAAATTAGTTAAGTTCTCTCTTTTTGATCACGTAGACTCCGGTCGTCAGTGCAGATAGTGCAGTCGTAGGAGTCATCGTAGTAGCTACACGAGCATCACGTGCTCTCATCATGTCTATGAGCAACGTGAACCTGTCGTCCACAATCTGCACCAACGACTGTAAAGTCATTGTCTCATGAGTCGAATTACTGGTCTCCCCGACCTTAGGTTGAGTAGTCACTGAAGGCTACCCCGTCCATCGATATCTGCATCAAAGAATGTGCATTGAGTTAGCCTCAGTGAACATATACATGTATCGTATATAATATACAGTAAAAAACATAACATGTATATCCCTAAACACTACTCGCCTCACATCACTTCCCAACTAGGATTCTAAGCAATCACTTCGGGTTTCCACATCTAAAGTTTATTCATCAAGTTTATGATCAAGTTTAACGTTAAATTCAAGCCATATGTTTTATAAACCTAGGTTGTGATACCAAAATATCACGACCCAAATCCTTAAATGACCGCCATTGTGCCAATTTGGGCCCACAACCTGGCCACGTAGCTGCTAGCTATGTCCCACGCGCAATCATCATTAATCCATCGTTTATAAAAAATTTATAGTTTAAATTGTTACTGAACTCAAGTCATCTGTTAGATATCATTTTAAACCTCATACCACAGCAGAAAACTGAACACATAACAAATCAAATTAAGAACATCAAAGTCATGTCATTAGATCATATACCTAGTGTGGAAATGTTGCGGCCCCAAAATCTGAAGCCTGCCATGTCATGCGCCGCGGACCCACACCTTGCCTAGAACTGGCCCAGCTGTGTCCCACGTGCACCAACTCGCAATTTATACCTCAAGTATTTCTAACTTTATAGCATTGTTAAATTTTACATTAAAAGTAAGCTTATGGACTCATTTTCATCTGTTAAAACCTCAAAATATTTAGCAGAAGACTTAATTAAGTAAATCAAATAGAGGAGCATTTTTCCTAATGTGGAAAACCCATTCAATTATCATCAACATATATATATTTATATCAACAATGTTCCATCAAAATATCAAAATGGACCTCAACAGGTCATATACATGTCCAAAAGCACTCATGTCCCAAAACCCAACAGAAAACAATAAATATAAACAAACGTACGAGTAGGGAATCTGCAGTAAATCGCAGGAAGTCCTCTAACTTGCCTTTCCCTTTGCTCGTACTGGAGTCTGCACTCAACCATCACAACAAACAGATGACGAGTCTAAAGTGAGTAATCCCAAGGAAATTCACTGAGTAAATTATATAAATAAATGATGGAATTAAAATATTAATAAATAACCATACGGAAGAAAAAAATCAGGCAACTGGGAAGGACCCTCGCATGTATATATAATAGCAGTGAATCCAAGTGGGTGCACGATCTAGGTCAGACTAGCAACATACTTCGGACTATCACCCAAGCACCGCCAGCGAGTAAACTTGAACTGATTGAAATCCCTGAGTTCACTCAGTAGCCGGTGTAAAGCACGACACACCGACATGTGTATAGGAAAAATTAACAATCGGGTTGAAAATCCACCGACATACCCCTAAAACACATGCTATGGCCTAGTGTGCTACAATGCTAACGCAATAGAATAAACCTAGTGGGAGTAAACTCAATCGACCGTAAGTAAATACTATAAATATGAATAATTGAACAATATGACAAGAATTCAAATAATCCAAGCAATAAATACTCAAAATGAATTTCAGTTGGGATACTATACACCTCAAACCGCGCTCCAACGCCAATGCCAATGCACGTCTCAACCGCGTGTCAACTACCTGTCAAATCAAATCCTAAAACCAGATTTTAAATAAACGTAATTAATTCCCAAACATAAAAAATCCTCATTAAACACCAAATCATCATTAAAAACACAATTTAATCCTTCCATATGGGTTATACAAACCCCTAGGTAATCCCCCAATAGGCCAAATTTTATTTAAAAATTTATTTTAGGTCACTGTTCTGGACATCGTGAGTGGCGTCGTGGTAAGTAATTGCTCACATCGCCTAGGGTTGTGAGTCCAGATATTGGCACCATGACTTACACCATCACGTACACCACCCCCACGGCACCATTTAAAGCGTGGGGTGGTGGTGGGGTCTCTGGTCTAGACGTCGCAGGTTGCATCGTGGGCTTCAACCCCCCCCCATGGTGCCCCAGCCGGCGTTTGAACCAAGAACATTTCCTGGGGTTCTCAGACCCCCTTGGCTCGTCGCTGCGGTCCACGCTCGTTCCAACCACTCATCAAACGTCCAAAACACCATAAATAATCAAAACCCTTCGACCAAATACGTCCGAGATGAAAACCCTGTGTTTTCTTGTCAAAACCATAAATCCATTTGAAAAATCATAACAACAACCACCGCAACACCAAAACCATTATTTGTTGATTCAAAACCACAACTTGAAACCATAGCAACACCAAACCAATTGGTGTGCTCATCTCACAGCTCCAAAACCCTCGTCAAAACCCGAGAAATCACACTCGAAACGTAGATAACAACAAGGAGACGAGGATCTAACCATGTAAATAGATTTCCACTTGACCTAGCACCTCCAATGAGCTCCAAAACTCACAAAACCCTAGCCTCCTTAGCTTATTTTCGTCCAACCACAAGTGATGAGAGAGAAAATGTGGTGAGAGTGTGGTTTTCTTGATTTTTATACCAAAAACCTCATATAATGTGTTGATCAAACCTCTAGGTCATTTGTGGGGTCTCCCAAAGATGACTTACATGGATACTTGTTCTCACACTCCACTTGCTCACAACACAAACCAACCAATCCTCGAGTGTTCTGATACCCGGTTTCGGACTGTTTCGCGTACCGAATGCGTACACTCGCGTCACTAACGTGTATACGACATTTTATATTAATTATTTAGCATATTTTATCATTTATTGTGTGTATATAAACCCCTGGCCTATTGTACTAACCATTCGCCTCCCCGGTACCCATGCCTACACGCTACCCAAGGTAAATACCCGTCACATTGTCTCGCTCAGCATATACAATATAAACACACAACATTGCAATGCAAATAACCTAGTTTGAACAAATACATTGCAAAACACAACAAAAAGCACACAAAACGAATTGTATACCTAATCCAGGAATGCTCCGACCTAGTTACGGGGTCCACGAGTGTCTAAGTTGTTATCCACATCTGTAATGAAGTCATAAATAAAGGAAATTAATAATTGGGTCATTACAGGAAAACCCATAAGTCATCAAATAACTGTAAAAGACCTAATCATGTCACAGAATATCAAAATACATATCCATAGGTGTCTCACAATTCCCAAATTCCAAAAATAAAATGATAAATACATATATACAAACATATAAGTCTAGTTAGTCATCTCTGAATCACAAATAGTTAGCAAGCTTTCCCTTGCTGTAACTCGTACTCAGATCTCCACTCAAGCCATCACAAGAAAATAGATGACGAGTCCAGAGTGAGTATTCCCAAGGAAATTCAATAAGCGATCATGAAAGTAAATATTGAAATTTAAATAAAGCTATTAAATAAACATGCAGAAATAAAAATAGGCAATTGTGTTCATCGCATGATTTAAATAATAGTAAACCTCGAACTGTGTGCCTAGAGCCTAAGGCCAGACTAGCACCATAAACCACACTTTTCCACAAAGCACTGCAAGCAAGTATCACTCAAGCAAGGCCAGTCTCTGGATCCGTTCGATGGCCGCCGTAGTACATACAGCGCATCGACACGTGCCTCGATGTGAACCTCTGGTTAAACTATCCACCGAGATATCTGGCAACACGTGTTATGTCCTAGTAGACATACACACGGGAATGGCACGGAGGAAGCGCCTCAACATCCGTCCATATCGATACCAGAACAGGAAATAGAATAATGGAATAAACAATATTAAATTCAAATGCCAAAAGTAAGTAAATGCTCAAGAAATGTCAATTGGGATACTATACACCTCAAACCACACTCTGCGTCTCGAAAACTAAACCCCGGTCCAACTCCACTAACACTTAACAATCGAAATACCGTTCGAATTCACCTAATATTATCATTGATTTAGAGTAAATTAGGTGTATTTTACATTGGTTTATATAGTCATTAGGTCAAAATCCCCAAAACAACCCTTAAAACAACCTCTGTCCTGCACTCAACGTGTTGGAGGGGTTGCCCAGCGCGCTGGCTATTCATCCTCATCCTCCCAACTACCCAAATTACCCAACGTGCTAAGGCCCTTGGCCAGCGCGCTGGGTGATCAATTTCCAGAAATTCAAGCAAAGCTGAAACTGTGAAATTGAATCCAAGGCCTACCCCAAATGTCGTTAACCTCATCATCGCGTCATTGGGGACTCTCAACACTTCAAAAATGCCAGAGGCAACAAGATATCATCATATAAACAACAAATTCACAAGATTAAACCAAACTTTTTGTAATCCAAAAAACTTGAAACTTTTAAACTTGAAAACCAAGTTGAAAAACTCCTTGACAATGATAACTACCACCATCACAACACAAAAAACAACCCAAAACCATCAGCAAAACACCCAACCTTGGAACAACACCAACATGCCCAAAATGAAGACGAAAAACAAGAGAAAGAAGAGATGATTGAGATTCCAACCTTAATTTGATGATTCACCACCTCAAAGCTTCTCAAATCACTACTCAAGAGGCATGAAACCCTCGTCTATAACTTTAATTTTTGGATTCAATGTTTGGGGAGAGAGAAAATGTGACAGCCCCTCCCTTAATCTAGGGCACCACCTGGCATAATCCTGTAATTAAGCCCTAATCCTAGCCTCGTAGGACTTAACTACGTATTAGTCATCCTTACAACCTATACATCTCGTGTTCTATTCAACTTATGATATTTAGTGTTTATTAAAACTTTATTAACATGGTTTGTTATTTAGCGGAAGTCTTATAAAATTAATAGAAATTTAATTAGAAAATTATGCGGAAGCCAATTGAAAAAAAAAACCTAAGCGTGAAAAACCAGGAAATGACATCATATATATCAGATAACCTCAAAATATAGCTAAACGGTCTAAGTTTGGTCAGGGAACTAACGCTCAACCCAAATGTATAACCCAATGTAATAAAAGACATATGGTATCTGATACATACAAAATATCAAAATGGACCTACAACAAATGTCGTGTCGCGCCGCTACTCAGGGAAAATCTCCTATCTTCTCCTTGCCTGGCCGACTAGTAGATGGATCCGCACCCACCGTCATAAAAAGGATGGTGTATACAAGAAATAAACAGTAATCCCCGATGACAAGTTTAAATTGCATTTCTGAATATAATCGACTGGTATTTAAAAGCATATAACTAGGAAAGTTGAAAGAAAAATAAACTATATGCAAGTAAATACTAAAGCTAAACAAGTGAACTGACACTAGGCTAATTAGTGGTGAATTAGGTCCGGTTGGCAGTGAACCACGTCACTCCGACTCTATAATGATAAATCACAAGGGACTCTAACTCAAGTGAGTCCAGGGACTCTAACCCCGTGTGTCATACAGTGTCAAGTAATATGTGTCGACATCCCTAGGGACTATAACCCCGTGAGTCGTGCACACCTCAATCTAGTACGGGACCTAATTACAAAAACTACTTTTTAATTAAAGGAATACCAAGTATGGAATGTCAAGGTATAGGTGTGACTTGACATAGGTGTGACGACACCAATTTCCTCGTTCAATTGGGTACGCTCGGCCTAGACCTGTGTAGGCCCCGAGTCATCACTCGACAACGTGACGAGCCTAGTCAGCCTCTGATTAATCAATTTTAACAATTTATGAAAGAGTTATTACAATAATTCACAGCGGAAGACTAAACAAGTATCATAAGGGAAATAACTCAATCATAGGGAAATAGGAATCTATAAGTGTGGAAAACCCCGGGTATTCATGTACAATTCAATATGCATAGATACATGATACTAATCTCATCAAAAATACCAAGTTCTATAACCCAAAACATATATATGAAACGATATACAGCTAAGCAAACATAAAAACCTACTAATATGGTCTCCCCGGTCCCGCTGCTAAGTCCTCAAAGCAAGTCACCTAGGCAGGGCCCCTTGCCCTTGCTATTTTCCACCCTATCTGCACCCACAATCACAAACTAGACGGTGAGTAACTGAAGAAATCGAAAATAGTGCCAGAAGAATATAACAGTAATTTATGATTTAACAAGTAAAGCAGTCTAAATATCATGCGGAAATGAAATAGCAGGAAAGTAAATCAAGTGCATGATAAACAGACTGATAGATAAACAATCGAAATTTGTATGTTCTAAGATTCAAAAGAGGCCCATGAGTGGTCTAATTTCATAGTAATACGACAAAGATCTCACAAGATCTCCCCGGGCAATGTCGCAACATTAACACAGCTTGAAATCGAGAGGCATCACAACACCTCTCGAATCCAGTACTCAGTACACACAACACTAAGGGTGGTCAATTACACCTGCAGGAGGCACTCTCGTTGTCCCAGCTAGTGCGGGACCACATGATACCTTCGAGACACACACTCATGCCAAGAAGATACAACAAACAATATGGAATGGAATATCAAACACGGGATCAATTCAACAATATCAATGAATAGAGGATGTATAAATCACATGTTATTTCCTTACTGGCCTACTAACATACACACATATAAGGCACGTGTGTACTTACCTGAACTATCGCAACCCGATACCACTCCGAGACTCTAACGTGTTCCCCGCGATTTCCCGACTACCTGATAAGGGTTTGAATTTCGAATATTGGTTTAGGATTAGTATTTAGTCTTAGGGTGATTCTCATTAGTTTGGTTTAAAAACAGTTTGTAAGAGCAACTCAAACAGTTGCGAAAAAGTCCACCACTTGGGTTGTGTTCGGGTTACGCCGTGAGCTCGTAGTTCCGCGACGTAAATACGACGGTTTTATGATACATAACCATATACACCACAACCATGAATCCACATATTCATACCAAAGACATACACACACTCACGACACCCGAGTACCAAGCTCACAACAAGGATACTCATATAAACCGCCACGTTAAATCACACACACATATAATGGGCTTTTATACACACTATGCATTTTAAAAAAATACACATGTGAACTGTAATTTAAGTAAGGAAAGGTAGTGGGCCTTTATTGTGTCTACACTATTAAGGCTCAATAACCAAAACTTCATCTTCTTCCTCAACACATCTTCACTGTCGTCACAGTACACTCCATACATAACACACCCCACACATGACACACCCCACCATAACGCACCCCACACATAATGCACCCCACACCCCAATTATGAGGCACACACACCATTATGCACCCCACACAACCCACACATCACAGATTACATCAACACATCACACTAACCGAACCCACTGTCAACAGTTCAAATATCCCACTGCTGCACATGGGGGGTTATCTCCGGCCAGTGGGATTGTCGGAGGGCCACCTCCGATCAGCCTTGACCGGGGACAGACCCACCAACCACGACAGGGCCAAAAATCGTCAACAACAGTGCCCAAAAAGAAGAAAAAAACAGTGAGCAACAAGAGAGAGACAGTCGAAGGAGAGCTAAAACAATCGAGAAAGAGAGAGGTAAAGGTGATGGATGGGAGTGCTATACTTGCTCCGGTGACCGTCTGAGGTTCCAGTGCCGTGGAGGGAAGTGGTGGTTGCTGTTCCAGGGAGGAGGGGAGGACAGTCGAGAGGAGAGAGTGAGCAAAGAACCGAGAGGGAGGGAGAGAGAGAGAGAGATCTTACAGGGGTGCTTCGGCCACCACTAGCTTCGTCGGAGGTCCAATGGTTCGGTCACCAGTGGAGGAGAGTGGAGAGAGGGAGGAGAGAATGGGTGGCCGATTTGAGAGAAACGGTTTGAGGGAGATGAGTGAATTGTGAAATTAGGGTGGGCTATTTATATAGGTCTTAACTTCATCTTAAAACCCACACTCATCTCGAGGTCAATCCTATTGAGTTGTGTCACAATAGTAATCCCTTATCCCATAGTCCATATTTTGTGTAGCTAATCAACTCTCGCGTTCAAACGAGGTTCCTCGGTCCGTCTTTCCTTATCCCAACTCCCGTAGTGCGCATAGTTTCACCGAGTCTCGCAAATTATTTATTTAAATTACACATATATTCATTTAATTGTTTTTTATTATTTTTTTTTTAGTTCCCCATGTACCTAGGCGAAGCCTCACTCAGACTAATATTCGTTTGAATGGCTTGAGACCCGTATTTCAATACAATACTAATACATACATCATCATCCACAAATAACCAAAATTTTCAGGTCGTTACAATAGGCAAGTCTAACATCTAATCAAATAGGGAATACAAATCCATATAAGCCTTTTTAATATGTACTAGCCTAATAGTATGTTATTTATCCTTTATTTCACATTTAAACAACAAGAATAGACGTAGCACGAGATAAAGACAATGAATCAAGTCAACAAGTAGATATCATGCAAAACTAAACTCAAAACGTGGTTAGGGATTTGGGCCATGACAGAAAAAGGTGGAGGGGAGAATTCAAACCACGATATTTATACCCTTGTTTGATCTCCCATGACAAGTGCATCCTAATGCTCATCTAAGGGACATCTTTTGGCCAATAATTGGGCCATATTCCATCCAAAATGACATCAAAAAGTGACTCCAATGCATGACTCCCCCTTATAGGTAACACATATCTCGAACGTTCTGACGCCTGGTTTCTCGTCACAACTCACGACATATACGTACTACTGCATTGCTAAACCTCAAGTTGTCGTTTCATATTAATTATTTACTTCATTCTCATGTATCTAATAATTTCCCAGCCTAGTATTTGTCTTTTAGTCTACTCGGTACCCGCGTCGACACACATATCAAGGAAAATACTCGCCAAACTATCTCGCACGTCTACGAAACTATATATACACACATTGCAATGTCATTTAACATATTTAAGCATAGACTTCACAAATTATACGAAACATCACGCAAAATAGCTATTTACCCAACTCCGGGAATGCCCTGACCTATCTGCGGGGTCCACGGGGTTCTGAGTTGTCGTCCACATCTTCACACACGTCATAATAGCAGCTTAATTAATATTGAGTTGCGCTAAGGGCACCCCGCAATCCTCTCAGGGCACCTTGCTGATTAGGGCACCCCAGCAATTTATTAGGGCACCCCGATACTTTTACCAATATGTCATTTCATTTGAAGTGCGAGCACCCCACCACCAAATCGAATGAAACCCTTCTTTTCTCCCTTCCATCACGACATCATGGCCTCAATATACCAAATCCCCTCACTTTCTTGCTTGTTTAAGGTAGGTTTGTTATTTTTATTGTCGGACGATGTGTTTAACTTCAATCCCGTAGTGTTCGGTCGCACAGGATCGTGATCTTTCTTTTGGTCTCGGATGTTCATTGTCGATACCATTGTGTAAGTGTCGATTAATATCAACCGACACCTAAATGAGAAGGACTCTTAGACCACGTGGTTGTGTATCACCGAGACTACTGGTTTTGGTCTCGGTGACCTGTTATCGAGACATTAAGCTATGTCTCGGTTGGTTCCAACAGAAGTATAATAAAAAGCTATGTTTGGGATTAAACTCGGTTGGTAATAACTAACACCTTTTGTTAGTTATCGGTTATAGAGTACCGAGACACTTCAACATGTCTCGGTCCTGTGTGACCGATAAATTCGCATTCGTGGTTCACCTTCGAAATGGAAAAAAAAAACCCACAAAAACCATAAAAACTAACTTGTCGTGTGCGACGTCCGCCTCCCACTCATTTTCTTTAAGCATTAGACTCTAAAAACACTTAAAACTCGTCAAATCTCTAGGCGGCGACGGATCGACAAACACAATTGACAAAGTCTAGTGCACACTCGTTGATCGACAAACGTGATGTCCGGCCCGCGATGGATCGACTTGACTTCGTAAAAAGTTTGAATGGGCATGTCAATTGTTGGGTTGGATGAAGACATTTTTGTCAATTCGTTATAAAATCAATTTTAATTAAAAATGGAGGGGTGCCCTGAGAGGATTGCGGGGTGCCGTTAGTGCGACTCTTAATATTGGGTCATTACACAATACAAGTCTCGTCTTATGACGTGTTTATTCCTGTGACAAGTGTTTCTTTGTTTTTATGTCTTTTTTTTTATCTGATATCGCCAAACGTTCCATGGCGACATCGTCAAATGAAAGGAATATATATTCACAAGATTTGTGATGATCTAAGCATTGATGGTGATGAGGAGGAAGGGTTGATCCTTGAGGAGGAGAGAGAAGAAGAAGGAAATGTTGATTTTTCAAAGATCTTAGTAGGAAGATTCCTCTCTGATCGTCCAGTTAACTTTGGGGCGATGAGGGATACGCTGGCGGAAATTTGGAGATCAGTTGGGGGTGTGCATGCTCGGGAAATAAAGGCGTTGAACTTATTCGTTCATACTTTTTTCCATGATCGTGATGTATTGAGGCTTATGGATGACGACTCGTAGACCTTTAATCAGCAAGCGTTGTTGCTGAAACAGTCAACTGGCGGACCTGGAATTGAATGAACTCAAAATGTGGGTGCAAGTTCATAATTTACCGTTGGGTTTCTTGAATGAACAAGTAGCCATAGCAGTTGGAAAACACGTTGGTGCCTACGTGAAGACAGATCCTAACAGCATAAGGAATATGTGGGTTGGTTACTTGAGAGTCGAAGTGCGGCTGGATGTTTGTAAGCCATTACCAATTAACATGAAGATGAAGAGGAGTGGGGGAGATTGGTTTTGGGCTGATTTTATGTTGAAAGAGTCCCTACATTTTGTCTCTATTGCAGATTCATAGGGCATGCTGAAAAATTTTGGAATCGTAGTTCGATTGTGCCAATCCTCCTACTGAGAGGTAATTGAGAAACCCGGATGGAGAGCGGATTTTGACGACCGGAGGCGGAGGAAGTTATGGTGACGAGGCGGACAGCTCACGTGTGGGTATGGAAATTGATACCAATGGGGCACAAGCGACCCGGACAGAGGATCCAAGAAACTTGTTTAAGCGGGCTTAATGGGCAAGATGAGTACTTTGTTTTGAAACTGTTGCGGATTCTTAAGGGATCTAGGCCAGACCTATAGGCCCGCTTTGGTTTTCCAGATGGAAACCTTAATTGTTGAGCTTAAGAGAATCAATGTGGTCCACAAAAAGATGGGCTTTGAGGGTATGTGTATGGAGGAGGAAGGAAAAGGACAGTGCGTCGACAACCACAATGGTGTTTTACTGGTTTTAGCAACGCTATGGATGATTGTTTATGGAGATATCGAGTGGCGTATCGTGACTTAGGGAGGAGGGATGCTCTGGACAAAACTGGGAATCAAATTTATATTTTCCAGTTACTATGAGGATAGCTGAAAGTGGAAATCAACTGCAACAATGGGGAAGGAACATTAATCGAATCTTCACGGAGAAGGTGGGGAAGCTGCATGCTAGACTTGAGGCGCTTAAAGGTGCACGAGACGTTTTCTCTCTTCAATGCTATAAAGAAGTGGAGAAAGAGTATCTTGTGGTGTTGACTCAACAAGATGACTTCTGGAAGCAACGAGCTAAGTAACATTGGCTCCAAGGGGCCGATTCCAACACGAAGTTCGCCTCAGCCAAGAAAAGGAAAAACCCCAATCATGGTTTAGTAGCATACTATTGCAAGGGAAGCTAGTTCTATGACTGGTCGAATCGAGTGATTTGTTGTACCCTCGTTTCCTTCACATGTAATTGCTAAAGATCTGGGATAAATAAAATCGGTTTGGATTTCAAAAAAAAAAAAAAAGATGCCTAAATTCTAACCTAACCATTCTAATATACGAATTAGTTTACAAGTTAAACAACACGAAAAGAAAGGCTGTCTGTAGAAAATATCAACTACTTTCTGAATACCTTTACATGTGAGTATGAGCCACTTTTGTTTTTTTATTATCTTCAATATAAAAAGTTGTATTCCTCAACAAGTGTAAAAGAAAATAATCACTATCGCCGGTTTTAGGTTTTTCACAGCATTTCATAAGCACCCCTCAACAACCACAAATTTTCATTTGATCGTTCAATTAGAAATTAGCTACATAAAGTCATTCGTTTCCACATTTCACAATAAACAACAACATAGCCTCAATCTCAAATTAATTGACAAAAAATTACGCAGGAAATAATTTTATTGATTGCAGGATCTGTATGTTATTATCGGGAGTACAGATCATTTTATTTGTTAACTTCCCAAGCAGATGGCGAGCTACAGATTTGATCTGGAAACTTCAGACCTGAATGCAGGTGCACTCTGCAGAATGGCACGACATTGTTAGCTCATTATTTAAATTTTGCAGTTCAATAGTAGCTTTTATAAATGAAGATCGAAGAAGCAAATATCAATTTTCAAACATGCGCTCACAAATGCACACACGAAAAAAAAAAAAAAAAAAAAAAAAAAAAAAAAAAAAAAAAAAAAAAAAGGAAACCTAAGTCTCTTAAAAGTACAGCTATCATCAGAATATAGATCATGGCCTGAAATAGAGATGAATCAAATTAAAAAATAGAAGCAATGTATGATTTCTAATGCCCAGCCATAACTAATAGTCAAAATGATGTATTAACCCCCACACATCATAGTATGAACAGGAACAATCAAACAGTAACTGATGTAGTGGAAGAAATAGCTTGCACGTTCTTGGACAAGTAAGACCGAGTTGGGGTTTTGTAATTTTGTCAAAGTGCAAGCAAAGGAATTTCCGAAGTCATACGATCACACTTCGAAAAAATTACAAAACCACCACTAGGTCATACTCATCCAAAAAAATGCAAACTATTTCTTGAACTACATCAGTACCACTCCAATTTGAAACCAGGATGGCATGGTTTTTGGGTCATTGTCCTCCCAAGATGGATCATTGAGTTTCACTTTCTCATGAAAAATCAAAGGAGGGGTAAGAATATTATGGGAAAAATCTTGAGTTTAACACTTACCAAAGACATTCCCCTGGTTGCTCTCTCTTCCAAAAACTTGCATGGTTTGAAGAATCCACCGTAGGCTTCAGACCACTTCTTGAGTTTAGTGTATATGTAGCCAGATCCAAATGTATCAGCCCAAAATACAATGCCACCTCTATTAGAAAAGAGACAAGTCAAATTAGGCTACTTTACCCAAACAACAGCTTAATGGTGAAAGCAAAACCAAGCTCTTTTTTTGTGAAAACAGGAAAAAGGAAAGGCTTTCAGCAACCTGAGAATAGAGTGAAGCCACTTTCCCCTAAAACTTTCAAATAGAAGTTTATGAATAATAATGGGAGCGAGAACTAGGAAGAAAAAGCATTCAATCACATATATATATAGTTTTGCTGGTTGTGCATAACCAATATCACATAAATGTCGGCGACGGATCATTGGAGGGACAAAATTGGGAATTCTTGAAAGGGCACAATGCCCGTAAGAGAGAGAGAAAAAGGTGTCTGCGTCAGTAAAGCAGGTGATCTTCATCAATCACAGAAAAAAAAAAACTAGTGAACATAGAGATAGACAGCATTGCTATATTAAGACACAAACCAATTCCAATTACTAATTTAATAGTAACTCACCGATAAGATGGAAAATTCATTCCTAGGGTGGAAGCAATATCAAGGTCTGAAGCACGGACAACAATTCCTTCATCCATGACGCGGCAAGCTTCATTCACCACAGGAAAAAATATCATCTCCACAATGTCTTGATCATTCACAGTTATGGGCTGTAATGTTGCAGTAAACCCCACATGAGAACATCAACAGAAATTCGTTTTCGGATATAAGGTAGATAAGAAAGAGAAATCAATATGTTTAAGGTAGATAAGAAAGAGAAATCAATATGTTTACTATCAAATTTATAAGGGGCCCCCCATTTTGTATATCCAAACATCTTTATAGTACGATGTCATCACATGTGTTATCTTTCCGCCATTTGTACACCATTTTCTCATGCTAATGAAACTACTGTCGAAGGCATGCATGGAGGTGTCACCATTATAGTCTTAAAGTTAAACATAATATCGAGAGACAATATATCCATGGCTTATAAATCAACAATTAGCAGATTTGCCAACTAGTAGGAGACAAAAAGGAACCTTTCCACTTGGCATAATGTTTGAAAGCCTTCTGGACTCTTCAATAAGCGACTGAATAGAGTAATCTGGTTTTGGTTTGCTTCCTTTTTCATAAATATAGTATCCTTTCCCATTACTTTTACCTGATAATTAAGAAACTTTTCCTTGTGAACAAAATTGTACAGGCAAAAGTAAGTAGCAGAAAAAGAGCAACTTTAGCAACTCAATTTAAACAAGGGATTGTTCCTGACCATATCGACCATTTTTCACCATAAGCTCAGCTAATGGAGAGCTGAATATTCGATCTGGGAAAGCGTTAGCGTATTCTTTCCCAGCCTCCTTCTGCAATCCCGGTCCAGCTAAGTCCTGGAGTCTGAGAATGCATCCACAATATAATCACGTATCACATATATGGTATAGCTCATAGAAACTGAAATATATGCATGCACGAAGCTACAGAGGGGCGAATAAAATTGCAGCAACGTATTCCAACTATTAAATGCCTAATTTGCAAATGAATAGCATATTTCGTACACGGATAGTACACCCATAGTGCAACATGTAATATGATGAAATACTGATTGTGGATCATACAAAACCATAACCAAGATTAATGCATTAATAGAGCAGAACGCCTTGTAGATTCTAAAAGGGATGCAAGAATTGATGCTTACCTAATTGGCATTAAAAAACATAATTATACCAAAATATAAAAAATGCGGATTCGGTAATCACACAACCTATTATGCAAATGAAAAATATAAGAGTTCGAAAAAGAAGCTTTAAGAATTTACAAGTTTTTTTTCTAAAAATAACAATAAATAATAAAATCAACTAGTAAAACATTAAGCTTTGAAGCAAAGAATAAAGAACTTTTGGGTACAGGTAGAGATATTATAATCAATGAAGTAGTCATAAATCAATTCCTCAGTATATCTATTTTATGCTTAATTGATCTATATTAAGAACGAAATGTAAATAAAACAGGGAAAAGAGACAAGTCGGCATGATGAAGTGTGCCAAAATGTAAGGAAGAAGATAAATAATAAGAAATGTAAACGAAAATATCACAGTAGCTATAACTGCTCAACTGAAGCATAATACCTATAACAGCATTAAAGTTAATATAGTACTTTCATAAGAAAAACGATGAACAAATTCTGCAGCCATGATGACACCATTTTAAGAAATAAATTTTACTCTCTTCTAATTTCATGGAAGAGAATGCAAAAACTGAAGAGAATATAACTAAATAAAATACCCACTACGATAACAACAAATGTAGAGTTTTACCAAAGAGTTTGAATTGAAGAAAATTTTCTTCTGTAAAGAAGGATGAAAAAACCAAGTCCCACCCACACGTTAAAAAATGAAAGAAATTTTACAAAAAAAAAAAAGAAAGAAATTGTGAAATATCAAACTCAGCATTCCATTATAATTAAGATTGGTGACATAAAAGGCATCATCAAAGTAGCATGAGATGTTTGACAAAAAAAAAGCATGAGATTGACATCCAATGTTATTTGCCAGATCATTGATGTCAAATGAAAAGCTAGACTGTCAAAGTTGAGTAATCGGAAGCTAAAAGACAACAGTTTTGCACAGTTGATTAATGCAACTAATGGATGTTTTAAAGACAAATGCATTTACTTGATTGAATTATGCCCCTAATGGTAACAACACCCAATAAAAATTAGGAATTATAAACTATTCCCTCTACCTCACCTTTTGTATGGACACTGGGTGACACTCAACCAATTACTGAAGTAATCAAGTAGGCTTCATGTGATGGATTTAATGATAACACCTCATTTTATGAATTGATTTAGTTGGTCTAACTAGACCTCAAAAAAGAGACTAATAATTGGAAAGATCCAGTCTATTGTACGTAGTCAGGATTATAAATGCACCCCCACAGTTCATAATCTCAATTGCCACAATCAAGTGTTTTTCATTTTTTTTATTTTTTTTTTTCGTCTACCAATGATAGAATGCAAAATGGGAATGTACAGGAGCAACTAGAGTCAGTCCATTCATGCAACTGTTTTTTTTTTAGGGGTAATGACTTGACAAATTTACTGACATGCATAAGTAGCCTGTAGCCCTGCCCCACAATCAGATATTAGAGTATCCAATTAATTGTCCACATAATTTCTCACTCAATGAAGAGAACCATTAGGAAAATGATAAGACCCCAATTTCATAAAAGGTTACAACAATATTATAGGTGTGAGTAAAGAGAGTCAACAAGTTAGTTACAATGATGTTAGTGTGTTTGAATTGTTACTTGGTAGTATAAATAGAGGTTGCAAGGTAGAGAAGGGTATCTTGAAATTTGAATGTAATTGAGCAATCTTTAAGCGATTGGGTTTGAGAGAATTTTAAGACTCTTCTCTGGGGTTACTTTTGTGTTCTTGTAATCGTTGTGAACTCTCAAATCAATCGATCAATATTGGTACCTAACAGAAAACCCAATCTTCTAACAATTAGAAGGTTTTTAGTTCTCATTTTCTTCACTTTCCTGTTTAAATCCTGAAACGATATACAGATAGTTATGAAACATAACTGATTATACTATATGCATGTGCAAGGAACAATGTTAAAGGAAAAAGAATTTTACTGGAAAGGGCCAATCTTCAGGCCAAAGTCTCTGATTACTTTGTCAATTCTGAATAACTCCACCCCTAAGTTCACCAACAAATGTGATCCTTGTCCATAAGGGAAGAAGGTACGATTAACTGCAAAACCAGTGCAATTCCCTACCACGATAGGGACCTTTTTAATCATTTTACCAAGCGTCATGAGATCAAGAATTGCTTGTGCAGAAGTTCTTTCTGTACGAACGATTTCCAGGAGAGGCATCACATGTGCAGGGCTGTTCAAGGAGAGCATTAGAATTCTATTACATGAAGAGAGCAGGAACTACCAAAATATGGTGACATTTCAACTTAAACAATGAATCATAGCAACAGTTGCAAAAATATAATGTCAGTTATACCACTTCAACCAAGAGAACTAGACGCATAACTTAAAAATTCTCCGAAACTTGAATGAATTAATTTGATTTTTTAAGTACCTGAAAAAATGGGCACCTATAATGCGATCTTGAGAACCGGTCTCCCTTCCAACAACATTGAGATTGATAGTTGACGTATTTGTTGCCAAAATGCAGTGAGGAGTACAAACCTTCTCGATTTCACCAAATATTGATTGTTTCAGCGAAACATTCTCAGTTGCTGCCTGACATAGGAATCATTCTGATAAGGCTCACAAAAAGGAAACAACAATTTGACTTTCAAAACGTTTCCAAACTCAAGTGTAGCTCATTAGGAATATTCTTTATTTTGATTTACTTCCAAATTTTAGAATGATGTCTAATCTTAAGCATAATTCTTTAGGAATGTTTCCAAGAACAGAATCTAGCCGTTAACTAGCCGTTATTGTAATTCTTCTTTAAATATCCACTAATGGGTACTAGCATATCAATGGAAAAGAGTGAATAATAATTTTATCTTTAGTCATTGCTTTTCTAAAACTTCATTATGGTATCAGAGCCAAAGCTCTCAATTCAAACGTTTCATCAATGTTCCAACCTCGTTTCTATTAAATTGGATTCATCTAACTTTATCCTTTGGAAATTGCAAGTTCTAACCTTGATCAAAAGTCTTGGGATAAGTCATCATCTTGCAAAATCATGAACTTCTCACATCTCAAGAAGGAGAAAAACAAGTTATTGATCACTCCCAAGCATTCTACGGGCAAAGAGGAAGAGGAAGAAATGGCAAAAAAGGGCGTTTCAACTCAAGAGGGCGTGGATTTCTTCCACCAAATCGATCTAAACATTCATACAACCCTCAAGGCGCCCAAAGCTCACAACAGAATGCACAAAATGCATTAAAAAATTTGAATAGCAATGAACAACAAAGTCGCAAAGACAATTCAGGTAAAAGCCCCTGTCAAATTTGTGGTAAAACTAACCATTTGGCTACAAAATGCTTCTATAGGTATGATTATGCCTATGATGAGCAAGACACACAAGAGACCCTCGCAGCATTATCTATAAAGGAAACAAATGATCCAAGTTTCTATGCAGATTCAGGAGCTACAACACATATGACTCATGATGTAGGTAAGCTTACTTCAAGACACTCTTACAAAGGGCAAGATGTTATTTATGTAGGTGTTGGCAATGCA
The DNA here is from genome assembly GCA_039657345.1 of Stephania japonica. NCBI lineage: Eukaryota > Viridiplantae > Streptophyta > Magnoliopsida > Ranunculales > Menispermaceae > Stephania > Stephania japonica. The sequence goes on from CM077559.1 coordinate 42,051,874, forward strand.
CTTCCAATTTCTCATATAGGAAGTGCACTTTTACCAACACCTCATGGTAACTTAAACTTGCAAAATGTTCTTCTTGTTGTTCCTAAATTGCAAAAAAACTTGTTATATGTTAGCCATCTTACACATGATAATGCTTGTGTTTTTGAATTAAACTCTGATGGTTTTGTGAAAAAAGGATCAAAAGGAAAGGATCCTAGCAACGGGGCATAGAAAGGGTCAACTATATGCTTTGGATGATGTAAAGTTGCAAGCATTAGCAACTATCAAAACTCCCTCTGCCGCTTCAAGCTTATGGCACCAACGAATGGAACACCGACACCCCCATTCATGTTTACTACAAGTTCTCAATAAAAAGAAAGTTTCAGATATTTCCAATTGGTTAAATAAAAACATTATTTGCACTAGTTGTCAACTTGGCAAAAGATGCAAACTTCCTTTTATTGATTCTAATAAATTATGTCAATTGCCTTTAGAAAAGATTCACTGTGATTTATGGGGTCCATCTCCGATTCCTTCTATGCAACACTTTAAATATTATGTTGTTTTTGTTGATGATTGCACTAGATATACTTGGCTCTTTCCATTAAAAAATAAATCAGACTTCTTTGATTGTTTTTTGAAATTTCAAAATCTAGTGGAAAATCAATTTGATAGAAAAATAAAGATTTTTCAAAGTGATGGTCCTAATGGAGGTACTGAATTTACGTCCTCCTTTTTCACTAACCTTCTTGCTCAATGTGGTATAGCTCAACAACTATCTTGCCCAAGTACACCCAAGCAAAATGGGATTGCGGAATAAAAACATCGTCATATCGTAGAAACGGGTCTTACGATGATATTTCATTTTAATCTACCTCTTCGGTTTAGGATTGACGCATTTCTTACTGCTGTATTTTTAATCAGTCGACTTCCAAGTTCTGTTTTACATATGGAAACACCATTCCCTAAACTTTTTGGAAAAAATCCTGATTATAGTGGCTTAAAGATTTTTGGATGTAAATGTTTTCCTTGAAACAATATGGCAAAAATAAATTTTCAAAAAGGACATATCCTTGTGTTTTTCTTGGTTATAGCCCTATCCATAAGGGTTATAGATGCCTAGACCCTTCAACAATTATATCTAGCATGTAGTATTTGATGAAAATATTATTCCTTATTCTAATCAAGCTTCAAATGATAATATTTTACAACTTGCAGTTACCACTTTTCCTTATCAAGGTGAATGGATTACCAAAGTGGGAGATACCAACTCTTATGAGAATATTTCAAAAATTGCTTTAACTACAAGCAAGGCAACCAACCCAAAGTTGTCAAACTTTTATTGTTGCCCTGATACAATAAATCCAACTTCCCACATTAGTAGTACACATACCTTTCCATTAGACGGTGATGATACTGGCACCCCTACTTCATCTAACTCCAATACTCTCAAATGTCTCTATTAATCCACCCACCTTAGATTCTAATATTATCTTGTCTCATCGACACCGACACCGACACCGACACCACCACCTACACCAATATCAACAATACCACCACCGCCACTGTTGCCAAAGTGGCCAACTCAAGATCGTCATCCTCCGAAATATTTGAATGATCATGTGTGTTCTATAAAACCTAAACCAAACTCTCACAATGCAGCCTTAAGTACTACTAAGTTTTCATCCTCTTAGGAACCAAAAACTCTATAAGTCCGCCTTGAAATCTCCTTTATGGATTACAGCCATGGAAAAAGAAATTGCGGCCCTTCATAAGAATAGGACGTGGAGTCTTGTCCCGCAACCTGCTCATACTAACATCATTGGCTCCAAGTGGGTGTATCGGATAAAATATAATGAAGATTGATCTATCAACCGATACAAAGCTCGTCTTGTTCCCAAAGGTTTCTCTCAAGTTCATGACCTTGATTATGAAGAAACAATTAGTCCGGTCATTAAACCTACAACAATTCGCATTGTACTCTCAATTGCAGTCATTTCACATTGGTCCATCAAGCAATTAGATGTTAAAAATGCATTTCTCCATGGATTTCTTAAAGAAACGATGTATATGGAACAACCACCGGGCTTTGTAGATGCCTCCTATCCTAATCATGTTTGTTTATTACACAAATCTCTTTATGACTTAAAACAAGCACCCCGCACTTGCTTTGATACATTATCACAATATTTACTAACTATTGATTTCTCTTGTAGCAAAGCTGATTGTTCATTACTTACATATCGACATAAGCATGATTTGGTTCTTTAACTTGTTTATGTTGACGATGTTCTTATCACAGGGAACAATGACATCCTTATCATTAATTATATTCATCAACTTAGCAATGAGTTTGCACTTAAAGATCTTGGTAACCTTCATTACTTTTTAGGAATTGAAGTGAAGTATTTCTCAGGTGGTATCTTTCTCTCACAATCTAAATATACTAAAGATCTACTCACACGCACAAACATGTTCGTTGCCTCTCACCTATCCACTCCTATCTTAAACCCCCTACTCAACCTAATGACCACACACTTGTTGATGAATCTGAATATCGAAGCATTGTTGGAGCCCTTCAATACCTCAGCTTCACTCGTCCAGATATCACTCAAGTTGTCAACAAAGTGTGCCAACATTTTCAACAACCTACACTTGCACATCTTCGTGCAGTCAAACGCATTCTTCGTAATCTCAATGGCGCAATAAGTTACAAACTTCGTTTTCTTTCTCAAAGTTCATTTACTTTAAATGGTTTTTGTGATGCAAATTAGGCTGGTTGTCCACTTACTAGACGAAGTACTACAGGATATTGCATATTTATAGGATCAAATTGCGTGTCTTGGTCTTCAAAAAAGTAACCTACAGTTGCTCAATCCAAATAATGAAGCTGAGTACCGTTCCCTCACCACCACAGCGGCTGAACTTACATGGATTACTTTTCTTCTTCATGACATTGGCATGTCAGTCTCCACTACTCCTCAACTATTGAGTGACAATCTCAGTGCTCTACATATGACAATCAATCCAGTCTTTCACGTTCGTACCAAGCACATTGAACTTGACTACCATTTTGTTCGTGAGAAAGTTGATGCAAGTGCATTAGTCATAAAATTTGTCCCATCTCACCTTCAAAACACTGATGTTTTCACCAAATCTCTTTTGAAGCGTGCATTCAAAGTTTTTCGTGACAAGCTGAGAGTTCATTTCCTTCCACTCACCACCTTGAAAGAGGGTGATAAGGCTTACAAAAAGGAAACAACGATTTGACTTTCAAAATGTTTCCAAACTCAAATGTAGCTCATCAGGAATATTCTTTATTTTGATTTACTTCCAAATTTTAGAATGATGCCTAATCTTAAGCATAATTCTTTAGGAATGTTTCCAAGAACATAAACTAGTCGTTAACTAGCCGTTATTGTAATTCTTCTTTAAATATCCACTAATGGGCACTAGCTCATTAATGGAAAAGTGTGAATAATAATTTTATCTTTATTCATTGCTTTTCTAAAACTTCATTACATTCCAAGTAATGTGAGCATGTGAAGTCCTAAATGAATAAGTTCCACAAGGATACATGTAAATTATTACAAGAAACTGAGAGAATTAATTTCTCTGAATATGTTATATCATTTTAATGAAATAACTTCTGATTTATTCAGTAACTAAGATTTACTCATTTATTTTTATTTTTTTTGTGAAGAAGATTTATTTATTTTAATTATCTCAAATGATTCGACCATATACATAAAATGGCATAACAAAATTAAGCCTGTTATTTGGGAGAACCAGCACACAGTTCCCACACAAAGTTTTAGGGTAAATACGTTGGACGGCTTAATCATTTCTTCATAACCGTACCATGCTTTTCTCAACAGCTTAAGCAAATACAAAACATTTTTCAATTAATATGAGGAAACCAAGATAAAGATGCATATGCAATTAATAGCATTACACAACAATAAAAGAAAAGATTCAACATACATTGGAAAGATCAAACCACAGATCTGGTTCACTGATGCTTGAATAAGACACGAGCAGTTTGTAGGAAGGGAGCATAATGCATACCTCTATGACCATATCCACATGTCTGAATTCTGAGTAGTCCAATACACCTTTAAGAATTGAGAATGCTCTCTCTGCTTTCTCCTTTGTTATATTTCCTTTCGCTGCAAGGCCTTGAAGATTTGCTGATAAAACATAGTATATTAACCTGTCAAAAAATGATAAAAGAAAAACTTGGAAAAATAAATATAATGAAAGAGTGCTAAATGTTATTTCTATGAAACAATAGCTATTACATTCCCCTATTGATATAACTTCCATGATAAACATACCTCACTTAAGTTGAAAGGAAAACTTTATGGACAACAAAGAAGCCTGCTATGTCCGATGGAATAGAATTTTGGCAACAAAGAAACATGCAACAATTTGGTGTCACGGATTTGATGTGAGTCGGTGGCAAGACTTTCTTAATGACGGATTGGGGCAATGCATTCACATAGCTACTGAAGGTGGTGGGGTTTTGGAATGCTTCAAACATCATGTTCATACAAAACTTTGTGCTTAGCGTTCTACTATTTCTATGTTTCTTTTTCTTTCCACCTTGAGGACAAGGTGGATGTTCAAGGGGAGAGTAATGATAAGATCCCACATTTAGTCATATAGAGTTAGTGAGAAGGAAATAACATAAATAGGGGTAAGTTAGTGAGATTGGTCATCTGGAAAATTGAATGTAACTTAGGAACTTGGAGTTTGGGTTGAGCGAGTTTTAAGACTCTTCTCTAAGGTTACTTTGTGTATTTGGTCTTGTAATCATTATAGTTCTTCCCAAATCAATCAATCTATTTCGGTATCTTATCATTGGTATCAGAGCTACCAAATGGCTCCCACCAAAAACGAGACGCGGTTAGAGAACATTAAGGTGGAGTTGGCGAAGATCCTAAAGTTGGAGCAGACAATCGAGGGATTGAAGGTCGATCTACATAACCAAATCCAATCCTAGATGCAGGCGCTGGGGAAAAAGCTAGAGCAACTCTTCCGCCCTCAGAACACAAATCCAGGAGAATCGTCCCAAATCCGGAGTGCGGGCAAAACCAAAGTTGCAGATTTGTCAAATCTGGAGCCCCACATGGCGGAGATCGACGATCGGGGGTTGGTTTCGTATAGATCTGGCCCTGAAGTGCGCAAAATCAAGATGTTGACATGCAACAGCGAAGATCTGATAGTATGGTTGAACCAGGTCGAGTCCTATTTCTAATTGCACAAGATGACCGAGGTTTCCAAGCTCAGAGCGGCGCGGATCTGTCTCGTTGAGCCACCACAAATATGGCTCCAATCAGAGGAGTTGGAACAGCCATTCAAGAGTTGGGCGGAGCTGAAAACCCAACTTGCTCTTTGTTTCACTGAAAAAGATCCTCTGCACTTAGCGCTTCAGTTTTCTCCATCAAACAAGAGACCATCGTGAAGGAGTACAGGGAGCGCTATGAGTTACTCCTACTGCTTCAAGAGAGCCTCACTGAGCGACAGAAGGTGGCGGTTTTTATCAATGGGTTGAGAGATCATTTGTGCATGGAGTTAATGGTCGACCCTCCGACGATGCGCAAGTCAGTGGTCTCCAGAGCAGGGCGCCTCGAGAAGAAGTTTGCAAATTGATGGGCTCTTGGGCTTCCTCCAGAGTCCAGTTCCAAGGCCCACTCAGGGGGAACTGGATCGTCCAGCCAATCTGAATCACGTGCAGGGGGTGGGTGACCCATACAGTTATGGGCCCAGGCCGCTAACAAAATTCGGCCCATACTAAAGGGTTTTTTCCAACGGGCCAGATTAACAAATCAAGCCCAACTTCTTCAGGGCCGAAGAGCCCAACGTCCAACTCAGTTATTTCCCCAGCCACCGCCTATTCCGATTTGGCAGCCCTGCTCACTTAGCGTGATCTCGCCTTACGAGAACTGTGTGATCAGCTAGTGTTAGCGCAGAATCGAATGAAGCAATACGCTGATCCCCATCGTCGTGATATCACCTTTGTTGTAAGCGATTTGGCTTACCTGAAGCTTCACCCGTATCGCCAACAGTCACTCTCTCAACGCACCAAAATGAAGCTTAGCCCACGCTTGTATGGTCATTTCAAAGTGTTGGAATGATTCGACCAAGTTGCCTACCGCCTTGACCTGCCTGCGTGGGTTTCCATTCATCCTGTTTTTCATGTGTCCTAATTGTGCAAAGTGGTAGGGTCAACACCAGTGTCTCCGGCTCTTCCTCCTCTGTTCCCGAATTCCTTAGCCACTTCCGTCGAACCTAAAGCCATTCTCGCCTATCGCTCATCCAAGGTCGGCCCGGAGGTCCTCATCAAATTGGTGGCTTTGCCTATTTTGGATGCTTCTTGGGAGCTGGTGAAACATGTGAGGAAGTTGTTTCCTACCTTCCACCTAGAGGACAAGGTGGTTGTCCAAGGGGGGAGTATCGATAGGCGCGAGAGCCCACCTCCTATCCACCGAGTATATGTTAGGAGGTCGAGAGGAGCACTGAATCATCCAAGTCTCCATATGCGTCTTTGGTTACAACTGTTGGTCCCACTGTGTAGGGGCAGCAGTGCATTGTGTGTGTGTATTGTGTCGATTGAGAAGTGGAGCATAAGCTGTAGGGAGTGTCTTAGTATAAATAGGAAACTGTTCATTTGGGAGGGTAAGCAGGGATTGATTTGTACTGGATTCAAGTCCTAGTGAGAAGAGATAATCTTTTTCTCTGGGTTGCGTTAGGTGAAGCTCTGGTTCTCCTCTCTCATCGGTTGTAGTCCCTCCTTTAGGTTTTTGCCCAGTTTATCAATAAAGTGTTGAGGCATCGTCCTTTTTCCTTCCGTGAGAACTAGAGCTCTATCAAAATGTCAACACGGAAATGTGGTAAAACGTTGCAAGTAAAGGTCTCTAGCAACCAAATATCAAAATCTATTCGTAGCACCAATTAGACATAAAATAAAGTGAGATACGACTAAGACTGTTTCACATGCATGAAAAGGACCCCAAAAGAAAAGGACCAAACAGTGCAAATCAGAAGAAACCATATCCTAACAATAGATGGCATAGCTAGATAGAGCCTATAGGGGAGAACAGAATATCACTGGCAACAGAATATATGTAGTAAGATATTGCAAGATAAGATATCTATAATATATATGTAGCACAAGAAAGATCCAGTACATATGCCACAATTGTCTTTCATAATATAAATGGCAATGCTAGATGGTGGGGAGATCTAGAATAACAATAGGAGAGGTGACAAAAGTGAGATATGCAATCCACCATTTGATGTGTAGCCCTTCACGGGTGGAATGGTGAAGAAGTATTCATGTAGCTCAAAAAAGCGTTTTTGTTTAATTAAGTGTAAGCGTCATGAAAACGTTGCATGGCATAATTTCAAGTTCAACAAAGAATTACTTTCTTAACAACTGATCAAAACGATTCGTACGAAAAACTAAAAAATTAAGTAGGAATGAGAACCTTCTACCACTTTCATCCCCTTCTTAAGATATTCAGCATTTATTTCCTTGAGAACAACTGATATGCCGCTCAAAATAAGAGCTGTAGCTATTCCGGAGCCCATAATGCCACCGCCAATAATAGCAACTTTCTCTATATGCCTTGGTTTAAGTCTAATATCCGTAACATTAGGAACCTGTTTCATATAAAATGGGGAAAGGATGAAAAGGAAAAATGATCAATATACTTTCTTATGCTCATAAGATGCCCATAAAATTAATTAACTGCATATATATTACCAAGTTCTGCATGAAGAAGAACATTCATAGAAACAATACTGTCTCTAAGGAAAATACCAAGAAACTAAATTAAGCATACTCAATCAGGATCATTTTGGACAAGTCTCTCAAGGACTCGTCAAGAAAACAGCCACTTAAGTATAAACAAAAATTATTGCATCTGCTTCTAGATCTAATCAGCTATAAAGCGGACACTTCATATATTTTTTTCTACATGCTTACTAAAAATCCACTTTTATAAATTAGTAAGAGGATGCATTTAAAGTCCTATCAAGAACGCTAGAGTTTTTTTAATAGTACCAACTCTCAAACCCTGGCAGACATTGTTTAGGACAAACAGATCCTTGATATAGTTCTGCCTGCCAATAAACTGGAGGAGTAATTTAGGAGAAAAGGAAAGGTCTCTTGTTCAAGATTGATCTTGCTTAAGCTTACGATGCTAAAGAATGGCAGTTTAACTCTATTTACAGATGAAAGATTTAGGGGAGAAATAAAGAATTTGGATTAAGGGATCTCTCAACACCTCCAATTTCTCAGGTCAGTGTGTCAATGGCAAATCAAGGGGGAAGATTAGGGCATCTAGAGAGCTCATTCAAGGGGCCTCTTTCTCCTTTCCTCTTTACTTTGATCTTTACCTTGAGGCTGGTGTTTGGTAGTGTGGGATGATTAAGCATAGGTCTCACATTGGCAGTACAGGGATGACTATTTTAGTTAGAATAGGGTCTCACCATGTCAAAGCCACTGTTAGCATACTGAAGAAGTTCAGTAAGGCTTCAAGTCTACTACCAACATATTGGGGATAATTAGAATGGGGTTTCAAGAACTTGTTGCATCTACGGAATCAAACAGAATTGTTTCCCCAAAACAGACACACATAGATGAGAGATCTATAGATGAGAGATCTTGGTGAGGAACACTTCAGCAAGAATGGAGTTGCAGTTAAGTTCCATCTCGACGAAACTGCAGCCCTCTCTATCCCATTTGGTATGAAACTTCTTTTGTTAATATGTGCCAGGTATCTGTGAAATTATCCAATTAAGATAACGGCCGAAAAAAAGTAAATATTTCATGTCAGACATGAGTGGGCCAAATGACCCAGCGAATGGCAATCTCAGTCCCCACAACCAGATAATCAAGCATTAGAAATCTTGCAAAACACATAGTAGGACTAAGTAACAAAAGTGAAAGCTGAGTCAGACAAGTTGATGTAGTGAGGCAATCAATAGTGTCAGCTATATGAATATCAAGAACCAACCTTGGAAGCTGCTCGTTGAGAAAAGAAGACGTGCATAAGAGCTTTAGCAGTGCTTGATGAGACTAGCACACTGGACACTTCTGCTTCCTGTAATAAGCACATTTTAGTTTCCATTTCAATAGTACTTCTGCAAAGGATCTTTCAAGTGCTTAACCTTAGAGCTTGATGAGCAATAGTAATTCTAGAACATAAATTAAGATTTAAGACAATGCCATCACTTTTTTCCCATGTATGTGGGTCCAATTACATGACAAATGATTTGAACAACAACAAAAACAACAATAATAATGACATTACGCCTTTGGGAATACTCTCTTGTATGAAGGACAATCGAGTAGGTTCAACAAAAGGATCATGTTGAAGTACTCAGAAATAAATTTATATTATCCAACTACTAAATCAAGAGGATAGAAATTTCATGATTTAGCTAATTTCCATCATCATGATTATGAATCTAAAACTACCAAGGCTCTGATCCCGAATTAGTTGGGGTCTGCTACATGGATCAAACTCTTCCATTGTGTTCGATTAAGTGCAGTCAATGTTGCACTTTCCAAATCCTTTAAATCCTAACAAATCAATGGGTCCCAAGTTAGCTTTGGTCTACCCCTACGTCGTCGAATTTTTTCAACTTCAATAGTACCATGTTTTTTAACAGAGGCATTTGTAGGTGGACTTTTGAATCCAAGGTAAGAATATCAATAAGTACTCAGTCAAAATAAAAATCACAAGGAAAAAGAAAAACACATACCTTCAATATCCCTGAGTATCCACCATGAACGATGCCTTCTTCAACAGCATCAAGACATGCTTGGTGTTGAGGCATATTTGGAGCATTTTGTCTTGCTTGTTGTCGAGCGATTTTCAGTACTTCACGAGCTTCAGAGAGTGGACCAAGTCTATCAGTCCTGCAAAGAGAAGACAACCAAGGTCTACGTCTCTCAGCAATGTCCAAAGCCCAAGATTGTGATAGCTTTAACACATTGTTGGAAGATGCAACATCATCAATAAGGCCCAGTTTTTCCCCTTCCTCAGACATGATTGTCTTGGATAACTGCAAGGATTATCATTTTAAGCAATAAGTATAAAAGTCGATATTCAGCATTTACCCTTTCTTTATGAGGATACTTTACACCATACGTCATATAAGCCAAAACATAACAAAATATTTGAGAAAATGGAATGGATAAACCCATGTTTTCTCTTTTCGTTCTCTCTTCTCAATCTCCTTATACGAATCCTCAATACGATGATAAATTTTATAATTAAGCACTTTCTTATATTAGAGTCAAAGATTCCCCGAAGGATTTCAAATTGTGTTTTGGCAATCAAATTATAATTTCACCCGCCAATCAAAATTCAGTTGTGAGAATTTGACCTTTTCTCAAAGTGTAGATTTTCTCATGTAAACAATTTGAAAATACACCATAAACGATTGCATCACGGTATTCAGCTCTGACTAGATAGGCAGTTTTTCATTACTTTTTTCTGAACAAAGTTAACATTCACCATTTAGAACAAGTTTAACAAACAAATTGAGATTTGAAGCTGGCATTCAGTCTCTTAACTTCCAATATTAGATCTCATTGACAGCCAAATGGCCGCTTTCTCCAATCACCAAAAAATGATCTAAAGACTTGTCAATCAAACATACCAACATCATTTCGATAGACTTTGAAATCCCAACAAGCCTTGGAAGACGCTGCGTACCTTCAAGAAAACAGCAGTATCTATGGTAATGTTGCCGTTGTAAATGAACGGAAGCACAACAAAACATCTCTTGTTTTACAATTCAAATATAAATGAAACCAACGAACCTCCCATTCCAGGAATAATCCCAAGTGTAAGTTCCACTAGGCCAAGCTGACTTTTTGGTGTAGAGACGCGTGCATGGCATCCCTGTAATTGGTTTATCAAGAGGAATCCAGTAAGTGTTCTTTTCATGGCAAATTGGCAATAGAAGTGTAACGAAAGGAAAAGCCTAAGGTGGGAAAGAAGAATTGGAATGTTTTTTTTTTTTTTTGATGGAAAGGAATTGGAATGTTAGAGAACTTAAGAATTAAGTTTTGCAGAAACACAACCATTGCCAGTTCTAGGCCACCTCCGAGTGCAAGTCCATCAATTGCAGCAACAGTTGGCTTCTTGGCTTCTGAGATTAACATAACAACAAAGTAAAAAAAACAAATCATACGAAGACAATAAATAGACAGATACCCATTTTGTAAACTTAAATAATAGGTGCTCCATTGATTTGAAACATGAAAGAACAAAAATAATAAAAAGGAGTACCTTCAATTGTCTTTACAACAAACCCACCAGACACCTCAGGCGCAGCTGAATTGCCTGTCAAGCCAATAACAAAAGAAACAACAAAAAAACTAAGAACTATTCCAATATGGCAGTTAAATGAATTGATTGTTACAAATTCAGATTACCGACGGAATTGAATTTAGCTCATACCTTTCCTTTGAACGTTCTGAAAAACATTGATGTCAAACCCCCCACAAAACTTACCCCCTTCGCCTAAATTTTCAAGGAAAGAAATCAATATCCAGACATCTTGCCAAAATTAAGTCGCTGTTGAGAGGTTTAACACAAAAATGTAATATATTCCCAGTTTTAAACTGCTAGATAGACTTCAAGTTACATCTTGCGGCGCATGACCTGATCAATAGTCACTATGCCATTGCTGCATTGTAAGCTTAGTAGTGAATTAAGGGTCTCATCTCATACAAGCATTTTTTTTTTCCAGCAATTGAAACTGCAACTCTTACTCACCCATCAAAACCATAGCTTTAACGTCGTCTCTCTCGATCGCCTCGTCGAATTTCCTCTTCAATCCAGCAAGAACTGCAAACACACACACAGACACCCCACTCACTCGATCAACCACAAAATCCAAACGAAATCAAACAAACCCTAATCAAACAAAAAAACGATCAATAGAGTGTAAATTTGCTCACTTGGAGGCGACAATGCGTTGACAGGAGGATTGAAGAACTTGATCACCGCGACTCCATCGCTCCCCACGTCCATCGTCACTCCTCTGATCGCCATCGCTGCCGAAATCGATCGATCGATGGAACGATATTAAACCCTAAAAACAAGTAATCGGAATTCGACGAACTGATCGCCAATTAGAGATGCTTAAATGAATTTGAATGAATGACTAACCAAGTTTGTGCTTTATTAAGCGGGCTGTGCTGAAACTAACGAAGAGTACGGACCGCACGATTCTTCGGACTGGGGGTTAGGAAACAAGATCGGACGGGTGAGTTTAACGGGCGTGCGTGGAAGATCCGTTGAAGGAGATGATACTGGGGCGTGCGTGGAAGATCGGTTAAATAAAGAGGCCGGCTATGTGCACCCCAGTCGTTATTCAGGGCACCTCATTTACAAGGGCACCCATCGAATTTCTCAGGGCACCCCTGAGTTAGACAAAAATGCCCTTTTTCATCAATGTAAGGCACCCCACCACCAAATCTTCTTTCACACTCCTTCCCATCACAAATCGACGCCTCTATCTACTAAATCTCTTAATTTTCTTGCTCATTTGCCTATCGATTTGTTGTTTTTAGAGTCGGGTGAGTATTTGCGGTGTTTGTGAGGTGAGGGTTTGAATGATGACTTGTGGTAAATGGCTGATGTTGGATCGTATAGGGTTCGAGGGTATTTTTCGTTGAGTTTGTTGTTCTTTTATCTTGTGTTGTTGTCTTTCATGGAAATGTACCCATCACTGAGTTAAACCACAATCCTGAAATGTTCGGCCACACAGGGCCGAGACTATTGAGTAGGTCTCAGAGCTGCATGAACGAGACTCTGTAGTACATCTCGGTACCAAGTAACCGATCGAACAAGTAACTTAATTCACAATGGGTTCAGTTATCAAAGAGACCGATGCATAAGAGGATGTCCCGATTGTTGGTAACCGAGACATCCTCTTATGTCTCGGTACCCGGTAACCGATCGAATAAGTTACCCATTTCACAATGAGCTCGGTTAGAAACGAGACCGACACTTTCGTGTATGTGGTACATTTCAAAATGCGGTAAACCCTAAATACAAAAACATGAAAACACACCAAAACTTATGCTTCCAACCCTCAAAATGGAGTGGTGGGGTGCCCAAAGTTGTGTCCGACCATCGACGAAGACGACATGATAGGTTGGGAGCACAAGGGTGATGGAGTTCGGTGGTCACACATCAAAATGTGGTGGTGGGGTGCCCAAAGTTTTTTTTTTTTTTTGGATTTGTGTTGGAAGACATATGAGTCATTACACATATAATTAGAAAAAAAGAAATGCTCTGAGTAAGGATTGGGGTGCACATAGTCGACCTCTAAATAAATATCTGACTTACTTTTTTACGGTATCAAAAAGTAAGTTTTTGATACACACATTTGTAGGAATGTTGTCACAGTCCTTGGATTTTGTGTTGCGATGCTAAGCACGCATAGCGAAACTTGACAAACGAATTTCAACCATTTCTGTGACAAATATGACAAATGTATCTATGAAGAGAGTATAGCTCAATCATTTAATTTTTTTTTTTTTTTTTTGAGGTTTATCATTTCTTCTTTTTAATAAGGTGGTAAATCTGGTTTGGAAGATGGTATGATTAGTGATGAATATACCTTTGCATGTCTTTTCTTTGTTGTCTGGTTATGATCAAATACTTTAATTAGCTTCTGAGTTGTCCGTCAAGGAAACATGTTGTCTCCTCCTCCCTTATCTAATTATTGTGTAGTGATTTATGCCGCCAAGGGGTTTGTTTTCATTGTTGGACAAATTAGGCTAATAAGAGAAGCTAAGTAAACATGATCAAGTAATGTATCTGTGTAAAAAAAAAAAAAAAAAAAAAAAAAAAAAAAAGGTAATATATATGTGGGAATAGTCACTAATTGCCGAATTTTTCTAGGCAGGGCTAAACGAACCTCAGTTTTTAGGACTCCAGTTTTGAGTTTTTACTCCGTGTACCCTACTTTTTACATAATTTACCTTACTTTTATTCTTAAAATTTCAAAAATACTCTTACTCACCCCATTACTCATACCCCACTTTTGAAGAAGTGTCGTCCGCGGGATTCAGACGAACCGAGGGGACACCTTTGAAGAGGTGTCAAACACACATGTTTGACACCTCTAAAGAGGTTTCGGGCACACAAGATCGACACCTCTAAAGAGGTTTCGAACACACAGGGTCGATACCTCTTCAGAGGTCTCGGCCGACTCCAATCGATAATACAAAGATAACTCAGTCTCAGTGGGTGGCGAAGAGATCTAGCTAAAACTTTTTTAGCAGTGTCGGCCTTATGTGTTCGAAACCTCTTCAAATGTGCCAGCCCTATAAGTCCGAAAGCCGCAGGCAACCAGAATGAACAAAAAAACTTCAAAACTCTTGAAAAATACATGAAAATGGTCAAAAAATAATAGGTTTTGCTTTGAATCGCTTAATATTTTCGATTCTATCGAAACTTTGTACCTAAAATGCAAGGTTCAAGCTTCAAACCGAAGCCCTAAACCCAAAAACAAATTTACAAACAAAACAACTCAAAAAAAAACTCAAGAAAACTTCGAAATCGACACTAAAAGAGATGATGAATGCACCCATGTTGTTGAATTCATGTAGTTTTATTCTGATTTCGTCGAATTTGGGTTGTTGATGAGTGTGATTTAAGATATAGGTGAATAGGGTATAGGTAAGTGGGGTGAGTAGGGTATGAGTGAGTAAAAAACCCTTTTATATGGAGGAGTAGTTGGGTAATTTCACAAAATTAGGTCCTTTTAGCTGCTGCCTTTTTCTATTGTTATTATTGCAACTCTTAAAATAGGAACATGGTTGATCTCATTCACGTTGCCTCTCTTTATTATTGATTTACTTGAAATGCAATCATTTGTCTCCATATATCAAGTTTGTCTTTTGCAAGAGTACGGATTAGTGTAGGAATTTACTTATCTGACATTATCAAGTTGTTTTTTATGGTGTCAAGTTTTATGAGCGGAAGAGATAAAAGGAAGAACAAACTTGAAGACTATCGATGAATTCTGAGCTTACTTCCCTCTCTGTATGTACTTATGTTTTTAGGGTTGGGCGAGAGTAGGACAATTTCTTTGATTGTTTAAACTTGTTGTGGTTGAATCTTGAGGTTTTGATGTATTATAGACTTATATATTTTATTGTCAAGACCCACTTTCTTAAGTCCCTGACATTACCTAATTACCTTAATCTCCCAGTTAAATCCATTAACAATTTTAATTACCTAAAATCCTCAAGTTAAATGACAATCCTCAAGTTATATTTCAAGTTTTAATATCCTGATCAATTTAAGAAATCATTCTATTAAGATTTTCATCTATTATAAAAATTTCGGCAGAGTCTCCCCTAAAAGTGGGTTGCCGACACTGAAAACCTAATAAACAACAACTTTGGGAGAAGGCCTATAAAGACTATCATCTCCATAAGAGTTCACAATATAATACAAAATGACTTAACTGATCAAATTTGTATCAAGTCCATAATATTTAACCTTAACATTCAGTTACAATGATATCAGATTCACAATCCATATATATATATATATATATATTATAATGAACTATAAATCAACTCAAAATTCTCTCAACCTATCTCATAAGGTCTTCATAATTGTTTCATGGCGCCCAAACTACGACCTACTCTCAACCCAAGAAACCGAAAACATAATACTTAGCAAAACAATATAAGATCAGAAAAGAAGTTAAAAGAAAATTGCCAATAGATTTCTATATTAGTTCTTCCCTTTCTTTTACACTGTATACCTGACATCATCAAAAACAACTCGAGGATGTTAGGCAAGTAAATTCATATATTGACATGTACTCCTGCAAATCTTAGTCTTAATATAAGGCAACATGTAATTGCATTACCAAATAAACAACAATTTTGAATAACAACGTGAATCCCTCTATTTTTGTTCTAAGTTCATAATGAGCAGGCGCTCCCGCGATGAACCTAAAACAATAATAAGTGTTCAATGCATGTTTCCAGAAATCAACTCTATTTCCTCGGGTACTTCTTTGTACAAGGCGCCTCATCGTGAGTTCCACATACGAATAGTGGTTTACTTCCTCAGGCACTTCCTTGTAAAGGCACCTCACCATGAGTCCTCCCTACGGATAGAGGTTTAGTAAGTCATTCCGTATAACATGTATGCATGATCAATAAACTATGTGAAATGCATTGTGGGGTTTGGTTACAACCAACCAAATTTAAGCTAACTTTTCGGGGTTCCCAAAGTGTCGGATCACCTTGAAAGTGGCTTCAATAGCTTCCTTACATATCTAATTATATTAAGAATCAAGCTTCAAGTGAAACTGGATCACAAAATCCCATGAAAATAAAGGCCAAACTAAGTTCGAGAGTTATTTCTAAAAATAATATTTTATAGCAATTTCAATTGGCTACCTACTAGCCAACTTGGGGTAACTTTTTAATCTTGAAAACATCAATATTTGTCATGCTTACCAAAACAGAACTTATACAACTCCTTTCGTACTTTTCATAGACTCTAAGAGCACTAAAATTAGATCACAGATGGAAATGTTATGAATTTCCCAATACGACATGTTGATTAGCCAAGTTTTTTTATTTTGAATCGCGCTATGTGCACCCCGGTATCCTCTCAAGGCGCCCCATCAATTTATCAAGGTACCTTAGGACTCTTACTAAAATGCCCCTAGTTTGTGAAGCAACACACCCACTACCTAAGATACATATTAAAGTTGTCTCGATCGTATCTTGCCGAGACCATATTACAATGTCGGTCGATACCAGCCGACACCAAAATAACGTAGTCAAACACCTAACTCGATGGGTGACCACTAAGAATATACAAATGGTCTCGATGGCCTATTATGCCGGGACATGTGTGTAAGTCTCGAGTGACACCAATCGATACAACAACCTATGTCTCGTTCCTGTTTATCCGAGACCATAATTCAGTCATTTCCCAGCAAGACCTGAAACGTAATGTCGGTTAATGTAGTGTCGTATTATGGGTACCCCACCGATTACTCAGGGCACCCCGGTAGGCACCCCACCAATTACTCTGGGCAATCGGGTCTTTAGAGCACAGATTGAGGTGCGTAAATCCCTTTAGAAAGCTTCATTGTATTTATGGCATTGCTTTTATTTGAATATTGTATCGGTTTCACGTGTGACTGTTGGTGGTCACACATGGAGTTTTTCATCCTTGGTTATGGCTAGATCTCTTGCATGGGCTAGCGTGCGACAACGATCGTGTCGATGGTAGTAGAATATATCTACGACTGTCGAGAGGGATTAAGGGTTCCCTTGACTTGAAATAGCATCTGGAGCAGTTCCCCATTTATTGAAGTTTAGGTTTAGTCACTATAAGCCTGTATTCATTAGCACGGGGCAGCGCTGTATTTCTATACTTGTTTTTATCGTACGACTGTTTTAGGTCGAGATTTTATCGTGGTTATACAGTCGATGATGACTTAACTACTAACCGTTTGAGCCAGATTATTTATTTAATTTTTCTTTTGAAGTATTTTGTGATATTTTACATGTCTTACGGATATTTTGGTATGATGTATGTTGCCTACTGTCATTGGAATGTGATTTTCAGTTGCCAGGGATCATATTCACATGTCTAGTAGATTTATCAGTTTTATTTCATGATTATTATGTGGACTTCTCTTGAGGATTTACTCACTGGATTCCTTTCTATAATTGTTGGATGACTCAGTGCAGATCCTTCGTCGAGCAAGAGCAAGGGCAAGGAAGTACTAAGCAATTATTTCTGAGTTTATTATTGCTTCAGCTCAAGTTTTTGAGATACAATATGTATTTATATATTCTTTTGCTGAGTTTTGGGAACTGTAGAACACTGAATACATGTATATAAACTTTTGTTTATTTTCGCTTCAATTTTATCCATGGTATTTTTCCAGGTTTTCCACATTAGGTTAATGCTCTAAATGTCATAAATTTCACATTTATTTAATGTTATTAAGTCTTCCACTAAATGGTTGTAAATGGAATTTAAAACTCAGAGAAGCGATGAGTAAAGTGGTGTACGGTGTGTGTGGGACACAACTAGATGATGATATGGCAAGGATGTGGGTCGCGACGCATGACGAGGTGAGCCTCAGGTTTTGGGGCCGCTACATATGCCTAGTAGCACTCGTTTCAATCCACCAACCTTTAACATTGTCAATCATATTGATTTCAGAAATTACAACAACCAAGTCTTTATCAGTAGTAGTGACATTGGCCTAATTATGTTGAATTGAACTTCCAACATATTGATTTTTGCGGTGACGACATTCTTGAGCCTTATGTCCTAGCATGACACACACCCAAAAGTTTTCTTTTATCTTTTTAAAAGGCTTGGCTTTAGGTACAAGATTGTTGACATTTTTTGTAAAAGTTTTATTGCCCTTGTTCTTCTAAAACTTAAACTTTGATGACTCTCCTTCAACCACATTTGCCTTAGCAGTAAAGATAAGTATTTCAACTTTATCTCCCTTACGATGATCTTCTTCAACTTGAAGCCTCAAGTCCTCCAAAGTCATCTATATCATTTTATGCTTCAGATAAATCTTAAAATCTTTTAATGAAAAAGGTAACTTTTCAATAATTGCACCGACTTGGAAATGTTCGTTGATAGAACATTCCTCTGAATGCAACTCATGAATAACGACTTGGATCTCTTCTACTTGTTTGATTACACTTTACCATGAGATAATTGAGGAATTTCTCAATGACGAGTTTCTTCGCACCGGCATCTTCTGTTTATATATTTTTTTTCAAGCATATCTCATACATCCTTTGTTGTTTTATATGTTGAATAAATATCATATAATGTATCATCCAAAAAATTAAAGATGTAATCACGACAAAGTCAGTCGGGATTCCTCTAAGCCTCTATGGGCAACAAAGTCTTCTTACTTGGATTTTCTTTTGTCTTAGGCTTAGGATTTTCCTCCCTTCCAATATTAGCAAGGTTAAGGGTTGTCAAGTAGAAGAGCACCTTTGCTCCCATCTTTTGTTGCCACATCTTGAAATCCACTCCTTTGAATTTCTCAGGCTTTTCCTCAGCTTCTTAGAGTTGTTCAAATTCAATTGTTCCATTTCAATAAGTCTAAAATGTGACGGCCCCAAATTCCCTTTGCATTTGGGTACGCCCGGCCTAGGCTCGTACAAGCCCCCGAGTCAGTACGTGGAGAACCTGGCGAGCCTAGTCAGCCTCCAATCAATCAATTATACAATTTATGAAAGAGTTATTACAAGTTTTACATAGCGGAAAGTAAATAACTAACATAAGGGAAATAACTCAGTCAAGGGAAATTAGGGATCTATAATGTGGAAAGCCCCGAAATATTCATGCACAAACAGAAGTGAGATATGAATAAGCACATGATACCAATCTCATCAAAAATACCAAGTTCTATAACCCAAAACATATATATGAAACGATATACAGATAAGCAAAACATAAAAACCTACTATAATGTCTTATAAGTTCAGTCGCTAATCCTCACAAAAAGTCACATAGGCAGGGCTCCTTGCCTCTACTGCACTCCTCTCTATCTGCACCCACCATCACAAACTAGATGGTGAGCAAGTGGAGAAATCGAATGTAATGCCAGAAGAAGATAATAGTAATTCATGATATATCACGTAAAGCAGTCTAAATATCATGCTGTAATAGAAAGACAGGAATTTAAATAGATCAAGTGCATGATAAACAGACTAATAGATATCAATCGAATTTCAAGTGTGTTCTAAAGAATCAAAAGAGGCCCATAAGTGGTCCAAATCATAGCATAACGACGAAGACCTTGTAAGGTCTTCCCGGGTATCGACACAAGCGAAGGCACAACTATGATGGGAGGGACACAAGCCTACCCACCCAGTATTCGGTGTCACACGGTCACAAGGAATGGAAATACCAATAATAGAGCATAACGAATCTGAATAAATGATAATGAATCAGATGACATTTTTTTACTGGCTTACAAATCATACATAAGCTTTAAGGCAAAATGTACCTACCTGACAACGTAACCCGTGAATAACAACACTCCCACGAATCCTAACGTGTATCCCCGAATTTCTCGCTACCTGATAAGGTTGGAAACTTTAATTAATGATCGAGTCATTAATTAAACCATAGGTTAAACCCTAGTGTATTCCCAAGTGTTAAGAACTCAAACAACTTGACAATTTGATAGAAAGACGAATACTCTCTCAGGTTTGAAAACCACAATAATAATCATGATTGCGATATCACAACATCGATAATCATAACACATGTAAGCCTACTCATGAATTATAGGCTCCGCTCAGTCGTATGTGGGTCACACCATAGCCTCAAGGACCGACGGCGTGACCACGACGTCACAACTATTTAACTCATCCAAAGGAAATATAAACGAACGAGCATGACAACAAATCTAACCATAGGAACGTAGCAACACGTTTTCCTACCAACTGAGGAGTACACCAAAACCAACACCATATATTCGTACGTCTCTCACACATCGTGTGTTCATCAAGATAACCAATCACTATAAATAGTTTGAAAAATCAATTCATCATATCCAAGCTGAAACATTAAAACAAAATTTGGAATACTTAAAACCATTTGGTCAACAAGGAACAACAAAAATTCCATAACCATACATCAAACAACAACGAGACAGCCATGGCAACACGTTGGTACTATCCGACATCGGGAGGGGGTCTCCTTGGCATGGAATGGCCAGAAATGCCTCGCCTAGTCGGAGCTCGAATACACACCCATAAATGAGAAACAAACTTCAATATCATGAAATCACAACAATTCGCATCCACTACGCTGTTTTGGGCACTTTGGAGGTTGCGAGGTTCTAACCACAGTTTGGCATAGTCCCCGACAACCCCCCATAAGAGTTGGTCCGGACAGTGGCGCCACTAGTTAGGTGTTTTCTGGCGAGGACACTAAATAACCCAAAATAGTTGAAAAATCAATAAAACACAACACCTTACTACCACCGTTGTCGTGAACCACTCCGGGAGCCGTGAGACATAAGCAAGGGTTTAGCGTAGTCTCCGACGTCCCCAAGGTCACGGTGGTCCGACCAGCAGCGTCGCCGAGCTCTACAATTCCAGCGAGACTAACAAAACATCAACATACTCCCTAAAGTCTACAACATAGATCTACCCAACTATTGCTGCAACCTAGGGGTTCTTCGGGACATGGTGGTGTTAGAGGACATTTACAGACCATCCCCGACCACCAACACCCACTGGAGTAGTGGCGAGACATGGTGGCACAGCCGCCAAACGTGAAAGTAAAAGTGTGAGCAGTGAGGCATGATACGGTATTTACTCTACATATATCGCGTGGGAGGGTGCTCGGAGATGGTCAGGACTCCGGTAAGCCACCTTGGGTCGTCCACGACCGGTCCCCGTCACGACAGTCACCTCCTCAACCAGTGCACATAAAACAGAACAAAACAACGAGAACGAGAGAGAGACCTCTTCAACCAGTGCACACAAAACAAAACAAAACAGCGAGAATGAGAGAGAGAGAGAAAGAGAGACTTTCGGTAAGGGAGTGATCTCCGACCACCACTGGTTCGGCCAGGGTCAGGGGCTTGTTCACCAAGAGAGAGCCGAGAAAGGAAGAGAACGTGACCAAAGAGAGAGAATAAAAGAGAAAGAAAGAAGGATGAACCTCCGGCGAGGTCGATCACCTCCTGAGTCCCAGGGACCGATGCCTGCTCGTCGATGGCGAGGGGAGGAGAAGGGCGGTGGAGAGAATGAGAGAGAGATCGGTTTGGTAAGAGAGGGTGAAATGATATATATATATAGGAGGTGATGAATAGTAGGTGAATAGTAAAGTAGGTGTGTGTTGTCACATGCATGGCCCTTCATCTCAACACACACACACACACACATCTCGAGGTCAATCTCATGGCTCCTCAACATTGGGCTGTGTCACTTTAACAATCCTATTATGTAGTCCGTATGTTGCATAGTTAACCAACTCCCACATTCAAACGACGTTCCTCGGTTCGTCTTTCCTTGTTCCGACTCTCGAAATGCATGTAGTTTCACCTTGTCTATTTAATAATTATTTAAATTATACAAAAATTCATTTAATTGTATTTTTTAATTGTGTTATACCCCCGTTTACCTAAGCGAAGCCTCACTCAGTCTAATATTCGCCCGAATGGCGCGAGACCCGTATTAAACTAAAATACTAAGACACACATCACGGAAACATAATATTACTTTGGTGTCGACTCTCGAAGTTCGAAATACTGTCTAGTATCACGTAGCCGGGTCACGATCCTAATCACTGCAACACTAGTCGGGTTAAAATTGAAGGTTGTTATAGTTTCCTCCACTTATTAGAATTTCGTCATCGAAATTTACCTAATAAGTAAACTAAACTAACGACTTTACTGTTCCTCTTCACAAATCTTGAAGAGATTGATAAAACTTGGAGCGAGTCATTCCTTGACTCCGAACCATTTGTAACACTTCAATGGAGAGACCTTCAGATCTATGTAGTCTCCCCTAAACCATACTGAAGCTCATCGTGATACTCGTCAAGTATTTCTTCTGCCACTTCCGGGCATTCTTAAGTCTCAAGCAAATCTACTGTACTTTCTCAGCATAATCATTAACAGTTTCAGGTCTAACTGCCACAACATCGTTTGGTTCACTCCAACAGGAAGGAAATTTACGAGGCCTATTACAGAGTGCCTCGATCAGTGCCATACCGATACTCGCCTGACAGCTGTTGTTGTGCGCAACTTCGCACAAGCGAAGGTACTGCCGATTCTGCAAATTTGTCCACAATTACCAAGATATTATTATTACCACGAGGAGATCGAGGCAACCACTAACGAAATCCGTATCAATATATTCCCACTTCCCCCGAGGAATGGGTGGGGGCTGCAGTAGTCCTCCAGGTCGTCGATGGCCAGCCTCTAAGCGTTGGCATGTCACATGCTCAAACAACTCTGACACCTCAGAAATCATCATCCCTGGTCACCAAAAGATATGTCGCATGTCAGTGCGCATCTTAGGTCAACCCAGATCTACATTAGAATAGGAGTAGTGAATTCCCTAAAGTATCTCATCACGCACTTTAGCCACCAATGGAAAACCCCAATCGCCCGCGATACCTCTAGCATGAGTATGTCGACTGACTCTTGTCTGGGTAATCTGAACTATCCACCATCTCACTGCACTGCTGGTATGACGCATCGTCTTATTGTCCCTCACGCACAATGTTAAATGAGATGGTCTGCAACATCGTTTGACCACGTAACTGTGTCCTGGTAGTCGTCGACACATCCGTTGAACTCATCAACTCGGCTATCTCACGTTAAACACGTTAGTAGGTCCTCTAACACACGACTACTTCAAGATCAAATCCTTTGCAGCTCAAAGCATCAGCAATAACGTTAGTCTTCCCCGAATGGTACTCAAACAAGAAGTCGCAGTCTTTCAAAAACTCAAGCCAACGCCTCTGTCTCGCTCCAGTACGCATGACACTTACTAAGGTCTCCCATTCGTCTTCTCGTATCAACCAATCCAAGCATATAATGCTCATGACCATTCGCACCAACTAAGGCCTCGAACTCTAACACTCCAGTACTCTCATGTCTATTGGCGACTCGTAACCCCTTATTTCTACCGGAATGTCAAGACAAATTGCGTTCGGTATATCTTATCCCAGCCAATGCACTAAAAATTTTGGGGTTTACTAAGTCTAACAGGCTCTAACCCTAACATGTCAACCATAACATCATAACTTGAAATAGACGTGGCATGCATGCAAATACCGCAAATGAAAATCATACCCTCAACATTGTGTTTGGACGCCCCCTGGTCTGGCTCAACAGCAGCCTGAACACGCTCCCTCTGGTGCTGGTGATGTTGTGGTGGTGCTCTCGCTGGCTGAGGGCACTCCCTTTGAGTATGGCCGACCTATCAACATCTATAATACGTACAGGTATCCAGTGATCTCTGAGTTTGTCTCTGGCCTTGTCCCTGTGCAGAGCCATGAGTCTTGGTCTGACTAGACTTCTACGTCTTCCTCTGCCTGTCTCCTCGGTCAGTATCCCTGCTCTTAGTAGTTTGCCTCTGCGACTGCTGGTCTTGTCGACTAGGCTGCGGTGGATGATTGGCAAAACTAGGCACGGGTGGAATAGTCTATACTAGATATATGGTCTGTTGTGTAACAGATCCTACACTCTACGTCCTGTGCTCACGAGTAACCCATCTGCTCCTCTTTCTCTTCCTGTCCTGCTAATAATGACTATCTGATCGGGTCTCTGCCCTGTTTGCCCTAACCTCCTCTGAATGCATAAGCAAGTAACTCTCCCTCGCCAAACAGCGCTCGTATGCTCTCTGCAAGCTCTCCGGCTCAGTCATAACAATGAATCCTCCGACTACGGGTAGTAGGCCCTCGGTAAAGTAGTAGACTCGATCAGCCTCAGTATCTGCGGATCCTTCAACATAAGGTAGTAGTGAAATAAACCTGCTCATATAGTCCATTACTAACTTATCGGTGCTTTACTTCAGTGCCATGAACTCGTTCCTCTTCGCCTGAAGAACAGTCGATGGGAAGTACTTCTGGTTAAACTGGGTTTTGAAATCGATCCAATCTCTCGAAATGCCTCGGGTAGTAACAATAGTCTTGCACCAATAATCTGCTTCCCCCTGTAGCATAGATGAAGAGATCGTTGCCCTTATGTGGTCCTTAATCGCGATGATGGTATGAATCTTCTCATGATTCTTTAGGAATAGTTCTGTCGCGGCTATGTTTGTGCCACCAAAAAACTTGACTGGGTCATGCCTTTTGAACTCTCTCCACTGCTTTGCCTCAGCAGTGGCTCTGAGACTCTTCTCCGAAGTAATGACTGGAACACTCTCTATAGCAGCTACGGGTGTCACTGGTGCCTCCTCAGTTTGGACCGGATGTGCAACAACCTCTGTTTGGGCTATTTGTTCAACTGTTGTCCCTGGCATCACTATAACCGGGATTGGCGCTGTGGAAGCTGTAGCCACTGGCGTCTCCGTCCCCTGAGTAGTCGAGATGGGTGGAAAAGGTGTAGTCGGGGTCGATGGTGTCGTGGTAGCTAGTGAGGGTGTCGTCAGTGACCGCACTAACTCCTCGAATCTCCGTGTCCTAGCGCAAAACACCTTCGAAGTAATGAATCGAGAATCAGCTATCCCGCTGTCGTCGCTCGGACCTGCCTGATCCGCCATCGCTATATGAACCAAGGGAGCGAATAATTCGGATTAATACATAGCTACTACATACTATATAGTACACAAAACAAGCATAATATGTACGAAGTTAAATCCGACTCATCCCCAACTCCCCCATCTAAGTTTCTAAAAGGATCATAGGGTTTCCACTCTGAGTTCAACCATTCCTAATTTTCACTAGTTTAAATGGCTTGTGTTTTATGAATTTAAACCTGGTATGCCCTGATACCAACTGTGACAGCCCCAAATTCCCCTTGCATTTGGGCACGCCCGTCCTAGGCTTGTACAACTCCCGAGTCGGTACTCGGTGAACCTGGCGAGCCTAGTCAGCCTCCAATCAATCAATTATACAATTTATGAAAGAGTTATTGCAAGTTTTACGCAGCAGAAAGTAAATAACTAACATAAGGGAAATAACGTAGTCAAGGGAAATTAGGGATCTATAATGTGAAAAGCCTCGAAATATTCATGTACAAACAAAAGTGAGATATGAATAAGTACATGATACCAATCTCATCAAAAATACCAAGTTTTATAACCCAAAACATATATATGAAACGATATACAGATAAGCAAAACATAAAAACCTACTATAATGTCTTCCAAGTTCAGTCGCTAATCCTCACAAAAAGTAGCCTAGGCAGGGCTCCTTCCCTCTATTGCACTCCGCTCTATCTGTACCCACCGTCACAAACTAGACGGTGAGCAACTGGAGAAATCGCATGTAATGCCAAAAGAAGATAACAGTTATTCATGATATATCAAGTAAAGCAGTCTAAATAGCATGCGGTAATAGAAAGACAAGAATTTAAATAGATCAAGTGCATGATAAATAGACTAATAGATATTAATCGAATTTCAAGTGTGTTCTAAAGAATCAAAAGAGGCCCATAAGTAGTATAAATCATAGCATAACGGTGAAGACCTCGCGAGGTCTTCCCGAGCATCCACACAAGCGAAGGCACAACTATTATAGGAGGGACATAAGCCCACCCACCCAGTACTCAGTGTCACACGGTCACTAAGGGTGGTCACACACTCCTGTACAAGAGTGCCCGCGTTTTATCCTTCTGGTGCAGGTCCTAGTACTCTTGAGATGAAATACTTATACCAAGAAAACACACAATAAGGAATGGAATGGAAATACCAATAATAGAGCATAACGAATCTGAATAAATGATAATAAATCACATGGCATTTTCTTACTGGCTTACAAATCATACATAAGCTTTAAGGCAAATGTACTTACCTGACAACGCAACTCGTGAATAACAACACTCCCACGAATCCTAATGCGTATCCCCGAGTTTCCCGTTACCTGACAAGGTTGGAAACTCTAATTAACGGGTTTAGTCATTAACTAAACTCTAGGTTAAACCTTAGTGTATTCCCAAGTGTCAAGGACTTAAACAACTCGACAATTTGATAGAAAGACGAATACTCTCTCGGTTTTGAAAACCACAATAATAATCGCGATTGCGATATCACAACATCGATAATCATAACGCATGTAAGCCTACTCATGAATTATAGGCTCCACTCAGTCATATGTGGGTCACACCATAGCCTCGAGGACCGATGGCATGACCACGACGTCACAACCATTTAACTCATCTAAAGGAAATATAAACGAATGAGCATGACAACAAATCTAACCATAGGAACGTAACAACACGTTTTCCTACAAACCGAGGAGTACACAAAAACCAACACCATATATTCGTACGTCTCTCATACATCGTATGTTCATCAAGATAACCAATCACTCTAAATAGTTTGAAAAATCAATTCATCATATCTAAGCTGAGACATTAAAACAAAATTTGGAATACTTAAAACGGTTTGGTCGACGAGGAACAACAAAAATTCCATAACCATACATCAAACAACAATGAGACAACCATGGCAACACGTTGGTACTATCCGACATCGGGAGGGGGTCTCCTCGGCATAGAATGGCTAGAAACGCCTTGCCTAGTCAGAACTCGAATACACACACATAAATGAGAAACAAACTTCAATATCACATGAAATCACAACAATTCGCATCCACCATGCTGTTTTGGGCACTTTGGAGGTTGCGAGGTTCTAACCACAGTTTGGCATAGTCCCCGACAACCTCCCCCACAAGAGTTGGTTCGGACAGCGGCGCCACTAGTTAGGTGTTTTCTAGCGAGGACACTAAATAACCCAAAATAGTTGAAAAATCAATAAAACACAACACCTTACTACCACCGTTGTCATGAACCACTCCGGGAGCCGTGAGACATAAGCAAGGGTTTGGTGTAGTCTCCGACGTCCCCAAGGTCATGGTGGTCTGACCAACAGCGTCGCCGAGCTCTACAACTCCAACGAGACCAACAAAACATCAACACACTCCCTAAAGTCTACAACATAGATCTACCCAACTATTGCTGCAACCCAGGGGTTCTCCGGGACATGGGGGTGTTGGAGGACATTTACAGACCATCCCCAACCACCAACACCCATCGGAGCAGCGGCACAGCCGCCAAACATGAAAGAAAAGGTGTGAGTAGTGAGGCATGACACGGTATTTACTCTACATGTGCTGCGAGGGAGGGTGCTCGGGGTTGGTCAGGACTCTGGTGAGCCACCGTGGGTCGTCCACGACCTGTCCCCGCCATGGCAATCACCTCCTCAACCAGTACACACAAAACAACACAAAACAATGACAACGAGAGAGAGGGAGAGGGAGAGAGAGAGAGAGAAAGAGAGAGAGAGAGAGAGAGAGAGACTTCCGGTAAGGGAGTGATCTCCGACCACCGCTGGTTCAGCCAAGGTCGGGGGCTTGCTCACTAAGAAAAGTTGAGAAGGGAAGAGAACGTGACTGAGAGAAAGAGAGATAGAGAGAGAGAGAATAAAAGAGAGAGAAAAAAGGATGGACCTCTGGCGAGGTCGACCGCCTCCTGAGTCCCGGGGACCAGTGCCTGCTCATCGACGACAAGGGGAGGAGGAGAAAGGCGGTGGTGTGAATGAGAGAGAGAGATCGGTTTGGTGAGAGAGGGTGAAATGATATATATCGAGGAGGTGATGAATAGTAGGTGAATAGTAAAGTAGGTGTGTGTTATCACATGCATGGCCCTTCATTTCAACACACACGCATCTCGAGGTCAATCTCATGGCTCCTCACCATTAGGCTGTCACTTTAACAATCCTATTATGTAGTCCGTATGTTGCGTAGTTAACCAACTCCCGTGTTCAAACGACTTTCCTCAGTCTGTCTTTCCTTGTTCCGACTCTCGAAATGCACAAAGTTTCACCTTGTCTATTTAATAATTATTTAAATTATACAAAAATTCATTTAATTGTATTTTTTTAATTGTGTTACACCCCGTTTATTTAGGCGAAGCCTCACTCAGTCTAATATTCGCCCGAATGGCGCGAGACCCGTATTAGACTAAAATACTAATACACACATCACGGAAATATAATATTACTTTGGTGTCGACTCCCGAAGTTCAAAATACTATCTAGTATCACGTAGCCGGGTCACAATCCTAATCACTACAACACTAGTCGAGATAAAATTGAAGGTTGTTACATAAAATACACCACATAAAAAAATTTCAAAGAACTTTTTCTTAGATTATTAGAAATAACAGTCTGTAATGATCTCTTATATTATAAATAAAGCAGAATTGCAATAAATTGGAAACATAACTGAATAAATAAATATCAATTAAAAAGCTAACTGGAAGCTTGCAAATTTCGCAATGTCCTAAGATAGAATTTTTTTCACGATTTGGTCATAAATCCTCTTCAGAAATGTATCCCCTGGATTCAACCGGAGTGCACTTCCAAATTCACAGATCACCAATTTAGAAGTCTTTCAAACTGTATTTCTTTCTCTCTCACAAAAAATGACATATTATTAGAATAAAAAATTTAGTGTTTAAATTTGTGTTTGAGTATGACTTAAACAAACTCCGAATAGTTGTTTCAAAAAGACACATATTTTGATTTCAAAAATTAACAGTTGCGTCTCTCAACTAATTTAACTATCAATTAGTTAAATTCGAAAAACAATTTAACCTTTAATTAACAAATTCAAAAAATTAAAAAATTAATTAAAAACTTAAAGTTTGTTTGAAACCAATACGCGAAAGCCCAAAGCCCTTCTTTGACCTAAAATATGTATGGGTACTACCCATATACATCCATTAGGTCACTCCAACCATTTGCTTCTAAAGCAAAGTTTGTTGGGTTGTCTCTACATATAAAAGGATGTAAAGACTTGTAGTTTTCCAATGTGGGACTAACATGTTTTCTTTCAAACAAGAGAACAACTTATTTGCTCAAACACTGACATCATCGTCATCGCCATCATCTCCATCTCATCGTTGTTCTTGTAAGTTAGTGAATGTTCTCTCCCCTTTTTCTCTTTCTCTTCTCTTGTGGTAATAAAAGAATTAACTCTATTCATGGATTAGTTACACGTACTGGAATTTGGGGTGCCTTAATGGCTTGGTGAACTAGAATTTTATCTATTCATTTTTTATGTACATAAAGTTTTAGATGTAAAGGTGTACCCCTTCATTGTATATAACTTTGAGATCAATATACAATTTTTTGGAGCTTTGTCTCCAATTCTCAAAAGAAAATCAGTTCTGGTGGATTTGGGACTGGTTTGGTGAATTCGAGTAGGGAATGGATTTGTGTTGAAGAAACGATGACGAGGGATTGTTGTGGGAGAGGAAGTGTGGAGATGGAATTAAAAAAAATCAAACCAGAGAGCTGACATCGTTGGTTTCCGATTAGGGGAAGGGAATGCATATGCACGGGTCATGCGTGTGCAATCCCCTACCTCGGGCTGAGCCTAGGTCTGGGTCAGGCCCAAACCCATAGACCGGTTTGGCCAAACCTATCTGGGTTGGCCCAACCCAATTAAAAAAATATATACAAATAAATGTCGGAACTTTATAAAAAAATTCAGAAAAAAAAAATCTAGAAAATTGTATTTTTGGCCCAATAAATAGAAATTGTGAATTTCTATGATAAATGGAGATTTTGGTATTTTTTTGAGATATTATACCAATGTTTTTTACATTACAAAGTGTGAAATGGTCGGATTGAACCTAAAATTGATCAAAATAAATAAAAAAATTGAAATTATACCTTAGGGTTCCAGATTTGAGTGGGACTTGGATTTGGATTTAGGGTCATCGTATTACTCTTAGAACACCTAAATCAACCAAAATAAATACATTTGAATGTAGATTTACTTGAGAGTTCTCTAGGAGACTTGGGAGACATTGCTAGGCTAGGAAACACCAGTTGAGGTAAGTAGGACTTTGGTGACGTGTTGTGCGTACCAAATATAACCCGTACTTGAGTTACCAATCCCACAAAGGTGTAGTGGTGGTAAATACGGAGTTGAACTCACAGGACTTTACTTTTACTCTAAGTTAACTAAAAATGGGGGCTTTTTATAAAAAACTTGATAAAACAATTAATTAAAACTAGCAAGAATTTAAAACTGCAAGAATAATCTCAATGAAAGAAAACACCTAGGTCTACAATTCCACAAGACACGATTAAGATTCAATGGCATATCATGGTCTTCAATCTTTTCCCTAAAAATTATTAATTCAAATTCTCCTAGATTAGCTATGGAAATCGACATTCGCCAGAATTTCCTAATTCCCCTAATCTCGGTAGTTAGAATATCCGCCACTAACTACTCCCCTAATTAATGCATATCTCTAGACATCCGCCAATAGGGTTTAACTGTGACGGCCCCAATTTTCCCGTGCAATTGGGTACGCCCGGCCTAGACCCATATAGGTCCCAAGTCATCATTCGGCAACCTGACGAGCCTAGTCAGCCTCCTATTTAATCAATTTAGTAATTTATGAAAGAGTTATTGCAATAATATACAACGGAAGACTAAAACAATTATAACAAAGGGGAAATAACTCAATCAAGGGAAGTATAGGAATTCTACAAGTGTGGAAAAAAACCCCGGGTATTCATGTACAATTCGATAAACCAATATACATGATACCAATCTCAATAATAATGCCAAGTTCTATAAACCAAAACATACATATATAAAGCGATATACAAATGAGCAAAAACATATAAAACCTACTCTAGGGTTCCTCAAGTCCAACCGCTCATATAAAGTCTCCTAGGCAAGGTCCCTTGCCTCTACTGCACACCGCTATATCTGCACCCACCGTCACAAACTAGACGGTGAGCAACTGAGAGAAATCGAAAGTAATGCCAGAAGAATATAACAGTAATTCATGAGTTATCAAACAAGGTAGTCTAAATATCATGCAGGAATTGAAAGACAGGAAGTTAAATAAACAAGGTGCATGATAAGCAGACTGGAAACAAAAACAATCGAAACATGCGTGTTCTATGAGTCAAGAGAGGCCATAAGTGGTCTAAAATCCACAACAATACCACAACAATCCACAACAACCCACAACAATCCAGTACATGATATCACACAATCACTAGGGGTGGTCAAACATTCGTGCACACGAGTGCCCGCGTTTTATCCATTCTAGTGTAGGCCGCATGTACCTTCGAGACACACACTTATGCCAAGAACACACATACAAGGAATATGGAATGGAATGCCAACAAGTAGATAATAGCAAACAAAACGGAATGAAAATGAATCACATGGTATTTCCTTAACTGGCTTACTAACGTACAAATGTTTTTTAAGGTAAGTGTACTTACCTGAACTATCGCAACCCATGTAACAACTCCCTCGCGTCCCTAACACGTATTCCCGAGTTCCTGTTAAAGGTTTGAATCCCAAGTATTAGTTTAAGACTTACATTTAGTGCTAAGGTGGTCGGTGTAAGTTTAGGTTAAACCCATTTGTTAAGGCGAACTAAACCGTTGGAAAATAGCTCTCCGATACGGTTAACCTATTCGTAATTTCTTAGGTATTAGGCTTGACACGTTCTTGTCCCTCTTTGGGATCTTATTGGACCCAAAGTCTATCTCCATAATCATTTAAGTATGTCACTTATTGGACCCTTGCTGGGCTTAGATGTTTAAGCCCATTAGTCTAATCCTATACCATAGTTATGGGCCTTAAGGTGTGTTTATGTTATTGGGCCCTTGTTGGTCCTAACACAACCCATTTACATATCATTTATATTTGTCATGGGCCTTTATTATATAATGCATATGTTGGGCCTTTATTGGGCCTTAACACAAGCCCACAACAATTAATTAAAAGTGTCCATACACCTCATTTCCTTTTTATTCAATACACATGCATTAATACACACCTCATCTAAATACACTCCATACCCCACTATTATATACACACACATGATATTTGCGCCCCACTGTTATGTGTACACAACACCCCACTGTTGTGTGCACCCCAACTGTTTCACACACCCCACACACACACATACATTTTCATTATACACTCACATATACAACTGTTGTGTGCACCCCATGCACACAACCCACACCAAAACCGTCACCTATACATACATTCACCAAACAATCACATATGGGGGTCTTTTCCGACCAGTAGAGTCACCGGAGGGTGACCTCCAGCCAGCCTTGACCGACACCAGCGTCAGTCATCCAAACCGTGGCCACCACACTCATAAAACAGTGAGAGAAAGAGGGTATGCTCATTGCCGAGAGAGAGATGGAGAGGTCGAGAGTTTTACCGGTTCTGGCGGCCGAGTTCTAGCGAGGTTTCGTCGTCCAGCGCCGGCGAGGGTGGTGATGACAGTCGGGAGAGAGAGGGAAGAGGCTGCCTAGACGAGAGAGAACATGAGGTCGAGAGGGAGGGACCGAGAGGGAGAGAGAGAAAGGGAGATACACACTTACTTCAGTGGTCGAGACGTCTCTGTCGAGTGTCCGTCGTCCCGACGCCGTCGAGGGGGGTGGTGACTCGTCTGGCAGAGGCGGTGACTCGCCGTGAGGTGAGAGTGAGATAAAGAACCGAGAGAGATAGAGAGAAACTGAGAGGGAAGAGAGAGGAACGGAAAGCACGTACCTTCGGCGAGCAGTGGGACCTCCGGCGAGGCTCGTGTCCGGTCGCCGGTGAGAGCAGGGACGAGAGGTGGGAGGTGTGTGAACAGTGTCGGCTGTTGGTGGGAGAAGAAGGTAAATAGTGACGTTTAGGGTTTTAGTTTGTTTATATATATAAAACAAAGGTCAAATGACCATTTTGCCCTTCCACTTATTTCATACACATTTTAAAACAACTACCTTTATGAGTCTTTTATCCCTTGTTTGCATCTCAAGCATACACGCATCTCGAGGCTGATCTGATGGTTCTTTCTCTTTGGGATATGTCACTTTAACAATTTCCACTCCATAGCCCGTATGTCGCGTAGTTAACCAACTCCCACGTTCAAAACAACATTCCGCGGTCTGTCTTATCTTGCCCCGACTCCCGTAGCGTGCGTAGTCTCACATTGTTTCTCCAATTAATTAATTAAAAATTTATTTATTTGTACTCTTTACTTGTTTTCATCCCCCATTTAACTAGTCGAAACCTCACTCAATTAAATATCACTCGACCGGCTCGAAACCCGTAAAATACTAAAATACTAATACACACCATCAGAGAATCATAAAATCACTTCGGTGTCGACTCCTGAAGTTCGAAATACTGCCTAGTATCACGTAGCTAGGTCACGTTGTTAACAAGTGTAACGTAAGTCAGTTAAAAATTTGGGGTTGTTACATTAACACACTAACTGTAATAATAAATATTCATGGATATACTAATCTTAGTGTAACGGCTCAAATTAATTAAATCATGATTAGTGTTAATCATGACGATTAACGGGTAATTCGGGCGTTATGTGGACAGCTGGGTTGACTCGAAAATGAGTACCCAGGCTGGTATTGTGTTATTTGTGCAGGTTGTATGTCTATTATTGTGATGGAAAAATTATTATTAGTTATATAAACATCACATGGGTGTAAGTTGATGTCGTGCGAGGTTGAGCGTTGAGGTTTCGTAGCGTGAGTCAGGCCAACGCGGGGGTACGAAAGTTGTAAGGCCGGGCATTGGGGTTTGATTGGATTTAAACAATATAGCATGACCCTAATTTAGGGGTTAGTATAATGAAATTTAAATATAACTTTGGGTTAAGTTATATAATTATTTTGGTACACTAGGTGTGGAACTGCCTCGGAAAGCGTATCGGACGCGGGGCAAGGGGTGCCGGGTAGTCGGGATACCAGTGTGACCTTATTCACAATTTATGGAATTTAAATTGAGGGCTTAGATAATTATTATGAGTTGAATCAAATGATACATACAAAATCCTATAGTTATAGCTGAATTAATCAACATCCTTAGGATTATTCTCGAAATGCATAACAGAGAGATTTGAGGCGACTAGTGTCATGATAAGGTGTCAAGATTTTCGGTGACATAGGGTGATCAGTGACTGCAGGTTTGTCCTCGAGATATGTGCACACACTTAATGAAAAACCAAGTATATATATGGTTTGATCGGTCAAATGGAGAAGAAATAGTGGAAATTGAGAGAGAGATTCGTGAGGAAGAGGGAGAAGACCATAGCTGAGGTGTTGAGAGATTGAATCAAGGCAAATCAACCACAACATCCCAAGGTATAGATTCATCATACTTGGGTTTTGTGAAATTTTGGTGTTGGTTGGAAATTTGTGGAAATTCGAATTTTGAAGAAGTAAACATTGTATTTTGGTTGAGATTTTGGGTTAATAAGCTTGGTATTCTATTGTTTTGATGAATGAATCAAATTGGAGGGAAATTTGATGATTTTGTGAAAATGGGTTTTGAACGTGATTTTTATGATTCTTTGATTTTGGAGTTTGATCTTGATAAATTCGTGTTGATGATGTATTTGGGTGTTGTTGAGGAGTTTTGAAAGCGTTTGAATGGATTAAATAGGTTTGTGTGGTGTTTGAAATCCAGAAATTTAGATTTGGAAAAGTTGGACAGAGCGCTATTAGCGCGCTAATAGGTAGAATTAGCACTAATTACCCTCTAGAAAATGATGATGAACTGTGATTAAGATCAATTAGCGCGCTAATTGATCTCATTAGTGCGCTAATGATCCTCTGGATGGAATTTAGTGTGAAATTGATTCTAATCATTTATAAACTAAGTTAATTGATCAATAAACGTTGGAATTAGGTCTCAGGAGTCCCAAGACAGTAGTTGGAGTCGTGGACTAGTCGAGGGTCGAACCGGGGGTAATTTTGGGGTTTGTGAGTGCGAATTGAGGTACGTAAAACCCAACTGAACACTACTACTGCATTTACTATTTGATATTCATTTAAGCTATAAATTATTGATCATCTATGAGTCCATTCTTACTGGTGCGGAAGAGGTTTTCGTCTATGTATCCAGTGGGTTGTGTGGTCGCTTGCTAGGTGTATGGCTTAGGACATAGTCGCGGGGTTGATGGAGTAGGTCACAATCATGTTTATGTCCTAGGTACACACCTTAGTTAGTTGGGTCACACCCATTTGTATATCTGTGTGTTATATATTCATGCGATGAGCTTTGAGCAGTTGTCTGCGTTATTCTTTCTTTCTGCATGCTTATTTAACACTATTATTGATTCTCATTTACATTTTTAAATTATGATGCATGGTGGTTTTCCTTGGGATTTTACTTACTGGGCTCGTCATCTGCCTCTTGTGATGGCTTGAGCGCAAACCTGGTGTATCAGTAGGAGCAAGGAGATTACGGCCGACACATCTTTACTTTTCCGCTGTCGAGGACCTACTGGTATATGTATTAGTATTAAATTGTTTTACATATTACACTTATTGGGAACTTGTGACTATATCATCATTAGTACTGGTATATAAATATTTGCTAATGGTAGTTGTCGCCTATATACTGAGTACTTCCAGGTTTTCCACTATAGGTTGAATAAATTAACTTTATATAATGTTTCTTTTATTAAGACAAGACTTCCGCTTTTATTTATGAGTAATTGGTATGAAATAGAAGATTATTGAATAAGGGAAAGGATGAGTGATGTGGTAGGTACTTCTGGTGCATGGACTGGAGAAGTATTTGTTGCACGGGACGACCCCAGAAAATGGGGCCGTCACAGTTTGGTATCAAAGCATAGGTTTGAGGAGCCTAGGGGATGGAAGGGAGGTTATAGCTAGCTCTGATATGGTCACAGTTAGTATTAGATTGAGTTCAAACCTCGAGAATTGGAGTTAAATAAGAGCATAAACTTTAAAATCAATTAGTGTGGAAACCCGATGAATTGTCTATAACTTTTAGTTGGGAAGAGACTGTGAGGCGGGTAGATTCAGAATATATATATATATATATATATATACGTGTATGATTTGATTATGTACTACATACAATATACGTATATACTGAGTCTAGTCCGACACAAGTTTTGCGGTGCAGATTATGATGGACTGACAGACTCCGATTATTGCTCTATCTACTATTCAGTCGGAGGTTGGTGATACGAGTGATCCGACATTTGAGACGTTGACTTTGCAGTCATTATTACAGAGGGTCATGGAGCAACAAGTTTTACATCAGGCGCAGATAGCAGAGGTTCTCAAGTACATTCGGGGTCAACGAGATAGGCGTTCCGAGCAGCAGAGTGGAGAAGAGGGGAAGGTGGTGTATGCTACTGCACCTACACCCGTCGAGCAGCAACGACAGCAATCTTAGCAGTAGCACCAGACTAAGGATCAGGGTCAAAGATCTGGTGATAGGCAGACTAGGAGGCGAGAGACACGCAAATGTTATAAATGCGGACAGAGAGGACATCTGAGTGGGGTTTGCCAAGCACCGGTAGCCGCAGTCGCAGAGTATCGTAGGAGGCGACGACGACAAGCTGCAGAGAAGTCGCAACATAGAGAGGTTCGTGACAGACAATACGAGCCGGTAAGAAGTGAGAGCATACAGCAACCAGCGACCCCGACTAGGACACCAGATGCGGTTAATTCTGCTACGCCAGTTACCGGAGGTTCAGAGGAGGAACCGCGACATGTTCCGAGATGTACTCATTGTGGAGTTGAGGGACATATACATGGGGAATGCGCGTTGATCTGGATGGCACTGGTATTTGTAGAGCCATTACGTGTTCAGGCTTCGGGTTCTGAACGTATCTGAACAATACGTTAGGTACTTACAAAAAAGAGTCAACTATCTTTTTGTGTCAATTATGGGAAAAACTAACTTGCTAGTGGTGCTATGTATAAAAACTATCAGGTTGCTTTCATTTTGATATAAATGAAACCTGAGGATTTTTGTTAAGATATATGTATGGTATTGTTATATTATGGTGAATGGATGGTTGTTCAAACACTGTAACATGAGAAATAGTACCTCTCGGGTAATCGAAAATTCAAGGCCAAATTCAGACTGTATTGATGACATTGAGGGAACACAGATTGTGTCCGAAATTCAGAAAGGTGAAGTTTCGGGGCATGTTATCAATAGTCAGGGCGTATCTTTTATAGAAGACAAGATTTTAGCGGTGATTGATTTGAAGACATCAGAGACTGTTACCGAGATACAGAGTTCATGTGTCTAGCAAGATACTAATGGTGGTTTGTACAAGATTTCTCCATGATTGCATCACCGATGACGAGACTGACAAAGAAGGATGTTTCTTTTGAGTGGTCTAAAGAGTGTGAGCAGGCATTCCTGGAGTTGAAGAAGAGATTGACTTCTGTACCGGTATTAACATTACCTGAGCCAGGGAAGGAGTTATCAGCTTACACCGATGCTTCAGGGACTGGACTGGGATGTGTTTTGATGCAAGAGGGTCGACCAGTGGTGTATTTATCCAGGAGGTTGAGACCACTTGAGTGTAATTATCTCGTACATGATTTGGAGTTAGCAGCAGTTGTATTTGTACTCAAGGATTGGATGCATTATCTGTATGGGGAGAAGTTTGTGCTTTACACCGATCATCAGAGTCTATGCTACATTTTCACGCAGAGAGATCTTAATATGCATTAGAGGAGATGGTTAGAGTTGCTGAAGGATTATGATTTCACGATCGAGTATCATCCTGGAAAGGGAAATGTAGTAGCGGATGCTTTGAGTAGATGCGGAGTTGACAGTCAGGGCAGTATGTGACATATGGGACTGTTAGAGGCATTATCAGTTATGAGCATGTCAGACATTGTAGCTACGCACGGTGTTCAGATTTGTGGTCAGATGAGAGTACCGACAGTGTCACTAGAGCGAGTATCGGAGTGTTAGAGGGCTGATGGGCTCTATGAGCGGTTCAGTGGTTTGGCACGGGATCCCGAGTGCACTGATTGGGCAGAGACGGCTGATGGATGTTTGCGACACTGAGGTCGACTATGGGTACCAGCAGTGCTAGAGATACGAGATGGTATACTAGAGGATGCTCACCGATCGCGATACATAGTTCATCCGAGCAGAACCAAGATGTACCATGATTTGCGGAGATTGTTTTGGTGGCCGGGGATGAAGGCTGACATTGGTGAGTATGTTAGAGGATGTCATATATGTCAGCAGGTGAAGGCTAAGTATAGGCGACCTGGAGGATTGTTGCAGCCATTACCCATTCCTTAGTGGAAATGGAAGCACATTACCATGGATTTTGTCAGTGGGTTACCGCAGAATTCCAAGCGACATGATGCTATTTAAGTGGTGATAGACAGACTATCGAAATCGGCGTATTTCATATCAATTCGATGCGATATACGTTTCCTCAGTTGAGCAGACTGTTCAAGCAGGAGATTATCAGACTGCATGGGGTGCCAGTTTCAATTGTATCTAACAGGGATCCCAGGTTTACTTCGAGATTCTGGGAGGCGATGCAAAAATAGTTGGCACCAAATTACAGTTCAACACGGCGTATCGTTCTCAGACAGATGGCAAATCAGAGAGATTGATACGGATTGTAGAGGACATGCTGAGGGCTTGCACTATGTACTTTGGGGGTTCATGGGAGGACTACTTACCAGTGAAAGTTTCGCCTACAACAACGACTATCAGGTTAGTTTCAGGATGTTGCCATTTGGGGCACTATATGGGAGGCCCTACTGGTCACAAGCGCATTGGGCAGAGCCGGGAGATACAGTTACAATAGAGCCGGAGATGGTTGTTAATCACACAGGGAAGACTCGACAAATTTGTCAGAGGCTTCGAGCGGCACAAGATAGGCAGAGGATATACGCAGATAGATACCGCGAGAGTCTGAGTTATAAAGTGATAGGGCCAGAAGGTTCAGTTGTTAGAAACTGAAACAGTTACGGAAGTCAGTAACAATCAGATATAGTCATCAGAGAAATTATTCATATAAAATAGAACATGCGTGAGGTGAGGGCTGGTGGGGGCGTACCATTGGTGGGATCTCAGATGGAAAAGATTCTGAGTGAAGGACCAATTGATATGCACATTGGTGGAATCTCAGATGGAAAAGATTTTGAGTGAAGGACCAATTGATACACACACTGGCAGAATCCTGACGTCCTGGAAGCAAGTTCAATAAAGTTCGACCCTGTGAATGGGTACGGTTCGGGGAACTGAGGATGTTACTCGGGATTATTAAATTTCGAGGACGAAATTCTTTTAGTTGGGAAGAAATGTAACTGCCCAAATTAATTAATCAGGATTAGTGTTAATCACGAGGATTAACAGGTAATTTGGGCGTTACGTGGACAGTTGGGTTGACTAAAAAATGAGTACCTAGGCTGGTATTGTGTTATTTGTGCAGGTTGTATGTCTATTATTGTGATGGAAAAATTATTATTAGTTATATAAACATCACATGGGTGTAAGTTGATGTCGGGCAAGGTTGAGCGTCGGGGTTTCGTGGCGTGAGTCAGGCCAACGCGGGGGTATGAAAGTTGTAAAGCCGAGTATTGGGGTTTGATTGGATTTAAACAATATAGCATGACCCTAATTTAGGGGTTAGTATAATGAAATTTAAATATAACTTTGGGTTAAGTTATATAATTATTTTGAAACACTAGGTGTGGGACCGCCTCGGGAAGTGTGTCGAACGCAGGGCACGGGGTGCCGGGTAGTCGAGAAACTAGTGTGACCTTATTTACAATTTATGGAATTTAAATTGAGGGCTTAGATAATTATTATGAGTTGAATCAAATGATATATACAAAATCCTATAGTTATAGCTGAATTAATCAACATCCTTAGGATTATTCTCGAGATGCACAACAGAGATATTTGAGGCAACTAGTGTCATGATAAGGTGTCAAGATTTTTGGTGATACAGTGTGATCAGTTGTAACAACCCCAAATTTTTAACTCACTTACGTTACACTCGTCAGGATTGTGACCCGGCTACGTGAATACTGGACAGTATTTCGAACTTCGGGAGTCGACACCGAAGTGATTTTATGATTCTTTGATTGTGTGTATTAGTATTTTTGTATTTTACGAGTTTCGAGCCGGTCGGGCGATATTTAATTGAGTGAGGTTTCGACTAGTTAAACGGGGGATAAAAACAAGTAAAAAGTATAAATAAAGGAATTTTTAATTAATTTAATTAATTAGTTGGCGAGACAAGGCGAGACTACGTGCGTTACAGGAGTCGAAACAAGGAAAAACGGACCGAGGAACGTCGCTTGAACGTGGGAGTTGGTTAAATATGTAACATGCGGACTATGTGATTAGTATTGTTAAAGTGACACAGTCTAATGGTGAGGAGCCATGAGATTGGCCTCGAGATGTGTGTGTGTGTTGAGATGTGATAAAGGGACAAAAGACACATAAGGGTAGTGGTTTTAAAATGTGTATGAAATAAGTGAAGGGCAAAATGGTCATTTGACCTTTGTTTTAAATATATATACAACCAAAACCCTACTATTCATCTCCTTCTCCAAACACCACCGCCGCCACCTCTCCCCTCCTACTCTCCCCACTCGGTCTCCTCTAGCCGGAACCCTCACCGGAGGTCCGTTATCTCCCTCTCTCTCTCTCTCTCTCTCTCTCTCTCTCTCTCTCTCTCTTTCTCTCTCTCTCTCTCTCTCTCTCTCTCTCTCTCTCTCTCTCTCTCTCTCTCACTCTCGCTGTTCTCTCTCGGTCTCTCAACACCTCGGCCTCACGTCCTCTCTCACTCTCGGTGGCCTCCTCTCTCGGCTGGAACAGCCACCACCACCCCTCCTCGACGGCGTTGGGACGACGGACAATCGACGGAGACGACTTAGCCACCGGAGTAAGGGTGCATCTCTTCCTTTCTCTCTCACTGTTTCTCTCTCATTCACGATCTCACTGTCTCCCTCTCTCGGTCCATTCTTCCCTGCCTTGGCCGAGCACACCACCGGTTGTCGGAGGTCCAGAGGTGGTTGGGGTTCATCCCTCTCGCTGGAGACCTTCCTCTCTCCCACTCTCCCACTCTTTCTCACGTTTTTCACTGTTTTTTTTAACTTTGTTGCTGTTTTGGTTTCGCCGGAAAACGCCAAGCTTGACGGCGCTGCTGGCCGGACTGCCGCACCAGGGAGGTTGTCGGGGATCAAGTCTTACGCTTGCTAGTGTCCTACAATCTTTCGGTGTGTCTGAGCCAGTTGTGTTTTGATTTCTTTGGATCATGATTTCATGTGATTTTTTTGTGTTGTGTTTTATCTTATTTTATTCTTTCTCTCGCCGTAAAATCTCATGTTTGAACGGATTTGCTGGTCGAACCATCACTGGTGGGGGGGTTATCACGGATCTTGCTCATGTCCTTGATGGTCTCTCGCGGCTTTGGTTCATCTAAAACACTATTAATATTGTTATTTGGTCGAATTACTCGTTGCAATTTTGATTAAACGATCGGACTTGTTGTAGTTTCTTATCAATGTTGCGTGGTTTCGAGTTTCGATCATGATGACTATTCTTTATTAATGACGTCGGTGTTGAGTTTTCAGTCAAGGTTTTATCAATCTAGTTTGAATGTTTTATTGAAATCACTTGAATTAATAGCACGTCATGTGTGAGAACGAATTTATGTTGGAGTTGCGTGCTCATGCATGGTTTCCTCGCGGTATTGATTGGAACATAAATTGCGACGTAGAGTAAAGGGTTTGGAATGTTATCTCGGTTTAAAATGGGCGTGAAGTGTAATGATGATTTCGTGTGAGTCTATGAATTGTAAACGGCTGTGACGTCATGGTCACGTCATCAGTCCTCGAGACTATGGCGTAACCCCTTATAACTGAGCCGAGCCTACAAATCATGAGTAGGCTTACATGCATCATAGTTATCAATGTAATGATATCGTAGTCGTAGCTTTTGTTGTTGTTTTTCAAACCCGAGATACTATACGTTTTCATAATAATTCGATGAGTCATGTAAATACTTAAAACATTTGGGGATACACTAGGCTTTAAATTAAGGTTTAGTTAATAACTTAACCTGTTAATTAGAGTTTCCAACCTTGTCAGGTAGCAGGAAACTCGGGGATAAGCGTTAGGGACGTGAGAGTGTCTACGGGTTGCGATAGTTCAGGTAAGTACATTTGCCACAAGCATTTGTACGTTTGTAAGCCAGTAAGAAAATGCCATGTGATTCATTATCATTTATTCAGTCTTGTTATGCTCTATTATTGGTATTCCGTTCCATTTCTTGTTGTGTGTTTCTCGGCGTAAGTGTTTCGTCTCGAAAGTAATAGGACCTGCACTAGAGGGATAAAACGTGGGCACTCATGTACAGGAGTGTGTGACCACCCTTAGTGACCGTGTGACACTGAGTACTGGGTGGGTGGGTTCGAGTCCCTCCCGTCATAGTTGTGCCTTCGCTTGTGTCAATGCCCGGGAAGACCTCGCGAGGTCTTCGTCGTTATGCTATGATTTAGACCACTTATGAGCTTCTTTTTATTCCTTGGAACACACTTGACTTTCGATTGATATATATTAGTTTGTTTATCATGCATCTTGTCTATTTAAATTCCTATATTTTCATTACCGCATGATATTTAGACTGCTTTAGTTGTTTTATCATGAATTACTGTTATCTTCTTCTGGCATTACATTCAATTTTCTTCAGTTGCTCACCGTCTAGTTTGTGACGGTGGGTGCAGATAGGGTGGAGAGCAGTAAGGGCAAGGGGCCCTGCCTAGGTGATCTACTGTGAGGATTAGCAGCGACATCAGAGAGACTCTATAGTAGGTGTTTATAATTTCTGTTGATTTGTATATCGTTTAATACTTATATTGTTTGGATTATTGAACTTGGTATTTTGGTGAAACTGCTATCATGTATATATGCTTATTGAATTGTACATGAGTACCCGGGGTTTTCCACATTTATAGAATTCCTATACTTCCTTTGGTTGAGTTATTTCCCCTTTGTTATAATTGTTTTAGTCTTCCGCTGTGTATTGTTGCAATAACTCTTTCATAAATAACTAAATTGAGTAATTAGGAGGCTGACTAGGCTCGTCAGGTTGCCGAGTGATAA
This sequence comes from Stephania japonica, assembly GCA_039657345.1. Taxonomy (NCBI): domain Eukaryota; kingdom Viridiplantae; phylum Streptophyta; class Magnoliopsida; order Ranunculales; family Menispermaceae; genus Stephania; species Stephania japonica. The sequence goes on from CM077559.1 coordinate 42,095,555, forward strand.
CTCGGGGCTTGTATGGGTCTAAGCCGGGCGTACCCAATTGCACGGGGAAATTGGGGCCTTCACATCAGTGACCACAGGTTTGTCCTCGAGTTGTGTGCACACACTTGATGAAAAACTAAGTATATATATGGTTTGGTCGGTCAAATGGAGAAGAAATAGTGGAAATTGAGAGAGAGATTCGTGAGGAAGAGGGAGAAGACCATAGCTGAGGTGTTGAGAGATTGAATCAAGGCAAATCAACCACAAGATCCCAAGGTATGGATTCATCATACTTGGGTTTTGTGAAATTTTGGTGCTGGTTGGAAATTTGTGGAAATTCGAATTTTGAAGAAGTAAACATTGTATTTTGGTTGAGATTTCGGGTTAATAAGCTTGGTATTATATTGTTTTGATGATTGAATCAAATTGGAGGGAAATTTGATGATTTTGTGAAAATGGATTTTGAACGTGATTTTTATGATTATTTGATTTTGTAGTTTGATCTTGATAAATTCGTGTTGATGATGTATTTGGGTGTTGTTGAGGAGCTTTGAAGGTGTTTGAATGGATTAAATGGGTTTGTGTGGTGTTTGAAATCCAGAAATTTAGATCTGGAAAAGTTGGACAGAGCGCTATTAAGCGCGCTAATATGTAGAATTAGCGCATTAATTATCCTTTGGAAAATGATGATGAACAGCGATTAAGATCAATTAGCACGCTAATGATCATCTGGATGGAATTTAGTGTGAAATTGATTCTAATCATTTATAAACTAAGTTAATTGATCAATAAACCTCAGAATTAGGTCTCAGGAGTCCCAAGACAGTAGTTGGAGTCGGGGACTAGTCGAGGGTCGAATCGGGGGTAATTTCAGGGTTTGTGAGCGCGGATTGAGGTACGTAAAACCCAACTGAACACCACTACTGCATTTACTATTTACTATTCATTTGAGCTGTAAATTATTGATCATCCATGAGTCCAATCTTACTGGGGCGGAGGAGGTTTTCGTCTATGTATCCGCTGGGTTATGTGGTCGCTTGCTAGGTGTATGGCTTAGGACATTGTCGCGGGGTTGATAGAGTAGGTCACAACTGGGTTTCTGTCCTAGGTACACACCTTAGTTAGTTGGGTCACACCCATTTGTATATCTGTGTGTTATATATTCATGCGATGAGCTTTGAGCAGTCGTCTGCGTTATTCTTTCTTTCCACATGCTTATTTAACGCTATTATTGATTCTCATTTACATTTTTAAATTATGATGCATGGTGGTTTTCCTTGGGATTTTACTTACTGGGCTCGTCATCTGCCTCTTGTGATGGCTTGAGCGTAGACCTAGTGTATTAGTAGGGGCAATGTCACGGCCCAATTTTCTAATCTTGATTAACTTGCTTAATTAGGATCACTGACCCGTGACGTGGGGCCCGCATGAGATGCGCACACTAACCGAGGCACGTGGTTGAGGTAAATGTTATATTTGTACTGGTGTATGCCTAGTGTTGTGTATGTGTGTAGACTAATTAAGTCAATTTTTGCAAACCATAGACGTCGAGTTGACGTGAGCGGGGACACACCTTGGAGTGCGTGCAAGTACGAGTACCTAGTGGAATTACCGGGGTAGCGAGACTAGGCTAGGAAATAACAATTTATTTCAAATCTACCTTGACATAAATTAAGTTATCTAATTTAGTTGGAAAATACGACGTTCGACGCACGGGGAAAAGCGCCTCGAGTTGCGTGCGAGTCGGGACACCGAGTGCCGGGGAGTTGAGAGTCGGTGTGACCATTTAGATAAAGTTATAAATTTGTGTGACAAATTAATTATGGTCCATATGGGATTAATGTACATTAATCGATTTAACCTATAGTTATTTAATTAAGAAATCACATTTTGATACCCTATAGTTTGTAATGAATTAAACTAACCTTAGGATGGACCTTGGGATCCGTGCTGCCACACACTCCCATGATGGGAGTCACCCAAGTTGTGTCACATGAGAGGCTGAACTGCCTAGTTAGTAGCCATTAGACTTACCTCGAGATGCGTAATGCACACTAGATCCCATCAACACATATATATACCACTTGATGAGATAGAAAGCACTATTAACATGCAAACAAATCTAAAAGTGAAGAAGAAGAAAGAAAGAGAGTCCGAGAGAGAGGGGAGTCCGGGAGAGAGGAAGAGAGAGTCATCGGAGACGGGGATATCAAGATCTTGAGGCGCGGCACCGCATTGACAAGGTGAGTTTGTGTGTGGTGTGTTGTTGTTGGGGTGGGGGTGGCTCAGACGAACTGTGGCAGTTCGTCCGAGGAAGGTGATGGCAGGGGACTCCCCTGCCATCCTAAATCGAAGTTGGGGTTGGGATTTTTCCAACCCCAACTCAATCAAAAAAAAAAAAAAAGAGGCTCACGCGAACCGAGAGACGTCGGTTCGCGTGAGAGAAGATGCACACGGCCGGGGCCCGTGTGCACTTCTTCTGGGGCGGCCAGGGGGCTGGGCCGTGCTCGGCCCATGAGCCGAGCCCGGCCCGCCTCCCGGCCAGCCCGGAATCGGGTCGGGTCGGCAGACCCGACCCGACAACAGTCGTGGACCGGGTCGGGTCGACCCGACCCGCCCCAAAAAAAAAAAAATAAAAAAATAAAATAAAATAAAAATAATAATAATAATAATAAAAGATATATATATATATATTATTGATTTAATATATATATAATAAAATAAAATAAGATATATTATTATAATAATAAATTAATATATATATTTATATATATTAATTTAATTTCGGGAAAATAAGGAAAATAGTTGGAAAATTCCTGAAAAATTGGAAAAAATTATAGAAAATATAAGAAATTGAAAAAAAAGGTAGAAAAATGGTTTCGGGACTTTTCGAGTGTTTTTGGTACCCCGATATAACTCGAAAAATGTGCCAAAATTAAAGATTTACATAAAATTATATATTTTGGTTTAATATTATAAATTCACTTAATGTCGTGGCTTTTAAATAAATAAAAATGATATAAAATGAACTTCAGGAATTAAAGGGAATTCTTGGAAGTTCGGGTGCACGAGTCGGGGTGTTGGGAGGCCTGGATAGCTAGGACTACTCTTGCGTTAACTTGTAAGTGAAACTGTGGGAACTCTCTACTTTATTTCATTCCAGTTATTTATAAATTTTCAGTCTATTTGTAGACTAGCTAATTTATTTCCCACATCATGCTTTCCTTGTTTCTACTCATATTGAATATCGATATAGCATGATGCCTTGTTTATTATATCATCGACTCCATGTTTCCTTATATGCTCAATGTTTGTCTTGGAATATGGCTAATGGATATTTAGAAAATGCATGCTATAGGGTTATCTGTTATGTTGGACTTGTCTTCTACTTCCTTTGGGGCTTTGTAGCCTAACTTATGTTGAAATCGTAACAACTTTAGGATATATATTCTTGAAAATTAAAGTAGGGATTATCTAGTGTCCATTGCACATGAGATGCGCAGATTCACGAGGATTTCGGTCTTTCGGGGTCTCCGGCACTCGCCACTACACTTGGGCGGCACACGTGACATGGATCACGGGGTTGTCGGCAAGTATAAATGATTTAAATACGCGAGCACAGCTCCGCAATTTGAGGTTATTAGGAAATTAAAAAAAAAAAGAGATTATTATCATATGTTGAGCATATCTCCATACAGTAGTGGAAAAGGCTAGGTGATAGTTCTCACCGCCGATCGGACGTAGATCATCTCGACTTAGCCTCGTGTCGGTTTATGGGTATCTCGTTAACGTTGGTATTTACTTGCATTATTTATTCAAGATTTCTTCACTACATATGCTTTTAAATACCTTTTGTTTAAATTGGAAATGTAGTATTAGATTTCCCAGTTATCACTTAAATATCATCATACTCACCGTCTAGTTTGTGACGGTGGGTGTAGATCCGTCGAGCAAAGACCAGTGCCGGCAAGGAGAAGATCGGCGACTACCTCTCGAGCTCCGAGCGCGTAGTTGCCGTACACACGTAGGGTACTTTTTGTATTATGTTTACTTATGTCTTTATCTTTTGGGGTTGCTATTGGGATGAGTGTTAGATTACCTGACTTTTGGCTTTCACTTTGTTTATATATGTTCGCCGTTTACTTGCATATATATGGTGATCGTTATTTCCTGGTTTCCACACTTAGGATTTATAAAAAAAAATATTCCGCTAAAATATTAAAGACTTCCGCTAAATAAAATAATTGTTTAAACAAGAGAACACAGGTAGTAAAGGCTGACTAATTCGTAATTGGGTCCTATGTGTAGTGATTAGGGCTAAATTACGGGATTAGGCCGGACGGTGCCCTAGATTAGAAGCGGGGCCGTCACAGGCAAGGAGATTACGGACGACACATCTTTACTTGTCCGTTGTCGATGACCTACTGGGATGTGTATTAGTATTAAATTGTTTTACATATTATACTTATTGTGAACTTGTGACTATATCATCATCAGTACTGGTATATAAATATTTGCTAATGGCAGTTGTCGCCTATATACTGAGTACTTCTGAGTTTTCCACTATAAGTTGAATAAATTAACTTTATATAATGTTTCTTTTATTAAGACAAGACTTCCGCTTTTATTTATGAGTAATTGGTATGAAATAGAAGATTATTAGATAAGGGAAGGGATGAGTGACGTGGCAGGTACTTTTGGTGCATGGGCCGGAGAAGTATTTGTTGCATGGGGCGACCACGAAAAATGGGACCGTCACACTTAGATAATCGGATCGTGTCCATTTCCGCTTTAACCTAATTCAATTGTTGTACACTCAAGAACCAAAATGTTTTGACGGCAATCGGGTGAGTGTTTGGCATTTTTATTGGTCCAAAAGTACAATTACGGATACAATTGGTTCAATTGACTATAGATCTTCCACCTAAAAACATGCAATGGACATATACATACCCTAGATTTAAACTATATTCATGAAAATCAACAACAATAAAATAGAAGAAATTAAATTAAATCAAATAACAAAATAATAGATCTCACAAGTTATGTCATGAATTAAGAATCCCGACTTGTTTCGCCTACGACTTAGATAAGGATTTGTTTAGTCGGACATAGTCTTCACGAGTACCAAAGAAAAATATAAAAACGAGAGAGTTTAAGCAACTCGACCTTCTTCAAAGAATAGAAGTCGATGTTCTAATAATCCCTAAAGTCCTAATATGAAAATCTATTAAAAATTATTCTCTAGATGTGAGAGTAAGTAATTTTCATGGTATCACTCTTGACTCGTGATCTGGGGAGCATCTGGGGGCTTTTTTGGGCTTTTCTGCAGGTTTAGGACACGTGGTAGGCGCTAGTTGGGCAAGTTGTTGTCAACGCGCTACGTGGCGGGCAGTGATGGGCGAAGAGGACTATTGGTGACGCATAAGGAGGTGGGTGCTTAGGACGCGTGGTGTGCGCGAAGAGGGGACAGAGAGCCATGAGCGTGTGGGAGTGGTGGACCCGAACTGAGGTGTTGGCTGCTGGTTAGACGAACAGGCGTGGCTTAGCGAATGGGAGCGTGACACATGTCAGGTAGGGGGCGCACAAGAGAGTGGACGAGGCGTGCGAATATGTGGGAGCTTATACGGGCACGAATTCTGAGGTAAAGGTGAAAACTCATTTGCTGCTCATCTGATCATTGTTTTATGTGGATCTCGAGGCATCTGAACAGTCCTGGAGTTATGTAATTAACGGCGTGTCTCAGCTGCGTCACCTAGTCAGTCGTTCCTCAACACCCAATCAGCTGTGCAATACGTATTTCGAGACAAATCTTTTGGCATCTGATTACTGCATGTATATACATCATTTTGAGTATTTTTTCGTCTCGGATTCAACCGCGAACTTCGCTTCACCTGAAAACGAGAAATAATATAATTAGACATATTTTAGAGACTTTCCATATCATGCGAGGCCTTAAAATTCGAGGCCTGCCACGTCATGCGCCACGTGCCCACAACCCTACCTAAACTGGCTTAGCTATGACCCACGCGCACCAAATCATCTGTCAAATAAATTACATCTAACTTTCCTCTTCATTAATGAAATAAGTTAGCATAGGGACTCATTTTTCATTTGTTCGAACCTTAAAATATTCAGTGGAAGCCTAAAATAAGTAAATAAAATAGAAGACCATTTTTTCTAGTGTAGAAAACATATCAAAGTAATCATTAACACACACACACACACACACATATATATATATATATCAATCCATATCCATCAAAACATTAAAAAGAAGGGCCTTAACAGGTAATATACAAATTCAAAATCTCTCATGTCTCAGAAACCCAACAAAAAACAAATAATATAAACAAACGTACGAGTAGGGAATATTTGTAAATCACAAGAAGTCCTCAAGCTTATCATTCCCTCTGCTCGTACCGAGATCTGCACTTAGTCATCACAACAAAATAGATGACGAGTCCAGAGTGAGTAATCCCAAGGAAATTCATCGAGTAAATAATATAAATAAATGCTGAAATCAAAAGACTATAAAATAAACATGCAGAAGAAAAGAATCAAGCAACTGGGAATGACCCTCGCATATATACCTAATAACAATGAAATCAAAGTGCGTGCATGATCTAGGTTAGACTAGCACCGTACTTCGGACTATCACCCAGGCACTGCTAGAGAGCTCGAATTGACTGAAATCCCTGTTATTCGCTCGGTAGCAAGCATAGACCACAACGCATTGGCATGAGTATAGGAAAAATTAACAGTCGAGTCGACAATCCACCGACATACCCCTATAACACATGATATGGCCTAGTGTGCCACAATGGCAACGTAATAGAATAACCAGCGGGAGTAAACTCTACCGACCATAAATAAATATTGAAATCAGAATAACTGAAATAACTGGACAAGAATTCAAATAATTTAAGCAATAAAAATACTCAAAATGAATTTCAGTTGGGATACTTCACACCTCAAACCGTGCTCCACCAGCGCCAATGTCTAATGCATGCCTCAACCGCGTGCCAACTACCCGTCAAAACAACCTAAAACTAAATTCCCGATAAATCTAATTAATTCCCCAAACCTCAAAAATCATTATTCAATATCAAATCTTTGATAAAAACACTCGTTAATCCATCCATGTGGGTTATATAAACCCTAAATAAACCGCGAATAGGCCAAATTATTTTTAAAATTTTATTTTATATCACTGTTCTGGACGCCGCTGTGAACAAGAGCTTCACGACGTCCTAGACGCCTTGAATTAACGTCGTCACGCTCCACCCCCATGGCGCCATTAAAAGCTTGGGGTGGTGGTTTGCCTCTGATCTGGACGCCGCAGGTGGCGCCTTGGTCTCAAACGCCTACAGCTCGCCTGGCGACGTCTGAGCCAGTGAAAGTTCCTGGGGTTCTCGGACCCCCTCGGCTCGTCATCGCGGTCCATGTTCGTCCAAACCACTCATCAAACATCCAAAATACCATAATTAATCAAAACCACTCAACCAAACATGTTCGAGACCGCAAATCCCAAGTTTTCTCGCCAAAACCCTTAAATCCGTTTAAAATTCATAGCAACAACCAAAAACAACACCACAACACCAATTGTTGCATCAAATCACAACTTAAAACCATAGCAACACCCTACAAACTAGTGTGCTAGATTTCCAACTTTGAAACCCTCGTCAAAACCCGAGAAAACAAGTCTGAAACGTAAAGAACGAGATAGAGATCGAAGATCTAACCTTGTATTCGATTCTCTCTTGATCTTGCACCTCCAAATGAGCTTCCAAATCTCACAAACCCTAACAAATTCTCCTAATTTTTGTCCAAGCTTATGTGAAGAGAGAGAAAAGGTGGTAAAGAATGGATTTTGGAGATATTTATACTAAAATTTCATCACATGTGTCAACCCAATCCCTAGACACCTTTTGATGGTTAAGATGAGGTCAATTGGTTGTGACTTTCATGTGTGACTCAAACCCTCGCACACATACTTCTCTTGACAAGCAAACAAATCCTCGGGCATTCCAACACCCAGTCCCAAACTGTTCCGCACATTCAACGCTTACACTCGCGTCACTCACGTATATACGCATTTTATATTAATTATTTAGTGCATTTTATCATTTATTATGTGTATATGAAACCCTGGCCTAGTGTACTAACCATTTGCCTCATCGGTTTCCACGTCTACATGCTACTCGAGGCGAATATCTATCACACTATCTCGCTTGGCATATACATTATAAACATACAGCATTGAGATGCAAGTAATCTAGTTTGAACAAATTCATCACAAAGTACAACAAAAAGTACACAAAACGAACTATATACCTAATTCGGGCATGCTGCATCCTAGCTACGGGGTCTTCGAATGTCAGAGCTGTCGTCTATGTCTGTAATGACATCATAAATAATAACAATTAATAATTTGAGCCGTTATAGTTCTTCCCAATTAGTTGAAATTTCTTCCCGAAATTTAAATCAGAACTAAATTCTTACCAGCAAATATTTGAGGGTATCGATGCCGCATAGAAGACTCGAGCTTCCAGGTGAGTCTTTCAATCCCGTAATGCCGCCATCGTACTAATACCTTTGGGATCTCCCCATCCCGCATAGTATGTATCCTTTGATCCATAATCTCCATCGGTTGCACCTCGTAGGTCTCATTAGGCCGAACTTCAATCTGTTTCACATCAACCATCGGTATCGGTCTTGGCCTAGCTAGCCTCAACATGTATACATGAAAAATCAGATGAACCTCGGCTAACTGTGGCAGTAACCCTAATCTGCAAGCCATACCCTGAATGGTCCTATAAACCTTGGTGCCAGTTTCCCCTTGATGCCAAACCTCTGATGACCTTTCCAGGGCGAAACCTTCAGATACCATGTCACTAATCTCATAGCTTAAACCCTCGAGATACTTGTCCGCATACTTCTTCTGCCTGTCCTGCTCTGCCTGTAGTCTTAGTCGAATATGCCTAACCTTCTCTGTGTGGTCAACAACGACCTCAGGCCCAATAACCGCCGCATCATCTTGTGTTGCCCAAAAAGCAAGTGATATGGAGGGTCTACCATACAATGTTTCAAATGGTGGCATGTCAATGCTCACCTGATAGTTGTTATTGTACGCAAACTTGCATAACGGTAAATACTTTTCCCAAGGACCCCCAAACTGCAAAGTATAAGCCCTGAGCATATCCTTCAAAATTTGAATTAATCTTTCCAACTGACCGTCTATTTGATAATGATACGTCGTACTGAATTGAAGCATAGTACCAAACTGCTCCTGCATACTCTCCCAAAGCTTCAATGTCAACTTCAAATCCCTATTAGAAACAATCGATACCAGCACTCCATGTAGCCTAACAATCTCTCTCGAATATAATGTTCAACTAGGGAAAAGATTACTACATAGAGATAGAAAGGAAATATGTCGACTTCGTTGATCTGTCAATCACCACCCAAACTACATCGTGATGCCTCGTAGTCTGCGATAAACCACCGACGAAAACCATCGTGATGTGATCCCACTTCCACTATGGAATGGGCAGCGACTGAAGTAACTCGACTGGTCTCCAGTGCTCGTCGTTAACCTGCTAGCAAATATGACATGCTCTAACGTATGAACCCACGTCTGATTTCATCCCAGACCATTAGAATAAAAGTCGCAAATCATGGTACATCTTGGTCCTGTCAGGATAAACTGTATACTGCGAACGTTGTGCGTCCTCCAGAATGTTGTCCTGAAGCTCCCGTAACTCAGGTATCCATAACCTGTCTCCATGTCTCAAACACCCATCTGATGAACCAGACCAATCTGTGCAACCTAGATCCTAAGCCAGACAACTTATGTGAGCAAAATGTCCGTCAACCCTTTGAAACTCAGCAACCCGCTCTAAAAAAATAGTAGGAACCCATGTCTGACAACAAAACTGCAGCTCAATAATAGCCTCAGTCAAACACATCACTAACGTTGCTTCCAGCAATCCATGCTCATGTGTCATCCGTCGTAGTACGGTCTGACTTTTTATGCTGTTCTGACTCAACGCATCAGCTACAGCGTTCGCTTTCTCAGGATGGTATTCAATTGCGAAGTCGTAGTCCTTCAGTAACTCGATCCATCATCTCTGTCGCATGTTCAGATACCTCTAAATGAATAGACACCTTAAGCTCCAGTGATCCGTGAACAGTACGAATTGTTCTCCGCAGAGATAGTGTCTCTAGGCCTTCAGTGCAAACATAATTGTCGCAAGCTCCAAGTCGTGCACTAGATAATTCCCTTCATGGTGTCTCAATTGCTTAGAAAAATACGTAACCAGGTGTCATTTCTGCATCAACACATATACTTACACAGTACCAGAAGCATCAGTATTGACTAAGAAGCCTCTCCCCGCCTCAGGTAATGCTAAAACTGGCGCGGAAGTCAATTTCCTCTTCAGCTCCCAAAATGCGTCATTACACTCCTCAGACCACTTAAACCTAACATCTTTCTTGGTCAACCTTGTCATCGGAGTTGCAATCGAAGAGAAATCCTGCATAAATTGCCGATAATAGCCCGTCACAAAAAATTGTAAATGTTAGAAACTAACTCAGGTGTCCTTCAATCAATGATCACTCGAATCTTGTCACCATCAACAGATATACCCTGGCCACTGATGACGTGTTCAAGAAACTTCACCTCACTCAACCAAAAATCGTACTTGTTGAACTTAGCATGCATCCTATGATATCTCAGTGTAAGCAAAATCTCCCTGAGATGTCTTTCGTGCTCACCACGAGTCTTATTCTATATCAAGATGTCATTGATAAACACTATCACATATCGATCTAGGAACGGCCTCATAACTCTGTGCATCAAGTCCATAAAGATAGCCAGCGCAATAGTTAGCCCAAACGACATGATTGTAAACTCAAAAAAAACATAACGCGTGTTAATGGTCGTGTTCTTGATGTCACTCTCTCGAATCCTCAACTGATGATAGCCTGAGCATAAGTCAATCTTCGCGAAAAAATTGGCTCCTGCTAACTGATTGAATAGATCATCAATCCTAGGAAGTGGGTAACGATTCTGAATCGTCACCTAATTCAGTTTCCTGTAGTTCATGAACATCCGCATAGTACCGTCTTTCTTCTTCACTAAAAGGACTGGAGCGACCTAATGAGACATCTTCTGCAACAACTCCTCTAACTGGTCATCAACTCCTCATGCTCGGATGCCGACATCTTGTAAGGTCGACTGTAAATCGGCTGTGTCCTCGGTATCAGCTCGATGATGAAGTTAACTGCTCTAGATGGTGGTAAACTTGGCAAATCATTGGGGAAAACCTCAGGAAACTCACACATAACTGGGACATCCTCAACACGTGTCATTGTCCTCAACTCTGTCGCCATGAATGCCTCCATCTCTTGAGATGTTGCCCAACGACCTCTGGTAATCGGTAAAGCTATCGTGACTCCAACAAACGTTAACACTGGAATACACTCTTTGTTAAAAGTAACGGTCTTACTGAAGTAATCAATCTGCGCACGATACGCTGACAACCAATCCATGCTTAATAAAACATTAAACTCTAGGTACTACAATACTTGTAAATCGATCAGTAACTGGTGTCCCGTGACCTCTACTATGCAATCACGACATATTCAGTTAGGGTAAATCTTATCCCCAGCAGTCGTACTAAGGATAAGGTATGTATATAAGGTTTATATGTCACCTTAACTATCATACCATGCGTCCCGTAGTAAAAGACAATGTACTATCGGAATCAAACATAACATGCATCAAAACACTATAAATAAATAAATAACGTACCCTCCACTAGCTGTCGAGTCGCGTCCCGATCCAACTAAGTAACCATATAAGCAATTACGTGAGCCTTGTCCCTAGCCTGCTTAGTTTGTGTTGGTGGTGGTTGTGATGTTGTTGGGTAATCAACCTTCAGATGTCCAATTTGAAAGCACCTGAAGCATCGTCGTCACTCTTGCCAATCTTTCTGAGCCACAGCCTGTATCTGTCCCTGACCTTGACTCTTCTGTCCTCTATCACGGCCTTCCCGATCTCTAGTCTGCTAAATTTGTTGCCTCGACTGCTCGGTACGTGCAGATGCAACAACGTAAACTACTTATCGATCATCCCATCTCTAATGATCATCTCGTCGATCTCTGTTACCTTGACGCCCCTGATCAGACTGTCCATCACCTCAACGACCGCGATGATCCTATATATGTCGATCTGGATGGTCACACTGCCTCATCGGCCTTTGTTCAGGCCGAGAACTCTGACCAGAATGATCTGAATGTCCTGAAGCCTCAGGTCGACTAGCCCTCTGTAACATATATGTCTCGTGAACCAAAGCTCGGTCATATATCTCCTATAAATTACGAGCTCCACTCAACACGATAGCACCCGCGACCCTCTCATCCAAACCTCTAAAAAAATAGTAAATCTAGAGTCTCTAAGTACCAGCCACATTGATATCATATTGAATAAGGTACTTGAACCTCTCCCTATATTGTAAAACATACATGGTGCCCTGTCTTATCGCCAAGAACTCCTCCCTAAGTCTCAATTGAACCTTCGTAAGGATATACTTGTCCAAAAATAGTTGTCTAAACTCTACTCAAGTCGCAGGTTCTGGATGAATGTTGATGTATGTCATCCACCAAACAATCATCTTTCCTCTCAGAAAATAACTAAAAAGTCATACCTGATCTGCCTCCTCAACCTTTAGTAGCTTATGAAGCTGTTGATGAGTCAATAGCCAACACCCAACCAGCTCTGGGTCGCTAACACCGTAGAAATATTTATGGTTAAGCCTCATAAACTTCTTAACCTTCCTCACCTCTATCGACACACACTACTTGATATCGAAGCCAAACCAGGCTGCTCGGTAGTCGTAGGTGTGATCACCATCGTATCAACAAGTACAACAACTAGTGAACTCCTCTCAACCAATGTCTCAAACCCTGCTGCATGTGCAGTAACTGTTGGGTTTTGTGGTTCATAAGCTGCGAAAAAATTTAATACAATTTTGAAAAACCCATCAAGATCGCAAATAAGTTCTATTAAACAAGATCTACAAAAGTAAACCATGCCTTAATTCGTGATTTCCTTCTCTGATTGTTTGATCTTCAAGACATTTAAGCACGCGTCCTTTATCAAAAATCCACGCGCAAACGATGACCACAATTTGAAGTACTAGCCCCAAGAGAGATAGAAAACATTTTTCTTTCTCTCTCAAAATCCAGATAGTATGAAAATTGAAAAAATGAAATTCTTATTTCATTTTTAGGTATGACCCTTTATTTATATGTGTAGATAAGCTCTCACTTAAAACCCTATTCCTAATACAACTATTGTATTTACGTTGTTTAAGCAAATTACACATATACCCCTATTAATAAGTTATCATATAACGAATTATAAGGGCTTATATGTTATGAATTTTATCTTGTAAAATTGAATACTCTATACCACTTGAAATTGCGTAAAGTCATTCTTTGTGTGAAACCCAATAGGTTCGTGCGACATTGGTAGTGAACCAAAACCATTTTGGTATACAAGTCATAAGTGGTCTCTAGCAAGGCATTATGACTACCCAAGTAGCATGAATATCAAAATCGATACAACCTAATGAACAACATATATTATATCCTTTTGTCATGCAATATCATTTGATTAAATATAAGGCATGGAAAGTCACTAGTGACGGCCCCAATTTCCCCGTGCAATTGGATATGCCCGGCCTAGACCCGTGCAGGCCCCGAGTCATCACTCGGCAACTTGACGAGCCTAGTCAACTTCCGATTCATCCATTTTAATAATTTATGAAAGAGTTATTACAATGATACACAACGGAAGACTAAATAAGTATAATACGGGAAATAACTCAATCAAGGGAAATATAGGAATTCTATAAGTGTGGAAAACCCTGGGTATTCATGTACAATTCGATAAGCATATATACATGATACCAATCTCATAAAAAATGCCAAGTTCAATAATCCCAAAACATATGTATGAAACGATATACAAGTAAGCAAAACATAAACACATACTATAAAGTCTCCCTGAACCCGCTGCTAGTCCTCAAAGTAGGTCTCCTAGGCAGGGCCCCTTGCCCTTACTGCTCTCCACCCTATCTGCACCCACCGTCACAAACTAGACGGTGAACAAGTGAAGAAATCGAAAGTAGTGCCAGAAGAATATAACAGTAATTTATGATCTAAGAAGTAAAGCAGTCTAAATATCATGCGGAATTGAAGTAACAGGAAAGTAAGTAAATCAAGTGCATGATAAACAGACTGATAGATAAACAATCGAGATTTGCATGTTCTAAGATTAAAAAGAGGCCTATGAATAGTCTAATTTCACAGCAATACGACAAAGATCTCGCAAGATCTCCCTGGGCAATGTCGCAACATTAGCGCAGCTTGAAATCGAGAAGCATCGCAACACCTTTCGAATCCAGTAAGCAGTACACACAACACTAGGGGTGGTCAGTTACCCCTACAGGAGGCACCCTCGTTGTCCCAGCTAATGCGAGACCACATGATACCTTCAAGACACACACTCATGCCAAGAACAGATAACAAATAATATGGAGTGGAATATCAAACAAAGGATCATTCAACAATTATCAATGAATAGAGGATGTATAAATCACATGTTATTTCCTTACTAGCCTACTAAAATACACACATATAAGGCACGTGTGTACTTGCCTAACAACACAAATCGTATCCACTCTCGCGAAATCCTAACGCATATCCCCGAGTTTTCCGCTACCTAACAAGGTCAGAAACTCGTATTAATAGGTCAAGTCGTTAACTAAACCTAGGTTTAACCTAGTGTTTTCCCAATATTTTGATGACTCGAACATCTCGATATTGGAAAACTAGACACAAATGCCATAACTTTTTTTATTTTGTAAACCACATCATATGTAAGCCTAATTACACAACTTAGGCTTGGCACAGTCATAAATAGGTCACGCCATAGTCTCGAGGACCGGCGGCGTAACCATGACGTTATAACTGTAACGGCCCAAATTAATTTAATCATGCACATCTAATTTTGCAATTCAATTTTCAAAACAAATGTTACAAATCAAACATTTTTAATGGAGTGATGAGAAACATGGACTTAATTTGAGTAAATACTCATGTTAATTCTTCTGTATGGATGGCTTTGGACAAAAACTGAAAGAAGTTTTCATCTTTTCAACTTTTCCGATAAAGTTCACAGGTTGGTGCAATTTTGTTTTAGCCTTTTCTCTTGGGTGGATTCACTTGATTGTTTGTTTTTGTCTTTTGTAGGAAAAATTGGAAACTCTTTTCCATTGGGAGATCATACATTGCAATACTTTGCTTGACAGAAAAATGAATTTTGAACAATCCTCTTTTTGAGGGCGATTGGCTTCATGGTTATGATTTTTCCATTTCCATTTGAAAAAATCTTTTCCTCACTTTTTAACGTCCACATGATTGTTCTCGACACATACCGTCCCCATTTTAATGATAAAGACAATGAGGTACCTCTAATGTCAAATTCTGTCATTTGTTGCAAATTATTTTAGCCGAGAGAGTTCTTTATCTCAAACAAAGCTAGAAGAGAAAGAGTGTGTATATTAGTCAATTGAACGAAAACAAATGATCTTTGGAGCAAGGCAATCGATGAATCATATACAATTAGATCCTCCAATATGAACCAATATCAACTACCAAAGAAGACAAAGGCAACCAAACCTAAACTGTGGCCATTCAAATTGTTGCGGCCTTAGTCATTCATAGTTTTGATTTTTGAATGACAACACCAGATTTGTTATCCAAAAAGGTAGTGCGATTTGTTCACATCAAATAGGACATACTCAAGGCTATTCACGAAACAACAAGTCCATCAATTAATAGCAAAATAATTTGGGGTCGTTTCGTTGGTATGCGAGTTTGGGCGAGTATCGCGACGGCCCTAAATCTCCGGGCCGCCCCGTGACCCACGCCTTCGCCTCAAGCCCGGCGGCGCTGTCACATCACCGGACACGTCATCACTCGCTTTGCCACGTTCGCAACTCGTGGAGTGATGCTCCGTGTAACTAATCCTACTATATTAAGTTGTCGACACATTTAGCGAGATTAGTTGATAATTACAATTATATCATCAATGGAAGCACTTAATTCATATTTTATGAGAAATTATTTAACCTAAGTAGTGGAAAACCCTGGATACAAACACCATGTATATAACCGAGACGAACTAAACAAGTAATCCATATACATGTGATAAAGTTATAAAGTCCCCAAAACCCAAAGAAAATAGTATATACATACATGATATCAAAACATTAGCTATCGCAAAGAACGGCCTTAGAGATAGTCGCCTAGTATCTCCTTTCCCTTGCTCTTGCTCGTACCAGATCTGCGCTCAGTTGCCCAACACATACAGCAACGAGCCCAGTGAGTAAATTCCCAAGAGAAGTCTACACGTTAATCATGAAAAACCACAATAACTTGCGAGACATATGAATATGACTGTAACGGCCCAAATTAATTTAATTGTGTATTAGCGTTAATCACGATGATTAACGATTAATTCGGGCGTTACGTGGACAACTGGGAGACACAGAGGTGAGAACCCAGGATTATATTATGATATTTTGTGTATGGTGTGATGCCTAATGTTGCGATGTGGAGTGTATTAGCTCTTTTTATGAATATAAACATCGCATGTGTGAACGTTGACATCGGGCAAGGCTACGAGTCGGGTATATGTCCCGAAGTGCATGTCGGGGACCGGGTACCGGGTATTTGGGTAGCCGGGGTACGGGGCATGGGTTGCCGGGTAGCTGAGTGCTAGTGTAACGTACTTATGAATTTTATATAATTTATTAGGTGATTTAAGCTATAATGTATTAATGAATTGGTTGAAGTCCTATAGTTTGATAAGAAAAATCAGCATGCATAGGATAATCCTCGAGATGCACAACAAGGTAATTCAAGGCAAACGTTGTCATGATAAGGTGTCAAGAACTTTGGTGACGCAGGGTGTTCAGGAACCGTCCGATCTTCCTCGAGATGCGCACACACGCTAGATTAAAACACAACTATATATATCACATTGATCGATCAACATGCAAAGAGGGAAAACGGTTTCATCAAATCGTTGGGAGATTTTGTGAGAGAAATCGAAGTTTTGGAGGGACGAAATCGAGCTTGAAGAGGGAAATCCGAGCCTCACAACATCGATCTAAGGTAATCTCTACCATTTTAATGGAAATTTTTGATAAAAATGTGATTAAAATGGGTTGTGGTGAATTCGGATTTTATTATTTTTACTGGTTTTAGGAGGTCAATTTGGTGTTCTTGAGGTTTAGTTTGATGAATCTTATCAATTGGGATCAAATTTGTGGAAAATTGAAGTGATTTGGTAAAATTTTGGGTTTATTTGCATGTATGTTGATCCGAAAATTTGATGTTGTTTGGGTTGATTTGAGGGAAAATTTAGAGGTTTTGGAGGTCTCCAATGGAGTGAAATGGAAGAGAAATCGAGAGGAGAGTGAAGAAGAAGCAAGAAGAAGAAATGAAAAAAAAAAAAAGAAAGAAACCGAGGCGCCGGTGCGCCTCTGGTGGAGGAAGAAGAAGGGAGGGGGCACGCACGCGTGCGTGCGTGCGTGCACCCTGGGCCGGGCGGGCCGGCCAGCCCATCCCGGGTGGGCCGGGCCAAACCGCCCACAGCCCAACCCGGGTGGGCACGGACCCGACCCGACCGGACCAGAGGGGCCGAACCGGCCGACCCGGTTGGGTCGGGTCGACCCGGTTCGGGGGACCCACATATATTATTTAAATAATATATTTAAATAATATTTTTATTTATTAAAAAAAAAAAAAAAAACAGCTTTAAATTCGGAAAATAGGAAAAATAGGAAAAAAATATCGAAAAAATTGGGAAAAATTCTAGAAAAATATAGAAAATTTGAAAAAGGTAGAAAAGTAGGTACGGGACTTTTCGGGTATTTTTGGAACCCCGACATTGTTCGGAAGAGGTACCACAACTGCAAAATGGAATATATGATATAATATTATAAGTGTGTTATTAATAATATAAAACACTATAAATGGACTTCGTGGATCGGGGAACCATAGCTCGGGCATAGGAGAGCTAGGCGGGTCGGATTGACGGTCCGGGAGTCGGAGTGCGTAGTTACAGGTGCGTAAAACCCTTGAGAATGTTACACTTTAATTCATGCGTGGTTTGTCCATATGAATGATGTGTTTATTCATTAGTTTATTTATCGCCTTGTTACATATTTTGGTTGCCATGTTATGCACTCGCGATTATGTGTTGGACGGTGTTTGATGTGTTCACATTGTCGGAGGTTAATCGAGATGGTCGTGGTACGGAATTGAGTAGGCTAGGTTGTAGCGCGTGTCTCGGGCATAGCCGGTGAATAGCTACCCGAGCAATGGGGTGCACGTGTCCGGTGGGTTGTGATTTGTTCCGGTCCACCGTTAGTAGTTTGGGTGTGGTCTAGGCTTGATGTGCTCACTAGGGGCATCCGAATCTACGAAGTATGATCTAGTTTGGTTAGACTCCGTCACACTTCTATCTAGTTTTCTTATAAATGATATCGTGGTTGGACCAGATTTCTCGAATGGTGTGTTATTTCTACTCATGTGTGTGACCGAATGGTTTTATTTTGATATCTTGTTTACGACCACCATAGGAATATGATTCCTGTCGTCGGGGTCATTGTAACGGCCCGGCCTTGCCCGGCTGCTGGCATAGCATAGCCGGCCGAGACGCACGAGCGGTGTGCCGCCCATAGACAAAGCCGCACACATCCATCCACCCCCTGCTGTGTGGTCTTTCGCCCCCCGAGGTTCGAACACGAGACACAGGGATAAGTACCCAGGTTTCTCGAACCTTGTACCACTGAGCTAGGAGGACTTCCCAGGAGGTCACCCATCCTGGTACTACTCTCGCTCAGGCACGCTTAACTGCGGAGTTCCGATGGGATCCGGTGCCTTCGTGCTGAACCAGCTCAGTGGTACAAGGTTCGAGAAACCTGGTACTTATCCCTGTGTCTCGGTTCGAACCTCGGGGGCGAAAGACCACACAGGGGGCGTGGATGGTGTGCGGCTTCGTCTATGGGCGGCACACCGCCGTGCGGCCCAATGCGGCAGCTATGCTAAGCCAGGGCCGGGCGGCCGGGCCGTTACATAAAAAGCGCCTTTTTATGTAACGGCCCGCCGCCCCCGGCCTGCTTGGCATAGCCGGCCCCGGGCCGCACAGACGGTGTGCCGCCCATAGACGAAGCCCGCACACCATCCACGGCCCCTGCTTTGTGGTCTTTCGCCCCAGGTTCGAACTCGAGACACAGGGATAAGTACCCAGTTTCTCGAACCTTGTACCAATGAGCCGGTTCGAAGACGAAGGCACCGGATCCCATCGAACTCCGCGAGCTTAAGCGTGCCTGAGCGAGAGTAGTACCAGGATGGGTGACCTCCTGGGAAGTCCTCCTAGCTCAGTGGTACAAGGTTCGAGAAACCTGGGTACTTATCCCCAGGTCTCAGGTTCGAACCTTGGGGGGCGAAAGACCACAGCAGGGGGTCAGTGGATGGTGTGCGGCTTCGTCTATGGGCGGCACACACGCTCGTGCGGGTCCAACGGCTATGCCGTAGGGGGCAAGGCGGGCTCAGTATGTTTATTCATTTGTTTATTTATCGCCTTGTTACATATTTTGGTTGCCATGTTATGCACTGCGATTATGTGTTGGTATCAGAGCAAGGTCGATAGGGCTCTGAATTAAATAAAGTAAATAAAAGAGCATAAATTTTAAAACAAATTAGATGTGGAAACCCGATGAATTGCCTAGAACTTCTAGTTGGGAAGCAATAAGAAATGGGTGGTTAACAGAGTTATATGTATGTGTTATGATTCTACTGTGTATTATATATGTATACGTATATCATGGAGGATCACATACGACGCACGTTTTTTTTTTTTTTTTTTTTTTTTTTTTTTTTTTTTCTGCGCGATCAGCATGGATGGACGGTCTACTATACCCTCGAGAGACGAGACAAGTTTGGCATTGTTATTAGGAGTCCGCAAGCTACAGGTGAGCTTGGAGGATCGACTTACGACCCAGAAGTTCAGATGACAGAAGTACTCCGAATATTACGGGACCAGGGCCTGCCGGATTCGAACCAGCGACCTAAGGATTAATTTGACAGGGATCACCCACATATATTATTTAAATAATATATTTAAATAATATTTTTATTTATTTAAAAAAAAAAAAAAAACAGTTTAAATTGCTGGAAAATAGGAAAAAAAAATAGGGGAAAAAAATATCAGAAAAATTGGGAAAAATTCTAGAAAAATATAGAAAATTAGAAAAAGGTAGAAAAGTGGTTTCAGGATTTTTCGGGTATTTTTGGAACCCCGACATAGCCCGGGAGAGGTGTACCACAACTAAAAATTTGTAAATTTTTATAAAATAACATAAAATTATAGAATATGTTCTCAAAAAGTATAAAACACTATAAATGGACTTCAGGGACCGGGAAACCATAGCTTGGACATTGGGGAGCTAGGTGGGGCATACTGACGGGTCCGAAAAGTCGGAGTGCGTATTTTCGGGTACGTAAAACCCAACTGAACACCACTACTGCATTTACTTATTTATTTCCATTGAGCTTTATTTCCTTGAAAATCTGTGATTTATATTCCTACTGGGACGGTCGAGTTTTCCCGTCTATGTATCCGAAGGTTGTGCGGTCGCTTGCTAGGTGTGTGGTCTAGGACACAGTGGTAGAGTCGATGGTACAGAACCACGACAGGGCTCCTGATCCTCAGCACACATCTTGTATAGCTGGTGCACAATCATTTGTTTATCTTGTGTTTATATTCATGCGATGAGCTTTGAGCAGTTGTCTGCATTTACCTTCTATTCCGCATGTTTGGTTAACACTATTTACTTGTTCCATTTATATTCTTAAATTATAATGCACGGTGGTTTTCCTTGGGATTTTACTTACTGGGCTCGCCATCTGCCTTTTGTGGTGGCTAAGCTCAATGGAAATAAATAAGTAAATGCAGTAGTGGTGTTCAGTTGGGTTTTACGTACCCGAAAATACGCACTCCGACTTTTCGGACCACAAGACGCGCCCACCTAGCTCCCCAATGTCCAAGCTATGGTTTCCCGGTCCCTGAAGTCCATTTATAGTGTTTTATACTTTTTGAGAACATATTATATAATTTTATGTTATTTTATAAAAATTTACAAATTTTTAGTTGTGGTACACCTCTCCCGGGCTATGTCGGGGTTCCAAAAATACCCGAAAAATCCCGAAACCACTTTTCTACCTTTTTCTAATTTTCTATATTTTTCTAGAATTTTTCCCAATTTTTCTGATATTTTTTTCCCCTATTTTTTTTTCCTATTTTCCAGCAATTTAAACTGTTTTTTTTTTTTTTAAATAAATAAAAATATTATTTAAATATATTATTTAAATAATATATGTGGGTCCCCCGAACCGGGTCGGACCCGACCCAACCGGTCGGCCGGTTCGGCCTCTTCAGGCGGGTCCGGGTCGGGCCGGCCCAGCCCACCCGGTTGGGCCAGGGCGGTTGGCCCGGCCACCGGGATGGGCTGGGCGGCCCAGCCGACCCGGGGGTGCACGCACGCGCACGCGCGCGTGCCCCCCTTCTTCTTCCTCCCCCACTGAGAGCGCACCGGCGCCTCAGTTCTTCATCTTTTTCATCTTCATTTTTTTTTTTTTTTTTTTTTTTTTTTTTTTTTTTTTTTTTTTTTTTTCCATCGATCTTCTTCTCTTCCCTACTCCTCTCGATTCACCTTTAATCTCAATCCATAGGAGACCTCCAAAACCTCTAAATTTCACCATAAAACCCCAAAAACAAACTCCAAATTCTCGGATCAAAATATATGCAAATAACCCAAAAATTTATCAAATCACCTCAATTTTCCATAAATTCGATTTCCAATCGAAATGGTTTATCAAACCAACCTCAAACATACCAAATTTAAACAAAAACGGTGATGAATTCACTCGAAATCACAATTTCACTCAAATACCCATTTTAATGGAAAATCAAGAACAATGAGGGATTTATTACCTTGTATCTCCGTGTTGGCGTCTAAATCACCTCTCCAAAGCTCGAATCTACTCTCCCCAAAGATCGGATCTCTCACTGATCTCCCCAACGAATTTTTGGAAACAATGGCTTAGTTTGCATGTTCGATCCATCGATATTGTGCATATATATAGTTGGGTTTTTAATCTAGCGTCTGTGTGCATCTCGAGGAAAATCGGACGGTTACTGATCACCTTGCGTCACCAACTTCCTAGAGACTTATCAAGACACCATCTAGCCTTGAATCTCATTGTTGTGCATCTCGAGGCTTATCCTAAGTGTACGATTATTCGGTTCAAACTATAGGATTTTATTTACTCCAATTTGGTTTAATTTATAACACCTATTCTAGTCATCAATAAATTCTATAAATTTGTGAATATGGTCACACTAATTCCCCGACCACTCGGCACCCCGTGCCCCGTGTCCGGCACGCTTCCCGAGGCGGTCCCACACTTAGTGTACCCAATTTTTATTTCCTTACCTTAGCTTAAGACTAATATATTTGCATTTAATTATATAAAATCCTCAACCATAGCATGTTTAATAATTTAAATCTAATTAGCCCCAACGCCCGGCCTCACTGCTACTAAACCCCGCGTTGGTGCGTTCACCGAACTAAAACCCCGGCTCACAACTTGCCCGGCAATAATTTACACACATGTGATGTTTATATAAATATTAAATTCCCACATCACAATAATAGACATACAACATGCACAAATAACATAATATAACCTGGGTACTCATATTCGAGTCGACCCAAATTTGTCCACGTAACGCCCGAATTACTCGTTAATCCTCGTTAACACTAATCCCGATTAAATTAATTTGGGCCGTTACAATTCTTCCCAACTAGGAGAATTTCGTCCTCGAAATTGAATAATCCCGAGTAACATCCGGTTCATCAGCTTATATATTGTGTGAACTCTAACATTTAATTGAACTCACTTCAAATGCGTCAGGACTCCACCAGGGTGCGTATCAATTGGTCCTTCACTCAGAATCATTTCCATCCGAGATTCCACCAATGTGCGTATCAATTGGTCCTTCACTCAGAATCTTTTCCGTCTGAGATTCCACCAATGCGCGTATCAATTGGTCTTTCACTCAGAGTCTTCTCCATCTGAGATTCCACCAATGGTACAGCCCACTAGCCATTCACCTCACGCATGTTCTATCTTGTGTGAATAATGTCTCTGGTGACTCTGTCTGATCGTCGCTAATATCCGCAACTGTCTTGATTTCAAGATAACTGTACCTTCTGACCTTGCCAACTCTATAGCTTAGTCTTCCGCAATATCTATCTGCATACTTCTTTTGCTTGTCTTGTGCTGCTCGAAACTCTGACGAATTTGTCGAATCTTCTCTGTGTGATCAACAACTATCTCCGGCCCAATCGTAACTGTATCTTCCGGCTCTGTCCAACACGCTGGTGACCTGCAGGGCCTCCCATACAACGCCTCATAAGGTGGCCTCTCGATACTAGCCTGATAGCTGTTGTTGTAGGCAATTTCACAAAGTGGTAAGTAATCCTCCCACGAACCTCCAAACTGCAGAATACAAGCCCAACCTGTCCTCTAAAATCCGTATCAATCTCTTTTTGACTGGCCATCTGTTTGAGGATGATACGCCGTGCTAAACTGCAACCTAGGGTCAAACTGCTCCTGCATCGCTCCTCAGAATCCCGAAATAAACCTGGGATCCCTATCAAATACAATGGAAATCGGCACCCCATGCAGTCTAACGATCTCAGCTCGAACAGTCTGGTCAACTGAGGAAACGTGTATCGCATCGGAACTGGTATGAAGTGCGTCGATTTAGTTAGTCTGTCTATCACCACCCATATCGCATCGTGTCGCCTAGACGTCTACGGTAATCCACTGACAAAATCCATGGTAAGGTGTTCCCATTTCCATTGAGGAATGGGTAACGGCTGCAGCAATCCGCTTGGTCGCCTGTGCTCCGCCTTTACCTGCTGACATATATAACACCCTTGAACATATTCACCAACATCAGCCTTCATCCCCGGCCACTAAAACAATCACCGCAAGTCATGGTACATCTTGGTTCTGCCCAAATGAACTGTGTATCGCGACCGGTGAGCATCCTCCAATATACTGTCTCGTCTCTCTGACACGGCTGATACCCATAGTCGACCTCGATGCAGCAAATATCCATCAGATGTCTCCGCCCAATCAGTGCACTCGGGATCCCGTGCCAATCCACTGAACCGCCCATAAAGCCCATCAGCTCTCTGACACTCCGATACCCGTTCTAGTGACACTGTCGGTACCCTCATCTGACCACAATCTGTAGATGCTGCATAACCGAAAGGTCTGACATGCTCATAACTGACGCCATCTCCAACAGTCCCATGTGTCGAGTCTCGGTCTGACTGTCAACCTCGCATCTGCTCAATGCACCAGCCACTACATTAGCCTTTCTGGAATGATATTCGATCGTGAAGTCATAGTCCTTCAGCAGCTCTAACCATTTCCTCTGACGCCTATTAAGATCTTTCTGTGTGAACATGTAGCGTAGACTCTGATGGTCAGTGTAAAGCATAAACTCCTCTCCGTAGAGGTAGCGTCTCCAAGCCTTCAGCGCAAACACAACTGCTGCAAGCTCCAAATCGTGTACAGGGTAGTTACACTCATATTATTATGTTTGAATAAAACAACCTTCTCAATAATATATCTATCCCATACATATATTTTATAGCACAAATCCTTAGGCTTCATTTAATTATAACCAAAAACAACTTGATAGTCTTCATACATAACACAACTCGCATGTTGTTTTTACCATAATTTACACAAAAATATAGTTGACACTTTATTGTCAGTGCCCTAACCTATGGTTCAGATACGATCTGAACCCGGAATTCGAACACGCAACGGCTCTACAAATATCGGTGCCATCAAGATCAATGCGCACTCCCAATGTATATGTCCCTCAACTCCACAGTGAGTACATCTCTGAACATGTCGCGGTCTCTCCTGTGAACCACCGGTACCTGATGTAGCAAAACTAGGCGCATATGGTGTCCTCGTCGTGGTAGCTGGTCGCTGCATGCTCTCACTCCTCACCGGCTCGTATTGTCCGTCCCGAACATCTCTAAGTCGTGACTTCTTTGCAGCTTGTCGTCGTCGTCTCCTTTGATACTCTGCAGCTGCGGCTGCCGGTGTCTGGCAAACAACATTCAGATGCCCTCTCTGTCCACATCTATAACATTTGCGCCTCTCTCTCCTCCCGCCGCTTTTCACTTGGATCTCGACCCGACTCCAATCCTCTCGACCCCTATCCGGTGTCTTTGCTGATGATCTTTGTTGTCGCTGCTTGCTCGACAGTGCGAGTGCGATGGTATACACTACATGCCCCTCATCTCTTCTCTCGCGCCCTGGATGCCTATCCCGTCGACCCCGTTGATCCCGTCTCTCGTCTCACAAACGGTCTCCCTCGTCTCTAACTTCGGTGTACCTCTGCTCCGTACTTTGCTCCAAAACTCGCCCGCCCGCTCTCTTGTACTCGCAAATCCCTGTCGATCATTTCCCTCATATAACCTCGGGTAAAGTCGTCGCTCTGATGGCTCAGTCGTGAGTGATGCAGCCATTTCTGAAATCGCGGTGCCCTGGTCCCGTAATATTCGGAGTACTTCTGTCATCTGAACTTCCTGGGCTGTAAGTCGATCCTCCAAGCTCACTGTAGCTTGCGGACTCCTAATAACAATGCCAGCTTGTCTCGTCTCTGAGGGTATAGTAGACCGTCCATCCATGCTGATCTGCACCGAAAAAAAAAAAAAAAAAACGTGCGTCGTATGTGATCCTCCATGATATACGTATACATATATAATACACAGTAGAATCATAACACATACATATAACTCTGTTAACCACCCATTTCTTATTGCTTCCCAACTAGAAGTTCTAGGCAATTCATCGGGTTTCCACATCTAATTTGTTTTAAAATTTATGCTCTTTTATTTACTTTATTTAATTCAGAGCCCTATCGACCTTGCTCTGATACCAACTGAAACGACCCCAAATTTTCGTGGCCGCTCTGTGGCTTTCCGTTTCCCCTGCTCGTGCACCGGAAACACCTGCCACGTCACTCGTCTATCCAACTAATTCAAAAACTCTTAAGTTTTATGCCATTTAATTTAGTAGTTTACAATTTACAGCGGAAGTTTTAAGATATCACCAAAAGAGCATTATATGAAGGTAACTTATTCAACCTATAGTGGAAAAACCCTGAAGTACTCAGTATATAGGCGACAACTGCCATCAGTAAATGTTTATATACCAGTACTGAAGATGTAATAACCACAAGTTCCCAATAATAATAATTCAAAATAATTTAATACTAATACACATACCAGTAGGTCCTCGACAGTGGACAAGTAAAGATTTTGTCGCCGTGATCTCCTTGCCCCTACTGATACACAAGGTCTGCGCTCAGCCACCACAAAAGGCAGATGGCGAGCCCAGTAAGTAAAATCCCAAGGAAAACCACCGTGCATTATAATTTAAGAATATAAATGGAACAAGTAAATAGTGTTAACCAAACATGCGGAATAGAAGGTAAATGCAGACAACTGCTCAAAGCTCATCGCATGAATATAAACACAAGATAAACAAATGATTGTGCACCAGCTTATACAAGATGTGGCTGTGAGGATCGAGCCCTGTCGTGGTCCGTACCATCGACTCTACCACCGTGTCCTAGACCACACACCTAGCAAGCGACCGCACAACCTTTCGGATACATAGACGGAAAACTCGACCGTCCCGGTAGGAATATAAATCACGATTTTAAGGAAATAAAGCTCAATGAAAATAAATAAGTAAATGCGACGAGTGGTGTTCATTGGGTTTTACGTACCCGAAAATACGCACTCCGACTTTTCGGACCGTCAAGATACGCCCCACCTAGCTCCCTAATGTCCAAGCTATGGTTTCCCGGTCCCCGAAGTCCATTTATAGTGTTTTATACTTTTTGAGAACATATTCTATAATTTTATGTTATTTTATAAAAATTTACAAATTTTTAGTTGTGGTACACCTCTCCCGGGCTATGTCGGGGTTCCAAAAATACCCGAAAAATCCCGAAACCACTTTTCTACCTTTTTCTAATTTTCTATATTTTTCTAGAATTTTTCCCAATTTTTCTGATATTTTTTTCCCCTATTTTTTTTTCCTATTTTCCAGCAATTTAAACTGCTTTTTTTTTTTTTTTTTTTTTTTTTTTTTTTTTTCCATCGATCTTCTTCTCTTCCCTACTCCTCTCGATTCACCTTTAATCTCAATCCATAGGAGACCTCCAAAACCTCTAAATTTCACCATAAAACCCCAAAAACAAACTCCAAATTCTCGGATCAAAATATATGCAAATAACCCAAAATTTATCAAATCACCTCAATTTTCCACAAATTCGATTTCCAATCGAAATGGTTTATCAAACCAACCTCAAACATACCAAATTTAAACAAAAACGGTGATGAATTCACTCGAAATCACAATTTCACTCAAATACCCATTTTAATGGAAAATCAAGAACAATGAGGGATTTATTACCTTGTATCTCCGTGTTGGCGTCTAAATCACCTCTCCAAAGCTCGAATCTACTCTCCCCAGCACTGGATCTCTCACTGATCTCCCCAACGAATTTTTGGAAACAATGGCTTAGTTTGCATGTTCGATCCATCGATATTGTGCATATATATAGTTGGGTTTTTAATCTAGCGTCTGTGTGCATCTCGAGGAAAATCGGACGGTTACTGATCACCTTGCGTCACCAACTTCCTAGAGACTTATCAAGACACCATCTAGCCTTGAATCTCATTGTTGTGCATCTCGAGGCTTATCCTAAGTGTACTGATTATTCAGTTCAAACTATAGGATTTTATTTACTCCAATTTGGTTTAATTTATAACACCTATTCTAGTCATCAATAAATTCCATTTATATTCTTAAATTATAATGCACGGTGGTTTTCCTTGGGATTTTACTTACTGGGCTCGCCATCTGCCTTTTGTGGTGGTGAGCGCGCGACTTAGACACTGTGTATCGTAGGGGCAAGGGCAAGAGATCACGGCGACAAAATCTTTACTTGTCCACTGTCGAGGACCTACTGGTATGTGTATTAGTATTAAATTATTTTGAATTATTATTATTGGGAACTTGTGGTTGTTACATCTTCAGTACTGGTATATAAACATTTACTGATGGCAGTTGTCGCCTATATACTGAGTACTTCCGGGTTTTTCCACTATAGGTTGAATAAGTTACCTTCATATAATGCTCTTTTGGTGATATCTTAAAACTTCCGCTGTAAATTGTAAACTACTAAATTAAATGGCATAAAACTTAAGAGTTTTTGAATTAGTTGGATAGACGAGTGACGTGGCAGGTGTTTCCGGTGCACGAGCAGGGGAAACGGAAAGCCACGGAGCGGCCACGAAAATTTGGGGTCGTTTCAATAACCAATCCACAAACTTCAAACACTAAACCGTAACTACAACTCGCTTTGAATTACAACTGAACAATAATTGAGACCTTTATGACTTCATGTTGATACTATCCGACGTCGGGAAAAGGTTTCCTCGGCATGGCATGGCCGAAAAAACACTTCGCCTAGTCGAAGTTTAACACACGCATGTAAGCAAGGATAGTTGAACTCAACACGACGTAAAGTCCCAACAAACTACCATGGTCACCACTATCCAAACTCACGAAAGAGTTATGAGACACCAGCAACATCATGGAGTGATCTCCGACGGTATATCAGACATGAAGAATAAGACCAGCAGCACCGCCACAATGGTGTTTCCAGCGAAGAGAAATACAACAACAATACATGAAATAATGGATGCACACACAACCACCGCCGCTGTTTTGCTTGCTCCGGGGATCGGAGGCACCCACATGATCATGGAAGAGTCCCTGACATTTCCCCACATCACGATAGTCAACAGTGGTGGCGCCGCCTAACCAGGAGGTCTAGCGGCAACGAAGTCCCATAAAACAGGGCATGTAACCACAACAGTTAACGTCGACACCACCAACATATATACAATGAACCAAAGACACACCGGGGACGGAGGGGCTTTGGTGGGCCATGAGGTTCCATCCCTAATCGTCCTCGACCACCGCCAATCCCCTAACAGCGAACAGGATGCTTAGACACGAAGAAAATGCTTGAATCAACACCATAAACTCCACTACTGCTCCACCGTGAATTGAGGTGCTCTGAGACTGGTGAAGCTCTGGTGATGCACCAGGAACAACCTCTGACCAGCCTTCGATCATTGCATCCTCCACAGCCGTGACAACAACGAGAAACACCCAAACAGACGTAAAAAAATACAGTTACGCAAGAGGGAGAAAGAAAGAAAGAGAAAGAGAAAGAGAGTAGGACCTGACTTCAGCGATCGGAGAGCAACTCCGGTCACACAGATCGGTGACTTGCTCAGCCAGAAAGGGAGGAGGAAGAGAGAACCGACCGAGAGGGAGAGGAGTGAACAAAAATAAGAAAAATCGATTTGAGGGAGAAAGTAAAGTGTGTAGTTGGTGAGGTGAACATCCATCACATATCACACACGCATCTCGAGACCGAATCCAACATCCCTTTTTATTAAGTTGTGTCACTTTAATAAATCTCAAATTTGTTCCTTCATTTTAACCCGAGTGTTATTTAGTTAACCAACTCCCCGAGTCCTAACAATGCTCCTCTGTCTGTATTTCTCCGTCACGTGAGTAGTCTCGCCTTGTCTCGTCAAGTAATTATTTAATTATCAAAAAATTCATTTATTTGTATTTTTACTGTGTTTTAAGTTCCCCGTGTACTCAAAACCTAACTGTCGGTACCTGCTCGTCCAGTTTTCCTACTCATTTACCGACTTCATTGTCCGGTCACTCAAATACGAGTATAAATACGTAATACACATCATCATTCACAAATAGCCAAATTTGCGGGTCGTTATATCACGCTTAATGTTCAATCGTACTAGTCTCAATCTTTAGATAGATTGGAAACATACAAGTGACATTGATCATGTCAATTCACTTGGACTTGGCTATTTAATAATCTAACACATCGAGGGATCCACTGATATCTTTCTCTTTACGATAGCGACAAATTCTTTCTTGATTACACACCTTCACATATTGCTCACATGATAACCAATCACAATCTTTATAATCGTCTGGTTAAAGACAATGTTTGATTGTGTTAAATTACCATGCTCCTAATATTGAAGTCTATGATAATTTCAAGTCGAAGGACTAAATGATATACCTATCAAGAGTAACACCTATGACTTAATCCATGTGGTGTTCTTATAATGGGTTGGTCCTGTACTTTGTTCCTTAACAAGTACTAATGATCTGGATTCGTATCCCTATATGCATGATCATCACATGACTATCAATTAAGACTAACACTAGTCTTAATTCATTATAGTTCACAGTATAATGACCGACTAGGGACATTTTAGATATTTCAACAAATACCCATAGATCTTATTATAAGGTAAACATGTAATCAGTTAAAATAAAACAACAAATGAAAAACCTCTGTTAACTAAAATTGTAAGATAAACAATGTTTATAGATTGACCTAGGGCACATTCCCCAACAGTAACAACCGGTGCTAATGATACCTGAGTAGTAAGTGCAACAGTAACCACCTTCTGACCCCTGATATACTCCATAATCTCTGACATCTGAGCCTAATACAGGACCTGGTGCTCCGTGACCCTTCTACGATAACAACCGCAGAGTCAACGCCTCTCTAGTGGGGTCACTAATCTCACTAACCTCTAGCTGTGTCATCGGCTGAGTAGCAGTAGGAGATTGTCTGTCCATCTCAATCTGCACCGCAAAATGTGCATCGGATCAGCCTCAGTATATACGTATACATATGTATTATACAATCAAAACATATCACGTATATATAAACCTGAAACTACTCGCCTCACATCACTTTCCAACTAGGATTTGTTGGGAAATGTGCCCTAGGTCGATCCATTAACAGTTTTTATGAATACATTTTAGCTAATAAAATAGAGGATTTCATTTGCTGTTTATTATAATTGATTTACATGTTTACATTATAATAAAATCCATAGGTATTTACAGAAATATCCTAAATGTCCCTAGTCGATTATTATACTGGGAACTATAATGAATTAAGACTAGTTTGAGTCTTGATTGATGATCATACGATGATCATACGTATAGGAATACGAATCAAGATCATGAGTACTTGTTAGGGAATAAAGTACTGAACCGACCCGCTATGAGAACATCATATGGATTAAGTCATAGTTGTTTCTCATGATAGGTATATTTTTCAGTCCTCTGACTTGAGATTACCAGAGACTTCAACATTAGGAATACAATGATTTGACGCAATCAAACATTGTCTTTAACCGGACGATTATAAAGGTTGTGATTGGTTACTTGTGTGAATAATGTGGTGAAGTTGTGTAATCGAGATAGAATTTGTCCCTCTCATATAAAGAGAGATATCCAATGGATCCCTCGATGTGTTAGATCAAAAGGCCTAGTCTAAGTGAATTGATATTGATCAATGTCACTTAGATATTTTCAGTCTACCTAGAAATCGAGACTAGTACGATTGAACATGTTGGATGACAATTCCATGCCTTATGTTTGATCAAAAGGATATAGTATGACAAAAGGATGTTATATACACTATTGATTAGGTTGTATCGATTTGATATTCGTACAACTTGGGTAGTCATAATGTCTTGCTAGAGGCTTCTTATGACTTGTATACCAAAATGTGTTTTGGTACACTGCCAACATTGTATGAGCCTATTGGGTCGCACACTGAGAATGATTTTGCGAGATTTTAAGATGGTTCAGAAAAATAAATTTTATATGATAAAATTCATGATAGAAATGTCCTTGTAGTGTATTACACTTATACTTCTTTAAGTAGGGGTATATGTGTAATTTACTTAACCGTCTATATACAAGGGTTGTATAAATAGACGCTTTGAGTTAGAATACAAGTACGAAAGATTTAAAAAGGGCTGAAACTCTATTTTCGTTTTAAGAAATGACTTAGGGTTTTTTGGTATGCTCTGGATTGTTTTGAAGAGAAACAAAAAGGTTTGGTATTCTCTTGAAGCTAGCACTTCAAATCTCGGCCGCCGTTCGTGTGTGGACTGCTGATGGAGGGCGTTCGTTGTTGGCAGTGCCTTAGAGATCGATTAACCTTCAGAAAGGTATATTGCGAGTGAGGTATGATTAAGTTTTCATAGTATAAACGTGTTTTAATGGAATCATATTCGGATCCTGTTGGGGTTTTTCTCAAAATAGTTTTAAAATCTCCGCTGTGCATGAACCCCAAAACCCAATAGGATTCTAGGCATTTCTTTTGGGTTTCCACATCTAAAGTTTATTAAAGTTTATATTCTTGTTTAATTCCAAACCAAGCCCTAGGTTCCATAAACCTAGACTCTTATACCAAATATAGCAGCCCCAAAATCTGAGGCCCACTACATCATGCGTCGCTGGCCCATAACCCTACCTAAACCATCCTAACTATGTCTCATGCGCACCAAATCATCTGTCAAATATATTACTGCTAACTTTCCTCTTCATTAATGAAATAAGTTAGCATAGGGACTCATTTTTCATCTGTTCGAACCTCAAAATATTTAGTGGAAGACTTACAAAAGTAAACCAAATAAAAGAGCATTTTTCCTAGAGTGGAAAACCCATCAAAGTAATCATCAACATATATATATATATATATATCAATCCATGTCCATGAAAACATCAAAAAGAAGGACTTCAATAGGTCATATACAATCCAAAATCTTTCATGTCCCATAAAACCAACAAAAAACAAATAATATAATCAAACATACAAGTAGGGAATAGCTGTAAATTACATGAAGTCCTCAAGCTTACCCTTCCCTCTGCTTGTACCGGGGTCTACACTTAGCCATCACAACAAAACAGATGACGAGTCCAGAGTGAGTAATCCTAAGGAAATTTATCGTGCAAATAATATAAATAAATGTTGGAATCAAAAGACTATTAAGTAAACATGCAGAAGAAAATAATCAGGCAACTAGGAAGGACCCTCGCATGTATATCTAATAGCAATGAAATCAATGTGCGTGCACAATCTAGGTCAGACTAGCACCATACTTCGGAATATCACCTAGGCACCGCTAGAGAGTAAACTCGAACTGACTGAAATCCCTGTTGTCTGCTCGGTAGCCGTATACCACAGCGCACTGACATGAGTATAGGAAAAATCAGCAGTCGGGTCGACAATCCACCGACATACCCCATATAACACATGCTTGGCCTAGTGTGCCACAATGCCAATGCAATAGAATAACCGACAGGAGTAAACTCTACCGACCGTAAATAAATACTAAAATTAGAATAATTGAAATAACTAGACAAGAATTCAAATAATTAAATAATAAATACTCAATGAATTTCAGTTGGGATACAATACACCTCAAACCATATTCCACTAGCGTTAATGTCTAATGCACGCCTCAACCTCGTGTCAACTACCCGTTAAAACAACCTAAAACTGAATTCTCGTTAAATCTAATTAATTCCCCAAACTTCAGAAATCATTATTCAATACCAAATCCTTAATAAAAACAACCATTAATCTTTCCATATGGGTTATGTAAACCCCCAATATGCCAAATTATTTTTAAAACCTTATTTTATATTACTGTTCTGGATGTCGCTAGAGACACTGCCATAAATAAGAGCTTCACGCCGTCTTGGACGTCGTGAACAGACGCCATCACGCTCCATTCCCACGACGCTAATTAAAACGTGGGGTGGTGGTTTGCCTTTGATCTGGACACCGTAGTTGGTGTCATGGCCTCAAACTCCCAAGGCGCGCCTGGTGGCATCTGAGCTAGTAAAAGTTCCTAGGGTTCTCAAACCCCCTTGGCTCGTCGTCACAGTCCGCATTCATCCAAGCCACTCATCAAACATCCAAAATACCATAATTCATCAAAACCACTCGACCAAACACGTTCGAGACGCAAACCCTGAGTTTTCTTGCCAAAACCCTTAAATCCACTTAAAATTCATAAAAACAACCAAAAACAACACCACAACACCAGTTGTTGCATCAAATCATAACTTAAAACCATATCAACACCGTACAAACTGGTGTGCTCGATTTCTGACTATGAAACCCTCGTAAAAACTCGTGAAAATAGGTCTAAAACATAGAGAACGAGATGGAGATCGAAGATCTAACCTTGTATTCGATTCCTTCTTAATTTAGCACCTCCAAATGAGCTTCCAAATCTCATAAACTCTAACAAATTCTCCCAATTTTTGTCCAAGCTTATGTGAAGAGAGAGAAAAGATGGTAAAGAATGAATTTTGGAGATATTTATACTAAAATTTCATCACATGTGTCAACCCAATCCCTAGACACCTTTTAATGGTTAAGATGAGGTCAATCGGTCCACTATGTATGACTGCACGTGTGACTTAAACCCTCACACACATACTTCTCTTGACAATCAAACAAATCCTCGAGTGTTCCAACACCCAGTCCCAAACTGTTCCTCACATCCAACGCGTACACTCACGCCACTCACGTATATACGACATTTTATATTAATTATTTAGTGTATTTTATCATTTATTGTGTCCATATGAAACCTCAGCCTAGTGTACTAACCATTTGCCTCCCCGGTTCCCACATCTACACGTTACCCAAAGCAAATACCTGTCAAACTGTCTCGCTCGGCATATACATTATAAACATACAACATTGCGACGCAAGTAACCTAGTTTGAGCAAATACATCATAAAATACAACAAAAACACACAAAACGAACTGTATACCTAATCTAGGCGTGCTACATCCTCGAACGTCCGAGCTGTTGTCCACGTCTGTAATGACAAATAACGACAATTAATAATTTTTGCTGTTAGAAAGAACATGATAGATGTAGGAAGAAGAAAATGATACAAGTTCATGCATAGTAAAAAAAATAAATAAACAAAATAATACTTTTCAAAATTTGTGTTGCCTCCTAATATTGCTTTTGTTCGAAGTTTTTAGCTCGACATGGTATGAGTCTATCAATCAGTATATACTGGTTTTGCAAGTGATACATCCTCCACATTTTGACTTGGGAAGTCTTCATAGAAGATCTTCAATTTGTGGTCGTTCAATTTAACAGCATTACCAGTCTCCAAACTCTGAATCTCCATTGCACTGTGATCATACACTGCAATCACCACATAAGGTCATGTCCACCTCGATCTTAGCTCACGTACAAAAATCTTAAGATGTAATTGAAACAAAAGCAATTTCTAACTAACGCGAAAATATTTCCTAGAGATATTGCAATCATGGAACGTTTTGGTCTTTTCCTTATAAATTCATACATTTTCAAATGCATCGTTCCTAAATTTCTTCCAATTCTTGGAGAGTGAGCTTTCTCTCTTTTCCTGCTTCGCCAAACTTCATATTAAGTTCTTTCACAGCCTAGTAGGATTTATGCTCGAGCTCAACTGGCATGTGACAAGCTTTTCCAAACACAAGGCGGTAGGGGGACATTCCAATTGGCATTTTAAACGTTGTTTGTTAAGCCCATATCGCATCATCAAGACGTGTACTTCAATTTTTTAGAGTAGGATTCACTGTCTTTTCCAAGATAGATATTATCTTACTATTAGAGACCTCTACCTGGCCACTCATTTGGGGATGATACGTCGTAGACATTCTATGAGTGACATTGTACTTCCACAGAAAACTTTCAACCATACGGTTGCAGAAGTGAGTGCCTCTATCACTGATCAGGGCACGTGGGGGTACCAAATGTTGTAAAAAATATTGATTTGAGGAATTCACATACCACTTTAGAGTTATTAGTACAGGTAGCTTTAGATTTCACCCACTTAAACACGTAGTCCACCGCCAAAAGTATGTAAACATTACCAAATGACATTGGAAACGGTCCAGCGAAGTCTATACCCCAAATATCAAATATCTCACAAATATGAATCAGGGTAAGTGTCATTTGGTCCCGATGACCAAGGTTACCAGTTTTCTGATAGTTACGACAAGTTTTGGTGAACATGTGTGAATCATGAAAAATAGTAGACCAGTAAAACCCACTCTCAAGAAGTTTCCTAGCTGTCCTACGGGGACCAAAGTGGCCATCGCAGGCGTAAGTGTGGCAAAAAGCCAAGATGGAGTGACTCTCAATCTGAGAAACACAATGCCTGATAACCAGGTCTGAGCAAAATTTCCATAAGTGTGGGTCATTCCATACATAATACTTAGCATCGCTCCTAACTTTTTTCTTCTGAGCCTTCGAAAGATGAGGAGATAGCTCGCCAAAGGTGATATAGTTAACCAAATCGGCATACCAGGGAAGATGTTCCATAACAACATAGATGCACTCGTCCGGGAAATCATCCTTAAGAGGGGTAGGACATTCACCATTCTCAATCCTGCTGAAATGGTTTGCGACTAGATTATCTGCACCATTTTTATCTTTAATTGTGATGCCAAACTCTTGGAGTAGGAGTATCCATCTAATGAGCTTAGGTTTGGAATCCTTTTTACTCATTAGGTACTTCAAGGCTGCGTGATCAGAGTAAATAAAATCCTTGGTGTGACGGCCCCAAATTTCCAATGCATTTGGGTACGCCCGGCCTAGACCCGTGCAGGTCTCGAGTCGATACTCAGGGAGCCTAACGAGCCTAGTCAGCCTCCAATTAATCAATTTAAAAGTTTATGAAAGAGTTATTGCAATTATATGCAGCGAAAAAACTAAAAAAGTATTGGGAAATAACTCAATCAAACGAAAATTAGGAAATCTATATAAATGTGGAAACCCCGAGTGTTCATAGTATCCATCTCAAAAGTGATCCCCAGGTCAAAAACCAACACCGTATATATAAAACGTCATACAAAAGCAATAAGGATGAAACAGATCTAACCTAATCCTGAAGTCGCGTACTCTGAGAGGTCCTCAGAGATAATCACCGAGTACAGGGCTCTTGCCCTTGCCGCACTTCGGGATATCTGCACCCTCCGTCATAAACTAGACGGTGAGCAACAGAGAAAAATTGAAAGTAATACCAGAAGAAAATAACAGTAATTCACGAATATCAAAATAAAGCAGTCTAAATATCATGCAGTAATTAAAAGACAAGAACAATAAATAAATCAAAGTGCATGATAGGCAGACTGAAGAAATAAAAATCGAAAACATGCGTGTTCTAAAGAAACAAAAGAGGCAACAAGCGGTAAAACCATAGCATTCGAAAAGAGGACGCTGGCTCTTTTCGAGCAATGTCGCAACACTAGCGCAGCATTAGAGAAACACAGGCCTCCTAGCATACGAAAAGTGGACACTGGCTCTTCCCGGACAATGTTACGACACTAGCACAGCTTGATAAATGAAGGATACAGGCCTTAAGAATCACATCAACACGCTTATGCCAAGAACACACATACCAATGAATCAACAAAATAGGAATGCCAACAAAAAGAATCAACAAGCAACAATGAATGAAAATGAATTACATGCAATGTTCTTACTGGATTACTTTCGTACACAAGCTTTAGGGCAAGTGCACTTACCTGAACTATCGCAACCCGTGAAACAAACTTCGAGACTCTAGCACGTCTCCCACGATTTCTCGACTACCTGATAAGGATTTAAGTCCCAAATATTAGTTTAAGTCTTTGTATTTAATCTTATGGTAAGTCTTTATAAATTGGTTTTAGGATGATTTGTTTAGGCGATTCAAACCATTGAAAAAAGTTTCCTAATACGGTGAATATATCCCTACTTTCATAGGTTACGGGCTTTATCATCATTTTTGTCCATATTTGGGCTCTTTTTAGGCCCCATTATCAAGTCCAAAATCATTTATGTATTTTCTTTGTTGGGCCCTTGTTGGACCTAATTAATTAAGCTTATCTTTATATATTTTTCTTATATATTATATGTCATATTATATATTAGGTTTGTTGGGCCCTTATTGGGTCCCAACTCAAACCCACTTACGTTCACTTATAAGTGTCATGGGTCCTTATGAGTACTGTGTGCATTGGGCCTTTATTGGCCTTACACAAGTCCACAATTCATTTCTTTTTCTTACTTTTTTTTAGTTCACACATATGGTACACCCCAAACCCCAACCGTGGGGTGTACCACCCCTATTATGCACCCCAAATGTGGGGTGCACACACTCCATTACACCCCAACAGTAAGGTGTAAACACCACATTATTCGTACACACACCAGTAGTCTAATGCACACTACGCCCATTACATTGTTCACTGTCAAACCCCTCACGCACTCCACTAGTGGGTGTACACAGACCCATACCACCAGTTGGCTGTCCACCCCACACCATCATCACGCACCCCACCAGTCACCACACATACACCACAAGTCCAATCCACCCCAACAGTCCAAACCCCTGTCCAACCTACACCCCAACAGTGGTGTCGCCTCCAATCGGCTGTGGTCGAGGACGGTCCCACCGACCATGATGAAGCCCAAGGCTGAGCAGAGCACCGGCCGAGAGGGAAAGAGTGACACCGTGAGGGAGTGAGTGCCAAAAAAAACCGAGAGAGAGAAAGGAAGGGAGAGGGTTTACCTTCAGCTCGTCAACTCCATGAGTAGGAGAGTGGCGGTGATGGTGATCCCCGGGAGGAGAGTGACATGAACCGTGAGAGAGAGATGAAGCTGAGAGTGAGAGTGATAGAGTGGAGGCTATGACCGTGAGTGAAGAGAGATGGTGAGGGAGGAGACCGTGAGGGTGAGAGGGAGGAGAGTGAAACCGAGAGTGAGGAGATGGAAGGAAAGGTCGAGAGAGAGAGTGGTGGAGAGGAGGAGAGACCGAGAGGATGGGAGAGAAGTGAGGGCGGCGGTAGGGGGTAGAAAGGTTAAGGTTTGTTTGCAAACAACATATATATATATATATCAATTGGGTCAAAATGACCATTATACCCCTGGAGTTTGCTATAATTCCCTCTACATTTCATCTTAAAACATCCACACCTCTCGAGGTCAATCCCATGGCCCCTCAAATTAGAGTTATGTCATTTTAACGATCTCTTATATGTTCTCCAACACTTGACTCGTAAGTCACTTAGTTAACCAATTCCCGTATAAACCTCGTATTCCTCGATCCGTATTTCTCTGTTATACGTGTAGTCTTGCCTCATTTAGCCAAATAACTATTTAAATTATATGAAATTTTATTTATTTGTATTTTGACGATGTTTTACTCCCCTATTTAACTACGCGAAGCCTCACTCAAACTAGAATTTACCCGAACGACTCGAGACACGTAATGGACTATAATACTAATACACACATCATGGAAATATAAAATCACCTCAGTGTCGACTCCCAACGTTCGAGATACCGTCTAGTATCACGTAGCCGGTTCACGGTCCTAACAAGTGCGACACAAGTCGAATTAAAATTTGAGGGTTGTTACACTTGGTTACCATAAGATAAAGCCGAAAATTCTCAAGCGTGAAGATAACGACAAGGAGCTCCTTCTCAATTGTAACGACCCATTATTTATTAACCCATTATTATAATTATTTCATATTAGGACGCTAGCTCGCACGACACGTGGACGTCGTGGATAGGCTAGGCATGTCCCACATCTAGGTATTGACTGTATATTGGTGTTTCCTGAGTTCTGTAATGTATTAATATTATATTTTGATTATGATACATTATTCATCACAGGTGTGTTTATAAAATTAATTGTCAGGCAAGGTTGAGTGCCGGTTTTTTGTTGTAGAACACGCCAACTCGAGGGTATGGTAGTTGTGAGGCCGAGCATTGGTGTTTGATTAGATTAAATTAATTAAGCATGCTAAGGTTGAGGATTTGATTTATTGGGATTTAAATATAATCTTAGGCTAAGTTATATAATTAAATTAGGTACACTAAGTGTGGGACCACCTTGAGGTGCGTGTCGAACGTGGGGCACGGGGTGCCGGGTAGTCGGGAAGTTAGTATGACCCTACTTACCATTTTATGGAATTTATTGATGGCTAGAATAGGTTTAATGAGTTAAATCAATTGGAATTAATCAAGTCCTATAGTTTGAACTGGAAAAATCAGCACACCTAGGATGGTCCTCGAGATGCAAAACAGGAAGATTTTAGACAGATTATGTCATGATAAGGTGTTCAGAAATTTGGTGACCCAGGTTTGACAAGGACTATCTGATTAACCTCGAGATGCGTATGAACGTCAAATTAGAATAAACATATAAAATACCACAGATCGTGGAGACATGCACATAACAGTAAAACATTCTCAAGATTTTGTGAGAATCTGAGGGAGGAGAACTGGGGTCTAGGAGAGAATTCGTGTGAGGGTGACTCAGGGAAGGCATCTAACTACGAATTTCAGGTAATCTATTCACTCAAATCACTAATTTCATGAAAATGGATGTTTTGGGTGTATTAAGGTTTAAACGATTTTTCTTAGGGAATTCATCACTGTTTTTGCTGAAATTTGGTGTTCTTGAGGTTGGGTTGATGAATCATTTCCATTGGAATCGGATTTGTGGAAAATTGAGGTGAATTGGGTGATGTTGGATTTTAAACATATACACTGTGATTTTCGGTTTTGTGATAAAATCTTGTTTAATTGGTGTTTTTTATAGTAATTTGATACTATTGAAGTATTATGTGAGTTCTGGGATGAATTGAAGTGTTGGAACATAAGAAAACCCAGAATTTATTTCTAAAATTTTCTGGGCAGCGTGCAATTAGTGCGCTAGGTGATGAACACTAGCGCGCTAATCATGCTGGGGAAGAAGATGAACATTGACTAAGACCAATTAGCGCGCTAATAGATCTGGCTAGCGCGCTAATGTCACTCTGAACTTTAAATTAAAATCTAAAAATCAAACCTAACTTATTATAAACCTAATTGATTGACCAATAAACCTCAGAATTAGATCTCAGGAGTCATGGGATAATAGTTGGATTCGGGGACTAGTCGCGGGTCAGACTGCGGGGTATTTTTTGGATTTTTTGGCACAGTTTGAGGTACGTAAAACCCAACTGAACGCCACTAATGCATTTACTATTTGCTATTCATTTGAGTTGTAAATTAATGTTAAGCTACGAGTCTATTCTTACTGGGACGGTTGAGTTTTCCCGTCTATGTATCTGGGGGTTGTGTGGTCGCTTATTAGGTGTGTGGTCTAGGACACAGTTGTAGGGTCGATGGTGTAGGCCACGACAAGGCTCCTGGTCCTCTGTATACATCTTGGATAGCTAGTTCACACAAATTTGTCTATCTTTGTGTTCATATTCATGCGATGAGCTTTGAGCAGTTGTCTGCATTTCTCTTTCTTTCCGCATGTTTATTTAACA
Source organism: Stephania japonica (assembly GCA_039657345.1). Lineage (NCBI taxonomy): Eukaryota > Viridiplantae > Streptophyta > Magnoliopsida > Ranunculales > Menispermaceae > Stephania > Stephania japonica. Next base: position 42,137,121 of record CM077559.1, read on the forward strand.
CTATTTATCGGTTTCCATTTACATTCTTTATTTATGATGCACGGTGGTTTTCCTTGAGATTTTACTTACTAGGCTCGTCATCTGCCTTTTGAGATGGCTGAGCACAGATCCTAGTACTAGCAAGGGTAAGGGGATTCTTGGCGATTACATCTGACCTACCTACGCCAAGGCCTGCTGGTACGTGTGTAGCTAGTTATATTTTGATATTTTGTATTAAAATTTTGGGGTTAGGAGACTATATTCACATCTGTACTTGTATATATAATTGTTATAGTTGATCGCCTATATGTACAGTACTGCCGGAATTTCCACTATAGGCTGAATATTAAAACTTGTATACTCTTTTGGCAATATAAAGACTTCTGCTGTTGCTCATTAAAAATGTTTAAATTAGCTAATGGTTAAATCTAAAGCTATATGTAAACTTTGAGTCAATTGACAAGACACACCAACAAGTCAGACAAGTAAGGAGTATGGCTGATGTGGCAGAGGCTTCAAGTGCTGAGGTAGGGAAGTAGCTGGCCATGGGGCGGCCTCGGAATTTAGGGTCGTCACATCAATAGTGGTGTAGTTCATCGGAGCCATGTCTAGAGTACAAGAAGCATAGTAAATAACATGTGAAGCTCTCCTGACTCTGTCTTAAGACTGCACCCACTGCATAATTACTAGCATCACACGTAATTTCAAATGGACGCTCCCAATTAGGGGCTTGAATCACTGGTGTGCCGGTAAGTGAGCCTTTCAGTGCATCAAATGCTCTTTTGCATGCCTTGTCAAACTCAAAAGGTATGTCCTTTTGGATTAGATGGCATAGGGGTTGTGCAATCTTCAAAAAGTCCTTGATGAAACGACGGTAAAAACTGGCGCGTCCAAGGAAAAATCTAATCTCTTGCATGTTCGTAGGGTAGGGAAGTTTATTGATAACATCAATTTTAACTTGGTTTACCTCTACACCCTGGCTGAGACAATGTGTCCCAAAATAAGACCTTGGTCCACCATAAAATGACACTTTTCATAGTTCAAAACCAAGTTCTTCTCGAAACACCTGTTGAGTACCTTTGTCAGATTGATGAAACAACTATTGAATGAATCGTCGTAAACAGTAAAGTTATCCATGAAGAACTCTATGAAATGCTCAACAAAATCTGATAAGATACTCACCATGCATCTTTGAAAGGTGTAGGTGCATTGCGTAACCCAAAGGGCATGCACCGATAGGCGAAAGTGCCAAATGAAAAAGTAAAGGTCATATTTTCCTGGTCTTTAGACGCTACCGATATCTAGTGAAAATTGGAGTAACTGTCAAAACAACAATAATGAGAACGACTGGCTAGTCTCTCTAACATCTGATCAATGAATGGAAGAGGGAAGTGATCCTTCCTAGTGGAAGCATTTAACTTCCTGTAGTCAGTGCATACTCGCCATCCATTCTGAATGCGGGTTGGAACCAACTCACCATGTGAATTGGTGACTACTGTGACTCTCATTATCTTAGGAACCACCTAGACATGGCTTACCCATTTACTATCAGAGATAGGCTAAATCATGCCAGTATCAAGGAGCTTCAGTATCTCCTTCTTTACGACATCCATCATAGGTGGATTGAGCCTCCTCTGGGCTTCTCTGGCAGGTTTTGACCCCTTTTCCATAGATATATATATAATGCATGCAACTGGAAAGGCTTAAACCTTTGATATCCATTATGGTCCACCCAATATCCTGTCCAACTCCTCAGAATACTCGCAGGAGTCTCTTCTCTTCCAAATGTGTAAGTTTGGCAGAGATGATCACAGATAGTGTGTCATTCTTACCCAAAAACATGTACTTTAGGTGCTCAGGTAATGGCTTCAGCTCAAGTGTGGGAGCTTTAACGAAGGAGGGAAAAAGTTTGGAGTCAATAATAGGCAACTCCAAATAACAAACATTTGGGGGCATGGGTTGGAATGAATCTAACTCTAAAACAACATCCTTGGCATTAGTATCGAGAGTCATAACACTCTGGTGGATATGAGTAGTGTAGAAATGATTCTCTAACACTACTTTCACCACATCATCGCCACTTGTAAGCAAAGCCTGCTCAATGAGTGGATCCACATAGTACATGTTACATACCACAGAAGACACATCATAGGGGTATCGCATTGCATCATAGATGTTAAACTTAATGACTTCACTATCAAACTCCATGGTAAGAGATCCACCATCAACATTTATTTTCGTATTTGCCGTCTTCAAGAACGGGCATCCAAGCAGTACTAATGAAGCATTGGGAAATGGTTCCTCCTTCGTATCTACCATGTAAAAATCAGAAGGAAACAAAAAATCATTCACTCGGACTAGAACGTCCTCTAGAACATCAAGGTGTTTGACAATTGAACGGTATGTCAACTGAATGACAATACCAGTCTCCTCTAATGGGCCTGCATTCAATGTCTCATAAATAGATAATGGCATGACATCAATGAAAGCGCCAAGGTCGCACATAGCCATCTGAATGCTAACATCACCTATAACACAAGGCACTAAGAACATCTCAGGATCCTTGCATTTAAGAGGCAACTTCTTTTGTAGGATAGCCATGAAGGTTTCTCCCATTTAGACTTTTTCGTTGCCTTTTAGTTTCCCTTTGTTAGTGCATAGTTCCTTAAGAAACTTTGCATACCTAGGGACTTGTTTTAGAGCGTCAAGGAGTGGAATATTTATTTCCACTCGCCGAAAGGTCTTGAGAATTTCTTTCTCTTCCTCATTTTTCTTTTCTAGGATAATTTGTTATGGAAAAGGAAGTTTTACTTTGAATGTGGGTTGTGCTTCTTTTTGATTAGTTACCATCTATTTAAGGACAGACAGGGTCACTACTAACTCATGCTCTTCCTCACTTGCTTTGTCTTTGGCATCAGATGACCCATTATTCCTTTTGGGTCCTTCCAGCTCTTTATGGCTTTTGAGTGTAATAACGTTAGCACTCGTGTTAGGATTTGGGTAAAGTTGCGAAGCCAACCTTCCCTTATCCTCGAGATGTCCCAATTGTTGTGATATTTGGTCCATTTGAACTTGAAGGTTCTGGACCATCAAATTGGTATCACTGATGGATTTCTCAGTGTTATCCTTTAATTGAGCAACATCTCTTATAATTTGGCAATGTTGAGCCATAAGAGTTTTCATCATATCCTCAAGTGAAGAGAATTATTGGAGGGTGTAGGCAACAGTTGACCTATCGAGACAAATGTCTGGTAGTTCTGATTTTGAGGTCCGTAACTGAAATTTAGGTTGTTCCTCGTCGTTACGTGATTGTATATATTCCCAAATGGGACTCTAGTTGGTCCCTAGAACTGATTACCTATGACATTGACCTATTGATTGTCCTCAAAGAGAGTAAGACATTCATCAGTTGCATGATTTATGGCAGTATAAATGCCACAAAGCCTTGACTTGCACTTTGCCAGAGGAAAGGAGACGCTCAATCATGGAGGTTAGTTGGTCAATTTTTCGGTTAGTAGAACTCGAGGTACATCTTATAGTTAGACTTCGGTAAGCAGTATCATCAAGATCACCATAAAGGTGTGACTGATGTGCGATGTCCTCATATAGCTGTTTTATTTGGGATGGAGTCTTATTTCGAATGTGACCCTGTTGGGTAATGTGCCCTAGGTCAATCCATTAACAGTCTTTATGAATACATTTTAGTTAATAAAATAGAGGATTTTATTTGCTGTTTATTATAATTGATTTGCATGTTTACATTATAATAAGATCCATGGGTATTTACAAAAAATATCCTAAATGTCCCTAGTCGATTATTATACTGGGAACTATAATAAATTAAGACTAGTGTGAGTCTTGATTGATGATCATACGATGATCATACGTATAGGAATACGAATCAAGATCATGAGTATTTGTTAGGGAACAAAGTACTGGACCGACGCGCTATGAGAACATCACATGGATTAAGTCATAGTTGTTTCTCATGATAGGTATATTTTTCAGTCCTCTGACTTGAGATTACCAGAGACTTCAACATTAGGAATACAAGTGATTTGACGCAATCAAACGTTGTCTTTAACCGGACAATTATAAAGGTTGTGATTGGTTATTGTGTGAATAATGTGGTGAAGTTGTGTAATCGAGATAGAATTTGTCCCTCTCATATAAAGAGAGATATCCAGTGGATCCCTCGATATGTTAGACTGTTAAAAGGCCTAGTCTAAGTGAATTGATATTGATCAATGTCACTTAGATGTTTTCAGTCTACCTTGAAATCGAGACTAGTACGATTGAACATGTTGGATGACAATTCCATGCCTTATGTTTGATCAAAAGGATATCGTGTGACAAAAGGATGTTATATATACTATTGATTAGGTTATATCGATTTGATAATCGTACAACTTGGGTAGTCATAATGTCTTGCTAGAGGCCGCTTATGACTTGTATACCAAAATGTGTTTTGGTACACTGCCAACGTTGTATGAGCCTATTGGGTCGCACACTAAGAATGGTTTTGCGAGATTTTAAGATGGTTCAGAAAAATGAATTTTATATGATAAAATTCATGACAGAAACGTCCTTGTAGTGTATTACACTTATACTTCTTTAAGTAGGGGTATATGTGTAATTTACTTAACCGTCTATATACAAGGGTTGTATAAATAGACGCTTTGAGTTAGAATACAAGTACGAAAGAATTATTAAAAGGCCGAAACTCTATTTTTCGTTTTAGAAACAACTTAGAGTTTTTGGTATTCTTTGGATCGTTTTGGAGAGAAAAAAAAGTTTGAAATTCTCTCGAAGCTAGCACTTTGAATCTCGGTCGCCATTCGTGTGTGGACAGCTGATAGAGGGCGTTCGTTGTTGGCAGCGCCTTAGAGATCGATTAACCTTCAGAAAGGTACATTGCGACTGAGGTATGATTAAGTTTTCATAGTCTAAACGTGTTTTAATGGAATCAGATTCGGATCCTGTTGGGGTTTTTTTCTCAAAATTGTTTTGAAATCTCCGCTGCGTTTGAACCCCAAAATCCAACAGTGGTATCAGAGCCTTCGAGTTTGATTCCATTAAACTCATTGCATGTTTTTATGATATATGATTGAAAGCATGATTATAGTTGATGTATATGTGATATACATAAGTTTTCTAGGAGATTTATTATCATGTTTTGTGTATATGATACATATATTAATGATTTAATTGAAATCAGTTTCATACATGCAAGTAACCATGTTAGGTTCGAATAATTTTAATGAATTGAATTTCGTATTCTGTTATCCATGACACCATTAGGTATAATCTTTATTTTTGTATATTGATGCATGGATGAAATCTCTGTAATTCAGTATGCATATTTAGGTAACATTAATTTAAGTTTCTTAAATTGTATAAGTCTCAATGTTAATTCGAAACTAATATGTTAGATTCGATTGAGATAGTAATTCATGATCCAACTACATATTTGTGATTGTATGATGAAGATCGAAATTGTAAATAATTAATTTACGAAATTATTTATTTATCTTGTTATATCTATGTTGTTATGAAGTTTTATTTGATAAAGATAGATAACAATTAGAGTAGGAGATATATGCAAACTCGGCTTATTTATCCCTATTGGATAGGAGATAAATATGGAGAAGTTTGTTATTTGTGATATGCTAGGATTCAAATATCTAAAGTCCTAATTGGATTAGGATAAGATGATTAGTTAGATGTGGGCCCGAGTTAATTAAAACGTTTTTAATTGACTTAATTTTGGATAAACTAAGGGGTAAATTTGGTATGGTAAAATCAGCGAAAAATATGATTTTCTATATGAAATTTCAATTTTCGGAATTGAGATTTGTCTTCTAAAAAAAAAAAAAAAAAAAAAAAAGGGGCGCTCAGCCCCTGTTCCCAAATCATTGACCGGCCAGCGGGACCACCGTCTAACTAATCCTAGCGCACGGAAATTCTTCTATTAGAAGAATAGCATAAAAATTTTCCTAAATTTTAGTGGTTCTACAAATCAATAAAATACATGATATTTCATTGTTTAATTAAAATCACTAAAACTGAATAAAAATCCCTCTATTAAATCTTAAGTCTTGTGCCATCCAATTTTAAACACTTGTCAAGGCCTTGATCGCACTAATATAGTTTCAGCCATAGTTGGGTGTATTGTGTTATCTTGGTGAGATAAGTTGGGTAAGAGTTACCTAAATGTTTAAATTGGTCCGACTTAATGAAGCTATCAAAATAGTTTTGGACTTTAGGCATATGATGAGATAAAAACATGCTAAGACATAAGATGTCCTGTGTCTCATAAAAGTATCTAAAGTTACATAAGATGTAATTGGTAACTGTTACCTACCTAAATAATCTAGTTCTGTGTTTCATGCCATAGCTGTCATAGAATTAGGTGAAATATGGATTTAGTCCCCTAAATAAACAGTATGTTTTAGGAGGGTTGTTAATTTAGTGGGAGTCTATTCCTCTATACTAAAATAAACTCGCATAATCTTTATTGTAGATCAATGGCCTCTTCAAGTAACAATAATCCCCTGTCATCGCGATCTATCCTTGAGAAGGATAAGCTATCTGGGACTAACTTTCTTGATTGGTTCGAAACTTGAGAATCGTTCTCAAGCATGAACGCAAGTTGTATGTCCTGGATGCACCGATCCCCGAGGACCCACCACCAATGCTACGAAAGTCGTGAAGGATGCGCATAATAAGCATGTCAACGATTCTACCGATGTTGCATGCATTATGTTGGCAACTATGGTTCCCGAACTTCGAAGGACATGGAACTAATGGAAGCCTACGACATGGCAGTAATGTCAAGGAAATGTTCCAACAAAGCAAGCTAGGCAAGAAAGGTTTGAGACAGTCAAGAACCTCCATTCTTGTAAGATGACTGAGGGTGCGTCAGTTAGTCCTCATGTTCTGAAGATGAAGGGCTATGTTGACCAACTTGATAGACTTGGATTTCCCATAAGCCAAGAGTTGGCTACGGATTTGATCTTGAATTCATTACCGAGAGAGTTACTCACAATTTGTGATGAACTACAATATGAATAATATGGAGAAATCAATTTCGAGTTGCATTTGATGCTCAAAACTGCTGAACAAAATATCAAGAAACCCTCTAGTAATGTGCTGATGGTCCAAAAAGGAAAGGGAATGAAGAAGAAAGGCAAAGGCAAGGCTAAAGTTGCCAAGGCATTCTTTGCACCTATTGCAAAGCCTCGTGGAACAAGTCAAACCCCACTGCTCTCGCTTCAAAGCACCAAAAGGAAAAGGAAGGAAATTGTCATTTCGCCATGCACTGGACATTGGTTCGAAATTGCAAACTCTATCTGGAAGATTTAAAGAAGAAAAAGGGTAGTGCGACTACCAACACAGTATTTATGTTATTGAAATTAATTTATCTACTAGTGATGCCTGGGTATTGGATACCGGATGTGGATCTCACATTTGTATAAATGTGCAGGGACTCACCGTAAGTAGAAAGTTGAAGAAAGGAGAAGTCATCCTCCGCGTAGGGAATGGAGCAAGAGTTGCTTTGCCTCTAGTGTTGGATCATATGACTTAGTTTTATCTAGTGGACTTATTTTAACTTTAAATAATTGTTATTATGTGCACTTTTGAACAAAACATCATTTCTGTTTCATGTTTGGATATGGATGGTTTTGATTTTATTATTGCGAATAATAGATGTTCAATTTCTCGTAAAGGCATTTTTTATGCAAATGCTGATTTGTGTGATGCTCTTTATATTCTAAGCATGAAAAGGTCCACAGATACTCCAGTCTTTTATATAAATACAAAGAGATCCAAGTCAAATGATTTGAATCAAACCTATCTTTGGCATTGTCGTCTTGGCCACATAAATGAGAAACGCATAACGAAGCTCCATAAAGATGGACTTCTAGATTCATTTGATTTGGAATCATATGAAACGTGCGTATCTTGTTTACTAGGAAAGATGACTAAAATTCCCTTTACTGGACACAGTGAAAGGGCAAGTGATTTATTGGGTCTAATACATACCGATGTATGCGGTCCTATAAACACAATGGCTAGAGGAGGTTACCAAGATTTCATTACATTTACTCGATGATTTCAAGTAGATATGGTTATGTATATCTTATGAAACATAAAGTGAATCATTTGAGATGTTTCGAACATTTCAAAATGAAGTGCAGAATCAACTTGGTAAAACTATTAAAGCACTTCGATCAGATCGAGGTGGTGAATATTTGAGCCAAGAATTTGATGATCATCTTAGAAGTTGTGGGATTGTCTCACAATTAACTCCACCAAAGAACTCCACAATGGAATGGAGTTTCGAAAGGAGAAATCGAACCTTATTAGATATGGTTCGATCTATGATGAGTCATGCGGATCTTCCATTATCTTTTTGAGGTTATGCATTACAAACTGCAGCTTTCACTCTAAATCGAGTTCCTTCTAAAGCGGTTGATAAAACACCATATGAGATATGGTACGGGAAGAGACCTAGTTTGTCTTTTCTTAAGATTTGGGGTTGTGAGGCTTATGTAAAGCGACAAGCCTCAGAAAAATTAGCACCTAAATCTGATAAGTGTTTATTTGTAGGGTATCCTAAGGAAACAAAAGGATATTATTTTTATAATCCCGCTGAGAACAAAGTGTTTGTTGCTCGGTATGGTGCCTTTATGGAAAAACAGTTTATTTCAAAAGACACTAGTGGGAAAGAAATAAATCTTGAAGAAGTTCAAGAATCACAAATAAACACTGAACCGCTATTGGAAGTTCAACAACGTTTTGAACCAGTTGAATCTCCGCAAGTGACACAAGGCCCACGTAAATCTGGTAGGGTGAGACATGAGCCAGAGAGATTCGGATTTCTCATTACTGATAATCGTGATGTGTTGCTTATAGATCAAAATGAGCCCACCACTTATCGGAGGCTATGTCTGGACCAGACTCGACTCGGATAAATGGCTAAGTGCCATGAACTCTGAGATGCAATCCATGTATGATAACCAAGTTTGGAACTTGGTTGATTTACCTGAAGGTGGTAAGACCATTGGATGTAAATGGGTTTTCAAGAAGAAAACTGACATGGATGGCAAAGTGCATACTTTCAAAGCAAGACTTATAGCAAAAGGTTTCAGCGGACTCAAGGTGTTGATTATGATGAAACTTTTTCGCCGATAGCCATGCTTAAATCTATAAGAATTTTAATTGCCATTTCCGCATATTATGACTATGAGATATGGCAAATGGATGTAAAAACAGCATTTCTTAATGGAAAGCAGCTTGAGGACGTGTATATGACACAACCTGAAGGTTTTGCACATCCTGAGAATTCTAGGAAGGTATGCAAGCTTCAAAGATCCATTTATGGATTAAAGCAAGCTTCTCGGAGTTGGAATCTTCGTTTTGATGAAGCAATCAAGGATTTTGGTTTTATTAAGAACGAAGATGAGCCTTGTGTATACAAGAAGGTCAGTGGGAGTGAGTTGTTTTTCTTGGTACTGTATGTTGATGATATATTACTCATTGGAAATGACATCCCAACATTGCAGAGTGTCAAGTCATGGTTAGGGAAGTGTTTCTCAATGAAAGACTTAGGAGATGCAGCCTATATCCTAGGGATAAGGATCTATAGGGATAGATCTAAGAGGCTAATCGGTCTAAGTCAGAGTGCTTACATAGACAAGGTACTGAATAGGTTCAGTTTGCAAGACTCTAAAAGAGGATTGTTGCCAATGTCTCATGGCATAAGTCTCAGCAAGAATCAATGTCCTAAGACAAATGATGAGCGAGACCGTATGAATAAGATTCCATATGCATCTGCTATTGGATCTATCATGTACGCCATGCTATGCACTCGGCCTGATGTATCATATGCTTTGAGCACTACAAGCAGATATCGGTCAGATCCAGGTGAGAGTCACTGGATAGCGGTAAAGAACATCCTTAAGTACTTAAGAAGGACTAAGGAAGTGTTCTTGGTCTATGGAGGTTTTGAAAATGATCTAGTTGTAAATGGTTACACAGATGCAAGTTTTCAAACTGATATAGATGATTTTAGATCGCAGTCTGGATATGTGTTTACTTTGAATGGGGGTGCAAAGAAGTCGGAAAAGTTCGAAGCAAGAGATCGTGCGCATTCTACAACGTAAGTTTGAGTATATTGCAAAATGTCCGATGCAAAGAAAGGAGGCGCTTTGGATCAAAAAGTTCATTTCGAACTAGGTGTAGTTCCAAGTATTGCTAACCCTTTGTTTGTTTGTATTGTGACAATAACGGGGCAATAGCACAGCCAAGGAACCTAGATCACACCACAGATCCAAACATATACTCAGCGTTTTGATCTCATCGAGAAATTATTGAGAGAGGAGACGTAAAGATTTGCAGAGTACCTACTGAAGACAACGTTGCAGATCCATTGACAAAGGCTCTTCCACAAGCAAAACATGATGGTCATGTTAGATCATTAGGCATTAGATGCATGAATGATTGGCCCTAGAGCAAGTGGGAGATGTTGGGTAATGTGCCCTAGGTCAATCCATTAACAGTCTTTATGAATACATTTTAGTTAATAAAATAGAGGATTTTATTTGCTGTTTATTATAATTGATTTGCATGTTTACATTATAATAAGATCCATGGGTATTTACAAAAAATATCCTAAATGTCCCTAGTCGATTATTATACTGGGAACTATAATAAATTAAGACTAGTGTGAGTCTTGATTGATGATCATACGATGATCAAACGTATAGGAATACGAATCAAGATCATGAGTATTTGTTAGGGAACAAAGTACTGGACTGACCCGCTATGAGAACATCACATGGATTAAGTCATAGTTGTTTCTCATGATAGGTATATTTTTCAGTCCTCTCGACTTGAGATTACCGTGAGACTTCAACATTAGGAATACGAGATTTGACGCAATCAAACGTTGTCTTTAACCTGGACAATTATAAAGGTTGTGATTGGTTATTGTGTGAATAATGTGGTGAAGTTGTGTAATCGAGATAGAATTTGTCCCTCTCATATAAAGAGAGATATCCAGTGGATCCCTCGATATGTTAGATGTTAAAAGGCCTAGTCTAAGTGAATTGATATTGATCAATGTCACTTAGATGTTTTCATCTACCTTGAAATCGAGACTAGTACGATTGAACATGTTGGATGACAATTCCATGCCTTATGTTTGATCAAAAGGATATCGTGTGACAAAAGGATGTTATATATACTATTGATTAGGTTATATCGATTTGATAATCGTACAACTTGGGTAGTCATAATGTCTTGCTAGAGGCCGCTTATGACTTGTATACCAAAATGTGTTTTGGTACACCGCCAACGTTGTATGAGCCTATTGGGTCGCACACTAAGAATGGTTTTGCGAGATTTTAAGATGGTTCGAAAAATGAATTTTATATGATAAAATTCATGACAGAAAACGTCCTTGTAGTGTATTACACTTATACTTCTTTAAGTAGGGGTATATGTGTAATTTACTTAACCGTCTATATACAAGGGTTGTATAAATAGACGCTTTGAGTTAGAATACAAGTACGAAAGAATTATTAAAAGGCCGAAACTCTATTTTTCGTTTTAGAAACAACTTAGAGTTTTTGGTATTCTTTGGATCGTTTTGGAGAGAAAAAAAAGTTTGAAATTCTCTCGAAGCTAGCACTTTGAATCTCGGTCGCCATTCGTGTGTGGACAGCTGATAGAGGGCGTTCGTTGTTGGCAGCGCCTTAGAGATCGATTAACCTTCAGAAAGGTACATTGCGACTGAGGTATGATTAAGTTTTCATAGTCTAAACGTGTTTTAATGGAATCAGATTCGGATCCTGTTGGGGTTTTTTCTCAAAATTGTTTTGAAATCTCCGCTGCGTTTGAACCCCAAAATCCAACAGACCCCCACACGCATTATAAATCATGTGTCTTTCTATAGGCGACATGCCACCATAGAAGAAACAGGTTATGGCCTTCTCAAACTGGCCATGTTGTGGAAAACTAGCAAGCAATCGCTTATAACGATCCCAAAATTCACCAAATGATTCATTCGAATTCATTTTGTTGTTGCATATGTCCTTGATGAGCTGAGCAACTCTATCATCAGGGAAATATTCATTTATTAATGCAGTTGTCATCTCATTCCAGGAGTTAATGCAACTAGGCAGAAGGTAGAAAATCTATTCCTTGGCTTTTTCTTTAAGACAAAATAGAAAATATCTAAGCTTAATCATGTCCTTATCTGCATTAGAGGGTTTCATAGATTTGCAGTTAGTCTGAAACTCCTTCAGAAAAGTAACAGGGTCTTCATTCTCACCACCATGAAAGGACGATAGGGGATGAATAAACCCAGACCTCGACTCAAAATCTCTGGCATTATCTGGATAGTTGATGCAAAGGGGTTGTTGTGCCAAAAGAGTCTGAAGCTCTTGATTGGCATGCCCCATAATGACTTGGTGATTTTCAGCCATGTTTAGAGGATTTTGGCTTTGTTGTTACCTAACTTAGGTCTCTCTATTCCACCTATGAAATGTTCTCTCCTATTCAAAATTGAAAGGTAACAGTGAACCACTCAATTTTGACCGAGTGAGTCGCAAGAGCATAAAACTAAAAAAAAAAAAAAACTAAACTTAGAGTAAAAGACTAAATCTCCGGCAACGGTGCCAAAATTTGGTTACGTGTGATACATGCCAAATATAACGCGTACTCGAGTTACCAATCCCACAAGGGTGTAGTAGTGGTAAATAAGGGGTCGAACCCACATGACTTGACTTTTACTCTAAGTTAACTAAAAATGAGGGGTTTAAAAAAACTTGAAAAAATAATTAATTAAAACTAGCAAGAATTTAAAATTGAAAGAATAATCTCAAGGAAAAAACACTTAGGTCTACATTTCTACAAGATAAGTTCAAGATTCAATGGCATATCATAGTCTTCAATCTTTCCTAAAAATTATTAATTCAAATTCTATTAGATTAATGTAACAACCCTAAGAATTTAACCCGACTTGTGTTACATTTATTAAGACCGTGACTCGGCTATCGTAATGCATCGAGTATTTTGGACTTCGCAAGTCGACACTAAGGTAATTTATAATTCTATGTTGTTTTGTATTAGTATGATAGTCTAATACGTGTCTCAAGCTGTTTGGGCGACCATTAGTTGAGTGAGACTTCGCCTAGGTAAACGAGGGAGTTAAAAACACAAAAAAAATAATAAATGAATTTTTGAATAATGAATATAATAAGTTATTTGAGTAGGAAGTTGGACGCGACAACGAGCACATAACAGTTGAATTGTGGTGCGATACGGGACGAGGAGCATAGGATCAACAAAGGAGCTGATGGATTTGCCTCGAGATGCGCACGTACAAGTGGATGATAAGTGGGCTTATATAAGGAATACTCCATCACTTGTTTTCCCTTTGCACTATTCATTCTCTTCTCCTCTCTTTCGCCTCTCTTCTTTCTTGGTGAACAAGAAAGGTTGACCAGCCCTACTTGGTAGTGGCCGAAGCCTCGCCGGAGTAGATCTCACTAGAGCAAGGTAAGCACTCTACTCCCTTTTCTCTCTTCTTCTCCGTTTATGTGTTGTTTCTCCTCTTTATTTTTTCGGGTTTTTTATTCAAGTATTAATCATGATGTCCAAGGGTGGCTTGCAGGAGACCATTCTGGTGTACCACTAATGTCTCGGCAACCCCGGAGCGATCAACATGTGGCATCAACGTCGGTGTTGTTCTTTAATGTATTTTGTTAATTTAGTTGAATTTTTTGGATTTAGTTGTTTATTATGGGTTTTCAATTGAATTCGGGCATCCCATGACAATCCGAGGTTGATTTCAGGGTGTCTCGATGCCCAAAAATGTGGTGGCGTTGATATGGTGTTCATGTGGTGTTTGGTGTTTACAGGAATTTTGTTTTTCCAGAACATGCCGTGAAGACGCTACGCGCTATATAGCGCGGCGGCGTCTCTCACATATGCATGGGACAGAGGGATGAAAATGACGTCATGGGCACTTTCTGTTGTGTTGTGCCTCACTACTTCCTCATGGGATGAGTTTTTTGTTTTGGTGTAAGGTGTCAAGGCCCAAAAGATATTTTGAGCAAAAGGACCATGACTTATAAGTGGTGACATCGTGGTCACACCATAAGCCCATGGGCACACGGCGTGACCCACATACCACTTGACCAGAGGCTTACTTACTACTATTTGGTCGTTTTATAAACTGTTTTAAAACCAATCTCATTGGGAATCACCCTAGAACTAAATACTAACTTTAAACTCATTAAATGGGGTTTCCAACCTATGTAAGGGTAGTCAGGAACCCGCGGGAACGCGTTAGAGTCACGGAGTGATACTGGGTTGCGTTAGATAGGTAAGTACACTCGCCTATGTGCCTGTGTATGTTAGTGAGCCAGTAAGAAAATATCATGTGATTCATTATCATTCATTGCTATATTGTCGTTACCCATTGTTGGCTTTCAAATTTCATTATTTGCTTGGTATGTGTGGTTTTACCGTAAGTGTTTCAATATAGTATCATGTGGCCCGCACTAGTTGGGGAAACTTGGGTATTTCCTACCGGAATTATCGCTACCCACAGTGTTGTGTGAACCTGGGTACTGAAGGTGTCATGTGGCCCACACTAGTTGGGGAAATGTGAGCCATTTCCTACAGGTGTGCCTGACCACCCATGGTGTTGTGTAAACCTGGGCACTGGATTGTTGTAGACTTAGACCGTTTATATGCCTCTCTTGACTCTTAGAACACAAATGTTATCGTTGTTGCCTTCTGGTCTGTTTTATCATGCACCTTGATTTATTTACATTTCCTGTTATTCAATTACAACATGATATTTAGACTACTTTACTTGATGTTCATGAATTACTATTATATTCTTCTGGCATTACTTTCGATTTATCTCAAGTTACTCACTGTCTAGTTAGTGATGATTGGTGCAGATATCCCGGAGAGTAACAAGGGCAAGGGGCCCTGCTTAGGCGACTTCCTCTAAGGACCTCTCACAGTGGCATTGATTCAGGATTAGACTAGTTTGGTTTTATTATTATTGTTGGTTGTATGAACATTTGATATATTACGTTTTGTTTGATGGGATTAGACACTTTTGGATATCATGTAACTTGTTTTGTCATATCGATCTAATTTGTACCTGAATATCTGTATTTCTGGGTTCCACATTAATAGATGCCTAATTTCCCTTGAATTGAGTTATTTCCCATACATTTTGATTTTACTTATAGTTTTTCTGTTGCGTAATTTAATAACTGTGATAACTTACTTCATAAACTTGATAAACGGATAAATGGAGGCTGACTAGGCTCGTTAAGTCCCCCGAGACTAGACTCGGGGGCTTGCACGGGTCTAGGTCAGGCGTACCCAATTGCATTGGAAAATTAGGGCCGTCATAGTTGGTATCAGAGCGCAAGGTTCTAAAGACTGGACTTTTTATTTAAGTTTCATAAAACACAAGCCATATAAACCAGTGAAAATTAGGTATGGTTGAACTTAAAGTGGAACCCTATAATCATGTTTAGAACTTTAGTTGGAAAGTAAGGGATGAGTCGAGTTAGTTTTTGTACATGTTATGATTGTTGTTTGTATATATGGTATGCGATAGCTAACCACTGATCCGAGAAGTTCATTCTCTTGTTCAGACGACGATGACGGATCAGACAGGTCCGAGTGAAGACAGTGACACGTCCAACAAATGATATGCTAGCGCGGACGATGTGCGCATATTGATGCCACACGACACAGGACCTACAGTTACAGGAGATGTTGCATTTACTAAGGACACTCGCACCAGCTACCACTTCACCAATGACTCCGACTACACCATTGCCACCTATTGTTACTCAGGGAGCAGAGACTCCGATTGTCGTCACATCTATGGCTCCAATCCTGTTAATGACGATACTTGAGGGAACTCTTGTTGCACCAATTACGCAAATCGAGGCTGAGACACCTCCGATACAGACGGAGATAGTACGAGCTAAGGAGACACCAGCTCACATGTAGCTAATACAGAGACTACTCCGGTTACGACTCCGAAAAAAAGAGTCCGAAAGCCACTGCCGAGGCGAGTCAGTGAAGAGAGTTTAAGAGACACAATCTGTTAAAGTTCTATGGTGGCACCGATGTCACAGTGGCAGAGTTGTTTCTGAAGAACCATGAGAAGATCCACACCATCATTGCTACAGAGGACCACATGCGGGTGACGATCTCTTTATCAATATTGCAGCGGGAGGCGGACGATTGGTGGATGACCATCATTTCTGCCTAAGGTATCCCGAAAGTCCGGATCGACTTTAAGACCCAGTTTAACCAGAAGTACTTTCCGCCAATAGTTCTTAGGGCGAAAAGGAATGAGTTTACATCGTTGAGACAAAGTGCTTACGAGTCAATGATGGTGTATATGGGCAGGTTTATCTTATTACTACCCTATACTGGAAGATCAACAGATTCAAAGATCGATCGGGCTTACTATTTTATCGAGGGACTATTACCTACAGTTAGGGGTATAGTGGTCACGACACAACCAAAGACTCTACAGGTAGCTTACTAGTGCAGCCTAGCGAGGAATAGCTACTTGTTCACACACCTAGAGGAGGCTAGACTGGCTAGATCAAAGGTCTGATCAGAGGAACAGCATCAGAACAAGAAACGGAGGAAGGGCAGGTTTCGTTACCAAGATTTCAGAGTATAGAACATGGGTTTGGTTGCACCACAGACTGCCAGATCAACACAGACGACTCCACCAGTACCGAGCTTGGCGAGTCATCCTCCACAACCTATTAGACCTGGACAGCAGTCATCGGGATAGTCTACTACGAACAGATATTCTAGCAGAGGTAGTAGATAGGGGTAGGGACAGAGATCTAGGCAGACTGATACTATACAGGGAGGAGGCCAGAGCCAGACACATGATACACAGGATACCCATACGTGTTTTAAATGCGAACAGATGGGCCATATCTAGAGGAAATTTCCAAAGCCAGCTAGAGCACAACCACAACATCATCAACACCAGAGAGATCGAGTGCAAGCTGCGGTCGAGCTGGACCAGGGGGCGTCCCGAAACCTTATTGAAGGTATGGTTTCTATTTATGGTATTTTCATGCATACCATGTTCGATTCAGGTTCTACGGTTTCATTTATTATTGGTCGCATGGTAGACAAGCTAGGTTTGAAACCTGTTAGGCTTAGCAAAACCATAATCCTTAGCACTGCTGTTGAGGATAAGATATACCTGAATTGTTGTGACTTGATATTTCGGTAGAGATAGGAGGTTACGAGTTGCCAGTTGACATGAGAGTACTGGAGTTCTTAGAGTTCGATGTCTTACTTGGCATGGACTGGTTAGGAGTATTTCACGCTTGGATTAGTTGTTTTGAGAAGATGATCAAGATTTTGCTACCAGATGGACATAAGATCGGTGTTCAGGTTAGAGTGGGTTTTCTTCCAATCACTGGAGGTAAAGAGGCTACGCGATATGAGATAGAGACATTCGCGAGCGTTACGAGCATTGGGGTGAGACAGGAGGTTGGCATTGCTTAGGTAACGATTGTGTGTGACTTCACAGACGTATTTCTAGAGGATTTTCTATGATTACCACCGCGAAGGATGATCGACTTCATCGTTGACTTAGTCACAGGGACTAGACCGATTTCGATACCACCGTAAAGGATGATACTACGAGAACTGGAGGAGCTAAGGAGTCAACTAGATGAGCTGTTAGAGCTGGGCTTCATCAGTCCTAGTATGTCCCTATGGGGTACGCCAGTGCTATTTGTGAACAAGGAGGACGGTAGTTGAGGCTATGTATAGACTATTGCCAGCTGAACCGGGTCACAGAGAAGAACAAGTACCCATTGTCGCGTATTGACGATTTGTTTGATCAGCTGACCGAAGCGCAGTGGTTCTTAAAGATAGGTCTGAGGTCAAGCTATCATCAGCTCAGAATCAAGGCTGAGGATCGAGAGAATACGACATTCAGGATGAGATATCGTCACTTTTAGTTTACAGTCAGGACGTTCAGTTTAACTAATGCACCAACAATGTTTATGGACCTGATGCACCGAGTAATGAGGGAGTACCTGGACAGATTTGTGATTGTATTCATCGACGATATCCCCATCTATTCTAGGACTCGTGAGGAGCACGAGGGACATCTACGAGCAGTGTTGCAGACTTTGAAGGACCACTGACTTTATGCTAAGTTCAGCAAATGCGAGTTTTAACTACCAGAGGTCAGGTTTTTAGGGTACGTGGTTGCAGCTAGCGGTGTTACTGTTAATCCAGAGAAGATTAGAGCCGCGATCGAGTGGCTTACTCCAACTACTGTAACACAGATCTGTAGTTTTCTGGGGTTGGTGGGGTACTATCGCATATTTATGCAAGACTTTTCCAAAATCGCTGCATCGATGACTAAGTTGACCCAGAAGATTGCGAAGTTCATATGGAGTGATGAATGCGAGCAGGCATTTATCACATTAAAGGAAAGGCTGACTACCACGCATGTCTTAGCATTACCCGAGATAGGGAAAGACCTAGTCGTGTATACCGATGCTTCAAAGGTTGGTTTGGGTTGCGTGCTGATGCAGGAGGGTCGTGTGATAGCATATGCATCTAGACAGCTGAAGGTTCATGAAAAGAACTATTTGACCCATGACGTAGAGTTGGTTGTGATCGTGTTCGCATTGAAGATTTGGAGACACCACCTGTATGGTGTCTAGTTTGAGTTATTCACAAACCACAAGAGCTTGAAGTACTTATTCACTTAGAGGGAGTTGAATCAGAAACAAAGGCGTTGGCTTGAGTTCTTGAAAGACTATCTTCTCGCTAGAGTATCATCTAGGAAAGGCTAACGTTGTTGATGATGCTTTGAGTCACAGAGGATCTGATGCAGAGGTAGTTATATGTCAGATGACCCACGAGCATGGTCTACTTGAGGCAACCTAGTTGATGTGTTTAGCAGATGTGCCGACGACTACCAGGACACAGATTTGTGGACAGATGAGGTTGTAGACTGTCTTACTTGACATTATGCGCGAGGGACAGTGGTGTGATGCGTCATACCAGTGATACAATGAGATGGCGAATAGTTAAGATTATCCATATTGGAGTCAGTCGACAGACTCTTGCTTGAGGTATTGTGGGTGACTATGGATTCCATTGGCAGCTGACTTGCGCACCGAGATACTTCAGGACACTCAACGTTCTTTTTTTTTGTACATTTGGGTCGGACCAAGATGTACGTTGATATGCGACATCTCTTTTGGTAGCCAGTGATGAAGTCTGATGTGTTAGAGTTCATTAGAGCGTGTAAGATATGCCAGCATGTAAAGGCTGAGCATCGATGGTTTAGAGGATTGCTACAGCCCTACTCATTCCTTGATGGAATTGGGAGCACATTGCTATGGATTTCGTCAGTGGCTTGCCCTGATCTCCTCGTGGTCATGATAACATATGAGTAACTGTGGATAGATTGACGAAATCTGCTCATTTCATACCGGTATCCCCTACACATTGAGTTGAAAGAGTGAACATCCTCTACGAGCGCGAGATTGTCATATTGCTTGGAATTCCATTGTCGATTGTGTCAAATCAAGGGAAGCGGTTCACTTCGTTGTTGTGGCAGAGCATGCAGGCTTAGTTTGGCACCAGACTGAAGTTGAGTATGGCGTTCCATCCACAGACAGACGGACAATCTAATAGGTTGATCTAGGTGTTGGAAGACATGTTTAGGATGTGTGTTTTGGAGTACGGCTATTCATGGGAATAGTACCTTCATTTGTGCGAGTTTACATACAACAACATTATCAAGCGAGTATCGGTATGGCACCGTTCGAGGTGTTGTATGGTAGGCCTTGTAGATCACCTTCTTGCTGGGCTGAGCCAGAGGATATTGTGACAATTGGTCCTGAGACTGTTGTTAATCATACTGAGAAGGTACGACAGATTCATCTGAGACTTAAAGGTGCCCAAGAGTGGCAAAAGAAGTACTACAACAAGTATCACGATATGCTTCAGTACGATTTGGGAGATTATATTTACCTGAAGGTCTCTCCACTGAAGGGTCACAAACGGTTCGGAATCAAGGGAAAGCTCGCTCCTAGATTTATCGATCCCTTCAAAATTGTGAAGTGGGTCAGTAAGGTTGCTTACTAGTTAGAGTTACTGCCAGAGCTCGCCAGTGTTCATCCAGTATTCCACATTTCGATGCTTCGACTAGACAAATCAAGCAGATGGCGACAACCAATGGTAGACTTGAGCCAGATCGATGTACGAGATGATGCCACATATGAGGAGCAGCCAATCCAAATTGTTGACCAGAAGGTCAAGACGCTGAGGAACAAGGAGATTCCTTCGGTTCTAGTGAAATGGCAATTTCACGGAGACGAGGAGTTAACCTGGGAGTTAGAGTCTTATATGCGCGAAAACTTTCCCTACCTATTTGATTCCGATAAGTCATTAGTTTAGTTTACTTATTAGTTTAATTTCGGGGACGAAGTTCTAATAAGTGGGGGAGACTAACAACCTTCAAAATTTAACCCGACTTGTGTTACACTTGTTAGGACCGTGACCCGATATCATGATGCATCAAGTATTTTCGGACTTTGGGAGTTGACACAGAGGTAATTTTATGATTCTTTGTTGTTTCGTAATAGTATGATAGTTTAATACGTGTCTCGAGCCGTTTGGGTGAGACTTCGCCTAGGTAAATGGGGGAGTTAAAAACACAGAAAAACACTAATAAATGAATTTTTGAATAATAAATATAATAAGTTATTTCAATCGGAACGACGCGACGACGAGAAGACAACGGTTGAATTGTGGTGCAATACGAGACGAGAAGCGTAAGATCAACAAGGGAGCTGGATAACTAAGTGACACCCGAGTCACTTAGTAGAGTCAACATGGAGAGTTAGACTTGAGGGACACTCCAAATGGGGGAGCTGATGGATTCGCCTCGAGATGTGTGCATACAAGTAGATGATAAGTGGGCCTATATAAGGACCACTCCACCACTTGTTTTCCCTTTGCACTATTCAATCTTTTCTCTTCTCCTCTTTTTCTCCTCTCTTATTTCTTGGTGAACACTATAGTCCCCTTTTTCTCTTCTTCTATGTTTATGTGTTGCTTCTCTTATTTATTTTTTGGGATGTTTATTCAAGTATTAATCGTGATGACCAAGGGTGGCTTGTCAGAGACCATTCTAGTGTACCACCAATGTCTCAGCAACCCTTAGAGTGATCAACACGCAACATCGACGCCGGTGTTGCTCTTTGATGTATTTTGCTAATTTTGTTGGATTTTTGGATTTAGTTGTTTATTGTGGGTTTTCAATTGAATTCGGGCATCCCATAACAATCCGGTGTTGATTTTGGGGAGTCTCAATGCGTAGAAACATGGTGGCATTGATCGTCAAGAATGGGGTGTTCATGTGGTGTTTGGTGTTTTCAGGAAGTCTGTTTTTCCATAACACACCATGGAGATGCCACGCGCTATATAGCGTGGCAGCGTCTGTCACATAAGCATGGGACAGAGGGATGAAGATGACATCATGGACACGTTTTGTTGTGTTGTGCCTCACGACTTCATCACGATGCGAGTTTTGTGTTTTGTTTTAAGGTGTCAAGGCCCAATAAGGACCCAAATGCGGCCTATGTGAAACGTTGTCACATGTTGATTTATCTTTCGTTTTCGTGTGAGTGTGTTAAGTGATGACACCGCAAGCCCATGGGCCCTCGGCATGACCCACATACCACTTGACCAGAGGCTTGTTTACTAATATTTAGGTCGTTTTATAAACTGTTTTGAAATCAAACTCAATGGAAATCATCCTATAACTAAATACTAACTCTAAACTCATTAAATGGGGTTTCCAACCTATGTCAGGTAGTCATGAACCCGCGGGGAACACGTTAGAGTCGCAAAGTGATACCAGGTTACGTTAGATAAGTACACTCGCCTATGTACCTGTGAATGTTAGTGAGCTAGTAAGAAAATATCATGTTATTCATTATCATTCATTGTTATATTGCCATTATCCATTGTTGGCTTTCAAATTCCATTATTTGCCTTGTATGTGTGTTCTTGGTGTATGTGTATCGATATAGTATCATGTGGCCCACACTGATTAGGGAAACTTAGGTATTTCCTACCGAAAGTATCGCTACCCACAGTATTGTGTGAACCTGGGAACTGAAGGTGTCATGTGGCCCGCACCAATTGGGGAAATGCGAGTCATTTCCTGCAAGAGTACCTGACCACCCATGGTGTTGTGTAAACCTAGGCATTGGATTGTTGTGGATTTAAATAGCTTATGTGCCTCTTTTGACTTTTAGAACACGCATGTTATCGTTATTGCCTTCTAGTCTGTTTATCATGCACCTTGATCCATTTACATTTCCTATTACTCAATTACAACATGATATTTAGACTGCTTTACTTGATGTTCATAAATTATTGTTATATTCTTCTGGCATTACTTTCGATTTCTCTCAAGTTACTCACTGTCTAGTTTGTAATGGTAGGTGCAGATATCCCGGAGCGTAATAAGGGCAAGGGATCCAACTTAGGTGACTTTCTTTGAAGACCTCTCAGAGTGACATTGCTTCAGGATTATACTAGGTTGGTTTTATAATTGTTGTTGGTTGTATGAACATTTGATATATTATGTTTTGTTTGATGGGATGAGAAACTTTTGGATATCATGTAACGTGTACTGTCATATCGATCAGATTTGTACATGAATATCTGTTTTTCTGGGTTCCAGATTAATAGATGCTTTATTTCCCTTGAATTAAGTTATTTCCCATACATTTTGATTTTACTTATAGTTTTTCCATTGCGTAATTTGATAGCTGCGATAACTCACTTCATAAACTTGATAAACTGATAAACAGAGGCTAACTAGGCACGTCAGGTCCCCCGAGACCGGACTCAAGGGCTCGCATGGGTCTAGGTCGGGCGTACCCAATCACATTGAGAAATTGGTGTCGTTACAATTAACTTGGAAAATCGACATCCGCCATAAATTCTTAATTCCCCTAATCTCGGTAGTTAGGGCATCCACCACTAACTATTTCCCTAATTAATGCATAACCCTAGATATCCGCTAATAGGGTTTAACACACTAACCGCAATTATAAATATATGTGGGAATACTAATCCTAGATAACCGGATTGCATCCGCTTCCGGTTTAACCTAAATTCAATTGTTGCACACTCAAGAACCGAAAGGTTTTAACGTCAATCGGGTGAGTGTTTGTCATTTTATTGGTCCAAAAGTACAATTACAGATACAATTAGTTCAATTGACTATAGATTTTTCACCTAAAAGCATGCAATAGGCATATACATACCCTATATTTAAACCATATTCATGAAAATCAACAACAATAAAAATAGAAGAAATTAAATTATATAAAATAATAAAATAATAAATCTCACAGGTTATGCCATGAATCAAGAATCCTGACTTGTTTTGCCTTCGACTTAAGCAAGGATTTGTTTAATTGGACATGGTATTCACAAACACTAAAGAAAAATATAAAAACGAGAGAATTTAAAGAACTCGACCTCCTTCAAAGAATAAAAGTCGATGTTCTAATAATTTATAAAGTTTTAATATGAAAAATTACTAAAAATTGGTCTCTCGAGGTAAGGGAGTAATATTCGTGGTATCATTCTCGACTCGCGCGCCAATGAGCATATGGGGCTGTTTTGTGTTTTTTCTGCAAGTTTAGGACACGTGGCAGGTACTGGTTGGGCAAGCTATTTGAACGCGCTGACGTGGCGGGTGCTAATAGGCGGAGAGGACTGCTGTTGACGCGTGAGGTTGTTGGTTCTTGGGACGCGTGGTGTCCGTTAGAGGGGACAGAGAGCCATGAGTGTGGAAGTGGTGGACCCGAACTGAGGTGTCGGCTGCTGGTTGGAGGAATATGTGTGGCTTGGCGAATGGGAGCGTGAAACGTATCAGGAAGGGACGCACGAGAGAGTGGACGGTCGTGCGAATATGAGGGAGCTTGGGCAGGCACGGATCCCGAGGTTGTTGCTCATCTGATCATTATTTCTATGTTGATCTTAAGGCTTCTGAACGGTTCAGGAGCTGTGTAATTGACGGTGTGTCTCAGCTGCATCACCTGGTCGTTCCTCTACACCCAATCAGTTGTGCAATGCGTATTTCAAGACAAATTCTCTGGCATCTGATCACAACATGTAAATACACCATTTTGAGTATTTTCTGCGTCGGATTCAACTGTGAACTCCGTTTCACCTAAAAATGAGAATTAAATATAATTGAACATATATTTTATTGACTTTCCATATTAACTATATTAAAATAGACTACTAAAACCCTATAAATACCGACTTATCAGACTTGTATTCTTATCAATTTTGCAACGTAAAATAATATGTTTAGTTCATATAGTGTTTTGGACTGGAAATGGGAAAACGTACAATGATTTAACTGTTTAAGTGTGAAATCTTTGAAAGGGGTCGATAAGGTGGATCGGGACTGAGAAGTGAAGGCTAGTCGAGGAAAAGGATTTCACCCTTTGTCCTGAGATTAGGAAAAGGTAGGCCTGGAAACAAGTTTCGCCCTTCATTCTCAGAATGTCGGAGGTTAGCTTAATCGTCCACTGTCCCTTTTCAGAGTTGGTAGCTTAAGTCAAACTTGAATAGACCAACAAAATCACATGTTAAGTAGTGTGTGGATTATATGGTTTGTATTCTCGAGTGACTTGAAAGTACAACTCTATTGTGGAAATCTAATTACAAATCACGGGTACGATTGCAAATAATTATTGAACTTGCATTTGCTTTTGTATTGTTATAACATTTTTAATACCTGAATATATATGTTTTGGATTCATACTGCTATTCATTTATTCATTGATATTAGTTGATAATTGATATGTTTACGAGTATCACTTACTGGGCAAGTTAGAGCGCTCATTCCCCAAAGTAATATTTCACATTAGCGAGGTGCACTTTGACTCAGGAATGGAGAAGATTATGAGTTTATAGTCTTATTTACGGTGCATTGATTTTTCCTATTGTTTATATATTGTACCGAATTATTGTTTTATAATAAAACAGTGATGGGATATCGTTTTAATATTGAGGTTTGATCCGGCTTTTGATATCTTGTAATTATCGAAAAAGTTTTAAATTTTTCCTGCATTTTGGTTTAATTACTATTCGATTATCAAGATATACAGGTTGGGTTTATCAGGTATCGGGATGAGGCTGCTAACTCTAGTTAAGTTTGGTTGGTGTACTGAGGCTTAATTAGGATTTCAGGCCAGGTATCGCCATAATCGAGATAGGGGATGCTGTAGCCAATCTATAACTAACATACAACAACAAATCAATGATGGAATCCAACCCTCACATGTGATTCATGTGTTAAATTTTGTTGCTGACAGATAAAAGAGGAATTTTGAACCGTCAGATATTAAAGACAGACCTTTGACAAAAATTAGTGACATTAGATTTCATCGCTAAATATGCCAATTTTTATAGCGTAAACATTATTTTATGGAAAATGTTTTAATGACACCCCAAGTGACACACTTGTGGCATGGCGCGTGGATCCGTAGGAGTCATCCATATGCACCTCAAAATACACACTACGCATGTTATGCACCAAGAACTATCTGCATACACTCATTTTCACATGGTATGCGTGTCACGTCAAAGGGGGTGTCACTTGGGACTGAGGCTATGTTGTTGTATTTAGTTTTTTTAATTTTTTTTTGAAAAAAAATCGAATTTTCATTAATCATTCATGGCTCAATACAGGACCAGACATAAAATCAAGTACATTGATTCACTAATCCTATTTATGCAAACAAACTGCCATTAATTTGACTTTTTTCTTTGGAATTGAAACAGTTTAACAATCAGGGGACTGCTCTCTATAACGTTGAAACTCATGCAATACACAAAAGTACTAGAACCATAAAATGAATGACAAAACTTCCAACAAGGAGAAGACCTAAAAATTTTCCAACAATTTCATTCTCATCTCCTGTAAGTATTTATGTCTATGAAGTTCTGTAATCTCATCTCCTGTAAGTATTTATGCCTACCATTCAGTCTATAACTCAAATGAGAGAAAGAGATAAGAAATTTTTTGAAGCTAACTTCGAATGAATCAAAGTTCATTTGTTCGTTCTATTTATAGACGAAATTTGGTATATACAGACAAAACTGACACTATTGGACATTATTACAGACACTATTCATTTTGACGAAATTATTGGTGAATAATATTCATCTGACACTATTCACCCGACACTATTCATCCGTCACTATTCACAAACACTATTCTGACACTATTCCGGTACTATTCACTGTTGACTTAATTAATGTCGACACTATTCACTACTATTCACTATTATTGTCGACATTATTACAAACGACTTTTTTACAACCGAGACAACAACCAACTGACAACACCCAATAATTTACATAAAAAGACAAAATTTGTGACGTCTTTTTGTCACATCGACTTTATGATCTGGATAGCTGGATGGCTGAGATAGCTGGATAACTGGATAAGTCTGACTTGCTGGATAAGTCTGACTTGTCTGATCTTTGACAAAATTGTTAACTGCATTATTGGCTTCTGTTGATGACTTGATCCGTATCTGACTATTCTTGATAAGGTTGAATGACGATTCTAAATGACGTTGAACTATTGTTGATAAACTTCTTGATAGGCATAGTCATACGTGATGTTTTCTTGAGAACCACTTGATGATGACAAGGATGGCTTGATGACGATGATGATGATCATAATGATCTACTGGATTTTTTCTGTATAAGTCTTGATGATGGCAGGCATTGGGCCTGGAGGCATGGGCCTGGATTATGAATTGGCATGGGCCTGAGGCAGGCATAAGCCTGGTGATGGCAGGCATGGGCCTGAATAACATAATTGGCATGGGCCTGAATTCTGAATTAATGGCATGGGCCTGAATAAGTTTTATTGGTATGGGCCTGAATTAGTTTTATTGGCATGGGCCTGAATTCTTTTTGATGACACTGAATTGAATTAGTATAGTTCAACAATATACTCAGGGGCTCCTGAGCTTCCTTCATGTTCTGAATGATTTCTTGATGAGGCAGATCAAGATTCTTCAATTCTTTGAAGTCTTTCATTTATTTTTCTGGATTCTTCCCGCATTTTCTTGGATTCTTCTTGCATTTTCTTCAACTCTTGAAGAATGAGGCTTTCTGATTCTATTTAGTTTTAGGCAAACATAGTTATTTGAAAATATGAGGATAGAAACTGATTGTCTAAAGTCCTCCAAAGTCCTTCATAGACATAAGTATTATCGATTCTGCTGATGTCTATAAAGATTTCTATTTTTGGGCACCCTAATAAAGTCCAAAGAGTTATAAGGGCTTTTTCTTCATCGCTGGACCAATTGAAAGCAAGAGCTGCATAAAGCTGTATTGTCTTGTTGATTTGAACATCTGGCTGAAGGCCGAAATTATATAAGTCATCCACTAACCAATTTATGAGAGGATCACAGATACCGGGATCCATGAATCTTTCAATTAATATCCTTATCTTAATTAGTCCTTCCAAAAGAACTAAATCTGTTTGCAAAAGTAGAGCTTCATTAAATTCCATAAGGTCTCATTGAGATATTTTGGAATAGAATTTTGAAGGAGTAAGGTATTGATTTGATTATTAAAGTGAGGCTGTGATAATGAGTATGGAATTAGGGAGTAAGGTAATATAAACAGATAAAAAGCTTTTGATAACTGAATCTTTGATCAGAATTGGAATTGATCAGAATTGGAAGCTAGATTGTTGTTATGGTTGAATAATGGAGAAAATTTATTTTGTCTTTGATAAGTGTAAAGAGATTTACCCTTATCCATGATGATCTGAAACACAGAATGAATTCATAGGGTTACAAGGAATTCTCTGGATAAGAAATCAGGAAGGGAGTTATTTTCTCCTTTTATATATTCGATATCGAAATCAAAAATACTTAAAATAGCTTGCCAACGAGCAAATATTTGCTTTGAAACTAAATTTTTTATATCTTTCAAAAGTATTTCTTTTGCTGATTTACAATCAACTCTTATCAAAAATTTTTGATTCAAAATATCTGCTTGAAATTTTTGAACGGATAAAACAATTGCAAGAATTTCCTTTTTGACCGTAGCGTAATTCTTTTGGGTTTTATTCCAAAGTCTTGATGTATAACAAACAAGCTGTTCATTTCCTTCAGGGTTTTTTGGAGTAATATACCTCCATATCCTATGTCTGAGGCATCTGTCTGAATTATTTTTGGATAAGTAGAATTGGCTAAATGTAAACATGGTAATGCTTTTACTTTTAACTTGATCTTTTGTATTGCTTCTGTATGAATAGGGGTCCAAATAAATTTATTATCTTTTTTAAGAAGTTCTAAAAGACATTTTTTGTCTATTGCTGAATTTTTATAGAAATCGGATAAGTAATTTAAACAACCTAAAAATCTTTGTAACTGTTTTTTATCTATTAATTGATCAGGGAATTTATTTGCAAATTCTATGACTCTATTAATTGGAGTTATGGTTTGATTCTGTATTTGAAATCCTAAAAAGTTTATTGTTATTTGAAAAAGTTTTATTTTCCTTTGAGATAATACTAATCCATTTTTAATTATTATTGATTGAAATGTATACAAGTGTTTCCAATGTTCATCTATTGATTTGGAAAATATAAGGATGTCGTCTATATAAACTAAGATATATTCATAATAAGGATGAAATACTTCATTCATCATTTTTTGAAATTCTGATGGGGCATTCTTGAGACCGAATGGCATAACATTCCATTGATACTGACCAAATGGAGTGTTGAATGCTGTTTTATATCTATCTTTATTTGTAATTTGTATTTGCCAAAATCCTGACTTTAAATCAAATTTTGAAAATATAACTGAATTGGTTATTCTCTTTATTAAATCATTCTTATTTGGTAATGGATATCTTATAGTTTTTAAAACATTATTTAATGGTTTATAATTTATAACAAGTCTTGGGGCACCTCGTTCTAATTCTGCTGCATTTTCTACATAAAAAGCGGTACAGCTCCATGGTGATTTGGATGGGGTTATTAATTTCTTTTGTAACAAGTCTTTTATTTCTTGATCACATAATTTTAGTAATCTTTCATTCATTTGTGAGGGATTGGCTTTCGTAGGTATTTTATCTTCATTAAAATCATCAATGTAAGGTAAAGAAACTTGATAAGTTTTTCTATCCCAAAATGCTGAAGGGTGAAGGGATTTCTAAACAACATTTGATAATTAATTGATCTTGAAACATTTTAATTTTCTGTTGAAAGGATGGAGTATTTATAATCTGTTCTGTTTTTAAATTCTTAATTTCTGATTTTAATTGTCCTATAAAGGTTTGTTTATGTTCTACCTGATTGATTAATTGATTTAAATATCTAGTTTTTGGTTTATTGATAAAATTGAAATTAACTTCTTTATTTTCTATACTTGACTTTATTCCACTGGATGTAACCGAGAATGGTTGAATTTTTTGTAAGAATGGAGTTCCTAATAACATATCATGTTGTAAATCTTTAACTATTATAAATGATGTTGGTATACAAACATTATTTTTACATATATGAGCAATAGGAATTTTTAACTTGATTATTGATTTATTTCCTTCTGCTGTTGATATTCGACTGTTGGTCTTTTCACAGTATTTTAAAGGGATTAAGCCTTCTCTTATACAATTTAAATCTGCACCTGAATCTATTAAAGCTTGTAATGAACATTTATAATCTTTTATTTTTAAGGTTATTGGAGTAAACCATCGTTGATGAGTATAAGATGTAAGTGTTTCTATGAATATATTATTATCATAAATTGAAAGGTTTTCTGAATTTATATTCTCGTCTTCTATCTTAATTATTTTTTCTTTAAGAATTTTTATTTCTTCTTTCAACTGATTTATTTCATGCTGTAATGAATTTATAGTTGGTCCTGTAAAGGATTTAGATCTTTTATTTACATCTTGAATTATATCTTTCATAGTATGATAATTATTATGTAAATGGATTTGATTTTGAAATTTTACTTCATTTTCATTTATCTGAGAGGTGTTTTCAATTTCTTTTTCTGTATTTAAAATTTCTGTATAATATTTATATTTTAATATTGGATCTTCTATCTGTTCACCGATATCTAGAATTAATTTTTCATGTGCTGTTAATACATTAATTTCATTTTCTGAATCTGAGCTAGATGTATATGTGTTCTGTATATTTTCTATGCATTTACATGTTTCTGAAGAACTAGAGTTATCACTATTTGCAACTTCATTTACTTTCTTTTTATAATTCTTTAGATGACATTTATTTGCGTAATGACCTGGTTTTCAACATTTAAAACATTTATTAGTTTTATTTTTAGTAAATTTATAATTTTTTCTATAAGTTTTTCTCTTAGGTTTATAATAAAAATCTGGATTGTTTTTATTATTAATTCTTTGTAATCTTCTTCTTCTGTATCTTGGTTTATTAGCTTGTGTTTGAGTTAAAGCAACTTCATGACCGAATTGATAACAAAAATCACCTATGTCTCTGCGATTATCTTTAGAGTCTTTATGTAATTGTCTTTTTAGCTTTATATCATTACATATTGATAATCCTACTATCTGAATTGTTTGAATTATATCACCATAAGTGAATCTGTTATAATTTAAAGTTCCATCGCATTTTTCTCTTATTATATGTCTAACCTTTTCTGCGAATGAGTATGGTAATCCGGAAACAAATCTTTCTTTATAAAATGGGGTTTCATCTGAAGTTAAAGTATAGACTTTTGATAAGAATGTATCTTTATACCATTTAAAATCTGATAATGTTCTGCATCTTAAACTTTGTAATTGTTCACGAATTTTTTCTTCAATATGACTTAATGTTCCTATGAAATGCCAAATTATATTTGTTAACAAGGCTCTTACACCATTAAATGATTCTCTTCCATTATTGTCTACTATTGGATTTCCATTTTCGTCTCTGGCTATTGAATTTATAATTTCTTGTCTTCGAGCAGTTGATAAAGAATTATTCCACCAGCCATTCATTTGACCAGTAAGTCCTACAGATATCGCACCTACAATATGAGGTTCTGGATGATTTTGAGTTTTGCATGCTGCTGAATAAGTTAACATTTGTTGCATTACTTGTAAAATTTTGTATTCTGATAATCCATCGATATTCCATTCATAAATTGAATTTCCGTCAAACTTAATTCTTTTATTATCTTTTTCTTCTAATATCATGTCTACAGGAGATGGTCTAGAATAATAAGGTTTAGTATTCCATTTATTATATATATTATGTTTTCTAGGATAATGGATTTTATTTATATCTAAGTCTGATGAAGTTTCAATACTGGATTCTGTCATTTTTATTGGACTGATTTCTAATGAATTTTCAGATAAACTATCAGATGTTATTGATTGATTTTCTTCTAAAATATTTATTTCAAGCATCTTTTCTTTTGTATCTTTTTGATTTATTTGTAGAGTACTAATTTTTGATGCTATTGTTTGTAATAATTCATCTGAATAATTCGGTTTTATAATGGGTATATTTCTAAAATTGTCTTTCATCATAGGCTTTTTTAGTATTAATTCATTTTCTACCTTTGTATTTTTGGAGTTTTCAGTATTTTTACTAATAGAGGGATTATTATGAGAAATTTTTGATAAGGAAGATAAATATACATTAGTATAATTATTTTGTTCAATTATATGATTTAAATCTTTTCTTGATATAGGTCTGTCTTCTTCAAAAGTTGTTTTTAATGGTACTGCCTTAATGTTTTCATTGATTTTAATAGAAGTTAGTGGAGGATGAGTTTGAATGTATTTTTCACCTTTTGTTCCTTCCCATACGGTATTTATCTTATGTATTATTTTTTGACAGGATAATGTTAAATAATCAAAAAACTGAATGTTTTGTTTATTATTTTTAATATAGGCAAAATATTTTTCTCTGAATATCGTTTGTTGATGTTTTGAACAAATTTTACAGAATATTGGGGTCAATGGATGTTTAAGAAATTGTTCTTTTAAATTATTATAATCTATTTCAAAATCTTCTTCATAATCTATTTTAACCATATTAACTTGATAATCATTAAAATCATTGATAGAAACATTATCTTCTGTTGGTGTAACAGGATAAACTATATGTGTTGGTAATTTTGTTGTTGATGCATAATCAGGTTGGGTTTCATAATAATTCTCAGTATTTGATGAAGATGGAATTGTAGAACAAGATTTTCTTGCTGCGAAATTTATTTCGACTAGGCCGTCATCATGAGTTATTATAGTATGTATTTGATCATTTGTTTTATCTACAGGATTCTCTTCTTTATTTGTATCTTGAATTAACCATGTTTTTGGTATGTCGATATCTTTCCAACTTAATTGTTTTCTAGTTATTACTTTATTTGCTAGATTTGTTAAAAATAAAGTTGATGTTCCTTTTTGTAAATTCGTATATGCTACTGCAGGGATTATTGTATGCATTAATTTATAATAAATTCGATAGACTACTGCAACATTTGAACATATTCCTTTCATTTCAAATCCTTGTGTGTATAAACTTAATGTTGATGCTTCATGTGCGAATTGATCATATAAACTAATTGTGAAATTAGGAAAACAATTAAAGAAAATAGGTCCTTCAGACAAACTTCCTTCAATTATTCCTAATAACGAATCATTAAACTTTATGTGTCTTTTATCTCTAACGGATGCTAATACCAGATGTATTTAGTCCTAGAGCAGTTAATGGCTTTATTGCGACTTGTATTAATCCTATATGCAAATATTTGTATTTTTCTTTATATGTATTTATTTTTTCTGGAGAAATTAACAGTATTTCTTGTCCTTCTGCATCAATTGATCTAGTTTCTTCTTCTAGTTTTACTATATAATCTTGATTTTTAGAGAAAGTTCCATGAGTATATATCTGTTTGGGATCTATGGTTGGTAAATTCCAATTTTGCAGTGATTGTTCTATATCTACGTATGATATTTCACTTATATTTCTTAAATCTAATTTTGATTGCATTTTTTCTGGCTTTATGATTGATTGATGATCAGATTTTGATGTCGAGGTGGATGATTCAAACTTAGGACTATGTTTTCGTAATGAAAGAGAAGATTTCATTTTCTTCATTAATTCACTCATGTCTCACCTGGGTTCTTAGAGTTCTAGCTTGGTCAACAATTTACTGCTAGACTTATGCTCCCTTCTGCTAGCCTTACTACGCGACTAGGAAAGCTCCTAACTCCAATGGCGAAGGTTAAACACGAGATAAATTAACAGAAAGAAAACGAAATTTTAACTTTCAAAAGAAACATCATAGTAATAAGTTTTGCAAATCCTTTTCGAAATCACAATCGAAATCATAATCAAACTTAAAACCAAACTTGAAATCAAAATCAAACTTGAAATTGATAGTAAATACTTACAGGAGATGAGATTAGGGAACTTGATTTAAGGAATGGTGCTGAATTCTTTAATGAGAATGAATTATCTGATAATTCAGCACCATTCCTTAAATCAAGTTCCCTAATCTCATCTCCTGTAAGTATTTACTATCAATTTCAAGTACCGTCTATGATTGTTGAATTTTTTGTAAGAATGAATTATCAGATAATTCTTTGGTATCAGAGCCTAACTCATCATGTTTTGTAAATATAACATCATGTTTTGTAAATCAAACTTTGAATTATGAGATTAGGGAACTTGATTTGAGAGACGGTACTGAATTCTTTGATGAGAATGAATTATCTGATAATTCATGTTGTAATCTATTATCATACTTACAGGAGATGAAATTGATAGTAAATCCTTTTCGAGTCGTTAGCATCTTCATTGTCCCACTGAAGCTCCATTGTTCCATTTGATTTACAAATTTACAACTTTCCTGCAAGTTTAAAGTTGAACCAAACATGAAAATATTAACTCCTTATAAGATAGCAAAAATGAACCAAACGAGGCCAAAATAGAAACCGTAAGTACAACTGTGCAAAATTGATGTCAAGAGAGAGATCCTAATGTGCTAGCTACTATATACCATATTGCCATCAACTTAACCACTTTCAATTTATATATACGTTTTCGGCAAAAAATATTCCCTTACTTCAAATAGATACGAGTGTAAATATATCCTCTTTAAATATGTTAGCATAATTTGACAAAAAATATACATATTAGTCTATATAGGGTACTCACCGGTGTGTGTGCATTTTGGTTTCTCACATGGTATGTCCGTGCCAATGACACTGATATTATTATTTCACTCTCGGGCACTGTCGTTTCTCATATGGGTCGGGGGCCTCCAAACCTAACATTTTTCAATTCATCATCACAAGACTTAGACTTGAGACTTCGTTTAAGAAGAACCAAGTCTCTTACGCCACCTGTCTTTTTGCCACCCCCACTTATGATAGCCATGATCGCCGATGAATTGTTGTACTTTATTTAGGTAACGACTAAATAGATCCCAGTCTTGAATTCTT
This sequence comes from Stephania japonica, assembly GCA_039657345.1. Lineage (NCBI taxonomy): Eukaryota > Viridiplantae > Streptophyta > Magnoliopsida > Ranunculales > Menispermaceae > Stephania > Stephania japonica. The sequence goes on from CM077559.1 coordinate 42,171,735, forward strand.
ACTCCGTATACCCTACTTTTTACTTAATTTACCCAACTTTTTTTTTAAATTTTTTTTTAAAATACCCTTGCTCACCCCCATCACCCTCACTCACCCCAACACCTTTTAATCCTCTCTATTTCTCAATTTTAGTCATTGTAGAGCACTTGTATATGTACTAGGTCACCAAGTGTCATATGAGTGTTTTTTTCGTTGAACAAGGTCGAAAGTGGTTATGATGTGTCCTAAAAGTGAAGAAGTGTCGCCCATGGGTTTTGGACAAACATAGACACCTCTGAAGAGGTTTCGGACACACAGGGCTGACACTTTTTTAGAGGTCTTGGCCGACTCTGACTGATAATGCGAAGATAACTCGGTCTCAGTAGGTAACGGAGGGATCCAGCTGAAACCTCTTTAGAGGTGTCAACCCTGTGTGTCTGACACTTCTTCAAAGGCGTTGGCCTATTTGTTAGCTCGAAACTCGCGGGTATGGGTTTGGGTTGTTGGTGAGTGCGATTTGAGAGAGAGGTGACAGGGGTATAGGTGAGTGGGGTATGGGCGAGTGAGGGTGAGTGAGGTATGAGTGAGTAAAAACCCTTTTTTATATAATGGGGTAGTTAAGTAATTTTACAAAATTGGGGGTCAGTGTTGCCTTTATTTATCACTACTGTTTGTCCTTAAAAAAAGTGAGAGAGGGAACAAAACTTTTTTTTGAGAGTTTACTTTGATATTTTTAACTTATTATCTCTTTTTTAGACAATAAAATGATTAAAAATGAGGGCAAACTTGCAGTAAGGTCTAAATAGGTATTAAAATCAAATAGGGTTACTCGTTTTGGCAGTTAAAGTACCCAAAAGACCCTTCTAATAAATGTTATGTGCCACATAACTGGTAATTAATTAAGTATATGTATGATTTCATAATAAATGAAGTATATATATAAGTGTAGATCTCACCTTAATTAATTAGAATTGATGCCCTTTTAGTTAAAACTCCACATGAGTTGAAGGTGAATTAGTTGGGGAAATATAATTAGTATGTATTGACAAACATCTACAGGCACAGACATGCCTAATTAATATAGAAAACTATATTTTTTCTATTTACATTAAATTTATTAGATATGATTAAGTGATATCATGTTTGTTTTTTTTAGTATTAATTACCCGGTATCCAAACTAACCAACTACTCCAGGCTCGAGCCGTAGTTGGCTCATAAAAGACTTTGCCTCTCCCAGCGGAGGAGACTCCATTCGTAGGATTCAAACTCGAGTCACTACTTAAAGAGCCAAAGTGAAAAACTACTGCTCGAGCTACCTGCAATATTTTGAATTCATGATTTTTATTATTTTCACAACATGTTATATATTATTGACAAAAAATGTTTTTCTTTTATCACAAATGTTATATATATATTAGATTAAAAAAAAAAAGCACACTAAATAGATATGTTGGATCTCACATCAAGATGTGTGTTCCCAAATCTTGATGAGTATTACTTTTTTTAGGGTTTAGAGTTTTGTAATTGATGTAATTATGTTAGCGAATTAGTTAGGTTTGTGTTTAGGCTTCTTGTTATTTTGGTTCTTGGACTAATTATGTTGTACTTTACTACAAGAAATTTAATTATTGCTACAAACTTTAGTGAGAGTATTAGAATCGGTCCCTATAGACCATTTATATACCCTCGCTAACAGCCCAAATTTATTTTAGTGTACGAGTAAATAAAACTCATTCAAGAGGAACGAACACCGTCTTCAACCTCTTCGATCTCTTCGTCTAGGTTCGCTCACTTCGCTGAAGGATCGAAATCGGCTTCGTCTTCGACTTCGCAGATCTGCTCATCCATTTTCAGGTGATCTCTCTGTCTCTCTCTGTCTCTCGGTCTCTCGATCTCTCTCTCTAGTGAGTGCGACTGTGCGACATCTCTCTTCATTGTTGTTTCTTCTTGAATTCGATTCACATTGCTTCGTCGATCTCACCGTCTCTGCAACCAAACCGTCAACTCTGTAAATCTCTGTCTCTCTGTCTCTCTGTCTCTATGTCTTGATTTCATCGTTTTTCAGTTCTCTTTGTGTGTTCGTTTTTGTTTGACTTTCAGGAGACCGACGCGAACGGACGGACGGAGACTGTGATTTAGGGCTTAATCGGCTTGCAGAGACCAGCCTTTGCAGTTGAGATTTCAGGTGATTTTTTTTTTTTTTTTTTTTTTTTTTTGTGGTTTGGCTGGTTTTGCTGTCAATTGCAAAATGCAAATGTGATTCCTTCTCTCGAACTACTTCTGTTGATTCTCAGTTGAAATTGATTGCATTTGTTTGTGGTTTATGTTGTTTGGTTGGGATGATTGATGGTTTTAGGTTTTTCCCCATAACTGCAGTTCTTCAAGCCTACTCAACTTCATAATACCTTGCAAATTGAACAAACTTGTTCATTACTATTGGATCTGGCCTAACCTAAAATGGTGAATTTTGGAAATTCATCTTCCAATCAGATAATTATGTGATAATTCAAAGTTTGATTTACAAAACATGATGTTATATTTACAAAACATGATGTTTTGTAATCTGTAATTCATTCTTTGATGATAAGTAATCTCATCTCCTCTAATAAATCAAATACGCCAGCAATCTAAACCTTGACTAACAAATAGAGGGTAAAAGAAAAACCTAAAAAACACACAAAAACCACTTTGAAACTGATCTTCATAACCACTTTGAAACAGTAAGGGCAAGGCATAGCTTAGAGGTTATGAAGATCAGTTTCAAAGTGGTTTTTGTGTGTTTTTTAGGTTTTTCTTTTACCCTCTATTTGTTAGTCAAGGTTTAGATTGCTGGCGTATTTGATTTATTAGAGTTTGGAGGATTTTGGCTCTTGGATTAGTAATTTCTTCCTTACCATCATTATTATAATTGATTCATCGCGCATGGCTCGTATAGCTTGTAGATTGGATAGCTGCAATAAAGAAGTCTCATTTTAAATTCGGACTTTTAAGTGTTTCAGACCATGCTCAAGGTTCCAGATCATCAAGTCGCAGGCCATCAAGCCCGTGATGGAATGCTTGGCCCGCTTGTGGATGATTCAGGCCGTTTCTACAAGCCACTTCAGGATGATGAACGCGGATCCACTGAACTGGCTTTCTACACTTCTTTATCACACGATAATAGAATTCCAGATGACATTCGACAATTTTTCCCTATCTTCTATGGTACTCAACTTGTAGAAGCTTCCAATGGAACTGGTCTGCAACCTCACCTTGTTTTGCAAAATCTCATGTCGAATCACAACAAACCATCTGTGATGGATGTTAAGATTGGTTCCAGAACATGGTATCCTCAAGCGTCGGAAGATTATATCCAGAAATGCTTCAAGAAAGATAAAGAAACCACAAGCCTAACATTGGGTTTCAGGATATCCGGGTTGCAAGCCTATGAAAATGAGGAATCAGGGTTCTGGAAACCTAAGAAGAAGCAAATCCAGGGATTTAATGCGGAAGATGTGAAGTTAGCTCTTAGAAAGTTTGTTTCTTCTAATCCTTTATCATGTGAAGAACCTGACTGTTCACTTGCAGAGACCATTTATAATGGTACCGATGGAATTCTGGCTCAGTTAGAGAAGCTGAAAGAATGGTTTGAGGATCAAACAATTTTCCATTTCTACTCTTGTTCGGTCCTTATGATTTATGAGAAGGAGCTCGCTGCTGCTGGTAGGTCCGCTGCGCAAATAAAGCTTGTTGACTTTGCACATGTTTTGAAGGGAGAAGGTGTCATTGATCATAATTTCCTAGGCGGGTTTTGTTCTCTGATAAAATTCGTGTGTGACATCCTGAACATTCCACGTGAATATACTGCAAAAAACAGTTTGTCGGAATCTGAAAAGAATCAGTCTTACCTGGAAAATGGTTCCATATAAAAGTATGACCGTTCTTAAACTGTAAACCTCTAATCCCTTGCATTTGATATGTTGTGCAACATTGCTTATTACTTAAAAATAAGGTCTTTCTCTTACTTTCTTTTAATTGATGCTTCAAATTGTTTCTTCCATTGACAGTTAAAAGTATGATTGCGTAGTATGATTGCGTAGAGAGTTGAACTTGGAAAGTTTAATCTGTTGAAAATTGCCTTTTATAAACCATTTAAACTTCTGTTTTGTCTCTAGTTTCATAGAAACAAACTGTGTTAAAATTCTAAAGTTAGCTGGTGTTAAGTTTATATGAATGTTCGCGATGTATTTTCCTCGTGGTGTGGAAATTTAGCACGTCTAACAGTTTCAACATCTGTTTAATTTTCAAAAAAGAAAAACTGACGAATTCATTAATATCACTTCTAAATGCAGTTGATTATTTGACATAGTGATGCAGGTAGTGCAAACATTATTCAGAGGTAGTAAGTACTATCAAATTGGTTAAACCTTCAACTGCCATCCAAATATCTTACTAACACTAGTTGTTCATCTAAAACTGAGATTGCAGGTAATCAACAATCTTCTTGTCAAACTTGGAAAGCCTTGGCACGAACGTCATCGGATATCAGTGGATTGGATCCAAACACGGCATTAGCAATAGTGATGACACCAGGGTTTTGGGTGCTCAGTCCAGCAAAGGCCACTGCACTAGTATTCCCCACATTTAACTGGAAGTGAATGAGACCTACAGGAAACACAAAAACATCCCCCTCAATGAGAACCTTCGTGATCAAGCGATTTTCGGGGTTTGAGGTCACAAATCCGACGTAGATACTACCCTCCAAGACTACTAAGATCTCGGTCGCTTGAGGGTGCGTGTGAGGCGGATTCAGGCCATGTGGCGCATAATCAATGCGAACCAAGGAGGTGTCTAGAGTGTTAAGACCTGGTAATTCATTTACTGTGGCTTGAGTCACATTTGCACCAACTTTGTTTGCTGTGTTTCCGGGGGTGAAAGAAATCTTCTGCTATGACAGCCTTCGGATTCTTGCAGAATTTCCCATTCACAAAAACTGCAGATAACATTGAAGAGTGTCAAAACATACATGTAGCAAAGTCTAATGAAAAGTATTGCAATTAGTGTGTCCATTGTAGTAAAACATCTTTGTTGACAGTTTAAATTTCGGAACTGGAATTACCTTAAAAAAAGAAATGTAGCAGTACATACTAGCATCATGTGGTTCAGGAATGGCAACGCAGAAGTCTTGTTCGGGATTATGTGCAGAGGCAAAGGAAGAACACAAGGCCAAGAGGAGAACAAGAAGAAACTGAGAACCCATGATATCCATTAGAAATATAAGTTGTTAAGGAAATCAATTGCCAACACAAGTTGAAGAGAGTGTTTGGCTTGAGTGTGAGAAATCTAATAGCCAGAGTGAGTGTATTTATATAAGAGAATATGTAGAGAGCTCAGAGAGCTCAACTTGAGATGGTCTCCTCTTCTCTTATTCGTCACTTGTGCTTCGTCAAAGTACCTTAATTATTGAAACAAAAATGTAGAATTGGCTACTAAATCTTACTGGAAAGGGAATTATGCTATTTGTTTAACAACTCTTCACCAAAGCCAACTCTCGCCACTGACCATCATTGCATAGACTTTATCATCGAAAAAAACAAAAAAAAACAAAAAAAACAAAAAAAAGAAGAAGAAGAAGAAGAAGAAGAAGAAAACGTAACATTAATGTCTTAAATTCTTAATCATTATCTCCTCTATATAGGCCAAAGCTTAATCATCACTCACTCATATCTCAATCTCTCTTTCAATATCTAATTTTACAAGCATTTGACGTTGCTTGAATCCTTGACACGCTAGTTCTTTTTGTGTGTCTAGCTGTCTACTATGTTTTGTATCACGACGTCTTTGACACTGGAGGTCTACTATGTTGTATTTCATGAGGCCTTTGACATTGGAGGTGTTGCCTCTTAAAGGATTAGTAGTAAGAATTATATCAAGTAAAATGTTATGTTTATTTGGTCTTTTAGTTTGTGTTTTGTGTTTGTATGAGACAACAGTGTTTGGATGAATCAAACTTAGCAATGGTACGTGGTTCAAGGGAGGAAGAACGAACCTTCTGAGTTTGTGACAATTCTAAGGGAATGTAAGTAGTTTTTTACGATTATCTTTACTTATTTTTTGGTATCTTCACAATTACTTATTTTGTTCTTTTTTTTTTTCAATTATTTTTAAGTCTCTTAGCTATTTAATTAAATAAGGGAGCGGCTAAATAGCTCCCAGTAATTACTAAACTGACCTCAGTTTTGAATTTTTACTTTGTGCACCCCACTTTTTAATTAGTTTACCCACCTTTTTTTTTCTTAAAATTCTAAAAATATCCTTGATCACCCCATCACCCCTCACCTCAACACCTTTCAATCCTCTCAATTTCCCAGTTTTAGTCATTGTAGAACACTTGTATTAGGTCACCAAGTATTGTAGGAGTGTTTTTTTCGTTGAACAAAGCGGGATGTGGTCGCATCGTGTCTTAAAAATGAAGAAGTGTCGCCCGCCGGTTTTAGCCAAACAGAGCTGACACCTTTGAAGAGGTGTTGGTCCAATTGATAATGTGAAGATAATTTGGTCTCAGTGGGTGACGGAGGGATCCAGCCGGAACCTCTTTAGAGGTGTCGGCCCGGTTCATCCGACACCTTTTAAGAGGTGTCAACTTTGTTCGTCAGACACCTCTTCTAAGGTATCGGCTCTGTTAGTTCGAAACCCGCGAGCGACAAACATGAACAGAAAACTTCAAAACTCTCAAAAAATACATAAAAATGACAAAAAATAGTGGGTTTTGCTCGAAATCACTTAATTTTTGTTTATTTCATCGAAACTTTGTACCCAAAATGCAAGATTCAAGCCTCAAATCAAAGCCCTAAACCCAAAAACAAATTTACAAACAAAACGACTAAAAAAAACCCCAAAAAATCTCGAAATCGGCACTAAAAGAGATGATGAATGCACCCACGTCGTCGAATCTATGTGGTTTTGCTCATATTTCGTCAGATTTGGGTTATTGGTGAGTGCGATTTGAAAGAAAGGTGACTGGGGTATGGGTGAGTGGGGTATGGTTGAGTAAAAACTCTTTATATGGAGGGGTAGTTGGGTAATTTCACAAAACTGAGGTCAATTTAACAATTATTGGGGTCCGTTTAGCTGCTTCCTTAAATAATTAGTGTTATCCTCTCTATTATCGGTATCTCGCACCACATTAGACCAAACACAATATTCATACAAATAGTCATTTCATCGTATTCAGTACATCATTGAGTTGGTAGATTCTTACATAATAAGTTCTCTTTTTTTGTCACTTTTATTTTTCTTTTTTCTTGGAGAAAAGTAAAAATCTCATTAATCATTTATGGCTCGATATAGGACCGGACATAGAATCAATTGCCCTAATAAAAGTACATTGCTTCACTAATTCTATTTGTTCAAAGAACTGCCATCGATTTGGTTGTAAATGCAATTGTGAAATTGAAACAATGTGACATCAGATATTACTCTCTACAACATTGAAATACATGACAAATACACAAACACCCTTGGAACCACATAATGAATAATAACAAAACTTTCGACAAGGGAAGTAAAATCTAGATTAGTTCAACAGGTTGGTCGAGCCGTGCCTAGGCGGGTTATTTTTTCAAAGTGCTTTCCAAGCCTGAATTTTGATGGAACGGGCCCAAGCCTACCCAAGCTCGATATGGGCTGGGCTTAGGCATGCCTAAATGGGCTTGTTATTAGTTTTAAAAAATTATATATATATATATATATATATATATTTGAAAACAATTAAATATATTTATTAAGTTTCAAAAGTTAAACAAAAGGATTAGGTGGTGAATTGGTAAGAACTTAATGAGTTGAATGTGAGGGTGAAGGTTTGAACCTCAAAAGGCCACACTTAGCATTCGTTTTTATTCAAGTATTTATAAAAATACCATTCTTATTCAAAGCGGGATGGACCTAGAAAGATATACCGCAATAAGGATGGAACCAATCTTCACAAATATGATTAGATCTGCATCTTATTAGATAACTAAAGCATAAAAAGATGTAATTAGAACCATCCTCGATCAAAAAGGAGGATCGACGATGGTTCAAAATCAAAAATCACAAATAATAATCAAGAAATTTTTTTTAGGGTTTTTGGAAGAGAAAAAAAAGGGACGGGTGAGCAAATATACTTTTATTTTTCTTATTATATTAATTTTTATGTAATATATTTGACATTTGGTTTTGCCCATGCACGAGATGCTGACTAGTTAATTTATCATTAGTAAACACTGATGCAATTATTTCAAGGAAAAAAAATAGGAGAATAAAAAAAAAAAAGAGAGCCAGTACTTATTGTTGTGTTTGTTAGGTTTAGAGATACCGTAATGACACACTTTATTAAACTCTCTAATAAACTCGTTAATTATAATGCGGGGGTTAACTCTAATTTATAGACTCACATAAACATACTCCTAATCCAACTAGGAGACCCTAAATAGACTCATACTCTAACTCGAAATCCTAATCAAACTCAAATACTAATAACTCATAATCCTAATTAAATTCAAACACTAATGTAATTTAGATTACAACTCTAACATCCCCCATAATCTAAATTACCTATCTAAATTAAAATCATCTCCCATAATTCAGATTAGACAAACCCTAATCATAGCCTTAAACTTCATGAAAGACTTAATCTTCAATGCCTTGGTAGTATGACATTAGACCAACGTCTGTCATCTCAAACTCTCGCATCATAGCTGCCTTAAAGTCTTTGATCATATTGATGTCATTTCCAGTGAAAATTAAATCATCAACATAAAGACAAACTATCATTGCAGTACCAGTAGAAGCATCAATCTTCACATACAAAGCATGTTCATAAGCACACTTTTCCAGTCCATAACCCTGAAAGAATTCATCAATCCTTTTATTCCAAGCTTGCGGTGCCTATTTTAAGCGATAAATTGCTTTATTCAGCTTATAAACTTTTTTTTCACTGCCCTCTTGAACGTATCCCGGTGGCTGCTTGACATAAACAACTTCATCTAAGTAGCCATTTAAAAAGGCTGATTTCACATCCATCTGGTGAAGTTTCCACCTTCTCTGGGCAGCAATGGCAATCAATAACTGGACCGTCTCAATGCGAGCAACTGGAGCAAACACTTCCTGATAATCAAAGCCAGGCCTCTGCTCATATCCTTTGGCCACCAATCTAGCTTTGTAACGCTCCACGTCTCCATTGGATTTCCTTTTTGTCTTGAAAACCCATTTGACATCAATAGCTTTGTGACCTTGAGGAATATCAACAAGGTCCCATGTGTCATTCTTCTCAATAGCCTCGATTTCGGAATTCATAGCATCAACCCAACATCTATCTCGCACGGCTTCACGAAAGCTAATAGGGTCTGAATTTACAAACATGGCATAATGAACTAAAATGCCATCATCGTCAACCGCATCATCAGAGGTAACCTGACAATCCTGAAGGCGAGCCGGTAGCCTAGGAATTCTCTGTGGTCTATCACTCGTACTCTGGAGTCTAATACTTGTACTAGTCAAAACAGTGCCTGTGGTAGGAGAAATACTTGTTGAAGTAGATGCCTCATCATTAAACCTGATTGCAGCACCTTGCCTTTTGTGTCCCAAATCCATTCATCTGCCTCATCAAACAATACATCTCTGCTGACAATTACAGAGTTGGTAATCGGGTTATAAAATTTGTATGCTCCAATCCGTCCTGGAACATAGCCAAGAAAAATGACCTTCACGCCTTTGTCATCCAATTTCTTCCTATTAGCATCAGGAACATGAACATACGCTGTAACGGCCCAATTAATATTTGTCGTTATTTTATGACGTCATTACAGACGTGGACGCCAGCGTGGACGTTCATGGGTCCCACAGCAAGGTTGGAGCGCGTCCGTATTAAGTAAATAGTTATTTTGTTTGTTGATTTGACTAATTTGCGATGTTTATGTTAAAATAGGTTAACGACATCGCGATGTGTGTGATTATATTTTAAATTGACGTGTGAGATTGTGTGATGAGTATTTGCATCGATATGCGTGTCGACGCGGGTACCGGGTAGATTAAAGACGAAATTTTAAGTTGAGAAAAATGTTACACATTAAATGGATTAAATGGGATAAAAATACGTAAATTGGTGGGTGCCTAGTAACACGCGGGGTCGTGGTCGACACGCGTGGGTGATACGTTAGTGTGCACGCCCGAGTACGCTCGTTGGCGCGCACGACGAAATTTTAGGCGCGAAAGTATAGGCGAGTATATATATTTATATATATATGTATATAAGGAATTTAATATATATATATATTAAAATCAGAAAATTAAATAAATAATAGTGAAATTACCAAAAAGGGTATTGAAGGAAAGAAGGGAAATGGATATGGATAGGGGCAAAAGGGTCATTTTACCCAAAAATTGGGGATACACACCATCGTCACCACAGTTCCTCATTTTTCCCACATTTTGATCGAAATCAAGGGACCGAGAGAAGAAAAATCGAGGAGGAAGAAGAGAAGGAAGGGGGAAGAGAGAACAAGAGGAGGAGACCAAAGAGGTGAGTTGTTGAGTTGTTGTTGTTTTGGTTGTTGTTGTTGTTGTATGTGTTGGTGGTAATGGTGGTTTGGTGGTTCGGTGGTGGTGGCGAGGTGGAACTCGAGAGCTTTTCGTCAGGAGGGGAGACGACAACATGTCGTTCTCCCCCTCTCCCTCTCCCTCTCCTTCTCTCGATTCATGAAGAAAAAAAAAAAAAAAAAAAAATTCGTTCTTTGGAACAGAGCCTTGGCTCTGTTCTAGCGAAGAAGAAGGGCCGGCCTCGCCTCGAACCGGCAGGCGGTTCGTGAAACCGCCCTTAAATATATAAAAAAAAACAGAAAACAGTTTGGAAAAAAAAATCTGGAAAATTCATAGAAAATTCAGATAAAATAGGAAAATTTTAGAAAAATTATATTTTGATCAAATAAAGGAATTTTGAGATTTTCTCGGAAATGTTGGCGAGATATAGTCGAGGTTTTGGCCTCGAAAAACGAAAAATTGACATAATATATTAAATTGAAGCTAATTTAGTGATAAATGATAATAGGTATATTTCGGGTGATAATTTGAATTGTCGTCATTTATTGGAGCTGGACTAAGGTTTGGTTTTCGGGACGAGGTGTGCGATTTGAGGTGTGTAGTATCCCAATTGAACTTCACTTTAAGTATTTACATTTTGATTTATTTGAATTCAGTTCTATTTATTCTTTACTCCATTTCGTTATTGCTTTACGGTGGTTGAGTACTCTCACCTGGTGACTTTACGGTAGTGGAGTTACTCCTACCTGGTGTCTTTACGGTGTTGAGATCACTCCCCACCTGGTGCTTATTCGTTACGGCCATAAAGTCCACTAAGTCATAGCACTTGTCTAAGCATACGTCGGTGAATAGGCTGCCCGGGTATGGTAGGCTTGTGTGGGTGCGTCGTTGGTCTACGCCGACCACCTAGAGGGTCCAGGGCCAACCCATTGGTGTGTTCTTCATGGGCCGTGCCTGGGGGAAAGCCCGAAGTATGACTTGGTCTGATTTTTATGTGCACGTACTTTGTTTCCTCACTATATTTATGCATGCGATGGTCCTTTTTACAGTTGTCTGTATTTCTTTTGTTCCGCATGTTTAAATTATAGCATTTTAAATTCCAGTTCTTTTATTTCCGTAATTACTTGGTGAAATTCCTTGGGATTACTCACTCTGGACTCATCATCTGTCTTTTTTTGATGGCTGAGTGCAGACCCTAGTACGAGCCGGGGAAAAGGCAAGCTTGAAGAATACATCGATTGACAGTTGTAGCCCCACTCGTACGTATGTTTATATTTATTCGTTTTATGTCGGGTTTTGGGCTTGAGAGATAGGTTGTATATTTTGATATTTTGAGGACCTTAGATGATATGTATATGATGTACAGTTGATATGGTTTCTACTTAGGCATTTTGCGCATAATATACATGAAATACATGTTGAATCTTTATATTGATAGTAAATCTTCCGCTGCATAATTTATGGTTAAATGATATTAAAAGAATAAAAGTAAATTCATAACATCAAGGTTAAGTGATAATTGATTGATAATTGATTGATAATTGATTGATAATGGATAATTGGGCGTGGGACACAGCTGGCGGTGACGTGGTCAGTTGTGGGCCTGCGTTGCCTCCCGTGGCGGACCAATGCAGAAATTGGGGCCGCCACATACGCAGTGGATCCAAACACTTTTAAATGTCTGACACCTGGCTTGTAACCACTCCAAGCCTCTTCTGGAGTAAGATGAGACACTGTTGTTGTGGGAGATCTATTCAGTAAATAAACTAAACGTACAACTGCTTTACCCCAGAAAGAATTAGGTAAAACTTTCGCTTTCAACATGCTACGAGCCATGTCCATAATAGTCCTATTCTTTCTTTCTGCAACACCATTATGTTGTGGTGTATGTGGTGGAGTGATCTCATGCTTGATCCCATGATGATCACAAAAATCAGAAAATATGGAGGACTTGTATTCACCACCGCCATCTGTTCTCAAAATCTTGATGTAGCGTCCACTTTGTTTCTCCACATATGCCTTTAATTTCTGAAAACAAGTAAACACGTATGACTTGTTCTTAAGAGAATACACCCAAATCTTCCTGCTGTAGTCATCAATAAAAGTCAAAAAATATTTACTCCCTCCTAGCGAAGCTGTCTGCATAGGACCACAAAGATCTGAGTGAACCAAGTATAATGGAGATTTGGCACGCCACGGAGTGTCGGAAGCGAATGACTGTCTTTGTTGCTTCCCTAAAATACACCCTTCACATAATTGCTCAGGATGTCGAATAACAGGCAATCCTTTCACTAATCTCTTTTGAGTGAGCAACGTCAAACTTTTGAAGTTCAAATGACCATATCTCATATGCTATAACCATGACTCATTAGAAACAATGGATTTAAAACACGGATAAGATCCAGTCTTAATCTCAATCTGAAATAACCTATTTTTCAAAGGAGATTTAAGAATGGCAATACCTCTAGAGTCGAACATGGATAAATAGCCATCTTTCAAATTCATTGTGTACCCTTTCTCTACAAGCTACCCTAGACTCAATAGATTGTTTTTCATTGTAGGCACATAAAGAATATTAGAGATATACTGATGATCACCGTTCTTCAACTGAATTAGAACTATTCCTTTTCCTTTGACTAGAAGTTTCTTATCATCAGCAAACTTGACCTCCGTCGTCATTGACTCATCTAAATCGTCAAACAAGTCTCTATTACCACACATGTGGTTGGAGCATCCACTATCAAGATACCACGTGTAGTTTTGTGAACATTCTTGGTCTGACGAAACCATTAAGAGTATCTGGGTACAATCATCGCCTTGGGCAAAAGACACATGTGCAGCAGATTTTGCATGTTTTTTAGTGGTGCAGTCTCTGGCTATATGCCCAAACTTGCGACAGTTGTAACACTGAATCTGATTTTTCTGTTGATCGTGACCTTTGTCTCGTCCACGACCTTTATTTCTCTCCCACCACTGCTGATTATTATTTGAACCTCTGCCATTTTTGTTGACTTGATCACGGCCTTTGAATCCATAATCCTTCTTTAGCTTCGAGACAATTGTAGTTTTCAATGCCTGCTTAGTATGCTTGACTTTTTTACTTTTTTCATTAATTCGTTGCTCATGTGCTCGTAACGAACCAATGATTTCTTCAACTGACTTGGTCTCATAATCTGTCTCAGACTCCATAATAGTAGCGACTACGTGGTCAAACTTTGTGGTCAAGGTGTGCAAAATCTTCTCGTTCACATTGAGATCAGCGACTTCTCCGCCATTCATCTTTAACTGATTGACGATTGTTTGAACACGATTAGTGTCCTTCTCTATATCTTCTGAGTCATCCATCTTGATCAACTCGATTTGCCGCCTCAAAGTTTGCAACCGAACTTTCTTGGCTCTTTGTACACCCTTGTAGGACGTCTCTAAAGTGTCCCACGCTTCCTTTGATGTCTTCGCCAGTTGCACTTTCTCAAACGCCATATCATCAAGCGTTTGCAAAATAAAATAAAGTGCCTTCTGATCTTTCTTGCGAAGCTCCTTTTGTGTCGAGGTAGCGGTGGCCCCTGGGTCTTCGAACCCATCTTCAACGACTGTGAGCAAGTCTTGAAAACTGAACAAGACTCTCATCTGAGTGCTCCATCTATCAAACTTCTTTCCATCGAACACTGGTAGTGTCGGTTGAACTTGACCGTTTCCAGTTGTAGCCATGAATATTTACCACTACAAAATAATCTATTGAACGTAACTGTTTCAAATTGCAATAAAAATTGCTTGCTTGCTGATCTTTGTCTACAAAAAAAAACAAAAAGGATTTGATTTGATGTATGAATGCTTTATAACAAAGCAACTTCCAATTTCTTCTTCAACGAATCTGCTCCAACTTAATCGAACCTTCTTCAACGAATCTGCTACTCAACCACGCAATTCGTGTTTGCAACAGAATGCTGCAATTCAATCTTCGTTTCTTCTCCAAAACAAGAAACGTGCACGCTTAGATCTCTCAATAGATCTAAAGCTCAAATTATGTTCTTGAATCTTCAAGAACTCTCACACAACCAAGACACAGATCTCAAGATCTCACTATTGCTTTGATTCCATGTTAGGTTTAGACCGCAATGACACACTTTATTAATCTCTCTAATAAACTCGTTAATTACAATGCGGGGGTTAACTCTAATTTATAGACTCACATAAACATACTCCTAATCCAACTAGGAGACCCTAAATAGACTCATACTCTAACTCGAAATCCTAATCAAACTCAAACACTAATAACTCATAATCCTAATTAAACTCAAACACTAATGTAATTTAGATTACAACTCTAACAGTGTTAAAGTTCTTTTTTTAATTCAATGAATGACGGGTTGATTAGGCGTAAGGTATTTTTTCAGGCTTAATATTATTAATTGACCATTTTTTTTCTAATTGTAATCAGAAAGTTAGTTCAGGTTCAGAAGAAAATTATGTCTTAGTGGTACACTGGATCTATTACTTGATTCCAGTTGATTTTGTCCCAAAAGCCAAATCGAAGAAACAATTTGGTTAAATTTAATTAACGCTACCGAAGTCATCAGTAAATTTGATTAATTCATACCATCCGCCGATGTAGAACATCAGAAGTTGGTAGACTAGTCACCAGATAAAAGTCATAAAACTTTGTCACCTCATTTCTACGAAAAATGGAGTTGAGTGGAAATGTCGAATCCAAACTAATTCATACATCACTGCAGGCCTAATGAAATTTATGATGTAAGGAGTACTTGCATGGTACTCCTACTTTGAAATTATACCTAATATAGTGTGTGATTTATTGATGATCAGTTCTCATGATCAACTGAAATGTTTGTTTCATACTTTGGTCTCCAAAACCAGGCAAACAAAACACATAATGTTGGTAGCTCCGACGACATTCAGCTTCAGCGTAATATTCAGTGACACTCCCCACACGGCCACACATTATTCGTATGAGCAAGTCCATTTCTCTACATTCAAGTTGCAAATACAAGCCTTACAAAACAGTAATCAGAGGTACAATGCCACTTACAAAAAGAGAATTTTTTTTTTTTTTTTTTTTTTTTTTTTTTTTTTTTAATTCCTTCTGTCTAAAGCATGTCCTCATTGTAGTAGATATTCACAGACCTATAAGTTGAAAGTTCGATATAACCATACAAACATACAAAGCACGCGCAGAGTACACGCGAACGATTAGATTTGGCTGCACAAACCCTTGCTTCGACTCTCTAGCTTTAATTGATCCAGTCGCACATCATTATTGATCTAAAACATCTGATACGTACTTCTTGATGTTTTGAAACAGTTCTTCCCTGCAAGGAAAAAAAAGTCCGTAAGAACTTCATCAATTTGTTTAGTTTTAGTTGGAGAAGTAAACAGGAAGGTTGGTTGAAGTGTGGACATGAAAAGTGATGCACAATTCAAATCTCAAATAAGGAAATTCATCATTCCAAAAAAACAAAAAATGGAAATTCATGACGTGAATAATAAATGAAACATGGGAATCAATCACCTGTCTGGCTTGAATAAGAGATACCGATAGATGAACCACTGGAAGAAGCAGAGAAACACGAAAAATTAGAGAAAAAACGGTCTAAGTAGTTGTATTGCGACGAAAGGCAGAAGAATCTATTTTACCGAAGAGTACAATATCCCAATGAGTTCCAGTGCAGTTGGTACAAGAGGAAGCTTGTCAATGGCCTAGAGGGATGGAAAAAATCAGTCAGTAATCTCGGAAAGCTGCTTGCTGATTGATTATCATATCAAATAATACATGCAAGATCAGGTAATTGAAAAGCTCGTAAAATGAGTATCTCAATATGAACTAAGAAAGCCAATGCGAGTTTGTCATTAATTTTCTGATGTACGGAAAAAAAATTTCTTCATTTTTTTTTCATTAAGTCAAGAAAGATGACGAAAGAGCTCACCACTCCCCCCCCCCCCCAAAAAAAAAAAAAAAAAAAAAAAAGATAAAGCAATACGAGTATGAAATAGAGAAAGTTGAAAAAAGTATTGTAATTAAAAAAAATTCATGTAAGTCCCTTAGAAAGAATCAGTCATTATTACCGCAACCAGATTAGATGATGCCCATAAAGCTACAACTGCCGCAAATCCTAATCCAACAACTGCTATTCGATCTTCAGACTTTTCCCACTGAGGTAAAATAAATACATTAAAATAAAAATTAGGAGGGATTAAAAGAAATAAACAAGACAAAAGATCGGAGAACAATTGCTTGATATGCACAAGTATTAAAATAATAGAAGTAATAGGAAGTAAACATAGTACCTGCCTCGGCTACAATAACACTTTTAAGTAAATCTACCTAGTGAAATACACTTCGAGACAACAACAACAAAGCCTCACTCCCAAATTAGTTGGGGCCGACTACATGGATCAAACTCTTCCACTGTGCTCAATTTAGTGCATGCAGTAAATTTACCTACTGAAATACATGGTAAGACACGTTCTCTAAACATATCTTATTTTTGTTGTGATATTCTATTTCACAAAAATAAAGATTTTCAACCATCATAAAATGTGCCATCTTCTATAGGAATAAGTAGGAAAGAAGTGAGAACCATCAACCTCCCTCAAAATATGGCACCAGATAGAATGAAGTGTTTGCTCACCTCAGTCTACACTGGTTGGCATAAGCATTCATGTTGAAATTCATCAAAATGTATTCACTTGATTCACTTTGCAACAAAGAAGTATTTTGCTGATCTCCCAAAAGATGAAGCAATCATTGACACATGCCAGTTTGTGGGTCATCCGGGCACATGTGTGGCAAATATTATATTTTAGGGAAATGAGTTAGTGCTGAAGGTTAGGTCATTAACATATTTTCACATAGCATGACCATAGTATCTTGGGATCTGTCAAACCTCTTATACACAGAGGAAACTCCTAAAAGAAGCTATAACATATTTTACAAGCTGAGAAACAACTTCATTCCCACAAAGAACAGAAGAAAAGTAAGAAAAATGATCGATTAATTAATCCAATCACTACTTTACATTGTTCCATGATTCCATCTCTTTTCTTAATTTTTTAACCAAGAGAAGAAACCAGGGAATCATAGGGTAAAGGAAATAAAAAAATAAAAAAAATAAAAAAAAGTTAGTACTCACAGCACTTTGGACAGATTTCACGATACTTGACGATGTTTCAGAGCTTTCTCTCGTTGCTCTTGCAACAAATAAATGCCTTTGGCTTTCTGTCAAAAGAGAAAAAAAGGTGATAGCAAGTATGTTCATTAGAGAAGCTCATGTATGCGAAAAGCAACCAAGTATGTATTATTATCTGAAATATAAGCACATGCAAAGGAATTATTGGGTGATAAACAATAAACTCTATCTTATAACTACCTAATTAAAGGGATCACCGACAATCTTTGGGTCAGTGACTCTTGTGAAGCAGTTCGTTGGGCATGTTGTTTTTTCACTCCTTTAATATTTTTCAGGTTTTGACTCTTGTAAAGGAAAATGAAGCTAGCTTAGGCTTGAGGAGGACCAAAGGCAGCAATGTATGTATTTATATGTAATTTGAATTTTAGTTTGGAATAATAAGTATATTATCACATGGGAATGGGGGTGAGAAATTTTAGGCATGGCTTGCGATGAATACAATGGTTTGGAAGAATTATTGTTATGGTTTGGTTTTGAAATTGGAATTACTTATATCCTGTGGCTATCAGGTTTCCCTATTTCATTTTGATGACCCTAGACTTTTAGAGTACGTTCTATACATTTTTAGACAAACTATAGAGATATTCTATGGTAGATGGAAGATGATGTGTAAAGTTGACTTACATAATAAGTTAAGCTCTGGGCCGTTTTAAGGTTCATTAGTAATCTAAGCCGGTTGGTAACTATTATGAAGCGTCCCAACAATGTTGCTATCAGAGCCTAGGAATTGTGTGATCCGCATTTAGGATTGAAAAAAGAAAAAAGAAAGAAAGTTTGAGTTGGTAACGACTACTTTTAATAAGTTTCCACTACAAACATCTTTCCAATTTATCTCATTGTTGTATTCATCTCTTCTATAAATGGGGAAGCAAGGTGTAGAACGACACACGAAGAACTCATAAAAACTTGAGAGGAAAAGAAAGTAGGAAGTAGAGGGATTTTTTTTGGAAGAGTTTTGATACCGAGCCTTTTAGTTGAACTCGGTATTTCCATTGCAACTTCTCTTCATATTGAATTTCTTTACTGCTATGATGTTTCTTGATTTGGATTTTAGCACGTAAAAAAATCTTGTGACTCTTTTATTTTATTTCCGCAAATTTAAATTTCGTGATTTTGCTATTTGTTGGGATTAGGATCAAGTTTTTATCTCAATCCCGACAAATAGAAAATAATAAAATTGAAATTTGTGGAAATAAAATAAAAGAGAGACACAAGGTTTTTATGTGGTAAAGCCCAAATCGGGAAACATCCATGGCTTCTAAAGCAGCTAATAAGTTCACTATGAAGAGAAATTAAAATAAAAATATTGAATTTAGCAAAAAGCCTCAATATCAAAACTCTCCCCAATAATCCCTCTACTTTCTACTCTATTTTCTTCTCAAATCTTATGTGTTCTCTGTGTATTATTATACACCTTGCTTCTCTACAAAAAAGAGGAATACAAAAAACTAGGAAACATGTTTGTAGTGGGAAACTTACTAAAAGTGGTTGAGACCAACTCAAACTTCTTTTTTTTCTTTCTATTTTTTCTTTCTTTTTTCGATCCTAAATATGGATTATTGTAATAGATTGATTCATGTGCTAAAGGATATGCTCAAGGCTTATGTTCTAGAGTTTTATGGAACTTGGGTGGATTATCTACCTTTATGTGAGTTTGCATTTAATAACAGTTACCATCGAGTATTGGTAATGGATCCACTTGAGTCTTTGTATGGTAGGCCTTGATATCTCCAACTTGTTGGGCTGAGGTCGGTGATTTGTAGTATTGGGGCCGAGTTTTGTTCAAAACCACCAAGAGATTAGGCAGGTTTGTCAGAAATTGAAAACAACCCAAGATAGGTGATAGAACCTATTGTTCTATTGCTGAAACCAAACACCAATCACATAAGAACTGAAAAAACTAAGAAAATATAAGTTGAGATAGATAGGGAGAGAGATATATTGATGAAAAGAGATGATATAGAGGACACAAGAACAAGTCTAAATGCAATGCAAAATCCACAACTTTCAAAAGGTTGGGTCTTTCCAACTCAGATGAGTTTCCCAATTCCAGTTTACACCAAAAGATGCATGACTCTCCACACTCTCCCTATATTTATACTCTCACAAATTCCCAACAGGGTGTTCCACCTTGGGCAACTGCAAAAAGGGCTGAAACACAACAAGCCCAAGATCCCTCAACTACCATTTTATTGTCAGTACTCTCGACCCATTAAAAAGCCCCAACATTGTTATGTGGACTACCATCTTAATGGTCTGCTATTGGCTCCTTATTGACTTTGGCCACTTTAGACGTTAGCGTTTCCCTTGTACAAACAAATTTGATTTGAGGCCTAATAATAGGCAGAATAGTAATGCAGCTAACGAACACTTGAATTTGAGGTGGGAGAATAATTTTTGTTGAAAGTCCCACCTCTGAAAGGGCACTATAGGTTTAGGATCAAAGGGAAAGTTGCATCCAGGTTCATTGGACCGATTGAGATCATAGAAGGGTTGTCAAGGTTGCTTACAGATTAGCTTTACTTCCCCAATTAGCTGGAACCCATAATGCATTCTACGTGTCAACGTTGCGAAAGTATTATCCTGATCCAAGTCACATAATTGACTAGAATTAGTTTGATGTAAGGGAGGATGAGTTTTATGATGAACAACTAGTACAAATCCTTGATAGAAAGGTTTAGAACCTTAGAAATAAGAAAGTACCACTTGTGAAAGTAAAGAGGCAGTTTCATGAAAACAAAAAGCTAACCTAAGAATGCAAGTCATGCATGAGAAAGAACTTCACTTATCTATTTTGCTCAAAGCTATCTTCTCGTATTTAGTTGGGAAGATTGTAAAGGTCCAAAAATATTAAATCAGTAACTAAGCAAAATCCCAAATAATTAATCACAACACTAATCACGACTAGTAGATCTGATTTGGTAAAAACGCCCAATAAGTTTCCTTGTCACCATATTTTAATTTATTGTGTTGGTGTTTGTGTAAGTGTGCGATTATTTTATTTGTGTGTGTATTTTATATCTATAGAGCATCTTTTTTTTCTCCCAGACACAAGTTGGAATATGCAATAAATAGCTGGTATGATTGTGACCTTTACAACAATCACAGATCAAATAGAATTGAATTGTGTTCGTCAAATTGTTAGAATCATAATATCTTTCATATGTAGGCAAATGGTTGAATCGAATTCCTACATGAATGCGCAATAAATAGGTGGGTATGAATGTGTTCTTGTTTTCTTTGTGTTTGTTTCTTTGGGTGTTAAATTGTGTGACTGCGATCTTGGGAGTTCTGCGATGATTTGTCATAACAAAAGCACTATCTTTTTCTTCATACGCTATTCAAATCTTGCTAAAATAGTTCATGACATCCATATATCTGACAACAAATAGGTAAATTGATGGATGCATTCAGAAGCAACTAGACACCTAATCCACTAGCCTTTTATGTAAATTTCTTTCTAATCCAAAAAAAAAAAAAAAAAGAGAAAGAAAGAAAGAAAAGAAAAAGAGAACCCCAAAAACCACTATCTATCCTGATTACAGAAATAAATAAACCCCAACACCTTCTTTACAAAAAAAACCAAAATTTCCAATTAATCAAATTTCATACAACAAATCATTGTGTGAATTCGTAACTAAAACAGATAATCAAGGTTCAGCTAAAAAAATATTAATTAAAAAAAAAAAACACAGTGAAAGGAATCATGGGTGCAAATTCATCAAAAAACTCACCCTTAATTGCTGAAACGGGAAGCTTTGGGAGAGTCCCCAGAAGGGTTTTTCGGCCATGGAAGATCAACGATGGAGAAAACAAAGCAATGCTCATCGAAGCCATATACGCTCACCTGTAAAAGCAGAGCAACAAAAACGAAGAACAAATTAGAGAACTCAGAAACGACGAAAAGAATCAAAATCAAACGGTTTCCTCAAATGGGTGTTCTCACAAGAACCCGAAAATCAGAAAAGCAAGTACTTTCTTCAGAGAAATCAAATGGTGAGGGCTCTCAGCATTTACCAGTGTGTGTTTGTGAGTGATAGTGAACTTGAAGAGGCGGAATTAGCAAAGCAAAAAGTGGAAGAGTTAAAGGAGAAGATACAGATTTGGAGTGGATGATTTCCAGACACACAGGAATTGGGGGCCCTCTTGGATTTGTCGGTTCTCATGTTTCCACACATGGGCTTCCATGGGGGGTTATTAAAAAAGTAAGGTTGTTTTACTTTAAAATTGATTAAATAAGGTAATTTTTTTTTAAAATTATAAAACTAATGTATATAGCCTTTACAAAAGGCGTTATTAAGTGTGACATGGTGGTGGGTGTGTGATGTGACAATTCTAATTGTATGAATGACTCATTTTGAAAATGAGTCATTTGAACAAAATGTGAAATGTATGAATAACTCCTTTTCAAAAGGAGTTGAAAATGAGTCATTCATACAACTTATATTCCACCCATACCCTTGCCCGCTTATATTAAAAATACTACACATACATCAACCAAAACCATACTAAAATACATATTGGGTGTGTTCCACACTAAATCGAGATGCATATAGATAGCTCAAACACTAATGTGTGTTTTGGTATGTCCGTATAACATTCCTCAAACCTAATACCATTTTCGTTAAATTCCTCTAATAATTAATTTTTCAAGTACACAACACGGCGAAATTAACAAAGTCATATACAGGTCAAAATGTATCACTCATAACCCATATCCAACATAAAACAATAAAAGTAAACAAACATACCAGTAGGAAAGTTCACAGTTAGATCACAAGAAGTCTGCGAATGTCTACATTCGTGTCTACGTCTGCAATAATATCATGAATAATGACAATTAAAAATTAGGTCGTTACAATACAAGTAAGAGAAAAAAAATAGCAAAAAAAAAACTCGAACAAATATACAAATCCAAGAAATTACCATGACATGAAAGAAACTCATATAAAGGTATGATACAGTTTTATCGACGTCGACGTTGCTCCTTCGTTAGGCAAACCGGTCGTACTTTATTTCGACCTGGATTTCTCCGTGCTTGTACGTCCGGCTGAGTCTGTTGAGCTCAATGAGTCAACTGAACTTCTTCCTCGTGTTGACTCGATTCACCTCTACTGCCAGTGCTATCAAAGATAGGGGGTCGAACCATTCTGTCATACTGATTTCCTGTATGTGGTTGGGTGAAAGGAACATGAAGTGACATGCCTAATAAGTGCATGAATGAGTCATCTCCACTATATAGAATATTGTAATTATAATATGGCGGAGTAAATGGACTTGGTATGTATTAAGGCAATGAACCATGCATTGAATGTGTAGGCATTCTATGGTCCATATAGGAAGATGATGGCCCAGGCGCATATGGATCAAAATGATAAGGATGAACATTCATGCTCGGTGCCCTAGGTAATAATATATGAGCATCAGGTTGCGTTGGGGGTGGCAAAGGAGTGTACCCATAAGAAGAAGGATGGGTTGGAGGTGGTGGAGGAGAACATCTGCTGCTCTCACCAACAGTCTCTGACGTTCTTGGTGTTGGACGAGTTGGAGGTGGTGGAGGAGAACGTCTGCTGCTCTCACCCAGAGTCTGTGTCCTTGTTGTTTTTCTTCTCCTCCCTCTATTTGCTAGGTTTTGATCCTCTTCTTGCTGTTCTTCCTCTTCTTCTTGAGAAGCTTCATCATCTATTTCCGGCTCAACTACATTTTCATCATCCCGCATAGTAGTCTTTTGCCGTTCATCCTCATCTAAGATTCTGATGCCTTCATGTAGAGCAGCAATGCCTTGATCGATCCTATCATCAATGCACACTCGCTCCAATTGACGCGCAAATGTAGACTGATATACAAAAAAAATAGTGTTAGTTAACAATTTTAAATATGACCCATGAGGATAACAACATTATAGTTTCACGCTTACTGAAAATTCGCGTAGAGCCCCGTCATGTCCAATGAATCGCCTGGTGATAGATCTGTACCAGCTCATGTACTCTTCCTGATCATGTTCCCTTTCTTGTTCTATTGTGGTTATGGTATTACCACGATTTTCCCACAACTCTATATATCTTCTATGATACACTGCCCAATTTCTTGAGGGTGTCCTCTCAATTGGACGCGGTGCAGACGTGTGTCAAAATCACAGTTAGGTGGCACAACCTGTGTCAGTCCGAATTGTCTCATTACACTTTTCGGTATATGCCACTCAACTATATGGAAACAAATTAAAGGACACGTCAAACTCTAGCTCCCATGACCTTGAGTATAGAATTGTGGAAGTGACTCGAGGACATCAGCGTATGGTTGCCACTCTGCGACATTCTCCCTCTGCATGTCAAGTGCATCACGATATGATGATAAAATGTGTGTAGAAGTCCTAGTTACCAAAAATGCAACTATCCATCTGTATACAAAACAATAAATTAGTCATAAATTAAAAAGACGCAATGAATAATTAAAAATAATATGAGAAACATTTTTATTACCTGTATCCCAAAGGAACTTCATTGAGCATGTATACTCCATCACATGTTCGAGGTCGAGCTCTAGGAACAGGAATGTGCCTTGGTGCTATAAATGGAAACCTATCCCAAGCCTATAGTTGTATAAGAATTGACGCACCAACGACCTCGTGCGCATCAGAGCGAGATCCGTGACACAACTCCCTGTATAAATTAGTCAAACATGCATTTCCCCAACTATACTATCTAGCTGTTTGAAGGTTCGAAAGTAACGGAAGAAATATCAAATGTACATATCGGTTCGACTTGTCAGCGAATACACAACCACCAATAAGTTGTAGAATGTACGAACGAACATAACGTCGAACCATGTCCTCATTGTTGTCATCCTCTATAGATGGTACATTTTCTTCAAGCCATGAAACAAGAACTTTATTCCTAGAAAGGTCAAGTGCATCAGGTCTTGCACCAAGTGGTCTTTCACACACCTTAAGATAGTCGATATCTGTACTTCCAGTCACAGGCATACCATTAATAGGTAACCTGAGCTGAATCTCAACGTCTTGGAGTGTTATCATACACTCGCCATAACGCATGTGGAACGTATGTGTCTCTGGACACTATATCTCAATGAAAGAGGTGATCAAAGCCCAATGAAGTCTGAAAAATCCTACGCTTGAAACCCCATAAGCCACTAGAACGTAGGTAAGGGATCATTCGAGAATGGTAATTCACCCATCGATCAACGACACCCCGTCTTCTTCGCATGCGCATCGTATCATGTACCTTATAATTAAAAAATGTGTCGATATATATGTATTAAACACTTTTGCATAAATATTAGGCACATACTTGTTAAATGTATATACCTGACCCCTCCAGACTTGCGATGATATGTGTATAGATTGGAGGCGTAGAAGAGAAGGATCAGATGGTCCTGGTTCCATGTGTACTCGCTATAACTGTGCGATTAGGAAAATTAGCAGCGTAGTTTTAAAAGTCACAACGAATCATTAGTACGAGTTAAAACATTAACAAAGACCTATCTATTACTTTACGTAACATATCCGAATACTATATTAATATAAATGTTATGAAATTACCAACTGACACCATTTACAAACAAAATACAAATCCCCTCATTGGTTTGGATTGGGAATTTGAGCTTTTGATGGATAATTTTTTTGGTTAAGTCCCTCTGCATGACAAAGACTGCAACGGTTCCTCCTAGTAGGGACTTGACCACGATCTCTATTTGGACATGTTGTTCGTTTATGTTCTTCTTGATGACATATGCCCTATCGCAAGGTCCTCGAAACATTAGGAAAATCCATCTCATTTTGCCTTCATGTTCCCTTTGGTCTCCCTCGGCCACGTCTACACCTAGGATCTGGTAAAATCTTCGTCGCAAAAGTCGGCCAATACTTCTCATCGGGGATGGCTTTGAATTGAGAGGAGTAGCATCGTGCGTACGTGTCCATCCTGTAGTATGGCTCAATAAATTGTGTATACATGCAGCTAACACGTGTGAGCAAGGGAAACCAAACGATTGCCATTTATTACAGCTGCAATACCAGTTCTTCAGGATAACAATTTGTGTATTGTTGCCTTTATTCATGCGATCACCATGACGTCCAGTGAGCACCTCAAACTCACCATTGTCTCGGTTTATCAATTTGACGTAATGTCTCCTTGCGGATTGTTCATAATGTGCAATTTTATCCATGGCATATTTTGTGTAATAGAGCTCATGCGAGATTACTTCATCGATTTCCTGCTTGTGTCAGTTGGTGTATGTCACCAACCTGTAGTAAATCATTTGAATCATTGCTATTATTGGCAAGAATCGTGCCCCTTTCAATACACCGTTAAAACATTCTACAATAGTAAAATAATGTTGTCTCAGTAATATCAACACAGTGATAAAAAATATAGGATAACAAACATAACTAGTAACGATTAGATACCAACCCCATTAGAATTCATCAATCCATACAGTAGGCCTTCCTCATGCGATTGAGTCCAGAGTTCTTTGGGAATGACATTCACATATTGAAGACATTGAGGAGTTCCTAATGACAAATAAGCAAAACGCTCAATGCATGCATCAAATTTCCTCACTTGATGTTGACCAGCAGCTCGAGAAAGGATGTTCTTTAACGATTCATTTTTGAAACTCGTGTTAAAATTACGTGTCAAGTGTCGTAGGCAATAACGGTGGTATCCTCTTGGTGGATAAAAACCATTTGATGGTATGTTAACAATCTCGAGAATGCCAGAGTGACGGTCGGAAATAATACAAATACCATCTCTATCGGTCAAGTGTTTGTGAAACATCCTCAAAAACCACCCCTACGAGTCTGTTGATTCATTTTTCGCAACTGCAAATGTAACTGGAAGTAGATGTCCATTACCATCAACAGATAGGGCAATCATTAGCTTACCACTGTATTTGCCATACAAGAATGTCACGTCAATCTGTAGAAGAGGCCTACAATACTTGAACCCTTTGATTGATGCTTCGAAGACGAAGAACACACGATGAAATTAAGGATGCTCTGTCCTGAGCTCATCTGCAGCCCATTGTCTATGTGACCACTCAATCTTTGTCCCTGGGCTCTTATTATGTACAACCGCTAACCATCTTGGTAACCTAGCATACGACGCGCCCCTATTTCCAAATGCATTTGCAACTACTTTCCTTTTAGCATCCCACATTCGCTTGTAAGGAACTTCATGTCCGTATTTTAGCTTAATCATTTCTACCAAGGCCTTGATAGTAATTGCCTGATCTATATGGATGACGCTTTGTATCTCACATGCAAGCATGTTGGCGTCGAGTTGGGCATGATTGCGTTCTATGCCGGGATTTATACAACTGTGCAGCTCATCTAATTGAGTGATCTCCCACAATTGTTTCTTATTTCGCAAAAAATCACGGAGATGCCACATGCACCTAACTTCCGGCGCACTTCTGCATTGACTCTATAACATGGTATTGACAATAGTTGTTAACATGCCATACTTTGATGGCATGCTGCAAGTCTTTCTTATTGTCAAACTACATTCCTCTTTCCAATTCAAAATTAGGCATGTCCCATCCAGTCGAATGATGAGAATGTTGGGTTGCAGTAGAATTAGCCACTTCCTAATCAATTTTATTATACATCGGCAATAGTGGGTAAACTTCTTCATCGCTCGCTTCTTCCATGCACTCCTCTTCGTCAATTGCAAATTGTTCATCATTTTGCAAGTTTTCCGCCCATGGAGGTTCGTAGGTTGGGTAGTCTGTAACAACATTTATATTTTTCCAATTAACAGATGGCACAACATCCTCGAGGGGACATACGTCCTCGTCAATGTTGTTGTCGTCGTCCTCGTTAGGGTCATCACTGGGGGCACTAATGTCATCATCAATCGGAGTAACAAATCTATCTTGCATAACATCACCTACTTGTGATTGCATGTGTAATCTTTCCATCATTGATGTAGGACATGTCATGCCCACATTTTCTTCTACCACTTGTGAATGCACAGTAGAGTTTTGAAAAGGCTCGATTAGCTCAAAAGTTAAATAAATCTCTACCTTCGCTGATAATGGTAGATTCGCCACTGTTGACTACATCAACTCGAAGTGGGTTTCGTCTTGCAACGACACGGGGATAAAATATTGTGAACCTGATGGATGGGTTATTACGTGACGATACGTCATCGTAATGAGAGTCTCAGTGGATGAGATACCAAACATGTTATACACGTGATCCATCAACTCATGTTTACTCATTCCAAACTTAAGAATCATGATCATTGATTGGGGTATGTTGTACTCGATGCCTCGTGAAACCTTAACAATTTCTCCGTATGCATAAAATTGAAACAGGATGTTCCTACGTTCCATAACCTACATAATTTACCGCATTGATAATGCAAAAAGATTACATATATATCAAGCGAAAAAATGATCAAAATGGGGATTTGAGGTGCGATCGAACTTTTCAAAAAATCATCATCAAAGATTATTCTTATTCCTATATCAAAATGGAACATCTTGTAGTAATTTTTCAAAATGATTTGGATTTTATCCTAAGGTTGTTCGATAAGCCTCTTGGGAAAGGAACGAGTCCCTTCTAAGGAACTTAGTATCGACTGAGTATTCAATTTTCTTAGAGTCCCATTTAGGGAAAGGGAACGAGTCCCTTCTAAAGAACTTAGTATCGACTGAGTATTTAATTTTCTGAGAGTCCCATCTTGGGAAAGGGAACGAGTCCCTTCTAAGGAACTTAACTTAGGCATTAGAAAATACAAATCATATTTAATTTCAATTTCTTTTACTCTTTTTTTTTCTTATTTATTTGCAATTCAATATGATGGATCCGACCAAATAGATTCATATTGAATCTAGCAATGTTTATATTGGTTGAAACGGACATATAAGTCATGTTATACTGTTGAATAATAAGCCTTCAATTATTCTGAATAAAAGTGATTACATTTTTTTATCAGTCAATTGTTGTATCTATTTTTAATTATTTAAAAATATTTTACTACAAGTAATAAGCTATGGCAATCACTACTAAAAATTAGTTTTTCTATAGCTTTAGATTTATTCCACCTTCTTGAAATGCAATAAAAGACATAGGCATTACTTAAAAATAAAATAAAATAAATAAAAGACATACATTTTAATTTAAATGGTTTTAATGGGGTTTAACTTTTGTAACATTTTATTAACTACAATCTTAAGCTGCAACATCCTTTGGTAGCCATTTTTAAAAACAATTCGTAGTTACGTTAACTAAAAACAGTTAAAAGTTAACCTATAACTTTTCTTAAAAGCTACATGTGACAACGTTGGTAAAAAAAATAATTAAATTTAT
Source organism: Stephania japonica (assembly GCA_039657345.1). Taxonomy (NCBI): domain Eukaryota; kingdom Viridiplantae; phylum Streptophyta; class Magnoliopsida; order Ranunculales; family Menispermaceae; genus Stephania; species Stephania japonica. The sequence continues at coordinate 42,200,809 of CM077559.1, forward strand.
GTCACAATGAATTTCACAAGCTATGAAAAACCTTCTTTCTAGTTGCGCATTCTAATATTTTCCTTTTATTAAAAAAGTTGTTTTTTAAAGCACAAAATAATTAAATACACAGTTAAATTACATATACCATGCAACAAACACATGCTACTTAACCACATTTTTTCTTAAAAATAAACTATGCAATTATACAACATAAAAATAATAAATAAATAAATTTTAGTTCTTACTATTTCCCTCCTATTTTGTTCTTCAATTTAATATTCTCTGACCTACAAACAAAATAATTTTCCCTATAAAAAAAGTTAGTTATTTTATTCAAATGAAAAGTAAATAACTAAAAAGATATTATCAAAAACTATTTAAAAAAATCTTGCACGTTAACAACCTCTCGCCATTGATCTTGTAGATTCAACTTCAACCCTACTCTCTTCTCCCACATCGCCCCAACACCCAACTCTCTCTAAATAAATCTAACTAACCAAACACACACACACACACACGCACACACACACACTCTCTCTCTCTCTCTCTCCTACCTCTCTCACTCTCTTTCTCTCTCTTTCCTACCTCTCTCTCTCTCTCTCTCGCTCTCTCTCTCCTCCTCTCTCTTTTCTCTTTCTCTTTCTCTCGGCTCTCACTCTCTCAGCCTCTCTCTCCCACACACTTTATCACTCTCTCTCGGCCTCTCTCCCACTCTCTCTCGCTCTCGTTTTCCCTCTTTATCGTTACCGCTACCATCGCTCCGTCGCTTTGCTTTGCTGCTGCTGCTTCTCTCCCTCACGTCCCTCATGTCCCCTTCTGATAAGTTGGTATTTATAGGATTTAATAGTCTATTTTAGTATAGTTTAGTGTGGAAGTTTATAAAATATATATCTAATTATATTTACTTTTTGTTTTTTGGTGAAAAAGAGTGCACGGTTGAATCCGGGGCAAAAACATACTAGAAATAAAGTATTTACTTGCAGTAATCGGATACTAAGAGAGTTTGTCTCGAAATATACACCGACAGTGGGGTAATTGGGGTCCAACATTGCCATGTGTCACTTGGTTACTAGTCCAGCGTTAAAACATACACCAGCAATGCCACGTGTCATCATTTTATTAGTCCAGATAGCCATGTGTCACTTCGTGATTTGCCAAGCCACGTCTCACAGGCCAGTTCAGCCAATAGGAGCACGCCACGTCGTCACACGACAGTGTTTCCACCACTCACAGACTGCCACGTGGACAAGCACAATTTCTCGTTTCTTCCAGCTGTTCGATCTACCTTGAGATGCGCATCCGCACGAACTCCCAGATTTTCGGTAAGAGTCGCGTGATTTCATCTTCACAGCTCACTGCCACGTGGCGTCTTCTGATACGTCCAGCAAGGCATCGACTTCTAGCTCAAACCAATCACGTGTTGACATGTGTCATCATCCCCTCACAGCACGTCACCAGCACTCTTCTCGTCCAATGAGACGCTGCCACGTCATTCGGTCAACAGAATTCACCCAATCAGATGCCGACACGTCAGTAAGCACCCATAATTCAGCTAATGAGACACTACCATGTGTCAAGGACGAAAAACACCCAAAAATAGATTTCTCTCTTTTACATACACCAATTTTAGTAGTTTTACACATTAGGACTTTAGGTATAAATAGAACATCTATTATTCATTAGTAGAACAATTAATTATTATTCTTTACAACTTTTTGCATTATTTTTCTTTGGAGATTTATGAAGAATATGTCTAGCTAATCAAATCATTGCCTAGGTCGAAGGTGAAGCAAGTCAGGATTATGGATTCATAGCATAACTTGTGAGATCTAATTATTTTATTATTTAATTTAATTTAATTTCTTCTATTTCTTTGTTGTTGGTTTCATGAATATGGTTTAAATCTAGGGTATGTATATGGCCAGTGCATGCTTTTAGGTGGAAAATCTATAGTTAATTGACTCAATTGTATCCGTAATTGTACTTTTGGGATAATATAAGTGACAAACATTCATCCGATTGCCGTCAAAACCTTTTGGTTCTTGAGTGTGCAACAATTGAATCTAGGTTAAATCAGGAGCGAACGAAATCCAGTTATCTAGGATTAGTATTCCTATAGAAGTTTATTACTGTGGTTAGTGTGTTAAATCTTATGGCAGATGTCTAGGGTTATGCATTGATTAGGGAAGTAGTTAGTGGCGGATGTCCTAGCTATCGAGATTAGGAATTTCTGGCGGATGTCGATTTTCCATAGCTAATCTAGGAGAAATTAAATTAATAATTATTTTGGGAAAGATTGACGACCATGATATGCCATTGAATCTTAATCTTGTCTTATGGAACCATAGACCTAGGTGTTTTATCTCATTGATATTATTCTTGCAATCTTGATTCCTGCTATTTTTATTTTAATTGTTTGCTTTAAAACTTCTGTTTTAAAACCCCCATTTTTAGTTAACTTAGGGTGAAACTCAAGTCCTGTGGATTCGACTCTGTATTTGCCACTACTACACCCTTGTAGGATTGGTAACTCAATTATGGGTTATATTTGGCACGCACGACACGTGATCACTTTCTCTCTCTATTTTAAACTCCTTTCGTCAACCCTATCCCCCCCTCCACCCATTGGTTCGCAGTTGCAGAGTATATTCTCTGCAATTTCGTAGAGAATATATTCTTTGTTGTGGGAGGTATATATCACGAATTGCGCCTTTAGTAAATGCACAATTCGTGATATATACGTGGTGACTATCTACACGAATAACGTCTTTTCAAAAGACGTTATTCGTGTAGAGTGAGTCCACGTCACACCCACGTGGATCGAATAACGCCTTTAGAAAAAGTGCTATTTGTGATCCATGTGGCATCCACATCACGAATAGCGCCTTTAGAAAAGGCGCTATTCGTGATACACGTGGCATCCACATCACCTTCGCCATCACATGAAAATCACCTTTTGAAAAGGCGTTATTCGTGTGATTTGCTGAATCACTGTTACTATGCCTAATAACGCCTTTACTAAAGGCGCAGTTGTAACAACCCCAAATTTTTAATTGACTTGTGTTACACTTGTCAGGATTGTGACCCAGCTACGTGAATACTGGACTGTATTTCAAACTTCTGAAGTCGACATTGAGGTAATTTTATGATTCTTTGATTGTGTGTATTAGTATTTTAGTATTTTACGGGTCTCGTGCCGTTCAGGCAATTTTTAGTTTAGTGAGGTTTCGCCTAGTTAAACGGGGGATAAAAACACAATAAAGAATACAAATAAATGAATTTTCTAATAATTTAATTAATTAGTTGATGGGATGTGGCGAGAAAATAGGAGCGGGGAACCAAATTTCAGAGAAATGCGGACCGAAGAAAGGTAAGATCAATGTGGGAGTCGAATAGTCTCGTAGCATACGACCTATGAAATAAAAATTGTTAAAGTAACACAGCTCGATAAGGTGAGTCACTAGATTTTCATCGAGATGTGTATGTAAGTGGAGATGTGATAAAAGGGTAAGAGACCTATAAGGGCATCTGTTCAAAAAAAAATAGCAAGTGTTAACTTAAGGGTAAAAGGGTCATTTCACCTTTTTTATGTATATATAAACAAGTAAAACCCTAAATGTTACTATTCATCTTCTTCTCCCACCAACTGTCGTCACTGTTCATCCTACCTCCTCTCGCCACTGCCACCACGTTCCAGCGGAGACACCGACTCCGACGAGGCCAGCGAGACTGAAGAGCCACCGTCGACGAGATGAGACACCCTTCCCTCTCGTTATCCCTCACCTCACGGTCTCTCTTACTCTCGACTGTGCAAGATCTCTCTCCCTCCCACGCTCGGCTGCCACCCACCACGGAGCTGACCTCTCCACCACCACCGGAGACGCTTAGGTGAGCTCCTCCTCCCTCTTTCTTCTCTTTCTCTCTCTGCAGTTCACTCTCTCTCTCACTCTCATTTTTCTCGACCTCCAAGCCGTGACAGTTGCTCCTCCTCCCTGAACCGGCAACCACCATCACCCTCACGGCGCTGGAAACCTCGGCCACCCACCGGAGACACCAAGGTGTGCTCCTCGACTGTCTCTCTCGTTCTCTCAGTCTCACTGTTCTTCATGTTTTTTTTTAAACTGTTGTGGTTGACGATGGCTAGCTTGGATGACCGATGTTGGAGTTGTCGAGGCTGATCGGAGGTCATCCTCCGGCGACTCTGCTGGCCGGAGGTGACCCCATGTGTGACTGTTTTGTGAGTGTTGTGTGAGGGCGGTTTTGTGAGTGTGTGTAGACGATTTAGGTGTGTGACGGTTTTGGTTTTGGGTGTGTGCGCATGGAGTGTGCATCACTATGTGTGTACACCATAGTGGGGTGTACACAACAGTGTGTGTGTGTACACCATAGTGTGTGTATGTACACCACAGTGGGGTGTACGCAACAGTTGTGTATGTGTACGTTGTGAGAATAAGCTAGTGTGTGTGTAGTTGGGGTACATTTAGTGTGTGATATCTTTAGTGCATGAGTGTATGGGGTGCACACAACAATGGGGTGTTGTGTGCACATAAGAGTGGGGTGTACCAAGTGTGGGGGTGTAACAAATGTGGGGTGTGTGACCATAATGTGTATTATGTATGTTTGTGAATAAATAAAAAGATGATAGGTATGAACACTATTTAAAAATGATTATAGGCTTGTGTTAAGGCTTAATAAGGGCCCAATACACACATCTTAATAAGGGTCCATAACAAATCACAAATGGTGTGTACATGGGTTGTGTAGAGCCCAATAAGGATTCAATACAATAGGTATAACTTAAAGCCTAAAACAAATGCATAAAATGTAAGAATGAACCTATATATCTAGGCCCAATAACTGTCCACACAAAAAGCCCACTTAGGTGACTATAGGCTTGATAAATGGGCAAAACAAGAGCCCAAAGAGAGTTATGTTTTGTGAAAAAGGGGCAATAACCATAGAGATGGATTGATCCACAATGGTTTGAGTCGCCTTAATTAAATGTATTTAAACTAAACACACGAGAAACACCCTAAGACGAGGTACTAACTCTAAATCAACGTTCGGGATTGGAGAGACTCTATAGTATGTGTTTATGTTTTGCTGATTTGTATATCGTTTCATACTTATGTTTTTGGGTTTATTGAACTTGGCATTTTTGGTGAGACTGGTATCATGTATATATGCTTATCGAATTGTACATGGATACTCAGGGTTTTCCACACTTATAGAATTCCTATATTTCTGTTGATTGAGTTATTTCCCCTTGTTATTACTGTTTAGTCTTCTGTTGTGTATTATTGCAATAAGTTTTTCATAAACTACTCAATTGACTAAATCGAAGGCTGACTAGGCTCGTCAGGTTGCCAAGTGATGACTTGGGACCTGCACGGGTCTAGGCCAGGCGTACCCAATTGCACGGGAAAATTGGGGCTGTCACAATTGGTATCAGAGCATAAGGTTATAATGACTTGACTCTTGATTTAAAACACAAACCATTAAGACAGCGAAAGTTAGGAATGGTTGAACTTAGAGTGAAAATCCCTACGATCTTAATTAGAACTTTAGTTTGAAGGGATGAGTTGGGATAAGTCGGATGTGATGTTTTTACGTATTACGATTGTTGATTGTAATATATTGTATGCGGTAGCTATCCATTTATCCGAGAAATTCGTTTTCTTGTTCAGACGACGATGGCGGATCAGCCAAGTTCAATCGACGACATAGACATGATTTTGTCATGATGCCTTGAGGAGATATGTACATTATCTCAGAGAGCCGTGACGCAGGACCAGAGATTTGAGGAGTTAGTGCTGTCACTGAGGACACCCGCACAGGCTACCACGACACCATCGACTCTGACTACGCTTTTGCCGCCTGTTTCTACCACTCAGGGGATGGAGACTCCGGTAGCTACGGCTTCCACAACACCGATTCTGGTTACAGTTGTGCCAGGGACCACAGTTGCACATATAGTATAGACTGAGGGTGCTACACATCCGATTCAGACTGAGGAAACACCGACTACGCCAGTAGCTACTGTAGAGACTACTCCGATCACTACTCCGGAGAAGAGTCCTAGGGCCACTGCTGAGGCGAGGCAATGGAGAGAATTTAAGAGGCACGAGCTAATTAAGTTTTTCGGTGGTATAGACGTAGCAGCGGCAGAGCTTTTTCTGAAGAATCACGAGAAGATTCATACTATCATCGCAACTGAGGATCATATGAGAGCGACGATTTCCTCATCTATGCTACAGGGGGAGGTAGATGATTGGTGGACTACCATTGTCACTACCCGAGGCATTCCACGAGACTGGATAGATTTCAAGACCCAATTTAACCAGAAATACTTCCCACCGACAGTGTTACGGGCGAAGAGGAATGAGTTCACTTCATTGCGACAGTCTGTAGGAGAGCTAGTGATGGACTACATGGGCAGGTATATTCAGTTGTTACCTTGTGCCAGAGGGTTAGCAGATTCAGAGGTCGATCGTATCTACTATTTCACAGAGGGTTTGCTATTGGCTATTGGAGGTTCAGTTGTTACTACCGAGCCAGAGACTCTTCAGAGGGCATACGAGTGGAGTTTGGCCAGAGAAAGTTACTTGATTTCTCATCCAGAGGAGGCGAGACCGGTCAGATTGGAGACTAGATCAGAGGATCATCAGGACAAGAAAAGGAGGAAGAACAGACTTCGTTACCGAGATTCCATGTTCCGAGTGTAAGATCCATTGCATCACTTACTCGACCAGCACGGACGACTCCACCAGTGCCGAGCTTTGCTAGTCATCCTCCACAGTCTACGAGACCTGTACAGTAGTCACAAGGACAGCCTATGGCTAGCAGAGATTCTAGTAGATGAGGTAGACAGAGACAAACACAGAGGTCAGGGCAGACTCAGACCCAGAGATCTACACAGAGTCGAGGACAGGGTCAGACTCAGGGTACACAGGATACGCGTACATGTTACAGATGCGGCAGAGTTGACCACATCTAGGCTCAGTGTACTCAGCCTGAGAGGACACAGACACAGCATCATCAGCACTAGAGGGAGCGGGTCCAGGTGACAGTTGAGCCAGATCTGGGGGCGTCCCGAAACCTAGTTGAGGGTATGATTTCTATCTGTAGTACATTCATGCATACCATGTTCGATTCTGGTTCCACTGTTTCGTTTATTTTCGGACGTATGGTAGACATGTTAGGGTTGAGACCCATTAGACTTAGTAGACACTTGATCCTTAACACGGCTGCTGGGGACAAGATTTACCAAAACTTTCTATGTGTTGAGTGTCTGGTAGAGATAGAGGGCTACGAGTTTCTTGCTGACTTGAGGGTGCTTGAGTTTCTCGAGTTCGATGCATTATTGGGCATGTATTGGTTGGGAACGTACCAGGCTCACATCAGTTGTTACGAGAAGACGATCACGATTCCGTTGGCAGATGGTACGGAGATTAGCATTCAGGGTAACACACCATTACTTCTGATCACCAGAGGTAGAGAGGCCACGAATGGCGATGTCGAGATTATTGCGAGCGTCATGAGTACTGGTGTGAGACAAGAGGTTGACATAGCGGATGTACCAATCGTGTGCGAGTTTACTAACGTATTTCCCGAGGATCTGCCAAGATTACCACCGCAGAGGACGATCGATTTCATCGTTGACTTAGTCCCTGAGACTAGATCGATTTTGATACCACCGTATAGTATGACACCCTAAGAGCTTGAGGAGCTGAGGAGTCAGCTAGATGAGTTGCTAGAGTTGGGCTTCATCAGTCCTAGTATGTCACCATGGGAAACACCAGTGTTGTTCATCAAGAAGAAAGACGGTAGTTTGAGGCTTTGTATCGACTACAGGTAATTGAATAAGGTTACAGTGAAGAATAAGTATTCGTTACCGTGCATTGACGATTTGTTTGACCAGTTGACCGGAGCGCAGTGGTTTTCTAAGATAGATCTAAGGTCAGGCTATCATCAGATCAGGATTAGGGCTGAGGATCAAGAGAAGACAACATTTAGCACGAGATACGATCACTTCCAGTTCACAGTCATGCCATTTAGACTGACTGATGCGCCGGCGATGTTCATGGACCTGATGCACCGAATGATGAGGGATTTCTTAGATCAATTCATAATTGTATTCATCGACGACATCCTCATTTATTCTAAGACTCGTGAGGAGCACGAGGGACATCTACGAGCTGTGTTGCAGACTCTAAGGGACCACCGACTCTACGCTAAGTTTAGCAAGTGCGAGTTTTGGCTACCAGAGGTAAGATTTTTAGGACATGTAGTTGGAGCTGACGGTGTTGCCATTGATCTAGAAAAGATTAGAGCCGTGATTGAGTGGCCTACTCCGACTACCGTGACTCAGATTCGTAGTTTCCTGGGGTTAGCAGGTTACTATCGCCGATTCGTGCAGGATTTCTCTAAGATCGCTACACCAATGACGAAACTGACGCAGAAGAACGCGAATTTTGATTGGAACGAAGAGTGTGAGTAGGCATTCTCCACTCTGAAGGAGAAATTGACGACCGCACCTGTCTTAGCATTGCCCGAGACTGGGAAAGACTTAGTCATGTATACCGATGCGTCGAAGATTGGTTTGGGTGGTGTGCTGATGCAAGAGGGTAGAGTTATCGCTTATGCATCCCGACAGTTGAAAGTTCATGAGAGGAACTACCCGACCCACGTCTTAGAGTTGGTGGCGATCATTTTTGCACTGAAGATTTGGAGACATCACTTGTATGGCGTGCATTTCGAGTTGTATATAGACCACAAGAGCTTCAAGTACTTGTTCTCTCAGAAGGAACTCAACCTGAGACAAAGGCGTTGGCTTGAATTCCTGAAGGACTATGATTTCGCATTTGAGTATCATCTGGGGAAAGCCAATGTTGTTGCCGATGCTTTGAGCCGCAGAGGATCTGATGCAGAGGTAGTTGTATGTCGTATGACTCACGAGTATGCGTTACTTGAGGCAGCCGAGATGATGAGTTCAACGGACGTGCCGACGACTACCAGGACACAGATGTGTGGTCAGATGAGATTGTAGATCGTTTCACTGCAGATTGTTCTCAAGGGACAGCAAGGCGATGAGTCGTACCAGCGTTACAGCGAGATGGCAAACAGTTTAGAGTATTCAGATTGGAGTCGGTCGACAGACTTTTGCTTGAGGTATCGTGGGTGACTGGATTCCATTGGCGGCAGACTTACGCACCGAGATACTTCAGGAGGCTCACCGTTCCCATTTTTCTGTGCATCCGGGTCAAACCAAGATGTACGCTGACATGCGATGTCTTTTTTGGTGGCCAGGGATGAAGTCCGATGCGTCGGAGTTTATTCGGGCGTGTGAGATATGCCAGCGTATGAAGGCTGAGCATCGATGGCCTGGAGGATTGCTGCGGATGTATGTTTTGGAATATGGCAGGTCATGGGAATAGTACCTTCATTTGTACGAGTTTGCATACAATAACAATTATCAGGCTAGTATTTGTATGGCACCATTTGAAGCGCTCTATGGTAGGCCTTGTAGATCACCTTCTTGCTAGGCTGAGTCAGATGATGTTGTGACTGTTGGTCTTGAGATTGTTGTTGATCATACTGAGAAGGTACGGCAGATTCGTCAAAAACTTAAGGGTGCCCAGGAGCGGCAGAAGAAATACTACGATCAGTATAACGACGAGCTTCAGTACGACTTGGGAGACTATGTATACCTGAAAGTCTCACCTCTGAAGGGTCACAAACGGTTCAGAATCAAAGGGAAGCTCACTCTGAGGTTTATCGGTTCCTTTAAGATTGTGAAGATGGTCGGTAAGGTTGCATATCAGTTAGAGTTACCACTAGAGCTCGCCGGTGTTCATCCAGTATTCCACATCTCGATGATTCGACTAGACAAGTCAAACGGAGGGTGGTGACCGACGGTGGACTTGAGCCAGATCGTGTTGCAGGATGATGCCACGTATGAGGAGCAGCCAATCCTGATTGTTGACCGCAAGGTCAAGACGTTGAGGAACAAGGAAATTCCTTCGGTGCTTGTGAAATGGCAATTTCATGGAAATGAGGAGCTGACCTGGGAGTTAGAGTCCTACATGCGCGAGCACTTTCCCTACCTATTTGATTCCGGTAAGTTTGTAAATTAGTTTACTTATTAGTTTAAATTTCGAGGACGAAATTCTAATAAGTGGGGGAGACTGTAATAACCCCAAATTTTTAACTGACTTGTGTTACACTTGTCAGGATTGTGACCCGACTACATGAATACTGGACTGTATTTCGAACTTCGGGAGTCGACACCGAGGGAATTTTATGATTCTTTTATTGTGTGTATTAGTATTTTAGTATTTTACGGGTCTCAAACCGTTCAGGCGATTTTTAGTTGAGTGAGGTTTCGCCTAGTTAAACGGGGGATAAAAACACAATAAAGAATACAAATAAATGAATTTTCTAATAATTTAATTAATTAGTTGATGGGATGTGGCGAGAAAATAGGAGCGGCGAACCAAATTTCGGAGAAATGCGGACCGAAGAAAGGTAAGATCAATGTGGGAGTCGAATAATCTCGTAGCATACGGACTATGAAATAAAAATTGTTAAAGTAACACAGCTCGATAAGGAGAGTCACTGGATTTTCATTGAGATGTGTATGTAAGTGGAGATATGATAAAAGGGTAAAAGAACCATAAGGGCATCTGTTCAAAAAAATAGCAAGTGTTAACTTAAGGGTAAAAGGGTCATTTCACCTTCGTTATGCATTAAACAAGTAAAACCCTAAATGTTACTATTCATCTTCTTCTCCCACCAACTGCTGTCACTGTTCATCCTCCCTCCTCTCGCCACTACCACCACGTTCCATCGGAGACGCCGACTCCGACGAAGCCAGTGAGACTGGAGAGCCGCCGTCGACGAGGTGAGACAGCCTTCCCTCTCGTTATCCCTCATCTCACGGTCTCTCTTACTCTCGACTGTGCAAGATCTCTCTCCCTCTCACACTCGGCTGGACCATCACCACTGCCACCTACCACGGAGCTGAATTCTCCACCACCACCAGAGACGCTTAGGTGAGCTCCTCCTCCCTCTTTCTTCTCTTTCTCACTCTCATTTTTCTTGACCTCCAAGCCGTGACAGTTGCTCCTCTTCCCTGGACCGGCAACCACCATCACCCTCACGGCGCTGGAAACCTCGGCTACCCACCAGAGACACCAAGGTGAGCTCCTCGACTGTCTTTCTCGTTCTCTCAGTCTCACTGTTCTTCATGTTTTTTTGAAACTATTGTGGTTGACGGTGGCCACGGCTTGGATGACCGACGCTAGAGTTGGTCGAGGCTGACCGGAGGTCATCCTCAGGCAACTCTGCTAGCCGGAGGTGACCCCATGTGTGACTGTTTTGTGAGTATTGTGAGAGGATAGTTTTGTGAGTGTGTGTAAACGATTTCGGTGTGTGATGGTTTTGGTTTTGGGTGTGTGTGTGCATGGGGTGTGCATCTCACAGTGGGGTGTACACCACAGTGGGGTGTACACCACAATGTGTACACCACAGTGGGGTGTACACCACAATGTGTACACCACAGTGGGGTGTACGTAACAGTTGTGTGTATGTGCGTTGTGAGAATAAGCTAGTGTGTGTGTAGTTGGGGTACATTTAGTGTGTGATATCTTTAGTGCATGTATGTATGGGGTGCATACAATAATGGGGTGCACACAACAGTGGGGTGTTGTGTGCACATAACAGTGGGGTGTACCAAGTGTGGGGGTGTAACAAATGTGGGTGTGTGACCATAATGTGTATTATGTATGTTTGTGAATAAATAAAAAAATGATAGGTATGGACACTATTTAAAAATGATTATAGGTTCATGTTAAGGCCCAATAAGGGCCCAATACACACATCTTAATAAGGGTCCATAACAAATCACAAATGGTGTGTACATGGGTTGTGTACAGCCCAACAAGGATTCAATACAATAGGTATAACTTAAAGCCTAAAACAAATGCATAAAATGTAAGAATGAGCCTATATATCTAGGCCCAATAAGTGTCCACACAAAAAGCATACTTAGGTGAGTATAGGCTTGATAAATGGGCAAAACAAGAGCCCAAAGAGAGTTATGTTTTGTGAAAAAGGGGCAATAACCATAGAGATGGATTGATCCACAATGGTTTGAGTCGCCTTAATTAAATGTATTTAAACTAAACATACGAGAAACACCCTAAGACGAGGTACTAACTCTAAATCAACGTTCAGGATTGGAGAGACTCTATAGTATGTGTTTATGTTTTACTGATTTGTATATCATTTCATACTTATGTTTTTGGGGTTATTGAACTTGGCATTTTTGGTGAGACTGGTATCATGTATATATGCTTATCAAATTGTACATGAATACTCGGGGTTTTCCACACTTATAGAATTCGTATATTTCCGTTGATTGAGTTATTTCCCCTTGTTATTACTATTTAGTCTTCCGCTGTATATTATTGCAATAAGTCTTTCATAAACTACTCAATTGACTAAATCGAAGGCTGACTAGGCTCGTCAGGTAGCCAAGTGATGACTTGGGGCTTGCATGGGTCTAGGCCGGGCGTACCAAATTGCACGAGAAAATTGGGGCCGTCACAACAATACATTATTTTCATAATAAAAACAAAACCAACTGTACTTTTTGGATTTAAAACTATATATACCGTACGAATGTATTTTTTTCCTTCCATGGATTAGTTGTAATTTGATAAAGAACGGGAGTCTTTATTTCCTATGTTGAGTACAAGTGTTCTAGTATTTATAGAAGGAACATGACAATCTAACACACTATGAGCTCATACTTGGGGCACACACTTTATTTTTTTAGCCATTTATGACTCTTTTTGTCTCCCCAAACGTGGGCCCCACATCTAACAAAACATCATAAATAGCTAAAAAATAAAATGTGCGTCCAAAGTGTGTTAGATTATTCTTTTCCTTTATAGAAAGCTAGGAATACATAAAAGATAGAAATAGATAAAGGAGTCATCCCCAGTAATAATCATATCATCTATATAGAGTAGAAGAAGAACTATCCCTTTATCTTAGTGCCGAGTAAACAAGGCTAAGTCATGAGGACTCGATGTAAAGCCAAGTTTTGTGATGGTCGTGCTAAACTTTGCAAACCACGCACGAGGAGCTTGTTTAAGCCCATACAATGCTCGTCGTAAGAGACAAACTTGGTTTTGGAGAATGTGCATATCCAGGATGAGGGCGCATATACACTTCTTCGAAAAAATTGCCACTAAGAAATGTATTCTTAACATCTATCTGCAAAAGAGACCAGTGTTTGATAGCATCAACAGCTAACAAGCTTCGGACAGATGTTAAACAAGCCACATGAGCAAACATTTCTTCATAGTCAATGCCATACTCCTGTGTGTAACCTTTCGCAACCAGACGAGCCTTATAACACTGAACAGATCAATCATAATGAGTTTCTTATAAACCCATTTGCTCCCAATAGGAGTCTTGCCTGAAGGAAGATCCACCAAGTACCAAGTGCGTGTCTTTTCTAAGGCACATAATTGTTCTGACATTGTTTGTTGCCACGTAGGATTAGTACTAGCCTTTCGATAGGAGGAAGGCTCATGTCAAAAAGAAATGACAGAGAAACAATGATAATCTTTAAGGTAAAGTGAAGGTTCAGTTACCCTTTTGGAACAACGACGAGGAGGAACAAGATCATTAAAAGGAGCAGATGCTACAAGAACAGATATCGGAGTGGTGGTGCAATAATTGAGCTCAATTGCCGGACCTGCATCAGAAGAGGAATAGAGCTCGATAGAGTTAGTGAAGAAAGGCTGAGAACTAGAGAAGGAAATATCAAACTTGAATAGTTTGGAAAACATTATATGTTCCCAAAAAGTGATTTGTAGAGATTCGCAATCTCCGAGAAATAGGATCCCAACACCGATAACCTTTATGTTCACCTCCATACCCAAGAAAACAATAAGGACGAGCACGTGGCTCAAGTTAAGTATGCTCAGGGGGATTGAGAAGAACAAAACATGCACTACCAAAAATTCTAAGATTAGTATAATCAGGTGCTTTACTGTATAATTGTTTAAAATAGGAGATGTTTTGTAAAATCAGAGTAGGAAAGTCGATTTATGGTATAAACATATGTCAAGGCAGCCTCTCCCCAAAACTTTTTCGGACATGATGCCGAAAGAAATTGAGCACGAACAGAGTCTAAAATATGACGATGTTTTCTTTCAACTCTACTGTTTTGTTGAGAGATATAAGGGCAGGAACATTGAACAACAGTTCTGTAACGACCCTCAAAATTAATTGGTGACACGTGTCATGTTTCAGGACCGTGACCTGACAGTTTTCACTTGTCATATTACTCAAGCCTTGGGAGTCGACACTGAGTTATATTTTATTTTACTGTGCGGTTTGTACTATTATTTATATCCGAATATGAACTTTGTATGTCCTAGTACATGATTTTGTTTTGCTTATCTCCATGGATTTGTGTTTGAGATTCGCCTAGGAAAAATGAGAATTTTAGGGTATAATATAAGTAATTAAACACCGAGAAATGATAATTAGTGAATTATCAGAAAATAATAAATAATTAATTAATAGCATTGTTGTGTCCGGGAATGCATGACATGAGAATCGTGAGGCGATACGGGTTCGAGAACGCGATTAGTGAGTGAGAAACGGTTAAGTTGTGAAGGCTAAGTCACCTAGTGAAGTCACATTGAGGTATTAGAGTTGTTGGATAGAACAAGTGACAGACACAAGATGTGCCTCGAGATTCGTGCATATGAGTTGATGGAAATGGAAGTATAAATATCCATCACCTTTTCGTTCTCCTCCCTATCTCATTTCTTTCTCACTCACTCAACGAATGAATAAAGGAACGTGGTTTTTGGTGTTCTCGAGCTCGATACAACGTTGGGGATTGATTAACTATGTGTAAAAAAGTAAAATCCCGACTCCTCTCGTGTTTGTATACGATTAGGTACTAGTTTTGTGGGTTTTTGTCACGACGAATTTGGGTGAGATTTTTAGGTTTTGATTCAAACGAGTTTGGGTGGTGAATTGGGGATCAAATGGATGATCTATTAAGGTTTTGTGAATTGGTTTAGTGATTTGAAGAAATTCATAATTTTTTGGGAATTTTCATGTGGTTTTCGAATTGGGGCTTTGGCCAGGGTTTCAACACAAAATGAAGTGGGTTTGGTGTTGTTTCAGACGTCCCTAAGAGTTTGGGATATGCTCAGAACGCGGCGACGCGAGCCATGGTACTAAAAAATCCCAGAAATAAGTGTAGAGTGTCATGCTGCGAGGGACGCCGTGGAGACTTTTCTCCTACGGCGTTAGTGACGACGTGCAAACCAGAACTGATTTGGGGAATTAACGCTTTAGATGATGCCGTGGGCAAAAACCCTAGCGACGTCCAAACAAGAGAGGTTCCAGGAACCCCCACTTTATGTTGGCGGCGTCACTTGTGCGTTTAGAACAGTAAAAACATATGCTTTTTCAAATAACTTTCAAAATTTTTCGAAAACTTTGGAGGTCTATCTAGGGTCACAGAATTACTCTAATTGAGCCAAATCTGGGTTAAATGATTGTCAGGCTTTGAGAATTCGAATTGAACAAGTTAGAGAGTTGCGTGAGGATTGGTGTTTTTCATAATTTGAGGTACGTTTGTACGTTAGTAAGCCAGTAAGAAGGTACATATTAATTCATTTTTCATTATTGATATTTCTATTGAATTGAACTATTTGTTGGAATTTCATTATATTATTCATTGGCTGAGTTTCTTTGACGTAAGTGTGTCGTAAAGGTACTCCTGGGTTCGTATTAGCTGGGCTAACGTGAAAACTTCTGCAGAAGTGTTATCTACCCACTTAATATTGACTTTCACCCTAAGTATTAGATTGTCGTGGATGTGGATGTGGTTGTGGTACTATTATGGAATGTTGTGGCTATTGACCACTTATGGGCCTCTTTTGACTAGATAGACACTCAAATATCATTAAATCACTTATCAGTCTGTTTATCATGCAATTTGTATTATTTTCTGTCTTTCAATACCGCATGATTCTTAGACTGCTTATTTGGTTATTCATGAATTACTGTTTATGTCCTTCTGGCTATACTTTCAATTTTTCACGTACTCACCATCTAGTTTGTGACGGTGGATGCAGATAGAACTGAGACAAGCAAGGGAAAGGAGCTGACGCTAGGTGACTTCCTCTGAAGACTCTCGGAGCGGTTCTTTCTTTTACTCCACTGTAGGTGTTGTTGTCTTTTGTTATGTGATTATTGTACGTTATGTTTTTGTAATATAATAGGATATATTTTGGGATTGAGTGACTAAGGATATCATATATTATCGTACTATTTAGCTTTGATCACCAGATATGCATGTATTTATCTATTTATTAGGGTTTCCACATGTTAGGTTGTGTTTCCTGAATTTTCATTTACTGAGTTATTAGTTGATTATAGTTGATTTTTGCTGCAAATTTTTTGATAATTATATAATCCTATAACTCACATTTAAAATGATAAGTTAATGATGAATATGAGGATTGGAGGCTGACTAGGATGTGTAGACTTTGCAAGTAAGGGCTCGGGAGTCCACGTAGGTCTAGGAAGGGCAAGACTCAGTTTTATGGGGAACTGGGGTCGTCACAAGTTCCTTGCTGCTTGAGAAAGTCAAGAAGAACATAATCTTGATATTCTAAAGCATTGTCAGTACGAAATATTTTGATTACACTTGAAAATTGAGTTTTAATCATGGTTGCAAATTTCATATAAATATGTGACAGCTCAGACCTATTCTTTAGAAAATATATCCAAGTAAAACGTGAATAATCATCAATAAATAACACAAAATACCGATAACCATTAATAGTAGAAGTGGGCGCAGGACCCTAAATGTCAGAATGAATTAAACCAAATGGTGTATTAGCAATTGAATCACTAAGACTGAAATAAGATGTAGGTTGTTTAGCTAATTGGCAATGCATACAATAAAAAAAACTGAAATTTTTAAACACCTAATGACCCACTAGAAACAAAAGTGCGAAGTTTACTGGTAGATGCATGACCTAGACGAAGATGTCATTCGTAAATTGAGGGAGAGGAAACAATAAAAGATAACTGTTGAGAATGAGGCAAATGAAGATATGTGAGCTCAAATAATTGTTCCACCTTGCTCCCCTTTCCAAGAATCTGACCAATCTGAAAACCCTGAACTTGACAACCATTTGGAGAAAAAGATACAGATAAGCCATTATCACATAACTGACCAACGAAAACTAAATTTAAGGTAAGATCTGGGACACAATGAGTGTTAGCCAAAGTTAGGTGAGGAGTAGAAGCAATTCCTATGAGTAATAGACATAGAACTTCTATTTACAGTTTGAATAGATGAAAAATACTAAGCATTTTTGCAATTGGTAAGAACAGATAACTGAGAGGTCATATGGTTACAACAACTGGAATCAAGAAACCAAGGTGTACCTGAGATAATAGATAAGGCAGTGGCTTTAGGGGATCACCTGTTTGAGGAGTGTTTCTATCTCACTCAAAGGCATGGTAGGAGAGGATGGTGACCCAATAGAGACAACAACAACAACAACAGAAAAATCGGTCTTAGATGCAGACTTTGAAGCATTCTTGAGACGTGGAGGATGAGTTGGACAGTTTGGCGCTATGTGACCACACTCGTGACAGTACCTACACTCAATAGTAGGATAGTTAGCAAACGCATGACCTGTTCCTTTGCAATTTCTACAAAACGAGGATCCAGACTTCGAGGGTGATGGAATATGTGCTAGAGCAAGATCTAAGGAAGTGAAAGGAGGTTTAACCAATTCCAGCCTAGTTTCTTCAAACAAGATTTCTTCGACTGCTGTATCAAAAGAGGGTAATGGATTATGATGTAGCAAGGCTGCACAAACTGACTCATACACAGGACGAAGAACCATCAATATTTGTATGAGATGAAGATGATCCTGAGTGATTTGAACTTGCTGTAACTGATTCCAAATTGTTTGAATAAGGGCTAGAAAATAATTAATTGACTTACCACATTCTTGTTACAAATTGTTTAGATTAGTAAAGAACTGGTACTATTGTGCCAAACTAGAAACCTTGCATCTAATAAACAAAAACTCCCAAATATTTTTATTAGTTATCAAACTGTGAATAGAGGGAGTAGTAGTATTACTAAACCAAGTGATGATTTTGTGATTTTTACTCTCCAAATCTTCAACACTTATTGTCAGATTCATTTTCACTTTGTTCGGGCTTGACAATGTCTCCTGTCACACCAAAGCTTTCGGCTAATCAAGAAACTTTTGATCTGCTGCGACCATATCAGATAATTAGAACTATCAATAATTGTTGTGATTGGTCGTCACATTTCATTTTTTTCTCCATTAAAAGTACAAGACAAGACTAGACGAATCACACGGATGAATGGCGCTTGGAACGCACAAAGGAGCAGGAAAAAATTACATCCGTACGTTTTTTTTTTTTTAATTGGTAAATTACTGTGTTTTTTTTAATTCTTTAATTACAATATATCGCCTTTTAAAGGTGTAATTAGCTTGGTGTGATGCCATTCGTGTACGTGGCGCCACATTGCTGCCACCTAAAACACCTAACAAGAATGGCGCCTGTTGTAAAGGCGCCATTGTTTTTAGGTCCTGCCACATGGGATGCAGGAATATATATATATATATATATATATATATATATATATATATATATATATATATATGTTTTGGCGACGGGCTCCCCGCCAATTGATTTTGACGACGGAGTCCCCGTCGTCAATCGATTTTGGCGACGGCCTCCCCATCACCAATCGATTTTTGGCGACAGGCTCTCCGTCGCCAATCCCGTCGCCATTTCATAAACGAAACACCAATTCACCGCCACATCACGTCACGTCATCGTTAATAACGCCTTTACTAAAGGAGATATACATTATTTTTAAAATTTTAAAGAAATTTACCCTACTTAATGAATTTAAAAGAAAACCATCCCCACTTTTTTAATAACCCCAAGGAGCAGAGGGGTTGATGATGCGCGGACGCAGGCGCAGCAGAGATGCAGGTGCAAGGTGGTCGTGTGGAGCGGACGTGCGGCTGGTCAACACAGGGCTAGGATGTGCGCAGCAGAAATGGGATGCGCAGATATGGGTGGCTGGTCAACACGTGATGTGCGCAATAGAGATGGGATGCACAGATGTGGGTGGCTGGTAAACACGGGGTTCGGACAGATGTAGGTGGAGAGAATGGTGAGATGCGCAGAGATGCGTGGAAGTTTGATAGCGCAAGGTGGAGCGGATTGATGGCGGACTAAGGTGGAGCGGACACGGAAGATGACGCACAACAGTTTGATGTCGTAAGGTGGAGCGAACACGGCAAAGTCTGATGGCGCAAGGTGGAGCAGACACGACAGATGACGCACAACGGTCTGATGGCGCAAGATGGAGCAAATAGATGGTGGACTAGCACACAGCAGATGACGCACAACGGCTGATGTGTAGGTGTGAGGGTGTGCGGCTGGTGTGCGGATGCGCGGATTCCACAGTCGGAATAGAGAAACAAGAGAACCCTTTAGGTCAGAGTCTTTATTTCTTACGTTTGAGTACAAATGTTCTAGTATTTATAGAAAGCTAGGAATACATAAAAGATAAAAACAAATAAAACTAGTTGCAATCTAGTAACAAATCGTGATGGTGATCGTAATAGTAACTGAACCGAACCAATCTGATATGGGAATCGTGGGATAACCAAAGATCGGAATCGAACCACACAATCTTAACATTAGTAATATTTTTTTAGTTAATTAGTGAACTAAATATATCACCAAAAAAGATGAAACTGCCATAGTTTCTATTGATAACTTTGTGTCTTTTACATAAAAGCCTCTCAAATAAGATGATAAAGATATCACTTGCCAAAAAGGCAAGTCCTCAAGAAATCGTTATTCAATTCTCACTGAAGTAAAAAAAAAAATTTCTCTTTTACAGGCATTCAACGGTGTCGATGGGAGAGGAGAAAATAACATAATGGGAGATGAATATTTGGAGTTAGAGAGACAACTTTGTCTCCTATGTCTGTCTATAATAACATTACAATATATAATTAAGCTTTCATTGTTTTTTCATGTCTCTCTATAATAACATTACAATATATAATTAAGCTTTCATTGCTTTAATTAGTCGAATCAATCAATAGTATTTGTTACTTGAATGTTATGTTTAGGGGTGGGCAAATCGTGGTTTGGTGGTGAAATCCATCAAACCGCTACCAAATTGGGGGTTCACGATTTGGTTATTTTGCAAACCACCACCAAACAACAAACAATAAAAACTACAACCAAACCGACTGCGGTTTGTGACAGGTTTGGTTTGATGGTTTTCCTGCAACATTTTCAACAAAAAAAAACTACCATACATTCAATTCTATACATATCCATCAACAAAACATACATATGAGACAAAATTGCCTCTCTAATGAAAGCTTAATTATATAATGCAATTTTATTGTAGACAGACATATGAGACAAAATTGCCTCTTTTACTCCAAATCTTCATATTCGGTGATGTTTATTTCTCTTCTCCCATCGACACTGTTGAATGTTTGTAAAAGACAATTTTTTTTTTTACTTCAGTTGGAATCGAAGCGCGATCTCCCTAGATTTTGCCTTTTTGGCACGTGGTGTCTTTACCATATCTCCTAAGAGGCTTTTATGTAAAAGACACAAAGTTATCAATAGAAACAATGGCAAGAGTTTCATCTTATTTGGTGATATATTTAGTCCACTAATTAACTAAAAAAATATCTTATATATAATGGCAATCCCCCCTACAGTCACAGGGCCAATGAAAGAGGGGTTTTTCACTAGGAAAATTTTCTCTCGATTGAACCTGCGGTGCCTAAGGGCCACCTTAGTTCAGCACGCCAACACTCAAATTAAAGGGACAAACAAGCAATAGGCAACAAGGAAACGTTTACTAGCTCTCAATTGGATTTACAACTGTGGAACTCTATGCCTCCCCAAGCTCAGAGCCATGGCTTTATAGCCTAGCCATTAGGTAGTTACATAACCGACCGGGACACATGTCCAGCATACATCAATCCATAGACCTGGTAAATCACCACTCTCTTAGTGGTCAAGGCAGTTGCCGAACTGCCTTGTTCCCTTGCTGCCACCTGGTTCCGTAACCACCTCCATTACAGGGTCAGTTTGCACATTCTCCTTGCATTCGGGTCATGCCTGGACGTGGCTTGGTCATGGCCCGCCATGACCAAGGTAGTTCCCCAACTACCTCGACTTGGTCTTCCACATTTCAAGGGACGTGGTTCATGCTTCTCTACGGGACAGGGAACTGCGTCTCGTGGTGCCTGGCCGTGTCCAGCACGTTGGGTGCTAGCCGGGGCTCGTGGTCGAGTCCCACCGGCTCGGGGTGGCCGGACCATGGTCCGTGGGTCTTCGCCTTGGCATGGTGCCCAAGGCGTGCACGAGGGCTTTGCTTGTCACTGTTGCCCATGCCACCCCTAGGAGAGAGCCCACCTCCCCTTATAGTAGATGTTAAGCCGTTTCCCCAGCTCCAAAAGGAAACATCCCAAAATGAGACCAAGCGTACTTTGACCCGAGTCAATGCCCAAGTCAAGAAAAGTCAACTGTTGTGCTTAGGCCTTGCCTTGGCCGTGCCAAGGCATGACCTGGTTTGTGCCAAGGTGTGACCTGGTTTGTGCCAAGGCATGATCTTGCTCGTGCCAAGGTCTTGCCTTGCCTTGCTCGTGCCAAGGCATGACCTGGTCTGTGCCAAGTCTTGCCCGCGCCTTGCCAAGCTTTGCCCAAGCCTTGCCAAGCTTTGCCCAAGCCTTGCCCAACTTTGCCCAAGCCTTGCCAAGCCTTGCCTCGCTTTGCCCAAGCCTTGCCCAGCTTTGCCCAAGCCTTGCCAAGCCTGGCCTCGCCTTGGCCAACCTTGCCTTGGCCTGGCCTGGCCTTGCCTTGGCTTGGCCTGGCCTTGGCCTGCCTTGCCCGTGCCAAGCCAAGCCCACTTAGGCCCGAGCCATGTACTAAACCCCAATCTGACTTTGGAGTTCACCGAAACCTCCCGAGTCCACCGAGACTCGATCATCTGCTGAGTTATCATGCTGCCCAGCCCAGCATGCTCGTATCTAGTTTATTGGGGTGGTAACAAACCATCTTTGTGAGGCCAAAATAGCCTTATTAACAAAAGTGCTTCTAAATGCTAGCATCCTATTGGTTGAAAATTTCTTTGAATGAGAAATTTTAGTTTATTTTACTGTATAAACTACTCTTGTACTCGATCTACATGCAATTAGTCAAGCGTCGCGCTACATGCAATTTATTTTCCTTTTGCCTCATAACTTTAAATAATAATCTACCTTAGTAAATCCTATCAGTGCAATCAAGAGAACTGCAGTAGCAAATCTTCTTCTTAATTTCGCCATCACTGTCGTGGACTTGATCTACCTCGCTTGTATATATCCAACTCGGATGAACTCTGCTGTAAAACCAACATAACATAAACAAAAGGTAACATAAACAAATAAACATAACATATAAGTCGATATAATTCTTTTAAGTAAGTCTCTTAGAGCAACACCTCTAAAACCAAAGGCCTCATGACAACATAGTAGCCTAAAAAATTGCTTATATTAATATATATTAGATAAAAATAAAAATGATAATGAAAAAAATGGTAAAAAGGATATTATGGAACATTGAATGAACCAAAAGGAATTATCATTAAGGAAAAAAGCAGAACAAATCATCCTTAATAGGAAGAAAATACAAAAAATAGAACAAAGTATTTAATATATTGTTACCTAAACATGCATAGAAAAAAACTAAAAAAATAAGAAAAAATCTCAATCCAACTCATGATATTCTTGTAGATATGAGAGGCATAAGAAAAGCTAACTTGTCAAATGAAGAAAATGCTCATGATCATAGTTATTTATATAAAAAAAATCTTTTTGAAAAAAAAAAAGAATACATAACTCAAAAGAGAGACATCCTATTCTTCGTGTGGGGAAGAGTCATAATATCAATTATAGATAAAACATATTAATAAGTACTTCATCCAAAAAAAAGTAAATAAAATAACGAACGAATAATTATGTACAAATAAATAAATGAATAAAATGCGAACCTTACTTGATAACGATGAAAAGGTTTTTCTATAAAGAACTCATAAAAACCAATTGATCATTTAAGTGTGAAATAGAGGATTCTACACACGAAAAAGACGACTGACAATGTAGAAATTGTTCATGAACATAGTTCTTTATATTTATATAGCAAACAAACAACAATAAGTAGCATTTTTAAATTTAACAGTTTCATATTGATGTTTTGAAAATGTTTCATCTTTCCATTCAAAACCTACGACATTTTCTTAAAAAAAAGGTTTGACAATTTTTTTGTGATTAGCAAAGGCTTGACAATTTAGTATACAAATACCATTTATAAACTCCATTTAATTGAAACGTTACAAAGATCATCTCATCTTCCCATTAGATTTAAAATTAAGAAAATTCCTAATAAAAACTAATATAAATAAAGGGGAGTTATATTTCAAAGTAATTAAATGGCCATTTAGAGTGTGCCACATGGCACGTCAAGAGGGTTGAAAACCACCACGTGGCAACCCCAAGGTCTTCCCTTATTATAGATATAGATTAGATTTAAAATTAAGAAAATTCCTAATAAAAACTAATATAAATAAAGGGGAGTTATATTTCAAAGTAATTAAATGGCCATTTAGAATGTGCCATGTGGCACGTCAAGAGGGCTGGAAACTGCCACGTGGCAACTCCAAGGTCTTCCCTTATTATAGATATAGATTAGATTTAAAATTAAGAAAATTCCTTATGAAAACTAATATAAATAAACGGGAGTTATATTTTAAAGTAATTAAACGGCCATTGTGCCATGTGGCACGTCGAGAGGGTTGAAAACTGCCACGTAGCAACCCCAAGGTCTTCCCTTATTATAGATATATATAGATATAGATGAAAATGTTTCACCTTTCCATTCAAAACCTATAACATTTTCTTTAAAAAAGATTTGACAATTTAATATATAAATACCATTTATAAACTCCATTTAATTGAAACGTTACAAAGATCTTCTCATCTTCCCATTAGAATTAAAATTAAGAAAATTCCTAATAAAAACTAATTTAAATCAAGGGGAGTTATATTTCAAAGTAATTAAAGGGTCATTTAGAGTGTGCCATGTGGCACGTCGAGAAGGTTGGTCATGACAACCCCAAGGTCTTCCCTTATTATATACTAGTCAACAGGCTTGTGCTTCGCATGTGAGATGAAGATATCATTTTTTTTGTTTTATGTTGGCTTGCAATTAAACCTTTTCCCTCCTCATTTTCTGGGCTTGTGACCAACAAAAAAGTTAGTGTTTTGTAAGACTCAAACTTTATATGTTTGGAATCAATGAAAAATAGAGTGAACTAAAAACATTGTAGAACTGAAAGAAAATTATAAATAAGAACCCCAGATGAGTTGTATTAAAAAAAGAAAAAAAAAAAAACTAGATGAGAACATCATATACAAGAAATAAGAAACAAATTAATAAGAGGATCGGAATAAACTAAAAAAAAGATTGAACTTAAAAAAATAATAAGATCACATGATCAAGTACCGTATCAAGTACCAGATAAACACTTGTTTGATGTGGCGACAATGACATAGAGAACATACTACAATGTTGTCAATTCTACCAAGATAATGTTGGCTTTTATGATGTCAATTGAATTTAAGCTATTTATTAACTCAACAAAAAAAGCTATTTCTATGCTTATGAAGGAAAACATGAGAGTTAAGCTATGAATGAGAGAAAAAGAAATCAAATAGAGATTTAATGAGGATGACAGAGCATGTGATAGAGAGTGGGTATCAAATGCTATATATAGACAATGCAATGCAAAAGTTTAGGAATTGAAATATCCAAATTAATATATAAACTTGAATTAAGAAAGAATCATCGCAATCACAATTATGAAAATCCCTTCAAATTAGGAACTTTTTTATTTGCCGACCCTTGAGATCTTTGTAACGTTTTTTTTAGACAAATAACGTGTTTTCTTTTCAGTTGTTATTATAAACGGTGTTATCTTTTATTTGAAGTCAAACTATTTATTGAAATTGCCCCTTTCAACAAAAATTGAAACCATCCTTAATTATCTCTATATCCGCACTTATTGATCACCACGTTGCACAATCAAAACAAAAAATTTAGGTCATTTTAATAAATGAAATATAAAAGACTTTTTTTGAAGTAAAAATATATAAAAAAAAAAGACTTAAATACTCTTTTTTTGTTAGTAGGACTTGAATTGGAAAAAATATTTTTTTGTACTGGACAAATGAGGTTAAACTTGTAATAAAGTTTATTTTGGCCTCACCTTATGTGACGGCCCCAATTTCCCCGTGCAATTGGGTACGCCCGGCCTAGACCCGTGCAGGCCCCGAGTCATCACTCGGCAACCTGACGAGCCTAGTCAGCCTCCTATTTAACCAATTTAGTAATTTATGAAAGAGTTATTGCAATAATACACAGCGGAAGACTAAACAATAAACAACAAGGGGAAATAACTCAATCAAAGGGAAATTAGGAATTCTATAATGTGGAAAAACCCCGGGTATTCATGTACAATTCGATAAGCATATATACATGATACCAGTCTCACCAAAACACCAAGTTCAATAAACCAAAACAATATAAGTATAAAGCGATATACAAATGAGCAAAAACATATAACCTACTCTAGGGTTCCTCAAGTCCAAATTACTCATATAAAGTCTCCTAGGCAAGGTCCCTTGCCTCTACTGCACTCCGCTATATCTGCACCCACCGTCACAAACTAGACGGTGAGCAACTGAGAGAAATCGAAAGTAATGCCAGAAGAATATAACAGTAATTCATGAATTATCAACAAGGCAGTCTAAATATCATGCAGGGATTGAAAGACAGGATGCTAAATAAACAAGGTGCATGATAGGCAGACTGGAAACAATAACAATCGAAACATGCGTGTTCTACGAGTCAAAAGAGGTCATAAGTGGTCTAAAATCCACAACAATACCACAACAATCCACAACAATCCAGTACATGGTATCACACAATCACTAGGGGTGGTCAAACACTCGTGCGCACGAGTGCCCGCGTTTTATCCCTTCTAGTGCAGGCCGCATGTACCTTCGAGACACACACTTATGCCAAGAACACACATACAAGGAATACGGAATGGAATTTCCAACAAGTAGATAGTAACAAATACAACGGAATGAAAATGAATCACATGATATTTTCTTAACTGGCTTACTAACGTACAAATGCTTTTTAAGGCAAGTGTACTTACCTGATCTAACGTGACCCGGTACTTACGCCGAGACTTTAACGCGCTTCCCGTGTTTCTCGACTGCCTGACAACGATTTAAGTCCCGAATATAGGTTTAGGATAATCCTCATAAACTTTGTTTCAATTCATTCAATTAATGCAACCCATATCATCGTTGATGTCTTTTATACACTGGTTAGGCTCTTGGTGGGTCCATGCATTAAGCCTATATCCACCTAAGTAGGCTCGATATGTGGATAATTATTAGGCCTGGACATATGGGCTCATTATTACATTCTATGTATTTGTTTTGGGCCTTAAGTTGTGCTTATCATATTAAACTCTTATTGGGTTTTACACAACCCATACCCACACCAAATGAGACTTATTATGGACTTATATCAAAAATGAGTGGATTGGGCCCTTGTTGGGCCTTTTTACAAGTCCATATTCATTTAATACAAATGTCTATACTTATAATCTTGTTTACTTATTCTTAAACCTACAATAATATATATTATGGTCACACACACACAATTTATGTGTACACCCCACTGGTGTGCACACTAACACTTCACACACCGCTGTCTTGTGCACACACACCCCACTGGTGTGTGCACCCCACTGTGATTTACCATGTTCACATTCATTAGTACATTACTTTATTATTTAAAACTATGTTGTATACACATTTTTTCATTCCACACATATAAAACTGTTGTGTACACCCCAATGTGGTGTACACATACAGTGTTGTGTACACCCCACTGTGGTGTACACACCCACTGTTGTGTACACCCCATTGTGGTGTACACACATTGTACACTCCTTACATAACATTCACACCCCAAAACAGTTTCTATGCAAACCTAAACCCACCTATAAATCTCATGAAAACAGTCCCACACATCCACTATAGTGTACACACCCACACCCCAACTTGGGTGTGTACACACACACACACCCCCATACACATAGAATAGCCACCCCACACACACTCTCACCAAACTGCCCACACGACTCTCCCCCAAACAGTTGCACATACACACATCAAAACCAAAACCCATCACACACCAAAACAGCCATGTAAACAACCCCAAATGGGTACCCCATACCCCAACTGGGGTGTGCACCTACACAGCCACACCCCATGCATATAAAACAGCCACACAAAACTGTCCAAAACAGTGACAAAAGTGAAGCAACAAAACAATGGAGATAGAGAGAGAACCATGGGAGGGACACTCACCTAGCCTTCTCCGGTGGTCGTCCGTAGTCGCAACAGCGAGGAGGGTGGTGGTGGTGACCGGTCAGGCGAGAGGAAGTGGCTGGTATAGCGTGAGGTAGAGAAGAATGATGTGAGCATGAAAACCGAGAGTGAGAGTGAGTGAGAGAGAGAGAGAACACAAGAGAGGAAGAGTTACAACACTTACCTGCTCCGGTGACGAGGGAAGAGGTCGTGGTGGTGGCTGTCCAGCCAAGGGAGGAGCAGTCGAGAGTGAGGCCGAGAGAGTGGACGTGAGGCCGAGAGAGTGAGTGATCGTGAGAGGAGAAGACTAAAGGTGCGTGAGTGAGGAAACGAAAGAGGAGAGGAGGGAGACGCCGTCCGGCCTCTCGGCCACCTCTGTCCGGCCTCGGAGATCCGGTGGCGGTGGACGGCAGTGGGGAGTGAGTGGGGAGAGTGAACAGTGGCGGCAAGTTGGAGAAGAGAGTGAATAGTGTGTTAGGGTTTTAGGGTTTAGTTTGTTTTTATACATGTGACTTAAAGTGAAATGACCCATTTGCCCTTAAACTCTCACTTGTCCAACCCTTGGCCAGCTACCCTTATGGGTCTTTTGGCTTATCCTTTTAATCTAACACATATCCCCATCTCTATGACCATCCAATGGCTCTCCTCACTCACTTGTGTCACTTTAACAATCATATCCATATTAACCTATTAGATTAACCCCATTAATTTTATTAAATTACCAATAAGGTTACACAAATTCTCGCCTACTCGGTGCACCGTGCCCCGCGTTCGACACGCTTCTCGAGGCGGTCCCACTCTTGGGATTTAAATAAATTCCCTCATGTTTATGTTATACTTTATTGTTAGAATTTTATTTCCTCAACTTAGGTCATGTTTTTCATTTGACTTTGTTTATTAATAATGTCCACTAAAACGGTTCCCGAAAACCCCGTTTAACTAGGCGCCATCTCACTCAATTAAAATATAGCCCAAACGGCTCGAAACCCGTAAAATACTAAAATACTAATACACACAATCAGAGAATCGTAAAATCACTTCGGTGTTGACTCCCGAAGTTCGAAATACTGTCCAGTATTCACTTAGCCGGGTCACAATTTTGACAAGTGCGACACAAGTCAGTTAAAAATTTTGGGGTTGTTACACCTTAACTACCTTAGAAGATTTCCATTATATATAAGATATAGATTTGCGACGATAATGCCCTAAAGTTCCACCGGGGGATGTGGTGTGTTAGCTTTGCATGAAAATATGTGACTTTGGGGTAATGCATAACACACGGGTTATGTATTGCGAAGCAGGTACATATTACTTTCAAGACCAATGTGACTTGAGGGTGTGGGTTCGATGATCTTAATGTCAAATTGTCATTGAGAGTAGTTGTCCATGCGTGCCTTGGGATACACACCTCACGTGTCATGCATTAGGACCTATGTGCGCACACACCAAAGTCATTCATTTTCTTGTGGGCCTCGCACGAGCATGTTACCTAGTGTGACTTTGGGTGTAACTTTATAGAGGGTCATTGTAGCATTTTCCATCACAAACTAACGATCATTGTTTCAAGGTCTTGTTTCAATTGAATTGATTTGAAAATGAGGGTAGCTAGCATATAATGGCATGATAAAAGAATTTCGCAAAATGGAAGCAACAAAAGCATTTCGCAAAATAGAAGCTATCTTGTTAAATAAGCTGACGCACTCTTTAACCATGAGATAAAAATCATAATCATGTTTTTTATGGTGGAAAATCATAATTTTTTTATTACAACCTTAGACGATTGTGTCCTAATTACAAACTAAAAAGTAGCAATTACAATCTTACGTAAGAAAGTTCTACCAAAACTTTTGATGAACATAGATTAAACGACCCAGCTATGTGCAAACCACTTTTTACTAAAGGCAAATCACTTTTTTTTTCACTCCACTTCCAAAAATACCCTTCTTCCTTCTCACATTGTGCACCCCACACAAATGCCACCTTTGACTTCGAGGATCCCCTCCAGCCATCTGCGACGCGAAGTTGTGATTTCGGAGTCCACTACCATCGTAAGAGTTAATTTTTTCATGTTTCTTACCTGAAAATCATGTTTCTCCACTGTTTTGAATGCATTTTATAAGGTTTGAACAATTTTTTTGTCTTGCTAGGGCATTGTTTGCTTGTATTGTACAGTGGCTATTTACCATAAAAATGGAGGATGAACGTATAGGAGATACGGGTGTACAAGATGGAGAGGTATTTCTTAATTTTTCATTCAATTTTTGTATTTTTTTCTTGTTTAAACAAAGGATTCCGCCTCTGGTTTGGCCTCTCAGGGACGAACAAATAGTTTTTGCTCTGTTTGTCGAGGGCGATTGAAACATGTCTATTCCGTCATAGGTGACCGAACAAACACTTGTATTTTTTGTTTTTTTTGTTCAAACTAAGAATTTCTCTAGTTTGGCCTGGCATGGCCAACCAAATGACTTCAGTTTAGTTAAGCATTACCGATTGAAACATGTATGTTCGGTCACCTATGATCGAACTGTTGAGTTTTCGTCGGTAACACTAAACCGAATCAACTATTTTCAAAGTTATTTTTGAATTTTCTTTTGATTCTTAATTGAGGTTGGAATTTAATACTGTGATTTACCATTTTGTAGGAAAATTTGTGTTTGACTAACAATCTTGACTAGACCTAAATCAAATTCAAGAGGCAAATGTTGCACCACAAAATGTGGTTGTCTATTTGAAATAAATATCAAGGAACATGTTTATCTCTTGTGTATAAATTAATATACACACCTAAATCAAATTCAAATTTATATTTACCAAAATAAACATTATTAGTTCGATTTAAATAATAATCCATCGGACACACCGGAATGAACATCAATAGGTCGGTGTTATATGATTGAACACATTTTTTGATCGGACGTCTACGGCCGAAGTTGCTTGTCTCTTGATAATTGATAATTTCTAGCCTACCACATTCGAGGCCTGTGTTGCGGGTGCCTCATCATGTAACTCACCAACCTTTGGATTATCCTCCATAGCACTTCTCAACTCCTTCGATTTCCTATAAGATGTGGTTTGAGCTCTCCTACTAAACACATACACAACGACCAAAATTGCTCAACTAAATTAAAAATTAAAAAAACAAGAACATTTACTTCATCGACCAAGTTTTAAACATTATTATGTTTTTCGATCAACATAGACTGATTGAACATGCATTGTTCAGTCACCTTAAGTCAAACGGTGCATTTTAAATCGATCATGTGTCACCGATTGAGCATCGACCATCAACAACGCACAAATCGACCAACATACTCGATCAAAAACACTTACAAACACATACACAACCACTAAAATTTTCCTTAACAATACAAATTTGAACAAATAAATAAAATCTTGCCTTACAAATCGAGTTAAACTCGGGTGTGACAAGAAGATCTACCGCACGTCCCCTCCGACCACCGCTTGGAAGAAACAAGACCTAGCGTGAGAGCGAAGATCAACCAAGTTGATGCAAAAAGAAAGCACAACCGTGGGGGTGATGCGACGATCGACCTTGTAACGACCCTAAAATCTAATGTGATGGTCCCAACAACCACAAATTGGGCCCCGCCCGACCTAAACCTACGTGGACCCTCGAGCCAGTGTCCGACGGGTAAGAACAAGTCTAGTCAGCCTTAACTTACCAAATTATTCAGTACATTATTCATTCACTTATTGTGGTTAGTTTTTAGATTTTCCTTTAATTTATCTAATCATCATTCATCCTCAAACCTAAGTCAGGTGTGCGGCAGAATCATTCAAACACCAACTTAAAAAGAATTGAAGCAAGGTTACAACTCAAGCAACCTAGATGTGGAAAATCATGTCAAAATAAGCATAATATGTATGTAAATGATCAACTGAAACCCAAACCAGATGTATACATGTGTTATCAAGTTTTCCAATTACCAAAAGATCAAAACGTATGAATACATAGCCAAATATACATCAAAAGAAACAAAAACACCTACAGAGTGGGAGCAAATCAACTGGCTCTGAGCGTGCCTTAGAGGATATCGTCAAGAATAGTTGTCTTGCTCCGACTCGTCTACGGATCTGCACCTACCGTCATAAAAAGGATGGTGAGTACACAAAGTAACAGTAAATAACAACAATAGATATCTCAATATAAATTCTGATCCACAATAAGCAACAAGTCTATAAATCATGCGGTATATATATAATGGAAGATATAGCAATTTGCATGATAAACAGATTCAAACAAGCTCAAACAACGATAATCAAGTGTCCGAAAATCAAACAGATAGGCAATAGGTAATCCTAGTCAAACCGCGGGTCAAAAGACATCCTAAGCTTGCAATCGACACAGTGGGCCAGAAGGTCACATCAACTGTTTGATACTCTATGTGCGATCTTGTAGGCCCGAGGGCACCTCAACTGACCGTACAATATGCAAGGAAAAGCCACAGACAAAGACGATTGATAAATCCTAAACACACTACTAAAGGAAAGCCACAGTCACATGCCAGATACTAAATCCCCCCGATAGGCTCTAGCGAGAAGCCACAGACTATGTTGGCTGCTAAACTCGTTGAGACTCCTCTCCATTGGTGGACTACCTAAACCCTAGGTCACTCGAACTAGAATGAAGTACAAATGACACACATTTCAAGGAAATAACCAATCAAGAAATAGAAAAAATTTCATATTAATTCTATTGTCGCCTTTACTCACCTCGAATCCCACTAATACCGCTCTCCCGTATCTCCACACATTTTTGAATGTCAATCCCCCATTGATTAATCAATGACCCGCTGGTTACCTGACATCCATTTAGGTTCAATTTTCGTTAATTTTCCCATCTTTCCCAATTTCCATAATTTTATTTATTCTCGTAATTCGGTTAATTACCTAGGTACTAGGTCGTATTAGGACACATTTGGATACCGAGAGATCCCCGAAGTTTTTTTCAAAAATTTCAAAAACTTTGGATTCGTGAATAGTGTCATGTCGCAGATGGCGTTATGGGGGTCAATCCCTTGAGGCTTCACTTTAAGCGTGGGTCCAAGGTGCTTACTGCCCTAAACGCTGTGAGTTGCACTGTGGTGAACAACCCTCTACGGTGTCACTTAAAACGTGAAGTTCCCAGGGCTCTTTGCCTTCGGCGCTGTGACCGACACAGTAGGGCTACGGGCTCCGCGATACCCCTCGCGACGTCGAGATAGGAACATTAATCCAAGGTTTTTCAAAACTCTGGCTTATCTTGTAGCATTCCGAGTCCATCCCAAACTCGAAGGGACCTTGACTCAAACCCAAACCATCGTTTAAAACTTGTCAAATAAGTTCGGAAATCGTCGATCCTAAATTTTTGACCAAAAATCACCAAAACTTTACAAAACCGCAACTCTTTTTTCAAACACCATAACAACACCAATCATCCCATCATTGATCACCAATACCTCTTCAAAACAACATGAAAAATCTTGAAAAATCAGTGTACCAAGGGTTGTCCCATAAATAGCGAAGAAAACCCGTAAAACACATGTTGAAACGTAAATAATTGAAAGGTGATCTGGGATCTCACATTTTCTCATGTGGTTGGTCGATCATCGGCGTCGATTCAAGCTTAAAACCACCGATCCCAATCTTCCAATCTGTTTTTCTTTTGAGCAAGAGAGAGAAGAAAGCGAAAATGTGGTAACTCACCTATTTATACAAACCCATTCATCATCGTTCCCACACAAATCTTAAGGCTCATCCAAAGGCTCACACACACACCAGCCACCAACTCTCATGACTCACATAGGTAACTCCTTGACTTAGTCAATTGTCTCTCAATCAAAATATCCATTTCCCCGGGCATTTCTGTACTTGGACTGCACCACGACTTGCAGTGTCGTGTGTTCACAACTGTACCAACTTACCTGACACGTTACACAATGTTTAATTACTACATTAATTTGTATTTTTTCTACGTTTTACATTAAATTGTCCCCCAAACAGCTAATTTCCCTTTAACTTTTCACCTAGCACCCGTAACTCACATTTTTTCCAAGTCAAACTCAATCCACAATACTAACGCGCACCTACAAACGTCCTCACACTGCTGGAACACTGTAATTAAAATATGATAGTAAATAAATAGTACAAACTACCAGACAAATATAACATACCTCAGTGTCGACTCTCGAGGACTAAAACAAGTACACCACAGCTAGTTGGGCCCACAATACTACCCTGAAATAACACGTGGCATGAGTTAAAATTTTAGGGTCGTTACAGTTTCCCCCTTATTGAGAATTTCGTCCTTAAAATTAAACGAAAATATAGAGAAAAACTTTCTGGAATAAAAACAAATATAGGTATCGTTCTGTTTTAGAACGATACCTATGAACTTTCACACCTAGTATGAAGCTTGTATCACCCATGTCCGTCATGTCAAAATTAGAGGACAATCATTCTTTAATGGTAACAACATAATCAATGTTATTTCCAGCTAAAAGTATATCATCCACATATAAGGATTATATTAGAAACTGTTGATTTGAATGCTTGATATAAACACAATGGTCTTCATCAATCATATTAAATCTAAATGAAGTTATGACTTGATGAAATCTTAAATGCCATTGTCTTGGAGATTGTTTAAAACCATATATATATAGAAAGAGCTTGCACTATTTGCGCTCTAGTCCCTTTGCAATAAAACCTATTGGTTGTTGCATGTATATGTCTTTCTTCAAATCTCCATTCAGAAAAGCAATTTTTACATCCATTTTGATGTAATTCCAAATCCATATGTGCAACGATAGCAAGCAATAGATGAATAGAGGCAAACCTTACAATTGGTGAAAAAGTTTCCTCGCTGTCTATTCCTTCTAGTTGTGTAAATCCCTTATCCACTAAATATGTTTTAATTCTTTGATCCATCTACCTAATATTTGATCTTGAGAACCCATTTGTTCCCAATTGATCTACGTCTTGGAGGTAGATCAACCAAGTCCAGACATGGTTAGATTTCATAGAATCCATTTTTTTTCAACCATTGTTTTTAGCCATTATTCCTTAGTTGGTAATGATAAAGCCTCATTAACAGTATGAGGCTCATTTTCATCATGCATAGCAATCATAAAGCCTAACCCTCAATTTAAAAACGACTTTAAGGTACACATTTATGGCTGCTTCTACACAATTCTGTATTTTAAGCATATATTGGAATGTCATGTGATGACCCTAATTTCCCAATGCAATTGGGTACGCCTGGCCTAGACCCGTGCAAGTCCTCGAGTCGGTACTCGGCGATCCTGACAAGCCTAGTCAACCTCCGATCAATTAATTATACAGTTTATGAAAGAATTATTGCAAGTTATACACAACAGAAAATAATTAAACTACAATTATGGGAAATAACTCAATCAAAGGGAAATTCAGGAATCTATTATGTGGAAAACCCCGTAATATTCATGTACAAACAATCCGAATCAGATAAACAGGTACATGATATTCTTAACAATCGTTCCCGAGTTCAAATACCAAAAGATATATATATATATATAAAGCAACGTACAAGCAAGCAGACATAAACCTACACTAAGATATGGAGTGTCCAGACGATAATCTTCATAGGTAGTCTCCTAGACAGGGCCCCTTGCCCTTGTTGCACTCTACTATATCTGCAACCACCGTCACAAACTAGGCAGTGAGTGACTGAGAGAAATCGAAAGTAATGCCAGAAGAATATAACAGTAATTCATGATTTATAAAGCAAAACAGTATAAATATCATGCAGAAATTGAAAGATTAGGATTTAAGTAGATCAAGAGCATGATAAGTAGACTGTAAGATATCAACAAAGTATGCGTGTTCTACGAATTAAAAGAGGTCATAAGTGGTCTAAAACTCACAACAATCCACAACAACAATGTCGAAACATTGATAACCACAACAATATCCACAACAAATCCAGTACTTTGTATCACACAATCACTAGGGGTGGTCACACACTTATGTACAAAAGTGCTCGCATTATCCCAACTAGTGAAGGTCGCAAGTACCTTAGAGACACATACTTATGCCAAGAGCACACAAACAAGAAATAGAATGGAATGCCAACAATGGATAAT
Source organism: Stephania japonica (assembly GCA_039657345.1). Taxonomy (NCBI): domain Eukaryota; kingdom Viridiplantae; phylum Streptophyta; class Magnoliopsida; order Ranunculales; family Menispermaceae; genus Stephania; species Stephania japonica. The sequence goes on from CM077559.1 coordinate 42,236,564, forward strand.
AGTAAATCAGAACATAACGATAATGAATCACATGGTATTTTCTTACTGGCCTATTAACATACACAAGCATGAGGTGAGTGTACTTACCTGATTAGTTGCGACACGATACAAAATTGCAACTCTAACGCGTTCCCACGGGTTTCCGACTACCTAACAAAGGTTTAAACCCCAAATAATAGGTTTATGGTCAATAATCAGTCCTAAGATAAACCCCAAAGTTACATTAAGAGTCAGTTTTAAAACGGATTCGAAAAGTCAAAAAAAGCTGATTGTTTCAGTCGTATGTGGGTCACGCCGTGAGCCTATGGGCCCAACGGGTGCCCATGGCGTCTTAAACGCACACGCACACTCAAAATCATGTCGCAATGTGATAACCCCCGAAAACAACTCTGTGGCGTTCCAATCTAACACGCCTTCAAAATGTCGTGAACACAATCATCGACAACGCTTGGCAAAAATGAAATACACATACTCACGCCTTTTACACGCTGTGAGACCATTCTACGAACGCGTTTCGCGGCCACAAAGAGAAAACATGCCGTGACAACGCCCTCAGGTTCAGAAATAGAGAGCGTTTCCACGGCGTGGGTTTATTTGGCTTATGGTCCTCTCGTATACGAGATGCGTCGTGAGCTAGAAGTGCGACAACATCCCTTGTGGCATGGATTAAGCACTTTTGTGAGAGGTGTCATGACTCAATCCCTCGACAACGCCTATTGAGGCATATTTCGAGTATTGTTCAAGACATCTGTGGAGAATGTCGCTACGTTATAAATGCGCGGCGTCTCCATGGCATTGGACAAAAAACCAGTATTTCATAAATCACCGAACACCAAATCGAAACCTCACCCTCAGCGATCAACGCCAACATGTTTCCAGACTCGAAAACCATCTAAAATCACTTCAAATCATTATAAAACGTCAATAATGTCTGGGAATTCGAGATATCCCCAAATAAATTGAAAAACCAAAGTGAAAAACTGTAAAATCGACATTAAACCGCAACACCAGCTCGATGTCGCGTGTTGATCGCTCCAGGTATTGCCGAGACGCTGGTGGTTCACTAGATTTCGTCTCCGGTAAGGCACCCTCGATCATCGCAATTTAAAACTTGAGTAAACAACACAAGAATAGAGAGGAGAAACAAAAGAGCAAGGTTCTCACCTAGATTCCGGCGAGAAATGGAGACTCCAGCGAATCTCCAACAGTTCAAACTATCCATATTGGTTGTCTTGCTCACCAAAAAAAAGATAAGAGAGAAAGAGAGAGAAAGTGAATAGTGAAAATTAATCCAAGTGGTGGAGTGGTCCTTATATAGGTTCACTCATCATCCACTTGTACGTGCGCATCTCGAGGCATATCCATCAGCTCCCCCCCTTTGAAGTGTCCACCAACTCTAACTTTCCATGTTGACTCTACTAAGTGACTTGGTTGTCACTTAGTTATTCAACTCCCTTGTTCATCCTGTGTTCCTTGACTCGTACTGCACCACAACTCGACTGTTGTGTTCACGTGGTCTTGTCACGTTCCGATTTAAATAAAATCATCACATTTATTATTCGAAAAATTATTTATTTGTGTTTTTCTGTGTTTTAACTCCCCTGTTTTCCTAGGCGAAGCCTTACTCAAACTAATACCCGCCAAAACGGCTCGAGACTCATATTAGACTAGCATACTAATACAAACATCACAAAAAAATAAATTACCTCGGTGTCGACATCACGAAGTCTGAAATACTGCGAAGTATCACGTAGTTGGGTCACGGTCCTGACAAATATGACACAAGTCGTTTTAATTTTTTAGGGTTGTTACATGTCACTCCCACTAGAATCAAGAATAGGAGGCAAAACTTGTAACGACCCCTATTTTCGTCTAGGGCACCGCCCGGCCTAATCCCAAAATTAAACCCTAATTTCAACACGTAGGACCTAATTTCGTATTAGTCAGCCTGTACTACATATTATCTCGTGAATTAGGTTCAGGGATAAGAATATTTCCTATTATTTTATAGAATTATCAAATTAGCGGAAGTCTTTAACGTATTAGCGGAAGCATTTTATATAAATCCTAAATGTGGAAATCAGGAAATAACAATCACAATCTAAATATGCAATAAATGACGAGCATATAGACAAAATGAAAGTCAAAAGTCGGGTGAACTAACTCTCGTCCCAAAAACAACCCAAGCAAAAGACGTATATATAAGCATAATACAAAAATGTGACCTACATGTACAGCAGCTACGCACTACAAGCTCAGAGGTAGTCGTCGATCTTCTCCTTGCCCGGTCTAGTGCTGTTTGACGGACCTACACCCACCGTCACAAACTAGACGGTGAGTATAGTGATATTTAAGTGATAACCGGGGAATTCTATACTTCATTTCCAATTTAATGACAGATATTTAAATGCATAATATAGCAGAAAAAAGGTGCTGAGAAAATAATGCATATAAATATCACAGTTAATCGAGTTAGACAGACTGACACAGGTTAAGCCGAGATGATCTACGTCCGGTCGGCGGTGAGAAATATCAACCCGCCTTTTTCCACTATCGTATGGAGATACTCTCAACATACTTTGTAAATTTTGAATATATATATAGAACTTGCCGACAACCCCGTAGTTCAAGCTACTTGATGCCACCCAAGTAATAGTGGTGAGTGCCAAAAACCCCGAGGTCCAGTGACCCCGTGAATCCACCCATCTCTCGTGCAATGGACACTAGATAATCTCCAACTTTTGTTTCAATGATTTTCATTTCTAAAGTTCTACGATATCAACAATAAGTTAGGCTACAAAGCCCCAAAGGAAATGGAATACAAATCAAATACCACAGTAACCCTAGTGCATGCATTTCTAACATCAACTATAACATAATTCACAACCAAATATGGCACTTTAAGAAAAGAGTCAATGAAATCATCACAAGGCATCATGCTATTTCAACATTCAACTTGAATAGAGCAAAGAAAGCATGATGGTAGATTACTAACAGTAAGTCATCAAATTGACTGAAAAAGGAATTAATATGAATGAAATAAAGTAGAGGGTTCCCACAGTTTCACTTACAAGTCACAGGATAGCTCTAACTATCCGGCCTCGCGACACTCCGACTAGCGTTCCCGAACTCCCGTGACACCCCTAGGTCCCTAAAAGGTCATTTCATATCATTTATTTATTTATTTATTAATATTTTATTACATAGATATATTTTATATTATTATTATTATTATTTGTATATATACACATATGTGTATGTGTATATATATACATATATGTGTATGTGTATTTATATATATACGTACATGTATATATTATGTATACATATACATATATACATGTATGTATATTCCTATATATATATTATTTTTATTCTGTTACTATTCCTCTTTTTTTATATATTTTATATATATATATATATTTATATTTATATATATATATATTATTGGGTCGGGTCGACTCGACCCGTGGGCTGAGCCTGACCCGGCCCAAGGAAAATGATGCACACGGGCCCAGCCCGTGAGCATCATCTTCCTTGCATGAACCAGAGACAACGTCTCTGGTTCGTGCAGGAAGAAGTTTTTTTTTTTTCCTTGATTTCTTTCTTTCTTTCTTTCTTTCTTCACTTCTTCAATCCATTAACACAACAACACCACCAACAATCCAATCCATCATTAAAACAATAATTTTTTTTTAAGCTCAACCACAACACCACTTCAACAACACAACACAACCTTACCTCGCCTTGAGCCGCTGCCGTGAGCCCTCGATCCCTTCGATCTCCTCCTCCGTTGAGCTCCCTCTCTCTCTCTCCCGGACTCTCTTCTTCTTCTCTTCGGACTCTCTGTTTTTTTTTGTGGATTTTGTGTGTGTGGCGGTGGTGGTTTTGTTAGTACTTTGGGGATCAAATGACCATTTTACCCCTCCAACCTTATCCTTTTTCTTAATAAGCCAAAGCCCTTTTTTGTCATTTCACAAATCTTTTCTGATTTTTTTTTAAATGTATATATTTATATTATATATTTATAAATATGTGAGTCCAATTCAATTTAATTAATTTACGACCGTAGGCTATAATCTAATGTGCATTAATTTAATTACATTACATTTTACTAATTTTAGACTTACCACAAGTCGCGCTATCCGGTACCCCGGCTTGCACGCAATTCGAGGAGTGACCTCGACCACGTCTCGGCGTCGATAGCTGCACGTACTAGCTTAGTCAGCCTACACACATGGAATACATCAATACAAATATAAAATTTACCTCGGCCACATGCCTCGGTCTGTGTGCGCATCTCATGCGGGCCCCACGTCACGGGTCGAAAATCCTGATTAAGCAGTTAATCAAGATTAGCAAAATTGGGCCGTGAAAAAACTGGATTAGTTTCAACTACATAAGAATCTAGTTCTAGGACTACATTCACAAAAGAATCATCAACTTCATAAAAATGTGAGATCCCTTATTGCTTCATTTTTTCTAGGAGACTCATATTCTAAAAAATGTGGCATTTCATATTCAATAAAATTTCCATCTAGTTGTTCACTAATGAACACGAACCCTTTTGAATGTTCAAAACATCTAATGAAAATAGATTTTTCCCCTTAGTCCCAATTTTTCATATTTATTGGATGGGGAGTGAACCTATGTTGCACAACCCCGAGGGTGTATATTTGTAAGATTGGGATTTCTCCTAGTTCATAGGGTATATAGTGTAGAAGCTACTGATTTTGAAGGTACTAGATTTAGTACATGAGCCGCAGTTAGCAGTGCATCTCCCTAATATGAAATTGCAAGACTTGCTTGTGTCATCATAGATCGAACCATATCTAATAAAGTTTGATTACGCCTTTCCACAACACCATTTTGTTGCAGAGTGCGAGGGATGGTAAGATGTCTAGTAATCCCTTTTTCATCACAATGTTCTTTAAATTGATCGGATAAATACTCACATCTAAGGTCTGTTCTCAATATTTTTGACATTTTTCTCTAGCTAACTTTCAACCACAGTTACACATTATTGAAGCAATCAAATGCTTCACATATATGTAAGTTCAGAGTACATGACCATAACTTGCAAAATGATCAATGAAAGTGATGAAATATGATGCACCATGTCGCGCTCTTACATTTATAAGACCATAAATGTTTGAATGTACTAATTGCAATGGAATATCAGCTCTTACAGCTTTAAATGGTTATGTAGTTATTTTCAAGCTAGATAATTTTTATAAATAGGCAAATCAACCTTTGCAAGTGAGCATAAGAAAAAAACTCTCTTGCAAATCTTTCATTTGATCTTGCCCTATATGACCAAATCTAGCATGTCATATGGTTGCATCCATAATTAAAAAAAATTGATGATGCAAAAATGAAAAAAGCAACTATAATTATTATTATTAATTTTAGCATCTCTTTTGATGACCAAAATAATAAAATCATTAGACAAGTATCCAAAATCATAAAGTGGGGTGTCCAAGTGACACCATTGTTATTGAAGTTTAATATGAAACCTAGACTAAGAAGGACAACCAGAGAAATTAAGTTTCGCCTTATTTCTGAGGCATATAGGACATCATGCAGAAGTAGTGTGCGCCCGTTGCGTAGCTTTAATTGACAGGTGTCAATTCCATGAACAACTACACGCGTGTTATTTCATACATATATCCATTGTGCTCCCACTGGGATCCGGTGGTACTCAACAAAAGCACTCCAGTCTTTCGCTACATGGCTTGTTGCTCCTGAATCAATAATCCACAAAAGATTAGAGTCAACAATTAAAGCATTGCTAAACACTTAGCAATGAGGAGATGTATTTGAAACGAAAATACCTTCAATTTTCATGTTTCAAGACATTCCCTAGAAAATGTCTTTTCAAGCCACATTTGTAGCATGCCATCTCTTTTTTGTCCTTTTTGCCACCTCGCTTCTGATTGGCATTTTTCAATTCCAGATAGTGATCACCCATGTGATTGCCTTTTTAGCAGCTTTTTTCGTCTGCCAATAACCCATAGGTTTGAAAAAAAAGAGTTTGCGTACTTATAGCTCAATCATTGCCTGATTGGAAGTTTAGCTGCTACCAAGCGTTTTCTATCCAAATCCACATGACGAGATATTTTGAGATTACTAAACATGATAATAAGTTCATGCAACCCTGTTGCGGAAGTTAAACCAAATCTATTCTTCAAGGCAATCCAAATTTCCCGAGCCGTATCATGCTGTTGAAACTCACATTTTATACATCTTGCAGATAGCTCAACAACGTTATGCGAGCAATGTAGTTCCTACAATTCCACATTCGAAATGCATCTCGATCCTTCTTGTGTTTAGCAGTCATACCAACCTCAGGCTTCATGATCACTTGATCAAATGTCATAATTTTCCTCATTGCGTTCTTCGCCCTTGTTTAGTTCAATAGCTATATTTTTTAGTTATTGAAGCCATGGATTCTAATAACAAACACACAATCATTAGATTGATTATTTGATTTATAATCCTCACTTAATTTGTTGTCGAATTTAATTTAATAATCAATAATAATTAATGGGTATAAGATCGAAAGCTCGCTATGCTTACAATCATCACTTATAATCCCAAAAAATATTATTATTACTTAAAATAATTCGCGCAAATTTTATTTTCCACTTTATGTCATTAATCAATTATTAATGCAAGAGTGACATAATATAAAATTTACAATAATAGAAATGCACCTCAATTGCATTTCCTTTTGGTGGAACCATTAGAGAGTGCCCTTTATTAAATTCCTCTACGAATTTGAGTTGTACTTTAATTAATTCATAAAAAGAAATTTCTTAAAAAAATATTTAGAGAAATTTCTTTTAAATGAACTTCACCATGAATTTTGAAAGAGTTTTGAGGGAGCCTATAAGCTTCAAACCTCGGCTCACCTAAAACTTTTTTTTTTTTAGTATTATGGCATGGTTGCATATTTTATCAAAATATTCTTAAATAACAGAGTGCGTTGAAATGATACAATAAGTTTTCAAGGTTTTCTTTTGGCTATTCCTCTTGGCGGCTAGCCTTAACCTTAAAATCATTTTTTTGAGTTTTCTTTCTTGATTCAAGATCTTGAACCACCACCAATCTTCTCTTTTGATTAGCTTTGGTTCTAATATTCATCTCTCTGTGTTTTATGTGTTCAATAAAGTGCAGATCTGAGAAGATTGGATCTACTTGTTGCGGTACATCTTCCTTAACGCTCGTTTTTGGATCTGTGTTGTTATTGGGTTGGTCCTTATTTTAGTTGTATTTTTAGGTAATTTGTTTTCCCTTTGTTAGAAGTCTTGATTTTGTCGTTTCCTTGTTGGGTAGTTTTAGCTTTTCTTCTCCTTGTTGGGAAGTTTTGTTATTCGTTATGTAGTTCTAGCAAATGTTTGTGTATTGTAATATGTTTTAAACAAATCCATGAATTTGTCAAATTGAATACACTCTCCTAAATGTGAGCGCCACATTTTATACTTTAGCATCACAAAAAAAAGAAAAAATTATGTAGGAATAAGCTATTGCATTTTGTTAACATGCTATACAAAACTATTGAAATCATATAAAAAAAAATTGCAATAAAAAAAACAATGAAAAGAAATAACGAAACACCTAAATTTCTTTTGTTTTCCTTTTTTTCAAGTTGTCAATAAGAAAAATATTCTATGTCGGTCACCACAAAATTCTTGAACTGGTGCTTATGGTCACAGTTATTTTCGGTTAAAATGTTGAGAATTCATGGACTTTCTTTTAAGAGAAATACTAAAGTGACTCACTATTGACACTCACTAAGAGCATGCATTATTTTATTTTTTTTTACTTTTTTTACAATTTTGTACGTGAAGATAATGTTAAGGTTACCAACTACGAATACTCACTACGACTACAAAATTATTAAAATAATAAATAAATAAATAAATAACGTGCGTATTAAGAGCATAGCACTTCCCTTTAAATCTTGTTTGGCTGGTCAACCATCATTATTGACGACGACATAACAGACCCGTCTCCCACTTTTTTCCTTGACCGGTGGTCAATGCTAAGTTGACCAGATCTGAAAAGAAACGAAACAACACACCAACGCAACGCATTATTGGTCACCGATCAACAGTAACCCAAGACGCCAGTTGGAGACAACTGCATGGCCGTCATTCTTTGGCGAGCATCCCAATAGGTGCACCGACGCCGGCCGTCGCCGGATTTCGACGAAAAATCCATAAACCGCCTCTTGTGAGGTGGTTTTCTTAATTTTTCTTAGCTTTCCGACGACCAAAGCCGCCGACAATTGGATTTTTTTAGACTGGACCTTAACGGCGAGCACCCCGGTGGGTACACCGACTCCGATCGCGACAGAATTCCGGCAACTCGCCGGAAATCCGTGAAAGCCCAATTAATTTATTTTTATTTAAAAAAATAGAATTAAAAGATTAACTTTAAAAAAAATAGATTTACGAAGGATTTCAACCCAACTTGGTAAAAACCCTAAAATCATCTAATGCGTTCCATACCATTCACCTAGTTAGTATTAGCGGAAGCGTATCTTTCACCTATTTCATTTATGTAGAACTCTAGTCTTATAAAAATGTCAAAGACCTTATTTTTTAAATCACCTTGTACTTAATTTATTATCCTCGGATATCTTAAAAGAAATTAAGGTGGTTAAGATATCAATTATCAAAACAAAATCTTAGTTCATCTATTTTATTTAACAATATTTAAAACATGTCCAACAAGTTTGTGATATACCTTATATCTTATGAGAAAATAGTTCATACTAGATTTGATACAATATCTTTTTTGCTATATAGTGGATGAAGTTATCTTATTTGAATTGTTCATTGAGAATTGTGTGTACATATCTTAATACTATAGTATCATGTATATGTATCAAGAGTACGTCATCCAATAATTATCCCGATTCTAATTTTTTAGAGAAGGGGGAAAATAAATCCTTTTTTTTTTAAATCTAAAGATCATTTCATTAATTAATAGAAATGGACATCATATCTGACTTTACTACATTAGAAAGAAATCTAGGCATACAGTCATGCCACGTAGTTGAGCATTCCAGCATGCGAGCCCTAGCCGCTAAGACATGAGCAACACAATTACAAGATTTAGGCACATGAAGAAGCCGTCGATGAGATCCCTTATAAAGAAGACTCTGAATCTCCGCACCCATATCCCCCAGATAAATCCTGTTTGTTTATAAAGAGCATGAAACAAATATAACCATACCCTACTAAAACAAGAAAAAATGGAGTCGAAGGCTCTTTTAGACAACACTAGCGGAAAATGAAGATAGTTTTTTTTTTCTTTTTTTTTTTTGGTGTCAAAGTGAAAATGTAGCTAGTTGAAACCTAAAATGCTAAGAGAGCTTTAAGAAAATACTAGAATGACAATAAGTAAGTCACACTCTAAAACACATTGACCCACAAAGAGTCCTTCATATGGCGCCAACCCGCATGTTATGCACTAGGATCACTGTGTGTGTGCCCGTATCTCGAGGTGGACACCAATAGTTAGCTTTTGTGGGTCAATCTGTGTTGAGACGTGACTTCTTATTGTCATTAATTGTAGCACTTCTCAAAGAGCTTTTTGTCTAGAAATTGATTCAAAATTCTAGGGTCGAATAAATTGTTTTTAAACTAAGCTAGTCAGCCAAGCATAACTTATTTGTAGGGAAAAGGTACATTTCAGCCCTTAAACTTTGGGTAGAGGAGATTAACCCTTAAAGTAAAAGTACATGGATTCAACCCTTAAACTGAAAAAATAGAGGCATTCTACCCCATTGTTAAATGTTGGTCGACTTTTTCGTTTTGTGTCGTTTTCTCTTATGCGTTGGCAAGCTAGTGGGTCCCACAATGTAATAAAAAACTTTAAATTATTTTAAGAAATTAGTACAACTTAACTTTGGTTCGGCATGCACTTAATTGTGTGTTCCTTTTATGCACATCAAGATTCATGTCACACATCTCAGCAAAAATGAAGGGATGTGAACACCTACATACCTGATGTGCATTTCACACTTGCATTTTTCATAATTTTATCAAGTGCGAATCTCGATCCTCAATTTCTTGATAGAAACTTCAAACTTTATTTTTGGTGCGCACCCTCAAGCATTCAAAGACTCCAAACTAAGAGAATTAATAAAAAAAAAGCCTTCGCTAAATTTTTTTCTATATTTTGTATTTAAAGATATAATGCTTACCAAAGATAAAAAAAAAAAAGATAAAATGCTTACCTCATTTAAAAATTATTTTTAATATGATAAATTTTTATTATTTAAATGTTTTTTAATTTATGTTAATATGTTATACATTTTTTTAAATATTTTATTTCTACAGAAAGAAGTTTTATATATCTTTTATTTTTAAAGTATATTTATCTTCTTTTAATTAATAGGTGATTCATTAATTTAATTTTATATTAATAATTTATCTTTTAATGTGATTAATATTAATTATTCATAAATAATTAAATTTTGTGTGCTGCCTTTAATATTTATATTTTTGTAAGTAAAGATACATTAATTTATTATTTAATATTTTATTAGATATGTATTTAGCTAATTTTTTGTGGAGCCATTAATGCTAACAAATTAACTTTTTCTTTTGAAGTGCAAATTAATTCTTTTGATGTATAGAGACATATATTTAAAATAAGTAAAAGATTATATTTTAAGAAAAAATAAAAAATAATGATAAAATAGGATATTGTAAAAGATAATGTTGTTGGGTTGGAGAAGATAACAAAATTTGATATAAAAGTTACACTTAAATATTTGCACTATTGTTTCTATGTAATTAAACTAAAGAAAAAATTGCATAAGTATTCTCATGTAATAAAAAAAAATTACATTGTCAAAGTATCTCAGGTGAGATGGTAAAAACATCACTTCTCAAAAAGGCAAAACCTCGGGAGGTCATAGTTCGACTGCTACTGAAACGCAAAAAATAAAAATAAAAAAAATAATTGCACTGCCATGCCTTCAAAAAATATATACATAATTGTGTTATTGTTCGATTAAAAATGGATCATGAAGATCTAACAAAAAAATCTATCACGAAGCAATTAGCGCTAATCCCACAATTATCATCGCAAACAATGTATCCCTTGAGCAAAGTGATTTTTAAAGATTTTATACTGCATTGTGGAACCCACCAGCTTGCCAACACATAAGAGAAAATAGCACAAAACAACAAAGTCAACCAACATTTAACGATAGGGTAGAATCCCTCTATTTTTTCAGTTTAAGGGCTAAATTCCACCTACTTCTACTTTATAAGTGTTAATTGCCTCTTCTACCTAAAGTTTATGGGCCGAAACCCCTTTTCCCCTTATTTGTTAAGTAGTTTATAGACACAACCTAAATCCTTATAATACAGTCAAGCCCATTACTAATACATCGTAATTATTATCCAACACAAATTCTTTTTATCAATAATGGTATAAGTAGAAGTGTAAGAACCTGGTCAGCCCCCCTCTCCTCATCAGGTTGTAACGAGACGTACATGTGCCATTAGGGAAACTCAACTTGTGAATTCAATTTAAACAAAGGAAAATCCTACAATAACCGCCCCAAGGCCCAAAAGCCACCACAAAATACAAAATGTCCCATTAACAACCATGTTATGCACCTCAAGATGCAAGAGCTCACAGCTGTATCAGGACTATTTGTGTGGGCGCATTGTAGCAATTCCCTTCCAAAACATTTGAACACCAAACTACCTAGCTGCCTACCCCAAATCACAACTACATATGTTACATCTCCCAAAATTAACAACAGGTTAGGGCACAACAAAATCACATTAAATCACAGCCTCTCTACATGCCAATGCAATCTAGACTCTCCAAAACATTTCTCATCCTTGGCCGCATTTCGGGAACCAATTCAGTACAGTTGAGAGCAATGTGGAAAGCTGCAAGCACTTGTTTCTTCGCATGAACCTCACAAAGGAGCCCTGGATCAATTATCTCTGACAGCGGCCATTCTTCTCGAAACGCCCTCCTCACAAAGCTCTCCAACCCCTTCTCACCATCACTCTCTGGCCTAACTTCCGGCGAGCGACCTGTCAAAACCTCCATTAGCACAATACCAAAGGCATAGACATCGCACTTTTGCGTTACTTTGGTGCCTGACATTCGAGCCTCCGGAGCCACATAACTAGCAGAGTAGATGGCTTTGGAACCAATTCCATTTGAAGATGACATGAAGTTGTGTTTCGAGTTTTGCTTCTTGAGCATTGGTTCCTTTGTTTTGTTGGTGTTCGATACGAGACGATTAAGGCCAAAGCCAGAGATTTGTGGTTGCAAATTGTCACCGAGGAGGATTTTTGACGATTTTAAGCCACCATGGGTGTGCTTGCACTCGTGAATGTAGGTGAGGCCTCTGGCTGTACCTTGAGCTATCTTCAACCGAGCAGCCCAAGATAAAGGCAGAGAGGAATTTGAATGGCCCCCTACAAGAGTATTGATTTATTGTAAAAATTTGAAAATAAAACAAAATAGACATAAAGGACTAAAATGTACCCCTTATCTATTTATTTCGAAAAAAAAAAGAGAGGAAAAAAAATACACTTTAAAGAAACCCTAAGGAATAATTTGTAATTAATCTGCAGCTGTGCTAATGGCTAAGTGACATTATTTTCATACATACATAACATGGGCAAATTTAAACTCCCCCCTGTTTGTCATAATCTGCACTTTAGTTTCTCTATTTTAGGAAATGCACTATGCTACTTCAAAATATTATCATCTAAAAAAATGATCTTTTTAGTGATGAGGAGTAAACTATAGGTACTAAAATGTATATTTAATAAAAAATGAAGGGATGCAAGTGACGATTAGACCAAACTTCAAAGGGGCATTTACAGTACACCCAAAAGTATATAAGTGATTAAAAATATGCCACATCATCTCAAAAGAATGGAAGAGGCACAAAAGGACCATTGAGTGATGGAAAGTAAGCTTGAGGGGCCAAGGACATACTTCTGAAAATAAAGGAACTAAAGTGCAGATTATGACATTAAGCTAAAAAAAAGTGACAAACCTCCAGGGGCAATTTATAATTTACCATACATACAATTTGCTACATGCCTGCACCTTGCCACGCCCTTCCCATGGTCCTTTGAATTTTACATACATCGAGATATATACGTGGAAATCTCAACGTATGTCAAAAATACCATCACAATTTTTTATCAAATGTGTGGGTCTCTAGGTGTATATGTTACAAATTTCCCTATGAGCTCACTGTAATCAGCACTTTAGTCTCTCAATTTTCAAAAATAAATATGCATTTTAGTTCTACTTAATTTACTTTCTATTACTCAAAAATGCTTCAGTTAACCAACTAAATTTTATGATCATGTAACATATTTATAACTAATAATACACTTCTGAGTACATTTCAAACCTCCCCCGCAATTTTCTATAAAGTTTGCTCTAATCATCAGTTATGTCTCCTAATTTTTATTTTTTTTTTAAATATGCAATTTACCCCCTCTAATTTACCTTCAATTGGATTAGAATATGTTAATTGGACTTAAGTGTATAACATGGCAAACCTCATAAGCCATGACACAGCGGGGCATTTACAGAGCACCCAAAAGTATGTAAGTGGTTAAAAATATGCCACATCATCTCAAAAGAATGGAAAAGGACAAAAGGACCTTTGAGTGATAGAAAGTAAACTTGAGGGGCCAAAGTACATGCTTTTCAAAATAAAGGAACTAAAGTGCAGATTATGACATTAAGCTGAAAAAAAGAGCAGGGGCAATTTATAATTTACCCTACATAAGATTTGCTAATGCCTACACCACCTTGCCACGCCCTTCCCATGGTCCTTTAAATTTTACACGCATCGAGATATCTACACGGAAATCTCAATGTAGGAAAAAATGCCTTCACAATTTTTCAAATTTTGAATTGTTACACCTTCACAATTTTTTATCAAAAGTGTGGGTCTAGGTGTATATGTTACAAATTTCCCTATGAGCTCAGTGTAATCAGCACTTTAGTCTCTCAATTTTCAAAAACAAATATGCATTTTAGTTCTACTTTACTTTCTATTACTAAAATATGCTTCAGTTGCACTTCAAATTTTTATGATAATGTAACATATTTATAACTAATAATACACTTTTTTTTTTGAAAACAACTAATAATACACTTCTGAGTACATTACAAAACTCCCCATTAATTTTCTATAAAGTTTGCTCTAATCATCAGTTATGTCTCCTAATTATTATTTTTTTTTAAATATATACTTTATTCCCTCTAATTTACCTTCAATCACTTAAAAAGGTCCTTCAATTGGATTAGAATATGTTAATAGGACTTAAAAGTATGTCATCAAATCACCTCCCATTAGAGGTAAATATACGAAAAAACTACTAGCAAGGGCATTTCCGTCAATGAAAATGAGAGATCTTACCATGCAGCGCGGAGTACAAACATCCATTAGCAACAAAATCAGAGACCAACAGCTTCTCATCATCAGCAAAATAGTACGCTCTCAACCGCACGATATTCTGATGCTTCACTCTCCCAACAGCCTCCACGTCCGCCTCGAACTCCCTAAATCGCCACGTGGCCCCGCCTTCACTTAACCTCCTCACCGCGACGACACCGGAACATCCCCCCACACCCACCACCTTGTACACTATCCCACTCCTGCTCTTTCCCACCACGTACGCAGATGCCCTCAACAAACCCTCCAATTCCATCCCTATCCCCTCCCCTCCTCTTCCCCCACCACCACGAATTTACCTCTCTGCCCTTCCCCCTCCCCCTCCTTACTCCTCCCAACTCTCTTCCCTGAACTCCCCATTTTGCCCCTCCTCCGTATCAGTAACACCGATACTGTCACCGCTCCGATAACCACCGATATTCCGGAGAGTATCGGAACCGTTACGAGCCCACCACTACTTCTTCTAGAATCTGAACTAGGGTTTCTTGGGTTTTCAGGGGCGATGATTTTGGTTCTTCGCGGACTTTCTTCTTCTTCAGAATCAGGATTAGAAGTGTTTGCTTTGCACAGATTCTTCAGCGGAAACCCACATAGATTAGGGTTTCCAGCGAAGGCCGTGGGCCCCTGATTCACCAACGAACCCACCTGCGGAATCTCTCCGGCGAGGTCGTTGAACCTGAAATCCAAGCTCAGGGTGACCGGAAGCCGGCCCAGCCCCGGCGGGACCTCGCCGGAGAAGTGATTGTGAGAGAGATTAAGAGTGCCGGTCAGGAGAGGGAGGTCGGCTATCTCTTCAGGGATGGAGCCGTTGAGGAGATTGGAGGAGAGGTCGAGGTGGGAGAGGGAGACGAGGGAGGCGATGACCTGGCGGGGGAGGGGGCCGGAGAAGGCGTTGCCGGAGAGGTCGAGGCGGCGGAGGGAGCGGAGGAGGGCGAGCTCGGAGGGGATGTAGCCGGAGAGGCGGAGGCCGGAGAGGTCGAGGGAGGAGACGCGGGTGGTGTTGGCGGTGCAGGCGACGCCGGGCCAGGCGCAGGGGTGGGGGTCGGCGGGGGACCAGGCGCGGAGGGCGCGGGTGGGGTCGGCGGTGAGGGCGGATTTCAGGGAGAGGAGGGCGAGGCCGTCGGAGTTGAGGCGGGAGTGGGCGGAGGTTAAGGAAATGGTGATGAGAACATTGACAAGTAGTGTAGAGTAGTGGAGTGGAGTTAGAGCCATTGTTGGCATGCGATAGCGTGTAGAGACAGACTAGAGAGAGTGATTTGGTTTAAATTTGAAAGTTGCATTGGTTTTTTGGTTTGATTGGGGAACAGAAATTTTGAAATATTAATAAAGTAATCATCTGTTTCGGGAAGTACTACAGACAGAGACACAGGTTGAAGTTTGTTTCTTTGAGAGGGAGGGGAGGGGGATGGCTTACTTGTAAGGTTAGTTAACAGGGCTAAGAGACACTTGAAATCAGGTTCGAGAATGGGAAATGAGGTTTTGATGCTCTTACCGTCACACTGGTCAGTGGTCACGCAGGTCACTTACTAGTTACTGCGATATGTATCCTGAGATGTGTGGACCCGCACATGTTAATGTACCGTCCATTTCGGCACACATGCTTCATCATGAGGTGCATCGAACATGCGTGCCAACAAATGAGTGTCTTTCCTAACTATAAAAGCATTTTCCAAATGCAATATATGTCTTTTAGGGTTGGTTGGTTGGCCCCCCTCTAAAGATGTCAACTTTAATATTCACTCTTTCGTTTTGCTACTTAACTACTCTTTCAACTTTTTTTGAGGAAATTATTTTTCTCAAATTAAATAATTAATTTAATGTAATTTTATATATATTTTATGATACAATATGTGTAGTAGGATTAGTTTAATGTAAAAATAATTTTTTAGTTGGAGATCTTGAGTTTTGTTTCATACATTACATATATATTTTTTATTTTTAAATATATAAATTTTTAGTAAAAATATGAAAAGTGAAGGATTTTATGCGGGCAGCGGGGCAGGAGGCAAGATCCCTGTGGGATGCTGGGCGAGAATCCTCGCGGAGCAAGAACAATCCCTATCCCTATCTTGCCCCGTGTGGCAGGACATGATCTTGCTCTGCTCCTCGTCCCTCGGGGAATCTTTGTCCAATCGGGCCGAGCCCCGCGGGAAACGAAGATTCTCCGCCCCA
The DNA here is from genome assembly GCA_039657345.1 of Stephania japonica. Lineage (NCBI taxonomy): Eukaryota > Viridiplantae > Streptophyta > Magnoliopsida > Ranunculales > Menispermaceae > Stephania > Stephania japonica. The sequence continues at coordinate 42,253,218 of CM077559.1, forward strand.
CTTACAACCCGAGTTCTTCTTCTCCATCCAAATCTTGGTTGTCTACATTTTTTTTCTTCTTTATTTAGAGCATCTCCAATGGTTATTTAGGCTATGAATTACTGTTACATCATCGCTATGGAGGGATTGTGGAGGGACTGTGGTGTAAATTCACATTTAACACTCAAAGTCATCTCTAATGGGTAATGTGGATTATAAGCAGTTTCTACTTAGTTTCCTAGGTGTTTTTTAGTTTTTTTCCTTACTTTTAGGCCTCTCTTTATTTTGTTTTCCCCTTTTTTTACACGCAATTGGGCTTTTTTTGTTTTATTATTTCAATTTTAGATGATGTGGCATCATAGACGGTGTCTATCGCACCCTCCAGAAATAGAGGGTGCGATATACAGTGTCTTCGACACATCATCTACACAGAGCAAACACATAGCCTCATTATTGGAGACATTTTTTACTCTATTATCTATGTAATCCAACGTGGCACACATTCACACCTAATCTATAGCCATATTAAAAATACTCTTACCATGTAATGTTTGGTACCAAAATCATTAACTAATCCATGCTCCTTTTGAAAATAATGCAAGGTCACAACGACGGTGTTGAGGCGATGTTTTGCTTGTGAGGCGGCTAACAGTCAATTCAGTGATGTGACGAGAATACTTCTCTTTGTAATTTCTCTGCCTTTACAATTTTTTTTTGTGTTCAAGTTGTAGGGTCTAATCTCCTCTATGAAATGATTTCACCAAAATGAGGCTTTTGCCCATGTTTGTGAAGTATGTCTTTGTCTTAAGGTTATTGCCCCATCATGTGTCCAAATAAAGAAAGCTTCAGTAATATCCCCAAAACAAATTGCATTGGCAAGATTATGAAAGCAAACAAACAAGAGCAACAACAAAGTCTCGAATCTATATATCTGTATAAATGTAAGAGGAAAGAGAAATTTTAAAACCTACCTAATCTCATCTTTCTAATTTTTTAATTATCTTAATTTTCCTATTTTCTGTTTATTATTTATTTATATTATTAAATTACATTATTATTATATATGATCTTCGAAAAGTTTTTACTTCAGAATATTTAAACTTTTTGCTTGAGAAGAGTTCTTGCAATGAAGTATAATGTATGCATTTATTACTAATTAATAGTATATAGAACTCCAAACCGCTATATACATAGAATGGAGTCTTGTGTAAGTATTTTTCCCTATAAATATCAACTCTCATCCATTCTTCTTGCAATCCATACAAATTTGACTTTTTAGCTAAGCGCAATTGGTAAGATAAACTATCGAACAAGCTTGCATCTCCTTCCAATGATATCGTGAAATCTTTTTTAGTCGTAGCTCTGTCTCTAATTTTTTTCTTTATTAATTAATTATTTAGATGATGTGTTTTGTTTACCTTTTATTGTATATTTTTTGTAAGAAATATGAGTTGATTATTGTGAATTGCAATTTTAATTGATAAAAAGTTACAGTATGTTCATGTAAATTAATTTATTAATTTTTTAAAAAAATATTTAATAATCTTGCGCAAAGCGCAGGAAATTGACTAGTCTTAAATTAGTTGAGTTCTATGACGGCTCCAGTTTCATAACCCTAAAACTGGATTCGGCCTGGTCTAGACTTACGTAGACCCCAAGTCAACCCTTGCGCAGTCAACACAAGCCTAGTCAGCCTTACCTTACCATTTATTTAACAATTTAAGATGAGATTATTGATATTAGTGAGTTATTCAAAGATAAAATAGAAGTATTTAAAATCTCCAACTAATATAACAACCTCAAGACATAAGTTAGGATAACTTAGAATGTGGAAACCTTGCATATGTATACCACCATCATATGTCCTATCATAGGAGAGAATATCATCATATACATGCCCAAGATCTCTCATTTCCCAAAACCCATGTTTCAATATATATATATATATATATATATATATATATATATATATATATATATATATATATATATATATATACGTAATACAAAATATCAAACCTACATCGAATCCAAAGGATGAACAACTCCGAGTCCTCAAGCAAATCACCAAGCTAGGAAGATTTCCCCTTGCTCGACTGTGGATCTGTACTCAGTCAAACACAAAAATGACGAGTCTCAGGTAAGTAACGTCAAACAAGATGTTCACAGTATTTCAAAATAAATAACAGTCTATATTCATGCTGATAGGAAAAAATACAGGGAATACATGAATAAATAAAGACTGAAAATAAATTTGAATCAGTCGATAATGAGTGTTTAGGAATCAAAAACAAAGGCGCAATTAGTCCCAACCAGTGAAAAAGTCATTGAGTCGAGGGAAAACACCTATTAGACTCTCATCGAGTCAAAGGAAAACACCTACCAGACTCGGAGTTTAGGACGTGGTACACTCACACCATCCTAAAATCCACGAGCATGTAAAATTCCCCAACAATCTAGTGGAGATAACCCCGTATAGAACCAAAAACAATATCGTGCATCCCGAGTTCCTAGCTCGGGTCAATTACTCCAGATAACCCGTCCTTCCAAGGATCACGTTAAGTTACTTGCCCTTGAACCACTCATATAGAATAGAGTTCCGAAACAGGATAGCGCAATATCAAAAATAAATTAAAGCTCAAAAAAATAACTGTAAATTTTCTCACTGGTTTACTTACCCGTGTCCAATGCTATAACGCACTCACACGACTCAAGTTTGTCCTAAATCCCCTTATGTAACTGTCACTGACTACAACTAACTAACTTTCAACAGACTTTTCGTGTTTACCGGAGCGTCAGATCACCTTGAAACTGGTTCCAATTAATAACTACCCTGCATACTCAAGTATATTATGGTCTAGCTTCAAGTGAAACCAAATCACGAAACCTCATAAAAACTGCAACCAAAGTACGTTCAATAGCTAGTTCAAAAAATAATTATTTATAAATTCAACTAACTTTCAACTAGCTAACTTGTGGTAACTTTTTAACCTCAAAAACCTCAATATTTGTCATACTGACCAAAAAATAACTTGTAGTAAACATTTCGTACTCTCCATATACTCCAAGAACACTTAAATTAGATTACAGACGAAGAAATTATGAATTTTTCAATACAGCCCGTTGACAAGGTAAACTTTATTTATTTTAAACTGAGAAAACTTCTTTAAATCAATATTTTCGCAGTTAAATCCTCAAATCTCACCAACAACCACCACAAAATCACTCGATACCAACTTTCATATATTTTCACAGCCGTTGGAGTCAATTTGGATCAAAATCAATATTCAATTCATCCAAAATCCTAATATAAATCAACAACTATAAAAACATCTTCAAAATAGTTATCATCACTTCAAATCACGAAAACCCTATCTCACGCCAGTGGAATTTATCCCAAATTGACGCAAATTAACCTAATACATCAATTCACAACAATTGATATCAATTCCTATGAAAACCTTGTGAAAGAAATAGAAAATCACGAGATTTCAAATTAAATTGAGAAAAAAAATCATGAATTGATATGTTACCAAATTTCAGGCTAAATTCCTCATATGCACTGTGAAAACTTAGTTCAAACTGACCATCTCGCAATGTTCTACTATTTTGCTGAGAGAAACCAGACAAAAATTAGATGTATGGAGCTCCCCGTGTGAGAGAAGGGTCAGAGAGCTTTAGAAATAAAAAACAACATTCCTTCAGTTGAACAATAGAAATTTTTGATTTTTGATTTATTTTTATATTTATATGTAAAATCTCAACTGCTTGTCAGCAGCTTAATTTCTTTTTATTTATTAATTCTCATAAATCTCTATTTTGACGTGTTTTGGCTTCTGGTGCCCATTTTGGATCCAATTTTTCACTAAATTGAGCGAAACTCTCGACAAAATAGTTCATCTTTATCATATGTCTATAACACTAGTCTTTGTTAAACCAAAACCCCAAAAATTTTAACTTTCTATAACATACCAAACTTTTATAGACCAATTATCTTGTCATACTTAACCAAACTTGCACCAATTTAGACCCAATCTTAACCTCGACTACCGCCAATTGACACGAAACTCAAGGTAAGGTATTGTACTAATTTCGTTCTCATTATACACTACCATCGATCGCAATTATAATGAAAATTGAGGTTATACCTCAATAAACTCTAATTTCAGAATGAAATACCATATAATACACAACACCAAACAAAAATAACATACCTTAGTGTCGACAACCGAGAATTATTTACACGTATCACGACAAGGGTCCACATACAACCTAAAATGACACGTGACACAAGTTAGATTTTAAGGTCGATATAGATTTGACTACATGGATTAACCCTTCTATTGCACTTGATTAAGTGCAAAGGATTAGGAAAACAAATTAAAAGCTCATGAGTTACGAAAATGTAAAATGTAGAAAACTAGCTTTTATTTGTGCTTTTCCCTTTCTCCCTTTTACTTCCAACAAGTATAATTAACAAATCTACAATGAAAAAAAGGTATGTCAAATCTTTTAATTCTACGATAATTTTTTTCCTTTAACGACACACCTTAGTAGGTGTGCCTATTTGAATACTCAAAGTGGGTTTTCCAATTATTAAAAATATTTTTTCTTTTAAATTTGGGAGTCATATTGTTACATTTTTGTTAAAGGTAGTGCTACGATGACTCGAAATGGATACCTGAAATGAACACTTAACTGTTGGTGTCCCCTTAAATACACATCTATTTGTGTGCACACAAACATTTATACAAAATTTAATGGACACCACTAATCAGGTGTTCATTTCTGGCCACCTAATCCTTATGAGTCCAGACTCATGAGTCCAAGTACCACTGTTATTAAGGGTGGGAAAACCGCGGTTCGGTGGTGGAAACCTCTAAATCGCCACCAAACTGGGGTTTCACGATTTGGTAGTTTTACAAACCACCACCAGACTGCGAACCCTCAAAACTGTAACTAAACCGACCACGGTTTGCCCGGTTCGGTCGGTCTGGTTTTGTGATTTTCTTACAAACACATTTTCAAAAAAAAAATAAAAATTGCCATACATTTTCCATACATATATCAAGTGCTGCAATGTTCCACCACACCACCCATGAACACATGCATCCTATATCATCTAATCTCATTGAGGCATTTCAACATACACATAATGGTCAAGATCTTAAAACCCTGATTCAAATTCAATCAAACAAACAAACAAAATGAATTAATCAAGAACATGATGAGAAAGCAAGATCAAAGGCAGATTAGGCCCAAACCTTTTTCAAAAATTGTCACAAACCCAAAATTTCAATTCTAGATTTTGGTCGTAATCAGATCCATCGACCCATGATGTGGGATACGTGTGAGATACACACACCGACCGAGGCATGTGACTGAGGTATATTATATTTTTATATTAGTTGTATGCCTAGTGTAATGTAATGTGTAGACCTATTAATTCGATTTGTACAGTGTACGCGTCGAAACGAGAGTGGGGACACGACTCGAGTTGCGTGCGAGTCGGGAAGCTGGGTAGTTGGCACTTTGGTGAGTCTTATTTTATATTAATATGAATTTATAAGAGAATAATATGCATTATGGAGTTATTAAATTGCCTATTGTTCTATGTAATTATGCAAATCAAATTAGAACCCTATAGTTTGAAGGAAAAATCAACAAACCATGGACTTACAACGAGATGTGTGTTAGCACACACTCCCATATTGTTGTATCAAACATTAGAGTCACTTGGCTGGAAAGTAAGTGGAGAGTAGGAGTAATTTAGGTCCACAAGATCACATGGAGATGGACACACACATATTAGATCAAAACCCCCATTATGTAAACCATCTTTTCTCATACATTGCTTCACAATGCATATCTTTAGCTGGAAATTTAGAGTTGTGGAGAACTCTTTTACTGGAAAACTTGGTAGATCATTGAGAGCTTTAATCATCAAGAGATTGAGGATCATACATATCTCATCAATAAACATCATCTATGTAATATGTTATCCAATCCATGCATCCAAGTTAAGGATTTTTGAGTTCAATCAAAGGGGTTGTAACGACCTGTTACTTTAAGCACGTGATTAACGGTAATCCGAATTCAAATTAATCCGAGTTAGACTCGTGGTTAAGCCTGAATCGTCACGACTAACGTGTGTGTGGGATTGCGTGATGTATTGCGTTTATTTGATGTGTATTAGTACATATACATGAATAATCGGACTAACGAGGAAATGCCTAATACCATGTGTGGGTCATGTGGACACACATGAGACGCGAGATAGCGTTGACGTTCGAGTGTGCTCAGCGGTGGAAATTACATAATTATAGGCGTAATTATAGGCATATATATATATTTATATATATATATATTATGGATATATATATAAAATATATATTAAATAGAAAATAATAAAATAATAGTAATTTGTCGGGCGTAGAGTGATACGCGGGGTCACGAGTGGCACGCGTCGGACATACGGTGGTGCGCACGCCCGAGAAGTTCTCGTTGGCGTGCCAACTGGAATTTTAGGCGCAAGGTATCGATAAATATATATATATATTTATATATAAATTAGTATATATAAATATATATAATAAATCAGGAAAATGGGAAATTACCTTTAAGGGCATATTGAAATGAAAAAGAAACGGATGTGCACAGGGGCATTTTGGTCAATTCCCCCAATCAACCGCCTCTTCTTCGATAAATCGAAAACGAAGAAGAAGAGAGCAGAGAGAGACCGAACCAGGGGAGAAGAGAAGGAGATGGCGAGAGCTCGGGTGTTCGATGGAGATGGCGTGGCTGAGGTGAGATGATTTAGCGATGTTGTGTGGTTGTTTCAGTTGGTGTTGTTGTAATGGTTTCGGAGGTTGAGTGAGCTCGGCCATGGCGGAAGCCATGGCCGAGAGTGGTGAAGGCAAGGGAGTGGTCTCCCTTGCCAGTTCGGGTTGGGGTTAGGGTTGATAGCCAACCCCAACGATGAATCGCAGAAGAAAGAAAAAGAAAAAAAAAAAAAAGAGAGAACAGAGGCTCTGCTCTGTTTTCGGGAGGAAGGGGACGACCCCTGAACCGGGCCGGTTCGGATCGGTTGAGCCGAACCCGGTTCGTCCCGGTTCAGGGGCAATCAAATGAAAAAAAAAAAGAAAGAAAAGAAAGAAAATGGAAAAGAAAATCCAGAAAAATAGGAAAAAATATGAAAAATAGTATTTTGACCAAACAAATAGAAATTGAGGGATTTCTATGAAAAATGAGAAGTTTGAAAGTCGGAGGAGACTTTACATCGGGGTTTTACCTCGAAAAACGTGAAATGGTCCAAATAGGTTGTAAACTAAGTCTTGGAATTCCGAATTAGAATGAGACCAACTTAGGAATATTAATAAATGACTATTAGACATAAATTGATAATAGTTGGTCTATTTTAGGAAATGAACCGAGGTGGAAAGGTTTGAGGACTCCGGAGAGTCGTACAAGGCGGTAAAACATAGAAGCTCAGGACAGGTAAGTGGGACTCGTAACTTTTATCAATTATGCAATGTAAAATAGTATTATTAGAGCATGTAGTGTACTGGACTGGGAATGGGGCAATGTACCGTGATTTGATGATGGTTTTTACAAAAATGTTTTGAAATGAAAAATGGATTCGGAAAGAGGTTTGACGGGACGGATCGGCATGGGGTTTGGGAACTGTGGTGGAATTGCTAACCATCACTGCGCCCCAGTTGCTTGGGAATTATTCCGATCAATGCTTTCCAGTTGAGTTTAGCAGCTCATTAGTCATAAACCAATTAGATGAGCAGTGATTGGTTTAGTGATGATAAGTAAGTGCGACTCGGTGTTTTATGAAATTTGTCGGCACATTGACAAGAACTGGTTAGATGCCCAGTGATTGGTTCTTGGATATGTGAGGGGGCGACTCAATGCAAATACGAAAAATGTGAAATACAAATCACGGGTACATTGCAATGAACCAAAGAACTTGCAAATGTTATATATATTGTTTATATTAATTCACATGCTCCTGTAGTTATGCATTTGATTCATGTTGTTATACATTGCCTTGATATTAATTGATAATTGATGGTTGGTATGAGAGTCACTTACTGAGCATGTAGGAGCTCACCCACCTTAACATTTTCAGGTATGAATGTACGCTAGAACTTGGAACTCAGGAAAGGAGAAGACCAGGAGTTTAGTATCTTCTCTACGGTGCAGTGAGTTTCCTGTTATATATATATATATATATTGTATTGCATTATGATTTGTAATTAAATGGGTGGGAATACGAGCTCAATACCGATGTTCAGGCCGGTATTGCATATTTGGTATTTTATCGAAAAAGTTTTAAATTTTCCGCTGCGTTGGTTTTCGTTTGTTTTATATTATTTATTTAAATGAAAATATACAGGTTGTTGTCAGGAAATGTTGTAAGGCTGCTGGCTTTAATTAGGTCCGATCTGGTTTACCGGGGCTTAATTAGGGTTTCAGGCCGGACATTCCTTGATATAAATTAGGGGATGTCACAGGGGTTTTCTCTGGGGATGATTCTAAAGTGTTTTAATGTAGATTTGATGCATTTATAAACCTTAATTTCAAACAACAAGTTCCATTTTTGGATTTTGTAAGTTTTTGCCTAAAAATGGGGTTTACTTATGATTTCGATTTTGAGAATTTTTGAGCTATTAAATGATGTTGTTTTTAAAAACAACGTTCATATTTATATTCTTCATTGAAAAACACTTGGGTTTCCAAAAGAGGTTTCAAAAATCAGTGGAGTTTTGGTGGATTAACAATTTCAGTTTTGAGTATGTTCTTGGTGTTCTTCATTTAAAATTCTGAAATGCATGCATAATTTCTTGGTTTACATGATGTTTTGATGAATGCATGCATGAAAATCAAAGTACCTTGTGACGACCTCAAATTCCCAATGCATTTGGATATGCCCGGCCTAGACCTGTGCAAGTCCTGAGTCGATATTCAGCGAGCCTGATGAGCTTAGTCAGCCTCCAATTAATCAATTTAAAAGTTTATGAAAGAGTTATTGCAATTATATGCAGCGGAAAAACTAAACAAGTATTGGGAAATAACTCAATCAAACTAAAATTAGGAAATCTATAATAATGTGGAAACCCCGAGTGTTCATCGTATCTATCTCGAAAATTTTCTCCAGTTAAGTAACCAACATCTTATATATAAAAACATAATACAACCAGCAATAAGCATGAAACAGATCTAACCTCATCCTGAAGTCGTGTACTCTGAGAGGTCCTCGGAGATAATCACCGAGTAGAGGGTTGTTGCCCTTGCTGCACTTCAAGATATCTGCACCCTCCGTCACAAATTAGACGATGAGCAACTGAGAAAGATTGAAAGTAATACCAGAAGAAAATAATCGTAATTCATGAATATCAAAAAAAGCAGTCTAAATATCATGCGGTAATTAAAAGATAGGAACAATAAATATAACAAAGTGCATGATAGGCAGACTGAGGAAATAACAATAAAAAATATGTGTGTTCTAAAGAAACAAAAGAGGCAGCAAACGGTAAATCCATAGCATTCGAAAAGAGGACGCTGGCTCTTTTCGGGCAATGCCACAACACTAGCACAGCATCAGAGGGACACAAGCCTCCTAACATACGGAAAGAGGACGCTGGCTCTTCCTGGGCAATGTTACGACACTAGCACAGCTTGATAAATGAGGGACACAGGCCTTAAGAATCACATCAACATGCTCATGCCAAGAACACACATACCAAAGAATCAACAAGATATGAATGCCAACAAAAGGAATCAACAAGCAACAATGAATGAAAATGAATCACATGCAATGTTCTTACTAGATTACTTTCGTACACAAGCTTTAGAAAAAGTGCACTTACCTGAACTATCATAATCTGTGTATACTCTCACATCCCCAACGCGTATCCCTGAGTTTTCCCGCTACCTAACAAATTCGAAAACTCTAGTTATTTGGTCGAGTCATTATCTAAACCTAGGTTAAATCTTTAATGTTTTTCCAATGTTTTAGCGACTCATTAACGACTCAGTAAATCCATCGATAAGTTGACCGTAAAACCAAATATATATTCTTTGGTTTGAAAACCGCAACCATAACCAAAACTACGACAATGATATCACAAAGTCAGTAGCCATAAAGCATGTAAGCCTACTCATGAATCGTAAACTCGGTTCTGTCATATATGGGTCACGCCATAGCCTCTAGGACCGACGACGTGACCACGACATCATGACCATTTAACAATATGTAAATACACCTGCGTAACTTTGCTCTAACGTAAGATCGATTTAAAAAGTACATACTCATTTACTCAACATGAAATGCGTTTCATTCAAAATCGTATACGCAACTCATATAATACCCCAAGCCAACTCCACGAAACCTCAACACAGTTTGACTCGGCAAGGAAAAGTAGTCATAAGATCGAAGGATAATCAAGGCCGAACCTCACAAACATTTTTGCAATGGCCATGAAATAATCAACCAAAACTGACCAATCACCATAACCGAGACCTCCCTGACTATATTTTGGTATTGTCCAATGTCGAGGAAAGGTCATCATAGCATGGGAAGGCCGGAAAAACACTTCACCAGTTCGATAGATTAAATGAGATTTGGACAAAGAGAGACCAAAATCAACACTTGAAATGATTACAAAAATAAATAAAAAGAAAACAAATAGCACACAACACTACACTCCACTGCTGTCATGATCCACTCCGGGGCCGTGAGACATAAGCAAGGGATTGGCGTAGTCTTTAACGTCCCCCAGGTCACGGTGGTCCGACCAGCAGCGCCACCGAGCTCAGCAACTCCGGCGAGACCGAAAATAATAATGCAGTCAATCATGACACAACCATAGAAAGTACACATGTACCATGAGGGGGCTGCTTTGGGGACTGTCGAGGTTACGATGGGCCATCGTTGAGTCACCTCTGACTAGCCCTCCGGTCATGGCAACCACCACCACCGCGAGTATACCTACAAACTGTGTGTATCGATCTCACAGTTGCACTTCCCCGCCCACCGTGTTGTTGGCTGGTCCAGGACATTGAGGACTCCGACGAACACAATACGCCATCTCCACTCATCCCTGGTCATGGCAGCAGTGACTCATTCATCACGGTCTGAGATAGTAGGTGGGAGAGATCGAGAGGGAGAAAAGAGAGAGAGAACAAGAGAAGCCGAGGGAGAGGGAAGCCGCGAGAGAGACGGAAAGAGGAGGAGCAACATACCTCTGGCGCGTTGAAGGTCCTCCAGCGAGGCTCATGACCAGCCACCAAGGAAGGAGGAACAGTTGGCCGAGAGGGAGGAGAGGGAAGGAAGAAGAAAAATGGCAGCGGTGTATTGAGTTGTCGTATGGTTTTTTCATAAAATATATATATACAATCATTTAGTTGAAAATGACTCTTATATCCCTTGGTCTTTGTTATATTTTCCTCCATTTTTCATCTCAAAACCCCTACACATATCGAGTTTAGTCCCAAGGCTCTTCAATTTAGTGCTGTGTCATTTTAACAATATCTTGTATGTGATCCAACAATTGATTTGTAAATCATTTAATTAACCAATTCCCGCGTCAATTTTGTACTCCTCGATCCGTATTTTTTTTCGTTTTGCGCGTAGTCTTGCCTCGACTTGCCAAATAATTATTTAAGTTACCCAAAATCTCATTTATTTGTATTTTGCCATTGTTTAATTCCCCCATTTAACTATGCAAAGCCTCACTCAGACTAGTATTTGTTCGAACGGTTCGGGACACGTGAAAGACTATAATACTAATACACACATCATTCACAAATAGCCAAATTTCTGTATCGTTACAGTCTCCCCAACTAACAAGAATTTTGTCCTCGAAATTAGCTCTAACTTGAGTGAATAAGGGGAATTAACACCCGTTCACACCCCTTCCACATTTCGGGCTAGATTTGCTTCGGATAGCTCGGATCCTTTGTATCGAACTGCGAACTCTTCCAGAGTTGCTTCAGACAGCTCTCTTTTTACCGTTGAACTGCGGACCGATGCAAAGCCACTTCAGACAGCTCAATAAGCTATGACCAACTGTGGACTCTCGCGAGAGTCACTTCCAACAGCTTGACACTAGGTATTGAACTGCGGACTTGTACAAAGTCTCTTCAAACATCACGTCTCTTTCCATGAACTGCGGATCCCTCTGGATTACTCCAAACAGCTCCATACTCCACCACCTACAAACTGTGGGCCTCTGCCACTTCGAACAGCTTGATTTTGTCTCGCTCTTTAGACTACGGGTCGCCACCTCTTCAAATAGTCTAATTCAATTACGGTCTCTCAAGACCGCCCCCAATTCCCACTAGTGGTAGGAATGCCAACGATCTCGTCGCAGATATCGCCCACTACCACGACTCAAGCTTGGTGATCATGACATAAGACGCTACGATCGCGACTCACACGCCATACTCGTGAAAACCTCCCAACCTACTTGCGTCTCGACACACGTTCATCTATACCCATGCAGTAAATATGTTCGATAAAGTTGTAACCGTGGCCACCATGTACACTACGTGTCCATGCATCGTAAGATGAATCACAACCAGTCTGGTCCTGCCTCTCTTTAGGTGTACTCGTGGCTAGTTTTGACAACCCATTGTGCCCAAACTTACCATCTCTTTTGGACTCTAATCTAACTTAGGTCTGTCTCATCCTAGATAACTCTGCTAAGTTTAAACGGTACCACTCTAGCCAGTATCGACCCTAACTATGATGGCCCCAATTTTTTCGTGCAATTGGGTACGCCCAGCTTAGACCCGTGCAGGCCCCAAGTAATCACTTGGCAACCAGACAAGCCTAGTCAGCTTTCGATATAATCAATTTAGTAATTTATGAAAAAGTTATTGCAATAATACATAGCGGAAGACTAAACAGTAAATAACAAGGGGAAATAATTCAATCAAAGGAAATGTAGGAATTTTACAAGTGTGGAAACCCCGGGTATTCATGTACAATTCGATAAGCATATTTACATGATACCAGTCTCACCAAAAATACCAAGTTCAATAATCCCAAAAATATAAGTATGAAACGATATACAAATCAACAAAACATAAACACCTACTATAATGTCTCTCTGATGTTTCTCCAAATCCTTAGAGTAGGTCTCCTAGGCAGGGCCCTTTGCCTTTACTGCTCTCCACCCTATCTGCACCCACCATCACAAACTAGATGGTGAGCAAATGAAGAAATCGAAAGTAGTGCGAGAAGAATATAACAGTAATTTAAGATTTAACAAGTAAAACAGTCCAAATATCATGCGGAAATGAAATGGCAGGAAAGTAAATAAATTAAGTGTAGGATAAGCAGACTGATAGATAAACAATCAATATTTGTATGTTCTAAGATTCAAAAGAGGCCCATGAGTGGTCTAATTTCACAGCAATACGACAAAGATCTCGCAAGATCTCCCGGGCAATGTCACGACACTAGCGCAGCGTGAAATCAAGAGGCATCGCAACACCTCTCGAATCCAGTACCTAGTACACACATCACTAGGGGTGGTCAGCTTCCCCTGCAGAGGGCACCCTCGTTGTCCCAGCTAATGTGGGACCATATGATACCTTCGAGACACACTCATGCCAAGAACATACAACCAAGAAAAAGGAATGGAATTTCAAACAAGGAATCAATTCAACAATATCAATAAATAGAGGATGTATAAATCACATGTTATTTCCTTACTGGCCTACTAACATATACACATACAAGGTATGTATGTACTTACCTGACTAATCGCGACCCGGTAATTCACTCCGAGACTCTAACGCGTTCCCCGCGAGTTCTCGACTACCTGATAAAGTTTTGAATCTCGAATATTAGTTAAGGCTCGCATTTAGTCTTAAGGTGTTTGTTTTATAACCATTTGTTGATGTGACCCAGATTGTCGTGGATTTAACCATCTCTATGGTCATGGCCCATTTGTTTTACAAAGCATAACTCTCTTTGGGCTTTTGTTGGGCCCATTTATCAAGTCTATACTCACCTAAGTAGGCTATTTGTGTGGATAATTATTGAGCCTAGATACATATGCTCATTCTTATATTTTATGCCTTTGTTTTGGGTTTCAAGTTGTACCTATTGTATTAAGTCCTTATTGGGCTCTACATAACCCATATACACACCATTTGTAATTAATTATGGATCCTTATTATAATGAGTGTATTGGGCCCTTGTTGGGCCTTAATACAAGCCCATGATCATTTAAAAATGTCCATACTTATAATCCTTTTCATTTATTCACAAATATACAATTACCTACATTATGGTCACACCCCACATTTGATACACCTCACACTTGGTACACCCCACTGTTATGGGCACCCACATATTATCACGCACCCCGCGGTGGTGTGCACACAACACCCCATTTGTGTGCACCCTGCTGTTGTACACACACATACACATTTTCACTATACACACATATACACATTTTTACTATGCACACACATACAACTGTTGTGTACACCCCATTGTGGTGTACACATAGTGTTGTGTACACCCCACTGTGCTGTACACACACTGTTGTGTACACCCCATTTTGGTGCACACACAGTGTACACCCCATGCACACACACCCAGACCAAAACTGTCACAACACACTGCTGTCCATAACACCATACCCATGAAATAGTCCCACATAGTACCCCCCCACACCCCAACTGGGGTTTGCACACACACAACCATACACCCCGCACCATCACACACCCCACGTAACGCACACTTCACGGTTTCCATCAACACCCCACAATATAACTGTCCATATATCCACCAAAATGTCACACATACTTCAAACTATCACACATACACACTCCAAAATAGCCACACATGGGGTCACCTCTGGCCAGCAGAGTCGCCGGAGGATGACCTCTGGTCAGCCTCGACCGACACCAGCGCTGGTCGCCCAAACAGTGGTGTACATCATCACCAAAACAGTCCCAAAAAATAACTCAAAAATGGAACAACAGTATGTAATGTGGAGGAACTAAAACAATGGAAGAGAGAGAGAACCGTGGGGGAGACACTCACCTAGCTATCTCCGGTGGTCGTCCGTGGTTCCAGCACCGTGGTGGGTGGCGGTGGTGACTGGCTAGATGAGAGAGAAGACAACTGAGAGTGAGAGAGAGGATGTGAACTGTCGAGTGAGGAAGAGAAGAAAGAGAGAGGAGAGAGGAGCTCACCTAGCGTCTACGGTGGTGGTGGAGAGGTCAGCTGCCGTGGTGGGTGGCGGTCCAGCAGCGAGGGTGGCGACACAGCCGAGGGTGAGGGAGAGAACGTGAGGCCAAGAGGAGTGTGGACTAGCCGAGAGGGAGAAAGAGACGTGAAGCCGAGAGTGCAAACGAGAGAGGAAGGGAGAGAGAGCCTCACCTCGTCAGGGTTGGCGTCTCCGGTAGACCGACGTGGTGGCAGTGGCAAGAGGGGGAAGAGGATGAATAGTGACGGCAGTTGTGGAGAAGATGATGAATAGTGTACATTAGGGTTTAGGGTAGAAAACGCTTTTATATAAGTGCAATAATGTGAAATGACCCTTTTACCCTTAGACTAACACTTGTACATTTCTTGGACAGTTGCCCTTATAGGTCATTTACCCTTTTATCACATCTTCACTTACATACACATCTCGAGAAAAATCCAGTGACTCTCTTTATCGAGCTGTGTTACTTTAACAATTTTTTTCCTCATAGTCCTTATGCTACGAGACTATCCAACTTCCGCACTAGTCTTGTGTTCCTCGGTCTGTATTTCTCGCAAACTCGGTTTGTCGTGCCCATATTCTTACCATAACTCATCAAATATTTTAATTAAATTAATTAAAATTCATTTATTGGTACTCTTTATTTATTTTTATCCCCCGTTTAACTAGGTGAAACCTCACTCAACCAAAAATCGCCCGAACGGCTCGAGACCCGTCAAAAACTAAATACTAGTACATACAATCAAAGAATCATAAAATTACCTAGGTGTCGACTTCCAAAGTTTGAAATATAGTCCAGTATTCACGTAGCCGAGTCATAATCCTGACAAGTGTAACACAAGTCAGTTAAAAATTCGGGGTTGTCACACTAACTCTGTCAAATGACGTCCGACATCGCATTTAAACACCTAAAGTTTCAAATAATTAATTCCATGCATGTTGTATGTTAACCAGGAATATTCCTCATCTCTAGTAGGATTACAAACCACTGTCAACTATTGTTCACTCGCCATGTGCACGTCTTCAATAGCCTGAGGCTGATCGTCATCCTGCTGATCCTCGTACAAATCAAGACATCGGTTCAAAAAAAATGTACAGGCCGTCCGTACTAGAAACACACCTTCCGCCCTCTAGAACCACTATCGTCGTTTGGATCCCTCGTCCATTTCCTATCATGTCCTTCCGATCGATGCTCTAAAATGCGACCTTTTGCGCCAATGCATGAAAGTCCTCTATGCAACGTGTTAACGACTTACCATTGTCATTACTAGATCCAGCCTAATCCGCCCTCGCTATATGAGAAAGAAAGCGAGTTCCCGGATCGACAAATAACTATCGATACCATATAGTACATCACATAAAACATACTTATGCCAATAAGTTTTCACTTTCCATTACCCGACGCATCCCCACTCCCCAACTAGGATTCTAAATCAGGATCATAGGGTTTCCACTCTAAGTTTAACTGTTCCTAACTTCCACTGGTTTAATGGCTAGTGTTTTATGAATTTAAACAAAGAGTCATGTCTTTAGAACCTTGCACTCTGATACCAATTGTGATGTTGGTATCACAATTTTTAGACCACTCTAAACTCTTTCCCTAAGGTTATAAAACTTATGCTCTGATACCAACTGTGATGGCCCCAAACTCCCAATGCATTTGGGTACGCCCGGCCTAGACCCATGTAGGTCTCGAGTCCATACTCAGTGAGCCTGACGAGCCTAGTTAGCCTCTAATTAATCAATTTAAAAGTTTATGAAAAAGTTATTGCAATTATACGCAGTGAAAAAACTAAACAAGTATTGGGAAATAACTAAATCAAATAAAAATTAGGAAATCTATAATAATATGGAAACCCCGAGTGTTCATCGTATCCATCTCAAAATTTTTTTCCAGTTCAGTAACCAACATCGTATATATAAAAACATAATACAACCAACAATAAGCATGAAATAGATCTAACCTAATCTTGAAGTCGCATACTCTGAGAGGTCCTCAGAGATAATCACCGAGTAGAGGACTCTTGCCCTTGCCGCACTCCGGGATATCTGCACCCACCATCACAAACTTGACGGTGAGCAACTGAGAAAGATTGAAAGTAATACCAGAAGAAAATAACCGTAATTCATGAATATCAAATAAAGCAGTCTAAATATCATGTTGTAATTAAAAGACAGGAACAATAAATAGATGAGAGTGCATGATAGGCAGATTGAGGAAATAACAATTGAAAACATGCGTGTGCTAAAGAAACAAAAGAGGCAGCAAGCGGTAAAACCATAGCATTCGAAAAGATGACACAGGCTCTTTTTGGGCAATGTCGCAACACTAGCACAGCATCATAGGGACACAGGCCTCTTAGCATACGAAAAGAGGATGCTGGCTCTTCCCGGGCAATGCTACGACACTAGCACATCTTGATAAATAAGAGACACAGGCATCAAGAATCACATCAACACGCTCATGCCAAGAACACACATACTAAAGAATCAACAAGATAGGAATGCCAACAAAAGGAATCAACAAGTAACAATGAATAAAAATGAATCACATGCAATGTTCTTACTGGATTACTTTCGTACACAAGCTTTAGGGCAAGTGCACTTACCTGAACTATCGTAATCTGTGTATACTCTCACGTCCCCAATGCGTATCCCTGAGTTTTCCCGCTGCTTAACAAGTTCGAAAACTCTAGTTATTTGGTCGAGTCATTATCTAAACCTAGGTTAAATCTTTAGTGTTTTTCCAATGTTTTAGCGACTCATTAAAGACTCGGTAAATCCATCGATAAATTGACTGTAAAACCAAACATATATTCTTTGGTTTGAAAACTATAACCATAACCAAAACTACGACAATGATATCATAAAGTCAGTAACCATAAAGCATGTAAGCCTACTCATGAATCGTAAACTCGATTCTGTCATATATGGGTCACGCCATAGCCTCTAGGACCGACGGCGTGACCACGACATCATGACCATTTAACAATATGTAAATACACCTGCGTAACTTTGCTCTAACGTAAGATCGATTCGAAAAGTACATACTCATTTACTCAAAATGAAATTTATTTCATTCAAAATCGTATTATACACAACTTATATAATACCCCAAACCAACTCCACGAAACCTCAACACAGTTCGACTTGGCAAGGAAAAGTAGTCATAAGATCGAAGGATAATCAAGGCCGAACCTCACAAACATTTTGGCAATGGCCATGAAATAATAAACCAAAACTGACCAATCACCATAACCTAGACCTCCCTGACTATATTTTGGTATTGTCCAATGTCGAGGAAAGGTCATCACAGCACGGGAAGGCCAAAAAAACACTTCATCAGTTCGATAGATTAAATGACATTTGGATAAAGAGAGACCGAAATCAAAACTTGAAATGATTACAAAAATAAATAAAAAGAAAACAAATAACACACAACACTACACTCCACCGCTGTCATGATCCACTCTGAAGCCGTAAGACACAAGTAAAGGATTGGCGTAGTCTTTGACGTCCCCCAGGTCATGGTGGTCCAACCAGCAGCGCGGCCGAGCTCAGCAACTCCGGCGAGACCGAAAACAATAATGCAGTCAATCATGACACAACCATAGAAAGTACACATGTACCACGAGGGGGCTGCTTTGGGGACTGTCGAGGTTACGATGGGCCATCGTTGAGTCACCTCCATCTAGCCCTCCGGTCATGGCAACCACCACCACCGCGAGTACACCTATAAACTGTGTGTATTGATCTCATAGTTGCACTTCCCCGCCCACCGTGTTGTTGGCTGCTCCAGGACATTGAGGACTCCGCGAACACAGTACGCCATCTCCACTCGTCCCTGGTCATGGCAGCAGTGACTCATTCATCACAATCCGAGATAGTGGGTAGGAGAGATCGAGAGGGAGAAAAGAGAGAGAGAACAAGAGAAGCCGAGGGAGAGGGAAGCCGAGTGAGAGACGAAAAGCGGAGGAGCAACGTACCTCCAGCGCATTGAAGGTCCTCCGGCGAGGTTCTTGACCAGCCACCAAGGAAGGAGGAACAGTTGGCCGAGAGGGAGGAGAGGGAAGGAAGAAGAAAAGTGGCGGCGGTGTATTGAGTTGTCGTATGGTTTTCTCATAAAATATATATATATATATATATACCATCATTTAGTTGAAAATGAACCTTATACCCCTTGGTCTTTGTTATATTTTCCTCTATTTTCATCTCAAAACCCCCACACATCTCGAGGTCAGTCCCAAGGCTCTTCAATTTAGTGTTGTATCATTTTAACAATATCTTGTATGTGATCCAACAATTGATTTGTAAATCATTTAATTAACCAATTCCCGCGTCAATTTCGTACTCCTCGATCCATTTTTTTTTTGTGCGTAGTCTTGCCTCGGCTTGCCAAATAATTATTTAAGTTACCAAAAATCTCATTTATTTGTATTTTGCTAGTGATTAACTCCCCCATTTAACTATGCAAAGCCTCACTCAGACTAGTATTTATTCGAACGGTTCGGTACACATGAAAGACTATAATACTAATACATACATCATTCACAAATAGCCAAATTTTCGTGTCATTACATGTCTGGTATATGTGTGTTATGGAGGAGGTGTTTGGATCCCTGGTGGTGGAGAATAGGGATCCAAAGGGCTTGAAGTTGGCCAATTTCGGGTTGCAGTAACCCAAAAAATTTTGGATTTTTGCACCCAGCGCGCTGGACATTTTAGCCAGTGCGATGGGGACCTGAATAGAAGAAAAATTGCATTTTTCTGAACTTTTTCTGCACCTAGCACTTTGGACATTTTAGCTAGCGCAGGGGACCTGAACAATAGGATTTCAGATTCCTGCAACACTACTTACACCATAACTTTCTCATTTTAACTCGGATTTTGACGCTCCATATATTGTTGGAAAGCTAAGACAGAGAGGAACAACCTAGAACCATTATCTTTTTCAAAACTAAGCCATATAATTTTTCAAACAATAGGTCAAAAGAAGAGGCTTGTTTATATAATGGTCATTTATATAGCTGTTTTAGATCGTGTCGGATAGTCTCAATGCTTAATTTAAAGACTCAGTACATCTAATATAACCTAAATCGACACCAGCAAACTTCGGGAGATATACATGAGTCCGGGTGTGAGAGTTTGGGTAGCGGGAGGCCTATTGGACTAGGAATATTGCGTGAAAGGTGAGTATACCCGATGATACTTTAAATTGCATTTCATTTCCTTTTATTACTGATTGATTGACAGTCTTTGTGACTATATGATGCCTTTGTACTCTAATATCATGATATTTGTTGATATTCTTCATTCTTTGAACTTGTTCATCATGATATTATCTTGTTGATGCTTTCATTGATTTTTTCGGGTGCTCTATGTCTTCATTTGATGTTTTTAATGGTAAATGAGCTTTAAATAGCATGCTATTAGGATTAGAGGGTTTATGAATGAGACTATGGACTTTGTACTCGACTTGATTAGTCTATTAGCTTGTTCCTATTTCTTGACCATTCTATATCGACTCATTTTTGAATAAATAAAGTAGTTGTTGGTATCTAGGTCCCTTACTCTATCGAGGTGTGCGCGACTCACGGGGATAGAGTTCCTGGGGATGACAGTATATGTTACTTGGTTGTGTAAGATGTTTAGCTATGTTCGATACTTGGCTGTGTGCGATGCTTGACTGTGTGAAATGTTTGGCTGTATGCGATACTCTGGGGTTTGAGATCATTATAAGATTATGACTATTGAGTTGGTGTGACGTGGCTCATTATCGACTAGACCTAGATTACTACTACTTAGTCGAGTGTCAGTATCATTTGCTTAACTCTGGTATTTACATGCATATGGTTAATCTTTCAGTGTTTCGTAGTTATATACTTTTAAATATAAGTCAATTATATTTGGAAATGCGAAATAAATACATCATTGGGGCTTACTGTTATTTTCTTGTACTCACCGTCTTTTTTTTGATGGCGGGTACAGATCCATCTACGAGCAGACCAGGCAAGGAGAAGATCGGTGACTATCTCTGAGCTTGCGTTGCACTTTTGCTTTGACTGTAGGTTCTTTTTGATATTTTGTTGTATTATTATATTATGTCTTTCAGATACTGTTTCAGTTTTATATTTAGGGCTGAGTGATAGATTCCCGACTTTATTATGACTTTTACACTGTCATACTTGACTTCATGATATATCTATGTGATGTCATTTTCTGGTTTTTTCACACTTAAGGTAACTTAAATAACTTTCCGCATAAATCACTAATGACTTTCGCATAAATATTAAGACTTTCGTTAATATTAACTAATTTAATAAAAAGTTTTAATTAACTCTAAATTTTATAATTTGATATGACTAGTGTATTAATTATCCTGAATATGAGGAACAAGATGAATGGGTTGTAAAGACTGATTAATATGTAGTTAAGTCTTGTTAGGATAGAATTAAGGCTTAATTACGTAATTAGGCTGGACGGTGCCCTAGATTAAGGGAAGGGCCATCACAAAATCCTAATCAAATTCCATGTTTTGTTGTATCAGTAGCAAGAACGAAAATGAATATTAAGGAATTGGAGCGTTGGGAGACCTTGAAGCAGAAGAGACAACGAAGTAGATGACTCTCCCCTAACGCAAAGCACCCTTGGAGCTGGCCCTCCTCGCGGTCCCCCTCCCACTCCCTCTGTAATGACCCGAAAAATCGTATTATTTTTGTGTGATGACGTGTATTATCGATGTATATTCGTGTCTGTGTGACAGGACGGTGTCGTCGAGTTGCGAGGGAAGTTCGCCTCAAAGAACATGACGAATGGGTATCGGCGAATGAAATACACACGAGTCTGGGAAACTATTTTTATGGACAACTGAAAAATAAAATATAATAATAAATTTATTCAAAAATATGCTTAGGTCGTTAGGACTTTTATTTGCGTGTGATGGTATGAGTCGTGGTGCATACCAGGTGCAGAAACGCCTGAGGATTGTTCAATTTTTAGTTAAATTGGATAGGGACAAGGAAAGAGTCACACAAGTGTGTCCCATAGTGGTTGGTGGCTAGTGTGATTATGAACCTTAGGATGTGCCTCGAGATGCGCAAGCACATCAAGATGAGACCCACCTTATATAAGGGTGAGTCAAACCTCACTTTTCTCATTTTCTTTCTTTCCTCTCTCTCTCTCTCTCTCTCTCTCTCTCTCCTCACCGTGAGAAAACGAAAAGAAGAGGAGGGTTTCATGGTTTCGAGCTCGGATCGACGATAGGGGTTGATCAATAATGCGATCTAAGGTGAGATTCTGACTCCCTACGCGTTACTCTACGTTTTGACACCTATTTTGAGTGTTTTCGTTGCAATGAATTTAGACAATGATTTTGAAAAAAATCAATTCTTATGAGTTATTTTGATGGATTGGAATTGAATAGGGTGCGTAAATAATGATTTGAGAAATGGTTTTTGGTGTTTGGAAATTTCTGAATTTTTGGGATTTTTGGTAAATTTTTGATGACTTCCGTAAATCGATAGTTTGGTAGGGTTTTTACGCAAGCCGAGGGTGGTTTGGCGTTGTATTGGATATTTAGTCGAAGTTGGGATAGGCTCGAAGCACGGTGATGGAAGCTGGGGTGTCGAAAACCCCCGGTACAGAGGCGTTCTAGGTCAGACGTCGTGGCGATACAGTGAGCATTCTAGCTTATGGCGTCACCCACGTACGTCTTGGGCAGGGCTTCAGGGAATACGCCGTGAGGATGCTGCTATGACTAAATGGGTCACGACGTTACTCACGTATGAGTTGGACAGTGAGACCTCATATCCATGTCGTAGAGACGCCGTCCAAGTCATTTGCCTCAATGACGTCTCAGCGGCATGTCACTGTTCACAGGGACCAAAATTTTATAAAATTTTTGTAAATTCTTGGGGACCTCTCAGGTATCCAAATGGGTTCAAATATGACCCAATACTCAGGTAATCGACCCAAATGGGTGAACGTGTAAAATTATGGAAAAATTGGGTAAAATGATGAAATTAATAGGGAATTGCAATTCAAGGGAAATAAAACTCTAACACCACCAAATTGGATCGATAATGATCACCAGGTGCTTAGTGAGCAGGTGACGAGCGTGTGGGGTCATTTTGGTGGCGTGTGAAAGCCGTGAGCGTGAAGTGTTGTGCGAAAGTTGCGTTGTACTGTGAGTAAAACCAGTGGGAGTATTTATATTATTTTTATTTGTGCATTTAAATTAGGCTGTTATATTTCTTTATAAAATATGATTCTTGAATTCCATTTGTGAGCTATATTCCGAGGTTGATTATTGACGTTGTTTTCGTGGGTTTCCAAATGAGTGGTCCAAAAGCAAGTTAGTCATGGTTACAATTTATCTGCGATATGAGCTCTTATTTGGACGCTGTTGATATCTCCCGATAGGGTGTACATCGGGGGCTCTTATCCGGGTCTGTGGACATCTCATAGTCGTAAGGGTTAGGGCTGGTAGGCTGTGTTCTCGTCTTGAACCCGAGTCTGCTGGGCTTTCGCCGTGACTCAACGACCTTTTGGTCAGGACTACTTGCGTTTTTCGTTGTTTTCTTGGACACTCAATTATTGATGGTTTTTAGTGATTTACTATTATGCAGTCTGTATTATCTTCGTGATATTCCTGCATGGTATTAGGTTAGCCATTTATTTGACATTTGAAATTATATTGAAACTCTACTTGGTTGTTATTGTTATTTTTTGTACGCATCGTCCTTTTTATGATGGTGGGTACAACCCCGTCACACTGCAGGGATGGTAGGAAAAGGACCGGAACTAGGTGATTGAAATTGAAAGTTGCTAGGCGATCTCCTCTTGCCAACAGTGTAGGTTTCTTTGTATTATATGGTTATATTTTTGATACCTTGACATATGGGTTTATGAGAGATTTTAGGATTGTTATACCATAATTGATTCTCCTCTGATTTGTTATACTTTTGGAGGTATACGTATGCGGGGTTTCCACACGCTAGGTTGTTCTAACTGGTGTCTTTGAGTTGTTTTGGATTAGTTTGAGATTTTAATGTTTCCGTTATAACTTGATAACTCACTAATTGGAATAACTCACTTAAATATATTTAAAATGGTTTAATAAATGGTAAATGTTAAGGAAGGTTGACTAGGCTTGCGTCGAGGGGGTCTACGTAAGTCTAGGCTGGGCAGTGCCCAAAGTTTAGGTTTGAAAACTGGTGCCGTCACACCCTCCTCCCTCCTCCTCATCCTCATCCACCATCAAGTACGTCGACCTTGACCAGCAGCACCACATCGACAGCGGCAGTAGAGGCTCCATCTACAAGGTGATCTACGACAGTCCTGATGAGTCTGTCCGACGCTAGATCTGTCGCGAGATCCATATCCTTCGCATCGTCGACAACCCCTACGTGATCAAGTGCCACGAGATTTTCGTCTGGCATTTTTTGTGCCAGACAAAGGGAGAACCGTGTGCAGAGGCGAGGCGACAACCGTAAGGTGAGCGACAACAAAAGAGCAGGGAGAAGGGGGTCGACAGACTGTGATGTAAAGCCATGAGGATGAGTGATGAGTCCGTCATGGTGGTAAGTGAGTGAAGAGAAAAGCAAAGCAGAGAGAGAGAGAGAGAGAGAGAGAGAGAGAGAGAGAGAGAGAGAGAGAGAGAGAGAGAGAGAAGAGGCGAGGGAGGTGGTGTTTAGATTCATATCGTAATTCTATAATAAGGTTAGGGTGTGAGAGTGTTAAATATGAAAATTCCTAAAATGCCCTTCGGTTTGGCGAACCACAGTTTTTTAGAAATGAAAACCACCACCAAACCACAGAATTGCAGTTTTCAAGTTTTCTATACCACCCCCAAATCGCGAGTTTTAAAAAAATCAGATCAGACCAAGCGGTTTGGGCGGTTTTGCAGAAACCGATGTCCACTCCTAATTATTATTAAAAATTTTTGTTCGAGTTAAAGAGAGGGCAAACTCGTCATTCTAATGTAACAAAACTGATAAGGCTCAAAGGCCCCTATATCCCCCAACAACACAATCTGACTTCAACAATTACCGACATTTTTGCTTTGTTAATGGTAATGGAGAACTTCTAACAGGTAAGAGCCATAGAGGCATGGCCTCTTCAACCTTCAATCTCCTGCATCAGAATCACCTCTTCCACAACACTCCATGTAAGTGCCAATCAATCTTCAATTCACATTGTTTTCTCCACAAAGTCATCACAATTTCTAATCATAGACACAATCTTCACCAGCTATTTGTACAAAGAATTACAGTTAGAAGCAACTTTAGTGAGAGCATATCTATTAGAGAACATGAAAAGCCTTCAAACCCCATTATTTCCAAGGCTGACAGAAAATATGATTCTGGGTTTTCTTCATCCAATACTTGTTTTGAAAGGGTAGAAAAGAAAAGTAACGTTGGTTCAGTAGTTGAAAAGAAAAAAAATAGAAATCCCAGAAGAAATAGCTATGTTAAGGGGGATTATGTGAATTCTAGAGGTGTTAATGAAATGAGTTCAGGATTTTCTCCTTTGAGGAAAAAAGGTGAAAGAATGGTGACTGAGACTAAGGCCAGATTTTTGAGTGATGAAAAAGCAGGGAAGAAAAAGTTTGAGAGAAGTGAGAATGGTAGACAAGTTGGAGAGGGAAATATGAATCGTAAGTGTAGTGAAACTGTTGCCAAGGTCAAGGTCGAAGTGGGAGAAGGAAAGATGGATAAAATCCCAATGAAAAAGAATAAGACTGATTCGTTGAGATTGGGGTTGGATATGTGCTCTAAAAGAGGGGATGTATTGGGGGCGATTTCTCTCTATGATTCGGCTCATAGAGAAGGGATTAAGTTGGGGCAACATCACTATACCGTGCTTCTTTATCTTTGTGCTTCTGCATCTATCGGTGTTGTTCGGCCTGCAAAAAGTGGGAGTGGCGGTAGGAGCATCGATAAGGTGGATCTGGCTAATGATATGTCTAGCGGACACTCCGTTGATTTAAACAATAATGGAGACATCGGCAATGCCAATTCTCATGCTAAAATGCCCGTGCCAAATCTAAGTGCTGGACAATTGTTAAATTACGACAATCTTAATGGTGTGGCTTCTTCTATGTCCTATTCAAATTCTGGTGTATTTCAATTGGAATCAGTTGAAAAGAACGATACAAATGTTTTTAGTCAAAATGGGAAGATTAAATTGCCATATAGTGGTTTAAGTGATGGAGGGAAAATCGGTGTAAATCAACATCCAATACAAACAAATACTCAAAATTTACATGGAGTTACTAATGGAAAGGGCAAAGGTGATTCTGCGGCAGGAAGAGAAGTAAAGAGTGATCAGGAAAATGGTACCATCCAGGTAACTGAAGATGTTAAAAGATATGCACTCATGAGGGGTATTGAAATCTACGAGAACATGCTTTTGAAGAAAATTCCTTTAAATGAAGCGGCTTTGACATCTGTTGCTCGGATGGCAATGTCAATGGGTGATGGGATGATGGCACTGGATATGGTGAAACAAATGAAGGAATTGGGTATAAAACCACGGTTGCGCTCTTACGGCCCTGCACTATTTACCTTCTGCAAAAATGGGGACCTAGAGAATGCATTCATGGTTGAAAAACAAATGTTGGAAGATGGGGTACACCCAGAAGAGCCTGAACTTGAAGCACTTTTAAAGTTAAGCGTTGAAGCTGGTAATAGTGAAAAAGTTTACTATCTGTTGCACAAGCTTAGAATGGCAGTCAGAAAGGTATCCTATTCCACATTAGTTTTGATTGAAAGATGGTTTCGAAGCATTGCTGCTTCGAGTGTGGGAAAAAGAAAATGGGATCGAAAATCAATTATGGAAGCAATGGAAAATGGGGGTGGAGGCTGGCATGGGCAAGGGTGGTTAGGTAGGGGAAAGTGGACCATTGCACAAACATCTGTTGGTAATGATGGGATATGTCATTGCTGCAGGGAGAAATTAGCGACAGTAGACCTTGATCCTATAGAGACAGAAAATTTTGCAAAGTCAGTGTTGTCTATAGCTACCCAAAGAGAAAAGAACTCTAGTTTTCAGAAGTTTCAAGTATGAGGATTCATCCCTTTATTGATGCAATTTTATCATTATTTCTTGTATTGGCTTGGTCAAGCTAAAGCAAAACATCCTGCAGGAATGGCTGGATTACTATGGACCTTTTGAGGCAGTGGTAGATGCTGCTAATGTTGGTCTCTTCAATCAACAAAGATTTGTGATATCAAAGGTGAAATAGTCAGTTTTGCAGTTAAAATCAATTGGATGAAATCTCAAGTATTTTTAGATTTCTTTTCTTATGGTTTGTTGAATGCCTAGGTTAACGCTATAGTAAATGCAATACGCCAAAAGCTTCCTTCAAAGAGGTGGCCGCTAATTATTGTTCATCACAAGCGTGTCACTGGACGGAAGATGAATGAACCCGCAAACAAGCTGCTTTTGGAGAAATGGAAGACTGCCGAGGCACTCTATTTGACACCAACGGGGTCAAATGATGATTGGTGAGGAATACATTTTCCTTTTCATGCAGTTTATTTAAGAAGATACTTCTCTCTATGTGGTTGTATTTTCATCTAGGAATTCGGAACTCATGTTTTTTTCTTGAAGGCTTTAGTTTTCGAGATTAATAACCTGCTCTTCAGGTACTGGTTGTATGCAGCTATAAAGTTTAAGTGCTTACTTGTTACCAACGATGAGATGAGAGATCACATATTTCAACTTTTAGGGAATGATTTCTTTCCTAGATGGAAAGAAAGGCATCAGGTGAGCAGTTAACATCTCTGGAAAATTTATATTATTGAAAACTGTTGAAATTCAATAACAAACTGTAAGCATGGGTTTAAAGATGCTACCTCAACTTTACAACTTTACATTTTTTTTTCTTGTAAAAGAAATTGTTGTTGCTGTTTGTTTGAGTGGCATCTTTAAATCTATGCTTAGTAAATTTAGAAGCTGACCTTAACTTAGCACAATATATGTTAGTGTCTAATAATTATGTGTGTCTTGTTAGACAACAAATGATTGCCTAGTTAGACTGTTTAAATATTGCTTGAAAATTCATTTGAAGTTGCGACAAAGTAGTTTTCAGAATTGCCTTACAAAACCACGCAGTTGACAAATCTAAAGTTAAAAAAGGGTTGTTTCATTTTGAATTTAAATTTAACAATTTCTTGAGATGTTTTTGTTGCTTTCTAGCTTCTATTATTTCATAAATTTCATAAGAAAGTGCTTTCATAAGTTTTCCTAGATTCATGCAAACCTCTGCTGTCTTCTCTACACAAGATGAACATTTCTTTGCTTTCCCCTACATAAAAGCCACATTACTCTTACTTGCTTTCTGATTTCTTTGGAAGGTCCGTTTTACTTTTCACGATGGTGGCCCCGAGCTTCACATGCCTCCTCCATATTCTGTTGCTATTCAGGTCAGAGTTATAACTCTTTTTATTTACTTATTCACCAATAATTTGGAAGCAAAAAAGAGGAATATATGGCAGCTGTTCGATTTTTCCCCTTATTTTCTTTTTATTGGAATGTGTCCCATCATTTCTTCAAAATTTTTGGTGTACACATGGAAGTGGAATTCCTTTTTTCCTTGGATTTCACTCACATTATGATGCTTATATACATACTTAAAACGTCATTGAAGATTTCGTTTGTTTACTTATCTTGGCAGACCTTTAAAAACTGTGTGACATAGATTAGCAGTATTGTGCAGTACAAAAACTTGTGCTGTACGGAATATAGTTAATCACGTGAACACTAAACCGGGGAACAAAAAGAGGGTGGAAGTAGACTCCTCTTCACATGATGTGTTAGAAAAGGAAACAACTTCCATTCTTGGCATTTATTTATCCCACTTTTATGCGGATTGCATGGAGTGAGTGGATGATGCATAGAGATGAAAATGGCGAGGGTTGGAAATATTGTGAAGATGCAGTTTGCAAGTCTTATGTGCATTTACTTGTCTTTTAATCTACGTGAGTTTAGTTCCATCGTACAAATCATGTTGGAAATCTATGCCAATAGATGATTACCATTAAGGTTCTAAAGTGCTTGTTGGGCATCGACGCGTGTATATATCCACCGCAACCTATTAGAACAACAACACTCACAAATTACTTCCTACATGGATCAAACTCTTTCATTTCGCTCGATTTAGTAAAATTGATGGCATGGTTTCCAAATCTTTGAAATCCCTCATAATCAATGCGTCCCAAGTTAGCTTTGGTCTACCCTTACATTGTCGAGTTTCTTCAGTTTCTATGGAGTCGAGTTGTGTAGATGGGGCATTTGTAGGCCGTCTTTGGAGGTGTCCAAACCTCCGCAACGGCCTTTCCAATATTTGTGTCAATTAATGACTACTTTTCTTTAAATTTCTATATTTTTTATTCTATCTTTACGAGTTTTACCTCATATCCACATAAGCATCCTCATTTCTGATACATTCAATTTATAAAGTTGTTGTTTCTTTACCGCTCAATATTCACTTCCATAGGTCTTAATTGCAGTTCTATGAAATTTTCTTTTTAGCTTGGTAGGGATATTTCAATCGCATATCTCCGTTATTGCACTCCTCCACTTCTTCCATCCATCTTGAATTCTATGTGTAATGTCATTCTCAATATTATCATCAATTTGTATGATTGATCCCTAGATATCTAAAGTGGTTCACCTTAGGATCTTTTGCTTCCCTTAATTTTATCACTTTATTATCTTGATGCCTATTATTTCTAAACTCACAATGCATGTATTCGTCTTTGTCCTATGCAACTTAAAACCTTTAGATTTTAATGTATTCCTCCAAAGTTCTAATTTTATATTCACTCCATCTCTTGTTTCCTCTCCTACAAGAATATTATTTGTAAATAACATATACCATGATATATCCTCTTGAATATGCCTTGTCAGTTCATCCATAAAATACCCCACTAACTATTACGAATTGGAAAAAAAAAGGCGTGCTAGACATTCATTTCTTTACATATTTTTTTTCATTTCTTAGCTGAGATAAATGTATGCCAGAAGAAACCTGTTGACATCCAAAGGTGTTTATACAGTGACCTTATTAAATGGCATGGTAATATTTCCAAAAGCAAAGTATATTTTCTTACCCTCATTGAGTTAATTCTTACTCGTATCCTTGTATATTGCAATCTTTAATCTTTGTATAAGAACATCTGAACTTAAGTGCAAACTAGATCTGCAGGATTATGCCTTAATAAGTTCACAGGTGTTACTGCTTTAACTCAAATAAATTACCATAGTTCGCCTAAAAGTGAAATGAAACAGGTCAATTATTTGAGATAATATAAAGGCCTCCAAGTTACTTGCTGATAGTCTCGAGACTGTGAGTGTACCTGTCTTATTATCTTTGATTGAACATAAATAGTTACAAAGTAAGTCTGGAGAATGTGTTGTAGAAGATCATACTTGATTTTCATCTGTTCCTTGAATCCTTCGTTACATATGTTTCAACTTCTCAATATATATTTGGGGTCTATTCCGCAGGGCGACACGGTCCTCTTTTTTATTGTTTTTGTTTTTGAGATGTAAATTTGAATTGCAGGAATCAGAGCAGGGGTATTGGCATATTCCTGTTGCATCAGAACATGATTCTGAAACAGAAGCAATGTGGTTATGCGTTACACGGGCAAGCAGAAAGAGGCGAGATGCTGAAGGTACAATGTAGCTTAGTTTCTAGCTGATCCCTAGTATATACATTGGATGATCGTTTCTCACATAAAAATTAAAGATTATCTGCGCTCACCCCTTTAGTCATAAAAATAACCGTCGGGATTGGGGTCAAAGATTGAATGACAATTCCATGTTTTCATTTGCTAGACACATGCATGCACGCGAAATTAGACACAGGGATATTGATGATGAATAAATTTCGAGTTCGCCTTTCTGTCTGTTCAGACATCATATTGTGTTACTCGAAATCCACATCAGTCCTTTTCCTATTCCTTTTTTCCTGACCTGCTAGTTTGCATTGGATCATCATTCATTTGAGACTCGTGGTTGCTGTGATCTTTCAATCCAACTTATTGATTATGAAATTTCCACACTGAATCAGAATCAAAGAGAAAAGAACAGGCAGAGACCGATGATCTGTTGAGAACGAAGATGAAGCTACTGTTATCGGGCCACGGCAACAGCGGAATGGCGCCTCAAACGATTCGACGACACAAGGAACTGTACAGGAATCTCAGAAACATCATGTTCGATTCAGTGCCCTCAAACCATCAAACACTGTTGTCTGATATTGAAGCAGCAGAGAAGCTTGGTGGCTGTATTATAGACTTTCAAATCTAGTTAAAATGCGTATGTTCTGCACTTATTTAATTTCAGCTGAAACCAGTGTCAGAAATAACAATCTCTAATGGTCTCTTATACTGTAAATAAAACAGAATTGCAATAAATTGAAAACAGAACTAATAAATATATATCAATTCAAAAGCTAACCGAAGGCTCGCAAATTTCACAATGTCCGAAGACAATTTTTCCACGATTTGGTGATAAATCCTTTTTAGAAATTTGTCTCTAGGATTCAACAGAAGTGCACTTCCAAATTCATAGACCACAAATTTGAAAGTTTGTCAAACTGTATTTCTTTCTCTCTCACAAACAATGACTTATTTTTTAGAATCGAAAATTCAAAATTGAAATTTGTGTTCTAGTAGGACTTTAATTAACTTCGAATAGTTGTTTAAAAAATACACATTTTTTTATTTTGAAAATTAACAGTTGAGTCTGTTAACTAATTTAACTGTCAATTAGTTAAATTCGAAATCAAATTTAATCGTTAATTAACAAATTAAAAAATTAAAAAATTAATTAAAAACTTATAGTTTGTTTGAAACCAATAAGCCAAGGCCCATCTTTGACTTAAAATATTTATGGGTTACCTTACTGCCCATATGTACCCATTGGGTCACTCCAACCATTTGCTTCTAAAGCATAGCTTGTTAGGTTGTCTCCACATATAAAGTATGTAAAGACTTGTAGTTTTGGACTTAACATGTTTTCTTTCAAACATAAGAACAACTAATTTGTTCCAACAATCTTTATTTTTGTTTATTCAATAAAAGTCGAATCTATTCAGATCTGAGACGTTCAGTTTCATTCGGCCTACAACAGTTGTCAGATTCATCACTGGCACCACTTGCTTCCCTTGTTGGAAGTCTATGTTTGTCTTCTCTCGTTGGAAGTTTTTGTTCGTCTTCCCTTGTTGGAAGTTTTATTTTCCGTTTTGGTTCTATTGTTGTAGATGCAAAAGAGAAGCGTATAAGTTGCACATAAGTTTGCAAACTTTCGCAACATCGATTTGATCTCATTAACGAGTGGGAAAAGACTGTTATTGATGTAATTTCATTATTAAATCAGGTGTAATAGCAATTTCTATTAATGGAAATATCTTTTCATCAAAAAAAATTGTTCCAACAATACCCCACATTTGAATAGAACACATTACGTCACCCCACATTTCTATTCAAATTTGGTTTCAAACATAATTTAAATTACAAAACGCAAGAAAGAAATATTATGTCACGTTGATAGGAAAAGTGATTAAAGACTTGAACTTTACCTTAGTAAACGTACTGGATTTACTTAGCGATGCAATAGATATTAGAAGATCTTGAATTGTTCACTTTTTGTAATAAATCAATACAATACGCCTTACGCATGACATAATAACTAAAATATAGTTTATATGTTTTTGTTCGGTTTCATGATAGCTTTAGAGAATTTAGTTTATTTCATTCTCATAAATGCAACCCCACATTTACTATCATATAGGGTTCATTTTTGTTGCCATTAAATGTAAAAACATACCCTTAACGTCTTCCCCACACACATTACATCTTAGGAATGAGTAAAAAAGTGTATTCTACTTGAAGTCTCAAATAACCAGTTTGCTTATTGAATGTAGACCATGAGATCTCCAATCAGCTAGGTTAGGTTTCTGCCATACTTAACTCATTTTATAGGCTTGAGACCCATTCCCCTCGATAACAACATGACTTGATCTCTTGGTACGCCTTTTGTCATAGGATTTGCAATATTTTCCTTTGACTTTACATAATCTATACTAATTACTCCAGTGGATAGTAATTGTCTTATAATATTATGTCAGCGCCTTATATGTGTTTACTTACCATTGTATACATTATTTTTAGCTTTAGCTTTAACTTGATTGCCATACTATCACAATGTACACATATGATGACACTAGTTTTGGCCAGAGTGGAATATCTTCTAGAAAATTTCTTAGTCATTTTGCTACTTCAGTAGCTTTATCCAATGCTATTGAAGCGCGGCGAACGCGTCAATAAAATATTTACCTTCAACCAACTATTTGTAGATAATGGTAATGGGTCGATCCCACAGAGATTGGTAGTCTTTCTAATATCAAAAATACAAAAAAGGAAATCGGTGGTTTTTCAAGTAATGGAGAGAACAAATAAGAATGAGAGAATGTAAAAAATGTTTTGTTGAGAGGAATTCATAGAAAGAACAACCTAGGCTTTCGACTTCTTGAACTTGTCTAATGGCATATGGAACTCATTCGTCGTCGATCCGTACAAAAATATGCAATTCAATTATATTTTAGTGTAGCTATAGACCCGGTGACACACTCGGTTCCTCGCACTTCCTATTCTCAATAATCAAGGTACACCCATTAACTACTTCTCTAACCAAACACACAACCCTAGACTCACGTGAATTGGGTTTAATGCGTTAATCGCATAGGGCTTTATGAAGGCACTACACCTAAACAACGAATTGCTAGTGCTCCCGATTTAGCCTAGATCCCTAAGACAATTAACTGGTCCCGAAAGGGACTAACCAATCAGTATGGTCAAGTGATACTATGATGAGTCTACTGTATAAGGACGAATGCTTCAACTCAATAACTAAGGGTAATCAATCTAATATGTGAGTGAGAATCCTTTCATAAACAAATGAATCTAACCCTATATTCAAAACAATGCCAAAGGAAATAGAATATAAAAGAGAAACAATAAAATAAAAATCTAATAGATCTTACAATGAATCCATGTTGCCAACGACTTGTTCGATCCACCTCTGGCTTAGATCAATGAGTTTAGCCAGACATTGTCAAGCAAAAATCAAGTTTTTCTATGTATTCTAATGTAAACAAGCGATTCCCTTCGTAGAACAACTTAACTACTATTTATATAAACCCCTAAAGTTGGTATCAACATAAAAAGTTCAGAAAAGGGGAAATTTTTGAGTTTCTGGGGTCGACACCAAGCCTCACATCACACACTTTGGAGGCTAGGATGCCCATGGCAACGTGTAAAACAGTGATCTTTTGGTTTGGATGCCGCATGACACGTTTTGATAATTTATACTTGGCAGTGTCACTCACGACCACATTTTTCTGAACTAACTTGCAACGCGATTTTTAACCATTTAGAGACCGAATTTGGAGAATCTTTTGAGATATGAAAATGTTCAGCTCTAAATCTTCTCTTCAATGAAAGAAACAAAAGTCATTTAGATTTGAAATGAGGAAGTTATGGCCTTTGTATTTATGTTCTAGGCTTGAAATACTTGAAATCTACAAACATGAGAGTTTGTTACCGTAAATGAGATAATTAGAGTCCACTAATACCTAAAATACTATACTACATAATGTATAAATAGGCACTAAACAAACACCCCCAAACCTAGAGCTTTGCACGTCCCGAGCAAATGAGTGAATGAAAACACACCTACCTTTAATACCTAGACTCCAAATACTATAATGACTAAAACTAACCTAACTAATCCTATACCATCACAATGTTAAGTGGAGTTCCATTTTGATCTTAATGCCACTAAATTAACCATTACCTTAAATAAGTTTGGAGTTAAAATTTTGTCAAGAAACGAAGTCCAAACATTAGTAGAAATCACACTCTTCAAAAACTAGACTTACTCAAGACAAAGGCCATCAACTACTCAAGATTTTTAGGGCCTTTATACTCAAACACACAAGTTCATGATTTCATTAAAAATCTAGTGCATCAACACTCTAAATGTACCATAGGCGAGAAATGCAACCACACTCTCCACTATTGTAGACTTAACACCAAAGTGAAACAATTAGAATTTAAGTAGGACATTATTAGATTAACATTTGAGTAACTCAATTAACCTAGCTATAAGCACTCGGCCAAATCTTTTTATTAAAAGAGTTTTCATAGACTTTCGCCTTTATTTATTTATATTTTTTTCTCCAAAAAACTTTAAGTAGTACGCTTTCTGATTCATTTCCTGTGGAAACCAATTTTCTCACTTTTCCCACCACAAGATTCCTTGCTCCTTTTCCTATGGAATCTGTGGGACACTTTAATTGTTTTTAAAGAAAACTCTTGTTGACCCTTCTCACTTTCACTAAGACTAAGCAAGTCATCCAATGTAAGTTCAAATATTATTAGTCCTAATCATTCTCTAAAAGTGGTTTAGTCATATGAGTTTTCATCTCAAGTGGGCTACACTATCGTTCTAGCACCCTAGAAATATGATTACTTGCAAAATAGGACCGCCGGCCCTCTTTGGTATCTAGCATAAAGCCTAAACCTTATACTAGTTACCTAATAAGTAATCTCAACAATATCAGGCAACGCTCCAGATTGAGTGTATCTCCTAATGTTCAAACAGGTTCAAGTCTCAAGAGTAACTTGAATGAACTCATCCACAATCAAAAGCACTTAACAAAGTTTTGGGCGACTCTACATGTGATATATGATACTATAAAGTTCTAATGCAAGATACAAACATAGATGAAAATATGTCAACTAAATAAGCAATAAATAAACTAAATGCATGCATGGAAGTGTATCAACTCCTAATAAACTGAGAGAAATAAAACAACTAAAAACTAAACTGAAACTAAATGCAAGAAATAAAAAATAAAGCAGGACAACCTCCTAACGAGCGATTTTCTTTCAAGTCTTTAGCTAGACTTAGCGTAAATCATCACGTGATGCCCTCTCCTTTCGAGATATCAACAACAAATGACGCATTTACAGCTTAGGGCAGTAATATAGGCACACCCTCCTTTAGAATTGGGAGCTCATTTGGGACCTCTACCATAAATGATTCTGTCGTATTTTGATCATCTAACGAAAATGTGTTAGAACTGTAGAGAATATCCAAATGGTCCTTTACTTCCACCCTCATGTAGAATTCAACAAATATGCGTGGAAGGGTGGGTGGTTTCACCAACACTAGGTGTTGGTCTTCCTTACTCTCTTTATGTGGTTCCTCTGACTCTTCAGAAATGACTCCAATCTCTTTCTTGGCTTAATCATCCTTATTCAGTGCAATTTCAATGTATGACTCAAGTGAAGAAACTTCAAGTGTTTCCTCTGGTTCACTGAAATACTCATCCATAATTGAAAACATATCGAGCTCAACACTTTTCAATGTAACAACATCCATAGTTTCCTCTGAACCAAAAGTTGGTTGCAGAGACAACTCTTCCTCATCAATTAAATGCCCAAGTGTAGTAGTAACTTGAGTTTTCGAATTTAGCAACTTCGAGTTTATATGTTGCACTTCCTCTTGCAAGTGTTGTTGAGTAGTACTTTGAGAAAGCCAGTCAAAGATCATATCTTTCTCAATGTCTGCAATGGTTCTCTGTTCCTATTGAGGAATCTGTGGACTTGGCTTACACATATAGAAGTCAGGTTGTGGCGATGCATAACTAGGTTGTTGTATCTATTGAATTCCTTAACCGTTGCACAAAAGATTGCGAGTTAGAAAACTGATGTCCATTTTGTTACATATGTACCCCATTCACACCATGATAGTATGAGTCTTTCAATCGACCATAAATATGGGAGTAGGAGACCATTAAGGAATCACTTGCAAAAATGTCAGGAATAAGGGACTAGATACAAAAATAAATAAGTAAATAAATAAAAGAAAACCAAAGAAAAAAAAACCAATTGTGACAGCCCCAATTTCCCTGTGCAATTAGATACGCCCGTCCTAAACCCGTGCAAGCCCCAAGTTGAAACTCGGCAAACCTAATGAGACTATTCAGCCTCCATTTGTTTAAGTTATACAATTTATGAAAGAGTTATTGCAAGTTAACGCAGCTAAACCCGTGCAAGCCCCAAGTTGAAACTCGGCAAACCTAATGAGACTATTCAGCCTCCATTTGTTTAAGTTATACAATTTATGAAAGAGTTATTGCAAGTTAACGCAGCGGAAAGTCATCAAACAAAACAGTGAGAAATATAACTTAATAGCTCGTCGAAAAACACCATGTCCACTGTGCGTGAGGCCCTCCGGGAATGTCGAGACGCCCATGGGTCATTTACGCCCAAGTTCCCTGTCGGAGTAACCCCACGGTGATTGAAATAGTGGGTGTGTGTGCAAAAACCGTAAACAACACGAGAGAGACGAGAGAGATATAGAGGAATAGAGAGACAGACGTGAGAGACAAAGAGAGAGGGACAAAGATACTCACTCAAGTGACCGAGACGTCTCCGGTAAGTGTCCATTGCTCCAGCGCCATTGAGGGAGGTGGTGGCTTGCCAAAGGAGGAGGAGAGGACTGGGAGAGAACAATAGCCGAGAGAGGGACACTTTGACTTCGACGACTGTGGGTTCTCCAACCACACTGGTCTCGTCGGAGATTGGGATGTTCAGGCGAAGTGAGTGGGGAAGATGAGGAGAGGGGAGGCTTGGTGGTGAGAGAGGAGGTCGAGATGTGGGGGGGGGGGGGGGTTTCCCTAAAACCACTAGAACAAATGAATAGTAAAGTTAGGGTAAGCCCTTTATATATACCTTTATCTTCATCTCAAAACCCATACACATCTCGAGGCCAATCCTATGAATCTCCTAATTGGGTTATGTTACTTTAACAATGCCTTATCCCACGGCCCGTGTGTTGTGTAGCTAACCAATTCCTGCATTCAAACGACGTTTCTCGGTCAGTCTTTCCTTGCTCCGACTCCCGTAGCACGCGTAGTTTCACCGAGTCTCGTGAATTATTTATTTAAATTATACAAAAACTCATTTAATTATATCTTTACTGTATTTTTACTCCCTCGTTTACCTATGCGAAGTCTCACTCAGACTAATATTCATCCGAACGGTTCATGACCCGTATTATACTAAAATACTAGTACAACAAGTACAAAATCATAAAATTACCTCAGTGTCGACTCCCGAAGTCCGAAATATAGTCCAATATCACGTAGTCGGGTCACGGTCCTAACAAGTGCAACACAAGTCAAGTTAAATTTGAGGGTAAACCAATCCCCGACAACGGCGCTAAAAATTGATGCGTGCCGAACGCATCAATAAAATATTTACCTTAAACAAACTAGATGTAAATAGCGGTGAATGGTTAATCCCACAAAAATTGGTAGTCTTTCTAAGGTCAAAAATACAAAAAGGGAAATCAGGGGATTTTTCAAGTAATGAAGATAACAAATAAGAATGTGAGAATGTAAATACTGTTTTGTAGAGAGGAATTCAATAGAAATAACAACCTAGGCTTTCGGCTTCTTGAACTTACCTAATGGCACATAGAATTCATTGGTCGTCGATCCATACAAAAATATGAATTCAATTATATTCTAGTGTAGCTATACACTCGGTGATGCACTCGGTGTTGGACCAAGTGTCTTTGTCATACACTCCACCCAGGATTTTGATAGTAACAAACAAAGTGAAATGGTGTTGCAGGAATTATTGTCTCGGAGTCGACCAACGCGCTTGGGGAACTGGCGAAAACAGGGAACTATTGCACTAGGCAGCACACTGGCCAGTGTGAACAGTGACTTAACTATTTTGCTTATATGGTTTTGTATAGGCTTGGAGGTTGGTTTAATGGGTTAGACTAGTATAAATTAGACTCGACTTAATGTCAACGGGTATGGCATAGGTGTTATGGCTTGGGAAACTTGATGGAACCCCATAAAGCTAGGGAAACCCGAAGAAAACCTTAGGAAAGTTCAGTACATGTAAGTGGGGCTCGTATCTTTTATCAATTATGCAATGTAAATTAGTATTATTAGAGCACGTAGTGAAGGTCATCCAAGAGGGGGGGTGAATTGGGTTACCGAGTAGTTATCGCCTTTTTAAAACTTTATGCACAAATAATAATGATAATGCTTACACCAATGATAAATATCTATGCTATGCAAGTGAATGGAGTAGAAGAGATGGAAATAAGACACACGATATATAGTGGTTCGATCCAACCGATCTACATCGACTACCTAACCTCCCTGGTTAGGATTTTCAACCTCCACTTATATTATCAATAAGTGTTACACCCTAGGCTAACTAGTGAATGCCTAGCCTCAACTAGGTCTTTTACACGATGCCTTATTGCAATAAGATATTATACAACCACCTAGCCGCAACTAGGATTTCCCCACCTAAACCCATTTAGGATTTTTTTCACCTAGCCAGAATAGGATATATGCCTAGCCTCAACTAGGCCTTCCCTTTCGACTTAGATCCCACTAAGTCTTACAATCAAGATTTGATTAAATACAATTGAAATACACTTTACAATATAAAGTGGTATCAAGTTCAAATACAAGCAAGTCTCCTAGAGCCTAACCACTCTTATGCATGCAAGTATGAAAACACTTGAGAAATGCAAGTATAAAACTGATTTTATGCAAAACTCAAATATGAAACCGTTTCAAATAGATTGATGAGAA
This sequence comes from Stephania japonica, assembly GCA_039657345.1. NCBI lineage: Eukaryota > Viridiplantae > Streptophyta > Magnoliopsida > Ranunculales > Menispermaceae > Stephania > Stephania japonica. The sequence goes on from CM077559.1 coordinate 42,293,154, forward strand.
CAAAGCCGGTTTCAAATTCAAAAAACAAGAAGTTTAATAAAAATCAAGTTTAAGCACAAACTCTTGTTCAAATCAGTCCAAGGGTTTAATAAATCAAGTTTAAGTGCAAAACCCAAGACAAGTGTGTCTAACAACACAACAAGTAATTTCCTAAGTCAATCACACAAGAATATATAATTTAAGCACAAGAAAAGCTAGGAAATGAACTTTCTTACAACTCCAAGAAGATGACTTGAAAAATCAGTTTTGGAGAGGTTGTAGTACTCCTTAGAATGCTTCAAGAGTGCTGGTTTTGATTGTAAATGAACAGCTTCAAAGTATAACTTGAAAACCCCAAGCTCCTCCTCTTGAAAAATTTAAGCACTTGTGTTTTTCTTTGATTTCAAAACCTAATTTGTGCGCCTTGTGTGTTTGAGAGTGTTCTATATATTTATAGACTAAGTTATTACCGTTGTGTGCATCCAAGGGCCGAGATTTGATCAAAAATTTAAATTAAAGTGAATTTTTCAGCTTTATAAAAAAGCTGTCAGGAATGCAATTAGTGCGCTAATTTTATGACCTAGCGCGCTAACTCTGCACATAGCGCGCTAATAACAGTATTAGCATGCTAACTGCAGGGACTTCAAAATAATTAATTCTTTCCTTTGTGTTAGCGACCCTTTAACGCATCCTAGACCTAACCAACCCTCATATAACATATAATACATGTTTGTTATGGGTCATATGGCCTATTTGGATGGTCCAGATATTTTCACAAATCTCGAAAATGGAAAATCTCGATTTCATGACATCCGAGGGGCTTTTCTGCAAATATGCAGTTTTCTTTTCAAACACATTTCAAAAACAACTTTTTCGAAAACTTCAACAATGATTTTCATACACATATAGTTTCACATTGTTTAAACTTATAGAACCGAAATCTTTAACCAATCACTTGACATTTGAAAAATCCATTTTAAAAATACGATGTGCATGAACTAATACAATATGCTTGCTTAAGTGAACTTGAATACCTTACATCAATTTTACAACTCGTGGTCTTGATCTTTCGCCTTTATTCCTTTATGTATGTCGAGTCTTGAACTTGAATTGCTTGAATGCTCGAATGTCCGTGATGTGATGTTTTGCAACCTTTGACGAAACTGAAATACATTTGATAAACTTATTAGTATATTTTCACCTTGTTTGTTTCCATCAAAATCCCGATCGGAGTTAGAGTGACTAACCACTTAGTCCAACAATCTCTCCCTTTTTGATGATAACAAACAATATGAACTTGACAAGCATAAAACAAAATACAAGTGTATGAACATCACATTAATGGTTATACAAAATTTATACTCTCTCAAGTTCAACACTCTTTCTCCCCCGTTTGATACCATCAAAAAGGGGGCACGAAAAATCATGATACCATAAGAAAGATTCCCCCGTTTTATGAAGATGATACCAAATAAGTGCTCCTCCTATCGATATGCTTCAAATGAAAGCTTAAGGAAATAATTGAAAATCTAGGCTCCCCCAATCAACATGTATGTTTCGATTTGTGATACCAATAAATTTCTCATTTTAGGTACATGTCTTACCCCCAAAAGAATAGATACTAACAAAAAAATGGGTATAAAGTCTCCCCCTATCAACATCATTCACATTATCTAAAATTCTCCCCCAATATAAAACAATGGCTTTAACACGACTTTAAAACATAGTGAATGTGAAGTTTGTCTAGTCACGGGGTATTAGCTCGCTAATTGATGGACCTAGCGTGCTAATTGCTGGACCTAGCGCACTAATGAAAATACTTAGCGCGCTAATTCCTCTCTGGAATTTCGGAATTAAAATTTTTGAATTTTTGACGCACAACTCCGATTTACCTCAAACTTCATAGACACTTCATTAACATCATATAAAGATGATTAAAACACTTAAAACATGTGTAGAAGGTCTGATTTATGAGAAATTCCTAACTCACGCCGTGTCAATGAATTTGGCCTAAAAGTGCTTGGCTACATTGTATTAATTCATCATGGTCCTACACAAAATGTATATGAAATGCAGTCATGACATCAAAAATAACAGTGTATGTATGCTATGTGTATGTAACTAATGCAAGACCTATTATGCTTAACTCCTATATATCAATCTATCATTTTAGCACATTTATGTTCCAAAGTGAATCTAATTCACTCTATGAATCATGGACTTTGGTACCCATACACCTTTGTGTTCTATAACATGTGTACTATATACATTCTTTTCTACCCATGCAAGTTTACCTCTATTGGTCCTATTTAGGACACATTTTTCAACATTATGACATCTATTGCATTTTAAGCATCTCTTAAACTCGGCCAAAAGCTTTCCATAGCTCAATAGGCTTACACCATAGCCTATGCCTCTCTTGTTTAGTGCACGTCGTTGTGCGCCCAACATCATGTCAAACATTTTGGTATCACTTGTGAACTTGGTCACCTTGGTGGTCAAGTCTTTTACTTCTTTTGCTAAGTCATTTTTTTCATTTATGGCCAATTCTAAGTCCTATTGGAGATCATCAACAATCTAATTTTGAGATTCAATCTCACTAATGGCTTTAATCAAACTCTTTTTGAGTTGCTTGGTCTTTTTGATCTCCTTTTCTAATTCATTTCTAAGGTCATGAATAATAGACATATCATCCAATGCATTTACATCATTATGATTAAAAGATATAGAGTCACTTACCTCACTCCTCGCTATAAGATAAAGGATGAACTTCTCATTTTCTGACTCAGAGTCGGAGCTAGATGATGATGATGATGATTCATGTCTCTTGCTTCTTCTCAAGTACTTGCATTCCGATGCCTTATGTCCCGGTTTGCCGCACTTATAGCAAATCATCTCGCGTGATTTGCTTGCGTTGTTTACACCTTTGTACTTCTTCTTGTACTTGTCTCTTTTGTATGTTGCCTTTTTTAGCTTTCTTGATAGCATGGCCACTTCTGTTCAATAGAGTCACTTTCACTTGAGCTCACATCATCTTTGGCCGATAGGCAAGTAGCTTTCAAGGCATGCTGCTTCTTTGACTCTTTCTTGGTCGAACCACCAAGTGTTTCGAATCTAGCACAGTCTTTTAGCTCAAATTCATGGACCGTCAATTCTCCACATAGTGTATCAAAAGTGTAATCTCCAAGGTTTTTAGCCGATTGAATAGCATACTTCTTCGCATCCCATTCCTTAGGCAAGCCTCTAAGAAACTTGCACACCGAGTTCTCTTGATCATAATGTTTGCTAAGATTTTTGATCTCATTCAAAAGCTTCGTGAACCGAGTGATGGCCGTGGCTATATCTTCATGGGGCTCCACTCGAAAAGTCTCATAATGTTCTTCAAGAATCCTCAACTTAGTATTTTTGACTTGTTGTGTACCTTCATAATGCACTTTAAGTTTTTCCTACACTTCCTTGGCCGTTTGACAAACGCTAACCCAGTTGAATTCATTCTCACTTAATGCACAAAACAAATGATTCACGGCTTGATAATTTGAGAGCTTAATCTTAATCTCCTCGGTGGTGTATTCTTTTAAGGACTTGTTCGGTAGATTGTAGCCATTTTCAATTGCATCCCACAAATGTCTACCTTGTGCCTTAATGTAGAACTTTATTCGAACTTTCCAATGAGCATCGTTTGTCCCATCAAAGTAGGGTGGCCGAACGGATAAGCTGCCTTCCCTAAGGCGAGAAAAATCTAGAGTTTGCATCCTTGCACAAAAACACTCAAAGATACATTAATAACACTTTGAGCAATAATCCGCTCTGATACCAATTGAAGGTCACCCAAGAGGGGGGACAATTGGGTTACCGAGTAGTTATCACCTTTTTAAAACTTTTATGCACAAATAATAATGATAATGCATACACTAATGATAAATATTTATGCTATGCAAGTGAATGGGGTAGAAGAGATGGAAATAAGACACACGATATATAGTGGTTCGATCCAACCGATCTACATCCTCTACTTAACCTCCCTGGTTAGGATTTTCAACCACCACTTATATTATCAATAAATGTTACATCCTAAGCCAACTAGCCTAGTGAATGCCTAGCCTTAACTAGGTCTTTACACGATGTCTTATCGTAATAAGGTCTTATACAACTACCTAGCCACAACTAGGATTTCCCCACCTAAACCCACCTAGGATTTTTCTCACCTAGCCGCAACTAGGATATATGCCTAGCCTCAACTAGGTCTTCCCTTTCGACTTAGATCCCACTAAGTCTTACAATCAAGATTTGATTAAATACAATTGAAATACACTTTATAACGTAAAGTGGTATCAAGTTCAAATACAAGCAAGCCTCCTAGAGCCTAACCACTCTTATGCATGCAAGTATGAAAACACTTGAGAAATGCAAGTATAAAACTGATTTTATGCAAAACTTAAATATGAAACCGTTTCAAATAGATTGATGAGAACAAAGTCGGTTTCAAATCCAAAGAACAAGAAGTTTGATAAAAATTAAGTTTAAGCACAAACTCTTGTTCAAATCAGTCCAAGGGTTTAATAAATCAAGTTTAAATGCAAAATCCAAGACAAGTGTGTTTAACAACACAACAAGTAGTTTCCTTAGTCAATCACACAAGAATATATAATTTAAGCACAAGAAAAGCTAGGAAATGGACTTTCTTACAACTCCAAGAAGATGACTTGAAAAATCAGTTTTGGAGAGGTTGTAGTACTCCTTAGAATGCTTCAAGAGTGCTGGTTTTGATTTTGAATGAACAGCTTCAAAGTATAACTTGAAAACCCCAAGCTCCTCCTCTTGAAAAATTTAAGCACTTGTGTTTTTCTTTGATTTCAAAACCTAATTTGTGTGCCTTGTATGTTTGAGAGTGTTCTATATATTTATAGACCAAGTTATTACCGTTGTGTGCATCCAAGGGCCGAGATTTGATCAAAAATTTAAATTAAAGTGAATTTTCCAGTTTTATAAAAAAGCTGTCAGGAATACAATTGGCGCGCTAATTTTATGACCTAGCGCACTAACTCTGCACATAACGTGCTAATAATTGTATTAGCACACTAACTGCAGGGACCTCAAAATAATTAATTATGTCTCTTGTGTTAGCGACCCTTTAACGCGTCCTAGACCCAACCAACCCTCATATAACATATAATACATGTTTGTTATGGGTCATATGGCCTATTTGGATGGTCCGAATATTTTCACAAATCTCGAAAATGGAAAATCTCGATTTCATAACATCCGAGGGGCTTTTCTGCAAATATGCAGTTTTCTTTTCAAACACATTTCAAAAACAACTTTTTCGAAAACTTCAACAATGATTTTCATACACATAGTTTAACATTGTTTAAACTTATAGGACCGAAATCTTTAACTAATCATTTGACATTTAAAAAATCTATTTTAAAAACACGATGTGCATGAACTAATGCAATAGGCTTGCTTAAGTGAACTTGAATACCTTACATCAATTTTACAACTCTTGGTCTTGATCTTTCACCTTCATTCCTTCATGTATGTCGAGTCTTGAACTTGAATTGCTTGAATGCTCGAATGTTCGTGATGTGATGTTTTGCAACCTTTGACGAAACTGAAATACACTTGATAAACTTATTAGTATATTTTCACCTTGTTTGTTTCCATCAAAATCCCGATCGGAGTTAGAGTGACTAACCACTTAGTCCAACATGTAGTGTTCTGGACTGGAAATGGAACAATGTACCGTGATTTGGCTTTGGTTTTACAAAGATGTTTTTAAAATGAAAATTGAAATTCGGAAAGAGGTTTGGCAGGACGAATCGGTCTGGGGTTTGAAACTGTGATGAGGCATTTTTCCATAATCACGCCGCTAGTGATATGGGAATATCTTGATCAATGCTTTCCAATTGAGTTGACTGCACATCGGTCATAAACCAATTAAATGGTCAGTGATTGGTTTAGTGACGACGTGGGAGTGCGACTTTATTTATTTGAGTTGGCGGCACATCGATGAGAATTAGTCAGATGCCCAGCGACTGATTCCTGATGATGTGAGAGGGCGACTCTATTGAAATGATGAAATTGAAACGGGTACATTGCAATGAATCAATGAATGTGCATCTGTTTATATATTGTTTATATTAATTCAAATGCTTCCTTATATATGCATTGGATCCAAATTGTTATATATTATCTTTTGATATTAGTTGATAATTGATGGTTGGTATGAGAGTCACTTACTGAGCATGTAGGAGCTCACCCTTAACATTTCCAGGAAATGGTCCTGCACTGGAACTCAGGATTGGAGAAGCATATAAGTTTAAATGTCTTCATTTCATGTAGTGAGTTTCTTGTGATATAATTATTGTATTGAATTTTATTTTCTAATAATAAAGGTGGGAATACGAGTTTAATACCGTGGTTGTACACCGATTTTATATATCTTATATTTATCTAAAAACTTTTAATTTTTTCTCTATGTTTTATTTAGATTTGTTTATTTGATATTAATATATACAGGTTGTTGTCATGAATAGGTACAAGGCTGTTGGTTCTAATTAGGTCCAATTTGGTTTACCAGGGCTTAATTAGGGTTTCAGGCCAAATATTTTCTAATTAAGATTTGGAGATGTTACATCTTCAATGGTTGAAAATAGACTCATGTCGCCGCATATGCGCCTAGTAGCACCTGTGTCAATCTACCAACCCTTAATATTGTCAATCATATTGACTTCAGAAATTACCGCAACCAAATCTTCATCAGTAGTAGTGACATTGGCCTGATTATGTCGAATTGAAATTCCAACAGATTAATCTTTGTAGTGACAACATTCTTAAGCCTTATGTTCTGGGTTGCTGCATACTCAACAGTTTCCTTTTATCTTCTTAAGAGGCTTGGCTTTAGGTGTAAGATTGTTGACACTTTTTGTAAAAGGTTTTTTGCCCTCGTTCTTCTGAAACTTAAACTTTGATGACTCTCCTTCAACCATGTTTGCCTTAGCAGTAAACGTAGGTACTTCAACTTTATCTCCCTTGCGGTGATATTCTTCAACTCGAAGCCTCAGAATCAAGTCCTCTAAAGCCATCTCCCTCATTTTATGCTTCAGATAGATCTTAAATCTTTTCATAAATGAGGCAACTTTTCAATAATTGCACTGACAGAAATGTTCGCTGATAGAACAATCCTCCAAATGCAACTCATGAATAAGGACTTGAATCTCTTCAACTTGTTTGATTACACTTTTGGAATCCACCATGAGATACTTTAGGAGTTTTCTAAAGACGAATTTCTTCGCACCATCATCTTTTATTTTATATTTCTTCTCGAGCATATCCTATACTTTCTTTAATATATTATATGTTGAATAAATATCATATAATGTATCTTCCAAACAATTAAGGATGTAATTACGACAAAGAAAGTCATAATTCCTCCAAGCCTCTACGAACAACAAAATCTCCTTACTTGGATTTTCTATTTTCTTTTTTCTTTGGCTTAGGCTCTTCCTCCCTTACAATGTCAAGTAGAAAAGCATCTTTTGTTACTATCTCTTGAAATTCACTCATTTGAATTTCTCAGACTTTTCCTCATGCTTCTTAGAGTTGTTCAAACTAGGTTGTTCTATTTCAGTAAGTCTGAAATACACCACATAACAAAATTTCAGAAATACTGAAATTAAAAATCCTACCTTATATCTATAATGATCTCTTAAACTATAAATAAAATAGAATTGCAATAAATTGAAAACAGAACTAAATAAATAAATATCAATTAAAAAGATAACTGAAGGCTTGCGAATTTCATAATGTCCTAAGACAATTTTTTCATGATTTGGTGATAAATCCTCTTCAAAAATCTATCCCCAAGATTCAATCGGAGTGCACTTCCAAATTCACAGACCACCAATTTAAAAGTCTGCCAAACTGTATTTATTTCTTTATCACAAACAATGACTTAGTTTTTAGAATTGAAAACTCAATATTGAAATTTGTGTTCTAGTAGGACTTAAATAAACTCTGAATAGTTGTTTCAAAAAGACACATATTTTGATTTCGAAAATTAACAGTTGCTTCTGTTAACTAATTTAACTGTCAATTAATTAAACTCGAAAACAAGTTTAAACATTAATAAACAAATCAAAAAATTAAGAAAATTATTAAAAACTTATAGATTGTTTGAAATCAATAAGCCAAGGCCCAACGTCCATCTTTGACTTAAAATATTTAAAAGTTATCCTACTACCCATATACACCCATTTGGGTTACTCCAACCATTTGCTTCTAAAGCGAAGCTTGTTGGGTTGTCTCCACATATAAAGTATGTAAAGACTTGTAGTTTTCCAATGTGGGACTAACATGTTTTGTTTGTTCCAACAACCAAATCCAACCATGTTGAACGAGCACTACTCTTACCACAAAGGAATGTTACCATCTCAACAAGGGTTGAACAAATACAAATATCACAAGGGAGTTTTTTCATTTGTTTTAGATATGCCTATAATGATGGATTTAGAATAAATATTAACTAAAGATCTAACATTTATTATTTTTTGGTTTGAAAGTTATAACATTTATTGTGTCATCTACAAGACTCAAACTTTGTTCTCTCATCTGAAAAGCTAGATCTTGTCCAGAGCTATTTTATGGTGGTTAACTTATTGTATTTTAACTTGTATATTATTAAATAAAATTTTGCTATTATGTGGGGAGATTTCCCCCATTATTCGACCAAGAACTCAAAATCAAACTTTGGTTTTTTTTTTGAAGAAAAATAGAAACTTCAGTAAATCATTCGTGCCTTGATACATGACCGGACATAGAATCAATTGCCCTAATAAAAAGGCATTGATTCACTAATCCTATTTGTTCAAAAGAAGTAGAACTGCCATTAATTTAGTTGTGAATGCTTGTGAAATTGAAATAGTGTGACATCAGATATTGCTATCTACAATATTAAAACACAAGACAATACATAAAAACCACAAGAACCACATAACGAACCACAAGAACCACATAACGAATAACAAACCATTAGATGGTAAATACATCACTTGCCAAAAGGCAAGATTAGTTTCGGGAGGTCGTGGTTCGACTCCCACTGATTTGGTCTATTTTATGGGATATTGATGCAGCAATCCTCGTCTGCTTGTCTCGAGACCGATTGAGCGGGAGAGCCATTGCATCCTGACCCCATGATGATCTCCTTTCTCCAGCAGTATTGGCAGGCACTACATTGGCAGGCACTACCTCTGTTGCTGTCAAAAGGCTCCTGCAAGTTCAGAAGAAAGTGGCTGTTATTTCTCTTTTCCGTCCCATCACAGTTTTGTAATTGATTCCCAGAAGTTCTATAAAAGGAACAAATTGTAAACACATAGCAGTTTTTTTGCAACATTGAAATTAATATCAATAGAACAGTAGTAGTTCTAGAGTTTACCCTCTTGCTGTTCACTCCTTCCCTATTGTTTCCTGCTTTAGTGGTATCAGAGATAGGTTAATCTCTCAACTATGGCGGAAAGTGGAAGCGAGAGAATCCACTCCAGTGGCGATGACCATGGAGCGCAGGCCCTCCAGGTTGTTACGTCGTTGGAGCAGAGACTCAATGACTTCATTACAGAAGTTAGGCGTGCGATACCAGCCCTGAACCCCCAAACTATCCCTGCCCAACCTGTTGCACCGAACCCCAGACCTGCATAGGAACACGATGAACTGCGAGGGTTCCCTATTAACTGACGTCGAGGCGGTGGTGGTCGCGGAGATGCCCAATGCTTTGCCAACCAAAGGAACCCACTACCCCACCCTCTTCCTCAGCATTCCGACTCAGACTCTGACAATGAAGACCTACGATATCCACGACACCGTCCACAACATAACAGGGGCGACCATGCTGACTATAAGATAAAGATTGACATACCTTTCTTTGACGGTCACCTTCATGTTGAAGATTTCCTCGATTGGTTGCAGACAGTGGAGAAGTTTTTCGAATATACCGATGTGCCGAAGGACAAACAAGTAAAAATTGTAGCATACAAATTGCGAGGCGGCGCTTTGGCATGGTGGGATCAATTACTTAGCAATTGGAGGCGAGAAGGGAAACACCCCATTCGGTCATGGCCTAAGATGCGGCGTCTATTGCGTGGTCAATTTCTACCAGCCGACTATGAAGACTTCCTTTACCGTCAGTACCATCAGTGTGTCCAAGGGTCTAGACCAGTTGCAGCATACACTGAGGAGTTCTATCGAATCAACGCTCGCAACAACCTCAACGAATCACAAGCACAACAAGTTTCACGATACCGAGCAGGCCCCAAAGACTCCATCCGTGACCAACTCACCCTGCATCGTGTGTTTACTCTATCAGAGGCATCTAGCCTTGCCCTTCAAGTGGAGTCACAGCTGGCCAGGCCAACCTCAAAACCCACATATTACAAACGACCTTTTGATCCTCATCCTCCCTCTTCAACACCTAACCCAATAACACACTCTGCACCGTCATCGAGTACTACAAAAGGAAAGGGGCTAGAACAGCCCAGTTCTATGGAGTCCACCAAATCCGATTTTCCCCATGTCCCAAACCCATATGCTCGCCCATCGGGACCCAAATGTTTTCGCTGTAACCAACCTGGCCATCGATCGAATGAGTGTCCCCAACGCAAACAAGTCCACCTTGCTGATGATGCGCTACATGAGACCCTTTTTGGGGTTTCACCAGATGATCATGGAGAGTCCGATATCGAAGTGGTGACTGACGATGAGGGCGAGAGCCTTAATTGCGTTATTCAGCACTCCCTCCTCAGTCCTCGTGAGCCTACAAGCACACAGCGACACCAAATCTTCAAAACTCGATGCACTATCAAGAGCAAAGTTTGCAATGTGATTATCGATAGTGGGAGCAGCGAAAACATCGTTTCGAAGGCTTTGGTGAAGGCATTAGCCCTGCCTCTGATTCCTCACCCATCCCTTATAAGATCAGCTAGATAAAGCGGGGTACCGACGCTGAAATTAGGGAACAATGCCGTGTACCTTTCTCCCTCGGGCACCACTATCAAGATGTCATTCTTTGCGATGTGGTTGATATGGATGCTTGCCACCTCTTACTCGGCAGGCCATGGCAGTATGATGTACGTGCCGTGCACCGTGGTCATGAGAACACCTATGCTTTCGATTGGTATGAGAAGAGAATCCTCCTTGTTCCCCTACCACCGCCCTCTCCTATCCCCTCACCAACACCCCCATCTCCACAACTTTCCATCCTACCCGGCCCTGCTTTTGCCGATCTTCTCACCCACACCAAACAACTTGTTGTTCTATTGGGTAAGCATTGCCCTCCCACCACACCAACATTGCCCCCCATTGTCACTGATTTACTCACTGAATTTAGTGATTTAACCCCACCTGACCTGCCTAACTCCTTACCCCCTCCCCGAGCCATCCAACACAACATTGACCTCATCCCCGGGTCTGCCCTCCCAAACCTTCCTCACTACAGAATGAGCCCCCATGACCACTCCATTCTTCAACAACAAGTGGAAGCCTTATTACAAAAGGGTCTCATCCGCAAAAGTTTAAGTCCCTGTGCTGTCCCGGCTCTTCTCACTCCAAAAAAAGATGGATCATGGCGTATGTGTGTTGACAGCCGGGCTATCAACAAGATTACGATCAAATGCCGTTTTCCCATACCTCGCCTTGAAGACATGCTTGACTCCTTAAGCGGTGCCACAATCTTTTCCAAGCTCGATCTTTGGAGTGGTTATCACCAAATCCGAATCCGTCCCGGGGACGAATGGAAGACCGCCTTCAAGACTCGTCATGGTCTCTACGAATGGCTTGTTATGCCTTTCGGCTTAAGCAATGCGCCTAGTAACTTCATGAGATTAATGACCCACATCTTGAAACCATTACTTGGTATTTCAGTTGTGGTTTATTTTGACGATATATTAGTCTTCAACAAATCCATGGATGATCATCTTTCTCATATTCATGCTGTGTTCAGCATCCTTCGATCAAACAAACTATATCTCAACATCAGTAAGTGCTCTTTTTGCCAAGACAGTTTACTTTTCCTAGGCTTTATAATCAGTAGTGCAGGGATCGAGGTTGATGCTCATAAGATCGACGCTATAAAAAATTGGCCGACACCCACCTCTGTCTCGGATGTTCGATCTTTTCATGGTTTGGCAACCTTTTACCGGCGCTTCATCCGAAACTTCAGCAGTCTAGCCAGCCCCTTAACCGACTGCTTGAAGTCCCACCATTTCCTTTGGGGCCCTGCACAAGAACACAGCTTCAACACATTAAAATCCAAACTGTGCAGTGCACCAGTCCTCGCTTTACCTGACTTCTCGAAGGTGTTTGAGCTCGAAACAGACGCTTTAATGGTAGGAATTGGAGCTATTCTGATGCAAGAAAGTAAGCCCATGGGATTTTTCAGTGAAAAATTATGCACGGCGCGCCAAAAGTGGTCTACTTATGAACAAGAATTCTATGCAATAGTACGAGCTTTACAACATTGGGAGCCTTATTTGATACAACGAGAATTCATCTTACATAGCGATCATTCGGCCTTACAACAACTCAACTCTCAAAAGTCTCTCAGTCGAATGCACGCTAGGTGGGTCATGTTTATACAAAAATTCACATTCATTTTTCAGCACAAGAAAGGCATACAAAATAGAGTGGCAGATGCTCTTAGTCGGCGTACTCACTTGCTGATCACGCTCTCTGCAACTTGTATTTCTTTCGAGTCCATTAAGGAGTTGTACGCCAATGATGCAGACTTCCATGATATCTGGGCTTCTTGTTCGTCATCTCGTGCTGCTGGCGACTTTGCAATACATGAAGGATTTCTCTTCAAAGGTACTCGACTTTGTGTTCCTAACACTTCTTTTCGTCTTCTCTTGATTGAAGAACTTCACTGTGGGGGCCTGGCAGCCCATTTGGGCAGAGATAAGACAATTCTGCTGGTGGAGGAAAGGTATTATTGGCCACACCTTAAACGAGATGTCACAAAGTTTGTTGCTCGATGTGCAACTTGCCAATCCGCCAAAGGAGCTTCTCAAAATACTGGCCTTTATCTCCCATTGCCGATACCTTCCAATATTTGGGAAGACTTATCCATGGATTTCATTGTCGGGCTTCCACGAACGTAACGCCTTGCAAATTCTATTTTTGTCGTTGTCGATCGCTTCTCCAAAATGGCCCATTTCATTCCATGTCGCAAGACAGCTGATGCCACACACATTGCTACTATTTTCTTCAATGATGTGGTCCGACTCCATGGTGTTCCTAAATCCATCACCTCCGACCGGGATGTCAAATTTGTTAGTCATTTTTGGCGATCCTTGTGGCACAAGTTTGGCACTCAATTGAACTTCAGTAGTGCCTATCACCCTCAATCTGATGGCCAAACTGAAGTTGTCAACCACACAGTGGGATCCATGTTACGCTGCCTTGTTGGTGACCACCCCAAACAGTGGGATTCTTTTCTTCCCCAAGCAGAATTTGCATTCAACTCCATGGTTAATCGTTCAACTGGTTTCAGCCCTTTCATGATTGTTTACACTAAGCCACCATCAATGCCAGTTGATCTCGCCTCTCTACCACACTCCGACCTCCACTCTGTTGAGACCATCACTGATAAACTCCATTCCATTCAGCAGCGTGTTATTCAAAACCTCAATGATGCCTATGCCAAATACAAGTCCACGGCGGATGCTCATCGACGAGAGAAGATTTTCCAACCTGGTGATTTAGTAATGTTGCGTCTCAACAAGGAACGACTCCACCACATGCCACACACTAAGCTGCACCAACATAAAATTGGCCCTTTCCCCATCAAGCGTCGCATCAATGATAATGCCTATGAAATTGCGCTGCCCGCTGATGTCCCTTATCCTCCAACCTTCAACGTTGCCGACATCTTCCCTTTCCATGCCCCAGATGACGCTGATGTCCAAGTCTCACGCTCGAGGTCGAGCTCTTTACAAGACGAAGGGACTGATGCAGCAATCCTCGTCTGCTTGTCTCGAGACCGATCGAGCGGGAGAGACATTGCATCCTGACCCCATGATGATCTCCTTTCTCCAGCAGTATTGGCAGGCACTACATTGGCAGGCACTACCTCTGTTGCTGTCAAAAGGCTCCTGCAAGTTCAGAAGAAAGTGGCTGTTATTTCTCTTTTCCGTCCCATCACAGTTTTGTAATTGATTCCCAGAAGTTCTATAAAAGGAACAAATTGTAAACACATAGCAGTTTTTTTGCAACATTGAAATTAATATCAATAGAACAGTAGCAGTTCTAGAGTTTACCCTCTTGCTGTTCACTCCTTCCCTATTGTTTCCTGCTTTAGATATTAAATTTGGAATTAATTTGGGAGAGTCTAATTTGATTTAAGAATTTTTTGTGTTGATGTGTTTTCTGAAATATGTGTGTGCATAAACTTTGATGTACATTGCACGATGATCAATCATATATGTGGCTTCAATATGTGACTTTAATATAGTAAAGAAACAACTGTAACATTGCTTTGACAAAAAATAAATAAATAAATAAAAATTAAAAAAATTGTAATGTAACGTTGTCCTTTAGAAATGCACTCCTTCTGTTGAAAAATGTCTATCACAATTTGACTTAAAGAATTAGAAATCCATTAATTCACTAAAAAATTACACGCTTAGCCAACTGCCCTTCCACAAATTACTTTATTTATCTCTTGATTTGGAAAACACAAGTACTATCAATTGCATTAAATTGAATGCAATGAAAGAATTTGATCCATGTAAAAACCCAACTAATTTGAGATTGACAAGGGCTACATTAACTTCGCCCTGGGCTGTAGCCTAGGCAAGGGCACAAAAAAAAAGAAGAAGTTTTAGGTATATTAGACTCAAGTTCACTTCTAGCCCACCCCAAAAACTTTGAACAACCCACCTAACAATTGCCCAAACCCAACAATGAAGAAAAAGGAAAAAATGATACAACTTCCTCTGACATACACAACAAAATCCCATGGACTTCCGCGCTGTGGAATCAATTTCTTGGTTTCACTACTTCTTAATTTCTTGTTTGTATATTTTTTTTCTTGAAGGGGTATATGCAGCCGGCCCCAAATAGGGGCCAACAAGGCAATGGCCCGTGGCCCCCATTTTTTAGGGGGCCCCACTTTTAAGGATTTTTAATATTTGTAGTATGTATTTTTTTGAAAAATTAATATATAAATATAGTATATATATATATAGTTTAAAAATATATACTATATATATAAAACATATGCATGTTAAAATACACACGACTTACCACAATATAGCGATTTGTACAAATTTAGAAAGTAAAAATCTTCCACATAATAACATGTAAATTTAGAAAGCTTCATTAAATGCATATTAAAATCCTTTTAAAAAACAATTAAATGATTAAGTTTTTTTTAAACTAATTAAATGATTAAGTTAGAAACTTAGCAACCAAGAAAAGGAAATTTATTGTAACAAATAAAGTTGAAAAAAAAAATTTAGTTTCTTTCTTTGTCTTGCAATTTTTTTTACTTTGAGACTCACTCATAACGTCTCCAATTACCTTACCTTTTAGCAAGTGATGCCTTTACCCTCTTGCTAAGAGATGCTTTGGCTTCTTTATCTCACAAATTGAGTGTGATAGATTTGAAGTTTTGTAGATCACAACTCCAAAGCATTTTTTCAATCTCTAACTTGATTACATTCAAAAGAGTAAATGATGAAGAATTGTGAGTACTAATTAATTAACTTTAATTATTTTTAAGACTTTTCTCTGCCGCTCAAAAACCTTAATTTTTTTTCAACGGCTTTGTGGCTTCAAAAAAAAAGGGGCCCCATCATATGATTTCGCCGTGGGCCTCCAAATTTTTTGGACCGGCATTGAGTATATGTCTTTGATGAAGAAACTAAAGCTAATGCTACTTTACTTTATTTCTTCCTTCATTTAGGTGCATGATAGTTCTTGTTGAGATTTTTGTTTTACATTAATGAACAAAATTACTTTTGTTTCACTAATCACTAGGACGCACTTTAATCCCAATTCACAAAAGCCTGAATCAAATCCTATTTTCGTTGAGACACTTCAATCTAAAGTTCTATCCCAATTTTCATTTTTATTTTTATTTTTTATATATATATTTGTGAAGTTATTCAATCTTAAGAGGCTAACTATTTGAGTACGTTTTTCACAAAAAAAAGTCTTATGATTATATTAGAGTTAAGAAACAAAGGCCTTAGTGGATGGGCTTTTTAGATTTAAAGGCGAGGAGATCACCTTGAAACCCAATTTAATTTCTCAAAGTTGAAAAAATTATGTTTGTTTCTTCAACTACTTACCTTTATCATCTTTGGCTATCTTTAATGAACCATTAAGAAAAGAAAAAGTACAAAATTAAAAAAGTCTCAAATCCAATTTTCTCAAAGTTCTGATAGAAAATATATAATTATTTTTGTTCAAATATTTTTTTTTATTTGCTTAATATTTTGTGCCTTAATTTGTGAGATAAACAATGCCAATTTAATATTATCATTTACTTTAAAAATACTTTATAATCATAATAATAGTAATAAATAATTTAAAAGTATTTATAGCTTAGGGCTATCAAAAATCCAAATCCACCCCTGGAGATTGAGGTTATGTTGTAGTAATATATATACGCGTATGCTTTTAGATCCTGATTACTTTGGTTCAATTATTTTCACAGTAGTTAGTCCCCGCTGAAGAGTATTTGAGATGTTACTTTACTGTTGCTTGTAACTGTAAATGTAAAATGTTACTGGGGTGTAATAAGGGCAGTTAGTGTGGGTCTATAGTGAAGTTAACTAAGAAAATTTTTTGACAAAAAAAAAAAAGAGTAACTAAGTGAATTAGTTACAATTTACTGTAATAGAGAGTACAGGGGCTCACTATATAAACTCTTCATGTATTGTTTCATTTCTTAAGAGTGAAAGAATAAAATGCACAGATTGTGTTTCTTCTTCAGTTCGTTCACCGCCCCAACCCACAAACTTGGAGAAACCAAAGAATTATATATTGACCAAGTTTTTTGAAAACATATTTTGACCAAATTAAAGTCATACACCAGTTTAGAAGATCGATATGATAGGCTAAGATGTCCACTGCCAAATTTCTGTAGGCATCGCGACATCGCATGTTTTTAAACAAGTTGATTTTGTAGTTTTCTTTTCGGGTTAGTACTTATTAAATAAAAGACAACCTTTGTCGACCTGGAAGGGTTGGCTTAGCAGTAAAGACAAGGGCCAGACTGTGTAGATTAGGCGGTCTCGAGTTTGTTTCCCCACAACAGCTAAACATTATGCCACTAATGGTCTTTGTTTGTAATTTTAGAGCCCATGAGACTAGTCAGAAACTTGGGAAAGGTTTTTGGAGGTTGTGGGTTCAACTGGAGGTGAAGTTAAAAAAAAAAAAGACAATTTTTTCTGATCATTAAATAAAAAGGATATTGAGGAATGGTTGTGGTGGCGATTGCCCTATCACGGCCCGAATTCCTAACCCTTGATTATTTCCTTAATCAGGATCACCGACCTGTGACGTGGGTCCTGCGTGAGATGCGCACACCGACCGAGGTACGTGGCCGAGTCATATTTTATATTTGTTGTGGTGCATGCCTAGTGTTATGTAAATGTGTAGACTAACTAAGTCGGTTCATGCAGTTATAGACGTCGAGACGCAAGTGAGGATGCACCTCGAGTTACGTGCAAGCTGGGGAACTGGGTAGCTTGACTTGTGGTAAGTCTAAATTTAGTCAAATGTAATTCAATTAATTTATGTCATAAGCACATGGTATTAAATTAATGCACATCACTTAAAAGTCGTATAGTTGAACTATAAAAATTGAGAAAACATAGGAATTACCTCAGAATACGAGCTAGCACACACTCCCATATTGTTGTGTCAATAAAGTGTGTCATTGGAAACTTGGATAGCCAAATTTGGAGCCACTAGATGTCATGGAGATTGTGGTTTGATCAATAGATGAACCACATGACTATAAATACACAAGTTCCAAATTTCATGTTTCAACTCAAATCATTGAAACAAAATAGTTCTAACACTCTTGCTGTCCAACAAGAGACTAAGCTAAGGTTGGAGGAGGATCACTATCAAGGAGGAGTTCTAAGTTTAAAGATCCAAACCAAGAACTCTTGGTGAGCCTCCATTCATACTATGCTCCAATTTCATGAAATCAAGCTTTGAATCCAAGGGGCTTTTGAATACAACCTGGTTTAAAGCAATTGCATGATGTTTCCAAATCATTTTGAAGCCTCATTGGTGTTTTTCAAAACCATATTTTCGGATTTTTCAACTTTGCTAAAAATGGGTTATTTTTATGCATGACCTAAATTTCGGATATTGGGTTGTAAATCATGGTTATTTGCTAAATCTAATGTGGTTTTCGAAATCCTTGTCAAAAATCACTAGGGATAGTAGTAGGGCTTGCAAATTCCAGTCCCAACAATCAAAGTTTTAAAATGTTGAAAGTGAATGCGTTCTTCCCCAAATCCTCCTGAATGCATGTTTAAATTCATGAATGGATATTTGTAATCGAAGTGCATGCCTTGTTTTAAATGTTGGGAGGTTGTATTGGACCTTCATGGAGGAGAACAAGGTCCAGGGGCGATGGGGTAGAGATTCCCGAGTGGGGAAACCCAAAAAATTATTGCAGATTTTTTAGGTTTCGCATTCAGCGCGCAGGGCACCTGAACAGCAGGAAATTTCCTGTTGTCCTGAATTTTCTTGCAACACCCCAATGACCTAACCACTAGCCTAATCCCACCTTAACCCATCCTAATACATATCTAATCAACCCAGGGACATAGGGAAGTGTGTCGAGAGTCCAGGTATGCAGGTTCAGGCATCGAAAGGCCGAGAAATTAGCTAGGAAATTGCTTGAGAGTGAGTAATCTCACTTGAACTATTTATTTTCATTTCATTTCTAATTTGCTATTTTTGGGCAGTCTATATGACTCTAAATGTATGCCTTGCATTTGACGCGCGCCGAACACGTCAATAAAATATTTTCTTAAACCAACTATTTGCAGATAGTGGCAAAGGGTCGATCCCACAGAGATTGATAGTCTTTCTAAGGTTCTAAAAGAAAGGAAAAAATGGGGGTTTAGAGAAAATAACTAAATTAAATAATCTAATTATTAATAAATTAAATAACTAAAATAAATATATAAGACTATGAACAATTAATTTAAATACCTAAGTCTATGGTTCCACAAGACAAGATCAAGATTCAATGGCATATCATGGTCGTCAATCTTTCCCAAAATAATTATTAATTCAAGTTCCCCTAGATTAGCTATGGAAAATCGACATCCGCCAGAAATTCCTAATTCCCCTAATCTCGATAGCTAGGACATCCGCCACTAACTACTTCCCTAATTAATGTATAACCTTAGACATCCGCCATAAGATTTAACACATTAACCGCAGTAATAAAGTTCTATGGGAATACTAATCCTAGATAACCGAATCGCGTCCGCTCCCGATTTAACCTAGATTCAATTGTTGCACACTCAAGAACCGAAAGGTTTTGACGGCAATCGGGTGAATGTTTGTTACTTATATTGTCTCAAAAGTACAATTACGGATACTAATGAGTCAATTAACTATAGATTATCCACCTAAAAGCATGCACTGGCCATATACATACCCTAAGTTTAAACCATATTCATTAAAATCAATAACAATGAAATAGAAGAAATTAAATTAAATAAAATAATAAATTAAAAGATCTCACAAGTTATGCCATGAATCAATAATCTTGACTTGCTTCACCATCGACCTAGGCAATGACTTGATTGGCTAGACATATTCTTCATAAAATAATGCAGAGAAAGTGAGAGAGAGAGAGCCCCCTCTCTAAAGAATAATAGATGTTCTATTTATACCTAAAGTCCTAATGTGTAAAACTACTAAGAATTGGTCTATGGAAGAGAGAAAATTGTTTTTGGGTGTTTTTTCGTCCTTGACACGTGTCAGGATCTCATTGGCTGAATTCTGGTGCTCGCTGACATGTCTGGAGGTGATTGGCGCTGAAGTGATGATCGGGCTGACGTGGCAGCAGGCGATTGGAGGAGAGTGGAGGCGTGACGTGCTTGAGAGGGGTGAGCAGTCGACACGTGGCGGCTGGGAGGCGCGGAGAGAAGCTCGCGCGAAACGTGCGAAGATGTGGGAGACAGCACCTGCACGCATCCCGAGGAAAATCGAGCAGCTGGAGGAGACGAGAAGCTTGCTTGTCCACGTGGCTGGACATGAGTGGTGTTGGCGGTGCTGGACAGACGACGTGGCGGTCTGTAATTGGCGAAAACAGCATGTGTTACGCGCCTTGACGAATCACGAATCGACACGTGGCTTCCTGGATGAATCACACGACGACACGTGGCACTGCTGTGTACATTTATCCCACTGTCGGCGTATATTTCGAAACTAACTCTCCCGGTATCCAATTAATGCAAGTAAATACTCTATTTTGAGTATTTTTCCGCCCCGAATCCAACCGTGCACTCCGTTTCACCTAAAAACTAAAAGTAAAAATAATTAGATATATATTTTATAAACTTTAACACTAAATTATATTAAAATAGACTATAAAATCTTATAAATACTGACTTATCAGCATTCTTGATGGCATGGTTTATTATTATTCTTCTCCTGTTGAGCTTTGCCATCATGATATCACCTTGTAGTTAATTTATTTGACTCTTTTCATTGCTTTATGTCTATTTTCATTGAGTATTAGAGAAAATGTGATATAAATAGCATGTTATTAGAATTAGATGATTTTATGAATGAACTTGTATTCTTCGTTTATCGTTCTTTGTAGCCTAGCCATCTTTGGAATCCTTTACTGAGTCTTTTATTGATAATAAAAGTAGTTTAAAAATCTAGGGTCCATTGCACGTTATAGAGTGGGCAGCACATGGGGTCACTAAACTTTAGGGATGTCGACACTCTCTATTATACTCGCACAACTCACGGCGTATGAACTGGGGTGTTCAACGAGTTTTGAGATAGATGATTTATACTTTTAGACACAGCTCTGTTATTTGAGGTTATTAGAAATTGATGATATATATATAGAGCACAGCTCCATATAAATAATGGGAAAAGGCTAAGTGACAGTTCTCACCGCCGACTGGACCTAGATCATACTGTTTAACTCATGTCAGTTTCACTTGTGTTACTGGTACTTTCTAACATCTTTACTTAGAGCATTCATTGGCTATCATTATGCTTTTAAATACCATTCATTTATATTGGAAATGTGAATAAATAAGTCAATTGGAAATTATTGTTATACTTTTGTACTCATCGTCATTTTTATGATGGTGGGTGTAGATCCATCGAGTAGTAGACCCGGTAAGGAGAAGATTGGTGACTACCTCTGAGCTTGGGAGCATGCTACTGTCTGACTTGCAGGTCTTTTATATTTTTTATATTACAATTATTATGTCTTTCATACTGTTAGGTTGTATATTGGGTTGAGCGTTAGTTCCCTGACTTTTGACTATCACTTTCTTTATATGTTCGCCACACATTTCATATGTATATTGTGATCGTTATTCCCTGGTTTCTATACTTAGGACTATTTAAGTGTTTTAGCTAAAATTTTAAAAGACTTCCACACAAATTCTGAAAAGACTTCCGCTAAAATTATAGTAAGACTTTAGCTAATTAGTGAAACTGTTAAATTTTATAAATAACCTTAAATGTTGTAATTGGTAGAATTAGTGCATTATTTATTTTGAATGCAATCAAGTTGGCATTTAGGATGGAAAGAATGACTAATACGTAGTTAAGTCCTACGGATCAAAATTAGGGCTTAATTATAGGATTAGGCCGAGCGGTGCCCTAGATTAGGAGAGGGGCCGTCACAATTAGTATCAGAGCCCAACGTTCTCGATAAGTAATACACAAAATTGAATAAGACAAAAATATTAGAAGTGAAAACTAGACGATCCTTGCTTAGAAACTATTTTGTTGGGAATTAAGTGAAAGTGAGCTAATTATATATACCTGTTAATTTCTTAATGTATATATATACGAGATATTCTACGTAGTAGCTGATACGAGTTTGTTGTCAACGTGCAAACATCGATGACGGACGCACGCAAGATCGGTGAAGCGGGTGTCGGCAGCAACCAGTCTCCTGCACTAGTGGAGGATCTTCAGCGGCTGGCTGAACGTGTCTCAACTCAAGGGCAGCAGTTGATTGATTTTCATACATTGATGACTGCCAGATTTGCTCCACGTACACCGACGGCAGCTCCCGACACCACCACTACTACTACTACCCAGCCGGAGCCCGAGCCTCCCACTACTACACTGGCGACTCTAGTGATATCGACTCTTCCGGTCATGGTTGTTCCAGCAGCAGAGATTGTTGAGGTGACGCCAACTCCCACACCTACACCTTCTATCTCAGCTGTCGTGATCCAGCTAGTGAAGGATTTCCTCAGGCTTTAACCGGTCTACTTCAATGGGGTTAGAGGCTTTGAGAAGATAGAGGGGTGGATACTATCTCAGGAGAAGCTTCATCAGATTTTGGGCATCTAGGATTGATTGTGCCTAGACTTGTCTTCATACACTCTATAGGCCAACGTTGAGGTCTAGTGGCGCACTATGATAGTGACTGACGGTGATTTTAAGTCATGAAAAACATTCAAGGAAAAGTTTTATCAGTAGTACTCCCCGCTTGCAGTTATGATCAGACTGAGGAGAGAGTTCATGAGCTTGAGGCAGGAGGCAGATGAGTCAGCTATGCAGTATTGTGATAGATACAGGTACTTAAGACAGTTTATCGAGGACTTAGTCCGGGATGAGATGGAGGATGTATAGCACTTTGAGGTTGGCCCGATAGTAGATATCGGTTATCACGTGGTCAGCATAGGTGCCAGGACACTTAGCGAGATATTTGAGTGCCCACTCTCACATAAGACTTACTACCTGTGTAAGGTTATTGACGGGACTGCTTCGAATCAAACCTCATCCTTTGAGCAGATATCAGAGTATGAGAGGAGACGACAGAAGGGCTAGGGTAAGAGGAGATGGAAGAGAGGTTCCCAAGAGTCAGGGATATTGGTACCACACAGAACAACCATACCCTACACCTCATACTATACCTCAACGCAGAGCTCAGGTAGCATACGCTCCTTGCCACCATCACTAGTCAAGCTAGAATTGCCAGCTCCAGAGAGATCTGCACACCTGACACTACCAGCAGCATGGTGGTCGAGGCTGAGGCAAAGGCCAAGAGGGACCCTGCTAGGGGCAAAGACTAACACAGGGCCAAGGGCATCAACAGATTGGGCCACTGTGTACCCACAGTAGGGCCGAGAGGGAGCTCACATGATAACTCAACCAGACATTAGTGCCACACTAGGACTCATTGAGGGTATGGTTTCTATTTCTGGTAGAGATTCATATGTTTTATTTGATTTAGGATCTACTATTTTGTTCATTGTCAGTCTCATGATTGGCATTTTAGGATTGACACAAGGATAAATTTTATCCTAATAGTCTAGTAGAGGGATGTTCGGTAGAGATAGGAATGGTAGAGTTGCCTGCGAATTTCAGAGTACTCGAGCTGTTGGAGTTTAATGTGTTGTTAGGGATGGATTGGCTAGCTGCATACCACCTCATATCGACTGCTACTGTAAGGTAGTGATATTTGAGATCCCATGGCATCTGACATTCATTCATAGGGGTAGTACTATGACGACCCCTCCTTTAATCTAGGGCACCACTCGACTTAATCCCGTAATTAAGCCCTAATCCTATCCTAGCAGGACTTAACTACATATTAGTCAGCCTTTACAACCCATTCATTTCGATCCTCATGTTCAGGATAAGTAATACACTAGTCCTATCAAATTATGAAATTTAGAGTTAATTAAAACTTTTTATTAAATTAGTTAACATTGGCGGAAGTCTTAACATTTATGCGGAAGTCATTAGTGATTTATGTGGAAGCTATTTAAGTTACCCTAAATGTGGAAAAACCAAGAAATGACATCACATGGATATATCATGAAGTCAAGTATAACAGTGTGAAAGTTATTATAAAGTCGGGAATCTATCACTCCGCCCCAAATATACAACTGAAACAGTATCTGAAAGACATAATATAATAATACAACAGAATATCAAAAAGAACCTATAGTCAAAACAGAAGTGCGTCATAATCTCAGAGATAGTCAAAGATCTTCTCCTTGCCCGGCCTACTAGTAGATGGATCTGTACGCGCCGCCATAAAAAGGACGATGAGTACAAGAAAATAATAATAATCCCCGATGATATATTTATTTCGTATTTCCAAATATAATAGACTGGTATTTAAAAACATATAAATAAAAAACACTGAAACATTTACACCAACTCAATAGTCAAGTCGACGAAGCAGGTAAATAGACTGGTATTTAAACCAACTTAATACTCAACTCAATAGTCAATAGTCAACTCAATAGACAGGTATTTACCTGTATATAAATAAGCAGGTAAATACCAGAGTTAAACAAACGATACTGACACTCGACTAAATAGTAGTGATCTAGGTCCATTCGGTAATGAGCCGTGTCACACCAACTCAATAGTCATAACCATAACCCCAGAGTATCGCACACAACCAAACATTCACACAGTCAAGCATCTCACACAGCCAAGTATGGCACACAGCCAAACATCTCACACAACGTGGTATTGCACACAACCAAGTAACATGAACCCACATCCCCAAGGACTCTAACTCCGTGAGTCGCACACACCCTGATCGAGTAAGGGACCTAGATACCAACAACTACTTTATTTATTAAAAAATGACTCGGTATAGAATGGTCGAGAAATAGGGACAAGCTAATAAACTAATCAAGTCAACTGCAAAGTCCATAGTCTCATTCATAAACCCTTTAATCCTAATAGCATGCTATTTAAAGCTCATTTACCTTTGAAAACATCAAACGAAGACAGAGCACACGAATGGAATCAATGAAAGCATCAACAAAACAATATTATAATGAGCAAGTTCAAAGAGTAAAGAATATCAACAAATATCATGATATTAGAAAATAAAGGCACCATATAGTCACAAAGATTGCCAATCAAACAGTAATAAAAGGAAATGAAATGCAATTTAAAGTATCATCGGGTATACATTTCACGCAGTATTCCTAGTCCAATAAGCCTTTCATCACCCAAACTCTTGCACCCGGACTCATGTATATCTCTCGAAGTTTGTTAGTGTCAATCTAGGTTATATTAGATGTACTTAGTCTTTAAATTAAGCGTTGAGAATATCTGACACCAAAACGATCCAAAGCAGCTATACAAATTACCATTATATAAATAGTTATATTACTTAATTTTGAAAAACTAATGGCTCTAATTTGTTCCTCCCTTTCTTAGCTTTCCAATGATATATGAAGCGTCAAAATCTGAGTTAAAATGAGAAAGTTATGGTATAAAAAGTGTTGCAGGAATCTGAAATCTTGTTGTTTAGGTCCCCAGCGTGCTGGCTAAAATTCCCAGAGTGCTGGGTGAAGAAAAAGTTGTTCAGATCCCCAGCACGTTGGGTGCAAAAACCCAGAATTTTTTGGTTTCTGCAACCCGAAATTGGCCAACTCCCAAGCCTTTGGATTCTTATTCTCAACCATCAGGGAATCCAATCACCTCCTCCACAACATACATACAACAGGCAATCCATATTTGCATTCAAACATCAAATTCTCATGGATTAAAACATGCATGATAGTGACAATGGGAAAGAACACTTAAAAACTGATTTTTCTAAATTTTGAAATCACAACTGATTTTTGAAAGTTAAACACTTTCCCAAGTAATTTTACACAAAGATTTCAAATATGAAATTAGCTTTCAAAAATAAACTCATTTACTAGCTCGAAATTTATCAAAACCATATTTACAAGAAAATCCCCATTTTTGGCAAAAACTTACAAAATCCAAAAATGGGACTTTAAATTTGGAAATCAAAGCTTAGGAAATGTTTCAAAATAACATTAAAATACTTTAGCATCATCCCCACCGAAAAACCCTTTCTTTTGGACTCAAAAATACTACAACTTAAAAGCATGAGGAGGAAGAAAAGTTACATAGTTGGTGTTGTTTGATGGAAGGTGTTTTATCCTTTGATTTATGCTATAAGCACTCCTTTAAATCTCCCAAGTTCTCCAGCAGGAGAGTTCTCTACAACTCTAAATTTCTAGCCAAAGACATGCATTTTGAAGCAATGTACGCGAAAATATGGTTTTTATAGTAGGGGTTTTTATCTAATGTGTCCATCCAATCTCTATGATATCTTGTGGCCATCCTTTACTCCTACTCTCCACTAAAATCTAGCCATGTAATACAAATGTGTGACACAAGTGTATGGTAGTATGTGCTCACTCAAATCTCGAGATAAGTCTATGTGTGTTGTATTTTCCAACCAACTATAGGATTCTAATTTGATTTGAATAATTATATAGAACCATATGCATTTTAATAACTCCATAATGCATATTAATCTTTACGCTTAGAGAGCACCGACTTTATGCCAAGTTCAACAAGTGCGCATTTTGGCTAAGTGAAGTCAAGTTTCTGGGGCACGTCATCAGTGATCAGGGCATTTCAGTAGATAGTGACAAGATTCGGGTTATTATTGACTAGAGAACACCCGAGTCTGTTTCTGATATCTGGAGTTTTCTAGGTTTGTCGGGCTACTCCAGTGTTTTGTTCAGGATTTCTCACTAATTGCAGCACCGATAACGAGGTTGACCAAGAAGGATATCAAATTTGACTGGTCACAAGGGTGTGAGGTTGCTTTTTGGGAGCTAAAAAAGCAGTTGACTTATGTGCCAGTTTTTGCATTACCGGTGACATGTGTTCTTGGTTTATATGGATGCTTCAAGCACTGGGTTGGGTTGTGTATTGATGCAGGATGGACACTAAGTGGCCTATCTATCACGGTGATTGAAATCTCACGAGGAGAGTTATCTAGTGCACGTCTTAGAGCTTGCGGCGATCGTGTTTGCACTGAAGGCTTAGAGTCATTACTTGTACGGTGAGAGGTTTGTGTTGTGACGACCCCAGTTTTCAAACCTTAAACTGGGCCCCGCTTGGCCTAGTCTTACGTGAAACTTTGAGCCCATCTCGATGAATCACGTAAGGTTAGTCAGCCTTTCCTTACCAATTAAAATTTATTTACTAGTTTATAACATTGATTAGTGAGCTATCATTAATATAGTGGAAGCAAAAGGTCAAACTAATCAAATAATCACAACCATATTAAAGTAAGACATCCTAGAGTGTGGAAACCCCGCATATGCATATCATCATCAATGATCAGTCAGATGAGAATAACATATTGATATACATGCCCAGAATCTCTCACATACCCAAACCCATATTCCAAGAACAACATATATAGATATACAATAGTACAAAAATAAATCACCTACTCAGTCAAAAGGAAAGACCTGCTCTAGTATCCTCAAAGCAAATGTCTAAGCTCTGGAGCCTTTCTCTTGCTGTACTATGGATTTGCACTCCGTCAAAAAAAAGAATGACGAGCCCAGATGAGTAATGCCAAACAGAATAATAATACATCATTTCAAAATAAATAAACATTAGTTCACATTCATGCTGATAGAAAGAAAGGAATAACGATCGCATGAACGTATAAGACTGTTAATAGATCAATCAAAACGTGAGTGTCCAAGTTACGAAATAGAATGGCAAGGAGTCTCGACAACAGTCGTTGAGTAGAGGTAAAACTTACAAGACTCGGGTTTAGGACGAGAACACAGCCTACCAGCCCTAACCCTTACTACTATGAGATATCCATAGACTCTTATAAGAGCCCCCAGCATACACTCGACTGAGAGATATCAATAGTGTCTAGATAAGAGCTTATATCACAGATAAAAGTAACCATAACTCCCTTGCCAGTGGACCACTCAACCAATAGAGATTTCAAAAACTATGTTGATAAACAGAGCAATAACAATAAATTAAAGCTTAAGAAATAACTGCAAAATTTCTCACTGGTTTACTTACATATAATCCAACTAATACGCACTCAACGGATGCCCGACACATCTCCTAAGACCTCTCGTGTGTCCCATCAATGTTCAAAATCCCAAATATACATTTAGTTTGAAATTCTCATTAATTACCCTTATTCTATCCAATTTCTATAATTTATTCGTTCACATAATTTGGGTCGAATACCCAGGTATTAGGTCGTATTCGGACCCAATGGGATACCCGAGAGATCCCTAAAAATTTTCAAAAATTTTATAAAAATTTGCCCCAGTGAACAGTGTCACGTCGCCGGGACGTCGTGGCGTCAATTGGCATGAACGGCGTCTCCACGGCGCTAAAACTAAGGCTCTCTGCCCAACACGTCGTGGGTGACGTCGTGACCTCATTGGTCTTGGTGACGTCCTCGGGGCGTGGGACCCTGAAGCCTCAGCCCAAGACACTGTGAGTGGCACCGTGAGCTTGAATGCTCACAGCGTCGCCATGGTGTCTTTGACGGCCCCAAATTCCACAATCCTAGAATCGGGCTTTGCCTGGCCTGGACCCACGTGAACTCCCGAGCCAATCTCGCGGGGTCGTGCGGGGCCAGTGAGCCTATCCTTACAATTCAATAATTTATTAAGCCTTAAAAAGTGAAGTCAATTAATTTGCGACTTATCAAAGTATATAGCGGAAACAATAAGTCTCAACAAATCAATTAACTTCTAAAGCTTCAAGTTAGGATAAATACCTAGGGTGTGGGAACCTCGTATATCATATATACTATGTAAATCAAGGAGAGTATCATCCAAATCATAAATATCTAACAATCTCTCAACCCATAACCCCATGTACAAATAAATGTAAGTAATTAATACAACAAAAAAGTCACTTATATCAGCAGAGAAGGGCCGCTTAAAGTATATCGCCTAACTGCACGGCCTTTCCTTTACTGCACTGCGGATCTGCACTCGGTCAAACACAAGAATGACGAGCTCAAGTAAGTAACGCCAAGCAGGAAAAACAACAAATATAGCATTTTGAATTAAATAAATGAACAATTAATTCATGCAGATAGAAAAGAAGGACATGGAGCGCATGAATATATAAAGATTGTGAATAAATAAATAAGCAATCGAAATTGAGTGTCCCGAAATACAAGAGAAAGGCACAAGTGATCCCGACCAATCAAAGTCGTTGAGTTGAGGATAAAATCTCCTCAAAGGCTAGGAGTTAAGGACAAAATCTCCTTACGCGAGTGCAGAGTCCCTAGCAATTTTATAGAGAACTCTCACCTCGTACATGTCATCACAAGCAATCACGTATCCCCAGCCGTAAACCCTGGTATAATACACTGCGAGTTTAGAATTTTGCAAGGATCATGCTTGTCACACTTGCCTTGGACAACTCATAAGAATGGAATGACAAGATGGCATTGAAACAATATCAATAAATAATTAAAAGCTCAACAAATATCAATCCAATCTAATCACACTCTCGCAAACTCCGACTCATCCCAACGTAGTTCCGTGTGCTAATAATCCTGATAATACAATTTATATCAATTTCCTTCATTTTCCTATGTTTTTCCTAATTTCTAGCTATTTTTGTCAATTTCACGCTTTTTGAGGCAAAACCTCTGACATAACATCTCGTAAAAACCTCGCATACTTCACTTTTCATAGAAATCCACAAATTTCTCTTTATTTAGTCAAAATATAATTTTTCAAAATTTTTCTTGAATTTTCCTTATTTTTTTGGAATTTATTTTAATTAAAATCCTATTAAATATATTTATTTGAAATAAATAATTACTTATTATTTTAATGGGTGGGTGGGTCCTAGGTCGGGTCTGGTTCGACTCGACTGGGTCGGGTCTAGACTGCCTTGACCAGGTCAGACCAGGACCCGGTTCAACAGGGTCAGGCTCGGTCAAGCCCAACCGGGTCGGGCCACCTTTACCCGGCCAGTTTCTTCCTTCCTGAGCCGCCTTATTCGCTGGAAATCCCAGCGAACAAGACGTTCTGTTTTTTTTTCTTTAACCACAATAACAACTCTATAATCCAACCACTATAATCATCTCTTATTCATCATCAATCATCACCAACAAAAATCCCAACGAAAATCACTTGAAAATTCCTTAAAAATTTACCAAAAATCCAAAACTTACCCAAATCAAACACAACCTTTGTAAATAACCTATTAATCGTCGTGGGGATCGTCGGGATGTTGAAAACTTCAAAGGTTTGACATGGCGTCCAAATCTCACTATGACGAAAACGAGCAAATTACGCACCAACGCGTAGAGAACGAAGAGGAGAGTAATAATCTTACCTCAGATCGTTTGAAACAGCCACTTCTGGCGCCGCTCTGGCCACACCAGTCTAGTGGTTGCTTGGAGAACAAGTTAGGGGAGAAGAGAGAGAAAAGATAGAGGAAGAGAAAGAAAGAGGGTGGGTTTTGGGTTTTTATACCCTCACTATAGCCTTTCTATCTCATCCCTTGTGCATCTGAACTCGAACTGCACCACACCCCGCACGTCTTGCACGCTTGGTCGTGACCACGTACCAATATGCATATAATTTTATAAATTTGTGTTTTATCTGTGTTTTTAGTGAGATTTGTCCCTCGGAGTACCAACGCTCGTACACAAACATCCTTATACGTTGGAACTTTGAAATTGCACAAATGAAATACAATATAATACAAACACCATACAAAACTAACGTACCTCCGTATCGACGCCCAAGATTTGATGACTGTATCACCAAGGAGGGCCCATGTACAGCTGGATTGACACGTGGCATAGGTTAGAAATTTTAGGGTCGTTACAGTCTTCCCAACTAACTGGAATTTTGTCCTCAAAATTAAAACAAAACTAAGGAAAGACTTACCAAATCAGAAGTGGTAGGAGAAACACTCGCGCATGTACGACTCCAGTTCCTGTATCAGCTTCTCGTCCTCGTGGTGCTGCCTTTTGACTAGGACTGATGGGATCTCCATGTTCCTCAGGGTCTTGACCTTGCGGTCCAAAATCTGGATAAGCTACTCGTCGTTTGTGACATCCTCCCTCAGGTCTATCTGGTTTAAATCAACTGTCGGTTGTCGGCCCTCCCTGGACCTATCTGGTCGCAACATCAAAATATGAAAAACAGGATGAATCCCTAACATCGAAGGTGGCAACTCTAGTGCGTATGCGACCTTGCCTACCTCCTTCACCATTCTGAACGGACCAATGAACCTTAGCGCGAGTTTCCTCTTGATCCTAAAACTTTTGTTACCCTTCAACGGAGACACTTTCAGATATACAAAATCCCCGACCTGGTATTCTAACTCCCCGTGATACAAGTCATAATACATCTTCTGCCTCTCTTGTTCACCCATCAATCTCAATCGGATCTGGCGTATCTTCTCTGTGTGATCTACCACAATCTTTGGTCCAATCGTTGCCACATCCTCGGGCTCTGCCCAAAAAGATGGAGATCTGCATAGTTTCCCGTATAATGCCTAAAATGGTGCTATGCCAATACTGGCCTAATAATTGTTATTATAAGCAAACTCACACAGATGAAGGTACTCCTCACAGGATCCACCATACTCCAACACACACATCCTCAAGAAATCCTCAAGAATCTGGATCAAACGCTCTTACGGCCCATTAGTTTGTGGGTGATAGGCGGTACTGAGGTTCAACCTCGTGCCAAATTGTGCCTGCATGCTCTGCCAAATCTGCGATGTGAACTGCGGTCCCCTATCAGACATGATTGATAACGATACACTGTGAAGTCGAACTATCTCTCGCTCGTATAACTCTGCCAACCTATCTACCTAATGTGTGATCAAGATCGGTATCAAGTGCGCTGACTTAGTCAATCTGTCCATAATCACCCAGACGCTATCATGTCCCTACTGAGATTGAGGTAGCCCATTGATGGAGTCCATTGCAATGTGCTCCCACTTCCACTAGGGAATGGGAAGTGACTGTAATAACCCCCCCGGGTCTGCGATCTCAGCTTTAACGTGTTGACAAATGTCACACCCTCGAACGAAATCTGCAACATCGGTCTTCATCCCTGGCCACGAGAAGAGTCGACGCACCTTTGCATACATCTTAGTCCTGCCCGGATGAACAATAAAACGTGAGCGGTATGCCTCATGAAGTATCTCATCGCGTAGCTCAGCCACTGATGGAATCCATAGTCGTCCTCTAAATCTCAGGCATGAGTCTGTCGACTGAATCCAATCTAGATGATCTGAACTATGTCTGCCTTTAGGAACTTCTGATACTTCTCATCAGCTTGTTAACCCTCCAGTACACTTTGAATCGACACTATTTGAGTCCTTATCTGCCTACAAATCATCACTCTAGTATCGATCGGGACATCATCGGAACAAATCCTCTCAACTGCCTCGAGCAAATCGTAATCGTGCGTCATGTGGCATGTAACAATTTCTTAGTCAACCCCTATGCGGCTCAATGAGTCTGCAACCACATTAGCCTTCCCCGAGTGGTACTCTAATGAAAAGTCATATTCCTTGAGGAACTCAAGCCATCGTCTCTGTCGTATGTTTAGCTCCTTCTGAGTAAAGAGGTGTTTCAAACTCTTATGATAAGTGAATAGAACGAATATCTCCCCGTAGAGATAGTAACACCAAATCTTTAGTGCAAAAACCACTGTCGCCAACTCCAAGTCGTGTGTAGGGTAGTTCTTCTCATGAATCTTCAATTGTCGGGACACGTAGGCAATCACTCTACCCTCTTGCATCAAAACACAACCCAAACCCATCTTAGAAGCATCGGTGTTCACCTCAAAAACCTTCCCTGACTTGGGCAAAACTAAGACTTGTGTGGTAGTCAGTCGTTCCTTCAATGTCTTGAATGTTTACTCACAATCGTCGTTCCATTGAAATCTGACCTCCTTCTTTGTCAACTGCATCATAGGTGTCGCAATTTTTGAGAAGTCCTGTATAAAAAGCCAATAATAACCTGCCAAGCCCAGAAAATTGCAGATATCTAACGCTGAACTCGGTGTAGGCCAATTGCTAACTGTTCTAACCTTAGTGGGCCACTGATACTCCACCGGTCCTAACAATGTGACCTAGAAATCCTACCTTTGTCAGCCAAAACTCACACTTACTGTACTTAACGAACAATTTGTGATATCTCAATGTTTGCAAAACTAACTTGAGGTGTTCATCGTGCTCCTCGCGAGTCCTGGAATATATCAAGATGTCGTCGATGAACACAATGATGAATCTGTCCATGTACTGTCTCAACACTCGATGCATCAAATCCATGAACATTGCTGGGGCATTAGTCAGCCCAAACGACATGACTGTAAACTGGTAATGTCCATATCGAGTGCGAAATGCAGTCTTCTCTGTGTCCTCTGCTCTAATCCTTAACTACTGGTACCTAGACCTCAGATCAATCTTTGAGAACCATAGCGAACCTGTAAACTGGTCGAACAAATCGTCGATGCGAGGAAGTGGATACTTGTTCTTCACCGTCGCCTTGTTCAACTGTCTGTAGTCGATGCATAGTCTCAAGCTGTCGTCTTTCTTCTTAAGAAACAACACCAGCGCTCCGTAAGGCAACATACTCGGCCGAATAAAACCTAACTCTAACAACTCATCGAGTTGTCTTCTCAGCTCATCTAGCTCTCTCGGAGCTATACGGTAAGGAGGAATAGAAATGGGTTTAGTCCCCGGGACCAAGTCAACTATGAAATCGATCTCCCTAGGTGGTGGTAAGCTTGGTAACTTCGCTGTGAAGACATCAGGAAACTCGCATACTACTGGTACGTCCTCCAACCTAGTCTCCACTCTACCCGTCATACTCAACATGCCAACAAATGTCTTTACATCTACGCTAGTGGCAACTCTACCCTATGGTGATCGGTAAGCTAGTCGAAATGCCCTAAAAGCTAAACTTCGAATGCCCAAAAATCTGAAATGTGATCCTCTTACTATAGCAGTGAATTTGTGAATGATAAGCACCCAACCAATTCATGCCCAGTAGTTCATCGAACTCTAGGAACTCCAATACTCTCAGGTCTACAGGTAAGGTGTGACCCTCTATCTCTACCGAACAATCGACGCACACTAGGTTTGGGTAAATCTTGTCCCCAATGGCTGTGCTAAGGATCAAGGGTCGGTCTAATCGAATAGGTCTCAACCTAAACTCGTCAACCATATGACCTAAAATAAAAGAAACTGTAGAACCAGAGTCAAACATAGTATGCATGAAACGCTACAAATGTAAACCGTACCCTTAATCAGATTCTATGTACCAGTCAAATCTGGTGCGGCAATGGCATGTACCTGCTCTCGGCTTTGTTGCGGCCCTCGGCCCAGTCGTGGATAAGTGCTGACGAAGTGACCCAACTGTCCGCACTCGTAGCATGCTCCCCTTTGTAACCCTGAACCAGACGGACCACAATGTCCCTGTCTCGGTGCCTGACCAGAACTCTATCCCTGGCCTTGATCGTGTATTTGTCCTTATCTGTATCTCTGCTCCTGACCACCGCCCCTGCCCTCAGTCCTCTGATGTTGTTATTTGTGCTTGCCTGCCTGAGTCAGCGGTGGCTGAACACTAGCATAACTCCGTACCGGAGCGAACAGTGTAACTGTTTCAGCAGGTGGAGATGCTACAGACGCTACACTCTGAGCTTGTTTCTATCCGACCATTGTTTGAACATCTTCCTCCTCCTACCATGCCCCAAAGTCTCCCCGACTGGGAAGGTGCTGATGAAGTAGCCTGTGCCCCAGTGCGTGTACTGACAAAGCTCTCACTAGCCATATCTCTCTCATATGCCGCATGCAATATGCTCGGAGCTGTCGTCACCTCCATCAAACCGATCGAGTGGAATAGCCCGTGTATAAAGTAATACGCCTGGTCGACGTCAGTGTTTGCTGCTCCTCCAGCATACTCCATCAGTCGTAGATATTGGTCCATATACTGCATCACGGACTTATCAGCCCTTTGCCAGATGGTCTGAAACTCGGTTATCTTCAAGTTATGGACTGTAGGTGGGATGTACTTCTGCTCGAATCTCCCCGTGAACTCAGCCCAATCCTTGGGCTTCCCTTTCGTGGCCACCGTAGTGCGCCACCAGACGTTGGCCTCTTCGAAAAATGAGGCGGAGGATATGCTCGGCTGTGTGTGGGCCGGTGTAACTAAAATGTCGTGAATCTTCTCGTAACTCC
Organism: Stephania japonica; assembly: GCA_039657345.1. NCBI lineage: Eukaryota > Viridiplantae > Streptophyta > Magnoliopsida > Ranunculales > Menispermaceae > Stephania > Stephania japonica. The sequence goes on from CM077559.1 coordinate 42,328,392, forward strand.
TTAATAAGATCTATGTTGCCTCCAGATCCATACCTCCGTAGAACTTCTCGGGCTGATGCCTCTGAAACTCCTTGGCCTGCCTCGTCTCTGGTGTAGCCTTAGTACCAGGAGTAGTTAGTTTACCAGGCATCTCTGCAACTGGTGTACCTGGTATCGATAGTATCACTTCCGTTTGAGTAGGCGATATAACCTCTGTCTGTACTATCGGAGATACTACAGTATCCGGCATAGCTGCAATCAAAGTAGAAGTTGTCAATGTCGCCGCTGTAGCTGGTGTACCAGTCTCCTATGCGGTAGGCAACTGGGAAGTAGTCGACGTATATGGTGTCGCTGTAGGGGGTGCTTTCAATAGTCTCAAGATCTCCTCAAGTCGATGATCCTAACTTATGATCCTCTAGTCCACATCTAAAACTCCTCCATACTGATGCCTTTGGGACTCGACGCCCCGGTATCATCACCAGAACTTAGTTAATCCACCATCGCTGTCTGCAATTAGGCAAATCCCCGAATCAGTGAATAACTAATCGATATTATAATAAATGCACCATCTCAAATATAACATGTATATTACAAGTTCCAATTCTTCCCCAACTCTCCTCACTTCCCAACTAATACTTAATTTAGGTTCATAAGGTTCCACTCTACTATCGTAACTTTCATTTTCCTATGTCTTAGTGGATTGTGATTAAAATTAAAAGTCTTTTATTCAACCTTTACGCTCTGACACCAACTGTGACGGCCCCAAATTCCATAATCCTATAATAAAAAATCGCCCAGCCTGGACCCGCGTGAACCCTGAGCCAATCCCATCGAGTCGCCCTCGGCCAACGAGCCTATCCTTACCATTCAATCATTTATCAAGCATTAAAAAGTGAAGTCAATTAATTTGCGAGTTATTAAAGTATATATCGGAAGCAATAAGTCTCAACAAATCAATTAACTTCTAAAGCTTCAAGTTAGGACAAAACCTAGGGTGTGGGAACCCTGTATGTCATATATACCATGTAAATCAAGGAGAGTATCATCCAAGTCATAAATATCCAACAATCTCTCAACCCATAACCCCATGTACAAAACAATATAAGTAACTAATACAATAAAAAAAGTCACCTATATCAGCAGAGAAGGGCCGCTCAAAGTATATTGCCTAACTGCACAACCTTTCCTTTACTGCATTGTGGATTTGCACTCGGTCAAACACAAGAATGACGAGCCTAGGTAAGTAACGCCAAATAGAAACAAAAATAAATACAACATTTCGAATTAAATAAATGAACAGTCAATTCATGCAGATAGAAAGAAAGGACAGAGAGCGCGTGAATATATAAAGACTATGAATAAATAAATAAGCAATCGAAATTGAGTGTCCCGGAATACAAGGGAAAGGCACAAGTGGTCCTGACCAATCAAAGTCGTTGAACCGAGGACAAAATCTCCTCAAAGGCTAGGAGTCGAGGACAAATACGCGAGTGTCGAGTCCCCAACAATCTAGTGGAGAACTCTCACCCCGTATATGTCATCACAACCAATCACGTATCCCCAGTTGTAAACCCTGGTATAAAACACCGCGAGTCAAAATTTTGCAAGGATCAAGCTTGACACGCTTGTCTTGGTCAGCTCATAAGAATGGAATGACAAGATGGCATTGAAACAATATCAATAAATAATTCAAAGCTCAAGAAATAATTGGAGTGTTCCTTACTGGTTTACTTACCTCAATCCAAGCTAATCACACTCTCGCGGACTTCGACTCGTCCCTACGTAGTCCTACGTGCTAATAATCCTGATAATACAATTTATATCAATTTCCTTCATTTTCCTATGTTTTTCCTAATTTTTGGCTATTTTTGTCAATTTCACGCTTTTCAAGGTAAAAACTCCCACATAACGTCTCGTAAGAACCCTAAATACTTCACTTTTCATAGAAATTCACAAATTTCTCTTTATTTAGTCAAAATATAATTTTGCTAAATTTCCAAAATTTCTTGAATTTTCCCTATTTTTTGGAATTTATTTCAATTAAAATCCTATTAAATATATTTATTTGAAATAAATAATTACTTATTATTATTTTAATGGGTGGGTGGCTCCCTGGTCGTGTCTGGTCCAACCCGACCAGGTCGGGTCTGGACCGCTCGACCGGGTCAGACCGGAACCCAGTCCAACCGGGTTAGGCCCGGTCTGGCCTAACTGGGTCGGGTCACCTTTCCCGACCCATTTCTTCCCACGTAAGTCGCCTTATTCGCTGGAAATTCCAGCGAACAAGACGACCTGTTTTTTTTTCTTCTCTTTTTTCTTTCTTTAACCACAACAACAACAACTCTACAATCCAACCACCATAATCATGTCTTCTTCATCATCAATCATCACCAACAAAAATCTCAACGAAAAACACTTGAAAATTCCTCAAAAATTTACCAAAAACCCAAAACAACCCAAATCGAACACAAACTTTGTAAAGAACCTATCAATCGTCGCGAGGATTGTTGGGACGTCGAAAAACCTTGATAAACTTCGAAGCTTCAACGTGGCGTCCAAATTTTGCCATGACAAAAACAAGCAAATTACGCACCATTGCGTAGAGAACGATGAGGAGAGTAAGAATCTTACCTCGGATCGTTTGAAACTACCACCTCCGGTGCCGCTTCGGTCACACCAGTCTGGTGGTTGCTTGGAGAACAAGTTAGGGGAGAAAAGAGAAAAAAGAGAGGAAGAGAAAGAAAAAGGGTGGGTGTTGGTGTGACGGCCCCAAATTCCCTTTGCATTTGGGCACGCCCGACCTAGACTCGTATAGGTCCCCAAGCCAGTACACGGCGGACCTGGCGAGTCTAGTCAGCCTGAAATCATTCAATTATACAATTTATGAAAGAGTTATTGCAAGTTTTACTCAACGAAAAGTAAATAAACTAAACATAAGGGAAATAACTCAATCAAATGGAAATGTAGGAATCTATATGTGTAGAAAACCACGGGTATTCATATACAATTCGATAAGCCGAGATACATGATGCCAATCTCATCAAAAATACCAAGTTCTATAATCCAAAACATATGTATGAAACGATATACAAGTAAGCAAAACATAAAAACCTATTATAATGTTTTCCAAGTTTAGTCGCTAATCCTCACAAAAAGTCACCTTGGCAGGGCTCCTTGCCTCTACTGCACTCCGCTCTATCTGCACCCACTGTCATAAACTAGACGGTGAGCAACTTGAGAAATTGAATGTAATGCCAGAAGAAGATAATAGTAATTCATGATATAACAAGTAAAGCAGTCTAACTATCATGCGGTAATAGAAAGACAGGAATTTAAATAGATCAAGTGCATGATAAACAGACTAGTATATATCAACCGAATTTCAAGTATGTGTTCTAAGGAGACAAAAGAGGCCCATAAGTGGTCTAAATCATAGCATAACGGCGAAAACCTCACGAGGTCTTCCCAGGCATCGACACAAGCGAAGGCACAGTTATGATGGGAGGGACACAAGCCTACCCACCCAGTACTCAGTGTCACACGGTCACTAAAGGTGGTCACACCCTCTAGTGCAGGTCCTAGTACTCTTGAGACGAAACACTTACGCCAAGAAACAAACAACAAGGAATGGAATGGAATACCAATAATAGAGCATAACGAATCTGAATAAATGATAATGAATCACATGACATTTTCTTACTGGCTTACAAATCATACACAAGCTTTAAGGCAAGTATACTTACCTGACTAATCACAACCCGATACCACTCCGAGACTCTAACGTGTTCCCCACGAGTTCTCGACTACCTGATAAAGGTTTAAATCCCGAATGTTGATTTAAGGTTAGTATCTCGTCTTAGGGTACTTCTCATAAGTCTGGTTTAAAACCATTAGTTAAGGCGACTCAAACCATTATGAAACAATCCATCTCTATGGTAACCATATACACGCTTCTATGGTTATTGTCCTTATCACAAAACTTATCCCTCTTTGGGCTCTTGTTGGGCCCATTTATCAAGTTTATACTCACCTAAGTAAGCTTTTTTGTGTGGACTCTTATTGGGCCTAAATATATAAGCCCATTCTTATATTTTATGCCTTTGTTTTGGGCTTCAAGTTATACCTATTGTATTAAGCCTTTATTGGGCTTTTATTTGGGCCCTAACCTAACCCATTTACATAACATTAATGTGTGTTATGGGCCCTCTTTAGGTAAGGTGTATGTTGGGCCCTTAGTGGGCCTTAACACAAGCCCACAATTAATATTTAAAATGTCCATACACTTCCTTGTTTTAAAATGTCCATATACAACTGTTGTGTACACCTATATATCACATGCACCCTACTGTTATGTGCACACAACACCGCACTGTTGTGTGCACCCCACGGTTATACACACCCCACTCACACACATACGTTTTCACTATTTATTTAATACACTTTATGGTCACACACCCCACACATGACACGCACTGTGTGCACCCCACAACATCACGCACCCCACTCAACTGTCCAACACACACAACATAACCGAACTTCTCAAACTGAAACCCATACACCCATACATCTAAGCTATTGACAATATACCCAACAGTTGTACATGGGGAGGGAAACCACCTTCGGCCAGCGGAGTCGTCGGAGGCTCACCTCCGATCAGCCTCGACCGGGGATGGTCCCACCAGCCACGACAGGCCCAAAAAAGTCGACAAAATGGTCCCAAAAACACCAAAAATAGTGGGCAATAACCTCCCTATCTCGTCGAAAAAGTCACCCATCCGTTGGACGTGAAGCTCTCTGGGAACGTCGAGACCCACATGGGTGGTCTATGCCTAAGTTCCCCATCGGAGGTGCCTCACGATGGCCGGACAGTGGGTATAACAGTGGGTACGATAGAGAGAGAGAAAGAGAGAGAGAGAGAGAGAGAGAGAGAGAGAGAGAGAGAGAGAGAGAGAGAGAGAGACAGCCGAGAGAAAGATAGCAGAGGGGTCGAGAGGTATATCTGCTCCGGTGACTGAGGTGTCTCCAGCCAGGGTCCGCTGTCCCAGCGCCGTCAAGGGGTGGTGATGACGGTCAAAGGGAGGAGGAGAGGTGTGACCGAGAGATGGAGAGGGGGAGATCAAGAGAGAGACGAGTCTCGTCACCGGCATCTGCCCTTTTTTGGTGGATGCCGAACACCACTGGAGTCGCCGAGGTCCGGTGGTTTGGTGAAACAGTGGATGGAAGTGGAGAGGGGGCCTGACGACTATTTGGAGAAGATGATGAATAATAGGGTTTGTTAGGGAACGTTATGTATATAGATGTGTTTAATTTGTCCAAATGACCTATTTGCCCTTCAATGTACTACTTGTACATTTTAAAACAGTTGCCCTTATGGGTCTTTTATTCCTTTATCACATCTCTACATACATACAAATCTCGATGCCAATCTCGTGGCTCTCCTCATTAAGCTCTGTCACTTTAAAAATTTCCATCTCATAGCCCGTATGTTGTGAAGCTATCCAACTCCCACGTTGGTATTGCGTTTCTTCGGTCAGTATTACTCCACAATTTGGTTTGTCGCGCCCATTTTCTCGCCACATCCCATCAACTAATTAATTAAATTATTAGAAAATTTATTTATTTGTATTTTAACAGTGTTTTAAATCCCCGTGTACCCGTAACCCAATTTTCCTACTCGTTCACCGACTTAATTGTCCGGTCACTCAAATACGAGTATAAATATATAATACACATCATCATTCACAAATAGCCAAATTTTTGGGTCGTTACAGTTGGATTTTTATACCCTCACCTCATCTTGACCCAACACGCATACCCCTGCGCCCATCTAATGGCTCAAAATCACACCATCCCACCTACTTAAGTGACTAAACTTGGTGACTTTAGTTGACTTGTTCCTCACTATAGCCTTTCTACCTCATCCCTTTGTACATCTGGACTCGAACCGCACTAGACCCCGCGCGTCTTGCGCGCTTGGTCGCGACCACATACCAATACGCATATAATTTTATAAATTTGAGTTTTGTCAGTGTTTTTAGTTAAATTTGTTCCACAGACTACTAACACTCGTATATAAACGTCTTTACCCATTAGAACTTTGAAATTGTACAAATGAAATACAATATAATACAAACACCATACAAAACTAACGTACCTTGGCGTCGACGCCCGAGATTTGATGCCTGTATCACCACGGAGGGCCCACGTACACTTGGATTGACACGTGGCATAGGTTAGAAATTTTAGGGTCGTTATAGCGTCCTGCCTAGAATACCTCTATAACGGGGTTTTTGACACCCCGCTTTCGTCACTGTGCTTCGAGCCTATTCTAACTTCGACCAAACATCCAATAACACGTTGAACCACCCTCGACTTTCGTCAAAACCCAACCAAACCATCGATTTTGCATAATTCATTCAAAAATTACCAAAAATCCCAAAAATTTAGAAAATTCCTAAACACCAAAACCACTTCACAAATCCTTTATTGATCATCCCATTCACTATAAATCCAGCAAAAGGAATTATAGAAACCCATTTCTGAAATCATTATCCTAACATCATTGCAATGAAAACACCCAATAATGGCGTCAAAACGTAGATGTATACGTGGAGAGTAGGAATCTCACATTTGATTTCGTGTTTGTGCGTTCCTAAAGTGTTAATCAGCATCGAAAATTCCAAAACCTCCACCACTTTTCAAGTTGATTCGTTGAGAAATGAAGAAAATGAGATGAGAAGAGAGAAAAGGTGATGGGGTGGCTTATATACCCTTCCCTTCATCTCTTATCACATACGGATCTCGAGGCCATCTTGTGACTACCATTCACTCCAGCCACCAACTCTAACACCAAATGGTGACTTTAATGTGTGACTTGTTTATCTTATTTGAGCCTTTTCTCATATAATACGTTCGTTTCTAAATCCGTTTTGAACCACGACTTGCTCGTCGCATCATCCTAAATGTACCAACATATCAAACATATTTTACAACTTTTATTTATTATTTATTTTGTATTTTTATAGTGTTTTTAATTCATTTAAGTTCCCCGAACTACTAATTACCCGACCAACGTTCGCCCGAAAACCCATTATTTCACAAAACCCTCGAGTCAAACCGTTCCCTGTACCAACGCTCACATTCAAATGTCCTCGCACGTTTGGGACATTGGAATTAAACATTTGGATAATACAATATAATACAAAACATCAAACACAAATAACATACCTCTGCGTTAACGACCGATATTTAGATGACTGTATCACGGCAAATGGACCCACGTATGACATAAATTGACATGTGGCACAAGTTAGAATATAGGGTCGTTAGAGTTTTCCCAACTAATTGAAATTTCGTCCTCGAAATTAAAACGAACTAACGGAAAGACTTACCGAATCAAAAGAGATAGGGAAAGTACTCGCGCATATAAAACTCAAGCTCCCACGTCAGCTCCTCGTCATCGTGAAGCTGCCACTTGACTAGGACTTATAGGATCTCCCTGTTCCTTAGAATCTTCACCTTCCTGTTTAGTATCTGAATAGGCTGCTCGTTATAGGTAATGTCCTCCATCAATTCTATCTGGCTTAAGTCCACCATTGGTCGCCTGCCCTATCTCGACCTATCCAATCTGAGCATAGAGATGTGAAACACAGGGTGAACTCCAGATAACTGAGGTAGCAGTTCCAGCTCATACGCAACTCTGCCTATCTGCTTCCCAACTCTGAATGGACGAATGAATCTCAGTGTAAGCTTCCCTCTGATCCCAAACCTCTTGTGACCCTTCATTGGAGACACTTTCAGATAAACGTAGTCCTCGACCTTATACTCTAACTCCCCATGATATAAATCATAATATCTTTTCCGCCTCCCCTACGCACCCTTCAGCCTCAATCTGATCAGGCGTATCTTCTCTGTGTGATCCACAACAATCTCTGGCCCAATAGTTGCCACATCACCTGGCTTTGCCTAGCAAGATGGACATCTGCACGACCTCCTGTATAATGCCTCGAACGGTGCCATACCAATACTGGCTTGATAACTATTGTTGTAGGCAAACTCACACAAATGAAGATACTCCTCCCATGAACCCTTGTACTCCAACACACACATCCTCAACATATCATCGAGTATCTGTATCAAACGCTCTAACCGTTCATCAGTCTGTAAATGATAGGCAGTGCCGAGATTTAACCACGTGCCGAACTGTGCCTGCATACTCTGCCAAATTTGTGATGTAAATTGTAGCCCTCTGTTAGACATAATCGATAAAGGTACACCGTGTAGTCGAACGATCTCACGATCGTACAACAAAGCCAACCTATTTACCCGATGTGTGGTGTAAACTGGTGAAAACTACGCAGACTTCATTAACCTGTCCACAGTCACCCAGATGTTATCATTACCGCGTTGAGATCAAGGTAAACCATTGACGAAATCCATAGCTATATGCTCCCACTTCCACCAAAGAATGTGAAGTGACTATAGTAACCCACTAGGTCTACGCTGCTCAGATTTAACTAGCTGAAAAATCTCAGACCCTTATACATAATCAGAAACAGCGGTTTTCATCCCTGGCCACCAAAATAGATGATGTACATCGGCATACATCTTGGTCCTGCCTGGATGAATCGTAAAACGTAAGTGGTGTGCCTCATGAAGCATCTCATCACGTAGCTCAGCCACTGATGGAATCTACAGTCGCCCTCTAAATCTCAGGCATGAGTCTATCGACAGACTTTAATTTGGATGATCTGAACTCTGAATGAACTCTAAAAATCTGCCATACTGCTCGTCAACCCGCTGACCATTTAGTACACTCTGAATAGAGACAGTCTGAATCCTCAACTGGCCACAAATCAATACTCTAGCGCTGGTCAGAATATCAACTAAAAACAACCTCTCGAGTGCCTCGAGCAAACCATACTCGTGTGTCATATGGCAAGTAACAACCTTTGAGTCTGTCCCTCTACAGCTCAACGTGTCTACAACCACATTGGCCTTTCCTGGGTGATATTCCAAAGAGAAATCATAATCCTTGAGGAACTTCAGCCAACGTCTCTATCTCATATTCAGGTCCTTCTGAGTAAACAGGTACTTCAAACTCTTGTGGTCAGTAAACAACACAAATCTCTCTCTGAAAAGGTAATGGCCCCAAATCTTCAATGAAAACACCATTGCCGCCAACTCCATGTCATACGTAGGGTAGTTCTTCTCATGAACCTTCAGTTGTCGCGACGCGTAGGCAATCACTCTACCGTCCTGGATCAAAACATAACCTAAATCGACCTTCGAAGCATTGGTGTTCACTTCAAAACCCTCCCTAACTCAGGCAATACTAGTACTGGCGCGGTAGTAAAACGTTCTTTCCAAGTCTAAAACGCATGCTCACAACTGTCAGTCCACTGAAATTTAACGTTCTTCTTCGTCAAGTGCATCATAAGTGCCGCAATCTTCGAGAAGTCGCATACAAATCGCCTGTAATATCCCACAAAGCTAAAGAAACTTTAAGTATTTGACATTGATCTTAATATAGGCCAATCTATAACTGCTCTGACCTTAGTAGGGTCCACTGACACTCCGCCATCACCGACGATGTATCCTAAAAATTCAATCTTCGCAAGCCAAAACTCACACTTACTGAACTTAGCGAATAACTTGTGCTCTTTCAGAATTTGCAACACCAATCTGAGATACTCCTCGTGATCCTCACGAGTCCTGGAGTAGATCAAGATATCATCAATGAATGCAATGACAAAACGATCCAAAAACTGCCTCAACACTCGATGCATTAGATCCATAAACATCGCTGGTGTATTAGTCAACCCAAAAGGCATGATTGTGAATTGATAATGCTCATATCGTGTGCGAAACGCTGTCTTCTCCCTATCCTCCGCTCTAATCCTCAGCTGATGGTACCCAGATCTCAAGGCTATCTTCGAGAACCACTGTGCTTCGGTCAGCTGATCAAACAAGTCGTCGTTGCGCGGAAGTGGATACTTGTTCTTCACTGTCACACTATTCAATTACCGGTAGTCAATACATATCGCAGGCTGCCGTCTTTCTTCTTGACAAACAGAACTAGCGCTCCCAGGGTGATATACTTGGGTAGATGAAACCCAACTCTAGTAACTCATATAGCTGACTCCTGAGCTCCTTTAGCTCACTAGGAGCCATCCGGTACAACGAGATCAAAATAGGTTTAGTCTCCGAAACCAGGTTAATAATAAAGTCGATCTCTATAGGCGATGTTAACCCAGGTAACTCTGCTGGAAAAACGTTAGGAAACTCGCATACAACTATTACCTCCTCTAACCTAGTCACTACTCACTCCGTCATACTCAATACGCTAGCAAACGTCTCAATATCCATGCTAGTGGCGACTCTACCTCTAGTGATAGGCAAACTTGTCGAAGTCCCATGAAAACTAAACTTCGGATGCTCTGGAATATGAAATATGACTCTTACTGAAGCAGTGGATCTATGTGTGATATGCACCCAACCAATCTATGCCCGGTAATGCATCAAACTTAAGGAACTCCAACACTCTCAAGTCCACTAGCATGGCATGACCCTCTATCTCTATCGAATAATCAATACACAACAAGTTTGGGTAAATCTTATCCCCAACAGCTGTGCTAAGGATCAAGGATCTCTCTAGTCTAATAGGTTTCAAACCCAAATCATCAACCATATGACCCGAAATAAAAGATACGGTAGAGCCCGAATCAAACATAACATGCATGAAATGATTGCAAATGAAAACTGTACCCTCAATAAGACTACGACTGGTAGTCGGGTCTAGTGTAGCAACCGCGTGAACCTGCTCCTGACTCTACTGCTGATGCTGTTGCTGTCCTCGGCCCAGTCGTAGACACACACTGATAAATTGGCCCAACTGACCACACTTCCAACAACCTCTCTGAGATCCTTGCCCAAACTGCGTCTGCTATCCCTGTCCCTGTTCCAGTGCCTGACCAGACCTTTGACCCTGTCTCTGGCCACTGCCTTTATCATTAGTCCTCTAAAAACATTGGTGCCGAGGACCTGATGGTGTTGGTTGCTGTGGTGAACTAGCCTAACTCCCAGTTGGAGCAGCTGGTACTATCGCTGTAGAAGGTGGAGACGCAACAGATGCTACACTATGTACTTGATCACTCTGCCTCTACTATCTAGCTCTCTTTCTCCTCCTATCACCTCTAGACCCTCCTACTAATTGTGAAGTTTCTGACAACGTCGCCGGTGCCCCAGTGTGTGTGCTCTTAAAGTTCTCACTAGCCATATCCCTCTCATAGGCATCCTGTAGCGTACTCGGAGCCGTCGTCACTACCATAGAACCGATTGAATCCAGTAGGCTGTGTACGAAATAGTAAGCCTGGTCGGCGTTAGTATCAGTTGCACCATCGACATACTATATCAGACTCTAGTACCGATCCATATATTGTTAACAGACTTTCCGGTCTGTTGTCTGATCGTCTGAAACTCGGTCCTCTTCCGATTACAGACCCTAGGAGGAATGTATTTCTTCTGAAACCTCTCTCTGAACTCAGCCCAATCCTTGGCCTTACCCTTCGACGCCACTATCGTGTGCCACCAAACATTGGCCTTGCCAAATAGACATGCTGATGAGATATTCGGTTGCATATGTGCTGGTGTAGCCAAGACCTTATAGATCTTCTCGTGGCTCCTTATAAACTTCTCCCCTGTCTCTAAATTAGTTCCCCTGTGGAACTTCACTGGCTAGTGTTTCATAAACTCTCAAGCCTGCCTTGCCTCAGGCGTCGCTCTAACACCAGTATCAGTCAGCGTGCGCAGCGCATCCTCAGCTGGTGTCTCTGGTGTATGAGGTACTACCTCTGTCTGTATAGGTGCCTCATCAGTCACTCCTGCTCCTATAGTAACTGTGGGTGCTGCTGGTGTGTCCTGAACTGTAGAAGCACTCCCAACTTGAGCAACTGGGGCTGTCGATATACTAGGTGATCCTGTCGCTTGAGCTCTCAATAGTTTGAGAATTTCCTGTAACAACCGATCATGAGACAAAATCCTCTACGACATGCCATCCAACTGGCCCTGTACGTGACCCGTACTAGGCTGATCGGCCATCACTATCTGAAAAAAAAAGTGATTCTCACGATTAGGACATAGCTATCGATAATAAAATATACAACAATCAAATAGCTCATAGTCCAGTTTTAATTTCCCAAACTCTCCTCACTTCCCAACTAAGACTTAAGTTAGGTTCATAGGGTTCCACTCTAAGTCAACCATTCATAACTTCCGCTAATAAATGTCTTAATGGCTTGTGATTTAAATCAAGAGTCGAATATTTAAAACTTCAACTCTGATAGAAACCATGAGGGCCCCAATTTTCAAACCTTAAACTGGGCCCACCTAGCCTAGTCTTACGTGAAACTCCGAGCCCGTCTCGACGAATCATGCAAGGCTAGTTAGCCTTTCCTTACCAATTAAAATTTATTTACCAGTTTATGACATTAATTAGTGAGTTGTCATCAATATAGCGGAAGCAAAAGCTCAAACTAATCAAATAATCACAACCATATTAAAGTAAGACATCCTAGAGTGTGGAAACCTCGCATATGCATATCTTCATCAATGATCAGTCACATGAGAACAACATATCGATATACATGCCCAGAATCTCTCACATACCCAAACCCATGTTCCAAAAACAACATATACAGATATACAATAGTACAAAAATAAATCACCTACTCAGTCAAAAGGAAAGACGTGCTCTAGTATCATCAAAGAAAATCTCTATGCTCTGGAGCCTTTCCCTTGCTGGACTGTGGATCTGCACTTCATCAAACACTAGAATGATGAGCCCAGGTAAGTAACGCCAAACAGAACAATAATACAACATTTCAAAATAAATAAATATTAGTCCACATTCATGCTGATAGAAAGAAAGGAATAAGGAACGCATGAACATATAAAATTGTAAATAGATCAATCGAAACGTGAGTGTCCGAGTTACGAAATATAATAGCAAGGAGTCCCGACAACAGTTGTTAAATCAAGGTAAAACCTACAAGACTCAAGTTCAGGATGAGAACACAGCCTACCAGTCCTAACCCTTACGACTGTGAGATATCCATAAACCCGGATAAGAGCCCCCAGCTTACACTCAACTGAGAGATATGAACAGCGTCTAGATAAGAGCTCATATCACAGATAAAAGTAGCCATAACTCCCTTGCTAGTAGACTACTCAACCAATAGAGATTTCAAAAGATATGTTGATAAACAAAGCAATAACAACAAATTAAAGCTCAAGAAATAAGTCTAAAAGTTCTCACTGGTTTACTTACCTGTAATCCTACTAATACGCACTCAACAGATCCTCGATACGTCTATTAAGACATCCCGTGTGTCCCGTCGATGTTCAAAATCCCTAATATACATTTAGTTTGAAATTCCCGTTAATTACCCTCATTCTATCCAATTTCCATAATTTATTTGTTCACACAATTTGGGTCGATTACTCGGGTATTAGATCGTATTCGAACCCATTAGGATACCCGAGAGATCTCTGAAAGTTTTCGAAAATTTTATAGAAATTTGCCCTTGTGAACAGTATCACGCCGTCGGGATGCCGTGGCGTCAATTGGCTTGGGCGGCGTCTCGACGGCGTAAAAACTGAAGCTCTCTGCTCAACACGCCGTGGGTGACGCCGTGACCTCATTAGTCTTGGCGGCGTCCTCGCGGCATGGGACACTGAGGCCTCTGCCTAAGACGCCATAAGTGGCGCCGTGAACTGGAATGCTCACGTTGTCCTACCCAGAATGCCTCTATAACGGGGTTTTTGACACCCCGGCTCACGTCGCCATGCTTTGAGCCTATTCTAACTTCGACCAAACATACAATAATACGCCAAACCACCCTTGGCTTGCATCAAAACTCGACCAACCATCGATTTTGCATAATTCATTCAAAAATCACAAAAAGTCCCAAAAATTCAAAAAATTCACAAACACCAAAACTACTTCAAAAATCCCTTATTGATCATCCCATTCACTCTAAATCCAGCAAAAGGAATCATAAATACTATTTCTAAAATCATTGTTTCAACATCATTGCAATGAAAACACCCAAGAATGGCATCAAAATGTAGATGTATATGTGGAAAGTAGGAATCTCACCTTCAATTTCATGTTTGTGCATTCCTAAGGTGTTAATCCACTTCAAAAATCCCAAAACCTCCACCGCCTCTCATGTTGATTCGTTAAGAAATGAAGAAAATGAGATGAGAAAAGAGAGAAAAAGTGATGGGATGGCTTATGTACCCCACCCTTCATCTCTTATCACACACGGATCCCGATGCCATCTTGTGGCTATCATTCACTCTAGCCACCAACTCTAACACCAAATGGTTACTTCAATGTGTGACTTGTTTCTCTTGTTTGAGCCTTTTCTTGCACAATACGTGCGTTTTTAATCTGTTTCGAACCACGACTCGCTCGTTGCGTCGTCCCGGACCAACATATCAAACGCATTTTACAACTTTTATTTATTATTTATTCTGTATTTGTCAGTTTTTTCAATTCATTTAAGTCCCCCGGACTACTAATTACCCACCAGTGTTCGCCCGAAAACCCGTTATTTCATGAAACCCCCGAGTCAAACCATTCCCCATACCAACGCTCACACTTAAACATCCTCGCACGTCTGGGACATGGGAATTAAACATTTAGGTAATATAATATAATATAAAACATCGAACATAAATAACATACCTCGTCAATGACCGAGAATTGGACGACTGTATCACAGCAAATGGACTCACGATGACTTAAATTGATACGTGACACAAGTTAGAATTTAGGGTCGTTACATGTATTGTTTACCGACCACCACAGTTTGAGATACCTATTCACTCAGAGGAGATAACGAAGATGGCTCAAGTTACTGAAGGACTACAACTTCGCTATTGAGTATCATCCGGGGAAGGTGAATGTCATTGCTGATGCGCTGAGCAGGAGCAGCATCGAGAGATAGACTGGACTACAGCATATGACATATGAGCATTGGTTGTTTGAGGCTGCGTCGGTGTTGTGTGTAACATAGTCTATTGCTGAGCTACACATTTGTAGCCAGATGCAAGTTCCCACGGTGTCTCTAGAGCGAGTTGCTGAGTTGTAGAGAGCTGAGGGCCGGTATTTACATATTAATGGACTAGCTTAGGATCCAGGGTGCACAGAGTGGTCTGAGGGTTCAGACGAGTGCTTGAGACACAGGGGTCATTTGTGGATACTGGATGTAACGGAGCTCAGGGACAGTATTTTCGAGGTCACACATCGATCGTGATTTACAGTTCATCCTGATCGGACTAAAATGTATCACGACATACAACGATTGTTTTGGTGGCCAGGGATGAAGGCTAACGTGGGGAGATACGTTCGGAGTTGTCATATTTGCCAGCAGGCGAAGGCTGAACATAAGAGACCAGTTGGGTTGCTACAACTGCTGCCCATTCCTCAATGGAAATGGGAACACATGACCGTCGACTTCTTCAGTAGCCTACCACAGACTAAGAGGAGACACGATGTAGTTTGGGTAGTTATCGACAGGTTGACGAAGTCTGCACACTTTATACCAATCGTCATAAGATATTCAGTTACACAGCTGAGCACTATCTTGGAGAAAGATATTGTCATATTGCACGGTATACCGGTCTCCATTATTTCTGACAGAGATCTGAGGTTTACTTCAAGTCTTTGGGAGAGTATGCAGGAGCAGTTTGGCACTCGACTACAGTTCAGTACTACGTACCATCTTCAGAAAGATGGGCAGTCGGAGTGGTTGATTCAGATTCTCGAGGATATGCTCAGGGCTTATGTTCTACATTTTGATGGATCGTGCGAGGATTATCTGTCATTGTGCGAGTTTGCGTACAACAACAACTATCAGGCAAGTATCGGGATGCTACCGTTCGAGGCACTATATGGTAGGCCTTATAGGTCACTAGCATGATGGGCGACACTGGATGATATAACGGTTATAAGACCTGAGGTTGTTGTGGATCACACTAAGAAGGTAAGACAGATTAGGTAGAGACTTCGAGTGGCATAGGATAGGCAGAAGAAATGTAATGACTCATTACTTTAAGTAGGTGATTAGTGTTAATACAAATAATAATTAATCCGAGTTAGGCTCGTGGTTAAGCCCGATTTATCTTGATTAATGTGTGCGTGGAATTGTGTGATGTATTGTGCTTGTTTGGTGTGTAATAGTACGTATATGTGAATAAATGAATAATCAAACTGACGAGGGAATGCCTAATACCATGTATGGGTATATATTTATATATATATATTATGGATATATATAAATATATATTAAAATAGAAAATAATAAAATAATAGTAAATTGTCGGGCGCATAGTGATATGTGGGGTCACGAGTGACACGTGTAGAATGTACGGTGGTGTGCACGCCTGAGAGTTCTCGTTGGCGTGCTAAACGGAATTTTAGGCGCAATATATCGATAAATATATATTTATATATAAATAAGTATATATAAATATATATATATATATATATATATATATATATATAAACAAATAAGAAAAATGTAAAATTACCATGAAGGGTAATTGCCAATCAAAGTAGAGGGGATAGACTTGGCGGTATTTTAGTAATTTCCCAAGCCAACCGCTTTCTTCTTCAATATAAGTTGAAATAGAGAGAGTGAGAAGCCGAGAGATCACGGAGGGAAATAGAGAAGTTGGAGCTCGTGGAGCTGAGGAGAATGAGGATGGTGAGCTCGCAACGCCAAGGTGAGTGTGTGTTGTTGAGTTGTTGTTATTGTTGTTGTTGCAGTGGTGTGCGTGGGTGTGTGCCATTGTTGTGAGGGTGAAGAGCTCGGCCATGGAGGAAGCCATGGCCGAGGGAGGAGACAGTAAGGGAGTAGTCTCCCTTGCCAAACCGAGTTGGGGTTGGGGTTGGGAGCCAACCCCAATAAAAAAAAAGAAAAAAAAAACAGAGCAGACGCTCTGTTCTCATGAAAAAGAAGAGGTTGAACCGGGCCGGTTCGGCTCGGTTGAGCCAAACCCGGTTCGGCCCCGTTCAAACACAAACCAAAAGAAAAAAAAGAAAGAAAAGAGAGAAAATGGAAAAGAAAATCCAAAAAATAGGAAAAAATAGTATTTTGACCAAACAAATAGAAATTGTGGGATTTCTATGGAAAATGAGAAATTCGAAACTCAAAGGAGACTTCATACCAGGGTTTTACCTCGAAAAGTGAGAAATGGTCAAATTAGGTTAGAAATTAGGTCCCGAGATTCCGAATTCGAATGGAACCAATTTAGGAATGTTAGTAAATAAGTATGTGACTTAAGTTGATAATAGTTGGTCTATTTTAGGTAATGGATCGATGTAGAAAGGTTTGAGGACTCCGAGAAGTCGTACAAGTCAATAAAACATAAAAAGTTCAGGACAGGTAAGTGGGACTCGTAGCTTTTATCAATTATGCAATGTAAAATAGTATTATTAGAGCATGTAGTGTACTAGACTGGGAATGGGGCAATGTACCGTGATTTGACTTTGGTTTTACAAAAATGTTTTGAATGAAAATGGAATTTGGAAAGAGGTTTGGCAGGACGGATCGGCCTGGGGTTTAGAACTGTGATGGGGTGGCTTCCATCACTGCGCCCGCAGAGACTTAGGAATTATTCCGATCAATGCTTTCCTATTGAGTTTGCAGCTCATCGGTCATAAACTAATCAGATGAGCAGTGATTGGTTTAGTGATGATGAGGGAGTGCGACTCTATGTTTTTATGAGTTGGCTGCACATTGACAAGAACTGGTTAGATGCCCAGTGACTGGTTCTTGATGATGTGAGAGAGCAACTCAATTCAAGTACGGATATTGGAAATACAAATCATGGGTACATTGCAATAAACCAAGGAACTTGAATCTGTTATGTATATTGTTTATATTGATTCATATGCTCCTTTAGATATGCATTTGATTCATGTTGTTATACATTGCTTTGGTATTAATTGGTAATTGATGGTTGGTATGAGAGTCACTTACTGAGCATGTAGGAGCTCACCCACTTTAACATCTTCAGGTATGGATGTATGCTAGAACTTGGAACTCAGGAAAGGAGAAGACCAGGGGTTTAGTATATTCTCTACGGTGCAGTGAGTTTCCTTGTTACATATACAAATTGTATTGCTTTATAATTTATAATAATTTGGGTGGGAATACAAGCTCAATACCGATGATCATGCTGGTATTTTATATATTGTGCTTTATCGAAAAGTTTTAAATTTTCTGCTACGTTATTTTATGGTTTTTTATTAAGATCAATATGTACAGGTTGTTGTCAAGAAATGTGGTAAGGTTGCTGGCTCTAATTAGGTCCGATCTGGTTGATCGCGGCTTAATTAGTGTTTCAGGACGAATGTTCTTTAATTTAGATTAGGGGATGTTACAGTTGGTATCAGAGCCAGGGCTTTACAAACTTAAGGTATTATTGGTCTCGAAGTAAGAGACAGTTTTGATATAGTGTGATATTAGAGATTGGTTGGTGAAGCTTGGCATGATTATTTCACTGATCAGTTAATGGAATAACTATGATATATATTAGTATCAGAGACTGAGGTTATCACTTTCGAATAGATTCAAATGGTTTGATAACTCTAATACATAAGGATTAATGCCTAAAGTTGTACCTGTATATTAAAATGGAAATTTAGGTTAACTGACTTGGAGATTGGTTCTCAAGTCAGGGATAACCTAGGACTAAATAAACGGTTTTTATCGATGTTTTAGGGGATAATGAAAGATAAAAGCTTGAGACATGTATTTTTGAGTTTATATTATATCTATGCGATAGATATAACAGTACTGTCTTGCCTAGGATTGAATCTGAAAGTCTTATCTCATATCTATGATTTGGTAAGTCAAAAGAAAATTGATGGTGAGGATTCTTGGGAACTTGGACTTCAGAGATAACGAGATAAGGGAAGACAGTGAAATGATAATAAGATGGTTTATATCCATCTATTTCTTATGAGATGAGAATGTTTAGATATTGACGGTTAGGGTTGTACAACTCTAAACCTACTAATATAGATATGGAAAGGGAAGAGTTTAGATATAACTCCTCAATGGAATAGTCTTTAATGGTTTGTATCCTCATTGATATTGTCTGATGAGAAATAATCAGTATGGAAGGAACGATGGGTTCTGGATTTAGAGACATAGGTTAAATGGGATGATTGTAAAAGGTGAATGAAATATGAAATGATTGACAATAAAATTCAAAGGTGATGAGTCACTTTTGAGTAGAAATGATACTAGTGTTGAGATTAGTTAAGTGGGATGAAAAGTCATGCAAAGAAGAAAATTAGTGGGAAATGGTAATGAGAACCTAGTTGATAAGAAAGATGTTGTTGCGATGTAACTGCACGTACTAACAGTATGATAATAAAGAAGCCTATCAGTATAGTTGAGATATAGTTGCATATACTGAAAGCAGAATAGAAATGGCTTATTAGTGTTGTTGTGGGTAACTATACTCACTAATAGAGCAATAAAGAGAAAGGAATGATGATGTGGAAGAACCATACATAGAGAAATGAAATGTGAGGATACTAGATTGAGGTGTAGCTCAATGTTTAGATGGTAAGGAAATGATGAAGTTACTCTAAAAGTGAACAGTTACAACAAGAGTTAAGAGTTGAAGGATTTGAGAGAAATTTATGTTTTTGATCAACTCTATCTTGTTGAGGAAGTAGAATCACTTGTAAGGTAAGGGTAAATTGAAAATAAAAGTGGAAGGTGAGTAATAATTGCATAAGCCTAAGGACTGGAGAGGTCAAAAGTACAGGTTTAACATCAAATTATTTAAGAATTTTTCGAGGTATTAATACAAAAAGATTCATAGATATAACCCTCTTGTCATCAGAGATATCTGATGTAGATAGGAAGTGTATCGCTCATGTAAGTTTAGAAAAACATAGCAATGAGCTAGTGATGTGTTTAATTTGATTTTTTAGACTAGTACAGTCTAAATTGGGGAGAATGAGTTGTCAATAAAGTTAAGGATTGAGAATCCAGAGAATGATGTACAATACTATGAATGAATTGGTAAATAGTATATCAAGAGGTTGGTATTGACTGCAATATATGATGGAAAATGTTGAAATTTATAAATTCTGTGAATGTAAGATTGTGAATTTAAGGTTTCAAGTAATGTGTTTAGCAGAATTGCTTGGAATTTTATCACAACTTAAGTTAGGAATTTATCAATTACTTAATTTTGATACCAAACCAATGATCAATTATATTTTACTTTGAGGTATTATGAGAATTGTATGAGTCTGAGGACTCAATTTAAGTGATGAGATTACTTGAATAAAAAATTATGAGTGAGTGATTGTTATTTTTCAGAATTGACAACTCAAGTTGATAACTGAAATGAAACCAATCATTCTCAAGTGCTGACTGAGATTTGGTTGTCATTGAGTAAAGATCATAATTGAGAAATATAGTCAAGTGGTAACTTGACAATATGAAAAAATTATGGTGTAGACCATAGAAACTTACTAGAGCTCATGCGATGTTTAATAATAGAAAGATGTAGAGTTGTTGAACTCTATTAAGATAAGATCATCATTAAGTTGACAATGATGACGAATATAAAAATAGTTAAAACTTTACCAAAAGCACAAAGTATTGTTGCAGAGTTATGTGGAACTCTAACAATAGATTGGCATATACCAAAGTTGTACGTGCAATGGTTAAGTTCAACTGAAAACTACTTGGATATGTGTTGAATCTTAAATTATGAGTCAAGGGATTTGACTGAGATTAAGACAATTGAAGAGTTGTCTTATATTCAACACAGAGATAGAAAAGTTGTGAAACGTGAAATGATTGAAGGATACAAACAACTTATACATATAACTGTGATATAGTTGTATTGTATATTCAATTCACACTATAATGGAATGAGGATGAGTTGTACATGATACAAAGGATGTCTTGAGGAAATTGAAATATAGTTTAACTACAATAGTTGCTTAATTATACGTGGATTACAGAAAAAGTTAGAGTTAGAGGTGTATCTTAATATTTTTATCCAAGTAGTTGTCTGTTGACACAATAAAGCAAGAGATTGTAGTAAATATATTTGATATAGTTCATGAGGAACTAATGTAAAATAATTGTGTTGATAAGAGTGCCAAACTATTGTAAGGCATCAACTGACAATGAAAAGTTGAGAATATGTACTTTAAACATTGGATGAAATGAATTGCAAAAATAAGTCTTAGAAGAAAGACTTGAAAAATGATAAGATAGGGATGATGATCCCAGTATTAGTATGAATTCAATTGATTGGATAGAACATACAAGTTCATTCATTCATTAATATGAAAGTTGTTTAGTTATTCCTAAGATTAGAATATCTTAGAGGAATCACTAAATAATGGATGAAAAATTTTGAGAACTAATAAAACTAGTAACATGTGATTTAAGGGAAGCTTCAAACTATGAGAGTTTGAAGAGTATAATTATGCCAGAGTGAAATAAATTTGTGATGTAATGAGTTACTATAATGGAAAAATAATATATTCACTCTGAAGAATCACCCATATAAAGTGATTGATAATGGTTAATACTTGAATGAAAGAAAGGGGTATGAGGTGTAATTATAATAGGAACTTCTCAATATTATCTCATCAAAGGGATATATAAGATTGATGAATAAGGGAAGTCTTGCGCAGGCATATCATCAATTGAGAAGTTGAAATTAATAATTACCGGTCCTTTCTTTGAAGTTCAGAATGAGACTGAACTCAGTAAATGAATGAATGAATAGGTGATGGGATTGATTAAGAAATCTAATTGGAACTACTCAATGTATTAGAGATTGATTATGAATGAGTAGTGTGCATATTAGCTGTTTTAATGGAAATTGTGCTGGACGAATTAAATTCTGAAATGAAAATTTGATTCGAGAGGAAAGTTAGGCAAGAATAATTCTAGATATCTTATGAATCTCTTTATAGTATTGATATATGCAATGTCATATAATATTTGAATGGGTTTAGATGATGATATATAGGGAGATTATAAAGAGATATGAGATGTATTTAGTAGGTGATATTGAGTTATGAGACTTAAAAGTTAGGTAGATTCTTATCTATACCTGATAAAAAAAAGAAACATAATTGTAGATATTGTTATGTGAAATAGACGTCAGCACAATGAATTATAGTTGATAAGGGAATTTAGTCTGCAAGATTCTTGCCAATGAGGGCATATGTTAAGCTCGAAAGAATTAAGCAAAATAGTTGTATGGGAGATATGAGATGGTATGATATTAATAATATTCCGAATAGAGATCCGAGACTTGCTTTCACTGAGGGAAGAATTATTGATATAAATTGAAAACCAGTCTCAATCTTGATACAATATATTTCCTTCGTGTTGACGAAAAGATTGTGTTACTAATCCTAATTCAACGAGTATGATTGAGCTTGTGTCTCATCATGATAATCACTGAAAGAATCAATTTAACTATGTGAGTTCTCTAATGATCTTAGTAATCCGAGGGGTTACAGAATGAAGTATGCTCTTTCTTATTCTACCATAGGAGTGAAAGATAAGAATGAGAGATACTATACTAGAATGAATGAAGTAATAAAGAACTACACATAGGAAATAGAGCAGACTAGATAAAGTATAACTACAATATAAAGGAAACAAAAAATATAAGGATAAAGTTGTAGTGTATAGATTGACGGAATTTATAAGTTTCAAGCAAGTATCGAAAGAAAATGATGAGAATGTTCTATGGTTGACCTTGCCATTCATGGGTGGAATGGAGGTAGAAGACACACATATGTTGACCTTGCTGTTCATTTATGGTGGACAGAGGTAGGAGACATGATGCACACATATTTTGACCTTGCTGTTCATTTGTGGTGGACAGAGGTAGGAGACATGATGATTGTCGGCCTTGCCTTTCAGTCTTGGGATGAACAGAGGTAGGAGACACGATACTATTGATCCTTAGTGGACTCGTCAATGCTTGAGCTATAACAATCCTTAAGAAAAAGAGAAAACGTGACAAATAGCATAGGTTATTGGAGGTATCAAAAGATAAATGGGATCTTTTGGGAATCTCACCTATGAACAGGCTATAGAGATTCGGACTAAGTGAAATTAATGGAATATTATAATTCACATTTCATTAAACTGAAAGAGAAGAATGAAAGTTGAGATAAGCTTGGTGCTAGTATTATAATGATGCAATTATATATACTAGACAAACGAGGAATAGGAATTATAATGGAATAATGAATCTCATTACTCTTCGAAATTATTAGTGACTTGTACGTACCCTTAAATTTTGAGGTCGAAATTGTTGCTAAATTGGGGGACTGTAATGACCCGTGACTTTAAGTAGGTGATTAGGGTTAATCCGAGTTAGGCTCGTGGTTAAGTCCGATTTGTCTTGATTAACGTGTGCGTGGAATTGTGTGATGTATTGTGTTTGTTTGTTGTGTAGTAGTACGCATACGTGAATAAATGAATAATCAGACTGACGAGGGAATGTCTAATACCATGTGTGGGTCAAGGAGGACATACATGAGACTCGAGATAGCGTTGACGTCCGAGTGTACTCATTGAAGTAAATTACGTAATTATAGGCATAAATATATATATTTATATATTATGGATATATATAAATATATATTAAAATGGAAAATAATAAAAAAATAGTAAATGTCAGGCACAGAGTGATACGCGGGATCACGAGTGACACACGTAGGATGTATGGTGGTGTGCACGCCCGAGAGTTCTCGTTGGCGTGCTAACCGAAATTTTAGGCGCAATATATCGATAAATATATATATTTGTATATAAATAAGTATATATAAATATAATTAATAAGTCAGAAAAAGGTAAAATTACCATTAAGGGTAATTGCCAATCAAAGAAGAAGGGATAGGCTTGGAGGTATTTTAGTAACTCTCTAAGCCAACTGCCTTCTTCTTCAATATAAGTCGAAACAGAGAGAATGAGAAGCCGAGAGATCATGGAGAGAAAGAGAGAGCGAAACTCGTGAGGTAGAGGAGATCGAGGACGGTGAGCTCGCGACGCCAAGGTGAGTGTGTGTTGTTGAGTTGTTGTTATTGTTGTTGTTGCAGTGGTGTACATGGGAGTGTGCCATTGTTGTGAGGGTGAAGAGCTCGGCCATCGCGGAAGCCATGGCCGAGGGAGGAGACGGCAAGGGCCAAACCGAGTTGGGGTTGGGGTTTGGAGCCAACCCCAATCAAAGAAAAAGAAAAAAAAATAGAGCAATCGCTCTGTTCTCGCGAAAAAGAAGGTGCTGATCTAGGCCAGTTCGACCCGGTTCAGACACAAACCAAAAGAAAAAAAAAAAGAAAAGAGAGAAAATGGAAAAGAAAATCCAAAAAAATAGGAAAAAATATGGAAAAATAGTATTTTGCCCAAACAAATAGAAATTGAGGGATTTCTATGGAAAATGAGAAATTCGAAAGTCAAAGGAGACTTTATACCAGGTTTTTACCTCAAAAAGCGTGAAATGGTCAAAATAGGTTAGAAATTAGGTCCCGAAATTTCGAATTTGAATGGGACCAGTTTAGGAATGTTAGTAAATAAGTATGGGACGTAAGTTGGTAATAGTTGGTCTATTTTAGGTAATGGATCGATGTGGAAAGGTTTGAGGACTCCGGGAAGTCCTACAAGTCAGTAAAACATAGAAAGCCCAAGACAGGTAAGTGGGACTCGTAGTTTTTATCAATTATGCAATGTAAAATAGTATTATTAGAGCATGTAGTATATTAGACTGGGAATGGGGCAATGTACCGTGATTTGACTTTGGTCTTACAAAAATGTTTTGAATGAAAATGGAATCCGGAAAGAGGTTTGGCGGGATGGATCGGCCTGGGGTTTGGAACTGTGATGGGGTGGCCTTCCATCACCGTACCCTCAGAGACTTGGGAATTATCCCAATTAATGCTTTCTTATTGAGTTGGCGGCTCATCAGTCATAAACTAATCAGATGAGCAATGATTTGTTTAGTGATGATGAGGGAGTGCGACTCTTTGTTTTTATGAGTTAGCTGCACATTGACAAGAACTGGTTAGATGCCCAGTGACTAGTTCTTGATGATGTGAGAGAGCAACTCAATTCAAATACGGATATTGGAAATACAAATCATGAGTACATTGTAATAAACCAAGGAACTTGCATCTATTATATATATTATTTATATTGATTCATATGCTCCTTTATATATGCATTGTCGTTATACATTGCTTTGATATTAATTGGTAATTGATGGTAGGTATGAGAGTCACTTACTGAGCATGTAGGAGCTCACCTACTTTAACATCTCCAGATATGGATGTACGTTAGAAATTGGAACTCAGGAAAGGAGAAGACCAGGGGTTTAGTATCTTCTCTATAGTGCAGTGAGTTTCCTTGTTATATATATAAATTGTATTGCTCTATAATTTGTAATAATTGGGGTAGGAATACAAGCTCAATACTGATGATCATGCCGGTATCGTATATCTTGTGTTTTATCGATAAAGTTTTAAATTTTTCGCTGTGCTATTTTCATGGTTTTTCATTAATCTCAAGATATACAGGTTGTTGTCAGGAAATGTGGTAAGGCCGCTGACTCTAATTAGGTCCGATCTTGTTTACTGGGGCTTAATTAGAGTTTCAGGCCGAATGTTCTCTAATTGAATTAAGGGATGTTACAAGAAATATGTTGATAAGTACCTTGAGGGTCTGAGCTACGAGATTGGAGACATGGGGTACTTGAAGGTTTTACCCTGGAAGGGTCATCAGAGATTTGGCATTAAGGGGAAATTGGCACCAAGGTTCATTAGATTGTTCAGAGTTGAAGAATGTGTCGACAGAGTGACATACCGTTTAGAGTTATCACCATAGTTAGCGGGGGTACATCCGGTGTTTCACATATCCATGTTAAGGCAAGGTAGGTTGGGACTAAGACCTATGGTTGATGTACATCAAATTGAGGTGCGACCAGACGTGTCATATGAGGAGCAGCTTGTGGAGATTATGGATAAGAGGATTTAGACTCTGAAGAATAGAGAGATCCTGAAGGTTTTAGTTCGTTGGCAGCATAATGGAACTGAGGGACTCACCTGGGAGCTCAAGTCTACAATGCGACGACTGTATCCCCACTTATTTGTCAGTAAGTATTTAAGTTTAATTAAAATTTCGAGACGAAGTCTCACCTAGTTGGGAAGAACTGTAATGGCCCGAATTTAATTTGACGTTATTTATGACGTATTGCAGACGTGGCGGACAGCTCAGACACTCGTGGGACCCCGCAGCTAGGCTAAAACGCACCTGGAGTTAGGTAAATAGTTATTTTGTGTGCTGATTTGTCTAAATTGCGATGTTTATGTTCAAATAGGTTAAACGGCATCATGATGTGTGTAATTATTTGTCATTGACGTGCGAGATTGTGTGTTAATTATTGCCTCGATGTGCGTGTCGACATGGGTACCGGGTAGGCTAAAAGATGAAATACTAGGCAGAGGAAAATAATACACACATGAAATGAATAAAATGAATTAAATAATTATTTTGGATTAGTATCGCTGTAGTACATGTAGGTCACGTGTTGAAATGCGAAACGGGCGCCAAAATGGCCGTTTAAGGACTTTAAATGATACAAACCAAAGAGATCCACAAGTGTGTCATGTAATGAGTTATTTAGGCTAGAAAATGGGCAAATAATTGGTCAAATGTAAACCATTAGATGTGCATAAGGTTGGGTGTGTTGGTTGAGATGAAAACCAAAGTACAAAAACTCATTTTGACTTTTTCCAACACATTTTTCTCTCACTCACTCACTGAAATCTGGAAAATCAATGGTGTTGATGAAGGGTTTAATCCATTTTTAGTGAGGATTTGAAGGACTTGGAGGAATAAATTCATCAAAGTAAGGTGAGATTTTCACTCATTTATTCTTCTTTCTCTTTTGATGGTGAATTTGGGCTTGTTGGTGAATTTGGGCTTGTTGGGTGTGATCTGAGATTGGGGTGTGTGGATCACTGATTTTTGTTGAGTTTTTGATGTTTTTTGGTCATGAATGTGGTGGAGAAAGTGTTGGAGTTAATGGTTTCAAGTTTGATAAGTTTTTATGAAATGGGGTTTTTCAAGTTTTTCTTTGATCTTGTGATTTGATGAATATATGATGATTATGCAGATTAAAAATATATGATGATTATAACTGTGCCTCTAGCATTTTTGAAGTGTTGTTTATTCCCCACGAGGTGAGGATGTGGCCAACACCTTTGGTGGAGGTTAGGGGATCAAATTCAACACTGTTGGAATTCGATTACCCCTTACGCTAGGTAATCTGGGCAGTTAGGTTGATGAGGATGAACACCAGCACGCTGGGCAATCCTCCAGCGCGCTGGGTGTTCATCAGATGGGTATTTTTAGGCTGTTTTGGGGATTTTTGAACCTAATGCCAATACTAATCAACTTAAAACACATACAATTGACTAAAAATAAATTATATATGGAAATAGGTCATTTCGGGCGATATTTTGGACTTAAGAAATTATAGTCGGGTGTCGGGCACGCATTCTGAGTCGTGAGTGGAGTCGGACTGGGGATTATTTTCAGGACACAGAGCATGGTTTGAGGTGTGTAGTATCCCAACTAAAATTACTTGAGTATTTACTTCTTTTGGCATTTTGAATTCAATTTCTTTCATTTCAATATTCTACTCTGGTTATGGTTATATGGACGGACGTTAAGCTGGATTCCCTCCTTTCCATTCTAGTGTGTGCATCCACTACACCATAGCATGTGTGTTAGGGAAACTCGGTGAATAGCTCAACCTAAGAATCACATCGGGACACGTGTGGGTGCGTCGTAGGTACCACGTCAACCACCTAGCGGATCCAGATACTGGCCCTGCTTGAGTCGGACTCGCCAGCAGTATTTTGTGGAAGAGTCCGAATTATAGTGGTAGTCTTACCCTGGGGTTAGGAACACACTTTGAGCTTTCACTATTATCTATTCATGCAATGAACACAGTTATCTGTATTTATTTTTGCATGTGTATTTAATAGCTTTATTTAAATTTCAGTATTTACTTTCAATATTGCTCACTTAATGTCCTTGAGAATACTCACTCTTGAATCGTCATCTGCATTTTGTGATGGCTTAAGTGCAGATCCTAGAACAAGTAGGGGTAAAGGCAAGCTTCTAGAGTACCGCTGATCAGAGACAGATTGCCTGACTCATACGTTTGTATTATATATATTTTGTTTCCGTTTTGGGTATTGGGATTTGTGAGATACCTTATATATTCATCTTTTGTGACTTCAGAGGTATTTATGGTTATATATGGGTTTTTCACATTAGGTTTATGGTTTATGTCACACATTTATAGTATTATTATCTGAGTAAATGTGTAAGTAAGGCTTCCGATGTGTTAATTTGAGGATTTTATGATGACTTAACATATGGTTTGATTTCAATACAACTAAATCAGTAATTGACAATTAATAAGGTTTAAAAAGATAAAATGGAGGATATAATCCAATGTAAAGCAGAACTGTCACTGGTAAGACAGACTGTGGGTCCGCATTGGCCCCCGTAGCAGTCTATTTGGAAAATGAATCGTTACACAAATGGTAAAAGTTCTTAAAGGACTACGAATTTTCCTTGGAGTATCACCTAAGAAAAATAAACATAGTCACCAACGTACTGAGTAGGAGACTGAATAGAGATGACGAGGTTGTCAGTTGTCACATGACACATAAGTACGAATTACTTAAGGCAGCGGTGACAACGAGTTAGTCAAATGTTCCTACCGACATACGAGTTATGATTTTTGCACAAATAAAAGTACATATTGTATCTACACAAAGAGGGGTTAGGGGTCGGTGGACCGACAAGTCGTACCACAAATTCAGTGAGTTAGTGTAAAGTTCAGATTGTGTGGACTGAACAGAGAAGTTGGATCAGTGTCTGAGGTACGGAGGTAAATTGTAGATACCCAGGTACCAGAGCTGAGAGATGAGATTCTTCAAGATTTGCACCATTCCCATTTCATCGTTCATCCAGGCAGGACCAAGATGTACCATGACATGTAGCAACACTTCCCATGGCCTAGGATGAAGGCGAATGTATCTGACTACATCAGGTACTGTGGGATTTTTCAGCAGGTGAAGTTTGAGCATCATAGACCTGAGGATTACTACAACCATTTCCCATTCCACAGTGGATGTGAGACAACATTTCCATGGATTTGGTTAGAGGACTGCCAGAAAGCACGATGTAACAACCCCAAATTTTTTAACTGACTTGCATTATACTTGTCAGGATTGTAACCCAGCTTCGTGAATACTGGACAATATTTCGAACTTCGGGAGTCGACACCGAAGTAATATTATGATTCTTTGATTATGTGTATTAGTATTTTAGTATTTTACGGGTCTCGAGCCGTTCGGGCGATTTTTATCTGAGTGAGGTTTTGCCAAGTTAAACTGGGGATAAAAACAAATAAAGAGTACAAATAAATGAATTTTAATTAATTTAATTAATTAGTTGGCGAGTCAAGGCGAGACTACACGTGCTACGGGAGTCGGGGCAAGGTAAAACGGACCGACGAATGTTGTTTGAACATGGGAGTTGGTTAATTATGCATTTTACGGACTATGGAATAAAAACTGTTAAAGTAACATAGCTTGATAGGGAGAACCATGAGATTAGCCTTGAGATGTGTATGTGTGTTGAGCCAAGATGATGAGGTAAAAGACCCATAAGGGTAACTGTGAGAGAAATGAATAAGTGTTGAATTAAGGGCAAAAGGGTAATTTCACATTGTTTACATATATATAAAAACAAAGAAAACCCTAATACACACTATTCATCATCTTCTAAACACCACAGCTATCACTATTCACCTCCTCCCTCCTCTCACCAATGCCACCACGTCCATCCACCGGAGACGCCAACTCCGACGAGGTGAGGCTCCTCTCTCTCTCTTCTTTTTCCCTCTCGGCAGTTCACGTTCTCTCTCTCACTCTCGGTTGTCTTCTCTCTCGTCTGGCCAGTCACCACCGCCACCCACTGCGGTGCTGGAACCACGGACAACCATCGGAGATAGCTAGGTGAGCATCTCTCCCACGGTTCTCTCTCTCTCTCCATTGTTTTGTTCTTCCATATTACTCACTGCTTTTACGTTTTTGAGTTGTTTCTGGGACTGTTTTGCCCACTGTTTTGGGGCTGCCATGGCCGGTGGGACCGTCCCCAGTCGCGGCTGATCGGAGGTAAACCTCCGGCGACTCCACTGGCCGGAGGTGGTCCTTTAAGATGCAACAGTTGTGTGAGTAGGGTGTGGCTGTTTTGGTGCATATGTGAACAATTTATTGTGAGATGTTGATGAAAATCGTGAAGTGTGTGTTGTGTGGGGTGTGTGATGTAATGGGGTGCGTACAGTGTGTGTACACCACAGTGGGGTGTACACAATAGTTGTGTTTACGTGCATTGTGAGAATCAACTAGTGGGTGTGCGCATAGTAAAAATGTGTATAGTGTGGATCGACTTGTGTGTGTGTGTAAAACAGTGGGGTGCACACAACAGTGGGGTGTTGTGTGCACATAACAGTGGGGTGCGTGATAATATGTGGGTGTACATAATAGTTGAGGTATGGGGTGTATTTAGGTGTGGTGTGCATCATTATATGTAGGTGTGTATTAACAATAAAGTGTCAGTATGTGTATCTTAAACTCCAATTAGGCGAGGTGTTTTCCAGCTAATCCATGCCGAGGAAACCCTCCTAACGTTGGACAGTACCCATGAGGTTTCTACCTTGAATGAGATATGGCGGCAAGTTGTGGTATGGATAAACTTATGTTTAGTTATCATTTCATGTGATTTTAACGTCGAAATCGTAATAGGATGAAAGGTGGTTATACGATTTGGCTGAGGAGTTTTCCAGCAACTCAATGCTGTGATGACTCCTCCCTAATGTCGAATAGCATCAATATGATACTACCATAGTTCATGGTCTTGATGGTGGTTGTCGTTGAGTATACTTGTAGGTTTTAGTTTTTGTTAAGATACATGAACTTGGCGTCTTAGTGGTAAAGGGTCTTGTGTGTTGATGAACACACTGTTTGTATGAGACACTTTAATACATGATTCATGATTTCAATAGCAAGTGGATGTTGGACACGAGCGGTTATCTTCAGATGTTTTAGTGTCATTTCCATATATGCTAATATTACGTTCTTTTAAAAATAGTGTTTAAAGTTTGACGAATGGTCATGACGTCGTGAACACGCCGCCAGCTCTCGAAGTTATGGCGTGACTCATATGCGACTGAGCCAAGCTTAAGACTTGTAATTAGGCTTACATAGGTGTGGTTATAACACCCAAGAGAGTCATTGTGTTTCGTTGTGTTTTTGGTTTGATTTACCAATTGAATTGTCGAGGTTTTCGAGTCATTCAAAACGATGGGAAAATGTGAAGGGTATCGACCTAGGATTAGTTAATGCCTTGACCCATTTAATTGGAGTTTTCGACTTGTCAGGTAATAGGAAACTCGGGGATATGTGCTAGGAAACGCGAGAGTGTTGTTACGCGGGTCGTAATAGTTCAGGTAAGTACACTTGCCTTAAAAGCTTGTGTATGTTTTGTAAGCCGGTAAGAAAATGCCATGTAATTCATTATCATTTATTCAGTCTTGTTATGCTCTATTATTGGTATTCCATTCCATTCCTTGTTGTGTGTTTCCCGGCGTAAGTGTTTCGTCTCAAAAGTACTAAGACCTGCACTAGAGGGATAAAAGGTGGGCACTCATGTACAGGAGTGTGTGACCACCCTTAGTGATCGTGTGACACTGAATACTGGGTAGGTAGGTTTGAGTCCCTCCCATCATAGTTGTGCCTTCGCTTGTGTCGATGCCCGGGAAGACCTCGCAAGGTCTTTGCTATGATGCTATGATTTAGACCACTCATGGGCCTCTTTTGATTCCTTGGAACACACTTGACTTTCGATTGATATCTATTAGTCTGTTTATCATGCATCTTGTCTATTTAAATTCCTATCTTTTTATTACCGCATGAGATTTAGACTACTTTACTCTTTACTTGTTATATTATGAATTACTGTTATATTCTTCTTGCATTACATTTGATTTCTTCCGTTGCTCACCATCTAGTTTGTGACAGTGAGTGTAGATAGAGCAGAGCGCAGTAGAGGCAAGGAGCCCTACTTCGACGACTTTTTGTGAGGATTACCAGCTGGACTTGGAAACTATTTAGTAGGTTTTATGCTTTGCTGATTTGTATATCGTTTTATACTTATGTTTTTGGGTTTATAGAACTTGGTATTATTGTTGAGATTGGTATCATGTATGTTGGTTTATCGAATTGTACATGAATACCCAGGGTTTTTCCACATTATAGAATTCCTAATTTCCCTTTGATTGAGTTATTTCCCCTTGTTATTTACTGTTTAGTCTTCCGCTGTGTATTATTGCAATAACTCTTTCATAAATTACTAAATTGATTAAATTGAAGGCTGACTAGGCTCGTCAGGTTGCTAAGTGATGAGTTAGGGCCTGCACGGGTCTCGGCCGGGCGTATCTAATTGCACGGGGAAATTAGGGCCTTCACAGTTGGTATCAGAGCGCAAGGTTATATAGACCTGAGTCTTGATTTAAATTCATAAAACACAAGCCCTTTAAACCAGCGGAAGTTAGGAACGGTTGAACTTAGAGTGGAAACCCTATGATCTTTTTAGAAACTTAGATGGGGGAGTTGGAGATGAGTCAGATTTAACTTCGTACATATTATACTTGTTGTGTGTACTATATGGTATGCGATAGCTATGTATTGATCCGAAGTATTCACTCTCTTGGTTTAGACAGCGATGGCGGATCAGGTAGGTCCGAGCGACGATATCGGGATGACTGATTCTCGATTCATTACTTTGGAGGAGTTTCGCGCTTGTACACGGAGATTCGAGGACTTAGTGCGGTCGCTGACGATACCCGCACCAGCTACCACGACACCATCGACCCCGACCACACCTATTCCACCCATTTCGACTACTCAGGGGACGGAGATACCAGTGGCTACAACTTCCACAGCGCTAATTCCGATTACAGTGATGCTAGGGACGACAGTTGCACATATAGCCCAGACGGAGGATGTTACACATCCGATCCAGACTGAGGAGACACCAGTGGCACGCGTAGCTGCTATAGAGACTACTCCAGTCACTACTCCAGAGAAGAGTCCCAGAGCCACTGCTGAGGCGAGGCAGTGGAGAGAGTTCAAGAGGCACGATCTAGTCAAGTTCTTTGGTAGCACAGATATAGCCGCGGTGGAGCTATTCCTGAAGAATCATGAGAAAATTCATACCATCATCGCGACTGAGGACCACATGAGGGCGACGATTTCTTCATCTATGCTGCAGGGGGAAGCAGATGATTGGTGGATGACTATCGTCACTACTCGAGTCATTCCGAGAGACTGGATCAACTTCAAGACTCAGTTTAACCAAAAGTACTTCCCGCCGACTGTTCTTCGGGCGAAGAGGAATGAGTTCATGGAACTGAGGCAGAGCACCGATGAGTCAGTGATGGACTATATGGCAGGTTTATTTCACTGCTACCTTATGCTAGAGGATCCGCAGATACTGAGGCTGATTGAGTCTACTACTTTACCGAGGGTCTATTACCTGTAGTCGGAGGATTCGTTATTACGACTGAGCTGGAGAGCTTGCAGAGAGCATACGAGTACAGTTTAGCGAGGGAGAGTTACTTGCTCACGCATCCGGATGAGGTTAGGGCGAACAGAGCAGAGAACCGATCAGATAGCCACTATCGACAGGACAAGAATAGAAAGAGGAGTAGATGGGTTACTCGTGAGCACAGGACGCAGAGTGTAGGATCTGTTGCACAGCAGACCACACGTCTGGTACAGGCTATTTCACCCGTGCCGAGTTTTACCAGTCATCCACCACAGCTTAGCTGACATGACCAGCAATTGCAGAGGCAAACTACTAAGAGCAGGGATACTGACCGAGGAGATAGACAGAGGAAGACGCAGAGGTTTAGTCAGACCCAGACTCATGGTTCTGCACAGGGACGAGGCCAGAGCGAGACTCAGAGATCGAAGGATACCCGTACGTGTTACAGATACGGACAAGTCGGCCACTTTTAGAGGGAGTGCCCTCAGCCAGCGAGAGCACCGCCACAGCACCACCAGCACCAGAGGGAGCGTGTTCAGGCTGCTGTTGAGCCAGACTAGGGGGCGTCCAGACACAGTATTGAGGGTATGATTTTCATTTGTGGTATTTACATGCATATCATGTTCGATTCAAGTTACATCGATTCCTTGATTGTTGTGCGCTTGGTAGACATGTTAGGGTTGTAAACTCATTAGACGTAGCAGACCTCAATCCTAGTCATGGTTGTTAGGATGAAACATACCCAAATGTGCATAGTCTTGACATTTTGATAGTGTTAGGGGCTACGAGTCACCAGTAGACATGCGAGTACTAGAGTTGTTAGAGTTCAAAGCCTTGGTTGGTGCGAACTTGTTATAAACATTACGTACTTGGATTGGTTGATATGAGAAGACGAACGGGAGATCTTGGTGAGTTTCATACGTGCTGAAGTGAGACAGAGGCGTTGGTTTGAGTTCTTAAAGGACTACGACTTCTTGTTTGAGCACTATTCCGAGAAGGTCAACGTTGTTGCTGGTGCGTTACGCCGCAAAGGATTTGATGCTGAGGTAGTCGTGCGTTAGAGGACCTACTAGCGTGGCTTACGTGAGGCAGCTGAGTTGATGAGTTCAGCGGACGTGCCGACGATTACCAGGACACAGTTACGTAGTCAGACAATGTTGTAGACCGTCTCATTTGGCATTATGCGCGAAGGACAGCAAGATGATGCGTCATACTAGCGGTGCAGTGAGATGGTGGATAGTTCAGATAACCCAGACTAGAGTCGGTCGATAGACTCATGCAAGAGGTATCGCAGGCGACTGGGGTTTCCATTGGTGGCTGATACGCGTGACGAGGTACTTCAGGGGATTCACTGTTCCTGTTTTGTTATATATCCGAGTCGACCTAAGATGTGTGCCGACGTATGGCATCTCTTTTGGAAGCCAGGGATGAATTCCGAGGTGTCGGAGTTATTTGAGCGTGTGACATGCCAGCGCGTAGAGGCTGGGCATCGACGACCTGGAGGACTACCGTAGCGCCACCCATTTCTTGATGGAAGTGGGAATATATTGATATGGATTTTGTTAGTTGTTGCCCCGATCTCCTCGTGGTCACGATAGCATTTGGGTAGTTGTGGATAGATTTGCTGAAGATTTAAGAGTGCCCAGAAGTGGCAGAAGAAATACTTGACGAGTATTAGATGAGCTTCGGTATGATTCAGGGAGATTATGGATACCCGAAGGTCTCTCCACTGAAGGGTTACGAACGGTTCGGAGTCAATGATTGACTCACTCGGAGTTTTATCGCTCTCTTCAGGATTTGTGAAGAGGAACGGTAAAGTCGTTAGTTTAGTTTACTTATTAGGTTAATTTCAGGGACGAAATTCTAATAAGTGGGGGAGACTGTAACAACCCCAAATTTTTTAACTGACTTGCATTACACTTGTTAGGATTGTAACACGGCTACGTGAATACTGAACAGTATTTCGAACTTCGGGAGTCGACACCGAAGTAATATTATGATTCTTTGATTATGTGTATTAGTATTTTAGTATTTTACGGGTCTCGAGCCGTTCGGATGATTTTTAGCTGAGTGAGGTTTTGCCATGTTAAACGGGGGATAAAAACAAATAAAGAGTACAAATAAATGAATTTTAATTAATTTAATTAATTAGTTGGCGAATCAAGGCGAGACTACGCGCGCTACGGGAGTCGGGGCAAGGTAAAACGGACCGAGGAATGTTGTTTGAATGCGGGAGTTGGTTAATTATGCATTTTACGGACTATGGAATAAAAACTGTTAAAGTAACACAACTTGATAGGGAGAACCATGAGATTAGCCTTGTGATGTGTATGTGTGTTGAGCCAAGATGATGAGGTAAAAGACCCATAAGGGCAATTGTGATAGAAATGAATAAGTGTTGAATTAAGGGCAAAAGGGTAATTTCACATTGTTTACATATATATAAAAACAAAGAAAACCCTAATACACACTATTCGTCATCTTCTCAACACTATAGCCATCACTATTCACCTCCTCCCTCCTCTCACCACTGCCACCACGTCCATCCACCGGAGACGCCAACTCCGACGAGGTGAGGCTCCTCTCTCTGTCTCTCTTCTTTTTCCCTCTCGACAGTTCACGTTCTCTCTCACTCTCGGTTGTCTTCTCTCTCGTCTGGCCAGTCACCACCGCCACCCGCCACGGTGCTGGAACCATGGACGACAACTGGAGATAGCTAGGTGAGTGTCTCTCCCACGGTTCTCTCTCTCTCTCCATTGTTTTGTTCTTCCATATTACTCACTGCTTTTACATTTTTGAGTTGTTTTTGGGACTGTTTTGCCAACTGTTTTGGGGCTGCCATGGTTAATGGGACCGTCCCCGGTCACGGCTGATCGGAGGTAAACCTCTGGCGACTCTACTGGCCAGAGGTGGTCCCTCAAGATGCAACAGTTGTGTGAGTAGGGTGTGGCTATTTTGGTGCATATGTGAACAATTTATTGTAAGGTGTTGATGAAAACCATGAAGTGTGTGCTGTGTGGGGTGTATGACGGGGTGGGGTGCGTACTGTGTGTGTATACCACAGTGGGGTGTACACAACAGTTGTGTTTACATGCATTGTGAGAATCAACTAGTGGGTGTGTGCATAGTAAAAATGTGTATAGTGTGGATCGACTTATGTGTGTGTGTAAAACAATGGGGTGCACACAACAGTGGGGTGTTGTGCGCACATAACAGTGGGGTGCGGGATAATATGTGGGTGTACATAATAGTTGAGGTATGGGGTGTATTTAGGTGTGGTGTGCATCATTATATGTGGGTGTGTATTAACAATTAAGTGTGAGTATTTGCGTCTTAAACTCCAATTAGGCGGGGTGTTTTCCAGCTAATCCATGCCGAGGAAACCCTCCTAACATTGGACAGTACCCATGAGGTTTCGACTTTGAATGAGATATGGTGGCAAATTGTGGTATAGATAAACTTATGTTTGGTTATCATTTCATGTGATTTTAACGTCGAAATCGTAATAGGATGAAAGCTGCTTATACGATTTGGCTGAGGAATTTTCCGGCAACCCAATGCTGTGATGACTCCTCCCCAATGTCGAATAGCATCAATATGATACTACCATAGTTCATGGTCTTGATGGTGGTTGTCGTTGAGTCTACTTGGTTTTGGTTTTTGTTAAGATACAAGAACTTGACGTCTTAGTGGTAAAGGGTCTTGTGTGTTGATGAACACACTGTGTGTGTGAGACACTTTAATGCATGATTCATGATTTCAATAGCAAGTAGATGTTGGACACGAGTGGTTATTTTCGGATGTTTTAGTGTCATTTCTATATATGCTAATATTACGTTCTTTTAAAAATAGTGTTTTGACGAATGGTCATGACGTCGTGAACACGCCGCCAGCTCTCGAAGTTATGGCGTGACTCATATGCGACTGAGCCGAGCCTAAGACTTGTATTTAGGCTTACATAGGTGTGGTTATAACAGCCAAGAGAGTCATTGTGTTTCGTTGTGTTTTTGGTTTGATTTACCAATTGAATTGTCGAGGTTTTCGAGTCATTCAAAACGATGGAAAAATGTGAAGGGTATCGACCTAGGATTAGTTAATGCCTCGACCCATTTAATTGGAGTTTCTGACTTGTCAGGTAATGGGAAACTCGGGGATATATGCTAGGAAACGCGAGAGTGTTGTTACGCGGGTCGCAATAATTCAAGTAAGTACACTTGCCTTAAAAGCTTGTGCATGATTTGTAAGCCAGTAAGAAAATGCCATGTGATTCATTATCATTTATTCAGTCTTATTATGCTCTATTATTGATATTCCATTTCATTCCTTGTTGTGTGTTTCCCGGCGTAAGTGTTTCGTCTCAAAAGTACTAGGACCTACACTAGAGGGATAAAACGTGGGCACTCATATACAGCAGTGTGTGACCACCCTTAGTAATCATGTAACATTGAGTACTGGGTGGGTGGGTTTGAGTCCCTCCCATCATAGTTGTGCCTTCGCTTGTGTCGATGCCTGGGAAGACCTCGCGAGGTCTTCGCCGTTATGCTATGATTTAGACCACTTATGGGCCTCTTTTAATTCCTTGGAACACACTTGATTTTCGATTGATATCTATTAATCTGTTTATCATACATCTTGTCTATTTAAATTCCTATCTTTTTATTACCGCATGATATTTAGACTACTTTACTTGTTATATCATGAATTATTGTTATATTCTTCTGGCATTACATTCGATTTCTTCAGTTGCTCACCGCTAGTTTGTGACGGTGGGTGCAGATAGAGCAGAGCGCAGTAGAGGCAAGGAGCCCTGCTTAGGCGACTTTTTGTGAGGATTAGCAGCTGGATTTGGAGACTATTTAGTAGGTTTTATGCTTTGTTGATTTGTATATCGTTTTATACTTATGTTTTTGGGTTTATAGAACTTGGTATTATTATTGAGATTGGTATCATGTATGTTGGTTTATCGAATTGTACATGAATACCCGGGGTTTTTCCACATTATAGAATTCCTAATTTCCCTTTGATTGAGTTATTTCCCCTTGTTATTTACTGTTTAGTCTTCCACTGTGTATTATTGTAGTAACTCTTTCATAAATTACTAAATTGATTAAATCGAAGGCTGACTAGGCTCGTCGGGTTGCTAAGTGATGACTTAGGGCTTGCACGGGTCTAGGCCGGGGGTACCCAATTGCACAGGGAAATTGGGGTCATCACACACGATTCGATATAGGTTATAGTTGACAGACTGACGAAGTTTGCTCACTTTCTACCGGTTACCTCACATTATTCATTTGATCAACTAAGTGTACTGTTCGAGGAAGAGATCATTATGCTGCATGGAGTACCGTTAACGATTATGTCAGATAGAGATTCTACCTATACGTCACAAATGTGGCAGAGTATGTAGGAGCAGTATGGTATGCGCCTTTAGTTTAGTATACCTTAGACTGACGGGCAGACTGAGAGACTGATTCAGGTCCTTAAGGACATGTTGTGGGCTTGTGTGTTAGAGTTTCGTAGATCTTGGGAGGAGTACCTGTGATTGTGTGAGTTTGCATACAATAATAGTTATCAGGCCAGCATCGAAATGGCTTCATTTGAGGCTTTATATGGCAGATCATATCGCTCGCCATCGTGTTGGGTTAAGCTAAAGGACAGGGAGCTAATGGGGCTTGAAATTATTGTTGATCACACGGAGAAAGTACGACAAATTCATCTGAGACTTAAGGGAGCCCAAGAGAGATAGAAGAAGTATGCAGACAGGTACCACAACAATCTCGCTTACCCCGAGGGATCCTACGTGTATCTTAAGGTTCCCCTCGGAAGGGTTTTCAGAGGTTTGGTGTGAAAGGTAAGCTTGTACCGCATTTTATCAAGCTTTTCAGGATTAGGAAACGTGTTGGAAAGGTTGCGTACGAGTTAAAACTTCCTCCGTAGATGTAGGTGTTCATCTAGTCTTTCATATTTCGATGCTTCGACTGGCTGTGTCGAAGGTAGGCGCACAACCGACTGTTGACTTGAGGCAGATCGACCTGAGCGAGGATATATCATATGAGGAGCAGCCTATCCAAATCCTAAATCAAAAGGTATAGTAGTTGAGGAATAAGTTTATCCTTAAGGTGCTCGTCAAATGGCAGTTTCATAGCGACTCGGAACTCACTTGGAAGCAAGAAGACTATATGCGAGACCGTTTCCTGTACCTTTTCGAGTCACATATGACCTTAACTTGAGTTTAATTTCGAGGACGAAATTCCATATTGTTGGGAATATTTGTCACGGACTGAATTCCTAACCTTTAATTATTTCCTTAATCAAGATCACCAACTCGTGATGTGGGACCCGCGTGAGATACGCACACCAACCGAGGCACATGATCGGGGTATATTTTATATTTGTTATGGTGTATGCCTAGTGCTATGTAAATGTATATACTAACTAAGTCGGTTCACGTAGTTATAGGTATCGAGACTCGAGCGGGGACGCGCCTCAAGTTGTGTGCAAGTCGGGGAACCGGGTAGCTAGACATGTGATAAGTTTAAACTTAGTCAAATATAATTCAATTAATTTATGTCATAAGCATATGGTATTAAATTAATGCACATCACATAAAAGTCCTATAGTTGAACTATAAAAAATGAGAAAACATAGGACTTACCTCAGGATACGAGCTAGCACACATTCCCACATTGTTGTGTCAATAAAGTGTGTCACTAGAAACTTGGACAACACAATTTGGAGCCACTAGATGTCATGGAGAATAGGGTTGGATCAATAGAAGAACCACATGACTATAAATACATAGGTTAGCTTCATTTTCCAAATTTCATGTTTCATTTCAAATCATAGACACAAAACAATTCAGCACTCTTTCCAAACCAAAAACCCTAGGTTAGCCTCCATTCATACTATGTTCCAATTTCATGAAACCAAGTTTTAAATCCAAGGGGCTTTTGCAAACAACCTATTTTAAAGCAATTGCATGATGTTTCCAAATCATTTTGAAGCCTCATTGGTATTTTTCAAAACGATATTTTCGGATTTCTCAACTTTGCTAAAAATGGGTTTTTTTATGCATGACCTAAATTTTGGATTTTGGGTTGTAAATCATGGTTGTTTGCTAAATTTAATGTGGTTTTTGAAATCCTTATCGAAAACCACTAAGGATAGTGGTAGGCCTTGCAAATTTCAGTCCGAACAATCAAAGTTTTAAAAATTTGAAAATACAATGTGTTCTTCCACAAATCCTCTTGAATGCATTTTTAAATTCATGAATGAATGTTTGTAATCGAAGTGCATGCCTTGTTTTGAATGTTGGGAGGTTGTACTGGACCTTGGTGGAGGAGAAAAAGGTCTAAGGGTGATAAGGTAGAGATTTCCCAGAATATCGTTGCAGATTTTCTAGGTTTCTGCACTCAGCTCATTGGACACCTTGGATAGCAGGAAATTTCCTGTTATCCTGAATTTTCCTGCAACACCCCAACGACCTAACCACTAGCCTAATCCTACCTTAACTTATCCTAATACACATCTAATCACCCTAAGGACATAGGGAAGTATGTCCGGAGTCCGGGTACGCGGGTCCGGGTGTCAGAAGGCCGAAAAATTAGCTAGGAAATTGCATGAGAGTGAGTAATCCTACTTGAATTATTTATTTTCATTTCGTTTCTAATTTGCTATTGTTTGATAGTCTATAAGACTGTAAATGTGTGCCTTGTACTCTTGATATAATGATTTATTATTATTCTTCTCTTATTGAGCTTTGCCATCATGATATCACCTTGTGGTTAATCTATTTGACTATTTTCATTGCTTTATGTCTATTTTCATTGAGTGTTAGAGAAAATGTGATATAAATAGCATGATATTATGATTAGATAATTTTATGAATGAGCTTATTTTAGTTTATTGTGCTTTATAGCATAGCCATCCGTAGAATCCTTTACGGTCTTTTATTGATAATAAAAGTAGTTTTAGAATCTATGGTTCATTGCACGTTATAGAGTGGGCGGTTCACGAGGTCACTAGACTTCTGGGATGTTGACACTCTCCACTATACTTGCGCGACTCACGGTGTAATAAACAGGGGTGTTCGGCGAGTTTTGAGATAGATGATTTATACGCGTAGAGCACAGCTCCGCTATTGGAGGTTATTAGAAATTGATGATACATATATATATAAAGCACAACTCCATAGAAATAGTGGCAAAGGCTAAGTGATAGTTCTCACCGGCGACTGGACCTAGATCATACTACTTAACCAGTGTCAGTTTCACTTATGTTATCGGTATTTTCTAGCATATTTATTTAGAGCATTCATTGGCTATCATTATGCTTTTAAATACTGGTTATTTATATTGGAAATGTGAATAAATAAGACAATTGGGAATTACTATTATACTTTTGTACTCACCATCCTTTTTATAACGGTGGGTACAGATCTGACGAGCAGTAGACCCGGCAAGAAGAAGATTGACGACTATCTTCGTGTTTGGGAGCGTACTGCTGTCTGACTTGTAGGTTTTTTTATATTTTGTATATTACAATTGTTATGTCTTTCATACTGTTCGGTTATATATTAGGTTGAGTGTTAGTTCCTCGACTATTGACTATCACTTTGTTTATATGTTCACCACACATTTCATATATATATATATATATTTATATTGTGAACGTTATTCCCTGATTTCCACACTTAAGACTATTTAAGTGTTTCAGTTGAAATTTTAAAAGACTTCCGCACGAATTTTGAAAAAGACTTCCGCTAAAATTATAGTAAGACTTTCGCTAATTAATGAAACTGTTAAATTTTATAAATAACCTTAAATGTTGTAATTAGTAGGATTAGTGTATTATTTATCCTGAACGCGATCAAGTTGGCATTTAGGATGGAAAGGCTGACTAATACGTAGCTAAATCCTACATATCAAAATTAGGGTTTAATTACGGAATTAAGCCTAGTGATGCCCTAGATTAGGAGAGGGGTTGTCACATGGCCTAACCCTAAAATATCTTTTTTGAGTTTTCTCTCTTGATTCAAAATCTTGAACCACCGCTGATTTTCTCTTTTAATCGGCGGTGGTTCCAATCTTCATTTCTCCGTGTTTTATATATTCAATAAAGTGCAGATCTATGAAAATTGGATCTCCTTGTTACGGTACATCTTCCTCCATGCTAGTTTTTGGACCTGTGCGACTATTGAGTTGATCCTTATTTTTTTGTTTTATTTTTAAGTAGTTTGTCTTCTTTTTGTTGGAAGTCTTGATTTTATCTTCTCATTATCGGGAAGTTTTAAGTTTTCTTCTCTTTGTCGGAACGTTTTGTTATTTGTTATTTGGTTTTAGCATATGTTTGTGTATTGTAATGTATTTCAACATTGTACAGAATAATCTTTGATTGTCAAACTGTTTAAATTTCATAATCGCATTCACAGTCAAAGTAATGACAATTCTTTTGAACAAATAGAATTAGCAAATCAATACTTTTTGATTCAATGTGTAGCCTTGTACGGAATTGTAAATGATTTATGGAACTTTTATTATTCTTCATAAAAAAAAAATACAAGAAAGAAAAAGAAAAGATTATTCGTGCTTCGTTAGACATGCCTTAAGATTCACACTTTAAAATCTTAAATTCTTAATAGCTAATCCAACGGATTGGAAACGTTAGAACACAAGTGTGTTACTAGGACGAGTCATTTGTCCATTTCTTTTTTTTTTTTGGGTATAAAGGTTAGTTTTGTTGTTCTTCCAATTCTCCATAGGTTTGAGTTTTGCTCCGTTAATCAGACAGCCACCGCTGAGTTCTCAATCCAAGGTACGACTCTTCCATTGCCAGAAGTTTCTTTTCTTTTTTTTTTTTTTCATTTATTTTCTTCAATCATGGATTTCACCGATTTGGAGGAT
The DNA here is from genome assembly GCA_039657345.1 of Stephania japonica. Lineage (NCBI taxonomy): Eukaryota > Viridiplantae > Streptophyta > Magnoliopsida > Ranunculales > Menispermaceae > Stephania > Stephania japonica. The sequence continues at coordinate 42,372,049 of CM077559.1, forward strand.
TCTAGGGTTAAGTTTTCTTTTCACCGATGGTGAAGTTCTGTAATTTGGGAATTCTTTAGTTCAGCTATGTGAGATTTGATTAGATTGGTTTTTGGGTCTAGAGATTCACCGTCCAATGTCATCTAACCTATGTCATCTAACCTATTATTTTGGAAGAAAATCACGTAATTTTATAAAGTTGTGTTGATCTTGATATGAATCGTATGATCTTAGGCTTGTAATCAGTGATTGGTGTGGATTTCACGCAGTGCATGTTTGTTGTGAAGGACGGTGACGTCAGGAATTGGAAAATGTTTATTTCTTGCGTTTGAAATGCGATTAAGGCAGGAATGTTCTTTTGAAAGCCCAAATATGCATAACCTTTATTGCAAATTATGAGTTGATTCTATCGACTCACATCGAGCGGACAAAGAACTAGCTTCCCTATCTACAATATGGGCCACTAAGGTCGGTGATCAACATATAAAATAAATAACATAGGACCTCAAGTCCTAACAAAAAACACAATCATTAATTACCGAGTCAAAGTAAGAATTCTTTGCAGTTTTGCTTCTCGGAGCCTAGATGACAGTCGTCGCGTCCATCTCCACGTTTAAATTTCTCTCATTTTTGTCTCTTAACCAATTTAGAGCTTCTCAAAACCCATTACTTTAGGTTCCTTTAGGCTGAAGATATCAGTAAATTGACCTCCAATAGCCTCTATGGAAGAGCTCACCGAATTCTGTGGCACAAGACTATAATAACTCAACTCCTTTGTAGGAAAAACTGCTGCATCAATATTACAACTAAGGTGGCTTGATTCTGGGCATTGTCAATGCCGCTTCCTCTCTTCCTCTCTACTAGAGTTTGGTTTGGAGATTTTGTGTTCTTCCATTGAAAAATAATAGAGAGTTGTAGAAACCTGAATTCCCTTGTTTGTTACATTCTTGGTCAGTTGGATATCTACGATAATAAAAATCATAACCAACTCCAAATCCCATGAATGTGGTAAGTCATTTTCCTTGGACAATCCATGGTATTTCAAACTCCTTGCAACTTCAACTCCCGTGATTTTATTTCCCTTGCATCTATTCATGTAATCGAGTTCATCTGCATCAAATGCATTACATCGTGCTAGGTGGAAGCATTTGATCCATATAGCCGACCCACCTAATTTGGAATTGATATTTTGTTGTTCTTGTTGTTAAGTTCCTCTATTTTAATTCACATCTTATTTTCCAGCATTACCAAACTCCCCAACTCCAAAAATTCAGCAAAAGAATCAGATTGTGAGCTATCTTCTTGTAGTTGGTTTCTACTCTCTAGTGTGTGCATTTGAGAGCCCATCTTGGAGAGTGTGTAAGGTTAGAGTATTATGGAATATTCTGAATTTGTCTTCAATTGGTTTTTATGATGGGAACAATATTTTGATGTGGAATGTCAATTGGAGTCCAGTTATCACGAGGTTGATCCAGGAAGACTTTTCATGGTTTAATCATTCAAGGTTTGGTAACACCACTTCTAGAAGATGAGCTAGTTCCATTTGCAATCCTGTATATAGATGCAAAAGTGGTGACGTTGTTCAGCTTTATTAAGAGCTCAAGCTCTTTTCTTGAGGAAAAGCCCGAAAATATGTTTCGCTGTGGTAATTGAGTTGTTCATTGAACCATACTTCTAGCTGTCTCTTTATGACTTGAATTGTAGAGCTGAATTATCTGTACATAAATATTAGATGTGCCTGCTAGTAACTTATCCTTGAGCGTCTCAATGGCCTAGTCATTTCTCATTACTTCGTCCGGGCTCCTTATTATATTCATTTTACTTTTTTACTTCTAACTTTACATTGGGTTTTAAGTTTTTCTCTTTTCTATTGAAAAATACTTTCCATAAATTTTGTTTATGGCTGATTCATGTTTTTGAGTCAATTATCTAGTGATTAATGATATAACTTTTTTCTAATGACAATTTAGTTTTATTTGGAATAATAAAGATAGTGTTATTGAACAATTCAAAATAAATTTTATACTATTTATTTATATTTACGAGCCATGTGACTTGTTGCATGGTTTGAAGAATTGTGCAATAAACAATGATATCATTGGCTACCATAACATTAGATTATATTTGTTTGGTTATGTATCCATAAGGTTATGGTAAGATGGCAAGACCAAGGATGAAGCAAATTGTAATCACCCTTACTAAGACCAATTGAATAAGCAAACTAATTAGTTTGTATATATTTAAAAGTAGAGGTGTAGATATCTTTGAGGGCATATGAGAGTTATCTTTAATCCTCTTGCAAAAAAATTCATTTTGTAGTTTCATTTTTATTTATAATATGTTTACAACTTCATTTTCTTGCATCTTTTGTGGCATTTTTTATTTATGGCATATAATTCAAAAAGATATTTTTCCCATTTCTACTGTATTTTTAAAAATTGATAAATTGATATTTTTCCTACCCCAAAAAAATGATATTTTTCTTGCTATTTCTCATTTCTTGCAGTCCCTTTTTATTCATTTATTTTTAAATTTTTGTTGCATAATCAGGTGCACACATTTATTCTGCAGGGCTACAAAATAGTGGACAATAACTTGACAAAATAGTAGTACAACAACAACAACATAGCCTCAGTCCCAAATTAAATGGGAACAAAATAGTAGTAGACAGTAAAATATCGAGAATTTGCAAATTTATTGAAAAGTTGGGGAGGCTTGCAATCTGGGACGACCTAGAAGGTGATCATACTCAAAGAAACAATGGAAGGTTTTGAGAAAGTAAGCATAACTGATGCTATGGAAGCTGACAATGAAAAAGCTTGCTCTTCCAATTCGACTAAAATCATCGATGTACTTCGTAGATTCCTATCTGTTCAACAGCGACGAGCTGAAGCATATGCTAAGTTGCGGAGGTATGGAATCTGAAAATTATATACATACATAAATGCACATTACTGTAAGTGAGAGAAATGCACCAAACTAGTCAACATTTTGTAACATGTTGTAGGGGTTTCAATGAATACATGGTCGGAGGAGGGGATTCTGCATACCAGCAACTTTGCGGTGAAATCACACAAGAATTTAATGATTGCTCTAAACAAGTATGTAATCAATTTTGACTATTTAAATTTTTTCTAATGCTTTGCTCTGAATTAATACTGTGATTGTGCTGGCACAGGTTCTTGAAATGGAATCCTTGTTTTCAAACCCTGATTTCTCACGGGATGATCTTTCTCGCTTATTAAGATCTGTTCAAACACATGAGAAGCAGAAGTTGCATTTGGTATTTGCCTTAGCTTGTTCTTGTTGTTAGAAAGCTTTATTTATCTTCTACAATGATTTGCAGACAACATAAGGTTGCATTTTTGATGGAAAATGTTATCTGAAGTGTTTGAGTGTGGGAATGATTCACATTGTTAGATAACTTCATGGTGGCAAAGCCATGATTAACATTGCGGCCTTTAATATTGATATGGTGAATGGTTTGATTCAGAGTAACTGGTTTTTAGTGTCATGTGGGAGAGTGGCTTTCAAAGGTTTATTTTATGATAAAACTACGAGGGAGGGGTAGCTTGAACTTAAGGAGTGGGACATATTACTTGATGGGTGGAAATAGGCTAACCATCTATAAGGGGATAGAGTTACTCTCATGTAGGTGATATTTTTGGCTAGTCATCTTATTATATTACTACATTTGCGATTTCAATTGAAGTTGTTAATTTGTTGGAGGGCTTACGAGGGATTTCCTTTTTTTTTTTTTTTAACCATGGGCGTACTCGCTTTCAGCTGGACTAATCCCATGGGAGCATGTAGGGCTCCCCAAACCCATGACTTATTGGTCGTAAAGCCCGTTTTAGCTACTACCATCTAACCAATTCAATTGGGGGCGTGAAGGATAGCTTTTTTTTTTTTTTGATAAGAAAGAAACTTGCTCCACGTAGGAATTGAATCCCCAACCTCTTACTTCCATAACCCCATACCTAACTATTGGGCCACCCACATGGTTTTTTTCTTGGACAATGAAGGAGAGCTTTTTTTGGGAAAAAATAGTTCCTCATTTTGGCTTGAAAGGTAGTGTGGCTTGTCCCAATGCAGTCTGGAAGAAGGTTGGTAATTGCAACGGAAGAATATAGTTATTGCCGCTAATGGGCTGTGGAGATTCTTGAAAGAGAGAATTAGTTAATGAGACACATTCATCTACAGTATCCATGGGATTTCTTCCGACAGTTATGGTGTTGGCTGTGGTGTGAATGTTTCCCATGGAAGTCATGTAGATTTATTGCTTCTTTATATCCTACATTTCCTAACAATTATTTGTTATTTGGAGCAGTCATAGGATGTTTGTTGTGGGAATGTATCTTTGTCGAGGTTATCCTAATTTTTCAAGCTTTTTTTTGTTTGGTAAATGGGGATGAAAGTGATTCCTAATCATAGTGGGATCTTAAGTTTCCATTCGCATCTTTTTTATGATGACTTCCCTCGTCTATTTTGCTGGAGAATGCACATAACCAGTTTTGTCCAAGAAATGGCTACTAAAGATGAAAGTTTTCCATCTGTTTTGCTTGACAGACTGTTACTATTCAAGTTCTGAAGAAGGCTGGACGTCCGTCAGAGCGGTTGGTAAGTCACGAGCACTGCAAATTTAAGAAGCCGGCTGAACATGAGTGTGCTCACGTTCGTGAAATAACCGTAGCTTCCGGAACTGAAGAGGCAGAGGCGGACATGGAGTATGATAATGCTTTAAAAGAGGCCATCAAAGGAGTGCAGGATGCAGTGACCTCCATTAATGAACACCTGGAGGAAGTCCGGTACGAGATTGAAGCTCTTGAAGCCGAATGACGCATTCGAACCATTAGGCACTTCCATCTGTTGTTGAGGCTGCAGAGAAGATTGGTTGCTGTGCTATTGACTCCCAGATTTAAGTTAACATGTATAGTTTGTATTCCATTTTGTTTGAAACAGATTAAATTGAAGTTGGTCTTTCACCACAATGAGTTTCTTGAAACCATACTTAATTATTGGTTCAACTTAGTGTCCTATTTGACATCAATAAAAATTGTTCTCCAAGTTTCTTCATGGACTTCACAAATTTAAATTATTCTCACCAAACAAATTCACATTGTAAAATTATTTTGTTGATAAATGCGTGGGGGCTCATTCAGCTATAGCAAAATATTAATTATATAAAAGCATGTAAAGCCGTTCCCATGTTTCTGAGTATGAGAGAATGCCAAGCAAAGATGAAGGATTCATGTATTATTCTCATTTAGTTATTGATGTTTTGACAAGTCCAAACAAGGATTTGAATCAACAAGGAGACCAGCTCCACTTCAATTATTTGGGACAAACCTGCATTTGCAACTTTTATTGATACTCTACAGTTCAATCTGTGCGCACCAAGAATCTGGGAGCGAAGAAGCTCAATAAGGAACAGGTGTGCGGACCTCTTCGGGGCCAGATTTCATGTCCTGCAGAATGAGATCTAGGAGACCTTGGGCAACTGGGCCTTCCTTCCCTGCAAAGAAGTTAACATTCGCATGCAAGTTATGAACTCGTGCATTGTCAAACCACACTGTAATGGAACACTTTATAGTAAAATGGCAAACGATTTTATGAGAGAGCTCTTACCATCACCAATAACTTGTTCATCCCACTGCAGAACTGGGCGGACGAGAATCCCACTCCCAATAAGCAACATCTCGCGAGCTCTCTTTCCTTCCTCGACCGTAACATTTCTAACTTTAACTCCATTAAGCGCCCCCGCTCTTACAAGTCCTTCAGCAAGTGTCAAGACCCTTTTTGCTGTACAACCACTAAGAATTTTGTCGAAGGAAGGCATTACGAGCTCATTCTCCTTTGTAACAAATGCCACATTCATGTTGGGTCCCTCTGCAATGTATCCTTCATTGTCTAACCATATCGACACAAACGCACCATTTTCTTCGGCCTCCATCTTTAATAGCACGTTAGGAAGGTAGTTCACACTCTTTGTAGTGGCAAATTCCGGGGGTTTTATTGGGACTGTTGAAGTTATAACCTTGACACCATTTCGAGCCAATGGAGTTGAGTCTTGAATCACTACAGCATAAAGAGCAGATCGATGGCAGCCCGATGGAGATAATTGGAAATCGCCAGGTCCTGCAGAGAGCCAATAGCGAAGTGAACCTTGCCTGCATTTAGATGAGCTGACTGTTTGAACAAGGACTTGTTTAATGCCCTCGTGGTCGAATGGGGGGTTGATCTTTGCCATAGATGCAGACCTTAAGATGCGAGCAACATGCTGGTCCAACTCATAAACATACCTGAGAGGTGAAAAAAAAAAAAAGGAAAAAAGGGACTAATGATTGATTTGTTGCAATTGAAAGGGAAAAGATGACAGTAGCGTTTACGATAGTTCATACGCACATAATATTGACAACATTTAACTAAACCAATTGATTTAAGAATATATGAAAATGAAGTGTGGAAGACCAATACTCAATCAACAAGAATATGTGGAAGTGAGAAACAAAACTTTTCAAGACATGAAACGCCACTTGAAAGTCCACAACTTAAATTCAATTAACAAAACACACAATGCATCGCAGTCAATACAACGGAACATGTTACACTGTTATGGGAATGAAAGTAGCATAGTGTATTGACACTGCAAGAAAAACTTCATGTAGGATGACTCATTTAGTATGATAGACAACATCCTTTCAATCCTAACAATCTTTCCCTTAATTAAGAAGAGTTAGAAATTCTTACCCGTTCATTATTGCCGCTGTATCGAAAACCCCATGTCCTCTATGGACCATGTGATCATCCATTGGGATTACCATCATCGCGGGATCAGTTGTAATGCCACCGCAGATGCTAGAGTACATAGCCAAGAAACTTTGCTTTCCCTTTCTCTCCTCACAATTCACCTTTAGCCTTTCAATAAACTAACAAGTCCATCAAATGAGTATCATTTAGATCCACATCACTGGAGGAGTAAACAAAATTCCAAAGAGTCTAAGAGATTTTCATCAAACAAAACAGGGGCAGATCGTTTCCAAAAACTTAGTATCAAACAAACACGGGATTGGCCTAGTGGTAAGGGCAAATGCAGGACTATGTGGGTTAGGCACACGGTCTCAAGTTTGATTCCCGACGACAGTTGAACGTCGGGCCTCTGGTGGTTGCTTTCCGTAATCCCAGGGCCACGGGACTAGGCAGACAAGTGTCTGAATATCCATGGTGAATAAAAAAAGAAGCCTAAACAAACTATGACATCAAAGTAGAGACATCTGTTATCATAAAATCTACAATGCTATCATTTAAAAATAGAATTTCAAAGCAGATGATCTAAAAAAGGTGTGGACTAAGGAAAGATATAAACCTCTGAGTTTGACAAGATTGGAACCTCAAATGCATTGGTAATCTCTGCCAAACAATACCCAATGTTAGTTTTCAATGATCCAGCAAGTCTGACCATCAAGATCACCCAAACAAATAAACACAGACTGGGGAAATATTCAAAAATTAGAAAACAAACCAGCCAATGTTTCTGCTTGATCACAACTGTGGCTCACCCTTGATCTCAAAAACAGTTGCCCATCAAATTTCAGCCCAAAATCTCGATATCCATTTCGATTAAACCCAAGATTTTGAGTCAAAAGTGGTGAATCATGTGAAGAATTGTTGATCTTGGCCAGAAATGGGTGCCCAGAGATGGGTTTACAGAGAGAGAAGAGAGTAGCCATGGCTGCTAATGAGGGAGGACCCTTGTTTACTGTTTTTTTTCAAACCAGGACCCTTGTTTACAGTTAATGTGATAGAGATTGTATTAGTTAGGGCCAATAGTATGCAATCAGACTTTTTTAATTTATTTTTTTATTTTTATTTTTTTTATATTTTTTTATTTTTTTATATCAGAGTGAGACTCTTATTTATAGAGCTTTATAATGCAAATAAGGAAATTAATACAGTGTTGCAGAGAACATGCAGGACAGGCATCTTGGACATACGCTCGAATTGCGGACAATACGCAGGTAAGATATAAGATCGCACAAGATTGTCTCGCAAGGAGCAAGACGTGATCTCTTCTCGAGATGCACACATAACACGGGAGACGGTAGCATTGGCACGGCCAATCACGCAAATCACATACAAATAGTAAACAATTTTGTTTGCTTTTTTTTTTTCCTTTTTTTTTTCTCATATTGAACACTTTTTTGGTTTTTCATAAAAGACAACAAACTAAAACAAATAATATATATAAATAAATAAATCACTACCGAGCCTATGGTTCGAATAGGACCTGAGAGAAAAAACTTCTTGGATCATGTGAATTTTGGTGTACGGTGGAGTATTAAAAATGTGTATACCGAAATTAGTCTCACATCGATTAAATAATACTGATTCAGAGGTATGTAATTGATTGTTTCCTTCTAATTAGTACCGAAGCCTTTTGAGATAAAACCTCATAACAATAAATTGAAGATGGTTAAGTTGATAACAGTATCTGTACTGGTGGAGATCCACATGCCTATAAAGAAGTGTCGCGGGTAGACTACTTATGGATGTTGTGCTCTCGAGGTAGAAAATTAACATTTAGAATACTAAAATTTTTCGTGCTTCAATAGCATAAATTAAGTTTTTAAACACTGGCCTATAAAAGACAGAGAAGTAGAAAAAGCATAGATACAAAATGAAGGCCGGCCATCTCCAACTATTGAGAAATTGAATTTTGTTTTATTATGTGGAGCTCCGCTCATTGAAGTGGGTGAGATTCCATGGAAATGAAGAATTAATGGAGCAGTGCCCCGGGCGAATCCGAAAATCATTTTTTTTTGGTGGGGGGACTTTCACTGCAAACTTTGACCTATTTTTCTTTCAAGCAAATAATTATACTAGTAAAAAAAAGTAGTGTAATAAACTAAGAATCATTATAATTTATAATGTAAATTAAAAATATCGCTAAATTCTAGGTGAATGAAGTTGAATCCTGTCATTTTGTATGTTTTGAAAGCGCCACGTGCACCATACGCCACTTTATTCCTCATTTATCCAAGTTTTAAATTCAATTTATAGCAATAAGTGAAAGACTTAATAGCATTAAATGAATGTGAAATTTGTGTCATTTAGAGCATTAACCTAATGTGGATAACCCGGTAAAATACCATGTATATATCTGAGGTAAAAATAAACAAAAGTTTATATGCATGTATTCAATGTTCTACAGTCCCCAAACCCAGTAAAATCAATATATAAATACATATAATGGTCCAAAACTCGAGTCAAAACAACAATGAACTCAAAAGTAATCACCTAGTACTCCTTGCCCTTGCTTTTGCTCGATGAAAGAACTGCACTCTCTCACCCAACAAATATAATGACGAGTCCAGTGAGTAAATTCTTAAGTGAAGTCTACACAATAATCATGAAATAAAACTGATAAATCTATTAGACATGTGAATGTGACCTCTGACAACAGACAATCACATCACCATGACTTTAGGCCTACATACATCATACCAAAATATCTGCAAGATATGTAAAGCACCACAAAATACTTCAAAAGACAATAATTAAGTAAACATGCTCGAGCGTAAACAGTAAATAAATTAATTGTCAACTGTATTTGGATATTCACCTGACACGCACCCGATGTTGTGGCTGGCTTGCCTTCTAAAAATTACAATATAGATATGACCCTACCAAAGAACAATAAAGAGCAATCATTTAATGCACATGTCTAGGTTAATTTGCATTTGCCAGATTGAGCTGCACTTTCGTGAAACTTATAAAATATTTTGATATTCTTACTTAAAAATGAGTTGTTGGCCTAAAAAATGAGTAACTGAAAGCAAGGGTTAAAAGTTAGGTCTGCATAGACCCAGTTAAGCTTGACTCATATCGAACTTAGGTGGATCCCATAAAATAAAATTTGCATCAAATAAATAAAAATTATATTATTAGCAGTTAACAATTATTATTCCTCAACAATAAAGAAACTTATCTTTTTGGTTTAATTTAACTATGTATACGCTATTTAAATGATATATTACCCATCCAATACACTCGACTTGTAGCGGCCCCAAAACCCGAGGCCACCATGTCACACGCTGCGGGCCCATAGCCTTGCCATGTCACCGTCCGGCTGTGTCCCACGTGCACCATACACTACTTTACTCCTCATTTATCCGAGTCTTAAATTCAATTTACAGGAATAAGCGGAAGACTTAATAACATTAAATGAATGTGAAATTTATGTCATTTAGAGCATTAACCTAATGTGGAAAACTCGACAAAATACCATAAATTTATCTGAGGCGAAAATAAATGAAGTTTATATGCATGTATTCAATATTCTATAGTTCCCAAACTTAGTAAAATCAATATATAAATACATACAGTGGTCCAAAAACTCGAGTCAAAGCTGCAATGGTCTTAAAAGTAATCGCTTAGTATTCCCTTGCCCTTATTTTTTTTCGATGAAAGATCTACACTCTGTCACCCAACAAATATAGTGACGAGTCCATATAGTAAATCCCCAAGTGAAGTTTACACAATAATCATGAAATAGAACTGATAAAGCTACGAGACACATGAATGTGACCTCTGACAACAGACAATCAAATTCCCATGACTTTAGGCTGCATACATCACAACAAAATATCTGCAAGAAATGTAAAAAGGCAATAATTAAGTAAACATGATCGAGCGTAAATAATAAATAAATAAATCATCAACTGTATAACTACGATAAATCCCCCGACCAAGTACAGCCGGATAACGATAAATCCTAAACCCTAAACCCTAAGCCCTAAACCCAAAACTACATATATATACTATTCAGGAATCCAGTGACTAAACCTCAACTTCAGTAAATGACATGATCCCTCTAACGGTGTTACCCATCGAGACCACCCTAATCCTTCTCGACAGTCGCTAGTATTTCCAACTACCGTCGACATGAGCCCTGTCCCAAGAAGACTCATGCATGGAACTTAGACACCACTAATATATATATACACGCAACCAAAGCTTATGAAATGAAAACCCATATATGCCCACCACCAGACACACATGTGATACAATTATCGTTTAAAACACGCTATGAAATAAAGTGAAGCATTCTCAAGGGTTTTATCGTGCTCCAAATCTCGGTATTAATCCCTAGTCTACTCCTGCTTTTTGCCTCAAGATGCATGCTCGATACCCGACTATGGTCTCCAAAGTCCCTGGTGTTTGAATAAGTCATTTTAAGTGATTTAGTTTCAAATTAATTGATTTTATATTGCGACAACAAAATTTGAATTTTATTCCAATATTTGGTTGTGGCACACTTTTTGGGACACACCAGGGTGCCAAGCGCCCGAAAAGTCAAGAAATCCACTTTAATACTCTTTTTCAAATTTTCCATATTTTCTTATAATTTTCCCCAATTTCACACTTTACGAGATAAAAACCTTGACATAACGTTCTCTACAATGCCGAATACTTCACTTTTCATAGAAATTCATAAATTTCTATTTACTTGGTCAAAATATTATTTTGCTATATTTTTTTTGGAATTTCCTCAATTTTCTGGAATTTCTAGATTTTATTTCCTTTTTTTTTTGGAAGGGTTTGGGCCTGAACTAAGCTAAACTGGCCTAATTCAGAGGCCCGGCCCCTTCATCCCCAAGTGACCATTTGCTCTATTTCGTTTTCATTCTCTTTTTATTTTTTTTAATTATTGATTTGGGTTGGGTTAAGCCCAACCCCAAATTACTCTAGGCAATGGAGACGACTCCCCTGCCATGTCCATCTTCGCAGTTCGTCCGAGCTCCTCTTCCCTATTATCAACGTAACCACAACAGCAACAACAACAACAACAATGACGTCAACAATAACAACATCAACAAAAATGACAACCTCACCTTGATTGCCTCCAACTCCCAACTCGATCTCTTGATCTCTCTCCTTCGGTCTCCTCTCCCTCTCTCACTGTTTCGATTTTGTGAGCATAGTGGTGATGATGGTGATTTTGATATATATAGTGTTGGTCAAATGATCAAAATACCCCCATCCTTATCCATTTTCCTTAACAAAGCCAATGCCCTTATTGGTCATTCCACACATTTTCTAATTTTTTGATTTTAATATATATATATATACATATGTATCTATTCTATAATAAAAATTTTGGAGGCACTTTCCACGGTGAAGCCTTTTTGGCCACTCACTTTTCGAAAGTGCCCCTAAATTTTTTTTATTGGTTGAAATAAAATTGGCAAAGGGTGATCAAGGAATTTAAGTCTTTATTCCCCAAAAAAATATGTGATTGAAAACAAATTAAAAGAGTTAATTGTTAACTAACTAGAATAGTATTTTTTTTTAAACGTTAACTAGAATAGTTAGTTTCCTTAAAAAGTGGGTAGTTGTGGATTTTGGTTTCCAAAACTAACGCACAAAAAATCAGTTTTCAAATCACTCTGCCCTCATCATTCCCTTCAACTTGCACAAATCTTATAATCTTAAGAGCCCTTTCATGACTATTTCCTTCTCTCTTTTTTGGATTTTCGATTAGTACTTGGTTGATGTCGTGAGAACTGAATTGTGGATCAACTGAAAGAGCATAAGGAGTTCGTCCTCCTTTGTGGCTGTTAGGGAGCAAAATCGAGAGCGAATGAAGCACATAATTGAAAGGTAATCGTGTTTTGGGTTGAATGGTTTGAGTTTTAGGCTTTGTTTCTTGACATTTTGGGATCTTTGGTTCGAGTGATGTGAGGAAATGGGGTTTCTTTGATTGGAATAATTATTTTTCATGGGTTGCTCTCTATGTTTACCAATACTCTTAACCTCTTCTACTTTCACAATTCATTTTGATGTCAATTTGTTTAATGACATAATTGTATGAATTTGGGGCGTTTGATTTGGAGAGGTTTTTTTTGAATTTTTTTTGTTGTACTCTTTCTTCTTTTTTTCTTTTTAGAGTACTACTCTTTCTTCCAATTTAAAAGTCACAACGGTATGGAGGTGGGAAAGGAAAAGAAGTAATATGAGACACTCCTCACGTGAGACAAATAAAAGTTGGGAGTTTTGGAAATCCTAAAAATTAATTTCTAATGTGATTATGTGAGACTGAATTTTAAGTCGTTTTATGCAACTTTTTTTTCAACTGAAGGTAATCTGTTAGATTCAACTTTAGTTGTTGAAGTTAATAAAATGGAAAAGTTAGTGTGACGGCCCCAATTTCCTTGTGCAATTGGGTATGCCCGGACTAGACCCATACAAACCACCGAATCAAAATTCGGGCAACTTGACGAGCCTAGTCAGCCTCTATTCATTTAATTATACATTTTATGAAAGAGTTATTGCAAGTTAATCGCAGCGGAAAGTAATCAAACTATAGTAAGGGAAATAACTCAATCAAAGGGAAATTCAGGAATCTATAAATGTGGAAAACCTCGAGTATTCACGTATAATTCGATATGAGAAACTCATAAATACATGATACCAATCTCAATATAATCCCAAGTTCAATGACTCAAAACATGTATATAACAAAACGATACTCTAATAGTCTCTAAGGTTTAACCGTTAAGTTCTTAATGGAAATCACCTAGACGTGGTCCCTTGCCCTTGCTGCTCACCCACTGTCACAAACTAGACGATAAGTAACTAAAGAAATCAAAAGTAGTGCTAGAAGAATATAACAGTAATTTATGATTTAACGACAAGACAGTCCAGATATCATGCGGTAATTGAAAGACAATAATGTAAATAAATCAAAGTGCATGATAAACAGACTGATATATAGCAATCGAGATTTACGTGTTCTAAGAATCAAAAGAGGCCCATGAGTGGTCTAATTTCATAGCAATACGACAAAGATCTCGCAAGATCTCCCTGGGTAATGTCGCGACACTAGCGCAGCTTGAAATTGAGAGGCATCACAACACCTCTCAAATCCAGTACCCAGTACACACAACACTAGGGGTGGTCAGTTACCCCTACAGGAGGCACCTTCGTTGTCCCAGCTAGTACGGGGCCACATGATACCTTCGAGGCACGCACTCATGCCAATAACACACAACCAAGGATATAGAATGGAATACCAAGCATGAGATCAATTCAATAATAACAATCAATAGAGGATGCATAAATCACATGATATTTCCTTATTGGCCTACTAACATATACACATACATAGCACATGTGTACTTACCTGACAAATGTCGCGACACGAAGACCATTCATGCGACTCTAGTTTGTACCCATGATTCCCTACTTCCTGTAAATGGTTTGAACCGCAATAGATAGGTTTTATGGTCCATTTATAATTCCTAATAAATCCCCAAAGTTTTTCCAAGTTTTCCATGTGATGGCCCCAATTTTCCCGTGCAATTGGGTATGCCCGACCTAGACCCGTGCAGGCCCCGAGTTATCACTTGGCAACCTAACGAGCCTAGTCAGCATTCGATTCATCAATTTTAACAATTTATGAAAGAGTTATTGCAATAATACATAGCGGAAGATTAAACAAGTATAATACGGGAAATAACTCAATCAAGGGAAATATAGGAATTCTATAAGTGTGAAAAAACCTCGGGTATTCATGTACAGTTCGATAAACATATATACATGATACCAGTCTTATCAAAAATGCCAAGTTCAACAATCCCAAAATATATGTATGAAACGACGTACAAGTAAGCAAAACATAAACACATACAATAAAGTCTCCCTGATCCCGATGCTAGTCCTCAAAGTAGGTCTCCTAGGCAAGGCCCCTTGCCCTTGTTGTTCTCTACCCTATCTGTACCCAGCGTCACAAATTTGACGGTGAGCAACTGAAGAAATCGAAAGTAGTGCCAGAAGAATATAACAATAATTTATGATTTAACAAGTAAAGTAGTCTAGATATCATGCGGAAATGAAATAGCAGGAAAGTAAGTAAATCAAGTGCATGATAAACATACCGATAGATAAACAATCGAAATTTGCATGTTCTAAGATTCAAAAGAGGCCTATGAGAGGTCTAATTTCACAACAATACGGCAAAGATCTCGCAAGATCTCCTCGGGTAATGTCGCAACACTAGCACAACTTGAAATCGAGAGGCATCGCAACACCTCTCGAATCCAGTACCCAGTACACATAACACTAGGGGTGGTAGTTATCCCTGCAGGAGGCACCCTCGTTGTCCCAGCTAGTGCGAGACCACATGATACCTTCGAGACACCCACTCATGCCAAGAACATACATCTAAGAATATGGAATGGAATATCAAACAAGGGATCAATTCAATAATATCAATGAATAGAGGATGTATAAATCACATGTTATTTCCTTACTGGCCTACTAACATACACACATATAAGGCACGTGTGTACTTACCTGAACTATCGCAACCCGCGAACACACTCTCGTGAATCCTAATACGTATCCCCGAGTTTTCAGCTACCTGACAAGTTCGGGAAACTCTAGTTATTCAGTCGAGTCATTATCTAACCCTACGTTGATACCCTAGCATTTTCCCAATGTTTTAAAATTGAACAACTCGACAATTCAATAGAAAAATAAATACTCTCTCGAATTTGAAAAGCCATAACAATGACTACGATATCCCAACATTGACAACCATAATGCATGTAAGCCTACTCATCAATCATAGGCTCAGCTCAGTCGTATGTGGGTCACGCCATAGCCTCGAGGACCGGCGGCATGACCACGACGTCATAACCAACTTACGATGATTAGATACACATGCACGTATTCACACTGCGTCCTAACCATGCATTAACAACATATGGAAATGTCTCAAAGCGACATACAACGTTCCACACATTTACACAAATCAATGAACAATCAACTACTCAACCTCCATGGCCGAAATCTTAATCACTTCGTTATAAATAAATAACCATCACCATAGGTAAAAAACCCAACTTGAAACCATAATAAACTTCGAAGTGAAACAATAACAAACTCAAGGAGTCAAAAGCTACAATTTAAACCAGTATTGACAAGAAACCATAGTCAATCCGGCCCACTAACCAAAACACCATGACCTCTATGGTAACATACTATCATTATCCGACGTCGGGGAAAGGACATCACAGTATGGGGACGCCAGAAAACTCCTCCACCAGTTCAGATTATCATCAACACTACTTGGATATGAGGCTCAACATCAACAAAACAAGAATTTACAACAATACACAATTATTGTGTACAACCCACTGTGGTGCACACACACACACGCCACTGTTGTGTACACCCCACTGTGGTGCACATACACACACACACACACCGTGAGATGTACACCCACACCCCATCTTCCTAACTGAACTCTAAACACCAAAAAATCGAAATCATAAACACTACACACCACCACTCCAAAAACGCAACTGTTGAACATGGGGAAGGTGTCATCTCCGGTCAATAGCGTCATCGGAGAGTCTCCTCCAATCAGCCGTGACCGAGGACGGTCCCACCAGCCACGACAACCTAAACAAATAGCCAAAACAGTCACAAAAATGGCAAAAACAGTGGGAAAATGACTCTCTTATGTCGTTGGAAACACAACCCATTTGTCAGGCGTGAGGCCCTCCCTCCGAGAACGTTGAGACCCGCATAGATGGTCTACGCCCAAGTTCCCAGTCGGAGATGACCCACGGTGACCGGACAGTGGGTAAAACATGGGTGTACAGTGAGAGGTTCAAACTGTAGAGAAAGAGTAAACTATTGAGAGAGAAAGAATAGAGAGAGATGGGAGAGGCTCACCTAGGTGTCTCCGGCGGGTGGTGGAGGTTCCAGTGTCATGGTAGGTGGCAGTGGTGATGGTCCAGTCGAGAGGAGTGAGAACTGCCGAGTTGAGAAAGAGAGTGAACAGGCTGAGAGTGAGAGTGAGAGTGAGAGAGGGAGGTGACATCATCCCGATCTCCGGTTACCTCTGGCTTGGTCAGAGGTCTGGTGGTTAAGTGATGGCAGTGGGGGAGAGTGGAGAGGAGAGGAGAGTGTGGGGGAGCCGTTTGGGGAAGATGATGAATAGTAGGTTTTGTGACAAAATGTTATGTATATATATAATAAAAATGACCTCCTTTTCATACACATCAAAATAGCTACCCTTATGGGTCTTTTACCCCTTTATCACATCTCAACATACATACACATCTCAATGCCAATCTCATGGCTCTCCTCATTATGATGTGTCACTTTAATAATTTCTATCCCATAGCCCGTATGTTACGAGACTATTTGACTTTCGCATTGGTCTTGCACTCATCTGTCCGTATTTCTCCGTCATGCACGTAGTTTCGCCTTGTCTCATAAATAATTACTTAAATTATACAAAATTTAATTTATTTGTATTTTAACAGTGTTTTAAATCCCCGTGTACCCGTAATCTAATTTTCCTACTCGTTCACCGACTTAATTGTCCGGTCACTCAAATACGAGTATAAATATATAATACACATCATCATTCACAAATAGACAAATTTTCGGGTCGTTACATTCCAAGTCTAAAATTAATATGTAATTCATTTTTGGTTTAGGATGTCACGGCGACACTGGGGTTTTGGGTTTGGCGGTGCTACTTGAAACACCCATT
This sequence comes from Stephania japonica, assembly GCA_039657345.1. NCBI lineage: Eukaryota > Viridiplantae > Streptophyta > Magnoliopsida > Ranunculales > Menispermaceae > Stephania > Stephania japonica. The sequence continues at coordinate 42,389,603 of CM077559.1, forward strand.
CTGGGGTATTCTGGTTGGGACGCCTTGAATGGCACTGTTGGGACCTTAGCCCACATCGTCACTCAAAATGCTTAATTTTTTTGAACCGAGGGGGTAGGGGGTGGAGCGCGCTCCCGTTCTTCAGGAACGCTTGCCCAAAAAGTGGAGCGCGCTCCCCTGATGGAAAAACATAATTCCCAGTTCGAGAATTCTGCTCTTCTACCCATGGGAGTGCTTCCCTATTACGGTCGACCCATTCTCCCTCATGGGGGATTCAATAACATTCCAACAATGCCGAAACAACATTCAAATCCACCATACGAATTCATCAAATGTAATTTAAATCCAAAAATCCATTAAAACTCAAAACTCTTCCAAGTCTCAAACACCGTTTATCAAACTCTTTTTGTTTGATTCATAGACCACAAATCCTTCACAAGCAGTGGTAAAATTCGTGTTCAAAGTTTGTTACTCGAAACCATTTCAATAAAAGTGATTAAAATTAACATCTACATGTAGATATTTGCGAGGGGTATCGAGTTCTTACCTCGGATCATTCGATTGATCACTCCAGCGGACCTCCGATTACCTCCCAAGTGGTTTTCCAGCCTTGTCTTGTTCTCCAAGTTTGAGAAGAGAAGAAAATGAGAGGAGAAATGGAGAGAAAAGTGTGAGAGTGAGAAAAAGGTGAGAGAGATGCTCTTTTATAGGCTTCATTTTTATCCACTTGCACATGCTTATCTTGAGGTCAATCCAAGCCTTTTTCCTTTTAAGTTATCCATCCACTTTAACTCTACTTGTGGACTCCATTAGGTGATACGCATGTCGTTTGATTAACCAACTCCTTCGCCTGTTCTTCACATTTTTGAACCTGCAATGCACCACAACTCGCGTGTCATGTTCTCGTGGTCTCACCAGTGTAATTAACCTCATTAATTAGTATAATTATCATTTAATTAAGCTTTTATTTTTATTTTCTGTGTTTTATAATCCCGTTTAGTCTAGGCGAAGCCTAACTCGGATTATCAAATCGCCAAACAGCTCGAGACTCGTATTAAACTATAATACTTATACAAACATCACAGAATCATAAAATTACCTCGGTATTGACTCTCGAAGTTCGAAATACTCGGCACATCACAATAGCGGAGTTACTGTCCTGACAAGAGGAACACAAGTTGGGTTAAATTTTGAGGGTTGTTATAGTTTCCCCCACTTATTAAGATTTCATCCTTGAAATTAAACTAATAAGTAACTAAACTAAAAACTCACCTGAATCAAACAGGTAGGGAAAGTGCTCACGCATGTAGGACTCTAACTCCTAGGTTAACTCCTCGTCTCCGTGAAATTTCCATTTCATGATAACCGAAGGAATCTCCTTATTCCTCAGCGTCTTGACCTTCCGGTCAACAATCTGGATCGGCTGCTCCTCATAATTGCCATCATCTCGCACATCGATCTGACTCAAGTCTACCGTCGGTCGCCGTCCTCCGCTTGACTTATCTAGTCGAAGCATCAAAATGTGGAATACTGGATGAACAGCAGCAAGCTCTGGCTGTAACTCTGACTGATACGCAACCTTACCAACTGTAACAACCCAATTCCAAATTGCCGTTATTTGTAACGTCATTTGCAGACGCGGGTTCCACAGCAAGGATTCAGCGCTTACGGATTAGGTATACGATCCGTCTTGTGTGCTGTGTGATGTGTAATTGCGATGTTTATGTTCAATTTAGTTTAAATTGCATTGCAATATGTATGTTTATATTATTCATTGACGAGCGAGCTGGTGTGATGGGTGTTCGCTGCGATTAGCGCGTTGGAGTAAATACCGAGCAATAAACAACTAGTACACTAGGCCGGGGGTCTAAAGACATTAACAAAAATGATAAAATACATCCAATAATTCATAATATATGGCATGGAAGTGTTTAGGATCGTTAGTATGCGAGAGTGAGACAGTTCGCTGTCTGGAGCTGGGCATCAGAATGCCCAATAATTGGGGTTGTAGCTAGGAACAAGGGTTCGGACCATACAAAAAAGTCAAGCATTTTTGTATTATATAGGACCTTTTGACCAAATCTCTACCTTTGAAATGACCTTGAGATGAGTGGATGTAAGTTGATGAATTGATGGATAGATATGGTGATAATGCTGGTCTCACCAACTTTTCTCTCTTTTCTACTTAGTGAACGAAAATTGTGGAGAGAGCTGAGGGTTTGCTCGAGTTGTGTTGATGATTTGGAGCTCAAGAACGCGTGAGAATCGTTAAACAAGTTGAGATCCTCGATTGTCTCTCCGTTCCTTACATTTTGGCATAGGTTTTGACAGGGTATTTGATGTGGGTTTTGAGCACACCAGTCTTTAAAGGTGTTGCTATGGATCTTGAATGCAATTTGATGTGTTGAATGTGGTTTTGAGGTTGTTGCTATGGTGGTTGTGGTTTTCAAGCAGTTTTGATGAGTTTTTAGCTAAAAACTACCTAGTCGGGTTTCGAACACATTGGAATGCGTAATGATGGTGATTTGGTGTTTTTAAGGTGTATTAAGGGTTGTTGGAGTGATCACGAGGCGCGAGAACGAGCCGAAAGGGTTCAAAAACCTTTAACCATTCCTGGTTCTGATGCCGCGATGGCGCCGTGGAGTGTAAACTCCCACGGTGCCACCCACGGCATCTGGACCATAGATGAAATGGGGAAAAATGTTGGGGAGATGACATGGAAATGCCGTGCGAGAATAACCATGACGGCGTGGTCACGGCGCCCATGACGCCATGGCGACGCTGCACAGTGTGAACTTGGCGGAGCTTGTGGTGGCGTCATGGGCAGTTTTGGGACTAAAAATTTAATAAAAACTTACCAAGTGGGGTGTAATCTAGGGGTTCATATGGACTATCTAAAAGGTTTAAACAATGGTTTTATCGATGATTTGGGGTTTTGAATCGAGTTTTTGAGGTTTATGATGTTTGAAATTGATCGGGCTTTTATGGACTTAGGTAGTACGATTGGTGATTTGACTGACATTGGTGGCATTATTTGGGTTAGGGACAGCGTTTGGAGTGCGGTTTAGGGTGTGTAGTATCCCAATTGAACTTCACTTTAGTATTTACTGCTTGATTTATTTGAATTCAGTCCTATTCATTCATCGCTCTATTCCTTAATGCTTTACGATGGTTGAGTTTACTCCTATCTGGTGCTTACTACAGTGGTTGAGCGTACCATCACCTGGTGCGTTTACGGTAGTGGAGTTTACTCCTACCTGGTATTTTTACGGTGATGCGATTACTCTCTACCTAGTGTTATTTGTGCGAGGCATAGGGTCCACTAAACCATAGCATGTATCTAGGCATGTGCCGATGAATTTGTGCCACCCGGGTATAATAGTCATGTATGGGTGCGCCGAGGACCTACGCCGGCCACCTAGAGGGTCTAGGGTCACTCGTTTAATGATTTTACTTGCGGGCCATGCCTGGCGGATAGCCCGAAGTATGGTTTGGTCTGATCCTAGTGTCTACGTATTTTTTCCATTACTATTTATATTCATGTGATGATCTTCCGCAGTCGTCTATATTCTTTTGTTCCGCATGTTTATTTATAGTATTTCGGATTCCTGCATTTTATTTATGTAATTACTTGGTGAATTTCCTTGGTATTACTCACTCTGGGCTCACCATCTACCTCTTGTGATGGTTTGAGTGCAGAACCAGGTATGAGCAGGGGAAAAGGAAAGCTCGAGGAATATCTGTGACAGACTGACTGAGGACTACCCCACTCATTGATCACGTGTCGTGCGTGCCAAATATAACCCGTAATTGAGTTACCAATCCCACAAGGGTGTAGTGGTGGTAAATACGGAGTCGAATCCACAGGACTTGAGTTTCACTCTAAGTTAACTAAAATGGAGATTTTTAGAAAAAAAAATTTTAGAATAAACAATTAAAATAAAAATAACAGGAATCAAGATTGCAAGAATAATATCAATGAAAGAAAACACCTAGGTCTATAGTTCCACAAGACAAGATCAAGATTCAATGGCATATCATGGTCGTCAATCTTTCCCAAAACAATTATTAATTCAAATTCCCCTAGATTAGCTATGGAAAATCGACATCCGCCAGAAATTCCTAATTCCCCTAATCTCGATAGCTAGGACATCCGCCACTAACTACTTCCCTAATTAATGTATAACCCTAGACATCCGCCATAAGATTTAACACATTAACCGCAGTAATAAAGTTCTATGGGAATACTAATCCTAGATAACCGAATCGCGTCCGCTCCCGATTTAACCTAGATTCAATTGTTGCACACTCAAGAACCGAAAGGTTTTGACGGCAATCGGGTGAATGTTTGTTACTTATATTGTCTCAAAAGTACAATTACGGATACTAATGAGTCAATTAACTATAGATTATCCACCTAAAAGCATGCAATGACCATATACATACCCTAGATTTAAACCATATTCATTAAAATCAACAACAATGAAATAGAAGAAATTAAATTAAATTAAATAATAAAATAATAGATCTCACAAGTTATGCCATGAATCAATAATTTTGACTTGCTTCACCTTCGACCTAGGCAATGGCTTGATTAGCTAGACATATTCTTCATAAAACTCCCAATAAAAAATGCAAAAAGTCAGTCCCTCTAATGAATAATAGATGTTCTATATATACCTAAGATCCTAATGTGTAAAACTACCAAGATTGGTGTATGGAAGATAGAGAAAACTACTTTTGGATGTATTTTCGGTCTTGCTGACGTGTCAGAAGCTTATTGGCTGTTTTCTGGGCGTTGCTGACGTGTCAGGAGCTTATTGGCTGTGAGGTGATGACCGGGTGACGTGGCAGCAGGCGATTGGAGGAGAAGACAGGCGTGACGTGCGTGAGCGGGGTGAGAGCGCGACACGTGGCGGGACAGGGCGCGAAGAGAAAACTCGCGCGAACGTGCGAAGATGTGGGAGTTTGTGCTGTTGTGCATCTCGAGGAAAATCGACCAGCTGGAGAGAGGAGACGCTTGGCTTGTCCATGTGGCGTTCGCTGAATTGACAAGCTGGAAGTCGATGACGAGCTGGACCAATCAAACGTCGACACGTGGCGGCTTACTGTGTACATTTATCCCACTTTCGGCGTATATTTCGAAACTAACTCTCCCGGTATCCAATTAATGCAAGTAAATACTCTATTTTGAGTATTTTTTCGCCACGAATCCAACCGTGCACTCCGTTTCACCTAAAAACCAAAAGTAAAAATAATTAGATATATATTTTAATAAACTTTAACACTAAACTATATAAAACTATTCTATAAAATCCTATAAATACCAACTTATCAAATACCCCCAAACTTAAGACTTTGCACGTCCCGAGCAAAGGTATATTTGACAACACAAACTAAACTAGACTCCTAATGCATTAACTAAACTAATCATAAACCTAAACTCATACCTATACCTATATCTATTCCTATACCCAATTCAAAATTCATGGAGTTCCTTTGATTTACATGGTTGCCAAGTAACAAGTCACTCAAGAAATTTCAGAGTTATGATATGTCAAGACTCGCAACTCAAACACAATTAAGATCACACTTTAAAGACATAGATTTAGTCAAAACAAAAGCAATCAACTACTCATGAGTTTTCTTGGTCTATACATTCAAGCATGCAAGTCTAAAATCTCACTTAATCTAGTGAAAGTACTCGAGCTAAATCTTTTTTATTTGAGGAGTTTTCATATACTTTCGCCTTTATTTATTCAATATATACTCTCTATTTTTTTCTCCATAATTTTTTCAAGTAGTACGGTCCCTGCTCCATTTCCTATGGACCGCTTTTCTCACTTTTTCCCACCACAAGATTCCCTGCTCCATTTCTTATGGAATCCTGTGGGACTCTCTATATTAAGAAAACTCCTGTTAGCCCTTCGCACTTTCACTATGATTAAGCAGATTATCAAATAAGAATTAAACCACTATTACTTGCACAAATTTGACCGTCTGCTCATTTTGGTATCTAGCACAAAGTTTAACCATCATACTAAGTCCCTAATCATGAAATCATAAAAATGCTGAGCTACAGCTTGATTGAATGTTTCTCCTAATTTTTCTGAGTTTCAAGTCAAAAAGCAACCATAATATACTCATCCATAATCAAAGGCATGAACCAAAGTTTTGGGTGACTCTAAATGCAACATATGCAACTATGTAAAGTCTAAATGCAAGAATAAACATAGATAGACACATGTCTACTCCTAGTTACTAAATGCATGCATGAAAATGTATCATATCCTAATGAAATGGAAGATGGAAGTATCAATGATAGAAGAAAAAGAGATGGAAAAATAAGAGAATGAGAATAACACCACCATTACCATCCTTCAACCGCATAATTTTAAAAAAGTTAATGATCATACCTGCGGTCTTTAGCAAGAAAATCTATCCAACACTATCCACAATTCCTAAAATACCCCCAAACTTATTCCGAACCTTGTCCTCAAGGTTCAAAATAAGTCAAGTGGTCTATGCACAAAAAAAACAAACGAAAATGGTGAAAGAACATGATAGTGATAAGAAGAAGGAAATGATATAAGTTCATGCATAAAAAAAAATAGAAATAAAAAAAAATAATAAAAAAATAAAAAAAACTAAATAATACTTATCAAAATTTGGGCCGCCTCCCAATAGCGCTTTTGTTTAAAGTCTTTGGCTCGACTTGGTCCGAGTCTGTCAATCGAGATAGATCGGTTGTTCAAGTGATACGCCCTCTACATTGTGACTCTGGGAAGTCTTCATAAAAGATCTTCAACTCCGTGGCCGTTCACTTTAAAAGCATTACCGCTCCAAACTCGAATCTCCACCGCACCATGATCATACACCGCAATCACCACATACGGTCCCGTCCACCTCGATCTCGCTTACTCCGCAAAAATCTTAAGACGTGATCGAAACAAAAGCACTTTTTGACCAACACGAAAAGATTTCCTAGAAAGAATGCGATCATGGAACGCTTTGGTTTTTCCTTGTAAATTCGCGCATTTTCATATGCGTCGTTCTCGATTTCCTCCAATTCTTGGAGAGTGAGCTTTCTCTCTTTTCCCGCTTCTTCGTCGAGCTTCATGTTAAGTCGTTTCACGCCCTGCAGGATTTATGCTCGAGCTCGACTGGCAAGTGGCAAGCTTTTCCAAACACAAGGCGATAGGGGGACATTCCAATTGGCGTTTTAAACGCCGTTCGATAAGCCCAAACCGCATCATCAAGACGTGTACTCCAATCCTTTCGAGTAGGATTCACTGTCTTTTCCAAGATAGATTTGATCTCCCTATTAGAAACTTCGGCCTGGCCACTCGTTTGGGGATGATACGCCGTAGACATTCTATGAGTGACATTGTACCTCCTCAGAAGGTTTTCAACCATACGGTTGCAGAAGTGAGTGCCTCTATCACTGATCAGGGCACGCGGGGTACCAAATGTTGTAAAAATCCTCGATTTGAGGAATTCACAAACCACTTTAGAATCATTAGTGCGGGTAGCTTTAGCTTCCACCCACTTAGACACGTAGTCCACTGCCAAAAGTATGTAGACATTACCAAATGACACTGGAAACGGCCCCATGAAGTCTATACCCCATACATCAAATATCTCACAAATATGAATCGGAGTAAGTGGCATTTGGTCCCGATGACTAAGGTTACCAGTTTTCTGACAGTTAGGACAAGTCTTGGTGAACATGTATGAATCATGAAAAATTGTGGGCCAGTAAAACCCACTTTCAAGAACTTTTCTAGCTGTCCCACGGGGACCAAAGTGGCCCCCGCAGGCGTAAGTGTGACAAAAAGCCAAGATGGAATGACTCTCAGTCTGAGAAACACACCGCCTGATAACCTGATCGGAGCAAAATTTCCATAAGTATGGTTCATCCCACACATAATACTTAGCATCGCTCTTAAGTTTATTCTTCCGAGCCTTCGAAAGATGAGGAGATAACTCGCCAGAGGTGATATAGTTCACCAAATCGGCATACCAGGGAAGATCCTCCATGACAGCATAGATGTAATCATCAGGGAAATCATCCTTTATAGGGGTAGGACGTTCACCATTCTCAATCCTGCTGAGATGGTCTGCGACTAGATTTTCTGCACCACTTTTATCTTTAATTGTGATGTCAAACTCCTGTAATAGGAGTATCCATCGAATGAGCCTAGGTTTGGCATCCTTTTTACTCATCAGATACTTCAAGGCTGCATGATCGGAGTAAATAATAACCTTGGTACCCAGAAGATAAGGCCGAAACTTCTCTAGTGCGAAGATAACGACAAGGAGCTCCTTCTCAGTAGTGGTGTAGTTCATCTGAGCCACGTCTAGAGTGCGAGAAGCATAGTAAATAACATGTGAAGCTCTCCTGACTCTCTGACCTAAGACTGCACCCACTGCATAATTACTAGCATCACACATGATTTCAAATGGAAGCTCCCAATTAGGGGCTTGAATTATGGTGTGCTAGTAAGTGAGGCTTTGAGTGCATCAAATGCACTCCTACATGTCTTATCAAACTCAAAAGGTGTGTCCTTTTGGAGTAGATGACATAGGGGTTGTGCAATCTTTGAAAAGTCCTTGATGAAACGACGGTAAAAACCGGCGTGTCCCAGGAAAGATCTAATCTCTCTCACATTCGTAGGGTAGGGAAGTTTCTTGATAACATCGATTTTAGCTTGGTCTACCTCTATACCCCCGGGCGAGACAATGTGTCCCAAAATAAGACCTTGGTTCACCATAAAATGACACTTTTCATAGTTCGAACCAAGTTCTTCTCGATGCACTCCGCTGAGTACTTTTGTCGATTGATGAGACAACTATCGAATGAATCACCATAAACAATAAAGTAATCCATAAAGACCTCTATGAAATGCTCAACAAAATCTGAAAAGATACTCACCATGCACCTTTGAAAGGTGGCAGGAGCATTGCATAACCCAAAGGGCATGCGTCGATAGGCAAAAGTGCCAAACGGACAAGTGAAGGTCGTCTTTTCTTGGTCTTCAGGTGCCACCGGTATCTGGTGAAAACCGGAGTAACCGTCAAGACAACAATAATGAGAACGACCAGCTAATCTCTCCAACATCTGATCAATGAATGGAAGAGGGAAGTGATCCTTCCTAGTAGAAGGATTCAACTTCCTGTAGTCAATGCAAACCCGCCATCCATTTTGAATGCGGGTTGGAACTAACTCACCATGTGAATTGGTGACTACTGTGACTCCTGTTTTCTTAGGAACCACCTGGACAGGACTTACCCATTTACTATCAGAGATATCATGCCAGCATCAAGGAGCTTCAGTATCTCCTTCTTTACGACATCCATCATAGGCGGATTGAGCCTCCTCTCGGCTTCTCTCGTAGGTTTTGACCCCTCTTCCATATATATATGATGCATGCAAGTGGAAAGGCTCAAACCTTTGATATCCGCTATAGTCCACCCAATAGCCTGTTTAAACTCCCGGAGTACTCGTAGGAGTCTATCTTCCTCCAAATGTGTAAGTTTGGTTGAGATGATCACAGGGAGTGTGTCATTCTCACCCAAAAACATGTACTTTAGGTGCTCAGGTAGTGGCTTCAGCTCAAGTGTGGGAGCTTTAACCAAGGAGGGAGAAAGTTTAGAGTCAGTAGTGGGCAACTCCAAATAACAGACATTTGGGGGCAATGGTTGGAATGACTCCAACTCTAAAACAACATCCTCGACATCAGTATCGAGGGTCAGGACACTCTGGTGGATATGAGTAGTGTGGAGATTATTCTCTAACACTACTTTCACCGTATCATCGTTACTCGTGAGCAAAGCCTGCTCAATGAGTGGGTCCACACAGTCCATGGTACATACCATAGAAGACACATCACTGGGGTATCGCATCGCATCATAGATGTTAAACTTGATGACTTCACCGTCGAACTCCATGGTAAGAGATCCATCATCAACATCTATCTTCGTCTTTGCCGTATTTAAGAACGGGCGTCCAAGTAGCACTGACGAAGCATTAGGAAATGGTTCCTCCTTCGTATCTACAACGTAGAAATCAGCAGGAAACACAAACTCATTCACTCGCACTAGAACATCCTCAAGAACACCTACGGGTCTGACAACTGAACGGTCTGCCAACTGAATGACAATACCAATCTCCTCTAATGGGTCTGCATTCAATGTCTCATAAATAGACAATGGCATGACATTAATGGAAGCTCCAAGATCGCACATAGCCCTCTGAATGCTCACATCACCTATAATACAAGGCACTGAGAACATCCCAGGATCCTTGCATTTAAGAGGCAACTTCTTTTGTAGGATGGCAGTGACGGTTTCTCCCATTTGGACTTTTTCGTTGCCTTTTAGTTTCCCTTTGTTAGTGCATAGTTCCTTAAGAAACTTTGCATACCTAGGGACTTGCTTCAGAGCATCGAGGAGTGGAATATTGATTTCCACTCGCCGAAAGGTCTCGAGAATTTCTTTCTCTTCCTCCTTTTTCTTGTCTAGGATAAGTCGTTGTGGAAAAGGAGGTTTGACCTTGAATGTGGGCAGGGCTTCTTTTTGCGTAGTTACCATCTGTTTAGGGATAGACGGGTTTACTACTAACTCATGCTCCTCCTCATTTGCCTGGTCTTTGGCATCAGATGACCCATTGTTCCTTTTGGGCTCCTCCAGCTCTTTACCACTTCTGAGTGTAACTGCGTTAGCACTCGCGTTAGGGTTTGGGTAAGGTTGTGAAGGTAACCTACCATTATCCTCAATGCGTCCCAATTGCTGTGAAATTTGATCTATTCGAACTTGAAGGTTACGAATTTGTTGAGTTGGTTGCATTGATGGATTTTTCAGTGGCGGCCTTAAATTCGGCAACATCTCTTGTAAGTTGCCTCTGTTCAGCCGTAAGAGCTTTCATCATATCTTCAAGTGAAGAGGAATGGTTGGAGGGTGTAGGCAACGGTTGACCTCTCGGGATAAAGGTCTGGTAGTTCTGATTTTGAGGCTCGTAATTGAAGTTTGGGTTGTTCCTCGCCGTTGCGTGATTATATGTATTCCCAAATGGGACTCTAGATTGTCCCTGGAACTGATTACCTATGGCATTGGCCTGTTGATTGTCCTCAAAGAGAGTAGGACATTCATCAGTTGCATGATTTGTGGCAGGTACAAATGCCACAAGCCTTGACTTGCACTTTGCCGAGGAGAGGAGACGCTCCATCATGGAGGTCAGTTGGTCAATTTTTCGGTCAGTAGAACTTGAGACACTTCCTGTAGTTAGACGTTGGTAAGCAGTGTCATCAAGATCTCCATAAAGGCGTGATCGCTGGCGAACGATGTCCTCATACGCTTGCTTCATTTTGGGCCGGAGTTTTATCTCGAATGTGACCCCCACACGCATTATCAATCATGCGTCGTTCTATGGGCGACATGCCAACATAGAAGAAACGAGCTATTGCCTTCTCAGACTGGCCATGTTGCGGGCAACTAGCAATTAATCGCTTATAGCGATCCCAATATTCACCAAATGATTCACCCGACTTCATTTTGATGCTGCGCAAATGTCCTTGATGAGCTGAGCAACTCTATCCTCAGGGAAATATTCATTTAAAAACGCATTTGTCATCTCATTCCAGGAGTTAATGCAGCCAGGCGGAAGGTAGAAAAGCCATTCTTTGGCTTTGTCTTTCAGACAAAACGGAAAAGATCTAAGCTTAACCGTATCCTCATCCGCATTAGAGGGTTTCATAGACTTGCAATTAGTCTGAAACTCCTTCAGAAAAGTAACAGGGTCTTCATTCTCGCCACCATGAAAGGATGGTAAGAGATGAATGAACCCTGACCTTAACTCAAAATCTCCGGCATTATCCGGATAGTTGATGCAGAGGGGTTGTTGTGCCAAAAGAGCTTGAAGCTCTTGATTAGCATGCCCCATAGTGATTTGGCAATTTTCAGCCATTTCAGGAGGATTTCGACCTTGTTGTTGCCTAAGTTGGGTCTCCCTATTCAACCTATGAAATGTACTCTCCGGTTCAGGATCGAAAGGTAACAGTGAACCAGTCGATTTTGACCGAGTGAGTCGTGAGAGCATAAAACTAAGAAAGAAGAAAAAAAAAAAAAAAAAAAAAAAAGAAAGGAAACCTAAGCTTAGAATGAAAGACTAAGTCCCCGGCAAAGGCGCCAAAATTTGATCACGTGTCGTGCGTGCCAAATATAACCCGTAATTGAGTTACTAATCCCACAAGGGTGTAGTGGTGGTAAATACGGAGTCGAATCCACAGGACTTGAGTTTCACTCTAAGTTAACTAAAATGGAGATTTTTAGAAAAAAAATTTTTAGAATAAACAATTAAAATAAAAATAACAGGAATCAAGATTGCAAGAATAATATCAATGAAAGAAAACACCTAGGTCTATAGTTCCACAAGACAAGATCAAGATTCAATGGCATATCATGGTCGTCAATCTTTCCCAAAACAATTATTAATTCAAATTCCCCTAGATTAGCTATGGAAAATCGACATCCGCCAGAAATTCCTAATTCCCCTAATCTCGATAGCTAGGACATCCGCCACTAACTACTTCCCTAATTAATGTATAACCCTAGACATCCGCCATAAGATTTAACACATTAACCGCAGTAATAAAGTTCTATGGGAATACTAATCCTAGATAACCGAATAGCGTCCGCTCCCGATTTAACCTAGATTCAATTGTTGCACACTCAAGAACCGAAAGGTTTTGACGGCAATCGGGTGAATGTTTGTTACTTATATTGTCTCAAAAGTACAATTACGGATACTAATGAGTCAATTAACTATAGATTATCCACCTAAAAGCTTGCAATGACCATATACATACCCTAGATTTAAACCATATTCATTAAAATCAACAACAATGAAATATAAGAAATTAAATTAAATTAAATAATAAAATAATAGATCTCACAAGTTATGCCATGAATCAATAATTTTGACTTGCTTCACCTTCGACCTAGGCAATGGCTTGATTAGCTAGACATATTCTTCATAAAACTCCCAATAAAAAATGCAAAAAGTCAGTCCCTCTAATGAATAATAGATGTTCTATATATACCTAAGATCCTAATGTGTAAAACTACCAAGATTGGTGTATGGAAGATAGAGAAAACTACTTTTGGATGTATTTTCGGTCTTGCTGACGTGTCAGAAGCTTATTGGCTGTTTTCTGGGCGTTGCTGACGTGTCAGGAGCTTATTGGCTGTGAGGTGATGACCGGGTGACGTGGCAGCAGGCGATTGGAGGAGAAGACAGGCGTGACGTGCGTGAGCGGGGTGAGAGCGCGACACGTGGCGGGACAGGGCGCGAAGAGAAAACTCGCGCGAACGTGCGAAGATGTGGGAGTTTGTGCTGTTGTGCATCTCGAGGAAAATCGACCAGCTGGAGAGAGGAGACGCTTGGCTTGTCCACGTGGCGTTCGCTGAATAGACAAGCTGGAAGTCGGTGACGAGCTGGACCAATCAAACGTCGACACGTGGCGGCTTACTGTGTACATTTATCCCACTTTCGGCGTATATTTCGAAACTAACTCTCCCGGTATCCAATTAATGCAAGTAAATACTCTATTTTGAGTATTTTTTCGCCACGAATCCAACCGTGCACTCCGTTTCACCTAAAAACCAAAAGTAAAAATAATTAGATATATATTTTAATAAACTTTAACACTAAACTATATAAAACTATTCTATAAAATCCTATAAATACCAACTTATCACTCATACGTGTGCATGTTTATATATATATATTGTTTTTGTTTGGGGAGGGGTTGTGAAACTTATTTACCATGTATAGGAGCCATGTTGTCATATGTTTACATTGTGATTACATTGAGGCACACTTGATTTTTGACTTTTATTTGTGAGGTGATCACATCTTATTGGTTGGTTTCCACATTAGGCTTGTGTAATGCATATTTGCTTCCGCTGTACATTTTGATGTTTAAGACTTCTGTTGTATGATTTAAGGTGAAATGATGATTAATTGGGTGTAGGACACAGCTGGCACCCACATGATCGGTTGTGGACTCGTGTGGCCTCCCATGGCGGTCGAATGTGGATTTGGGCTATTACATTTTAGTATCAAAGCCTAGGTTGATTGAAGTCATTGGCCATATTTTGAGGAAAGGACATGTATTGAATTGAGGAACAAAAATAATTGTAAAACCTTAGATGTGGAAACCATAAACAATTGACTAAAGCTTTAGTTGGAAAGAGATGTGAGGGAATAGAGTTAGAGAGTTATATATGTGTATGTTCTGAAATGTATAACGTATATTATGCGTATGTATATATGTGAGTCTGATCCAATGCACGTTGGTTGTATAGATTGATATGGACGGATAGACTCCGAGTGCTACATCACAGACGGCTCAGCAGGAGGTCGGTGAGACTAGTGAGCCCACTGGGGAGGTTGTGACTCTACAAACGTTGGCTCAGAGAGTCACTGAGCAGTACATTTTGCATCAGACATAGATGGAGGAGATTATAGAGTACATCTGTAGTACTAGACTACCTATAACGCCGCTTACGACTACCACATTGGCTGCTCCTACTACATAGCCAGCCATAGCACCAGCTATTCCTACACCGGTAGGGTCAGAGACGTTAGTGGAGAGGATCAGGCCTGTAGTTGCACTAGCGGAGACTATCGTTGTGACACTGGCTATAATAGAGCAGCCGACAGTTGCTTCGTTCGCTAGAAGTAGGATGTCAGAGGCGGCGAAGATGGTGAAGGACTTCATGCGGTTTAACCTGACATTCTTCATTGGGGCAGTGATCCTGAGGTTGCTGGGCTATGGTTGTTGACACACCGGCAATTGCATGTATTGTTGGAGGTGCCAAAGTCTGATTAGGCACGTATATCAAGATTCTATTTGAGGGGACATGCAGCAGTTTGGTAGACCACATATACTGATTCACATCCTGAGCCGTCGACCTGGGAGGAGTTTAGGCAGTTATTCTTAAATGAGTACATCCCTATTGAGGTTCAATTGAGACTTAATGAGGAGTTCCTTTCGCTAAGGCAGGGCAGGATGACAGTGTTGGCCTATATGGAGAGGTTTCGGTACTTGTTATAGTATGCCATGGATGTGGCTAACACTGAGAGGCTTCAAATTTATTACTTTATCCAAGTGCTTGATGAATGGATTGGTGGAGTCATAGTGGCAAGTGGAGCTGACACTTTACAGGCTGTCTACACCAGAGCCTTGTCACGAGAGATGTACTTGCGACAGCATGATGAGATGGTTGAGAATGTTGGACAGGGTTTTTGGTCTGACCAGAGATCGAAGAGACAGAGAGACCAGTCTGACAGGCAAAGGCAGGATTAGTATAGCAAATGTAGAGACTGGCAGTATGATCAGAGTCGCAGAGACAGATGCCCTGAGCAGCAGAGGGTTGAGGACAGGTAAGTGGTACATATTGCTACACCTACACCTATGGAGCAGCCGCGACATCGTACTAGGGACGGAGGAGTTCGTAACAGAGGACAGAGAGGTCAGGGCCGTGATAGGGCTCAAGTGCAGGCAGTGTCTCAGACAGGGTGGCAGGAGATACGGAGATGTTTCAGATGCCAATAGGTGGGACACATACAAACAGACTGTCCTATGGCATCGACACCACCACCACCATAGGTTGAGCTTGCTAGGGAGAGGGCACATGCTGCTGCAACACCTGCGGGTGGACAGACAAGCTGAGGTGCGACCCGTCAGCTTATTGAGGGTACGTTATTTATTTATGGAGTTCCTATGCATACATTATTTGATTCCGGCAATACATTGTCTTTTATTACGGGACGTATGGCAGGACAATTAGGATTGCATGCAGAGACTTTAAATCCATATCTTTTCCTCAGTACGGCTATTGGGGATAATATTTACCCTAACTGGATATGCCAGGATTGTATAGTAGAGATAGAGGGACATCAATTACCGGCTGACCTACGAGTTTTGGAATACCTAGAGTTTGACGCTTTGTTGTGTATGGATTGGTTGTCATTATATAGAGCATATATAGATTGTTACAGTAAGACAGTGATCTTTGATATTGAGGGTACTCTAGTGTTTGTTTTTGCAGATACTGCGTCAGAGTTACCCATTACTAGGGGTAGACTAGCTACGGCTCATGAGATGGAGTCATTTATGGCAACTGTAGAGCCAGAGTTGAGACCAGTTTTGAGAGTTGAGGATGTTCCGGTGGTTTGTGAGTTTCTAGAGGTATTCCCCGATGATTTGTTAGGTTTATCATCTCCTAAGGCAGTTAAGTTTATTATTGAGTTAGTTTCGGGGACTCAGCCGATTTACAGTCATCCATATAGGATGTTAGCTGCTGAGCATGAGGAGTTGAGGTCCTAGTTGGAGAAGTTGCTACATAATTCATTCAACCTAGTATGTCTCCTTGGAGCGCACCGGTCCTTTTTGTCAAGAAGAAGGACAGGTCTATGAGGATGTGTGTTGATTATAAGAAGCTGAATTATGTGACGATACAGAATCGTTACCCACTTCCTAGGATTGATGACTTATTTGATCAGTTGGCTGGAGCCAAGTTCTTTTCAAAGATTAATCTATGGTCTGGTTATCATCAGTTCAGGATATGGGAGAGTGATGTTGAGAAGACGACCTTTAGCACGCGATATGGTTTGTTTGAGTTCATTGTCATGCCGTTTGGGCTGACTAATGCGCCTGCTATCTTTATGAATTTGATGCATAGGGTTTTGAGGCCATTCTTGGATTGATATGTGATTGTATTTATTGATGATATCTTGATTTATAGTAAGACTCGTGTGGAGCACGAGAGACACCTCAAGGATGTATTGATGACAATGAGGGATCGCATGTTATACGCCAAGTTCAATAAGTGTGATTTCTAGCTGATTGAGGTGAAGTTTATGGGACATGTCATTAGTAACCATGGATATCTATTGATGGTGACAAGATTCGGGCGATCATTGACTGGAGGACATCTGATTCTGTTGTTGATGTTAGGAGTTTTTTAGGTCTGGCAGGTTACTACCGATGGTTTATGCAGGACTTTTCTTTGATTGCAGTGTCGATGATTGGATTGACCAAGAAAGACGTCAAATTCGAGTGGTCAGAGGAATGTGAGGCAGCATTCCTGGAGTTAAAGAGGAAGTTGACTTATGCACCGATTTTAGCACTACCTGAGGCGGGAAGAGGCTTCTCTATATACACTGATGCTTTTGGTACTGGATTGAGAGCTGTTTTTATGCAGGATGGGCATCCAGTTGCATACTTGTCGAGATGTTTGAGACCCCACGAGAGGAACTATCCAATACATGACTTGGAGCTTGCGGTAGTTGTGTTTGCATTGAGGGCTTGGAGGCACTACTTGTATGGAGAGCGATTCGTATTATTCACAAATCACTAGAGTTTGAGATATCTAATCACACAAAGGGATTTGAACAAACGACAAAGGCGTTAGCTTGAGTTACTGAAGGACTACGACTTCCCGATTGAGTATAATCCTGGGAAGGCGAATGTTTTTGCTGATACGTTGAGTCGGAGTGGTGTTGAGAGTCAGATTATGCGGAGGCTTATGACACATGAGTATGGATTGCTGGAGACTGCGATGGTGTTGTGCTTGTCCGATGCTTTGGCTAATGTTCATATTTCTTGTCAGATGCGTATTCCTATTATGTCGATCGAGAGGGTCACTAAGTGGCAAATGGCTGACGGACATTTTGCTCACTTCAGTCGTCTGGCTCAAGATATGAGTTGCACAGATTGGTCTGGTGGATCAGACAAATTCTTGAGAACAGGGGTAGATTGTGGATACCCGATGTGCAGGAACTACGCGATAGTATTCTTGAGGACGCGCACCGTTCACGGTATACGGTACATCCTGGCAAGACTAAGATGTACCATGATTTGCACCGTTTATTTTAGTAGCCAGGGATGAAGGCTGACGCAGGAGCATATGTTAAGGCTTGCCATATTTGTCAACACGTCAAGGCTAAACATAGGAGACCAATTGGATTGTTACAACCATTGCCCATTCCTGAGTGGAAGTAGGATCATGTCACGATGGACTTTGTGAGTGGCATACCCCAGACTGTGAGACGTTATGATGCTATATGGAGCTATTGACAGGAAGACTAAGTCTAAACATTTCATTCCTATCTCTATGAGGTATTCATTCTCTCAGCTGAGTATCAATTTTTAGAGAGAGATCATTAAAATGCATGGAGTGCTGATATCTATTATGTCTGATAGAGATTTTAGATTGACTTCGAAGTTATGGAAGAGCATGCAGAAGCAATTTGGTACGAGACTCCAGTTCAGTACAACCTATCATCCTGAGACAGACGGTCACTCAAAGAGGTTGATTCAGATATTGGAGGACATGCTTAGAGCATATATATTACAATTTGGAGGTTCTTGGGTGGAGTATCTGCCATTGCGCGAGTTTATGTACAACAACAGCTATCAGGCGAGTATTGGGATGCCACCGTTTGAGGCTTTGCATGGTAGACCCTGCAGGTCACCAGTTTATTGGGCATAACTTGAAGATGTGGTAGTGATTGGGCCTGAGGTTGCTATTGATCATACAGAGAAGATTTAGCAATTCAGATAGAGGTTACATGCAGCTCAAGACAGACAAAAAAGTATGCTGATAGATATCTTGAGGGTCTGAGCTACGCAATGGATGATTTGGTGTATTTAAAAGTTTCGCTCTTGAAAGGTCATCAGAGGTTCGGGATAAAGGGGAAACTAGCACCGAGGTATATAGGACCGTTCAGAGTTATGGCATGCATTGGCACTGTACCGTACAGATTAGAGTTACCGGCAGAGTTAGCGAGGGTTCATCCGGTGTTTCACGTATCTATGTTGAGACTGGCTAGATCGGGACCGAAGCCGATGGTGGATATTAGATAGATTGAGGTTCGTCCTAAAGTTTCCTACGAGGAGCAGCCAGTGGAAATTATGGATCGCCGGATATAGATTCTGCAAAACAGGGAGTTCCCGAAGGTATTAGTGCGATGGCAGCATCATGGGACTGATGGACTCACTTGGGAGCTCGAGTCTACGATGCGACAGAGGTATTCGCATCTATTTGCCAGTAAGTATAGATTTGACTTAAATTTTGGGACGAAATTTTAATTAGTTGGGAAGAACTGTAATAATCCAATTCTAAATTGTCGTTATTTGTGACGTCATTTGTAGATGTGGACACCAGCAGGGATGGACGTGGGTCTCACAACGAAGATTCAGTACGTACGGATTAAGTATACGGTCTGTCTTGTGTGTTGTTCGATGTGGAATTGCGATGTTTATGTTTAATTTAGTTTAAATTGCATCGTAATATGTATGTTTATATTATTCATTGACGAGCGAGTTGGTGTGACCGGTGTTCATTGCGATTAGTGCGTATGAGTAAATACCAGGCAACGAACAACTAGTACACTAGGCCAGGGGTCTAAAGACATTAAACAAAACTATAAAATACATCAAATAATTCATAATATATGGCGTGGAAATGTTCAGGATCGTTAGAATGTGAGAGTAAGATAGTTCGCTGTCCGGAGCTGGGTATCAGAATGCTTGAGAATTGGGGTTGTAGCTAGGAACAAGCGTATGGACCACACAAAGAAGTCAAGCATTTTTGGCTTATATAGGCCTTTGACCAAATCTCAGCCTTTGAAATGGCCTTGAGATCAGTAGATGTGAGTTGATGATTTTGATGGATATATATATGGTGATAATGTTGGTCTCACCAACTTTTCTCTCTCTTCTACTTAGTGAACGAAAATTGTGGAGTGAGCTGAGGGTTTGCTTGAGTTGTAATGATGATTTGGAGCTCAAGAAATCGTGAGAATTGTTAAACAAGGTAAGATCCTCGATTATCTCCCCGTTCCCTACCTTTCGGCATAGGTTTTGAAGGGGTATTTGATGTGGGTTTTGAGCACACCAGTCTTTGAAGGTGTTGCTATGGATTTTGAATGCAATTTGATGTGTTGAATGTGGTTTTGGGGTTGTTACTATGGTGGTTGCGGTTTTCAAGCAGTTTTGACGAGCTTTTGGCTAAAAAACCATCGAGTCGAGTTTCAAACGTATTGGAATGTGTAATGAGGGTGATTTGGTGTTGTAAAGGTGTATTAAAGGTTGTTGGAATGATCACGGGGCGCGGCAATGAGCCGAAAGGGTTCAAAAACCTTTAACCAGGGTTTCCTGGTTCAAACGCACGATGGCGCCGTGGAGTGTAAAGTCCCACGGCGCCACCCATAACATCTGGACCAGAGACGAAATGCAGAAAAATGTTGGGGAGATGCCGTGCGGGAATGCCCACGACGACGTAGTCACAACACCATGACACCGCGGCGACGCCGCACAGTGTGAACCTGGCGGTGTCTTGGGCAATTTTGGAACTAAAAATTTAATAAGAATTTACCTAATGGGGTGTAATCTATGGGTTCATATGGACTATTTGAAGGGTTTAAACAGTGGTTTTATCGATGATTTGGGGTTTTGAGCCAAGTTTTTGAGGTTTATGATGTTTGGAATTGATCGGGCTTTTGTGGACTTAAGTAGTACGATTGGTGATTTGACTGGCATTGGGGGCATTGTTTGGGTTAGGGACGACATTTGGAGTGCGGTTTGAGGTGTGTAGTATCCCAATTGAACTTCACTTTAATTTTTACTTCTTGATTAATTTGAATTCAATCCTGTTCATTCATCACTCTATTCCTTAATGTTTTACGATGGTTGAGTTTACTCCAATTTGGTGCTTACTACAGTGGATGAGCGTACCATCTCCTGGTGTCTTTACGGTAGTGGAGTTTACTCCTACCTGGTGTCTTTACGGTGATGCGAATACTTTCTACCTAGTGTTATTCTTGTGAGGCATAGGGTCCACTAAACCATAGTATGTGTCTAGGCATGCGCCGGTGAATTTGTGCTACCCGGGTATGATAGTCATGTATGGGTGTGCTGAGGAACTACGCCGGCCACCTAGAGGGTCCAGGGTCACCCGTTTGATGATTTTACTTGCGGGTCGTGCCTGGCGGATAACCCGAAGTATGGTTTGGTCTGATCCGAGTGTCTACGTACTTTTTTTCATTACTATTTATATGCATGCAATGATCTCCCGAAGTCGTCTATATTCTTTTGTTCTGCATGTTTATTTATAGTATTTCGAATTCCTGCATTTTATTTATGTAATTACTTAGTGAATTTCCTTGGGATTACTCACTCTGGGCTCACCATTTGCCTCTACTGATAGTTTGAGTGTAGATCCAGGTACGAGCAGGGGAAAAGGAAAGCTCAAGGAATATATGTGAGAGACTGACTGAGGACTGCCCCACTCGTACGTGTGCATGTTTATATATATATATATATTGTTTTTGTTTGGGGATGGGTTGTGAGACTTATTTACCATGTATAGGAGCCATGTTTACATATGTTTACATTGTGATACATTGAGGCACACTTGATCTTTGACTTTTATATGTGAGGTGATCACATCTTGTTAGTTGGTTTCCACATTACGCTTGTGTATTGCATATTTGCTTTTGCTATACATTTTGATGTTTAAGATTTTCGTTGCATGATTTGAGGTGAAATGATGATTAGTTGGGCGTGGGACACAGCTGGTAGCCACGTGGCTGGTTGTGGGCCTGCGTGGCTTCCAGTGGCGGTCCAATGTGGATTTGGGCTGTTACACCGACCCTCTTCACAATCTTGAAGGGACCGATAAATCTAGGAGTGAATTTTCCCTTGATTCCAAACCGTTTGTGACCCTTCAGTGGAGAGACTTTTAGGTATACATAGTATCCCAAATCATAATGAAGCTCATTGTGATACTTGTAATAATACTTCTTTTACCATTCCCTGGCACCCTTAAGTCTCAAACGAATCTGCCGTACCTTCTCAGTATGATCAATAACAATCTCAAGACCAACTGTCACAACATTCTCTGGCTCAGCCCAACAAGAAGGTGATCTACAAGGCCTGCCATATAGCCTCTCGAATGGTGCCATCCCGATACTTGCCTGATAATTGTTGTTGTACGCAAATTGGCACAAATGAAGGTATTCTTCCCATGACCCTCTGTACTCCAAAATATTCATCCTGAACATGCTTCCAACACCTAGATCAACCTCTCGGACTGTCCCCTTGTCTGTGGATAGAACGTCGTACTCAAGTCTAGTCTGGTGCCAAACTGAACCTGCATAATCTGCCATAACAATGAAGTGAATTGCGCCCCTCGATTTGACACAATTGACAACGGAACTTCGTATAATCTAATAATCTCGCGCTCATAGAGGATACTCAATCTGTCAACTATGTGTGTAGTGGATACCAATATGAAATGAGCAGATTTCTTCAATTGATCCACAATTACCCAGATGTTGTCGTGACCACGAGGAAATCGGGGCAAGCCACTGACGAAATCTATAGCATTGTGCTCCCACTTCCACTGAGGAATGGGCAGGGGCTGCAGCAATCCTTCAGGCCATCGATGCTCAACCTTCACGCGCTGGCATATCTCACAAGCTCGAATAAACTCCGATGCATCAAACTTCATCCCTGGCCACCAAAAGAGACGTCGCATATCATTGTACATCTTGGTTTGACCCAAATGCACAAAAAAGGGGAATGGCGAGCCTCCTGAAGTATCTCGGTGCGCAAGTCAGCCACCAATGGAATCCACAGTCGCCCACGATACCTCATGCAAGAGTCTGTCGACCGACTCCAATCTGGATACTCTGAACTATCTGCCATCTCACTGTAACATTGGTATGACTCATCACCCTGCTGTCCCTCGAGAACAGTCTGCAGTGAAACGGTCTGCAACCTCATATAACCACACATTTGTGTCCTAGTAGTCGTCGGCACGTCCACTAAACTCATCATCTCAACTGCCTCAAGTAACACGTACCCTTGAGTCATACGACATACAACTACCTCAGCATTAGATCCTCTGTAGATCAAAGCATCAGAAATAACGTTGGCCTTCCCCGAATGATATTCGAGTGCGAAATCGTAGTCTTTCAGGAATTCAATCCAATACTCTGTCTCAAATTGAACTCCTTATGAGAGAACAAGTACTTCAATCTCTTGTGGTCTGTATACAACATGAAGCGCACGCCATATAAGTGGTGCCTCCAAATCTTCAGAGCAAATATAATCACCGCCAACTCTAAATTGCAGGTCAGGTAGTTTCTCTCATGAACCTTCAACTGTTGGGATGCATAAGGAATAACTCTACCCTCCTGCATTAACATATAACCCAAACCAATCTTCGACACATTGGTGTACACGATTAGGTCCTTCCCTGTCTCGAGCAACCCTAAGACAGGTGCGGTCATCAATTTCTCCTTTAGAGTGGAGAACGCCTACTCACACTCATCATTCCAATCAAACTTTGCGTTCTTTTGAGTTAGTTTTATCATCGGTACAACGATCTTGGAGAAATCCTACACGAATCGGTGATAGTAACCTGCCAACCCCAGAAAACTGTGAATCTGTGTCACGGTAGTCAGAGTAGGCCACTCAATCACGGCTCTAATCTTCTCTGGGTCAACAAAAACTCCAGTAGCTCCAACTACGTGCCCTAAAAATTTGACTTTTGGCAGCCAAAACTCGCATTTGTTGAACTTAGCATAGAGCCGGTGGTCGCTCAAAGTCTGTAACACTGCTCGAAGATGTTCCTCATGCTCCTCACGAGTCCTGAAATAAATAAGAATATCGTTAATGAATACAATCATGAGTCTGTCTAGATACTCCCTCATTACTCGGTGCATCAAGTCCATGAACATCGCTGGCGCATTAGTCAAACCGAACGACATGACTATAAACTGGTAATGGCTGTATTTCATGTTGAACGTTGTCTTCTCTCGATCCTCATCCTTGATCCTGAGCTGATGATAGCCTGATCTCAAATCAATCTTCGAAAACCACTGTGCTCCTGTCAACTGATCAAACAGATCGTCAATGCATGGCAACGAGTACTTGTTCTTCACTGTAACCCGGTTCAGCTGTTTGTAGTCGATACAAAGCCTCAAACTACCATTCTTCTTCTTCTTCAAGAATAACACTGGTGCTCCCCATGGCAACATACTAGGACTGATGAATCCTAACTCCAATAGTTCATCTAGCTGACTCCTCAGCTCCTCCAGCTCTCGAGGTGTCATCCTGTACGGTGGTATAGAAAACGGTTTATTCCCTGGGACTAAGTCAACGATGAAGTCGATCACTCTCTGTGGTGGTAATCCTAGCAAATCTTCTGGAAATATGTTAGTGAACTCGCACACGATCGGTACGTTAGATATGCTGATCTTTTGCCTCACACCAGTACTCATGACGTTCGCAACCATCTCGATTTTGCCACTCGTGGTCTCCCTACCTCTAGTGATAGGAAGTGATGGTGTCGTACCCTGAATGCTGATCTCCATACCATCTGCCAATGGAATCATAATCGTCTTCTCGTAACAACCGATCTGAGCATGGTACGCTCCCAACCAGTTCATGCCCAACAACGCATCGAACTCAAGAAACTCAAGTACTCTCAAGTCAATGGGAAACTCGTAGCCCTTTATCTCCACCGAACAATCAACACACAAAAAATTTAGGTATATCTTGTCCCCAGCAGCCGTGCTAAAGATCAAGGAAGTCTAATGGTCTCAACCCTAACATATCTACCATACGTCTAGAAATAAACGAAATAGTGGAACCAGAATTGAACACGGTATGCATGAATGTACTACAAATGGAAATCATACCCTCGACTAGGTTTCGGGACGCCTCCTGATCTGGCTCAACTACGGCCTGCACCCGCTCCCTCTGGTGTTGATGGTGTTATGTCTGCATTATCTTAGGCTGAGTACACTAAGCCTGGATGTGGCCAACTCTGTGCATCTGTGACATGTACGCGTATCCTGTGTGCCCTAAGCCTGACCCTGTCCTCGACTTTGTATAGATCTCTGGGCCTGAATCTGCCCAGACCTATGCGTCTACCTCTGTCTACCCCCTCTACCAGAATCTCTGCTCGTGGTAGACTGTCCCTGTGACTGTTGTACATGTCTCGTAGGATATGGAGGATGACTGGCAAAACTCGACACTGGTGAAGTCGTTTGTACCGATCGAGTATTTTGTGCAACAGATCCTACACTCAGAGTCCTTGAATCTTAGTAACGAAGTCTATTCTTCCTTCGCTTTTTATCTAATGACCCACTAATCTGGACTCTAGTCTGGCCGGTCTCACCTTCTCCGGGTGAGAAATCAGGTAACTTTCTCTAGCCGAGTCCAGTCTGACCGGTCTTACCTCCTCTGGCTCGGTAGTGACCACTAAACCTCCAATAGCAGGTAACAAACCCTTAGTGAAATAGTAAATACGATCGGTTTTTGAATCAACTCTTCGACATAAGGTAATAGCTGGATGAACATGCCCATCTAGTTCATCACTGGCTCGCCTATAGACTATCGTAAAGAGGTGTACTCATTCCTTTTCGCCCATAACACCATCGGCGGAAAGTACTTCTGGTTAAACTGGGCCTTGAAATTGATCCAGTCTTTCGAAATGCCTCGAGTAGTGACAATGGTCATCCACTAATCATCTGCCTTCCCCTGTAGCATGGATAAAGAAATCGTCGCTCTCACATGATCCTTAGTCGTGATGATGGTATGAATCTTCTATGATTCTTCAAGAAAAGCTCTACCACTGCTTCGTTTGTACCATCGAAAAACTTGACTAGGTTGTGCCGCTTGAACTCTCTCCACTGTCTTGCCTCAGTAGTGGCTCTGGGACTCTTCTCCGGAGCTATGGGTGTCACTAGCGCCTCCTTAGTTTGGACCAGATGTGCAACAACCTCTGTCTGTGCCATCTATGCAACTGTCATCCCTGGCATCATTGTAATCGGAATCGGTACTGTGGAAGTTGTAGCCATTGGAGTCTCCATCCCCTGAGTAGTCAAAATGGGTGGAATAGGTGTAGTTAGCCATAACAGGTGTCCTCAGTGACCGCACTAACTCCTCAAATCTTTGGTCCTATGTAGCTGCTCTCTGAGTTAAAGTGCGTATCTCCTCAAGGCATCGTGACAGAATCATGCCGATATCGTCGCTCGGACCTATCTGATCTGCCATCGTAGTCTGAACCTAGAGAGCGAATGCTTCAAATCAGTTTATAGCTACCACATACCATATAGTACGCTCAACAATCATAACATGCACAAAAATCACATCCGACTTATCCTAACTCATCCTTACACCCCAAATTAAAGTTCTAATTAGGATCGTAGTGTTTTTCACTCTAAGTTCAATCATTCCTAATTTCCGCTGTCTTATTGGCTTGTGTTTTAAATCAAGAGTCAGGTCTTTATAACCTTAGGCTATGGTACCAACTGTGACGGCCCCAATTTTCCCCTGTAATTGGGTATGCCCGGCCTCGACCCATACAAACCTTCGAATCGAAATTTAGTCAGCCTCTATTCATTTAATTATACATTTTATGAAAGAGTTATTTCAAGTTAATTGCAGCGAAAAATAATCAAACTATAGTAAGGGAAATAACTCAATCAAAGAGAAATTTAGGAATCTATAAATGTGGAAAACCCCGAGTATTCATGTACAATTTGATATGAGAAGCTCATAAATACATGATACCAATCTCAATATAATCCCAAGTTCAATGACACAAAACATGTATATAACAAAACAACACATAAGCAAGCAAATAACAAACCTACTCTAATAGTCTCAAAGATTCAGCCACTAAGTCCTCAAAAGAAATCACCTAAACAGGGTCCCTTGCCCTTGCTGCTCTCCACCCTATCTGCACCCACCGTTACAAACTAAACGGTGAGTAACTGAAGAAATCGAAAGTAGTGCCAGAAGAATATAACAGTAATTTATGATTTAACAATAAGACAGTCCAGATATCATGCAGTAATTGAAAGGCAGGAATGTAAATAAATCAAAGTGCATGATAAACAGACTGATAGATAGTAATTGAAATTTACGTGTTCAAAGAATCAAAAGAGGCACATGAGTGGTCTAACTTCATAGCAATACCACAAAGATCTCGCAAGATCTCTCCGAGCAATGTCGCAACACTAGCACAGCTTGAAATTGAGAGGTATTGCAACACCTCTCAAATCCATTACCTAGTACACACAACACTAGGGGTGGTCAATTACCCCTGCAGGAGGCACCCTCGTTGTCCCAGCTAGTGCGGGACCACATGATATCTTTGAGACACACACTCACGCCAAGAACACACAACCAAGGATATAGAATGGAAAACCAAGCATGAGATCAATTCAACAATAGCAATCAATAGAGGATGTATAAATCACATGATATTTCCTTACTGACCTACTAACATACACACATACATAGCACATGTGTACTTAGCTGACTAATGTCGCGACACGAAGACCACTCCAGCGACTCTAGTTAATACCCTTAATTTCCCTACTTCTTGTCAATGATTTGAACCCCAATTGATAGGTTTTATAGTCTATTTATAACTCCAAATAAATCCCCAAAGTTTTTCCAAGTTTTCCAAGTCTAAAATTAATATGTAATTCATTTTTGGTTTAGGATGTCGTGGCGACGCCGGGGTTTTAGGTTTGGCAGCGCTACTCAAAACACCCATTTTGGAGTATCCTAGTTGGGACGCCTTGAATGGCGCCGTTGGGACCTTGGCCCACGGCGTCACTCAAAACGCCTAATTTTTCTGAACAGTGGGGGTGGAGCGCACTCCATATTATGGGGAATGCGCTCTGCTCTTTAGGAACGCTTGCCTAGAATGTGGAACGCACTACCGTGATGGAAAAACAGAATCCCAGTTTGGGAATTCTGCTCTTCCACCCAAGGGAGTGCTTCCTTATTACGGTCGACCCCATTCTCCCTCATGGGGGAATCAACAACATCCTAACAATGCCGAAACAACATTCAAATTCACTATACGAATTCATTAAATGTAATTTAAATCCGAAATTCCATTAAAACTCAAAATTCTTCCAAATCTCAAACACCCTTTATTAAACTCATTTTGATTGATTCATAGACCACAAATCCTTCACAAACAGTCGTAAAATCCAAGTTCAAAGCTTCTTACTTGAAACCATTTCAACAAAAGTGATTAAAATTGACATATACAAATAGATATTTGTGAGGGGAATTGAGTTCTTACCTCGAATCGTTCGATTGATCGCTCTGGCGGACTTTCAGTCACCTCTCAAGTGGTTGTCCAGCCTTGCCTTGTTCTCCAAGTTTGAGAAGAGAAGAAAATGAGAGGAGAGATGGAGAGAAAAGTGTGAGAAAGAGAAAAAGGTGAGAGATATGTGTCTTTTATAGGCTTCATTTTCATCCACTTGCACATGCTTATCTCGAGGCCAATCCAAGCCTTTGTCCTTTTAAGTTATCCACCCACTCTAACTCTACTTGTAGACTCCAATAGGTGACACGCATGCCGTTTGATTAACCAACTCCTTAGCCCGTTCTTCACATTTTTGAACCCGCAATGCACCACAACTCGCATGTCATGTGCTCGTGGTCTCACCGGCATAATTAACCTCATTAATTAGTCTAATTATTATTTAATTAAGCTTTTATTGTCATTTTCTGTGTTTTGTAATCCTGTTTAGTCTAGGCGAAGCCTCACTCGAATTATCAAATCGCCAAACGACTTGAGACTCGTATTAAACTATAATACTTACACAAATATCACATAATCATAAAATTACCTCGATGTCGACTCTCGAAGTTCGAAATACGCAACGCATCACAATAGTCGGGTCGCGGTTCCACTTACAAGTCGGGTTAAATTTTGAGGGTTGTTACAATTAAGAACTTCATTTGCTACTTTCTACACTTTTTGTGTTGTAAATTTATTCAAGTGGAGAAGCTTTCTACTTTATTTATTTTGTTTTTTTTCAATGGTGTTTAAACCACAACCTGCTAAAACCTTGCGTTTTGGTAATTAATATCTTTATAATCTTACCAGAGATGCTTTGACATCATTTACTACTTCCTACATTTTTGTGGTTATTTCTCTTTGTTGATTCATTTTTTTGTTTGCATCACGTGTCGTGAAGCACGTGCAGGTTGACTATATATATACACACACACACACATTTGTCTATACTTTTACGCCTACAATTTCGTCGTGCGCGCTAACGAGTGCACTCGGATGTGCACACTAATGTACAACCTACATGTGTCGACCATGACCCACGTTTCATTAAGTGCCCACATATTTACTATTTATTTCATATTTCCTTGATTTTTTATACAAATCATTTCCTAAACTTAGTGTACCTGTATTTCATGCACTCGGTATCCATATCGACACGTTTCTCGACACAAATCCCGTCACACTATCTTACACGGTATAGGCAAATAATTTCACACATGCGAAGCAATATAAATAAAATTATAATTCACATCGCAAATACACAAAAAATCAGACAAAAATAACATTTCTTGCCAACATGGCGTTATTGTGAACCCGAACTGGCATCCACGTCCAAAAATACTTGACAACGACATCAATTATAAATTAGACCATTACAATTCCTGGCAATAAGGGAAAATTTCGTCCCCAAAATTTAGATCGCCCCTGGAACTCCAGTTCACCGAACCAGTTCCCCATGTGATGCCCTCATACCCCGTAATTTTGATCTCATAAAAGTCTGGTTCACCGAACCAGTTCCCTGTGTGACACCCTCACACCTTGTACCCTTCAACGATCCCCTGAACACTCCTCTATAACCCTGAGTAATAGGTGCATGCCACGTGAGCATACTGGTCATGTCCAACACTTGCAGCCTAATCCTCGGCCTATAACAGTGCCCAAGTCTTCACTAACTTAATCACCTAGCACCTGGTCAATTGAAAATTGCTCCTACATCATGTATCAGAACA
Organism: Stephania japonica; assembly: GCA_039657345.1. Taxonomy (NCBI): domain Eukaryota; kingdom Viridiplantae; phylum Streptophyta; class Magnoliopsida; order Ranunculales; family Menispermaceae; genus Stephania; species Stephania japonica. The sequence continues at coordinate 42,419,509 of CM077559.1, forward strand.
TGATACCCTTAACATACTGAACTGCCCATGGCATACCTTGCCGTAGCATCATCTAACCGTCGTAGATGATAAACTTGACCAAGTTATCTGTCTCAAGGTAACCCTACCTCTTCCTCCTATCATGTATTACAACATGATAGACCTAATACTCATAGACACACTGTGGCTCAACTTGCTAGACAATAATCGACCATGGTCTATCTGATTATATCATCTTGTGACTTAAACATACATGTATACATGCACTTAACAACAATAATTGACTTGTAATTAAATTATCTTACCCTGAACCTGCCTCTGGGACGTCTCCTGACTTGGCTTAGTCAATACGTGCACTGGCTCTTGAGTTGCACCGGTGTCACTACCTCTGGAGTCACCATTTGTTATGGATAGTCCCTCTTGATATGCTCCTCCTGGCCACATTGCCAACAACCCATCAGAAAATCCATATCCCGACCTTTAGCCCTGACCCTATGATCTCCGGTCTCTACCTCCATGGTCCTGTGCATAACTCTGCGGTGGCACCGGTAATGTTGGTATCGCATACGCTCTAGCGATCCAGTCACCATCCCTACGATCATGACTATATTGTCTATTGTCCCCATCGTATCACTCTCTATCTCTTTGACCCTTGGTCCGGCCTAGACCCTTGTCCGGTTTGCCTCTTTGTCTTTGCAGATACTTGTCAATTGTCCCTTTGTAACATATATGTCTCGTGTGTGAGGGCCCAATCGTATATGTCCTGCAGAGTCTGTGCGTCATTGAAAACTATGACTTTGGAAATGTCCTCCACTAGTCCTCACACAAAGTAATATATCTGCAACCACTCTGTGCCTGCCATGTCCGTGGCGTCCTGCATCAGGTATCAGTATCGTTCTATATACTGCAGTACTGACATGCTTGCCTTGTTTTGGGCCAGGAACTCCTCCCTCAGCCTCAACTGGACCTCTATCGGAATGTACTGGTCATGGAATACCCATCGAAATTCTACCCATATGGTCGACTCAGAATAAATGTTAGTGTACGTCATCCACTACACTATTGCATCTCCCATCAACATGTGTCCTAACATGTAGGCCCGAATACTCTCAGGAATCCTCATCAGCTTATGTAACCTTTGATGAGCGATCAACCACTTTCTAGCCTTCTCCATGTTTTCACCTCCATAAAAGTGTCCAGGGTCAAACTTGACGAACTCCCTCATTAACCTAACCTCTACTGTTCGTTTTCACTGATCAACCAAAAATTGACAGCTTTGAACTCCTTAGAATCTGTTTTGCTCTGCAGCAGATTTTTTCTTAATGTTTGTTTATCTCAAATTGTGTTAATTATTTCTAGCATATATTCGAAGTTGTACGTTACTTACATTAAGAGATTGCACTTCAATATTCTCTCTTTTGTGTTGTTCTTATTGTGAGTAATAATAATATCCTTAGAATTTGTTATGCTCTACATCAAATTTGTTCTTATTGTTTATTTATCTCAAAATGTGTTATGGTATCAGAGCTTGGTTGTTTTCCAAGTGTTTGATATTATTACTCACAAAAGATGAATGGTGGAAGTGCCTCTTCTAATGTATCTATAAAGAAGCTTGATGGCAAGAATTATAATTATTGGAAGCTATGCATGGAAGTTTATCTACAAGGGCAAGATTCATGGGATCTTATTGTTGGTACCAAAACTGAGATTACAGCGGATAATCCCTAAAATGTTGATTTGAGGAGAAAATGGAGGATCAAGTACTGGAAGGCTCTATTTGCTTTGCAAGCGACAATCAACAAAGAGTACATTACCCGTGTTTGTGATTTGAACACGCCAAAGCTAGTATGGGAGGCACTTGAAAAGTTGTTTAACAAGAAAAATACAGCTCGTCTGCAATTTCTTGAGAATGAACTAGCTGCGGCAGCTCAAGGTAATCTTTTAATTAAAGAATATTTTTTGAAAGTTTAGCATTTGTGTGCTGAAATTTCAAAATTGAATACTGAAGAGCCGGTGAGCGATTCACATTTTTGTCGTTATCTTATTCGTGGTCTATGAAAAGAGTTTATGCATTTTGTATCTTCCATACAAGGTTGGAGTGATCAACCTTCAATCATTGAGTTAGAAAACTTGCTCTCAAATCAAGAAGCTTTAGCAAAACAAATGTCCGGCAATGGCAAGCTTATTCCTCAATCAGAGGAACTTCTTTATGCCAAAGATCAAAAGAAGAAAAACTTTTCTTCTTAGTTTGTTGCAGTTGACGAAAATCAGCAAGCTAAGGGAACTCCTAGAACCTGTTTTAGGTGTGGAAAGTTTGGCCACCTCAAACAAGATTGTTAGGTGAAATTATTGTGTGATCGGTGTGGAAAGTCGGGTCATATCAAGTCCAATTGTTGTGTAAAATTGCAAGGAATAGAAGCAAATTTTGCTTATGCAAACAATGATTTTCAGCAAGCAATTTGGGAAAAATGCTTATCCATTGAAGTGATTGATCAGCTAACAAGTGATCTCTGTTGTGCACTAGACCAATGCGAATGTAGATTTAGACTTTTCTATTGATTATAACAAGGAATGGATTCTTCATTCTAGTTGCTCTTATCATGTAACAAGAAATGTTGCATTATTGTCTAATGTTCATCTGCACCATGGAAGGAAATTTATTGTCACAGCTGACAATACAGTACATCATGTGATGAAAGAAGGTCATTTCAAAAATGGTAAATCAAATGAAGGAGATGTCTTTCTCGAGGATGTTTATCATGTTCCCAGTTTAACAAAGAATCTAGCTTCTATTTCTCAAATAACAGACTCGGGAAAGTATGTTCTTTTTGGTCTTAATGATGTTCAAAATCTTACAAATTTAAAGAATATTACAGTTGATGTTTTGTTTGCTCAAAAAAGGAAAAAATCACTATATGTGTTGTCTGCTAATGATGCATATGTTAAAAAGGCAGGTCAGAATGCAAGTTCAACAATTTGGCATGCCCGTTTGGGTCATGTTGGTTATTAGTTGTTGTAGAAAATTTCAGCAAGGCAACTTTTTGAAGGTATTCCTATTTTAAGAGACATTCATCATGATGAGGTTTGTTCCGGTTGTCAATAGAGAAAATCTCATCGCCTTCCTTTTTCAAATTCAAAAAATAGAGCATCAGGTGCACTAAAATTGATTCATTCCAATCTTATGGGGCCAACAAGAACACCTAGCTATGTTGGATTTTATTATGTCATGGTGATTGTGGACGACTTCTCTCATTTCAGTTAGGTTTATTTCTTGGAAAGCAAGGGTCAAGTTCTCTATACATTTGTTCACTTTAAAAGTGATGTGGAGAAGGAATTTGGGTTGGAAATTAAGTGCTTGCGCACCAACAACGGAGGAAAACTTATGTCTACTTTTTTTCTCAAGTATTGCAAGGAGCATAGGATCCAATGTCAAATAACTTGCCCAAACTCACCGTAATAAAATGGTGTTGCTAAACGCAAGTTGGCTCATCTTACTTCTATGTGCTTATCTTGGTTACATGCAAAGAATCTTCCAAGACAATTGTAACGACTCTAAAATCTAACTCGTGCCACATTTTAATTTAGGTCGTACGTGGACTCTTATCGTGATACAGTTGTCCAATTCTCGGTCGTCGACGCTGAGGTATGTTATTTTTGTTCACTATTTTGTATTATATTTTATTATCCAAATGTAAATCCCAATTTTTCAAATGTGTGAGGACGTTTGAGTGTGAGCGTTGGTGTTGGGAAACGGGTTCGGCTCTATGAGAACGTGAATAACTAGTTTCAGGCGAACAGTTGTTGGGTAATTAGCAGTTCAGGGGATTTAAGGAATTAAAAACACAGACTAAATATAAAATAAATAATAATTAAAAGTTGTATATCGCGTTCGATAGGTTGATACATCCGGGAATACGCGACGAGTGAGTCGTAGAGCGGAACGGGTCCGAGAACGCGAGTGTTGGTGAGAAATGGCTAAGTTTTTTGGGTGCAAGTCACCTAGTAAAGTTACCATGTTGTGTTAAAGTAGTTGTATGGATTAAGTTATGGCCATGTTATGTGCTTCGAGATTCATGTGGGGGTAAGATGAAGGGGGTGTATAAAAGGGGGGAAGTTGCCAACTTTTCTCTCTCCTCACTTTCTCTCCTATCTCATCGATCAAATAAGAAACACATGGGGTGATTTTCGAATTTTGTGACATGGATTGATGCCAAAGGATCGACTAAATTCGAGTTTTAAGGTAAGATCTCGATTCCCCACGTGTATATCTACGTTTTGACACCAATTTTGAGTGTTTTCATCGCGATGAATTTGGATAATGATTTCGGAATTTTATTTTTAATGGGTTGTTTTGATGGATTTGAAGTGAGTGGAATGAGATTTTAGTGTTTTGGTAATGGTTTTGGTGAGTTGAGAAGTTGTAGAATTTTTGGGATTTTTGAATGATTTTTGGAATCAGGGGTTTTGTCGTGGTTTTGACGCGAATTGAAGTGATTTGTGGTAGTAATGGACATCCTTAAGAGTTTGGGATAGGCTTGGAACGCAGTGACGCAAGCCGGGGTTTCGAAACTGGAAGTGAGTGCAGGAACTTACACCGTGAGTGGCATCATGGGCACGTCTAAAACAGATAGGTGGAGCACTGTTCACGCTTTAAGTGACGCCGCCGAGGTTTGACCCCACGTGCCACTGCAGTGTGGCACTGTTCATAGTGGAAAATTAATAAAATTTTGAAAAATTTTGGGGATCTCTCGGGTATCCAAATGGGTCCAAATATGACCCATAGCCCAAAAATCAACCCAATTACACTAATGAAATAATCATAAAAAAATTGAGTAAATTAGAAAGCAATTAATAAGGAATTGTAATTTATTTGATTATCAGGAGTAATAGTGATTGACGGGTCACTCAGGGATTCGTAGGAGGCGAGTATGAGTATGTGTGAGTGCATGATAGCTTGGATACAGGTAAGTAAACCAGTGAGAAATGTTATAGTTATTTCATGAGCTTTAAATTATTATTGTTATTGCTCTATTCCGTTTTGGAAATTCTATTCCTTTGAGTTGTCCAAGGGCAAGTGCGTCAACGTGATCCTTTGGTAGGATGGGTTATCTGAGGTAAAATGCCAGAGCCACGAACTTGGGATTCACGATATTGTTTCTGGTTCTATACGGGGTAAGAGTTCTTACTTGGACTACTAGGAAATCTCATCCGTGTGGACTTTAGGGTGGCGTAAGTTTACCGCGTCCTAAACTCCGAGTCTTGTAGTTGTTTACCTCGACTCAACGACCATTTGATCAGGACTACTTACGCCTCTCTATTATTTTCGAGACACTCATTTTTAATTACTCGGTTGATTTCTTTATAGTCTTATTTATTCATGCATTCACTGTCCTTTCTTTCTATCGGCATGAATATGAATTGTTGTTTTATTTATTTTGAAATACTATATTTATGTCCTATTTGGCGTTACTTACCTGGGCTCGTCATTCTTGTGTTTAACAAAGTGCAGATCCACAGTCCAACAAGGGAAAGGCTCCACAACTTGGAGATTTGATTTGAGGATACCAGAGCACGTCTTTCCACTTGGCTGATATAGGTAATCCTTTTTGTATTATTGTATATATTGTTTTAAAACACTGGAACTTGAGGTTTTTGAGAGATCTTGGGCATGTATATCTATATGTTACTTTTCTCTAACTATTCATTATTGATGATATACAAATGCGGGGTTTCCACACTATAGGTTGTCTTAACTGATATATTGGGAAATGTGCCCTAGGTCAATCCATTAATAGTCTTTATGAATACATTTTAGTTAATAAAATAGAGAATTTCATTTGTTGTTTATTATAATTGATTTGCATGTTTACATTATAATAAGATCCATGGGTATTTACCGAAATATCCTAAATGTCCCTAGTCGATTATTATACTGGGAACTATAATGAATTAAGACTAGTGTGAGTTTTGATTGATGATCATACGTATAGGAATTCGAATCAAGATCATGAGTACTTGTTAGGGAACAAAGTACTGGATCGACCCGCTATGAGAACATCACATGGATTAAGTCATAGTTGTTTCTCATGATAGGTATATTTTTCAGTCTTCTGACTTGAGATTACCAGAGACTTCAACATTAGGAATACAGTGATTTGACGCAATAAAACATTGTCTTTAACCGGACGATTATAAAGGTTGTGATTAGTTACTGTGTGAAGAATGTAGTGAAGTTGTGTAATCGAGATGGAATTTGTCCTTCTCATATAGAGAGAGATATCTTGTGGATCCCTCGATGTGTTAGACTGTTAAAAGGCCTAATCTAAGTGAATTGATATTGATCAATGCCAATTGGATGTTTTTAGTCTACTTGAAGATCGAGACTAGTACGATCGAACATGTTGGATGACACTTCCATGCCTTATATTTGATCAAAAGGATATCGTATGACAAAAGGATGTTATATACATTATTGATTAGGTTGTATCGATTTGATCTTTGTACAACTTGAGTAGTCATAATACCTTGCTAGAGACCGCTTATGACTTGTATACCAAAATTTGTTTTGGTACACTGCCAACGTTGTATGAGCCTATTGGGTCGCATACTAAGAATGGTTTTAGGAGATTTTAAAATGGTTCAGAAAAATAAATTTTATATGATAAAATTCATGACAGAAACGTCCTTGTAGTATATTACACTTATACTTCTTTAAGTAGGGGTATATGTGTAATTTACTTAACCATTTATATACAAGGGTTGTATAAATAGACGCTTTGAGTTAGAATACAAAAACGAAAAAGAAAAGGCCGAAACTCTATTTTCATTTTAGAAACGACTTAGGGTTTTTGGTATGCTCTGGATCATTTTGGAGAGAAACAAAAAGTTTGGTATTCTCTCGAAGCTAGCACTTCAAATCTCAGTCGCCGTTCGTGTGTGGACTGCTGATAGAGGGCGTTCGTCGTTGGTAGCGCCTTAGAAATCGATTAACCTTCATAAAGGTACATTGCGACTGAGGTATGATTAAGTTTAAACTCTATTTTCATAGTTTAAACGTTTTTAATGGAATTAGATTCGAATCCTGTTGGGGTTTTTTCTCAAAATTATTTTGAAATTTTCGCTGGGTATGAACCCCAAACACCATCAGTGGTATCAGAGCCTTCGAGTTTGATTCCATTAAGCTCATTGCATGTTTTCTTATGATATATGACTGAAAGCATGTTAATAGTTAATGTATATGTGGTATACATAAGTTTTTTGTGAGATTTATTATTATGTTTTGTGTATATGATACATATATTCATGATTTAATTGAAATTAGTTTCGTTCATGCAAGTAACCATGTTAGGTTAATTCGAATAATTTTAATAAATTGAATTTCGTACTCTGTGATCCATGACACCATTAGGTATAATCTTTATTTTCGTGTATTGATGCATGAATGAAATCTCTGTAATTCAGTATGCATATTTAGGTTACATTAATTTAAGTTTCTTAAATTGTATAAGTCTGAATGTTAATTCGAAACTAATATGATTACGTTCGATTGAGATAGTAGTTCATGATTCAACTACATATTTGTGATTATTTGGATGAGGACCGAAATTGCAAATAATTATTTTTGAAATTATTTCTTTATCTCAGTATATCTATTCTGTTATAAAATTTCTATTTGATAGGAGATAGATAACAAATTAGATTAGAAGATAGTAGCAAAATTGAATTCGTTATCCCTATTGGATAGGAGATAAATGTCAAGAATTTTGTTATTGGTGATATGCTAGGATTCAAATATCTTAAGTCCTAATTGGATTATGATAAGATGATTAGTTAGATGTAGGCCCGAGTTAATTAAAAATGTTTTAATTAACTTAATTTCAGATAAATTAAGGGGTTAGTTTAGAATAATAAAATTAGTGAAAAATATGATTTTCTATAGCAAATTTTAATTTTCAGAGTTGAAATTCGTCTCCTAAAAAAAAGGGGGCGTTGACCCTGTTCCCCATTCTGCTGACCGGACAGTAGAACCACCGCCCGCTGATCGGCCAGTGAGACCGCCGTCTAACTAATCCTAGCACACGAAAATTCTTCTATTAGTGAATAGCATAAAAATTTCCTAAATTGTTTAGTGGTTCTACAAATCAATAAAATATATGATATTTCATTGTTTACTTAAAAAGTCACTAAAACTGAATAAAATCCCTCTATTAAATCTTAAGTCTTGTGCCATCCAATTTTAAACACTTATCAAGGCCTCGATCGCACTAATATAGTTTCAGCCATAGCTGGGTGTATTGTGTTATCTTGGTGAGATAAGTTGGGTAAGAGTTACCTAAATGTTTAAATTGTTCCGGCTTAATAAAGCTATCAAAATAGTTTTGGGCTTTAGGCATATGATAAGATAAAAACATGCTAAGACATAAGATATCCTGTATCTCATAAAAGTATCTAAAATTACATAAGATGTAATTGGTAACAGTTACTTACCTAAATAATTTAGTTCTGTGTTTCATGTCATAGCTATCATAGAATAAGGTGAAATATGGATTTAAGTCCCCTAAATAAATAGTATGTTTTAGGAGAGTTGTTAATTTAGTTGGAGTCTATTCCTCTATGCTAAAATAAACTCTGCATAATCTTTATTGTAGATCAATGGTCTCTTCAAGTAATAATAATCCCCTGTTACTGCGATCTATCCTTGAGAAGGATAAGCTATTTGGGACTAACTTTCTTGACTGGTTCAGAAACGTGCGAATCGTTCTCAAGCATGAACGCAAGTTGTATATTCTGGATGCTCCGATCCCTGAGGACCCACCAGCCAATGCTATGAAAGCTGTGAAGGATGCGCATAACAAGCATGTTAACGATTCTACTGATGTTGCATGCATTATGTTGGCAACTATGGTTCCTGAACTTCAGAAGGACATGGAACTAATGGAAGCCTACGACATGGCTGTAACGCTGAAGGAAATATTCCAACAGCAAGCTAGGCAAGAAAGGTTCGAGATAGTCAAGAACCTGCATTCTTGTAAGATGACTGAGGGTGCATCAGTTAGTCCTCATGTTCTGAAGATGAAGGGCTATGCTGACCAACTTGATAGACTTAGATTTCCCATAAGCCAAGAGTTGGTTACGGATTTGATCCTAAATTCATTACCGGAGAGTTACTCATAATTTGTGATGAACTACAATATGAATAATATGAAGAAATCAATTTTAGAGTTACATTTGATGCTCAAAACTGCTGAACAAAATATCAAGAAATCCTCTAGTAATGTGCTGATGGTCCAAAAGGGAAAGGGAATGAAGAAGAAAGGCAAAGGCAAAGGCAAGGCAAAAGTTGCCAAGGCTGCTGCTGCACCTGTCGCAAAGCCTGTGGAACAAGTCAAGCTCCAGCCTGTTCCTGCTTCAAAGCACCAAAAGGAAAAGGAAGAAAATTTTCATTTCTGCCATGTACCTGGACATTGGTTCAGAAATTGCAAACTCTATCTGGATGATCTAAAGAAGAAAAAGGGTAGTGCGACTACCACTTCAGGTATTTATGTTATTGAAATTAATTTATCTACTAGTGATTCCTGGGTATTGGATACCAGATGTGGATCTCACATTTGTATAAATGTGCAGAAACTCACCAGAAGTAGGAAGCTGAAAAAAGGAGAAGTCATCCTGCGCGTAGGGAATGGAGCAAAAGTTGCTGCCCTGGCTGTTGGATCATATGACTTAGTCTTACCTAATAGACTTATTTTAACTTTAAATAATTGTTATTATGTGCTTGCCTTGAGCAGAAACATCATTTCTGTTTCATGTTTGGATATGGATGGTTTTGATTTTATTATTGTGAATAATAGATGTTCAATTTCTCGTAAATGCATTTTTTATGCAAATGTTGATTTGTGTGATGGTCTTTATATTCTAAGCATGAAAAGGTCCACTGATACTCCAGTCTTTAACATAAATACAAAGAGATTCAAGTCAAATGATTTGAATCAAACCTATCTTTGGCATTGTCGTCTCGGCTACATAAATGAGAAACGCATAACGAAGCTCCATAAAGATGGACTTCTAGATTCATTTGATTTGGAATCATATGAAACGTGCGTATCTTGTTTACTAGACAAGATGACTAAAAGTCCCTTTACTGGACACAATGAAAGGGCAAGTGATTTATTGGGTCTAATACATACTGATGTAAGCGATCCTATAAACACAATGGCTAGAGGAGGTTATCAGTACTTCATTACATTTACTGATGATTTTCAGCAGATATGGTTATGTATATCTTATGAAACATAAAGCTGAATCATTTGAGATGTTTCGAACGTTTCAAAATGAAGTGCAGAATCAACTTGGTAAAATTATCAAAACACTTCGATCAGATCGAGGTGGTGAGTATTTAAGCCAAAAATTTGATGATCATCTTAGAAATTGTAGGATTATCTCCCAATTGACTCCACCAGCAACTCCACAATGGAATGGAGTTTCTGAAAGGAGAAAACGAACCTTATTAGATATGATTCCATCTATGATAAGTCATGCAGATCTTCATATATCCTTTTGGGGTTATGCATTACAAACTGTTGCTTTTACTTTAAATCGTGTTCCTTCTAAAGCGGTTGATAAAATACCATATGAAATATGGTATGGGAAGAGACCTAGTTTGTATTTCCTTAAGATTTGGGGCTGTGAGGCTTACGTAAAACGACAAGTCTCAAAAAAACTAGCACCTAAATCTGACAAGAGTCTATTTGTGGGGTATCCTAAAGAAACAAAAGGATATTACTTTTATAATCTCACTGAGAACAAAGTGTTTGTTGCTCGGTATGGTGCCTTTATGGAAAAATAGTTTATTTAAAAGATACTTGTGGAAGAAAAGTAAATCTTGAAGAAGTTCAAGAATCACAGATAAACACTGAACCGCTACTGGAAGTTTAACAAAGTTCTGAACCAGTTGAAGCTCTACGTAGATCTAGTAGGTTAAAACGTGAGCCAGAGAGATTCGGATTTCTCATTACTGATAGTCGTGATGTGTTGCTTATGGATCAAAATGAGTTCACCACTTATCGGGAGGCTATGTCTGGACCTGACTCAGATAAATGGCTAAGTGCCATGAACTCTGAGATGCAATCCATGTATGATAACCAACTTTAGAACTTGGTTGATTTACCTGAAGGTGGTAAGACCATTGGATGTAAATGGGTTTTTAAGAAGAAAACTGACATGGATGGCAAAGTGCATACTTTCAAAGCAAGACTTGTAGCAAAAGATTTCAGGGAGACTCAAAGTATTGATTATGATGAAACTTTTTTGCTAGTAGCCATGCTTATATCCATAAGAATTTTAATTGCCATTGCTGCATATTATGACTATAAGATATGGCAAATGGATGTAAAAACAACATTTCTTAATGGAAAGCTACTTGAGGACGTGTATATGACACAACCTGAAGGTTTTGTATATCCTGAAAATTCTATGAAGGTATGCAAGCTTCAAAGATCCATTTATGGATTAAAGCAAGCTTCTCGGAGTTGGAATATTCGTTTTGATGAAGCAATCAAGGATTTTGGTTTTATTAAGAACGAAGATGAGCCTTGTGTATACAAAAAGGTCAGTGGGAGTGTAGTTGTTTTTCTGGTATTGTATGTTGATGATATATTACTCATTGGAAATGACATCCTACCATTGCAGAGTGTCAAGTCTTGGTTAGGGAAGTGTTTCTCAATGAAAGACTTAGGAAATGCAGCATATATCCTAGGGATAAGGATCTATAAGGATAGATTTAAAAGGCTAATCGGTCTAAGTCAGAGTGCTTACATAGACAAGGTGCTGAATAGGTTCAATTTGCAAGACTCTAAAAGAGGATTTTTGCCAATGTCTCATGGCATAAGTCTCAGCAAGACTCAATGTCCTAAGACAAATGATGAGCGAGACTGTATGAATAAGATTCCATATGCATCTGTTATTGGATCTATCATGTACGCCATGCTATGCACTCGGCCTGATGTATCATATACTTTGAGCACTACAAGTAGATATCAGTCAGTTCCAGGTGAGAGTCACTGGATAGCAGTAAAGAACATTCTTAAATACTTAAGAAGGACTAAAGAAGTGTTCCTGGTCTATGAAAGTTTTGAAAATGATCTAGTTGTAAACGGTTACACAGATGCAAGTTTTCAAACTGATATAGATGATTTCAGATCGCAGTCTGGATATGTGTTTACTCTGAATAGGGGTGCAATAAGCTGGAAAAGTTTAAAGCAAGAGACTGTGGCAGATTCTATAACGGAAGCTGTTCGAGTATATTACAGCGTTCGATGCAGCAAAGGAGGCAGTTTGGATCAAAAAGTTCATTTCTGAACTAAGGGTAGTTCCAAGTATTGCTAGCCCAGTTTGTTTGTATTGTGACAATAACGGGGCAATAGCACAGGCCAAGGAACCTAAATCACACCATAGATCTAAACATATACTCAGGCGTATTCATCTCATCAGAGAAATTATTCAGAGAGGAGACGTAAAGATTTGCAGAGTACCTACTAAAGAGAACATTGCGGATCCATTGACAAAGGCTCTTCCACAAGCGAAACATGATGGTCATGTTAGATCATTAGGCATTAGAGGCATGAATGATTGGCCCTAGAGCAAGTGGGAGATGTTGGGAAATGTGCCCTAGGTCAATCCATTAATAGTCTTTATGAATACATTTTAGTTAATAAAATAGAGGATTTCATTTGTTTTTATTATAATTGATTTGCATGTTTACATTATAATAAGATACATGGGTATTTACATAAATATCCTAAATGTCCCTAGTCGATTAGTATACTGGGAACTATAATGAATTAAGACTAGTGTGAGTCTTGATTGATGATCATACGATGATCATACGTATAGAAATATGAATCAAGGTCATGAGTACTTGTTAGGGAACAAAGTACTGGACCGACCCGCTATGAGAGCATCACATGGATTAAGTCATAGTTGTTTCTCATGATAGGTATATTTTTCAATCCTCTGACTTGAGATTACCAGAGACTTCAACATTAGGAATACAGTGATTTAACGCAATCAAATGTTGTCTTTAACCGGACGATTATAAAGGTTGTGATTGGTTACTGTGTGAATAATATGGTGAAGTTGTGTAATCAAGATAGAATTTGTCCCTGTCATATAGAGAGAGATATCTAGTGGATCCCTCGATGTGTTAGACTGTTAAAAGGCCTAGTCTAAGTGAATTGATATTGATCAATGTCACTTGGATGTTTTCAGTCTACTTGGAGATCGAGACTAGTACGATCGAACATGTTGGATGACACTTCCATGCCTTAGATTTGATCAAAAGGATATTGTATAACAAAAGGATGTTATATACATTATTGATTAGGTTGTATCGATTTGATCTTTGTACAACTTGGGTAGTCATAATACCTTGCTAGAGACCGCTTATGACTTGTATACCAAAATGTGTTTTGGTACACTGCCAACGTTGTACGAGCCTATTGGGTCGCACACTAAGAATTGTTTTACGAGATTTTAAATGGTTCAGAAAAATAAATTTTATATGATAAAATTTATGACAGAAACGTCCTTGTAGTGTATTACACTTATACTTCTTTAAGTAGGGGTATATGTGTAATTTACTTAACCGTCTTTATACAAGGGTTGTATAAATAGACGCTTTGAGTTAGAATACAAAAATGAAAAAGAAAAAGGCTGAAACTCTATTTTCATTTTAGAAACAACTTAGGGTTTTTGGTATGCACAGGATCATTTTGGAGAGAAACAAAAAGGTTTGGTATTCTCTCGAAGCTAGCACATCAAATCTCGGCCGCCGTTCGTGTGTGGACGATTGATAGAGGGCGTTCGTCGTTGGCAGCGCCTTAGAGATCGATTAACCGTCAGAAAGCTACATTGCGACTGAGGTATAATTAAGTTTTCATAGTTTAAACGTTTTTAATGGAATTAGATTCGGATCCTGTTGGGGTTTTTCTCAAAATTGTTTTGAAATTTATGTTGCATATGAACCCCAAACACCATCATGATATGCTTTATGGTTATTTTAATTAGTTTGAGATTTAATTGCTTCCACTATACCAATGTTAACTCACTAATCGATATTTTAAATTTATAAATTGTTTAAAAATGGTAAAGGAAGGTTGATTAGGCTTGCGTGACTCAGTGAGATTGGCTCGAGGGTTTCACGTAAGTCTAAGCTGGGCAGGGCCAATTTAGGATTGTGAAACTGGAGCCGTCACAACAATTATAGGTTGTTGCATTTTAAACAACATGTCATGTCATTAATCGATTGCCTACATGGTCGAGCACTGGTTCATCTCCTTTTGAGTTATTGTATCATCACAAACCCAATGTGAGTTATTTTCGATTTTTTGGATCAATTTGTTATGTTCATATTTTAAAACATAATCGTACTAAACTTGATCTGAAAGCTAGATGTTGTATTTTTGTTGGCTATGATACTCACAGAAAAGGGTGGAGATGCATGGATCCAGAAATGAAGAAGGTTATTGTCTCTTGAAATGTAGTGTTTGATGAAGTGACATCTCCTATGCTTGTTGAAAATGGTGGCAAAGATATTATTGATCTTAGTCTTTTTCCATATGATTTTGACTTTTAAAATGAAGGCAACAATACTTCTTCTTTTGGGGAAAATATTTAGCTTGATGGAGGCCTACAAAGATCAACAAGGTCAAAGAAACAACCCGATTATCTTGTTGATTATGAAGTTCACTTAAATTAGTTTTCTGTTGTGTCTTGTTTCTTCATGGATGATTTACGTAGTAATGAGCCCAAATCTTATGATCATGCTAAAGGCATTCCTGAATGGGAAGTGGCAATGAAAGAAGAAATCTCTACTTTAAATAAGAATTTTACATGGGTGCTTGTTCCAAGGCCGAAGGATGTTGATTTAATCATTTGTAAGTAGGTATACAAGTTGAAGAAGAAGGTTGATGGTACGATTGATATATGCAAAGCTCGTCTTATAGTGCGTAGCTTCTCTAAAAAATATGGCCACGATTATGATGAGACTTTTAGCCCTATTGCGAGTGTTAGGAAACATATATTATGTTTTCATATTGAGATGACCCAAATTCTTCGCCATTGATTTTGTTTCCCTAATATATATCTTTCCTTGTATTACATTGTTGCCTTGTATTGTAAGTCTCTATATATAGAGCATCAATCTTGTACCATTGACATCAATTGAATATACAATTCATTCAATTATATAGAACTTTTCATGGTATCAAAGCATTAATGCTCGTTTCTCGATGTTCTCATCTTGCATGTTGTTTCGATGCTACTATTGATGAACCTTAGCGTCTACCGCGCCTTTCTTGTCCACATCAGTATTGCACGTCTAAACCAGTGCTGACTGCCTGTGCGTCTGCCTGTGCTTGCCCACCTGCATGTGTGTCTGCCCGCACTCCTTCTCACTTGTCCAAGCACAGATCCTTTTGCCCGAAAGTTGATCTGACTCCTCGAGTAACAACTTGCCTTCAAAGTACCTTATTGCAGTCCAATTTGTAAGTTTTGGGTACAATATGGAGAATAGTGAGGTTGTAAATACTCTCCAATAAATTTTGGTGTCTCTTCAGATCAGTAATTCTAAATCTCATACGTTGTCTGTTACTCCAGGTAGTTCATCCCATTGGTTTCTTGATTCCGCATGTTGCAATCATATGACCTCACAATCATCCTTATTTTCATATAAACAGTTAGTCACTTATGCACCTGTTATTTACACAGTTGATGATTCTTCACTTATGTACCTGTTATTTACACAGCTGATGATTTTCCATTGCTAGTTAGTCATTTAGGAATGATATCAACTCCTAATTTAACTTTACAAAATGTTTTTCTTGTCCCTAATTTATCACTTAATCTTATGTTTGTCAACCAATTATGCGATCTTGGTCTTGAGATTCACTTTTCTTCTCATGGTTGTTATGTGCAAGATCTAAATACAGTGCAGATCCTTGGGACAGGGCGTAAAGAAGGAAGATTATTCGAACTCACTTCTCTTCGATGGCCTTCGAACCAATCTATATGTGGTGCAACTATCACATATAGCACTTGGCACTCACGTTTAGGACATGTTTCCTCTCACCGTTTAAATAAATTAATTTCTAGCAGTTTGTTAGGTTCTGTTTTGCAAGAACATATTGATTGTTTCATATCATCTAGCAAAAGATCATGCTCTTCCTTTCACTTCTAGTGATTCCATGTCATCTTCCTTGTTTGATCTTGTTCATTCTGATATTTAGGGACCTTCTCCAACTGAAACAATGGGTGGTTCAAATTATTTTGTCGTCTTTGTTGATGACTTTTCTCGTTTTACTTGGATATATCTCATACATAGAAAATCTAAGTTGTGAGATGTGTACGTCAAATTTGCTCACATGATCAAAACTCAATTTTCTAAGGAAATCAAAATTCTTCGAATAAACAATGCCATGTAATATAAGGATTCATCCTTTCTTTCTTTTTTATCCATGAATGGCACCATTATTCATAGATCTTGTCAAGGTACTTCTACATAAAATGGTAGAGCTGAACAGAAGCTTAGACATATCCTTGACATCATAAGATCCATTCTTGTCTCTTTTTCATGACCAGAGCATTTTTGGGGAGAAGCTGCTCTAACCATTATTTACACCATCAATCTAATTCCTTCTCTTACCATTGATAATAAATCTCCCTTTGAATGACTCTATGGACACACTCCAGAGTATAGCCTTCTCCGAGTTTTTGGCTCTGCCTGTTTTGTTTTCCTTTAACCTCACAAACGTTCAAAACTTGAACCTCGTGCTTGGTTATGTTGTTTCTTAAGATATGAAATTGAACACAAAGGATATCGATGTTAGGATCCCATCTCTAAATGCCTTCGAATATCGAGGCATGTTACATTTTGGGAACATAAAAATGTTTTCATCAATATCTTCATTTCATATATCTCCTTCCACTTCATACTTTACTGATCTGTCCATTGATCTATTCCCTGATATTGGTGATTTGGATACCTTTTCTCAGTCTATTTCAGGTACTAATGATGTTGCACCACAAACACTTGTCCCCACTGAGGATATTGTCCAGTTTGAAGATCTTGTTAGTCACACTCCTGTTATTCCACCTATTTCCTGTCTGCATGTTTTACCTGATTCTAGTCCATCCACATTACTTGAGTTTGTCCAGCCTTCACGACTTGAAATCAAGGTACCATCACATCTTGCACCTTATGCATTACTCTTCCCAATCTTCAGCGTCCCTTATAAATTCTACCATTTCTTCACTTTATGAGCCTAACACTTATATGGAAGCTAGAACTAATCCTTTGTGGCAGCAAGCTATGAATGATGAAGTACAGGCCTTGGAGAAAACCAAAACTTGGGATTTAGTGCCACTTCCTTTTGGCAAAACTCTGATCGGGTGCAAATAGGTCTACAAAATCAAAACCACTGCTAGTGGCACAGTTTAGAGATACAAAGCATGCCTAGTTACTAAAGGTTTTATTCAAGATTATGGAATTGACTATTAAGAAATATTCGCTCCAGTGGCTCGATTGACCTCTATTCGCAGTCTTATAGCTGTCGCAGCTATTAAGAAATGACATTTATTTCAAATGGATGTTCAAAATGCATTTCTTAATGGTCATATGTCAGAAGAAGTTTATATGCAACCCCTTCCTGGATATGCTCATCCTCCAAATATTGTTTGCAAATTGAAGAAAGTTTTGTATGGGTTGAAGCAAGCTCCCCATGCCTAGTTTGCCAAATTCAGGTATGCTATTCTTCAGTTTGGTTTCACTTCCACCCTATATGATAATGCCTTGTTTGTTCACAAGACTGATCATGGATATGTGCTTCTATTGTTATATGTTGACGATATGATCATTACTGGCGATGATTGTGTTGGTATCTCGGATCTCCAACAGTACCTCATTCAGCAGTTTGAGATGAAAGATCTTGGACAACTCTCTTATTTCATTGGTCTGAAAATTTCAACCTCTAATGTTGGATATTATCTCGCTCAAGTCAAGTATGCATATGATTTGTTGTCTCAAGCTTGCATATTCGGCACCTACTGATGGCGCACCTTTGAAGGATCATACTTTATATCGCCAGTTGGTAGGGAGTTTAGTCTATCTTATTGTCACTCGACCCGACATAGCTCATGTTGTCCACATTGTCAGTTAATTCATGGTTGTTCCTCGCACTTCTCATTATGCAGTTGTTCTTCATATTTTACGTTATATCTAGGGTACATTATTCCATGGTATGAATTTTTCTAGTTCTTCATCTTTCACACTTCGAGCATATTTTGATGTTGATTGGGCTGGTGATCCGACAGATAGATGGCCAACAATTGGTTATTGTTTCTTTCTAGAGGATTCACTCATTTCATGGAGAAGTAAGAAACAAACAGTTGTAGCTCAGTCTAGTATTAAGGCTGAGTATCGAGTACTTACAGAAAATACATCTGAACTTTTATAGCTCCATTGGTTGTTACAAGACATGGTTGTTGCTCATTCATCTCCCACTATCATTCATTGTGATAACCAGAGCACCATTCAGATTGCTCATAATGACGTTTTTCATGAGTACACTAAACATATAGAGAATGACTGTCATTTCATTAGACAACATCTTCAAGAAGGGACCGTCTTTCTAACCTCTGTGTCTTCTCATGATCAGTTGGCTGACATCTTCACTAAAACTTTGCCTCGCGATCACTTCACTGAATTGACCCACAACCTTAAATTGATTTCTCTGCCACCACCTTGAGTTTGAGGGAGAACATTAGGAAACATATATTATGTTTCCATACTGATACGACCCAAATTCTTTACCATTGATTCCTCTATTGATTTTGTTTCCTTAATGCATATATTTCCTTGTATAACATTGTTGTCTTGTATTGTAAGTCTTTATATATAGAGCATCAATCTTGTACCATTGACATTAATTGAATATACAATTCATTCAGTTCTATAGAACTTTTCAACGAAGAGGGTGACGATTCCTGTGAAAAACGAATGCATATCCACCGACTCTGGCTGCACTTCCTCCACCTTATGCTACTGGATTAATGACGATCTTGACTGGATTCAACCCCAACACCTCTTAACCTCCCAAAATCCCACTTCTCGACACTATCACACAGATCTCTCTTCCACACATCACCAAACATAAACTATACATCAACAAGAAAGAACTAGATGCACATGTCGATGAAAGAGCGACTCCAGCCAATGGTCCGTCAATAGATCTGAGATGAAATATTTTTTGAAACCCTAGACTTGCTCGCAGAGTCCCGAGAAACTATACTGTAGAAGCTATCTTGTATTATAGTAAGATTTGAGCCTATAAAATTTTATGGAAAGTAGGGGTGTATAACAAATGAAACCGCCTAACATGAATCAAACCACCAAACTTAACTAAATTTCGAAATATTTGAACCAATTAAACCACCTTTATGATTTGGTATAAAATATTACAATTTTATAATTGGTTCGATTATTATAATTAGTTTTCTATCCCAATAAACCACCTATATATAATTTAAACCAATCCACCCATTCAATAAACATTAAGATAATATATTATGCAAAGATCTTTTTTATTTAATTTATTGCACTATTTAAATTTTAATTTTAAATTTTCTTTTTTTTTTCGTAGTTGAGTTCTAATATTACCTAGAACTAGAAGTAACAAATGTTCACGTGTTGACTTCATAGACATAAATATATGTATACTAAAATTATAAGCTCAATTATTAGGATATTTTGGCAAGAATCAAAACGTAAGGATAATTTTGTTTAAACCTTAGAATGTTAGGATATATTTACCTATGAACCTAGCTAAGGGCACCCCACCGTTTACTTAGGCACCCCAACAAAAAAGTCAAACTTAAAAAAAAAGTCTTATTCTATTGTAAAATGACCATTATGCCCCTCACTAGGATTAGTGCACCCCACCACCCTTTCCTCTCATTTTGCGCACCCCACCACCATTTCTCTGTACACTCTCTTCTTGTGATTTGTAAGGCATCATCGAGTGGTTCAGCCACGTAGGTCCGAGTATCTTGTTGGAGAGTCGATCAGTGCCTACTGAATCTTTAGTTGGAGAGTCGGTCAGAGTCCACCGAACCTTTAGTTGAAGAGTCGATAGGAATCCACCGAACCTTTAGGTTGGAAGTTGTCAACCAAATTTCACCAAAAGTGGTTTAATTGGACAACACCGAATTTAGAAGAAAGGCTTGGTCATATATTGTCGAACCTAAAATAAATGTCTTGACTAAGGTTTTGTACTTGGGTGTTTCAGTTGGGATAAAGGGGTGTTTTGGTAAAAATGTAGGGTGCTCTCATAAATTGAAATTCGAATTTGGGGTGCTTAGCCAGGCTCTTTACCTATTAAGCCTTTTTTTATAATTAATTAAGTATATATACTCTACATTTAAAAGTGGACAAAAATATCCTAATTTTTGGTCTATTTAATAAAAAAGATTTATTCTAAAGCTAGCATGTTTACCATCTAGTAAAATAACACTTTGTTATATCAAATGCACGCCTTTCATACACCAAAAAAATGCACGCCTTTGTGTTTCATATAGAAGATGGCATGGGCAAATTAAGGCAATGTTTTGCTCATGCAATCAACTCGCTTGATGACACACATATGCAATGAGATTGATAAATTGGCTAGGGCGTTTGTTTGGGGATCTTGGGCTGAGAAAAAAATGCATCTCGTTAATTGGGTTATTTTATGCTCAACCAAAAAATAGGAGGATTAGGAATACATAAGGCTCAGGATCAAAATCGAGAGTTTATACTTAAATTGTGTTGGGAGTTTTACACTATGGAGGAGCATTTTTGGGTCCGAGTCCTAAAAGAAAAATATTACAGATGGGAGAAACAGGAAGCGAATGGCCCGAAAACTCGATCAACGTCAATAGTTTGGAGAAACATGAGAAACAATTGGGCAATCTTCAAATCAGGGCTCATGTGGAGCCTAGGGGATGAAAATGATGTTTTGTTTTGGAAGGATAAGTGATGGAGAATTTGGTAGAACTCTCGCATTACGCCATCAATAACCTTGAGGAATCCGATTAGACGGAGTATGTGTTCAGCTTCGTTACTAGTTCAGGGACCTAGGACTTTACCAAATTACAGTGGTATTTGCCATTAGAGGTATGTGAAAAGATCAGAGTTGTCTCAGTTCCTAATCAAAGGAGGGGACCAGACCGAATCAGTTGGATGTATGATAAGAAGGGTGTTTTTACATGGGCAAAAGCATATGTGCCTTAGCCACGGAGACATTGGGATTTAATCTGGAAGTGGAGTGGCCCTTAGTGGATTTGTACCTTCCTATGGCTTGCTATACACAATCGACTGCCTAAAAATGTCCTATGCTGTAAGAGGATTATAAGAGAGAATGAGATTTGTGATTGATGTCGTGAAGATGAAGTATCCACCTTACATGTTTAAGGGATTGTCAACTAGCTCACCAGGTTTGGGAATCCCTAACCCAAATGATATCATCTCCACTATTCTATACATCAACATTAGTGGATTGGCTAATGTCGAACCTCAGTCAAAAAGACCATCACAAGAAGATAATGTTTGGTGTCTCCGATTGGAAGTTGTGGTCCTAGAGAAATAATACTATGTTTAGGAATCAATCTGATATAGGATATGAGGTCAGACGATCCATTATTTACAGAACTGATGAAATCCTTCGTTCAGAAGGTTTGTGGTCGACCTCAAGCCAGGCTCTAGCAAGAAGAAAGCATTGCTATTTGGTAGCACTAGAGGAGGGGTGGTTGAAAATAAATTGTGATGTAGCAGTACGAGGGGAGGATGAGGAAGCCACAGCGGCAAGACTAATACGGGAGATGAAATGAGATTTTTTAGAAGCATTTCAAGCTAAGTTGGGTCTGTGTTCACCTTTTTGTGCCGAACTATGGGGAGTTAAACATGGTTTGCAATTGGTGTAGGATAAAAGATGTAGGAAACTTGTTGTGGAGCTAGACTCGCAGGAAACAATTGATCTTATTCTGGACTCATCACAAGGCCAATTTCAAGATCTACTAATTCATGATATTCTAAGGGAAACGGACAGAGAGTGAAGTGTAGTTTTTAGCCGCACATTTAGAGAGAATAATGCATGTGTAAACCACATGGCCAAGAAAGCTTTTAGTGTGATGTTGATTTGGGAACATATTTCCAATCAAATTTTCATGTTGCTAGAGCAAGATATCCTGCAGTTACAGATATAAAACCTAGATTGGATTTGGTCTTTGCTAATCAAAAAAAAAATTAAAGCAATGCTAAACTTTAATTCCTTTACCGAATTTTAAGTTACAACCTTCCTTCATTGAATCTTATGCATCAAACCAAATTCCATTTAGCAATCAATTCAAATAAATCTTACTAGTTTTAGACCTGAACATTGTCCCGGAATACTTTGATGTTTGAATCTATACTTTTGTTATAAATAAAAGTTGTTTAACAACATATGAAGAATAATAAATAACTTTGTTATTGTGTTAAAAAATAAAAAGAGAAAAACAAAAAATTGAATATAATGTACTTAGGCTATTGATTATGATACTAATATTAATTAGACTATTAATTAGGCCAGAATACTTAGGCTATTAATTAAGATGTTGATATTAATTAGGCCAACATTAACTTCAAAGCTATGTAGAGTTGACATGTGTTAACGTGTACATACCTTTCTTTTATACTAGTTGGGGACCCGAGCTTCGAGTGCGGGGAAGGTGATGTGTGGAAAAAATATTGTGCAATATCCAATGAACTCAGAGCCAATATCATTGTAGAAAAATGGAGAACATATATTTTAAAAGATATTTTATTTACATACTTATGTTTGAAAAAATACAATATCTTTTCAATTACATATTACAGATTTGCTAAAAAAAATACAGTATAACACAAATTTAAAATCAGAAATTGGTACATAAGATGGGTTGGGGAATTAAAAGCATTGCAAAAAAATAGCTAAAAATAGTTGTAAAACAATGTGACAAACAAAAAAGCTTAATCTTATACGTTGAACCGCATTAAAATATAGACTTTAAACACAGATAAATTATAATTATCTTGCATATATATGTGTGTGTGTGTGTATTAGTCAATAGAAGTCTAGAAAAGGTGGAACTCACAACAACTTAAAATAAGGAAAAAAATTTATTTTTTTTAACTCTCAATTACATATTATAGATTTGCCAAAAAAAAATACAGTAGAACACAAATTTAAATTAGAAATTGGTTTATAAGATGGATTGGGGAATTAAAAGCATTGCAACCCAAATTTTCACCCCTCGTCCCAATCTAATCCTTCCCTTCTTTTCCAATGCATGACGTCCAAATTAAAATTGATATACAGATGATTAGAGTCATATTCTACACTAACTTATGATGATGATATATCTTATCTATCGGAGTGGATTTAGAAGGGTCTACATTAAAATCATCCTGGGCAAACATAAATTAGGGATTGGGTTCATTATTTTCCATTCGATCTATGTCTTGTACCGTGGTATCATCAATTTCCACTCTTGAGGCAAATAACCTTTCTAAGAGGAAGCATTCATATACTTCATCAGTATATATAAAGATAAATTAATATGATATTAGTGAAACATGAGTAAAAGTTGACTTACTTTAACATGAGTACATCTGAAGATTGCAATATTGAGACCTCTTTTTTTTACTTTATCTCAAAGTCTTGCTAATTAGAATTCGCACTTGATAAAAAGTCTCAATCTCCACCCCTTAACTTTATTTAGGAATTCCTACCTCTCGAATTTGCCATAAAAAAAGAATAAGGAGAAAACACAATCCACCCAATAATTATGTACGATCCACCTAAAAAATAAAACAAATATATAAATTCAAACAAATAAAATAAGAGAAAAATAAACTATCGAAACCAGAGAATCAAATATTAACAAATTTAAAAATCATGATACTATCTGCAATAACAACATAAACATGTTAAAAGAGTAAACAAATATAAAGTATTGTAAAAATACATATATAGATGGCTTTAAAAAAAGAGATACATAGATGAACTAAAATATTGATTTTCAAAGGTTGTATGAATTGTGTTTTCTTCTAATATTGATCAACCATGGCAACAAACAAAGAAGAGATGTAATTTTTGATAATACTATAAAAGTTTAAGATGGCTTAGTCAACTCACAAGATTTTCTTACAAAGATGTCCCCTATTATTTGTACATGAAGAAAAATACAAAGCAAAATCACAAAAAAAAAAAGTAAGATACAAACAATAAGAAAAAAGAAAGCAACAAAGGTAAAATAAATCTTTGTCCATATGTATCTCCCCCTTGATAGTTGATGAATCCATAGTTTGTAAGCACAAAATTTTTTTGCAAAGATGTCCCTTATTATTTGTACCTGAAGAAAAATACAAAGCAAAATCACAAAAAAAAAAAAAGGTAAGATACAAACAATAAGAAAAAAAAAAAAAAGCAGCCAAGGGAAAATGAATCTTTGCCCATATGTATCTCCCTCTTGATAGTTGATGAATCCATAGTTTGTAAGCATGAATCTTTACCCATGTGTATATCCTCCTAATCATGTTTATTACTTATATAGTGGAAGTGAACCGTTTCAAAACTCCTTTGCTAAAGTTATGCCTATTTTCAAGGGAATAGATTTGATGATGCACAAAATTAAAATCGAAATTAAGGGCATGTTTGAATTGCCTAAACAATTAATCTTTTATTTACCTTTTGTTTGATGTTTGATGAGGGCAGACATTGGTATGTGTCACGTGCCACGTGGCAATCCCTAGACATTCCCTTAATAAATATATATGTAGATATATATATATATATATAGATAAATAAATAGAGAGGAGGAGAGAAAGAAGATTTGGTGTTGTATAAGTAGAAACGTTTTTTTTAGTGTTGTGACATTTTTTTATCTTTATTATGATTAGTGGGAATCAAAGACGTTATTTTATTCCCATTAGAGTTGGAGTGATGACGTGGCGTGAGTAAAAAGGTTTTTTGAATTGAAACTTTAATGAGGGAAGACTTTGGGTTGTGCCACATGACGATACGAAAAGGAAGAAAAATGCCTCATGACAATCCCAAGACATTCCTTTAATATATATATAGATTTTACAATCATTTAATGAAAAAGCAAGTACGTATTAGACTCATAAATTCATAATCAATGGAAACAAATAACAATATATGTGATTTGGTTTTACAGACATACAAGCTCATGAAATTGCAACTTTATTAAACCAACAGGTTTGATCACACTAGACCATTTGAGTCCCAGCAATACTCCTAACGACAGACCTAGACTACAGGAGTCAGCAGAGGCTTGTTCAAAAAATGAGCTTCCAAATTTCCAATCACAAGATCTGCCATGGCTGTTCGCGTTTCCCATGTGCCACTTCCAACATGGGGAAGAAGAACCACATTTTCAAGTTTAAAGAGTTCTTCTGGTACATGAGGTTCGTGCTCATAGACATCAAGTCCAGCTCCGCCCAACCGGCCTTCAACAAGGGCAGACACAAGCTCAGGTTCATCAACATGCGGTCCGCGTCCAATGTTGATGATGACGCCCTTCGGACCTAGTGTGTCAATGACTTCTCGGTTTATTATGTGGCGAGTTTCTTCTGTCAGCGAGCATGCCACCACAAGGATATCGCAATTGGCAGCAAGTTCCAAGACACTAGGATAGTACTTGTATTTTGTATCTGGTTTCTCTTTTCTGGAATAGTAACTGACAGGGCAGCTAAATGCTTCAGCTCTCTTAGCGATTGCAATGCCAATCCTTCCTAGACCAAGAATTCCAACTGATTTTCCACTGAACTGCACAAAAAGTAATGGGAGTTGAGAGAATGAGTTCATTGTGCATTTCAGTACTAGCATTATAAACAAAAGAAAATGCAAGGAACATATATGCAACGCCTATGAACCTGGTAGATCACTCATTTCCTTCTACGACTCGCAAGCTTCAATAAATATAGGGAGCAACAATATAATAATTTCCAGATCTTATGACTTTGCAAAGGAAATTCAAACACTTCTGCGATGTTTTGGCATTTTAAAAGCTCTAGTTTACATAGTGCGAGGGATTTAGAGGAATGCGGATATCTATGGACTCTTAAGAATTGCTTAAACAGAAATATTGCTAGTTAATTGAAGACTTCAAGGGTGATCTTGTATCGATCATTGAAACTCAGCTTTTGCTACTCGTAAGAGTTGCTTCTTATCGGGGATTTTTAAAAAACTTTTAAGTTTACATTCAGAACATTCCAGCAGAGTAGAGGAAGAATCCGACACTAGTCTGTCACCCTAGCTAAACTACAGTATGGGGTAATAAGATATAATCAACCACTAGTCGTTCAACACTGCCTTTTCTTTAAAAAACTCAAATTCCCCTCGGCACTGATCCACATATTGGTAGGATTATTTCAGTTGTCAACTTATTACATAAATCCGAGTAAGCCAGCGCATAACCATGCATTTATTTCAGTAGCTGTACATGAAAGTCTGGTAATTGATTGCACTCAATAAAATGGTGAATACTTCAAGAGAAACATATACCACCTACAAACAGAAAGGATTTACATCTCTAATATCAAAATTAAATTAAAAAAAAAAAAGAGCATAATATCAATTTTAATCCCTGGGGGTATCTGCCTACATCCTCATAAGATGACCACCAAACTTTCTGATACACTAGCTTCTTGAACTTTTCCTACTTCCTAGAACATTGTATTCAAGAATGAAAGCTCCTCTAATATCTCCTACATTTTAAAAGATCCTCCCACTAGATAGAGCCCTATTGAAGTCATAAACTTTATTAATCACTATTTTCAGCCTTAATTGATAAATGGTCGAAGGAGATGCATACATCAGAAGCTTAGAGACAGTGATCTAGGATCTTGATTAAGGCAAATTCACGAACAGCTATGTACAAGGTTCATAAAATTCAACGGCACAATTAGGCATATTTACTCTATGAGATGAGGAGTAAACCTCACAATTTTACAAGAAATAAATTCATTTTTAATTTTTTTAAAATAAAAATGTTGCTGTTAATTAGAGAAGCATAAAATTAAACAAATATGAAATGTATTCATGAATGGCACTTTTAAATACTAATGGCAAAAGTGTTGGTATTAGTCCAAAACATTGTTAAGAGCATTATGAGCATATATTTGCGTCAAGTTATTGAAATGCTCAGAGTTTTAATTATTAAAACACAAACTACAGGAACTTGAAAAGTAAATGTTGCACTGGGTTTCACCAAGCAATATGTGTGACAATGGCACAACGCTATAGGGAACTTTAATTAGATCTCTCTTGAATTAGTTCAACAATTAAAATAAATAGAAAACAAAAGCAAAAGAGAAGGCTTGGTGGAACATCATTTTGCATTCAGCGCCCCTGGCATGATTGTACAAGAATAATTATCCATGTAGCTTACAAAGGTGAATTATTTCAGTTCGGAGACTGAAGTCCCAGTCAAATACTATTTTATCAAAGGAATATAAAACAGTGCATTTTTCCAACTGCACTTCAATCAAGCATCGCAACGTTATCACTTCAATGTTATAAAATACCTCAACCCACACACACAAGTGTTAGAAATTCCAGAAAGCAAAACTGCTCCTACATGTGAGTTTCATATAGAAAGAAAAAGTCAGCGCTAATTCTCAAGTATTTGAACTTCCCTACAAACATTGACACCTTTCCATCAAATAACTTGAGTTAATAGAGGCGTGCACAGAAAATGAGCCTCCAAATTCCCAATAACAATATCCGCCATGGCCTTAGATGTTTGCCATGTGTCACTTCCTGCATGAGGTAGGAGTACCACATTATTGAGCCCAAACAGTTGTTCAGGAACATGAGGTTCATGCTCAAAAACATCTAGTCCAGCTCCACCTAAACGGCCTTCTACTAATGCAGATACAAGTTCAGGTTCATCAATATGTGGGCCTCGACCAATGTTGATAATCACACCTTTGGGGCCCAGGGCATCAATAACTGCACGGTTGACAATGTGGTGTGTTTCTTGTGTTAGTGAGCATGCAATGACAAGGACCTCACAGTTAGCTGCCAACTCTAGGATCGTAGAATGATACTCATATTTTGTTTCTGGTTTCTGTGTTCTAGAATAGTAACTAATGGGACAACCAAATGCTTCAGCTCTCTTGGCAATTGCTGAGCCAATCCTTCCAAGACCCACAATGCCCACAGATTTGCCACTAAACTACACAAAAGGCAGGAAATAGAAGCAAACGAGGAGTTAAGTCTTCTACCTATTAAAGAACAGGAAGGATTAAAAGAAACATTGCTATGATTTAACCATAGGAACCAAGCAATGACAGAAAACATGGAAAACCAGTAAAGCTACGTAAGTGCATTTTTCTCCCTTCTTTCTTGGCATTTAGATTATAAATAAATAAATAAGGCTTGAGCACAACAAACAAAAGCTCTAATTACTGGTGGACCTAAAAGCCGTGGCAGTTAGGTATGGGCCCAACAACAGGTATCAAGGTACTCTAACATTCACAACGATATATCAATAATGATATGATCCATAGATGGAAGTTTCAAAGATCAAGAGCATCGATAGGAGGACAGAATTGAATCAGCGTTTGCAGCGAAATGGTTCGATAAAAATATGATATATGTGATAATGTGATTGTATTACTAAATCACAATGGTACTAATATCGTAAACTCTAAGACGGCCCAAACGTGTTTATTTTCGCAGCAAAATCCTGAAATAGAAAATTACTATTTTGAGATGAATTTCTGCGAATTTCTATTTTTAAGAATTTTCTAAATGCCAAGTTTTATTAAGGACGAAAATTAGGGGTTTCTTTTTGTTTTCTAGCTTCTATTTTTAGAAATTGGGAAGGTTATAGAATTAGGAACTTTAGTTTATGTTATTTCCTATTTCCTTATTTAATTTCTATTTACAAAATTTAATGTAGCCTATATAAAGGCCTTTCTACCAATGAATAATATATGAAATATGATAAATTTGGGATTTTTTATCACTTTGTGAATGTTGAACTTATCAAGCTTTGCATGTGGCATTCTCATATCCAAGGTGTCTCGGAGATTTATTTCCAAGTGGTCAAGATTTTATACTAAGGTTCTTTACTCCAATGAGTATTGGGTTGCAGTTTTCTTTATATCGCAGTTCTATAATCCACTTTGTGAGTATTGGGTCAAGGTTTTCTTATACCAAAGTTTGTTGTTCTGTTGTGAGCTTAGGATTAGGTCCCTATTCCTACTCTAATCTTGGATCTTGGCTATCACGCCATTTTGTTACATGTCAAACAAAAAAAAAGAATTATGACATCAAACAAGTCAAACTCTAAAACTGTAGGCTCCCATAATTATTTCCTTGAACTTGAATATAGACTTAGAAAGCTACTACTTCATCATAACTCCACCATTACAAGATGGTAGGCTGAACCTGAAAGTTAGAAATACCTTATGCTTTGTCAAAATGAGATTTGAACCTAGTAAAGGGCCAAATAAAATGAACTCTAAAATAACATCATAAAGAAAATGCACTTGCTGAAAACTTGGTGCGTTTTAAAAGTCCTCTGTTCCAATCGTACATGAAGATTTTTTTTTTTTTTTCTGTTTTTGGTTTCCCACGTGATATCTTAGGGCATTGTTGGTTCCATAAAGGAGATGCCCTCCCAAGTCCCAACTCAGTTTGCACCATCCACGAGACTCAAAATTGAGACCTTCCTTAAGAAAAATTGAATCCGTTGTCACTTGGACCAAAAACTCATTGGTTGGTCATACAATGAATTTCATTACTTAATTAGGATATAATTATAATTCCCAACTATTCAAACCCAACTGATCCAAGTTGTGTCGCGCAATAGCCCTAAATAGTCAAAAGTTCTTCCTTGTCTTGATTTTCTAGCACCACCATTGTCTTCAAGTCCCAATTCAACTCAAAACTCAACAAAATCCAAACTAGTTTGAATCCCTTTTTTTTTTTTTTTTTTGCAATCATACAAAATAATGGCAATATTGAGAATGATGTCACACACAAAATTCAAGTTGGATGGAAGAAATTGAGTGCAACAAGCGTGACAAGCGTGATATGTGATAGAAATATTCCTACCAAGTTAAAAAGAAAAATTTTATAACAATTAGGCCAGCTATGCTCTATTGAAGTGAATGTTGAGCGACAAAGAAACAACTACATAAAATGAACGTAGCAAAAATGAGGATGTTTAGATGGATGTATAGTAAAACTCGTTAAAATAAATAAGAAATACAAAAATTTAAAAACAAGAAGGAGTGGCACCAATTGACACGAAGATTAGGGAAGGGTGGTTGTGGTGTTTTGGACACATGTAAAGACAGCCTACAAATGCCCCCACTTAAAAAACTTGACTCAATAAAAACTGAAAAAATTCGATGATATTGGGATAGACCGAAGTTAACTTGGGACGCGTTAATTAGGAATGATCTGAATGGTTTGAAATATCACCATCAATTGCATTGAATCGAGCATAATGGAAGAGTTTGATCCATGTAGCCGACTCCAATTAATTTGGGACTGAGGCTATGTTATTGTTGTATTATTATTATTTTTTTTTTTTTCTGTGGTATCCAGGCGAACCTAACTAATTCCACGTAGCCCTGGTGCTAATTGGCCTTACTACATCAATTCAATCAACACACAAAACATTTCAATCCAAAGGTAAACACCAAAAAAAAAGCAAAAAATCTTACTTTTGTGGTCAACTTGAAATCCCCTTTCTTCCACAACCCGCTTCTCACATATCGATCACTCTCGCAAATCCTCCTCAACACCGCCAACATCAGCGCGATCGCCAAATCGGCGACGTCGTCCGTCAACACATCCGGCGTGTTGGTAACCCTAATCCCCTTCTCCCTACACTTCCCCAAATCAATCTTATCCAACCCAACACTGAAACTCGAGACAATCTCCAATTTGGGCAAAGCGTTGATGAGGTCCGCATCGGCCCCGGCCGACGCATTTCCCACCACTGCTCGGATCGAGTTGCAGTTCTCCTTCAGAAACTCGGCTCGGTCCGCTACTTTCCAGAGCCTGAAGAGGTTGAACCGCTTCTCGAGCTCTTCTTCCAAGTAGGTGAACATGGGACACGCCATTAGAACTCCGATCGACTCCATTTTGGGGAGAGGTTAGGGTTTTGGGGTTTTGAAGAGGTTTTGATATTGTGGAGTTTGAGTTTGGAAGTTGCTGTTGTTGTTGGTCGAGTGTGGTTCCTAAACAATTGGAGTGGATGAGGTAAGGGATGATATTGATGTGTAACATTTTGAATCATACTTCCTTTTTTATTTTATTTTTTTAATGAGAATGCTCACCTGGTGACTCTCTAGTCACTAGTGACACTCCTACTGTTACCACCTCAATAGTTGGACCGGAGTATGCTGGGCTGGGCACAGGATAACTCAACAAATGACCAAGTCTCGATAGACTCGGGCTTCGGCAGAACTCAGGTGATGAATTGGGATTCAATGCACAACGCGTACCTAAGTGGACACGGTGTGGCACGGCACGTACCTAAGCGAGCACGGGTGCGCGTACCTAAGTGCACACTGGCGCATACCTTAGCGGGCACGGGCGCGCGTCCCTTAGCGAGCACGGCGCGCGTACCTAAGTTGGCACGGCGCGTACCTAAGTGAGCACATACGCGGGCAAGGCGCTCTCCCTGGCGCGAGTACAGCGGTGACTTGGCGCGAGCACAACAGCGACTTGGCACGTACCTCAGCGAAAGCTTGGCATATACCTTGGCAGGAGCACAGTTGACTTTCCTTGACTCTAGCGTTGACCAGGTCAAAGTATGATTGGTATCACTTTTGGATGTTCCCTATTGGAGGGCCAGAAACGGCTTATCATCTACTATAGGAGGGGGACCTCTCCTGTGGGTGGTATGGGCAAGAAGGCAAGGGTGACCCTAGAGAAGGCCTTGGGCGTGCATGTCAAGGTCTTGCCCAAAGACCATCATGCAACCACCTCCGTGCCGGTAGAACCCGTACTTAGCCAGGCTTTGGCACGCACCCAGTGCCTAGGCTCAACTAGGCACCACCAAGCACGACCCTGAAATCAAGAAGTGTCCCGAAGCTTGGATGGACTAAGTCAACTAAGGCAGCTCTTAGGCAGTTATGCAACTACCTTGGTCATGGCTCAGAGCATGACCAGGGCACGTCCAAGCAAGTCCCTAGCACATGGAAGATGTGCCTATTGACCCGGTGGTCATAGCAGTTACGAGGCCTAATGGTAGCAAAGGAGGCAAGCAGTTAGGCAACTGCTTGGCTATATGGGAGTGTGGTGTGTTTTACTCAGTCTTTGATGCTTGTAAACTAGGACATGTGTCCATTTGGTTATGTAACCACTTCAGGATGTTTTTTTATAAAGCCAACCCCTTATGCTTGGGGAAGCATAAGGTGGTAGAGTTGTAATCTATTAATCAAATATTAGTAAAGCTCCATTTTGTACCTATTGTTGCTTGTTAGTGTGAATTTTATTGGAGTGTTGAACTAAGGTGGCCCTTAGGCACCACGGAGTGGCATTGAGTGAGAAAATTTTCCTTAGGGTAAACCTCTCATTAGTGACCTCGTGACAATTGGTATCAGAGCCTCGTTTGGCGACGATGGTGACCCGAGCAGCTGTGGATCTAAGTGAGAAGGTGTCTCACTTGGAATAGCTTGTGGCAATACTCAGTGTGCAAAAGGAGGAGGCTCAGAGCTCTTCCTTGGCGGAACGAGTTGGAGGCTTAGAAGCACTCATTGCTTCGTTGGTGACTAAAGAGGAATTTCATATGGGGATGATCTCTAGTTGGGAAGCTCATTTTGATGAGCTAGTTGCTAATGTTCGTGCGCTTAGCGAGCTTACCATTAACACAACAGAGATGATTGTTGTGGAGGTGAGTTTTCTCAAGAAGGTTGTTGGTGGAACCTCAGATGTTGTAAAGGCGACAAAGCTACCTAAGCCCAAAATTCCTGAACCAAATAAGTTCTCTGGTAAGCGAAGTGCCAAAGAACTAGAGAACTTTCTTTGGGACATGAAGCAGTATTTTGCCACGGTACGGACACAAGATGATCAGAAGGTCATCCTAACCTCAATATACTTGGAGGGAGATGCAAAGCTCTGGTGGAGAACTAGAGTTGATGATGATGATGCAGCTGAGAGGCTAAAGATCATCGAGTGGGATGTGCAGAAACGGGAATTGAAGGATCAATTCTTTCCCACTAATGCAGCTTGGTAAGTGAGGGATGTTTTGCGAAAGCTGAAGCAGACAGGTTCTGTTCGGGAGTACGTGAAGGAGTTTTCCTCTTTGCTGCGGACATCAAGAACATGTCAAAAGAGGATAAACTCTTTAATTTCACAACTAGCTTGCAGACGTGGGCTCAAGCTGAGTTAAGGAAGCAAGGTGTGAAGGACTTACCTAGAGCGATTGCTGCTATTAATAGTCTTATTGATTTCAAGACTAGTTCTTCGCCTTTAGAAGGGAAGAACAAGGAGAAGAAGCCCCATAAGTAGTAGTCAAAGAAGGGCAAAAATAAGTCATTTCCTTCAAAGAAACTGAACTCGAAGCCGACACCTAAAGCAGATGCACAACCCTCGTCATCCACAAATGGTTGTTTCATTTGCAATGGGCCTCATCGAGCACAGGAGTGTCCAAAGAAGGAAAAGATTTTTGCCTTTATTGCAGAGAATACTACTGAGACTTGGATGAACCCATTACAGTTGTTGAATTCCATTCAACAAGCAAGGCCAAGCAAATAGGAGGGATTGCTCTATATGGAGGCGATGGTGAAACAACACAAGGTCCTTGCTATGTTGAATTCGGGGGAGACACACTCATTCGTGGTAGATCATATATTGAGCAAGTTGGAGCTTACACTTACTAAAAATTCCAATCGCATGAAGGCTGTGAATTTAGAGGCCAAGCAAATCCAAAGTATGGCCTATAATGTTGACATCAAGGTTGGATCTTGGGAAAGGAAGATCATCCTAATGCCAGTTCGTCTAGACGAATTCGACATCATTCTAGGGAACGATTTTCTCCAATCGGGGAGTATTGCCTTAATGCCTTTTCTAATGGGATTGTTCATCGTGAACAAGTCTCATCCTTGCTTTTTACCTACTGTTAGTGCTTCTACAGGGAAGGAAGGTGACAAACAGACCTATCTATCGGCGATTCAACTCAAAGATGGTCTAAGAAAAGGGCAGCCAACTTACTTGGCAACATTGGTGGAGATGGAGCCAGGAGTTGCGGTGAAGGTCCTTGATGTGGTGGCTGGTGTGCTGGAGGAGTTCGAAGATGTCATGCCTCCAGAGTTGCCAAAGCATCTACCACCACAAAGAACCATTGATCATGTTATTAAGCATGTACCTGGCTTAAAGCTGCCAGCCCAGGCCCCTTATCAAATGGCTTCTAAGGAGTTGGAGGAGCTGAGAAAGCAGTTGGAGGAGTTGCTGGATGCGGGGTTCATTCAGCCATCCAAGACACCATTCGGAGCCCCAGTCCTATTTCAAAAAAACATGATGGGTCCTTTCGAATGTGCGTCGACTACAAGGCTTTGAGCAAGATCACAGTGAAGAACAAGTACCCAATTTCCTTAGTGGCGGATCTGTTCGATCGCTTGTCCGGTGCCTCATACTTCACCAAGTTGGACTTGAGATCAGGGTACTATCAAGTTCGTATTACTATTAAAGATGAACCTAAAACTACCATGGTGACGAGGTATGGTTTGTTTGAGTATCTTGTTATGCCTTTCGGTCTCACAAATGCCCCTGCCACATTTTGTCACTTGATGAATGATGTATTAAGGGAATTTATTGATCAATTTATAGTTGTTTATTTGGATTATATTCTTGTATATAGTCAGAACCTCCAAGATCATTTGATCACTTGAGGAAAGTTCTGACTACTTTGCGAACTAACCATCTGTTTGTAAAGAAGGAAATATGTGAGTTTGCAAGGCAAACCATCACTTTTCTTGGTCATATTGTAAGTCAGGGAAAGTTGCTGATGGATCCAGAGAAGATTCGTGCAATTGTGAAGTAGCCCAACCCTACAAAAGTCCCTGAACTTCGATCATTCCTTGGCTTGGCGAATTTTTATCGGCGGTTCGTGGAAGGCTACTCGAGGAAGGTGGCGCCGCTGACAAATCTTTTGAAGAAGGATCGTGCATAGTCATGGACAGAGAAGTGCGACTAGGCGATGGAGAAATTGAGGCAGGTTGTAATAGCCCGTTATTTATTAACACCGTTATTTTAATTAATTTCAGATTAGGACGCCAGCTCAGACGACACGTGGATACCGCGGATAGGTTAGGTGTGATCGTACTAGGGATTGACTGTGTATGTGTGTTTTATTGAATTCGGTGATGTATTAATATTCTATTATTATATTGATGTATTATCCACCATCGGTGCGTAGATATAGTTGCTTGTCGGGTGAGGTTGAGCGCCGGGGGTTTGTGTTGTAGAACACGCCAACAAGAGGGTTTGGCAGCGGTGAGGCGGGACGTTGAGGTTTGATTAGATTTAAACAATATAGCATGACTCTAGTTTAGGAGTTAAATATAATGAAATTTAAATATAATTTTAGACTAAGTTAAGTAAATCAATTTGGTACACTAAGTGTGGGACCGCCTCGGGGTGTGTGTCGGACACGGGGCACGGGGTGCCAGGTAGTTGGGGAGTTAGTGTGACCCTATTTACAAATTTATGGAATTTATATGGTGGTTTAGATAGGTGTATAAATTAAATCAAATTGGAATAAATAAAATCTTATAGTTTGAACTGAATAATCGGTACACCAAGGATTGTCATCGAGATGCACAACAAGAAAATTCAAGATAGCTAGTGTCATGATAGGGTGTCCAGGGATTTGGTGACAGAGGGTGATCAGTGGCCGTTGGATTGTCCTCATGATGCGTGTACAACGTAGATTAGACAACCACCTATGTATATACATTGATCGATCAAACATGCAAAATCAAACCATTTTCTCAAAAATTGTTGAGAGATCAGTGAGAGATCTAGTGTTGGAGAAGGTAAATTCAAGCTTTGGAGAGGTGATTTAGGCATCAAAACGGAGATGCAAGGTAATAAATCCCTCATTGTTCTTGAATTTTCCATTAAAATGGGTTGTGGGTGAATTCGAATTTCTAAGTGGATTTGCAACTGTTTTTGTGAAGATTGATGTTCATGAGTTGTGTTTTGATGAATTAAATTGGTTTTACTCGGATTTGCATGAATTTGGTGACAAATTGGGTAATTCGGATTTTTTAAAAAATGCATGTTGATCCGAGAATTGGGTGTTGTTTTGTGGATTTGTTGTAAAATTTGGAGGTTTTGAAGGTCTCCAATAGATTGAGAGTGAAGAGGTATGGAGAGGAGGGAAGAAGAGGCAACAAGGGATAAAAAAATGTGTGAGAGATGAATTCGTCTCTGGGGGTTGGGGACTCAAGCACGCAGCGCGTGCGTCCCCCCGAATCGGGCCGGACCGGCTAACCAGGCTGGTCCAACCACCTAGACCGAACCCGTCCAAATGGGTCCCCCAATTAAAAAATAATTTTATCTATTTATTATTTATTTAAATAAAAATTAGATAATATATATATTATATTATTTTTTGGAAAATAGGGAAAATAATTAAAAAAAATATCAGAAAAATTGGAGAAAATTCTAGAAAAATACGAAAAATTTAGAAAAAGGTAGAAAAGTGGTTTCGGGACTTTTCAGGTATTTTTGGAACCCCGACATAGTCGAAAGAGGTACCACAACTGAAAAATTAGAAATATGACATAATATCATAAAATTATATAATATGTTTCCAAAAAGTATAAAACACTATAAATGGACTTCAGGGACTGGGAAACCATAGCTCGGGCATCGGGGAGCTAGGTAGGACGTACTGACGGGTCCGAGAAGTCAGAGTGCATATTTTTGAGTACGTAAAACTCAACTAAACACCACTACTGCATTTACTTATTGTTATTCAATTTGAGCTATTATTATTGATAATCTACGAGTTCATTCCTACTTGAACGGTTATGGTTCGGTCTATGTATCCGGGTTGTGTGGTCGCTTGCTGAGTGTGTGGTCTAGGACACAGTCGTAGGGTCGATGGTGTTGGCCACAACATAGCTCCTGGTCCTCAATTCACATCTAGGATTAGCTGGTTCACACCCATTTGCATATCTTTGTGTTTCACCCATTTGCATATCTTTGTGTTTATATTCATGCGATGAGCTTTGAGCAGTTGTGTGCATTATTCCTTCTTTCAGCATGTTTAAT
This sequence comes from Stephania japonica, assembly GCA_039657345.1. Classification (NCBI taxonomy): domain Eukaryota; kingdom Viridiplantae; phylum Streptophyta; class Magnoliopsida; order Ranunculales; family Menispermaceae; genus Stephania; species Stephania japonica. Next base: position 42,456,870 of record CM077559.1, read on the forward strand.
TAACATTATTTATTGGTTTCAATTACATTCTTAAATTATAATACACGGTAGTTTTTCTTGGGATTTTACTTACTGGGCTCGTCATCTGTCTTTTGTGATGGTTGAGTGCATATCCTAATACTAGCAAGGGTAAGGGCATTCTCGTCGATTACATCTGACTTACCTACGCCGAGGCTTGCTGGTACGTGTGTTGATATCTATATTTTTGATATTTTGTATAATATTTTAGGAACTGGGATACTATATTTCACACTTGTACCTGTATATTTTAACTATATAGTTGGTCGCTACATGTACAGTACTTTTCGAAATTTCCACTATAGGATAAATAGTAATTATATATATTTCTTTTGGTTAAATTTAGATTTTCGTTGTAAAATTGTAAATTATTGAATTAAATAACTCAAAACTCAAGAGTGACGGGTAGAGTAAATAGATTTGTAACGTGGAAGAGGTTTTCGATGCACTAGCAAGAGGAATGGGGATCCACGGGGCATCTTCGGAATTTGGAGCCGTCACAATTTGGTATCAGAGCAAGGTCGACAAGGCCTTAAATAAAATAAGTTAAGGAAAGATCATAAACTTTAAACAAAAATTAGATGTGGAAACCTGACGAATTGCCTAGAACTTTTAGTTGGGAAGCAATGGAAACGGGTAGAGTTAGGATTGTTATGTGATATATTTATTGTTGTATTTATATATATTATACGCATACGTATATTAGGAACTGATCCGGACATGAAAATCGATGCAGACCACTATGAAGGGACAAACTCCTACCACTACCTCTCCGGCTACTCTGCAGGAGGCTGGGGGACTGGTGATCATACCACCAGAGAGGTAGCTAATTTGCAAGCTATAGTGCAAAGAGTTACGGATCAGTAGTTATTGTAGCAGACATAGATGGTTGAGCTCATAGAGTACATACGGAGCTCGAGGATACCTGCAGTAGCACCGACTACGAAGTTAGTTACACCTACCCCTCCAGCCGCGTTAGCACCAGCACTTGACACATAGGCAGCAGGGACTGAGACAGCGATCGAGAGAGCTGAGCCTATTGTGGTACCAGCCGATACCATTGAGGTGACGCCTACTACTACTAAGCCGCAGGTTGTTGCTTCGACTGCCAGGAGTAAGATGTCAGAGGCAACAAAAATAGTGAAAAACTTTATGAGATTCAACCCCACCTACTTTACTGGGGTTAATGACCAGAGGTTGCAGGACGGTGGTTGATGACGCACCGGCACTTACATCAGTTGTTATAGGTATCGGAGGCGGATCAGGCACATATTTCAGGGTATTGTTTGAGAGGCCAGGCAGCCGTATGGTGGACGACCTACACCGACATCCATTCTATACCGTCTACGTGGGTAGAGTTTCGATAGTTATTTATAGATGAGTATATTCCCACCGAGGTGCAGTTGAGGCTTAGAGAGTAGTTCCTAGCATTGAGACATCGTAGCATGGACCGATTCAGGTACCTTATGATGTATGCCATGGACGTGGCGAACACCGAGAGACTCCAGATCTACTATTTCATCAGGGGTTTAGATGAGAGGATTGGTGGTGTGATAGTTGCAAGTGGAGCTGAGACTTTACAGGATGTATATGATCGAACATTGTCTCGTGAGACATATATACGACCTAAGGGTGAGCTGATAGACAGGTATGAGCAGAGTTCTCGATCTGAACAGAGGCCGAAGAGATAGAGAGATCAGTCTGACCAACAGAGCCAGGATCAGGGTTGACGAGATAGGCATCCTGAGCAGCGGAGAGGAAATGAGAGGCGAGTGGTGTATGCTACTACATCTCGCACTGTTGAGCGACAGACAGACAGACGACCTTAGCGACGATATCGAAAGGGATCGGGCGGCCGTGACAGGGGTCAGAGAGATCGGGGTCAGGGTCAGAGGTCTGATGATGGGCAGGCTGGGAGGCGAGAGACGCGCAAATGTTTTAGGTGCGGTCAGAGAGGACACTTGAGGTTTGAGTGCAGAGCACCATCACCACGACGTGATCAAGGTTCGGACAGGGACATAATGCATGCAGTGGCACAGCCAGATTCGAGAGCTACCAGGCAGCTAGTCGAGAGTACATTATCTATTCATAGTAGACTAGTTCATGCTATGTTTGACTCGGGTAGTACATTATCGTTTATTGTTGGACGATTAGTTGGGGAGTTAGGGTTAGTTTCACTCACACTTGAGACCAATCTTGTTCTCAACACGGCCGTTGGGGATAAGATTTACCCTAACCGGATAGTTCGGGACGTCATGATTGAGGTTGCCGAATATCAGTTGCCAGCTGATATCTGAGTACTGGAGTACTTAAAGTTTGACGCACTCTTTGGGATGGATTGGTGACCGGCATACCATGCACGGATATATTGTTTTGGGAAGAGGGTAGAGTTTAGTATTTCGGGTTTGCCAGACTTTTCATTGAGTAGGACCGCGTCTGAGTTACCTATTATGAGAGGTAGATTAGAAACTACTCAGGAAATGGAGGAGTTCACAACAATTGTTGAGCCTGAGACCAGAGTACCTGTAAGGATTGGGGATACACCGGTAGTTCGAGATTTTGCTGATATCTTTCTAGATGATTTACCCGGTTTACCACTACCACAGGCGATAGAGTGCATTATAGAGTTGATACCAGGGACCCAACCTATATCTAGCAGACCTTATTGGATGTCACCGATGGAGCAGGAGGAGGTCAGGAGACAATTATAGGACTTATTGGCGAAGTGTTTCATTCATCCGAGTATGTCACCGTGGGGAGCGCCAATATTATTTGTGAAGAAAAATGATGGATTAATGAGGATGTGTGTAGATTATCGGAAGCTGAATCAAGTGACAATCAAGAACCGTTATCCACTTCCGAAGATCGACGATTTGTTTGATCAGCTGACAAGTGCACAGTTCTTTCAAAGATCGATTTACGCTCGGGATATCACCTATTTCAGATTCGAGAAGAGGACATCAAGAAGACTGTTTTCAGTACCAGATACGAGTTGTTCGAGTTTACGGTGTTATCGTTTAGGTTGACGAATGCTCCAACAGTTTCCATGGATTTGATGCACAGAGTGCTGAGACCCTATTTGGACAGATATGTGATAGTTTTCATCGATGAAATATTGATATACAGTCGAACACGAGAGTCATCTTCGATCAGTATTGACGACGTTGATGGAGCATCGACTGTATGCGAAGTTTAGTAAGTATGAATGTTGGATGAGGGAAGTGAAATTTTTGGGACATGTGATTAGCGGTCAGGGCATTTCTGTGGAGGGAGACAAGATTAGAGCGGTGATTGACTAGAAGAGACCAGAGACTATTTTTGAGATACGGAGTTTCTTGGGTTTAGTAGGTTACTACCGTCGATTTGTACATGATTTCTCTACGATTGCAGCACCGATGACGAGGTTGACGATGAAGGATGTTCCTTTTGTGTGGTCTGAGGAGTGTAAGCAGGCATTTTTTGAGTTGAATAAGAGATTGACTTCTGCACCAGTATTGACATTACCTAAGCCAGGGAAGAGTTTAACAGTTTACACTGATGCTTCGGGAACTGGACTTGGATGTGTTTTGATGCAGGATGGACAATTAGTAGCTTATTTATCCAAACGATTGCGACCACATGAGTGTAACTACCCCGTACACGATTTAGAGCTTGCAGCAGTTGTATTTGCGCTGAAGGCTTGGAGACACTACCTCTATAGAGAGAAGTTTATCCTTTACACTGATCATCAGAGTCTGCGCTATCTTTTCACACAGAGAGATCTGAATATGTGTCAGAGGAGATAGTTAGAGTTGCTGAAGGATTATGACTTCACGATTGAGTATTATCCTGGCAAGGCCAATGTAGTGGCAGATGATTTGAGTAGATGCGAAGTTGACAGCCAGATCGATACGCGACTTATGAGACTGTTAGAGGCAGCATCACTTATGAGCATGTCAGACATTGCCACTACGCACGATGTTCAGATTTGTGGTCAGATGAGAGTATCGACAGTGTCACTAGAGCTGGTATCGGATTGTCAGAGGGCTAATGGGCTTTATGAATGGTTCAGTGGTTTGGTACAAGATCTCAAGTGCACTGATTGGACAGACACGGCGGATCAATGTTTGCGGCACAGAAGTCAACTGTAGATACCGGTGGTACCAAAGACTAGAGATAATATATTAGAGGATGCTCACCGGTCGCGTTATACAGTTCATCCGGGCATAACCAAGATGTACCAAGACTTACGAAGATTGTTTTGGTGGGTAGGGATGAAGGCTGATGTTGACAATTATGTTCGAGAGTGTCACATATGTCAGCAGGTAAAGGCGGAACATAGACGACCAGGCGGATTGCTACAGCCGTTACCCATTCCTCAGTGGAAATAGGAACACCTTACCATGGATTTTGTTAGTGGATCACCGCAGACGTCCAGTCGACATGATGCGATTTGGGTAGTGATTGACAAACTAACGAAATCGACGCATTTCATACCAGTTTCGATGCGATACACGTTTCCTCAGTTGAGCAGACTGCTCGAGCAGGAGATTGTTAGACTGCATGGGGTGCCAGTCTCTATTGTATCTGACAGGGATCCTAGGTTTACTTTGAGATTCTGGGGAGCGATGCAGGAGCAGTTTCGCACTAGGTTACAGTTTATTACGGCATATCATCCTCAGACAGATGGCCAGTCAGAGAGATTGATACAGATTTTAGAGGACATGCTGAGGGCTTGTATTATGCAGTTTGGAGGTTCGTGGGAGGACTACTTAGCACTATGTGAGTTTGCTTACAACAACAGCTATCAGGCTAGTATCGGGATGCCGCCATTTGAGGCACTGTATGGGAGGCCCTGCAGGTCACCAGTGTGTTGGGTAGAGCCGGAGGACACAGCTACATAGGGCTGGAGATAGTTATGGATCACACAAAGAAGATTCGACATATTCGTCAAAGGCTTCGAGTGACACAGGACAGACAGAAGAAATACACGAATAGGTACCACGAGAGTCTGAGCTATGAGGTGGGAGATATGGTTTATATGAAGGTTTCTCCTTGGAAGGGCCAGAAGAGGTTCGGGATTAAGGGGAAACTGGCTTCGAGATTTATTAGACCTTATTGAGTTGCAGAGAAGGTTGGCAGTGTGGCGTACAGATTAGATCTACTGGCGGAGTTAGCAGGGATTCATCCTACCTTCCACATTTCGATGTTGCGATTGGCTAGGACAGGGCCACGACCCATGGTTGATGTGCGACAGGTTGATGTTCAATATGACATAACTTACGAGGAGCGGCAATTGGCAGTCTTATATCGTAAGATCCAGACTCTTAGGAACAGAGAGATATCCAAAGTACTCGTACAATGGCAGCATCACGGTACGGAGGGACTTACCTGGAAGTTGGAGTCGACCATGTGAGAACGTTATCCCTAGTTATTCCACGGTATGTCTTATATTATCTCAAATTTTGGGACGAAATTTCATTTAGTTGGGAAGAATTGTAACCGCCCGTTATTTATTAACGCCGTTATTTTAATTAATTTCAAATTAGGACGCCAGCTCGGACGACACGTGGATACTGCGGATAGGTTAGGCGTGACCGTACCTAGGAATTGACTGTGTATGTGTGTTTTACTGAATTCGGTGATGTATTAATATTCTATTATTATATTGATGTATTATCCATCATCTGTGTGTAGATATAGCCGCTTGTCGGGAGAGGTTGAGCCCCGGGGGTTTGTGTCGTAGAACACGCCAATGCGAGGGTTTGGTAGCGGTGAGGCGGGGCGTTGGGATTTGATTAGATTTAAACAATATAGCATGAATCTAGTTTAGGAGTTAAATATAATAAAATTTAAATATAATTTTAGACTAAGTTAAGTAAATCAATTTGGTACACTTAATGTGGGACCGCCTCGGGGTACGTGCCGGACACGGGGCACGGGGTGTCGGGTAGTTAGGCAGTTAGTGTGACCCTATTTACAAATTTATGGAATTAATATGGTGGTTTAGATAGGTGTATAAGTTAAATCAAATTGGAATAAATAAAATCCTATAGTTTGAACTGAATAATCAATACACCTAGGATTGTCATCGAGATGCATAACAAGGAAATTCAAGATAGCTAGTGTCATGATAGGGTGTCCAGGAATTTGGTGACAGAGGGTGATCAGCGGCCGTTGGATTGTCCTCGAGATGCATGTACACGGTAGATTAGACAACCATCTATGTATATACATTGATCGATCAAACATGCAAAATCAAAGCATTTTCTCAAAAATTGATGAGAGATCCGTGAGAGATCCAGTGTTGGGGAAGTTAAATTCGAGCTTTGGAGAAGTGATTTAGGCATCAAAATGGAGATACAAGGTAATAAATCTCTATTGTTCTTGAATTTTCCATTAAAATGGGTTGTGGGTGAATTCGGATTTCTAAGTGGATTTGCAACTATTTTTGTGAAGATTGATGTTCATGAGTTGTGTTTTGATGAATTGCATTGGTGGTGACAAATTGGGTAATTCAGATTTTTTTAAAAAAATGCATGTTGATCCGAGAATTGGGTGTTGTTTTGTAGATTTGTGGTAAAATTTGGAGGTTTTGAAGGTCTCCAATGGATTGAGAGTGAAGAGGTATGGAGAGAAGGGAAGAAGAAGCAACAAGGGATGAAAAAAAATGTATGAGAGACGAATTCGTCTCGGTTTGCGGCGCGTGCGTCCCCCGAACCAAGCCGGACTGGCCAGCCAGGCCGATCCAACCACCTGGATCTAATCGGTCCAGGTGGGCCCACCAATTAAAAAATAATTTTTTTATTTATTATTTATTTAAATAAAAATTAAATAATATATATATATATTTATATATATATTTTTTCTGGAAAATAGGGAAAATAATTAAAAAATATCAGAAAAATTGGAGAAAATTCTAGAAAAATATGAAAAATTTAGAAAAAGGTAGAAAAGTGGTTTCGATACTTTTCAGCTATTTTTGGAACCCCGACATAGCCGGAAGAGATACTACAACTGAAAAATTAGAAATATGACATAATATCATAAAATTATATAATATGTTTCCAAAAAGTATAAATCACTATAAATGGACTTCAGGGACTGGGAAACCATAGCTCGAGCATCGGGGAGCTAGGTGGGGCGTCCTGACGGGTTCGGGAAGTAGGAGTGCATATTTTCGGGTATGTAAAATCCAACTGAACACCACTACTGCATTTACTTATTGTTATTCAATTTGAGCTACTATTATTGATAATCTACGAGTCCATTCCTACTAGGACAGTTATGGTTCCATCTATGTATCTCGGTTGTGTGGTCGCTTGCTGGGTGTGTGGTCTAGGACACAGTCGTAGGGTCGATGGTGTTGGCCATGACAGAACTCCTGGTCCTCAATTCACATATAGGATTAGTTGGTTCACACCCATTTGCATATCTTTGTGTTTATATTCATGCGATGAGCTTTGAGCAGTTGTCTGCATTATTCCTTCTTTCCGCATGTTTAATTAACACTATTTATTGGTTTCAATTACATTCTTAAATTATGATGCACGGTAGTTTTCCTCGGGATTTTACTTACTGGGCTCATCATCTGCCTTTTGTGATGGCTGAGCGCAGATCCTAGTACTAGCAAAGGTAAGGGGATTCTCGGCGATTACATCTGACTTACCTATGCCGAGGCTTGCTAGTACGTGTGTTGATATCTATATTTTTGATATTTTTTATAATATTTTGGGAATTGGGAGACTATATTTCACACCTGTACCTATATATATTAACTGTATAGTTGATCGCCATATGTACAATACTTTCCGGGATTTCCACTATAGGATAAATAGTTATTATATATATTTCTTTTGGTTAAATTTAGATTTCCGCTGTAAAATTGTAAATTATTGAATTAAATAGCTCAAAACTCAAGAGTGACAGGTAGAGTAAATAGATTTGTGACGTGGCAGAGGTTTTTGATACACTGGTAAGAGAAATGGGGAGCCACGGGGCAGCCTCGAAATTTGGGGCCGTCACACAGGTCATTGCCTCTGAATCAGTGCTTACCTTACCAAACTTCAAACTCCCTTTCGAATTCCATACCGACGCGTCAGATAGGGCTTTGAGGGCGGTGTTCGTCCAAGAGGGACACCCTATTGCCTTTAAGAGTAAGAAGCTATAGGATATTGAACATTGATGTCCAGTTCACGAGAAGGAGATGTTTGTTGTGGTGCATGCCCTTATAATTTGGAGGCACTACTTGCTTGGGACGAGTTTCATTATACGCACAGACAATGCGACAATCACCTATTTCATGAACCAGAAGAAACTCTCCCAAAAACAAGTAAAGTGGCTGGACTTCTTGGCAGAGTATGATGTGCAGTTCGAACATAAGCCTGGAAGGCTTAATTCAGTCCCTGATGCTCTTAGTCGAAAGGTGGTAACTAAGGTGATCTTAATAATTTTAGTGCTGGAAAGGCAATTCTTGCCTCGAATCGAGGAGGAAACGGGTAAAGATCCAGTTTCTACGAAACTGGTGAAGCAAGAAGCTGAAGTTATTACTCGAAGATTCTGGTGTGAAGATGGGGTTCTTTATGCTAAAAGAGGACGCCCATATATTCCTAGTACAGGTGGATTGAGGCGAGAACTCTTGAAGGAGACTCATGATGCTCGGTGGGCAGGACATCCAGGCATGGAGCATACCTTTGCCCTCCTGTCCCGTTCGTTTTTTTAGCCAAGATGGAGGAGGATGTGGATCTGTATGTGTGAACTTATCTTATGTGCCAGCAAGACAAGACAGAGAGAAGGAAGGCAGCAGGCTTCTTAGAGCCTCTACCAGTACCAGACAACCCTTTAAAAGCATTTCCGTGGATTCTATCATTGGTCTTCCTAAGACAGAAGGGATGACTAGCGTTATGGTGGTGGTGGATCGATTCTCGAAGTATGCAACATTCATTGCTGCTCCAAAGAATTGTGATGCAAACATGTCTGTAGGGTTAATTTTAAAGCATATGGCAAAATATTAGGGGATTCCATAGGACATCATAAGTGATCGTGATACAAGGTTTACAAGGCGATTTTGGACTACCCACTTCAACTTGCCGGTTCGGAGTTGAAGTTCTCTATAGCTAATCATCCTTAAATGGATGGACAAACGGAGAGGATCAATGCCTTGTTGGAGGACTACCTTAGACACTATGTGAATGCTAGCTAGTCCAACTAGGTGGACTTGCTTGATTCTGCCCAATTTTGCTACAATCTCCATATAAGTTTTGCTACGGAGATGAGTCCCTTCAAAGTGGCGACAGGACAACAGCCAGCTACCCCACATGAGGTAGCAAAATCAAAGTCAATGGTGTCATGCCCATCGACTTATCGCTTTGCGAGGAGCAAACAGGAGTTGCGGGAGGCAACTCAAGACAGTTTGGCTAAAGCTATTCGGCGGATGAAGAAGTATGCTGACCAGAGCAGGAGGCCCCTGGAGTTCCAAGAAGGAGACTTGGCTTGTTGAAGCTCACTCCTTAAATTCTGAAGAATTTCAACAAGAAGGAGATGCACAAGGGCCTGGTTCAGCAATATGAGGGACCATTTGAGGTGGTCAAGCGAGTTGGAAGGGTAGCTTACAGGCTTAAGCTACCAGAGAGATTGAAGGTACACTCTACATTTCATGTCAATTACCTTAAACCTTTCCATTCGGATCAAGTGGATCTGGGGCGGAGTGCAGCCAGACAGGCTCCACCCTTAGTACGGAAGGAATTTACAGGGGAGATCGAACAAATTCTAAACCACGAGGTGCGTGGTCAGAGTAAGAAAAATAGGCAAATTTTCTACTTAATCAAGTGGGTATCAAGTGGGTTGATGTGGAGGAACCTACTTGGGAGTAGGACACTACCCTATGACAGTTTGAGAATAAGATAACAGACTACTAGAAGAGGTAGGAATCGAGTAGTTCGATGAGGGCATGGAACATTTCGATCGGGGGAGGTTTGTTACCACCCTAATAGTCAAACCGAAATATACTGGGTTGGGCAGAAAGATAACTCAGCAAATGACCGAGTCTCGGTGGACTCGAAAGGCTTCGAGGGGACTCAAGTGATGGATTGGGATTTAATGCATGGCGTGTACCTAAGTGGGCACAATGTTTACCTAAGTGGGTACGACGTGTACCTAAATGGGCACAACATGTACCTAAGTGGGCATGGTGTGGCACGACGCATACCTAATCAAGCATGGGCGCGTGTACTTAAATGCGCACGGGCGCATATCTTAGCGGGCACGGTACATACCTTAGTGAACACGGCGCGCGTACCTTAGCAAGCACGGTACATACTTAGCAGGCACGGTGCATACCTTAGCAGGCACGGTATGCGTACTTAAATGGGCACAGGCGCGTACCTAAGTTGGCACAACGCGTACCTAAGTGAGCACGTGCGCGGGCAAGGCGCTTTCCCGGGCCCGAGCACAGTGGTGACTTGGCGTGATCACAGCGGCGACTTAGCACGTACCTTAGCGAAAGCTTGGCACATACCTTGGCACGAGCAAGGTTACGCCTTGGCACCCGGCAAGGCAAGACCTTGGCAAGAGCATAGTTGACTTTCCTTGACTTTGGCGTTGACTAGGTCAAAGTATGATTGGTCTCACTTTTGGATGTTCCTTATTGGAGGGTTAGGAACTGCTTAACATCTATTATATGAGGGGGACCTCTCCTAGGGGTGGTATGGGCATGAAGGCAAGGGTGACCCTAGAGAAGGTTTTAGGCGTGCATGCCAAGGCCTTGCCCAAAGACCATCATGCAACCACCTCCGTGCCGGTAGGACCTGGACTTAGCTAAGCTCCGGCACGCACCCAAAGGTGCCTAGGCTCAGCTAGGCACTACCAAGCACGACCCTGAAATCAAGGAGTGTCCCTAGGCTTGGATGAACCAAGTTAAGCAAGGCAGTTCCTAGGCGGTTATGCAACTACCTTGGTCATGGCTCAGAGTATGACCAGGGTACGTCCAAGCAAGTCCCTAGCACATGGAAGATGTGCCCATTGACACGGTGGTCATGGCAGTTACGAGGCCAGGTGGCAACAAAGGAAGCAAGCAGTTAGGCAACTGCTTGGCTACATAGGAGTGTGGTGTGTTTTATTCAGTCGTTGATGCTTGTAAACTAGGACATGTGTCCATTCGGTTATGTAACTACTTCAGGTTATTTTCTATAAAGCCAACCCCTTCTGCTTGGGGAATCATAAAGTGGTAGAGTTGTAACCCATTAATTAAATATCGGTAAAGCTCCCATTTGTGCCTATTGTTGCTTGTTAGTGTGAATTTTATTGGAGTATTGAATTAAGGTGGCCCATACGCACCACGGAGTGCATTGAGTGAGAAAAATTTTCTTAGGGTAAACCCTCTCATTAGTGACCCCGTGACACCTACCAACATGCACTGATTTCTTACTTTTTTATTATTTTTATTTTTTTTTAACAATTTTGTGGTCGTCTTGAGTGTCTTTAGTGGGTAATATTAGCATTATCCTTAACCAAAAACTTATAAAAAAGTAATAAATAAAGAAATAAAATCAATGTGTGTGCTCAATTTCTCATAGTGTGTGTCCATAGTAGGACACCTTAGCAATTTTCTCTTTTGATTTCTCATGTGATGTTCGGCTAACCATAGGCCCATATAAGATGGCCCTTTTAATCTAATTTTTTTAGGCAGCGGCTAAAAGGACCCTAGTTTAAATTTTTACTTCGTGTACTCTGCTTTTTACTTAGTTTGCCCCACTTTTATTCTTAAAATTTCAAAAATACTCTTCCTCACCCTATTAACCATAGCCCACTTTTGAAGAAGTGTCACCTGCGGGTTTCGAACGAACTGAGCCGATACCTCTAAAGAGGTTTCGGACACACAGTGTCGATTCCTCTAAAGAGGTTTTTGGCACACATGGTCGATACCTTTTTAGATGTCTCGACCGACTCCAATAGATTATGAGAAGATAACTCAATCTCAATGGGTGACGGAGGGATCCAGCAGAAACCTCTTTAGAGGTGTCAACCCTGTGTGTCCGACTCTTCGAAGGTGTCGACCCTGTTTGTCTGACACTTCTTCAGAGGTTTTGGCCTTGTTAGTCCGAAACACGTGGACGACCAGAATGAATAAAAAAACTTCAAAACTCCCGAAAATACATGAAAATGGTCAAAAAATAGTGTGTTTTGCTCATAATTGCTTAATACTTTTGATTCCATCAAAACTTTATACCAAAAATGCATGATTCAATCTTCAAACCGAAACCCTAAACCCAAAAACAAATTCACAAACAATATAACTCAAAAAGAAAAAAACAAAAGAAAACTTTGAAATCGGCACTAAAAGAGATGATGAATGCACCTACGATGTTGAATCCATGGGTTTTGCTCATATTTTGTTAGATTTAGGTTATTGATGAGTGCGATTTGAGAGAGAGGTGACTGGGGTATCGATGAGTGGGGTATGGGTGAGTAAAAACCCTGTTTATTTGGAGGGGTAGTTGGGTAATTTTATAAAACTATGGTCGTTTTAGCAAAAATCAGGGTTTTTTAACCGCTCCTTTTTTATTCACCATCCACTTGAGAGTAAGGAAAAACAGTTGGCCCAACCCGTTGCAAGTTTTGAATTGTACTTTACTGGTCATGGTGTGGGTTGGTCACATAGCTTATTGATAGAGTAAATGCCTTGTCACGCATTTAGTGTAACGTCACATATGTTTGTTTTTTTTTTTTAGAAGAACATAGGATAGATTTCATTACTTAATATCAGTGATTACATTTGAGGATATGAGCACCCTATATCTGGTGGTACTTCAAACCAATTGAAGGGAACTTACGATTCCGCTAGCTTAGTTAAACTATGTGCTACCTTGTTTGCATTTCTCCTAGCAAATTGAACTCGCCGCGAATCTTGACGTTTAAATACTGTTAAATAGTCGTCAAACAAGCCTCCAAACTCTGTCTTATTATGGGATGAATATTGCAATCCTTAAACTACCATCAATGAATCGGTTTCAAATATCACATTACATCTGTCTTATGCTTCCACCTAATACATATCCTCCCTCAACGTTATGGCCTCCGCTTCATGAAAAGGTTCTCTACCAGCCTGAAATTTCGTCAATCCCCGAATCAACACTCCTTGCTCATCCCGCATGATAGCACCTACTCCTACTAATCCTTCGGCACATATGCTTTTGTCACACGTGTGATGTGTTGGATTTAAAAAAAAAACGTGATATGTTGGTTCTAATCGTTTTGGATACATGTGCGATAGGTATATGTCTCCGTCATAAAATATAAGGAACTAATCCTTGATTTTTGGAGTGTATGCATATCGAGGCACATCAAACAAATACTGACAAGTGTATATCGTTTGGGAGTGTCTTTCCTATGGTATAATAACAAAGTTTTTTTTTTCTGTCTAAGCCACTCATATATGAATGAAGCTTAATGAGCCTCAACTAATATAGTCTCAAGCCAAAAAGGACAAATAAGTGGCGGTAAAAGCTCTCTTAAAGGGTTTAAAGGGACTTTATACCTTAAGCTCGAACTCAAGACAACTAGTTAAAGTTTACGCAGCATAAGCCATCACACCAAATCTCCCCCTTGAGTTAAAAGGAACAAATCATAATGTTTTGTGAAAGTATCTCTAATGAATGAGAAATAACTTGCTAAAACGCAAGTTTGGGAATGGTTTCAAGTTCACACATGATGGAGTTTTTTTTGACGAAAAGATATCCATTCATAAAAATTGCTCACTATTACATCTAATTTGACAATGAAATTATATCAATAACAACCCTTTCCCACACATTGGGATCAAAGTGACGGTGCGAAAAGTTTGCAAACTTAATACGCTTGTCGAATGTATCAAATTGACCGTTTTATATACTTTTAAGTAGCAGTAATTTAAAAAACACAAAAAGAACATATGGTTTATTCGATCTAACTAAATCCTTAGACTAATAACTGATCAAGGGTTGACAAGCCCTCAAAAGTTCAAACTTATGCCATTTACGGCTCCTGGCTAGCATGCACCACAAGTGCCGTTAATTCATTTCTTACAAAAGAACTTCAAAACCTCCCTATAAGGAAAGGAAAATGTGACGATCCCAGTTTCACAACCCTAAACTAGGCCCCGCTCAGCTTAGACTTACGTCGACTCCGAGTCAACCCTCATGCAGTCAACACAAGCCTAGTCATCCTTCCTTACCATTTACCATTAATTGAGCAATTTAATTGAAATTAAGTGAGTTAATCCAGTTAGTGAGTTATTAGATCATAGCGGAAGCATTAAAATCTCAAACTAACCAAAACAACTATAAGACACTAGTTAGGACAACCTAGAGTGTGGAAACCCAGCATGTATATACCAACATCAATATATAAGTTAGAGGAGAGTAATATCATAGTATACATGTCCCAAGATCTCACAAACTCATATCCTAATGTGTTAAAAAAATATACATATAATACACTGACCTACCCAATAAGCGAGAAGAGATCGCCTGGCTATCCTCAACGTCAATTGCCTATTGTCAGTCCTTTACCCTTGTCAATCTTGCAGTATAACGGGGCTATAGTCATAAAAAGGATGGTGAGTATAGAGAATAACAGTAACAACCAAGGAGAGTCTCAATATAATTTCAAATGCCAAATAAACGGCTAAATGAGTATCACGTAGGAATATCACAAAGATAATAAATGACAACATGATAATAAATCACTGAGATATCAACGATAAGTGAGTGTCGAGAGCACAAAGCAAAAGGGCATCTAAGTGTTCCAAGTCCATCAGGTTGCCACATAGAGTTCACAACCTGACTTCCTAAACATATTATGGACCTAAACAAGCCACTTCAGACAACTTAATTAGGATGAATCACTCTATCGTGGCCCACACACAGTTCAATTCACGGTCAGACTATAAATCCCTAAACTGCGGGTTTAGGCAACTCCAAAAGTCTGTATAGTCTCAATGATGAAAGAGATCACTAAGAAGTGTCAGCGCACCCATAACCACCATATCGCTTACTTAGACCTAAAAAATCACTCATTAAATAATTTAAGAAAAACAAAGCCGATAATCCACCAAGGATAGATATCACAAACTAAATTTAAGAAAACATATTTCACAAAGAAATATTTCTCAATAAGGATAACAACAAAGTAAATGCACAAATGAAATTATATAAATGCTCTGGTTGGTTTTACTCATAATACAACACGAAACTCCGCACTCACGGCTCTCATACGTCAGCAAACCAATCTTGTACACTAGTCACCAGTCTACTAATGTAGTGGCCACAAATCCCAATGCTGACTGGGCTCGCCACATCACCTGACACGTCACCAAGTCATGCCACGTCAACTGCACGCCTGTCCATGACAAACCGCGTCCTTCTACTTAACCTTTTCTGTAAGTCTAACTAAACCAATTATTCGAGTGTTTTTTGCCAATTTGCATTTAATCAGTTAACTTAGACTACATTTATGTTACTTAGTCCTTTTTGAACAGTTATCTTAATGATTTCTCATATTGTTTAGACTAAGTATTTATATGTTACAGTTCACAAGTGTTTTAATAGCAGAAGCCTTAAAATTAAACATGCGGGGAATGATTATCATAAATTTGTAATGAATTAACCCTAATAGTGGAAAAACCCATAAGAAGGATACCATGTATATAAAAGGCGATAAAATGTACAATGATGATCAATATACATGCATTAGTGTATAAATACAGCACCTACGAGTCTGTTGGAAAGGAGCCCTCCGAGATCAGAGGTAGTCGCCAAGCTTACCCTTCCCGCGACTTGTAGAAGGGTCTGCACTCGGCCATCCATACAAGAAAATTGATAACGAGTCCAGTAAGTAAAGCCTAGAAGAACTACAATACATTTTTAAACAAGGAAATGTAAATAAAGTGATTACAAGTCATGCTAGTAAAAAACAATACATTAGAAAGGATAGGAAATAGCATGAAGAGGAATCACTGAGAATCAATAATAATGGATGCGAGCGTGGTATATGTATTATCGAACTCTTAGACTAATAATATTGGATTGAGGAGAATCTAGTGACGAGGAACTCCTGCCACTGCACCAAGATCAATGAGGTATAATGTTGGTTGGGAGTTTAAAACTCCAAGCCAACGAACTATAAGGAGAGGAATCTATGTTGGAGGCAAGCCATCACGAGCATGCACTCTCAAATCATCGACTTGCGGAGTAATCTCTCACGCAAAGTCTAAGCAAGATCAACACCATTGCAGCAATCGAGTCATTACCCACAAAAGTACAGGAAAGGACCATACTGTCCAATCAACCATATACAGACACACGCGGGAGTGGAGTAGTCAACAATACCAAACTGGTAATTCGAAGGCAATAAAATTGATTTCATAACAGAATAAATGCCAAGTGTTTTTCTGGTGGGGTTTACTTACCTCAATGCGATGAAAACTTGGTCCTAATCACTCGCTCGTACCTTAGAATACCCGTTTGATGGTTCCCTAAGCTTCCCTAGGTTTCGAATATCCTACATATCAAATTTCAAGTCATTTGGAGGTGTTTTAAGTGGTTTAAAGCCCTATAATAAAATTCAGCTTGTATGGTAAGCTGCTGGAAGACCAACAGAAAGGGCTGGAGTGCACTCCATAGTATAGGGAACGTGCTCCTGTTCTTCATAAGAGTCTACCCAGAAAGTGGAGTGTGCTCCTCTGAGAGGGGAACGTGCTCCCCTGCGAGTCCAGCATAATTCCCAACTGGGAATTCTGCTCTTCCACTTTCCTTAGCCTTTCCCCAAGGCTGTCGACCCTATTCCTCGGCTCATAGGGGAACAAAACACCAACAACAAATTACATAGATCTATCACCAAATTATCAAATCATCATCACATCATCATGCATTTTATGGTTCATTAACAACTCATCAACACTCCTATCTACGAAATTATAGTTATACATCATCATATTAAGCTCAAATAACTCCAAAGGACCCCAATACACACAACCAATTAGTCCTAAACACAAAGCCCTAATTAATGCTTGCATTTTGAGACCTAAATCATGCATAAATGGAAAGGAAAGTGGGCTAGAACCTTACCTTGGCTTGGATCTTCAACACTTGGGTATTTTTTGTAAGGAATTAGCTCCAATCTCCTCTTAATGCTATAAATTTTCCAGCCCTAGCTCTTCTCTCTCTCCTCTCTCGAGTTGTATACAAATGAATAAGAAAAAGCTAAGTCCCCCTTTTATACTAAGTGGCTTCATCATCAAGTTGGTGTGTATCTCGAGGTCTATTCTAGGTACATCGTTAAATCCAACCATTTTGTGTTCCTTTAATGTCTCTTCCTTAAGCCAATTATGGGTTATAGCTACACACTTTGGCTAAATCTTATTAATTAGCTCACTTAGGCAACTTAGGACACATTATGACTTATCTAGTTTAGCCTAATATTTTCATTATTAGTCCATAACATATCATACTTGAAGGTCACCTAATAGGGGGTGAATTGGGTTACTGAGTAGTTATCGTCTTTTTAAATATAATTCAATAATCAAGATGATATATGCTTACCAAAACACAAATATGGATGCTATGCAAGTGAATGGGGTAGAAGAGATAGAAATGAGACACACGATATATAGTGGTTCGATCTAACCGATCTACATCCACTACCTAACCTCCCCAATTAGGATTTTGAACCCCCACTTATATTACCAATAAGTGTTACACCCTAAGCTAACTAGACTAGCGAATGCCTAGCCTCAACTAGGTTTTTTACAAGATGTCTTATCGCAATAAGGTCTTATACAACCACCTAGCCGCAACTAGGATTTTCCCCACCTAGACTCACCTAGGATTTTCCCCACCTAGTCGCAACTAGGATTTATGTCTAGCCTCAACTAGGTCTTCCCTTTCGACTTAGATCCCACTAAGTCTTACAATCAAAGTTTGATGAATACAATGAAATACACTTTACAAAGTAAAGCGGCACCAAGTTTAAATACAAGAAAGCTTCCTATAGTCTAACTGCTCTAATGCATGCAAGTATGAAAACAATTGAGAAATG
The DNA here is from genome assembly GCA_039657345.1 of Stephania japonica. Lineage (NCBI taxonomy): Eukaryota > Viridiplantae > Streptophyta > Magnoliopsida > Ranunculales > Menispermaceae > Stephania > Stephania japonica. The sequence goes on from CM077559.1 coordinate 42,474,939, forward strand.
CAAATATATCACTGATTTTATGCAAAACTCAAATATGAAACCGTTTCAAACAAACCGATTAGAACAAATCCGGTTTCAAATCTAATGAACATGAAGTTTGATAAAAATCAAGTTTAAGTGCAAATTCTTGTCTAAATCAGTCATAGGGTTTAGTAAATCAAGTTTAAGTGCAAAACCTAAGACAAATGTGTTTAACAACACAACAAGTGATTTTTCAAGTCAAGCACACAAGAATATATAATTTAAGCACAAGAAAAGCTAGGAAATAGGACTTTCTTACAACCCCAAGATAATGACTTGAAAATTAGTTTTGGAGAGGTTGTAGTACACCTTAGAAGGCCTCAAGAATGTTGGTTTTAAGATTGATTCAACAGACTCAAAATATTCCTTGTGTTCTTCACAAAACTCCAAGCTCCCCCTCTTGAAAAATTTGAGCACTTGTGTTTTTCTTTCTCCTCAAAACAAATCCTTTGTGCTTGGTTGTTTTAGAGTGTTCTATATCCTTATATATTAGTTTATGACCATTCTAGGAATCTAAGGGCTGAGATTCCATCAAAAATTTAACTTAAAGTGTGTTTTTCAGCTTTATAAAAAAGCTGTTAGGAAAGGAATTAGCGCGCTAATTTTCTGACCTAGCGTGCTAATTCTGCACTTAGCGCGCTAATAGTCAAGGGCCTCAAAATAATATTTTTGGCCATATAGTTAACGATCATTTATCACATCCGGGACCCTACCAAACCTCATATAACATGTCATACATGTTTGTTATGGGTCATATAGTCTATTTGGATGGTCCAGATATTTTTACAAATCTCAAAAACAAAAAATCCCGATTTCATTACATGCGAGGGACTTTTCTGAAAATATGCAATTTTCTTTTCAAAAACCTTTCAAAAATAAGTTTTTCTTTTTCAAAAACTTCCACAATGATTTTCAAAGTATGATATGAACATAAACATATAGTTTAACATTGTTTAAACTTATAGACCGAGTCATGTGTTAAGTTTCACTTAAAACTTCAAGTAATCACTTGACATTTGAAAATCCATTTGAAAAGTTCGATGTGCATGAACTAATGCAATAGGCTTGCGTAAATGAACTGGTATACCTTACATCAATGTTATAACTCGTGGTTCGATCTTTCGTCTTCTTTTCCTTATGTTTGTCGAATCTTGAACTTGTATGACATGAATACTTGGATGCTTGAGATTGTGATGTTTAGCAACCTTTGACGAAACTGAAATACACTTGATAAACTTATTAGTATATTTTCACCTTATTCGTTTCTATCAAAATCTTGGTCGGAGTTAGAGTGACTAACCACTTAGTCCAACAATACTTAGACTAAGCCTCACTTGTGCGCCCGGTGCCTTCGTGCATCACGAGGCGCATTGATTTTGTTCTCAGCCTAATTGTGTTTTATCTTTCTTAGCCCAATTTTTTTAAGAATATCATTATTTATCATAGCTAAGTCCATCTAAGCTATATCGTATTCGTACCTGCATTTGAATGCATCTAGAGGCTTTACTCATCGCACTCACACTAGCGTAAAACACGAAATTTAACGATACACTTGATGTTATGCTACATTTAATAGAGTAACAACTATATAATCATAAATCGAACAAATATAAAATAGATAATTATACCTTGACAAGCATGCCCTAGACTAATCCACGACCTCCACGTGCATCTGAGTTGGGTCCTAGTATGAAATTGGACAATTAATTAATAATTAAAATAGGCGAGTCGTCACAATTAAGCACCTGGTATTAGTTCTGATCCAATTTGATCGCGTTAGAGTATTATTTTGCATTTAATTGTAATACCCGTCAATTTTACTCATTTTCCAAATATTACCCATTTCTACTATTTTTGGTCAATTCTCGAGGTATTGGGTCGCATTTGAACCAATTGGAGTACCCGAGAGAAGTTATGAAGTTTTCAAAAAAATTTAAAAATTGCGCCTGTGAACACTTTCACGCTGTAGGGGTTGACACCATGCGGCGTCACTTAAAACGTAGGGCAGAACAACCCCTGCTTCAGATGTCGCGACTGGCCTCTCACGGCGTCTCGTCCAGAACGAGAATTTTATGGTTTTTCGCAACTCCGACTCGCGTCGCCGCATTCTGAGCCTATCCCAACCTCGTAGGATCTCGATATTCATTTAAAACCACCATAAAAACATAAAAACCAACCAAGTACCAATTCAAAACTCGAACGAAAATACATGAAATCTACGACAAAATGACGAGAATTAACGGGGAGTCGTGATCTCAGCTCCATTCGCGTCATTGTGCGTTCCCTTGACATTGATCCTCACTCAAAATCGAAAAACCCTCTGCCCCATTTTGTTCTTACGTGATAAAGAGAGAAGAAAGAAACAATGAGGGAGAAAAAGACTCACCTTTTTATAGTGGGAGTCCCATCTTTGAGTGTTTACGTATCCCGAAACAAATCTAAGGGCCCTCACTACACCAACCACCACCATTTGTGACTCCCCTTTGTCCCTATCTAATTTTGACCAATAATTGAGTTACCTCGAGCGTTTCTACGCCCGACATGCACTACGACTAACACCGTCACACGCAAATGGAAATACTAATGACCCGTACATATTCCTATATTATTTAATTATTATATTTTATTTTTGGTCATCCATAAAAATAGTTTCCCGGACCCGTATACCCATATTTCATCCGCCCGATACCCGTTCGACATGTTTTCCTAGGCGAACCTTACTCGTAAATCGACGTCATTGCCTGTCACACAGACACGAGTATAAATAGGTAATACACGTCATCACACAGACATAACATTTTTTCTCGGGTCGTTACAATCTTCCCAACTAATAAAAATTTTGTCATCAAAATTAAACTTAACTCGAGTGAAATCTTAATAATACTCACACAGTAGGGAAGTACTCTCTAACCAATCTCTCTACCCTCACTCGCGTGGACCCGTTCGAACATGAGTAGGTAAAACTACACATTATGACTGTTGGCACACAACTAACTTATACAATCAATTGTCGTCTCATAAATTACAGACTCACACGGAATCTTTTTTGGGCAGATACCGAATTCACATAGAATTCGCACACATAGCTCAATATCTTACCTGAATTTACAGACCTAACTAGTGTAATTTGGTAGATACCGGATTCACACAGAATTGCGCACACAACTCGGCATCTCACCTCAATTCCTTAACTCACACAGAGTTCTTAAGTAGATACTGGATTCATACAGAATTGCGTACATAGCTCGGTACTTTCCATCGATATCTGTAATGACTCGAATTTAATTCACCATTATTTATGATGTATTGCAGACGTGGCGGATAGCTCAGACACCTGTGGGACCCACAGCTAGGCTAGAACGCACTTGGAGCTAGGTAAATAGTTATTTTGTATGTTGTTTTGACTAATTTTATGATGTTTATGTTAAAATAGGTTAAACGACATCGCGATGTGTGTAATTATATTTCAATTGACGTGTGAGATTGCGTGTTAAGTATTCACCTCAATATGCGTGTCGACGCAGGTACCGGGTAGGCTAAAAGATGAAATACTAGGTCGAAGGAAATAATACACACATTAAATGAATTAAATGTGATAAAATAGTAAATTGGTGGGCACTTAGGGACACGCAGGGTCGTGGTCGACACGCGTGGGTGGTCCGATAGTGTGCACGCCCGAGTACGCTCGTTGGCACGCATGACAAAATTGTAGGCGTGAAAATATAGGCGAATATGTATATGTAATTTAAAATATATATGTATATATAAATATATATTAAAATCAGAAATTAAAAAAAAATAATTGTGAAATGACCAAATAGGGCATTGGATTATTAAGGATGAGAATAAGAACATAGGGGCATTTTGGTCATTTGACCCAAAATATCAATAATCACCACCATCGACACCACATTTTTCACCATTTTCGATAGAGATACTGTTGGAGAGGAGAAGGAGAAAAGAAATAGAGAGGGATCGCGGAGAGATCACGAGCTCAACGTGATCGTTGCGAGGGGGTGAGGTGAGTTGTGTTGGCTTGCTGTTGTGGTTGTTGTTGTTGTATGGTGGTGTTGATGGTTCGAAAATGGTGGTGGCAGCTTCGAGAGCTTGGACGAACTGCAAGAGCAGTTCCTCCGACGAGAGAGACGACACCCATGTTGTCTCCTATCCCAATCGAAGAATAAGAAGAAACTGAAAAAAAAAAAAAAAAAAAAGGAATCGAACCAGGGAGCTCCGGGTTCCCTGGTTCGATTATCGCACGTGTGACCCCCACCCAAACGGGCTGGGCCTGGTTGCCCAGGCCCAGACGGGTCAGGCCGACCTAGTCCTAGCCCAAGCGGGTCGGGCCAAGCCGGTCTAGACCCGGTCGGTCTGGTTGGGCTGAACCGGGTCCAACCGAACCGGACCCGGTACAGCCCAACCCAAATTAAGAAAAAAAACAGTTAAAATTTTTTTTTTTGAAAATTAATAAAAATTCAAAAAAAAGGAAAATTTTAGAAAAATTATATTTTGATCAAATAAATGAGAATTTATGAGTTTTTATGAAAAGTAAGGTATTCAGATGTTGTCGGGTTTTTACATCGTAAAACGTAAAATTGACATAATAAATCCAATTGAAGCTAATTCAATGACAAATGGTATTAAGTACATTCGGGTGATAATTTTGATTGTCGGGTGTTTATTGGAGCTAGACCGGGGTTTGATTTTCGGGACGCGGAGTGCGGATTGAGGTGTGTAGTATCCCAACTAAAATTACTTGAGTATTTACTTCTTTTGGCATTTGAATTCAATTTCTTTCATTTCAATATTCTACTCTGGTTATGGATATATGGGCGGACGTTGAGCGAGACTCCCTCCGTTCCATTCTTGTGTATATGTCCACTACACCATAGTATGTGCTATAAGATCGGTCTCGGTGAATAGCACGACCCGAGTATCACGTCGTGGCAAGTGTCGGTGCATCGTAGGTGTAACGCTGGTCATCGAGCGGATCCAGATACTTGCCTTGCTTGAGTAGGACTCGTCGGTAGTATTCTGTAGAAGAGTCTGAATTATGGTGGTAGTCTGACCCTAGGGCCTAGGAACACACTTTGAGCTTTTCCTATTATTTATTCATGCGATGAATGCAGTTGCATATATTTATTTTCGCATGTTTATTTAATAGCTTTATTTAAATTCTAGTATTTACTTTCGGTATTGCTCACTTAATTTCCTTGGGAATATTCACTCTGGACTCGTTATCTGCCTTTTATGATGGCTTGAGTGCAAATCCTAGGACGAGCAGGGGCAAGGGCAAGCTGCCAAAATACTGTTTATATGAGATTACCTGACTCGTACATTTGTATTATATTTATTTTGTTTCATTTTAGGTTTGAGATTTTAAGATATCTTGTGTATATTAATCTTTTTGTGACTCCAGAGGTATTTATGGTTGTATATGGGTTTTTCACATTAGGTTTATGGTTTATGTTACATATATATAGTATCATTACCGAGTAAATGTGTTAGTAAGGCTTCCGCTATGTGTGATTTTGAGGATTTTATAATGACTTAACATATAATTTGATTTCAATACAACTTAATAAGTAAATGGATAATTAATAAGGTGTAAAAAGATAAAATGGAGGATATAATCCAATGTAGAGCACAGCTATCGCTGGTAAGACAGACTGTGAGTCCATATTGGCCCCCGTGGTGGTCTATTTGGAAAAATAGGCAGTTACAATATCAGACTCACACAGAGTTGCGCACACAGCTCGATATCATTATTCAAAGTAAAAAACCCACATAGAGTCAAAGCACATAGCTTGATTCACTACTTTGAAGTATAGACTCACCTGGAGTCAATGCACATATCTCCACACAGGCTCACAAAGCTCCACACAAGCTCACACAACTCAACTCAGGCTTACGCAAAACGTAACCTCAGGCTCACACAAATCCTAAACTCACACAGAATCTATGCACACAACCTATCCTGACCTACACAGAGCCAGCCAATGCATTAGTTGGTGTCGATATCGCAACCATCTGAACTTGGATCATATCCATAAACTTCGCTAACTGTGCTTGTTGTGTTGCATTGCGGTCATCCATCCTCTACAATATATCCTGCACAGAAATAGTAACCTTAGTCAGATCGTTGGTATCCCCGACCTCGGGCTGAGTAGTAATAGGAGATTGCTCATCCATTAGAATCAACATAAGAGAACATGTGTCAAATCAACCTCGGTATATGTAACGGCCCTAATTTAATTCGTCGTTATTTGTGACGTATTGCAGATGTGACAGACAGCTCAAACACCCGTAGGACCTGCAATTAGGCTATGGCGCGCTTGGAGTTAAGTAAATTGTTGTTTTGACTAATTTTGGGATGTTTATGATAAAATAGGTTAAACGACATCGCGATGTGTGTAATTATATTTCAATTGACGTGTGAGATTATGTGTTAAGTATTCGCCTCGATATGCATGTCGACGCGGGTACCAGGTAGACTAAAAGACGAAATATTAGGCCGGGGAAAATAATACACACATTAAATAAATTAAATGTGATAAAATAGTAAATTGGTGGGCGTCTAGGGACACGCGGGATCGTGGTCGACACGCGTGGGTGATACGGTAGTGTGCACGCCTGAATACGCTCGTTGACGTACACGACGAAATTATAGGCGCGAAAATATAGGCGAATATATATATTTAGATATATATATATATATGTAATTTAAAATATATATGTATATATATAAATATATATTAAAATCTGAAAATAAATAAATAATTGTGAAATGACCAAAAAGGGCATTGGATTATGAATGATGAGGATAAGAACATAGGGGCAAAATGGTCATTTTACCCCAAAATGTTGATAAACACACCACCGACACCACATTTCTCACAATTTCACCATTTCAATCGACCGAGGACGAAGAAGGAGAAGAGAAATTGAGGGAAAGATAAGAGATTGAACTCCTGACGTCGAGGTATGATTGTCGTGTTGTTGTTGATGTTGTTGTATGTGTTGTTGCGGTGTGCGTTGTTGTTGTGGTGGTGGTGGTGGTGATGGTTCAGTGGTGAAAGTGGGGTGGAGCTCGAGGGCTCGGATGAACTGCGAGAGCAGTTCGTCCGAGGAGGGAGACGACACTCACATCGTCTCCCCTCCCTCCCAATCCATTAATAATAAAAAAATGCAACAAATAGAGGCGTTTTCATGCCTCTGTTTGAGGAAGAAGAAGGGGGGAAGGGGCAAGCACGCGCGTGCGTGTGTGCACCCCCTAGGCCGGGCGGAACTGGGCCAGACCAGGTTGGGTCGGGTCGGACCTGGTTCAGGGGACCCACCCCATATTATTTAAATAATATTTTTTTATTTTATTTTATTATTTTATTTAAATAAATTAAAAACAGTTTTAAATAAAATAAAATACAGAAAAATAGAGAAAATAGCTAAAAATTATGGAAAAATTCTAAAAAATCCAGAAAAATATGAGAAATTAGAAAAAGGGTTCATAAATGAATTTTGGGATTTTGTCAGAATTTTGGCGAGATGTTGTCGAGGTTTTTACCTCGAAAAATGTAAAATTGATATAATATATCAAATTGAAGCTAAGTCAATGAAAAATGGTATTAGGTACATTTGGGGTGATAATTTTGATTGTTGGGTGTTTATTGGAGCTAGACTGGGGTTTGAATTTCGGGACACGGAGTGCGGATTGAGATGTGTAGTATCCTAACTGAAATTACTTGAGTATTTACTTCTTTTGGCATTTGAATTCAATTTCTTTCATTTCAATACTCTACTCTGGTTATGGTTATATGGGTGGGCGTTGAGCGGGGCTCCCTCCGTTTTATTCTTGTGTGTATGTCCACTGCACCATAGCACGTGTTACCAGATCGGTTTCAGTGAATAGTACGACCCGAGTATCACATCGTGGCATGTGTCAGTGCACCGTAGGTGTAACGCCGGTCATCAAGCGGATCCAGATACTTGCTCTTCTTGAGTAGGACTCGTCGACAGTATTCTGTGGAAGAGTCCGAATTATAGTGATAGTCTAACCCTAGAGGCTAGGAACACACTTTGAGTTTTTCCTATTATTTATTCATGCGATGAGAGCAGTTGCCTGTATTTATTCCGCATGTTTATTTAATAGCTTTATTTAAATTTCAATATTTACTTTCAGCATTGCTCACTTAGTTTCCTTGGGAATACTCACTCTGGACTCGTCATCTGCCCTTTGTGATGGCTTAAGTGTAGAACCTAGTACGAGTAGGGGCAAGGGCAAGCTACCAGAGTACTGTTGATCTAAGATTGCCTGACATGTACGTTTGTATTATATTTATTTTGTTTCATTTTGGGTTTGAGGATTTTGAGATATCTTGTGTATACTGATCATTTTGGTGACTTCAAAGGTATTTATGGTCATATATGGGTTTTCCTGTGATGGCTCCAATTTCCTCATGCAATTAGGTACGCTCGGCCTAGACCCGTGCAGGCCCCGAGTCATCACTCGATAACCTGACGAGCCTAGTCAGCCTCCAATCATTCAATTATACAATTTATAAAAGAGTTATTGCAAATTTTACGCAGCAAAAAATAAATAAACTAAACATAAGGGGAAATAACTCAATCAAGGGAAATATAGGAATTCTATAAATGTGGAAAATCCCGGGTATTCATGTACAATTCGATAAGCATATATACATGATACCAGTCTCACCAAAAATGTCAAGTTCAATAATCCTAAAAAAAAAACATAAGTATGAAACGATATACAAATAAGCAAAACATAAAACCTACTAAATAGTCTCCAAGTCCAGCCGCTAATCCTTACAAAAAGTTGTCTAAGCAGGGCTCCTTGCCTTTACTGCACTCTGCTCTATCTGCACCCACCGTCACAAACTAGACGGTGCGAAACTGAAGAAATCGAATGTAATGCCAGAAGAAGATAACAGTAATTCATGATATAACAAGTAAAGTAGTGTAAATATCATGCGGTAATAAAAAGACAGGAATTTAAATAGACAAGATGCATGATAAACAGACTAATAGATATCAATCGAAAGTCAAGTGTATTCTAAGGAATCAAAAGAGGCTCATAAGTGGTCTAAATCCTAGCATAACGGCGAAGACCTCACGAGGTCTTCTCGGGCATCGACACAAGCGAAGGCACAGCTATGATGGGAGGGACTCAAACCCACCCACCCAGTACTCAGTGTCACACGGTCACTAAAGGTGGTCACACACTCTTGTACAAGAGCGCCCACGTTTTATCCCTCTAGTGCAGGTCCTAGTACTATTGAGACGAAACACTTGCGCCAAGAAACACAACAAGGAATGGAATGGAATACCAATAATAGAGCATAACGAATTTGAATAAATGATAATAAATCACATGGCATTTTCTTATTGGCTTACAAATCATACATAAGCTTGTGGCAAATGTACTTACCTGAACTAATCGCAACCCGTAGACACTTTCGCATCCTTAATGCGTATCCCCGAGTTTTCCGCTAGCTAACAAGGTCGGAAACTCTAATTAATGGATCGAGTCATTACTAATCCTAGGTTGAAACCCTAGTGTTTTCCCAATATTTTAATGACACGAACAACTCGATAATTCAATCGGTAAATCAAACCAAAAGTACAATGAAACACAATGACTCTCTTGGGTATTATAACCATACCTATGTAAGTCTAATTACAAGTCTTAGGCTCGGCTCAGTCGCATATGAGTCAAGCCATAACTTCGAGAGCCGGCGGCGTGTTCACGACGTCATGACCATTCGTCAAACTTTAAACACTATTTTAAAAAGAACGTAATATTAGCATATATGGAAATGATTCTAAAACACCCGAAGATAACCACTCATGTCCAACATCCACTAACTATTGAAATCATGAATCATGTATCAAAGTGTCTCACACACAGAGTGTGTTCATCAACACACAAGACCCTTTACCACTAAGACGCCAAGTTCATGTATCTTAACAAGACCAAAACCTACAAGTAGACTCAACGACAACCACCACCAAATCTCATTCAAGGTCAAAACCTCATGGGTATTATCCAACGTTGGGAGGGTTTCCTCGGCATGGATTGGCTGGAAAGCACCCCGCTTAATTGGAGTTTAAAACGCACATACTCACACGCACCAATGAAAATAATCGGAATCAATATCAAACTTGAAAATCATAACAAATACCCTTGTCACCACTGGTTTGACTTGCTGGAAAACTGGGAGACACCAACGAAGCGTGGCAAGGTCCCCGACAGCCTCCCAAACTCGACAGTCCGTCCAGCAGTGCCGCCGGTCCTGGCGGTTTCCGACGAGAGGATGAACATCAAGAAGAAAATGATAAAACTTAACAGTACACTATTTTCGCTACTGGTTCGGCCACACCAGCGGTTGCGAGACTCAAGCAAGAGCTTGGTGTGGTCCCCAACAACCTCTAGATGGGGTGGTCTGACCAGCAGCACTGCCTACTTAGGCGTTTTCTGGTGGAACTCAAAACAGTGACACATTGACAAACCGGAGCATAACCACTGCAACGCCACTTATATCACGAGGGGGAGGCTTCTCTGGGGTTGTGGGGGCTCTGGTGTACCACCAGAGACCATCCCCGATCATCGAAACCCACCAGAGCAGCGGTCAGGCGTGACAGCAGCGAGGACAAAGAGCAAACGTGAAGAGAGAGAGAGTGAACTGCCGAGAGAGAAAGAGACGAAAGAGGGAGGAGAAACTCACCCAGTTGTCTCCGGTAGGTGGTGTAGGTCCCAAATGCTGTGGTGGGTGGCGGTGGTGAAATCCAATGAAGAAGAGAAGGGAGGGAAGACGTGAGGCCGAGAAAGTTGGCGAGTGAGCAAATAAGCCGAGAGGGAAGGGGAGAGAGGGAGAAGGTTTCACCTCGTCGACGGCGTTCCTCCGGTCTCTTCGGCCTCGTCGGAGTTGGGTGGGTTGGTGATGGCAGTGAGGGACAGTGGAGAGGAAAGGTGGCGGCAGTGAGCTTGAAGAAGGAGATCAATAGTGAAGTAGGGTTTATTACAAATGTTATATATATATGACTCAAAATGACTCTTTTACCCTTGAGTTTAACACTTGCACATTTTGAAATATTTACCCTTATATGTCTTTTACATCACCATCTTAACTCAACATAAATACAAATCTCAATGCCAATCTCATGGCTCTCCTCATCAAGCTGTGTCACTTTAACAATTTTTATCACCTAGCCCGTGAAATGTATAATTAACCAACTCCCGCATTCAAACAACATTCCTCGATCCGTCTTACCTTGCCCCGACTCCCGTAACGCGCGTAGTGTCGCCTTGTCTCGCCAACTAATTAATTAAATTAATTAAAAATTCATTTATTCGTACTCTTTATTTGTTTTTATCCCCCGTTTAACTAGCCGAAAGCTCACTTAGCTAAAAATTTCCCAAACGGTTCGAGACCCGTAAAATACTAAGATACTAATACACACAATCAAAGAATCATAAAATCACTTCGGTGTCGACTCCCGAAGTTCGAAATACTGCCTAGTATCACGTAGCTTGGTCACGTTCCTAACAAGTGCAACGCAAGTCAGTTAAGAATTTGGGGCTGTTACATTTCCACATTAGGTTTATGGTTTAGAGTACACATTTATAGTATCATTATCCGAGTAAATGTGTTAAAGGCTTTCGTTGTGGGTGAATTTGAGGATTCTAAGATTACTTAACATATAATTTGATTTAAATACAACTTAATCAGTAAATGGATAATTAATAAGGTTTAAAAAGATAAAATGGAGGATATAATCCAATGTAGCGCACATCTATCGCTGGTAAGACAGACTATGGGTCCGCATTGGCCCTCGTGGCGGTCTATTTGAAAAATGAGCCGTTACAGTATAAATATATGTTTATCGTATGTAATATACAATAGAAAACATAACACGTATATAACCCTAACACTACCCGCCTTGCAGTCACTTCCCAACTAGAGTTCTAAGTCAATTACTTTGGGTTTCCACGTCTAAGGTTTATTTAGTAAGTTTTATGCTCTTTCTTTACACTTTTCTGAGGTTCATTCGAACACTCGCTCTGATACCAACTGTGACGACTTCAAAATCTGAGGTCTCCACGTCATGAGTCGCGAGCCCACAACCTTGCCTAGACATCTGCCTCATTATGTCCCATACACATCACACGTCATTACCCTTATTCAGACCTCAATTTATGACTAACTTATATCATTTCATTAAATTGTTTGCTTATAGACTCTAATCATCTGTCAAAATCATAATTAAATCATCAAGTTCAGCAGAAGACTTATCAAACATGATTATTCAATTAAATAGATAATTCATGTCATATGAGCATCAACCTAATGTGGAAAACCCGTAAAATAAGTACCATGCATATATGATAATCAAAATCCTCAAAAGGTACAATATACAAGTCAAGGTATCTCACAATGTATCCCATACCCAACTGAAAACAAAATAATAAACAAACGTACGAGTCAATCTGATGATAGGCAATCACAAATAGTCCGCAAACTTCCCTTTGCCCCTGCTCGTACTATGGTATGCACTCAAACCATCACGACAAAACAGATGACGAGTCCAGACTGAGTAACCAAGGAAATTCTATGAGTAATTATTGAAATATATAAATAAATCCATAAAGACTATAAATAAACATGTGGAATAACAAACAGGCAACGGTAAATGGATCATCGCATGAATAGTAAGGAATCAAAAGTACGTGCAAGATCCTAGTCAAACTAGAACCATACTTCAGACTATCCCCAAGCACCGCCAGTGAGTAAACTCAAACATGATTAAAATCCCTGAATCCACTTAGTGGTCGATGTAGACCACGACACACCGATATATGTATAGTAACAACAGTTGGGTCGACTATTCACTGACATACCTTTGATACATATGCTATAGTTTAGTGTGCCACAAGCACGCAATAGAATAAACCCGACGCGAGTAAACACAATCAACCGTTAGAATAACAATCTGAAAATGAGATTACTGAATAAATGGAAATAAATCAATAAAGAAGCAAGTAAACAATCGAGAAAAATTAAATTGGGTTCTCAAACCGTGCTCCAACTAGTCCAATACAGTCCCCTCACTCCTCTAATTGCGTGTCTAGTACCTGTCATTCAATGTCCTAAATCCATGATTTCTGATTAATTAAGTCAATTCCCCAAACCTCGGACATTTCATGTTTATAGGTTATTTATACCATTTTAGTTCACATTATACCCGGTATAAGTCCCTGAAATAGGCTACGCCAATTAAACAAAGTTGTGAAATGTTTTTTATACTCACTGTTCCGACGTCGCATGGGGTGTCGTAGCAGCCATTTCCCAGGTTGACGTCGTGGGTGGCGCTGCCGCGTGTGAGGAGCCACGACGTCCCTCATAATGTCGTGTTGGGCAACATACCATTGCCCAGGCGCTGTAAGTGACGTCGTGGGGGCTTACTTCCCATGGTGTCGCTGGCGGCATCACGCCAAGAACCATGTTTCTGGGTTTTTTGAAACCTCCAACCTGTCGACACGATCTGAACCTGTTCCAACCTCTTGTGGCTCTCCAAACAATAAACCTTGATAAAGCTTGACCGAAACAAAAACCCCGACAAAATTTGTCGAAAACATTGGTAATTCTTCAAAAACCAAAACAAACAAGGAAACTCCCAAGAGTTGCTCAAGAGCCAACCATAAAATCATAGCAACTCTTCCCAAATCGAGTGAGCTCAACTCGTTTGTCAAAACACGCGAAAAAATACCTTAAAGTTAGATAATGAAGAGTAGAATGTGGATGTAACCTCAAATTTTCGATTGCTAGCCAATTGCTCCTTAAATCTTCACAAGAAATTCACAAAACCCTCTCAAGTTGGCTCCTAATTTTCAGGTTTCTTTGATAGGAGGGAGAGAAAAAGGTAATAGACTTTAGTCAAATGAGTCTATTTATAGTCCAAGATCCATCTTGTGTGATATGGTCATCCCTAGGACCATCTTGTGATCAAGATTGGGTTAATAAGTCCACCCAAATATGACTTAAACATGTGACTTGTTCCCCTTGGTCTTATCCTTGCTAAGCACCAATCAATGACTCTCGGGCGTTCCAATACCTGATCCCTCACCCTAACTCATGTCATTCGAGTACATTGCTCCACTAAACGACTAATCAACGATTTATATAATTATTTAACATATTTTATTCATTTATTATGTGTGTATTATCCTTCGGCCTAGTATATTTGTAATTCGCCTACCCGGTACCAACGTCTACACGTTACTCAAAGCGAATACCCGTCACACTATCTCGTTCGACAATAAAAATATAAATACACACATTGCGATGCAAACTAACACAATTAAATATACATATCGCTAATTAGGCAAAATAACACACAAAAATGAACTAGTACCTAATCAAGTGTGCTTCAGGCCTATCAACGACGCCCACACGAATCTGAGCTGGCATCCACGTCTGAAAATACGTCAAAATAATGACATAATTAGAATTGGGCCATTACAGTATTGTACTCCCTTCTTGTTCAAGTGACCTAGGGTTTAGGTAGTCCACCAGGAGAAAGGAGTCTTACGAGTTTAGCAACCAGCATAGTCTATGACTTCTCGTTAAGCATATCAGAGGGAGTTAGCATTCGACATGTGACTGTGGCTTTTCCTTCGCTAGTGTGTTAGGGATTTAGCAGTCGGCTTTGTCTGTGGCTTTTCTTAGCATATTGTGTCGGACAGTGGAGGTGAGCTTCGAGCCCACTAGGTCACACATTGTTAGACAGTGGAGGTGACCTTCAATCCCACTGATTCAACATCAAACTGTGTTGGTCTTGAGATCCGCAGTTTGAAAGAGATTATCTATTCACCTATCTGTTTGTTTCCATATCACTTGATTATCATTGTATGATTTCAGTTTGTTTATCATGCAAATTGCTATTCAGAAATTATGTTAAGTGTTGAACTAAGTGGTTAGTCACCTTACTCCGTCCAGGATTTTGATGAAAACAAACAAGGTGAAAAATATACTAATAAATTTCAAGTGTATTTTAGTTTCGTCAAAGGTTGCAAAACATCACATCACAAGTATTCGAGTATTCAAGCCATATAAGTTCAAGATTCGGCATACATAAGGGAACGAAGACGAAAGATCGAACTACGTGTTGTAACATTAATGTAAGGTATACAAGTTCATTTACGCAAGCCTATTGTATTAATTCATGCAAATCAAGCTTTTCAAATGGATTTTCAAATGTCAAGTGATTACTTGAAGTTTTAAGTTAAACTTTACACTTGACTCGGTCTTATAAGTTTAAACAATGCTAAACTATGTGTTATGTTCATATCACATTTTAAAAACCATTATGGAAGTTTTCAAAAAAAAAAAACTTGTTTTTGAAAGGTTTTAGAAAAGAAAACTGCATATTTGCAGAAAAGCCCTTCGCATGACATGGAATCGAATTTTTTTGTTTTCGAGATTTGTGAAAATATTCAAACCACGCAAATAGGCTATAACAAACATGTATGACATGTTATATGAGGTTTGGTTGGGTCTCGGACACGATAAAGGGTCGCTAACCAAAGGGACGAAAATATTTATTTTGCGGTCCCTGCTGTTAGCGCGCTAGATCTGAATATTAGCGCGCTAACTGCTTTCCTAACAGTTTTTTTATAAAGCTCAAAATCACACTTTATTTTGAATTTTTGATGAAATCTGAGCCCTTGGATCCCTAAAACGGTCATAAACTGATAAAAAGGAATGTGAAACATTCTCAAACCATCAAGAACATTGTTTTGTCCTCACAAGCTAGAAAACACACAAGTGCTCAAAACTTTCAAAAGGAGAAGCTTGGGTTTTTGTGAAAAACACAAAGAATATTCTTGAGGCTGTCTATTCACTCTCAAAACCAACATCTATAAGGCTTTCTAAGGTGTACAACAACCTCTCCAAAACAGATTTCAAGTCACCTTCTTGGGTTGTAAGAAAGCCTTTTGTTCTAGTTTTCCTTGTACTTAAATTACATAGTTTTATGTGTTTGACTTCGAAAATCATTTGTTGAGATTTTGAACACATTCATCTTGGTTTTCGTACTTAAACTTATTTTATTAAACCCTAGGATTGATTTGGACAAAAGTTTGCACATAAACTTGATTTTTATTAAACTTATTGTTCTTTGGCTTTGAGACCAGTTTTGCACTACTCAATTAGTTTTTGAAACGGTTTCATACTTAAGACTTGCACAAATCAGTGATATATTTGCATATCTCATTTTTTTACATACTTGCATGCATTAGAGTGGTTAGGCTCTAGGAAGCTTGCTAGTATTTGAACTTGGTGCCACTTTACTTTGTAGAGTGTATTTCATTATTTTCAGTTATTGGTTATAATTGGATGATTGTAAGACTTAGTGGAATCTAAGCCAAAGGGAAGACCTAGTTGAGGCTAGGCATAAACCCTAGTTGCGACTAGGTACGAAGTCCTAATTGTGATTAGACACTCTAGGCTTGTAAGCTTTAGTTGTAACACTTATTTACAATATAAGTGGGGGTTTAAAAATTCTAACCGGGAGGGTTAGGTAGTGGATATAGATCATTGGATCGAACCACTATAAATCATGTGTCACTTTCCACCTTTTCTATCTCATTCACTTGCATAACATCCATATTTGCGTTTTGGTGAGCATATAACATCTTGATTATTGAACTAAATTAAAAAGGCGATAACTTCTCGATACACGCAATTCACCCCCTCTCTTGGGTGTGGTTTCATTGAGATCCCTATTGTTGTCTCTTTTACTAATACTTTTTGTACTCACCGTCCTTTGTATTATGGTGGATGTAGATATGCAGGATTTCAGTAGGTGTTTTTTTATTTTGTTGTATATTGACTATGTATTCTTACGTTTTATACTTTTAGGTTCTTTGGGAATTGAGGATACATGTATATTGTTCTTTTGGATTGCAGTTCATCATATATATGCATGATATGGTTCATTGGTACATGATTTTCCACATCTAGGTTGTTGTGAACTTTAAATTGATAATGAGATGTATATATTGTTTAGAATGCTTTCATTACACCTGACAATGTCGAGGATAAAATGAGTTAATGATCTAGAGAATTAATAAGTAACTTTAATGAATAAATTGTTAAAAGGAGGCTGATTAGATTTGCATTTACTCTATGGAGAATGTCGAAGGGTCTACGTAGGTTTAGGCCAGGTGGGGCCTGTAATGACCCTGAAATTTAACCTATGCCACGTGTCAATAAAGGTAGCACGTGGGCCCATGTCGTGGTATAGTAATCAATTCTCGGACGTCGACACCGAGGTATGTTATATTTATTTGGGTGTTTCTATTATACTGTATAGCTTTAATAGTCACGTTAATGTCTAAACACCTGAGGACGAGTGAGGAATTGAAGTCAACCAATTTAGTCACTTGAGTAGTTGGGATGGAGTGATTAAGAACCCTTAGATGGGCCCAATGATGATGGTGTTGGGCCAAGATTTAAGGGAGGGTATATAAACACCTACACCCACTCTTTTCTCTCTTTTCTCTCTTTTTTTTCTCTCTCTTCTCTTTCTTCCTCTTCTTCCCTAACATATCTCTCAAGCCACCGGTGGACTGTGGTGGCCGGGGCGGCGTGACGGGGGCGGTTTCGGGCAATCTGAGGTAAGATCCCTAATCTCCTCGCCACCCTCTATGCATTGGTATAAGTTTTACTCGTGTTCGTCGCGATGAAATTTGGACACCACGTCGGGATTTCAAACTCGATCGAAACTCTCGACATTTTGGTGGTCCTCTCGACGATCACTACGAGATTTGTGAAGGTGGTTTTCAATTTGGTAAGACATCTCCGATAAAAAATGGACCAAATCAACGTAAGGCGGCGCGAGCCGGGGGTGGTAAACACCCCGAAAAGTCCCACATATAGGGGTGCCAAGCGCGGCGCTGAGGACAGAGAGGGGTCTCTCTATCCCCCACGCCGTGAGGGTTTAACCCTCACGGCACACCCCATATACGACTGGGCCAGAGTCGATCTCTGCCCTACGCCGTGAAGGCGCCGTGGGGTATAACACCCCCACGTACGCATAGAGCAAAGTTGATCTGCCCCACGTCGTGGAGACACCGTCGAGGGTAAGACCCTCACGGTGTCTCGGCGACGTCCAAAACTTATAAAATTTCTAACTATTAGTGGAATCTTCTGAACGAATGAGGGTCTTCTCGGGGTATCTAACGGGTCCAAATACGACCCAATAACTCAAAATTTGACCTGAAAATACAATAAACATAAATAAGGAAAATCGGATTATAATTAATGGGAAACCACAATGAATTTTATTATTAGGATTATTAGCACGCGGGACTACGTAGGGACGAGTCGGAGTCTGCGAGAGTGCAATTAGCTTGGGTCGAGGTAAATAAACCAGTGAGGAACACTACACTTATTTCTTGAGCTTTGAATTATTTATTGATATTGTTTCAATGCTATATTGTCATTCCATTCTTATAAGTTGTCCAAGGCAAGTATGTCAAGCGTGATCCTTGTAGAATTCCAGACTCGCGGTGTATTATATCGGGGTTTACGGCTGGGGATACATGTTTGGTTGTGATGGCATGTACGAGGTGAGAGTTATCCACCAGATTGTTGGGGACTCTACACTCGTGTAGGGGTCTTAGAGGAGATTCTGTCATCGACTTCTAGCCTTTGAGGAGATTTTGTCATCGGATCAATGACTTTAATTGATCGGGACCACTTGTGTCTTTCCCTTGTATTTCGGGACACTCAATATCGATTGCTCATGTATCTATTCATAGTCTTTATACATTCATGCACTCCCTGTCCTTTTCTTCTATCTGCATGAATTGACTGCTCATTTATGTAATTCGAAATGTTGTATTTATTGTTGTTCCTGCTTACCGTTACTTACCTGGGCTCGTCATTCTTGTGTTTGACCGAGTACAGATCCACAGTCCAGCAAAGGAAAGGTCGTGCAGTTAGGCGATATACTTTGAGCGACCCTCCTCTGTTGTTATAGGTGACATTTTGATGTATTAGTTACTTATATTGTTTTGTACATATTGTTATGGGTTGAGAGATTGTATGACATTGATGATACTCTCTTTGCTTTACATGGTATATATGATATACGGGGTCCCACACCCTAGATTTTTGTCTTAACTTGGGGCTTTTGAGGTTAATTGATTAGTTGAGATTTATTGCTTCCGCTTTATACTTTGATAACTCGCTAATTAATTGACTTCACTTTTAAATGATTAATAAATTATTGAATGGTAAGGAAAGGCTCATTGGCCCCGCACGACTCGGCGGGATTGGCTGGGGGGTTCGCGCGGGTCCAGACCGGGCGGCACCCGATTCTAGGATTGTGAAATTTTGGGCCGTCACAAGGCCTAGTTTGTAGGAGCTGGGATCGTCACAGAAAACTCAAAGCCTTCTTACAAGGAGAAGAAAACTCAAAGTCTTTTGACAAGGAGAGGAAAAACTCATTTTCATTTAGCAAAAGAATAAAAGAAAATATGATAGAGGAGGGGCCACCGACGTAGATCGAGCAGCCATCACCGGCAGCCCAAAATCGCAGCACATGATGAAGTCGCTTATTAAAAAAAATGTTAACATTTTAATATTAACAAATCTATTTTAGGAAGATGCTAAAATGATACTCCAAAGTCATATCCAAAGTTACACCGAGGTGATATGACGTGCAAGCCCCGTGTGGAAATGGGTGTGCATATAGTTTTCGATATATAAAGTGTGAATCCCAAAGTGCGCACGAAGGGTTCTCAAGGACGTAGACACAAACACCATGTCACTGAGTGTGGCTTTAGATGACTTTAGGGTGTTATTGTAGCATTTCCCTTATGTTAATGTTTTGATTTCGAGTAAATTATAATCTTGATCAAATTTTTGCCCTAAAAATTGATGATTTGGCAATTGAAATTCTTTTTCAACATACTATTTTTAAAATATTTTTAATTGCCGTATTCAAAAAAAATATATACTTTTAATTGCCATATCATTAATTTTGGGCTAGCAGCCTAACAGTGGTTTTAAAAATATTTTTAAGTAGTACCATTCACGTGGCAGTTTTTAAAATATTTTTAATTGCCATATCATCAATTTTGAAGCAAATTGTGATCAATGATAGATCTTACCCAACATCAAGACATTATGAAAGATTTTGTGACGTTGAAAGGAGATTTTATAAAGTTGAAAGATTAGGACAGAATCGCTAAAATCCTCAGATAGATTAGTCTATTAATTTATACCTTACATGCGTATACCAGCATAAATAATCAATAATTCAGTACTACTATAACAGGGAGCATAAGTTGGCCAAGTAATCTGACCAAACGAGTCATGTTATGCGATAAATTATGGACCCCGTCAAGTACACTCCACAGTTTACTTAGTACACCTCAATTATAAGTGACACCCCACATTTTTACCAAAATATCCCTTCATCCAAACTTAAGTACCCAACGCCAAAACTTTGGTCGAACATCTATTTTAGGTTCCACGACATATGGTCAAGACTTATCCTCTAAGCTCGGTGTTACCCAACCAAACCTCTTTAGTGAGATTTAGTTGATAACTACAACCCTAAAAGTTCGGTAAATTCTGACCAACTTTCTAATTAAAAATTTGGCAAGTTGTGACAGACTCTCCAGCTAGAGGTTCGGTGAGCTCTAATCGACTTTTCAATAAGAGATTCGGATCTGCAAGGGCGAACCACTCGATGCTTACAAATCACAAGAAGAGTATGTAGAGGGATGATGACGGAGTGCACAAAACGAGAGGAAAGTGTAGTGGGGTGCACTAATCACAGTGAGGAGCATAAGAGTCATTTTGTAGTAGGATTGACCTTTTTTTTAAGTTTGACGTTTTTCTAGAGGTGCACTAAGTAAACAATGTGTGCACTTAGCCAGGCTCTAAATTTTTTTTTTGAATAGAAATTGAAATTTCATTAATAACAGGACCAAACATAGAATCAAGTACATTAATTCGCTAATCCTATTTGTGCAAACAAACTGCCATTAATTTGATTTTTTTCGAAATTAAAACTGACAATCAAGGACTGCTCTTTACAACGTTGAAACTCATGACAATACACAAACGTACTAGAACCACAAAATGAATAACAAAACTTCTCAATAAGAAGACAAATCAAAGATTTATAACTAGGGAAGAAAATTAACTATAAAGTAAAAATTAAAAAAAAATCAATCCAATGCGCCACACAATTCCACGTAACATCGTTGATAAAGATGCATTGCAACAAAAATAAACCGATCTTCACAAATCTGATTAGATCTGTTGTTTATTAAATGAACAAAGAGCAAAATAGATTTGATTGAAACCACCGCCTACCATTGAGAGAATCGACAATGGTTCAAGAATAAAAATTACAAAAGTGAATAAAAAAAATAAATTTTAAAGTTTTGGAGAGGAGGGGCTGTTCTTCCGAAACTTGTAATTGGCCCACTGTTTTTAGCCGGGCCTAAATTCTTTAGTGTGCAGTTCACAAACCCAGACGGCAACGCCACAAAGCCGGTTAACAAATTGTTGCACGCAACAATGCACCATTTAAAAATTAATTTACATCAAATCTGAAATAGCATATTACACTAACATGTAAAGATTTTTGTGGCATAGTTAAACGTTTTTGACATAAAATACTCGCAAGAAAAAAAAAATCTCTCAAATTACTATATAATAGAGAGATTTATACCAACTGGTCCAAATTAGTTAGTTGGGTAGGTAAAAAGAAATTATTGTATAGAGAAAAGTTGGAAAATGCTTTTGTAGCCCAAAACACTTGCTAGCGTCCCTTGATTTTCGCTGAAATGTAAGTGTGCACACATCTCAATGCACATCGAAGGGGCGCCAACAAGTATGTATCTTTTCTTTTTTGGATTATAATACCAGGGTCTAGTAAAGTTATAATAGAGAAATTCAACAAGTTATTGGGAATTACCAAGTCAGTTTCTTTTTTGTCCAAGTCTTGAGTTACATAGCCTATTGAATAATAAATAATCATTTGTACATGTTTAGACCCTCTATGGTTAATTGGTATATCTATCTAGAAAGTCCATCAAATTGAACAAGAAGATATACAAAAATTAAATTCCAGTATACTGAAATTACTGAAAAAAACAACATCAACATCATAATCGATAATATCGGATGAAACAGAAAACCATGGATGGATAATTAACTGTGCCAGTACGTTAATCCCCTAAATGAAAGTGACAAATAAAATGTATTGATTCAGAGAGCACAATGAACCATATATTGGAAGTACATTGAAAATGTAAGATTACTTCCATCACAATTATCTAGTTCAATTTCTAGTATATAAACCCTGGACTTGTTATCAGCAGTTCACCAAATTAACTCTGAACTGAAAGATAAAAAGAGAAAAAAATGAAGAGAAATACCATACTTGTTTGTGCTTTAGTTCTCGTAGTCTCAGTAGTCGGTGGAGACTGCGCAAGAATCGCCATACAGTCATGCCAAATGAGTGGAAAAGTGAGGGGGACAAAACCACCACCAGGCCAATGCAACACAGAAAACGACTCGGATTGCTGCAAACAAGGAGAGCTCTACCCTGTGTACAAGTGCTCCCCTCAAGTGACTGGAAGTACGAAAGCAATTTTAACAATCAACAGTTTCCAGAAGGGAGGAGACGGCGGAGGTCCATCGGAATGCGACAACCATTACCATTCAGATGACACTCCTGTTGTGGCACTTTCAACTGGATGGTTCAACCACCTGCAAAGATGCTTTCACAACATTACAATCAGTGGTAATGGGCGCAGTGCCGTCGCTATGGTGGTCGACGAGTGTGATTCCACTGCAGGTTGTGACAAGGACCATGACTATCAACCCCCATGTCGTAACAACATTGTGGATGCCTCTAAAGCAGTATGGAAAGCCTTGGGCGTGGATGAGAGCAACTGGGGTGAACTAGATATCACTTGGTTTGATGCATAAATTAGTCTAGCTACTATGTGATACCATTAAGAATAACAGTTTGTATACATGTTTCAGTTCTGTCATTGATGTTACTATCAATGTTTATTAATGTAAAATTCATAATACGTTAATAAGTTTGCAATATTCATGCCATAGAACAGTAAACAATATTTCTCAAGAAAAATGGAGAGAGAAAGAAAGATAGAGGAAAAAAATATATTAAAAGAAACAAATGCAACAAAACTCAATCTGTTCTAGTTCAGTAATTAAGCTTGTATATATTTCTCGAATGGAATGTACCAAGTTGTGAGATTTATAAAGGTTGTACTTCCGGTAAACCAAGATAGGATACATATAGATATCAAGCTAACTAATTGAAGGAAAGCTATCATCACATAATAATAGAATCCAGGTTCCATACTCATTCTTAATCTTAAATATGTGAAGAAAACCTGAGATTAAAAAGTCCAGAACATTACACTAAATTACAAATATTGACACACAAACATACCATGTCTATGACCAAAGTTAAAATATTTTGCATCTCATTCTAGACAATCAAAAGAGAAAACAAAACGCTTTCTTCCAAGAAATTAATTTCACTAGTGATTGCAAGAATCAACTGATTACAGAATTCCCTCCTTGAAAACAGTTTGTTTGAAACCCCATCAATCCTTGCCTTCAAAAATAAAACTCACACACTCCCATTATCTTGACAAGTCAATAACTCTGGAACCAAGAAAATCAGCCAGACTAGAATTTGAAGTAAAGAATATGAACCATAGTTGCACATCACTTCCCAACCGTGTCACCCATTACATAACAAAGCAACAAAGAACTTTACTAACTATAAGAACAAGGCAAAGTCTAGATCAAACCTAAGACAAATGAGCGCCATGATTCGTGACGTTGTTCGAGTAGTAAAATCAGGTGATTGCACCAATTGTTATTGCTGCAGATGCTACTTTTGTCATGTTTACTCTCATTTGATTTGGTTCTCCATGTCCCTCAGCCCTCAAGAGTATTAGAGTTCACTAAAGAAGATCAAGAAGAAGCAGTAATACTACCAAAAAGGAATTAAAGATGATGAAACAGAACAGAAGTACAGAAATGAGACACGTGACCAGTAAAACTTCAAGTTGATAGCACCTTGTGCATTTCCTGGTTAATGTCATGTGAAACTGACGTAAGAATGCTGAAACACCAACTCCATGTTTTACTTTTCCACGCTTCACATCCAACATTTACATTTAACAAAAGAACTAACAGCAGATGATTGAAAAGACAATACTACTAACAGTCTCCATTGAGTATTATAGTCAAGACGGTATATAAGAGGGACTTCTTTGTGTAAACTGTATCCTATTAACAGCCTTAAAAGGTTATTAACAAGAGTACATACAGAGAGAGAATATGAAAAGATATCAAGTAGTTTTTTTTTTTTGGTTTCCCATGTTGTGTCCGGTGCCAACCGCACTGACTAATCCACGCTCAGGCACTATCAGGCCCCATATGGGGGGCGGCCTTCCCAACCCAGTTTTTTCCATTCACAAGACTCAAAACTCGAGACCTTTCTTAAGGGAACCAAGTCCTTTACCACTTGGGCCAACCGGTTGTTGGTAGATATCAAGTAGTTCAAGTTACCATCACATTACTTAATGTGCTTAGGTTAGTTATTAGCTCAGTGGATTCAAAATCTCTCTTTGAAGAACTTGGGCTAGTAATATAAGATTGCAGATTCTTCAAAGGCTAGATTTGTCTTTGGGCCATCAGGATTCAGGACACCAGAAATTTCAATGGACGTGTTATTTTGGATGCACAGAAATATTGCATGAAGAAAATAAAATGCTCTCCGTTGCACTGATAAATCAGTCTCGGAAGATTTGATTGAGGTGAAAAATGGAACAAACATCACGGTGACCAAGAGATAGAATTACCAGCAAAGCATTACATCATGTAAACTTTCTCAGCAAAAGAAAAGTAGGAGAAGAATAGTGATAAATCATAAAATCTGAATTTTGCAGAACGAAAGTGGAGACGAGAAGTGATACTTCGTAATCACAAGGGTACGAGGGAAGAAGAAGACGAACAACTCTTCTATTGTGCTCAATTTAGTGCAATTGATGGTGAGCTTTCCAAACCATTTGAATCCCTCCTAATTAATGCGTCCCAAGTTAGCTTTGATCTACCCCTACCTCGTTGAATTTCTGTACGAGGGAAGAATCTATCAAGTAACTGTGTCTACCAAATAAAGCCTTCACAGATATGTCTCTACCACTTCATCAGTTCTAATACAATATCCAAACCAAAATTAGACGTTACACGCTATGTTAAATAACATACATCAAACATCAATTCTACAGTGAAAGACTCCCAAATAAACTTGGCTTGAATCTATACTCAGATTAGTTGACCACAAACATAGCCATCAATCATAAGCATTCAAGACATGAATTGAATCAAATATGAATCAAAAGTGTATGAAATCGAATCATAATTGAACCCCATCTCCACAGAAAGCAAAAGATTCAGAGAATTTGCGCAAAGAATTCAAAGTTCCCAATTAGAGGAAGAGCAAAAACAGCTCTTTTCATTGCATTATTCTGATGTAACAATCCAAAAGTACAAGTTAAAAATTTGCATCGATTACTCCAACTTAGACAAAAGGCATAACCTTACATGCTCTAACAGCAGAACCAAAGATAATTTAACCAACAAACACAATAAGGAATAAACCGTACAGCTCAAATTGCATTACAAGAATGAACTCGGCTATAAGCGAATTAAGCAAACAAAAGCAATGCCGATAAACAACACAAGGAGGGAGATGGATGGAGATCAATTACCATTAACCACCTCGCATTACCATCATTGTTTAACATTCTCCAAGTACCAGTTATATGTATCAACCAGTCCTTCCCTAAGCGAAACCTTTGGCGCCCACCCCAACTCCCGCAACTTTGAGCTATCCATCAGCTTCCTCGGCGTCCCATCGGGCTTCGTGGAATCCCACACAATCTCCCCCTCAAACCCCACAACCTCCTTCACCAACTCCGCCAACTCCTTAATCGAAACCTCGCTCCCACTCCCCACATTCACATGCTCCAACCCACTATACCTCTCCATCAAAAACACAACCCCATCCGCCAAGTCATCCACATGTAAGAACTCCCTCAGCGGCCTCCCACTCCCCCACACCACCACCTCCTTCGCCCCCCCGGCCTTCGCGGCGTGAAACCGCCGCATCAAGGCCGGCAACACGTGGGAATTCTCATTATCGAAGTTGTCATTTGGACCATACAGATTCGTGGGCATCGCCGACACCGCATCCCAATTGTACTGCAGCCTGTACGCCTGGCACATCTTGATACCGGCGATCTTCGCCACGGCGTACCACTCGTTGGTGGGCTCCAGCGGCGCCGTCAACAGCGCGCTCTCCCTGATCGGCTGCGGCGCGTGCTTGGGGTATATGCAGGAGGACCCTAGAAAGAGCAGTTTTTGGACTTTATTGGCGTTTGCGGCGTGGATTACGTTGGTCTGGATCTTGAGATTGATGGAGATGAAGTCGGCAGGGTAGCTGTTGTTGGCGTGGATGCCGCCGACCTTCGCGGCGGCGAGGATGACGAATCGGGGGCTCTCGGAGGCGAAGAAGGAGTCCACGTGGGATTGGATGGTGAGGTCGAGGTCGGAGTGGGAGCGGAGGAGGAGGTTGGTGAAGCCGAGCTGGTGGAGCTTGCGGACTATGGCGGACCCCACCAGCCCGCGGTGCCCGGCCACGAAGATCTTCGCGGATTTGTCCGCCATGAATGCGGAGGTCTTCTCGGTCGACATTTTGGCGCAGAGTGAACGATCTAGGGTTTTGGTGAGAGGGACAGAGGGGGAGAGAGTTTCAGTGATAGTGTGCGGTGGGAGTTGCGCATCTCGATGTTTTTTTATAGCATGGTACTTTAACCTCGAGTTTTTTTTTATGATTTTGGTCCTTAAAACTTTTATTAGTGTACATTTGGGGGGATTTCAAAAAGTAAGGTTGTTTTTCTTTAAAATTCATTAAATAAGTTAAATTTTTGTAAAATTACAAAAGTAATGTATTCTGGCTTTAGTATAGGCGTGATTGGGCTGATGTAAACTGATGTGGAACGAATGACGCCTTTACAAAAGGTGTCATTAGTTAGGGGAGAGGGTGGTATCGTTGACGTGGTACGCGCCACGTCAATTAGTGACGGGGCACCCCGTCGTCATAGGAAAAAAGAGAGAAAATAAAGAGAAAATGGAAAAGAAAATCCATAAAAATAGGGAAAAATATGGAAAAATAGTATTTTGACCAAATAAATAGAATTTGAGGATTTTATATGGAAAATGAGAAATTCAAAAGTCGGGGGAGACTTTATACTGAGGTTTTACCTCGAAAAATGTAAAATTGACATAATATGTCAAATTGAAGCTAATTCAATGATAAATGGTAATAGGTATAATTCGGGTGATAATTTGATTTGTCGAGTGTTATTGGAGCTAAGCGGGGTTTGGATTTCGGGGTTGCAATGCGAATTGAGGTATGTAAAACCCAGTTGAACACCACTGTTGCATTTACTTATTCTACTTGTCAATCTAAATCTAATTGTGATGGGAACAGTAGCGTTTCGGTGGTTTTTCGGTGTGTGGGGTTTGTTCTTCTCAAATATATTTGGTGACTAGGATACAGTCAGCGAGGTCATTGGAGTAGGGTATGACCGGGCCATTGATCCTAGCTTCACTGGCGGTATTCATTGCACACCCATTTGTTATCTTCGTGTTGGTATTCATGCATTCCCTTTTGAGTAGTTGCCTGCGTTATTTCCTTGATAATTGCATGATTATTTAACATTGCTTATTGGTTTCCATTTATGTTCATAAATTGAAATGCCTGGTGCTTTTCCTTGGGATTTTACTTACTGGACTCGTTATCTGGTTTTTGTGATAACTGAGTGCAGATCCTAGTACCAGCAAGGGTAAGGAGGTCGTTGGCGATTACATCTGACTTACCACTTCAAGACTTGCTAGTACGTGTGTTGATACATATATGGTTTTGATATTCTGTAGTATTTTGGGGATGGGAAACTTGTTATTATTGTTCCTGTATAAAACACTGTTTCAGCTAATCGCATGTATGCATGTACAGTCTGGGGTTCCACTATAAGTGCACTAATCCATACTATATTAAAGTAGTTGACTGTATTAAGGTCTTCCGCTGTGAAATGGTAATATATGGATAAAATGATATGAAATTCAGGAACATCACTTCACAGAGTATATGTGGATATAGTGATAGCTGAGGTGGATGGATGAGTGACGTGGCAGGTACTTCTGAAGCATAGGCTGGAGAGGTATCTGTTGTACGGGGCGACCCTGGAAATTGGGGCCGCCAATATATAATATATATATATATTCATTCTAAATTCATATTTACGGTTTTAGGGTTTAATACATTCATATATTACACTAAACCCTAAATTAATATCTGCAACAATACAGAATTCATATATCCTAAACCCTAAATTCATATACAATGAATTTATACATTCCTAATTCATTCCGGTTGGTGGTTGGTTAATACATTCCACGGCACCAATGAATTCATACATTCCAAACATTCCAATAGAATTTAATCAAATTTGAATACATATACTCAGTGTATCAATAATTGTCTCTTTCCATATCAATACAAAAAATAAAAAAAAAATCAAATAGGAGAACACAAAATAAGTTTCCAAAAAAACCATCATAAAAATACACTCCATCCATCATATATACCATAGTTTCCTGCAAAAAAAAAAGAAAAAGAAAAATAAAATAAGTTAAACTTTGAGGTATACAAAATTGATATTCACATATATAAAAGTCATATATTTTATGGAAAATAACCTATAATAAAGAACAAATCATATTTATTTCAATACAAAAGAAAAAATAAATATAAATTAGTAAAATTAATTAACAGTTAGCATATATATTCAATATCACAAATATGAAAACACAAAATAAAAGATGTTAATATAGTTTGAACAAGTTTTTTTTGTGTAGAACCAATTAAAACACAAAATCACAAAATCATTCTTAACAAATGTTCAATGTAGACCTAAAACAAACATTCTATTTAGAAGTAAAACCTTTTTGAGTCTCCCAATTCAATATTCAAATAAAGAATACAAATAGAAAAAACTAGTGAATAACAAACATTACTCCAATAATCTCGACTCAATATATGGTTTACATGATTTATGTTTCTATAATGGTTCCTAATAAATTCATAAGATTTATAATGGTTCCTAATAAAAAAAACTTATAAGTATCAAGTAAAAAATGAACTAAAAAAATCTAACCTTTTTATATGTTGTGAAAAAGAAATCATCATTCATTATCCTCGGTCGTTGAGTCATTGTGAGCAGCATCATCATCATCAACATCATCTTGCATTTTTTGTGCAGCAGATCTCTCCATGAAACCCTGTTCCATGCGATGTAACTGTCCTTGCATTTCAAGCAATTGCTCGCGATTTACAGACGTGTCATTAACCATCTTTAGTATCATTGCTTGCATCTCCTTGAATTCCTTCTTGAATTGGTCAAATGGCTCATCATCTGCAAATATAGGACAAGAAGATCCAGCTTCATCATGTCTAAGCATCTTAGACCCTGACGGTGTCCAACCAAGACCAAATTTTCGGCCTTTATCATTTCGCTGCACAATCTCCAAATATAATTCTGTTTCATCAATTGGAGTGTCAGGCTGCAACTGTGAAAACTCTCTGGTCCTTTTGTGTATAGCCGTCTGTATTAAGAATTTAAACATTGACAAGTCATATAAGTCATTGATACCTATAATTAACAAAAAACAGTTATGGTCAAGTGGTTTCTTACGGCAATCGCCTCTGCTCTCGGATCCAAGAAAGTGATGCCATCATGATCCCTTGTATGGAGATATAAACATAAATCCAAAGCAGTCGGCTTTAGACCGAGTTTCTTCTCCTATAAAATATGTTTAACTTAAAATTAAGTTTGAAACTTATATGAATCTAATGTATACATATGTATGTATGTATCTATATATGTATGTCCCAAAACATACCAGTCCCAACGAATGCTCATAGATGGATATGGCTCCACCTCCGTGCACAGATGAACCCGAACCAGGTCCCCCCACCTCTGATCTCTGATTTCGGCTCGCTTGTTCTGACTTTGCTTTATATTCTGGAGTAGACCGCATCTTCTTGTAATGCTCAAAAACCTCCAGAGATACATGTGCTGGTTTTGTCGGCTTCCTCACCATCTTACTAACAAAGTCAGCGTAACGAGTGGCAATCTGCATGTCGTACAAATGTCGACCATAGCGGCATCCGATCGTCTCCAATCGAAATGAGTCTTGTAATAATAGAAAGTCAAGTCTTCAACATATGCTAAGTAAAAGAAACTTAATTTTTTTATTTAAAAATCTCTTACCGCCCATTTGTTAAAATATTGCTCCTTGATATGGTTGGGAACCGTATCCCAACAGTAGCCATACTTATGTAAATCAAATTTATATACCAGCGTCATTTGCTTTGACAATTCGGATGACAGATGCAAGAAAATACCACTACATTTTTACAAAAAAAAAGTTAGACCAATATTATAGTAAGTTCATTAAACGTAAGTATATATACGTAATAATATTTCATTGACTTACAATTCTTTCATAGTTTTTACGGTCAAAAACACCCGCCCCGCGCCTCAATCATCATTACTTCTACGTCTCGGGGCCCTAGCTGGCTCATCGCTTTGTTGTGATCTACGCGAGGCACCACTAATAGACGGCTCACTCGAAGGGTGGCTTGAAGTATTGGGCGAATGTGATGCATGCTCGACATGATCATGACTCCTCGATGGGGAGGCATGCATACTAGAGTCGAAGGAAGCGGTCGGAACATGCTGGTAGTCCTGCTAATGGGAGGGAGATGCGTGGGTAGATTCTCTAGAAGTAACGCGACCAGCGATAGGTGGAGGGAGTTGCGACGCCAATTGAGAGGAGTAAGCCTGTAGAGTGGTTGGATCATCGGGGCCAAATAAAGATGGGTCCGATGGCTGAAGGAGAGGGGCTTGGTGGGGGTGTTGCGCATAAGGCGGACGAGAATACTGATATAATTGTGATTGATGGTGTTGCTGAGAAAGCAGTTGTTGGACAAAAAGTTGTTGATGGTAAGCTAATTGTTGTTGAGCAAGCTGTTGCGGAGTGAGTTGCTCTTGACGCTGCTGGGGCTCAGTATCATCAGCGGGAGATTGTACTAGCGAACGATCCAAGTCGCGAGATGGACGATCTCTGCGACCACCGAATTGTCTGCTGGATCGTCCACCAGATCCGTCCCCAGATGACGATGCATAATTTCTGCCTGACATGACTTTTTTAAGGTTCAAGAGTAAGTTAGAAACAAATGTAAATGTCATAATCAATTATTACGAAATGAACAAATAAATTTGTAACTAAATTTACTAATTAGGTTTGATTTCTTAAACCTACTTAAGTGAGTATGTCATGGTTTGTTGTCACTATTTTCACCAACCACTACTTTATCTATTCAAAAATGACTCCGTATAGAATTGTAAAGGCATATGGACAAGATAATAGACTAATCAAGTCGAGTCCATAGTCTCATTCATAAACTCTCTAATCCTAATAGCTTGCTATTTAAAGCTCATTTACCATTAAAAACATCAAATGAAGACATAGAGCACACGAAAGGATTCAATGAAAGCATCAACAAAACAATATCATGATGAACAAGTTCAAAGAGTGAAGATTATTAACAAATATAATTATATTAGAGTACAAAGGCACCATATAGTCACAAAGACTGCCAATCAATCAGTAATAAAAGGAAATGAAATGCAATTCAAAGTATCATCAGGTATACTGACTTTTTTCACGTAGTATTCCTAGTCCAATAGGCCTCTCGTCACCCAAACTCTCGCAAACGGACTCATATATATCTCTCGAAGTTTACTGGTGTCAATCTAGGTTATATTAGATGTACTTAGTCTTTAAATTAAATGTTGATACTATCCGACACCAAAACGACCCAAAAACATTTATACAAATGACCATTATACGGATAAGCCTCGTCTTTTGGCCCATTTTAAAAAATTTATGACTAAATTTTGAAAAAATAATGATTTTAGGTTGGTCCTCTCTGTCTTAGTTTTCCGAAACTATAAGGAACGCACAATTCTGATTAAAAACGAGAGAGATATGATACTTTTACGACAATAACTTAAAACTGTTTTTTTTAAGTGTGACCAGAAAATTTGTACAATTTATTTCTCCTAAACCATAGCTCCAAAAATCATAATTTTTTTAATGAAGTCTAAAATCATACTTAAGAACATCATACTAAAATATGAACTCAATCCAATAAGAAATAATTGAGTTATTCCTTAAACAATAAGGCATTATTAAAATAGTGAAGTCCAAAAAATTCAGATTCAACATCAAAATTGCAGAGGGTTTTTGGATAGAAAAACGCTTGAATTTCTAAATTTTTTAGTAGGACAAAATTGTTCCATTTTGAGTTATCTTTCAAGTGGCATTGGAATCACCTAATTTGGAGTTCAGATGAGTGAGTTATGCTTAATTTACAGATATTAGGTCAAAAACTTAACATGCATTCTCATTCATTTCAAAAACCTAATTTTTGAGCAAAACTTGAAAAATTCGAAAATAAAAGTTTAAAACTAAAACTAATGCTCTTATTTGATCATAGACCACTCTTCAAACACTTTGAAATTGGTTTCTCACGAAAGCCCTATGATCTAATGCTCAAAACCCTTAATTTTTATGTAAATAAGTGGATAGGAGCATACCTTAAGGTTGATGCTTGATTGTATATAACTAGATCGCTTTCTTGATGATGAATAACCTCCTAAGGACTACAATTTCTAGCAAATAAAAGTCCCCAATAGCTCTGAATTTTTTTTTTCATTTTTGTATTGAAAACAACATGCAAATGTCAAGCAAATAAGCTAGGAGTTTGTATTTATAGTTCTTGGCTTTCATCCAAATGTACAACCCCATCTCCATGATATCTAAGGGACCCTAAACACTCCTATCAACCCACTCATAAAAAGGTATGATGCAGTTCTATCGATGTCGACGTTGCTCCTCCGTGTGGCAAACCGGTCGTACTCTATTTCGATGTGGATTTCTCCGTGCTTGTACGTCCGGCTGAGTCTGTTGAGCTCGATGACTCGACTGAACTTCTTCCTCGTGTTGGCTCGATTGACCTCCACTACTAGTGCTATCAAAGATAGGGAGTTGAACCATTCCAACATACTGACTTCCTGTATGTGGTAGGGTGAAAGGAACATGAGGTGGCATGCCTAATAAGGGTCTGAATGAGCCATCTCCACTATATGGAATATTGAAGTTATAATATGGCGGAGTAAATGGACTTGGCATGTATTGAGGCAATGAACCATGTATTGAATGTGTAGGCATTCTATGGTCCATGTACGAAGATGATGGCCCAGGAGCATATGGATCAAAATGATATGGATGAACACTCATGCTCGGTGTCCTAGGCAAAAACATATGAGCATCCGGTTGTGTTGGGGGCGGCAAAGGAGAGTACCCATAAGAAGAAGGGCGGGTTAGAGGTGGCGAAGGAGAACGTCTGTTGCTCTCACC
This sequence comes from Stephania japonica, assembly GCA_039657345.1. NCBI lineage: Eukaryota > Viridiplantae > Streptophyta > Magnoliopsida > Ranunculales > Menispermaceae > Stephania > Stephania japonica. Next base: position 42,508,670 of record CM077559.1, read on the forward strand.
AACAGTCTCTGACGTTCTTGGTGTTGGACGAGTTGGAGGTGGTGGAGAAGAACGTATACTGCACTCACCCAGAGTCTGAGTCGTTGTTGTTTTTCTTCTCCTCTCTCTATCTGCTAAGCTTTGATCCTCTTCTTGTTGTTCTTCCTCTTCTTTTTGAGATGCTTATGTGACGGCCCCAATTTTCCCGTGCAATTGGGTACGCCCGGCCTAGACCCGTGTAGGCCCCAAATCATCACTTGGCAACCTGACGAGCCTAGTCAGCCTTCAAGTTATTCAATTTAGTAATTTATGAGAGTTATTGCATTTATACACAGAGGAAGACTAAAACAATTATAACAAAGGGAAATAACTCAATCAAAGGGAAATTAGGAATTCTATAAGTGTGGAAAACCCCGGGTATTCATGTACAATTCGATATGCATATATATATATGATACCAGTCTCATAAAAGAAATATCAAGTTCAATAATCCCAACAATATAAGTATAAAACGATATACACATCAGCAAAAACATAAACATCTACTATGGAGTCTCTCTGATGTCGCTGCAAATCCTCAAAATATATCACCTAGGCAGGGCCTCTTGCCCTTGCTGCTCTCCACTCTATCTGCACTCACCGTCACAAACTAGACAGTGAGTAACTAAATAAAATTGCTAGTAGTACCAGAAGAATGTAATAGTAATTTATGATTATAACAAGAAAAACAGTTTAAGTATCATGTCGAAATGAAATAAATGGAAAGTAAATAAATCAAATGTATGATAAAGAGACTGATAGATAAGCAATCGATATTTGCATGTTCTAAGATTCAAAAGGAGGCCCATGAGTGGTCTATTTCACAGCAATACGACAAAGATCTCGCAAGATCTCCCCGGGCAATATCGCAACACTAGCGCAGCGTGAAATCGAAAGGCATCTTAACACCTCTCGAATCCAGTACCCGGTACACACATCACTAGGGGTGGTCAATTACCCCTGCAGAGGGTACCCTCATTGTCCCAGCTAGTGCGGGACCACATGATACCTTCGAGACACACACTCATGCCAAGAACATACAACCAAGGAAACAGAATGGAATATCAAGCAAAGGATCAATGCAACAATAGTAATAAATAGAGGATGTATAAATCACATGTTATTTTCTTACTGGTCTACTAACGTACATATATACGAGGCATGCATGTACTTACCTGATCTAGCGTGACCTGGTACTCACTCCGAGACTCTAACGCACTTCCCGTGTTTCTCGACTACCCGACAATGGTTTAAGTCCCAAATATAGGTTTAATATTAGTGTTTAGTTTTTAGATGATTCTCATAAAATTTGTTTCAATTCCTTCAATTAATGTAACCCATACTATCGTTGATGTCCTTTATACACTGGTTAGGCTCTTGTTCGGTCCATGTGTTAAGCCTATATCTACCTAAGTAGGCTCAATATGTGAACAATTATTGGGCCTGGACATATGGGCTCATTATTACATTTTATGTATTTGTTTTGGGCCTTAAGTTGTGTCTATCATATTAAACTCTTATTGGGTTTTACACAACCCATATACACACCAATCGAGACTTGTTATGGACCTATATTAAAATGAGTGGATTGGGCCCTTGTTGGGCCTTATTACTATGTCCATATTCATTTAAAACAAATGTCTATACTTATAATCTTGTTTACTTATTCTCAAACCTACAATAATATACATTATGGTCACATACACACAATTGATGAGTACACCCCACTGGTGTGCACACTAATACTTCACACCCCGCTATTTTGTGCACACACACCCCGCTGTTGTGTGCACCCCACTGTGATTTACCATGTTCACATGCATTAGTACATCACTTTATTACTTAAAACTATGTTATATACACATTTTCACCATGCCCACCATATACAACTGTTATGTACACCCACTGTGGTGTACACACACACTGATGTGTACACCCCACTGTGGTGTACACACCCACTGTTGTGTACACCCCATTGTGGTGTACACACAATGTACACCCCTTACACAATATTCACACCCCAAAACAGTTTCCATGCAAACCGAATCCCACATCTATACATCTCATACAAACAGTCCCACTAAAGTGCACACACCCACACCCCAACTGGGGTGTGCACATACACAGCCACACCCCCATACATATAGAACAGCCACCCCACACACACACACTCACCAAAACTGTCCACATAACTCCCACCCAACCAATTACACATACACACTTCAAAACCAAAACCGTCCCACACAAATCACCCACATCCTTAAAACTGTTGTGTACACCACTGTGGTGTACACACACACTGTTGTGTACACCCCACTATGGTGTACACATAGTGGTATGTACACCCCGCTGTCCCCAAACAACAAAACAACCACAAAATTGACAAAAAAACAGTGGCAAAATGAACAACGAAACAAGGGAGGTAGAGAGAGAACCGTGGGAGGGACACTCACTTAGGCTTCTCCGGTGGTCGTCCGTAGTCGCAGCAACGAGGAGGGTGGCGGTGGTGACCGGTCAGGCGAGAGGAAGTGGCTGGTATAGCGTGAGGTAGAGAAGGACGTAAGCATGGAACCAAAAGTGAGAATGAGTGAGAGAGAGAGAGAACACGAGAGAGAAAGTGAGTACAACACTCACCTGCTCCGGTGATGAGGGAAGAGACAGTGGTGGTGGCTGTCCAGCCAAGGGAGGAGCAGTCGAGAGTGAACGTGAGAGAAGATGACCGAGAGTGCGTGAGTGAGAAAATGAGAGAGGAGATGAGGGAGGCGTCGTCCCGGTCTCCGGCCACCTCTGGCCTGGTCGGAGATGCAGTGGCGGTGCACGGCAGTGGGGGAGTGAGTGGGGAGGGTGAATAGTGGCGGCCAAGTTGGAGAAGAAGGTGAATAGTGTGTTAGGGTTTTAGGTTTGGTTTGTTTTTATAACAATGAGTTAGGCCGAAATGACCCTTTTGCCCTTGATTTTTAAACTTGCCCAACACTTGGACAGCTACCCTTATGAGTCATTTGGCTCATACTCCTAATCTAATTCATGTACACATCTATATGACCATCCAATGGTCCTCCTCACTCAAGTGTGTCATTTTAACAATCCTATCCGTATTAACCTATTAAATCAACCTTATTAAATTATAAATAGGGTCACACAATTTCTCGCCTACTCGGTGCACCGGGCCCCGCGCCCGACACGCTTTTCGAGGCGGTCCCACTCTTGGGATTTGAATAAATTCCCTCATGCTTTTGTTATACTTTATTGTTATAATTTTATTTCCTCAACTTAGGTCATGTTTTTCATTTGACTTTGTTTATTAATAATGTCCGCTAATACGGTTCCCGAAAACCCCATTTAACTAGGCGCCATCTCACTCAATTAAAATATAGCCCAAACGGCTCGAGACCCGTAGAATACTATAATATTAATACACAAAGTCAAAGAATCATAAAATTACCTCGGCGTCGACTACCGAAGTTTGAAATACCATCCAGTATCCACGTAGCTGGGTCACAATCCTAACACGTGTAACACAAGTCAGTTAAAAATTCGGGGTTGTTACAGCTTCGTCATCTATATCCGGCTCAACTACATTTTCATCATTCCACAGAGTAGTCCTTTGCCGTTCATCCTCATCTAAGATTCTGGTGTCTTCATGTAGAGTAGCCATGCTTTGTTCGACCCCGTTATCAATGAACACTCGCTCCAATTGATGCACAAATGTAGACTGATATACAAAAAAATGCAGTGTTGGTTAACAATTTTAAATATGACTCATGAGGATAACAACATTATAGTTTCAAGGTTACTGAGAATTCGCGTAGAGCCCCGTCATGTCCAATGTATCGCCTGGTGATAGATTTGTACCACCTCATGTACTCTTGCTGATCATGTTCCCCTTCTTGTTCTATCAAGGCTATGGTATTACTACGATTTTCCCACAACTCTATATATCTTCTGTGATACACTGCCCAATTTTCTTGAGGGTGTCCTCTCAATTGGCGCGGTGCAGACGTATGTCAAAATCACAGTGAGGTGGCACGACTGTGTCAGCCCAAACTGTCTCATGACCCTTTCCGGTCTATGCCACTCAACTATATGGAAACAAATTAAAGGACACGTCGAACGCCAGCTCCCATGACCTTGAGTACATAATTGTGGAAGTGACTCGATGACATCAGCGTATGGTTGCCACTCTACGGATTCTCCCTCTACGTGTCAAGTGCATCACGAAATGATGATAAAACGTGTGTGGCAGTCCTAGTTATCGAAAATGCAACTATCTATCTGTATACAAAACAATAAATTTGTCGTAAATTAAAAAGACGCAATGAATTATTAAAAATAACATGAGAAACATTTTTATTACCGATATCCCAAAGGAACGTCATTGGGCATGTATACTCCATCACATGTTCGAGGTCGACCTCTAGGAACAGGCATGCGCCTTGGTGCTATAAATGGAAATCTATCCCAGGCCCATAGTTGTATAAGAATTGTCGCACCAGCGACCTCGTGTGCACCAGAGCGAGATCCACGACACAACTCCCTGTATAAATATGCCAAACATGCACTTCCCCAACTATGCTGTCCAGCTGTTTGAAGGTCCTCGAGCAACGGAAGAAACATCAAATGTACATATTGATTCGACTTGTCAGCGAACACACAACCACCAATAAGTTGTAGAATGTATGAACAAACATAACGTCGAACCATTTCCTCATTGTTGTCATCCTCTATAGGTGACACATTGTCTTCGAGCCGTGAAACACAAACTCTATTACCAGAAAAGTGAAGTGGTTCAGGTCTTGCACCAAGTAGTCTTTCACACACCGCGAAATAGTCGACATCTGCGCTTCCAGTCACAGGCATACCATTAATCGGTAACCCGAGCTGAATCTCAACGTCTTGGAGTGTTATCGTACACTCACCACAACGCATGTGGAACGTATGTGTCTCTGGACGCCATCTCTCAACGAAAGTGGTGACCAAAGCCCAGTCAAGTCTAAAAAATCCTACGCGTGTAACACCATAAAAGCCACTAGATCGTAGGTAAGGGATCATTCGAGAATGGTAATTAATCCGTCGATCAACAATACCCAGTCTTCTTCGCACGTGCATTGTATCATGTACCTTACAATTAAAAAATATGTTGATATATATATATATATGTGTGTGTGTGTGTGTGTATTAAACGTTCTTGCATAAATATTATGCACATACATGTTAAATGTATATACCTGACCCCTCCAGACTTGCAATGATCTGTGTGTAGATTGGAGGCGTAGAAGAGAAGGATCAGATGGTCCTGGTTCCATGTGTACTCGCTACAACTGTGTGATTAGACAAATTGGTCGAGTAGTTTTAAAAGTCACAACAAATCATTACTACGAGTTATAACATTAACAAATACGTATCTATTACTTTACGTAACATAAGGTTATACTATATTAATATAAATGTTATGAAATTACCAACTGACACCGTTTACAAACAAAATACAAATACTCTCATTGGTTTGGATTGGGGGGTTGGGGGTTGAGATATGGATGGACAAATACTGCAACGGTTCCTCCTAGTAGGGACTTGACCACGATCTCTATTCGGACATATTCTTAGTTTATGTCCTTCTTGATGACATGCCACATCGCAAGGTCCTCGAAACATTAGGAAAATCCATCTCATTTTGCCTTCGTGTTCCCTTTGGTCTCCCTCGGCCACGTCTACACCTAGGATCTGGTAAAATCTTCGTCGCAAAAGTCGACCAATACTTCTCATTGGGGATGGCTTTGAATTGAGAGGAGTAGCATCGTGCATACACGTCCATCCTGTAGTATTGCTCAATAACTTGTGTATAATCAATTCGAATAAGGGCACATGCAGCTAACACGTGTGAGCAAAGGAAACCAAACGATTGTCATTTATTGCAGCTGCAATACCAGTTCCTCAGGATAACAATCTCTGTATTGTTGCCTTTATGCATACGATCTCCATGACGTCCAGTGAGCACCTCAAACTCACCAGTGTCGCAATTTATGAATTTCACGTAATGTCTCCTTGCAGATTGTTCATAACGTGCAATTTTATCTATGGCATATTTCGTGTAATTGAGCCCGTGCAATATTGCTTCATCGATTTCCTCCTTGCGTCGGTTGGTATATGCCACCAACCTGTAGTAAATCATTTGAACCATTGCTGTTATTGGCAATAATCGTGCCCCTTTCAATACACCGTTAAAGCATTATACAATGGTAAGATAATGCCGTGTCAGTAATATCAGCACAGTGAAAACACATAGGATAACAAACATAACTACTATCGAATACATACCAACCCCATTAGAATTCATTCATCCGTATCGCAGGCCTCCATCATGCGATTGAGTCCAGAGTTCCTTGGGAATGGCATTCACATATTGAAGACATTGAGGACTTCCTGATGACAAATAAGCAAAACGCTCCATGCATGCATCAAATTTTCTTACTTGATGTTGACCAGCAGTTCGAGATAGGATGTTCTTCAACGATTCATTTTTGAAATGCGTGTTAAAATTACTGGTCAAGTGTCGCAGGCAATAACGATGGTATCCTCTTGGTGGACAAAAACCATTTGCTGGTATGTTAACAGCCTCGAGAATGCCAGAGTGACGGTCAGAAATAATACAAATACCATCTCTATCGGTCACGTGTTTGCGCAACATTCTCAAAAACCACCCCCACGAGTCTGTTGATTCGTTTTCCGCAACTGCAAATGCAACTGGAAGTAGATGTTCATTACCATCAACAGATAGGGCAATCATTAGCTTACCACTGTATTTGCCATACAAGAATGTCGCGTCAATCTGTAGAAGAGGCCTACAATGCTTGAACCCTTCGATTGATGCTTCGAATGCGAAGAACACACGACGAAATTGAGGATGCTCTGTTCTGATCTCATCTGTAGCCCATTGTCTATGTGACCACTCAATCTTCGTCCCTGGGCTCTTATTATGTACAGCCATGAACCATCTTGGTAACGTAGCATACGACGCGTCCCAATCTCCGAATGCATTTGCAATTGCTTTCCTTTTAGCATCCCACATTCGCTTGTAGGGAATTTCATGTTCGTATTTTAGCTTAATCATTTCTACCAAGGCCTTGATAGTAATTGCCTGATCTATTTGGACAACGCTTTGTATCTCACGTGCAAGCATGTTGGCGTCGAGTTGGGCATGACTGCGTTCTATGCCGGGATTTATACAGCTGTGCGGCTCGTCTAATTGAGTGATCTCCCACAATTGTTTCTTCTTTCGCAAATAAGCACGGAGACGCCACATGCACCCATCTTCCGGTGCACTTCTGCACTTCAATGCTCATAAGGTTGTAGTTGACTCCATAATAAGGTATTGACAATGGTTGTTAACATGCCACACTTTGATGGTATGCTGCAAGTCTTTCTTATTGTCAAAGCACATCCTCTTTCCAACTCAAAATTAGGCATGTCTCATCCAGTCGAATGATGAGAATGTTGGGTTGCAGTAGAATTAGCTACTTCCTAATCAATTTTATTATACACCGACAATGGTTGGTAAACTTCTTCATTGCTTGCTTCTTCCATGCACTCCTCCTCATCAATTGCAAATTGCTCATCATCTTGCAAGTTTTCCGCCCCTGGAGGTTCGTAGGTTGGGTCGTCTGTAACAACATTTATACTTTTCCAATTAACAGATGGCGTAGCATCCTCGAGGGGACATACGTCCTCGTCAATATCGTTGTCGTGATCCTCGTTAGGGTCATCACTGGGGGCATTAATGTCATCATCAATCGAAGTAACAAATCTATCTTGCACAACATCACTTATAGGTGATTGCATACATAATCTTTCCATCATTGATGCAGGGCATGTCGTGCCCACATTTTCTTCTACCACTTGTGAATGTACGGTAGAATTTTGAAAGGCTCGATTGGCTCGAAGGTTAAATAAATCTCTACCTTCGCTGATAATGGTAGATTCGCCACTGTTGACCACATCAACTCAAAGTGGGTCTCGTCTTGTAACGACACGGGGATAAAATATTGTGAACCTGATGGATGAGTTATTACGTGACGATACGTCATCGTAATGAGAGTCTCAGTGAACGAAATACCAAACGTGTTATACACATGATCCATCAACTCATGTTTACTCGTTCCAAACTTAATAATCATGATCATTGATGGGGGTTTGCTGTACTCGATGCCTTGCGAAACCTTAACAATTTCTCCAAACGCATAAAATTGAAACGGGATGTTCCTACCTTCCATGACCTACATAATTTACCGCATTGATAATGTAAAAAAGATTACATATATATCAAGCGAATAAATGATCAAAATGAGGATTTGAGGCACGATCGAACTTTTCAATAAATCCTTATAAAAAATTATTCTTGTTCCTATATCAAAATGAAGCATCTTGTAGTAATTTTTCAACAACTTATCTCTCTCTGCACTCTTGAAGGTCTTCTTTTCTCTCCCTCTCTGTGTTACATTAGTTACTTTGAGCACTCCATGTACAAGTGATTTCGATTTGACAAAGAGAAAGATGGTGCCTAGGGCATTTGGGCGGTGAGAAGTCTTATTCGTGTTTGAATTTTGCTTGAGAACTTGTTCGAGTTTGGGTGTGAGGAGGAGAAACGGAGGTTTATTTTTCACTTTAACTTTGATTTAATTTATAATGGAAGGAGTTGAGACTTCTTGAACGGGTGTTGTATGATTTCTAGATTTTGACTTTTGTTTTATGTTGTTTGTTGGTTTCAATTAAACGAGTTGTGATTCTAGGGTTTATGGTTTTTTTGTTGACTCCTTACAAAAGTGTGTAATCCAATTTGAGAGGTTCTCTAGGCCACCCACTTGCATATATATATAAGCATTCGAATGTTGTCACGTGCCTTAGAGCTTCTCACATATATACAAAAGTTCTTGATAGTGCAGATATACACAAGTATTACGTGGGTTATTCAACAATAATGAAACGTCTAACAAGTTTTATTTATTTACTTTTTTGGGTAGAAACAAGCTTTCTTTATCTTTGTATGTCGTTTCAAATGCATGTTGTCAATAAGTAATATATAAACAATATGGGCATAAAAGTAGTTACCACTTAGTGTTTATTTAATTCAAAATTCGATTGATTGATTGAAGTAAGTTATAGTCTCATGATGGCAATATTTATTGACAATATAGCCGATATGGACAATGTAGAAGAAATAGTAATTACTATCACTTGCAATTAAAAACTTTCATTCAACACAAATCAATATGTTTATGTAAACAGAAAGGAAAAATGACAGGTTGACGTACATAAGTTTCATGTTTCCTTGATCACTATTGACATAATATATTGTTAATATAGTCAATATTGTTAGCATAATCAATATTGTCAATATTGACAATATCAATCCATCCACACTTTTCAAAGTGTTTGATATGAAATATTATTACAGAATAAATTATCGAGAAATTTGACAGAATAAAGTTGAGAATTATCTTCTTCTTTGGTAAGGTGGGAATCTCATTGAACTCTCTAGCATCAAAACATTACAATGTGAACTTATTAATATATATATTGACACTAATTTACTTTTCAAGTGTACCTACACATGAAAGTTTGCACTGCCTAACAAAAAAGTCTATTCCTATTGATCGCCAACACACATTACATCATTTATATACTTGTATGAACAACAATCACTTCTTGTTTTATGCTTCTCTAACGAGATGTTTGTACAAGGCTCATGTTATACACTAATGCCTAATTGTTTTTACTAAATATATCGTTTATAATGTTATTATTCTTAATCAGTGGTTATCGGAGCTTCAAGTGGTAGATAGTGAGTTCGAATATGATTAATTGCGGTCACAGTTAGCAAGTTAGCTACTTCCTTGCATGGTCGTGGCCAGAGAAGAGGGAGAAGAATCGTCTGACGTATTCAAAGATGAGTAGTGGCATGATTTTTTCATTGTACGATAGTTGACCGAACAATTGGAAATAACTATATCCGGACGGGGCAAGGACCTATAGTCTACTGTCGACTAGAGAGCGAGTGAGGACACTTGTGAATGCGAGATTACGTATTTTGTTACTGATGTTCACTACAAGAAATTCAACTTTTAATTACAAAACTTTCAATTACGAATATAAAAAGTGTAAGTAAAAGTCCATATTTGCTTATGACTCTTAAGTTTGTAAAAAAAATTGATAAAATTGTAACTAAAAGTATTGTTTGTACTTATGACTCATGAGTTCTACGCAAAAGCTAATAATTATTAAGTGAATATCGACCCAATTCGGCAATAGTTTTTAGTGAGTAATAGAATTTCTTTTACTCACAAAAATATATTTATATAAACTACTTTTGTTCGCAAGTAAAAATACTAACTTTTGCTTATGAATCTTAGAGGAAAGTAATATGTATAGCTTTGTAAGTAAATATGTATTTTTACTTACAATATATATACTCAATAAAAAAGGAAACTACCAAACTAAAAGAAGAAGAAGAAGAAGAAGAAGAAGAAGAATAAAATTAATTAACAAATTAAGCTTTCACTAAAAAAGGACGAAACAGTAATGTAATATTTAATTTTGAATTTTGTCTTTTTACAAGTAAATAATAAATAAATGGTTTTTATTTTGTTGGATAAATCTAAAATAAATAAAATATAGGCACAAAAAAATCTCAAAAATAAGAAGGTAGGCACAAAAAAGATAAGGATCTTGCTACGTACATGAACACGAACGTGGGAACACACACCCGAAACCCCCCACATATCACCCCCCAATGCACACATGTTGTTTCAAAAGATAATAAGTTAAAAACGCAACAATTTCTCTCCCTATCTCCTAGGATCACGGTCCCATCTCTCACGTTGACCTCACAACTAATTTCTATTTGATCACGTCGCAAATCATCAAAGAGTTCCTCTTGACATTGTTGCGCCTTGCACTTCATCTCGATTCTGCATCGTCTCTTAATTTCATGGATTCATCCATGTCAGTACATGCAATCTCTACAAAGGTTTTGATTTGCATTTCACATACATTTGTTGATTAATCCTAATGCATTCTATACGTTTCAACTTATTTTCTTCATATTAATTGGGTGCATGTAAGATGCATGAGCCTATTGCAAAGTCTCTACAAGCTTCAAACATCCTATGGCTTTTTTGAAGGTTGTATTCAATATTTTTAATTTCTTTAATTTTTTTAATGAAGAAAATTATAAATGAATTTTAAACTGTCTAACTTTATTTTTTCTTCTCTTTCTAGTTGTTGGTTGAAGGAGCTTTGGTACATTGTTTGATTACCCAGCTAGATCTACTCTAGCTAGCTTTGGGCTCCCGAATAAGACCAAGTTTGTCAAATTGATGAAAAACTGATCAGAACAATAATCAAGAATAAATAATTGTATTTTATTTAAGTTTAACTGTATTTTATTTAAGTTCTTTAACTCATTAAATTTTTTATACCAAAACGAAACTCATTAAATTAACGTGAAAAAATAATGAAAGGCACAAAAATTAAACAAAATAATATTTGAATGAAAAATCTAGTTATATTAATGAATATTATTGAAAACGAATAGAAATTTTATTAACAGATATTATACACTTTTACTTATGATAGTGGGTTCGTAAGTCAAAAAGGATCTCTTTACTTACAATTAAGTTTGTAAGTGTAAACTTTTACCGACGAGTCTATTCTTACGATGTTTTTACCAACGACATTTTGTAAGTAAAAACTTTTACTTACAATTTTAACACTTTTAATTTGTAAGTAAAAGATTTTTTCCTTGTTGTCGTTGTTGAAGATGGTGAGGCGACTAATAGTGTATACACCGGACACTCCATTAATACTGACTTGTAATTGATATCTTGTCGCAATAATCAAACACTGATAATAAATAATACAGATAATATTTATCTTTGGGTCGATTTGCCACTCACTCATAAAATGTGCCAAATAATTATCAAGCATTTATCACTACACACAATAAGCTATGACCACCACTACAAAAAAATTAGTTTTTCTATAGGGTTTAACATTTGTAACATTTTGTTAACTACGATGTTCACATTCTTTACTAGCTATTTAAAAATAAAACATTTAAATTACACACACCATGCAATAAACACATTTTCTTAAAAAATCTATTACACTATAAATATATTAAATAAATAAATAAATAAATTTTTGTTCTTACTATTTTTCTTCCTGTTTGTTTTTCAATTTAATATTCCTTTACCTACAAAAAAAATTAATATTCCCTGTGAAAAAAAAATAAATTTAGTTATTTTATTCAAATGAAAACTAAACAACAATAAAATATTCATAAAAAGAATAATTAAAAATATTGGTTCTCTCGGCTAAACGTTCCTCCAACAACGAATCGTTTGCTAAATACACGAAAACACACGCTCTCTCATGCTCAGCTGTTCCCTCTCTTTCTCTCTCAGCTAACACACTCAACCCAATCCCAAACCCAAACACAAACCCAAACCCAAACCCAAACCCACACACTCTCTCCTTCTCTCTCTCTCTCGTTATTCACACACTCTCTTCCCTCTCTCTCTCTCTCTCTCTCTCTCTCTCTCTCTCTCTCTCTCTCTCTCTCGACACACTCTCACACTCTCCCCCTCTCCCCCTCTCTCATTATCTCGACCTCTCTGTCTCTTACAACACGTCTCACTCTCTCACTCACTCTCATTATCTCGACCTCTCTCTCTCTCTCTCACAAAGACCTCTCACTCTCTCACTCTCTCTCACTATCTCGACCTCTCTCTCTCACAACACCTCTCACTCTCTCTCACAAACTCTCCCCCTCTCTCTCATGGCACACTCTCACCCTCCTCTCTCTCTCTCATGGCACCTCTCACCCCCTCTCTCACACTCTCACATGGCACCTCACCCTCTCTCGCACACTCTCTACCTTTCTCTCTTTCTCTCTCTCACACTCTCACCCTCCATGTCACTCCCTACCTCTCTCTCTCACGACACCTCTGGCACCACTCTCTCTCACACTCTCTCCTCTCGGTTGTTTCCTCTCTATCTCTCTCACTCACAAACTTAACCCAAACACACACACTTCTACTTACACCGCCGCCTTTGCTTGTCGCCGTCGTCGTCGCGTCGTCCACACGTCGCCGGCCGTCGCTACCTCTCTCGATCTCCCACACACTCTCTTCCTCTCCCTCACACTGCTTCTCTCGATCTCTCTCACACTCTCTCTACACTTTCTTCCTCTCTCTTCGCTCCTCATTGACTCTCTCCCTCTCTTCTCACTACTACTCACTGCCTCTCTCCCTCTCCCTATTTAAAATCTCCCCATCGTCCCCAACCAACATTCAACCCCCATTGATGACCCTAGGTCGTCGATAGGGGGTTGTAAGGGGGGTGCTTGCAGAGATTCTCTGCATGCATGCAGAGAATCTCTGCAACGCGTGAACGCGTGGTGTCCTTAACCCGTGAACCCGTGAAACCGTGTACGCGTGGCATCCCACGCATGCAGTGCATGCATGCGTGGTGTCCACATGGGAGCAACATGTGTGGCATCACGTGGGAGACGTGAGGTGTGGCATCACGTGGGAGACGTGAGGTGTGGCCAGACAACGGTGAGGTGGCCAGACACGAATGGCGCCCTTACAAAAGGCGTCATTTGTGGTGGGTACTGGCAATGCGTCCACGTCACCCCAATTACGCCTTTTGAAAACACGATATACATTAATTAAAGAATAAAAAAGAAAATCATAATAATTTACGAATTTAAAAAAAAAAACAACCGTACGGATGTAATTTTTTCGTACATTTGATCACTAAACTTTAGAGTTTTTATGTTTTTGGTTGTTCAACTTTGAGTTTTTAATATTTTTAGGAGAATTTAAATTTTTTTTTCGACATTTGTTGGTCAATGTAAGTCGTTTGATTCAGTAATATAAACTCCTTTACTTTTCTTGGCTAATAAACACGAAACTTTTGTTACCCACGCTGGTGGAATTTAACACTTTAAACGGTGGAAGGATTAAATGTATATCTTTGTAAAAGTTTAAAGACTAAATGTGTAGTAATAAAAGTTGAGGGATTAAAAGATGAGTTTTGCCTATATTGATATGTTGAAGTTCAAATGAATTGAAAACATTTCATAACAAAACAAGAAAAATGTCTGGGTGACTCGCTTTTAAACACACCAATTTTTTTTTTTTAAACAAACATGAAAATTTAAAGATGCCCTTGTTGACATTTTTCTTGATTTTGTGCATATAGAATGCTAGCGTGCCTAAGTAACGACAAGCATGTCGAACAAGCACTTGGTCTCAAGTGTGTATCCAACATGCGTGTCCGTGCCAGGACACATTTTCAAGTATTTCTTGATTTTGTGTGCATGGAAAATGCTAACTAACTTACCCCAACACCGATAGTCTGATAAGCAGAGCGGGTACTCGTCTAGAGTGTGTTCAAGCTATGTGCGGGTACTCGTCTAGAGTGTGTTCAAGCTATGTGTCCGTGTTGGGGATGCTACATTCTCCTTTAATGCATTGATGTGTGTGGGCACAAAAATTGATGTGTATGTAAAGAACACCTTAGTGGGGCACGGAGTGGCACGACGCGTACCTTAGCGGGCACGGGGTGGCACGGCACGTACCTTAGCGCGTACCTTAGCGAGCATGGTACGGCAAGGCGCATACCTTAGCGCCTACCTTAGCGGGCACGGTGTGGCAAGGCACATACCTTAGCGCGTACTTTAACGGGGCACGGTGTGGCACGGCACAGACCTTAGCGGGCACGGTGCGCATATCTAAGTGAGCATGAACGGGCAAGGCGCTCTCCCAGGTGCGAGCACAGCAGTGACTTGGGGAGAGCACGGAGGCGACTTGGGCGTACCTTAAGCTTGACACATACCTTAGCACAAACAAGGTCATGCCTTGGCACGGGCAAGGCAAGACCTTAGCAGGAGCACGGTTGACTTTCCTTGACTCTGGAGTTGACCAGGTCAAAGTATGATTTGTCTCACTTTTGGATGTTCCCTATTGGAAGGCCAAGAACGGCTTAACATCTACTATAGGGGAGGGACCTATCTTGGGGGTGGTATGGGCAGGAAGGCGGTGACCCTAGAGAAGGCCTTGGGCGTGCATGCCAAGGCCTTGCCAAAAAAAAACCATCATGCAACCACCTCCGAACCGGTAGGACCCGGACGTAGTCGGGCTCCGGCACTTACCTAAGGGTGTCTAGGCTCAGCTAGGCACGACCAAGCACGACCTTAAAATCAAGGAGCGTTCCTAGGCTTGGATAGACCAAGTCAAGCATGACAGTTCCTAAGGCGGTTAGGCAACTACCTTGGTCATGGCTAGAGCATGACCAGGGCACGTCCAAGCAAGTCCCTAGCACATTGGAGATGTGCCTATTGACCAGGTGGTCATGGCAGTTATGAGGTCAGGTGGCAGCAAAGGAGGCAAGCAGTTAGCCAACTGCTTGGCTACATGGGAGTATGGTGTGGTTTACTTAGTCTTTGATGCTTATAAACTAGGACATGTGTCCATTCGGTTATGTAACCGTTTCAGGCTATTTTGCTATAAAGTCAGCCCCTTATGCTTGGGGAAGCATAAGGTGGTAGAGTTCTAACCCATCATTCAAAGATCAGTAAAGCTCCCCTTTGTGCCTATTATTGCTTATTAGTGTGAAAGTTATTGGAGTGTTGTATTAAGGTGGTCCTTAGGCACCATAGAGTCGTATTGTGAGAAAAATTTCCTTAGGGTAAATCCTCTCATCAGTGACCCCGTGACAATTGGTATCAGAGCCCGGTTTGGCCACGATGGCTACTCGAGCCGCTGTTGATCTAAGTGAGAGGGTGTCTTACTTGGAGCAGCTCGTGGTAACATTCAGTGTGTAGAGGAATGAGGCTCAGAGCTCTTCCTTGGCGGAGCGAGTTGGAGGCTTGGAAGCACTCATTGCTTCATTGGTGGCTGGGAGGAATCTCAGATGGGGATGATCTCTAGTTGGGAGGCTCGTTTTGATGAGCTAGTTGCTGATGTTCGTGCGGTTAGTGAACTTACCACTGACACAGCAGAGACGATTGTTGTGGAGGTTAGTCTACTCAAGAAGGTTGTGGGTGGAACCTCGGACGTTGGGAAAACGACAAAGCTACCGAAACCCAAAGTTCCTGAACCAAAGAAGTTCTCTGATAAGCGAAATGCCAAAGAACTAGAGAACTTTCTTTGGGACATGGAGCAGTACTTTGTTACGGTGCGGACTCTGGATGATCAAAAGGTCATCCTAACTTCAATGTACTTGGAGGGAAATGCAAAGCTTTGTTGGAGAACCAGAGTTGACGATGATGCTGCTGCTGGGAGGCCAAAGATCATCGAGTGGGAGATGCTGAAACGAGAATTGAAGGATTAATTCCTGCCTACTAATTCTGCTTGGCAAGCAAGGGAGGCTTTGCGTATGTTGAAGCAGACGGGTTCTGTTCGGGAGTACATGAAGGAGTTTTCCTCTTTGCTGCTGGACATTAAGAATATGTCAGAAGAAGATAAACTCTTTAATTTTACAACTGGCTTGTAGACATGGGCACAGCCGAGTTGAGGAGGCAAGGTGTGAAGGACTTGTCTGGAGCGATAGCTGCTGCTGATAGTCTTATCGATTTCAAAACTAGTTCTTCACCTTCAAAAGGGAAGAACAAGGAGAAAAGGCCCCATAAGGAGTACTCGAAGAAAGGCGAGAAGAAGTCGTTTCCTTCGAAGAAGCTGAACTCAAAACCGACACCCAAAGCAGATGCACAACCCTCATCATCCTCAAAGGGTTGTTTCATTTGTAATGGGCCTCATCGAGCACGGGAGTGTCCAAATAAGGAAAAGATTTCTGCCTTGATTGCAGAAAATACTGCTGAGACTCGGATTAACCCACTACAGTTGTTGAATGCCATTCAACAAGCAAGGCCAAGCAAATCAGAGGGATTGCTCTATGTGGAGGCGATAGTAAACCAACACAAGGTCCTTGCAATGGTGGATTCGGGGGCAACACACTCATTCGTGGCAGATCACATGGTGGGTAAGCTAGAGCTTACACTTGCTAAAAATCTCAGTCGCATGAAGGCTGTGAATTCCGAGGCCAAGCAGATCCAAGGTATGGCCTCTAATGTTGACATCAAGGTTGGATATTGGGAAGGAAAGATCAACCTAATGGCGGTTCCTCTAGATGATTTCAACATCATTTTAGGGAACGATTTTCTTTATTCGGAGAGTATTGCCTTAATGCCTTTCCTAAGGGGATTGTTCATCATGAACAAATCCCATCCTTGCTTTGTACCTGCGGTTGGTGATGCTACAGAGAAGGAAGGTGACAACTAAACCCATCTATTGGCAATTCAACTCAAAGATGGTCTGAGGAAAAGGCAGCCGACCTATTTGGCAACATTGGTGGAGATGAAGCCAGGAGTTGCGGTGGAGGTCCTCGATATGGTGGCTGGTGTGCTCGAGGAATTCGAAGATGTCATGCCTCCGGAGTTGCCAAAGCATCTACCACTACAGAGAACCATTGATCATGCTATTGAGCTTGTACCAAGCTCAAAGCCGCCAGCTCAGGCCCCTTATCGAATGGCTCCTAAGGAGTTGGAGCAGTCGAGAAAGCAGTTAGAGGAGTTGCTGGATGCGGGGTTCATTCAGCCATCCAAGGCACCATTTGGAGCCCCAGTCCTTTTCCAGAAGAAGCATGATGGGTCTCTTCGAATGTGCGTCGACTACAGGGCTTTGAACAAGCTCACAGTGAAGAACAAGTACCCGATTCCCTTGGTAGCAGATCTGTTTGATCGTTTGTTCGGTGTCTCGTACTTTACCAAGTTGGACTTACGATCAGGGTACTACCAGGTTCGCATTGTTGCTGGAGATGAACCAAAAAGGGCCATGGTGACGAGGTATGGTTTGTTTGAGTATCTTGTTGTGCTGTTCGGTCTTACAAATGCCCCTACTACGTTTTGTCATTTGATGAACAATGTATTAAGGGAGTTTATTGATCGGTTTGTAGTCGTCTATTTAGATGACATTGTTGTATATAGTCAGAACCTCCAAGATCATGTTGATCATTTGAGAAAAGTTCTGAATACTCTACGAGCTAACCAATTGTTTGTAAAGAAGGAAAAGTGTGAGTTTGCAAGACAAACCATCACTTTTCTTAGTCATATTGTAAGTCAGGGAAAGCTGTTGATGGATCCGGAGAAGATTCGTGCAATTATGGAGTGGCCAAACCCCATAAAGGTCCTTGAACTTCAATCATTCCTAGGTTTGGCGAATTACTATCGGCGGTTCGTGGAAGGCTACTCGAGGAAGGTAGCGTTGCTGACAGATCTTTTGAAGAAAGATCGTGCATGGTCGTGGATAGAGAAGTGCGACCAGGCGATGAAGAAATTGAGGCAGGTTATTGCCTCTGAACCAGTGCTGTCATTTCTAAACCTCGAACTTCCTTTCGAAGTCCATACTGACGCATCTGATAAGGCTTTGGGGGCGGTGCTTGTCCAGGAGAGACACCCCATTGCCTTCAAGAGCAGGAAGCTGAAGGATGTTGAACATTGTTATCCAGCTCACGAGAAGGAGATGCTTGCTGTGGTGCATGCCCTCAGAATTTGGAGGCACTACTTGCTTGGGACGAGTTTCATTGTGCGCACAGATAATGCGGCAATCACCTACTTCATGACACAGAAGAAACTCTCGCAAAAGCAAGCAAGGTGGCTGGACTTCTTGGCGGAGTACAATGTATAGTTTGAGCACAAGCCTAGGAGGCTTAATTCAGTTCCTAATGCTCTCAGTTGGAAAGTGGTAGCTGAGGTGGTCTCGGCAATTGCAGTACTGGAAAGCCAATTCTTGCCTCGAATCAAGGAGGAGACGGGTAAGGATCCGGTTTGTGTGAAACTAGTGAAGCTAGTAGCTGAAGGTGTTACTCGGAGATTCTGTTGCGAAGATGGAGTCCTTTATGCTAAAGGAGGACGTCCATATGTTCCTAGTATAGGCACATTGAGGCGAGAACTCTTGAGGGAGACTCATGATGCAAGGTGGGCAGAACATCCAGGCATGGAGTGTACCTTTGCTCTCTTGTCTCGTTCATTCTTTTGGCCAAAGATGGAGGAGGACGTGGATCTGTACGTGCGAACTTGTTTTGTGTGCCAGTAAGATAAGACAGAGAGGAGGAAGGCAGCAGGCTTGTTGGAGCCTTTACTAGTACCAGACAGACCCTTCAGAACCATTTCTATAGATTTCATCACTGGTCTTCCCAAGACAGAGGGGATGACTAGCGTAATAATGGTGGTGGTGGATCGATTCTCGAAGTATGCCACATTTATCGCTGCTCCAAAGAATTGTGATGTAGACATGGCTGCAGAATTGTTTCTGAAACATGTGGCAAAATATTAGGGGATTCCGGAGGATATCATAAGTGATCGGGATACGAGGTTCACAGGGTGGTTTTGGACTGCCCTCTTCAACATGCTGGGATCGGAATTGAAGTTCTCGACAGCCAACCATCCTCAAACGGATGGGCAGACGGAGAGGAGCAATGCCTTGTTGGAGGACTACCTCAAAGCACTATGTGAATGTAAGCCAGTCCAACTGGGTGGACTTGCTTGATTCTGCCCAATTTTGTTACAATCTCCATAGAAGTTCTGCTACGGAGATGAGTCCTTTCATGGTGGCGACGGGACAACAGCCAGCTACCCCACACGAGGTAGCAAAATCAAAGTCGATGGGATCATGCCCAGCGGTTTATCGCTTTGTAAGGTGCAAGCAGGAATTGCGGGAGGCAGCTCAAAACAGCTTGGCTAAAGCTGTTCGACGGATGAAGTATGCTGACCAGAACAGGAGATCCTTAGAGTTCTAAGAAGGAGACTTGGTCTTGTTGAAGCTCACTCCTCAAATCCTGAAGAAGTTCAACAAGAAGGAAACACACGAGGGTCTGGTTCAGTGATGTGCTAGACCATTTGAAGTGGTTAAGCGAGTTGGGAGAGTAGCTTACAAGCTAAAGCTACCAAAGAGGTTGAAGGTACACCCTACATTTCATGTAAGTTACCTCAAGTCTTTCCACTCAGATTAGGCGGATCCAGGGCAGAGTGCAGTCAGACGAGCTCCACCTTTAATACGAAAGGAATTTGCAGGGGAGATCGAGTAGATTCTAAACCACGAGGTGCATGGTCAGAGTAAGAAAAATCGGCGGATTTTCTACTTAATCAAGTGGGTTGATGTGGAGGAACCTACTTGGGAGCGAGACACTACCCTATGGCAGTTTGAGAATGAGATAGCAGACTACCAGAAGCGGTAGGAACCGAGCAGTTCGATGAGGGCATCAAACATTTTGGCCGGGGGAGGTTTGTTACCACCCTAATAACTGAATTGGAGTATGCTGGGCTGGACAGCATGATAACTTAGCAAAAGACCGAGTCTCGGTGGACTCAGGAGACTTCGGGGAACTCTAGGGACAGATTAAGGTTCAGTGCATGGCTCATACCTAAGTGGGCACGGTGTTTACCTAAGTGGGCAAGGTCAGGCACAGTGTGGACAAGGTTTGGCACGGCGCATACCTTAGCAGGCACGGAGTGGCACGGCGCGTACCTTAGTGGGCACTGGGTGGCACGGCGCGTACCTTAGCGGGCACGGTGTGGCAAAGCGCATACCTTAGCGCGTACCTTAGCGGGCACGGTGTGGCAAGGCGCATACCTTAGCGCGTACTTTAGCGAGGCACGGTGTGGCACGGCACAGACCTTAGCGGGCAAGGCGCGCGTACCTTAGCGGGCACGGCGCGCGTACCTAAGTGAGCATGCGCGGACATGGCGCTCTCCCTGGTGCGAACACAACAGTGACTTGGGGAGAGCACGGAGGCGACTTGGGTGTACCTTAAACTTGGCACATACCTTGGCACGAACAAGGTTGGAGTGTCAAGAACGGCTTAACAAGTACTATAGGGGAGGGACTTCTCCTGGGGGTGGTATGGGCAAGAAGGCAAGGGTGACCCTAGAGAAGGCCTTGGGCGTGCATGCCAAGGCCTTGCCAAAAAAAAAAAAACCATCATGCAACCACCTCCGAACCGGTAGAACTCGGACGTAGTCAGGCTCTGGCATGCACCGAAAGGTGCCTAGGTTCAGCTAGGCACGACCAAGCACGACCCTAAAATAAGGAGCGTTCCTAGGCTTGGATGAACCAAGTCAAGCATGACAGTTCCTAAGGCGGTTAGGCAATTACCTTGGTCATGGCTGGAACATGACCAGGGCACGTCCAAGCAAGCCCCTAGCACATTGGAGATGTGTCTATTGACCAGGTGGTCATAGCAGTTACGAGGCTAGGTGGCAGCAAAGGAGGCAAGCAGTTAGCCAACTGCTTGACTACATGGGAGTGTGGTGTGGTTTACTTAGTCTTTGATGCTTGTAAATTAGGACATATGTCCATTCGGTTATGTAACCGTTTCAGGCTGTTTTGCTATAAAGCCAACCCCTTATGCTTGGGGAAGCATAAGGTGGTAGAGTTGTAACACATCATTCAAAAATCAGTAAAACTTCCATTTGTGCCTATTGTTGCTTACTAGTATGAAAGTTATTGGAGTGTTGTACTAAAATGGTCCTTAGGCACCACGGAGTGGTATTGAGTGAGAAAAATTTCCTTAGGGTAAACCTTCTCATCAGTGACCCCGTGACAGTAGCCATTAGACGTTCTCTCACTCTCCATATTTCATCTAAATGCCTCCTTTGGTTAACGGAAAGTGAAAAGGAGAGGAGTATACTTCTCAAAAAAATCAGTATGACCAACTTCCCTTATTTTGTTGAGTTTTATACTTTTCAATAATAAAACAAGATCTAAAAATCTGCATTTTCCTTGAACACTTGTGATTGATAAAGGATTGTACTCTAGTTTTTTTTTTTTTCACTGAAGGATTGTACGCTAGTTAGGCTTTGTTTGACAAAACCAACTGATAATCTAGCCGATAGCTATTAATCTAGCTGATAGTTGATAATCTAGCTGACAGCTGATAATCTAGCTGATTAAATAAAAACTGTTTGGAAGAATAATTGATTGAAATGCAAAATGACATAAAATGATATATTGTATAATTTTGATCACTAACATATTACATAGTTAAATGAATTATATGCAAAAAAATAAAAGAATTCTTTTTATGTACAAGTATATAATCTTTTGTCAAGATTTATCAGTATAATCTATTATATAGATAAAATAAATAATTATATGTATATATATCGTTATTATAGATAAAAGGCAAAACATACTTTTTAGTCCTTGAACTTTAAGTCTTTTAAGCTTTTGATTCCTAAAATTTTATTATTATACATTTGATCTCTAAACTTTTGAATTTTTATGTTTTTGGTCCCTAAACTTTGAGTTTTTTATGTTTTAGAGGTAATATTTTTTCAATTTTTTTTAGTCGATGTGAGTCGCTCGGTTTAGTAATATAAACCATTTTACTCTTCTTGACTAGTCACGTGACACTTTTGTTACTCATGTTGATAGAATTTAACACTTTAAATGATGAAGGACTAAATGTAGATATTTGTGAAAGTTCAAAGACGAAATGTGTAATAATAAAAGTTTAAGAACCAAAAACATAAAAAACACAAAGTTCATTGACCAAATGATGAATTTTGCCTAGATAAAAACAAATAAACTTTTATATATTTAACGTAATATAAATGAGATAATTAATGACACCTATGGAGGTGATGTTAAACACCTTAATGTAGCGTATTAGCTAACTATGATTCCCACACATGCGTACGACACTAACGTGTCGTTTCGTATTAAGATGAATTAAGAGGTAGAATAGGAATCGAATTTCTAAACAGGTTTTCTTTCAAACGCTACTAGTGATGGCGTTTATAAATTTGGCGTTAAGTCTAGCTTATTTAAAAAATCATCATCTACCAACCAAACACAACTTATTTTTTGTAGCTTATAGAGAGGAGGCAATTTCACCTTGTACAAAATTACTTTTTCTCAAGTATAGAAGCGAAACAAGTACGGTAGATCAACCAAACACTTAATGAAAGAAAACAGACAGTAAGGGTAAGGCCTAGTTTTTGGAGCAGAGATCCATAGTCAGCCTGAACTTTAGAAGGGGCACTAAGCATTATACAGATTTCTTTTTCCAAATGAATCAATCAAGATGGCCCATGTTGATCATTTCTCAACATCTTTAGCAAACACTGTGAAACAACATATATTTTCATGCTCTTTTAGTTTTCCTTTTTTTAATGAATGAAAAAAGAGCGACCATGATGGAAGAATTCTTTGGGACTAAGAATGTGTCAACGCAATGAGATTAGATTGGCAAACCAGTTGAAATGGAAGGTACTCCAGTATGTTGTTGATATTACATGAAATCGTCTTCCAGCTCCTGCAAGGACTTGTTTTCTGCAGCAATCTGCTTGTTCGATGTCATCTTTTCCGAAACCATCAGGCCTTTGTAGCTCCTTAATTCAGACTGTCTCTCTTTTTCGAGCCTCTCCATCTCTTCTCGCCGTTTCTGTACAAATACAAAAAAGTTGGGTGAACAAACTCAAACTGCATGGGCTATGAACATTTGATTTCAATTTAAGAACTTAATCTCATCCTGAAAGTTCAAGTTTTAACATAAAAGCATTCAAAAAAAAATTTTCTTAATTTATGATTGAATACATACATAATTTCATTGTCCCCTCTTATCAGGCAAAAGTTGTTCCCATTTTGAATTAAGCATTTTTGTTCTTGGAGAATATCGTAGGGAAGTTTCAAATTCTACAAGAAAATGTCTTGCAAACTATCTTCAACTCGCTATAACTATCTTAAAACAACCAAGCTGCAGTCTCATCCAAACTATTAGCATCTAAGATGTCATATACAGCCATCAACGGTAAGAAAATGTAAAAAAGACAGCAAAATATAGGTGACAAAATGGAAGTAATGTGGGTCACAATCATAAGGACAAGCAGCCTCTCCTACAAATTATGCTGAACTAAACCTTGCACAACCAATTTTTAACAAGAATCTGAAGAACAGTCACTAACAAGAACCTATTTCCTTTTTTTTTTCATTTCGTCCAAAAAAAAAAAAAAAACAAGAAAATTTTTCCAGCGTTAAAAAATATCTAGGCCATCGACCTGACTTGCCCAACCTAGCTTAAATTTATAAGTAAGAATAAATCCTTTTTTAAAGACATGAGTTGGGTTTGAACAGTTGCCATAAGTTCAAGTTGCAAACTACGATCTTGGTCAAGTCCAATGTAAGCAACTAAAGAACTCAAGCCCTTGATACCTGATCGTAATGAGACGGTTTTTCAATTGCAGTTGTATGACTAGCATAGAACCAATCAATCAAACCATCTTCTTCCAACAATATGCCTGTTTGCTAGGAAGTCTGAGACATGGTTAGCTCTTATAAGAAACTAAAGTGACTCACATGACTCAAATCCTTGATGGGCACTACAAACGTCTTACATTAGAATTCTAATATCAAACTTTACATACACAAATCCCACTTAACTTAAACCTTCTACTAAAGCATAAAATTTTCTTCAGAAATCGGACAGATTGAGTAAATAACATTCTCTCAATCAGCTCTTCAATGTGAAAGAGTGTTTCTGGAGACAAAAACATAGGTTAAAACATGTTAAAAACCAAAAACAAATGTTCATTACTATTTTTTTTCTTTTTCTCTTTGTGAGTTCTTGAGAACAAACTAAAAAAACTCTTTGGAGATGCACTGTGACACCCCAAACACTTCACACCTCAAAAAACACAAACAAAACCTTCCTAAACTTGATAAAAGATTTAATAACAAATAGGGAACGAGAAGCTTATGATTGATAACGACTCGTAACGTCCTAACTTCGCCGTTAAGAAAAGAATAGAAGGTTCTTCTATCCTTATCTTAAAATTTATTATTGAAAACAACGTTTTATTCTTAGGAAACAAATACGGAGTTTCCTTTACATTATGATTGACGACGACCTCTTAACATTACGATAAGAATTTTTATACTTATCCTATCATTATGATCGATAACAACATTTAACAGATAAGTCATATACCGTCTTAATTCAACGATAAAAGTTGCAGTCAAGTTTTGATTTTTTCTACCCGAAAAATGTTATTGTACAGATTCTCTTCTTTCGTGTATAATCATAGCCTTTTGTAAATTCAGATGCCCCATCTCGCCTGAAGATATTAGTATTATTTTATATCCGGTTCCGATTATCTGTCACACCAGGGTCATAAATACCAGTATAATATACATACATTATTATTTATACTGAGTTGAAATCAATTTGTAAATCTTTATATATTTATTTTATGTATTTTTTTTTACATACGCTTATCACGTAATGAGACATCGAGCAATAGTTTAACTGAAGTCAATTAATTAAATTTTTTTATTGCTTATCTATGCAAGATTAAGTTTATGACTCTTTATTTTTATTATAAAATATGCCACCTATACAATTATTTTAAGATCAATCGTATAATTTACAGTTGTCACGGCTTAAGACAAGTTTGGTCAATTTGAAAATTTTGGATGAGTATCTAATTAAATTAGTATATATGTGTATTTACGGATATATTTAGAATATAATTTTTTTAGGGGTGAATTTTATGAAAATATTTAATATAGTTAGACGGCCAAAAATTTTTTAGGAGTTTACTAAGCGAAGTTTGACAATGGTGTTAATGGCGACAAAAAGGTTCAAGGCGTGAAGAATGGACTTGACAAGAAGTGGACATGGCATCTAACTCCATATGGTTTAGATATATTGGATACTAACCAATGAGATATTAATGATGTCTACTAAAAAGTACATGAATATAATATGCATGACTTAATATGTGATTTATGATAGGTGTAGTTGCGACAAATTAAAAATGTCTTATTTGGTGTGCTCTACGTGGGCATGCAATGATGAAGTGATACGAATTTGGCTATGGAGAAAGGTAGAATAAGAAATGTCATGATCTATTAATACAATGCATTAATTGAAACAAAATATTGTAATAGGGTTTACCTTGGGTACACCTTGCGTTCAAAGGCTTGACTGAAAAGGCGGGGTAGACTAGCTAGCTAAGTCATTATTATTGGGTGAAGAAAAAGAACCATGATGCATATGGAGGCAGGGTTTATTATTGTGAATAAGATATACAGTAAAATGTATGTCTCGATGGGGGGTATTTATAAGTCCTAACAAGGAAACTAGGCTATTAAATCCTATAGGGGAGGTGTAGGTAGGGGTGCACTCGGATTGGATCCAGTCCAATTAGAGTCAATCCGCAATCCAATCCAATTATTACGGATTGAAAAATTGTAGTCCAGTCCAGTCCAGTCCAAATAATTCATCAATCCAACTCAATCCAATTTGCAAAATGCGGACTGGACTTGATCAAGTTCCACGGATTGACGTTTTCTTATCCAAAAATTCATGAAATTAAACTTAATCAAATGAATCACAAAAATTAGGCATATAATGATTGACAAATTTACAACGTACATCTCACAAATCTATATATAGCATATTTCTCACAAATTTGTCATCACAAGAACCTTCAAAATGCAAGTTCCTACATAAATAAAAATGTCGTCCACAAACTCCACCATATACCCAAACAAAAGCACAAAAATGTGCACATTGCAACATACAACCCACAAATTTTTTTTTTTCTGATGTGTAATAAAAGAGGTAAGAACAAACAAAGTCTTTGAGATACTATATAGTTTAGAGTTGATGTTCTTCGAGATATTATAGTACATATGATGAGATATGTATATGTGTTGATGTAATAAACGGATTGGATCTGCGGTTTTTAAATGTGGGATCTGTTCCAGCTGGATTAGTGATTTTTCAATCCAATCCAATCCAAGGGATCAAAAAATCAATCCAATTGGTGACAATTGGTCCGAATTGGACCAGATCCGCAAATTAGTGCAATCCGTGTGCACCCCTAGTTGTAGGCATAATGATTCCTTTTTATGCTTATCCCCTTTTTTTTCCAAAGAAGGTAAGTTTGGGTTAATCTTTAGAAAGCTGAAGCTAGTAGGCCTTCTAGAGTACGTTGACACATGTTTCTATAGTTATTACACAATGACAAACCGCCATCCCATTTTATGCTAGGAGCAACACGTGTCAATTGTAAATCATTTGTTTTGTTTATAAGTCTTTAAGTGTTTAGTCAAAAATAAATCTCACGTCATAGCATATTTTTTTTGTCTAGTTGTGCATGACATTTAATACTTTTCATTATTATTTTTACTTTATATTTGTTTGTTTATTTATATTTTCTGTCGATTATTATTAGGACTTCTTTCCTCTTTCGTTGTATATTTTCCTAGGTTAAACCGTGCTCTAATACCAAATTGTCACACCCCAGTCTCGAGATACTTACAAGATCTGGATGGACTGCCCACAGGGCCAGTATCAAGTATTTGGGAAATACATTATAAAACTCATTTATTTATTTGTTATAATGAGTTTACATTGTTTCATAATATTACAAAGCACACTCTCACCCTCTTCATTATTACTAGTATTTTACATTATATACTATACATTATTTATTTAACATGACCAGCTTTTGACTTGATCTGAACTCATTTTCTTTCACTTGCTGGAGTGGTACTTGAAATTGTTAGATTTAATGAGCCAGCAGCTCAATAATTTCCTAATTACACTCTGTTAATGCAAAATATATAGCAGAATAATAACCACAATATATATTACCAAACATCAATAAATATCAGTTAGTAACCACACCAGTGAACCCAATAATTTTGCTTCAAGGCTAAAACCACACCATGGTCATAAATATAAAATAAAGTGTCCGTCGACAATAACCACACCGGTGGACAAAAGTAGCACTTCGGCTTGAATTTCGCATGTGGATAGTCAGTATAGTATTAAGGTAATAAGAGTGTCAATGTTAAGACATATAAAGAATTAACATGTAACAAGAAAATTACCTTATCCAGTAGCTAACAAGAATTTCTCAAAGTTCCTTCTATAATGAGTCAAATGAATAATGTAATGATGCATTAATGTTAAGTTGATTCTCCTATTTATAGTGAGAATAGTCTTAAGGTTGCTATCCGTCATAATGACAGGATAAAGATAACGATGAATCTGTTAAATGTCGTTATCGATCATAATTTTAGGATAAGTATAAAGATTCTTATCCTAATGTTAAGAGGTCGTCGTCAATCATAATGTGAAGGAAACTTCTTATTCATTTCCTAAGAATAAAACTTTGTTTGCAATCATAAATTTTAAGATAAGGATAGAAGAACCTTCTATTCTTTTCTTAACGACGAAGTTAGGACGTTACAAATCGTTATCAATCATAATGTCAAAGAAACTTCTCGTTCACTATTTGTTATTAAATATTTTATCAAGTTTATGAAGGTTTTGTATGTGTTTTTCGAGGTGTGAAGTGTTTGGGTGTCAAGTTTAGGAAGCTTCTCAATATATTATGCCACCAGAACAAACTTTGCCAAAAAATACAGAGAACTTGTAAGAATTTAGTCTTGACAGTTCTTATAGTTTGGATGAGTTAATACTTGCATGTTATGATGTCGATGACGAGACCGAAGAGGAAGAAACATCCAGTGGGGGAGACTCGGGCGTTGGTAGCAATGAGTCAACCTTTACAGATACTCTTACTTAATTTCGAGGACGAAATTTTATTTTACAAGGGGAATGTGACACCCCAAACACTTCACATCTAAAAAAATACAAACAAAACCGTCCTAAACTCGATGAAAGATTTAATAACAAATAGGGAACGAGAAGCTTCTTAAACATTATGATTGATAACGACTCGTAACATCCTAACTTCGTCGTTAAGAAAAGAATAGAAGGTTCTTCTATCCTTGTCTTAACATTTATGATTGAAAATGAAGTTTTATTCTTAAGAAATGAATAAGAAGTTTCCATTACATTATGATTGACGAACCTCGTAACATTACGATAAGAATCTTTATACTTATCTTATCATTATGATCGATAACAACATTTAACAGATTCATCTATATCTTTATCTTATCATTATGACAGATAGCGACCTTAAGACTAATCTCACTATAAATAGGAGAATCGACTTAACCTTAATGCATCCTTAAAATTTTCATTTGACTTATTAATTATAGAAGGAACTCTGCAAAATTCTTGTTAGCTACTAAATAAGGTAATTTTCTTGTTACATGTTAATTCATTATTTATATCTTAATATTGACACTCTTATTACCTTAATATTATACTGACTATCCACATGTGAAATTCAAGCCGACGGGCTACTTTTGTCCACCGGTGTGGTTATTATGGTCCACCAAATTTGGTCGTGTGTCGACGCACACTTTAATTTATATTTATGACTATGGTGTGGTTCTGGTCTGGTCTTGAGGCAAAGTTATTGGGTCCACCGATGTGGTTACTAACTGATATTTATCAATGTTTGGTAATATATGTTGTGGTTATTGTTCTGCTATATATTTTGCATTAACAGGGTGTAATTAGGAAATTATTGAGCTGCTGGCTTATTAAATCTAACAATTTCAGGTACCACTCCAGCAAGTGAAAGAAAACGAATCCAGATTAGGTCAGAAGATGGTCATGTTAAATAAATAATGTATAGTGTATAATGCAAAATACTAGTAATAATGAAAAGGGTGAGAGTGTACTTTGTGATATTATGAAACGGTGTAAACTCATTATAACAAATAAATAAATGAGTTTTATGATGTATTTCCCAATATGTAGTTATACTGGATACTGGCCCTGTGGGCTGTCCATCCAGATCTTGTGAATATCTTGAGATCGGGGTGTGACATGCACGTTCAAAGAAGATTTATGGGGAAGAAAACAATAGTCTTTCAAGGTTGAACTAAAGAAGAACCTTGCCTAAGGGAAAAGATTCCAATCAAAGCATCTCTCTGGACATGTCTTCAAATAAGAATCATAAAGGGTTTTCAGATTTGAACCCCAAATAACTGGGCTATTCTCGTTTCAGAGGCTTAAATGACTATAGTGAATTTGTATGCATCTTTGAATTGTTTTTGTTTCTTCTTTTGCCTTTGGTGGATTACTTGGCCCCATTTTATAAGCACTCACTTTGCTTTTGAAAGAAAAGTCATTTTCTTGTCTGGAAAAAATTGAAAGGAAACAATTTCTGCACCCATCTAGCTCACAATTAACTCTTCCTTCTACCTTTCACAGAGAATTGGAACCTCAACCACAATTTTGATGATGACAAGGTTGCCAACCACTTGAATGCTTGGCTCAATTCCATGAAACCATTTCATAGAAGTTCATTGATATTTTCTTTTTTATAAGATAATCGAATTCGATTCTTGAATAATCCACATCACTTCTGGTTCCGTTGTAACAAAAGATTCCCATTTTATGTGGAAAAGGCCCTTATCAATAATTATGATCTTACATATGGATAATTCCTCAATATTTGCCTCGCACGATAAAATGACTTTGAAACGCCCAAGTAGAACCTCATCTTTTAATCACCCCTAAAATCCCTTACCCCTAATAATCATCGGAAACAAGTGCGCTAGCATGGTTTGCCTGGAAAGATTAAGAGTAACAGCTATCTAACTATTAATACCTTGATTAAGTTTGTCTAAGGTTAAAATCACAACTATATGAAAAACTGACTCGAATTGAAATGGTGAAAATCTCCCAAAGTAGCAACCTAGTCAGTATCTGATTTGAACTGCTACCATCTTACTTTAATGGTAGACCATTCTTCTTCAAAGCACTCAAAGAAAGAAATTCTAGTTTCAAGACAGAATCAGATTTGAACTGCAACTAGCTTATTACTGCCACTGATTTATTGATCACAAACCTATACAATGGCTAAGTATTTCGAGCCATAAGCATTGCTGATTTCAACTGTTACTCCTGCCAATGGTTCCTACATGGCAACTCTAACCAAAACAAAAGTTAAACCATTCATTGTGCTTTCTCTTACTATCCGGCTGAGAATAATGCTTAAAGAGATAAAAACACATAAAAGCATTACACCAAAGTTCTTCTAAAAGTATTTGATTTTCATTTTCAGCAATTTCTTTTTCCATTTCTCGAATTTAACATTTCTTAAAAAAGAAATCAGTGTTAACCAAATCAGATTGGCTGGAACTTCCCTGTTAATAACGTGGGTGGATGGTGGGTATGACAGTGTATCCCACAAGCTCCTTTGTTAGACGTGACTGACATGACCAGATAATAATTTTGCACTTTATGCCTATAAAACAGCTTTTATCTCCCATCTGTGGTAGGTTCTTCTCTATTCCATGTTGTACAAGTAAACCTTTCAAGAATGAATATCAAGAACTAGTTTATATAGAACTAGAAATCATATAAATCCAACCCCCTTCCTTTTCCACTATGGAACGAGGCAAAAGTTTTGTATCATATAAGATTTAAAACTACGAAAGTACACTGACTCAATTGAGCAAGTGACTTACCTTTTCTCTTAGTTGAACCTTTCTCTCTGCTCTTTCTGATGCATTAACTGCCTCTCTCTCAGCTGAAAAACAAGAAACGAAGCCACTTTTTTATGAGAATAAATAAGAATACATACTTCAAAAAAAAGGATATACAAAATAATAAACAAAGAAGTCTCTTGCTAATTGCAAAACCAGTAACACAAGCAAACAAAAAAATTCAAACCAAGTTATTAATTTGAATAGGTAACACTAAGGAAAAAACTGAAGGTGCATTCCTGTGAAGCATATAGTTTGTCGAATCTCTTGTTATGGATAGATTGCTCAAGAAGAAGATACACTATCCAAGAAGTAATTCAAGAAACTTATGTCTTGTAAACCCAAAAAAATTACAAATATATTACAAGAATTTCGCAGTGACGGAAAAGTAGTTGTGTCCCAAAAATGCTGTGAAAACATAACATCAATACAAAATTCATATGGGGTTCAGATGTCCTCTTATTATAGTAAAAAATTATATTCATCAACAAACTCAATAAAAGGAGGCTAAAATCACAGAATTACCTCTTAGGTCTGGCTTTCTTTCCACCTTGGTCTTGTTTAATCTGTTGACTATCTCATTAATCCGTTTCTCTACCCTTACAGTGCGAACCTATGCAAAGCACCAACATAGTCATGCAGAGAAACAGAGCCAGAGGCAGAAATAACATGATGCCAAAAATTAAGAGTTAAAACCCTAGAAGAAAGAAATTTATGTGAAAAAAGAATAAACTTAGAATTGTTACCATTTTAGGATTGTGGAAACCAACTTGTCCAACATCCATTGAAGCAGTTTTCTTCAGATTGTACCAAGGTGTGTAAACAACATCAACATTGTTGACCTTGTTGCCTGTCAAGTAAATATATTATTGAATTGAAAATAAAAACGGAAACATACATAGAAAAACAGTCCTCCCAAACCTACTACCCAGCTATACCCCAAATTCAGCAATCGATGAATCAATTGATACCATATGATGGGAAAAGAATAAATTTCCACAAAGAAACCATAAGGACCAATATTTCCAACTATAACATTCTCTCTCAAGACTTCATAAAACCTTTAATTTCCAAAAATAGGTCATAATGAGACTTTCTCATTGTTCATAAATTTCTGAACACAATTTCCCTATAAACCGGTCAGCCAGGAGAGACTGATTCCATCCAAATGCAAGAATACTTTTGATTGGCATGGCCCACATATGTTTCTAATGTTGTGAAGCAATGTCCATAACTAACTCACGACATATGGCATAACTTAAGGAAGACAAGCGTACCACAAAATGCTCCTCGTATCAATTACCATCTGCCTCTTTCAGTAGATACCATCACCCTCTTTCAGAAGAAAGAGATATCCCCTAGCAAGCTAATTATACACCACACCAACATTTAGTCAAAATGAATTGACAATTACCAATGAGCCCCAATGAGCCACAGTTAAGCTCCTCAACAAAGCCCTCAATAAGTATGAGGAAACCTAACTTTTTTTAGGCATGAGATCTGGCTCATCCTCCTTCATGCATCGATATCTTTGTAATTTGTTTCTTACAAATTCAAACTCTTCTGAGAACCAATTCTTTTCAATAATATCATAATTAACAACCTTGCAAACACGCCGGTACATCAACCCAAATTACTATAAAGCAACTTAAGAAATTTTTGAGTCCGTCTCTCTATTACATGTGCTACTAATTTCAATTCCATCATTCTCTGCATCTGTATTGCTTTGTAAATTCCACTCACATTTGGATTTTGGAATAAAAAATAAAACTGAGCAATTTTTATGGGCTCAGATCGTCAACTGTTTTCAATTCCATAGCGCAATATGATAGTAAACATTGATACTTTTAGTTCACAGAATCTTGATATCCAAGATTGGATTATACAATTCAATCCTAAGGAATCCCCAATCAATCGCTCCTAAGCACGATCTTGATCATTACGACCTTGATTTGAACCTTATTATGAAGATAGAAAAGTGAGCTTGAGTAGGTGGGGCCTCCAACCTCCAAGTTCACACAAGTAAAGATGAACAATATTGTTAATTTTATAGTAATTATACTCAATAAAACTGGTCAAGGAGAAGCCTCTCAACAGGTCTGCAC
The DNA here is from genome assembly GCA_039657345.1 of Stephania japonica. Taxonomy (NCBI): domain Eukaryota; kingdom Viridiplantae; phylum Streptophyta; class Magnoliopsida; order Ranunculales; family Menispermaceae; genus Stephania; species Stephania japonica. The sequence continues at coordinate 42,542,283 of CM077559.1, forward strand.
AATGCTTTACAAAATTTTATGAGAACCTTAGGGACCATATTGGATAAGATTTTCCAATGTGTACCAGCATTCAGTGAACCATGTTTTGAAATGTAGACATGATAAAAGAAGTGTGAAGAACTAGAAATCCCAAACTCTGAGAGACATTAAACCTAGAAATATTATTTAATAGAAAGTGGTGAATATGGAAAATTATATTATGAATAATGTTTCACTCAAAGAAGATAACTTTTACTTTGCCTTCCAAACAGCCATGTCCAAAACTAAATATTTACTTACATATAAGAATCTATGTTGGGATTGACAAAAAGCTCCAAGTCCAACATTCACAATCAGATCCTACTGTTTCTTCAACATGACGCCACAATTCACAGTTACTTAAAGAAGACTCTATGTCAAACAATACATATATCCTTCTTTATCAAAACTTTTGGATACCTTGAAATGAGAACTCAGGCATTCCTTACATAATTTTTTTGTTTCACATTGAATGACTAAAGATATTTCATTACAATGTATGCTGTAGTATCTATACATAAATTAATTTGAACATAATAGCTTATTGAATTGCAAAAGGTTATCTCGATTCCAATCTCAGTTTTTCTCCAATGACAAGTTTAGTAACATTTCCTATCCACAGACAAGTTAATTAGTAACATAATCCTAAAATTCATTTCAACCGTCATTCACTATGAAAATAAAATTTACATATTTTATCCAGCTATTAGTTGGTTGGCATGAGGCTTCAAAATTAAGATCAGGAAAATCAAGATTAACAGAACGAATAAATCCAATATATTGAAATCTACATTCTAACAGTTAACTGGAGCAGGGAATATTTAAGGAAGCGGCTAAACGAACCCCAGTTATTGCTTAGAGGACACCGTTTTAATTTTTTTGAGGAGTTCCAATTTTGCCCATAGAGGAAATGACCAAGTACCCTTCACTGACTCATCACCTTTGAAACCCCAAACCGACTCCACACCCTCGTCTCCGGCTGACCAAAAACGAGGGAATCCACACGGAATCGACTTGGTAAGTTTGTTCTCTCCTTGTTTCTGCTCATTTGGTGGGTTTTTTCGAGTTTTTTGGCCATCATTTCACTGTTATTGATGTTAGTTGTTGCTTGGTTTTTAGGGCTTTTGATTTGTTGTTGATTTCCACATTTTTGGTGCAAAATGTCGAAGGAGTCGTCAAAACGAAGCAACCTTATTTTTATGGTTTTTTATTGGGTTTTTTCATCGAGGAAGAACCTCCATTTTTGGTTGCTCTCCCTATACAGGGCCAAGACGTGTATACTTGAATAGACACTGTTCCTTATGGTTTCGGCGCCTATCAGTCGAAACACATATTTACACATCGGCTTTGTTTGGCCGACATATTGTACATACCCCACGTAGTTGCTACTTGGACCCACCCAATTGGATATTCGAATTTTTAACTTAAGTGTCGGACACAGTTGTTCGCGATATTACCAAGATTATCGTCTACTATAAACCGTAAGGCCTGTAAAGGTTTCGATTAGTATACATTGTAATCATACCTATACCCCACCAGTTTACTCCATAGACCCCACCCGATTGTATATTCGAATTTTAGTTAATTGTCGAAGTTACAAGTCTGAGATATTACTGGCAATATCAGTTAACAAAGACCATTACGCCTATAGAGGTTCCGGTCTTTCTAGACCGCAATCTTACTTAACCCCCACCAAATTACTATGCAGACCCCACCAGACTGTATCTTCGAATTTTAGTACACGATCGGCAGATCCGCCAGGGTTCGACTCAAATAGACCCTCTAACGACCTCAGTGACTGTTAAAGATGAAGGTGGGGATTTTATGGGTTTTGTGAAGGTTTTGATTTGGGGTATGAATGTTGGAAACGGGTTGGGGGAGGTATTTTGTTTGTTGAAGACGAGGGTATTCTGGGGATTTTGAAAAAAAAAAAGTGGGGTACGTTTACTAAAAAAAATTCAAAAATGGGGTACGTTGAAGTAATGTGGTCCTCTAAGCAAAAACTGGGGTCCGTTTAGCTGCTCCCACATTTAATTGCATTCCTTGTAAAATGCAAATAAAGAACTTTTATTTTTTCTTGTTTGAGATGAAGGATTTACCTTGGATGGAATTTGCTTTCACGAGCTGAGCACAATCTTCCAGTACTCCCTCAGTAATATCATCAATTTGTTGACCCTTGTTCAATCGCAAATAGACATGAGCAGATGACATTTTGTCAACATGAAACCTGCAAGAGATGCAACTTACAAACTTTTCCTTGCAATACAATATAAGGGGACCAAGAAAATAACAATATAAGGCTAGCCAAAAATGATTTTCTCTAACTATTTCAACCCAAAAAAAAAATCATTCTTCGTTGTATCGCTCGTAACGAATTATACTCTTCGGTAAGTGCCCTAAACGTTATGAAGAAATCTTATCTGTCCAACACAATGACATCCCCACAAATTGAACATCAAAACACACAATTGAATCATTACTCATCAAAAAAACCAATCCCCCCACCCCACACACACACTTTGTCAAAACATCAACATCAAGAAATTCAAGAAATTCAAGAAATGAACAATCATACCAAAATTAAACCCCAAAAACATATGGATCAATGGAAATTTAACCAAACTGACAACGAAAAGTCACAAAAAGGGGGGCAATCCAAAAAAAGAAGAATTCACAGATGAGAAATTAATCCTCATATCAATATACTTGAATCTAACCCTGAAAGCCCCAATGCTTAATTAAGTTTTTGTTAATGAAATTCACATAGATGGTCAATGCTTCAAAACTAAAAGACAATCTTTCTTCGCTAGTGACGGCGCTATGAAGAGATCTTATCTGTTCAAAACAATGAAATCCCCAACAAAAAGGGAAACCTCTTTGGCCAGTCACTACACAATTGAACATCAAAACCCATAATTAAATGAGTACCCATCAAAGAAAAACCAACTTTCCCCCAAAAAAAAGATTGAAAAAACAAATCTTTTCCAAAACCCCCAAAAGAAATTCAAGACATGAACAATCATACCGAAATTAAACCCCAAAAGCACATTGATTAATTTAAAAGTAACGAAATTGAAAACAGAGACAACAAAAAGAAATGAAATCAAAGCAGTACCAGATGTCTTCTGGGAAGCCATATCTGATGAGCTCCTCGTTCTCGTGCTTGTCCAGGCCCATGAAAATGGTGTAATCTCCGGCCTCGGGCCTCGCTTTGAAGTAGAAAACCATCGCTAACGCAAGATCGCAACACTGGAAATTAGGGTTTCTGATGATTGAGAGAGAGAGAGAGAGAGAGGGGTTTGAAATGTGTGAAGGAATGTGCGGTTGTTGGTGAAACAAAGAACAGCAGCAGCGGCAACAAAGAATATGTTCTTCACTGTGTTTGCCGATTGGTTGTTGTAGGCCACTTGCCCGGCCCGGGTCGACCCGGTACTGAGTCAACCAGGTTAGTCAACAAGTTTTTGAGGGGCCCATGATTTGAGTTGGATAGGTGACATTTCAGGTTTTTTCTTTTAAGTTAAAGTAAAATAGAAATTTCACAAAAAAAAAAGAAAAAAGAAATAAAAATTTCACTAATCATGATGGCGCGTACACTCAATAGTACATGACAAGACATGTGATTGAGTACATTGATTTGCTAATTGTAATTGTTCAAACAAACATTCAATAACAAAATAGCCTCAGTCTCTAATTAATTGGAGTCGACCACATAGATCAAACTCTTTCAATGTTCAAACGAAGTTTCAAATGCCATAAATTTGCTTTTGAAGAACTACAACTATAACAATATAACAATATGACAAAGAGTGATTGTTCTCTCAAAACGTCTGATGAAAAAATAAAACTTCCAACAAGAGAAGACAAACACAAACTTATAAAGAGAGAAAAGTAACACAAACTTTCAACAATAGAAGGTAACTACTTATTGAATAAAATAACTTAATGAAATGTATCAAACTAAAAATTATAAGCATAGAGCCATGAATGAGCAAATAGAACTGGAATGAATTTGAGTGATGGTGGTTATCAAGGGTAGCAAAATATAGGTCATGACATAATAACCAGACACGCTTAACACGAAAATAAATAGTTTAAGGTTGAGCTTTATGCAGGTTCATGTATAAACGTGTAAACCTGTTTATGACACGACCTGTCATTAATATATAATTGTTGTGTTTACTTAAACCACTTATCTACTTTAATGGTATTATGTGATCATTTATATAAAAGTAAATATTTTTAAACCATAATACGTCATGTTAGCTTAATATAATTTACCACCAAATATAATTTTTTGTGAGTAATAAACTTGTTAAATGTGTCAAATGAGTAAAAAAAAAGTATATTGTATACGTAAAATGGGTCATGTTGAAGTAGTATTGAAACAACGTGTTTAACTTGACGTCTTATGAATGTCATGTCAACTTGTTCAAAATTTATGTCGTGTCGAGTTGTGACGACCCATAATTTAAAACACCCGCATCGGGGGCAAAACAAGAATTAACCATATTATTTGTGCATGGTGTGTATATTATGCGTATAATATCTTCTGATTTATTTTATTTACGAAATAATTAACTAAAGTAAAGGAAAATAATTAAATTGACAAGGTTAATTTTGGCCCAAGGTCCATAAGGGCGTTTTAGACTTTTTGAAGAATTTTGTTCAACCCTAGTTTGTAACCCTAAACCTATATAAAGATGTGATAAGAAAACCCTAGCCTCATTTGGTTGTCCTACGAAAATTTGAAAGAGATGAGAGGAGGCTAGGAAAGTAATGATGGAGTAAAGCTAGGCCAAGTTGAACCTATTGAAAGGTAATATTTTCTACTTCATTTTTTCCTCTATCTTTCTTTATGTTTTTTGATGAAAATGTGAGGGGAAAGGACTCCAAAAGAGTGGCGGAGCCGCGGTAGCACCGGCGAAGGCGGTGTCTCTATCACCGTCGCAGGGGATAGCAGGTGGGGCCCCACTGGGGAGCCCCACCACCTCCGCCACGAGAAGGAAGGGGGAAGGGGCGGCACTAAAGCCACCCCTTCTGTGGCGGCTATCGGAGTTGCGACTGGCTGGGGCACTCTCGCGCCCCCGTCCAGTCATGGCGGACGTCCCAACGCCGCTGCACTGGGACGTCGCCGGCCAGTGGCAAGGGGGAAGCTCCGCTTCCCTTTCTTTCACGTCGCTGGCCAATGGTTGAAGACCCCTGGTTCGGACAACCCTTCCCTTGGACCAAAGGTCCAGGGTTAGATCAACCCTTAATTGGTTGATCGAGTTGACCAGGAGCTTCCTAGCCCCTGGTTAACAAACCAAGGACCAAATTGGTCCCTGCACCAAAAAAATATAAAGAAAAAAAGATAAGAGACCAAACAAGACCTTGGCCCCAACCATAATGCACTTCGACACCCGACAGGGCACCAGACGATACCAAACCCGCGGGACCCATACTAGTGAGTCCTCAAAGACAAATTTATGGAAGAATACGTAACCTTAGAATTTAGTAATTACTTATGTAATGTGTTATGATATTGTCTAGTGACACGCAACGGTTCACATAGGATTTCGGGCGTGTAGAGAGTAATTGTAGGCGCGCTGAGTACAGGTAAGTGGGGAGCTCCACTAATCTATCAAATGTAGCTTGCTACTAGTATATTTAGAACCATGATCTTAACTAAAGGACTTGGGATGTGGTTGTTGCCTACCTTGTTTGACTTCATGTAAGGCCTGTTAGGAGGCCATAGACATATGGTGGAACCAAGTCACTTTACATGCTTAAGGGCCTCTTGGGGAGCCGTAGCTAATGGAACCAAGTCACCCATTGCAAGGGCCTCTTGGGGAGTTATGGATGCACGATGAAACCAAGTCACAAGGGCCTCTTGAGGAGCCGTGGATACACGGTGGAATCAAGTCACCCACGCATATATATACTATATGTTTTATTATTGGTCAACAAGGGGAGGCAATGACAAATGAAACCATGGACTTGCATTTATATTTATTACTTCATAATTATCTTTCTTGTAATCCCTTTGCATTGCTAAACTTGATTATTTATGCTTTACAACTCTTGAATTATTTATCAGTGTTTGAAATACTTTACGGAACATGAAATGCTTACTCTTTATGGAATTGCTACCCTACTACAAATTGTCAATACTTGTCATGATTTCAATGCATGCTAATTTTATTTTGCTTTATAGGTATTACTTGCATGTTTGATATTTGAGCGTGGTTCTTCTCTTATTGGGCTCCGTTGGTTCTTTTAGCTCACCCCACTTACAATACAGGTTCATCAACGAGTGTGATAGACTGTAGCAAGGGGAAATTTCTCATTTGAAAACACTTTGCCGTGTAAGCCTAGCGTGATATTATTTATTAATTTGTTTTGAGAATTATTAATATGGGTTGTAATCTAGGCAAAACTTTTGGGTAGATAAACCTTCCTTGATTAGCTTGATTTATTTATAAGTGTTTAAGGGTTTTGGAGATTTCATATTCTGTTGATTCAATTAAGTGAAATTGAGATATGCAATATTTTGGTTTATGGCGACATATAGTATTAATTAAATTCTGAATTTTGCATGCTACTACCATATTGTTTATATATTATTTCCGTAGGTTATTTAGGCATGCCAGAATGTTATTTGGGCCTGTTTTAGGTATTGGGTTTAAATGGCGGTTTGGGCCGGACGACCTAACCCTAGGTCAGAGAAGAGTCGTTTCAGTTAGTATTAAAACATAGGTATTAGAACCTAGGGAAACGTTAGGTTAAGGAAAACAGAAGCTTGTAGAGCCTTTTTAAATTTAAAGGTTAAGTTTAAGTTAAACAAATTAATGGTATAGAACATTGGTTCAAGTCGACTTAAGGTACACACAAGCCAATCCTAGAATGGGAAGGGATTGAAATCTTGAATAAAACACTTATACGATGTCATTTGCTTTGTGTTATATAATATCTAACGCTTTTAGATATTTTAGCTATCCTCTTGACTTGTTAGACTAATTCCCTTGAACTGCTCACAGTGCATAATGAGTACTCGAGGTGGAAGTTCCTATGGTCGGGATAATGCCAGGGGTACACATAAGACGGATGATAGACAATGGCGTACCCAAATGGAGTGTCAAATGACATAGATGATCGAAAATCATCGTAAAATGCTTGAGGATCCGATAGCAGCGCAGGAGCTCATGAGGACTGAGTTGATGGTAGCGATTAGGGACAGAGAGCACTGTGGGATCCACTACCACATATGCAACCACAAATTGGAGGAACGAACTTGGATCCTATACTAGAGGCTTCGCAGGAGGAAGGAGCTAAGGCCAATCAGTTATGGGGGCAGAAATAGATCTGGCAATACCGATACCTGAAATTAGTGCAGAGAAACTAATGATGCTCAAGATTCAAAAAAAGTTCATGAAACATGAAGTCCCACATTTTTATGGTGTTGTTGAGGCTGGAGAGGAAGAGGAATGGATTTCTTATATGGAAAAGGCAAGAAGTTCTGAAAATTCACAATGGTACCAAGGTATTCTTGGCGTCATTTCTTCTGGAAAGAAACACACAAGTGGTGGAAGTCAGTCAAGAGAACAAAGGGACCAATTGACACATGGTGTAGCTTTAAGATTGTATTTTATGAACAATATTTTCCTCCGGTGGTTAGGGATGCCAAGAGGCGGGAGTTTTTAAACCTAGTACAAGGTGGCAGGCCAGTTAGGGAGTACGAGTCAGACTATAATAAGCTTTCAGACTTTGCACCTGATTATGTGGCTACCATGTGGGAGAAAGTTTCTAGGTTCGTAGATGGTTTGGACACCCATATCAGAATTAGTGTGGCTGCGTATCTACCAGAGACTTATGCACGGCCAGTGGCGAGTTCACGACATTGTGAGGCGACTTACTTGCTGGATTAAAACAGGGAGGTTATGCCCTCGCAATGGTCAGCAATTAGGGACAACTATCGGGATGTCAATAGAAACAAGCATGGGAGCAGGTTACAGGGAAGCCATCATAAGATGAGCAGAACTAGAGGATACTTTAACGGGTTCATGCTCACCCATGCAGCATCGAGGGCCCTACACTCTTAGACAGGGACCACCACATACTCTCATATCCCTGCACCCTCGTCTACTCAGGGTATAGCTTTCAAGCCACCGCATCCTCATCAACAGTCTTAGTAGAAGGTAAGTAAGGGTAGAGGGCCGATCGAGCTAAAGTCAAGTGCATCATGGAGAGTCGTTCAGCCGCCTCCAACTTATCAGAGGCCACAGGTGATTTATTACCGGTGTGGGACACCAGGCCACTACTAGAGCCAATACCCTAACCCATCACCATCTAAGGGGAGCATAGCCCCAGTTACTTAAGGAGGAGTCCATATAGTTGTTGAGCAGGACATGGAGGTTACGTTCCAGTTGGTTGCAGGTATTGTTTCAATTAATAGTCGAGATATGCATAAATTGTTTGATTCTGGTTCTACTGTCTCGCTTATATCAGGGAATGTTGTTCATGCTTTGGGCACCAGTTAGAGCACACACTTATCTGATTTTGAGCACAGTCTCTAGTGAACGAATTTATTCAAATATGATATGTGTTGGGTGTAAAATTAAAATTGGGGATCACATGATGCCATTCGATCTACGGGTCTTAAAGTGCCTAGAGTATGATGCATTGTTGGGCATAGGCTGGTTGGAGGCGTATCATGCCAAAATAGACTATTTCCATAAGATCGTAACTTTTCAAATTCTGGGCATCCCACTGTTCAAGTTTAGAGGATGTACATTGGATAGGGTACCACCCGTGATAGAGTTGCGACATTAGTAGAGATAAATTCTATTGTGAGTTTGACTTCTATGGGAGAAGAAGGACAAGAAATTCTAATTGAGAAGATTCATGTGGTTAGGGATTTTTTGGATATGTTCCCTTCAGACCTTCCGGGACTCCCACCCCATCGAGAAATTGATTTCATGATTAACCTTATTCCTGGTACGAGACCAGTTTCTAAGGCACCTTACCACATGGCAGCTATCGAGTTGAAGGAGTTAAAAACGCAGTTGAAGGAGTTGACTCAAAAAGGCTTTATAACTCCAAGTGTATCACTGTGGGAAGCACCATTATTGTTTGTGAAGAAGAAAGATAGGAGTTTGAGGATGTGCATAGATTACCGGCAGTTAAATAGGGTGACTATTCAGAACAAATATCCGCCTCCTAGGATTGAAGACTTGTTTGACCAGTTGAGAGGAGCGAAGTTCTTTTCTAAGATAGATTTGAAATCGAAGTATCATCAATTGCGTATATGGGAGGAAGACACATCGAAGACAGCCTTTAGTACTCGGCATGGACACTTCCAGTTCACAGTAATGTCGTTTGGGCTTATCGATGCGCCGGCTATGTTCATGAACTTGATGCACCGTGTCCTTAAGTCATTCCTCGATCAGTTTGTGATTGTGTTCATCGATGACATAATGATATACTCAAAGATTGAGTCAGATTATAGGAATCACCTCAGGAATGTGTTGCAGACCTTGAGGGAAAACAAATTTTATGCTAAGTTGAGCAAATGCGAGTTTTGGGTTTCTGAAGTGAAGTTTTTAGGACACGTGGTCAACACAGAGGGAACATCAATTGATCATATGAAGATCGAGGTGATCTTTAGGTGGCCACAACCTACTAATACTTCTGAGATACAAAGTTTTTTGGGGTTAGCATGTAACGACCCTAAATTCCAACTTGTGCCATGTGTCAATTTAGGTCGTACGTGGGCCCATTTGCCATGATACAAAATCCAATTCTCAATTATCGACGCCGAGGTATGTTATTTGTCTTCGGTGTTTTGTATTATATTGTATTACCCGAATGCTTAGTTCCAATGTCTCAAACGTGCGAGGACGTTTGAGTGTGAGCGTTGGTATAGGAAACGGTTCAACTCGAAGGTTTCATGAAATAACCGGGTTTCAGGTGGACGTTGGTCGGGTAATTATTAGTCCAGGGGACTTAAATGAATCAAAAACACTGATAAAATACAAAATAAATAATAAATAAAAGTTGTAAAATGCGATCGATACGTTGGTATGTCCAGGGCGACGTGACGAACAAATTTGGTGTCGAAACGAACTCAGAAACATGAGTATTGTACGAGAAATGGCTTAAACAAGAAATTATGTCACACATTGAAGTCACCATTTGGTGTCACAGTTGGTGGCTGGAATGAAGGGTAGCCAAAGGATGATTCTTGATATCCGTGTGTGTAAGTGGATGAGAGGGGGTATATAAGCCCATTCCATTACATTTTCTCTCTCTCATTTCTCTCTCTCCTCTCACCGATTCAAACGAGAGAACGACGGGGTTTCAGGGGGTTGTCGACGTGATTCGACGCCAAAGGAATGACAAATCTTCAAATCTAAGGTGAGATTTTGGCTCCTTACGCGTTATCTACCTTTTGGTAGTATTTTGTGGGTTTTTGTCATGATGAATTCGGACAATGAATTAGGAAATTTGGTTTTTATTAAATGTTTTGATTGATTAGGAGTCAATAGGGTGATCAAAACATGATTGGTGAAGTGATTTTGGAGTTGGAGAATTTTGCTGAATTTTTTGGGATTTTAGTGAATTTTGTGTAATTTTGACAAATCGACGTTTTGGTCAGGTTTTGAACTGAGCCGAGGGTGGATTGGTGTGTGTTTGGATGTTTAGTCATAGTTGGAATATGCTCGAAGCACAACGAGGCAAGTTAGGGTGTGAAAAACCCCGTTTACAGGGGCGCTCTGGTTCAGAAGCCGTGGAGAAGCCGTGAACACTCCAACTCATGGCGTCACCAAGTACGTCTTAGGCAGGAGATTCAGGGAACACGCCGTGAGGACGCTACCACGACCAATGAGGTCAGGGTGTCACTCACGTACGAGTTAGGCAGTAAGCTTTATCTCTACGCCATGGAGACGTCGTCCAAGTCATTAGACGATATGACGTCCCGACGGCATGTCACTGTTCATAAGGTTGAATTTTTATAAAAATTTTAGGAAACTTTCGAGGATCTCTCAGGTATCCAAGGGGTCCGAATACGACCTAATATCCGGGTAATCGACCTAAATGGGTTAACGAATGAAATTATGGAAAATTGGATAAAATAGGAGTAATTAATGGGAATTTTGATTTAAATGTATTTTAGGGGTTTTGAACATTGACGAGACATAAGAGGTCATAGGAGACGTGTCAGGGGTTCGTTGAGTGCATAATTAGTTGGATTACAGGAAAGTAAACCAGTGAGAACTTTTACAGTTATTTCTTGAGATTTAATTTGTTGTTATTGCTCTGTTTATCATCATATCTATTGTAATCTCTTTTGGTTGAGTGGTCCACTATAAGGGAGTTATGGTTACTTTATCTGTGATGTAAGCTCTTATCTATATGCTTTTGATATCTCCCGGATGAGTGTACGCTGGGGGCTCTTATTCGAGTTTATGGATATCTCATAGTCGCAAAGGTTAGGGCTGGTAGGCTGTGTTCTCGTCCTGAACCCGAGTCTTGTAGGTTTTACCTCGACTCAATGACTATTGTCGAGACTCCTTGCTATTCCATTTCGTAACTCGGACACTCATTTTTTTATGTTTATTTGCAGTCTTATACATTTCATGCGTTCCTTATTCCTTTCTTTCTATCAACATGAATGTGGATTGATGTTTATTTATTTTGAAATGTTGTATTATTGTTCTGCTTGGCATTACTTATCTGGGCTCATCATTCTTATGTTTGACAGAGTGCAGATCCACAGTCCAGTAAGGGGAAGGCACCAGAGCTTAGGGATTTGCTTTGAGAATACTAGAGCACGTCATTCCACTTAGCTGAGTAGGTGATTTTTTATTATTGCATATATATGTTATTTTGGAACATGGGTTTGGGTATGTGAGAGATTATGGGCATGTATATCTATTGGGCTATTCTCCTCTGACTAATCATTTACGATAATATACATATGCGAGGTTTTCACATGTTAGGGTGTCTTGTTTATTATGGTTGTGATTCTTTGATTAGTTAGAGCTTTTGCTTCGACTATACTGATGATAACTCACTAATCAATGCTATAAACTTGGAAATGAATGGTAAATGGTAATGTAAGGCTGACTAGGCTTGCGTGACTCATCGAGACAGGACGGGGTTTCGCGTAGGTCTAAGCCGGGCGGGGCCCAGTTTAGGTTTGAAAAATTGGGGCCATCACAGTTGGTATCAGAGCCAAAGTTTTAAATACTTGACTCTTGATTTAAATCATAAGCCATTTAGACAGTGATCAGTGGAAGTTAGGAATGGTTAACTTAGAGTGGAACCCTATGAACCTAACTTAAGTCTTAGTTGGGAAGTGAGGAGAGTTGGAAAAAATTAAAACTGGACTATGAGCTATTTGATTGTTGTATATTTTATTATTGATAGCTATGTCCTGATCGTGAGAATCACTTTCTTTTCAGATAGTGATGACTGATCAGCCTAGTACGGGTGAGACTAGTACGGGTGACGTACAGGCCAGTTGGATGGCATGTCGCAGCAGATTTCATCGCATGATCATCAGTTGCAGGATATTCTCAGACTGCTGAGAGTTTAGGCGACATGATCACGTAGTACGTCAGCAACTCCAGTTGCTCAGGTTAGGAATGCTCTGACAGTTTAGGATACGCCAGCAACACCCACAATTATTGTAGGACCCGTAGTGACTAAGGAGGCACCTGCACTGACTGAGATAGTACTTCCTACACCAGACACACCGACAGATGATATGCCGAGCACACCGACTGATACTAGTGTTAGAGCGACACCTAAGGTAAAGCAGGCACGAGAGTTTATGAGACACCAGCTAGTGAAGTTCCATGTGGGAACTAATCTGGAGGCAGCGGAGAAGTTTATGAGTAGTCACGAGAAGATCCACGAAGTCTTGGCTACATTAGCACATATGCAGCCGAACATCTCATCAGCATGTCTATTTGGCAAGGCTGATATTTAGTGACGCACAATGGTAGCGTCGAAGGGGAGGCCCAAGGATTGGGCTGAGTTCAGAGATAGGTTTCACAAGAAGTACATTCCTCCTACAGTCCGTAATCGGAAGAGGGTCGAGTTCCAAACAATCAGACAACAGATAGGAGAGTCTGTTATGCAATATATGGATTGGTACTTGAGTCTGATGGAGTATGCCGATGGCATAGCCGATACTAACGCCAACCATGCTTATTATTTCGTACAATGTCCACTACATTCGATCGGTTTTGTGGTAGTGACGACAGCTTCGAGCACATTACAGGATGCCTATGAGAAGGCTAGGCTAGTGAGAGCTTTGGGAGCATAAGCACCTAGACACTGGCAACCTCGTCAACACCCTCACAGTTAGTTGGAGGGTCTAGAGGGATAGGAGGTGGAAGAGAGCGAGACAGTGGAGGTAGGGTGATAGAGTGTATATCGTAGCATCAATTACGTCTTCACCGTCTATAACGATTGTACCAGCTGCTCCTGTGAGGAGTTACGTGAGTTCACCTTAGAAGCCAACGTAGTCAAGTTTTCAGCAGCAGTTTTATCATAGGGCTGATGGTAGAGTCAGTGGCCAGATACAAGCTCAGGGTTCTAGTTAGGTGCCGAGATAAGGACAGAGGTCTAGTTAAGTATAAGGGCAGGGATAGTGGACACAGTCTAGGTTATGATCTCAGAAAGGCTGTTGGGAGTGTGATCAACTGGGGCATTTTATCAATGTGTGTCCACGATTGGGTCGAGGACAACAACAGTAGACTCGGGAGTAGGTTCACGCAGTTGCTACACCAGATCTGGCTGCCAGCCGTAGTCTTATTAAGGGTACGATTTTTATTTGCAGTCATTTCATACATGTTATGTTTGATTCACGCTCTACCGTATCTTTTATTTCGGGTCGTATGGTTGATGATTTGGGTTTGAGACCTATTAGACTAGAGAAACCCTTGATCCTTAGCACACCTACTGGGACAAGATTTACCCGAACTTGTTGTATGTTGGCTGTTCGGTAGAGATAGAGGGTTATGTCATGCCAGCGGACCTGAGAGTGTTGGAGTTCCTTGAGTTTGATGCATTACTGGGCTTGGATTGGCTGGGTGTGTATGATGCACAGATCCACTATTTCAGTAAGAGGGCCATATTTTAGATTCCAGAGCATTCAGAGTTTCGTTTTCAGAGGATTTCGACAAGTTTGCCTATTACTAGAGGTAGAGTCGCCACTAGCGTAGATATCGAGATGTTCGCTAGCATGTTGAGTACAATGGGATGAGTTGAGACTATGTTGAAGGAGGTACCAGTAGTTTGTAAGTTCCCTGATGTATTTCCAGCAGAGTTACTAGGGTTACTACCGCCTAAAGAGATCGATTTGGTCCCAGAGACCAAACCTATTTCGATTTCATCGTATCGGATGGCTCCAAGAGAGCTAGAGGAGCTGAGGAGTCAGCTAGATGAGTTATTAGAGTTGGATTTCATCTACCCGAGCATGTTACCCTGGGGAGCGCCAGTTCTGTTTGTCAAGAAGAAGGATAGTAGCCTGCGACTATGTATCGACTACCGTCAGTTGAACAGGGTGACAGTAAAGAATAAGTATCCATTTCCGCGCATCAACTACTTGTTTGATCAGTTGACGGGAGCATAATGGTTCTCGAAGATAGACTTGAGATCTAGGTATCATCAGTTGAGGATTGGAGCGGAGGATAGGGAGAAGACTGCTTTCGCACTCGATACGCCTGCGATGTTTATGGATTTGATGCATCGAGTGTTGAGACAGTTTTTGGACCATTTTGTCATCGTGTTCATCGACGATATATTGATCTACTTCAGGACTCATGAGGATCACGAGGAGCATCTCATATTGGTGTGCAGATTCTGAGAGAGCACTGGTTGTATGCCAAGTTCAGTAAATGTGAGTTTTGGCTTACAAATATTGGATTTCTTGGACACATCGTCGGAGCAGACGGAGTGTCAGTGGACCTCGCTAAGGTCAAAGCAGTGATCAATTGGCCTACACCGAGATCAGTGTCAGATATTCACAATTTTCTTAGCTTGACGGGATATTACAAGCGATTTGTACATGACTTCTCGAAGATTGCGACACCTATGACGCAGTTGACAAAGAAGGACGTTAGATTTCAGTTGAATGACCATTGTGAGCAAGTATTCCAGACCTTGAAAGAACGTTTGACTATGAGTCTTGTAGGTTTTACCTCGACTCAACGACTATTGTCGGGACTCCTTGCTATTCCATTTCGTAACTTAGACACTCACTTTTCGATTGGTTTATTTATAGTTTTATACATTTCATGTGTTCCTTATTCCTTTCTTTCTATCAGCATGAATGTGGACTCATGTTTATTTATTTCGAAATGTTGTATTATTGTTCTTCTTGGCGTTACTTACCTGGGCTCTTCATTCTTGTGTCTGACGAAGTGCAGATCCATAGGCACCAGAGGTTAGGGATTTTCTTTGAGGATACTAGAACACGTCCTTCCACTTAGCTTTGTAGGTGATTTTTGTATTATTGCATATGTATGTTGTTTTGGAACATGGGTTTGGGTATGTGAGAGATTTTGGGCATGTATATCTATTGGGCTATTCTCCTCTAATTGATTATTTATGATGATATACATATGCAGTGTTTCCACACGCTAGGATGTCTTGTTTATTATGGTTGTGATTCTTTGATTAGTTAGAGCTTTTGCTTTGGCTATACTGATGATAACTCACTAATCAATGCTATAAACTTGGAAATGAATGGTAAATAGTAATGTAAGGCTGACTAGACTTGCGTGACTCATCGAGACGGTCTCGTGGTTTCGTGTAGGTCTAGGCCAGGTGGGGCCCTGTTTAGGTTTGAAAAACTAGGGCCGTCATATAGCAGGTTATTATCGACGATTCGTGCAGGGACTCTCTTCAATTACTTCATCGATCATTAATTTGACACGAAAAGATGTTGCTTACGTTTGGGATGATACATGTGAGGAGGCTTTTCAGTTGTTGAAGAAACGTCTAACTACCGCACCAATCTTAATTCTACCTAAGGCCGGCAAGGAGTTGTTAATATACACTGATGCTTCGGGGATTAGTTTGGGAGGTGTGTTAATGCAAGATAACAAAACAATTGCTTATGTGTCCAAGCAGTTGAAAGTACATGAGAAGAACTATCCAGTGCATGACTTAGAGTTTGCGGCAGTTGTGTTTGCCCTAAAGTTGTGGAGGCACTACTTGTATGGGGAGAAATTCATTGACTACTCAGATCACAAAAGTTTGAAATACTTATTCACTCAGAATGAGTTGAATATGCAACAGAGGAGATGGTTGGAACTTTTGAAGGACTACGATTTCACACTTAAGTACTACCCAAGTAAGGCAAATGTAGTGGCAGATGCTTTGAGCCATGTGCGATTAGAGGCAGAGTCCGAGATTGTGATGAATATTCAAGTCGTACCCGCAGATGGCTCAGTTGTTGGAATAAATGTCTAAAAAGGTCAAACATGTGTTCTAATGAGAGCAGAGCCAGTGGCTATGTTTAGAGTGGTTAATTGTTAGAGAGCTGATTCTGAGTACAAGAGGTACAGGTCACTCGCAGATAGCAGTGATAACGTGGATCGGAGACTTTCGGCTGACGAGGCATTGAGATTTTGAGACAGATTATGGATACCATTGTATAGACATTTAAGAGATGATTTACTCCGAGAGGCGCACAAATCACGATTCATCGTTCATTCTTGAGGTAACAAGATGTATCAAGACATGCGTAGGATGTACTGGTGGCCAGGGGTGAAGGTGGACATCACTACTTATATTCAAAGTTGCGATTTGTCAGCAAGTGAAAGCAGACCACTGAAAGCAGACACATAGCTATGGATTTCGTTTCGGGGCTACCGACGACTCAGAAAAGGCATGATGCGATTTGGGTGATTATGGATCGTTTGACTAAGTCAGCTAACTTTATCCCTATCTTCATGGAGTATTCAACATACAGGTTGGGAGGCATATACGTAGACTAGATCGTCAGATTACATGAAATCTCGGTGTCTATTGTATCGGATCGTGATATGAGATTTACCTCTCGATTTTGGAGTGGGATTTCAGCACCAGATAGGGACTCAGCTTAATCTCAGTTCGACTTTTCACCCTCAGACAGATGGGCAGACTGAGAGATTGATACAAATACTTGAGGATATGCTCCGAGCTTATGTGCTGGATTTTTGTGGAAGTTGGTAGAAGTATATTTCGTTGTGCGAGTTTGCGTACAACAGTTTTCAAGCAAGTATTGGCATGGCACCGTTCGAAACACTCTATGAGAAATCGTGTAGATCTCCAGTTTGTTCGACCGAGGTCGGAGATGCTATCTTGATTAGCTCAGAACTTGTGCATGATGAAACTGAGAGAATAAAGCTGATTAGGCAACGGTTAGAGATTGCCTAAAGCTGCCAAAAGTAGTATGCTGACAAAGACCATCGAGATGTTGTATTCAAGGAAGGAGATTATGTACTATTGAAAGTGTCACTAATGAAAGGGCATTACTGATTCGGTTTGAAGGGAAAGTAGGCTCCCAGGTTTATCGAAACATTTAAGATTAATAAACAAGTAGGCACTGTAGCTTTCTGCCTAGAGTTGCCACCACAGTTAGCAGGTGTACATGATGTCTTTTATGGTTCTATGTTGAGGAAGACATACAACAAACATGCGTTGATGATCAATTGGGAACAAGTTGATATGAGGGAGGACGTGTCCTACGATGAGCAATCGATCCAAATCATAGATAGGAAAGAGCATCAACTTCACAACAATGAAACTTCGTTAGTCCAAGTTCGATGGCAATTCCATGGAGAACAACAGTTGACTTGGGAGCGGGAGGACTATATAATGGAAAATTTTTCATTTCTCTTCGAACCTTAAGGTATGGCTTTACTTTTACTTTCGAGGACGAAAGTTCTTAAAATTGGGGATATTGTTACGACCTATAATTTAAAACACCCGCATCAGGGGCAAAATAGTAATTAACCATATTATTTGTGCATGGTGTGCATATTATGTATGTAGTATATTCTGATTTATTTTATTTAAGGAGTAATTAACTAAAGTAAAGGGAAATAATTAAAATAACAAGGCTGATTTGGGCCCAAGGTCCATAAGGGCGTTTTAGACTTTTTGAAGGACTTTGTTAATAGTTTTTAACCCTAAATCTATATAAATATGTGATAACCCTAGCCTTATTTGGTTGTCCTACTCAAATTCGAGAAAGAGGAGAGGAGGCTAGGAAAGTGATAATGGAGTAAAGCTAGACTAAGTTGAACCTATTAAAAGTCGGTATTTTCTTCTTCATCTTTTCCTCTATCTTTCTTTATGCTTTTTGATGAAAAAGGGAGGGGAAAGGACTTCAAAAGAGTGGCGGAGCCGTGGTGGCACCGACGAAGGCGGTGGTGGCAGCTCCCTGTCACTGTCGCCGGGGACAGCAGCTAGGGCCCCACTGGGGAGCCCCACAACCTTCGTGACGAGAAGGAAGGGGGAAGGGGCGGCACTCAAAACACCCATCACGTGGCGGCTGCCGGAGCTACGACTAGTCGGGGTGGTCTCGCACCCTCGTCCAATCGTGGCGGATGTCCCAGCACCGCCGTACTGGGACGTCGCCGGCCAGTGGCTCACATCGCTGGCCAAGGGTTGAAGACTCCTGGTTTGGTCAACCTTTCCCTTGAACCAAAGGTTCAAGTTAGATCAACCCTTAATGGGTTGACCGAGTTGACCAAGGGCTATCCTAGCCCCTGGTCAACAAACCAAGGATCAAATTGGTCCCTGCACCAAAAAATAAAAAGGAAAAAAGAGAAAAAACCAAGTAAGACATTGACCCTAACCATAATGCATACCGACACCCCGACGGGTCACCGGATGACACCAAACCCGCGGGACTGCACTAGTAGGTCCCCAAAGACAAATTTATGAAAAAATACTTAACTTTTGAATTTAGTAATTACTTATGTAATGTGTTATGATATTGTCTAGTGACGCGCAATGATTCACATAGGATTTTGGGTGTGCGGAGAGTGATTATAGGCACGCCGAGTACAGGTAAGTAGGGAGCTCCGCTCATCTATCAAATGTGGCTTGCTACTAGCATATTTAGAATCATGATTTTAACTAAAGGAGTTGGGATGGGGTTGTTGCCTACCTTGTTTGACTTCATGTAAGGCCTCTTGGTGATCCATAGACATATGATGGAACCAAGTCACCTTACATGCTTAAGGGCCTCTTGGGGAGCCGTAGCTAACGGTGGAACCAAGTCACCCATTGCAATGGCCTCTTGGGGAGTTGTGGATGCACGATGGAACCAAGTTACTCGGGCCTCTTGAGGAGTCGTAGACACAAGATGGAATCAAGTCACCCACGCATATATATTATATATTTTTATTATTGGTCAACAAGAGTAGGCAATGACAAATGAAACCATGGATTTGCATTTATATTTATTACTTCATATGTATCTATCTTGTGGTCCCTTTGCATTGTTAAACTTGATTATTTATGCTTTACAACTCTTGAATTATTTATCAGTGTTTAAAATACTATACGGAACATGAAATGCGTACTATTTATGGAATTGCTACCCTACTACAAATTGTCAATACTTGCCATGACTTCAAAGTATTCTAGTTTTATTTTGCTTTATAGGAATTACTTGCATATTTGAGCGTGGTTCTTCTTTTATTGTGCTCCGTTAGTTCTTTTAGCTCACCCCACTTACAATATAGGTCCATCAACGAGTGCAGTAGACCGTGGCAATGGGAAAGTTCTCATTTGAAGACCCTTTGTTGTGAAAGTCTGGCGTGATATTATTTATTAACTTGTTTTGAGAATTATTAATAGGGGTTGTAATCTAGGCAAGACTTTTGGGTAGATAAACCTTCCTTGATTAGTTTGATCTATTTATAAGCATTTGAGTGTTTTGGAGATTTTATATTCTGTTTATTTAATTAGGTGAAATTGAGATATGCAATATTTTGGTTTATGGTGACATATGATATTTATTAATTTTTGAATTCCGCATACTACTGCCATATTGTCTATATATTGTTTTCGCAGGTTGTTTAGGCTGCCATACCGTTATTTGGGTCTGTTTCAGGTATTGGGTTTAAATAACGGTCTGGGCCGGATGACCCGACCCTAAACCATTAAATAAATAGGTCAACTCATTAAATAAATAGGTCATGTTCATATTGACCTTAATCATGTCACCCATGGAGACAACCCGGTATGAACATAACTCACTAACCATTTTTGTCACCCATGGTAGATACAGGGGGGAGGAGCAAGTGGTGTTAATGATGAATTTGACAATTATTGCAGGCCAGTTTCCCACAAATTGGGCCCCGCGCCAGCCTAAACCCACGTGGATTCCTGAGTCAATCCTCACAAAGTCAACACATACCTAGTCAGCCTCAATTAGTTACATACTCATAATTTTAACCTTTTAGAGTGGAGTTATTAGATCATGTAGGTTTTTATATAAATTGCAGCGGAAATAAACTTAAACATTTCTAAGTAACTCAGGAAAATATAAAGTCGGAACAACCTAAAGTGCAGTACCCTGTAATAGCCCAAATCTAATTTACTATTATTTAATAGGTATTTACAAACGTGGACACCAACTCAGACGCTCGTGGACCCTACAGATAGCTCAAGGCTCGCTACTATAGGTAAATAAACTATTTTGCGTGTTGTTTGTTTAGTTTACGTTGTTTATATTCAATTATGTCAAATTACATCACGATGTGTGTATTTGTATTATTTATACCGTGCGAGATAGTGTGACGGGTTTTTGCCTCGAAAAGCGTGTCAATGTACACTAGGCTGGGGGATAGTACACACATAATAAATTAATAAAATGCATTAAATAATTAATAATAAATGTCATTGTACAGATTAGTGACTCAAAGTTTCACAATTTGATGAGTAGCAGCACGAGTGTCGGGCGTAGGAACACCCGGCGATTTAATGGTTTATCAACAAAAAGGATAAGTATGGGAAGAATTCACCAACTAAGTCACTTTAAGTTGGACTTTTGGACCTAACACAACCCATAGATCATGCCTTGTGATTTGCACACACATGAGATCAAGTCATAAGTATAAATACTTGGATTTTTCATTGCTTATCACCTTTTCTCTCTTGACACCAAGAAATCCAAAATTTTTTGAAGTTTGTTGTGGGGTTTAGAGCCAAGTTGACTTGATTTTGAAGAGCTTGAGCTTGGGATCAATCAAAATTAAGGTTGGTTACTCCATCTCCTTCTCTTACTTTATGTACTGGTCCTAATTTTGGTGGTGTTAGTGATGATCCAGGAATTGATGATGGGTCACTGGTTTTTGAAGTTTTTAAGAGATATGTTGGTGTTGTTGTGGTTGGTGTGTTGTCTCAAATGAAATTTAGAGTTTTGATAAGTTTTTTATAGCGGGTAAGTTTCGGTTTGATCTATTGATTTATATATATAATGTTTAAACTGTTGCCTCTGGCATTTTTGGAGTTTGGATATGCCCACGAAGCGAAGATGGGGTCGACGACATGTGGTGATGACCCAGGAGTTTTGAGAAAACAGATTCTAGACGTTCTAGAAATCTGGAAATCGAATGCCTAACACGCTGCACGTTCTGGGCGATATGGGCAGTTTAGGAAAATGATGAGGATGAACACCAGCGCACTGTGCAATCCTTTAGTGCGCTAAGTGTTCGTCAGGGGTGTATTATTAAACTGTTTTGAGTATTGTGAACCTAATGCTTATACCAATTAACCTAAAACACATTCAATTGACTCTAAATTACTAATAAATGGTATTAGGGCTTTCGGGATAGTAATATGATAGCCGGGTGTTTAAATGAGTTGGACCGGGGGATTTTTTCGAGACTTAGAGTATGTTTTTGAGGTGTAGTAACCCAACTAAAAATTACCTTGAGTATTTACTTGTTTGGCATTTGAATTAAGTCCTTTTATTCAGTGCTCTACTTTTCGAATTTATTTATGGTCGGTTGAGTTTACTTTCGCTGGGTTATACTCAGTTAAGGTACTTGTGGAATACTGGACCATAGCATATGACCTAGAAGTATGTCAGTGAATAGCCAACCCGAATACTGTTTCCTAGGCATACGTTAGTGTGTCATGGTCTACACCGAACACCGAGTGGATTCAGGGAGTTCAGTCAGTTTGAGTTTACTCACTAGTGGTGCTTGGGGATAGTCCGAAGAATGGTTCTAGTCTAGGCCAAGATTCTGCACACACATTTTTCTTTACTATTTGATATACATGCGATGTAGTTCTACAGTTGTTTGTACTCTTTTCTTCTGCATGTTTATTTAATAGTATTTTAAATTCCAACATTTATTTATTTTTGTATTTACTCGATGAAGTTCCTTGGGTTTACTCACTCTAGACTCGTCATCTATTTTATTGTGATGGCTGAGTGTAAACCCCAGTATGAGCAGGATGAAGGGCAAGTTAAAGGACTATCTATGATGAACTACCCAATTTGGACTCGTACGTTTGTTTTTGTTTATTCATTTTATTTTGGGATGGGATATTGAGAGTTACCGGACTTGTACTTGACCATTTTGATGCCTATTTTGATATTTTGAGATACATGGATGACTGTACCTGTATATTTGGCACTTTGGATGGGTTTTCCACAGTAGGGTATGCTCTATGATATGATTTATGATCTTTACGATTTTATTTGATGAATCATGTTTTTAAGTCTTCCGCTGATTAATTTTTGATGCTAATCACAACGACACAAAATAGTTGAATTCGAATCTAATAGCTAACTTGAGTAAAAAAATAATGAATAAAGCATAAAATTTAGCAGTATAAAGGTTGAGATATTGAGGTATGATGCGCGTGGGATACAGTTAGACTCTGATGTGGCAGGGTTGTGGGCCCGCGGCGCATGACGTGGCGGCCTCGGGTTTTGGGGCAGTCACAAACTATAAAATAATTGGATAAACATGCATTTATGGTGACGAACAGTGTAAAGGGAGAAAATACATGATATCCTATGTCACTAAATCCCAAATGTCCTAATGAAATCAAAATAGTATATATATAAAATGATCACAAACCAAAATGGCAGAACATAAATATGTGCAAGAGAAGAAACCGCTCCAAGAGACCTCAAAGGAAGTCACCAATCAATGGCTCCTTGTCCTTGCTCGTCTCTGCTTGATCTGCACCCACCTTCATAAACTAGACGGTAAGTACAGTAAAGAAGAAAGTAATAACCAGAAGGATATTAACAGTGATTTATGAATCATTTAAAAGCAGTTTAAAAATCATGCGAGTATTTAAAGACATAAATATCATAAAAGTGAATGATAAACAGACTGTCAGATAATCACAACGATAATTAGTGTCTAAAAATCAAGGAAGGAAAACTAGATCATAATACCACACCAATCCAAACCTATCCAGTACTCGGGGTAAGGTCACGTTTAGTTGGCTAGCATCACACACGCAAGTAATGTTCACGTTTGGCCGACTAACACCAAACCTAAGGTACCTTCTTAACTCACTTAGGCCTTAGACACTCAGCCAAGAAATAAAAGAATAGAATTTAAAAAATTAGCATATGTCAACAAAGACAAGAAATAGATGATGAATTACTATGCATTCCTTTAACTGGTTTTACTTACCTCAATCGACGTGAAAATCGTCTCTCGCGACTCCTACACATTCTAAGTCGATCCCCCAAATGTCCATATCTATTCCACTAGATTTCGGGTATTCATTTGGGTCAATATTGGTTGTTATAGAGTCTTGTCCACTTATTTTATAGTTTAAATCTCAATTTATGTTTCAGTGTTCCACTTGACTGATAAATACCCTAACCCGATTCTCGGCTATCATTCGATAATCCTTAAACCTACAGGAATCTATTTCATAAATTTATAAGGTAATTTAGAGGTATTTATTCGTATTCGGACTAGTGGGAAATACTCTAGAGAGGTCAAAAGAAATTCGAGGAAATTTGACAAGAATTGTCAAATTTCATTCTTTTATATTTTGTCTCAGCACCGCTTATGGCGTCGTAAATGAAAACTCCTCACGATGCTCCTCACGACACCAAATTGGGCAGCTTGCTGCCCTATCGCCATAGAGATTTGTTCCCACAGCGCCGCTGGCGGCACCAAATCAAGAAAATGGGTGGAAGTTTTCGAATACTCACGCCTTCATCGTCACGTTTCGAGCCACTTCGACACTATTGAGGGCTTCCAATACCACCAAAAGGTGTTCCCCAAACACTTAAAGTCGGAACAATTCATCAATTTATCGAAACAACAACAAAACCACCCAAATCATCAAAAATATCAAAATTCATTAAATCCTCAACAACTATTAACAATCCTTCAAAATCTAACATTTAGCACTCATAAATGATCACAACAACTCCGAAACCACAAAAAATCAGTGGACCTTATTTTCAAATCTAAATTTTCAACAAATACCCCTAATCAAAGCTCAAATTTGCTTAAAACTGAAAGAACAACCGAGATCTAACCTTTGTCGACGTGTTTGATCAATTCCTTACCTTCAATCCTTCACGACATTACAAAAAATCACTCCCTAAATCCTCAAATTTGGGTGCTCTAATGTGTGCGTGTGTTTGTGAGTCAAAAATCTCAAAATCCCCTTCAACTTTCATCACTAGTGTAGCATGGATCTCGAGGACATCTAATGGCCCTTAATTGGGTTATCTCAACCACTCTTGTGACTTGAATGGTGACACACACGTTTAAACTTATGTAGTTTGACTTTTATAATTTCAGGCATTTCACCCGACGACTCGCAGCGCGGGTCTCATTTTTTATCAAATTTTTAACTCCACACCTCAACTATGATTAAATACACATTTATCCACATTTTCCTAATTTTCATAATTCCTCGTAATTTAATAATAATCCTATAACGGCCCAATTTTATTGATGTTATTTATTTTATTTTCAAATGTGGACACCAGCTCGAGCCCATAGGGACGTCTCAAATAGGCTAAGACATGCCGGATTGGACGTAAATAGTCATTTTTGACTGATTGGTTGCGTAACTACGATGTTAATTCATTATTTTATTCACTAATGCATTGCATATGTAAAATTAGTCAGTTATACCGTTTGAGACTGTGTGACGGATAGCTGTCTCGAAAAACTTGTTAGTACAGGTACCAAATAGGCAAAATACGGGTACATTAAGTTTTATGAAATAATTTGTATAAATGAAAAAAATAATGTGACAAAATAATAAATTGCTGGGAACTTAGTAGAATGCGAGTTTGTAATCGACAAGCGTGAGTTGTCCAATAGTGCGCACACCCAAGTACATTCGTTGGTACGCACGACAGAATTGTAGGCGAGAAAGTATAGGTAAATATATATTTATATATATAACTTAAATATACATAGGTAAACATATATTTATATATAACTTATATATGTATATATTAAAATAAAAAATAAATAAAAATAAGAAAATGTAAAAGACCAAAAAGGGCATTTGGGTGAGAAGGAAGTTTGGATAAGCATGGGGGTATAATGGTCATTTGACCAGCCCCTAAAATATCATCAAACATCACCGACAACCACAATTCTAACAAAAATTGAAATCAAAACATAGAGCATGAGAGGAGAGAAATCAAGGGAGACCGAGCAATCGAGCCTAGGTGTTGGAGGCGATGAAAGTTAGTGTCTTGTTGTTGTTGTCAATGTCGTTGTTGTTGGCATTGATGTTGTTGTGGTTGAGTTGTTGTTGATGTTGAGGGTGATGACAGATTGGGGAGGATCGAATGATTCGAGGAATCAAACTGGGGTGGCAAGTTTGATCAATAAAAAAAAGAAAAATAATAAATAAAAATTAATTTCAAATTAGGGGGTTACCTGGTTCGTTTGGAGAAGAAGGGGACACACATGCGGGTCGCACATGTGCACCCCCTTTCTCGTGGGTCGGGTTGGGCCGACCTGCCCCTGGCCCAAGTAGGTCGGATCGAGCCAACCAAGACCCAACCGGTCCGATTGGGCCGAACTGGGCTCGGTTCAGCCCAACCAAAATAAAATAAATAAATAAAGAGATAAAATTATGGAAAAACGCTAGAAAAATTTAAAAAAAAATAGGAAAATTTAGAAAAATGATATTTTGACCAAAGAAATAGAAATTTATGAATTTTTATGAAATCAAAAAATTCGAGATTGTGGAGAGACTTTATGTTAGGTTTTTTTACCTCGTAAGCGTGAAATTGGCAAAAATTACAAGGAATTATAAAATTTTAGAAAAATTCAAGAAAATATGAGAAATTTGAAAAAGAGTTGGAAATGAGTTTTGAGGTTTTTTCGGGGTTTGGCACCCCGGTGAACCAAAAAATGTGTCATAACAAAAAATTGGAATAAAATTTTAATTTTTATTGTCACAATATGAAATTAATTAATTCGATAGTAAACCACTTAAAATGGTTTACTTTGACACCAAGGACTAAGGATACCATAATTGGATGTCTTGTGCATATCCCGAGGCAATAGCGAGATTGGAACGAGATATTTTCGGGGATTGGAACGTCTTTCAAGAGAAGTAAAATCATTGAGAATACTTTACAAAATTTGGTTCGATTTGTTTTATTCATCGGATGTTGAATGTTTGTGTACAATGATATTGTTTTTGAGGTTGATTTATCACTTAATTTTTCGGTTGTACTACTACATTGGGGTAATTATTATTTTATTGTTCGTGGTAAATTGATTCACTAGTATGGTTTATTGTATGGTATATGGTTGCGGTGTTTTTTCTTGTTTTATAATATTAGGTTTCATGCCGGCCACCTAGAAGACTAGAAGACTGGCCATATTTCAGTTTACTCACTGACAGTACCTAGGGATTTGGTTATTGATACTTGGACAGGTTGGTTGAGTTTACTCCCATCCAAGTTATATGTTGGTGCGTCATAAGTTCCACGCTTGTCACCATGGGGACTAACCATGTTTGAGTTTACTATGACGACCCCTTTCCTAATCTAGGGCACCGCCCAGCCTAATCCCATAAGTAAGCCCTAGTCCCAACAATATTGGACTTAACTACGTATTAGTTAGCCTTTACATCTTATACTCTTTAATACACACGTTCAGGATAAGTAATACACTTATGAAACCATTATTAAATTTTCAGAGTTAATTAAAACTTCTCAACAGTTGATAATTTAGCGAAAGTCTTAACAGTTTATGCGGAAGTAATGAAATAAATCCTAAGTGTGGAAACTAGAAAATAATGATCACATAGATATATAACAAGTGATAAATATAAACAATGTGATGGTCATCAAAAGTCGGGGGAACTAAACGCTTAACCCAATTACAACTTCTAAGAATATATGAAAGACATAACAATATAATACAGAAAATATCAATCAGACCTACAAAGTTGGAAACAGGAACGCGTTGTTGGCTCAGAGGTAGTCGCCAATCTTATCTTTACTCGACCTGCTGCTCGACGGATCTGCACCCACCATTATAAAAAGGACGGTGAGTACAAGAATAAAACAAAAACTTCTGTAGATATGATTATTTACATTTCCAAGAACAAGACATGTAGTTAAAGCATATAAATAGTGATGAAACTGCTCTAACTAACATATGATAAAAAAAACCACAAGTATTAAAACTGAGATTGACACAGGCTAAATAGTAGTGATCTAGGTTCGATCGGTTGTTAGTTAAATCAAACCAGCCTTATTCCATTATCGAAGGGTGTGAGGTCCACCAAACATATTATTATTACTACTACTATCAACACAGGTCAATACACACTGGTCAATACTCGCCGACCACCATGATTCATTACTCTGTGTGTCGCACGAGTGTAGTGGAAAGTGTTGGCACCCCCGGAGTTCCTACCCTGTGTGCCGCCAACTCTAAATTGTGCAATGAACCCTAAATACCAAAATTATTTTTATTGTGAAAGGAAGACTTGGTATAAGATCATCAACAAAAGTAAAGTGCTACAAAGCACATTGAATTGAGTACAAATAATTTATCTCAACAACCTCCATCTATCCTACTAGCATGTTATTTAAACTCCTTTATTATTGAAACAACAAATAAAGACATAAGGCACAAGAATGAAATGAATGAATGTACCGATAAGACCATATCATGAATGAAGAATAACAACAAACATCATGATAACAGAGTAAAAGGGCACCATATAGTCACATAGACTACCAACAACAGTAAATTTAAAAGGAAATGAAATGTAAATAGAAATTTTCACAGAATTACTCACAACTCATGTCAAAATTCATAGTTTACCGGCTACCTGAATCCTCGGTTTCGCGTAGTTGGACTCCCGAGAACTTCTCCTAGGTTCCTGGTAGTAATTTATATTATTTAGAGTGTGTTTAGACCATTGACTAGGGTGCTAAGGTTGGTTAGGGTGTTACAATTTAGTTTAAGGGAGTGTAGGAAAACTGCTGCCCAGAATACACAGCGCACTGGGGAGGATTCCCTAGCTCGTTGGGTACCCTTAGCGCGCTGAGCAAAAATTCAAAAAAATCTGCAACAAATTTTCTTGGTTTCCTACTTGAGAAACTCCTTCTTCTTCCCCTGGACCTTATCCACCTCCACCAAGGTTCAGAACATCCTCCTCCAACAAACATACACTAGACACTTCAATATTCATCATTTAAACAAGATTTTACCAGATATATACATGCATTTCAAGAAATTGGGGAAGAACACCTTAAAGTTCAAAAACTCATAACTTTTGATTTTCAAAATCAAATTAGGAAATTCTTAATAGCTGGATTATCAGTTTGAAATGAGAATTTCAAATTTGCTTTTAGTTTTCTAAATCAGAACTATTTTGTTTGTCAAAAATCAAAATTTCAGTTGCATGAACAAAAAACCCCCTATTTGAGCAAAAACTTTCAAAATCGAATATTGGACTTTCAAAGCCAAATCAATGCTTTTATTTTGATTAGAAACAACATTAAAACTTTTTTGAAACTGATTTTATATAAAAGCTCTGAACTAGGACCAAAACCCACGAGATTACATGCATGAAAGTGATGAATTGAAGTATACTTAGGTTGATGCTTGCTCCTAGCACATGCACCCTTCTTGATTGATGAAGATCAAACTTCTCTAAACTTTTCAACTAGGATCTCCAGCGGAGATGAACCCACAACTCTGAGTTTTTGTTGAGAAATCATGCAAATGAGCAACAAAGGGCCCAAGTTTGGCTTTTATACTTAAACCTTCATCAAGTGTGTATTCTCACATCCATATGCTATCCAAAGACCTCAATTCACTCCTACCTCTCCACTTATCCAACCATTAACTATTCTAACATACATAATGACACACAAGTTCACACCACGTTACATAGTGATGAGTGTTGCACACATCTCGAGGAATATTGATATGTGTAGGATTTTTGTTTAAAACTATAGGACCTTGATTTGGTTCACATTTAATTAATCATCATAGATATGTAACATAATTATTTAAATCATATTTAAATAAACCAAGACCTACCATATCAATATCTATTCGGTCCCACTACTAGCACGCAACTCGAGGTGTATCCTCACTCGCGTCTCGACATCTTTAGACTAGTAAAAGTGACTTAATTAGTCTACACACATACAACACACTAAGAATACACCTTAACAAAATAACATGCACTTCGACCACGTGCCTCGGTCGGTGCATGTGTCCCCACGTGGGTCCCACGTCATGGGTCAGTGACCCTGATTAAAGCAAAAAATCTAGGATTAGAAATTTGGGCTGTGATATTTACTTATTGGTTGTACCTTGAGATTTGGTTATTGATAGTTGGACGGGTTGGTTGAGTTTACTCCCACCCGAGTTATATGTTGGTGCATCGTAGGTTCCACGCCGGCCACCGGGGCTCATAACAATGCTAGACCATAGCATGTGTACTAGGGGTCTTGGTGAATAGTTTGACCCAAGCTACCATGCCGGTACATGTGTTAGTGCATCATAGGTTCCACGCCGTCCACCGAGAGGATTAGGAATTCAGCTAAGTTTGAGTTCACTCATTGGCAGTGCCTGAGGAAAATTCAAAGAATGGTATAGTCCGCTACCTTGCTTAAATAGTTGAGAAACTCAGGGTATAGTTATATTATTCTGCTACTAACCCTTTATTTTGCAAGTTTCATTTGGTTAGGACATGTGGTTCAGTTGTATATTTACTTACTACTAACCCTTTTTTTTTTAAGACTCATTGTTTATTTAACTGTTCATTTACAATCTTGATGAATGATTAAATATAGTTCAAATGATTAATGTACATAATCTATAGTATATACATTATGTGAATAAATTAGGAGTCCTATAGTCTTAAAAAAATTGAGAAACATAAATGTGCCTCGGGTTACGTATTAGCAAGCACTCCCACTTTACTTAAGTCAAAGTTAGTGTCACTTGGCTGGAAATTGGTGGAAGTTAGGAGTGTCTATAAGCCTTTGTATCTCATGGGGATATGCTGATAAGTCTAGATGAAACCAATACATATAAATACAACACTTAGAATTATTGCTTTACATTGCAAGTTCTTTCCAAAGAAAAATCATAACTGCAGAGATTTTGTTGCTGGAATTTGGGGAAGAAGGGAAGCAAATTAGCAACCAAGGTTGAAAGAACAAGTTCTACTCACTAGCTATAACCTTAGGTAACACATCTACAACTCAATGCATTCAAATTGGGATTTTCTTGAGCTTGAATCAAAGGGGTTTTGTGTGCAAAGTGTTTCAAAATTATTTATAATCAAAATGGAAGCACTGGTTTAAGTGTGAAAGACCAATTTTTGGTTTTACAAAGTTTGGTAAAAAAAATGTGGTTTTGTTCATGATTTTGAAAATTCAATTTTTGGGTATGTAAACATGTTTATTCTTAAAATCTTGTTCCAATTTTTGAACTCCTCACCGAAAAACACTTGCGGTATTGTCAAGCATCTTCAAAATTAGTTTTGATTTCATCAAATTATGTTCTTTTGAGACTCGTGGGTTATTCACTATTTTTTATGAAAATGCATGCTTAATTCGGCGTTTTAATGTGAAATATGAAGTATCTGATGTATGTTTTTGTTGGGAGATGATTCTAGACCCTTGGTGGAGAAGAACAATAGAGCGCCATTGGAGGAGTTTGCCCGAGTGCAGGAAACCAATATTACAACTGTTGTTTTCTGGGCTACTGCGTCCAACGTGCTGGGTAATTTGGTCAGCAATTTTTACTACATTTTCTTGCAACACTTAAACGAATTAAACACCAACCTAAACCCACCTTAGTCGACCCTAAACCACTTCAATGCATTTCGAACCACCCCAAGAGCATATGGAATTGTTCCAGGAGTTCGGGAACGCGAGTTTGGGCATCAGGAGGCCAAAAAATAGCTAGGAACTTGCTTGAGAGTGAGTAATCATGTTGATATTTTATTTACATTTCAATCCAACTAATAATCCTTGATACAAGTACCTGAACTGTTTTGTCTATTCAGTTATGATATTACCTTGGCTTTCACTTTCATTATTATGTCCGTGGGATGATTCATATTCTTTAATTCGTTGTGAATGAATCTTTGACTAGCTTTGATTTGATATTATTGGTTTGAGTGTGACTTGCATAATGTTGTGATCTGATAGGGACGGTGTTCCTGTAGGACGGACCTCTCAGTCATGTTCCACGAGGACGTGTGGAGATGTGTTCCTAGTTTACACCTTATAGGTAGGAATAGTGATAAGTCAGTATTTATAGGATTTAATAGTATATTTTAATATAATTTAGTGTGGAAGTTTATAAAATATATATCTAATTAAATTTACTTTTGGTTTTGAGGTGAAACAGAGTGCACAGTTGAATCCGGGGCGGAAAAATACTCAAAATAGAGTATTTACTTGCAGTATTTGGATATCGGGAGAGTTTATCTCGAAAAATACACTGACAGTGGGGTAATTAGGGTCAGCATTGCCAAGTGTCACTTTGTTACTGATCCAGGGTTTTAAATATACACCAGCAGTGCCACGTGTCATCGTGTGATTCATCCAGAAATAACACGTGTCGATCCGTGATTCGTCAAGACACGTCACATACAGTCGTTTCAGTCAATGAGAGAAAGCCACGTAGGCAGTCCAGCACCGTCAGTAGTTTCTCATCTAACCAGCATCTACCACGTGGACAAGCACAGGTTCTTTTCAAGTCCAGCTCGTCAATCTGCCTCGGGATACGTGCTTGTGCTGTCTCCCAGATCTTCGCAAGAAGTCGCGCGAATTGATCCGAGTTCTGGACCGCCAAGTGTCACTCCGCGACTGGTCCAACAAGGCGTCGACTTCCAGTTCCAGCCTATCACAGATCGCCACGTGTTATTTCCAAACCTCACAGCATGTCACGCCTCCACTCTCCTCCAATCGCCTGCTGCCACGTCACCTGGTCATCACCTCAGCGCCAATCAGCACGCGACATGTCAGCGACGCACATAATTCAGCCAATCAAATGCTGACACGTGTCAAGGACAAAAATACACCAAATAATAGTTTTCTCTCTCTTCCATAGATCAATTTTAGTAGTTTTACACATTAGGAATTTAGGTATAAATAGAACATCTATTATTCATTAAAAGGGGCTCTCTCTTTCACTTTCTCTGCATTATTTTGTGAGTAGCCATGTCCGGCTAATCAAGCCATTGCTTAGGTCAGAGGTGAAGCAATTCAAGATTATGGATTCATGGCATAACTTGTGAGATCTTTTATTTTATTATTTAATTTAATTTAATTTCTTCTATTTCTTTGTTGTTGATTTTAATGAATATGGTTTAAACTTAGGGCATGTATGTGGCCAGTGCATGCTTTTAGGTGGAAAATCTATAGTTAATTGACTCATTAGTATCCGTAATTGTACTTTTGAGACAATATAAGTGACAAACATTTACCCGATTGCCGTCAAAACCTTTCTGTTCTTGAGTGTGCAATAATTGAATCTAGGTTAAATTGGGAGCGGACGTGATTCGATTATCTAGGATTAGTATTCCCATAGAAGTTTATTACTGCGGTTAATGTGTTAAATCTTATGGCGGATGTCTAAGATTATACATTAATTAGGGAAGTAGTTAGTGGCGGATGTCCTACCTATCGAGATTAGGGGAATTAGGAATTTCTGGCGGATGTCGATTTTCCATAGCTAATATAGGGGAACTTGAATTAATAATTGTTTTGGGAAAGATTGACGACCATGATATACCATTGAATCTTGATCTTGTCTTGTGGAACCATAGACCTAGGTATTTAAATTAATTGTTCATAAACTTATATATTAATTTTAGTTATTTAATTTCATAGTAATTAGATTATTTAATTTAGTTATTTTCTCTAAACCCTCATTCTCGTTTCTTTTAAAACTTTAGAAAGACTAACAATCTCTGTGGGATCGACCCTTTGCCACTATCTACAAATTGTTAGTTTAAGGAAATATTTTATTGACGTGTTCGGCGCGCGTCAATTTTTGGCACTGTTGCCGGGGATTGGTTTTTTCTTTCTTTAGTTTTATTTATTTATTTATTTGTAGTTACTTTACACCCTTGTCTCTAGCATGTTTGCAAGAAACTCCACCATGGCCGCCTCTTCACAATATTCTTCTAGCTGGCCCTTTGCAGTACAACAGGAACCTATCACAGCTTGTAATCTTTTTAGTGGTCGTCATCATTTTCCTAATGTATGTCCCTTTGACTACTGGAGTAATTCATCGCCACAGCCTGACAAATATAGTTCCATGCGGAATCGACCTTCAAGGGATAAAATAAGGTTTCTTTTAGAGACTGAACAGGACATGTACCTCAACGAGCAAGAATTAGACCAATGGATTCAAGAAAAGAATCAAGAAGCTGAAGAGGAAATAAAGTTAATTCTCTAGAAAAGATCAGCGAAGACCATGAGTGCAATTCCATTAAATAGTGTTGAGGTGAAAGATGAGGAATATATGAATGATTACGAAGAGTCAGAGGGGGAACTTGAAGTGTCTCAATCAGAGCCGGAGATCGTTATGGCACAAACTTACGAAGAAGAAGCCGAAAAAGAGATTGAAGTCACTTTAACAAGGCCGGAGGATCTACAACAAGAAAGCAAGGACGACCAATCCTTTGTATTGGTAAACCCACCCACCCTCCCGTATATATTTGATGATTTTAACATGGAGGTGGACGAAAAGGAGCGTTTGAAGACTTTTTGCACCGCCGACGTCTTTGTGTTGGACGATTTAGACATTACAGATTCATATGTGCTTGAAGTCCCGGATAAGCTCCCATTTCTGAACAGGTGCGTTTCTGTTTCACTGCCCAATGCTAAAGGAGAGAGTATCATTCTTGGATACTCATTATTGGAAGGCATCACGTGAAGACATCATACGCCAAGTCGAGCCAAAGACTTTAAACAAAAGCATTATTGGGAGGCAGCCCAAATTTTGATAAGTATTATTTAGTTTTTTTTACTATTTTATTATTTATTATTTTATTATTTATTATTATTATGCATGAACTTATATCATTTCCTTCTTCTTATCATTATCATCTTCTTATCACTATCAGGTTCTTTCACCATTTTTGTTTATTTTTCTTGTGTTTAGACCACTTGACTTGTTTTGAACCTTGAGGACAAGGTTCGAAATAAGTTTGGGGGTATTTTAGGGATTGTGGATAGTGTTGGATGGATTTTCTTGCTAAAGATCAGAGGTATGATCATTAATTTTTTAAAATTATGCGGTTGAAGGATGGTAAAGGTGGTGTTATTCTCATTCTCTTTTCCATTTCTTTTCATTGATATTTCCATCTTCCATTTCACTAGGATATGATACATTTTCATGCATGCGTTTAGTATAGTACATTAGGAGTAGACATGTGTCTATCTATGTTTGTTCTTGCATTTAGACCTTACATAGTATCATATGTTGTCAGATGTTGCATTTAGAGTCACCCGAAATTTCGGTTCATGCCTTTGATTGTGGATGAGTATATTATGGTTGCTTTTTGACTTGAAATTTAGGAAAAATTAGGAGAAACATTCAATCAAGCCGTAGCTCAACATTTTTATGATTTCATGATTATAGACTTAGTATGATGGTTAAACTTTGTGCTAGATACTAAAATGAGTAGACGGTCAAATTTGAGCAAGTAATAGTGTTTTAATTCATATTTGATATGCTTAATTATAGTGAAAGTGAGAAGGGCTAACAGGAGTTTTCTTAAAATAGAGAGTCCCACAGGATTCCATAGGAAATGGAGCAGGAAATCTTGTGGTGAGAAAAAGTGAGAAAAACGGTTCATAGGAAATGGAGCAGGGACCGTACTACTTGAAAAAATATTATGGAGAAAAAAATAGGGTGTATTTATTGAATAAATAAAGGCGAAAGTATATGAAAACTCCTCAAATAAACAAGATTTAGCTCGAGTGCTTTCACTAGATTAAGTGAGATTTTAGACTTGCATGCTTGAATGTATAGACCAAGAAAACTCATGAGTAATTAATGGCCTTTGTTTTGACTAAATCTATGTCTTTAAAGTGTGATCTTAACTGTGTTTGGGTTGCGAGTCTTGACATATCATAACTCTGAAATTTCTTGAGTGACTTGTTACTTAACGACTATGTAAATCAAAGGTACTCCATGAATTTTGAATCGGGTATAGGTATAGGTATGAGTTTAGTTTTAGGATTAGTTTAGTTAATGCATTAGGAGTTTAGTTTAGTATGTGTTGTCAAATATACCTTTGCTCGGGACGTGCAAAGTCTTAAGTTTGGGGGTATTTGATAAGTCAGTATTTATAGGATTTAATAGTATATTTTAATATAATTTAGTGTGGAAGTTTATAAAATATATATCTAATTAAATTTACTTTTGGTTTTTAGGTGAAACGGAGTGCATGGTTGAATCCGGGGCAGAAAAATACTCAAAATAGAGTATTTACTTGCAATATTCGGATACCGGGAGAGCTTGTCTCGAAAAATACACTAACAGTGGGGTAATTGGGGTCAGCATTGCCAAGTGTCACTTTGTTACTGATCCAGGGTTTTAAATATACACCAGCAGTGCCACGTGTCATCGTGTGATTTATCCAGAAATAACACGTGTCGATCCGTGATTCGTCAAGATGCGTCACATACAGTCGTTTCAGCCAATGAGAGAGCCACGTAGGCAGTCCAGCACCGTCGGTAACTTCTCATCTAACCAGCATCTGCCACGTGGACAAGCACAGGTTCTTTTCAAGTCTAGCTCGTCGATCTGCCTCGGGATACGTGATTGTGCTGTCTCCCAGATCTTCGCAAGAAGTAGCGCGAATTGATCCGAGTTCTGGACCGCCACGTGTCGCTCCGCGACTGGTCCAACAAGGCGCTGACTTCCAGTTCCAGCCTATCACAGATCGCCACGTGTTATTTCCAAACCTCACAGCACGTCACGCCTCCACTCTCCTCCAATCGCCTGCTGCCACGTCACCCGGTCATCACCTCAGTGCCAATCAGCACGCGACACGTCAGCGACGCACATAATTTAGCCAATCAAATGCTGACACGTGTTAAGGACGAAAATACACCAAAAAATAGTTTTCTCTCTCTTCCATAGACCAATTTTAGTTGTTTTACACATTAGGAATTTAGGTATAAATAGAATATCTATTATTCATTAAAAGGGGCTCTCTCTTTCACTTTCTCTTCATTATTTTGTGAGTAGCCATGTCCAGCTAATCAAGCCATTGCTTAGGTCAGAGGTGAAGCAATTCAAGATTATGGATTCATGGCATAACTTGTGAGATCTTTTATTTTATTATTTAATTTAATTTAATTTCTTCTATTTCTTTGTTGTTGATTTTAATGAATATGGTTTAAACTTAGGGTATGTATGTGGCCAGTGCATGCTTTTAGGTGGAAAATCTATAGTTAATTGACTCATTAGTATCCGTAATTGTACTTTTGAGACAATATAAGTGACAAACATTCACCCGATTGCCGTCAAAACCTTTCGGTTCTTGAGTGTGCAACAATTGAATCTAGGTTAAATCGGGAGCGGACGTGATTCGGTTATCTAGGATTAGTATTCCCATAGAAGTTTATTACTGCGGTTAATGTGTTAAATCTTATGGCGGATGTCTAAGATTATACATTAATTAGGGAAGTAGTTAGTGGCGGATATCCTAGCTATCGAGATTAGGGGAATTAGGAATTTCTGGCGGATGTCGATTTTCCATAGCTAATCTAGGGGAACTTGAATTAATAATTGTTTTGGGAAAGATTGACGACCATGATATGCCATTGAATCTTGATCTTGTCTTGTGGAACCATAGACCTAGGTATTTAAATTAATTGTTCATAAACTTATATATTAATTTTAGTTATTTAATTTCATAGTAATTAGATTATTTAATTTAGTTATTTTCTCTAAACCCTCATTCTTGTTTCTTTTAAAACTTTAGAAAGACTACCAATCTCTCTGGGATCGACCCTTTGCCACTATCTACAAATAGTTGGTTTAAAGAAATATTTTATTGACGTGTTCGGCGCGCGTCAAATAGGTTCCTTAGTTTGTCATAAAGGACTTCTACCGAACTTGGGCTCACTATAGGAATGGGTTCCTTACAAATAAATCAAAAGGACTTCTATGGAGATAGGGATATGTTCATTCATGTGGTATGGGGAATCTCAATAGGTCGAGATGTGTTCCTCTACGTAGGTCGAAGGACCTCTATTGTTGAGTCTAGGACCTCCCACATGTTTGAGATTAGTGTCACTCTTATTACACCTATAGTCTTTGTTCCGCACTCAATTAATTTCTACTTTTACTTTGGTAACTTATTGCATATGTTTCTTGTTTGCTTTTATTTATTGCCTTTTTATGCATTTTGTTACCTGTCTTTCTTTACTCAAAATGTGGATAAACACGTCTTTGGGAGTTACTGTTATATTTTTGTACTCACCGTCCTTTTTATGACAGTGGGTGCAGATCCATCGTGCAATAGGTCGGTGTGACGGCCCCAAATTCCATAATCCTAAAATTTGGGCACCGTTCGGCCTAAACCTGTGCGAAACCCCCCTCGAGCCAGTCCCGCTGAGTCTGCACAGGCCTAGTAAGCCTTATCCTTCCGATTTAACCATTTATTAGTATTTAAAAGTGAAGTCAATTAACTAGCGAGTTATCAAATATATATATATATATATATATATATATATATCGAAAACGAATAAACTCAAACTAATCACTAACCTCAAAGCACTAAGTTACGACAAATCTAGGGCGTGAAAACCCCTTAAACATAATCCACCAAAACATGAATCAAAGGAGAGTATCAACAATGTCTTACACATCTAGTATCTCTCAACCCAAAATCCTAAGTTCGAAAGGCAACATAATAGATAATACAACCAATAGTCACTTATGCCAAGTAGAAGAGGGCTGCTTAAAGTAAATCGCCTAGTTACACATCCTTTCCCTTACTGGACTGTGGATCTGCACTCGATCAAACACAAGAATGATGAGCCCAGTTAAGTAACGCCAAGCAGAAACAATAAATAATAGTATTTCAAAATAAATAAATCAAGCAGTTAAACTCATGCAGATAGAAAGAAAGGACAGGGAGCGCATGAGTATATAAAGACTGTAAATCAAAATTGAGTGTCCTAAAATGCAAAAAAGAGGCGCAAGTAGTCCCGACCAATCAAAGTCGTTTGAGCTGAGGACCGAATCTCCTCTAAGACCCCCATGCAAGTGCAAAGTCCCTCTCAATCTGGTGGAGAACTCTCACCCTGTATATATAACCACAAACAAATCACGTATTCCCAGCCGTAAACCTCTGGTATATAAACTCAGAAGGCCCGGAATTCTCGAAAGGATCACACTTGACTCACTTGCCCCAGACAACTCAAGAGAATGGAATTTAAAGATAGCATTGAATAATATCAACAATAAATTTAAAGCTCAAGAAATAATTGTAGCGTTCCTCACTGATTTACTTACATCCAATTTTAGCTAATCGTATTCTCGCGGACTCCAACCTGTCCATACAAAGTTTCGTGTGCTAATAACCCTGATAATACAATTTATATCAATTTCCTCCATTTTCCTATGTTTTTTCCTAATTTCTGTCTATTTTTGCCAATTTCACACTTTATGAGGCAAAAAGCCCGACATGACGTCTCATCAAAATCTCGAATACTTTACTTTTCATAGAAATTCACAAATTTCTCTTTATTTGGTCAAAATATAAATTTTCGGTAATTTTCCAGAATTTCACTACTGTTTTTGGATTTTTATTTCAATTAAAAATTTATTTTATTTATTTATTTATAAATAATTATTATATTATTATTTAAATGGTGGGTGGGGCCCCAGGTCGGGGTCTGGTCATGCCCACCCCAACTGCGTCAGATTAGGGCCGACCCAACCAGGTCAAGCCCGGTCCGGCCCAACCGAGTCGAGCTTGGGCCACCCTAACTCGACCCACTTCCCCCATTGTTTTCATTGGAAACGAATAGAGAGTTTTTTTTTGTTCGTTCCACCCGCTGCCTACAATTTTTTTTCTTTCACAACAACTTAACAACCCAACCCCCATTAAAAATCTCTTCAAACCATCAATCTACACCCTCCGACCATACCAAATGTCTAGAATAATCAACTTAAATCCAAACGAAAAATCACTTGAAAATTCCTCAAAAATTTGCCAAGAATCCAAAACTCACCCAAATCGAATACGGTCTTCACGAAATAAGTGTTTATCGTCGTGAAAATTACCAATACGTCGAGAGTTTCGATCAAATTTGAAATTTCGACGTGGTGTCCGAAATTGCCGCGACGAACACAGATGAAAGTTATACCAATGCGTAGGAATTGACGAGGAGATTTCAGATCTTGCCTCGGATCGTGTCGTCGTCGACTCTCCGGCATTGCTTTGTCTCCTCCTCCACAACAACCTTGAAGGTTTTCTTGGAGAGCAAGAGAAGAAAAAGAGAGAAAATGAGAGGAAGATAGAAAAAGTGAAGGGGTTTGGGTTTATATACCCCTTTCTTCATCCACTTATTCGCACATATCTCGAGGAAAATACAAGGATCCTCTTATAAGCTGTCTCACCAGCTTTAATGCTCCATATGTGACTTCATTAGGTGACTTGAGATCCACACTTGGTCATATCCAACTCAGCCCTAGTGTTGCCATACTCGAACTGCGCCGCGACTCGCCCGTCGTGCACATCTGTTTGCAACCATATACTAACACGCCTATTATTTTATAAATTGGTGTTTTGTTAGTGTTTTCAATTAAGTTTGTCCCCCAGACTACTAAACCTTACTTCGTAATACCAACGCTCGCGCGCAAACATCCTCACATGTTTGAAACATTGAAATTTATTATTTTACAATATAATACATACACCATACAAAACTAACGTACCTCAGCATCGACAACTGAGAATTTGATCTGTATCACGACGGAGGGCCCATGTACAACCTAGATCGACACATGGCACAGGTTAGAATTTTAGGGTCATTTCACCCAGACAAGGAGAAGATTGGCGACTACCTTTGAGCCAAGAGCGTGTTACTGTCCTGACTTGTATGTCTTTTTGATATTTTGTATATACTGTTATTATGTCTTTTATTACTATTTGGTTGTATATTAGGTTAAGTGATACTTCCCCGACTTTTGACTTTCACACTGTCTATACTCGTCGCTTGTTATATATATCTTGTAATCGTTATATTCTTGATTTCCACACTTAGAATTTAATATACATTGCTTCTGCATAAAGTGCTAACACTTTCGCTAAATTTGGTTAAGACTTCCGCTAGATCAATAAACTATTAAAAGTTTTAATTAACCCTGAATTTTGTACAACGGTGTAACTTGTGTATTATTTATTCCTGAACGCGTGTAAGTTGGTAAATAGGCTAGAAAGGCTAATTAATACGTAGTTAAGTCCTACATGGATGGGATAAGGCTAGGCGAGGCCGTGTTTTAGATTTTGGGTCGTCACAAGTGCCGTGAGGAATAAACCCCCACAACACCATCACGACGCCAAGGCAGGAGGGTGCCCTGGTAAGGCATTTTGAGTGACACCGTGAGGGGTTGTTCACCCACTACACCGTCCACGACATCTGGCCCTAATTCTTAACAAAATTTATAAGTTTTTGGGATACTACGAGGCTTCGCTCAAGTATTTCAATGGGTTTGAATGCGGCCCAATACCATGAAAATTGACCTAAAATTGTGAAAATGTGGGATATTATTAAATTGAGAAAATTAACAGAAATTAAAAAAATTAAATGGGAAAGCACGAGTCAAATATAACCAATTGAATCCAAATGACCACTAGGAGATGTGTAGTTCAGTGATGGGCATACGGGGATCCATTAGTGATGAGTCAGAGTCATGAAAGTGCGTATAGATCAGATACAGGTAAGTAAACTAGCTAGGAAATGCACAATTATTTCATATTAAGCTATTGAATATTGTTGTTCATTGCTTTGAAATCTATTCTTGGAATTCCATTCTTATTCCCGAGGGCAAGTGAGTCAACGGTTATCTTTGGTAGGAGTGGTTGTCTGAGGTAACATATAAGAGCCATAACTTCGGGATGCATTACATTGGTTATTGGTTCTATATGGGGTGTGAGCTCTTAGCTGGATTACAATGAAGCCTCACATCTGCATGGGTCTAGGGCTTGTTGGGTTTGCCACGTCCTATTACCCGAGTCATATTAGGTTTTCCACGACTCAATGTCCTTTTGGTTGGGATTACTTGCACTTCTCTATTTTGATTCCTGGACACTCAGGTATCGATTGATCTTGACTTATTTACAGTCTTTTATTATTCATGCGTCCTTATAGCTTTCTTTCTATCTGCATGAATATAAACTGTTTATTTGTTTTGAAATATTGCTTAGAATCCTACTGACGTTACTTACCCGAACTCATCATTCTTGTGTTTGACTAAGTTCAAATCCACAGTCGAGCAAGGGTAAGGCTCCATTACTTGGTGATATACTTTGAGGACATAGGAGCGGCCCTCCCTTTCGCATTTTTGTAGGTTTTCCTGATCTTTTGTGTTACTTATTATATTCTTTATCACATGGGATATATTTAGGTTTGTGAGATATACTAGGACATGTATACAACATCATTTCACTCTTCTTTACTTATTATACATGTTGGTTATATATATTCGAGGTTTCCATACTCTAGATTGTCTTGACTGATTGATTTAGTGTTGTTTAGTTTGTTTGAGGATTTTAACGCTTCCGCATAACCTTTGATAACTCACAAATTTGAATAACTCATATCAAATTATTTAATTCCTTTTCTTAATTAAAGGAAAATGTTATGGAAGGCTGACTAGGCTTGCGTTGACTTTGCGAGGGTTAACTTGGGCTTCCACGTTGGTCTAGGCCAAGCGAGGTCCTGTTTGGCTGGGAACTAGGGTCGTCACAGTTGATATCAGAGCCTTAAGTTTTAAATTTAACTTTTAAATAACCACAACCAGCATAAGACACGAATCAATGAATGAGTTAGGACAATGGTTGGAACTTGGAGTGTGGTGGGTTATAGGGTTCATACGCAGTTGAAAAAATTCAAAACAAAATTTGAAAAATCCTAACAGGATTGCAAATAAGTTCTATTAAACAAAATTTACCAAAGTAAACTATACCTTAATTCATGATTTCCTTTTCTGATTGTTCAATCTCCAAGATGTTCAAGCGCGCGTCCTCTATCAAAAACCCACACACAAACGGTGACTGCAATTTGGAGTGCTAGCCCAAAGAGAGAAAATAGTTTTTCTTTCTCTCCCAAAATCCAGAGAATTTAAAATAACAAAAACGAAATTCTTAATCCGTTTTAGGGTATAGCCCTATATTTATATGTGTAGATGAGCCCTCACTTTAAATTCTATTCGTAATACAACTACTGTATTTAAGCATATTACATGTACACTTCTATTTATAAGTTATCATATAACAAATCATAAGGAATTTTATGTTATGAATTTTATCATATAAAATTCATTACTCTGGACCAATTGAAATTACACAAAGCCATTCTTTTTGTGAAACACAAAAGGTTTATGCGACGTTGGCAGTGTACCAAAAATCATTTTGGTACAGAAGTCATAAGCAGTCTCTAGCAAGGCCTTATGACTACCCAAGTAGCATGAATATTAAAATTGATACAACCTAATGAATAACATATATCATATCCGTTTGTCGTGTGATATCCTTTAATTAAACATAAGGCATGGAAAGTCACCCTTAATGTTTAATCGTACTAGTCTCGATCTTTAGGTAGATTGAAAATATCAAAGTGACATTGATCATATCAAATCACTTGGACTTGGCCATTTGAAAATCTAACATATCAAAAGATCCATTGATATCTCAATCTTTACGAGAAGGGCAAATTCTATCCAAATTATACACCTTCACATATTGCTCACATGACAACCAATCACAATTTTATAATCGTCCATTTAAAGATAACGTTTAATTGTGTCAAATTATCATACTCATAATATTGAAGTTTATGGTAATCACAAGTCGATGGATTAAATGATATACCTATCAAGAGTGACACCAATGACTTAATTCATGTGGTGTTCTCATAGTGGGTCGGTCCAGTACCTTATTCCTTAACAAGTACTCATGATCTCGATTCATATCCCTATATGCATGATCATCAAATGACTATCAATCAAGACTCACACTAGTCTTAATTCATTATAGTTCCCATCATAATGATAGATTAGGGATATTTAGGATATTTTAACAAATACCCATGGATCTTATTATAAGGTAAACATGTAATCGCTTATAATAAAACAACAAATGAAAATCTCTATTTTATTAAGTAAAATTTTAAGATGAATAATGTTAGTAGATTGACCTAGGGCACATGCCTCAACAAAGTGGAACCCTAAGATCCTGACGAAAAGTCTTAGTTAGGAAGTGAGGAGAGTTGAGGAAATTAAAAATGGACTATATGAGTTATTTGATGTGTTGTATACTACTATATCGATAGCTATGTCATGAGCGAGAGCTTTCGTTGTGGATTACGATTGCCATATTTTATTAAAACATTAAAAGTTGGGTTATTCAATATTAGTGAGTTATCAAAGTACAACTAAGCAATTTAAACTCCAAACTAAAGTGAATAACCCTAAGACACTAGTCAGGACAACCTAGAGATGGAAACCCCACATTATGTATACCATTATCAAGTACAACAAGTCAGAGGAAAGTAACATCATAGTATACATGCCCTAAGATCTCTCACAAACCTATATCCTAGTGTATCAAAAACATATAAATACATAGTACAAAGAACCTACACTATAGGCAAGAGGAGGTCACCTAGCTATCCTCATTGTTAATCGCCTATTTCTGGTCCCTTGCCCTAGT
Organism: Stephania japonica; assembly: GCA_039657345.1. Lineage (NCBI taxonomy): Eukaryota > Viridiplantae > Streptophyta > Magnoliopsida > Ranunculales > Menispermaceae > Stephania > Stephania japonica. The sequence continues at coordinate 42,586,737 of CM077559.1, forward strand.
CTACCCTGCAGTATGACAGGGCTTCACCCACTGTCATAAAAAGGAAGGTGAGTACAGAGAATAATAGTAACAACCAAATGGAGTTTCAACAATTTCAAATGCCAAATAAACGGCTAAACTGGTATCATGTGTGAATATCACAAAGATAAAACAAGAAACAACATGATAATAGATCACTAAGATATCAACGATAAATGAGTGTCGAGAGCACAAAACAAAAAGGCATCTAAGCCTTCCAAGTCCATTAGGTTGTCACACAAAGTTCACAACCAGACTTCCCAGATAGATTCTGGACCTAAATAAACCACCAACAGTTTAGGATGAATCACACTACCGTAGCCAACACATAGTTCAACTCACAATCAGACTATTAGTCCCAAAACTGCAGGTTTAGGCATGTCCAAAATTTGTGTATTCACGGTGGTGAAAGAGATCACTAAGTAGTCTTACCGCACCCGTAACCACCATATCGCCCACTTAGATCCAAAAGATCACTCATTAAGGAATCCAAGGAAAATAAAACTGATAATCCACCAAGGATAGATATTACAAACGAAATTCAAGAAATCATATTTCACAAGGAAATACTGCTCAACAAAGATAACAGTCAAGTAATTGCACAAATGAAATTATATAAATGCTCCCATTGGTTTTACTCACAGTACAATGTGAAAGTTTGCATTTATAGCTCTCACTTGTCACCAAATCGATCCCGTATGTTAGTCACCAGTCCACTAAACACCTGGTAATCATTTTAGATCTGATTTGGTTGCGTTAGAGTTTTATTTCCGTTTAAATTGTAAATTTCCCGTTACTCTTTTCCAAACATTATCCATTTCCACTATTTGGGTCAATTTCCTAGGTATTGGATCGTATTCAGACCCATTTAGATACCCGAGAGAAGTCTCGCAGTTTACAAAACTTTCTATAGTTTAGGTCCTGTCGTGGGGATAAGGACATCCCTGTCCCAAACGATGTGACTGGCGTCGTGGGGCTTGAAACCCCATGGCGTCTCTCGCGGCGTCATAACCTGAATGTGACTAAAAACCGTTATAAAACCATAAAAAGTCCAACCATCGAAACCAAAATGCGAACGAAAATACACAAAATTGATGGCAAAACGCGATAACTGAATGGGGAGTCTGGATCTCACCTCCATTCATGTCGTTGTGCACTCCCTTGGTGGCGATCTATGCTAAAAAATCTGAAACTCCAGCCCTTCTTTTCATTTTCTTGGTGATGAGAGAGAGAGAGAGAGAAAAAGAGGAAAACGGAAAAAATGAGATAGGATGAGTTGACTCACCTTTATATAGGTTGATCCTCATCTTGGTGTATTTACGTCTCTCGATGCACATTCCAAAGCCCTCATTCACCCCAACCAACAACTTGGTGACACCAATGGGTGACTCTCCTCCTTGTTCTTATCTCATTTGCCCAATAATTGGACCTATCTCAGGCGTTTCTCTACTCGGCATGCAACACGAGTCACATCGTCACACACGAATGGAAATATTGACGATCCGAACACATTCCCAAATTAATTTATTATTATATTTTATTTTTTGGTTCCACAAAAATTGTTTCCCAGACCCGTGTACACGTATTTTGCCCACCAGATACTCGTTCGACGTGTTTTCCAAGGCGAACCTTACTCGTAACTCGACGTCACCGTTCTTTCATACAGACACGAGTATAAATAGATACTACACGTTGTCACACAAACATAACATATTTTTCGGGTCGTTACAGTTACATTGAAGAACAAGTATCCACTTCCTCGCATTGATGACCCATTTGATTAACTGACAGGAGCATAGTTATTCTCGAAGATTGATTTGAGATCTTAGTACCATCAGCTGAGGATTAGAGCAGAGAATAGGAAGAAGACTACTTTTTGCACTCGATACGGGCATTACCAATTTTCTGTCATGCCTTTTGGATTGAGGAACACCCCAGCAATGTTCATGGATTTCATGTTTCGATTGTTGATAGAGTGCTTGAATAGGTTCGTCATTATGTTCATCGACAACATTTTTATCTACTCTAAGACTTGTGAGGATCAAGAGGAGCACATCAAGATGATTTTATAGAGTTTAAGGGAGCACAAACTGTATGCTAAGTTCAGTAAGTGTGAGTTTTGGCTTACAGAGGTTAGATTTCTTGGACATATCATCATAGCTAGTCAAGTGTGTGTGGGCCCCGCTAAGATCAGAGCAGTGATTGATTGGCCTACATCGAGAGCAGTGATAGATATCCACAGTTTCTTACGGTTGGCAGGTTATTATCGGCGTTTTGTTCAAGACTTCTCAAAGATTGCGGCACTAATGATGCAATTGATAAAGAAAGAGACCGGTTTTTAGTGGAATGACAGTTGTGAACAGGCATTCCATACATTGAAGAAACAATTGACTACTGCACCAATTTTGGTACTACTTGAGTCAGGGAAGGGTTTTGAAGTGAACATCGATGCTCTTAGGTCGGTTTAGGTTGTGTTCTGATGCTGGACGATAGAGTGATTGCCTACGCGTCTCGATAGCTGATGATTCATAAGAAGAATTACCCTACATATGACTTGGAGTTAGCTGCAATGGTTTTTACACTAAAGATTTGACATCATTATCTCTACGAGGAGAGATTTGCTATGTTTACTGACCACAAGAGTTTGAAATACCTCTTCACTAGGAAAGAGTGAAACATATGACAGAGGCGTTGGCTTGAGTTCCTCAAGGATTATGATTTCATTTTGGAGTACCACCAAGGGAAGACTAAAGTTGTAGTAGATACATTGAATCGCAGGGGGTCTGACTCAGAGATTGTTACTTTCTACATGACACACGAGTATGGGTTACTCGAGGTGGTCGAGTTGATGTATTTTTTTAATATGACGACCAACACCAGCGTGTTGATTTGTGGACAGATGGGGACTCATATAATGTTGATTCAGAGTGTACTTGAGGGTCAGTAGGTAGATGAGCAATACCAAAGGTTCTTGGAGTTTGCTCAAAGTCCGAATTATACAAATTAGAGTAAGTCGACAGACTCATGCCTGAGATTTAGAGGGCAACTATAGATACCATCAATGGCTGAGTTACATGATAAGACACTTCATGAGGCTCACCGTTCATGTTTCACAGTTCATCCGGGTTGGACCAAGATGTTTGCTGATGTGCGTCGTCTTTTCTGGTGGCTGGGGGATGAAGATTAATGTTTCTTATTATGTTTGAGCGTATGAGACATGCCAGTGAGTTAAGGTTGAGCATCAGAGACCCGGTGGGTTATTACAACCACTTCCCATTCCTCGGTGGAAGTAGGAGAATATTGCTATGAACTTCGTCAGTGGGTTACCTCGATCTCGACGCGGACATGATAACATATAGATGATTCTGGACAGGTCGACAAAATCGGTGCACTTTTTATCGATCTCTACCATACATTAAGTGGATAGGTTGGTGAGCTTGTATGATAGGGAGATAGTTCGACTGCATGGTGTTCCATTGTTGATTGTGTCAAAGAGAGGGCCACAGTTTACTGCTCAGATTTGCCAGAGCATGCAGGCACAGTTCGGCAGTGGTTGGATCTCAGTAGCGCCTATCATCCATAGAATGATTAATAGTCAGAGAGACTGATCCAGATACTTAAGAATATGTTGAGGATGTGTATGTTAGAGTATGGTGGTTCATGGGAGGAGTATCTTCATTTGTGTGAATTTACCTACAATAACAATTATCATGCCAATATTGGTATGACACCGTTTGAGGCACTCTATGGTAAACCGTGTGCATCTCAATCTTTCAGAGTAGAGCCCGAGGATGTGGCATCTATTGGGCTAGAGATTACAGTAGATCACATAGAGAAGATACGATTGATCAGATTGAGATTGAAAGGTGCGCAGGAAAGACAGAAAAAGTATTATGACATGTATCACAACGAGTTAGGGTATGATGTTGGGGATTATGTTTATTTGAAGGTCTCTCCGATGAATGTTCACAAGAGGTTTGGGATGAAAGGAAAACTTGCAATTAGATTCATTAATCCATTTAGAGTGATGAAACGAATAAGCAAGGTTGTGTTTTCCACCTCAGTTGTTTAGGATCCATCCTGTGTTTCATGTTTCGATGCTTCGACTGGATAGGTCGAGAGAGGATAGACAACAGACAATGGGCTTGAGCTAGATAGACTTGAGGGAGGACATCACTTATGATGTGCAACCTATTTAGATTTTGGACCACAAGGTAAAGATTTTGAGGAACAAAATGATCCCATCATTTATTTTCTAATGGCAACATCACGGGGACAAGGAGCAGACGTGGGAGCTCGAGTCATACATACGCGAATACTTTCCCTACTTATTTTGAGATTCGGTGAGTTTTTCCCTTGAGCCTTGTTTTAATTTCGAGGATGAAATTCCAATTAGTTAGCAAGACTGCAACGACCCTAAAATCTAACTCATGCCACATGTCATTTCAGGGTCGTACTGTGGGACCCAGTTGTCGTGATATGTATGTCCAGTTCTCGGGCATCGACGCCGAGGTATGTTATTTTTGTTTGGTTTTGTACTATATATTATTACTCGAATGCTAATCAAGTAGTTCAAACGTGTGAGGTCGTATTTGTAAACGCGTTCGACTTACAGATTGGGTTTGCCTTGGGAAACATGCGAAAACGAGTACCGAGTGAACGATATAAATGTGTATTGCTATCCAGGGGATAATTTTAATAAAACACTGACATAAACAAAATTCAATATGATAATTAATTAATATGGGAACGTGTCCCAATCGCTAGTATCACCATTTGCACATAATGTACGGTAACGCTCATGAGAACCAACAGTTTGTCTTTCAAAAGGATAAGACCAAAGGACCAAGTCACAAATTGAAGTCAAAGAGTTGGTGGATGGTGTGATTATGATCCTCAAGATGAACATTGAGATGGGGGTTAGGTCGAGATGGCATTTACACTATAAATAGGTCAAATTTTTGGTCAAATGATCATTTCCTATTCTAACACACCCACTTAATTCAAAAATTTGAGGAGAAAGAGTAAGGGTTTTGTGATCTTGGAGAGGATATTGAAGGTGGTTTAACGTGCAATAATGCCAATTAAGGTAATAACTCACTTATTTGGTTTGTTATCGTCATTTCGGATGTAATTTTACAGGTTTTTGTTGAGATTTTCGAGCACCACCTTGCCACTGAAATTTCAAAATTTTTTAAGTTGTTTTTGGTGGTATTAAATGACCATTTAAGGCATGCATGTTGATAGTTATGGTGGTTTGGTTATGTTTTGAAAATTTTGGTCAATTTGAACGTTTTTGGAATTGAGATTTTGAGCGACAGTTATGGCCATTTTTGGTATGGTTTGGCGATGGTTTTTGATAGTGTTCGAGGTCCCTACGAGGTTGGAATAAGCTAAGATATGGTGACGCAAGCTGGGGTTTCAAAAATTCCAAATTTGAATTTCAAACCTCAAGCCGCCAGAGGTGCCATGGGGAACAAACCCACACGGCACCACTCACGACGCCAGGGCAGGGGGTGCCCTGGTAAGGCGTTTTGAGTGACGCCGTGAGTGGTTGTTCCCATTGGCGTTTGGCCCTAATCTTTAACAAATTTTATAAGTTTTTCGAGAAACTTTGGGGCTCCGCTCGGGTATTTCGATGGGTTAGAATGCGACCCAATACCCGAGAAATCGACCCAATATAGTGAAAATGAGGAATATTATTAAATTTAGAAATTTTAAGAAAATTAATAGAAATTAAAAATAAAATGAGAAAACATAACTCAAATATTACCAATTGAATGCAAATGACTACTAGGGGTTGTGTAGTTCAGTAACGGGAATACGGGGATCCATTGGTGACAAGTCAGAGTCGTGAGAGTACATATAGATCAGATACATGTAAGTAAACCAGCTAGGAAATGAACAGTTATTTCATGTTAAGCTATTGAATATTGTTGTTCATTGATTTGATATCTATTTTTGAAATTCCATTTTTATTGAATTGTCTGAGGGCAAGTGAGTCAATGTTGATTGCTAGTAGTAGTGGCTGTCTGAGGTAACATACCAAAGCTATGACCTCGGGATGTACTTCGCTGGTTACTGGTTCTATATGGGGTGTAAGCTTTCAGCTGGATTACCAGGAAGTCTTAAATCCAAGTAGGTTTAGGGCTTTTTGGGTTTGCCACGTCTTATTACCCAAGTCTTATTGCGTTTTCCATGACTCAATGACTTTTTGGTCGAGACTACTTGCGTTTCTCTGTTTTGATTCCTAGACACTCATGTATCGATTTATCTTGACTCATTTATAGTTTTTTTTATTATTCACGCATCCTTATAGCTTTCTTTCTATCTTCATGAATATAGACTGCTTTATTTATTTCAAAAATATTGTTTAGAGTCCTACTGGTGTTACTTACCTGGACTCGCCATTCTTGTGTTTGCCTGAGTGCAGATCCATAATCGAGCATGGGTAAGCCTCCATTACTTGGTGATATACTTTGAAGACATCGAAACGGCCTTCCCTCTTGCATTTTTGTAGGTTTTCCTGATCTTTTATATTACTTATTTTATGGTTTATCACATGGGATATACTTGGGTTTGTGAGATATACTGGGACATGTATATGACATCATTTCACTCTCCTTTGCTTATTATACATTAGAGCGGCTCTCCCGCCACATTGATGATTGTTCTTTACTAACATGCTACATCCCTCTTTGTATTTTATATAAAAAATCAACAAAATATTACACTATTTTAATTTTATGGAAGAAAAATTTTAAAAACACTTATTTTCTTAAAAAAATATAATTATTTTTATTAATAAAAATATATATGTGGGTTTTATGGGCCAGGCTTGGGTTTCGTATTTTTTGCATGGGCCGGGCTTAGGCTAAGATATAGGCTCGAACATAGGTGGTGGGCTGGGCTTGGGCCAAGCTCCTTAGACCCGGGCCCGGCCTGACCTCGACCCAAGCTCGACCCATGAACAAGTCTAGCTGTATATATTCGTGGTTTCCATAGTTTAGGTTGTCCTGGCTTATTGATTTAGAGTCGTTTAGTTTGTTTGAGGATTTTAAAGCTTCCGCATAACTTTTGATAACTCACAAATTTGAATAACTCATGTTAAATTAGTTAATCTCTCTGCTTAATTAAGGGAAAATGGTAAGGAAGGCTGACTAGGCTTGCATTGACTTTGTGAGGGTTGACTCGGGATCCATGTAGGTTTAGGTCGGGCGGGATCCAGTTTGGCTGGGAACTGAGGCCGTCACACAGATGTTCCAAGGAGATAGACAATGTTAGTGAAAATAGGGGCACACATGCGGGCTGCACTTTTGACCCCCCTTATCGTAGCCAAGTTGGGCCGCCAGCCTTAGCCCAATCGAGTCGGCCCAATCGAACTGGGCTTGATTCAGCCTAACCAAAACAAAATAAAATAAAATAAGATAAAATTCCAGAAAAATGCCAAAAAAATTCCTGAAAAATAGGAAAAACTAAAAAAATGATATTTTGACCAAGTAAATAGAAATTTATGAGTTTCTATGAAACATGAAGTATTCTGGATTGTGGTGATATTTTATGTTGAGGTTTTTACTTCGTAAAACGTGAAATTAGAAAGAATTGCAGGAAATTACAGAAAACTTAGAAAAACTCAAAAAACTATGAGAAACTTGAAAAAAAAGTAGGAAATGAGTTTTGAGACTATTTCTAAGGGGTGAACTCGAAAAATGTCCCGTAACAAAAAATTGGAATAAAAGTCTAGTTTTTGTTGTCGCAATATGAAATCAATTAATTTGACACTAAACCACTTCAAATGGTTTACTTTGACACCAGGGACTTAGGATACTATAATCAGGTGTCTTGCATGCATCCCGAAGCGATAACTAGATTGAACTTGGATATTTTTGGGGATTGGAACGACTTTCAAGGTGAGTAAAACACTTGAGCTTTACAACATTCGGTTCGATTTGTTTTATTCATCGGATGTTGAATGTTTGTGTATAATGATATTGTTGTCAAGGTTGATTTATCACTTCATTTTTTGATTGTGCTACTACATCGAGGTTATTATTGTTTTATTGTTTGTGGTAAATTGATTCACTAACATGGTTGATTGTACGGTATAAGGTTGCTTAGTCTTCTCTCGTATTATGATGTTAGGTTCCATGCTGACCACCGAGAAGACCAGGGGACTGGCCATGTTTGAGTTTACTCACTAGCAGTGCCTGAAGATTTGGTTATTGATACTTGGACGGGTTGGTTAAGTTTACTCCTACCCAGGTTATATATTGGTTCGTAGGTTCCACGCCGGCCACCGAGGGGACTGGCCATGTTTGAGTTTACTCAATGGCAGTACCTTGGGATTTGGTTATTGATAGTTGGACAGGTTGGTTGGGTTTACTCCTACCCGGGTTAAATGTTGGTGCTCGTGGGTTCCACGCCGTCCTTTAAGGTTCATGACAATGCTAGACCATAACATGTATACCAGGGGTCTCGGTGAATAGTTCGACTCGAGCTACCATGCCGATATACGTGTCGGTGCATCATAAGTTCCGTGTCGACCTCCGAGAGGATTAAGAATTCAACCAAGTTTAAGTTTATTCACTTGCTGTGCCTGGGAAAAATCTAAAGTATGATCTAGTCCGCTACTGTGATGACCCCAAACTCCGAGGCCTGCTACGGGTGCCAATGTGGACCTACAACTAGTCGCGTAGCTGCCAGCTGTGTCCCACGGAACTACCATACCTTACTCCTTGTTTATCCAAGTTATTAACATTTAAAATGCATTAATTCAACGAAAGCCTTTAAATATGTAATTTGTTATATATTTCATCAAATTTAAGAGCACCAGTCTTATGTGGAAAACCTTGCAATGTACACTATATATGAATTAGCAAAAGAGTTTATATACATGTACAAGTATCTCATAAGTCCTCAATATCCAAAATATAGTCAAAACAGCAACATATAAATACATACAAGTTAGTCAAGTCAGTGCGGCCAAGTCACAAGTAGTCTGTTTAAGTCTTATGGCCTCTGCTCATAGTAGGTCCTGCACTCAAGCCATCACAAGAGACAAATGACGAGTCCAGTGAGTAAAATCCAGAAGGAACCTACCTATCATTTATAATAACAGAAGCCAACAATATGCTAAATAAACATGTGCATTAAGCAGGCATCTGTAAGTAAAACACATGCATAAATAACATCGTTAAACCAAATGGATGTGTGTCGTGTAGCAGGGCTAAACCCTAATCTTGGTATTAGGATTTCTCCAGGGGGCTTCTCCTCCTCCTCTTCCTCCACCTTTCCATTACCTGAGTCTGTCCCTATTATCCAACCTACCTAAGCTTACCCACACATCTAAGGAATAAACCAGAATCGAACGACGAAATAAACAACCAATCATGCAACATAAATAAACACATGGAAGGAATATACAACGATAAACAATAATAGTTGGATCAAATGAAAAACCAATAAACAAATACTCCAGTGTGTTCCTTAAGGGGTTTACGCACCTCAACTGCACTCCAATATTAGGTATTAGTCCTTAGTCCAATCCTACTCCCGCCTCAAAATACGTGCCCGATACCTAACTAGGTCTTCCTAAGTCCCTGGTATCCTAATAAACCATTGAAATCCCCAAAATTCAGAAATCCAATTAATTATCAATTTATTTTATATTTATTTTTATTTTACTGTGCAGGGCAGCATGGGTGGCGCATCCTTGGGCAATTACTCACGGCTCGTCCACAGCGCCTAGGGCAATGTGCCCCTAGTCTCCACATCATGGGTGGCGTCGTGGATATTTATTCTCCATAATGCCACTGGCGACATCCTCCCTATCTCGAGTTGGGTTAAATTTTTGAACCTCTTGGGCTCGTCGCCGCGATTCAAACCAGTTCCAAACCTCTATGGTTCTCCAAAACCACCATAGTATGTGTTCAAACCTCGACAAACCACGACAAAATCAATACACCCGGCAATTCTCGCCAAAACGCCAGAAAATTTCTGTTTTCTTGAACAACAACTTCCAGAAATTAGTCACCAATGCTCCAAAAACCACACTAAAAACCATAAACTTACCCCAAAATCCAATGAGTTTAGCTCACATTTCGAAAACCACCGCCAAAACACGCAAAATTGTAGCCAAATATGAAGAACAACGAATGGAGCGTAAATCTTACCTCAACTTGTTGATCTCATAGCTCCAACACCTTCAAATCTCCACCCAAATTGCTCCAAACCCCTGCCTTCCTCATGAATTTTTCGTCCAAGGCATTGAGAGGAGAGAGAAAAGTTGGAAATAGTGATAAATCTTGACTTTTTATAGTTAAAATGTCATCACATGTGTGGGTGGATTTGAAGGCACCATTGGATGGCCAAGATTGAGTCAATTTGTCAACCCAACGTGAATCCTTTGGGTGACTTAGTTATTGGTCTTATCCTTTCATCACACCAATTAAGGCATTCCCGGATGATCTGATACCGTTGCCCAGTAATTCAACTCGCCGTTCGAAACTTCAACAATACATTATGCATATGACGTGTTCCTATATTCGTTATTTATTACATTTACTTGTTTTTATCGTTAATCCCATTCCCTGGCTCAATGTTCGTGTTGTTCACCCATCCTGTACCTGTGTCAACACGCTATTCTAGGCAAAAACCATTCACACTACCTCACCCGGTTTGTCACTATAATTTCACGCATGTGATGTAATAAGTCATTACATAATCTTTACCATCGTAGTTACACAAAAAATCAGTCAAAAATAACATTTTCGCCCAATCTAGGCATACCGTAGGCTGTCAATGGCGTCCCCGCGGACCTAAGCTAGCATCCACATTCGAAAATACATGAATAACGGCCTTAATGAAATTTGAGTCGTAGCAGCTACCATGCTTAAACAATTGAGAAACTCAGGGTATAGTTATATTAATCTACTACTAACCCCATATTTTGCAGGTTTCATTTGGTTAGAAGACATGGTTTAGTTGCATATTTACCTGCTACTAACCCCTTGTTTTGTAGGACTTATTATTTATTTAATTGTTCATTTACACTTTTGATGAATGGTTATGATTTATGTTTTCGTTGGTTTACTTAATTGACGCTTAAACGAATTTCCAAATTTAGTATTATTATTGTAAGTTTACGGTATCGCACTACTTTCATAGGAGCATGTTATTTTGTTGCCAATTAACATACTTGTATTAATAGTAGATTTATTTCATTTATTACTAAATATTGTGTTGATTTCTCTTGGGATTTTACTCATTGGAGTCGTCACTTTATTTGTTGGGTGACCGAGTGCAAATATTGTTGGACTAAGTGGTTAGTCACTCTAACTCCGACCGAGATTTTGATGTAAACAAACAAGGTGAAAATGTACTAATCAATATCAAGTGTATTTCAGTTTTTGTTAAAGGATGCAAAACAACACATCACGGGTATTCAAGCCATACAAGTTCAAGACCCGGCATTCATGAAGGAATGAAGATGAAAGATCATATCGCAATTTGTAATTCCGATGTAAGGTATTCAAATTCTTTCACGCAAGCCAAATGCATTAGTTTATGCATATCAAGTTTCTTAAAACCAATTTTCAAAAGTCATGAAGTAACTTGAAGTTTCAAAATGAAATTTAACACATGACTAGGTCCATGAGTTCAAACAATGCGAGATTATGTGTTAATGATTATTTGCATTTTGGAGATCATTGTTAAAGTTTTCAAAACTGAAAAACTTGTTTTTAAAAAGGTTTTTTGAAAAGAAAAACTGCAAATTTGTAGAAAAGTCCCTCGCAAGTTATGAAATCGTGATTTTCCATTTTCGGGGTTTGTAAAAATATCCGGACCATCCAATTAGGCTTAATGACCCATAATAAACGTGTATAACATGTTATATTAGGGTGGTTAGGTCCCGGACGTGTTTAAGAGTCACTAACACAAAGGGATAAAATAATTATTTTGAGCTCCCAGCAGTTAGCCCGCTAATACTGCCATTAGCGCGCTAAGTGCAGAGTTAGCGCGCTAGGTCTCGGTATTAGCGCGCTAATTGCCCACCTGACAGCTTTTTTAAAAAGCTGAAAAATGAACTTTAATTTGAATTCTTGATGAATTTTGGACCCTTGGATCCCTAAAACGGTCATAAACTGTCACAATGGGATATCTAACACTATAAAAACACCAAGAACATTGTTTTCTCATAACAAGGAACAAACACACTCAAAAGCTCAAATGATTCAAAAAGGAGAACTTTGATTTTTGTGAAGGAGACGAAGGAGATTCTTGAGGCTGTCCACTAGCACTATAATCCAGCACTTTGCAGCATTCAAAGGAATACAAGAATCTCTTCAAAACTGATCTCTTTTGTCATCTTCTTGGTTGTAAGCAAGTCCTTGTTCTAGATTCCTTTTATTGAGCTCAATCTACATAGTTTTGTGTGTTTTGAATGAAAATCAGTTTGTTGTGTGTTTAAACATCATCATCTTGGGTTTTGCACTAAAACTTATTTTATCAAACCCTAAGAGTGTTTTGAACAAGAGTTTTACTCTTGAACTTGGTTTTTGTCAAATTATTGTTCTTTGCTTCGTAATCGGTTTTGCAAAAATACATTGGATTTTAAAACGATTTCATATTTGAAATTTGCAACAAAATCAGTGACACACTTTGCATTTTCCATTCATTCTCATACTTGCATGCATTAGAGTTGTTAGGCTCTAGGAGGCTTGCTAGTGTTTGAATTTGATACCACTTTATATTGTAAAGTGTATCTCATTTCTTTTCAGCAAATTGTTGTAAGTGTATGATTGTAAGACTTAGTGGAATCTAAGTCAAAGGGGAAGACCTAGTTGAGGCTAGGCACAATTTCTAGTTGCGACTAGATAGGAAGTCCTAATTGTAATTAGGCATTCTAGGCTTGTATGCTTAGGTTGTAACACTTATTTGGAATATAAGTGAGGGTTTAAAAATCCTAACCGGGGAGGTTAGGTAGTGGATGTAGATCATTTGATCGAACCACTATAAATCGTATGTCGCTTTCCATCTCTTCTACCCCATTCACTTGCATAGCATAGACATTCATTGTTACTTGTGCATAAAAAGTTTAAAAAGGCAATAACCTCTCGACACACCCAATTCACCCACCTCTTGGGTGTGGTTTCAGATATTGCTACAAGTAGGGGGCACGAAAATATGAGGCGACTATCTTTGTCCTACCAGCAATCGAGGACATACTCGTAAGAGTACTATCCTTTGATTTTGAGCTACATCTGAGTATCAGGGAAGTGTTGAGAGATCAATACAAGTATATATTTACTTTAGAAGTAATTGTCACCAAGTATACGATGTACTTTATGCTGGTTTTTTACACTAGGTTAATGTTTTGAAAAGACTTAAATCGTATTTTGTTTTATATTTATTGTAGTTCAATTTAGACTTTCACTACTAAAAAATTACTGGTTATCTATTTGCAACTATGTAAAACACAAAAAATTGCCATTTGAATAGCTCAACCGAATAAATTAACGATAACAAGGTTAACTAAATGAATGAATTGATCAACTTGACAATCAAATGATAGAAGTTAGCCACAATACCAGTTAAGTATTGTGGTAAAGAGTATCAGCGTCGGTTGCCATGGCACACATCAGGGCGGTGACATGGCAACTATGGGCCCGCAAGGCATTAAGCGGGCTTCGGGTTTTTGGGCCACTATAAATCCATTTCCTGTGTTTTGTATACCTATAAGTCACTTGATACCCATATCAATACATTTATCTAGGCAAATTCTTACTCGCAAATTCAGTGCGATAAACAAAATAAAATCACGCATTATAACATTCGAGATTTACATTCGCATATAAAATAATAATATAAATACCATAGAAAAATAAAATATACATCGGTGTCGACTCCTGAGGCTTGAACAAGTATGCCAAGTCATGACAGTCCAAGTCATCGTCCTGAAACGTGACCCGTGGCACTGGTTAAATTTGAGGGTCATTACAAATCATAACACATCTGAATATAACTTACTTTTATTAAGGCCTTGTTTGGTTATGGGTGGAGTTATCTATTGGGAGATAACTTAACAGAGAATTGTGAACTAATCTTGTTTGGTTGCCCTACTTGCATGTAAGTTATCTCTCAACTTACAGGGAAGGGTGAGAGATATCTCCCTTACCCTGTACGACTCAATTTTGATTGACGCCATTATTCAAGTATTTTCGGATGTGGATGGCAGCTCAATTCCATGCGGATGCCTCGGACAGGCTAGGACACGCCTAGTTGGACATAAGCTATTATTTTTTCTGATTGGTTGCATAACTGCGGTGTTAATAATTATTTTATGTCTTATTACATCGCATGTGTGAGTTTAGATTGATAAATTGAGCGAGATAGTGTGATAAGTATTCGACTCGAAAAGTGTGCTGATGTGGGTATCGAGCGGGCGAATTACGAAAACACTAGGCCGGGGAAATAGTTCATATAGATAAATAAAATTAAATGTGACAAATAATGAATATGAGAACATGACATAAACCAAAGTTATCGAAATAGTTGTACACGGCAAGTCGAGGTTCCGGAGAAACGAAACACCGACAAACCAATAATTGAACAATTAATGATAAGACCAAGAGACCAAGTCACTTATAGGAGTCATAATGTTGATTAGGATGGACCAAATTATGTCCATTAGATTTCCTTGAGATATGTAAATCACATGAGATTAGACTTTTGTGATAAGTTTTGACTTTCAATATATAAATATCAACTTTTCTCTCATAGAACTCAAATTCCAAAAATTGGTGTGAGAGGTGAGGTTTTGAGTGAAAAATCTTGGTGATTTGGTGTGGTTTTGGACTGCAAACAAAGAGATCAAGGTGAGTTTCTTGATTATCTCTCCATTCTTTACAAAATAAGTTAAGTTTTGGGGACTGTAGAACATTGAATATGTACACGGATTTATGCTAATATTCCCCTCAGTTATATACATGGTATTATTTCTTTCTACTAACTAAGATTGTTAAATATGCATAATTCACTCTGTTAACGACTTACATTGTTAATGTTGGGTTTTGGGGTTCATGAGCAGCGGAGATTACAAAACAATTTTGAAAAAAAAAAAAAAAAAAAACCCCAACAGGATCCGAATCTGATTCCATTAAAATATGTTTAAACTATGAAAACTTAATCATACCTCAGTCACAATACCTCTCTGAAGGTTAATCGATCTCTAAGGCGCTGCCAATGACGAACGCCCTCTTCTAGCTGTCCACACACGAACGGCGGCCGAGATTCAAAGTGCTAGCTTCGAGAGAATACCAAACTTTTTGTTTCTCTCCAAAACGATCCAGAGGATACCAAAAACTCTAAGTCGTTTCTTAAGACGAAAATAGAGTTTCGGCCCTTTTAAAATATTTTGTACTTGTATTCTAACTTAAAGCGTCTATTTATACAACCCTTGTATATAGACGGTTAAGTAAATTACACATATACCCCTACTTAAAGAAGTATAAATGTAATACACTACAAGGACGTTTCTGTCATGAATTTTATCATATAAAATTTATTTTTCTGAACCATCTTAAAATCTCGCAAAACCATTCTCAGTGTGCGACCCAATAGGCTCATACAACGTTGGTAGTGTACCAAAACACATTTTGGTATACAAGTCATAAGCGGCCTCTAGCAAGACATTATGACTACCCAAGTAGTACGAATATCAAATCGATATAACCAAATCAATAGTGTATATAACATCCTTTTGTCACACGATATCCTTTTGATCAAACATAAGGCATGGAATTGTCATCCAACATGTTCAATCATACTAGTCTCGATTTCTAGGTAGACTGAAAACATCTAAGTGACATTGATCAATATCAATTCACTTAGACTAGGCCTTTTAACAGTCTAACACATCGAGGGATCCACTGGATATCTCTCTTTATATGAGAGGGACAAATTCTATCTCGATTACACAACTTCACCACATTATTCACACAGTAACCAATCACAACCTTTATAATCATTTGGTTAAAGACAACGTTTGATTGCGTCAAATCACTGTATTCCTAATGTTGAAGTCTTTGGTAATCTCAAGTTAGAGGACTGAAAAATATACCTATCATGAGAAACAACTATGACTTAATCCATGTGATGTTCTCATAGCGGGTCACCCAAGACTTTGTTCCCTAATAAGTACTCATGATCTTGATTCGTATTCCTATACGTATGATCATCGTATGATCATCAATCAAGACTCACACTAGTCTTAATTCATTATAGTTCCCAGTATAATAATTGACTAGGGACATTTAGGATATTTCTGTAAATACCCATGGATCTTATTATAATGTAAACATGCAAATCAATTATAATAAACAGCAAATGGAATCCTCTATTTTATTAACTAAAATGTATTCATAAAGACTGTTAATGGATTGACCTAGGGCACATTTCCCAACATCTCCCACTCGCTCTAGGGCCAATCATTCATGCATCTAATGCCTAATGATCTAACATGAACATCATGTTTCGCTTGTGGAAGAGCCTTTGTCAATGGATCCGCAACGTTGTCTTCGGTAGGTACTCTGCAAATCTTTACGTCTCCCCTCTCAATAATTTCTCTGATGAGATGAAAACGCCTGAGTATATGTTTGGATCTGTGGTGTGATCTAGGTTCCTTGGCCTGTGCTATTGCCCCGTTATTGTCACAATACAAACAAACAGGGTTAGCAATACTTGGAACCACACCTAGTTTAGAAATGAACTTTTTGATCCAAACCGCCTCCTTTCTTTGCATCGGACGTCGCAATATACTCACTACATTTGTAGAATCTGCCACGAGTATCTTGCTTCGAACTTTTCCACTTCTTTGCACCCCCATTCAAAGTAAACACATATCCAGACTGCGATCTAAAATCATCTATATCAGTTTGAAAACTTGCATCTGTGTAACCATTTACAACTAGATCATTTTCAAAACCTCCATAAACCAAGAACACTTCCTTAGTCCTTCTTAAGTACTTAAGGATGTTCTTTACTGCTATCCAGTGACTCTCACCTGGATCTGACTGATATCTGCTTGTAGTGCTAAAAGTATATGATATATCAGGCCGAGTGCATAGCATGGAGTACATGATAGATCCAATAGCAGATGCATATGGAATCTTATTCATACGGTCTCGCTCATCATTTGTCCTAGGACATTGATTCTTGCTGAGACTTATGCCATGAGACATTGGCAACAATCCTCTTTTAGAGTCTTGCAAACTGAACCTATTCAGTACCTTGTCTATGTAAGCACTCTGACTTAGACCGATTAGCCTCTTAGATCTATCCCTATAGATCCTTATCCCTAGGATATAGGCTGCATCTCCTAAGTCTTTCATTGAGAAACACTTCCCTAACCAAGACTTGACACTCTGCAATGTTGGGATGTCATTTCCAATGAGTAATATATCATCAACATACAAGTACCAGAAAAACAACTACACTCCCACTGACCTTCTTGTATACACAAGGCTCATCTTCGTTCTTAATAAAACCAAAATCCTTGATTGCTTCATCAAAATGAAGATTCCAACTTCGAGAAGCTTGCTTTAATCCATAAATGGATCTTTGAAGCTTGCATACCTTCCTAGAATTCTCAGGATGTACAAAACCTTCAGGTTGTGCCATATACACGTCCTCAAGCAGCTTTCCATTAAGAAATGTTGTTTTTACATCCATTTGTCATATCTCATAGTCATAATATGCAGCAATGGCAATTAAAATTCTTATGAATTTAAGCATGGCTACTGGTGAAAAAGTTTCATTATAATCAACACCTTGAGTCTGCCTGAAACCTTTTGCTACAAGTCTTGCTTTGAAAGTATGCACTTTGCCATCCATGTCAGTTTTCTTCTTGAAAACCGATTACATCCAATGGTCTTACCACCTTCAGGTAAATCAACCAAGTTCCAAACTTGGTTATCATACATGGATTGCATCTCAGAGTTCATGGCACTTAGCCATTTATCTGAGTCTGGTCCAGACATAGCCTCCTAATAAGTGGTGGGCTCATTTTGATCCATAAGCAACACATCACGACTATCAGTAATGAGAAATCCGAATCTCTCTGGCTCATGTCTTACCTTACCAGATTTACGTGGACCTTGTGTCACTTGCGGAGGTTCAACTGGTTCAGAACGTTGTTGAACTTTCAGTAGCGGTTCAGTGTTTATTTGTGATTCTTGAACTTCTTCAAGATTTATTTCTCTCCCACTAGTGTCTTTTGAAATAAACTGTTTTTCCATAAAGGCACCATACCGAGCAACGAACACTTTGTTCTCAGCGGGATTATAAAAGTAATATCCTTTTGTTTCCTTAGGATACCTCACAAATAAACACTTATCAAATTTAGGTGCTAATTTTTCTGAGGCTTGTCGCTTTACGTAAGCCTCACAACCCCAAATCTTAAGAAAAGACAAACTAGGTCTCTTCCCGTACCATATCTCATATGGTGTTTTATCAACCGCTTTAGAAGGAATTCGATTTAGAGTGAAAGCTACAGTTTGTAATGCATAACCCCAAAAGGATAATGGAAGATCTGCATGACTCATCATAGATCGAACAATATCTAATAAGGTTCGATTTCTCCTTTTAGATGCTCCGTTCCATTGTGGAGTTGCTGGTGGAGTCAATTGGGAGACAATCCCACAATTTCTAAGATGATCATCAAATTCTTGGCTCAAATATTCACCACCTCGATCTGATCGAAGTGCTTTGATAGTTTTACCAAGTTGATTCTGCACTTCATTTTGAAATGTTCGAAACATCTCAAATGATTCAGCTTTATGTTTCATAAGATATACATAACCATATCTGCTGAAATCATCGGTAAATGTAATGAAGTACTGATAACCTCCTCTAGCCATTGTGTTTATAGGACCGCATACATCAGTATGTATTAGACCTAATAAATCACTTGCCCTTTCACTATGTCCAATAAAGGGACTTTTAGTCATCTTGCCTAGTGAACAAGTTACGCACGTTTCATATGATTCCAAATCAAATGAATCTAGAAGTCCATCTTTATGGAGCTTCGTTATGCGTTTCTCATTTATGTGGCTAAGATGACAATGCCAAAGATAAGTTTGATTCAAATCATTTGACTTGGATCTCTTTGTATTTATGTTAAAGACTGGAGTATCTGTGGACTTTTTCATGCTTAGAATATAAAGACCATCACACAAATCAGAATTTGCATAAAAAATGCCTTTACGAGAAATTGAACATCTATTATTCGCAATAATAAAATCATAACTATCCATATCCAAACATGAAACAGAAATGATGTTTCTGCTCAAGGCAGGCACATAATAACAATTATTTAAAGTTAAAATAAGTCCACTAGATAAAACTAAGTCATATGATCCAACAGCTAGGGCAGCAACTCTTGCTCCATTCCCTACGCAGAGGATGAATTCTCCTTTCATCAACTTTCTACTTCTGGTGAGTCCCTGCACATTTATACAAATGTGAGATCCACATCCGGTATCCAATACCTAGGAATCACTAGTAGATAAATTAATTTCAATAACATAAATACCTGAGGTGGTAGTCGCACTACCCTTTTTCTTCTTTAGATCTTCCAGATAGAGTTTGCAATTTCTGAACCAATGTCCAGGTGTATGGCAGAAATGACAATTTCCTTCCTTTTCCTTTTGGTGCTTTGAAGTAGGAACAGGCTGGGGCTTGACTTGTTCCACAGGCTTTGCAATAGGTGCAGCAGCAGCCTTGGCAACTTTAGCCTTGCCTTTGCCTTTCTTCTTCATTCCCTTTCCCTTTTGGACCATCAGCACATTACTAGAGGGTTTCTTGATATTTTGTTCAGCAGTTTTGAGCATCAAATGCAACTCTGAAATTGATTTCTTCATATTATTCATATTGTAGTTCATCACAAATTGTGAGTAACTCTCTGGTAATGAATTTAAGATCAAATCCGTAGCCAACTCTTGGCTTATGGGAAATCCAAGTCTATCAAGTTGGTCAACATAGCCCTTCATCTTCAGAACATGAGGACTAACGACGCACCCTCGGTCATCTTACAAGAATGCGGTTCTTGATCTGTCTCGAACCTTTCTTGCCTAGCTTGTTTGTTGGAACATTTCCTTCAAATTACATGACCATGTCGTAGGCTTACATTGGTTCCATGTCCTTCGAAGTTCAGGGAACCATAGTTGCCAACATAATGCATGCAACATCGGTAGAATCGTTGACATGCTTATTATGCGCATCCTTCACAAATTTCGTAGCATTGATCGGTGGGTCCTCGGGGATCGGAGCATCCAGGACATACAACTTGCGTTCATGCTTGAGAACGATTCTCAAGTTTCGAACCAATCAAGAAAGTTAGTCCCGCATAGCTTATCCTTCTCAAGGATAGATCGCGATGACAGGGGATTATTGTTACTTGAAGAGGCCATTGATCTACAATAAAGATTATGCGAGTTTATTTTAGTATAGAGGAATAGACTCTCACTAAATTAACAACCCTCCTAAAACATACTGTTTATTTAGGGGACTAAATCCATATTTCACCTAATTCTATGACAGCTATGGCATGAAACACAGAACTAGATTATTTAGGTAGGTAACGGTTACCAATTACATCTTATGTAATTTTAGATACTTTTATGAGATACAGGACATCTTATGTCTTAGCATGTTTTTATCTCATCATATGCCTAAAGTCCAAAACTATTTTGATAGCTTTATTAAGTCGGACCAATTTAAACATTTAGGTAACTCTTACCCAACTTATCTCACCAAGATAACACAATACACCCAACTATGGCTGAAACTATATTAGTGCGATCGAGGCCTTGACAAGTGTTTAAAATTGGATGGCACAAGACTTAAGATTTAATAGAGGGATTTTATTCAGTTTTAGTGATTTTAATTAAACAATGAAATATCATATATTTTATTGATTTGTAGAACCACTAAACAATTTAGGAAATTTTTATGCTATTCACTAATAGAAGAATTTCCATGCGCTAGGATTAGTTAGACTTGGCGGTCCCATTGGCCGGTCAATGGCGATGGTTCCATTGACCGATCAAGATTTGGGAAACAAAGGGGGCGCGCCCCCGTTTTTTTTTTTTTTTTTTTTTTTTTTTTTAGAAGACAAATCTCAATTCCGAAAATTGAAATTCGCTATAGAAAATCATATTTTTTTTCGCTGATTTTACTATACCAAATTTACCCCTTAATTTATTCAAAATTAAGTCAATTAAAACGTTTTAATTAACTCGGGCCCACATCTAACTAATCATCTTATCCTAATCCAATTAGAACTTTAGATATTTGAATCCTAGCATATCACAAATAACAAACTTCTCCATATTTATCTCCTATCCAATAGGGATAAATAAGCCGATTTTGCATATATCTCATAATCTAATTGTTATCTATCTTTATCAAATAAAAACTTCATAACAACATAGATATAACAAGATAAATAAATAATTTCGAAAATTAATTATTTGCAATTTCGATCTTCATCCAAATAATCACAAATATGTAGTTGGATCATGAATTACTATCTCAATCGAACCTAATCATATTAGTTTCGAATTAACATTCAGACTTATACAATTTAAGAAACTTAAATTAATGTAACCTAAATATGCATACTTGAATTACGAGAGATTTCATCCATGCATCAATACACAAAAATAAAGATTATACCTAATGGTTTCATGGATCACAGAATACGAAATTCAATTCATTAAAATTATTCGAACCTAACATGGTTACTTGCATGTATGAAACTGATTTCAATTAAATCATGAATATATGTATCATATACACAAAACATGATAATAAATCTCATAGAAAACTTATGTATATCACATATACATCAACTATAATCATGCTTTCAATCATATATCATAAAAAAAATATGCAATGAGTTTAATGGAATCAAACTCGAAGGCTCTGATACCACTGTTGGGTTTTGGGGTTCATGCGCAGCGGAGATTACAAAACAATTTTGAAAAAAAAAAAAAAAAACCCCAACAGGATCCGAATCTGATTCCATTAAAACATGTTTAAACTATGAAAACTTAATCATACCTCAGTCACAATACCTCTCTGAAGGTTAATCGATCTCTAAGGCGCTGCCAATGACGAACGCCCTCTACTAGCTGTCCACACACGAACGGCGGACGAGATTCAAAGTGCTAGCTTCGAGAGAATACCAAACTTTTTGTTTCTCTCCAAAACGATCCAGAGGATACCAAAAACTCTAAGTCGTTTCTTAAGACGAAAATAGAGTTTCGGCCCTTTTAAAATCTTTTGTACTTGTATTCTAACTCAAAGCGTCTATTTATACAACCCTTGTATATAGACGGTTAAGTAAATTACACATATACCCCTACTTAAAGAAGTATAAATGTAATACACTACAATGACGTTTCTGTCATGAATTTTATCATATAAAATTCATTTTTCTGAACCATCTTAAAATCTCGCAAAACCATTCTCAGTGTGCGACCCAATAGGCTCATACAACGTTGGTAGTGTACCAAAACACATTTTGGTATACAAGTCATAAGCGGCCTCTAGCAAGACATTATGACTACCCAAGTTGTACGAATATCAAATCGATATAACCAAATCAATAGTGTATATAACATCCTTTTGTCACACGATATCCTTTTGATTAAACATAAGGCATGGAATTGTCATCCAACATGTTCAATCATACTAGTCTCGATTTCTAGGTAGACTGAAAACATCTAAGTGACATTGATCAATATCAATTCACTTAGACTAGGCCTTTTAACAGTCTAACACATCGAGGGATCCACTGGATATCTCTCTTTATATGAGAGGGACAAATTCTATCTCGATTACACAACTTCACCACATTATTCACACAGTAACCAATCACAACCTTTATAATCATCCGGTTAAAGACAACGTTTGATTGCGTCAAATCACTGTATTCCTAATGTTGAAGTCTCTGGTAATCTCAAGTTAGAGGACTGAAAAATATACCTATCATGAGAAACAACTATGACTTAATCCATGTGATGTTCTCATAGCGGGTCGGTCCAGTACTTTATTCCCTAGCAAGTACTCATGATCTTGATTCATATTCCTATACGTATGATCATCGTATGATCATCAATCAAGACTCACACTAGTCTTAATTCATTATAGTTCCCAGTATAATAATCGACTAGGGACATTTAGGATATTTCTGTAAATACCCATGGATCTTATTATAATGTAAACATGCAAATCAATTATAATAAACAGCAAATGGAATCCTCTATTTTATTAACTAAAATGTATTCATAAAGACTGTTAATGGATTGACCTAGGGCACATTTCCCAACAGTTAATAACTAATAAATCAAATGTTTAATTTAATAAAATGACTGTGAATGATGCGATTAACTAGACACAGGACGTCATCAACAGAATTTTGGACTTGGCAGAGATTGGCAACGTGGTACGTGCAGTCAAGCTCGCAGGCGGGGAGTAGCGGGCCACGGGGTGGCCTCGAGATTTAAGGCCACTACATACCCCCTAGTAAATTATCTCTCATGAGTTGTGAATACAATTACCCCCTCATTAATGATGACCTTTTTATTACTCATATCTCCCTCTCTCTTATTTGAAGGCTATTTATACCAATTCATATATTTTATTGTTTATAAATCTCCAACTTCCCTGCAAGTTTAAAGTTAAAACCAAACATCAAATATGAACTCAAAGGATTTAACTCTAAATTAACAGTGTAAGTTGGCAAAAACAAACCAAACGAGGCCTAAATAAATAATAAAATAAAGATTGTTATTGGAACCATCGTTGATAAGAAGATATACTACAACAAATTGTTGATTTAGCAACAAACTTCCAGCAACGAAAGGAAATTTTATTGCTAAACAATGTTTTTTAGAACAAAATATTAACTTTGTATCTATTTTTCCCAGTAGCAAAATTTTGTCTCAAAAACCCATCTTAGCAACAATACAATTTCATTCGTTCCTATTAGGGTAATGAAATAGAAAACAAAAAACAGCAAGCAAATATTCTTGTCAGAAAGTCATACGTTCCTACCAAAAAAAAAGTCATACGTCCTTTTATTTGAATCTCTCTCTCTCTCGTACGCTCGCTAACCCTTCTCTCTCTTGCCTCTCTCGCTACTTCTCTCTCTTCAAACCCTAGCGTTCGCGGCGGCGACGACGACGACGACGACGACAATTGTTCTCTCGCGCGCGGATCACCCTCGCAGATCAATCTCTGGCGACCTTACCAGATCTCTCGCGCACGGATCACTCACGCTCATCGATTTCCAATAGAGATCTTTTTTTTTAGGTAGTCTTCCCTTTGTTCTTGAGATGATTAAAGGAATTTGGTAATTTTAGAGAGGAAATTGAATTTCTCTAAATAATGGATCAATAGATTTATATTAAAAATATATATTTTGAGTTGTATATCTCTTTTTTCTCTACAAAGAAATTGGATGGTGTTGTTTGGAGCCCATCGAAGATGCATAAGAGTTTTTTTTTTTTTTTTTTTTTTTTTTTTTTGTGATCTCATCAAATTGATTTTTTATTTAATGTATTGATACTTGGTCGGGATGTCGACTAGTACAATATATATGAATGGTCCAAGAAAAAGTTACTATTTTAAGAAAAAATATTTAACTGTAACAAATTAGTGAAGATGAGCCACAGAAGTTAAACATGAAAAAGTTTTTAAAATTAATTGTTAACTTTATTTGGACCGAATAAATATATCATTTTTACTATATTTGTTTTTTATGAACATTTTTACTACATTTGTTTGAACGAAATAAATTTTGTTACCGAAACTCTGAAAGTAATTTTCTTTTTTTGAAGAGAAATTGAAATTCTATTGATCATTTATGACTCAATATAGCACCAGACATAGAATCAAGTACATTAATTCCCTAATTTTATTTATGCAAACAAACTGCTATTAATTTGATTTTTATTCCAAATTGAAACAGTTGACAATCAAGGACTGTTCTATATAACGTTGACTAGGGGTGGGCACGGGTCGGGTTCGGGTCGACCCGACCCGATACCCGACGACCCGACTCATTCGGGTCGATACAAAAATGACCCGCCACCCGACCCGCCAGACCCTAAACCCGAACCCGACCCGACCCGCTAGACCCTAAACCCGACCCGAACCCGACCCGAACCCTATAAAACCCACAAAAACCACAAAAACCATATAAAACCCATGATGATGCCCGGACCCGACCCGAACCCGACCCGACCCGACACTATTATGACCACACCCGAACCCGACCCGACACCCGACGGGTCGGGTTTTATGACCCGACTCGTTTGCTCCACTCATCCCACCCGACCCGCCACCCGCCACCCGACTCGGGTGACCCGACCCGAGTCGGGTTCTCGGGTTTCGTGCCCACCCCTAACGTTGACACTCATGACAATACACAAAAGTACTAAAACCACAAAATGAATAAAAAAACTTCTCAACAAGGAGAAGAAAACCTAAAACTTCCTAATAAGGAGAAAACAAATCAAAGACTTTCAATTAGAGAAAAAACTAACTAAAAAAACTCTGAAAGTAATTAATAACTTTCTTTCCTAACAAACTAATTTTTTTTAAGAAAATTTGACTTCAGTGGAAGTCGAACTCGACCTCCCAAAACCTTGTCTTTTGTGTAGTGTTTTAGTACCAGTACTAGTGTCCTTTCGTCGACCTATAAAATTATACATTGTTACGGAATATTAGGCAATTTGTGTATTAGTCAACTCGTGTATGTTTAGTTTCCATTTTTAATACTTTCCTTTTGTATCACTTGCCCATGTGCATATATAGGCTACTTTTACACAAGAACAATACACACAATACACAATAGACTTATTATATTCTATTAAGAATTGTCATAGTACCAGAGACAGAGACCTAATCCTTGGTCGATCGACTTTTAAGTCGACAACCGATTCATGTTGCATCTTAGTGCTTGTTCTCATTTTTGTTGTGTTCGATTATGCTCTTGGTTTGATTTCCGCTTATTTTTCTTGTGTTTTTCCCTTTGTTTCAACCCCATTCCCCTTGCTATTATGTCCGTCCATGTCCACAATTGCCCGTCCATGTGAGTTTGGGCGCACGTCACCCGTCCTCTACCTTTGCTTGCTTCAAACTGTTTGCACCTCACCATCATAACAATCATGACAAGCATCATCACAAGAACGTTCTATTTGGTTTGTGTGTGCGTTTATTGATGTCATGCTTCATCCCATATGCCCGCAAGTGGGTTATTTCAACTCTGTATGCCTTGCTCAACTAACTCTGCTGAACGTTGCCTGTGTTGTTGTTCCTGCCCCCGATTGTCTTGCTCGTTCCTGCTGGTGCGTTCTACTCATGTGCGTTCTACGGAATATTTAGGCAATTTGTGTATTAGTCAACTCGTGTATTAGGTAGTTTCCATTCATAATACTTTCCTTTTGTATCACATACCCATGTGTATATATAGGCTACTTGTACACAAGAACAATACACAATAAACTTATCATATTTTATTAAGAATTGTCATACATTATTGTTAGAACACATGTTTAATGTATACCTACTTCTCAACTAATCGAATTGAATTATAAACTATTTCATGAAAGAACCTTTTTTTGCCTAAACATTGATGAAGACATATGATATATAACTAACAATTAAGATGTATTGACTAAAAAAAAAATGTGCATGTGGATAACATCGTTGAGTTGGTGCCAGATCAGTAGCATTTCCTATTTCTAAGTTCTATTAAATATATAGAAACATATATGATATTTTAATATTATTTGTGGATGATAACTGACATATAAAATATTCTTTTACTTGTCTTGATCGTTCTTGTTTTTTAACATGCGTTTGTTGAAGTGTTACAAAAATAAAAAAAAATAAAAAATAAAAAAGGTGTTGTCGATGATCAACCTGATTATTTCATGCGTGGAAGTATTGCTTATATAATGACATTTTAAAGAATGAAAATTAGCATACATGACTAACATCGACCTAAATATAATAAGATTAGACAAACTAAACCTAATTTGCCATTTGAAACTAGCTATGTTCTCTTTTGCAGCGGCGGCCGGAGAGCTAGGTTTTGGAGCACTGGTTGTTTTTTTGTTTTTTTTTTTTCTTGTGATTCTTAAGTTTGAACCACGACCAATCTTATACTAAAACAAAAAATGTATTTAGCAACGAATGATTTTGTTGCTAAAACCATCATTTTCGTTCCTAAAGCTTCTTAGGAGCGAAACATTTTTGTTGCTAGCTTTGTTGCTGATAGTCCGTACCTAATAGTTCTCACCAACAAACTGGGAATTTGATGCTAAACATCTTTTCAGCAACAAATTTATTTCGTTGCTGAAACCTCTTTTAGCAACGAAATCAACTGTTGCTGAACTTGCTAGAACCTATTGCAAGCAGTTATCTTATACATCAACCTACAAATAGAAACCTGATAAAAAAAACTAGGAAATCAATTGAAACACTTGGTACATTTACTTCCATTCAAAGAAAGCAATAAAATCAAATTTTTTGCCTCAATTATTAAGTCCAACACATAAAAAAATGTGTCTACAAACATATTTTCAAGTTTTCACAAAAATTTAGTCTCATTTATATGCAATCCTAAAATGGAGTAACTATTGGTTCAGTTTCGGATCCCCTACAACTGAATGTTCATTGGGAGAAAAAATCAGCTATCTTCTTTTGGAACTCAGCTTGCCCGGCTCGAATTACTTTATTTTCTTCTCGTAATTCTGCTATATGGTTGTAAGCTTCTTTCAGGTGATCACGATGCTCCTCCAGCACTTGTTGCATGCTTACAATAGTCTCATTGTCTTGTGCAAATCGACGTTTTGATGAAGGAGGTCGTGGTCCGTATCCAAGCCCTCTATGGTATCCTAGGCCAGTCCCCAAAACTTGAGACATTGAAAAACAAATAAATGAGAGATCAATAAGTGCATTATAACAAATCAACACAAGCATCCAAGGAAAGCAGAAATCTATATTTGCAATACATAAAAGAGGAGACAGAGTAGACATAATAAGTCAATTCAACAACCACATATCTAAATCTTTTCTTTGCGAGGATCATTAGTCATGGCCGATCAAATTAATCAGATCATTACATAGTTAAGAACTTAAGAGAGTTTTTAGTTGATTCTTCACAAGGATAGCATTCCTATGTATTGATAATAAATTCATGAAGATTATAGTTGAACACACGATAGCAGACATAATTAATCACAAGGCATGATGATACACGGTGTGTTGAAAAGAAAATGAATATTTCAATAACTATCCTAGTTATGTCAATAGCACTTTTGTAGTGTATACAGGGTATCCAGAACAATTATAGTGTGTCACAGTCAATTGTATCTCATCACAATAGTAGACATAATTAATCACAAGGCATGATTCCCATTTCCATTAGATTGATATCAGTTTTTTAAATCTACTATATATGTACAGGAGAATAAGAACTATATATATATATTAATTAATTAAATGATCCTCAAACTTTGAGAATTTTTTAGATTTTGCCCCTAAACTATAGATTGGACACTGCAAAACTGTGAACTCATCGACATAAACTTGCACAAATCAATGACAAATCTCAACTGGACTAGAAGTGAGGAACGACAAACCAAGAATTACTTTCATTAAAACTTAAAAGCACTGAGAACACTTCTAGTTTGGGTGACTTATTGGTCATGAATGCAGCTTACTTTCCTATTAAATATCTAGGCCTCCATCTCCAAGAAAGCTCACTGTCAATGACTGTTATCATCCACTGATTGACAAGTGCAAGGAACTCCATAAGGGTGAAAGGCTGATTGGTTTTCTACGGCATGGTGTGTCACTCTCCTAAAACACATTATCCAAAGTTTTTATACACTGAATTAGCTATTTTGCAGTCCCAAGTGTGGTGGCTAGATAGATATAATCATATTGATCAAGTTTCTCAATCGCACATTTGTAGCAATTGACTGGGATAATGTTTGCAACCAAAAGAAGGTGGGTTGGGTCTTAAAAGGTTCAAGGAAATGTGTGAAGCCTCGTTCTTGAAATCATACGACTATGATTAATTACTTAACATGATAAACTCGCATCATATGAGAATGCCAATATATCCAAGCATAAGAAATCATACACTGATAATTGAATACCTTGGTGGCTATGTCATCACTCGTAAGATGCGGACCTTGTTGGACTAAGTGGTTAGTCACTCTAACTCCGACTGGAATTTTGATGGAAACAAACAAGGTGAAAATGTACTAATAAACATCAAGTGCATTTCAGTTTTTGTTAAAGGATGCAAAACATCATATCATGGGTATTCAAGCCATACAAGTTCAAGACTCGGCATTCATGAAGGAACGAAGACGGATGATCATACTACAATTTGTAATTTCGATGTAAGGTATACAAATTCTTTCACGCAAGCCAAATGCATTAGTACATGCATACAAAGTTTTTAACCGAACTTTCACATGTCATTAGATTACTCGAAGTTTCAAAATGGAACTTTAACACATGACTAGGTTTATGAGTTTAAACAATGTGAAACTATGTGTTCATGGTCACTGGCATTTTGAAGATCATTATGGAAGTTTTCGAAAAAGAAAAACTTGTTTTTGAAAGACTTTTGAAAAGAAAACTGCAAATTTGCAGAAAAATCCCTCGCACATTATGAAATCGAGATTTTTCGTTTTCGGGATTTGTAAAAATATCCGAACCACCTAAATAGGCTTAATGACCCACATTAAACATATATATCATGTTATATAAGGGTTGGTTGAGTCCCGGACGAGTTTAAGGGATGCTAACACAAAGGGACAAAATATTTATTTTGATGTCCCTGCAGTTAGCGCACTAATGCTGTCATTAGCGCACTATGTCTCAGCATTAGCGCGCTAATTACGTACCTGACAACTTTTTTAAAAAGCTGAAAAACAAACTTCAATTTGAATTCTTAATGAATTCTAGACCCTTGGATTCCTAGAACGGTCATATACTGGTAATATGAGATACCTAACACTATAAAACTACCAAGAACATGGTTTTGTTATAACAAGGAAGAAACACACTCAAAAAGCTCAAAACTTACAAGAGAACAACTTTGATTTTTGTAAAGAAGAAAAAGAAGATTCTTGTTGCTGTCCTCTAGCTCTAAAATCCAGCACTTTTGAGGCACTCAAAGGAGTACAAGAATGTCTTCAAAACTGATCTCTTTTATCATCTTCTTGGTTGTAAGAAAGTCCTTGTTCTAGTATCTTTTCTTGTGTTTAATCTACATAGTTTTGTGTGTTTGAATTGTTTTGTGTGTTTGAATTGAAAATCATTTTGTTGTGTGTTTAAACACCTCATTTTGAGTTTTGCACTTAAACTTATTTTATTAAACCCTAAGATTGATTTGAACAAAAGTTTTGCACTTAAACTTGATTTTTGTTAAACTCTTGTTCTTAGCATTGAAATCGGTTTTGCACTAACACATTAAATTTTTTTAAACGATTTCATATTTGGGATTTGCAACAAAATCAGTGACATATTTGCATATTCCATTTATTCTCATACTTGCATGCATTAGAGTTGTTAGGCTCTAGGAGGCTTGCTAGTGTTTGAATTTGATACCATTTTATGTTGTAAAGTGTATCTTATTATTTTTTCAGCCACTTGTTGTAATTAGATGATTGTAAGACTTAGTGGAATCTAAGTCAAAGGGGAAGACCTAGCTGAAGCTAGGCATAAACCCTAGTTGCGACTAGGTAGGAAGTCCTAATTGTGATTAGACATTCTAGGCTTGTATGCTTAGGTTGTAACTCTTGTTTGAAATATAAGTGAGGGTTTAAAAATCCTAACCGGGGAAGTTAGGT
Source organism: Stephania japonica (assembly GCA_039657345.1). Taxonomy (NCBI): domain Eukaryota; kingdom Viridiplantae; phylum Streptophyta; class Magnoliopsida; order Ranunculales; family Menispermaceae; genus Stephania; species Stephania japonica. The sequence goes on from CM077559.1 coordinate 42,617,702, forward strand.
AGTGGATGTAGATCATTGGATCGAACCACTATAAATCGTGTCAATTTCCATCTCTTCTATCTCATTCACTTGCATAGCATAGATATTCATTATTGGTGTATGCATTATCATTATTATTTGCACATAAAGTTTTAAAAAAGCAATAACCACTCGGTAACCCACTTCACCCCATCTGGGTGACCTTCAGACCTTCACCTTCCAAACTAGCAACTTGCATTTCGATCATTTGATTCTGAAATAAGAAACAAAATAGACCAATAAGTGAATCAGATTTTCACCTAATGTACTAATATATAATATCTTCATACATAGTGAAGCTCTGCTAGCTCATTAATCCACCCCTTTCCAGTTTTAAAATGAGTGTGATGGAACAATTCTATCCTTGATAGCTCAAGCCCAGTCTCTGGATCTCTCTACATGTAAAACAATAAAAATTAACTTAGTATACATTTCCAAAAAACAACAAACTATACAATATAAAAACCAAGAATCTAATAAAAAGATAAAATTTATAAAAGAAAGCAAGTGTTACAACCTGACTTTCTCTATGACTCAAGATGGATTTCGTTCCACAAAAATGGTTGTACTTCTGACGCTTCCAATTATTTGAATTCACCTATGATTGATGCTGCATGTAATTGTGAAAAGAACATGAATTAAAAATTCTAATGATTTATGCACGTTTATTTATTAAACGTTTTTGTAATAACTTTGTATCATCACGAAGCGATGACACAACCATTTCCAATCATCAACTCTCTCCACCAATTTCTTAGGTGGGTGTTCCTCTACTTCTTTGATTGGTCGAAAACTCAAAAAATCTTGATAGCATTTTGATCAAAATCTTATGAAGGTTGATGCCATAATGCCATCACAACACTTTTTGAATATGTGGTAATGATAGATCAAAGTCAAAAGATTCCTATTTAAATGTTAAAGAAAGAAGAGGTGAGGAGAGGAAACAAATGACACTTCAAAATTGAATGTCAGAAACCTAACAAAAGATACAAACAAATGAGTGCACCAACTCTTATCAAAATGCAAATGAAAGAAATAAGTTAAAATATAAAACTTACCAAAAGTCTATGATGCATTTCCTCTCTTTTTTCCTTTGGCATTTCATACCAATGCTCCAATTGTTGTGGCACAAAACTTCGAACGATGACACCGCATTCATTTGAGAATTTTGTTGCATTTTGACAAGTAGGCTTCCCAACTTCGGGCTCAATATTCAACTTGATTTTTCCAAAAGTCTTGACCAACTTTAACAAGCCATGACCCCTGGTATCTCGTCTTCCCTGCTTTCTTGGTCCTACACACAAGTAAAACAATAACTTTACAATGAACGATAAAGCTGAAAACTTCTTGCAACCAGGATACAACCTACATTGTGCCTTTTTTAGCAATTCATAGAAGTCGGATGCATTATCATCTAAATGATCATTTTCATTTCTATTACACTCTGCCGGTTCAGTTTCTATATTCGTCCCAACAAATATTCCACCATGTATATCTTCCAACAGTTCAAAGATATCAAATCCCTCATTAACATCATCATCATCATCATCAATTGTATCTGCAGCCTCATGTGACTCTTCAACTGTATTGTGACTCTGTTCAGCCCTAACAGCCTCACCATGATTAATCCATTGTGTGTATGACTGTGGCATCCCATAGGCAAATAAATGATTATCAACATCTTTATATTTTTGTACTTGGATATTTAAACTATCACAACAAGGACGGCGAATCACTTCTCCACCAACATTAGATCGTGCAAATTCTAAAAACGAATTGACCCATCAATGTACTTCTTGCTAAGTCTATTAGTTTCGAATATCCAAGTCTTATCCATTGTTTATACAAAACCTATATTTGAAACACAAAACCCATGGCATAAGAATAAATAAGAAAGCAAAAAAAAACACAATCTATTTTTGTTGTTGTTGTTTCATTGTCAAGATGCATGGAATTCGACAGATGCAAACAGGATGGGCCGCCAATCCTGAATTCATGACACAGTGTCCGATCAGACCAAGAGGCAGCTACACCTATCGATTTACAATTGAAGGGCAAGAAGGAACACTGTGGTACAAGTAAACCAAACATACGATCTTAACTATTCTATGTCCTTTTTATTTCTTATAAATATGATTAGATAGACGAGGTACAAGTAAACCAAACATGCTATGTTAATTTGGCATTGTAGTTTAGATTATGAGCGAAGTTTTCATTTCAAAAACCTTACACTAAAACCTAATCAAGCAAGGCAGAATATGCCCACAATCAATTCAAGACAAAGCACCAAAAATCACAAGTATTGTTCGGACCTAAAGAGATGGGACAAATGGAAATTAAATTTATTATTGATGATGATGATCATGTTGTATAAAGCTAAGATTCTATCAAAGTAGTAGTACTGATATTATTTGGAAGATCTTCTTTTCTAAGTTCCAGTATCTAACAATGTCAGAACAATGAGAGTCCTCTAAAAAGTAATCATTTATAAGGCCAATAGCTATATAGAAACAATAGATTCTTAAGAAAAGTAAACTATTGGGCCATATGAGTGATCAAAAAAGAAATTATAATGGGCTTAATTCACAAGACCACCACCAACATTAATTTGTGGGCCTATCTAGTTCGTTGGGCTAAAATGTTCAAAGCCCATATATATAGTATCTTTTTTTCTCAACCCGTCTAATCCGTCTTGCCTGTGAACGTCATTTGTGCTGTGTGCGAAGAAGAAGTGCCTTTAATTAGCACAATCAATTGGGTGGCCTAATGGTTTGATACGGGGTATGGATTCAAAGTGGAGACAAGTCGTTTCTTTCTTATCAAAAAGAGAAGTGCATAAGCAATTTTAGCACCAACAAATCAATTGATCCAAGTTGTAAGGGACTCAAGTTTCTCAAGCGAGACCGGTCTCGAAGACATCAACAATGATTCACCAAACCAAGTAAATGTGCCCATAATGCTTGGAATCATAAATGTAAACAAATCTAAATGTGCACATCATGTGTTCATTTCTAATATTTTCATTTATCATACAGAGACTTTTTTCATTCATTCAATAGACTTTTTTTTTTCCTTTGTCATACATTGTAGCCCTGCTCTGCCCCCTCCTCTTTGCCTTACTCCTATCCTTCTCCGTGATGATTTCACCTTGTGAACACTAAAACTATTGGGTGTCTCTTTTTGTTTCGTTCATAACGCTTTAGCAACTTCAAACACATTTGTAGCGTACATATTACGTCACCGATTTAATGTCAACAATTTGAGATGTTAAGCATGGCAGACCTAATAACAGTAGCCGTTTAAGTTTTTTTTATAATAAGTTAGATGCTTAGTTATCCAAAATTACTCTAACATACACTATAATACATGATACATATGAACCAAGTTAGGACCAATTGGTGATCAGTTATGTATTGACGAGGGTGATGAGAACATATGGCTATTGTGCACCAGAATATGCAATAACAGGTCAAGTGACAACCATGTCTGATGTGTACAGCTTTGGACATTGTATTTATGTCTTGTTGTCGTCGTAGTGCCCATTCACTACTGACTTATTATCCATTGTTTATGCATATGTCGAATTCCATTCTGAACAGGCTATCACAAGAGGAAACATGTCATTGCAAGAAAATTTGAAACAAACACCAAAAATAGATTTCTCTGCTAAATCGCACCAAACTGAAACAAGAAATGCGAACGAGAAACCATAAAGTGAGCTCTGAAGAATGTGAGTGTGCATTTAAAAATTGAATTTTATACCAAGTGAGAATTTTATAGTGAGACTGAGCTGTGCAGGTTCATGCATTCTTCAAATAAAGCTGAGAAAACTTCAAAAAAAAATAGAGAGGAGCTTCAGCAACTAAAGGTCCTAACCAATGTTTGAGACTTCGACTTCGCCCACAACTTCGCCTACTAAAATTTGGAAGTAATTCGGGGAAGTTGACTTCGATGAGGGGAAGTTGTACAAAAACTCGCCGATGTACGGCAGTTTGTAGAATTTCATTTTAAGTTTAAAAACTTAATTCTCTCTATAAAGATGTTAAAAACAAACATAAGGATGTCTATAATCCACTAAAACTACAAAGTAATAATTTAAAATAGTTATTTTATTATACAAAATGTAATTTGGTATCTATTATATATTAATATTTTGATAAAAATGCTCAGATTTTTACATATAATGCAATTACAAAGTATAGAAGTACATAAATAAATACATATATAAATTAACTTAATTAGGAATTCAAATTCATTTATACATATACTTCAATAAAATAATTTATTTTTTTCTACTAATATATAGGTAAATGTGTATGCTTTCTAGAATAGAAGGTAATGTAAATATGACATACGAAATAAATAGTAAATTTTAAAATTAAGTCACAAATAAATTATGATGTAGATGATCATCACTTTTTTTTGGTAGATAGATCATCACTTTTTATGTATATGATGACAGATCATCACAACAACACAAAATATCAGTAAGAGAGAGAATCACACCATTACTTTTTTTTTTGAAAACCCAAGCGTTGCTAATAAAAAAAAGCCCCAAGCGCATCATAAATGAGGCGACAAAAAAGGTATGATTTGTAATGAATGAAGGCATGTTACTGATGGTTTAGTAATTTTAGCCCATTGGACAAGTTGGTGTGCCACCACATTTATTGACCAGTGGGCAAGTTGGTGTGCCTCTACACTTGTTGACCTAGGAGAATAAGAGGACGACGTGATGAGTTTCTCCTTTGAGAAGATCTTTTTGTACCTCCTCAACAATATTACTAGCATAACTCAGAGGCCCACCATCGGCTCTGTCTTCTCTCTCTGGCTCTGCTCTTCTCTTCTCGAATCTCTTCATCTTCTTTGCCCAACCAACCAAGGCTTCAATGACGTGATTCAAAGTGAAGCAAAGTGGGTTTTGCGCTTCTCGTTGTCGATGGCATGATTTAAAGCTAAGGAAAGAGGTTTTGAGCTAGAGAAGCAAGATATGATTTTCTATTTTTACTTATTTTTAGTTTTGTTAAGGTTCCATGCCGACCACCGAGAAGATCAGGGGACTGACCATGTTTGAGTTTACTCACTAGCAATACCTGAAGATTTGGTTATTGATACTTGGACAGGTTAGTTAAGTTTACTCCTACCCAGGTTATATATTGGTGCGTCGTAGGTTCTACGCCGGCCACCGAGGGGACTAGTTATGTTTGAGTTTACTCAATGGCAGTACCTTGGGATTTGGTTATTGATAATTGGACAGGTTGGTTGAGTTTACTCCCACCTGGGTTAAATGTTGGTGCTCGTGGGTTCCACACTGGCCATTAAGGTTCATGACAATGCTAGACCATAACATGTGTACCAGGGGTCACGGTGAATAGTTCGACTCGAGCTACCATGCTGATACACGTGTCGGTGCGTTGTAAGTTCTACGTCGACCACCGAGAGGATTAAGAATTCAACGAAGTTTAAGTTTATTCACTTGCTGTGCTTGGAGAAAATCCAAAGTATGATCTAGTCCACTACTGTGATGACCCCAAACTCCGAGGCCTGCTACAGGTGCCAATGTGAACCCACAACTAGTCGCGTAGCTGTCAGCTGTGTCCCACGCAACTACCATACCTTACTCCTCGTTTATCCGAGTTATTAACATTTAAAATGCATTAATTCAACGAAAGCCTTTAAATATGTAATTTGTTATATATTTCATCAAATTTAAGAGCACCAGTCTTATGTGGAAAACCTGGCAATGTATACTATATATGAATTAGCAAAAGAGTTTATATACATGTACAAGTATCTCATAAGTCCTCAATATCCAAAATATAGTCAAAACAACAACATATAAATACATACAAGTTAGTCAAGTCAGTGCGGTCAAGTCACAAGTAGTCTGTTTAAGTCTTATGGCCTCTGCTCGTAGTAGTTCCTGCACTCAAGCCATCATAAGAGACAAATGACGAGTCTAGTGAGTAAAATCCAAAAGGAACCTACCTATCATTTATAATAACAGAAGCCAACAATATGCTAAATAAACATATGCATTTATTGATGTCATGCTTCATCCCATATTCCCGCAAGTGGGTTATTTCAACTCTGTATACCTTGCTCAACTAACCTGCTGAACGCTGCCTGTGTTGTTGTTCCTGCCCGGACCCTCTGCCCGATTGTCTTGCTCGTTCCTGCTGGTGCATTTTGCGTTCTACGAAATATTTAGGCAATTTGTGTATTAGTCAACTCGTGTATTAGGTAGTTTCCATTCGTAATACTTTCCTTTTGTATCACATACCGATGTGTGTATATATAGGATACTTGTGCACAAGAACAATACACAACAAACTTATTATATTCTATTAAGAATAGTCATACATTATTGTCAGAACACATGTTTAATGTATACCTACTTCTCAACCAATCGAATTGAATTATAAACTATTTCATGAAAAAACCTTTTTTTGCCTAAACATTGATGAAGACATATGATATATAACTAACAATTAAGACGTATTGACTAAAAATAAAATGTGCATGTGGATAAATCGTTGAGTTGGTGTCAGATCAGTAGCATTTCCTGTTTCTAAGTTCTATTATATATATAGAAACATATATGATATTTTAATATTATTTGTGGATGAAACTAACATATAAAATGTTCTTTTACTTGTCTTGATCGTTCTTGTTTTTTAACATGCGTTTGTTGAAGTGTTACAAAAATAAAAAAAATAAAAAATAAAAAAATGTGTTGTTGATGATCAACCTGATTATTTCATGCGTGGAAGTATTGCTTATATAATGACATTTTAAAGAATGAAAATTGACATACATGACTAACATCAACCTAAATATAACAAGATTAGACAAACTAAACCTAATTTGCCATTTGAAACTAGCTATGTTCTCTTTTGCAGCAGCAGCCGGAGAGCTAGGTTTTGGAGCACTGGTTGTTTTCTATTTTTTTTTTTTCTTGTGATTCTTAAGTTTGAACCACGACCAATCTTATACCAAAACAAAAATTGTATTTAGCAACGAATGATTTTGTTGCTAAAACCATCATTTTCGTTCCTAAAGCTTCTTAGGAGCGAAACATTTTTGTTGCTAGCTTTGTTGCTGATAGTCCGTACCTAATAGTTCTCACCAGCAAACTGGGAATTTGTTGCTAAACAGCTTTTCAGCAACAAATTTATTTCGTTGCTGAAACCTCTTTTAGCAACGAAAGCAAATGCTGCTGAACTGTTTTCTGCAACAGAACGATTTGTTGCTAGAACCTATTGCATACAGTTACCTTATACACCAACCTGCAAATAGAAACCTGATAAAAAAAACTAGGCAATCAATTGAAACACTTGGTACATTTACTTCCATTCAAAGAAAGCAATAAAATCAAATTTCTTGCCTCAATTATTAAGTCCAACACATAAAAAAATGTGTCTACAAACATATTTTCAAGTTTTCACAAAAATTTAGTCTCATTTATATGCAATCCTAAAATGGAGTAACTATTGGATCAGTTTCGGAACCCCTACAACTGAATGTTCTTTGGAAGAAAAAATCAGCTATCTTCTTTTGGAACTCAGCTTGCCTGGCTCGAATTACTTTATTTTCTTCTCGTAATTCTACTATATGGTTGTAAGCTTCTTTCAGGTGATCACGATGCTCCTCCAGCACTTGTTGATGCTTACAATAGTCTCATTATCTTGTGCAAATCGACGTTTTGATGAAGGAGGACATGGTCCGTATCCAAGCCCTCTATGGTATCCTGGGCCAGTCCCCAAAACTTGAGACATTGAAAAACAAATAAATGAGAGATCAATAAGTGCATTATAACAAATCAACACAAGCATCCAAGGAAAGCAAAAATCTATATTTGCAGTACATAAAAGAGGAGACAGAGTAGACATAATAAGTCAATTCAACAACCACATATCTAAATCTTTTCTTTGCGAGGATCATTAATCATGGCCGATCAAATTAATCAGATCACTACATAGTTAAGAACTTAAGATAGTTTTTAGTTGATTCTTCACAAGGATAGCATCCCTATGTATTGATAATAAATTCATGAAGATTATAGTTGAACACACGATAGCAGACATAATTAATCACAAGGCATGATGATACACAGTGTGTTGAAAAGAAAATGAATATTTCAATAACTATCCTAGTTATGTCAATAGCACTTTTGTAGTGTCTACAGGGTATCCAGAACAATTATAGTGTGTCACACTCAATTGTATCTCATCACAATGGTAGACATAATTAATCACAAGACATGATTCCCATTTCCATTGGATTGATATCAGTTTTTTAAATCTACTATATATGTACAGGAGAATAAGAACTATATATATATAGGCAAAACTAATTAAATGATCCTCAAACTTTGAGGATTTTTTAGATTTTGCCCCTAAACTATAGATTGGACACTGCAAAACTGTGAACTCATCGACATAAACTTGCACAAATCAATGACAAATCTCAACTGGACTAGAAGTGCGGAGCGACAAACCAAGAATTACTTTCATTAAAACTTAAAAGCACTGAGAACACTTCTAGTTTGGGTGACTTATTGGTCATGAATGCAGCTTACTTTCCTATTAAATATCTAGGCCTCCATCTCCAAGAAAGCTCACTGTCAATGACTGTTATCATCCGCTGATTGACAAGTGCAAGGAACTCCACAAGGGTGAAAAGCTGATTGGTTTTCTATGGCATGGTGTGTTACTCTCCTAAAACACATTATCCAAAGTTTTTATACATACTGAATTAGCTATTTTGCAGTCCCAAGTGTGGTGGCTAGATAGATATAATCATATTGATCAAGTTTCTCAATCACACATTTGTAGCAGTTGACTGGGATAATGTAACGACCCTAAAATTTTAACTCGTGCCACGTGACATTTCAGGGTCGTATTGTGGGCCCAACTAGCCATGGTGTACTTGTTTCAGTCCTCGGGAGTCGACACCGAGGTATGTTATGTTTGTTTGGTGATTTGTATTATTTATTTATTACAAACATTAAATTCAATATCCCTAATGTGTGAGGACGTGGTGAGTGTGTGTGTTGGTACCGTTGAACGAGTTCGGTACGAAATAACGTGTTAAACGAGTATTTGAGAGTCCGTGGGACGAAAATGAAATAAAAACATTGATATTTACAAATGAAAATAATTAATGAAATTAAATAATAAATTATGGGCGCCGAGTGATATGTGGGGTCGTGGGCGATACGCGTGAGTCGAATATTAGTGTGTACGCCCAAGTTAACTCGTTGGCGCAAAAAACAAAATTTTAGACATGAAAAATACAATTATATATATATATATTTATATATATAGAATATATATAAATGTATATATATAAGTAAAAATGTAAAATGACCAAGAGGGGCATTTGGTTGTGAAGAGAAAGAGGATAAGGATAAGGGCAAAGTGGTCATTTGATCCAAAATTTGATCAAAAGCACCACCGACACTCCATTCTCACATTTCGACCAAGAAAGAGGAGGAGATCGAAGAGAGAGATCGGTGAAGTGAGGGTGTGGAGGTTTTCGGAATCGATGGAGTGATTGAGGTCAAGAGTTTGGGGAATCGGTACAAAGGTAAGTTGTGATTGTTGTTGCGTTGTGTTGTTGGGGTTGTTGTTGAGTTGTTAATTTTGGGAGAAATAGGATTTTTAATTGGTTGGTGTTGATGTTGTTGTTGTTGATGTGTTGTTAGTTGTTGTTTGTTGGAAAAGAGAAAGAAGAAAAGAAAAAAAAAAAAAAAAAAAAAAAAAAAAAAAAGAATGGAGGAGAGACGTTCGTCTCTGTAAGGAAAAAAAAAAAAAAAAGTTGGAGAAGATGAAGTGGTGGGCGGGTCATGGTGACCGGACCCTACCCGGCCAGGCCGGGGCCGGGCCCGACTGGGTGGGTCGGCCGGGTATGACCCGATTGGGGTGGGCCGGGTCGGACCCGACCTAGGGACCCACCATTATTAAAATAATCATTTATTTATTTATTTATAATAAATAAATAAATTAAATATGTTTTATTTTATATTTTTTTTCTGAATTTTCCAGATTTTTCTAATATTTATTTCAAAAAATATAAAATAAAACATATTTAATTAATTAATTTATTATAAATAAATAAATAATTAATTATTTTAATAATGGTGGGTCCCTGGGTCGGGTCCGACCCGGTCCACCCCAACTGGGTCATACCCAGGCCGACCCACCCGGGTCAGGCCCGGTCCGGCCCAGCCGGGTAGGGTCCAGGTCACCATGACCAGGCCCCACCACTTCATCTTCTCCAATAACTTTTTTTTTTCCTTACAGAGACGAACGTCTCTGCCTCCATTCTCTTTTTTTTTTTTTTTTTTTTTTTTTTTTCTTTTCTTCTTTCTCTTTTCCAACAAACAACAACTAACAACACATCAACAACAACATCAACACCAACCAATTAAAAATCCAATTTTTCCCAAAATTAACAACTCAACAACAACCCCAACAACACAACGCAACAACAATCACAACTTACCTTTGTACCGATTCCCCAAACTCTCGACCTCAATCACTCCATCGATTCCGAAAACCTCCACACCCTCACTTCACCGATCTCTCTCTTCGATCTCCTCCTCTTTCTTGGTCGAAATGTGAGAATGGAGTGTCGGTGGTGCTTTTGATCAAATTTTGGGTCAAATGACCACTTTGCCCTTATCCTTATCCTCTTTCTCTTCACAACCAAATGCCCCTCTTGGTCATTTTACATTTTTACTTATATATATATATATATATATATATATATATACATTTATATATATTCTATATATATAAATATATATATATAATTATATTTTTCATGTCTAAAATTTTGTTTTGTGCGCCAACGAGTTAACTTGGGCGTGCACACTAATATTCGACTCACGCGTATAGCCCACGACCCCACATATCACTCGATGCCCATAATTTATTATTTAATTTCATTAATTATTTTCATTTGTAAATATCAATGTTTTTATTTCATTTTCGTCCCACGGACTCTCAAATACTCGTTTAACACGTTATTTCGTACCGAACTCGTTCAACGGTACCAACACACACACTCACCACGTCCTCACACATTAGGGATATTGAATTTAATGTTCGGTAATAAATAAATAATACAAATCACCAAACAAACATAACATACCTCGGTGTCGACTCCCGAGGACTGAAACAAGTACACCATTGCTAGTTGGGCCCACAATACAACCCTGAAATGTCACGTGGCACGAGTTAAAATTTTAGAGTCATTACGGTCTCCCCCCCTTATTGAGAATTTCGTCCTCGAAATTAAACGAATATACAGGGTAAGACTTACCAGAATCAAAACAAGTAAGGGAAATGCTCGCGCATGTAAGACTCCAGTTCCCAAGTCAGTTCCTCATCCCCATGATGCTGCCACTTGACGAGAACTGAGGGAATTTCCTTATTCCTCAATACCTTCACCTTCCGGTCCATAATCTGAATAGGCCGCTCATCGTAAGTAATGTCTTATCTCGGATCAATCGACTCAGTCCACAATCGGTCGTCGCCTCTCTCTCGACTTATCCAAAAAAGCATTGATATGTGAAATACAGGGTGAACTCCTGCTAACTGAGGTGGTAACTCAAGCTCATACGCAACCTTGCCTATTCGTTTCTTCACTCGAACGGACCTATAAACCTCGGCGCAAGCTTACCCTTGATCCCAAATCCTCTTGTGACCCTTCAGTGGAGAAACCTTCAGATATACATAGTCTCCCACCTCATACTTTAACTCGCCATGGTACCTGTCATAATACCTCTTCTGCCTCTCCTGCGCACCCTTCAACCGAAGTCTGATCAATCGTACCTTCTCTGTGTGATCAATTACAATCTCTGGCCCAATCACTGCCACATCCTCTGGCTCTGCCCAGCAAGATGGAGATCTACACGGCCTGCCGTAGAGTGCCTCAAACGGTGCCATACCAATACTGGTTTGATAACTGTTATTGTAAGCAAACTCACACAGATGAAGATACTCCTCCCAAGAACCACCATACTCTAAAACACACATCCTCAACATGCCCTCTAACACCTGAATCAGTCTCTCTGACTGTCCATTGGTCTGTGGATGATAAGCTGTACTGAGATCCAACTTCGTGCCAAACTGTGCCTGCATACTCTGCCAAATCTGCGACGTAAACTACGGCCCTCTGTCTGACACGATCGACAATGGCACTCCATGCAGTCGCACTATCTCTCTCGTACAAGCTCGCCAACCTATCCACTCGATGTGTGGTAGAAATCGGTATAAAGTGCGCAGACTTTGTCAATCTATCCACAATCACCCAAATACTGTCATGTCTGCGCTGAGACCGAGGTAACCCACTGACGAAATCCATAGCGATATGCTCCCATTTCCAGCGAGGAATGAGAAGTGGCTGCAGTAATCCACCAAGCCTCTTATGCTCAGCCTTAACTCGCTGGCATATCTCACAACCTCTAACATAATTACCAACATCGGTCTTCATCCCCGGCCACCAAAACATACGACGCATATCAAGCATACATCTTGGTCCCGCCGGATGAACCGAAAAACGTGAGCGGTGAGCCTCCCCGGAGAATCTCGTCACGTAACTCGACCACGATGGAATCCACAGTCTCCCTCTAAATCTCAGCCAGAAATTCTGTCGACTGACTCCATTCTGGGTGATCTGAACTCTGAGCAAACTCACTGTACCTCTGATACTGCTCATCAGCCTGCTGCCCATCAAGTACACTCTGGATAGAGACTGTTTGAGTCCTCAACTGCCCACAAATCAACACTCTAGTGCTAGTCAGAATATCAACAACATACATCATCTCGACCGCCTCGAGTAATCCATACTCATGTGTCACGCGACACGTCACAACCTCCGAGTCAACCCCTCTTCGGCTCAATGCGTCAGCTACGACATTAGCCTTCCCCGGGTGATACTCCAACGAAAAATCATAATCCTTGAGGAACTCTAACCACCGTCTCTGTCTCATATTAAGCTCTCTCTGAGTGAAGAGATACTTCAAACTCTTGTGGTCAGTAAATAATACAAACCTCTCTCCGTAGAGATAATGACGTCAAATCTTCAGTGCAAACACTACTGCCGCCAACTCCAAGTCATGTGTAGGGTAATTCTTCTCGTGAATCTTCAGCTGTCGAGACGCGTAAGCTATCACTCTACCGTCCCGCATCAAAACACAAACCTAAACCGACCAAACAAACATCGGTGTTCACCTCAAAACCCTTCCCCGACTCGGGTAATACGAGCACCGGCGCGTAGTCAATCTCTCCTTTAAAGTCCGAAAAGCCTCGCTCACAACTATCATCCCACCGAAATCGACTTCCTTCTTCGTCAATCTGCGTCATCGGTGCCGCAATCTTTGAGAAATCCTGCACAAATCGTCTGTAATAACCAGCCAATCCCAAAAAACTCCGAATCTCTGTCACTGAACTCGGTGTAGGCCAATCAACAAGCGCTCTAACCTTAGCGGGGTCTACTGACACTCCGCTAGCTCCGACAATATGACCAAGAAATCCAACCTCTGTAAGCCAAAACTCACACTTACTGAACTTGGCATACAGTCTATGCTCCCTCAGCGTCTGCAAAATCGTCCTGAGGTGCTCCTCGTGCTCCTCACGAGTCTTAGAATAAATCAAAATGTCGTCAATGAATACTATAACAAATCTATCCAAATATTGTCTCAATACACGATGCATGAGATCCATAAACATTGCAGGGGCATTCGTCAACCCAAACGGCATAACGGTAAACTGATAGTGCCTATATCTCCTGCGAAAAGTCGTCTTCTCTCTATCCTCTGCTCTAATCCTCAATCTTGAGAAGTTTCTAAACCTTCTCGTGACTACGAATGTACAAATCCGCCTCATCTACACTTGAACCGCCACTGAACTTCTTCGGTTTATACTTCTCATACTCCCGAGTCCACCTCGCTTCTGCAGTCAGGCGTGAATCAATATCATCATGAACACGTGACTCCACTGCAATCTGTGCTGGAACAACTGCGGTGATAGGTGGTGCAGGTACTGTACTAGTAGTAGTAACCGGTGGAGTAGCCTGAAGTATAGCCGGACTCACATCCTGTCTAGGAGCTATCCCTGAAGTCGATGGAGAGGGCAACTGCTGTGCCTGTCCCCTGAATATCCAATATCTCGTCCATCCTCCGTCCCTGTGACTCTACTTTCTGAGTCCAGGACTGTAACTCACGTGCCAGAGCTGTAACGTCACTCGGCGCATCTGGTGGAGGATCACGAACTCCACTCTGATCTCTAGCATCAGGCTGGTCAACCATCGCAATCCACAATAGCAAATGGCGAGCCTCGATCAGTCTTACGTAACGATATATTATATTACATATTAAAATTTAACATGCTCAAAATAATATATCATTTCCCACTTCCCAACTATACTTGAGTTAAGTTCTTAAGATTTTCCACACTAAGTTCATTTGCTTGTGTTTTATGCTTATTCAGAGTCATGGTGATAAACCTTTAGGCTCTGATACCAACTGTGACGACGACCCAAAACCACAACTGGGGCCCCCCGCCTAAAACCTACGTGGACCCCAGAGCTCGTCTCCGACGAGTCAACGCAGGTCTAGTCAGCCTTAACTTACCAATTACTCATTACATTATTCACTCACTCACTCTGGATCACTCTTTTTGATTCACCTTAACTCTATCTAATCTTTTATCCTCAATTATAGTTAGGTGTGCAGCGGAATTGTTTTTAATACCAACTTACAACAGTTTACTACTCATTCAACCTAGATGTGGAAAATCCTGTCCAAACAACATCACATGTATATAACAAATCAACTGAAAGCCCAAAATAAACATATACATGTATCAACAGTCAGGTTCAACTCCCCAAAGCCCCAAAATATCAAAACAAATGGATACATAGCCAAATATATAACAAAATGACAAAATACCTACAAAGTGAGAGCAAAGCTAATGGCTCTGAGCGTGCCTCAGAGGATATCGCCAAGCATCGGCGCCTTGCCCCTACTCGTCTGTGGATCTGCACCCACCGTCATAAAAGGACGGTGAGTACAAAATATAACAGTAAACAACAACAATAGATTTCTCAACATAATTTACTGAATTTTCAATAATCACAAGTCTATAAATCATGCAATGTATAACAAGAAACTGAAATAGATAGCAAATCGCATGATAAATAGATTTAACAAGTACAAACAACGAAAATCAAGTGACCGAGAAACAAATAGATAGGCGAATAGATAGTCCCAATCAAACCGCGGGTCTCAAGACCTCATCAGCTTGCGATCGACACAGTATGCCCAAAACTGCCTCCCTGCTCAATCCACCCCGTACGAACCAGTGGGCCCGAAGGTCGCCTCTACTAAACGCACACTCTGTTAGGAAAAGCCACATATAAAGCCGGCTGCTAAATTCCTAACACACTACCGAAAGAAAGCCACAGTCACAAGCCGGATGCTAAATCATTTCGATAGGCTCCAACGAGAAGCCACAATCTATGCCGGCTGCTAAACTCGTTGAGACTTCTCATCACAGTCGGACTACCTAAACACTAGGTCACCTGAACTAGAATGGAATACAAAGGCCTCGCATTTCAAGAATAATTAATCAATAAATAGAAAAGTAATCATGTTGATTCTATTGTTGTCTTTACTCACCTCAAATCCCGTTAAAAACGCCCTCGCGTAGCTCCACACGTTCCCCAATTAGTTACCAACACTTCGCCCGTCACCTGACAATTATTTCGACCAATTTCCGTTAATTTTTCCCTAATTATTCCAAGTATTCCTCAATTTTTCTCAAGTTTAACTCATTTTCTACAATTTTTTAAATTATTGTTCCTTTACGCAATTTGGGTCGCTTATCCAGTGTTGGGTTCCATTCAAACCCATTAGGATACCCGATTCAACCAAATAAATAGAAATTTGGAAATTTTTATGAAAAATAAAGAATTTGAAATTCGCGACGAGACTTTTGTCGGGGTTTTTGTCTCGTAAAGCGTGAAATTGTTAAAAATAGCCAGAAAAATATTGAAAAATATTTTTCTAAATTGTATGAAAATATAAAGTTTAGCTCGGGTATCCTAATGGGTTTGAATGGAACCCAACACTGGATAAACGACCCAAATTACGTAAAGGAACAATAATTTAAAAAAAATTGTAGAAAATGAGTTACACTTGAGAAAAATTGAGGAATACTTAGAATAATTAGGAAAAAATTAACGGAAATTGGTCGAAATAATTGTCAGGTGACGAGCGAAGTGTTGGTAACTAATTGGGGAACGTGTGGAGCTACGCGAGGGCGTTTTTAACGGGATTTGAGGTGAGTAAAGGCAACAATAGAATCAACATGATTACTTTTCTATTTATTGATTAATTATTCTTGAAATGCGAGCCCTTTGTATTTCATTCTAGTTCAGGTGACCTAGGGTTTAGGTAGTCCGATCTGATGAGAAGTCTCAACGAGTTTAGCAATGCGGCATAGATCGTGGCTTCTCGTTGGAGCCTATCGAAATGATTTAGCATCCGGCTTGTGGATCGTGGCTTTCTTTCGGTAGTGTGTTAGGAATTTAGCAAATGCGCTTTGTCTGTGGCTTTTCCTAACGAGTGTGCGTTCGATGGAGGCGACCTTCGGCCCACTGGTTCGTACGGGTGGATTGAGCAGGGAGGCGCTTTTGGGCCTATCGTGTCGATCGCAAACCGATGAGGTCTTGAGACCCGCTTTGATTGATTGGGACTGTCTATTCGCCTATCTATTTGTTTCTCGGTCACTTGATTTTCGTTGTTTGTACTTGTTAAATCTATTTATCATGCGATTTGCTATCTATTTCGCTTTCTTGTTATACACCGCATGATTTATAGACTTGTGATTATTGAAAATTCGAGAAATTATGTTGAGAAATCTATTGTTGTTGTTTACTGTTATATTTTGTACTCACCGTCCTTTTTATGACGGTGGGTGCAGATCCACAGACGAGTAGGGGCAAGGCGCCGATGCTTGGCGATATCCTCTGAGGCACGCTCAGAGCCATTAGCTTTGCTCTCACTTTGTAGGTATTTTGTCATTTTGTTGTATATTTGGCTATGTATCCATTTGTTTTGATATTTTGGGGCTTTGGGGAGTTGAACCTGACTGTTGATACATGTATATGTTTATTTTGGGCTTTCAGTTGATTTGTTATATACATGTGATGTTGTTTGGACAGGATTTTCCACATCTAGGTTGAATGAGTAGTAAACTGTTGTAAGTTGGTATTAAAAACAATTCCGCTGCACACCTAACTATAATTGAGGATAAAAAATTAGATAGAGTTAAGGTGAATCAAAAAGAGTGATCCAGGGTGAGTGAGTGAATAATGTAATGAGTAATTGGTAAGTTAAGGCTGACTAGACCTGCGTTGACTCGTCGGAGACGAGCTCGGGGGTCCACGTAGGTTTAGGCCGGGCGGGGCCCAGGTTGTGGTTGCTGGGGCCGTCACAGATAATGTCTGCAACCAAAAGAAGGTGGGTTGGGTCTTAAAAGGTTCAAGGAAATGTGTGAAGCCTCGTTCTTGAAATCATACAACTATGATTAATTACTTAACAAGATAAACTCGCATCTCGCATCATATGAGAATGCCAATACATCCAAGCATATGAAATCATACATTGGTAACAAAATAGAGTAATTGAATACCTTGGTGGCTATGTCATCACTCGTAAGATGCGAACCTTTGCCTTCCAAACTAGCAACTTGCATTTCGATCATTTGATTCTGAAATAAGAAACAAAATAGACCAATAAGTGAATCAGATTTTCACCTAATGTACTAATATATAATATCTTCATACATAGTGAAGCTCTGCTAGCTCATTAATCCACCCCTTTCCAGTTTTAAAATGAGTGTGATGGAACAATTCTATCCTTGATAGCTCAAGCCCAGTCTCTGGATCTCTCTACATGTAAAACAATAAAAATTAACTTAGTACACATTTCCAAAAATCAACACACTATACAACATAAAAACCAAGAATCTAATAAAAAGATAAAATTTATAAAAGAAAGCAAGTGTTACAACCTGACTTTCTCCATGACTCAAGATGGATTTCGTTCCACAAAAATGGTTGTACTTCTGACTCTTCCAATTATTTGAATTCACCTATGATTGAGGCTGCATGTAATTGTGAAAAGAACATGAATTAAAAATTCTAATGATTTATGCAAGTTTATTTATTAAACGTTTTTGTAATAACTTTGTATCATCACCATTGAAGCGATGACACAACCATTTCCAATCATCAACTCTCTCCACCAATTTCTTAGGTGGGTGTTCCTCTACTCCTTTGATTGATCGAAAACTCAGAAAATCTTGATAGCATTTTGATCAAAATCTTCTGAAGGTTGATGCCATAATGCCATCACAACACTTTTCGAATATGTGGTAATGATAGATCAAAGTCAAAAGATTCCTATTTAAATGTTAAAGAAAGAAGAGGTGAGGAGAGGAAACAAATGACACTTCAAAATTGAATGTCAGAAACCTAACAAAAGATACAAACAAATGAGTGCACCAACTCTTATCAAAATGCAAATGAAAGAAATAAGTTAAAATATAAAACTTACCAAAAGTCTATGATGCATTTCCTCTCTTTTTTCCTTTGGCATTTCATACCAATGCTCCAATTGTTGTGGCAAAAAACTTCGAACGATAACACCGCATTCATTTGAGAATTTTGTTGCATTTTGACAAGTAGGCTTCCCAACTTCGGGCTCAATATTCAACTTGATTTTTCCAAAAGTCTTGACCAACTTTAACAAGCCATGACGCCTGGTATCTCGTCTTCCCTGCTTTCTTGGTCCTACACACAAGTAAAACAATAACTTTACAATGAACGATAAAGCTAAAAACTTCTCGCAACCAGGATACAACCTACATTGTGCCTTTTTTAGCAATTCATAGAAGTCGGATGCATTATCATCTAAATGATCATTTTCATTTCTATTACACTCCGCCCGTTCAGTTTCTATATTCGTCCCAACAAATATTCCACCATGTATATCTTCCAACAGTTCAAAGATATCAAATCCCTCATTAACATCATCATCATCATCAATTGTATCTGCAACCTCATGTGACTCTTCAACTGTATTGTGACTCTGTTCAGCCCTAACAGCCTCACCATGATTAATCCATCGTGTGTATGACTGTGGCATCCCATAGGCAAATAAATGATTATCAACATCTTTATATTTTTGTACTTGGATATTTAAACTATCACAACAAGGACAGCGAATCACTTCTCCACCAACATTAGATCGTGCAAATTCTAAAAACGAATTGACCCATCAATGTACTTCTTGCTAAGTCTATTAGTTTCGAATATCCAAGTCTTATCCATTGTTTATACAAAACCTACATTTGAAACACAAAACCCATGGCATAAGAATAAATAAGAAAGCAAAAGAAACACAATCTATTTTTGTTGTTGTTGTTTCATTGTCAAGATGCATGGAATTCGACAGATGCAAACAGGATGGGCCGACAATCCTGAATTCATGACAAAGTGTCCGATCAGACCAAGAGGCAGCTACACCTATCGATTTACAATTGAAGTGCAAGAAGGAACACTGTGGTACAAGTAAACCAAACATACGATCTTAACTATTCTATGTCCTTTTTATTTCTTATAAATATGATTAGATAGATGAGGTACAAGTAAACCAAACATGCTATGTTAATTTGGCATTGTAGTTTAGATTATGAGCAGAGTTTTCATTCCAAAAACCTTACACTAAAACCTAATCAAGCAAGGCAGAATATGCCCACAATCAATTCAAGACAAAGCACCAAAAATCACAAGTATTGTTCGGACCTAAAGAGATGGGACAAATGGAAATTAAATTTATTATTGATGATGATGATCATGTTGAATAAAGCTAAGATTCTATCAAAGTAGTAGTACTGATATTATTTGGAAGATCTTCTTTTCTAAGTTCCAGTATCTAACAATGTCAGAACAAAGAGAGTCCTCTAAAAAGTACTCATTTATAAGGCCAATAGCTATATAGAAACAATAGACTCTTAAGAAAAGTAAACCATTGGGCCATATGAGTGATCTAAAAAGAAATTATAATGGGCTTAATTCACAAGACCACCGCCAACATTAATTTGTGGGCCTATCTAGTTCGATGTGCTAAAATGTTCAAAGCCCATATATATAGTATCTCTTTTTCTCAACCCGTCTAATCCGGCTTGCCTGTGAAAGTCATTTGTGTTGTGTGCGAAGAAGTGTGTTTAATTAGCACAATCAATTGGGTGGCGTGATGGTTTGGTACGGTGTATTGGGTTCAAACCTCAGTGGAGACAAGTCGTTTCTTTCTTATCAAAAAGAGAAGTGCATAAGCACTTTAGCACCAACAAATCGATTGATCCAAGTTGTAAGGGACTCAAGTTTCTCAAGCGAGGTCTCGAAGACATCAACAATGATTCACCAAACCAAGTAAATGTGCACATAATGCTTGGAATCATAAATGTAAACAAATCTAAATGTGCACATCATGTGTTCATTTCTAATATTTTCTTTTATCATACAGAGACTTTTTTCATTCATTCAATAGACTTTTTTTTTTCCTTTTGTCATACATTGTAGCCCTGCCCTGCCCCCTCCTCTTTGCCTTACTCCTATCCTTCTCCGTGATGATTTCACCTTGTGAGCACTAAAACTATTGGGTGTCTCTTTTTGTTTCGTTCATAACGCTTTAGCAACTTCAAACACATTTGTAGTGTACATATTACGTCACCGATTTAATGTCAACAATTTGAGATGTTAAGCATTGCAGGCCTAATAGCATTAGCCGTTTAATTTTTTTTATAATAAGTTAGATGCTTAGTTATCCAAAATTACTCTAACATACACTATAATACATGATACATATGAACCACGTTAGGACCAATTGGTGATCAGTCATGTATTGACAAGGGTGATGAGAACCTATGGCTATTGTGCACCTGAATATGCAATAACAGGTCAAGTGACAACCATGTCTGATGTGTACAGCTTTGGACATTGTATTTATGTCTTGTTGTCGTCGTAGTGCCCATTCACTACTGACTTATTATCCATTGTTTATGCATATGTCGAATTCCATTCTGAACAGGCTATCACAAGAGGAAACATGTCATTGCAAGAAAATTTGAAACAAACACCAAAAATAGATTTCTCTGCAAAATCGCACCAAACTGAAACAAGAAATGCGAACGAGAAACCATAAAGTGAGCTCTGAAGAATGTGAGTGCATTTAAAAATTGAATTTTATACCAAGTGAGAATTTTATAGTGAGACTGAGCTGTGCAGGTTCATACATTCTTCAAATAAAGCTGAGAAAACTTTAAAAAAAAATAGAGAGGAGGTTCAGCAACTAAAGGTCCTAACCAAGGTTCGAGACTTCGACTTCACCCACAACTTCGCCTACTAAAATTTGGAAGTAATTCGGGGAAGTTGACTTCGATGAGGGGAAGTTGTACAAAAACTCGCCGATGTACGGCAGTTTGTAGAATTTCATTTTAAGTTTAAAAACTTAACTCTCTCTATAAAGATGTTAAAAACAAACATAAGGGTGTCTATAATCCACTAAAAAAGTAATAATTTAAAATAGTTATTTTATTATACAAAATGTAATTTGGTATCTATTATATATTAATATTTTGATAAAAATGCTCAGATTTTTACATATAATGCAATTACAAAGTATAAAAGTACATAAATAAATACATATATAAATTAACTTAATTAGGAATTCAAATTCATTTATACATATACTTCAATAAAATAATTTATTTTTTTCTACTAATATATAGGTAAATGTGTATGCTTTCTAGAATAGAAGGTAATGTAAATATGACATACGAAATAAATAGTAAATTTTAAAATTAAGTCACAAATAAATTATGATGTAGATGATCATCACTTTTTTTTTTGATAGATAGATCATCACTTTTTATGTATATGATGACAGATCATCACAACAACACAAAATATCAGTAAGAGACAGAATCACACCATTACTTTTTTTTTTTTGAAAACCCAAGCGTTGCTAATAAAAAAAAAAAGCCCCAAGCGCATCATAAATGAGGCGACAAAAAAGGTATGATTTGTAATGAATGAAGGCATGTTACTGATGGTTTAGTAATTTTATCCCAATGGACAAGTTGGTGTGCCACCACATTTATTGACCAGTGGGCAAGTTGGTGTGCCTCTACACTTGTTGACCTAGGAGAATGAGAGGACGACGTGATGAGTTTCTCCTTTGAGAAGATCTTTTTGCACCTCCTCAGCAATATTACTAGCATAACTCAGAGGCCCACCATCGGCTCTGTCTTCTCTCTCTGGCGTTGGCTCTGTTCTTCTCTTCTCGAATCTCTTCATCTTCTTTGCCCAACCAACCAAGGCTTCTATGACGTGATTCGAAGTGAAGCAAAGTGGGTTTTGCGCTTCTCGTTGTCGATGGCATGATTTAAAGCTAAGGAAAGAGGTTTTGAGCTAGAGAAGCAAGGTATGATTTTCTATTTTTACTTATTTTTAGTTTTTTTAAGGTTTCCCGAAATCTCAGTAAACTTCGTCAAATTTTTTATACCCTTTTTTATGCAACTTCGTCGAAACTATCAAATTTCGATGATTTTTTAGACGATTTTTTGCATTTTTTTTGTTGCCCTTACATTTCGCCGAAATTTGTCGATTTTTCAAACCTTGGTCCTAAAAGCTCTTCCAAATACTCTATTTCATATATATAGCATTCATTTCAATTTGATAGTTGATCTTCAAAGCCCCTTCTCCCCTTTACAAGCATTCCTTATTTTGAATTGTCACATTGCACTAAATCTTAATTCCTGCAAAACCCACCTATGCAATCATTTCTTCATATTTGGTATTTTCGCCGCTGATCAATCCAGTTCCTATGGTGTATCTAAGCATGCTACTGTCACTCTTTAACTTTGGTAGGGAAGTGGATATGCATTCCTATTAGCTATTCAACATCACTACATTCGCCAAACTGCAGAGTTGATGTTTAGTTGCTTTCGCATCGTTTCAATTTTAATTTTAGTGGTATGTGCTATCAATATTGTTGTTGCCACTGGTGCTTCCACCATTGCCACCACCACCACTAGTACTTCTACTTGTTCCTATCAATATCATGTCTGCACTTTTGTTCCTATCATTATCATATCTGCAATTTCGAGTCAAGAGGCAAATTTAGGTTGAATTTTATATCTGATTTCACAACAACAACGACATCAAAGCTAAACTAAACACTAGAAACCACAAAATCAACCTCAAATCGTAGGATCGAAGACATCAACAATGATTCACCGAATCAGATCTAGAATCACAATCAAATCATCAACACACAATCGCCAGAGCACAAACAATAGAGAAACCTAGTGAACCAAACCTACATTCAAATGTAGCTGAAAACCAGATCTAGAACCACAAAAAGCAAGAATTTCCTTATCATTGATATATTAGTGAGACTTAAAACCTCAAATTGAAGGATCTAAAACATAGAAATATAAGAAATCAAACCTGAAATTGCAGAAGAACACACTCAGATCAGCTCCTTCGATCCGAACACCAAATTGACGTCAACATCTTGTGCTTCACGAGCGAGTAAGACCAAATATTAATATTTATAAAAATAATTTTGGTGATAATTTTAAAGAAATAATCGCTATTAAAACTATTCTAAGGATTTAAGCGGATAAGGTACCTCAAAACTTTCCCTTCAATATGATACTATACTCGTAACTGTCCAAAACCCAATTATAATAAAAATATAATACTTAATTGTCTCAAACTCAATTATAATAGTCATATGAACACTCGCACCTATTCCTCACCTTATAATTAGAATTACCAAATATTTATCATGACATAAATAGGTCGCGTTTTTGTACCTGTTTAATGATATATAATAATACTCGAACATGACCCTAACTTGACTATAATAAAAGCTTCTTAATAGTTTCATATTTTTTAGAGTGTAATAGTTCCAATAAGAAAAGAAATTTTAAAATAAAAAAATATCTATACATTGAGAGCGTTTTGTATAGATATTGTATTATTGTACTACTATTTTAGAAATTTGTGTTCAAATAAAAAATATCTATAAAATACATATATATATATATATTATATATATATAGATACTGATAGAAAAAAAAGAGAAAAAATCGGTAAAATAGAAAATTCGATTTAAATTCAAAAATTTCAATCCTAATAGTGTCGATTAAATAAGAGACCAAATAATAATAATAATAATAATAATAATAATAATAATAATAGACCAAAAAGTCAGTTTTTTGATAGAAAAAAATCCAGAAAAGAAAAAAATTATTTCATCCCAAAAAAAGTGGCACAAATAAAGGCATGTACAACATAAATAATCGGTGGTCTAATTAATTTCACACAATTAAAAATAACCTACTTATGCAATACAAATACAAAATTTCACAAATACAAATAGATTGTTTAATCGGTGGTAAAATACATTGTATTTGTATTTGTGTGGTATATAGTATCGTAAAATAAATAAAAATAAAAAATTGAAAAAAATTAAAGAAAACACCTAAATAGAAAGCGTTACATCATCATGCTACATGTCAAGCTGTGAGAGCTCTTCATATTCCACGTGTCGCATTGTGAGAGCTTCTCACAGTTTCAGCTCATTTATATATATACTGATTATCATAACATGCGGTGCACGTGCTACGCACAGGCTATGTAAATTAAATTAAAATCAAATTTAAGAATAATTACAAAAGTCAACAAAATTTTGAATTGAAAACATAATGTCAAGTAAATTATATATATGGTGTTAAAAATTAGTAATATATATTAAAATTGAAAAAAAAAAAAAAACAGATCTCTTAGTTGTAATAATAGATTTTCCAAAATATTCATGATAATATTGACCAATTGAAGTGCTAAACGCACCAAAGTGTCATGACAAGAATATAAACACTTTAGCCAAGAAGGAAGAAATTAGTATTGTTTAGATTTGTGCTTTTAAACCTTGAGGAATAACATGATTTTTACTTCTCTCAACAATTTAGTTAGAGAAGCTGAAAAATGAGAGAAAAATAAAAATCTTAACGTCATGTATCTCACATCGTAATATCTCGTGATGAAAATTATAGCTACTAATAATAAAACATAAGGATACTATAGTTCTCACCTAATTCTTACAAAGTTGATTGCAATTAATCGAGTGCTACTTATTTTGGAAGCTAGATAACAATGTGGATTACATATATGATATATCAAAGGCCAGAAATAAGCTATGGGAAATGAAAAGGTAAATACATGGCAACTTGATAACAAAATTCTAATTCCGCCAATTCAACATGCGCTGGTACGAAAAAATGGAAGTAAAAGCATGTGAGCTAGTCCGGTAGTTTACACCAATATCGAGTCAACTTCATCAATCTATATATGCAAACTTTTCCAAGGATTCGTCATTTGAAATTTCCAATCATTATTTTCTAATAAGATGTAATCGAAACTATATCAATCTTTTTTATTCAAAAAGCTAAATCAATTATTAAAGTACATAGATCTATATATTTTTCTGATAGGTTTCATTATCATTGTCATATGGCACTCAAAAAAATCTCTAAGGTGATACCAAATATATTAAGTAAGACTTTGCATCATAAAATAACCTCGACAACTTTTGCCATTCTCAAGAAATAATGTAGATTAAGCTTTTATAGATTTTTACAAAGAAGAGCAAACACTTTGAATTGAAAAAAGTACATTAGAATCCTATATGTCTACACTAAAGAGTAAAGAACAGGGATAGTGTACAAATCATTTTTAAGTTGGAAAACCCCCAAAAATGTTGCTGGGAAAATTGATAAAAAAAAATAAAATAAAAGTGAGGTAGGATATAGAAGTTATTGTACCCTTCATCTAATTTTGTCAATGGTTCATCTTCCATATATTGCTTCTTCATGATATTCAAAAACTTGGCATGCTGGGAATATGTGAGGATGCGGCATATGCAACAAGAGTACCCATTTAAGGCTATAAAGTGAAGCATTGTACCCCTATTTAGATAACCCACTCTATGAATCTAAATTTTAATTCCAAAATATTTTGAAAGTAGTCAATTCATTGAGTTGAAATCAACCTATGAGGCCACACAAGTATTCTAAGCAACCATAGAACATAAACTTACATTAGCTTTAAAAGGCATTAGGACCACAAACTTTTCATCCATGTCAAAGTGATAGTGTTATTAGGCATCCTCTGAGATCCTACATCGGTGTGAATATAATTGAAGCCTTGGAATGACCTTAACATCATCTATGGTAAATTCTCACTTGTTAAGATTTTCAGTTGTGAACTCACTCAGCACAGTTTTGGCTACCTAACCACTTGAGGTCATGTAAAACCCTAAACGACTTGTATAGAAACTTCACACTCCCCATGAAATGAGATTATCAAAAATAAACAACATAGAAATAAACTCACATCAAAAGCTCACCAATTTAAATAATCCACTTATAAAAGTTGTACATTAATGTCCTGTAAATCAATTAAAAGATTGAGATATGAATAGGAATACCTAGGTGTTGGCGCTTCAGATGGAGAGGGAGAGAGAAAGGAGCAGACAATTAATAGCATATAAGAAACATGTGATGAAATGGGAAATAAGATTAGGTGTTGCAAGAAATAGAGGAGGCTTTGAGAGAAGAGAATCGAAAACTGAGTTATGGCGGATATGAAATCATTGATAACTGAGAGAGAACCTTATGAACAAGACTACATAGATAGTTTAAAAGGCTTGTTGTGTTAGAGATACAATAGAGCTACGAGAGAGAGATTGCAAGAAGAGTGAAGACAAAAAGAAACTGAGTAGCAAAATTAATGAAACAATGGTGTGTCATCCACATGAAGCATTTTAACCAACTACCTACTTTTTTTTATCATACATGAGATTAATGAGGAGAATGAGAGGTAACATGTTATTCACGAAAAAAGATCAAGAGGATTCTTTTTTGATAAACAACACTAACCACAAGCATTAGAAGTGAAAGGTTGTTGTAGCGAAATGAGATCAAGTAATCAAGTTTGTCCATAAGGAAATGTAACATTCATCTTACTGTCCTATTATTGATTAACAAGGAGATGCAAGTTTGTCCACAAAATCAAGAAAGTCGATACATCCAACCTTTATAATTAAGAAAGAAGAACACATATGAGAAAATGAGATAATGACCACAACAAATACATCAAAGTAATTCTTTATAAGACTTTAATCAATTAAGTACTAATAAAGTATAAGAGATCAAAAACAAATATGTTTATAATATGATAGATCAATGCAATTGATAGCTTACAAGACCGAAGGACTTATGTATAGGAAGCACTTTTAAGTGGAAGATTACTGTGAGCTCATGAGCTTTCTTTTCTTTCTTTCTTTTTGAGGTCAGGTCACAAGCTTTCTTATGATAGAAATGGAAATGAATCATTAGAAAGTTTCAGGACTATCAAAGCATAGCTCAGAGCTCTTCTATCAACACTTGACCTAACCTATAAATACAATTCATCAAAATGAAAAAAATCAAAAGACTACTTTTTGTTATATAGAAAAGTTTAGACATCGAAAGCAAACGACATCCATAAAAAACAAAGAAAACAACAAAGAAAAAGAGGCTAAGGAAGCCTCACACAAACCAAAAATAAAAATAAATAAATAAAAGAGAAAGAATGCCCCAACTTTATTATCTAATAAAGAACATCCTCTACAACTTTTTTCTATGAGCATGCATCTTGAAAACCATTATTTAAAAGCATGGAATAAACTAATGGTTACTGCATAATGCAAACATTTTTTTATGCAACACATTAAAACCAAGAAAATCAATGGTTGAAAGCAACGTCAGAGTAGAGGTCAAGTACTCTTCATAGTAAAGGTATTTTATTACCTTACAACGCAAGCTTACTCACACCAAACTAAATCTGAGTATCTCATAATATTAATTGAACCGACAATTAAAAATAAGAAATCACATTCCAATAATATCAACTAATCTTAAGATCAAGGAATTTCAATGCCCCAACTACAAAACTAAGTACATGAACTCTAAACTAAGATACGCTAATTAACGAAATTGATAGATGAAAAAAAAGAAGCTAGGATGAATACCCACGTAAACCTCAAGGAATACAAAACCAATTAATAAGGACTCTAATAAGAAGAGAGTTAAATAAAGAAACAATCACATCCCTTTTCTTTAGAGTTAAGTAAAGAAGCAATTGAAACAACACTAAGTATATGACAATTGAAACAATTAATAAGCTGGAGACATCGGCTTCAATGTCACGATTGAGATGAAGCAAGAGGAGAACATATAGGTGACTAAGAAGGATGAAGAACGAGATGTTGGCGTTTTACGTTTGCTCCTTGGATTGTGGTACTTAAACGGTGGTGCATAATTGACAAACCCAAACCAATTGTTGCGCACAACAGGAAGAATGCGAGATAAAAGCAAATGGATTAGAAATTTAGATGAAGCGAAGACTCGGATTGTTTCCATAGAGAGGGACTTTGAAAACGACTCGAAAGAAAGATTAAAGGGGGTGTTCGGATAATAAGATTTAGATTTGTTGATGGAGTTGTCGAAGATGAAGAACGATTTGGAGTTGGAATTGGAGTTAGAGTTTATAGTGTGTGTATATATATATATATATTGTTATTCTTTTTCTTACAAAAATAGTTCAAAAATAATTGAAAACCTTTTTATATTATTATTATTACTATTATTATTAAAATATAAATTCTATATTGTCGAAAAAGAAAACTCCCTGTATGAAAAAAAGCTATGTTTCTTAGGTTCAAAATCAATTATGGATAATTTGTGAAGTAAAAAAAAAAAAAAAAAAAAAAAAAAAAAAAAAAAAAAAAAAAAAAAAAAACTGAATAATTTGCAACAACTAGCGTTAATATTTTCCAAGAAAAATGAGGCATAGACCGACTTTTTTGTTGCTTTCTTAACCGTGGTTTTACGAAAATTAAGGACTCCAATTTCAAATGAAACCTCAACCATCAACCTAACAAAAGTAATCCCCCTAATAAAAAAAGAAAAAAATCACAATTTTTGTTTTGTATTTAGTTTTGACTTGTCAAAACCCATTTTGTGGGATTTGGGCTTTAATTGATTGATCTTGGTTTAATTGGAGCCATTACCAATCTCATGTGGTTCTTTTTCTCAATACTTCTTCATTTTTATCAATTGGAGGGATCCTCTCACTCTAATTCTTAAATTTTACAATGGTTCGAGTTCTTAGGAGGGAACAAACCATTCATAAATCAAAGTTCTCATCTGCTAAAATATTTTCCGAGAACAACATACAACTAAGTGGTTGGGGTGGTGATCAAAACATGCAGCCTATAAGTCCAATTATGGATAGACCTACAGGCAAGAATTCTCTTCATTGTTTTTGTAACATGTATGACATAATTAACAACCAATAAACAAACATACATAAATATGTTTGGGAATGTTCAAATTGATGAGATAACTTAATGTACAGGTGAATGTGTATTTTTTTTAATGAATGTAAGACATTAATGTATTGTAATTATGTTGTTGAGGTATTTGAATATACATTTGTTTGTGGTGTTGCTACAGAGGAGGACCTAATGAAGGAGAAGTTCTCTAAGCTGTTGCTAGGGGAAGATATGTCCGGCGGAGGGAAGGGAGTTTCTTCAGCATTGGCTTTGTCGAATGCAATTACTAATTTAGCAGGTTTCTCAATATCTCTAATATTTTTCTAAATCTGATCTTGTTTGGAAAATGTACATGTATGATGCATCATTGTATTTTAATGCAATTGCAAAATCAAATTGTTTTACTTTTGGGACACAAGGATACTAGTTTCACTAATCTTAAATTGACTAGAGAAACATCTTAATAACAATTTTCAAATGTCTTGGGTGGATTATGGTTTTTAAATTATGTAATCCTAGAATCATAATCTTGCATGGATTTATTACAGCTTCTGTTTTCACCGAGCAATGTCGTTTAGAGCCAATGACAAAGGAGAGAAAGATGAGATGGAAAAACGAAATTGATTGGCTTTTATCAGTTACTGATCACATTGTAGAATTTTCTCCTACAGAGCAGATATCTAAAGATGGAATAAAAATAGAGGTGACTCTCCTTTCTCATTTCCAGCACTAGATATGCAATATAAATTTGTAAAACCTGATTTCCATCACTTGATAGGTAATGGCAAGCTGCCAACGGAATGATCTGCTCATGAACATCCCAGCACTTCGAAAGCTTGACACCATGCTTATCGTAAGAACTGGAACTCACTCTCCTTGAATTTTCATTGTTCTGTGACATGCGCGACATTTTAAAATCAATGTGTTTTAGAGTTTAATAATTAAGTGTTGTTCATTCTATGCAGGAGTGCTTAGACAACTTCAAGGACCAAAATGAGTTTTCGTATGGCTCAAAAGGTGATGATGATGCTGCAAAGAGGAAGGATGACAAATGGTGGTTACCAACTGTGAAGGTCCCTCCCGAAGGCCTATCCGACATGACAAGAAAATGGTTGCTTTATCAAAGGGAGTCTGTGAACCAAGTTCTAAAGGCGTCAATGGCTATAAACGCTCAAGTGTTGTCTGAGATGAAAATTCCAGATAATTACATAGAATCTCTACCAAAGGTGAATACATAGAAAATAAGAAAGCAAGAAAAAAAAGTCAGTTGTAGCTTCTGCTAAGTTATTATGTTATTCTCTTGATTGACCTCGTCTATATTTTGTTTAATTTTTCGAGTAGAATGGAAGGTCAAGCCTAGGGGAAGCAACCTACAAAAGCATCACTGTCGATTTCTTTGATCCACTTGAATTTTTGACAACTTTGGATCTATCGACGGAGCACAAGATCCTCGATCTTAAGAACCGAATTGAGGCGTCCATTGTGATTTGGAAGAGAAAAATGAACTCAAAAGATAGCAAGGCTCCTTGGGGCTCAACTGTAAGTCAAGAAAAGAGGGAGCTCTTTGAAGAAAGAGCAGAAAGTATTTTACTCCTTATTAAACTGAAGTTCCCCGGCATTCCTCAATCAAACCTCGACATAAGTAAGATCCAATACAACGCGGTACGGAATTTAATACAACGCAAATAACAATTTTCTTTCTAAATGATTCTTCACTTTTTCGTGAACACTAATACTATTTCGAACGATATATATACTGCAGGATGTTGGACAGTCGATTCTTGAAAGCTATTCTCGAGTACTAGAGAGCTTGTCTTTCAATGTCATATCTCGAATTCAAGATGTCCTTGACGCGGATTCTCTCACTCGGGATCCAACTCCACCAGAGCCAAGATCACACATTAACTTAGGAGCACTAAAAATTTTTGATCCTAGAGAAGAAAGAGACATGCTTATGAGTGCAATTGACGCGCCGACGTCAATGACACTTTCAGATTTCATGGGTTGGCACTTGGAGAAAATGGAGAGTAGGAGACACTTATCAGGCAACATGAGCTTCTCTAATGATGAAGATACATGTCCATGATGAGAAGATTACTTATAATTATCAACATTAATTGCTATGCTTTCCTGCTAAGATTAGTAAGCTTTAATTAGAAGTCCTTGATTCTTTTTTAAAGTAGTGAATAGGTTCATCTTTCTTCTTTTTTTTTCTTTGGGGAATCAAAATATATATTTTGTGCAAACACATAGAGGCAAAAAAAAAAATCAATTTTCCATAAACAACTAAACTGATGATACATTAGAATCCATCAAATTAAATTTTGTAGTCAATTTTCCTCGCACCTGTGTCTCACTTGGTATGTTTCAGTTCCTAGTGTGAATTTGATTAATTTAGAAGGACTTTCATATTAATTTTTAGTTTAATCATGTGAAACTAATTGAAAGCATTGGAGGCCCCTAATTGGGGTTGTACCAGTGAATACTCGCAATTGGCAAAGAAATATTAGAGTCTTTCTATCACATTATACTTTTGGTGTCGGGCCGGGGCTTAAACTACGAGCATGATACAAACTTTTTTTGCAGCTGAAACTCTTTGGCTAAGAAAAATTGGGATTTGGCTACAAATTTTTGCCCAGCTAAAGACCATGTTCCTATAGACACCAATAATGTCAAAAATGTTGGGAATAAACCCATATTAATGCACATCAATGCAACGAAAACAAATAAAACAAACAATCCTTATTCAATTATAAAAATATTTAAATTCATAATAACGCACATCAACACAACGGAAAAACAAAAAACAAACAATCCTTATTCAATTATAAAAAATATTTGACAATCAAACTCTCCAACGTGGTGCACAAAACACCACGAGTGCATACTCAAAGCACACACAAACTAACCTACTATGTCATTTATATAGGCCGCAAACTTCTAATCACTTTCAAACTCTGACTCACAATCCCACTCTAACACAAATAGTATTAAAACAATCAAATCCTACTAAAACTCAAACTTACTAATCTGACACAAACTAAAACACTAAAATCCTAATTATATTAGGACATGTAGTTTGAGCAAAAAAACCAACAATATTCACCTTGGCGAAAAACTACGCCAAACACACAATCCAAACAAACATAACTATCGCGAACAACCACGTTCAAACATTCAATCAATCTCTAGCATCAACACATCCAATCATGTGCGCACAAACATCCAATATGTGAAGGATCACAAGAGAGGAAGACAAATCCCATAAGTCTTATGTTATGTTGTCATTCAATGTCGCTCTACCACACGTAATCAACCAATCTTCTGGTTACACACACTCAACCAACTTGGTGAAGGTCACCCAAGAGGGGGGGTGAATTGGGTGTGATGGACAAATGATACTTTTTCAAACTTTTTTTACTAATCTACTAAGTTAGCTTGGCGAGTTGAGCTAAATGACAAAGTGTAGTAGTAATGAACAATAGCAATGCGCCGAAAGATTCAAGTGAATTGAAAACTACACTAAGTGAAGGAGGTAGAAGAGATGAAAATGAGACACACTATATATAATGGTTCGATCCAACCGATCTACATCCACTACCTAACTTCTCCGGTTAGGATTTTCAACCCCCCACTTATATTACTAACAAGTGAATGTCCCTAAGCCCGCAAGCTTAGTGAATGCCTAGCCTCAACTAGGACTTTTTACAAGATGTCTTACCGCAATAAGGTCTTATACAACCACCTAAACTTAACTAGGATTTTTCCTACCTAGACTCACCTAGGATTTTCCCCACCTAGCCGCATGCCTCAACTAGGTCTTTCCTTTCAACTTAGATCCCACTAAGTCTTACAATCAAAGTTTGATGAATACAATGAAAGTGTGCTTTACAAGGTAAAACGGTATAAGTTGTTCTCCTCTCACAAGCCAAATGTAATCCCAAAACGAATCGATGCAAGTGAGACTTTGCCAATTGAGATGCCTTGTAAAATTAAGTTTTTGCAAGCTAACTCTCAATATTGAAACCAATTAAGAAGAGTATAGATTAAGCTCAATTTGGTTCCAATAAATGGCTAATTGATGCACAAATAAAAGATGCAATTTTAAGCTTAAGTTGTGCAATCAAAACATTGGGTCACAAATAAGTTTAGATTAAGAACAAGACCCATGTAAATATGTTGTTAAAACATCACAAGCATGAAACCGCAAAATCAAGTATAGATTAAGCACAAGTAGGTTTCAAGTCAATGTAGTGCACTATGAAAAATCACTAGTACAATCAATATTTCG
The DNA here is from genome assembly GCA_039657345.1 of Stephania japonica. NCBI lineage: Eukaryota > Viridiplantae > Streptophyta > Magnoliopsida > Ranunculales > Menispermaceae > Stephania > Stephania japonica. The sequence goes on from CM077559.1 coordinate 42,651,538, forward strand.
GGTTTATAGAAAATCAAGTTTAAGTACAAAAACCCTTTAGTTGTGTTTTACACATACTTCAATGAAACCAACAAATAAATATAGATTAAATTCAATGTGGTTTCTCTAATTTCATGCACTTTGAAAATCAAGTTTAAGCCTAACAAGTACAAATTAGTTTTAGGATTTATGACATTAAGATTAAGCTCAAAATCCAAGACAATTATATCTAAAAACACTACAAATGATTTCCAAGCAATACTCCAAACAAAAAGTATAGATTAAGCCCAAAAAGAGTAGGAAATCAAGAAATCTTACAACCCCAAGTGTGAGATCCAAAAATCATTTTTGAGCAAGAGTTGTAAGCCTTAGAACAGTTCTTTTAACCTCACTTGATGTGCATAAGTTCAGCCCTAACAATCTCCAAGTGAATGTATTAGATATTTACTTTTCTTGCTAAATCATGATTTTTGAACACTTTGTTTATGTGCTTTGAGTAAGAGAAGAGTAATGTGTGTTCTTCGTTTTTTATTGTATTCTACATTCCTTTATAACAGTTTATGACCATTCTAGGGATCCAAGGGCTCAGATTTTATCAAAAATTTAAATTAAAGTGTGATTTTCAGCTTTATAAAAAAGCTGTCAGAAAATCAATTAGCGCGCTAATATTTTGACCTGGCGTGCTAATTCTGCACTTAGCGTGTTAATATAAATATTAGCACGCTAATTTTCAGGAGCCTCAAAATAAATATTTTTGGTCATAGAGTTAGCGACCCTTTTATCGCATTCGAGACCCTACCAAACCTCATGTAACATGTCACAAATATTTGTTATGGGTCATATAACCTATTTAGATGGTCTGGATGTTTTCACAAATCCCGAAAATGAAAAATCCTAATTTCATGAAATACATAGGGTCTTTTCTGCAAATATTTTTAATGTTAATCCAAAAGCCGTTTAAACACATACCGATGCATTCAAAATTGATTCTAACAGTTCATACACACATGTTATAAAACATGTTTGAATGATTTAAAACATTTTGAAACTCGCGGAATTGAAAATCTCAAAATTTTAGACTTTAGGTGATTGGAACTCCAAAAATGATCAAGTGCATGATTCTAATGCATTTAGCTTATGGAATTGAACTCTTATACCTTACAAAGGGCGTACATAACTCCATGCATATTTTACGGTGTCTTTCCTTATCTTAATCAATTATTGAGCTTTTTCAGTGTCTTTTCTTCCACTTCGTTTGAACTTGTGAAATTTAGCTTCCTTTGAACTTTTGAGTCTAACAGAATTTGTTATGCTTAAATACTTGACAAACTTGTTAGTACCATTTCACATTGTTTGTTGACATCAAAATATCGGGTGAAGTGTAACTATGACAACACTTAGCCCAACACTTGATCCTTCACACAAACATCCATCCAGCATGTGCAACCAATCACCCATTAATGGTTAACTACCAAACAACCACGTTGTAGCAAAACACTCAAGCTTGAAGAATGCTCCACCTCGAACGAACATCTCCTTCAAGCAAGAAAACGATCAATTTTGATTCATCCACCACTTGCAATCATTACTCATCACCATCATTCATCACACTTCATGATCGAACCACATACACAACCTGCATCATCACATGCAATACCCAACATCACACCTCACCAAAACAACTTTGTTTTACCACCTTCAACAATGTGCCCAAATTGTAGAATGACAACCAAGTACAATCAAAAACTTTTCTCACGGTACACTTCTACAATCCATTACTTCATCCAACTTAATCTCTAATCAATATTGGAATGTGGTATTGTCTGGATGCTCCACCATGTCGCCGGTTGAACTCATTGTTGGATTGACGTTGAAAAGACTTCAAACTTGATGAAATTGAAAGTTTGTAGATTGAGGCTGGAGTCTAAATACTTTCTCCTTAAGAAAATAATGTGCAAATGTGTTCGCGGTTGGTAGCACTTGTTTCCTAAGATACAACAATCACGAATCTACGGCTGCGACACTTCAGAACGTAGAAACAAGTGGACCAAATTATTGTATTCACTCTATATTAAAATAGTGCTTTTAAAAGTAGGAGGAAAAAAATAGGACTGTTTTGTTCTTAATTAAAATGGAATCAAAAGCAAGTTAGTAAAATGTTGTGGTGGGGTTCTATATTTATGTGTTCAATGACTGTTCACGAAACAGAATGTGATGACCCATTTCTTAATCTAGGACACTGCGCTGCCTAATCCCGTAATTAAGCCATAATCTTGATCCTGTATGACTTAACTATATATTAGTCAACCTTTTTAACCCATTTACCAACTTACTCGCGTTTAGGATAAGTAATAAACTTGTCACATTATTATATAAAATTCAGGGTAAATAAAAAATTTTTACTAAATTATTGAAATAGTGAAAGTCTTAACAATTATACGGAAGTCTTAATAGTTTATGTAGAAGCAATATATATTAAATCATAAGTGTGGAAACCAGGAAACAACAATCACATGATATATATAATGAAGTGGCGAATATAGACAGTGTGAAAGTCAACAAGGTCGGGGAACTATCGCTCAACCCAATATACAACCCAACAATATCGAAAGACATAATAACAGTACTAATACAAAATATCAAAAGACCTACAAGTCAGGATAGTAACGCGCTCAAGGCTCATAGGTAGTCGCCAATCTTCTCCTTATCTGGCCTACTGCTTGACAGATCTGCACCCACCGTCATAAAAAGGATGATGAGTACAAAAGTATAACAGTAATTCCCAATGATATAATTATTCACATTTCCAAAAGAAATTAACGATATTTAAAAACATAAATAATAGCCAAGAATTGCTCTAAATAAAACATGCTAGAAAATATCGAATATGCACAAAAGAAACTGACACAGGCTAAGTAATAGAGATCTAGGTCCGGCCGGCCGTGAGTTACATTACATCAGCCTTGTTCCACTATCATAATGCATGAGCTCTCTCAAACGCCTCATTTATATCCATAGTTTGTCAATTCTCGCTGAACACCCCAGTTCATTACGCCGTGAGTCACGCGAGTGTAGTGGAGAGCGCAGACATGTCCGAAGTTCAGTGACCCAGGTTGTCGCTCGTCTATATTTGGTGCAATGGGCCCTGGATTCTAGAACTACTTTTATTATCAATAAATACTCGAGTTAGGATTGGATGCTAAAACTAAGTGCTATGCAAAGCACACTATTTGCGAGTACAAATGCCTGACATACATTGATACCAACCTCCTAATAGCATGCTATTTATAAATCAAATGTCTACAAACAATAATACATGACATAAGCATAGGTATGAGTTCAACGGATATCAATTGACAAGGTATCATGACAACAAAACTCAATACTTGAGGAATAGCAACACAAGTCATGATATTGGAATGCAAAGGCATATCACAATCTAAACAGACCAGCCAGAGATTATAACAATGAAATAAAATGTAAATAAAGACATCAAATGGATTTACTCACCTAGCATACAAATTCCCTAGTCAAATCCGACCTCCCAACTCTCTGACACTGGCACCTGGACTCTTGGAATACTCCCCTAAGTTCTTAAGGTAGTTAGACATGTATTAGGGTGATTTTAGGTCGGTTAAGGTAGGTTTAGAGTGTGTTCAAGAGTTGTAAGAAAATGAGGAAACTTGCTGGAAAATGTTTGTTCAGAACTCCCAGCGTTGGTTGGATTGTCTAGCGCGCTGAGTGCAGAAAACCAAAAAATCTGCAATTGATTTTCTGGGTTCCCAACTTGGGAATCACTTCTCCATCACCCAGCCACCCAGGTCCAGCACAACCTCCCAATGACAACATATTCCAGACACTTCCATTATATCATCAAACATACATTGATTAAAGCATGCATTTACATGAGAATAGGGAAGAACACAAAGTTCCTAACTTTTTGAAATCAAAATCGATTTTCAAAATATTTGATAGCTGGACTATTAGGAGAACTCAAGGACCCTGAATATGCCAATAGATTTTGAAAATGAACACCTTTATGACATTAATTTTCAGAATTTCTAAATCATGGAAAAACCCTAAATTTTGAGCAACTTTGCAAAATCGAAAATTAGAGCTTGGGAACATCATTGATGCTTCAAAATGATCAAAATACAACTAAGAGAAAGTTTGAATTCGTTTTATAGCAAAAAAATCCAATTTAAATCCCAAAATCATCAAATTGAATGCTTGAATTTGTTAGGGCCTTACCTAGGTTGGTGCTTTGTTCTTCACTCTTAATTTTTTCCTTATGTGGTGTGAGCATGCATGGATCTTCCTCTCACTTGTGTAAAATCAGTAGCAAAATCAGCTTTGATTTCTTTGTTGAAGACATGCAAATGAAAAACAAAAATGAAGTGTTGTTTATATACTTGTGTATTTCATCAAGTGTGTATTCACTTATCTCCTCAAGATCTAATGGTCCTTATGGATTTCTACTCATCCATTAATTTAGCCAACTAACTCACTTAGTTGACTTAAGTGTCATGGGACTATGAGCTAGTGTGTATCTCGAGACAAATAAATGTTTCTCAATTTTTTTGTTGCAACTATAAGACTTCTAATTTGATCTACTTAATGTACATACCATAGGCTATGTAATAATTTATTCAAATCACATAAAATGAAATGTTACTTACCATATGACTAACTACCTGGTCCCCCGACTCGCACACAACTCGAGGCGCGTCTCGACACGTATAACTGCATGAACCAACTTAAATTAGTCTACACATTTATATAACACTAGGCATACACCACAACAAATATAAAATATGCCTCGACCATGTGCCTCGGTTGGTGTGCGTATCTCACACGGGTTCCACGTCACGGGTCGATGATCCTGATTAAGAAAATTAATTAAAGGTTAGAAATTCGGGCCGTGACACAGAACCACCTTAACTGCATTCCTATGTCATACCCATTCAATTGTGAAGGTATGCGACTATGTAATTTGTCTTTGTGTTTGTCATAAACACAACGACATGCATACCACGTTTCCACACATACCTTTTGATGCTATCCATTCATGTCTATTCAATTTGGTGATTAACACCAGCATTAAGTCTATATTCATCCCGTGTCATCCAAGTACTATGCATGTATAACATCATATTTTTTCAACCAAAACATGGCATAGATGGATACATCGATTGACTTAATTAGTATATTCAGTTTATAAAATCTGAACTACATTAACTTAATCTAGACATGATATCACAATTAATAATGATCTAATTGTGATAAAATCTTCTTATGGTATGCCACCAATAATATAATCTAAGTGCATACATATGTACACTTTTTTTTCTTCAGGAAACGTAATTAAAGATTGCTATTAACCAGGAAAAAATCTTGTTGGGGGTTAGCCCAAATACAACTTTGGTGCTCATAGAGAGCCTTTTTAGCTAGAACATCAGTTTTGCTATTGTGAGTTTTGGAGACATAACAGAAATGTAATGGGTTTGTGCCCTTGACAAGATGTCGAATGTCATGTATGATGGGGTCGAGATCACAGCTTATGGTGGATGCAGCATTCAGCGAATCAATAACAAATTTTGCATCTGAGTTGATCACCTCTAGACCAAAATAATCACCACAATTTTGAATGGTTGACAATATAGTTTGTCCCTCTGCAACCTCCACTGATGGTGAGTGTGGCGGACCTAGTTCTACAAACCTAAAACTGGACCCCGTCCGGCCTAAACTTACATAAAACCCGAGTCCCTCTTGCGTAGTCAACGCAAATCTAGTCAGCCTTACCTTACATTTTTCCATTTACTAAATAATTTAAATGAGAGTTATTAATATTAGTGGCTTATTCAGGTATAAACAGAAACATTTAACATCTCCAACTAATATAACAACCTCAAGACAGAAGTTAGGATAACCTAGAAATGTGGAAACCCAACAAATATATACATTATTACCAAAAGTCATATCACTGAAGAGAATGTCATCATATTCATTTTCCAAAACCCGATTTCAAAACATATAATTATAGTAATACAAAATTAAACCTATGTAGAGTCCAAAGGTAGTACAATTATGTTGTCTTCAAAGCAAATCACCAAGCTAATGAGCTTTCCTTTTGCTCGACTAAGGATTTGCACTCACTCAAACACAAGAATGATGAGTCTCAGGTAAGTAACGCAAAGCAGGATGTTTATAGTATTTCAAAAGTAAATAAACAGTGTATATTCATGCCGATATAAATAAAAGTATAAGAAATGCATGAATAAATAAAGACTGAAAATAAATCTGAATCAATCAAAAATGAGTGTCTAGGAATACAAAGGAAAGGCGCAAGTAGTCCCAACCAAAGGTCGTTTGAGCCAAGGAATAAAATACCCCATATAAATTGGAGTTTAGGACTTGATCTATCATATAATCCTAAATCCTCGCGAATGTAAAATTCTTCAACAATCTAATGAAGTAATTCTCACTCCGTATATAGGAACCAAAAGATCAGCTCGTGTATATCAAGTTCCCAAAATAGTAATAACGTGCATCCCAAGTTCCTGGCCTCTGATTTATGCACCAGCTTAACCCATCACTTTAAAGGATCACATTGACTCACTTGCCCTTGGACCACTCAACAAAATAGAATTCCAAAACACTATAAAGCAATAACAATAATCCTATCAAAAAAATAAAGCAATAACAATAAGAAATTAAAGCTCAAAGAAATAATTGTAAATTTCTCCACTGGTTTACTTACCTATGTCCAACATTACTATCCTCAAGTCGCGCCAACAAACACCACAACACCACTCGATACTAACTTTCAATTATTTCCACAGCCTTTGGAGTCAATTTAAATTGAAACCAATATTCAACTCATCTAAAATCTCAATATAAATCAATATCAACAGCAAAAATATCTTCAAAACTGTTATCAACTAAGTTGCATCACTTTAAATCACAAAAACCCTATCCCACACCGGTGGAATTTATCTCAAATTGACTCAAATCAACTCAATACGTCAATTCACAACAATTGATACCAATTCCTATGAAAACCCCATGAAAGAAATTGAAAAATCATAAGATTTCTAATTGAATTGAGGATAAACACTCTGAATTCAGATTTTACCAAATTCCATGTTGAATCCCTCATTTCCTCCACGATTACTTGGCTCAAACTGACTGTTTTGTGGAGAGAAACTGAATGAAAATCAGACGTACTGAGCTCAGCGTGCAAAAACCCGAACGAAGAGGGTTTCATTCTAACGAACAAATCGTTCTAATCGAAATGAAATCAATCAATTTTTTTTTCATATATATATAAACCCTAAGTTGCTTGTCAGCAGTTTAATTTCTCTTTATTTATTAGTTACCATAAATTTCTATTTTGACGGTTTTTAACATTTGGTGCCCGTTTTGAATCCAACTTTTCACTAAATTGAGCTAAACTCTCAACAAAACAGTCTATCTTCATAAAACACCCATAACACTAATCTTTGTCACACCAAAACCCCATATGTCTTAACTTTATCCATGACATACCAGCCTCTCATGGACCAATTTTCTTACCATACTTAACCAAATTTGGCGTACCACATTTCAATCATTATATTTTGTCAGTGTTTCTATTCAATTTGTCCTCTAGACAACTAAATACCCAACCACAGTTCGCCCCAAATCCCGAAAATTGCATTTCCTCGAGCCGAACCCATTTCTCTGCGTCAATGCTCTCACTCAAACGCCCTCACATGTTTGAAACATTGGAATCTAAATTCGGGTAAATAAAATAATAATACAAACACCGAATAAAAATAACATACCTCGGTATCAACTACCGAGAATTGTTCACATGTATCATGACAAGAGGTCTATGTATGACCTAAAATGACACGTAGCACGAGTTAGATTTTAGGGTCATTACAGTCTTCCCAACTTACAAGAATTTCGTCCTCAAAATTAAAACGAAATTAAGGGAAAGCCTTACCAAACTTAAAAAAGGTAGGGAAAGTACTCGTGTATATATGACTTGAGTTCCCACGTCAGTTCCTCGTCTCCGTGGTGCTGCCATTTGACAAGAACTGATGGAACTTTTTTATTCCTTAAAACCTTCACCTTCCGGTCCATGATCTGAATTGGTTGCTCGTCATAAGTGATATCCTCCCTCAAATCTATTTGGCTCAAGTCCACCATCGGTCATCTGCCCCCTTCGACTTATCTAGTCGAGGCATTGACACATGAAATATTGGGTGGATCCCTGATAACTGAGGTGGCAACTCCAACTTATAAGCAACTCTACCTATCTACTTCCCAATTCAAAATGAACCAATAAATTTAGGCGCAAGTTTTCCTCTCATCTGAAACCTCTTATGACTCTTCATCGGAGATACCTTTAGATATACATAGTCTTCAACCCGATATTCTAACTCCCCGTGATATAGATCATAATACTTCTTTTGCCTGTTCTGCGCACCATTCAACCTCAATCTGATCAGACGTATCTTCTCTGTGTGATCCACTATAAGCTCAGGCCCAATCGCTGCCACATCCTCTGGCTCAGGCCAACAAGATGGAGATCTACATGATCTCCCGTACAATGCCTCAAATGGTACCATACCAATACTTGCCTGATAACTATTATTATAAGCAAATTCACACAAATGAAGATATCCCTCCCATGATCCACCATACTCTAACACACACGTGCTCAATATATCCTCAAAAAATTGGATCAGTCTCTATAACTCTCCATCAGTCTATGGATGATAGGCGATACTGAGATCCTATCGCGTACCAAACTGTGCCTGCATGCTCGGCCAGATATGATATGTAAACCGTGGCTCTCTATCAAGCACAATCGATAATGGAACACCATGCAGTCGTACAATCTCTTTCTCATACAAAATCGCCAGCCTATCCACTTGGTGTGTGGTTGAAATAGGTATAAAGTGCCTACACTTCGTCAACCTATCCACAATCACCCAAATACTATCATGTGTGCAATGAGATCAAGGTAACCCACTGACCAAATCCATGGCAATATGCTCCCATTTTTCGCCTAGGAATAGGAAGTGGTTGAAATAACCCTCAAGCCTGCGATGCTCAGCCTTAACTCGCTGATAAATATCACACCCTCTAATATAATTAGAAACATCAGTTTTCATCCCTGGCCACCAAAAGAGACAACGCACATCAATATACATCTTGGTTCTGCTAGGATGAACCGTAAAACGTGAGCGGTGTGCCTCATAAAGTATCTCATCGTGTAGATCAACCACAAATGGAATCCATAGTCGCCCTCTAAATCTTAGGCATGATTCTGTCGATTGACTCCAATTTGGATGACATGGACTCTCAGCAAATTCCAAAAATCGTCCATACTCCTCATCCTTCTGCTGACCATCAAGTACACACTGAAAAGAAACAGTCTGAGTCCTCATCTGCCCACAAATCAACACCCTAAAATCGGTCGGAATGTCAACAGAATACATCATCAAGACCGCCTTGAGTAACCCGTACTCGTGTGTCATATGGAAAGTAATAGTCTCTGAGTCCACCCCTCTACGGCTTAATGCATCAACAACAACATTAGCATTCCCTGACTGATACTCCAAAGAGAAATCATAATCCTTGAGGAATTCAAGCCAACGTCTCTGTTTCATATTCAGGTCCTTCTGAGTAAATAGATATTTCAAACTTTTATAGTCAATAAACAACACAAATCTCTCCCCATAGAGATAGTGACGCCAAATTTTTACTGCAAACACCACTGCCACCAACTCCAAGTCATATGTAGGATAATTCTTCTCGTGAACCTTCAGCTGTCTGAATGTATAGGCAATAACCCTACCTTCCTGCATCAATATACAGCCTAAACCGACCTTAGAAGCATCGTTGTTCACCTCAAAGCCTTCCTTGACTCAGGTGACACTAAAACTGGTGCAGTAGTCAAACGTCCCTTCAAAGTCAAGAACGCCAGCTTACAATCATTATTCCACTAAAAATGCACGTTCTTCTTTATCAATTGCATCATAGGAACCGCAATATTCGAGAAGTCTTTCACAAAACGCCGATAATGTCTTGCCAAGACAAGAAAACTGTAGATATCTGACACTGATCTCGGTATAGGCCAATCAGTAACAGCTCTGACCTTAGCAGGGTCCACTAACACTCCGTTAGTCTCGACGATGTGTCTAAGAAATTTGACCTGTGCAAGCCAAAATTCGCACTTACTAAGCGAACAATCTATGCTCCCTCGGTAACTGCAAATTATTTCTGAGGTGTTTCTCATGATCTTCACGAGTCTTAGAATAGATCAAGATGTCTTCAATAAACACTATGACGAATCTATTCAAATACTGTCTCAACACTCGATGCATCAAATTCATAAACATTACTGGCACATTAGTCAGTCCAAATGATTTATAGTCATGCCCTTATCGAGTATGAAAAATAGTCTTCTCCCTATCTTCCGCTCTAATCCTCAGTTGATGATACCCATATCTCAAATCTATATTTGAGAACCACTGTGCTCCTATCAGCTGATCGAACAAGTCATCAATAAGAGGAAGTGGATTCTTATTCTTCATTATTACCTGATTTAACTGTCTATATTCAATACATAATCGAAGACTACAGTCTTTCTTTTTCACAAATAAGATCGGTGCTCCCCATGGTGACATGCTAGGATAAATAAATCCCAACTCTAACAGCTCATCCAGTTGTGATCTCAGTTCCTCTAACTCTTTTAGAGCCATACAGTACGCTGGAATGGATATCGGTTTGGTACCCAGAACCAAATCGATAATGAAATCAATCTCTTTAGGTGGTGGTAAACCTAGTGGTTTCGCTAGAAATACGTCGGAAAATTCACATACTACAGGTAAATCCTCTAACCTAGTCTCGACTTTCCCTTTCGTACCCCAAATACTAGCAAAAGTCTCCAACTCACTAGTAAAAGCTACCCTGCCTATGGTAAGTGGCAACCTAGTCAAAGTTCCCTAAAAACTAAACTCTGGATACTCGAGAATCTGGAAGACAACTCTCTTGCTAAAGCAATGGATCTGTGCATGATATGCACCCAACTAATCCATTCCCAACAATGCATCAAACTTCAGGAACTCCAACACTCTTAGGTCTGTAGGTAAGATATGACCCCTTATTTTTACCGAACAGTCAACACATACCAAGTTTAGATAAATCTTATCCCCAGCAGCAGTGTTAAGGATTGAGGGTCGTTCTAGTCTCATAGGTTTCAAACCCAATATATCAACCATGCGACCCGAAATAAATGATACTATAGAACCAGAATCAAACATAGTATGCATAAAATGACCACAAATATAAACCGTAGCAGTCTGATCTGGCGCAGCAACAGTATGAACCGCCTCCCAACCTTGTTGCGACTGTCATTTGCCCAATCGTAGACAAGAACTAATTAAATGAACCATCTGGCCATACTCAAAATAAGCCCCCCGAGAGCCTGCAATAAATGAAACATTCTGGTCCTATCTCTGAGACTGATCAAAACTCTGACCCTGGTCATATCTACCACTCGGTCTACATCTGCCCTGACCACCTCCTCTACTATCAGTCCTCTTATACAGCTGTCTTTGAGGACCTAATGCTACTGTCTGTTGTATTGTTCTAACATAACTACGTATTGGAGCAGGTGACACAACAGTAGTAGAAGGTGAAGATGCAACAAATGCTACACTTTGTGCTCGCCTTCCTTGAAACCATAGTGTCAGTCTTTTCCCTCTCATGTTACCTACAAAACGACCTCCAGTTTGAACTGATGCTGATGGTGTAACCTGAAACCTGGCCTAGATACCCACAAATAACTCACTAGCCATCGCTCTATCATAGGCCTCCTGTAAAGTCTTCGGAGTTGTAATGACCACCACATATCCAATAGGAACCAATAGACCATAAACAAAATAGTACACCTGATTAACATTAGTGTCCGCTATGCCGTTATAATACTCCATCAATCTCAGGTACTGACCTATATACTGCATCACTGACTTGCCAGTTGCCTGTCTAATATTATGGAACTCAGTCCTCTTCACGTTCCGGACTGCAGGAAGAATGTATTTCTCATTAAACTTCTCCTTAAACTCGGCCCAGTCCTTGGGCTTACCCTTCGTAGCAACCATGCTATGCTACCAAGCATTCTGCCTCACCTGAACATCTCCTAAAACTCTGAGTGAGTCTTGAGGTGATCAACAATCGCAATCCGCAACGAAAACGATTTCACAATTAGGACATAGCTATCGATAATAGTATATACAATACATCAAATAGCTCATAGTCCAATTTTAAATTCCCCAACTCTCCTCACTTCCCAACTAAGATTTAAGTCAGGATCATAGGGTTCCAGTCTAAGTTCAACCATTATCCTAACTTCCGCTTACTATGTCTTAATAGTTTGATTTAATCAAGAGTCAAGTTCTATCAACTTAGCTCTGATACCAACTGTGATGGCCTTAGTTCCACAAACCTAAAACTGGACCCCGTCGGGCCTAGACTTACGTAAACCCCGAGTTCCCCTCACGCAGTCAACGCAAATCTACTCAGTCTTACCTTACTTTTTCCCATTTACTAACTAATTTAAGTGAGAGTTATTAATATTAGTAAGTTATTAGAGATAAGCGGAAGCATTTAACATCTCCAACTAATATAACAATCTCACGACATAAGTTAGGATAACCTAGAAATGTAGAAACCCAGCAAATATATACATCATTTCTAAAAGTCATATCACCGGAGAGAATATCATCATATCCATGCCCAGGATCTCTCATTTCTCAAAACTCGGTTTCAAAACATATAATTATAGTAATACAAAATCAAACCTATGTCGAGTCCAGAGATAGAACAATTCCGCTATCCTCAAAGCAAATCACCAAGCTTGTAAGCTTTCCTTTTATTCGATTGTGGATCCACACTCAATCAAACACAAGAATGACGAGTCCCAGGTAAGTAACGCCAAGCAGGATATTTACAGTATTTCAAAAGTAAATAAACAGTCTATATTCGTACTGATAGAAATAAAAGTACAAGGAATGCATGAATAAATAAAGACTAAAAATAAATTTGAATCAATTGAAAATGAGTGTCCAGGAATAAAAAGGAAAGGCGCAAGTAGTCCTAACCAAAGGTCGTTAGAGACAAGGAATAAAATACCCCATATAACTCGGAGTTTAAAACGTGATCTATCACATAATCCTAAATCCACGCGAATGTAGAATTCTTCAACAATCTAGTAAAGTAATTCCCACTCCGTATATAGGAACTAAAAGATCAGCTCGTGTATATCAAGTTCCCAAAATAATAATAACGTGCAACCCAAGTTTCTAGCCTCTAGTTTATACACCAGCTTAACCCATTACTTTAAAGAATCACGTTTACTCGCTTGCCCTTGGATCACTCAACATAATAGAATTCCAAAATAGGATAGAGCAATAACAATAAGAAATTAAAGCTCAAAGAAATAATTATAAATTTCCCTACTGGTTTACTTACCTGTGTCTAACGTTACTACGCACTCGCACGTTTCCAATAACTACCATGCATACCCAATTATTATATGGTCAAGCTTCAAGTGAAATCAAATCACGAAACATCATGAAAACTTCGACCAAAGTAAACTCGAGAGCTAGTTCCAAAAATAATTATTTATAACTTTAATTAGCTAACTTGGGGTAACTTTTTAACCTTGAAAACCTCAATATTTGTCATACTGACCAAAAAAAAACTTGTAGTACACATTTCGTAATTTCCATAGACTCCAAGAACACTCAAATCAGATAAAAAATAGAGGAGTTATGATTTTTCCCATATGGCCTGTTAACAATACAAACTTTATTTGTTTTTGTAACGGCCCGTTATTTATTAACGCCGTTATTTTAATTAATTTCATATTATGATGCCAGCTCGGACGACACGTGGAAGCCGCGGAAAGACTAGGCATGACCTGGACCTAGGGAATGACTACGTACTGTTGTTTTCTTGAATTCGGTGATATCTTAATATTTATTATTATATTAATGTATTATCCATCACCGGTGTATATATATAATTACTTGTCGGGCGAGGTTGAGAGTCGAGGGTTTTGTGTCGTAGAACACACCAACGTGGGGGTACGGTAGCCGTGAGGCCGGGTGTTGGAGTTAGGATAGAAAATCATAACATGACTATAGTTAGGATTTGATAAATGAGATTTAAATAAAACCTTAGACTAAGTCATAGTGAATCAATTAGGTACACTAAGTGTAAGACCGCCTCGGGGTGCGTGCCGAACACGAGGCACGAGGTGCCGAGTAGTCGGGAAGTTAGTGTGACCCTATTTACCATTTTATGGAATTTATTGATGACTAGAATTGGTTATATAAGTTGAATCAATTTGGAAATAAATAAGTCCTATAGTTGTAGCTAATCAAATCAACATACCTAAGATGGTTCTCGAGATGCACAACAGGGAGATTCAAGATAGATTTTGTTATGATAAGGTGTCCAGAAATTGGGTGACACAGGCTTGACAAGGACTGTCCGATTAACCACGAAATGCGTGTGAACGCCAGATTAAAACACAACATATAAATATCGATCGACAGGTGGAGAACATGCAAATTTGAGATTTTTTCTTTCTGAGCTTGGAGAGGTGAGATCAGAGCTGGAGTGAGGAAGAAAAGGAGAATTTGGCATTCCAACAACAGAATCTAAGGTAATTTGTTCATCAAATCTAGATATTTTGTGAAAATTTGATGATTGTGGAGTATGTTGGGGTTCAAACTAATTTTTGAGAATTCATCTCTGTTTTTGGTGGATTTATTACTATTGAGGATTAGTTTGATGAATTACCTGAGTTTGAATTAAGTTTGTGGAAAATTGAGGGAATTTGGTGATTTCGAAATTTACAACATGCACACTTTAGATTTTCGGTTTTGAGTGAATTACTTGTTTAATGGGTGTTTTGAAGAGGAATTTGATGCTATTGAAGTGTGTGTGTTGTTGTATGATGTTGTGATGCGTTTATGGACTAGAAAAACCAGAAATTCGTTTCTTGAAAATTCTGGGCAGCGTGCAATTAGCGCGCTAGGTGATGAATACTAGCGCGCTAATCATGCTGGGGAAGATGTTGAACAGTGCCGAAAATCAATTAGCACGCTAATTGATTTGACTAGCGTACTAATTCCCCATGAACTTTAAATTAAAATATGAAATTGAACCTAACTGATTATAAATCTAATTAATTGACCAATAAACCCCGGAATTAGGTCTTAGGAATCACGGGATAATAGTTGGAGTCAGGGACTAGTCGGGGGTCGAACCAGGGGTATTTTTCAGGATTTTTTAGCGCAGTTTGAGGTACGTAAAGCCCAACTGAACACCACTATTGCATTTACTTATTGTTATTTCATTTAAGCTATAAATTATTGATAATCTACGAGTCCATTCTTATTGGGACAGTTGAGTTTTCTCGTTTATGTATCTGGGGGGTTGTGTGGTCGCTTGTTAGGTGTGTGGTCTAAGACACAGTCGTAGGGTCGATGGTGTAGTCCACGACAGGGCTCTTGGTCCTCAGTACACATCTTGGATAGCTGGTTCACACCTGTTTGTGTATCTTTATGTTTATATTCATGCGATGAGCTTTAAGCAGTTGTCTGCATTTATTCTTCTTTCCGCATGTTTATTTAACTCTATCTTTTTATTGTCATTTACATTCTTTAATTATAATGCACGGTGGTTTTCCTTGGGATTTTACTTACTGGGCTCGTCATCTGCCTTTTGTAATGGCTGAGAGCAGATCCTAGTAGTAGCCGGGGTAAGGGGATTCTCGGCGATTACATCTGACTTACCTACGCCGAGGCCAGATGGTACGTATGTAGCTAGTTATATTTTGATATTTTGTATTATCTATCTTAGTACTAGCCGAGGTAAGGGGATTCTCGGCGATTACATCTGACTTACCTACGCCTAGGCCAGCTAGTACGAGTGTAGCTAGTTATATTTTGATATTTTGTATTATCTTTTGGAGTTGGGAGACTATAATTCACACCTGTACCTGTATTATATTTTGTATTATCTTTTGGAGTTGGGAGACTGTTATAGTTGATCGCCTATATGTACAGTACTGCCGGGATTTCCATTATAGGCTGAGTATTAAAACTTATATGTTCTTTTTAAAATGTCAAGACTTCCGCTGTTATTAGTCATAAATGATAATTTGCTTATTGTTAAATCTAAACCTATATGTAAACTAATGAACCAATTGACAAGACACGCCAAGGTGTGGGATAAGTGATGAGCATGGGTGACGTGGCCAAGCTTCAGGTGATGAAGCAGGGAAGTATCTATCCACAGCGTGGCCTGGGTATTTGGGGTCATTACATTTTGGTATCAAAGCGAGAGTTCGAGGAACTTTGGATAAAACTGGTCAAGAACATAAACTTTAAATAAAATTAGATGTGGAAACCCGATGAATTGCCTAGAACTTTTAGTTGGGAAGCAATGGAAGCGGGTAGAGTTAGGAGTGTTATGTGATATATGTATTGTTGTATTTATATATACTATACGCATACATATATTGGGAACTGATCCGGATACGAAAATCAATGCAGACCACTATGGACGAACAGGCTCCTACTACTATCCCTCCGACTACTCAACAGGAGGTTGGGGAGACCAGTGATCACACCATTAGAGAGGTAGCTGAGCTGCGAGCCATGGTGCAAAGAGTTACGGATCAACAGTTATTACAGCAGGCACAAATGGTAGAGCTTATGGAATTTATACGAGGTTCGAGGATACCTGCAGTGGCATCGACTACGGAGTTAGTTACACCTACCACTCCAACCGCGTTAGCACCAGTAGTTGACATACAGGCAACAGGGACTAAGACATTGATAGAGAGAGCTGAGCCTGTTGTGGTACCAGCAGATACCGCCGAGGTGATGCCTACTACTACAGAGCAGCAGGTAGTTGTTTCGACCGCCAGGAGCAAGATGTCAAAGGCAGCGAAGATGGTGATAGATTTTGTGAGGTTCAACCCAGCTACTTTATGGGGGTTAGTGATCCAAAGGTTGTGGGGCATTGGTTGATGACACACAAACGACTAAACCAGTTGTTAGAAGTACCAGAGGCAGACCAGACGCGTATTTCGAGGTACTGTTTGATAGGCCAGACAGCAGTTTGGTAGACGACCTACACTGATACTCATTTTGCACCGTCTACGCGGGTAGAGTTTCGACAGTTATTTCTTGATGAGTATATTCCCACCGAGGTGCAGTTGAGGCTTAGAAAGCTGATCCTGGCATTGAGACAGGGTACCATGACAGTATCACAGTACATGGATAGATTCAGGTACCTTATGATGTATGTCATGGACTTGGTGAACACGGAGAGACTCTAGATCTATTATTTCATCAGGGGATTGGATGAGAGGATTGGTGATGTGATTGTGGCGAGTGGAGCTGAGACTTTACAGGCTATTTATGATAGAGCATTGGCTCGCGAGACATACCTACGACATAGGGGTGAGCTGATGGACAGGTCTGGGCAGAGCTTTCGGTCTGATAACAGGCCGAAGAGTCAGAGGGATAAGTCTGACAGACAGAGGCAGGATCAGGGTCGACGAGATAGGTGTCCTGAGCAACGGAGAGGAGATGAGAGGCAGGTGGTGTATGCTACTACATCTGCACCTGTCGAGTAGCAGCGACAGCAGTCGCAGCAGCAATAACAGGACAGGGATCAATGTGGACGTAACAGGGGTTAGAGGGACCGGGGTCAGGGTTAGAGATTTAATGATAGACAAATTGGGAGGTGAGAGACGCGGAAATGTTTTAGGTGCGGTCAGAGAAGACACTTGAGGTTTTGAATGCAGAGCACCATCGCCACGACGGGATTAGGGTCAGGACAGGGACAGAGTGCATGCAGTGGCCCAGCCAGACATAGGAGCTACCAGGCAACTAGTCGAGGGTATGTTATCTATTCACAGTAGACTCATACATGCCATGTTTGATTCAGGCAGTACATTATCTTTTATTGTTGGATGCTTAGTTGGGGAGTTAGGGTTAGTCACACACACACACTTGAGACCCATCTTGTCCTCAGCACGGCTACTGGGGATAAGATTTACCCTAACCGGATCGTTCAGGATGTCATGATTGAGGTTGCCGGACATCAGTTGCCAGCTGATCTACAAGTTTTGGAGTACCTAGAATTTGGCGCACTCTTTGGGATAGATTGGCTGTCGGCTTACCATGCACGGATAGACTGTTTCGGGAAGAGGGTAGAGTTTAGTATACCGGGTTTGCCAAACTTTTCATTGAGTGGGACCGCGTCTGAGTTACCAATTATGAGAGGTAGATTAGCGACTACCCAGGAGATGGAGGAGTTTGCAGCGATTGTTGAGCTCGAGACTAGAGTACCTGTTAGGATTGAGGATGTACCAGTAGTCCAAGATTTTTCGACGTCCTTCCAGATGATTTACCCGGATTACCACCACCACGGGCGATAGAATTCATCATAGAGTTGATACCAGGGATACAGCCTATATCTTACAGAACTTACCGGATGTCACCGATGGAGCAGGAGGAGGTCAGGAGACAGTTAAAGGATTTGTTGGTGAAGGGATTCATTTATCCAAGTATGTCACCGTGGGGAACACCAGTGTTATTTGTAAGGAAGAAGGATGGATCGATGAGGATGTATGTAAACTACCGAAAGCTAAATCAGGTGACAATTAAGAATCGTTACCCGCTTCCGAGGATCGATGATTTGTTTAACTAGCTGACGGGTGCACAGTTCTTCTCGAAGATCAATTTACACTCGGGATATCACCAGTTGTGGATTCGAGAAGAAGACATCAAGAAGACTGCTTTTAGTACCAGATACAGGTTATTCGAGTTTACGGTATTACCGTTTGGGTTGACGAACGCTCCAGCAGTTTTCATGGATCTGATGCACCAAGTGCTGAGACCCTACTTGGACCAATATGTGATAGTCTTTATCGATGACATATTGATATACAATCGGACGCGAGAGGATCACGAGAGTCATCTCCGATCAGTCCTGACGACGTTGAGGGAGCATCGACTGTATGTGAAATTTGGTAAGTGTGAATTTTGGATGAGGGAGGTGAAGTTTTTGGGACATGTTATCAGCGGTCAGGGCATCTCTGTTGAAGGAGACAAGATTAAAGCGGTGATCGACTGGAAGACACTAGAGACTATTTCTGAGATACAAAGTTTCTTGGGTTTAGTAGGATACTACCGTCGATTTGTACAAGATTTTCCACGATTGTAGCACCGATAACGAGGTTGACAAATAAGGATGTCCCTTTTGAGTGGTCTGAGGAGTGTGAGTGAGCATTTCTAGAGTTGAAGAAGAGATTGACTTCTACATTAGTGTTGACATTACCTGAGCCAGGGAAGAGTTTGACAGTTTACACTGATGCTTCAGGGACTGGACTGGGATGTGTTCTGATGCAGGAGGGACGACCAGTGGCTTACTTATCCAGGCGATTGCGACCACATGAGTGTAATTACCCCGTACACGATTTGGACTTAGCAGCAGTTGTTTTTGCGCTAAAGGCTTGGAGACACTACCTGTATGGAGAGAAGTTTGTCCTTTACACTGATCATCAGAGTCTATGCTACCACTTCACACAGAGAAATCTTAATATGCGTCAGAGGAGATGGTCAGAGTTGTTGAAAGACTATAACTGTAACGGCCCAGCTTACCCCGCAAGGCACGCCAACTGGTATCGCTAGTCACAGGCAGTGTGGGCACCCTCAGGTCTCTTCCACACCATTTGTGTCCTCCCCCCACGTGACCCACGCCTCACGAGAGAGACCTGCGGGTACTCGTGGGGGGGACACGGATGGTGTGGGCCGGGTGCCCACACTACCTGTGCGGTCCAATTGGCATTTCTTGCGGGGCAGACTGGACCGTTACATTGACTTCATAATCGAGTATCATCCTGGTAAGGCCAATGTAGTGGCTGACGCTTTGAGTAGATGCGGAGTTGACAATCAGAGCGGTACACCACTTATAGGACTGTTGGAGGCAACATCAGTTATGAGCATGTCAGACATTGCAGCTACGTACGATGTCTAGATTTTTTGTCAGATGAGAGTACCGACAATGTCACTAGAGTGGGTATCAGAGTGTCAGAGGACTGATGGGCTTTATGAGCGGTTCATTGGATTGGCACGGGATCCCGAGTGCACTGATTGGACAAAGATAGCGGATCGATGCTTGCGGCACAGAGGTCGACTTTGGGTATCAGTAGTGCCAGAGATCGGAGATAGTATATCAGAGGATGCTCACTGGTCGCGTTATACAATTCATCTGGGCAAAACCAAGATGTACCACAATTTACGGTGATTATTTTGGTGGCATGAGATGAAGGCTGATGTGGGAGAGTATGTTCGGGGGTGTCATATATGTCAGCAGGTGAAGGCGGAGCACAGGCAACGAGGTGGATTGTTGTAGCCGTTACCCATTCCTCAGTGGAAATGGGAACACCTTACCATGGATTTTGTCAGTAGATTACAGCAGACGTCCAGGCGACACGATGCAATTTCGGTAGTGATTGACAGACTGACAAAATTGGCGCACTTCATACCAGTTTCGATGCGATACACATTTCCTCAATTGAGCAGACTATTCGAGCAGGAGATTGTGAGATTGCATGAGGTGCCGGTATCCATTCTAGCCGACAGGGATCCCAGGTTCACTTCGAGGTTCTAAGGAGTGATGCAGGAGAAGTTTGGCACTAGGTTGCAGTTCAGCATGGCTTATCATCCTCAGACAGATGGCCAGTCAGAGAGATTGATACGAATTTTAGAAGATATGTAGAGGGCTTGCATTCTGCAGTTTGGAGGTTCGTGGGAGGACTACTTACCACTGTGTGAGTTCGCCGACAACAACAGCTATCAGGCTAGTATCGGGATGCCGCCATTAGAGGCACTGTATGGGAGGCCCTACAAGTCACCAGCGTATTACAGTTACGATAGGGCCGGAGATAGTTGTTGATCACACAGAGAAGATTCGACAGATTCGTTAGAGGCTTCGAGTGGCGCAGAACAGGCAGAAGAAATACGCGGATAGATACCACAAGAGTCTGAGATACGAGGTTGGCGATATGGTTTATTTGAAGGTTTCTCCTTGGAAGGTGTGGCGGCCCCAAATTCCACATTGGTCCGCCACGGGAGGCCACGCGGGCCCACAACTGTCCACGTCACCGCCAGTTGTGTCCC
The DNA here is from genome assembly GCA_039657345.1 of Stephania japonica. NCBI lineage: Eukaryota > Viridiplantae > Streptophyta > Magnoliopsida > Ranunculales > Menispermaceae > Stephania > Stephania japonica. The sequence goes on from CM077559.1 coordinate 42,672,789, forward strand.
ATGCCCAATTATCCTTTATCGATCAATTCTTATTAAATTTGATTCAATTAATATCACATAATCTCACGTTAGCAGTGGAAACTCAAATGGACAACATAAAGATTTATCTTGTATATTATGAACCAAAGCCTAAGTGGAAACCATATCAACTGTACATTATATACATATCATCTAAGAATCCTCAAAATATCAAAATGTACAACCTGTCTCTCAAACCCAAAACCCAATATAAAACGAGTAAACTTAAACATACGTACGAGAAGGGCTAGCGCGGTCAATCAATATAATCCTTAAGTTTGCCCTTTCCCCGGCTCGTACTAGGATCTGCACTCACCATCACAAAAAGACAGGATGACGAGTCCAGAGTGAGTAATCCCAAGGAAATTCACCAAGTAATTACGGAAATAAAAGTACTGGAATTGAAAATACTATAATTTAAACATGCGGAACAAGAGAAATACAAACAACTGTAAAAAGGAACATCGCATGCATAAATATAGTGATGAAACAAAGTACGTGCACATAAAAATCAGACCAAGTCATACTTCGGGTTTCCTCCTCAGGCACCGACCGTAAACACACCAATGGGTTGGTCCTGGACCCTCTAGGTGGTCGGCGTAGACCCACGACGCACCCACACAAGCCTACCATACCCGGGTAGCCTATTCACCGACGTATGCCTAGACAAGTGCTATGACTCAGTGGACTCTATGGCCGTAACGAATAAGCACCAGGTGGGGAGTGATCTCAACACCGTAAAGACACCAGGTAGGAGTACACTCCACTACCGTAAAGTCACCAGGTGAGAGTACTCAACCACCGTAAAGCAATAATGAAATGGAGTAGAGAATAAATGGAACGGAATTCATATAAATCAAACAGTAAATACTTAAAGTGAAGTTTAATTGGGATACTACACACCTCAATTCGCACTCCTCGTCCCACAAGTTAAATCCCCAGCTCGATTCCTTCAATTCCCCGATAATTCTCCTGATCTGATTCATGACTAAACCCCGACTCCAATTACTATTTCAAGACTCCTGGAATTCACTTATGAGGGTTATTAGTCAATTAATGGGTTTATAATGTTGTTTAGACTCATTTCTCCATTTTCTAATTTTTGAGTTCCAGTGAGCTATTAGCGCACTAATGAGATGAATTAGCGCGCTAATTCATCTAAGTCACTGTTCATCGTTTTCCAGAGGGTAATTAGCGCGCTAGGTCCACCCATTAGCGCGCTTATCGCGCTCTGTCCAGATTTTTACAGTTCAAATTTCTGAACTCCAATCACCCCATAAACCCATTCATTTGATTCCAACACCTCCAAAACTCATCATCCACCTCAGAAATATCATTTAAACACAAATTTATCAAGCTTAAACTCAAAATCCAAGAATCATCAAAATCAGATTTTTCAAACCCATTTTCAGAAAATCATCCAACACTAAAACCAATCACTAAAGCACATTCTCCACCTTTATAGCACTCAAAATATACCAATTTTTCAGCAAAAACAGTTGCTCCATACCAACCCTCGAATTTCATATCAACACCCACAAAATCACCAACAAATCAAAGAGAAATGAGAGGGAGTCACAAATCTTACCTTAGATGATATTCTTGTGCTCTCCAACACTCCAAATGACCTTCAAAAATTCCACAACCCTCACTTCCTCCTTCCACCGATTTCTCTCTTTCTTTCTCAAATTTTTCCTTCATTTGATCGGTCAAACACACATACATATATATACTTGGTTCCAATCAAGTGTGTGCACGAATCTCGAGAAGTATCCAAGGGTTCCTGATCACCCTGTGTCACTCCAACTCCATACACCTTATCTTGACACTAATGACCCTGTTGTGCATCTCGAGAATCATCCAATTGTTATTGTTTTATTCAACAACTATAGGACTTATTGATTTCCAATTGACTTAGCTTATAACAATTATCTACCCTGTTCAATAAATTCTCAAAATTTATGAGTAAACTCACCGTAGTTTCCTCGACTACTCGGCACCCCGTGCCTCGTGTCCCGTGTCCGCACGCACTCCAAGGTCATTCCTCATTCGTCAATAGACTACATTAACATACATATTGCAATGAAATTGGCTAATTTGTACATTTTCATCACAATTTACCACAACAAGCATACAAAATGGACTGTATACCTAGTTCGAGTGCGCTCCAGCCTCGCTGTGGGACCCCCGACTGTCCTCGCTGGCATCCACATCTGCAATGACGTCATAATTAATGACAATTTTAAATTGGGTCGTTACAATTCTTCCCAACTAAATTGAAATTTCGTCCCGAAATTTAAGTCCTTACTAACACTCACCAGTGAATAACTGAGGGTATCTCTGTCTCATAATCGATTCAAGCTCCCAGGTGAGTTCCTCAGTCCCGTGATGCTGCCATCGTACCAACACCTTCGGAATCTCCCTGTTCCTCAGAATTTGAATTCTACGATCCATGATCTCCATAGGTTGCTCTTCATATGAAACGTCAGGACGCACCTCAATCTGTCTAATATCCACCATAGGTCTCAGTCCTGACTTAGCTAACCTCAACATAGACACGTGAAACACTGGATGAACGCCTGCTAACTCTGCTGGCAACTCCAATCTATATGCCACTGTCCCAACACGTGCTATAACCCTGAAAGGCCCAATGTACCTTGGTGCTAGTTTCCCCTTGATCCCAAGCCTCTGATGACCTTTCCAGGGCGAAACTTTCAAATATACCAAGTCATCCACATTATAACTCAAGCCCTCAAGATACCTATCAGCGTACTTCTTCTGTCTATCTTGAGCTGCTTGCAATCTCATCCTAATTTGTCGAATCTTCTCGGTATGATCAACAACCACTTCAGGTCCAATCATTGCCACATCCTCAGGTGCTGCCCAACAAGCTGGTGACCTGCAAGTTCTACCATACAAAGCCTCAAATGGTGGCATACCAATACTCGTCTGATAGCTGTTGTTGTACGCGAACTCGCACAACGACAAATACTCTTCCCAAGCACCTCCAAACTGCAAAATGCATGCTCTAAGCATATCCTCCAATATCCGTATCAATCTCTCTGACTGACCAACTGTCTGAGGATGATAAGCCGTACTGAACTGTAGTCTCGTCCCAAACTGCTCCTGCATGCTCTCCCACAACTTCGAAGTCAACCTGGGATTTCTGTCAGACACAATAGATAGCGGTACCCCATGTAGCCTGACGATCTCTCGCTTAAAAATAATGCTCAACTGAGGAAACGAATACTTCATCGATATAGGGATGAAGTGTGCAGATTTCGTCAATCTATCAATCACAACCCACACAGCATCATGACGTCGCGCAGTCTATGGCAACCCGCTCACAAAATCCATCGTAACATGCTCCCATTTCCACTGTGGAATCAGTAGTGGCTGTAACAATCCAGCTGGTCTCCTGTGCTCGGCCTTAACCTGCTGACAAATATGACAAGCTCTCACATATGCACCCACATCGGCTTTCATCCCAGGCCACCAAAATAACCGTCGCAAATCATGATACATCTTTTTCCTGCCTGGATGAACTGTATACCGCGAACGGTGTGCATCCTCAAGAATGCTATCACGTAGTTCCTGCACCTCAGGTATCCACAACCTACCTCTGTGTCTCAAGCACTGGTCCGAACCACTAGACCAATCTGTGCAACCCAGATCCTGAGCCAGACAGCTGAAGCGAGCAAAATGTCCGTCAGCCCTTTGCCACTCAGCGACCCTCTCTAACGACACCATAGGAACACGCATCTGGCCACAGATATGAACATCAGCAAAAGCATCTGACAAACACAACACCGTCGCGACCTCCAGCAATCCATGCTCATGTGTCATCTCGCGCAAAGACACGATCGACTCTCTACACCACTCCGGCTCAATGCATCAGTAACTACATTCGCCTTCCCAGGATGGTACTCAATCGCGAAATCGTAGTCTTTCAGTAACTCGAGCCACCGTCTTTGCCGCATATTCAGATCTTTCTGAGTGAATAAATATTTCAAGCTCTGATGATCTGTGAATAACATAAACTGTTCCCCATAAAGATAATGTTGCCAAGTCTTGAGCGCAAAAACAACTGAAGCTAGCTCTAAATCATGTACTGGATAATTCTCCTCGTGGGGTCTCAATCGCCTCGATAAATATGCAACTGGGTGTCCTTCCTGCATCAACACGCATCCCAACCCAGTCCCGGAAGCATCTGTGTAGACCGAGAAGCCTTTCCCTGTCTCTGGTAGAGCCAACACTGGCGCCGAAGTCAACTTCCTCTTAAACTCTAAAAATGCTGCCTCACAGTCTTCAGACCACTCAAACTTGACATCCTTCTTGGTCAACCTCGTCATCGGCGCTGCAATCAACGAAAAATCCTGCACAAATCGTCGATAATAGCCCGCAAGCCCCAAGAAACTACGAATGTCTGCAACTGTCTCGGGTGTCTTCCAATCAATGATCGCTCGAATCTTGTCTCCATCAACAGATATTCCTTACTACCAATGACATGTCCGAGAAATTTCACCTCTCTCAGCCAAAAAGCACACTTGCTGAACTTAGCGTACAATCTGTGCTCCCTCAACGTCATCAAAACATCTCTGAGGTGTCTCTCGTGCTCCTCACGAGTCTTACTGTATATTAAGATATCATCAATGAATACAATCACATAACGATCCAAAAATGGTCGTAGTACTCGGTGCATCAAATCCATAAAGATAGCCGGCGCATTAGTCACCCCAAATGGCATGACTATGAACTCAAACAATCCATAACGCGTGCTAAACGCCGTCTTATCTATATCACTCTCCCGAATCCTCAACTGATGATAACCAGATCGTAAATCAATCTTTGAGAAAAACTTAACACCCGCCAACTGATCGAATAGATCATCAATCCTAGGAAGTGGATAACGATTTCGAATTGTCACTTGATTCAGTTTCCTGTAGTCTATGCACAACCTCAAAGAACCGTGCTTCTTAACAAATAGGACTGGTGCGCCCCAAGGAGACATACTGGGATGAATAAAACCCTTCTGTAGCAACTCCTCTAATTGGGACCTCAACTCTCCCGCTCTCGACGCCGACATCTGTACGGTCGGCTATATATCGTGTCCCCTAACCAACTCAATAATGAACTCAATCGCCCTAGGAGGTGGTAAACCCGGCAAATCGTCTGGGAACACCTCAGGAAACTCACACACTACTGGGACATCCTCTAATCTCATCTCTGGTCTCAGGTCTGACTCAACCATCGTCCTAAACACCTCCATCTCCTGTGTCGTAGCTAATCGTCCTCTAGTAATCGGTAAGTCTGACGCCGTCCCAACAAAAGTAAATACGGGAATGCCCTCAATATCAAATACTATCATCTTACCAAAACAGTCAATATGTGCGTAATACGCTGATAACCAGTCTATACCCAATAAAGCATCAAACTCTAAATACTCTAGGACACGAAAGTCGACAGGTAACTGGTGTCCCTCAATCTCTACCACACAATTTCGGCATATCCGGTTAGGGTAAATCTTGTCCCCAACAGCCGTACTGAGGACAAGATGTGGATCTAAAGTCTCAATAGATAACCCTAACTGTCCGACCCTACGTCCCGATATAAATGACAAGGTACTGACGGAATCAAATAATACATGCATGAAGACATCGCATATAGATAACATACCCTCGACGAGCTGACGAGTCGCATCACGCTCCGGCCGGCATGTACGGCGATGAGTGTAGCATTTGCATGAGCCCTCTCCCTAACTGGCTCAATCTGTGGTCGTGAGGATGAAGCTGACATCGGACAATCTCTATGTATATGTCCGACCTGATGACATCTGAAACATCGCCGTGTATCCCGCCAATCTGGCTGTGACACTATATGAACCTGAGCCCTATCATGACCTCGATATCTCTGTCCCCTACCACGACCTCCTCCATCTCGAACACGCTGTCGAGGCTGCTCAGCTGGTGCAGGTACAGTAACGTACACTACCTGCCTCTCGTCTCCTCTCTGATGCTCGGATCGTCTATCTCGTCGACCCTGATAGTCATGTCTCTGTCGATCAGATTGCTCTCTCTGTCTCTTCGGTCTTTGATCAGACCGAGAACTCTGTCCAAACCCGTCTCCAAGCTCACCCCGGTGTCGTAAATACGTCTCGCGAGCCAATGCTCTGTCAAAAACACTCTGTAGCGTCTCCGCACCGGTCGCAACTATCACCCCACCAATCCTCTCATCTAGGCCTCTAATGAAGTAGTAAATCTATAATCTCTCCATGTTAGCCACATCCATGGCATACATCATGAGATATCTGAATCGATCCATGTACTGTGACACAGACATGTTACCCTGTCGCAGTCCCAAGAACTGCTCCTCGATCATCGCACCTCTGTGGGAATATACTCATCCAAAAATAACTGTCTAAACTCTCCCTATGTCGCTGGCGTACCATGTATATCAGTATAGGTGGTCCACCAAACTGCAGCCTGAACTCTCAAACAATAGTCTGAAATACGCGCCTGATCTATCTCAGGTACCTCCAACAACTGATGTAGTCGTCTGTGAGTCATCAACCAACGTCCTGCAACCTCAGGATCGCTGACTCCTGTGAAGTACGTAGGGTATAAATCTCATGAAATCCTTCACCATCTTCGCTGCTTCTGACATCCTACTCCTAGCAGTCGAAGTCCCTACCTGCTGCTCTGCAGTGGTGGGTGTCACCACCGTAGTCTCTACTGGTACCACCACAGGCTCAACCCTCTCTATAACTGTCTCTAACCCAGCCGCCTGTGTAGCAATAGCCGGTGCTAATGCGGTCTGAGTGGTAGCAGGTGCAGCACGCTCAGCAGTCGGTGCTACTGCTGGCGTCCTCGAACTCCGAATGTACTCCATCAACTCGGCCATCGAGCCTGCTACAATAGCTGCTGCTCCTGCTGAATCAACTGCTGCTTAGTCAGCTTCTGCATCATAGCTCGCAAATCAGCTACGTCACTAGTGGTATGATCACTAGTGTAACGGTCCAATTTTCAATAGCCGTTACTGGTAACGTCGGTGCGGACGTGGAATGGCTGCAAGGACCTACGAACATCCCTAGTGAAGACGAAATTTAAGCCGAGGGAAATTAATACACACATAAAATGAATTTTAATGTGACAAAAATAGTAAATTGGTGGGCGACTAGTGACGCGCGGGGTCGTGGTCGACACGCGTGGGTGGTAGTGTAGTGTGCACGCCCGAGTACGCTCGTCGGCGCGCACAACGAAATTGTAGGCGCGAAAATATAGGCGAATATATATATATATATGTATATAAGTAATTTAAAATATATATATATATATTAAAATCAGAAAAGAATAAAAAAATTGTGAAATGACCAAAAAGGGCATTTGATGATGAAGAATGAGGATAAGAATGCAGGGGTAAAATGGTCATTTCACCCCCAAAATTGTTGATAACCACCACCGACACCCATTTTCCCCATTTTCGATCGATCGAAAGTGAAGAGAGAAGAGAAGCCGAGAGGAGAGAAGCCGAGGAGGGAGAAGGAGAGGCGACGAGCTCGTGAGGAGTCGAGGAGATCAAGGTGAGTTTGTGGTTTATGGTTGTTGTGCGTTGTGTGGTGTGGTGGTGAGCTCGGCCATGGCGGAGCCATGGCCGAGAATTGGAATTTGTCGAGGAGGAAGACGACGTGTGGTCTTCTCATTCTCTTAATTTCATTGGAGAGAAAGAAAAGAGAAGAAGGAAAGAAGATCAATAGAGAAAAAAAAAAAAAATTTGGGAAAAAAAAAAAAAAAAAAATTTGAAAAAAAAAAAAAAGGCGCCTCCTTGTTTGTGAAGAAGATGAAGGGCGGTTCGGCCCTGAGCCGAGCCGATTGGCCTGGTTGGGTTCGAAACCGCCCTTAAATTAAAAAAAAAAAAAAAGAGAAAAATAAAGAAAAATGGAAAAGAAAATCCAGAAAAATAGGAAAAATTATGGAAAAATTCAGAAAAATCCAGAAAAATATGAGAAATTAGAAAAATGGTTCACAACTGAGTTTTGGGATTTTCTCGGAAATGTTGGTGAGACATAGTCGGGGTTTTAGCCTCGAAAAACGTAAAAATTGATATAATATATCAAATTGAAGCTAATTTAATGACAAATGATCTTAGGTACAATTCGGGAGGTAATTTTGATTTGTTGGGCATTTATTCGAGCTAGACCAGGTAATTGGAGTGCGGTATAGGTGCGTAAACCCCAACAGAAACACATCTGGAGTATTTAATTATTTAAATTCTTGTGTTTATTATTCTTGAAATTCATATTCATTGTGATCATGGGTTGGTCTTGTTATTGGTTGGTGTTGGATTTGTTTTCATGATCGGAGTTTATTCGTGACGATTGTGGCACGTGATCAAGCATGTTAGATTGTAGCACGTGTACTTGCGCCGCCGGTGGATTGTGACCCGAGCCGCGGGGTGCACGTGTTCGGTGGATCTGTGATTCGTTCCGGTCACCGTTAGTGGTCCGGGTGGATCCCAGGTGTGATGTGTTTCCTCTGGACGCTCGGATTGACGAAGTATGATCTAGTATGTGAGATTGCATTCTACTTTTGTTTGGTTTTATCGTAATTGTTGTGGAGCATACTGTTGACATTATGATTATTCGTTGATCATCTCGCATGCTTGTTACCTACACTTGCAGGGTTTTATGGTTGCCCATACTCTTTGCATGTGTAGCTAACGTTAGTTATTGGCTTCTGAATCTGTTATCATTTACTCGATGGTTTTCTTTGGGAGTTTACTCACTGGACTCGTCACCGTATGTGTTGGGTGATTTGAGTGCAGGATTTGATATGTGAAGGGGACAAGGAGACACTTAAAGATTTTCTGTGACTGACAACGGAGACTACTCCTCTTATACGCCTGGTTGGTTGTATGTATTTATTTGTTTTACGCTGGGTTTGGGATTTGAGAGATAGGTTGTATATTTTTTATATTCTGAGGATCTCGGATGATATGTATATGATTTACATTTGGTATGGTTTTCACTTAGGTATTATGCTCAGGAAATTCAGGTTAAATCTTTAGGTTGTTCATATAATCTTCCGCTGCGTAATTTATGGTTAAATGATATTAAAGGAATAAAAGTTAACTCGTAACATCAAAGTTAACCGGAAATTGATTGACAATGGATAATTGGGCGTGGGACACAGCTGGCGGTGACGTGGACAGCTGTGGGCCCGCGTGGCCTCCCGTGGCGGACCAATGTGGAAATTGGGGCCGCTACAACTAGTCTCTCCAACCTCTGGCTGAGTAATGGGCGGAGTAGTAGGAGTCTGTCTGTCCATCCTAAACTGCACAACCAACGTGCAATGGATCAGACTCGGTACATACGCGCATATTATATAGTATACAATCAAAATATACGTATATGTATAATTTCCTGAATCTACCCACCTCGCATCACTTCCCAACTAAGTCTTTAATCATTCACTTGTGGTTTCCACATCTAAGATTTATTCATTGAGTTTATACTATTATTCAATCTCCAATTCTCAAAGTTTGACCTCGCTCTGATACCAAAATGTGGCGGTATCAGAGTTAATAATAACCTACGCTTCATCCTTTAGGTTCTTCAAACCTAAGCTCTGATACCAAAATGTGGCGGCCCCAAATTCCACATTGGTCCGCCACGGGAGGCCACGCGGGCCCACAACTGTTCAGTCACCTACAGTTGTGTCCCACGCCCAATTATCCTTTATCGATCAATTCTTATTAAATTTGATTCAATTAATATCACATAACCTCACGTTAGCAGCGGAAACTCAAATGGACAACATAAAGATTTATCTTGTATATTATGAACCAAAGCCTAAGTGGAAACCATATCAACTGTACATCATATACATATCATCTAAGAATCCTCAAAATATCAAAATGTACAACCTGTCTCTCAAACCCAAAACCCAATATAAAACGAGTAAACTTAAACATACATACGAGAAGGGCTAGCGCGGTCAATCAATATAATCCTCAAGTTTGCCCTTTCCCCGGCTCGTACTAGGATCTGCACTCAGCCATCACAAAAAGACAGATGACGAGTCCAGAGTGAGTAATCCCAAGGAAATTCACCAAGTAATAACGGAAATAAAAGTACTGGAATTGAAAATACTATAATTTAAACATGCGGAACAAGAGAGATACAGACAACTGTAAAAAGGAACATCGCATGCATAAATATAGTGATGAAACAAAGTACGTGCACATAAAAATCAGACCAAGTCATACTTCGGGTTTCCTCCTCAGGCACCGACCGTAAACACACCAATGGGTTGGTCCTGGACCCTCTAGGTGGTCGGTGTAGACCCACGACGCACCCACACAAGCCTACCATACCCGGGTAGCCTATTCACTGGTGTATGCCTAGACAAGTGCTATGACTTAGTGGACTCTATGACCGTAACGAATAAGCACTAGGTGGGGAGTGATCTCAACACCGTAAAGACACCAGGTAGGAGTACACTCCACTACCATAAAGTCACCAGGTGAGAGTACTCAACCACCGTAAAGCAATAATGAAATGGAGTAGAGAATAAATGGAACGGAATTCAAATAAATCAAACAGTAAATACTTAAAGTGAAGTTCAATTGGGATACTACACACCTCAATTCGCACTCCTCGTCCCACAAGTTAAATCCCCCGGCTCGATTCCTTCAATTCCCCGATAATTCTCCCGATCTGATTCCCGACTAAACCCCGACTCCAATTACTATTTCAAGACTCCTGGAATTCATTTATGAGGGTTATTAGTCAATTAATGGGTTTATAATGTTGTTTAGACTCATTTCTCCATTTTCTAATTTTTGAGTTCCAGTGAGCTATTAGCGCGCTAATGAGATGAATTAGCGCGCTAATTCATCTAAGTCACTGTTCATCGTTTTCCAGAGGGTAATTAGCGCGCTGGTCCACCCATTAGCGCGCTAATCGCGCTCTGTCCAGATTTTTACAGTTCAAATTTCTGAACTCCAATCACCCCATAAACCCATTCATTTGATTCCAACACCTCCAAAACTCAACATCCACCTCAGAAATATCATTTAAACACAAATTTATCAAGCTTAAACTCAAAATCCAAGAATCATCAAAATCAAATTTTTCAAACCCATTTTCAGAAAATCATCCAACACTAAAACCAATCACTAAAGCACATTCTCCACCTTCATAGCACTCAAAATATACCAATTTTTCACCAAAAAAAGTTGCTCCATACCAACCCTCGAATTTCATACCAACACCCACAAAATCACCAACAAATCAAAGAGAATTGAGAGGGAGTCACAAATCTTACCTTGGATGATATTCTTTTGCTCTCCAACACTCCAAATGACCTTCAAAAATTCCACAACCCTCACTTCCTCCTTCCACCGATTTCTCTCTTTCTTTCTCAAATTTTTCCTTCATTTGATCGGTCAAACACACATACATATATATACTTGGTTCCCATCAAGTGTGTGCACAAATCTCGAGAAGTATCCAAGGGTTCCTGATCACCCTGTGTCACTCCAACTCCATACACCTTATCTTGACACTAATGACCCTGTTGTGCATCTCGAGAATCATCCAATTGTTATTGTTTTATTCAGCAACTATACGACTTATTGATTTCTAATTGACTTAGCTTATAACAATTATCTACCCTGTTCAATAAATTCTCAAAATTTATGAGTAAACTCACCGTAGTTTCCTCGACTACCCGGTACCCCGTGCCTCGTGTCCCGTGTCCGCACGCACTCCGAGGTCATTCCTCACTCGTCAATAGACTACATTAACATACATATTGCAATGAAATTGGCTAATTTGTACATTTTCATCACAATTTACCACAACAAGCATACAAAACGGACTGTATACCTAGTTCGAGTGCGCTCCAGCCTCGCTGTGGGACCCCCGACCGTCCTCGCTGGCATCCACATCTGCAATGACGTCATAATTAACGACAATTTTAAATTAGGCCGTTACAGAAGGGCTAGCAGAGATTTAGGATTAAGGGGAAACTGGCGCCGAGAATTATTAGACCATATCGAGTTGCAGTGAAGGTTGGTAGTGTGGCATACCGATTACACCTACGGGCAGAGTTAGTAGGGATTCATCCTACCTTCTACATCTTGATGTTGCGATTGGCTAGGACAGGGCCACGACCCATGGTTGATGTGCGACGGGTTGATGTTCAGCCTGACGCAACTTACAAGGAACAACCGTTGGCAATATTAGATCGTAAGATCCAGACTCTCAGGAACAGGGAGATATCCAAGGTACTTGCACGGTGGCAACATCATGGTATGGAGGTACTTACCTAGGAGTTGGAGTCGACCATGCGAGAGCATTATCCCCAATTATTCCACGGTATGTTTTAAAATAACTCAAATATCGAGACGAAATTTTTTTTGGTGGAGAAGAATTGTAACGACCTGTTATTTATTAAGGCCGTTATTTTAATTAATTTCAGATTAGGATGCAAGCTCGGACGACACGTGAAAGCCGCGGATAGACTAGGCATGACATGGACCTAGGGACTGACTATGTACTGTTGTTTTCTTGAATTCGGTGATATCTTAATATTTCTATTATTATATTGATGTATTATCCATCACCGGTGTGTATACATAATTACTTGTCAGGCGAGGTTGAGAGCTGGGGGTTTTGTGTCGTAGAACATGCCAACGTGGGGGTACGGTAGCCATGAGGCCAGGCGTTGGAGTTAGGATAGAAAATCATAACATGACTATAGTTAGGATTTGATAAATGAGATTTAAATAAAACCTTAGACTAAGTCATAGTGAATCAATTAGGTACACCAAGTGTGGGACCGCCTCAGGGTGCATGCCGGACGCGAGGCACGGGGTGCCGGGTAGTCGGGAAGTTAGTGTGACCCGATTTACCATTTTACGGAATTTATTGATGACTAGAATTGGTTATATAAGTTGAATCAATTTGGAAATAAATAAGTTCTATAGTTGTAGCTAAACAAATCAACATACCTATGATGGTTCTCGAGATGCACAATAGGGAGATTCAAGACATATTTTGTTATGATAAGGTGTCCAGAAATTGGGTGACACAGGCTTGACAAGGACTGTCCGATTAACCTCGAAATGCGTGTGAACGCCAGATTAAAACACAACATATAAATATTGATCGATGGGTGGAGAACATGAAAATTTGTGATTTTTTCTTTCTGAGCTTGGAGAGGTGAGATCAGAGCTGGAGTGAGGAAGAAAAGGAGAATTTGGCATTCCAACAACGGAATCTAAGGTAATTTGTTCATCAAATCTAGATATTTTGTGAAAATTTGATAATTGTAGAGTATGTTGGGGTTCAAACTGATTTTTGAGAATTCATCTTTGCTTTTAGTGAATTTATTGCTATTGAGGATTAGTTTGATGAATTACGTCAGTTTGAATTGAGTTTGTGAAAAATTGAGGGAATTTGGTGATTTCGAAATTTACAACGTGCACATTTTGATTTTCAGTTTTAAGTGAATTGCTTGTTTAATGGGTGTTTTGAAGAGGAATTTGATGCTATTGAAGTGTTGGTGTTGTTGTATGATGTTGTGATGTTGTGATGTGTTTAGGGACTAGAAAAAACCAGAAATTCGTTTCTGGAAAATTCTGGGCAACGTGCAATTTGCGCGTTGCTGGGGAAGATGATGAACAATGCCGAAGATCAATTAGCGCGTTAATTCCCCCCTGAACTTTAAATTAAAATATGAAATCGAACCTAACTTATTATAAATCTAATTAATTGACCAATAAACCCCGTAATTAGATCTCAGGAGTCACGGGATAATAGTTGGAGTCGAGGACTAGTCAGGGGTCGGACTGGGGGTATTTTTCGAGATTTTTTAGCATGGTTTGAGGTACGTAAAAGCCAACTGAACACCACTATTGCATTTACTTATTGTTATTTCATTTGAGTTGTAAATTATTGATGATCTACGAGTCCATTCTTATTGGGACGGTTGAGTTTTCCCGTCTATGTATCCGGGGGGTTGTGTGGTTGCTTGCTAGGTGTGTGTGGTCTAGGACACAGTCGTAGGGTCGATGGTATAGGCCACGACAGGGCTCCTAGTCCTCAGTACACATCTTGGATAGCTGGTTCACACCCGTTTGTGTATCTTTGTGTTTTTATTCATGCGATGAGCTTTGAGCAGTTGTCTGCATTTCTCCTTCTTTCCGCATGTTTAGTTAACACTATCTTTTTATTGTCATTTACATTCTTTAATTATGATGCACGGTGGTTTTTCTTGGGATTTTACTTACTGGACTCGTTATCAGTCTTTTTTGATGGCTAAACGCAGATCCTAGTACTAGCATAGGTAAGGGAATTCTTGGTGATTACATCTGACTTACCTACGCCGAGGCCTGCTGGTACGTGTGTAGCTAGTTATATTTTAATATTTTATATTATCTTTTGGGGTTGGGAGACTATAATTCACACCTATACCTGTATATATAACTGTTATAGTTGATCGCCTATATGTACAGTACTGCCGAGATGTTCACTATAGGCTTGAATATTAAAACTTATATGTTCTTTTGAAAATGTTAAGACTTACGTTGTTATTAGTCATAAATGTTAATTTGCTTATTGTTAAATCTAAACCTAAATGTAAACTAATTAACCAATTGACAAGACACGCCAAGGTGTGGGACAAGTGATGAGCATGGGTGGCGTGGCCAGGCTTCAGGTGTTGAGGCAAGGAAGTAGCTGTCCACGAGGCGACCTGAGTATTTGGGGCCGTCACAATTTTGAACTAACAAAATTTCTCCAAATCAATATTTTCGCAGTTAAATCATCAAATTGCGCCAACAAACACCACAACACCACTCGATACTAACTTTCAATTATTTTCACAGCCCGTGGGGTCAATTTAAATCGAACCAATATTCAATTAATCCAAAATCTCAATCTAAATCAATATCAACTACAAAAACATCTTCAAAACTGTTATCAACTAAGTTACATCACTTCAAATCACAAAAACCCTATCCCACACTGGTGAAATTTATCCCAAATTGACGCAAATCAACTCAATACGTCAATTCACAACAATTGATACTAATTCCTACGAAAATCCCATGAAAGAAACTGAAAAATCACGAGATTTCTAATTGAATTGAGGAAAAACACCTTGAATTGAAATTTTACCAAATTACGTGTTGAATCCCTTATTTCCACCGCGATAACTTGACTCAAACTGACCGTCTCGCGATGTTCTGCTATTTTGTGATGAAGGAGCCGAAGCCCAGCTTCCAAAATCAGGAAAATCCTCTTTCAATGCTAATTGGTATTCTTGAACTCTATGTGAAGCAAGAGCCAGAATGCTTGATGGATTCTCCACCTTCCCTCTGAAAATAATTTCGTTCCTGTTCTTCCATACATGCCATACTCCAAAAGCGTACCACTGCAACATTTCCTCTCCTTCTTCCCGTTTAGAGCTGAGGAGAAGAAGGTTTTTCCAAAAATTGGTTATTTCAAAGCTTCCATACATGGAAAACGAAGACCCCATGAAGAGCCAAACCAGAAAGTTTGCGCAAAGTCACATTGAAAAAGAACATAAGAGGGAGTTTCTTCGAACTTACCACAAATGGGACATAGCGGATCTCTTGTTAGCTTTCGTTTCCACAAAGAGAACTTGGTAGGCAAGACATTTTTAATACCAAAAAATCTATTTGGACCTTAGAGTCTAGACTCATACAGAAGTTTTTGAAATTATTACAAATATTTGCGCCAAAGGAAAAAGAGAATTTTTCTAGGGACCTTAATTTGCCAAATTACTCACCAGAATTTCTCTAGGGAATCCTCTGAACTTGAATCCTCTCCCAAAGCCCTCTTTGTCAAGCTGGATTGCTAAATTGTATGCTGATTTAACGGAGAACGCCCCCCACTTCTCGTAATGCTATACCTCCTTATCCTCGCAGCACTCTCTGCTGAGAGGTGTTGCCAAAATGTATGCAGCCTCTCTTTCGCTAAATGTTTCCTTGACAATTCCGTGATCCCAACTTCTCGTAACATGGTTGATGAGATCATTCACCCAATATAGATCGTTTCTTCTAGGGGACCATAACGTAGCCCTTTCCTTCTTAGTCACCCAATGGTCCTCCCATATTCTAGTCTTCTTCCCATCCCCTATTCTCCATCTTAGGCCCTGCCTAAGAAGTTCTCTGCCTTCAATAATGCCTGTCCAAGCCCAGGAGGGTCTTGGTCACTTCACTGCTTCCATGAATTCACTTCCTACAAAGTATTTACTGCGAAGAAACTCGGAAAGTACTTTGTTCTCACCTTTTCGAATCCGCCATGCTTGTTTAGCCAAGAAGGTTTTATTGAACAATTCTAACTCCCTGAAGCCTAGACCTCCAATGTCCTTAGGTTTAGGTAGCTTGTTCCATGAGCACCAGTGAATTCCTGGGTCTTTTTTTGAATTTGCCCACCAAAACTTCGCCATAGCTTGTTTTAGTGCCTTTATGGTTCCTTTGGGGAGTAAAAACACAGCCATGTGATGATTCGGGATAGCCTGCGCAACCGCTTTCAAGAGAGTTTCCTTACCAGCTGGGGAGAAGAACCTTTCACGCCATGTTAAGATCCTGTTGTGCAACAGTCCAACGACCCCATTACACATCTGCCTCTTAGACTGCCCATCCAAAAATTGAATGCCCAGATAGCGCCCGAGTCCCCTTGCAGCTTTCATGCAAATGTTTCGAAACATTTGTGAATCCGTCAGGTCCCGGGGTCTTATTTGGATGCATTTCCATTAGTGCAGTGTGAACCTCATCCTCTTCGAAAGGTCGATCAAGTATGAACCATTCTTCGTCAGAAATTTGAGCACTCATACCATCCAGGACTGCAAAATTCTCACCCTCCCTGCCCCTTGACTGATAAACTCCTTCAAAGTATGTTTCAATGACTTTCACCACACTCTTTTGATCATGAACCATAACCCCATCTGAATTATTGATCCCTGAGATCATGTTACTTATTCTTCTTCTACCCTTAACCATAGAATGAAAATATGATGTGTTTCTGTCTGTCTCCGCCCTTAAGCCAATCTATATGCAATAATACTCTTCTTCTTGTAATTTCGCCCGCTGCAGAATTCTCTCCATCTCTCTAACTCTATCCATGCCTGGATTGCCCTCCTCAAAAAGCACCTTAAGCTTGGTTTGTGTAACTTCCATCAATCTTTTTGAATTTGCAAGGGGAAACTTTCTTCGCCACACTTGTATTTTGTTGGATAGGAATTTCATTTTCTCCCCTAGCGAAGCCCTGTCGAGTTGGGTTTCTTCACCTTCAGGCCGTACCCTTATTCGTTCCCCCCGTATGCTAGTACTCTGTCTGATAACTGCTTTAACTGAGATTCACGCGAGTTACTGTTTGTGCTTAGGCACACCCCAAAGAGCCGCCATGGCCACTGAATCTCTATGAAGAAGGAACCATATTTTGCTACCTGAACATGTGCATTAGCATTCCAGAAAACTGCTAATCCCCCCGCTGTGCCTCTTGGATTGATCGCCAATTTGTAATCTAAATGTAACTGCATTATTACTCTTTCTATAACTCTCTCTTGGATTCGTCCTCCCCCCTAAGGTTGGGTGTTTTGGCTTCATTTTTGGGTCCAAGGTGGTTAGTTTAAAAGATTGTGTGATGGGGGTTGGGTTGTAAGGTTTAGGGTTTTTGAGTTGGTGGGCCTCGGATTGGATGAGAGTGGGGAGGCTTCCCTCCAGTTTTGATATCTTTGAAATTTAAATTTTGGCTTCCCTCTGCTTCGTTTCTTTTGCTGACTGATGGGCTTGCAAATGGTACAACTTCTATTAAATCTGACAAATCTTAATAGAATATGATAAGTTTATTGTGTATTATTGTATTATTGTGTATTGATCTATTACATGTCTCTAATATATATAGAGATGCAATTACATACAAAAGGAAACGTCTATATAAGGTAGCACATAATCAAATGAGTGATTTGTGCATAACATAATTACATGAGTGATTTCACAACATAATTATGGGAGTGATTTTGTGCATATTTCCTAATTGTACAATATTCCTTAATACTCCCCCCTCAAACTCAAAGTGGGAACAACGAAACCACTTTGAGTTTGTAAACTAAAGTAAAACTAAACCTGGGCAGAATTCGAATTGACTTCAGTCTGGAATTCGTACTGAGTTCAGAGACAATTCTCTGTGGGGACACCAAATAGCGACGAACTGATGCAAGTGATCACGGACAGAATCTTTAGATAGGCAGGCAGGACAGATAGATCTGAAACCGTGTTGCAACTAACAGGCATGACAGACATCACGAACTACGCACAACAGCATACAATATGTGGATAACGGGCGTGACAGGCATCCTGAAGTGCGCTTAAATTAGCGGACAATGCACGGATGGAACAACAAAATAATTGAACAACGAAATAATGGAGTCGACAGAACGACTAACGGAGCTGAGTCAGCGAAATGACTATCAGAGATGAGTCGGCAGAACGATTATCGAAGCTGAGCCAACGGAACGACTAACAGTGCTGAGTCGACGGAACGACTAATGGAGCAAAGTCGGTGAAATGACTAACAGAGCAGAGTCGGTGAAACGATTAACAGAGCAAAGTCGACGGAGTCGACGAACTGACAACAGAGCCGACAAAGTCGACAACAGGTAGGAACAACGCGCAAGTAATGATAACAAGGTATAATCAATTTTTTTTTCATACAAACAGGAACTTGATGTTATGTAAGGAGAACAAAATATCAAATGTGGATCCACACACTTAAGACAAACTTATGAACAAAGAAGAGGATCACGAAAGAAGAACACACACTGACAAAAGAGCGCCACAACAGAATAATTGAACAACGAAACAATGGAGTCGACAGAAAAACTAACTGAGCTGAGTCAGCGAAATGATTATCAGAGCTGAGTCGGCGGAACAACTATCGGAGTTGAGCCGACGGAACAACTAACATAACTGAGTTAATGGAACGACTAATGGAGCAAAGTCGGCGGAGCGACTAACAGAGCAGAGTCGGTGAAACGACTAACATAGCAGAGTCGACGTAGTCGACGAACTGAATACAGAGCCGACAAAGTCGACGACAGGCAAGAACAACGCACAAGTAATGATAACGTGGTATAATCAATTTTTTTTCCACACAAACAGGAACTTGATGTTATGTAAGGAGAACAAAACATCAGATGTGGATCCACACACTTAAGAACTTATGAATAAAGAAGAGGATCACGAATGAAGAACACACGTTGTAGCGGCAAAAAATCCACATTGGTCCACCACGAGAGGCCACGCGGGCCCACAACTGGTCACGTAGCTGCCAGTTGTGTCCCACGCCTAACTAACCACCATTATTAATTAATTCAGCCTGAGTTAATCAGTAATTAACATTTTAATACTTATAATCAGCGGAAGCTTTAAAATATGTAAATTCCTCAAGTCAGATAGCATCAATCCTATGTGAAAAACCCGATAAAGTACACTATATATAACATAACAAAATGTGATACATACATGTACAGGTATCTCAAACAATCCTCATAAACCCAAAAATAAGTCAGTGCAGCAAAATGAAAACATACAAGTTGAACTTCGTCAGTGACAAGGTCACACGTAGTCTGTGAGAACCTCATTGCCCTTGCTCGCAATAGATCCTGCACTCAATCATCACAAGAGGTAGATGACGAGTCCACTGAGTAAAACCCAGAAGTACACAAACCAGCATTTATAATAATGGAAGCCAATAAACTGTTAAATAAACATGCGCAGTAAAACAGACAACTGTAATTACGACGCATGCATACATAACACCGATAAACACCAATAATGGATGTGTGCCGTGTAGTAGGACTGAACCCTAATCCAGACATTAGCATTCCCCCGGTGGCTTCTCCAACCCCCTCACCGGTCCGAACCCTTATTCTATCCTTATTATCCAGCCTACCCAAGTCCATCCACACATCACAAAGTAAATCAGATGATCCGGAGGTGAATAACAATGCCAACCATGCAACATGAGTATGAACATGGAAATAGAGTAGACAACGATAAACAATAATAGCTGGAATCAAATGAAATCAAATAAATAAACACTCGAGTGTGTTTATTAAAGGTTTTACTTACCTTAACCACACTCCAATTACTCGATATTTGTCCCGATCTGATCCCACTCTCACCTCGGGATGCGCACCCGACACTCGACTATGGTCTCTTAAGTTCCTGGTGTCCGAATAAGTCATTTTATGTGATTTAATATCAAACTAATTGATTTTATATCGTGACAATAAAAATTAGAATTTTATTCCAATTTTTAGTTGTAGCACGTTTTTCGAGTTTACACCGAGGTGCCAACCACCCAAAAAGTCTCGAAATTTACTTTTCAACCCTTTTCTAATTTCCCACATTTTCTCTGATTTTTCAAAAAATTTTTCATAATTTTCTAGCTATTTTTCATATTTTTCAAAATTTTATTTAATTTAAAACTGTTTTTTTCCTCTAGTTGGGCTGAACCGGGTCCGAACCGGACTCAGTTCGGCCTAACCGACCGTCTGGGTCTGGGCCGGCCCATGAAGAGGTCACCTCTTCATGAGTCGCACGTGTGCACCTTTTCTTCTCCATCGAACCAGGGAGCTCCCTGGTTCGATGGAAATTTTTTTTTTTTTTTAATTTGGTTGGGGTTGGCTCTCTACCCCAACCCCTCCTCTTCTCTTGGCATAGGAGACATCTCCCATGCCATGTTCATCTTCGGACAAACTACCATGGCAGTTCGTTCGAGCCTGAGTCCCCCCACCAGACCACCCCACCCACAACTAACAACAATAACAACAAAAACAACACAACAACAACTCACTCACCTCCTTGGTCTCTCTCTCGTTCTCTCTTCTCCTTCGATCTTCTTCTTCCCTTTCGATAAAAAATGGAGATAAATGGTGGTATCGGTGGTGGTTATCAACAATTTAGAGGTGAAATGACTCTTATCCTCCTTCACATTTAGATACCCTTTTTGGTCATTTCACAATTTTTTATTTTTATTTTCTGATTTTAATAATATATTTATATATTTTTTTAAATTACATATATACATATATATAAATATATATATATATATATATATATTCGCCTATACTTTCGCGCCTACAATTTCGTCGTGCGCGCCAACGAGCGTACTCGGGCATGCACACTACACTACCACCCACGCGTGTCACTAAGCGCCTACCAATTTACTATTTTGTAAAATTTATTTTATTTTTATCGAAATAAACGCATTCCCCGGCCTAGTGTTCACGTCGCTCGCTCGTCCAGATCCCGCGTCTGCACGCATTTTTAAGCGAATACCCGACACGCAATCTCACCCGATCTAGTCAATATTAAACCACACCTGCGATGTAATGAGTCATAGCCTAGTCATTATTATCATAGTTAGTCAAATAATCAGTCAAAAATAATACTTTCCGCCCAACCAGGTGTATCATCACCGATCCGTGGCATCTCCATGGAAATGAGCTGGCGTCTACGTCTGAAAATATGAGAATAACGGCCTTAATAAAATTTGGGCCGTTACACACATTGACAAAAGAGCACCACAAATTCACGAATAGCAAGGCGATCGAGGTCTCTCATGCAACATGAAGATTGAGACTTTTAATGCAAGGCTTAAATAAATGTTAAGCACGGAAAAATTTGAATGCAATGGAGATTGGTTGCAAGGTTGAACATGTGGCGTGCTCACAATGATGAAAAGTGACATGGATGTAGACGATGCAAGCATTGTCTTGGTCTCAAGCACACTGTAACAACCCCAAATTTTTAACTGACTTGTGTTGCACTTGTCAGAAATTGTGACCCAACTACGTGAATACTTGGACAGTATTTCGAACTTCGGGAGTCGACACCGAAGTGATTTTATGATTCTTTGATTGTGTGTATTAGTATTGTAGTATTTTACGGGTTTCGAGCCGTTCGGGAGGTATTTAATTGAGTGAGGTTTCAACTAGTTAAACGGGGGAGAAAAACAAGTAAAACATACAAATAAATGAATTTTTAATTTATTTAATTAATTAGTTGGCGAGACAAGGCGAGACTACGCGAATTACGAGAGTCGGAACAAGGAAAAATGGACCGAGGAATGTCGTTTGAACGCGGGAGTGTAACGACCCTAAAAATGTAACTCGTGCCACGTGTCAATACAGGTGATATGTAGGCTCACGCCGTGGTACAGTCATCAATTCTCGGACGTCGACGCCGAGGTATGTTAGTTTTGTATGATGGTTGTATTATATTATATTTCATTTGTGCAATTTTAAGTTTTTAAAACGGGTAAAGGCGTGTACGAGCGTTGGTAGTTCGGGGAATAAATTTAATTAGAAACACTGACAAAAATATTAAATAAATAATAATTAAAAGGTTTTAAAGTCCGTTTGTTACGTCGGTACGTCTGTGGTGACGCGACGAACAAAGTTAGTATTATGAGTCGGGTGCGAGAATACCCGAGGGAAAACTTTGAGTGTTGTGTGAAATGGAGGAGATCAAAAGACCAAAAGTCAACTAAGTCACCCAAGTGAGTTATCAAAGTTGGTAGGTAAAATTGTGAAAAGACCAAAAGGGCAATAAAGTTGTAAATGGTATATATAAGGGTGAGGGGTATTTTGGTCATTTGACCAAAATACCCCCAATTTCATCACACCACCGTCACCACAACCACACTTTCGATCAAAAAAAAAAAATTGGAGAAAGGGAGAAATCGATCGAGAGAAGGGAGTTCAAGGAGAGGAGAACGGCGATTCGCGGAAAGCGTGGACGCACCGTCGAGGCGAGATCGAGGTAAGGAGTCATTGATTTCGTTGTTGGTGTTGTCGTTGTGATTTTTCCGAGATTTGTTGTTGAGGTTGTTGTTGAGGGAAGGGTGGATTCAAATGGTGAAAATGGGGTTGATGATGGTGGTTAGGTGTATGTGATTGTTGTTGTGTTTTTGTTGCAAAGGAAAAAAAAAAAAAAAAAAAAAAAAAAAAAAAAAAAAAAAAAAAAAGGTTGCTTGTTTTTTGCTTGCTTGGAAATTTTTCCAGCAAGCAACGAAGAAGATGAGAGAACCGGGCGGGTCAAGGTGACCCGACCCGGTTTAGATCGACCGGTCGACCGGTTTGACCGGTCGAGGCCGAGTTTGACCCAAGTGGACCGGTCAAACCGGTCAGGAACCGACCCAGCCGGGTCGGGTCAGACCCGACCCGCGACCCACCTATATATTATATTAATAAAAATTATTTATTTTGATTAAATATATTATAATTGATTTTAATTGAAATAAATTCCAAAAAAATAGGAAAAATTCAGGAAAAATCCTAGAAAATTCTAGAAAATTATATTTTCATCAAATAAAGAGAAATTTGGGAATTTCTACGAAAAGTGAAATATTCGGAATTTTTGCGAGACGTTTTGTCGGGGTTTTTGCCTTGGAAAACGTGAAATTTGGCAAAAAATAGTTAGAAATTTAGAAAAATCATAGGAAATTGATATAAATCGCATTATCAGGATTATTGTGCACACGGGGACCATAAGGGGCGTGTCGGAGTCCGTGTTAGCGCGAATTAGCTTGGATCGAGGTAAGTAAACCAGTGAGGAACACCACAGTATTTCTTGAGCTTTTAAATTATTTATTGATATTGTTCAATGCTTTCTTGTTATTCCATTCATATGAGTTGTCCTAAGGCAAGTGTGTCAAGCGTGATCCTTGCAGAATTCCGGGCTCGCGGTGTATTATACCGGGGTTTACGGCTGGGGATACGTGATTGGTTGTAATGACATATACGGGGTGAGAGTTCTCCACCAGATTGCTGGGGACTCAGCACTCGCGTGGGGGTCTTAGAGGAGATTCTGTCCTCGACTCCTAGCCTTTGAGGAGATTTTGTCCTCGGCTTAACGACTTTAATTGGTCGGGACCACTTGTGCCTTTCCCTTGTACTCCGGGACACTCAATTTCGATTGTTTATTTATTTATTTACAGTTTATATATGTTCATGCGCTCCCTGTCCTTTTCTTTCTATCTGCATGAATTGACTGTTCATTTATTTAATTCGAAATACTGTATTTGTTGTTGTTCCCGCTTGGCGTTACTTACCTGGACTCGTCATTCTTGTGTTTGACCGAGTGCAGATCCATGATCCCAAAAAAGGAAAGGCCGTGCAGTTAGGTGATATACTTTGAGCGGCCATCCTCTGTTGATATAGGTGACATTTTGGTGTATTAGCTACTTATAATATTTTTTTTGTATATGGGGTCATGGGTTGAGAGATCTTTTTGGACATTATGACTTAGATGATTCTCTCCTTGCTTTACATGATATATATGATATACGGGGTTCCCACACCCTAGGTTTTTGTCCTAACTTAGAGATTTCGAAGTTGATTTATTAGTTGAGATTAATTGCTTCCGCTTATTACTTTGATAACTCGCTAATTAATTGACTTCACTTTTAAATTATTAACAAATGATTGAATGGTAAGGATAGGCTCACTGGCCCCGTGCGACTCGTCGGGATTGGCTCGGGGGTTCGCGCGGGTCCAGGCCGGGCGGCGCCCGATTTTAGGGTTGTGGAATTCGGGGCCGTCACAGGGAGTTAGTTAATTACGCAACATATGGTCTATGGAATTGGATTTGTTAAATTGACACAGTTCAATGGTGAGGAACCATGAGATTGACCTCGAGATGTGGGTGTGTTGAGGTGGAGAGTTATGCAAGTGACAACACACACACACTTTAATGTGTAATAAAGAGAAATAAATAGAATGGTTACACACTTTAATGTGTAATAAAAAGAAATAAATAGAATGGCTACACACTTTAATGTGCAATAAAGAGAAATAAATAGAAAAGTAAAAAGACCCATAAGGGTAGTGTTTTAAAAGTGTGTAGGAATTAAGTTGGGGGTAAAAATGTCATTTGGCCTTATATATATAAAAAAAAGAAAACCCTACACTATTCACCTCCTTCTCCAAACACCCACCGCCGCCACTTATCTTCTTCCTCCCTTCATCTCTCTCGTCGGTCTCCCCTCGCCAGAACCTTCACCGGAGTCCGCTTTCTCTCTCTCTCTCCCACTCTTTCTTACGTTTTTCACTGTTTTTTTTAATTTATTGTTGTTTTGGTTTCGCCGGAAAACGCCAAGCTTGGCGGCGCTACTGGCCGGACCGCCGCACAAGGAGGTTGTCGGGGACTAGATCTCGCCCATACTAATGTCCTACAACCCTCCGGTGTGTCCGAAATCCAGTTGCGTTTTAAAATAGTTTTATTATTTCATGTGATTGTTTTTGTGTTGTATTTTATCTTATTTTTATTCTTTCTTTTGCCGTAAAATCGCATGTTTGAAAGGATTTGCTGGTTGAACCATCATCGGTGTGGGGGTTATCACGGATCTTGCTCATGTCCTCGATGGTCTCTCGCGGTTTTGGTTCATCTAAAATACTATTAATATTGTTATTTTGACAAATTACTTGTTACGATTTTTATTAAACAATTGAACTCGTTGTAGTTTCTTAATAATGTTGCGTGG
This sequence comes from Stephania japonica, assembly GCA_039657345.1. Classification (NCBI taxonomy): domain Eukaryota; kingdom Viridiplantae; phylum Streptophyta; class Magnoliopsida; order Ranunculales; family Menispermaceae; genus Stephania; species Stephania japonica. Next base: position 42,698,392 of record CM077559.1, read on the forward strand.
TTTCGTGTTTTGATCATTCTTTGTTGATGACGTCGGTGTTGAGTTTTCAGTCAAAGTTTTGTCAATTTGGGTTTGATTTACCGATTGAATTGTCGAGGTTTTCGAGTCATTTAAAAGGATGGGAAAATGTGAAGGGTATCGACCTAGGATTAATTAATGCCTCGACCCATTAATTAGAGTTTTCAACCTTGTCAGGTAGCGGAAAACTTGGGAATACGCATTAGAAACGAGTTTATTTCGCGGGTCGCGATAGTTCAGGTAAGTACAATTGCCACAAGCATTTGTACGTTTGTAAGCCAGTAAGAAAATGCCATGTGATTCATTATCTTTCATTTTGTTTCGTTATGCTCTATTATTGGTATTCCCTTCCATTTCTTGTTGTGTGTTTTCCGGCGTAAGTGTTTCGTCTCAAAAGTACTAGGACCTGCACTAGAGGGATAAAACGCGGGCACTCGTGCGCACGAGTGTGTGACCACCCTTAGTGACCGTGTGACACCGAGTACTGGGTGGATGGGTTTGAGTCCTTTCCAGTCATAGCTGTGCCTTCGCTTGTGTCGATGGTCGGGAAGATCTCGCGAGGTCTTCGTCGTTATGCTATGGTTTTGACCACTTATGAGCCTCTTTTGATTCATTGAAACACACTTGACTTTCGATTGATATCTATTAGTCTGTTTATCATGCATCTTGTCTATTTAATTTCCTGTCTTTTTATTACCACATGATATTTAGACTGCTTTACTTGAATTATCATGAATTACTGTTATCTTCTGCTGGCATTACATTCGATTTTACTCAGTTACTCACCGTCTAGTTTGTGACGGTGGGTGCAGATAGGGCGGAGAGCGAGAGGGCAAGGGACCCTGCCTAGGTGATCTATTGTGAGGATTAGCGGCTGGATTTGGAGAATATTTTATAGGTTTCCTTATGTTTTGCTTTTATGTATATCGTTATATATATATATATATATATATATATATGCTTTGGGATTATTAAACTCGACAAATTTTGATGAGATTGGTATCATGTACCTTTACAATTTGAATTGTACATGAATACTCGGGGTTTTCCACACTTATAGAATTCCTCTACTTCCTTTGATTGAGTTATTTCCCCTTTGTTTTAATTGTTTAGTCTTCTGATGTTTACTATTGCAATAACTCTTTCATAAATTACTAAATTGACTAAATTGAAGGCTGACTAGGCTCATCAGGTTGCCGAGTGATGACTCGGGGCTTGTACGGGTCTAGGCCGGGCGTACCCAATTGCATGGGGAAATTGGGGCCGTCACAGTTGGTATCAGAGCCTAGGCTTTAGGATCTTAGGGACATGGTATATAGCTATCTAAAAATTGTGATACCAACGTCACAGTTGGTATCAGAGCCTAGGTTTAGGGATGAGGTGTAGGTTATTCTTTAACCTGATACCAACGTCACAGTTGGTATCAGAGCTTAAGGTTATAACGATCTGACTCTCAAGTTAAAACACAAACCATTAAGACAGCGGAAGTTAGGAATGGTTGAACTTAGAGTGGAAAACCCTACGATCCTAATTAGAACTTTAGTTTGAAGGGATGAGTTGGGGATGAGTCGGATTTAACTTTGTACATATTATGATTGTTGTGTGTATTATATCGTATCGGTAGCTATTCATTGGTCCGAGAAAGTCATTTTCTTGTTCAAACGACGATTGCGGATCAGCCAGGTCCGAGCGACGATATCAGCATGATTTTGTCACGATACCTTTAGGAGATACATACATTGTCTCAGAGAGCTGCGATGCAGGACCAGAGATTTGAGGATCTAGTGCGGTCACTTTGGACACCTGCACAGGCTACTACGACGTCATCTATCCCGACTACGTTGCTTCCTACGAATACTACTCGAGGAGTCGAGATTCCGATTGCTGCAACGTTCATGACTCCGATTTTGTTAGCAGCGATACCTGAGGGAACTGTTGTTGCGTCGATTCGCAACCGAGAGCTGAAACACCGCCGATAGCACAAGCAAAGGAGATACCTATTACATTAGCTACACCGCGGCCAATGCTTGAGACTACTTCGATAACGACTCCAAAGAAAGAGTTCGGGAGCCACTACCGAGGCTAGGTAGTGGAGAGAGTTCAAGAGGCATGACCGTTGAAGTTCTATGGTGGTACCGACGTTAGAGCGACAGAGCTATTCTTGAAGAATCACGAGAAGTTTCACACCATCATCGCTGCGAGGAACGCATGAAGGCGACTATCTCTTCATCAATGTTGCAGGGGGAGACGGACGATTGGTGGACGACAATCGTTGCTACCCGAGGTATCCCAAACGATTGGGTTGACTTCAAGAATCAGTTTAGTTAGAAGTACTTTCCGTCGACTGTCTTTCGAGCGAAAAAAGAATGAATTCATTGCGTTGAGGCAGAGCGAAGGCGAGTCCGTGGTAGAGTTTATGGTTCAATGTTTCTTTTAGTACGAACTGATTTGGTGCATTTCATGTTCGGGTTATAATACAAGAAGACTAAATTGAGACCCTTGTGGGTAGCGTATGTGGTAGAGCGAAACAGGATGTCGACGCTACTAAGATATTGAATCGCGTATGAGTATTTGTTACCCAAGGTTAGATTTTAGGACGCGTGTTTAGGGCAAACGGTGATGCAATTGATTTCGAGAAGATTTAAGCCGTGAGATCACTTATGCATTCGAATATCTGAAAGTTTGCGAGAAGAACTGACCAACCCATGACCTGGAGTGAGCTGCGATCGTGTTCGCGCTGATGATATGAGAACGTCACCGGTACGATGCTCGTTCGAGTTACGTAATGATCCTGAGAGTTTGAAGTACCTATTCATTCAGAGGGAGCTAAACCTGACACAAAAGGCTTGGCCTAAGTTCGTGAAGGATTACAACTTTTCGTTTTACGTAGCATCCGAGGAAGACCAACGTTGTTGCTGATGCGTTGCGCTGCAAAGGATTGGATGCGGAAGTAGTCGTGTGTCAAAGAACCTACGAGCGTGGTTTACATGAGGCAGTCAAGTTGATGAGTTCAGCGGATGTGCCGATGACTACCAGAACCTAGATACGTGGTCAAACGATGTTGCAGACCGTCTCATTTGGCATTTTGCGCGAGTGACAGCAAGGCGATGCGTCCTACCAGCGGTGCAATGAGATGGCGGATAGTTTAGATTGCCCAGACGAGTCGGTCGACAGACTCATGCTAGAGGTATCACGGGCGACTGGGGTTTCCATTGGTGGTTGATGTGTGTGAAGAGTTACTTCAGGAGATTCATTGTTTCGGTTTTGTTGTGTATCCGGGTCGACCTAAAATGTGCGCCGATATGCGACATTCTTTTGGTGGCCAGGGATAATTTTTGAGGTGTCGGAGTTGTTCAAACGTGTGATATGCCAGCGCATAAAGGCTGGGCATCGACGACCTGGAGGACTACTACAGCCCCACCCATTTCACGATGGAATTGGGTACATATTGATATGGATTTCGTTAGTGGTTGCCCCGATCTCCTCGTGGTTACTATAGCATCTGGGTAGCCGTGAATAGTTTTGTTTGAGACTTAAGAGTGCCCAGTAGTGGCAGAAGAAATACTTGTCGAGTATCACAATGAGCTTCAGTATGATTCGAGGAGACTATAAATATCTGAAAGTCTCTCCACTGAAGGGTTACGAACGGTTCGGAGTCAAGAAATGACTCACTTTGAATTTTTATCGGACTCGTTAGGAGTTGCGAAGAGTTGCTAATCTAGTTTACTTATTAGATTAATTTCGGGGACGAAATTCAAATAAGTGGGGGAGACTGTAACAACCCCAAATTTTTAACTGACTTGTGTTGCACTTGTCAGAAATTGTGACCCGGCTACGTGAATACTAGACAGTATTTCGAACTTCGGGAGTCGACACCGAAGTGATTTTATGATTCTTTGATTGTGTGTATTAGTATTGTAGTATTTTACGGGTTTCGAGCCGTTCGGGAGGTATTTAATTGAGTGAGGTTTCGACTAGTTAAACGAGGGAGAAAAACAAGTAAAACATACAAATAAATGAATTTTTAATTTATTTAATTAATTAGTTGGCGAGAAAAGGCGAGACTACGCGAATTACGAGAGTCGGAACAAGGAAAAATGGACCGAGGAATGTCGTTTGAACGCGGGAGTTAGTTAATTACGCAACATATGGTCTATGGAATTAGATTTGTTAAATTGACACAGTTCAATGGTGAGGAACCATGAGATTGACCTCGAGATGTGGGTGTGTTGAGGTGGAGAGTTATGCAAGTGACAACACACACACACTTTAATGTGTAATAAAGAGAAATAAATAGAATGGTTACACACTTTAATGTGTAATAAAGAAAAATAAATAGAATGGTTACACACTTTAATGTGCAATAAAGAGAAATAAATAGAAAAGTAAAAAGACCCATAAGGGTAGTGTTTTAAAAGTGTGTAGGAATTAAGTTGGGGGTAAAAATGTCATTTGGCCTTATATATATAAAAAAAAGAAAACCCTACACTATTCACCTCCTTCTCCAAACACCCACCGCCGCCACTTATCTTCTTCCTCCCTTCATCTCTCTCGTTGGTCTCCCCTCGCCAGAACCTTCACCGGAGGTCCGCTTTCTCTCTCTCTCTCCCACTCTTTCTTACGTTTTTCACTGTTTTTTTTTAATTTATTGTTGTTTTGGTTTCGCCGGAAAACGCCAAGCTTGGCGGCGCTACTTTGGCGGACCGCCGCCGCACAAGGGAGGTTGTCGGGGACTAGATCTCGCCCATACTAATGTCCTACAACCCTCCGTGTGTCCGAAATCCGATTGCGTTTTAAAATAGTTTTATTATTTCATGTGATTGTTTTTGTGTTGTATTTTATCTTATTTTTATTCTTTCTTTTGCCGTAAAATCGCATGTTTGAAAGGATTTGCTGGTTGAACCATCACTGGTGTGGGGGTTATCACGGATCTTGCTCATGTCCTCGATGGTCTCTCGCGGTTTTGGTTCATCTAAAATACTATTAATATTGTTATTTTGACAAATTACTTGTTACGATTTTTATTAAACAATTGAACTCGTTGTAGTTTCTTAATAATGTTGCGTGGTTTCGTGTTTTGATCATTCTTTGTTGATGACGTCGGTGTTGAGTTTTCAGTCAAAGTTTTGTCAATTTGGGTTTGATTTACCGATTGAATTGTCGAGGTTTTCGAGTCATTTAAAAGGATGGGAAAATGTGAAGGGTATCGACCTAGGATTAATTAATGCCTCGACCCATTAATTAGAGTTTTCAACCTTGTCAGGTAGCGGAAAACTTGGGAATACGCATTAGAAACGAGAGTTTATTTCGCGGGTCGCGATAGTTCGAGTAAGTACAATTGCCACAAGCATTTGTACGTTTGTAAGCTTGATAAGAAAATGCCATGTGATTCATTATCTTTCATTTTGTTTCGTTATGCTCTATTATTGGTATTCCCTTCCATTTCTTGTTGTGTGTTTTCCGGCGTAAGTGTTTCGTCTCAAAAGTACTAGGACCTGCACTAGAGGGATAAAACGCGGGCACTCGTGCGCACGAGTGTGTGACCACCCTTAGTGACCGTGTGACACCGAGTCTTGGGTGGATGGGTTTGAGTCCTTTCCGTCATAGTTTGTGCCTTCGCTTGTGTCGATGGTCGGGAAGATCTCGCGAGGTCTTCGTCGTTATGCTATGGTTTAGACCACTTATGAGCCTCTTTTGATTCATTGAAACACACTTGACTTTCGATTGATATCTATTAGTCTGTTTATCATGCATCTTGTCTATTTAATTTCCTGTCTTTTTATTACCACATGATATTTAGACTGCTTTACTTGAATTATCATGAATTACTGTTATCTTCTGCTGGCATTACATTCGATTTTACTCAGTTACTCACCGTCTAGTTTGTGACGGTGGGTGCGAATAGGGCGGAGAGCGACGAGGCAAGGGACCCAGCCTAGGTGATCTATTGTGAGGATTAGCGGCTGGATTTGGAGAATATTTTATAGGTTTCCTTATGTTTTGCTTTTATGTATATCGTTTTATATATATATATATGCTTTGGGATTATTAAACTCGACAAATTTTGATGAGATTGGTATCATGTACCTTTACAATTTGAATTGTACATGAATACCCGGGGTTTTCCACACTTATAGAATTCCTCTACTTCCTTTGATTGAGTTATTTCCCCTTTGTTTTAATTGTTTAGTCTTCCGATGTTTACTATTGCAATAACTCTTTCATAAATTACTAAATTGACTAAATTGAAGGCTGACTAGGCTCATCAGGTTGCCGAGTGATGACTCGGGGCTTGTACGGGTCTAGGCCGGGCGTACCCAATTGCATGGGGAAATTGGAGCCGTCACACACACACACACACTAACAAAATAGCTTCAAAAATAAAAGGGCCTAGACACCGTTTGGTGGCAAGACTGCATGGGTTAACATGCGCTCAGAAAATAGGACAAGAATCTGATCAATTAAATAAGAGAAAAAAACAAGTACCACAACAGTGAGAACTAGAATACGAGAACCAAAGAAGTCAAGAAACAAAGAAAGTCGACTGAGCATCAATTGGTGGACAAAAGAAGGTGAAGAAACAAACAAACAAAGATGAAGAAACCAATCGAAGAAACAAAAGATCAATGAAGAATCAACAACGAAAGCAAAGAGATTAAGAAGGAACGAGGCAGCACCAACAATGCACACAAAAGATTAGAACAACAAACGAAGTCGAGGAAGGCGACCAAAAGAGATGAGAAACAAAAGATTACCCATAACCAAACGAAGGCTCTGATACCATGAAAAATCTTAATAGAATATGATAAGTTTATTGTGTATTATTGTATTATTATATATTGATCTATTACATATCTCTATATATATAGAGAGATGCAATTACATACAAAAGGAAACGTCTACATAAGGTAGCACATAATTAAATAAGTGATTTGTGTATAACATAATTACATAAGTGATTTCACAATATAATTATAAGAGTGATTTGTGCATATTTCTTAATTGCACAATATACCTTAACAAAATCTTCTTACCCACTTTCGGCTAAACGTACCTTATTGTCATGACTTGCTGCAACCACTTTATTGGTGACTATTAATTTAGATGTACCATAATTTCAACAGAATGTACGTGATCAGAATTACTTGCATCTTCTCAATTCTAATTCAACCACGGCACCACCTAACACCTAATTTATCACACGCATTCCCACAACATGTTCTCTTTTTACTTAAGTCTTTCACCACCTTGCCCAACTTTCCTCGTGTCCACAAGCAACAACATTCCCAATCAGACAGACCCCGCAACAACTAATTGTGTCAACCATCCCATCTCGAATCTCGCTATGTTACCACTAGTTATAGATAAAATACATCAACGCCGCCGAAACACAATCAAACAAACAATTCTTATTCAATTCTAAAAACATTTAACAATCAAACTCTCCAATATGGTGTACAAAGCACCATGGGTGCACACTCAAAGCACACACATAACTAATCTACTATGTCATTCATACAGGTTACAAACTTCTAATCACTCTCAAACTCTGACTCACAATCTCACTCTAACACAAATACTATTAAAACGATCAAATCTTACTAAAACTCAAATTTACTGATCTGACACAAACTAAAACACTAAAATCTTAATAATATTAAGACATGAAGTTTAAGCCAAAAAACTCAACAAAAACAAACTATGGCGCTTTGAGGTTTTTTTATTACTTAAGGTTCTTATAAGATAGCTTTTAAGTTAGTTAAGCAAATTTAATTTAAATCAACAAAATAGTTAGCCATCCACCTAAATTCGCCCTTCCAAATAGGAATAGAGAACCATATCAAAGAAAGGTTCGATGGTTGGTATACTATAAGGAATTCCCATGTGTCACTGACTCACGGACCTTATCAAAATCTGAATTTTGGTAATCTACATGACTACATCCACAATTAGTGATTGCCCAACAATGTTTAGGATTTGTACCACTAGGCTCTAGACCATTGTTGAATATTCCAATGGATCTTGATGAGTCGTTGAAATTTGTATGTACTTTGAGATTTCGATTTTTCTTTCTTTTTCTCTCGTTTTTTCTCCTAATCTTTGACTTCAACGTGAATGGAAGCCACGGTTTCTCTAAAAATATTCATATAATTAAAAATGCACTATACATCAAAAAATGAAGATGCTTGGCTGACCGACTTTTGAAGCTGGGTTTGGTTACCACCGAGTTGAGCACACACTAGATATACCTCAAGATGTATGCGCATATATCAGATGGCGATGGCGCAGACACAATTCGGTGCCTCAAACCCGGAGTCAAAAGTCCGTCACTAAAGCATGTAATTCCATCAAAAAAATGGTGTTCATTTTTTTCTCTCACACATGCTACGGAAGCCCGTGATGCAACACAAATAACAAAGTTTTGTCTTCCGCGTTGAATCAAACAAGGGAGATGACCTCAAATGACAATGACGAATCCAACTTTTCAAAGTAATGTACAAAACAAAATGGGATAGAGAGACCATGGCCACACATTTGTGTGTTAGAGGGGATGATGAGTCAATTTATAAAGAAGAAAAAAGCCAATACAAATTGATTACGGTTGTCCAGAGTTTTTGTTTCGTATAATTCAGGCAAAGTTACACCGCTGAAAATGAGCGTGACGCACTGAGATAATACTGTCATGCATTAAGATTCAAGTGGTCACTCTCACTTGCCAAAAAGAGTTTCGTATTTTAATTTTCCCTATGAAATCTCAATAGTTTGCTAAAATTATTGAAGAAATTTTGTTAGAGATTTATGGCAAGCTTTATCGATTTATATTGTAATCCAAATTATCAAGTAAAATGAAACTCAATGCCCTTTAAGTGAAGATCAAGAACCTTTTATTGGAAGACCTGATATGTGGTCACTACAATATTGAAGAATGGGTAGAGAGACCAAAAAAGGATAAAATAAGGGATCGTGACATTCACAAAAAAAGTGCAATTTAACCATGTAGAATCTATGTTTCCTATAAAAACAAATATATAAATTATAGAGAAAGAGAAGGGTATTTGTTTCTTTGTTGAGTCTTGTAATTTTCTCGGCAGGCTGATTGATGGGCATTTCATGACAAATCATTGTGAAACAAAAAAAAAAAAAAACAAACAAAAATAAAAGAATGATAGAAAGAAAAGGAGCAACACATGTGAAACAAAATAAGGAATAGACAGAAAAGAAATAATTCTACAGTTAAGGTCCAAAAAAAAAAAAACAAGCAGGAAACATGAGGCCAAACTTTGAGGCCTCAAGATCATGAACGCATCTAGGAATCATAATTAAAAGAAGTTACTTATGCTAAGCATCATACTTGCAGAGGTTTTCAAATCCCATGTACTCCTTGTTCTCGATCTTCATGACCATGTTCGATATACCAACCCCACCTGTTAATGAGAAGAAAGGCATTCATCGACAAAATTATACCGTTTGTGTTAACAAATTGAGAAGCAAAGGTAGCAAGCATTGATCATTTAACAAGTAAAGTGAAGTAAGAGAAGATCATCATCAATCTTGTTCATCATAGTTGTACTATAAGCCTATAATCAGTAAAACGTAAAGCGAGACTTACCCAACGAGACTGCACTCACAAATATAGTGAATGCCAGAATAAAGATGATAAGAGATGCCCTTCCTAACACAATTATCAGTCTTCTCACTACATGTTGGCCTACAAACGCAGCAACAGTTGCGACAGCAACAAAGTACAGAGCTGCAAAAGTTGAATGAGTGTGAAGTAAATAGCGTTCGATGATAAAAAATTCTTACTATGGAACACTTCGCATCCACAATTTAAGGACAGAGCATACATTCCCCACGCTAGCTATTAAGTAAAGCAAAAAGAGAAACGAAATACAGAAGGAAGAGAGAAACATACCATAAGGAACTGGGAAACGTTTCAAAAGGTAATATTCTACAACAGACATAGAAGAAGAGAATGTCATGGCAAAGGTGGCCGTTGCACTGGAAACCTGCGTAAATTTTATCAAGCATATAATTCACTAGGTTAGTTGCGCTAGCACTATCCGATTAACGTGGGAAACAGTTTCACTCAGGTTCATGTGTGAACATCCAAAAAAGAAAAGAGTTTCTGGATCACCGGACAACCTTTTTTATCATCAAACCAAATAAAAAATGAAGTAAACCATGTGCACTTATCAAAACATGTAAGCAAGACACATACGAAACATATAGCACAGTGATGATTAACAGGTTCTCGTAGCAGTAAGCTTGAAACATCATCGACAACAAGCACAAAACATGCCCACATCTTTACAACATGGACTTATGAAAGTTAATCGGATGCATAATGGCCCAACATCTCAAATTACAACATGATTTTCTTAAATTTGAGACATAAAGAAACTAGTTTTACCCAACGAAATTAGATGTGGATAACATCTAAAATGCAACTAGGCGGTTTCATAGACACAAAATGCAAAATTAGAAGCAACATCAAAATTATTGTCTTATCCAACCGAAACAGCACATTGATCAAAAGAGATATCAATCACCAAGAAGGCAAGTGCGAATGAATATAGACAAGATGTACCTGAGGAGGAATGCCCAACTCCAAGAAAAGTGGACCCAAAATAAAACCTCCACCTAAGCCAAGTAGTCCACCAACAACGCCAGCGAGTACGCCACAGCTGCAATACAAAACCAGCAGATGTATTGTCCAGTTCGTGCCAGTATCTCCCTTAGATGCAATTACTCTTGTTCCTCTATACAAGCTGACTGCCTCATACGAAGTTACTCCAACAGAAACAGGGATCTGGGAGACATGAAAAGGATAAATAGTAATCATTCAAACTCATATTCCTTGATATTAGTAGGGTTAACAAATAAAATGGAAGGATAGTCTTCCTGTTGTAGCATGGGCTCTTTTTGTTACGACAATAAATATACCTGCAACAAGCTTACAACCCAGTATGCTGTTGAACATGTTGATGTATGCTTCTGCATCAAACATACAAAATAAGGATTACTATCAGAAGTTTCATAGTTAATGGCAATAAGCACAATAAAAATTGTTATAGGGAAATAGAAAATTACCTGGACAATCTGCAGAATAAGGAATGAAATCCAAACAAAGATGAGAAGACCAAGTTCCTTCCAGCGAACATTCTCAAGAATAGGGACCTGAAATTAGTAACAATGTTAACGAGGAGGATCATAATCAGCAAAGTTTACAGAAATACCTCACCTCTGGTTCCCCAGATCCCTTCTCTTTTCCTGATCCATTGCTTGGGCCACTAGGTAGAGCCTTGTACTCTGTCCCTTCGTTACCTGATCCACGTTGAATGGGAATTCAGAGAAAGAAAAGACGTAAAATTACGATATGCTTAGAAAACAATAGAGGAAATATAATAACTCACCACCAAGCTGTGAGCGTTTATCAGCCTCCTGAAAGCGGAAATATAAATGGATTAAAAAAATAATGTACTAGGCTAATTTCCATGTAGAGAAGTTTTTTAAGACGAACATGAACGATGAACCTAGCAAAGTCACCTTCTTAATTAATGTTTCTTTTTTCCATGTTTCGACACCCTTGAAGAATGCCTTAGTAGATGTGCCTGCAACGTCCCAAGTCTTAAGCATGGATTTGTTGGAATATTATCAAAATTATTTACAAGTAAATCAATACCTATGAAAAGAATGATTAGAAGAACTGTGACCATCCAGTCAGCAAAGACCACATTGAAAATAACTCCAATACTGATGCCCATCATCAGCATTGGCTGGAAGAGCAGCGCCAGGTCATAATCAATTATAGGCATATCAAGGGTCGGATGCCGCAGCTTAAGGTTGTAATAGACAGTTGAGCCAGCCGCACCCATTATCATACCTGAATAAACAAGAAAAACTTCATACTTAGCAACTGAACCACAGAAGTCAAAAAGAATCACGTTCTGAAAAGAAAAACTGTGTAAATTCAATAATTGGTTAAGATGGAATAACATATAGGCCTTGTTTGGTTCGGGGGGAAGTTGAAGGAAGTGAGATAACTTCCAGGGAAGTTCCAACTCACCTTGTTTGGTTGAATATTTTCAAAAAACGTCCCTAGAAGTTTGACCCCCAACTTCCCCATATAGGGGAAGATAACTCACTTTTACCCTCATTTATTATTCTCTCTCTACCTTCATTCTCATCGCTCTCTCAAAAACAGTGTAAAGGGCATTCATGTCCATTACATTATTTTATTATTTTTAAAATGTGGAACTTTCTAAAAAGTTCAAAGTTGAACCAAACGTGAAAAATGTAACTTCCTTACGTAAAATGAACAAACGAGGCCATAATAACTTGCCAACTAAAACCAGGCAATTAACGAAGATTGCTAAAGATTAATTTCTTTGAATCACCATTAAACAATTTCTGAACTATGAAACTTTCACATGCAAAGCGAGATTAAAACGCAACCACCCACCAGGGGAAACCGAGATTACATCAACCATTCCACAAGAGAGTATCAACAATGGTAAAACAGAAGAAATCCCACAAAAAACAATGTAAAATTCTTCTCTTACACTTGGATAGCGCCGTGGACGACTTCGGATCAAACCCGATTATCAAAGTAAGCATGGGAACAAAAATCCCACCCCCGCCAACTCCTCCAACACTCCCAAATGCTGCTCCAAAGAATCCAATAACTGATCCCACAACAATCCTCCATCCAAACTTTATATCCTGTGCATCAAAACCAAAACAAACATCATCAAAACAATTCCTTTTCTTCACACCCCTTTTCACTTTCATCAAAAAATTTGCACTTCACATATGAAAATTTTAAGATAACATAAACACAAGCAACATGAATCAAACTCTTCCATTGCGCCCGATTTAGCGCAATTGAAACATTACCAAAAAAAAAAAAAAAAAAAAAAAAAAAAAAACTACAAAATCATTAACAACTTACAGGCCAAACATGGTGATAACCAGATTCATCAGACTGCCACAAGAAATTCAGAATCTTTGGAATCAAATCCTCCCCAGAATCTTCATTAACATCGTTGCTCTTGAGACGCCGCTCCGCCGAGACAAGAACAAAGGCGAGGAAGGAGCTGAGCGCCACCGCAGCCACCGACCTCCATCTCCCCCCAAATCCCACCATTGCGCTCCAAATTCCAAACCCCAAAAGCTCAATTTCAGCTACAACACAACACAAAGACTGATCTCAGCGAAGCACTAACAGGGGTTCTTCCAATCTAGGAATTTGTGGACGGATTTCGGTGATTCGAAGTGAGTTCTGAAGCGCGAGGAGCTCCGGAGATGAGAGAGCTGGGCAGAGCTCCTGGAGATGACGTAGTTTAGGTGGAATGAGAGGAATCTTGAGAAGTTTTCTCTACAGTACTCTCTGCTACGGCTGTTTGTAGCTGTTGAGTCTAACAACTGGGCAGCGTGAGTGATTTGTAGTACTCTGCTACAATTTTTTATTTTATTTAATTATAAGTGTTTGAACCTTTTTAACGTCTCTTTAACTTGACTAATTTATAAAGTTAGTCGAATGTACTAACTTTATAACTTGAGAGAAATCAAAGAAATATAATGTTGCTACTAAGAAGTGTACCTATGAGTTTTGATTCATTCAGAGTTAAAATGTTCTTTTCTTTATTAATTAATACACCACAAGGTCCACAAGCCTAAGGGGACTTATGGACATCTTCATAATAATGCAACTCAACACAGCCACACCAAGATTAGTGAAACTTGTTTTGGAAAATACATAAAACTAGCTCCACAAAACTTTTCTCCAACACATCGAAAGATGAAATTGAATTTGCAACGTCTAAGTTAAAAAGGATTCCTACGTGCCATCTAAGTTATTCACTTGCAAGATGGATCAAACTGATCCACCTAGAAGCATGGAAATACAGATTTGGCATGCCAAATAAGTATATGCTGTTGAAACCTAGTTATATAGAATAAAGTGAATGATTTTTTCAGTCAAGAATAAAAACAATTAGCTAGTTTTTTTTTTTTTTTTTTTTTTTAAAAAAAAAAAGAAACCAACAAGGATAAATAGTGGTTTTGAAAATGAAAGTGGAATGATTATTTATATGGAGATTAAGTGGAAGGAGTGCGTTGGTGTGTCATTTTCATTGATTGATTTTGAAAGATGTATTTTTCTAGTAAGTCTAATATACATTGTATAAATTGACCAAATTTTTGTAGAGCTAAAAGGAATATTGTTACTGTCAAATTGTCAATGTTATACTTGTTAGATTTGTTTATAAAGTGAGGATGTCCAAGCACTTGCGTGCTAGGATTCAAGTAGCGTGGCTTGAATATTCTCTTTGGGTTTCGTAATTCCTATGATCCAGCAATATTCTTTTAATGCATATCCATATATATATATATAAAGTTATCAAGTTCTCTCCACTTACCATTGCATTTTTCTATTTTTCTCATTTTTCTTATTTTTTGTTTTTTTGCTATTTATTTCTTTGTATTATTAGTCGTATTAAGATATATTCATTCCCCTCATTTCTTGGACAACAAAAAGTTCAACTAGCTTGCAAAAAACGAAGAGACAATTACGATTAAGAGTGACACATATAAATTCGAGTTTTCATTAGCTAAAACACCTAACCTTCACTCAAACCTCACAATTTTTTATCTTCCTCAATTCTCCATTTGGTATGTCCAACTCTAACTTCAGTTCTTATTCTTCATCAAATCTAATTTCTTAGATCCAATTGGACAATAGTAATAGCACAAATCAGTTAAAGGCTTAGAATCTCAATGAATTGGTGAGGAATTGGCACAACATCTTAGATCCTTTTATGTGAGCGGATGGCTATGGGGTAAGATGCAACTTGGCGTGTTGGTGTCTTTTGTTTTTGTTTTTACTGTTGATTTGTTAGGGAATCTCTGGATTTTTGGTTTTTGATGACAGTTTTTTCTGCGGATCATTCTTTAAATATTTTCTTTTGCCTACGTCAATTATTGTAATAATTAAATATTAATTGAGTAAGGGCTGGAGTAGATATGTAGATGGTGACTTTTATGAGATTTTTTTTTGAGTGAGCTAAGATGACCCGGTCACATGACTCACAACCGTGATCCTCCATAACTTTGATTTTGTTTTCTAACGAGATCGATTTTTTTTTTTTGCATACTATAACAAAAGGGACTTTTTGTAAGTAAGGCCTATTTTTTTTGTACATGTATTTTTTGACAGATTAATAAAATTTCTTTATCCAAAAAAATAACACAAATATGTTCAGATCAATCTTCATCTTCGATTCAAATCACCCTAAACTCTAATTAATCTCATTTTTATTGTATATTTTATTTATAAAAAATATGAGTTGATTATTGTGAATTATAAATTTAATTATAAAAATATTACTTTATGTTCATGTAAATTATTTTATTAATTTTTTTTAAAAAATTAATAATCTTCGGCAAAGTGCAATCGATTAGCATGGATATAAAGGCCACTCATTAATTTGTATATTGTCAATTCTTTTCTCATTGTTTTTTGAAAGCTCTTTCCTTTTTCTTTTCACCGCTGCCTACAATCACATCATACAACATGGCAAGGCCCACCTTAGCGACATGAAATAGGTGTGCGTCGAACAAGATAAACACGTGATTTTGAGGCAAATGATTGGCACAAGGGGCTGTGGTTTTTGGATGCATAGCCTCATTATAGTCTCCATAAAACAACTTTTTTTTTTTCTTTTTTTTTTAGAACATTTTATGTGTCAATTCATTACCATGTCATTACATGAGAAGAGATGAAACACAAAGATGAAACACGGACAGTGAGGTGTTCATACATTGTAACAACCATTATTTAGAGCAAAAGTAGTCAGATTATGAGCCATGTGATTGACTTCTCTTGGAATAAAGTGACACCTTATTTGACTTTGTTGCAAGAGCCCTTCGATTTTGGGGAGCACATGACTATCTGTACCTTGAAAAATTCGTCTGTGAACCCTGTCTATTACGGCTTTAGCATCATTCTGAACCTTGACTGTAATTCCCTCGCGATATGGAGACATCTATGCAGGGCCCATGCCATAAAACAACGTACTTTAAATAAACAAATTAATGAGATAAGTATCAATTGATCTTCAATAATTGAAAATATATTATTGAGGAGAGAGAGGCCTCCGTTTCACGATCTAGCTAACTGCTGGGAACTATACGTGTTTAGTTCGACATTTAATTTTCTAGAAACGGATACATAAAATTAAGGCATCGACTATTCAGACCTCACTTTTTGCTTCCTTTACCCATTACTTCATTGTACCTCAGTTTTGAATTTCTTTTACTGCGTTTACCCCTCTTTTTTTATAAATCATTCCAAAACTACCCTCACCCTCACCCTCAACGAATCAAACCTCATCGTCAACACTCCTTCTTAACTCACGTACCCCATAACTAAACTCGTCACCACCCTTATTGCTTCATTTCTTATCTTATCAAACATTCGTTTGAGGTCCCCCGATACATTAGAAGTGTTTTAGTGACTCGCAATCCATTGGATCTACGCGAGGGACTACCACGATTATCTTCATTTTCTTTTGGTCTTTCAAATAACTTTTTTGCCCTAAAACTGTAGGTTTTGTTCCCCATGAGATTCTCAATGTATTAGTGACATTTTTGTGAACTTTGTGGGTTTCTTTAGTTTTCAGTTGGATGCGTTGAAATGTACGGCCACATAGGTCCGAGACCTTGTAAGGGGTCTCAACCAAGTTTAATCGAAAAGGTTAGGAAGGTATCGACCACACTCAACCAACATGTTTTTATTGGTATCAGTTCATCAAAACCAAGACTAATGAATGCCAATCAATCATGTGCAGCCGTTACATTAATAGATCTTGTGGTTTTGTTCCTCCGATACTCTAATTAGAATAAGTAGACTATTATATATGGGGTGCACACAACAATTTGGTGGGGTATGACTAGCATATCGGTCCTAGAGTGCAAAGTCATGAGTGTATATCGGAGATCTTCGACCGAAACATTTGAGTGAGTTTTAGTGGTGTCTATTATGGTGGGGTACAGGGAGCAATTCGATGGGGTACAAGCAGCATTTCGACGCAATAGGGCCGATACTTAAAACTTATTCTCGGTCATACAAAGCTGACATGAGACTATGGGTCTTGGCCAACATACACTTTATGCACTATATATTGTCAGACACATAAGACCGAGACGCATGTTGTACATCTCGGTCCTGTGTGTTCGCACATCACGGGTGACAGCACAAAAATCCCTCTTCCAACCAGATAAAAAAGTCATGAAAAACATCAAAAATTATCTTGTACTGCTCGAGGTTACTTTGTTTTGGTGATTCATTCAACATTTTCCTCCCTATAATGCGCCAATCAACGCCAAACTCGAAGCCCTAAAAATCAAAGAAATGCAATAACTCTAGAACAATTAAATAACCACCAAATGACCTAAAAAAATCAAACGAAAGGGAATCAACTAGAGAACAAATTTATTAAGTTTAGGTTTTGCACTTATTTAGTCAGTCAGAGGTCGAGTGTGGAGGTGGAGTTCGTGGTTTTCTTCTTGCTTCAAAAAAATTTCATAGGAGTCGTAGGTTATGAGGGAGTAAAACATCTTTATATATAGGGGCATCAAAGACATTTTACAAGGAGGTTAAAAAGATTTAAAAAATGGGGTTTGAAGAGCAAAAAGTGTGGTTCGAATAGCCGCTGCCAAAATTAATAACTAAGTTATCATGACTGACCAAAATATCCAATGATTTTTTTGCGACAACTCAATCTCTTGAAGGTGGGAGCATGTCTTTTTCCATTGCACTATACATAATTGGTATGATATATACCCAATTAATAATGAATATTTTTTAAAAAATATTTTGGTAACCCACCTTTGACATCGACTCAGTCAGATGCTATGCAATACACTTCACGACGCGCGCGCACACATTTCAAAGTGTATTGCACAACATCTTATTGGGTCTATGGCCAAATACGTTCCTAATTCTTAAATAAGAGAAAGATGAAAATATTAGGTTAGCAAACATTTCTTGGCTCTTTATTTGGAAATTTCAAATTAATCAAAAGATTTAGAATATATGAAGTTGCTTATTTTCCAAAAAATTATACTTTGAGCCTCGCTAATTTATTTACTTAAAGTCTTCAACCAAATGAAACCCAATAAACTCTTAGATCCGTTCAGATCTAGTGATAAGATGATTAGTTTCATCCCTGTTGCGGCTATCGAATTCTTTAATCGCAACAATCACCTCTCAACGTTTGTATCCTTCCCAAAGACTGTGTGTGGGTTTGCGATTATGTTTCATAGGTAGTTATTTCCTTCTCATGTCAGAAGGTTTATGTTGTCTTCCTTCGTTGGAAGTATCGTATTTTGTGACGGTCCCAAATCTCGAGGCCACCATGTCATGAGTCGCGGGCTCACAACCTTGCCATGTCACCACCCCACTGTGTCCCACTCGTGCCACACGTCACTTAATCCTCATTCATCTGAGTTTTAAATTCAATTTACGACAATTTAGCGAAAAACAACATTAAATAAATGTGAAATTTATGTCATTTAGAGCATTAACCTAATTTGGAAAACCCAGTAAAAATACCATGCATATAACTGAGACGAATATAAACAAAAATTCATGTACATGTATTCAGTGTTCTATAGTTCCCAAAACCCAGCAAAAACAATGTATAAATACATACTGTAGTCTAAAAAACACGAGGTGAAACAACAATAAACTTAGAAATAGTTGCCTAGTACTTCCTTGCTCTTGCTTGTCGAAGGATTTGCACTTAGTCATCCAACAAATACAGTGATGAGTCCAGTAAGTAAATTCCCAAGAGAAGTTCGCATAATAATCATGAAATAAAAATGATAAATCTACAAGACATGTGAATATGACCACTAGCAACAGACAATCACATTCCCATGGCTGTAGGCAACATACATCATTACAAAAATATCAGCAAGAAATATAAAGCATCACAAAATACTTCAAAAACAACAATAATTAAATAAACTGGCTTGACGTTAAGCAGTAAATAAATCATCAACTGGTTAACCACGATAAATTCCTTGACCAAACCCGATTGTACGATAAAACAAGATAAGAATCCACATATATATACGATTCAAGAATCCAGTGACTAAACCCCAACTTCAGTAAACGGCATGATCCCTTCGACGGTGTTACCCATCAGGAACCACCCTAATTCATCCTGATAGTCGTAAATATATTCAACTACCATCAACATGGCCCTGTCCCAGACAACTCATGCAAGAAATTTAGCCACCACCAATATATATACACAATCGAAGCTCATAGAGTGAAACTCAAGTGTGTCCACCAACAGACACATAAATACGATACTAATAAACCACGATACGCATGAATAAAGTGAAGCATTCTTAAGGGTTTTACATACCTCAATACACGCTCAAATGCCCTGGAACAATCCCTGGTCAGTCCCGTACTCACCTCCAGATGCATGTTTGATACCTGACTATGGTATCCTGAGTCCTTGATATCTTAATTAATCATTAAAATCCTCAAAACTTGAAAATTCAAACATTTATTCATTTATTTTATTTTCAATTTTTTGTGCAAGGCGCCGTGGGTGGCGTTGCCGTGAGCATTTTCTCTCGGCGCCGTGGGTGGCGCTGCCGTGAGCATTTTCTCTCGGCGCCATGGGTAGTGAGGCCCTATCCCTCACGCCGTGAAAGACACTGCCATGCCGTGAGAGACACCGTCGTGGGTTTAATACTCACGGCATAACCCAAAACGTCCAGGCGCTCCTTAGATAATTACTTTCCATGGCGCTACTTGCGGTGTGTGGCGACCTCAAAACCCAAGGCCGCCACGACATGTGCTGCGGACCCACAACCATGCCATGTCATCTGTCTGGTTGTGTCCTGCACGCACCAACCATCACTCACTCTACAATAATTAGAGTTATAAACATTTAAAATGCATTATAATTTAGTGGAAGCCTTAAAACTATGTAATTTGCAATTTCATTTTATCAAAAGTAGAACATCATTCCTATGTGGAAAACTCGTAATAGTACACTACATATAAGGCGAAAAGAAAAAAATATATGTACCTGTGTCTCAAAAGTCCCCAATAACCTAACATAAAACAAAATACCGAATGTACACATACGAGTAGGTCCTAGATTATAAACCGTCAAAGGTAGTCGTCCAGTGTCTTTGCAGTTCTGCTCATACCTGAATCTGCAGTCAGTCACCCAACAAATATAGTGACGAGTCCAGTGAGTAAACTCCTAAAGAAAACCATTGAGTAGACAATAATAGAAGCCAATAAATAAGGTTAACTAAACACGTAGTCAGTGCGGGCAGCCATAAAACCCTATGTGCGTAGTTAACAACCATACAAGATGATCAATGAATAATCATGATTATAAGAACATTTCTAAACAACGATTCTGATAAATCCAGACGAATGTGTGACAACCTAACAAACTATATCATACTTTGCCAATCCAGATGCTTGATCTACCCACAACGAGACTGAGCCACACTCGAATTACAAACGATGACTCGAACGAATCATACCCCATCGGACACGTGCACCCCGCAGCTCAAATTGCAATTCACCGATGACACAAGTACACGCGCTACAATCTAGCCTGCTCAGTCCCATACCACAACCGTCCCAAATAATCACTGATAATGAAACCAATACATACCAACCAATCAACATTTAAATAGACCCACAAATGATATAACATGGGAATATTCAACGGAAATAGTAAATGCAAGAATTGAAACCATTAAATACTCCATATGTGTTTCTATTTGGGTTTACGCATGTAACGACCTGAAAATTTGTGTATTTGTGAATGATGACGTGTACTACATATTTATACTCGTATTTGAGTGATCGAACAGTGAAGTCAGTAAACGATTAGGAAAATTGGCTGAACGGGCGTCGGCAGACGGGTTATGGGTATACGGGACATTAAAACACGGAAAATGTAAATAAATAAGTCAATTAAATGATAATTGAGCTAATTGATTACGAGAGAGCGTCGACGAGACCAATAGCACGCGACTCGCGATTCGTGGTGTGCTTTCGAGCGCGAGAACGGACCAAGTAGTTGGTTAGTTAAATGGTGAATGTGTCACCTACTAGAGTCACATTGAGATAGAGAGAGAGTTAGAATGGGTGGACAACTATAAGTAGTTAGAATGGGTGGACAACTATAAGTGGTTAGTTAGATCTACCTTGGGATGCATATGTGTGGATGATGTGTAAGCCTATATAAGGACCCACCCCACACTTTTCTCTCATTTCTCTCCTCCTCTCCTATCTTCTTCTTCATTTCTCTCCCTAGCAAAACTTAGTGAGCAAGAAAGTGAGTGGACAACCATTGGAGGTCTGTCCAACCCGCTGGAGTCTCAACCTCACCGGAGTAAGGTGAGATCTCAACCCTCTTTGTCGATTCCTTACATTTTAGGCGTTAGTTTTTGTTAATTTACATCGCGATGACCACGGATGCTACACCAGGAGGTCGATCAAATCGATAAACCCATTGCCATAGCTATCCATGGAGCGATCAACACCCATTTGTGTTGCCAGTGTTGAGTTTTGCGAGTATTTTACGTATTCCATCGAGTGGCGATGTTTGGAATGGTTTTGTCATTCCGGACAATTTTCGCACACGATGTCGTGTCCAGAAACGAAATAAAGAAACGTGTAAAACGAACCCCCCCAATTGTATTGTTGGACTAGGCCTAGCGCCTGGCCAGGGCAGGGCCGGATCAAGTCGGGTTTAACCTGACTCGACCAGAAAAAAATTAAATTAAATTAAAATAAAATAAATTCTGGAAAAATAGGGAAAAATCCAAAAAAATATGTGAAAAATCTAGAAAAGAATATTTTGACCAAATAAATAGAAATTGATGAATTTCTATGAAAAATGAAATGTTCGAATAACTTTTTGGAACTTTATGTTGGGGCTTTTATCTCGTAAAGTGTGTAATTTACAACTTTGACCCAATTGAATATTAGGAACACGGTGGACTGGTGGCGAGGGTATTGGAATTTGTTTGAGATGGGTAGAAGCTGCGAGGGACGAATTTCGCGATCTTACCAGGTCAGTTAGTAAGTTAGCAAGAAAATGACATGTGATTTTATTTCATTTATTGTTGTGATATTTGAATTGTTCATATGTTTGGCATTCTATTCTATTCCTTGGTTGTGTATTTTTGGTGTAAGTGTGTGTCTCGAAGGTACTTGCGGCCTGCACTAGTTGGGACAACACGTGCACTTTTGCAGAAGTGTGTGACCACCCCTAGTGATTGTGTGATACCAAGTACTGGATTGTTGTGGATATCAATGTTGCGACATCGCTGTTGTGGATTTAGACCACTTACGACCTCTTTTGATTCTTGGAATTCGCAAATTTCGCTTGCTATCTGCTAGCCTGATTATCATGCACTTTGTGTTATTCCCTGTCTTTTAATTATTGCATGATTCTTGGACTTCTTCATTGGTTAATCTTGAATTACTGTTATATTCTTCTGGCATTACTGTCAATCTCCCTCAGTTGCTCACCGTATAGTTTGTGACTGTGATGACCCCAAATTTCAAAATCCTATAATTGGGCACCGCTCGTCCTGGACCCGCCCCCGAGCTAATCCCATCGAGTCACACGGGACCAGTGAGCCTTTCCTTACCACTCAACCAGTTATCAAGTATTTAGATGTGAAATCAATTAATTAGCGAGTTATCAAAGTAATAAGCGAAAGCAATTAATCTCAACTAATCAATCGACTTCGAAAGCTCCAAGTTAGGATAAAAAAACCTAGGACGCCGGAACCCTGTATATCATATATACTATGTAAAGCAAGGAGAGTATCATCAATGTCATACAATCTCTCAACCCATAACCCCCATATACAAAAACAATATAAGTAACTAATATAATAAAAAAGTCACCTATGTCAGCAGAGGAGGGCCGCTCAAAATATATCGCCTAACTGCATGACTTTTCCTTTACTGGATTGCGGATCTGCACTCGGTCAAACACAAGAATGATGAGCCCAGGTAAGTAACGCCAAACAAGAACAATAATAAATATAACATTTTGAATTAAATAAATGAATAGTCAATTCATGCAGATAGAAAGAAAGGACAGGGAGCGCATAAATATATAAAGACTGTGAATAAATACATGAGCAATCAAAATTGAGTGTCCCGAAATACAAGGGAAAAGCACAAGTGGTATCGACCAATCAAAGTCGTTAAACCTAGGATAGAATCTCCTCACAGGCTAGGAGTCGAGGACAGAATCTCCTCTAAGACCCCTACATGAGTGCAGAGTCCCCAACAATCTGGTGGAGAACTCTCACTCCGTACATCTCATCACAACCAAACACGTATCCCCAGCTGTAAACCCCGGTATAATACATCGCGAGTCTAGAATTCTACAAGGATCACGCTTGACACATTTTCCTTGGACAACTCATAAGAATGAAATGACAAGATAGCATTAAAACAATATCAATAAATAATTCAAAGCTCAAGAAATAACTGTAGTATTCCTCACTGCTTTAATTTCCTCGATCCAAGCTAATCGCACTCTCGCGGACTCCGACTAGTCCCTACATGGTCCCGCATGCTAAAAATCCTAATAATACAATTCATTGTGGTTTCCCATTAACTCTTATCCAATTTTTCTTATTTATGTTTATTGTGTTTTCAGGCCGAATTTTAGGTTATTTGGTCGTATTTGGACCCGTTAGATACCCCGAGGAGACCCTAATTTGTTATGAAGATTCCATAAAAAGTTGGGAATTTTCTAGGTTCTGGACGCCACCGAGACGCTGTGGAGGTCTTCCACAGTGTGGGGCAGATCGACTCTGCCCCAAACGTATATGGGCAACGCTGTAGGGGTGTTATACCCCACGGCGCCTTCACGACGTGGGGCAGAGAGGGGCTCTACCCCAGTCGTATGTAACCCTCACGGCGTCCCCACGATGTAGAGGATAGAGAGCCCTTCTCTGTCCCCAGCGCCGCACTTGACCCCCTATCTGTGGGACTGTTCGGGTGTTTACCACCCCGGCTCATGCCGCCTGATGTTGATTTGGTCCATTTTTCATCTGGAATGCAACACCATTCAAAAAACATTCTTAACACACTCCAAAATGTTTAGAAACCTCAACGAAAAATTCAAAACAAAAATCATTTGAAAATCTCCAAAAATCATTAAAAATCCAAAACTCCCCCAAATCGAAAACGACCTTCATAAATCTAGTAGTGATCGTCGTAAGGATCACCAAAACGTCGAGAGAATCGATTGAGCTCAAAATCTCGACATGGTGTCCAAATTTCATCATGATGAACCCAAGTAAAACTTATACCAATGTGTAGAGGGTGGCTAGGAGATGAGGGATACGTTAGGGAAGAAGAGGAAGAAAGAGAAGAGAGAAAAGAGAGAGAGAGAGAGAAGAGAGAGAAGGGTGTGGGTGTGGGGTGTTTATACACTCTCCCTTAAATCTTGGCCCAACACCTTCATCTCTAGGCCCATCTAATGGTTCCTAATTACTCCATCCCAACTACTCAAGTGACTCAATTAGGTGACTTTAATTTCTCACTCGTCCTTACGCGTTTGGACATTAAAATGATTGCTAAAGCTATACAGTATAATACACACACCAAACAAATATAACATACCTCGGTGTCGACGCCTGAGAATTAATGACTGTACTATGGCATGGGCCCACGTACCATTTGTATTGACAGTGGCACGGGTCAAATTTTAGGGTCATTACAGTGATGGTGGGTTCAGATAGGACAGGTGTTGTCAAAGGAAAGGGAGCGATGTTAGGTGACTTCCTCTGAGTACTCCTCGGGGACGATTTCTTTTCTTGTTGCATAGTACGTTTTTCCTTTTTGGTTTATATATGTTGTTCTTGGAATATTATAGGTATTATTTTGGGATGTGAGACTTGGATATCATGTATTGTCCTTTTCATACATTGATCACCAGACTATACATGTTTATCTTGTAATTCGGGTTCCACATTTATAGTAATATTCCTGATTTTCATTTATGTTGAGTTATTACATGATTATAGTTTAAATTCTGCTACATATTGATCTAATAAGCTTTATAATCTAATAACTCACATTTTAAACTGAAATTGAATGTATGGAGGCTGACTAGGCACGTAATACATGTCTGATACTTAACTAGGTCCTCATAAGTCCCAGGTATCCTAAATAATCACTAAAATCCTCAAAATCTGAAAATCCAATTAATTTTCAATTAATTTTATTTTTTATTTATTTTACTATGTAGGGCGTCGTGGGTGATGTCGTTATGAGCAATTGCTTACGGTGCGCCTCACTGCGCCCAGGGACGTGTGCTCTGGACTCCACGACGTCACAAGTGGCGTCTCCCCTGTCCCGAGTTGGATCGATTTTTTAGACCTCGTCAGCTCGTCGCCACGATTCGAACATGTTCCACTCCCCTATGGTTCTCTAAAATAACCATAGTATGAGTTCAAACCTCGTAAACTTGATACACCCTGCGATTTCACCAAAATGCCGTAAAAAGCCCATTTTTCTTCAAAAACAACTTCTACAAATCCACCACTTTAGCTCAAAATCACCATTACAAACCATTCAAAAACGCTGAAAAGCCAGTAAACTTGCTCACCTTGCTAAAAGTTGCGTCAACACCCACAAAAATAAGGCCAAAAAGTGGATATCGATGAGGTGATGACATATCTTATCTTGAATCGTCGATTCCTAGCTTCAATCACCACAAAATCACCTCCCAAACATCACCAAACTCTTGGCTTCTCACACAAATTTTACCCAAATAAGAGAGAGGAGAGAAAAAGGTGTTAAATGAGTTGACTCCATTTGATCTAATGTGCTACCTACATCTCAATGCACCATCTTGTGGCCTAAAATGAGTCAACAAGTCCACTAAAAGGTTACACATTTGTGGACTTGTGCTTGTCCTCTCAACCCCATATCACTTGCTCCTCGGGCGTTCTGGAGCCCGCCACCCGACAACTCAAACTGTCATGCGAAACTTTAACACCATGTCCAGCCTACGCTGTGTTCCCATATCGATTATTCATTACTTTTAATTATACTAAGTCATGTGAACCCATTCCCCAGATTAGTGTTCTTGTCAATCGCCCGTTCGATTCTCGCATCAGTATGCATTTCTAGGCGAATACCCGACACACTATCTTGCCTGGTTTAATCAATATTAATTCACGCATACGATGTAATGACTCATAACATATTCATTATCATCACAGTTACCTAGACAATCAGTCAAAAATAATATTTCACGCCAACTCGATGTTCCTGTGGACCCGGACTGGCGTCCACGTTAGAAAATATGTAAATAATGACCTTAATGAAATTTGGGCCGTTACACGACGTCCTCCCTATTTTGAGTTGGGTCATTTTTTCGGACCCCTTGGTCTGTCGCTGGGTCTGAACTTGTTCCAAACTCCTATGGTTCTCCAAAACAACCATAATATGACTTTAAACCTTGTTAAACCGTAACCAATTTATAAACCCTGATGAATTTATGCCAAAACACCGATAAATACTGTTTTTCTTCAACAACAACAACTTCTATAAATCCACCATTTTAGCTTAAATCACCATTGAAAACCATATAAGCTACATAAAAAACTAGTGAGCTCAGTTTACCTTTTGATGCCTTCATCAAAACATGCAAAAACACGACCAAAAAATGAAGAACAACGAGGAGAGCTCGAATCTTACCTCGGATCGTCAATTCCCTAGCTTAATCACCACCCAATCACCAAGTAAACACCACAAAACCCTCAAACTTTCTCTCAAATTTTTGAATTTCACATGAGATGAGAGAGAAAAGGTGGTTGAAATAGTAAAAAATGACTATTTATGGTATGAAGCTCATCTTTTGTGCTATGCTTATCACTTGACTCATCTTGTGGCCTTGATGATGTAAAAAATATACTATTGGTGACACAATTGGTGACTTGGCCCTCTTGGTCTTATTTTCTCAACACTACATCATTTGCTTCTCGAACGTTCTAACTCCTGGCACTCGACAACTAAACCTGTCGAACTCAACTTTAATGACATATCCAGATTACACCGTGTTCCCATATCGATTAATTGTCACTTTTAATTGTATTTATCTACGTGAACCCATTCTGCCTAGTGTACCCGTAATTCACGTGCCCGGTACCCGCATTAGCACACTTTTCGGGGTGACTACCCATCACACTATCACGCTCAATAACATCGATATAGACTCACTCATGTGATGTAATAAGTCACATAATAATATTTACCATTACATTTACTCAAACAGTTAATAAAAAATAACATTTTACGTTCCTGTAGACCCGAACTGGCGTCCACGTCTGAAAATACTTGACAACGTCGTCAATTACAAATTGGGTCGTTACATATTTACTTCCCTTGTTGGAAGTTTTATTTTTTGTTGTCATTCGAATGATGAATTTGTGTATTGTTGTATTCCAAATGTTTTCAAGAGAATAGTCATTGATTGTTAAATTATTCATTCGTTACAGTCGCAGTTCGTGAAAACCAACCTTATGGTGGTTGAATGTTTCTTTGAACAATTAGGATTAGTGAATTATTTTTCTATGGTGATTGATTCTGTCTCACCCTGTTCCATCGAATGTATTGAGAGCCATTGATGATTAATGAAATTTTTATTTCTTCAAAAAAAACGAGGCCCAGTAATTAGAATAACAAAAACTTTACTAAGTAGTGGAAAAAATGGGAAACTCATTTGAGCATCTCCATTGGTAAATGTGGATTGTATAGGTGTGGATTGTATAGGTGTAGATTGATGCCACTTCGGCAAGGAGTAGAGGATGTTCATCCTAAGTGAATTGAATAGACATTGAAATAGTTTAAAAGTGCTCTTAAATAGTCAATGTGGATTGTGCTTTTATTTTAAAATTTTATTGTTTTTTCTATATATTGTTGAGAGAATTATTGACGTGGTTATGATTTGCACCATCTAGAAGTAGATATTGAGAATAGACATTATCTATTTCTTACATGTCACATTAGCTTGATATTACAAATACACATTTGCATTGGAGATGGTTTTTTTCCAACGTTTATTTAGTCCTAGGTGGCGCACACTTACACCCAATCTACATCAACATCTCTAATGACAAATGTGGGTTAAGACCATGATTTGGTGTCAATCTCATGGATGTGGGGAGAATGCATGTCTAGATATCCTATGTGGCAACCGTTCTCACTTCGTAGACATTCATCCCTAAAATGCACAATGCAGATTAGGACTTTTAAAATATTTTATTTTTTATATGGAATGTGACCTTTATTTTGTTGTTCTTTTTAATTTATATCACTACAAGAATCAAGGTCTTTGAGGACGTTCGTAAATTGTCCTCTTAGCACCTTTAGAAAAATTTAGTCTACATCCTAGATGTCGATGTCGTAGAAAGTCTATTACAAATAAGGTGATCTTAGTCATCCTCATATAAACGTCCTCGTTTGCATTTTTTAGGACATTGGTAAATGTAGTCATAAGTGCACGTTACGACGTTTTTGAGCGTCCTGGTTTACAAAACTGGTAAAGTCTTTCTTCAAGGATATCTTCTAATTGTCTTTATTTTTTATTAGGTCATTTTATTGTTGTCGTTACAAGTCATATTTATTAGGATGATTTTGTAAATGTCTTGTATCATGATAAAGATTTATTTGAAACTGTCCTCCTATACTCTACTAGGCTTTTGTTCAATCATCGTAAAAAGTCTTCTATTATAACGACATAATCTTAATATCCTCGTTTTCTACTAGGACAATTATTGTCTTCGATTATTTGTTAAGGAAATTTGATGTTATCGTTGATGTCTTGTCTATTAGGTCAGTTTAAAACATTCTGTTTTACAATAAGGATGTTTTTGCAAATGTTGTAAATTAGTCTATTAGGAGTTTTTCTATACATCCTAAATAATCTTACTTAACAAAGACAATTTGTAAATGTCCTGGTCTTATAGGAGGATTTTGGGTATTGTCCTGATAATGTTAAGACATTTAAAAGTCCTTCAAGGCTGTAGTTTTTAATGTTACTTGTAATCATTTTTGCACAAAAAAATGCAAAATCCAAAGCACTCACATTGAAATAGAAAAAATATTATATATCTTCATAATTTGGCAAAGTTACTAAATACAAAAGACATAATTTGTGATTTAAACTTGTTCTATATATCTCCAATACTACACAAACTAACAAAATGCCTTGTAGAAAGTGACCACTTTGTATCTTTTACAACATTCAAAGAGAAAAATAAACTCTATTTGGGATACAAAACAATAGAGCTACTTCATTAAAATGCAATTTTGAGATTGTAAGTTTCCAAAAGTACTTGGCGTCTCTAAGACCTGAAAAACATAAAGAGAACAAACATGAATAAGATAAATATACACCTATTATCATAAGCACAATAACAATACTGCATATTCTAAACAACAATAAAGAATTGTACTAAAACTATAACAACAACGATAAAGAATTGCACTAAAACTATAATAACAATAAATTAAGACAACTACATATTATCACAAGTAAAACATTACTAATCAACAACTTTGAAAGTGGTAATGTGACTATCATTCATGTGGAAGACATCATTCAAGGTATTGATAATTTCTAATATTACTAAAAACTAATTTACAAGATAATTTATGAGGAAATGAGACCAAACCTGCTTCACGATATGTGTTTGATTTGTATGATTCTTTTTCTTCATACATGAAAGTTGGTTTAGATCTTATATATTTCAAACATACATAATAATATAATAAAGAAACTAAATGATGCATATTTCAAACAATCAAGTAACAAAAATAGAAGCAAGCATCATATAGCATCTACATGCATCATCAGAAGAATAAGGTGAAGACTAACATAAATATAAAAGTGCAAGCCAATCAATACATGTATTTTTTAAACTTAATCCATTTATGTTATGAAAGCACATCATCATGTTCATTCAATCGAGTAAAGAGGAAGAAACTAATCTATGACCAACACAACTAATTTAATTGCAATTTAGGCTTTGTGGTTGTTACTCCATATATAGTATATATCGCAAATACTTCCATACTAGAAACTGGTGACAAACACAACAACAATCTAAATAAAATGACTAAAGGAACTCATTTCTAACACTCGTTAATCTTTTATTAGTGCAATCACATTTCAAAAACATATAGAGTATATTTCATTAGAGTAAGTAGTAGTTTAAAAAGTCAACAAGTATGAATAATAAAATTATAAGACTTGTGGAAAGTTGAAATTTGTGCTTACAAAAATCAAATAAAGCATGTAAAACATGCAAGCTTTGGAAAAAATCATGATAGCTAACAAGATATGGATTCTATATTCTTTATATGTTATTTATAGTGGTGCTACTTTCGTATGGTAGCTACCGTGTATATATATATAATGCATTGGTGCTTCGATGAAAAATCCAAATAAATACATTCATAAGAAATAATAATGCCTTGTAAAAATTTTGACAGTTTCCACTAAAACTAAGGGTTCCCAAAAATTACAAAGCATGAGAGAAAGTTATTGCATTTTTAACATGTATAAAAAATACTATAAATGGGTCGCAACAAATCGCAAGTTGTGTAGTTCATTAAAGCACTCTCACATGATGAGTTCATTTTTGCATTTCCTATCTTCTATCAAAGACCAAAATAAAATCTCATTTTTCTCCTAGATAGTATGAATAGCATAATGTGATCAAATAGTACTTATCAAACAAAAAAGCTAATCTAAAAGAATAATGAGTCATATATGAGTACTATATACAAAGTAAAACATACCTTAAGTTTCATATAAGAATAACATATTTTTTGGGCCAAACGACATTTTTTCCTTCCCTTCTAGCTATATAGTCTGATTCTATGTCTGACCTATAAAGAAAGGTTGTAGAGTCAATGACACTTTCAATCCAAATTTTCTAATTACCAATTCCCAAACGGATATGATGTACAATTTCGGTAGGGTCAACACATGCAATAGAACACTCTACAACAACTTTATCACTAATGCCATCAAACTTCAACAATTTGCACTTTCGATGAAGTACACATGAACTATCATCAACAGCTTGTTGTGTCTGCACCAAGAAATTCAATAAATATAAACAAAACATAACAAGTGTTCGACTACATATGAATTGAATATTACCTTAGGTGCTTGAGTTGAAGTCTCCATTATATCCTCGAAGTTTTTATCTTGAGTTTAAAGTAGAATGAAAAATAGTAAGTTTTAATTTATATATAAATGTAACAACTTAATTGAATAGAGGCTTTACCATGAACATTCTTTTTCTATATTTATATAATTTACCTGATTAGTCTTTTGGAGAAGCATAAATTTTAAGAGTTCCATTTCTTCTTTAAGAGCTTTGAATCCTTTAACTTCCTTTCTTAATATCTTTATTTCTTGAGCTTGACTTTGAACATTGTCTTCAAGCTCTTTCACTCTCCCATTTGTGTAAGCATTAGCATTAAGACTCGAAAGGGTAACACCATGCCTAAGACCACGTACGGACCCATGTCGTTTCTTACCAAGTACTCTAGCAATTGCATCTTCCTTTATATTGTCTTCTAACACTGGATTTGTCGTGGATTGGTTGCATTCCTTAACCTTCTCCTATGAAACACAAGTATTGAGGATGTTTAATCATTTATAAGAGAGTACTGTATCACATACAATTAAAGAGAGTACAAAATCTTGCTCTTGTTACTACCAGTATATCCCTAGTGGCTTCATTTACAGGTTGACCATTCTTCTTAAGGTGCCCCAAAGTCGAGAGTTGGGTCCTTGAAAGTGGTGGTGCTTCTGGGTTTTCCATTGCCTTTAATTGTCATAATTTAATACAAATTAGCTTGTGTTGCTTCATTCATTTTTGACATGAAACTAATATATATTCAGGAAATAAGAGTAACCAAAAAGTATATGTCCTTACAATCTCATGTTCTTTGCGAGCATAACCCTTTCGACTTAAAGTATAGATTAGTTGACTTGTCTTCTAATCTTCTTGAACTTGTTACTTTTAGCCTTAATAACACAAACCTAAAATATGATCATACAAATATAAATCTCTACAAAAAGAAAAAGATATGATCATAAGATAAACATCAATAATAGAGTTACCTCAACTTCAGGAGATGTCCTCTTCTTAACATAAGTTTCTCACCCTGCTTCAGTGAATAAATTTGATAGACGAAGTTGTTTGTATGACATCCTTTTGTAATTCTTCTTCTTTGTTTTCATCAGAGCAACAGTCAATCTAGATTTATATTGTCTCCAACTTCGTCTCATCTTTTAGAGCATGACATACTTATGTGAATTGTCAATTACAAACTTTTGCTGCATATATGTAACCAAATAAATACATCAAAAACAAAATTTAAAACTTAACACACACACACACGCTCCAAACATCGATATGAAATTGCTCCAAGCGTAACCATTTTCCACTATCTGTTTTTTGTAAGTGAATCGACTTTCATCCAACTGGAAAAATTCAATGATGCATGCTCTTGTACAAGAACTCCCATATACGATGCGAGTTTTTTGATTTTTCTCCAACCATTTGACCTTTGTCATTAAACTCAATTTTCAACTTAGGGGTAAGGTTGTTAATTGACCCCATCAATGTGTGACTCCTCTTCCTTTTCTCCTTCACAATTGTTGAAGTCGCTTGTTCATTACTTCCATTTCCCTAAGATGTTGTTGTTTCACGAGATCCCTTATTTGACATACTTTGACTTTTGCTCCGAGCTAATGCAGTAAGAATCGCCTCACGTTGTTGTCCTCTAACATTTGATTTTGTCTTACTTGAAGCTTGCAAATTAAAATTTAATGATTTATTATAAGAAAATAATCAGAAACAAAATAAGTATTTATTATAAATAAAAAATAATTTACTTACTTTGCTTTTTTTTCATCTTCTCCTAACAGAATGTATTCTAAAAATCAATTGGAAGAATATAAGTGAGGCACTTGTAAAAGTAATGATAAATACATACAAAATTATTTATTTCAAAACATTAATATGATAGAGTAAGAAAAGGAAAACATATCTTATAGCAATAATGCTCATCAAAACATCATTTTTACATTTAATAATCCACAAATATTGAACCGTCAACATTAAGTCTAAACATCACACAGTATACAAAATTCTAACAATCTATAAATGTCATTCTTCCATCTATGCATCACATAATGTACCATCAACATCAAATCTTAAATAAGGTTCCTCATCCACAACATTAATTAAAGAACTTAAAATTGAAGAGCTCGGAAAAATGTCAACATTTTCATCATTTATGTCATAATGGGCAGTTGGAGGAGCTTGCAATACAACATACCAAGGAGACGAATCATTTTCTCTAGAATAAAATACTTGCTTAGCTTGTGATGCCAAGAAAAATGGATCATTTTCAAATAATTAAACCCATTATGGAGGTTAACTAATATATACCCATCATCATCTTTATTTGTCACATTCGTTAGATTTGGCCAATCACATTAGAACACCGGGATATAAAATTGATTATAATCGAGGAGTATGATTTCCTTGATGACACCATAATATACAACATCAACGGTGACATGTGCAGGTCTTTGGAACTAGCTCTGCACCTAGTGGTAGATTCAACAGATACACCACTATTTTGACGAGTATTCTCAACGCCTTTGGTGTGAAATCGAAAGCCATTTATAACATATCTAGTGTATGACATCACTTGCTCCCTTGGCTTTTTTGATAGCTACCATAAGGTTGATGATATGCTAGTATCATTTCCTTGATCTTTAATTTGTGAAGGTACATTTGTCTAGTGATATAAGTAATCCATTTGACTAGACAATGACAACAATAAATCTATTTGGATCTACTAACCTTTTGACGTATCCATGCACTAAAAGTTTCTACTTGCTTATTATATAACAAACTATCATTATTAGCAAGTTGCTTACTTGTAGCCCTCAGTTCATCCAAGTGCATCCTAATAAGAAAACGTGTTGGACACTTTATTTAATATATATGTATACATATTTATGATTAAATTATATATATGAAAATAACGTACTCTATATAAGGTTGAGTTTCTTCTCTATTGAACAGAACATAACGGTGTTCAGCTTCAAGCATATCATTTGGGATAGTAGTTAACTTTCCTCCAGCACGGGATAACCTTCGAGGCCGATTATATCGATATCTATATTCCTAGCTGGCCGAATCCTAATTTGAGATGCATTTTCAAAGTACTTACAACAATAGAATGTCGACTCTTCTGCTAAATACCGTTTAACTATACAACCTTCTGGTTTTGCATGATTGTTCACGTGTTCCTTGAGCACTTTCATAAATCTAGATCAATAATAGAAAATTGGTTGTTTCAATAAATAAATTTGTAATAAAATTAAGTATGATAAATATTTAATCTAAAGCGTATTCATGACCTTTCAATCGGATACATCCATTGAAATTGTATAGGTCCACCTAAACGAACTTCTCGTCCAAGATGAGTTCTTAGATGAATCATAACATCAAAGAAAGAAGGAGGATAAAATCTTTCAAACATGCACAACGTTTACACAACTTCTTCTTCCATTTCTTCCAAATGGCATCGATTCACTACTTTAGAGCACAGTTAAGAAAAAAAGCACATAACCTCATAATGGTATTTCTTATCTCAACTGGTAGAAGTTTGCGCAATGCTACTGGTAGAAGATGTTGCATCAAGATATGACAATCGACTTAAGACCAATTAACTTACATTGTTGCAATTCTACATAATTTTGTATGTTAGAACCATAGCCATCAGACAACTTTAAGTTAGCAAGTCGCTTACGTAAGACTTCTTTTTCTTTTTTTGAAAGAGTGTAACTTGAATGTGGCAAATAAAATTTATCACCTCTATGCTCTAAATGCAATTTTTTCCTAATGCCAATACTTTCCAAATCTTGTCGTGCAGGGAGTCCATCCTTTGTCTTTCCATTAACATTCAAAAGTGTTGAAACAATGCTATCACAAATGCTTTTTTCAACATTCATCACATTCAGATTATGACGAACTAACATGTCTTGTAGTTTAACAATTAAATGTAAAAATTATCAATTAATCATTAAACATAGTAAAGAGTAAAGAGACTTTCAAGATAATAATTGATATACCTTCCAATATGGCAACTTAAAAAATATCGATTTCTTTTTCCAAATATTTGTCACATCTTCTTTCTTCTTTTTAGTATCATTCTTCTTCTTCTTCATCATCTTCTTCTTCCTTTTCTTCTTCATTTTCCCTTTTATTTCGTTTGGTACATTTGTATCCTTATTTCCTAAATCATTTACCATGTGATGGCCCCAAATTCTGAGGCCGCCCAGTGGTCAGCTACTTCCGTGCCTCAACACCTGAAGCCTCTGCCACGTCACTCATACTCATCATCTTTCTGACACCCTTGCGTTTCTTGCCAAATGATTCAGTAGTTTACAGATAGTTTTAGATTAAACAGTTAAATTCAATTAAACTAATCAACCGTTATAACAAAATTTAAAGCGGAAGTCCTTATATTACCAAAAGAACATATAAGATTTACTTATTCAACCTATAGTGGAAATCTTGGCAGTACTGTGCATATAGGCAATCAACTATAACAGTATATATACAAGTACAGGTGAGAAATATAGTCTCCCAATCCCAAAAGATAATACAAAATATCAAAAGTATAACTACTAACAAACATACCAGTAGGCCTCAGCGTAGGTAAGTCAGATGTAGTCGCCAAGAATCCCCTTACATTTGCTAGTACTAGGATCTGCGCTCAGTCATCACAAAAGGCAGATGACGAGCCCAGTAAGTAAAATCCCAATGAAAACCACCGTGCATATTAAATTAAAAATGTAAATGACAGAGCCAATAAATAGTGTTAAATAGACATGCGGAAAGAAGGAATAATGCAGACAACTGCTCAAAGCTCATCGTATGAATATAAATACACAGATATACAAATGGGTGTGAACACAACTACTAAAGTGTGTACTTAGGACCAGGAGCTTTGGTCGTGGCCTATGCCATCGAACCTACGACTGTGTTCTAGCGGCATTAGCCCTAGTGGGTTACATCGAACACGTGAATCGGTATTCAACTTGGGATATAATCTACCGAGGCCGAGAACATACGCTACACACTTAGCAAGCGACCACAACAACCCTCGGATACATAGATGGGAAAACACAACTGTCCCAGTAAGAATGGACTCACAGATATCAAGAATTACAACTCAAATGAATAAACAATGAGTAAATGCAGTAGCGGTGTTCAGTTGGGTTTTACATACCTTAACTCGCGCTTAATAACCTCGAAAACACCCCCCGGTCCGATCCCTGACTAGTCCCCGACTCCAGTTACTGTCCCATGACTCCTGAGATCTTTTTTAGGTGTTTATTGGTTAATTAAGTGGGTTTGTTATCAATTAGGCTCGATTTCAGATTAAGGAATTCAGGGGTTCTGGTACCTAACGCGCTAGTCAGGGGAATTAGCACGCTAATTGATCTTCGTGCATTATTCATGCACGAAGATCATCATCTTCCCCAGCACGCCTAGCGCGCTAATGTTAATTGCCTAGTGCACTCTGCCCAGAATTTCCAACAACGGATTCTGGGCTTAATTGGTTCCTAACACGTCCCAAACATTATACAAACAACACACCTACTTCAATATCATCAATTTTCTCTCTAAAACACCGATTAAACAAGAATTTTCACCCAAAACAGCGGATCAAAGTGTGCATGTTTTGACATTTGAAATCACCAAAACACTCATTTTTGCCTCAAATCCGATTCAAATTGATATAACTCATCAAAACTAACCTCATAACCCACAATTCTAGCAAAAACCGTAATGAATTCTCAAAAATTCGTTTGAACCTCAACATATCCAACAACATCAATTTTTCACAAAAATCAAAGAATTTGTACCTTAAGTTTCGTTGTTTGATCTCCCAATCCAGCCTCCAAACCCTCAGTTGTGTTCTCTAATCAAGAATTTCTCTCCCCAGAACCTCGAAAATTCGTTTAGTGTTGCTTTGATTTGCATGTCTCCACGATCAATCGATATTTATAGGTGTTGTTATAATATGACGTTCACACGTATCTCGAGATTGATCGGACGGTCCTTGTTAAGCCTGTGTCACTCAACTCCTGGACACCTTATCATGACACTGGTTACCTTGTTTTGATCTGTTGTTAATCTCGAGGACAATCCTAGGTGTGCTGATTTATTCAGTTCAACTATAAGACTTTATTAATTCTATTTGATTTAGCTTATATAACCTATCCAAGCCATCAAATAAATTCCATAAAATGCTAAGTAGGGTCACACTAACTTCTCGACTACCCAGCTCCCCGCGCCCCTCGTCTGGCACGCTTCCCGAGGTGGTCCCACCCTTAGTGTACCTAATTAATTTACTTAGCTTAGCCTAAAGTTATATTTAAATCTCATTATATTTAGTCCTCAACCATAGTCATGTTATATTGATTAAATCTAATCTGACCCCAATGCCCAGCCTCACAGCTACCAAACCCTTGCGTTGGCGTGTTCTACGAAACAGAACCCCGACGCTCAAATTCGCGCGTCAAGTAATTATAGATACATACCTGTGATGAATAATACATCATAATAATAAAATATTACTACATCACATAACTCAAGAAAACAATAGTACACAGTCATCACCCTGAGTTCGGGTCATGCCTAGCCTATCCGCAGCGTCCATGTGTCATCCGAGGTGGTGTCCTAATATGAAATAGTTAAATAATGGTGTTATAATTATAACGGGGTCGTTACAATTCTTTCCAACTAAAAGAAATTTCGTCCCGAAATTTGACTTAGTCTAAACATACTGTGGAATAACTGGGAATAACGCTTTCGCATGGTCGACTCCAACTCCCAGGTAAGTCCCTCTGTACCGTGATGTTGCCACCGCACAAGTACCTTGGATATTTCCCTTTTCCTAAGAGTTTAGATCTTACGATCTAATACTGCCAATGGCCGCTCCTCGTAAGTTGCGTCAGGCTGGATATCAACTTGTCGCACATCAACCATGGGACGTGGCCCGGTCCTAGCCAATCGCAACATCGAAATGTGGAAGGTAGGATGAATCCCTGCTAACTCCGCTGGTAGGTCTAATTTATACGCCACACTGCCAACCTTCTCTGCAACTCGATAAGGTCCAATAAATGTTGGTGCCAGTTTCCCCTTAATCCCAAACCTCTGCTAGCCTTTCCAAGGAGAAACCTTTAGATAAACCATATCACCAACCTCATAGCTCAGACACTCGTGGTATCTATACGTGTATTTCTTCTACCTGTCTTGTGCTGCTCGAAGTCTCTGGTGAATTTGTCGAATCGTCTCTATGTGATCAACAACTATCACTGGCCCTATCGTAACTGTATCATCTGGCTCTGCCCAACACGTTGGTGACCTGTAGGGCCTCCCATACAGTGCCTCAAATGGCGGTATTCCGATACTAGCCTGATAGCTGTTGCTGTAGGTGAACTCACACAGTGGTAAGTAATCCTCCCACGAACTTCCAAACTGCAGAATGCAAACCCTCAGCATATCCTCTAAAATCTTTATCCATCTCTCTGACTGGCCATTTGTCTGAGGATGATAAGTTGTGCTGAACTGCAAGCTAGTGCTAAACTGCTCCTGCATCGCTCCCTAAAACCTCGAAGTCAACCTAGGATCCCTATCGGATAAGATGGAGATTGGCACCCCATGTAGTCTGATAATCTCCTGCTCGAATAGTCTGCTCAATTGAGGAAACGTGTATCGCATCGAAACTAGTATGAAGTGCGCCGATTTCGTCAGTCAGTCAATCACCACCCAAATCGCATCATGTCGCCTCGACGTCTGTGGTAACCCACTGACAAATTCCATGGTAAGGTGTTCCCATTTCCACTGAGGAATGGGTAACGGCTGTAGCAATTCGCCTAGTCGTTTGTGCTCTGCCTTCACCTACTGACATATATAACACCCTCGAACATACTTGCCGACATCAGCCTTTATCCCCGGCCACCAAAATAGTCTTCGCAAGTCGTGGTACATCTTGGTTCTGCCCGGATGAACTGTATAACGCGACCGGTGAGCATCCTCTAATATACTATCTCGGATCTCTCGCACTACTGGTTCCCAAAGTCGACTCTGTGCCGCAAACATCAATCTGCTGTCTCTGTCTAATGAGTATACTCAGGATCCCGTGCCAATCCACTGAACCGCTCATAAAACTCATCAGCCCTCTGACACTCCGATACTCATTCCAGTGATACTATTGGTACTCTCATCTGACCATAGATCTGTACATCAAGTGTAGCTGAAATGTTTGACATGCTCATAACTGATGCTACGTCCAACAGACCCATGTGTCGATCAATGGTCTGGCTGTTAACTTCGCATCTGCTCAATGCATCCACCACCACATTGGCCTTTCTAAGATGATACTTGATCGTGAAGTCAT
Organism: Stephania japonica; assembly: GCA_039657345.1. NCBI lineage: Eukaryota > Viridiplantae > Streptophyta > Magnoliopsida > Ranunculales > Menispermaceae > Stephania > Stephania japonica. Next base: position 42,738,035 of record CM077559.1, read on the forward strand.
AGTCCTTCAGCAACTCTAACCATCTCCTCTGACATTTGTTAAGATCTCTCTGCGTGAAAATGTAGCGTAGACTCTGATGATCAGTGTAAAGGATAAACTTCTCTCCATACATATAATTTCTCAAAGCCTTCAGCGCAAACACAACTGCTGCTAGCTCCAAGTCGTATACGGGGTAATTACACTCATGTGGTTGCAACCGCTTGGATAGGTAAGCCACTGGTCCTCCCTCTTGCATTAGAACGCATCCTAGTCTAGTCCCCGAAGCATCAGTGTAAACAGACAAACTCTTCCCTGACTCAGGTAATGTCAACACTGGTGCAGAAGTTAATCGTTTCTTCAACTCACTCTCCTCAAACCACTTAAATGAAACATTTTTCTTCGTCAGCCTCGTCATCGGTGCCGCAATTGTGGAGAAATCCTGTACAAACCATTGGTAATAACCTGTTAGACCCAAGAAACTCCGTATCTCAGTAATAGTCTCTGGTGTCTTCCAGTTAATCACCGCTCTAATCTTGTCTCCCTCCATGGAGATGCCCAGATTGCTGATAACATGTCCCAGAAATTTCACCTCCCTCATCCAAAATTCACACTTGCTGAATTTTGCATACAATCTGTGCTCCCTCAACGTCATCAGTACTGAACGAAGATGACTCTCGTGATCCTCTCGCGTCCGGCTATATATCAATATATCGTCGATGAAGACTATCACATATCCGTCTAAATAAGGTCTCAACACTCGGTGCATCAGATCCATAGAACCTGCTAGAGCGTTTGTCAACCCAAACGATAATACTGTAAACTCGAATAACCCGTATCTGGTACTGAAAGCGGTCTTTTTGATGTCCTCTTCTCGAATCCGTAACTGGTGATACCCCAAACGTAAGTCGATCTTTGAGAAAAACTATGCACCCGTTAGCTGGTCAAACAGATCGTCAATTCTTGAAAGTAGGTAACGGTTCTTAATTGTCACCTGATTCAGCTTCCGATAGTCTACACGCATCCTCATCAATCCATCTTTCTTCCTCACAAGTAACAACGACGCTCCCCACGGTGACATACTCGGATGAATGAATCCCTTTGCCAACAAATCCTCTAGCTGTCTCCTGACCTCCTCCTGCTCCATAGGTGACATCCTGTAAGGTCTACTAGATATAGGCTGTCCCCGGTATCAACTCTATAATGAACTCTATCAACCGTGGTGGAAGTAATCCGGGTAAGTCATCTGGAAAACATCGGCAAACTCTCGGACTATAGGTATGTCCTCAATCTTAACAGGAACTCCGATCTCGGACTCAACAATCGCTGCGAAATCTTCCATCTCCTGGGTAGTCGCTAATCTGCCTCTCGTAATAGGTAGCTCGGATGCAATCCTGATTAATGAAAACTCTGGCAAAACCGAAATACGAAACTCTACCCTCTTCCCGAAACAATCTATCCGTGCATGGTAAGCTGACAGCCTATCCATCCTGAGAAGTGCGTCAAACTCAAAGTACTCCAGTACTCAGAGGTCAGTTGGCAACTGATGTCCGGCCACCTCAATTATGACGTCCTGAACTATCTAGTTAGGGTAAATCTTATCCCCAACAGCCGTGCTGAGGCAAGATAGGTCTCAAGTGTGTGTATCTAACCTTAATTCCCCAACTAACCGCCCAACAATAAAAGATAACGTACTACCCGAGTCAAACATGGCATGTATGAGTCTATTGTGAATAAATAACGTACCCTCGACTAGTTGCCTGGTAGCTCCTGAGTCTGGCTGTGCTACTGCATGTACTCTGTCCCTATTTGGACCCTGATCCCGTCGTGGAGATGGCACCTACACTCTGACCTCAGATGTCCTCTCTAGCCGCACCTAAAACATCTACGCATTTCTCGCCTCCCAGCCCGCCTATCACCACATTTCTGACCCTGATCCCAGTCCCTCTGACCCTTGTCACGGCCACCCTGATCTTTGTCCTGGTTCTCGTCGCTGTTGAAATTTCTTGTCATTCTTCTTGGGTTGGAGCTATAATATGCATTGGCTGCCTATCCCCATACTGACTCCTGCTATCCTGGCGTCCATCCCTTACATCTCTGCTCCTGCGGTTATCCCTGCGATAATCTCTGTGACCCTTAGTAACCTGGTCCCGTTGTCTCTTTGGCCTTTTGTCCTGTCGAGAACTCTGCCCAACCTCCACCTCGGCTGATGCTGTTATGAGAAAACTGTTCTTCTGCAACAAGAATGTCTCGTAGGTTAGTGCCCTCTAAAAGATAGCCTGGACTGTCGGAGCCCCAGATGATATGATCGCGTTAGCACTACTCTCCTCAACTCCTCAGATGAAGTAGTAGATCTGTAGGCGCTTAGTGCCGGTAATATCCATCGAGAGCTGCAAAAGATATCTGTATCTATCCATATACTGTAACATAGTCCGATTTTCCTGCCTCACGGATAAGAACTCCTCTCTCAACCTCAGTCGAACCTCCATCTGAATAAACTGGTCATAGAATATCTCTCGAAACTCTACCCAAGTCGCTGGATCGACATGCGTCTCATGGTAGTTAGTCCACCATACAGCTGCGTCAGACTTGAAGCACGTCCCAGATAGTCTCGCCCTATGCCTTTCTTCCGTGTTCATCTCCTTGTACAGTCGTTGATGTGATACAATTTAGTCCCCTATTGCCTCAGGGTCTCCACCTCCATAAAAATGAGTAGGCTGGAACTTGAAGAAATCCCGAAATCTCCGAGCCTGTGGATCCATAACATACTCTGAAGCTACTGTTGGGGTAACCTCCATTGCTGGTGTGGGTGTAGGAGTTGGTGTCTCTACTGCAACTATAACCGATATAGTCTTTGCCATCTGAGTCTCAGGTACCACCGTCTGTGTCTGTGAAGGTGTAACTGCAGCCTCTGTCGGTCCCGTGGTCATTGCTGTCTCTCTGGTCATAGCCAATGCAGCCATCATGACAGCATGTTCCCTCAAAAGTCGTAGTATCTCGGCTATCTGCATCTCATGTGCTGTCACTCGATCCTCTAGGGGAACAAATGATCCAGGAGCTCTCGCGATGCCACTAGTCTGCCCTTCCATAGTGGTCTGCATCGATATGCGTGTCCAGATTAGTTTCCAATATATGTATGCGTATGGTATATATAAATATACAACAATACATATATCACATAACAATCCTAACTCTACCCGCTTTCATCACTTCACAACTAAAAGTTCTAGGCAGACTCATCGGGTTTCCACATCTAATTTATTTTAAAGTTTATGCTCTTGAAAATTCTTATCCCGAGATTCCTCGAAAACTCTTGCTCTGATACCAAAATGTGACGACCCCAAATTCTGAGGCCACTCCGTGGTCAACTACTTCCCTGCCTCAGCACTTGAAGCCTCTGCCACGTCACTGATACTCATCATCTTTCTGACACCCTTGCGTTTCTTCCCAAATGATTCGATAGTTTACATATAGTTTTAGATTAAACAATTAAGTTCAATTAAACTAATCAACCATTATAACAAAATTTAAAGCGAAAGTCTTTATATTACCAAAAGAACATATAAGATTTACTTATTCAACCTATAATGGAAATCCTGGCAGTACTGTGCATATAGGCGATCAACTATAACAGTATATATACAAGTACATGTGAGAAATATAGTCTCCCAACCCCAAAAGATAATAGAAGATATCAAAAGTATAACTACTAACAAACGTACCAGCATGCCTCAGCGTAGGTAAGTCAGATGTAGTCGCCAAGAATCCCCTTACCTTTGCTAGTACTAGGATCTACGCTCAGTCATCACAAAAGCAAATGACGAGCCCAGTAAGTAAAATCCCAAGGAAAACTACCGTGCATATTAAATTAAAAATGTAAATGACAGAGCCAATAAATAGTGTTAAATAGACATGCGAAAAGAAGGAATAATGCAGACAACTGTTCAAAGCTCATCACATGAATATAAACACACAGATATAGAAATGGGTGTGAACACAGCTACTAAAGTATGTACTTAGGACCAGGAGCTCTGGTCGTGGCATTAGCCCTAGTGGGTTACATCGAACACGTGAACCGGTATTCAACTCGGGATATAATCTACCGAGGCCGAGAACACGCGCTACACACTTAGCAAGCGACCACAATAACCCTCGGATACATAGACAGAAAAACTCAACCGTCCCAGTAAGAATGGACTCACAGATATCAAGAATTACGGCTCAAATGAATAAACAATAAGTAAATGCAGTTGAGACGACCCCTTTCCCGACCTAGGGTCGGGTCGCCCGGCCCAAACCGTTATCTAGACCCGATACCTGAACCAGGCCCAAATAACGACTTGGCACGCCTAAATAAACCTGTGGAATACACATTGGCTAAACAAAGGATAATAATTGCGGAATGAATATATAAAAAAAATATCCTAAGCCAATAGATTTAAGTTCATAGAACATTTATAAAAATTATACATCTGTTCATGCTCCTTTAAACTAAACCAGTTAATTATAATCTCCGAAATGGACCAACTAAAGATAACTAGGATTCAAACTACCCAAAGATCTATTTTAGTTTTTAACCCCAAGTTGATAGTTTCAAAACAAAATATACATGATATATATATTTATATACAAAGGCTTACATCAAGAGGAGACTTCAAGCTCGTCTCTCCCTTGCCTCAACCTAGCGCTGTCGTGGATACCTGAGATGTAAGTGGGGTGAGCTAAAGAACCAACGATGCTCATTAAGAGGAAAGATTCGCTCAAACATTAAATACGCAAGTACTACCTAGTACTCATGCAAATTCTACATGACATCCAATCCATACACATAACACAACATGTAATAACTGAATACATGTAAATTCAAAACAAACTTATAAGCATAATCATTTAGCACATATTTCGAACCAATTAAATATATGGTTTATGCTCATCGTAGTTATGAAAAGTGGAATTATATTCTAAGAAGAAACGTTTAAATATTATTTCCATATCTAATTTAGATATTCTATAATTCTATGTATCAATATTTCAAATCATATTCCAATCACCATACTAAACATAAAAGCCTAACAATCTTACAACACATTTGATAAACATTCATTTATGTCAAGCATAATATTATTCATCATTTTTCATTTATCAATTTACACATGACATACAAATAAAGTCAAATGAAATATTTAAATAAAATGCGATAGATATAAATATTATTATAAGCCGTTGTTCCATTCAATGCGAACTAGATATTGGTAAGGATCCTATGACCGAATCATCTATTTTCGAATTGGTACAATAATCGGTGGAAACGCAATGGCCGTTACGCCTCTAGATAATCGCACCAAAACAAAGATAGATTCTTCCAAGCCATCACCGCTACACGTCTCAAAGAATCATCAAGTAGCAAAGGATGGTAACTCCAAACCCTTACCCTCAAATAATTCACCTTATGCATTCAATTAGTCAAGCAAACCCTCGGTGGTTAACTACCACACACTCTGGGGCGTCCATGATATAGACCACTTGCTAATTTGGCCCTCGGTGGTTAACTACCACACACTCTGGGGCACCGAATAACATAAAAGGCAAAACAATGTATTCACAATTCCATAGATAATAGAGATCCAAACCAATATCACGACGCAACCCATTCCCAAGTCTTTAATTCAAAACATGCATTCCTAATTATCTAATAATCAAGCCATATTTAATGCATGAGCGAAGCTCCCCACTTACCTGGACCCGTCGCGACGCCTATACTGGCTCCTCGTACGTTTGGGGTCCCACGTGAACCGCCTCGCGAATCTACGCAATTTATACAATTTTATATAAGACTACATAAGTATTTTACTAATTTAAAGTTGGGTATTTTTAATTATTAATTTATATTTGGGGACTCCAAATAGTGCGTGTCCCACATGATGTGCCATTAAGGGCTTTGTCGAGGTTGTCGACGCGCACCGTAAGTTTATCCTATTTTATTTTATTTTATTTTATTTTATTTTATTTTTATTTTATTTTTATTTTATTTTTATTTTTGGGCAAGGACGTTCCATTTTGTTTGGTTGACCAGGGATTCACCCACCTGGTCAACAGGTCAAAACCCCCCCAGGCCGACCGGCCCCCCGGACTGGTCCAGGGGCCTATCTGTCCCTGGGACCGAAACGCAGGGCCAGACGCCCCTGGCGTTTCGGTTCCATGGGGTGGGGGAAACCCCCACCCCCCCAACCCTCGGATCTTGATCCGAGGGTGGTCCCCAGTGCTCGCCGGCACTGGGGACCCCACCACCACGGCTGGTGAGCCGCGATGGCGGTGGTGGTGGCGGTGATGGAAGAAGGGGGGGAATGCCACCCCCTTCTTCCTCACGGCTTCATGGGGGGGTGGCCAAGCCCACCCCCTCCCTTTCTGGCGGCGGCGCGCTGAGGAGCAGCGGCGCCGCTATCACCTCCGGCGGCGCTTGGTGGCGCCGCCACCGCCCTTCCTCTTCTTCCAAATCTCAGCCAAGTATACGAAGAAGAAAAGAAGAAAAGAAGAAAGAAGAAGAGAAAAGAAAAAGAAAGAAAACCAAAGAAAACCACCAAAAATTACCTTCCTTTGGATGTTCAAACCTCCTCTTCTTCTCCTCCCTCTCCAAGTTTGTTGAAACAACAACTAGGGTAGACTAGGGTTTACAACTTATCCTTATATAGTTAGGGTTTTTCACCAATTTAACCTAAAATTACGTAAATACCCCTATGGACCCAATTTCCTCGTTAAGCCCAATCAACACTATTTTCACTTAATCCAAGTCTTGTTAAGATCAATTTTGTGTAACAATCTCATTTGTTCGCATATTTTAATATAAAATTAATAAAATACTTTGAAAATGGGTCGGAAAATGTTTAGGTCGTTACAATATCCCCAATTTAAAGAACTTTCGTCCTCGAAAGTAAAACAAGGTACACCCATAGTCTGGTATGTCCGCTCGTAATGATTTCTTCTATGACCCATCGTTTAACTGTGGCAATCTGCACTCGCACCTTCTGCTCATACTTTACGTGAAATAAAGTCTTACTCTTGACTCTACTATCTCAACATTTTCATTTTCGTCCTACTGACCGAAATTCATAAGGCCATCTCTTATAGGTTTCAATAAAATCATTATACTCAGCCACTTACCAAGTTCTTCTGTCATCACATGTTCTTAAGGTATTCCTTATAATTTTTACCAAGGTCGCAATTATATGCTCAAGTCGCTCAACTTAGAAAGAAGTAGAACCATACTGAGATGTGATCTGGTGCCTATCTGTGTCAAAGAGTATCTCTGCTTATCTGGCATTGAAACCATACCACCAACTGGTAGTAGGGAAATAAGGATAATTGTCTGCTATAATATGAACACTAGTACACCATCTCTGTCAACATCTTGGTTATATATATCAAAGAACGACTCATCATATCCTTGCGACTTATCTGTGAAGGTTACAATTAGGCAGACACAGTATTCCTTTACGGAATAATACCTTAATATTATTGTCATCATACATTTATTGACATTCATTATTGTAGGTTATGAATTTAAGTCAACTCTTGACTAACGGTCCACTTTGTAGCTCCTCTGTCACACTTAACTGTTAATTGATGTAAACAAGCTTCCACCTTTAAAATCTTGTGGAATATTTTTAACATCGTCATTATTTTTAAGTAGGTTTCAGCATTCATCTGAATGCGCTCCATTGCATCACCATTTTTTTTATTTCATACCAAGATCTCTTATCACTATATCTCGATTTTCAGGAGATCTATCGTAATGCGTCCTCGCACTGATCAATTCTCACGATCCTGGGTGACTATTTTAAACATTGTTGACTTAGTCATGACCCCTTTTGGTATACAATGGTCCCTTCTCATCTTTCTAAGCTAACTCTTAGCTTTTATAATGTGTTTAGTACCTCACTCTCTCGAGAAACGAAGGTGATTTAGCTTTCATGTTTCGAACTTGACATTCACGTCATTTCTTTATAAGAATAAAACTCATACTCCTGTCATTGTCATTAAGGACTCATATCTCAATACAATCCAGTTATTTCAAGATCATAATTCAAACTTGTATTTCAATTTATTACACTCGTGCATTACTATTATCGCACTGCATATACATTTTGTTAGATACTTCAACCATAAAGTACAAATCTGTGTACATAAAACTCATATAGGTTTATCTTGTACGACTTGTTACTAAAGCTTTAATTCAAGGGCACTCAAACTCATATTTACACCTATTTCGAAAATTATCTTGCACTATTTAGCTCATGATTCATTGCTTATATTTAGCACAAAACCATTCATAGTGTTCTTCTTTTTCTCCAAATTCAATGATTCTTGAAAATAAGAATATCAACTGATTTCTCATGGGATTGATTTAAAATGACCTCATGCTTAGGCAAATCTTTATGCCACATAATTTGCTTATGCTTGTCACCTGTTACTGTGTCGACCTTGATTATTCGTACATTATCTCCATGTGTTGATATCCTTAACACTTAACCAATTGCAAATCTATTGCTTACCCATCTGGGTTGCAACCTCAAATTATCATATGCCATCAAATTAGGGCTTTCACTTTTAAACTTACACTAAGCCCTCGTGGTTTTCAAGTAAAACTACACATTTTGTTCAACAATTATTAACGATGTGAAATTTAAGAAATTTGATCTTTACTCATATATTCATGTTTCATTGCTAGTTTAGGGTATTTCCTCACCATCCCTAATTGTTTCGTACGTATTGTACAAAAGATAAATCTTATTGGGGTTCGATCCTAACTTAGGATCCTCACTTTTAATAGTCGACCTATAACTGTTCAGATCTTTCGTCTTTCCTTTCAACCATTTAGTTTGGTAGTTTATATGTTTAATGTAATCTTTGACTTTTATCAAAAGATCACAAGTTACTTCCCACAAATGATCAACATGACTCTTCGTGACGTCACCAATTCGATTACAAATTTTGTTCTTGAATATGGTACTATTGCAATACATATTGTCTCTCTTGAGTTTGCAATTCTTCTCATCACCAAATTACTTATTCGTTTTTCCATGGGTCGATCCTATTCTAGGATCCCCAATTTTAAGAACCAAGTCATTATTGACTAATGTTATGTACCTATCATTTGCCTCGATTACTCTTCAACTTTATTTTTCATTCAACCATTCCCTACCAATCTGGTTAGGTTTCGTTTTGACTCAAAAGTTATGAATCCACACGTCTAATCATATCAGAAATATTCTTTTTATTAGTGTACCCTCAATTTTAATGATTCACTTATCATCGAGCTCATTATAATATCATTAACTGCATCATACGCTCTTTACAGCCTAATAATATAACTCATACATACCGTTTAGTTTGGGGCTTCCTTTAATTATTCAGTCATGGTACTGCTATTACGTACTCTCCATTCATTTCGAACACAATTTATCAATTCCTGGTATCCCCAACTTTATGAATCAACTCTCTTCTAATTATGTTAGAATAATTTCTTTGTTGCAGTGGTTTCATTTTATTTATATCATTTTAACCTCAGATCTTGAGTCTTTATAACATCTACCAATTTTTTTTTATTATTTTTTATTTTTTATTTTTTTATTTTTTTATTTTTTTTTACTTGGCAACACGATCTTCACGCATGGCTATTTCACCGAAATAGTCTTTGACTTTGGATCCTCAATTTTAGTAACTCATCTATCTTTGAGTGTACTAATCTGACATTTCGTATTCACTAGATTTTCTCATTGAGTATTTTTTTCAATGTATTCTTTAATTTCTTATTCGCTATCTCGTACATTATGCACTTATGCTTCGAGCTAACGCTCAATTTGGGTCCTCAAATTTAGTATTCAAACTATCGATCACTAGCTTAGCTTTATAGAAATCATCTTAAATTCTTCTCGTATTTTCAAGCAATTTATAAAACCATTTTCGAATCGTTTTAGTCGATGCAATTGAAAAGTAAACTATAATCGTAAGTAGATTTTGTGTTCTAAACACACAAGGGTGACATAGACCCAAACAATACGTTGCATTTTCATCAAGTCAAAACTTTGAAATTCAGTAAAACACTTTATGTAAAGATTAAAATTACAACGTCAAATTTTTGAAATATGTATGAGTCTATTCGCTTTATCTTTTGAACACCAAGGAAAATAAATGTTTTTTTTTTTTTTTTTTTTTTTCTACTTTGCCTTTTCAAAATTTTGTAAAGTCACGTTAAATCCTTCCATGAAAATTTCAATAAAGTGCGGCAAACATCAACTCGAAAACAATACAAAAATCATGGTCCAATACATAGTCGAAAAATCATTTTTCGATAAAAATAGATCATCTGAAACAACATAATTCGATCTATAGTAATAACCTTCAAATCAAATTTATAAACCAATGATTCACACTCTTAATCGAGCATTAGAGGTTTTTTTTTTTTTTTTGAGTATACTTGACGTCTATATCTTGAATTAAGTTCAGCCTCCTGGCCAGACTAATTTGCTTATTATTGTTTGAAATCAAAGATTCATTTGCATCCTTACTAGGATTGTTAGCTTCCGTTTTCAACAAGATATCGTTAATTTTAATTATCCTTATAGAGTTTCGGAGTCAGAGTTACTTCTCTGAAATGTGACCACGTCATAATTCCGTCTTGTGTATTTAACGTGGCATCTCATTGTCCTTTCAAGTCTATCAATTCTTGTTTAAATCTTTATTTGCCACTCTATCGTCAAGTATAGGCGCATCTCGCTATACAATTTTCACTCTAAGTTTAGTCGTTCTATCAGAACCATTCTTGCAGCAAAGCGTTGTAGACTTCCTTGCAACACATGTGAAACCTTCGGCGGACTTCCCTTCAACACTCTTGTGTCGTTAATTGTCATTCCCAACTCGTGGAACCAAGGTTTCACGTCTTAAGGAAATACATTTACCTATATATCTAACGATATATTTATATATACAAAGTAGCAAATAATCATCACATTAATTCTTTATCAAGTTTCTTTTGTCCCATCCCATCCTAAGATTTAACATTATTGCGTGTTAAGTCGACTTTGAACCAATGTCCCATACCACTGATTTGTTCGACTTAACTTGACCTTTAAACTTAAAGGCTCTACATCTTAGGTTTCCCTAACCTAACGTTTCCCTAGGTTCTAATCCCTAGGCTCTGATACCAACTGAGACGACCCTTCCCCGACCTAGGGTCGGGTCACCCGGCCCAAACCGTTATCTAGACCCGATACCTGAACCAGGCCCAAATAACGACTTGGCACGCCTAAATAAACCTGTGGAATACACATTGGCTAAACAAAGGATAATAATTGCGGAATGAATATATAAAAAAAATATCCTAAGCCAATAGATTTAAGTTCATAGAACATTTATAAAAATTATACATCTGTTCATGCTCCTTTAAACTAAACCAGTTAATTATAATCTCCGAAATAGACCAACTAAAGATAACTAGGATTCAAACTACCCAAAGATCTATTTTAGTTTTTAACCCCAAGTTGATAGTTTCAAAACCAAATATACATGATATATATATTTATATACAAAGGCTTACATCAAGAGGAGACTTCAAGCTCGTCTCTCCCTTGCCTCAACCTAGCGCTGTCGTGGATACCTGAGATGTAAGTGGGGTGAGCTAAAGAACCAACGATGCTCATTAAGAGGAAAGATTCGCTCAAACATTAAATACGCAAGTACTACCTAGTACTCATGCAAATTCTACATGACATCCAATCCATACACATAACACAACATGTAATAACTGAATACATGTAAATTCAAAACAAACTTATAAGCATAATCATTTAGCACATATTTCGAACCAATTAAATATATGGTTTATGCTCATCGTAGTTATGAAAAGTGGAATTATATTCTAAGAAGAAACGTTTAAATATTATTTCCATATCTAATTTAGATATTCTATAATTCTATGTATCAATATTTCAAATCATATTCCAATCACCATACTAAACATAAAAGCCTAACAATCTTACAACACATTTGATAAACATTCATTTATGTCAAGCATAATATTATTCATCATTTTTCATTTATCAATTTACACATGACATACAAATAAAGTCAAATGAAATATTTAAATAAAATGCGATAGATATAAATATTATTATAAGCCGTTGTTCCATTCAATGCGAACTAGATATTGGTAAGGATCCTATGACCGAATCATCTATTTTCGAATTGGTACAATAATCGTTGGAAACGCAATGGCCGTTACGCCCTCTAGATAATCGCACCAAAACAAAGATAGATTCATCCAAGCCATCACCGCTACACGTCTCAAAGAATCATCAAGTAGCAAAGGATGGTAACTCCAAACCCTTACCCTCAAATAATTCACCTTATGCATTCAATTAGTCAAGCAAACCCTCGGTGGTTAACTACCACACACTCTGGGGCGTCCATGATATAGACCACTTGCTAATTTGGCCCTCGGTGGTTAACTACCACACACTCTGGGGCACCGAATAACATAAAAGGCGAAACAATGTATTCACAATTCCATAGATAATAGAGATCCAAACCAATATCACGACGCAACCCATTCCCAAGTCTTTAATTCAAAACATGCATTCCTAATTATCTAATAATCAAGCCATATTTAATGCATGAGCGAAGCTCCCCACTTACCTGGACCCGTCGCGACGCCTATACTGGCTCCTCGTACGTTTGGGGTCCCACGTGAACCGCCTCGCGAATCTACGCAATTTATACAATTTTATATAAGACTACATAAGTATTTTACTAATTTAAAGTTGGGTATTTTTAATTATTAATTTATATTTGGGGACTCCAAATAGTGCGTGTCCCACATGATGTGCCATTAAGGGCTTTGTCGAGGTTGTCGACGCGCACCGTAAGTTTATCCTATTTTATTTTATTTTATTTTATTTTTATTTTATTTTTATTTTATTTTTATTTTTGGGCAGGGACGTTCCAGCCCCTGTTTGGTTGACCAGGATTCAGCCCCTGGTCAACAGGGTCAAAACCCCCCGGGGGCGGGCCGGCCCCCGGACCTGGACTGAGTCCAGGGGCTGTCGTCTGTTCGGGACCGAAACGCAGGGGCAGACGCCCCTGGCGTTTCGGTTCCATGGGGTGGGGGAAACCCCCACCCCCCCCAACCCGCGGATCTTGATCCGAGGGTGGTCCCCAGTGCTCGCCGGCACTGGGGACCCCACCACCACGGCTGGTGAGCCGCGGTGGCGGTGGTGGTGGCGGTGATGGAAGAAGGGGGGGGGAATGCCACCCCCTTCTTCCTCACGGCTTTATGGGGGGGTGGCCAAGCCCACCCCCTCCCTTTGCTGGCGGCGGCGCCGCTGAGGAGCAGCAGAGCCGCTATCACCTCTGGCGGCGCCTGGTGGCGCCGCCACCGCCCTTCCTCTTCCTCCAAATCTCAGCCAAGTATACGAAGAAGAAAAGAAGAAAAGAAGAAAGAAGAAGAGAAAAGAAAAAGAAAGAAAACCAAAGAAAACCACCAAAAATTACCTTCCTTTGGATGTTCAAATCTCCTCTTCTTCTCCTCCCTCTCCAAGTTTGTTGAAACAACAACTAGGGTAGACTAGGGTTTACAACTTATCCTTATATAGTTAGGGTTTTTCACCAATTTAACCCAAAATTACGTAAATACCCCTATGGACCCAATTTCCTCGTTAAGCCCAATCAACACTATTTTCACTTAATCCAAGTCTTGTTAAGATCAATTTTGTGTAACAATCTCATTTGTTCGCATATTTTAATATAAAGTTAATAAAATACTTTGAAAATGGGTCGGAAAATGTTTAGGTCGTTACACACAGATATAGAAATGGGTGTGAACACAGCTACTAAAGTATGTACTTAGGACCAGGAGCTCTGGTCGTGGTTTACGCCATCGACCCTACAACTGTGTCCTAGCGGCATTAGCCCTAGTGGGTTACATCGAACACGTGAACCGGTATTCAACTCGGGATATAATCTACCGAGGCCGAGAACACGCGCTACACACTTAGCAAGCGACCACAATAACCCTCGGATACATAGACAGAAAAACTCAACCGTCCCAGTAAGAATGGACTCACAGATATCAAGAATTACGGCTCAAATGAATAAACAATAAGTAAATGCAGTAGTGGTGTTCAGTTGGGTTTTACGTACCTCAACCCGCGCTCAATAACCCCGAAAACACCCCCCAGTCCGATCCTCAACTAGTCCCCGACTCTAGTTACTGTTCTGTGACTCCTGAGATCTTTTTCAGGTGTTTATTGGTTAATTAAGTGGGTTTGTTATCAATTAGGTTCGATTTCAGTTTTAGGAATTCAGGGGGTTTTGGTACCTAGCGCGCTAGTTAGGGGAATTAGCGCGCTAATTGATCTTCGTGCACTGTTCATGCACGAAGATCATCATCTTCCCCAGCACGCCTAACGCGCTAATGTTCATCACCTAGCGCACTAGGTGCACTCTTTACAACAATGGATTCTGGGCTTAATTGGTTCCTAACACCTTACAAACATTATAGAAACAACACACCTACTTCAATAGCATCAATTTCCTCTCCAAAACACCGATTAAACAAGAATTTTCACCCAAAACATCGGATCAAAGTGTGCATGTTTTGAAATTCGAAATCACCAAAACACTCATTTTTGCCTCAAATCCGATTCGAATTGATACAATTAATCAAAAGTAACCTTATAACCCACAATTCAAGTAAAAACCATGATGAATTCTTAGAAATTCGTTTGAACCTCAACATATCCAACAACATCAATTTTTCACAAAAATCAAAGAATTTGTGAGTAGATTACCTTAAGTTTCGTTGTTTGATCGCCCAATCCAGCCTCCAAACCCTCAGTTGTGTTCCCTAATCAAGAATTTCTCTCCCCAGAACCTAAAAAATTTGTTTAGTATCGCTTTGATTTGCATGTCTCCACGATCAATCGATATTTATAGGTGTTGTTATAATTTGACATTCACACGCATCTCGAGATTGATCGGACGGTCCTTATTAAGCCCGTGTCACTCAATTCTTGGACACCTTATCATGACACTAGTTGCCTTGTTTTGATCTGTTGTTAATCTCGAGGACAATCCTAGGTGTGCTGATTTATTCAGTTCAACTATAGGACTTTATTAATTCCATTTGATTTAGCTTATATAACCTATCTAAGCCATCAAATAAATTCCATAAAATGCTAAGTAGGGTCACACTAACTTCCTGGCTCCCCGCGCCTCGTGTTCGGCACGCTTCCCGAGGCTGTCCCACCCTTAGTGTACCTAATTGATTTACTTAGCTTAGCCTAAGGTTATATTTAAATCTTATTATATTTAGTCCTCAACCATAGTCATGTTATATTGATTAAATCTAATTTGACCCCAACGCCTGGCCTCACAGCTACTGAACCCTCGCGTTAGAGTGTTCTACTAAACGGAACCCCGGCGCTCAAACCCTAAACCCTAATACATCATAATAATAAAAATATTAATACATCACATAACTCAAGAAAACAGCAGTACACAGTCAGCACCCTGAGTTTGGGTTATGCCTAGTTTATCCGCGACGTCTACGTGTCGTCCGAGCTAGCGTCCTAATCTGAAATAGTTAAATAACGGTGTTATAATTATAACGGGCCGTTACATACCACATTCTCAACTTCTTTCAATATATCTTCCCCATCTGCTATCGCGGGTCTCTTACGATCTTCAAATTGTCCATTAAACCATATTTTCTTCGTTCAAAGTAAATGATTACGAGGGAAAAATCTCCTATGGCCCATATGGCAAGACTTCCTACTATGTGGTAGCCATTGACAACATGTGTTGAGAAGACATATTGGACAAGTAAATTTCCCTTTTGTAGGCCATTAAGACATATTTTCATAAGCAGAAAAATTATTAATTGTCCATAATAAAATTGCCCGCAAGTTGAAAGTTGACCTGGTAAATGTATCATACACTATCACTTAATTTGTCTATAATTCCTTCAAATCTTCTATCAAAGGTTGCAAATATACATCAATATCATTTCCTGGTTGTTTTCGCCCTGGGATTAATAAAGATAACATCAAATTTTCCTTTAACATACACAACCATAGAGACAAGTTATAAATAATGAAGATGACTGGCCAACGACTATATCATGTGCTACGATCTTGGAAAGGGTTACAACCATTTGTAGTAATCCCAAACCTAATGTTTCGTGAATTGAATGCAAAAGTTGGGTATGTTACATTTATTTTACTCCATGCAATAGAATCGACAGGATGTCTCATTTTGTCATCGTTACTTTGATTATTATGATGCTATGATAGATCTTTTGCAATCTCAACAATAGCAAACATCCTCTTAAGTCTTGGTATTAGTGGAAAATAACGCACGACTTTTACAGGAACTTTTGAGCCGTTAGTATTCCCTTCGTTGACATCTTTCCATCGCGATTTTTCACATTTGGGAAAATTTTTCGCTTACTGAAGATCTTTCCAGAAAAAGCAACAATTATTTCTACATGCATGTATTTTATCACAACCAAGACTGAATTTCTTCAATAATTTCTTTGTTTCATAAAAATCTTTGGGTCAAGTGTTTTTAGAAGGAAGAATATTCTTGACTACTTTGAGAAGTTCATCAAAGCTACTATCTGTTAATCCATGGGTGACTTTCAATCTAAATAACCGTAGAAGACATTCTTATGTGCTTTGTATCACCAGGATCTAACGGAGTTTTGCCATCTTTCACTAAAGTTTGAAAGTCTTCTTCGCAAGAATGTGTTGGAACATCTCCAATATCTTCATCCATACTAAAATGGACACGATCATTATACATCTTGTTTGTGTTTGTCATTTGCATGTCATCATCAATTACCGGTGGTCTAACATTTTCACCATGAAGGACCCAAGTGGTATATGTAGGATCCATGCCCACTAAATGCTCATAAACAATCTCGGGTCTTTGACGATCCAAATTTTTGTATCTTTCACATGGACAAACTATAGTTTTAGGATTTTTAGCATGTTTTTGTGCCATATTCACAAAATTTTGAGCTTCATCCTTATACTCTTGCAAAAATCTATAAAAGAAAAAGTAATCTTAATATTATAACAATTTAAGAAGCTTAGGTAACTGCTAGGTATTAGATATTGAATAAACCTTGAAAAGTGTAGCCACTCTTTTTCCATTGCAAGCATCTAATTTGTCAACTCCTAACTTGTATATCAACTATCATGTGTAACTGTTGAAGAAAGATTTACTTACAAGTTTATTAATTTATTTAATTTGTCAAGCTAGAGTTCAATCGTAGTGAAAGAAAAAGTACATGTAATACTAACTTTTTTCACTAATAACTAGGAGATGCTCTATTTTTGGCTTTTAGTCTAATCTTCTTAAGCTTTGGTATGCAAACAAATAGTTGCCCTTCCATCTTGGCAATGGTTGTACTTCATTAAAGAGTAAAAATATTTTTAATAGTTTTGTTTTTCAATTACACAAAAGGCACAATGTAATTAACTAAAAAGTGCTTCTCCAAACTATATTTAATCAACACTAAAACTCTTAGTTCTAAAATTGATAGTTGTATGACACATTTGGTAGTCTCACAAACATACCATAAAATCAATAAATAAGAAGTGAAGTACACACTTTTTTAGTTTAAAGATATTTGGCTCTAGTCTAATGATTCAAATTTCTCATAATTTGTCACCAACAAATCAAACTTTGACCATCCATACATATTTGTACTCATAACACCTAGAAAATTGTCGCACCAACATCACAACACTCAAAATCAAGCAAAACAAATAGATTAACCACAAAGAAAAGATCCAAACATAGCAAAAGGTTTTACTGAACCTATACTCTTACGTAAAACAATATAGATCGACTAATACTCTTAGGTTGGGGGTTCTATCTAGTTTCAGTAAGGGCAAGACGTGGTTACTTTTTTTGTAAAAAATAAAATAAAATAAAATAAAGTAAAATGATATAGAACCACGGTTCAACCTAATAGTTTTGCCCAATCTGCACCAACATAATTAAAGAAATTGTATACTAAGGATTGTTCTACAATCAGATGAGATCTTACTTCAAAGAAAAAATAAAAAATAGCAATAAGAAAAACAACTACATGAAAGGCAATGCCATGTAATGATAAACTGGTTATACATCAAAGACGTTAATCGCATTTATAACAATAACTGCTTTTCGGATGAAATTTTTGGGATTCGCGTTGGTTAAAGAGAGCTCTGCGAAAGATTCCATTAAGAGAATTCAAGATATGGTATTTCAAAAACAACATATTTCAGATTTTAGTCGACACAATTGCTCCTCAAAATCCTTTGTCCAGATATTTCAGATGTGCCCCAAAACTTCAAAATGATATTCAAAACACAAGGCAACACAAGATTTCTTAAAAAGAGGGCTTACACAGTATATAGCTCCTCAATATCCTTTGGCTCTAGTTTGATGATTCAAATATCTCATAATCCATCACCAACGAATCAAACTAACTTTAACTCTCCATACATTTTTGTACTCATAAAACTTAGCAATTGGCGCACCAACGTCAAAGCACTCAAAATCAAGCAAAACAAATAGATCAACTACAAAGAAAAAATTCAAAGTCCAAACATAGTAAAAAAAGGTTTTATTAAACCAATACTCTTAAATAAATAATATAGACCAACCAATAATCTTAGCTTGGGGGTTCTTCACTAAGGGAAATATGTGGTTACTTTCTTATAAAAAATAAAATAAAATAAAATAAAACAATAGATTTCAGTTCTTAAGTCGACACAATAAATTTCAGTTCAACCCAACAGTTTTGCCCAATCGACACAATAGAAACTTAATGGAACTAAGAATTAGAGGAGATCTTTGCTAGGCTGAGATTTTAAGAAAAGTGGATTTTAGTTCTTAAGTCCTACACAACAACTCCTTTAAATCCTTTGTTCAGATATTTCATGTTCCCTAAAAATTCAAATTGATATTCAAAATACAAAGCACAAAAGATTTCTTAGAGAGAGCTTACCAGTAGAGGAGATTGCGATCTCCACCAAAATGATTACGACGTTGAGATATTTTGGATCTTGCGGCGTTGATAGAAGACTGACTGAAACGTAGACGACGTCGACGAGATATGGTTGCGTAAGGGCTGCAAGAGAGGACGTCGAAGAGAGCTTAGAGGGCGGTCGAAAGAGAGAGTCATAAGAAAGGCGTTGAGAGAGGTGGAAGAGGGCTGCGAGACTTGTGCGAGAGGAAAGGGAGGGAAGTTTGAGCGGCAACATGATTTTGGGGAAAAAGATTAAAACACAAGTAACTTTTATAGGTTTATATATTTTTAGGGTTATATACATGTTTATTTTTTATTTTTTTGTGCAAACATATTTTTAATTTAATAAGTGTGTTTTGGTTTCAATTTTTTTTAACAAGCGTGTTTTATTATATAAAATATAATGACACTGATATAATGACGCAGCGGAGATCTTCCAAACTCGACAATGCGAATAATGCAATTAAGGGCACAAGAACTTAACCGAAGTTCAAATTTTATTCAATATTACAACAAAAAGGGTGCTTTAAATAGCAAAACTCTAAAATTTGTTAAAAATAGCAAAATCCTAAAATACCTCAAACTGGAAACTAGACCAAACGGGTAAAAATGGAAACTCCTACTTATGTAATCAAATTAAAACTTACTAAAAATAGAAAAATTGCTAATTCGGAGGCCTAAACAAAGAAATTTGACCAAAAAACGTCGTAGAGCACGCTGTTTCCAATAAAACCATGTCCTCAGAATTGCCAAATTTCGTAGTTGAACCCTCCAAAAGTCAACCAAAATTACTTTCGGTCAAACTTTTCCAAAAAAGTGTTTGACACTTCTTGGATTGCATCGCATAAGAAAAAAAATGAGACAAAATTAATATAGTAACTATGCACGAAAATATTTATAATTTTTTTAAGTACAAAATATTTATAATTAAAATTTTAAAATTAAAAAAATAGGGAAACAAGTTTATTTTATTTTATTTTGATAGATAATGGGTCTAAAGACTAGCTAATCAATGTCATTATATTAGAATTGATGAATTATTAGAATCATTCTCTAGCATGATACAAGTTAATACCATAAAAATAGGTCGAGTGGGTATAATTATATATAAAGTTGATATTACTATTAAATTTATTTTTGTTAATAAAATTTAATTGCAAAAACTAGAACAAAAATATAAATATAAATAAGTTAATTATACGAGTAAATTTGTATAATAAGAATTTTTGTATATTAAATTATTATTATATTTTTTGTTTCCCACAGGGTATCTGGCGAATCGACTAATTCTCGTTCCGGCATTGTGGGGCTCCATATAGGTGGAGGCCCTCTCAACCTATTTTTTTTTCCATTCATAAGAATCGAACTCGAAACCTTGCTTAAAGGGACCATTTAACTCTCTTACCAATTAAACCAACCAGTTGTCGGTATATATTAAATTATGTATTATAATTAGTTTTTCATAGATTATATGCCTTATTTTTACTTTTTAAAAACTTATCATTTTTAGTGTGTTAAATTTAATGAACTAGTTGTAGGCCAAAATGTGTCGTGTAATTGGAGTAGCTCTCTATCCAAGTGGCTATCGATCTCCACAAAAACGGTTTAAGACTGTTGAATGAAATATTGTGTATATATATGTCAAAGCCTTTTAAGTGAGATGGTAAAGACATCACTTGCAAAAAAGGCAAGATCTCGGGAGATCGTGGTCCGATTCCCATTGAAGTAAGAAAAAAGAAATATTGTGTCTATATATTTAAAAAATTTTGTACAATATTTCAATCCATATTAAAATGTATTTTAACAAAAATATTTAACAATAAATAAATATATATGGTATATGTATACAACAACAATTAACAACAATATAATCACAATACCAAATTAGTTATGGTCGGATACATGGATAAAAAATCTATCATTTGCACTCATCTTGGTGCAGTCGACAACATGCTTTCCAAGTCATTTAATCAATGAATCAATTTAAATTAAACTAGATTAATTCAATTCACCCTTGCACTGTTTATTTTTCTTCAACTATATATATATTCTAGTTATTGAGTTGTGTTCTCTAGCGGGGCATTTATATGATGTCAATCACTGTTGCTCCAATTTTTTTTAATTTCTTTTATATCGATCTTTAAGAATTTTACCACACATCTACCAAAATATCATCGATTCCGCTATATTCACTTCCATAAAAGTCAGGTCTAATTACTTTTTTATAAAAAACTTCTTTTACTTCAGTAGGGGTATTTCAATTAATCATGATAAGTTTATTTAATATTTCATACATTAAATTATCAATTTAATGTATTCAAAATTTGAGCCAAATTTGGTTGTTTTTGTTTTTGTTTTTGTTTTTTATTTTTTATTTTTTACAGAAGCCAAGTTTATTATACCCATAGTTGATAATTTATTTTGGTTTCCATCGTAAGATAATAATAATAATAACAATAATAATAATAATAATAATAATAATAATAATAATAATAATAATAATAATAATAATAATAATAATAAGTATTTCAAATTTTTATAAGACTTTGGTTACAAATAAACCAACTCAATGAATGTTAAAAAAAAGTATATATTATCTTAGGACATTTTTGATAAAAATATTGTAAGGTTTAAAAGGTAGACCACCCAACCAAAATTTATCAGGACACTTGCCAAAATGTCCTAAAAACCTTTATATTTAGGATATTTGGTTAAAAAGTATAGTAAAATTATTTACAAAGGACATTTATAAGTAAACATCGTCATTAAAAAGAGGAGATTGCAATAAAACGTCCTAGTAAAACTATTATATTTAGGACATTTAGATTAAAACATAGTATTATTAATTGACATGGATATTTAAAATGAAACGTCATGACTAAAAAGAGGTCATTGCAAACAACACATCCTAAAAACATTTATATTTAGGACATTTAAGTAATAACATAGTATTATACAGTTACGAGAACATTTACATAAAAACATCATGATTTAAAAAATGACATTTCAAATAAAATATCCTAAAAGAAATTGGCGGGAAACTGATATTTTGGAGAGAACTTATACTAAGACATTTTAGGAATGTCTTGAAAGTGATTCTTTAACGACTATTGGAAAACATCTTTAAACATGCCTTTGATGACATTTTTATGTTAACGTCATACATTATACTTACAGACGCTATATTAATGACATTTTTATGCTAAATGTCCTTGTACACTATTTTCTAGGATGTTCTCGTATAAACGTCTTTAATAAAACATTCTCAAAGATCCCTTTTCTTGTAGTGATATATATTACCAAAAATGAAGATGTGGCGGTAGAGAGAATGTCTACCACAACATCTAAAAGTAGACATTGGGATAGACATTAATTAGTCGACATTCACAATTTATGGCCTCATTAGAGAGCTCTTTTTGAATTGAATGTCCATTGTGTCCTACGCGGACCCTTTGTCCCGGGACACCTTGTACTATTTCTCTCCTGAGCACCTCTCCCAACCGTCGGCTCCTCTCCCACCCCCTTTACGGTCGACACATTTCCTATATACTGTAGATGTAGCTTAAATAATATAGTTGCTTATTGAATAAGTCGGAATGTATTGGGTGGATAATTTATTATTTAAATAATGTTTACATAGTTATATTAAACCTAAAAGGTAAGTTTCTTTATTGTTGAGGAATATTGATTGTTAAGTGACAATGTAATTATTTTATTTGACGCAAATCTTATTTTATGTGGTACACCTAAGTTCGATATGAGTCAAGCTTAGGTTGGTTTAGGCAGGCCTAACTTAAGCCTTGCTTTCAATAACTCATTTTTTAGGCCACCTCAATTTAAGTAAAAATATCAAAATAATTTTATAAATCTAATGATGGTACAACCCAAGTTGACATGCAAATTAACCTAGGCATATGCATCAAATGATCGCACTTTATTGTTCTTGGGTATGGTCAGGTCTATATTGTAATTTTTACAACTCAAGTCATGCCATGATGTCGGACGCATGTCGGGTGAGTATCCAAACCTATTTATAGGTTTAGATTAAAACTCATCCCCCCTAATTGAATTTTCTGGTTCTGCCACTGGATCCATCCCAATCCATGATACTATTGGAGATGCTCTTATAGTTATTATGAGCCCTTCAACATATAGCATTGCATGTGGGGAATTTATATCCTTTTGCATTCTCTAGATATAAAATTAAAATAACTTAATTATTATACTTTCCTCCTGGATCACACCGCGCGTATTAATATTGTTTATATGTGAATTAGGATATGTCAACTTGCTCATCGACCCCCTGTTGGTCATGATAGCCCTCTTTTGGACTCTTTTAAATTATCCACCAAAGTAGTATCTCATCTCTTGTAATGATTAATCACGTATATATACACATATAAATACCCTGTACCAAAAAAACATATAATTGTCAATGGTAGAAGCGCTGGCGCCCACACACACACATATATTATCGGTGGCAAAGCCTACCCAAGATGGTAGAAGCGTCGATCTCACTTGAGTTGTTAAAAAACAATATAGACCCGATCGGCCGATCCTACCCAAGAACACTTAAGTGCGATAATTTAATGAGCAGGCCGCTTAAGTTAATTTACATTTACTAGCTCGTGTAACGGCCCAATTTTATTTACGCCGTTATTATTGATTATTTTCATATTCAGACGCCAGCTCAGATCAGCTTGGACGCCGCCGATAGGCTAAGGCATGATTGACTAGGCAAATGGTAAATTTTTGTGTGATGTTTGCCTTATTGTGATGACAA
Organism: Stephania japonica; assembly: GCA_039657345.1. Taxonomy (NCBI): domain Eukaryota; kingdom Viridiplantae; phylum Streptophyta; class Magnoliopsida; order Ranunculales; family Menispermaceae; genus Stephania; species Stephania japonica. The sequence continues at coordinate 42,761,872 of CM077559.1, forward strand.
TACATTCAATTATTTTACCTTGCATCGCATGTGTGTTTGATCCATTTCATAAAGAGTGACAAAAGTTTTACGCTGGCTATCAACCTATCGCAACCCTCCATTTTTCAAGAGTGAAAAATGGGTTTGGGGCCTCCTTTCCCTTTTTTTGGGTATGAAAAAATGGGTTTGGAACCTCCCTTAGCTATTGGGCATCGGAGGCCTCCTCCTTTATCCGAACTTGGAGTGGTGCAACTGGTGTGATCTGTGATAAAAATATGCCTACCAAGTTAAAAGGAAAATTTTATACGACTGCAATTATGCTAGCTGCATTTATGAAAGTGAATATTGGGCGGTAAAAAAACAACAATTACATAAAATGAACGTAGCAGAAATGAAGATGCTTAGGTAGATGCATGTATGGTAAAACTTGTAAAGATAGGATAAAAAATACAAAAATTCAAAGACAAGTAGGAATAACACAAATTGACTCAAAGATTAGGGAAGAACAATTGCGGTGGTTTAGTCATCTAGATGCCTCGACTAGAAAACTTGACTTAATAGGAACTGAAGAAATTTATTGAGGTAAGGGTAGATCGAAGTTAACTTGGGATGTATTAATTAGGAGGGATTTAACTGGTTTGAAAAGCTCACCATCAATTGCATTAAACTGAGCACAATTGAAATGTTTGATCCATATAGCTGACTCCAATTAATTTGGGACTGAGGCTTTGTTGCTGTTGTTGTTTGTTGCATCGCATGCGTGTATTTTTATTAAATCGTGCGAGATAGTGTGATGAGTATTTTCCTTGAAAAATGTGTCGATATGGGTACTGGGTAGGTAAAATATGGTACACTAGGTTGGGGAAATGATTTCAATAAACAAACAATGTAAATGTAAAACCATAGTCCAGACAATATTATCGAAATATTAGGCTATGGCACGCCTCGTCGTATGTGTCAAGGTGCGGGACATCGGGTAACCTAGGAGAGTGGGATAAGACCAAAACTTATGAGTGCTCCATTAGAGTCACTAAAATGAGTTGGATAACCTAATTAGAGGCCATTGGATGACCTTGAGATACAAATAGCACATCTAGATGAAAATTGGAGTATACATATCAAAGTTTGATATTTCTTGGTCAACTTTGTTATCACTTATCCATTGAATCCGAAAATTTGAGGGAGGAGAGAATGATATTTTGTGAGATTATTAGAGATTTGGAGTTTATTTGAGTAATCAATACAACAATCAAGGTGAGCATCATCTTCTTCCTTCAATTCTCTATTAAATGAGCCAAGTTTGAAGGTTTATGATGAAAAACGAACTTGGAGACACAGGTCACTGATTCTAATGTGTTTTAAGGTGTATTTCGATGCAAGTTTATTGATTTATTGTGTTATTTGCATTGGTTTCGAAGAATTCATGAATTTGGCAAAAAATGATGATCTTGAAGGTTCTTTAATTTGATATATATATATATATATATATTATTGTTATCCGGACATTTTAATGGTGTTTGTGGTTCCTCTACAAGGAGAGGGTATGGTCGACGGTGTTGGAGATGGCCTTGGTACGTTGGAGAGTAGAATTCCCGAGTTGAAAATTCTGCTACCGAGGACAAGGAGCGCACTCCCCAATCTGAATAGAGCCTTGTGTTCTTCCTCAAGAACATGAAGAACATACTCCCCAGACTAGCAACTCACTCTCCACATTTAACGATATATGTTAACTTGCAATTTTGGGAATTTGAGATTTAATAAATATTCAAACAATAAAAACACACTCTAAAACACTTGTAATTGACCTCAGGGGACTCAGGGCTATAGTACGATACTCAAGAGCATAGCGGAGTCGAACCGGGGTGTTTTCGAGACTTTAAAGAGCGTGTTTGAGGTGCGTAAACCCTTTAAGAAATACACTCGAGGATTTATTTACTTATCTTGCTATCAATTATTTATTTACTGCTTTACATTATACTTTGTGTTAGATTACTGCATTACGGCAGATAGAGTCGATTCGTCGATGGGTTTTACTCTGAGGTGTGTTGTACGAGTCTCTAGCACACCAGACCATAACATGTATACTTGAATACTCAGTGAATGATGACGTGGGGCGTTATTACGGTACATATGTCAGTGCGTTGTGGGTCTACGCTGTCCACCGAGTGGACCAATCCGAATATGACCTTGTGTGATAGGACTACTGAGAATCATTCGGATGAAGAAGCATAGCCTAGTTTGCTACGCGTGATACATCCATTTGCTATTGTTGGTGTTATTTATGCATGTGTTTCCATTTATAGTTGCTTGTTTATTTTGCATGTTAATTTAACATTATTATTAGTTTCTATATTATAAATGCGTAGTGGATTTCTTGGGGATTTACTCAACTAGAATTGTCATCTATTTTATTGTGATGACTCAATGTAGATCCTAGTACGAGTAGAGGCAAGGGGATCTTAGACGACTATCTGTGGCTGTGTACTCTCTGGGACCTTCTTGTACATGTTTATCTTTGTTTTATCATTTTCTTTTGGGTACATGGGACTTTGTGAGAGGCTTGTACATGTATATACTTCATTTTTGAGATATTTTGTTGCCTTGTATACAATGTATATTATGCTGGGTTTTCCACACTAGGATAATGCTCTATTAGGAAATTTATATTTATTCTGATGCTATCCATGTTCATTAAGTCTCATGTTGAACTAATTGTTAAACACTGTAAAACTCTAATAAATATAACTGATAAAAGGCTAATTTAATTGAATAATCGGTTAACTTTATAACAAGATGAGACAAGTCATACACACTTTAAGGAAAATGACGTGCCAACCGATGTTAGAGGCGCATGGGACCCAACGGGTCAGTGACGTGGCAAGGCTGTAGGTCCTGCGATGCACCACATGGCAGCCTGGGGGTTTGGGGCCGCTACAGTTGGTACTCAGAGCAAAGGTTCATGTAACCTAGGGAATCAAGGAGCATAAACTTAATGAACAAAACTTAGTTGTGGAAACCCGATTTACTTACCTTAGAACCCTAGTTGGGAAGTGTTTGTGAGGCGGTTAGAGTTAGGGCTTATATACGTGTTATGTTTTATTTTATACTATACATTATACGTGTCTATATACCGAGGCTGATCGGGCACATACTTTTCATTGCAGATCACAATGAACGGACAATTACTCAGCCTGAGGTTAGACAGACTAGCAATTTGACTAGGGATACAATTACTACTACTTCCTCTACTCAGAGTGTAGATGATCAACTTGCGGCTCATGACACCCAGTTGTTAGAGATTTTACGATTGCTTAGGGCATAGGCCACAGTAGCACTTGCTCCCATAGATCTTGTTGCACCTGTTATACAAACAACTGTCACCCCAGCTATTCCTCAGACGCCTATTTAGGCAGCGATTTAAGAGAAATTGCTTAAGGGAGTTGTACAATGATTCTGCTAGTAGAGACATTGATTTCTACACCGATGACTGCAAAGTAGCTGACGATCACGTCCACACCTGGGAGTGTCTTCTCAGTAGATACAAAGCTATTCAAAGAGTTTATCTGCTTTTAGCCCAAATTCTTCTATAGAGGAGGTGACCCAGAGGCACCTTAGAGATGGTTATCGTCACATTACCGGCTTTATAAGTTGCAAAAGATCGAGGAGAGGGAGCAGACGCGCATCTAAGGGTTTTGTTTTCGAGGTGACACAACAGTTTGGTAGACTACTTACACTGACACACATCTAAATCCCACCACTCAGGCTGAGTGCAAGCAGCTGTTCTACGATGAGTATATTTCGATAAAAGTACAGTTGAGACTGAGAGAGGAGTTTCTAACCTTAAGACAGGGAAACAGATTAGTATTACATTATATGGAAAGGTACTGATACTTACTGCAGTTTGCCATAGATGTGGCGGGGATGAAGAGGCCTAAGATTTACTACTTCATTTGAGGTTTAGAGGAGATCATCGCTAGTGCCATTGAGTTCACTGGATCTCAGACACTAGACTATAGTATGTGTACCCAGATACTCGATAAATGACAATCTTAGACGTTATTACAGTTTACATGTCGGCGTGTCGTGGATCTACGTCGACCACCAAACAGACTAGTCCGGATGTGGCCCAGTATGGTGGGGCTACTGAGAATCATCCGAATGGACGAAGTATAGCCTAGTCTACTAAGTGTGACACATCCATTTCCTATCCTCGGTGTTATTTATGCATGCGTTGACATTTACAGTTGCCTGTTTATTTCGCATGTTTATTTAATATTATTATTGGCTTCCATTAGACATGTTCATAGGTTGGGCTTAGGGAGGGCCCAACCTAACTCGGGCCTAAGAACCTTAGCCTAAGCCCATCCCACCATATATATGTGGGTCCACACATAGGCCAAGCCCGACCCATGTAAAAATTACAAAGCCCAAGCCACAAGCCCATATATAAATATTTAAATATTAAAAATATAAAAATAAATTATTTATATTCAATTAATAAATTTTTATGAACTTTTTCAATAACTTTTGTGTTTCTATGTATAAATTATATATTCTTTTGTTATGCATAAAAAAGTGGCTCACATGGTAAGAATCATCTAATGTGGCCATTGAATCCCAAGTCCAAATCCCACCTATAACACTAATTATTTTTAAATATTTTAGTCACTAACTTGTATTTAGGCCAGACCTGGGCTAGGCTTGGGCTTTTTAAGGTGGCCCAAGCCCAGCCCACTTGAAAGCGGGCTTAACTGGGTTCGGGCCGAGCATTTCTTAAAAATGACTACCAAAGCCTGGTAATTTCTTCACGGGCTTGGGCTAGTCAAGTGGGTACCCAAGCCCGTGATCAGGTCTAGTTTCCATATTATAAATGGTTGGTGGATTTCTTTTGGGGATTTACTCACTTGGACTTGTCATCTATTTTGTTGTGATGACTGAGTGCAAAACCTAGTATGAGCAGAGGCAAGGGGATCCCAGGCGACAATCTCTGACCGCCTACTGTCCGAGACCTTCTCGTATGTGTTTATTTTTGTTTTATTATTTTCTTTTCGGTACATGGGACTTTGTGAGAGACTTGTACATGTATATACTTCATATTTGAGATATTTTGTCGTGTTGTATACAATGTACATTATATCGATTTTTCCACACTAGATTGATGCTCTATTATGGCATGAACTTTATATTTATTCTCATGCTATCCATGTCCATTAAGTCTTCCATTGAATTAATTGATAAACATTGTAAAACTCTGGTAATTATAATTGATAAAAAGGCTAATTTAATTGAATAATCGGTTAACTATACAACAAGATGGGACAAGTCGCACGAACTTCAAGGAAAAAGGCGTGGCAACAGATGTCAGAGGTGCGTAGGAACTAGCAAGTCCATGACGTGGCTAGGTTATGGGGCCCACGACGCACCATGTGGTAGCCTAAGGATTTCAGGCCCCTATAGCTCGGCCACCCTCGTGAAACTTACAAAGTATCTTGATATTTTTACTTAAAAATGAATTGGTGACTTAAAAATGAATTATTGAAAGCAAGGTCTTAATTAAGCCTCCTTAGACCCAACTAAGCTCGACTTGTATCAAACTTAGATGACCACATAAATTAAGATTTGCATCAAATAAAAAAATAATTTAAAAATTTTTAAATATGATAATAAACTAATAATTATAAGATTTGCAATATAAAATTAACAGGCCCTAAATTAATAAGATAATGCAAAGTTTTATGAAAATAAATTTGAATTAAACGCTTTTTGTAAAACAAGAAAAATTATATTAAATTGACTTTTAATGATTTCCCATTCTCCTAAGTTTCTTCTTGATTACTTAAGGCCCTAAACAATACAAATGAGGCAAAGAGCTATAAGAATTTTATTTTTAAGGGGCGTTTCGTAATTACATATAATTTTTGTCCTTAATTAATTAAGTATTTTTTCATAACATTTTAACTGCAAATCATAATTGACTTCATAATCAATATTTCTTAATAATAAAGAAACTTACTTTTTAGTTTAAACAATGTTTACATAATTTTCAATGATAAATGATCCGCCCGATGCACTCCAACTAGTTCTTATTAGCACCTGTATTATTTAGAGTACATTTATAGTCTATAGAAAGTTTGTCGAGCGTAAGGGGGTAGGAGAGGAATCGAGGGGTGAGAGAGGTGGCCAGAGGCGAGGTACTACAAGAGGGTCTTGGGGCCGGGTGGGCGACCGCCCACCCTGCCCCCCTTTAGTTCCGCTCCTAGTAATGGTAATTCTACAATATTGTTAGGGTCACATCCTTTTGTTACAATATACATCCTGTATTTTTTATTGATTTTTGTCACTAATTGTTAATTTCTTTTGTCCATTTCTTTTTCGTATTCATAGTCTAAAGTGTACAATTTTTGGAGCAACGAAGCAAGTTAATCAGGGGACATTTTTTTTTTATCATAGAGGTAATTGTCTAGAAGAAAAAACGGAGAAAAATCGAAATGAAGCTGAACCATGCACACTTCAAATGAACCCTATGAGTTGAGGATGGGATCGATGATGTTTGGAGATGGCTATATGGGTGTCGGGAGCAAAATTCTCGTGTTAAGAATTCTGCCACCTAACACGGATAGCGCGCTAGCCAGGGTGGATAACATGCTATCAGTTCTAGGCGTGCAACTGTTTTTTATATTGAAGAACAGTAGTGCGCTAGGTAGCTTCTATAGCGCGTTAGCCTCACCTAGCACACTACGTAAGCTACCTAGCATGCTAATAATAGTTGACATCATAATACTTAAGTTTTGGGGTTTTTGACCTATTCACTCAACTTAAACACCTATAATTGATCTAAAACACTTTAAATGAACCCTAAACGGCTAAGGGATTGTACTTGGGTATCGAGAGTGTGTCGGGTCAGCTTTGGGGGTTTTCGGGAAGTGTGAGCGCTACTTTGAGGTGCATGAAACCCTTAAAAAACACATTTGAGTATTTAATATTTTCTTACTATCGATCCATGCTTGCTTTACCATTTCATACTCTATCATATTGTGGTTTTTCTAAGAAATAGTCAGTTGAGTGGTTCACACGCTGGGTTTTACTCTATTGTGTAACATGGGACTGACATACTAGACCATAACATGTGACACCTGCGTCCTCAGTGAATTGTGACTCGAGCTGCTATCATCGGTGCAAGTGACAATGGGTTGTGATACGAGCGCACTACCCCGTCGGTTTAAGACGTGGACCAGTGATGTGCGAACACTGAGAACGTCTGGTATACTGAAGTATGGTCTAGTCTGCCTAGTATGAATGCATACAGACTTGATTTCCTCGGTGTTATTTATGCATGCATTGATCTAATAACAATTGCCTGTTTGTTCCGCATATTTATTTAACATTATTATTGGTTTCTATTTTAAATGCTTAGTGGTTTTCTTCTGGACTTACTCACTGGACTCGTCATCTATTTTGTTGTGATGACTAAGTGCAGATCCTATTACCAGTAGAGGTAAGGGAATCCTAATTGACTATATTTGATTTCCTATTCTCTGGGACCTACTAATATGCGTTTATTTTGATATTTTGCTTTATATTTGGGGGTATCAGGGGGACTTGAAGAGACTTTGCACTTGTATATATTTACTTTTGGAGTATTGATAAGTGCATAATTAGACTTAGTTTTAGGGGTAGTTTAGTTGCACTCTATTTATCCTGGAATAAGTTTTAATTGATAGTGTTTATATGATTTTATGTGATCAAGGCATAAGAGAGACAAAGGAAGGAAACCGAAAAGAAAATAGAAGAAAAAACACAAAAATACAAACGATGCTGTGGCGGCGCTTTGACCTTAACATAGACGGTGTCGGGTCATTACACAAGCGGTGCCAAGACCACTGGGAGAAGAAAAATGTAGACATCAAAGGTGATGCTGTGGACTTATATTGGGGACGCCAGTTCACTAATGGATAATGTCAGTATTGAGAAAAATAGAAAGTTGGAATGTAAATTAGGGTTTCTAATTGTATTTTTAGTATACATATATAGGAGTATTAGGATGTGATAAAACATATCATAGCATAACTTAGAATTAGAATTGAGTAGACTAGCTTTAGGAGAGCAAGAAGAGAGTCTTGTTCCTGAGTATTGAAGAGAGTTTGAAGGAGAACACATTGAAGATTCCGTTTTTGCAATTCAATAGTTGTTTCACTGATTTTATTAAATGTATTATTTTATGTAATATTTGATTGCAGTGATGTTTATGAATTGTATAATGTTGATTTCAATTATAAGTGAGTAGTCCCTTAATCTTAAGGATCAATAGATCCTATCGTATGTTAATGATTAGATCACGATGGTTATAATTTGTGTTGACTCTATATTTAATGCTATGAACATATTAGCCACATTTTTGTTTATTATAGGTATTTAGAATTTTAGTTTGCACAATAGGATTTTTCTCACAACATTAGTGGGTTAAAGTAAATCTTAAGGAAATTCATCTATTCTAATTGTGCATCGCGACACACATATATGAGTATGATTTGAAAAGTAGAGTAAAGCATAGTATTCATTACCTAACGTGAAGTTGTGACCTAAGATATTTTCTCTATATAAAAACAATCTCAATAAAAACAATCACTCGATAGTTAGATTAGTTTAGTTTAGTTTAGTTTAAGAAGAAAAAAAAAATCCTTAACAAAAGAGTGAACAAAAATACAAGTAGCACATACACCTTTCTCTGTGGGACGATATCCGTAATCAACATTAGTTGATACGTTATTTCTATAATTAAAATGTAATACTTATGGTAACAATCAAGTTTTTAGCATCATTGCCGGGGAAAGGTAGCCACTAAAGTTTTATTTCACTTAGTTGTTAAGAATTTTAGCTTCCCATATTTTTTATTTATTTCTAGTTTAAATTTGATTGACCTTATTGCACTTGACTTTCTTTTGTCTTTGGTGTTTCAGGGATGTAAAAAATGTATAGATATCATGTTAAGGAATCAAATAGTGAAATCCATGATAAAATCTCTAGATTAGTCTATCAAAGTTTGTTCAAGAAAATACTACATACCAAGCACAACCAATCGCGAGTGGTTTGGCATGGATGGGATATCAACAACCATATTATGACTCGTATGAATTTAAATGATTTATGGGGAGTTAAGAGCATTGCAATTACACACAAGGAAATGAGTGATGGCATAGTTATCAAAGTTTTTACAACCATTACAAGGGAAATATCTATCAATCATGATAGAGTTCTCAGGACAAATAGCAATCGTCACTTTCCTTACTTGAGCAAATGATAAGAAAAATGGTTGAGCAGAGCGAGTATGATCTCAAGAAGTATGAGGAAAGATTGGATATTTTTGCATAATCATTTAACAAGGAGGAAGAAGAAGATCGAGCATTCTTGAACTTAGAAAAGAATTTAGAGGAAATTGCTACATTTATAAATTCAAGACAAGAGGTTGTTGTTGAGTCCAAGGATAACCAAATTAAAGAGTTGTTGCTGAGCTATGAAGCATGTCGTGAAACATATATAGAAGTAGAGGAGCCTAATCAAAGAGATTGATACATTATTAATGTTTCAGAGTCAGATGACTCACTTGACTGTGTTAAAGAGGAGATTCATATCGAGGATATTATGCAACATGATAGTGGTGTTGATCTAGAGAAGTTTGAGACAATAGTGAAATGGACAATCAATTTTGTATTATCACCAACACCAATTAAATAAGAATTATAAGATCAATGGAATGGTGAGAAAATTGGGATTTGCGCAAAAATATTTGACAAGATTTTAAAGAAAATCCCTCTTGTCAAAACATAGAGAGGCGTGCCAAACCACATGAGGATTATGAAGGATAGGGTAGCATGCCAAAAAAAAAGATTGATGGAAATGAGGAACTTCGCGAGGATTGAAGTAACTATGGTGCATTTGGGTGATCATTTGAGAGTCGTGGTGTATAAGTCGGGCTAAAGACGTAAAAAGTAGCGCTACTAGGAGGCAGCCCAGGGGTTTTAAAATTTAGTAGTTTTTCATTTTCAGTATTTGTTATTTAGTAGTTAATATAACATTCTAAACGGATAGAAATATTATCTAACTTTTAAATTTTTTGTGTGAATTCTACCGGAATGACCATTTGTTGTATGCATATTCTACGAAAAGGAGATGTCTTACCAAAAATAGGTAATATATTACAAGGGTTTTTAAGGAAAAGAAATCACAAACACCTTATTTTTAATTATGGGGACAATATTACCTTTTTTTAGTTTCATGCATTATATGTTGTGTGTATAGTGTAGTGTTTTGATCGTGCAAGCTTATTTTTAAACCTTGAGGACAAGGTTTTTTTTTAGTTTGGGGGCATATCAATAATATGGATAGTGGCAAGAATATCAGAAATGGTAAACATTGTAGGTATTATCGTAAAACTTTTATTTTTGAAGCAATGGGGAAGAGGAATGAATGGTAGTGTATTTCATGCACTTATACATTTATTTAGTATTCATGCATTTGCATAGCATAGCATATCATTTTGAAAAAAAAAGAAAAAATATAGAAAATAAAAAATATGTATGAAGGTAGTATAGATTAGGTTATATATAAAGTATATATAAGGGTAGAAATACTCGTTTGAAGTTCATGCCTTTAATTAAGGATGAGTAAGGAACAAATGTTTTGTTGATATGAAACTCAAAAGAAGTGTTTTGAATTGTTTTTGAAGAAAATAGTTAGTGGCCAGCAATGATGTAATTTTATGATTAAAAATCTAGATAGGAAAGGCTATTATTTGAAACAAAAGCAAGAAGAAAACCTGAACACTACTTGTGAAAAAAAGTTATATCTCTAAAAGATTCTATAATAAGTATTAATCATGCTTGTTTAGTAAAGTATAAAAACTTGATGCTTTAAAGGGGAAGAGATATGCAATAGTGTTTAATGAGAAGTTGAGTTTAAATCTTTGTTCAATTGAAGTGAAAGTGAGAAGTGCTAACAAGAGTTTATCAAATAAAAAATGAGAGTCCTATAGATTCCACAGGAAAATAAGCAGGGAATCAATAGTGGGAAAAATATGAGTAATATCTACAGGAAAAAGAGTAGGGATATACAATAAGAATAAATATAAAGAAAACTCAAATTTCCAAAAATAGGGTTGAAGTAGAAAAAGAAAAAAAAGAGTGATGTGAAAAAAAGCAAAAGGGTTGAAGTAGAAAAAGAAAAAAAAGAGTGATGTGAAAAAAAAGCAAAAGGGTTGAAGTAGAAAAAAAAAGAGTGATGTGAAAAAAAGCAAATGTTCATAAACTCCTCAAATAAAAAGATTTAGCTCGAGTGTGAGCTTAATTAAATATTGTTTTCCTTTCAACTCTTTACAAACCTATGGACTCTTGAAGTATTAATGTCTACAATAGTAGTATGATCTATACTTATTTGTGAATTTTTTAGCTTAATGAGAAATCATGAGATTGTAAACTTGCTACTTGAGTGTCGAGGTAAAGTAACTTTGTGAGTAGTGATGGTTTTAGTTGTGAATTATTTTGATTTTCGAAAGTCAATTGTATTTGTTGTTGTAAGGCTACGTGTTTTGAAAAATACATTTTTGAAATAAAAAGAGAATTTTTGAGTGAATTGTTAACTTTACATTTATTTTAATTAAATGATACTCCATGAATGATGTAAAGAGAGTTTTATAGAGTATATTATTAGTAGTAGTAATAAGTATTCTTAGTAGAATACACTTTTGCTCGAGAATAGTAAAATCCTAAGTTTGGGGGTATTTGATAAGTGCATAATTAGACCTAGTTTTAGGAGAAGTTTAGTTGCATATTAGGTCTATTCATCCCTGAATAAGTTCTAATTGATGGTGTTTATTTGATTTTAGGTGATCAAGGCATAAAAGAGACAGAAAGGAAGCTTAAAAGAAAATAGAAGAAAAAATACAAAAATACAGACGGAGCTGTGACGGCGCCATGGCCTTAACATAGATAATGCTGGGTCATTACACAGGCGGCACCAAGACCACTGAGAGAAGAAAAATGCGAACATCAAAGTTGGCACTGTGGCGGCATAGTGGTCTTACACAGGGGGCGCCAGTTCACTAATGAACAATGCAAGTATTGAGGAAAATAGAAAATTGAAAATTTTTGGACTTCAATTTTGTTTTCTAATGCAAATCAGGGTTTTTAATTGTGTTTAATATAGGAGTATTAGGGCGTGATAAAACATATCATAGCATAACTTATAGTTAAAATTGAGTAGAATAGCCTTAGGAGAGCAAGAAAAGAGTCTTGTTTTTTAGTGTTAAAGATAGTTTGAAGGAAAAGACATTGAAGACTTCGTTTGTGCAATTCAATAGTTGTTTCACTGATTGTATTAAAGGTGTTACTTTATTTAATCTTTGATTGCAATGATGTTTATGAATTGTATGATGTTTATTTCAATTATGAGTGAGTAGTTGCTTAATCTTAGGGATCAATGGATCCTATGGTGTGAATACTATGCATATATTAGATGAATATTAATGATTAGATTGTGATGGTTAGAATTTAAGTCGACTCTATACTTAATGCTATGAACATATTTGCCACATGTTTGTTGATTATAGGTATTTAGAAGTAATCATGGTCGTGGAGCTTTTAAGACGGATGTGAATAATACAACCATAAAACATTATAACATCAATAGATAGTTATTGGTTAGGGAGACATGGATAGTAAACTTAAGTGTTTATGATTCTAAAGATTTGGTACTTAATGCTTTGTGAAACTTATGTTGTTCACACTGATATGTGGAATCCTAGTTTACACAATAGGATCTTTCTTGCCGCGATATCGGGTTAAAGTGACTCTTAAGGAAATTCGTCTATTCTAATTATGCATCGCAACATATTTGAGTATGATTTGAAAAGCATAGTAAATCATAATATTCATTACCTAAGGTGAAGTTGTGATATAAAATGTTTTCTCTATATAAAAACTATATTAATAAAAACAACCACTCGATAGATAGATTAGTTTAGTTTAGTTTAAAAAGAAAAGAAAATCCTTCTTAACGAAAGAGTGGACAAGAATACAAGTAGCACATACACTTTTCTCTATGGGACGATATCCATAATCAATATTAGTTGATACATTATTATTACAATTGAATCTTTATACTTGCGATTACGATCAAATATTATATATAGAGTACTATATACCGAGTTTTCTACAGTAGATGGTTGCTCTATATTGACATGAACTTTACATATATATCCATATTTTTCATGTCTGTTAAGTCTTACGTTTAAAATTAACTGCTAACACTGTAAAATTCTTGTAAAACATAACAAATTCTTACTTGGAGTTCTAACAGGAAAACACTAACTTAATGAAATAACATAATAGCTGGTTAACTATATAATTGTAACAGTTCAATTTTGATTGACGTTGTTATTTGTGTATTTTTGGACGTGGACGCTATTTTAGGTTCACGGGAATGCCATGGACAGGCTAGGACACGCCTGGTTGGGTGAAAAATGTTATTTTTGACTGATTGGTTGCGTCACTATGATGGTAATTACTATTTTATGACTTATTACATCGCATGTACAATTTTATATTGTTGTTACCGAGTAAGATTGTGTGATGAGTATTCGCTTCGGAAAGCGTGTAAACACGGGTACTGGGCAAGATATTACGGGTGCAATAGGCTGGGGAAAGGGTTTACATAGATAAATATATTTAAATGTGGCAAGTAACTAATATGGGAACATGACGTAGGCTAAACGTGTCACCAAAGTTGTATATGGCAGGTCTAGGTGCCGGGTGTTGGGTATTAGAACGCCCTAAGAAAAGCAATAATTGGTGCTTTATATGGATAAGACCAAGTCAACTTTGTGACACAAATGATAACTTGGATGACCAAATCATGGCCACAAGATGTGCCTAGTGATGTGCACAACACGGTAGATAAAATTTGTAGTATAAATACATGGATTGGAGACTTTTCTCATCAACTTTTTTTTCTCCTCTTGAGAAATCAGAAAATTGGAGAGAACGCTAAGGATTTTGGTGAGCTTTGCTTGGTGATTTGGAGGAGGATTGAGCTAGAGATCAAGCATTTAAGGTGAGATACATTATCTCCTCTCTGTTCTTTAACTATCGGATCGGGTTTTACGGGTTTCGTCATAAGTTTTGGTGTTGTGAGTTGAGCTCATGGGTTTTTGAAATTTTACTATGGTTTTGAAAGAGATTTTGTGCATTAAGTAGTTATTATCCTTTGTTACTCGTGCTGAACTGTATTCTTTGCGAATCATTGTTCTGAATTCTAATTCATGTTATCCTTGTGTTACTTTGTCTTCATTGTTCTATCTATTCACATGAGCTGTTGTCTTGTTATTCAATTTATGCTATCCTTGATGAAATATTGGTTTTGTATTCCTTTAAATTCTGTAGTGAGTGGCGGTCTAATTGGGCAATATGGTGGTCACGGATGCGATTGGAATGCTTGTGATATTTTCCACTACCATGACTACACGAATGTTTGGACTTGCCTAAACCAACAGTTTAGAGTTGGGAGTTAGGTTGGTAGTTTTGACTGAGTGTCTGCTATGATCGATGGACTCAATCTACGGTGTTTGAAGTGGTTTACTTTGGTCTAGGATCTGTCTTGGAAGTCAGGTTGTGTACTTTGTGTTGCAACCTGATAGACTTGAAACACTTAAATGCATTTTCTTTTTCTTTTTGATCTCGACATTCATTTACTATTGATATTCTGTTGATTTACTTATCATGCAGTCATTTTTCTCATTTTTTGTGACATCCTTGCATGATTATTTGACTAACTAATTATTTGACATTTGACTGAAAACCATACCCAATTTTGATTGACGCCATTATTTGTATATTTTTAGGCATGGACACCAGCTCAGGTTCATGAGGATGCCACACACAAGCTAGGATAAGCCTGGTTGGGCGAAAAATGTTATTTTTGACTAAATGGTTGCATAATTGCGATGGTAATTACTATTTTATGACTTATTACATCTTATGTGTGGGTTTATATTGTTGTTACCGAGTGAGATAGTGTGATGAGTATTCGCCTTGAAAAGCGTGATGACGCAGGTACCAGGCAGGCAAATTACATTTGCACTAGGTCAGGGAAATTACATAGATAAATACATTTAAATATGACAAATAATTGATATAGGGACATGTCTTAGGCTAAATGTGTCATCAAAGTTGTATATGGCAGGTCTAAGTGTTGGGTGTTGGGTATTATAATGCCCGAGGAAAACAATAATTGGCTTTGTATGGATAAGACCAAGAGACCAAGTCATCATTTGTGTCACAAAGTTGACTTGGATGGCTAAATCATTGCCACAAGATGTGCCTAATGATGTGCATAACACATTAGATCAAATTGCTAGTATAAATACATGGATTGAAGACTTTTCTCATCAACTTTTCTCTCTCCTATTAAAAAATCCAAAAATTGGAGAGAAAACTAAGGATTTTGGTGAGCATTTGTTAGAGGATTAGTTGAGGTTGTAGTTGGTGGTCGAGAGAAAATGAATTTTATCAGTGTTTTTGATGAGATTCATCGAGTTTAACAATCGGTCGAGACGTAGTGTGATTTGATGGCACTCTATGGTTGATTTGGAAAACTATAGAAGGACGGAACGGGTTCGAACTACAACAATGAAGCCGAAGGGCCTAAAAAATACCCAATAAGAAAACAGTACTGGTGCCGCCAGCGGTGCCGTGGAGAGAAATCTCCATGGCGCGATCTATGGCACGCTGCCCAGTTGGTGTCGTGAGACACACTGTGGAGATTTTTCCACGATGGTGCCTTAAAAAAATTTAATAAATGTTTGGATTTTTGAGTTTTGATTATTTAAATAGTTCATTCGGACATCAAGGACTTAGGAAAACATAGTTGGGTATTGGGTGCATTTTGAGGCAAGAATGGGTGTGGACGGGGATTTTTTTGGGAATTGGAGTGCAGTTTGAGGTGCGTAAACCCCTTAAGAAACACACTCGAGTATTTATTTGTTTGGTTCAGTTGATCTTGCTATCATTGTTAATCATTTTGTGCACTTTCCACGTGCTTACTTTTGTTGGACTGTTGGTTATTTGATACGCCGCAGGATTTATATTTTGAGGTGTGTGGACGAATTTGGGCACGCTAGATAATAGGGACGGATTAAGGTGACAGGCCAGTGGAGGGGTGGAGAAGCCCACTAGTGGGATCCTGAAACCTGAAGTAAGATCAAGTTTGCGACATGACACATCCATTTGGGTTTATCGATGTTATTTATACATGAGTTACTATTTATAGTTTATTGTTTATTGCGCATGTTTATGTAACATTATTAGTGGATTCCATTGCTATAAATGCTAGGTGGTTTTCTTCTAGGGATTTAACTCATTGGACTTATCATCTGGCGTTTGTGATAATTGAGTGCAGATCCTAGTACGAGCATAGGTAAGGAGAAGCTAGCCGACGACTTGTGATTGCCCACCGTCTTGGACTGACTCATATGTGTACAGTTTGGTATTTTTTCTTTATGATCGAGTTATTGGAAGACTTTGAGATACAAGCAAATGTATGCAATTACTTTTGGTTAACTTATATGTAGTGTACTGTTTCGAGTTTTCCACATAAGATGATGCTCTAACTTCTAATGAAATGAACTTGTACGTCTTCCGCTAAAGTGTTGAATGTAATTGTTAAAAACTTTGATGAATGAAGATTAACGAACATGGTTTGCACGTGGGACACAACAGGGTAGTGACATGACTGGGTTGTGGGCCCGCGGTGCATGACGTGGCGGGCCTCAGGTTTTGGGGGCCTTACAGTTGGTATAAGAGCATGGTCCAAGGAACCTAAGGAATTAAGAAAGAGCATAAAACTTAATGAACAAATCTTAGATGTGGAAACCCGATGTACTTGCCTTAGGAATCTTGTTGGGAAGTGACTGTGAGGCGGGTAGTGTTAGAGTGACCTGACTAGGGATACTTTAACTCTGTAGTCTATATCGCAGAGCATTGATGACCAATTCACGGTTCAGTAGGCACAATTTGTGGAGTTCATAGATATGATCAGAGTTTAAGTGGTCGCGATATCGAGTACTGTATTGGTTGCACCTACTACACAAGTAGTCGTAGTTCCCAACAAAACACAGGCACCAGTTCAGGCGATAATATTGAAGATACAGGCTGAGGGAGTTACGCCAGTCATAGTACTGGTTGAGACGAAAGTTATTACTCCAACTACGACTAAGTAACCGACAATCGCATCGACGTCCGACAATGTCATGTCAGCTGAGGCCAAGATGGTTAAGGATTTTCTTCGATTCCAGCCAGGAAATCTCGGTGGCACTGGTGATCCAAAGTTAGTTGGGAGGTGGTTATTGTTACACCAACACCTACATAAGCTATTGAAGGTGGAGGAGATGGACCAGGTGCGACTTTCCAATTTCTGTCACAGGGGTAATGCAACAGTATGGTGGACCACGTACTCGAACATCCATCCATATCCGACGACATTGGCCAAGTTTCGAGAGATTTTCTATGATGAGTATGTGCCTGTGGATGTTCAGCTGAGGCTAAGGGAAAAGTTTTTTGCCTTGAGACAGGGCAACATGTCAGTACTATAGTACATGGAGAGGTACGGATACTTACTCCAATATGTCGTGGATATGGCAGCTACGAAGAGACTATATTTCTACTACTTTATTACAAGACTAATCGAGAGCATAACCGGTATCATTGTGTCTAATAGAGCCAATACACTACAAGAGATGTATGATAGAGCTCTCTCCCATGAGACTTATCTTATGTAAAGAGATAGTCGATCGATGACTACTATCTATTAAGGCCAATCTGGGCAGAGTTCTCTGGAGGATTTCAGGCCCAAAAGATAGAGAGATTTGTCTAACGGCTAGGGACAGAAGCATCGAGTACGCAGGGCGACTAGTAGTCAGATTGGGGTCGTTGGGACGATCGGAAGCAGAGAGAAGACCAGTTCAAATATCATAATTGCCAGGCGATATATATGATTGCACACATATCGGTAGAGTAGCCTAGATGTCAGATTCAGCCATACCGACACGACATAAATAATGTAGGCTGTGAAAGGGGTTAGTGGGACCATAGTTAGGGTCAGAGATCCGAAGATAGGCAAGCTGAGAGGCCAGAGATATGTTGATGTCATTGTTGTGGTCAGATCAGGCACCTCTGAGCGAATTGCGGGATGGCTTGATTACCACCCGAGCCAGAGAAAACCAGAGAGAGGGCCCATGCTGTTGCACAGCTAGTTAAAGAGCCAACTCGACATCTTGTCGAGGGTATGTATTTTACGTTTTTTATCATTCATTTTATTAAATTTCGTAGGTGCATATGTTTTTTCATACCTACGGTTATGAAGACTGGTTGATGTATTCACTGGAGGATTGTTATGAAGACTTGATTGATTGTGTGATACCATAAACCATAGTAAGGGCTATAGGGTGATAGGCTAGTGGGGTGTGATCACTACTTTTATCCCAAATGGATGTGTTTTGGGTAATGGGCCTGCTTGATGCACTCATTAATGGGATCCCAACATACCAAAGTGTGGTCTAGGGGAGAGTCGTAGTATGAGGTGGCGATGTCAATTGTTCCCTCTACAATTTTAGTTCCTCGGTATGATGTGGAGGTCTAATTAAATTTCGGGATGAAATTTCCACTAATTGGAAAGAATTGTAATGGTCAAATTTTAATTGACGCTACGCCAGCTCAGGTCCACGAAGACACCATAGACATGCTAGGATACACCTAGTTAGGTGGAAAATGTTATTTTTCACTGATTGGTTGCGTAACTATGTTGGTAATTACTATTTTATGGTTTATTACATCGCATGTGTGATTTTATATTATTGTTACCCAGTGAGATAGTGTGACAGGTATTTGCCTCAACATGTCGACGCAGGTACCGGGCTGGCAAATTATGGCTGCACTAGGCCGAAAAAAGGTTTACATAGATAAATACATTTAAATATGACAAATAATTAATATGAGAACATGAGGTAGGCTAAATGTGTCATCAAAGTTGTATACGACAGGTCTAGGTGCCGGGTGTCGAGTATTAGAATGGCCAAGGAAACAATAATTGGTGATTTGTATGGATAAGACCAAGATACCAGGTTAACATTTATGTCACAAAGTTGACTTGAATGAGCAAATCATGGCCACAAGATGTACCTAGTGATTTGCACAACACATTAGATCAAATTTGTAGTATAAATACATAGATTAGAGACTTTTCTCTCTCCTCTTGAGATCCATTATCTCCTCTCTATTCTTTAACTTTCAGATTGAGTTTTGTGGGTTTCGGTGCAAGTTTTGGCGTTGTGAGTTGAGCTCACTGGTTTTTGAAGTTTTGCTATAGTTTTAAAAGGGATTTTGAACATTTGTTGGAGGATTTGTTGAGGTTGTATTTGGTGGTCGAGAAAAAATGGATTTTATCAGTGTTTTTGACGAAATTCGTCGGGTTTCTCAATTGGTCGAGGCTTAGTGCGATTTGATGTGATAGCCCCAGTTCCCCATAAAATTAGGTCTCGCCCAGCCTAGACCTATGTGGACCCCCGAGTCCTTACTCGTGAAGTCTATGCATCCTAGTCAGCCTTAAATCCTTATATACATCATTATGTTATTATTTAAATGTGTAAGTTATAGGATTATAAACTTGACAAAAAAAGTTATAGAATTATAAAGTTATTAGGAAATTCTTAGCGAAAATAACTATAATCAACTATAACTTGTAAATGAAAAATCAAGAAAAATAGATAACCTATCATGTGGAAATCTTGAGAAACGAATAATTAGATGCATGTCTGGTGATCAAAGCTAAACTGTGATTATACATAATATCCCTAGTCTCTCAATCCCCGATACATATCCCAGTGTTTTACAAAATATATAATACAATAATCACATTCAAAAGAAAAAAACCTACAGAAAGTAAAGGAAATGATCACTCCGAGAATCCTCAGAGAATATCACCTAGCATCAACTCCTTCCCCTTGCTCGTCTCAGCTCTATCTATACCACCGTTACAAACTAGACGGTGAGTGCTTGAAAAATATGAAAGTAATACCAAAAGAAACTAAACAGTAATTCAAGATTTACCAAATAAACAGTCTGAATATCATGTGGTATTGAAAGACAAAAAATGTAACAAATTGCAAGATAAACAGACTGGCTAACAAAGCAACGAAATTTGAGTGTCCAAAGAGTCAATAGAGGCCCATGAGTGGTCAATATCTATGTAGTACAATAGTACCACATTTCATAGTCACAACAGTTCACAACAAATCCAGTACTCGGGGTGTAACCCACTATTAGGGGGTGGACAACACCCCTACAGGCAGTGCTCAGGCTAACTCGGCTAATATGGACCCAAGAATACCTTCACAACACACTTACGCCAAGACACTCAACCAAGAAAATATAAAATGGAACTCTAACAATAGCTCAATTCAAATAGAAATGGCAATGGTGGAGATTGAATTAATGTATATTTTTACTGGCTTACAATCATGCGAAAAACGTACCTCAAATATCACAACACTCCGATCCTCGCGTAACCCTCTAAGTTGTTCCACTCGAATTCTCTATGTCTGACAATCATTTAACCAAATATACAAATCCTATTAAAAACTTTCTAATTTATCCAATTTTTCATAATTATTTTATTAGTGTAATTAGGTTGATTTTCAAGGTGTTGAGTTGTATTCGGATCCATTTGAATACTCGAGAGATCCCCGATTTTTTCTGAAATTTTATAAATTTTTTCCTTGTGAACAATGCACGTCTCTGTGGCGCCATGGAGTCCAACCCAGGCGGTGCCCTCATTGCATGGGTTTAGGGCTCACTGCCCCCGACGCTGTGGTTGGTGTCGTGGGCAATAAATACCTACGGCGTCCCTCGCGACGTAGGTCCTGCATACACTTTTTGAGGTTTTTCGAAACCCCAGCTCAAGTCGCTGCGTTCCGAGCCAATCCCAAACTCTTAGGGACATCCGTGACAATACTAAACCACCTTCTGTTCGCATCAAAACCTCGACAACCCCAATTCGTAAATCACACGAAAATTCTTTAAAAATCTCCAAAAATTCCAATTTCCCTCAAATACACAAACCAATCACCAAAACATCAATAAACCAACCAATTGATTCCAAAAATACCACCCAAACTCATTTCCAACATTTTTCCAAAATCTCGTCCGAAATTGTCGTGACGAAAACCTACAAAATTAACGCCAAACTGTAGACAAACATGAGAGGAGTATGGATCCTACCTTTTTATGCGTGATTGGTCGATCCCCAGTGTTGTAACGTACTCAAGAACACACCGAAACCCACCTCGTTCCTCGTTCTCTCGTTGGATGAAATTGAAAATGGATTGAGGAGAGAAAAAAAGTGATATATATATCCCATGTCATCAATTCATGCACACGAATTTCGAGGCACATCATGTGTCCCACCTTCACTCCATCCACCAACTATAACATCAAAGCATGACTCCAATGGGTGACTTCAACTTCAAAATCAACCCATTTCTCGCTCACACCGCTTGTTCTCGTACCCGTTTCACCTCATAACTCGCACTGCGTGCGTTCTCGGACATAACCTCGCTCTCACATTTTATTTAATTATTTAGTATATTTTGATAATTCACTACTTACCATTTTTTCGATGTTTAATTATTTGTATTATACCCTAAAATTCCTATTTTTCCTAGGCGAATCTCACATAAAAATCTGTAGAGATTAATAAAGCAAAAATCATGCACTAGGACATACAGTGTTCACATTCAGGTATAAATAATAATACAAACATCACAAAAAAATAAAATATACCTCAGTGTCGACTCCTAAGGCTTGAGTAATATGACAAGTCACGAGGGGTAGGTCACGCTCTTGAAACACTACATGTGTCACCAATTAAATTTGAGGGTCATTATATTTGATGACACTCTATGGTTGATTTAGAAAACCATAGTAGGACGGAATGGGTTCAAACACGACGACGAAGTCTAGGGGTCCCGAGAAGACCCAACAAGGAAACAGGACTAGCACCGCCAGCGACGTCGTGAAGAGTAAATCTCGACAGTGCCACCCACGACACGCTAGGTAGTGGCTCATTGCTTAGGTGGTGCCATAAGGCACGCCGTGGAGATTTACCCACGGTTGCACCACCCACGGTGCCGAAATAGTAATTTTAAAAAAATTCATAAATGTTTGAATTTATGAGTTTTGAAGATTTAAATAGTTCATTTGGACATCAGGGACTTACGAGAACATAGTCAGGTATTAGGCGCATTCCAAGGCGAGAACAGGAGCGAACCCGGGATTATTTTTGAGAATTGGAGCGCGGTTTGAGGTGCATAAACCTTTTAATAAATACTCTCGAGTATTTATTTGGATGGTTCAGATGATCTTGCTATTAATGTTAGTCAATTTTTACTCTTTTCACGTGCTTACTTTAGTTGGACGGTTAGTTATTTGATTCGCCACCAGAGTTATATTATGATGTATGTGGATGGATTTGGGCATGCTAGACAATAGAGACGAACTAAAGTGACAGGCCAGTAGAAGGGGTGGAGAAGCCTACTGGGGGGATCCTAAAAGTTGGAGTAAGGTCTAGTATGCTAAACGACACATGTTCATTTGGTTATCGGTGTTATTTATGCATGTGTTACCATTTACAGTTGTTTGTTTATTGCACATGTTTATTTTACATTATTATTGGCTTCCATTGTTATAAATACTGGGTGATTTTCTTCAGGGGTTTTACCCGCTGGACTCGTCATTTGCCTTTTTTTGATGATTAAGTGCAGATCCTAGTATGAGCTGAGGCAAGGAGAATCTTGTCAACTACTTACGATTGTCCACCGCCTTGACTGACTCGTATGTGTAAATTTTGGTATTTTGCTTTATGATTGGGTTATTGGGGACTTTGAGATACAAATACATGTATGTAATTACTTTTTGTTAAGTTATATATAATTTACTATTATGGGTTTTCCAAATAGGATGATGCTCTAACTTCTAATGAAATGAAATTGTAAGTTTTTATGTTATTAAGTCTTCCGCTAAATTGTTGAATGTAAATGTTAATAACTCTGATGAATGAAGAATAAAGAACGTGGGTTGCGCGTAGAACCTGGTAGGGCGATGACATGGCAGGGCTGTGGGCCCGCAACGCATGATGGGGCAGGCTTCGGGTTTTGGGGCCATCACAGTTAGCACTATAATAGGAAACCTGACGTGGCAATGAACGTCGGAGTCACGTGGTACCTAGCGGGTCAGTGATAGGGAAGGGCTATGGGGCTCGCGACGCAGCACCGACGACCTCGGGATGCGGGGTGATAAGTCAATAAATAGACTTATATATAGGACTAGTTTAGTTGCATAATTGGTCAAAATATTCTGGAATATTCTTTGATTGATGGTATTTATGTATTTTTCAGATCTACAAAGCATAAAAGAGACAAAGGAAGGATTTCATGAAGTAAAGAGAGAAAAAGCACAAAAAGTGAAGTTGACGATGTGAGCGGACTAGTTGACGTCATGGAGTACATAGGTGGCATTGTGGGGATGAAGAAACAACGTGGAGAAGAATGAACAAAGGTGTAGTGAAGCCGACGCAGTCACAATGTTGTGGCCCAACATGGACGACACCAACAGAGCATCAGGTGTCCCGAGAGGAGAAAATACAGAGAAAGTTTGGGGCAGTGGTGGCACTATGTCTTAATACAGACAACACCAAGTTATGAATGGACAACGTCAAACATAGAAAATAGAAAGTTTTGGACTTCTATTTCATTTGGAATTGTTATTTGGATTTGTAATTGTACTTTTAGTAGGTTTAAGAGTATTAATAAGTGTTAGAACATGGTAAAATCATACTTGAGAGACACCAACACCCATTAGCATAGAATAGCATACAAAACCTTAGTTTTAGATTTTCAAGAGAATTGTGAGATTTTATTGAGAGATTTGAAGGAGAATACATTGAAAACTCATATCTTGCAATTCAATCTTTGTTTCATTGATTCAATTGAAGGTATTATTTAATTTAATATCCGATTTCAATAATTTTTATGAATTGTATGATGTTGATTTCAATTATGAGTGAGTAGTTTTCTTTATCTTAAGGATCAATGGATCCTATAGTATAAATGTTATGCAAAAGTATGAATGATTATAATGTTTTAGATGTGTAATGGTTAGAGTTTGCGTTGATTCTACACTTACTACTATGAACATCTTGATCACGTGTTTGTTGATTAAGGGTATTAGAACTAACCATGGTCATGGAGCTTTTAAGCCGGATATGAACATTACAACCATAAAACATATAACATCAATAAATAATCGTTGATTAGGGACACATAGATAGTAAACTTAATTGTTTATGAGTCTAAAGATTTGATATTTTATGCTTTATAAAACTTACATTATTCACACCAATAGGTAGAGTACTTGTTTTCATATTAGGATCTTTCTCACCATAACAGTGGGTTGAAGTGAATAGTAATGAAAATTCTATATTCTAATTACACATTACATACGCATTAGAGAGATGAATAAAGTTGGATTGAAAACCATAGTATTTCATTACCTAAGTGAAATTGTGAACTAAGAGTTTTCTCCTAAATAAGAGCACAATCAATTTACATTGCTTTCATATAATAGTTTTAAGCTTAAACCACAAAAGGGATCTTCTTAACAACAATGTGAATTTAACTATACACTTATATCTACATAGACCTTTCCCAGAGTAACGATATCCGTAATCAACCTTTGTTGATCACACTATTATGACAAACAAACCATTATACTTGTTGTTGGTTTTTAAAAAAGTGTTTAGTTTCTTGATTGACAGTCTACACTTGATCTTTTCGTGTTTTCTTTCTCAGATAACAAGTAGTGCATGTGAAGTCAGGGTGACCAAGACTTAGCACCTTATGATCATGAAATTGTTAGAACATACAAAAGAAACAAGAAAAGAAATATGAAAAAAAATGAGCTAAGATAGTGATTGATTAACTGAGGAACCAAAATAAGAATCAAGGCCAATTGAACAATCAACATGAAGGTGACATGGTAGTGCACGACATGGAAAAAGGACAAAGATGTATTTGAGATTACTTCAAACAGGAAGAGCAAGAGTCATACAATGGAGTAATGAGTCTTCTTGCCTACACTGCTGAATTTGAATTAAGACTGCCTTTGATCAACATGGTGCAGAATTGCCTATTCAATGGTTTAACAAACGAAGATCTAGTTGCACATGTGGCGAACTTTTTAGAGAAGTGTGATATTGTTCACATTACTGGAGTCACGAAGGAAATAATTAGGATGAGACATTTTCCATTCTCATTGGGTAGAAAATTCAAATCCTAGTTTCAAGGCCTGGATGTTGGAAGCATGACTGCATGGGCGGATATTAATGAGAGATTCCTAGACAAATTCTTCCCCTAGTGGAAGTTAGTGAAAGGAAATTGAAGATTAATCAATTCAAGCAAGATGATACAAAGTCTCTTGGTGAGGCTTGGCAAAGATTTAAAGAGATGCTGAGAAGATGTCTAGGACATGGATATGTTAAGTAGGCACAACTGCAAATATTCTAATATGGAATGAATCATACTTCGAGGACATTAGTGGATGTTGTGGCAGGTGGCTCTCAACTAACCAAAAGTGAAGATGGAGCTCTAGATTTTCTCGATCTTATGTCAGAATTCCATAGCAGGGAATCAATCCACAGCTAGGAAGTCAATAGGTGTTTTTGAGAATGATTCACTAACAACAATCATGGCACAATTATCCAAATTGAGCAGTCAAATGGCAAAGTTAAAAATGGGACAATCTAGTCCACAAATGCAAGCAATTCAACAACACGTTAATCACCAAGCAATGGTGGGTAATCCTTTGGATATGCAACAAGGAGTGGAGCTTGAAGATGTCAACTACATGAACAATCAAAATTATGGGAATAACTCCAGTTAGAGGGGAATGACTCCTCAAAGATATAATCCAATGTATACCAACCCAAACTTTTCATTTGGAAACCCAAATAATGCATTAAAGCAACCTCGAAGTTTTGATAAACAAATCTAACAAGGGAAGTTGGAGCTGAGTGAAGAAATGACTTCATTAAAGTCAATTGAAAGATTCTTGCAAGCCATAAACATCAACAATAGGGAACATCATGAGAGAAACAAGAAAGATATGGAGAATGTGAAGCAGACTCTTGAATGGATGATGAAAAGAACCAGTCCATTAAGAACTTAGAAAGACAGATTGGTTAACTTGTTATAACATTAAATTCCAGAAAAAGAATGTCAATTTCCAAGCAACACGGTCACAACTTCTAAGGAGCAGACAAATGCAGTCTAATTGAGAAGTGAGAAGGAACTGTTGATCTTGTACATCCAAATCATACAGTCTAGAAAAGTAGTGAGCCACTTGAGGAACAGTTTCAAGATGAACCAAAGCAATTGAAAAAAGACACAAGTGATCAAGAGAAACTAGTGCAACAACCTCAACAGAAAGAAGTTGAACAAACAGACAACTAAGAAAGAGCTCATAAAATAGTAGTCGGAGAAAAATAGAAAAATGATATAGTCCCAGGAAGAATGACATTTCTTGATAATCCACCATTGGTGACTCCACCCATATCATATCCTCAAAGATTTAAGAAGCAAAAAGATCAAGAACAATTCATGAAGTTCGTAGAGATGTTCAAGA
The DNA here is from genome assembly GCA_039657345.1 of Stephania japonica. Lineage (NCBI taxonomy): Eukaryota > Viridiplantae > Streptophyta > Magnoliopsida > Ranunculales > Menispermaceae > Stephania > Stephania japonica. Next base: position 42,788,628 of record CM077559.1, read on the forward strand.
AGTTACACATAAACATCTCGTTTGTTGATGCATTAGAGCAAATGTCAAATTACACTAAGTTCTTGAAAGATAATATGGCAAGAAAAGTGCGACTGGAAGAATATGAAACAATCAATTTAACTGAAGAATGCAGTGCTATTTTACAGAGAAAGTTACCTCAAAAGTTGAAGGATCCAGGAAGTTTTTTCATCTCGTGCACTATAGGAGTACTGTTATTCGATAAGGTTCTATGTGATTTAGGAGCAAGCATAAATCTAATGTCGTTATCAGTATTCAAAAAGTTCGAGTTGGGAGATGTTTGGCCAATTAACAAGACTTTACATTTACTAGATTGATCATGTGTCACGCGTATCAAATATAACATGTATTCGAGTTACCAATCCTACTAGAATGCAGTTGTGGTAAGCACATAGTCGAATCCACAATACTTAGTCAATTTAATTTCAATCTAAAAGAAAATAAACAAAAAGGGAAATAAGGGGGTTATGGAAAGATTTTTTATAGAAACTAAATAAAAATGGAAATAAAAGTGATATGAATCAGATGAAAAAAAACATACCTAAGTCTAGGAATCCACCCTCTAGCCGACCTAATGTCTTTGTCTTGTTTCCTCTGTTTGGAAAGATAAGTTTAAATACAGATTCCCTAGATTGGCTTTTAGGATAAGGGTCACCAACACCTTAGTCTGCATATTCTCGGTAGATAGGGAAATCGCTCTCTAAATACTTCTTTTACGCCAAAAATGCAACATTGGGAAACCGCTCTCAAGATTTAACATGCGAGTAGCATTTAAAAGGTTTTGTGGGTACATCACTCACTAAGCAACCATGGACAACCGCTCTCATGATTTAACCTAGTACTCCATGTCATTCAATTAGAACAAGTGTGATAGGTTTCTTGTTCTAATTGATTGTCACTTCTCACATCGGTTGGTATCACGAACTCAACCGAGTCAATAGCTATTTAATGGTTTTATACCTAGAGATTTACCATTGATTAGGCAAACTCTAAACTACCACTAAGACTGTTGAGTTATGGGTTTCATACACAGCAGAAAATTCAAAATATTTTTTGAAAAACCCTAACAGGATCGCAAATAAGTTTCATTAAACAAGATTTACAAAATTAAACCATATATTAATTCATGATTTCCTTCTCTGATTGTTCAATCTCCAAGACGTTCAAGCACGTGTCCTCTATTATAAATCTATACACGAATAGTGGCTGCAATTTAAAATGCTAGCCCTAAGAGAGATAGAAAACATTTTTCTTTATCTTCCAAAATTCAGAAAACTCTAAAATAGCAAAAATGAAATTCTTCATTCGTTTTAAGGTATGACCCTATATTTATATATGTAGATAAGCCCTCAAATAAAATCCTATTCGTAATGCAACTACTGTATTTAGGCAGTTTAAGAAAATTACACATACACCCCTATTAATAAGTTATCATATAACAAATCATAAGGGCTTTTATGTCATGAATTTTATCATATAAAATTCATTACACTTGACCAATTGAAATTGCGCAAATCCATTCTTTGTATGCGACCCAATTGGTTCATGCGACGTTGGTAGTGAACCAAAAAACTATTTTGGTACACAAGTTATAAGTTGTCTCTAGTAATGCATTATGACTACCCAAGTAGCATGAATATCAAAATCAATACAACCTAATGAATGACATATATCATATTCTTTTGTTGTGCGATATCCTTTCATTAAAGATAAGTCATGAAAAATCACCCTTAATGTTCAATCATACTAGTCTCAATCTTTAGGTAGACTGAAAACATCCAAGTGACATTGATCATACCAATTCTCTTGGACTTGGCCATTTAACAAATTAACATATCGAGGGATCCACTGATATCTCTCTCTTTACGAAAGGAAAAAATTTTATCTTGATTATACACCTTCACATATTGCTTACATGGTAACCAATCACAATATTTATAATCATCCTGTTAAAGACTATGTTTGATTGTGTCAAACTTCCATGCTCCTAATATTGAAGTCTATGGTAATCTCAAGTCGAAGGACTAAATGATATATCTATCAAGAGTAACACCTACGACTTAATCCATGTAGTGTTCTCATTGTGGGTCGCTCGCGTATCTTGTTCCCTTACTCATGATCTCGATTCGTATCCCTATATGTATGATCATCACATGACCATCAATCAAGATACACACTTGTTTTAATTCATTATAGTTTCCAGTATAACGACCGACTATGGACATTTAAGATATTTCAATAAATACTCATGGATCTTATTATAAGTTAAACGCGGAATCACTTATAATAAAACAACAAATGAAAACTTTCATTTTTTTTACCTAAAATTATAAGATAAACAATGTTTGTAAATTGACCTAAGGCACATGGTATCTAAACTTCCTACAAAACTTGCACCACTCTAACTCAGAGTCTACAACCTAAAAATCATACAATTGTCGTTACAATAATCAATCTGTTTGATAGGCAAACCCAATCCTCGCATCAATCTTTTGGTGTCGTAGAAGCTTTCGACAAGTGAGTTTTCTTCTGGCAAGATATCATGACAATCCTATAAGATGTCATTGCAGACAACTTAGTCATTTTCTTGCACCCTCCCACAATGGTTCATTACCCACATCGGTAATATCGTAAATTTGTTATGCTTTCGGATTCGATGATTCTTCCATGCACGTCCAGTTAAAACTCGGCCCCGCCGCGTTGTGTAGCATCTCGTGGTAAGATGTCAAAACTCCAATGTCTTGTGTCTCTTTTTCGTGAAAATTTTCATGCGATCGGTCATCTAATGTCGGCAGCTCGGGAACATTATCTTTACACTCTCCATGCACGCACCAACGGTAGTAGTCATGATCGAAACCGTGCTTACAAATATGGTACTCAACGGTCTCTATGTCATGATAATTACAAAGACAATATTTGGTGTGATTGCACGAACACTTTATCAATTTCTCACTTTTGTAAGTGTAACAGTTGTTTTTTTGCAAACTTTATGAATTCTTTAACCTTAAGAACAAACTCACGACGTAGCAACCCGTTTTGGACACGATTGTACATCCATTCCCTATTTAGTTTAAACATTTCCTACCAAAAATAAAATTGTTTTTTATACATGTCCAACGAAAAACAAGTTTCTTTTTTAAATGTCATACGAACAACAACCTCGTTTTTTATACATGTGTTATGGTGAGTATTTGGCTCGATTTTCATATCGTTCTTGTAAGGTCGAGTTTTACTATGTCGAATTTTCTACATGTCGAGTTTCCATCCCCTATTGTTGTCGATTGTTCTTAATTTATAGGTCAAGTTTGGATAGTCGAATAAGTCTTCGTCGACATGATAACAGAAAGAGTTCGACGATATTAAGGTAGATGGAACTACAATAGCATGGGCTGACTTAATTAAGGAATTGAAAGACAATTGAAGCACACCATCAACTGCATTAAATTGAGTTGAATGAAAGTTGTGCACCCGACCCCTACTCATTTGTACTAATGCTTTGTTGTTATTTTATCTAGTTAGGGTTGTGAATTCAATCTTCTTTCATTGTGTTTTTTATTGTGTCGCTTTCCAGTTCTAAGGTTTGCTTGCTAGTTGACATTTTAAATATGTATTGTCACTACCAAATATTTAATATTATTTGATTTCAACTACGTTTCCATAAACAACAGGATTAAATTAAAAATAAAACACAACTTTTACTATTTGTTTGGAAGTCTCTGTACCTTATCCTGCTAATGATTTCATAAAATGGCATTTTAGGTAAACATATTAAGAAGTTATCAAAATGTTGGTAGGGTTGGTTGGTCGATAGCTCTAATGGAAATTATAAAAAAGTCTTGTCAGCCTTTATTTGTTGCATGGCTACAAGAAGAACTCTACTTGCATAACAAGTAACACAACAAGGTAGCTTTAACAGTTATCTAGCACGAGTAATTTATTTTAGCAAACTTATTGATTTCCTTCTTTATGCTTTTCAAGAAAAGATTGTATTCATGTTAAGAAATTCAAAAGCAGGTGAGACCATTTTACAGAGCATCAAAAGATCAGGCAAGGAAGACATCTAAGTTAATATATTATACTAAACAAGATTTGGTCCTCTCAAGTAATCTCTACACATCAACAAAGTAACCATCATCTTGGTCATTAACTTTCTTAACTTTTGGGATTTGAATGTTAGCTTATACCTCAACCAGAAAAAAAAGGTTTTACCATCTCTCCATAAATTTGGTAATTTATACTTTCCTTGTTTCTTAATTGACATCGATAAATATTGAAGTAATAAACCAAAGGAAAACCTTATGTTGATTAGGAACTTGATGCTCGTATTCTTTTCACTCTCTTTAGTAACCATAAAACTACAGAAAACCTTACCTGTTACTCAATTTCTTTCATTATGACTTGAATTTCATTGTCATGCTTTTCTTACATGCATCAAATCCATACCTTATGTTTTCACTATTTATCTTTGAATCTCCAACCAGGAACCATGGTCATTATGATCTCAAATTGTTCACAAATCATTTACTTGACATTTTAGAAGATTGGGTCATTATGATCTAAAATTGCTCAAAAATATCAATCTTCAAATAATAGTTCCCAAATTGTTATAGGGTAGGAGTTCACCTTATCAAAAAACAAATATACTTCTCTTTTGTTGGAGCTATATAGAAATTTAATACAATTCTAAATTAATTAGAATTTTATTTTCTTAAAAAACAGTTAGTTTACTAGCGACAAAAAAACAATTAGCGGGTCCTAAGAATAAAGAGTTTACTAGATACTTTATAAATTTATGCAGAGAAATAAATTAACAAACATATGGGCTTAATTAAACTTAGCACAATTAAAATTGCGCTCACGTGTGGAGCACGTGCCCATCTACTAGTAATTAACAACCCAAAACCCAATCCGAACTACGTTCCCAACCAACAAAAGTACGCCTAAACATGTATATATTCAATCCAAAAATCACAAAAATAGATCAAGCATAACAAATGAAACAAAACCAACAAAAATCCTTCAAAACATGTATATATTCAATCCAAATGTGAACACGTAAATTACAAAGCGTGCACACCACGAGGTATTCGATGCGCCCAAACTTAAATGTAGGGAATTGAAGTTGCAGGAATTTCACGAGAACGAAGTAAAAATAAGCTTCACAATTCAAATCTTATTTTTGATCAATCAGAACCCTACACATGAGGCGGTAGCATTGCAGCCTATGATCTGGACTCCCTATCATCTTCAATACTAGTCTTCTTTGCGTTTCACGACTAAAAAATTCAATTTTTCTTATTAGTCATAAGAGAAATATTTTGAAATAGTTGTGGAATCGAAGTAGGGATTAGAAATACCACAGATTTTAGGCATAATTCAAATTACCATATGAGTTTGATTTGGGCAGTAACCCTAATTCCATTCCTCATAAAAGAGTTACTATTTTTGGAATCCCACACACCAAACACGCAATCGGGAAACCTAAAAGTTTCAAAATTTGACCACGCTAAATGGAACAACAACAACAATGAATGAATGAATGAATGGAGGAGCCAACGAACCAGGGTTTGGGGAGATGGAGGTTCCCGAAAAGGCAAACGAGGATATCCAACAGCTGTTAATTGATCTAATATGTGAATCTGGAAAAGGCCATGGACTCGGATTGATTAATTGTTCCTGCAAATGTTACAGAGGGAACAGATGAAAGGAGGGCGATGGCAGAGGGCACGATGGAGGAGGGGTGGTGGTAGAGGGAATGGTGGAGAAGGGCAGTGATAGAGGGCAAGGGGTGGACTGGTGGTGGGTGGGGAATGGACAGAATGGTGGTGGCGACGATGATGGGGATGGGCGGATAGGCGGTGGTGACGGCGAAGGGATAGGCAGACAGGAGGTGGTGGCGAGGCGATGGAGGCGATATGTAGCCCAAAAAGGACAAATAAGGGGGGAGAAGGGATTAGGGTTTTAAATATGACTTAGCAACGGAATTATGTCCGTTCCTAATTTAAATTAGCAACGGATTCTATTGCGAGGTGTCCACGTCATTCCGTTGCTAATCTGTTGCTAAAATTCAGCAACGAATTAGCAACTGGTTCAATTAAAATGTGTCTACCACATTCCGTTGCTAAATTTTACCAACAGATTAGCAACGGGATGTTTGGAGAGAAATTTTGGCGCTCGATTAACCAACAGATTACCAACAAAAACTTTTGAGGGAAAAGTTTGGCACTAAATTTAGCAACAAACTAGAGACAAACAAGTTTTGTTGCTAATCTGTCATTATACCCAAACCAGTATAATCCATTCCTATTCTTTTGCTAATTTTTGTTACTAATTCGACAATTTTTTGTACCATTTGTGTATCGAAAAGGAAATTTTGTGGCTCATAAGCTAGCACATATGCCTATGGCCCGTAATTCATGTGGTCTCGGTGCCATTCTAATAAGCATCTCTTCCGTTGTAAACTTTGATCTCCGTTAATGAAAGGAAATTGCCTTGTTGGGGTTTTTTAAAAAAAAAACCAAAAACAACAACAAAAAATAAACAAACAACAACTTCATAAGCACTAAGGGAGATTTGGACAATACAATTACCTCTTAATTTGATTTTGCCTCTGTATATACATCATAACATTATTTTGTCATACAGAGGAAGCGGCTAGGGTTTGGAGCATTGATTGTTTTTTTGTGCTTCTTTAGTTTAAACCACTGCCGATCTTCTCTTTTGATCGGAGGTGGTTCCAATAGCAATTTTTATTTTTATTTATTCAATAAAAGTTAGATTTATTCAGATTTGAAATATTTCGTCTCATTCGGCCTACAGCAGTTGTCAGATTCATCATTGACACCATTTGCCTCTTCTCCACACATGCATCTGCTATCACTCAATTCCGTCCCCACTTCTATATGTTTGTATATGGATCTGCTTCAGTTGTAGATTTGATATTTTTCACTAGGTTTTCTATTTCAATAAGTTGTTGTCTTCCCTTGTTGGAAGTCTGTGTTTGTCTTCCCTCGTCATAAGTATTTTTTCATCTTCCCTTGTAGGAAGTTTTATTACTCGTTATGGTTATATTATTGTAGATACAAAAGACAAGTGTATATTATGAGTTGCACACAAGTTTGCAAACTTTTGCAACGTCGATCTCAAAGAGAAGAAAAATGGTTGTTATTGATGTAATTTCCTTCTTAACTCATATGTAATAGTGAGCAATTTCTATAAATAGAAATATCCTTTCATCAAAAAAAAAAAACATCATTTTGTCATGCATGTGTATGATGCATTTCTCCAACTATTAATTAATTTTCAATTCTACCCTTTTATCTACACGTGGAAAACAAAAAAGAAATAAATAAATAATTATATTAGTCAATTGCATTCACAGTCAAAGTAGTGTCAGTTCTTTTGAACAAATAAGATTAGTGAAGCAATGCATTTTTTATTCTATGTCTGGTTCTGTACTGAGCCATTAATGATTAATGAAACTTCTATCGTTCTTCAAAAAAAAAATTTATTATATTAGCTTAATAAAACAAAATCTAAACATTTATATTTCATTTTGTCAAATAATCTTGATTCTTGACCTTAACTTCAAACGTCAAATATATATCAACCATAATCGTTTTCAATATATATATATATACACATATCAACCAATCGATTTTCCTATCAAATTGTAATTTACAGGAATTAGTGTAGGTATATATGCCATGTGACAATTACTTTTTATATTATTAATTATGCTATAAGAGCAGTACTTGCTAAGATTTTTTGCGCTTACGTAATTTGTAATTTTATTTTATAATTATTTATAAGAATTGATAATTTCCCACTTGATCCTTAAATAAATCTCAAAACAATAACGTTATTTTCTGTACAAATGAAGTGTGTTAAAATGATTATAAATTTTTAAATTTTAATCCGCCAAAAAAAAATTATATATTATTTTTAGAGATCTCATGCACGTGGCTAGTAATGTAAAACTTAATAAAAATAGAAAACTGATAAGTGATATCTCATAATCTTCTCTTACTTTTTGATTTATAACCATAACCACTGATGACACAAAAAGCTTTCAAACTTTATGAACCAAACATGTCTTCTAGCACAAAATGAAGCAGGAAGGAAGTTGCCTTAATCAAATCATGGATTAAACAATTATTAAGGTTCTCACTTTTTTTTATTAAAAAGATAATTAATTGATGTATAGGTGTAGATGTGTCTATTTGTTTCTTTATTAAGTGGGAAAGGCCGTATCATTGTTGTGTACTCGCAGAGATTAGGTGAACAAAATGTTCTGTTAATGAAATGTACACGAAAGTTGAGCCAAGAGAGAGTCGACAATAAATAGCGTCTATGAATCTTCACATCATGTTATACCGGTGTCACCATATGTCTATTCAAATTGCAGTAATATTAGCTAGTGCTCAAACAGTAACTCCAATTAAATTAATTAAAGAGGCACTCATAATTTTTTTGAAAACAAAGAGGCACTCATATTGAAATTGAAAAATTAATTAATTAATTATTAACCCCAAGACTCAAGAGATTAAAGTACTGATGAATGTCCAAGTTTTTTTGTTTTTTTACCAGAAAGAATGTCCACATTATTAATTGGTTGTCTCAACACGGATTTTCACTTACATATATTTGATTTGTATAATATTGATGTTGTTCCATCTCGCACATGGCAATGAGAGGTGTATGCCATATTTGTTAGAGATGATGGGATAGTTCATATTGACTAGTTGGAATCAATTATAAGGCTTATTTGTGAGTTGGACTTTATCCAAAAAAAAAAAAAAAAAAAAAATCTGTGGGCTGGACACTCCACCTTTGTCTAAGCATTTTGGAATGAACCCCACTTTCACACTTAATTAAACTCATACATAAACTAGTAACCACACACATCTCGTCTTGGTTTGTAGGAGTATATAATCCCACATCGAAAGTACAATAAGAGAATTGGTGTGGTATATAAGTGGTGTAGATTGGTTCTTAGCACATATAGAAATCTACACAAGCATACACATGTGAGTTTAAAAATAGGGTAGGAGCCCCAATAGGGCAAGATCGGGTTCAACAAAGAATCGGTATATAGGATTGTGATTGTAGACTGAATGGTAAGAGTAATCTATGATTGATTATTGAAACGAAAGAGAGACTCAAATGAGATAAAGAGTTAAGAAATTTTTAAAGCTCAAACTTTCGAATCTTAACTTTCGAATGCTTTCTATTTATAGATGAAACTTGGTATATACAGACAAAACTGACACTATTACAACAAACATTATTGTTGGTTACTATTCCAACAACTAGTCTACGAAGACTCACTGTTACATCAAACATTATTGTTGGTTACTATTCCAACAACTAGTCCACGAAGACTTACTGTTACAACAAACATTATTGACAGATACTATTGACTGACACTACTCATCCGACACTATTCATCACTATTTACTACTATTACAACAACTTTTACATTTAACAACCTTCCGACAACTCACAATAATTTACATAAGGGGACAAAATTTGTGACTGTTGTTATCACATCGGGCTTTATTAGCTGTATGGCTTTAATAGCTGGATGAGATGTCACATCGGGCTTTATTAGCTGAATGAGATGATTCTATCTTGATGACGTATGATCTGGAGAAAATTGTGACTGCTTTGGTCACATCTCTTTATCAATTGTCGACTGCATTATTGGGCTTCTTTTGATGACGTACTGACGTAACGACTTGATCTGAAATGATGTCGATTTCTTCTGACATTAACTATTCTTGATAAACTTCTTAATAGGCATGCATTATTTTCTTCAGAGGACGATTTGATGATGATAATCACGACTTGATAATGACAATGATGACTTGATGTTCATGAGAACAATCTGGATCTTGAGAACAGTCTGGATCATATCTGTATAAGTTTTGATAGTGGCAGGCATTGGGCCTGGAGGCATGGGCCTGGATTATGAATTGGCATGGGCCTGAGGAAGGCATAAGCCTGGTGATGGCAGGCATGGGCCTGCAGGCATGGGCCTGAATAACTTAATTGGCATGGGCCTGAATTCTGAATTAATGACATTGAATTGAATTAATATAGTTCAACAATATACTCAGGAGTCCCTGAGCTTCCTTCATGATTGGAATGATTTCTTGATGAGGCAGATCGAGATTCTTCAATTCTCTGAAGTCTTGCATTCATTTTCCTATATTCTTCTTGCATTTTCTTCAACTCTTGAAGAATGAGACTTGATGTGTCTATTGTTTCTGATGATGATGATACTTGAACTGGATTTTCTTTCTTGGCTGATTCTGGTTTATTTTCATTAATCTTTAAAGTTGCTTCTTTATAAGTTTTTGGAGGAAGCATTGTACCGAATGATGGAGAAATCTGGTATGCTGCATCATCTTTAAGAGAAGTAATGTCAAACTTGTCCCACCATTTGATATAAATTTCTCGAACCAGATGAGTAGCTGAATTTTCTTCAGTATTCTTAATCGTGGTGTTATTGTAATTCCAATTTAGTATCCACGGTATGGTGTATTGGGTTACAAACATGAATAGATTTAATCCTCCTTTTTTATAAAAGGTCTGGATTTCAGGAGGAAAGATTGCTTCAGTAGGACCGAATCGAGGTAACCATTCATGAAAAACCAAGTAGGAAAATTATGTCCTAATGGTTTTTTATACGTGATATACTATGAATGACCTTCTGCAGGCTTTTTATAAAACAGTTTGACTTTCCAAGCTTCAACATAATCGTTGTAGCTTCCTGGTATGGTTGTCTGTTCTTCTGAATTCTTGATATTCTTCAAGGTGATAGGATAATGGTTATGACAAGGCATTGTAACTAAGCTGTATTGCTTAGACCATTTATTGCTTGATAAAACTTTTTGAATTTTGAATTTAGAGTAAGCAATCTCTTCTGAATTAGGTTTTTTGAAATGATCAAAAATAACTGAGCCTGTTTGAGAAAGTAAAGCTTCATAAAATTTTATTGAGACATTTGGTCGTCTTGAGATGAAATTATGAGGATGAGGAATGAGGGCATTGACTTGATTTTCTAGACTGAGAGTATGATGAAAACCATCAAGAGGATAGATGGAGAAAAAGCTTTTCAACTGATAACTGGATCTTTGATCAGAATTGGAAGCTGGATTTTGGTACTGGCTGAATAATGAAGAAAATTTATTTTGTCTTTGATAAGTGTAAAGAGATTTACCCTTATCCATGATGATCTGAAACAAAGAATGAATTTATAGGGTTACAAGGAATTCTCTGGATAAGAAATCAGGAAAGGAATTATTTTCTCCTTTTATATATTCGATATCAAAATCAAAAATACTTAAAATAGCTTGCCAACGAGCAAATATTTGTTTTGAAACTAAATTTTTTATATCTTTCAAAAGTATTTCTTTTGCCGATTTACAATCAACTCTTATCAAAAATTTTGATTCAAAATATCTGCTTGAAATTTCTGAACGGATAAAACAATTGCAAGAATTTCCTTTTTGACCGTAGCGTAATTCTTTTGGGTTTTATTCCAAAGTCTTGATGTATAACAAACAAGCTGTTCATTTCCTTCAGGGGTTTTTTGAAGTAATATACCTCCATATCCTATGTCTGACGCATCTGTCTGAATTATTTTTGAATAAGTAGGATTGGCTAAATGTAAACATGGTAATGCTTTTACTTTTAACTTGATCTTTTGTATTGCTTCTGTATGAATAGGGGTCCAGATAAATTTATTATCTTTTTAAGAAGTTCTAAAAGACATTTTTTATCTATTGCTGAATTTTTATAGAAATCTGATAAGTAATTTAAACAACCTAAAAATCTTTGTAACTGTTTTTTATCTACTAATTGATCAGGAATTTATTTGCAAATTCTATAACTCTATTGATTGGAGTTATTGTTTGATTCTGTATTTGAAATCCTAAAAAGTTTATTGTTATTTGAAAAAGTTTTATTTTCCTTTGAGATAATACTAATCCATTTTTAATTATTATAGATTGAAATGTATATAAGTGTTTCCAATGTTCATCGATTGATTTTGAAAATATAAGGATGTCGTCTATATAAACTAAGATATATTCATAATAAGGATGAAATACTTCATTCATCATTTTTTGAAATTCTGATGGGGCATTTTTGAGACCGAATGACATAACATTCCACTGATACTGACCAAATGGAGTAGTCTATCGAATTTATTATAAATTAATGCATACAATAATCCCTGAAGTAGCATATACGAATTTACAAAAAGGAACATCAACTTTATTTTTAACAAATTTAGCAAATAAAGTAATTACTAAAAAACAATTAAGTTGGAAAGATATAGATATACCAAACACATGGTTAATTCAAGATACAAATAAAGAAGAGAATCCTCTAGATAAAACAAATGATCAAATACATACTATAATAGCCCATGATGACGGACTAAATGAAATAAATTTCGCAGCAAGAAAATCTTGTTCTACAATTCCATCTTCATCAAATACTGAGAATTATTATGAAACCCAACCTGTTTATGCATCTACAATAAAATTACCAACTCATATAGCTTATCCTGTTACACTAACAGAAAATAACGTTTCCATCAATGATTTTAATGATTATCAAGTTAATATGGTAAAAATAGATTATGAAGAAGATTTTGAAATAGATTATTATAACTTAAAAGAACAATTTCTTAAACATCCATTAACCCCAATATTCTGTAAAATTTGTTCAAAACATCAACAAAAAATATTTAGAGAAAAATATTTTTTCTATATTAAAAATAGTAAACAAAACCTTCAGTTTTTTTATTATTTAACATTATCCTGTCCAAAAATAATACATAAGATAAATACCGTATGGGAAGGAACAAAAGGTGAAAAATACATTCAAAATCATCCTCCATTAACTTCTATAAAAATCAATGAAAACATTAAGGCAGTACCATTAAAAACTACATTTGAAGAAGAAAGACCTATATCAAGAAAAGATTTAAATCATATAATTGAACAAAATAATTATACTAATATATATCTATCTTCTTTATCCAATATTTCTCATAATAATCCCTCTACTAGTAAAAATACTGAAAACTCTAAAAATACAAAAATAGAAAATGAATTACTACTAAAAAAGCCTATGATGAAAGATAATTTAAGAAATTTGCCCATTATAAAACCAAATTATTCAGATGAATTATTACAGACAATAGCATCAAAAATTAGTACTCTACAAATAAATCAAAAAGATAAAAAGAAAAGATGCCTGAAATAAATATTTTAGAAGAAAATCAATCAATAATATCTGAGAGTTTATCAGAAAATTCATTAGAAATTAGTCCAATAAAAATGACAGAATCCAGTATTGAAACATCATCAGACTTAGATATAAATAAAATTCATTATCCTAGAAAACATAATAGATATAATAAATGGAATACTAAACCCTATTATTCTAGACCATCTCCTGTAAACATGATATTAGAAGAAAAAGATAATAAAAGAATTAAGTTTGACGGAAATTCAATTTATGAATGGAATATCGATGGATTATCAGAATACAGAATTTTACAAGTAATGCAACAAATGCTAACTTATGCAGCAGCATGTAAAACTCAAAATCATCCAGAACCTAATATTGTAGGTGCAATATCTGTAGGACTTACTGGTCAAATGAATGGCTGGTGGAATAATTCTTTATCAACTACTCAAAGACAAGAAATCATAAATTTAATAGCCAGAGACGAAAATGGAAATCCAATATTAGACAATAATGGAAGAGAATCATTTAATGGTGTAAGAACCTTGCTAACTAATATAATTTGGCATTTCATAGGAACATTAAGTCATATTGAAGAAAAAATTCGTGAACAGTTACAAAGTTTAAGATGCAGAACATTATCCAATTTTAGATGGTATAAAGATACATTCTTATCAAAAGTTTATACTTTAACTTCAGATGAAACCCCATTTTATAAAGAAAGATTTGTTTCCGGATTACCATACTCATTCGCAGAAAAGGTTAGACATATATTAAGAGAAAGATGCGATGGAACTTTAAATTATAACAGATTCACTTATGGTGATATAATTCAAACAATTCAGATAGTAAGATTATCAATATGCAATGATATAAAGTTAAAGAGACAATTACATAAAGATTCTAAAGATAATCGCAGAGATATAGGTGATTTTTGTTATCAATTCGGTCATAAAGTTTCTCAAACACCAAAACAAGCTAATAAACCAAAATACAGAAGAAGAAGATTACAAAGATTTAATAAAAATAATCCAGATTTTTATTATAAACCTAAGAGAAAACCTTATAGAAAAAATTATAAATTTACTAAAAATAAAACTAATAAATGTTTTAAATGTGGAAAACCAGGTCATTACGCAAATAAATGTCATTTAAAGAATTATAAAAAGAAAGTAAATGAAGTTGCACATAGTGATAACTCTAGTTCTTTAGAAACATGTAAATGCATAGAAAATATACAGAATACATATACATCTAGCTCAGACTCAGAAAATGAAATTAATGTATTAACAGCACATGAAAAATTAATTCTAGATATCGGTGAACAGATAGAAGATCCAATACTAAAATATAAATATTATACAGAAATTTTAAATACAGAAAAAGAAATTGAAAATGCTTCTCAGATAAATGAAAACGAAATAAAATTTCAAAACCAAATCAATTTACATAATAATTATCATACTATGAAAGATATAATTCAAGATGTAAATAAAAGATCTAAATCCTTTAAAAGACGAACCATAAATTCATTACAGCATGAAATAAATCAGTTGAAAGAAGAAATAAAAATTCTTAAAGAAAAAATAATTAAGATAGAAGATGAAAATATAAATTCTGAAAATCTTTCAATTTATGATAATAATATATTCATAGAAACACTTACATCTTATACTCATCAACGATGGTTTACTCCAACAACTTTAAAAATAAAAGATTATAAATGTTCATTACAAGCTTTAATAGATTCAGGTGCAGATTTAAATTGTATGAGAGAAGGTTTAATACCTTTAAAATACTGTGAAAAGGCAAACAGTCGAATATCAACAGCAGAAGGAAATAAATCAATAATTAAGTTAAAAATTCCTATTGCTCATATATGTAAAAATAATGTTTGTATACCAACATCCTTTATAATAGTTAAAGATTTACAACATGATATGTTATTAGGAACTCCATTCTTACAAAAAATTCAACCATTCTCGGTTACATCAAGTGGAATAAAGTCAAGTATAGAAAATAAAGAAGTTAATTTCAATTTTATTAATAAACCAAAAACTAGGTATTTAAATCAATTAATCAATCTGGTAGAACATAAACAAACCTTTATAGGACAATTAAAATCAGAAATTAAGAATTTAAAAACAGCATTATAAATACTCCATCCTTTCAACAAAAAATTAAAATGTTTCAAGATCAATTAATTATTAAGTGTTGTTCGAAATACCTCAAAGATTTTGGGATAGAAAAACTTATCAAGTTTCTTTACCTTACATTAATGATTTTAATGAAGATAAAATACCCACGAAAGCCAATCCTTCACAAATGAATGAAATATTATTAAAATTATGTGATCAAGAAATAAAAGATTTTTTACAAAAGAAATTAATAACCCCATCTAAATCTCCATGGAGCTGTACAGCTTTTTATGTAGAAAATGCAGCAGAATTAGAACGAGGAGCACCAAGACTTGTTATAAATTATAAACCGTTAAACAATGTTTTAAAAACTATAAGATACCCATTACCAAATAAGAATGATTTAATAAAGAGAATAACCAATTCAGTTATCTTTTCAAAATTTGATTTAAAGTCAGGATTTTGGCAAATACAAATTACAAATAAAGATAGATATAAAACAACATTTAACACTCCATTTGGTCAGTATCAGTGGAATGTTATGCCATTCGGTCTCAAAAATGCCCCATCAGAATTTCAAAAAATAATGAATGAAGTATTTCATCCTTATTATGAATATATCTTAGTTTATATAGACGACATCCTTATATTTTCAAAATCAATCGATGAACATTGAAAACACTTATATACATTTCAATCTATAATAATTAAAAATGGATTAGTATTATCACAAAGGAAAATAAAACTTTTTCAAATAACAATAAACTTTTTAGGATTTGAAATACAGAATCAAATAATAACTCCAATCAATAGAGTTATAGAATTTGCAAATAAATTTCCTGATCAATTAGTAGACAAAAAACAGTTACAAAGATTTTTAGGTTGTTTAAATTACTTATCAGATTTCTATAAAAATTCAGCAATAGATAAAAAATGTCTTTTAAAACTTCTTAAAAAAGATAATAAATTTATCTGGACCCCTATTCATACAGAAGCAATACAAAAGATCAAGTTAAAAGTAAAAGCATTACCATGTTTATATTTAGCCAATTCTACTTATTCAAAAATAATTCAGACAGATGCCTCAGACATAGGATATGGAGGTATATTACTCCAAAAAACCCCTGAAGGAAATGAACAGCTTGTTTGTCATACATCAAGACTTTGGAATAAAACCCAAAAGAATTACGCTTCTGTCAAAAAGGAAATTCTTGCAATTGTTTTATCCGTTCAGAAATTTCAAGCAGATATTTTGAATCAAAAATTTTTGATAAGAGTTGATTGTAAATCGGCAAAAGAAATATTTTTGAAAGATATAAAAAATTTAGTTTCAAAACAAATATTTGCTCGTTGGCAAGCTATTTTAAGTATTTTTGATTTTGATATCGAATATATAAAAGGAGAAAATAATTCCCTTCCTGATTTCTTATTCAGAGAATTCCTTGTAACCCTATGAATTCATTCTTTGTTTTAGATCATCATGGATAAGGGTAAATCTCTTTACACTTATCAAAGACAAAATAAATTTTCTCCATTATTCAGCCAGTACCAAAATCCAGCTTCCAATTCTGATCAAAGATCCAGTTATCAGTTGAAAAGTTTTTTCTCCATCTATCCTCTTGATGGTTTTCATCATACTCTCAGTCTAGAAAATCAAGTCAATGCCCTCATTCCTCATCCTCATAATTTCATCCCAAGACGACCAAATGTCTCAATAAAATTTTATGAAGCTTTACTTTCTCAAATAGGCTCAGTTATTTTTTATCATTTCAAAAAACCTAATTCAGAAGAGATTGCTTACTCCAAATTCAAAATTCAAAAAGTTTTATCAAGCAATGAATGGTCTAAGCAATACAGCTTAGTTACAATGCCTTGTCATAACCATTATCCTATCACCTTGAAGAATATCAAGAATTCAGAAGAACAGACAACCATACCAAAAGCTTACAACGATTATGTTGAAGCTTGGAAAGTCATACTGTTTTATAAAAAGCCTGCAGAAGGTCATTCATGGTATATCACGTAAAAAATCATTAGGACATAATTTTCCTACTTGGTTTTTTCATGAATGGTTACCTCGATTCTTTCCTACTGAAGCAATCTTTCCTCCTGAAATCCAGACCTTTTATAAAAAAGGAGGATTAAATCTATTCATGTTTGTAACCCAATACACCATACCGTGGATACTAAAATGGAATTACAATAACACCACGATTAAGAATACTGAAGGAAATTCAGCTACTCATCTGGTTCGAGATATTTATATCAAATGGTGGGACAAGTTTGACCTTACTTCTCTTAAAGAAGATGCGGCATACCAGATTTCTCCATCATTCGGTACAATGCTTCCTCCAAAAACTTATAAAGAAGCAACTTTAAAGATTAATGAAAATAAACCAGAATCAGCCAAGAAAGAAAATCCAGTTCAAGTATCATCATCATCAGAAACAATAGACACATCAAGTCTCATTCTTCAAGAGTTGAAGAAAATGCAAGAAGAATCCAAGAAAATGAATGCAAGACTTCAGAGAATTGAAGAATCTCGATCTGCCTCATCAAGAAATCATTCCAATCATGAAGGAAGCTCAGGGACTCCTGAGTATATTGTTGAACTATATTAATTCAATTCAGTGTCATTAATTTAGAATTCAGGCCCATGCCAATTAAGTTATTCAGGCCTATGCCTGCAGGCCCATGCTTGCCATCACCAGGCTTATGCCTGCCTCAGGCCCATGCCAATTCATAATCCAGGCCCATGCCTCCAGGCCCAATGCCTGCCACTATCAAAACTTATACAGATATGATCCAGACTGTTCTCAAGATCCAGATTGTTCTCATGAACATCAAGTCATCATTGTCATTATCAAGTCGTCATTATCATCATCAAATTGTCCTCCGAAGAAAATAATGCATGCCTATCAAGAAGTTTATCAAGAATAGTTAATGACAGAAGAAATCGACATAAGTTTATCAAGAATAGTTAATGTCAGAAGAAATCGACATCATTTCGAATCAAGTCATCATGTCATTACGTCAACAAAAGAAACCCAATAATGCAGTTGACAATTGATAAAGAGATGTGACCAAAGCAGTCACAATTTTCACCAGATCATACGTCATCATGATAGAATCATCTCATCTAGCTAATAAAGCCAATGTGACAACAACAGTCACAAATTTTGTCCCCTTATGTAAATTATTGTGAGTTGTCGGAAGGTTGTTGTAATAATAGTAAATAGTGATGAATAGTGTCAGATGAATAGTGTCAGTCAATAGTGTCTGTCAATAATGTTTGTTGTAACAGTGAGTCTTCGTAGACTAGTTGTTGGAATAGTAACTAACAATAATGTTTGTTGTAACAGTAAGTCTTCGTAGACTTGTTGGAATAGTAACCAACAATAATGTTAGTTGTAATAGTGTCAGTTTTGTCTGTATATAACAAGTTTCATCTATAAATAGAAAGCTCGAATGAAGTAAGATTCATTCGAAAGTTAAGATTCGAAAGTTTGAGCTTTAAAAATTTCTTAACTCTTTATCTCATTTGAGTCTCTCTTTCGTTTCAATAATCAATCATAGATTACTCTTACCATTTAGTCTATAATCACAATCCTATATATCGATTCTTTGTTGAACCCAATCCTGCCCTATTTAATGCAATCGACAATTGATAAAGAGATGTGACCAAAGCAGTCACAATTTTCTCCAGATCATACGTCATCAAGATAGAATCATCTCATCCAACTAATAAAGCCAATGTGACAACAGCAGTCACAAATTTTGTCCCCTTATGTAAATTATTGTGAGTTGTCGGAAGGTTGTTGTAATAATAGTAAATAGTGATGAATAGTGCCAGATGAATAGTGTCTGTCAATAATGTTTGTTGTAACAGTGAGTCTTCGTAGACTAGTTGTTGGAATAGTAACCAACAATAATGTTTGTTGTAACAGTAAGTCTTCGTAGACTAGTTGTTGGAATAGTAACCAACAATAATGTTTGTTGTAATAGTGTCAGTTTTGTCTGTATATAACAAGATTCATCTATAAATAGAAAGCTCGAATGAAGTAAGATTCATTCGAAAGTTAAGATTCGAAAGTTTGAGCTTTAAAAATTTCTTAACTCTTTATCTCATTTGAGTCTCTCTTTCATTTCAATAATCAATCATAGATTACTCTTACCATTCAGTCTACAATCACAATCCTATATACCGATTCTTTGTTGAACCCGATCCTGCCCTATTTAATGCAGTCGACAATTGATAAAGAGATGTGACCAAAGCAGTCACAATTTTCTCCAGATCATACGTCATCAAGATAGAATCATCTCATCCAGCTAATAAAGCCAATGTGACAACATCAGTCACAAATTTTGTCACCTTATGTAAATTATTGTGAGTTGTCGGAAGGTTGTTGTAATAATAGTAAATAGTGATGAATAGTGTTGGATGAATAGTGTCAGTCAATAGTGTCTGTCAATAATGTTTGTTGTAACAGTGAGTCTTCGTAGACTAGTTGTTGGAATAGTAACCAACAATAATGTTTGTTGTAATAGTAAGTCTTCGTAGACTAGTTGTTGGAATAGTAATCAACAATAATGTTTGTTGTAATTGTGTCAGTTTTGTCTGTATATACCAAGTTTCATCTATAAAGCTCGAATGAAGTAAGATTCATTCGAAAGTTAAGATTCGAAGGTTTGAGCTTTAAAAATTTCTTAACTCTTTATCTTATTTGAGTCTCTTTCGTTTCAATAATCAATCATAGATTACTCTTACAATTCAGTAATATTGTAGGTGCAATATCTGTAGGACTTACTAGTCAAATGAATGGCTGGTGGAATAATTCTTTATCAACTACTCAAAGACAAGAAATCATAATCAAACTTAGAACCAAACTTGAAATCAAAATCAAACTTAAAATCGATAGTAAATACTTACAGGAGATGAGATTAGAGAACTTGATTTAAGGGATGGTGCTGAATTCTTTGATGAATATGGCTCTGATACCAATAGGGCAGGATCGGGTTCAACAAAGAATCGGTATATAGGATTGTGATTATAGACTGAATGGTAAGAGTAATCTATGATTGATTATTGAAACGAAAGAGAGACTCAAATGAGATAAAGAGTTAAGAAATTTTTAAAGCTCAAACTTTCGAATTTTAACTTTCAAATGAATCTTACTTCATTCGAGCTTTCTCTTTATAGATGAATCTTGGTATATACAGACAAAACTGACACTATTACAACAAACATTATTGTTGGTTACTATTCCAACAACTAGTCTACGAAGACTTACTGTTACAATAAACATTATTGTTGGTTACTATTCCAACAACTAGTCTATGAAGACTCACTGTTACAACAAACATTATTGATAGACACTATTGACTGACACTATTCATCTGACACTATTCATCTGACACTATTCATCACTATTTACTATTATTACAACAACCTTCCAACAACTCACAATAATTTACAAAAGGGGACAAAATTTGTGACTGTTGTTGTCACATTGGCTTTATTAGCTGGATGAGATAATTCTATCTTGATGACGTATGATCTGGAGAAAATTGTGACTGCTTTGGTCACATCTCTTTATCAATTGTCGACTGCATTATTGGGTTTCTTTTGTTGACGTAATGACGTGATGACTTGATCCGAAATGATGTCGATTTCTTCTGACATTAACTATTCTTGATAAACTTATGTCGATTTCTTCTGTCATTAACTATTCTTGATAAAATTCTTGATAGGCATGCATTATTTTCTTCGGAAGACGATTTGATGATGATAATGACGACTTGATAATGACAATGATGACTTGATGGTCATGAGAACAATCTGGATCTTGAGAACAGTCTGGATCATATCAATATAAGTTTTGATAGTGGCAGGCATTGGGCCTGGAGGCATTGGCCTGGATTATGAATTAGCATGGGCCTGAGGCAGGCATAAGCCTGGTGATGGCAAACATGGGCCTGGAGGCATGGGCCTGAATAACTTAATTGGCATGGGCCTGAATTCTGAATTAATGGCACTGAATTGAATTAATATAGTTCAACAATATACTCAGAAGTCCCTGAGCTTCCTTCATGATCGGAATGATTTCTTGATGAGGCAGATCGAGATTCTTCAATTCTCTGAAGTCTTGCATTCATTTTCCTGGATTCTTCTTGCATTTTCTTCAACTCTTGAAGAATGAGACTTGAGGTGTCTATTGTTTCTGATGATGATGATACTTGAACTGAATTTTCTTTCTTGGCTGATTCTGGTTTATTTTCATTAATCTTTAAA
Source organism: Stephania japonica (assembly GCA_039657345.1). Lineage (NCBI taxonomy): Eukaryota > Viridiplantae > Streptophyta > Magnoliopsida > Ranunculales > Menispermaceae > Stephania > Stephania japonica. The sequence goes on from CM077559.1 coordinate 42,810,345, forward strand.
GTTGTTTCTTTACAAGTTTTTGGAGGAAGCATTGTACCGAATGATGGAGAAATCTGGTATGCCGCATCTTCTTTAAGAGAAGTAATGACAAACTTGTCCCACCATTTGATATAAATTTCTCGAACCAGATGAGTAGCTGAATTTCCTTCAGTATTCTTAATCGTGGTGTTATTGTAATTCCATTTTAGTATCCACGGTATGGTGTATTGGGTTACAAACATGAATAGATTTAATCCTCCTTTTTTATAAAAGGTCTGGATTTTAGGAGGAAAGATTGCTCCAGTAGGACCGAATCGAGGTAACCATTCATGAAAAAATCAAGTAGGAAAATTATGTCCTAATGGTTTTTTATACGTGATATACCATGAATGACCTTCTACAGGCTTTTTATAAAACAGTATGACTTTCCAAGCTTCAACATAATCGTTGTAGCTTACTGGTATGGTTGTCTGTTCTTCCGAATTCTTGATATTCTTCAAGGTGATAGGATAATGGTTATGACAAGGCATTGTAACTAAGCTGTATTGCTTAGACCATTCATTGCTTGATAAAACTTTTTGAATTTTGAATTTGGAGTAAGCAATCTCTTCTGAATTAGGTTTTTTGAAATGATAAAAAATAACTGAGCCTGTTTGAGAAAGTAAAGCTTCATAAAATTTTATTGAGACATTTGGTCGTCTTGGGATGAAATTATGAGGATGAGGAATGAGGGCATTGACTTGATTTTCTAGACTGAGAGTATGATGAAAACCATCAAGAGGATAGATGGAGAAAAAGCTTTTCAACTGATAACTGGATCTTTGATCAGAATTGGAAGCTGGATTTTGGTACTGGCTGAATAATGGAGAAAATTTATTTTGTCTTTGATAAGTGTAAAGAGATTTACCCTTATCCATGATGATCTGAAACAAAGAATGAATTTATAGGGTTACAAGGAATTCTCTGGATAAGAAATCAGGAAGGAAATTATTTTCTCCTTTTATATATTCGATATCAAAATCAAAAATACTTAAAATAGCTTGCCAACGAGCAAATATTTGTTTTGAAACTAAATTTTTTATATCTTTCAAAAGTATTTCTTTTGCCAATTTACAATCAACTCTTATCAAAAAATTTTGATTCAAAATATCTGCTTGAAATTTCTGAACGGATAAAACAATTGCAAGAATTTCCTTTTTGACCGTAGCGTAATTCTTTTGGGTTTTATTCCAAAGTCTTGATGTATAACAAACAAGCTGTTCATTTCCTTCAGGGGTTTTTTGGAGCAATATACCTCCATATCCTATGTCTGAGGCATCTGTCTGAATTATTTTTGAATAAGTAGAATTGGCTAAATGTAAACATGGTAATGCTTTTACTTTTAACTTGATCTTTTGTATTGCTTCTGTATGAATAGGGGTCCAGATAAATTTATTATCGACATTTTTTATCTATTGCTGAATTTTTATAGAAATCTGATAAGTAATTTAAACAACCTAAAAATCTTTGTAACTGTTTTTTATCTACTAATTAATCAAGGAATTTATTTGCAAATTCTATAACTATATTGATTGGAGTTATTGTTTGATTCTGTATTTGAAATCCTAAAAAGTTTATTGTTATTTGAAAAAGTTTTATTTTCCTTTGAGATAATACTAATCCAATTTTAATTAATATTGATTGAAATGTATATAAGTGTTTCCAATGTTCATCGATTGATTTTAAAAATATAAGGATGTCGTCTATATAAACTAAGATATATTCATAATGAGGATGAAATACTTCATTCATCATTTTTTGAAATTCTAATGGGGCATTTTTTAGACCGAATAGCATAACATTCCTCTGATACTGACCAAATGGAGTGTTAAATGTTGTTTTATATCTATCTTTATTTGTAATTTGTATTTGCTAAAATCCTGACTTTAAATCAAATTTTGGAAAGATAACTGAATTGGTTATTCTCTTTATTAAATCATTCTTATTTGGTAATGGATATCTTATAGTTTTTAAAACATTGTTTAACGGTTTATAATTTATAACAAGTCTTGGTGCTCCTCGTTCTAATTCTGCTGCATTTTCTACATAAAAAGCTGTATAGCTCCATGGAGATTTAGATGGGGTTATTAATTTCTTTTGTAACAAATCTTTTATTTCTTGATCACATAATTTTAATAATCTTTCATTCATTTGTGAAGGATTGACTTTTGTGGGTACTTTATCTTCATTAAAATCATTAATGTAAGGTAAAGAAACTTGATAAGTTTTTCTATCCCAAAATGCTGAGGGTATTTCTGAACAACACTTAATAATTAATTGATCTAGAAATATTTTAATTTTTTGTTGAAATGATGGAGTATTTATAATCTGTTCTGTTTTTAAATTCTTAATTTCTGATTTTAATTGTTCTATAAAGGTTTGTTTATGTTCTACCAGATTGATTAATTGATTTAAATACCTAGTTTTTGGTTTATTAATAAAATTGAAATTAACTTCTTTATTTTCTATACTTGACTTTATTCCACTTGATGTAACTGAGAATGGTTGAATTTTTTGTAAAAATGGAGTTCCTAATAACATATCATGTTGTAAATCTTTAACTAGTATAAAGGATGTTGGTATACAAACATTATTTTTACTTATATGAGCAATAGGAATTTTTAACTTAATTATTGATTTATTTCCTTCTGCTGTTGATATTCGACTGTTTGTCTTTTCACAGTATTTTAAAGGGATTAAACCTTCTCTTATACAATTTAAATCTGCTCCTGAATCTATTAAAGCTTGTAATGAACATTTATAATCTTTTATTTTTAAAGTTATTGGAGTAAACCATCGTTGATGAGTATAAGATGTAAGTGTTTCTATGAATATATTATTATCATAAATTGAAAGGTTTTCAGAATTTATATTTTCGTCTTCTATCTTAATTATTTTTTCTTTAAGAATTTTTATTTCTTCTTTCAACTGATTTATTTCATGCTGTAATGAATTTATAGTTGGTCCTATAAAGGATTTAGATCTTTTATTTACATCTTGAATTATATCTTTCATAGTATGATAATTATTATGTAAATTGATTTGGTTTTGAAATTTTATTTCGTTTTCATTTATCTGAGAAGTATTTTCAATTTCTTTTTCTGTATTTAAAATTTCTGTATAATATTTATATTTTAGTATTGGATCTTCTATCTGTTCACCGATATCTAGAATTTCTGTATTAATTTTTCATGTGTTGTTAATACATTAATTTCATTTTCTGAGTCTGAGCTAGATGTATATGTATTCTGTATATTTTCTATGCATTTACATGTTTATGAAGAACTAGAGTTATCACTATGTGCAACTTCATTTACTTTCTTTTTATAATTCTTTAAATGACATTTATTTGCGTAATGACCTGGTTTTCCACATTTAAAACATTTATTAGTTTTATTTTTAGTAAATTTATAATTTTTTCTATAAGGTTTTCTCTTAGGCTTATAATAAAAATCTGGATTGTTTTTATTAAATCTTTGTAATCTTCTTCTTCTGTATTTTAGTTTATTAGCTTGTGTTGGTGTTTAAGCAACTTCATGACCGAATTGATAACAAAAATCATCTATATCTCTGCGATTATCTTTAGAATCTTTATGTAATTGTCTCTTTAACTTTATATCATTGCATATTGATAATCCTACTATCTGAATTGTTTGAATTATATCACCATAAGTGAATCTGTTATAATTTAAAGTTCCATCGCATTTTTCTCTTAATATATGTCTAACCTTTTCTGCGAATGAGTATGGTAATCCGGAAACAAATCTTTCTTTATAAAATGGTGTTTCATCTGAAGTTAAAGTATAAACTTTTGATAAGAATGTATCTTTATACCATCTAAAATCGGATAAGGTTCTGCATCTTAAACTTTGTAACTGTTCACGAATTTTTTCTTCAATATGACTTAATGTTCCTATGAAATGCCAAATTATATTAGTTAGCAAGGTTCTTACACCATTAAATGATTCTCTTCCATTATTGTCTAATACTGGATTTCCATTTTCGTCTCTGGCTATTAAATTTATGATTTCTTGTCTTTGAGTAGTTGATAAAGAATTATTCCACCAGCCATTCATTTGACCAGTAAGTCCTACAGATATTGCACCTACAATATTAGGTTCTGGATGATTTTGAGTTTTACATGCTGCTGCATAAGTTAGCATTTGTTGCATTACTTGTAAAATTCTGTATTCTGATAATCCATCGATATTCCATTCATAAATTGAATTTCCGTCAAACTTAATTCTTTTACTATCATTTTCTTCTAATATCATGTCTACAGGAGATGGTCTAGAATAATAGGGTTTAGTATTCCATTTATTATATATATTATGTTTTTTAGGATAATGAATTTTATTTATATCTAAGTCTGATGATGTTTCAATACTGGATTCTGTCATTTTTATTGGACTAATTTCTAATGAATTTTCTGATAAACTCTCAGATATTATTAATTGATTTTCTTCTAAAATATTTATTTCAGGCATCTTTTCTTTTTATCTTTTTGATTTATTTGTAGAGTACTAATTTTTGATGCTATTGTCTGTAATAATTCATCTGAATAATTTGGTTTTATAATGGGTAAATTTCTTAAATTATCTTTCATCATAGGCTTTTTTACTAGTAATTCATTTTCTATTTTTGTATTTTTAGAGTTTTCAGTATTTTTACTAGTAGAGGGATTATTATGAGAAATATTGGATAAAGAAGATAGATATATATTAGTATAATTATTTTGTTCAATTATATGATTTAAGTCTTTTCTTGATATAGGTCTTTCTTCTTCAAACGTAGTTTTTAATGGTACTGCCTTAATGTTTTCATTGATTTTTATAGAAGTTAATGGAGGATGATTTTGAATGTATTTTTCACCTTTTGTTCCTTCCCATACGGTATTTATCTTATGTATTATTTTTGGACAGGATAATGTTAAATAATAAAAAAACTGAATGTTTTGTTTATTATTTTTAATATAGGAAAAATATTTTTCTCTAAATATTTTTTGTTGTTGTTTTGAACAAATTTTACATAATATTGGAGTTAATGGATGTTTAAGAAATTGTTCTTTTAAGTTATAATAATCTATTTCAAAATCTTCTTCATAATCTATTTTTACCATATTAACTTGATAATCATTAAAATCATTGATGGAAACGTTATCTTCAGTTGGTGTAACAGGATAAGCTATATGAGTTGGTAATTTTATTGTTGATGCATAAACAGGTTGGGTTTCATAATAATTCTCAGTATTTGATGAAGATGAAATTGTAGAACAAGATTTTCTTGCTGCGAAATTTATTTCAACTAGTCCGTCATCATGGGCTATTATAGTATGTATTTGATCATTTGTTTTATCTACATGATTCTCTTCTTTATTTGTATCTTGAATTAACCATGTTTTTGGTATATCTATATCTTTCCAACTTAATTGTTTTCTAGTAATTACTTTATTTGCGAAATTTGTTAAAAATAAAGTTGATGTTCCTTTTTGTAAATTCGTATATGCTACTGCAGGGATTATTGTATGCATTAATTTATAATAAATTCGATAGACTACTGCAACATTTGAACATATTCCTTTCATTTCAAATCCTTGTGTATATAAACTTAATGTTGATGCTTCATGCGCGAATTGATCATGTAAACTAATTGTGAAATTAGGAAAACAATTAAAGAAAATAGGTCCTTCAGACAAACTTCATTCAATCATTCCTAATAACGAATCATTAAACTTTATGTGTCTTTTATCTCTAACGGATGCTAATACAGATGTATTTAGTCCTAGAGCAGTTAATGGCTTTATTGCAACTTGTATCAATCCTATATGCAAATATTTATATTTTTCTTTATATGTATTTATTTTTTCTGGAGAAATTAACAGTATTTCTTGTCCTTCTGCATCAATTGATCTAGTTTCTTCTTCTAATTTTACGATATAATCTTGATTTTTGGAGAAAGTTCCATGAGTATATATCTACTTGGGATCTATAGTTGGTAAATTCCAATTTTTTAGTGATTGTTCAATATCAACGTATGATATTTCACTTATATTTCTTAAATCTAATTTTGATTTTATTTTTTCTGGCTTTATGATTGATTGATGATCAGATTTTGATGTCGAGGAGGATGATTCAAACTTAGGACTATGTTTTCGTAATGAAAGAGAAGATTTCATTTTCTTCATTAATTCACTCATGTCTCACCTGGGTTCTTAGAGTTCTAGCTTGGTCAACGATTTACTGCTAGACTTACGCTCCCTTCTGCTAGCCTTACTACGCGACTAGGAAAACTCCTAACTCCAATGGCGAAGGTTAAACACAAGATAAATTAACAAAAAGAAAACAAAATTTTAACATTCAAAAGAAACGTCATAGTAATAAGTTTTACAAATCCTTTTCGAAATCACAATCGAAAGTTAAAACCAATTGATTTGTGCTAGGAACCAATCTACACCACTTATATATCACATCAACTCTTATTATATTTTCGATGTGGGATTGTATACTCTAACACTTCCCCTAAAGTGCAACAAGGCCTGAGCTAGTTGTCACTTGCCAAACACATACCTACCTTTAAAGGTCCGGACAAACATACCTAGGTTTACTCTTATAGGTTTTTAAGTCTACAAACGGGTCTAGACTCCACCACTAGTTCAACTAGGTCATCAAATACGAGTTCAGGATTGTTTCGCTCTGATACCATATAGGAATCTATGGGCCCGAAGAGTATTGGGCCACACACGCACACACATGTGGGTATACGAATGGAGTTGGAGCCTGTTTTTGCACAAAATTAATTAGCTTGTGCTATAAACTAATCTATACCACTTATATACCACACCAACTCTTATTATATTTTTGATGTGGGATTATATACTCCAACAGGATTGAGCCCAATATTACAAAAATTGAATAATATTTAGTGGAGATAGATGAGGCTTCAATTATTAAAAGGCAAGTTTCACGAGATAATTTCTTAAAAAAATAAAAAGAAATAAAAAAGAAAGTTCCACGAGATCATGGGTTCAATTCTATTGAAATCATCTTATCAAAAAAAAAAATGAGATTAACTCTAATTGATATGTGATTCAAGTGTTCGGGATGTAAGGACCGAAAAGTTTAGTCCCACATCAATTATTTTTGCCTTCTTGAAGAAGTACATGTAGATCTCCATCAAAGTACCGATGTCTTTTAGAGTAAAACTCCATACTTAATGTAAAAGGTAGTTAAGTTGGAGATAATATCAATATATACTAGTGAACCCAACATCAAGTTTTCTCTTTTTTGAGCGGTTTCAAGCTTCATTATAATTAGACTTTAATCATTATAATTAATAAGACTAATTAAAGGTTCATTATTTTTTTCATTTACATTGGTATATTTTAGAATGATTTATTTAATTTCCCATTTTTAATTGGACTGATACCGCCTTATTCATTAAATGATTGAGTCAAGGTATTTTCTATAATTTTAATTTCTTTTGGCCTACTATACATATAAAGGCATACATGCCGCTTGTCCTGAGATATAGCCTGGGCAACCTAGCTTGTATGTAGCTCCACCTCTGTTGAGTGTGTTGTGGAAGTAATATCATAAAAATAATAAATTAATGAAAAGGTACACAAATAAAACTTAAATTAATTAAACGTCGTGTTATATACAAAATTTAATTTCTTTAAGCATTCTTTTTTCAGTACTAATTTAAGCATTTCTTTTTAATACGCACTCTTAAGATAACATGGCATCAGAAGATCAGACAACTATAAATGGTGTAATATATGAGAATGGAATAGAAAATTTTATTGATTAGAGTAAAATAGGGCAAACTGTATACAATAGGTTGCTCTTATTTATAAAACGGTTGAAAATAATATACATAAAAATAACAAATTTAAACAATCAGTGGGGAAGTTATAAAATCAGTGAAAAAGTTATGAATATACGAAAGCTAATACATAAATGCTATAATCAAACAAATATTGTAACTATCATAATATACAAATATAGGAACGACATAGTTACCTAACAATATATATGTTTAAAAAAAAATGCTAAAATTACAATAAGCAAGTCACACCTTAACATACATTGGCCCACAAGAGCGCTCCATGCGGCTTCGACTTACTTGTTATGCATTGAATCTGTTTGTGTCCGCATCTCGAGATAAAAATTAATGATTTTATTAGGTCAATGTGTGTTGAAAGAATCTTTAGTTGGCGTGGGGTCACCTAGCTAGCTAGTTTCCCCAAAGAAGAATCCAATCAGATGATCGAATAACACAGTATGCAAGAATCATCCATGTTGGACAAGAAACGAAGGCTCTATTCTTCAAGGTGTGAATCACGCACGCAACTTTATGAACACGTGACCCTTCACCCACTCTTGTCTCCTCTCTTGCTTAATAGATTCCACGTTCCATGTCTTAGATTTCTAGTGACTTATCTCCCAAATCCCTCTCCTTTGTTTGAAGGGTATTTATGTCAGTTTATATATTGTATTATTTAAAATTTTTTTAACTTTTTTATAAGTTTTGAACCAAACATGAAAATATTATCTACAATGTGAATTAACTCCAAGGAGTTAACTCTATCCATAAGAAAAACTCTCTTCTCTAAGTTGGCAAAAACAAACCAAACAAGGCCTTATTCTTTTCCAAGTTTGGTTCATTTTACCAGACTTGAATGTACACTCCATTGCCAAATCATTCACCTATGGACTTCATTAGTCTTCCGAAGCTTATTCTATGTTTGACAGGCTTGAGCAGGTACTCAAGCCCATAAACAATTTTTTTTTTCTTTTGACTTAACAAGTATAGTGAAAACTGAAGAAATTTGACGAGGTGGGGGTAAGACGGAGTTAACTTGAGACGCATTAATTATGAGGGATTGGAATGGCCACCATCAATTGAACTAAATCAAGTACAATGAAAGAGTTTGATCCATGTAGGCGACCATAATTAATTTGGGACCGAGGCTATATTTATGTTGTTGCTGAAGTCATAGTGATAACTGAAACTTAATTTCTTCAACTTTTTTTTGTCAAAAACACAAAAATTCCAATTCATACATGCGTATGAATGGTATGTGTTCAAGAGAGTGAACAAAGCACAAAAAATGTGTGCCCCCAAATCAGTTTCATTACTTTCATCATAGTGTTACAGAACATACCTTTATATAGCGAGTCAACTCAGCGCCTAACAAGTCACGTGACTAGCACATGACTTACAACAACTCAATACATCATAATACTCGGTAAAACTGTAAAATTTAACAGTTATAACTGCCTACTATATAATCTACATCCCCTCCTCAAGATGAACTTGATGAGAATCCAACAAAGCTCATCTTGGAAAACAAACTAAAAACAGTGGAGTAGCAAGAGATTTTGTAAATAAATCAGCTAACTGGTGTTTAGAGGGAAAGTAACGAGGAAGAACAAAACCCTTCTTAAATTGGTCATGAACCAAGCGACAATAAATCTCCAAGTGCTTCGTACGCTCATGAAAGACTGGGTTCTCTATAATGTGAATGGAAACTTGTTTATCACAATGCAAAATGATGGGGAGAGCAACAGAAACATCAAGATTATGAAGAACATAAGATACCTAAAGTAGTTTAGAAATAATAGCTGAAAGACTGCAGTATTCTGATTCATTAATGTACTTAAGAAGTGTGCAATGTATCTCGAGGTGAACTGTGGTGTGTAGATTAAGTGTGAAGTATGTGTCATGATTATAAGTGAGATAACTGAGTAATATATTGTATAAAACCTTACTATATAAATGAAATGGTCGGCCATTGTTCCCTCATCAATTGTGAGAGAACAGTGAACCTTTCTCTGGTTTTAGCTTTTACATGGTATCAGAGCTCGCATCGGCTAACGCTGGCTATGGTGATCAACGTTTTTACTGGTTCGCGAGACGGTTAATGCCGGCGAAAGAGAGTAACGACTTGTGCATAGATCGAAGGTGCTTCTCCTTAGATCTATACGACTTACGTCCTGACGAACAATGATGAAGGCTTTAACACCTTAGATTTGCTGTTGTAGCGATCTTACAGTCTCAAGATGAAAATCGGTGAAGTTTGAGGACTGATGAATAACGACGAAGCCTTGATCGATGAAGGTGTTAACCTGTGTAGATTAGGCTGGATCTAGTGCTCTAGATTTCATATCTGAAGAAATAAATCAATGATCTGCAGCTTCATAATGTAAATCGGAGGATGTGAAAGTGTCTTGCCGATCAAACACAGATCAAGTCGAGAAACACACAGATTTGGTACTTTGGGTCTCAGATCTGAAGAAGAAAGTTAGCGATCGGAGGTTTTATGGTGTAGATCGGTCGATGTACGAACCTCTTGATGATTAAGTGTAGATCGGGACAAGCATTACACAGATCTCAGGTTTTCTTACATGGTTTGGTGAGTTTGCAGATCTACAACAATGATTTCCGAATCTGGAGTTCACGAGCACGGATCGTGCTCACCATTCATGTCTAGCTCAAGTTCAGGTTCGGGATTGACTTTCTCCCCTTTTGCAAGTTCCTTAAGTCTGTTTTTTACTATCAAACTAGATGGGACGAACTTTCTCCTCTAGAAGGCCATCGTGATTCCAACGATCCAATGATTTAATTTAGATGGGTTTCTGTTTGGTACGTTACATGCACCAAGTGTGACATTATCAAATGGTTCGCCGAATCTTGAGTACAAGCTATGGTTTGGCAGAGACATTTTTTCTCAGTTGGTTAACAAATGCCATGACACCAGAAACGACGACACATATCATTGGTAATGCACCAAAGAAAACGTCAAATGAGTTGTGGCTTGCTATTGAACGATTTGTTGGTTCAAGTAATAAAGTAAAAATCCAGACGTTCAAGAAATCTTTCCACTTTACAAGCAAGGGTACTATGAAGATGACTGACTACCTTGACAAAATGAAAGGCATATCTGATAGTCTTACCATAGTTGGAGCAGCGGTTAGTACAGATGACTTGATTTCTAGTGTCTTAATCGGTTTGGATCTTGAATACTTGGCAATCACCTTTGTTATCCAAAGGAAATATGAGATTGAATGGAACGAATCTCAAGCATTATTTCTAGGGTTTGAGACAACACTTGAACAATATGATCTCGCTCAAGGCATTAATTCCCTGATTGTGTTTGACTCTTACTCGGTGAATGCTGCCGAGGTGAAAGGCTCGGGATCTAAGTCCTCTATGACCAGTATCGATACATCCCAACAATCTTGGAATTCTTCTGGCAACAAAGGTGGAAATACTAACAAAGATCGTGGTTGATCACGTGGTTGTGGGGGATTTCGCTCTAACAATGGAAACAACAAACCTACTTGTCAAATCTAAGTTCGGCCATTCTGCGGTTGTATGTTATTACAGAAGGGATATGAAGTACATGGGTGCACCTGCAACTTCCACCCCATAATACATAAAATTCCCTATGACTGTGACCTCTCTGAACCCGTCATCCTTTTTCACTACATTCGAAATTGGTCCAAATGGTTCGTGGTATATGGATAGTGGTGCTACTTCCCATGTGACTGCGAATCCCTCTCAAATTCAGAATTCTTCGACTTACTTAGGTATGCAATCTCTTATGATTGGTAATGGTAATATGCTATATATTACTAAAACTGGTTTGGCTAATATTCCATCTCTTAGCTCTAGGTTACAATTTCATAACACTCTGTGTGTTCCTCAAATTAAGAAAAATCTTCTGAGTGTATCTCAGTTAACGTGAGATAATAATGTGCCGATTGAGTTTCATCCTGATGTCTGTCTTGTGAAGGATATCAAAACCAATGAGGTTCTCCTTCATGGAACTCTCCAAATTGGTTTCTATCACATTTCTGGTACATCTTACATCACTTCTCCCTTTTCCTCTGCATTTTTTGTGTCAAATAAAGGGGTGTCTACACTGTGGCACTCCAGACTTGGTCATCTAGCTGCCAAGACACTCCATCAAATTTTAAACCATAATCTTCATTTACAGTCGCATAATGAATCTGTTTTGTGTTCATCATGTCCTTTGGGTAAAATTCATGAATTACATTTACCTTTGTCTGTAAAAATTTCTACTCATGTCTTAGATTTGATACATACTGATCTATGGGGCCCTGCACCTCATACGTCACCTGGTGGTTACAATTACTATATTCATTTCATTGATGATTGTACACGATTTACTTGGATTTATCCCTTGAAATATAAATCAAATGCTTTGAAACCTTTTTGTCATTTTAAGTTAATGGTCGAAAACAAATTTTCTACAACTATTAAAGGCATTCAATCTGATTGGGAAGAGTATCGATCTTTCAAGTATTTTCTTAATTCATTTGGTATTCATTTTCAACATCCATGTCCATATACACATCAACAAAATGGTCGAGCGAACGTAAACATAGACACATTATTGAGATGAGTCTTACGTTATTAGCTCATGAGCAGTTGCCATTAAAATACTGGTGGGGTGAATGTAAGACAGTGGTTTTTCTTATTAATCGTCTTCCTACGAAGGTGTTGCATGGTAAGTCTCCTTATGAAAAATTGTATCATACTCCTCCAGATAATCGCATTATGAGAGTGTTTAGGTGTGGGTGCTTCCCTTATTTGCGTCCTTATAACCAACATAAATATCAGTTTCTTTCTGAAAAATGTGTTATAACCAACATAAATATCAGTTTCTTTCTGAAAAATGTGTTTTCTTAAGATACAGTAGTAACCATAAAGGGTATAAGTGCTTAAGTCCTACTGGGAAAGTATACATTACTCGAAATGTTGTGTTTCATGAGCATGAGTTTCCATACCAATCCCTCTTTCTACTCTCTAAGTCTGTGTCTACTACTCCTTCATCAGTTACTTCCACATATTTTCCTCTACCTATTCCTTCATTTCTACCCACTTCAGGGGGTTCTTCCTCTTCCATTAATAGGGGTTTAGATACTTTACCTACGAAAAACAGTACAGATTGAACCTTCTTCTCCTGTTGCTACTGTTCCCTCTTCAATACCACCTGTTATCTCGAGTACTCCTATATCTGATACACCACAGAACATTCATCCTATGAGGACTAGAGCTAAGGATGGAATTCATCAGCGTAAAGTATTTGTAGCATCTACCACACCAAGTTCTGATCTTCCTGATTCAGTGGAACATGCTCTTACAGATCCTAACTGGAGAGCTACCATGGATCAGGAATATCAAGCTCTTATACACACTAATACATGGTCACAGGTTCCTGCAAACCCTAATCAAAATATTGTAGGTAACAAATGGATTTTTCTGATAAAAAGAATTCAAATGGGTCTATAAATCGGTATAAGGCTAGATTAGTGGCCAAAGGGTTTAAACAAGTACCCAGGATCGATTTTAATGAGACCTATAGCCCTGTTGTGAAGGCTTCTATAGTTCATGTCATTTTTTCTTTGGCAGTACATTTTGGGTAGTCATTGCATCAAATTGATATTAATTATGCTTTTTTAAATGGCCCTCTTGTTGAGGAAGTATACACAAACCAACCTGTGTATTTTGTGGATGCTTCCCAACCTCATGTTGTTTGTCATTTACATAAAGCTTTGTATGGTCTTCGACAGGCTCCACGTGCTTGGTTTGATGAATTAAAACGTACGTTAGTGTCTTCGGAGTTCCATAATTCCAAAGCTAACAACTCATTGTTCATTTTTCATAAGGACAAGAGTGTGTTGTATGTGCTTGTATGTGTGGATGATATTATAATTACTGGGTCTGATAACTCTATCATTCAATCCTTTATTAGTAGGCTGAATGATAAGTTTGCATTGAAAGATATTAGAGATTTAAATTTGTTTTTGGGTATAAGCTCACAGGACTACCAAGGGACTGTACTTAACCCAAACTGCATACATTTAGTAGCTTTTACAGAAAGGTGGTATGCTTAATGCTAAACCCATTGATACCCCTTTTTCTATTGGGAAACAGTTGTACAACGATGGCTATGCTTCCTTTCATGATAAAACTCTTTATCGTAGTTTACTAGGTGGTCCCAATATCTTGTCAATATTAGACCAAACATCGCGTCTATTGTTAACAAACTTAGTCAATTTTAACAAAGTCCCACCATTACACATTGGCAAGCTCTCAAAAGAGTCCTTCGATATCTAAAAGGTAATGTTGATATGAGACTGTGGTTTAAAACGAGCTCATCTTTATTTCTAACTGGTTACTTGGATGATGATTGGGCTGCTTCGGTAGATGATCGCAAATCAGTAGCTGGGTTTGCGATATTTTTGGGTTCTAATTTGGTTTCCTGGAAGTCTAAGAAACAACAAGTTGTCGCTCGCAGCAGTACTAAGTTGGAGTATCACATTTTGGCTCAAGTGACAACTGACGTTAGTTGGCTTCGGTCGTTGTTTTCTAAACTACATATCTCTATCCCTACTCCTCTTACTATCTGGTGTGACAAGTTAAGTGCAACTTATCTTGCCAAGAATCTTATGTATCATGCGAGAACAAAACACATTGAGATTGATATTCATTATGTTCGTGGCAAGGTTCTCTCTGATCAGCTTGATGTTCACCATGTCCCTTCTGCTGATCAGATTGTAGATGTGTTTACAAAAGCATCTCCTACTTCTCGACTTGGATATCTCAGAGACAAACTCAGCATCGTTTCTCCCCCTCTTCGTTTGAGGGGGGATGTTAGAATTACTCATTAATTTACTTAAGATAAAGTGTGTAATGTATCTCGAGGTGAACTGTGGTGTGTAGGTTAAGTGTGAAATGTGTGTCATGATTGTAAGTGAGATAATTGAGTGATATATTATATAAACCTTTACTATATAAATGAAATGGTCGGTCGCTGTTCCCTCATCAATTGTGAGAGAACAGTGAACCTTTCTCTGGTTTTAGGGTTTGTGAAAAGCTCTTCTTGAGCTTTTACAAGAAACAATAGCTGAAAGACTGCGGTATTCTGATTCAGCCGAGGACTTGGAGATAATGGCTTACTTCTTGGTCTTATAAGAGATCAAAGAGGAACCCAGAAAAATACAATAACCAGTCACAGATCTTCTGGACAAGGGGCAAGAAGCCCAATCAACATCATAGTATGCTAAAACCTTCAAATCAGTGGTAGAATAGAAGAAAAGTCCTTTGAATGGACACCCTTTCAAGTACTTGAGAATATGAGGTGCTGCAAACCAATGTTGTTCAGTAGGAGACTGAACAAATTGGCTCAAATGCTGCGCAGCAAAACTAATATCTTGGCGAGTGAAACCTAAGTAAAGGAGCCTACTAATAAGCCTACGATACCTCTCAAGATCAGACATAACACAAGAAGTAGACTCATCAAACTTACAATCCCTAGGGAGAGGGGTAAGAGCAGGTTTACAACCATTGAGACCAGCTTCATCAAGTAAGTCAAGGACATACTTTCTCTGATGAACATAAAGGCCTAATTCATACCTTACAAGTTTAATACCCAAGAAATAACGTGCCTAGCCAAAATCTTTTATAGTAAGCTTCTCATCAAGAAAGGTCTTAACATACTGTATTTCATCAATTGAGGATCCAGTAAGAAGGAAATCATCTACATACACCAATAAGGCTAAAAACAATTTTCTTTTATGAAAAGTAAAGAAGCAGGGATCAGAAATAGACTGAATAAAGCTATAAGAGAGTAAACAAGAAGTAAACTAAGAATACCATTGTCAAGAAGCCTGTTTAAGACCATAAAAGGACTTCTTCAATTTACAAACTTAATGAGGCAAGGCTTTTTTATATCCTTGGGGAGGTACCATATAAACATCCTTACTAATAAAGCCAAGAAGGAAGGCATTATTGACATCCAATTGTTGAATACACCACCCTTTAGCAGAGGCCAAAGCCTAAAGAATTCGCACTGTAACCAGTTTAGCAACTGGTGAAAAGTTGTCAGTATAATCGATTCTCTCTACTTGATTATACCCTTTTGCCACCAATCTGGCCTTGCAATGATCAAGGTTGCCATCAGGATGTAATTTGACCTTATACACCCGCTTAGAGCTAACGGCTTTCTTGCCTTGAGGTAAACTAGTCAAGTCTCATGTACCATTCTCCTAAAGAACTTGTAACTCTTTATCCATGGCAAGGATCCAAAGTGGATCATTCTGTGCTTGAACAAATGAATGTGGTTCTTTAATTGTGACACAGTGGTAAGAAAAGTACTGTATGAATCAGTTAAATGTGGGGAAACAACATAAGGGAAAGTCAAAGGTGTATAAGAAGGAGAGGAGGGAAAATCAGTATACAAAGCATTGGCAGCTCTTTTGTAAAAGGTACAAAGTCATTCATCCACCCAGGTGGTCTAGTAATTATATTACTTCTCCTAGGAACAACAGGAAGAGAAAAAGGGGAAGGAACAGAAGAAGAAGGATCAGAAACAACTGGAGCAGGACACACAGGAAAAGTAGAAGAAATATCATCAGAATTGGGAAAAACAGGTATAGGAAGAACAGTTGAATTAGAAAAAGAAGAAGGATGAGAAAGAAAAGGAAAAATGTTTCATAGGAAACATCTCTGGAAATAAAAGTAACTTTTTTAACAATGTCATAAAGCTTATAAGCCTTTTGACCAGTAGAGTAACCAAGAAAAATATATTTAGAAGATCAAGAATCAAGCTTCTCTTTATGAGTAGTATTGGTTGCATAACAAAGGCAACCAAAAGATCGAAGAGAAGTGTGATCAGGATGTTTGTGAAACAAAACCTGATAACGGGATTTCCATTCAAGCAATTGAGTAGGTAATCTATTAATAAGATAAGTAGAAGTTAAAAAACTGCATCTCCTCAAAATCATTTAGGTAACTCAGACATAAGAGATCTGGTTACTTGGAGAAGATGACGATGTTTTCTCTCTGCTACACCACTTTGTTGAGGTGTGTAGGGAGAAGATTTCTGATGGATGATACCCATCAAAGAAAACAATTGGGTAGAATTAAAATTCACAAATTCAGAACCATTATCAGTTCTAACCATTAGAACAAACATCTTAAATTGATTCTGAACAAACTGTAGAAAAGAAGAAATTAGAGCCACAGTAGATGATTTACAAGACATTAAAAAAGGCCAAGTAAAACGACTAAAATCATAAACAATATATGGTTAGAAAATAATATGATCCTTGTAAAGGTTTTTGACGATATGGACCCCAAACATCCATATGTAAAAGCTGAAAAGGGACAGTAGTTTTTATACTACTTAAAGTGTGAGGGCCCTAATTTCCGAAGCACTTAGGAACACCACCCCTAGATCTGCATAGGTTCTCGAGTTGGTACTCGGTGAGTCTATGTGCGCTTAGGCAGCCTCAATTCATTCATTTATAGTTCAAAATATAAGTTCTTAGATTATAAAATTTATCAGATCAATATGCAGCAGAATTCATCTATAATCATTCTATAACTCAAAAGGGAAATCAGGAATTTTTAATAAATGTAGAACCCGAAATACAAGATAAACATGTAAAGCCTGGTGACCACAGTATCCAAGTCTCACAACCCAATTCTATCCATAAAGTTTCAAAACAACTTATGTAAATAAAAAAAATTACATACTACGCAGAAAGGAAAAAAATCGTCCCCGAAGAGCGCTCAGAGGAAGTAACCTATCGTCGATCCTTTTCCGTTGTCGCTACCTATCCTATATGCACCCATCATTATAAACTAAACGGTGAGCAACTGAGAGAAATTGAAAGTAATGGTAGAAGAATATAATAGTAATTCACAAATTTTCAAGTAAATCAGTCTAAATATCATGTGGTAATTGAAAGGCAGGAAATATAACAAAATGCATGATAATCAGACTAATAGATAAACGATCAAAATTAGAGTGCTCCAAGAATAAAAAAAGGCCATAAGTGATCTAAATTCACAACAATATCCACAACAGCGATTCTGAAACATCGATAACCACAACAATATCCACAACAATCTAGTACTTGGTATCACACAATTACTAAAGGTGGTTACACACTTCTGTAGAAGTGCCAGTGTTTTATCCCTCTAGTGCAGGCCGCAAGTACCTTCGAGAGACACACTTATGCCAAGAACACACAACCATGGAATAGAATGGAATGCCAAACATGAGATTAATTCAACAATCACAACAACATCAGGATATGAAATCACATGGTATTTTCTTACAGGCTTACTAACTTACCTAGTACATCACGTAACCGTCGCACACTCGCGATCCAAACCCTTTGTTCGAGTCCCCAAACACCTGTCAATGGTTTGAACCTCAATAAGTTGGGTTTATAGTCAATAAACAACTCTAGGATAACCCCTAAAGTTTTCCAAAATTTTCTCGTATTTTTCTAAATTTTCTCTTTTTTTTTTAGAATTTGTTCAATCTTAATTTATTATTTTTATTTTATTATTATTTTTTCTTGGTCAAGTCAGGTCTGAGCTGACCCGACCTGGCCTTGCCCTGGTCAGACGCTGGGCCTAGCCCGGTCTTGGCTAGGTACTGGGCCTGGCTCGGTCTTGGCTAGGCAAGCCTGGCCAGATACTGAAACTGGCCAGGCGTTGGGCTTGGCAAAGAGTTGGGCCTTGTCCAGTACCATATTTTGGGGAACCTTACACACGTCGTATTACCTCTTGATCGAAACGCCTACACAATAAGTTCATGCTACACACAAACACATCTACACACTCAAAACACGACGTGGCAAAAAGAATATGGAAAACGTACTCACGGCGTGGAAACACAATTCCGTACACACAACACGTCGTGGCTTCCATTCTGTCCGAAAACGTCTCTTACACATACATAAAACAAAAGAATCATATGTCTGAGACGTATGTCTCTCACACAACTTCTCCGCGGCGTCCATGACTCAAACATGAACTCGTTTCACGCATGTCACGGATACCACACCACTGGAAAACGTTATTCACATACGTAAAACTGAAATATCAATAACAAGACACTATTTGCAGCGCTGTGAGAGGCGTCGCCATAAGTATTGGTCTTACGGCGTGTCCACGGCACGAGCACGAAATCAAGATCTGTTTATGGAATTGTCGTATGTTGGAGACGTCGCCATGCAACAAATGCACGACGTCTCCAAAGCATCAACCCGAAAACTGAAATTTAAACTTACGGAACATCATAACCACACACCACTCTAGGAAATCATCGCTATAATATTTCCGGGCATCAAGACTCCCTGAAATCTACCCCGAATTGTCGTTGGATGCCCGGATTCACTTGAAAACCCAAAACCAACACAAAATCTAAAAACCCAACCCATTTAACAAAAAATACAACATCGACACCGATGACGCGTGTTGATCGCTCCGGGGGTTGCCGAGACACAAGTGGAACACCAAGATCTTCTTTGACAAGCCACCCTTGGTCATGGTGATGACATAATAGTGGATTTCCAACAATTACCCAAAATAGGGAGAAGGGAAAAGAAATTACAAAGAGAGAGAGAAGATCTCATATTTTCCAGTGAGTCCCTGTAACTCCTGCGGCTCTCTAGCGGGGTGGACAACCCTCTAATGGCTGTCCGAAATTCCTTGCTCACCAAGTTTGAGAGGAGAAAAGAAAAGAAAAAGAGGAGAGAAGGGGAGAAAATGAGAGGAAAATGTGGGGTGGGTTCTTATATAGGCCCACACATTATCAACACACACATCTTAAGGTCACTCCAACTAACACCCCTTAGTTATCCTCCTATCCTAACACCTCTCAATGTGACTCCACTAGTTGACAAGCTCACCACTTAACTAACTAACTCTCTGGTCCGTTCTCACATTCTCACACTCCAAACACACTATGATTTGCGAGTCACGTGTTTTGATCTTGCCGACGCTCTCGTCGTCGTCAATCAGCTCAATTACCATTAATTGGCTTATTTATTAATCATTTTCAGTGTTTTAAAATCTCATATACTCATACCCCATTTGCCAATGCCCACTCGGCTAGTTTTCCTTCTCATTTACCAACTTCACTGTTTGGTCACTCAAATACGAGTATAAATACATAATGCACGCAATCATTTACAAATAGCCAAATTTTCAGGTCGTTACTGTTTCCCCTACTAACAAGAATTCCTTCCTCGAAATTAGCTATAACTCGAGCGAAGAAGGGGAACCAACACCCGTTCATGCCTCCTCCAAACTGTGGGCTTACAGCCCCTTCAGACAGTTTGGATTCTTTGTATCGAACTATGAACTCTCCCAGAGTTGCTTCAGACAACTTTCTCTTTAACGTTGAACTGCAGACCGATGCAAAGTCACTTCAGACAGCTCACTATGATATGACCAACTGTGGACTCGCACGAGAGTCACTTCCAACAGCTTGACATCAGGTATTGAACTGCAGACTTGTACAAAGTCTCTTTGAACAGCACAACATCTTAATTTCACTTCTTTTCTCCACATCTATCAAACTGTGGGTCTCTGCCGCTTCGAACAGCTTGATTTCATCTCAGTTTTCAGACTGCGGTCACAACCACTTTAAACAGCCTAATTCAACTATGGTTTCTTTAGACCGCTCCCAGTTCCTGGAATGGTAGGAATGCCAACGACCTCGTCGTAGACGTCGTCTACTACCATAAGACAAGTCAGGTAATTATGAAGTAAGACACTACGATCGTGACTCGTACATCATACTTGTGATGACCAACCCACTCGCATTTCAACGCAAGTTCCTTTATACCCAGACAGTAAATATGTTTGACAAAGTTGCAACCGTGGCCACCATGTACACTTCGTGTCCATGCATCGTAAGATGAATCACAACCCATCTGGCCTTGCCTCTCATTAGGTGTACTCGTGGCTAGGTTTGGCAACCCATTGTGCCTAAGCCTACCACCTCTTTTAGACTCTAATCTAAGTTAGGTTTGTCTCATCTTAGACAACTCTACTAAGTTTAAACTGCACTACTCTAGCAAGTATCGACCCTAACTCTATAACATGACGTCCGATATCGTATTTAAACATCTAAAGTTTCAAATAGCTAGTTCCATGCATGATGTATGATAACCAGGAAAATTCTTTACCTCCGGTAGAATCTCAAACCACTGTCAGCTACTGCTCAATCACCATGTGCGCGTCCTCAATGGCCTGAGTCTAATCGTCATCCTGCTGGTCCTCGTACAAATCTGGACATCTATTCTGAAAATGTCCGGGCTATCCGCACTAGAAACACACCTTCCACCCTCGAGAACCACCATCGTCGTTCGAATTCCTCGTTCTTTTCCTGTCTTGTCCCTCTGATCGGTGTTATGGCTGCAACTCAGGTAGATCAGGCACAATTTCCTCTCGATGAGTACTTAAATAACTCTCCCTAGCCAAGCTCCGCTCATAAGCTCTCTGCAACGTCCCTGGCTCGGTCGTGACGATCCCACCTTCGATCTCGAGTAGTAGACTCTCAGTGAAATAGTATACCCGGTTTGTCTCCGTATCAGCCGAACCTCCAGCCGTATATGGTATTGATAGTGTAGTCGTAACTGACGCCCTCAATATCATCAAAATCTTCTCCAGTCATTGCTCCTGAAATGTTACTCTCTACGCTAACACACGAAGGTCCTCTACGCAACGTTTTAATGACGTACCGTTGTCGTTACTAGATCCAACTTGATCTGCCCTCGCTATTGGACAAAGAAAGTGAGTTCCCAGATCGACTGATAACTACCGATACCATATAGTACACCACATAAAACGTACTTATACAATAAGTTTTCAATTTCTTTACCTGACTCATCCTCACTCCCCAAGTAAAATTCTAAGTCAGGATCATAGGGTTCCACTCTAAGTTCAACCATACCTAATTTCCACTAGTTTAAATGGCTTATGTTGTAAAAGATGTCTCTGACACCAACAGTGTTGGTCTTACAAACTTTTTGGCCATAAAGTCATAGAAACCTTACGCTCTAACGGCCCTAATTTTTGAAGCAATTGGGAACGCTCAGCCTAGACCCGCGTAGGTTCCCGAGTCGATACTTGGCGAGTCTATACGCGCCTAGTCAACTTCAATTCATTCATTTACAGTTTAAAATAAGAGTTATTAGATTATAAAACTTATCAGATCAATATGCAGCGGAATCCATCTATAATCATTCTATAACTCAAAAGGGAAATAAGGAATTTCTAATAAATGTGGAACCCCGAATACAAGATAAACATGTAAGGCCTGGTGACCACAGTATGATGGGGGCATATACATGATATCCAAGTCTCACAACCCGATTCTATCCATAAAGTTTCAAAACAACGTACGTAAATAAAACAATTACATACTACGCAGCACGGAAAGAAATCGTTCCGGAGGAGCGCTCAGAGGAAGTCACCTATCGTTGGTCCCTTTCTGTTGCTGTTATTGTTCTATCTGCACCCACCGTCACAAACTAGACAGTGAGCAATTGAGAGAAATTGAAGGAAATGCAAGAAGAATATAACAGTAATTCATGAATTTTCATGTAAAGCAGTCTAAATATCATGCGGTAATTGAAAAGCAGGAAATATAACAAAAGTGCATGATAATCAGACTAACAGATAAACGATCAAAATTTGAGTGTTCCAAGAATCAAAAGAGGCCATAAGTGGTCTAAATCCACAATAATATCCATAACAACGATGTCGAAACATCGATAACCATAACAATATCCACAATAATTCAATACTTGATATCACGCAATCACTAAGGGTGGTCACACACTTCTACAGAAGTGCCCCCGTTTTATCCCTTTAGTGCAAG
Organism: Stephania japonica; assembly: GCA_039657345.1. Classification (NCBI taxonomy): domain Eukaryota; kingdom Viridiplantae; phylum Streptophyta; class Magnoliopsida; order Ranunculales; family Menispermaceae; genus Stephania; species Stephania japonica. The sequence continues at coordinate 42,833,089 of CM077559.1, forward strand.
CCGCAAGTACCTTTGAGACACACACTTATACCAAGAACACACAACCAAGGAATAGAATGTAATACCAAGCATGATCTTAATTCAACAATCACAACAACATCAGGATATGGAATCAAATGGCATTTTCTTATTGGCTTACTAACTTACTTGGTACGCCGCACACTCGCGATCCGAACCCTTTGCTCTGGTCTCCAAACTACCTGTCAATGGTTTCAACCTCAATATGTTAGGTTTATAGTCAATAAACAACTCTAGGATAACCCCCAAAATTTTCCAAATTTTACTCATATTTTTTTAGATTTTTCCCTATTGTTTTCAAAATTTATTCAATCTTAATTTATTTTTTTAATTATTTTTTATTATTTTTTCTGGGTCAGGTCCAGTCTGGCCCGACCCAATCCAGCCCTACCTTGGCCAGGCGCTGGGCCTAGTCCAACACCATATTTTTAGGCACCTTACACACGTCGTATTACGTCTTGACTGAAACGCCTATGCAACAAGTTCACGCTACTTGACTGAAACGCCTATGCAACAAGTTCACGCTACTTGACTGAAACGCCTATGCAACAAGTTCACGCTACACACAAACACATCTACACACTCAAAACACATCATGGAAAAAAGAATATGGAAAATGTACCCATGGCGTGGAAACACAATTCCGCACACGTCGTGGCTTCTATTCTGTCCGAAAGCGTCTCTCACACATACATAAAACAAAAGACTCATATGTTTGAAACGTATGTCGCTCACACAACTTCTCCGCAATGTCCATGACTCCTACATGAACATGCTTCACGCACGCCGCGGATACCACACCACTAGAAATTGTTGTTCACATACGTAAAATTGAAATATCGAAAACAAGACACTGTTTGCAGCGTCGCGAGAGATGCCGCCATGAGTATTGGTTTCACGTCGTCTCCGTGGTGCGAGCACGAAATCAAGATCCATCTCAAGAACTGTCGCATGTTGGAGACGCCGCCATGCAACAAACACGCAGCATCTCCACGACGTCAACCTGAAAAATGGAAATTTTGAACTTACGGAACATCAAAACCACACACCAGTCTAGGCAATCATCGCCATCATGTTTTTGGGCATCAAGACTCCTCGAAATCGACCCCAAATTGTCGTGGGATGCGCAAATTCACTTGAAAACCCAAAACTAACACCAAATTTGAAAGCCCAACCCATTTAGATCAAATAAACAAAAAATACAACAACACCGGCACCGATGTCACGTTTTGATCGCTCCGGGTGTTGCCGATACACCAGTGAAACACCAAGATCATCTCCGGCAAGCCACCCTTGGTCATGGTGATGACACAATAGTGGATTTACCAACAATCAACCAAAACAGGGAGAAGGGAAAAGAAATTACAAAGAGAGAGAGAGAGAGAGAAGATCTCACCTTTTTCAGCGAATCCATGTAACTCCGGCGGCTCTCTGGTGGGGTGGACAACCCTCCAATGGTTGTCCATGATTCCTTGCTCACCAAGTTTAAGAGGAGAAAAGAAGAGAAAGAGAGAAGAGAAGGGGAGAAAATGAGAGGAAAATGTGGGGTGGGTCCTTATATAGGCCCACACATTATCAATACACACGCATCTCAAGGTCGGTCCAACTAACACCACTTAGCTGTCCACCTATCCTAACACCTCTCAATGTGACTCCACTAGGTGATACGCTCGCCACTTAACTAACCAACTCTCCAGTCCATTCTCACGTTCTTGCACTGCAAACACACCAAGACTTGCGAGTTGCGTGTTTTGGACTCGCCGACGCTCTCTTGTCGTCAATCGGCTCAATTACTATTAATTGGCTTATTTATTAATCATTTTCAGTTTTTTTAAAGTCCCGTGTACCTGTACCCCATTTGGCTATGCCTGTTCGGCTGGTTTTTCTACTCGTTTGCTGACTTTATTGTCCGGTCACTCAAATATGAGTATAAATACATAATACACACAATCATTCACAAATAGTTAAATTTCTTGGTCGTTACATAAAGGAAATGAAAGTCTACATTGTTTAGTAGAATGACATGCATCAGAAGGAATTTCAGTACTATCAACAACAAATTGAGGAATTACAGAACCAAGTTGTTTTGTAACATGTAAAGAAGGGTGGCCCAAACTTTGGGGCCAAAAATCCATTTTTGTAGTAGAAATATTACAAGAAGGAAATTTATTCAAAGTAATATTATAAGAATCAGTAAAGGATTGAACAACCTCAGAGGAGAATGAATGAGCATCAAGAATGTAGAGACCAGCCAATGCTTTTCCTACTGCAAGAACTTGAAAATGCTCAATGTCCTGTAGAATACAAGCATGTTTGAAAAAAGTATATCTTACTGAAGAATTGGAGTAAGTTTACTTACTGATAAAAGATTGTGTTTGAAAGTATGAATGTGTAAACAAGATTCAAGTGTAATGTTGGAAGACAATTGAACATTGCCAATATGATCCACAACCTTTTATGAACCATCATGCAAGAAAACTGGCATGAACTTAGAAGGCTTGAAAGGATTTTTAAGTAAACTGAAATCAACACACATATGATTATGGCTCATGTATCTACAATCTAAGTTCCAGGATAAAGATAAATTCAAGCAAGAATGATGTGTGAGAACACTACATTCCAAGTTATGCAAGTGAGAAAAATTAATTGCATTAACAGATTTAGCTAAACAAACTGTTTCCCTTTCATAATTCAGTCAAATCCTTACTGAATCATGGAAGCTATATTAGCCTGAAATTCATCATATTTCAATGCATTATCATCTAACACATCCATAGGTGATTCCAGCAAATTAGCAAAACCTTTTAACTGATTCCCAGTTTGTTTTCGTGGCCTATCTACTTTATACCAGTCAGGGTATCCATGAATCTTAAAACATGTCTCCTTGGTGTGCCTTTTCATTTTGCAAAATTTACAGTACAAAGTATCTTTGTTAACAAACCATGATTTCTTGGAATTTCATTTCCTTGAACTCTTCATCATCATAGCAGAATCATTAGAAGGTGTAAATGCCACATGTACTTCTTTTTGCTTTTCAACTCTAATCACCATGGAGTAAACCTTGTTAATGTTAGGTAACGAATTCATTACTAATATCTGATTCCTTATATGATCATATTCATCACTTGAACCCATAAGAAATTGCATCAAGTGATCATTAGACTCCATTTCAACTATCTTAGAAGAATAACCACAACTACAACGAGGAATTGGGGCCAAACAAGTTAACTCATCCCAAAGTTTCTTCAAACCTGTGAAATACTTGGAAATGGACCTATCTCCCTAACTAATTGATGAAATCTCTCTCTTTAATTGATAAAGTTATGGTCCATTGCAATCCCTGAACCTTTCTTTGAGTTCATTCCACAAAGAAAAAACAGAACCAGAATACAAGAAAGTATCAACTACATCTTTAGAAATGGATCTGATGATTCAGGACGTTCAAATCTTCCATCAAGGAAATAGATCTTCAGTTTTGCACCTTAAGCGATTCGTATTGCACGGCTCTGTGTGAGATAATTGGTTCCTATAAACAAGTTTGTCACTAACACCATCCCTGGTGGTCAGTGTAACGACTCATTTTCAAAACAAACCGCCATGGGGTCCAATGCGGACCCACAACTTGTCTTACAAGCGACAGTTGTGTAATGGCCCATTATAATTATAACATTGTTATTTAATTATTACACATTTGGGTGCCAACTCAGATGACACATGGATGTCGCGGATAGGCTAGGCATGACCCGAACCTAGGGCACTGACTGTGTACTGTTGTTTTCTTTGAGTTCTGTGATGTATTATTATTATTATTATTTTGTATTATTCATCACAGTTGTGTATCTATAAATTCTTGTCGAGCAAGTTTGAGCGCCAGGGTTCTGTTTTGTAGAACATGCCAACGTGAGGGTTCGGTAGTTGTGAGGTCGGGCGTTGGGGTTAGACCAGATTTAATCATAATAACATAACTATAGTTAAGGATTTAAATTAATGAGATTCAAATATAACCTTAGGCTAAGTTAAGTAATTCAATTAGGTACACTAAGTATGGGTCCACCTCGAGGAGCGTGCTGGACGCGGGGCACGGGGAGCCAGGTGGTCGAGAAGTTAGTGTGACCCTACTTACTATTTTATGAAAATTATTTGATGACTTGGGTAGGCTATATGAGTTAAATCAAGTTAGTATAAACAAATCCTATAGGTGTAACTAAATAAATCAGCACACCTAGGATTGTCCTCGAGACACACAACAGATGAGATACAAGGCAATTAGTGTCATGATAAGGTGTCCAGGAATTAAGTGACACAAGCTTAACAGGGACCTCTAGATTAGCCTTGAAATGTGTGTGAATGTCAGATTAGAACAAACACCTATAAATACCAACTTGATCAGTGGAGACATGCAAAATCAAGCATTCTAAATATTTTTTGAGGATTCTGAGAGAAGAAATCCTTGTTAGGGAATAAAATTGAGTGTTTGGAGACTGAATTTGGGCGTTCAATAACGAAATCTAAGGTAATCTACTCACCAAATCTTTGATTTTTATGAAAACATGATGTTGGGTATGTTGAGGTTCAAACAGATTTTCTGACGAATTCATCACTATTTTTGCTGGATTTGTTGTTTGTGAGGTTGGTTTTGATGAACCATGTCAATTCAAATCGGATTTGTCCACAAAATGAGTGGTTTGGTGATTTCAGATTTTAGACACATGCAACTTTAATCCTCTATTTTGAGTGGAAAACTTATTTGATCAGTGTTTTGGAGATGAATTTGATGCGGTTGGAGTGTGTGAGTTGTTTCTATGATGTTTGTGAGGTGTTAGGAACCAGAAAAACCCAGAATTCGTTGTTGGAATTCTGGGCAGAGCGCACCTAGTGTGCTAGGTGATGAACACTAACGCGTTGGGCACGTTGGGGAAAATAATGATCTTCGTGCATGAACAGTGCACGAAGAATCACCCAACGCACTGGCCACCCCGCCAGTGTTTTAGGGACCAGAACCCCTAAATTCTTAAACATGAAATCAAGCCTAGTTGATAACAAACTCACATAATTAACCAATAAACATCGAAAATAGATCTCAAGAGTCACGGGACAGTAATTGGAGTTGGGGACTAGTCAGGGTCGGACCGGGGGTATTTTCGGGGTTATTGAGTGCAGTTTGAGGTACGTAAAACCCAACTGAACACCACTACTGCATTTACTTATTTTTTTATTCATTTGAGCTGTTAATTCTTGATAATCTGTGAGTCCATTCTTACTAGGACGGTTGAGTTTTCCCATCTATGTATCCGAGGGTTATTGTGGTCGCTTGCTAAATGTGTAGTGCGTGTTCTCGGCTTCGGTAGATTATATCCCGAGTTGAATACCAGTTCACGTGTTCGATGTAACCCACTAGGGCTAATGTCGCTAGGACACGATGGCGTAGGCCACGACTAGGGCTCCTGGTCCTAAGTATAAACCTTAGTAGCTGTGTTCACACCCATTTATATATTTGTGTGTTTATATTTATGCGATGAGCTTTGAGCAATTGTCTTTATTTTTCCTTCTTTCCGTATGTTTATTTAACACTATTTATTGGCTCGATCATTTACATTCTTAAATTAAGATGCACGGTGGTTTTCCTTGGGATTTGACTTACTGAACTCGTCATCTGCCTTTTTTGAAGGCTGAGCGCAGATCTTCGTACCAGCAGAGGTAAGGGGATTCTTGGCGACGACATCTGAGTTACCTACGCTGAGGCCTGCTGGTACTTTTATTGGTAGTTATACTTTTGATATTGTGTATTATCTTTTAGGGTTGGGTAACTATATTTCACACCTATACATGTATATATATACTATTATAGTTGATTGCCTATATGCATAGTACTGCCGGGATTTCCACTATAGGTTGAATAAGTAAACTTTATATGCTCTTTGGTAATATTAAGACTTCCACTTTTATTTAGTTATAAATGGTGAATATTTAATTGAATTTAATTTTAAAATCTAAATCTACATGTAAACTACTGAATAAATTGACAAGAAATGCAAGGGTGTCAGATAAATGATGAGCATGAGTGACGTGGACAGAGGCTTCAGGTGCAGAAGCAAGGAAGTAGCTGACCACGGGGCAGCCTCATAATTTGGGGTCGTCACAGTTGTGTCTTACATTGGAATATAACATCCATTATTTTATCCTTTTAAGCCTTAATAACCAACAATTCATATCTTTTAGTTGTTATGAACTCTAATCATATGCCAAGATACCATTTAACCCTCAAATTACCATAGTGGAAGTCTTACCAACCTATTAATCCAAACAATAAAGTGAGGGATATAAACCATAAACCTAATGTGGAAAATCCATTTGATAACCATAAATACCTCAGATGTCACAAAATATCAAAATGTACAAGGTTTAAAAGTATCTCACAATCCCAAACCCAAAATAAAATCAAATACATATAATACAAATGTACGAGTCAGGCTAACCTTCTCTAGATCAGTGGTACTCTGGAAGGTTGCCTTTACCCCTACTCGTACTAGGATATGCACTCAAGCCATCACAAAAGGCAGATGACGAGTCCGGAGTGAGTATTCCCAAGGAAATTAAGTAAGCAATATTGAAAGTAAATACTAAAATTTAAATAAAGCTATTAAATAAACATGCGGAAATAAATAAAGGAAATTGCGTTCATCGCATGAATAGATAATAGTGAAAGCTCAAAGTGTGTTCCTAGAGACGAGGGCCAGACTAGCACCATAATTTGAACTCTTCCATATAGTACTGTTGGTGAGTCCGACTCAAGCAGGGCCAGTATCTGGATCCGCTCGGTGGCCGACATTACGCTTATGACGCACTGACACATGCCACGATGTGATACTCGGGTCGTGCTTTTCACCGAGGCTGATCTGGTAGCATGTGTTATGGTATAGTGGGCGTACACACTGGAATAGCACAAAGGGAACCCCGCTCAACGTCCATCCATTTAATCACAACCAGGAGTAGAATATTGAATAATAGAAATTGAATTCAAATGCCAAAAGAAGTAAATAATCAAGTAATTTCAGTTGGGATACTACACACCCCAAACCGCACTCCAACTAATCCTATAGGTCACCAAATCACACCCACAATGTGTGTCCAATCCCCAATCAATCAATCCAAATCCTGATTATCAGAATTATCCGTAAATTTCCTGAATTCCAAATCCTACCTAGACCCATTTTTATCAATTTAAATTCCCATTTAAAATTCATTTAAAATTTTTTATCTCATTTTCTGTTTCAGACACCGCGGTGGCGTCGCCGTGTTCAACACCTCCACAGCTCATCTCACAGCATGTTAGACGTCGTGACTCACGCCGCCAAGAACAACCCTCCCATGACGCGATATAAATTTTCTGTGGGAGTTTTGCCTCTGGTTTAGACGTGGCAGGTGATGCCGTGGGAGTTTTTCCCCACGACACCCCTAGCGGCTTTTGAACCAGTGACTCCTTTAATGGTTTTTCGATCCCCCTCAACTCGTCGCTGTGATCCAAACCCATCCCAGCATCGCATACAAACCCCAATAAACCATTTACTATCATAACCCCTCGACGAAATTCGTTCAAAACCAAAACCCCGACAAAAACCATCCAAAACCTAGTTTTATTCCAAAATTCCATAACACCGCCTACAACCTCAACAAAACCAATACAAATGTTCAAAAACCACACCAAAATTCATAGCAACACCTCCCATAGCCAGTGTGCTCAATTCGATTCCCAAAACCCACGTAAACACCCAAACTTTTGTGACCGAAACGTAAAGAATAAGATGGAGAACGAGATGCTAACCTCGGATCATCGATTCCTTGTCGTTTGAACCTCCAAATCATATCTTGAAATCAACGAAACCCTATTCACTCCAATTTTCAGACTTGTGGTGAGGAAGAGAGAGAAATGGTGATGATTGAATCTAAACACTTGACTTATATACCCCTAAGTCATCTTTCCTCACTTATGTATCATAAGGTTCAATCTAAGGGCTTTAAATGAGTCAATTAGTCCATCCTAGAGTGACTTAAATAGGTAGCACATTCCTTTGACTTGTCTTTGTTCAAACAAAGCATTAAACACTCGAGCGTTCTGATACCCCAGTCCCACACGTACCCTCACGTCCCATGCGTACTCTTGCGCCACGAAAGCATATACAATGTTATTTATTAATTAGTAATTGTATTTTATCATTTCCCAATTATAAATGACTACCCAACCTAGTGTACTGTCATTCGCCTACTCGGTTCCCGTGTCTGCATGCTATTCGGGGCGAATACCCATCACACTACCTCACCTGTCAATAACACTATAAATAACACACATCGCAATGTCAATAACCTAATTACACATAAACATCGCAAACTAAAGCACAACACAAAATTTACTATTTATCTAGCTCCAGGCGTGCCCTGACCTATTTGCGAGTCCCATAAGCATCTAAGCTATCCGTCATGTCTGCAAATACGTCATTAATAACAACAAATTAACTTTGGACCGTTAAAATTCTTCCCAACTAGTTGAAATCTCGCCCCGAAATTTAAATAACTATTTAAACATTATCGGCAAATAGTTAAGGGTGTCGTTGCCTCATTGTAAACTCAAGTTCCTAATCCCTCGATCCCATGATGCTTCCAACGAACTAAAACCTTCAGGATCTCCCTGTTCCTCAAAATCTAAACTTTACGATCCATAATCTCAACTGGCTACTCCTCATACGTGCCATCAGGTCATACCTCTACCTGCCTAACATCAACCATAGGTCTCTGCCCCGACCTAGCCTATCTTAACATCGAAACATGAAATATAGGATGTACCCCAATTAACTGCGATGGTAAATCTAGTTCATACGCTACACTAACGATACATGCCTTGACCCTGTATGGTCCAACGAATCTCGATGTCAGTTTCCTTTTAATACCAAATCTCTGATACCTTTTCCACTGAGAAACCTTCAAATACACCATATCATCAACCTCGTAGCTCAGATCCCCGTGATATCTGTCTACATATTTCTTCTGTCTATCTTGGGCCGCTTGAAGTTTTTGCCTAATATGCCTCACCTTCTCAATGTGATCCACAACAACCTCAGGTCTTATAGCCGTTATATCCTCCGGTGCCGCCTAACATGCTGGTGACTTGCAGGGCCTACCATATATTACCTCGAACAGTGGCATCCCGATACTCGCCTAATAGTTGTTGTTGTACGCAAACTCGCATAACAGCAAATAATCCTCCCACGATTCACCAAACTTTAAAATATATGCCCTAAGCATATCCTCGAGAATTTTAATCAATTGTTCTAACTGTCTGGCAATCTAAGGATGGTACGCAATGTTAAACTGTAGTCGAGTGCTAAACTGCTTCTACATACTCTCCCAAAGCCTCGAAGTGAATCTCATATCTTTGTTAGAAACAATGGAGACTGGTACACCGTGCAATCTAACAATCTCTCGAAGATAGTGCTCAACTATGTAATTGAATATCTCACGGCGATTGGTATAAAATATGTCGACTTCGTCAACCTGTCGATAACTACTCATACTGCGTCACGTCTCCTCGTAGTCTGTGGTAGGCCACTAACGAAGTCCATGGTTATGTGTTCCTATTTTCCACTGAGGAATGGGCAGCGACTGTAGCAACTCAGCTAGTCTCATGTGCTCAACCTTCACCTGCTAGCAATATGACAACTCTGGACGTACATCCCCTCGTCAGCCTTCATCCCCGACCACCAAAACAATTGTTGTAGGTCGTGATACATCTTGGTTCGACCAGGATGAACTATAAATCGCGACCGGTGTGCGTCCTTGAAAATATTGTCCCTAAGCTCCGATACCTCCAATATCCACAAATGACTCGATGTGCAGTCTCATACCACTCTGTGCACCCCAGATCCTAAGCCAGTCCACTGATCCGTAAATACCGGCCCTCAGTCCTCTACAACTCAACAACTCGCTCAAGAGACATTGTGGGAACTCGTATCTGACCGCAAATATGTAGCTCAACAATAGACTTTGTCACACCCAACACCGACGCACCCTCAAGCAACCTGTGCTCGTGTGTCATATGTCGCAGTACCATCTGGCTCTCGATGCCACTTCTGCTCAGTGCATCAGCTATGACTTTGCCTTACCCGGATGATATTTAATAGTGAAATTGTAGTCTTTCAATAACTCGAGCCATCTCTTATGTTGCATGTTTAACTCCTTATGAGTGAACAGATACCTCAAACTCTGGTGGTCGGTAAACAACACGAACCTCTCATCGTACAAGTAGTGCCTCCAGGCCTTCAGTGCAAACACGATTGCCACAAGCTCCAAGTCATGCACTAAATAGCTCTCCTTGTGGGGTCTTAATCATTGTGACAGATAGGCAACTGGGTGTCCATCCTGCATCAACACGCATCCCAACCCAATCCCTGACGCATTCGTGTAAATCAAAAATCATCTCCCTGCCACAGGTAGTGCCAAAACTGGCGCATAAGTCAACTATCTCTTTAACTCCCAAAATGAATCCTCACACTCTTGTGACTAGTCAAATCTGACATCCTTCTTGGTTAACCTCATCATCAGCGTTGCAATCAACGAAAAATCCTGCACGAAGTGCCTGTAAAATCTTACAAACCCAAGAAATTCCAAATATCATATACAGACTCAGGTGTCCTCCAATCGATGATAGCCCGAATCTTGTCACTATCCACTGAAATACCCTGATCATTGATGAGATGCCTGAGAAACTTTACTTTATTCAGCCAATACGCGCACTTGCTGAACTTGGCATAAATTCGATACTCTCTCCATGTCACCAATACCTCCTTAAGATGTATCTCGTGCTCCACACGAGTCCTGCTATAAATCAGGATGTCATCAATGAAAACAATGAGATATCGATCTAAAAACACCCAGAGCACCCTATGCATTAAATCCATGAAGATCGTCATTGCGTTAGTCAGCCTAAACGGCATGACTGTAAACTCGTAAAACCCGTATCACATGCTGAAGGCAGTCTTCTAAATATCCCCTTCTTGAATCCTCAACTGATGGATTGCTGATCTGCAGTCAATCTTCAAGAAAATTTTGGCTCCTGCCAACTGATCGAACAAGTCATAGATCCTGGGAAGTGCGTAACGATTCCTAATCATCACTTGATTCAACTTCCTGTAGTCTACACATATACTTATCGAGCCGTCCTTCTTTTACACAAATAGAACAGGAGCTCCCCATAGTGACATGCTAAGGTGTATGAATCCCTTCTGCAATAACTCCTCTAACTGGGTCCTTAACTCCTCCTGCTCCAATGCTAACATCCTATACGGCCTACTGTAAATCAGCTGAGTCCTCGCAATTAGCTCGATAATGAACTCAATAGCTCTCAGTGGTAGTTGTTGGACTAAGTGGTTAGTCACTCGAACTCCGACCGGAATTTTGATGGAAACAAACAAGGTGAAAATATACTAATAAGTTTTATTAAGTGTATTTCAGTTTCGTCAAAGGTTGCGAAACATCACATCATGGGTATTCGAGCATTCAAGCTATACAAGTTCAAGACTCGGCATACAAAAAAAGGAATGAAGACGAAAGATCAAGGCCAAGAGTTGTAAAATTAATGTAAGGTATTCAAGTTCACTTAAGCAAGCCTATTGCATTAGTTCATGCATATCGTGATTTTAAAATTGATTTTCAAATGTCAAGTGATTACTCGAAGATTTCGGTCTTATAAGTCTAAACTATGTTAAACTATATGTGTATGTTAATATCGCATTTTGAAAATCATTGTGAAAGCTTTTGAAAAAGAAAAACTTGTTTTTGAAAGATCTTTGAAAAGAAAACTGTATATTTGCAAAAAAGTCCCTCGCAAATCATGAAACCGAGATTTTCCATTTTCGGGATTTGTGAAAATATCCGGACCATCCAAATAGGCCATATGACCCATAACAAACATGTATAATATGTTATATGAGGGTTTATTGGGTCTAGGACGTGTTAAAGGGTCGCTAACACAAGGGACAGAATTAATTATTTTGAGGTCCCCGCAGTTAGCGCGCTAGGTCATAAAATTAGCGCGCTAATTGCAGTCTTGACAGCTTTTTTATAAAGCTGGAAAAATTCACTTTAATTCGAATTTTTGATTAAATCTCGGCCCTTGGATGCACACAACGGTCATATATGGGTCTATAAATATATACAACACTCCCAAACACATAAGATACATAAATTAGGTTTTAAAATAAAAGAAAAACATTTGTGCTCAAATTTTTCAAGAGAAGGAGCTTGGGGTTTTCAAGCTACACTTAGAGGCTGTTCCTTCAACTTCAAAACTAGCATTCTTGGGGCACTCTAAGGAGTACAACAACCTCTCCAGAACTGATTTTTAAGTCATCTTCTTGGGGTTGTAAGAAAGTCCATTCCCTAGCTTTTCTTGTGCTTAAATTATACATTCTTGTATGATTGATTTGGGAAATTACTTGTTGTGTTGTTAAACACACTTGTATTGGGTTTTGCTCTTAAACTTGATTTATTAAACCCTTGGACTGATTTGAACAAGAGTTTGTGCTTAAACTCGATTTTTATCAAACTTCTTGTTCTTTGGATTTGAAACCGGTTTTGTTCTCATTAATCTATTTGAAACGGTTTCAGTTTTGAGTTTTGCATAAAATCAGTTTTATAATTGCATTTCTCAATTGTTTTCATACTTGCATGCATAAGAGTGGTTAGGCTCTAGGAGGCTTGCTTGTATTTGAACTTGATACCACTTTACTTTGTAAAGTGTAATTTCAATTGTATTAATCAAATCTTGATTGTAAGACTTAGTGGGATCTAAGTCGAAAGGGAAGACCTAGTTGAGGCTAGGCATATATCCTAGTTGCGGCTAGGTAGGAAAAGTCCTAGGTGGGAAAATCCTAGTTGCGGCTAGGTGGTTGTATAAGACCTTATTGCGATAAGGCATCGTGTAAAAGACCTAGTTGAGGCTAGGCATTCACTAGGCTAATTGGCTTAGGGTGTAAGACTTATCAATAATATAAGTGGGGTTTGAAAATTCTAACCGGGGAGGTTAGGTAGTGGATGTAGATCGGTTGGATCGAACCACTATAAATCACGTGTCTTATTTCCATCTCCTCTACCCCCTTCTTGATTGCATAGCATTCACATTTATCATTGGTGTATGCATTATTGTTATTACTTGTGCATAAAGTTTTAAAAAGGCGATAAACTCTCGGTAACCCAATTCACCCCCCTCTTGGGTGACCTTCAATTGGTATCAGAGCGGGTTATTGCTCAAAGTGTTACTAACGTATCTTTGAGTGTTTTTGTGCAAGGATGCAATCTCTAGATTTCTCTCGCCTTAGGGAAGGCAACTCATCCGTCCGACCTCCCTACTTTGATGGAACAAATTATGCTCATTGGAAAGTTCGAATGAAGTTTTACATTAGAGCACAAGGGAGACATTTGTGGGACACAATTGAAAATGGCTACTCTCCACCGAACAAGTCCTTAAAAGAATACACCGCCGAGGAGATCAAGATTGAGCTCTCAAATGATCAAGCCATGAATCATTTGTTTTGTGCACTAAGTGAGAACGAATTCAACCGAGTTAGCGCTTGTCAAACGACCAAGGAAGTATGGGAAAAATTTGAAGTGCATTATGAAGGTACACAACAAGTCAAGAACACTAAGTTAAGGATTCTTGAAGAACATTATGAGACCTTTCGAGTGGAGCCCCATGAAGACATAGCCACGGCCATTACAAGGTTCACGAAGCTCTTGAATGAAATCAAAAACCTTGGCAAACATTATGATCAAGAGAATTCGGTTTACAAGTTCCTTAGAGGCTTGCCTAAGGAATGGGATGCAAAGAAATATGCTATTCAATCGGCTCAAAACCTTGGAAATTATACTTTTGATGCATTATGCGGAGAATTGATGGTTCATGAATTTGAGCTAAGAGACCGTGCTAGATTGGAAGCACTTAGTGGTTCGACCAAGAAAGAGTTAACGAAGGAGCATGCCTTGAAAGTTACTTGTCTATCGGCCGAAGATGATGTGAGCTCAAGTGAAAGTGATTCTATTGAACAAGAAGTGGCCATGCTATCAAGAAAGCTCAAGAAGGCAACATACAAAAGAGACAAGTACAAGAAGAAGTACAAAGGTGCAAATAACGCAAGCAAATCACGCGAGATGATTTGCTATAAGTGCGACAAAACCGGGACATAAAGCATCGGAATGCAAGTACTTGAGAAGAAGCAAGAGACATGAATCATCATCATCATCCTCATCATCTAGCTCCGACTCCGAGTCGGAAAATGAGAAGGCCATCCTTTGCCTTATGGCAAGGAGTGAGGTAAGTGACTCTTCATCTTTTAATTACGATGATGTAAATGCATTGGATGATATGTCTATTATTCATGACCTTAGGAATGAATTGGAAAAGGAGGTCAAAAAGACCAAACAACTCAAAAAGAGTTTGATCAAAGCCATTAGTGAGATTGAATCTCAAAATGAGATTATTGATGATCTCCAACAGGACTTAGAATTGGCCATAAATGAGAAAAATGGCCTAGCAAAAAAAATAGAGGACTTGACCACTACGGTGACCAAGTTCACAAGTGGCACCAAAATGTTTGACATGATATTGGGTGCACAACGACGTGCACTAAACAAGAGAGGCATAGGCTATGGTGCAAGCCTATTGAGCTATGAAAAGCTTTTAGCCGAGTCTAAGATATGCTTAAAATGCAATAGATCTCATAATGTTGGCAAATGTGTCCTAAATAGGACCAATAGAGCTAAACTTGCATGGGTAGAAAAGAATGTATGTGATACACATGTTAGGGAACACAAAGGCGTATGGGTACCAAAGTCCATGATTCATAGAGTAAATTAGATTCACTTTGGAACATGAATGTGCTAAAATGACAAATTGATATATAGGAGTTAAGCATGATAGGCCTTGCATTAGTCACATACACATAGCATGCATACACTGTTATTTTTGATGTCATGACTGTATTTCACATACATTTTATGTAGGACTATGATGAATTAATACAATGTAGCCAAGCACTTTTAGGCTAAATTCATTGACACGGCATGAGTTAGGCATTTCTCATAAATCGGACCTTCTACACATGTTTTAAGTATTTTAATTATCTTTATATAGTGTTAATGAAGTGTCCATGAAGTTTGAGGTAAATCGGAGTTGTGCGTCAAAAACTCAAAAATTTTAATTCCGAAATTCCAGAGAGGAATTAGCGCGCTAGGTATTTCCATTAGCGCGTTAGGTCTAGCAATTAGCGCGCTAGGTCATTTAATTAGCACGCTAATACCCCTTGACCAGACAAACTTCACATTCACCATGTTTTAAAGTCATGTGTTGAAGCCATTGTTTTAAATTGGGAGAGACCTTTAGATAATGAGAATGACATTGATAAGGGAAAACTTTATACCCATTTTTTGTTGGCATCTAATTTTTTGGGGGAGCAAGACATGTACCTAAAATGAGAAATTTGTTGGTATCACAAACTGAAACATGCATGTTGATAGGGGGAGCCTAGATTCTCGATTATTTCCTTAAGCTTTCATTTGATGCATATCAATAGGGAGAGCATTTACTTGGTATCATTTTCATAAAATGGGGGAAGAGCCTTTCTAATGGTATCATGACTTATCCGTGCCCCACTTTTTGATGGTATCAAACGGGGGAGAAAGAGTGTTGAACTTGAGAGAGTATAAATTTTATCCATTATTGTGATGTTCATACACTTGTATTATGTTTTATGCTTGTCAAGTTCACATTGTTTGTTATCATCAAAAAGGGGGAGATTGTTGGACTAAGTGGTTAGTCACTCGAACTCCGACCGAAATTTTGATGGAAACAAACAAGGTGAAAATATACTAATAAGTGTTATTAAGTGTATTTCAGTTTCGTCAAAGGTTGCGAAACATCACATCATGGGTATTCGAACATTCAAGCTATACAAGTTCAAGACTCGGCATACAAAAAAAAGGAATGAAGACGAAAGATCAAGGCCAAGAGTTGTAAAATTAATGTAAGGTATTCAAGTTCACTTAAGCAAGCCTATTGCATTAGTTCATGCATATCGTGATTTTAAAATGGATTTTCAAATGTCAAGTGATTACTCGAAGATTTCGGTCTTATAAGTCTAAACTATGTTAAACTATATGTGTATGTTAATATCGCATTTTGAAAATCATTGTGAAAGCTTTTGAAAAAGAAAAACTTGTTTTTGAAAGATCTTTGAAAAGAAAACTGTATATTTGCAGAAAAGTCCTTCGCAAATCATGAAACCGAGATTTTCCATTTTCGGGATTTGTGAAAATATCCGGACCATCCAAATAGGCCATATGACCCATAACAAACATGTATAATATGTTATATGAGGGTTTATTGGGTCTAGGACGTGTTAAAGGGTCACTAACACAAGGGACAGAATTAATTATTTTGAAGTCCATGCAGTTAGCGCGCTAATACTGTTATTAGCGCGCTATGTGCAGAGTTAGCGCGCTAGGTCATAAAATTAGCGCGCTAATTGCAGTCCTGACAGCTTTTTTATAAAGCTGAAAAAAATCACTTTAATTCGAATTTTTGATTAAATCTCGGCCCTTGGATGCACACAACGGTCATATATGGGTCTATAAATATATACAACACTCCCAAACACATAAGACACATAAATTAGGTTTTAAAATAAAAGAAAAACATTTGTGCTCAAATTTTTCAAGAGAAGGAGCTTGGGGTTTTCAAGCTACACTTAGAACTTCAAAACCAGCATTCTTGGGGCACTCTAAGGAGTACAACAACCTCTCCAGAACTGATTTTCAAGTCATCTTCTTGGGGTTGTAAGAAAGTCCATTCCCTAGCTTTTCTTGTGCTTAAATTATACATTCTTGTGTGATTGATTTGGGAAATTACTTGTTGTGTTGTTAAACACACTTGTATTGGGTTTTGCTCTTAAACTTGATTTATTAAACCCTTGGACTGATTTGAACAAGAGTTTGTGCTTAAACTCGATTTTTATCAAACTTCTTGTTCTTTGAATTTGAAACCGGTTTTGTTCTCATTAATCTATTTGAAACGGTTTCAGTTTTGAGTTTTGCATAAAATCAGTTTTATAATTGCATTTCTCAATTGTTTTCATACTTGCATGCATAAGAGTGGTTAGGCTCTAGGAGGCTTGCTTGTATTTGAACTTGATACCACTTTACTTTGTAAAGTGTAATTTCAATTGTATTAATCAAATCTTGATTGTAAGACTTAGTGGGATCTAAGTCGAAAGGGAAGACCTAGTTGAGGCTAGGCATATATCCTAGTTGCGGCTAGGTGGGAAAAGTCCTAGGTGGGTCTAGGTGCGAAAATCCTAGTTGCGGCTAGGTGGTTGTATAAGACCTTATTGCGATAAGGCATCGTGTAAAAGACCTAGTTGAGGCTAGGCATTCACTAGGCTAATTGGCTTAGGGTGTAACACTTATCAATAATATAAGTGGGGTTTGAAAATCCTAACCGGGGAGGTTAGATAGTGGATGTAGATCGGTTGGATCGAACCACTATAAATCACGTGTCTTATTTCCATCTCCTCTACCCCCTTCTTGATTGCATAGCATTCACATTTATCATTGGTGTATGCATTATTGTTATTACTTGTGCATAAAGTTTTAAAAAGGCGATAAACTCTCGGTAACCCAATTCACCCCCCCTCTTGGGTGACCTTCAGTGGTAATCCTGACAAATCCTCAGGAAACACGTCTAAAAACTCACAAACAACCGAGACATCCTTAACCTTAATTGTTGTCCTAAGCTCTGGCTCAACCATAGCCGCGTATGCCTCCATCTCCTACGACGTCGCTAGTCTTCCTCGAGTGATAGGTAATGCAGCCTCAACTCCGATAAAAGAAAACTCTGGAATCCCCTTGATGTAAAATGTCACCGTTTTGCTGAAACAGTCGATTTGTGCGTGATAATACAATAACTAATCCATATCAAACATCGCATTGAACTCCAGGTACTTTAATACTCTCAAATTAGCCGGTAACTAATGTCCCTCTATCTCAACCACACAATCCCAACAAATCCAGTTAGGGTAAATGTTATCCCCAACTACCGTACTGAGAACAAGATATGTATCTAAGGTCTTTGTAGCTAACCTTAACAATCCTACCATACGTCCAAATATAAAAGAAAGTGTGCTGCCTGAATCAAACATGACATGCATAAAAGTACCACAGACAGATAACAGACCCTCAACTAGTTTTCTGGTCACCTCCCAGTCTAGCTGTGCAACCCCAAAAACAACTATCTTAGCCCTATCTCTGGCTTGATCACTATATGGTGGCATTGGCGCTGGTCTGGTATACTCCGCCACAATATGTCCCACCTGACTAGAATGAAAACAAAGTATGAGTATTTAATCTACCAGTAGTTCTCTGACTCGGCGTCTGACTCTGGCCTCTCTGACCTCTATCCTACCTTTGTTGATGTCTATGCTGATCAACTGGTGCGAAAGCCACAAAATATGCTATCTCATGATCATCTCGCCTATTCATGTCATCACAACGATTTATGTTGCCTCTGCAACCCTGATCTGACTGCCAATCACCTCTACGTTAGATATGTCTCATGTGCTAGGGCCCTGTTAAACACCTCATGTGACGTGCGTGCTCCTCCAGCCACAACGAAATTTGCTATCCTCTCGTCCAAGCCTCAAACAAATATACATGTATTGTATGTAATGTATACAACCAAAAACATAACACGTATATCCCTAATTTCTACCCATCTCATAATGTTTCCCAACTAAGATACTAAGTAATTCCTTTTGGGTTTCAATATCTAAAGCTTATTCATCAGGTTTATAATTAGTTTATCCTCAAATTCGAGTCTAGGAAACTTAGGACTCATCAGAGCCTTGCTCTGATACCAAAATGTAATGACCCATTTTCCAAACAAACCGCCATGGGGGCCAATGCGGACCCACAACCTGTCTTACCAATGACAGTTGTGTCCTACATTAGAATATAACATTTATTATTTTATCCTTTTAAGCCTTAATAACCAACAATTCACATATTTAGTTGTTATGAACTCTAATCATATGCTAAGATACCATTTAACCCTCAAATTACCATAGCGAAAGTCTTACCAACCTATTAATTCAAATAATCATAATTAAAGTGAGGGATATAAACTATAAACCTAATGTGGAAAACCCATATGATAACCATAAATACCTTAAATGTCACAAAATATCAAAATGTACAAGGTTTAAAAGTATCTTACAATCCCAAACCTAAAATGAAATCAAATACATATAATACAAACGTACGAGTCAGGCAAACCGTCTCTGGATCAGCGGTACTCTGGAAGCTTGTCTTTACCCCTACTCGTACTAGGATCTGCACTTCAGCCGTCAAAAAAGACAAATGACGAGTCCAGAGTAAGTTTTTCCAAGGAAATTAAGTGAGCAATATTGAAAGTAAATACTAGAATTTAATAAAGCTATTAAATAAACATGCAGAAATAAATACAGGCAACTGCACTCATCACACGAATAGATAATAGTGAAAGCTCAAAGTGTGTTCCTAGAGCCTAGGGCCAAACTAGCACCATAATTCGGACTCTTCCACAGAATACTGTTGCGAGTTTGACTCAAGTAGGGCCAATATCTGGATCTGCTCGATGGTCGGCGTTACACCTACGACGCATCGACATATGCCACGACATGATTGCGATTCACTGAGACGATCTAGTAGCACGTGTTATGGTCTAGTCAACATACACACTAGAATGGCACGGAGGGAACCCCGCTCAACGTCCGTCGATTTAATCACAACCAGGAGTAGAATATTGAAATAATAGAAATTGAATTCAAATGCCAAAACAAGTAAATACTCAAGTACACATCTCAAACCGCACTCCAACTAATCCTAAATGTCGCCAAATCATGCCCAAAATGTGTGTCAAATCTCCGATCAATCAATCCAAATCCTGATTATCGGAATTATCCGTAAATTTTCCAAATTTCGTAATTGATTAAAATCCTTAATAAAACTCAATTGAAACATTTAAGAAAATTCATTTTTAAATTTTTATTTCATTTTTTGTTCCAAACACCGTGGCGGCGTCGCCGTGTTTAACACCTCTACTGCACGTCTCACGGTGTGTTAGACGCGGTGACTCACGCTGCCAAGAACAACCCTCCCACAACGCAATATAAAGCATATATGGGAGTTTTGCCTCTGGTTTGGATGTCGTAGGTGACGCTGTGGGAGTTTTTCCCCAGGGCGCCCTTGGCAGTGTCTAAACCAATGGCGCCTTTAAGGGCTTTTCGAACCCCTTGACTCATCACCGCGATTCGAACTCATCCTAACATCGCATACAAACCCCAATAAAGCATTTACCATCATAACCCCTCGACGAAATTCTTCCGAAACCAAAACCCTGACAAAAACCATTGAAAACCTGGTTTATTCCAAAATTCCATAACACCACCCACAACCTCAACAAAACCAATACAAATGCTCAAAAAAAAACCAAAATCCATAGCAACCGCCCATAACCGGTGTGCTCAATTCGATTCCCTAACCCCACGTAAACACACGAACTTTTGTGACTGAAACGTAGATAATGAGATGGAGAACAAGATGCTAACCTCGAATTGTCAATTTCTTGTCGTTTGAACCTCGAAATCAGCTTTTGAAATCAACCAAACCCTATTCACTCCTCCAATTCTTGGACTTGTGGTGAGGAAGAGAGAAAATGTAATGAGCGAATCTGAACACTTGACTTATATACCCCTAAGTCTTTCATCACTTGAGTATTACAAGATTCAATCCAAGGGCTTTAAATGAGTCAATTAGTCCATCCTAAAGTGACTTAAATGGGTAACACACTTCCTTGACTTGTCTTTGTTCAAACAAAGCATAGAACCCTCGGGCATTTCGATACCCGAGTCCCGTATGTACCCTCGAGTCCCACATATACCCTCACGTCCCCCGCGTACTCCTGCGCCATGAACGTGTATATGACATTACTTATTAATTATTTATTGTATTTTATCATTTCCCATGTGTTAATGACTACCCAACCTAGTGTATTGTCATTCGCTTACTCGGTTCTCGCATCTGCACGCTCTTTAGGGCGAATACCCGTCATACTACCTCACCAGTCAATAACACAACAAATAACACACATCGCGATGCCAATAACCTAATTACACATAAACATTGCAAATTAAAGCACAACAACACAAAATTTACTATTTACCTAGCTCCTGGGGCGCCCAGGTCTATCTGCGGGTCCCATGAGCATCTGAGCTATCCACCACATCTACAAATAGTCATTAATAATGGCGAATTAACTTTGGGCTGTTATAGTTTGAATTCACAAGATGAAAAGCATCCTCCTTGTTTTAATCAACACTATCATCTGCAACCTCCATTGCAGCAGCTCGCACATTCGTCACCATTAGAAGCTTTTCTTGATAAAAAAGATTCAATTCCTTCAATTTCTTGATTATTGAACCAAGAAACGTTCAATCTTCCTTCGATTTGTTCAAATTCATAGAAAAAAGCAGTGATCTTCTCTATGAAATCACACAATCAAACATCTAAAACCTAGCGTTTCAACAAAAATCGCAGGAACGTATTCCTGCTCTGATACCATGTTCAAGAGAGTGAGCAGAGCATAAAAAACGTGTACCCCTAAATCAGTTTCATTACTCTCATCATAGTGTTACAGAACATGCTCACCTTTATATAGCGAGTCAACTCAGTGCCTAACAACTTACGTGACTAGTACATGACTTACAACAACTCAATACATTAGAACACTCAGTAAAACTTTAAAACTTAACAATTACAACTGCCCACTACATAAATCTACAGTATGGATATAGAAAAATGGGACCAACGTGGTCAAAAGGGAACTTTATTGTGTTAAAAAGTGAAGGTGTTAAGCAAATAGAATTGAAAGTAATGGCGGAAGCATACCTTTCTCCTATTTGTGATTGTGTGAAACTCACAGTCTTTTCCACAGCCCAAGAGTTTGGAAGAACTTCTAGAGAACTCTTCGCACCACACAAATAAAATGCCAAAAGCTATATTTTCAAATCACGCCTTACGTGATTTTATTATCTTATCATTCTTGGGATTTCCCAAGAGGTAGAATGATTGAGATATTAGATATTGTTAGTTATCAAATCATTATATGTTTTACATATGTGTAAAACTATGGGTGTACGTATATCGATCTAGTAATCCGCATATCCAATTCGATTCGATCCAACTATTGCAAATTGGATCGAATTTTATAACTAATTAGACCAGATTGAATTGCAAAAATCCCAATCTCCGCACAGATCGGATCGACTTGCGAATTGTACATGTACAATCCATTGATCTAATCCGGTTCGATCCGCAATACTATATACATATAGATCTATATATCCTTATAAATACATATAGTTCTGTGATGGCCCCAATCTCCCGGGGTCGTCCCGTGACCTACGCCCTCCGCTCGCAAGCCCAACAACGCCTATCACGTCACTGGACACGTCATCACTGCTGCCACACCTGCAGCTCTGTGAAGTGACGCTCCATGTAACTAATCCTGCTATATTAAGTTGTTTAATTTATCTCAACATCTAATAGGTTAGCTAATTACAATAACATTAGCATAAACATTTAATTTGTATTTTATGAGAATTTATTTAACCTAAGTAGTGAAAAACCCAGAAATAAACACCATGTATATAACTGAGACGAAGTAAACAGTAATCCATATACATGTGATAAAGTTCTAAAGTCCCCAAAATCCAACAAAACAAAATATACATATATGATATCAAAACACGAGCTATCAGCAATAACGGCCTCAAAGAACTGCCTAGTACCTCCTTTCCCTTGCTCTTGCTCGTATCAGGATGTGCGCTCAGTTGCCCAACACATACAGCAACTCACTGCACAAACCAGTGCTTAATCACTGGTTTGTGCTGAGAACTCCGTTTTGCTATTATGACTGGCGGGTCATGGTTTTATCGTGATTAAACGAGTGATGATTTATTTACCCGTTAAGTTTACGTTCGAGCCATTTAGTTGATTATTCGTTAGATTTTGGATGTTTACATTTACAGTTGATGTGTGAATAATGTGATGATATGATGGATTGTTTACTACCAGCCATGGGAATATGATTCCTATTGCTAGGGTCATATTCACATGTCTCGCAGGTTATCGATGTTTTCATGATTTACGTGTAGACTTCTCTTGGGAATTTACTCACTGGGCTCGTTGCTGTATGTGTTAGGCAACTGAGCGCAGATCCTAGTACGAGCAAGAGCAAGGGAAATGAGGTACTAGGCGACTGTCTCTGAGGCCGCTGCTGCTGATAGCTTGTGTTTTGATATCATGTATGTATATTTTGTTTTGCTGGGTTTTGGGGACTTTAGAACTTTATCACATGTATATGGATTATTGTTTACTTCGTCTCAGTTATATACATAGTGTTTATTTTCGCGTTTTCCACTACTTAGGTTAAATAAATTCTCATAAAATATGAATTAAATGTTTCCGCTAATGTTATTATAATTAGCTAACCTACTAGATGTTTAGATAAATTAAACAACTTAATATAGTAGGATTAATTACACGGAGCGCCACTTCACAGAGCTGTAGGCATGTCAGCAGTGATGACGTGTCCAATGACGTGACAGCGCTGCTGAGTTTGCGAGCAGAGGGCATGGGTCACGGGACGACCCCGGGAGATTGGGGCCTTCATAAGTTCCTAGATCTCGTGACTTATTAATGGTTTCTAATCTTAGGTAAAATAGATGAATGACATTCATAAATCATGAAGATTTAAAAGAAAGAGGAGAATCAAGCTCATTGGTTGTTTTGTCTACTAATATTTGATCTTTTTTGTTGTATTGCTTAGCTTTTGAACTCCAACTTTTAGTTTGTTAGTCCAACTTTTAATTTGTTCATATAATTTTTGTATTAAGTTGGATCAAGTCTATTTTATAGTATGATCATGCACTTTTTTATTTTATGTTGTTTAATGATTTTATTTTATTTTGTTTAATGATTATAGAATTGTTCTTAACCAATGTGCATATTTTTAATTATCAGATAACTATATGAAGGCAATCCGCGAACTTGACTCGATCCAATTCACATTTTATTAATTGGATCGAATCAGATTTAGAAGTTAAATGAGTTGGATCGAATTGAAATTTTTTAATCCACAATAATTGAATTGAGTAGCGGGTTGACATTAAATGAATCGAATCCAATCTGCGTACACCCCTGTCTAAAACGTGGCCAACAAAAAGAGTACTGCTGTCCACTTTTGTATTCTCCGAACGTGGCCTTGAATTTTGTTTCGTACAAAGCATCTAAAAAAGCGTAGAAGATATCTACCAAAAAAGAAAAGCGTAGAGGATAAGGAAAAAAAAAAAGAAAACTATTGCCAGAATAGTTAAGCTTTCCTTCTGCACTATAAATTCAAGAAAATTTTTTTTTTCCTAATTTCCCTAACTGTCCCACCGACATTCCAGCAAAAGGTTGCGGCTTGTGGTGAATACGGATTGGATTCAGGTTAATTAGGATCAATTCGTAATTCAATCTAATTATTGTGAATTAGAAAATTACAATCCAATCTAATCCAATCCAAATAATTCATCAATTCAACTCAATCCAATTTGCAAAATGCAGACCGGATTGGATCAAGTTCCGCGAATTGACGTTTCCTATCCAAAATTTTATTACAATAACCTTCAAAATATAAGTTCCTACACAAATAAATGTGTTATCCACAAATCTTCACCATACATCCTCACAAAAGAACAAAAAAAGTGTACGTTGAACATACAACCTACAATAAAAAGGTCGAAAACATAATAAAAGAGTTAAGGAATAGTATAGTCTTTTAGATATTTTAGTTTAGAGTTGATAGTTTGAGTTGATGCTAATTAAGTTACTATAGTACATATGATGAAATATATGTATGTGTTGATGTGTTAAATAGACTGGATCGGATTGGATCCTCGATTTTTTAATATAGGATCCATAATCCGATCCAGTCAAGTTGGATTAATGATTTTTCAATCCAATTCAGTACAAGGGATTAAAAAATTGATCTAATTAGTGATAATTGATCCGAATTGGACCGAATCTGCGGATTAGTGCAATCCATGTGCACCCCTAGTTGCGGCAAAAGAATATCACCCTAACTTTTTCGATACTTCTAAGATAATTAATATGAGAAAAATGTTTTTGTAACCTAGGAAACATGCACTTGTTAACATACCTTGATTTTCGTCGATATGTAAATGCACACGTATCCTAATGCGCATAAAAAAGAATGCCAACAAGTGTGTGCCTTTCTTGAGTTACTATAAAAGGGTCCTTAATATAAGAATGTTTATGCCATTTAATATCTTTTCTCTCACCAAATTCTAACTTTCTATGTCTCTTTCCTTTCAGTTCAATCATTTCTTGCTTTTACACTCAAAAAAAGTTAAAAAAAAAAGTGAAGAAGATGAGAAACAAAGTTTCACCTTTTTAGGTTGGACGTCATGGCCCTATAAATTTTACACCCACATGTTCTTATTGGGAGCGGCTAAACAGACCTCGCAGATTGCTTCACATACCCCAATTTTATGAAATTATCCAACTACCTCTCCATATAAAAAGGATTTTACGCACCATACCCCACTAATTATTAAACATACCCCGATTTTATTAAATTACACAACTGCCCCTTTACAAAAAAGAATGTTTACTCACCATACCCTACTCACCCCACTCACCTCGTACGTCAATCATCTCTCAAATCGCACTCACCAAAAATCGACCAAATTCGACAAAATCCGAGTAAAATCACATAGATTCGACGATGTGGGTGCATTCATCATCTCTTTTAGTGTCGATTTCGAAATTTTTCCGAGTTCTTTTTTTCTTTTTTGAGTCGTTTGTGTGTGAATTTGTTTTTGGGCTTAGAGCATTTTGGGTACAAAATTTCAATGAAATCGAAAATATTAAGTGATTCAAAGCAAAACCCACTATTTTTTTGCCCTTTTTATGTATTTTTCGAGTGTTTTGAAGTTTTTTTTATCGTTCTGATTGCCCGCGGGTTTCAGACTAACAAATTCGTCACCTACTAAAATCAAGTTATCTTTGCATCATCGGTTGAAGTCGATCGAAACCTCTTTAGAGGTGTTGGCACGGTTCGTCCGACACCACTTCAGAGGTATCGGCTCTATTTGACCGACACCCGCGTGCAAAGGTATTGAGGTGAGGGTGGTGGGGTACACAAAGTAAAAAAGTGGGGTACAATAAACAAGGGTATTGGGGTGAGGGTGCGAGTGATGAGGCACACGAAGTAAAAAAGTAAGGTGCAATAAGCAAGGGGTATTGGGGTGAGTGTGAGAGTGATAGGGTACACGAAGTAAAAAAGTGAGGTACAGTAAGCAAATGTATTTTTAAAATTTTAAAAAAAAAGTGAGGCACGCAACGTAAAAATTTAAAACTGAGGTAAGTAAAACAATCTACAGGATCCGTTTAGCCCCTCCTTTCTTATTTATAGCAAAAGGTGATAACAAAAGTATGTCACTTTAGCATTATCTTGAAAGTATATCTTCTAAATTTACGTCTCCTCTTAGGTCAAATCCTTTAAAGCATTTTGTTGAAAGGTATTTTTAACAATTATAGTCCAAAAAAAAATTAACAAGGAGTTTCTATCATAATAGTGTATGCATAGACACATAAATTAAGGTAAATTGCTTTAGCATAGTTATCTGATTTGCTATTTTTACATATTTTTCCTCAGGAAACGACATAAAATCACAGTACAGGGCTTCCAGGTAAATGACTTCTAATGCTTCTAATAAGAAAAGTTTCTGTTGGTGGGCTTAGATCTCAATTAGTACTAGTTGTTACTTGGTCATCAATACATAAGAGCCCACAAAAAAAAACGTGGATTTCATTACTTGATCAATAAGCAGCTTTGAAAATATTGACCCCTAGAAGGTATATATATGATGATCGCCATGAAAAATTTATGTAGGCAGTACTTCATGTTATAAGGATATTGTGTCACATTGCATCTTACATTTTCTATTTTTCTGTCAGTCATCAAACATGAGAAGAATCGAATCAATATTGACGAAGAATTTTCCTTGCTAGTATCGACATAAAACCCCCAACCAAGAGCAACAATTGTAACTTACAAATTTCTATGCACAATTAGCCAAGGCTGGGTGAGGAAGCCAGTATAGGATCCTGAGGGTGAGGAAATCGAAATGAATCCAGCATATAACCGTTCAGAAAAGCTGGCTTCGAAATAAGGTAAATGAAACCGTATGAACCCGACTATGCGTCATGGATAAAATGTATCTGCAGGCCGGGAGAACTAGTAATTTTTTAAATGCAGTTTGTAAGCCCGGATAGCGCCGATACTACTTAATTGAGGAACACCAGCCGACATGAACTTACAAGATGGCTATATGTTCCAACCTGCATTTGCGACTGCTTCTGGCATATGACTGGATATTTCGCCCCGAACCTGCATGTAGGTGTGAGGAGCAAAGATTTGGTGGCAGCATAAAGTCCCTTAGCTGAAATCTCATTATCTCTGAAACCCATCCGGCCTTTTGATGCATTGGATATTCCATGTTGATCACTTAAAGCTATTCTCGGTATCTGCAACATGTTAGGACTGGAAGAAGTTGAACTTTGCTCCTCGTATATCCCCCCAAAACTTTCCTTCGGCGCCTCATTTTCTTCTGTCTTTGATTGATGATTCAGTTCGAAGTCTTTTATACCGCTCATGATTCTATCTGCCTCATTTGTAAAACCAATGGAATGCCAGGCCTCTACAACAAGCCGGAAGGTACTCTCATCGGGAGAGATCCCCATCGATTCCATTATTTGAAGCATTTCTTCAGCTTTCCAAGGTTGCTTGGCTTCTCCATATCCCCATATGAGGGTGCTAAATGTTTTCAAATTGGGAGATACACGGTATTCAATCATTTTCTCATAGACCATCATTGCACGCTCCATTTTCACAGCACTGCACCATCCACTGATAATGGTTGTGAAGACTACAACGTTTGGTCGAATACCAGAACTGACCATGGTTGTGAGAAGAGATTCGGCCTTCTCAGGTTCTTGTGCACGCACGTATCCTTTCGCAAGAATGCTATATGCATGGATATCAGGTTCTATGCCAGCCTTCGCCATGTCGTCAAAAACTTCCTGGCATTTTTCCATAAGCCCTGCCGTGCTCCACGCATTCATGATGGTGCTGAATGTAATAACATCTGGTTTGACCCTGAATTCTTCCATTAAGGCCAGAACCTGCAAGAAACATTCATTTGAGTGGTAAGGAGAAATTGATTCGTTTATGTATCACTGCCACGAGGAAAAAATCGAGCAAAGATGCAACTTAATTTTTTTGAATCTCATAAACATAAAAAGAAGAGAAAAGTGACACTTAACACCCATTTGGTCACAGGCTTCATATACACCTTATCACTACTATTAAATTCTTCTATGTTGCAACTGCATCCATGTAAGCCATATAGATGTTGCTGCATGAGACACAAGTGCCCATCCTCTAAAACCTAAATCTTTTATTTCAATTGAATTTATTAGAAAAGGATAACACAATTTTCTGAAATGTGAGAGTGAATAGAAGCCGAAGGATTTTATTTTATTTATTTTTTATTTTTTATTTTTTTTATTTTTTATTTTTTTTAATAAGAAACCAACACCTTGACTCCACATGAGTCTTGCCTTTGACAAGTGACCCCTCGTCTATTTCACTAGAGATGCTTTGGCGAAGCCGAAGGAATTTGGTTTTGCAGTTCAACTCAGCTGATTTCTCCATTGTTTTTGCAGTCTCTCCATTGGATATAGAATTGAGGTCATGATTGATAATTATCTTACATTTTTATGCTCCACATACACCATAGCTAGGGGTGCACACGGATTGCGGTAATCCGTGGATCCGGTCCAATTCGGACCAATTATCACTAATTGGATCAATTTTTTGATACCTTGAACTTGATTGGATTGAAAAATCATTAATCCGACTGGACTGGATCGGATTACGGATCCTACATTAAAAAACCGCGGATCCAATCCGTTTAACACATCAACACATACATATATTTCATCATATGTACTATAGTAACTTAATTAGCATCAACTCAAACTATCAACTCTAAACTAAAATATTTAAATTACTATACTTGTTCTTAACTCTTTTATTATGCTTTCAACCTTTTTATTGTAGGTTGTATGTTCAACGTACACTTTTTTTGTTCTTTTGTGAGGATGTATGGTGAAGATTTGTGGATAACACATTTATTTATGTAGGAACTTATATTTTGAAGGTTATTGTGATAGCAATTTTGTGGGAAATATGCTATATATAGATTTGTGGAATGTATGTTATAAATTTGTCATTCATGAGATATATAATTCTTGTGATTCATTTGATTAAATCTAATTTCATAAATTTTGGATAAAAACGTCAATTCGCAGAACTTGATCCAATCCGGTCCGCATTTTGCAAATTGAATTGAGTTGGATTGATGAATCATTTGGATTGGATTGTATTGTAATTTTCCAATCCGCAATAACTGGATTGAATTGCGGATTGACCCTAATTGGACTGGATCCAATCCGTGTGCACTCCTAACCATAGCACTCAAGGTTTTTTTTTAATACATTTATACTATTCTGAGTATCTGAATTGCTCCATAAGTGTCTTTTTCCTTGAATGTATTTTGATCAAATAGAAATCCACAATCTTACCAGGTGCCAATAAGTAGCTCAATTCAATTTATTTACTTGGATGAACCCATTTTCCACATGAAATGCATTATTAGCAAAAAGAAAGAAAATATCTTCCAATAATCTAGGCAGGAAAAGTGAAAGTTTATCAAAAGCAAATTGGCCAACCAAAATTCTTCAAAAAAAAAGGCCAACCAAAAAAAAATATCAATTCATTAGAGTACCTTAGGCAAGTTTTATCTAGTACAAATAGATTTTTTTACTTCTGGGAAGAAACAAACCATAAACAAATATAAAATAACAACTAGCACTAACCTTTTTCACAAAAAAGAAGAATAATAAGCACAAACCAACCAATTGTAGGTCAAAATTTAAGTCAACAAACAGCTGCTTACGACGAACCTATTAAATGCACAATATAAATTCAATGTGCAAATTTATGAGGTCATTTTTCTCTATTTAACAACCATATTAACTACAACAAATCATATGCTTTTGTCTTGCTGAACAAAAAGAAATCCTTTCATTCTCTAGAAATTAGGTAAGGAAAATATTTGCTGCTTCTTCAAAATTGTTTCTATGATTTTTTTCCCAAAACCATGGGTGCCGCAGCCTTTGGCCGGAATATATTTTCATACACCAGTTAGGCACCTAAACTTCATGACTTGGGAGACAACCTATGGGGAGATAGTGCATTTTTTTTTTATAGTTGGAGATAATGCTTTTGTTTTTCAACAAATGCTTACTATTTTGTCTTGTAGTTACATAGTGTCGCCAACAATTTCTTATCCACAAGGGTGTCTCACCATATTTACACATAGACGTAACAAAAAACAGAAGCAGCAACTTCTAGAAATGGAGATATGTCAGTAAGCCCACAGTAACACTATCTTATTACTACAATCTTGCACAACATTTAGAAAGCACAAAAATAAACAAAGCCTTACTTAGAATACTACTCTCTCATATCATGATCTCCATTCGGTCAAAAAACATCCAAACTTTTCTTATAACTTCCAACTAAATCAATTTGAACATTCTCATAAGGTAAGTGCCCTCAATTAGCACCATTCCCCCCGTAGTCTTGGTCATTTATGTTTAGCGTTTTATACCATCTCGGTCATTTTGAAAAATATTATACAACACATGATGGCTGATAATGGACAATATATAGGTAAAGTGATAATCCCGTCCCAACAAATGGTTTCATCATTGCAACTTTTTTGATATCAAGCCTCACTCGTGGCTAATAGAGAGAAAAATTGGGGCCAGTACCAGATATAATAGCAGGTATAAGGTAAATTGCGAAACATTTCCACATTGGTCCACTTTGTACCCTTCCTCAGATCAATTGTACCACTTACAAGTGACTAGCACAATAGTTCTTGACGAGTCTTCACTATATTATACAGAATATCATAACATAAAGGAATGCCAAAAACTCATTAGGTATACAAATATTAAATACAAGCTTTCTGTGGACAGCATCTACTCTTACCATAAGAAATGTAATTTCTTTTCTTCTTTTTTTTCAAATATCAATCCAACATCAAAGATGAAGTCTCGTAAAACTAAGAGACACAGAGAAAAACTGC
The DNA here is from genome assembly GCA_039657345.1 of Stephania japonica. Classification (NCBI taxonomy): domain Eukaryota; kingdom Viridiplantae; phylum Streptophyta; class Magnoliopsida; order Ranunculales; family Menispermaceae; genus Stephania; species Stephania japonica. Next base: position 42,864,534 of record CM077559.1, read on the forward strand.
TTTCATCCATTGACAGAATAAAACCTACCAACAAACTTAAACTTTCATAATGAAGCCCATGAAGAAAATAGGAAATTTTGAGAAGATATTGCATGCCTATAAGCTTCGTCGTAGACAATTATACGTGCGAAACTGTAAAAGATCATAAAACAGAAACTGACCTCATCAACACCATCTGTGTCTGTGATGTCTAGAAAACCTTTGATCAGTGAGTTGAAAACAACTAGATTTGGACGAACTCCATGATCCTTCATCCTGTACACAAATCTTAGAGCATCTTTTGTATATCCTTCTTTGCAATACCCACCGATTATGATGCCACATGTACGTTCATTGGGCTGTATGTTAGCATTCCGCATCTCCTCTATCATTCTTTCAGCTTTAAATGTCTCCCCATTCTGGGTGTATGCTCTTGCTAATGTGTTGTAAGTAACAACATCAGGCTGCAAACCAGAGCTTTTCATCTTATAGACCACATTCCATGCTTCCACAATATTATTCTTATTACACCAGGCTCTAATAAGCATATTATAAGTTCTGTGATTGGGCTTTGCTCTTTCCTCTTGGTACATAAGCTCAAGCAATTTCAGCGACTCTTCTGGTTTGCCCGCAATTCCATAGCCTTTAATTAATGTGTTGAAAGTGCTAGTAGTGGGTAGACACCCACTTTCCTTCATTTTCAACAAGGTTTTCATGGCCTCGTCCATATTTCCAGATTCAGAGAAAGCATTGATAACAGCATTAAAGAATATTGAATCTGGTTTCATTCCATTGGCTTTAACTTGAGAGATGACAGAGGGGACGGTGTTGAAGCGTTTTAGGATGGTCAACGCAGCTAACAGAGTTGTGTAAGTAATTAGAGATGGCTTATGTCCATCCTCAATCAAATTGTCAAAAATAGATTGCACTTCAGAGGCCTTCCCCTGTTCTATCAAGCTGTTCATCAGTTTTGTTCTAGAGCGAACTGTTTTGCAACTGCCTTTGTTTGAACAGATAAAGCAGCGTGACTGATTCTGTGTGTCTGAGGAGTTTGAAATAGGACGCAATTTGTTATCCATAGGTGAATGTCGTTCCTATGAAACTCAAAAAGGAACATTTCAGAAAAAATGAAGCACGTATAGAGATTACTGAATGAAATTTGATATGACTAAAGATTAACAATTCCATAGAAAAAGAACTGGTACAGGTGGAGATTACATATACTAACCTAAACAAACGACGACGACATTTATATGTGTTGATCCATTTCATAACAATTTCCATCAATTGAGATTTTGTTTTATCTTTGAGTTTGAAGTCTTTAGTATAGATTTCAGTAAGATAGGGTGAAACTACGAAAGACGTAGAGGTTCGAAAACTATGCAAGGAAATGTACAAAAAAGAAAACAAATAAAATAGGTCACCCATGTTAACCTCGCTTGAGGAAGCAAGAGCCCATTTATTCTTTCTTAAAGCTATTCCTCCAACTTCATCAGCTACAATGCTGGATTACTTATTTATGTTAGTTATTATTTTCATATTAGTAGGATTTCTTTTCTTATTCTATGGTAAGTCTTTAGTAGCTTCTTATTTATGGATTTAGAATATTTGTGATCAGGAAGTTTCCAATTTTGTTATTTCTTTCTATTTAGGTGTGTTTATGACACCGTATAAGTATGTAAACCCTACTATAGTTTGAATAATGAATTGAATTATTGAATAAGAATTAAGTTTGTCTTCTTTGCTCAAGTTTGAGTGTTAAGTTTCAGTGTATAAACTTGTTATCTTCTTCTTAAGGCTTAATCTAGTGTTAGCTTGTTTATTTTCGCTTTATTCATTGCATCAATCCCCTCTACTTGAGAAAAACTCAACCTTGAGTTGATTGCATCATCTGGGTATAACGGAGCCTCGGACGAATAAAATGGGTAAATATCCGCCACATTAAATGTTTTGGAAATTCCCATAGAATCTGGTAAAGCCACCCCATAAGCATTGTTATTGATCTTCTTGACAATCTGATAAGGCCCATATTTCCTAGTCTGGAGCTTGTTGTAAATCTTTTTTTTTTGGCAAGAACACTAGAACTTGGTCTCCAACTTCAAATGTTTGCCTCCTACAATGTTGGTCTGCTGCTGTCTTGTAATTGGAATTAGCTTCTTCTAAGTTCTTCTTCACCTCTGCTTGAACACCTAGCCATTCAGTTGCCATTGTTTCAGCAGCAGCACTAACTCCTGGCGCTTTGGGTAACTTCACTAAATCAAGAGCATGGTGTGGAGTTTTTGTGTATACAATAGAAAATGGTGATTTTCTTGTTACACTGTGGACAACATTGTTGTTCGTGAATTCAGCTTGTGCTAGTGTAAAATCTCACTGCTTTGGTCTGTCTACACAAATACTACGAACCAAATTGCCAAAGTGTTTGATTAACAACTTCAGTCTGACCATTTGATTGTGGATGAGTTGTGCTGCTGAAGTTCAAAGAAGAATCAAATAGCTTCCACAAAGTCCTCCAAAAATGTCCAAGGAACTTGTCGTCACTGTCTGTTGTAATAGTTTTAGGCACACCATGAAAACGAACAACCTCCTTGAAAAGTAATTTGGCTATCCCGCATCTGACATCTTCTTGCAAGGGATGAAGTGCGCCATCTTAGAAAACCTGTCAACCACAACAAAAACAAAATCCATGCCTCCCTGTTTTCGAGGTAATCCAAGCACAAAATCCATATACAAATCCTCCCAAATATTTTCTAGAATTGGTAATGGCATGTACAAACCAGTGTTTTGAGATTGCCCTTTTGTTGTCTAGCATATGTAACACCGTTGCACAAATCTAGTAACATCCCTTCGTATATGTGGCCAATGATATCTCTCTCCAACAACATAAAGAGTTCTATCACGACCCAAGTGACCTGCTAGGCCGCCATCATGAATGTGAAAGTCATCAATAGGCTGGGTTGTGAAACATTTCTCCCAAACATCTCGAAAGACCTCTATGGACCAAGTGAGTGAACAAAAGTCCAAGAAGGAAGCCCACAACCCCAAATAAGAAACTACTATTTTTAAGTGTTTCTTATTTGAAAGTTACTAATTCATGCAAGTTATTTATTTATGTTAGTTACTATTTTCGTATTAGTAGGATTTCTTTTCTTATTCTATGGTAAGTCTTTTAGTAGCTTCTTATTTATGGAATTAGAATATTTGTCATTAGGAAATTTCCAATTTTGCTTGTCATTAGGAAGTTTCCAATTTTGTTATTTCTTTCTACTTAGGTGTGTTTATGACACCCTATAAGTATATAAACTCTACTATAGTTTGAATAATGAATTGAATTATTGAACAAGAATTAAGTTTGTCTTTTTTGCTCAAGTTTGAGTGTTAAGTTTCGGTGTAGAAACTTGTTATCTTCTTCTTAAGGCTTAATCTAGTGTTAGCCTTCTTTATTTTCAGTTTATTCATTGTGTCAATATAGGTGAAGATTACATATACTAACCTAAACAAACAACAATGACCACGTTTATATGTGTTGATCCATTTCATGAAAATTTCTATCAATTGAGATTTTGTTTTATCTTTGAGTTTGAAGTCTTCATTATATATTTCAGTAAGATACGTCGAAACTACAAAAAGAGGTAGAGGTTCAAAAACTATGAAAAGAAATGTACAAAAATAAGAAAACGAGTAAAATAGGTCACCCATATTAACCTCGCTTGATGAAGCAAGAACCCATTTATTCTTTATTAAAGCTATTCCTTCAACTTCATCAGCTACAATGCTGGCATGTACCTTCTCTTTACCAAGTTCTGCCATATCTTTCCTATCAGTGAACGATTGTGATTTTTCACTTGTTCGCCAGTGCGACCACCTTTATAGATGCCAACTTAAAACTAGACAGAAAGGAAGACAATCAGAATCAAGCATAGCAATATAAAGTTTTCAGTTCATTAACATTTCAAATATGGAAAACTAACCCGAAAAAATTCCGAGAAAGTACTTACAGAAAAGTAACTCACTTGGTAGATTCTTTAAATCTTTTAAGAGAAAGATTCCTTTGAACTTACTCCTAATGCTCATGTAGAATTTTCAATTTCATTGCCTTCAAAGATTGCGATATAAAGCTATCAAAACAATAGATGAGAAAGATTCGATGAAATTCGAAACTAGAATACTAAATATGACTAATTAGGATTCTAAAGGTTTTAACATCATTTGTAAGCAAATCAGCACCAGCAACTTTTGCAATTACTTGCAAATAATGCATTTACGGCATGAAATTACTTGTAAAGCATACTTCTGCCATTGGTTACATTATTTCAACGTGGTGTTCATCAACACGACCAAATAAAACAACACAAACGGGAAAATCATCTTGTAATTTTGTTGATATAGTCGCCCCCAGGGGGAGTTGGTGGGATGGTGAGAATTGGGCTCAACACACCAAGGGTGTGGGGTTCAATTCCTTGCCTCCCCATTCTCCCTCCGATTTCTTCCTTAGATTCCCTTTTGAGGGCAACTAAGGGGCCAACTAAGGACCCCCGAGGGACAAGTTGGGGTCCACTATCAGTTCGGTGACAGCCGCAGCGGCTCGGATACCCTCCGATTTTTTTCTATAGTCCATTTAACACTCCAAACACAATCAAACCCTAATCAATGTTCATCTAATAATCAGAAACTCAAGCATGTAGAAAACAAGAAACTCAGGAAAAAAAAATGTCACAAACCATTCATCCACATTGCAAAGAACAAAGTACAAAAGTTTGAGCACACAGAAACCCCAATAAAGGGTACAACTAAAACAAAGTGAATACCAAGAAACACCCACATTTCCAAGAACACAACCACAACACCACCCAATTTGTGCATCAGCAAATGAGCTCTTCAAAAGAGATGGAGTGCCATTAAAGACCCAATTGAGATTGAGCAAAAATGAAGATACCCATGAATCTAAAGACACTAATTCAACAAAAATGAGACCCTGAAGAGCAATCAAGCACAAAGAATGAAAGAGGAGCATTGTTGCGTGTGTACCCTTGTTGAGTAGGCGCGTGTGCTTGAGAAGGCCAGAAGTGAGTAGGCATAGAAATGGTGAACATTAATTTGTTTGTTGCATCTCAAACCCACACGATTCACTGGAGAATCTTATCCACAAATATTATCTATCAATCTATCTATCAATCTTTCCCTAATTACGGGAAATCAAAAGAAAATAAGGAAAATTGTGAGGCCAAGGAAGAGACGAGTGGACAAAATGAGAGCAGTGACTTCTACTTGTGTTGGACGTTTTGCTTGAGATTTGATTTTGTACTCTGTGTGCTTGATAAGTGAATGTAACATCCGAGGGAAAAGTTGGTTTCACCGGGCTATTTTAAAAAGTAATGTTGTTTTTCTTTAAAATTCTTTAAATAAGTTAAATTTTTTTAAAATTACAAAAGTAATGAATTTCGTATTTACAAAATGCGTGATTTGTCCGATGTGGCGCCACGCAGATTTTGTTTTCCATTTTTTTTTTCTTTTTTCCTCCTTTTTTTTTCTTTTTTTTTGGGAAAAAAAAAAAAAAAAAAAAAAAAAAAAGGAGAAAAGAGAAAATGGAAAAAAAATTCAGAAAAATAGAGAAAAATATGAAAAAAAAATACTATTTTGACGAAATAAATAGAAATTAAGGATTATAATTCCGGTGATAATTTGATTTATCGGGTGTTATTGGAGCTAAGCCGGGTTTGGAATAGGTATATATATTCATTCAAAATTTATATTTACAGTAGTTTAATACATTCATATATATTACACTAAACCCTAAATTAACAACAATACAAAATTTATATATCATAAACCCTAAATTCATATACAATGAATTCATACATTCCTAATTCATTCCAGTTGGTGGTTGCGTAATACATTTCACGGCACCAATGAATTAACACATTCCAAACATTCCAATAGAATTTAATCAAATATTCCAATAGAATTTAATCAAATTTGAATACATAAACTCAGTGTATCAATAATTGTCTCTTTCCATATCAATACCAAAAAAAAAATCAAAATAGGAGAACACAAAATAAGTTTCCAAAAAAATCATCATAAAAATACACTCCATTCATCATATATATCATAGTTTCCTGCAAAAAAAAAAGAAAAAGAAAAAGAAAATAAGTTAAACTTTGAGGTATACAAACTTTGAGGCAATCAAATTCATTGCGCTAAAATTAAAATACCAACAATATCTAAATTCAAATTCAAATAACAATTTCAATATTGTAGCAACTAAAAGCTACACCATGTATTTTCAAAAAAAAAAGCTACACCATATATTTTCAAAAAAAAGAAAACTACGCATGTAACAATTACATATGAATACAACATGACAAGACAAGTACACCTTCGAATTCGAATTTGCAACTTTTCTTCTTTGCAACCTGTCCAACAAAAATAAAAAAATCAATAATAGTGTAGCATATCTTTTGATCGAAGAACACTGAGGGAAAAAAATTCAAATGAGTTCAACCGAAATGGCAACCCGAAAAGTACCAAATTTTTGTCAAAAACTGTAATGAACACAAAAAACTTGGTCTTCTCATCATCTATGTTACAACTATATATCTAACAACAACAGATAAATTTCTCACCTTCCAAACAAAATCATCAAATCATGACCACAATAAACAATCTTACAAACCACATTCGAATGCTTAAAATTAAGTTAACGAAGAAATCAACGTTTACAAATGGTTAGGCAATAAGAGAGTTCTACAAATGCTTCGAATGATAGAAACTAACTATGACTCGAAACTTTTTTTTTGGTAGGATTATGACTTGAAACTTTAAGTTCTCAATCCTATGCATCCCTCTTTCGAAGGGTTACCGCAAAACGAGCAAACAAACAATTCTAATGGTTCTTAATTTGTTACATCACAACTCATAAAGGAAAAAACATTATAAGCGAGGATTTAACATATCAAACAAAAGAAACGAATTTGAAAACAAACATTAAAGTGGTTTGAGGGTTTTACCTGATTAGAGATGGCATATGACTGTGTTCAGATAAACCCTCCAATTGTGTGTGCGCTCACACTTACATCAGCATCCACAATTGGGTACTCCATTGTGTTTCGGAAACTGAATCGATCGCCTTTTTGAAAGACATTGCCAAACTGTTGGGGAGCACTTGAAAGAAAATAAATGTGACCAAGCTGTGATTAGCAAATAATTAAGGTTAACTAACATTGCTAGACAAATTAGCATGGGAATAAGGTAAGAGCTCAGTGTCACAAACCAAAAGCACTACCCAAATCCGATGCATCCTCTAGTGAATTTCTCGATGTCAAAACGCTATGCATGGCTCACGCAGTTCTTAATCAACCAACGAAGAAGAAATTAATGTTTCGCCGTAAAAACAATGGGAAGGAATAAACACGTACATGAATCCAGTCTTAGTTCTTGTGTATGTACATGCAAGCCCACCTACACACGAAAACACGTGCATAAATCCAGCCCTCAATTTTTCAAATGAATCATGAACAATCGAAATGAGCGAGATAAAGCTCCCAATAAATGCAACATGCGGACATTTATTCATCCAAGCTTACACTTGTCCCGCATATCAACCAAATCGAAGATACGTCGCATTTTAAGAAGTGATAAGACACTTACCAATCAAAGTAATAAAGTAACAAGAATGGTGTGACATGGGGGCACCGACATAGTACCCCAAGATTCATCCTAAATTTTCATTACTAAACATCAACGAACAAAATCGCTTTCGATGCTTTTCTTTTTTTAACCAATTGAAAAGGAATGCATGTTACTAGGATGGCTTGTGCTTATTGTTAAAATGAATGGACATTAAGTGTTCAAATTCTTAGAATTATTTAGATGTTTGAAACGATATGATTAATTATCTTCTCCTAGGACCCATTTAATCATTTGTATGATTTTATCTTATTTGTGAAGGAATTAGTAGTTCCACTACTTTGGAAAGAACACATCATTACCTATTTAACGCGCAATAGGAAAAAATCAAGGATAACTTCACTACCAATGTGTCCTCCAATATAACGGCGAAAGGCATAAATATTAGATGAAACAAAATTAAATCATACCTTCTCTAAGGCCGAGAAGTACTTCGAGGAAGATTCTGTTCAAAGACGCATGAGGGAATATCATATTATGTCAAATGCACGAAACCTCGGTTTCCAAGTCACTATTATCTCGCATATAACCTTCTAATTATTAGTACGCGTTTTGAAATATTTTAAAAGAGTTCTCAAAATATTTCAAAGCATTACTATAACCTTCTAATAATAAAAGAATTGTTCATTATATTTATAAATTTTTTATTAGCATCTAATAGAAATGTTCCCTCCCCTGCATACCTACCATATAAGGTTGTAAACCCAAATATACATTATGTTCATTTGTTTCTCTTTATTATAAATCATTATATCATATCATATCTAATATACATTCTGTTCATTTGTTTCTCTTTATAAGAAAACGAGACTATCACTCAAAACCACAGAGAAGAAGGTAAAGATGATGCGATATATACTTTAAGGATCCTAATAAGCTTTTTAAGAACTAGGGCCTAGTCAATTTTGTCTCAAATTGCCTAGGCCTCACCGTGCAATCATTGGTCAGGGTAATCTAAGACATCCAACACTATTAAAAACATGAATGAATAGATAGTTGAAATAGAAAATTATATCAATTCACACATACAACTAACAATGGCACAAACAAAGCTGCAATGTATAAGGATAACACCAATGTGGCAACCATTTGACAAGTTCAAAAAGAATCAACTAGATACAAGTAGTAAGCTTTTGCAAGTTCAAGCCTTAAAATGTATGCAGCCTAGCTAGCCACCTTTAAAACAAGATCCATCAACATTCTCTAAAGCATGGTTTCAAATATGAAATGATAAAGAGATTTAGAGACAATAATCAAATGTTGTATACAAATTTATTACAAAAGAAAGATATTAAAAATAGAATTGAGTTACCTTTCCAATATTAACACAAGTAGATGAATGACATTGCATAATCATATTGGTGTATCTTGAACCATTATCTCCAATGCCATGTAGCCAAACTATTGTGACTTGTGCCTCCCTTTAGGCCTGACTACATGAGCCCTTCCAAACTCGAATGATTGCATGCTACATGGACTTCCTGAAATATTTTTGATGCCATCACCATAAAAGAAGTCCAAATAATGAAACCAAGACCATTATCATTATATGAATGTTGAGCTTATAACCAAACCATTATAGACAAAACAATAAAAACATGAACTATGATGAAATACACATATATTTAAGAGAACATGTCCAATGCAAACCTATCTCAAACATAGAAAAACATAGCAATATTGAGCGAAACTAACTTAACTCATGGTTAGCCCACCAAAGCTCATATCAAAACAGATAGCATATGGCATATTTGCATCTACATCTAGAACAAGTACTTGCCCACCACAAAAATCGATAAAACAACTACAAAGCGACCCTAAGAGTAACAACGCATTAGAAAATCAGTCCACTCCTAAATATTGGGTAAAACTGAAAAACAGAGTAATAACGAATACAAGTATTTAAGTAGAAGAACTCTCTGAAGATAGTTTTATTCATAAACTGAGATTGCCTTTATATTGGCATTTGATCAAACCTCTAATAAGCGCAAATTGTGGACACATATCCAACGTGCTTTGACTTAACAACAAATCAGAAAATTAAGGAAATACAATCTGAGCTGAACTAGACTTATTCAACAAAAAATAGAGTAACTAAATTAGACTAAGTCCTACAAGCAACGACGTAAAATAACTAACAACTTTGAATCATATTTTCAATCCTAAAACAGAGCATATTGATCATATACTAAAGATTAACATGAGTTCCTACTTGATTTGGAATTCGATAAACCAATTCCACAAACTAAGGACACTCATACTAAGGATCTTAACGACTTAGTTATAACAATGAAATAGAAATTTGTGGAACATTCAATAGCCTACATGTTAGACACAAATAGAAACAAAACTTAAACAAATTACAAAATTTTCTATAAAGCACAAATAAAATATACAGACAAAGGGGTAGACTTAAATTGTTTACATGATTTATATTTCTATAATGGTTCCTAATAAATTCATAAGATTTATTATGGTTCCTAATAAAAAAAACTTATAAGTATCAAGTAAAAAATGAACCAAAAAATCTAACCTTTTTGGATGTTGTGAAAAAGAAATCATCATTCATCATCCTCGGTCGTTGAGTCATTGTGAGCGGCATCATCATCATCATCACATCATCTTGCCTTTTTTGTGCAAACTTGATCTCTCCATGAAACCCCTGTTCCATGCGTTGTAACCGTCCTTGCATTTCAAGCAATTGATCGCGATTTACGACGTGTCATTAAGCATCTTTAGTATCATTGCTTGCATCTCCTCGAATTCCTTATTGAATTGGTCAAATGGCTCATCATCTTTCAATATAGGACGAGAAGATCCAGCTTCATCATGTCTACGCATCTTAGACCCTGACGGTGTCCAGCCAAGACCAAATCTCCGGCCTTTATCATTTCGCTGCACAATCTCCAAATATAATTCTGTTTCATCAATTGGAGTGTCTGGCTGCAACTGTGAAAGCTCTGTGGTCCTTTCGTGTATAGCCGCCTGTATTAAGAATTTAAACATTGACAAGTCATATAAGTCATTGATACATATAATTAACAAAAAAGAGTTATGGTCAAGTAGTTTCTTACGGCAATCGCCTTTGCTCTCGGATCCAAGAAAGTAACGTTATCATGATTCCTTGTATGGAGATATAAACATAAATCCAAAGCAGTCGGCTTTCTACCGAGTTTCTTCTCCTATAAAATATGTTTAACTTAAATTTAAGTTTGAAACTTATATGAATCTAATGTATACATATGTATGTATGTATCTATGTATGTATGCCCCAAAACATACCAGTCTCAACGAATGCTCATAGATGGATATGGCTCCACCTCCGTGCACAGACGAACCCGAACCAGGTCCCCCCACCTCTGATCTTCGATTTCGGCTCGCTTGTTCGACTTTGCTTTATATTCGAGTAGACCGCATCTTCTTGTAATGCTCAAAAACCTCCAGAGATACATGTGCTGGTTTTGTCGGCTTCCTCACCATCTTACTAACAAAGTCATCATAACGAGTGGCAATCTGCCTGTCGTACAAACGTCTGACCATAGCATCATCTGATCGTCTCCAATCGAAATGAGTCTGTAGTAATAGAAAGTCAAGTCTTCAACATATGCTAAGTAAAAGAAACTTAATTTTCTTATTTAAAAATCTCTTACCGCCCAATCGTTAAAATATTGCTCCTTGATATGGTTGGGAACCGTATCCCAACAGTAGTCATCCTTATGTAAATCGAATTTATATATCCGCGTCATTTGCTTTGACACTTCGGATGACGGATGCAAGAAAGTACCACTACATTTTTACAAAAAAAAGTTAGACCAATACTATAGTAAGTTCATTAAACGTAAGTATATATACGTAATAATATTTCATTGACTTACAATTCTTTCGTAGTTTTTACGGTCAAAAACACCCGCCCGCGCCTCGGTCATCATTACTTCTACGTCTCGGGGCCCTAGCTGGCTCATCGTCTTGTTGTGATCTACGCGAGGCACCACTAATAGATGGCTCACTCGAAGGGTGGCTTGAAGTATTGGACGAATGTGATGCAGGCTCGACATGATCATGACTCCTCGATGGGGAGGCATGCATACTAGAGTCGAAGGAAGCAATCGGGACATGCTGGTAGTACTGCTGATGGGAGGGAGATGCGTGGGTAGATTCTCTAGAAGTAACGTGACCAGCGATAGGTGGAGGGAGTTGCGACACTAAAAAAGAGGAGTAAGCCTGTTGAGTGGTTGGATCATCATGACCAAATAAAGATGGCCCCGATTGCTGAAGGAGAGGGCCCTGGTGGGGGTGCTGCGCATAAGGCGGACGAGGATACTGTTGAAATAATTGTGATTGATGGTGTGAAAGCTATTGTTGGACAAAAAGTTGTTGAAGGTAAGCAAAATGCCGCTGAGCAAGCTATTGTCGAACGAGCTGCTCTTGACGCTGCTGAGACTCAACATCATTAGCGGGAGATCGTACTAGCGAACGATCCACGTCGCGAGATGGATGATCTCTGCGACCACCAGATCGTCTGCTGGATCGTCCACTAGATCCGTCCCCAGATGACGATGCATTATTTCTGTCTGACATGACTTTTTTAAGGTTCAAGAGTAAGTTAGAAACAAATGTAAATGTCATAATCAATTATTACGAAATGAACAAACAAATGTGTAACTAAATTTACTAATTAGGTTTGATTTTTTAAACCTACTTAAGTGAGTATGTCATGGTTCGTTGTCACTATTTTCACCAACCACTACTTTATTTATTCAAAAATGACTCCGTATAGAATGGTAAAGGCATATGGACAAGCTAATAGACTAATCAAGTCGAGTACAAAGTCCATAGTCTCATTCATAAAGTCTCTAATCCTAATAGCATGCTATTTAAAGCTCATTTACCATTAAAAACATCAAATGAAGACATAGAGCACACGAAATGATACAATGAAAGCATCAACAAAACAATATCGGGTATACTCGGCTTTTTCAAAGAGTAAAGATTATCAACAAATATCATTATATTAGAGTACAAAGGCACCATATAGTTACAAAGACGCAAAAATCAATAAGTAATAAAAGGAAATGAAATGGTGGGGGTTGAAAAATCTGATTATAGTGGATGTAGATCATCGAACGTATATATCGTGTGTCTTATTTCCATCTCTTCTACCCCCTTCTTGATTGCATAGCATTGTACGATAAACAAGTTCAAAGAGTAAAGATTATCAACAAATATCATTATATTAGAGTACAAAGGCACCATATAGTTACAAAGACTGCAAATCAATAAGTAATAAAAGGAAATGAAATGCAATTCAAAGTATCATCAGGTATACTCACTTTTTCACGCAGTATTCCTAGTCTAATAGGCCTCTCGTCACCCAAACTATCGCAAACGGACTCATATGGACTCATATATATCTCTCGAAGTTTGCTGGTGACAATCTAGGTTATATTAGATGTACTTAGTCTCTAAATTAAACGTTGATACTATCCGACACCAAAAAGACCCAAAAACATTTACACAAATGACCATTATGCAATTCAAAGTATCATCAGGTATACTCACTTTTATGCAAATAAGTGGATATGAGCATACCTTAAGGTTGATGCTTGATTGTATATAATTAGATCGCGTTCTTGATGATGAATAACCTCCTAAGGACTACAATTTCCAGCAAATAAAAGTCCCCAATAGCTCTGAATTTTTTTTTCATTTTTTTTATTGAAAACAACATGCAAATGTGAAGCAAAAAGGCTAGGAGTTTGTATTTATAGTTCTTGCCTTTCATCCAAATGTACAACCCCATCTCCATGACATCTAAGGGACCCTAAACACTCATATCAACCCACTCATACAAAGGTATGATGCAGTTCTATCGACGTCGACGCTGCTCCTCCGTGTGGCAAACCGGTCGTACTCTATTTCGACGTGGATTTCTCCGTGCTTGTACGTCCGACTGAGTTTGTTGAGCTCGATGACTCAACTGAACTTCTTCCTCGTGTTGGCTCGATTGACCTCTACTACCAGTGCTATCAAAGATAGGGGGTTGAACCATTCCAACATACTGACTTCCTGTATGTGGTACGGTGAAAGGAACATGAGGTGGCATGCCTAATAAGGGCCTGAATGAGCCATCTCCACTATATGGAATATTGTAGTTATAATATGGCGGAGTAAATGGACTTGGCATGTATTGAGGCAATGAACCATGCATTGAATGTGTAGGCATTCTATGGTCCATGTACGAAAATGATGGCCCATGAGCATATGGATCAAAATGATATGGATGAACACTTATGCTCGGTGTCCTAGGCAAAAACATATGAGCATCCGATTGCGTTGGGGCCGGCAAAGGAGAGTACCCATAAGAAGAAGGGCGGGTTAGAGGTGGCGAAGGAGAACGTCTGCTGCTCTCACCAATAGTCTCTAACGTTCTTGGTGTTGGACGAGTTGGAGGTGGTGGAGAAGAACGTCTACTGCTCTCACCCAGAGTTTGAGTCGTCGTTGTTTTTCTTCTCCTCCCTCTATCTGCTAGGCTTTGATCCTCTTCTTGTTGTTCTTCCTCTTCTTCTTGAGATGCTTCGTCATCTATGTCCGGCTCAACTACATTTTCATCATTCCACAAAGTACTCCTTTGCCGTTCATCCTCATCTAAAATTTTGATGCCTTCATGTAGAGCAACCATGCCTTGTTCGACCCCGTCATCAGTGAACACTCGCTCCAATTGACGCGCAAATGTAGACTAATATACAAAAAAATGCACTGTTTGGTTAACAATTTTAAATATGACTCATGACGATAACAACATTATAGTTTCAAAGTTACCGAGAATTCGCGCAGAGCCCCGTCATGTCCAATGTATCGCCTGGTGATAGATCTGTACCACCTCATGTACTCTTCATGATCATGTTCCCCTTCTTGTTGTATCGTGGCTATCGTATTACTACGATTTTCCCACAACTGTATATATCTTCTGTGATACACTGCCCAATTTTCTTGAGGGTGTCCTCTCAATTGGACGCGGTGCAGACGTGTGTCAAAATCACAGTGAGGTGGCACGACCTGTGTCAGCCCAAACTGTCTCATGACCCTTTCCGGTCTATGCCACTCAACTATATGGAAACAAATTAAAGGACACGTCGAACGCCAGCTCCCGTGACCTTGAGTACATAATTGTGGAAGTGACTCGATGACATCGTATATGGTTGCCACTCCATGGCATTCTCCCTCTGCGTGTCAAGTGCATCACGAAATGATGATATAACGTGTGTGGCAGTCCTAGTTACCGAAAATGCCACTATCCATCTGTATACAAAACAATAAATTTGTCGTAAATTAAAAAGACCCAATGAATTGTTAAAAATAACATGAGAAACATTTTTATTACCGATATCCCAAAGGAACGTCATTGGGCATGTCTACTTTATCACACGTTCGAGGTTGACCTCTAGGAACAGGCTTGCGCCTTGGTGCTATAAATGGAAATCTATCCCAGACCCATAGTTGTATAAGAATTGTCGCACCAGCGACCTCGTGCGCACCAGAGCGAGATCCACGACATAACTCCCTGTATAAATATGTCAAACATGCACTTCCCCAACTATATTGTCCAGCTGTTTGAAGGTCCTCGAGCAACGGAAGAAACATCAAATGAACATATTGATTCGACTTGTCGTGAACACACAACCACCAATAAGTTGTAGAATGTATGAACGAACATAACGTCGAACCATTTCCTCATTCTTTGTCATCCTCTATAGGTGGCACATTGTCTTCGAGCCATGAAACACGAACTCTATTCCCGAGAAGGTGAAGTGGTTCGTCTTGCACCAAGTAGTCTTTCGCACACCGCGAGATAGTCGACATCTCGTGCTTCCAGTCACGGGCATACCATTAATTGGTAACCCGAGCTGAATCTCAACGTCTTGGAGTGTTATCGTACACTCGCCGCAACGCATGTGGAAGGTATGTGTCTCTGGACGCCATCTCTCAATGAAAGCGGTGATCAAAGCCCAGTCAAGTCTAAAAAATCCTACGCGTGAAACACCATAAAAGCCACTAGATCGTAGGTAAGAGATCATTCGAGAATGGTAATTAATCTGTCGATCAACAACACCCAGTCTTCTTCGCACGCGCATTGTATCATGTACCTTACAATTAAAAAATATGTCGATATATATATATATATATATATATGTGTGTGTGTGTGTGTGTGTGTGTGTGTGTGTGTGTGTATTAAACGTTTTTGCATAAATATTATGCACATACATGTTAAATGTATATACCTGACCCCTCCAGACTTGCGATGACCTGTGTGTAGATTGGAGGCGTAGAAGAGAAGGATCAGATGGTCCTGGTTCCATGTGTACTCGCTACAACTGTGTGATTAGACAAATTGGTCGAGTAGTTTTAAAACTCACAACAAATCATTACTATGAGTTATAACATTAACAAATACGTATCTATTACTTTACGTAACATAAGGTTATACTATATTAATATAAATGTTATGAAATTATCAATCGACACCGTTTACAAACAAAATACAAATCCTCTCATTGGTTTGGATTGGGGGTTGGGGTTGAGATATGGATGGACAATTTTTTTTGTTATGTCCCTCTCGCACGACAAACGCCGCAACGGTTCCTCCTAGTAGGGACTCGACCACGATCTCTATTCGGACATGTTCTTCGTTTATGTCCTTCTTGATGACATATGCCACAGCGCAAGGTCCTCGAAACATTAGGAAGATCCATCTCATTTTGCCTTCGTGTTCCCTTTGGTCTCCCTCGGCCACGTCTACACCTAGTATCTGGTAAAATCTTCGTCGCAAAAGTCGGCCAATACTTCTCATCGCGGATGGCTTTGAATTGAGAGGAGTAGCATCGTGCGTACACGTCCATCCTGTAGTATTGCTCAATAAATTGTGTATAATCAATTCGAATATGAGTACATGCAGCTAACACGTGTGAGCAAGGGAAACCAAACGATTGCCATTTATTGCAGCTGCAATACCAGTTCCTCAGGATAACAATCTGTGTATTGTTGCCTTTATGCATACGATCGCCATGACGTCCAGTGAGCACCTCAAACTCACCAGTGTCGTGATTTATCAATTTCACGTAATGTCTCCTTGCAGATTGTTGATAATATGCAATTTTATCCATGGCATATCTCGTGTAATTGAGCCGTGCGATATTGCTTCATCGATTTCCTCCTTGCGTCGGTTGGTGTATGTCACCAACCTGTAGTAAATCATTTGAACCATTCTTGTTATCGGCAAGAATCGTGCCCTTTCAATACACCGTTAAAACATTCTACAATGGTAAGATAATGCCGTGTCGATAATATCGGCACGGTGAAAACACATATAGGATAACAAACATAACTACTATCGAATACATACCAACCCCGTTAGAATTCATCCATCCGTACCGCAGCCTCCATCATGCGATTGAGTCCGAGTTCCTTGGGAATGGCATTCACATATTGAAGACACGAGGACTTCCCGATGACAAATAAGCAAAACGCTCCATGCATGCATCAAATTTCCTCACTTGATGTTGACCAGGCGGCTCGAGATAGGATATTCTTCAACGAATCATTTTTGAAATGCGTGTTAAAATTACTTGGTCAAGTGTTGCGAGGCAATAACGATGGTATCCTCTTGGTGGACAAAAACCATTTGTTGGTGTGTTAACGACCTCGAGAATGCCGAGTGACGACGGAAAATAATACAAATACCATCTCTATCGGTCACGTGTTTGCGCAACATTCTCAAAAACCACCCCCACGAGTCGGTTGATTCGTTTTCCGTAACTGCAAATGCAACTAGAAGTAGATGTCCATTACCATCAATAGATAGGGCAATCATTAGCTTACCACTGTATTTGCCATACAAGAATGTCGCGTCAATCTGTAGAAGAGGCCTACAATGTTTGAACCCTTCGATTGATGCTTCGAATGCGAAGAACACACGACGAAATTGAGGATGCTCTGTCCTGATCTCATCTGCAGCCCATTGTCTATGTGACCACTCAATCTTCGTCCCTGGGCTCTTATTATGTACAGCCGCCAACCATCTTGGTAACGTAGCATATGACGCGTCCCAATCTCCGAATGCATTTGCAATTGCTTTCCTTTTAGCATCCCACATTCGCTTGTAGGGAACTTCATGTGAGTATTTTAGCTTAATCATTTCTTTCAAGGCCTTGATAGCAATTGCCTGATCTATTTCGACAACGCTTTGTATCTCACGTGCAAGCATGTTGGCGTCGAGTTGGGCATGACGTTTCTATGCTTAGGGATTTATACAAGCTAATGCGGCTCGTCTAACCGAGTGATCTCCCATAATTGTTTCTTCTTTCGCAAACAAGCACGGAGACGCCACATGCACCCAAACTTCCGGCGCACTTCTGCACTTCAATGCCCATAAGGTTGTAGTTGACTCCATAACAAGGTATTGACAAAAGTTGTTAACATGCCACAATTTTATGGCATGCTGCAAGTCTTTCTTATTGTCAAAGCACATTCCTCTTTCCAACTCAAAATTAGGCATGTCCCATCCAGTCGAATGATGAGAATGTTGGGTTGCAGTAGAATTAGCCACTTCCCAATCAATTTCATTATACACCGGCAATGGTTGGTAATCTTCTTCATCGCTTGCTTCTTCCATCCACTCCTCCTCGTCAATTGCAAATTGCTCATCATCTTGCAAGTTTTCCGCCCCTGGAGGTTCGTAGGTTGGGTCGTCTGTAACAACATTTATACTTTCCCAATTAACAGATGGCGCAAAGATCCTCGAGGGACATACGTCCTCGTCAATGTCGTTGTCGTGGTCCTCGTTACGGTCATCACTGGGGGCACTAATGTCATCATCAATCGAAGTAACAAATCTATCTTGCACAACATCACCTATAGGTGATTGCATACGTAATCTTTCCATCATTGATGCAGGGCATGTCATGCCCACATTTTCTTCTACCACTTGTGAATGTACAGTAGAATTTTGATAAGGCTCGATTGGCTCGAAGGTTAAATAAATATCTACCTTCGCGATAATGGTAGATTCGCCACTTGTTGACCACATCAACTCGAAGTGGGTCTCGTCTTGCAACGACACGGGGATAAAATATTGTGAACTGATGGATGAGTTATTACGTGACGATACGTCATCGTAATGAGAGTCTCGATGGACGAAATACCAAACGCGTTATACACGTGATCCATCAACTCATGTTTACTCGTTCCAAACTTAATAATCGTGGTCATTGATGGGGTCTGCATGTACTCGATGCCTTGCGAAACCTTAACAATTTCTCCAAATGCATAAAATTGAAACGGGATGTTCCTACCTTCCATGACCTACATAATTTACCGCATTGATAATGTAAAAAAGATTACATATATATCAAGCGAAGAAATGATCAAAATGAGGATTTGAGGCACGATAGTTTTTACTAAATATATCGTCTATAATGTTATTATTCTTAATCAGTGGTTATCGAAGCTTCAAGTGGTAAATAGTGAGTTCGAATATGATCAATTGCGGTCACAGTTAGCAAGTTAGCTACTTCCTTGCATGGTCGTGGCCAGAGAAGAGGGAGAAGAATGGACTGACGTATTTAAAGATGAGTAGTGGCATGATTTTTTCATTGTACGATGGTTGACCGAATAATTGGAAATAACTATATCCGGACGGGGCAGCGTCTATAGTCTACTGTCAGCACTAGAGAGTAGAGTGAGGACACTTGTGAATGCGAGATTACGTATTTTGTTACTGATGTTCACTACAAGAAATTCAACTTTTAATTACAAAACTTTCAATCACGAATATAAAAAGTGTAAGTAAAAGTCCATATTTGCTTATGACTCTTAAGTTTGTAAAAAAATTAATAAAATTGTAACTAAAAGTATTGTTTGTACTTATGACTCATGAGTTCTAAGCAAAAGCTAATAATTATTAAGTAAATATCGACCCAATTCGGCAATAGTTTTTAGTGAGTAATATAATTTCTTTTACTCACAAAAATATATTTATATAAACTACTTTTGTTCGCAAGTAAAAATACTAACGTTTGCTTATGAATCTTAGAGGAAAGTAATATGTATAGCTTTGTAAGTAAATATGTATTTTTACTTACAATATATATACTCAATAAAAGGGAAACTACCAAACTAAAAAAAAGAAGAAAAAGAAGAATAAAAGTAATTAACAAATTAAGCTGTCACTAAAAAGGGACGAAACAGTAATGTAATATTAAATTTTGAATTTTGTCTTTTGTACAAGTAAATCTAAAATAAATAAAAGATAGGCACAAAAAAATATCAAAAATAAGAAGATAGGCACAAAAAAGATAACGATCTTGCTACGTACTTGAACACGGACGTGGGAACACACACCCGAACCCCCACATCCTACCCCCAATGCACACACGTTGTTTCAAAAGATAATAAGTTAAAAACCCAACAATTTCTCTCCCTATCTCTTAGCCTCACGGTCGTATCTCTCACGTTGACCTCACAACTAATTTCTATTTCATCACGTCGCAAATCATCAAAGAGTTCATCTTGACATTATCGCGCCTTGCACTTCATCTCGATTCTGCATCGTCTCTTAATTTCATGGGTTCATCCATGTCAGTACATGCAATCTCTACAAAGGTTTTGATTTGCATTTCACCTACATTTGTTGATTAATCCTAATGCATTCTATACGTTTCAACTTATTTTCTTCATATTAATTGGGTGCATGTAAGATGCATGAGCCTATTGCAAAGTCGCTACAAGCTTCAAACATCCAATGGCTTTTTTGAAGGTTGTATTCAATTTTTTTAATTTCTTTAATTTTTTTAATGAAGAAAATTATAAATGAATTTTAAACTGTCTAACTTTATTTTTTCTTCTCTTTCTAGTTGTTGGTTGAATGAGCTTTGGAACATTGTTTGGTTACCCACTAAATCTACTCTAGCTAGCTTTGGGCTCCCGAATAAGACAAAGTTTGTCAAATTGATGAAAAAGCGATCAGAACAATAATCAAGAATAAATAAGCGTATTTTATTTAAGTTTAACTGTATTTTATTTAAGTTCTCTAACTCATTAAATTTTTTATACCAAAACGAAACTCATTAAATTAACGTGAAAAAATAATGAAAGGCACAAAAATTAAACAAAATAATATTTAAATAAAAAATGTAGTTATATTAATGAATATTATTGAAAACGAATAAAAATTTTATTAATAGATATTATACACTTTTACTTATGATGGTGAGTTCGCAAGTCAAAAAGGATCTCTTTACTTACAATTAAGTTTGTAAGTGTAAACTTTTACCGACGACTCTATTCTTACGATGTTTTTACCAACGACATTTTGTAAGTAAAAACTTTTACTTACAATTTTAACACTTTTACTTACAAATTAAATTTGTAAGTAAAAGATTTTTCCTTCTTGTCGTTGTTGGAGATGGTGAGGCGACTAATAGTGTATACACCGGACACTACATTAATACTAACTTGTAATTGATATCTTGTCGCAATAATCAAACATTGATAATAAATAACACAGATAATATTTATCTTTGGGTCGATTTGCCACTCACTTGTAAAATGTGCCAAATAATTATCATGCATTTATCACTACACACAATAAACTACGACCACCACTACAAAAAAAATTAATTTTTCTATAGGGTTTAATATTTGTAATATTTTGTTAACTATGATGTTCACATTCTTTACTAACTATTTAAAAATAAAATATTTAAATTACACACACCATGCAATAAACACATTTTCTTAAAAAAATCTATTACACTATAAATATATTAAATAAATAAATAAATAAATTTTTGTTCTTACTATTTTTCTTCCGGTTTGTTCTTCAATTTAATATTCCTTTACCTACAAAAAAAAAGATTAATATTCCCTGTGAAAAAAAAAATAGTTATTTTATTGAAATGAAAACTAAACAACAACAAAATATTTATAAAAAGAATAATTAAAAATATCGGTTCTCCCCAACATAGAATCGTTTGCTAAATACATCAAAACAAACACTCTCTCACGCCCTCTCTCTCTCTCTAAGCCTAACATACTCAACCCAATCCCAAACCCAAACCCACACACTACTCTTTCTCTTTTGTTCACACTCTCTTCCCCTCTCTCTCACCCTCTCTCTCACTCTCTCTCTCTCTCTCTCTCTCTCTCTCTCTCTCTCTCTCTCTCTCTCTCTCTCCTCTCTCTCGACACACTCTCACACTCTCCCCCTCTCTCACTATCTCGACCTCTCTCTCTCTCACCACCTCTCACTCTCTCACTCTCTCTCACTATCACGTCCTCTCTCTCTCTCTCTCTCTCACTATCTCGTCCTCTCTCTCTCACAAACCACCTCTCAACCTCTCACTCTCTCTCACAAACTCTCCCCCTCTCTCTCTCTCGCGGCACTCTCACCCTCCTCTCTCTCTCTCTCTCACGCCACCTCTCACCCCCTCTCTCACACTCTCACACGGCACCTCACCCCTCTCTCTCACACTCTCTACCTTTCTCTCTTTCTTTCTCGGCAAACTCTCACCCTACATGTCACTCCTTACGTCTCTCTCTCGCGACACCTCTAGCACCTCTCTCTCTCTCACACTCTCTCCTCTCCTCGCTATTCCCTCTCTCTCTCTCGGCTCACAAACTCAACCCAAACACACACACTTCCACTTACACCTTCTTCGCTTTCGCCGTCGCCGTCGCGTCGTGCCATCGCGTCACCGCGCGTCGATCGCGCGTTGCCTCTCTCGATCTCCCACACACTCTTTCTCTCGATCTCCCTCACACTCTCTCTACACTTTCTTCCTCTCTCTTCTCACTGCTCCTCAGTTACTCTATCCCTCTCTTATCACGAAAACCTCACTGCCTCTCTCCCTCTCCCTATTTTAAATCTCCCCACCATCCCCAACCAACATTCAACGCGCCATTGATGACCCTAGGTTGTCGATAGGGGTTGTAGGGGGCGATGGTTGCAGAGATTCTCTGCAATGCGTTCACGCGTGGTGTACACACCCGTGAACTCGTGTACCACGCATGCATGCGTGGTCGGTCTCGCATCCCACCCACGAATACATGCATACATGCATCCATGCATGCATGCATGTACGCATGCATGCATGCATACATGCATGTGGTCGATTGGTCATGCATGCATGGTCGCATGCATGCATGCTTCCATGTGCATGCAGTGCATGCATGCGTGGTATCATATGGTGGAGCGTGGTATCCATATGGTGGAACGTGGGAGACGTGTGGCGTAACGTGGGAGACGTGAGGTGGCGCGAGGTAGTGGTGAGGTGGCACACGAATGGCACATTTCCGAAACGCGACATTCGTGATGCGTGGTGATGTGGATAGAATGGCGCCTCTTGTAGAGGCGCCATTTGTATGTGTGGTGCTGAGGTGGATAGAATGGCGCCTCTACAAGAGGCGCCATTTGTATGTGTGTTTCTACGTCACCCCAATTTCGCATTTTGAAAACACGATATACATCAATTAAAGAATAAAAAAGTAAATCAATATAATTTACGAATTTTAAAAAAAACAACCGTACGGATGTAATTTTTTCGGACCCATAAACTTTCGGTGAACGTAAGTGCTTTTAGCCCCTAAACTAAAAAATTTGGAGGATTTTAACCCACCATCTAACTTTCTATCATCTCACTATTTTCTTTGTTATGTGGTGATGAGTTGGACAAAGAATGGGGTCCACATTAACAATATTCTTTGACCAAACATGTCAACTTTCTAATAGAACATTATTTTTTTGAGGAAATTATAATGACATTATTTGCAAAAAAATCATTCATATTAACACTATTTTTTTTACATAAAAAAGAAAAAATTTGCATAATTTTAATAGTCATTTAACTCTATTTTTTATTTCAAGAATCACGTGATTTTCGTTTAACTCTTTTGAGGAATTAATATTTTTACTTGTGTTAAATTATGAATCATCAAAAAAATTTACCGGTGTTATAATTTAAATATTAATAAATAATAATAAATCATCCCTTCATTTATTTTTTGTTTTTTTATTTTTTTTTGTAAAAGATTTTTTTTAATTCATAAATATTATTTTATGTAAAAGATTATTAATGGATTGATAAGTACATATTATGGCAATCCCATCCTAATTTCTTATTTGTTTATTTTTTTAACACCATCCATTATTTAACTAATGAATTAATCAAAATCTTAAATTAAAAATACCCTAACTTTTAGCTTCCTTCTCATTGAAAAAATTAATAATTACTTTTTTAAGTAAGAAAAAATAGTGTTAATATGAATGTATTTTTGCAAATGATGTTCATTGGAAAGATGCGTGGAATCCTTGGATAAGAATTAACGTTGTTAATGTGGGCCCCACCCTTTGTCCAACTAATCACCACATCTATATATATAATGAAGATGAAAAGATAGAAGGTGACTTAAAATCCTCCAAATATTTTAGTTTAAGGGCTAAAGCTACCTACATTCATTTCGAGGGCTATATCCCTTTCCACCCAAAGTTTAAGGGTTCAAATCCCCCTTTCCCTGTAACATCGGATCGCCTAAATAGACACTTGTCAATTTAGCTCGATACACTCAAAACATCATAAATGGGCTAAAAAATAAAGTATACGCGCCCAAAGTGGGTTAGATTATCATTTCCCTTTTAGATATTAGTGAAGGCCTTGAAGTAGACTTGGGCGCGACTAAGCTATATTAGCTGCTTTAATTTTGATAAGAATGAACTTTGATCAGGATTGTAAGGATTTGTTAATGGACATAAGATTCTATCGAGTATGTTTTGTTCGTAGATTAGCGAACTCTGCAGCCCATACTATAGCTAGGGAAACAAGTTCTTTGTCTAAATTTTCGCGAGTGGTGTTATGTACCTTCTTTCCTGGTAGATGTACTCACAAATGATTTGAAATAAATACATTTGATTGGTCCTAAAAAATGATAAGAAAGAAATCAAATCATCAACCTCAACTTGACTCCAATGAGTTTCAAACTATCAACCTCTTATATAAGTAATTCCATACCAGACCATCGTGCTACCACTTGATCGATGTTTTAATTAGAAAAAAGAAGATTTTATTTTTTTCAAAGAAAGAACAAATATTTGTATTTGTTATATATGTATGTACACTCTTCATGTTACTTAACCTTATGTATTCTATTTAGTACGAATCCACATACAAGGTTGCTTTGGGCTGTAGCCCAGGGCAACTTATATGTGGCCCCTTCTATTATTTTGAGGATTGTTAAAGAAACCCATTAGGTAGCTAGTAAGTTCTTATATGTGTATTGTGATCCCATGATGTATGTTAGAGTCTGTTAAACAAATCCCGTGAAAGTGTCGTGTTCACATGTGATGTGTGTATGATTGTTAAATAAGTGAACAAGTTGATGCTTGAGATTACAAGCCCTTTGTATTTAAGAACAAATGTAACACACAATGTTCAGTTATGTAATGAAATTCTTATTTGATGAAGCTCTCAAATCTTGATTGTGTTCTTGTGTAGATATCTATCAAGGATCAATTGAAAAATAAGAGAAAATACCTAGCGGATAGCTCACCCTTTAAAATAATGTGTAGATTGTCGTTAGTCTAGCCCAGGGGAGCTTAAAATCCTGGCTGTGCCCCTATTATCTACGTTTACCTGTTATGCTCATGTAACTTGCGCCCTTTGATTTTATCCTCATTAGAGCATCTCCAATGGTAATGTGGATTTAAACCATGGATTGGTGCCTTGTCATGAATGTGGGGAGGATGTTTATCCTATGTGGCATTAAATGGACATTCAAATTTCAAAATGATCTCCAATGGTAATGTGAATTTAGGCCATGGATTGTGACTTTTTGACTTTATATAACAAACAATTGATGATGTGGCAATAGATCACAATGTCTAGAAGTAGACATTGCGGTAGACATCCTCTACTTTGATTCCTTGCCATATAGGATAGACATCCACAATCCATAGTCCCATTGGAGAGCACTTTTTGGGTCAGATGTGGATTGTATCATAGGTGGATCTCTTTCTACCCCAATCCATAGTCTCATTGAAGATGCTCTTATTTAATAACCAATGGCTCGCATAAAATGACGATCTTTTATAAAGTTCACGTCCAGTTGAGTGAAAAGCTTTATCAATTTTTTTGAGCCCGACTAAGTGCACCCCAGAAAAAATTAAACTTAAAAAAAGGTCAATCCTACTACAAAATGACCCTTATGCCCCTCGTTGTGATTAGTGCCCACTGTTGGTGTTTGGAGTTCATACGCAGCGGAGATTACAAAACAATTTTGAGAAAAACCCCAACAAGATCCGAATCTGATTCCATTAAAACACGTTTAAACTATAAAAACTTAATCATACCTCAGTCGCAATGCACCTTTCTGAAGGTTAATCGATCTCTAAAGCGCTGCCAACGACGAACGCCCTCTATCAGTAGTCCACACACGAACGACGACCAAGATTTGAAGTGCTAGCTTCGAGAGATTACCAAACCTTTTTGTTTCTCTCCAAAACTATCCAGAGCATACCAAAAACCCTAAGTTATTTCTTAAAACGAAAATAGAGTTTCGGCCCTTTTTTAATCTCTCGTACTTGTATTCTAACTCAAAGCGTCTATTTATACAACCCTTGTATATAGACGGTTAAGTAAATTACACATATACCCCTACTTAAAGAAGTATAAGTGTAATACACTACAAGGACGTTTCTGTCATGAATTTTATCATATAAAATTCATTTTTCTGAACCATCTTAAAATCTCACAAAACCATTCTTAGTGTGGACCCAATAGGCTCATACAACATTGGCAGTATACCAAAACACATTTTGGTATACAAATTATAAGTGGCCTCTCGCAAGACATTATGACTACCTAAGTTGTACGAATATCAAATCGATACAACCTAATCAATAGTGTATATATAACATCCTTTTGTCACACGAAATTCTTTTGATCAAACATAAGGCATGGAATTGTCATCCAATATGTTCAACCGTACTAGTCTCGATCTCTAGGCAGACTGAAAACATCCAAGTGACATTGATCAATATCAATTCACTTAGACTAGGCCTTTTAACAGTCTAACACATCGAGGGATCCACTGGATATCTCTCTCTATATGAGAGGGACAAATTCTATCTCGATTACACAACTTCACTACATTATTCACACAGTAACCAATTACAACCTTTATAATCATCCGGTTAAAGACAACGTTTGATTGTGTCAAATCACTGTATTCCTAATGTTGAAGTCGCTGGTAATCTCATGTCAGATGACTGAATAATATACATATCATGAGAAACAACTATGACTTAATCAATGTGATGTTCTCATAGCGGGTTGGTCCAGTACTTTGTTTCCTAAGAAGTACTCATGATCTTGATTCGTATTCCTATACGTATGATCATCGTATGATCATTAATCAAAACTCACACTAGTCTTAATTCATTATAGTTCCCAGTATAATAATCGACTAAGGACATTTAAGATATTTCTATAAATACCCATGGATCTTATTATAATGTAAACATGCAAATCAATTATAATAAACAGCAAATGAAATCATCTATTTTATTAACTAAAATGTATTCATAAAGACTATTAATGGATTGACCTAGGGTACATTTCCCAACATCTCCCACTTACTCTATGTCCAATCATTCATGCATCTAATGCCTAATGATCTAATATGACCATCATGTTTCGCTTGTGGAAGAGCCTTTGTTAATGGATCCGCAATGTTGTCTTTAGTAGGTACTTTGCAAATCTTAACGTCTCTCCTCTCAATGATTTCTCTGATGAGATGAAAACGCCTGAGTATATGTTTGGATCTGTGGTGTGATCTAGGTTCCTTGGCCTGTGCTATTGCCTCGTTATTGTCACAATACAAACAAACAGGGTTAGCAATACTTGGAACCACATCTAACTCAGAAATGAACTTTTTGATCCAAATCGCCCTCTTTTCTTTGCATCGACGCCGCAATATACTCACTTCATTGTAGAATCTGCGCATACGCCTCTTGCTTCGAACTTTTCCACTTCTTTTCCCCATTCAAAGTAAACATATATCCAGACTGCGATCTAAAATCATCTATATCAGTTTGAAAACTTGCATATGTGTAACCATTTACAACTAGATCATTTTCAAAACCTCCATAGACCAAGAACACTTCCTTAGTCCTTCTTAAGTACTTAAGGATGTTCTTTACTGCTATCCAGTGACTCTCACCTAGATCTGACTGATATCTGCTTGTAGTGCTCAAAGCATATGATACATCAGGCCGAGTGCATAGCATGGCTTACATGATAGATCCAATAGTAGATGCATATGAAATCTTATTCATACGGTCTCGCTCATCATTTGTCTTAGGACATTGAGTTTTGTTGAGACTTATACCATGAGACATTGGCAACAATCCTCTTTTAGAGTCTTGCAAACTGAACCTATTCAGCACCTTGTCTATGTAAGCACTCTGACTTAGACCGATTAGTCTCTTAGATCTATCCCTATAGATCCTTATTCCTAGGATATAGGCTGCATCTCCCAAGTCTTTCATTGAGAAACACTTCCCTAACCAAGACTTGACACTCTGCAATGTTGGGATGTCATTTCCAATGAGTAATATATCATCAACATATAATACCAGAAAAACAACTACACTCCCACTGACCTTCTTGTATACACAAGGCTCATCTTCGTTCTTAACAAAACCAAAATCCTTGATTGCTTCATCAAAACGAAGATTCCAACTCCGAGAAGCTTGCTTTAATCCATAAATGGATCTTTGAAGCTTGCATACCTTCCTAAAATTCTCAAGATGTACAATACCTTCAGGTTGTGTCATATACACGTCCTCAAGCAGCTTTCCATTAAGAAATGTTGTTTTTATATCCATTTGACATATCTCATAGTCATAATATGCAGCAATGACAATTAAAATTCTTATGGATTTAAGCATGGCTACTGGCGAAAAAGTTTCATCATAATCAACACCTTGAGTCTGCCTGAAACCTTTTGCTACAAGTCTTGCTTTGAAAGTATGCACTTTGCCATCCATGTTAGTTTTCTTCTTGAAAACCCATTTACATCCAATGGTCTTACCACCTTCAGGTAAATCAACCAAGTACCAAACTTAGTTATCATACATGGATTGCATCTCAGAATTCATGGCACTTAGTCATATATCTGAGTCTGGTCCAGACATAGCCTCCTGATAAGTGGTGGGCTCATTTTGATCCATAAACAACACATCATGACTATCAGTAATGAGAAATCCAAATCTCTCTGGCTCATGTCTTACCCTACCAGATTTACGTGGGCCTTGTGTCACTTGCGGAGGTTCAACTGGTTCAGAACTTTGTTGAACTTCCAGTAGCGGTTCAGTGTTTATCTGTGATTCTTGAACTTCTTCAAGATTTACTTTTCTTCCATTAGTGTCTTTTGAAATAAACTATTTTTCCATAAAGGCACCATACCGAGCAACAAACACTTTGTTCTCAGCGGGATTATAAAAGTAATATCCTTTTATGTCCTTAGGATACCCCACAAATAAACACTTATCAGATTTAGATGTTAGTTTTTCTGAGACTTGTCACTTTACGTAAGCCTTACAACCCCAAATCTTAAGAAAAGACAAACTAGGTCTCTTCCCGTACCATATCTCATATGGTGTTTTATCAACCGCTTTAGAAGGAACTCGATTTAGAGTGAAAGCTGTAGTTTGTAATGCATACCCCCAAAAGGATAATGGAAGATCTGCATGACTCATCATAGATCAAACCATATCTAATAAGGTTCGATTTCTCCTTTCAGAAACTCCATTCCATTGTGGAGTTGCTGGTGGAGTTAATTGCGAGATAATCCTACAATTTCTAAGATGATCATCAAATTCTTGGCTTAAATACTCACCACCTCGATCTGATCGAAGTGTTTTGATAGTTTTACCAAGTTGATTCTACACTTCATTTTGAAATGTTCGAAACATCTCAAATGATTCAGCTTTATGTTTCATAAGATATACATAACTATATCTACTGAAATCATCAGTAAATGTAATGAAATACTGATAACCTCTTCTAGCCATTGTGTTTATAGGACTACACACATCAGTATGTATTAGACCTAATAAATCACTTGCCCTTTCACTATGTCCAGTAAAGGGACTTTTAGTCATCTTGCCTAGTAAACAAGATATGCACGTTTCATATGATTCCAAATCAAATGAATCTAGAAGTCCATCTTTATGGAGCTTCGTTATGCGTTTCTCATTTATGTGGCCGAGACGACAATGCCAAAGATAGGTTTGATTCAAATCATTTGACTTGAATCTCTTTGTATTTATGTTAAAGACTGGAGTATCAGTGGACCTTTTCATGCTTAGAATGTAAAGACCATCATACAAATCAGCATTTGCATAAAAAATGCCTTTACGAGAAATTAAACATCTATTATTTGCAATAATAAAATCAAAACCATCCATATCCAAACATGAAACAGAAATGATGTTTCTGCTTAAAGCAGACACATAATAACAATTATTTAAAGTTAAAATAAGTCCACTAGATAAGACTAAGTCATATGATCCAA
This sequence comes from Stephania japonica, assembly GCA_039657345.1. Lineage (NCBI taxonomy): Eukaryota > Viridiplantae > Streptophyta > Magnoliopsida > Ranunculales > Menispermaceae > Stephania > Stephania japonica. Next base: position 42,894,825 of record CM077559.1, read on the forward strand.
CAGCCAGGGCAGTAACTCTTGCTCCATTCCCTACGCGCAGGATGACTTCTTCTTTTTTTAGCTTCCTACTTCTGGTGAGTTCCTGCACATTTATACAAATGTGAGATCCACATCCGATATCCAATACCCAGGAATCACTAGTAGATAAATTAATTTCAATAACATAAATACCTGAGGTGGTAGTCGCACTACCCTTTTTCTTCTTTAGATCTTCCAAATAGAGTTTGCAATTTTTGAACCAATGTCCAGGTGCATGACAGAAATGACAATTTCCTTCCTTTTCCTTTTGGTGCTTTGAAGCAGGAACAGGCTGGGGCTTGACTTGTTCCACAGGGTTTGCGATAAGTGCAGCAGTAGCCTTGGCAACTTTAGCCTTGCTTTTTCCTTTCTTCTTCATTCCCTTTCTCTTTTGGACCATCAACACATTACTAGAGGGTTTCTTGATATTTTGTTCAACAGTTTTGAGCATCAAATGCAACTCTAAAATTGATTTCTCCATATTATTCATATTGTAGTTCATCACAAATTGTGAGCAACTCTCCGGTAATGAATTTAGGATCAAATCCGTAGCCAACTCTTGGCTTATGGGAAATCCAAGTCTATCAATTTAGTCAACATAGCCCTTCATCTTCAGAACATGAGGACTAACTTATGCACCCTCAGTCATCTTACAAGAATGCAGGTTCTTGACTGTCTCGAACCTTTCTTGCCTAGCTTGCTGTTGGAACATTTCCTTCAACATTACAGCCATGTCGTAGGCTTCCATTAGTTCCATGTCCTTCTGAAGTTCAGGAACCATAGTTGCCAACATAATACATGCAACATCAGTGGAATCGTTGACATGCTTATTATGCGCATCCTTCACAGCTTTCGAAGCATTGGCTGGTGGGTCCTCAGGGATCGGAGCATCCAGAACATACAACTTGCGTTCATGCTTGAGAACGATTCTCAAGTTTCTGAACCAGTCAAGAAAGTTAGTCCCAGATAGCTTATCCTTCTCAAGGATAGATCGCAGTGATAGGGGATTATTGTTACTTGAGAGACCATTGATTTACAATAAAGATTATGCAGAGTTTATTTTAGTATAGAAGAATAGACTCTCATTAAATTAACAACCTTCCTAAACATATTGTTTATTTAGGGGACTTAAATCCATATTTCACCTAATTCTATGACAGCTATGGCATGAAACACAGAACTATATTATTTAGGTAGGTAACAGTTACCAATTACATCTTATGTAATTTTAGATACTTTTATGAGATACAGGACATCTTATGTCTTAGCATGTTTTTATCTCATCATATACCTAAAGCCCAAAACTATTTTGATAACTTTATTAAGTCAGACCGATTTAAACATTTAGGTAACTCTTACCAAACTTATCTCACCAAGATAACACAATACACCCAGCTATGGCTGAAACTATATTAGTGCGATCGAGGCCTTGATAAGTGTTTAAAATTGGATGGCACAAGACTTAAGATTTAATAGAGGGATTTTGTTCAGTTTTAGTGATTTTAAGTAAACAATGAAATATCATATATTTTATTGATTTGTAGAACCACTAAACAATTTAGGAAATTTTTATGCTATTCACTAATAGAAGAATTTTCGTACGCTGACCGGTCAGCGGAAGGGGGTACAGGGGGTAACGCCCCCTCTTTTTTTTTTTTTAGAAGACGAATCTCAATTCCGAAAATTGAGATTCGCTATGGAAAATCATATTTTTCGCTGATTTTACTATACTAAATTTACCCCTTAATTTATCCAAAATTAAGTTAATTAAAACGTTTTTAATTAACTCGGGTCCACATCTAACTAATCATCTTATCCTAATCCAATTAGGACTTTAGATATTTGAATCTTAGCATATCACCAATAACAAACTTCTCCATATTTATCTCCTATCCAATAGGGATAATGAAACTGATTTTGCATATATCTCATAATCTAATTTGTTATCTATTTTTATCAAATAGAAACTTCATAACAAAATAGATATAACAAGATAAATAAATAATTTCGAAAATTAATTATTTATTTTGGATTTAAGATATTTGAATCCTGGTATATCACCAATAACAAGATTCTTGATATTTATCTCCTATTCTAATTTGTTATCTATCTTAATCAAATAGAAACTTCATAACAAAATAGATATAACAAGATAAAAAAATAATTTCGAAAATTAATTATTTGCAATTTCGAACTTCATCCAAATAATCACAAATATGTAGTTGAATCATGAACTATTATCTCAATTGAACCTAATCATATTAGTTTCGAATTAACATTCAGACTTATACAATTTAAGAAACTTAAACTAATGTAACATAAATATGCATACTGAATTACAGAGATTTCATCCATGCATCAATACACGAAAATAAAGATTATACCTAATGGTGTCATGGATTACAGAATACGAAATTCAATTCATTAAAATTATTCAAATTAACCTAACATGGTTACTTGCATGTACGAAACTGATTTCAATTAAATCACGAATATATGTATCATATACACAAAACATGATAATAAATCCCATAGAAAACTTATGTATATCGCATAAACATCAACTATTAACATGTTTTCAATCATACATCATAAGAAAACATGCAATGAGTTTAATGGAATCAAACTCGAAGGCTCTGATACCACCGTTGGTGTTTGGGGTTCATACGCAGCGAAGATTACAAAACAATTTTGAGAAAAATCCCAACAAGATCCGAATCTGATTCCATTAAAACACGTTTAAACTATAAAAACTTAATCATACCTCAGTCGCAATGTACCTTTCTGAAGGTTAATCGATCTCTAAAGCGCTGCCAACGACGAACGCCCTCTATTAGCAGTTCACACACGAACGGTAACTAAGATTTGAAGTGCTAGCTTCGAGAGATTACCAAACCTTTTTGTTTCTCTCCAAAACGATCCAGAGCATACCAAAAACCCTAAGTCGTTTCTTAAAACGAAAATAGAGTTTCAAACCCTTTTTTAATCTCTCGTACTTGTATTCTAACTCAAAATGTCTATTTATACAACCCTTGTATATAGACGGTTAAGAAAATTACACATATACCCCTACTTAAAGAAGTATAAGTGTAATACACTACAAGGACGTTTCTGTCATGAATTTTATCATATAAAATTCATTTTTCTGAACCATCTTAAAATCTCGTAAAACCATTCTTAGTGTGTGACCCAATAGGCTCATACAACATTGGCAGTATACCAAAACACATTTTGGTATACAAATCATAAGTGGCCTCTTGCAAGACATTATGACTACCCAAGTTATACGAATATCAAATCGATACAACGTAATCAATAGTGTATATATAACATCCTTTTGTCACACGAAATCCTTTTGATCAAACGTAAGGCATGGAATTGTCATCTAATATGTTCAACCGTACTAGTCTCGATCTCTAGGTAGACTGATAACATCTAAGTGACATTGATCAATATCAATTCACTTAGACTAGGCCTTTTAACAGTCTAACACATCGAGGGATCCACTGGATATCTCTATCTATATGAGAGGGACAAATTCTATCTCGATTACACAACTTCACTACATTATTCACACAGTAACCAATTACAACCTTTATAATCGTCCGGTTAAAGACAACGTTTGATTGTGTCAAATCATTGTATTCCTAATGTTGAAGTCTCTAGTAATCTCAAGTCAGAGGACTGAATAATATACATATCATGAGAAACAACTATGACTTAATCCATGTGATGTTCTCATAGCGGGTCGGTCCAGTACTTTGTTTCCTAACAAGTACTCATGATCTTGATTCATATTCCTATACGTATGATCATCGTATGATCATCAATCAAGACTCACACTAGTCTTAATTCATTATAGTTCCCAGTATAATAATCGACTAAGGACATTTAGGATATTTCTATAAATACCCATGGATCTTATTATAATGTAAACATGCAAATCGATTATAATAAACAACAAATGAAATCATCTATTTTATTAACTAAAATGTATTCATAAAGACTATTAATGGATTGACCTAGGGCACATTTCCCAACATCCACTACATTTTTCTCTCGTTTTATGCACCTCATCCCTCCAGACACTCTTCTTGCGATTCTCCACACACTCTCTTCTTGCGATTCTCCACACACACTTTTCTTGCGATTTGCAGGCATTATCGAGTGGTTCGACCTTGCAGGTCAGAATCTCATGTTGGAGAGTCGATCAGATCCCACCGAACTTATAGTTGGAGAGTCGGTCACAGCCTGCTGAACCTTTCATTGAAGATTTGGTTGGAACCCACCAAACCTTTAGGTCAACAATTGTCAACTAAATCTCATCAATGAGGTTTGGTTGGACAACATCGATCCTAGAGGATAAGTCTCAACCATTTGTTATCGAACCTAAAATAGATGTCTGGACTTAGGTTTTAGAGTTGAGTGTTTCGGTTCGGATGAAGGGGTATTTTAGTCAAAATGTGGGTTGCACTTATAAATTAAAATTTGAATTTGAGGTGCCACGCATAATCGGGTGCACTTAATAACGAAATTCATTGAAATCTAAATTAAAATTGTATACAACAAAATTCATCAAAGTCCTTCAAAATTATGGAATTTTCAAATTGAATACACCCTCGGTTTAAATGTGCAGATTTTTGTACGTTTTGCATGCAATATATGAAAAACTTAATTTCCAACATTTTGTAATTGTTTGACCTCCGATAAACAAAGTACTCACACAACGATTAAAAAAATTGATGGAACTAAAAGAAAAATATTGTTGGACAATAAAATTTTCTCTTCAAACTGCTCCTCTTTTAGCCCAAGGTTAGGTTCGTTCTTGGTACCTAGGAAAAGATATACTCCTTCCGTTCCATATTATCTATCACATTAGGAGCTCATTTTTGTGTTCCACGATATGTATCACATTAAGAAATCAAGAAAACATTAAATGCACTATTTTCAATTCTAATCCCATTGTATTTAGTTAATGACACTACCAATCACTTTTTTTTTATATAATACGTATAATAAATAAAGTCATATATGGGAAGGTAATATAGTCTTGTTATAAATTTTAATGGTAATTAATCATCACCTTAATTCTTGTGCATAAGTCAAAATGTGATAGATAATATGGAACGGAGGGAGTAGTAAATAAGTTTAATTAGTAAAAATGATACAATCATAATATTAAAAAAAAGGTAACTTTGAAACGTAAAACCCTAATAAACCATAGCGATAAGTAACTTGATTAGTTCCCCCATTAAGCGAGGTCTCAATTTGAGTCTCTTAAATGAAAAATGACCACATCTTTATGGAGTAGCTGCACCTATGATGGCCCCAGTTCCACAACCTAAGCTGGGCCTCACCCGGTCTAAGTGTACGTAGACTCTGAGTCAACGCTCGCGTAGTCAACACAAGCCTAGTTAGCCTTCCTAACAATTATCCAATACAATGCAGAAGAATTTAAACATTTAAGTTGAGTTATTCTAATTTATCAGTTATCAAAATTTTAACGGAAGCAAGTTAATTGAAATAAAATGAATAACCCTAAGCCAAATAGTCAGGACAACCTAGAGTGTGGAAACCTTGCATAAACATAGTCAACATGTATATACAACAAGAGGAGAATAATATCATGTCATATACATGTCTAGTTTATCTCACAAACCCAAATACCACCAATGTGATCAAAACAAATATATAAATTATACAAAAGTCGGTAAAACCTACAAAAGTGCGAGAGAGAGAGAGAGGGCTGCTCCAATGTCATCATAGTAGATCTCCAAGTAATGGCCCCTTTTCCTTATTCGACTACGGATCTGCACTCAATCAAACACAAGAATAGCAAGCCTAAGTAAGTAGAACCAGTAGGATTCTAAACAACATTTAGAAAGTAAATAAAGCAGTCTATATTCATGTAGATAGAAAGAAAGGTAATAAGACGTATGAAGAATAAAATACTGTAAATAAATCAATGATCAATCGAAATAGGAGTGTCTATAAATCAAAATAGAGAGACGCAAGTAGTCCCAACCAAAAGGTTGTTCAGTCATGGATAACCCAACAAGACTCGAGCTTTAGGACGTGGCAAACCCAACAAGCCTTAAACCCATGAGATAGTGAGACTTCCTTGTAATCCAGCTAAGAACTCACACCACGTACATAACCAATAACCAGTGCAGTGCATCCTGAGGTCATGACTCTGGTATGTTACCTTAGTCAGCCACTCCTACCAGAGATCACCATTGACTCACTTGCCCTTTGACAACTTTATCAGAATGGAATTCCAAGGATTGACGATGAGTAACAACAATAGCAATTTAAAGCTCAATTGAAATAACTATGCATTTCCTAGCTAGTTTACTTACCTTTATCCGATCTAAACACACTCTTACAACTCTAATTCGTCACCAATGGATCCTCGTATGCCCGTCACTGAACTATACTACTTGGCAGTCATTTAAATACAATTTCGTAGCGTTAGAGTCATGTTTCTCAGTTACATTTCAATTTTCATTAATTTCCTCAAAAACAATTTTCCATAATATTACTCATTTGTATAATTGTGTTGATTACCAGGGTACTGGGTCTCATTCAAACCCATTGGAATATCCAGTGAAGCCCCAAAGTCTTCAAGAAATTATGAAAAATTTCAAAAGTTCTGGACTAGTGTCATGGGGAACAAATCCCTAAAGCGCCACTCAAGGCGCGACCAGGGTAGTGGCCTCCTGCCTTGGGCACCGTGGCTGAAGCTGTGGGGTCTAAACCCTTTGGGGCGCCCATGGCGGCGTCACATCCATATTTTGAATTTTAGGGTTTTCGACACCCCAGCACGCGTCGTCGTGTTCCGAGCCTATCTCATCCTCGTGGGGACCTCAATTGACACCCAAAACCATCGCCAAACCATATTAAAACTGTAACGACTCTAAAATCTAACTCGTGCTACGTGTCATTTTAGGTCATACGTGGGATCATTTGCCGTGATATGCGTGTCCAATTTTTGGTCATCGACACTAAGGTATGTTATTTTCGTCTAGTGTTTGTATTATCTATTTATTACTCGAATGTTAATCCAATAGTCCAAATGTGTGGGGATGTGTACATTGAATGTATTTGAATCACGGACTAGTTCGGCCTAGGTAAAGAATATCGGGCAAACAATTTTAGGTGTTTGGCTGTCCGGGGGACATTAAATTAAAACACTCAAAAAATACAATAAAATACGATAATTAATCGATATGGGAACTTGTTCCAATCGATGGTACTAGTACATGCGACAGTACGAGTTGTGTGCAGGTCGGGTATAAGAACACTGGTGAAAAAACAATTGTTGTGTTGAGCAAGGATAAGGTCAAAGGACCAAGTCAATTTAGAGTCACCATTTGAGTCAAAATAAGGGTTGGATGGAGCAAATCTCAACCCTTAGATGATCATGAGGATGGGTAGTCGAGCTGAGATGAATCACACACTATAAATAGGTGTGTTATGCGAGAATTTACCACCTTTTCTCTCTATTATCTCTCAAGAATGAAAATTGGGGCACAATTTAGAGATTTTTTGTTGGAAATTGACGCCAAGGGAATGACCAATCACACGAACTAAGGTGAGATCTTGACTCACCATTCAATTCTCTTCATTTTGGCGTAAGTTTTGTGTGTTTTCATTCCGATTTTCAAACACTGGGTGATGCACTGGATTTTCTAGATTTTTGGTGTGTTGTTGTTGATGTTGGTGATCAAATTAGGCATGTGATTGATAGTTGATATGGTGGTTGATGGGAAATTGGATCTTTGATCAATTTTTGGTGATTCTTTGGGAATTTTGGTTGGGATATTTTAATGTGGTTGACAAACATGTTTGACATGATTTGGGTTAGTTTTAGGTGTTAGTCGAGGTCCCTATGCAGTTGGGATAGGCTTGGAACATGGCAACGAGCAGTGGTTCGAAAAACCCCGAAAAATGAAAATTCACGTGTGGCATTGCCAGGGTCACTGTGGGTATAAATTCCACAGTGGCGATCATAACGTGACCAGGGCAGGCTTGTTGCTAGGTCCGCGTTGTTGGAGGCGTCGTGGCGTTTTGAACGCACGACGCCACTGTAACGACTCGAAAATTATATTATGTCTATGTGATGACATGTATTATCTATTTATACTTGTGTCTATGTGATAGGACGACGATGTCGATTTGCAAGTAGAGTTCGCCTAGGAAAATGTGTCGAATGGGTATCGGGCGGACGAAATACGGGTACACGGGCATGAGAAATGATTTTTCATAAATGACCAAAATATAATATGAAAATTATATTAAAAAGGGAATATATTCAAGTCGATAGTATTTCCATTCGCGCTTGATATTGTGAGTCGTTGTGCAAGCTAAGCTTAGAAACGCCTGTGAAAAACACAATTATTGATCAAATGAAGATACAAACAAAAAGGAATGTCCTAAATGTGTCACAAGTGAGTTGGGACAACCTTAATATGAGCCTTAGGATGTGCCTCGAGATGCATATGTGAGACAAGATGCCAAATCAACTATAAAAAGGAGGAAAATTGGTCAAATGACCATTTTTGGTCAACTCCATAGAAATCCAAAAATGGGGAGGTTTTTGATAGGGTTGTGATGGCTTTTAAAGGAGATTGAAGCCAAGGCATCAACCAACGACGTGAACGAAGGTGAGATCTCGACTCCTCGTTCGATTCTCATCGTTTCGGGTATAATTTTTTGCATTTTCGTCGTGAGTTTTGGGACAACCTTGTCTCACTGATTTTATGGGATTTTTGTTATGTTTTAATGAGATTTTAATGATCATGGAGTAGAGTATGTTGGTGTTGTTATGGTGATTTTTGCAAATTGGGAAGTTGTCAATTTTGGTGATTTTTGGGGATTTTGATTGGAATTTTGAATCGATGATTATGGACGTGGTTAACACGATTTGACGGTGGTTTTGGATAGTGTTCGAGGTCCCTACGAGCTTGGGATAGGCTCGAAACATGATGACGCGAGTTGGGGTTTTCCAAACCCCAGTATTCAAAATCTGCAGGATACGGTGCCAAGGGCGCTGTGAGGTTCAGAACCTTACGACGTTGGTTACAGCGTCCAGGGCAGTAGGGTGTCCCCACGCTTTTGAGGACGTCGTGTGGGGTTGAACCACACGACGTCCCGAGCAGTTTTGGACAAAATTTTTTAAAAAATTCTCGAAAACTTTGGGGCTTTCCTCAGGTATTCCAATAGGTTTAAATGCAACCCAATACGTGGGGAATCAACTCAAAATAGTGAAAATGCGTAATATTTTGGGAAATGTGGAAATTAACGGGTATTAAATTAAATGAAAAAATAAGACTCTAACACAACCAAATTGGATCCAAATGAATGCAAGGGACTTAGTGAACTAATGATGAGCAGGTGGGGATAGGTTTGATGACGTGTGGGAGCCGCGAGCACAGAGTTTCGCATGGTATTTGTGAGTAAAACCAACTGGAATGTTAATTTAAATTCATTTGTGCATTTACATGATTGTTATCCTTGTTGAGCAATATTTGTTTGTGAAATATGATTACTTGAATTTCATTTGTCATATCTATCTTTGGTGGATTATAGGCTTTGTTTTCCTTGAATTTTGTAATGAGTAGTTTTGGAGAATAAAACAAAGTGAACATAAAACGACTTCAAATGTAAATCATACCCTTAATCAGGTTACGGGTAGCAGTCGGATCTGGCGCGATAACAACATGAACCTGCTCAGAGCTCTACTGTGACTACCCTCTACCGAGCATGGACACGCATTGACGAAATGGCCTAACTATCCATACTACCAACATGCACGTTGAGAACCTGATCCAGACGGAACACTCTATCCCCGTCTCTCTGACTGACCAGAACCCCAACCTCGTCCCTGGCCATGTCTCTATCCCTGAATTGATCTATACCTCTGCTTGTGATGACCCCAAACCTGAGGCTCGCCACGTGATTCCTTGTGGGCTCACAGCCTTGTCACGTCACATTGTCTTGCCCTATAACATCAATATAGACTCACATGCGATGTAATAAGTCCCATAACAATATTTACCATAATAACATTTTTGCCCAACCAGGAGTATCTTAGCCTGTCTGTGGCATCCCCGTGGACTTGAGCTGTCGTCCACATTAGAAAAATACTTGAATAATAACGTTAATTAAAATTGGGTCGTTACAATTCTTCCCACCTAGGGGAAATTTTGTCCCGAAATTTGAGATAACCGATATTTCTCATCAGGGAACCCATAATGCTGATGCAACTAGCCATCAGGTTAACCAATCCCAAACAAACCCTGGGTGAACTAATCAACCACTAATTTACTAACATTTTGGGTGAATGGATCAACCCCTAAACCTGGTGAACGAATCAACCTATTTCCTGGTGAACGAATCAACCCGTTCCTAGTGAATTAATCGGCCAGCTATCCACTAACTATTGATGAACCAATCAACCACTCCTTAGTGAGCATATCAACCAGTCCTCAGTGAACCCCATCGACCAGTTGAAAATGGACCCTTGGTGAACCAATCAACCAGTTTCATAACTCCCTAGTGAATTGATCAACTAATACGCACTAGCCACAAGTGAACTAATTAACCTATATGCAACCTATGCAAGATAAAAAAAAATATGACTAACAAATAACACAGCAACAACAAACCCTGTACATGTTGTCGTGTCTTCTCTGAGACAGGTTGTGCGAACACATGGGCTCTCTCTCCAACCTGTCTAACATCTGGTACTGGAGAAGTGCTCTGGCAATCAATGCTGATGTGACCTCTTTGACCACATCTGTAACAATGGATCTCTGACCGTGACTCTACTCCCTCTCCCCCTTGTCATGGCTTCCCTAATCTCGGTCCTATCTATATTATCGTCCTGGCTGTTATCGATATCGCTTTGCCAGTGCAGATGCAACCATTTGAACTCGATCAGTCTGTCGATCATTATACCCGTACTGATCATCTGTCTAAATCTCAGTGGTCACTACAACATAAATCTAACTGCAAGTGAACTCTGCGTACTCGAAGCTCCTGTGCCTAGCCATCAGACTAATCTCTCTATCTCTTAGACCTGTACTCCTGCTAAGAACTCTGTCCACCCTGACCCTGAGGTATAGTAGTTGTTGGTCGGTTGTCTCTCTATAAAAGATATGTCTCCTGTGCGAGGGTTCGATTGTATATGTCCTATAGAGTCTGTGCGTCATTGGAAACTGACTCTGGCAATGTCCTCCACCATTCCTCGGACAAAGTAATATATCTGCAGCCGCTCTATACCTGCCCTATCCGTAGCGTACTGCATTAGATATCGATACCGCTCCTTATACTGCAGTACCGACATGTTGCCCAGCATCAGGGCCAAGAACTCTTCCCTCGGCCTCAACTGAACCTCAATCGAAATGTACTGGTCGTGGAACACTCGTCGAAACTCTGCCCATGTGGTCGGCTCAAAATGAATGTCGGTGTATGTTGTCCACCACACTGTTGCATCTCCCCTCGGCATGTATCCAGACATGCGGGCTTGAATACTCTTCGAAATCCTCATCAACTTTTGTAATCTCTGATGAACGATTAACCACTTATTGGCCTTCTTCAGGTCGCTACCTCCATTGAAGCATCCGGGATCAAACTTAACGAACTCCCTCATCAACCTAACCTCCATCGTCAAAGAGGTCTCGAAAACATCCACCTGCATAGCTGTAGGTGTTTTTGTTATAGTCGTCGATGTCTCAACCACCGTCGATGTGGCAATCTCTATCGAACTCTCTTGTACCTCCACCTGATTCGGTACGCTCAAAGTGATCGGAGCAGCTATAGTCAGAGCAATCACAATCTCAATAGTGTTCGGTGTCCATACTGTAGAAAGAGACACAAGTGTTGTCGTCTGTGTATGCATCATCTCCATAAGTAGCTCAAACTGTCTATCATGAATTGCAAAGCATGAGACTATCACCGGATCCAAACCTCCATCTCTAGTCTGATTGCTAGTTTGACCTACCTCTACAACCAGTGGAGTTTGTTGTCCGTCCATCATGATCTGCACCGAAAAATGTGCTCCAGATCATCCTTGGTATATACGCGTATCATTTGTAGTATACAAACAAAACACATAACACGTATATAACCCTAACACTACCCGACTCAAATTTGTTTCCTAACTAAAGTTCTTAGTCAGGTACATCGGGTTTCCACATCTAAGATTTATTTATTAAGTTTTATGCTATTTTATTAATTCCTTCTCGAGGTTCATCGACCTCGCTCTGATACCAAATGTGAAAGTTACATAGTTAACGAATAACTTCCAATTCAATTCCTTTGGTTCCATGAGCCATGCTCTAACACCAAATGTGACAGCCCCAAACCCGAGGCTTGCCACATGATGCCCCGTGGGCCCACGGCCTTGCCACGTCACATTTTCTTGCTCGATAACATCAATATAGACTCACATATGCGATGTAATAAGTCCCACAACAATATTTACCATCTCATTTACACCAATAATCAGTAAAAATAACATTTTTCGCCCAACCAGGCATATCTTAACTTGTCTGTGGCATCCCCGTAGACCTGAGCTGGTGTCCACGTTGGAAAATACTCGAATAATGACGTTAATTAAAATCAGGTCGTGACACTGCCCCTAACCACTGCCTTTGTCCCTACTAGTGCCACTGCCCTCAGCTTGCTGATACTGTTGTCTCTTAGGACCTGACTATGCTGATTGTTGTGGTGTGTTGGCATAACTCCATACCGGCGCAGATGGTACTGGTGGAGTACTATGACGGTCCCTTTCCTAATCTAAGGCACTGCCCGGCCTAATCCCATAATTAAGCCCTAACTCGGTTCGTATGACTTAACTACGTATTAGTCAGCCTTTTTAACCCAATTGCCAACTTGATCGTGTTCAGGATAAATAATACACTAACCCTACCAACTACAACATTTTTTAGTTATTTACAAGTTTTTCAATTTAATAAATTAGTGGAAGTCTTAACACTTTATAACGGAAGTCTTTTAATCATTTAGCGTAAGTCTTTTTAAATAAATGGAAACAATTTGATAAACCTAAGTGTGGAAACTAGAAATAACGATCACTATATATATATATATGAACTATGTGGCGAAACATATAAACAGTGTGATAGTCAAAAGTTGGGGAACTAACGCTTAACCCAATATATACATCCCAACAGTATGAAAGATTTAAGTAAGTGAAATATACAAAATATCAAAACCTACAGTCAGAAAACAGTATGCAAGCTCAAAAGTAGCCGCCAATCTTCTCCTTGCTGGGTCTACTGCTCGAAGGATCTGCACCCACCATCATAAAAAGGACGGTGAGTACAAAAATATAACAATAATTACCCAAATGACTTATTTACTCACATTTCCAAAATAAATTAACAATATTTAAAACCATAAAGGTAGACAAAGAAATGCTCTAAGTAAACATGCTAGAAAATACCGAAAATACAAATGAAACTGACACTGGTTAAGCAGTCAAATCTAGGTCCGATCGGCAGTGAGAACTATCACTCAGCATTTTCCACTATTTTATATGGAGTTGTGTTTTACATATCATCATTTCTAATAACCTCAAATAGCAGAGCTGTGCTCTACGCGTATAAATCATCTATCACAAATCTCGCTGAACACTCTGGTTCATTACGCCATAAGTCGCACGAGTATAGTGGAGAGTATCGACATCCCCGAGGTCCCGTGACCTCGTGAGCTGCCCACTCTATAATGTGCAATGGACACTAGATTCTAAAACTACTTTAAAGCCAATAAAAAGACTCGGTAAAGGAATTCAAGAATATAAATGCTACAAAGCACAACAAGCCAAGAATACAAGTTCATAATTCAATATTATCTAGTCCTAATAGCATGCTATTCATTTCAACTCTTTAACACTTAATGAAAAGAGACATGAGCAATAGAAGGAATCAAATAGATTTAACACAAGGTAATATCATGATGCCAAGCTCAACAAGAGAGAATTACAATAAATCATGATATCAAGAGTACAAGGCACCCATTTATAGTCCTATAGACTGTCCAACAATAAAATTAGAAATGAAATGAAAATAAATAGTTCAAGTGGGATTACTCACTCTCAAACAATTATCATATCTAACTCTGGCCTTCCGAAGCCCAAACTCTCGCACCCAGACTCATGAATATCTACCGAAGGTTTTTGGTGCAATCTATATTATATTATATGTATTTAGTCTTTAATTAAGTGTTAAGACTATCCGACACAAAAACGACCCAAAACATTTATACAAATAACCATTATACGGACAAGCCTCTTCTTTTGGCCCATTTTTGAAAAATCATATGACTTAATTTTGAAAAACTAATGGTTATAGGTTGTTCTTCTCTGTCTTAGCTTCCCAACAGTATGCAGAGCATCAAAATCTGAGTTAAAATGAGAAAGTTATGGTCGTTTTACGAAGATAGGTAAAGATGTCCCAGCTGCAGAGTCTCAAGCGCGCTATCTAGTTTGGATAGCGTATAGAGTGTGCTGCAGATTACATTTCTACAGTCAGGATTTGGGGTTTTTGACCCCAAATCTCACTTAGACCATCTCCATTGCTAAAAACTCCCTTACCGGGGTACAACCACCTCAAAACGATAACAATCAACAACAACAACATCAATTTCATCAATTTACAAAGGATTTAGACATGCATGAAAGGGGTTTTGGGAAAGAACACAAAAACTTCAAAAATACAAACTTTGATTCAAAAACAAAAGTGGAAATCTAAGGCTTTGATGCTATTCCAAGTGAAATTCGTCAAGGAAATAAAAAATGACCTCAGAATTTACAAACAAACATGTTTTCAAGTTTGAAAATCCAAAAATGAGTTTCATGGGAAAACCCCATTTTTGAGAAATATGTGAAATCCAAAAATATGAAGTTTGAGACACAAACCAAAACTCCCATTTGAATTCAAAACAGTATTAAAACTCATTCCAATCGATTTTAGGCAAAAACCCTTTGAATAAGTCCCAAAAACTCCCTTAATTGCATGCATGAAATTGTAAAACTGTTACCTAGGGTTGAAGCTCGATGATTCCAACACTTTGATCTCTTTGAATGATGAAATCCCTCCCTTTGAGTCTCAAATTTCAGCAAATTATTAGGGTGTACAACACTGGATTTCTTTTATGTCTGTTCAACATGCAAATGAAGAAACAAAGCTATGTTTGGTATTTATATTTTTGTTTCCATTTTGATGTGTATGTCATGATCCAAGGCAAATCTAATGACCCACATTCACTCCTACACCTCTTTTATTTCCAGCCAAGGTGACTCCAAATGTTGACAAAATTTGTAGGAGTGTGTACTAGCACACATCCCGAGGCCTGTTCTCTATTTTTATTAAAAACCATAAGACATCAATTTGATTCACATTTATCTAAATACCTTATATTATGAGATAAATTAATTAAACCATATTAGACTAAGTTTAGACTTACCACAAGCCTAGCTACCTAGTTCCTCGGCTCGTACGTAACTCGAGGCGCATCCCCACTCACGTCTCGACGCCTATAACTGCATAAACCGACTTAGTTAGTCTACACAAATACATAATACTAGGCATACACCACAACAAATATAAAATATACCTCGGCCACATGCCTCGGTCAGTGTGCGCATTTCACACGGGGTCCCATGTTATGGGTCGATGATCCTGATTAACGAATTAATTAAGGGTTAGGAATTCAGGTCCTGACAAGTACGCGTTGTGTAAGGTGGAGATGCAATAGATCCAACACTCTGAGCTCTATCTCTCTACCTCTACCGTCTAAGTCTCTTCCTCTTCCCGTTACCTCTAAATCTGACGCCTGACTGTGATAATGATGGAGTCGCGACTACTGCACCGAGGCGTATGCTCAAAAAGGTCTCTTTGGCCATACTCATCTCATAGGCCTCATTTAAAGTCCCCAAAGTTATGGTCACTACCATAGTCTCGATATCGTCCAGTAGGCCATGCATGAAGTAGTAAGCTTGGTCAGTGTCTGAATCAGCTATGCCCTTGACATACTTCATCAACTATAAGTACTGGCCTATATACTGCATCATTATCTCGTCGGTAGCCTGTCGGATATTCAAAAACTCAGTCCTCTTCATGTTCCTGACCGAAGGAGGAAAGTATTTCTGGTTGAATCTCTCATTGAACTTAGCCCAATCCTTGGTTTCCCCTTCGTAGCTCCATGCTACGCCACCAGACATCAGCCTCTCTGAACATTGAATCTAACGAGATGTTCGGCCTCATATGATCTAGTGTAGCCAAGATATCAGGGATCTTCCCATGGCTCCTCATAAATTTCTCTGTCGCCTCGAGATCTGTACTACCGTGAAACTTCTCTGGATGGTGTCGTTGGAACTTGCGAGACTGCATCACCTCAATTGTTGCTCTGGTACTTGTATCAGTGGGAGTAGTCTACAACTCCTCCACCGGTGTATCGAGTGTAGGTGGTACTATTTCGGCTTAAACTTGTGCCACCTCAGCTACCGCAAGTCCTGCCGGTGTTGTGGGCCGCTGGAGAGTCTTGTACAGTAGGTGCATTCCCAGCTTGAGCAATTGGTTCTGCAAATGTACAGGGTAATGGTCCTATCCGCGTCCTCAATATCCTGAGAATCTCCTCGAGCTGCTGCCTATGTGAAGCAACCCTGGGACACCTCATCTAGCCTCCCCTGAACATCTCTCGAACCACCATCGCTAGTCTCGAGTTGATCGGTCATCACAATCTGCAAAGAAAACGAGTTCATGATCAGGACATAACTATCGATAATGGTAGTATACAACACATCAAATAGCTAATATAGTCTAGTTTTAATTCCCCAACTCTTTTCATTTTCCAACTAAGACTTAAGTCAGGATCATAAGGTTCCACTCTAAGTTTCAACTACTGTCCTAACTAATTATTGGTTTATGCCTTAACTGGTTGTGATTAATTAACAGCAAAGTTATAAACCTTGGGGCTCTAATACCAACTATGATGGCCCCAGTTCCACAATCTAAGGTGGGCCCAGCCCGGCCTAAGCTTACGTGGACAACGAGTCAATCCTCGCATAGTCAACGCAAGCCTAGTCAGCCTTCTTAACCATTATCTAATACGATGTAGTAGAATTTAAACATTTAAGTTCAGTTATTCTAATTTATCAGTTATCAAAGTTTTAGCGGAAGCAAGTTAACTGAAATAAAATAAATAACCCTAAACCAAATAGTCAAGACAATCTATAGTGTGGAAACCCCGCATAAACACAACCAACATGTTTATACAATAAGAGGAGAGTAATATCATATCATATACAAGTCTAGTGATCTCACAAACCCAAATACCCCCAAATAAACATAGTGTGGAAACCCCGCATAAACACAAACCCAAATACCCCCAAATAAACATAGTGTGGAAACCTTGTATAAACACAGCCAACATGTAAAACAAATATATAAATTATACAAAAATCGGTAAAACTTACAAAAGTGCGAGAGGGAGGGCCGTTCCAATGTCTTCACAGTAGATCTCCAAGTAATGGTTCCTTTCCCTTACTCGACAGCGGACTTGCACTAAGTTAACACACGTGAATTACGAGCCAAGGTAAGTAATTCCAGTAGGATACTAAATAGCATTTAGAAAGTAAGTAAAGCAGTCTATATTCATGCAGATAGAAAGAAAGGTAATAGGACACATGAATAATAAAATACTGTAAATAAATCAATGATCAATCGAAATATGAGTATCCAGAAATCAAAACAAAGAGGCGCAAGTAGTCCCGATCAAAAGGTCGTTGAGTCGTGGATTGTGACGTCCCCAAATTCCCAATGCATTTGGGTACGCCTGACCTAGACCCGTGCAGGTCCCGAGTCGGCACTCAGCGAGCCTGATGAGCCTAATCAGCCTCAAATCATCAAATTTCAAGTTTTATGAAAGAGTTATTGTTAGTATAACACAGCGGAAGAAAATTTAATACTAATCAATTATTGGGAAATAACTCAATCAAACGGAAATCAGGAATCTATATAAATGTGGAAACCCCGATTGGTTCATGTCCAAGTCAACGTAACGAAACTCATGGTATCCACCTCAAAATTTATCCACAGTCCAAAAACTACAATCATATATATAAAACATTATACAAACAAAATAAACATGAGCCTACATCTCGATACCTCAAGTCCAGTCGCTCACAAAAAGTCTCCTAGGCAAGGTCCCTTGCCTCTACTTCACTCTGCCCTATCTGCACCACCATCACAAACTAGACGGTGAGCAACTGAGAGAAATCGAAAGTAATGCCAGAAGAATATAACAGTAATTCATGAATTATCAAACATGGTAGTTTAAATATCATGCGGGAATTGAAAGACAAGATGCATGATAGACAGACTGGAAATAATAGCAATCGAAACATGCGTATCCTACGAGTCAAGAGTGGCCATAAGAGGTATAAAATCCACAACAGCGATGTCGCAACATCGAAATCCACAACAATATCCACAACAATCCAGTACATGGTATCACACAATCACTAGGGGTGGTCAAACACTCGTGCGCACGAGTGCCCGCGTTTTATCCCTTCCAGTGCAGGCCGCATGTACATTCGAGACACACACTTATGCCAAGAACACACATACAAGGAATATGGAATGGAATGCAAACAAGTAGATAATAGCAAACACAACGGAATGAAAATGAATCACATGGTATTTTCTTAACTGGCTTACTTACACAAGCTTTAAGACAAGTGTACTTACCTGAACTAAATCGTATCCACTCTCGCGAATCCTAACGCGTATCCCCGAGTTTTTCGCCACCTAACAAGGTCGAAAACTCTAATTAATGGGTTAATTCATTAACTAATCCTAGGTTGATACCTTTAGCATTTTTCCATCTTTTTAAATGATTCGAATAACTCAACAATTAAATAGAAAAATGAATACTCTCTCTTGGGTTTTGAAATCACAATATGTATAAGCCTCATCGCGAATCATAGGCTCGGCTCATTCGTATGTAGGTTATGTCATGGTCTCGAGGACCGGCGACCTGACTACGGCGTCATAACCATTCATCGCCACGCGATGTTTCAATACAAACCAACACTCAACCATAACTCTTCACGAAAGCCGAACTGACATGTACCAATGAACATGGAACCTCGCTGGTGTTTTCCGACGTTGGGGAAGGGTTATCACGGCATGGGAATGCCGGAAAACCCTCCACCAGTTCAGAATTACGTCAACACGCGTAAATAAGGACTCGACGTCGACACTACATGAAATCACGACAATACACATTAACAACATTGTTTCAGACATAACCAAGGGTTGCGAGACCTCAACAAAGGTTAGGCGAGATCCCCGACAACCTCCACTAGTGGTGGTCCGACCGGTAGCACCGTCGGTAGAGGCGGTTTCCGGCGAGGCTCCACCACACATATCACATGAAATGACAACATTTTTGCACTTGTCGAAACTGATTCGACCACTCTGGAAGGCCGTGGGACCCAAGTAGGAGGTTGGTGGGGTCCCCAATAGCATCCCAGTCACGGTGGTCCAGCGGTGGCGCCGCCAGTGAGGGCGGTTTTCGGTGAGACCAACAAAAACATCAACATATGCAATACAACCAAATATGAACAACAAAACCCTATGTATCACGAATCAGAGGTCCTTCGGGGACGTGGGGACTTCGGTGGACCACGAGGGCCTGTCTCCGACAACCGCCAGTCACCCTAGCAGCGGCTAGGACACGACAACCGCCTAAACACCAAGAAAATGCTTGAATCAACACCACAAACTCCACTATTGCTCCACCGTGAACTGAGGTGCTCTAAGACCGGCAAGGCTCTAGTGATGCGCCAGAAACAACCTCCGACCAGTCTTCGATCATCGCATCCTCCACAGCAAAGAGAAAATACCCATAGCAGTCACGCAATAAAATAGTCATAAGAGAAAGATAAAGAGAAAAGAGAGAGAGACCTCCGGTGAGGGAGTGACCTCCGACCACCACTGGTCCCGCCAGGGTCGGTGGCTTGCTCACCAAGAGGGAGCCGAGAGGGGAGAGGGTATGACTGAGAGAGAGAAATCGAGAGATCGAGAGAGAGAGAAGGAGATGCTTACCTCCGGTCAATAGAAACCCCTCCGGCGAGTCTGGTCCAGTCACCTACGAGAGAGGAGAAGGTACGGTGGTGAGATGAGGGAGAGGGAGAGAGACCGTGAGTGAGAGTAAGGGAGAGAGACCGTGAGTGAGAGTGAGGGAGAGAGAGAAAAGAGACCGTAGGTTATGTGGGTAGGGGAAAGGTGGTGTTTTTAAACACTAAACGATGGGTGAACAGTGAATTAGGTGGGGGTGTTGTCTCATTTGTGTCCACCCATCTCTACCTAAACACACATCTCGAGGCTGATTCAAGGGTTCTCCATTATTGGACTGTGTCACTTTAACAATCTTACACCATGGTCCATTTGTTGTGTATTTATCCAACACCCGCGCTTTCCAACAATTTTCCCCGACCCGTCTTGCCTCCTCGGTCTGTATTTCTCTGTCACACGCATACTTTCACCTTGTCTCGTACAAATAAATAATTAAATTATTCAATAGTTCTTTTAATTATGTTTTTATTGTATTTTTCTCCCCCGTTTACCTAGGCAGAACCTCACTCAAAATAAAAATTGCCCGAACGGCTCGAGACACGTAACGGACTACAATACTAATACACGCATCATGGAAATATAAAATCACCTCAGTGTCGACTCCCAAGGTTTGAAATACTGTCTAGTATCACGTAGCCGGGTCACAATCCTGACAAGTGTCATACAAGTCGGGCTAAAATTTGAGGGTTATTACATGGATAACCCAACAAGACTCGGGTTCTAGGACGTGACAAACCCAACAAGCCCTAAACCCATGAAATAGTAAGACTTCCTGGTAATCCAGCTAAGAACTCACAACCCGTACAGAACCAGTAAGCAGTGTAGTGCATCCCGAGGTCATGGCTCTGGTATGTTTCCTCAGCTAACCACTCCTAGTAATGATCACCGTTAACTCATTTGCCCTCAGACAACTCAATCAGAATGAAATTCCAAGGATAGACAATGAGCAACAACAATAGCAATTTAAAGCTCAATTGAAATAACTATGCATTTCCTAGCTACTTTACTAACCCGTATCTGATCTAAACGCACTCTCACGACTTAGATTTATCACCAATGGATCTCCATATGCCCGTCATTACACTCGCTGGTAGTCATTTAAATACAATTGGGTTACGTTAAAGTCGTGTTTTCTCATTTACATTTCAATTTCTGTTAATTTCCCCAAAATTCTCAATTTTCCATAATGTTACTCATTTGTATAATTAGGTCGATTACCCGGGTATTGGGTCTCATTCAAACCCATTGGAATACCTGAGCGAAGCCCCGAAGTCTTCGAGAAATTATGAAATTTTTTCAAAAGTTCAGGACTGACGCTTTGGGGAACAAATCCCCAAAGTGCCACTCATGACACGACTAAGGCAGTGGCCTCCTACCTTGGGCGCTGTGGCCGACATCGTGGGGTGTCACATCCAGATTTTAAATTTTAGGGTTTTCAAAACCCCAACTCGCGTCACCGTGTTCTGAACATATCCCATCCTCGTATGGACCTTGATTGGCACCCAAAACCATCGCCAAACCATATTAAAACGTCTGCAAACCATGTTCCAAAAAATTCAACCAAAAATACCAAAATTTCCCAACTTTTTTCCAACAACCATAGCAACCAACACGCATGCTATACTTGATCTTCAAAAACCTTATATGAAGCCCATAAAATTTAGTGACCAACACGGTGCTCACCAATTTCGACAAAAACACGAAAAACTATACCCGAAGCGAAGAGAATCAAATGAGGATCCGAGATCTAACCTTTCTTGCATCATTGTGTGATCCCTTGGTGTCAATCTTCACTCAAAACCACTAAAACCCCAGACCAATTTTTGCTTTTGTTGAGAGAGGAAAGAGAAAAGGTGACAAAACAACATAAACACACTTATTTATACCCCCTTGTGATCTCTACTCATTCTCTCATCTCTAGGCACATCCTAAGGCCTCTGTTCACACCAGCCAACCACTTTTCTAACACACTTTGGAACTTGGTCTCTCGGTCTTATCATTTTCCACAAAATTGATTCTCATGGTACCGCTAGAACGTTCGTCTCACAACACGACTCGCACCATCGCGTTTCAATAAAATTTCGTCGATTGGAACACGTTCTCATATTAATTAATTAGCATATTTAGTTGCATTTTAACAGTGCTTAATTAAAATTATCCCCTCAGACATCAATGCGCCCGATACCGTTCGCCCAGTACTCGTTTTTGCACGTTTCCCAAGGCAAACCCGATCCGAAACTCAAACGCGTACATGTAATTGTCCTCACACGTTTGGACCATTGGATTCTCATTCGGGTGTAAAATAGATAATACAAACACTAGACAAAAATAATATACTTCGATGTTGACGCTGGAGAATTGGACACACGTATCACAACAATTAAGTCTCACATACGACCCTGAAATGACATGTGGCACGAGTTAGATTTTAGGGTCGTTACAACACCCCGTTGGCATTGACGTGGGAAACTAAAAAAAACTTAGAAAAAGAAAGAAAAAGAGAGAAAAACCCCGAACACTTTTTCTGGAAGCCAAAACCCTAGGCATATTGATAACTTGATTGGTTTTGGAGTGCGGTGGCATGAAAGGGGAAAGCAGCGTTTCTTGAACCGAGCTATATGCCCATACTCGCGCTGTCCTAATTGGCAACACGCACACCCCATTAGACTTATTAGACCACCACGACTCAAAGAGAATAAAAAACAAAGAAAAATATACCCCTCTCTCTCTCTCTCTCTCTCTCTCTGATGATGATGATGCTGAAGCTTTGGAAATGGTACACGAATTGCTTGGCCGTTCACCCAGTGAAGACCCAGGTCATAAGCTCAGGCCTTCTATGGGGAACCGGAGACATCATTGCCCAGTCCATCACTCACTCCACCCTCAAAAAGCGCCGTCAAAATACCGTAACAATCCCCCCCCATCCCATTTTTCCCTTTATTTCATTCTCTATGTTTTTTTTATTCTTTCATTTTTTAGCATCATTTACCCCTAATCCATTCATTTCTACGAATTTTATGTGATGGGTATATATCATTTTGTCTCTTTTATTGCCTTTTTTTTTTTTTTCTGCTTACTCTTGTGTTTCTTGAGAAATGGGTATCATTTTTTTTTTTTTTTGTGTGAATGCATTGACTGTTCAGCAGGGCTGAAGTTAGGTATTTAGGGGCCTGGGGAAAAATCATAATATGAGGCCCTTGATTTTAATGTACTAAAGTAATTAATTGACATGAGCATAATTTGGAATAAAAATTAAACTAATGATAATTCTATAATCTATATGTAAATTTCTCGTTCTTTATTTCGGACTAAAAAAAGTTAATTAGTACTCACGATTTTTTACTATTTTCACTCGAAAGTAAACCATATTGAAATAGAAACAAAACCTTTGAAGTTACAATCTCTAAGTTTTCATATCGACGTTGTTCCAATTGCAAGTAAATAATACGAAAGAAATGACGGAAGTAAAAGTAAGTTTTGAAGTTTGATGAAATGGATTTCTTTTTATCACTATATAAATCTTTTAAGTTAAAGATTTATCATAAATTTTTAAAAAAATTAATATTCATAAAGAAAGTTTCCTATATAGTAAAATATTATACATGGAAGTAACTCCTAATTTTATGTTATTTTGAACTTTTAGTACAATATAGATATATAGATGATAGAAAGTTGCAACTTATACTAACTACCAATTGCAGTAATTGTCATCAGCTAGATATTAACCTATTATACTATATACACAATTTGAAAAGGTGGGCCCCAAAAAAAAAGGGGGACTCCGGGCTATTGCCCTACATACCTATGTTGTTTAGTGAGAGTTCACCCCTAACTAAAAGTTCGCATCCGCTTTTCAAGCTTTCCCTGATAATGTGATATTTGTAAGAGTTGCAAGGATGGGACATTATCTGTGCCTTTATACTTATAGCTTGTATAGTTTCCATATTAATTATGCATTGGTTTCATGGGCTGTCCAATTTACCCTTCCAATGTTTGTAGATAGGTAGAATGGTAGAATCAACGTACCCCATCTAGAAGTATGTTTCCACTTTGTTTTCACCAATCACCCTTACAATTTGAAATGCTCTACGATACAAGTAACTTGTGAGTTCCTTCTGGTAGATATACTGTTGTTCATATTCAACTGCACGATACCTTGCTGTGAAAGAAGTTTGTCTTGTTGTTTTCAAAGTACCTTTCTTACCCCATACTGTTTTTACTTTGTTTACCATTTCTTTCCCCATATTGTTTACTTGGGTACTTTTTTTTTATAGGATTTACTCGGGTACTTTGACCTTGTTTTGTCATGTAAGGCAAAACTTTAGTTGTTTACTGGTCAAGTGAAATATCTCATTCAGCCCAAAATCCAAATGAAGCTTCAAATGATGCTTTTTTTGTTTCTTTACTGGATTAAGTGAGATACATACCTTTTTTTTTCCTTTTTACCGATGATGATTTATTTCTTACAAAGGGAAATAGTGTATTTGATTTAGCCTTTCGAGAAATTTACAGAAACTTACTGTGTCAGCTGTTATGGAAGAGGTCTTGAATGAAAAGGGTGGGAAGAAGTATTAATTATAGATTTCATGTTGTTCAGAAGAAGAGCAAAAACATTTGGTCCTTGGTAAAGAAGATAAATCCTATTGACATCAAATTATAATGGTTTTCTCCGTAATCTTGCATTAAATTGAGCTGAATGCAAACTATGTATCCATGTAGCCGATCCTAGTTAATTTGGAACTGAACCTTGGTGGTTCTTCTCTGTCATCTTGAGAGGAGGAACCATGATGGCATTTAAGAAATTTATCAAGTTTCAGAATTTTCCATTTACCTCAAATTCGCAAGTCATTTAACCTTGTTCTTAAATCAATTGTTGAAAATATCCATTTATTTGCTTGTAGATGCACTTTTTTTTTTCCTATTACATTGCACCATATCATTCAGCTAAGGGTTTAAAGGAATGCTAATTATTCTCCTATTGATGTCATAGATTCATATAAGTTAAGCTTGGAACAAATGTTAATAAGCTGCACAAAATTATTCAACTATTTGAGATAACGTTTCCCTTGTGTATAGACCATTGCTACAACAACTCAATGTTATGAAAGGCGAATTTCCTACTTGAACAAGTAAAGATGACAATCTAGTATTGAACTGCCAACTTCCGTGTCTTTCAGTTACCTTCATAAAGTGGTGTGCAAGATTCTTCTCTATTTCCAATCAAAGTCAATTTCCCAAATCTGAAAAAGATTGATTTCTTTTCCTTACATCATCTATCCTTTTTAGGTTGTGCGACTTACAATGAAGGTTTTTGCAAGATTGCCTTCTATTTCGTAACGTCTTTGCTCCTTTTTTTTGTTGTGCACCTTTGGAAGCATCAACTTTCCTACTTGAACAAGGTACTTAAGTATAATATAGATGATTTTTTTTGGGTTCCTACTTGGTATCTAGTGCCAAACGCACCGTCTAATCCACTCTCAAGCACTATCCATCCCATGTAGGGGGAAACCCTCCCAACCTAATTTTTTCCATCTACAAGATTCGAACTTGAGACCTCGTTCAAGGGGAACCAAGTCCCTTACCACTCAGACCAACCGGTTACTAGTGGGGTGCACGCAAGCACATAAAGGTGTGTTTTTGGGCATATTTGAGTCGCACAAAGGGTGTCTTGCCTCAAGGCGCATGCCTCAACAACACTGCATAAAGAAATTGGTTTTATTGGCCTTTTACGTGATTTTTTTGCGAAGGCTTTTCACTATCACATTTAATACTTAATACAACAACAACATAGCCTCAGTCCAAAATTAATTGTGGTCGACTACATTTAATACTTAATAGACCCTAGATAATTCTATATTCTAATAGCTAGAATTTTCCTTCAAGTTTTTCATGTCGGTAATGTTTGCAACTTGATTGCTTGTTCATTGCTCTACTAGAAGCCTTTCAAGCTCATATTTAGAGGACTTTAATTGTGAAGATGAACTTCTTAGTAGAAAGGAAGTTGATGATGAAAATTTTGAAATTCAATGTTAGAATTATATGTTTGTTTTTATTTTGATGCTTATTATTTTTTGCTTTTGCAATGCTTTTAAAAAAAGAGAAATGATAAGGATTAAGTAGGAGTCATGTAAGGATGCAACTCATTAGAGCCGCACTGTTCTTTGTGGGGCATTTGTTATTTGTGTGAGGTAGAAAATCTGTCAGGTAGAGATATATGCATAACGCACACGAACATAAGAACATAAGAACATAAGATTGTTTGATTAAAGTTTAAACTAAAAACTTTAGGTTATGGGTTTTGGGCCCTTTGAATAATGCAAATGTTAGTAGAGGATTAGATGAAGAAGTGCTTGTTTTCCCTTAAATCTTGAAAGAATGAAGCTTACACACATATAATATAGCATACCAATTCATTTCTTTGTCACCATTTCCTGAGATAACTCAATATTTACTCTCTATACAATTGCAATTGACATGAAGTGTTAATAGTTTTTGAAATAAAAATTTTGAAGGGTTTTATTGTGTATGACTGTGTGAGGAAGCTTGTGCTTATGAGCATGAAAAAGATAAATGGCAAAGTAATAGTTTAAATTTGAAGATGACAATGAATGAGGCAATTATTTATCTTAGTTTGCTTAGTTCATTCTTGTAAAACTTATTTGTGCACTCAAAGTAACTCTGCTATCTTGACAACGCCTAGAGGAGTAGTAGTTATAATGCAAATATTTGAAAGCAACTATGTTACTTGGACTCTTCACTCTAACCCGAAAACTAGTGTCGGACACTTGAAACGTGTCTGACTTAAAAAAAGGGAGCGGCTAAAAGGACCCCGACAATTGCTCCACATACCCCAGTTTTGCAAAATTACCCAATTACCCCTCCATATAAAAGGGTTTTTACTCACCACCCCACTAATTGCTAAACGTACCCCAGTTTTGTGAAATTACCTAACTACCCCTTCATATAAAAGGATTTTGACTCGCCATACTCCACTCACCCTGTACCCCAGTCACCTCTCAAATCACACTCACTAAAAATCGGCCAAATCTGACGAAATCCGAGCAAAACCACATGGATTCGACATGGGTGCATTAATCATCTCTTTTAGTTCCGATTTTGAGGTTTTTTTGGGTTTTGTTTTTTCTTTTTGAGTTGTTTTGTTTATGAATTTGTTTTTGGGTTTAGGACTTTAATTTGAAGCTTGCATCTTGCATTTTGGGTACAAAATTTTGATGAAATCGAAAATATTAAGTGATTCCGAACAAAACCCACTATTTTTTGACCATTTTCATGTATTTTTTTAGAGTTTTGAAGTTTTTTATCGTTCTGGTACCCTGCGGGTGTCGGACAAAAAGAACTGACACCTCTGAAGAGGTGTCGGACGAACCGGACTGACACCTCTAAAGAGGTTTCAACTGGATCACTCCATCACCCACTGAAACCAAGTTATCTTCACATTATCGGTTGGAGTCGGCCGAGACCTCTAAAGAGGTGTTGGTCTTGTTCGTCCAACACCTCTGAAGAGGTGTCGGTTTTGTTCGTCCGACATCTGCGTGCAAGGGTATTGGGTTGAGGGTGAGGTAAGGGTGAGGGTGAGGGTGAGGGAGATGGTGATGGGGTACACGAAGTAAAAAAGTGGGGTACATTAAGCAAGGGTATTGGGGTGAGGGTGAGGGGGGTGCACGAAGAAAAAAATGGAGTACAATAGGCAAGGGGTATTGGGGTGAGGTTGAGGGTGAGGGTGAGGGTGATGGGGTACATGAAGTAAAAAAGTGGAGTACAGTAAGCAAGGGGTATTTGGGTGAGGGTGATGGGGTACACGAAGTAAAAAAGTGAGGTACAGTAAACAAAGGGTATTTTTGGTATTTTAAGAAAAAAGTGGGGTATGAAGTAAAAAATTCAAAATTGGGGTATGTGGAGCAATTAGTGGGGTCCGTTTAGTCGCTCCCAAAAAAAATTGGCACTTCATTTTAAAAGCTTTATGTATATAGAAGATTAAAGTGCCAAAAAAGAAAGAAAAAATAACAATAACTTCCTAATGTATGATAAGAAATGGAAAATAAGAAAGAATATAGTTTATTGGCTAGTGTGTGTCTATATATATTAGTTCATATATCTAAGCATATGTGTCAAACTTTTAGGCATTTTTTGCATCCTTGTGTCCGTGAATTAAAGAAT
This sequence comes from Stephania japonica, assembly GCA_039657345.1. Classification (NCBI taxonomy): domain Eukaryota; kingdom Viridiplantae; phylum Streptophyta; class Magnoliopsida; order Ranunculales; family Menispermaceae; genus Stephania; species Stephania japonica. The sequence goes on from CM077559.1 coordinate 42,923,189, forward strand.
TGGCTAATCCGACATTTAGTCACATACCCACACCTGACACCCATACCTAATTCCAAGTAACACAGGAGAGCCACCAATGTAGACACTAGGCAGAGTATCAAATATAAAGCATGATATTTATTTTTTGTTGAAGACCTAAAAACAACTATTTACCCTTTTCTTCTTTTCCTAGAAATATGCAAATCCTTTTTGAGAATGGGTAAATAGTTAGAATAATCCCAAACTTTCAATTTTATCTAAAAACTCCCAAACTTTGATATTTGTTTCAATATTATCTCACCTTAGATTTGAGGACTAATTTGTGCTGATGTGGCAATTTTTTTTTGGTAAAGTAACATTATTGATGTGGCAATTTTTTTTTGGCCAACACCATGAACAGAACATCATAGCTTCAACAAATCCCTAAAAAATCTCATAAACCAAATGCCCAACTACACATATAGCAAGCTCGTTCGCCTTACCAATGCTCCTCTTGATTCGACGACATAGCCCTAACCATCTATCGTAACATTGTGATGACACATTTGGCTTCCTCGTGACGACGTCGAAACCCTACCATTACCCCTCCTGATTCTCCTTCCTATAGGCACAATCGACCATCCCAACACCTCCACAGCCCCACCCCTCAGATTTGCAAACATTGACTTGAACAGCATGGAAATCCTAGCAAACTCTGCATACACATCGCTCTCATATCCCCTATCTGCATGCACAGGTTAGGTAATCATCAAAGGGCTCGAGCTTGGGCTCAATTTTGGGGAAGATGATGATGAGATTGGTGTGGTTGGGTTCGGATTGGGGTTGTGTGGGGGAGGTTTTGTTCTTGAAATTAACCAAAGATCCTATTTCGATGATTGATCTTGACGACAATATTGTTGGAGATTAGAAACAAAGGATTGGATGACTGTGAGGAGATTTTTTAGGGATTATTTATTTATTTATTTATTTTTTAATTAGCTCCTCTAATGTCGTACTCGTCAATAATGTTACTTTAAAAAAAATGAGCCCGGCTATATGCACCCACCTTTTACTTAAGGCACTCCAGCGAAAAAGTGAAGCTTCAAAAAAGGTCAATTCTACTGCAAAATGACCCATACCCCACTGTGATTAGTGCACCCACCACCCTTTCCTCTCGCTTTGTGCACCCCACCATCATCTCTCCACACACTTTTCTTGTGATATGTAGGGCATCATTAAATGGCTTGACCTCACAAGTCCAAATCTCTAGTTGGATAGTCGGTCAGAGCCCATCGAACTTCTAGTTGGAGAGTCGGTCAAAGTTTGTCGAACCTTTCATTGAGAATCGGTTAGAATCCACCGAACCTTTATGTCAGTAGTTGTCAACCAAGAAGATAAGTCTCGGCCATATGTCACCGAACCTAAATAGATGACTCGATCAAGGTTTTAGAGTTTGGTGCTTCAGTTGGGATGAAGAGGTATTTTAGTAAAAATGTGGGATGCCCTCATAAATTGTAATTTGAATTTGGGGTGCACTCATAATCTGGGTGCCCTTATGAAAATGTGGGGTGCGTATAGCCGGGCTCAAAAAATTTGCCACGTCAACACAAATTAGTCCCCAAATCTAAGGTGGGAACTGTGGTATGAAATTGAGACAAATCTCTAAGTTTGGGATTTCTTAGATAAAAAATTGAAAGTTTAGATTATTTTTAGAAAACACTCAAAGTTTGGGTTTATTCGACTTATTTACCCTGTGAGAATTTGAAAAGTCTTGGGGATTTATTATTTGTATAATTGCTAGCCAACTTGTTGGAGTATGTTTTGATTTCCAAAATTAAGTGAGTAGATTTTAAATATTCTAATGTAGAGTACTTGAAATAGAGAACACTAAACTAGTGGATAACAACTAGAGAAGCAATCATTCATCGACGATACTCATAGCATATGCAACTTTGTGAACAAGTGATTCTCAAATAGATTTAGCTATTATCAGCTGAATGGTATTGAGGTGCACCGATGCACGCCGTGAGGCCCTTCGTGTGCCTCAAGTAAGCCAAGGCGCAAAGGTTGTTACCGTGCACAAAGAGGTGCACACCCGTGTGCATCTTGGTGTTGCTTTAAGGCGCACAAAGGCGTGTTCCCCACTGTTAAAAATGATTTTTATGTTTTTTTCTCTACAAATAAGTTTCTTCTAGGTACCTTCTTCAAGTACAAAAATTGGCTAATGGAATTTTACTTCCAAGGTTACACAACCAAGGTAATGAAGGAAGATGTTTAAAAATAAAAGACAATTTTAAAAAGAACTTTCACTCTAAGTTGCACAACCTAAAAAGAAAAGAGAAAAAAAAAAAAAAGGAAAGAAGGCATTAGGAGAAGGAAATCTTTCCCAAAGTTGGGAAGTTGGCTTTGATTGGAAATGTAAGGCTATTGCACACAACTTGATGAGTGTTATTGAGATGTATGGAAGTTTTTTTGATAAGAAAAAAAAATGTGTAGTAGTTAGTAATTCAGTTCTAGATAGTCATCTTTACTAGTTCATAATTCACATATTGAGACACATGCATATGTATGTGTGTGTATGTATGTATGATTCTATGAAATCGCTTGGCATACACCTCACCCTGCACTTTATGCCTTTAAGGTAGCCACCGCCTCGAGTTTGCCTTTCATGTTTGATAACACTGATCAAGTATGTGATATGAAGTAAGATTTGATAGAGTTCCTTCTTTTGCATCTGTCTAGCACTAAGCTTTAAGGGACTAGTAACAGTTTAAGTTCAAGCCTAGATGAGCTTGAGGGATGTCGATAGTATACTGTTTTTGTTCTTTTTGTTCTCGGTTAAGAACTCCAACTAATCTAGTGAAGGAGGAGAAGAAATCAAGCGAAGATCTGAAAAAGTACCGTGAAGAACCTTGAACGAGGGAGAAGAAGTCCAGCGAAGAAGACGAACCCTCCATCTTCTGTCTCATACTCTCGACAGATCTCAAATTTGTGAAGTGTTTCTCACTAATTGTTGGCCAATATAACACATTTATTGTACACAGATCTGTACACAACAGATATTTATAGGGACAGTTCGGCTTTAGAGGAAAAAACAGTTTTTCTTATTAAAGTTTTTTTTTTCGAACAAAACTATTTTTCTTACTTGACACTTTACAATGTATCATAAATTACAACAATTGAAGAAAAATATATAAAATATATAGTTTTACATCCGTGTCCAAGTACCCGTGTCTAGAATTTTGGATTCATTTAGCCAAGTCCTCAAGTTCCAAAAATTAGAGAGTTGTCGAGTCTGACCTGTAGACACATACCCGCACCTAACACCCGCACCCGAGTCCGAGTAACATAGCATGGAAGAATGGATCTTGATAATGTATCAAGTTAAGTTACAATTATTGGTCTGTAAATGAGACATAGATTATGGAAAACTCAATCCGTGTTATAGTTTGCCTATTTAATGTCGAATAATACTTTCTTTAGCATGCATACTCTCCAAGGTTTATGACGATCATTAGATGGTCACCATAAGAACATCTTGTTTTGAGATCCCCATAAAATAAATGAGACCTTGTCGTTGATTTGAGATTTAGACTATAGAGGGTAGAAGCTATCAGTTTAATAGGAGCATCTGCCATCAACGTACCACCATAAAGATGACCTCTTCATGGTTTTTGAGAGTGAACCGAATCAGATGGTTCTATTTTTGCAATCTTTCTGATAGTGATTGACACCTGTGGCGCTTTTTCAAATCTCGTATATAATAATATAAGGTAAATATATAGATGCTAACAATTATCGTAATTAATAGTTTCGTATAAGTTGCAACTTTTTATCTTCTATAGTTCTACATTGTATTAAGAATTGAAAAGAGCATAAAGTTAGGTACTACTTTCATGTATAATATTTTTATATGTGTAGGAAAACTTTCTTTATACATATTAGTTTTTTTGTTTGAAAAATTTAGGTTAAATCTTTAACTTAAAAGACTTATATAGCAATCAAGAAAAAGAAATCATTTCATCAAACTTCTAAATTTTTTTTTTCTTTCGTATTATTTACTTGTGAATCTAATATGCTAGATCTGAAGACTTTAAGATTGTAACTTCAAAGGTTTTTTTTTCCATTTCAATATGGTTTATTTTCAAGTGAAGATAGTAAAAAATCATGATTACTAATTAACTTTAGGGATTTTTTAAAATTAAAGTGTATCATTTAAATTTTTAAGTTTTTGTTTTGTTGGATATTTTTTTTCTCATTTTGCATGACTCCTTTATTTTAATTTTCTTTTTGTATTGCTTGAAGAAGTTATTTTAAATAATTATTTTATTTTTACTGCACTTCTGTACATAATTTGCTTTTTACTTTTCGAATGATCATGCTTTATTTTTTTGTTTGTTTGTTTATTTGTAAGTTCATGTGGAGTCCTAACCCCTTTCTAACCTATCAATGAAAAGTATCCTTCATTCAGTTTTTAGTCCGACATAAATGACAAAAAAGTTATATAGATATTATAGAATTATCATTAGTTTAATTTTTATTGCAAATTATGCTCATGGAGAGTGGTGATTCTCAGCAACAACATTAGATTTCCTTGATTTCTCCCGGGTTATGGGGTTGGGGCGCCCAACTAACTCTCATGGGATTAGTCGAACCAAAGTAAGGACACCCATGGTCATAAAATAACATAATTAAAGGGTTTTTGGGATCTGATAAAGATTTAAACTTATTTAAATGTTCCTAATATTCTATATATCCTTGAAAATGGTGCGCAACCTACATGAACTGTTCATGATATTTCAAAGAAGGCGTGTGTTTTTAGGAAGTTCGTATTAGTCAAACGAAATCCAAGTCCAAGCCAATTAATAGCTAAAGAAAATGCATAAAAAAGAGAGGGTGATGCCTATGCTAGCTTTGGTTAATTTGAATTCCATTTCCCCATTTTTTTTGGTTCTATTTAGACTTATTTACTGTTCTATTGGTTCCACAGAATTTCATATCCTATATGATTTCCTTTTTCTAAAAAAGAAGAAAAAGAGAATTGTATTGACATGTGTTCCTTAGGATTGAGATTGCTGGATCAGATCATGAATCTTAAGATCATGTCTTAAGTAAATTATGCAACTAACTCATATATTGTTGTCAAAGAATTGTATTGAATGTGTTGGATATGTAAACCTTTATACATTAAACTTGGAATGATTTAGAAGCAATCGCATCAATTTTGATAATTGATGAGTGATGGACGATGAGAACTCAAATTTTAGATGAACGGTTAAATGCACTCATGCATGATGAATTAATAGGTGTGTCAAATCAATGAAGGTAATCAAGTGGTCAATGGTAAAGTGCGTGGTCAATGGTAAAGTGCTTAAGATCAAATTATTTGGTGATGGTCGTGGCATGGGGACTCAAGGAGCCCACTATGAAAGAGAAGGACAAGGAGTAGTTGTGATGGAATTGATGGTTGGTCAAGATCCCATCCCTTGAATTGGGATCCTACCCAACATTTGATCCCATTAGGATTTGGATCATAAAGATCTTGGATACTTCTGTGGTTGCATAATCTTGCTATTCTTCCAGTGTTGTGTGTGGGGATGTAAGCCTTTTAGGTAGGTGAGTGTGGGTTGGGCTTCATTAGCATTGCATTGCATTTGCTTGTTTCCGTAGATCTTATTGACTAAATGTTTGCTGACTAATAGATTGGTTGATTAGAAGAACTCTTCATTCTGCTTGATTTATTTCTTTGATGGCAGTCTCTGCTCTTTGTTCTATGTATTGCTGTTTGAGGGTTCCACCTCTTGTCATAATATCTGGTTTTTTAACAGGATGCTGATGAACCATTCAAGATTGATTGGAAAAGAGTGGCTATTACAAGCTCATTTGGTTTTGCATTTGTTGGTCCAGTTGGGCATTTCTGGTTAGTTGTTTTACCTTAATTGCATGAGCACATCTTTATGTACGATCGGGCAAACTGAATTTATGCTGCAGCTGCACATCTCAGTAAACTAAAATCTGCTAATGAGTATAAGAATTCTGACCTACACCTCCCTGGATCTTGTTTTGAGCGCTAATATCTTTCATGTTGATGCTTATAATTGGTCTTTATATTTGTGATTGATTAGTCTAGGAGGCCAGAATCTTTGAACATTTTAAATTGAACCGAATGCTTCTTAGAGTTCTACATGCCAGTGTAACTGTGCCCAAGATTGATAAAAACTGGTAAGAGTTCTTATTATGTGCTTTAGCAGAAGATAGTGGACTGAACCAATGGGGTGCGCAAAATAAGAATGACATTATCATAATGATAACTACGACTAGGAAAGTTGAACGATATTTTGTCTCACTGTTAACAACTAGCGAAGGCACCTTAGTTTGATACTCACCCTTGACTACGAAGAGTGATATGCCTTAACTCTCTTGTTAGGATTGAACCATACAAGTGAAAGATAAGAGATAGTTTATAAAATTTGGAAACGAATTGCCTGCTAGCTTTACATACCCTCAAGCAGTGACTAAAATATGACAGCGGTAAGTACTAGATACTTCTTAGGACTAACTTGATAGAGATTACTGTTTCTCGGTGGATTTCTGTTGTTTGTTTGAGTCTTTGATAACTTTAGCACTCTTTTAGTGGATTGAAGCCAAGCCATTTTTGCAGAAAACTGGGTAAGTGATTGGTAGTGGGGGGTTTACTTTAGCCACTTTCTCCTTATCTTTCCTTAGTCATAGAAGGCGAAAAATATATTATAGCTAGATATTGGATATATAAAATATTGTCGAAATAGATGTGGGAAAACTTCCAGTCACTACGCCTCTCTATTACTATATCTGTACTCCATAGATAATCAGATAGTCAGATTTTTTCTTGAATGACATGTGGGATTTGATCGTTTTGCATCTTTGTTTGATACTCTTATAGAGAAAATCATTAGTTTGGCATCAGGCATCCAAGCCTTGAATTAAGAGTTCAATGAGTATTACTAACCTCCAAAAGATCAATAAACAAGGAAAGTGAAATAATTTAACAAAAAATGGAAAGTGAAATAATTTAACAAAAAATGTAAAGTGGAAGTTGTGTTATAGCATTGTGTTTGTGATGCTTGATTGTGATAGTGCTTTTACTTATTGTAAGCTCTTCCTTTGTTACAGGTATGAAGCTTTGGATCGACTCGTGAGAAACCGATTTCAACTACAACCTAAAACATTTCGGTTCATTGTGTCGAAGGTTGCAGTTGATGCAATCATATTTGGGCCATTGGATTTGCTTGTATTTTTCAGCTACATGGGATTTTGCGCTGGCAAGAGCGTTGATCAGGTGAAGGAAAATGTGAAGAGGGATTTCCTCCCAGCCATAACAGTGCAAGGAGGGGCATGGCCGCTTCTGCAAATCGCCAACTTCAGGTATGTCCCAGTGAGATACCAACTCCTCTATGTCAACTCCTTCTGCCTGTTGGATAGCGCCTTCTTGTCGTGGCTTGAGCAACAAAAAGACGCACCTTGGAAACAATGGTTCACTTCTCTTTTAGCTGTCGACGAAAAGAAGGGATAGGATTGATGATCATTTCTTCTATTTCACATTGTATGGTTTGTCATTTTGGATTGCAGCATACAGACTTCATGTAAAAGTGAATTGATAGATGGTACCATTACATGGTTACATGGGTTTCTAACTTGGGGACGTCACTCCATTTGAGCCAAGGGTTTCAGGAGACGAAGTTCTAGTTCTGTTGTTATAGAATAAGAAATTTTGGCCTAATTTGTACTCTCAAAGTCTCCGAGAGCGATGATACGATATCTCCATTGTTTCCATTGTTTTTAAGAATTACAAGCCTATATTTCATGATGCGGGGTAGTCATCTTGATTTTGAATGAAGAAGAGATTTTAAGTGCACTTTTTTTTGGCCAATATTGTCAATCATTGCTTGTAGTTTGGAACACAAAACTGGGATGTTAAGCTAAAGCAACACCCAAAGAAATTTGTGAAAAAATAACATGTCGCAGTAAAAATCCATTGTAGTTGCACAAGGGATCAAAAAAAGCTAATACAATCTGGGGCCTAAATTTCTATGCCGAAGAAAAAGCCTCAGTGTTGGATGCACAGACAGGATTTACATTCATTTCATTTGAGCAAAAGGTGCCATAAGAAATCAGCCTTGACATATCGTCACGTCGGCATGTGGCATATCAATCACTCTTGATCCGCGAACGATCTCTGCAGCTTTCATTCAATAAATACAGTTACCTGGAATGCAGTACACGCGCCAAACAACCTGAGCAAACCATAGGCATGAACGTTACTGCCTCGGAAGCTAGTCTCAGTTCTCTGCAAGGCCAATCTTTTATCTTTAAAATCTCTTAAGAGTAGATACGACGAAGTCCTCTATATGAATGAGCTGTGACCACCTCCAAGTGGTACTCTTGGCTTCAACACAGCAGAAACTGAGAGGTAAGGGCAATACTCGAAGCACACACTCTGAAATTAAGAATGAATAGCTTGTCAGTCCTCAAAGCCATCTAAGAATTTTTAGAAATACTACAGTTTGGAATTGATCATATGTTTGATCATTTCGAAATCCTAATTGAGTTTGGTAAATTCGTTGCGGATGACACACTAGCATATAGTAAAAAAAGAAAAAACCTCAACTACCAATCATCCCCATTTTTAAAGTTTGGAGGGGTCAAAATAATTGGCAAAGAAAATATTGACAAGTTCTATTATTTCTTCTATCTTAGCAAAGACTATAAATTTTAAAGTAGAACAATCAATTTCAGCTCTACTTCCATCGATAACAACTCTAAATAAAATCTCATATACATCTCTGGATCCTTTGAAAGGAAGATCGATGATAAAACAGTAAATTCGCATTAGTTGGATACATCGTTAAAGATAATCTAAGAGGCAAAATCAAGTTGACTATGAAAGGAAATATAAATTGTGCATAAAGCATAAATAGATCACTCGACATAATGGGGTCTCCATGTAACTCTGATTATTCATCTCCAACCAAAATACCCTTGTGGGACACTTGTTACACGTACAATACTTAAAAATCTTTGCAACACTCTCAAAGCAAAGAAGAGAATAAATACAACAAAGACCATATGGGGGAATAGTTCTCTTCAATTGCCTCAAATAAGAACAATGTAGTTGTATATAAACCTAAAGCAATAGCAAGATGAACCAAAAAGTCTCCAGGTCCTATTGTTAAGAATAGTGAATTATTCTTCTCATTAACAGCATTTAACCAGTCGGGCAGCCATATGCTTCGACCCGCATTGAATGCTGGACCAGTCATTGAAGATAAAAGTGCATAGAATGTCAATTAATTTCAGAAAGAAAAATATTGAGTTCACTTTTCACATCTCAAGGGAACAGGCTAAATTGAGGTGAAAACTAAGCAAGTTAGCAGCATATAATGAAAAATCTAAGGAAAATGCAAAGCAGTTCTCATACATACCGGAATGCTCAACAATAGACCCCGAGAGTTCACGAGGACAGGTAAGCTCCTTCTTGCTGCTAATGGAATAAACTTCAAAGCCCTCAAAGCTCTCTGAGCTGATAACTTTGCATAATCTGAACATGAGGTAGTCTTCTCTCTATTCTCTACCTTGGGAGATGAGGGCATGCATTTTTCTTGGCAATGTCCCAAACTCAGACCCGTTGAGAGGTTTGCAAGATATAGCCAATCTGCATCAATCATATGCCGGACTACAGCTACATTATCTTGACCAACTACACAAGAGCTGCAAAAATAATTATGATTTGTCCCCTTCAATGCATCCTTAAAACTAATCTCATTAGAAGGAATTGTGATATTTTCTGCAATCCCCATCTGAAACTTCCAGGTGACTATGAATCGATTCATGAAATGATAAAGAACTTCTGGGTGAATTAATTCAGACAAAGTAGTTGCAGATCTAGTTTCTTGACAACTATCAGCCTCAGGCAGATCTTCTGTTTTGGTATGAAACTGTTTAGCTTCCTCCTTTTGCAACGAAAGAACGTATTGGAAAGTAGGTTCACTGAGAATGCCGCGTCTCTTCCCTTCATTTAGTATAGATTCTGAAGACTTCACTTCCAGAAAGGGTACATCGGAGGCATATGAAATGAAACAGTCTGTCTGTGACTTGCCATCCAATATAATCTGCTCAACGATGGTTGCCATATCAAGATTCTTCTCACCACCTGCCATTTGCAATTGATGATTCTGGTCCTTTGAGTTATTCTTATGAGATGACACTTTCCTCAATAAAAGAGGCGAATAAGGAGAACAGCACACCAGGACTTTTGTGCCTTTAGACTTGGGAACTGCACAAAGATAGCAACCAGCTGCAGTAAGAGCAGTCTGCAAGGCCGCCAATAATCAGAATTAAAACAAAGGTGGTCAATATGTCCACATATAACATTAACATCTACCTAAAACCTTATCACAACTGTAATTAATGCACCCATACATAACTATGAGATCCACTTCCAATGATGGAACCATTCTGTGATTTAGTAACCGACCTTAAATTTACTAAACTCTACCCATCTTGCTGTCATCAATCTAATGAAATCCCATAATGAATTTGCAGACATGAATTTCTACCCAACATTACTGTTATTTCTTTCAAGCCATAGACCCAATATCACAGCAATTGTTGCAACCCCAAATGATATGTCGTTCTTCTGCTCTTTCTTTCCAGTCTTTCAAGGATTGATGTTAAACCCTATTAATGATCAAGGTTTAAGACAGTCACTTGAAAAAACATTCTACCCACACCACACTTAACAAACCGCATCGGCATTGCACAAAAAGAAAAAAGATACTTTACCTACTTGCTTTCTAAAATGCAAGGACGGCAGTATAGGGTTAAGTGAGACAATTTCCTTAAGCTTATTTGATCAGCTCAATGTCCTTACTCAACTTAGGTTTTCCACAAATTTTGCCAATAAAAGATTTAGGTCCCTTAATTCTTCTGGTGCTTTGGCTTATAAATTACTGTACCGACACCTCATTGATTTCCCTAGCTCATCTTTGTATCAAACATTTAAGAGACTTTACAATGCTTACGATTCCATTCAAAGTTAATTTCAGGTGGCTTGAACACCTATGCGTGCTTGTTGAAAGTGTAAATGACAACTATCTATGTCCAAATTGAAACCAGAGATGTTGCCAAGTCAAAATACTAATATTTCTTGCCTATAGGAGATTCTCCAGATATATAGGTTCATGGAATTTAGTATGGCGATTTTGACTACTTACTCTATTTTCAACTTTTAGAACTTAGCACATCTTGTTTCTGTTAACAAAAATAGGAAATAATGTATAGGACAAATAATCATCTTGTCGAAATATGTTTTTCCTCTAAGTTCTCTAAGTTTTTTTTTTTTCATTTTCCGAGAAGTTTACATGAGTTGACACTGCTCCTGTTTGCATCATTGACTAAAATAGGGAAAAATAATAAAATGTAAAAGAGATTAAAGACGCCTGACAAAAAGATTGAGATGCCTAAATGACGCAATGCGTAAAGTTCCTCTAATAGTGGAGAACCAAATAATGACCAGCATTGACTACCCACTTGATGGCAGAACAACAATCGAGCAACACTTTTCTTCACTTAGAATATCAATTATTGTGAACTCAAGTAGACATGCCCAAGAGTAGCACTTTGTCCTCATCCAATCGCTATGAATAATGGAGAACCACACATCTGACCTGTAGATGAATCCAAATTATGCCAAACTTGACTAGAGATTTTTTTTTTTTTGCTTTCGCAAGTTCTTGCTAAAGACTTGGTGGACTTTTAGCCGGCAAAGCATGAATGAAAAAAACAGAAAAGCAAACATAAGAACGAGGACGTGCCACACTAGCAATTTTAGCCACTTTTTGCCTTTGGTCATCGTTTATTTCTTTTAGAAATTTCATCATTCGAGGTCTCAAGTTGAGCCTTCCACCTCTTAAAATGTGCTTCAACATCTTTTTCTTGGAATTATGAAACGGTAAGAGAAAATTTCTAGAGTTGCGGATGTCTCAACTCTTTGGAGGTTTACAAGTAAGAATCAATGTGTAAACTGTTGAAACTGTAATTTGACATTAGGGTCAAGAATCTCATCAAAAGATTTTTTCATGTATTAATCAAAAGAATTTTAGAGAAATCAAATTTGTATCCTCTCACATAGGAATGACATTACCTCTTTAAAAGGAAAAAAAAAAAAAAAAAGAGAAAAGAAGAAGAGCTGCTACAAACATAACAACTATGGACAGTTTGAATGCAAAAGCTACAACTAGAATATAATGAAATAATGCAACTGTTAATTCAAATAATTAAAAAAAAAATTCCAGAAGGATGAAGCTAAATGGACCTTGCATGGGAGGTTACGCATGTAATCCAAAAGCAACTTTGAAGTTCTGCCACGGACAGGTCTATGTCTTTGGGAGATGAACTAACAAATAAAAGTTGACATGATTAGTAAGTAAGCTTTTTTTTATCCATAAGTAGAAATGTAGAAACATGCTTTATAAGAATAATTGAGTTGTGTTGCAAATGGATATTAATGCACGTGCCTTTTTTATATATCTTTTAATAATAGATCAATTCTCTCCTTTACCATTTTTCACAACACTGCCGGAACATATTTTTTGTGCTTAAGGAACAGCTTAGCCATATAATCTCCAATACGGCAGTGCTCAACAGTATGCACCATGTAGTTTCAATGAATATGCTTTCTTATTTGATTTCTTTAGAGAGTTAACACCACAGATGCATTTCACAATAAACAACATGCAAAATGACTAGAGGATCACCTGCAAAACCAATGTGATAAACTTTGACAGGCATACATCTTGAACGTTCAGAGGATCTAGTTCCAGTAGATCAATCACTGCAAATCCATGCTGCAACAAATAGGAAAAAAAAGAGTTAGTAATAGATTTTGACTATCGGGTTGATAGTATTCATAACTTCTTTAAAACTTCTCAAATATATCAATAAGTAAAACCTTTGGCTGCAGGTGCACTATGAATCACCTCAACAAGAATAGCACTAGCCCTAAAGATGTTCAAGAAATTCTTAAGGTTTTTTTTTAATCCAATTCCTAACATGTAGCATGTTTAATCGGTGAAAGATCACTTAAAACTTAATTAATAGAATTAAATCAAGGAAAGTCTATTTGTACAATTGATGACATAACATCAGCCCAATAAGGGGATCACAAGTATGTTCAATTTACGATAAACATAAAATATCAACATGGTAACGACCACCACAACAACAAACAACAACAAAATAGCCTCAGTCCAAAATTAATTGGGATCGGCTATATGGATCAAACTCTTCCATATAATATGAAAATGGTAACAGCCACAGAGTTGAATTATAAGCACCATTTAATAAGGATCACCAATCCTAGGTAGCCTAGAACACACCATTCAATTTATCCTTCTGCATTTTTGAGAGAGGAGACGCATGAGTTATTTTACCAGCACATAATCCTAAAACGTGGAAATTTGAATTATTCAAAGTTTCATAATTATAATAATAATACAGCTATATCATTGAGATAGAAGAAAAAAAAGAGCTTCTTGGAAGGACCTCAAGCTTAGGCTCGAACATCAGGATGAGAACTTGGAAACGCTTCCTCGGGGAGATTTTGGAATTAAGAAAACAATTATGGTTACTATTACGAATACAATTTTGAAAACAAATGTTTAGTAAGGACCAAAATATACAAATGAAAACTTCAACAATCACAAATTCAATCAGTGTCACCGACTATATGGTGGCAGACACAATATATGATGACTAGAACCATTTTTTTTTTTACTTTTTTTATGCTAACAATTTTTTAAAATTTCAAAAATACAGATTAAACAAAAGACTAAGAAATACAATTACTAAAAACTTAAGCTCTTGTTAAAAAATAAAAACTTAAGCTCAACAGAGCATCATATTAGGCTTTATAATTACTATATGAATGCAGCTCACCTTTTTAGGAGATTTGAAAAACCCAAGATTAAAAAAAAAAAAAAAAAAAAAAAAAAAAAAAAAAAAAATCTGGAGAAACCTTCGAGATGTCTTGCCAAAATGTATAATGATTTGATCCTAAGACACCCTGCGAACTCAGGGCTAGGCATGAACTTACTGATGATTAGACCTATGCAGTAACAGCTATGGTAGCAAGAAATAAACAATAGAGCACAAAGACATTAAGGGAAAGATATGCCAATAATGCAGATCAGCTTCACCATCATAAGCAAAAAGGAAAATTCAATTGTGACAAAACACCCAGTTATGAACCAACAACAATAGAAAAACCGCCAGCATAAATAGCAGTCAACCATTCTTAATAAATACAAAAGAATATGCTATCTAGTTTAGACCTGCTTCAAGATAAGCACACCATATGTGGAGCAAATGGCCTCATAAACAGATAACTGCAAATGCTAAAACCAGAAGGATATATGAACAGTAGAAGTAGAATGAAAGATAAAAATAAAAAAGGAAAATGATAATCGTTACACTTTCTTTTTTAGTCATTTATGGTGTTTTGTCAGATGTGGGGCCCACATATGGGGAGACAAGAAAGAGCTATAAATGGCTAAAAAACAAAGTGTGCGCCCAAAGTGTGTTAGATTATCATTTTCCAATAAAAAATGGAACTCCTTTAATTACCAATGATAAATGACAAAAGAATCAATGAAACAAATTACTTTACCATTAGAGACTCACATTATTGATAGTAACACACTGCTTTATCAAGCTTAGGCAAGCTTTGTCAATGACAGAACGTGATTTTTGACAAGCAGAAATAATTCTCTGAAGTTCAGATTTGATAATGGCTGAAACATCAAATATAGACCTATGAGACAACTTCACAAAGACGTCAAAGGGTAGTGCAAAATGTCGCATCCTGATCTAGTTTTAGTGATCTATTTCTTAACTATACACGAAGTAATTTCTACGGCTAGATAAATAAAGTAAATGACCTCTTCCTTTTCAGTCAATTTAGCATGAACAAGGAAATAATAGTACACTTCTGAACCACAAGACTCTTCGCTATAAGTAGATGAAAAATATTCATAAGGGAACTCACGTGAAATGTTACTTAATGACGTCCGGATCCTGTTACGAGCGAACAATAAGCTTTTATTTGTTGGATCTTCCACCCATTCCTGCTTAGCTCCTTGGCATATCTATGGAAGTCAAATAAAAAAAAATATTACAGTTAAAATCCTCAAATACTCAAAACAACAACAACAAATCCGAAATTAGTTGTGGTCAGCTACATGGATCAAACTCTTCCATTGCGGCTCGTTTTAGTGCAGCCAAAATCCTCAAATGAGAAGAGAAAATAAATAAAAAAATAAACAATGCCTGCAGAACACCATGTCATTGTTGAAGCACACGACAAAAACAACAAAAAAACATCAATCCCAAATAAGTTGGGGTCGGCTACATGGATCGAACTCTTCCATTGCGCCCAATTTAGTCCGATTTAGTATTTCTAAACTGTTGAAGCACACAAGTTTTAAATTTTGCTGAAAAGATCAATTTTTTGCACATCTTGTACAACAGTGTACACAAGGTGTCCAACCTCACCACAAGTATCATTTTTTCTACTAACCTTATTTTTCCTCAAGATTTATATCACCAATCAAATTTATTCAAAAACGATTAAAAATATGACGATCATAAAAAACAACTATGCCAATGCAACAAGCGAAAGAGCTAGAACATAATGTTATGAGATAAGATGTAAACTATAGCCAAAGCCAATATGCCATCAAATCATCATTAGGTCAAGCACCGTGATTGGACAACTGCATTCAGTTGAAGTTCCATTTAAGAGCCCACCTAACATAAATGAGGCTTCTAAGTAAGTCACTTCTTTACATGCTATTATGCTAATTTATCAAAGTTATATTTATGAACAACCTTTCTCTCATCTGTTCCGATCCACTTTTATTTCTCTTTTACATATGACATGTTATCACAAAGGCCAAGCATAGATGATTAGATAATAATAAATCATCAAACTAACAGCATGAAACCAGAAACCAGAAACCAAACACAAATGTTATTCTCACTTTGTACATGTCATCTTTTGAGAACTCCAGCAGTGGTCGTACTAATAAAATACCATGATTCCTCAGTTCTTCACCATCATAAGTCATAGACATTGGGAACAGTTGCGAAGTGAATGCCATCCCAGCAAGTCCAATGACACCACTGTTACGAGATAGTCGAAGAATAAACAATTCAGACTGCAAGATCAATGCATCATGAATTGAGGAACGTCGATATCAATAATTCAACAATCAAAGCTTATAACTCTTTAGTTCAAGTTTCAACAATTTAAATAAGTTCCGGCTGGGATTTATTCTAGATATGCCACATTATATCTTTTTTTGTTTTGAAATCCCGCCATATCAATTACATCACCAAAACTTGAATTCCCAATAATTAGCACAGTACACAGATAAAGAACAATACCTGATCATCTGCATGATGTGCGACAAGCAAAACGCCTATTTGGTTTTCCATACACACATTCTGGAAAATTTGATACCTGTAAAAATCATATCAAACACCAAGAACAAATAGACTATGAAATCAACCGTTCCATCAGTTTTGTTCGATAAAATGCCAAAATAACACCACAAACCAGTAAAACCAACATAAACCACTGATGGCAAAAATGCACAATTGATTTCTAAGAATCACCTCATCTCCCTAGCCGCCTCTTGCACATGACCCAGCTTCGGCCTACCGCCGGGCCAATCGCAATGCGCAACTTGACATTTGATTCCTACCCACAAATCCAAAACCATTCATTTCAAATTCACCCACTAAAATCTTCAAAAAAAAAATCAACTAAACAAATCTAAAAGAGGAAAACAACGATACCCATTTTAGAGACTCTATCACTAACACAAAAGGCCTCGTCTTTGCTCTCGGACCGCAACCCATGATCCACAACAATCCCTAACAGCCCATCAATGCACCCGTCACTCTCATTACGCCCAATTCCGGCATCAGCCTTCCAAGCAGCCGCCAAAACACACAGAGCAACACTGTCAGGCCCTCCAGAGACTCCCAAAGCTGCAAAATCATCACCGGAACAGAAAATTGAGCCAAAATTCAGACCAAAAACCACAAATCACAAAATGGGTAATTGAAAAAACACAGACCGATTCGGTGGAGAGGGTTGAGACCCGCCATGGCCATTCTTCTTGAGAAGACTTGATTGTATGTAGGTGTCTCGCGATTTGGGTTTTGTTGATCGTGAGAGGAGTTGCAAGAGAAGAATCGGTTTGTGGGGGTGACATTGGTTAGTGTTGGGTGATTGTGGGTGTGGAGAAGACATCCGAGTGAGAAGGGATTTGGAGAAGAGTGTGGGGAGAGTGTTCTACTTCTTCTATGAGGGATTTGGAGATGAAGGTGGTGATGATAATGGTGATAAGCTCTGGCGACCATTTGTTTCAGAACTCGGAGGCCACTTCAAGGTGGTTGTTGGGTTGGGTTGTGCTGTCGTTGCCGGCTGCTGCTGCTGCAATTTTATTTTATTTTATTTATTTTTATTAGCAAAGATTAAATCCAGTTTAGGTTACATCTGTAACTACAGGATATCCTGTTCTTGTAACATAAAAATTTGATTGAGAATATGTTCCCAAATCTTAAAATTAACATCACACTAAAAAGCTTCGTTAGCCATGTGGTCTATACAGACATTATTTTCTCTCAAAATGTGTGATTGAAAACTACATTCCCCTCCTTTTGTGTCTCCTTTAGAATATCATGAATCGGTGGATCTCGAAATTGGCCCTATGATGAGTCTAAAATAAGATCAATTTCTTTCTACGAGTCTAACTCCACAACGAGTTTCCTACATCCTTTATCTCACATTAGTTGCAAGTCGTGTTTAACTCCGTATAGTTCGGCACAAATAGATGAACACTGGCCCAAATTTGCTTGAAATGCTGCTCAAAAATCGTCTTTCATCCCCCGTATCACTCCTGCCACTGTGCCTTCCCCATCCTCCCCCTCATACCGCCCCATCACAATTTATTTTCAACCACCCCTCCTCTGGTGCTACCCAATGGCAATATTTTATTCTTGCTAGAGCCTAGCTCGAGGTCGACCACCAACCTTCCAAATGAAGGATTTCATTAGTACTGTAAATAATGGATCGTCTAACCTCATATCTTCTATCAGATCGATTATCAAACATAATATTATTTCTTCAAGACCACAACTTTCAACAGAAGACACCAAATATTACCTTCTTTCGATGGTCTTTCTTGTTGGGTTTCGAGGATCAAGCGCTGCAGAATTTTTTAAAACCTTTTCGAATATCCCCGAACTAGGATCCTATTGATTCCATTAAACTGCAATATCAAGAAACAAAAATCATATCTTAACAAGCATAACTCCATGTCTGCCTTGTTTGGTGTTAATTGATACCTTCAAGACGTTCAAGCACGTGTTCTCTATCATAAATCCACACACGAACGGATGATCACGATCCAGAGTGCTAGCACCAAAAATTTTAGGGAAGAAAATCCTCACAAAACTTTCTAGAAAAATCTCTTTAGAAAAGTCTCATACGAAAAATCTCTCATATTACAATTGTGACACTAATGTCTTATTTATAGTTCAATAGGTCGAGTTGTAAAAGAACTTCATCTCGTAGTCATACTCTAAATAGAGTCTTATATAAAGTCCAACTCTAAAAAGGATAAAGTCATAGACAATCTACAATTACTAATCCGATAAGAGTTGTAATTTATTTAAAACTCAAATAAGAATTAGAGTCATACTTTAATTTCAATTAGAATCATATTCAAAATATGATTCACTAATAAACTAAATTTCTAGTCACACTAGAAATGTAGGAGAGTTTTTAATCCTAGTCAAACTAGGACACTTAATGAGAATATTCAACATGAATTTTATCAAATAAAATTCATCAACCTAGATAATATTAAATCATGCAAGCCCGTTCTTTGTGTACAACCCAATAGATTCATACAACGTTGGCAGTGAACAAAAACTTTTTTTGGCACACAAGTCATAAGCAGCCTCTAGCAAGACAATATGACTACCCAAGTTGCATGAAGATCAATAAATCGATACAATATAATAGACAGTGTATATCATATACTTTTGTTACACGATATCTTTTGATTGAACTTAAGACATGGAATGTCATCTTTATAGTTCAATCTACTAGTCTCGGTCTTCGAGTAGACAGAAATTGTCAAGTGACATTAATCCAATCAATTCACTAGACATGACCATTTATCAGTCTAACATATCAAGGGGTCCAATAAATATCTTTCTCTAAAAGAGAAGAACAAATCTCATCTTGATCACACAACTTCCACACATTAGTCAGATAATGACCAATCACAATCTTTATAATCATCCGGTTAAAGACAATGTTTAATTGTGTCAAATCATTATGCTCATAATGTTGGAGTCTCTGGTAACCTCAAGTCGAAAAACTAAATGATATAACTATCATGAGACTCACTTATGACATTGATCGTGTAACGTTCTCATAGCGGGTCAATCCAGTATTTGTTCCCAACAAATACTCATGATCTTGATATGTATCCGTATACACATTGTAATGGCCCAAATTTAATTAATCATGACTAAGGTTAATCCCGGGGATTAACAGGTTAATTTGGGCGTTACGTAGACAGCTGGGATGACTCGGATAGGAGTACCCAGGATATATATGTTAGTCGTGTATGTTGTATGCCTATTATTGCGGTGTTAAAGTTTATTAATATAAATGCCACATCGCATACGTGTATATAGATGACAGGCAAGGTTAAGTGTTGGGGTTTTGTCTCGTAGAACGTGCCAACGTAGGGTTTATGATAGTCGTTAGGCCGGGTGTTGGGGATGGACTAAGGCAAACAATAATAATGTGATGTTGATGGAGGACTTGGGATAATTGGGTTAGTATAACCTTAGGCTAAATAGATCAATTGGGTACACTAAGAGTGGAATTTCCTTGGGAAGCGTGCTGGGCGCAGGGCACGGAGTGCCAGGTAATCGGGAAGTTAGTGTGACCATATTTACCATTTTATGGAATTTAATTGATGGGTTAGCTAGGTTATATAAATTAAATAAATTCAAATATACAAGTCCTATAGTTGTAATAAAAAATGAAGACCCACATGATGGTCCTCGAGATATACATCAAGTTGACAACAAGGCTATTAGTGTGATGTAAGGTGTCCAGGATAGTGTGACACAGGGTGATTATGACCGTTAGATTTTCTTAGAGATACGCATTCGCGTCAGATTAGAACACCTAGTATAAATATGGGGCGATGAGTGGCACCATGCAAATGAACACATCTTCTCTAACAATTCTGAGGTTCTATGAGGAGGAAATTCTGCGTAGTAGGTGAAATCGAGTACTAGAGAGGGAAATCAGGTTGTCAAACAACGAATCTAAGGTAATCTACTCACCTAATCTTGGAATTTTCATGAAATATGGTTTTGTTTAGTTTTGAGGAATTTTGAGTTTTCTGGGGAATTTTACAACTGTTGTTGAAGGATTTGGTGTTTATGAAGCTTATCATGATAAATTATATCGAATTTGTGGATAATTAGAGTGATTTTGGTGAATTTTGGTTTTATGGACATGCATTTGTGATCCACTGATTTTGGATTTAATTATGTTTTAATCGGCGTTTTAGTGATGGATTTGGTGCGATTGAAGTGTTTGAGTGTTGATAATCGCGGTTGGGTGTTTGGAAAATCCCAGAAACCCAGAATTCACTGCTGGAATTCTAGGCAGGGGCATACCCAGCACGCTGGGTGATGAACACTAGCTCGTTGGGCACGCTAGGGAAGATGAATATCCTTCCTGGACGAGGAATCGCCCAGCGAGCTGGCTACCATGCCTAGAGCTTTGGGGACCCAACACCCAAGAAGGATAACCAGACCTCCCATCACACTGGCTAACCAGCCTAGCATGCTAGGGACTGAGACCATGGTTTTAGTTAAGCGTATAACTGAGGCCATTTGTGTTAATTAACTCATAAAAACACTTAATTAACCATAAAACACTAGAAATCGATCTCAGGAGTCATGGGACAGTATTTGGAGTCGAGGACTAGTCGGGGGTTGAACCGAAGGGTGTTTTTCGGGGTTATTGGGCGTGGTTTGAGGTACGTCAACTAAACACCACTACTGCATTTACTTTTCCATTCATTTGAGTTGTTATTCTTAATAATCTGTGAGTCTATTCTTACTGGGTTTGTTGAGGTTACTCCCGCCAAAGTATCTGCGAGATGTTTGGGTCGTTTGCTAAGTATGTAGCGCGTGTTCATGGCCTCGGTAGATGCTATCTCGAGTTGAGTATCGGTTCATGTGTTCGATGTACGCCAATAGGGCTAATACCGCTAGGACACATCGGAGGGATTGGTAGATTCCATATCCAGGGCTCCTGGTCCGAACTACATAGCTTAGTCAGCTGGGGTCACATCTGCTTTGTCTTTTTTCTTGGTATTTTTATATTCATGCGATGAGCTTTTAGCAATTGCCTGCAATTTCTTTCTTTTCTGCATGATTATCGAATGTTATCTTTGAATGTTATTTATTTCTTTAATAATGCACGGTGGTTTTCCTTGGGATTTTACTTATTGAGCTCGTTATCTGCCTTTTGTGATGGCTTGAATGTAGATTTTATGTATCAGTAGGGGGCAAGGAGGTCATAAGCGACACATCTTTACTAGTCCACTATTGAGGACCTACTGGTATGTGTAGTTATTATTAAATTGTTTCATTTATCGTTATTGGGAACTTGTGACCATATCATTTTCAGTATTGGTATATATATATATATTCACTGTTGGCAGTTTGTCGCCTATATACTATGTACTTCCAGGTTTTCCACTGTAGGTGAAACATGTTTAATTTATTTATGCTCAGTTATGGTAATCAAAAGCTTCCGCACATTCAATATATCAATAATTAATTTGACAATTAGGTAAATATAATGACTAGTTAGCCGTAGGACACTAGTAACTGTGTGGCCAGCTGTGGGCCCGTGTTGCCTGTATGGCGGACCGATGTGGTTTAGGGGCCATCACAATTTGGTATCAGAGCCCTAGGTTAGCAAGTCAATGGAAACTTAAAAACTTTGAAAGAGCATAAGCCTTAAATAAATATAGATGTGGAAACCCGATGAATTGCCTATAACTTTTAGTTGGGAAGCAACAGTAGAATGGGTAGTTGACAGAGCCCTACATATGTGTTATGATTTTACTGTGTAATATATATATACACCTATATCCATGGAGGTTGATACGACACACATTTCTTGGTGCAGATCAACATGGATGAACAGTCAGCTACACCATCGGAGATGAGATAGACTGGAGTGGTTATCAGGAGTTGCAGGCCACAGTGAGCCTTGAGGATCAACTTACAGCTCAGGAAGCTCATATGAGAAAAGTACTCTGAATATTACGGGACTAGGGCGCCTCGATTTCAGTAATGGCTACATCACTCGCGGTCGAGCCACCAGAGCGACAACGACCTTACCCGAGGTTGCATGAAAGAGATGGTCGACAGGGATTCGTGAGTGCAGAGTGGCAGACTAGGCAGACTTCTTGAGCAGTACCAGAGCAGAGGCACACTGGAGTTAGAGACTATAGAGACCAGGGTCAGGGACGCAGACCTAGTGGTAGTCGAGTAGATAGGCTTTAGTGTTACAGATGCAGACAGAGAGGACACCTAAGGGTTATTTGCTAGACACCGTCAGCCGCAGTCACAGAGTATCATAGGAGTCGACGACAAGTCGCAGAGGAGTCGGGACATAGAGAGGTTCGGGACAGACAGTATGAGCAGGTGAGGAGTGACAGCATGCAGCGACCAGCGACTACGGCTGGTACACCAGATGCGCCGAGTTTAGCTAAGCTAAGTATCAGAGGTTCACAGGAGAGACCGCGACAGGTTTAGAGATGTACTCACTATGGAGTTGAGGGACACATATACTTGGAGTGTTCATTGATCTTGATGGCACCAGTATATGTAGAGCCGTTGCGTGTTTGAGCTCTGGGTTCAGAGTGCATATGAGTAGTACGTTTAGGGCATTGATATAGAGAGTCAGCTAATTTTTTGTGTAAATTATGGAAAAACAACCTGTAGGTTATATATATATTTTCTTGTTATGTAGGAAGACTATCAGACCATTTTTGTTATAATATAAATGAAGCCTGAGGATTTTGTTAAAGTTATGTTCAAACATAGTATTATGCATGATAGTACTACTGCGGTAATCGTATATTCAAGGCAAATTTGTAGGGACAGAGGATCATGAGATCAGGGTCGAAGTTAGGGGGTGCAGAATCGAAAGGAAGAAAAAGCCATCAGGTTAATGACAAGACGCCATCATTCAAGGCACTGTATAGGGGCACTACAAGTCACCAGCAGGTTGGTAGGGCCAAAAGATTCAGTTGTTATGGAGCCAAAGACAGTTGCAAATTTCAGAGACGATCAGACAGATTTGCTAGAGACATCAATCAAACAGAATAGATCATGCGTGAGGTGAAGGGCTGGTAGGGTGTACCTATTGGTGGAATCTCAGATGGAAAAGATTATGAGTGAAGGACCACTTGATACATACAGTAGTGGAATCCTAACGTATTGGAATCAAGTTCAGCAAGATACTTGACCGGCCAGAGGGTACTAGAGGATTGATTATTGACCTTGTGAGAGGGTGCGACAGTGTCCAAGAAACTATAAGAGAAGAGTTTGTCAGTAGTGGAACTGACAAGGAGTGTTCGGATCCACTCAGTGGATAATTTGATAACTTGATGTCACTCGAAGTGTTCTAATTTCAAGGACGAAATTCTTTTAGTTGGGAAGAATTGTAACGACCCAAATTTAATTAATCATGCTTAAGGTTAATCCTGAGGATTAACGGGTTAATTTGGACGTTACGTGAATAGCTGGGATGACTCGAATAGGAATACCCAAAATATATATGTTATTTGTGTATGTTGTATGCCTATTATTGCGGTGTTAAAGTTTATTAATATAAATGTCACATCACATACGTGTATGTTGATGACGAGCAAGGTTGAGTGCTGAGGTTTTATCTCGTAGAACGTGCTAATGCAAGGATTATGATAGTCGTTAAGCTGGGTGTTGTGGATGGACTAAAGCAAACAATAATAATGTGATGTTGACGGAGGACTTGGGTTAAATTGGGTTAGTATAACCTTAGGATAAGTAGATCAATTAAGTACACTAAGAGTGGGACCGCCTTGAGAAGCGTGCTGGGTGCGGGGCACCGAGTGCCAGGTAATCGAAAAGTTAGTGTGACCATATTTACCATTTTATGGAATTTAATTGATGGATTAGCCAGGTTATATAATTAAATTACTTCAAATATACAAGTCCTATAGTTGTAATAAAAAATTAAGACCCACAGGATGGTCCTCGAGATACACAGCAAGTTGATAACAAGGCTATTAGTGTCATGATAAGGTGTCTAGGATAGAGTGACACAGGGTGATTATGGATCGTCAGATTTGCCTAGAGATACGCGATCGCGTTAGATTAGAACACCTAATATAAATATGGGGCGATGAGTGGCACCATGCCAATGAACACATTTTCTCTAACAATTCTGAGGAAATTCTGCGTAGGAGGTGAAATCAAGTACTAGAAAGGGAAATCAGGTTGTCAAACAATGAATCTAAGGTAATCTACTCACCTACTCTTAGAATTTTCATGAAGTATGGTTTTATTGGGTTTTGAGGAATTTTGAGTTTTCTGGGGAATTTACAACTGTTGTAAAAGGATTTGGTGTTTTTGAAGCTTATGATGATGAATTATATCGAATTTGTGGAAAATTAGAGTAATTTTGGTGAATTTTGGTTCTATGGACATGCATGTGTGATCCACTGGTTTTGGGTTTAATCATGTTTTAATCAGTGTTTTAGTGATGGATTTGGTGCGATTGAAGTGTTTGAGTGTTGACAATTATGGTTGGGTGTTTGGAAAACGCCAGAAATCCATAATTCACTGTTGTAATTCTGGGCATGGGCGTATCCAGAGCGCTGGGTGATGAACACTAGCGCGCTGGCACACTGGGGAAGTTGAATATCCTTCCTGGGCGAAGAATTGCCCAGCGCGCTGGGGAGCCAACACTAAGGAACGATAACCGGACCTCCCAGCACGCTGTCTAACCAGCCTAGAGCGCTAGGGACTGAGATCATGGTTTTGGTTAAGCGTATAACCAAGGCCATTTGTGCTAGTTAACTCATAAAACCACTTAATTAACTATAAAACACCGAAAATTGATCTCAGGAGTCACGGGACAGTATTCGGAGTTGTGGACTAGTTGGGGGTTGGACCGAGGGGTATTTTCGAGGTTATTGAGCGCGGTTTGAGGTATGTAAAACCCAACTAAACACCACTACTGCATTTACTTTTCCATTCATTTGAGTTGTTATTCTTGATAATCTGTAAGTCTATTCTTACTGGGTTTATTGAGGTTACTCCAACCTAAGTATCTGCGATATGTTTGGGTCGCTTGCTAAGTATGTTGGCCGTGTTCACGGCCTCGGTAGATGTTATCCCGAGTTGAGTACCGATTCACCTATTCGATGTACGCCAATAAGGCTAATACCGCTAGGACACAGTCGGAGGGATTGGTAGATTTCATATCCAGGGCTCCTGGTCCGAAGTACATAGCTTAGTCAGTTGGGGTCACATCTGCTTTGTCTTTTTCTTGGTATTTTATATTCATGTGATGAGCTTTGAGCAGTTGCCTGCATTTTCCTTCTTTTCCTCATGATTATCGTATGCTATCTTTCGATGCTATTTATTTATTTAATAATGCGCGGTGGTTTTCCTTTATATTTTACTTAATGGGCTCGTCATCTGCCTCTTGTGTATCAGTAAGGGCAGGGAGGTCACAAGCGAGACATCTTTACTAGTCCACTGTCGAAGACCTACTGGTATGTGTAGTTATTACTAAATTGTTTTATTTATTGTTATTGGGGACTTGTAACCATATCATTTTCAGTACTGGTATATACATTCACTATAGGTGTAACATGTTTAATTTATTTATGCTCAGTTATGGTAATCAAAAGCTTCTGCACATTCAATATATCAATAATTAACATGTCAATTAGGTAAATATAGTGACTAGTTATTCGTGGGACACAGCTAGCAGCTGCATGGCTAGCTGTGGGCCGCCGTGGCGGACCGATGTGGTTTTGGGGCCGTCACATGCATAATCACCATATGACTATCAATCAAGACTCATACTAGTCTTAATTTATTATTGTTCCCACAATAATAACTGACTAGGGGCGTTTTGAATAATACAATAATTATTCATGGATACTATTATAAAAAAACATGAATCTACTTATAATAGTTAAACAATATTTACATAATTGGCTTAGGGCACATTTTCCAACATCTCCCACTTGCACTAGGTCCAATCCTACGCATATCCAATACTGTGTGATCTTAATGTGTTCTTAGTGGAAGAATTTTATTTATGTATCTACTACATTGTTTAATATTGTTGTTCTGCAAATCTTCATGTTCTTTCTTTAATAATACAAAAATGCTCGAGTGATTGTTTATAACTATAGTGTGTTTTAGGTTCCATAACCTAAAGTTGTGCATTGGTTTTACAATAAAATCCAACGTTGCTTCCAACACTTAGAATCACACCTTATTCAATCATGAACCTTAAGATCTAAACATTTTCTTTGGTTGCATGAAATGTCGCTAAAACTCAATTTATTTTATAGAACTTTATTAGAGTGAGTTTAGAACATTTCCAACTCACTGCATCTTCCTATGAAGTTAACACATATCCATATTACAATCATTAATAATTTATACTAGCTTGGAAGTTTGTATTTTGTAACCATTTTCAAGATTCATATCTTCCAAAGTTTTTAAATCCAATAACATTTTTCAAGTGCTTTCGAAGTACTTAAGAATGTTATCAATAAATATCCAGTTACCTTCATTGGAATCTATGATATATATGTATGTTTTGCCTAAAGCATATGACATATCAAGTTGAATGCAAAGTATAACATATGTGATGATTCCCATAGCTAATGCATATGAAATTATACTTACATTATCCCGCTCATCATTTGTCATAAGACTTTGAGTCTTGCTAAGACTTATGTTATAAGACATTAGTATGAGTTCTTTTAAGAATCTCGCACACTGAAACCTTTTTCAGTTATTTGTCTATATAAGCACTCTAATTTAGACCAATTAGTCTATTAAATCTATCTCTATATATTTATATCACAAGGATATAAGTATAATTGAATAAGAATTTCATTGGAAAACTTTTCCTCAACCAAGACTTGTTATTCTGTAAGGTTAGGACATTGTTTCTAATGAATAATATATCATCGACATACAGATGCAGAAAAAATAATTGCGCTCCCACTAACCTTTGTATATACACAAGGTTTATCTTCGATTCAATGAACTTAATTCATTAATTATTTCATCAAAACAAATATGCTAACTCTGATAAGCTTACTATAACCCACAAACAGATCTTTTAACCTTGCATAACTTTTTAAATTCTCAAGATAATCAAAACCCTTAAGTTGTGTCTTACACATCTTTAAGAAGCATAGAACAATGCTATTTTGATACTTATTTGTAATCTAATACTTTTCTTACGTGACATACTGTTGGAACGTTTCTTGCAGCATCAAGGTCATTGTCATGTCATTAGCTTCCACGGTCCTAAATCTTTCCAAAAGTTTAGTTTCACAGTTGCTAACATGACATATAATTCTTGCAATAGAAGATGGTAGTTCTAAAGGAACAAATTAGTTTATGACATATATCCTTATTTTGATGGTTGATAACATTTATCAATTTTTAATCAAATCAAGGAAATTAGTCTTAGACATTATTTTATCCTTTTCAAGGATTGATCGCAGTTACTATAGATTACTTTCACTAGGAATTTAAAATATACAACTCGAAGATTATGTCGAACCATTTATTACGAGTAATTAAACTCCCACTAAATTCAATAACCCTCGTATATATCAATTTAGTGGACTAAGACCCATAATTCACCTAATTTTGAGACAACTAAAGCATGACACTCAAAATCAAGTAATTTAGGTAGGTAACCTTTACCAATTGCATCACATACAACTCTTAGATTCTTTATGAGACTTAGACATCACATGTCACAACATGTTGTGTCTCATCTATGCCTAAAGTCCAAAACCGTTTTGATAGCTTTATTAAGTCAGACCAATTTAAAACATTCAGGTAATCGTTACCTGACTTGCTCACCAAGATAACACAATACACCCTGCTGAGGCATACCCATATTGATATGACCGATGCCTTGACAAGTGTTTAAAAATTGGGTGGCATTGACTTAAAATTTTAATTGAGGGATTATTATTTAGCTTTATGATTCTTTCTTATATTAAGATCTATAATTCTAGCATCTAATCATGAAATATCCAATATATCAAATCATGCATAGAATAAAGATCATAAATAAATAGGAAACAATTTCACATATAGGTAAAACATCATAAAACAAATTTAAGAAATTAAATGCTATTTAGTAATAGAAAATTTTCCATGCACTACAATTATAATTCTAATGGAGTTGAGCATGGCTACAACAGAAAAAGTCT
Organism: Stephania japonica; assembly: GCA_039657345.1. NCBI lineage: Eukaryota > Viridiplantae > Streptophyta > Magnoliopsida > Ranunculales > Menispermaceae > Stephania > Stephania japonica. Next base: position 42,951,847 of record CM077559.1, read on the forward strand.
CATTATTTTAGTCAATCCAATTGATCGAAACTGTCCTTTATTTTTATTTTCAAGAATTAATTAACACATTTTTAATTAATACAGGCCCACCTTTAACTTAACATCTTATTTTAATCTAATTAGAATTTATAATACTTGAAATCTTAATCCAATTAGAATTTAAGATACTTGGAGTTCTAATCTAAATTTCTTTTGTGAAAATGTTAACATGACGCACGCATGCATAATCATTAGTAACAAATTTGTGTGCATCACATGCATCACGTGGCACAAATTCCTATATTATAGGATCTATTTCCTTTTTGTTGACATCAAACGTCTTCCTTATATATTGGTCAATATGGGTTCATAAAGGTCTAAAAGGAAAAGGTTCCTTTTATTACTATTTTAATGGGACTTTATCTAATCATATTAGACATAGAATACATAAATTGAACATATTGTTTAGGTAACAGCTAAGAACCAAATTAATCATATATAGTATGCTCGTGAAGATTTATGGACTTTTCTCAAAGTCGAAGTTAGGTCTTGACATCAAAAAATCATGAGAAACTATCCTCTTGATTAAAATATAGGATCTGACTTTAATTAGATTTGCTTTTATCCTAATAAAAACAAGACTAATCGCCAACCCTACCACCAATGATGTGAGCTAATTTGATATTTTTGAGCACAACATTATCATAAAGAACAAAATCAATAATTTCACCGTGAGGCTAATATTGCCATGGGTGATTTTGATAAATTCGGTCTACACAATTAAGATCAAGTAACGGCGGAGTTACATATCTTTCAATTATATATCATATATATAACAAAAGATTATGCAGAAGTTTTTAATGGAATCAAAATAAACCTTAACAAGCATAACTCCACGTCTGCGGTGTTGATCGATTCCTTCAAGATATTCAAGCGCGCATCCTCTATCAGAAATCCACACACAATCGGATGATCACGATCTGGAGTGCTAACGCCAAAAATTCTAGGAAAGAAAATTCTCACAAAACTTTCTAGAAAAATCTCTTTAGAAAAGTCTCATACGAAAAGTTTCTCTCATATTACAACTGTGACCTTAATGTCTTATTTATAGTTCAATAGGTTGAGTTGTAAAAGAACTTCATCTCATAGTCATACTCTAAATAGAGCCTTAGATAAAATCCAACTCCAAAAACAATAGAGCCATAGACAATCTACAATTACTAATAAAATAAGAATTGTAATTTATTTAAAACTCAAATAAGAATTAAAGTCATACTTTAATTTCAATTAGAGTCCTATTCAAAATAGGATTCACTAAGAGACTAAATTTCTAGTCACACTAGAAATGTAGGAGAGTTTTGAATCCTAGTCAAACTAGGATACTTAATGAGAATCTTTAAAATGAATTTTATCAAATAAAACTAATCAACCTAGATAATATTAAATTGTGCAAGTCCGTTCTTTGTGTGCGATCCAATAGGTTCATACAACGCTGGCAGTGAACCAAAACCCTTTTTGGCACACAAGTCATAAGCGGACTATAGCAAGACATTATGACTACCCAAGTTGCATGAAAATCAATAAATTGATACAATCTAATAGACAGTGTATATCATATCCTTTTGTCAAGCTATATCTTTCGATTGAACTTAAGATATAGAATGTCATCTTTATAGTTCAATCTACTAGTCTCAATCTCCGAGTATACTAAAATTGTCAAGTGACATTGATCCAATCAATTCACTATACATGACCATTTATCAGTCTAACATATCGAGGTGTCCAATAGATATCTTTCTCTAAAAGTGAGGTAAAAATCATATCTTCATGATAGAACTTCCACACATTAGTCAAACAATGACCAATCACAATCTTTATAATCATCCGGTTAAAGACGATGTTTAATTGTGTCAAATCTTTGTGCTCCTAATGTTGGAGTCTCTGGTGACCTCAAGTCGAAGGACTAAATGATATAACTATCATGAGAATCAATTATAACATTAACCATGTAGCGTTCTTATAGCAGGTCAGTCCAGTATTTGTTCCCAATAAATACTCATAATCTTGATCCGTATACGCATAATCATCATATAACTATCAATCAAGACTCATACTAGTCTTAATTTATTATTGTTCCCATAATAATAATTGACTAGGGATTTTTAGAATAATACAATAATTATTCATGGATACTATTATAAAAGAAACATGCATCTTCTTATAATAGTTAAACAATATTTACATAATTGGCCTAGGGCACATTTCCCAACATTTCTGACAGATGTTCAACACTAGCCAATCCACCATCGTTGATATATAGAAGAGTGGAGATGATATCATTTAGGGTAGGGATTCACAGACCAGGCGAGCTATTTAACAATCCCTTAAAACATGTAGAGTGGATTTGTCATCTTCACGACATCGATCACAAATCCCATTCTATCTTATATTTCTCTTACAACATAAGACATTTTTAGGCAGTCGATTGTGTAGAGCAAGCCATAGGAAGGTACAAATCCGCTGAGGGTCACTTCAATTCTAGATGAAATTCCAATGTCTCGGTGGTAATTGGTAGTGCGTCTCTGTGACTAAGGCATATGATTTTGCCACTATAAAAACACCCTTCTTATCATACATCCAACTTATTCAGTCTGGTCCCCTCTGCTGATTAGGAATGGGAATAGCTCTTATCTTTTCACATACCTCAAATGACAAATACCAATGCAGTTTGGCAAAGTCCCAGGTCCTCGAACTCGTAATGAAGTTGGACACATACTCTGTCCAATCAGATTCCTCAATATTATTGATGGCGTAATGTGCGAGTTCTACCAAATTCTCCACCCACTTATCCTTCCAGAACAAAACATTCTTTTCATCCCCTACGCTCCATGTGAGTCCTAATTTGAAGATCTCCCAATTATTTCTCATGTTTCTCCAAACCATTGGCGTTGACCGAGTCTTCGAGCTATTCGGTTCCCTTTCCTCCCCACTGCAATACTTTTGTTTTAGGACTTGGACCTAGAGTGTAAAACATTTAATACAATTTAAGTATGAACGCCTTATTTTGATCTTGAGCCTTCCATAGTCCCAGTCCTCCTCTGTTCTTGGCTGAGCATAAAATATCTCAATTGACGAGATTCATTTTCTTTTTCTCAGCCGAATATCCCCAAACAAACGCTCTAGCCAATTTATCAATCTCATCACATATGTGTGTCGACAAACGAGTTGATAGTATAAGAAATATTGGTATCGCTTGTAAACATGCATTCGCCAGAGTTAATCACCCCGCTAATGATAACTATTTCACCTTCCAACTCGATAGTTTGTTTCTCACCTTTTCAATTACTTCCTTATAAGTGTCTTTGCATACTCTATCATGTAATAGTGGGGAGCCTAGGTATTTGCCCAGATTATTTGTCATTCCACAACCGAATCCTTCACTAATCTCCTTCCTTATGTTGTCTAATACATTCTTTGAGAAATATATATGTCTTTTGGTGATTGAAACTCTGGCCTGAGCTCGATCCGAAAGCCTATAAAATTCCTCTTATGACACCAACTTAAGTTGGGGTGGCCTCTGCAAAGAGGAACATGTCATCTACGAAGAAAAGATGAGATAATATTGGGCCCGATTTTCATATACGGATGCCTCGCCATTGACCATCGTCCACTTCTCTCTGAATGCCCTACGATAGGACTTTCATACATAAAACAAAGAGGTATGGGGAAAGTAAATCTCCTTGCCTGATACCTCTTGAAGGGATGAAAGACTCAGATAAGTACCCATTCCATAATATCCACATCCTACTTGATGAAATACAAGTCATGATTATTTGTTGTAAGCTTTCAAGGATGAGAAGTTTTGCTAGTGTTTGTTTTATGAAGAACCACCTTAACCGATCGTACGCCTTTTCAAGGTTTATCTTTATGGCCATCCATCCGCTCCTCCCTGTCTTGCGCCGCATCGAGTGTATCACCTCCTAAATGATGATGGTATTATTTGTGATGTTCCAACCAAGTACAAAGCTAGATTGTGTCCTCAATATCCATCTCTCCATTTGCGAGTTAAGCCTGTTGGCAATGAGTTTTGTGATAGTTTTATAGACTACATTACAAAGACTTACTGGGAGAAGACCTGCAAAACAAGTTGGAGGGTGAGTTTTCGGGATTAGTACAAGTAGAGTGTTATTCAACGTAGTCGGGAGAATGTCATAAGTGAAGAATTCCTTCACACACTCGATGACTGACTCGCCAACAACACTCCACTATTTTTGGAAAAAAATAGGACTCCATCCATCTGGTCTTGGAGCTTTAAAGGCTCTTATTTCAAACATAGCATCAAGGAATTCTGTTAGGTCAATTACTTTGGCGAGATATGTTCTCTCAACACCCGACACCTCAAAGAACAGTATTGGCCAGGGGACCTTGCAAATGTAAATTCTTCCTTTGTGTGTAGGTTCTTGTAGAACTACAAGGCCGATTGTTGGAGAAGTAGCTACTATATCACCCAGTGTGCATTGTTGACATATAGGCCCTCAATATGGTTTTGTCTCATCCTGTGCAACGTACTCAAATAGAAGAATCTTCTATTCTTGTCCCCTAGTTGGAGCCATTTTGACCTAGACTTCTGGAACCAAATCAGTCTTCCTGGGCTAGTACTTCATCGAGCCTCCTTTGGATACTCTCCCTTCTGGTGTATAGAGTTTCTGTAGGGCCTACTACCAATTTGTGTTCCACTACTTCAAGTTCCTTCTGCAATTTATTCTTTCTCCAAAAGATATTCTCGTACACCGATTTATTCCAACCTTGCAATTTCACAGAGAAATTAGACGTAGCCAAGGTATAGATCTCCTTTTTATTCCGATTCAATTAAACAAATTCTGAGAAACGTTCATGGGTGATCTAACTTGCCAAGAATTTAAAAGGGCCTTTCTTGAAATGAGAATTCATTTATCCTCTTTGTTCGCAACAAAAGAGGGTGATGATCAGACTTCATTATATGGAGGTGTGATATAGTGCTATCTAAAAATCCTAATCTCCAAGTTGCATTACAGAGACCTTAATCAAGTCTTTCCTGAAAGTGCCCACGAAGCCAAGTGAATTTAGGCCCAATAAAGCTTATATCCTGTAAAGAGCATGCTTGCATAAAGCCATAAAGTTCTCTACATTTCAATTGGTTTGTCGTGGTTCCCCACTCTTTTCATCAGTCATCAGGTACACATTCAGATCACCAATGATTACCTAAGCACATCTGTCTGGGATCTGAAGGTTTTCTAAGTCTGTTCAGGCTTCTTCTCAGGCTTACTGTTGGCGATGCATACACTACCATACCCAATCCTTCCTCTAGTCCTTACTTCCATTTGAGTAAAATCCATTGCTTTTCTGATTTTATTACTTCTACTGAAATAGAGTGGTCATTTCATAAAAGCCATATGCCACCAGAAAAGTTGATCGCATCATTTTTCCAACACTTACTAAACCCCAACTTCCGAATTACCGCATTTGTCGTATCACCACTGATTCTCAGTTCAAAAATTGCTACAATGTCCGCCTTATTTTGCCTCATTAACTCCGTGAAAACTGTAATAAAAAGAGGATTTTTAACCCCTTGGCAATTCCAAGATAGTAATATCATTAATAACAAATATAAAAAGTAACTAAGAAACCGATAGCTATTGATCACTAAAATTCAAACTCGATTAATTGGTTACTCCATCATCTGAGATCATATGGCAATATGTGCCATTCTCTTGTGCTTCCATGTCATGCCTTTGAGAATCCCATTTTGCACTAGCTTCTGCCACAATTTTGTGACCATTATTGATAGCGCTCTACATCATTGATGTTCGACTGCGTTTTTTACCCATATCAGCTGTTAATTCCTCTGTTGACATACATTGGAATGGTACATAGGCTTTTACTCTCCTCCGCATCCCTTCTCTATTTGTAAGATCCTTGAAATAAGGGAGCTTCATGCATTCTCTTGGATTAAGAATTTAGATGAAAGATCTTCCATATTTGGCCCACATGCCTTTAAGGTGTTATGGGCCCTGGTAACCCTTAGTTTGTTTTAGGACATTCATTCTTGGAAGGACCATCTCTTTTTTGCCCATCGTCCTTGGACACATTCATTTTTTGGACATATATATTGGGTATGCATCACACTTTTAGGATTCTTCTTCTTTTCTTTCCCTTCATTGGCTATTTTGGAAACCAAACCTTGATTGGTTGGGGTTCCCTTTTTCGTGGAGAAAATCATGGTTTGATTTGTGACGTTATCTTTTGGATGTTTGACTTTCGAATCATTATGTTCACTAGAGTTGACCAATAATTCAAACTGATTTTTTTGGTTTACTTATTTAACACCTTAATGTTTCCTTCCATTCAAATCCCCAGATTTATGCTTCTCCTCCCTTAATTTTCGTGCTAGATTCTCTCCTCCCCCTTTTTGGCAGTTTCTCCATTCCGACGAGGCTTCCTCTGAGCAGTCATCTACAACCTAAAATTAGACTCTCCAGTAGCCTGCGAAGGCAGCATACCACCTCCTGGGTCATTTGAACTTTTCTTTTTCGTGACTATAAAACCTTAGGGTTCCTTAGGAGCATTAAGAGGGCATGCAATGTTACTGCTACAATTTATTTTGTTGCTTTTATTGTTTACTGTTTTTGGTAGCGGCTATTCCGACATTTTTTGCTCTTTATACCCTATTTTTGAATTTTTTTTAACCCCCTTATAAAATGTCTTGGATGCCCCAATATATAAAGATGTTTACTCTCCTATAACCCACTACTCCCGCGAAATTTGTTTTGAACCAGGAGCACTCCGCGAAAAAACCACGAACTCCACCCCTACACTTGACCTCCGACTAACCAAATAAGTGCGAAACCATACAAAATAAACTCGACAAATTCATTCTCTAGTCGATTCCTTTTCGTTTGGTTTTTTTGTCCATTTGGTAGTCATTTAACTGTTCTAGGGTTATTGCATTTTTTATTTTTAAGGCTTTGAGTTTGGCGTTGATTGACGCATTGCAGGGAAGAAAATGTTGAAAGAAACACCAAAACGAAGTAAACCCGAGCAATACGAGATAATTTTCGTTGTTTTTCGTGACTGTGCTGACACACAGGACCAAGATGTACAACATGCTTCTCAGTTCTGCGTATCTGACAATATATAGTATATAGCGATGTATGTTGGTCGAGACCTATAGTTTCATGTCAACTTTGTGTGTCTAAGAGGCACTTGTAAGTATCGGCCCTGTTGCACCGCAATGCTACTCATACCCTATCGAATCTCTCTATGTACCCCACCCAAATAGACATCACTCCAAACCCACTCAAGTGTTTCGATCTAAGATCTTCGATATACACTTATAACTTTGCACTGCAGGCGTCGATATGCTAGTCATATCTCACCAAATTGTTGTGTGCACCCCATAATAGTCTACTAATATTCTATACTATGTGAATGAACCATTAGTATGTAATATAATGGTCACGTGTGTGACATGTGTGTGGTTAGATCTAATGGTCCAGAGTGTATGTAATGGATGACTAGGATGTAATTGTATAATCGACTATATATAAACACTGAATACACAACAAAGAACTCAATTGAGCCTCCCACACAATTTCTTATTCTTGAGCATTTTGTGTGACGGCCCCAATTTCTCAGGGTCGTCCCGTAACCCATGCCCTCCGCTCGCAAGCCCAACAGCGCCTGTCACGTTACTGGACACGTCATCATAGCCACCACGTCCGCAACTCTGTGAAGTGACGCTCCATTTTATTAATCCTACTATATTGAATTCTCCTAAACATCTAGTAGGTTAGTTGATAATAATAACAATAGCGGAAGCATTTAATTCGTATTTTACGAAAATTTATTTAACCTAAGTAGTGGAAAACCCGGAAATAAACACCATGTATATATCTGAAACGAAGTAAATAGTAATCCATATACATGTGATAAAGTTATAAAGTCCCCAAAACCCAGCAAAACAAAATATACATACATGATATCAAAACATGAGCTATTAGCAGCAACGGCCTTAGAGATAGTCGCCTAGTACCTCATTTCCATTGCTCTTGCTCGTACTAGGATCTGCGCTCAGTTGCCCAACACATACAGCAACGAGCCCAGTGAGTAAATTCCCAAGAGAAGTCTACACGTAAATCATGAAAACATCGATAACCCGTGAGACATGTGAATATGACCCTAGCAATAGGAATCATATTACCATGGCTGGCAGTAAACAATCCATCACAGCATCATATAATTCATACATCAACTGTAAATGCAAACATCCAAAATCCAACGAATAATCAACTAAATGGCTCGAACGTAAACTCAACGGGTAAATAAATCATCACTCGTTTAATCACGATAAAACCATGACCCGTCGGTCATAATAGCAAAACGGAGTTCTCAGCACAAACCAGTGCTTAATCACAGGCTTACAATGACCTACATCTCAACTCAGGAATCGGGCGTACTCCTTTCCAAGCTTTTTAGTTCTAAGAGTACCCTTAATCCCTCGAGACAGTTGCAGATACATTCTACTCCTATCTACACGGTCACCGTCACAGACTAGCCCATGCTCAAGCGTGTAGTCATAACCAAGATGAAAAACCATGTGTGACCACCAGCAGTCACCGCATACGATCAGATAATCGATAAAACACAAGCCATGAATTTAAAGTGTAACTTTCTTAAGGGTTTTACGCATCTGCAATATGCTCTCCGACTTCCTAGACCCGTCAATCCGACTCGCCTAGCTCCCTGGTGTCCGAGCTATGGTTCCCCCAGTCCCTGAAGTCTCGAGACCTATTTCCAGTGTGTATTGATTAATTAAATGGGTGGGTTATCAATTAGGTTTGATTTCACATTTTATTTACAGTTTAAGGTGGTATTAGCACGCTAGTCAGATCAATTAGCGCGTTAATTGATCTTCGGCACTGTTCGTCGTCTTCCCCAGCATGATTAGCGAGCTAGTGTTCATCACCTAGCGCGCTAATTACACACTGCCCAAAAAATTTTAGAAATCAATTATGGGTTTTCTTGTGTTCCAACACCTCAATTCATCCTAGAACTCATACACACCCTCCAATAACATCAAATTACTATAAAAAAACACCAATTAAACAAGATTTTATCACAAAACCGAAAATCACAGTGTGTATGTTTAAAATCCAAAATCACCCAATTCACCTCAATTTTCCACAAATTCGATTCATAATGATGTAATTCCTAAAAATAAACCTTAAGAACACCGAATTCATCGAAAATAGTGGTGATTTTGTCCAAAAATCCGAGATCACCACAACACCCATTTTAATGAAATTTAAATCAAAACGAAAGTTTGATTACCTTAGATCGATGTTGTGAGGCTTGGATTCCCTCTCCCAAACTCGAATTCTCCACTCAAACCCTGGATCTCTCACTGATCTCTCTAATTTCTCAAGAAATCTCCTCTGCATGCCTCCAATGATCCATCAATATCTATATGTTTGTTCTAATCTAATGTGTGCACGCATCCCGAAGAAGATCTAACAGTCACTAATCACCCTGTGTCACCTCACATTCGGACACCTTATCATAACACCCATTGCCTTAAATCACCCTGTTGTGCATCTCGAGGATAATCCTGTGCACGCTGATTTTTCCTATCAAACTATAAGATTTCAATTAATTCCTTAATTCATTATTCAACCTTAGGTTAGGCCACCTTAATAAATCATATAAAATCATGTGTGAGTCACACTAGCACTCAGCTCCCCGACAACTCATGTCCCGTACCCCGGCTACCCGATACCTGTACCCAGTTCCCGACACGCACTTCGGGACATCTCCCCGACTCATAGCCTTGCCCGATATCAACTTACACACATGTGATGTTTATATAAATAATAAATTCCCACATCACAATAATAGACATACAAAATACACAAATAACACCATATAACCTGGGTACTCATATCCAAGTCAACCCAGCTGTCCAAGTAACGCCCGAATTACCCGTTAATCCTCGTGATTAACACTAATCCTGATTAATTTAATTTGGGTTGTTACAATTCTTCCCAACTAGGAGAATTTCGTCCTCTAAATTGACAATCCCGAGTAACATTCCCGGTTCATCGAACCGCAGACTTCCCCGTCAGTTCCACCATTGAGTAACTCTTCTACAGTTCCTTGGACACTACCGCACCCACTCACAGGGTCGAACAATACCTCCTAGCTCCCACTCACAGGGTAGAGTCTTCACACCGAACTACAGATGTATGTCACACACATGAACCCTACTCACGACTTTTCCCTAACATCACCGCCACTTGAACTCAACCACAACCTGTGTCCAAGAAACCCTAATCCAGTCACCCATCCCGATCAACTGACACTTATTTACCCATCGTGTATCTCCACACGATAACTCTGACTTAGCCACTAAACCATGGCCAATCCTGCCATATAAGCTGACAACACCACCATGTAGCCCCATTGACCACATACTCATAAATCGGTCATGCATCAACTAAGTCATGCATGCTTAACTCAAACCATAACATAAAATTATGAAAACAAATAAACTTACCCTGAACCCTGCGCTGGGATGTCTCCCTACCTGGCTCAGTCGCTGCGTGCACTGACTCTCAAGTCTGCACCAGTCTCCTAGGTACTGGAGTCTTTAACTCCTGCGTACAGTCACGTCTGATGTGGTCCTCCTGTCCACATCGCCAACACACGAACCCCTGCCTTGGTGGTCTATTCCCCGACCCCTGGCTCTGACCCTGTGATTTCTGGTCTCTGCCTCATTGGTCCTAAGTGTAACGCTGTTGTGGTGCCGCTGTCTCTGGTACCGCATATACTTTGCCATCTCGATCATTGCCTCGGCGATCCCGACCCTGCTACCTATCCTCGTCGCTGTAGCGCTTGCGCTGCCTCTTCTGGCTGGGGTCTGACCTAGAACTCTGTCCAATTTGTCTATCTATACCTACTAACGCATGTCTATTGCCCTTCTAAAGTAGATATGTCTCCTGTGTGAGAGCTCGATCATACATGTCCTGTAGAGTCTGCGCGCCATAGGACACTATGACGCTAGCTATCTCGTCCTCCAGTCCTCTGACGAAATAATATACCTGGAGTCGCTCGGTCCCCGCAACATCCATGGAGTACTACAGTAGGTACCTATACCTATCCATATACTGCATAACCGACCACTGGCCCTGTCGGAGTGATATGAACTCCTCCTTCAACCTCAATTGTACCTCGATGGGAATGTACTGATCGTGAAAGATGCGCTGAAACTTCGCCCACGTAGCTGGCTCTGGATATGTGTCGGTGTATGCTGTCCACCACACCGCCGCGTCGCCTCTCAACATATGTCCCGAGATTCGTGCCTGAATGCTCTCTGGGATCTTCATCAACTTGTGCAACCGCTGATGTGCAGTGAGCCACTTCCCCGCCTCCTCTGGATCCCTACCTTCAGAATAATACCCTGGAAACTTGATAAACTCCTTCATCTGTCTGACCTCTGGCATCAATGTCGCCTCGAATACATCAGTCGATGCCACTATCATTGAGACCTATACTGCTGGAGTCTCCTGTGCTACTGCTTGTGTCGGCACTACTTGAATGATAGGTGCAGGTGTCGTATCTGTCAAACGCTGTGGTCTATCAGTTACAAATGATGCTATGGTTGTTGTCTGTGCTCTCATCATATCCAGGAGTAACTCAAACTGGTTGTCTTGTGCAACAAATCGTGCGGCTACTGCAGGATCCATACCTCCATCTCCAGTATGATCACTTGCCTGACTTTCTTCTAAACCAGATGGAATCTACTGTCCATCCATCGAAATCTGCATCGAAAATCGTACGTCGGATCACTACGTTATTCGTATATGTATAGTACATAAGCAGAATCGTATACATATATCAGTCTTTACCTCTACCCCATTTGCTTCCCAACTAGGATTCTAAGTTAGGATCTTCAGGTTTCCACAACTAGTGTTTGTTTGTTTAAGATTTATTGTTTTTCCCTAAACTTATTTATTTCAAGGCCCTATCGACCTTGCTTTGCTAACTAAAATCCACGCTTTTATTCCCCAGGCTCCTCAACCTAAGCTCTGATACTAAACTGTGACGCCCCAATTTCTCGGGGTCGTCCTGTGACCCACGCTCTCTGCTCACAAGCCCAGCAACGCCTGTCATGTTACTGGACACGTCATCACTGCTGCCACGTCCACAGCTCTGTGAAGTGACGCTCCATTTTACAAATCCTACTATATTGAATTCTCCTAAACATCTAGCAGGTTAGTTGATAATAATAACAATAGCGGAAGCATTTAATTTGTATTTTATGAGAATTTATTTAACCTAAGTAGTGGGAAACCCGAAAATAAACACAATGTATATAACTGAGACGAAGTAAATAGTAATCCATATACATGTGACAAAGTTCTAAAGTCCCCAAACCCAGCAAAACAAAATATACATACATGATATCAAAACATGAGCTATCAGTAGCAACAGCCTCAGAGATAGTCGCCTAGTACCTCATTTCCCTTGCTCTTGCTCGAACCAGGATCTGCGCTCAGTTGCCCAACACATACAGCAGCAAGCCCAATGAGTAAATTCCCAAGATAAGTCTACAAGTAAATCATGAAAACATCGATAACCTGCGGGACATGTGAATATGACCCTAGCAATAGGAATCATATTACCATGGCTAGCAGTAAACAATCTATCACAGCATCATATAATTCATACATCAACTGTAAATGCAAACATCCAAAATCCAACGAATAATCAACTAAATGGCTCGAACGTAAACTCAACGGGTAAATAAATCATCACTCGTTTAATCACGATAAAACCATGACCCGTCGGTCATAATAGCAAAACGGAGTTCTCAGCACAAACCAGTGCTTAATCACAGGCTTACAATGACCTACACCTCAACTCAGTAACCGGGCGTACTCCTTCCAAGCTTTTTAGTTCTAAGAGTACCCTTAATCCCTCGAGACAGTTGTAGATACATTCTACTCCTATCTACATGGCCACCGTCACAGACTAGCCCATGCTCAAGCGTGTAGTCATAACCAAGATGAAAAACCATACGTGACCACCAACAGTCATCGCATACGATCAGATAATCGATAAAACACATGCCATGAATTTAAAGTGTAACTTTCTCAAGGGTTTTACGCACTTGCAATACACTCTCCGACTTCCCGGACCCGTCAATCTGACTTGCCTAGCTCCCCTGTGTCCGAGGTATGGTTCCCCCAGTCCCTGAAGTCTCGAGACCTATTTCCAGTGTGTATTGGTTAATTAAATGGGTGGGTTATCAATTTGGTTTGATTTCACATTTTATTTACAGTTTAAGGTGGTATTAGTACGCTAGTCAGATCAATTAGCGCGTTAATTGATCTTCGGCACTGTTCGTCGTTTTCCCTATCATGATTAGCGCGCTAGTGTTCATCACCTGGCGCGCTAATTGCACGCTGCCCAGAAAATTTCAAAAATCAATTATGGGTTTTCTTGTGTTCCAACACCTCAATTCATCCTAGAACTCATACACACCCTCCAATGACATCAAATTACTATAAAAAACACCAATTAAACAAGATTTTATCACAAAACCGAAAATCACAGTGTGTATGTTTAAAATCCAAAATCACCCAATTCACCTCAATTTTCCACAAATTCGATTCATAATGATGTAATTCCTAAAAATAAACCTCAAGAACACCGAATTCATCAAAAATAGTGGTGATTTTGTTCAAAAATCTGAGATCAACACAACACCCATTTTAATGAAATTTAAATCAAAACGAAAGTTTGATTACTTTAGATCGATGTTGTGAGGCTCGGATTCCCTTTCCAAAACTTAAATTCTCCACTCCAACCCTGGATCTCTCACTGATCTCTCTAATTTCTCAAGAAATCTCCTTTGCATGCCTCCACCGATCCATCGATATTTATATGTTTGTTCTAATCTAATGCGTGCACGCATCCCGAGGAAGATCTAACTATCACTGATCACCCTGTGTCACCTCACATTCGGGACACCTTATCATAACATCCATTGCCTTAAATCACCCTGTTGTGCATCTCGAGGATAATCCTATGCACGCTGATTTTTTCCTATCAAACTATAAGATTTCAATTAATTCTTTAATTCATTATTGTGACGGCCCCAAATTCCACAATCCTTGAATTGGGCACTGCCCGGCCTAGACCTACGCAAACCCCCGAGCCAGTCTCGCCGAGTCATGCAGGCCTAGTCAGCCTTCATTACCATTTACCATTTATTACATATTTATAAGTGAAGTTAATTAATTAGTGAGTTATTATCAGATACAGCGGAAGCACTTAAACTCCAAACTAATCAATAACTTCAAGACACACTAGTTAGGACAATCCTAGGGTGTGGAAACCCCGTAATCATATCCACCATATGAATCAAAAGTGAGTATCAATAATGTCCTACATGCCCAAGATCTCTCATAACCCATAATCCTACGTTCAACAAAACAATAAAGATACTTAATACAAAACATACTCAATACGCGCGGGGAGAACGTCTCGTGGTCCTTGCCTTCAATCGCCTAGCGCTAATCCCTTGCCTTAGTCTGTTCGCCGGTCTGCCCACCATCACAAACTAGACGGTGAGTACAGTGATGTAGATAGTAAAATACCAATAGAGTCTAAACAGTATTTCAAATGTCAAGTAAATAGCTAAACTAGTATCATGCATGGATATCACGAAGAGTATAAAAGACAGCATGATAAGTGAAATCATGGAGATAACAACGATAAATGAGTGTCAAGAACACAAAGCCAAAAGAAAAGGAATCTAAGTGTCCCGAGTTCACCAGATTGCAACACTTAGTTTACAACCTGACTTCCAAGACAAACTCTGGACCTACACAAACCCAAGACAGTTTAGAATAAGGCATTTAACCCCAGGTTACACTTAGTTCGCATACGGTACCGCAGCGTCACACACACATTCAACATTCGGTCACCGCAATTCCAAACTGCGGGTTTAACCACGTCCAGAGTCCGTGCACTCACGGCATAGCCGTAAGCACCATGATGTCCACTTAGACACAAATAGACCACTCATTGAGGAATCCAATCAAAATCAAGCTGATAAATTAACAAGGATAGATATAACAAAGGGAATTCAACAATTCATATGATCCACAAGAGAATACTACTCAACAAACATAATAGCTCAAATAAATACACAATTGAAATAATGTAAATACTCTGGTTGGTTTTACTCACAAATACCGCACGTAACTCCGCGCTTGCGGTTCTCACACGCCACCAAACGACTCATCACGCTTGTCACCAATCTACTAGACACCTGGTCATTTTTTTTATCCATTTACATCATGTTAGGGCCTTTTTAGAAAATTTTGGATTTTTAAATCCATTTCCCATATTCTCCTCAATAATAAATTTTTTTCTAAATTTCTTGGCTATTTTTGCCAATTTCACGTTTTTCAAGACAAAAACCCCGACATAATGCGTCATAAAAACTTCGAATACTTCACTTTTCATGGAAATTCCCAAATTTCTCTTTATTTGATGAAAATATAATTTTCAATAATTTTCCAGAATTTTTCATGAATTTTCCCTATTTTCTGGAATTTTATTTCAATTAAAATCCTTTTAAATATATTTAATTGAAATAAATAATTATTTATTAATATAATAATAGGGGTGGGTCCTGGGTCGGTTCTAGCCCGACCCGACCGGGCCGGGTCTGACCCGCCCCAACCGGGTCAGGCCATGACCCGGTTTGACTCAACCGGACCCATCCGGGTCGGGTCACCTTGACCCGACCCGTTTAGGTCATCTTCTCCGGCGCTGTTCGCTGGAAATTTCCAGCAAACAGCGCTGCAACACCCTTTTTTTTTCTTTTCTTACCAATCTGAGATGGGAGGGAGGGGAGATGACGACTACGTCGTCTCCCTCCTCGGATGAACTGCAAGAGCAGTTCGTCCGCTCCCCCGTCACAACCATCGCCGACAACCAGATTCATCAACAAGAACAACACTAACAACACAAACTCACCTCCGCCTTGACGTCGTTGCCGCACCTCTAGCTCTCGATCTCCCCGTCTCTGATGACTCTCTCTCTTCCTCTCTCTCCCGGATTCTCTCTCTCTCGGACTCTCTCCTTCTCCTTCTTTGTGTGCGGCGGTAGTGGTTTTTGTTGGTGTTTTGGGGTCAAATGACCATTTTACCCTTCCAACCCTATCCTTCTCCATATAAGATAATGTCCCTTTTTGTCATTTCTCCAATCTTTTCTGATTTTTTAATATTTATTTATGTATATATATAATAAATTACATACATATACATATATAAATATATATATTTGCCTACCATTTCGTCGTGCACGCCAACGAGCATACTCGGGCGTGCATACTACCATACGGCTCACGTGTATCACCTATAACCCCGTGTATCACTCGGCGACCATTAATTTATTATTTTGTCAGTGTTTTATTTAAATGTATTTTTCCCCAGGACACCGTAAATCTGTAATTCGCCCGTCGAACCCATGTGACACGTTTTCTCGAGGCGATCACTACTCGTTTATCGACGTCACCGCCCTATCACACAGACACGAGTATAACTCGATAATACACGTCATCACACAAAAATAACATAAATTCTTGGGTCGGGCAATTATTCAACCTTAGGTTAGGCCACCTTAATAAATCATATAAAATCATGTGTGAGTCACACTAGCATTCAGCTCCCCGACAACTCATGTCCCGTACCCCGACTACCCGATACCCGATACCTGGTACCCGGTCCCCGACACGCACTTCGGGACATCTCCCCGACTCGTAGCCTTGCCCGATATCAACTTACACACATGTGATGTTTATATAAATAATAAATTCCCACATCACAATAATAAGACATACAACATATACAAATAACACCATATAACCTGGGTACTCATATCCGAGTCAACCCAACTGTCCAAGTAACGCCCGAATTACCCGTTAATCCTCGTGATTAACACTAATTCTGATTAATTTATTTTGGGTCGTTACATTCGGCCATCATTAGGGTTTCATAAACAAAATGTTGACGTTCAACATATACTAGAGTATTTGTTAACGTAGTGACTGCACATTACCGATAGATATTTGTAAGTCTCAATTTTGATGAATCGATACTGATAAAATCAGGTCGGTTGAGTGTGGTTGATACCTTCTGTGATGGCCCCAAATCCATCGGTCGCCACGACGTTCACCACGCGCCACAGCCTTGCCATTTCATCATTTGACTGTGTCCTACGGCCTCTCAAAACTCTACCAACCATCGTATAAGATAAGAATGTACAACATAACTCTTAAAGCATCATAAAGTACAGCGGAAGCAAGTTTAATAATCATAAAACCTAACGTTGAAACCATACCAAAAGATAATCCATATACATATTAAGATGATCCTCAAAATATCAAAATATCAACTTCCAAGTCGCATGCAGGTCAGGTCTATCTCTCACATACCCAGAACCCAGCATAAAATAATAAAATATAAACAAACGTACGAGTAGGGCCAATCACAGTCAATCAATTTAGTCCTCAAGCTTGCCCTTCCCTCTGCTTGTACCAGGATCTGCACTCAAGCCATCACAAAAAGGCAGATGACGAGTCCAGAGTGAGTATTCCCAAGGAAATTCACCAAGTAAATACAAAAGTAAAGCTGATGGAATCAAAGTACTATAAATAAACATGCGGAACAAAAGAATACAGGTAACTGTGGAAGATCATCGCATGCATAAATAGAGCAGTGAAATAAAGTGCCTACACAATCAAAGTCAGACCAAGCCATACTTCAGGTTATCTGCCAAGCACGGCCCGTGAGGATGCCTCGAACGGGTGACCCTGGACCACGGCACACCAACACATTCCTACCATACTCGGGTAGCATATTCACCGATGCATGCCTAGACATATGCTATAGCTTAGTGAACCCTATGCCCTCGCAATAATTAAACACCAGGTGGGGAGTGATCTACACTGTAAAGACACCAGGTAGGAGTAAACTCAATTACCGTAAAGATACCAGGTAATAGTACTCAGCCACCATAAAACAATAAGGAAATAGAGTAATAAATGAACATAACTGAATTCAAATAAATCAAGTAGTAAGTACTAAAGTGAATTCAGTTAGGATAGTACACACCTCAAATCGCACTCCAATATCATCCTTAATCCAATCACACTCCTCCAATACGTGTACAATTACCTATCAATCCGACCTAAAATCACAATTCCCCAGTCAACCACACATATTCCCAAATCGGTACAACACCCAAATCATCGATAAAACCATCATATTTATACTTTAAATAGACTATATAAGTACCGAGTACAAACAGAATTGGTGGATTTTTATTTAAATTTTTTGTTTTAAAACTGTCCCAGATGCCGCTGAGGATGCCGCCAAGTTGAACCCTTCACGGCATCTGGACGCTGTGGACACGCCGTCACGTTATTTCCTTCCACGACGTCTCCAAAGCGTCTTTTGCACATTTTTTTCCATATTTCGCATCTGCCCCAAATGCCGCGAGTGGCACCGTGGCTTCTGAATCCCACAGCGCGCTTGAAGGCGTCTTTGGCAGGGAGAGTTTTCTGGGTTTCTGAACCACCTCGGCTCGTCGTCACGATCCATGTTTGCTCCAACAACTCATTAAACACTCCATAAAGCCCATGAAACCAAAACCCCTCAACAACATACTTCCGAAATGTAAACCCCGAGTTTTTTCGACCAAATAAAAATCCCTTGAAAATTAAAACACCCACAATATCAATACTAAATTCTCCATTTGTAACCTCACAAACACCATAAACTCATAGCAACACCTCGTTGCACTGATGTGTTCAATATCCACACCGAAAACACCACCAAAACCCAAAAAAATCATCCCAAAATGTAGAGAACGACAAGATGATCAAGGATCTTACCTTAAAATTTGCTTCCCACGTGTTCTTGAGCTTCCAATTATCAATCAAATTTCACAAAACCATCACACCCCACTGGATTTTCGTCCACCCATGAGAGGAGAGAGAAAAGTTGATGAAACAACTCATCACCACCTACATATATACATTCATGTCATCTCAACTCAACCACCCATCTCATGGCAGGATTGGAGGACTGAGATCAAGTCAAATAGTCTTTTAATGGTGCCAAAATTGACTTCTCTCTTTGGTTATTAATCCTACACTTCTAGTTACAACCATTCATTCTCAGACGTTCCGATACCCGACTCCGAGCTGCAACCCATGCCACTCTCGCACAACAATGGTACCACCCATCTCAACGTTATTTATTATGAATTATTTAATGAATTTTATCATTTATTATGTATGTTTAGACCCCCTGCCTAGTGTACTAATTGTTCACCACCCGGTATCCGCTCCAATGCGTTAGTGGTAACAAATACCCGTCACACTAGCTCATTCGTCAATGAAGAATATAAACACACATATTGCGATGCAATTTAACCAAATTGGACATATACATCGCAATTACACAACAAAAAGCACACAAAACGGACTGTATACCTAATACGGTCATGCTCCGTCCTCGCTGTGGGACCCACGAAAGTCCCTACTGGTATCCACGTCTGCAATGACGTCATAAATAATGACAATTATAAATTGGGCCATTACAATTCTTCCCAACTAATTTGAAATTTCGTCCCGAAATTTGAGTCATACTAAACACTCACCAGTAAATAGCTGAGGGTATCTCCATCTCATAGTAGACTCGAGCTCCCAAGTAAGTCCCTCAGTCTCGTGATGCTGCCATCGTACCAATACATTTGGGATCTCCTTGTTCCACAGTGTCTGTATCCTATGGTCCATAATCTCCACTGGCTGCTTCTTATAAGAAACATCAGGATGAACCTCAATCTGTCTGATATCAATCATCGGCCTCGGTCCTGATCTAGCCAGCCTCAACATAGATACATGAAACACTGGATGAACCCCCGCTAATTCTGATGGCAACTCTAATTTGTAAGCTATTGTGCCGATGCGTGCCATAATCCTGAATGGTCCAATATACCTCGGTGCTAGTTTTCCTTTGATCCCAAACCTCTGATGACCTTTCTTGGACGAAACTTTCAAATAAACCAAGTCATCTACAACATAGCTCAGACCCTCAAGATACCTATCAACATACTTCTTCTGTCTGTCTTGAGTTGCCTGCAATCTCCATCTGATCTATCGAATCTTCTTTGTGTGGTCAACAATAACTTCAGGCCCAATCACCGCCATATCCTCAGGTGTCGCCTAACAAGCTGGTGACCTGCAGGGTCTACCATACAAAGCCTTAAATAGTGGCATACCAATACTCGCCTGATAATTGTTGTTGTACACAAACTCACATAACAGCAGATAATCTTCCCAAGAACCCCCAAACTGTAGAATACATGCTCTGAACATGTCTTCCAATATCTGAATCAACCTATCTGACTGACCGTCTGTTTGAGGATGAAAAGTTTTACTGACTTGGAGTCTAGTACCAAACTGCTCCTGCATGCTCTCCTAGAGTTTCGTGGTAAACCTAGGATATCTGTTAGACACAATGGATACAAGCATTCCATGTAGCCTTATGATCTCTCGCTCAAAGATAAAAGTAAGCTAAGGAAAAGAACACTTTATCGTGATAGGGATGAAGTGTGCAGACTTCATCAACCTGTCAATCACCACCCAAACAACATCGTGACACCTCGTAGTTTGCGACAAACCACTGAAAAAGTCCATTGTGATATGCTCCCATTTCCACTGTGGAATGGGCGGCGGCTGCAACAATCCAACTGGTCTCTTGTACTCGGCCTTGACCTACTGACATATATGACACGCCTTAACATATGCACCCACGTCAGCCTTCATCCCCGGCCACCAAAACAAACGTCGCAAATCATGATACATCTTGGTCCGACCAGGATAAACTGTATACCGCGAATGGTATACGTTCTCAAGAATGCTATCGCGTAGTTCCTGCACCTCAGGTATCCACAATCTGCCCCTGTGTCTCAACCACCCACCTGAACCACCAGACCAATCTGTGCAATCCGAATCCTGAGCCAAACGATTGAAGCAAGTAAAATGTTTGTCAGCCTTTTGCAACTCAACAACCTTCTCTAACGACACAATAGGAACACACATCTAACAACATATATGAACATCACTAAAAGCAACAAACAAACAACACCTTCGCTACCTCCAGCAATCCATACTCATGTGTCATCTGCCACAGCATAGTCTGGCTTTCAACATTGCTCTGGCTCAATGCATCAGCAACAACATTCGCCTTCCCAGAATGGTACTCAATCGCGAAGTCGTAGTCCTTCAGTAACTCGAGCCATCGCCTTTGTCGCATGTTCAAATCTTTTTGAGTGAATAGATACCTTAAGCTCTGGTGATCTGTGGACAACACAGACCGCTCTCCATAGAGATAGTGCCTCCAGGCCTTCATTACGAACACAACTGCTGCAAGCTCTAAGTCGTGCACTGGATAATTTCCCTTGTGGGGTCTTAATCGCCTCGATAAGTAAGTCACTATGTGTCCATCCTAAATCAACACGCATCCTAACCTAATACCAGAAGCATTAATGTAGACTGAGAAGCCTCTTCCCACCTTAGGTAAAACCAACACCGGTACATAAGTCAATTTCCTCTTCAACTCCCAAAATGTTTTCTCACACTCCTCAGACCACTCGAATCTAACATCTTTCTTGGTCAACCTCGTCATCGACGCTGCAATTAAAGAGAAATCCTGTACAAACCACTGGTAATAACCCGCAAGACCCAAGAAACTCCTGATGTCAAAAACAGACTTAGGTATCCTCTAATTAATAATCGCTCGAATCTTGTCACCATCAACAGATATCCCCTAACTACTGATGACATGTCCTGCGACCTCTACTATACAATCCTGACATATCCGGTTATGGTAAATCTTATCCCCAACAGCCGTACTGAGGACAAGATGAGGATCTAAAGTCTTAGTCTATTACCCTAACTGTTCTACTAAACGCCCCGCAATAAAAGAAAGTGTACTACCAGAATCAAACACAACATGCATAGGAATTCCACAAATAAACAACATACTCTCAACAAGCTGACGAGTCGCGCCTCGGTCTGGATGTACAACTGTAGGTGCAGCAGTGTGATCAATCTAGGCTGATCTATCTGCTGTGGTGGTGCCTGTGCCATTGGATAGTCTGCATGCACATGGCCAACTTGGTGAAATCTGAAACACCGTCGCCTCTCCTGCTAACAAGTCTATGTCATTGCCTGCACTTGAGCCCTATCACGGCCCTGACCTCTCTATCCTCTGCCACGACCTCCTCCGTCCCTAGCACGCTATCGCGGCTGCTCCACAGGTGCAGGTGCAGCAACATGCACCACCTGCCTATCATCACCTCTTTACTGCTCTGGATGCCTATCTCGGCGATCTTGATCCTTCTAGTCTCTCCGTTGACCCTACTGGTCCTGTCTCGGCCTGTCAGACTCATCCCTCTGTCTCTTCAGTCTTTGATCAGACCGAGAACCTTATCTAGACCTATCTGTCAACTTATCTATATGGCATAAATAGGTCTCGTGAGCTAAGGCCCTGCCATATATAGCCTGTAAAGTTTGGGCTCCACTTGTGAAATCATACCGCCAATCCTCTCGTCCAATCCAAAAAATATGAAGTTTCACGGTGTTTGCCACATCCATGGCATACAACATAAAGTACCTAAACCTCTTTATGTACTGCAATACTGACATGGTACCCTGTCTTAGTGCAAGAAACTCCTCTCTAAGTCTCAAGTGTACCTCAGTAGGGATATACTCGTCAAGGAACAACTGACGAAACTCTGCCCAAGTCGACGACTCGGGATGTGTATCTATATATGTCGTCCAACAAACCGCTGCCTGCCCTCTCAAATAGTACCCATAAATCTGTGCCTAATCCGACTCTAACACCTCTAGCAACTGGTGAAACCGCTGGTATGTCATCAACCAACGCCCAACAATCTCTCGATCACTAACCCCAGTAAAGAAAGTGGGGTTAAACCTCATAAAATCCTTAACTATCTTCGCCGCCTCTAACATCCTACTCCTAGTAGTCAAAGCCACTACTGGCTACTCTGTAGTAGTCGGTGTCACAGCAGTCGTCTCTACTGGTGCCATAACAGGCTCAACCCTCTCTACTAATGTCTATGACCCTGCCGCTTGTGTGGTAACAGTTGGCGCTAGGGCTGCCTGTATGTAGGAACCGCCAAATCAGTAGTCAGTGCCGTTGTAGGCACTCTCGAGCCTCGTATATACTCCATAAGCTCCACCATCTGTACCGGCTGTAACAACTACTGATCCGAAACTCTTTGCGTCATAGTCCGCAGATCAGCTACCTCCCTAGTGGGGACACTGGTCTCACCCACCTTCTGCTGAGTACTAGTAGGAGTCTGTCTGTCCATCGTAATTTGCACAAACCAACTTGTATCGGATCAGACTCAGTATATACGCGTATAATATACATTATACAACCAAAACATACACGTATATAAGTTCCTAAATCTACCTACCTCACATCACTTCCCAACTAAGACTTTAATCATTCTCTTATGGTTTCCACATCTAAGATTTATTAATTAAATTTTATATTCTTTTATTAATTTCCTTTCCCGAGGTTCATCGACCTCGCTCTGATACCAAAATGTGACGGCCCCAAATCCATCGGCCGCCACAGCGTATGCCGCGGCCCATAGCCTTGCCATCTCATCATTTGATTGTGTCCCATGGCCATTCAAAACTCTACCAACCATCGTATAAGATAAGAATGTATAATAGAACTCTTAAAACATCATAAAGTATAACGAATGCAAATTTAATAATCATAAAACCTAATGTGGAAACCATACCAAAAGATAATCCATATACATATCAAGATGATCCTTAAAATATCAAAATATCAACTTCTAAGTCACATACAGGTCAGGTTTGTCTTTCACATACCCATAAAAAATATAAACAAATGTACTAGTAGGGCCAATCACAGTCAATCAATGTAGTCATCAAGTTTGCCTTTCCCTCTACTTGTACCAGGATCTGCACTCAAGCCATCACAAAAAGGCAAATGACGAGTCCAGAGTGAGTATTCCTAAGGAAATTCACCAAGTAAATACAAAACTAAAGCTGTTGGAATCAAAATACTATAAATAAACATGCGGAAGAAAAGAATATATGCAACTGTGGAAGATCATCGCATGCATAAATATAGTAGTGAAATAAAGTGCGTGCACAATCAAAGTCAAACCAAGCCATACTTCGGGCTATCCGCCAGGCACAGCCCATGAGGATACCTCAAACGGGTGACCCTGGACCCTCTAGGTGGCCGGCGTAAATCCACGGCGCATCCACACATGCTTACTATACCTGTGTAGCATATTCACCGGTGCATGCCTAGACATATGTTATGGCTTAGTGGACCCTATGCCCCCACAACGATTAAACACCAGGTGGGGAGTGATCTACACCGTAAATACACCAGGTAGGAGTAAAATCAACCACCGTAAAGACACCAGGTAATAGTACTCAGCCACCGTAAAGCAATATGGAAATAGAGTAATAAATGAACATGACTGAATTCAAATAAATCAAGTAGTAAGTACTAAAGTGAATTTCAGTTGAGATACTACACACCTCAAACCGAACTCTAATATCGTCCCTAATCCAATCGCACTCCTCCAATACGTGTACAATTACCCGTCAATCCGACCTAAAATCAAAATTTCCCAATTAACCACACATTCCCAAACCTTTAAACCTCGGTACAACACCCAAATCATCAATAAAACCATCATATTTATACTCTAAATAGACTATATAAGTACTTAGGACAAACCCAATTGGTGGATTTTTATTTAAATTTTTAGTTTTAAAACTATCTCAAACGTCGCCAAGTTCAACCCTTCATGGCATCTGGACGCAGTGGACACGCCGTCACGTTATTTCCTTCCACGACGTCTCCAAAGCGTCTTTTCCATATTTTTCCTCTGCCCAAAATGTCGTGAGTGGCACTGTGGCTTCTAAATCCCATGGTGCGCCTAAAGGCGTCTTTGGTAGAGGGGGTTTTCTGGGTTTTTGAACCCCCTCGGCTTGTCGCCGCGATTCGTGCTTGCTCCAACAACTCATTAAACACTCCATAAAGCCCATGAAACCAAAACCCTTCAACAACACACGTCTGAAATGTAAACCTCGAGGTTTTCCGACCAAAAACCCTAAAAATCCCTTGAAAATCAAAACACCCATAATATCAATACCAAATTCTCCATTTGTAACCTCACAATCACCATAAACTCATAGCAACACCTCGTTGCATTGATGTGTTCAATATCCATACCGAAAACAACGCCAAAACCCCCGAAAATCATCCCGAAATGTAGAGAACGACAAGATGATCAAGGATCTTACCTTAAAATTCATTTCCCATGTGTTCTTGAGCTCCCAATTATCACTCAAATCTCACAAAATTATCACACCCCATTAGATTTTCGTCCATCCTTAAGAGGAGAGAGAAAAGTTGATGAAACAACTCATCACCACCTATATATACATCCATGTCATCTTAACTCAACCACCCATCTCAAGGCAGGATTAGAGGGCTGAGATCAAGTCAAATAGTCTCTTAATGGTGCCAAATTTGACTTCTCTCTTTGGTTATTAATCCCACACTTCTAGCTACAACTATTCATTCTCAAGCGTTTCGATACTCGACTCCGAGCTGCAACCCGTGCCACTCTCGCACAACAACGGTACCACCCGTCTCAACGTCATTTATTCTGAATTATTTAATGAATGTTATCATTTATTATGTGTGTTTAGACCCCCGACCTAGTGTACCAATTGTTCGCCACCCGGTATCTGCTCCAATGCGTTAGTCGTAACGAATACCCGTCACACCAGCTCGTTCGTCAATGAACAATATAAACACACATATTGCGATGCAATTTACCCAAATTGGACATATACATCGCAATTACACAACAAAAAGCACACTAAACGGACTGTATACCTAATCCGATCGTGCTCCATCCTCGTTGTGGGACCTACGAATGTCCCCACTGGCATCCACGTCTGCAATGACATCATAAATAATGAAAATTATAAATTGGGCCATTACACCTTCCCAACGGTTAAACCTGGCCAAGACCCCTTAAAAGGTCTCGACCCTATGTTGACGTACATTTCGACACCTCCAATTGAAAAGTAAGGAAACCCGTAAAGTTCAAAAAAATGTCACCAATACACAGGAAATCTCATGGGGAACAAAACCCACAAAGTTTTAGGGCAAAAAAGTTAGTCAAAAGGCCAAAAGAAAACGAAGATAATCGCGGTGGTCCCTCGCGTAGATTTGATAGACTGACGACTTCAAACAAGTGTTCAATAAGGCAAGAAAAATGAAGCAATGAGGGTGGTGACGAGTTTGGTTATGAGGTACGTGAGTTATGTAGGTGTGTTAAAGATGAGGGTAGTTTTGGAATAATTTACGAAAAAGTATGGTCAAAGGCAGTAAAAAAAATTCAAAACTAGGGTACAATGACGTAATGAAAAGAGAGCAAAAAGTAGGGTTCGAATAGCCACTACCTTGTTTTTTTGTCTTTATTTTATTTTTATTTTTTTGGTGAAAACCAATTGGTATTCACCCAACTCAATAGACCTAACTGTCGAACCACCCAGACCAATGATCTGTTTTTTTTCTATAGAGTTATGATAATGTATCCAAAAAAATGCACTAAAGACACGCTTATTGGTGTTCCTTAAATATACATTGGGATGTGTGTTCATACATCGATGTAAAAAAATTCTTTTCTATAATGACCCGTAAAGATACGCACAAACAATATGCACGTATTGGTGTCTGACACGAGTGTATTATGTTGAATACTTTATCAAAAATAATAAAAAGAGACCTTTCTAAAAGTACAAGTTTAGAGAAACACAAGTGTAAACCTAAGGAGGGCCTAGTGTGACGGCAAAGGTTGTGTCAATCTTTACAGTCTTGCGTATTAAGTCCCTTTAACAACTCTTCAAAAAAACCTTTAACAAGTGGTGACTCAAAAAATCCTAATTTTTCTTCATTTGGTTATTCTCTTTCACTATACCTTTTGAACCGCTGTCGATCATCTCTTTTGATCGCCGGTGGCTCCAATAACCTCATTTTCTTCTTATTAATCAAATACTTTTAGATCTGTTTAAATCTGATGATTAGATGATTAGTTTCATCCTCGTTGGGACCATTAGATTCACTATCGCCAATTGTCGTCTATCTATGTCTGCATTCTCTTTTTCGAAGACTATGCGTGGATTTGCATTTATGGGGTTGGTACTAGTTATTAGGTTTTGTTTTCATAGGTAGTTGTTTCGTTCTCATGTCGGAAGGTTTAGTCTGTCTTCCCTCGTTGGAAGTTTTGTATTTACTTCACTTGTTGAAAATTTTATTTTTCATTATGATTCGAATGATGAATCTATATATTGTCATATTCCAGAGGTTTGTCAAGAGAATATTCACTGATTGACAAACCATTTCATCGTTACACTTGTAGTTCTTGAAAGCCAACCTTATGGTGGTTGCATGTTCTTTTGAACAATTAGGATTAATGAATCAATTTGCTACGGTGATTGATTCTATATCTCGTCCTGTTCCATCGAATGTATTGAGAGGCATTGATGATTAATGAAATCTCCATTTCTTCAGATAATAAAAAAAGTCCCTTCAAGATTTTTGTTAATATCTCACTTCGCGGGCAGAACATCGGTAAGCGGCATGCCTGTGGCATTTCTGCCAGTACTGATACCATCCTCAACTTAGCCACCTTCAACTCTTAAGTGTAGGGTTTTATCTCAAAAAGCCTCGATACAATTAGGAGGGAGATAATCACTTATAGTTATATACTTCTTTATGAAGTTTTATTTAATTGATGAGGTACTAACTTTCGATCAACACATCTTCAACAATTTTTGAGTGAGAGCTTTGATTCCACTTAGTGGTCTTACCCCAGCTCGAGCTCAAAGTAGTCATTGCAATTGGGCTTTTTGGGATAAGGGATGTAAAAAAAAAGTAAAACCCATCTTTTGGTCCCTGAAATTTCAACTATTTATGTTTTTGGTCCCTCAACTTTGAAAACAACACATTTGGTCCCTCAACTTTTGAAGTTACCAACATTTAGTCCTTCCGTTATTTGGTCCGTTTAAATCGATGACGTGGCGAACCGAACTTTCCATGTAGGTAACTGGACTGGCCACGTGGCTAGTTCTTACATAAACCGGCGGTTCAAGCGAACCAAAACCGATTTTCTACAAACCCAAAAAAGAACCTTAACAAAGTCCAATTCGATCACATCAAGCATTGTCCCAATTCGATCAAAACAAACTCATCTACTGTCGAGCCCTAATTTGCATATTTCAATCAAAGCAAATCCTCTCCATTTTCCTATTTCGATCAAAGCAAGCCCTCTCCTCCCTCCTCTCTCCGCTCGAGCTCGAAGCTGTCTGCTCTCTCCTCCCTCCTTACGGTCTGTCAAAGACCTCTCCTCCCTCCTCGTTGTCTGCTCGAAACCCTTTCCTCCCTCCTCGCTATCCATTCGAAGCCTCCCTCCTCGCTCCCTTCTCGCTATCTGTTCGAAGCCTCCCTCCTCGTTGTCTACTAGAAGCCCTCCCTCCTCTCTGTTCGCGTCTATCACCCTCTTCTCACATTCAAAATCCTCTGTTCTCTATACATCAAGATGTCAACCACATTGTCATCATCGTGCAACTCTAGTTCGTATGGTATTGGAGAATCATTTTCTTCAAATGCGGAACTGCGTCGCAAATGGTCACACGTAGACAAGAAGTATGTAGTGCTAGAAAGGGAGGTGATGTGCCACTATTCTAGGCCGTGTGGTGAAAATTTTCTGGACGTGTGCTCATCCTGGTAGGAGGTTCTACTCTTGTGCTCATGGTCGTCATCATGGGGTATGATTGATACACTAATTTAGGAGGAATTTTTTTTTAAAATTTGGGCTCTAGTTTTTTTTTTGGGACAACAATGGCTTCACGCGGTCTCGATCAAACAACTTGCCTTTGCATTTGCTACAAAACTACTCACTTTTGTTTTCTTAAATACTAAATACTATGAAGATATTTTTGTGGTTTATACATTGGTTTAATATGTTATTGGTTGAGCCTACCTTTGATTACTTTTCATAAAGTCAATGTAAAGTAGATGTAAATTATATAGAAATAGCTGAAGCCAACTTAAAAAATGAAGAGATTAGAGTTGATCATTGATGGAATAGTTTTTTCTAGTATGCTCTCAAAAGGACAAGATGATTGTAACTTGTGTGCTTAAGTTACTTTCAAATTGCTGACATAATATTTACTAACATGATTTTTCTGCAAGTGTATGAAAATAGTAGTATCAATGGATTACAAATTATTGAAATAAGATCCTTAGTTTTTTTATTCCATATCAAGTTGTTGAATAAGGCATTGCATTTAGCTCCTATGATCTTTTACTTTTGCTAGAAATCAACTATGCTCTTAGATCTTTTTGATCTTTCTTGACAGAATGACCCGACAACTTACTTTAAAAGAATCAACTCTGCTCTGAAAATTGTCTGGCCATCTTGCAATGGAAGATCAAAAAGTTCTACCTAGACTATGATTACCTTAGTATACTCAAGAAACTAATTATTCAATCCAGTTCAATAATGCATGAATAACTTGAAAGACGAGAAAATGACACGAAGGAGACTAACCAGGTGAAATGAAATGCTAATATAACTGTACAAGCATTCGTGTCACAAAAGTCACATATCCAACACTACAAGGAATGTAAGATTATTAGGAATTTAAAGTTTTCAGAAACAACGCTACAATAATAGGAAAGGTGTGGAGATGCTATTTACCTTCCATAAGCATCACAGTACATCATAGAATGCGTAGTAGGATACGCCGCAATGACAATTCTCTTCAAAGTCACTGCATTGTTAAACTATTGCACGAATTTAAGGTTATTAATCATTATTCAGTACTTCAAGTCTTATTACAGCAACATGCTTGTGGTGGTTTAGTCCCCTTGAGCAATTAGTGGATTAATTTCTTTATAATATGAAATTTTTAGTGTTATCATTATGTTTAATTTTGTTTGTTCCATAAATTTTGTAGGGTTGTGACTACTTCTTTTGGATGGACGATAAATTCTCAGAGTATGTGACTTACATTTAAATGATCTCGTGGGTACCATTTCAAATTTATTGGAGGAAAGAACTAACCATGTTGACGTGGATAAGGTCGTCAAGCTTCAAGTAGAGATTATTTTATTAAGGTCAAAAGTTGCGAAGTTGTATCAAGAACCTAAGGCAGTGAAAAGACGATGTTTTTTATTAAAATTGATTGTACTAGTTGCAATTGGATAGTGTATTTGGGTATTAAAAATCTCAAATCAAACCATATTTTGATTCAATAATGTGGCTATCTTACAAAAATTTGAAATCACTGGTACATATACTTGAGCTCTACAGTTACGCATAAAGAAAATTACTATACAGTAGGTAAACAAGTACATCCATTACGAATCTTAAAATTTAAAGTGGTCAAATTTTTGGTTTTCTGGAGACATGAACATTGGAGACTACAATGTTGACTCTATATGTTAGCAAATAATGGTCTATTACCTCACTTCACAAAGAGAGAAAGAGAGAGAGAGTGAAACCTTTGAGAGGAGAAGAAGAGTAGAGCTGTCACGAGAGAGAATTGCCACCGTGAGTGAGAGGTGACTGTGAATGAGAGGACCACGAATGAGAGAGATGATTGCGAGAATGTTTTGTGGGAGGCCTTCGAGTGGATAGCAAGAAGGGAGTGAGCCCGAATAGCGAGAAGGGAGCGCGAGGAGGGAGGAGAGAGAGGACAGCGAGGAGGGCGGCTTCGAGCAGACAAAGAGGAGGGAGGAGAGGGCTTCGACGAACCATGAGGAGGGAGAAGAGAGCAGACAACTTCGAGCTTGAATGGAAAGAGGAGGGAGGAGAGGGCTTGCTTTGATCGAAATAGGCAAATGGAGATGGTTTGCTTTGATCAAAATTTGCAAATTAGGGCTCGACAGTAGATGAGTTTGCTTTGATCGAATTAGGACAATGCTTGTTGTGATCGAATTGAACTTTGTTAAGGTTTTTTTTTCTGGGTTTGTAGAAAACCAGTTTTGGTTGAACCGCGGGTTTATGTAAGAACTGGCCACGTGGCCGGTCCAGTTACCTATATGGCAAGTTCGGTTAGCCCCATCGTCGATTTAAACGGACCAAATAACGGAAGGACTAAATGTTAGTAACTTCAAAAGTTGAGGGACCAAATGTGTTGTTTTCAAAGTTGAGGAACCAAAAACAGAAATGGTTGAAAGTTTAGGGACCAAAAGATGGGTTTTGTCAAAAAAAAAAGGGAGATGCTAGAGGTATCCACTTGTCACACCTACTTGTCACATCTGACAATCAGTCGCCGTCGATATATCTCGAGATATGCATTCGAGGTGTGTCAGACGACGCACAATCGCTAGGTGCGACAAGTATATACACTTCAACATTTTCCAAAAAAGAAAAAGAAAAAGAAACTTTGCCCCAATGAACGAAACGGGGAATTGATCTTTTTCTTCTCTGCACGTTGAATTAGCGCGGGAAAGACAAAGGTCAGTGTGCGCGCAGTGGAGAGTGGAGAGAGAAAGAGCAATGGAGGAGAAGAAGGAGCCGCCACAATTCCCCGCGTTCCCATTCGAGCCCTACCAAATCCAGATCGATTTCATGAGAGCTCTCTACGCTGCCCTCAACAGCGGCGGCGTCGCCATGCTCGAAAGCCCTACCGGTACCGGAAAAACCCTAAGCCTAATCTGCAGCGCTCTTCAATGGGTAGTCGACCGACGACAACGAAGCCCCAATTCGGATCAAATTTCCAAGTCGAACGACGATTTGGCGTCGAACGACGAACCCGATTGGATGAGAGATTTCGTGGTAGAGAAGAAAGTTCTTGGGAAGACGAAGAAGAAGAAGAAGGGGAGTCGGAGCGTGAAGTTTACGGGAGTTTGTCGAGAT
The DNA here is from genome assembly GCA_039657345.1 of Stephania japonica. NCBI lineage: Eukaryota > Viridiplantae > Streptophyta > Magnoliopsida > Ranunculales > Menispermaceae > Stephania > Stephania japonica. The sequence goes on from CM077559.1 coordinate 42,983,983, forward strand.
TTATTGGGAGAGGAGGATGGAGGGGAGAAAGAGATTAGGGATGGGACGGAATTGAGTGAGGAGAGGGAGTTTTTGGTTGGGGAGTATGAGAGTGAGGATGAGGGGATGGGAATTGGGGGTTTGAAAAGAAGGGGAGGTGTGGCATTGTCGAGTTCGAGCGATGGGGAAGACGCGGATTCAGTGGATGAGGAAGAGGAGGTGAAGGATTTCAAGGTTTATTTTTGTAGTAGGACGCATTCTCAGCTTTCGCAATTTTTCAAGGAGTTGAGGAGGACTGTATTTGCATCTGAGCTGAATGTGGTTTGTTTGGGTTCTAGGAAGAATTTATGTATAAATGAAGGTAGTTTTACTTTTACCTCTATCCCTTGTTTGTTGTTCTTCGTATTTCCTTTTCCATTTGGCTTTATAAATCCGCACAACCGTGACCTTTTCTCGTTTTTCTTTCTCAGATGTGCTTAAGCTTGGGAATTCTACTAGGATTAATGAGCGGTGTTTGGAGCTTCAAAAGAATAAGAAACAAGATACTTCAAAAACCAAGGTTTGTAGCTTTATTTGACAATATAAAATTCATTGTGCAGTTTGATGGACGTGCCTTTTTGTTCTGGTGTTCGAGGATCCAGTCAATGAACATGTTTGTTATAATCTTTTCATCTTCTTGCTTACAATTTTCTAGCTAAAATGTGTAGTTTATGTTACTTCTTTCAAGCATTGTCTCAAACTATCTTGAAATCATCTCTATCCTAAAGTATTTATTTGAATTGGGAACTAGGCGTTGGTCGCTATAGTGTAGATTATCCAACTGTTACAAGCTCTTTAGAACATAGAGATTGGCATATTTCGAACTAGAAAGTTTCAGAATTCTCAACTTAAGGAGAAAACTGAGTAGAAATGAATTAAGTTTGTTTTGATTCAAGAGCATATTGATAGGACAATTAATTTATGTATCAAGGTAGAGGCAACCGTTCTTTTTTTTTTTTTTTTTTTTTTTTTTTTTTTTTTTTTTTTTTTTGGAGAACGTCAATCTCTTACTAAAGGAGGCCTGCTCTACTTGGTTGAAATAAGGCTGTGCTGATTTCTCCCTCTCTCCTACCTCATAAACATTCTAAAGTCTTTCCATAATAAGCAAAGGACCTACCACGGAGCTGCGGCATACTAGGTTAACAGTGAACTTATGATGAATAGGTGTTGTTAATTCAGCCTGTTAGATGTTGAGAACTAAGGTTGAACTTTCCTCCTTAATATTGTTGTTTAGTTTCAAAACTAACGGATAGACTCAAATTTGTTTCTTATGTTCAGAAATGAATTAAATTTGTTTTGAATTGTTATTACGTATGTTACATGGTTGATTTGCAGGCTTTGAGCGATGGAAGAAGAATACGCCGTACTAAGGCTTCTTCTGGATGCCCGATGTTGAGGAAACAAAGATTACAAAAAGAATTCAGGAGGGAGATGTCTCGAAATGGAGCCTTGGATATTGAGGATCTAGCTCAGCTTGGAAGAAAAATTGGAACTTGTCCTTATTATGGCTCTCGAAGCATGGTCTCTGCTGCTGATCTTGTTATCCTTCCCTATCAGTCTCTCCTATTGAAATCTGCACGTGAATCCCTTGGTTTGAATTTGAAAAACTGTGTCATTATTATAGATGAGGCCCACAATCTTGCAGATGCCCTTACTAGCATGTATGACTCAAAGATTACTTTGTCTCAGGTAATTGGATACTTAGCCGTTATCTTATTTTGCTTGCTTTCTGTAACTTTTCAACGGTTTGTTTCTTTTCCATGCTTAAAGTGTGGTCTAAAATGTGCTTTTCTCACATAGTCTAACTTTGTCCATTTGACAAATTAATTAGTTATGCTTTGAAATGTATCTGTATTTTTCTTAAATAACTTTAAGAACTTTTGAACATTTTTTATTTAATTTAAAATTTTTGCCACTTGAACAATAGGTTGAAAGACTAAAAACTGCTTATTTCAGTATTTTTTAATTGATGATGCGAATTTCACTTTTTTTTTTTAATTTCACAAACTTATGTTGTTTTATTTTAAAACAAATTTATCATTCGTATCATTCTATCTTCCAGTTAGAGGAAGTGGACAATCTCCTGGAGCTGTACTTGGAAAGGTTTAAGAATCTCCTGGGAGCTGGCAACCGAAGATACATACAGACATTAATGGTTCTTACCCGGGCTTTTGTTCGAGTCTTACGTGGTGAGGAGCATGAGAGCCGTCTCAATCCTTGTCGAGAATCTTCCAGAGAAATGTGCTCATTTGATTTTTCTTTGTCTATCAATGATTTTTTGTTTTCTCTTGACATTGACAACATCAACTTGGTCAAGTTAAAGCACTATATGAAGGAGAGCAATATCATTCACAAGGCAAGTACTTAAATCTGATACAGAATTGTAGAACAATAGAGTTTGCCACCGCGGATGGTAGATAAAGTTTGTGAGTTGTAACATAACAGAACAGGGACTACATACCGCTTAATTTAATTACTTATAATTTTTTTTTTTATTTTTTATTATTATGAGTATTTTGTATTTTTTTGCTTGGCTTCTCTTTGCTGTGAAGTCTTACTGATAGGTGGTGTCTCAGGTTACTGGATATGGGGTGAAATTGTTCAATTCTCAGAGAGTCTCAGTGGATGATGGAGAAAAAAGTGGATTTGGGAGCTTGTTATCTGGGTTTCAGACATTATCTAACATCTTATACTCACTGACAAATAATGATGGTGATGGGAGGATGATAGTCTCAAGGAGGAAACCTACGTGTTCTGGCCAACAAGAAGAAGGATACCTAAAATACGTCATGCTTGCTGGAGAAAAGATTTTTTCTGAGGTTTTGTTACCCGTATTGTAGAATGTTTTTCAATGCGTTATATTTTGATTGTCAATGAAGTTCACGGAATGTGTAGGTTGTGGATCAAACACATGCAGTCGTGCTGGCAGGGGGCACTCTGAGGCCTATAGAAGAAATGAGGGAGCGCCTGTTTCCATGGTTAGCTCCAGATCAGTTCCATTTCTTCTCCTGCAATCATATTGTTCCCCCTGAGAGTATTTTGCCCATTGCCGTTCCCATTGGACCCTCTGGCATACCTTTTGATTTTAGCTACAACTCCCGAAGCTCTCCGAGCGTGGTAAGCAATGTTCACCACAATTTTTCTTTCATTGAATTTGAGTTAAATAATAACTAAATCTAAATTTTGTACCTTGGTCTTTAGCTATTTTTCTAGTTTCTGCTCGAGGAATTCAATGACTTCCATGATAAACGCTGCAGAATCTGGTTATTCTAGGTAGCAAGTATGCCTTCTTTGGTTATCTTATATCACTGAAGAATTTGTTTCTTTGTAATATGAAAAGGTCTAGTGAATGTTACTGGATCAGATATGTGAGATATTTTGATTCAAAGGTCTTCATGACTGGTTAGTTGTTACTTGTTTGTGTTTATAATGCTCTGTAATTTTAATTGTCTTCCACTACGGTATTACCATTTACATATATTTTGGTATTGTAACGTATCACAGCATGTCTATAAAATATTGTGTAATAAATAGTCAAATAGCTCCTTACATGGATGAAAATGCCTAAGTCGTCAAGGGAGGGTTGATGCCATGGTATATTTGTTCCATAATGGATCATTCTGATTCTTTCTTTTGCAACAACACTTATTTTTATTCTTTACCATTGCATTTATTATCTTGATCTGATATATGGTAGAGGGGCTAGTAGTCGCTACCTATATGTTTAGCCATTTTAACTCCAATTCATCTCAGTATTCAACATGTGGAATTGCACACTAGTGTTACTTCTCAGTTTGCACGTTGGACTGGTTATTCTCTACTACTGCTTGTGACTAGGCTCTTATAATGGACTTAATATTGCAGATAGAGGAGCTAGGGCGTTTACTTTGCAATTTAGTTGCAGTGGTGCCTGAGGGAATAGTTGTCTTTTTCCCTTCATTTGAGTATGAAGCACAGGTACATGATGCATGGTTGCATTCAGGTTTCCTTGCCAGGATTATGAAAAAGAAGCTTGTCTTCAGGGAGCCTAGAAGTAATGCTGATGTGGACATTATTCTCAAGGAATACAAGGAAGCCATTACTAAATTATCTAGTAGGGACCATGGAGAAGGTTCAGTTCCTCATAATGGGGCGATTCTTCTAGCTGTAGTGGGTGGGAAGATGTCAGAGGGCATCAACTTCAGTGATGGAATGGGCCGCTGTGTCATTATGGTAGGCCTTCCTTATCCCAGTCCATCGGACATTGAGTTGATGGAAAGGATAAAGCATATTGAAGGACTGGGAGATTCCATTTCTGCTGGAGCCTCCAGGCCCTGGATCTGTAATGAATCATCCAATGGAAATACTGTCCAAGCTGGATTTGATGTTCTAAGAAACTGCAAGCGAAGAGGGAGAGAATATTATGAAAACCTCTGCATGAAGGCTGTTAATCAATCCATTGGTACGTGTCTCAAATCACTGAGTTTTTTTCTATATAATTAATGTCATTTTTGGCAGCAGTCATGTAGATAACTAGTGGAATTGCCTATATGTGCTCAAAAGTTGTGATTCAACCTAATTTTTGTCTGAAAAGATTGGATGGCATAACTTGCATGACTTTCCATTGGACATGTCAAACAAGTAGCTAATATTACTTAAGGCGCTGATTGGCTTATTGTGCAGTTTAAATAGAAATATAGAATTAATTGAGCTTTGGATGGTCAACGAGTGAAAGCTTCTTTTGACAACTGTTCTTTGTTTTCATTTATCACTTTAGGCCGAGCAATCCGCCACATAAATGACTATGCGGCAATTTTGTTGGTTGATTCGCGGTATGCATCTGATCGATCAACAGGAACCTTTTCCAATCCATCTAACAAACTTCCACAATGGATAAAAGATCGACTGATTTCTAATGCGCAAAGTTACGGCGAAATCCATAGGATGATTCACCAGTTCTTCAAATTCAACAAGCAGAAGCAACATCAATAGATAGCATGGTTGGAAAAAGCAGCTCACAGCAGTACAATGGTGTCATCACCTTTCATTAATGACTCGATGCAGTTTGGTATGTTACTTCTCATTTATTATATTACTAGGAAATCATGCTTTTGTGTAGTCAACTTAAGAGGTTGGTTAGCTAGACATGACATTAGTTGAGAGACTGAACTAGTTGTAGGCATTGTGGCCCGATATAGATTTTAACTTAAGCCTAACTTTCATGAGAAGATCTGTCGAGTGACTACTCGTTTATCCCATTATAGAGATCTATTCTCTCTAGTGGATTTGTATATTCCTCCATACAATTTATAAAAATGTTATATTGTTGATATTCTATACTAGTAAATTTTAATTGATTTTCAATAAAGGTATTGAAATTTCTTAAATTGCCAAAGACTTGCAGTGGGTCTCATAAACTGGTAATAGAGAAAAAATAGTATAATTTTGTTTCTTCATTTTCATCACTTGTCAAAATTTTCTTCTGAATTCAGAATGCATTTACAAAAGGAAAATGACAATCTAACACACTTTGGGCACACACTTTGTTTTTTAACCATTTATGGTGTTTCGTCATATGTGTGGTCCACGCTTAGGGAGACAAAAAAGAGCTATAAATGGCTAAAAACAAAGTGTGCGCCCCAAGTATGCATCCAAAGTGTGTTAGATTGTCATTTTCCTTTTCAAAATAATGCTCCCCAAATGCAAATACTGTCAGTTTTTATTTTATTTTTTGAAAACCTGTTAGTTTTTATTTTGAAGTATGTGAAATTAATCTATTAGAAGCTGCATCTGACCGTGTTTGTAAGTTGCCAACAGGTATTGTGCTTAATTTGTATGACTACTGATTGATCCAAGCACATATTTTTATCTTGATTTTGATTTCATATCAGCAAAAATCTTTTATTCTATGCATTATTTGAGCGACAAAATGATTGAAGTTTTAGCACAAATAATCATAATATAGGATGCCCGCTTTTATTTTAACTATTCATTTCCATAGATATTGTTATGCACCAAATACATGGAAATCCGCTTATTGCACACCAAACTGCTGTTTCCATACTTCCAGTAGGCTTTTAGACATTCCAGGCTTGAGATGCTGCATAGAAAATGTACAGTAATTGTTAGGGTCACTCGATAAATGTATTCAAAACATAAATGGGAGGTTACAATTTTGCTAAAAAGGAAAAAAAGAAGTCTTATAAGACTGCATAAGGCATTGCGCATATTCTTATTTATTATTTTTCATTCCCTACCAACATGATATTGCAAGCAAAATACCTAGAGATATTTTATTTTGGCATAAAGTATCATTTGGTCTCTGAACTTTCAAACTTTTATTAATTTGGTCATCAAACTTTCATTAGTTCACTTTCGGTCCCTGAACTTTTATTTCATTTTATTTTTCGTCATTTTGTTAAGTTTTGAGAACAATGGTCGCTAACAAAGCACTTCACGAGCAATTCACGAGTATTTCACAACTGATTCACCAACCTAAAAAAATGATTGTGAACGGTTTCATTAGTATCCATTACTCTCCAAACATAACAAAAGGACCAAAAGTTGAGGGGAATTAAAGTTCAGGTACTAAAAATGAACTGATGAAAGTTTGAAGACCAAATCAACAAAAGCTTGAAAGTTTAGGGACCAAATAATTCTATTTGCCTTTTTTTAATATCGTTGTCTTGGATTGCCCCTAACTATTTTACAGGAGACACTCATCCTTCAAGAACTATGCCCTAGAAAATTAGAAGATTTGAATCAATGACGAAAAGTGGCCTTGGTGAACAACTAGTAGGTCCCAACCACTATATCAAGGCAATGGTTGGTAACTCGATTGCAACTAGAGATAGTTGATAGGGTACTAACTCTTTTAACATTAATAGATGAGAGTGCAAGGAATCACTAGTAAAAGGGAGAAGGCACGTGCATTTCAGATAATTGGAAGTAAAATCTTTCCTTGAGTTTTAGCTTTTATCTTGTCTGTTTTTTTTGTAGATCCCAACTAAGGTAAATCAGAAGTTTAGTTGGTGTTATTGTTTCTCTATGTAGCAAACTACTTTATATTATTATATATGAAAACAAATTAAATAGATAAACCTTTAGTCTTTAAAAGAAAAGGAGAAAAGATATCGAACTAACCTGTTCGAGATAGCAACCAATTCAAATCATTTGCCACATGCCATGCAAAGTACCCAAGCAATCTATTTTGTTTAGCATATGAGACTTTAGCAGATATAGATTGATAGTCATCAAAACCAATCCACTTTGCTCCAGCATAACAGTAGTTTGTACCAATGCTCTCACTATACACTTCAGTAGCCTTCTCCCTCTGTATGAAGTCTTTGATTTGCTTGAACCCAATGGCTCCATAACGACTCGAGAAACCCGGTCCAACCACCGGTCCAGTCGCTGGTGCCCTCAAACCAAAGTTTTGAGGATTTGCAAGTTGCCATCCATAGCCATAGAATGGCAAACCAAGAACAAGTTTCTTTGGAGCCAAACCTGCCTGAACCCAGTCCTTGATCCCAAAACTTGCACTGAAATCACTTGTTGGATCATTCAGTGCAGAATGTGACCAGGTGAATCTGTACCAAGATGGATCGTACATGTCATAAGCCATGACATTAATCCAATCCAAGCTTCTCCCAGTTTCCTGAATTGGATAACTAAGTGAGTTTATTTTTGATGCATAATAAAATGCTGCAGTCAACAGCAATGTTGGCTTTCCTGAGGCTCTAGCCTCCGCAACCACTGCATTGCGCCACTCGACCAGTAGGATTCCCAAGTTAGCCATGTCAGAAGTGTTGTTTGGGTACTCCCAATCCAAGTCAAGGCCATTGAAACCAAATGATCTTGCTAAGTTTATGGATGAATCAATGAAGGCTTTTCGTGAGGTGGAACTGCTTGCCATGGAGGAAAAGTATTGCCTGGGCGTGTTTCCACCGCCAATGGACATGAGGGTCTTGATGGAAGGATTCTTCTGTTGAAGAGTCCTTGTGAAGGCAGAGAATGGAGCAATGTTTGCAGGAGAAACTGTGACTTGGTTGGTTTGGGAGTTGATATCAGCAAAGGCACAAAAGAGGTGGGTGAAGAGCGACGCGTCGATGTTTGAGGATTCAATCCCACTGTCTGGGAACCAATATGCAGCTCGGACAACATCTTGAGCTGTTGAAAATTGGAGGTTGAGATGTAGGAGAGACAAGGAAAGGATGAGTAATAATGTGAGGGTGTTTTTTTTTGAGGCCATCTTGTTTTGCTGTGATGAGACTGAAAGATGTGCTTAAATAGGAATTTGGAATTTTGTTTGAACTTTGAGCATAGCATATCTCATCTCAAGATTTTTCCAAGTCACAAGAAAAGTCTAGTCTTGCCATGACTATGATCTCAAAGGCCAGCAAAATATCCATTTGTAGGTCCCTCAAAATTAACTTTCCATTTGTCAGCAACCTCCCATGTGGCCTAAACATGAGTCAAACTCGAGATCTCTTCAAACTTTATCTCTTAGCAAGCGATGGCTTCGTTTATAGATGCTTTGGGTAAATATAAAGACATCTAAGTCAGTTTATTTATTGCTAGTTGATTAATTAGTACTGAGTAAATATTTAGTTACTGTCTTTAAGTTGTGAGATTAACTGGCTTTCATTGAGTTTGTTACAACAAACTAGTATCAAAGCAAGTCATCAAAAATTAAGAGACTGCAAACAGTGAACTCATCCACAAGGACTACACATTTAGGACTAGAAAGACTGGACATTAAATTGATCAAGAAAGTTCCTCTTCTGACTTTTCTAAGCATAGGGAGACATTGGTAGCAATAAGAGATTTGTTTCTCATGGGCAAGAAATTGGTAGTGAGTGGGTTGGTTGAATTGGTGAGATTGGCGAAGAAATTAAGAGACTGCAAACATTGAACTCACCACAATTTTAATTTTTTTTACTAGTGTACCCCACTTTTTTTCTCAAAATTTCAAAAATACCCTTGCTCACTTCATCGCCCTCACCCTCACCCTCACCCTCACCCCAACACCCTTCAATCATCTCCATTTTTTAGATTTAGTCATTGTAGAACACTTGTACTAGGTCACCAAGTGTTGTAGGAGTGTTTTTTTCCTCGAACAAGGTCGGATGTGGTCGCGCCATATCCTAGAAGTGAAGAAGTGTCGCCTGCAAGTTTTGAACGCAAAGGGTCGAGACTTCTAAAGAGGTATCGGCCAGTTTCTATTGAGACCTCTAAAAGGTAGCAGCCGACTCTGACCGAAACCTCTTTAGAGGTTTCGGCCAACTCCGATTGAGATTGTGAAGAGTTCTCGGTCTTAGTGGGTGACGGAGGGATACGACCGATACCTCTTTAGAGCTGTTAGCTATGTGTGTTCGATACCTGTTTAGAGTTGTTGGCCCTGTGTGTCTCTGACCCGCTGGCAGTGTTCGATACCTGTTTAGAGTTGTTGGCCATGTGTGTCTCTGACCCGCAGGCAACAAGAATAAACAGAAAAATTTAAAAACTCCTAAAAAATACATGAAAATGACTAAAAAAATAAGGGATTTTGCTCATAATCGCTTGATATTTTTGATTTCATTGACATTTTTGTATCCTAAATGCAAAACTCAAACCCTAAATTGAAGCTTTAAACCCAACAACAAAACCACAAACATTATTGACTCAAAGAAAGTAAAAAAAACCCAAAAAAAAAAACCTCAAAATCGATATTAAAAGACATGAGGAATGCACCTACAACATCGAATTAATGTGGTTTTGCTTGGATTTCGTCGGATTTAGGTTGGTGGTGAGAATGCAATTTGAGAGAGGGTGACGAGGATGGGTAAGGGGGGTGAACGAGTTATGGGTGAGTAAAAACCCTTTTATATGAAGGGGTAGTTGGGTCATTTCACTAGGGTTTGAAACTAAATCCAAAAATGGGATCCCAATAACTGCTTCCAATTTAAAGTAGGGTTGGATCGGTGGCCACAAAGACTAGGTGTTCGATTTGTCTATGCTTACTTGCACGAGCAGATTGGATTGGTTGGTAAAATCTTCACCCAAGTAGATAATTGTTTTATAATTTGCTCAAATTCTTATTTCTATTTGAGTTAGAGGTCTTTTTTTTTGACAAATAGAGTTCTAGCTTATAGGAAAGCTTGTTATTAAAGTGTAATTAGGATTTGTGTTGGACTTTGAATACTACTTTTTTGTTTTAGTCATATTGGAAGTATTTGTAGGTGTCTATGTGAAGACATCTAGGCCAGTTTGTTTGTTGTCAATTTGATTTATCAACAAACGCTTTTGAGTTTTAAGATTGATTGTTATCCAAAGTTTTAATTTGATTTAGTAACAACCGTGTTTGAATAGATTTATTGTCTTGTATTGTGTACAAGAAGATGAAACTTGAGTTTTCTAAAATAGTCTAGTGTTTGATCATAGTATTCTGAACTATGAATTATAATGATGCATCTTACACAAATAAAATGTTGCAAGTCACTGCCAAAGCATCTCTAGTGAGATACTAGTGAGATACTAGTGAGATAGATGAGGCATTACCAGCCAAACGTAAGGTAAGATTAGACTTCAACTCATGTTTGAATTAAGGACGTAAGAGTGTTGTAACAAAGTTAGTTTCTTATGAAAAAGAACTGATGCAAATCAATGACTAAGAAATTCGATTATACGTCTTCAGAGCAAGGGAAGTATAATTAAAACACATTATCGTACCTAACACCTCAAATATAATTGGGTGAAATATATAAATATTTTTCTCCAAGTAAAAAAGCGAACTACAACAATTCTCATATTTAGCAACAAAAGTTTTTGTTGCTAAACACTAAAATTCGTTGCTAAAACACTCACAAAAATTTTTCTTGCCAACTCTGCTGCTCAAAGTTCGTGCCTTTATGTTCTACTCAACAAGTCATGTTTTTGTTTTCTGACAAAAAAAATAAATTTTACTTTGCTAATGAACTTCCCAGAATAAATCTATTTTCATCCTAATATGAGTCATTATATTATAGATTTAATGTGCAATATCAAGTACATTAGTGTCGAAAATATTATTACAGAGGATGATGAGAAATCCATCTCTTAAACATCGCAAAGCATTCCCTAGGTTTATACATTGGTACCTCATGACCCCCTCCCTGCATAAACAAATAGATATAAGGTGTTTCACCAATAAAAAAAAAAAAAAGAATATAAGGTACTATTATCAATTATATTTAAACTATATATAAATAATCCATGATATAGCTAGGGCAAGGTAAAAAAGAAAGTATATATGACCAAAAGTAAAGTATATATTTTCTATTTTATAGAGTTATGAGAACATTTGAAAATGGATTCATATGAAATGTCCTAGAAACCATAAATCATCCTTAACTGTCATAGAACTATATCTCGATCCACAAATGTTTTATGTTTTGTTTTGTTTTCTTCTGAGGAAACATCGCAGTAGTTTAGTAGTAGCAATGGTCCACTATATGGTATTATATGCTATGTAAAAAGAAATGAATTTGGTGAGATAATAGTATACTCTTCATTACCTTTAGAGTTGCGAATGTTATATTGTTCGCATATGACCTTGTATACCTATGACATGAAATCAACAACAATTTCAGACTACATCATATAGAGGAATTGTTCTAAAGTGAATCCAAATATGCAAGTTTTGTACATTTGATCACATTTTGGGATAGCTAGTAATTTCTTATGTGATAGGAACGAGACTTTATTTTGAGATAGTTAGTAATAAGGAGTTTTGTTACCCTGATATTTGCCCTTCGACGAACCATGGCCGCCATTCATCAATAACTGGGAAATTTAAAGACTTTATCCAAGCTTCTGTTGCAAAGGATGGCACTCTCGAATCATGGTCACCACTGTAATTAATGAAACACAAAAACCATTTTAAATATGTGTTCATGAATTATATATATGTCATTTAAGCATGAACTATATTGCAAGCTTATATACCCTCTATAATACTACCTGAAAATCAGAATTCTGTGACCTTTGGTGCTGAGGGTTTGGTGGAATTTCACAACATTCTTGAATTCTCTTTTGTAAGGTATGTCAAGGTTGCACCGAATCCATTCATTTATTGTACCCTGCACACAAGACCACAGTTTATTTTCCGCAAGGAACAATTTAATTATTTAATTAAGCAAACAACATGTAAATATATATAACCTATGCAAAGCTATTGTTACCTCTCGAACGTTGAGTGCCTTTTGAACAATTTTATTGTTTGCCCAATAATAGCCAAGTTTATAAACATAAGTCTGAGAAAAAAATGATCAGTTGCACTGATTAGATTATCATTAATTAATTACAGAGAAAGAAAATAAGAAGAATAAAAGATGGAATATGGAATCATACCCTGCATTCTAGCACAGGATTGGAAGGCAAGCTAGGTGGTTGGGGTGCTTCAAAATATTGTCCACCATATGACTATATACAAGTGAAGAAGAATACAAGTTGGAGTCAATATCCCATGTAAATTAATAAATGTCCAATTCATTCATAATTAATAATTAAGAATCAGTAAAAATTAATTATACATGTATATAGTTTAACGTACAAACCTTTATAGTAGATGTAATGCCGCCTTTATCTACCTCCATGCAATTCTCCTGATGGTTTACCTTAGTGAGCAACTGATGAGCAAATTAAGAATAATTGATTTCCTCATAGTGGTACTTGATCCAGGGTATCAAATAATCTTCATTCATGAAAAGTAAGAACATTTTCCATTCAAAATCAGTTTGCAAGGAGCTGCTCAGGGCAGTGGCTATAGTTCAAATCAGTTCAAGCTAGGGCAGAACCATACAAGAGCTAAGCAACAATTGGGGTGTTCTGTTTTAGTCTCTTTTCTTTTTGGATAAAAGGAAGTTGTATTAATCTTTAAACTACATTTGTACAAAAAATGGGAGTACTTATCTATAAATTATATGTATGTACACCCGATACCAAAAATTGGCCCAAAAGTCCAAATACAAAAACAAGCAAACCACCCAAAAACAAAAAATAAGCCATTCCACCAAGCACCTTGGAATGGGCAGACTTCCAAAAAGAGGCACAGAGAAAAACATGCAAGGAAGCAACCACCCCGGTGAGACACCAACACAAAAAAACCAGCAGTAGCTACCCAGTGAAATTTAGGATGAAATGCCAATTCCTGCATAAATCACCATAACTCCAAGCTTTGAACAGGGAGTTTGTCGATAGCCAAAGAATCCATTGGTGTTTGATTTTCTCCCATAGTTCACCTTGCGCTAATTGACTCTCCGTAAAGATTCTTGCATTTCTTTCATTCCAAATTCCCCACACAATGCCTTGGGCACCGCAAAACCAAGCTGCCCTCTTCATAGGGCATTGCCCTTCTCAAAGAGAGTCATCAAAAATATCCAAACACGAAATTGGGGGGTCCATGTCTATCCAAGATCTTTTACCAAGCGATTCCATAAGTCGACAGCGATTGGGCAATACAACACAACACACCACATCACAAACAATGGCCTGGTTTTAGTCTCTTTTTTTGTTACAAGTCTTTTTTTTAATATGGCGTCTCATGTGTTTTAGTGTTGGTTTTCTACTTAGGGCAATGACTATAGTTCAAATCAGTTCAAGCTAGGGCAGAACTATCTCTGGAGCTGGATGTCTTGAGGAGATGTATATCATGCTCGGAGCCAATCTAGCTAATTAAGTTGGGGTAATGGATATGAGTAAAACTCGTAAAGATAGAATAAGAAACACATAAATTCAATGAAAAGTATGAGTAGCACCAATTGACAAAAAGATTAAAGAAGGGCAGTTGCGGTAGTTTGGACATCAACAACGACGACCTACAGATGCTCCTACTAAAAAACTTGATTAAATAGAAACTGACGAAACTCGATGAGGTAGGAGTAGACCGAAGTTAACTTGGGATTCATTAATTAGGAGAGACTTGAATGGTTTGGAATGCTCGCCATTAATTGCACAAAATCGAGCACAATGGAAGAGTTTGATCCATGTAGCCGACCCCAATTAATTTGGATAAACGTCGGTCTTCTATAGGATATGTGTTTACACTTTCTAGAGGACCGGTGTCTTGGAGGTCTACGCTACAGTCTACAATTGCTTTTTCTACTACAGAAGCAGAGTATATGGCAGTGACTGAAGCATTTAAAGAGACCATTTGGTTGCATGGATTGCTTGGTGAGTTGGGAGCTCAATAAGAGCATGTGACTACTAATTGTGATAGTCAAAGCGTCATTCACTTGGCAAAGAACCAGGTGTACCATGCTAGAATAAAGCATATTGATGTCAAATTTCACTTTGTTCGAGAAATTGTTGAAGAAGGTGAAATCTATTTGCAAAAGATCAGCATGTGAAAGAGAATCCTGCCGACTTCCTTACCAAAGTTGTTCCAATGATCAAGTTTGAGCATTGCTTGAACTTGATCAACGTTTGTTGAAAACGTTTTTTGAAGTTGGAGATGATGGTCGTGATTGTGGCTTGAGATATTCTCGCTAAGGTGGAGATTTGTCAGTGCATTTATTGGCTCGAAAAGAAGTCAATGAAATGAATGTTGTTGTGCAAGTTTTTCAACATGCAATCTTTTGTACCCCTCTGTTATGGGATTTGCCTAAGGTATGGGCAAAGTACTTTGTACACACACCTTGCCTATAAATGGAGGTGTTGTGCATTTGTGAAAGATGTGCAAGCGAGAGACACTAGTGAGTGTGTTAGGGGGTTGAGAGATAGAGAGCTTGGTCGTTTGAGAGAGCACAATTGTGAGGTTGGAGGGAGCACCAAAATACAGAGTGTTGAGAGATTACTCTCTTGTTGTATGCTGTATTTTTTGTCTCCATATAGTGTGATTCATTATCTCCCGTAGATGTAGGTGTATCGTCACCGAACCACATAAATCTATTGTGTCTTGTGTGTGTGCTTTCTATTGTGTTGTTTAGTGTATGTGTGTCTCCACCACACGCTTCCGCATTGCAGTAGTCAACCCCAATTAATTTGGGATTTAGGCTATTTGTTGTAATGGATTAGTACGTTCCAGTTTTCTTTGAGTGGATTTCTATATTTTGGAGATGATAAATAAATGTCTCTTAAACAAAAATTAATAATAATAACAATTAATTCAACCTAAACACTGATTGTATGCTTCAAACTCTTGACTTTTAGCAATTGCCTTTTTTTGTTGGAGTATATAATCTCACATCGGAAATATAATAAGAGTTGGTGTGGTATGTAAGTGGTGTTGATTGGGTCATAGCACAAACTAATTGGTTTTGTGCAAAGATGAACTCTAACTCCATTTGCATACTCATGTGCGTGTGTGACCCAACACCCTCCAGGCTCATGGATTTCTATATTTTTTGTATCATATCTAATTATATGTAACCAGACAACATTAGTTGCCTTAAAGAAAAATTATTTCATAGAACTTTTGCTTGGTTTTTCATGTTTGAAAAATGCTAAGCAAAGTGGAGTTGATTTAATCAAATAGAGAATTACCATATGCTCTTGAGTTGGAAAAGGTTGTACTGTTAAGAAACCAAATCCACTTGAATTCAGTTTTGACATTAGATTGGGCTCTATAGCTTCTGTTGGACAGTGTGGCTCTAGTACTTGGTAAGCATTGATATGTGAAATACACTGTAAACATTAACTTCCATGTTAAACCCAAATATAATATAAAAGTTGTACCCAAACATATAATTAAGAAAAAAATGTGGATCTTACCTTATCAATCATTTTGATGGCATTCAAACATTTGGTGTTGCTTGGATCTACAATTATATATTCTTCATTACATTGTTTCTTGGCCAACTGACAAAAATAGAAAAGAAACAAAAAAAGAGTAGAAGCAAAAAAGTTTAAAAATCAATCAAACACTTAATTACTTAATTCATATGTTTTGCTTTTAAAAATTGAATGAGATTGAGATAATGACACCTCAAAGAGTTCATCAGATATAAGATTCATTGCATGAACAAACTTGACTATAGAGTTTAGTTCAGCATGCCAATCTGCTCCTGGGTTGCCGAGCAAATAACCCTGGAAATATATAATTAACACTATATACAAGAAAATAAAAAAGGTCGATCTCCAGTTATGTTCTTCTTTCAAATTGAATATATATATATATATATATATATTGGCTTATTTAATTACTTTCAAAATTTCCAACTTAACTTCTCGACTAGAGGCTTCAAAAAAAGTTCCTCAATTGAATTTCGATGAGTTTTTTATATGCTAATTAAACTATCTATTACATTAGGAGAGGCATTGGTTGGTATTTTTGTAATTGCAATAATGAGCTAGTGTATACCTTTCGTTTGTTTCAGTATAATATACCTTGAGATTGATTGAAGGTTCATTCCTAGCTTCATTACCTGAAAATTAGTCAAAATCTTGATTAATGGCCAAGACTGAAAGAAAATGGCGCATCTACATCCGCTCCAATGATATATATAGCTAGCTAGTAAAACCTAAAAATAAGTCTTTTATTGCCTTTTCTTTTAACTTATTTAAACTTGAAATAAGAAAAAAGTTCTAGTGGGAATTTGAATACACAAAACATTAGATGCACAACACATTTTGAAGTGTTCTCATGACATGGGTATATATTTGAACTCAATTGTAGAATTACGTACCTTATGTGTGGTAAATTCAAGTATAGTATTCAACATTTTAAATTAATAACAAAATTTATGGAGAACTATGCATTCGTACCCAATACCAATATGCATCGTTATTGGAATTATTAAATTCATTGTTAGTATTATTAGTAATCAATGAAGATATATTAATTAAAGTAAAAACATATGTTCGAACTCAACCTTACCAGTAAAAACTTCATGAGCAATGATTGGAATAGGTATGCCAGAATATGAAAGACCAGCTATGTAGAACATATTATGGAGAAATGTTGGGTGGTCAGTCAGCCACTGCTAACACGTATACACGCAGAATGTTCAATAAATAGTTACAGTATGTCAACACCAAAAATAAAAAATAAAAAATAAAAATTACAGTATGTATATGACACCTTAAATTATATCAACAACAAATTAATGATGTAGGCATATATAATGAATTTTTTTGTTTATAGATGGTATATGGACTCAATACTCTAAAATTTGTTTATTGACTAAAATTTATCCCAAACAAAAAAAATTGTCTAAGATATCTCGTAAATTTCGCTTGTTGTCTCGATTGTTATGGTCATTTTGATTATGTGGTAGATTTGTGCTTAAATGATGATTGTTTTTGGTAAATTGAAACTTCTTGCTAACTCATCTGCATGAGTAGAAGGATGCAATTGGTCAACAACTTGTTTTCAACTCTGAAACAAATTGTTAAGGATTTGCGTTATGAAGCGCAATAATCCACCTCGACCGAGAAATTGAAGGGATATAAAATTGAGACAAGCAAAATTTATTTTTGGTTTGGGGTAAAGCGGAGATAACAAGTAAATATTGTTTGAGATTGTTGAATCTATCTACCTTTTTTTTTTTCTATATATTTTACATCATTAATTTTATATTTAAATTATTTGTTCAAATCAAGTTTGAAAAAGGATCCAAGAGTTGCATTAATTTTACCTTTCTAAGAAATGTATATGTTTGTTCAGCTAATGTAGAGTCGCTTGTTTGCCAACCTCTCTGTGTTCCTGAATACGAATAGCCACTCCCAACAGGTGTGTCTAGAAAGATCACATTGGCTACCTGAACGGAAGTGATTATTAAAAGGCACAAAGAAAAATTAAAGTTAGGTCCAAATAGAGATTGATAATTAATAAAGAGACGTGCTGATTATGTAGAGAGTACCTTAGTCCATGAATATTGTGCAAGCACAAGACAGGGTAAGGTTTCGTCGTATTCCTTAGACTTAAAATTTAGAGGACCTGATGAAACAATTGAGAAATCTGTAGTAGAATTTGTTGGAGATGAAATAATAGTTCCACGTCAACTAGTTAAGAATATAGACAATAGCTTATAAGTTGGAACTGTAATTTGTCTTGAAATTTTAGATAATTCACCCACTTTCAAGCTAAAGCATACATATGAACAAAATGGTCTCTCCGCATTTTCTCTCATAACTTCGACTAAGGCCTATACATAGAAACCTTACACGGTATATATCATAGCTAGATCACAATGGCTTAACCCAAAAAATCACGAGTCCAAGCATTAATTGAAGTTCAAGAAAAAGGGAGGCTCAAATAAAAGGGCTAGCAAAACAAATAATAAATCAGACCCAGTTAGAAGACATGTGGCCTTTGAGGTTTAAAGATTACAAATCCAAGAACAAAAAGAGGACTATAAGTTTCAACAGATCACTAGACCAATTGAAAAAAGAACATTGTCAAATTCTCACGGTCGCGTTGTGCATGCGTACGCGAGTCTGTGTATTTCTTCTTCTAGCACCAATACTGTCCACAACTTAAGCACCTTTCAACTTTAGGTGTGGAGTTTTATCTTAAAAAGGTCCCGGTGCAAGTTGGGAGGAGTTAATCACTTATATAAGCTTCTTTCTAAAGTCTTATTTAATTGATGTGGGAATAACTTTCGGTCCATACATCTCAACACTCCCCCATTGACCGAAAGTCACATGATCCAGGGGTTTTTTCTAGGTTCCATTCGAACTATAGGCTATAATGCCATGTCAAATTCTCACATGACTAAGCCGTATACGTGTGCGCGAGCCTGTGGATCTCTTTCACTAACACCGATATTGTCCCCAACTTATCTCAAAACCAATTGTCTTTGTGCAAGATGTGCTCCAACCCCATTTATATGACCACGGGGCCCGTGTGTGCACATGTGTTGTCTAACACTCTCCGGGCCCATGGATTTTTATATGGTATCAGAGCAGAACGATCTTGGACTCGTATTTGATGACCTGGTTGGGCTAGCGATAGAGTCTAGACCCGTTTATGCACCTAGAAACCTATAAGAGTATGTCTAGGTATGTTTGTTCAGACATCTAAAAGTAGGTCTGTGTTTGGCAAGTGACAACTAGTCCAGGCCTAGTTGCATTTAAGGGGGAGTGTTGAAGTATATAATCTCACATCGAAAATATAATAAAAGTTGGTGTGGCATATAAGTGGTGTAGATTGGATCCCAGCACAAGTCAATTGGTTTTGTGCGAGATAGAATCCAACCCCCTTTGTATTCCCACATGTGCGTGTACGGCTCAACACTCTTCGGACCCATGGATTTTTATAAGTACAAGCTCAAGTTAACAAAAAACAAAAAGAGCTCATCAATGTCGAAGTCTGAGAACAAGTCACAATTGACTAGAACAATTGTATTTGAGGAGTGTTGGAGATAACATAATTTATACTCCGACCCACATCAACTAGTTTCTTTTTTTTGGTCAAACCCATGTCAACTAGTTGAAAAGAGAAACTGTGACTTTAAAAAAAAAATCAAATAGACTTGTTTTCATTTCAAATCATTAGTGAGTACATCATGTAGAAATTTGAGGGGAAATCCACTATCTCAGACAAGACGTAGAATTTGCTTCCCTAACAACAGTGTAAGCCGCTAAATTTGTTGATCACTTTACGTAATATACTAAGAGGACTTTAAGTAAGAATTGAGAACTCGATTTTATGTTTTTTGAAGAAAATTAGAAGTTTCATTAATCATTAATGGCTTGGTACATGACCAGACATAGAAGAAAAGTTACATTGATTCCTTAATTCTATTTGTTCAAAAGAATTGTCATTACTTTGGCTGTGAATGCGATTGTGAAATTAAAACAATTTGACAATCAGAGACTGCTCTCTACAACGTTGAAACACATTACAATACACAAACACCCGTTAGAACCATATAACGAATAACAAAACTTCCCGACGAGGAGATAAGATAACCTAAAACTTCTTGACAAGGAGAAGACAAAATCAAAACTTCCAACAAAGGGAAAATAAAACTACCTAAAAATAAAAATAAAAATAAGGACCAACCAACAATCGCACAGATCAAAAAATAAGCGTTAAGGAAGATGTATTACAACTAGTAGATCCAATCTTCACATAAACATGCAAAGATGAAGACTGGAATCACTGCCGATCAAAAAAGAAGATTGGCGGTGGTTCAAGATTTGGAATCAAAAGAGAAAACTTAAAAAAAAAAAAAATTTACAATTAGGGCAGCCGCCAAAAGCTTTGTTGTGCGCGTAATTTTTTTACCCAATCGAGTAATAAGGAACTTGTTTTTAACAAGTGATTACAATCTTTAATCACTCCACCAAAGAATTGGAGAGACAGTGACTTGTATGTTTAGAGTGAAAACTCGATTTTACTGCATGCCTGTATTTTAGAAATTTCACTTACTTTTCAAAACCTACCCATAGAAACTTTAATACAGACAAATATGCACGCGTGTGTATATATATACTAGTTACATTACGTGCTTCGCACCAATGAGCCCGCTTGCTACGCTCGCGGGAATTAATTCAATTACAAAACAATATTTTTATAATTTATAAAGTATAATTCCAATTATATTTATAAACATAAAAATATACATAAATAAAGTTAGTTTCAAAAAAGACATTTTTTACCAAGGATGACAAAAAGAAAAATGAAGAAAAAAGTTGTATGTGAAATTAAATCATAGGACATGCGACTTTTTATTTTTTTGAAATGTACTTAAGTTTGTAAACTTTGATATCTATTTAGTAAAACCGTTCAAACACGTCAAAAATATTTTATAATCAATCACTTATTCAATTGAAAAGATTAATTATATATAATGTATTTAATTGAAATGAAACTATGTTTTTGTTCTCTCATGAGGTATAGACTATAGTTATTAGTTGTTGAGTTAAAGATAAACACTTTATTAATGTTGTATATGTAACACAGTTTGAAGACATGAACGACTCAACCCATTATCTCTATTCAATTACAATTACAATGTATAATTTAGTAAATTAGTAGGTTGAAAAGGGTAAAATAGTAAATTTATCTATTGTCGATTTGTTTGGTATTCGTGCTTTTATATATTGTATAGATGTATAGATATATGAAAAAGATTAATATTATGCAACATATATAAGATACTATCATTATCTAGTAGTATTGCATATTCTTAGGCTGTTCAAGCAATACGTATTTTAGGCATTTTACCCGTACGTAAATCAATTAATCAATTGTTTTACTAGCCCACTATAGCGTTTAAATTGATTCTCAAAATCACTACCGGGTGGATTCTCAGGTGGTACAATGTGGGGTTTTGAAGTGACTAGCTAGGTTGATGTGCTTAATTTGGTTCCAAATCAGTTGATCATGTCACGATATTGGCAAAGTCCTTATGTAAGGGTTAGGGTCGTTGCCAAAAACAGTTTCAGTGTGTTGTGAATCTCCATTCATAGTACTGTTTTCAATAGTTTTATCAATATAATACCAGACAAAAAAAAAAAAAAAAAAAAAGTCAAACCAAATACAATAATATATTCAACATTTGTGCTTAGCTTTCTATTATTGGTAATCTCTATGTATGTCATTTTGTGCGAAGATTTCTAGTATTGTAATTAATATCTAGTGTCATCATTGGAATAAGGGCAGGGCGGATTAATCAGGATTTTAAGTTGTTCTGGGCTAGAACTAACTTACTAGCGTTTTTTCTCCTTCAGTAATTATTTTTAATAAATTTCTAATATATACATGTAGACACACACATAAAGTGAATACGCACTACAAAACTCTGAATCATTATTTAACTTAGATGACCATTAAAAAGTAATAACTTATACAAAGAGTAGAATTATATTTTATTTTATATTATTATGATTAGTTTCTCTTAATTGAGTTCTCAATTTCAAGTGACGAATAGAGTAAATAGAGTTAATTAATTAGTCAGTTTAATTAATTTCAAATACTATGTTGAAAATTAAAAGTATAAAATAACAAAAAATTTAAGGACACACATCTTTAAAATAATAAAAAAAGATTTTCTTTAATTACTTTTACCTAAAAAAACGATTAATATGCTTATCGATTTATTTTTTATTTTTGGTTAATAGTGCTATGATATGGATGACCAATTGATCAAGACTTTGTATGACTAATCATTATCAAGCATGGCTCTTACATTGATTGGTAATATCAAGCATGGCTCTTATTTGCATCTATATCCAATGTACTCATTATTTCATGTATTGTCAATGTTGCTTGTAAAGAGTTGTATGACATGTGATGTATGTGTAACTTGTAAACATTGTCTTAGTACATTTATCATCATCACCAAAAGGCCTATATAAAGTGTGTCAACCTCATTGTAAAAACACACCAAGTTGAATGAAAACTTCTCATTCCAACTATCACATTTCTTCTCTTCTCCTTTGTAGTAGTAGTTTGTAGTAGTAGAAGTTCTTAGTCTTCTATTTCATTCTCTAGTTCTTAGCAAGTCTCAATTCAATTCACAACACGTTATCAGCACGAGCTTGCTCTAGCATTAAGGAGATCTTGAAGTTCAAGAAGGCTTGTTAAGGAGACAAAACTAAGAAGGTATAACTTTTATGAGTTCGGTTTATTTCTACATTATCTTGGTTGCTTCACTTTTATATGCATACTTTATTCATATATTATGCATTATAACGTCACCGATTGCGAAAGTATGCTCTGTAGTTGCGTCTTGTACGATCTTCTACATTAGAAATCAAAAGTTAATATGTGACATAACTAGTTTTCTCGCTATACTACAAACGATTAATTATGCTACATTCTTGATTTTTTTTATATTGCAAATAGTATTATGAGTTTGGGTTGATAGTGGGTAAGCCTTGTCCCTGGTAAAGCTAAACATTGAAAGGGAGACGGGTTATCCCGTTTGAGGAGGCATGGTTTTTAAGTAGACTTCGTCTCACTACCCAACCTGGAGGTTGTCCCACCAACTCATACAAGTAGTACATCTTGCATATTAATAATCAAGTTGTGAACATATATTTAATCGTATATTATTTATTTTTTTTATAAAAGAGAAAAATTATTTACTCAATTTTTGACATATTTTCAGACTATGGCAAACCTTCAAAAACTTGAATTTGTTGCTCTTGATATCACTGGAAATAATTATTTGTCATGGCAACTGGATGCCGAGATACATCTCCAAGCTAAAAACTTAGGAGAAACTATTATAGAAGGAAATGAAACATCAATGCAAGACCGTGCGAAAGCACTGATATTCCTTCGCCATCATCTCCATGAAGGCTTGAAAAGTGAGTATCTCACTATAAAAGATCCTCTCACCCTATGGTTAAGTTTGAAAGAGCGATATAATCACCAAAAGACGGTGATATTTCCAAAAGCTCAAAACGACTAGATGAATCTTAGGCTGCAAGATTTTAAAACAGTCAGTGAGTATAACTCCACCATGTTTAATATTACCTCTCGTTTGAGGCTTTGTGGAGAAATATATCTGATGAGGCAATGATGGAAAAAACATTCAGTACTTTTCATGCCTCGAATCTGTTGTTGCAACAACAATATTGAGTGCGCCAATTTAAAAAGTACTCATAATTAATTTCTTGTCTCATGGTGGCTGAACAAAATAACAAGCTTCTATTGAAGAACCACAACTCTCGTCCAATTGGTTCCGCTAAATTAATGAAGCAAATGCAACATCCTATAATGACCATAAAAAGGGTCATGGAAAGAAAAACCACAGACGTGAAAATGGGAAAGGATCAATCAACAAAGATCATGGCAAACCCTATTCTAAAATTCGTGGCAATAAGTTCCAAAATAAATGGAATAAGAATGATGCCGTTCAGAATAAGGGGAAAAATATTGCTAAAAATGAGCATGCTCGTAATCGTGACCAACCATGTCATAGATGTGGTCTAAAAGGCCACTGGACTCATGTATGCCGCACGCCTAAGCATTTTATTGATCTTTATCAAGCCTCCTTAAAGGAGAAAGGCAAAACAGTTGAGATGAACTTCACAGTCGGAGATGGCTTGTCGGACATCAATTATATGGATGCCCTAAATTTTCATGATGATCCAAACACTAATCTCGATATTTTTAATGATCATATGTAACGATTTTAAATAATTCTATGTACTGATTTTTGTTATGTTTCTTAGTTATATGTACTAGTTTCTTATTATGAATGAAATATGACTCTTTTTCTAATTTGCCAAACATTATTTGTCTAGATGGATCAACAAATCATGTGTTCAAATCATGAATCAAATAAGAACGATATATGTCTTGTTGATTGTGCTACAATACATACAATCCTTAAAAACAGAGAATATTTTCTAATTTGAACTTAGCTGAGGCTAATGTTCAAACAATATCTGGCATCTCCAATTTGATTAATGGCTTTGAAAGAGTAAATATTATGTTGCCTAGGGGAACAACAATTCATGTTGACAATGCCTTATACTCTGAAAAATCAAGAAGAAATTTACTCAGCTTTAAAGATATTCGACAAAATGGATATCACATTGAAACCATGAACGAAAATAATAGAGAATTTCTCTGTCACATTGGTTTCAAATGGGAAAAAAGAAGTGTTAGAAAAATTTTCAGCTTTATCCTCTGGATTATATTTTACTCATATAAGACATGTCAAAACGAATGTCGTCTTAAATAAGAAAATTAATGATCCAAAGACATTCATTTTATGGCATGACCGGCTTGGTCATCCAGGATCATCAATGATTCGAAGAATAATTAACAATTCGCATGAACATCTTTTAAGGAGTCACAAAATAATTTCAGCTGGTGATTATAATTGTGCTAGTTGTTCTCAAGGTAAATTGATAGTTAAATCATCCCCAAGTAAAATTGTTGTGGAATCCCCAGTTTTCTTATAACGCATTCAGGGAGACATATGTGGACCTATTCATCCTTACTATGGACCATTTATATATTTCATGGTTTTGATAGATGCATCAACTAGGTGATCACATGTTTGTTTGCTTTCGACCCGCAATGTTGCATTTGCTAGACTTTTAGCGCAAATCATTAAGTTAAGAGCACAATTCCCTGACAACCCAATCAAGACCATCCGTCTTAATAATGCTGGGGAATTTCAATCTCAAGCATTTAAAAATTATTGCATGTCTATAGAAATTTCCATTGAACATTCTGTTCCACATGTGCATGCCCAAAATGGTTTGGCAGAATCTCTGATCAAACGCATTCAATTAATTGCCAGACCTTTAATCATGAGAACTAAGTTATCAACTTCAGTTTGGGGACATGCAGTCCTTCATGCAACATCTATCATTCGTTATAGGCCTACTGCATACCATGAACATTCCCCCATGCAACTCATTTTATGTCAACAACCAAATATTTCAGACTTAAGAATTTTTGGTTGTGCAGTGTATGTTCTTATACCACCTCTCAATAGAACTAAGATGGGTTCACAATGAAAACTTGGGATTTATGTTGGATTTAACTCATCGTCCATCATAAGATACCTTGAGCCCTTAACAAGGGATTTATTTACTGCACGTTTTGCTGATTGCCACTTTGATGAAGCAATTTTCCCACCATTAGGGGTAGATAAGAAGTCAATTCAAAAGGAATGACGCGAAATTGCTTGGAATGTATCAACTTTATCACATTATGATCCACGAACAAATCAGTGTGAACTTGAAGTTCAGAAGATCATTCATTTGCAACAAATCGCAAATCAATTACCAGATGCATTTAATGATGCAAAACAAGTGACAAAATCACATATTCCAACTATAAATGCTCTTGCAAGAATTGATGTCTCTGTGCAACAAAATGCACAGGAACCAATGAAACGCTTAAAGCGTGGAAGACCGGTTGGTTCAAAGGATACAATTCATCAAAAGAGGAAAACGGGAGTAAAAATAAATACAAATCAAAATACTCTTGAGAAAGCACAAGAATCCTTTGATAAGGGTTTGTCAGAACAAGTTAATTCTGATAAGGAACAACTTCCTCTGGAAAAAGATGAAAGTAATGAGATCTCAATAAATTATTTAAACTTTGGTAAGATTTGGGATCGAAATGAAATTGTTTCTGATGATATATTTGCTTTCAATGTGTCCTTTGAAATATGTGAAAATAATGATGATCCAGAACCACGATCAGTGGACAAATGTCAAAAAAGACCTGATTGGCAAAAATGGCAAGATGCTATCTAAGTAGAGCTAAACTCGTTAAGGAAACGAGAGGTTTTTGGACCAATTGTCCAAACGCCAGATGGCGTAAAACCTATTAGATATAAATGGATATTTGTACGAAAGAGAAACGAAAAAAATGAAGTTACAAGGTACAAAGCAAGACTTGTAGCTCAAGGTTTCTCATAAAGACCTGGCATCGATTATGAGGAAACATATTCTCCTATTATAGATGCAATCACATTTTGGTTCTTGATAAGCCTTGTAGTCTCTGAAGGGCTTAATATGCATTTAATGGATGTCGTTACAGCATATCTGTACGGATCTCTAGACAGTGAGATATATATGAAAATCCCTGATGGATTTGTAATATCCGATGAAATAAAATCAAAACCTCATAACATGCATTCTATAAAATTACAAATGTCTTTGTACGGGTTGAAACAATCCGGACGAATGTGGTACAAATGTCTTAGTGATTATTTACTAAAAGAAGAATATGTAAATAATCCGCTTTGCCCATGTGTCTTCATTAAAATATCATCAACAGGATTTGTGATTATTGTTGTATATGTTGATGATTTAAATATAGTGCGAAACTGTGACGACATCGTTAGAACATCCGAATACTTGATAAAGGAATTCGAAATGAAAGAATTTGGAAAAACAAGTCTTTGTCTTAGTTTGCAAATTGAACATTTTTCAAGTGGAGTACTTGTCCATCAATTAAATTATATTGAAAAATTATTAAAAAGATTTTATATGGACAAGACACATCCATTGAGCTCTCCAATAGTTGTCAGATCACTTAAAGTGGATAAGGATCCATTTCTACCTCATGAAAGTGATGAATAGCTAATTGGTCCGGAGGTACCATATTTAAGTGCAATTGGTGCACTTATGTATCTTGCAAATTGTACAAGAACCGATATTGCTTTTGCTGTCAACCTACTTGCAAGATATAGCTCTTCACCAACTCGAAGACATTGGAATGGTGTTAAACGCGTTTTTCGATATCTTCGAGGAACAAGTGACATGGGTTTATTTTACTCGAGAGGGGTAAAATTGAATCTCCAAGATTATGCTGATGCTGGATTTTTATCTAATCCCACAAGGATCGTTCTCAAACGGGATATGTATTTATCTGTGGTAATACTGCTGTATCATGGAAGTCAGTAAAACAAACTATGGTTGCTACTTCTTCCAATCATTCTGAAGTACTTGCAATTCATGAACTAAGTCGTGAATGTGTTTGGTTGAGAAACATGATTGAACATATTCAAGAATCATGTGGATTGCCTTTAATAAAAGATTCTCCAACCATATTATATGAAGATAATGCAGCATGTATTGCACAATTAAGTGAAGGATTCATAAAAGGGGACAGAACAAAACATATTTCACCAAAATTCTTTTATGCGCATGAGCTTCAGAAGAATGGTGAAATTGATGTCAAGCAAATCCGATCAAACAATAATCTTGCTGATTTATTCACAAAAGCCTTACCAACTACGACATTTAAAAGGCTTACATATGGTATTGGCTTGCGTAAACTTAAAGACATTGCAAGTAAAAAAATTGAACAAGTTTCACCCATGTTCACATGAGGGAGAGTTATTGATTAGTGTATTGCACTCTTTTCCCTTTAGCTATGGTTTTATCCCATTGAGTTTTCCTAGCAAGGTTTTTAATGAAGCAATCCTAACAATATTATACTCATCTTAAGATTAATGAGAAATGTGTACTCTTTTTCCTTTGCTAGATTTTTTCCCACAGAGTTTTTTCTAGTAGAAGTTTTAACGAGGGACATTCTCTCAACAATTGTCATCCAAGGGGGAGTGTTATGATATGAATGACCAATTGATCAAGACTTTGTATGACTAATCATTGTCAAGCATGGCTCTTACATTAATTGGTAATATCAAGCATGGCTCTTACTTGCATCTATATCCAATGTACTCATTATTTCATGTATTGTCAATGTTGCTTGTAAATAGTTGTATGACATGTGATGTATGTGCAACTTGTAAACATTGTCTTAGTACATTTATCATCATCACCAAAAGGCCTATATAAAGGGTGTCAACCTCATTGTAAAAACACACCAAATTGAATGAAAACTTCTCATTCCAACTATCTCATTTCTTCTCTTCTCCTTTGTAGTATTAGTTTGTAGTAGTAGAAGTTCTTAGTCTTCTATTTCATTCTCTAGTTCTTAGCAAGTCTCAATTCAATTCATAACAAATAGAACAATCAATAAGTTTTATACAATAAATCATTAATAGAGAGGAAAAAGATTAAGCACCATACTTTTGATACTCTTTGAAAAAAACTACTTTTTATATATAAATTAGCCATATAGTTGATGAGTCCTTAAATTTTGTAAGTAGACTCAGTGCACAAATGCTCATGGTAATATATTCCTTGTTATTGGGTAGGAATGTGTGTCAAAAGACTCAAAAAGTACCTTTAATCACTTCTTTTGAGTAGACAAGTGAAGGCGGTTCGCGATTGAATTAGGCCTTGTTTGGTTAGAGGTAGAGTTATCTTTCGGGAGATAACTTGTAGAGAGTTGTTAACTAATCTTTTTTGGTTGCCCAACTTCTCAGCGAGTTATCTCCCAACTTACACCCTAGGGTGAGAGATATCTCTCCCTCCATAAGGAGTTATCTCCCGGAGTTGTGGACACAATTATATGGAAAATGATAATCTAACACACTTGGGGCGCACATTTTGTTTTTTAGCCGATTAATAGTGTTTTGTTAGATAGGGGGCCACGCCTAATGAGACTCAAAATACCATAAATGGGCTAAAAAATAAAGTGTGCGCCCAAAGTGTATTAGATAATCATTTTCCCAATTATATACCCCTCATTAATGACCCTTTTATAACCCATCTCTCTCTCATTTGAAGGTTTTTTTTATGTCAATTCATATCTTTATTGTTTTAAAAATTGCAACTTCCCTGCAAGTTTAAAGTTGAACCAAAAATGAAAATATTAACTCGAAGGAGATAGCTCTAAACTAACACCGTAAGTTAGCAAAAATGAACCAAACAAAGCCTTAACAACAAAAGTTGGCTTCCTACCCAAAAGAAAAAATGTTGGCTCAATTATGTGCATTTAATTGCAAACTCTCCTTTTCTATCTCAGGTTGGGCTATACAAATTTTTGAGACTAGGTTCTCTTATATATATGTGCTACCTAACAAGAAAATTAATCGGGTAAAACTCTAAATTTTGCCCTAGGCTAAAGCCCAGGATTGTTAGTTAGTACCTAGATCCGTCACTGAATAAGGGTTGTAGATTGACAATGTTCAAATCTAAAACAGTCGAAGTATATACTCCAAGAAAAATGCTAGAATAACAATAAATCACACCTCAACACACATTGGCCCACAAGAGCCCTCTATGCGGCCTCGACTCGCGTGTTATGTACTAGAATTTATGTGTGCCCGCATCACAAGGTGGACACCAATGATTCTTGTGGGCCAATGTGTGTTAGAGTGTAACTTTCCATTGTCATTGTAGCACTTCTCATGGTCTAAATACAATCTAGAAGTTAAAATAGACTCAACAATGTGGGACTACTGGATTTTATCATTTTTCATAGTAACTCGAGTTTTAAAACTCTTTACAAAAATGATTCAAATTCAAGATATATTCAAGAAATTGATTATATAAGTTTCTAGTATTCTGGCATTAATCAAAGGTTATATCTGTACGGCCTCAAAAAAAGTTAGATCTGCACATGATCTGCTCAACAAGTGCATGCCACAAGAAAACTTAGTTTAATATATGTACATGGAAAGAGTAATAAAGCTTAATTGTTAAAATATCGTGACGCGCGCCGAACGCGTCAATAAAATATTTCCTTAAACCAACTATTTGCAGATAGTGGCAAAGGGTCGATCCCACAGAGATTGGTAGTCTTTCTAAAGTTTTAAAACAAAGGAAAACTGGGGTTTTAGAGAAAATAACTAAATTAAATAAGCTAATTACTATGAAATTAAATAACTAAAATAAATATCTAAGACTATGAACAATTAATTTAAATACCTAAGTCTATGGTTCCACAAGACAAAATCAAGATTCAATGGCATATCATGGTCGTCAATCTTTCCCAAAATAATTATTAATTTAAGTTCCCCTAGATTAGCTATGAAAAATCGACATCCGCCAGAAATTCCTAATTCCCCTAATCTCGATAGCTAGGACATCCGCCACTAACTACTTCCCTAATTAATGTATAACCCTAGACATCCGCCATAAGATTTAACACACTAACCGCAAAAGAATAAAGTTCTATGGGAATACTAATCCTAGATAACCGAATCGCGTCCGCTCCCGATTTAACCTAGATTCAATTGTTGCACACTCAAGAACCGAAAGGTTTTGACGGCAATCGGGTGAATGTTTGTCACTTATATTGTCTCAAAAGTACAATTACGGATACTAATGAGTCAATTAACTATAGATTTTCCACCTAAAAGCATGCACTGGCCATATACATACCCTAGATTTGAATCATATTCATTAAAATCAACAACAATGAAATAGAAGAAATTAAATTAAATTAAATAATAAAATAATAGATCTCACAAGTTATGCCATGAATCAATAATCTTGAATTGCTTCACCATCGACCTAGCGATGGCTTGATTAGCCAATGCATACTGCTACTCACAAAATAATGCGAGAGAAGAGAGAGTTGAGAGCCTCCTAATCAATAATAGATGTTCTATTTATACCTAAAGTCCTAATATGTAAAACTACTAAGAATCGGTGTATGGAAGAGAGAGAAAACTATTTTTTTGGTATTTTTCGTCCTTGACACGTGTCAGGGCCGGATTGGCTGTTTTCTGGGCGTTGCTGACGTGTCTGGAGATGATTGGCTGGAGTGTTGGTATCGGCTGACGTGGCAGCAGGCGATTGGACGAGATGAGTGCTGGTGACGTGCGTGAGGGGAGCGGTGCAGACGTGGCGCTGTGGTGGACGCTGGAGCTGCTGACGCGGCGTGACGTGGACCAACCGGGAGCGGACGCGTGGCGGGCGTGTTGGCGGGAAGGCGCGCGCAAGAGTCGTGCGAAGATCTGGGAGTTCGTGCTGCCGCGCATCCCGAGGACGATCGTACGGTCTGGAGCGAGGCGCGAGCTGTGGAGTCGGTGACGAGCTGGACCAATCAAACGTCGACACGTCAGCTTACTGTGTACATTTATCCCACTTTCGACGTATATTTCGAAACTAACTCTCTCGGCATCCAATTAATGCAAGTAAATACTCTATTTTGAGTATTTTTTCGCCACGAATCCAACCGTGCACTCCGTTTCACCTAAAAACCAAAAGTAAAAATAATTAAATATATATTTAATAAACTTTAACACTAAATTATACTAAAATAGACAATAAAATCCTATAAATACTGACTTATCAAATACCCCCAAACTTAAGACTTTGCACGTCCCGAGCAAAGGTATATTTGACAACACAAACTAAACTAAACTCCTAATGCATTAACTAAACTAATCATAAAACTAAACTCATACCTATACCTATACCTATTCCTATACCCAATTCAAAATTCATAGAGTTCCTTTGATTTACATAGTCGCCAAGTAACAAGCCGCTCAAGAAATTTCATAGTTATGATATGTCAAGTTTCGTAACCCAAACACAGTTAAGATCACACTTTAAAGACATAGATTTAGTCAAAACAAAGGCCATCAACTACTCATGAGTTTTCTTGGTCTATACATTCAAGCATGCAAGTCTAAAATCTCACTTAATCTAGTGAAAGCACTCGAGCTAAATCTTGTTTATTTGAGGAGTTTTCATATACTTTCGCCTTTATTATTCAATAAATACACTCCATTTTTTCTCCATAATATTTTTTTCAAGTAATACGGTCCCTGCTCCATTTCCTATGGACCGCTTTTCTCACTTTTTCCCACCACAAGATTCCCTGCTCCATTTCCTATGGAATCCTGTGGGACTCTTTATATTAAGAAAACTCCTGTTAGCCCTTCTCACTTTCACTATGATTAAGCAGATATTAAATAAGAATTAAAGCACTATTACTTGCACAATTTTGACCGTCTACTCATTTTGGTATCTAGCACAAAGTTTAACTATCATACTAAGTCCCTAATCATGAAATCATAAAAATGCTGAGCTACGGCTTGATTGAATATTTCTCCTAATTTTTCCTAAGTTTCAAGTCAAAAAACAATCATAATATACTCATCCACAACCAAAGGCATGAAACAAAGTTTTGGGTGACTCTAAATGCAACATATGCAACTATGTTAGGTCTAAATGCAAGAACAAACATAGATAGACACATGTCTACTCCAAATAAACTATACTAAATGCATGCATGAAAATGTATCATATCCTAGTGAAATGGAAAACGGAAGTATCAATGATAGAAGAAAAGGAGATGGAAAGAATAAAAGAATGGGAATAACACCACCTTTACCATCCTTCAACCGCATAATTTTAAAAAAATTAATGATCATACCTGCGATCCTTAGCAAGAAAATCCATTCCAACACTATCCACAATCCCTAAAATACCCCCAAACTTATTCCGAACCTTGTCCTCAAGGTTCAAAACAAGTCAAGTGGTCTATACACAAAAAAAAAAAAAAAAAAAAAAAAAACAAAAACAAAAATGGTGAAAGAACACGATAGTGATAAGAAGAAGGAAATGAGAAGAAGGAAATGATATAAGTTCATGCATAATAATAATAATTAAAAAATAAAATAAAATAAAAAAACTAAATAATACTTATCAAAATTTGGGCTGCCTCCCAATAGCGCTTTTGTTTAAAGTCTTTGGCTCGACTTGGCGTATGATGTCTTCACGTGATGCCTTCCAATAATGAGTATCCAAGAATGATACTCTCTCCTTTAGCATTGGGCGAAAATAGAAACGCCCTTGTTCAGAAATGGGAGCTTATCCGGACTTCTAACACATATGAATCTATAATTTCTGGATCGTCCAACTCTAAGGTGTCGGCGGTGCAAAAAGTCATCGAACGCTCCTTTTCGTCCACCTCCATGTTAAAATTATCAAATATATCCGGGAGGGTGGGTGGGTTTACCAATACAAAGGATTGGTCGTCCTTGCTCTCTTGTTGTAGTTCCTCCGGCCTTGTTAAAGTGACTTCAATCTCTTTTTCGCTTCTTCTTCTTCGTAAGTTTGTGCCATAACGATCTCCGGCTCTGATTGAGACACTTCAAGTTCCCCCTCTGACTCTTCGTGATCGCTCCTATATTCCTCATCTTTCACCTCAACACTATTTAATGGAATTGCTCTTATGGTATTCGCTGATCTTTTCTGGAGAATTAACTTTATTTCATCTTCAGCTTTTTGATTCTTTTCTTGAATCCATTGGTCTAATTCTTGCTCGGTGAGGTATATGTCCTGCTCAGTCTCTAAAAGAAACCTTATTTTATCCCTTAAAGGTCTATTCCGCATGGAGCTATATTTGTCAGGCTGTGGCGATGAATTACTCCAGTAGTCAAAGGGACATACATTAGGAAAATGATAACAACCACTAAAAAGATCACAAGCTTTGATAGGTTCCTGTTGTACTGCATAGGGCCAGCTAGAAGAATGTTGTGAAGAGGCGGCTATGGTGGAGTTTTCCTTATATTGTAAGATGTCTTGATAAAACCTTTGACTGACCGAGGAGTGTTCTTTGAACATATCTTCAAGAGATTGCTCATTTTTTCGAGGAGTCGGTGGGTGGAAAAGGGATAACTCAAGTCGGGTTGTGGCGATGCATTACCTTGATAAGGATAACTCTCATATTCGGCTCGTAAGGACAAACATCGGTAGGATGAGTATTATCTCCGCAAATTTCACAAACCTCAACCTCGTTGCACAAAAAAGAAGGCCAATTAGAAAATTCATGTCCATAATTTGACATACCTACCCCATTCATACTTTCACAAGTATGAGTCTTTGAATTGACTATAATTGTCGGAATAGGAGGCCATCGTGGAGTTATCTGCAAACATGCTGTAGAGACAAGGGTGTAAAGTAACTACAAATAATAAAAATAAATAAATAAAACCAAAGAAAGAAAAACCAATCCCCAACGGCAACGGCGCAAAAAATTGACGCGCGCCGAACGCGCGTCAATAAAATATTTCCTTAAACCAACTATTTGCAGATAGTGGCAAAGGGTCGATCCCACAGAGATTGGTAGTCTTTCTAAAGTTTTAAAACAAAGGAAAACTGGGGTTTTAGAGAAAATAACTAAATTAAATAAGCTAATTACTATGAAATTAAATAACTAAAATAAATATCTAAGACTATGAACAATTAATTTAAATACCTAAGTCTATGGTTCCACAAGACAAAATCAAGATTCAATGGCATATCATGGTCGTCAATCTTTCCCAAAATAATTATTAATTTAAGTTCCCCTAGATTAGCTATGAAAAATCGACATCCGCCAGAAATTCCTAATTCCCCTAATCTCGATAGCTAGGACATCCGCCACTAACTACTTCCCTAATTAATGTATAACCCTAGACATCCGCCATAAGATTTAACACACTAACCGCAGTAATAAAGTTCTATGGGAATACTAATCCTAGATAACCGAATCGCGTCCGCTCCCGATTTAACCTAGATTCAATTGTTGCACACTCAAGAACCGAAAGGTTTTGACGGCAATCGGGTGAATGTTTGTCACTTATATTGTCTCAAAAGTACAATTACGGATACTAATGAGTCAATTAACTATAGATTTTCCACCTAAAAGCATGCACTGGCCATATACATACCCTAGATTTGAATCATATTCATTAAAATCAACAACAATGAAATAGAAGAAATTAAATTAAATTAAATAATAAAATAATAGATCTCACAAGTTATGCCATGAATCAATAATCTTGAATTGCTTCACCATCGACCTAAAGCGATGGCTTGATTAATGCATACGCATACTACTCACAAAATAATGCGAGAGAGAGAGTTGAGAGCCTCCTAATCAATAATAGATGTTCTATTTATACCTAAAGTCCTAATATGTAAAACTACTAAGAATCGGTGTATGGAAGAGAGAGAAAACTATTTTTTTGGTATTTTTCGTCCTTGACACGTGTCAGGGCCGGATTGGCTGTTTTCTGGGCGTTGCTGACGTGTCTGGAGATGATTGGCTGGAGTGTTGGTATCGGCTGACGTGGCAGCAGGCGATTGGACGAGATGAGTGCTGGTGACGTGCGTGAGGGGAGCGGTGCAGACGTGGCGCTGTGGTGGACGCTGGAGCTGCTGACGCGGCGTGACGTGGACCAACCGGGAGCGGACGCGTGGCGGGCGTGTTGGCGGGAAGGCGCGCGCAAGAGTCGTGCGAAGATCTGGGAGTTCGTGCTGCCGCGCATCCCGAGGACGATCGTACGGTCTGGAGCGAGGCGCGAGCTGTGGAGTCGGTGACGAGCTGGACCAATCAAACGTCGACACGTCAGCTTACTGTGTACATTTATCCCACTTTCGACGTATATTTCGAAACTAACTCTCTCGGCATCCAATTAATGCAAGTAAATACTCTATTTTGAGTATTTTTTCGCCACGAATCCAACCGTGCACTCCGTTTCACCTAAAAACCAAAAGTAAAAATAATTAAATATATATTTAATAAACTTTAACACTAAATTATACTAAAATAGACAATAAAATCCTATAAATACTGACTTATCATATCGTAACTTTTTTAAATTGTTTGATTTGTATAGTATGTCATTTTTTTTAACTAAAAACTTGATGAGGTGATACTTAATAAATAATAAATTTAAAAATCATCACATCATTCATAATTATTAATATAATTATTAAATTTATTATTTACATTTATTATTTGAATGTCACATCATCAAATTTAGACTTCATAACCATTCTAAAAAGGTTGTCAAAGCATCTATGGTGAGATAGTAAATACATCATCACTTTTCAAAAATGCAAGAACTCGAGAGGTCGTGGTTTGACTCCCAGAAGTCAAAAAAAATATTCTAGAAATGTTAAGATATAATAACAAAACTTAAAAGGTTATGACATATGATAACAAACGTTGATAAAGATTATGATATTTTAACCAATTCGGCCGATAAATAATAAGAAAGAAAACAAAAAGAATAAAAATGAGACTTACATTACCAGTTCAAAGAAAAGAAATTGATTACGGTGGTTTTTTTTTTTTTTTTTTGGAGTAATTTAAGGTGGTAGTTTTTTTGCAAAATTATAATATATATACCTATTTCAAAGGCGAGACCGCAGAGGGAAGAGCAACCAGGTCCTCCGTCAATCCAAAGAATAAGAGGGTCTTCACTTGGGTTCCTCTCCGACTTCACAAAGTAGTAGAAGAGGTGCACATCATTGGCTTCATCAACACTAACATACCTGCCATAGAAATTAACGACACGCCAGCTCATACATATGTATACAAAAAAAATATATGTATATAAAAAAAAACCTATCACAAATAAATACTAATTAATTAAGACATGCACTTTATGCATATATTTTTGTTGGCTCATTCTTCATGTATGTATCATACCCAGTTTCCAATTCGAATGGCAAATCCCCTTCAAAGCCCGGAAGAGATCTGATAATCGATTTTGAGAGCACTACGTTAACATATTCTTGAGAGCAACCATGTAGAAGTAAAGCTAGAGAGAAAAATATGGTTTCGTTGAGACTTCTTTGCGCCCCCATCACTGATCTTTACATAGAAAATGAAACTTAATTTGTGGAGCGGTCTCTTTCTTTTTTTTTAAAGTGTGGAGTGCTCTTTACCTGTTCTATCATACATCCCATATATTATTGATCAGTGCTGGTGCTAAAATGACAGTAGAATGCTGTATGTCGGTTGTGTATAAAGATGTGTATATGCTCATATCGAGGTGTACCTGAGGGTATCAAATAGAATGTGCGTGCAATTTCGTATGGAGACACTAATGTTGCTTCTCTTGACCATTATCAGAATGAATTGCAACTTTTTGTACGTACGTTTAATGGCGCTCATGTGACACGTTGCTTTGCCAGGTTGAAAATGACGACTATTCGCATACGTGCGGCCAAGTGTACAACTATAATGTTGCCTCATTCTTTCTTCCAAAAACCCTATTAATTCTCTTTTTGAGAAAACCCTATTAATTTTCTTTTTTATTTTTGATCTTGAACCACCGCTGATCTAAATACCGATCCTCCATTTAGATTGGTAGTGGTTCAAGTCTCATATGTTTACATTTTATTCGTTCAATAAGATGTAAATTTGTGAAGATTTGTCCATCCTTGTTGCAGTACATCTTCCTTAATGGTTGTGCGTGCGATTATTTTTTGTGAAGATTGGTCCCTTTTTTAATTTTTCATTTCATAGTTTGTATTCTCTAATTGGAAGTTCTTGATTTTTCCTCTCCTCGTTGGGAAGTTTTAGGTTTTCTTCTCTTTGTTGGAAAGTTTTATTACTCGTTATGTGGTTTAATGGTGTTTGTGTATTGTAATTGTTTTAACATTGTAGAGAGCAGTCTCCGATTGTTAAACTATTTCAATTTTACAATCACAATCACAACCAAATTAATGATAGTTCTTTTGAACAAATAGGATTAGTGAATCAATGTACTTTTTGATTATATGTCTGGTCCTATATCGTGCCATTAATGATGAACCAAACTTTTATTTTTCTTCAAAAAAAAAACAATTACGCAAAGCGTGCCCCTTTATTCGAGTCTTTCCCATTGGAAATAGACAGTTCCGTGAGTTTATTTTTAAAGGAAAGTTGTGGCAGTTTATTATAAGCCTCCCAAAGTTTTATGAGTTTATTATAATCAATTGAATTGGTCCACTGCTCAATTTAAGTTTGGAATTACTCCTTATCAACTTGTAATTGGAACAAAGATACTATGTCAACCCCAGTCTCTACAAATTGGACTCCGCCAGACTTAGACCTATGAGAACCCTCGAGTTAGCCTTCACAAGGTCAACACAAGTCTAATCAGCCTTTGTTTCTATTATTATTATTATTATTGTTATTATTATTATTATTATTATTTGATGCAGAATAACGAAGATAGAGGATGGATGGGATCATGGAGAGACAAACGGTGGCATACGATATGGATGGATTGTGTGTTGCCTAGCAGTCAAATAGGTG
Source organism: Stephania japonica (assembly GCA_039657345.1). Taxonomy (NCBI): domain Eukaryota; kingdom Viridiplantae; phylum Streptophyta; class Magnoliopsida; order Ranunculales; family Menispermaceae; genus Stephania; species Stephania japonica. Next base: position 43,022,261 of record CM077559.1, read on the forward strand.
CCAGAGTTTCATGCTTTTAGTTTTAAGTAAGTTGATAAACTAAAGTAAGTTGATAAAGTTGATTGTCTTTTATTTCTAATAGATATAGTTATCTAGTGTTAGAAGTTGTGTCACTTAAAAAGTCTAGTTTAACTAGGGGATGACAGATATTAACTACATCGTTGACTGTATACGTGACTAATTCTAGTTTTACTAGGATTCTCTTAGTTTTGTTAACAGCCTATAAAAGGCATGAGAACGTGTTACATAGTTGATTATTGATTTTGTTTAATAACGAACAGTGTTTCTTTTAAAAGAATTAGAATTAAATTTTTAAGGTCCTGAATTGCATTATTCGTGTGTCGAATAATTAATTTGGAAGACTTCTGCTGCGTCAGTTTGGTAGCAGAGCTTTCATCGAGTGTGATTTGACGTTAATCATGCATTTGAAGAAGAATCAGAATCACTAATGAGTAGAAGTTGTTTATCAACGAGACAACCAAGTCTGACTAGAGCAGTTCTTTACTCAATTTCTTGCATCGCATGAACAAATACGTGTGCAACTTATTGAGTTATCTAATGGGATGACAGAGTTGTTAAGGATTCATGGAATCCATGTCTCAAACTCTCGAAGAGACCATATTATTTTTAAAGAAACAAAATGAGATTCTTCTTCTGACAGGGACAATGATTACAACGACGAAGATTGTCGATTAGAAGAATGTATTGATCTAATCGAATGCAAAAATTGTCACATCTTCGACATAAAAACTGCCAATTTTTTACGACAATGATGACACCATTATTAAAAATGTAGTATTTAGAGATGATGGCCGTGTACTTGAGGTTACATAATTGACGTCAATACCACAAGTGTCAATGGTGGTGTTGTTTGATGAGGCGTCGTTAACGAAGATACGTGGTTTTCGGGATGACATTAAAGAAATAAAGCTTCACATATATGTTTCACCCATCATTGATAGTTTTGTAGAGGGTGAATTCAAGAGAGAATTGTCTATTTTTGAAGATTTTATAAAAATTTGTAACATCCATGATAAGATAAAAGTTCGGGGACAAATTTTTGTCAACAGGGGAGTATGAAGCAGAGAAACGAAGATAAAGGATCAATAGGATCATGGAGCGAGCCAAATGGTGGCATACAATATGGATGGAGATGTTGGTTGGAATCCTAGAACAATTAGTAAGATTGTGTGTTATCTTGCAATAAAATAGGTGATAGAGTTTCATGTTTTTAGTTTTAAGTTGATAAAGTTGATTGTCTTTTATTTCTAATAGATATAGTTATGTCACTTAAGGAGTCTAGCTTAACTAGGGGGTGATAGATATTAACTACATCGTTGACTGTATACGTGACTAATTCTAGTTTTACTAAGATTCTTTTGGTTTTGTTAAAAGCCTATAAAAGGCATGAGAACGTGTTACATAGTTTGATTATTGATTTGTTTGAGTAAAGAACATTGTTTCTTTTAAGAGAATTAGAGTTTAATTCTTATGCTCTTGTAACATCCCCTAATATCAATTAGAGAATATTTGGCCTGAAACTCTAATTAAGCTCCGATAAACCAAATCGGACCTAATTAGAGCAAGCAACCTTATACTCATTCTTGACAACAACCCTGTATATCTTGATATTAAATAAACTAAATAAAACAAACGCATCAAAAAATTTAAAACTTTTTTGATAAATCACAAGATATACAATACTGGCATAAACATCGGTATTGAGCTCTTATTCTCACCCCAATTGTTACCAATCATAAAGCAATATATATATATATATATATATAATAGGGAAACTCACTACACACACACACACACACACACACATATATATATATATATATATATATATATATATAATAGGGAAACTCACTACACCATAGAGAAGATACTAAACTCCTGATCTTTTCCTTTCCTGAGTTTCAAGTCCTAGTGTACGTCCATACCTGGAAATGTTAAGTGGGTGAGCTTCTACATGCTCAGTGAGCGACTCCCATTCAAACTATCAATTATCAATTACTATCAAGAAATAATATATATAACAACGTGCAACCAATGCATACTTAAAGAACCATTTGAATCAATATAATCAGTACATAAACAGATGCAAGTTCATTGGTCTATTGCAATGTATCCATGATATGTACTTTCAATCTCGGTATTTGAATTGAGTCACCCTCTCACATCTTCAAAAATCAGTTACTGGGCATCTAACCAGTTCTTGTCAATGTGCCGCCAACTCATAAAAGCATGGAGTCGTATTCCCTCATCATCACTAAACCAAATTAATGCTTATCTGATTAGTTTATGACTAATGAGCAGTCAACTCAAATGGAAAGCATTGATCGGGATATTTTCCACGTCACTGGGGGTGCGATGATGGGAAACAACTCTACCATAGTTCCAAACCCCAGGTCGATCCATCCTGCCAAACCTCTTTTCGAGTTCATTTTTCATTTCAAAACAATTTATGTAAAACAAAACCAAATCATGGTATATTGCCCCATTCCCAGTCCTGAACACTATGTGCTTTAACAATACTATTTTACATTGTATAATTGATAAAAGTATGAGTTCTACTTACCTGTCCTGAGCTTTCTACATTTTATCGACTTGTATGACTTCCCGGAGTTCTCAACTTTTCCACATTGGTCCATTACCAAAAATAGACCAATTGTTATCAATTTAAGTATAATATTCATTTATCAATACTCCTAAACTAGTCACATTCGAATCCGAAATCTCGGGACCTAGTTTCTAACCTATTTTGACCAATTCATGTTTTTCGAGGTAAAAAACCCAGCATAAAGTCTCCTTCGACTTTCAAATTCCTCATTTTCCATAGAAATCCTTTTCTATTTATTTGGTCAAAATACTATTTTTCCAAAAATTTTTCCTATTTTTTTGGAATTTCTTTTCCTTTTTCTCTTTTTTTTTATCTACCCCTAAATTGAGCCGAACCGGCCCGGTTCAGGGGTCATCCCCTTCCTCACGACTGCTTTGCTCGCAACTATTTTTTTTTCTTTCATTGCTATGGTTGGATCCCAACTCCAACCCCAGCTCGACCTTAACAACCAGCAGGGAGGCAATCCTCTCTATCGTTGTTCCTGGTCCGGCTATGACTAACGCCATGACCGAACCTCCTCATCCACCATTTTTGAAACATCACAACAACAACTTGACAACAACAACAATAGCAAAACTCAAGCTCACCTCGCCTCGCGACGTTCTCCAGCTGCTCGAACTCCCGAGCTTGCTCCTTTACTTCTCGCTGTCGAACCCTCTCTCTCTCACACTCTCTTTCGATCACACACACACATAGATATATATATATATATATATATATATATATATATATATATATATATATATATATATATAGTAAGAGAGGCGGTTGGTTGGGGAAGAAAAGACCAAAATACCCCCAATCATATCTCATTTCTTTCTTTACTCCACTGCCCTTAAGGGTCTTTTCACATTTTTTCCAATTTACTATATTTATATATACACTAATTTATATATATATATATATATATTTATATATTTATCGATATCGTCGCGCCTACAACTTCGTTGTGCGCGCCAATGAGTACCCTCAGCGTGCACACTACCGTACTACCTACGCGTCTCATCTGTAACCTCTCGTGTCACTCGGCTTTCGACCATTTACCATTATTTATTTATTTTTCATTTTAATATATATTTACATATATCCATAATATATAAATATATATTTATAATATAAATAAATATATATTTATGCCTATAATTACGTAATTCATGCCAACGAGCACACTCGGCGTCAATGCTATCCTGCATCTCATGTATGTCCACCTTGACCTACACATGGTATTAGGCATTCCCTCATTAGTTCAGTTATTCATTTACACATACTAATACAGTCCATACAAACACAATACAACACGCCAATCTACACACACGTTAATCGAGGCAAATAAGGCTTAACCACGAGCCTAACTCGGATTAATTACTATTCGGATTAACACTAATCACATTCTTAAGTTAATTGGTCGTTATAACCCTTAATTGCATTATATGTGTGTCGAATAATTAATTTGGAAGACTTCCGCTTCGTCATTATTATTATTAAAATCAATTTGGTGTTTTAAAGTTGAGTTATTAGGTTTTGTAAGTTTTATAATTTAAGCAGCATAACTAAACTTAAGCAATTTTAATAACTCCATAAAGTACAAGCCGCGACAACCTATAATGTGGAAACTCAGTAAAATATGATCTCATGCATAAACGGTGACAAAAGCAATAAATATGCATGTACCAAGTGTGCACCCAACCCGTTATCAAGTTTTACAAAAACAATATAATAGAAATATATAAAATAAACCTACGCGCGTATTGCAAAAGTAGGAGCAGTCTCAGAGGGAAACTCAGATGAAGTCACCAAGCGCTTGCTCGTTGTTGTTGTTGGCTCCTTGCCCTTGCTAGATGAAGGACCTGCAATTTTCATCACACATGAGACAATTCCAACGAGCAAAGCTAAATGGTTCTCAACACTAATTCTACAATCAGTGAAAGTAGCTGATAGATTATGTAGGTAATATACAAGAAAAGGAAATACAAATCAAACGTCAAAATCACATAGATAAGGGTATCCAGGTGGTCCAAGTAAATTCAGTTGTAATACATAGTACATAATGTGGCAGCTCCACATCGAGGCCGCCATTGTGATGGCCCTAGTTCCATAACCCTAAACTGGGCCCCGCCCGACCTAGACTTATGTTGACCCCCCGAATCAACCCTCGCAAAGTTAATGCAAGACTAGTCAGCCTTCCTTGCCATTATTCATTAATTAAGCATTATTATAACAATTTAAAATGAGTTATTCGAATTAGTGAGCCATCAAAGTATAGTAGAAGCAGTTAAAAAAACCTTAACTAACTGAATAATCTCTACGACATAAGTCAGGAAAACCTAAAGTATGGAAACCCGCATATGTATACCATCATCAAGTATGTCAAGTCACAGGATAGCAAATCATATCGTATACATGTTCCAAGATCTCTCTCAAACCTAAAAACCTAATGTGATAAAAAACAGTATATATACATAATACAAGTCAGGAAACCTACATCAGTACGAGGGGGAGAACGGCTCCAATGTCCTCACAGTAAATCACCTAATAATGGAGCATTGCCCCTACTCACCTGCGAATCTGCTCTCAGTCAAATACAAGAATGACGAGCCCAGGTAAGTTACGTCAAACCTGATGTATACAACATTTTGAAATAAGTAAAATATTCTATATTCATGCAGATAGAAATAAAGGTACAGGGAACGCATGAATAAATAAAGACTGTAAATAAATCGGAATCATTCAAAAGATGAGTATTTAGGAAATCAAATTGAGAGGCGCAAGTAGTCCCGACTAAATTGTCGTTGAGTTGAGGAAAACCCTACAAGACTCAGATTCTAGGACATGGTCAACACCCAACAATCCCTAAATCCATGCGGATGAGAGACTTCCTAGTAATCTAGCTAACTCTCACCCCGTATAGAACCGGTAACCAATGTAATGTATCCTGGGGTCATGGTTCTAGCATATTACCTCAAATGACCACTTTTCCATTGATCACCGTTGACTCAATTGCCCTCGGACAACTCAAATGGAATGAAAATCCAAAGATAGATACAGAGCAATAACAATAACAAATTAAAGCTCAAATACGTGCCTCTATACTGTGACACATGTCACCAATGATTCCTTGTACACCAGTCACTGAACTACACTCCCTAGTAGTCATTTGAATCCAATTGGTTACATTAGAGTCGTGTTTTCCCGTTTATAATTCAATTTTCGTTAATTCCCCTAAGTTCTCAATTTCTTCATAATTTCATAATTGGGTTGATTACCCAAGTATTGGGTCGCATTTGAGTCCATTGGGATACTTTAATGAAGTCCTAAAATCTTTGAGAATTTATAAAAAAATTTAAAATGGGCTTGGCGCCGTGGGTGGCGTCGTGCGTTCAAAACTCTGTGGCGCAGACCTAACAACGAGCCTGCCCTAGTCACACCATCGGTATCGTCGTGGATCTAAAGCCCGCGACGCCTTTAGAGGTGCCTGACATGAATTTTTATTTTTCGGGGTTTTTCGAACCTCAGCTTGAGTCGTCGTGTTCCGAGCCTATCCCAACCTCGTAGGAACCTCGAATACAATCGAAAACCATAATGACACCACTTCAAAAACCATCCAAACCAAAATCCTAAGATTCAATAAGAAATCTCCCAAAAATCAACAAAATTGACCAAAACCGTAATCTTTCCTCAAGTACCATAGCAACACCAATTCGTGCTCAAATTGATCACCAAACATCCCAAAAACCAAACTCAAAATCAAGAAATTTTGTGACCATCATGGTGTTTGAGAAATTGCGACAAAAACACGTAAAATTGATGACAAAACGACGAAAATGGAATGGAGATCCGAGATCTCACCCTTGTTCACGTTGTTAGTTGATCCTCCGCCTTCAAAATCACACTAAAATCACTAAAACCCTTAGTTGATTTTTGCATTTGAGTGTGAGTGGAGAGAGAAAAGGTGGTGTGTCACCAATTTGGCCCTTTTTATAGTTGAAGCTTCATTTTGACTCAACACACACCCCTAGGCCCAACCAATGGCTCATAATCACACCATCCACCCACTATTTGTGACTCAATTGGTTGACTTGGTTCATTGACCTTATCATTTTTAACTCAAACAATTGATTTTCGCAGGCGTTCTCATACCCGGTCTGCACACAACTCGCATTGTCGCGTGTACTTACAAGTACCATCGGTTGGAATACGTTCCCATATCAATTAATTATTATATTTAATTACATTTTATTATTGTTTTATTTACAATTATCCCCGGGACTCCGTTTACCCATAAATCGTTCACTTGATACTCGTTTCTCTGGGCCCAACTAATCCGTGTTTGAAATACATTCAACATACACATCCTCACCCGTTTGGACAATTGGATTAACATTCAAGTAATAAGTAAATAATACAAAACACCAGACAAAAATAACATACCTCGGTGTCAACGATCTAGAATTGGGCAAGCATATCACGACAAATGGTCCACATGTCACTGTCTCGTTGGGTCCCACGCGCCTTTGACGTCCATTTCTACATTAGTGTTCTCGTAGTGCATGCTAGCTTGTCTTACATTTTTTTAGTGTTAACCAGTTATTCTGTCCTTTCATTAAGTTAGCCCTTTTTACTGTCCAATTAACCAAGATATGAATTTGGTTGTATTTTACAAGAGTTTTATAGTATTAACAGCTATTTCAAAGGAAGACTTAATAGACTTGATTAACATGGCATTTATAAAGTTCATGTCAAAATAAAGCACCAACCTACTAGGGAAATCCTGGAATAGAGTACTTTTTATATAAGACGACATAACTTCGAAAGTAAATTGTAACAGCCTAATTAATAATTGCCGCTATTTTATGATGTCATTGTAGACGTGGACGCCACCGAGGACGTTCGTGGGTCTCACAGTGATGCTAGAGTACGACCAGATTAGGTAAATATTTATTTTGTATGTTGTTTTTGATTAATTTGCGATTTTTATGTTAAAATAGGTTAAACGACATCGCAATGTGTATAATTATATTTTAAATTGACGTGTGAAATTGTGTGTTAAGTATTTGCATCGATATGCGTGTCGATGCGGGTACCGAGTAGACTAAAAGATAAAATTTTAAGTTGAGGGAAATATTACACACATTAAATGAATTAAATGTGATAAAATAGTAAATTGGTGGGTGCCTAGGGACACGCGGGGTCGTGCTCGACACGCGTGGGTCATACGGTCGTGTGCACGCCCGAGTACGCTAATTGGCGCGCACGGCGAAATTGTAGACGCGAAAATATTGGCGAATATATATATATATATATATATTTATGAAATTTAAAAAATATATATATTAAAATAAGAAAATAAAGAAATAATTGTGAAATGACCAAAAATGGTATTTGATTGTTAAGTAAGAGGATAAGAATATGGGGGTATTTTGGTCATTTCACCCAAAATATTGATAAACACCACCACCGTCACCACAGTTCCCATTTTTCTCTCCATTTTGATCGAAGTCGAAGACTGAGGGAGAATAAGAAGGAAGGAGAGGAGGAGAGCGAACGAGAAAGAGATCAAGAAGGTGAGGTGAGCTGTTGTTGTTGTTGTGTCCATTGTTGTTTTTGTTGGATGGTGTGATGATTCGGTGGTGGTGGGGTGGAGCTTGGTAGCTCGGACGAACTGCAAGAGCAGTTCGTCTGAGGAGGGAGACGACACCCATGTCGTCTCCCCTCCCCCATTCTCTCCCAATTCAGTTAAAAAAAACTGCTGGAATAGAGTAGACTGCTCTGTTCCAACAAAGAAGAAGAGGGCCTGTTCGGCTCGGTTGAGCTAAACCCGGTTCGGCCTGAACCTAATTAGAAATAAAATAAAATAAAAAACAGTTTTGAAAAAGTAAAACAAAAATCTAGAAAAATTCATAGAAAATTCAGATAAAATAGAAAAATTTTAGAAAAATTATATGTTGATCAAATAAATGAATTTTGGGATTTTCTCGGAATGTTGGCGAGATATTGTCGGGGTTTTTACCTTGTAAAACGTAAAATTGACATAATATATTAAATTGAAGCTAATTTAATGATAAATGGTAATAGATATAATTCGGGTAATAATTTGATTTGTCGGGTATTATTGGAGCTAAGCTGGGTTTGATTTTCGGGACGTAGAGTACAGATTGAGGTGTGTAGTATCCCAATTGAACTTCACTTTAGTATTTACTGTTTGACTTATTTGAATTCAGTTCTATTTCTTTATTCCTCTATTTCCTTATTACTTTACGATGACTGAGTACTCTCACCTGGTGTCTTTACGGTAGTTAAGTTTACTCCTACTTGGTGTCTTTATGGTGTAGAGGTCACTCCCCACCTAGTGTGTATTTGTTGTGGGGCATATGGTCCACTAAACCATAGCGCATGTTTAGGCATATGCCGGTGAATAGGCTACCTGGGTATGATGAGCATGTGTGGGTGCGTTGTGGATACACACCAGCCACCTAGAGGGTCCAGGACCACCCGTTAGAGGTATCCTCACGGGTTGTGCCTGGCGGATAGCCGAAGTATGGTTTAGTCTGGCTTTGATTATGCACACAATTTGTTTCATTGCTATATTTATGCATGCGATGATCTTCCACAATTCCCTATATTCTCTTGTTCTGCATGTTTATTTATAGTATTTTAAATTCCAGAAATTTATTTATGTATTTACTTGGTGAATTTCCTTGGGATTACTCACTCTGGACTCGTCATCTGCCTTTTTGTGATGGCTTGAGTCAGATCCTAGTACGAGTCAAGGGAATGGCAAGCTTGAGGACTACACTGATTGACTGTATTTGCCCTACTTGTACGTTTGTTTATGTTTTCTTGTTTTATGCTGGGTTTTGGGGTTTGAGAGGTAGATATGACCTGTATATAAATTGTAGGTTATATTTTTGATATTTTGAGGATCTCAGTTGATAGGTATATGATGTATATATTTTGAGATGGTTTCCACCTTAGGTAATATGCTCATAGAACACCTTTATGATTTCAATTCTACGTACTTTGAGGTTAAATGTTAAATAAGAACCCTCGGCTAACTTGAATCGATAATTATTAAAACATAATTCAAAGTTAACAGATATTTGATTATATTGAATTCACAAGTGGCCGTGGGACACAACTAGATGATGAGTTGTCAGGGCTGTGGGCCCGTGGTGCACTCTGTAGTGGCCAATGGAAATGGGGCCGCTACATAAATACATATATATACAAAGTCTCACCAAGTCCCCTGATACCCAAATGGAACAAAATAACAAAATAAACACTTACGAGTAAGTCCTCAATAGCTGGCAAGTCAAAGACAGTCGCCCCAACTCCCCTTGCCTCTACTTATAGAAAAATATGCACTCCGTCATCAAGAAAAAGAGATGACAAATACAGAGAATTAAATCCCAAAGATGTCCATACAATATTCAAAAGGGAATCAAATAAAAAGACTACAAGGCAAGTAAGACATCTAACAATAGAAAGGTATACATGCATGAATGTAAGTCATCAACGGAAAACAACAAGACAGGAAAGAAACTAAACATGCATATCAATAACAGATAAATCTAAGGAGAAATCGTAATTTAAATTACGATTTAAATCAGCACAATAACCACAAGTAAAAACATGCATCTCAAAATTGACTAACTCCATTAGCCCTCCTAGTGGTCGGCGTAGACCCCCAACACACCACCATGTACACTGATGACAGCAGCTCGGGTTGCACTCCACCGAGGGCACGAATGTTACTTGCCATAGTCTAACAACCTCTATCCCATACAACATAACAACAAACCCCGGTGAACCACTCAACTTGTTTAATTAGCATAAGTAGACTTTTTGGTGGTCGGCGTAGATCTACGACCCATTAACAAGTACAACGATGACAACAGCTCGGGTCGCAATATACAGAGGGCGCGGGCATCACGTATCCTAAAATGACATTCCCAATCCCATATAATACAACCATAAATCCCGGTGAAACACTCAACCGGTAAAAAAAACATAACGACAGTACAAGGGATGGCATCAGTGGAATAAACATGTTTGGCAACATAAAAGACGATAACAAAAACAAAAAATGAATTCTATGAAGCATTCTCGTGGGTTTTACACACCTCAATGTTACGCTCACAATCCCCGACACCTCGATCCGACTTTAACTCGTCCTCAACTATCGTACCACAATTCCTAAGTCCCCTGAGATTAATTATTGTTGTTTAGTGTGTGTTTGGATGATTTAATGACAATTTTTAAGTCAAAAATCCCAAACCAACACCTTAATGATTGTTTTCAATTATTAGGGAACGTGCTCCTATGTCTCAAGAGCGTACTACGAAGATCGCATAGTGCGCTACGTGTTCTTCCTCAAGAGCATGTCCTCCCCAAAGCGAGGAACGTGCTCCTCACCTTAGGGAACGCGCTCCCTACGTCAAGTTGCATAATTCTCAGTTCAGAAATTATGCTCCTCGACGCCCTGAGGCCATTTCCGTTGTCGTCAACTCCATCCTCGACTCGTAGGAGAACCACGAACACTAACAAAACAACCAGATAACAACAATTCATCAATTTACAAATTAATTATGCATTCATCATAAACCCACCAAGAACACCAATTTAAACAAAAACTAGTTTCAAGACTCAATTTGTGTGCATTAGCGACTTAGAAATACTTGAGGAGTTACTAAAGTGCGGTAGGTTTATAAAAGAACTCGTTTTAATTTGTGAAACCCCAATCGACAAGCATAACCTCTCAATTTTTATGGATTGAATGAAAAAAAAGATGGAAAGTAGATTATGTTGGATTAGAGCACTTGAATTCTTGATTTCTAGCCTTAGATATACTAGAATTCAGCTAAATTTCTCCCTTGAATCTATTTTTCCAGTCCCAACTCTATGTTTTTAGATTAAGTTATACATGTAAGCCTCCTTCGCTAATCCATCCATATATATATATACCTTTTTAGTTCATCATGTGTGCACTCGTATCTCAAGGACAATCTCATGGCTCTTGCTTAAGTTCTCCATATTGTAAAAACACACACTTAAACACTCATCTTGCCTCAAATTGCACAACTAGGATCATCTTGAGATGATCAAAGGCTATTAATTTATTGTCCCAACTATAGACATAAGGTTAATTTGATTAATTAAATTTATAAAAATAGCCACAATTTAGGTAGTTTCATTGAGTTATGAAATTGTACATAAGGTTACAAAACCACTAACTAACCGACACCTAATGCCTCGCACCTTGGCACGCATCTCGAGGAGAGTCATAGCTTATAATTTGATACTTTTAGACTTAGGCTATGATTTTATTCATTTCATTACCTTAACTTGGTAAATGGTATTAATAATTTTAGTAATGTTACCATAGTGTGCCTGTTACTTCGCCTATTTGTTACTCGCATTGACACGATTCCCAAGGCGAACACTCGTCTCACAATCTCACTTTAATAAAACAATACAACACACACATGCGATGCAATATCATATTCAAATAATTAAATAAATACACCGCAGTTATGGCAATACAACAAACAAATATAACTATATAGCTAGGCAGTCGTGCCCCAGTCTATCTGTAACATCCCAAATTAATTAAACTAGGATTAACGGTCGTAATTCATGCCTTACATTGACAATTCAGTTGACTCGAACATGAAAATTGAGGGTATATGTTATGTATTAAGTGTTTTATGTCTATTTTGCTGTGTTTAAAAATATTATTTATCATTTTGCATCGCATGTGTATGCGTTGTTATCAAACGAGTTGGTGTGGCGGGTACTTACCTTGTGATGCGCGTTGGGGCGTGGGGCATCGAGTGCTAGGTAGTCGGGGGTTAGTGGGACCACAAATGTGTTAGTTATGTGACTAAAAACACTAACCATGTAATTGATAGTGCCTATGTTAATTAAAATCGATCAAATAATACAAGGCATGTAGTTGGACAACTAAATTAAAGGTCATAGCTATACCTCGAGATGGCCTTAATCTTTTGTCATCAAGTGAGATGAGTGAGAAATGGTGTCAACTAAGTGTGTGTGGCAGGTTCAAAAGAGAGCCCTTAGATTTCTTAGAGATGAAAAGCTAGCATTAATGGGTGGGTAAGATTAAAGACAAAGTATAAAAAAGGGAGATAATGGAAAATCTCAACATGCATGGACATTTCTCTATACTGAAATCAGAGCACAAGAGAGGAGTTTTGAAGACTGGATTCTTGAGAAAAATAGTGCTAGGAGACCAAATTCAAGGGAACAAGACTAGGTAATTCATTCCTAGCATCATTTTGTTCAAATTTCATCAAATTTGAGTCCATGGGCATAGTTAAGTTGTGGTTTTTTATTTAAAAACGAATTTCTAAACTTAGCTAACTGTTTTTCATATGATTTCCAAATTGTTGTACTTAAACCAACTACTCTGTAATGACCCTGAAATACTAACTCGTGTTACGTGTCATCTCGGGGTCGCAACGTAGGGTCTAGATGATATGACGTACTTGTTGAAATTCTCGGAAGTCAACACCAAGGAATAATATTTTATTTGGTGTTTGTATTATGTATTTATACCCAACTGCGAAAATCAATTATCCCAATGTATTATTTCATTTAATCGCGTTAAATTTACGAGCAAGGTTCGCCTAAGAAAACGTGTCGATACGGGTACCGAGCGAACGAGATACGAGTATATTAAGAATGGAAAATGTTTTTTTACGAACGATCGAGGTGAATGTGATAAAATATCAATGATAAAACTATAGTCTACCTATTTGACCAAAAAATTATACTAAGGTATGTCTCGCGATACGCGCCGATGGTGCAAAATACCAAATACCGAAAAGTTAAATGGGTAAAAAAAAAATTTGAGTGTCCCATTAGAGTCATCAAAGTGAGTTGGACAACTCAATTATGTGCCTTAGGATTTCCCCGACATATGTATAACACACTTGATGAGATTGGAGTATAAATATCACAATTGGATATTTTTTGGGTCAACTTTTCTCACACTATTCATACAAATTCAAAAATGGGGAGAGAGGAAGAGAAAATTTGGTGAATTCTTGGAGTTGTGGTGGCTATCCAACAATCAAACACAATCAACAAGGTGAGATCTCATCCTTTCTTTCAACTCCCAACAAAATGAACTAATTTTTGTAGGTTTTTGGTGAGAAATGAATTTAAAATCATAGCCTAATGATTTTCTTATGTATAGAGGTGTTATTGAAGTCAAGTTCATCAATTAATTGGATGCGTTACATTAGCTTTGAGAAAATTGATGAAATTGGTGAACTTAATGATATGGTGATGGTTGAAAAATGATTGAATGGATGATAAGAATTTTGTTCTTGTTGTTGTTTTGGTTACCCATATGTTATTTTGATCGAATTCTGAGGTTTGAGTATGTTTGGGATCATTTGGGGAGAGTTCTTAGGGATTTGGGAGTGCAGAACTGCATTTCTGCAGCTTTGCCCGACCCTAGAGCGTGCTTCATCAAAACGTGGAATGCACTCCATCAAAACATGGAGCATACTCCACATTCTAGGCAGCTTTGGGACAGTTTTGAGCAATTTTCGTAAAACGAACGTATCACCCTCGTTTTAATTCGGACTTCGACGCGTGATGTGCCATTGGAAAGCTAAGAGGGGGACAACAACATAGTCATTATACTTAAAAAATAAAGTCATCTAAGTTGTTGAAAACAGAATGAAAGTCAGGTTTTATTCATAGGGATAACACTTTTGTAAGTATTGGGTTGATTTTGTTTAAGAGATGTTTAGGGGGTTTGTCGAGGGTATAAATTGTTCATATTATCCAGAATACATGTTTATATTATGCGTTTAAATGCCCAATGATTTTCTTTTTGATCTGAGTTATCTAACATGTATTTTGAGATGTATTGTAAAGCGGACAAAGTTATGTTTCTAAATGAGTCCACTTTGGAACTAAACTTCAAAATGGATTATAAATCACCAAATGAGTCTATAAGCCAGTTGATGTCAATGATTTGAACTTAATAATGTAAATCTTAAGGCTCAAGGTCCTCTGAGGCCAATGTTAGATATTTTGATTCAAAACTTAAATGGAAAATATTTTTTTTATAAACCTTACTAATGGGCCAAAATGAAAATGAAGGTATAACACAAGTTTATAAGACTCTAACACAATAAAAACTTATCCAAATGGATACCGAGGATCTAGTGGACTGGTGACTTCTGTTTGGGGACCGACTTTAGTGGTGTGTCAAAGCCGCGAGAACGTATTAGCATTGATCCAAGGTAAGTAAAATCAGCTAGGAAATGTATAGTAGTTCAATGTACTTTATAATTCATTGCTTTTGCACTATACCCTTTCCTTGGAATTCCTACACCATTATAAGTATTCAAGGGCCAAGTGAGTCAAGAAGGTGTTTCTGATTGAGTGGCTGCCAGCTAGATACCAGGGCCATAACCTCGATTCACTGGATTATTTGGTAGGTATGTGATGTGTTTTATTTAGGGCACTGTTAATATCCCTCATTCACGACGGTCTAGGTTCAGCTAGAGTTGTTGTGTCCTAGGACCAGAGTTTGCCTTTGGCTATGCTGCGACTCTATGACCCCAACCCTGTGGCATCTGCACCCGATGGTCTTGGAGTACTTGGGCACCTCTCTTTTGCTTATTATGGACACTCATTTTTCGTCGTACTTTCATGTTTACAATCTTATTGTTATTCATGTACCATTTATAATTTTCTTTCTATCCGCGTAAATTTAAACTACTTTATTTATTTTGAAATATTGTTTAGATCATACTGGCTTTTATTTATCTGGACTCATCATTCCTGTGATTGACTGAGTGCAGATCCCTAGTCGAATAGGGGAAAGGAGCCGGTACTTAGAGATTTACTTTGAGGACATTGGAACGGCCCTCCCTTCTTACTTTTATAGGTTTTTCTTATTATTGCATGACTTTTATATATGTTGTTTAGAACTTTTAAGATATTTTGGGGTTGTGAGATGTACTGATACATGTATATAGATTTCATTTATATTCTCTTGACTTGATATATACATTGTTTGTATATATGTAGGGTTCCACACTATAGGTTGTCCCGACTTTATTATATAGAGTCATTAAATTTGTTTAAGTTAAATTATGCTGCTTAACTTGTAAAACTTGCAAATTTTGAATAACTTAACTTATAATTATTAAATGACTTAAAATAATGGAGAGGAAGGTTGATTAGGCTTGTGTTGATCTCGCGGAGGTTGACTCGAGGGTCTATATAGGCTTTGGCCGGGCGAGGCCTAGTTTATGGGGAATTGTGGTCATCAAAGTTGGTATCATCGCCTAAGGTTGAAAACTTAACTCTTGATTATTCCACAACCAATATGTGGTGACCTCGAATCCATATGCAACCCGAGGCACCGCTAGGTCACTGAACATGTCACCAACCCTCCGCCATGTCAAGCCTTCCTGTCGATGATCGCCCACAAACTTGTTTGATTGTTTACACGTTTTTCAATAAAACCTAACTTAACTAACTATTCGATTAATAATATTAACTATCAGGTTTCATCATCGTTTTACAGTTGAAGACTTTAAAAGATGAGTAGTTTAAGCGTAATTTAACAATCCTAAGTAGTGAAAAACCTGGCAAAAGATACCATGCATATAACTGAGGCAAATAATAAAATAGAAATCCATGTATATGTATTAAGTGTTCTACAGTTCCCAAAACCCAGTAAAAATGTAAATATATACATTTGTATTAAGTGTTCTACAGTTCGCAACAATTTTAGAGGTAGTCGCCTAACACCTCTTTACCCTTGACTCTGCTCGTCGAAGGATCTACACTCAGTCACCTAAAAAATATAGTGATGAGTCCAATGAGTAAAATTCCAAGAGAAGTCTACACAATATTTATGAATAAAACTGATAAACTACAAGACATGCAAGTATGATGTCTGGCAACAGACATACATGCTCCCATAAATGTGGTAAGCATGCGTATAAACAAGTAAACAACATCAATAATTAAAGAACAGTAACATTTAGTAAACATGTTTGAATGTAAAACAGTTAAAAAATAATCACTTGAATAATACGAGAAGACCCCGACCTAAATTGGTCGATAAGTTGGTAAAACATAACATGAATTGACGCATATACTTGGGGTGTGACGGCCCCAATTTCTGAGGTCGTCCTGTGACCCACACCCTCCGCTCGCAAGCCCAGCAGCGCATGTCACGTCACCGGACACATCATCGCTACTGCCACGTCCGCAACTCTATGAAGTAACGCTCCATTTAACTAATCCTGCTATATCGAATTATTTAATTCTCCTAAACATCGAGCAAGTTAGTTAATTTATAATGGAAGCATTTAATTTTGTATTTTATGAGAATTTATTAAACCTAAGTAGTGAAAAACCTGGAATAAACACTGTGACGGCCCCAATTTCCCCATGCAATTGGGTACGCCCGGCCTAGACCCGTACAGGCCCTGAGTCATCACTCAGCAACCTGAAGAGCCTAGTCAGCCTTCAACTTAATCAATTTAGTACTTTATGAAAGAGTTATTGCAATATTACACAGCGGAAGACTAAACATTATATAACAAGGGGAAATAACTCAATCAAAGGGAAATTAGGAATTCTATAAGTGTGGAAAACCCCGGGTATTCATGCACAATTCGATAGGTAATTATACATGATACCAATCTCATCAAAATACCAAGTTCAATAATCCCAAAGCATGTATATATAAAAACGATATACATAAAAGCAACACATAAAGAAACCTACAAAGTAGTCTCCAAATCCAGTCGCTAAGCTTCTCAATAGATCACCTAAGCAGGGTCCCTTGCCCTTGCTGTTCTCCGCCCTATCTGCACCCACCGTCACAAACTAGACGGTGAGTAACTGAATAAAATCGAATGTAATGCCAGCAGAAAACAACAGTAATTCATGATAATTCAAATAAAGTAGTCTAAATATCATGCGGTAATAAAAAGACAGGAAATTAAATAGACAAGATGCATGATAAACAGACTAATAGATATCAATCGAAAGTCAAGTGTGTTCCAAGGAATCAAAAGACGCTCATAAGTGGTCTAGTCCATAGCATAACGGCGAAGACCTCGCGAGGTCTTCCCGGGCATCGACTCAAACGAAAGCACAAGCTATGATGGCAAGGGACTCGAACCCCAGTACTCGGTGTCACACGGTCACTAAGGGTGGTCACACACTCGTGGCCACGAGTGCCCACGTTTTATCCCTCTAGTGCAGGTCCTAGTACTTTTCAAACAAAACACTTACGCCGGGAATCACACAACAAGAAATGGAATGGAATACCAATAATAGTGAATAACAAGACTGAATAAATGATAATGAATCACATGGCATTTTCTTACTGGCTTACAAACATACAAATGCTTTTTAAGGCAATTGTACTTACCTGAACTATCGCGACCCGTGTGAAAACTCCGAGATCCTAACGCGTCTTCCGAAACTTCCCGATTGCCTGATAAGGTTTAAATCCCGAATGTTCTTTTAAGGTTAGTATTTTGTTTTAGGATGTTTCTCACATGTCTAGTTCAAATATTTTTTAATTAAGCTGACTTAACCATTGTGGATCAATCCATCTCTATGGTTATTATCCTTTTTACAAAATATATCCATCTTTAGGCTCTTGTTAGGTCCATTTATCAAGTCTATACTCACATAAGTAATCTCTTTGTGTGGACCCTTTTTGGGTTTAAATCCATAAGTCCATTTTCATATTTTATGTCTTTGTCTTGGGCCTCAAGTTATACATATTTTTATTGGGCCTTAACACCACCCATTTAGACATCATTTGTATTTGTTATGGGCTTTATGTATACAAGATGTGTGTTGGCCCTTAATGGTTCTTATTGGGCTTTAATATAAAACCACAATTTGTATTCAGAATATCCATACATTTTCCTTGTTTTAATTATTCACACACACCCACATGTATGCACATGCACACACACACCACGTCACACACACAGACACACATACGCACATACGCACACACCCCACACCCCAGCCAAACTGTGCACACCATAGCCTATTCACACACTCCAAAAACAGTGAGAAAAAACGTGAGGAAGAGTGGGAGAGAGAGAGAGAGAGAGAAAAGTGTCCGTGAGGTGAGAGAAAAAAAAATAAAATAAAAGTGTTGTTTACAAGATTCGATCCTTGGTCACATGTTTCATTAACGTCCTTCACTACCAACTACACCAACAAGCCAATTTTATTTTATTTTTTTATATTTTTTTTTATATGATACACCCCACCATTCACATATACCACGGTTTCAACAACAAACTAACAACAGTGAGATGAAAGAGAGAATACGAGAGATCAGAGAGACCGTGAGGTGAGAGTGGTTACCTTCGGCTAGGGTGGCTTTCCCGGGGATTATTTAACTCGTCGGCGAGAAGAGGAGGGTGGCGGTGTTGGTGAGAGGCCGAGTGAAGAGAGGAGATCAAGATGAAGAGATGGAGAGGGAAGGGTTGGTGGCGGTGATGATTGGAGAAGAAAATGATTACTAGGGTTTCTTTCCATCATTTTGTATATATATACAATATAAAGGTTAATTGACCATTTTGCCCTTGAGTTTAAACTTACCCAACCCTTGGACAGCTACCCTTATGAGTCATTTTACTTTTCTATTTATTTCTCTTTATTACACATTAAAGTGTGTAACCATTCTATTTATTTCTCTTTATTACACATTATTACACATTAAAGTGTGTAACCATTCTATTTATTTCTCTTTATTACACATTAAAATGTGTAACCATTCTATTTATTTGTACTTTTTACTCGTTTTTCTCCCTCGTTTAATTAGTCGAAACCTCACTCAATTAAATACCGCCCGAACGGCTCGAAACCCGTAAAATACTACAATACTAATACACACAATCAAAGAATCATAAAATCACTTCGGTGTCGACTCCCGAAGTTGGAAATACTGTCCAGTATTCACGTAGCCGGGTCACGGTTAAAATTTGAGGGCTGTTACAAACACCATGTATATAACTAAGACGAAGTAAACATAAATTTATATACATGTGATAAAGTTCTAAATTTCCCAAAACCCAGCAAAATAATATATACACACATATTAGGTAGTCAAAACACGAGCTGTCAGCAGCAACGGCCTCAGAGATAGTCACCTAGTACCTCTTTTCCCTTGTTCTTACTCGTACCAGAATCTGCGTTAAGTTGCCCAACACATACAATAACGAGCCCAGTGAGTAAATTCTCAAGAGAAGTCTACACGATAATCATGAAAATTATAGTAACCTGCAAGACATATGAATATGACCCAAATAATAGGAATCATATTCCCATGGTTGGCAGCAAACAACATTCATAGCAAACCTACCGATCACACACAGTGGAAATAAAAACATCATTCAAGAAACCCGGTTCAACCACGATATCAATTAAAACTAGATAGAGGTGTGATAGAGTCTAACAAAACTAGATCATACTTTGTAGATTCGGATACTCCGGCTGAGCACATCAAGCCTAGACCACACCCGAACTACTAATGGTGACCGGAAACACATCACAACCCACCGGACACGTGCACCCCGCTACTCGGGTAGCTATTCACCAGCTGCACCCAGTACACGCGCTACAATCTAGCCTGCTTAATTCCGTACCATGACCATCTCAATTAACCTCCGACCATGTGAATAAATCAAACACCGACCAACACATGATCACAATGCATGAACATGACAACCAAATAAGTAACAAAGCGATAAATAATTAAATAAATAAACACTCGTTTACATAGACAAACCACGCATGAATAAAGTGTAACATTCTCAAGGGTTTTACGCACCTGTAAACACGCACTCTGACTTCTCGGACTCGTCAATCTGACCCGCCTAGCTCTCCGATGCCCGAGCTATAGTTCCCCAGTTCTTGAAGTCCTGAGACTTATTTCCGGTGTTTATTGGTTAATTAAGTGGGTTAGTTATCAATTAGGCTCGATTTCATTTTTATAAATTTTGGGGTTTTGGTACCTAGCGCGCTAGTCAGGGGAATTAGCACGCTAATTGATCTTCGTGTACTGTTCATGCACGAAGAATCATCATCTTCCCCAGCGTGCCTAGCGCGCTAATGTTCATCACCTAGCGCGCTAGGTGCACTCTGCCCATAATTTTCAGAAACGGATTATGAGCATAATTGGTTTCTAACACCTCAATTCATCATACAAACAATATCCACACTCCATTCGCATCAAATTACTATCCAAAACACCAATTAAACAAGATTTTCACTTAAAATCGAAGATCAAGTGTACATATTTTTGAAATCTGAAATCACCAAATTACTCATTTTGTGCACAAATCCGATTCTAATTGACATGATTCATCAAAACCAGCCTCAAGAATATCAAATTGAGCAAAAACAGTGATGATTTCATCATAAAATCCGTTTTATCCTCAACCCACAAAAATCACATTTTTATAAAAAAAAAAATTCACATTTAGAAGGGAAAGATTACCTTGGATTTTTCTATTTGATCCGCAAATCACCTCTCCAAGCTCGGATTTCTCCTTCCCCAGTCCAATTTCTACTCACATAGGTCTCAAAGTTATTTGGAAGCTTGGTTTTGCATGCCTCCATCGATCAGATGTGTATTTATAGGTGTTTGTTCTAATCTGATGTGTGCACGCATCTCGAAGACGATCTAATGGTCACTGATCACCCTGTGTCACTCAAGTCTTGGAAACCTTATCATGACATTACTTGCCCTATTTTACCCTATTGTGCATCTCAAGGATCATCCTATGCACCCTGATTTTCCTAGCTACAACTTTAGGAAATGAATTAATACTTTGATTTGGCTCACACACCTTAGGCTTGACCACCAAATAAATTGTAAAAATCATATGTGAGGTCACATTAGCTCTTAGCTACCTGAAAACCCATATCCCGTACCCCGGCTACCCGATA
The DNA here is from genome assembly GCA_039657345.1 of Stephania japonica. NCBI lineage: Eukaryota > Viridiplantae > Streptophyta > Magnoliopsida > Ranunculales > Menispermaceae > Stephania > Stephania japonica. The sequence continues at coordinate 43,043,880 of CM077559.1, forward strand.
CCTGGTACCCGGTCCTCGACACGCATTTCGAAACATATACCCGATCGTGACCTTGCTCGATATCAACGTTCACACATGCGATATTTATATACATAAAATAATTACTACACTCAACATCGCAATACTAGGCATCACACCACGCACAAATATCATAAATATAACCTGGGTTCCCATCTGAGTCACCCAGCTGTCCACGTAACATCCAAGTTAACCGCTAATCATCGTGATTAACATTAATACTCAATTAAATTCATTTGGGCCGTTACATGGGGCTTACATTGACGAAACCCCAACTAAAGTTACCGAGTGAACCACTTCTGACCCTATTACAAGTCTAGGATACACCCTAAATCCCTATCGATGGTCGTAGATATGTTTAATTTCCATCGACATGAGGGCTAAAACAAGCAAACTCGTGCAAGAGATTTAGCCACAACTAATATATAACGCAACTGAATTAGAAGTGAAAACCCATGTGTGCCAACCAACAGTCACACATGAAATCGATTTGATAAAACACACCATGAATTATGTGAAGCATTTAAATGGGTTTATACACCTCAAATATAAACTCCGACTTCCTCGGACTCTTGAATCTGACGCGCCTAGCTCCCCGGTACCATTGCTACAGTCCCTTTAGTTCCTGAAGTTCATTTCCAGTGTTTTAGGGTTTTTCATTTTATTTAGATAGGTATTATAGTCTAATAGCCAAAACAACCACTTAGCAAAATATTTTTAAAAAATTTACATAACAATGACTAGCGTGCCACTGTTCTTCTTCCTAAAGAACAATTGTCTTTCCCAGATCGAGTTACGCGCTATCTGGCTTGGATAGTTGATAAGTATTAATTTAGGCATAATTTAGTGTAGGTTATTAATAGTTAATGGACTATATTTATCTTGTTTTAAAGTGATAAATGTATGTTTTATGTATTTCAGGGATTTTATATGAGTTGGGCGTTTTTGGGACCGAAAGTGTGTGTTGGACCTAATTGACAGTTGTTAATTGACAGTTGTTCAGTTTAGAGGGCATAACTTTCACATCTGAAGTCAGAACGACTCACCGTTAGTCTTGTTGGAAAGAAGACTTTGAGATGCACATTTTCATCTCACAAGCATCACGAAATTCGAAATCAAAGTGGCACAAAATAGCAGTACAATTTACGGCTAGATCTTTAGTTCGAAAATCTTCTCCACCACTCTGCTTGCAACACGTCGGCCCAATCTTTTCCACGATTCTCTCACATGTGCTACTGTGGCCAGGTGTCATGCAACCACCCTTTTCCAGCATGTCATGATATCACCTCCAGCGAATGAAATCGCGCCATGACAGCATCACAACAAATTCCTCCAATGATACGATGCCATATGTCCCTTTCACAATTCAGCAACGCAATACACATTGCATATTCCAGGCCATCCTAAACACTTTCTCGCGGCGTCCACATGCGCCTCGACCAGGAACTCAAAAAAATAAGGAATTTCACATATTTTTGGGATTTTTAAATTTTTAGCTGACTTAGAATTGTTCCTATAAATATAAGGAGACTTTCAAATGAAATTGTCTTTTGTTTTAGTAGTAGTTTGCATTATTTTAGTTTTTAATTATGTCTAGCTAGTTTTTCTTCTAGTTGAAGGTGGATCGGTCAAGCCTACGACTTGGGAATCCTTTATGAGGTTTATTTATTTTTAATTATTATTGATTATTTTCTATGATTTATTTTCTTTGGTATTGTTTGAACAATTGAGGTTAAACACTAGTTTAAACCTTGATTTACATGTCAGTAAGTCGTAAGCACCAATCCTTGTGCGACAAGACCACAGTAGTGGCAATTGACTATACCAATTGATTAGACCCTTTTAGGACCGGTCAAATACATTAGGGATCTAGGCTAAATCGGGAGCACTAGCGATTCGGTTGTCTAGGTGTAGTGCCTTCACGAATCGAAGTAATACGACCAATGCGTTAAATCTAGAGCACTAGCGATCAGGTTGCGTGTTTGGTTAGAGAAGTAGTCAACGGTCGTACCTTGGCTATCGAGATCAGGAAATGCGAGGAACCGAGTGCGTCACCAGGTCTATAGCTGCACTAAATCATAGATTAGTTTCATACTTTTCATGAACCGAAAATTAATAAAATCAATCCCAAGTTGTATGGCGAGACTATGAAACTGGATACCTAGACTTCTATCCTTTCATTAGATTTCCTTATTTTCGAAATATTTATATTTCCTTTTTTTTGTATTTTCTTACCTAAGAAAGACACCAATCTCTGTGGGATCGACCCTTTACCACTATCTACAAAATAGTTGGTTTAGGAAAAATATATTTTATTGATGTGTTCGACGCGTGTCAATAGTGCACTACCCGCGTCTGGTAGCAGAATTCCAATTCTAGAATTCTACTCACCCGACGCCCGTGGCCACCTCCGATGACTTTTTCGACCTCATCCTTGACTCGTAAGGGAACTAACAACCTCCTAAAAATAGTCAGATGCCATATTCATCAACATTATATAGATCAAAGCATGCATTTCAGAATTTTCCTTATTTTCACTAAAACACAACTTCCACTAAAAATTAGTTTCAAATCCTTAAATTGATGAACAAAATGAACTCTATACATATAAAGAAGCTTAGAAAACCAGTGAGCAAACCCAAAAATTCATTTTTGGATTAAGAAAAAACCTAATACTGAAGCTTATTTCTATGGAAAAGAGGTGGAGAAGATAATCACTTGGTCCTTGATTCCAGCTCTAATATTTACTAATTTAGCTCTAATTTCTTCACACTATCTCTGATTTTTTTATGAGAATTTTGCATGTCCACCCTTCCACTCATCAATACCCATAAATATACCATTTTATTTCATCAAGCGTGTACTTGTACCTCGAGGACTATCCTAAGGCTCTTGAACAAGTTGTCCAACACTGCAGTGACACATATTTTGACACATCTTGCCTAGATCTAGCAAATCTAGAATCATCTTGATAATTATCAAGGGCCTTTGATTTATTATATTGAACTATAGGATATTGATTAATTTCACTATTTTAATTACATAGACCATATTTGAGTGGTCACATTGGTTTATAAATTATTTCATAAGGTTACACTAACTCCAACTACCAGACACTCCGGTATCCAACGCCCTGACATGCATCCCGAGGTACGCCTTGATTTGCATTGTTAAATTAATCAACTTAGGCTATGGTTCACTTGTACACTACTCTATCATTTAGCTTAGTCTCGCATCCCTCAGGTAACTCCTACCTGATACCTACGTGACACGCATTCCGAGATAACTACCCATCACACTGACTTGCCCAGTACAACAATATACACACATGCGATACAATACAATAAATAATAATTTTAAACACTGCAAAAAAGGCAAACATCATCCATAAATAACATATTCCCTCGGTTCTCGTGTCCAAGTCAACCGAGTTGTCTACATAACACTCAAATCTCAGCCGGTAATTCTCGAGATTAACTCTAATCTTAGTTTAATTAATTTGGGTCGTTATATAGCATAAGTCACAAATCAATAATAAAGTTAGGACACGGGTGGAACTTAAAGTGAAACCATACGATCTAGACGTAGAAACCCTACAATCAAGATGTAGAGTCTTAGTTGGGAAGCGAGGTTAGTTGGAAATTAAAATTTGGACTATATGAGCTACTTGATGTATTGTGTAACGACCCGTTACCTTAAGCACGTGATTAGTATTAATCCGATTCATGCTCGCGGTTAAAGGCTATAACTTTCTCATTTCAAATCCAAATGACATGTCGTTTCCTCCGTTGGAATGTAGAATTTGAGATGAATATTTTCATATCTCAAAAGCTTCTTCCAATTCGTCCTCTAAGTGGTTCAAATTCATGCTGAAAGTTAGAACAACAGTGGTGATGTTGTGGGTGCAGTCGCCAATATAAAATGCTAAAGCGCCAGCAGCAGCGCTGTACAAGAAAATTCAGTTTTTGACTGGATTTTTGGATTTTTTTATTGAAACCAACTTTTAGTGTTTCATATAAATAGTAGTTAGGTTGTTCTACGTTTTCAATCTCTTGTTTACCATAGAACTCATAGAAAACTTGTGTTTTTGCTTGACAATGTCTGGCTCTAGGCCGGAGGTGGATCAAATAAGTCGTTGGCGACATGGATTCATTATGAGATCTATTTGATTTATATTTCATTGTTATTCTTTATATTTTATTTCTTTCGTCATTGTGTTAAATCTAGGGTTAAATTTAATTGTAGGGGCATGTGCCCTAGGTCAATCTACAAATATTTTTTATCTTACAGTTTTAGTTAATAAAATAGAGGTTTTTCATTTGTTGTATTATTATAAGTGATTGCATATTTACCATATAATAAGATCCATATATATTTGTTGAAATATCCTAAATGTCCCTAGTCGGTCATTATACTAGGAACTATACTGAATTAAGACTAGTATGAGTCTTGATTGATAGTCATGTGATGATCATGTGTATAAGGATATGAATCGAGATCATGAGTACTTGTTAAGGAACAAGGTACTGGACCGACCCGCTATGAGAATACCACATGGAGTAAGTCATAGGTGCTACTCTTGACAGGTGTATCATTTAATCCTTCGACTTGAGATTACCATAGACTTTAATATTAGGAGCATGGTAATTTGGCACAATTAAAACGTTGTCTTTAACCAGATGATTATAAATATTATGATTGGTTATCATGTGAGCAATATATGAAGGTGTATAATCAAAAAAGAATTTGTCACTCTCGTAAAGGGAAAGATATGAGTGGATCCCTCGATGTGTTAGATTGTTAAATGGCCAAATCCAAGTGAATTGATATGATCAATGTCACTTAAATGTTTTCAATCTATTTAAAGATCGATACTAGTATGATTGAACATTAAGGGTGACTTTCCATGCTTTATATTTAATCAAAAGATATCGCACGACAAAAGGATATGATAAATGTTATTCATTAGATTGTATTGATTTTGATATTCATGCTACTTGGATAGTCATAATGCCTTGCTAGAGACCGCTTATGACTTGTGTACCAAAATAGTTTTTAGTTCACTACCAACGTCACATGAACCTATTGGGTCGCACACAAAGAATGGCTTTGCATAATTTCAAATGGTCTAGAATATTGAATTTTATAAGATAAAATTCATAATATATAAGCCCTTATGATTCGTTATATGATAACTTATTAATAGGCGTATATGTGTAATTTGCTTAAACAATGTAAATACAATAGTTGTATTTCGAATTTATTTAAACAGAGTAAATATAATAGTTGTATTATAAATAGGGTTTTAAGTGAGAGATTATCTACACGTATAAATAAAGGGTCATACCCAAAAATGAAACAAAAATTTTGTTTTTCCAATTTTCGTATTCTCTGAATTTTATGAGAGAAAGAAAAACATTTTTTATCTCTCTTGGGACTAGCACTCCAAAATTGCGGTCACTATTTGTGTGTAGATTTCTAATAGAGGACGCGCGCTTAAACGTCTTGAAGATCGAACAATCAGAGAAGGATGTGATGGCCCCAATTCTCAAACCTAAACTGGGCCCCGCCCGGCCTAGACTTACACGAAACCCCGAGCCCGTCTCGACGAGTCACGCAAGCCTGATCAGCCTTACATTATCATTTACTATTCATTTATAAATTTATAACATTGATTAGTGAGTTATTATCAAAATAGCGGAAGCAAAAGCTCAAACTAATCAAATAATCACAACCATATAAAGATAAGACATCCTAAAGTGTAGAAACCCCGCATATGTATATCATTATAAATGATAAGTCAGAGGAGAATAGCCCCATAGATATACATGCCCAGAATCTCTCACATACCCAAAACCCATGTTTCAAAACATCATATATATATATATATATATATACAATAATACAAAAATCATCTACTCAGCCAAGTGGAAAGCTTGCTCTAATGTCCTCAAAGCGAATATCTAAGCTCTGGTGCTTTCCCCTTGATGGACTATGGATCTGCACTCCGTCAAACACAAGAATTATGAGCCTAAGTAAGTAACGCCAAGCAGAACAATAATATGACATTTCAAAATAAAGAACCATCGGTCCACATTCATGTTGATAGAAAGAAAAGAATAAGGAACACATGAAATGTATAAAACTGTAAAAAGATCGATCGAAATGTGAGTGTCCGAGTAACGAAATAGAATAGCAAGGAGTCCCGACAACAGTCGTTGAGTCGAGGTAAAACCTACAAGACTCGGGTTGAGGATGAGAACACATCCTACAAGCCCTAACCCTTGCGACTATAAGATATCCATAGACTCGAATAAGAGCCCCCATCGTACACTCAACTGGGAGATATCAACAGCGTCTAGATAAGAGCTCATATCACAAATATTTAGTAACCATGACCCCCTTGCCAATGGACCACTCAGCCAAAAGAGATTCCAATAGATATGATGATAAACAGAGCAATAACAACAAATGAAAGCTCAAGAAATAACTGTAAAAAGTTCTCATTAGTTTACTTACCTGTAATCCAACTAATTACGCACTCAACGAACCCCTGACATGTCTCTTATGACCTCCCGTGTCCTATCAATGTTCAAAAACCATTAAAATACATTTAAATTGAAATTCCTATTAATTACTCCTATTCTATCCAATTTTCCATAATTTCATTCGTTAACCCATTTGGGTCGATTACCCAGGTATTAGGTCGTATTCAGACCCATTAGGATACCCGAGAGATTTCCAAAAGTTTTCAAAAATTTTATAAAAATTCACCCCTTTGAACAGTGCCATAACGCCAGGACGCCGTGGCGTCCATTGACTTGGACGGCATCTCCACGGCATAGAGATAAGGTCTCATTTTCCAATACGTACGTGAGTGACGTTGTGACCTCATTAGTCATGGCGGCGTCCTCACGACATGTTCCCCCTGAGGTCTTGCCCAAGACGTACGCGGGTGATGCCACGCCTCTGAATCGGGGTTTTCGATACCCCAGCTTGCGTCGCCGTGCTTCGAGCCTATCCCAACTTCAACTAAACATCTAACACAACGTTAAACCACCCTCGGCTCGTGTCAAAATCCGACCAAATCATTGATTTTTGAAAATCATTCAAAATTTCCCCAAAAACCTCAAAAATTCAGAAAAATTCCCAAACACTAACACCACTTCACAATTCATTTTTTGATCGTCCCATTGACTCCAAATCCATCAAAACATACTATAAAAACTGATTTCTCAAATTCGTTGTCCAAAATTACCGCGACAAAAACACACAAAACTGCAGACAAAACATAGATAATCACGTGGAGAATAGGACTCTTATCTTAAAATTCACGATTGGTCGATCCCGTGGCATCAAACGACGTTGAGAACCCTTGAAACCCTGTCGTTCTCACGTTGAGATCTCGATGAAGAGAGAGAGAGAGAGAGAGAGAGAGAGAGAGAGAGAAATGAGATATGAGGTGAGGAGAGAGAAAAGTTGGTGGGGTGGCTTGTATACCCCCCTCTCATCCACCCACACATATGAATCTCGAGGCACATCCTTAAGCCTCTACTCATTCCATCCAACAACCTTGACACTCGTGTATAACTCCAATAGGTGACTCACCATGACATTTAACCATTTTCTCGCACAATACTCGCGTTCCCGAACCCGTTTCATACCACGATTTGCTCGTCGCGTCGTCCCGGATGTATCGACATATCAAACGTTTTTTTCAACTTTTAATTATTATTTATTTCGTATTTTGTCAGTGTTTTCAATTCATTTAAGTCCCCCAGACTACCAATTACCCAACCAACGTTTGTCCGAAAACCCGTTATTTTACGAAACCCTCAAGTTGAACTGTTTCCCATATCAATGCTCACACTCAAATATCCTCACACATTTGGGAAATTGGAATTAAACATTCAGGTAATACAATATAATACAAAACACCAAACACAAATAACATACCTCGATGTCGACGACTGAGGATTGGACTCTGTATCACAGCAAATGGACCCACGTACGACCTAAATTGACACATGGCACAAGATAGAATTTAGGGTCATTACAAAGGATATCATGAATCAAGGTATGTTTTACTTTTGTAAATATTTTTTAATAGAACTTATTTACAATCCTGTTGGGGTTTTTTCAAAATTATTTTGAATTTTTCACTGCTTATGAACCCCAAAACCCAATATTATTTGTATGTGAAGGACCCTCGCATACTTATTAGGTTGATCACCCATTGTTATTGAGTTGAAGCATCCTTCCTTATATGATAGACTCACCCTTGTAACAATTGACCATACTAATTGATTCCCTTTTCGGACTGGTCAAGTGCCTTTTTGGGGTTGTGGTTGTGGTTGTGTTTGATGGGGATTTTTGTAAGTCCTAAGTAGAGGCCCTCTCTAAGGTTGCAGGGAATTTGGAGTTGGTTTGGGTTACTTTTGAGGAAGCCGAAACTTGTTGTTGTTACAAGGATAAGTCGACTAGCGCGCTGGGCTTTGGCCCTAACACACAACCGATCTGGGTTGGTTGTATGGTTGGGAAGTAGGCAGCGCTCCAATCACACGAAAATCAGTATTAAACTGATTTGGATTGGGTTGTTTGTAGTAGGTTTTAGGTCTAGTTTAGGGGTTTAGGTTTGTATACATTGGACCTGAATTGATACTAATTAATATGACATGGGTGTTCGGGTATTAGGAAACGTGACAGAAGCCCTGAAAGCTAGGAAATCCAAACTAACACTTATGAAAGCTATGTACAGGTAAGTGGAGCTCGAATTTTTATCAATTATGCAATATAAAGTAGTATTATTAGATCACATAGTATTATGGACTTGGAATGGGGCAATGTACTGTGATTTGACTGGTTTTACCAAATATTTTTAGACTAAAAAAATGAACTCAGGAAGAGGTTCAATGATACGATCGGACTGGGGTTTGGATCTTGTATTAGAGGGATCAACCATACTGAGCCCCCAGTAATGTAACAACCCTCAAATTTTAACTTAACTTGTGTCGCACGTGTTAGGACCGTGAACCGACTACGTGATACTAGACAGTATTTTGAACCTCGGGAGTCGACACCGAGGTAATTTTATGATTCTTTGATGTGTGTAATAGTATTTTACTTTAATGTGTGTCGTGGGCCATTCAGACAATTGTCAATGTGAGTGAGGTCCCATCTAGGTAACTGGGGGAGAAAATACAATGAAAAACTTAAATAAAGGAATTATTTAATAATTTAAATATTTATTTGTAAGGGACAGACAAAAATATACATGTCACAAGTCGGGGAAAATTGTTGAGAAATACGAGCGTTGGTTAAATACACAACAAATAGACAAATGTGTAGAATTGTTAAAGTGACACAATTCAAAAATAGAACACCCTTGGATTTGCCTCGAGATGCGTGTATACGTGAAGATGAAGGTCCATGCATGTGACAACACCCCACCTAACTTACTATTCACCCATCATTAGTGTAAAGACAACAAAAAAAAAAAAATCAATCTAACCCACTATTCATCTACTATTCACATCTTCTTTTTATATATAATATATATATAGACACACACCTCTCATATCTCTCTTCACTCACGTCACTCTCTTGCACCCCCACTCATCTCACGTCACTCACCTCACACTCTCATTTAAACACCTCTCTCACTTCTCACGTCTCTCCCTCTCTTCACTCTTCACGGTTTCTCTCCGTTTCTCACTCTCACCCTCACAGTCTCACCATCACTGCCACCCTCCTCCTCTCATCGACGAGCTGAAGGTCACCGGGAAACCACACTAGCCGAAGGTAACTCTCTTTCTCTCTCTTTCTCTCGGCCTCACACACCTCTCACCTCATGGTCTCTCTCTCTCTCTCTCGGCCTATGCTCTCTTTTCTCACTGTTTTGGGGTGCATGAATTGGCTGTGGTGTGGGCAGTCTGGCTGGGGAATGGGGTGTGTTCATGTGTGCACGTGGGTGTACATGTGTATACATGTACACCCCACGGTTTGGGGTGTGTGACAAGGTGTGTACACCCCACGATTGGGGTGCGTGATGGTATATGTGTAGGTTGAACAGCCAAGGAGTGGGGTGTGGACAGTGGGGTGGTGTGTGTGTAGGTGCATGCATGAGTGTGTAGGGGAAAAATGATGGTGTGTGAATGGATGCATGTGTTTGCATGAACACCCTACAGTTTGGGGTGTGACACTATGCACCACACTGCTGGGGTGCAAGATAAAGTTGTACACCCCACTAATGGCTGTGGGATGTACCATGGGTGAGTGGGTGAATGAATATGGATACATGCATGAATATGCATGTGCACCCCACAATTTGGGGTGCGTGATAAGACGTGTATGACAACAGGGTGCACACAACAGTGGGGTGTTGTGTGCACAAATCAGCGGGGTGTACATAACAGTGGGGTGTTGTGTACACCTCACAGTGGGGTTTGCTTAGCTGTGTGGTGGTCATATAATGTGGGTGTGTAAATAAAATGAAATAAAACAAGGAAAGTGTATGGACATTCTAAATGCTAATGGTGGTCTTATATAAAGGCCCAATAAGAACCATTGAGGGCCCAACACACCTTGTATAATAAGGGCCCATAACACACAATTGTGTCTTGTAAATGGATTAGATAAGGGCCCAATAAAGACCCAATCCAAAGGGGTATAACTTGAAACCCAAAAACAAAACATAAAATATAAAGTGGATTTATGGATTTAAGCCCAATAAGGATCCACACAAAGAGAGTACTTAGGTGAGTATAGACTTGATAAATGGGGCCATAACAAGTAAATAATTTCATGAAAATGGGCTTACATATTTCAATCCAACTAGAGTCTAACAAATGATACAAACTCATACAAATCAACTTAAGATTTAATGCTAAACCTTACCCTAATATTCAAGATTTAAACCCTCATCAGGTAATCGGAAAATCACGGGAGACGCGTTAGGATCTCGGAGTCGTCACACGGGTCGCGATAGTTCAGGTAAGTACACTTACCCCAAAGCTAGTGTACGAAAGTAATCCAGTAAGAACATTGCATGTAATTCATTTTCGATCATTGATATTTGTTGATTGCCATTGCTGATGTTCCTATCTTGTTGTTTACTTGGTATGTGTGTTTTCGACGTGTGTGGGTCGATGTGATACTTGAGGCCTGTGTCCCTCTTGTATCAAGCTGTGCTAGTGCCGTAACATTGCCCGGGAAGAGCCAGTGTCCTCTTTCCGTACGCTCGGAGGCCTGTGTCCCTCTGATGCTGCGCGAGTGTTGCGACATTGCCCGAAAAGAGCCAGCGTCCTCTTTCTGTATGCTGTGATGTGACCACTTACTGCCTCGCTTGTTTTCTTAGAACACATATGTTTTCGATTGATATCTGATAGTATGTTTAACATGCACCTTTATCTTGTTATATTGTCTGCCTTTAAATTTTCGCATGATATTTAGATTGCTTCATTCGATGTTCATGAATTACTGTTATTCTCTTCTGGCATTACTTTTATTTTTCTCTCAATTGCTCACCGTCTAGTTTGTGACGATGGGTGCAGATTCGTTAGATTATTTGAAGGGTAAAGAAACTCTGTTAGAAGGTTTTGTGAAGACCTGCTGCTGGATTAGAGCACCTTAGCCTAGGTTATGGTGGATTACTGGCCGTAAGTTGATTTATATATATACAATTCATTTGATTGATTTTGGGATCATAGGTATAAAATATCATGTACAACTTTAATTGGTTTTCGTTTGACGTACATGAATATTCGGGGTTTCCACATTTATATAGATTTCCTGATTTTCGTTTGATTGAGTTATTTCCCAATAACTGTTTAGTTTTTCCGCTGCGTATAATTGCAATAACTCTTTCATAAACTATTAAATTGATTAATTGGAGGCTGACTAGGCTCGCTAGGCTCGTCGAGTACCGACTCGGGACCTGCACGGGACTAGGCCGGGCATACCCAAATGCATTGGGAATTTGGGGCCGTCACAGTTGGTATCAGAGCTCAAGGTTTTCAAAGGCTTTGACTCTTGATGAAAATTCATAAAACACAAGCCATTTAAGCCAGCGGAAGTTAGGAAAGGTTGAACTTAGAAGTGGAAACCCTATGACCCTTTAGAAACTTAACTTGGGGAGTAACGGGTAGAGTCGAATATTTTATACATGTTATGATTGTTGTGTATGAATATGATATGCGGTAGCTATCAACTGATCCGAGAAGTTTGCTCTCTTAATCAGATGAAGATGACGGATCAGTTAGGTCCGAGCGATGACAGTGGGACATCGAATACTCGTGCCATTACCGCAGAGGAGTTTCATGCTTGGACACAGCAAGTTGCGATGCAGGACCTACGATTGCAGGAGATGTTGCGATTACTTTGGACGCTCGCGCCGGCTACTACTACGACACCATCGATGCAGACTACACCATTGCTACCTACGACTACTCGAGGAGCAGAGACTCCGATTGCTGTTGTAGCTACGAATCCAATTCCGTTAGTAGCAATGCCTGAGGGAGCTGTTGTTGCGCCGGTTGCGCTGACTGAAGCTGAGACACCACCGATAGCACATTCAAAGGGGACCCAAACTACACTACCTACACCTGTGGTCACTGTCGAAACTACTTCGGTTATGACACCAGAGAAGAGCCCGGGAACCACTGCCGAGGCTAGGCAATGGAGAGAGTTCAAGAGGCACGACCCATTGAAGTTCTATGGTGGTACCGATGTTAGGGCGGCAGAGCTATTCTTGAAAAATCACGAGAAGATTCACACCATCATCGCTACTGAGGAATGCATGAAGGCGATGATCTCATCGTCAATGTTGCAAGGGGAGGCGGATGATTGGTGGACGACAATTGTTGCTACCCGAGGCATCCCGAGTGATTGGGTTGACTTCAAGACTCAATTTAGTCAAAAGTACTTTCCGCCGACTGTTCTTCGAGCGAAAAGGAACGAGTTCATGACGTTGAGGCAGAACGCAGGTGAGTCCGTGATGGAGTACATGGGTAGATTTATATCGTTGTTGCCTTATGCTGGAGGATCTGCAAATACCGAGACTGATTGAGTCTATTACTTTACCGAGGGTTTGTTACCCATAGTCGGAGGATTTGTTGTTCCGACTGAGCCGGAGAGCTTACAGAGAGCATATGAGCGTAGTCTAGTGAGGGAAAGCTATTTGCTCACTCATTCTGAGGAGGAGGCTAGACCGACCAGATCAGAGATACGATCAGAGGACCAGCATCGGGACAAGAGACGGAGGATGAACCGATTCCATCAGCGAGACTCTGAGACACTGAGTGTTGGATCAACTTTACAGCAGGTCACCAGACCGGCCGAAACGATTCTGCCGGTATCGACTGTTGCGAGCCATCCTACCCAGTCTACTAGGCCAATGCGGCAGACACAGGTGCATACACAGAGACATACACGAGAGACTCGTACTTGTTATCGATGCGGACAGAGAGGTCACATTCAGAAGAATTGTACTCAGTTAGAGCAAGTCTAACCATAACACCACCAACACCGATACGAACGCGTGCAGGCTATTGTTGAGACGAACTTGAAGGCGTCCAAATACGTTACTAAGTGTATGAGTTTCGTTTAAAGTACCTTCATGTATACCATGTTCAATTCAAGTTATGTTGATTCTTGATTATTGTACGCATGGTAGACATGTTATGATTGAAAAATCATTAGACTTGGCAAATACTAAAGTCCTGGGCATGTTGTATGGGATCATATGTACTTGAACGCAATGTGTATTAATATTTTGTTATAAATAGGGAGTTACGAGTTGTCAGTAATCATGAGAATACTGGAGTTTAGGGTTCAATGTTTTATTTGGTACGATCTAGTTTAGTGTATTTCATACTCGAATTGTGATACGAGAAGATGAAATTGAGACCCTTGTGGGTAGCACATATGGTAGAGCGAAACGGGATGTCGACGCTGCTAAGGTATTGAATTGCGTACGAGTATTTGTTACCCAAGGTTCGATTTTAGGACGCGTGTTTAGAGCAAACAATGATGCAGTTGATTTCAAGAAGATTTAAGTCGTGTGATCGTTTGTGCATTCGAGTATTTGAAAGTTTGCGAGAAGAACTGATCAACCCACGACCTGGAGTGAACTGCGATTGTGTTCGCGCCGAGGATATGAGAACGTCACCGGTACGATGCTCGTTCGAGTTACGTAATGATCATGAGAGCTTGAAACACCTATTCATTTAAAGGGAGCTGAACCTGACACAAAAGTGTTGGCCTAAGTTTGTGAAAGATTACGACTTTTTGTTTTGCGTAGCATCCGAAGAAGACAAGCGTTGTTGCTGATACTTTGAGTTGCAAAAGATCTGATGTCGAGGTAACCGTGTATCAGAGGACCATTTGTGTGGTTTACGTGTAGCGACGGAATTGATGAATTCAGTGGACGTGTTGACAATTATCATGGCATAGATACATGACTAGATGATGTTACAGATCATTTTATTCGGTGTTATGCGCGAGGAACATCAAGATGATGCGTCATATAGGTGGTGCAACGAAATGGCGGATAGTTCATATTTTCCAGGCGAGTCGGTCGACAGACTCATGCTAGAGGTCCTGCGAGTGACTGGGGTTTTCCATTGAGGTCCATGATGATTTTCGAGGTGTCGTAGTTGTTCGAGTGTGTGTTATGCCTGCGCGTAGAGGCTGGGCGATCGATGACCTGAAGGATTGCTACACCACCTACCCATTCCTCGCTGGAAGTGGGAACGTATTGATATGGATGTCATCAGTGGTTACCTCGATCTTCTTGTGCTCACGATAGCATCTGGGAAATTATGGACAGGGTTGCGGAATCTGCAGTACCTTTACTTGTGCAAGGTTGTGCACGACAACAGTTGTCAGTCAAGTATCGATATGTCACCGATTGAGGTGTTTTGCGATAGGCCTCGTAAATTTCTTTCCTGCTGGACTGAACCAAAGGATATAGTGGTGAATGGATTGGAAACTGTTGATGAGTATGCTGAGAAAGTACAGTAGATTCCTTTGAAACTTGTGAGTGCCCAGGATTGGCAGAAGAAATACCAGTCGAGTATCACGATGTAGAAAGACTAAGTAAACCTGAAGGTCTTTAGGTTAAAGTATCGCAACCGGTTCGAAGGCAAGAAAGAATCGACTCGATGTTTAACGATCTCTTCAAGAGGATGAAGAGGTTTAGTGTAACCATTAATTTTTAAATGTACTTATTAGTGAAATTTCGGGGACGAAATTCTAATAAGTGGGGGAGACTGTAACAACCCTCAAATTTTAACTTGACTTGTGTCGCACGTGTTAGGACCGTGAACCGACTACGTGATACTAGACAGTATTTTGAACCTCGGGAGTCGACACCGAGGTAATTTTATGATTCTTTGATGTGTGTAATAGTATTTTACTTTAATGTGTGTCGTGGGCCATTCAGACAATTGTCAATGTGAGTGAGGTCCCATCTAGGTAACTGGGGGAGAAAATACAATGAAAAACTTAAATAAAGAAATTATTTAATAATTTAAATATTTATTTGTAAGGGACAGACAAAAATATACATATCACAAGTCGGGGAAAATTGTTGAGAAATACGAGCGTTGGTTAAATACACAACAAATAGACAAATGTGTAGAATTGTTAAAGTGACACAATTCAAAAATAGAACACCCTTGGATTTGCCTCGAGATGCGTGTATACGTGAAGATGAAGGTCCATGCATGTGACAACACCCCACCTAACTTACTATTCACCCATCATTAGTGTAAAGACAACAAAAAAAAATCAATCTAACCCACTATTCATCTACTATTCACATCTTCTTTTTATATATAATATATATATATATATATAGACACACACCTCTCATATCTCTCTTCACTCACGTCACTCTCTTACACCCCTACTCATCTCACGTCACTCACCTCACACTCTCATTTAAACACCTCTCTCACTTCTCACGTCTCTCCCTCTCTTCACTCTTCACGGTTTCTCTCCGTTTCTCTCTCTCACCCTCACAGTCTCACCATCACTGCCACCCTCCTCCTCTCATCGACGAGCTGAAGGTCACCGGGAAACCACACTAGCCAAAGGTAACTCTCTCTCTCTCTCTCTCTTTCTCTCGGCCTTACACACCTCTCACCTCATGGTCTCTCTCTCTTTCTCGGCCTATGCTCTCTTTTCTCACTGTTTTGGGGTGCATGAATTGGCTGTGGTGTGGACAGTCTGGCTGGGGAATGGGGTGTGTTCATGTGTGCACGTGGGTGTACATGTGTATACATGTACACCCCACGGTTTGGGGTGTGTGACAAGGTGTGTACACCCCACGATTGGGGTGCGTGATGGTATAGGTGTAGGTTGAACAGCCAAGGAGTGGGGTGTGGACAGTGGGGTGGTGTGTGTGTAGGTGCATGCATGAGTGTGTAGTGGAAAAATGATGGTGTGTGAATGGATGCATGTGTTTGCATGAACACCCTACAGTTTGGGGTGTGACACTGTGCACCCCACTGCTGGGGTGCAAGATAAAGCTATACACCCCACTAATGGCTGTGGGGTGTACCATGGGTGAGTGGGTGAATGAATATGGATACATGCATGAATATGCATGTGCACCCCACAATTTGGGGTGCGTGATAAGACGTGTATGACAACAGGGTGCACACAACAGTGGGGTGTTGTGTGCACAAATCAGCGGGGTGTACACAACAGTGGGGTGTTGTGTACACCTCACAGTGGGGTTTGCTTAGCTGTGTGGTGGTCATATAATGTGGGTGTGTAAATAAAATGAAATAAAAAAAGGAAAGTGTATGGACATTCTAAATGCTAATGGTGGTCTTATATAAAGGCCCAATAAGAACCATTGAGGGCCCAACACACCTTGTATAATAAGGGCCCATAACACATAATTGTGTCTTGTAAATGGATTAGATAAGGGCCCAATAAAGACCCAATCCAAAGGGGTATAACTTGAAACCCAAAAACAAAACATAAAATATAAAGTGGATTTATGGATTTAAGCCCAATAAGGATCCACACAAAGAGAGTACTTAGGTGAGTATAGACTTGATAAATGGGGCCATAACAAGTAAATAATTTCATGAAAATGGGCTTACATATTTCAATCCAACTAGAGTCTAACAAATGATACAAACTCATACAAATCAACTTAAGATTTAATGCTAAACCTTACCCTAATATTCAAGATTTAAACCCTCATCAGGTAATCGGAAAATCACGGGAGACGCGTTAGGATCTCGGAGTCGTCACACGGGTCGCGATAGTTCAGGTAAGTACACTTGCCCCAAAGCTAGTGTACGAAAGTAATCTAGTAAGAACATTGCATGTAATTCATTTTCGATCATTGATATTTGTTGATTGCCATTGCTGATGTTCCTATCTTGTTGTTTCCTTGGAATGTGTGTTTTCGACGTGTGTGGGTCGATGTGATACTTGAGGCCTGTGTCCCTCTTGTATCAAGCTGTGCTAGTGCCGTAACATTGCCCGGGAAGAGCCAGTGTCCTCTTTCCGTACGCTCGGAGGCCTGTGTCCCTCTGATGCTGCGCGAGTGTTGCGACATTGCCCGGAAAGAGCCAGCGTCCTCTTTCTGTATGCTGTTATGTGACCACTTACTGCCTCGCTTATTTTCTTAGAACACATATGTTTTCGATTGATATCTGATAGTATGTTTAACATGCACCTTTATCTTGTTATATTGTCTGCCTTTAAATTTTCGCATGATATTTAGATTGCTTCATTCGATGTTCATGAATTACTGTTATTCTCTTCTGGCATTACTTTCATTTTTCTCTCAGTTGCTCACCGTCTAGTTTGTGACGGTGGGTGTAGATTCGTTAGATTATTTGAAGGGTAAAGAAACTCTGTTAGAAGGTTTTGTGAAGGCCTGCGGCTGGATTAGAGCACCTTAGCCTAGGTTATGGTGGATTACTGACCGTAAGTTGATTTATATATATACAATTCATTTGATTGATTTTGGGATCATAGGTATAAAATATCATGTACAACTTTAGTTGGTTTTCGTTTGACGTACATGAATATTCGGGGTTTCCACATTTATATAGATTTCCTGATTTTCGTTTGATTGAGTTATTTCCCAATAACTGTTTAGTTTTTCCGCTG
The DNA here is from genome assembly GCA_039657345.1 of Stephania japonica. Taxonomy (NCBI): domain Eukaryota; kingdom Viridiplantae; phylum Streptophyta; class Magnoliopsida; order Ranunculales; family Menispermaceae; genus Stephania; species Stephania japonica. The sequence goes on from CM077559.1 coordinate 43,062,039, forward strand.
CGTATAATTGCAATAACTCTTTCATAAACTATTAAATTGATTAATTGGAGGCTGACTAGGCTCGTCAGGCTCGTCGAGTACCGACTCGGAACCTGCACGGGACTAGGCCGGGCGTACCCAAATGCATTGGGAATTTGGGGCCGTCACAAGTAACTTGAAGTATTCCGATTTATGCTTTCCATTTAAGAGCGGGTTGGTATGTTAGGCCTGGTTACACCACAGAATCATACGTCAATCAATGTGTGAGTTATGTGGACCGTAGTCTTTGATGATAGGAGTGTACATCTCTCTTATCCAAATTCCAAATCAAAAATACAAGTCACTGGTACAGTTGCAATTGACCAATGAACTTGCATCCGTTTATGTATTGTTTATATTATTCCAATGTTCTAGTAGATACATTTGAATTCATGTTGTTATACATTGTTCCTTGATATTAAATTGAAAAATTGATGATCTAATAAGAGTCATTTACTGAGCATGTAGGAGCTCACTCATCTTAAAATTTTCGGGTTATGGACGTGCGATTCAACTCAAGAATGGAGAAGATTAGGAGTTTAATATCTTCTCTACAATATATTGAGTTTCCCGATATTGTATATATTATGTTGAATTATGATTTTGTAATAATCAGGGTTGGGATATGATTTTAATCCTGAAGTTTTATGCCAGTTTTATATATCTGGGACTTGTCGAAAAAGTTTTAATTTTCGTTGTGTTTTGATTTAATTGTTATTTGATTATCAAGATATAAATGTTGTTACCATGAACAGGATTAAAGATTATTGGCTCTAGTTAGGCCTGATTTGGTTTACCGGGGCTTAACTAGGGTTTCAGGCCGAATATTGTCGTAATTGGGAAATGAGATGCTACAGTTGATATAAGAGGCAAAGTTTTATGTAAAGCCCAATTGTATCACTTATGAATTGGATTCGAATTAATTGATAACTCTGATACAGTTGGTATCAGAGGCAAGGTTTTTAGAGAGCTTGGTCTCACTATTCTGGGATTGATTAGAATCAATGAGTAGTTATGATACAGCGGGTATCAGAGACTGAGTTTATCACTTTCGAGATTTGAAGCTTCAAGTCATTACCTGTACATTAAATGGAAGTCTATGAATCACTAACTTGGAGATTGGTTATCAAGTTAGGGATAACCTATGACTAAATAAATGGTTTTATCGATGTTTTGGGGGTTAATGAAAAATAAAAGCTTGAGTTATGGTATTTGTTGAGTTTTATTATATCTATGCGATAGATATAGCTGTCCTGTCTTACCTATATATCGTTTTGATTGTCTTATTTCCCATCTATGACTTGGTGAGCTAAAGAGTATTGATGATGAGTGTAACAACCCGAATTTAATTCGCCGTCATTTATGATGTATTGCAGACGTGGCAGACAGCTCAAACACTCATGGGACCTGCATCTAGGCTAAAACGTGCCTGGAGTTAGGTAAATAGTTATTTTGTGAGCTGATTTGTCTAATTTTGCGATGTTTATGTTCAAATAGGTTACATGACATCGTGATGTGTAATTATATTTCCATTAACGTGTGAGGTTGTGTGTTAGGTATTCGTCTCGATATGCGTGTCAATGCAAGTACTAGGTAGGTTAAAAGATGAAATATTACCCAAGGGAAATAATACACACATGAAATGAATTAAATGAATTAAATAATTATTTTGGAATGCCTATATGGGGTTTAGTATCATGGTAGTACACGTAGGTCACGTGTTGAGACGCGAAACGGGTACAGAAATGACCTTTGGGGACTTTAAATGATGTAAAACCAAAGAGAGTCCACAAGTGTGTCATGTAATGAGTTAGTTAGGCTGGAAAATGAACAAATAATTGGTCAAAAGTGAACCATAAGATGTGCATAAGGATGGGTGTGTTGTGGAGATGAAAACCAAAGTATAAAAACTCATTTTTGACTTTTTCAACACACTTTTCTCTTACTCTCTCACTCAAATCCGAAAATCAATAGTGTTGGGGAGGGTTTAATGCATTTTTTGTGGTGAATTGAAGGACTTGGAGTGGTGAAATCATCAAAACAAGGTTAGATCTCTCATCCCCTCCACTTTCTCTTCAATTTGGTGGTATTTTTGGGCATGAAATGTTGAATCCGAGATTTGGATGTGTCATTGCTTTTGTTGGGATTTTGGTGAGGTTTTGGTGTTGTTGTATTTTTGATTGGTAGTGTTATGATTGTTGATTGTTGATGAAGAAAAAAAGAAGAAATAATAAAAAAACAGAAATGCATTGGCGTCTCTGTTAAGGGGGTGAGGGGGCAGGGCACACACTCAGGTGTGTGCACCCCCCTGGGGTTCCGAACGCGCTGGGTCGGGTCGGACCCGGTTCAGGTGGCCCACCCCATATTAATTAAATAATATATTTTTAATATTTATTTAAATAAATTAAAAACAGTTTTAAATATAGTAAAATATAGAAAATATGGAAAATGGCTAGAAAATTATGGAAAAACTTAGAAAAAATTTGAGAAATTAGAAAAATGATTGATAAATGACTTTCAGGACTTTTTCAGGATTTTGACGAGATGTTGTCGAGGCTTTTACCATGTAAAGCGTAAAATTTATATAATATATTCAATTGAAGCTAAATCAATTATAAATGGAAATAGTTCATTTCGGGCTGTATTTTGAATATCGAGGATTTGGAGGAGCCGGACCAAGGTTTATTTAGCGGGACGCGGAGTGCGATTTGAGGTGTGTAGTATCTCAACTAAAATTACTTGAGTATTTACTTTTTGGCATTTTGAATTCAATTTCTTTCATTTCAATATTCTACTCCGGTTGTGGTTTTATGGCTGGACATTGAGCTCGGTTCCCTCTGTTCGATTCTAGTGTGTACGTCCACTACACCATAACATGTTGTTAATGATCGATCTCGGTGAATAGAATGACCTGAGTGTCACGTCATGCAACGTGTCGGTGCACCGTAGGTGTAATGTCGGCCATCGAGCAGATCCAGATACTACCTGCTTGAGTCGGACTCGCCAGCAGTATTTTATGGAAGAGTCCGAATTATGGTGGTAGTCTGACCCTAAGGGCTAGGAACACACTTTGAGCTTTCATTATTATCTATTCATGCGATGAGCGCAGTTGCCTGTATTTATTTTCGCATGTTTATTTAATAGCTTTATTTAAATTCTAGTATTTACTTTCGGTATTGCTCACTTAATTTCCTTGGAATACTCACTCTAGACTCGTCATCTACCTTTTGTGATGACTTGAGTGCAGATCCTAATACAAGCAGGGGTAAAGGTAAGCTTCCAGAGTACCACTGATCAGAGATAGATTGCCTGACTTGCATGCTTGTATTATATATTTTGTTTTTATTTTGGGTTTGGGTATTGTGAGATACTTTGAGATACTATGTACATTGATCTTTTTGTGACTTAAGAGGTATTTATGATTATATATGGGTTTTTCACACTAGGTTTATGGTTTATTTCACACATTTATAGTATTATTATCTGAGTAAATGTGTTAGTAAGGCTTCCATTGTGTTCATTTGAGGATTATATGATGACTCAACATATGATTTGATTTCAATATAACTAAATGAATAAATTGACAATTAATAAGGTTTAGAAAGATAAAATGGAGGATATAATCCAATGCAGAGCACAGCTGTTGCTGTTAAGACAAACTGTAGGTCCACATTGGCCCCTATGGCGGTCTGTAGAACAATAATGAGATGGTTTGTATCCATCAATATCTCATGATTTGAGAAAATATTTAGAATTAGGGTTTGTAGCCTAAATCCTAATTATATATATAGAAAGAAGAAGAGTTTACAGATAACTTGTAACGGCCCAAATTAATTTAATTGAGTATTAGTGTTAATCACGATGATTAGCGATTAATTCGGGCGTTACGTGGATAGCTGGGAGACTCAGATATGGGAACCTAGATTATATTTATGCTATTTGTGCATGGTGTGATGACTAATATTGCGATGTGGGATATATTAATTATGTTTATGTATATAAACATCGCATGTGTGAATGTTAATATCGGGCAAGGTCACAAGTCGGGTATATGTCCCGAAATGCATGTTAGGGACCGGCTACCGGGTACCAGGTATCGGGTAGCCGAGGTACGGGACATGGTTTATCGGGTAGCTGAAAGCTAGTGTGACCTTGCATATGAATTTTTATGAATTATTTGGTGGTCAAGCCTAATGTGTGTGAGCCAAATCAAAGTATTAATTCATTTCTTAAGATTGTAGCTAGGAAAATCAGGGTGTATAGGATGATCCTCGAGATGCATAACAGAGTGAAACGAAGACTGTAGTGTCATGATAAGGTGTCAAGAACTGGAGTGACACAGGGTGATCAGTGACCATTAGATTGTCCTCAGGATGCATGCACACATCAGATTAGATTAACCACCTATAAATATACACTTGATCGATGAATGCATGCAAAAAAACAAACTTCCAAACAATTTTCAAGGATCAATGAGAGATCCAGTGTTGGAGAGTATGAAATCCGAGCTTGAAGAGTGAATTGTGGGCATTCAACAACATATTCAAGGTAATTTATCCCTTTTAAATATGAATTTTTGATAAAAAAAAAAATGGTTTTTGTGGATTGTGGATAAAACGAATTTTTAGAGGATTTCATCACTGTTTTTGTTGAATTTGGTGTTCTTGAGGTTGGTTTTGATGAATCGTGTCAATTAGAATCAAATTTATGGAAAATTGGGGTGAATTTAGTGATTTTGGATTTTAAAACATACACATTTTGATTCTCGGTTTTGAGTGAAAACCTTGTTTAATTGGTGTTTTGGATAGTAATTTGATGCTATTGGAGTGTGTGTATTGTTTGTATGATGAATTGAAGTGTTGAAAATAAGAAAAACCCAGAATCACTTTCTGAAATTTCTAGACAGAGCACACCTAGCGCGATAGGTGATGAACACTAACGCGCTAAGCACGCTGGGGAAAATGAAGATTTTCGTGCATGAACAGTGCACGAAGAACAATTAGCGCGCTAATTACCCAACCTAGCACGCTAATACTAGAACCACAAAATTTATAAAAATGTAATTTAACCTAATTGATAACCAACCCACTTAATTAACCAATAAACACCAAAAATAGGTCTCAGGACTTCAAGGATTGGGAACCATAGCTCGGGCATCGGGAGCTAGGTGGGACGGATTGACGGGCCTGGGAAGTCGGAGTGCGTGTTTTCAGGTGCGTAAAACCCTTGAGAATATTACACTTTAATGCATGCGTGGTTTGTTCATGTAAACGAGTGTTTGTTCATTTATTATTTATCGCATTTCTACTTATTGGATTGCCATGTTTATGCACTGTGATCATGTGCTGGTCAGTGTTTGATTTGTTTACATGGTCGAAGGTTAATCGAGATGGTCGTGTTACAGATTTGAGCAGGCTAGATTGTAGCGCATGTACTGGGCTCAACCGGTGAATAGCTAGCTACCCACGTAGTGGGGTGCATGTGTCTGGTGGGTTGTGATGTATTCCCGGTCACCGTTAGTAGTTCGAGTGTGATCTATACTTGATGTGCTCAGCTGGGGCATCCGTATCTACAAAGTATGATCTAGTTTTATTAGACTCTGTCACACCTCTATCTAATTTTAAATTGATATCGTCGTTGAACCGGATTTCTTAAATGATGTGTTACTTTCACTATGTGTAATCGATAGGTTTGTTGTGATTATTGTTTGCTACCAGCCATGGGAATATGATTCCTATTGCTAGGATCATATTCACATGTCTCGCAGGTTACTATGGTTTTCATGATTATCGTGTAGACTTCTCTTGGGAATTTACTCACTGGACTCATTGTTGTATGTGTTGGGTAACTGAGCGCAGATCCCGGTACGAGCAAGAGCAAGAGAAAAGAGGTACTAGGCGACTATCTCTGAGGCCATTGTTGCTGACAACTTGTGTTTGGACTATCTAGTATATATATTTTGTTTTGTTGGGTTTTAGGGACTTTAGAACTTTATCACATGTATATGAATTTTTTTTACTTCATCTCAGTTATATACATGGTGTTTATTTCTGGGTTTTCCACTACTTGGGTTTAATAAATTTTCATAATATACACATTAAAGGCTTCCACTATGATTAACTAACCTACTAGATGTTTAGGAGAATTTAACAATTTAATATAGTAGGATTAGTTAAACACAACGTCACTTTACAGAGCTGCAAACTTGGCAGCAGTGATGACGTGTCCAGTGACGTGACATGCACAGCTGGGCTTACGAGCAGAGAGCGTGGGTCACGAGACGACCTCCAAAAATTGGAGCCGTCACATAACTCTCCTGTAGAATAGTCTCTAATGGTCTTTATTCTCATTGATATTATTTGAGTAATAACAGTCAGTGTATAAGAAATGATTAATCCTGGATTTAGAGACATATATCAGGAGAAGTGACACTAAGAAGAAAACAAAACATTGAATGACCTTTGGTGAAACTCAAGGTTAATGATTCACTTTAAGTAGTATATATACTAATATTAAGACTAGTTAAAAAGGATTAAAAGTCATTCTATGGAAAAATTGGTGATGGATAAAAACCTAGTTAAGGTTAGAAAACTACTAGTTATTCATACTTCATGAGTGATTATAGGGTCTAAGATTCAAGATATGGTATTAATCCATATTGGAATAGTGAAAGAAGCCTGTCAGTTTAGTTATGGGGTAACTGAACTTACTAAAAGTAAAGTAAAATATGAAAAAGGCTTATTAGTATTGTTGTGGTATAACCGCACTCACTAATAGAGAAATAAAAGAAGGGTAATGTTGTGATAGAGTCACATATAGGGAAACGAAACATGAGATTATCAGATTGATGAGTAGATCAATGTTGGGATATTAAGTAAATGATTTTAATGATGAAATAACACTAAAGGTGAATATTCACAGTAAGATATGAGAGTTGAAGGATTATAGAAAATCTGCGTTGTTAGTCAACTCTATTTTGTCAGTTTGCACTTCTATCACTTTTATTATAATTTAAAATGAAGAGTTAAAGTTGAAAATTTCTATAGTTTGAGAAAAATGTGGTACTGAGCTAGTGAAAGGTCTTAGTCTGATCTTTTAGACTAATACAGTCTAAATTAGTGATAATGAGTTGCCAATAAATCTAAGGATTTAGGAATCTAAAGAATAATGTATGATACTGGATATGAATAGAGGAGGCAATATATCAAGAGATTGGTATTCACTACTACTCTTAATGAAAGATTTTAAAAGTCTCTAAGTTTCTACGAATGGTGACTCGTAGAAATACAATTATCACTCGAAATTTAAATGGTTTAGGTTCATGTAAAATAGTTGTAAATCCTTAATGAAAATTCAAGCTTGATAAACAAAAATTGTGATGCCAAGGTTTCAAGAGGTTTGTTTATCAGAGTTGCTTGAGATTTTACCACAATTTGAATTAAAAAATTTATCAATTACTTGATTTTCGATACCAAACCAATTATCAATTTCATTTTACTTCAAGGTATTATAGGAATTGTTTGAGTCTGAGAACTCAACTTGAGTGATGAGTTAAACTAAATTATGAATGAATATTCATTTCCCAAAATTGACAACTCATGTGGTTAACTAAATGAAACCACTAGTTCTTACGAGTTGATTAAGAATTGGTTATCATTGAGTTAAGATTGGAATTAGATAATATAATGTCAAGTCGTAGCTTGAAAATGTGAGGGATTATGATGAAAACCATTAAAAATCAATGGAGTTATGCTATGTTCATGAATAAAAAAAATGTAGAGTTGTTGAACTCTATTAAAAAGAGTTGAAGACTTAGCAAAGGCACAATCATTATCTTAGAGTTACATGAACTTTAATGATAAATTGTTGTATATAAGAGATTGTAAGTGCAAAGACTAAGCTTCCAATATAAATCACTAAGATATGTATTGAATTTTAATTACGAATCAAAAGATTTGACTAAGATTAAGAAAATTGGAGTATCGTCATATATTCAACAAAGAATTAGAAAAGTAGTGTTATGTTGAAATGATTGAATAATACAAACAATATATAAAGAGAGTTGTAGTATCATTGTATTGTATATTAATTGAACCAAGAATGAAACTTGAGGTAAGTCATAAATAATACAAGGATGCCCTGGGAAAGAATTGAAATGTAATTTAAATACAATAATTGTCTGTTTATACTTAGATTATGGAAAAGTTAGAGATTTATCCTAATACTTTTATCCATGTAGTTGTCTGTTGACACAACGAGGCAAGAGATTGTAGTTTATACATTTGATATAGTTCAAGGAGAACTATTATGAAATAATTGTGTTGGTAAGAGCACCACACAATTTAAGGCGTCACTTGTAAAGTAAAAGCATATGAGGTATTTCAAACGATGGATAGAATGAATTGCAGATAAATTCTAGAGTTGAGACGTAGTTGTTATAAGTTAGGGATTGAATGCCAACTTAGTATGAATCTATTCAATTAGATAGGTTATGTAAGTTCATTCATCTATCATAAGGTTTGAAGTATAGATATACCGAAAGGAAAAGGTTTTGGGAGTCTTTTAGTCATTCTTAAGATTAGAAAATCTTATAAGAATCATTAGAAGACACGTGAGAAGTATGGAAACCAATAAGTTGGGGTAACGTGATTGGGGAACCTTCAAGCTATGAGAGTTTGAAAAGTATAATTCTTGTCAGAGTGAAAGAAATTAAAGGTGAAATGAGTAACTTAAAAACTTTGAAGATAATGAATTCACTATAAGGAATCACCCATACAAAGTGATTAATGTTGTTAATGCTTTGAAAAGAGAAAGGGACATGAAGTGTAATTATAATAAGAACTTCTCAGTACTATCTCTTGAGAGTGAAATGTGTAATAGTGATGAATAAATGAAGTCCTGTACAGAAATATCATTAATTGAGTTGTTGGAATTGATAACTACAAATCTATTTCTTTAAAGTTCAGATGGAGACTAAACCAGTGTTTGATTAGATGGGTGATGAGATGGTTAAAAAGTCTACTTAGAACTACTTAATGTGTTAGGATTTGATTATTAATGGGTAGTATCCAGATTAAAATATCTAATGAGATTCTGATGGACGTATTAGATTCTGAAATGAAAACTTAGTTCAAGTAGTATGATAGGCAAGAATCATTTCAAGAATTTCATAGATCTCTTTATATTGTTTATACAAGCAATGTCATATCGTATTAGAGTATATAAGATGAAGAGTATGGATTGTCTGAGATAATAATAAATATTGTTGAAATTATAAAGAGATATGAGATTTATTCAGTAAGTTGAGACTGAATAATAAAACTTAAAGAGTTATGTAAATTCTTGTTTATACCTTATAAAAGAAAAGAAATATAATTGTAGATTAGTTGATGTGATTTAGGCGTCAATACAATGATAAATGTGAATTATAGTTGATAGATTGATCAAATTTGCAAATTCTTATCAGTAAAAATATGAATTATTCTTGAATGGATTGAGCAATATATATATATATATAGAAGATGTGAGATGGTACGATAATTAAATTTTTTCAGATAGAGATCTGAGACTTACTTCCAATGAAGGAAGAAGTCATTGACTAAGTTGAAAACCATTTTCAATCTCAATACAATATATTTTCCTTAGTGACTAAGTTGCTAATCTCGATTCAAAATAACATGATTTGAGTTTGTGTCTCATCATGTTTAATCACTAAAAGAATAGACTTCTCTGTATAAGTTTCTTTAAAATGTTGTATCCTCAATCTTATCCTACCATAAAGGTAAGGAATAAGGATTGGAGATATTTGTATTAGAATGAATGAGGTAGTAAAGAACTACATGGAAAAAATAAGACATACAAAGTAATATATAACTACAACCTTAGAAAGAATTGAACATTATGAAGTAAGATACTATAGGTTGTAGTTCATAGGTTGACAAAATCTACAAGTTTCAAGCAAGTATCAAAATGAGGTTGTTAAGAATGTTGTATAGTCGACCTTGCCACTCACCGGTGGGAGGGATGGAAGTAGGAGACACAACATATATCGATCTTATTGTTCATTGGTATGGGACAGTGGTAGGAGACACAATAATTGTCGGCCTTGACGTCCATTCATATGATAGAAATAGGAGACACTATATTGTTTGATGCTTGAATTGGTTTGTCAACATATGGTGGCAACACTATTGAGGTAAAGAGATAAGTAGAAAAATGTCATAGGTTAATGGAGTCATGGTGTTCTCATTTACTAAATCGAAAGGGAAGAATGAAACGATAGTTCAGTTACGTTTATTTTTAAACTAAAGTTGAAAAAAAGCTTTGTTCTAGGGGTATGGTAGCGTAACCACATACATTAGACAAGCAAAAGAAGAGATATCCTAGGAACATGAGTTATAATAGAAAAGCAAATCCCATTTCTCTTCAAAACTATTGGTGACTTGTATATTTCCTTTAATTTCGAGGATGAAATTGCCTTAAATTGGGGAGGCTATAACGACCTGTTACCTTAAACACATGATTAGTATTAATTCGAGTTAGGCTCGTTATAAGTCTAGCTTATTGTGATTAGTGTGTGCATGGATTTGCGCGATGATTGGCGTTTGTTTGGAATGTATTAGTAATTATGGATGGCAATAATGGGATTAATTAGCCTATAAATGAATAATTGGATAAATGATGGGATGCCTAATACCATGTGGGGGTCAAGGATGACACACATGAGTCGCAGAGTAGCATATACGCTCGAGGGTGCTCGTTGGTGTGTATTATGTAATTGTAGACGTAACTATAGGCGTATGTATATATTTAAATATATTGTTGTGTATATATATATATATGAATATATATTGAAAATGAAAATAATAAATAAATTATGGGACATTAGACACCGTGAATGGGTCACGAGTGGACACGCGTGGGTCGTGAGTATGTGTGCACGCTCCAGTGAGCTCAGTGGCGCACACGAGAATTAGGGAATGGTGATTAAATGAGGATGTATATATATATTAAGTTATATACATAAATATGGGAAATTCTACAATGGAGACCAAATATATAACCATGCTATGGGGACCCCTCAAAATGTATTGTGAATTAAATGTTTTGTACATTTATGTTGTCTCGATTAATGTGTTGGATTTAAATCCAATAAATCTAAATAGTGTACCTATGGCATATGTATATATTTGGTTCTCATGGTAGAAGACCCTATAAATATATATATATATATATATAATATATAAATCGAATGGATAATATTAAAGGAATCTCGAGATGATGCAATGCATATCTCAATGCACCTCTCTTTTACTTCTTATGGACACTCATTTTTCTTCATACTTTCATTTTTAGAGTCTTATTGTTATTCATGCACCATTTACAGCTTTCTTTCTATCCACATGAATTTAGACTGTTTTATTCATTTTGAAATATTGTTTAGATCCTAATAGTTTTTACTTGTCCAGACTCGTCATTCTTGTGATTGACGGAGTATAAACCTGCAGTTGAGCAAGGGAAAGGCACCGGTACTACAAGATTTATTTTGAGGACATTAGAATGGCCCTCCCTTCTCACTTTTGTAGGGTTTTTCTTATTATTGCATGACTTTTCTATATGATGTTTATCACTTTTGGGATATTTTGGGTTCTAAAATGTACTGATACATGCATATGGATTTCATTTACACTCTCTTAACTTGATATACATATTGTTTGTATATATGCAGGGTTCCACACTATAGGTTGTCCCGACTTTTTTATATTGAGTTATTAAATTTGTTTAAGTTAAATTCCATAGCTTAGCTTGTAAAATTTGCAACTTTTAAATAACTCCACTTATAATCATTAAATGACTTAAAATAATAGAGAGGACGGCTGACTAGGCTTACGTTGACCTCACAAAGGTTGACTCAAGGTCCATGTAGGCTTAGGTAGGGCAGGGCCCAGTTTATGGGAAATTGAGGCCGTTATATGCTCAATTGTGGTTGTAAAACTAATTTTCGTCAAATTGGGGTTTTGAAATCATAAATGTTAAATGCATGCTTAATCTGATAATTGATGAAATTCGTTGATGTATATAATCTAGATGTTGTTGTTCTTGATGGAGTATCACTTCAGGATCGTTCAGCGTAAGGTTCGCTACGAACCAGAGTCGAAAACCCAATCAAAATACCTAAAATTCACGTAGTGCACCAGCTTTGTCCCGAGCTTAATGTTGTTACGGAGTCGTGCGTGTTAATGCACTGCGCCAAGGCAGCAAGGCACAGCCCCAACCTGCATCGTGGCCAAATAGGCACAGTGCCATGATGGCACCATGAACTGGGTTAGGGCCTGGTCAAGGACCTTGACGTCATAACGACGCCAAGACCCCTAAAACACCAAAATTTAATAATTTTAACTTACGTCATTGCGACTAAGTTTAACCAACCCAAAAACATACTAAACACATAAAATGGACTTCAGGGGACTGACAGACCTTAACTTAGGTCATTGGGAATCTGATGTGTGACGAACCTAGTTTCAAAACCTAAACTGGGCCCAGCCCGGCCTAGACTTATATGGACCCCCGAGCCACTCTCGCAGAGTCGATGCTAGCCTAGTCAGCCTTCTTTACCCTATACCATTAATTAAACAATTTAAATGTGAGTTATTCAAGTTAGTGAATTATCGAAGTAAAACGGAAGCAAATTAAACTCAAACTAAATGAAATAACCCTAAGACACACGTTATGATAACCTAGAATGTTGAAACCCTACATATGTATACATCCAAAAGTATAACAAGTCAAAAGTGAGTCAAACATCTCGTATACTTGTCCCAAGATCTTACAGTGCCCATAAAACCAATGTATTCAAAATCATATAAATACATAGTACAAAGAACCTGCACTGTAGGCAATAAAAGGTCATCTAGCTGTCCTCAAAGTCAATCGCCTATTTTCAGACATTTTCCCATGTCAATATTGCAGTATAATAAGGCTGCACCCACTGTCATAAAAAAGATGAAAAGTACAAAGAATAATAGTAATAACCAAATGGAGTCTCAATATTTCAAATGCCAAATAAACGGCCAAACGAGTATCATGCATGAATATCACAAAGATAATACAAGACAACATGATAATAAATCAGTGAGATATCAACGATAAATGAGTGCAAGAGCACAAAGCAAAAAAGGCATCTAAGTGTTCCAAGTCCATAAGGTTGCCATACAAATTTCACAACCTGACTTCCTAGACATATTCTGGACCTAAACAAACCACTTCATACAGCTTAGGATGAGTCACGTTATCATAGCCCACACTTAGTTCAACTTACAGTCAGACTACCAATCATAAACTGCGGGTTTAGGCATGTCCAAAATATGTGTTGTCACAGTGGTGAAAGAGATCACAAAGCAGTCTCACCGCACCCATGACCAACGTATCGCTCACTTAGACCCAAAAGACCACTCCTTAAGGAATCCAAGGAAAACAAAACCGATAATCCACTAAGGATAGATATTACAAACGGAATTCAAGCAATCATATTTCACAAAGAAATACGACTCAACAAGGATAACAAACAAGTAAATACATAATTGAAATAACAATGTGAAACCCCACACTCGCAGCTCTCACACGTCACTAAACCGATCTTGTACGCTAGTCACCAGTCCACTAAGCACCTAATATTAATTCGGATCCAATTTAGTCGTGTTAGAGTCTTATTTTGCATTTTATTGTAATTTTTTGATAATTTTCTTCATTTTCCAAACATTACCCATTTCCACTATTTTGGGTCAATTCCTCGAGTATTAGATTATATTCGGACCCATTTGGATACCCGATATAAGTCCCGAAGTTTTTGAAAATTTTCAAATTTTATGGCCTATGAACAGTGTCACACCGTGGGTGGCGTCATGGGTTGTAACCCCTTACGACACCTATCACGATGCCCCAAAGCGTCTCTACCCTGGACGTCGTGACTGACGCCGTGCGGTTTTACACCTAATGGTGCCACTGGCAGTGCCCTGCGCAGAATGTGAAATCTGGGGTTTTTGCAACCCCACCTCGCGTAGTCGTGTTTTGTGCCTATCCCAACTTTGTAGGGACCTCGATACCCACTCAAAACCGCTATCAAAACACCAAAAATAATTCAACCGCCGATCCGAAACTTGAACGAAAACACACAAAAATGATGCCAAAATGATGAGAATTGAACGGAGAGTCAGGATCTCACCTCCATTTTCGGCGTTGTGCGCTCCCTTGGCGTAGATCCTTGCTCAAAATCGCCAAAACCCTATCACCTTATCATTTCCTTCGTGAGATGGGAGAGAGAAGATAAAGAAATGAGAGAGATGAGTGTTGACTCAACTATTTCCAGTGGGACTCCCATGTTTTCTAACATATGTATCTCAAAGATGATCCAAGGGCTCTTATTCATACCAACTCTCAACCACTTATGACTTACTTATGTGACTTCCCCCTTGTTCTCATCTCATTTGCACCAATAATTGAGTTAACTCGGGCGTTTTTATGCCCGGCATGCACCACGACTCGCACTTCTGCGCGCGAATGGAAATACTAACAACCCGAACATATTCCCTAATTAATTAATTATCGTATATTATTTTTCAGTCATCCACGAAAATCGTTTCCTAGACCCATATATCCGTATTTCGTCTGCCTGATGTTGTTCAACATATTTTCCTAGGTGAACCTTACTCGTAAGTTGACATCACCGTCCTATCACACTATCACGAGTATAAATAGGTAATACACATCATCACATAGACATAGCATATTTTTCGGGTCGTTACACGATGAAAATCGAAGCACGTGTTTGAGGTATGTAAAACATTGAAATACTTCAATAGAATTCATGGCATGGTTTTGTCGATATTGGATTACATGTGTGACTGTTAGTGGGCACAAACGGGTTTTCACTCTAGCTCCAATTGTGTATATATTGGTTGTGGCTTAATCACTTGAACGGGTTTGCTTGTTTTAGTGCTCGTGTTGACGACTATAGGACATACCTACGACTAAAGGGATTCACCCGTTAATTGTAGTTAGGGTTTAGCAACTGTAAGCCTACAAATATATACATTGTTCCTATCCTGTTTTATCAATATATTAACTTGTTTAGGTTGGGGTTTTCTCATACTATTTCGGGTGTTTCTTACAGCTTTATTTAAATTTGAGCCTGTTTGTTTAATGTTGTTTTTGAAGTATTTTGTGATGTATGCATTTCCTGCTGCTATTTTTGCATGTCTTATGTCGCCTACATTCATGGGAGTATGACTTATTGTTGCCAGATGTTATACTTGCTTGTCTCCTAATTTATCAATTTTATTCATGAATATTGTATGGACTTCTCTTGAGATTTTATTCACTAGACTCGGCACTGTATTTGTTGGGTGACCAAGTGCAAATCCTTCGACAAACAGGAGTACGGGTAAGGAGGCGTTGGGCAACTACCTCTGAGATTGTAGCGATGCTAGCTCATGTTTGATTATAGTATATAAATATATATATATATATATATATATATATATATTTACGTTTTGATAGGTTTGGGGAACTATAGAACACTGAATATATGTATATGGATTTTTGTTTTATTATTCACCTTAGTATAAACATGGTATTTTTTGTCGGGTTTTCCACTACTTAGGATTGTTATAATCTGTATAAAATACTCACATATAACAACTTCCGCTGTAAAATAATAAATTTAATATTTTAACTCGAATAAACCGACTGTAAATTGCACAAGTAATTAGATAGGTTGGGTTGTCATCGACAAGCAGGCCACGACGGGGCATGGCTAGGTGGCGTGTTCGACAATGTAGTAGTGCCCGATTTGCCTTCAGATTTGGGGTTGCCACAGTTTGGTATCAGAGTGAGGTTTGATGGTGCCTCAGAAAAAAAATTAGAAAAAATTGAATAAAACTTAACAAACAAGGCCTTAGATGTGGAAACCCGAAGATCCTGACTCAGAACCCTAGTTGGGAAGTAAACTTAAGTTGGTAGCAATAGGGATTATATACGTGTAATGTTTTGATTGTTTATATTATATACATGTATATTGAAGACGATCCAGCATGTGCTATTTGATCAAAATGGACAAACGGTAAGATCTTGACAAACGTTTAGATGACCCACGTGATGCAGTACACTGAACCAAAGTAGAAATTGTTCGGAGTTATGCGATAAGTTTCTTCAAGAGAACATATGCAACAACAACCACCCACTTTTAATAGAGCGATGCCAACTAAGTGGAGTACGAGGACTGAAGGGAAAGGAACAAAGGAGCAGAGTGCAGATGAGTCTTCTACGACAAGTACATTTTGATCAAGATTTAGCTGAGGCTGAGAGAGGTCTCTATTACACCTGAGACAGGGTAACCGAATGGTGGTACAGTATATGAAGAAGTTTTGGTACCTATAGTAGTTCACCGTGGACGTGGCCAACATAAAGCTACTATAGACTCATTTTTCGTCAGAGAACTCGTACTAGTGATTACCATAGCCTACTTGCACACATTTACCATTGCTGAGGAATAGCCAGAGTAGAGCTCTAGGTCGAAAAGACATAGAGAGCAATACGAAAAATAGGACAAACAGTATAGTTGAGGTCGTAGAGACGACGACAGATAGATAGAGTTTATGCAGTACCAACATTTTTAGTGCCATAACAAGGATAGACTCAAGATCAGAGAGGTTGAGGAAAGGGATCTTGGGATTAAAGTTATGGCCAAGGGTCAGGTAGTGATCAGGTAAGGCCAAAACGTAGGGTTAGATGTGTCTAATGTAGATTAGAGAATTTTTTTGCTAAGATCGGTGACATCTATGATAGCGACATTGGTGCACTTGAGGGCGTGTGCACGTTGTAACTTAGTTAGGCCAGGTGAAGCCCAAAAACACGCTCAGGACACGTAGTTTAGTTAAAGTTATGCATGCATGGTGTGTTATGTCTATTATGTTGTGATACATGATAGGAAAGGTTTTAGCGTTACCTGGTGATAGGTAACTGGGTTAGGGTAACTTGGGCACGACATCGGACTAAGGTGTAGGTTGCGGAGGTGTCGAGGAGCATGACGGATCATGATCACCTCAACGCCATGCGCTATGTCTCAATGTAACATTACGTCCCCTGTGATAGGTACAAGAATAGTAGGGTGTTCAATGGACCGTTGAGTAATGCTATCAGGGTGTAAAGTGTGGTCATGCAGGGATAGGTTAGGTGAACCGAATTTCCTTGCAATATAAATTTCGGGATGAAGTTTCCCCAAGTTGGGAAGATTTGTAACAACCTAAATTAAATTAATTAAACTAGGATTAACGTTAATCTCAGGGATTAACGGCCATAATTCGGGTCTTACATAGACAACTCGAATAACTCAGACATGAGAATTGAGGGTGTATGTTATGTATTGAGTGGTTTATGCCTATTTTGCAGTGTTTAAAAATATTATTTATAGTTTTGCATCGCGTTTGTGTGCGTTATTGGTGTGACAGGTACTTACCACGTGATGTGCGTCAGGGCGCAGGACACCGAGTGTTGGGTAATCGAGGGTTAGTGGGACCACAAATGTATCAATTATGTGAATAAGAATACTAACCATGTAATTGATAGTGCTTAACTTAATTAAAGCAGATCAAATAATACAAGGCATATAGTTGGACAACTAAATTAATGGTCATAGATATACATCGAAATGACCCTAATCTATTATCACAAGGTTAGATAAGTGAGAAATGGTGTCAACTAAGTGTGTATGGTTGGTTTAAAAGAGAGCCCTTAGATTTCTTAGAGATGAAAAGCTAATATTAATGGGTATTTTAGGGTTTAGGGTGGCTAGGATTAAATACACAAAGTATAAAAATGGGAGATAGTGGAAAATCTCAACATGCATGATCGTTTCTCTAAACTAAAATCAGAGCACAAGAGAGGGGTTTTGAAGGCTGAATTCTGAAGAAAAACAGTACTAGGAGACCAAATTCAAGGGATCAAGAGTTAGGTAATTCATTCCTACCATCATTTTTTTCAAATGTCATTGAATTTGAGTCCATGAGCTTAGTTAAGGGGCTTTTTTTTTTTTCTAAAAACGAATTTCTTAACTTAGCTCATTGATTTTCATATGATTTCTAAATTGTTCTACTTAAACCCACTGCTCAATTGTGGTTGTAAAACTGATTTTCATCAAATTGGGGGTTTTGAAGTCATAAATATTAAAATGCATGATTAATCTGATAATTGATGAAATTGTTGATGTATATAATTTGGATATTGTTGTTTTTGATGGAGCATCACTTCAGGATCGTTCAACGTAACGTTCACCACGAATTGGAGTCGAAAACCTCATCGAAATACAAAAAATTCATGTACTGCGGCAGTTATGTATCGTGCTTGATGTCGTCGCGGCACCGTGCATGTTGGTGATAAGTCGGTATTTGTGATAGGTTCTAGTATATATTTTGAGTGCTCTTAGGTCACAAAGTCTTCAACAATAATTAATTCTCCCTTATTTATATTTTTCAGTGTGTGAAGGGTGACTAATGCAAATCAGTACTTTTTGGAGGAAATTGGGCTACATTCTAAGTTGGTGCATTGGTGACGTGCTTACACGAAGTTTATGTGCATGGGATCGTTCAATTCATCCACATGAATTAATTTGAGATGATGACATCATCATGATGTCTTGGAGGACATCATGATAATTTGATGAGAATGAGCAGAGCCGCATAGAAAAAAACGAGATTACTAATTGAAGACACGGAGAAATCGGATCAGATCAAGTTAAGGATTTTAGCTCTCTCTCTCTCACACTTTCTCTTAGCGATTTAAGAACGGTCCGCTTTTACTAAATCCTCTAGCCTAGGCAAGACTACCTCAACCACTATTATATAAATTTGTGAGATCTATTTAATTTAATATTTCTATTATTTTTCTTTTGTTATCTATTTCTTTTGACATTATTTTATTTTTAGGGTTAGATTTAATTATATTGTAAAGAGCTCTCACTTACAATTTAGATTGACTACCCTTTGTTATCGAGTTGAAGCATCCGTACTTATGCGATAGACTCGTACTTGTAACAATTAACCCTATTGACTAGTTAACCCATTTTGGAACCGATCAAGTGCCTTAGGAATCTAGGCTAAATCAGGAGCACTAGTGATCTGATTATCTAGGTGTCGTGCCTTTACGAATCGTATTAATGCGGTCATCACATTAAACTCAATTCGTGTAAGTCTGGGGTTGTGTGTTTAGTTAGGGAAGTAGTTAATGGTCGTACCTTGATGACCGAAATAGGAAGTCTATAACTACACTAGAATCCAATTGATTAAATTATATATGCATAGATCGACGACCAAATCCAGTCTTTTGTCGAACCAAAGACAAACTCGTATGTCTTGACCTAGGTATTTACATTCATTGTTTACAAAGTTATTTCCTTTGTTTATTTATTTTCTTAGTATTTAGATTATTTAATTAAATCACTTGCAAAACCCCATTTTTTCCTTTTTGTTATTTTCAACCGTAAAAAGAATATCAATCCATGTGGGATCGACCATTTGCAACTATCTACAAAATAGTTGGTTTAGGTTTATTATTTTATTGACACGTTTGGCACGCGTCACATGGCAACAAGCCACAACACCAATCGGGCACGGCGCCATGACGGCACCGTGAACTGGGTTGGGGTCTCAGCGTCGTGCATTTACACGTATGGCGCCACTACGACTCCAGGACCCCTGGAAAAACACTATAATTTAATAAAATTTTATAATTTTAACTTGGGTATTTGGGATTAGATTTAACCAACCTAAAAACATACTAAACACATAAAATGGACTTCAGGGGACTTAGGGACCTTAGCTCGGGTACCAGAAGTTGGGGTTGGATTCATGAGTCCGGTGGAAGTCGGTGAACGTATTTGAGGTGCATAAAATCCATTGGAATGCTCACAAGAACTCATGGCGTGGTTTTATCGTTATCGGATTACATGTGTGACTACTTGTGGGTGCACATGGGTTTTCACTCTAACTTCGATTATATATATTGTGGTTGTGGCTAAATTACTTGCACGGGTCTGCTTGTTTTAACGCTCTCGTTGACGGCAGTACTACATACTTACAACTGTTGGGAAGGATTTAAGGTGTTCCTTTGACTTGAAATAGTGTCTGGAGGGATTCACCCATTAACTATAGTTAGGGTTTAGTCACTGTAAGCCTGCAAGTATATACGCGATTTCTGTCCTATTTTATCGATGTACCAGTTGATTTAGGTCGGGGTTTTCTCGTACTATTTTGGATGTTTATTACAGCTTTATTTAAATTTGAGCTTGTTTATTTAATGTTGTTGTTGAAGTATTTTGTGATTTTTACATTTCTTGTTATTGTTTTTGTATGTCGTATGTCGCCTACATTCATGGGATTATGACTTTCTATTGCCAGATGTCATAATTGCAGTCTCGTAGTTTATCAGTTTTATTCATGAATATTGTGTGTACTTCTCTTGAGATTTTATTCACTAGACTCGGCATTGTATTTGTTGGGTGACCGAGTGCATATTCTTCGATGAGCATGAGCAAGGGTAAGGAGGTGTTGCGCGACTACCTTTAAAATTGTGGCAATGCTAGTTCGTGTTTGAGTATAATATGTACGTATATACTTACGCTTTGCTGAGTTTTAGAGACTATACAATACTGAATACATGTATATGGATTTTTGTTTTATTATTCGCCTCAGTATATACATGGTATCTTTTATTGGGTTTAAAACTACTTAGGATTTTTATAATCTGCATAAAATACTCACATATAAAGACTTTTGCTGTAAAATAATAAATTTAATATTTTAACTTGAAGAAACCGATTGTAAATTCTTCAAGTAATTAGACAGGTCGGGTCATCATCGACAAGTAGACCACGACATGGCAGGGCTTGGTGACGTGTTTGGCGACATGGTAGTACCTGGTTTGCCTCGAGATTTGGGATCGCCACACTATCAGCGGCATCCATGTGGGTCTAAGTTTGTGTCCTAGTCAGAAATTATCGAATACAATGCACTTATAAATGTTAGGTCGTTACACATAACCTGACATTGCGAAAAGCTTACAAACTCATGTGCAACTTATACTCTTGTTGAATGTATTGAATTTACCATTATATATGGCCTCATTTGGTTCAGCTTATGAGCTTGCTTATTGATGATGTGGCATCACAGCTTAATTAAAAAAAAGGTGTTTAGATAATATGCGATTGGTCCCAAATCGCAGAAAATCTATTTTTTGGATAAGCATCCCTCCCCATGCTTATCAAAATTGCGAATGCGATTTGATAAAAATTTTTAAGTAAATGTAATTTTTAAAGTGAGGAACCAAATGCACCAAATTTGTTTATACCAAAAGCAATTATGACATAATTACTTAACCATAAGTAATAAGCAATAAACAAAAGATGAACCAAACAGAGTCTATATATCCTTCTAAACATCAATAATGTTAAAAAAATAAAAAAGAATATATGACTTATTCGACCTAACTAAACCCATAGATTAATAACTGATCGAGGGTTGTCATTCGTGGCTCCTAGCTTGCATGGTTTACGAGTACCGTCGATCCATTTCTTACAAAAATAACTCCAAAACCTCACAATAAGGAGAGAAGAAACCTAAACCCCCTACAAGGTGAAGAAGATTCAAAACCTCCCTAGCTACAAGGAGAAGAAAACTCAAAGTCTCCCACCAATGAGAGAAAAAACTCACTTCCATTTAGCAAAGAAAAAAAAGAAAAAGAGGAGGGAGGGAGGAGAGGCCACCGGTGTAAATCGGACCAACAGTCGCTGGCAACCCCAAGTCTAAAAAACCCTTGTGTAAATAAAAATGTTTTGGTGGAATGTAGGTGCTTAGTTTTAAATTAAATTACGTGACGTGATGGAAGAAGGCTAAATAAAATAGTTGCATGTCTGACTTCAACTATATAAACTTTCTTAATATGAAATCACCTACTTGAATTGACTTATTTAGCCTCCTGATTTTCAATTAGCTTCATACAAAGTTTGACCAAATGAAGGGCAACTGATTAGTTTCACGAGAATTCCATCACTTGATTGTATACCCAACGGTGCACGATAAGACGCCGTTCCACCGGATCACCCACTCCCCACGTGCGTCCCGTGTAATAAAATTCCCACCACACTCGTTAACTAAACTTCACTCATCAAAATAAATCCCAATTCCCAAGGCAGTACGACTGCATCATCCACCACACATTCCCCAAAAAACAAATCCTCGAGATACGCGCTTAAAAATTATACAAATGTGTCAGTTGTAGAGTGATGGCTACGACATACGTAAATACAAACTCCTGGAGCACCCGATCACAATTCTACTGAGACTAAACTTGACGTGCTTCTCGTGGTCTGAACTCACTATAAGACGAACGACCCCAAATGTTTACAAAACAAAAACAGAGCAAAACAGAGCAAAAACAGAGGTGCTTAGATTGTGATTTTGTGAACCGTAATTGAAGCGATGGACGCGATCGACGAATCGTTGGTGCCGCCAGAGACCAATCAAGAGGAGGAGTTCAGGCCGTACTTCCCAGAAAAGGCAGAGGACGAGGGAGTGGTGAACAAGGAGGGATTGAAGAAGAAGCTCGTGACGGTTGGGGAGGGATGGGAGGTGCCCGATCAGGGAGACGAAATCACTGGTACCCACTTCGATTTTCTGCTTGGTTTGTTTGATTTTGATGTGGTTTTGGTTTTTGGAATGAAGATTTTGATGGGGTGATGTTGAATTTGTGAATTTCAGTGAATTTTAGTGGAGCCGTTGTGGGAGGAGCCCAGTTTGCTTCAAGTGGAGAGGGGAAGCCTTCGGTGTTCTTTGTTGGAAAGGGTAAGTGAAAGAGTAAGTAATCCGATTTCATGTTTTTAAGGGGTTTTGAATGATGAGTGTTATTGATCATGCTGTGATCAGAATATGGATAGTTTGGTAATGATTTTTTGATGCTTAGCTTGAAAGGTTTATTTGGTTTGATTTGATGAGCTAGTTTTGTAAACATTTTGATGAACTTAATCAAACAAGATTAGTTCCCAACTCAGTGTAACACTTATCTCCGAGAAGATAACTTCACCCCTAGCCAAACAAGGCCCAAGTAGGAAGGGGAAATAAAATTCCGACGCCCCTTGATTATTCGAAAAAAAAAAATCAAAGAAGTAAAGTTGTAGCCTATAGGTACTGCACTTATGCCAAATAGTGAGACGGCTAGGCATCACTTGTAAGTCATTAAATATTAATGGTCATTAAATATTAATGATCTTTGTGTGAACAAACACAAAGATCATCTAATCTAAATTGCGGAAATAAAAGTAAGAATTACCTCCAGCCATTGTTGTTTTTTCCAAAGCTTGATCTTCCAATTTCTTCTTCTCCTCTCCTTAATGGTGTTCGGAGTCAAAACCTTTTTGGAGAATGAAATTGGGGACCAAACTACGTTGATTAATATCCCAAAAGATAACTGCCCATCAACCGTTATCTCTTATCACAATTTGACACTTGTAATGTGTGGGGCCCACATGGATCACTTATGATAAGTATAATTTAACTAATACTACATTCTCCCACTTGATCCATATACACATTACTACCAAAATTAAGAAATAAAATACATGAATCATGGCGATAGGTCCTCTATCAAGTGAGTAATATCTTCCATGTATCACAATGCATTAAATTTCTTAACATATTGTCATAACTTAATGAATAAACCTCATGTTTATTCTTGGTCCAAACTTAATGATATTTCTCAAATCAAATAAACATGAATGTGTACACAATACATAAGTAAAGAAATACCTCAAAAGAGTTCCAACAAACATCATTCTTACAATAATGATCACATAATGGATCTAAGTCCCATCCTATCAACATGATCCTTAAACTTCATTGGTGGCATGCCTTTAGTTAAAGGATCTGCTATCATTAATTCAAAGGCTAATGTGCTCAATGACCACTGTTTTGTCCTTGACACGTTCCCTTATGGCTAAGTACTTAATGTCGATGTGCTTGCTTCGACTCCCACTTTTATTGTTCTTAGCCATAAAGATAGCAGCTGAATTGTCATAATACATTCTTAAAGGCCTAGAGATAGAATCCATGATTCTAAGCCCAGAAATGAAACTCTTTAGCCAAACACCTTGAGAAGTAGCCTCAAAACAAGAAACAAACTCAGCCTCCATAGTGGAAGTAGCAATCAATGTTTGCTTTGCACTTCTCCATGATACAGCTCCACTAGCTAGCATGAAAATAAATCCCAATGTTGATTTACGTGAATCAATGCAACCAGCAAAGTCTGAATCTGAGTATCCAGTGACTTCCAAAGTATTAGTTCGTCTATATGTAAGCATGTAGTCCTTTGTCCCACGAAGGTATCTCATGACCTTCTTTGCAGCTCTCCAGTGGTCCATACCCGGGTTACTTTGATATCTTCCTAACATCCCAACTGCAAATGCTATGTCAGGTCTTGTGCAAACCTGAGCATACATCAAGCTTCCAACGGCTGAAGCATAAGGGATGTTAAGCATTTGTTCCCGCTCGAGATCATTTTTAGGGGATTGGTTCAAACTGAACTTATCACCCTTCACAATGGGAGCTACACTTGATGAACAATCCTTCATTCTGAATCTTTCCAACACTTTGTTGATATAGGCTTCCTGAGACATTCCAAGAATACAACGTGTTCTGTCTCTATGGATCTTAATGCCAATAACATAGGATGCATTTCCCATGTCCTTCATATTAAAGCTATTAGAAAGGAATTGTTTCACTTCATGAAGCATACCCTGATCATTTGTTGCAAGTAAAATGTCATCCACATATAGAATGAGAAAACAAATTTTGCTCCCACTAACCTTCTGATATATACAATTATCCATAATATTCTCAACAAAACCAAATGAAGAGATAACATCATGAAACTTCAAATACCACTGTCGGGAGGCTTGTTTCAATTCATATATAGATTTCTTAAGCTTGCAAACCAAATTCTCATTGCCAATAGAGGAAAATCCTTCTGGTTGTTTCATGTAAACCTCTACCTCTAGTTGACCATTAAGAAATGCGGTTTTCACATCCATTTGTTGCAACTTAAAATCAAAATGTGCAACCAAAGCCAAAATTATGCGAAGAGAATCTTTCTTAGATACAGGAGAAAAAGTTTCCGTGTAATCGATTCCTTCCTTTTGTGTGAATCCTTTTGCAACAAGTCTGGCCTTGTATCTCTCAATGTTGCCTAATGAGTCCTTTTTTGTCTTAAAGATCCATTTGCATCCAATTGCTTTGGCTCCTTTAGGCAACTCAACAAGGTCCCAAACATCATTTGATGACATAGAATTCATTTCATCATTCATAGCATCATACCATAATTCAGATTCAGCACAATTCATGGCTTGTGAAAAGGTTTCGGGATCACTCTCGACTCCGACATTATAATCCAATTCTTGCAGATACACAATGAAATCACTAGGTATTGCTGACCTTTTAACTCTAGTAGATCTTCTTAATGTTGCATCAACATTTTCTTGAAAATCATGTTGATCAACTTGTTCATTTACTTGAGGTAATTCATGAATAATTGGTTGTTCTACCATTTCAAGTTCTTCATGAACAACTTGATCTACCGGAGGATTGTCAACAACTTGTGGAGTTTGAACTCTTTGTTCCTCAATTCTCAATGGAACTTGAGCAAAACTTGGAATGACATACATATGATCACTACTTGATGTAGAAGGAAGATCATCAAAATGAACCCTTTTAGGAACATTATCCTGAAAATGATTCCTCCCACTAATCATGTCATTCTCTAGAAATTTTGCGTTTCTAGATTCCACAATTCTAGTGCTATGAGAAGGACAATAGAAGCGATATCCTTTAGACCTCTCGGCATATCCAATGAAATACCCACTAATGGTTCTAGGATCCAACTTCTTTTCATGTGGATTATAGATTCTCACTTCACACGGGCATCCCCAAACGCGTATATGTCGCAAACTAGGTTTCCAACCTTTCAATAACTCAAATGGCGTCTTTGAAACAGCCTTAGTTGGAACCCTGTTTAATATATACACTGCCGTTTTAAGAGCTTCACTCCACAAAAAGATAGGTAGAGTTGCATTACTACGCATACTCCTAACCATATCCATCAAGGTCCGGTTTCTTCTTTCTGCTACACCATTCTCACTTGGAGAACCTGAATTGGTGTATTGATGAACTATTCCTTGCTCTTGAAGAAACTTAGCAAATGGACCAAATGCTTGTCCATCCTCAGTGTATCTACCATAATACTCACCTCCTCTGTTAGATCTGACAATCTTAATTTGTTTCCCACTTTGTTTCTCTACTTCAGCCTTGAAAACTTTAAAGGCATCCAATGCTTCATTTTTATGATGAAGCAAGTAGACATACATGAAACGTGAGAAATCATCAATAAAGGAGATAAAGTATTTTGGACCAGTCTTAAAGTCCATATCTGGACAACATATGTCAGTATGGATGATTTCTAATAATGTTGAACTTCTATGAGCACCTTTCTTGGATACTTTAGTCTGCTTTCCCTTTATGCAGTTCACACAAATCTCAAAATCAGCAAAGTCAAGAGCACTTAGTACTCCATCATTTACTAATCTTTTGATTCGATCCTTGGAGATATGTCCCAATCTCCGGTGCCATAACATAGAAGATTCACCATTCATGACACTTCTTTTCAAACCAGTAACATGCATTGCAGTGGCATTATTTTCTAAATTCAAACAAAATAAACCATTCAATAAAGTACCATGTCCAATGATATTTGATTTAAATATCAAATCAAAAGATGTTCCAGAAAAGTTGAAGTGAAATCCCAAATACAACAACTTGGAAACTGAAATTAAGTTTCTGGAAAAATTAGGTACATAGAAAACATTGTCCAAATTTAAAATAAAGCCACTAGACAATTTTAAGATGCATGTCCCAACAGCTTCCACATGTGAGCGCATTTTATTTCCTGAATAAATGCTCAACTCACTTCCCGCCTGGTTTCCGCAGATTTATCATATCCCGCAATGTATTGGAAACATGGATTGAAGAACCGAGTCAATCCACCAAGTGTCATGTAAAGTATCAACCATATTAGATTCAAAACAAACATATGAAATTGATATACCTTTCTTTTGAAGCCACTTTGTTGGAATTTGATGCAATCCTTCTTCATGTGTCCCTTCTTTTTACGTGAAGAAACACTTGGATTCTTTCTTCATAATTCCACCTTGGGGTTGCATTTTGTCTTTCCCTTCCAGCTTGGCTCTCTTGTCCTTTTTCTTTTTGTCCACCGTCGCAACACACTATTCTCTCCTTGCTCCATAATCGCCTACCCTCCTCCCGAACACACATGGTCGTCAACTCGTTGATCGACCATTTATCTCTATGTGTGTTATAAGAGATCTTAAAGGGTGCATACGAGAAGGGAGTGTGTTCAAAATGTAGTGGACTAAGAAGCTCTCGGACATATCAACCTCAAGTGTTTTGAGTCCGGCGCTATGTCCCTCATCCGCATGATGTGCTCGCGCACACCCTTAACTCCGGTCATCCTGAGTGATGAAATTGCATGATTAGAGTCCTGGCCAGTGCCTTATCAGATGTCTGAAACTGATCCTCGATGGCCTTAAGCAATGGATGAACCTTGTCATACTTCTCCACCGTACCCCGAATACTAGCCGTTATGTTCGTTCTAATAAACATAACACAAATGCGGTTAGATCTCTCCCATTTTTCGTAGAGATCAACCGCGTCAGGAAGACTAGCCTCGGTGATTGCTGGTGGTTCGTCCTTACGTATGGCAAAATCTATATCCATTACTCCCAAATGGAGGAGAATTCTCTCCTTCCATACCCTATAATTCTCTCCATTAAGAGTCGGGATCTCAAACTTTAACTCAGAACCTAAGACGGGTATATGAGTAGCTGCAAATATTAAATAAATAAATACATGCTTAACAACAAATAGAGACTACAAATAATATGTTATGCCAATGCAAACATAATAAAAGAAATAAATCAAGTGACGTAAAAACATGCCTGTGGGCTAATGCCTTTACTCAATAAGATTCATTAACCATATAATAAAACTATCAAATTATTTTCATTTTCTCAATTCCTGTGGGTAAATTAAGAAAATACAATTTGATATTCTATTCTAATTAATTATATGAGTATAGTAAAATATCCTGTGGGATAAATTTTACCACAACCATATTACTAATTACAACAAATGCATGAATGATCCTACATAATTTAGATGTTGTGGCCACTCTAACATTATTTAAAATTTCACATGATGGATCATCCTACATTTAATCAATGAATTTCTTAATGTATTGCATTCTTATTTAAACAATACTAACAAATTATATACATGCATATATACTTCATGGCAAATTATCTCATATATTATTTAAATAAAATAATTAATGTGCCTGAAAATTAAATATATAGAACATAATACTCATCAAGTGATTATCAACTTGTACTAAACATGTATCAGTTCTATTATATATGCATATATATATAATCCCTCTTATGCACGTGTACTACTCTTAAAAATGTAGGCGTCATATTCATATAGCATATGTCAATTTCAATTTCAATTTCAATAATACAGACAACATTAATCAACAATATGTTAATTTATGCCTCCAAAATCCATGCATATTGAACATGCCAATCAAATATATGTGACATAGCTACACATTACTGTTTTGTATAAAATTTTATATACTTGTTTATATACTTGTACACAGCAAACATTAAAAAAAAAAAAAAAATTTGTTATCTACTTATGGCCAAATCATATGACCTGTACATTGCATGTGCATCGGTTGGTACATACTTTCAAAATTGAAATTTGTAAACGTGTAAAGATTGACGTGTAAAGTTAAACAGTTGATATGGTCAATCTATCCCTAAATTAATGGGATTTAAATATTGCCAAAACTCAAAATTAATTTCGAACACAAGTGCCGAAAAATAAAAAATAAAATGTTTGCTATTCCGCCTAATTAATAGGAATCAAATTGAAACCCTTATTTCGACGGAATACAAAAACAAAATACTCAGAACATCGACTTCTCTAATTCGAAAATAATTTTGATCAACCAAATAAAATATATACAAACCCGCACAATCAAGACACTCCAAAACATGAATAGAAGATCAAACAAGGCAGAGGCATTAAATGCTCTGATACCAATTGTAAGTCATTAAATATTAATGATCTTTGTGTGAACAAACACAAAGATCATCTAATCTAAATTGCGGAAATAAAAGTAAGAATTACCTCCAGCCATTGTTGTTTTTTCCAAAGCTTGATCTTCCAATTTTTTCTTCTCCTCTCCTTAATGGTGTTCGGAGTCAAAACCTTTTTGGAGAATGAAATTGGGGACCAAACTACGTTGATTAATATCCCAAAAGATAACTGCCCATCAACCGTTATCTCTTATCACAATTTGACACTTGTAATGTGTGGGGCCCACATGGATCACTTATGATAAGTATAATTTAACTAATACTTACATCACTTACTAAAAAAGCAATGCTTGGGGAAGACAAAAGATTCGACTTCCATTGAAGGTAAAAAAAAAAAAAAAAAAGAAGAGGTACTGCACTTATGAATCATGATGTCAAGCTAACAGGTGGTCTTAACTGTTTAAGTTTGCGGGGTTGTTGCATAGCAATTCACATTTTTTATGTTTTATTGTTTCTGCTGTAGAATTGTTCTTGTGGAGTTTTTGATTTAGTGTTCTGATGTTCTTGTCATGGGAATTTATTTACAGACAATGTTCTAAAAGGGTGCGAAGATGGTCTCATTACAATGAGAAAGGGAGAGATTTCGATCTTCACCGTGCCACCAGCATTGACTCAAGGGATTCAGAATATATACCCTGACATTCCACAAGATGCTACCTTACAGTTCCAAGTTGAATTGGTATCATGGTATAGAATCGTCGATGTCAACAACGATGGAGGAGTTGTGAAGAAGATTGTTCATAAAAGTGAGCTGCTCGAACGACCAGAGAGGAAAGACGAGGTGACAGGTAATTCTCGCATTGCAACATGTACAATCGGAAGCAATTGAATTCTACGGCAGTCGCTCTTTAATGCATTTCGATCAATTCATATAAGATACTCCAAGAATTTTAATATTTTGCTTTTGGCTGACCTGTGGTTCTATCTTGTAGTGAAATATGAAGCTAAACTTGAGGATGGTAGTATTCTGGCGAAGTCACCAGAGGAAGGTGTCGAGTTTCTTGTGAGTGATGGTATGTTGGGAGCAAATTTGGGTTGTAAATTACTACGCTCAAACTAAATGCAAATTCTTTGTTTAACTTTTATTTGTTGCTGTATTCTTCTTAGGCCACCTATGTCCTGCCCTGGCTGCTGCTGTGGTGACAATGAGGAAAGGAGAGCAAGTGATTTTACGGGTGGAACCCCAATGTAAGCAACTTATGTAACTAGTTTAATCCAAGTTTAACTATCCTTATTCTCCATGTATGCTGAGCTTGAGACTTTTAGAGTTTTGAACTCTAGTGTAGCACATAAAAACTGATGTGAGCTATTGTGTTTTGAGTTGAAATGATGTCGTTGTAACTCCGTATATATCTCTCATTTTTGGTGTCTGAACTATGCAGATGCATTTGGCAATGCTGGGAGACCTGCACAAGATGGGCTTTCTGCAGTCCCCCCAAATGCAGTCATTATCATAACTTTGGAGCTGGTGGCTTATAAACTTCTCAAATATATTACAGATGATAAGCTGGTTATAAAGAAAATTACCAGTTGTGGGGAAGCATTTGAGAAGCCAAATACTGGAGCCACAGCTCAAAGTAAGTTTCTCCAGTGAACTTCGACATGCCTTGAATCTGTTCATGTGAATGCTGGTGGGGGCTTTTTTATTTATTTTTTTTCCTTTTTTTAAATGCAGTAAGGTACATCGGTAAATTGTTGGACGGCACCATCTTTGACAAAAAGGGGCACGACGGAATGGAGCCATTCGAATTCACAGTAGATTATGGTAACAACAAAACTTATATATAAAAACAACCAATTTGAAGAGCGAACCAGCATTCAACTTGATCATTGTTTTTTATGCAGAGCAAATCGTTGAGGGCCTAGACATGGCAGTCGCGACTATGAAAAGAAAGGAGGTTGCACTGATCATTGTTGGTCCTGAGTATGGCTATGGCAACAATGAAACCAAGACAGAGTTGGATGTTGTCCCTGCACGGTCGACTTTGTATTACGAAGTTGAAATGGTTGGATTCACTAAGGTAAACTTTTTATATGGAAGCTTCTGGTTGTTACCATAGCCTTGTAATGTTGCTTAAGAGATAGTTGATGGAGACTTTATCGACATCTAATTTTCGTTTATAGATCACATAACAGTTGTTCCCTCAAGTACAGCATTGCCTGTTTATCATTCCATTGTTCATTGCAAGTTCCCCTCTAATGCTGCTCATTGCCAATTCTGCTCTACCCAGATAACGGAGTCATGGGATATGAATCCTGAACAGAAGCTTGAATATGCAGCCAAAAGGAAAGAGGAAGGAAACACCTATTTTAAGTCCGGGAAATATCGGCGAGCGTCATTGAGATACGACATGGTAATTTCTATACTCATCTCCTTCATTAAATCTTCTATTACTATTATGAATCCATGGGGCAAATTTTGCTTATACTAAACAAATTATATTCCGTCAAATCAAGTTATCTCCACGCTTTTCTCAACGATAGAGATTTCATCTTTTTGTTTAAGTACATTTTATCTAAGGTTGATGAATAATGTGCCATTGGATTAGGCTGTCAAATATGTCGAGTTTGAGAGCACTTTCGACGAGGAACAGAAAAATCTCGGAAAATTCTACAAAGTCTCTTGCAATCTGAACAATGCAGCTTGCAAACTCAAGATAAAGGACTACAAAGAAGCAGCTAATCTTTGCTCAAAGGTATAACTTGCATAAAATTTTATGGATCATTCAAGCATTTGACTTAGGTCTATGAACTTCATATGAATCATTAGTTCCGAATCATCGTTCCCTTTATTTCAGGTGTTGAAGCTAGAACCTAGCAATGTGAAAGCCCTTTTCCGGAGAGCTCAGGCGTACATGGAAAACCTTGATTTAGACCTAGCTGCATTGGACTTGAAGAAGGCAAATGAGATCGATCCAAGTAACGGGTAGGACTAAAGTTGCTGAGATCGTTTCTTCTTGTGCAACTGTGATACTGTCGATGCATCTATTTTTTTCTTACCATGAGTGATTATGTTTAAATGAGCAGGGATGTGACGCAGCAGTTGCAGCGGCTTCAAAACATGCAGTCGTACTACGACAAGAAAGAATCGAAGCTTTATGTAAACATGATTGAGAAGCTGAAGATATAAACCATAAAGATTGTACTACGTGAATGCGAATAATGTGTCCTACCTTGTATGTTCTTGGCCCATAGAGTATCAATTTATATTGTTGCTTGTATCGTTCATGATTATGAATAAAAGCTAGATTTTTGTTATCTGCTCATTTGTTCAGTGTGTGAGAACTAATGAAATTTCTTCTCAGTTGCATTTTTTACATTTTAACACTAAGATGTAAGTTTGAAGAAAAAACATCCTGATAAAGATAATATTGTCGGAAGGGGGCTCTCCCATTGACAAAATAAAGGGGGATAATTTCGTTTTCTATATAAGGTGAGAATTTCGTTTTCGTTTATCTACATATCACAATGTTAAAGTAAATCATTAGTTACTGCTGTAATATTAATTACTGCTGTAAGTTTTAGTTACTGTAATTAATTACTGTTGTAAGTTTTAGTTACTGTGAGTTAGGGTTTGTATTATCACGTGTATTACACGTGACTTCACATATATATATATATGGATGTGAGAGACAGAGCAGCTAGCCGTTCTTCTTCTTTTCTCCTCCAGCTTTTCTTCTTCTTCAAGTTTCTTCTTCAAGTCTTCTCTAACATGGTATCAGAGCGTTGAAGGCTCGCACCGTGATCGATCCGGGATCACCACCATCACCACCACCGGAGTAAAGGAAGCGGCTCGTCAACAAAGACAGTCTAGAAAATGGCAGAGGATCAGACGCCGTTTCTTCGATCTGTGTAAGAGAGACCGGATCTGGATCAATGGTGACCGGATCTACATCTGGTTCATCAGGATCTACAAATCCATATCCGGCGATGACTCCGTTTGGTAACTCTCTTAACCAAATCGTTTCTATGAAGTTAGATCGCAACAATTTCTTGGTATGGAAGGCGATGGTGTTACCGATCTTCCGAGGTGTCGTCTAGATGGACATCTCGTTAGGAACATTGAAGAGGCCATCGGAGTTCTTATCGAGTCGAGTGATCCGAATCCGCATACGAAGACCGGTATGGAAAGGATCGGTTACGCTTGGATGGCTCATCGGTGCGATGTCCAACGAGGTTGCTCATGCAGCAGGTTGGTCTTGAATCCGCTCACGAAGCCTGGAAAAGGATTGAAGAACACCGTGGATCTCACAATCGGGCACAAGTTCAAGTGTACGAGACGAAAGATCCGAAATACAAAGAAAGGCTCAATGACAATGTCCGAATACTTACGAAAATGAAGGAGATGGCGATTTTCTTGCAACGCACAGGTCTCCGCTTCGATGATGATCTGGTGTCCAATACTTTTGCTGGACTGGATGGTGAGTATCTTCCGATCATCTCCGTTCTACAAGAAAAGGAAACCCTAAGATGGACAGAATTGCAGGCATCTCTATTGAGCTTTGAGATGACCTTGAGTCAATTTCATGGTCTCAACAAGATATCGCTTCCTTGTCTATTCATGATGCCACACCATCGGTGAACTCGGCGAGACCAAACAAGTACCAAAGAGGTGTTCAACATCAACAATCATACAGTGGTGGTCGTGGCTCTAATATTCGCAATCGCGGTGGTCGCAGTCGTGGACGAGGGGGTTTCCGATCCCAGAACAGTAATAAACCAACATGCCAAATATGTGGAAAGTTTGGACATTCCGCGGCTGTCTGCTATTTCAGGCAGGACATGAAGTATATGGGAGCTCAGACTACCCAACCGCAACAGGGTGCCTCATCTCAACAACTGCGATTCAACCCTACGCCTACTGGATCTGTTCATCCACCTCCAAGTACCTTCTATGCTGCTTCTGAACCAGGTTCAGACACTTCTTGGTATGCAGATAGTGGGGCTACATCACACATCACTTCCAATCCTTCTCAATTGCATAACTGCACACCTTATCAAGGTAATCATTCTCTAATTATTGGTAATGGAAATTCTCTTTCTATATCTGGCGTGGGTACTGCAACAATACCATCTTCTAGCTCGAGTTTGTCCTTTCACAACACATTGTGTGTGCCTCAGATTCAAAAAAATTTACTAAGTGTGTCTCAGCTGGCTCATGAGAATAAGGTTCTAATTGAATTTCATGCTCGTGATTGTTTTGTGAAGGATATCAGAACTAGGAAGGTTCTACTACATGGTACTCTTCACGATGGTTTGTATCGATTTTTTGGACCTCCCTCCTCTTCTCACAAACAGTCTGCTCTTGTTGCATTCAACAAGAATTTACCTGCATTATGGCATTCCGTGATCGGGACATCCCGCACATCGACATTGCGAGAAGGTGTTACGAGTTGGTGAATGTGTCAAATAAGTTTGCTTGATTTTTGTTCCAGTTGTCCTCTGGTAAGAGTCATGCCTTACCATTTCAATTGTCTACCCACCGGTCTTCTCATATTTTGGAACTCATTCATACTGATGTTTGGGGTCCTTCTCATGTACGGTCGACGGGTGGTTTTCTTTACTATGTGCACTTTATGGATGATTACACACGGTTTACGTGGATCTATCCATTGAAGGCCAAATCTGATGTTTTCAACGCCTTTTTGCATTTTAAAAATTTGGTTGAAAATCTATTTTCTACACGTATCAAGAAGGTTCAATCAGATTGGGGAGGGAGTATAGGTCGTTGAAGCCCTTTCTCAACTCTTGTGGCATTGTGTTTCAACACTCATGTCCACATGTTCATGAACAGAATGGGAGAGCTGAACGTAAGCATCGCCATATCATTGACATGTGCTTAACAATGTTAGCTCATGGTCATTTACCCTATAAATATTGGTGGGATGCATGCGAGACAGCAGTTTTTCTAATCAATAGACTTCCATCTAGAGTGTTGCAGGGTCAGTCTCCTTACGAGAAGGTGTATGGTCGTCCTCCAGATTATTCCATCTTACGAGTGTTTGGGTGTACCTGTTTTCCATATTTACGACCATACAATGCCCATAAATTGCAGTTTCGATCTGAGAAATGCCTCTTTTTGGGGTATAGTTCATCTCATAAAGGCTATAAATGTCTTCATAAATCTGGGAGAATGTATATCACTCGTCATGTCTTGTTTAATGAAGAAGAGTTTCCTTACTCAACTCTCTTTACTTCCATATCCATGCCTTCTGTTTCTGATGGATCATCACTGGTCACTCTTCCAGTTCCATAGTTCACGTCTCATGAATCATGCATACCACCAGTACCCTCGACTACGTTTGGTTTCCCCTCTTCATCTGCTCATGAAAGGTCTTCTGCTTCTCTGCCTATGTCTCAGTCCTCTTCCCAGGCTGATCTGAATCTTTCTTCTGATGTGTCTCTAAATAAAACTGTGTCACATGTACCAACAGTTCCGTCTGTTATAGAAGATAATCATGTGGTCAATAATGAATCTGAGACACCACAAAATGTTCATCCAATGGTAACTCGAGCTAAGGATGGTATTTCTAAGAAAAAGGTGTTTGTTGATACCACGTCTGTGTCTGAGGACATTCCTCAATCTGTGGATTTGGCTCTCAAGGACCCGAAATGGAGAGAGGCCATGGAGAATGAGTATCGAGCACTTATCAAAAATGATACATGGTCTTTGGTGCCTGCTCACTCTTCTCAAAATGTTGTTGATAATAAGTGGATCTTCACTGTGAAAAAGAATTCAGATGGCTCAATAAATCGATACAAAGCTAGATTAGTGGCTCGGGGCTTTAAACGATTCTTGGGTATCGATTTTGATGAGACCTTTAGTCCAA
Source organism: Stephania japonica (assembly GCA_039657345.1). NCBI lineage: Eukaryota > Viridiplantae > Streptophyta > Magnoliopsida > Ranunculales > Menispermaceae > Stephania > Stephania japonica. The sequence continues at coordinate 43,098,219 of CM077559.1, forward strand.
GAGTAAAGGCCTCCACTATTCGAATTATTTTATCGATTGCGGTTCAATTTGGTTGGTCGATTCGTCAACTTGATATTCATAATGCCTTTTTAAATGGGTCATTGATCAAGATGTTTATACAAACCAACCTAAAGGATTTCTTGATGATTCGGTCCTACTTATGTGTGTAAACTTCATAAAGCACTTTACGGTCTTCGTCAAGCACCTCGTGCTTGGTTTGACAGACTACGATCCACTCTTTTATCGTGGGGTTTTGTGAATTCTAAAGTGATAATTCACTTTTTATATTTCATTCTTCTTCTACTTTTTTATATATATTGGTTTATGTTGATGATATTATTGTCACTGGATCTCATCCCGACCAAATCCAATGAGTTTGTTTCTCGGTTAAATGAGTCTTTTGCTTTGAAAGATATCGGTGATTTAAACTTGTTTTTGGGAATGGAGGCTAGACGTGATACTATTTGGACTATTTCTCACTCAAACACTATATCAAACAATTACTTCGAAAGGTGGTATGCTCCGTGCTAAGGCGGTTGATACGCTGCGTTAGTGGGCAAGCCCCTATTTTCTCGATACATCCCCTCCTTTCTCGAGATGCTACGTTATATCGTAGTTTGCTTGGTGGCTTGCAATATCTCGGTTCATACTTAGACCGGATATTGCATTTATCGTGAATAGATTGAGTCAATACCAAAGTTTGTCCAACTCAAATACATTGGCAAGCACTGAAGCGAGTCCTACGATATCTTAAAGGTACTAGTGATTGGGGTATATGGTTTAGACCTAGTACACATATGTTTGTCACGGGTTTTCGATGCGAGATTGGGCGCCTTCTCCCGACGATAGGAGATCGGTTTACGGGTTTGCGCTTTCTTTGGATCAAATTTAATATCTTGGCGATCAAAGAAACAACATGTTGTTGCTCGTTCCAAGATCGAGTCCGAGTATCGGGCATTGGCTCAAGTTTCGGCTGAAATCACTTGGATTCGATCATTCTTGTCTGAACTTCATTTTTCCCTTCCTACTGCTCCTGTGGTTTGGTGTGATAACATTTCAGCTCAAGCTCTTGCTCATAATCCGGTCTATCATGCTAGAACAAAACATATTGAGTTGGACATTCACTACGTAAGGGATAAGGTATTGGCAGGTCAGCTTTCTATTCGTCATGTTCCAAGTTCTAATCAGATTGCGGATGGATTCACAAAGGCTCTTGCTGCTTCTAGATTCTCTTTTCTTAGGAGCAAACTTGGTGTCGTTGCTCTCCCCCTTCGTTTGAGGGGGGATGTTAAAGTAAATCATTAGTTCTATCTTTGTAATATTAATTACTTTCTTTGTAAGTTTTAGTTACTGTAATTAATTACTGTTGTAAGTTTTAGTTACTGTGAGTTAGGGTTTGTATTATCACGTGTATTACACGTGACTTCACATATATATATATATATGGATGTGAGAGACAGAGCAGCTAGCCGTTCTTCTGTTCTTCTCCTCCAGTTTTCTTCTTCTTCAAGTTTCTTCTTCAAGTCTTCTCTAACACACAATAACAAAGCCTCAATCCCAATATCAATCAAACTCTTATTGCATACAATTTAATGCAACTGATGAATGATGGTGTGATTTATAAGCTTTACCATTCTTCCTAATTGTTAAGATACGGTGGTTACAATAAAGTGGAGTTGTTTAGAAAGTTTTACTATTAATAAAGTTGAGTTGTTTAGAAAAATTTACTATTAAGATATGATTGTTAAGATAGTTTGTTTTGATATATCCCCCATCTATATATAGTGGGCTTTTAATAAAGTAGGTGCACAATAAAAATTATCTCTTTTAGAAATTATCACTAATTACTTAATCCCAATTATTTTAACCTTGTTACGTAAAATTTCTTCAATTTTTGTTGTGTTAAGTTTCTAACTGATGCAATTCGTGACTGTCCTTAGACGTGTCCAAAATATCACACAATCTTCTTTCCCTCATTTTTTGCATTGTTTAGTGCTTACTACTTTTCCTTGAATCTTCCTTTTTTTTTTTTATGTTCGCAAATCTTCATATTTATTATTCTACCTTAATAAGTTTTATGACACATCTACCTAAGCATCCTCGTTTTCACTGCCCTCTTTTGGATGAGTTGTTTTAATCACCAACATTCAAGCTTATTGAGCCATGTCTAGGTGGAATCGGGCCCCCCCGGCCACCTAGGCCACCTAGGGGAGACAACCAGACCAACCAAACCAGTAGAGTAGGGTTTCTTTCCGAAGTTTCCTCCCGCGGCCTTTAATCATTGAATTCATAGGGCGTCCCGGGCAAAAGAAAGGAGGGCGGGCGGATTCGCCGTGGTTCTCCTAGACATTGAAACTGCATTGCATTGACACACTATAGTAGTTCATGATAATCAGGCTTGTGCCACAAGATAAGAGTTAAACCTCCAACCTTAAGATTACAAAAGTTAGCTTTTACCCCATGGAAAATGTTTCACTCTAGTCGGTTAAATTGTAAATGCATTGGAATGTGACCTCTGCATAAGCAGTCAGCATGAGTTTTTCAATAAGAAGTCAATCAATAATAACTACACTTTGAGAGAACATCCCAAAATGATTTTATCATGTAAGGGAGATATCTCATAAGATCCCTAGGAAGATTTAAGAGAACATTCCAACTTCCAAGTGTGATGGAGGTAGGAGGTAGAGCTTGAAGTGAACTTCAACTTCTATTTCCATCAAATGCATCCTATCTAGTGAAAATAAATTAAATAAAACTAAGAGTTCCATTGTAGTCAAAACTCTACTATATCCAGAACTTTGAGTTCCAATTTCAACTTTAGTTCCTTCCACTGCCAACTCCACAAGTTTTCAAGTTGAACAATTAACACACTTTGAGAAATAAATATCTTTAGAAATAGGTGTTACATTTTTATTTTCATTTTCGATAGGAGAAATAGAGGTTACATTATTGATCAACAATGCCTACCATCACCCATGTGAGCAGACTAGACAACCTGCCATGTATAAAATTTGTCTTATACTGCATTATACCTGCATCAAACAAAACGTTCCTTACTGGTTACAAACTTACAACGCGGTGGTTAGATGAGTTGGGGCTCAATTAAAGCCCTTTAAGAAGAGGTTAATTCAATATATGCTATGTAAGTGCCACCATAAAGGCAACATATATAAAGTTGTTATATTTATGTATTTTTGATATTTGTATCATAGTTACTTTTCTTAATTATGCATTATTAAGTTTTATAAATAAGAGCGTCCCATTGTACTTAATTTGCCCTAATTTGCTTTAGTTAATACAATCTAATTACATTAACATTAGTCATTGTTATGGGTATGTTAGTACATGGGAGCGGCTTGTATATACGGTTCTCTATTTTACAATTCTTCCAATTAAACTAAAACGCTGAGCTATGTATAGTCGTGTGTTCTGAAGGCAAGGTCTGAACAATGTAGAATTGTAGATGTTTTTCCATGTCTTAGTACCTTTTATTTAGGGAGCGGCTAAACGGATCCCGCTAATTGCTCTACATGCCTCAATTTTGAATTTTTACTTCGTGTACCCCACTTTTTATTTAGGGTACCCCACTTTTTTTAAAAAAATTCCAAAAATACTCTTACTTACTGTACCCCACTTTTTTACTTCATGTACCTCATCACCTTCACCTTCACGCGAATACCCCTTGCTTATTGTACCCCACCTTTTTTACTTCGTGTACCCCATCACCCTCACCCTCACCCTCACCCCAATACCCTTGCACTCGAGTGTCGGACGAACAGAGCCAACACCTCTTCAGAGCTGTCAAACGAACCGAGTCAACACCTTTAAAGAGATTTCGGTCGACTCCAACTGATAATACGAAGATAACTTGGTTTCAGTAGATGACGAAGGGATCCAACCGAAACCCATGGGCGACCAGAACGATAAAAAAAAGCTTCAAAACACTCAAAAAATACATGAAAATGACAAAAAAAATAGTAGGTTTTGCTCGAAATCACTTCAGCTTTTCGATTTCATCGAAACTTTGTACCTAAAATGCAAGATTCAAGCCTCAAATCGAAGCTCTAAACCCCAAAAAAAATTCACTAACAAAACGACTCAAAAAAAAAACCTCGAAATCGGCACTAAAAGAGATGATGAATGCATCTACATCATCGAATTCATGTGGTTTTGCTCGAATTTTGTCAGATTTGGTCGATTTTTAGTGAGTGCGATTTGAGAGAGGTAACTGGAGTGGTATGGTAAGTAAAAACATTTTTATATGAAAGGATAATTGAGTCATTTCACAAAACTGAGATAGGTAGAATAATTAGCAGGGTCCGTTTAGCCGCTCCCTTTATTTATCAACTAACGTTTGAATGTTTGTTCACCATAACCATCAATTTTCCATGATCTCCACTCCAACTTTCTTCTCCAAATCAAAACCCACAAATGAAATACCACTAAACTCAAAAAGGGTTTTATCACAGCAATTCAAAGTTTTCATATAAGACAACATAAAATTTGATTTCCAAATGGGATTGGGAGACATGGTTGGGAAAGTAGGGGTTTTGGAGAGAAAAGGGCAAAGTTGGAAGAAAATAAAGAGCACAGCTGTCCTTCAGTTTCCTCGGTTCTTAGGGCACGTGGAGGCGTAAATGAGCGCCACGTTTACAATTGGAAGAATGGTAAAATAGAGAACCGTATACAAGCCTAAACCGTTTCTACATATGCCTCCACGGCTCCACTCCAAAACAAATGAATTAAAAGTTTATGCAACATTTTCCGAGTCATTTAATTTCTCCTCCCTACCTGGAAAGCCCATTCACACGGGCCGATGACTAGAACGTAAACTTGTCAACGCACCGTGGACATAGAATGAAAAGTAACATCGACACCTTTAAAAAACACAATCATTGGAGTCTGTTCAATATGCATCGGGATGTGCATGCGTGCCCCCACCACCATCTCAAGAGGAATTGTTATTTTCTCATTAACTTTTATAAAAATTATTCACACATCCTTATGAGTTTAGACTCTTGAGTTCATATAGATTAACAAAAAATCTATTTGGACACTAAGGGTCCAGACTCAAAGGGAGGTTTTTGAGATTTTTGTAAATATTAAAGGAGTGTTACAAGTTATAATTTTGAAGTCATTGATTGCTTGAGGATGACTTTGAAATAAAAAATTTTCAAAAAACCCCCTAAGGGTCCGGACTCATGAGTCCAAGTAGCACTACTCATAGATTAATTGATAATCCAATATGACCTTCAAGAACAAAATATATAGGTGTGTGCTGCAATTAATATGTTACGAAATTATGCCACCAATCTTCTCTCCACCAACGTCAGACTTGTTCAAACAAGGCACGTCTTCTTCTTTCTCACAATTAATTCCTTTCGTAATCAATGTTTGTTGGAAAAGTAAAAGATTAAAGTCACTAAACTGATGAACTAATCGGTGGAAGAATTTTTTTTTTTTTTTTTTTTAATAAAAATCAGTGGAGGAAATTTTAAGATCAATGGTTTATCTAGTTCTATAAATACTGGCAGTGGAAGTGAAGCCATTTATAAATCAAAAACCATATTACATCGATCATTTAAACTATACATGATGAATAATACTTGTGCTCCCCTTCTCCTATGCTCAATTCTCATGTTATCCTTTAGCATGTTGATCACTGTGTCATTAAGCTCTCGGGGAAATCAGACTGATCAACAGGCACTGCTTGCATTCAAGGCTAGTATATCTCATGACCAACTTCACCTTCTCAACTCTTGGAATAGCACCGTCCATTTTTGTAAATGGCACGGCGTCACATGCAGTCGTCGGCATCAAAGAGTGGTGATGTTAGATCTCCAATCCCATGGTTTGGTAGGCTCTTTCTCTCCTTATATTGGAAACCTTAATTTCTTTCCTTCGTGCCATAAACCTTCAAAACAACAGCTTCTATGGAAAAATCCCATCGGAAGTTGGTCGTTTGTTCAGGTTGCGTATAATCGAAATGGCTAACAATTCTTTATCCGGTGAAATTCCAAGCAACTTGTCCTATTGCACTAACCTCAAACTCATTAGGTTAAGCTACAACAAGTTGTCAGGAACAATTCCAAAAGAACTTTGCTCTTTAAAAAAACTTGGGGGATTGTTTCTTTGGAATAACAATCTAACAGGTAATATTCCATATTCTATTGGGAACCTTTCATCTCTCAAATTTATCAATCTTGCGGTTAACAATCTCACTGGAAGAATTCCTGATAGTTTAGGACAATTGAAAAACCTACAAGAACTTCGACTCAGTGTAAATATGCTATCTTCCATGGTCCCTCCTCCTATTTACAATCTTTCTTCCCTACAGGTTCTTGCATTCCCATTCAACCAAATTATTGGCAAGCTTCCTTCTGACATAGGTCTAACTCTTCCTAATCTTCGTGTACTCCTTATTAGTGGTAATCATTTCTTCGGATCCATTCCTTCTTCGTTGTTTAACATTTCAACAATGGTTTTACCGGATCTGTGCCCGCTAATATGGAAAGTATGTCGAATCTTCAATTGTTGGGTTTGAATGGAAATCAACTTGGAAGTTCTGGCCAAGCTGATGATTTGAAGTTTTTATCCTCTATTGTCAACTCAACCAACTTAAAACTTTTAGATGTAAGTTATAACCAACTAAGTGGTGTCCTACCCGTCTTAGCTAATATATCATCAACTCGGTTAGAGAACCTTTATTTAGGAGGAAATCAAATATCAGGAATCATTCCTTCTGAAATTATTAAACTCGCCAATTTAACCCTGCTTTCTTTGGGTCAGAACTTTCTTACAGGTAGTATTCCACAAGATATTGGAAAACTTAATAACTTACAAAGATTATTTTTGGGAGACAACAATTTGTCGGGTCAAATACCTTCTATAAACAACTTGACACGGTTATTGAATCTTAATCTATCATACAACAATTTTGAGCGGCACATCATCCCAGATACTAGCAATCTTCAATTCCTCTTAGGGTTAGACCTCTCTGGAAACAATATGATAGCCACATTAGAACAAGTTTTTCGACAACCATCTCACGGCTTGCTCTATGCCTTCTTGTCTAATAATTCGTTCTCTGGGTCCTTACCTGTGGAAATTGGTAGTTTTGAAAATCTTGTAGAATTGGATTTGTCTAACAATAAGTTGGTAGGTGAAATCCCAGACGCTCTTGGTAAGTGTTTGAGCCTACAACTAGTGTCTTTGAAGGGTAATTCTTTCCATGGCCCCATTCCTCCTTCGATTAGTTCGTTGCAAGGGCTCGAATTTTTGGACCTATCCCGAAACAACTTGTCTGGACAAATTCCAATGTTTTTGCAAAACATATCATCCTACTTGAAGTATTTGGATTTATCTTTTAATAACTTCGAGGGTGCAGTGCCAACAGAAGGCATTTTTCAAAATATGAGTGCTTTCTCAATACTTGGGAATAGCAAGCTATGTGGAGGCATTTTGGAGCTTCAACTTCCAGTATGCCCTGATAAACAAAAGCACTACAATAAACATCAACTGCCTTTGCATGTGAAGGTAGTCATTGGTGTGATTGTATCAACCACTGTGCTAGCTGCAGCTCTTCTTTCTATACTTTGTTGGGTGAGAAGGCTCAAAAATGGGATTGAGACACAAAAAATCTTGCAAGGTGGTCACTATGAAAGAGTCTCTTTCCTTGACCTCCATAGAGCAACTGATGGATTTTCTCCAACAAATTTAATAGGTGCAGGACACTTTGGGTCTGTATTCAAAGGATTTATTCGTGAAGGCGCAGAACCTGTTGCAGTGAAAGTGCTCAATATGATTGATCAAAAGGCTTCCAAGAGCTTTATGGCAGAATGTGAAATACCTCGAAATGTTCGGCATCGCAACTTGATGAAGATGTTATCAGCATGCTCAACTGTGGACTTTCAAGGCAATGACTTTAAAGCCTTAATTTTCGAGTTCATGCCAAATGGTAGTCTGGAGAATTGGTTGCATCCAATAGCATCAGATGAGAGTTATCAGACAAAGAATTTGGATCTTTCACGGAGAATAAACATAGCAATCGAAGTTGCTTTTGCATTGGATTATCTTCATAATCATTGTGAAACCACAGTTGTTCATTGTGACTTGAAGCCGAGTAACATCCTTCTTGATGAAGATATGGTTGCCCACGTTGGCGACTTCGGGCTAGCAAAATTTCTCCAAAGTAAAACCATTTCTAGCAGCGAAAACACTTCAAGCTCATTTTTTCCAAGAGGGATTATAGGATACATCCCTCCAGGTACATTCATTCCTCTAATTATTTTCATCAATGCTTTCAACTTTGATTATTACTTTTCTAACACATGATATCAAACAATTGACTCTCTCATGACATGCATATAACTGAAATGCAGAGTATGGAATTGGAGTGGAAGCATCCCCACAGGGAGATATGTACAGTTATGGAGTACTATTGTTGGAGATGTTTACAGGACAGAAACCAACAGATGAAATGTTCAAGGATGGACTAGATCTTCATCAGTTCTGTAGAATCGCCTTGAACAAGCAAGTGAGGGAAATCTTTGATCCTTGTATGCTCGAGCTCGAACGAGAAGTTAGTGATCATCATGACATTCATGCGAACAACTCAACCATTCAAAGGAGTGTGACTCATGAGAGTGATAGTGTCCAAGAATGCATTTTGTCGATAATCAAGGTTGGAGTGGCATGTTCATCACCGTCTTCGAGTGAGAGAATGAAAGTCAAAGATGCTTTGAAGGAATTGCTTGTAACTAAAAAACTTTATCTTCAAGGTAAGGTTTCTTAGAGTAAGCACGAGGTGTGTAATCACATATTACTGTCATATTAGTGAGAGAATCAAACAGTCTATTTGACTTCCAAATCTCAAAATAAAATGAATGTCGTTACTCTCAACATATAATCCATGTTTGTTTTAGTTCTTAAAAGGACTCCTTCAACTGGCAATTGATATTCTTCCACATTTTTTTTTCTTTTGATATCTGTCGTATTCATATAAGCCTGACTATTACCACAAACGTACCCCAGTCGCCCGAACTATTCCCACGAGGCCCTGACGTAACGGAGAATCAAATCTAGGACCGTGTGACTAACCCACGCAATCCCTTACCGTTGGGTCAACCCGTCAGAGTTTTGATATTCTTTCATATCAGGTTAACATGGTATTAAAGCTCATCGTTCAACTGGGACATGAGAGAAATCTCATGATCTAGGGGGAAACCTAGATCATGTGACTTTCGGTCTATGGGAAGTGTTGAAGATGTGTGGACCAAAAGTTAGTCCCACATTAGAAAAATAAAACTTTGAAATGAAGTACATAATTGATTAACTCCTCATAACTAGCACCAAGACATTTTGAGATAAAACCCCACACCTATGAGTTGAAGGTGGTTAAGTTGAGGACAATATTGGTGCTAGCGAAGGAGATCCACATGCTCGTGCATGCGTGTGTTGCGCGGCCGTGAGAAAATTAACATGATATCAGAGCGAAACGATTTTGTGCTCATATATTTGATGACCTGGTTGGACTAGCGGTGGAGTCTAGACCCGTTTGTAGATCTATAAGCCTATAAGAGTATACCTAAGTATGTTTTTCCAAACCTCTAAAAGTAAGTCTGTATTTGGCAAGTGACAACTAGTCCAAACCTAGTTGCACTTGAGGGTGAGTGTTGGAATATATAATCTCACATCGAAAATATAATAAAAGTTGATGTGGTATATAAGTGGTGTAGATTATATCCTAGTACAAATCAATTGGTTTTGAACAAGATGAGCTTTAACCACATTTATATACCCACATGTACGTATTGCGGCTCAACACTCTCTTGGCCCATAGATTTCTATTTAGTTAAGGCTTATCCCACATCGAGTATATAAATACAAAATAAATGGATTGTAAATTTAGATTAGAGACACCATCTTGCCTTGACATTTTGTTGAAGCCTCCACTCCAAACCTTAAGCTCTCACTCATTCACTCTCCCTCTTATGTAAACTTTGACTTGAGAATTTCATCATACAAATTCTAATATGGTATCAGAGCAATAAAACGTGAGTGATCAATGTTTCAGTCCAAGCAATCTACCAAGTAAGCTACCTCTTGGTCTTGGCCAATGCTCCGTTGGATCGTCCCAATTGGCGAGTTGCCCATAATTGGTCAGTGCACCGTTGGGCTTGAGTTGTCCCAATTGGCTAGTTGTCATAATTAATTCAAGTCTCAACTTAGCTATTGCCTATTGGACTTGAAGAGGAGTGTTAAGATTAATCCCACATCGAGTATATAAATACAAAATAAATGGGTAGTAAGTTGGCTAGTTATCCTAATTAATTCAAACCTTAAGCCCTCACTCATTCAATCTCCCTCCTATGTAAACTTAGACTTAGAATTTCATCCTACAAATTCTAATACAAGTCATAGATTTGCAAGAAAAACAACCCGGTTTTTCCAAAGAACGTAAATTGCAAATATTCAATCCAAGCATTTACGACGCTTGTTTCATAAATAAGCTCTTTTTATATCAAGAACTGAATTCCAAATAATATCACAGCACGTAGAACATGAAAGTTTTAGTGAACACGGCGAATAACATGAATAGCAAACAAGCAGCAGTGTGCAAAAAAAAAAAAAAAAAAAAAAAAAAACAAACAAGCAGCAGCAGCCCCAGCTAACAATAATCATTATAGAAGGATATTAAATCCTGATGCAGATAAACAGATAAGTACAAAATAATCAATTCCAATACTTCAAGAGGACAGTAATATACATAAATGATGAACAACCTTTTCAGAATTATGGTGCATGATGAATTGAAGAGGAAATGCAGTTGCTCTGAAGCCACAGAATTAACATTCACAACCAGAGGACCTTTGCTGCCGTGCTCCACCGGCAACATCAATTGTGTCCGGAAGGTATCTTCATGTTCAATGACACCCAATTAGTGAATCAAAACACAATTAATCACGTACAAAAATACATAATTAAGACATAAATATGAAAAAATCAAATTGAATATAGCAAAAAAGGAGAACGTCAAATATGGCCTTTGTGAAATAATAAAAGACAAACTAGAAATGGGATATAAGAATCGTGATATAATCGAGAACTGAATTCCAAATAATATCAAGAGTGATATAATCGAGAAAGTAGCCCTTGATAGGGGAAATCAAGTAAGCACGTCATCTATGACCCAGGCAACAATTAGCAAGGCCCTAGAGACCCGGGCAACAATTAGCAAGGCCCTAGAGACCCTTTGGGCATTCAAGCTAAATAAGTAATGCTCAGCCTAGGATTCAAAAAAAAGAAAGTAATGCTCAGCCTAAATGGAAGCAAATTCATCTAAAATGATGACACTAAACCTACTAAACTTAAACAATAAGTTCAAGTCTAAAATATGATGACATTTAAACTAAGAAAAGCACGTACATAAGCAATGCATGAACGGGAATCATGGGGCCCACATTATATACTTACATTTCTTCCTCGGGTTCATTCTTAAGAGCATTCTTAGCTATACACTGAAAAGCAGCTTCCACGTTGAGACCTTCTTTTGCAGATGTCTCAAAGTAAGGAATATTCCCTTTAGAAGCACACCATGCCTTCGCCTTCTTCTCAGACACCTGGAAGACAAAAACGAAACAATGGCCATGCATTATCAGAAAGAGGAGCATTTATCAAAAGGTTAAGATACTGAGCAATTTTCACTGAATTTTAATTTTCCCATACTTCTCAACTAAGTTGAAACTAAGTTGGTAAAGAGACGGATATTACCACTCGGCTGTTGCCACCATCAACATCTACCTTGTTACCCAATACAACAAATGGGAAGTTATCAGGGTCAGATGGACTAGCCTGATTATTCAACAACAGAAGAACAATTAGCTTTAGATGTCAAAAGTTGAGAAAGAGACTATTTTGCATTGCGATTCCCGAACAGTAGGAAATGATCACCAATCACCTGAATCAAAAATTCCTCCCTCCAATTATTAAGGTTGTCGAATGACTTCATGACATTAACATCATATACAAGAACGCAGCAATCTGCTCCGCGATAAAAAGCCACGCCAAGGCTTTGGAATCTTTCTTGTCCGGCTGTATCCCATATCTAAAGATGTAAACATAAAGTCAAAAAATTCTACATATAGTCAGTCATACACAATTTTTCTATTCAACCACCTTTTATTCTCTCAAGTCTACATTAAATATTCAATCTCTTAATTCCACATTGTGAAAATGGTAGCAAAATATGGGAAGTGCCAGATAATATCCGCAAATGTACAAGCACATCAGAGTCTCCAAACAGCAAGTATTGTACAATTTTTATTTATTTTTTTTTTTTCACTTTGATTGAATTTTACACTAACAAAATTATAAGTTATAACAAATACCGAGACATGCCTTCGGTTTCAATAATGAGCGATAAAATGCTAGATTGGATATGAAACAGTGATCTGTTTTGATCTTCAATGTGATCAAGTTGCCATCTAAGGATGGTAGAGTACATTGATGAAATAGACCTATTCGTAAAACACAATCATCATTACAAAGCAGAAATTATGAAATGGTTCTTAGACTAGATGCGTGTCATAACCATGAAATAGTATACACTGATTCAGCAAGAGGTTGTTTTGGCCAGAGTTCTTAAGGTATTGCTTATATATTTTCACCTGTACTTGCTTAAGCAGTTCTTTAGGGATAACCTATGTTACCCGGACCATTCACTCTAACCCAAAGTACCTGTGACACTTAAAAAGATACGAATACTCCATTTGTAGAGCTCTTTGTATAAAAATATTCAAAATGTAGAAGAAAAAAAAATTAATAAGAACTTTTTTGTGTAGAATAAGAAATGAAAAATGAGAAAAAAAAAATATAGGTATATAAGCTATTATATATGTTATTACTTATATATAATCATATGTGCCTCAAGTTTTAGACACTTTTTGTTGAGTCCTCGTGTCCTTAAACTAGAGTATAGGTGGATCCGACCTTTAGACTCATACTCGCACCCGACACCCACACCCGAGACCAGGTAACATAGGGGATAACATAAGCCTCCTTTATTACTTTTCAAATTTTAAGGACCTCAGTTTGTGAAAAGAAAAATTAAAAAGTATAAAAATAATAATTTCATATCATAATTGTCATCTCATTCCCACTCTCCATATGCACACATTTATGCATGAATTTTTATTTTTTTTCAAAATGAAAGTTCAATTAAATAATTAACAATTGATGGCACTCGTGGATGAACTTATTGGAAAAAAATACTAAAAGGAACCATTTGTTCCTTGGCACATCACTCAATAACAATTGAGAACCCTCTTGAAGGCGGTAGTTTCTCTCAAGATTTGTTTCCAATAAAAAAAAGGCATCAATTTTATAAGGAGGAGCTATATAAAAATATATGGAAGAACAAGAATTTCTCAAAAACATTTGAAAGCACAAGAATGCAAACAAGAAAAACCCAGCTAATCCCTGAAACAGAGCCCAATACAATAATTCAAATTTTCAAAAGTTTTCCCAAAATGTAAAACATAGGGTTTGATGGATTTGACTTTACGAATGTCAAAATTCAAACACCTTTCACAAGAGTCCTTTTTTTAACCATCTCTAATGGTAGTCGATTACTTTTTACCCAACACCCCACACTGCAGTCTGTAAAGGCATACATTATTTTAGACTCATGACTTTCTTCAAACAAGAGACAAGTTAGGAAACCGGAAATATGTATGATGTGATTCCATGGTAATTGAGTCGTGAATTATGGTCCACAAACAATGTAGCAAGGTACAGGGAACTCTTCTCTGGTTTATGTGCAGAAAAAAAAAAAAAAGATATAACAAAGGTACAGCAATCACTGTTCACAAGAAATCAGAAGATTCATAACCACGTATTATAAGGTTAACTTAATAAATAATGAATCACAATAGTAAGGCCAGTTAATCGATAAAGAAAAAGGGTAACTTGTGGCCGGCTTGAAGTATAAGTTTTCATGGAAATACAAACAAATGACTAGAATATGAATGCTAACTAACATTAATCATGTTTTATACTACTACACATCGAAATTTTATACCATCCACAATTTCCTCAAAATAATAACACAAATAAGAAAATAAAGAATCCTTTTAAACTAACAGGTCAAGTGTCCACACTAAGAATCCAATCATGCCTACTTGAACCCAAATAAGCTAGCAGAAATGTTATAAAGTAAATCAAAGAGAAACATCTTGTCACACATTTGATTAGGATCGTGGTTATTTCAGATGCCTCCTTTACGACTGAAGGAAGCAGACTCAACAGTATTGTTCTATTTTAGTTCATCATAATTGTAGAATTATTTGAATGCCTGTTCCTTTCTTGTTATTTTTTACTTTGACTTAAGTGAGAGTCGAACTCATGGCCTCCGCAAACCTTGCCTTTTGGCAAGTGATGCCTCATCCATCTCACCAGAGATGCTTTGGCTCGTGTTCCTTTCTAATCAAAGGAGAAAGTAAACCTGCGACCATGGATCAAAGATTAATCTGTCATGTGCATTAAATATCCATCCATGATCCTCCTATACGACCTATCATCGGAATGCGCAACTTTCATCACATCGTAACAAATTAACAGCAAAATCCAGAATCCTTCACAAGAATCACAACATATTGAACAACAGAATCACATCTAAATATAAAACTTCTGTTTTGAGACCATTTTTGGCATAAAACAGAAACCTAGATTTGACCTGAAACCCTAACCTGCAATGTGAACAGCCGATCTTCAAACTGAACTTCCTTGGTCAAGAAATCAGCCCCAATCGTAGCTTTATACTGATTGCTGAACTTCCGATTCACGTATCTAAACAACGAAAACAGATTCAAGGCTTAAACATCGAAAAAAAATCATGTAAACAACAACAGAAACAAAATCCAGCCGAGTTTCGAGGCTACTGATTCATCAACGAAGTCTTCCCAACCCTGCCAGAGATCCAAACAAATCAGAAAACCAAAATCAAAACCAAACAACCAAGGCACTAGGGTTTGCGAATCAAAAACCAGAATCGATATCTCACCCGCTGTCGCCGAGAATTATGACTTTGAGAAGCGTTCGCCGGCGAGAAGCCATGATCACGAGGTCGATCGAACGATTGAAGAGACGTTAAACGAATTTTAGACGACAAAGGAGCCAACTAATCTGAGATTTATATATAGGATGTTTCGAGCGAAG
Source organism: Stephania japonica (assembly GCA_039657345.1). NCBI lineage: Eukaryota > Viridiplantae > Streptophyta > Magnoliopsida > Ranunculales > Menispermaceae > Stephania > Stephania japonica. Next base: position 43,113,435 of record CM077559.1, read on the forward strand.
ACAACCAAGTCCAGGACGACGACGATTAGAACAGTCAAGTTCTTTTCTTAGGATGCCTAAAATGCCACTAATTTTCGTTTCGATTTACCATTGGATCTAGAGGTGCACATGGATTGAAGTAATCCGTGGATCCGAACCAATATATCACTAATTTAATCAATTTTTTAATCCCTTAGACTTGATTAAATTGAAAAATCACTAGTCCGGCTGGACTGGATCGGATTACGATCCTACATTAAAAAACTGTGGATCCAATTCGATTAAATTCGTTTAGCACATCAACACATACGTATCTAATCATATGTACTATAGTATCTTAAAAAGCATCAACTCAAACTATCATGTAACGGACCAATTTTGATTGACATTGTTATTCGAGTATTTTCTAACGTGGACATCAACTCAGGTCTACGGGGACGCCAGGGCAAGCTAGGATACGCCTGCTTGGGCAAAAAAATGTTATTTTTGACTGATTGGTTGTGTAACTGCGATGATAATCTTATTACTTATTACATCGTATGTGTGAGTTTATATTGATAAACCGAGTAAGACAATGTGACAGGTTATTCACCTCAAAAAGTGTGTCGAAGCTGGCACCGAGTGGGCGAATTATGGGCACACTAGATCGGGGAAAGGGTACATGTAACGGCCATAAAATCTAACTCGTGCTACATGTCAATTTAGGTCGTACGTGGCCCATTTGTCGTGATACAGTTGTCCAATTCTCGGTCGTCAATGCTGAGGTATGTTATTTTTGTTCAATGTTTGTATTATATTTTGTAAATTCCAATGTCTCAAACGTGTGAGAACGTTTGTGTGTGAGCGTTGGTGTTGGAAAACAGGTTCAGCTCGAGAAAAAGTGAGATATAGGTTTCGGGCAAACAGTTGACGGGTAATTAGCAGTCCGAGGGACTAATTGAATTAAAAACATTGATAAAATGTAAATTTAATAATAAATAAACTTTCGTGTAACGTGTCCATTACGTTGTTACGTTCGGGAGCATACGACATGCAAGTCGTGGTGTGGTACGGGTCCAAAAATGCTAGGTTTTGAGCGAAAAATAGCTAAGGACGCAAGTCATCTATCAGAGTCACACAAAATGAGTCAAGGTTACTGGTTGGTGTGAAGGAGGAATGTTAGATGTGCCTCGGGATACGTGTGCACAAGAGGATGAGATGAGAGGTATATAAGCCACCAACTTTTCTCTCTCCTCACCTTTCTTTCATTTTTCATCTCAACGAAAAACACAACGTGAGTGTGGGGGTTTCAGTGATTTTAATTGTGAATTGAAGCCGAGGGATCGACCAACTACGTGTTTAAAGGTGAGGTCTCGACTCCCCACAAGTTTATCTACATTTTGACGCATGTTTTAAGCAATTTGGTTGCGATGAGTTCGGACAACATTTTGAGGTTTCAATTTTATTGGATTTTGTTGATGAATTTGTGATCAATGGATTGATGAAAGGGTGTTGCAATAGTTGTGTTGATGCTTTGAGAGTTGGTTGTATTTTTGGTGAATTTTTGGGGAATTTTGTAGTGATTTTTGAATTGGGGATTTGTCGATGTTTCAACACGAAGTGAAGGTGGTTTCGAGTAGTAATGGACGTCCCTAAGATTTTGGAATAGGCTCGGAAGGCGGCAACACGAGACGGGTTTCGAAAAATCGAAGATGTGTATTCAGGGTTTCACGATGTGAGGGACGTCGTTTAGCATTAAGCCCCACTGTGTTGGTCACGGCACTCAGAGCAGAGACTTTGGGAAAGTTCACGCTTTAAGTAACGTCATAGAGGGGAATACCCCTCATCCGAGACAGAGGGTCTTAGATGTCAAGCTTTATATGACGCCACAAGGTTCTTACCCCACGATGCTACTTGCGGCGTGACACTGTTCAAAGTGAAATTTTTAGAAAAATTTCAAAAAAACTTCAGGGGATCTCTTGGATATCCAAATGGGTTCGAATACAACTCAATACCCTAAAAAATCTACCCAATTACACCAATGAATAAAATATGGAAAATTGGGTAGATTGAAGGTAAATTAATGAGAAATTGCAATTAATTGACTATTAGGGGCTATAGTCGTTGACGGGTCACATGAGGATTCGTAGGAGGCGAGTCGGAGTTCGTGTGAGTGTGTATTAGCTTGGATACAGTTAAGTAAATTAGTTATGAATTTTGCAATTATTTCTTAAGCTTTAATTTGTTGTTATTGCTCTGTTCATTCTATCTCTTGGAATTCTTATTGGTTGAGTGATCTAATGTTAAGCGAGTCATGGTTACTGATTTATATGTGATATGAGCTCTTATCTGGGCACTGTTGATATCACCCAATTGAGTATACATTGGAGGCACTTATCTGGGCACTATGGATATCTCATAGTCACGAGGGTTAGGGCTAATAGGTTGTGTTCTCGTCCTAAAACCCGAGTCTACTGCGCATTTATAGTGACTCAACGACCTTTTAGTCAGGACTACTTGCTATTCGGATTTGTACTCTAGACCCTCACTATTCGATTGATTTATTTACAGACTTTATATATTCATGCGTTCCTTGTACCTTTCTTTCTATCTGTATGAATTAGATCGTTTTATTTATTTTGAAATGTTGTATATATGTCTTACATGGCGTTACTTACCTAGGCTCATCATTCTTGTGTTTGACGGAGTGCAGATCTACAGTCTAGCAAGGGGAAGGCTCCACAGCTAGGGGATTTGATCTGAGGATACGAAACGACTCTTTTCTTTACTAGTGTAGGTTATCTTTCTTATATTATTGTATATACTTGTTTTGAAACACTGGGATTTGGGTTTTTGAGAGATCTTGGGCATGTATATCTCTATGTTACTCTCCTATGACCTATTTATTAATGATATATATATATATGCGAGGTTTCCACACTCTAGGTTGTCTTAACTTGTGTGTCTTTGAGGTTATTTGATTAGTTTGATGTTTAATTGTTTCCGCTATAACTATGATAACTTATTAATTGATTAACTCAACTTTTAATTACTAAATAAATGGTAAATGGTAAGAAAAGGCTGACTAGGCTTGCGTAAATCAGCGAGATTGGCTCGGGGATCCACGTAAGTATAGGCTGAGCGGCGCCCAGATTAGGGTTGTGGAACTGGGGTCGTCACTATACAGATAGAAAATACAATTAAATATGATTAATAATTAATACTGAAACATATTCTAGTTGAAAATTGTTGAGATCTTATGTGATCATGAGAGTTGCAGTGTAAGTCGGGTATCGGAACGCCCGAGGAAATCAAATATATGTTTTGAAAGGATAAGATCAAGAGACCAAGTCACCCAAATGTGTCAATAATTTGACTTGGATGGACTAAATTTTGACCACAAATATGCCTAGTGTAACGGCCCAAATTCTAATTTGTCATTACCATGACTTATTTTCATACGTGGACGCCAGCTGGAACTTTCGTGGACCCTACGAATAGGCCAAAGCACACCTGAATTAGGTAAATAGTCCGATTTTATATGCTATTTTGTTTAATTTGTGATGTGTATATTTATATTGTTTTTGTCGAGCGAGATAGTGTGACGAGTATTTGCCTCGAGTAGCTTGTAGACGCAGGTACCGGGTAAGCGAATTAGAGTACATTAGAACGAAGGATAATACACACATGATAAATGAATAAAACACATTAAATAATTAATATAAACGACGTTTAGTCGTTAGTGGCGCGAATGTATGCGAATGTCGCAAGTGGCACGTGTTTTAGTGCGAGGTTAGCTATCGACACGCCCAAAAAATGTAACAGCCCAATTTTAATTAAGCCGTTATTATGATGTGTTTGCAGACGTGTATACTAGCTCAACACCTCGTATACCACACAGCTAGGTCAGGGCACGCCCGAAGTAGGTAAATAAATTGATTTGTGTGTTATTTTGCATTATTTTGCGATTTTTATATACAATTATGTCAGATTGCATCGCAATGTGTGTGATTATATTGTTATTGACTGTGTGAGACAATGTGATGGATATTCGCCTCATAAAGCGTGTCAACACGGGTACCAGGTAGGTGATTGATATTACACTAGGTTCGGGAAATTAATACACACATGAAAATGAATAAAATGCATTTAATAATTTATATGAAACGCCATTTAATGATTAGTCGTGCGGTTGTATACGAATGACACGCGTTGCAGCACAGAACCGGGTATCGGAACGCCCAAGAATTTAATTAATTGGGCAAGTAAGGGTTGAGAACAATGGAAAGATGGAAAGAGAATCATTCATTTGTGTCATAAATATGGTGTTGGATAGACCCAGTGGTGGCCATTTGATGATTATAGGGATATGTATGTGTTGAAAGATCATTTTTACGATATATATATATATATAATTTTTCCAACCAACCCACCACCTTTTCTTTCTCCTCAACCATTAGATCCGAAAATTGGTATCTTATGAGAAGGGATTGGTGAGCTTGGGAGATCAGTTGAATAGCTTGAGCTTAGGGAAATCAACAAACTAAGGTTGGATTTGTGATTATTTCATCTTTCTTGATCTCTTAATGTTACTTTTGTTGGTGTTTGTTATTGATCCGGGAATTGGAGTTTGCTCACTGGTTTTAGGTTGTTTTGATGTTGTATTGGTGGTGATTTGTTGATTTTCAAGTTGGGAAAAAGGTTGTTCAAGTTTTGGTTTCAAAAGTTGTGGGTTTTGTATTATTTTGATTCAAGAATTAGATATATATATATGTGTGTGTGTGTGATGTGATGTTGCCTTTGATATTTTTGAAGTGTTGTAAGCCCCCCCACGAGGCGAGGATAGGGTCGACGGCATATGGGGTTTGCCACGGGGTTCGATTTCCAGTTTCCAGTAGTGCTGGAATTCTGGGTTCAAACCAGTCCAGCACTAGAGGGCTTACACTCAGCACTAGGTAACTTTGAGCGATAGTACAATTTTCAGGAGGTTAGTGAAGACAAATTGGGGTTTATTTTGGGACACGGAGTGCGATTTAAGGTGTGCAGTATCCAATTGAAATTTCTTGTGTAATTACATATTTTTTATATTTGAATTGCATTCAATTATTCAATTTTTCCTTTCTTGTTATGGTTATATAGACGGCTGGTAGGGTGTTCCTTCACCGTGTTATTCCTTGTGTGTATGTCCACTAGACTATAACAAGTGTTGTTACGGGTCTTGGTGGATAGTTCAACTCGAATATCATGATGGGGCACGTGTTGGTGCACCGTGGGCTTACGCCAGCCATCGAGAGGACCCGGAGGCAAGCCAAGCTATAGTGCTCCTCGCTGGCAAATGTATGTTGACTACAAAAAGTTGAATCAGGTGACGGTCAGGAACCGTTACTCACTCCCCAAGATTTGATGAATTATTTGATCAGTTGGTATGAGCCAAGTTCTTCTGGAAGATTGACCTACGATAAGGTTATCATCAGTTGAGGATTAGATAGGGTGACATTAAGAAGAATGTATTCAGCGCGAGATACGGCTTGTTCGAGTTCACAGCCATGTCGTTTGGGCTGACTAATTCACCAGCAATCTTCATGGACTTGATGCATAGAGTTATGAGGCTATATTTGGATCGATACGTCATTTTTTTCATCGACGATAATCTGATTTATAGTAAGAATCGTATAGAGCATGAGAGGCATCTGAGGGACGTATTGACAACACTGAAAGAGCATAGGTTGTATGCGAAGTTCAGCAAGTGTGCATTTTGGCTAAGTGAGGTGAAGTTTTTTGGGCATGTCATCAGTAGTCAGGGCATTTTTGTTAATGGTGATAAGATTCGGGCGATCATTGACTGGAGGACACTAAAGTTTGTATCTGACATTTGTAGTTTGTTGGTTTTGGCAGGGTATTACCTACGGTTTGTGTAGGATTTCTCATTGATTGCAGCGCCAATGACTAGATTGACCAAGAAAGATGTCAGATTTAAGTGGGTAGATGAGTGTGAGGATGTCTTTTAGGAATTGAAGAGGAAGCTGATTTTTGCTCTAATACTTGCATTACCAAATAATGGGAAAGGTTTTTCGGTATATACAAATGCTTCAGTAATTGGTTTGGGTTGTGTCTTGATATAGGACGGATACCCAGTGGCATATTTATCTAGACGGTTGAGACCCCACGAGGAGAACTATCCAATGCACAATTTAGAGCTTGCAAGAATTGTGTTTGCATTGAAGGCCTGGAGGCATTATCTCTACGAAGAGAGGTTTGCGTTGTTCACATATCATTAGAGCTTGAAGTACTTGTTCACTTAGAGAGATCTAAACATGCAACAAAGGAGATGGCCCGAGTTGCTGAAGGACTACGACTTCGCTATTGAGTACCATCTGGGTAAATTAAACGTACTAGCTGATGCGTTGAGCCCTAGTGGCATTGAAAGCCAGGCTGTTATAGGACATATGACACACAAGTATGGTTTGTGTAAGGTGGCTTCGTTGATATATATGGCATAGGCTATTGCTAAACTATAGATTTATTCTCATATACGAGTTTTTATGGTGTCTCTGGAGCGGGTGGCTGAGTAACAGATGGTTGATGGCCGGTATTTGCGGGTCAGCGGACTGGCTCAGGATCCAGAGTGCAGAGATTGGTCTGAGTCGTCAAACGGGTGCTTGAGACACGTAGGTATATTGTGGATACATGTGATATCGAAGCTCAGGAACAACATTTTGGAGGATGCACAACGATCGCAATATATTGTTCATCTTAGTCGAACCAAGATGTATCATGATTTGTGACAATTGTTTTGGTGGTCAGGGATGAAGACTTATGTTGGTAATTACGTTAGGAGTTGTCATATTTGCTAGCAGGTAAAAGCCGAGCACAAGAGATCAGTCAGGTTGCTGCAGCCACTGCCCATTCCTTAATGGAAATGGGAACACGTGACCATGGACTTCTTCAGTGGCCTATCGCAGACTACGAGGTGACATGATGCAGTTTTGGTGTTGATCGACAGATTGATGAAGTCAGTGCATTTTATTCCTATTTCGATAAGATATTCCTTTCCATAGTTGAGCATTATCTTTGAAAGAGAGAGATCGTCAGATTACACGATGTATTGATCTCCATTGTGTCTGACAAAGATCTTCGATTAACAAATAAGCTTTGGGAGAGTATGCAGGAGCAGTTTGGTACCAGACTATAGTTCAGCACAGCGTATCATCCTCAGACGAACGGGCAGTTACAGAGGTTGATTCAAATACTAAAGGATATGCTCAAGGCTTGTATATTGTAGTTTGGTGGATTATGGGAGGATTATTTACCTTTATGCGAGTTTGCTTACAACAACAGCTATCAGGCGAGTATGTGGATACCACCGTTCAAGGCATTATATGGTAGGTCCTGCAGGTTACCAGCATGTTGGGCGGTACCGGAGGATATAACGGCTATAGGAACTAAAGTTGTTGTGGATCATACTGAGAAGGTTAGGTAGAAGTTTCAAGCGGCCCAGGATAGGCAGAAGAAATATGCAGACAAGTATCATGGGAATCTGAGCTATGAGAAGGATGACTTGGTATACCTGAAGGTTTCTTTATGGAAGGGTCAATAGAGGTTTGACATTGAGGGGAAACTGGCACTAAGGTTTATTAGACCACTCAGGATCGAGGCACGGGTTGGCAATGTAGCGTACAGGTTAGAGTTACTATCGCAATTAGCAGTTCATCCGGTATTTCATATATCCATGTTGAGACTGGTTAGGTCGAAACCAAGGCTGATGGTTGATGGCAGACAGGTAGAGTGTAACGTCCCTCAAATTTAATTGGTAACAAGTGTCGTGTTTTTTAGGATCGTGACCTACTGTTGTGATTTGTCATATTACTCAAGCCTCGGGAGTCAAAACTGAAGTATATTTTATTTTTTTGTGATGTCTGTATTATTATTTATACTGGAATGAGAACTCTATGTCTTAGTGTGTTGCTTTCGTTTATTAATCGCCACGGATTTCAGTGTGAGAATCGGCTAGGAAAAACGAAAATTTAAGGTATAATATGGATAATTAAACACCGAAAAATGATAATTAGTGAATTATCAAAAATAATAAATAATTAAATAAAATGTGCGAGCGAGGTTATATCCGGGAACGTATGCGGTGCGAGTTGTGAGTTGAAACGGGTCCGGAAACACGTGTTGTAAGCAAGAATAGGCTAAGGATGAGGAGAAGTCATGCATTAGAGTCATGAGATGTGTGTTAGAGTTGTTAGATAGTGTGAAAGGGAGCCACAAGATTTGCCTCGAGATCCGTGCGTGTGAAGAGATGGGAGATTGGTATAAAAACCAAATTTTCTCTCCTCAATCCATTTTGATTTGTTTGAACGAGATAAGAGAAGAGGAGAAGTGGGTTTCGATGGATTTTGGAGACGTTGCGACGCCGTGGATCGATCCAATACGCGTAAAAAGGAAGGATTCCTACTCCTTGTAAGTTTGTGCACGTTTTGGAGTTAAGTTTGTAGGTTTTCGTCATAACTATTTCAGACGAATTTTTGAGAAAATGTTGAAAAATTATTTTGGTTGATGTATTTGGGATTAATTGATGGTTTGATAGATGAATTGGTAGTTGATTTGTGGATTGGAAGTGAATTGGAATTTTTAGGAATTTTTGAAGAAATTTGAGTTATTTTCGAATCAGGGTGTTTTGTCGGGGTTTCGACGCAAAAGGAGTTGGGTAGTATGTTGTCATGGACGTCCCGAAAGGTTTGGGATAAACTCAAAACGCGGCGACACGAGCCGGGGTTTTGAAAAACCTCGGAATAGGTGTTCTACTAAACATATCGCGAAGGACGTCGTGAGTAGTATTTCCCACGGCGTCACTAACAGCTGTCTCGAGCAGAGGCAAACAAAAGAAAATCAGGAAAGACGTCGATACCAATCCAAAACCACCAAAAACCATGAAAAGATCGAATAATACCAAATCCCAACTTGGATGAAAACACCCAAAACCAATGTCAAAACGACGAGAACTTAGTGGTGAGTCGAGATCTTACCTCAACTCGGGTGTTGGTCACATCTCAGCATTGTTGTGAGCTCTGAGCCCGCTACAACCGTTTCTCCTTGTGTGAACCGAAAGAGAGACAAGAGAGAGTATAAACGGTGAGGAGAGTGAGAGTTTATATATATGTATATGTATATATCTTCATATTCACGTACGCACGTATCTCGAGGTGCATCTGTTGGTCTCCGTTTTCACCAACCAACATAATTGCCTCACTCAGCTAACACACTTGCGTGACTTACTTAGGTGACGCAATGTGTTCCATGGGCATTTTTCGCATCCGGACCGCACCACGACTTGCATCGTCGTCCGCGAATAGAATATTAACGACCCGAACAATTTTCCAAATTTATTTATTATTGTATTTTATTTGCCGATCACCCACGAAAATCGTTTCTCGGCCCTGTGCACCTGTATTTCGTCCGTCCGACCTCCGTTTGACATGTTTTTTAAGGCGAACCCTACTCGTAATTTGATGTTGTCGTTTTGTCATACAGACACGAGCATAAATAGGTAATATATGTCGTCACATAGACATAGCATATTTTTTGGGTCGTTACAATCTTCCCTACTAATAAGAATTTCATCATCGAAATTAAACTTAACTCGAGCGAAATCTTACTAAAACGTACATAACAGGGAAGTACTGTATAATCAATCCCTCTAATCTCACTCACGTAGACCTGTACCAATGTGAGTAGGTGAAACCAAATTCTCTAACTAGTGGCACATAGCTAACTTAACTAGTCTATGGTCATCCCGTAAATTACAGAGTCACTTGGAATCTTTTTGAAGCATATATCAGATTCACATAGAATACGTGCACATAGCAAAAAGGCATCTAAGCGTTCCAAGTTAATCAGATTGCAACACCAAGTACACAACCGGACTTCCCAACAGATAGATATTGGACCTAAACAAACCTCCAACCAGTTTAGAATGAGTCACCATACCATAGTCCACACTTAGTTCAACTCACGATCAAACATTCCATCTCCCAAACTACAGGTTTAGGCACGTCCAGAATCCGTGTAATCACGGTAGTAAGAGAGATCACTAAGCAGACTCACCGAACCCATGACCACCATATCTCCCACTTAGATCCACAAGAGCCACCGATATCTTACTTGAATTTATGGACCCACTTAGAGTGTAGACTCACGCAAAATCCTGGCACATAGCCTCAACCACTACTTCGAAATATTGACTCACATAAAATCACTGCACACAACTAGATATCCTTTCAAAGGAAGAAACTCACCTAGAGTCAGGAGCACCGCACCTAGCTGGCCCCTCTCTTTGAAAGTTGACTCACCTAGAGTCATCACACCTAGCTCAATATCTGTCATACTTCGAATGGTGTATTCACATAGAATTCCTCACCACTACTCACATAAAGTACTTTCTAATAACTGATTCACTTAGAGTCATTTTCATGACTGACTCACACAGAGTCAATTCTACCCCTAACTCACCTAGAGTCCATTCCCATCCCTGACTCATACAGAGTTACTTTTAATACCTAACTCACCTAGAGTCGATTCTAACCCAGACTAACCTAGAGTCTCATCAGGTCAGATCTAAAATACATACCCAATAACATAAAATCATGCCCGGATGCAAAATAAATCTTACTCGTTTTGGGTCTCGAGTCGACTCTAGATACGGATGTGTAACCGCATGTGCGTCCTCCTGCACATGCAATTGAGTATTATCCCATGGCACTTCTGCCATCAGAGGACAATAAATGGTGATGTATCCCGGCTTTCTACAACGATAACATCGCTTTTCTCACCGCGATCTATTGCATCTACTCTGGGTACTGTACGGCTTATGTTGTCTTGCCTTAGCGGTAGCCTTGGTACTCATATCTATGGGCGTCCTTGGCTTACCCTCAACCTGAGTAACCGGTGTTGTATAAGTAGGAGACGATACTGTAGCCTGTGTCCTCAAAATTTGAAGAATCTCCTCCAGTTGTTGGCCATGTAATGAAACCAGTTAGGATACCTCATCTAGCCTCCACTGATAATCCTTCGAACCACCACCACTAGACTCTGGCTGATCAACCATTGCAATCTACCATGAAAGCGTGTCCTCGATCAGACTATAACTAGCGATAGTAATAATACACAACTCATTAAATAGCTCATAGTCCAATCATTAAATTTCTCAGCTTTCCTCACTTCCCAACTAAGACTTAAGTCATGATCATAAAGCTCCACTCTAAGTTCAACCATTATCCTAATTACTATTGGTTTGTGTTTTATGTTGGTTGTGATTTAATTAAGAGTCGAGTCTTAAAAATTCGGCTCTGATACCAACTGTGACGTTAGTAGCAGGTTAAAGAATAACCTACACATCATCCCCTAGGCTTTACAAACTTAAGCTCTGATACCAATTGTAATGGTCCCAATTCCACAACCTAAAATTTGGTTCCGCCTGACCTAGATTTAGGTAGACCCCTAGTCAACACTTGCGCAATCAACATAAACCTAGTCATCCTTTCTTACCACTATCCATTTATTAAATCATTTAAGTTGAGTTATTATATATTAGTGAGTTATTCAAAGTATAACGGAAGAAAATTATACTCAAACTAATAGCAATAACCCTAAGACACTAGACAGTACAACCTAAAGTGTGGAAACCTCGCATATCAGTATATATTAAGCCAAGGGAGGGTACACCATAGTACATATGCCCAAGATCTTTCATAACCATAACCCAATATGTTTAAAAACATATACATATAATATAGTTGGCCTACCCAATAAGCGAGATTAGATCACATAATAGTCCTCTACTTCAATCGCCTATTGCTAGTCCTTTACCTTTCTCAACCCTGTAATATGATGAGGCTTTACCCACCGTCATAAAAAATGACGGTGGGTTCAGAAAGTAAAACATTAATAACCAAGTGGATTCTCAACATAATTTCAAATGCCAAATAAACGGTTAAACGAGTATCATGTGTGGAGATCACAAAGATAATAAAAGACAACATGATAATGAATCACTGAGATATCAACGATAAATGAGTGTCTAGGAATACAACGGAAAGACGCAAGTAGTCTCGACCAAAGGGTCGTTGAGTCATGGGAATATTACCTCCAAGATTCGGTGTAACGACTCAAAAAATTGAGTATTTATGAATAATGACGTGTACTAGTTATTTATACTCATTTCTGAGTGATCAAGCAGTGACGTCTGTAAACGAGTAGGAAAATGTGTCAAACGGACATCGACAGAAGGGTTACGAGTACACGGGACATAAAACACTGAAAATGTTAATGAACAAGTCAATTAAATAATAATTAAGCCAATTGACTATGAGAGAACGCCAACGAGACCAAAAACATGTGACTCGTGAGTCATTGTGTGTTTTGGAGTACGAGAACGCGAGAACAGACCAAGAAGTTGATTAGTTAAATGGTGAGTGAGTCACCTAGTGGTGTCACATAGGGGAGTTAGAGTAGGTGGACAACTTAAAAGAGTGATAGTTGGATCTACCTCAGGATACGCTTGTTTAAGTGGATGATGAGGGGGTCTATATAAGGCCTACCTCTCACAATTTCCTCTCATTCTCTCATTCTCATCTCCTTCTCTTCTTCTCTTCTCAAGACTTGGTGAGTAAGAAATTTTGAACAGCCTTAGGAGGCTAAGCATGGTGGCCGAAAAACTTGCCGGAGTTTCAAAATCCGCCAAAGTTGAGGTGAGATCTCGATTTCTCTATCTATTTCCTTTGTCTACACGTTGGTTTTGTTGATTTTCATCGCGATAACCACATATGTCGCATTGGGAATTCGATTGAATCGACAAACCCTATGCCATGGTGAACCACAGAGCGATTTACACTAAATTTTGTGGTCGGTGTTGGGGTTAAGTGGTGGTTTACATATTTCATCGAGTTGCAATGTTTGGAGTGGTTTTGTCATTTCGGACAAATTCCGGTGGTTCTACGATGATCCGAAGTCGATTTTGGATGGTCACGGGCCCCGTACAAGTTGAAGAAAGGCGCGAAGTGCGGCGACGTAAGCCGGGGTTCGAAAAACCTTAGGGATACAATTTTTTCCAAGACGTTACGACCGGCATTGTGGACACTATGCCCCACCGCGCCGTGAGCCAGGGGACTGGCGGCGCCTCTCACAGCGCCTAAACCAGAAGCCAAATAAGGAGACATCGCAACGACGCGGTGGAGTTTTACCCACTGCGGCGCTGCTGTGACGTCCTGAACATAAAATGAACAATAAATTTTGTTTTAAACTTTGAAAACTTGGGAAACTTTAATGGTTTATCTAGGGTTATATATTGACCATAAACCCAACATATTAAGGTTCGAACCATTGACAGGTATTTAGGAACCCAAGGGAATGAACTAGCATCGCGGGAGTGGTTTTTGCCTCGCGACGTTCGTTAAGTAAGTACACATGTGCTTTTGTATGCGTGTAAGTTAGTAAGCCAATAAGAAAATATCATGTGATTCATGTTCTCCATTATTGTTCTGATGTTGCTATGATCTTTTAGTTGGCATTCCATTTCGTTATTCTTTGGTTGTGTGTTCATGGCGTAAGTGTGTCAAGAAGGTATCATGTGGTCTGCACTAGTTAGGACAATGCGAGTACTTCTACAGGAGTGACCGACCACCCTAGTGTTGTGTGTACCTGGGTATCGAACTTAAGAGGTTTTGCAATACCTCTTTTTCATGCTTTGCGATGTTGCGACATTGCCCAGGGAGACCTTGCGAGGATTTTGCCGTTTTGCTATGATTGGACCACTTATGGGCCTCTTTTGATTATTGGAACACGCAAATTTCGATTGTTATCTATTAGTTTGATTATCATGCACTCTGTGTTATTTCCTGTCTTTCAATTACCGCATAATTCTTAGACTACTTCATTGGTTAATCTTGAATTACTGTTATATTCTTCTGGCATTACTTTCAATTTCTCTCAGTTGCTCACCGTCTAGTTTGTGACGGTGGGTGCAGATACGACATGTGCTGACAAGGGAAAGGGACCGGCGTTAAGTGACTTCCTCTAAATACTCCTCGGGGGCGATTTCTTTCCTTGTTGCATAGTATGTTTTCTTTTTTGGTTTATATATGTTGTTCTTGAAACACTTTGGGAATTTATTTTGGGATGTGAGACTTGGATATCATGTATTGTCCTTTTCATACATTAGTCACTAGCTTATAAATGTTTATCTTGTATTCGATTCTTGATTTCCCTTTTTATTGAGTTATTACATGATTATAGTTGAATTCCGCTGCGTATTGATTTGATAAACCTTATAATCTAATAACTCTTTTGTAAATTGATGAATTAAGGCTGACTAGGCACGCATAGACTCGCCGAGTACTGACTTGGAAGTCTATGTGGGTTTAGGCCGGGCGTTCTCAATTGTATAGGAAATTGGGGTCGTCATACTCGAAGTTTAGGACATGGTACATTCACACCATCCTAAAGTCCATGCCCGACAATCTAGCAAAAAACTCTCACCACGTATAGAACCACAAACAATATCGTGCATCCCGAGCTGCTGGCTCTGGCATATTACAACAGTAGTTCATGCTCGCATGGATCATGTTGACTCATTTCTCCTTGGACCACTCAATCAGAATAAAATTCCAAACCAAGAATAGAGCAATAACAATAGCATCTTAAAGCTTGACAAGGATAATAACCGAGTAAATGCGCAAATGAAATAATGTAAATTCTCTGATTGTTTTTACTCACAGTACAACGCAAAACCCCGCATTTGCAGCTCTCAAACGTCCCCAAACCGATCCCATAGGTTCGTCACCAGTCTGCTAAATACCTTGTAATCATTTTCAATCTAATTTGATTGCATTAGAGTCTTCTTTATGTATTTAGTTGTAATTTTCCCCATTTTCTAACTATTATCCATTTCCATTATCTTCAGTAAATTCCTTGGGTATTGGGTCCTATTCGTAAATTTTCATAAATTCCTCGGGTATTGGGTTGCATTAGAGTCTTATTTATGAAACCTCCGAAGTTTTCATAAATTTTTAGAAATTTAGTTATGTGAACAGTGCCACACCATGGGTGGTGTCGTAGGTTAAAAGCCTGGCAGCGTTGCTCAAAATATGACATGCCAACTTCTATTGTTCCAGACGTCGTGAGTGGCGTCATGGGGTGACTTGTCTCACATCGTCACTTAAAGCGTGAAAATTTCAGCTCTCTAGTCTAGACATCGTGACCTATAGGTCTCACGGCATCGACTCCTAAACAAGAAAACAAGGTTTTTTGACACCCCAGCTTGTGTCGCCACGTTCCGAACCTATCCCAAACTCATCGGGATGTCGATACCAATCTAAAACCACCAAAAACCACGAAAAAACAGAATAACACCAAATCCCAACTTGGACGAAAACACCAAAAACTAACGTCAAAACGACAAGAAGTTAGTGGTGAGTTGAGATCTTACCTCAACTCGAGTGTTGGTCGCGTCTCAACGTTGTTGCAGGCTCAGAACCCACTGCAACCTTTTCTCCTTGTATGAACCGATAGAGAGATGAGATAGAGAGAGAGAGAGAGAAATAGTTTATATATATCTTTTCATCTTCACGTATGCGCGTATCTCGAGGAGCATCCGTCGATCTCCATTTTCACCAGTCACTATAACCGCCTTGCTTATCTAACACACTTGTGTGGCTCACTAAGGTGACACAAGTTGTTTCACGAGCATTTTCTGCATCCGAACCGCACCACGACTCGCATCGTAGCGCTCGAATAGAATATTAAAGACCCGATTAATTTCTTGAATTTATTTATTATTTTATTTTATTTGCCAGTCGCCCACGAAAATTGTTTCTCGACCTTGTCTAATAGTATTTCGTCCGCCCAACCCCATTCGACACGTCTTTTGAGGTGAACCCTACTCATAATTTTGACATCGTCGTCCTGTCACACAGACACGAGTATAAATAGGTAATACACATTGTCACACAGACATAACATATTTTTCGGGTCGTTACACTCTAACTCCCCGTGATATATGTCATAATACTTCTTCTGCCTCTCTTGCGTATTTTTCACTCTCAATTTGATCAAACGTATCTTCTATGTGTGATCCACTACAATCTCTGCCCCACATCCTCTGGCTCAGCCCAACAAGATGGTGATCTACATGGTCTACAGTAGAGTGCCTAAAACAATGCCATACCAATACTTTCCTGATAACTGTTTGTTGGGTTTTGGGGTCCATGCGCAACGGAGATTATAAAACAATTTTGACAAAAACCCCAACAGGATCCAAATCTGATTCCATTAAAACATGTTTAAACTATGAAAACTTAATCATACCTCAGTCGCAATACCTCTCTTGAAGGTTAATCGATCTTTAAGGCGCTGCCAATGACGAACGCCCTCTACTAGTTGTCCACACATGAACGGCGGCCGAGATTCAAAGTGCTAGCTTCGAGAGAATACCAAATCTTTTGTTTCTCTCCAAAACGATCCAGAGGATACCAAAAACTCTAAGTCGTTTCTTAAAACGAAAATAAAGTTTCGTTCCTTTTAAAATCTTTCGTACTTGTATTCTAACTCAAAGCGTCTATTTATACAACCCTTGTATATAGACGGTTAAGTAAATTACACATATACCCCTACTTAAAGAAGTATAAGTGTAATACACTACAAGGACGTTTCTGTCATGAATTTTATCATATAAAATTTATTTTTCTGAACCATCTTAAAATCTTGCAAAACCATTCTCGATGTGCGACCCAATAGGCTCATACAACGTTGGCAGTGTACCAAAACACATTTTGGTATACAAGTCATAAGCGGCCTCTAGCAAGACATTATGACTACCCAAGTTGTACGAATATCAAATCAATATAACCTAATCAATAGTGTATATAACATCCTTTTGTCACACGATATCCTTTTGATCAAACATAAGGCATGGAATTGTCATCCAACATGTTCAATCGTACTAGTCTCGATTTCTAGGTAGACTGAAAACATCTAAGTGACATTGATCAATATCAATTCACTTAGACTAGGCCTTTTAACAGCCTAACACATCGAGGATCCACTTGGATATCTCTCTTTATATGAGAGGGACAAATTCTATCTCGATTACACAACTTCACCACATTATTCACACAGTAACCAATCACAACCTTTATAATCATCCGGTTAAAGAAAACGTTTGATTGCGTCAAATTACTGTATTTATAATGTTGAAGTCTCTGGTAATCTCAAGTCAGAGGACTGAAAAATATACCTATCATGAGAAACAACTATGACTTAATCCATGTGACGTTCTCATAGCGGGTCGGTCCAGTGCTTTGTTCCCTAACAAGTACTCATGATCTTGATTCGTATTCCTATACGTATGATCATCGTATGATCATCAATCAAGACTTACACTAGTCTTAATTCATTATAGTTCCCAGTATAATAATCGACTAGGGACATTTAGGATATTTCTATAAATACCCATGGATCTTATTATAATGTAAACATGCAAATCAATTATAATAAACAGCAAATGAAATCCTCTATTTTATTAACTAAAATATATTCATAAAGACTGTTAATGGATTGACCTAGGGCACATTTCCCAACACTGTTTTTGTAGCAAACTCACACAAGTGAAAATACTCCTCTCATGATCCTTCGTACCCTAACGTACACATCCTCAGCATATCCTCAAGAATCTGAATCAAACGTTCTGACTGTCCGTCAGTCTATGGATAATAGGCGGTGTAGAGATCCAACCGCGTGCCGAACTATGCCTACATACTTTGCCAAATCTGTTACATAAAATGTGGCCCTCTATCAGACACAATCGATAATGAAACACCATGTTGTCGAACTATCTCTCGTTCGTACAAACTTACCAGCCTATCCACCTTATGTATGGTCAAAACCGATACAAAGTGTGCAAACTTCGTCAACCTGTCCACAATCACCAAAATGCTATCATGTCCGCGTTGAGATCAAAATAACTTACTAATGAAGCTCATGGCAATATGCTCCCACTTCCACCGAGGAATGGGAAGTGGCTGTAATAACCCACTGGATATGCGATTCTTAGCCTTAACTCACTGACAAATCTCACACCTTCAAATGTAATCACAAGCATCGGTCTTCATCCCCGGCTACTAGAAAAGGCGACGCACATCTGCATACATTTTGGTCCTGTTCGAATGAACCGTAAAACGTAAGTGACGTGCCTCATAAAAAATCTCATCGCATAGCTTAACCATTGATGGAATCCATAGTCGCCCTCTAAGCCTTAAGCATGAGTATGTCTACTGACTTCAATCTGGATGATCTGGACTCTGAGCAAACTCTAAAAACCTCTGGTACTGCTTGTCAACCTACTAACCATTAAGTACACTATGAATGGAGACGGTCTGAGTCCTCATCCACACACAAATCAATACCTTAATGCTAGTCGGAATATCAATAGAATACATCCTGTCCACCGCCTCGAGCAAACCATACTCGTGTGTCATGTGGCAAGTAACAAACTCTGAGTCTGACCCTCTACGGCTCAATGAGCCTGCAATAACATTGACCTTCCCATATGGTGCTCCAAAGAGAAATCATAATCCTTGAGGAACTCAAGCCAACACCTTTGTCGCATATTCAACTCCTTTTGAGTGAAGAGGTACTTCAAACTCTTGTGGCAGTAAATAACACAAATCTCTCGCCATAAAGATAATGGTGTGAAATCTTCAGTGAAAAGACCGCTGCCGCCAACTGCAAGTCATGCGTAGGTAGTTCTTCTTGTGAACCTTCAGTTGTCAGGACGCATATGCCATCACTCTACCGTCCTGCATTAATACACAATCCAAACCAACCTTCAAAGCATTGGTGTTCACCTCAAAACCTTTCCCTGACTCAGGTAACACTAGCACTGGTGTGGTAGCCAAACATTCCTTCAATTTCTGAAATGCCTGCTCACAACTGTCATTCCACTGTAAAATGTGTTTCCTTCTTCGTCAATTGCATCATAGGTGCCGCAATCGTTAAGAAGTCCTAAACAAAACGCATATAATACCCTGCCAAGCCAAGAAAACTACGGATATCTGTTACTGATCGCAGTGTAGGCCAATTAATAACTGCTCTGACCTTAATGAGGTCCACTAACACTCTGCCTGATCTGACGATATGTCTAAGAAATCTGACTTCTGCAAGCCAAAACTTGCACTTACTAAACTAAGCGAACAATCTATGTTCCCTTAGTAGCTGCAAATCATCTTGAGGTGCTCCTCGTGATCCTTACAAAACCTCGAGTAGATCAAGATATCGTCAATAAACACAACGACGAATTGATCCAAGTATTGTCTCAACATTCAATGCATCAAGTCCATAAACATCGCTAGGGCATTAGTCAGCCCAAAAGGCATGACTGTGAACTGATAATGTCCATATCGAGTTCGAAATGCAGTCTTCTTCCTATCCTCCTCTCTAATCCCTCAGCTGATAGTACCCAGATCTCAAATCAATCTTCGAGAACCACTGTGCTCTTATCAGCTGGTCGAACAAGTGATCAATGCGAGGAAGTGGATACTTGTTCTTCACTATAACCCTGTTGACTTGCCTTTAGTCAATACACAACCTCAAACTACCATCTTTTTCTTTACAAACAAGACCGGCGCGCCCCAAGGTGACATACTCGGGTAGATAAAACCCAACTATAACATCTCATCAAGCTATCCCCTCAGCTCCTCTAGCTCTCTCAGAGCCATATAGTATGACGAAATGAAAATATGCTTGGTTCTCGGGACCAAATCAATAATAAAACCAATCTCTCTAGGCGATGTTAAACCTGGTAGCTCAGCTGGAAATACATCAGGAAATGTGACGACCTGAAATTCCTAAATACGGCGCTGCTCGGCCTAATCCCATACTTAAGCCCTAATCCCATCCATGTAGGACTTAACTATGTATTAGTCAGCCTATTTAAGTTATTCTCCTCGTTCCTCGCGTTTAGGATAAGTAAATACACGTATTATTCCCTTACTAAATTTAGGGTTAATTAAAACCTTTTAACAACATATTAATTTCAGCGAAATTCTTAACATTTTAGTGGAAGCATTAAATTCAGCGTAAGTTTTATCATTATAGCAAAACATTATGAGTTAAATCCTAAGTGTGGAAACCAGGAAATCACGATCACATGATAATAAACACAATAATACAAGCATCAGCCAGGAAGCCTAGTCTCTCAACCCAAATATACAACCTAAAAGTATATGAAAGATATGAGTAATAATTACACAAAACATCAAAAGGCCAACAACATCTGTAGCAGGACCGGGATACTGATTCAGAGGTAGTCATCAGTCTTCTCCTTACCGGGCCTGCTAATCGATGGATCTGCACCCACCATTATAAAAAAGATCGTGAGTACAATAAAGTAGAAAGTAAAATCTGGAGATTCTATTCCACATTTCTAAATATATGAAAGGCATCAAAAACATAAAATAATGAAGGGATAATGAAAATAAAGCTATGCTAAATGATACCACAGTTAAACAACTTAATTCGGACCAAGACGAAGTAATTATACTCTAGCAACGCACTCAGGTACCACCATGTTAGATATAAGTTACGTTACATTAACCTCAAGTAATAGTTAGTATCACTGGTGCACCCAGGATTACCTTATTGGTTATCGAGATCCTCATGTAATCAATGGGTGCAACTCGTGCAGTCTGGTATTCATGAACCACGTCACTTCAACTGCATGTAGTAGCTCAGTGTCACTAACTAGAAAACAACAAGAGTAAATTTTCAACAACGCATCTACATTAATGGCATGCTATTTAACACGATTATCTTTCAAAACAGCAATAGAGAACAATGTATGGGAAATAGAGTAAATGAATAATCACAAGGAAAGATATCATCATAAAACACTAATTTAAATGAGTAAAATCAAACAAATTTCATAATATCTTATTCACAAAGCGAAATCACTCCAAACAAACCATTAATATAAGGCATAGTGGAAAAAATATAGATAAAAACCTCAAAATAGATTTACTTGCCAAGCATGCACAAATTCCTAAAGTTCATTTTTTAAGTTTTAGATTGAGTATAAGTCGTTTAGGTAGGTTTATGATCACTTAATAAAACCAACACCTTTAATTTGTTATTTAAAAATGTGGATGAACAATGCCTAGCGTTGCGCTAGGGAACTTAGCGCATTGGAGGAAATTTCATAGCGCACTACTGTACATCGTGAACAGTACCATCTTCCCTAGATTAGGCAGTGTGCTGCCTGCGTCAAAACCTAGAATTCCAACAAGGAATTCTGGTATTTCTAACACCCGCGACCACTTCCTTCGCCTTCGTTGACCTAATCCTCGACTCGTAGGGGGAACAACAACACTCCAAACAAGCCAGAGGCACATTTATTTAACCATTTAATCATCAATTTCAAAATATCAACATGCATGCATTCTTAAACCCTAAATTTCACCATTTTCATGGAAATCTATTTCCAAACTCAAATTTGCAGTTGAAATCGACTCAAAACCTTGAAAAGAATACTGAAAACAACATTCAAATTAAAGTCTTCATTTTCGTCAAAAATGAATAAACTAGAGATAAGAGATGATTACCTTAGTTGAATATCCCTTTTGATCAAAACCATGAATCCCCTCTGAATGTTCTAGTTTTCTAATAAAAATCAGGGTTGAAAGAGGAGAGTTGTGCATGTTGAAGTTTCCCACTAAGTTAGCTTATATAGTTGTTGCCATGATTAAGTGTGCAACTCAAATCTTGAGGTTTGTCCTTAGGTCCTTAATTGGGCTATCCACATTCTCCAGTGACACACATCAATGACACATTAGTCTTGGTTATCCTAACTAGAATCATCTCCATGCTCATCTAAGGCTCTAAATAAAGCTATCTAATACTATAGAGTTTCCTTAATTTAATTAAATTAAATTTCCTTAACTCATATAAACACATTAAGGTTGTCACATAGGGTCTATAATTTATTTTTTTACAAGGTTGCATTAACTCCCAACTACTCGGTAACCTGCGCCCCAACATGTATGTCAAGGCACACCATATTTTACTCTATTTAATATTCAACTTAGACAGTGATTCAAACATCAACCTTATATAACCTCCTAGCCTAGTCTAGCATTCTCGAGTCGCTCCTACCCAACACCTATATTTGCACGCATTTCAAGGTGTGCCTTGCTTGTGTCAAATCGATGGGATAATTTAACTAAACAATTCCGCATATAAAACACACACATACATCACAATAGGCATTCACCACATCAAATATACAATATACCTCAGTCATGTGCCTCGATTAATGCACGTGTCCCAACGCGGGTCCACGTTATGGGTCGGTACCCTGATTACGACAAAAAATCTAGGATTAGAAATTTGGGGTGTGACAGGAAACTCGCATACCACTGATACCTCCTCTAACCTAGTCACAACTCACTACGTCGTACTCAAAACACTAGTGAATGTCTCGACATCTACGCTTGTGGCTACTCTACCTCTGGTGATCGAAAAACTGATTGAAGTCCCCTGAAAACTAAACTCCGGATGCCCAAGAATTTGAAATGTGATCCTCTTGCCAAAACAATGGATTTGTGCATGATACGCATTCAACCAATCTATGCCCAATAACGCATCAAACTCTAGGAACTTCAACACTTTCAGGTCCGCTGGCATGACATGACCCTCTATCTCAATCGAACAATTAACACACACTAAGTTCGAGTAAATCTTGTCCCCAACAGCTGTGTTAAGGATTTAGGGTCTCTCAAGTCTAATTGATATCAATCCCAACTCATCAACTATACGACTCGAAATAAAAGAAACCGTAGAACCAGAGTGAAACATAGTATGCATAAAATGACTACAAATATAAATTGTACCCTCAATCAGATTAAAGGTGGCAGTTGAATCTGGTGCGACAACTGCATGAACCTGCTTTCGGCTTTATTGCCGTACCTTCGACCCAATCGTGGATATGCACTAGCGAAATGGCCTAACTTTCTACACTACCAACATATTGTCTGAGATCCCGATCTAAATGAACTACGTTGTCCCTATCCTTGTGCCTAATTAAACCTTTGTCCATATCTCTGTGCCTGACTGGAACTCTAACCTCTGTCTTTGGCCATACCTCTCCCCCTAACAAGGGCCTCTGCTATCAGTCCTCTAATACTATTGATACTAAAAACCTAACTGTGCTGATTAAGGTGGAGTAATTGCATAGTTCTGTAATGGAACAACTGGTATAATCGTTGTAGTAGGTGAAGATGCAACATATGCAACACTCTAAGTTCTATCTCGCTGCCTCCATTATCTCGCAACTAACGCTCCGACACGAATGCTCAAGAAGCTCTCGCTAGCCATACCCATCTTGTAGGCCTCTTGTGTTGTCCTTGGAGCTGTAGTCACCACCATAGAACCGATATAATCTAGTATGCCATGCATAAAGTAGTAGGCCTGGTCTGCGTCAGTGTCGGCTATGCCCTTGGCATACTCCATTAGTCACAGATACCGGCCATGTACTACATCACTGTCTCGCCGACCATCTGTCTGATGTTATGAAACTCAGTCCTTTTCATGCTATGGACTAAATGAGGTGAGTACTTATGGTCAAGCCTCTCCATGAACTCAGCCCATTACTTAGGCTTCCCCTTCGTAGCCACCATGCAACGCCACCAGACATTAGCTTCCCCAAATAACTTAGCTGATGAAATGCTAGGCCTCATGTGCTCTGGTGTGGCCAATACATCGTGAATCTTCTTGTGACTCAGCATGTACTTTTTTGCAATCTCAATATTAGTACTCTAATGGAACTTCTCTGGATGATGATGCTGGAACTCACGAGCTTACCTCGCCTCAGTTGTAACCCTAATACTCGTATCTATTGGTGTACTCGGCGTCTCTTTAGCCTATATAGCAGGCGTAGGTGGTACTATCTCAGCTCGAACTTGTACCTCTTGGACTACTGCAGGTACTGCTTGAAATGTGGGTGTTGCAGGTGTATCCTGAACTGTATGAGCATTTCAAGCCTTTGTAACTAGAGCTACAGATGTAGAGGGTGATAGTGTCGCTTGGGCCCCTCAATAGTCAGAGGATCTCCTAAAGCTGATGATCATGTGACGTAATAATCTAGGACATATTATCTAATCTACCCTGTACGTCCCCTGAACCACTATTGCTGGTCTCGAGCTGATCGGCTATTGCTATAAAAAAAAATGATTTTACGATCAGGGCATTGCTATCGATAATAATAGTACAACAAATCTAATAGCTTGTAGTCCTGTTTTAATTTTCCAACTCTCCTTACTTCCCAACTAAGACTTAAGTCAGGGTCATAGGGTTCCACAATAAGTTCCACCATTATCCTAACTTTCATTGGTTTGTGTCTTAATGGATTATGATTTAATCAAGAGTTGAGTATTAAAACTTCGACTCTGATACCAACTATGACGACCCCAGCTCCAAAACCCTAAAACTAGACCCACTCGGCCTAAACTTACGTGAACCCCAAGGCAATCTCGCTGAGTCATGCAAGCCTAGTCAGCCTTCCTTACCATTTACCATTTTTAAACAAATTAAAAGTTGAATTAATCAAATTTAGTAAGTTATTCAAAGTATCGCGGAATCTATAAAACTCAAACTAAATGAAAAAACCTAAGACACTAGTCAGGACAACCTAGAGTGTGAAAACCCCGCATATGTATACCATCAACATAAATTAAATCAGAGGGGAGTCCCAAAAAACAAACAGATAGGTACAAGTAGTCCCGACTAAACGGTTGTTAAGTCAAGGGAAAACCCTACCAAACTCGGATTATAGGACGTGGTCAACACCCAACAAACCTTAAATTCAACAAGCAAATGAGATTTCCTGGTAATCTAACTAAGAACTCATTCCCCGCACAAATCAATAACCAATGCAGTGCATCCCGATGCCGTGGCTCTGATATGTTACCTCATATAACCACCCTTCCAAGGACTATAGTTAACACACTTGCCCTTAGATAACTCAAACATAATAGAATGCCAAGAATGGGCTCAGAGTAATAATAAAACAAATTAAAGCTCAAGAAATAATTGTAAACTTCCTCACAGGTTTACTTACCTGTATCCTAATCTAAACACGCACTCACAAGCCCCAAATTGTTTCCTACGAAGCCTCGTGTGCTCGTCAAATGAAATACACCCCTTGGTATTCATTTAATTCCAAATTCTGTTAATTAACCTCCAATTTACCTAATTTTCCATAATATATTCATTTACGTAATTGGGTCAATTTTATGGGTATTGGATCGTATTCGGACCAATTTGGATACCAAGGAGATCCCTGAAGTTTTCTCAAAATTTCTCAAAAATGGCCTTATGAACAGTTCCACGCCATGAGTGGCGTCGTGGGTTTCAGGACTGGCGGCGTCACATAAAGCATGAGTCTAGGGATGCCACTGCCACAGACGCCGTGAGTGGCGTGACTTTCCCAAAGCTACACGACGTCCCTCGCGGCTTCCAAACTAGAACCTCAATACGGGGTTTTTTGAAATCCAAGCTCATTTCGCTGTATTTCGAGCCTATCCTAAACTCATAGGGACGTTCAAACCAACATAAAACCATTACCCAAAAGTCGTTGAAACATTCGAAAACCTTTGATAAAAAAAATACGTCCAAAACTCCCAAAAATCCATAAAAAATGCTCAACCACTTCAAAATTCAAAACCACCATAGCAACCATTTCATCAATCCAATATCATCAAATCAACAATAACAATCCAAAAAAAAAAAAGAAATCCCAAATCGATGTCCAAAATCATCACGACAAAAACCCGTAAAACCGGTGTCAAAACGTAGAGAACTAGACAAATAGACAGGATCTCACCTTAATTCGCGTCGTAGCTCAATCATCAGCTTTCGATTCGCCAAAATCCACCAAAAACTCTAAGTTCCTACTACATTTCGTTTTGATGAGAAAAAAGAAATGGAGAGAGAAAAGTTGATGAGATTAGCTTTTATACTTGCCTCTCATCTTCTCCACACGCATATCCCGAGGCACATCTTAGGGTCCTCCTCCATACCAGCCAACCACTCCCTCTAACTCACTTGGGGACACCTTGACTTGGTCAATTAGTTTCCTACTCAAACCTATCCATTTCCTGGGCGTTCCCGAACCTGAACCGCACCACGACTCACATTGTGTGCTCACAGACATACCAACGTACCAGACACATTACACAACATTTATTTATTAATTAAATTGTATTTTTTTAGTTTTTTAATTCAATTATCCCCTCGAACAGCTAATTACTCGATAATCGTTCACCCGGTGCACGTAAAGCACGTTCTCCCTTACCAAACTCGTTTCTCAACACCAATGCTTGCATACAAACATCCTCACACATTTGGGACATTAAAATTTACATTCGGATAATAAAATAAGGAATACAGACATTGAACACAAATAACATACCTCGATGTCAACGACCGAGAATTGGACACGTATATCACAACAAGTAGGCCCATGTATGACCTAAAATAACACGTGATATGAGTTAGATTTTAGGGTCGTTACACTAGCTCAACACCTCGTGGATCTCGCAAGTAGGTCGAGCGCGTCCGGAGTAAGTAAATAGTCCAATTTATGTGTTGTTTTGCATTATTTATAATTATACACAATTATGTCAGATTGCATCACAATGTGTATATTTATATTGTTATTGACCGTTTGAGATAGTGTGATGGGTATTTACCTTGTAAAGGGTGTTGATACGGGTACCGGGTAGGTGAATGATATTACACTAGGTTGGAGAAATTAAAACACACATGAAAATGAATAAAATGCATTTAATAATTTATATGAAACGTCCATTTAATGATTAGTGGCGCGGTAGTACATGAATGACACGCGTTGCAGCGCGAAATTGGGTACCAGAATGCCCACAAATTCAATTAACCAGGCAAGCAAAGGATGAGAACAATGGAAAGAAGGAAAAAAGAGCCATTCATTTGTGTCATAATATGGTGTTGGATGAACCTTATGGTGGCCATTTGATGATTATAGTGATATGTATATGTTGAGAGATCATTTTTAGGATATATAAGACTTTTTCCGACCAACTCACCACCTTTACTCTCTCCTCAATGATTAGATCCGAAAATTGGTGTCTTGTGAGAAAGGTTTAGTGAGCTTGGGAGATCATTTGAAGTACTTAAGCTTGGGGAAATCAACAAACTAAGGTTGGATTTGTGATTATCTCATCTTTTTTTATCTTTTGATGTTAATTTTGTTAGTGTTTGTTATTTATCCAGGAATTGGAGTTTGCTCACTGGTTTTAGGTTGGTTTGGTGTTGTGTTGGTGATGGTTGTTGTTGATTTGCAAGTTGGGAAGAAGGTTGTTCAAGTTTAGCTTTCAAAAGTCATGGTTTTTGTATTATTTTGATTCAAGAATTATATATATGTGTGTGTGTGATGTTGCCTCTGGCATTTTTGAAGTGTTATAAGTCCCTTACGAGGCGAGGATGGGGTCGACGACATATAGGGTTGGCCATGGGTTGGATTCCTAATTTCCAGCAGTGCTGAAATTCTGGATTTGAACCAGTTCAGCGCGCTGGCCAGGGGCCATAACACGTTGGATAATCTGGGTAGGATGAGGATAGGGATGAACACCCAATGCACTGGGCAGGCTCTCCAACGCGCTGAGTGCAGCACAGACATGGGATAATTTTAAGTGTTTTAAGAACAATGAACATAATACCTATATAAAAAAAACATAAATACAATCTAATTCAATGGTAAATGATGTTAGGTAACTTTGGATGATAGTACTATTTTAGGGAGGTTAGCGGTGAAAGACCGAGGTTTATTTCAAGGCACGGAGTGCGATTTGAGGTTTGTAGTATCTCAATTGAAATTCCTTGCGTAACTACATGCTTTTATATTTCAATTGCATTCAATTGTTCAGTTTTTCCTTTGCTGTTGTGGTTACATAGACGGTTGGTAGGGTGTTCCCTCATCGTGCTATTCGTTGTGTGCATGTCCACTAGACCATAACACGTGTTGCAAGGGGGCTCGGTGGATAGTTTGACCTGAGTATCATGATGAGGCACGTGTCAATGCGGTGTAGGTCTATGCCGACCATCGAGAGGACCTAGAGCCTGGCCATGCTAGAGTACTACTCGCTAGCAGTGTTCATGGGGAGTCCGAAATATGGTGCTAATCCGACTTAGGCTTAGACACACAATTTGAGATTTTCTATTATTCATTCATGCTATGAGCACAGTTGCATGTTTATTTTCCCGCATGTTTAATTAATAGCTTATTAAATTCCTACATTTATTTTCGTAATTACTCACTGAATTTCCTTAGGAATACTCACTCTGGACTCGTCATATGCCTTTTTGTGATGACTTTAGTGCAGATCCTGTTACGAGTCACAACATGGGCAAGCTAGCCGACTATCTTTGACTTTCAGACTACATGTTGGACTTGTACGTTTGTACATATATATTTTGTTATCGTTTTATGTTTGGTTTTGGGATATTGTGAGAGACTTATGGCATATACTTTGATATTTTGAGGCTTTTGATATTGATATCGATATGATGCATGGTTTATGGGTTTTCCACATTAAACAAATGCTCTATATTAATATGATATAGATGTTTTAGTTTAATTTATCATGTTTTTAAATCTTCCGCTGATGCTTGTCGATATTACAGATGATTAGAGTCCAATAATGAATATAGATGGCAATAATGATTATAATTTGAGGCTTTAAATGATGTTAAGTGAATTAGATGGTCGTGTGACATAATTGGCAGCTATGTGGTCGATTGTGGGCCTACGTGGCACATATGACTGGCCTCTGTGGATTTTGGGCCGTTACATTTTAATATCAGAGCCCATGTTTATAAAACATATGGCTTGAAGTGGAGATTAAATAATATCATAAACTTAATGAATAAACTTTAGATGTGAAAAACCCAAAGTGATTGCCTAAAACCCTAATTGAGAAACGATGTGAGGCTGGTGGTGATTAACTGTGACGACCCGTCTCCTAATATAGGGCATTGCCTGACCTAATCTCGTTATTAAGCTTTAATCTCAATCCCATATGACTTAACTATGTATTAGTCAGCCTTTACAACCTATACGCCTCGTTACTCGTGTTCAGGATAAGTAACACACAAGTTATAGCTACATTGAGATTTAGAGTTAATTAAAACTTTTATTAAAATTGTTATTTAGCGAAAGTCTTAATGATTATGCGGAAGCAATTTAATTTAAATCCTAAGAGTGGAAAACCAGGAAAATACCTCACATACATATAAACCACAATGTAATAAATAGTGTGATTTAATCAGGTCAGGGAACTAAACACTCAATCTAATATACAACACCAATTGTATCAAAAGACATAAAGTAAGATAATACAAGAAAATATCAAAAGATCTACATTGTCGAAAGCAGGATCGCGCTGCTGGTTCAGAGGTAATTGTCGATATGCTCCTTGTCCGACCTGCTGGTCGACGGCTTTGCACCCACCGACATAAAAAGGGCAGTGAGTACAAGAAAATAACATTAATCCCTGATGATATGATTATCTCACACTTCCAAATATTCTATTGGTATTCAAAAACATATAAATATGAAACACGGAAAGACTAACCATATGCAAGTAAATACCAAAGTAAAACAAATGATATTGACACTCGACTAAGTAGTAGTGATCTAGGTCCAGTCGGTAATGAGTTGCGTCACACCATCTCAATAGTCATAACATCACGAGGATCTCTAAACCAAGTCTCACTAGGGACTCTAACCCCAGTGTATCGCATACAGTCAAGCATCGCACACAGCCAAGTATCGCACACAACCAAGTAACACATAATGACATCCCTAGGGACTCTAATATCGTGAGTCATGAACACCTCGATCGAGTGAGGAACCTAGATACTAAGACTACTTTATATGTGTTCAATAAATGACTCGAGCATGGAATACCAAGGCATAGAGACAAGCTATTAGACTAATCAAAGCGAGTACAATGTTCATAGTCTCATTCATAAATCCTCTAATCCTAATAGCATGCTATTTAAATCTCATTTACCATTGACTGTTACCATTGAAAACAGTCAATAAAGACATATCGTACACGAATGAAATCAATGAAAGCATCAACAAGATAATATCATGATAAACAAGTTCAAGGAGTGAAGAATATCAACAATCATCATGATATTAGAGTACGAAGGCACCATATAGTCACGGAGACCGTTAATCAACAATAATAAAAAGGAAATGAAATGCAATATAAAGTATCATCGGGTATACTTACGTCAAGCAATGTCTATCCTAGCTTTACTGGCTTCCCGATACTCCGACTTGTGCACCCGGAATCCTATAACACTTCCCTATGCTCCTGGTATGTTTAGATATGATTTAGAGTATTTTTCGGTAGTTTTATATGGTATTTGTTGTGTTTTAGGTATTGCAGGAAATTTAGAAAAGTTGCAGGAAAATCCTGCTGCCAGAATCACCGAGCGCGTTGGGTGCTGGCAGAACTAGAATTTTACAACCAGTTGCAGAATTCCGAGCTTTCCCTATGGAGATAACCTTGTCCATCGCTTGGGTCTCTATTCCCCTCCACCAGAGACCCAAACACCCTCCACAACAACAAAAGGCAGTATTCATTTCAATTAATAGCATTAAACCACAAGATCAGGTATGTATTTCCCATAAAAACAAGTTTTTGTTCAAGAGCACCATTGAAAACTTGGAATTCATAACTTATTAATTTTAAATCAGAAAATTAGAATTAAAGGGCCTAGGTCAAGTAAAATCTCACAAGGAATCTAAATACGAAGTTAATTTTTCAAAAATGATAACTTCTCACATCAGAAATTTTATTTTTTCATAATCGTAAAATCCCCAAATTGAGCTTAAAAGCCCCAATTTGAACTCAAACTTGAAAAATAAGGCTTTGATGACATCTAAATATGGAAGACCACTAGGCATGAATTCAAAACACACATGAGAGTTGTAAATCATTAGAGAAGAAGAGTTAAGTCCATTTTTGCATGTATGGATTCTTTTGTAATCATTTTTTGCTCAAAAACACATAAAACTTCAAAATCCATAACTTGGACAATTCAAGTCCAAATTTCAAAATTCTTGATAGTAAAATTAGTAGAAAATCACAAGGAATTCAAATATACTATGAGATTTCAAAAACAAAAGTTCTAACAAATTGAAAATTATAGACTTTAAAACCATAAGAAAATCTCCAAATCTTGCTTACAATTTAAGATTAAAAGGAAAAGGTTCTTGAATCAAATGCATCATTAAGTTCTTACTTTGAACACCTTTTTGAAGAGAAAAATTAGTAGAAAGAAACCCTAATTCTTTTTTCAATAAAAACACATGCATTTGAAGATCGAAATCTATTTTTGTTAAGAATACTTGAAGTCTTGCAAAAATCATAACTTAATCAATTTAAACCCAAATCTAGATTTTCTTTATAGCAAATTGAGTGGAAAAACACAAGCAACACAAATATCCTACTTGTTTTCAAAAACCATTTCGCTTTGTAGATCAGAACTTCATTTTTCAGTTTCATGAAAAATCTTCAATTTTTTCCCAAAACCACAAATCCGAAAATTAGGACTTAGGGACTCAATTTGGATCTTTAAATTGATCAAAACCACATTAAAAGAGCACAATTTTGTTTATTAAAAAACCCTCATGTTTAGAAGTTCCATTGAATTAAAACACATACCTAGGGCTTGAGTTTCTTGAGGGAGCAACTAAACGAACCACGTAGATTGCTCCACATACCCCAGTTTTGAATTTTTACTTCATGTACCCTACTTTTTACTAAGTGTACCACTTTTTTTTAAAATTTCAAAAATACACTTATTTACTGTACCCCACATTTTACTTCGTGTACCTCATCACTCTCACCCTTACCCCAATACCCCTTACTTATTGCACCCCACTTTTTTACTTCATGTACCCCATCACTCGCACCTTCACCCCAATACCCTTACTTACTGTACTCCACTTTTTTAATTTGTGTACCCCATCACCCTCATCCCAATATCCTTGCATGTAGGTGTCGGACGAACAAAGCCGACACCTGTGAAATGGTGTCGGACGAACCGGGCCGACACCTCTAAAGAGGTTTCAAGCGACTCCAACCGATAATACAAATATAACTTGGTTTTAGTGGGTGCTGGAGGGATACAGACAAAACCTCTAAAGAGATTTCAACCCGGTTTGTCCGACACTTCTTCAGAGGTGTCGGCCCTGCTAGTCTGTAACCTGCGAGCAACCAGAACGATAAAAAAACTTCAAAACTCTAAAAAAATACATGAAAATGACTAAAAATAGTGGGTTTTACCCGAAATCACTTAATATTTTCAATTTCATCGAAACTTTGTACCTAAAATGCAAGATTATAGCTTCAAATTGAAGCCCTACCCAAAAATAAATTCACACAAAACGACTTAAAAAAGAAAAATTCCAAAAAAACCTCAAAATCAACACTAAAAGAGATGATTAATACACCAATGTAGTCGAATCCATGTGGTTTTGCTCGAATTTCGTCGAATTTGGCCTATTTTTGTGAGTGCAATTTGATAGGGATGACTGGGGTACGTGGTAAGTGGGGTGAGTGGGGTATGGTGAGTAAAAACCCTTTTTATATGAAAGGATGGTTGAGTAATTTCACAAAATTGGGGTACGTTTAGTAATTAGTGGGGTATGGTAAGTAAAACTCTTTTAAATGAAGGGGTAGTTAGGTAATTTCACGAAATCGGGTTATGTGAAGCAATCTGCGAGGTCCATTTAGCCTCTCCCTTTCTTGATTTAAGCTTGAATCTCCCATATGAAGCTTATTTCCCCTTGTTTGATCCTTCTATTACAAATTTCTAGCAGCAATAGAACTCTCCAACCCTCATTTTCTCTTTTAGTTTCATGCATGTTAGGGAAATCAACCAAATGTTTGCTTTTATACTAACCCTTTCATCTAGTGTGTACACACATATCTCATGGTCTCTAATCACTCTTACCACTCCACTAATTCAACCCCACTAACACACTTATGTCACACCAATCACATGGGTTTCTCCCACAACTCGTATCTTGAGGTACATCTATGGTGATGGATTTATTTTCTTAACTTAGGCTAGTGATTTGATTCACATTTAAATCATAGGTTATTAAACAAATTACTTGACCACATTAACTTGTAAGGCCACATTTAAAACTCACCTTGTTGCCCTCTACTCGAGTCCCACACTAGCACGCATCTTGAGGCGTGCTCCGCTCATGCACCGAATTTACGAATAAACACACTAAATAATAATCTGAGTATAATATACACACATACATCGCAATAGGCACCCATCACACAAAAATATAATATAACTCGGTCTCCATGCCAAGTGTTGGATCGTGTACTTGCTCTCTGCCACGTCATGGGTTGGTGACCCAATTTATGGCCAAAAATCTAGGATTAGAAATTTAGGTCATGTCAAATATTCCCAACAAAATGGATCTTCCTTGAAATTAGATTTACGTATGGCGAATTCCCATTTGAATCCAACAAGAAATACTTGTACAACACCAGATTCACTATGAATTTAACGCACACAACTCGATATCTCACCATTAATTATGGACTCACACAGAGTCAATGCACATATCTTGATGTCTTTTGAATTCACGCAGAGTCAATGAACACAGTTTTGATGCATCACTTTGAAGTATAGACCCATTCAAAGTCAAGACAAACGGTTTGACATCCTAACTTAAGGAGAAAACCCACCTAGGCCATTGCACACCATTCAATATTCCTATCTCGAAGAAAAGACTCGCATAAGATTTTGCACACAACTTTATTCATTATACTTCAAATGGTGGACTTACACAGAGTTACCAATTTGGTGGTTTCAATGTTTTTTTGAGACATACACTTACACACAACACCACCTAGCTAGAAAACCTTCCATTCTCAATTCAAGTTTTAGACTCACATGGACTTGTAGTTGGTCATTCGATCTCTTATACTAGATCAAACCCACACAATTCCGCTTTACTGATAGTTCAGTAAACTATTTTAAGTTGTGGACTCACTTAGAGTCGTCTATTCTACTAGTTTTATGTCATTTCGAATGACGAACTTACACAAGTCACCTCATTTCATATCTAGGCTACGAACCCTAAATCTACACTCAAGCCACCACACTAAAGTAAATATTACCAGCGGTAGCGTCTTGTGTCAATGCTGAACCCAGATCTGCAACAACGTGGACTCTCTCACGCAAAGGCGAATGAGTGTCACCATGCAGTGTGCTCATCGACTGAGGACAATATGCAATAATGTACCCTAACTGCCAGTAATGGTAACATAACCTCTATCCCTTGCCATGTGGCCTACTCATCAGTTGAGGACAATACGCAACAATGTGTCTTGACTGTTTGCAATGATAACATAACCTTTGCCATTGTGACTCACTGCCTCCACTCTAGAAACCACACGATTGTTGCCATGGTACTAGTGGTGCGCTCGATACTGGTCGGCATATGTAACTAGTGCCTCGTCCCTCTGGAATTTTATGCCTCCTCTTCTCTATCCTTTACTCCTCTGCCTCCTCTAGTCATAGTCTCCTCATTCGTCTGGTAACTCAGCACATCCCTCCTCCTCTCTAGCCAACTCATATGTCTCATATGCAAGTGCTCTCTCGTACATCTTTTATAGAATGCGGGATCCAGTGCGACCACATGTCTAGTAATATCGGGTCTCAATCCATCTCCAAAGTAGAAGGCTTCGCAATACAACATCACCGTCTCCCCCTCATCATGCCTCAAACTTATGAACTTCCTCTTCAACCTCTGCAACATGGATGTATGAAAATACTGCTTGTAGAACTCCTTCTTGAAATCTGCCCAAAATGTGAAGTTCCTTCGGCTCGCTACTGTGGTGCGCCACTAAACATCGACACCCTTCTCCAGGGTATAGCAAGATAGAATGGGCTATAATTAGACCTCGATCCCCAATAGTAGATGCAACTTCTCTTGAAATAGTATCCACTTTCCAATCTTCTCATGATCTCACTCTCCCGCACAGTAGGTTGGCCTGAGCTGAATGAACTCTTTCATTATCTTGGCATCCCTCGACAAGCCACTGGTCTCAGAAACAGAAAATGCGGCTGTATCCTCGGTTGGTATCACTATCGGTGTTGTAACAATCAGTAACTCTAGCAGACGGGATACTGGAGGCTCTACTAGTGCAGTTGGAGTCTCTAAAGTCGGGGGTGCTGCAGTAGTAGTAGTTTAAGTGATAATGGGGGCAACCTGTATCAATGTCGTCATGAACGTAATGAAGTCAGCGAGTTGTTGTCCCCGGTCCGCTACTCGGTCAGAAAACCTATGGCAGTCGTTTGAAGAGATAATAAAAAGGAAATGAAATGCAATATAAAGTATCATCGGGTATACTCACATCAAGCAATGTTTATCCTAGCTTTACCGGCTTCCCGACACTTCGACTCGTGCACCTCTTCCCTAAGCTCTTGATATGTTTATAAATGATTTAGAGTGTTTTTGATAGGTTTATAGGGTATTTGTTGTGTTTTAGATATTGCAAGAAATTTAGAAAAGTTGTAGGAAAATACTGCTGCCATAATCACCTAGCGCATTGGGTGTTGGCAAAACCAAAATTCGCAAACAGTTACAGCATTCCAAGCTTTCTCCATAAAGATAGCCTTCTCCAATGCCTTGGGTCTCTGTTCCCTTCCACTAGAGACCCAATACACCCTCCACAACAACAAAGATAGTATACACTTCAACTAATAGCATTAAACCACAAGATTACGTATGCATTTCTCATAAAAAAAGTTTTTGTCCAAGAACACCATTGAAAACTTGGAATTCATAACTTATTGATTTTAAATCAGAAAATCAGAATTAAAGGGCCTAGGTCGAGTGAAATCTCACAAGGAATCCAAATACAAAGTTAATTTTTCAAAAATGAGAACTCCTTCACATTAGAAATTTCATTTTTTTCATAATCGTAAAAATCCTTAAATTGAACTCAAAGTTGAAAAACAAGGCTATGATTGAATCTAAACATGCAATACCACTAGGCATGAATTCAAAACTCACATGAAAGTTGTAAATTAGTAAAGAAGAAGTGTTAAATCAATTTTTGCAAGTATGAACTCTTGTTTTCAATTTTTGCTCAAAAACACATAAAACTTCAAAAATCCTTAACTTCGCCAATTCAAGTCCAAATTTTGAAAATTTTGATAGTAAAATTAGGTCACACCAATCTCATAGGATTCTACCATAACTCGTATCTCGAAGTACATCTATGTTGTTGGATTTATTTTATTAACTTAGGCTAGTGATTTGATTCACATTTAAATCATAGGTTAATTAAACAAATTACTTGACCACATTGACTTGTAAGGCCACATTTAAGACTCACTTTGTCACCCTCTACTCGGGTCCTGCACTAGCACGCATCTCGAGGCATGCTTTGCTCATGCACCAAATTTACCAATAAACACACTAAATAATAATCCGAGTAATCGCATTAGGCACCCATCACACAAAAATATAATATAACTCGGTCTTCGTGTCGAGTGTTGGTCTGTGCACCTACTCTTGGGCCACATCACAAGTCGGTGGCCCAGTTTATGGCCAAAAATCTAGGATTAGAAATTTGGGTTGTGACATTAAGGCCATATACGTGTTATGTTTTTATTGTATATTACGTACGACACAATATACACACATTCACATACACACACACATATATATATACTGAGGCTGGATGAGCAGCCTCCTGTTACCACTCAACCCGAGGCTGGGGATACCATCGATCCGGCCAGGGTGACTTTGACATTATAGTCATTAGCGCAAACTATGGATGTGGAACTTGCGCTGATTATGGACATGATGAGAGCTAAGGAGGCAGCTACGCCTGCTCCTATGACTTCATTGGCTGGATCGACGACTACATAGGTAGTCATAGCCCCTACTCCACCACAGATACGGGTTTAGGCAGTGATTTTTGAGACACTAGCTGAGGGAGCTACGCCAATAGTTACAGTAGTGGTGGTTCTAGCTGAGACTACGATCATCACAGCTGCTACTATAGAGCAGCGACCAACTATGACATCGGCATCTGGTGGTATAATGTCAGTAGAGGCTAAGAGAGTGAATAGTTAATAATATCTGCCTACCTGCTGACTTACTGGCGATCCTAGTCTTCCTTAGGTTTTAGCCAGGGTATTTCTACGAAGTTGGAGACCCAGAGAGACAATTGGTAGATGGCTACTATCTCATGAGCAGCTGCACAATCTGTTTCTAGTCAAGGAGAAGGATCGCCCTCGACTGTCGAGTTTTTATTTGAGAAGCGACGCCGTTGTCTGGTGGACCATATATGCAGCTGCACATCCACCTCCAACTACTTGGGTAGAGTTTCGGGAGTTGTTTATGGACGAGTATATTTCGATGGAGTTCAAGATCAAGTTAAGGGAGAACTTTTTTGCCCTAGTTCAGGGTAACATGCCAGTGCTACAACACATAGAGAGATTCAAATATTTACTTCAGTGTGCCATGGATGTGGCGGCAACGGAGAGGTTGCAGATCTATTAATTCAATTTGAATAACCAATGACATTTTCAAAATCTTCATTTCGAGCTAATAATTCAGCTATAAAGAAGTTTGTAATTTGGTTTTCAAAATCAAAAGTCGTGATTTTTCAAAGTTAGGTGATGTTCTTGAGTGTTTCATGAAAATGCATGAATAAATAATACTTTTAAGTAGGTTTAAATGGTGAGAATCAATGCTGATATATCATATTAGAGTTGTCCATAATTGATTTGGAGTTTGGTGAAGGTTTAGATATTGCACTCCATATGTTTAATGTTATGCAATAATGTACCCCAACTGCCAGCAATGGTAACATAACCTCCATCCCTTGCCATGTGGCCTACTCATCAGTTGAGGACAATACGCAACAATGTGTCTTGACTGTTTGCAATGATAACATAACCTTTGCCATTGTGACTCACTGCCTCCACTCTAGAAACCACACGATTGTTGCCATGGTACTAATGGTGCGCTCGATACTGGTCGGCATATGTAACTAGTGCCTCGTCCCTCTGGAATTTTATGCCTCCTCTTCTCTATCCTTTACTCCTCTGCCTCCTCTAGTCATAGTCTCCTCATTCGTCTGGTAACTCAGCACATCCCTCCTCTTCTCTAGCCAACTCATATGTCTCATATGCAAGTGCTCCCTCGTACATCTTTTATAGAATGCGGGCTCCAGTGCGACCACATGTCTAGTAATATCGGGTCTCAATCCATCTCCAAAGTAGAAGGCTTCGCAATACAACGTCACCGTCTCCCCCTCATCATGCCTCAAACTTATGAACTTCCTCTTCAACCTCTGCAACATGGATGTATGAAAATACTGCTTGTAGAACTCCTTCTTGAAATCTGCCCAAAATGTGAAGTTCCCTCGGCTCGCTACAGTGGTGCGCCACTAAACATCGACACCCTTCTCCAGGGTATAGCAAGATAGAATGGGCTACAATTAGACCTCGATCCCCAATAGTAGATGCAACTTCTCTTGAAATAGTATCCACTTTCCAATCTTCTCAGGATCTCGCTCTCCCGCACGGTAGGTTGGCCTGAGCTGAATGAACTCTTTCATTATCTTGGCATCCCTTGTAACGGCCGTTATTTTATAACACTGTTATTTAATCAATTTCAGATTTGGATGCCGCGTATGGATTAGGCGGGGTTTTGGAATTAGGAGATTTGACGGTGTATATGTTGATTGTAAATTCTGTGATGTATTGATATTATTTTATTATTACGGTATTAATCATCACAGGTGTGTGTTTGTAAATACTTGACCGGGCGAGATTGAGAGCCGGGGTTTAGTCATGATTGATACGCGTGAAGGGTACGGTGGTGTGCACGTCTGAGTACACTTGTTGGCCCGCACGGCGGAATCTTAAATGCGAAAATATAGGTGAGTGTATATATTTATATATATATATATAGGTAAATTGATATATATATATATATATAAATATATAGATATTAAATCAGAAAAATAAAATGGAAAATGCAAAATTACCAAAAAGGGTATTGAAGGAATGAAGGGAAGAGATAGACATGAGGGGTAAAATGGACATTTTCATCATCAAACCGTCTCTGCCTTCGTTTTCCTTCATTAAATCGAAGAAGAAAAAAACAGAGAGAAGAAGAGAAGCCGAGAGGAGAGACGAGCCGAGGAGGGAGAAGGAGAGGTGGCGAGCTTGAGGAGTCGAGGAGATCGAGGTGAGTGATGTTGTGTTATGTTTGTGGTTGTTGTGTATAGGTGGGTGAGGGATGACGTTCGCCATGGCCGAGAACCGAACTGGAAACCAGTTCGAGGAAGTATCCCCATCTCCCAATTTCCATGAGAGAAGGAAGGAAAGAAAGAAAGAATGAGGGAATCGAAGAGAAGAAGAAAACGAAAAAAAAAATTTTACAGAGCAGCGGCTCTGTTGAAAGCGAGGTGAGGAAGAAGAATGTGAACTGGGCCGGTTCGGTTCAACCGGTTCGGCGCGGTTCACACTAAAACAGTTAAAAAAAAGAGAGAAAATGAAAAGAAAATGGAAAAGAAAATCCAGAAAAAAAAAATAGGAAAAAATATGGAAAAATAGTATTTTGACCAAATAAGTAGAAATTGAGGAATTTATATGGAAAATGAGAAATTCAAAAGTCGGGGAAGACTTTATACCGTGGTTTTACCTCGAAAAATGTAAAATTGACATAATATGTCAAATTGAAGCTAATTCAATGATAAATAATCTTAAGTACATTTGGGGTGATAATTTGATTTTTCGAGTATTATTGGAGCTAGATCGGGGTTATTGGAGTGCGAATTGAGGTATGTAAAATCCAATTGAACACCACTATTGCATTTACTTATTCTATTTATTGAATTTTATTTCTTTGGCAATCTAAATCCGATTGTGATGGAACGGTAACGTTCCGGCTATTTTTTCGGTGTGTGAGGTTTGTTTTTCTCAAATATAAATGGTGACTAGAATACAGTCAGCGGGGTCATTGGAGTAGGGTATGACCGGGCCACTGATCCTAGCTTCACTAGCGGTATTCATTGCACACCCATTTGTTATCTTTGTGTTGGTATTCATGCAGTTCCTTTTGAGCAGTTGCCTGCATTATTTCCTTGATTATTGCATGATTATTTAACACTGCTTATTGGTTTCCATTTATATTCT
This sequence comes from Stephania japonica, assembly GCA_039657345.1. Lineage (NCBI taxonomy): Eukaryota > Viridiplantae > Streptophyta > Magnoliopsida > Ranunculales > Menispermaceae > Stephania > Stephania japonica. The sequence goes on from CM077559.1 coordinate 43,153,752, forward strand.
TAAATTGAAATGCCTGGTGGTTTTCCTTGGTGTTTTACTTACTGGACTCGTTATCTGGTTTTTTGTGATAACTGAGTGCAGATCCTAGTACCAGTAAGGGTAAGGAGGTCGTTGACGATTACATCTGACTTACCACTTCAAGACTTGCTAGTACGTGCTCTGGTACATATATGATTTTGATATTTTGTAGTATTTTGGGATGGGAAACTTGTTATTACTATACTTGTGTATAACACAGTTTTAGTTAATCGCATGTATGCATGTACAGTCCGGGATTCCACTATAGGTGCACTAATCAATGCTATATTAAAGTAATTGACTGTATTAAGGTCTTCCGCTGTGAAATGGTATTATATGGATAAAATGATATGAAATTCAGGAACATCACTTCACAGAGTAGATGTGAATATAGTGATAGCTAAGGTGGATGGATGAGTGACGTGGCAGGTACTTCTGGAGCATAGGCTGGAGAGGTATCTGTTGCACAGGGCGACCCTGGAAATTGGGGCCGCCACATCCCTCGACAAGCCACTGGTCTCAGAAACAGTAAATGCAGCTGTATCCTCGGTTGGTATCACTATCGGTGTTGTAACAATTAGTAACTCTGGCAGACGGGATACCGAAGGCTCTACTAGTGCAGTTGGAGTCTCTAAAGTCGGGGGTGCTGCAGTAGTAGTAGTTTAAGTGATAGTGGGGGCAACCTGTATCAATGTCGTCATGAACGTAATGAAGTCAGCGAGTTGTTGTCCCCGGTCCGCTACTCGGTCAGAAAACCTATGGCAGTCGTTTGAAGAGATAATAGGAAGCTGATTGCGGCAAACTCCAACATCTCTACCCTTGCGTAGATCTGCCATCGAGGTCTGCATCGACAACAAACTCGGGATCAGCTACTACGTAAATATCGCGTATACATACATATATAACATAATCATACATATAGCAATCCCCAACTCACTTTCACTCAATTCCTAACAAAATGGTTCCTAGGCAAAGATCATCTAGTTTCCACTTATAAGGTTTGTATTTAATACAAGTTTATGTTTTACTTATCGAGAACTTTCGCTTTGATACTAACTGTGATGTTGGTATTTCAATTTTGAACCACTCTATATTTTGTCCTTTAAGTTCTAACACCTATACTCTGATACCAACTGTGACGACCCATTTCCTAATCTAAGGCATCGCCTGACCTAATCCCGTAATTAAGCCTTAATCTCAACCTCGTAGGACTTAACAACGTATTAGTCAACCTTTACAACCTATATGCCTCGTTACTCGTATTCAGGATACATAACACATAAGTTATATCATTGTTGAAATTTAGAGTTAATTAAAACTTTTTATTAAAATTGTTATTTAGCGGAAGTCTTAACGATCATGTCAAATCAATTTAATATAAATCCTAAGTGTGGATAACCAGGAAAAGACCTTACATACCCTAAACCTCACAATGTAGTAATAGTGTGACAATCTAAGTTAGGTAGGGGAACTAAACGCTAAACCCAATATACAACCCCAATTGTATCAAAAGACATAATGTAAGATAATATAACAAAATATTAAAAAACCTACATTGTCGAAAACAGGATCGTGTCTTGGCTTAGAGGTAGTCGCCGATCTTCTCCTTGCCCGACTTACTGGTTAACGGCTCTGCACCCATCGTCATAAAAAGGACGGTGAGTACAAGAAAATAACTGTAATCCTAGATGACATTATTATCTTGCATTTCCAAATATTCTAATGGTTTTTTAAATCATATAAATAAGAAACACTGAAAGATTAACCATATGCCAGTAAATACCAGAGTTAAACAAATGATACTGACATTCGGCTAAGTAATAGTGATCTAGGTCTAATCGGTAATGAGTCGCGTCACACCAACTCAATAGTCATAACATCACAAGGGACTCTAACCCAAGCGCCACCAGGGACTCTAACCCGGTGTATCACACACAGTCAAGCATAGCACACAACCAAGTATCGCACACGACCAAGTAACATGTAATGAAATCCCTAGGGACTCTAACCTCGTGACTAGCGCACACCTCGATCGAGTGAGGGACTTAGATACTAAGACTAATTTATTTGTGTTCAATAAATAACTCGGGCATAGAATACCAAGGCATTGGGACAAGCTATTAGACTAATCAAAGCGAGTACAAAGTCCATAGTCTCATTCATAAATCCTTTAATCCTAATAGCATGCTATTTAAAGCTCATTTACCATTGATTGTTACCATTGAAAGCAATCAATAACGACATATGGTACACGAACGGAATCAATGAAAGCATCAACAAGATAATATCGTGATAAACAAGTTCAAGGAGTGAAGAATATCAACAATCATCATGATATTAGAGTACAAAGGCACCATATAGTCACGAAGATTGTCAATCAACAATAATAAAAAGGAAATGAAATGCAATATAAAGTATCATCGGGTATACTCACATCAAGCAATGTTTATCCTAGCTTTACCGGCTTCCCGACACTTCGACTCGTGCACCTCTTCCCTAAGCTCTTGATATGTTTATAAATGATTTAGAGTGTTTTTGGTAGGTTTATAGGGTATTTGTTGTGTTTTAGATATTGCAAGACATTTAGAAAAGTTGTAGGAAAATCCTGCTGCCATAATCACCTAGCGCATTGGGTGTTGGCAAAACCAAAATTCTGCAAACAGTTGCAGCATTCCAAGCTTTCTCCATAAAGATAGCCTTCTCCAATGCCTTGGGTCTCTGTTCCCTTCCACTAGAGACCCAATACACCCTCCATAACAACAAAGATAGTATACACTTCAACTAATAGCATTAAACCACAAGATTACGTATGCATTTCTCATAAAAAAAGTTTTTGTCCAAGAACACCATTGAAAACTTGGAATTCATAACTTATTGATTTTAAATCAGAAAATCAGAATTAAAGGGCCTAGGTCGAGTGAAATCTCACAAGGAATCCAAATACAAAGTTAATTTTTCAAAAATGAGAACTCCTTCACATTAGAAATTTCATTTTTTTCATAATCGTAAAAATCCTTAAATTGAACTCAAAGTTGAAAAACAAGGCTATGATTGAATCTAAACATGCAATACCACTAGGCATGAATTCAAAACTCACATGAAAGTTGTAAATTAGTAAAGAAGAAGTGTTAAATCAATTTTTGCAAGTATGAACTCTTGTTTTCAATTTTTGCTCAAAAACACATAAAACTTCAAAAATCCTTAACTTCGCCAATTCAAGTCCAAATTTTGAAAATTTTAATAGAAAATTAGGTCACACCAATCTCATAGGATTCTACCATAACTCGTATCTCGAAGTACATCTATGTTGTTGGATTTATTTTCTTAACTTAGGCTAGTGATTTGATTCACATTTAAATCATAGGTTAATTAAACAAATTACTTGACCACATTGACTTGTAAGGCCACATTTAAGACTCACTTTGTCGCCCTCTACTCGGGTCCCGCACTAGCATGCATCTCGAGGCATGCTTTGCTCATGCACAAAATTTACCAATAAACACACTAAATAATAATCCGAGTATAATATACACACATACATCGCATTAGGCACCCATCACACAAAAATATAATATAACTCGATCTTCGTGTCGAGTGTTGGTCTGTGCACCTACTCTTGGGCCACATCACAAGTCGGTGGCCCAGTTTATGGCCAAAAATCTAGGATTAGAAATTTGGGTTGTGACATTAAGGCCATATACGTGTTATGTTTTTATTGTATATTACGTACGACACAAATATACACACATTCACATACACACACACATATATATATACTGAGGCTGGACGAGCAGCCTCCTGTTACCACTCAACCCGAGGCTGGGGATACCATCGATCCGGCCAGGGTGACTTTGACATTATAGTCATTAGCGCAAACTATGGATGTGGAACTTGCGCTGATTATGGACATGATGAGAGCTAAGGAGGCAGCTACGCCTGCTCCTATGACTTCATTGGTTGGATCGACGACTACATAGGTAGTCATAGCCCCTACTCCACCACAGATACGGGTTTAGGCAGTGATTTCTGAGACACTAGCTGAGGGAGCTACGCCAATAGTTACACTAGTGGTGGTTCTAGCTGAGACTACGATCATCACAGCTGCTACTATAGAGCAGCCAACTATGACATCGGCATCTGGTGGTATAATGTCAGTAGAGGCTAAGAGAGTGAATAGTTAATAATATCTGCCTACCTGCTGACTTACTGGCAATCCTAGTCTTCCTTAGGTTTTAGCCAGGGTATTTCTACGAAGTTGGAGACCCAGAGAGACAATTGGTAGATGGCTACTATCTCATGAGCAGCTGCACAATCTGTTTCTAGTCGAGGAGAGGGATCGCCCTCGACTGTCGAGTTTTTATTTGAGAAGCGACGCCGCTGTCTGGTGGACCATATATGCAGCTGCACATCCACCTCCAACTACTTGGGTAGAGTTTCGGGAGTTGTTTATGGACGAGTATATTCCGATGGAGTTCAAGATCAAGTTAAGGGAGAACTTTTTGGCCCTAGTTCAGGGTAACATGCCAGTGCTACAACACATAGAGAGATTCAAATATTTACTTCAGTGTGCCATGGATGTGGCGGCGACGGAGAGGTCGCAGATCTATTAATTCAATTTGAATAACCAATGACATTTTCAAAATCTTCATTTCGAGCTAATAATTCAGCTATAAAGAAGTTTGTAATTTGGTTTTGAAAATCAAAAGTCGTGATTTTTCAAAGTTAGGTGATGTTCTTGAGTGTTTCATGAAAATGCATGAATAAATAATACTTTTAATTAGGTTTAAATGGTGAGAATCAATGTTGATATATCATATTAGAGTTGTCCATAATTGATTTGGAGTTTGGTGAAGGTTTAGATATTGCACTCCATATGTTTAATGTTATGCAAAGCTATGTTCATGTTAAGTTGGGTAATGGTTTCAAACAATCAAACGAAAGTTTTAAGGTTGAATTTTTTTTGTAGAATTTAATGCTTATATATCCAATTGGAACCATGAAAATCAGTTTGAGTTTCAATAAGGTTTTGTGGTCAGTTGGCGTTGAATTGGTTGCATTTTGTGAACAAAAACCATTTGTGCAATCTTTTTTTTGGCCAACTTGGGTATCAATTTTGAGCTATCAAATGAATGTTCTTAAGCGAATTTTTTTTATAGATTTTGATGTTTATGTATCAAACTTGACCCATAAAAATCAGAATTTGATTTGGAGGTGTTTTGATTATACTTTTGGGATCGGAAAGGAGGCTCGAAATTAAAACTGCACTATGTTTTCCTACAACACTTAAACCATTTAACTATGTCTATACCTAACCTAAATTATTCAAGAACACTCTAAAACATATATAATGGTACTAGGAGCCTAGGGAAGAGTCTCGGGAGTCCAAATATGTGTTTTGGGGTGTCGGGAGGCCGGTGGAATTAGTGATTTTTGTGTGAAATGTGAGTAGACAAACTAAAAACTTATTTTCATTTCATTTCTGCCTTAATTTCTGAATTTTTGGTTGGTTTAAATGTGTTAATCCTTGTACTCTAAATGCCATGTTTGTTGTGTGATCTTTTCATTTATGGAGTAATTTGTTATGATATTCCTTTTGAATTACTTATTTATTCTTTGTCAGTACATTTCCTTGAATATTTGTATAGATGAGAGCGACACATGGAGGATCCGGGGTGTTGACATCTATTCTGTTAGTGACACACCTACTACATGAGGATGTTTGACAAAATCCGCGACCAAGTAGGGTAATACCAAAGTACACGTGTATTGACCTATTACATGAGTTCCATGTGTGGCCAAGTAGGGTAGTACAAAGTGCACATGTACTAGCCTATTACATGAGGTCGTTGGAACGACGGTCCTAAACCAATAAGGGTAGTACTGATGTACACTACTAGCATATTTATATTCCGAGTCAGTCTTACTAGTTTCATTATGGTATTTACAAGCATGTTTCTATTTCAAGCAATTTTTCGCTGTTTTATGCTTTTAAATACCTATTTCTTGTATTTAGAAAAGTGGATAAGTGCCTATTTTGGTGTATTGTTATTTTACTGTACTCATAATCTTTTTTATGACGGTGAGTGCAGATCTTTCAAGTAGCCGACCAGGGAAGAAAATGATCGACGATTTTTAGGAGTCGTAGATTGTTGCTACTTTTAGCAAGTTATATTTGTTGTATTTAATTACCTGTCTTTCAATATATTTTTAGGACTATTGGGTTTAAAGAACATGACTTCCCCGACTATGATGCATGTATGATCTTATCGTCCTGGGTGATATATATGATTGTTGTTTCCTGGTTTCCACACTTAGGGTTTTATTTCAGTTGCTTTCGCTAAAATGTTAAGACTTTCTTTGTATTTAATAAGTTTTTAAAAAGTTTTAATTAACTTTGAAAATTACGAACAAAGATGATTGAATAATGCTTATCTACAACACAAGTAACGAGGAGAATAAGACAAAAGGTTGACTAATACGTTGTTAAGTCCTACATGGTTGTTGATTAGGGCTTAATGACGAATTAGGTCCAGCGCTGCCATGTTTAGGGAAATGGGTCGTCACACGTGTGCACCCTAGTATTACTTATATTGCCTTGTTCGGTTCACATATTTAGGGTTCCTAAGATCATGGTATTAGATTATACACATGATTGTAACTTAAGTTTATGTATTAGTTCATTTTGGAGGAAATTTCGATTGGGAGTATTGAGGGTCGGATTAATGTGCCTGCAATAGGTGAACTTACAAAAGTGCCCCTCCCTTTATCAATCCCCAAATTGATGTATACAATCCTAAAAACATGTTTGTGTGATTTCAACTGCTGGAGAAGGCATGGATGGAGACCATCGAAGGCAGTGGTGGATCACATTTTCCTCGTATGCCTTACTGGTGTCTGTCGTGCGCCCAAATTAGTGGAATCGATAGATGGTCATCTTCTCCTTTGCCCATATCTGCCCTAGTGATGACACTTCACTCGAAACTTTTGTTGCTCGTCATACTCCCTTTCTTCTTCTCACACTAGTGAAGGCAACGACTTGGTGTGGTGCTTCAGGCGACTAGGGTTTCATCAGTTCATCAAATGTGTTTGCGTGATTTTGTTTTGTTTTATTATGTGAGTGATGAGAGGGCAAACTCATAATTTGGTAAGTAAGTCCATCCTGACTAACTAAGGACATCAAAGCCATAGTTCACAATAGTTGCAAGGATAGTAGAGCTCGACTAGATAGTAGGCGAACCAAACACCTGGATTAAGCAGTCCAACTGCTATATCTAGCCTTGTAACATGAGCCGAATAGGCCTCAAGTGGCAATATATGTTTTTTTTGGAAAATGCTAGCGTGTAGGTGGGATACGCAACTGACTCAGCATTGATAGTTAGCTGAATGTTAGTGCTGATAGTCAGTTGGTTGTACTCGACATCCATAAACAAAATAAAAAAAAAAAAAAAAGTAAGCAGAAGTTGACAAACAAATAAAAAAACTTTTTGGTAGGCCCCACGATAGCTGACTCGTCTGCGTGCCCTTGTTAGCGCACGCTAGCATTTTCTTTTTTTGTCAAAGGGTGGTAGATAAGTTACGACACGATGACCTGACATGCTTAACACTACAATTAACAAGTTAGAGTTGGGCTTTTTATACAAATTTTGTTTCATAAAATATGTCGATATGTATATGACACACGATATATAGATCGTGCATCACGGGTAGATATGCCAACTTATAACACAACTTGTTAATATATAGGGAGTAGTGTCATGGAATAATTACAATTTAATTAAGTTCAAGAGTGGCGCAATCACATTTTTTTTGTTTTACTTTAGCGAGAGTCAAACTCACAACATCTATAAATCTTATCTTTTGGCAAGTGATGTCTCATCCATCTCACCAGAGATGTCTTGACTATGACACTCGCGAGTGAGCCTTGCATGCAATTACAAGTAAGGAAACAAAATGCAACGACAAAGTAAACAATGTTATATTACATCAATTACAGGTTACAAGTATTAGCAAATACTCGAATTGACGCTAAGACAAACAAAGGAAGACAACTCGCACACATTAGGGAAATGTGGTATAAGAGCATTTCCAATCAGCACCATTTTGGAGTGCAAATAGTCCCTAAATATAACACTGGGTTCTCTAACCTAACGCTATCTTGGTGTGCACAAAGCTACAATGCTACACTATTTTAGTGTAGTAGTTCATTACACTAAATCTTTTTTTATTATTTTCTTTTGTTTACATCTTTCAATAATTTTCGTTTTTGAAAAGTATTAAATATTAAAATTGATTAAAATGTAATAAAATAATAGATAAAGTAAAGATAGTTTAAAAAATAGTGTTGGTGGATTGGAGAAGAGATCAATATTTAATGTTAAAGTTGCACTATTTTAGTGCAATGGTTGGAGATGCTCTAAAGCACAACTACACCACTGCCTACATATATGCTTGCTAGTTGGTCATCACCAAAAGAAAACATCAAAATTTGAGAACAATCATACTAAGCATCTCTTATGCATACAAACACCTATCAAGCATACAAGTACCTATCATACAAGCTAGCACAATGCATGCCAAGCATGAACGTGACAGTATGGACCATATAATAATGGATTAACTCCCACCCACTTAATCAAGGGTAATATCTAATATGTAGTATTTTATATTAAAGTAAACTTTGTTATGAAATTTGAATAAAGATTACCTCGACTAAAGAGGTAAGGGGAATAATCCATTAGTAAGCTTCTCACCCCCGGTCAACTCTTCGTCTGTAACATCTTGCTTCATATTGTGGTAACTCATATCATTTGTCTTGAATGTATCGATAAACCTAGGTTCAATTTTCCTCTTGCCGTTAAATCCGTGTTGATCATTAGGTAGACTAAGGGGGGTGTATTCAATGTGACAAATACATGGATTTGTTTGAAGGATGGATTTCATGGAATTGGATGGACTTATCTAAAATCCATCCAAATCTCATGGGTAGAGGAGAGATTTTGTTATGTTCATTTTTTGAATAGAAATCTATCACAATTCATTAAAATCCATTAAAATCCATCAAAATCCTAATGTATTTAAAAATTGAATACACCTTGACTTTTTAGAAATCCATTAAAATCTATCAAAATCCTAATTGAATACCCCTTGACTTTTTAAAAGTTCATTAAAATCCTTTGAACTCCAAATTAAATACACCTTGCTTTCAAAATCCTCCAAACTCTTTTAAAATCCTATCAAATCATACAATTGAATACACCCCCTAAGTCTCCCCTTATCATAATTTAGCCATTTATGGTATTTGTCTGCGTACTTATTCAGCATATTCAAGTTGCCTAAAGCAGCTAGTAAACTTACTTAACCTCTAATGTATGATCTTGCGTAAATTGAAGCTTTATCACGCTAAACTCTCTGGTTCAATTGCAATAGCAGCCGGCTCCCAAATTTTTACTTTAAAGAGATTTTTTTTTAGTAAAAGAAGTCTATTTGGTTTAGAGTTTTTTCCTCTTTAGATCTAAAAGTCTTACTTAACTAAGGCCTTATTATTTCCCTCCCCTTCTCTCCAAAACTCTAAAATTCTTTATTTGATTCACTTTTGTGATTTTTGTTCTTGAACGACCACTGATCCTCTCAACGATCGACGGTGGTTCCAATCAAATCCCTTTTGCTATTTGTTCATTCAATATACAACAAATCTAATCAGATTTGTAGAGATTGGTCCATCCTTGTTGCGGTGTATCTTCATCAACAGTGTTGCGCTTATCTGTGCGGCACGCTGGATTGATTTATCTTTAATATTTACTCTATAGTTAGTTTTCTTCTCTAGTAGGAAGTCTTTGATTTGTCTTCTCCTTGTTGGGAAGTTTTGTTATTTGTTTTGTAGTTCTAGTACTTTTGTGTATCGTCATGATTTCAACATTGTAGAGAACAGTTTCTGATTGTCAAACTGTTTCAATTTCGAAAAGAAGCCAAATTAATGGCACTTTGTTTGCACAAATAGGATTATCGAATCAATGTACTTGATTCTATGTCTGATCATGTATTGAGCCATAGATGATTAATAAAATTTTGATTTCTTTTTAAAGAAAAACTAAGGCCTTTTTGTTTGGTTGGGGTGTGAGATAACTTGGAGGAAAGTTTTTTTTTTATGAAACTTGGAGGAAAGTTGGAACTAATCTTGTTTTGTTGGTTTTATAAACTCAACTCCCCTTCAAATTACTTCCCTCTAAAGTTGAACCAAACATAAAAACATGATCTTCACTGTGAGTTAACTCTGCCTGTAAGAGGAAAACTCCCTAGTAAATTGACAAAAATGAACCAAACCAGGCCTAAGTGTTAAAGAATAAATATCAAGCACACTTATTATAAAAATTCCCTCTTTAAATAAGACAAAAAGAGAATAATAATTCCTACCAAAAAAAAAGAGAATAATAAAACCATTTTTTTTCTTTTAGATCTAAATGTCTTACTTATAGTGCTTTACATATAACAAATCAAAACATACTTTATAACTACTAGTGAAAGGGCACGCGCTATATGCGCGTGAAAGCACTATAAAAATTATAAGCAATCTGATAAATACAAATCAAAAACCAAGTTGTCGAGTAAACTAAGATAGTTTTACCAACTGCTAGACCAATCACTGTATTTTAGAAAATAAAAAAAAAATACTGTATTTTTACCAACTGTTGGAACTAAGATATCATGGATCAAGTGATCAACTTGTGCTATGAGGTTGAATACCTAGTTGAGCCACTCGTAGCCCAAACTTTATACCTTGGGGCACGTCCCACTTTTTTCCATCACTCTACCGTGCGGCACATCACAGATCGATCTTTCTCATCCATACGCACCACTAGTTACATGTCCTTTGCAAGTTAGACAAACTGCATGATTTTTCTGTTTCAAAAATTGACTACAGTTAACTCGGTCAGGTTGCCACAACGGTAAATGTGAAGTCGGGGTTGTGTTAGTTAAGCACACAACATGAGTTTCGATTTCTCGCAGTGGCAAGTTTGATTGGGCCACTGAAGTTTCTAATGAGTCGATTTTCAAGGTCCCTTAGGAATTAGTCGGTGTAGAAAAAAAAAGTTTTCTTTTCAAACCCAAAGTGTTGGATTGATGAATCCCACGCTTTTCCGTTTTGAGTCCGTTTATTCTTCCTAACCCACTAAAATTTGAAAAAATTACATCCGTACGGTTGTTTTTTTTTTTTTAAATTCGTAAATTAATATGATTTTCTTTTTTATTCTTTAATTAATGTATATCGTGTTTTCTAAATGCGTAATTGGGGTGAAGTGGAAGTATTGTCAGTATCCACAACACAAATGGCGCCTTTACAAGAGGCGCCATTTGTCCACCTTGTCCTAACACCTCTGTCCACCTCACCACCGTCCAATCCAACTCACCACCTCGTCCAACCATTTGTCCACCTCACCACCTCGTCCAGTCCACCTCACCACCTCGTCCAACCATTTGTCCACCTCACCTACGCAACACGAATAACGCCTTTTGTAAAGGCGCCATTTGTGTTGCCACCTCATCTCGCCACACCTCACGTCTCTCACTATCTCGCCACACCTCACGTCTCCCACGTGACGCCACACGTCCCACACATGCTGCTCCCCCATGTGCACACCACTCATGCATGCACTGCATGCGTGGTGGCATGCGAGACCACGCATGCATGCACTGCATGCGTGGTTGCATGCGTGGTGGCATCCCACGCATGCAGTGCACGCATGCGTGGGATGCCACGCGTATACGAGTTCTCGGGTTAGCGTAGCAGAGATTCTCTGCATGCAGAGAATCTCTGCAAGCACCGCCCCCTACAACCCCCTATCGACGACCTAGGGTCATCAATGGGGGGGGTTGAAAGTTGGTTGGGGACGGTGAGGAGATTTAAAATAGGGAGGGAGAGAGGCAGTGAGGTTTTCGTGAGAAGAGAGGGTTCGAGTAAGTGAGGAGCAGTGAGAAGAGAGAGGAAGAAAGTGTAGAGAGAGAGTGTGAGGGAGATCGAGAGAAGCAGTGTGAGGGAGAGGAAGAGAGTGTGTGGGAGATCGAGAGAGGCGACGAGCCGACCGGCGACGGTGACGACGACGGTGACGGCGATGGCGACGGCGGCGCGCGCAGTGTAAGTGGAAGTGTGTGTGTTTGAGTTGAGTTTGTGAGCCGAAAGAGAGAGAGAGGGAACAGTAGAGAGAGGAGAGAGTGTGAGAGAGAGAGAGGTGCCGAGGGTTTCGTGAGAGAGAGAGAGAGGTAGGGAATGACATGGAGGGTGAGAGTTTGCCGAGAAAGAAAGAGAGAAAGGTAGAGAGTGTGCGAGAGAGGGTGAGGTGCCGTGTGAGAGTGTGAGAGAGAGGGGGTGAGAGGTGCCATGTGAGAGAGAGAGGAGGGTGAGAGTGTCGTGAGAGAGAGAGAGGGGGGGAGAGTTTGTGAGAGAGAGTGACAGAGTGAGAGAGGTTTGTGTGAGAGAGAGTGAGAGAGAGAGGACGAGATAGTGAAAGAGAGTGACAGAGTGAGAGGTGCCGAGAGAGAGAGAGAGAGAGAGAGAGAGAGATAGTGAGAGAGAGAGAGAGAAAGAGGGTGAGAGAGAGGGGAAGAGAGTGTGTGAACAACAAAGAGAGAGAAGGAGAGAGTATGTGGGTTTGGGTTTCGATTTGGGATTGGGTTGAGTGTGTTAGCTGAGAGAGAGAGAGGGAACAGCTGAGCGTGAGAGAGCGTGTGTTTTCATATATTTAGCAAACGATTCGTTGTTGGGGGAACGTTTAGCCGAAAGAACCGATATTTTTAATTATTCTTTATATGAATATTTTATTGTTGTTTAGTCTTTATTTGAATAAAATAACTAAATTTATTTTTTTTCACAGGGAATATTATTCTTTTTTGTAGGTAAAGGAATATTAAACTGAAGAACAAACCGGAAGAAAAATAGTAAGAACAAAAATTTATTTATTTATTTATTTAATATATTTATAGTGTAATAGATTTTTTAAGAAAATGTGTTTATTGCATGGTGTGTGTAATTTAAATGTTTTATTTTTAAATAGCTAGTAAAGAATGTAAACATCATAGTTAACAAAATGTTACAAATATTAAACCCTATAGAAAAACTAATTTTTTTGTAGTGATGGTCGTAGCTTATTGTGTGTAGTGATAAATGCTTGATAATTATTTGGCACATTTTACAAGTGAGTGGCAAATCGACCCAAAGATAAATATTATCTGTGTTATTTATTATCGGTATTTGATTATTGCGACAAGATATCAATTACAAGGTAGTATTAATGGAGTGTCCGGTGTATACACTATTAGTCGCCTCACCATCTCCAACAAAGACAAAAAGGAAAAAATCTTTTACTTACAAATTTAATTTATAAGTAAAAGTGTTAAAATTGTAAGTAAAAGTTTTTACTTACAAAATGTCGTTGGTAAAAACATCGTAAGAATAGAGTCGTCGGTAAAAGTTAACACTTACAAACTTAATTGTAAGTAAAGAGATCCTTTTTGACTTACGAACCCACCATCATAAGTAAAAGTGTATAATATCTGTTAATAAAATTTCTATTCGTTTTCAATAATATTCATTAATATAACTAGATTTTTCATTTAAATATTATTTTGTTTAATTTTTGTGCCTTTCATTATTTTTTCACGTTAATTTAATGAGTTTTATTTTGGTATAAAAAAATTTAATGAGTTAGAGAACTTAAATAAAATACGGTTAAACTTAAATAAAATACAGTTATTTATTCTTGATTATTGTTCAGATCAGTTTTCCATCAATTTGACAAACTTTGTCTTATTCGGGAGCCCAAAGTTAGCTAGAGTAGATCTACCTGGGTAATTAAACAATGTACCAAAGCTCCTTCAACCAACAACTAGAAAGAGAAGAAAAAATAAAGTTAGACAGTTTAAAATTCATTTATAATTTTCTTCATTAAAAAAATTAAAGAAATTAAAAAAATTGAATACAACCTTTAAAAAAGCCATATGATGTTTGAAGCTTGTAGCGACTTTGCAATAGGCTCATGCATTTTACATGCACCCAATTAATATGAAGAAAATAAGTTGAAACGTATAGAATGCATTAGGATTAATCAACAAATGTAGGTGAAATGCAAATCAAAACCTTTGTAGAGATTGCATGTACTGACATGGATGAACCCATGAAATTAAGAGACGATGCAGAATCGGGATGAAGTGCAAGGCGCAACAATGTTAAGAGGAACTCTTTGATGATTTGCGACGTGATGAAATAGAAATTAGTTGTAAGGTCAACGTGAGAGATACGACCGTGAGCCTAGGAGATAGGGAGAGAAATTGTTGAGTTTTTAACTTATTATTTTTTGAAACAATGTGTGTGCATTGGGGGGTAGGATGTGGGGGGTTTCGGGTGTGTGTTCCCACGTCCGTGTTCGAGTACGTAGCAAGATCCTTATCTTTTTTGTGCCTATCTTCTTATTTTTGATATATTTTTGTGCCCATCTTTTATTTATTTTAGATTTATCGAAAAAAAATAAAAACCATTTATTTATTATTTACTTGTACAAAAGACAAAATTCAAAATTAAATATTATATTACTGTTTCGTCCCTTTTTAGTGAAAGCTTAATTTGTTAATTAATTTTATTCTTCTTCTTCTTCTTTTTTCTAGTTTGGTAGTTTCCCTTTTATTGAGTATATATATTGTAAGTAAAAATACATATTTACTTACAAAGCTATACATATTACTTTCCTCTAAGATTCTTAAGCAAAAGTCAGTATTTTTACTTGCGAACAAAAGTAGTTTATATAAATATATTTTTGTGAGTAAACGAAATTCTATAACTCACTAAAAACTATTGCTGAATTGGGTCGAAATTCACTTAATAATTATTAGCTTTTGCTTAGAACTCATGAGTCATAAGTACAAACAATACTTTTAGTTACAATTATATCAATTTTTTTTGCAAACTTAAGAGTCAGAAGCAAATATGGACTTTTACTTACACTTTTTATATTCGTAATTGAAAGTTTTGTAATTAAAAGTCGAATTTCTTGTAGTGAACATCAGTAACAAAATACGTAATCTCGCATTCACAAATGTCCTCACTCTGCTCTCTAGTACTGATAGTAGACTATAGGCGCTGCCCCGTTCGGATATAGTTATTTCCAATTGTTCGGTCAACTATCGTACAATGAAAAAATCATGCCACTACTCATCTTTGAATACGTCAGACCATTCTTCTTCCTCTTCTCTGGCCACGACCATGCAAGGAAGTAGCTAACTTGCTAACTGTGACCGCAATTGATCATATTCGAACTCACTATCTACCACTTGAAGCTTCGATAACCACTGATTAAGAATAATAACATTATAGACGATATATTTAGTAAAAACAATTAAACATTAGTGTATAACATGACCCTTTTACAAACAACATCTCGTTAGAGAAGCATAAAATAAGAAGTGATTGTTGTCCATATAAGTATATAAATGATGTAATGTGTGTTGGCGATCAATAGGAATAGACTTTTTTGTTAGGCAGTGCAAACTTCCATTTGTAGGTACACTTGAAAAGTAAATTAGTGTCAATATATATTAATAAGTTCACATTGTAATGTTTTGATGCTAGAGAGTTCAATGACATTCCCACCTTACCAAAGAAGAAGATAATTTTTAACTTTATTCTGTCAAATTTCTCGATAATTTATTCTGTAATAATATTTCATATCAAACACTTTGAAAAGTATGGATGGATTGATATTGTCAATATTGACAACATTGATTATGCTAACAATATTGACTATATTAACAATATATTATGTCAATAGTGATCAAGGAAACATGAAACCTATGTACATCAACTTGTCATTTTTTAATTGCAAGTGATAGTAATTACTATTTCTTCTACATTGTCCATATCGGCTATATTGTCAATAAATATTGTCATAATGAGACTATAACCTACTTCAATTATTCAATCGAATTTTGAATTAAATAAACACTAAGTGGTAACTACTTTTATGCTCATATTGTTTATATATTACTTATTGACAACATGCATTTGAAACGACATACAAAGATAAAGAAAACTTGTTTCTACCCAAAAAAGTAAATAAATAAAACTTGTTAGACGTGTCATTATTGTTGAATAACCCAAGTAATACTTGTGTATATCTGCACTATGAAGAACTTTTGTATATATATGAGAAGCTCTAAGGCACGTGACAACATTCGAATGCTTATATATATATGCAAGTGGGTGGCCTAGAGAACCTCTCAAATTGGAGTACATACTTTTGTAAGGAGTCAAAAAAAAAAACCATAAACCCTAGAATCACAACTCGTTTAATTGAAACCAACAAACAACATAAAACAAGAATCAAAACCTAGAAATCATACAACACCCGTTCAAGAAGTCTCAACTCCTTCCATTATAAATTAAATCAAAGTTAAAGTGAAAAACAAACCTCCATTTCTCCTTCTCACACCCAAACTCGAACAACAAGTTCTCAAGCAAAATTCAAACACGAATAAGACTTCTCACCGCCGAAATGCCTTAGGCACCATCTTCCTCTTTGTCAAATCGAAATCACTTGTACATGGAGTGCTCAAAGTAACTAATGTAACACGGAGAGGGAGAGAAAAGAAGACCTTCGAGAGTGCAGAGAGAGAGAAGTTGTTGAAAAATTACTACAAGATGCTCCATTTTGATATAGAAACAAGAATAATTATTTATGAGGATTTATTGAAAAGTTCGATCGTGCCTCAAATCCTCATTTTGATTATTTCTTCGCTTGATATATATGTAATCTTTTTTACATTATCAATGCGGTAAATTATGTAGGTCATGGAAGGTAGGAACATCCCGTTTCAATTTTATGCATTTGGAGAAATTGTTAAGGTTTCGCAAGGCATCGAGTACAACAGACCCCCATCAATGAACATGATTATTAAGTTTGGAACGAGTAAACATGAGTTGATGGATCACGTGTATAACGCGTTTGGTATTTCGTCAACTGAGACTCTCATTATGATGACGTATCGTCACGTAATAACTCATCCATCAGGTTCACAATATTTTATCCCCGTGTCATTGCAAGACGAGACCCACTTTGAGTTGATGTGGTCAACAGTGGCGAATCTACCATTATCAGCGATGGTAGAGATTTATTTAACCTTCGAGCCAATCGAGCCTTTTCAAAATACTACTGTACATTCACAAGAGGTAGAAGAAAATGTGGGCATGACATGCCCTGCATCAATGATGGAAAGATTACGTATGCAATCACCTATAGGTGATGTTGTGCAAGATAGATTTGTTACTTCGATTGATGATGACATTAGTGCCCCCAGTGATGACCCTAACGAGGACCACGACAACGACATTGACGAGGACGTATGTCCCCTCGAGGATGCTGTGCCATTTGTTAATTGGGAAAGTATAAATATTGTTACAGACGACCCAACTTACGAACCTTCAGGGGCGGAAAACTTGCAAGATGATGAGCAATTTGCAATTGACGAGGAGGAGTGCATGGAAGAAGCAAGCGATGAAGAAGTTTACCAACCATTGCCGGTGTATAATGAAATTGATTGGGAAGTGGCTAATTCTACTGCAACCCAACATTCTCATCATTCGACTGGATGGGACATGCCTAATTTTGAGTTGGAAAGAGGAATGTGCTTTGACAATAAGAAAGACTTCCAACATGCCATCAAAGTATGGCATGTTAACAACCATTGTCAATACCTTGTTATGGAGTCAACTACAACCTTATGGGCATTGAAGTGCAGAAGTGCGCCGGAAGCTGGGTGCATGTGGCGTCTCCGTACTTGTTTGCGAAAGAAGAAACAATTGTGGGAGATCACTCAGTTAGACGAGCCGCACAGCTGTATAAATCCCAGCATAGAACACAGTCATGCCCAACTCGACGCCAATATGATTGCACGTGAGATACAAAGCGTTGTCCAAATAGATCAGGCAATTACTATCAAGGCCTTGGTAGAAATGATTAAGCTAAAAACGAACATGAAGTTCCCTACAAGCGAATGTGGGATGCTAAAAGGAAAGCAATTGCAAATGCATTCAGAGATTGGGACGCGTCGTATGCTACGTTACCAAGATGGTTGGCGGTTGTACATAATAAGAGCCCAGTGACGAAGATTGAGTGGTCACATAGACAATGGGTTGCAGATGAGATCAGGACAGAGCATCCTCAATTTCGTCGTGTGTTCTTCGCATTCGAAGCATCAATCGAAGGGTTCAAGCATTGTAGGCCTCTTCTACAGATTAACGCGACATTTTTGTATGGTAAATACAGTGGTAAGCTAATGATTGCCCTATCTGTTGATGGTAATGGACATCTACTTCCAGTTGCATTTGCAGTTGCGGAAAACGAATCAACAGACTCGTGATGGTGGTTTTTGAGAATGTTGCGCAAACACGTGACCGATAGAGATGGTATTTGTATTATTTCTGACCGTCACTCTGGCATTCTCGAGGCTGTTAACATACCAGCAAATGGTTTTTGTCCACCAAGAGGATACCATCGTTATTGCCTGTGACACTTGACCGGTAATTTTAACACGCATTTCAAAAATGAATTGTTGAATAACATCCTATCTCGAGCTGCTGGTCAACATCAAGTGAGGAAATTTGATGCATGCATAGAGCGTTTTGTTTATTTGTCATCAAGAAGTCCTCAATGTCTTCAATATGTGAATGCCATTTCCAAGGAACTCTGGACTCAATCGCATGATGGAGACCTGCGGTACAGATGCATGAATTCTAACGGGGTTGGTATGTATTCGATAGTAGTTATGTTTGTTATCCTATATGTGTTTTCACTGTGCTGATATTACTGACACGGCATTATCTTACCATTGTAGAATGTTTTAACGGTGTATTGAAAGGGGCATGATTCTTGCCAATAACAGCAATGGTTCAAATGATTTACTACAGGTTGGTGACATACACCAACCGACGCAAGGAGGAAATCGATGAAGCAATATCGCACGGCCTCAATTACACGAAATATGCCATGGATAAAATTGCACATTATCAACAATCTGCAAGGAGACATTACGTGAAATTGATAAATCGCGACACTGGTGAGTTTGAGGTGCTCACTGGACGTCATGGCGATCGTATGCATAAAGGCAACAATACACAGATTGTTATCCCGAGGAACTAGTATTGCAGCTGCAATAAATGGCAATCGTTTGGTTTCCCTTGCTCACACGTGTTAGCTGCATGTGCCCATATTCGAATTAATTATCACAATTTATTGAGCAATACTACAGGATGGACGTGTACGCACGATGCTACTCCTCTCAATTCAAAGCCATTCCTGATGAGAAGTATTGGCCGACTTTTGCGACGAAGATTTTACCAGATCCTAGGTGTAGACGTGGCCGAGGGAGACCAAAGGGAACACGAAGGCAAAATGAGATGGATCTTCCTAATGTTTCGAGGACCTTGCGATGTGGCATATGTCATCAAGAAGGACATAAACGAAGAACATGTCCGAATAGAGATCGTGGTCGAGTCCCTACTAGGAGGAACCGTTGCAGCATTTGTCGTGCAGAGGGACATAACAAAAAAAAATTGTCCATCCATATCTCAACCCCAACCCCCCAATCCAAACCAATGAGAGGATTTGTATTTTGTTTGTAAACGGTGTCAGTTGGTAATTTCATAACATTTATATTAATATAGTATAACCTTATGTTACGTAAAGTAATAGATACATATTTGTTAATGTTATAACTCGTAGTAATGATTTATTGTGAGTTTTAAAACTACTCGACCAATTTGTCTAATCACACAGTTGTAGCGAGTACACATGGAACCAAGACCATCTGATCCTTCTCTTCTACGCCTCCAATCTACACACAGGTCATCGCAAGTCTGGAGAGGTCAGGTATATACATTTAACATGTATGTGCATAATATTTATGCAAAAACGTTTAATACATATATATATATATCGACATATTTTTTAATTGTAAGGTACATAATACAATGCGCGTGCGAAGAAGACTGGGTGTTGTTGATCGACGGATTAATTACCATTCTCGAATGATCCCTTACCTACAATCTAGTGGCTTTTATGGTGTTTCACGCGTAGAATTTTTTAGACTTGACTGGGCTTTGATCACCGCTTTCATTAAGAGATGGCGTCCAGAGACACATACGTTCCACATGCGTTGTGGCGAGTGTACGATAACACTCCAAGACATTGAGATTCAGCTCGGGTTACCAATTAATGGTATGCTTGTGACTGGAAGCACAGATGTCGACTATCTCGCGGTGTGTGAAAGACTACTTGGTGCAAGACCTGAACCACTTGACCTTTCTGGGAATAGAGTTTGTGTTTCATGGTTCGAAGACAATGTGCCACCTATAGAGGATGACATCAATGAGGAAATGGTTCGACGTTATGTTCGTTCATACATTCTACAACTTATTGGTGGTTGTGTGTTCGCTAACAAGTCGAATCAATATGTACATTTGATGTTTCTTTCGTTGCTCGAGGACCTTCAAACAGCTGGACAATATAGTTGGGGAAGTGCATGTTTGGCATATTTATACAGGGAGTTGTGTCGTGGATCTCGTTCTGGTGCGCACGAGGTCGCTGGTGCGACAATTCTTATACAACTATGGGCCTGGGATAGATTTCCATTTATAGCACCAAGGCGCAAGCATGTTCCTAGAGGTCGACCTCGAACGTGTGATGGAGTATACATACCCAATGACGTTCCTTTGGGATATCGGTAATAAAAATATTTCTCATGTTATTTTTAATAATTCATTGCGTCTTTTTAATTTACGACAAATTTATTGTTTTGTATACAGATGGATAGTTGCATTTTCGGTAACTAGGACTGCCACACACGTTATATCATCATTTCATGATGCACTTGACACTCAGAGGGAGAATGTCGTGAAGTGGCAACCATACGCTGATGTCATCGAGTCACTTCCACAATTATGTACTCAAGGTCACGGGAGCTGGCGTTCGACGTGTCCTTTAATTTGTTTCCATATAGTTGAGTGGCATAGACCGAAAAGGGTTATGAGACAGTTTGGGCTGACACAGGTCGTGCCACCTCACTGTGATTTTGACACACGTCTGCACCGCGTCCAATTGAGAGGACACCCTCAAGAAAATTGGGCAGTGTATCACAGAAGATATATAGAGTTGTAGGAAAATCGTAGTAATACCATAGCCACGATAGAACAAGAAGGGGAACATGATCAGGAAGAGTACATGAGGTGGTACAGATCTATCACCAGGCGATACATTGGACATGACGGGGCTCTGCGCGAATTCTCGGTAACCTTGAAACTATAATGCTGTTATCCTCATGAGTCATATTTAAAATTCTTAACCAACACTGCATTTTTTTGTATATTAGTCTACATTTGCGCGTCAATTGGAGCGAGTGTTCACTGATGACGGGGTCGAACAAGGCATGGTTGCTCTACATGAAGGCATCAGAATCTTAGATGCGGATGAACGACAAAGGACTACTATGTGGAAAGATGAAAATGTAGTTGAACCGGACATAGACGACGAAGCATCTCAAGAAGAAGAGGAAGAACAACAAGAAGAGGATCAAAGCCTAGCAGATAGAGGGAGGAGAAGAAAAACAACGACTCAGACTCTGGGTGAGAGCAGTAGACGTTCTTCTCCACCACCTCCAACTCGTCCAACACCAAGAACGTCAGTGTCACGGCCTAAATTTTCTAATCTTGATTAACTTGCTTAATCATGATCACCGACTCGTGACGTGGGGCCCGCATGAGATGCGCACACCTACCGAGGCATATGGCTGAGGTAAATTTTATATTTGTATTGATGTATTCCTAGTGTTTTGTATGTGTGTAGGCTGACTAAGCCAGTATGTGCAGCTATCGGCGTCGAGACGTGGTCAGGGACACGCCTCGAGTTGCGTGCAAGTCGGGGTACCGAATAGCGAGACTTGCGATAAGTCTAAATTTAGTAAAATGCAATGTAATTAAATTAATGCATATTAAATCATAGCATATGGTTATAAATTATTAAATTGAATTGGAAATATATATATATTTATATTATATAAGTATATAATATAAATATATATATTAAAAAAATCAGAAAAATCAGAAAAGAATTGTGAAATGACAAAAAGGGGCTTTGGCTTATATGGAAAAGGCTAAGGTTGGAGGGGTAAAGTGGTCATTTGACCCCCCCAAAATGCCAACAACCACCACCGCCACACACATAATCCACAAAAAAAGAGAGGAAGAAGAGAGTTCGGGAGAGGGAGAGAAAATCCGAGAGAGAGGAAGAGAGCTCATCAGAGGAGACTAAGATCAAAGACTTCGAGGTGCGACGACGGCGTTGGCGAGGTGAGTCCGTTGTTATTGATGTTGGCGTCAATGTGTCGGTGTTGGTGTGTTGTTGGTGTAATGGTGATGGCGGTGATTGGGGTCTCGGACGAACTGCTCTTGCAGTTCGTCCGAGGAGGGAGACGACGACTGTCCTCGTCTCCCCTCCCAATCCCTCTCAAAAAGAAAAAAATAATAATTTGAAGAAGCAGAGACGCTGCTGTGCGTCTCTGCTTTTCAATGTCTCTGTGAAGGGAGAAGGGGGAGAGGACGCACGCACGCGTGTGCGTGCGTGCAGTCCCTGGACCGGTCTGGCCGATCCGGTTGGACCGGACCGGTTAGACCGAACCGGGTCAGACCCGGTTAGATCGGGTCAGACCCGGTTCAACGGTCCAAACCCCCCAAAAAATAAAAAAAAAATAAAAATAAATAATATATATGTAATATATACATACATGTATATATGTATATGTATACATAAAAATATACATGTATGTATATTTATATATACACATACACATGTATATCTACAAAAAATAAAATAAAATAATGAAAGAAATAATAATATGTATATATATATATATGTATACATACATATACATTTATATATATACAAATGCACATATATGTATATATCTACATATACACATATGAATATATACATAAAATATATTTATGTAACAAAAAATTAGTAGATAAGTAAATGAATGATATGAAATAATATTTCAGGGACTTAGGGGTGTTACGGGAGTTCGAGAGCGCTAGTCGAAGTGTCGCGAGGCCGGATAGCCATAGCTATCCTGTGACTTGTAAGTGAAACTGTGAGAACTCCCTACTTTATTTTATTCATACTAAATTCTCTTTCAGTCAATTTGATGACGTGTTATTAGTAATCTACCATCATGCTTTCCTTGCTCTATTCAAGTTGAATGTTGGCATAGCATGATGCCTTGTGATGATTTCATTGACTCCTTTCCTAATGTGCCATATTTGATTTTGAATAATGTTATAATTGATGTTAGAAATGCATGCATTAGGGTTACTGTGGTAATTGTTTTGTATTCCATTTCCTTTGAGGCTTTGTAGCCTAACTTATTGTTGATATCGTAGAACCTTAGAAATGAAAATCCTTGAAACAAAAGTTGGAGATTATCTAGTGTCCATTGCACGAGAGATGGGTGGATTCACGGGGTCACTGGACCTCGGGGTTTCCGGCACTCACCACTATTACTTGGGTGGCATCACGTAGCTTGAACTACGGGGTTGTCGGCAAGTTATACATATATATGTATTCAAAATTTACAAAGTATGTTAGAGAGTATCTCCATACGATAGTGGAAAAAGGCTGGTTGATAGTTCTCACCGCCGACCGGACGTAGATCATCTTGACTTAGCCTGTGTCAGGACTCTGTGTGAGTGAGAACAGACTATGTGTCAACCTATCTAATTCGGTTAGCTGTGATATTTATATGCATTACTTTCTCAACACCTTTTTCTGCTATATTATGCATTTAAATATCTGTCTTTAAATTGGAAATGTAGTATTAGATTTCCTCAGTTATCACTTAAATATCACTATACTCACCGTCTAGTTTGTGACGGTGGGTGTAGGTCCGTCAAGCAGCACTAGACCGGGCAAGGAGAAGATCGGCGACTTCCTCTGAGTTCGTAGCGCGTAGTTGCTGTACATGTAGGTCACATTTTTGTATTATGCTTATATATACGTCTTTTGCTGGGGTTGTTTTTGGGACGAGAATTAGTTCACCCGACTTTTGACTTTCATTTTTTCTATATGCTCGTCGCTTATTGCATATTTATATTGTGATTATTATTTCCTGGTTTCCACATTTAGGATTTATATAAAATGCTTCCGCTAATACGTTAAAGACTTCCGCTAACTTGATAATTCTTATAAAATGATAGGGAATTTTCTTATCCCTGAACCCAATTCACGAGAAAATTGGTAGTACAGGCTGACTAATACGTAATTAGGTCCTACGTGTTGTAATTAGGGCTTAATTATGGGATTAGGCCGGGCGGTGCCCTAGATGAAAATAGGGGCCGTTACAGTCAGAGACTGTTGGTGAGAGCAGCAGATGTTCTCCTTCTCCACCTCTAACTCGCCCTTCTTCTTATAGGTACTCTCTTTTGCCGCCCCCAACGCAATCGGATGCTCATATGTTTTTGCCTAGGACACCGAGCATGAGTGTTCATCCATATCATTTTGATCCATATGCTCCTGGGCCATCATCTTCGTACATGGACCATAGAATGCCTACACATTCAATGCATGGTTCTGTGACGGCCCCAAATTCCCAATGCATTTGGGTACGCCCGGCCTAGACCCGTGCAGGTCTCGAGTCAGTTCTCAGCGAACCTGACGAGCCTAGTCAGCCTCAAACATTAAAATTTCACATTTTATGAAAGAGTTATTGCAATTATAACACAGCGGAAGCAAAAATCATATTCTAATCAAATATTGGGAAATAACTCAATCAAAGGGAAATTAGGAATCTATATAAATGTGGAAAACCCAACATGTTCAGTTCTAAGTCAACAAAATGGATTGATGGAATCCACCTCAAAACATATTCCCCAGTTCCAAGACAATCATATATATATAAACGTCATACAAAAAGAAATAAATATGAGCCTACATCTCGATACCTCAAGTCCAACTGCTCACAAAAAGTCTCCTAGGCAGGTCCCTTGCCCCTACTGCTCTCCGTCCTATCTACACCCACCGTCACAAACTAGACGGTGAGTAACTGAGAGAAATCGAAAGTAAAGCCAGAAGAATATAACAGTAATTCATGAAATAACAAACAAGGCAGTCTAAATATCATGCGGGTACTGTAAGACTAGGATTTAAATAAACAAGTTGCATGATAGACAGACTGGAAATGATAGCAATCGAAACATGCGTGTTCTACGAGTCAAGAGAGGCAATAAGTGGTCTAAATTCCACAACAATTCCACAACAGCGATGTTGCAACATCGAAATCCACAACAATCCAGTACATGGTATCACACAATCACTAGGGGTGGTCAAACACTCGTGCGCTCGAGTGCTCGCGTTTTATCCCTTCTAGTGCAGGCCGCATGTACCTTCGAGACACACACTTATGCCAAGAACACACATACAAGGAATAAGGAATGGAAAGCCAATAATTCGATAGTAACAAACACAAAGAAGTGAAAATGAATCACATGATATTTTTCTAAACTGGCTTACTAACGTACAAATGTTTTTTAAGGCAAATGTACTTACCTGAACTATCGCGACCCGTGTGACGACTCCGAGATCCTAACGCGTCTCCCGTGATTTCTCGATTACCTGATAAGGGTTTAAATCTTGAATATTAGGGTAAGGTTTAGCATTAAATCTTAAGTTGATTTGTATGGGTTGGTATCATTTGTTAGACTCTAGTTGGATTGAAATATGTAAGCCTATTTTCATAAAATTATTTACTTGTTATGACCCCATTTTATATTGGTTATGTTTGGGCCTTTGTTGGACCGTAACACAAGCTCATTTACATCATTTTACTTTGTTTATAAAGTGTCCATACTTCTCCTTTATTTTTATTTTATTTTATTTACACACCCATATTATATGACCACACAACACTAAGTAAACCCCACTGTGAGGTGTACATAACACCCCACTGTTGTGTACCCCACTGTTGTGTACTCCACTGTTGTGTGCTCCACTGTTGTGTGCACCCCATTCACACTACACGCACATGCATTATGCACACACATGCACACATGCACATACTCCACACCCCAGCCAAACCATCCTCACCACACTCCCCATCACCTTGACTGTCCACCCACACCAGTCACACACCCCAACAGTGGGGTGTACACATGCACATATCACCTTACACGCACAAAAAAAAAATAGTTTTAAACAAGCATAACCGTGAGAAAGGAGAGGAAGAGAGGGAGAGAGAGAGAGAGAGCAAACCGAGAGAGAACCGAGAGTTCAAGAAAAGAAGATGAGTGCTTACCTCCGGCGTCTCAGCTCCGGTTAGCACGGAGGAGGAGAGGGGTCTGGTGTGAAGAGACCGTGAGGAATGGGCAAGGAGAGCTCGTGAATGAGAGAGTGAGAGACGGTGAAGAGAGAACGTGAGAGACAAGTGAGATGTGTTTAATGAGATGGGAGAGGGTGAGGTGAGTGACGTGAGGTGAGTGGGGGTGTAAGAGAGTGACGTGAGTGAAGAGATATATGAGAGGTGTGTGTTTATATATATATATTATATATATAAAAAGGAGATGTGAATAGTAGATGAATAGTGGGTTAGGTAATGTGTTGTCATATGCCTAGCCCTTCATCTTCCACCTAACCACACATCTCGAGGCAAATCCAAAGGTGTTCAAATTTTGAATTGTGTCACTTTAATAATTCTACACATTTGTCTATTTGTTATGTATTTAACCAACACCCTCGTTTTCCAACAACTTTTCCCCGACCCGTCTTGCCTCCTCAGTCCGTATTTATTTGTCACACACATACTTTCGTCTTGTCTTGTACAAATAAATAATTTATTCAATAATTATTTTAATTATGTTGTTTATTGTATTATTCTCCCCCGTTTACCTAAACGAAAACTCACTCATTTTAAAAATTGCCCGAATGGCTCGTGACACGCATTTAAACTATAATACTATTACACACATCAAAGAATCATAAAATTACCTCGGTGTCGACTCCCAAAGTTCGAAATACAGTCCAGTATCGCGTGGCCGAGTCACGGTCCTGACACGCGTCACACAAGTCAGGTTAAAAATCGAGGGATGTTACAGGTTCATTGCCTCAATACATGCCAAGTCCATTTACTCTGCCATATTATAACTACAATATTCCATATAGTGGAGATGGCTCATTCAAGCCTTTATTAGGCATGCCATCTCATGTTCCTTTCACCCTACCACATACAGGAAGTCAGTATGTTGGAATGGTTCAACCTCTATCTTTGATAGCACTGGTAGTAGAGGTCAATCGAGCCAACACAAGGAAGAAGTTCAGTCGAGTCATCGAGCTCAACAGACTCAGCCGGATGTACAAGCACGGAGAAATCCACATCGAAATAGAGTACGACCGGTTTGCCACACGGAGGAGCAAATCGACGTCGATAGAGAACTGCATCATACCTTTGTATGAGTGGGTTGATAGGAGTGTTTAGGGTCCCTTAGATGTCATGGAGATGGGGTTGTACATTTGGATGAAAGCCAAGAACTATAAATACAAACTCCTAGCCTTTTTGCTTCACATTTGCATGTTGTTTTCAATACAAAAAAGAAAAAAAATTCAGAGCTATTGGGGACTTTTATTTGCTGGAAATTGTAGTCCTTAGGAGGTTATTCATCATCAAGAAAGCGATCTAGTTATATACAATCAAGCATTAACCTTAAGGTATGCTCATATCCACTTATTTGCATAAAAATTAAGGGTTTTGAGCATTAGATCATAGGGCTTTCATGAGAGACCAATTTCAAAGTGTTTGAAGAGTGGTCTATGATCAAATAAGAGCATTAGTTTTAGTATTAAACTTTTATTTTCGAATTTTTCAAGTTTTGCTCAAAAATTAGGTTTTTAAAATGAATGAGAATGCATGTTAAGTTTTGACCTAATCTCTATAAATTAAGCATAACTCACTCATCTGAACTCCAAATTAGGTGATTCCAATGCCACTTGAAAGATAACTCAAAATGGAACAACTTTGTCCTATTGAAAAATTTAGAAATTCTAGCGTTTTTCTGTCCAAAAACCCTCTGCAATTTTGATGTTGAATCTGAATTTTTTGGACTTCACTATTTTAATAATGCCTTATTGTTTGAGGAATAACTCAATTATTTCTTATTGGATTGAGTTCATATTTTAGTATGATGTTCTTAACTATGATTTTAGACTTCATTAAAAAAATTATGATTTTTGGAGCTATGGTTTAGGAGAAATAAATTGTACAAATTTTCTAATCACACTTTAAAAAAAAAGTTTTAAGTTATTGTCGTAAAAGTATCATATCTCTCTTGTTTTTAATTGGAATTGTGTGTTCCTTATAGTTTCGAAAAGCTAAGACAGATAGGACAACCTAAAATCATTATTTTGTCAAAATTTAGTCATATAAATTTTTAAAAATGGGCCAAAAGACGAGGCTTGTCCGTATAATGGTCATTTGTATAAATGTTTTTGGGTTTTTTTGGTGTCGGATAGTAACAACGTTTAATTTAAAGACTAAGTACATCTAATATAACCTAGATTGTCACCAACAAACTTCGAGAGATATAAATGTTTTTGGGTCTTTTTGTTTGTTCATTTCGTAATAATTGATTATGACATTTACATTTGTTTCTAACTTACTCTTGAACCTTAAAAAAGTCATGTCAGGCAGAAATTATGCATCATCATCTGGGGACAGATCTAGTGGACGATCCAGCAGACGATCTGGTGGTCGCAGAGATCGTCCATCTCGCGACTTGGATCGTTCGCTACTACGATCTCCCACTGATGATGCTGAGCCTCAGCAACGTCAAGAGCAACTCATTCCGCAACAGCTTGCTCAACAGCAATTAGCTTACTATCAACAACTTTTTGTCCAAGAAATGCTTTCTCAGCAACACCATCAATCACAATTATATCAATATTCTCGTCCGCCTTATGCGCAACACCCCCACCAGGCCCCTCTCCTTCAGCTATCGGGCCCATCTTTATTTGGCCCCGATGATCCAACCACTCAACAGGCTTACTCCTCTCAATTGGCGTCACAACTCCCTCCACCTATCGCTGGTCGCGTTACTTCTAGAGAATCTACCCACGCATCTCCTTCCCATCAGTAGTACTACCAGCATGTCCCAATCGCTTCCTTCGACTCTAGTATGCATGCCTCCCCATCGAGGAGTCATGATCATGTCGAGCATGCATCACATTAGTCTAATACTTCAAGCCACCCTTCGAGTGAGCCATATATTAGTGGTGCCTCGCGTAGATCACAACAAGACGATGAGCCAACTAGGGCCCCGAGACGTAGAAGTAATGATGACCGAGGCGCGGGGCGAGTATTTTTTACCGTAAAAACTACGAAAGAATTGTAAGTCAATGAAATATTATTACGTATATATACTTACGTTAAATGAACTTACTATAATATTGGTCTAACTTTTTTTTTGTAAAAATATAGTGGTACTTTCTTGCATCCGTCATCCGAAGTGTCAAAGCAAATGACGCAGATATATAAATTCGATTTACATAAGGATGACTACTGTTGGAATACGGTTCCCAACCATATCAAGGAGCAATATTTTAACAAATGGGCGGTAAGAGATTTTAAATAAGAAAATTAAGTTTCTTTTACTTAGCATATGTTGAAGACTTGACTTTCTATTATTACAGACTCATTTCGATTGGAGACGATTGGATGACGCAATGGTCAGACGTTTATACGACAGCCAGATTGTCACTCGTTACGCTGACTTTGTTAGTAAGATGGTGAGGAAGCCGACAACACCAGCACATGTATCTCTGGAGGTTTTTGAACATTATAAGAAGATGCGGTCTACTCTAGAATATAAAGCAAAGTCAGAACAAGCGAGCCGAAATCGGAGATCAGAGGTGGGGGGACCTGGTTCGGGTTCGTCTATGCACGGAGGTGGAGCCATATCCATTTATGAGCATTCGTTGAGACTGGTATGTTTTGGGGCATACATACATAGATACATACATACATATGTATACATTAGATTCATATAAGTTTCAAACTTAATTTTAAGTTAAACATATTTTATAGGAGAAGAAACTCGGTAGAAAGTCGACTGCTTTGGATTTATGTTTATATCTCCATACAAGGGATTATGATGGCGTCACTTTCTTGGATTCGAGAGCAGAGGCGATTGCCGTAAGAAACTACTTGACCATAACTGTTTTTTGTTAATTATAGGTATCAATGACTTGTATGACTTGTCAATGTTTAAATTCTTAATACAGGCGGCTATACACGAAAGGATCAGAGAGCTTTCACAGTTGCAGCCTGACACTCTAATTGATGAAACAGAATTATATTTGGAGATTGTGCAGCGAAATGATAAAGGCCGGAGATTTGGTCTTGGCTGGACACCGTTAGGGTCTAAGATGCGTAGACATGATGAAACTGGATCTTCTCGTCCTATATTTGCAGATGATGAGCCATTTGACCAATTCAAGAAGGAATTCGAGGAGATGCAAGCAATGATACTAAAGATGCTTAATGACACGTCTGTAAATCACGATCAATTGCTTGAAATGCAAGGACGGTTACATCGCATGGAACAGGGTTTCATGGAGAGATCACCACACACAAAAAGGCAAGATGATGTTGATGATGATGATGTTGATGATGATGATGCCGCTCACAATGACTCAACGAGAGGATGATGAATGATGATTTCTTTTTCACAACATCCAAAAAGGTTAGATTTTTTTGGTTCATTTTTTACTTGATACTTATAAGTTTTTTTTATTAGGAACCATTATAAATCTTATGAATTTATTAGGAACCATTATAGAAACATAAATAATGTAAACCATATATTGAGTCGAGATTATTGGAGTAATGTTTATTATTCACTAGTTTTTTCTATTTGTATTCTTTATTTGAATATTGAATTGGGAGACTCAAAAAGGTTTTACTTCTAAATAGAATGTTTGTTTTAGGTCTACATTGAACATTTGTTAAGAATGATTTTGGGATTTTGTGTTTTAATTAGTTCTACACAAAAAAAACTTGTTCAAATTATATTAACATCTTTTATTTTGTATTTTCATATTTGTGATATTGAATATATATGCTAACTGTTAATTAATTTTACTAATTTGTATTTATTTTTTCCTTTGTATTGAAATAAATATGATTTGTTCTTTATTATAGGTTATTTTCCATAAAATATATGACTTTTATATATGTGAATATCAATTTTGTATACCTCAAAGTTTAACTTATTTTTTTTCTTTTTCTTTTTTTTTTTGCAGGAAACTATGGTATATATGATGAATGGAGTGTATTTTTATGATGGTTTTTTGGAAACTTATTTTGTGTTCTCCTATTTTGATTTTTTTTTTTTTTTTGTATTGATATGGAAAGAGACAATTATTGATACATTGAGTTTATGTATTCAAATTTGATTAAATTCTATTGGAATGTATGGAATGTATGAATTCATTGGTGCCGTGGAATGTATTAACCAACCACCAACCGGAATAAATTAGGAATGTATGAATTCATTGTATATGAATTTAGGGTTTAGGATATATGAATTATGTATTGTTGCAGATATTAATTTAGGGTTTAGTGTAATATAAGAATGTATTAAACCCTAAAACTGTAAATATGAATTTTGAATGAATATATATACCTATTCCAAGCCCTGCTTAGCTCCAATAACACCCGACAAATCAAATTATCACCCGAATTATACCTATTACCCGAATTAAACCCTAAACCCTATATTAGCTTCGATTTGACATATTATGTTAATTTTACATTTTTCGAGGTAAAACCCTAGTATAAAGTCTCCCCCGACTTTTGAATTTATCATTTTCCATATAAAATCCTCAATTTCTATTTATTTCGTCAAAATACTATTTTTTCATATTTTTCCCTATTTTTCTGGATTTTCTTTTCCATTTTCTCTTTATTTTCTTTATTTTTTCTGTGGCGACGGGTGTTCCGTCACCAATTGACGTGGCGTGGTATTGGCGACGGGGTACCCCGTCGCCAATTGACGTGGCACGCGCCACGTCAACACCCACCACCTCCCACCAATGAATGACGCCTTTTGTAAAGGCGCCATTCATTCCACATCACCCGGCCCCAACCAATCACGCCTTTAGTAAAGCCAGAATACATTAGTTTTGTAATTTTACAAAAATTTAACTTATTTAATGAATTTTAAAGAAAAACAACCTTACTTTTTGAATTCCCCCCTAAAATTTTGGTTTTCCAAACTACCTAAAATAGATGTTGGCTAGTTTTATTTGTATTTCAATGAGAAGACTTTTTTACCCTTACTTTTTAGAGGACATACAATGGAATCTGAAAAGTTTAAATAGTTTTTGAAATGACAATTTGGCAATAAAGACTATTTTAGCATAACCTCAATCTTAGGGGTATTTCCTATATAAGAAGATTATCACTAATATCTATTATTTTTTTTTTCAAGAAATATCAATTGAAATAAAAAAAAAACTACATGAATGCGACAGTCAAGTCTCAACGTGTTGCCCTCCTCGTTTAAAATACTCAAAAATGGAAATCTTTTTTTTTTCTTTTTTTCTTTGTTACGAAAATCGAAATTTTGGTAGAGAAAAATATTTATTTTTTTCTACTTTTTTTTTTTATTTTTTATTTTCTACGTGGTATCTGAGCACAACTAAGACTCATCTATGCACACTAACTGAACTGAAGTAGGTGTGATTTTGAGGAACTGCAAATTGATAAAAAAAAGTGACAAGTTTCTTATAAAGCTCAACATATACTAGAAGATAAGCAAACGAAAGCAAACGATGTTGCTTATGAAATGCGAGAGGGTCGCAATGTCATCAAGACACTACAATGTCGAATATAGTTCTTATTGATGTATTAGAAATGTTATCTAAGGATGTAACAACGAGCTAAGATAAATGAAACATTCTTTTTTTGGTCCAAACTACTTGATATTCGAACCTAACCGACTACTCCAGACTTGAGTCGGGTTGACTCACTTAAGGGTACAAAGCTCTTCTAGTGATGGTTTATGTATTTGTAGAGACTCGAACATGAGACATTATCTTAAGCCGCTAGAGTGTCGAATCACTCTAACGCACCAACTGTTGGTAGTTGCACCAACTGTTGATAGTTGAAATATTCTTTAATCGAAAAAAAAAAAGACTAATCCATGGTCGAACGTTGTTGGGGCTCACATACAATGTTGAACTGTCTCATTTCCCTAGCTCTCACAATCAAACTTTAAAAAAAAAAAAAAAAAAAAAAAAAAAAAAAAAAAAAAAAAAAAAAAAAAAAAAAAAAGCCCACATTTGTTACACTGCCTAGAAGCCCAAAAAAGTGAATTCCCCCAAACGGGACTTCACGGCCCAACCCTAGATTCCACTCTCACTTTCGATCTGCAATAAATACTCTCATTCGATCGCTCACAGCGCGAGTTCCCCAAATTAGGGTTTCTTCCTGTATCTTCAACAATGGTGCGTTCGATTGATTCCTTCAATCGAATCACAAACCGAACACACTACATCTCCTTTCCACTCACATTCGTTCAATCTCATCGACGCGTTGAATCTGACGATCCGTTGTTCGGTTCAATCTGTGCAGGGTAAAGGTACAGGAAGCTTCGGTAAGAGGAGGAACAAGACGCACACGCTCTGCGTCAGGTGCGGCCGCCGCAGCTTCCATCTCCAGAAGAGCCGATGCGCCGCCTGTGGTTACCCTGCGAGTCGGATACGCAAATGTCCGTGAAAGATTTGAACTTTTGTTCTTTGTTTGTGTTCCGATTGTGTTTTTGTTGATGATTGAGTTTCGATTTCTGTTTCAGATAATTGGAGCGTGAAGGCGATTCGTAGGAAGACTACTGGAACTGGTAGGATGAGGTATCTTCGCCATCTCCCTCGACGGTTCAAGAGTAACTTCAGAGAAGGTAATGAAAATTAGGGTTTCTAGTTTTTGATCTATGAGTGGTAGTTTTGGTTTCAGTTCCAGTGGGTTTCTGCTCTCTTGAATCTTGATTTGGTGGTCTTAGCTGTAATAATGTGAATGCGCTTGAAAGGGAAAAGATCTATGATTGATCTCATGTATTTAAGGATTGACATGCGTACATGGTGATAAATTAGCAAAAAAGTTGTGATTTTTTTATAATTT
The DNA here is from genome assembly GCA_039657345.1 of Stephania japonica. Lineage (NCBI taxonomy): Eukaryota > Viridiplantae > Streptophyta > Magnoliopsida > Ranunculales > Menispermaceae > Stephania > Stephania japonica. Next base: position 43,188,018 of record CM077559.1, read on the forward strand.
TAATACATTTGTTCTTACATTTAAGCTCAAGATCTGTTTTTGCTATTATAAATTTTGTAAAATGAATGTTTGATGTTTTTCAGGGACTCAAGCGACTCCAAGGATCAAGGGTGTCGCTGCCTCGTCTTAAGATGTAAACGGACGGTTTTCATGTTGGTACTTTGTTTTTGCTATGATTATTGAGGCTTCTGTTATGGGCATCTCCTTTTCATTTTATGTTTTATTTTACGTTCAAATGTATGAAAATTTCCTGGTAATTGTTTCATACTGTTGAAATTCTTCACGGTAGCTAAGCTAAAAGAAAAACAGGGGTTGAGAATTTTGGATCCGTTAATAGGTTGTTCAGAAGTTTCTAAGTGATGCCTTTACTGAATTTGTATGATTTTGTGATATTCTTTTTTATTATTGCTACTCGATTTTGTATTTGCAATTCCTGTTTTGATATTGTTGTGTCTTTTGTAGTACAATTGTAATTGGAGTGTTCATTGTAATTTCACCCACTAGGCATTGGCAAGTCTCATCCTTTCCCTTGTTGCTTCCAAATGAAGAATTCTGTATTATTCTATTGAAAATACTTGGATGCCGGTGATGGGACACCTGGGATGGACACTCAGTGATGGTGTCCATCCGTTCATGCATCAATGTGTGTGCACTCACATCCCGATGCGCAAATGGATGGACATCATCTCCGGGTGTCCATCCTGGGTGTCCCATTCCTAGTCACCCTAGCATCTTCCTTATTTTATTAGTCTTTCTTCATGCACATTTTGAAGGCTTGTAGGATTTTAATTTAGTGTGTCCTGCCGGGCTCAAAAGCTGTTCAAAATTGTATTGGTCTGTATCCTTAAATCCTAATGTTTGCTTAAAGTTTCACTGAAGGATATGTGAAAGAAAGTCCAAAATCTGTTTTGTATAAAATTTTCACAATTTACAGTCTTGCTTTTTGCCTGATGACACTCATAGGTTTCCTATGTTCAAATGAAGAAGTTTATATAATTTTGTTTAGTCTCGTGCACATATCGAAGGCTTGCAGGTTTTTATTTTAATTCATATCCTGTTGAGCTCAAAAACTGTGCAAAATTTTTATTGGTCTTTCTCCTTAAATCCCAATGTTTTCCAAAACTTTCACTGAAGGATGCGCGGAAGAAAGTCCAAAATCAATCTATTTCTTCGTTCACTTGCAAATTTCAGCTTTTTGCATGACGAAACTAACAAGAATTTGGTTAATCGTTGAGTATGAGGTTTGTGAACATACTTTATTAGAAGTTCTTAATTTAGCTGAAGCACGTTAAACTATGGATTCATAGTGAAGATTAGGAAACATATACATATTTTTGGTTTTGATAAATCAAAATAAAAGAAAAATTGATACTTTGATGAATTTAATAATAAGATGAGTTTTCGAGTTCATTTGTAGCCTTGTAGGTTTCTATTTGAATAGTGGTATTGTTTGAAACTTTGACTTGGTTTCCTATTTTTATACTTCACTAAGTGACTTTTTTTCTTTAGTTTCCTTTTCTTTTTTGGCTCTTTGTGCTCAACATTCGAAGCCAATAGCTTTGACTAATCCGGACTGACCTATTGTAGGATCCATTTGGGGGAAGTTTTCCTAGTTCCAACAACGACTTGAACTCAATACCTCTGGTTAAGGGCATTGAGTCCCAATCATTCAACTCAATCGCTGCTGGTTAATTTTTACTTGTCAGAGCTTAGAAGTGTCTAAATTTCTAATAGATTAAGATAATTTTAGAAAGCTTATGTTTTATATAAGTATGACAAAACGTTTACTTAGTATTTTATTTTTGCTAGGTAAGACTTGTTTTATACAAGTTATAACCATTTTATACTGTAAAGAGCTTATATTGTGTGGTTTTGATGGCCTTAACCATTTTTTTTAACGAGTGTAGTTTTTCTTATTTCTCTCTATTGCGGGTTTAGGAAACCATATTTCATTCATTCAAGTAATCTTTTAATTTTTCTTAATTCTTTTTATTTTCAGAGTGTTGAGAATGAAAAGAAACAAGAAAAAGATTATAAGTTTTATTTTGAACTAAATGAATGTGGTTTGATCAATCCTGTAATAGGAGTGTTCTTTAGAGACTTTGAAAGCCCTGTGAGCTTAATGGTTTATCCTATAAATTATAGAATAGGAGAAATCGGGCAAAATGCTCTGAGAGGGTTTAAAAAATAGAAATTGCCCCAAAGTCAAGTTATTATTATTTTTTACCCTAAAGCTATCTTTCCCTCCCATTTCACACCTGCTTTCGTTAGTTTTCTTTTTTCTCAATATTCTTTGCTTTCTTGTCCTTACTGAGCGATGCACGCACAATCCCTCATTTGTCCTTTCAGTGCTCTTGCTTCTTTTGCTTCTCTAGGTTATCATTACCATGTCTATTTGCATTTAGGTTGATCTTAGTAAAAATAAACTAATAGAAACCTTCTTGTAGATTTTCATGAAAGGTGAGAATATCTCCTCAAAAAGCTAAAGTTTCATCAATGTTGTAGTTTGCTAATTTTGATGAACTTTTTGTTTTTTGATAGCCCATTCCTTTTGAGAGGGTGATATAAACTTTTTTTTAGATGAAATCAACGAAATGTTATGTGAGAAGGCCAATCTTTAGGCATGAAGAAGTAGCAATTTTAAATTTGACTTTGATATTATGATGTTGCTAAAGCTTTAGAAAGCATGAGGATGTTGTTGGAAACAAATTTATGGTTAGGTGGAAAAGTTCTCATTGGGAGGCTTATCGTTGTAGGAGGACTAGTTATTATAGTTGAAAATTAAGAGTTATTGTGACTAGAGAAACTATTGATATGTATAAGGGATGCATGTTTAAAACTATGTATTAAAAGTGAAAATATTAGATTTTAGCGTTTTGAATATACTTGGGATAGGAACTAAAATTTATTAGAGTGAATAAAACTCGAGTTTCAAATTTTTTTTTTTTTTTTTTTTTTTATGGGGAAACTCGAGTTTCTAGATCTTGTAATATAGGAGCTTTATGTTTTGGTAATTAATTCAAAAATGAGTCAAACATAGTGAAACACTAACATTTAGGTTTATCCTATCAAAAGCTTTCTAAGTACGTTATGGCTTTAGTTGGACACTCTTTAACTTTTTCTAACACGAAGTCCAATAATAGGAAATTAACAAAAGCCTTCCACAATTACATCATCTAATATTGTGTCAAAAAAGCAACTCATATAAGAAAATAGTATTGGTATTGTCGACAATGTATATGAAACTAATACCTCTAATTGACAGCGGTTGGGTTGAGTGGTTGAGACTCAATGTCTCTTAACTAGAGGTTTTGAGTTTGAGTCTTGGAAATTGAGAAAGTTAAGTTAGGAGACCTCATATCCTCGTGGGCCTTACAAAAGGTCAGTTCGGACTAGTTAGGGCAGTTGGCCTCGGATATTGGGCGAGGAACACTTCAAAAGAGAATGTCCATGTCCTTGGGATGGCGTTTAAGACATTTTCGCTTTCTCCAATTCACTCTATTCTCAAGCATATCAAACTTTTCCATAATTTTGTGTTGTCTATCATCTAAAATGACAATTAAGTTTCTTATAGTCTTAAAGAAATTCCTACTTGTGTCTAGATCAAATTGTTGCTTCTATTTTGTCTATTTATTAACTTTCTTAACTACCTAACACGAATTTTTTTACTTCCATAAAAAAAAATCACCTGCTTCTTAGTAGATGTTACTTGCTTTAGCATGGAAGTGGCATCTTGAAATTCATTTTAGGTCCAAAATTATAGAATGATTTGGTTTCAAAGTAATGATTATGCAATTTTTATTTTATTTTTAATTTTTATCTTCTTTGATCGACATTTCTATAATCTTATCTTAGTTTTTTGTATTGGGTTTGTTTGGAAGTCACAGTTTTCCCACGTATTGTTCCTCGTCACAGTAGCATGATCCCTCCCAACATAGAAGTGGTTTCAGAAGCATTAGAAAGATTGCCCTAGGTATGTGGTTAGGGCATTTCTGGTTCCTCTTGGGATTCCAGGATGTAAGTTTGGTTTACAAGACAACCAATAATCTGTAGTTGTGATCATTGATTAGAAAGTAATCAATGTCTCTTTTTATTCTTTTTGTTATGGTGTGGAGGGATGTTTCTTGTAAAAAAAATCTGTCTGCATGGACAGTGCATCTTGAGATTCATTTAAGGTCCAAAATTAGTGATTGGTTTGGTTCTAAAATAATGATTTTACTTTTTTTTTTATTTTTTATTTTATTTTATTTAGTTATTTTTATCTTCTTCAATTGACATTTTTATTACCTTCTTTGATTAGATTTGATTGCTGAGTTTTTTTGCCTTTGGTTTGTTGGAAGTCAGTCTTAATGACTTCCTTGTTCTGTTGTTTGTATTCATGTATTAGCTTCAAAAAAAAAGGTTACTCCATGTATTATAACGATGAGGTCAGCTAATCTCATCTTGCTTTAGTGCGTCAACGATGTGTTGTTAATAAACTCAACAAGGTAACCTCTCCTAAATAGTTACATTTGTTGCGGAATATAATGCATTGATATGTTTGCGCACACGATTCCAACAATTTACAGAGCAAATGTATTTTCGAGATGCTGAAGCATGCAGATGCACAATCTTGAAAAGCCAACTAGTTGTGGAGCCAATGTGTATAAGAAATGTTGTCCTAACATGGAGGGCTGTACAGTTCCCTCTGTTGGAGTCGTACTGTTTTGATAGTTTAAATTATTTGGTAAGAAAGTGCACTTATTCTCAGTGTTTAGGGATGTCGGCGCTTAACTCCGTCGGCTCAAAAAGGATAATCAAATTCTTTGGAAAAAAAAGAAAGAAGGGATAATCAAATAAATGTAGTGCTATATCTTGCTCTTATTGAAAGAAGAAAACAAGTCTTGGTACTTACAAAACAGTATGTGTACTCTTGAGAAGTTGAAAGTAGGAAAATGCTTGGGGTACACACTAAAGACACCAACTTGGGGCACCTAGTGGTCATATGTCGTTTGATACATCTTGAACATGTATCTCGACGCATATTGACAACACACGATTGTTAGGTGTTTCAATTTGGTGTCTTTAGTGTGTATACCAGCTTCTTTCAACTTGAATTTCTGAGACAACGGAACTTTTTTGAGCAAATGAACCAAGTGCTTCTTAATCGTTCTGTGTTGATTTGCATTGTAGCCCAAGCCCACGCCTTTCTTGTTTGTTTTGGAGAATCTAATATGAAAAAGGGTACCAATTAACTTGGTGTTGAGTTGAGCCCACACTAGGGGAAAGTTCTCTAAATATTGGTTTTGTTTAGGACTTGAACATGAGATTTTGCTTGCTTAATTGACTCTAATCTCTCGTTCGTGACCTGAAGTGCTCCCTTGGCTAAGGCGTCGCACGCATGCCATTCTATCTATACGTATGATGCATGATGATTTTCCCATCGTGGTTAATCTCATGGGCGATGTCCACAATGGCACAACTAGAGGCTCATACTGAACCCGACTTCCTTCTTTCATTGACTTAGGGGTATAAAAAACATAACCAAAATAAAGGTACAATCCCTAAAAAACTTACAACTTAGAAGGAGCAACATTTGGTAGGGCCTATATAAGGGGAAATCTAAAACGTTTCTTACATATAGAGCTTGCACATGAAACCTCTTACGAGGAACATTGAATCGCATTAACTCAGCATTAAAGCCGACAGATTTTCAAGCCATTTTGGCAGCTTTCATACTAAAGAACTTTCCCATTCTCAGGCTAACCTTAAATTTGTGGAACATTACATATAAAATCTTGGACACGATTGTCCCCTTCTCAATTCGATCTAACTCATCATAGACGATAACAGCTATAAACTTTCAATCAATGATATCCAACATCTGCGCTTTCATCATGTCAAGCTTTTCATGCAACCCAGCTCTTTCATACCCAGCGATAATTAAATCGTAGGTTGATCGAGGGAACTTGTACGATCCATGTATTCGTTCCAAAAATAATTCCAATCTATCATGAGCGGATCTTCGAAAATAGGAACTGATAATCTTTTCAACATCATAAGAACAAGTGAACGACTGACCTTGCATAAGCATCCTCCCTATAGAGAACTCCATATCATCCAATCTGTCCAACATAGCATACATCCTTATAATCCCCAAGTGCACCTGCAATAAAACCTCCGAATCTTGCTTTGATGAAATAAAAACCTTCAGAAGTTCCTCCATTTCTTCCACACCGGCTAACTCAGAATACAGATGCAGGAGCTTCTTCATCGTTTTTCCATTTAAGCTCCAACTCCCATTCAGCAGGAACTTCACAAATTGCTTTGTTCTAACAATTTTTCTCTCTTGACATAATAGCTCGATCATGTTCTCCATTATGTATGTGCTTGGTGTGACTCCTGACAGCATCATTTCTTCATAAAACTTATTAGCATCATTGATTTGCTTTGATTTTATTGACCCTGCAATCAAGGATTCATAAGTTTGAATATTTGGAGCAAATCCAGCCTCCTTACTAGCTGAGTACCATAAGCTCATAGATTTAGAATCTCCTAGTTTTGAATAATGTGTTACGAAAGCGTTATAAGAGGCCAAGTTGGGTTTGCAGTTTTCGCTTCTATCCATTATTTCGAACAAGCTAATGGCCGTTATTAAATTTCCGGAACACAAGCATGCAAATATCAAAGAGTTAAAAATGGTAGAAGTGGGTCTCATTCCATGAGCCTCTATCAGATTAAAAACCTTCATGGCAAATGAAATGTTTCGAACCCTCCCACATAGAGCTATTAGCTCAGAGTATTTCTTCTGATCTCTCTCATCCTCTTTCATCAATTTCTCTAATTTCCACTCCAAGACCTGTTTCATATGAGGAAAACTTGATTCAAGGAACTAAATGAGATAAACAGCAGTTTTAACAATGATCACGAATTAAAAAGTTCTCCACTCTTTTTAAAATGTTACAACAAAAGTAAATACTCTTCAATTCTTTCAAGCAATTAAAAAGAATGAGAAACTCCGTTATAGAATGCCAAAACAGCAACAATTACAAGACTAAAATGTTGATCCTAGGCCTGCGTTACAGTTCTTAGCAGCACTAATAGTGATGATGTCCACCCAAAAAGATTTTTTTTTTTTAAGAAGATGCACTCCATACTTTTATGAAATGAGATCATTAGATGGACGGAAATACACTTCATAAAAATTAATTATATGCAAAAGTGAGGATATGAATATCATTATTTGACAATCGTTGAAACATTTTATCACTTGGTCTTTTCGGATTGTTATGGATGGATATCATTTGTTTACAAAGATTTCTCGTCAAGATGTTAGTCGCTTATATGACACTATTGCACAACAAGTTGAACATGCGAGGAAGAGCAAGAGGAATATCAAGAAATTTTGTTAGATTGATTGGGTAAGGGAGGTCCCAAACCCATTTTCTATTCTTGGAAAATGGAGGGTTGTGATAGATTGACAACCAGCATAAAACTTGTCACTCTTTATGAAATGGATCAAACAAATATAAACGTTGGGGCATTCCCACCTAGCGATGCGCTGCATCGGAGCCTTGGTGTAGTGAAAAATGAGCAAGGGCGTGTTTCACATCGCTGCCTAGGTGTGAAGATAAATGAGCAAGAGTTCCCACACATTGGATGTGTGTGGGTAAAGAAGCTAGTCCCTTCACATCGCCGCTCGGATGTGAAGATAAATGAGCAAGAGTTCATACACAGAGGACAAGTGTGGGTAAAGAAGCTAATTCAAAACGAGCACGAAAACCAAAACAAAACCATAAATAACTAGATCGTTTAGACAAAATAGAAATAAAAATTGAAAAGGAAAACAAACACGAAAGGAAGAAAAAATTCGTTCAAGGACATGGAACATAAGAAAACTTACAGGGAAGTCAATGAAATTAGTTGATACTATAATTAGAAGGATAGTCAGTATTGCTTGCCTTCAAGAGACAAAATAGGTAAGGGAAAAGAGTAAAGAAATAGGAAACACTGAGTTTAAGTTGTGGTACACTGGTATAGATAAAAAATGCAATGAAGTAGGAATTTTTGTGGATAATGATATAAGGATAAGGTCGTAGAGGTTAAGAGAATGAGAGATAGATCGATCCTAGTTAAATTAATTATTGGAGATGAAAAAATTAACACAGTTAGCGCCTATGCACCACAAGTAGGACCGAACGAGAGCATCAAATGCAAATTTTGGGACAATATAGATGGATTTATGTAAGGTATATCATTAGATGAAAAGGTTATTATCGAAGGAGATTTAAATGGGCATGTGGAGGCAAGTAATGATGGGTTCGAGAGAGTTCATGGAGGCTTTGGTTATAGTACTAGAAATGAAGAAGGAGAATCAATCTAAGAATTTGCTTCAGAGTATGATCCTGTCTTAGCAAATACTAGTTTTAAGAAAAGGGAGTCGCACATAATTACTTTTAGTACTGGTTATAACAAGGGTCAAATAGATTTTATTCTAACAAGAAAAATAGATAGAAAAATATGTAGAGACTGCAAAGTAATACCTGGCGAAGCGCTTATTACCCAACATATGTTAGTAGTACTTGATATTAAGCTAAAACGACAACTTAATAGGAAGAAAAAAGACAAAGAATAAAGAGGTGGAACCTAAAAAGTAGTAAACAAGTAGAGATTAGAGAAAAAACTACTAAAAGAAAACGTTTGGAATCTTGATTTAGATGCTAATACAATGTGGCTAGAAATGAGTAGTTGCATAAGGAGAGTAGTGTCAAACGTGTTAGGTATATCTAAAGGCTTGGGACTACCAAAGAAGGAAACATAGTGGTGGAACGAGGATGTCCAAAAAGCAATTAAGACTAAAAGAGAGATGTATAGGAAGATGCCTAGGTGTCAAGATGAAGATGCATACAATCAATATAGAGAAGCAAGAAAACAAGCTAAAAAAGTAATTGGTCAAGCTAAAACAAATTTCATGGAAGATCTATATACAAAGTTTGGTAATAGAAATGACGAAAAATATATTTATAGGCTAGCTAAATTAAAAGATAAAAAGAAACAAGACCTAAGCCATGTAAGACATATTAAGGATGAAAATCAAAATGTTTTCAACGCGCGAAGATGAGATTAAAGAGAGATGGAGAAGCTATTTCGATAGTTTATTTAATGATGGCCAAGTTGATATCATAGTAGATGAAAACCCACACTAAGAAAGAAATGTAAATTATACACGCAATATTAGAATTCCAAAAGTAAAAAAGGCACTGAAAACGACGAAAATAGGGAAAGCACGTGGCCGAGATGAAATACTCATAGATGCTTGGAAATGCTAAGGAAAAATTGAATTGACTTGGTTAACAAAACTTTTCAACAAAATTTTAAAATTAAAGTGGATGCCAATGGATTGAAAAAGAAACACGCTTGTACCAATCTTCAAAAACAAAAGATATGTTCAAAGTTGTTCAAACTAGGAATTCAACTTATGAGTCATATTATGAAACTTTGGGAGAGGATAATTGACATTAAGCTAAGAAGAAAAACAACAATATCAGAGAATCAATTTGGCTTCATGCCTGGAAGGCCAACTATGGAGACAATTTTCCTTGTAAGAAGATTGATGGAAAAATATAGAGAAAGGAAAAATGATCTTCATATGGTATTTGTAGATTTAGAAAAAGCATATGATAGGGTTTCTAGAGCGCTCTTTGGTGGGTTCTAGAAAGAAAAGGGGTGCATGTTAGATATATAGACACGATTAAGGATATGTATGAGAGAGTAGTACCTAGTATAAATACATTCGAAGGAACTACAAAAGAATTTTCCATTACGATAGGATTACATCAAGGATCGGCTTTAAGCCCATATCTCTCTACGCTAGTTATGGATGAACTAACTAGGCACATTCAAGAGGATATATCATGGTGTATGTTATTTATAGATGATATTGTCTTAGCGGATGAAATAAGAGATGGAGTGAATAGGAAATTAGAATTTGGAGGAATACATTAGAATCGAAAGGCTTTAAGTTGAGTAGGACGAAGACCGAATACATGCACTGTAAGGTTAGAAATATGAGACATCGAGATGACGGAAGTGGTAAAATTAGGGGAAGTATAAGTTCATAAGGTGAAACACTTTAGATATTTAGGATCAATCATACAAATTGATGACAATATTGAGAATGATGTCACACATAGAATTTAAGCTGAATGGAAGAAATGGAGGAGTGCATCTGGTGTGATATGTGATAAAAATATGCCTACCAAGTTAAAGGGAAAATTTTATACGACCGCAATTAGGCCAACTATGCTCTATGGAAGTGAATGTTGGGCGGTAAAGCAACAACAATCATATAAAATGAACGTAGCAGAAATGAGGATGCTTAAATGGATGTGTGGTAAAACTCGTAAAAATAGGATAAAAAATATAGAAATCCAAAGACAAGTAGGAGTAGCACCAATTGACTCAAAGATTAGGGAAGGGTAGTTCGGTGGTTTGGTCACCTGCAAAGATTGACTTAATAGGAACTGAAAAAATTCAACGAGGTAGGGGTAGATCGAAGTTAACTTAGGATGCATTAATTAGGAAGGATTTGAATGGTTTTGAAAGCTCACCATCAATTGCATTAAACCGAGCACAATGGAAGAGTTTGATCCATATAGTCGACCCCAATTAATTTGAGACTGAGGCTATGTTGTTGTTGTTTAAGAAATAAAAATAAAGCCCCTTTTTTCATTAAAAAATGTTGAAAAAAATATAAAAATTCGCCATTTTGGCGTTTCACTATTCATGGAACACCAAAATCGTGTAAAGATAGTGCTCTGTTTCATGAATTTTAAATATTGCACATTCATTTAGATGTGTTTATATACACATCACAAGTACACAAATATAAGGAAATAAATTTACAAGGAAATAATATAGATATGAAAATGATTTCTCTAAATCTTGTCTACCTTATTATTATGATAAACATGGAAATAATTCAAACAAAAATGGAAACAACTCATTATTGATTTCTCAAATTAATAACGTATATTCCTTAATTCAAGGAATATTCAATACTCCCCCTTAAGTTGGCACATGGAGAATTCATCGTAATGCCCAACTTGACAAGTAACACACTTCCAATCAAGTCCTTGACGCTCTCGATCTAGGACCGCTTGCGTTTGATGGTTTTTCTTTGAATCATTCCAATCGGCTTGTCAGATAAACAAACCCTTGGTTGTTTTCTCGCCATGCCGCAAAGAATATAGTATGGGAAAAAATCCATACTACAAATATGAGTATAGCATAGGAAAATCTCTATACTATAATATAAAAATAGATTGCTTTGTGTCTCCCTAGATGGGAGGGACATTGCGGAGTCATGTATAAACCTTACTTGATACCATATGAATTTTCATGGCCGCATCGCACACGCGTGCGTGAGCTTGTGAATATCCTCTACTAGCACGGATACTGTCCCCAACTTAACTACCTTTATCTTTAGGTGTGGGGTTTTATCTCAAAAGGTCTCAATTTGATTAAGGGCGCGAGTATCATATGTTCTGCTACCATATTAATTTTCTCACTTTTGGGCACAACATCCGCAAGCGGCATACCCACACACGCAGGCAATCTCCCCAGTACTGATATTATCCCCAATTTAAATACCTTCAATTTTAGGTGTGGGGTTTTAACTCATAAGGCCTCGGTTGGATCAACCGCGCCATATTTTACTTATAGCGAGTTGGTCTTAGTAGCAGGTCAGGTTTTTTTTTTTGCTATATAAACAAAGCCGAGAAGTGAAGATGCTGTAAATAAATCCATCATCCTGTTTCCCTTTTAGTTTTCATTCTGTTTCCTTGAGCACCAAACCACAATGGCAGGCTTTCAAATTATTGTGACGATTTACCTCGACATCAATAGATTTGAATCCACATTGTTTCAAAAACCTAACTTTCAGAACACAAGTAGTAGCTAAGAAGACAATTAAATTAATGTAAAAAATGCACAATTAATCAAAAGAAATAATATCTGGTGATGATATTGAAAGCAGAAATCACATTTAATGCCGAAGATTACCAGTTGAGCTTTATGAGGGGACGAAGAATTGATCGATGAAAGGAGAGATTCCCAGAACGAGGCGTTGTCATTTGCATGGATGATCGAAGCGTCGGAGGAATCCAACGCGGCTTTGACGCCTGAAATCGACCCATGAAGCAATTTAGAGACAAAAGGATGATTTGAGATGGACGAGGTCGTAGAGGTTGTGAAGGACCGCGCAGGAAATTTTGGGCGTAAGCCCTTGTTTAGAGTTGAGAATGCCCTAAACACAGAACGCACCATTGTTTCAATCTCTTTGAAAATGCTGCCAGACTTAAATTAGAGCATCTCCAATTAATGGTGAATGTGGATTGAGCCAAATCATCAATGTAGAGGGGATGTCTATATTGTGTTTGGGTAAATACACATTAATAATAATCGAACATACTCCATGACACTTTTATTGCGTGGCACACTTTTATTGCGTGGCACACTTTTTTGTCAGATGTAAGGCCACACGTGTGGAGAAAACTTGAACCAATGGTGTGAACGCTAGCATTGACGGACGAGCACATTTTTCGATTCTTTTGCTTGTGGGTGGGGCCCACAATTGAAGTAAAGCAGCACATAGTTGACACCTGCGTCAGAGGCGTTCTTCTTGGCCAAACAAATAAAAAAGGATCAACTAGGTTTCACTACACAATCGGTCGGTTTGCCATTACCAGTGCTCGAATCTTCTACCAAATGAAAGAACAGAAAAAAGGTGGAGTGGAGGACCTCTGCCCCTGAATGTTCTCTGTACGGAGGGGACAGAGAGAACAAAGCATCAAGCTTGTAATGGTGAGCCCTTTAAACTTAGTTTATGTTTGGTTTATGCTGTGTTTTAGTGGTAGTTAATGGGAGTTAATGTTTAGGGCTTGTCCCCACACGTGTGATTGGTTCACACGCATATAGTACCTTGAGCTCAAGGAAGCTTCTAAGTGTTGAGAATATGTTCAATGAGTTAATGGGGTACTACATTCATGCTTCGCATTCAATGTTGAGTTAGGTCGATCGATTCATACAAAACAAGTTGCATCTGCAACATTGAGTAACAAAACATAGTCACTTCTATGTAATGACTTTTTTCGGAAGTCAAAATTTTTTTTCCTAACATCATGTTTTTTAGGGTAGGCCATAACAATGAATGCAATGAGATTTGTGAAGTGTATTGTTCTATTTTTTTGTTTGTTGTATATTGTTACCCTAAATTTGTAACGATGAATTGGGAAACCTTTTTTAGTTAAAGTGAAGAGATAGAAGTAAGTGAGGAAACTGAGTTAAGTGGGGGATGTGCTCCCCTAGAGGTTGGGGAGATCGGTGAATGTGTTGAAGTATAAGAAGAAGTGGTAGAAGACCACATTGAAGAGGTAACCAACAAAACAAACCATTATCAAATGGAAGTCTAAGCCCCATTTAGACCTAGTGTAGCAATGACTTTTGAAAGTGTTGAAGAAGCAAAGCCTACCTATAATGATTATGCGAGTGAAATCAGACTTGCGATCAAATCACGGTTTTCATACAAGAAACATGGAGTTGTTCGGAAGTATATATTTGCATGTGTGAAAGAAGGTTGGAGTACATCAGATGGGAAGTACTATTCGAGGTTGCAAGCTAGATGTGGTTGCAAGGCCAAATATCTGTAAGATTGTGTGCAAACAATAGGTGGTACACATCAAATGTACAGCTTGAGTATAATCACATTGTTAGTCCATCGAAGTCAAGATTCTTTGGTTGTAACAAAGGGTTGGGCATTGCAATTAAGAAAAGATTGGAACTTCAATATAAATCGTGCATTCCTATTTGCAAGTCATTCATGGCAGAGTCTATTCATGTTGGGGGTATTAAGAACCTACAATTTGACGAAAGGGATGTGTGAAATCACATAGATGCAGCCTGACGACTGAGATTCGATACTGGTGAAGTAAAAGCAATACAAAACTATTTTGTGAGGAAACAAAAACAACATCAGAGATTATTTCACTCAATGTATGCTCCCGATGGCCACCTAACACATGTCTTTTGGGCAGATACTCGAGCTAGCAGTGCGTATGAATTTTTTGGTGATGTTTCTTTTGACACGAAATATTTGACAAACAAATATGACATGAATTTTTCTCTGTTTGTAGGCGTTACCTACCATGACCAGTCCGTGTTATTGGGATGTGCATTGTTGGACGATGAAAGCATTGCAAGCTATAAATGATTTTTTTACCACATGGTTGGCATTTATGAGGAAGGAGCCTAAGGTTATCATAACAGATCAATGTCCTTCAATTGGTGGTGGTTCCCAATGCAAGACATAAGTTATAACTTTGTCATATCATGAAAAAGGTACCCGAGAAGATTGTTGGCCTTAAAGATAAGAACTATATTATTAGTGCATTGAAACAAGCAGTGTATGATTCTCTGATAGTCGAGGAATTTGATGCTGCACGAGAGGAGTTAATGTCTAAATTTGAATTCAAGGATGGTAGTCGCCAATGGCTATTCTCCCTTTATGACCTTCGACACAAGTGAGTGCTCGTTTTCTTGTAGGACTATTTTTGGGCTGGCATGTCAACAACTTAAAGAAGTGAAAAATGCGAGCGAAGATGATTCTGCAATAATTTTTTTAGTGGCTACTTAAACTCCAAGACAACACTGAAATAATTTATAATCCAATAAGAACTTGAAACGGATAGGAAAAATGCGAGTGAAGATGACGCTGACTTTGAATCCTTCCACAAATCACGAAAGCTTGTGTCTAACTTGCCATATAAGCGCTAAATGTGTGTCCTTTATACCAATAAAATGTTTAAGAAATTTCAAGAAGAGAGGAGTAGCATGTTTAACTGCAAAGTTGTAGGAGTTACGGGTGCCATTCACTTGACCACAAAATGAGGTTTGAGATATTACAATTCCACCAAGCTTGCATGAATCACCCAAAAGAGTGTAACAAGTGGTGAATGATGAGGTTTGTGAAGAATTAAATTGCATATGTCGGTCATATGAGTTTAGTGGTATCTTGTGTTGTCATGCATTTTGCGTGTTCTACTAGCAAGTTGTTATGGAAATCCCAGCAAAGTACATTGTGGATCGATGGCGTAAGGACTTCAAGTGAAAGTATGCACGGGAGAAGAAAATAGTGGAGCTTGAAACTAGTGCAACAACTAGGAAGGAAAGGCATGATGCAATCATCACAAGGTGCAGTAACTTGACCGAGTTAGGGAACACATCAGCGAAGAAATTAAGAATGGTATATGTGGCAGTGAAACAGTTGGAGAAGGGTGGTGGTAAGAACAGAAAAAAATTAAGTCTTAATGCATTTTCGTTGTTGTTTGGTTTTTTGATTTTTACCACATATTACATACCCAAAATACTGTGTTCGACATACGTGCGTTCTTTGTCTTTAATTGTTTTCTCAAATTTTATATGGTTAGGTCCAAGCATGTAGCGAAAATGACGAGGCGATGGTAGCCCTTAATTCACAAATCACAAGCACGATATCCCTCATTAACGAGTCTCAATTAATAGTACGTGCTTTGGGTGCTTTATTTTATAACTTTGTACTCATGCATATAGGAGGACAATGGTAATGTTATCTTGAACAAGGATTGTGAGGAAGGATGGTGAGGAAGCTAATACAAAGAGAAAGAAAGTAAGTAGTTATAAGGGCGGTACTAAAAAGAGAAGCAAAGTAATTCGATCTTCCTTAGGAATTTTTCCTTTGTTTTGTTAATGTTCTATTGGTGACCTATATGTAACATGTCTCATTATGTTTTGTTTTACTTTTTCTTCACCAGGGACATCAATCCAATGAAAATGATGAGCCAACATTATGACTAACCTCACAAATGACATGCACAGCAAGAGTCACTTATTATTTTTCTATTTTATTATCAATTAGGTTATGGTTGTATAATCGATTTTCTTAGTTTTGTTATTTTGGGGTCATGGTAGCAGGGTAGTACCATTGGTGTCTTCCATCTGAATGCAATGAATTGGAATGTTGTTGCGCAATGAAGAAATGGGTTTACCTATATCAGTTAATGACACCATTGAGTGGATAGAGAACTTGGATTCGCAGGAGTTCTTAGGCTACAACTAGTGTACATTTGATTGGCAGTGTCAGTTATTTTTTGCATGTTTCATATGCATACATAATGTTGCGATGAGCAGACGGTGCACCTCGAATCACACACTAACAAATGAGGGATGCTATTGTATTTTTCGCATTTCTTGGGCATCGGGTGACATATAGTAAGACACATACTTAGTTACTTTGTACTTTTTGGAACTTATTATAGTGTAGCATGTTACATGTTTCAATGTGGTCATATAGTAGGACTTATTAATGTGTATTTTTTTGGTACATCTTATTTGGGTTTTGTAACGACCCTAAAATTCTAATTCGTGCCACATAACATTTCAGGGTCATATTATGGGCCCAGCTAGCCGTGGTGTACTTGTTTCGGTCCTTGAGAGTCGACACCGATGTATGTTTATGTTTGTTTGGTGATTTGTATTATTTATTTATTACCGAATATTAAATTCAATATCCCAAATGTGTGAGGATGTGGTGAGTGTGTGTTGGTACTGTTGAACAAGTTCGGTACGAAAGAACATGTTAAACGGGTATTTGAGAGTTCGGGGGACGAAAAAAATGGAATAAAAACATTGACATTTACAAATGAAAATAATTAATGGAATTAAATAATAAATGATGGGCATTGAGTGATACGCGAGGTTGTGGGCGACACGTGTGAGTCGAATGGTAGTGCGCACGCTTGAGTGAACTCGTTGGTGCGTACAACGAAATTGTAGGCATGAAAAATATAATTATATATATATATATATTTATATATAGAATATATATAATTGTATATATATATATATATATAAGTAAAAAGAAAAAAATGTGAAATGACCATGAGGGGTATTGAGTTGGTGAAGAAGTGGATAGGAATTGAAGGGCAAAATGGTCATTTGACCCCAAAATTTGTTAACAAAACCCACAGCCACCATTTTCTCATTATTCTCACTGTAAAAAAAAATGAAAATCGAAAGGAGAGAGTGAGGGAGAGAAAGAATTAAGGGGAGATCGGTCGATCGAAGGTGTGGAGATTGTTAAGATCGAGTTGACGAAAGCGAGTTTGTTAATTATAGTTGAGGTTATGGTTGAGTTGTTGATTTTGAGAGAAATTGGATTTTAATTGGTGGGTGTTGATGTTGATATTGTTGTTGTTTGTTGAGAAAAAGAAAAGAAAAAAAAAGTTTTGGAGGCCTACGAACTGGAAATTTTCCAGTACGTCTCTGTGAAAATGGAGAAAAAGAAGTGGTGGGTCGGGTCGTGGTGACACGGGCCCGACCCGGGTGGGTCGGCCCTGGTCAGACCCAATTGGGGTGGACTAGGTCGGACACGACCCGGGGACCCACCTATTATTAAAATAATAATTTATTTATTTATAATAAATAAATAAAGTAAATATGTTTTTTATTAGAAATAAATGTTAGAAAAAATTAGGAAGAATTCAAAAAAAATCCTGAAAAATTATATTTCAACCAAATAAATAGAAATTTGGGGATTTCTATGGAAAGTGAAATTTTTGTAATTGTGGAGAGATTTTTTATCGGAGTTTTTGGCCTCGTAAAGCGTGAAATTGGCAATAATAGTCAGAAAATGTTGAAAAATATTTTTTTAAATTGCATAAAAATTATGAGTTTCGCTCGGGTATCCTAATGGGTCTGAATGGAACCTAATACCGGGTAAGCGACCCAAATTGCGCAAAGGAGCAATAATTTAGAAAATTGTAGAAAATAGGTCAAACTTGAGAAAAATTGAGGAATACTTGGAATAATTAGGGAAAAATTAATGAAAATTGGTCGAAATAATTGTTAGGTGATGAACGGAGTGTTGGCAACTAATTAGGGAACTTGTGGAGCTATGAGAGGGTGTTTTTAGCGGGATTTGAGGTGAGTAAAGACAACAATAGAATCAACATGATTACTTTTCTATTTCTTGATTAATTATTCTTGAATCGCGAGCCCTTTGTATTCCATTCTAGTTCAGGTGACTTAGGTTTAGGTAGTCCAACTGTGATGAGAAGTCTCAACGAGTTTAGCAGCCAGCATAGACTATGACTTCTCATTGGAGTCTATCGAAATGATTTAGCATCCGGATTGTGATTGTGGCTTTCTTTCGGTAATGTGTTAGGAATTTAGCAGCCGGCTTTGTCTGTGGCTTTTCCTAACAGAGTATGCGTTCAATGGAGGCGACCTTCGGGCCCATTGGTTCGCACGGGGTGGATTGAGCAGGGGTGACAGTTTTGGGCCTACTGTGTCGATCGCAAGTTGATGAGGTTCTGTGACTCGCGCTTTGATTGAGACTATCTATTCACCTATCCATTTGTTTCTCGGTCACTTGATTATCGATGTTTGAGCTTGTTGAATCTATTTATCATGCGATTTGCTATCTATTTCAGTTTCTTGTTATACACTGCATGATTCATAAACTTGTGATTATTGAAAATTCAGTAGTTTATGTTGAGATATCTATTGTTGCTGTTTACTGTTATATTTTGTACTCACCTTCCTCTTTATGACGGTGGGTGCAGATCCACAGACGAGTAGGGGCAAGGCACTGATGCTTGGCGATATCCTCTGAGGCACGCTCAGAGCCAATAGCTTTGCTCTCACATTGTAGGTATTTTTATATTTTGGCTATGTATCCATTTGTTTTGATATTTTGGGGCTTTGGGGAGTTGAACCTGACTGTTGATACATGTATATGTTTATTTTGGGCTTTCAGTTGATTTGTTATATACATGTGATGTTGTTTGGACAGGATTTTCCACATTTAGGTTGACTGTGTTGTAAACTGTTTTAAGTTGGTGTTAAAAACAATTCCGTGGCACACCTAACCATAATTGAGGATAAAAGATTAAATAGAGTTAAGGTGAATCAAAAAGAGTGATCCATGGTGAGTGAGTGAATAATGTATTGAGTAATTGGTAAGTTAAGGCTGACTATACCTCCGTTGACTCGTCGAAGATGGGTTCGGGGGTCCACGTAGGTTTAGGCCGGGTGGGGCCCAGTTTGTGGTTGCTGGGGCCGTCAAAGGTTTATATGTGCTTCAATGACGTTATTACTGTGGCATCACACCCACGTTAATGTAATGTAATAGTATGGAACCATATATATGTAAGAATTATAGACAGGAAACAGGGATGTGGACTCACTTTTATTGGAAGATATTCATATCTATATATTATTGACAGTGATGAGGTCTCACTTTTATTAGAAGAAAACATTTTTTTATTGGAAACTTTGATTAGGAATTTTTTTATTGGAAACTTTGATTAGGGATCTTGGAAGGCAAGTCAAGTCCTTTCCTTTATAAATGGTAGTACATAAACTTCCATAAAATGCACGAATGGGATAAAATGGTGAATGTGTTGGTGTCGAACCCTAAGATAGAAGAGGTTGTTTGCTATATTTTGATGTGTCTCATTGTGGGAGTAATGGCATCAGAGGAGTCGTTTGAGGGAGGGAAGGGCTTGAGAGATGGTCATGACTGTTGGGATGAGACGACAAGTAGGTTTAAGGTCACGCTTAAGAAACCACAAAAGTAATGATGGATTGGCATGGTGTGAAGCCGCTAAGCCTGTGCAAAATTTTGACCACCCGATTTGCCCACCCAGCTCGGCAAGCCCGTAGGTGTTTTGGATCAGGCTCAGAACTGTTACGGGCCGAAGTTGGGCATTGGCCCAATAGCCCATCATGTACTCGGATCGAGAGCGAGTGTGGCTGGGCTTATCGTTAGGTAGTCGGCCTGACCCAATTGTCGTCAAAACCAAAACAAAAAACTAATCCCATCTTTTCCCTTTCTCTTCGGCGCTGCTTTTCGTCTATCTACTCCCACCTATGTTATTGCGACTTGCGAGAGAACACCTTTCCTCCTATCTCGACTCGTTGAGTTTCACTTTTCGACCTCACCTTCTTCCATGTCTACTAGTCGACTCCCTTTTTGACATTCCTTTGTGATAGATGTTTCATGCTTTCATGGGACTACAATTTGATGAGTTCAGTGATTTTGCTATAACGGATGGGCTTGATATCTCTGCAATTGTTTGGCGGAGCAGAAGATGGACTTGATATCTCTATAAGTGTCACAATTTTTTTCATGTAAAGTGGACACATGTGGTTGTGGTTTCAAAAGAAAAAAAATATATGTGGCTGTCGCGTTCAAGATGCCCGATTTGCAGAGCACTAATGGCTCATCGGAAACATCATCATCATATCTTGATGGTTTTACCCAATTTTCAGCCCGATCGACCTGCTTGAGCCTGCATAATTTTTGTGCAAGGTTAGGCAAGAGGTCCTCCAACCAAGCTATTGGGCTTCTAGCGGGTGGAACATGTGGAAGCTCGACAATCGGGCGGGCAAAATGCTTAAGGCTCGGGCTAGCCTGAGCCCAACCCGTGCACAACCTTAGTAGCTGTGTTTTCTTTCATCATTAAACCAACCACCCACTTCAATCCTATCAACCCTCATTTTCCTCATCTTTTCAATATTCTTTTTAATCAACCAAACCCTCTCAAACCCAAAGCAAAACGAGACATGGTGAACTCAACACAAGGAAAAGGGGAAACCTTGACCCCACCTGGTATTGGTGTGTCTAAGAAGAGACCGAGCAAGGCGAGCTCAACTTATAGGTCGGTGAAGGCGAAAGTTGTTCGACCGCAAGGTTCTGTCCGATCGAGTTCCCATTTGTGGATGATAGGTGAATCAAAGCATGCCCTCATTCGCAATAGCCCTATGACCCCATGTACATTGATGATAATAGTGACAAAGAAGCGGGCACTTAAAGAGGCAAAGTCAGTGATATGGATATGAAGGGATGTAGGCGTGCTCTCTCTAGCTAGCATGCAAGTTTCATGGGGTAAAAGATCCTTTGGACTAGGAGGCTCGATTTTAACTTCTTTTATTGTATTCAGGTGTGGGTGAGGTCTTTCTTTCACCGAATAGGGTGAGATGCATTCGTGAACACAAATGAGCCCCTTTGTGAGAGGTATGCTCGACAATTTTACACAAATTTGTGGTGCAACGATCCTGCAAAACCCTTGTTGTTAGAGAGCTCCATTGATGTAAAGGTTATCAAGGTTACAACAAATATCATTAGGAAGAACTTTAGCATCCCTAAGGATGACTTTCGTCGCTTTGAGTCAAACTAGTGGCTTATGGTCCTTGGATTTGATGTTGTGTCCGCGTCTCTAACATGTTGATTGATCCGTCAAACATTACTGTACCGAGGCCTCCTCGGTGTTAGGAGTTAACTAAAAGATAATATTTGCCGTGTCGCTTCTCATTCATTCAATAGGTTAATATACATCATTTACAACGTAATGTTAGGCTACAAATTAGGAACTAATTTAACTAATTGATTCTAATGTATAGGCTACAAATTAGGAACTAATTTGACTAATTGATTCTAATGTATAGGCTACAAATTAGGAACTAATTTGACTAATTGATTCTAATGTATTATAACCTAAAATTTTGACTAAATATTTACATAATCTAACACACTCCCGTAGTCGAAGCGGTAGGTTTACGAATGGTTAGACTGTCCCGAAAATCATCAAATAGTACGCGCAGAAGACCTTTGGTGAAAATATTGGCAATCTGATAGTGGGACAGAACATGTAGGACACGAACCTCTCCACGTCTCACCTTTTCATGAACAAAATGAATGTCCATTTCAATATGCTTGGTACGTTGATGTTGTACCGGATTTCCAGATAAATAAATGGTACTTACATTGTCACAATAGACCAAAGTTGCTTTACGAATAGGGCAATTGATTTCAAGCAACAGATTACGAATCCAACAAGATTCAGAAACTACATTTGCAACCCCTCTATACTCAGCTTCAACACTAGACTTAGATAGAGTAGGTTGGCGCATTGAAGACCAAGAAATCAACTTATCTCCAAAATATACACAATAACCTGATGTGGAGCGTCGAGTGTCTGGACATCCTCCCAATCTGCATTTGTATATGATAGTAGTGATTGTAGAGAGGTTTTGTATAAATGTGTACTAAAATCAATCGTACCTCGAATGTAGCGCAAAATACGTTTTAATGCGTCCATATGCTTGACTTTGGAATCATGCATAAACAAGCAAACTTGTTGTACTGCGTGCGATATGTCTGGCCGAGTAAATGTCAAGTATTGCAAAACACCTGCCAGACGGTGATACTTCATAGGATCCTCATATGGGGCGCTTGAAGTGGCACTGAGTTTGCCCTTTGTATCAATTGGTGTAGAGCAAGGATTACATTGTGACATGCCTGCCCTGTCAAGAATATCCTCTGAATAAGAACTCTGAGACATGAATAGGCTATTTTTGTCCCAGGAGATGGCAATCCCCAAAAAATAGCTCAACTGACCCGAATCTTTCATTGCAAATTCTGTAGCTAACTTGGACATAATACCGAGTCTGAGAGAATCTGAAGATGCAGTTAGAATAATATCATCCACATATAGCAAAATGTAAGCAGTATCTTTTCCATGACAGTAAATGAAGAGAGAGTTATCAGATGTACTATGCGAGAAACCAATGGTTGCCACATATTCAGCAAAACGCTACCACACCCGTGGTGCATGCTTCAAGCCATAAAGAGATTTACGCAAGAGACAAACATGATCAGGAAGAGTCGGATCTCGAAATCCCAAAGGCTGATACATATAGACGGTCTCATTCAAGTTGCCATGTAAAAAAGCATTCTTTACATCAAGTTGGTGAATGGGCCAAGAGTGAGATAAAGCAATAGTAAGAACCACACGGATAGTTGCCGGTTTGACAACCGAACTGAAAGTCTCGTCACAATCAACACCTTCCCGCTAAGAACTGCCATCACCTACAAGACGGGCTTTATGCCTCTCAAAAGAACCATCAGAGTTCTTTTTATGCTGAAAAATCCACAAAGAACGAATAATATTAGCATTTGAAGGACGAGGGACCAATTCCCAAGTCTTACTATCAATAAGAGTATTATATTCATCCTGCATAGATTTTTCCAATTCAGGTCATTAAGTGCACCAACTAGATTCCGGGGAATAGGAGAGATTGAGGTGATGGTGGCACTTAAGGCATGATTTTTGTATTTCAAGTTCGGCTTAAATATCACATGTTGATTACGCATAGTCATGCGAGGAACTGGTGGCAATGTAGGTGAGATGGGTCTGGCAGGGACGGGGGTGCTGGTGGGAGTGGCCTGCTGGACAGATAACAAGGGAGGAGAGGAAATGGGTAAATGTAGTTGGTGGGTGGCAAGAGGGGAAGTGGGCCTTAATGGCTGCATTTGTGGGACTAACCCATTAGGTGGAGCAGCATTGGCCTGGTCATGCAACAATTGTATTCTTAATGGAGAATTATCATCATCCAAAAACTCATATGAGGTACGAGTTGGATTATTTATTTTTGAAAAAGGAAAAGAGTTTTCATCAAACCATACATGTCGGGATATGATTAGTTTTTGGCTCGATAAATCATAGCATGTGTACCCCGGATGATTGGAAGGATACCCTAGGAAAACTCAAGGAGTGGACCTGGATTGCAGCTTATGAATTTGTGTGGAAGGGAAGAGAGGAAAACATAGACAACCAAAAACCCGGAGATGAGAGTAGGATGGATTCTTTTGATAAAGAATTTGAGTGGGTGTTTTATATGCCAAGATTTTAGAAGGGAGAATATTGTGTAGGTACGTGGCCATGGCCAAGGCATGATGCCAATAGGAGGCCGGCATAGATGCATGGGCAAGGAGTGTACGAACAATATTGTTTATGGATTTGATTTTCCGTTCTGCCTTACCATTTTGGGGTGAGGTGTGTGGACACGAAAATTGAAAAAACATCCCGTTTTGTTTACAAAATTTATGAAAAGGACCATTATCAAATTCACGTCCATTGTCACATTGAAAAGTTTTGATTTCTTTTTCAAATTGAGTGCGAATGAAGTCCGGAAAGACAAGAAGATACCATAAACTTGGGACTTTTTTTGGATGGGAAAAGTTCAAAGAAAATTAGTATCATTGTCAACAAAGAAAACATAATATCTGTGACCGGAAGAACTAAGAAAGGGTGAAGTCCATAAATCACTGTGAACAATGTCAAAGGGCATAGTAGTAGTAGAAAGAGAGTCATAAAATGGCATTTTAATTAATTTCCCCAAAGGACAAGAATGACAAACATTGTTTCGAGCCTTAGTACATTCAATCAAATTTTAACGACGTAAAGAACTAAGAATTACATCCCCTGGATGACCCAAACAGGAGTGCCAAATATGAGGAGAGATGACAGTAAAAGCAGATGATGCGGATGAGGGAATGGCTCGATAAGTTTTGGAGAATGGATAAAGATCACCCGAACTCTCACATCTCATGAACTTGCTCCCCGTCCGTAAATCCTTCACAGAAAATCCAAAAGGATCAAATTCAACAGAAACCATATTATCCATAGTAAATTTATGAATGAAAATAAGGTTTTTGATGAGTTTAGGTGCATGTAAAACATTTTTCAGGTTTAGGGAGGGATCGACTTGAAGGGAAGTATGACACAACCATGAATTGGAATCATGTTACCATTACCAACAGTAATGCCATTATTTTTGCCCAATTGAAAGTAAGACGAGAGAGTACCTTTGGAGTTGGTCATGTGAGATGTGGTCGCAGTGTCCATGTACTAATTTTTGTCATCAGGCGGATGTAAGGGCATTGTATGCATAGCCTGATCAATATCCGTGGGCACATACCCACCATGCTGCGGTGGCGGGGCTGTCGAATAGAAAGACTGGGGAGGGTGAGTACCGAGAATGCCTTGCTGTGACTGAGCTGGGCGTGGTTGCTGCCACCCTGTGGTGGGGTAGGGACACGGTGGGGTGGCCCATGGCTGTGACCCTCAAGAAGCCCAAGGAGGGAAAGACCAAGGCTGGGCAGGAGCTCCTTGGTGCTGCGACGTGGCGGGCAGACTGTTCCGGTTGCCCCCGCCACTGTTCTTGCCATTCCCAGCACCACCGCGGTTGTTGTTGCGGTTCCCACCGCCACGACCACTGTTGTACTTCTTTCCACGATTTTGGGAATTTCCTCGATTATTGTAGGTATTTTCAGAATTGTTGGGCTGCCTATTAATATAGGAATTATGAGGATTAATATTATGGGAAATGAGAGCGGCATTCGAACCTGATTCATGAATGGCATCCTCGCCATTGCTATCTTCCGCAAGATCGAGCATTGACCGCACAACTTCAAAGGATGGGAGATGAGTACGGTGTTGCACCGTTGTTTGAAAATGCTTATATTCTTCTGATAACCCATGCAGAAGACGGAGCACCAAACGTTCATCAGAGACTTTGTGGCTGACATTGGCGAGGTTGTTTGTAAGAACCTTGAGCCTGGTACAATATACTTTCACGTTTGGGAAATCCACCAATTTGGTGTTCGTGAATTTTGCATCAAGGGCAAGAGCCCTAACTGAATTGTTGTCCTGGAAGAGATGAACAAGCGAGTCTATGCCTCAGCTGCGGTGTCCTCTTGATCAATGATCGTGTTGAGAAGATCATTGGATATCGTACCATATATTTATTGCCGTACGATGTCATCTAGCCGTTCCCATAAAGCCTTTGCAGCAATTTCCGCGACTTTGGTTGTTGTGGATGAGACGGTGGGGGAGGCAGGAGGTAAAATGTGATCAATTACTAAATTCGCTCGGTAATGGAGCTTGAAGAGGGTAGCCCAGTTGTTGTATTGGCTTCCTTCATAGTCAAGAACAATAGGAATGCAGGATTTTATATTGGTGACTGCGGTTGCAGGATGCAACTTGGACGCGTCAGCCATTGAGATGAGAAGAAGAAATGGACGAAGAAGATGAGAGGTGGGCGGCTGCTAGGGTTGCAGAGACCTGCTCTGATACCATAAAAGATAATATTTGCCGTGTCGCTTCTCATTCATTCAATAGGTTAATATACATCATTTACAATTTAATGTTAGGCTACAAATTAGGAACTAATTTGACTAATTGATTCTAATGTATAGACTACAAATTAGGAACTAATTTGACTAATTGATTATAATGTATGCTAACCTAAAATAGAAGATTACAAAATATTTTTGACTAAATATTTGCATAATCTAACATTAACTATTGTGTCTTGCCTCATTCATAGACAAATCATGCATGTGTTGGTTCTTAGGATTGGTTCATGTATTCGACTGACTTTTTATGATGTGTTTCTTGTGTGGCGTATCCTAACTGGGAAGAAAGTGGATTTGTCTTATATCATAATCAGTCATATGTTTAGGGTGAGCATGGATCCCTACTCTGCCTTACCATATGGGAATCACTTAGGGAAGTTGTTTGCAACTGTTGGTTTGGTAAGCCCTACCCCACCAAGAATTGGAATACACAAGAATCCCTACTCTGACATGATTTGCGAGCACTCACTTGTGAACATGAGCTTTAAGTTCATATGTGGTGATTGGGTGGTTGTTCAAAGAAAGAAAAACGAAAGTAAAATGACTCGACATATGGGAGTACGAAGGTCAATTGAAAGGGCCATTAATCATGCAGAGAAGGGCAAGCACAACGTGCAAAGCTTATTATCTGATTCAACTTCAGAAGACGAGGACGAAGATAGTGACGGTGAAGAGGATGCAAATGACAAATTTCTGAGTAATGTAGAAGAGTCTGAAGACGAAATTGAAGAAGTAGAAGAGGCCACTGAAGCAAATGAAGATAACGATACTGACTATGATTGTAAATCATACCCATATCTATTTCTAATTAGTTCATTTAATTGATATGAAATTGATATACTTAATTGTTGTTTTACTTTCTCATATCAAAGTATTAGTTCTTCCAACGTTTGAATGCTTTCTTGATTGTAGTGAATGAAAAAGATCAAGATCTTGGAGGCGTAAAAATTGGCAGTGATGGTGATGCTTGTACAGTGATGGATGATGAAAAGCTTGAACGCTTTAAGGACACAATGATGCAGGAGTTCGCAAATGGCATGCAGAAGATGAAGGATTTCTTTAAGGACAAGATGATCGCTATGGAGGGGAGGTTGACTGGCAATGTATCTTAGAATTACAATTTGGTGGAGGCGCGAATGGGTGCCATCTATAATGGCCCGAAAATATTTTATTTGCCAATGATGACGTGTATTATTTATTTATACTCGTGTGCAAGAATTTTGAAATTTGCGACGATTTACAGGTAAGATTTCGCCTAGGAAAACGTGGAGAAACGAATTACTGGGCGAATTATGGATAGAATAAACACAGGAAAATGATTTATTAAAATTATTGAAAAATGAATAATAAAATTGGTGGGCGCCTAGTGACACGCGGAGTCGTGAGCGACACACATGGGTTGTACAGTAGTGTGCACGCCCGAGTGTGCTCATTTACGTGCACAATGAAATTGGAAATTGTAAGCGCGAAAATACAAGTGTGTATATATATATGTATATATATGTATATATATACACTAGTCAATGGGCACGCGCTCTGTGCGTGGCGTAAACAATAACTGTGTCAAGAAACATGTGTCATCATTAGTATTAATATATTTGCAGGCGTAAATATAAACAATAACTGTGTCAAGAAACATGTTTCATGTTAGTATTAATATATTTGCAGGCGTAAATAATAACTATGTCAAGAAACATGTATCGACATTAGAAATCTCCTATTAATTAATCCATCCGAAAAAAATAGTATGTTTTAAAGCAATCCCCAACCACTACAACATTAATGCTTTTTAATAACATAACCATTAATGGCGGTGTGAAAAAACCGTCATGAAAGACAAGAATAGATAATGGTAGCCGTTATTATAGTGATTATATATATACCCCACAACAAACACAACTGTGACTTTCGACTCTCCCACTCGACCTCTCCCACTTCAAGTCGACATTTACACTTCACATATTTGGGGGCACTTCTCCTTCTCGCTCTCCTCTCGCTCTCACAGTTCAACTCTCCCTCTCGCTCTCCTCTATCTTTCGCTCACCACTCGTTGTGATTCTTTGTCTCTCGCTCGTTCAACAGCGAGAGAAGTTTTTCTAGGGTTTCTTTTCCAATCGTTCGTCTTCGTCTTCAACCATAGAGCGATCTCTTATGTGAGCACACACAAAATCAATTGAGAATCAACTGTGCCACTTAGGTTTGATCAGATCTATTGAACTTCTTCGTCTCTGCTCTCGATCTCGAAACTCTCTGTTGAGAGAAGGAGCAGCCATTAATGGAGACGAAAGAGCAAGATTTGAAGCCCTAGGTGTTTGATCAGATCTCTCGAACTTCTTCGTATCTACTCTTGATCTGACACTCATAAATACTTCGTTATCGAGGCAGTCTCTAAGGGCCTGAAACTCGCGGTGGCGGGTGGGGGGGTTGGAGCGGAGGGTCTAGGAGATGGAGGAGGAGGCAGATCTAGCGCGGGAAAAGCTGACGGAGAGGGCGGCCTGGGCGAGCTGCTTGGGGTTCTGTTGGAAGCTGGAGGCGTAGGTGGAGAGGGACTCGTAGCAGAGGGAGGGGTAGGTGGTGGAGAGGTACGAGGATTTTATGAAGTCTGCGGGGGAGTGCTGTTGTGCTCTGCCTCCTGATGACGATGAGATCGCGGAGAGCGTTATCAGGGCGAGGAGTGTGAGATGTATGGGTGACATGTTTGATGTTTGATGAAATGTTTAAGCGAAGTGAGATATTGGTTTTGGGGAGGAGAGTGGGGAGATGGGTTTTATTTATAGAGGAGAAGATGGGTTGGAGTTGGATTGAAGAGTTGTTGAATTTGATTTGAATCAAATAAAGGAGAGTGTGAAAATGACATTAAGAAAGAAAGCACACAAGAATGTACATTCGGTGCTCGATCTTTCGATCAACATGTTTTGCACCGGGATCTGTCAATTTCGCTCTTGTGTGTTCATTTATTTAGCAGGTCCCAAAATTTGTGCGAGTGTGCATGCCCCCCAACGTCTATTCTATTCAGTTTTTACACTGTTTAGTATTATTAGCTTTGATTACGGAGGTGGGGTGGGCACAAAAGTAATGGGAAAACTCTGGCAAAGCATTGCAAGGTAAACGAGGAGATGACTTTAGAGAGTCATCACATTTTTTTTTTTCATGCTGTGGGGCCACCCAGGAGCGTCAATATGTGGTGAGCATTGCGAATGTGTCTCATTTGTGGTTGGAGATTGATTCATTGCTATGTGTTTGTATCGACAATTTAAGCATTTTTATAGAATCAGCCTTCACATTACTGTTTCATAACCGTTGTGTTAGAACTTTGAAATAAGAATGATTCAAAGGGGAGAACACTGCCTTCCCATGCTTATAAGGTTTTAAAAGATGTTTTATATTCCATGGTTTTGATGCAACTCTTCAAGTTTTCCCATTGCTTACTTTTTTATAATCGGCTGCTGGTTAGTACCAGTCCAATCTATATTTGATTTATTTCTTATGTTGCTCTGTTCAGGTTTCTTTGGTCAACTATATCTTGATAAAATTGTCATGGAGTGGTTTTCTGATCCATATGCATTTCGTTTTTCTTTGGGAGTATAGAATCTATGATATGGTCAAGTATTTCTTTGACCATCTCATTTGTTAGTTGTGAGTGTCTGTGTGTGAACTTAATTTATTTATATGCTTGCTTTCTCAAACATAATGCATTTGGCTGATATTAATGAGGTTTTGTAGATAAGGAAGGATGTCGAGACCAAAGGCAACTTGATTAGGTTTCTATTTGAGAAAATTCGGGCTATGGTATTCACAAATATAGAAGATGTGCTCTACTTAGTTGACTGGCTTGATAATGAGCTCTCTTTCTTGGTATTCTTAATATTTTAGCGGAGAAAATAATTGTCTTTATTTAATCTTGATATTGAAGTTCACAATTTTCATTAATTTTGTTCCTTAAGAAATTCATAAATATTATAAAACTGCTCATTAACTGAGATCCAACATTGTGCAATGGCTTCTTTTTTTGATTATCTTATATGAGGATTTTAAAGTCTTATTTCCAACTTCCAAGTGTATATTATAATGCTGACTATATATAATTACTCCATCTTGTGTTATACAGTCTAATGAAAGAGATGTGCTAAAACATTTCAACTGGCCAGAGAGGAAAACAGATGCCATTCGAGAAGCTACCATCGAATATCGCGACCTTAAAAGATTAGCAAGTGAGGTTTCTTTATAATTGTGCAAACTACTAATTAAAATGTTAAGTTTTATGATTAGGTTATTAAAATTTGGGAGATTGACTGTCGTCAATGTGTTCACGCAGCAGCTGCAAGATGAAGTCATACTTTCTGATGTAGAAAGGTTACGGATGACACAAGCTAATGTGAAGGCGTTTAATGAAATACCTCTATGAACACAAAGGTATGTTTTGTATTTGTGAGTGTTCTTTAATGTTTAGAAGATGGAGAAATAGTTGAAAGGAAAATGAACACTTGCAGTTCATTTACATTTTCCTACAGCTATTGCTAGGAAGCTGGAAGTAAAAGGATCTATACCAGTTGTTGATGTCTCCAAAGGTGCTGGCCTTCTTAATGAAGTAAAACCTGCGAATAAGGTACCACTGGATTGCGCATTTGATTGCTTCATGCTATACTTTTTTATGGTACATTGATCATATAATCATTAGAATTATGAAAGATTGATGCATTAATTGTATATAACAATAGAATACATGAAGTCTATAACAATCACGTTATACACCTTGCGATGTTGACTCCCAGCTCGAAGTGGATTCGAACTGTTTATTAATATTGAGAATAGCTTGATTAAGTCCCTCCTGTCACATTTGCTTTTGTGAATCTGTGTAGATATTGCACCAATTCATTTATCTTTCTTTTCTGTTTCTGACTTGTTAGTTTTAAGTCCTTTTGAATAAAACTATTACTCCATAATACATTCGACTGTGTTCATTAGAAGAATGCTACACTGCGTAAGACTACTCTAAATTACTACTATAAATGTGGGGATTCCAACGCTCATTCCTTACTTGCCTTAGTTGTATACTCCTATATGAAAAGTCCACGATGAGAAGAAGCCATAATAATGACCAATGAGCATAATGGGAATGGCCTCAACAACAACGCAGTGCCTTAGTTTGCTAGAGAGGTGTTTGAGCATGAAAGAATTAAAGGTGATCCACGCCCATCTCATAACCACTGCTTTTTCTTGATTCGCTTACATTACAAGCAGGCTCTTGGCTTCATGTGCATTATCTGATTTTGGAGTCAACATGAGCTATGCTCAGTGTGTTTTTGACACAATTCACTATCCATCCATCTTCAATTGGAACACCATGATCAAGAGCTACTCACAAACGCTGATCAAATCCCAAATGGGTCTTCTGATTTATGTCAAAATGCAAAGAATTGGTGTGGATCCTAACATGCACACATTCCCAGTGTTGTTAAAGTCCTGTGACGGTTTGTCTTCCTTGTTGCAAGTTCAATCCCAGATGGTGAAATTTACCATGAATCTTGACGTTTACGCTGTCAATTTGCTGATCATTGTAGAGGTACAAGGACAAAGATATATTTGTTATTGCAGGTAGGAGTTCATGATCTTGCCTATCAAACTTTGGTCGATTGGATAGCATGCTTGGTTTCTTTGTGATCTGTAGTTAGTTTTTCCTTCAAAACTATACGAATCTACCAAAATCAAATGATGAAACTATTTGTTATAGATTACCAAGATTAAGTTTTTTATCATGAAAAGGCGTAATCACTTATCAGAGTAATTAGATCTCCTCACTGATTGAATAATATTTGATTATATAATCTACATGATTAGGTTATGAATCTCCATATAATGAGAATCTCAACAACACTTCGAGGATCGATTACTTCACGGGTTATATAGGAAGCACACTCAATTCAATCAGGTTGTGCTCCTTCACCTTTCTCACTAATTTGTGGTTTATATATAGAACACCTTGCCACTGCTCTTGCGCCATCATCTATTGATTTGGGAGCATTTCTGCTTACAATTACAGTAATCCTCATAAAAGGGTGGAACTAGATGGCTTGGAAGTTTCTCCGTCGAGCTCTAACCGCATCAAAAAGGTAATATTCACATTTCTATTTACAATTACAGTGATTCCTAAGCTGTGTAGAATGTTTTTTCAGGACTTAGCATTTCCATCTGAACTCAATTGATCAATTAAAAAAAATAGAACTTTTGAACACTTTTCAATTATTGAATTGCAAGGAGTCTAAAAGAGAAGACATATATATTGTAGCCTTCCCTATTTCCTACCCTTTGCAATAGTGAACGAGCATGAAGGTATGTTAAAATTAGTGCATCCTGAAGTGGGTAGTTTTTAAATTTACTTGACTGTTTTTCAGTTTCAATGTCTTATGTATTTTGTTGTATCAATTGTGGTTGTTGTGTAAGTTTTTTTAATTTGACCAAGTCTAAGGTAGTTTCCAGCAGATACTAGCATTAGGAAATATGTTCTATCTATGTAATTTTAGTTTGTATGTGAGAGAATACTTTGCAGTATGTTGTGCTTTGTTTGTGTAAACACTTGTTTGATATTCTTTGAGTAATAGATGTGTTGTAGTGTACTCCATATTGTTCTTTTATAAAAATTAAACCTTCTTGTTATTTAGAAGCTATTTCTTGGTGTTTTCACTAGTTTTTTAGCTCTTTTCTAGCAATACAACATTTGTTTATTGACTCTTACTCAAAATTGCCAATGGAATAGTCTATTAGTCTTGAATATGATTATCTTTTTTCGGAGGTCTCAATTATGTTGTTTTGAGTGTCGTGCTAATGTATTTATCAGTTGGTCTTAACTCTTAATCATTTGCTTCTAATCGGTGATGTTATTTCTTATTGCATCATACAATACAATTGATACAATCAATTTCTAGTCTCGACTGAGAGGTTTTAGTCTTAAGGTTTCATGGATGAACGGTGTAAAGTTCCATACTAATGTATTATCAGTTCTCTTAATCTTAGGCTTATATAAATGGTGCATTCTCAGAAAATGTGAGAGATAGAACCTCACCTTCTTATACTCTTAATTATACTTGATTTGTGTATGATGCGCATGGACATGACATCTGGAAACTGCAATCTCTGGTTATGAATTTTTTTTTTCTATTTTTTAATGTTCTAATTGCCCTCTGCTTGCACTAAATGGGAAACAAAAATCCAGCATTTGCTTGACACTTTATTTCTGCCTGTTTATTTGACAGTATATCATAGACTTCTTCACGAAGAACATGGTGAGCGAGCACCTTAGTGCTATCTGCAACGCCCATGTGGTTCATGCTGATCTCAGTGATCATGGGGCTATGAACTTTATTTTCTTTTAAATTCTCTTGAAAAGATGCTTAGCATGGAGTAAATTGGCTTCTTAGTATAGGTATGCTCTTATAAATGAATTTACTTATTGTTTCCTGTGAATGGATGTGCAATTGACAGAGGGTCACAACTGGACTTGCGGTTGAAAACAATGAGTTGAAATTGAGACTACAAACCATGGAGCAACAGCTTCATTTGCAAGATGATGGTGGATGAGGATGCTTGGGTGAGCTGCAGGGGGATTCTAGTAAGGTGAGGAGGGTGCTTGGATGGAAGCCCAGAGTGGGGAGCTGGTCAAGATGATGGTGGATGAGGATGTCGAGTTGGCTAGCTGTGGATGCTGGATTCATGGACGCCCACCAGCAGCCATGATCATCAAACAACATTCTTTCATCACCCATGCTTTCTTTTCATTGCTTTGGTCTTTTTTGTGAGATCAATTGATTCATTTGGTTTAATTGTTCTAGTTTTTTCTTCTTCACATCCTAGATAGATATAAAGAGAGCATTAATGTTTCTCTGTTGTTGTCTTCATCATCATCATCCATCTCTTTTGGGTATTTTTAGATCTGGGTGATCCGAATAATTGGAAGAATTTCAGTTCCTTGTATGCTTGGATCCGAAATTATAGAACGTATGTATTGATATGTTTGTTAAATCTTGATTTTAAGAAGATTCATTTTATTTGTTAATAATTACTATTTATTTTTGTTTTGTAAAAAATGCTATATGCTGCAGGGGCTACCAAAAAAAAATGTTCACTTTGAAAAAATAAAAATGTAAGGCTTTTATGACGGTTAAAAACCATCACAAAGGCCCAAATTCTGATACAATATTTTACATAAGATGACGGTGAAAAACCGTCACTAAAGGCCCTGAGTTTTAATAACTCCTTATAAGGTAACGGACCTTGTAACGGTTAAAGGTCTTTCATGACGGTTAAAAACCGTCATGAAAGGTCTTTACTGTTGTAGTGAATATTGTTAACAGTTCACATTTTTTTTATAGAAGTTAGTTGCATTTCATCACCGTGGGTTACATACTATTGAAGCAACACGATCAAGGGAAGGAGATTGATGTGTTAGCAACTCTATATTTCTTTTGAAACTATAAACAGTTTTTGTAGTAGTTTAGTATGGTCTGCCTCATCAAACTTCTATTGTACATTGATGGTTTGTAAATCAATTAACCTTTGTCTTAAGGTTAAGGAGCATCTTCAGCCCCCTGTAAATACAAAATGAAACAAAACTGGTGAAGCTCCTCAATAAACCACAACATATACTTCTTTTAAAAAATGAACTAAAAAATACCAAAAAAATCAACAAATTTACGGCATAAAGATCATACATACATGTTGATGAATCACTACACAAACTGTCAACTTTGTCCTCATTGAACATGAATAATTCATTTGACGATCCCAAGCCCGAAAAAGGAGGAAAAATGTTTAATTTTATGTCAATATATTTCGAGAAAAATAATATCTTTGCCTCACGTGCGGAGCACGTGCCCTCGGTGACTAGTATATATATATATATATATAAATAAAAAAATGTGAAAAGACCAAAAAGGACATTGAGTTTATAAAGAGAGTGGATAAGGATGGGGTAAAATGGTCATTTGACCACCCCAAAAATATCCCAAATCACCACCACCGACACCACTTCTCACCAATCTCACGATAAAAAAATACAGTGGGATCCAAACCGGAGGAGAGAAAGAGAGAGAGATTGAAGATGAGGTGATCGAGATCTAAGGTGAGTTTGTTGTTGTTGCTTGGTTGATTGTTGTTGTCGTTGTTGGGTTGCAGTAGTTGTGGTGGAGAAGAAAAGCTCGGGCGAACCGCAAAATAGTTCGTTCGAGAATTGAATAGGGCAGGGGAGTCTTCTCGCCTGCTGGAAATCGATATGGGGTCAGGCTAGACCAGACCCCTGATAGAAAAAAAAGGAACTAGAGACACAGATGGAATTGTTTGGGAAGAAGGGCCAACCAGAAAAAAATAAAATTTTATTTATGGAAAATAGAGAAAAAATCCAGAAAATAGGAAAAAAATATAGAAAAATAATATTTTGACCAAATAAATAGAAATTATGAATTTCTATGAAAAGTGAAGTATTCAAAATTCTTGCAAGATTTTATGTCGGGTTTTTTTTACCTCGTAAAGCGTGTAATTGACAATTTTGTTCAATGTTGCTTAAACTTTTTGGTGCTTATCCCGGGGTTCCCACTAGTGCGAATGAGTCTAAAATTTCCCTATAAATATTGAAATGGGTTCCCACAAATTAAGGATTTAAATTGGGGTTTAGACTATTAAATGAAGTGTTTAAACTCTAACACAACCAAACTTGACCTAATTGAATACCAAGAACACAACAGACTGGTAATTGTTAGACATACACATTAATTAATATTGTGTAATGTCTACACTTATTGTATAACGTCTACATTGATTGTGTAAATGCCTCCACTGAGCACATATTACTTCCTTGATTATGTGCTACCGTATTTAGATGTTTCTTTTTGTATGTAATTGTATCTTTATATATAGAGATATGTAATAGATTAATACACAATATAAAATACAATAACCTTATTCTCTTCAGAATCTCTCATGGTATCAGAGCCACATAGTCCTTTGCCATGGCGAAATCAATTCCAACTATGAGTCCTGGTTATGTTTCTTCTCAAATGCCTTCAATGGGGGTTGCTCCAACGAGCGGTCTCAATTTTCCCTTCGGAAATTCATTTACTTAAATAATTAACATCAAATAAGATCAAGAAAATTACATCCTCTGGAAGTCCATCGTCGTTGCCTTGGTGAGGGGAAGCAAGTTTGAAGGTTTTCTCTATGGTACGAAGCCGTGCTCTCCTCTATTACTTGGATCTAGCGAGATCAACCCGGAGTATGAAGATTGGAGTAGCAAGGAACAGATACTTACTTGCTTGCTTCTCAACTTACTTTCACCATATATCTCCACACCGATTGCTGGATCTATCACATCTGCTCACTCACTCTAGAAAGCCTTCAAAGATCAGTGTGGTACTCAAAATTGAGCTAAGATCCAGATCTGTCGTTTAAACCTTCAAACTACAAGGAAAGGTACTAAATCCATGATTTCTTATTTAAATCTGACGAAAATTTTTTTAGATGATTTGGCTATAGCTGGTGCACCTTATCCTGTTGTTGATCTCATCTCTTATGTTCTAATTGGGCTTAGTGGGGAGTATCTTCCTATTGTTACTCTTCTCTAAGAGAAAACCGACTTAACATGGTTTGCCCTACAAGTTTTCCTGTTGAATTTTGAAGCAAGATTGACACAATTGCAGAATCTGCAAGCCTTATCTGCCTTGTTGGTGAACAACTCAAGTGCACCAAGTTCAAATACTTCAACACCCACGACAAATCTGACTCAACTACTCACCAACAACACTCTAAATCAATTTTCTTCAAATACCTCTCAAAAATCATTTCAAGGAGGATTCAGATCTAGAGGAGGTGGTGGCCGTGGAGGGGGACGCCAATTTAATAACAACAATAGCCCCACCTACCAGATCTATGGAAAAATCGAGCATACTGCAACTTATTGTTATCATCGTGAAGATAATGCCTATATTGGATCGGTTCCCAATTCCCAACCATAACAGCCACATCCTCAACAAGCTCCTTCCACAGCATTCGTAGCATCATCCCCTTCAATTGATGATTCAGGTTGGTTCTTTGATAGTGGCGCTACTTACCATATTACTTCTGATCCGTCCATGTTGAACAATTAGTTAGAGTATGCAGGTAATGAATGGATTATAGTTGGTAATAGCTCTCAAATTTCTATCACATTTACTAGTTTAACCAATTTAAGTCCTCTTCTTAAGATGCCTGATACCCTTTGTGCTCCTTCCATTAAAAAGAATTTAATCTCTGTGTCTCAACTCACCACTGTTAATTCTGTATTTCTTGAATTTCATGTCGATAAATGTCTTATTAAGGATGCTCATACTCACATAGTTTTACATCAGGGGATCTTTAAAGACGGCCTCTACCAATTTTCTCCTTCATCAAGTCTTTCTCCTCCTCAATCATATGCTGCAACTCGTACCACTGGGTTATCTTCTTCTTCTTTTCTTTTCGAGTTATAGCACTCTCGTTTGGGTCATCCCTCTTAGTCTATCATTCGATAAGTTCTTCGAGTCTATAATAAAAAGTGTCTAGTTAATGTTCATCGAGTCTATAGTGCTTGTTAATATGGGAAATCACACGCTCTACCTTTTCAAGTGAATAGTAAAAGAGCAACTTCTATTCTTGATCTTGTGCACATAGACTAATGGGGTCCTTCTCCCACCCTATCGCTACAGGGCTACCTATACTACATATATTTTGTTGATGATCATAGTAGATTTACATGAGTCTATCCCTTGAAACATAAATCTGAGGCATTCCAAACCTTTATTACCTTTCGTACACAGTCGAAAAATAGTTTTCACACCCTATTAAAGCCATTCGTTCTGATTAGAGAGAGGAATATCGTCCATTTCAAGGTTATCTTTGCAATTATAGGATTCTATTTGATCATCCTTGTCTCCATACTCACCAATAAAATGGAAGGGCCAAATGCAAACATAGGCATATAGTTGAGATGTCCCTCACATTACTTGCCCAAGCAAAACTCCCTACTACTTTATGGTGGGATGCCATTTCAGCAGCAATTTTTCTCATAAATCGATTGCCCACTCTAATCCTCAAGGGTCTCAGTCCTTATCAGGTTCTCTTTTAAGTCCCACTTGATTATTCAATTATTTGAGCTTTTGGGTGTGCATACTACCCTTATCTTCGACCCTAAAATTCCAATAAGTATAAGTTTCGGTCCTTCAAATGCCTATTCCTTGGCTATAGCTTTTCACATAAGGGATGTATATGTTTAAGTCCTTCTAACAGATATTACATCAGTCGTCGTTTCATTTTTGATGAACATGACTTCCCTTATCCATCAATGGTTCCTCCCTATGACGTTCCTCCTTTATAATATGAGCCTCATACTATTATATCTATACCTATTCCAGTATTTAACCCCACCATCAATCCTTTTCCCACTACATCCCCAACTATCTCTTCCACACCTTCATCGGTCCTAGCTCTAATTATTTCTTCTAAACTAATGAATATTCACCCCATAATCACTATAGCTAAGGATGGCATCTTTAAAAGAAAGACACTTAACACATTTGTCATTGAGGACATATCCTCAACTGGTTATGGAATTACTCCTAAATCTACTAAGGAGACATTGCAATATCCTTTTTGGAATATGATGCTCTTTCTAAGAATAATACATGGTCACTTGTTCCTTCCACTGGTGGTCAAAAGCTAATCGGTACAGAGTGGATCTTTAAGGTCAAATGTCATTATGATGTTTCTATCCATAAACATAAGGCACGACTTGTTGCTCAAGGATTCAACTAAGAACCAGGGGTTGACTTTCACGAGACCTATAGCCCTGTAATTGAGCCCTATATTGTGCGCATTATGCTATATTTGACTGCCTATTTTAAATGGCCTGTTGGACAACTTGATATCAATAATGCTTTTCTCAATGGGTGCTTAACTAAGCAGGTGTATATCTCTTAACCATAGGGCTTTATTTCTTCTAACCATCCTTCACATGTGTGTCAACTTCACAAGGCTTTATATGGTCTCCGTCAAGTCCCTCACTCTTGGTTTGATCGTCTTAGACAAGCCTTAACGTCATGGGGTTTTAATCACTCAAAAGCAGACTCATATCTGTTTATTCATAAGTCTGGGACACATTTCACTTATATTTTGCTCTATGTGGATGACATTTTAATCACTGGTAATTCTGGTTTTATGATCACACATTTTATTGATTCTCTTTAAG
The DNA here is from genome assembly GCA_039657345.1 of Stephania japonica. NCBI lineage: Eukaryota > Viridiplantae > Streptophyta > Magnoliopsida > Ranunculales > Menispermaceae > Stephania > Stephania japonica. The sequence continues at coordinate 43,227,323 of CM077559.1, forward strand.
CTTAGTTTGCACTCAAGGACCTAAGGGAACTCTACTACTTCTTGGGGATTGAAGTTCGTTATAATCACACTATTTTCTATCTCTCTCAACAATGCTATGCTCAATCTCTTATTGAACGAGCAGGCTTCTCCAATTTAAAGGCTGTTACCACTCCTTGCTCTTTTGTGAAGCTCGATCATAGTCAAGCCCACTGTTTTTTGATGTCTCTCTCTATTGACAAATTATTAGAAATCTTTAATACAAGACAAATACTCAACAAGATATTTCCTTTGTGATCAATTGCCTCAGCCAGTTTCGGCAATTCCCTCGGATTCCCCATTGGCAAGCTCTTAAGTGTATTCTACGCTATGCTACTGGCACAATGGACCTCAGACTTCACATCAAGCCTGGCTCCTCACTTTGCCTAGTTGCCTTTGAAGGTCACCCAAGAGGGGGGGTGAATTGGGTTACCGAGTGATTATCGCCTTTTTAAAACTTTATGCACAAATAGTAATGATAATGCATACAACAATGATAAATAACTATGCTATGCAAGTGAATGGGGTAGAAGAGATGGAAATAAGACACACGATATATAGTGGTTCGATCCAACCGATCTACATCCACTACCTAACCTCCCCGGTTAGGATTTTCAAACCCCACTTATATTATCAATAAGTGTTACACCCTAAGCAAACTAGCCTAGTGAAAGCCTAGCCTCAACTAGGTCTTTTACACGATGCCTTATCGCAATAAGGTCTTATACAACCACCTAGCCGCAACTAGGATTTTCCCCACCTAGACCCACCTAGGAATTTTTCCACCTAGCCGCAACTAGGATATATGCCTAGCCTCAACTAGGTCTTCTCTTTCGACTTAGATCCCACTAAGTCTTACAATCAAGATTTGAATACAATTGAAATATACTTTACAAAGTAAAGTGGTATCAAGTTCAAGTACAAGCAAGCCACCTAGAGCCTAATCACTCTTATGCATGCAAGTATGAAAACAATTGAGAAATGCAAATATAAAACTGATTTTGTGCAAAACTCAAATATGAAACCGTTTTAAATAGATTGAAGAGAGCAAAACCGGTTTCAAATCCAAAGAACAAGAAGTTTGATAAAAATCAAGCTTAAGCACGAATTCTTGTTCAAATCAGTCCAAGGGTTTAATGAATCAAGTTTAAGAGCAAAACCTAATACAAGTGTGTTTAAAAAACACAACAAGTAGTTTCCCAAATCAATCACACAAGAATATATAAATTGAGCACAAGAAAAGCTAGGGAATGGACTTTCTTACAACCCCAAGAAGATGACTTGAAAATCAGTTCTGGAGAGGTTGTTGTACTCCTTAGAGTGCCCCAAGAATGCTGGTTTTGAAGTTGAAGAAACAGCCTCTAAGTGTAGCTTGAAAACCCCAAGCTCCTTCTCTTGAAAAATTTGAGCACAAATGTTTTTCTTTGATTTTAAAACCTAATTTGTGTGCCTTGTGTGTTTGGGAGTGTTGTATATATTTATAGACTCATATATGACCGTTGTGTGCATCCAAGGGCCGAGATTTGATCAAAAATTCGAATTAAAGCGAATTTTTCAGCTTTATAAAAAAAGTGTCAGACCGCAATTAGCGCGCTAATTTTATGACCTAGCGCGCTAACTCGCACATAGCGCGCTAATAACAAGATTAGCGCGCTAACTGCAGGGACCTCGAGAATAATTAATTACGTCCTTGTGTTAGCGACCCTTTAACACGTCCTAGACCCAATAAGCCCTCATATAACATATAATACATGTTTGTTATGGGTCATATGGCCTATTTGGATGGTCCGGATATTTTCACAAATCCCGAAAATGGAAAATCTCGGTTTCATGATTTGCGAGGGACTTTTCGCAAATATGCGCTTTCTTTTCAAAGGCCTTTCAAAAACAAGTTTTTCTTTTTCAAATGCTTTCACAATGATTTTCAAAATGCGATATTAACATACACATATAGTTTAACATGGTTTAGACTTATAGGACCGAAATCTTCGAGTAATCACTTGACATTTGAAAATCCATTTTAAAATCACGATATGCATGAACTAATGCAATAGGCTTGCTTAAGTGAACTTGAATACCTTACATTAATTTTACAACTCTTGGCCTTGATCTTTCGTCTTCATTCCTTTTTGTATGCCGAGTCTTGAACTTGTATAGCTTGAATTCTTGAATACCCATGGTATGATGTTTCGCAACCTTTGACGAAACTGAAATACACTTGATAAGACTTATTAGTATATTTTCACCTTGTTTGTTTCCATCAAAATTCTGGTCGGAGTTAGAGTGACTAACCACTTAGTCCAACAATCTCCCCTTTTGATGATAACAAACAATGTGAACTTGACAAGCATAAAACATAATACAAGTGTATGAACATCACAATAATGGATAAAATTTATACTCTCTCAAGTTCAACACTCTTTCTCCCCCGTTTGATACCATCAAAAAGTGGGGTACGGAAAACTTATGATATCATTAGAAAGGCTCCCCCATTTTATGAGAATGATAATAATTAAGTGCTCCCCCTATCGATATGCATCAGATGAAAGCTTAAGGAAATAATCGAGAATCTAGGCTCCCCCTATCAACATGCATGTTTCAGTTTATGATACCAATAAATTTCTCAACTTAGGTACATGTCTTGCTCCCCCAAAAAATTAGATACCAACAAAAAAATGGGTATAAGGTTTTCCCTTATCAATGTCATTCACATTATCTAAAGGTCTCCCCCAATTTAAAACAATGGCTTTAACACATGACTTTAAAACATGGTAAATGTGAAGTTTGTCTGGACAGGGGGTATTAGCGCGCTAATTTATTGACCTAGCGCGCTAATTGCTAGACCTAGCGCGCTAATGGAAATGACTAGCGCGCTAATTCCTCTCTGGAATTTTAGAATTAAAAATTTTGAGTTTTTGACGCACAACTCCGATTTACCTCAAACTTCATGGACACTTCATTAACATCATATAAAGATGATTAAAACACTTAAAACATGTGTAGAAGGTTCGATTTATGAGTAAAGCCTAACTCATGCCGTGTCAATGAATTTGGCCTAAAAGTGCTTGGCTACATTGTATTAATTCATCATGATCCTACATAAAAAGTATGTGAGATGCAAATCATGACATCAAAAATAACAAAGTGTATGCATGCTATGTGTATGTGACTAATGTAAGGCCTATCATGCTTAACTCCTATATATCAATCAATCATTTTAGCACATTCATGTTCCAAAGTGAATCTAATTTACTCTATGAATCATGGACTTTGGTACCCATACACCTCTGTGTTCCATAACATGTGTATCACATACATTCTTTTCTACCCATGCAAGTTTACCTATATTGGTCCTATTTAGGACACAGTTGCCAACATTATGAGATCTATTGCATTTTAAACACCTCTTAGACTCGGCCAAAAGCTTTCCATAGCTCAATAGGCTTGCACCATAGCCTATACCTCTCTTGTTGAGGGCACGTCGTTGAGCGCCCAACATCATGTCAAACATTTTGGTGCCATTCGTAAACTTGGTCACCGTAGTGGTCAAGTCCTCTATTTCTTTTGCTAAGCCTATTTTCTCATTTATGGCCAATTCTAAGTCCTGTTGGAGATCATCAATAATCTCATTTTGAGATTCAATCTCACTAATGGCTTTGATCAAACTCTTTTTGAGTTGTTTGGTCTTTTTGACCTCCTTTTCTAATTTATTCCTAAGGTCATGAATAATAGACATATCATCCAATGCATTTACATCATCATAATTAAAAGATGAAGAGTCACTTACCTCACTCTTTGCCATAAGGCAAAGGATGGCTTTCTCATTTTCTGACTCGGAGTCGGAGCTAGATGATGATGACGATGATTCATGTCCCTTGCTTCTTCTCAAGTACTTGCATTCCGATGCTCTATGTCCCGGTTTGCCGCATTCATAGCAAATCATCTCGCGTGACTTGCTTCCGTAGTTTGCACCTTTGTACTTCTTTTTGTACTTGTCTCTTTTGTATGTTGCCTTCTTGAGCTTTCTTGATAGCATGACAACTTCTTGTTCAATTGATTCACTTTCACTTGAGCTCCCATCATCTTCGCCCGATAGGCATGTAGCTTTTAAGGCATGCTCTTTCTTTGACTCTTTCTTGGTCGAACCACCAAGTGCTTCCAATCTAGCACGGTCTCTTAGCTCAAATTCATGAACTGTCAATTCTCCGCATAATGCATCAAAGGTATAATTTCCAAGGTTTTGAGCCGATTGAATAGCATATTTCTTCGCATCCCATTCCTTAGGCAAGCCTCTAAGGAACTTGTATACCGAGTTCTCTTGATCATAATGTTTGCCAAGATTTTTGATTTCATTCAAGAGCTTCGTGAACCTTGTGATTGCCGTGGCTATGTCTTCATGGGGCTCCACTCGAAAGGTCTCATAATGTTCTTCAAGAATCCTCAACTTAGTGTTCTTGACTTGTTGTGTACCTTCATAATGCACTTCAAGTTTTTCCCATACTTCCTTGGCCGTTTGACAAGCACTAACTCGGTTGAATTCGTTCTCACTTAGTGCACAAAACAAATGATTCATGGCTTGATCATTTGAGAGCTCGATCTTGATCTCCTCGGCGGTGTATTCTTTCAAGGACTTGTTCGGTGGAGAGTAGCCATTTTCAATTGTGTCCCACAAATGTCTCCCTTGTGCTCTAATGTAAAACTTCATTCGAACTTTCCAATGAGCATAATTTGTTCCATCAAAGTATGGAGGTCGGACGGATGAGTTGCCTTCCCTAAGGCGAGAGAAATCTAGAGATTGCATCCTTGCACAAAAACACTCAAAGATACGTTAGTAACACTTTGAGCAATAACCCGCTCTGATACCAATTGAAGGTCACCCAAGAGGGGGGGTGAATTGGGTTACCGAGTGATTATCGCCTTTTTAAAACTTTATGCACAAATAGTAATGATAATGCATACAACAATGATAAATAACTATGCTATGCAAGTGAATGGGGTAGAAGAGATGGAAATAAGACACACGATATATAGTGGTTCGATCCAACCGATCTACATCCACTACCTAACCTCCCGGTTAGGATTTTCAAACCCCACTTATATTATCAATAAGTGTTACACCCTAAGCAAACTAGCCTAGTGAAAGCCTAGCCTCAACTAGGTCTTTTACACGATGCCTTATCGCAATAAGGTCTTATACAACCACCTAGCCGCAACTAGGATTTTCCCCACCTAGACCCACCTAGGAATTTTTCCACCTAGCCGCAACTAGGATATATGCCTAGCCTCAACTAGGTCTTCTCTTTCGACTTAGATCCCACTAAGTCTTACAATCAAGATTTGAATACAATTGAAATATACTTTACAAAGTAAAGTGGTATCAAGTTCAAGTACAAGCAAGCCACCTAGAGCCTAATCACTCTTATGCATGCAAGTATGAAAACAATTGAGAAATGCAAATATAAAACTGATTTTGTGCAAAACTCAAATATGAAACCGTTTTAAATAGATTGAAGAGAGCAAAACCGGTTTCAAATCCAAAGAACAAGAAGTTTGATAAAAATCAAGCTTAAGCACGAATTCTTGTTCAAATCAGTCCAAGGGTTTAATGAATCAAGTTTAAGAGCAAAACCTAATACAAGTGTGTTTAAAAAACACAACAAGTAGTTTCCCAAATCAATCACACAAGAATATATAAATTGAGCACAAGAAAAGCTAGGGAATGGACTTTCTTACAACCCCAAGAAGATGACTTGAAAATCAGTTCTGAGAGGTTGTTGTACTCCTTAGAGTGCCCCAAGAATGCTGGTTTTGAAGTTGAAGAAACAGCCTCTAAGTGTAGCTTGAAAACCCCAAGCTCCTTCTCTTGAAAAATTTGAGCACAAATGTTTTTCTTTGATTTTAAAACCTAATTTGTGTGCCTTGTGTGTTTGGGAGTGTTGTATATATTTATAGACTCATATATGACCGTTGTGTGCATCCAAGGGCCGAGATTTGATCAAAAATTCGAATTAAAGCGAATTTTTCAGCTTTATAAAAAAAGCTGTCAGGACTGCAATTAGCGCGCTAATTTTATGACCTAGCGCGCTAACTCTGCACATAGCGCGCTAATAACAGTATTAGCGCGCTAACTGCAGGGACCTCAGAATAATTAATTCTGTCCCTTGTGTTAGCGACCCTTTAACACGTCCTAGACCCAATAAGCCCTCATATAACATATAATACATGTTTGTTATGGGTCATATGGCCTATTTGGATGGTCCGGATATTTTCACAAATCCCGAAAATGGAAAATCTCGGTTTCATGATTTGCGAGGGACTTTTCTGCAAATATGCAGTTTTCTTTTCAAAGGCCTTTCAAAAACAAGTTTTTCTTTTTCAAATGCTTTCACAATGATTTTCAAAATGCGATATTAACATACACATATATTTTAACATGGTTTAGACTTATAGGACCGAAATCTTCGAGTAATCACTTGACATTTGAAAATCCATTTTAAAATCACGATATGCATGAACTAATGCAATAGGCTTGCTTAAGTGAACTTGAATACCTTACATTAATTTTACAACTCTTGGCCTTGATCTTTCGTCTTCATTCCTTTTTGTATGCCGAGTCTTGAACTTGTATAGCTTGAATTCTTGAATACCCATGGTATGATGTTTCGCAACCTTTGACGAAACTGAAATACACTTGATAAGACTTATTAGTATATTTTCACCTTGTTTGTTTCCATCAAAATTCTGGTCGGAGTTAGAGTGACTAACCACTTAGTCCAACAGCCTTTTTAGACGTTGATTGGGCCTCCTCGCCAGAGGATCGAAAGTCGATTGGAGGTTATTGTATTTTCTTTGGCTCCACACTTGTGTCCTAGAGTCCAAGAAACAAAAATGTTATTGCAAGTTCTAGCATTGAAGCCGAATACCGGGCTCTTGCACAAGCTACTGCTGAGCTTATGTGGCTTGAGTCACTTCTCAAGGAAATTCAGTTTGTTCCTACCTCCTGCCCTATTTTATGGTGTGACAACCAAAGCGCAAATGCATTGGCTGTTAACCCTGTCTTTCATGCTCATATAAAGCACATAGAAATTGATATTCACTTCATTCAAGATATAGTTATCCAACAAAAACTGGATCTTCGTTTCGTGCCTTTTTATGATCAATTGGCTGATGGCCTTATCAAAGGACTTTCCACTTCTAAACATCAATCTATGAGGTTCAAACTTGACGTTACTGCTACATCGCCAAGTTTGAGGGGGGATGTTAGACATACACATTAATTAATATTGTGTACCATCTACACTTATTGTGTAACGTCTACTTTGATTGTGTAACATCTATATTGATTGTGTAAACGCCTCCATTGAGCACAAATCACTCCCTTGATTATGTGCTACCTTATTTAGATGTTTCCTTTAGTATGTAATTGCATCTCTATATATAGAGACATGTAATAGATCAATACATAACATAAAATATAATAAACTTATTCTATTCAGAATCTCACAGTAACAAGGGTTTTGGGATTGGTTTGAGATATGTAGAAACAGAAAGGGACACGAATTTCGCGATTGATTGAGGTGAGTTAGTAAGCCAGTTAAGGAGGTGCACAGTAATTCATTTTCCATAATTGTTGTTTCAATTGATTTGAACCATTTGTTGGAACTCCTTTCTTTATATTCCTTGGTTGAGTGTTTTTGATCTAAGTGTGTCAAGAAGGTACTTTTGGGATCATGGTTAGCTGGGCTAATGTGAACACTTATGTAGAAGTGTTGCCCACCCACCTAATCATGAGTTTCCCCCGTGTATTGGATTGTTGTGGATTTGTTGTGGCTTGTTATGGATTTATGACTGCTTAGTTTCCTTCTTTGACTCAATAGACATTCAAATATCATTGAAAAACTTGTTAGTCTATTTATCATGTAATTTGTGTTATTTATCTGTCTTTAAATACCGCATAATTCTTAAACTACCTTATTGATTATTCATGAATGACTGTTTATGTCTTTTTGGTTTTACTTTCAATTTATCACGTACTCACCGTCTAGTTTATGAGTGGATATAGATCGGGCATAGAATAGCGAGGGAAAAGGACCGTTAATTGGTGACTTCCTCTGAGGACTCTAGGAGAGTTTTCCTTGTATCACTGTATGTTCTTCCTTTTTCTAGTGATTATTGTATACTACTTTTTTTGATAATACTGGGAACATTTGGGATTGAGTGACTTAGGATATCATGTATTATCATTTTGTATACCGTTGGTCACCAGATATGCATGTTTTTCTTGTTATTTTAGGTTCTTTAAGTTGTTCCTGACTTATATTGTTGAGGATATTAGAAATGTTTAAGTTATTTCCACTGCATTTAATACTCAAGACTCACATGATATAATTACTCAACTTTAAATGACTAAATATTGAGGATGTAACAAATGGAGGCTGACTAGGCTTGCATTGACTTCGTGAGTATGGATTTAGGGGTTCACGTAGGTCTAGGCTGGGCAGGGCTCAGTTTTATAGGGAACTAGGGTCGTTATGGATGGTATCAGAGCATAAAGGTTTATCACTTGACTCTTGATTAAGATTACAACCAACATAAGACACTTCAAAGTTAGGAAATGATTGGAACCTAGAGTGGAACCCTATGATCCTGACTTAGAATCTTAGTTGGGAAATGAGGAAAATTAGGAAAAAGTATAACTTGATCCTATATGTTATATCTATTGTGGTGTACTATACTATATCGGTATCTATCCACTAATTTGGAGATTCGTTTCCTATTTCAGATTGCGATGATGGATCAGACAGGGCCTAGTGATGATAATGGGGCGGCTGCTTCTCCATTAGCGAGTACTGAGGAGCTTCATACTCTGGCTAAGAGAATTGCATCCCAGGATCAACGGTTAGAGGAGATCTTGAGGATATTGAGGACACTAGTTACAGCTACACCATTACCACTATCTACATTTGGATTGCCCGCTACTCAAAAGACTGATACACAAATAGTTGCAACTACTTCTGCGGCTACTACTACCATTGTGGCTATACCTGAGACGGTAGCCTTACCGCCAGTACATGCTGAGATTGTACCTGCACCTCTTATACAGACTAAGATAGTGCTTGCTACATTAGCAGAGAAGGGAACTTAGGCCATTGCAGAGGCGAGACAATTGCGAGAATTGAAGAGGCATAACCCTACAGAGTTCTATGGTAGTATATATTTGGTGGATGCTGAGACATTTATGAAGAGCCACGAGAAGGTGCACAATAACATCGCTACTGAGGAGCACTTAAGAGCTTTTATTTTTTCTTTGATGCTACTGGAGGAAGTAGATGATTAGTGGACTACGATGGTAGCTAGCAAAGGACTACCCAGAGATTGGGCAGACTTCAAGAGGCAGTTCAACTTGAAGTACTTTCCTCCTACCGTGATGAGGGAGAAGAGGAATGAGTTTTCTACCCTACAACAGTTTCTAGATGAGTACATCATGGATTTCATGGGACGGCATTTATAGCTACTCTCGTATGCTGGAAGCATGGCAGATAAAGACGTCGACCAGGTGTACTACTTCACTAAAGATTTGTTGCCCTAGATTGGAGGAGCCATTATCTCCACTGAGCCACACACCGTAGAGGGCTTATAAGAGGAGCTTAGCCAGGGAGGGTTATTTGGGTACACTTCCTGATGAGGCTAGACCTACTCAACCAGAGACATAGCCAGATCGTCGATCTGATAGGAAGAGGAAGAAGAACATACAAGGTTTCAGGGATAGTAGAGCTCAGAGTGTTGGGTTTGTTGCGTTACCACCATAACCTGTTTAGATTACACATGTTCCACTTGTACTTGCACTGAGCTTTGTTAGTCAACCACCACAAACTACTCAACCTGTACATATGACGTAGAGGCAGTATATAGAGAGTAGAGATGCGGGTAAAGGCGGTGGACATACTCAGTCATCGACACAGAGATCAGGATAGGTGTAGTCACAAAAGTCTGGTCAGACATAAACTCAGAGATTTACACAGGGATGTGGTCAAGATTAGACTAAAGGGACTTCTTATAGACCAGGACCTCACAAAGCATGTTTCAAATGCGGTCAGACATGTCATTTCCAGGGTCAGTGTCCACAGTTGAGCGGAGCACAGCCGTAACATTATCAGCAACAGAGGGATAGAGTCCATGTTGTTGTCAAGCTAGATCAGGAAGCTTCGCAAAATCTTATCGAGGGTATGATTTTGGTTTGTAGTACATTTGATGCATACCATGATTAGCTCTGGTTCGAGTGTTTCATTTATTTCTGAACATAGTTAACTGATTTAGGGTTGATACCTATTAGGTATAGTGCTACTTGGCCATGACATGGTTGACGAGGATGAAAAACACCCAACTGAAGTTTAGAGTCCAAACGAAGTGTAAGATCATGGTAGGCTTTAGGATATGTGATCCCAAACCTAGCCCTAAATACACCTAAAAAGAGAAAGGACTAGACAAGTTGTGATTTATTTTATGATACATGAATACGCAGTGTTCATGATGGCCATGGTTGCAACTTTGTCGAACATTTTTACTGCCTGAGTATTGATGTGATTATAAGGGGTTATAAACTTACGTGAGTGGTGGGAAGGTTATCATGAGTTTGACGTTCAAGTCGTGATCTTAACGTCTTGCATTGTGATTACTGGACCTTGTGTTATGGTAATGAACGACACCCACGATGGAATCGTTGGAACCTTTGTCATTGTTTTGGGTATTGAGTTATGTTCAGTCATTGGTTTTAAATTGACATGAACACTATGATGACCCCTCTCTTAAGCTAGGGCACCGCTCGGATTAATCCCGTAATTAAGCCTAATCCTAGCCTCGTAGGATGTAACTATGTATTAGTCAACCTTACAACCCCTTTCATCTTGTTTCTCGTGTCGTATTCAATTTATGACATTTAGTGTTAATTAAAACTTTTATTAATATGGTTAATTATTAGCGGAAGTCTTAGTTATTCAAATATGCGGAAGATTAATAAAATGTGTAGAAACAAACTAGAATTTTATGCTGAAGTCAATTAAATTAATCCTAAATGTCGAAAACCAGGAAATGACATCATATATATATATATATATATATATATATATATAAGATAATCTCAAAATACAATAAAGTCATCTAAGTCAGGTCGAGGAACTGACGCTCAACCCAAATATACAACCTAAATGTGTAAGAAATACACATATATAACTTAGGCAAACAAAATTCCAAAAGATGACCTACAGTCTAATGCTGTGATGCACCGTTGACTTAGAGATAATCGCCAATCTTCTCCTTACCCGGTTTGCTGGTCGTCGGCTCTGCACCTACTGTCATAAAAAGGACGGTAACTACAAAAAATAAATAGTAATCCCCGATGATAAGTTTAAATTGCACTTCCAATTATAATCGACTGGTATTTAAAAGCATACAACTAGGAAAGCTTTAAAATAAACCATATGCAAATAAATACTAAAGTTAAACAAGTGAAACTGACACTAGGCTAAGTAGTGGTGAATTAGGTGCGGTCGACAATGAACTGCATCACTCCGACTCCATAATCACAAATTATAAGGGACTCTAACCCAAGTGTTGCCAGGGACTCTAATCCCAGTGTGTAGACCACCTCAGGGACTCTAACCTCTAGTGTCATATAATGTCAGGTAACCTGTGTCGACCTACCCAAGGACTCTAACCCCGTGAGTCGCGCACACCTCGATCGAGTACGAGAGCTAATTGCAAAGACTACTTTTTTATTTTCAAGAAATACCAAGTATATAATGTCAAGGCATAGACAAGTCTAATACCTAAACAAATATGGAGTACAAGTCCATTTGAACATTATATGTATATACTAGCCTAATAGCATACTATTTATCATTTGGTTAATCATTTTAAACAACAAGGAATAAACATGGCTCAAGGATATAATCAATGAATATAACAAGAAAAAGGATACCATGAAATCAATTTCAATAAATGAGAACATTAACAATGCATCTCATGATATCAGAATTCAAACATGTATGTAGTTAAGAGGACTACACAAGAACATCAATTTATGGAAATGAAATGCGATGTAAAGTTATCAACGGGTATTCTCACAATTCACCCGAATTCCTAGTCAATCCGGCCTCACGCCAATTCATTTATATCATTTTAATTGATTTAAAGCCACATTAAGTGGATTTATAATATTAAACCAAAATTTAAAACTTCATTCCAAATTTTCAGTTATGGCACATTTTTTGAGTTACCAAATGTCTGAAAAGTCCCAAACACCAATTTCCTATCTTTTTCCCAATTTGTTATATTTTTAGAAATTTTCCATTAATTTCTAGCTAATTTCTATAATTTTTCTATATATATACATTAATTTTTTTTTAATGTGGTCCCCTGAACCATGTCCAACCCAATCTAACTGGGTTTAACCTGGTTTGGCCTAACTGGGCCGGCTCGGCCCGGTCCAAGGACCGCAAGCACGCACACGCGTGCGTGAGTCCCTCCCTCTCCAAACTGGCACTGTTCATCTTCTTCCTTTTTTTTCAAGTTATGTAAACACCACTGATTTTCAAAATTTAAGGTTGTCCCAAGTGATTTTCGATGAGGAATCTAAATATGAAATTAGATTTCAAAAACGACTTCATTTAATAGCTCGAAAATCCTCAAAACCGAAATCACAAGAAACCCTTATGTTTTGGCCAAACTTGCAAAAATTCAAAAATTAAACTTGAGAATGAATATCAAAGCTTATAAATACTTCATAACAAACATTTAAGCACTTGCATATGATTAAAACAGAACCCCTTTGATTTGAGCTATAAAATAATGTAATTGAATGCATGAAAATGAATAAAACCTTACCCAAAATTGTAGCTATTGAATAGTGTTTTGATCCTCCAGTTCTTGATGTTAACTCTATTAGATCCTAAATTTCCAGCCAAGAAGAGTTTCTCCAGCTCTGGATTTTCAATTTATAAGACCATGCAATGTAATGCAAAGTTTGAGAAGACAATGATATATATAGTAGGTTTTTGATCTAGGTGTGCACTCCCATGATCCAATGTTGATCCAAAGGCTCCAATTGACTCCTACACCCACTAATTTCCAGTCATGTGACATACATCCATGACACAACAACATAGGAGTGTGTGTTAATGTGTATCCCGAGGTAAGTCCAAGTGTTCTAAATTTTTAAACCAAACTATGGGACTTTGATTTGATTCACATTAATAATTATAACCATAGGCTTATAAATAAATTCCTTAAGTCACAAGAATATTATATAAATTCATATTAGTATTAGACAAGACTCACAAAAGTACCAACTACCCGATTCCCCAGCTCGCACGTAACTCGAGGCGTGTCCTCGCTCTCATTTCGACGCCCACACTGTACAAACTGACTTAGTAAGTCTACACATTACATTATACTAGGCATACAATCAATACAAAAATACAATATACCTCGGCCACGTGCCTTGGTCGGTGAGCGTATCACAGTGTAGGTCCCACGTGACGAGTCGGTGATCCTGATTAAGGAAATCAAAATGAGGTTAGAGATTTGGGTCGTGACAAATATTCCCAACAAATATGGAAATTTTGTCCTCGAAATAAAGTTTAAGTTACGGTTCTACCTGATTCGTAGAGGTACGGGAATCTATCTCGCATGTAGTCCTCCTGCTCCCAAGTGAGTTCCGAGTCGTCGTGAAACTGCCACTTGACGAGTACTTTCGGGATAGACTTGCTTCTCAACTGCTGTACCTTCTGATCTAGATGTCAATAGGCTGCTTCTCATAAGATATGTCCTCGCTCAGGTCGATCTTACTCAAGTCAACTGTCAGTTGCACGCTTGCCCTCGACTGGGCTAATCAAAGCATCAAAATATGGAACACTGATGGACCCCTGACATATGTGGAGGCAACTCAAGCTCGTATGCCACCTTCCTGACCTGTTTCTTAATTATGAAAGGCCCGATGTACCTCGGTGCAAGCTTGCCTTTCACCCCAAATCATTGAAGACCCTTCTAAGGGGAAACCTTTAAATAGACAAAGGCTCCCTCAGAATACATGAGATCTCCGCGATACTTGTCTGTATATCTCTTTTGTCTCTCCTTTGCTCTTCTGAGTCTCTAACGGATTAGATTGACCTTCTTTGTGAGGTTAACAACAATATCAGGCCCCACAATCACTCGATCCTCTGGCTCAGCATAACACGATGACGAGTGACATGATCGACCATACAAAGCCTCATACGGTGTTATCTCAATGCTAGCTTAATAATTGTTGTTGTAAGCGAACTCATACAACGGTAAGTACTTTGTCCAAGATCTGCCAAACTCCAACACGCACACTCGTAACATGTCCTCGAGGACCTAATCAATCTCCCAGTCTGCCCGTTAGTTTGAAGGTGGAAAGCCATATTGAACTGTAGGCGCGTACCGTACTGTTCCTGCATACTCTGCCGCATCCTGGACGTATACGTAACATCTTGGTCCAACGTGAAACTGCCACTTGCAGGAAATGAGCAAACTTTGTGTAGCCTGATAATCTCTCTCTCGAACAGTACGCTCAGCTGATCAAACGTGTAATGCGACGCCACTGGCAGGAAATGAGAAGACTTAGTTTGTTAATTATTACCCAGATCGAATCATGTCTCCTCGTGGTCCTCGACAATCCTCTAACAAAATCCATAGAGATGTCTTCCCATTTCCATCGAGGCTTGGGAAGTGGCTGTAGTAGTCCCCTAAGTTTGCGATGCTCGAACTTCACCTGTTGACAAATACCACAGTTCCTGATGAACACAAACACGTCTGTTTTTATCCCAGGCCACTAGAAATGTCTCCTCATGTCGTGATACATCTTAGTCCTGCTTAGAAGTAAGTGAATCTGGAACAGTGTGACTCCTAAAGGTTCTCATATCTCAGCTCCGGTACCTCTGATATCCACAACTTGCTCCGGTATCTCATACACTGATCGGTCGTCTCTGCCCAGTCTATACACTCTGCACTCTGCGCTAAATCTCAAGTACAACCGGTCGGTCCTCTGACCCTCTGACACTCTCTATATAGACACGATCTGCATTCTTATTTGTGCACAAATCATCACCTGAGTATTAGTAGGAATCTCTGTCTAACATGCTATCGCCGCTGCCTCGAGTAATCCGTACTCATGCATCATGTGAGATCTGACAGCCTCTGCATCTCTAGTCGATCTCCTACTTAACGCATCTACGATTACATTCGCTTTTCCTGGGTGATACTCCAAGGAAAAGTCGTAGTCCTTCAAGAACTCCAACCATCAGCGCTTTCTTAAGTTCAACTCTTTTTGTATGAAGAGATATTTCAAACTCTTATGATCAGTAAAGAGTGTGAACTTTTCTCCATACAAAAGTTGTTTCCAAGTCTTCAACGGAAATACAACCGCTCCCAACTCCAGATCGTGCGTGGGGTAGTTCTTCTCATATACTTTCAACTCCCTCGATGTGTATGCCACAACCCCGGTGCCCTGCATTAATACGCAACCTATACCCGTATGAGAAGCATCTGTGTAAACTAGAAATCCTTGTCCAGCCTCTGGCAGTACTAACACTAGGGCGGTAGTTAATGACCTTTCCAACTAAGCAAATGCCGCTTCACACTTATCAGTCCACTCATATACAATGTTCTTTTGTGTCAGCCTCGTCATCGGTGAAATGATATTCGAGGAATCCTTCACGAACCTGCAGTAATATCCAACTAACCCCAGAAAACTCCTGATATTCGGTATTGATGTCTGTGCCGGCCAATTCGTGATTGCCTAAATCTTGGCTGGATCTACTGCAATCCTTGCTGCTCCAACAACGTGCCCCAAGAACTTGACATCTGCAAGCCAGAATTCGCATTTGCTGAACTTAGCGAAAAGTCCGTGCTCCCTCAAAGTTTGTAACGTCTCTATGAGGTGCTGCTCGTGATCCTCTCGTGTCCTCGAGTATATCAAGATGTCGATGAAGGCTACCATGAAATGGTCGAGATATGGCCTAAGTACCCAGTGCATCAAATCCATGAATATGGTGGGGGTATTGGTCAGCCCAAATGGCATGACCGTGAACTTGCAGTGTCCGTATTTGGTGCTGAATACCGTCTTGAACCTGTCCTCGTCCCTGATCCTAAGTTGATGAGACCCCGATTTTAGGTCTATTTTGGAGAAAAACTACGCTCCTCTCAGCTGATCAAACAAATCGTTAATCTGCGGTAGTGGGTACGTGTTTCTTACTGTCAATCTGTTCAGTTATTTATAGTCGATGCATAGCCTCAGACTGTCATCCTTCTTCTTCATAAACATGACTGGTGCTTGAAGGTTACCCAATAGGGGGGGTGAATGTGGTTACCGAGTGATTATCGCCTTTTTAATAATGTATGCTTAAATAACAACAATATTACACATACCAACAATAAATATTTATATAATGTAATCAAAAAGGGGGTAGAAGAGATAGAAATGAAACACGTAATTTATAGTGATTCGATCCAACCAATTTACATCTACTACCTAACCTCCCTGGTTAAGATTTTCAAACGCTCACTTATATTACCAATAAGTGTTACAACCTAAGCCCGCAAGCCTAATGAATGTCTAGTCTCAACTAAGTCTTTTACAAGATGCCTTACCATAATAAGGTCTTATACAACCACCTAGACTAACCTAGGATTTTCCCTTACCTAACCTCAACTAGGATTTATGCCTAACCACAACTAGGTCTTCCCTTTCGACTTAGATCCCACTAAGTCTTACAATCAAAGTTTGATAAATACAATTAAAATCTTGCTTTACAAAGTAAAGCGGTAATAAGTCCAATTCTTACAAGCCACCTAGAGCTAAACTACTCCTATGAATGCAAGTATGAACTCCGACTAAGATGTATATAAAATCAGCTAGTATGTGCAATACTTAGTCAAGAAATCGACAAAAGAGTATCGATGAAAACGTATGCAGTTTCAAATCAAGTAAACAAGTGGTTTTATTAAAAATCAAGATTAAACACAACAAATTGTTCAAATATGTCTTAAACTCAAAGAGATTAAGTTTAAGTTCAAAACTCAAGACACAAGTGTTTAAAAACATAACAAATGATTTCCAAACATTACTCCAATCAATAAGTATAAATTAAAACTAAAAAGAGTAGAAAATCAATAAATCTTACAACCTTAATTGTGAAATCCGAAAATCAGTTTTAGAGTAGTTATTGTAAGCCTTAGAACACCTCCCTTATGTTGTTTTGACCGGCAAATTGATAGCTCCGAAAATCACCAAGTGTATGTGATAAAAAATCTAGCCTAAATGTATGCAAAACTTGGATTTTTGAAAGTGTAGGACCACAATTTATGGCTTTGGTATTCTTGGGTATTTAAGTAAGTAGTTAAACCCTTATGACTGTTACATATAATCCAAGGGCCTAAAATGATCCCCAAATTCAAATTAAAGGTGTGGATTAATAGTTTAAAAAAGCTGTCTGGACAATGCACAATGCGCTGGGTAAATTGTCCAGCGCGCTGGGCAACAGTTCAAAAAATTTCCTGTTCACTACACAATGCTCTGGCCAGAATGCCTAGCACGCTAGGCAGGGTGTAGGGGCTTTTAAATAAATAAAATTCTGGTTTTCAAAACGACCTCCTAACACCTCTACGAATCTACTAAACCTTTGAAATTACATTATACATGTTTAGTAGGGTTCATAAAACATATCTAGACATCTCGAATGATTTCATAAACCCCAGAAATCAAAAATCTCTGTTTCATGAAAACATAAGGGATTTTCTACAAGTATTTTTGATGTCAATCCAAAAGCCGTCTAAACATTTGCTAGTGCATTAAAAAACAATTCTAATAGTTTATACACCTCAAATGCATGTTATAAAATATGTTTGCATGATTTAAAACATTTTAAACCCACGAAATTGAAAATCACAAAAATCACAACTTTAAGTTCTTTAAAACTTGAAATTTGTGGAATGCATGATTCTAATGCATTTGTCTTATAGGAATGAAACTTATATACCTTACAAATGATGTACACGTGATTGTATTATCTTTTCGGTCCTTGTGTCCTTGTATGAGCCGATTCTTGAACTTGTTTGGCTTCATGTTGTCACTTTTTGACTTGAACTTGTGCATAGCTCAACTTTCCTTTTGAACTTGAAATTCCTAACAAGATGTTGTATTCTGAAAGACTAAATGAACTTGTTAGTACTATTTCTCATTGTTTTTTAGCATCAAAATCTCGAGTGGAGTGTAAGTGATAAAAACATTTAGGCCAATAGCGCTCCCCACGGTGACATCGAAGGTGTAATGAATCCTTTGTCCCAAAAATCCTTAAACTGAGTCCTCAACTCCTCAAATTGCCTCAGAGCCATGCGGTATGGTGGTGTCGCAATCGATCTAGTACCTGGTAGCTCGATGATGAAGTCGACCTTTCGCGGTGGCGGTAATCCAGGTAAATCCTCTGGTAAAATATCTGGAAAATCTCGAACAACTAGTATCTCCTTAAGTTTGGTTCCCTAACTTTTTGCCACTTTGTACAATTCTACCAGAGTCTCCATCTTTCCACTTGATGCAAGCCGACCTCTCGTGGTGCTAAGTCTCGGTTTACTACTTCAGTGAATGAACATCAGACATCCCAAGATCTCGAACACGACGGACTTACTGAAGTAGTCGATGTGTGCGTGGTATGTCGATAACCAATCCATCCCTAACAACGCGTAGCATTCTAACATCTTAAGGACTCTAAAGTCGGCTGGTAACACTACCTTGCCTATCTTTACTGGACATCCCTGAACTAGACTATTAGGGTAAACTCTATCCCAGGTTGTGGTGCTCAAAACCAAATACACCAAGCCTAACAAAAGTCAATCCAAATAGTCTAACATGCGACCAGCAATAAAAGATACGATAGTCCCAGAATTAAATAAAACGTAAGTCTGTCTATCGAACATGTAAACCATACCCTCTATGAGAATGTGTTGCCCCGGCGTCTGGCTGCTCAACCATATGAACCTTCTCTCTGCCCTGTTGTAGGGGATATGCCGTTAGTTGTGTGCACTCCCTAGACATGTGTCCCACATGACTACTTCTCCAGTAAGTGATCTGACGATCTTGTCCTACCTGCTGTGCTTGTCCCTTTATCTGCCGCTGACCCTGTCATGGTATATCCCGGCCTCAGCCTCTATAACGACCCTAAAATTTACCCCGTGCCACATGTCAATATAGGTGGTACGTGGGCCCTCCGCTGTGGTACAATCATCAATTCTTGGACGTCGACAACGAGGCATGATATATTTGTTCGATGTTTATATTATACTGTATAGTAATAATAATTTTGATGTCCCAAACGCTTGAGGATGTTTGTGTGCGAGTATTGGTTATGTGATGCGATGTTTAGTATTATGGGGGACAAACTTAACTAAAAACATGGACAAAACACAAATTTATAAAATTATAGGCGTTTTGGCACGTAGTTGCAACCAAGTGCACGCAATGGGTGAGTTGCGGCACGGTTCAATTTCGACAACACCAAGGCGGAGTTGGAGATGACAAATTGTGGAGCTCAAGTTACCTAATGAAGTCACATATGAAGTGTTGGAATTGTTGGGACAACTGAAAAGAGGACCCTTGGATGTGCCTCGAGATGAGTGTGCATAAGTGGATGAGGAGAGGGGTATAAAAATCCAATTCCGACATTTTCTCTCTCTTCCTCTCTTATTTCTTTCTCTTCATTTTCCTTAACTTCTTCCCCAAGCAACCATCGGACTGGTGTGGTCGGAGCAGCACCAGAGGCGGCGGTTTTGGATGATCCGAGGTAAGATTCTTAATCTACTCGTCGTTCTCTACGCGTTGGTGTGTAATTTACTCGTTTTCGTCGCGGTGAGATTTGGGCTCCACGTTGAAACTTCGAAGTCTATCAAAGTTTTCGACGTCCTAGCGATCCCCGCAATGATTAATAGGTTATTTACAAAGGTTGTGTTTGATTTGGGTAATTTTTGGATTTTTGCTAAAATTTTGAAGAATTTTCAAGTGATTTTCGTTAGGGTTTTTGTTGGTGAAGATTGGTAATGAAAGAGATGATAATGTTAATTGGTTGATTGTTGTTGTTGAGTGTTGATTTAAAGAAAAAAAATTGGAGTTCGTTTGCTGGAACAAACAGATCTGTTCGTTCCAACGAACAAGGAAGAAGTGGGTGAGTATGGGCTGGGTCAAGTGGACCGGGCCCGACCCAGTTGGGCCAGACCGGGTCCTAGCCTGACCCGATTGGGTGGGCCAAAACTGACTCAATCAGGTTGGACCAGACCTGACCCGAGCCCACCTACCCATTATTATATTAATTAATAATTTTTTATTTTAAATAATATATTAAATAGTATTTTAATTGAAATAAATTCCAAAAAAATAGGAAAAATTTAGGAAAAGTTTTGGAAAATTAGAGAAAAATATATTTTTTTCCAATAAAGAAAAAATTGGAAATTTCTATGAAAAGTGAAATTAGCAAAAATATAAATTGCATTATCAGGATTTTGCCTCGAAAAACGTGAAATTAGCAAAAATAGCCAGAAATCTGGAAAGTTATCGAAAAATGGAGAAAATTGATATAAATTGCATTATCAGGATTATTGTACACACGGGGACCTTAAAGGCGTGTCAGAGTCCGTGTGAGTGCGGCTAGTTTAGATTGGAGGTAAGTAAACCATTGAGGAAAACTACAGTTATTTCTTGAGCTTTGAATTATTTATTGATATTGTTTCAATGCCATCTTATCATTCCATTATTATGAGTTGTCCTAAGGCAAGTGTGTCAAGCGTGATCCTTGCAGAATTCCGAGCTCACGGTGTATTATACCGGGGTTTAAGGCTGGGGATACGTGATTGGTTGTAATGACATGTACGTGGTGAGAGTTCTCCACCAAATTACTGGGGACTCTGCACTCGCGTAGGGGCCTTAGAGGAGATTCTGTCCTCGACTCCTAGCCTTTGAGGAGATTTTGTCCTCGGCTCAACAACTTTGATTGGTCAAGACCATTTATGTCTTTCCCTAGTATTCCGGAACACTCAATTTCGATTGCTTATTTATCTATCCACAGTCTTCATATATTCATGCGCTCCCTGCCATTTTATTTCTATCTGCATGAATTGACTACTCATTTATTTAATTTGAAATGATGTATTTGTTGTTGTTCTTGCTTGGCGTTACTTATCTGGGCTTGTCATTCTTGTGTTTGACCGGGTGCAGATCCGCAGTCCAATAAAGGAAAGGCCTTACAGTTAAGCGATGTACTTTAAGCAGCCCACTTCTGCTGTTATAGGTGACTTTTTGGTGTGTTAGCTACTTATATTGTTTTGTATATGGGATTATGGGTTGAGAGATTATTTGGGATATGTAAGACTTTGATAATACTCTTCTTTGATTCACATGATATATATGATATACGGGGTTTCCACGCCCTAGGTTTTATCCTAATTTGGAGCTTTCAAAGTTGATTGATTAGTTGAGGTTAATTGCTTCCGTTTGTTCCTTTGATAACTCGCTAATTAATTTATTTCACATCTGAATACTTGAGAATTGGTTGAATAGTAAGGAAAGACTCACTGGCCCCGCGTGACTCAGCAAGACTGGCTCGGGGGTTCGCGCGGGTTTAGGCTGGGCGACGCTCGATTCTAGGATTGTAGAATTTCGGGCTATCACAGTTGGTATCAAAGCGTAAAGTTCTACGACTCTATGGCCAGAATAATTGTGATACTAACACAATTGATATTAGAGCATAAAGGTTGAATAAAAGACTCTTAAATTTAAATCACAATCCTCTAAGACATAAGAAAGTGGAAGTTAGGATAGATGTTGAACTTAGAGTGGAACCCTATGAACCTAACTTAAGTCTTACTTAGGAAGTGAGGAGAGTTGGGGAAACTAAAATTTGACTATATGAGCTATTCGATTGTAATGTATTAAACTATTATCGATAGCTATATAGTGATCGTGAACTTGTGTTTGTTGCGGGTTGTGATCACTGATCAACTTGAGACCCACCGCAGAGGTTCACGAAGTGTTCAAGTAAGGTGGATGTTTGGTGGCGTAACATGGTGGTTACCAAAGGCAAGCCCAAGGACTGGGTTGAGTTTATGAAAAAGGTTCAATCATGAGTAGTTCTCGCCTTTAATTTTGAACATGAAAAAGTTAAAGTTCCAATCAGGTGCAGAAACAGAGATACAAACAGGGGCAAAGACGCGATCAGGGCCAGGGATAAAGTTCTGGTTAGACACTGATACAAGGACAGCGTAGTCCGTCTAGTTCAGGGTCTCAGAGGAGAGCATGCTATGAATGCTGACAGTTGGGCCATTTCATCAGTGCTTGTCCACGACTGGGTTGAGGGCATCCGTAGTGTCGAGAGTAGGTTCATGCCATTGCCGCACTAGATTTGACTATTACACGAAACCTGATTGACAGTTTACATTTGCAGTCGTGTTATGCATACCATGTTTGATTCTGGTTCTACGGTTTCTTTTATTTCGGGTCGTATGGTTGATGAGTTAGGGTTGAAACCCACTAAATTAGAGAGATCCTTGATCTTTAGCATGGTTGCTGGGAACAAGATTAACCCAAACTTATTGTGTGTTGACTGTTTGGTAGAGATAGAGGATCACACCTTACCTGCAGACCTCAGAGTGTTGGAGTTCCTAAAGTTTGATGCACTTCTGGGCATAGATTAGTTAGGTGCTTATCATGCACAGATTTACTACTATAGTAAGAAGATCACATTTCAGATTCTTGGGCATCAAGAGTTTGGCTTTCAGGGAACTTTGACTAGTTTGCCAATCACCAGGGGTAAAGTCACCACTAGCGTAGATGTAGAGACAGTCGCTTACGTGTTGAGTACGACAGGCAAAGTGGAAACTAGGTTGGAGGACATACCAGTAGTATGCGAGTTTCTTGATGTCTTCCCAGCGGAGTTACCAGGCTTACCACCACCTAGGGAGATCGATCTTATAGTTGACTTGGTCCTAGGGACCAAACCCATTTCGATTTTGTCGTACCGTATGGCTCGGAGAGAGCTAGAGGAGCTGAGAGGACAGCTCGATGAGTTGTTGGAGTTAGGATTTATCCACCATAGTATATCGCCTTAGGGAACGTCGGTGTTGTTTGTTAAGAAGAAGGACGACAGCTTGAGATTATGCAACAACTGCATACAGTTGAACAAGGTGACGGTGAAGAACAAATATCCACTTCCTCGCATCGACAATTTGTTTGACCAGTTGACATGTTTGTAGTGGTTCTCGAAGATTGATTTGTGATTTGGGTACCATCAGTTGAGAATTAGAACGGACATGGAAAAGACTGCATTTCACATTCAATATGGACACTACCAGTTTACAATCATGCCATTTGGGCTGACTAATGCCCCAACGATGTTCATGGATTTGATGCATCGAGTGTTGAGACAGTACTTGGACAGATTCATCATTGTGTTCATCGACGATATCTTGATCTATTCTAGGACTCGTGAGGAGTACGAGTAGCACCTCAGGTTGGTTTTGTAGACATTGAGAGAGCACTGATTATTCGCTAAGTTTCGTATGTGTGAGTTTTAGCTGACAGAGGTAAGATTTTTAGGTCACATTGTTGGGATCGATGGAGTATCAATGAACCCCGTTAAGGTCAGGGCAGTTAGCGATTGGCCTACACCGAGATCGGCATAAGATATCCTCGGTTTTCTGGGCTTGGCAGGTTACTGTCGACATTTTGTACAGGTCTTCTCGAGGATCGCAACACTGATGATGCAGTTGACGAAGAAAGATATCAGATTTCAGTGGAATGATGACTATGAGCAGGCGTTCAGGACATTAAAGGAACGATTGACTACCGCACTAGTTTTGGTTTTGCCCGAGTTAGGGAAGGGTTTTGAGGTGAACACTGATACTTTTAAGATCTGTTTGGGCTGTGTTCTGATGTAGGAGGGCAGAGTGATTTTCTACGCATCCCGATAGCTAAAAGATTCATGAGAAGAACTACCCTACTCATGACTTGGAATTGGCGGTAGTGGTTTTTACACTGAAGATTTGGCAACATTATCTTTACGGGGAGAGATTTGTTTTATTCGCTGACTGCAAGAGTTTGAAGTAACTCTTCACTCAGAAAGAGCTTAACATGCGACTGAGACGATTGCTTGAGTTCCTCAAGGACTATGACTTTTCATTGGAGTACCACTCGGGGAAGGCTAATGTGGTTGCAGACGCATTGAGCCGCAAAGGGGTTGACTCAGAAGTTGTTACCTGCCAGATGACGCACGATTACAGTTTACTCGAGGCAGTTGAGAGAATTTGTTTCGATGATGTTCTGATCGATACCAGAGTGATGATTTATGGATAGACTCAGACTCAGACAGTGTCAATACAGAGTGAACTTAAGGGTCAACAGGTAGATAAGCAGTATCAGAAGTTCTTAGAGCCAGCGCAGAGATCAGATCATCCAGATTGGAGTTCGTCGAAGACTCGTGCCTAAGATTTAGAGTACAACTGTGGATTCTATCAGTGGTTGAGCTACGCAATGAGATACTTCATGAGGCATACCGCTCACGTTTTACAGTTCATCCAAGCAAGACTAAGATGTACGGAGAGGTGCGTCATCTTTTCTGGTGGCCGGGGATGAAGACCGATGTTGCTGATTTCGTTCGAGGGTGTGACATTTGTTAGCGTGTTAAGGCTGAGCATCGCAGACCCGGGGGGTTATTACAGCCACTTCCCATTCTCTAGTGGAAGTGGGAGCACATTGCCATGGACTTCGTTAATGGGCCACCTCAATCTCGGTAAGGACATGATAACTTCTGTGTGGTTGTGGACAGATGACTAAGTCCGCACACTTGATATCGATCTCGACCACACATCGGGTAGATAGGTTAGCAAAGTTGTACGAGCGGGAGATAGTTCGACTTTACAGCGTACCATTATCGATCGTGTCTAACAGGGGGCCGCAGTTCACATTGTAGATTTGGCAGAGCATGTAGGTACAGTTTGGCACGAGGTTGAACCTCAGTACCACCTATCACCCACAGAATGATGGATAGTCAGAGTGTTTGATCCGGATCCTTGAGGATATGCTGAGGATGTGTGTGTTGGAGTACAGTGGATCCTCAGAAGAGTACCTTCATCTATGTGAGTTTGCTTATAATAACACTTATCAGGCCAGTATTGGCATGGCGCCATATGAGGCATTATACGGGAGGCTGTGCAAATCTCCATCTTATTAGGCAGAGCTCGAGGATGTGGTAGTGATTGGGGCGGAGATTGTGGTAGATCACACAGAGAAGATACGCTAGATCCGGTTGAAATTGAAGGGTGTGCAGGAGAGGCAGAAAAGGTATTATGACTTGTATCACGGGGAGTTAGAATACAAGGTCGGGGATTTTGTATATCTGAAAGTGTTTTCGTTGAAGGGTCACAAGAGGTTTAGATCAAGGGGAAACTCGCGTCGAGGTTCATTGGTTCGTTCAAAGTAGTGAAGCGGGTAGGCAAGGTCGCATATGAGCTAAAGTTGCCACCTTCGATGTCAGGGATTCATCATGTCTTTCATATATCGATACTGCGACTGGATAGGTCCAGGGAGGGCAGACGACCTATAATAGATTTAAGCCAGATAGACCTGAGGGAAGATATCACATACGACGAGTAACCTATCCAAATTTTAGACCACAAGGTCAAGACCCTGAGGAAGAAGGAGATCCCATTAGTCCTCGTCAAGTGGCAACACCACGGGGATGAGGAGCTGATGTGGGAGTTGAAGTTGTACATGCGCGAGTGTTTTCCTTAGATTTCGGTAAGTCTTTCCTTTAATTTCGTTTTAATTTCGAGGACGAAATTCTAGTTAGTTAGGAAGACTGTAATGACCCTAAAATTTAACCCGTGCCACGTGTCAATACAGGTTGTACGTGGGCCCCCTCCTATGGTACAATCATCAATTCTCGGACGTCGACACTGAGGTATGTTATATTTGTTCAATGTTTGTATTATATGTATAACCTTAACAATAATTTTGATGTCCTAAATGCATGAGGATGCTTCTGTGCGAGTGTTGGTTATGTGACGCGATATTTAGTGGTCCAGGGGACAAACTTAACTAAAAACACGGACAAAACACAAATTTATAAAATTATAGGTGCGTTGGCACGTAGTTGCGACCAAGTGGGCGTGACGGGCGAGTAGCAACGCGGTTCAAGTTCGATAACACCAAGGTGGAGTTGGAGATGACAAAGTGTAGAGCTCAAGTTACCTAATGAAGTCACATATGAAGTGTTGGAGTTTTTGGGACAACTGAAAAGAGGACCCTTGGATGCGTCTCAAGATGAGTGTGCATAAGTGGATGAGGAGATAGGTATAAAAACATAACACCCACTTTTTTCTCTCTCTTCCTCTTCCTTAACTTCTTCCCCAAGCAACCACCGAACTGGTGTGGCCGGAGTGGCACTAGAGGCGATGGTTTCGGATGATCCGAGGTAAGATTCTTGCTCTCCTCGTCGATCTTTACGCGTTGGTGCGTAATTTACTCGTTTTCGTCACGATGAGATTTAGACGCCACGTCGAAACTTCAAATTCTATCGAAGTTTTTGATGTCCCGACGATCCCCGCGATGATTAATATGTTATTTTCAAAGGTTGTGTTTGATTTAGGTAAGTTATTGGATTTTTGGTAAACTTTTGAGGAATTTTTAAGTGATTTTCGTTGAGGTTTTTGTTCGTAAAGATTGGTGATGAAATAAATGATGATGCTAATTGGTTGATTGTTGTTGTTGAGTGTTGATTTAAAGAAAAAAATTGCAGTTCGTTTGCTAGAACGAACAGTTCTGTTCGTTATGGGCTGGGTCAACTGGACCGAGCCTGACCCGGTTGAACTGGACCAAGTCCTGGCCTGACCCGGTTGGGCCAGCTTTGACCGGTTGGCAAGGCCAGGACCCAACTTGATCTGGTCGGACTAGACCCGACCCGGGACCCACCCACCCATTATTATATTAATAAATAATTATTTATTTAAATAATATATTAAATAGTATTTTAATTGAAATAAATTCTAGAAAATAGGAAAAACTCAAGAAAATTTTTGGAAAATTAGGGAAAATTATATTTTTTGTCCAATAAAGAGAAATTTGGGAATTTCTATGGAAAGTGAAGTATTCAGGGTTTTTACGAGATGTTATGTCAAAGTTTTTGCCTCGAAAAATGTGAAATTGGCAAATATAGCCAGAAATTTGGAAATTCATAGGAAAATGAAGAAAATTGATATAAATCGTATTATCAGGATTATTGTACACACAGGGACCATAAGGACATGCTGGAGTCCGTGTGAGTGCAGTTAGCTTGGATTGGAGGTAAATAAACTGGTGAGGAAAACTACAGTTATTTCTTGAGCTTTGAATTATTTATTGATATTGTTTCAATGCCATCTTTTCATTCCATTCTTATGAGTGGTCCTATGGCAAGTGTGTTAAGCGTGATCCTTGTAGAATTCTGGGCTCGCGGTGTATTATACCGGGGTTTATGGCTAGGGATACATGATTGGTTGTGATGACATATACGTGGTGAGAGTTCTCCACAGATTGCTGGGGACTCTGCACTCACGTAGGGGTCTTAGAGGAGATTTTGTCCTCAACTCTTAGCCTTTGAGGAGATTTTGTCATCGGCTCAACGAATTTGATTGGTCGGGACCACTTGTGCATTTCCCTTGTATTCCAGGACACTCAATTTTGATTACTTATTTATCTATCCATAGTCTTTATATATTCATGTGCTCCCTGTCCTTTTCTTTCTATTTGCATGAATTGACTGCTCATTTATTTAATTCAAAATGCTGTATTTATTATTGTTCCTGCTTGGTGTTACTTACCTGGGTTCGTCATTCTTGTGTTTGACCGAGTGCAAATCCGCAATCTAGTAAAGGAAAGGCCGTACAATTAGGTGATATATTTTGAGCGCTCTTCTGTTATAGGTGACTTTTTGGTGTATTAACTACTTATATTGTTTTGTACATAATATTATGGGTTGCGAGATTGTTTGGGATATGTATGACTTTGATAATAATCTCCTTTGATTCACATGATATATATGATATACGGGGTTTCCATGACCTAGGTTTTGTCCTAACTTGGAGCTTACGAAGTTGATTGATTAGTTGAGGTTAATTGCTTCCATTTGTTCCTTTGATAACTCGCTAATTAATTTATTTCACATCTAAATACTTGAGAATTAGTTGAACAGTAAGGAAAGGCTCACTGGCCTTACGTGACTCGGTGGGACTGGCTCGAGGGTTTGCACGAGTCCATGCTGGGCAACGCCAGATTCTAGGATTGTGGAATTTGGTGCCATCACAGCCTCTTTTTCGACAACCCTGATGCTGTTACTGCTGTCTTGGTACCGGTGGAACGGGTAAAGCCTGTTTGGCGGGAGGTGGCAAAGGAGCTCTGCTGTAGGTCTGTGTGGGTGCATGATAAGGTGTGTAGGGCACTGTTGTAATAGGGGCAACCTTTTGTGGATCTTTGTCTCCTCTCCTCTATCCCTTACCCCTGCGCCTTCGGTCGTAGTCTGAACCCTGACCATAACCTCTGCTGCTCTCTCCTTCTCCCTACCCAACTCATAGGTCTCCTGGGCGAGTGCTCTCTCGTCGATCTCCTGCAAAGTGCGGGCCTCGGTGCCAATGATGTGTCTGGCAAACTCTGGCCTCAGTACATCCCCAAAGTAAAAGGCGTCATGAGTGTCATCCTTCACTAAGTCTCCCGCGAACTACCTCATGTAGCCGTAGCGGTCGCGGTACATCATAACTGTTTCCCCCTCTGCTTGTCTCAAGCTCATGAACTTCTTATTCAACCTCTGTAACATCGATGCCAAAAAAGTACTGTCTGTTGAACTCCACCTTGAAGTCTACCCACGATGTGAAGCTACCTCGGCTCGATACTGTGGTCCTCCACCACACATCAACACCCTTATCCATGGTGTAGTAAAAAATAACTAGCTGAAGTCTATCCTTAATGTTCAATAGTAGATGCAGTTTCTCCTGCGATAGGATCCATTTCTCCATCTTCTCGTGGTCCCTCTCTCCAGAAAAACACGCCGGCCTGATTCTAATGAACTCCTTTACTAACTTGGCGTCCCTTGACAAGCCAGTGGTCTAAGATGTAGTGGGTGTGGGCGTGTATAGTACTGCCTTTGTTGCCGGTACTGTGACTATCGATAGTGCTGGTGGACGAGGTGTCGCGGGCTTTGCTGGTGGTGCTGGTACTTGTGCCTCTATGGTAGTAGTAGTGGCTAGTGCAGTGGGAGTCTCTGTGGTCAGGGGTGCCGTAGTAGTAGATGTGGTGATGGGGGTGGTTAGTGTAAATGACGTCATATGTGTCGATGTGTAGGCGATGAAGTTGGTGGTCTGTCGCTCCTGAGCGGCTATCCGGTCAGACATCCTCTAAAAATCCTCAACTAATCTGGTGGGAGGTTGGCTGCTACTAGCTATGATGTCTCTGGCCTCGTACGAATCTGCTGAAGGTCACCCAAGAGGGGGGTGAATTGGGTTACTGAGTAGTTATCGTCTTTTTAAAACTTTATGAGTAAATAACAATGATAATGCATACACCAACAATAAATATCTATGCTATGCAAGTGAATGGGGTAGAAGAAATGGAAATGAGACAAGCGATATATAGTGGTTCGATCTAACCGATCTATATCCACTACCTAACCTCCTCGGTTAGGATTTTGAACCCCCACTTATATTATCAATAAGTGTTACACCTTAAGCCAACTAGCCTAGTGAATGCCTAGCCTCAAATAGGTCTTTTACATGATGCCTTATCGCAATAAGGTCTTATACAACCACCTAGCTGTAACTAGGATTTTCCCACTTAGACCCACCTAGGATATTATCCCACCTAGCTGCAACTAGGATTTCCCTCTCAACGTAGATCCCACTAAGTCTTATAATCAAGATTTGAGTAATACAATGAAATACACTTTACAAAGTAAAGAGGTACCAAGTTCAAATACAAGCAAGCCTCCTAGAGCCTAACTACTCTAATGCATGCAAGTATAAAAACAATTGAGAAATGCAAATAGATAACTGATTTTATGCAAAACTCAAATATGAAACCGTTTCAAATAAGTTGATAAGAGCAAATCCGATTTCAAATCCAATGAATAAGAAGTTTGATGAAAATCAAGTTTAAGTGCAAACTCTTGTCCAAATCAGTCATAGAGTTTAATAAATCAAGTTTAAGTGTAAAACCCAAGAAAAGTGTATTCAATAACACAACAAGAAATTTCTCAAGTCAATCACACAAGAATATATAATTTAAGCACAAGAAAAACTAGGAAATTAATACTTTCTTACAACCCCAAGAAGATGACTTGAAAATCAATTTTGGAGAGGTTGTTGTACTCCTTAGAATGCCTCAAGAGTACTGGTTTTGATGTTGAATCAACAGCTTCAAAGTATGACTTAAAAATTCCAAGCTCCTCTTCTTGAAAAATTTGAGCACTTGTATTTTTCTTTGTTTTCAAAACCAAATTTTTGTGCTTGTGTGTTTAAGAGTGTTCTATATATTTATGGACCAGTTTATGACCGTTCTAGAGGATCCAAGGGCTGAGGTTCCATCAAAACTTCAAATTAAAGTGAATTTTTCATCTTTATAAAAAAGTTGTCAGGAATGCAATTAGCGCGCTAATGTTGAGACAGCGCGCTAACTCTACACTTAGCACGTTAATAATAGTATTAGTGCGCTAACTGCAGGGACCTCAAAATAATTAATTATGTCCCTTGTGTTAGCGACCCTTATTTGCGTCCGAGACCCTACCAACCCTCATATAACATATTATATATATTTGTTATGGGTCATTAAGCCTATTTGGATGGTCCGGATATTTTTACAAATCCTGAAAATGAAGAATCTCGGTTGCATAACATGCGAGGGGTTTTTTTGCAAATGTGCAATTTTCTTTTCAAAAAACATTTCAAAAACAAGTTTTTCTTTTTTCGAAAACTTCTATAATGATTTTCAAAGTACGATATGAACATAAACACATAGTTTAACATTGTTTAAACTTATAGACCGAGTCATGTATTAAGTTCCACTTAAAACTTCAAGTTATTACTTTACATTTGAAAATTCATTTGAAAGGCTCGATGTACATGAACTAATGCAATAGGCTTGCATAAATGAGCTTGTATACCTTACATCAATGTTACAACATATAGTTTTATATTTCGTCTTCATTCCTTTATGTATGCCGAATCTTGAACTTGAATGGCTTGAATACTTGAATACTTGTGATGTGATATTTTGCAACCTTTGATGAAACTGAAATACACTTGATAAACTTATTAGTATATTTTTACCTTGTTTGTTTCCATTAAAATCCCGGTCGGAGTTAGAGTAACTAACCACTTAGTCCAACAATCTCCCCCTTTTTGATGATAACAAACAATGTGAACTTGACAAGTATAAAACATAATACAAGTGTATGAACATCATATTCATGGTTATACAAAATTTATACTCTCTCAAGTTCAATACTCTTTCTCCCATGTTTGATACCATCAAAAAGTGGGGCATGTAAAATCATGATACCAGAAGAAAGGCTCCCCCGTTTTATGAAAATTGATACCAAATAAAGGCTCCCCTATCAATATGCATCATATTTAAGCTTAAGGAAATAATTGAAAACATAAGCTTCCCTTATCAACATGCATGTTCAAATTCATAATTCCAATATTTTTCATTTTGGGTACATGTCTCAAAAAAATTTAGATACCAACAAAAATTGGTATTAAGTCTCCCCTATCTATAATTCTCCTCCAAAAAATTTCTTATTCACACTATCTATAATTCTCCCCCCAAAAAAAACTCATACAGGAACTCGGTTTAGCATTTTGGGCCAGGGGGTATTAGCGCGCTAATTTCCAGACCTAGCGCGCTAATTTCTATCTAGAATTTCGGAAATAAAAATTTTGAATTTTTGACACACAACTCCGATTCACCTCAAACTACATGGACACTTCATTAACACCATATAAAGAGGATTAAAATATCTAAAACATGTGTAGAAGGTCCGATTCATGGGACATGTCTAAATCACGCCGTATTAATAGTTTTGGCCCAAAAATGTTTGGCTACATTGTATTCATTTATCATAGTCCTACACATAATGCATATGAAATGCAAGCATGACATCAAAAATAACAGTATACGCTTGCTATGTGTATGTGACTAATGCAAGACCTATCATGCTTAACTCCTATTCATAAATTATAATTTAAGCACATTCATGTTCCAAAGTAAATCTAATTCACTCTATGAATCATGGACTTTGGTACCCATACACCTTTGTGTTCTATAAAATGTGTATATACATTTTTTTCTACCCATGCTAGTTTACCTCTATTGGTCCTATTTAGGACACATTTGCCAACATTATGAGATCTATTGCATTTGAAACATCTCTTAGATTTGGCCAAAAGCTTTTCATAGCTCAATAGGCTTGCACTATAGCCTATACCTCTCTTGTTGAGTGCACGTTGTTGTGCTCCTAACATCATGTCAAATATTTTAGTACCACTTGTAAACTTGGTCACCGTAGTGGTCAAGTCCTCTACTTCTTTTGCTAAGCCATTTTTCTCATTTATTGCCAATTCAAAGTCATGTTGGAGATCATCAATAATCTCATTTTGAGATTCAATCTCACTAATGGCTTTGATCAAACTCTTTTTGAGTTGGTTGGTCTTTTTGACCTCCTTTTCTAATTCATTCATAAGGTCATGAACAGTAGACATATCATCCAATGCATTTACATCATCATGATTAAAAGAGATAGAGTCACTTACCTCACTCCTTGCCATAAGACAGAGGATAGCCTTCTCATTTTCTGACTCGGAGTCGGAGCTAGATGATGATGATGAGTCGTATTTCTTGATTCTTTTCATGTACTTGCATTCCGCTACTTTATGTCCCGGTTTGCTGCACTTATAGTAAATCATCTCGCGTGATTTGCTTACATTGTTTGCACCTTTATACTTCTTGTACTTGTCTCTTTTGTATGTTGCCTTCTTGAACTTTCTTGATAGCATGACCACTTCATGTTTAATGGAGTCACTCTCACTTGAACTTACATCATTTTCGGCCAGTGAGCAAGTAGCTTTCAAGGTATGCTCCTTCTTTGACTCTTGCTTGGTCATTCCACCAAGTGTTCTCAATCTCACACGGTCCTTTAGCTCAAATTCATGGACCGTCAACTCTCCACATAATGCGTCAAAAGTGTAATCACCAAGGTTTTGCGCCGATTGAATAGCGTACTTCTTCGCATCCCATTCCTTAGGTAAGCCTCCAAGGAACTTGTACACCGAGTTCTCTTGATCATAATGTTTACCAAGGTTTTTGATCTCATTCAAAAGCTTTGTGAACCTTGTAATTGCAGTGGCTATGTCTTCATGGGGCTCAACTCGAAAAATCTCATAATGTTCTTCAAGAATCCTCAATTTAGTGTTCTTGACATGTTGCGTCCCTTCATAATGCACTTCAAGTTGTTTCCACACTTCTTTGGCCGTTTGATAAGCGTTAACTCGGTTAAATTCATTCTCACTTAATGCACAAAACAAATGATTCACGGTTTGATCATTTGAGAGCTCAATCTTGATCTCCTCGGCGGTGTTTTCTTTCAAAGGCTTGTCCGGTGGAGTGTAGCCATTCTCAATTGCATTCCACAAAAATCTATTTTGAGCTCTAACGTAGAACTTCATCCTTACTTTCCAATAAACATTATTTGTCCCATCAACGTAAGGAGGCCTAATAGATGAGTTGCGTTCCCTAGGGCGAGCGAAATCAAATGATTGCACCCTTGCAAGAAAACACTCAAAGATACATTAGTAACACTTTGAGCAATAACCCGCTCTGATACCAAGTGAAGGTCACCCAAGAGGGGGGGTGAATTGGGTTACTAAGTAGTTATCGCCTTTTTAAAACTTTATGAGTAAATAACAATGATAATGTATACACCAACAATAAATATCTATGCTATGCAAGTGAATGGGGTAGAAGAAATGGAAATGAGACAAGTCATATATAGTGGTTCAATCCAACCGATCTACATCCACTACCTAACCTCCCTGATTAGGATTTTCAACCCCTACTTATATTATCAATAAGTGTTACATCCTAAGCCAACTAGACTAGTGAATGTCTAGCCACAACTAGGTCTTTTACACGATGCCTTATCATAATAAGGTCTTATACAACCACCTAGCCGCAACTAGGATTTTCCCACCTAGACCCACCTAGGATATTTTCCCACCTAGTCGCAACTAGAATTTCTCTCTTGATTTAGATCCCACTAAGTCTTACAATCAAGATTTGAGCAATAAAATGAAATACACTTTACAAAGTAAAGCGGTACCAAGTTCAAACACAAGCAAGCCTCCTAGAGCCTAACCACTCTAATGCATGCAAGTATGAAAACAATTGAGAAATGCAAATAGATAACTGATTTTATGCCAAACTCAAATATGAAACCGTTTCAAATAAGTTGATAAGAGCAAATTCGGTTTCAAATCAAATGAACAAGAAGTTTGATAAAAATTAAGTTTAAGTGCAAACTCATGTCCAAATCAGTCCTAGAGTTTAATAAATCAAGTTTAAATGTAAAACCTAAGACAAGTGTGTTCAATAATATAACAAGTAATTTCTCAAGTCAATCACACAAGAATATATAATTTAAGCACAAGAAAAACTAGGAAATTAAAACATTCTTACAACCCCAAGAAGATGACTTGAAAATCAGTTTTGGAGAGGTTGTTGTACTCCTTAGAATGCCTCAAGAGTACTGGTTTTAATGTTGAATCAACAACTTCAAAGTATGACTTGAAAACTCCAAGCTTCTCCTCTTGAAAAATTTGAGTACTTGTATTTTTCTTTATTTTCAAAACTAAATTTTTGTGCTTGTGTGTTTGAGAGTTTTCTATATATTTATAGACCAGTTTATGACCATTCTAGAGGATACAAGGGCTGAGAGTTCATCAAAAATTCAAATTAAAGTGAATTTTTTAGCTTTATAAAAAAGCTGTTAGGAATGCAATTAGCGCGCTAATGTTGAGACATAGCGTGCTAACTCTGCACTTAGCGTGCTAATAACAGTATTAGCGCGCTGACTGCAGGGACCTCAGAATAATTAATTATGTCCCTTGTGTTAGCGACCCTTATTCGCGTCTGGGACCATACCAACCCTCATATAACATATTATATATGTTTGTTATAGGTCTTTAAGCCTATTTGGGTGGTCTGGATGTTTTTACAAATCCCAAAAATAAAGAATCTAGGTTTCATAACATGCGATGGGCTTTTTTTGCAAATGTGCAGTTTTCTTTTCAAAAAACATTTTAAAAACAAGTTTTTCTTTTTCGAAAACTTCCATAATGATTTTCAAAGTACGATATGAATATATAAACACATAGTTTAACAATGTTTAAACTTATAGATTGAGTCATGTATTAAGTTCCACTTAAATCTTCAAGTTATCACTTGACATTTGAAAATTCATTTGAAAGGCTCGATGTGCATGAACTAATTCAATAGGCTTGCATAAATGAGCTTGTATACCTTACATCAATCTTACAATACATAGTTTGATCTTTCGTCTTCATTCCTTTATGTATGCCAAATCTTGGACTTGAATGGCTTGAATAGTCGAATACTTGTGATGTGATGTTTTGCAACCTTTGACGAAACTGAAATACACTTGATAAACTTGTTAATATATTTTCACCTTGTTTGTTTCCATCAAAATCCCGGTCGGAGTTAGAGTAACTAACCACTTAGTCCAACATCCGCTATCGGTGTCTGCAGGTTGACATCGTACGCGAATCAGCTACTACATGTATATAAAGAAAGACACCCGACTCACTTTCACTCAATTCCTAACAAAATACTTCATAGGCAAGGATCATCTGGTTTCCACTTCTAAGGTTTGTATTTTATGCGGGTTCCTTTCTTTTTATCTGTCCTTAAGTTTCTAATAACCGGGTTGTCATACCAATTGTGACGACCCCTCTCTTAATCTAGGGCACGACTCGACCTAATTTCATAATTAAGCCATAATCCTAGCTTCATAGGACTTAACAATGTATTAGTCTGCCTTACAACCCCTTTCATCTCGTTTCTCGTGTCCTATTCAATTTATGACATTTAGTGCTAATTAAACCTTTTATTAACATGGTTAATTACTAGTAAAAGTCTTAGTTATTCAAATATGCGAAAGCTTAATAAAATGTGTGGAAAAAAACTAGAATTTTATGCGGAAGTCAATTACATTAATCATAAGTGTGGAAAACCAGGAAATGACATCACATATATAAGTTAATCTCAAAATACAATAAAGTCGTCTAAGTCAGGTTAGGGAACTAACGCTCAACCCAAATGTGTAAGAAAGACATATATAACATATACATACAAAATATCAAAAGAAGACCTACAGTCTATTGCCGTGCCGCGCCGCTTACTCAGAGATAATCACCGATCTTCTCCATACCTAGCCTGCGGGTAGTCGGCTCTACACCCACCATCATAAAAAAGACGGTGAGTACAAGAAACAAATAGTAATCCTTGATGACAAGTTTAAATTGCATTTCCAAATATAATCGACTGGTACTTAAAAGCATATAACTAGGAAAGCTGGAAAATAAACCATATGCAAATAAATACTAGAGTTAAACAAGTGAAACTGACACTAAGCTAAGTAGTGGTGAATTAGGTTTGGTCGGCAGTGAACCGCGTCACTTCGACTCCATAATCTTAAATCACAAGGGACTCTAACCTAAGTGTTGCCAGGGACTTTAACCTCAATGTGTAGACCACCTAACGGACTCTAACATCGAGTGTCATACAATGTCAAGTAACTTGTACCGACATCCCCAGGGACTCTAACCCTGTGAGTCGTGCACACCTCGACCGAGTACGGGACCTAATTGCAAAGTCTACTTTTTTTATTTTCAAGAAAGACCAAGTATAAAATTTTAAGGCATAGGCAAGTCTAATACCTTAACAAATATGGAGTACAAGTCCATTTGAACATTATATGTATATACTAGCCTAATAGCATACTATTTATCATTTGATTAATCATTTTAAACAAGGAATAAGCATGGTGCAAGGATAGAATTAATGAATATAATAAGGAAAAGGATACCATGAAATCAATTTCAATAAATAAGAACATTAACAATGTATCTCATGATATAAGAATACAAACATGTATACACTCAAGAAGACTACACAATAACAACAATTTATGGAATTAAAATGCGATGTAAAGTTATCAATGGGTATACTCACAATTCACATCAATTCCTAGTCAATCTGGCCTCCCGACACCCCAACTCGTGCACCCGAACTCCCGATCCCTTTAGCTACTAAAGTTCATTTTATATCATTTTAATTGATTTAAAGCCACATTAAGTGGATTTATAATATTAAACCAAAATTTAGAACTTTATTTTAAATTTCCAGTTCAGGCACATTTTTTGAGTTATATTGGGGTACCAAATGTCTAAAAAGTCCCAAACACCAATTTTCTATCTTTTTCCCAATTTCTTATATTTTTTAGAATTCTTCCATAAATCTCTAGCTAATTTCTATAATTTTTCTATATATAAGTATATATACATATATATTTATTTTTTTAAACTATTTTTTTAATGTGTGTCCCCTGAACGGGATGCAATCGGGTTCTACCCAGTCTAGCCCAATCGGGCTGGCTTGGCCCAGTCCAGGGACTGTACGTATGTGCGTCCCTCCCCCAAATTGGCACTGTTCATCTTCTTCCTTTTTATTATTATGTTTTCTTTCAAGTTATGTAAACACCACTAATTTTTGAAATTTAAGGCTATCCCAAGTGATTTTTGATGAGGAATCCAAACATGAAATTAGATTTCAAAAACAACATCATTTAATAGCTCGAAAATCCTCAAAACAAAAATCACTATAAAATCCCAATTTTTGGCCAAACTTACAAAAATCCGAAAATGAAACTTGAGAATGGAAATCAAAGCTTATAAATACTTCAACAAAAGTGCTTGGATGCGATTAAAATAGAACCCCTTTGATTTGAGCTATAAAATCATGAAATTGAATGCATGAAAATGGATAAAACCTTATCCAAAATTGTAGCTATTGAATGGTGTTTTGATCCTCCAGTTCTTGGTGCTAAGAACCTTCTATTAGATCCTAAATTTCTAGCCAAGCAGAGTTTCTCCAGCTCTAGATTTTCAGTTTATAAAACTATGAATGTAATGCAAAGTTTGAGAAGACAATGGTATATATATAGTGAGGTTTTAATCTAGGTGTGCACTCCAATGATCCAATGTTGATCCAAGGGCTTCAATTGATGATTCCTACACTCACTAATTTTTCCAGCCATGTGACACACATTCATGACACAACAACATGGGAGTGTTTGCTAGTGTATATTCAGAGGTAAGTCCAAGTGTTAAAGATTTTTAAACTAAACTATAGGACTTTGATTTGATTCACATTAATAATTATAACCATAGGCTTATAAATAAATTCCTTAAGTCATAAGAATATTCTATAAATTCATATTAAAATTAGACAAGACTCACCAAAGTACCAACTACCCGATTCCCAGCTTGCACGTAACTCGAGGTGCATCCTCGCTCCCGTCTTGACGCCTACATTGTACAAACTAACTTAATAAGTTTACACATTATATTACACTAGACATATAATTAATACAAAAATACAATATAGCTCGACCACGTGCTTCGGTCGATGTGCGTATCATGGTGTGGGTCCCACGTGATGGGTCGGTGATCCTGATTAAGGAAATCAAACCAAGGTTAGAGATTTGGGCCATGACAAACACTTATAGCGGCATGTGGCTTTTTGCCCATAAAAAAGAAGAGTCTGCGCTCTGACTATATGCTAAGTTTAGCAAGTGTGATATTTGGCTTGCAGAGATCACGTTTTTGGGGCAGCAGGGATTACAGTAGATCCTGCCAAGATTTAGGCGACTATGGATTGGTCAACATCGACGTCGGTGATAGAGATCAGGAGTTTTATGGGGCTAGCAGGTTACTATCGCTGGTTTGTGAAGGATTTCTCGAAGATCGCTTCACTGATTACTAGGCTGACATAAAAAGACATCGTGTTTGAGTGGACTGAGAAGCGTGAGAGTGCATTTGTGCAGTTAAAGAGATTGTTAACTAACGCACCAGTGTTGATATCGCTAGAGGCTGGACAGAGATTCCTAGTATCTGTAGATGCTTCTTATACGAGTCTTTCCTACGTGTTGATGCAGGGCACATGAGTTTTAGCTTATGTTTCGAGACAACTGAAGATACATGAGAAAAACTGTCCTACACACGATATGGAGTTAGCGACGATTGTACTTACGCTGAAATTGTGGAGACATCATGTGTATGGAAAGAGATTCACACTCTTCACTGATCACAAGACTCTCAAATGTCTCTTCACACAGAAAGAGCTAAATATGAGACAATGTAGGTGGTTAGAGTTCTTAAAAGACTATGACTTTTCCTTAGAGTATCACCCAGGAAAAGTGAACTTAGTCGCAGATGCTGAGTAGGAGACTAACCAGAGTTGCTGAGTTTGTCAGATGTCATATGACGCATGAGTACAGTCTACTCGAGGCAGTGACGATGGTGTGTCAGTCAGATGTTTCTACAGATACACAAGTTATAATTTGTGTATAGATAAGATTACAAACTGTGTTTACACAAAAAGTGTCAGAGGACCGACATGTTGTACCAGCGATTAAGCGAGTTAGCGCAAAGTTCAAATTGTGTTGACTGGGTAGAGATGTCGGATCAGTGTCTGAAATACAGAGCCAGATTGTGAATACCTAAGGTGATAGAGCTGAAAGATGAGATTCTTTAGGATTCACATCGTTCCAGATTCACCGTTCGTCTAGGTAGGACCTAGATGTACCATGATATGTAGAGGCACTTTTGGTGGCCCGGGATGAAAGCAGATGTGTTAGAATTCATCAGGAACTGTGGGATTTGCTAGTAGGTGAAGGTTGAGCATTGTAGACCTGGAGGACTACTACAACCACTTCCCATTCCGTGATGGAAATGGGAAGACATCGCCATGGACTTTGTTAGGGGACTATTAAGGACCACTAGGATACATGATTCCATTTGGGTGATAATTTACAGGCTGACTAAGTTTACTCATTTCATGCCGGTTGCGGCACACTACACATTTGACCATCTGAGCGTAATGTTTGAGAGAGAGATCATGATGCTGCACAGGGTACCATTGACAATCACGCCAGATAGAAATGCTACGTATACGTCCAAGATATGGCAGAGTATGCAGGAGCTGTATGGTACTCAGTTACAGTTCAACACAACTTTCTATCCTTAGACTAACGAACAGATTGAGAGATTGATTTAGGTCCTCGAGGACATGTTGCGGGCTTGTGTGTTAGAGTTTGGCAAATCTTGGGAGAAGTACATACTGTTGTGTGAGTTTGCATACAATAACAGTTATCAGGCTAGTATCGAAATGGCGCCATTTGAGGCTTTATATAACAAAACGTGTTGT
Organism: Stephania japonica; assembly: GCA_039657345.1. NCBI lineage: Eukaryota > Viridiplantae > Streptophyta > Magnoliopsida > Ranunculales > Menispermaceae > Stephania > Stephania japonica. Next base: position 43,267,976 of record CM077559.1, read on the forward strand.
TGTCGTCGTGTTGGGCTGTGCCATAGGACCGAGAGTTAGTATGGCTTGAGATTGTTTTTGACCACATAAATTCGTCTAAAACTTAAGGGAGCCCAAGAAAGACAAAACAAGCATGCAAACTAGTATCTAAATGATCTCACATACCGAGAGGGGGCCTACGTCTATTTAAAAGTTTCCCCTCGTAAGGGTCTTCAGAGATTTAGGGTGAAAAACAAGCTTGCACCGAGGTTCATCGGGCCTTTTAGGATTAGGAAACGGGTCAGAAAGGTTGCATACGAGTTAGAGCTTCCTTAGCAGATGTCAAGCGTTCATTCGGTCTTTCATATTTCGATGCTTCGACTTGCTAAGTCGAAAGCAGGCGCACAATTGACGGTTGACATGAGTCAGATTGACCTGAGCGAGGATATTTCATATGAGGAATAACCTATCCAGATTTTGGATTGAAAGGTATAATAGTTGAGGAGCAAGTCTATCCTGAAGGTACTCATCAAGTGGCAGTTCCATAGCGACTCGAAACACATTTGGAAGTGGGAAGACTACATGCGAGATCGGTTTATGTACATTTTAGAGTCAGGTATAACCCTAACTTGAGTTTAATTTTGAGGAAAAAATTTCCATTTTGTTGGGAATATTTGTCACAACTTGAATTTCTAAACCTTGTTTAATTCCTTAATTAGGATCATCGACCCATGATGTGGGACCCGCATGAGATATGCACACCGACTGAGGCATGTGGCCGAGGTATATTTTATATTTATTTTGATACTTTCATAGTGTTATGTATGTGTGCAAACTTATTAAGTTCGTAATGCAGTTATAGGCGTCGAGACGTGAACGGGGACGCACCTCGAGTTCCGTACGAGTCGTGGGACCGGGTAGCTAGCTATATGGTAAGTCTCAATTCATTTTAATAAGGTTTAAGTGACTCATTGCATAGCCTATAGTATGTGTATTAATGTGAATCAAATTGGAAGCCCTATAGTTATAGTATGAATTGACATCACATAGATGTACCTCGAGATGCACACCAGCACACACTCCCATGCAACTCAAGTCAACTAAGTGAGTCACTTCGCTGAAAATTAGTGGATTTAGTGGATGGATGGAGTAGATTGAACCCTTAGATTGCATGGAGAAAAGAGCATATACACTTGATGAATAGCCAAAGTATATATACAACACTTCTTTGGTTTTTCTCATTTGCATGCCTTTGCAAACTAAAAATCCAATGCTAGAGCTCATCAGATCTAGACCAAAGAGAAGGAGAAATTTAACAAATAGGAAAGGTCTTCAAGGATAAAAAATAAGCCAACCCTAGGTAAGATTTCAATCAGTTTAATACATTCTGTAAGGATGTATTTGAAGTTAATGATGGGGTTTCACTTTTCAAGCCAAAATTGGTGTCTTGTAAGATAACTTTGATCAATATAAAGTTACAAATTTATCCACAAGTCCTGATTTTTGAAACTGAAGGTTTTTGGAAAATTGTGGTTTGTTTGATGAAACTGAAAAATGAATTTTTGAGTTATAAAACGAGTTTGTTTTTGAAATTGAAAGTTAATTTGGTTTCCTTGAAGTTTGCTAATAATCCAACTACCAAGAAATTCAAAAATCAGTTTTCTTTTCACAAAGTTTTGAGTTTTGGCATTTTTCCCCATTTTCCCATTTTTGATGAAAATGCATGCATGAATCCCTAATTTTTTGTGAATGAATGATGATAATCGAAGTGCCTACTGTTTTAATGGATATGGAGGATGTGTGGAATCCAAACATCCAGTGTGTGTGCAGGGTGACCTTAATAGCAGGATTTTTCCTGCAACCCTCTCTAGCCTAAACCTACACCGACCAACCTAAACTCATTTTAATACAAGTCTAAACTCACAAGGAGCATAGGGAAGTGTTTCAGGAGTCCAGGTGCGAAGTTTGGGTGTCGGAAGGTCAGAATAGCTAGGAACTTTGCGTGAACATGCGAGTAACCCCGTTGAGAATTGTCTTTGCATTTTATTTTATTTATGATTCATTGTTGGTCTATTTAGACCTTATTAGGCCTTGCAATCTTTTATCATGACTTGTGATTGTTATTCCTCAAATGTTGAGCCTTGTTGTCATGAAATCTTATTGACTTATGCTCGTTGAATTCTTTCCTATGCCATGTCTTTCCTTACTGTTTTATTGATTATTGGCTTACAAATAGCATGCTATTAGGTAGTTACTTTTGATGTATAATGTGGATTTGTTCTCTTGATTTGCATGCTTTGCATAGTACTTAAACTTAGCTCACATTCTAAGCCACAAGTCTTTATTGATAACAAAAATAGTTTTAGAATATAGGGTCCATTGCACCAAATAGAGATGAGCGTCACACGGGGTCATTAGACCTCGGGGATGTCGACACTCTCCATTACACTCGACAACACACGTAGTAATGAATCGGGTTGGTCGGCAAGAAATGACATATATAAATACTTTTGAGGCGTTTGAGAGAGCTCATGCCCTACTATAGTAGAATGAGACAGATGTGATGTAACTCACGGCCGACCGGACCTAGATCATTACAACTTAGCCCGTGTCAGTTTCTTTTGATTATCTACGGTATTTTCCAACATATGTTTGTTACAACATTCTTGGCTATTTGTCATGCTTTTAAATACTACTCTTTTGGATTTTGGAAATGTGAATGCATGCATCATCGGGAGTTCCTATTTATTTTTGTACTCACCAAACTTTTTATGATGGTGGGTGCAGATTTGTTAAGTAGTTGGCCTAGCAAGGAGAAAATTGACGACTACCTCTGAGCCTCGAACGTGATACAGTCCAAACTTATAGGTTTTTGATGTTTTGCATTATTATTATTATTATTATTATGTCTTTTGATATTGTTGAGTTGTATATTGGGTTGAGCGATAGTTCCCCAATTTTTTATGACTTTCACATTGTTTATATTCGCCACTTCGTTATATATATATCATGTGATAGTTATTTCCTGGTTCCTACACTTAAGATTTATTCTATTACTTCCATATAAACTTTTAAGACTTCCGCTAATTTCATAAATTCATTAAAAGATTTAATTAACTCTGAAAATTCAATAACAGTGTAACAAGGGTAATGCTTATCCTGAACACGTGTAATTATGGGAATAAGTAGTAAAGGCTGACTAATACGTAATTAGGTCATATGTGGCGGTGATTATGGCTTAATTACGGTATAAGGCCGAGCGGTGCCCTAGATTAAGGAACGGGTCATCACATCTCAAGCTAGAAAGTATTACATTAAGGTGTAAAACTCTCAACAAAACTTAGATCTTGTATAAATTTGATGGAAAACTTGTATAATCTTGGATTTGTGTTGATTCTTATGATTTTTAACTGGATTTGGAAGGATATCATGGTTTCAATGTTTTTCTCCATGGTTTTATGGGTTGTACACATGGATTTGGTGTAGTTTGGTTGTTTTTGGTTCAAAATGGGAAATAATACATGTTTCATGGTTTGATACTTGTTTAATCTGAGATTTGTGGTGTTTATCATTGGAGAATTGATTCTTGAACACAATTTAATCGATTAGTTGAGTTCTTAAATCAAATGTTAGTTTTTTCTAAGTTTTGGTGAAACAATTATTGGATTTGAAATCATAATGGGTTTGTATAAATCAGATGATTTATCAATGGGAAATGAGTTTTGAGACCCAATACATAAGATTTTTGGTTGCAGAAATATCTGGGAGGGTCTGGAAATGATCGGATGATCGCAAAAAGGTCAGACGGAGGCCGGGGAGGCGGTTGGCCCGCACGATGCTCTCCTGGTGCCATGCAGGTCATCCGCTCACGTTGCTGTGACCAGAGGCTGACCTTTCCAAGCGGCGTGGTCATGCCACAAGGGTTGAACCCCACGATGTCTCCCAAAATGCCACCGATTATTTTTTTTATTGAAATAAGTGGTTTTATTGGATTTTTGTGCGAATTTTGGGTGACCATAACTTCTTCATTTTAACTCCGATTTTGATGTTCTAAACCCTGTTTGAAAGCTCATAGAGTGCTTAACAACAAAAATTTGATAAAACATTTAAACTAAGACACTAAATAATTGAAAAGTTAATTAAATATAATGAGTATAGTTTGACGTAGAAACTTATTTAGTGTATAAATTGTAGATACTCGAGGAATGCCATAAAAGACTTCTCAAGGTATGGATTTAATTGGGGTTTGGTATATTATCAATCATGCCATGCTATTAGGCGTACTAGTTCATAGTAGAGAATGTTCATATCTTGATTGGATTCCTCTTGTGAATGAATTCTTGGAATTACTTGTCCTATTTTGAGCTTTTGTTTACTATATACATGAATGCCTGTGGTATGAATATTGTTATATAATGCAATGATTTAGGATTAGGCTGGCAGACACCGATATCAATTGCCACTATATTTCTACGTTCGAGGTGCTCTAACATCATTGTAATAGACTAATGTGCGCATGTCTCTATGCAACGACGATTAGATGCCGGTTCTAAATAAAGGGCGTGTTATAATGTTGTACTAATGGATCCATGTGCACATGTATCTAGGCGATGGCGGTTATGAACTGGGCCAAGGAATGTTCAGATTTTCACTCATTCTACTCTAAGGCATTTGTGGGTCGTTGTATCTTCTTGATGTTTATTCTATCATGTGGGGCATGTTCTTCCGTTCATTTTGTATGGTATATTATGCTTGTTATTGTATCAATGATGCCCTTATGATAGTAGGATTCCTTAAATGACTTAATCATACTAGTTATTATTCATTGAATATTACTTGGATGATTGATGGTAGAGCGGATTCCGCTTTAGTGAGCCCGTTGAAATTTTTCTCACCCCACTTCTCCCATCCAGGTACCTCAGTTGCAACTAAGGACAAGGGAAAGTGTAATGATTGCCTAGGCGTTCTCCTTGTGATTGAATGTTGAACTTATTATCTATTATGTTTTAATTATTGAATTGTATTAAATAGGGGTTGTTTATGGCTAGACTTTGTGAAACCCAAGGACTTGTTTAAGTCACGTGTAAGACACTCTACTTTTGTTTTCGCACCTAATAGACTTAGTAGACTTTATTTCGCACCTTATCAATGTCTAAGTTGTCCATTATAGAATAGTCTTACTGTAATTCGCAGGTTAAGGCTTACTAGATCATAGCTAGACTTGTTGGGTCATCTCGAGGGGTTTGGCTATAGTCTGAACTAGGTGGCCCTGGTCCACGGGAGTTGGGTCGTTACATGGAATGAGTGATAGGCCGTGAAACAATTGTAATGGCATTACAAAACAATTATATCTTGATGTTATTAGCGTGGTTCTTGAGGATTAAATAATGGTTTAAGATTGAGACTTGTAGACTTGATGAAAAATTGATCTTTAATTCATTTTGAAATTATATTGTGAACTATTGTGGAGATGTGAGTCCTTTTAGGCCTTCTCCCAAAGCTGTTGTTTATTAGCAACCAATTTTCACTGGAGACTTTGCCGAGATTTTTTATTAAATATGAAAATTTTAATAGAATGATTTCCTAAAATGCTTCACATCTGAAGATTAAGACATGAAATATGGCTTGAGGATTGTCACGTATAATGAGGATTTAGATAATTGAAATCGTTAATGAGTTTATTTAGGAGAATAAAACTTTGAATTTAACAATGAGGATAAACACATATATTAAGGATTACAAAAATTTTTGTTTTAAATTGAATAAATCAAGGAGTTTAGAGGCTAACTAAATTATCAAAGGATTTGGGATAATCTAGCCCTATTAGATGCTCTGATGACAAGGGGCTTGACAGTCACCGTGTAATGAAGAGGCAGAAGATTGTTGAGCCATTTTTGCATTAAAAAAATAAACAAGAATTTTGAAACATCGAGAAAGATGAACACAAAATGGCACTGGTTCTTCTCCTCAACTAAAAGTAGCTTATGCAACCACTCATGTAATAGTAGCCATCTCTTGGTTGTCTTCGGGTCTCATACTCCATAGAAATAACTTGGCTAAAACTTGATGAAGTTCTTAACCCTCTTGGCCTCAGCTGACATCGTACTGCCTGATGTTGATGCCACGACTGGCTGCTCTGTCGTAGCTGGTGTGACGACCGTGGTCTCAGATGGTACCGCCACTAGCGCAACTCTCTCTGCCAGTGTCTAAGAGATCATCGCCTGAATAAGCATTTGTGGTGTAGTAGTGGATACAACTGCCTACCTAGTTTATGCAGCCAATGCATTCGTAGGAGCTAGCATAGCTACCGACTGAGCTCGCATCATATCCATAATCAACATGAATCCCTCATCCACAGTCCACGCTAATGACTGAATAGTCTGCTTGTCTCTAGTCGAGTCATTGGTATCCCGACCTCGGGCTGAGAGGTAATAGGAGGCTACTCATCCATCGGTAATCTACATCGAATAATATGCATTAAATCAACCTCAATATATATACGTGTATCGTATGTAATATACAATTAAAATCATGACACGTATTTAACCTCCAACTCAAGCCATAGGTTCCATAAACCTAGGCTTTGATACCAAAATGTAGCGGCCCCAAATCGCGAGGCCTGTCATAAGTGCCAACGAGGGCCCAAAACTGGCCACGTGCTGGCCAGTTGTGTCCCACACATAACTAATCCATAAATCATCATTTAAGACCTAAAATGTTAATCAATTATAGTTCATATTCATCACTGGACTCAAAACATTTATTAAATCATCGTTAGATCATCAAGTTTAAGCAGAAGGCATATAGACATGGTTAATAAAATAAAAACCTCAATACCACGTTATGAGAGCATTTGCCTAATGTGGAAAACTCGTGAACATCGCATGTATATATATATATATATATAAAGTGATCCAAACCTCAAAATGTCAATATACATGCCCAAAAGTATCTCACATAGTCCCAACCCAACTGAAAATGAATAAATATAAGCAAATGTACGATAGGGGCTTGTCTGTCTAGAATCACAAGTAATCAATGAGCTTTCCGTTACCCTGACTCGTACTAGGATCTGCGCTTAGCCATCACAACAAAATAGATGACGAGTCCAGAGTGAGTATTCCCAAGAAAATTCAATGAGTAACTATGAAATAGATACATGAATTTATAAAGCTATTAAATAAACATGTGGAAAAATAAACAAGCAACTGTGATCATCGAATGAATAAATAATAGAAAAGCTCAAAGTGTGTGTCTATAACCTAAGTCAGACTAGCACAATACTTCGGACTACACCACGAGCATTGCCAGCAAGTACCATTTTACCATGGCTAACCTCCGGGTCCTCTTGATGGTTGGCGTGAGACCTACGGCGCACCGACATGTGCTTTTGTCATGATACTCTGGTCGAACTATTCACCGAGACCCTGGCAACATGTGCTATGGTCTAAAAAGACATACATACAAGAATAGCACGATGAGGGAACACCCTATTAACCGTCTATATAACCACAATAGGAAAGGAATAATTGAGTAAATAGACTGGAAAGCAATAAAAAAAGAGTAGTAAATACTCAAAAGAATTTCAATTAGGATACTATACACCTCAAACCGCGCTCCACTAACTCAAAAATGATCCCCACATGCCTTCAATTGCGTGCCCAATTACCTATCAGTTAATTACAAATACTTAGTATCCGGTAATATATTAATTCCCCAATCCTTAGGATTTCCAATTTCATATTACTATGCTATTCCTATCATATTAATTAACATTATACCCGGCATTGATCCCAGGGATAGACCCCCAAATTAGCAAACCAAAAAAGCAAGTTTTAATTTTTTTTTAAACTCACTCCATGATGCCACATCATTGTTGGGGTCGTGGGATTTACTCCAAAGGTGCCGCTGAAGGCGCCAGCCCTGTACTCAGGTTTTTTTGGGTTTTTCGAAGCCCTGGCTCCGTCTTCGCGATACGATTTGGATCCAACCTCATTTGGTTGACCAAAACCACCGTAAGATATGTTGAAACCACAACAATACTCGTCCAAATTCGATAATCCCGATAATTCTAACAAAAATGGCAACAATTCAACTAACAATCACAACGAAAACTCTAACCAAAACACCATTGTTGCTCCAAATCAAACCCTAAATCCATGGCAACCTTTCCAAAAATTAGGAATATTGGCTCGCTCAACAAAACTTGCGTCAAAATTGATGAAAACCCAAAAGATAAAGAATTGCGCGAAGAGTACAGATCTAACCTTAGTTCGTTAATTTCACGTCGTATGATCCTTCAAAAGATCTCCCAAAACTCACAAAATTCTCCTCAAGAGTTCCAATTTTCAGATTTTAGGATAGATGAGAGAGCAAAGGTGGTGAGTTGATGAAAATTTTTACTATTTGTAGTCTAAAGTTGATCTAATGTATGTGGTGATCTCAAGGCTTTATCCAAATGATCCTAGTGTGGTCAATAAGTCCTTTAAATGTGACTTGAATTGATGACTTGGTCACTTGGCCTTATCATTTATGAACACAATTGATTGGCCTCTTGAGCGTTTAGATACCCGGTCCCACACTAAAACTCGTGCCATTCGCGCACAACAACGGTCCTAACTGACTAAATGCCATTTAATATTAATTATTTAATGCATTTTAATCATTAATCATGTGTATTATTACCTAACCAAGTGTACTGTCATTTGCCTACCTGGTACTCGCGTCTACATGTTAATCAAGGCGAATGTCTGTCACACTATCTCGCATGATAAATAACAATATAAATACACACATTGCAATGCAAACTAACATAATTAAACACGTACATCGCAAATTAGGCAAACAATAAACAAAAAAAATCTATTTACCTTATTCGGGTGCGCCCTGGCCTAGTTGCGGGGTCCACGAGCCTTTGAACTAGCATTCATGTATGCTAACACGTCATAATAATGGCAAAATTAGGATTGGATCATTACAAATATCATGACACTCTTCAATTATTGTAATCTTAGAGTCAAATTATGAAGGGAGAGCACGAAGAGTACAATGTACTAATTGCTCATCAAAATATATTTCTCCAAGTTGAAAAGCTTGATTAGCAATATCTCATAGTCGACCATTAAAAGAGGCAATATCTTCATCATCTTTCATCTCAAAAAGATCAAGCATAAAACTCAATTGTTGTAACTTGAAAAATTTAACAGAATTCATACCTTCAAAGATAGTTTTCAGAACTTCCCATGCTTGTTTTGCAGTAGTGCAATTAGCAATAACTTTGAAACGTTAAGCATCAACAACACTAAATATTGCAACGATTGCCTTATGATTGACAACCTTCTCATTCTTTTCAGTGTCATTCCACAACGATGCAAGTTTTGTAACAACATTACCATCATTATTTGGTTGTATTGGAGCACCATACTATCTTTCTAGTAATTCTTCAACAAGGTCAACAATGGTAGAGACGAAGTGAACCATACGAACCTTCCAGTAGGCATAGTTGGTTTCTTCCAACAATAGTGGTATGTTATCGATACACCTTCTCATCCTTCACCAGTTCGTTGTCATAACAATTCATTAATCGATCCTGTAATGACCCTAAAATCTAACTCGTGCCACGTGTCATTTTAGGTTGTACGTGGACCTTTTGCCATGATGTATGGAAACAATTCTCAGTTGTCAACATCGAGGAATCCTATTGTTGGTTGGTGTTTGTATTATTATTCTATTTACCTAAATTCAGGTTCCAATATTCCAAACGTGTGAGGGAGTTTTAGTGTAAGCATTGATGCGGAGAAACACTGACAAAATACATTTAATTATAATAATCAAATGTTGTGTAAAATGTTTGATGTTTGGTAGGTTCGTGGGTACACGACAGTGCGAGTCGTGGTGCGAACGGGGGTTCAAAAATGCTTATGGAATTGTGTGCATGGGGGAGTGTCCTCAAGTGAGTGTTGTATGTTGTGTTAGGTGGGCAGGGGAGGTGTGTTAGATTTTTGGCTAGATGGAAGAAGAGCAGCTGAATCGTTATCAAGATACGTGCGTACGCGATGATAAAAGAGATATATATATATATATATAAAAGTTTACTTTTCTCTTTCATCATTTTTCATTTCTTCTTCGTGAGAACGCGATAACGAAGCTCGGGTGGAATTCTCGTTAGGAATCAAGCTCGAAATGATACCAAAACGCGACCAAACTTGAAAACTAAGGTAATATCTCTACTCGCGAGATGCTCATCGTTTTGACAGGTCTTTTAAGGTTTTTCGTCTTGGTATTTTTGGATGTTGAATTTGAAAGCTGGGTTTTCAAGTGTTTTGAACGTTAATATGGACTAATTGATCAGTATAGAGCACAACCGTGCAGTTGGTTTGGGTGTTTGGATGAGTTATATATTTTTTGGGAAATTATTGTAATTTTTGAATTAATTTTCACACTGTGGTTATAGACCACTATTTTGGTCGATATGAATACTGAAATAGATGTATTTGAGCATCCCTATAAGTTTGGAATAGGCTCGGAATGCAGCGAAGCGAGCCGGGGTATCGAAAAACCTCGGGATGATTTCAGGAACTTGCATCGCGAGGGACGTCGTAAGCCATTCGTAAGCCATTTCACCCACGACGTCGATCACGATGTCCAGACCAGAGAGGCTGATGAACTCATACTTTAGATGACGCCGCCATGCAATTTAGTCCACGACGCTACTCACAGCGTGAACGATTTCATCAGACCAGTTTTTCATTTTTTTGAAAATTCGGGGATCTTTCGAGTACTTAAATGGGTTCTAGTAAGGACCAATACTCGAATAATTGACCCAATTAAGTAAATGAATAAAATTGTGAAAAATGGGATAGTTGAGGGATAAATGATGGATTTTTGTTAACTGGGATTGTAGGAAAGTAATAAACATACCTGGGGATTCGTAGGATGAATTACGGGCTTGTGAGTGCGTATTAGTGTTGACACGGTTAAGTAAACCAGTGAGAAAATTTATAGCTATTTCTTTGAGCTTTAATTTATTATTGTTATTGTTCCATCCTGTTTTGGAATTGTATTCTATTTGTGCGGTCCAAGAGTAAGGAAGTCAACATGATCCTTTGGAGGATGGGTTACCTAAGGTCATGCCCCAACGCTAGGAACTCGGGATTCACGATACTATTTTTAGAACATGGAATTCACGATATGATATTTTGGTACCTATATACAGAATAGGAATTACTTCACTAGATTGTTAAGGACTTCCTCATTAGCGTGGATTTTAGGATAGTGTGAATTTACCACGTCCTAAACTCTGAGTTTGGTAGGTGATCTCCATTGACTCGATAAGAGTCTAGTAGGTGTTTTATCCTCAAACTCAAATGACTTTTTCACTGGTCAAAACTACTTGCTCATTTCCTTTTGAATCCTTGACACTCATTATCGTTTGATTCAGATTTATTTCCAGTCTTTATTTATTCATGCATTCCCTATACTTTTCTTTCTATTTACATGAATACAGACTGTTATTTATTGCGAGATACTATAAACATCCTGCTTGGCGTTACTTACCTAGGACTCATCATTCTTGGGTTTGACTGAGTGCAGATCCACAGTCGAGCAAAGGGAAAGCTCCTCAACTTGGAGAGTTGCTTTAAGGATTTGGAGTATTTCATCTTTTGGTCTCGACGTAGATTTGATATTTTGTATTACAGTATATTTATATATGTTTTGAAATTGGGTTTTAGGAATGAGAGATCTTGGGCATGTATATGATGTTATTCTCTCATTTGATATGACATATAATGGTAATATATGTATTTGTTGTGTTTCTACACATTCTAGATTATCCTAACTTATGTCTTGAGGTTGTTATATTAGTTGGAGATTTTAAATACTTATGCTTCTCTTTGAATAACTCACTAATATTAATAATCTCATCTTAAATTGTTAAATAAATTGTAAAAGGTAAGGTAAGGATGATTAGGCTTATGTTGACTCTGGAAGGGTTGAATCGGGGTCTACGTAAGTTTATACTAGGCGTGGTACAGTTTTAGGGTTGTGGAACTAGGGTCGCCACTGTTGGTATCAGAGCCTAAGTTATACAAATTGACTCTTGATTAAATCACAATCCATTAAGACATAATTAGCGAAAGATAGGATAATGGTTGAACTTAGAGTGGAACCCTATGATCTTGACTTAAGTCTTAGTTGGAAAGTGAGGAGAGTTGGGGAATTTAAAAATTAGACTATGAGCTATTTGATGTATTGTATATACGATTATCAATAGCTATGTCTGATCATGCACTCGCTATCTTTTCAGATTGTGATGGTTAATCAACCTAGTACCAGTGATGGTGGTTTATGAGATGTTTAGGGGAGACTAGACGAGATGTCTCAGTTAGTTTCATCACATGGGCAGTAGCTGGAGGAGATCCTTAGGTTGTTGAAGACTTAAGCTACACATTCACCCCTTACTTCTGTGACACTAGTGGATACATAGTTTGAGAGTGCTCTTACTATACAGGATACACTTGTAGCACCAGCATTATAGACAAGACATGCTGTCACTAGGAGGCACAAGTTCAGGTAGATGTTATACCACCTACTATAGATAAACCAGCTGGGTATTTGTTGAGTACTTCAAGGGAGAAGGGTACTAGGGCTATCGCTGAGACGAAACAGGTCGAGAGTTCAAGCAAAACCATCCGGAGAAATTTCATGGAGGTACATATCTAGAGGTTGCAGAGAAATACATTTAGAGTCACACTAAGATTCACGATGTATTGGCTACACCGGAGCACATGAGGCCTTTTATATCATCAACTTTACTATTTTGGTAGGCTAATACTCGGTGGCGTAGCATGGTTACTACAAAGGGTAACCACAAGGACTGGGCAGAGTTTAAGGAAAGGTTCAATAAGAAATACATTCCTCCTGCATTTAGTAATGTGAAGAGGACTGAGTTCCAAAATATCAGACAAGCAACTGGCGAGTTAGTAATACAGTATATGGGTCGATACCTTAGATTAATGGAGTATGCTGACAACAAAATAGACACCGATACTAATCTTGTATATTATTTTGTTCATGGTCTATTGGCTCTGATTAGATCTGTAGTGGCTAATACAGCTCCAAAGACTTGACAGGAGGCCTAAGAGAGGTATGGCAAGTAAGGCATTTATGGGCATCCATGCCAGAGTTCAGGCAACACTCTTATCATTAGTACAGACTGGAGTTCATTCTGGAGGTAACATGAGAGGAAAGAGACCGAGATCATGGTTTTAGGAAAGTTAAGCATGGAGTGTAGCATCTATTACATCTTCACCTTCTACTACTGTTGTGTCACCTGCTCCAGTATGTAGTTATGTTAGTACACCATATCAGTCAGCATCATCAAGTCCTCAGAGACTGTAGTGGCAGAGGACTGATAGCAGAGGTGGTGTTCAGGGGTAGAGAGGTTAACAAAGTGGTAGATATGATCAGGGTTAGAGTTCTAGTCAATCTCAGAGATAGGATCAGGGCGTTCCGTTGGTTCAGGTTTTAGGAGAGCCTGTTTTGAGTGTAGTCAAACATGTCATTTCATTGGTTCTTGTCCACGATTAGGCAGAGGACAGTCGCAGTAGAGCCGAGATGTTGTTCATACTGTTGTTGCGGTATGCCAGGCTGCTACACGTAACCTTGTTGAAGGTACAATTTATATTTGTAGTTGTTTTATGCATACCATGTTTGATTTTGGTTCTACGGTATCATTTATTTTGCGTCGCGTGGTTAATTTATTGGGTTTAAAACTTACTAGACTAGAGAGACCTTTGATCCTTAGCATGACTGTTGGGGACAAGATTTATCCAAACTTGGCATGTGTGGGTTGTTCGGTAGAGATAGGGGGTCATGTCTTACATACAAATCTGAGAGTGTTAGACTTCCTAGAGTTTGATCGCATTATTGGGAATGGATTGGTTGGGTATGTATCATGCACATATCCATTACTTCAGCAAGAGAGTTATTTTTTAGATTCTCGAGTATCCAGAGTTTAGTTTTCAGGGGACTTTGACTAGATTGCCACTTACCAGAGGTAGGATAGCTTATAGTAGTGAAGTAGAGACCTTTGCAAGTGTTTTGGGTACGACTGGAAAAGTTGAAACTAGGATGGAGGATTTACTTATAGTAAGGGAGTTTCCTGAGGTATTTCCATCGGAGCTACCAGGTTTACCGTCACCTAGGGAGATTGATTTCATTGTTGATTTGGTTTCGGGAACCAAACTGACATCCATTCCACTGTACCGTATGTCTCCAAGAATGCTAGAGGAGTTGAGATTACAACTGGATAAACTGTTAGAGTTGGGTTTTATTTACCCTAGTTGTCACCTTGGGGATCACTGGTCTTATTTGTTAAGACAAAATACGGTAGCCTTCGATTGTGCATTGATTATAGATAACTGAACAGGATGAAAGTGAAGAACAAATATCCATTTCCTCGGATTGATGACTTATTCGATCAATTGACAGAAGCACAATGGTTCTCAAAGATAGATTTGAGATCTGGTACCATCAACTGAGGATTAGAGAGGAAGATAGGGAGAAAACTACTTTTCTCGCTCGATATGGGCATTATCTATTTACAGTCATGCCTTTTGGACTGACTAATGTGCCAACTATTTTTATGGAATTGATGCATCGAGTGTTGAGACCATATTTGGATAGGTTCGTCATAGTATATATTGGCGATATCCTTATCTATTCTAAGAATAGTGAGGATCATGAAGAGCACCTCAGGACAATTTTATAGCTACTGAGGGAGCATAGACTATTCACAAAGTTTAGTAAGTGCGAATTTTGGCTTGCGGAGGTCAAATTCTTAGGACATATTGTCAGGGCTAGTGGAGTGTCAGTGGACCTTGCTAATGTCAAAGTTGTTATTAATTGGCCTACACTGAGATCAGTGTTAGATATCTGTAGTTTTTTTGGCTTGGCGGGATATTATTGGTGTTTAGTGAAAGACTTCTTGAAGATTGCGGCTCTTATGACGCAATTGATGAAGAAGGAGGTTCATTTTTAGTGGAATGAAATTTGTTAGCAAACATTATTGACATTGAAGAAACGTTTGACTACTGCACCAGTACTAGTGTTACCTGAGTTAGGGAAGGGCTTGAGGAGAACACTGATGCTTTTAAGGTTGGGTTGGGTTGTGTATTGATGCAGGACGGTAGAGTGATTGCCTATGCGTCCAGATAGCTAAAGGGTTATGAGAAGAATTACCTTACACATGACTTGGAGTTGGCGACAGTGGTGTTTTCACTAAAGATTTGGCACCATTATCTCTATGGGGAGAGATTTGTATTGTTTACTAAACATAAGAGCTTGAAATATCTATTTACTTAGAAGGACCTAAATACGAGACAGAGACATTGGCTTGAGTTCCTTAAGGATTATGATGTTTCTTTGAAGTATCACCCAAAGAAGCCTAATTTGTTGCTGATGTGTTGAGACGCAGAGGGGTGGACTCAGATATTGTTACTTTCCTTATGACACACGAGTACGGGTTACTTGAGGCGGTCGAAATGATGTATTTTGTTGATATTTTGACCGATACCAAGGTGTTGATTTGTAGGCAGATGAGGACTCAGTCTGTCTCTATTCAGAGTGCACTTGATGGCCAGCGGAAAAATGAATAGTATGGAATATTTTTGGAATTTTCTCAGAGTCCAAATTATCCAGATTAGAGTCAATCGACAAACTCATGCTTGAGATTTAGAGGGCGACATCTGTGGATTCCATCAGTGGTTGATCTACACTATGAGATACTTTATGAGGCACACCGCTCTCATTTTACGGTTCATCCGGGCAGGATCAAGATGCATGTCGATGTGCGTTGTCTCTTTTGGCGGCCAGTGGTGAAAACTGATGTTTCTAATTTCGATAGAGTGTGCGATATTTGTCAGCAAGTTAAGGGTGAGCATCGCAAACCCATTGGGTTATTACTACTACTTCCTATTCTTAGATGGAAATGGGAGTATATTGCCATAGATTTCATTAGTGCGTTACCTCTATCTCAGCGCGGACATGATAACATATGAGTGATTGTAGATAGGTTGACGAAATTTGCGCACTTCATACTGATTTCGATGACACATCGAATGGATAGGATGGAGAATTTGTATGAGAAAGAGGTAGTTCAATTGCATGGTGTTCCATTATCAATTGTGTCTGATAGAGGGCCACAGTTTACATCTCATATCTGGCAGAGCATGTAGGCACAGTTTGGTACGCGATTGGATCTCAATATCGCCTATCATCCATAAACTGATGGACAGTCAAATAGGCTGATCCAAATTCTTGAGGATATGTTGAGGATGTATGTGTTAGAGTATGGTGGATAATGGGAAGAGCATCTTCACTTGTGTGAGTTTGCTTGTAATAATAGTTATCAGGCCAATATTGGTATGGCACCGTTTGAGGCATTATATGAGAGGTAGTGCAGATCTCCATCTTGTTGGGCAGAACAAGAGGATGTGGCAATGATTGGGCCTGAGATTGTAGTGGATCACATAGAGAAGATACGTCTGATCAGATTAAGGTTGAAGAGTGCGCAAGACAGGTAAAAGAAGTACTACGACATGCATCATGGGGAGTTAGAATATCAGGTAGGAGAGTATGTTTATTTGAAGTATTTTCGATGAAGGGTTATAAGAGGTTTAAGATTAGAGGGAAGCTTGCACCAAGATTTATTGGCCTATTTCTAGTTGGAAAGTGGATAAGTAGAGTTTCTTATGAGTTAGAGTTGCCACCTCAGTTATCAGGGATCCACCCAGTATTTCATGTGTTGATACTTCAACTTGATAGGTCGAAAGTGGGCAGACGACCGATGGTGGACTTGTGCCAGATAAGCTTGAGGGAGGGTATCACGTATGATAAGCAGCCTATTTAGATTCTGGACTGGAAGGTAAAGGCTGTGAGGAACAAGGATGTCCCATCAGTTCTTTTCAAATGGCAGCACCATAAGGATAAAGAACTGATGTGGGAGCTCGAGTAATATATGCGCGAGTAGTTTCCCCACCTCTTTTGAGTATGGGAAGTCTTTCCTTTAGTTTTAATTTAATTTCGAGGACGAAATTCTAATAAGTTGGGAAGATTGTAACGTCTCTAAAATCTAACTCGTGCTATGTGTCATTTTAGGTGGTATGTGGATCTCTTGCTGTGATACATGAGAACAATTCTCGGTTGTCGACATTGAGGTATGCTATTATTGGTTGGTGTTTGTATCATTATTATATTTACCCGAATTTAGGTTCTAATGTTTCAAATGTGTGAGGGCATTTTAGTGTGAGCATTGATGCGGAGAAACGAGTTCGGCTTAAGGAAATATGTTTTACGGGCGTCGGGGCGAACTGTGGTAAACGACGATGAACAAATGTGAATAAACGCTAATAAAACATTGACAAAATACATTTAAATATAAACGGTGAACTGTGTTTTACGGGCGGCAGGGCGTCGGTGAACAAACGTGAATAAAACATTGACACAATACATTTAAATATAATAATCAAACATTGAGTAAAGTGTTTAATGCTAGGTAGGTTCGTAGGTACACGACGGTACGAGTCGTGGTGCGAACGGGGGTTTGAAAATGCATATGGAATTGTGTGCATGGGAAAATATCCTCAAGTGAGTGTTGTATGTTGTGTTAGGTGGGTAGGGGAGGTATGTTAGCTTATTGGCTGGATGGAAGGAAACATGGATCGTTCTCGATATACGTGCATACGCGATGATGAAAAAGATATATAAAGTTTAGTTTTCCCTTTCATCGTTTTTCATTTCTTTTTCGTGAGAACGTGAGAACGAAGCTCGGGAGGAATTATAGACGGGAATTGAGCTCGGAATAACGCCAAGACGCGACCAAACTTGAAAACTTAGGTAACATCTTTACTCCTTGCGAGATGGTCGTCATTTTGACGGGTCTTTTGAGGGTTTTCGTCTTGGTATTTTTGGACATCAAATTTGGAAGTTGGATTTTCAAGTGTTTTGAACATTCCTATGGACTAATTGCTTGGTGTGGAGGACAACTGTTTGGTTGTTTTGGGTGTTTGGATAAGTTTTATATTTTTTCGGGAATTATCGTGATTTTTGAGTTAATTTCCACACCGGGGTTATAGACCACTGTTTTAGTCGATATGAATACTGGAATAGATGTATTTGAGCGTCCCTATGAGTTTGGGATAGGCTCGGCATGCAGCGAAATGAGCCGGGGTGTCAAAAAACCTTTGGATGATTTCAGGAATTGGCGCCGCGAGGGACGTTGTGAGCCATTTCACCCACGGCGTCCAGACCAGAGAGGCTGATGAACTCACTATTTAGATGACGCTGCCAAGCATTTTGGTCCACGACACCACTCACGGCGTGGCACTGTTCATTAGACCAATTTTTTATTTTTTTTTTCAAAAACTTCAAGGATCTCTCGAGTACTTAAATGGGTTCCAATAAGGACCAATACTCGAGTAATTGACCAAATTGAGTAAATAAATAAAATTATGGAAAATTGGATAATTGAGGGATAAATGATAGATTTTTGTTAACAGGAATTGTAGTTAGGTAATAGACATACCTGGGGATTCATAGGACTAATTATGGGCGTGTGAGTGCGTATTAGCGTTGGACATGGGTAAGTAATCCAGTGGAGAAATTTACAGTTATTTCTTTAAGCTTTAATTATTATTGTTATTGCTCTATCCTATTTCGGAACTATATTTTATTTGAGTGGTCCAAGGGCAAGGAAGTCAACGTGATCCTTAGGAGGACGAGTTACCTGTGGTCATGCCCAGCACCAGGAACTCAGGATTCATGATACTATTTTTAGAACTTGGAATTCATGATATGTTATTTTGGTTCCTACATATGGAATGAGAATTACTTCACATTCACGTGGATTTTTGGATAGTGTTAATTTACCACGTCCTAAACTCCGAGTTTGGTAAGCGATCTCCCTCGACTCAATAAGAGTCTAGTCGGTGTTTTCTCCTTGAACTCAAATGAATTTTTCACTGGTTGGAACTACTTTCTCCTTTCCTTTTGATTCCTTGACACTCATTATTGATTGATTTAGATTTATTTCCAGTCTTTGTTTATTCATGCATTCCGTCTACTTTGCTTTCTATCTGCATGAATATAGACTCCTATTTATTGTGAAGTACTGTAAACATCCTGTTTGGCGTTACTTACCTAGGACTTGTCATTCTTGTGTTTGACTTAGTGCAGATCTGCAGTCGAGCAAACGGAAAGCTCCTCAACTTGGTGAGTTGTTTTGATGATTTGGAGCTGTTCATCTTTTGGTCTTGACGTATGTTTGATATTTTGTATTACAATATATATATATATGTTTTGAAATTAGGTTTTAGAAATGAGAGATCTTGGGCTTGTATATGATGATATTATCTCCTGTGATATGACATATAATGGTGATACATGTATTTGCTGGGTTTCCCCACATTCTAGGTTATCCTAACTTATGTCTTGAGGTTGTTATATTAGTTGGAGATTTTAAATGCTTCGTCTTATCCCTGAATAACTCGCTAATATCGATAATCTCATCTTAAATTGTTAAATAAATGGACTACAATAACAAATCTGAGAAGAAAGGTGCATAAAGGATTGAAGAGCATTATCCAACTCGTATTCAATTCTTGCTTTGACTTTAGCTCTGTCTTCATCTTTGACTCTAACTCTGATACTATAGTCTACTCTAAAATTTGCTTTAGTCTAACTCTGAGTTGTATCAGTGGCCACTCCTTTTGACTCTGAAGGCATTCATTTTCATCATTGCTCCTTGTTTGAAATATCAAGTTGCGCATTGTTGTATTTTTATCTTTTCATATTATTATGTCGGTTTATATATTTCTTAAATGGGCAGAAAATGAATACAGATCTCATAATCTGAATGATTGGAAATCTAGTTCTCAATATACTAAGTAATACTTGGATGATTGAAGGTAGAGGAGGCTTTTGCTTTACTAAGCCCGTTTGATCTTTTGCTCACCCAACTACTTTTTCCCCTCGAGGTACCTCAGTTGCTACTCAGGATAGACGAAATAGCAAGGTCGTATCATAGAAGCTCTTTTTTTGTTTGCTAGGTTGTTTATTTATTATCTATCATGTTTTGATATATTTTTGTATTTAAAATAGAGATTCGGGTAAATGATTGAAGCCATTGTACTTGGTTTAGTTTATGTTTCAGTTGGTTTGTAAGACTTCTACATTATTTTCGCAGCCTACGTAGACATTAGAGGCATTTTATTTCTGCACCTATTAGCCTTGGTTAATCTATTACATAATGTCTTGGTTAAGTTTTGCAGGTTAAGGCTTACTAGGTAATTGCCCAACTCGTTGGGTCTTCTCGAGGGGTTTGGTGATAGTCTAGGCTGAGTGGTCTAAGCTCATTGGAGTTTGGGTCGTCACACTTGATATCAAAACTTAGGCATTAGACTAAAGGACAATAATAAGTTCGTATTGTTTCGATTTAGATATTATGGGTTTAGGAGAACCTAGAGTAATCTCAGTTAGTATCTAGTTTTGATATTAGTACCTTGGGAAAAGCCACAGTTGGTGTCGAAACTTAAGGTAATAGGGCCTTATGGGGAAGGTGTAGTTTTATCCTAAAATTAGGAATAAGACTCACAATTAGAAATCATAGTTGGAAATTAAATAGTATCTAACTTAAGTTGTCTTAAGATCTAAGTGAGTTTCAAACTTAGGAGAGGTTTGTCATGATTAATTGATGAAATCATTTGTATAGGCATTTGTTTTGCATTGACTTAATATGCACAAGTTATCGAACTAAAGATGGGAAAGGGTTTAAAAATGAATGAATATATGTTATGTTGTTATCTAATTGAGTATGTATTATTTATATATTTAGATATGTTGTTCATTCATCTTGCCTCTTATTTAAATTGATTTGAACTAAACTCCTTGAACAACTCATGGTGCATAATATGTATTCGAGGTGGATGTTCATTAGGTCTTGAAAAGACCAGGGTACTAAGGAGACTGATGATGGACACTGGTGCACTCAGACTAAGTGCCAGATAGCTGAGATGACAGAGAGTGAACGTAAGGCATACGAGAATATGCCACAAAATAGAAGTACAGGATGATAGAGTCAGGAGACTAAATCAGTGCTTAAGGACTTACCAATAAGTCAAGAGTGGATATGTTCATAAGAGAACTTTGATACGAGATCAAATACATGGTGATTGTTATAAGACCTAAGACTAAAACTAATGTAGCTTCAGAAAGAGTTATGAACACAAAATAATAATGGAACATCAAAGCGTATATGAAAAGGGAAGTGGTGATATACTCACACTTCAAAAAGAATCGTACAAGAAAGTAGTGTTACCTAAAAGCGGTGAGGGATTCAACGAAATTTAAGGTCATAGTGTTAAGCGGATGAGACATAGTTACACTTAGGTGTGGAGAAAAGTCCACCAAGTGATTCGAATTCAGATTAAGTAAAATAAGAGAATTGTTAAATCCTTAATGCTAGTAACTCAATAAAATGAGTAAGGATTTATAATACCCTTATAAAATTTAATGATCCAATATGGGATGATAAAATATAACTTTCAAACATGAACAATTTAGCTTTAATGGCTAAGAAGCCAAGTTAAAAAGCTTTAATAATTTTCTATTCACCGAACAATTAATTAAAGATATTAAATTTCGAATTGTAACTGTTTCAATGCCATTACTATGATTTAATTTTGGTGGTTGTGTCGGGTGTATCTTCTTCAATGACAATAATTCTTATGGAATATTCGAAGATGATTTCAATGGAATGTCGAGTTCATATTAATCACGTTTTGATTTAAGATTCTATAAGGAAGTCTATTTGTCCGCTGACAAATTTTAAACCATGCATCATATGCCATAAAAAGCGTTTATTTTCTTAATGCGTTAAGAATGAATTTCAATGAATTTTCATAAATTTCTAACTAAAGTTGTGATTTATATTTTGGTCTATACCAAATAAGTTTGCATTTTAGTTCGAAATATCAAAACTTTATATGAAATAAATAAATTCATTTGAAATAAGTTTTAAATCTTATCTGTCGAACATGAATGAATTTTCATAACCAATTATTTGTACGATGATTTGAACGCAACTTATTATATGAAAGAGTTTTAATAAATTCAAAGGTTTTCATCTAACGATAGTTTAAAAATATTGCTTTGGATCTAAGTGACCATCTTGTTGATGGATTACAGATTGCATGTTAAAAAAGGGGTTTGCTTCTAAATTATCGTTGAATGAATTAATTTTAAAAGGCTTTTCATTGGTTTGAAAATGCAAGAATGATTTCATATTGTATTTCAATGGAAATGAGCTTAATGTGATTTGGATAGAATGAGTTTTTAAGGAAAACTCGAGGTTTCGATATAGTCTAAAAAAATTGAAATTTTCTTTTTGCCGATTGAATTACATTTATAAAATTTTTGGCTTATATGGTACAAGTGGAATGTAAATAATTAATCTGATAAATAATGAGTGTGTTGTTAAAATTAGGAATCCCAATTTAAGGTTTAGTCTTGGTGTAATTAGCATGTAGTAGACATGTGGTTTGGCAGTTATGAAGTTAAAAGGCACCCTAATTTAATTATAATTAATCAGTCAAGTTAGTAAGACTTGAAAAGTGCGTACCTTGTTAATTTATCTTAATCAAATGGATGATGGGTGAACGATTAAAATTGAAAATCATAAGAGTAGGATTGACCCTTAAAATAATTAACATGTTTAACATGTATGGTACGATAATTAAAAGTGTTGGAAAGTACTTAAAAGCAAGGTTATGTCTATAATAGAATTAAATAGATAAAATCTGAACTTTAGATTTGTGCACTTGAGAAAGAAAAAGGATTTACGAAGTAGAATGTGAAGGTTTAGTAATAACGAAAAAGATTTTCTAAAAAGGTTTTCAAGAAAAACTGTCTGGAATTATTGTAGCATTGGTAAAGTACTTGTAACTAATTTCATAAATATTTATTGAATGGTGTAATGAAGAATGAAAGATACCATGGTCAGGTACATGATAGGTATCCATTAAAGATAATAAGTAGAGAAACTATTAATAAATCTTTGAGGCATGGAATTTCTTGAAATTTATAATACGTGGTATATAAAACATAAGCACACATTCAAAATTATGTGTTGAAAATTTTTAATTGAGATAGCTATCATAAAAGTCAAGCCTTGACGGCATAAGTTGTTGGTCAGAGAAGAAACAGGTTTTGTTAAGATCTAAGATACCACCTTAAAATGAGTAAGAGTCACATAAAAACTAAAGAAAAATGGGAATTTAAAATATTATTCAGTAATCTTGAACGTCAATAGGTTAGGAGTACCATATGAAAACATTGTGATGAACATGTACATAAATCCTGCGGGTATCTCATTTTATATTTAAATGAAAATTGAATACAAGATATCTTAAGAACAGTAAATTGTCATAGGATTGACATGGGTTAAGAGGAACAAGGAACTTGAAGTAGTAACGCTGAGCTCTTTAAAGAGAAAGATTCAATGATGGTGATCAAAAGTTGTTAAGAATGGTTTTCTAAGTTTGCCTTCGTTTTCCAATCTTGTTGCGGGGTTCGCAATACAAACTGAGTAGGTTACATTATATAGCTAGTGCTGTGAGGGCAGATGGTGTGCCAATGTTCATTATCTCGGATTGCAATCCATGTATGGTGACAGAGTTTTTTGCTACTTGGTTGTGGTAGGTGTTACAAACACAGATGGGCACCAAGCTACGCCTTAGTACGGCTTTCTAATCCATATTTTAGACTTCGTGATAAATCTTAGTTCTAGAGGATATGCTCAGGTTTGTATTATGACTTTGGTAGTAGTGTGGGACATTATAAATTTTGGATCATTCTACAGAAAGTAGAATGACCAGATTGAAACGCTTAAGGAGTGGCATTAAATTTTGGTCAGTTGGACCAAGGAAATGGTATCCAAGTGTTGCGATGAGCAAGTACTTATGAATCATGCAAAGGAGACAAACAGACTAGACAACGAAAAGAGCAACATCAAACAAACTGACGTGTTGTACAAGACATCTCGGGAATGGGTCACGTTTAGGTGCCCTCTTTGTTAAATTTATTGGTGTACCTTCCATTGAGTTTCGAGGATGAAACTTCCTAAAATTGGAAATATTGTAATTATAAATAAGGGTATTTATGTAAGTATAGGAAATAATGGACTGCACAAAAGCTTTAGGATCATTTTAGCACTTAAACTCATCTTGATGAGATGTAGGGTTTGGATTTAGTCAACCAAACCATAGTTTCTCTAACAAGCTATATAAAACACTTAAAGGCTCCTAGCCTTCTTTTGTTTGAAATAAGCTACGTGAGAGTTGATGGATTTGGGGTTCAAAACGTAGAGGTAGTTTTAAATTTTATTTCGAAAACCCTAATAGGATCAAATTCGAGTTCCATTAAACTGATTGACGAAACTTAAACCATAACTCAAATGCAAGTTTCCTTCTATGTGTTGAAGGATTTGCAAGACGCTACTAAAGATGAACACACTTTATCAGGAATCCACACATGAATGGCTGCCAAGTTTTCGAGTGCTAGCCCGTGAGAGAACACAAAAACAGTTTTCTGTTATCCCTAAAACTTAAGTACGGCTAGAAAAACCTAACTTGTTTTCTCAAAAGGAAAATTATATTACAACCCTAATTTCTCCCGTAATGTGAATTCACTTAACACAATAATTTATATAACCCTTATATATAGTCGGGTAAGCGAATTACCATTATATCCCTACTAAAAATGGCATTAATATGTCACATAATATGGACTTAAAATGGCATTAATACCCTTGCATATAGTTGGGTAAGCGAATTACCATTATACCCTTGTATATATAAAATTTGTTGTTCCAAGTTATTCAAAATCTCACAAAACCATTATGTGTGTGCAGCCTAATAGGATCATGCAACGCTGGTAGTGACCCAAAACCATTCTAGTATTCAAGTCAAAAGCAGTCTCTAGCAAGGCATTATGACTACCAAAGTTGCACGAAGATCAAAATCGATACAATCTAATCAATAATGTATATCATATCCTTTTGGCATATGATATCCTTTGATCAAACATAAGGCAAAGAAAAGTCACCCATAATATTCAACTGTACTAGTCTCGATCTCTACATAGACTGAAAACATCCAAGTAATATTCTCGATCTCTACATAGACTGAAAACATCCAAGTAATATTGATCATATCAATTCACATGGACTTGTCCATTATCAGTCTAACATATCGAGGGATCCACTGATATCTCTTTCTTTATGAGAAGGACAAATTCTATCTTCATAACACACCTTCACACATTATTCACATAGTAACCAATCAGAACCGTTATAATTGTCTGATTAAAGACAACGTTTGACTATGTCAAATCACTATAATTGTAATATTTAAGTCTATGGTAATCTAAAGTTAGAAGATTAAATGATATACTTATCATGAATAACACCTATGACTTAATCCATGTGCTATTCTCATAGCGGTTCGGTCTAGTACCATATTCCCTAACAAATACTCATAATCTTTGATTCGTATCCTTATAAGTATGATCATCGCATGACCATTAATCAAGACTCATACTAGTCTCAATTCATTATAGTTTCCAGTAAAATGACTGACTAGGGACATTACGATATGTCAGTAAACATTCATGGATCTTTTTATAATATAAACATACAAACCAATTACAATAATGAATAACAAATGAAATCCTCTATTTTATTAACCAAAATAATGATAGAAACAATGTTCATAAGATTGACATAGGGCACATATCCCAAGCTAGGTAAATCATTCACCTTCTTTTCTATTAATACACTCTTTTGATTCATATTGTAGTTTGGGTTTTGGGTAGGAGATGAATCATGGTATTTAGGTTTTGATATGACTAATCTCTACCCCATCTTCGTTGATTTTCATATTGATTTGGGGATTCAATTCTTGTACTATATGTTAATGTTAATTAGATTTGAATCTTGAATGTGATTAATGGAAATGTTATGTGGTCTTAAAATATATATTTTACTGTTATTTTGATTGGGTTTGGACCCTTGGGGGTCGGCGTGTGTTGTTGGAGAATTTGGATTCCAATTCTCACTTTTGGAATTTAGGATTCGTGCTCAATGCCACACCAATGCCTTGCTTACAGGCAGTATGGCGTTGGCCATGGTGCTGACTAGGAACGAAGATACGAGCTTAGTGATCTCTCAACATCGTGACGTATAACGTACGAAGTTGGCAAATCTTTGAGTCATAGTTTTTGTTTTTCGATTCAAAGTACATCAATCTCGCCTTGCTCCCTATAGGTAAACCCACGGTGCTGGGATGACGCTGGACGTTTTTCTAGAATTAATCTATCTCAATATTTTTCAGAATTTATGGAGTTTTGTCGAAGTACATTGCCAGGACAAGGGTTAGGGCAGTAGCAACTAATCCTGAAAAGCTTTGTTATCACGGCGCTGACCTGACTAAATTCGCAAGGGGATTTAACTATAGTTTCAAATATTAATACAATAGAATAAAATGACTTATCTCAATTAAGCTTGATGATTAATAACAAACATATGGACCTATACCAATGTTGGCGTGAGGAGAATCGAATAGGTACTACCTGGTGTTAGGATTGGATAGCATCAGTTCGAGGTAAGTGGGGTTTACTTTATGATTAATCATGTCATGGTAGTAGATATCCTAGGATTCATTTCAGTAATTGTTGATGTTTTTCTTGGAATTCGCTTAAATATCTCTTCATTAGAAATTGCTTCATATCATGTCCTTTTTGTTACTCTATCTATTGAATGCCTGTAGAACTAATATAGCGGCGATTGATTATGATTGGTACCTTAGATTAGAGAGCTGGGGGCCTCAGGCGACCTCCATCCACTATGACTCCACGAAGTTTCTTATTAGACTTATGAACTTCAGGCATTCTGATCTGCAGTGCTCGGGAAAGGATAAACTAAGCAAGGACAATAGGACTTTGGACTTGTGAACCTCATGTTGTCTAACTCACAACATTGGGGGATAAATAAGCTAAGGCCTACTGCCCGAGGAAAATAGGTCTTTAGACTGGTGAATCTCTTGTTGTCTAAACCACAGTATTTGAGGAAGGATAAGCTAAGACCAATTGCCCAATTGGACATATCAGTTGCCACTCCTTTTGACTATAAGGGCATTCATTTTCATCGTTGATCCTTGTTTGAAATATCAAGTTGGGCATTGTTGTGCTTCTATCTTTTCATATTATTATGCTAGTTTATGTATTTCTTAAATTCCTAAAAAATGAATACAGATCTCATGATCTGAATTGTTGAAAATTAAGTACTTGATATACGAGGTAATACTTAGATGATTAATGGTAAATCGAGCTTCTTCTTTACTGAGCATGTTGGGGTTTTTGCTCACCCCACTACAGTAACGACCCGAAAATTTATGTTATTTTTGTGTAATGACGTGTAATATCGAGTTAAACTCGTGTCTGTGTGATAGGGCGGTGACGTCGATAAACGAATAGTGATCGCCTCGAGAAAACATGTCGAATGGGTTTCGACGGGCGAATTACGGGTTTACGACGTCCCGGGGGAACATACATTTAAATAAAACACGGACAAAATAATAAATTGATGGTCGCCGAGTGATACACGGGGTTATAGGCGACACACGTGGGTCGTATGGTAGTGTGCACGCCCGAGTATGCTCGTTGGCGCGCACGACGAAATTGTAGACAAATATATATATTTATATATGTATATGTATGTAATTTATTATATATATACATATATAAAAAAAAAAAAAGTCAACTAAGTCACCCAAGTGAGTTATCAAAGTTGGTAGGTAAAATTGTAAAAAGACCAAAAGGGCAATAAAGTTGTAAAGGGTATGGATAAGGGTTAGGGGTATTTTGGTCATTTGACCAAAATACCCAATTTCATCACACCACCGCCACCCATTCTCCATGACCGATCACAAAAAAAAAAATTGGAGAAGGAGAGGAGAGACCAAGGAGAGGAGAGCTACGATTCGCGGAGAGCGTGGATGCGACGTCGAGGCGAAATCGAGGTAAGAAGTTATAGATTTTGTTGTGGTGTGTCGTTGTGGTGGTTTTCAAATTTGTTGTCGAGGTTGTCGTTGAAGAGATTGTGAATTTGAATGGTGAAAAGGGTAGTGATGATGATGGTGAAGAGGTTGTGATGGTTGTTGTTGTAATGTTGTTGTTGTTGTAAAAAAAAAAAAAAAAAAAAAAAAAAAAAAAAAAAAAAAAAAGGGATGATGTCGTTGCTTGTGTTTGCTGGATTTTCCAAAGCAAACACAAAGAACGGCTTAGAAGAGAAATCGGGGCGGGTCAAGTGACCCGACCCGGTTTGGGCAGACCGGGTCAGACCGGGTTTGACCGGTTTGACCGGTCAAGCCTGTCCTGACCCGACCCAGGCGGGTCGGGTCAGACCCGACCCGGGACCCACCCCTATTATTATATTAATAAATAATTATTTATTTCAATTAAATATATTTAAAAAGGATTTTAATTGAAATAAAATTCCAGAAAATAGGAAAAATTCATGAAAAATTCTGGAAAATTATAGAAAATTATATTTTCATGAAACAAAGAGAAATTTGGAAATTTCATGAAAAGTGAAGTATTCGGGGTTCTTATGACGCATTTTGTCGGGGTTTTTGCCTTGAAATGCGTGAAATTGTCAAAAATAGCCAAGAAATTTAGAAAAATTTATTATTAAGGAAAATATGAGAAATGGATTTAAAAATCCAAAATTTTCCAAAAAGGCCCTAACATGATGTAAATGGATAAAAAAAAATAATGACCAGGTGTCTAGTAGATTGGTGACAAGCGTGCGGAGTCGTTTGGTGGCGTGTGAGAACCACAAGTGCGGAGTTACGTGCGGTATTTGTGAGTAAAACCAACCGAGTATTTACATTATTTCAATTGTGCATTTATTTGAGCTATTATGTTTGTTGAGTAGTATTCTCTTGTGGATCATATGAATTGTTGAATTCCATTTGTTATATCCATCCTTGTTAATTTATCGGCTTGATTTTGATTGAATTCCTCAATGAGTGGTCTATTTGTGTCTAAGTGGACATCATG
Organism: Stephania japonica; assembly: GCA_039657345.1. NCBI lineage: Eukaryota > Viridiplantae > Streptophyta > Magnoliopsida > Ranunculales > Menispermaceae > Stephania > Stephania japonica. The sequence goes on from CM077559.1 coordinate 43,297,109, forward strand.
GTGCTTACGGTCTATGCCGTGAGTACACGGACTCGGACTTGGTTAAACCCACAAGCGGTGTGGAATTGCGGTGACCGTATGTTGAACGTGTGTGTGACGCCATGCATACCGTATGCAAACTAAGTGTGACCTGGGGTTAAATGCCTTATTCTAGACTCAAGCGTTGGGTTTGTGTAGGTCCGAGTTTGTCTTGAAAGTCGGGTTGTAAACTAAGTGTTGAAATCGGTGACATCGGGACACTTAGACTCCTTTTCTTTTGGCTTTGTGTTCTTGACACTCATTTATCGTTGTTATCTTCGTGATTTCACCTATCATGTTTGTCTTTTACATTCTTCGTAATATCCATGCATGATACTAGTTTAGCTATTTACTTGACATTTGAAATACTTGTTTAGACTCTATTGGTATTTTACTCTCTACATCATCGTACTCACCGTCTAGTTTGTGACGGTGGGCGGCCTACGAACGAGACTAAGGCAAGGGATTAGCGCTAGGCGATTGAAGGCGAGGACCACGAGGCGTTCTCCTTGCGCATATTGAGTATGTTTTGTATTAAGTATCTATATCGTTTTGTTGAACATGGGATTATGGGTTATGAGAGATCTTAGGCATGTAGGACATTATTGATACTCACTTTCGATTCATATGGTGGATATAATTACGGGGTTTCCACACCCTAGGATTGTTCTAACTGGTGTGTCTTGAAGTTATTGATTAGTTTGGAGTTTAAGTGCTTCCGCTGAATCTGATAATAACTCACTAATTAATTAACTTCACTTATAAATATGTATTAAATGGTAAATGGTAATAAAGGCTGACTAGGCCTACGTGACTCAGCGGGACTGGCTCGGGGGTTTGCGTAGGTCTAGGCCGGGTGGTGCCCAATTCAAGGATTGTGGAATTTGGGGCCGTCACAGTTGGTATCAGAGCCTAAAGTTTTAAACTTGGTTACTAAGTTAAATCACAATCCACTAAGACACAAACGACGGAAGTTAGGACAACGGTTGAACTTAGAGTGGAACCCTATGAACCTAACTTAAGTCTTAGTTGGGAAGTGAGGAGAGTTGGGGAAAATAAAATTTGAACTATATGAGCTATTTGATGTATTGTATACTAGTACTACCGATAGCTACAGACTGATCGAGAAATCGCTTTCGTGACAGATAGCGATGGCCGATCAACCGGATTCTAGTGGGGGCGGTACAAAGGATGCTCATCAGAGACTTGATGAGATGTCTCAGTTGGTCTCTTTACATGGCCAACAACTCGAGGAGATCCTCCGATTATTGAGGGCACAAACTGTGCTAGTAGGACCTGTAGTGACTGAGGAGGTACGGGTTCAGACAGAGGTGGTTCCACCTACACCGATAGATGATATGTCGAGTACTCATATCGACACAAGTATTAGAGCGACAGCTGAGGCGAGGCAGGCTCGTGAGTTTATGAGACATCATCCGGAGAAGTTCCACGGGGGAACTGACCTTGAGGCCGCAGAGAAGTTTATGAGGAGCCATGAGAAGATACATGATGTATTGGCTACGCCGGCGCACATGCAGCCGAGTATATCTTCAGCCTTATTGTTCGGCGAGGCCGATATTTGGTGGCGCACTACGGTGGCATCAAAAGGGAAACCTAAAGACTGGGCTGAGTTCAAGGAGAGGTTCGAGCGAAAATACATCCCTCCTACAGTCCGTAACCTGAAGAGGACCGAGTTCCAAAACATTCGACAGAGGTCAGACGAGTCCATGATGCGGTATATGGACCGATACCTGCGATTGATGGAGTATGCCGGAGGAGCAGCTAACTCGACGCCGACCGACCGGCGTATTATTTTGTGCATGGGCTACTCGACTCGATTGGTGCGATAGTTGTGACGACGGCTCCGAATACATTGCAAGAAGCCTACGAGAGAGCCATGGCCAGTGAGGGCTTTGTTAGTACGCGTACCATGGAGGTTACCGCACATCCAATGTCGGGATCGATGGTGATTATGAGGACGATGACGTGGAGATAGCTGCACCCACCGACACGTTCATTACCTACGGTGATGGTTTCACATGCTCTAACGAACCGTGTCACTAGGCGATCACCTCGGGGTGTACGGGCGGGACGACAACAACCGTATAGTAACCGAAACGGAGGTAGTAGGTCGCAAGGAGGCGACGATGTTACCGGTGCGGGCAGACCAGGGACACATAGCCATCCATTGTCCTCGGTTGGCGAGCATGTCACGAGCTAACGCTCCGTTACACGTGCAAGAGAGAGCACATGCCATTGCGGACCTAGTTCCGAGACGACGCGAGACCCAACAACGGGTAAGAGTTATTTTGCGTCTTAGCATAAATTTGTTGTATTTGGTCGGTAGTTTATATTCGACTCGAGTAAACTCTAGGTGAATCGAGTTAAATATAGACTCTAGGTGGGTCGGTGGTAAACGGTGACTCTAGGTGAGTCAAGGACTAGCGACGACTCTAGGTGAGTCGACTTGGGGAGACTCGTGTGAGATTGTTAGTTGAACGTGCTCGTGTGAGGAATGGTGAGAAATTCATGTGAATACACCCTTCGATGTATGATAGATATTTAGTCGCGTGTGCGACGACTCGTGTGAGTCAACTTTCGAAGGGGAGGAGCAAACGTGTGTGATACTCCCGACTCAGTGTGAGAGCCACGACTCTGTGTGAGTCTAACCTTTGAAAGGATATCTAGTTGTGTGCAATGACTCGTGTGAGTCAATATTTCGAAGTGGTGGACGAGGCCGTGTGCTAGGACTCGTGTGGGTCTAGAAAAAAAAATGGACTGGGTGTTAGGTTTTTGTGAAAGTTTAGACTCTTTGTGAGTGAAAGTAGACTGTGTGTCAGGATTCTTTGTGAGTAAGAAAAGACTGTGTGTGAGTACTCTGTGAGAGTCTAGACTCTTTGTGAAAATAGATCGTGTGTCGGGACTCTTTGTGAGTAAGAATAGATCACGTGTGAGTACTCTGTGAGAGTTTAGACTCTGGGTGAGTGAGAGTACACTGTGTAATAGAACTCAGTGCGAGTTTAGACTCTAGGTGAGTTAAGAGGGTTGTGTGCATAGATTCTTGGTAAGTCTAAGATTTATGTGAGCCTGAGTGGAGTCACATATTTTGACTCTAGGCGAGTCTACGTTTTGAGGAAAATGATACTGAGCTAGGTGTGCGGATTCTATGTGAATTCGGCATCTACCTTATAACCTTAAATGAGTCCATAGATTCAAACAAGATATCGAGTTAAGTGCACACATTCTATGTGAATTCGATATTTATTATTTTTATTTATTTTTTTATTTTTTTTTTCTCTCTAAGTGAGCCTATAATTTACGGAACGACCATAGACTGGTTAGTTAGCTGGTACCTACCAGTTATAGAGCATGGTCTTACCTACTCACACTTGGATGGGTCCATGTGAGTATGGTCAAAGATTGGTTAGACAGTACTTTCCCTGCTGAGTGCGTTTTATTAAGATTTCGCTCGAGTTAAGTTTAATTTCGAGGACGAAATTCTTATTAGTTGGGAAGACTGTAACGACCCGAAAATTTATGTTATTTTTGTGTAATGACGTGTAATATCGAGTTAAACTCGTGTCTGTGTGATAGGGCGGTGACGTCGATAAACGAATAGTGATCGCCTCGAGAAAACATGTCGAATGGGTTTCGACGGGCGAATTACGGGTTTACGACGTCCCGGGGGAACATACATTTAAATAAAACACGGACAAAATAATAAATTGATGGTCGCCGAGTGATACACGGGGTTATAGGCGACACACGTGGGTCGTATGGTAGTGTGCACGCCCGAGTATGCTCGTTGGCGCGCACGACGAAAATTGTAGACAAATATATATATTTATATATGTATATGTATGTAATTTATTATATATATACATATATAAAAAAAAAAAAAAGTCAACTAAGTCACCCAAGTGAGTTATCAAAGTTGGTAGGTAAAATTGTAAAAAGACCAAAAGGGCAATAAAGTTGTAAAGGGTATGGATAAGGGTTAGGGGTATTTTGGTCATTTGACCAAAATACCCAATTTCATCACACCACCGCCACCCATTCTCCATGACCGATCACAAAAAAAAAAAATTGGAGAAGGAGAGGAGAGACCAAGGAGAGGAGAGAGCTACGATTCGCGGAGAGCGTGGATGTGACGTCGAGGCGAAATCGAGGTAAGAAGTTATAGATTTTGTTGTGGTGTGTCGTTGTGGTGGTTTTCGAAATTTGTTGTCGAGGTTGTCGTTGAAGAGATTGTGAATTTGAATGGTGAAAAGGGTAGTGATGATGATGGTGAAGAGGTTGTGATGGTTGTTGTTGTAATGTTGTTGTTGTTGTAAAAAAAAAAAAAAAAAAAAAAAAAAAAAAAAAAGGGATGATGTCATTCTTGTGTTTCTTTGGATTTTCCAAAGAACACAAAGAACGAAGAAAGAAGAAAAAACCGGCGGCGGGTCAAGGTGACCCGACCTCGCCGGTTTGGCAGACGGTCGAGCCGGGTTTGACCGGTCAAGCTGTCCCGACCCGACCCGGCCAGGGGGTCGGGTCGACCCGACCCGGGACCCACCCCTATTATTATATTAATAAATAATTATTTATTTCAATTAAATATATTTAAAAAGGATTTTAATTGAAATAAAATTCCAGAAAATAGGAAAAATTCATGAAAAATTCTGGAAAATTATAGAAAATTATATTTTCATGAAACAAAGAGAAATTTGGAAATTTCATGAAAAGTGAAGTATTCGGGGTTCTTATGACGCATTTTGCGGGGTTTTTGCCTTGAAATGCGTGAAATTGTCAAAAATAGCCAAGAAATTTAGAAAAATTTATTATTAAGGAAAATATGAGAAATGGATTTAAAAATCCAAAATTTTCCAAAAAGGCCCTAACATGATGTAAATGGATAAAAAAAAATAATGACCAGGTGTCTAGTAGATTGGTGACAAGCGTGCGGAGTCGTTTGGTGGCGTGTGAGAACCACAAGTGCGGAGTTACGTGCGGTATTTGTGAGTAAAACCAACCAGAGTATTTACATTATTTCAATTGTGCATTTATTTGAGCTATTATGTTTGTTGAGTAGTATTCTCTTGTGGATCATATGAATTGTTGAATTCCATTTGTTATATCCATCCTTGTTAATTTATCGGCTTGATTTTGATTGAATTCCTCAATGAGTGGTCTATTTGTGTCTAAGTGGACATCATGGTGCTTACGGTCTATGCCGTGAGTACACGGACTCTGGACTTGGTTAAACCCACAGTGTGGAATTGCGGTGACCGTATGTTGAATCGTGTGTGTGCGCGCACCGTATGCGAACTAAGTGTGACCTGGGGTTAAATGCCTTATTCTAGACTGCGTTGGGTTTGTGTAGGTCCAGAGTTTGTCTTGAAAGTCAGGTTGTAAACTAAGTGTTGAAATCTGGTGACATCGGGACACTTAGACTCCTTTTCTTTTGGCTTTGTGTTCTTGACACTCATTTATCGTTGTTATCTTCGTGATTTCACCTATCATGCTGTCTTTTACATTCTTTGTAATATCCATGCATGATACTAGTTTAGCTATTTACTTGACATTTGAAATACTGTTTAGACTCTATTGGTATTTTACTCTCTACATCACTGTACTCACCGTCTAGTTTGTGACGGTGGGCAGACCGGCGAACAGACTAAGGCAAGGGATTAGCGCTAGGCGATTGAAGGCGAGGACCACGAGGCGTTCTCCTTGCACATATTGAGTATGTTTTGTATTAAGTATCTATATCGTTTTGTTGAACATGGGATTATGGGTTATGAGAGATCTTAGGCATGTAGGACATTATTGATACTCACTTTCGATTCATATGGTGGATATAATTACGGGGTTTCCACACCCTAGGATTGTTCTAACTGGTGTGTCTTGAAGTTATTGATTAGTTTGGAGTTTAAGTGCTTCCGCTGAATCTGATAATAACTCACTAATTAATTAACTTCACTTATAAATATGTATTAAATGGTAAATGGTAATAAAGGCTGACTAGGCCTACGTGACTCAGCGGGACTGGCTCGGGGGTTTGCGTAGGTCTAGGCCGGGTGGTGCCCAATTCAAGGATTGTGGAATTTGGGGCCGTCACAACTACTTCCCCCCAAGTACCTTACCTGCTGCTTTGGATAGAGGAAATAGCAAGGCCATAACATACAAGATTTTTTCTTGTTTGCAACGTTGTTTATTTATTATCTATCATATTTCGATATATTTTGGTATTTAAAATAGAGATTTCATATGGGTAGATGTTTGAACCCATAGTACTTGGCTTAGTTTATAGTTCAGTTGGTTTGTAAGACTTTTACATTATTTATGCAACTTATATAGACATTAGAGGCATTTCATTTCCGCGCCTATTAGCCTTGGTTAGTCTATTGTAGAATGTTTTAGTTAATTTCTGCAGGTTTAGGCTTACTAGGTTATCGCCCGACTCGCAGAGTCATCTAGAGAGGTTTGGTGATGGCCAAGGACGGGCGATCAAGGACTATCGGGGTTTGGTTCCTCACAGTTAGTATCAAAGCTTAGGCATTAGAGCTTAGAGGATAGTAATAAGCTCACATTGTTTCGAACTAAATATTATGGGTTTAAGAGAACCTCGAGTAATCTTAATTAGAATCTAGTTTCGATAATAGTATCTAGGGAAAAGCCACAGTTGGTGTCGAAGCTTAAGGTAATAGGGCCTTAAAGGAAAAGTGCAGTTCTATCCTAAGATTTAGAATATGACTCACAGTTAGAAATCATAGTTAGAAATTAAATAGTAACTATGTTGAGTCCTCTTAAGATCTAAGTGTCAAACTTAGGAGAGGTTGGTCATGATTAAATGATGAAATCATAGTTGGGATCTAGGGTGTTGGTGACCCCAACACCTATAGCTGATCTAGGAAGCTATTTTAAAACCCATCTTTCAAAACCAATGTAATAAGACATAAGAACAACACTAAGGCAAGATTGTGGATCCTCAGGCTTATGTATGTTTCTTATACTCTGATTTACAATTATTTACTTTCCTATTTTTAGTAGAATCAAACTATTTTTAAAACCCCCAGTTTCTTTACTTTTTGTTCGTTAAACTTGATTTGACAGAGTCATGTGGATTCGACCCCTTGCTTTCCACTGTTACATTTTTGTGGGATTATTAACCTTAATATGGGTTATATTTGACACGCATGACATGTAATCATTGTGACGACCCAATTTCACAACCCGAAACTAGGCCCTACCTGGCCTAGACTTACGTAAACCCCTGAGCCAACCTCGCAAAGTCAACACTAGCCTTATCAAACTTTCTTACTATCATCTAATAATTTAAGCATTATTATATCATTTTAAATGAGTTATTCAAGTTAGTGAGTTATCAAAACATAGCGAAAGCAATTAAACCTAAAACTAACAGAATAATCTCCAAGACACATGTTAGGACAACCTAGAGTGTGGAAACCTTGCATATATATATATACCATCATCAAGTCTATCTCGTTAAAAGAGAGTCAAACATATAGTATACATGTCTTAAGATCTCTTAAATCCCATGCATCCAATTTGTGATAAAAAACATATATATACATATTACAAAAGTAAGGAAATCTACATCAGTCAGAGAGGGAGAACTGCTTCGATATCCTCAAAGCAAGTAACCTAACTGTGTGACCTTTCCCTTGCTAGACTGCGGATCTGCACTAAGATAAACACAAGAACGAAGAGTCTAGGTAAGTAAAGCCAAAATGATGTATACAACATTTCGTAATAAATAAGCAGTCTAATTCATGCAGTTAGAAAGAAGGGTACATGAAACGCGTGAATATATAAAGACTGTAAATAAATATCAATCTATCGAAAGATGAGTGTCCAAGATATCAAAATATAGAGGCCCTAGTAGTCTTGACCAAACGGCCGTTGAGTCGAGCAAACCTACAAGACTCAGATTCTAGGACATTGTCAACACCCAACAAGCCCTAAATCCACTTGGATGAGAGACTTCCTAGTAATCCAACTAAGAACTCTCATCCCATAGAGAGCCAGTAACTAGTGCAATGCATCCTGAGGTCATGACGTTGGTATGTTAGCTTAGACCGCCAATCTTCCCAAGGATCACCATCAACTCACTTGCTCTCGGACAACTCAATAGAATGGAATTCCAAAATAGGAACAGAGCAATAATAATAATAACAAATTAAAGCTCAAAAAAATAATTGTACAATTCCTCACTAGTTTATTTACCTATAATCGGTACTAAGCGCACTCATGCGACTCCGACTCGCCACCAACGAATCCCGTGTGCTCGCTACTGTACTACACCCCCTAGTAGTCAATTAATTACAATTTATATTAATTTTCCTTAATTTTTCCAATTTTCCATAATTTTATTCATTCGCTTAATTTGGTCAATTACCCGAGTATTGGGTCGTATTCGGAACCATTGGGATACCCGAGCAAAGCCCCAAAGCTTTTATGAATTTACAAAAAATGTATGATGAATAGTGTTACGCCATGAGTGGCGTCGTGGGGGTCAATACCCTGCGGCGTCACTTAAAGCGTGGGGACAGGGGGTCCCCGCCCCAGACACCGTGGAGAATAATTCTCCATGACGTCACTTAAAGTGTGATCCAGGGCTTCCTAGCCCTGGATGCTGTGACACATGCGGTAGATCCTTAGGCTCCATGACGTCCTTGGCAGCGTTGAACCCAGTTCGAGAATTCTGGGGTTTTCGACCCCCTAGCTTGTGTCGCCATATTTCAAGCCTATCCCAAACTCGTAGGGACCTCGATACAAATCCAAACCAAGTTCGAAACACATCAAAACGTTCGAGACTCTTTTTTCCTAATTTATACAAAAAATTGTCCAAAACACACAAAATTCACAACACCTTCAAACCATCATAGCAACAACAACAAAACCCGTCCATGATCATCAAAAGCCTCCACAAATAAACATAAAAAATTCCAGAAAATCCGTGCTCAACATGGGGTGCGGGAAATTACGATAAAAATGCGTAAAACCTATGCTAAAATATTGAGAATTGAAAGGTGAGCCGAGATCTTACCTTGTCTCTCCTTGTTGATCGTTCCTAAGGCGTCAATCCGCACTTGAAATCCACAAAAACCCAACCTTAAACGAATTTCGTTGGAGAGAGATATATGAATGAGAGAGAAAAGGTGATAGAATACCTTTTATGCTTATCATCTCAACATCTTTCATACGCACATCTCGAGGATCATCAAAAGGCTCATAACTACACCAGCCCACCTACCTCACACTCAACTTAGTGACTCACATGGGTGACTTCCCTTTTGCTTCTATCCATTTCAACTCAAACATTTACATTACCAGGCGTTTTCCCACCCGAACCACACCACGACTCGCACTATCGTGTGCTCACAAACATACCAACATACTGGACACGTTCCACATCATTTAATTGTTATTTTAATTTACATTTTGTTAGAGTTTTTTTATATTTTTCCCTCCAACAGCTAATTACCCGCCAACAATTTGCCCAACACCCGTATCAAACATTTTCTTAGGTCGAACTCGTTTCTCAACACCAACGCGCAAACACAAATGTTCTCCCACATTTAGGACATTGGAATTAACATTCGGATAATAAAATAAATAATACAAATACAAAAAAATAACATACCTCGATGTTGACGACCGTAAATTGGACACACGTATCACGACAAGTGGCCCACATACAACCTAAAATGACTTGTGATACGAGTTAGATGTTAGAGTCGTTATAGTTTTCCCAACTAATTGGAATTTCTTCCTTGAAATTAAAAACAAAACCAAAGGGAAAACTTACTGCACTCAAAAGAGGTAGGGAATGTACTTGCGCATATACGACTCGAGCTCCCATGTCAGCTTCTTGTCCCCGTGGTGCTGCTATTTGACAAGGACTGATGGGATCTCTTTTTTCTTCAGAATCTTCCCCTTACAGTCCAAAATCTGAATAGGCTGCTCGTCGTAAATGATGTCCTCCCTCAAGTCTATCTGGCTCAAGTTCATCGTCGATCGTTTTCCCTCTCTCTACCTAACAGTCGAAGCATCAAAACATGAAACATAAGGTGGATCCTAGACAACAGAGGTGGCAAGTCCAACTCATACGCAACTCTCCCTATTTGTTTCACCATTCTAAATGGACCAATAAACCTCGGCGCAAGCTTCCCTTTAATGCCAAACCTCCTGTGACCCTTCATCGAAGATACCTTCAAATAAACATAATCTCTTACCTAATACTCTAACTCATCGTGATCCATATGTAGTATTTCTTCTGTCTCTTTTGCGCACTTTTCAGTCTCAATTTGATCAGACGTATCTTCTCTATGTGATCAACTACAATCTTTGGCTCAATAGCTGCCATATCCTCGAGCTCCACCTAGTAAGATAGAGATCTACATGGTCTTCTGTAGAGTGCCTCAAATAATACCATACCAATACTGGCTTGATAACTATTATTGTAGGCAAACTCACACAGATGAAAATATTCCTCTCATGATCCATTATACTCCAACATACACATCTTTAGCATATTCGTAAGAATCTGAATCAATCTCTCTTACTGTCTGTTCATTTGTGGATGATAGGCAATACTGATATCCAACCGCGTGTCAAACTGTATCGGTATGCTCTGCCAAATCTTAAGCGTAAACTGTGGCCCTTTGTCAGACACAATCGATAACGAAACACCATGCAGTCGAACAATCTCACTCATACAAACTCATTATCCTATCCACTCGATGTATGGTCAAGATCGATAAAAAGTGCAGACTTCATCAACCTGTCCATAATCACCTAGATGTTATCATGTCCACACTGAGATCGAGGTAACACACTGATGAAATCCATGGCAATATGCTTTCACTTCTATTGAGGAATGGGAAGTGGTTGTAATAACCTACTCCGTCTGCGATGCTCAGCCTTAACTTGCTGAGATATCTCACACCCTCGAACGTAAACAGAAACATTGGTCATCATCCTCGACCACCAGAAAAGGCGACGCACTTCTACATGCATCTTAGTCATGCCAGGATGAATCATAAAACGTTAGCAGTGTGCCTTATGAAGTATCACATTGCGTAACTCAGCCACTGACGGAATCTACAATCACCCTCTAAACCTCAGGCATGAGTCTGTCGACTAACTTTAATCTGGATGTACAGACTCTGAGCCAACCCAAGAAACCTTTGGTATTTCTTGTAACAACCCGAAGTTAATTTTCCATTATTGCTGACGTGGTTGCAGACATGCCTGACAGCTCAGACGCTCGTGGGACCCACAGATAGGTCAGGATGTGCCTGGAGCTAGGTAAATAGTAATTTTTGTATTGTTGTGCATTTAATTTGTGATGTTTATAGGTAATTAAGGTTATTGGCACCGTGATGTGTGTATTTTAATGTGTTATTAATGTGTAAGGAAGTGTGACGGGTATTTGGCCCGATTAGCATGCAGACGCGGGTACCGAGTAGGCGAATGACAATACACTAGGTTGGGTAGTCATACACACATGGAAAATGATAAAATATAATTAGTAATTAATAAATAACACGTATATGAGTTCGTGGTGCAAGAGTACGCGAGTGTATGCGCAGGAGTCGGGTATCGACACTCGATGGTTGGTTGTTTTGGTAGAACAAGGATAAGTCAAGGGTGTTGGTCACCATGCAAGTCACTAAATCAGGACAATCCATTTTGAGCTTTAGATGATGCCGCACGATTTGTAAACACATTGGATGTCATTTTGGAGTATAAAAATGGTTGTTTGACCCCATTCACACAACCTTTTCTCTCTCTTCCCTCTCATGAACGAATTTGGAGCTTGTAAATAGGGATTGTGAAGTTCAAGTGATCATTTGGAGCATCATACGACAAGATTTCGATGATCCGATGTTAGAATCTCACTCTCCATCTCATTTCCTACGTATCAGGTGTGTTTTTACAGATTTTGATGTGGGTTTCGGGAATGGGTTGGAGCACACCAACTTGGAGCTGTGTTGCTATGATGGTTGTGATAGTTCTTGAGCAACAACTTGAGTATTATTGAGGTTGTTAGTGGAAGTTGTCATTTTTGGAAGAAAATATGGTTTCGATCTGATTTTGCCGAGGTTTTGGTTTTGGACAATTTTCGTCGAGGGGTTACGGCTATATATGGTTATTACGTGATTATGTAAGGTGTTGGGATGGGTTCAAACCATGGTAATGAGCCGAAGGGCTAGAAAAACACCTATGGGGCGTCACTGGTTTAGACGATACCAAGGGCACCGTGGGGAGGAAACTCCCACGGCATCACCTGCGACATCCACAATTGAGACCAATTACACACCATGTTTTATTTCACGTTGTGGGCCCTTTGATCACGGAAGTGACAACTGCGGTGTATGGGGACGGATAATAAAATAAAAATTTAAAAATAAATTTTCTGAATGTGATTAATTGGGGTTTTATTGGAGGATTATAATAAATTAAATGAGGATTTAAATTGAGTAAAATGGATTCAAATTAGGATTTCTAAATTAGGGAAATTTACATAGTATTTTCCATTATCAGACTTTGAATTGACTAACTGGGGATTTCGCAAGCATTTTGGGGTGTGAATTGGATGACATTTGGGATTAGTTGGAGTATGGTTTGAGGTGTATTGTATCCCAACTGAAATTACTTGAATATTTACTTCTTTTGGTTTTTGAATTCAATTTCAGTATTTCAATACTATATTCTTGGATTTTGGTTTAATGGGCGGACAATGAGTGGGGCTCCCTCCGTGCCATTCTAGTGTGTATGCCCACTAAGCCATAACACGTGTGTTAAGGAATCTCGGTGGATAGTTCGACCCAGGAATCGCATCGGGGCACGTGTGGGTATGTCGTAGGTACTACGTCGACCACGTAGCTGATCTAGATATTGGCCCTAGGACTCGCCGATAGTATTCTGAGGAAGAGTCCAAATTATGGTGCTAGTCTGGTTCTAGGCTCTAGGAACACACTTTAAGCTTTCATATTTATTTAATAGTTTCATTTAAATTCCAGTATTTACTGTCAGTATTATTTATCCATGCGATGATCACAGTTGTCTGTATTTATTTCTTCATATTTATTTAATAGTTTCATTTAAATTTCAGTATTTACTTTCAGTATTTCTCACTTAATTTCCTTGGGAATACTTTCTCTTGACTTGTCATCTTCCTTTTGTGATAGCTTGAGTGTAGATCCGAGTACGAGTTATGGCAAGGGCAAGCTTCCAAAATACCAATGATTCAGAGACATTTTGCTAGACTCCTATGTTTGTATTATATATACCTTGTTTTCATTTGGGATTTGGGATTTAGGATTGTGAGATTTCTTAAGAACTTTGTATTTTGATATTTTCAGACTTTGAGTGTATTTATTGATATATGGTTATCACATGAGTTTTCCATACTAGGTTTATGGTTTATATCACATAATTCGATGTTTATTATTTAAGATAATTGGTTTTAAGACTTCTGTTGGTTTATTTGAGGTTTGGAAACCATCTTAATAGATGGCTTAAGTTCATTAACAATTCAAATAGTAAATTGTGGCTTTTTGAGGTTAACAACGATTAAAAGGTGAATATTATTCAATGTGAAGCACAACTGGCACTAGTAAGCCAGACTGTAGGCCCACATTGCCCCGTGGCAGTCTATTGGAAAGTGGGTCATTACATTTTGGTATTAAAGCCTAAGTTTAGGGAAACCTAGGGCTCGAATTTGTGGTATAATTTGAGGATAAAACTTGACGAATAACTTTTAAATGTGGAAACCCAAAGGAATTGCCAAGAATCCTAATTGGGAAGCGATATGAGATGGGTAGAAATCAGGGTTATACGCGTTATGTTTTTAGTTGTATATTACATACGATACACATGTATTCACACTGATGCTGATTGAGGCACGTTCTTCGATGCAGATATCGATGAACGGGCAGCCTTCAAATACGACTCAGCCTAAGGTCATGGATACTAGTGATCTGACTAAGTAGACATTCACATTGGAGTAATTGATGTAGACGGCAGATGATAGGTTTTCACTATTGATCGAAAGGATGAGAGCTAGGGATGCTCGGGAGGCTACTACAACTCCTACGATAGTTATGGCTACACCTACGACTACTCAGGCAGTTGTGGCTCCTGCTATCAGTGAGACTCAGGTGCAAGTTGCAGTATTTAGGACACATTGTACCGGTGCTTATTCTGGCGAAGACTAGTGGTCGTGACTCCATCGACTACTGAGCAGCCAGCTGTGGCGTCTACGTTAGGAGGATTGATGACGGTGGAGGCCAAGAAGCTAAAGGACTTCCTTAGATTTTCACTAGGGTACTTCTATGGAGCCGGAGTTCTAGAGATAGTCGGGAGGTGGCTATTGGCTCATGAGATATTATACGAGATGTTATCAATTGAGGAAATTGAACAACCTAGATTGTCTAGTTATTGCTTGAAATCTGCTGCTGTGGTATGCTGGACTACCTATTGAGCAACTCATCCTACTGTTGCTACCTGGGCAGACTTCCGAGTATTGTTCATGGATGAGTATATACCCATAGAGGTGAGGATCAGGTTGCGAGATGAGTTATTAAAAGTGGTTCAGGGTGAGATATCTGTTACCGAGTACATAGAGAGGTATATATATCTATTATTGTACTACATGGATCTGGTAGGGACCGATAGGTTGCAGATCTATTACTTTGTCAGAAGCTTAGATAAGAGGATAGCGACCACAGTGGTATCGAGTGGAGCGGGTACGCTGACAGAGGCATATGACAAGTCCCTCTCACAGACATATATATGGTTCAAAGAGCTAGTAAATTAGTTGTTTAGGCTGCGTTGCGAGGTCCATAGGGTTAACAGAGTCATCCAACTCTGAGTTCTCAGTATGATCAGAGACCAAAGAGGCAAATGAGATATCAGGGCCGACAAAGATAGGGCCAGAGACCTCGCCAAGGTGATTGGTTGTTTGATTAGGGTTGCAAAGGCAACAGAGATCATTGTGATGATCGTGATAGGTGTGATGATCGTGAGGTAGCATATTTTACGGCTTCTGTACTAGTTGATTAGCCTATACAGCAACAAAGGCAGGATAGAGGCCAGAGTTAGGCATAGAGTCAGATGACTTATGGTAGAGCAAAGATGCATGCTTGTTACCATTGTGGTCAGGCAGGACATATTGTTGTTAATTGTACCAGACCAGCACCAGTACCACCACCAATTGAGCAGGCCAGAGAAAGGACCTAAACAGCTGCGTTTGGGGTCGCATAGCCAACCCGAGAGGCAACCAGACAGCTAGTATAGGGTACGTTATCTGTCTGTGGTATTTCTATGCATGTCATGTTTTATCCAGGCAACATATTGTCATTTATTTCTGGACGCATGGTAGGAGTGTTAGGGTTAGATGCACATACCTTAGATACATATCTTGTTCTCAATACGATAATTGGGGATAAGATTTACGCTAACCAAATTTGTCAGGATTGTATTGTGGAGATAGAGGGATATCAGTTATCGACTGATTTGAGATTATTATAGTACTTGGAGTTCGATGCAATGTTCGTTATGGATTGGTTATCATCGTATCACGCACAGATCGACTATTTCAGCAAGACTGTGATGTTTTACATCGAGGCGATTCCAGAACTTTCATTTGCCAGAGTTGCGATTGCATTACCTATCACTCGAAGCAGATTAGCGACGTTGCAAGAAATGAAGGCGTACGTGGCTATGGTTGAGCCAAAGCTTAGGATAGTGATTAGGGTTGAGGATGTTCCTATAACGGCCCTATTATTTATTAACACCGTTAATTATTATATTTTCATATTAGGACGTCAGCTCAGACGACATGTAGATGCCGCGAATAGGCTAAGACTGCACTGACTTAGGATACCGATTGTTGTGTGTTTGTAATGTTTTTCTGTGATGTGTATATTCAATTACTATGTATATTATTCATCATAGGTGTGTATTTATGCTATTAATGTTAGACGAGGTTAAGCGTCAGGGATCCGTCTAGAAGTGCGTGTCAACATGGGGGTTCGTTAGTTGTCAGACTGTGGCGTTTAGTTAATAAGGCTAAGTCAATTAAATGAAATGACTATGGTGGGTGAATTAAGGATTAATTGGAATATATTATAACCTTAGGCAATTAATCAATTGGGTACACTAAGTGTGGAGCCACCTCGGGGAGCGTGTAGGATGTGGGACGTAGGGTGCCAGGTAGTCGGGAGTTTGTATGACCTTGTTTACAATTTTTTATGAATTAGTTTGATAGCCTAACATAAGTTATATGATTTATTTTATATCAAATCAATATGAGTCCAATAGTTGAGTTAAGAAAATCAATATGTTTAGAATGAACCTCGGGATGCACAACATGAAAGAATCCAAGAAGATGTGTCACAGTTGAGATGTCATTGAAGTTGTGGACTGTTATTTATAGGGACCATTAGATTAGCCTCAAGACACGTGTTTTCACCAGATTGCAAGAAATACTATAAAAACTAGTCAATTAGTGCACGCATGCAGAACAACAAACTTCCTGAGAACACTTTAGAAGTTTGAGGAGAGATCAGAGAACCTGAGGTTGGAGAAGGTAGAAATCAATACTGGATAGGAGATTCGAGGATTCAAACACGAAATTAAGGTGATCTATCTCTCCATGTCTCTTGAATTTCTATTAAAAAGTGTTATCGTGGGTTTTTAAGCCAAATTCAGATTTTTGTGTAAATACTCTGATTTTCTATGGATTTATAGTTTAAAAGGTTCGTATTGATCAAATAAACCAGTCTAGATCGAATATGTTGATGATTTTAGGAAAATTTTGGAATTTTTGAAATTTATACAAGCATGTCTTTGATCCTCTGTCTCTTAGGTAATTTAAGGTTTAATCACTGATTTTTGATGATTTTGAGGTTTTAGAGGGTTGTTGTGATAAAATATATCATTTTTTATCGGATTGTGAGGATTTAGGGTATGATTTCAGATTTTGGATTTTAAACATGCATCGTTTAGTTCATTGTTTTATGAGAATTTCGGTTTTAATAGGTGTTTTGAAGGTGTTTTTGAATCGATTTAAGGTCTGTGAATGTGTTTAGTGTGTTGGGAAAGGTTGGAAACCCATATTTCCAGAATTCCGAAGTTCAGAATTCTGGAAATCGACATATCTAGTGCACAGGGTGATGAAGACCAGCGCGCTGGACAAACAACTGATGAATACTAGCGCGTTGGGTGATGAACACCAGCGTGCTGGAAATCGACATATCCAGCACGCTGGGTGATAAACACCAGTGCGCTGGACAGTCGACTGATGAATCGGCCAGCGTGCTAGACAAACTCGCTAGCGCGTTGGGGACTTGAATACTAAATTTTTGGACAGTTTTAATACGGGATTTTTGGATAAATTCACCTATAAAACCCATCAACCTTAAACTCATGAAATTGATCTTAGGAGTCATGGACTGTATTTTAGAGTCGGGGACTAGTCAGGATCAAATCAGGTGTTTTCAAGGTTTTTGGAGTGCGGTTTGAGGTACGTAAAACCCAACTGAACGCCACTACTGTATTTACTTCTTGGCATTTATATAATCAAGTTCCTTGAATTATTCCATTCAATTTATTTATTAGAATGGTCAAATTACTCCCACCTATGTATTTGTGGTGTGTTATAGGTGCTTACTAGTTTGTAGCACGTGTTACTCAGCCTTGGTAGATGATATCCCGAGTTGAATACCGGTTCACGTGTTCGATGTATGCCAATATGGCTGATTCCGCTAGGATGATAGGTGATGTGAATTGTGGTAGGTTCCACAAACGGGATTATGGGTCCAAAGTACAAACTTAATCTGCTAGGTCAAACACCCATTTTGTTATTCACAGATGTTATATATTTACGCGATGAGCTTTGTGCAGTTGCCTGTATTTTTCTTTCATTTCTGCATGTTTATTTAACATTTTCTTTGGATATCTGTTTAGTTTTATATTAATAAATGCACAGTGAATTTTCTTGGGATTTTATTTACTTGACTCGTCATTTGATTTTTGTGATGTCATGAGTGCAGATCCTAGTACTAGTAGGAGTAAGGGGGTTTTAGGCGACTACATCTGACTTCCCTACTGTCGAGGACCTACTTGTACATGTGGTGTGACGGCCCATTTTTCAAATGGACCGTCACGGGGGCCAATTTGGACCCACAGTTTGTCTTACCAGCGACAGCTGTGCTCTACATTAGATTATATCCTCCATTTTTATCTTTTTAAACCTTATTAATTGTCAATTTACTGATTAAGTTGTATTGAAAACAATTTATATGTTAAATCATCCTAAAATCCTCAATTTAACACAGCAAAAGCCTTACTACCACATTTACTCGGATAATGATACTATAAATGTGTGACAAAAACCAAAAACCTAATGTGAAAAACCCATATACAACCATAAATACCTTTGAAGTCACAAAAAGATTAATATACAAAGGTATTCCAAAATATCTCAAAATCCCCAAACCCAAAAGAAAATAAAATATATATAATACAAACATACGAGTCAGGCAATCTCAGATCAACGGTACTTTGGCAGCTTGCCCTTGCCTCTGCTCGTACCAGGATCTGCACTCAAGCCATCATAAAAAGGTAAATGACGAGTCTAGAGTGAGTATTCCCAAGGAAATTAAGTGAACAATACTGAAAGTAAATACTGAAATTTAAATAAAGCTATTAAATAAACAAGCAGAAATAAATATAGGCAACTACGTTCATCGCATGAATAGATAATAGAAAAAGTTCAAAGTGTTTTCCTAGCCCCTAGGATCAGACTACCACCATAATTCGGACTCTTCCACAGAATACGGCCGACGAGTCCTACTCAAGTAGGGCAAGTATCTGTATTTACTCGATGGCCAGAGTTACACCTACGGCGCACCGACACATGCCATGACGTGATACTCGAGTCGTGTTATTCATAGAGACTGATTTGGTAGCACATGCTACGGTGTAATGGACATATACACAGGAATGGAACGGAGGGAGCCCCGCTCAACGTCCACCCATATAGCCATAACTAGAGTAGAATATTGAAATGAAAGAAATTGAATTCAAATGCCAAAAGAAGTAAATACTCAAGTAATTTCAGTTAGGATACTACACACCTCAAACTGCACTCCTCGTCCCGTAAAATAAACCTCGATCCAGCTCCTCCAAATCTCCGATATCCAAAATATCGCTCGTAATGTCCTATTACTATTTATAATTGATTTAGCTTCAATTGATTATATTATATCAATTTTACGTTTTACGAGGTAAAAACCTCGACAACATCTCGCCAAAATCCCGAGAAAGCCCCAAAACTCATTAATGACCCTTTTTCTAATTTCTAATATTTTTCTGGGTTTTTCTAAATTTTTTTCTAGGTTTTTCTAAATTTTTTTCATAATTTTCAAGCTCTTTTTTCATATTTCTTTTTCAAAATTTAAAACTGTTTATATTTTTTATTTTATTTTGGGTAAGGCTTAACCGGGTCCAGCTCAGTTGGCCGGCTCGGCCTGACCCACTTGGGCTAGGAACAGGTCGGCCCAACCCGTCCGGGCCTGGGCAACCAAGCCCAATCCATTTGGGTGGGGGTGCGGGATCCCCAATCGAACTAGGAGCTCCCTGGTTTAATTTTTCTTCATTTTTTTTTTCATGATTTCGATCGGGGTTGGCTCTCACCCCAACCCCTCCTCTTCTCTTGGCATGGGAGACATCTCCCCGGCCATGTTCATCTTCGTACGAACTGCGTCCGAGCCCCCCTTGAACCACCACACCAACATACAACAACAACACATACAACAACAACAAAATAGCACAATTCCTTACTTCGTCCACGTTTTGCCTCTCCCACACGAGCTTGACTTCCTCGGTTAATCTCTCTTTCTCTTCTCCTTCTCCTCTCCTTTTTGATTGAAAATGGTGAGAAAAATGGGGTGTCGGTGGTACTTATCAATATTTTGGGGTCAAATGACCAAAATGCCCCTATGTTCTTATCCTCATCCTTCATATTCTAATGCTTTTTTTGGTCATTTCACAATTATTTTTAATTTATGAATTTAATATATATATATATATATACTTATATATATTTTAAATTATATATATATATTCACCTATATTTTTGCGCCCACATTTCGTCATGCGCGCCAACCAGCGTACTCGAGCGTGCACACTATCATACCGCCCACGCATGTCGACCACGACCCCGCGTATTACTAAGCGTCCACCAATTTACTATTTTATCACATTTAATTCATTTAATGTGTGTATTATTTTCTTCGACCTAGTATTTCATCTTTTAGCCTACCCGGTACCAGCGTCGACACGCATATCGAGGCGAATACTTAACATACAATCTCACACATCAATTGAAATATAATTACACACATCACAATGTCGTTTAACCTATTTTAACATAAACATCACAAAATTAGACAAAACAACACACAAAATAACTATTTACCTAGCTCTATGCGCTCTATAGCCTAACTGCGGGTCCCATGGGTGTCTGAGTTTTCCGCCACGTCTGCAATACATCATAAATAAGGGTGAATTAAATTTGAGTTATTACAATTCTTCCCAGCTAGTTGAGATTTTGTCCTGAAATCGAAATTAAACTTAAATACTTACCGGCAAATAAGTGGGGATACCATCATCGCATGGTAGACTCAAGCTCCCAGGTGAGTCCCTCCGTTCCATGATGTTGCCAACGAACTAAAACCTTTGGGATCTCCCTGTTCCTCAAAGTCTAAATCCTCCGATCCATGATCTCCACAAGCTACTCCTCATATGACACGTTTGGTCGCACCTTAATCAGACGTACATCAATCGTAGGTCTCGGTCCTGACCTAGGTAGCCTTAATATGGATATGTGAAAAACTGGATGTACCCCTGCTAATTGTGGCAATAACTTTAAACGATATGCCACTCTGCCGATACGTTCCTCAACTCTGAACGGTCCAATGAACCTTGGTGCCAGTTTCCCTTTAATGCTAAATCTCTGATGACCCTTCCATAGCGAAACCTTCAAGCACATCATGCCTCCAACCTCGTAGCTCATATCCCCATGGCACCTATTGGCATATTTCTTTTGTCTATCCTGTATCGCCTGACGTCTCTGTCTAATTTGCCTTACCTTCTCAATGTGATACACAACAAGCT
The DNA here is from genome assembly GCA_039657345.1 of Stephania japonica. Classification (NCBI taxonomy): domain Eukaryota; kingdom Viridiplantae; phylum Streptophyta; class Magnoliopsida; order Ranunculales; family Menispermaceae; genus Stephania; species Stephania japonica. The sequence goes on from CM077559.1 coordinate 43,318,328, forward strand.
CAGGTCCTATAGCCATTGTATCCTCCAGTGTCGCCCAACATGCTGGTGACCTGCTGGGCCTATCATATAGTGCCTCAAACAGTGACATCCCGATACTCGCCTAATAGCTGTTGTTGTACGCAAACTCGCACAATGGCAGATAATCCTCCCACGATCCACTAAACTATAACATACACGCCCTGATCATATCTTCGAGAATCTGAATCAACCTCTCCGACTGCCCGCCAGTCTGAGGATGGTACATAGTATTAAACTGTAGGTGAGTGCTAAACTACTCCTGCATACTCTTCTAAAGCCTCGAAGTAAACCTTAGATCTCTATCTGAAACAATGGAGACCGGTACACAGTGCAATATGACAATCTCTCTCTTGAAAATAGTGCTCAGCTGTGTAACTGAAAATCTTATGGGGATTGGTATAAAATGTGTCAATTTTGTCAACCTGTCGATAACTACCCAAACTGCGTCGTGTCTCCTCCTAGTCTACGGTAGACCACTGACAAAGTCCATGGTCACATGCTCCCAATTCCAATGAGGAATGCGCATCGGCTGTAGCAACCCAATTGGTCTTCTGTGCTCAGCCTTCACCTGCTGGCAAATATGAAAACTCTGGACATACTTCCCCACATCAGCCTTCATCCCAGGCCACCAAAACAATCGTTGAAGGTCGTGATACATCTTGGTCCAACCAAGATGAACTGTAAATCGCGACCGGTGTGCGTCCTCAAGAATATTGTCCCTAAGCTCCGGTACCTACGGTATCCACAAATGACCCTTGTGTCTTAAGCACCCATCTGAACCCTCATACTACTCTGTGCACCCCGGATCTTGAGCCAGTCCACTGATCTGTAAATACCAGACCTCAATTCTCTGCAACTTAGCAAACCGCTCTAGAGACACCGTAAGAACTCATATCTGGCCATAAATGTGTAGCTCAGCATTAGACTTTGTTAAACACAACACCGATGCATCCTAAAGCTGTGATTGTGTGTCATATGCCGCAATCCCGTCTGACTCTTGATGCTGCTCCTGCTCAGCGCATCAGCTACGACGTTCGCCTTCCCCAGATGATACTAAATAGCAAAGTCGTAGTCCTTCAATAAGTCGAGCCATCTCCGCCGTCTCATGTTCAACTCCCTCTGAATGAACAGATATCTCAAACTCTACTTGTTGGTAAACAATACGAACCTTTCACCGTACAAATAGTGCTTCCAAACCTTCAATGCAAACACGACTGCTGCAAGCTCCAAATCGTACACAGGATAACTTTCCTTATGAGGTCTTAATTATCACGATAAATAGGCCACTTGGTGTCCGTCCTGCATCAACACACAACCTAACCCAGTGCCAGATGCATCAGTGTAAACAGAGAAACCCTAACCTGCAACAAGTAATGCCAAAACTGGTGCAGAAGTCAACTGCCACTTTAGCTCCTAAAAAGCATACTCACATTCCTGCGACCACTCAAATCTAACATCTTTCTTAGTCAACCTCGTCATCGGCTCTGCAATCAACGAAAAATCCTGTACGAAGCACCTATAATATCCTGCCAAACCCAGAATACTTCGAATATCAGATATCGACTCGGGTGTCCTCCAATCAATAATAGCTCGAATCTTGTCACCATATACTAATATACCCTGATCATTGATGACATTCCCTAAAAACTTCACCTCACTCAGCCAAAATGCGTACTTGCTGAACTTGGCATAAAGTCGGTGCTCTCTCAGCTCGCCAACACCTCCCTGATATGTCTTTCATGCTTCATACGAGTCCTGATGTAAATCTGGATGTCATCGATGAAAATAATGACGTATCGATCCAAAAACAGCCTGAGCACCCTATGCATCAAATCCATGAAGATCGCTAGCGCGTTAGTCAACCCAAATGGCATGACTGTAAACTCGTACAACCCATATAGCGTACTGAAAGCAGTCTTCTCGATATTTGCCTCTTGAATCCTCAACTGATGGTATCTCAATCTGAGGTCAATCTTCGGGAAGAATTTGGCTCTTACCAATTGATCAAACAAGTCATCGATCCTGGGAAGTGGGTAACGGTTCCTAATCGTCACCTGATTCAACTTCCTATAATCTATACACATTCGCATCAAGCTGTCCTTCTTCTTCACAAAAAGAATTGAAGCTCCCTAAGGTGACATGCTAAATTCCCCTTCTATAGTAACTCCTCTAACTGGGTCCTTAACTCCACCTGCTCCGATGCTAACATCCTATACGACCTGTTGTAAATTGGCTCAAACCCTAGAATCAACTCAATGATAAACTCCACAGCTCTCGGTTGTAGCAATCTTGGCAAATCCTCAGAAAATATGTCGAAAAACTTGCAAACAACCGGGACATCCTCAACCCTAATCACTGTCCTAAGCTCTGGCTCCACATAGTCGGGTACGCCTCCATCTCCTGCGACGTAGCTAGTCTGCCTCGAATGATAGATAATGTTGATACAGCTTTGGCAAATGAAAACTTTGGAATTCCCACGATGTAAAATGTCACCATCTTGCTAAAATAGTCGATCTGTGCATGATAAGACGATAACCAATCCATACCTAATATTGCATCGAACTCCAAATACTTTAATACTCTCAAGTCAGCCGGTAACTGATGTCCTTCAATCTCAACCACACAATCCCGACAAATCTGGATTTAGGGTAAATCTTATCCCCAACTGTCGTGCTGAGAAAGAAATGTGTATCTAAAGTTTGTGCACCCAACCCTAACAATCCTACCATACGTCCAGATATAATGGAAAGTGTGCTGCCAGAATCAAACATAACATGTATAAAAGCATCACAAATAGATAACATACCCACAACAAGTTGTTTGGTCGCCTCCCGGTCTGGCTGCGTAACCTCAAAAGTAGCTATCTGGGCCCTATCTCTGGCCTGGTTTGTCTGTGATGGTACTAGCACTGGTCTGGTACACTTCACCATAAGATGTCCCACCTGACCACAACGATAACAAGCACGAGTGTCTGATATGCCAGTAGTCCTCTGACTCTGTGCCTAACTCTGACATCAGTTTTAGCCTCTCTGACGCTGATCTCTATCCTGCCTTTTCTGCTCTCTCGACCGATCAACTGGTTTAGAGGCTGCAAAATATGCTACCTCGCGATCATCGCGTCTATTACGATCATCCCGACGATCTCTATCACCTCTACGACCTTAATCTGACTGCCAATCACCTCTACCTCTATGAGATCTCTGGCCCTGTCCCTGTCAGCCCTGATCTCTCCTCTATCTCTTCGGCCTCTGATCAAATCGAGAACCTTGAACTGGATGACTCTGCGACCCCGCAGCGCAGTCTGAATCGCTACTCTGCTAGCACTCTGTACTATATAAGTCTCCTAAGAAAGAGACCTGTCGTATAACTGAGCCAAAGTAGTCGCTCCACTGGAAACAACTGTGGTAGTTATCCTCTCATCCAGTCCTCGAACAAAGTAATATATCTACAACCTATCAATCCTTGCCAGATCAATAGACTAAGACAACAAATATATGTACCTCTCCATATACTCGGTAACAGACATATCACCCTGAACTAGTGTCTAGAACTCCTCTCTCAATCGAATCCTGACCTCTATAGATATATACTAATCCATGAACAATGCTCTAAAATCAACCCAAGTAGTAACCGCGAGATGTATCACTTTATACGTGGTCCACTATATAGCAGCAATAGATCTTAAGAAATAACTAGCCAATCTCAGTCTATCAACCTCATCAACCAATAACATCTCGTGTAATCTCTCGTGAGCCATTAGCCACCTCCCGACTATCTCTAGGTCTCTGGCTCCATAAAAGTATCCTGGAGAGAATCTAAGGTAATCCTTCAGCTTCCTCACCTCCACTATCATCAAACTCCTTGATGAAGATGCTACAGCTGGCTGCTTGGTGGTCGAAGGAGTCACAACTAACGTAGTCTCTGTTGGAACAACCACTAGTATAGCTCTCTCGCCATGTGTCTTAGATACTACAGCCTGCTCCTGAGTCTCAGTAGTAGTGGGAGCAGCAACTATAGGAATAGTAACCAATGGTGTAGTTACATTGTAGTAGGAGATTTGTTAGTCTTACGAGTCCTCAATATATCCAACAACAGTGCAAAGCTATCATCCACTGTCCGCGCTAACGACTATAACGTCAGTGTCGGCCTAGTGGGATCACTAGTATCCCCAACCTCTGGCTTCTGGCTGAGTCGTACCTAGAGGCTGCCCGTCCATCGGCATCTGCATTGAGGAACGTGCCTCAGTACGAATATACGTGTAACGCAGGTAATATACAACAAAAAACATAACACGTGTATCCTTGATTTCTATCTATCTCTCATTACTTTGCAACTAAGATTTTAGGCAATTCCTTTAGGTTTCCACATTTAAAGTTTATTCAATAGGTTTATGATCATATTTTCCTCTAATTCGAGCCTTAGGTTTTCCTAAACCTAGGCTTTGATACCAAAATGTAAAGACCCATTTTCCAAATGGACCACCATAGGGGTCATTGAGGCCACAGCCTGTCTTACCAGCGAGAGCTGTGCTCTACATTGGATTATATCCTCTATTTCATCTTTTTAAACCTTATTAATTGTCAATTTACTGATTAAGTTGTATTGAAAACAATTTATATGTCAAATCATCCTAAAATCCTCAATTTAACACAGCGGAAGCCTTACTACCACATTTACTCGGATAATGATACTATAAATGTGTGACATAAACCAAAAATCTAATGTGGAAAGCCCATATACAACCATAAATACCTTTGAAGTCACAAAAAGATCAATACACATAAGGTATCTCAAAATATCTTAAAATCCCCAAACCCAAAAGAAAATAAAATATATATAATATAAATATACGAATCAGGCAATCTCAGATTAACGGTACTCTGGCAGCTTGCCCTTGCCCCTGCTCGTACTAGGACCTGCAATTAAGCTATCACAAAAGGCAAATGACGAGTCTAGAGTGAATATTCCTAAGGAAATTAAATGAGCAATACTGAAATTAAATACTGGAATATAAATAAAGCTATTAAATAAACATGCGTAAATAAATACAAGCAACTACGCTCATCGCATGAATAGATAATAGAAAAAGCTTAAAGTGTGTTCTTAGCCCCTAGGGTCAGACTACCACCATAATTTTGACTCTTCTACAGAATACTGTCGACGAGACCTACTCAAGCAGGGCAAGTATCTAGATCCGCTGGATGGCCGGCATTAAACCTATTGCGCACCAACACATGCCACGACGTGATACTCGGGTTGTGCTATTCACTAAGACCTATCTGGTAGCACATGCTATGGTGTAGTAGACATACACACAGGAATGGAACGAAGGGAGCCCCGCAACGTCCGCCCATATAGCCATAACTAGAGTAGAATATTGAAATGAAAGAAATTGAATTCAAATGCCAAAAGAAGTAAATACTCAAGTAATTTCAGTTGGGATACTACACACCTCAAACCGCACTCCTCGTCCCGTAAAATAAACCCCGGTCCGGCTTCTCCAACTCTCCGATATCCAAACTATCGCTCATAATGTTCTATTACCATATATAATTGATTTAGTTTCAAATGAGTATATTATATCAATTTTACACTTTACGAGATAAAAACTCCGACATCTCGCCAAAATCCCGAGAAAGCCCGAAACTCATTTATGAACCCTTTTCTAATTTCTAATATTTTCTAGATTTTCTAGCTATTTTTTCATATTTTTTCAAAATTTAAAACTATTTTTTTATTTTTTTTTATTTTGGGTTAGGCCGAATCGGGTCCGATTCAATTGGACTCGGTTCGGCCCAGCTGGACCGACAAGGTCTGGGCCGGCTTGGCCCCCACTTGGGTTAGGACCTGGTCGGCCCAACCCATTTGGCCCTGTGCAACCAGGCCTGGTCCGTTTGGGTGGGGGTGCACACGTGCTTCCCCAATCAAACTAGGAGCTCCCTGGTTCGATTTTTCTTTTTTTTTTTCTTTTACGATTTCGATCGGGGTTGGCTCTCAACCATAACCCCTCCTCTTCTCTTGGCATGGGAGACATCTCCCAGCCATGTTCATCCTCGGGCGAACTGCGTCCGAGACCCCCACCGAACCACCACACCAACATACAATAACAACAAATACAACAACAACAAAATAACACAATTCCTTACCTCATCCACGCTTTACCTCTCCAACACGAGCTCGATTTCCTCCTAAGCCAATCTCTCTTTCTCTTCTTCTTCTTCTCTCCCTTTTGATCGAAAATAGTAACAAAAATGGGGTGTCGGTGGTGGTTAACATTATTTTGGGTTCAAATGACCAAAATGCCCTATGTTCTTATCCTCATCCTTCATAATCAAATGCCCTTTTTGGTCATTTCACAATTGTTTTTAATTTCTTATTTTAATATATATTTATATATACATATATATTTTAAATTACATATATATATATGTATGTATATAAATATATATTTTCGCACCTACAATTTCGTCGTGCGGGCCAACCAGCGTACTCGGGCGTGCATACTACTGTACCACCCAAGCGTGTCAACCACGACCCCGCACGTTACTAGGCACCCACCAATTTACTATTTTATCACATTTTATTCATTTAATGTGTGTATTATTTTCTTCGATCTAGTATTTCATCTTTTAGCCTACCCGGTACCCATGTCGACACGACACGCATATTGAGGTGAATACTTAACACACAATCTCACACGTCAATTAAAATATAATTACACACGTTGCGATGTCGTTTAATCTATTTTCACATAAATATTGCAAAATTATACAAAACAACACACAAAATAACTATTTACCTAGCTCCAGGCGCGCTATAACCTAGTTGCGGTTTTCACGGGTGTCTGAGCTGTCAACCACGTCTGTAATACATCATAATTAATAGCGAATTAAATTCAGGACGTTACATGTGGATTGGTATGTTTTGATATTTTGATATTTTGGGTTGTTGGGAGACTATATCACCTGTACTTGTATATATACACTATTTATAGTTAGTCGCTTATATATGTAGTACGAACCAGGTTTCCACTATAGAATATTAATATCGTTATCTTTGAAAATGCTTAATTAATTAAAGTAAGACTTCATAAATTAACTGGTTATCTACTTGCAACTCTAAGATAGAAATTAATAATATATTAAATTGCTAGATAAGTTGGCATAATAAACGGAGTTGTCAGGTAAAGTTCACCGACATAGTGACTTGGTGATAGGGCCTGGCTTGCGAATAAGTGGCAGCAGGTCTCGTGGCAGTCTTGGATCTGGAGGCTGCGACATTTTGGTATCAGAGTGAGTGTTCAAGGAACCTCAGGCATTAAATGTTTGAAATAGCATAAACTTTAAAAATAAATTTAGATGTGGAAACCCGACGAATCTGCTTAGAACTTTTAGTTGGGAAGTGAAAGATGGGTAGAGTTACGATTTTGGTATATGGTATATGTTATGTTGTATGTAATATATATTATACGTATACGCATATCGAGACTGATTCAGAGCACGGTTATTGATGTAGATCGTCATGAACAGACAGACTAGTGATACCACTAGGTGTTAAGCACATGCAGTGAGTCTAGATGGTCGAGTGGCAGCTCAGGAGACTCAGATGTCAGAGGTTCTTTGCTTACTCAATAAGTAGTCTGTTATTATGGCTACCTGGATCATAACACCGAGAGACTCAGTTGTAGTTGCAGTACCTGCAGAGACAGCGGTTGCACTTGTAGAGATGTAAACATCAACTCAGATAGTAGTACCAGAGATGCATACACCGACTCAAATAGTAGTACCAGAGAAACAGATAGCTGGGGCTACGCCAGTAGTGGTGCCAGTGGAGAGGTCGACTCCTAAACGTCTACCAACAGTTACGACTGCTACTACGATTATGATTACTAATACTCTAGAGTATAGGATGGATCTACAGGCGAAGAGACTGAGGGATTTTCTTAAGTTTCAGCCAGGGTATTTTTACGGAGGTGGTGACCCTGAGGCAACTAGAGATTTAATTATGTCACATCAGTGCCTACACAAGGTGTAGAACACGGAGGAGAAGTACAAGGGGGGACTTTCTGGATCGTGTTTCGGGTCAGATGCGGTAGTATAGTGAACCAATTATTAGGAGACTCATTCAGATCTGGCTACATGGTCAAAGTTTCGAGAGATCTTCTACGATCAGTTTATCCCTATGGAGGTGTATCTAAGGTTGAGGGAGGAGTTCTTATCTCTGAGGCAGGGTAACTGGACGATGTTACAATACATGGATAGGTACCGTTACTAGTTGTAGTTTTCCATAGATATAGCGGGTACTGAGCGATTGCAGAATTATTATTTTATTCATAAAGTTGTTGAGGTTATCGCTAGCACCATCGTATCATCCAGAGCTCAGACACTACAGGATATGTTTGACAGAGCTTTGACCAACGAGATGTTCTTGTTGCAGAAAAATGGTATCCCAATGACAGCATCAACTGAGGTAGAGGTTGGGCAGGTTTCTCAGCAAGACAGGAGGCCAAAGAGACAGCGTGACCAGTTTACCAAAGGTCATAGGGATGATCACTAGGAGAGTAGGTTGAGATATGATGACAAACAATCGATACACGCCATGGCACCAACACCACAGCAGCGACAACAGTCTCAACATGATCGTAATAGGGGATAGAGAGGCCAGGGTCAGTGTCAGGGTTAGAAATCGGGTAATGGGCATACTGAGAGGCAGGAGATACGTAAGTGTTTCAGATGCGGTAAGAGGGATATCTGACATATGAGTGCCAAACATCATCACCATGACGCGACCAGAGGCAGGACAGGGATAGAGTGCATGTCATGGCATAGCCAGACGCTGAAGCTACCCGACAGCTAGTCGAGGGTGCGTTACTTATTCACAGTAGACTCATGCATGCTATATTTGACTCGGGTAGTACGTTATCTTTCATTGTTGGACGTGTAGTTGGGGAGTTAGGGTTAGACACTCACACACTTGAGACCTATCTTGTTCTCAAAATTGTTGTTGGGGACAAGATATACCCTAACCAGATATGTCAGAACGTCATGATTGAGGTTGCTGGACATCAGTTGCCAGCTGATATGTGAGTCCTAAGTATTTAAAGTTTGATGCACTCTTCGGGATGGATTGGTTGTCAGCTTACCTTACATTGATATATTGTTTTGGAAAAAAGGTAGTGTTTTGTATTCTCGGGTTACCAAAGTTTTTGCTAGTTGGGACAGCGTTAGAGTCACCTATTATGAAAGGCCAATTAGCGACTACATAAGAGATGGAGGCTTTCACAATGATTATTGAGCCAAACGTTAGAGTTCCAATTAGGATAGAGGATGTTTCGATAGTCCGAGAGTTTGCTGATGTGTTTCCAAATGACTTACCAGGACTACCACCACCATAGGCGATAGAGTTTTTTATAAAACTAATACCCAGGACTCAACCTATATCAAAAAGACCTTATAGGATGTCATTAGCGAATCAAAAGGAGGTCAGGAAGCAGTTAGAGGATTTACTGGCTAAGGATTTCATACACTCGAGTATGTCGTTGTGGGGAGCGCCAATATTATTTGTGAAAAAGAATGATGGATCAATGAGGATGTGTATAGACTACAGGAAACTGAATTAGGTGATGATCAAGAATCATTATCCACTTCCTAGGATTGACGACCTGTTTGACTAGTTAATGGGTGCATAGTGCTTCTTGAAGATCGATTTACGCTCAGGATATCATCAATTGCGGATTCGAGAGGATGACATCAATAAGACTTCTTTCAGTACTAGATACGGGCTGTTTGAGTTCACAATGTTACCGTTTAGGTTGACGAACGCTCCAACAGTTTTATGGATCTGATGCCCAGAGTATTAAGACCATACTTGGACAGATATGTGATAGTCTTCATCGATGACATACTGATATACAACAAGACTCGAGAGGAGCATGAAAGCCATCTTCATTCAGTGTTGACAACGTTAAGGGAGCATCATCGTCTGTATGCGAAGTTCAGCAAGTGTAACTTCTGTATGAGAGAGGTAAAGTTAATGGGGCATGTTTTCAATGACCAGGGAATCTCTGTAGATAGAGATAAGGTCAAAGCAGTGATTGACTAGAGGACACTAGAGACTGTTGCTAAGGTACGGAGTTTCCTGAGTTTAGTAGGATACTACAAATAATTTTTATAAGACTTTTCCACTATTACAGCTCCAAAGACGAGACTGACGAAGAAGGATTTACCTTTTGAGTGGTTTGAGGAGTGTGAGCAGGCATTTTTGGAGTTGAAGAAGAGATTGACTTCGACACTAGTGCTGACATTGCCAAAGTCGGGGAAGAGTTTGTCAGTGTATATTGATGCTTCGAGGACTGGACTGGGATGTGTTCTAATGCAGGAAGGACGCCAAGTGGCTTACTTATCTAGGCGGTTGAGACTACAAGAGTGTAATTATTCAGTGCACGACTTTGAGCTTGCAACAGTTGTATTTGCATTGAAAGCTTGGAGACACTTTCTCAATAGTAAGAAGTCCATTCTATTCACAGATCATTAGAGTCTATGTTATATCTTTACTTTAAAGGATTATGACTTCACCATCGAGTATCATTCTGACAAGGCAAATGTTGTGGTAGATGCGTTGCGCAGATGCAGAGTAGACAGTTAGACACGACACAGGGGACTGTAGGAGGTGACATCAACGATGTGTATGACAAATATTTCTTTCACAGGTGACACATATATTTTCGGTCAGATGAGAGTTCCAACAGTGTCTTTAAAGCGAGTCTCGGATTGTTAGAGAGTTGATGAACTTTATGAGCAGTTTAGTGGATTGGCATGGTATCCCGAGTGCACAGATTGGTCGAAGACTTTGGATCGATGTTTGAGACATAGAGGTCGATTATGGGTGCCAGCAGTGCTGGAGATTCGAGACAGTGTTTTGGAGGATGCTTACTGGTCTCGCTGTACAGTTCATCCAGGCAAGACCAAGATGTACCACGACTTGCGTAGATTATTTTGGTGGCCTGGGATGAAGGCTGATATGGGAGAATATGTTCGGAGTTATCATATCTGTCAGCAGGTGAAGGTAGAGCACAGGCGACCAAACGGATTATTGCAGTCGTTACCCATTCCTAAGTGGAAGTGGGAACACATTACCATAAATTTTGTCATTAGATTACCGCAGACGTCGAGGCGACATGATGCGATCTGGGCGGTGATAGACAGACTGATGAAATTGGCGCACTTCATGCCAGTTTGAATACGATACAAGTTTCCTTAGTTGAACAGATTATTCGAACAAAAGATTATTAGATTATATAGGGTGCCGATTTCCATCATATCAGACAAGGACTCGAGATTTACTTCGAGGTTCTGGGAGGTGATGCAGGAGCAGTTTGGCACTAGGTTGCAATTGAGTATAACTTATCATCCTCCAGCAGATGGCCAATCAGAGAGATTGATACGGATTATAGAGGATATGCTCAAGGCTTACATTCTGCAGTTTGGAGGTTCATGGGAAGACTACTTATCACTGTGTGAGTTTGCCTACAACAACAGCTATCATGTTAGTATCGGGATGCCACTATTTGAGGCATTGTACGGGAGACCTTGCAGGTCACCAGCGTGTTGGGCATAGCTAGAGGATATAGTTACTGTGGGACCAGAGATAGTTATTAATCATACACAGAAGATCAGACAGATTCGCCAGAGACTTCGAGCTGCACAAGACAGGTAGAAGAAGTATGCAGATAGGTATCACGGGGATCTGAGTTATGAGGTTAGCGACATGGTATATCTGAAGGTTTCTCCTTGGAAAGGCCAGTAGAGGTTTAGGATTAAGGGGAAACTGGCACCAAGATTTATTGGACCGTACCGAGTTGCAGAGAGAGTTAGCACCGTAGCGTACAGGTTGGATTTACCTACGGAGTTAGCGGGGATTCATCCTACCTTCCACATTTCGATGTTGAGATTGGCTAGGACAGGACCACGACCCATAGTTTACATGAGACAGGTTAAGATACAACCTGGCACAACTTATAGGAGTGGCCATTGGCGGTATTAGATCATAAGATCCAGGCTCTCAGGAACATGGAGATATCTAAGGTACTTGTACGGTGACAGCATCACGGTACAGAGGGACTTACCTAGGAGTTAGAGTCAACCATGTGAGTGCATTATCCTCAGTTATTCCACATAATGTCTTAGACTAACTTAGTTTTTGGGATGAAATTTCTTTTAGTTGGGAAGAATTGTAACGGCCATGTCATTTATTAACACTATTAATTATTATATTTTCAGATTAGGATGCCAGCTCCGACGATTTGTGGACGCCGCAAATAGGCTAGAACTGCACCGACTTAGGATACTGACTATTGTGTATTTGTAATGCTTTTCTATGATGTGTATATTTAGTTATTATATATATTATTCATCACAAGTGTGTATGTATGCTATTAATGTCAGGCGAGTTGGGTGTCGAGGATCCATCTCAAAGTGCATGTCAATGCGAGGGTTCAATAGTTGTCATACCGGGGTATTGGGTTAATAAGGCTAAGTCAATTAAATGAAATGACTATGGTGGGTGAATTAATGATTTATTGGAATATATTATAACCTTAGGCATAATTAATCCATTGGGCACACTAAGTGTAGGGCCACCTCGGGGAGCGTGCTAGACGTGAGACACTAGGTACTGGGTAGTCGGGAGTTAGTGTGACCTTTTTTACAATTTTTTATAAATTAATTTGATAGCCTAACATATGTTATATGATTTATTTTATATAAAATCAATATGAGTCCTATGGTTGAGTTAAGAAAATCAATAGGTTTAGGATGAAACTCAAGTTGCACAACATGAAGGAATCAAAGATGTGTCACGGTTGAGGTGTCACTAAAGTTGTAGACTGTTGTTTATAGGGACCGTTAGATCAGCCTCGAGATACGAGTTTTCACCAGATTACAAGAAACACTATAAAAACTAGTCGATTAGTGCACATATAGAACAACAAAATTCCTGAGAACACTTTAGAAGTTTGAGGAGAGATTAACGAATCTGAGGTTGGAGAAGCTAGAAATTAGTACTGGAGAGGAGATTCGAAAGTTGAAATACGAAATTAAGGTGATCTATCTCTCCATGTCTCTAGAATTTCCATTATAAAGTGTTATTGTGGGTTTTCAAACCAAATTTTGATTTTTGTATAAATACTCTTATTGTCTATGGATTTATAGTTTAAAAAGTTCGTATTGATCAAATAAACAAGTCTAAATCGGATTTGTTGAGGATTTTAAGAAAAATTTGGAATTTTTGAAATTTATACATGCATGTCTTTGATCCTTTGTCATTTAGTTAATTTAAGGTTTAATCATTGGTTTTTGATGATTTTGAGGTTTTAGAAGGTCATTGTGATGAAATATATCATTTTTGATCGGATTGTGAGGATTTAGGGTACGATTTGGGATTTTTGGATTTTAAACATGCATGGTTTGATTCTCTGTTTTATGAGAATCTCAGTTCTAATGGTGTTTTGACGGTGTTTTTGAACCGATTTAATGTCTGTGAATGTGTTTGGTGCATTGGGAAGGGTTAGAAACCTAGATTTCCAAAATTCTTCAGAATTTTGGAAATCGACATATCCAGTGCGCTGGACAGAGTGAAGAAGATGACCATTCATCAACTGTAAACAGTCGACTGATGAAGCACCCAGCGCGCTAGACAAACTCCCTAGCGCGCTAGAGACCAGATTAACAAATTTTTGGATAGTTTTAATTCAGATTTTTTGAATAAACTCACCTATAAAACCAACATAATTAACCTTAAAACACATGAAATTGATCTCAAGAGTCACAGACTGTATTTTAGAGTCGGGGACTAGTCGGGGTCTGATCAGGTGTTTTTCAGGGTTTTCGAAGTGCGGTTTGAGGTATGTAAAACCCAACTGAACGCCACTACTATATTTACTTCTTGGCATTTATATAATTAAGTTCCTTGAATAATTCCATTCTATTTATTTACTTGGGTGGTCAAGTCACTCCCACCTATGTATCTGTGGTGTGTTATAGGTGCTTACTAGTTTGTAGCACGTGTTACTCCGCCTTGGTAAATGATATCCCAAGTTGAATACCGGTTCTCGTGTTCGATGTACGCCAATATGGCTTATTCAGCTAAGATGACAGGTGATGTGAATTATGGTAAGTTCAACAAACGGGATCCTGGTCCAAAGTATAAACTTATTCTGCTAGGTCAACCACCCATTTTGTTATTCATTGATGTTATGTATTCATGCGATGAGCTTTGTGCAGTTTCCTGTATTTTTCCTTCATTTCCTCATGTTTATTTAACATTTTCTTTGGATATCTGTTTAGTTTTATATTAATAAATGCACAGTGGATTTCCTTGGAATTTTACTCATTGGACTCGTCATCTGGTTTTTGTGATGTCTTGAGTGCAGATCCTAGCACTAGTACGGGTAAGGGGGTATTAGGCGACTACATCTGACTTGCCCACTGTCGAGGACCTACTTGTACGTATGGACTGGTATATTTTGGTATTTTGATATTTTGTTTACTTTGGTTTGTTGGGAGACTATATCACCTGTACTTGTATATATACACTGTTGACAATTAGTCACTTATATATGTAGTACGAACCGGGTTTCCACTATAAATATTGTTATCTTTGAAAATGCTCAATTAATTATTGTAAGATTTCCGCAATATAAATTAACTGGTTATCTACTTGCAACTCTAAGATACAAATGAATAATATATTAAATTGCTAGATAAGTTGGCACAATAAACAGAGTTATCAGGTAGAGTTCACTGACGTAGTGACCTGGCAATGCCACCTGGCTTGCGAATAGGTGGCAGAAGGCCATATAGCAGCCTTGGGTTTGGAGGCCGCGACATTCCTGTTGTTTGAGAGTTTGCAGACGTATTTCTTGAGGATTTGCCAGGATTGCCACCACCGAGAGCTGTGAAGTTCATCGTTAAGCTGATTTTGGGGACTCACCGATTTACAGTAGGCCGTATAGGATGTCAGCATCAGAACAGGAGGAGTTAAAGAACTAGGTAGAGAAGTTACTGCAGAAGCATTCACCTTACCATGTCACCTTGGAGAGCTCCAGTTCTTTTAGTGAAGAAGAAGTAGGGTTCGATGCGGATGTATGTGGACTACAGATAATTAAATAAGGTGACGATTCAGAACCGTTACCCACTTTTCAAGATCATTGACTTGTTCGATCAGTTGGCAGGAACCAAATTCTTCTTGAAGATTGACCTCAGACCAGGTTATCACCAGTTGAGGATTTGAGAGGGTGATATTTAGAAGACCGCCTTTAGTATGTGATACTAGTTATATGAGTTTACAGTCATGTCATTTGAACTGACTAATGCACCGACGATCTTCATGGATTTGATGCACAGGGTGTTAAGGCCGTTTTTGGATTGATACATGATCGTATTCATCGAAGACATCTTGATTTATAGGACTCGTCTGGAGCACGAGAGGCATCTTAGGGAGGTGTTGGCGACACTGAGAGAGCGTCGACTTTACATCAAGTTCAACAAGTGTGCATTTTGGCTGAGTGAGGTAAAGTTTTTGGGGCACGTCATCACCGATCAGGGCATATCAGTTAATGGTGACAAGATTTGTGCTATTATTGACTGGAGGATACCCGAGTCTGTATCTGATATCTGGAGTTTCCTAAGTTTAACAGGATGTTACAGACGCTTTGTGTAGGACTTCTCATTGATTGCACCGCCGATGACGAGGTTGACCAAGAAGGATGTCAGATTTGACTGGTCATAGGAGTGTGAGGATGCTTTTATGGGAGTTGAAGAGACAGTTGACTTGTACGCTAGTTTTGGCATTACATATGGCAGGTAAGGGTTTTTCAATTTATACTGATAAGTCAGGCACTGGGTTGGGTTGCGTATTAATGTAGGATGGACACTCAGTGGGCTACTTATCTCGATGATTGAGATCTCACGAGGGGAACTATCTAGTACATGACTTGGAGCTTAAAGCGGTCGTGTTTGCACTAAAGACTTGGAGGCACTACTTGTATGGTAAGAGGTTTGTGTTATTTACTGACCACCAGAGTTTAAGATATATGTTCACTCAGAGGGAGTTGAACATGAGACAGCGGAGATGGCTCGAGTTACTAAAGGACTACGACTTCGCCATTAGTTACCATCCTGGTAAGGTAAATGTGGTAGCTGATGCGCTGAGTAGGAGTGGCATGAGAGTCAGATGGTACTGTGACATATGACACATGAGCACAGGTTAGTTGAGGCTGCATCGGTGTTGTGTGTGACAGAGTCTATTGCTGAGCTACAGATATGTTGTCAGATGCGAGTTCCTATAGTGTCTCTCGAATAGGTTTTTTGAGTTGCAGAGGGTTAATGGCCGGTATTTACGGATCAGTGGACTATCTCAGGATCCAAGGTGCACAGAGTTGTCTGAGGGTTCAAACGGGTACTTAAGATACATGGGTCGTTTGTAGATAACAGAGATATCAGAGCACAGGGACTGCATTCTCGAGGATGTACAATGATCACAATATACAGCTCATCCTGGTCGAACCAAGATGTGTCATAATCTACAACCATTGTTTTGGTGGTCAAGGATGAAGGCTGACGTGGGGAGATACGTCTAGAGTTGTCATATTTGCCAGCACGTGAAGGCTAAGCATAGGAGACCAGCTGGGTTGCTACTACCGTTGCTCATTCCTCAATGGAAGTGAGAACACGTGACCATGGACTTTTTCATTGGCCTACTGCAGACTATAAGGAGACACAATGCAGTTTGGGTAGTTATCGACATGTTGATGAAGTTGGCACATTTCATACCAATCGCCGTGAGATATTTTGTTACACGACTGAGCATTATCTTCGAGAGAGAGATTATTAGATTGCACGGTGTACCGGTCTCCATTGTTTTTTACAGAGATCCGAGGTTTACTACGAGGCTTTAGGAAAGTATGTAGAACAGTTTGGTACTCGACTACAATTTAGTACTGTGTACCATTATCAGATTGAAGGCAGTTAGAGCGGTTGATTCAGATTCTCGAGGATATGCTCAGGGCGTGTACATTACCGTTTGGCAGATCGTGGGAGGATTATTTGCCGTTATGCAAGTTTTCTTACAATAACAGCTATCAGGCGAGTATTGGGATGCCACCATTCGAGGCACTTTATGGTAAGCCCTGTAGGTCGTCGGCATGTTTAGGGTTTAATGTTGGTCGGTGCTGGAGGATAAAATGGCTATAGGACCTGAGGTTGTTATGGATCACACTGAGAAGGTGAGGCAGATTTAGCAGATATTTCTGTCGGCCCAAGATAGACAGAAGAAATATGTAGACAATTATCACAGGAATCTAAGCTTTGAGATTGATGATATGGTGTATTTGAAGGTTTCTCTATGGAAAAGGGCATCAAAGATTTGGCATTAAGGGAAACTGGTACCTAGGTTTGTTGGACCATACAGGGTTAAGGCATGCTTCGACAGTGTAGCTTACGAGTTGGAGTTACCGTCACAGTTGGCTGGGGTACATCCGGTATTTCACGTTTCGATGTTGAGACTGGTTAGGTCGAGATCGAGGCTAATAGTTAATGTCATACAAGTAGAGGTACGACTTGATGGAACTTATGAGGAGCAACCAGTGGATATTGTGGATAGGAGGACTCATATTCTATGGAAAGGGAGATCCCAAAGGTTTTGGTTCGTTGGCAACATCACGAGATTAAGGGACTCACCTGAGAGCATGAGTCTACGATGCGACGACAATACCCTCAGCTATTTGCTGGAAAGTGTTTAGGTCATTTAAATTTTGAGACGAAATTTTAACTAGTTGGGAAGAATTGTAACGACCAGAAGTTAATTTGTCATTATTGCTGAAGTGGTTACAGATGTGGCTAATAACACAAATGCTCATGGGACCCATAAATAGGCCAGGGCGCGCCTGGAGCTAAGTAAATAGTAATTTTTGTGTTGTTGTGCATTTAATTTACAATGCTTATAGGTAATTATGGTTATTGGCATCGCAATGTGTGTATTTTATTATGTTATTGATGTGCGAGGAAGTGTGACGGGTATTCGCCCCGATTAGCATGTAGACGCAGGCACTGGGTAGGCGAATGACAGTACACTAGGTTGGGTAGTCATATACACATGGAAAATGATAAAATACAATTAATAATTAATAAATTAATAAATAATGTTGTATATGCATTCATGGTGCGAGAATACGCTAGAGACACGAGTGTACACGCGGGAGTTGGGTATCGAAACACCTGAGGGTTGGTTGTTTTGGTAGAATATGGATAAGTCAAGGGTGTTGGTCACCATGCAAGTCACTAAATCAAGACTATTTGACCCATTTTGAGCCTTAGATGATGCCTCAAGATTTGTAAACAAATTGGATGTTATTTTGGAGTATAAAAATGGGTGTTTGACCACCACCTTTTCTCTCTTTTCCCTCTCTTGAACGGATTTGGAGCTTGTGAATAGGGTTTGTAAAGTTCAAGTGATCATTCGTCATACGACAAGGTTTCGAGGTTAGAATCTCGCTCTCCATCTCATTTCCTACGTATCGGGCATGTTTTTACGAATTTTGACGTGGGTTTCGAGAATAGGTTGGACCACTCCAGCTTGGAGCTGTGTTGCTATGGTGGTTGTGATAGTTTTTTAGCAACAAGTTGAGTATTGTTGAGGTTGTTATTGGAAGTTGTCATTTTTGTTTTGATCAAATTTTGCCGGGGTTTTGGTTTCGGATGATTTTCGTCGAGGGGTTCTGACTATATATGGTTGTTATGTGATTATGTAAGGTGTTGGGCCGGGTTCAGATCGCGACGACAAGCCAAGGGGCTCGAAAAACCCCTATGAGGCATCAGTGGTTCAGACGTCGCCAAGGGCGACGTAGGGAGGAAACTCCCACGGCGTCACCTGTGGCGTCTAAACCAGAGACCAATTACACACCCACATTGTATTTCACTCTGTGGGGGTGTTCTTCTTGGTGGGGTAGGCCACGATGTCCAGCACGTCGTGAGGCACGCTGTGAACCCTTTGTTTACGACGGCGCCACCTGCGGCATTTGGGGACAGAAAATAAAAAAAAAAAATTAAAATTAAATTTTCTGAAATGTGATTTATTGGGGTTTTATTGGAGGATTATAATAAATTAAATAGGGATTTAAATTAAGTAAATTGGATTCAAATTAAGATTTCGAAAATAGGGAAATTTACGGAGTATTTTCCATTATCAGACTTTGGATTGACTGACTGGGGATTTGGCAAGCATTTTGGGGCATGAATTGGATGACAATTGGGATTAGTTGGAGTGCGGTTTGAGGTGTGTAATTACTTGAGTATTTATTTCTTTTGGCTTTTGAATTCAATTTATGTCTTTCAATATTCTATTCTTGGATTTTTGTTTAATGGGCGGACGTTTAGCGGGACTCCCTCCATGCCATTCTAGTGTGTATGTCCACTAGACAATAGCAAGTGTGTCAGGGAATCTTGGTGGATAGTTCGACCTGGGAATCGCGTCGAGGCAAGTGTGGGTGCATCATAGTTACTACGCCAACCACCTAACGGATCCACATACTGGCCCTGCTTGAGTGGGACTCGCCGACAGTATTATGTGGAAGAGTCTGAATTATGGTGCTAGTCTGGTCCTAAGCTCGAGGAACATACTTTGAGCTTTCACTATTTTTTATCCATGCGATGATCAAATTTGCCTATATTTATTTTTGCATGTCTATTTAATGGTTTCATTTAAATTTCAGTATTTACTTTCGGTATTGCACTTAATTTCCTTAGGAATACTCACTCTGGATTCATCATTTACTTTTTGTGATGTCTTGAGTGCAGATTCGAGTACGAGTCATGGCAAGGGCAAGCTTCTAGAGTATTAGTGATTCAAAAACATTTTGCCGGACTTGTTCATTTGTATTATATATACTTGTTTTCATTTGGGATTTGGGATTGTGAGATTTCTTAGGAACCTTGTATTTTGATATTTTGAGACCTTGAGGTGCATTTATTGATATATGGTTATCACATGGGTTTTCCACACTAGGTTTATGGTTTATATCACATAATTCGATGTTTATTATCTGAGATAATATGTTTTAAGACTCCCGCTAGTTTATTTGAGGTTTGGAAACTATCTTAAATGATGACTTTAGTTCATTAACAATTTAAACAGTAAATTGTGGCTTATTGAGGTTAATAACGATTAAATGGTGGATATTATTAAATGTGAAGCACAACTGGCATAGGTAAGCCAGACTGTGGGCCTACATTGGCCCCCGTGGTGGTCTATTGGAAAATGGGCCGTTACACTGCTTATATCTCAGCTGGTCATCAAGTATACTATAAATAGAGACGGTGTGAGTCCTTATTTGCCTACAAATCAACACTCTAGTGCTGGTTGGGATACCAACATAATACATCACCTCGATTGCCTTAAGCAACCCATACTCGTGTTTCATATGGCAAGTAAGTCAACCTCTCTATGACTAAATGCATCTGTAACAACATAAGCTTTCCTCGGGTGGTACTCTAATAAGAAATCATAATCCTTGAGGAACTTAAGCCAACGCCTCTGTCACATATTCAACTCCTTCTGAGTGAAGAGGTACTTCAAACTTTTTTGGTCAGTAAACAACATAAATCTCTCACCATAAAAATTATGGCACCAAATCTTTAGTACGAATATCACTGCCGCTAACTCCAAGTCATGTGTAGGGTAGCTCTTCTCGTGAACTTTCAGTTGTCGAGATGCGTAAGCTATTGCTCTGTCATCCTGCATTAATACACAACCCAAACCGAACTTAGAAGCATCAATGTTCATGTCACAACCCAAATCTTTAATACCTATTTTAATCCTTAAAAAAGATCACCGACACGTGATGTGGAACCCACTATAACGACCCGAAAATTTGGTCATTTTTGAATGATGATGCGTAATATGTATTTATACTCGTATTTGAGTAACCGGACAGTGAAGTCAGTGAACGAGTAGGAAAACTAGACGAGCGGGATTCGACAATTGAGTTACGATTACACGATGGACTTAAAAACGTAATTTAAAAGAATTATTTAATAATTTAATTATTTATTTGTACGAGACAAAGGCGAAAATATACCTGTGACGGGGGAAACACGGACCGAGGAAACAAGATGGGTCGGGGAAAATTGTTGGAACATGCGGGTGTTGGGTAGATATACAACAAATAGGCCATGGTGTAGGGTTGTTAAAGTGACACAACATAATAGTGGAAAGCCCTTAGATTGGCCTCGAGATGTGTGGTTAGATAGAGATGAGTAGCCACAAATGTGACAACACCTCACCTAATCCACTGTACGTCACTGTTCACACCATCATTTGGTGTTTAAAAACCCCACTTTTTCTTCTCCCCCATACACATACACCATGGTCTCACCCCATCTCCTTCTCTCTTCACTCCCACCTACCCTCACTCACTCATGGCCTCACTCTCCCTCATTTCACCACCGCCTCTGCTCTCGCCGGTGACCGGACCAGGGACGCTAGAGGCTGCTGTCACTGGAGGTAGCGAGAAACTCGGGCATGCGCATTAGGATTCGCGAGAGTGGATATGATTTGCGATAGTTTCAGGTAAGTGCACTTGTCCTAAAGCTTGTGTACGATTGTAAGCCAGAAAGAGCATTGCATGTAATTCATTTTCGATCATTGATACTTGTTGATTGTTGTTATTGACATTCCTATCTTGTTGTTTCCTTGGTATGTGTGTTCTTGGCGTGAGCGTATCGATGCGATCCTTGAGGCCTATGTCCCTCTTGTATCAAGCTGTGCTAATGTTGTAACATTGCCCGGGAAGAGCCGGCATCCTCTTTCCGTATGCTGTGATTTTGACCGCTCACTGCACTGCTTGTTTTCTTAAGACACGCATGTTTTCGAGTGATATCTGATAGTCTGTTTATTATGCGTCCTTATCTTGTTATATTGCCTGTCTTTCAATTTTCGCATGATATTTAGACTGTTTCATTTGATGTTCATAAATTATTGTTATTTTCTTCTAGCATTACTTTCAATTTTTTTCTCAGTTGTTCACCGTCTAGTTTGTGACGGTGGGTGCAGATTAATCAGATGAGGAATTGCGGCTAGATTCGACCATCTTAGCATAGGCTATGTTTGATTTCTACTTGTAAGTTAGTTTATATATATATATATACCATGTGGGTCTAAATTAGGGTTATAAGAAATTGATATCATGTATAGCTTTACTTAGTTCGATTCGAGGTACATGAATATTCGGGGCTTCCACGTACATAGACTTCCTGACTTTCCTTTGATTGAGTTATTTCCCAATATTTGTTTAGTTTTTCCGCTACATATAATTGCAATAACTCTTTCATAAACTGTAAATGGATTAATTGGAGGCTGACTAGGCTCGTCAAGCTCGCTGAGTATCGACTCGGGTCCTGCACGGGTCTAGGCCGGGTGTACCCAAATGCATTGGGAATTTAGGGCCGTCACAGTTGGTATCAAAGCCTAAGGTTATAACGACCTGACCTTTAATTTAAAACACAAGCCATTAAACCAGCGAAAGTTAGTAATAGTTAAGTTAGTAATAGTTGAACTTAGAGTGGAAACCCTATGATCCTGACTTAGAATCCTAGTCGGGGAGCGAGGATGAGTTGGGTAATGAAAACTGAAAACTTATTTGTATAAGTATGTTTATGTGTGTATTATATGGTATCGGTAGTTATCCGTCGATCCGGGAACTCGCGTTCTTTGTTATATATCGAGGGCCGATCAGGCTGGATCTAGTAACGACAACGGCAAGTCGTTAACGCGTTGCGTAGAGGACCATTCATGCATTGGTGCAGAAAGTTGCATTTCAGAGCATCAATCAAAAGGACATGACAGGAAACGAATGAGGAACCCGAACGATGACAGTGGTTCTCGAAGGCGGAAGGTGTTTCCAGTGCAGACAGCTCGGACAATCGATGTTTTGATTTGTACGAGGACCAACGGGATGACGATCAGCCTCAGGCCATTGAAGACGTGCACATAGCGACTGAGCCATAGCTCACAGTGGTTAGAAATCCTACCAAAGCTAAAGGATGTTCCTGATTATCATATATCACGCATGGAACTGATTAATTGAAGGTGTCTAAATGCGATGTCGGACGTCATGTGACAGAGTTAGGGTCGAGATTGGCTAGAGTAGTGTCGTTTAAACTTAGCAGAGTTGTCTAGTGTGAGATAGACCTAACTTAGACTAGAATCCGAAAGAGATGGTAAGTTTGGGCACAATGGGTTGCCAAAACTATCCATAAGTATACCTAAAAAGAGGTAGGACCAGACATGTTGTGATTCATCTTATGATGCATGGACACGTAGTGTACATGGTGGCCACAGTTGCAACTTTGTCGAACATATTTACTGCCTAGGTAAGAATAAACTTGCGTTGAAACGAGAGTAGGTTAGGAGGTCATTACGGGTTTGACGTGCAAGTCGCGATCATAACGTCCTACTTCATAATTACCTGACTTGTGTTGTGGTAATGGAAAGTGTCTGCGATGAGGTCGTTGGCATTCCTACTATTTTGGGGAAATAGGAGCGGTCTAGAGAGACCGTAGTTGCAACAGTCTATTCGAAGTGGTTGGTAACCCACAGTCTGAAGAGTAAGATGAAATTAAGCTGTTCAAAGTGGCAGAGGCCCACAGTTTGATAGATGTGGAGAAAAGTAGTGGATTTAGGATGTTGTGCTATTTGAAGAGACTTTGTATAAATCCGCAGTTCAATACCTAGTGTCAAGCTGTTGGAAGCGATTCTCGCGAGAGTCCATAGTTGGTCATAGCTTATTGAGCTGTCTGAAGTGACTTTGCATTGGTCCGCAGTTCAACAAGGGGGAGCGAGCTGCCTGAAGTGACTTTAAGATAGTCCGCAGTTCGAGATAAATGATCCAAATAGTCTGAAATGGCTCTAAGCCGTAGTTTGGAGGAAGTGTGAACGGGTGTTGATACCCCACATTTCACTCGAGTTAGAGCTAATTTTGAGGACAAAATTTTTGTTAGTTGGGGAGACTGTAACGACCCGAAAATTTAGTTATTTGTGAATGATGATGTGTAATATGTATTTATACTCGTATTGGAGTAACCGAACAATGAAGTTAGTGAACGACTAGGAAAACTGGACGAGCGGCATTCGACAATTGAGTTATGATTACACGAGGGACTTAAAAACATAATTTAAAAGAATTATTTAATAATTTAATTATTTATTTGTATGAGGAAAAGGCGAAAATATGCCTGTGATGGGGAAACACGGACTAAGGAAACAAGATGAGTCGGGGAAAATTGTTAGAACATGCGGGTGTTGGGTAGATATACAACAAATAGGCCATGGTGTAGGATTGTTAAAGTGACAGCATAATAGTAGAAAGCCCTTAGATTGGCCTCGAGATGTGTGATTAGATAGAGATGAGTGGCCACAAATGTGACAACACCCCACCTAATCCACTGCACGTCACTGTTCACACAATCATTTGGTGTTTAAAAACCCCACTTTTCTCCCCCCACACACATACACCACGGTCTCACCCCATCTCCTTCTCTCTTCACTCCCTCCTATCCTCACTCACTCACGGCCTCACTTTCCCTCATCTCACCACCACCTCTGCTCTCGCCGGTGACCGGACCAGGGACGCTAGGGGCCTCTGTCATCGAAGGTAGCGAGAAACTCAGGGATACGCATTAGGATTCGCTAGAGTGGATACGATTTGCGATAGTTTCAAGTAAGTGCACTTACCCTAAAGCTTGTGTACGATTGTAAGCCAGTAAGAACATTGCATGTAATTCATTTTTTATCATTGATACTTGTTGATTGCTATTGTTGACATTCCTATCTTGTTGTTTCCTTGGTATGTGTGTTCTTGGCGTGAGCGTGTCGATGCGATCCTTGAGGCCTGTGTCCCTCTTGTATCAAGCTGTACTAGTGTCGTAACATTACTCGGGAAGAGCCAGCGTCCTCTTTCCGTACGCTCAGAGGCCTGTATCCCTCTGATGTTGCGCGAGTGTTGCGACATTGCTCGGGAAGAGCCAGCGTTCTCTTTCAGTATGTTGTGATTTTGACCGCTCACTACTTCGCTTGTTTTCTTAGAACACGCATGTTTTCGAGTGATATCTGATAGTCTGTTTATCATGCATCCTTATCTTGTTATATTGCCTGTATTTCAATTTTTGCATGATATTTAGACTGTTTCATTTGATGTTTATGAATTACTATTATTTTCTACTAGCATTACTTTCAATTTTCTCTCAGTTGCTCACCGTCTAGTTTGTGATGAAGGGTGCAGATTAATCAGATGAGGAATTGCTTCTGGATTTAAGCATCTTAGCATAGGTTATGTTTGATTTCTACTTGTAAGTTGGCTTATATATATACCATGTGGGTTTGAATTTGGGTTATAAGAAATCGATATCATATATAGCTTTACTTAGTTCCATTCGAGGCACATGAATATTCGTGGCTTCCACATACATAGACTTCCTGACTTTCCTTTGATTGAGTTATTTCCCAATATTTGTTTAGTTTTTCCGCTGCGTATAATTGCATTAACTCTTTCATAAACTGTTAATCGATTAATTGGAGGCTGACTAGGCTCGTCAAGCTCGTTAAGTATCAACTCGGGTCCTGCATGGGTCTAGGCCAGGTGTACCCAAATGCATTGGAAATTTGGGGCCGTCACAGTTAGTATCAGAGCCTAAGGTTATAACGACCTGACCCTTAATTTAAAACACAAGCCATTAAACCAGCAAAAGTTATGAATGGTTGAACTTAGAGTGAAAACTCTATGATCCTGACTTAGAATCCTAGTTGGGGAGCAAGGATGAGTTGGGTAGTGAAAACTGAAAACTTATTTGTATAAGTATGTTTAAGTGTGTATTATATGGTATCGGTAGTTATCCGTCAATCCGGGAACTCGTGTTCTTTTTTAGATAGCGAGGGCAGATTAGGCTGGATCTAGTAATAACAATGGTAAGTCGTTAACGCGTTGCGTAGAGGACCATTCATGCATTGGTGCAGAAAGTTGCATTTCAAAGCATCAATCAGAAGGACATGACAGGAAACGAATGAGGAATCCGAACGATGATAGTGGTTCTCAAAGGCGGAAGGTGTTTCCAGTGCGGACAGTTCGGGCATTTTCATAATCGATGTCCTGATTTGTACGAGGACCAGCAGGATGACGATCAGCCTCAGGCCATTGAAGGCGTGCACATGGCGACTGAGCCACAACTGATGGTGGTTCATGATCCTACCAGACTTAAAGGATGTTCCTGATTATCATATATCAGGCATGGAACCGATTAATTAAAACTCTGTGTGAGTAATGGTGAGGAATTATGTGTGAATACACCCTTTGAAGTATTATAGATATTTATCTGTGTGACAACTCTGTGTGAGTCAACTTTCGAAGGGAAAAAGCAAACTATGTGTGATACTCCTGACTCTGTGTAAGCCCTGACTCTGTGTGAGTCTAATCTTTGAAAGGATATCTAGCTTTGTGCAATGACTATATGTGAGTCAATATTTCGAAATGGTGAACGAAGTTGTGTGCTAGGACTCTATGTGGGTCTAAGGGAAAAAGGGGACTGTGTGTCAAGACTCTGTGTGAGTGAGAGTAGATTGTGTGTCAGGTCTCTGTGTGAGTTTAGACTCTATGTGAGTTAAAGTGCATTGTGTGCATAGGTTCGATGGAGTCTAAGATTTATGTGAGCATGAGTGGAGTCACATGTTTTGACTCTAGGTGAGTTTATGTTTTGAGGGAAAATGATACCGAGCTAAGTGCACGAATTCTATATGAATCCGACATCTACCTGATAACTTTAAGTGGGTCCGTAAATTCTAACAAGATATTGAGCTAAGTGCAAGTATTATATGTGAATTCGATATTTTACCCCAAAAAGACTCTAAGTGAGCCTGTGATTTACAGAACGACCATAGACTGGTTAGGTTAGCTGGTGCCTACCAGTTAGGGAGCATGGTACCACCTACTCACATTTGAATGGGTCCATGTGAGTATGGTGGAGGGATTGGTTAGAATGTACTTCCCCTGCTGAGTGCATTTCATTAAGATTTCGCTCGAGTTAAGATTAATTTCGAGGACGAAATTCTTATTAGTTGAGAAGACTGTAACGACCCGAAAATTTACGTTATTTTTTGTGATGACGTGTATTATCGAGTTGTACTCGCATTTGTATAATAGGGCGGTGACGTCGATAAACGAGTAGTGATCGTCTCGAGAAAACGTGTCAAATGCGTTTCAACTGGTGAATTACGAGACTATAGTGCCACGAGTGAAATACATTTAAATAAAACACTGACAAAATAGCAAACTAATAGTCACCGAGTGATACACGGTGTTATAGGCGACACACGTGGGTCGTATGGTAGTGTGCATGCCCAAGTATGCACGTTGGCGCGCACGACTAAATTGTAGGCAAATATATATTTATATATGTATATGTATGTAATTATATATATACATATATATATAAATATTAAAAATTAGAAATTTAAAATGCAAAAGACTAACAAGGGCTTTGGCTTATTAAGAAAGAGGATAAGATTAAGGGGTATTTTGGTAATTTAGCTACCCTTTTTATTTAACCCCAAAACCACCACCACCACACACAACCTATCCAAAGAGTCTGAGAGAGAGAGTCCGTGAGAGAGAGAGAGGTCATCGGAGGAGGGAGATTGAAAGCTTCGAGGCGCGGCGTTAGCGATTCGAAGGTAAGACATTGTTGTTGTTGTCGGTGATGGTGTGTGGCATGGTGGTGATTGGGGATCAGATGAACTGCTTTTCCGAGGAAGGAGACGACATCTCCCCTCCCTCCCATCTCGGATTGTTTGTAAAAAGAAAATTCTAGTTCGTTAGAGGAAAGAAACGGGTTGGGTCACCTTGACCCGACCCGACCCGGGACCTACCCACTCATTATTATATTAATAAATAATTATTTATTTCAATTGAATATATTTAAAAGAATTTTAATTGAAATAAAATTTCAGAAAATAGGAAAAATTCAGGAAGAATTCTAGAAAATTATAGAAAATTATATTTTCATCAAATAAAGA
The DNA here is from genome assembly GCA_039657345.1 of Stephania japonica. Lineage (NCBI taxonomy): Eukaryota > Viridiplantae > Streptophyta > Magnoliopsida > Ranunculales > Menispermaceae > Stephania > Stephania japonica. Next base: position 43,346,459 of record CM077559.1, read on the forward strand.
GAAATTTAGGAATTTTTATAAAAAGTGAAGTATTCGGGATTTTGACGAGGCGTTATGTTGTGGTTTTTACCTCGTAAAGCGTGAAATTGTTAAAAATAGCCAATAAATTTAGAAAAAATCAAGAAAAATATGGGAAGAGGATTTAGAAATTAAGATTTTCCAAATAGGCTCTAACATGATGTAAATGGATAAAAAAATGATTACCAAGTGCTTAGTGGATTTGTGAGAAGTGTGTGGAGTCGTTTTGGTGGCGTGTGAGAGCCACGAGCGCGAAGTTACGCGCAGTATTTGTGAGTAAAACCAACCAGAGTATTTACATTATTTCATTTGTGTATTTACTTGGCTGTTATACTTGTTTGAGCATATTTCTTTGAGGATTATATCTTTGTTGGATTCACTTTGGTCATAACTATCCTTATTAATTTATTGGCTTGGTGTTGATTGGATTCCATAATGAGTGGCCTATTGGGTCTAAGTGAACAATATGGTACTCACGATCTACACCGGGAGTACACGGACTCTGGACGTGGTTAAACCCCCAGTTTAGGATTGCGGTGGTCGTATATTGAACTGTGTGTGACGTTGTGGTGCCCGTATGCAAACTAAGTGTGACCTGGGATTAAGTGCCTTATTCTAGACTGCCTTGGGTTTGTGTAGGTCCAGAATTTGTCTTGGAAGTAAGGTTGTAAACTAAGTGTGGCAACCTGGTGGACTTGGGACACTTAGATTCCTTTTCTTTTGCTTTGTGCTCACTCATTTATCGTTGTTATCTCCGTGATTCACTTATCAAGCTCTCTTTTATAATCTTCGTGATATCCATGCATGATACTAGTTTAGCCATTTATGTGACATTTGAAATGTTGTTTAGACTCTATTGGTATTTTACTTTCTACATCACTGTACTCACCGTCTAGTTTGTGACGGTGGGCAGACCGACGAACAGACAAAGGCAAGGGATTAGCATTAGGCGATTGAAGGCGAGGACCACGAGGTGGTCTCCTCTCACGTATTGAGTATGTTTTATATTAATTATATCTATTGTTTTGTTGAGCATGAAGTTATGGGTTATGAGAGATCTTGGGCAAAAAGACATTATCGATACTCACTTTTGATTCATATAGTGGATATGATTATGAGGTTTCTGTTGGGTAATGTGCCCTAGGTCAATCCATTAACAGTCTTTATGAATACATTTTAGTTAATAAAATAGAGGATTTTATTTGCTGTTTATTATAATTGATTTGCATGTTTACATTATAATAAGATCCATGGGTATTTACAGAAATATCCTAAATGTCCCTAGTCGATTATTATACTGGGAACTATAATGAATTAAGACTAGTATGAGTCTTGATTGATGATCATACGATGATCATACGTATAAGAATACGAATCAAGATCATGAGTACTTATTATAGAATAAAGTACTTTGGACCGACCCGCTATGAGAACATCACATGGATTAAGTCATAGTTGTTTCTCATGATAGGTATATTTTTCAATCCTCGACTTGAGATTACCAGAGACTTCAACATTAGGAATACAGGTGATTTGACGCAATCAAACGTTGTCTTTAACCTGGACAATTATAAAGGTTGTGATTGGTTATTGTGTGAATAATGTGGTGAAGTTGTGTAATCGAGATAGAATTTGTCCCTCTCATATAAAGAGAGATATCCAGTGGATCCTCGATATGTTAGATCGTTAAAAGGCCTAGTCTAAGTGAATTGATATTGATCAATGTCACTTAGATGTTTTCATCTACCTTGAAATCGAGACTAGTACGATTGAACATGTTGGATGACAATTCCATGCCTTATGTTTGATCAAAAGGATATCGTGTGACAAAAGGATGTTATATATACTATTGATTAGGTTATATCGATTTGATAATCGTACAACTTGGGTAGTCATAATGTCTTGCTAGAGGCGCTTATGACTTGTATACCAAAATGTGTTTTGGTACACTCGCCAACGTTGTATGAGCCTATTGGGTCGCACACTAAGAATGGTTTTGCGAGATTTTAAGATGGTTCGAAAAATGAATTTTATATGATAAAATTCATGACAAACGTCCTTGTAGTGTATTACACTTATACTTCTTTAAGTAGGGGTATATGTGTAATTTACTTAACCGTCTATATACAAGGGTTGTATAAATAGACGCTTTGAGTTAGAATACAAGTACGAAAGAATTATTAAAAGGCCGAAACTCTATTTTTCGTTTTAGAAACAACTTAGAGTTTTGGTATTCTCTGATCGTTTTGGAGAGAAACAAAAGTTTGAAATTCTCTCGAAGCTAGCACTTTGAATCTCGGTCGCCATTCGTGTGTGGACAGCTGATAGAGGGCGTTCGTTGTTGGCAGCGCCTTAGAGATCGATTAACCTTCAGAAAGGTACATTACGACTGAGGTATGATTAAGTTTTCATAGTCTAAACGTGTTTTAATGGAATCAGATTCGGATCCTGTTGGGGTTTTTTTCTCAAAATTGTTTTGAAATCTCCGCTGCGTTTGAACCCCAAAATCCAACAGTTTCTACACCCTAGGATTGTCTTGACTTATGTGTCTTGAAGTTTATTGACTAGTTTGGAGTTTAATTGCATCCGGTGCATCTGATAATAACTCACTAATTGATTAACTTCACTTGTAAATACGTAATAAATGGTAAATGGTAAAGAAGGTTGACTAGGAATGCGTGACTCGGCGAGACTGGCTCGAGGGTTCACGTAGGTTTAGGCCAGGCGGTGCCCAATTCTAGGATTGTGGAATTTGGGGTTGTCACATGATGTGAGCATGTGCACTTGATGAAGTGAAAGCTATATAAGCTTTACTTAGTGCTCAATGCACAACCATAAGACTGTTGGACTAAGTGGTTAGTCACTTTAACTCTGACCGAGATTTTGATGGAAACAAACAAGGTGAAAATATATTAATAAGTTTATCAAGTGTATTTCAGTTTCATCAAAGGTTGCAAAACATCACAATTACAAGTATTCGAGTATTCAAGCCATTCAAGTTCAAGACTTGACATACATAAAGGAATGAAAACGAAAGATCAAGACCACGAGATGTATCATTAATGTAAGGTATACAAGTTCATTTACGCAAGCCTATTGCATTAGTTCATGCACATCGAGCTTTTTCGAATTAATTTTCAAATGTCAAGTGATTACTTGAAGTTTTAAGTGAAACTTAATACATGACTCGGTCTATAAGGTCAAACAATGTCAAACTATGTGTTTATGCTCACATCGCATTTTGAAAATCATTGTAGAAGCTTTCGAAAAAGAAAAACTGGTTTTTGAAAGGTTTTGCATATATGCAGAAAAGCCTCTCGCATGTCATGAAATCGAGATTTTTCATTTTTGGGATTTGTGAAAATATTTGGACCACCCAAATAGGCTATATGACCCATAACAAACATGTATGATATGTTACATGAGGGTTGGTTAGGTCTCGGACGCGTTAAAGGGTTGCTAACAAAAGGAATGAAATATTTATTTTGAGGTCCCTGCAGTTAGCGTGCTAATTGCAGAGTTAGCGCGCTAGATCTGAATATTAGCGCTAATTGCATATCTATCAGCTTTTTTAAAAAACTGAAAAATACACTTTAATTTGAATTCTTTATGAATTCTGGGCCCTTGGATCTCTAGAACGGTCATAAACTGGTCTATAAATATATAGAACATTCTCAAACACATAAGAAAAAAAATTTGGTTTTGAAAACAAAAAAAAACACAAGTGCCCAATTTTTCAAGAGAAGGAGCTTGGAGTTTTCAAGTCATACTTTGAAGTTGTTGATTCAACATCAAAACCAACACTCTTGAGACACTCTAAGGAGTACAACAACCTCTCCAAAACTGATTTTCAAGTCATCTTCTTAGGGTTGTAAGAAAGTCCTAATTTCCTAGCTTTTCTTGTGCTTAAATTATATATTCTTGTGTGATTGACTTAGGAAATCACTTGTTGTGTTGTTGAACACATTAACCTTGGGTTTTGCATTTAAAATTTATTTATTAAACCCTAGGACTGATTTGGACAAGAGTTTGCACTTAAACTTGATTTTTATCAAACTTCTTGTTCTTTGGATTTGAAACTGGATTTGTTTTTATCAATCTATTTGAAACGATTTCATATTTGAGTTTTCCATAAAATCAGTGATATCTTTGCATTTCTCAATTGTTTTCATACTTGCATGCATAAGAGTGGTTAGGCTGTAGGAAGCTTGCTTGTATTTGAACTTGGTGCCACTTTACTTTGTAAAGTGTATTTCATTGTATCCTTTAAATCTTGATTATAAGACTTAGTAGGATCTAAGTTGAGAGGGAAGACCTAGTTGAGGCTAGGCATAAATCCTAGTTACGGCTAGGTGAGAAAAATCCTAAGTGGGTCTAGGAGGGGAAATCCTAGTTGCAGCTAGATAGTTGTATAAGACTTTATTGCGATAAGGCATCGTGTAAAAGACCTAGTTGAGGCTAGGTATTCACTAGGCTAGTAGGCTTAGGGTGGAACACTTGTTGATAATATAAGTGGGGGTTGAAATTCTAACTGGGGAGGTTAGGTAGTAGATGTAGATCTGTTGGATCGAACCACTATATATCGCTTGTCTCATTTCCATCTCTTCTACCCCATTCACTTGCATATCATAGATATTTATTGTTGGTGTATGCATTATCATTGTTATTTACGCATAAAGTTTTAAAAAAGCTATAACTACTCGGTAACCTAATTCACCCTCCTCTTGGGTGACCTTCAATTGGTATCAAAGCGGGTTATTACTCTAAGTGTTACTAACATATCTTTGAGTGTTTTCTGGCAAGGATGCAAACATTTAATCTCGCTCGCCCTAGGGAAGGCAACTCATCTATTAGGCCTCCCTACTTTGATGGGACAAACTATGCTCATTGGAAAGTAAGGATGAAGTTCTACATTAGAGCTCAAAATAGATTTTTGTGGGATGCAATTTAGAATGGCTACACTCCACCGGACAAGCCCTTGAAAGAATACACTGCCGAGGAGATCAACATTGAGCTCTCAAATGATCAAGCAGTGAATCATTTGTTTTGTGCATTAAGTGATAACGAATACAACCGAGTTAGCGCTTGTCAAACGGCTAAGTGTGGAAAAAACTTGAAGTGCATTATGAAGGGACGCAACATGTCAAGAACACTAAATTAAGGATTCTTCAAGAACATTATGAAACTTTTCGAGTTAGGCCCCATGAAGACATAGCCACGGCCATTAAAAGGTTCACGAAGTTTTTGAATGAGATCAAAAACCTTGGAAAACATTATGATCAAGAAAACTTGGTGTACAAATTCCTTAGAGGCTTGCCTAAAGAATGGGATGCGAAGAAGTATGCTATTTAATCAACGCAAAACCTCGAAGATTACACTTTTGATGCATTATGTGGAGAGTTGACGATTCATGAATTTGAGCTAAAGGACCGTACTAGATTGGAAGCACTTGGTGGAATGACCAAGCAAGAATCAAAGAAGGAGCATGCCTTGAAAGCAACTTGCTTACCGACCGAAGATGATGTGAGCTCAAGTGAGAGTGACTCAATTAAACAAGAAGTGGCCATGCTATCAAGAAAGCTCAAGAAGGCAACATACAAACGAGACAAGTATAAGAAGAAGTACAAAGGTGCAAATAATGCAAGCAAATCATGTGAGATGATTTGCTATAAGTGCGGCAAACCGAGAAATAAAGCAGCGGAATGCAAGTACATGAAAAGAAGCAAGAAATACGACTCATCATCATCATCATCTAGCTCCGACTCTGAGTCGGAAAATGAGAAGGCTATCATCTGTCTTATGGCAAGGAGTGAGGTAAGTGACTCTATCTCCTTTAATCATGATGATGTAAATGCATTGGATGATATGTCTATTGTTCACGACCTTAGGAATGAATTAGAAAAGGAGGTCAAAAAGACCAAGTAACTTAAAAAGAGCATTAGTGAGATTGAATCTCAAAATGAGATTATCGATGATCTCCAACATGACTTAGAATTGGTCATAAATGAGAAAAATGGCTTAGCAAAAGAAGTAGAGGACTTGACCACCATGGTGACTAAGTTCACAAGTGGTACTAAAATGTTTGACATGATGTTAGGCGCAAAACGACGTGCATTCAACAAGAGAGCCATAGGTTATGGTGCAAGCCTATTGAGCTATAGAAAGCTTTTGGCCGAATCTAAAAGATGCTTCAAATGCAATATATCTGACAATGTTGGCAAATGTGTCATAAATAAGTCCAATAGAGGTAAACTAGCATGAGTAGAAAAGAATGTATATGATACACATTTTATGGAACACAAAGGTGTATGAGTACCAAAGTCCATGATTCATAGAGTGAATTAGATTTACTTTGGAATATAAATGTGCTTAAATGATAGTTTATGAATAGGAGTTAAGAATGATAGGTCTTGCATTAGTCACATACATATAGCATGCTTATATTGTTATTTTTGATGTCATGCTTGCATTTCATATGCATTACATGTAGGACCATGATAAATGAATACAATATAGCCAAATATTTTTGGGCCAAAACCATTAACACGGTGTGAATTAGGCATGTCCCGTGAATCGGACCTTCTACACATGTTTTAGGTATTTTAATCCTCTCCATATGGTGTTAATGAAGTGTCCATGAAGTTTAAGGTGAATCGAAGTTGTGCATCAAAAACTCAAAAATTTTAATTCTGAAATTCCAGAGAGAAATTAGCGTGCTAGGTCTGGCAATTAGCATGCTAATACCACCTGGCCAGATTGCTAAGCTGAGTTCATGTATGCACTGTTTTATATTGGGGGAGAATTTTACATAGTTTGAATAATATTGATAGGGGAAGACTTAATACCCATTTTTGTTAGTATCTAAATTTTTTTTGAGACATATACCCAAAATGAGAAATATTGGAATTATGAATTTGAACATGCATGTTGATAGGGGAATCTTATGTTTTCAATCATTTCCTTAAGCTTAAATATGATGCATATTGATAGGGGGAGCCCTTATTTAGTATCATTTTCATAAAACGGGGGAGCCTTTCTTCTGGTATCATGATTTTATGTGCCCTACTTTTTTATGGTATCAAACGGGGGAGAAAGAGTGTTGAACTTGAGAGAGTATAAATTTTGTATAACCATGAATGTGATGTTCATACACTTGTATTATGTTTTATGCTTGTCAAGTTCACATTGTTTGTTATCATTAAAAAGGAGAAGATTGTTGGACTAAGTGGTTAGTCACTCTAACTCCGACCGAGATTTTGATAAAAACAAACAAGGTGAAAATATACTAATAAGTTTATCAAGTGTATTTCAGTTTCATCAGAGGTTGCAAAACATCACAATCACAAGTATTCGAGTATTCAAGCTATTCAAGTTCAAGACTCGACATACATAAAGGAATGAAGACGAAAGATCAAGACCACGAGATGTAACATTAATGTAAGGTATACAAGTTCATTTATGCAAGCATATTGCATTAGTTCATGCACATCAAGCTTTTTCAAATTGATTTTCAAATGTCAAGTGATTACTTGAAGTTTTAAGTGAAACTTAACGCATGGCTCGGTCTATAAGGTCAAACAATGTTAAACTATATGTTTATGCTCACATCGCATTTTGAAAATCATTGTAGAAGCTTTCAAAAAAAAAAAAATTGGTTTTTGAAAGGTTTTGCATATTTGCAGAAAAGCCCATCGCATGTCATGAAACTGAGATTTTTCGTTTTAGGGATTTGTGAGAATATTCTGACCACCCAAATAGGCTATATGACCCATAACAAATATGTATGATATGTTACATGAGGGTTGGTTGGGTTTTGAACGTGTTAAAGGGTCGCTAACTAAAGGGACGAAATATTTATTTTGAGGTCCCTGCAATTAGCGGGCTGGACCTGAATATTAGCGCACTAAGTGCATATCTGGCAGCTTTTTTAAAAAGATGAAAAATACACTTTAATTTGAATTCTTGATGAATTCTGGGCCCTTGGATCTCTGGAACAGTCATAAACTGGTCTATAAATATATAGAACACTCTCAAACACATAAACACAAAATTTTAGTTTTGAAAACAAAAAAAAACACAAGTGCTCAATTTTTCAAGAGGAGGAGCTTGAAGTTTTCAAGTCATACTTTGAAGCTATTGATTCAACATCAAAATCAGCACTCTTGAGGCACTCTAAGGAGTACAACAACCTCTCCAAAATTGATTTTCAAGTCATCTTCTTGGGGTTGTAAGAAAGTCCTAATTTCCTAGCTTTTCTTGTACATAAATGATATATTCTTGTGTGATTGACTTGGGAAATTATTTGTTGTGTTGTTGAACATATTAACCTTAGGTTTTGCACTTAAACTTGATTTATTAAACTCTATGACTGATTTGGAATAGAATTTGCACTTAAACTTGATTTTTATCAAACTTCTTGTTCTTTGAATTTGAAATAGGATTTGTTCTTATCAATCTATTTGAAATGGTTTCATATTTGAGTTTTGCATAAGATCAGTGATATCTTTGCATTTCTCAATTGTTTTCATACTTGCATGCATAAGAGAGGTTAGGCTCTAGGAGGCTTGCTTGTATTTGAACTTGGTGCCACTTTACTTTGTAAAGTGTATTTCATTGTATCCTTTAAATCTTGATTGTAAGACTTAGTGAGATCTAAGTCGAAAGGGAAGACTTAGTTGAGGCTAGGCATAAATCCTAGTTGCGGCTAGGTGGGAAAAATCCTAGGTGGGTCTAGGTGGGGAAATCCTAGTTGCGGCTAGGTGGTTGTATAAGACTTTATTGCGATAAGGCATCGTCTAAAAGACCTAGTTGAGGCTAGGCATTCACTAGGCTAGTAGGCTTAGGGTTTAACACTTGTTGATAATATAAGTGGGGGTTGAAAATCCTAACCGGGGAGGTTAGGTAGTGGATGTAGATCGGTTGGATCGAACCACTATATATCGCTTGTCTCATTTCCATCTCTTCTACCCCATTCACTTGCATATCATATATATTTATTGTTGGTGTATGCATTATCATTGTTATTTACGCATAAAGTTTTAAAAAAGCGATAACTACTTGGTAACCCAATTCACCTCCCCTCTTGGGTGACCTTCAAAGACTTTGAACAAAAATTCAGGGTTGAACTAAAAGGTTGTTGTTTTCATTGATAAATTGGTGCTAGAAAAGGAGAACTTTGTCATATAAGAGGGCGAATTATAGATCAAACATCGAGCAACAAACCTAGGTAATGGTTTCACCACTTTTTTGCATTCAATCTTGTGGATTTTAGCTTCAAATCATAGGGCTTTTATGTACAAAGTATTTGAAGTCTCTTATGGGTTATATATGAAGCAAATTGCAGCCCCAAATGAGTTTTAAACTTTGGTTTTCGGATTTTGCAAGTTTTGCCCAAAAATGGGGATTATTCACATGAATTTAGTTTTCTCATTTTCAGGTTTTAAAATGAGTTTATCCACAAAATCTAATATTATTTTCAAGATACTTGTGTTTTTCTAATAAATCTACTATAAAGGATTTCCAGTTTTGGTTTTGTTTTCACCAAGTTATGAATTTGTGGTTTTCATGGTGTTCATCAAATGTTTGATGAAATGCATGTTTAATTTCTGAAGTTTTATGATGAATGATGTATGTCATCGAAGTGTCTCCTTGTTATGAATGCGGAGGGTATTGCGGACCCTTGGCGCAGGAGAGCAAGGGTCCGTAGACCAAGTAGAGGATTTTTCGAGTTTGGAAAATCCATAAATCTATAGCAGATTTCTGGGTTTCTGCACTCAACGTGCTGGATATTCCAAACAGCGCATCGCATGTTCTGGGCAGCACATTTTCTGCAAGTTTTCCAACTTTCGTGCAACACATATATACACCCTAAACCCACTTTAATCGACCTTAAACCACCTTAACACGTATTTATACACTCCATGAGCCTTAGGGATTGCTTCGGGAGTTCGGGTGCGTGAGTCGGAGTGTCGAGAGGCCGGATTAACTAGGGCAATTACGTGAACTTATGAGTATACCCATTGACACTTTATTTTGTATTTCATTTCCTTTGTTGTTGATTTTTTACAATTTATTGCTAGACCTAGCCTTTGAAATCCAGCATCATAAGCTTCTTTAATTCTATTTCAGTTTTGGAATATTGATATCATGGTGTCTTATTTGAATTGATTCATTGACTCCAAGTTCTACAAATTGTCCTTATTTGCATTTAATGACTGAACAACTTGGTGAATAACATGCTATTAATGTAGATACCATGATTAATGATTAATTGATTTGTACTCATTTTACTTAGGCTTTTAGTTCCCTATGCCTTGTCATTCCATAACCGAGTTACTTTTGAATATATAAAGTAGTTTTAGCATCTAGGTACCTTAGTCAATCGAGATGTGAGCGACTCACGGGATTAAAGTCTCTAGGGATGTCGACACATGCTACCTAACAATGTATAAAACTCGAGTTAGAGTCCCTAAGGTTGTCTACACATCGGAGTTAGAGTCCCCGACGAAACTTGGGTTAGAGTCCCTTGTGATATATGATTATTGAGTTGGTGTGACGCGATTCAATACTGACTGGACCTAGATCACCACTACTTAGCCTAGTGTCAGTATGACTTGTTTAACTCTGGTATTTACTCACATATGGTTAATTTTTCATTCTTTCCTATTTATACTTTTAAATACCATTAAAATGTTTAAAAATGTGAAATAAACTTGTCATCAGGGATTATTGTGATTTTCTTGTACTCATCGTCCTTTCTATGACGGTGGGTGCAAAGCTCTCGACCACCAGGTCGGGCAAAGAGAAGATCTACAACTACCTCTGAGCCAACGACACGAAACTGTTTTTGGTACTATAGGTCTTTTGATATTTTGTTGTATTAGCTATATTATGTCTTTTGATACATTTTGGCTGTATATTGGGTTGAGTGATAGTTCCTTGACCTTTCTATGACTTTCGCACTTTATATTTACCATTTCATGATATACCTTTGTGATCGTTACTTTCCTGGTTTCCACACACTTAGGATTACTTTAACTACTTCCGCATAAACTGTTAAGACTTCCGCTAAATAACTAACTTAATAAAAGTTTTAATTAACTCTAAATTTCAAGAATTGGTAGGACTAGTGTATTACTTATTATGAACACGATTAATAAGGAATGTAAGATGTAAAGGCTGACTAATATATTAAGTCATGCGTGGTTAGGATTAGGGCTTAATTATGAGATTAGGTCAGGCAGTGCCCTAGATTAGGAGTGGAGCCGTCATATTTCACCACAAAACCCTTCTCTAACTTAGATAAAATCAACACTGGTGCGGTAGTCAAACGTTTATTAAATGTTAGAAACGCTTGCTCACAACTGTCATTCCACTGAAAATGGGTATCCTTCTTTGTCAATTGTGTCATAGCTGCCATAATCTTTGAGAAGTCCTGAATAAAGTGCATATTATAACTTTCCAAGCCAAGAAAACTATTGATATCTGCACAGATATCGGTGTAGGCAAATCAATCACTGTTTTGACCTTCGTAAGGTCCATTGACACACTGCTAGCTCTGACGACGTGGCCTAAATATCCAACCTTCGTAAGCCAAAACTCACACTTACTGAACTTGGCAAACAATGTGTACTCCCTCTGTATCTACAAAATTTTCCTAAGGTGCTCATTGTAATCCTCATAAGTCCTGGAGTAGATAAGGATGTCGTCGATGAATATAATGACGAACCTATTCAATAACTATCTCAACACTCGATGCATGAGATCCATAAACATTGCTTGGGCATTAGTCAGCCCAAAAGGCATGCTGTAAACTGATAATGCCCGTATCGAGTGCGAAATGCAGTCTTCTCCCTATCCACTACTCTAATCCTCAACTAATGGTACCCAAATCTCAAATCAATCTTCGAGAACCACTGTGTTCATGTTAGCTAGTCGAATGAGTCATCAATGCGAAGAAGTGGATACTTGTTCTTCACTGTAACCCTGTTGAGCTGTCTGTAGTCAATATACAATCGCGGGTTGCCATCTTTCTTCTTAACAAACAAGATTGACGCGCCCCAAGGTGACATGCTCGGGTGAATAAATCCCAGCTTTAACAACTCGTCAAGCTGTGGTTTCAGCTCCTCTTGCTATTTCGAAGCTGTATGGTACGACATAATGGATATAGGTTTGGTCCCTGAGACCAAATCAATGATAAATTTGATCTCCCTAGGCGGTGCTAAACCTAGTAACTTAGTAAGAAAAACATTTGGGAACTCACATACCACATATACCTCCTCTAACCTAGTCTCAACTCTCCCCGTCGTACTCAAAACATTAGCAAATGTCTCGACATCAATGCTAGAAGCTACCCTGCATCAGGTAATCGGTAAACTAGTCGAAGTCCCCCTAAAAATAAAACACTGAATGCTCAAGAATATAAAATGTAACCCTCTTGCTAAAGGAATGGATCTGTGTATGATATGCACCCAACCAATCTATGACTAACAAATCATAAAACTCTAGGAACTCCAACACTCTTAGGTCTGCAGGTAAGACGTGACCTTGTATCTATATCAAATAATCAACACACAATAAGTTCGGGTAAATCTTATCCCTATGAGCTATTCTAAGGATCAAGGGTCTCTCTAGCCTAGTGGGTCTCAATCCCCACTCATCAACCATTTGACCAGATATAAATGAAATAGTAAAACTAGAATCAAACATACTATGAATGAAATGACTGCAAATGTAAACCATACCCTCAATCAGGTTACGAGTAGCAGTTTGGTCTGGTGTGGCAATAACATGAACCTACTCCCGACTTTACTGCGCCTACCCTCGACCCAGTCGTGGACATGCACTAATGAAATGCCCTATCTGTCCACACTCGTAGCATGCTCTCTGAGAGCTCGATATAGGCTTAACATTTTGTCCTTATCTTTGTGACTGACCGAAACTCTAACCCTGACCCTGGTTATATCACTGACCCTACCTGTACCTCTGCCTCTGACCACTACCTCTGTCTCTGCCACTGCCCTCAACCCACTGATATAACTTTCTTTAAGGACCTAACTGTGCTAATTATTGTAGTGTGATGGCAAACTTCATACTGAAGCAGATGGTACTATCGCGGTAGTAAGTAAAGATACAACAGATCTCACACTCTGAGCTTGGTCTCTCCGCAGTCATTGCCTGGGTCTCTTCCTCCTCCCATCACCTCTCGGTCTGACATCTGACTGTGATGGTGTTGATGGTGCAACTAATGCTCTAGTGCACGTGCTAAAAAAGGTCTCACTGGCCATACCCCTCTCGTAGGCCTCCTGTAATATCCTCAGAGTTGTAGTCACCACCATAAATCCAATGGAATCTAATAGGTGATACATGAAATAGTACGCCTCATCTGCATCTGTATCAATAATGCTCCCAACATACTCTATAAGCCACAAGTATTGGCCCATGTACTACATTATTGTCTCGCTAGTGGCCAGTTAGATGTTCTGAAACTCGGTCCTCTTCAGGTTATGGACCAAAGGAGGACTGTACTTCTGATTAAATCTCTCTTTGAACTCAGCTCAATCCTTGGGCTTCCCCTTTGCAGCCACTATGCTACGCCACTAGACATCAGCCCCTCTGAACAGTGAAGTTAAAGAAATATTAGGCCTTATGTGCTCCTATGTGGCTAACACGTCATGAATTTTCTCATGGCTCCTCATATACAACTTAGCTGCCTCAAGATCAGTACCACCATGGAACTTCTCTAGGCGATGTTGCTGGAACTCGCGAAACTGCCTTGCCTCAGTTGTAGCTCTATAACCGTGTATGTCGGCGTATCCTTAGTCGGCGTATCTGGCGTAGGTGGTACTATCTCAACTGAAACTTATACCTCCCCAGCTATCGTAGGTCCTGCCTGTACTATGAGAGTTGCAAGTGTATAATGAACTGTCGGAGCACTCATAGTCTACGTAAATTATGCTGCAAATGTAAAGGGTGATAGTGTAGACTAGGTCCTTAATAATCGAAGGATCTCCTGAAGTTGCTGGCCATACGAAGAAACTGGTTGTGACACCTTATCTAGTCTCCCCTGAATGTCTCCCAAACCACTATCACTGGTCTCAGGCTGATCGGCCATCGCTATATCAAAAGAGAGTGATTTCACGATCAGGACATAACTATCGATAATAGTATATACAATACATCAAATTGTTCATATAGTCCAGTTTTATTTCCCCAATTCACCTCACTTCCCAACTAAGACTTAAGTCAGGATCATAGGGTTCCACTCTAAGTTCAACCATTGTGCTAACTAATAATTGGTTTGTATCTTAACTGGTTGTAAATAATTAAGAGTCAAGTTTTAAAATGTTAGGTTCTGATACCAACTATAACGGCCCCAATCCCACAACCCTAAATTGGGCCATGCCAGACCTAAACTTATGTGGACCCCAGAGCCAACCTCACGAACTAGTCGGCCTTCCTTACCATTATCTATTAATTTATGCGTTATTATAACATTTTAAAAGAGTTATTCAAGTAGTGAGTTATCAAGTATAACGGAAGCAAACCTCAAACTAACAAAATAATCTCCAAGACATATGTTAGGACAACCTAGAGTATGGAAACCCCACATATGTATACCATCATCAAGTATATCAAGTCAAAGGAGAGTTAAACATATAGTATACATGTCCCAAGATCTCTCAAATCCTATACACCCAATATGTAATCAAAAACATATATATTTATATATATATATATACATAATACCAAAGTAAGGACACCTACATCAGTTAGAGAGGAAGAGCCGTTCCACTATCCTCAAAGATAGTCACCTAACTGTGGAGCCTCTCCCATGCTCGACTGCAAATCTACATTCAGTCAAACACAAGAATAATGAGTCCAGGTAAGTAACACCAAGCATGATGTATACAACATTTAGTAATAAATAAGCAGTCTAATTCATGCTGATAGAAAGAAGGGTATAGGGTATGCATGAATATATAAAGACCGTAAATAAATGTAATTCAATCAAAAGATGAGTGTCCAAGATATCAAAATAGAGAGGCCCAAGTAGTCCCAACCAAATGGTTGTTGAGTCGAGCAAAACCTACAAGGCTCAGATTCTAGGACATTGTCAACAACCAACAAGCCCTAAATCCATGCGGATGAGAGACTTCCAGGTAATCCAGCTAAGAATTCTCATCCCATATAGAACCAATAACCAGTGCAATGCATCTCGAGATCATGACACTAGTATGTTGCTTTAGACCGCCACTCCTCTTAAGGATCACCATTGACTCACTTGCCCTCAGACAACTCAATAAGAATAGAATTCCAAAATAGGAACAGAGCAATAATAATAACAAATTAAAGCTTAAAGAAATAACTGTACAATTCTTCACTAGTCTACTTACTTGTATCCAATACTAAGCGCATTCACACGACTCCGACTCACCACCTACGAATCCCATGTACATGCTACTGTACTACACCCCTGGTAATCATTTAATTACAACTTATGCTAATTTTTCACAATTTTTCTAATTTTCCACTTCATGATATACCTTGTGGCGTCGTGGGGGTCAATACCCTGCAACGCCACTTAAAATGTGGGTCTATGCCCCAAACGCCGTGGATGGCTACGGGGACAATAATTCTCTACGAAGTCACTTAAAGTGTGATCTAGGGCTTCCCTGCCCTTGACGTTGTGACACACGCCGTGGAGCATTAGGTTCCACAACGTCTTTGGCAACGTCGAACCCAGTTTGAGAATTTTGGGGTTTTCGATCCCCCTGCTCGCGTCGTCGTATTCCGAGCCTATCCCAGGGACCTCGATACAAATCCATAACCATGCTCAAAACACATCAAAACGTCCGAGATTCGTTGTTCCCAATTTATACCGAAAATTGTCCAAAATACATAAAATTTACAAAACCTTCAAAACATCGTAGCAACAACAATACAACACATCCATGATCATCGAAAGCCTCCACGAATAATTACAAAAATTTCCAAAAAATTTGTGCTTTACATGGGGTTCGAGAAATCATGATAAAAAAAATGTAAAACCTACGCCAAAACGTTGAGAATTGAAAGGTGAGCCGAGATCTCACCTTGGCTCGCATTGTTGATTGCTCTCTAGGCGTCGATCCATGCTCAAAATCCACAAAAATCCAATCCCTAAACCGATTTCATTGGAGATAGAGATATGAATAAGAGAGAAAAGGTGATAGAATACCTTTTATACTTATCATCTCATTATCTTTCACACACACATCACGAGGATCATCAAAAGGCTCATACTACACCAGCCCACCTATCTCAAACTCAACTGACTGACTCACATGGGTGACTTCCTTTTTGTTTCTATCCATTTCAACTCAAACACTTACATTCCTGGGTATTTTCGCACCTGAACCGCACGACGACTCTCGACATCGTGTGCTCACGCCTACGTACCGGACATGTTCCACATTGTTTAATTGTTATTTTAAATTACATTTTGTCAGTGTTTTTGTTATACTTGTCCCCCAGACAACTAATTACCCACCAATAGTTCGTCCGATACCCGAATCACACGTTTTCTAAGGCCAAACTCGTTCTTCAACACTGACGCGCACACATACGTCTTCCCACATCTCGAACGTTGGAATTTACTTTTAGGTAGTAAAATAAATGATGCAAATATCAAACAAAAATAACATACCTCGGTGTCGACGACCAATAATCAGACACGCGTATCACGACAAGTGGTCTATGTACGACCTAAAATGACACGTGGCACGAGTTAGATTTTAGGGTTGTTACAATCACTATGGTTGCACTAAATGATCTTACTGTTGAATGAAATATGAATACAACTTTTTTGTCAAAAAAGGTACATGAAACTACAAGAAGGTTCCCAACCTTAATAGTAACTTTATAGGGTGTCATATATTGTTCATTTTCCATATAATCACGAATATACGCTAGGTTTAACACAACTTATAGTTTTCATTTTATATAATAATAACACAAACATACATTTGTTCGCGTCCTTTATACATTACACATCGAAATATATATGCACAAGGGCGGAGCCAGGACCTTATATTACTCTGGGCTAGGCCATGACCAAAATATGAGTCGATGATGATTGGTTCGTGTTTATGATATATTTTTCCTACAATCTCCTCTACGCACACATTACCAATATATGAAATCGTGTTGAGAGGATAAGAGAATGTACGAGTAGGAGTCGTCATCGCTCAATGATCCTTAAGCCTCAATAAGTATTGTGGCTCAAAAACAAAGCCCAAAGACCTTAAAAGAAACACAAATTTCGGATCAACTGTGACAATTGCAAAAGAGTAGAGACAATTTTTATAAAGAAATTGTTATTGATAAGATAATGACCTATCTTCAACGGCCTCCAACACCCCATGTAGCGTCTTAAAAACTGAAACCTAATTAATTACTATTAATTATGGATTAGCGATAATTAAACTTTAGGTTCAACCCAAGTTGATGAGATTGGTCGGTGGTGTATCCTCGACAATCAAGTATGGATAGTCCAGTTAGTAGTAATATATGGTGTAAATTAGGAATCGTGTGTTGTTGTGGCGTGATGATAATTATAAATAATTGTAGGCGATTAACTTGGGTTAATGCAAACCTGATAATTTAAAGAATGAATAATTTATAAGTCGGGGACGTCTCTTATAAAATGTGTAAGTTGTGGGGACGGTGTACACGCTCAAGTGAGCTCGTTGGTGTGTCCAGTAGCCTAATATACTGAAGAAAATAAAGGTGTATACAAATTGATATATATATATATATATAATAATAAATTTTTAGTAGGTTTAATGGGACATGTAGGTAAGTGACTCGTGTGACGCGTGGAAGTAATGTGCACGCCCGAGTGTGCTCGTCAGGGCGCACGATGAATTTATAGGTGCGATAATACATAGGTATATATATACAAATATATAAATAATATAATTAAATAAATTGAATTAGCTTGCCTTGATATTCGTGTGATGCGATTCTCAAAGAAACTTTAATATATAACAAAAACTGTACCATCGCCTCACCATTCTCGATAGTTCGATTGAACGAGAGAGTTCTATCGAAATCGAAGATAAGGGAGGGAGAGAGAGAGAGAGAGAGAGAGAGAGAGAGAGAGAGAGAGAGAGATCGAGCTAGAGAAGAGAAACGAGAGGAGATCGAAGGTGAGGTGTTGTTGTGGTTGTTGTTGTTGTTGTTGTCGTTACGGTTGAGGAGGCTCTCAGATGAACTGCATCAGCAATTTTTTCGAGGAGGGAGATGACGTAGGAGAGTCGTCTCCCCTCCCAAATCGAGCAGGGATTGAATCCCAGTTCAAAAAAGAAAAAAAAATTCAGCTATGTTTCAATCTTATAAGGATGAAACGTCCTGGTTCAAACCCAAACCCCTTTCCTTAAAAAAAAGAAAATGTTGGAAATTCGAGAAACTTAAAAAGAAGGGAAAATTCGGAAAAATAATATTTTGGCTCAAATGAATAGAAATTACGGATTTCTATAAAAAATGGAGATTTCGAGATTCTGTCGAGACTTTATACCGAGGTTTTACCTCGTAAAGCGCAAAAAGTTCAAACAAATTTAAAAAAATTGATAAAAATGTTTTTGGACTAGAGGAATCTGCGTTGGGTTTTTCTAAGATTTAGTTAGGAGTTCTAAGGTAGTGTTAGACATAGATTAATGTGAAATTACACTACAAACACGTAATGTTGGTATAGATTTGCTGGTAATCTGAAAAGAAGCTTTTGAGACTCAGAACATAGTAAAATACATACAATTTTGGAAAACGAGACCGAGGTAAGTGAGTTTCACTTATTTATCATTTATGTCATGCTAGTAGTTTTATTTTACATTCACGTATCTTATGGACCATAAATGGGGAGTTATGTACTATGACAAAATATTTGTTTTAAAATGTAATTAAATGGATGTGTAATGCTTAGTTGTATCTGAAGCTATACTAATGGAAATATATATTGTGTGTAAACTCGAGATCGAGGCATTCATGGAATAGGGTTAGGGGTGGCACCCTAAAGTATTTGTAAATCCGAACTCGATAGATTAGTGACATAGTTATATCTTGGTTTAGGGGTTTTGGACAAAGCTATTGGAATGAGGATACAGCTTAATGAACAATACTTTGCCAGAGTATTGGTTTAGTCAGTTGGTATACTCGGGGAATAGTGGATTCAACCACGTTTTGATAAATGAAAATGAAAACGTCACAATTAATATCACATGTTATGGAAACCAGTTGATTTGCATGTTTCTTATCTATTGATTATGTGATTTGCAATGCCCTGTTTAAATATGTTGTTGGTTCATATTGTTATTACATTTCCCTTGATTATTACATGGATATCTGATGGCTAAGTGAGTACTACTTTACTGAGCCCGTTGAATGCTCACCCCCCTTTTTAACAATCTCAGGTACCTCGGCTAGTGTGTGGGAACCTGAAAACAAAGGAAACTTAGAAGTTTAGTCTTTTGCCTTTCGATGTTTGAAATCAATTTTCAGTTTTAAAATTAAAGTTTTAATATTCCTGTATAATATTATATTATCACAGGGTTGAGAAACTTGTATGTTTCATCGGTTTTATCTAGGTTTTGTAATTAAGTTTGGAAAATCGTATTTTAAAGTCTTGTGTTGTTTTTTTTTTTTGACGAGAATATATTTCTATTAATAGAAATTGTTCACTATTACATATGATTTAACAATGAAATTACATCAATAACAATTATTTTCCTTCTCTTTTATATTAAATCGACGTTAAAGCCTTTTGTTGTTGTTACTCTTGTTTTATTTGGTTTTTCTTAATATATTCAAGTTGTTTTATTAGGTACTGCAGAGAGGCAGCTGCCTCTAGTTAAGTCTAGCTGGTGTATCCGGGGCTAAATTAGAGTTTCAGGCCTAAGGATGCCCTAATGAGGATCGAGGTCGTTACACGCAACAACCTAACTAAAAGCTACTTCAAAATTATCAAGAGTAAAATACTTATTTCACCAAGTATACAAGGGTGGTTGTACATCATGTACATCACATATATACAAAACGAATAAAAACTGATTTCTACACTTATTGCTTCTCTTGTGCGGTTTCCTATTTTGTCTCTAGATAAACCACTAAATTGATAAGAAAAACATGGAAAACAAACACGTTACAGTCCGTGTGTGTATTTATACGTACTAATAAAATTTATATGTACTAATAAAATTTATATAAAAGAAATACATATATAATGGGCATTAGGACGGTGGACTTACGTAACTCATATAGTGGATTTGTCCTTAATTAAGGGTCACAGACCTGTGATGTGGTTCGACAGCGGGTACACAGTCTAACACTCTGCACAAAGGCCGAGATATATTTTTTTTTGAGTGATGGTTGTTAAGTGTATTGTATGCGTGCACGCTAATTTAGTTAAAATTTCTTTTATTTCCTACTTAATTCACTGACGAATCGTAGGTAGGGTAAAACCTCAAGATGCATGTAAGAGCGGGATCGGGTAGTAGATGTTTTTGTGATCACAAAAGTAGACACTTATTTTCATCCAAAAAATCAATATTGTAAATGAAAAAAGCTAAGTTAAGCATGAATTGGATTAGAAACATTGATTTTCCTTGAGATTTGCATATCTCTAAGAGATCTACTTTGCTAGTAGTGTTTAGAGAGTGAATGAGTGGAAAATGATAGACTAAATGGAGTCCCTTGATTCACATTGAGATGGAGAAACCAATGGAGATAATTGGCCAATATCATACTATGAAAGATAAAATATAAATGTCACTTCTCTGCATGCAAATCTAAGCTAAAATTAAGACGAGAAGAGAAACTTGAGCAAGCTTGCTGGATTTTAGGGAATGAAGGATTCAAAGGAAGAATCAAGCATAGAAACTTTAACAAGGACCCAGGGGCAGAGCCAGAATTTCTGGTTCCCCCGGGTCAGAAGGTTCGAAACCAATTATAGCCCTACTAAAGCTTAATTCAAATTAAAACACTACTTATGTATTTTTTTTTAATTCAAATTAAAACACTACAGATGTACGTTCGCATGCATTAAAATTCTCAAAATTAATTATCAATGTTTTTTTTTCAAGATAATTATCAATACTCAGTCACACATGTTAATTAAGAGAAGACGCTATATAATTTTTTAGTTTTTTCCAGTCGTATTCGGCATGAACTATTCTGATAGATCGATGGTTGGGATTGACAAGCCACAAGTGAGAGGCGACGCTCCCAAACTACTATGTTTCATTCAGAAGAATCGAGAATTGAGACTTTGCATAAGAAAAATTAAGTTCTTTGCCACTCGAATTAATGAGTTGTTGTTAATTGGTATTTAAACTACAAAGTATTTATTTTTGGTAGATTTTTTTTTAAAAGAAAAATTAAGTTCCTTTGCCACTCGAGAATTGAGACCTTGCATGAGAAATTTCTTTTTATACAATATATGTAGTAGAATTGGTTTAATGGTACAAGTTGTCTTTTATGCTTAAAGGTCTTGGGTTCATTTCATACAATTACACAAGATTATAGTAAGAAAATACATCATTTTTAGTGGCAAAATTGGTAAAAATATCCTAAACTTTTATAACTTTTGTTATTATATCCTAACCTTTGAGCTTTGTTATTATATTATAACCTTTCTAAAGCGTTTAATTTGTATCGTAAACCATGTTTTAACTCCAAGTTGATAATGTGTCACTTAAATAGTAAATTTAAATAAAAAAAATTAATGATTTTTTAATGACTATAGGTGATGAGGTAACTTATTAAACTCATAATTAAAGTGTCACCTTATCAAATTTAGAGTTAAAAAATAGTTTATGATACAAATTAAATAATTTAAAAAGGTGAGAATATAATAATGTACAAAACTCCTAAGATTATGATATAATAATCAAAGTTGTGAAAAGTTATAACATTTTAATTAATTAAACTTTTTTTTAGTAAATACTTAAATAAGAAAGAATTTTAAACATGGAGCGGGGCAGGAGGTAGGGAATTTCCTCCTGTGAGAGGCAAGGAATCTCCGTAGCATGAGAGCGATCCCCATCCTGCCTTGTCCAGCATAGAGAGGGACAAAACTTTGCCACGCGGGATGCAAAATTAAAGCAAGTAATCTCTGCGCCTTCGCCACGGGCCCCCACAAAAAACCGGGATTTCCGGCCTCCATTTCAATCAAAGCATTTTCCTTGTCCAATAAGAATCTTGATTTGCGTAACCTTAACGCGTCAGGGTGACAAGTGACATTTCGACTGGGAAACACAACTGAAAGTGATGATGCGACGATAATGCAGAAGCGAATGGGCCGAGAGATTCTAGGACTAAGCTAGGTTTGCCACTTGCTGCATGCATGCATGCATTTATCTCTCTAGGGCGCGTGAAGCATGCGGATCGTGCGTTAATTCGCCAAGTTGACATTTTACTCGAATATTTCATGCGTGCCCACGAACCTCTCGTGTGATATAGGCGGGCCCATATATTCAATCAATTTTAAGGTGCATCTATTGTGTCATGCATTTTCTTTTGTTTCTTCTTTCCACATAATTAATAATAAAAAATATAAAAGGCGTTTTTCTCAAACAACTCCACTAGTCATGCATCGTAACCATCGTAATGAATAGAAAATTAAATGATTTAACAACACTAATCTATAAACTCGAACTCATGCCGTTTTAAGTAATTGTTTCTACCTGTTAGCTAGATGGTCGAAATCAAATAGTAGTTTAATGACAGCCTAAACGCACCAAAAATAAAATAAAATGCACAACGCCCTTCTTACAAGGACTTTGTGCACCTTGATATATGTATTGTCCAGGAATGGAGGTTAATCTAATAACTTGTGTACGATGCATGCTGTGAGTTTAATGGTATGTGTTGTACGTACGTAGCATTTGGAAACTAATTACCTAGCTCTGATCTAATTCAGTAAAACTACTCTTGATCGAGTTTCTAAGTAATTAATTAAGATTTATATCAATAAAATTTGAGACGCACTATGTGCACTTCAGTATCCTCTTAAGGCACCTCAATTTTTATTTTATTTATTTATTTATTTTTTTTATGTTGGTTCTAAAAGAAAATGACACATTTACCCTAGGATGCTCAGCGTAATCGGTGGGATACCTATCAGGGTGCCCTGAGTAATCAATGGGGCGTCCATAGCGCGACACCACATTAACCGACATTACGTTTTAGGTCTCGGTGGGAAATGACTGAACCTATGGTATTCGACACACAGGACCGAGACATACACACACAAATGTCTCACCACAAGGCCACCAAGACTGCTTGTATAGTCTTGGTGGTTACCCATCGAGTTGGATGTTTGACTACCCTTAGTTGGGTGTCGATTGGTATAGACCGGCATTGTTATATAGGTCTCAGCAAGATATGACCGAGACCACTTTACCATGTATCTTGGGTAGTGGAGTGCGTTGCTTCACAAACTAGGGGCATTTTGTTAAAAGTATTGAGGAGCCCCTGATAAATTGTTGGAGTGCCCCTGAGAGGATACCGGGGTGCACATAGCGTGACTCTAAAATTTTGCATCTGCGTATTAATTAATTTCTCCTCTTTTTAGTCCAATTAATTTCTCCTTCGATGCATGCATTCATCAGTCAAAGAAAACAAAACAAACAAATAATAATATACCCACAGTACCAAATTGATTGGAGTCGGCAATATGTATTTATTGATCAAATTAATATATTAGCCAACCCCAATTAATTTGGAATTGAGGCTATATTGTTGTTGTTGTAACCCGACGGGTGTGGCCTAGTGGTAACGGGGACAATGGATTTGTGTGGGTTTGACCCACGACCTTAATATTAATTCCCTACGACAACCAAATGTCGAGCCACTGGTCGTCTCGTTCTGAAATCTCATGGTCCATAGAACTATTCGAACAAAGAGTCTGGATACCGATAGTTACACAAAAAAAAAATATATTAGCACGTTCAACGTGAAACCATATATGCATCTTCCCACACCTAGGTGTGTGGTTCAAAGGTGGTCCAATGATTATGAGCTTAATATATATGTGTGGTTCAAAGGTGGTCCAATGACTATGTGCTTAATATATATTAAGCACCCATATATATATTAGCAAGTGAAACCATGTTCTTGCCCTGGTTCCAGGGAAAGTTACAAGTAACCTCCCTATGACTATGTGCTTAATATATATATATATATATATATATATAGGACTACAAAAAATAATATTAGCAAAGCATAGCCCACCCCATCAAAAATATTTTTCAAGTCAAGCCCATCGCTTATTTCAAACAAAAAGAAAAAAAGTTAAACAAGAAAAAAGAAAAAAAAAAAAAAAAGAAGGTGAAGTTTGTGATTTTAGCATTCAATCATATATTTATAACCCCTAGTAAAGATGGGTGTTATAAATACCATATTAGAAATGCGTTTAATGGTTCGTGTTTTAATTGCTAATACAGGTATTACGTAGAGGTTGCTTAAACCCCTATCAATTAGGTTTTATGAAATATCAAAACTCTTCTATGAATTAAAACACGATCCAACGAACACGTTTATCACATGACATTTAATAACACCTATCTTTAATAGAGGTTTTGATACCTCTATTAAAGAACGAAATTTTTCTAGTGATATATATAGTTCAACCAAGTTTAGTGTTGTTTCAACAGTTATTATTATCTCTCTACCGTATCAGTTCTTCACTATCCATCTTCAATTATTTTGACTAAGGATTTTCTTTTTGGTCTTCACTTATATACAAGAATCTATCTGCTTAGTCTTTGGTGCTAGTGCCTGTTTTTATTCTTGTAGATGTAGCTCTTTGTCTTTTTTTTGTTATCACTTGCTTTTAAGCTTTCATTATTTTTGAAATGAGAATTATGTAGTCGATCGACCCAACTAATTTGAAAATGATACTATATTTTCTTGAATTAAAAATATAAATAAAAAAGGAAAACAAAAATTTGTTTAATGACATGAAACATAGAAACACTTAAAGAGAAATCAATTGAATTGGTAGATACTATGATTAGAAGGAGAGTCAATATTGTTTGCCTTCAAAAGACAAAATGAGTAGGAGAAAAGAGTATGCCAATAAGAAACACAGGGTTTAAGTTGTGGTACACTAGCATAGATTAAAAATGTAATTAAGTATGAATTCTTATGGATAATGATTATAATTAAGGATTAGGTCGTAGAGGATAAGAGAATGGTAGATATATTGATCCTAGTTAAATTAAGAGTCGCGCTAAGGGCACACTGCTATCCTCTCAGGGCACCTCGGTGATTAGGGCACCCCAATAATTTATCAGGGCACCCCAATACTTTGACCAAAATGCCCCTCATTCAATTTGCATTTGAAAAGTGTGCACCCCATTCGTGAGAACCGCCTCTACAACCTCTCGAAGCCACCGAACCTTATAACCCTAGTTTCCCATAGTTTCTCTATCTTCGAAGTTGGCAGGAAATCATCCATTCTTCTCGATTTTTGTGGTCAATTTCATTAATTGGGTGTTCCCCGTGCTTCGGGTTGGTCACTTTTTGCTAAGGAAGAAAACGAAGTATGGGAAGGGTCTCGAGTTACTTAGGTTGGGCAACATCAGTCGGTCAACATTCTCACAAAGGTAATTGCTTATTTTTCATGAATTTGTCGTTCATTTCATTGGTTTCGGTCGTCGTTAGCGTTGATCTACACAAGGTAGGGCTTGTTTTCCCAAACCGTAAAGGTCAGTCACACAGGGCCGTGCCTTGCTATGCTTTCACAGTACTTCCCTGTCGTGACCATTTGAAAAGTGTCGATCACATCCCATCGACACTAAACATAAAGGACCACCCAAATACATGTGGTCGTAGACCACCAAGTCAAGGCATTAGGTCTTGGTGCTATGAAACCGAGATGAAAGCCTAATATGTCGGTGGAACCCAACCGAGCTATGTTTTAAGGTCTGTTTTGTACAATTCTCGAAGGTTAGGCTTAGAGATCTGTGTTTAATTGACAGTGTTATTTAACTGAGTCATATCTGCATATCTCGGTGTTCGCCAACCGAGTAAAGTTGTAAGGTCTTTTGTAATAGTCTCGCAGGTAAGGTTCTAAGATCTGTCTTCAGATCTCGGTGGTTTGTAACTGAGACATATCAGTATGTCTCAGTTGTGTAATACTGAAACTATGTTTTCTGTTGGATTTTTTGGGTTTGTTGCAGTGTTCTAACATTGCGTTTCCTAAATAGATATGGCTCGAAAGATGACTGGCATTAGTAGGGAACAAGTTTATGGTAAGTCAAAGGGTTGACAACAACCAGAGATACTTTGGGTACTCGTGGTGAGAGGAAACCACAAACAACCTCTTATCAGAAGGAAAAACAAAAGGGTAGAAGCCCACGCAGTCCTGCCGGAGACGATGTGCAGGATGAGGCGTCACACGTTCCAGAGCATGACATACTGACTGGTCGTGCCAAGAGGGGGGATGAGGCATCTGATTCATTTGAGCATACATCGGAAAAAGAATAACATACAACAAACATAACCCAACGGCGTGCAACTACTAAGAATGTACAACGGCGTGTGACCGCGAGTACTAGTGTTGCAACCACTAGGAATGTAGAAGAGCCTGGAGACCCATCCGCTCCTCTTCCCTGTGGTCCTATCGACCGATCGTTGTTGACGAGTTTTAAAAACCACGTTACCGTGGCTATTTGGAACAATGACGTATGCGTTGTTGTTGTTGTATGCTTGCTACCCATGATTTCAATTTGTCAATGTATTCTGAATTTTGTTTTCTTTCTTGCAGCATCGCCCCTTGCTTAAGTGCATAAACCACGGGGCTCAATTACTTGAGTGGGACTTGCAGTATTGCCACCCCGACACTGAGGGTCTATAGAGGATTCTTCAGAAGTCTGGGGTGTATCCACTTATAGACTGCTCGTATCAAAAAGGCAACAAAGAGTTGATCTCCACATTTGTTGAGAGGTGACAGCCAGAGAAGAATAAATTTCACTTACTGTTCGGTGAAATGTCTATCACTTTGGAGGATGTCAGTATTCTATTAAAGATCCCGGTGACAGGGAAAGTGGTAGCGGTTGAGAATTTTGCAAGGTACACCGAAGAGTCGAGGAAGGATGCAATCGACATAATTTCCAATCTGCTTGGGGTTAGCCTTGAAGAAGCCGAAACTGAGGTTAACATTACTAGAGGTTTGACTATAAGGAAGTTTTGGTTGAAGAGTACATGGTGCCCTAAAGTAAAGTCGTCTACATTCCCACCAGTTGAATGCACTGCACGTGTGTACTTGTTGTACCTACTATCCTGCACTCTTTTTGCTGACAAGAGTGGGTCACGAGTCTCCATCACTTTGCTCAAGCTTTTAGAAAATGTGGATGAGGTTGGAAATTTCGCATTGAGTGCAGCTGCATTAGCTTACCTTTACCGTCACCTAGGGTCGGCTACTAGAATCGAGGTGTCACAGATTGCAGGGTATTTGACTTTGCTTGAGGTACTTACTGTTTTAGACATTTTTGTTTAGTGCGGTTTTTATTTGTGTACTTGCACTACTTTATTGACCTGTCTTGTGACTTGTTATTTTAGGGATGGGTCAACGAGCACTTCAAATTCTAGCTCCCTGCGCTGAACGCAAAATACATCGACCACATTCAACCACGTGTTTGTAAGTGGATACAAAAACACTAGACAGTTGCGAATGCAAACAAGCTAGCTTTTATACGCTGAACTCTTGATAAGTTGCAGCCTAGTGACGTATGTGACCCACCCGTAAATTGGTTGTGTTGTTTGATTTAGTGTACACATTTATGTAGTTTTTATAACTTGTTCCTTTGGTTCGTGTAGGTGACTTGGGATCCGTATGTTGACATCAGGCCCGATGGTATTGTTCAGCCGTTGTCCTTTTACTCTAGCACCTTGATGTACATGGACATTGTGGAGCCATACCATCTGGAGAGGTTCCTACGACAGCTTGGCCATGTTCAATGGATACTCGACGCTCCGTACCGCTTTATCGAAGTAGACCGAGGCCTTTTTGCATTGAAATACTCAGTTAGGTATGGATTCCAACTGGAGAATTGGGTAAGGTGGCGTAATCATTTACTGTTACCCAAAGATCAAGGAGAAAAGACGCGGTTCGAGTTCATGACCAAGCCAGAATATCTACCCTGGTTTCTACGAGTTTCACATCCAATCATTGAGAACCCAGCAAATTGTGGAGATTGTGTCGATACTGCAGACTACGAGCTGTTAGAGGTAAGGTCAGGTCATTTGTAGGTTAAATTTTTTATTGAAGTTGTAAACTTTCACTTTTTATTTATTTATTGTGTATATTTTGTCTTGAACAACGTAATAGAAGAGCCTTGGACACCACGTTATCATGGATAGACTTGTCAGATGGTGCATCGAAGTCTGAGGCTGCAAGTAAAATGGCAAATGATGTCGTGGACTTTCTGACCGGTAGGCGTCTTGGGACAAGTACCACCACTACCACCACCACCACAAACACCACCTCGACGGCACCATTTGCATCTACAAGAGACTCCCTGCACGATAGCACCCAATCCATGTCCAACCCTAATGCTTCAAAGCCTCCCAAGTACAAGCGCCTCCATGGCAAGACATACAGTAGTCGTCATGCGAAGAAAAGCAAGTCTTGAGTGTTCGTGAGGCTTTAATACTTTGGTGTTAAACTGATTATTTCTTTCAATATTTTTTTTGATACTTTTAAGTTGTGGTTTATTACTTTGGTCGTAAACTCGATATTTCTTTTTTATGTGATGTGGTTTGATCAATAACTATGTGGTTTACTTATGTAATATGTGTTTTATTTCATTGAAATTGAGTTTTCATCGCACATATCGGTACTGCAGGTCCGAGATGATACCTATAGGTATCGGTACGTTAGGTCTGAGACATAATCGACACTTTCGGTTATGAAATTCCGAGAAGTGTTATTTTTTTCTATTTTGAACACGCCTCGGACATCGATACATCACCTTCAAGATATAGTCGACACTCTCAGTTAAGAAACCTGGCACACCATTACAATCTATTTTTAACTTGTCTCGGACGTAGAAGTCCGATACAATACCCACCTGTATCTGTCCATAACCTGCGAGACATAGTCGACATGCTCGGTATTAAATTTTCATGAACCATACCGATCATATATTTTCAACACGTCTTGAAAGTCGAGTTTCGAGACAAAGTCGTAGGGCCTCGGTTACCTACAACCGGGTTGAGAAATGTGCACCCCGATATGTATCAGGGCACCCCATTTTCTCTTAGGGCACCCCAATATTTATCAAGGCACCCCAATAGTAAACTTTTGAGAACCATTATATTTTCAACACTTCTCAGACGTATACGTCCGAGACTTTTGCTATAAGTTTCGGTCACAAATAACCGAGACAAAGTCTTATAGACTCAGTTACCTACTATGTGCACCCCAATATTTATCAGGGCACCCCAATATTAAATTTCAGAGGACCATTATGATCATATATTTTCAACATGTCTCGGAAGTCAAGGTCCGAGACATTACCAATAAGTATCGGTCGGTGACTTTACACCGAGACGAAGCCATATAAGCTCGGTGACCTACCACCGGGTCGCCCTATGTGCACCTCAATATTTATCAGGGCACCCCAATATTAAATTTGTGATCATATATTTTCAACATGTCTCGGAAGTCAAGGTCTGAGACATTACCAATAAGTATTGGTTACATTACACTGAACTGAAGCTGTATATACTTGGTTACCTACAATCGGGTAGGGCTCTCTGCACCCCGATATGTATCAGGGCACCCCATTTTCTCTAAAGGCACCAGAACATTTATCAGGGCACCCCATCTGATGCCACAAACGGAGTGGCTTCTTTAGTATACAAACGAGATTCAATGTCTTATTTCGATATATAGTGACCGACCTGTTTTAAAATCTGTCAGTACTGCATGTCCAATATGGTTCTTAGAATCTCATAACTGCAAGACCGAAACGAGCTACTTTTGAAAGAAAATATAAAATGGCAATAGTCGAACAATCTATTCAGACATACAACAAATAAGAGTGAACAAACATACGCATTCCAACAATGAATTCAACCATATATGTATAACAAGTCAATGTGACAACTATCAAACGTACTAACTAATGAGTTTCACAAAAATATACAAAAAGGGCAATTGTTTAGATATCAACTAATGAGTTTCACAAAAATATACAAAAAAATGGATACATGTATGTATTGATCTATTTTGTACTGATCTATTTGGTTTATACAAAAAAAGAATTTTGAACTTTCTACACTTAGCTAGGGTGATAGTAAGTCAACAACATCAGGCATGGCTAGTTGAGATGATAGTATCGGTACGAGTTCGTAGATGCGGAATCCCTGACACCCGTTAGCATCATGGTATTTGAAGGTATGCCATAATGGGAAAATGGGTGGAAGCGGTGCATCAACTTTGAACTTCATCTACAAATTGAAAATACAACATAGAATAAGTGATTCATAAAACTAAAAAATATGCACGTAAAGTAGAGAAAACTTACCTTAACCCAATGACATTTGTTGACGTTTGTCACGCCCATGATAACCCGGTCACTAAAAGACGTCGGTGGGGCATCACGCAGTGAAGGATAGGTTAAGCAATCGTTTTCAGAGACACTAAAATGACACTAAATGTGGTTGCAATTAAAAGTCTCATATCAGGAAGGGTCATCCACTTGTCCCCCCCAACATAATTCACAACCATGCAATCCACACTTTGCCTAATCGTTCCATAAGCATCGCCAAGAAGTTATTCCCAAAGACATCGATTT
Source organism: Stephania japonica (assembly GCA_039657345.1). Taxonomy (NCBI): domain Eukaryota; kingdom Viridiplantae; phylum Streptophyta; class Magnoliopsida; order Ranunculales; family Menispermaceae; genus Stephania; species Stephania japonica. The sequence goes on from CM077559.1 coordinate 43,377,319, forward strand.
TCATCCAATTCCTGAACAAGACCTTCTCTAAGTATCCTCCATCTATCTGCCTCAGGGAGTTCGAGACAGGCGTCAATACAACGGAAGCCATAATGTCCATCACTATCCACATCAAAAGTACTCTCAATATGTGGACCCAATCTGGCTGAATGTTAGATGTGAAGCCAACCTTAGATACGTTGTTAGATGCCCCACGTGTTCGATAGACACGACTTGCCTTTTGCTTCTTTCGTGAACAAGCAAAGTTCTCATGACCGAGTACAAATTCAAACCCTCTTGGTAGTCTTGTCGTAGATGTGTCATCTTCCTCCGCTTTCCTCTTCACTACTTTTGCTTTTCCTTTTTGTTTTTCTTACTAGACTTGGCATGCGCCCCAGGAATATATAAGGGGGGTCTCCCTCCTGTCTTCACTTTTGAGGGTGGTGCAATACCCGACATCGAGGAAGGGTCACTAATCTCTCTTAATTGTTGAATGATCCTCAGACGGGCGTCCTCATCAACACAAGTTCCAAATTTATCAATGACTCTTTGAATCTCGTCATTGAAGTTATAGTCAGACTGGCCAACAAATGGTTCATGCATCATACTCAATGTCTTCCAATGAATTTGAACGTCTTCAAGTGGTATAGGTGTACAGGCCTACAGATGTACATTAATCTCGTGCGAACATGGAAGACCATGTGTGCTACGTAACTCATAACCACAAAGATATTGGTTTATCCCTATATCCTCTGCACGCTTAGCCTCTTCACTAATCAACATAAGTGTTGCTTGAGATACATAACCCCGTAGCCAAGTATACAAGTAACTCATACAATTGTGTTGAACCACATTCAAACTCTTCTCGATAGACGCCTTGATCTTGTTGTGTTGGTCGTCTAGCAAACCATCAATGACACTCCATAACTTGGTTAAGTTTGCTTGACAGTGGTCGACATGTTTCTTGAGAGTGGAATCTTTGTGTTGTGATCTCTTTAAGGTGCAAAATATAATTCGTCCATGCTGATACAAATCTTTCCTTGAACTACCTCAACCAAGTGTTTTCCAAGTACTCGACCAACCCTTTCACATTTCCATAATCGGATCGTATCTCATTCATCCTAATATTAAACATTTCCTTTGACTTATAGTACATTAATGCAGTCCACTTATCATTAAAGAGAGTGAAGTCTTCATTTCTAGCGAACATCTTTTTGGTATTGGTCAATACATTTCTGTTTATGTGCCACGTGCAAAGTAGGTGAGGCGATTGTGGGAAAACTTCTTTGATTGCATTGATAAGTCCCAAGTCTCTATCAGTGACAAAAACACCCGGTGCAGGCCACCCATCAAATATATATTTCAAATTCTCCAATGCCCAGACATGGCTGTCCTTAATCTCCTTTGATAAGAAATCGTACCCAACTGAGAAAGTAAATACAATTGAAGTCACCCCAACAATCTCCAACAATGGCATGCGGTACCTATTTGTCTGGTATGTGCAGTCAATGAGAAGCGCATACGGGAAACACCGGACCCACTTGATAGAGTTAGAATGTGCCCAAAATAAGTCTATCACAATATTTGTATCAAGCTCCTTCCTATGCCACAACATGTACTTATTTCCGTCCAATAAGTGCAACAATTATTGCACTTTTGTTCTCCCTTCGATTGCTATTTCTCTATCTCTTTGTCGTGCATTGTATATTATTCGCAGTGTGGAAGTGATAAGTTGATAATAGTGTCATAGTATTTTTATGTATTTGAGTGTTTTTATAGAAAAGTCTCCAAAATATTAGTCTAATTATCTGTATTTGTCATTTTCAGGTGTTATAGACTGCGCGATTGAAATCGGGCTGAAAAACTATGCAAAATGGAGTATTCATATGCCTAGATTTGTTTTACATCAAAAAGCATGCTATCGCGCATCTCGAGGTAGCATTGGTGGGCCTACGCGATGTGGCATATTTGTGCCATTCAAGAAGAAGAGAATTGAAAGTGGATAGATTTGTTAGATTTGTTAAGAAAATATTATATTTTTATATTATATTATATACGTATATATCTATTCATATAGGATATATATAAATAATATATATAGATCGATCAGGAGGATATAAAGAAAACGATCAGAAGAGAAAAAAAAAGGAAGAGAAGACTCTCGGCTCTCTTTTCTCTCTTCTCTCCTATTCTCTCCCTCTCCATTATTTGAATTTTCTTTGTTCTTTGAGTCCTTCAACTATGAAGGGCTAAGTTCATAGCCTATGCAAGACTGCGAGGGAGGTTCGATTACGCATATTCAATGGATTTGTGAGATTTATATATTTTAATTTCAAGTTTTTCATTATTATTTTATTTTCTTTGGTATTGTTTGAACAATTGAGGTTAAACACTAGTTTAAACCTTGATTTACATGTCAGTGAGTCGTAAGCACCCGTGCTTGTGCAATAAGACCACACTAGTGGCAATTGACTTTACCAATTGATTAGAACCTTTTGGGACCGGTCAAATACCATAGAAATCTAGGCTAAATCGGGAGTACTAGCGATCCGGTTGTCTAGGTGTAGTGCCTTCACAAATTAAAGTAATGCGACCAACGCCTTAAATCTGGAGCACTAGCGATCAGGTTGCGTGTTTGGTTAGGGAAGTAGTCAACGGTCGTACCTTGGCTATCGAGATTAGGAAGTGCGAGGAACCGCGTACGTCACCAGGTATATAGCTACACTATGATAATTTGATTTGTATTTTTGACATAAGCTGACGACCAAATTCAATCTTTTTATCGAACCAAACTTGTATGTCTTGACCTAGGTGTTATTTTTATTAATTGTTTTTAACTTTATTTTAATTGCTTTTATTTATTTTGTTTATATTTAGATTAGGTAATTAACTCATTTTCTCTAAATCCCCCGATTTCCTTTTTGTTATTTTTTTTTCCTAAGAAAGACACCAATCTCTGTGGGATCGACCCTTTACCACTATCTACAAAATAGTTGGTTTAGGAAAAATATATTTTATTGACGTGTTCGGCGAGCGTCAATTTTTGGCGCCGTTGCCGGGGATTGGTTTTTCTTTCTTTGGTTTTTGTTGTATATTTATTTATTTATTTTTGTATATAGTCCCTTGTTTCTAATACTTTTGCAGGAAATTTCTCAATGGCCTCCTACTACCATAATTATGATCGATTCGAAGACTCATACTATCATGGTATGAACGGGGAAGGTATGTCACATAATGGACATCAATTTTCTAACTCGCAATCTTTCATGCAACAGGTCGAGGCTTGTGATTTTTGTGGGGAGTCCTTTCATCCCACGTATGCTTGTCCTTACCATCCGAGTTATGGAAATCATCACAGTTCTAGCTATGCATCGCCACAACCCAACTTCTGTATGTCTAGGCCAAGTCCACGGAGTCCTAAACAAGAACGGAGAACCATTGAAGACATGGAGAAAGATATGATCTCCGACTGGCTTTCTCCAAGCACCAAAAAATACCCCTTTGACGACTGGAGTAATTCATCATATCAGCAGGACACATATAGTTCCATGTGAAATCAGCCTTCAAGGGATATAATAAGGTTTCTTCTAGAGACTGAGCAAGATATGAACCTCACTGAGCAAGAATTGGACCAATGGATTGAACAAAGGGATCAAGAAGCTGAAAAAGAAATAAAGTCAATTCTCCAAAAATATCAGCTGAGACCATGAGTGCAATCCCATTGGAGAGTATTGAGGTAAATGAGGTTACACCGATTGAGGACTATTGGAGTGAACCAGAGGAAATAATTGAAGTTTCCTTACATGAGCCGGACATTAGCATTGCACAGAATAAAGCGGATGAAGCCGAGAAAGAAATTGATGTCATTTTAGAAAGGCCGGAGGAACCGCAAAAAAGGAGCAAGGAAGACCAACTTCTGGTGTTGGTGATGCCACCCACCCTCCTATGCTTACCTGTTAAATTTACAAAGGGGGTGGTCATAAAGGAGCGTTCGCAGATCTTTTACATGGCTAACACCTTTGTGTCAGATGACGATGATGCAATAGATTCATATGTGTTAGAGGTCCCGGATGAGCTCCTGATTCTGAAGGAGGGCGTGCAGGCTGCATTGCCCAAATATGTTGATGCTCCGTTTGTTGTAGATATCTCCAAAGGAGAGGGCATCACGTGATCATTCACTACAAGTCGAGCTAACGACTTTAACCAAAAGTGTTCGTTGGGAGGCAGCCCAGCTTTATTTTTTATTTTATTTCATTTTTTTTATTTCTAGCAATTATTTTAGTTTAGTTTAGTTTTTAGTTATTTTAGTTTTAATAAAATCCTAACTTCCATTTCTTGGACTTTTTCAGGCGCTATGGTTGATGCATGAGCACCGGAGACACTGGCGCATCCAAAATTTCATCTGGTTTGACTTTGGATTATTTTTTTAGCATGATTTGAGCACTTTCAGGATGTTAGCTGATTTGTAAGATTTAGGTGTTTTAAGATTTGGTTGGATTTTTAGTTTCAAAACCCTGAACTTCATTCCATCATCTTGTTGATTTCACCCTTAGTTGAAAGACTTCGGGCTCGCTAGATTTGATAGAAATCATTTGAGTTAACTCTCAAGCTTACTAGTTCTTGCTCTTATTATGGTGAGTTTATTTCATAATTTTCTTGGTCACCTAGACATGAGATATTTTGTGCATTTACTAGTTTTTGGAGACTTTTATAAAAAAAAATAAAAAAATAAAAAAAAATTGCATGAGTTTGTATTATCTTCTTATTTATTTATCCATGTTCTTTTTCACCACTCTTTTCTCTCTTTTGTTGCATGGATTTCTTGACTTGTTTTGAACCTTGAAGACAAGGTTCGGAATAAGTTTGGGGGTATTTTACTTTAGGACTTGTGGATTGAGTTGGATGATGTTCTATACGAAAGACCGCAAGTGAGATCGTTTAAATTTTTTTTTATATATGCGGTTACATGCGGTTGTAGGATGGTATTGGTGGTGTTTGATATATATTGCTCACTTATTTCACTAGGAGTTGATACACGTTCATGCATGTTTTCAGTGTAGTCTACATGGTCTAAAGTCGCCCGAGACTTTGTTTCATGCCTTTGGTTATGGATGAGTACTTTATGGTTGCCTGTTAACTTGAACCTTAGGAAAAATTAGGAGAAACACTTAATCCAGTCGTAGCCCAGCAGTCTTAGGACTTCATGATTAGAGACTTAGTATGTTGGTTGAACTTGTGCCAGATACCAAAATGGGTAGACGGTCAGAATTATGCAAGCGATAATATTTTAACCCACATTGGAGAATTTACTTGATTATAGTGAAAGTGAGAAAGGCTAATAGGAGTTTTCTTAATATTGAGAGTCCTACAAGTTTCCATAGGAAATGGAGCAGGGAAACTTGTGGTGGGATAAAAGTGAGAAAATCGGTCCATAGGAAATGGAGCAGGAACCGTGTTACTTGCAAAAAATGGAGAAAAGAATAGAGAATATAAAAAAAAGAATAAAGGCGGAAGTCTATAAAAACTCCTCAAATAAAAAAGATTTAGCTCGAGTGCTTTCACTAAATTAAGTGGAATTTTAAACTTACGTGCTTTAATAAATAGATCAAGAAAACCCATGAGTAGTTGATGGCCTTTGTCTTGACTGAATCTTAGTGTGATCTTAGTTGTGTTTGGGTTGCAGTTCTTGACATATCATAACTCCAAAATTTTCTATGTGGCTTGTTAACTTGGTGGCTATATAAACCAAAGGGACTCCATGAATTTCTGAATCGGGTATAGGATTAGTCGAGTCAGTTCATATCTATATTAGTAGTCTAGTTTATTTATGTTTTGTTATTTACACCTTTGCTCGGGACGTGCAAAGTCCTAAGTTTGGGGGTATTTGATAAGTCGATAATAGTGTCATAGTATTTTTATGTATTTGAGTGTTTTTATAGTAAAGTCTCCAAAATATTAGTCTAATTATCTGTATTTGTCATTTTCAGGTGTTATAGACCGCACGATTGAAATCGGGCTGAAAAACTATGCAAAATGGAGTATTCATATGCCTAAATTTGTTTTACATCAAAAAGCATGCTATCGCGCATCTCGAGGTAGCATCGGTGGGCCCACACGTGAAGAACGTGATGTGGCTTATTTGTGCCGTTCAAGAAGAAGAGCATTGAAAGTGGATAGATTTGTTAGATTTGTTTAGAAAAGATTATATTTTTATATTATATTATATACGTATATATCTATTCATATAGTATATATCTATTCATATATGATATATATAAATAATATATATAGATCGATCAGGAGGATATAAAGAAAACGATCAGAAGAGAAAAAAAAAAGGAAGAGAAGACTCTCGGCTCTCTTTTCTCTCTTCTCTCCTATTCTCTCCCTCTCCATTCTTTGATTTTTCTTTGTTCTTTGAGTCCTTCAACTATGAAGGGCTAAGTTCATAGCCTAGGCAAGACTGCGAGGGAGGTTCGATTACGCATATTCAATGGATTTGTGAGATTTATATATTTTAATTTCAAGTTTTTCATTATTATTTTATTTTCTTTTGTATTGTTTGAACAATTGAGGTTAAACACTAGTTTAAACCTTGATTTACATGTCAATGAGTCGTAAGCACCCGTGCTTGTATAATAAGACCACACTAGTGGCAATTGACTTTACCAATTGATTAGAACCTTTTGGGACCGGTCAAATACCATAGAAATCTAGGCTAAATCGGGAGCACTAGCAATCCGGTTGTCTAGGTGTAGTGCCTTCACAAATCGAAGTAATGCGACCAACGCCTTAAATCTGGAGCACTAGCGATCAGGTTGCGTGGTTGGTTAGGGAAGTAGTCAACGGTCGTACCTTGGCTATCGAGATTTGGAAGTGCGAGGAACCGCGTACGTCACCGGGTCTATAGCTACACTGTGATAATTTGATTTGTATTTTTGACATAAGTTGACGACCAAATTCAATCTTTTTATCGAACCAAACTTGTATGTCTTGACCTAGGTGTTATTTTTATTAATTGTTTTTAACTTTATTTTAATTGCTTTTATTTATTTTGTTTATATTTAGATTAGGTAATTAACTCATTTTCTCTAAATCCCCCGATTTCCTTTTTGTTATTTTTTTCCTAAGAAAGACACCAATCTCTATGGGATAGACCCTTTACCACTATCTACAAAATAATTGGTTTAGGAAAAATATATTTTATTGACGCGTTCGGCGCGCGTCAGGAAGCATTGTTCTTGTCCCTTTGCCGCAATATGTTTAAAATATGTGTAGCATCACATTACCCCTACTCATCGGCCCCACTACAACCTTTTCATCTAGATTCAATCGTCCTGCATAGGAGTGTCCTTCCAAGTATTTAGCGATCTCATGGTTGTGACGCCCACGTAGTACAGTCACATACCATAAAGAGTTCAACTCTTCCTTGATGTAAATCTGAAAAGGACAGTCGCATTTTTTGGTACCAATGTGAGGCTTTAAGTTATCCTCATCCTCATTTTCCTCTCTTTATTTCTTACGTTTTTCTCGAACTTTTGTCGCTTTGGATATCCCTACTCTTTATAAAAGACCTCTGTATGAACCAGCCCCTCACATGCAAGCCTCACCCTACCCCTACAGCCAATCCCTCCAATGTCTGACTTCTTCGTGACCAGTACAAACTTCCTTTGAAGACTCAATTCTTGTACCCAATCAACAGCCTCCTTCCTAGAAGAGAATAGTTGTTCTCGACTAAACACACTAGTATATTCTTCAAATTAAGATATGGATGTGTGTTTCCTAAAAAAACATAATGTTTTTCATAAGAATTGATCATGAAAATTCAAATAAATACTTGAAAAAATGAATCTCGGGGGTACAGGTTTGAGATTCATGAGGTATTCTTGGTACCATGAAACTGAGACCATCGTATAAGTTTCGGTATCTTGTGCCCGAAACATATAATGAATAGGCCACACATGCTCGGACATTATCAAACGAGACTTATCGCAATGTTTCGGGAATGTGTAACCGAGAACATGTGTTAAATCTCGGTACTGTGTGATCGTGACAATCGCGTCCTTGAGAAAGTTTCAGTAATGCACAAAAATAACATGATACAAGGAAAACAAACCTGATTGTAAACGATGTCTGCCTCCAACTCGATTCCTTCACCCATTACACCCTAAAACTGCTTTCAACACTTCAAATCCTTCAAACACTAGAACGCAAAATCCAAACTTTTTTAAGCCTAAAAAATTCTAACAGAGATGATTAAAGCACATAAAAACGTCAAAACTGATACTTACAAGCTTCGAGCACACTCTTTGATCGTCGAACACGATGTGTAGCCTTCCAAGAACAGACTTCACTTGGAGCAAAATCAGGAGTTTGAGGGTGGGGTGCGGTGCGCTGGATTGGGATTTTGGAAGGCTGAATGGCATATTTGGTGAATCGGTAGGGTTGGGAGGATATTTTAGACATTTCATTATAAAATCAGTTTTAATTCAAATTGACCAGGGTGCCCTGAGGGGATAGCGGGGTGCCCTTAGCGCGACTCTAAATAAATTATTGGAGATGAACAGATTAATATAGTTAGTGCATATGCACCACAAGTAGGATTAAATGGGAGTATCAATCACAAGTTTTGGGACAATATGGATGGATTTATGCAAGGTATACCATTAGATAAAAAAGTTTTTATTGGAGGAGATTTTAAATTAATGGGCATGTAGGGGCAAGTAATGATGGGTTCGAGAGAGTTTATGGAGGTTGTGGTTTTGATAATAGAAATATAGAAGGAGAATCAATCTTAGAATTTATTTTAGCATACGAACTTGTCTTATAGCTAATACTAGGTTTAGGAAAAAGGAGTCACACCTGGTTACTTTTAGTAGTGAACATAACAAGAGTCAAATAGATTTTCTTTTAACAAGAAAAATAGATAGAAAAATATGTAGAGATTGCAAATTAATACCTGGTGAAGCGCTTACTACCCAACATAAGTTAGTAGTACTTGATATTAAGCTAAAATGACAACTTAGTAGAAATAAAAGAGACAAAGACCAAAGAGTAAACAAGTAGAGTTTAGAGAAAAAACTACTAAATGAGAATGTTTGGAATCTTGATTTAGATGCCAGTATGATGTAGCTAGAAATGAGTAGTTGTATAAGAAGAGTAGCATATCAAACGAGTTAGGTATATCTAAAGACTTGGGACCACCAAAGAAGGAAACATGGTAGCCGAACGAGGATGTCCAAGTAATTAAGACTAAAAGAGAGATGTATAGGAACATACCTAAGTGTCAAGATGAAAATGCGTGCAATCAATATAAAGAAGCTAGAAAACAAGCTAAAAAAGTAGTTAGTCAAGCTAAAACAAACTTCATGGAAGATATATATATGTGTGTGTGTGTGTGTGTGTGTGTGTGTGTGTGTGTGTATAAAGTTCAGTAATAGAGATGGAAACCAAAATGTTTTAACACACAAAAATGATATTAAGGAGAAAGGAGAAGCTAACTTGATAGTTTATTTAATGATGGTCAAGTTGATATCATAATAGATGAAAATCTACTCCAGGAAAGAAAAGGAAACTATACACGAATATTAGGAATTGATTTTAGAAGTTAAAGAGGCATTGAAAAAGATGAAAATAGGGAAAACATGTAACCTAGATGAAATACCGATGAAGGTTTAGAAATGCTTTTAGAAATTGGATTGACTTGGTTAATAATAAAACTTCTTAACAAAATTTTAAAATCAAAACTGATGTCAATAAATTGGAGAAGAAACACGTTTGTACCAATCTTCAAAAGCAAATGAGACATTCAAAGTTATTCAAACTACCAGAGAATTAAACTTATGAGTCATAATATGAAACTTTAGGAGCGAATAATTGAAAATAGACTAAGAAGAGAAACACAAATATCATAGAATCAATTTGGCTTCATGCCTAAAAGGCCAACTATGGTGGTGATTTTCCTTATAAGAAGATTTATGGAAAAATATAGAGAAAAGAAGAAAAGATCTTCATATGGTATTTGTAGATTTAGAAAAAACTTATGATAGGGTTCCTAAAAATGTTTCTTAGCGGGTTCTAGAAAGAAAAGGAGTGTCTGCTAGATATATAGTAAGCTCTTCCTTATTGCATCAAGTTGGTGTATATTGTGCAAAAGAAAATTGATAGATAGACAAGAAGATGAATTGTTCTCAAGGTTTTTAGCATAACTTGTTTGTTTGTTTTAATTGTTCTTTTGTGGCATAAAAATAATTTTTTTTATATGTTTTGAACAGTTTATTGCTAGCTTGTAAGTTGCTCTTCATAATGGGACCAATAAAACAACATAATATTGCTCATCAATCATCATATATTTCTTTTTTTAATTTTTTCTAAACCCTTAATTTCTTCACTAGAAATTATGCTTTTTTGAAGAATTAACCTCCTAACTTATTGTTTTATTGAAGTAAAATATAAATTTCATTAATCATAATGACTCAATACATTCAATAGAATAGGACGGAATATAAAATTAATTACCTTAATAAAAATATATTGAGTTGCTAATTTTAATTGTTCATAAGAACATTCAACTTCCATAGAATTGATTTTGAAAAAATGTAATTGTAATAATAGAACAGTATGACAATCAGTGGCTATTCTCTTAACAATGTTTGAAACACAACAGTACACAGACATATTAAGGCCATAATATAAAATAAAACTTCTAACAATGGAAGACAAATAAGAATTTCTAATAAGGGAAGATAAACACAAATTTTTAACATTGAAAGACAAATATTTATTGAAAAAGATAACCTAATAAAACGATTATTTAACCAACAATGGTAAGTGTAGATCCACGCACAAGCAATATAAGTGGATATGAACTTGAGTGATGAGAGATGCACTTATGGAAGAGGAGGAAGTGGTGCTAATGATGGGTCTAGTAACTGTTGCAGGGTTGAAACACTCAAATTTCAATAATTTTGTATTTTTTTTAAATAATACAGTAAACGGTGTTGTTGAAATCACCACCAATCAAGAGAGGAAATTGACAATGGTTCAAATGCAAAAATCAGTAAGAATCAAAATAGAGAAAAATGAGTTTTAAGGTTTGGAGGGGGCGGCTTGTTTGAGATGTGATTCTTTTTTTTTTTTTAGGTAACCTCCAAACTTATTGTTAACTATGTGCTTTTCTACATTCCTCTTCAAATATTATACTTCTCTAACTACGAAACGCCATCATTTGATGTGTCTGACTTCTGAATTTGAGATTTCCCGATGTGAAAGTACATTACCAAGTGCAGTAAGGTGAATACTTAAGTAAAATAAATGTAGTTATTATTTATGTATTATGTGTCAAATAAAATTGTCCTCGCATTATGAGTTTATATTTATTTTTTTCTAAATAAAAATTATTTAAAAATTAAATATAAAATATTTGAAGAATGATTAAATAAAAGCTATTAATTAGGATACTAATATTAATTAAACTATTAATTTGGCAAACTAATCAATACATCAAAACATTAATTTTAGATTTATGTTGAAGTGACATGTGTCAACATGTACGTAGCTTTTTTATATATATACAAACACACACTAGTTTCATTACGTACTTCGCACAAATGAGCATGCTCGCCGCGCTCGCGGGAATTAATTCAATTACAAAATCATATATTTATAATTCATAAAGTATGATTCCGATTATATTAATAAACATAAAAATATACATAAATAAAGTTAATTTCAAAAAGACGGTTTTTTTTACCAACGATGTCAACAAGAAAAATGAAGAAAAAAAAGTTGTATATGAAATAAAATCATAGGACATGCGGCTCTTTATTATTCCATAATCAATTACTTATTCAATTAGAAAGATTAATTATATATAATGGGTTCAATTGAAATGTACCTACATTTTTTCCTCATGAGGTAGACTATAGTTATTAGTTATTGAGTTAATGTGGAACACTTAATTAATGTTGTATATGTAACACGGTTTGAAGATATGAGCGACGCAACTCATTATTTCTATCCAATTATATTTACAATATAAAATTTAGTAAATTAGTAAATTAGTAGGTTGAAAAGGGTAAAATAGTATATTTTTTTACCGTCAATTTGTTAGGCATTCGTGCTTTTATATATTGTATTGATATATATACACACAAGTAGTTTAAATGATTTGTTGAATACGCCAAGCTTTACATTACACGTAAAGTAAAGTAATATTTAAATGTTTTACTATATTTCTACAATAATTTTTTTTTACAAAAAAATAAATAAATAATTGCATTGATTTACTATAGTTTTACATGTAATTCTTATATACATATTAAAAAACTCATTTGCAAATTTAAATGTGTATAATTCATGTAATCTCATGCTTGATGCGCTCGCAGAATCAAATATAGCACGTATGTATATGTATAAAAGCACAAATAGCAAAAAATTCTTTTGTAACTTAATTATCTTTTTCATTTTTTTTTACCTTTTACTTACCTACTAAAAAGTTGATTCTCTTGTTAATATCATTTTTTTCCTTTAATTTAGCGGATACCTATTAAATAGAAGTTAGGGATTCAAGTCTCAATAGAGGTAAGTAATATTTATAGTGTCTAACACGGACACACAATACAAACACACATTTATCAGTGTTCATGCATTTTATGCATGCAACTCTGTGTATCACAACGACACCGACAAGTGCAAGGGACACCGACACAATAGAAAGCTCCTTTGACAAAAAATTATTTGACATACAATAGTCATGTTCTCTGAACGTTCAATGAAATGCAAAGAGCACAAATCTTGATGCAAAATTCATGGGAGTACTCCAACAATCGTGTCAAATGATTTTTGTCAAATATTTGACAAAAAATGATTTTTGTACAATATTCATGGAACAGAAATCGGATACCATTTCCCGCGTGTCATCCAATTACGTGCAACATATAGTGCACCGAACACAAATCGGTTACCATTTCTTGCGTGTCATCATCCAATTACGTGCAACATTTATATTGTGTTTCTGAAAAAAAAAATAGTAAAAAAAATGGAATTAATAAAAAATAAAATTTTCATTAATCATCATTGTTTTTCAATATATTAAATGGAACATAACAATCCTACAAAAAAATGGAATAGGTCCAGACATATAATCAAATCACCTTGACAAATTGATTCGCTAATCCTAATAGTTCAAAAGAACATTCAATTAATATAAATTAAGTTGGCTTTTAAGAATTGTGATTGTAATAATGGAACAGTTTGACAATCATCTTTCTTGACAAATATCTGGAACACGTGACTACGCATACATTACTCTAACCATAATAAAAAATAAAACTTATGAAAAGAGAAGTAAACACAAAACTTCCAATGAGGGAAGACAATCTAAACCTTCCAATTAAGGAATAAAATGACTACCTATAAAATAAAACTTAATGCTAGTACCAACCTCGTAAATGTAAATTCATGCGCAGTCTTTAAAGAAGTTGCTGACGTGGAGAAGTAACTGTTGTAAGCAATGAATCTAATGACCGCAACATCGATAAAACTAATTATCTTATTTATGAACAAATCTGGAGTTCATTAAAACCACCGTGATTAGAAAAAAGGATTGGTGGTGGTTCAAAAGGTAGAATAAGAAAAAAGAACCATAGAAGAAATATTAGGATTTTTTAGTCCATGCAACAAGTTTCAAAATTTGTTACTATTATTATTACTATTGTTGCTGCTGCTGCTGTTATTATTATTATTATTATTATTATTATTATTATTATTATTATTATTATTATTAGTCGCGCTATGTGCACCCCGGTTTATGATCTAAGCACCTCAACAATTTTTTATTAATGTTTGTTCTAAAAGCAAATGACACATTTGCCCTTGGGTGCCCTCAGTGATCGGTGGGGTGCCTATAGCGCGACACTATATTAACTGACACTACCAGGGGTGTATTCAATTGAGATTTTTAGAGACTTTTAGTTACTTTTATTGACTAAAATAGTTTAGGGGTATTCAATTAAAACTTTTAGAGAGTCTCTAAAAGTTTGGTGTATTCAATGTGAACTTTTAGAGACTTTTAAAAAGTCTCTAAAAGTTTTGGGGTATTCAATTTAAACTTTTAGAGAGTCTCTAAAAGTAAGGGGTATTCAATTTGTTTAGAAATTTGGTAGATTTGTGGGATTGGATGACTTTTGGAGACTTTTCACCTAACCCTATATATGTTGAAAGTCTTCTCCATCACTTTGCCTCCACGAGAAACTTTTGGAGACTTTTTTTTTCTTCTTCGTGACCTCTCTCTCTCATCTCGAAATCTCTCTCGCTCTCTTTCTCTCTCTCGGTCGTCTGCGCTCCTCCATTCGACGCTGCCTCGCTTCTCCATCGCTACCTCGCGTCTCCATCGCAGCCTCGCTTCTCCATCGCTGCCTCGCGTCTCCATCGTTTGCTTCGAGAGGTAACATCCAACGTCTCTCTCTCTCTCCCTCTCCCTCTCTCTCGCTTCTCCAACGTCTGGTTCTCTTTGTAATGCATTCACAATGTGTTGCTTCTGTTTATTTGCTTTAATCCTAAACCCAAATATCTATACAAATAAGAGCCTACTTCGAGAGGAGGATTGAGGATTTGGCGAGTGATTGGACGAGGCAGGCCGTTGGGGACATTTTAATGGCGGTTTCTTGGGTTTTCTTTCTTGTATATACGTGGAGAGAGAAGTACGATTAGGGTTTATGGGTTTCTGGGTTTGGGAACTAGCTTTACTTGGTGAAATATGAATTGGGTTTTTTGGGGAGGTGGAGAAGGTGATTACAGAGTGGAAAGTTTGGATTTTTATGGTTTTTGAGTACAGATTTGAGTGGTTTTTTATGATGATTCTGTGTAACGGTTTTTTTTTTCACTGTAAAGAATTCTCTGATAATAAATTGAATCTGAATTAATGTTTTTGGTTTTTTGATAGTCATTGGTTTGACTCAATTTCAAATTTCTGTTAATTTGGTTGGTCTTGAGCTCAATAGAAACCTAAAGAAATTTGACTTGGAGTTAACTTGGGACACATTTATTCGGTTGCACTGAATCAAGCTCAATAGAAGAGTTTGATTATGTAGCCAATCCCAATTAATTTGATATTGAGGCTATCTTGTAGAGTAGAGATTCCAATTGTTTGTGAAATTATAGGTTTGTGGTTTACTTAATTTCCTGATCACTCAAGTATAAAAAGGGAAGTTGTGTTTCTGATTCATGTTTCAAAATGTTGAAGGAGTTGAAACAATATTGTTTTTGCAATCTATTTGAGAGTTGATTCTCTCCAACTTCTATGCTTGTGTTTAATGAGAAGGTTTTCTTTTCAAGTGCCATTATTGCATTGATCTCTTTCACTATGTTTATAACTTCAACACTAATCAAAGAATCAATGTCATTATTGGTTGTCAAACCAGTGGCGTGTATTTACTTTAATCCTTTATGATGTATTATTTCTTAAAGAACAAAAAAATGTGCTTTTATGTTTCCTTTGTTTTATAGTTACATTATAGATGAAGAGGCTTGTGTGGTTTGTCTTTGCATCTCCTAAATTTACACTAATCAAAGAACATACTTCTCTCTCCACGTAATGCATTCACAATGAGAGCCTTCGAAATCGCCTCCTCTCCCGTTCTCTTCTTTGTGTAGTTCTCTTTGCATCTCCTGAATTTACAGTAGCTGCTGATAGGAAAACCTACATTGTTCACATGGACAAATCTATGATGACCAAGGCATTTGCATTATGGACAAAATCCCAACAAATGTATGCATTAAGGTCCTCGTATCATGGTTGCATGATTTAATTTCTGTTCGCTGAGTATTGTTGGTGTCTCTGTTTGTCCTTTTTCTTGCATTGAAAAACCTAATCAAACTAATTTTTATATATATGATTATAGTGCGAAGGGAGACTCACAAGTAACTGTTGAAAACCAAAAAAAAAGAGGAAAAGGTGTGGTAAAATATACTACATGGACCGTGGAAGAGAGCAATGAGTTGCTTAAATTGTTGGTTGATGCTGCAAATCGTGGATCGCGCGATAGTAACGATGCTTTTACTAAAGCAACCATTGAAAAAAAATACTTCCTGTCCTTAATGCAACACTTGGATGTGAAAAAAATTTCTTAAATTACAAAAGTCGATGGAAATGGTTCAAAGACAGTTATCAAGGCTATGTTGAGCTTATGCGTTGCAACTCTGGATTTGGATGGGATCACGTTACCAAAAAATTTACGGCAAGCAATGAAGTATGGGAGGAATACTTCAAGGTGAGATTTTTAATTATTCCATTAAGATATTGTACCAAAGTATGTACTAACTCTTTTTTGTTTTTGACCAGTCTCATCCTAATCAAAGACATTATCAGACGGATACGTTTGCTGATTATGATGACTTAAGGATAATTGTCGGAAATGCAACTGCTTCGGGGAGATACTCGATTGGACTTGGGGATGATACTGATGCTAGGACATTTGAAATAGATGAACCTAGTGTTGATGTATTGGAAGATCTTACTTACAACTATGATGCGGAGGCTTTTGTACAAAGAAACGAGCATCAACAGAAAAACCTTTATCAACCTCCAAGAGTTGGAAGCTTTAATGCGCCTCCAACAATTGAGCCAATGAATTTGGAGGTTCATTCGGTAACCAAAAAGAGGAACAGAGTTGAGTAAGAAGGAAATTTAGACTCAAGCAGAAATAATAATTTTCAAATGGATTCTTTGAATAAACTGACCGTAACAATTTCTAGTTTGCTGATGAAGTTGATAGATTTATGGCTAGAGACCAAGGATGTTGGAAGCTTATTAAGGAAATCCCAGATTTGACTGATAGTACTCGTTTCAAGGTCCTCGAGTTGTTGAACACAAGAGCTAAAAAGATTGATTTTATAGAAATGTCTTCTGAAGAACGTTCTAAGTGGATATCGTTTCAGTTGACAGAATAAGTAGTTATTTATTTTAGAATTTTTTTTGGCTTGCACTTAAAATTTATTATATTATTTTATTAATGACTACATTCGTATTTTATTAGTTAGAGATTGTTTTTTTTATTCAGACTCTGTCAGAATGTTGGATTGATGAATAATACTTTGTTTGAAGTTAATAATATTTTTTTAGTATTATTCAATATTGTCCTTGTCGATCATGATTTAAAATTCCACATGTTGAATGTTATATTTTTCGGCATGTTTAATTATTTTTTTTTGATTTTAGGTGATATTACTTACATGATGTCTCATTTAAACATGCAAAGATATGATGAATCAGAGGAAGTGGAAATGGAAGAGAACGAGGTGGAAGAACTAACAGAGATACTTGAATGTTTGTTGGTTTCTATGCAAGCAATTCTACAAACATTGCATG
The DNA here is from genome assembly GCA_039657345.1 of Stephania japonica. Classification (NCBI taxonomy): domain Eukaryota; kingdom Viridiplantae; phylum Streptophyta; class Magnoliopsida; order Ranunculales; family Menispermaceae; genus Stephania; species Stephania japonica. The sequence continues at coordinate 43,394,666 of CM077559.1, forward strand.
AAGTTATACTTTCTATGTATTGTGAGCCCGTTACACGACCGTTAACCAGGCGCTCTATAACTAGAAATGGGTCTAAATACATAGAAACAATATTGAACGAGGATGCAGAACACTTTCAACAAATTTATAGGATGTATCCTGACGTGTTTCGAAAGTTATGCAAAATTATTAGAGAAAAAGCTCTGGTACATGATACACGATATGTAACTATTGAAGAAATGTTGGCTACATTTTTACTCAATATGGGTCAAAATTCTCGATATTGTTTGATTCGAAAAACCTTCAATAGATCACATTTTAGCACCAGCCAAAGTTTCAACAAAATTTTAAGGGCTCTGAACGTAATTGCAGTAGATATGATGGCGAAGCCTAAATCATCTACCCCACAAATCATAAGAGATAGTACAAGATTTTATCCTTACTTCAAAGTAAGTTCTAATTATTGCTAGAGTTGTTATAATAGAATTGATTTTTTTTCTTGTTGTTGTTGATGATGATGATGATGATGATGTGGTCATTAATTGTTCTTGCTCTTTATTTTTAGGATTGTATTGGACCTATCAATGGTACCCATATTCCAGCAATGATTGTTGGACATGATAGTAGCAACTATCGCAATCATCATGGCTTCACTTCTCAAAATGTCTTGGTTGCATGTAACTTTGATTTGGAGTTCATATATGTTCTTAGCGGATGGGAAGGATCGGCGCATGACTCAAGAATATTGACTGATGCTTTATCTAGGAGAAATGGACTTAAAGTCCACAAGGTATGATATAATTAATGTCAAAATTACTTGTTTTTATATTCTGTTTTTAAGTACCACAAGGTATGATCTAATTAATGTCAAAGTACTTGTTTTTATATTCTTGTATTTAATTTATTTATTTTTAATATGTTTTTAGGTAAATATTTTTTGGTGGACTGTGGTTTTCCGAATCGGCGTCAGTTTTTAGCTCATTTTCGAGGTGTTCGTTATCATCTTTCCGATTTTACCGGGCAAGGGCAACATCCTGAAAATGCTAATGAATTATTCAATCTTCGACATGCATCTTTGAGGAATGTGGTTGAAAGGTTGTTTGGCATATTCAAATCACGGTTCACAATTTTTAAAACAACTCCTCCATTTCCATTTAAAATTCAAGCAAAGCTGGTGTTGGCTTGTGCGGGATTAAATAACTATCTTCACAAGGAGTGTTGTTCCGATGAATTTCCAATTGAATTAGATACTGAAGATGCATTATCCTCAGATAGTGAAGAATATGATGATTTTGAAATACTTTCTGAAACCCAAGAACAACAAAGGGAGAATGCCAGCCAATGGAGGAATTTTATAGCTACTGAAATGTGGAGTGATGTTGATATAGTAAATAATAATATGCATTAGATCTATGTTCTTTCTTTCGTACTTTATTTGTTATTTTTACAATAAATATTTTTAATAACCTTAGTAGTTTGTTTTTTTAATTAAAAATTAGCCGAAGCTTTAAAAAGTGTGCAAGAAGTCCATCAAAGTCAATCGACCCCTTTTTTTTGTTTTTTGGCTAGGGTTGAGCTTAAACTCTTCCCTCCCCCATAGCCGAATACAACTATAGCCAACCTCCCCCTAGTCAAGTCATCTTCTTCCTCTCTCTCTGGTTCGACTGTCTCGGTCTCTTCTATTTTTTTTCTTTATTCATTACTTCTTTCCTTTCTCCCTCTCCCTCAATCACACAAACACCCACACATACACAGTCCCTAAAATCAAAATTAACAGTCTCGTCTTCTTCTTTTCTTCTTTATTCATCATAGGGGCGAAATTGAGAGAGAATGAGAGAAGGGATTGAGAGAGAGAGATTCAACAAGACAAAGGAGGAGAGAGGAAAGGAAGAGCGAAGCAAAGGTTGAAGATGGTGAAAAGTGGGGCACATACCCCTGTTCGATTTCGAGATTTACATGGATGTTTATCAAAAGTCATCCAAATAAAAGTTTATCAAAGTCTATTAAAGTCCTTACAAAAGTCCATTAAAGTTACTAAAAGTCATTAAAAATAAAGTCTATCAAAATCTACCAAAGTTTTTAAAAGTTTACAAAAATCTACAAGTCTCTAAAAGTCATCCACTTATAAAAGTAACTAAAAGTCTCTAAAAATCTCAATTGAATACACCCCCCTAGGTTTTAGGTTTCAGTAGGAACCGAACCTATGGTCTTGGACAGATAGGACCGAGACATAGATTGTTGTGTCGGTTGGTGTCAACCGAGACATGCACATATGTCTAGGCACAAGGCCACCGAGACCACTTGTATAGTCTCAGTGGTCACCCATCGAGTTGGGTATTTTTGTTTTTTAATAAATTGAGTTGGGTATTTGATGACCTTATTTAGGTATTGGTTAGTGTAGACCGACACTTTAATATGGGTCTTGATAAGGCATGACCAATACCACTCTAATGTGCATCTTGGGTGGTGGGGTGTGTGCGTTACTTCACAAAAAAGGAGCATTTTGGAAAAAGTGATGGGATGCATGCCCTGAGAAAAAGCTTGGGTTATATCAATGGGTGTCCCGAGCAACAGCTTGGGTGCACATATATAGCGCGACTCATTATTTGTTGAAAGCCAACCAGTTTCACAAATGGACTTCATTAGTTGTGTACATATTCAGCAATTGGATGAATGGCTGGAAATGGAGACTTATCTATTAGACCACATGACTAACAGTACATACCGGCACGTGAAGAAATTAAGATGCCATTATTTTTTTTTCAAGGATTGAATTGCATTGGTTTTTTTTTTTTTAATTTTTTTTTAATTTTTAATTGCATTGGTTGTTACTTGTTAGCATTTAAGGCTATATTATAACTCTTAAGGATTGAATTGCCATTATACAGTGCGACTCGATCAGTGTTTTGTAATATTATTGTATTGATAATTGAGTAGTACTACTTGGACTCTTAGAGTCTGAACTTTTAGAGAGCTTTTGAAAATTTTTTATTTTAATATCACCCTCAAGCAATAAATAACTTTGAAATAACAACTTATAACTCTCATTTGATATTTGTAAAAATTTAAAAAACTCACTATGAGTTCGAACTCTAATAGTCCAAACTGATTTTTTGTTGATAATTTTCATTGGTTGTTAGCATGTAAGACTCGTTCGCCTCAACTGAAAAATAGGCTTTTCTTACCAAAAAAAAAAGAGGCTTTTCTATTGATAAAAAATATAATATAGAATAATTCTTGAGACATAAAATAGGGCGTGGAATTAAAAATAAATAAAATGAGAATACGGGGTAACGTACTCCGACAAACACGTTTGTTATTACGTTTAACTTGCTTTTTTTTGTTTTTTGTTTTTTTGACAATAGGTTTAACTTGCTTAATTTATAAAGGGTCGAATTTTCTTTAAGGAAAATAACTAATGCTAGGACGTACAATAAATTTTACTGCTTTTTTTAATTTTAATTTTTAATTTTTACTTTTCTTTATAAAAACTTTTACTGTTTATAATAGTATAGAAATCAATTTGATATCTTTTTTTTTTTCGAGGAACTTTGATCTTTAATTAATATATTGCTTGCATTATGATCCTATGTCTAGCTATACTTATGATGACTAAACTTTTTAAATCTATCTAAATGTGACAAATTCACGTAGATGAACTAAGCTCCAATTGAGCAATCAAGAAACCATCTATGGCGAAAGAGAGAGAGAGAGAGAGTTCATTAATCTGAGGATGAATTAATACACTGAGTAGTACAAAGTCTTTTTATACGTACAAGGTACAACTCTACAAATTCTCTCTCAGCCACACGTTTCATGTGTGAAGACTCACTCCTAACAGAACCATATAATAACTAACTTCCTTAATACAGATTCTATTTAATTAACTCAACTATATATACCAGAAGTACCTAACCATGATTAGCACCTAACCATTATCAAACTCACAGCTCTGGTTAGACATGCATATTGAGCTTAGTACATGTCATCCTTGCGCAGGGGTCATGCTAATCTTCTTTGTATTATTCCAATTTACTCCGAAGAGACGAGCATAGTACATGCATATACCATCAAACTTAATTTTCGAAAAGAAATTAAGCTACTCTTATTTCAAGCCAAACGTTATTAAAATTCTAATTTTTGTAACAACAACAAAAATGAAAACGAATAATTTAATGGTTGACATGAAAAGGGCATTATCAGTATATATAATTAAGCAAAACTTCATTCTGTCGGGCATCTCATCCAAAAAGTTAAAATTAAGTTAAAGTATCTGCTCTTCCTATCAGATACACGTATAAATCATAAATATATATCTATATAAATAGCATTCTCCAAACTCTCAAAAAATATGTTTTTCCTCCTCTTCTTTGTGTAATATGGCATCTGATGAGATTTACAGCTCTGATGAAGATGGCCTAGAGAGTAGTAGCAGCACCAACCCCGGCGGAGGACAAACAGAAACGATATCTCAACAGCTTCAAATGCTACAGTCCTTGGTTCCTAACATCACTAATACAGTAATCATCATATTTTAAATAATTACGTCTTGACCAATTTTTTAGTTCTTTTTATTTATACTTGTTCGTCTCAACATATTTATGTATATACATGTGGCTTTGTTGATTCTCCGTTTCATATATTCCATTAGTACTTTTGTGAAATTCATTATGAAAATGTTATAATCATTTATTAGCGCGACGAGAGGACAATACTTGAAGCAACACATGATTATTTGGGGAGGATCCATGAAGAAACTGAGCGAATCCAAAAGGAATTGTCGTCTATGCAACCCTCATCATCAACCAACAATCCAGAATCCTTGCCACGGCGTACTCATGAGAGCGGATCCGCAACGCAGAGATCCCAAATCACCAATGTAAGAGATAAACATGTGTATCATCTTTATTAATTTCCATTACTCTAACTGATAATGAAAAAAATAAATAAAATAATAATAAAAAAACTGATAATTGAACCATCTACAATGGGGACATACAATTTATTTTTAATTTATAATTTAATATATATATATATATATATTTATATTCATATACAAAATTAGAATAAAGTAAAATAAATACAGTGAAAAGGAGGAGAGAAGTTGCCAATAATAGGTTACCTAAAGAGATAGGTATGAGAAATTTCCATCCACTGTGCCTCCCGTGGACTACTCTGGGCCGTGTACCAGTCAAACTATATATGGAGGTTTGCCTAAAAGCAACCATCCTTGAAAGAGGGTGTATGTATGTAATAGCTCAATGATAGAGCACTCTTAAGCCAAAGATGATGATTATGTATTTACAAAATACCTTCTCAATTCATCTTGTTTCATCAGATTCGAGACCTGTTTTTTGCAGCTTTTGTTGTCGCTGGAACTATGGTATATATGGTTCAGCTAGCAAGTACCCCTTATAGAATTATTTGGTCCCAATTACTTGTTATCAATTTTATGTCCCCGTTAGGTGGTCTAATTATCAGTTAGAGGAATGAAAATTAATAAGGATGATGCATATTCAGAAAATAATTTTTTTTCTTTTGATAGGAAATAAACATTTGCTTCCCCCAATATTTGAACTTATGACCTTTTACCTTTAAACACCATATCTTACCATTGAGCCACCCAATGGGTTGGTATTCAGAAAATAATTAATTGAATACTTTTTCGTTTTTTATTTTAACAGGAATTCATGTGATATTATGAACTGATCTTTATATATATTACTGTATTTTCTAAATGGAAGCTTTAGTTTTTGTAGAAAAGTCCAAGTTATATAGCTAGCGCAGTATGAATTAATTGTTACATATATATAGCTTGGGTTATTTTTGTAAGAAAAAAATATACTAGTGAAATGAGCTAGTACATATACCAAATAAGAACTCACAAGGTTCTCATATATAAAAAAAAAAAAAAGAACCCAACTGCAATATTGAATGCATTAAATCGAGTTACATGAAAGAGTTTAATCCTTGTAGTAATAAATTTAGAATTGAGGCTTTGTTGATCTTATTGTTGACATTGATTCGTACCGTGTCATGTATTTTGAGATGTGTGCCCTAAAATGGGGCCTTGTGACTAAGAAATGTGATCGTGCCATTTTACATTTTTTGTACATATTTTGTTGGAAGGTTGTATTTCATTGTTTTCGTCATATATAATTGTGTGAATATTTCTTTTATATATAACAAGGTTGAAGTGGAGGAGCATTGGGAGGGACGATTTATTGTGAAGGTGACTTGGAGAAGAGAGTACGCGGGTGCGGCAGGTAACGTGCAGCGCGTGATCGAGCGTTTGGACGCAAAAATAAAAATGGTTTCTATAGCAGTAGAAGAGAGTGCTGACCCAACTTTGATGCTTACCACAGCCTTTATCAAGGTAATATCAATGCCTCGCATACATTACACATCCCCATTTTTTTTTTTTTGCCACTTCTCTATCTACTTCATAGTTTTTTTTTTTTTTTTTGAAACCATATTTAGTTTATAGTTAAGTAATTAATTCTTCAACAACAACAACATAACATCATTCCCAAAATAATTGAGGTCGGCTAAAGTAATTAATTCTTTAAAACAAAAAAGTTAATTAATTTAATTACCTCTTTAATTAATTAATTAACTAGTTTAATATATAATCAACAAGTAGTAATTACTCTACAATAAATAACAACATAACCTCGATCCCAAATTGGGTCGGTTAGTTTAGTAAAATTGATGACGTGCTTTTTAAATCATAAATTTCTTCTAATTAATGCGTAAATTTCTTCTAATTAATGCGTCTCTAAGCTTCGGTCTACCCCTACCTCGTCACTTTAGGTATTTCTACCTCCTTGAATTACTCTGCAATTAATAAGAATTAAAAATAGTTATGATAAAAAAAAGAATTAAAAATTAAGTCCCAAAATGAAAGTACCCCTAAGAGTTATAATTCCTCATTATGTCTGACACACCTCGAGATGTGTGCGCATGATATCTACCGAGAGCAGATTTGCTGTGTTTTTTGATGAGAAATCGAAATATTATTAATCATTCATGGCTCAATACATGACTAGACAGAGAATCAAGTACATAGCAGATTTGCTGTTTTGAGAAGGGCACAGTTAGTGCGATTGGCCATACAAATGCGCTACGTGTCCAAGATGAGGGAGAAAAAAATGGGAGACAGCTATGGGTGTGTTGCTTTCACCCTTTTGCCCTAATCACCATCCTCTCCCCTCATTTTTGGAGGAATTCTTAGGTTTTTTTTCTTTTTTTCTTCTTCCATTGATTTTTAGGTTTTTTTTTTCTAAAATGTTTTCACACTCGTCAATGTGAGATATCTATACCTTAATCCCTAAAAATGAATGAAAAAAACCTAAAAATCCTCTTAACAAAAACAAATCTGTCATAGAACCCACATGAAATCCCAAAAACTCACTACCCTTTAAGGTTCATGCTTTGAACTTCTACAAATCATAAATAGCTAAACAAAAACCACACTAGATATATATATATATATATATATATATATATATATATATATATAAAACAAACAGAGACAGATAGAGAAAAAAGTGGTGCAACTACAAGGAAAGCCCAAAATCTTTCATGAATCACGATGTTCTTGCTTCGCTTCTGTTGTTAACAAGCTTGTTTGCTCGCCATGTAAGGTAAAATGATTAGGTGAGAAAAATTTCGGACGAACACAAACACACAAAGTGGAAAAGATGGCGATGAGGGTAAAAGGGTAAAAGCAACAGACCCATAGTTGTCTCCATTTTTTCCTCCCTTATCTTGGATACATGGTGCGTTTTTATTGCCAATTGCACCAACCGTGCCCTTCTCAACATTAGCAAATCTGCACCCGATATCTACAAGGTGTGATTGACTATTTTCAATGGGGCATTGGGACTTAGGCTGTGAAATTTCCTTCTGAGTAACCTTAATTTTATGCGAGTTTCGTTAATTACGGTTCAAGACTCGCCACAAGATAGATAGAATATATAGGTTGACTAACAAGAGATAATTGATAACGAGGTAGGCATGAGGACTTGTTAATTTGTTGATGAAAAATTGTTTGAAATACCTATATTGGAAGGTGCGAAGTTTGGAATTAAGGAGGTGTAACATGGTAAATTAAGTTTTGTTTCTTTGTATAGAATCGTTGAATCATTTATATGGAGACTAAAAATTTAATCAAACTGATGAAATCATATATAGGGAAGGCCATGGGGAAAGATTTGCCTCTAACTTAAGAAATAATTTAGGACCTCTACCTCTATTTTTTTTTGTTTTACTTAAGTGAAAGTCGAACCACGACATCCCGAAAGCTTACATTTTGACAAGTGATGTCTTTAACATCTCACCAGAGATACTTTGACATGACCTCTGCCTCTATTCTTTTCCTTATCACCTTGACCTACTTTAAACTTGGTGATCTAGATCTAGGAATGTTGAACTATTATGAATTCGCTTGTTCCCAACATTGAAGGCTATAGTGATATGTTATATGAACAACTAGTATGTTATTACACGAAATAATGTGTGTTATTGTACAAGAGGGATAACAACTGTATGGGTTATTTTGGTTTGATGTTGTAGTTTTATGTTGTAAGTAAATGGATTTTACTGTTTAGAGAGTCCTTATTATTGAGTTAGTTACTTTAACTGAGAGGGTGTTAGGAAAGGATTAGAGAGTTGTATGTGAGACTATAAAAGGCCATGTACATCTTGTATAAACATTGAGTGTGTGAATAATAAACTGAGTTGTATGCTCTTCTATTATTCTGGTTTCTTGAACATGATATTAGAGCACCGATTCTGGCTCAAAACCCTAGTTTTTTAAGTTGGAAATTAGTGCTGGTAATTGGAGATCTAGTGTTGGTAATTGGAGATCTAGCTGAACAAATCTTTTATTGATTTTCAGTTGTTCTTTGATTGAAGATTTCTTGAAGTTTTCTTGCGATTTCAAACAAGAAATTGGTGGTTTCTTGGTGATTTAGTCGAGTTATGAATCATGTCAAATCAAGAAATGCTTGGCTTACATTCTGGAAATGTAGTTGGTTCAAACAATGAAGTTCGTTTGATTGGTTCTAGAAATGAAGGTCCTCTGCATTTTCAAAGTTCTGATCATCCTGAATTGCTTTTTGTATCTAATCTTCTCACTAGCAAGAACTACCTTGGTTGGAGTAGAGCAATGAAGATAGCGTTAGGGGAAAAAAATTAAAGTATGCTTCATTGATGACAGATTTCCAAAACCAGATGAGTTCTCACCAGATCTTGATTAGTGAAACAAAGTGGATTGCATGGTGATATCCTGGATCCTCAACTTTATTTTTGTTGATATTGTTGATGTTTTCTTGTATACACCATCTTCATATGAACTCTGGAAAGAATTGGCTGAACGTTTTGGAGATTGCAATGGTCCAATGCTTTATCATCTTAAAGGAGAGATTAGTACTGTGAATAAAGGAAGTTTGTCAATTTCTTAGTATTTCACAATTTGAAGAGGTTATGAGATGAATTAGCCTTCTTGGCTCCTATATATATACCTAGATGTGATTGTGGTACTTTATGCCAAATTGGTAGAAATTGATTCAAATGACAATTTTATGCAGTTCTTGATGGGATTACATGATACTCATGATTTTGAGAGTTCTTGATGGGATTACATGATACTCGTGATTTTGAGAGTATACTCTATGATTTGGAGAGTGGAGAAGCAAAAAAAAGTGAGTGTTGCTATTGCTAACATTGAAATTGTGATGCTTGCCAAGTTTGTTACAGTTAATAGTAGCAAACAAGGAGACTGGATTTAAGGGAAAGTGTTAAGGAATATTGTGCAATTAGGAAATATGCACAAATCACTCCTATAATTATGTTGTGCATAAATTGCTCCCTTTATTATGTGCTACGTTATTTAGATGTTTCATTTTGTATGTAATTGCATCTCTATATATAGAAACACATAATAGATGACAATACAAGACAATGAAACTTATCATATTCTATCAAGATTTTACATGGTATGTCGTTGTCGACTTGTTGCCGATCCGTCGCCATTGTTAGCCGGATGAATATTTATTTTCACAGCAGCTCTGTGTGCATGCTTCTCATCGGTATATCGTCGTCACTGGCTTATCATTGCCGGACCGTCGTCATTGTTTGCCAGATGAACTTCTTGCAGCAGCTTCTTGTGTGCGTGCTTCTCCTTAATTTTTCGTCTTCGTCTTCAACTCATCATAGTATTTTTGGTGCTTATTAGAGTCATTATTATTATTATTATTATTATTTTTGTTCTAGTCAATTATTACTATTTTTTCTATTTATTTAAGTGTATCAATTTGCAAACTCAAGATGTTGATCCACATTGAGTTTGAAGTGGAGTGTTAAGAAATATTATGGAATTAGGAAATATGCACAAATCACTCCTGTAATTATGTTGTGCACAAATACTCATTTGATTGTGTGCTACCTTATTTAGATGTTTTCTTTTGTATGTAATTGCATCTCTATATATAGAGACATGTAATAGATCACCATACAAGACAATGAAGCTTATCATATTCTGTCAAGATTTTAGAGAAAGGAAACTCTACGAATCCTGATAGTTTTTGGAAAGCTATTAATAAAGATGAGTTGGTTTGTGAGTTATGTAAAATGTAGAGGCACACTAAGGATTATTGCTTCAAATTGAATGGATATCCATATTGGTATAAAGCTTCAAGTAAGAAGAAAAATAGGTCTTAACCTAGTAAAGCAATGGCGAATATGCTGGAATCTCCTCTGGATATCTTGGATGATCCTTCTTAGCAATTTGGAGAATTGCAAGCTAGCATTACTGCCATGATATTGTAGGACATTTATCAGTACATGAAGGGAAAGAATAGTATGTTTGATAATGTTGGGCTTTCAACTCATCTTTACCTGACTTTGTAGATAGTTTACTCATGACTATTGTGCTAATGTGCTTACTAGTAATGGTTCTTGGATTGTTTACATAGGAGCAAATCACATGTGTGTTGATTCATCTTTACTTATCAATTCTTTCATTCTTGATAAACAAACTCCAGATGGTTCTATAAAGTTTGATACTTCTATAGGCCATGTTTTCTTAATACCTTCACTAGTCCTTCTATCATATCTTCATATACCATCTTTAAAGTATAATCTACTTTCTGTCAGTAAACTTACTGCTTCTGCTAATATCAAATTTTCATTTCATCTCCTGTTTTATCTTCTATAGGACATTGAGTCTTCTCATGTCCTTGGAGTAGGAAGACTGGTAGGGGGAATTTACATATTTGATCATTCCTCGTTTACCAATGAGGTTATATAATCATTTACTTGTTTGATTTATTATTCTTTGAATAAACTAGTCATGTGTAACCAGACTAGCACTAACTTCTCTTGGCATCATAGATTGGGCCATCCATCTCTTACTGTAACTAATATTTACAGTATTTGTTACCTAATTCTTATTTGAATTTACCTACTGATCCTTGTGATATATGCCATTTGTCTAAACAAAGTCATTTAGCTTTTCCCTTAAGTTCTATCAAGTTTTAGTTTCCTTTTCAGTTGTTACATTTGGACATTTGAGGTTCTTATAAACAAGCTTCATTCATGGGTCTCATTACTTTTTTACTATTGTAGATGATTTTACTTGTTTTACTTGGACTTATTTGTTGAAATGCAAATCATCTACATATTCTATGATTCAAAATTTCATTGTTTTTGTTCAAAAATAATTTCATGTTACTATTCAAATTACTCGAACTGATAATGGAACTGAGTTTGTAAATCAATAATATGTCTCTCTTTTTCTAAGTTTGGTATTTCTTATCAGAAATCTATTCCATACTCTCCACAACAAAATGGTTTTGTTAAGAGAAAATATAGGCATCTCTTACAAGTGACTAGGTCACTTACATTTCAATCTGGTTTATCCAAAACCTTTTGGGAAATGTATTAACTGCAACATCTATTATTAACAAACTTCCAACTTTTTTTTTAAATTTGAAGTGTCAGTATCAGGTTCTCTTTCATAAAGATCCAGATTATGACTTTTTGAAATCATTTGGTTGTTTGTGCTTTGCTACAAATACTCTACCTTACAAAGATAAATTAGATCATAGAGCCATCAAATCTATTTTTGTTGGTTATTGTCCTGGTTAGAAAGGTTATAAATTGTATAATCTTTTGACTCCATCCATTTTTGTCTCTAGTGATGTTATTTTCTATGAAACTATTTTTCCTTTCAAACAACTGTTTCTTCTTCTACTACACTTGTATTGCCTTTACATGTTGTTGATGATGATGATTCCCCTATTCTTGATTCTTGTTCTTCTAATATGAATCCTATTTCTTCTTCTTTTGTGCCTCTTCCTATTATTCAAGAATCTGATAATGTTACTGATAAATCTCTTCCTCCCATTGTCTCTAATTAGAGACCTGAGAGGATTAAAAAACCACTTGCCTGGTTAAATGATTTTGTTACTTGTTATGTAACTACCCCTACTGATATTTTTTCCACTTCTTTCAATGAGTTTACTCCTCCTACTTTCCCTTATTATCATTCACTAAATCTATCCACTAAGTACATGCATTATTTATCTATTGTGTCATAATGCAAACCTCATTTTTTGCACAAGCACAACCAGATCATATGTGGGTGGAGGCTATAAATAAAGAAATTGAGGCCTTGGAGGACAATCAAACTAAGGAATTGACTGAGTTACTGTGAGAATTTTATTGAGGAAGATTTATTTCTTAAACCTACTGATGGCTATACAAAAGCTTCACCTACTCAAGTTTGCAAATTGAAAAAGTCTCTCTATGGGCTTAAAGAAGCCTCTCGACAATGGAATTTAGAGTTAACTCTTCAGTTGAAGAGTCAAAGTTTTATGCAATCTGCTCATGATTCTTGCCTCTTCACTTATACTCATGATGGCATTTTCTTTGACTTGTTAGTCTATGTTGATAATGTGCTTATTACTGGCTCTTCCCTCTCTGCTATACAATCTATTCAGGAGTTTCTTCATAAGCTATTCACTATTATGGACATTGGTCAAGCTCATTACTTCTTGGGATTGAAGTTGGCTAGGATTATACTAGTTTATATGTCAACTAAAGGAAGTATGTTTTAGATCTTCTCACTAATACATGGCTTACTGGTTGTAAGATTTTTGCTACACCTCTTCCTTAAGACTATAAGTTTGATGATTCATTTTTTCCTCTACTCCCTGATCCCGATCGATATAGACAACTAATCGACAGGCTTTTTTACTTAGGATTTACTCGATAAGACATCACTAATGCAACTCAAACTCGGTTAGTTTGTTCAGTCTCCTGTTGAACAACATTGGAGTGCAATTCTTCATGTTCTACGTTATTTAAAGGATTCTTCTTCAAAGGTTTCTTCTCCTCTACTTCAGACCTGATTATTACAGCATATTGTGATGTTAATTAGGGTGCCTGCCCATTCTCTTGTCGCTCACTTATTGGGTATTGCGTCCTCTTAGGGTCTGTTTTGGTGTCTTAAATGACTAAAAGTAGTCCATTGTATCCAAGTCTTCCGTAGAGGCTGAATATCAAAGCCTTTCCAGTACTGTCTGTAAGCTTCTCTAGCTTTCATACATTCTCTCTGATTTACAAATCCCCGTTTCCTTCCTTATTCAACTTTTATGTGACAATCAGGCATTCATTTACTCAAAATCCTATTTTTTTTTGGAACAGAAAAAACATCTTGACATTGATTGTCATATTGTCCGTGATCAATACAAAAAGGGATTTGTTCTTCCTTAGTTTGCAACTTCTAAGTTGCAGTTGGCAGATTTGTTAGGAAATTGATCGTGTATACCATAACTTCCCCACCGATTGTATATACTATAACTTCCCTACTGATTGTGTACACCATAACTTCCCCACTGATTGTGTATAACATAACTTCTCCACTGATTGTGTAACTTCTCCACTGATACCGCTTTATAAATAAGAGTAACCTGTTTATATAATTTGCCATATTTTACCATAATCAATACGATTTCCAATTACATTCACATAGTATCAGAGTCCTAGTTGCTAGGTTAGTTTTTCGATTCTCTTAGTGTGTGTTTCCGTCTCTCTGTTTGCACAAATCTGTCTCACATAGTTATTGATTCGAATTCATTTGTCCGTACACATAAAATAGTAGATGCGATTAGAGGCAAGACACTAGTCTTAGGTCAATCGAATTTTGAGTCGCCGACTGATCCGTGAAGCATCTTAGTGCTTGTTATCGTTTTTCATTGTGTTTGAATATGTTCTTGTCTTGATTTCTTTTTGTTTTTGTATCCGCTACCTCCTTTGCACGCACACCATCCTGCTATTGGTTTTTGTCTATGCCTGTCTCATATTCACGTCTCAGATCTACCTGTCCCGTCTTCCTGTCTCATATTCACGCCTCAGATCTACCTGTCCCATCTGCCTGTCTGTCAATTCTATACGTGATTACTTGCATCCATTCATCGTAATCTGGTGTCCCCACGCAAAACTGTCGTTGGTTTAGCATCTTCAAATCTTATTCATTTGCAAACTCAAGTGATCATGTTCCCACCACCTTGAGTTTGAGGGGGGATGTTAGGAAACTGATTGTGTATACCATAACTTCCCTACAGATTATGTATACCATAATTTCCCCACTAATTATGTATACCATAACTTCTCACTAATTTGTGTAACTTCCCCACTGATTGTGTAAATCGGTTATTTCCATGCATATTATTTAGTTCCGCTATATAAATAAGAGCAACCCATTGTATACAAATTGCCCATTTTTACCCTAATCAGTATAATTTCCTATTACATTCTCATGTTCACCTAATCTCTAACTGCCGCTACAATCTTTTATTCAAGTTAGGGTTGTGCGACTGGAATAATCCATTTTCCCAACCTCCACCTTGAGGGGGGATGTAGTGATATGTTATATGTACAACTAGTTTGTTATTACATAGGGTAATGTGTGTTATTGTACAAGGGGATAACAACTGTATGGGTCATTTTGGTTTGATGTTGTAGTTGTATGTTGTAAATATATGGATTTTACTGTTTAATGAGTCCATATTAATGAGTTAGTTACTTTAAATGAGAGGGTGTTAGGAGAGGGTTAGGCAGTTGTATGTGGGATTATAAAAGGCCTCGTACATCTTTTGTAGACGTAGAGTGTGAAAATAATAAACTTAGCTTGTATGCACCTCTATTATTTTGGTTTCTTGAACAACATAATTTATAGATGTACATGTAAGATATAAATTAAGAGAAGATAAATTGAATTGTTTAATTCTTTGCTCTTGAAGCATTAAGTGGTATTGAACATGGTTTCATAAAAAAAGTGGTATTGAACATCTTGATCTGTGATAAAATTTTGTTAAGAAGAAATAAACATGACAATTATATCAAATTCATTGTCTATATATATGTCACAAAAGACACTTCAACCGATCGAGACTTCATTTGTCTCAATTTATGTAATAGAGCGTACACCAATTAATAGCTCTTTGTTTTTTTCATCCCTTTTTTTAATTTTTTTTATCTTACCTTAATACTAATCAATAGAATCTCTGATCTTTCTAAATAGAACTGTAACTATTCATGGGCTTATAAGTACCCTTTTTACCTGCCTACTTAAGCCCAAACATTAATTGATAGACAAACACTGCTATGAGAATCTTCTAAATAAATTCATCGACTCCACAAATAATGCAATCTATAGTAAGAACGAAGAAAAACTTGAAATACTCTTATTCAATCAAAAAGTAACTCTAAAGAAAATGTATGATGCTTTATATAGTGAAACCCAAAAAGGTTATCAAAAATAGCAAAATACTAAAAAGCCATATACCTCCTAAAATAGAAACTATATGAAAAAGAAAGAAAAACGCCATAAATAGCATCGAAAATTAAAACCCCTAATTAAAGTTACACCAATTACAAAACTTACTAAAATTATATAAAAAAAAAGATAAAATTGGAGCCTAAATGACATAATTCGATTTTAAACATTATGTATCAAGGCCAAAGACGATGACTTTTTTCTTGGACTCTGCCAACATACCTTACTTCATGTTTAACAATCTAGGACCGTCCTAGATAGTGTAGAAACTAGAAAATCTTTTATGGTTTATTGATGCGAGCCTCTATTAACGCAAGTAATAGTGCACCAACTAGTGTTGGTACCAGGTTTATCGAATCCATAGAGATAGTCAAATGCTAATCCTAAGTCTAATCATGAAATAAAGTTAGGAACTGAAATTTGAATTTTGTGAATTGAAATTTAACTAACAAATTGCAAGGAATTGAAATTGAGTTTTAACATTGGAGAAATAGTCCAAGCGAGTCGATTTTACATAGGTTGTATTACTTTTTTTCAATTTTATCTCAAGGTTTCCAATCCAAGTATAGGTAGACGAATTTTCCTATAATTTCACTCAACCCCAAGGTCTCGATGATAGAGATTCTAGTGTCGGACTAAGACTCCATCGGTCGGCGTGAATAGCGTAACTACTACACCGCATGAAACATCAAATTTGAATTTCTCCCTTGTCAACGGACGTCAGTCAACATGTCATATGTTCATGGGCTGTATTTCCAATTTTTGGGTTGAAAACCCAAGGTCATAGGTGAGTTTGAACCATAATATCTGAATCAACTTGATCAATGCCAGTTTAGCATTACAAACAAGCAAAATAGCATTCAAGACCATAAATTGAGGAAAACCAAGAGAATTTACATTAAATTTGAATGAAATCCAATCGGGGATCCATCGATCCTGAGATAAAGAGTATTATTTCATATTGGTGTTCAATCCAACACAAAACATGAAACCTCAAAATTTAAGAAGAATCATAAAGTTTGATCCATAAAAATATAGCTTCTAAAGCTCATCTCTAATTGTTCCCCAAAGCAAAAGTTGTCAAACCAAATCTATCATTTCTATTTGTACCCTAGGGGTATTTTATGCCAAATATTACAATAAAAACCTATTTTTGGCTCAAAACACAACTTGCAGGTGGCGCTAAGCGCCGAGGCTCTGCCTTATTTAAGTCTTCTAGGCGCCTAGCTTGAGGTGACAGGCGTCTAGGTGTTGTGGTATGTGTTGAGCCTCTGCCACCTTTTGATCTCCTGGGCACTTAGAGTCTGCTAGTTGGGCGCCTAGGCACCAAGCTAGGTGTTGAGGCTCTGGTCTTCCTTCTTCTCATCCTCAGCTTCGTGCTCACTCCTCAGTCCTCTAAAATGGTTCCAAACTCCTTTGATCACCTTCCTAACCTGACACGATCACAAAATACCCATAATTAGTATAAATTCTCTCTTTATTGGCACGACTTATCAGAAAACTACTGGTTAAAAGCTTATAAAATATGCCCCGCATCAAATACTCCAAAACTTAAAACTTTGTTAGTCTTGAGCAAAGAGGCATAAAACAAAATGATGCGATTTATTATTTAACAAAATTGGTCCAAAATTCAAGCAAAATGGGTCCATGCAAGCAAAACCGTTTCCAATATGCGGTTATCCTTATCTCTCTACCTTAGTTGCGTCCTTTAATCTCAAATTCAAACCAAATATTGACTCAATCTAATGCCTTTCAATTGCCTAGGTATCTATCCTTTCAACCCAACCTTCATATGAATCCACTTTGATAACCCAAATGCAAGTATAAGAGTCTAGCCTCAACTACTAGAGAGAGTCCACAAAAGATTTAAAACTTCAATGATTTTTCATTTAAAGCATCAACTTCCAAGAGATTTTATATACTCATTTTTTGATCCACTCTCTACTATCATCAAACTTAAAAGACCACAAATCCTTAGGTCTTTAATATTAATAAGTTGTAGCGGGGTCATGACTTTGGTTATCAAAAAGAAGATATTTAGGCTCAAAAGTAGTTTGAGAGATTTCACAAACCATTTCCTTACAATTATAGAGCACTTACGAAGAGACAACTCACAAAAATATAAATTTTTTCACTCATTTTAGAGTTTCACTCATAAGTTTTCTTTTTCATCACACCAATCCATATTTTTCTTTTTCTTTGGGCTTTATTTGGTGGATCCATTCATTTTCTTTGAGTCCAGCTAAGTGCACACTAGAAAAAGTCAAACTTAAAAAAAAGGTCAATCCTACTACAAAATGACACTTATGCACCTCACTGTGATTAGTACACCCCACTACAATTTCTAAGTGCACCTCACACACTCTCTTCTTTGTGATTTGTAGGCATCATCGAGTGGTTTGGCCTCCAAGGTCTGAATCTTTTTACGGAGAATCGGTCGGAGCCCACCGAACCTCTAGTTAGAGATTCGGTCACAGCTTGCTGAACCACTAAACCCTAATTAGAGAGTCTGTTGGGACCCACCGAACCCTTAGGACAGTAATTGTCAACTAAATCTCACCAAAGAGGTTCGGTTGAAAAACACCGAGTCTAGTGGATATGTCTCAGCAACATGTCGTTGAACCTAATATAGATGTCTCTACTAAAGTTTTAGAATTGAGTGTTTTAGTTTGGATGAAAGGGTATTTTTGTAAAATTGTGGGGTGCACTTAGTAAATAGTGGGGTGCACTTAAGTCGGATTCTTTTCTTTTGACATTCCTTTTTTTGGGTTGTTTTCACTTTTTCACTCAAACTTTATAAGCTATTTTCATCATGGATAAGGTTTGCTCATCACTTTGACTTTAGGTGGTCTATGGCATTTTGACTTGGGACAATGTTTGGTGCTAAGGATGCATGATAAACAAGGCTCAACGGGGTGAACTAGTGATCTTATGTGTGAGAAGTATATATAAAATATTGGGTATATCATTCAAACAAGACCTTACTCCTCTCCTCAATCCTATAAGTTCGAAATTTATCGCCTCGAATAGATCTAAAACAAGTTACATAATCCACGAATCCTCATTAAGGCCTACCTATTTTAAGTTTATCCCCTTTATATTTTGGCATAAGTCCTTCCTCACACTAGGCTCTACGATGAATTTTTTATTCAACTACGATGAAAACTTAAGTTCACGAGCCCTCTACTCAACCATAATTATATTGCCTCATTGCTTTTGAAAAAAATTATATCCTAACTGTGTCAGCCACACTGGAAGGAATCAACAAAAATAACACTTATTTCCTATATCATGCTCATGCTTGCAAGAATACTTGACACTTCCATTACCCAACTACTTGAAAATAAAAAAATCGATGTTATACACCCCAAATTTAAGATGTTCATTGTCCTCAATGAACCAAAACATGAACAAAAAGGAAGACAAGAACCCACACCAATACACAATCATTCAAACAATCACACCATTTGAGAATTGAAAAAAAAAATTGAAATCAAACACTCCCATAATTTGTGTTGATGCGTTTTAAGTTTCTCTCTGTCGTTCCATCTTTCCCCTGGTACTTCCCAAACTTGAATCGCATCACAATTCCACTGTTTTTTGTAGTGTCCCGCGGTCTACCAATTTGATGAAAAGTCACCCAGCAACTAGTTTATGACTCGAAATATCATCACAATATGTATCAACCACATAATCAACATATTTATTATTTTCTTCTTTTTTATTATTTTATAGTCAAAGAAATGTGACAAAATAAGAACTAAAATATAAACAAAAGAACTATGGGCTGCCTTTCAAAAGCGCTAAGTTTTTCGTCCTCAATCCGATGCTTGAGAAGTTTAAAAAGAAGTGACTAAATTGTCACTCATGTCAAGTGAACCAAAGAACCGCTTCAGATTGTATTGAGACACCATCAATGCTTGTCACTTGCTTTTCTGAACACCTTGCTTTCCTTTTCAATGTGCTTCACTTTCACTACTCCTTTCCATTTCGATCTCAAACCCACATTCAAAGTCTTCAGTTTATGCTTGGAGAGAAGGACCAACTATCCTTTCTGAAACAAATCATGATCTCTTTGGTTCAAAACAACACATAGGCATTTCGAAAGCATGACTTGTAGGCAAAATTGTAGGTGAGTCCTTCATGGAATTCTCTTAAACTTTTTCTTGAATGGAGGATTTCAGTTTCACTTCTATCTTATGAACAAAGATTGTGCTAATGTTCTTAACTCGGGGCCCTGACTCCTCTCTTTTCCGAACTTGCTTATCTTATCATTCTTCACATTCAAAAGCTTTTTATTTCATTTAACCGCTCTACAGGATGGTGTTGGTCCCCTTGATCATATGATAGTTCAGAAACCTTCAAACGTTTAAGATCATCACTACCACTCAACACATTACTCTCCGACCCCACTCTCAACATAATTTTTCCATTCTCTACATCTATGAGAGGTTGAGCTGTTGCTAAAAATGAAGCAGTTGCTAAAAATAGTCTTTCAAGTATCACTAGCACCTTATCTCCCTTTCAAAATTCAACAACGAAAATCACAAGTAAAAATAAACTAGTCAATCTTGACAAGTACGTCAGTACGTCTTTCGCTATTCCCCTTGGTTTAGACAATGACCTATTAATAAAGTCTACACTAAACTCAACTTGTCTCAACTCAATAATTCCCAACTTTTCAAAGAAAACTAATGACATCAAATTTATGCTAGCTCCCAAATAACATAAAGCCTTCTTGGATTATAGTGGACCAATAGAACGTGAAACTCGATAACTTTCTGGATCCTCGACCTTTTTTGAAAGCTGTGTTGAAAGTGTTAATTAGATGTTTCCATTGCATCTACCATTTTGACTTCATCAAACTGAAACAACACGTAAGAGAGGGGGTGAATTGGGTGAACCGAGAGGTTATCGCCTTTTTAAAAATTTAAGCAAAAATCAATGATAATGCAAATACCAACAATAAATATATATATGCTATGCTACAAAGAAAGTGGTAGAAGAGATGGATATGAGACACGGTATATATAGTTGTTCGATCCCAACAATCTACATCCACTACTTAACCTCCCCGGTTAGGATTTTTAAACACCCACTTATATTATCAATAAATGTTACAACCTAAGCATACAAGCCTAGAATGCCTAAATACAAATTAGGACTTCCCACCTAGTTTCCGCTAAGGTTTTTGCCTAGCCTTAACTAGATCTTCCCTTGACTTAGATCACACTAAGTCTTACAATCAATATTACATAATTAAGTTGATGAATACAATGAAATATGCCTTACAAAGTAAAGCGGTAATAAGTCCAATAAGTTACAAGCCACCTAGAGCCAAACCACTCCTATGCATACAAGTATGAACACCGACTAATATACAAATAAAATCAGTGAGTATATGCAATACTTAGTCAAGAAAATAGGCAAGACGATATCGATGAAGTATATGCGGTTTCAAAAATACATGAACAATTGGATGTGAAATCAAGATAAAAACTGAAAACTTGTTCAAATAATTCGAAGGCTTAAATAGATACAATATAAGTGTCAAAACCAAGGCAAGTTTCTCAACAATACAACATACGATTTTCAAACAAAAACCCTAACCAAATAGTATAGATTAAGCTCAAAAGTATAGGAAATCAAGAAACCTTACAACCCAAGTATGTATTCTGAAAAATCAGATTTGGAGCATAAGTTGTAGGATTTAGAACACCAACTTCAAGCTCCAAATGCAAGCCGTAAAAAGTTCCAAGTGAGTTTGTGAGAAGATTGACAAATTTTGGAGCAAACTTGGATTTTGGAGAGTATGTGAGAAAGTGTGGTGTGTTTTGTATTCTTGGTGGTTTTGGCACTTGGTCAAACCATATATATGCCCATATCATCGTTGCTAATGATCCAAGGGTCCTAAGTGATCCCTAATTTTAAATGGAAGGTGTGGATCAAAGCTTAAAAAAAGCTATCAGAATACTGCACAGAGCGTTGGGTAGGTGTCTAACGCACTAGGCAGTAAGTCTAACGTGCTGGGCAGTAACATAGAAAAATTTTGTCTGCTTACTGCACAACGCGCTGGATAATCTGGCTAGCACGTTGGGTCACAAGCGCGTTGGCCAGAACGCCTAGCGCGCTGGGTGCAGGGGCTTGAAAATAATTTACTTGCTGGTTTTGTGAAACGACCCATTAGCAACTCTACGACTCCACTAAACCTCTAAAATCACTTTAAACATGTTTAGTAGGGTACATAAAAAACGTGTCTAGACATCCCAGATGATTTCATAAACCCCAAAACTCAAAAATCCTGATTTCATGAAAACATAGGGGCATGTCTACAAATATTTTTAATGTAAATCCAAAAGCCGTCTAAACACTTGCAAGTGCATTAAAAAATAGTTCCGATAGTTTGTAAACCTTAAATACATGCTTTAAAACTTGTTTGCATGATTTAAATCATTTTAAAAACTCGCAAAATTGAAAATAAAAAACTAATGATTTTGAGTTCTTTAAAAATCGAAAAACATGAAATGCACGATTCTAAGCTCTTTGGCTTGTAAGATGGGACCTATATACCTTACACAACTTGTACAACTTGTAGTATAAGCTTTTTGGTCCTTGCATCCTTGTATAAGCCAAATCTTGAACTTATTCGACTCTATTTTGACGAGTAGACTTGAACTTGATGTTCATAACGAAGTTTGATATTCTGAAATACTAAACAAACTTGTTAGAACTATTTCACGTTGTTTGTTGCCATCAAGATCTTGGGTTGAGTGTATAAAAAAACACTTGGTCCAACAATCTCCCCCTTTTTGATGATAACAAACAATGTGAACTTGACACCCAAAAGACAAATATTAACGTACATATCAAGTTCATAATTGTAAGTTCAAAGCAATAATTCTCCCCCATTTGATAACATCAAAAAGTGAGTAAAAATCTCCCCCTATCAATATGCATACAAGAATAAGTGCATCGATACAATTTAGAACATGTGCTCCCCCAAACATAATCATTCATGCAACATACATAGCTACAAGTGAAGAGAAAAGGCAAATAGAAATGGCATTCATTCATAAAAGATAACTTAGAGATACACGAAAGTCATAGCATGCAAGGAAGTACGCAAGGTAAGCATAATGACATGATGTGGCACATGCGGAAGTAAAGGAGAGTTTACATAAAACTAACAAAAGGAACTCTCATTAACATGAATCCTAACACTCCCCCTAATTAGATGATCCTAAATCATCCTACTGAGAAGAAGCACGACGAGCTGAACAATATGGCCCATCCTCCCTCGATCGTGGTGGGGGCACATGATCCTCAAGCTGTTAGAGGCGAAAACTCTGATCTGCGAGAGTGTTTTTAATGATAGTGAAGTGCGCAGTCGTATACTCTTCCAAATGGTCGAATTGTGAAGTAAGGTAGGTTGTATATGGAGGCATATCTGACGGTGCCTGATAAGCATACGATGGCGGAGGAGCTGGTTGCTGTGGTTAGACATCGAATAAATCATGCTGCGCCAGAAGCTCCTGCTGAACCTCTTCATCTCCCGGAGCCTCATGCTTATCATCAGGATCACCGTGCTGATGTATGTAGCTAAGATTCAGATACTCGCGCTTGTCAAAGTCAACATCGGTGTCTGAATCATAAGGAGATTCATACCCGCCATTATGCTGCCCATTTGTAATGTCCTTCTCACCTATCCAACTCCTCGCTATCCGAATGTAACATTAATTCATCACAAGTAGTGTAGCAACACCTACTATCTCCATCGCAGAGAGAGGTTCACCGCCCAGCACAAGATCAACTCATGCCTCCTCAAAGAAATGAGTCAAGAGATGCGCATAAAGGAGATGTCGAGCTGCGACAGGAGATGAAGTAATGACGCCAATAAGGATATGCGGCAAGCTAAGTAGAATGTGTCATATGAGTATCCCGAATATAAGCATGTCAAGTTGAGAGACATAGTTTTTGCTCCCATTCCTCGATAAAATGACCTTGTGCAGCACTTTGTGGAGAAGATGTGGTACTAGGTTGAAGGTTATGTTGGGTGTATCGATAGGATAAACTTCCAGTGGTGCCTCAAGTTTGAAATAGTTCAACACTACCAATTTCTCAAAAGGCTAAGAGTGAGCTTTCCCGTGTATAGTAACAATTGGATCAAGAATCGGTAGACCAAAAACAACACCAAGAGACTCCAGAGTGATTACCACTTGCCGACCCCCAACTAGTGACGTGATAGTGTAATCATTGGTCATTTTCATGTTGGAGTAGAATATTCGAACAGGAGACGGATAGTATTTAGCCTTATGTCAACAAAAGTGTAACCATCCTATCGTTTCTAAGAACGTGCGAACTGAAAGGCACGCCTTATCGAGGAACTCGAGGTCGACAAGGCCCGGTTTGACGATGGTGGTGTCCATCAACTTAGTTCGAACCGGCTCAAGTGTAGAAGATGTGGATGCAATGTCATGATGTGCTTGAATATGTCCCTCGTAATGCGGAGAATTGATAGGTACGGTAGCCAAAGTGTCAACCAAATTGCAGCTATTTGACCGTGTAATCTGTAGAGTGCTCGAGAGATTCACGTTCTGGGATGATTAGGATGAGACGGAGTCATGCCCGGTCGACTCTTGGAATGAAAGGTGAGTGGTAGGACGCTTAGAAGTTGATCTAGAGGCCAATTGTGATGATGTGCATCGTTGAGACATTTCGTCAAACACTTGGTGTGCACTCTTAAATTTATCGATTTTTGACAAAAAGAGATGGATCAAGAGGGTGAAATGAAGTAAAAAGAGTGTTTCCTAGGCTTTGAAGGCAAGGATCAAGCCAAGAGAGGGCCAACAATAGAGTTTGCAGTGATTGGGTTTCGGGTGGTTGAGGACCGTGAGCTGTGGAGAGGTTCTGGAAGAGAGAGAAAATGAAACTGGCTGTTTAAATAAACTAGATCCTCGAACTGCCCTGCGCTCTAGCTAATGCGTCAGCGCACTAGGTGTTCTGGGTTCAGTCTCAGAACCGTGACGCTACACAACATGCTGGCTATCTTGCCTAGTGCGTTGGACAAAACTTGAACTAATTTTCTAAAAATCGGTTTTCGCTCGGGAATGGCTCCTCACACGTGACATATATCCCATAAACACCTTGATATCCGTGTCAAATAATATAGACAGTACCTAGGACATTCTCTAAAGGTGGGACTCACTAATCATGCCTAATTCTGACCTAAATTTTGAAAATTGGCCACTAGGCAATGGTTTGCTGAAAATGTCCGCAAGTTGGTCTTTCGTGGACACATGAATCAGTTTAACATCCCCTTTTTTCATATGATCATGAAGAAAATGATGTCTAATTTCAATGTGCTTCATGCGCGAATGCAACATCGAAATCTTGGAAATATTGATTGCACATGTATTATCACAAAAGATTTTGACACAATCAACATGGATTTGATAATCCTCGAGTTATTACTTGATGTATAGTATTTGAGCACAACAACGCCCAGCTGCCACATATTCAGCCTCGGTAGTGGACAATGTGACTGAATTTTGCTTCTTGCTAAACCATGAAATCAATGAATTTCCTAGCAAGTGATAAATTCCCGATGTGTTTTTTCTATCTATTGGGCTTCCCGCATAATCAGAATCAACAAAGCTTCTAAATTCAAAGTTAGAAACTTTGTCAAACCATAGCCCTAAGTCTTGTGTGCCGCTCAAGTATCTAAATATGCACTTGACACACTTTAAATGCGACTATTTTGGTTCGGATTCAATCCTAGCACAGACAAATGCTAAACATGATATCTGGCCTACTAACAGTCAAGTAGAGTGGGCATCATATCATTCCTCAGTAAAGCTTAGGATTGATAGACTTTCCTAAAGGATCCTTATCCATTTTGACAGTTGAACTACTACGAGTATCACATGCCTTCAAATTTTCAAACTTGAATTTCTTAAGCATGTCCCTCACATTCTTCACTTGATTGATGAAAATTCCATGCTTAGATTGCTTGATTTGCAAACCTAAGAAGTATTTTAGTTCACCGATCATGGTCATTTCAAACTCACGTGTCATCAAAAATGAAAATTCATCACATAAGAGCTTATTTGATGACCCAAAGATGATATCATCTACATAGATTTGAACAAGTAGCATATCATCATTTTTGACCAAATTAAATAAGGTAGGATCTAATGTTCCTTTCTTAAACCCTTTGTTAAGAAGAAATGCGCTCAACCTATCATACCCTGCTCTAGGAGCTTGTTTACGTCCATACAAAGCTTTTTGAAGCCTATAAACATGATTTGGAGAATCATGGTCTTCAAAACCCGGTGGTTATTCTACATATACTTCCTTATTGATAAAACCATTTAAAAATGACTTTTTACATCCATTTAATATAGAAGAAAATCATTATAGCAAGCATAAGCAAGCAACATTTGAATTGCTTTTGGTCTTGCTACCGATGCAAAGGCTTATTCATAGTCTATTCCTTCTCCTTGATTTTAGCCTTGCACAATCAACCTAGCCTTATTTCTTACTATCTCTCCCTTCTCATTCTTTTTGTTCCTAAAGACCCATTTGGTTCCTATGATTGTATGGTTCTTAGGTCTAGGGACTAGGGTCCACACCTTGTTCCTTACAAAGTGTCCTAACTCTTCTTGCATAGCCATGACCCAAAACTCATCACCTAATGCTTCATCTATCTTAGTGGGCTTGGATTGTGATACAAAACCTATATGCCTTTCATAATGATTTAGTGAAGACCTAGTGGTTATGCCCTTGCTTGGGTTGCCTATGATATATTAAGATGAGTGTCCTATAAGGAGTCTAGATTCTTAGGTACACTAGATTCGGATTCCTTTTTAACTTCCTTTTTATGAACATTAGAACCATGAGATTTAATAACTTCATCTTTATCATCCAATCTCATTTGTTCTAAGGTATATGTCAATTTCATATGGGGATTCATCTCATCAAACTTAACATGAATGAACTCTTCTATGGTCTTAGATGATCTATTGAACACTCTATATGCTTTACTATGCATGGAATATCCTAAGAATGTGCATACATTTGACTTTGGGTCAAATTTGTCTAAATGATCCTTATCATTTAGGACATAACATGTGCAACTAAGCACCTTAAAGTAACCTATGTTGGGCTTTCGGTCTTTCCATAGCTCATAAGGAGTCTTTTTCACTTGCTTTCAAATATTTACCCTATTTGCAACATTGCATGCCGTGTTAATTGCTTTGGCCCAAAAGTGCTTAGCTATATTGTACTCATTTAGCATGGTCCTACACATTTCTTGGAGTGTTATATTCTTTCTTTCAACAACTCTATTTTGTTGTGGTGTCATAGGAGAGGATAGTTGGTATGTGTACCCTTGTTTAACGCAAAACTCCTCCAAATTCCTATTTACAAACTCACCACCTCTATCATTTTTAATGATAGTAATCTTGTATCCCTTTTCATTCTCAAGCAAAACACAATTTTATAAACATATCATACACTTCATGCTAATGAGCTAGAAAATACACCCATGCATACCTTGTAAAATCATCAACAATGATAAAACAATATGATTTACCCACTATGCTTTGTGTTTGGGTGGGTCCGAACAAATCCATATGGATAAGTTCCAAGGCTCGAGTTACATCACTTGTTACTTTCGTCTTAAATGACGATTTCACTTGCTTACAAAGAATAAGGTTCACATTCCTTGTCTTTCTTAAAAGTACATTTGGGTAGACCCTTGACTAGTTCATACTTGGTCAATTTGGACAAGTTTTCCATGCTAGAATGTTTTAATCTACGGTGCCACAACCATGCATCACATTCACTTTGTGCACTCAAATATGAAACATTTTGCATATGCATTTCATCAAAGTTAGTGACATAAACATTTTTATCTCTATATGCAATAAATAGAGTTACATGCTTCTCATTCCTAATAATGCATTTTGATGATTCAAACATGACATGAAATTTTTTGTCACACAATTGACTAATACTAAGCAAATTATATTTCAAACCATTAACAAGATAAACATTAGAAATGAAAAGTGAATTGTTACTGACGGTTCCAAGGCCAATAACCTTTCCTTTATTGTTGTCTCCAAATTTAACCTTTCCACCATTATACTGCTTTAATTTGATGAATTGATGTGCATCTCCGGTTATGTGTCTTGAACACCTACTATATAAGTACCATGGGGTGCTCTTCCTCGTATCATATACGATGGGAACACACTAGATTTTGGTACCCAAACACCTTTGCGTCCGAGAAAGTTAGTATCATAAATATTTTTAACTACCTATTCTAGTTTACCCACTTTGGCCTTTTGTAAGACACATTTCCCAACCACATGAGACCTATTGCATTTTGAGCATCTACGATCATCATCTACCAATTTCTTATAACTCAACAAGTTCTCTCCATAACCTATGCCTCTTTTGTTGAGTGCACGTCATTACGCTCCTAACATCATGTCAAACATCTCTTTACCGTTAGTGAACTTATGCACCGTGCTAGTCGAGTCCTCTACTTGTTTGACTAAAGCATCTATCTCCTTTAGGACTTCATTCAAGCCACTTTGGAGATCATTAATGGTCTCATTTTGTGACTTTATTTCACTAATTGCTTTGGTCAAGCTTTTTTTGAGTTGTTTGGTCTTTTTGACCTCATTTTCCAACTCTTTCTTAAGCTCATCAATATTAGGAGCATCATCCAAATAATAAATATCATCAAAATTAAAATTGTTAGAATTTACCTCATTTTATGCCATGAGACAAAGTATTGCTTTTTAACTCTCCGATTCGGATTCAGAACTTGATGAGGATGAATCATTCAAAGTCACCTTGAAGCTCTTATTTCCTTTCTTCTTGTCCAACACCTTCTTGAACTTGCATTCTGTCTTGATGTGGCCCAGTTTGTCACACTTGAAGCATATGGTGTCACTTGACTTTCCTCCCTTGCTTCCACTTTTAAACTTTTTCTTATACCTGTCTTGCTTGTACATAGCCTTGTTAAGCTTTCTTGAAAGCATAACTACTTCCTCCTCAAGATCATTGTCACTAGATTTCTCATTTTCAATGATCTCCAATGATGCAACCGGGGAACTATTTTCCTTCAAAGCAATCTCTTTTCTTGAACTCTTTGTGCCGCCGCTCAATGCTTCCAATCTAGCCCGATCCTTAAATTCAAATTCATGGACCATTAGCTCTCCACACAAGGCATCAAATGTATAATCTCCAAGATTTTATACCGATTGGATAGCATACTTCTTTGCATCCCGTTCCTTAGGTAAACCTCTAAGAAACTTGTACACTGAGTTCTCTTGATCATAATGTTTGCCCAGGTTCTTCATCTCATTCAAGAGCTTAGTTAAGCGAATGATGGCGGTAGTAATGTTTTCATCGATGTCAACTATAAATGTTTCATAATGCTCCTCAAGAATTCTTAACTTCGTCTTCTTTACTTGAATAGTACCCTCATAATGTACTTTAAGTTTCTCCCATACTTCCTTAGCCGTATTACATGCACTCACTCGATTGAACTCATTTTCACTAAGTGCACACTAAGTGCACAAAACGAAAGATTCATGGCTTGATCATTGAAAAGCTCAATTCTTGTCTTCTCGGGAGTGTAGTGTTTTTTGACTTTGTTAGGTGGAGTGTAACCTTCAACGATAGACTCCCACATGTTTCTATCTTGTACTCATATATAGAACTTCATTCTCACTTTTCAATGAGCATCAAAGTAGGGAGGCCTAGTAGATAAAGTGCCTTCCCTAAGGCGAATGGAATCTAATGTTTGCATCATTGCAAATAAACACTCAAAAGTACGTTAGTAACACATTGGACAATAACTCACTCTGATACCAATTGAAACCACACCCAAGAGGGGGGTGAATTGGGTGAATCAAAAGGTTATCACCTTTTTAAAAATTTAAGAAAAAATCAATGATAATGCAAACACCAACAATAAATATATATGTTATGCTACAAAGAAGGTGGTAGAAGATATGGATATGAGACACGATATTTATAGTGGTTCGATCCCAATGATCTACATCCACTACCTAAATTTTCCGGTTAGGATTTTACAACCCCCACTTATATTATCAATAAGTGTTACAACCTAAGCCTACAAGCCTAGAATGCCTAAATACAAATTAGGACTTCTCACCTATTTTCCATAGAGTTTTTGCCTAGCCTCAATTAGGTCTTCCCTTGAATTAGATCCCTCTAAGTCTTACAATAAATATTACACAATTAAGTTAATGAATACAATGAAATGTGTCTTACAAAGTAAAACGATAATAAGTTCAACAACTTACAAGCCACATAAAGCCAAACCAATCCTATGCATGCAAGTATGAACACCAACTAATATGCAAATAAAATAAGTGAGTATATGCAATATTTAGTCAAGAAAACTGGCTAGACGATATTGATGAAGTATATGCGGTTTCAAAAACACATGAACAAGTGGTATGTGAAAATCCAGATAAAAATCGAAAACTTGTTCAAATAATTCTTAGGCTTAAATAGATCAAATATAAGTGTCAAACCCAAGACAAGTTGCTCAAGAATATAACAAATTATTTCCAAACAAAAACACTAACCAAATAATATAGATTAAGCTAAAAAAGTATAAGAAATCAAGAAACCTTACAACCCAAGTATGTATTCTAAAAAAATCTGATTTGTAGCACAAGTTGTAGGCTTTAGAACACCAACTTCAAGTTCCAAATGCAAGCCCTCAAAAGTTCCAAGTGAGTTTGTAAACAAAATTGACAAATTTTGGAGCAAACTTGGATTTTGGAGAGTATGTAAGTGTGGTGTATTTTGTGTTCTTGGTGGTTTTGGAACTTGATTAAACCATATATGTGCCCATATGACCGTTGCTAATGATCCAAGTGTCCTAAGTGATCCCCAAATTCAAATGGAAGGTAGATCAAAGCTTTAAAAAATCTATCAAAATACTGCACAACGCACTGGATAGGTGTCTAGCGTGCTGGGCAGTAACTTAGAAAAACTTTGCCTGCTTACTGCACAGCGCGCTGGCCAGAACGCCCAGTGCGTTGGGTGCAGGGGCTTGAAAATAATTTACTTGCTGGTTTTGTAAAACGACCCACTAGCAACACTACGACTCCACTAAACCTCTGAAATCACTTTATACATGTTTAGTAGGGTCCATAAAACATGTTTAGATATCCCGGATGATTTCATAAACCCCAAAAATTAAAAATCCAGATTTCATGAAAATATAGGGGTTTTTCTACAAATATTTTTAATGTCAATCCAAAAGTCGTCTAAACAATTGCCGGTGCATTCAAAAACAGTTCCGACAGTTTGTACACCTCAAATATATGCTTTAAAACTTGTTTGCATGATTTAAATCATTTTAAAAACTCGCAAAATTGAAAATCACAAAGTTCATGATTTTAAGTTCTTTAAAAGCCGAAGTACATGAAATGCATGATTGTAAGCTCTTTGGCTTTTAAGATGGGACCTATATACCTTACACGACTTGTACAACTTGTAGTATATGCTTTTCGGTTCTTGTGTCCTTGTATAAGCCGAATCTTGAACTTATCCGGTTTTATTTTGATGAGTAGACTTGAACTTGATATTCCTAACAAAGTTTGATAATCGGAAATACTAAACAAACTTGTTAGAATTATTTTACATTGTTTGTTGACATCAAAATCCCAGGTGGAGTGTATAGGAAAGACACTTGGTCTAACACAAACTTCACTTTCTTCTTCTCATTTTGGATTACAAGTTGTGCCTCCTTGCCTTTGTCATTTTTCTCCACTGTTAATGCATGACATTGATCTTGAGCCTTGCTACTTGAACCCTCCTTAGGGTTCACCAATGTATTGCTAGGAAACTGCCATTCTTGCGGAGAATTAAAGTGTTATGGCTAACTGTCCAATTTTTCTCTATAAGTTCTTAATGGATTGGTTCTTCTCATCCTCTATTCTTTTCAAAGTTTGTTTGAATCCATCCAGTTCCTTCTCACTTTTCTCATGGCACTCCCTATTGATTCTTCTCATCCTCTATTCTTTTCAAAGTGTTGTGGCTAACTATCCAATTTAGTGAAGTCAATTCCTCCCTCTGCCCAAATCTACCTTGCTGCACTTGTTGATCAAATCTTGGGGGTGGCTTCAATGCATTATTTAGGTTTTCATATGAGAGTTTTTGGTTGGTATACTATGGATAGTATTTTTGATGCACCATCACATTTTGCCCAAAATCATTCCCAAAGCTTTAATGCTCGTATATTTCACTTCCTCATACTTCAGAATTTGCGGGATTTGATCTCAAATTCACAACCAAAGTAAAATGATTCACATGTTGAGGACTATGCAGTTGTTGGTTCGATTGACCTATTTGAAGCTTAGCCATTTGGCTTGATAGGATGGACAATTGTTCCATGATGGTAGTGTGTGTGAATCAAATTCATACATGCCTGGTGCCTTCCTTGATGATTATTGCGCTCATGATTGGGAGAACCTATTAATAGACATCGTTTTCATAAGCTCAAATGCATCATTCTAATTTTTAGACAGCAGAGTACCTCCCTATGTCGCATTAACCGAGATTCTTGATTTAGATGTCATGCCATAATAGAATACTTGCAATGTAGCCCATTTCACAAAACCATGTCCCATACATTTTTATATTAACTCCTTCAATCTCTCCCATGTGTCACCAAGTGATTAAATCATCTTGCCTGAAAGAAGTGATTTCTTATTTTTGTTCAACAACTTTCACCGGTGGAACGAACTTTTGAAGAAACCTCTCATTGATATCGGCCCATGAAGTGAGACTCCCATGATTCAATCCTTGAAACCAATTCTTTGCTTTCTTCATAAGAGCGAATGGAAAAACCCCCATCCTAATGATCTCCTTAGGTGCACTGATTATATGGATCCTATCACATTTCTCAAGGAAGATCTCAACATGTTCAACAGGATCTTCATGTGTGAATCCATTAAACCAACTATTTTGTACCATGTTCATCAACTTCGGCTTCAACTCGAATGGCTGATTGTTATTTGGTAGCTACATCACACCATTGTAAGTCTCTTGTTTGCCCCCTTCGAAAACTATGATTGCCTTGACTTTCTGCCATCTTAGCTTTCTTTTGTTACTTTTTCGCCTTTTTTTTCTTTTTCTTATTTGCTTTTTATTTCAAACTTTGGAGAGTTAGATGGAGTTCAAGGTCATCAGGTACTAGCTCACTACTTTCTTCACTTTGCACAGACAAGGAAAACTTGAAATGAAGACAAAGAGAAGATCAAGTGCGTAGGGTTATTCAAATTAAACTAAGCTAAACTAAATTAAACTAAAGTAAACTAACAAAAGTACAGAAAATAAATTCCAAATAGAATATCCTAATCAAACTAAAATTAGCTATTGTCCCAAAAAACGACACCAAAAACTTGACAAGAGACTTAAGTATAAGGCTTAACACAAGTAATAGTATCACTAACTAGTGTTGGTATTGAGTTTGTCGCATCCATTGGGACATTCAAATGCTAATCTTAAGTCTAATTAAGAAATAAAGTTAGGAACTGAAATTTAGGTTTTATGAATTGAAATTGAACTAACTGATTTTACGGAATTTAAATTTAGTTTTAACTATGGAGAAGTAGTCCAAGGGAGTCAATTTCACCTTGGTTTTTTTCTTTTTTCTTTTTTCTTTTATCTTAAGGTTACTAATCCAAGTAAAGATAGGTGAATTTTTCTATAATTTCATCCTATGCGAAGGTCTCAGTGATAGAGATTCTAGTGTCGCACTAAGACTTTACCGGTTGGCGTGAATAGCATAAGTGCTACACCACATGAAATATCAAATTTGAACGTTTCCCTTATCAACGACCGTCAGTCGACGTGTCATATGTTCAAGGGTTATGTTTCCTATTTCTTGGTTGAAAACTCTATGGTCATAGGTGAGTTCGAACCCTAAGATCTAAACCTACTTGACCAACGCAAGTTTAGCATTACAAACAAGAAAAACACAAATTAATTGCGTAGACTGAAGAAAATCAAGAGGATTTACATTAAATTTGAAAGAAATTCAACCCGAGATGCATCGATCCCTAGGACAAAGAGTATTACCCCTTTATGGAGTTCAATCCAACATAAAACATGGAGAAAACTAAAGAAGATATGAACTCAAATCCCAAAATTTGAGAAGAATCACAAAGTTTGATCCACAAAAACCTAGCCTCCAAAGCTCCTCTACAAATGTCTCCAAAGCATAAGTTGTCTAAAACCTTATTCAATCATTTCTATTTATACCCTGGGGGGTATTTTGGTCTAAATATTATAGTAAAAATGACTTGCAGGTGGCACCTAGGCTGGGCGCTTAGGCGTCGAGGGTCTGCATCATTTAAGTCTTTTAGGTGCCTAGCTTAGGGTGACAGGCGCCTAAGTGTAGGGTTAAGCACCGAGCCTCAACCTCCATTTGATCTCCGAGGCGTCTGGGTAAGCTAGTTGGGCATCTAGGCACCAAGCTAGGCCTCAAGGCTCTGGTCTTCCTTCTTGTCATCCTCAGCTTCGTGCTCACTCATCGGTCCTCCAAAGTGATTCCAAACTCCTTTGATCACCTTCCTAACCTAACGATTACAAAATACCCCCAATTAGTATAAACTCACTCATTATTAACTTGATTTATTAGTAAATTACTAGTTAAAAGCTTATAATATATATATATATATATATATATATATATATACATGTTGCGCACTTTCGAGCTAGCTCTATGCTCTCGCGGGAATTTAATTAATGTAACAACTTATTTTGATTATCTAAAACAAATGGTACTTTACATATATGCTGGTTTAATTGGCTTTTATTCAATTATATTCTCAAGATAATTACTTAAGCAACAACTATTCTAAGATAACTTAAAAAGAAAATATATCCCAACACAACAATTATCTAATCACCCCCCCTGCGCCCCCAAACGCTGACGTCAATTTTAAGTCAACAATTATCTAACTACATGCTATCATAAAAAAAACTGCATGCTCTCAACCCATAACTTTACCGTCTTAAAAAAAACCATGATTTTACAACAAAAAAATAAAAATAAAACAATATTTGATATGATTAAAAAAATGTTAAAACATAAAAGTTCATGTTCCAATAGCAAAATTGATATTAGTGATTTTATGATAGTATAGAATAAAAATAAATATAGTCAATATTTATTATAACTATTTTTAATATGTATAAAGATTGACTACTTTTTAGGTAACAAATATACGTAAATAAATGAAAAACCAAATAAGTATGTAATTGGTTAAGTAAAAGATAATCAATTACAAGGTAAAAAGGACCAGTCAAGTGAAGGAGGAATCTTTCAACACTGATGCTTATTATATTTTTATGCCTTGGGAACCTTATTTACAACCATTGGATTCTAATCCAACACATTAATCTATAAGTCATAAATGTACAAAACATTTAATGCATAACACATTTTGAGAGGTTCCCACGGCATGGATATATATTTGGGCTCCACTGTAGAATTTATATATATATATATATATATAGGTAGTTCTACCATAGTGATTGAGAAAAATCACCATGGATGTTGATTTTAAATCTTGACCATTGAATTTAGATCCATTGGTGAATGTACCTTCTTGGAATTTGGTCACATATTTAAGAGTCATTGATATAACCTTTATATTCATCATTAGATTGGTCAAAATCTAAAATCACCATGATATATATATATATATATGCTTTCATGCTTCTCACATGCATTGCTCAATGCATCAGCACAAAACCACCAATTGGAAACTTCTAATTAGTTTGAACTTAATTCAAACACTTGAATTTGAGCCACAACCTTAACAAATCTTTACCTGGTGAAAACTCACCACCTTGCTCTTGCCACTCTACCCTTACGGGCCACCACTTTCAATGCTGAGAATGAATCTAGTCCAATCTCAATGCCGAGAATGAATCAAATCCAATCTAGTCTGCTTGGACTTATCACTAGAACCCACTTTTTGATCAATTTTTTAGGCTCAAACATTGCTTCATGTTTCCGCACTAAAATAAACAAGTTCTTTTTTTTTATCATACCTTTCATAACAATGAAGACTCCTGATATTTTCAATACTCAACCATTAGAAGTCCACTTTCCAATATCAAACTTCTCATATGCATTGCCCAATACGTGAACACATTAACAAAAATTGAAAACTTCTAATTAGTTTGACAACAATTCAAGCTCTTGGATTTGAGCCACCACCTTAATAGTTTCCTTGGTAGATAGTTACAACTATGATCAGTACTTAAGCCAACTTCTACATCGTTGATTCAGTGGCATCAAATTCACAGAGTCTAAAATTGTCAAAGTTGGAAGTTTCCAATTACAACATTAAGCATGCATTTTGGTGTCCTATATTGGTTCATACATGTAAATTATATAAGAGTCAAACTTGGCGTTCAAGTTTGAGTTGGACTTGAAGCATTGTCCTAAATCAATTACTATAAATATAGGAGTGTGGGCGCATGAGGCAAAGGGTTAGGTATGGTGTGTGCAAGTGGTTTGAGAGCCGGGAGCAATTGTGAGGGGTCGTACTTACGGGCGTGGCACACTAGTGTGGCACACTAGGCTGTAAGATTGAATCTTGTAGTTATGGTTTCTATTTGGAGTTTAGATAGTTTTTTTGTGTAGTAAATTATTGATATTGGAATACCTTGTTTCTTGTCTGTGGTTTTTTCCCTCTTCTTAGGTTTTTCATAGAACTTCGTGTGTTCTTATTTTCTCTGTGGTTTGTTTACCTATATGTGTATTCATGTGACTGTGGTCTTCAAACTTCTGCGGTGATTCGTCACAACATACTTTGTGTAGCTACACAGGCACTAGGCCTTACTTGAGCCCTTCCAGTGAATATGTCTAATTAAACTAAATTGTAAGTTAGAAAACTTTCACAGTACATAATTTAGTAAAGAGCTTTTGCACGGTATGCTTGGAAGACTTCCATAGTAGATAATATAGTAAAGAGCTTTTGCAAGGTGTGCTAAATCTTATTTGAAGACTCACATTTAGTAACCCAACCTATTTTTTAATCCTAATATAACACAACCAATTATAATTACATTTATTGTAGAAAACATTCAATGTAGTCAACATCAATTAATTTGAGATTTGAGATTTTATTGTTATTGTTGCAGAAAAAAATTCAGCACAAAACATTAATTTGTTCAGGATGATGTCATTTTGGCTTGATGAAAATGTTTGAAATCTTGTTATTATTATTATTATGCATGACAAGCATATTTTTTGGGTACAAATGACAAAAATAATACAACAAGTTATTGCAACTTCTTAAATTATTGAACCTTAATTTATATGAAAGGAAAATAACAAGTGACATACTTTTTTTTGATGGAGAATATATATGATTTTGTTGGAGATGCTGGGATAGTCCCACATCGACTACTTAAAAAGAAAAAAAACAAGGTTTATAAGTGTGGAGTGGATACTCCACCTTGCCTTGGCATTTTGGAGTGAACCTCATAAAATTAGTCACCACACACTCTCCACCTTGGATTGGGACCTATGTTATAAAAATTGAACATGGTATCAGAGCTGATGGTTGGCTTAATTGCCCATTGCTCAAGGGCCCTGTAGACATCTAACAAAATAGTTGATTGATGTATTACGGTCAAGTCCTAGTTGGTTAATAGGTAATAGTTAGTTTAGAGAGGTTGTTGGTTGGATATGTGTCAAGCAGTGGAGTTATTAAATTGTGTACATGGGTAGTAATAAATGAATGCAGTATTATAGTGGGTTTAGGGGTTAACGGTTAGTTAAGTAGTAGATTCATATAGATAGGTGCTTACAATTTGATATAAAATATAAATGAATCAATGTGATCAACTTATGGCAGTTTGCATGTTATATTTTTTATTTTTTTATTTTATTTTTTAAATCAATATGATACGTAAATTGCTACATAGATAGAGTCTTTTGGGTTGCACTCTTAGAAATAGAAACACCTATTTCAGTATGTATATAAATTATCACAACAACTTTATGTCAAATGTATATATAGATATAAAAAAAAATCACTTTACCACTTATATGAGATCAAAATGAATCAAAGACCAATATACTTTTTGATTTCACATAATCTAATTAAGACGAATCTTTCATCAACATATGGTTTTTGTTATAACAATATTCATCATTAATTCTACAATATGTGTCATATACGAATCTCCAAAATGTTCTTAATCATAGAATCAAGCAGAATGAATAAATATTTATGCTTTAATTGTATAGGTGAAGAAGAACATGAGAATCACAGAAGAAGGTGTTCGTGAGCTTGTCATAAATGGAGCAAGAAGTTTTGGCTTGGTGCATTAATATTTATAAGAACAAGACATTTAATCCTACTCGAATAAATTATCAATATCTGTCACCTTTGCCCTTACAGTGCCAGTATCGAGATTATCAAAATCAACTATCAAAAGTTCATGTATTGATAATCTATTGATAAACATTTGTACTTCTAATGAAACTTGTTTTGTTGGTGTTTTCGGCAACACTTGAATTTTAGAGATGTTACTCAAAAACTTGCATGCGCCAATTTTATTAGTTCATCAATTACTATGGTAGGTTATCGATTTTGTTTATCTTGAAATCTCACACCATATTTTGTGGTAGGAATTAAAAGAAACTAATTTGTTGATCCTTTCTTTAATTAATTATATCTTCACAAACAAACTAGAACTTATGCTTCGAAGTACCATCAACATTATCCAGAAGTTTCACTATAGTCATTTGCAGAAAATATATCATTTGCTCATTAGTGACAGGATGATAAAATGCAGTAATCAAGCTTACTTTAAAGTCTCTTGTAGAAATAAAACCTCTCTCTATTTGCAATAGCTTGTATATCTATCTGCACTTGATTTTTATGAATGATCATATGAATCAAAGTTTCCTGCAATAATACATACAAATATTTAAATAAGAATACATAAATAAAAACTTGTATAGTCAAAATGAATACTAGTTTGATTAAGAGAAAGTAATTACTACTGGATGTATAATAAAAAAGA
Organism: Stephania japonica; assembly: GCA_039657345.1. Lineage (NCBI taxonomy): Eukaryota > Viridiplantae > Streptophyta > Magnoliopsida > Ranunculales > Menispermaceae > Stephania > Stephania japonica. Next base: position 43,433,610 of record CM077559.1, read on the forward strand.
GAGGAAGTGAGTATATACTTACGTCTTCATCGCTTAGCATCAAGTCCAAGCTGAGTAGAGACATTATCTATATTCATCGACTCCCAAATCCTACATACTCTTACCCATATGTTGCAATCGACTTTTGATGGATTGAGCACAATGATTCTTATGTAGATTGTCACTATATATATGATTTGAATCAGCTAGTGTGCTTAGGCAAATGATCGAGTTTCACGTCCAATAGTTTTTTTTTTAACTTCAACGAGAGCTGAACCCAAGACATCACAAACTTTACCTTTAGACAAGTGATGCTTCATCTATATCACTAGAGATGCTTTAGCAGTGACCAATAGTATTTATAGATTAGAAATGATGGAATACATAAATTTGAAATGATAGATTAATTAAGTTGTGTAGTGTAACGGTATAAATGTTGCAATTAAAATAATGAAATACACAATTTTGAAACATTGAAATGGTAGATTAACTAAGGTAGGTTATGAGATTTGAAATTTTTCATTAGTGTATTTCATTATGTATTTGATTGTGGAAAAAAATCAAAGTTTAATTATGGGTTATGAGCAAATTTCTATTATTTAATGGGCAATATATTTTAATTGGTGACAATATCAAGTGGGTCGCACTTGATAATATTTGTTTTTGAATAAATATCAAGAATTTAACGAATAAATTGAAAAGATTGAATTGTATATATGAGTCAAATGACATCCCGATTTAAATAGAAACATTTCTTGCATTTTAAAATGAAATATCAATCAACGCTAAAATCTCCTCGAGATTTTAAATATTTCTTTAATTAAAAATTAGTCAAATCTCTCCAAAAGGCGTGAACTATGTTCGCATTTCTGGTGATTCCTAAGCCCTAGTTTTTCTTTCTCTAGTTCTTTCTTTCTTTCTTTTGTAAGGTGTTATATGCCTTTTATTAACAACATCAACAATAACGGGGGAATGAAACCCATCTTACATCTTCCATAAGAAGGAACGTAATCTCTACCGGACTGGAATTTAAAACATAACAACCTTAATTAAAACTCCTCACATAATTAGCCATCCAATCAGTCGCCTTATTACCTTCTCGATGAGAATGTTGGACAATAACTTCCCACTCTCGATCGATGAACTGAAGGATTGTACCCAACAAGCTCCAATGTCTATTCCGCATAGCCTTCCTTCAGAGGTTTCGGCTTTGTTAGTCCAAAACCCACGGCCAACTATAATGAACAAAAAAACTTCTAAAGCCTTGAAAAATACATGAAAATGGACAAAAAAATAGTGGGGTTTGCTGAGAATCACTTAACATTTTTGATTTCAAAGAAAACTTTGTACCCAAAATGAAAGATTTAAGCCTTAAATCGAAGCCCTAAGCACGAAAAATAAATTCACAAACAAAACGACTCAAAAAGAAAAAATATCGAAAAAAAACTTCAAAATCGACACTAAAAGAGATGATGAACGCACCCACGATGTCGAATCCATGTGGTTTAGCTCGGATTTCATCGGATTTGACCAGTTTTTGGTGAATGCAATTTGAGAGAGGCGACTGGGGTATGGGTTGAGTGGGGTATGGTGAGTAAAAATCCTTTTATATGGAGGGGTAATTAGGTAATTTCACAAACTGGGGTATGTTTAGCATTTAGTGGGGTATGGTGAGTAAAAATCTTTTTATATGTAAGGGTAGTTGGATAATTTCACAAAACTGAGGTATGTTTAGCAATTAGTGGGGTCTGTTTAGCCGTTCCCTTAGACAAATGTGTCAAAAATTTTTTGGATTATTTGGCGTCGTGGGCATTTTGCCCAAAGCGCCACCCACGATGTGTATCTGGGTAGTGAGTTGCCTAGTTACATCGTTGGTGGCGCCGCCAATGGCAACGCCAAATGCAGGGCGACTGTTTCGGGGTTTTTTCGACACCCCCTGCTTCGTCGCCACGATCCGAACTCGTTCCATCATCCTATAGTTCTCCAAATCAACCATTGGCTATGGTCAAACCTCGACCAAATTGATAAGCCTGACGAATCTCGTCAAAAACACCGATAAAACTATTAAAACTACAAAATCTTCAACACCACCAACTAAGTCCACAAGAGTTGCTCAAAACCTTTCTCAAAACCATAACAACTCTACCAAAACCAGTGAGCTCGCCTCGTTATCTAAAAATTAAAGAATGAAGAGGAGAACATGGATCTAACCTTAGATTTTTTACTTCCTATCCATTTGCTACTCAATATCACCACTAAAAGTCACAAAAATCATCATACTTACTCACAATCTTTGGATTACTTTTTTGAGGAGAGAGAAAAGGTGTTGAAGAAGCATATAAACCTTGCTTTTATAATCCCAATTTCATCAAGTGTGATGTGTCCATCCTAAGGCCTCTCCAATGGCCAAGATGTGGGTAACCTCTCTGACTGACCATCTGTCTAAGGATGGTATGCTGTACTAAACTGTAATCTCGTGCCAAACTGCTCCTGCATGCTTTCCGATAGCTTAGACGTCAATTTGGGATCTCTGTTGAATACAATAAATAACTGTACTCCTTGAAGCCTAATGATTTCTCTCTCTCAAAGATAATGCTCAGCAGTGGGAAGAAATATCTCATAGAATCGAAATAAATTGCACTGACTTCATCAACTTGTCAATCACTACCCAAAATGCATCGTGTCTCCTCGATGTCTGCAGTTGGCCATTGACAAAGCCCATAGTCATATGCTCCCATTTTCACTATGGAATGGACAATGATTGTAGCAACCCGGCTTGTCTCCTGTGCTCAGCATTCACCTGTTGGCCTATATGACAACTCCTAATGTAATTACCCACGTCATCGTTCATCCCTGGCCACCAAAATATTGTTGCAAATTATGATACATCTTGGTCCAACTAGGATGAATAGTATACTACGATTAGTGTGCGACCTCCATAATGTTATCCCCTGTATCGCAGGTATCCACAACCTATCCCTATGCCTCACAGACCCGTCTAATGACACAGACCAATCAGTCCCGAACCTTGAGCCAGCCAGCTGAACCGCTCATATAGCATGTCAACCCCTTGAAACTCAGCAACCCACTCTAGAGACAAAATGGAAACTCTCATTTGACAACAAATTTATGGATCAACAATAGTCTATATCACATACATAACTAACACTGCCTTTAAAATCTTGTGCTAATGTGTCATATGCTGCAAAACTGACTAGCTATCAATGTCGCTCCAACTTAACACATCAGCTACAATATTCTCCTTGCCCAGATGGTACTCAATCGCGAAGTCATAGTCCTTTAGTAACTCAAGCCATATCCTTTGTCACATGTTTAAATCCTACTGAGTCAACAGATAACTCAGGCTCTGATGATCAGTAAACAATACAAACTTCTCTCCATAAAGATAATGCCTTCAAGCCTTTAGTGAGAACACGACTAATGCAAGCTCTAAGTCGTGCATTGGATTAGGGGTGCACATGGATTGCACTAATCCGCGGATCCAGTCCAATTCAGACCAATCATTACTAATCGGATCAGTTTTTTTATCCATTAGACTGGATTGGACTAAAAAATCACTAATCCGGCTGGACTGGATCGGATTTCGGATTTCACATTTAAAAATCGTGGATCCAATCCAATCCAATCCGTTTATTACATCAACACAAATACATATATCATCATATGTGCTATAGTATCTCGAAAAGCATCAACTATAATCTATATAGTATCTCAAATACTTTGCTTGTTCTTACCTCTTTTATTATACTTTAGATATTTTTGTGGGTTGTATGTTACAATGTGCACCTTTTTGTGCTTCTATTTGGGTATATGGTGGAGTTCGTGGATGACATTTTTATTTATGTAGGAACTTGCATTTTGAAGGTTCTTGTGATGACAAATTTATAAGAAATATATTATATATAAATTTGTGGGATTTACATTGTAAATTTGTCATTTATGATATGTATAATTTTTGTAATTCATTTGACTAAGTTTAATTTCATGAATCGTTGGATGAGAAAATGTCAATCCGTGAAACTTGATCTAGTCCGATCCTCATTTTGCAAATTGGATTGAGTTGAATTGATGAATTATTTTGACTGGACTAGATTGCAATTTTTCAATCCGCAATAATTAGATTGGATCACGGATTGACCATAATTGGACTGGATCCAATCCATGTGCACCCCTACATTGGATAATTACCCTCGTGGGCTCTCAAACATCAAGATAAATACGCCACTAGGTGTCCATCCTACATCAGCATGCATCCTAACCCAGAACTTGAAGCATTAGTATAAACTGAAAAGCCTCTCCCTACTTCTTGCAACGCTTACACCATTGCGGAAGTCAGCTTCCTCCTCAGTTCCCAAAATGCTTCCTCATAGTCCTCTGACCAATCAAATCTAGCATCTTTCTTGGTCAACCTAGTCATCGGCGCTGCAGTCGATAAAAAATCCTACACAAATTGCTAGTAATATCCTACCAATCCCAAGAAACTTCAAAAGTCTGAAACAGACTCAGGTATCCTCCAGTCAATGATCACCCGAATCTCATCACCATCTATGGACACTATATGATCACTAATGACATGTCCGAGGAACTTCACTTCACTCAACCTAAAACTGCACTTATTGAACTTAGTATACAACTTATGTTCTCTTAATGTCGTCAAAACCTCTCTGAGATGTCTCTCATGCTCCACATGAGTCTTTTTGTATATCAAGATGTCGTTGATGAAAACAATGACATATCGATCCAGGAATGGTCTCAAGACCATATGCATTAAATCCATGAATATCGTTGGTGCATTAGTAAACCCAAACGACATGACTGTGAACTCAAATAACCTGTACCTCATACTTAAAGTGGCATTCTCAATGTCATCTTCTAGAATCCTCTACTGATGGTACCACAAACGTAAATCAATCTTCGAGAAGAACTTGGCTTATGCCAACTGGTCAAATAATTCATCGATCCTATGAAATGGGCAACGGTTTCTAATCATCACCTGATTCAACTTCCTGTAATCCATGTACATCCTCTTAGTACCATCCTTCTTAAAAAAAGGACTAGAGCTCCCCAAGCAGACGTACTAAGGTGAATCAAACTCTTCTGCAACAACTCCTCTAACTGAGACCTCAATTCCTCCTGCTCTGAAGCATACATCATGTATGTATATTGGTTGTGTCCTCGGTATCAACTCAATAATGAACTCAATTGCTCGAGGTGGTGGTAAGCCTGACAAATCAGGAAATACATCAAGAAACTCACAAACAACTGGGACATCTTCGACTCTGATCACTATCCTCGGCTCCAACTCAACAATAACAATAAATGTCTCCATCTCTTGAGTTGTTGCTAATCTGCCTCTAGTGATCGGTAAAGCCGTTAGAACTCTGAAAAATGAAAACCCTAGAATCTCCTCAATATCAAATGAAACAGTCTTACTAAAACAATCTAGCAATGTATGGTATGCTAACAACCAATCCATGCCAAGTGATGCATCAAACACCAGGTACTCTAAAACTTGTAAGTCACCGACAACTAATGTCCCGCAACCTCAACCATACAATCCTGACATATTCGGTTAGGGTATATCTTATCCCTATCAGCTATATTGAGGACAAGATGCGTGTTTAAGATCTATAGCATCATGCAATAAAAGATAAAGTACTACCATAATCAATCACCACATGCATAGGGGTACCACAAATAGATAACTTACCCTCAACAAGATATCTGGTCGCCTCCCTATCTAACTGTGCGATCGCATATGCAACTGCGTGGGCCCTATCTTTGGCCCGATCTGGATGTGGTTGTGGCGATGGTCTCGTACATTGTGCCTTTAGATGCTAAGTTAGATGGCAACGAAAGAAACGACGTCTATCTTGCCCTTCATACGATTTGACAGCCTATCCCTGACTCTGACCCTATCCCCTTTGACCTTTGTCACGGCTTCCCTAGTCCATGTCCTATCGATAATGTTATCTAGGCTGCTTAGTAGGTGCAGGGGTAACAACTTGTACTACCTAGCGATCATCATATCTCATCTGACCATCTTGTCGATCCCTTTTGCCTCAATAACCCTAATATGAATGACAATCATCTCTGCAAGCACGCAGCCCCTGTCCCTGTCGGCCCTGTTGGTTCCTCTACCTTTTCGGCCTCTACTCTAGCTAAGAACTCTGACCAGACTAAGCTTGATACACCGAGGGCTCAAGTCGACTAGATCTCTGCAAAAAATACGTCTCGTAAGTGAAAGCTCGATCATAAATGTTCTGCAAAGGGTGAGCTCCATTAGACACAATGATACCTACAATCATTTCATTCAATCTCCGGACAAAGTAGTAGATCAGGAATGTATTTGTCCCTGTCGCATCCATGGCATACTGGGGCAAATATCTCTCCATATATTATAAAATCGACATGTAGCCCTGCCTCAGGGCTAGAAACTCCTCCCTCGGCCTAAGTTGAACCTCCATATGCACGTACTCATCATAGAAAAAATGTCAGAACTCGGCTCATGTATCCGGATCTGGATGAGTATCTGAATACGTAGTCCATCAGACCGTTGCCTCTTCTCTTAGACAAAACTTGGAGAGTCGCGCTTGGTCTACCTCCTCCACCTTTAGCAGCTTGTGTAGCCGTTGATGAGACAGTAACCACCTCCCAACTAACTCTGGGTGGCTAACTACTTTGAAATAGCCAGGGTTAAACCTCATAAAATTCTTAACCCTCTTATCTTTAGCCGACATAACACTACTAGACGTAGAGCAATCATCGGCTGCTCAGTCATAGCAGGAGTAATAACTATCATCTTTATAGGCAGCACAACTGGTACAGTCCCCTCAAATAGTGTTTTTAAAATTGTCGCCTCTGCTATGATGGATGCTACGACTATCGAAATGGTTAGTGCAGCCAATACAGTAGTTGGTGTTGATATCGTGGCCACTTGAACTCTGATCATATCCATAAATTGTGTAAACTATGCTTACTGGAACGCAAATCGGTCATCAATGCTCTACGATAGAGACTTCATATTGAGAGTATCCCTAGTCGAGTCACTCATATCACCAATTTCAGGCTGGGTAGTAGGAGATTATCTGTCCATCAGAATCTGCATCGAAAATGTGCACCGATCAACTTCAGTGTATATACGCGTACTATTTGTTCTATTCAATTAAAACATTACATGTATGTAACCCTAACACTACCCGCCTCACAATCACTTCCCAACTAGAGTTCTAAGGAAATATCATCGGGTTTCCATATCTAAGCTTTATCTATTAAATACTATGCTCGTTCATTAAACTTTTCAAGGTTCATTCGAACCTCGCTTTAATACCAACTGTAGCGGCCCTAAAATTTGAGGTCGCCACGTCATGCGTCGCATGCCCACAACCTTGCCTAATCATCGTCCTTGCTATGTCCCACTCGCACCACATTACATTAACCTTAAATTATGTTTAACTTATATCATTTTCATTTCAAAGTTTAACCAATGGACTCAAGTCATCGTATAAGAAAATCAAAATTTTTCATCAATAACAATGGAAGACTTATTAGACATGACTAAACATGTAAATAAGCAAATTCATGTCATAAGAGCATTAACCTAATATGGAAAACCCATAATAAATGTACAATGTATAAACGATAATCAAACCTCAAAATGTAAAATATAAATGTACTGGTGTCTTACAATGTTTCCTAATCCCAACTGAAAACAAAATATCAAAAGCAAACATACGAGTCAGTCCACGAAGGTAGGCAGCCACAATCAATCTGCTAGCTTCCATTTGCCCCTACTCATACTAGGGTCTACACTCAATCATCACAATAAAACAGATGACGAGTCCAGAGTGAGTAATCTCAAGGAACTTCACTGAGTAATTACATAGCTAAATAAAGGAATTCATAAAGACTATTAAATAAAAATGTGGAATGTAACCAGATAATTGTAAATTGATCATCTCATGAATATAAAATAGTGAAGCTCAAATGTGGTGTAGGATCCCGGTCAAACTAGAACCATACTTCGAATTTTCCCAGGCACTGCCAGTGAGTAAACTCAAACACCATTAAAGTCCCTGATCCTTTCGATGGTCAGCATAGACCATGGTGCACCGACATATGTATGGTAACAATAGCTTGGGTCAACATCACTGAGTACCTCTAAATACATATATTATGGTCTAGTGTGCCAAAAGCACGCAACAAAATAAACCACTGCGGGAGTAAACTCAACCAACCGTATAAAATAGTAACACGAAAATGAGAATATTGAATAAATGGAAATGGAACCAATAAAGAAATAAGTAAACACTCAAGTGAATTTCAATTGGGTTACTACACACCTCAAACCGCTATCCAAATACATCTACATCATTTCTTTCACGCCTTGCAATGCACATCCAATACCCATCAATAATATACGAAATCCCTAGTTTCTGAATAATTAATCAATTCCTCAAAACATGGAAATCCCAATTCAAATTTATATGTCAGTTCTACCATTTGTAATTCACTTCATACTTGGTGGTGATCCCCGGGATAGGCCCACAATAGGTTGAGACAATTAGACAATTATGTCTAATTAATTTAATTTATTCTGAACTATTTGATGTCGAGGGTGGCGTTGTGGGCATTTTGCCCAAAGCATTACCCACGATGCATATCTAGGCAACGAGTTGCCTAGTTACGTTGTGGCTGGCGCTATGGGCCTTATGTCCACGGTGTCACTAGCAGCGCCAGATGGGCAGGGCAGCTATTTCGGGGTTTTTGGGTTCCCCAAACTCCATCACCGTGATCTGACCCCGTTCTCTCCTCCTATAGTTCTCCAAATCAACCATTGGATATCGTAAGCCTTGATAAACCTCGACCAAATCAATAAGCCCGATGAATCTCGTCAAAAACACCGATAAAACTTCAAAAACTACAAAACCTTTAAAACCATCAACTAAATCCACAAGAGTTGCTCAAAACCATTCTCAAAACTATAGAAACTCTACCAAAACTAGTGAGCTCATCTCGCTCTCCAAAACTTACGTCAAAACCCGCAAAACCATAACCAAAAGTTAAATAACGAAGAGGGGAACGTGGATCTAACCTTAGATTTTCGATTTCCTAGCCAATTGCTCATCCAAATCACCACTAAAAGTTACAAAAACCTCACACTTACTCACAATTTTTGGATTGCTTCTTTGAGGAGAGAAAAAAGGTGATGAAAAAACATCTAAACCTTGTTTCTCCCAGGTTCATAAAGTGTAAGGTGTCCATCCCAAGGCCTCTCCAATGGCCAAGATTTGGTAAAATAGTCAACTTATTGTGACTTACGTGTGTGACTTGGTCTCTTGGACTTATCCTTTCTAAAGCAACAATTATTGGTTTCCCTGGCAACCTAATACCCAACCCGCACCGTAACTCGCATCATTTGCGTATTATCGTGCCACTAAATGACTAAACACAGATTTATATTAATTATTTAACACATTTTATTTGTTTATTATGTGTGTACTATTCCCCGACCTGGTGTACCTGTAATTCGCCTGCTCGGTACTAGCGTCTAATGCTTTTTGAGGAAAATACGTGTCACAATATCTCGTTTGATAACAACAATATAAATACACACATGCAATGTAAATTAACATAATCAAATATACACAATGCAAATTAGGCAAAACATCATACACAATCAACTATTTACCTAGTCAGGCATGCCCTAGCCTATCAGCGGTGTCCACGAGGTTCTGAGTTGGCATCCACATCTGGAAATATGTAATAATTACGACATAATTAAAATTGGGCCGTTACATAAATAAACTAAATACATGCATGATATTGTATCAATTCCTAATGAGATGAGAGATAGAAGAATGAATGGAAAAGAAATGGAATATGAGAGAAATAAAAGAATAAGGGATATAAAACACCACCATTACCATCCTTCAATTGCATATAACCATATATAATTGACAAATTTTAAAAAATTTAAACCATCTCACTTGCTGTCTTTTACAAAAATACTCATCTAACTCAATCCACAAACCCTAAAGTACCCTTAAACTTATTCCAAACCTTGTCCTCAATGTTTGAAATAAGCCATGGAATCCATACAACAAAAATAGATAAGAGTGGTGAAAAAGATCAACATGCAAAAATTTATAAGATGATACAAAGTTACGCAATTGTGGTGTTTTTTCCAAACACAAGTAAAAAAACCTAATTAAGAAATCTGGGTATCCACTCATGCCATACTGTGGTCTCCTCTAGTCTGCCACTTTGGTGAAATGTCACCCGAAAAATGGCTATATCTTTGCAAGAAAAAGAAGAGCAATAGGAAGTTAATGTATCTAAGATAAAAGTAACGAAAGAAATAAAGGAATAAAATAAGGTAAATCAAAATTTGAGCTGCCTTTTAATAGCGCCTTTGGTTAAAGTCATTGGCTCGACTCAGTCGGATCACTCATAAGTCAGTTTACTCTGTATCCGCCAATGGCTAGCTATCAATTTCATGTTGAAGGAAATCTTCATAAAACAGCTTCAACTAGTGACCGTTCACTTTGAACACCTTCCCTAGAAAACTCTGGATGTCAATTGCATCATGATCGTAAACTTTAGTAATTACAAAAGATCTGATCCACCTCAATTTCCCTAGAAACAATTTAAGATGAGAATGAAAAAAATAAGACTTTCAGGCCCACTCGAAAGGATTTCCATAAGAGGTTGTGGTTATGGAATGCTTTGATCTTTTTTTTGTAGATCCACACATTTTCATATGTCTCGTTCCTTAGTTCCCTCCAACTCTTGGAGGTCCAAGCTCTTCTCTTTACCAGTACAACCAAGACTCATGTTTAGGTGTTTGACAACTTAGTAAGATTTATGTTCTAGCTTGATTGGTAGGTGGTACGCTTTGCCACGGACCAACTGATGTGTGTCAATCGCAAGTGTAATGGTTCAATCATAGTACTAGTGTGATCAACTAAGGTTGATTCCGGATATCGTTCCTTTGGGAAAGATGTATATGGATACAAATACGTAGTAAAACTCACTATGTTTTTAATTTGTTTAAACTAGAAACTAAAACTAATCTACCAAAGCAATGTAAATTGGTTGTGTTCTTATATTAGAGAAAACTCTTAGTTCACAACTTCACCTAGGTAATGAAATACTATGCCTTAAATCTAACTTCCTTCATTTTTCTTATGTGAGCGTAATGTATAATTAAAATAGACAGATTTCCTTAATATTCACTTTAGCCCATTGTTGTGGTGAGAAAGATTCTAATGTGCAAACTTGAACTCCAACTATCGGTGTGAATAACGTAAGTCTCATAAAGCATTAAGTACCAAATCTTTAGATTCATAAACACTTAAGTTTACTATTCATTTTTTCATAATCAACAACTATCTATCGGTATTATATGTTTCATAGTTTCATTGTTCAATTCCAGTTTAAAAGCTCCACGACCATGGTTACTTATAATACCCCTAATCAACAAACATGTGATTAAGATGTTCATAGCATTAAACGTATAATCAATACAAATTCTAACCATTACACATCTAAAACATTATAATCATTACTTTGCAAAGCATTCATACCATAGGATCTATTGATCCCTAAGATAAATAGACTCGCTAATCATCATCAAAAACACCCAAATCATGGAATTCATTATAATCAAATATAGAATAAAATATAGCTTAAATTAAATCAAGAAACAATATTGAATCACCAAACTTAGAGTCTTCAATGTATTCTCGTTCAATCTTTCTCTATAAACTCCCATAACTCTTCTTGAAAAACCTAAAACTAGGGTTTGTATCATATTCTATGAAAAAGTATGTTGGTCTCTCTGTTAACCATGTCCTAGTACCTATTTATATTCTTAAACCTACTAAAAGTACAATTAGAAACTCTAAATAACAATTCCAAATGAATTATAAGCAAAACTTTCTAATTTCATGTCTTGACATTATCTATAACTGGGTTGGCACAACCTGTGTTAGTAACGGCATAGTCACATCGTCAGTTCTCTTCTCATTTTCTCCTTTCTGTGCACTTAATGTTCGGCTGGCATACCTGTGTTGAGTCATGATGTCATGACTGCGCCACCTCTAATGTTCCTCTTCTTCAAGCTGTCTGTTCATATCCTTGCTGTCTGTGTATTCCTTAAGACGTGAATGTTCTGAACATGGTTTTAACTCTGCTTTTTTGTTTTTTCTCTTATGTTCTTCATGAAATCCTTCCTTTGGCTTGTTTATATGTTGTAGACCTGAAAACACATAAATACCATCAATTAGAGCTAATTTTAGGATATTTAGACCAATTATGCAACTAAATTAGTCTTATATACAAGTCTATTTATGGACTTATCACCAACTGATACGAAGACATTCCAATTGGCATTTTAAACGTCGTACGGTAAGCCCAAATAGTGTCCTCTAGGCATGTGCTATAATATTTTCTCAACAAGTAAATAGATTTTTCAAGATAGACTTAATTTCCCTGTTTGAGACCTCTACCTGTCCACTCATCTTTGGATGATATATTATGGATATTCGGTGAGTGATATTATACTTCCTCAACAAGCTCTCAATAGTGCAGTTACAGAAATGTGTGCGTTAATTACTGATTAGGGCTCGAGGGGTACCAAATGTTGTGAAAATCCTCGATTTAAGGAAGTCACATACCACTTTAGAATTGTTCCAGTGGGTGGCTTAAGCCTCTACCCATTTTCACTCGTAATCTACTACAAGTAACATGAAAATAAATCTATGCGACAATGAGAACGGTCCCATGAAATCAATTCCCTAAATGTCAAAGATCTCACAAACGAGAATAGTGGTGACTGGCATTTGGTCCTTGTAACTCAAATTATTGGTTTGCTGACAGCAAAGACAAGAAATGGTGAATATTTATGAATCATGAAAAATAGTGGGCCAGTAAAAAAGGCATTCCTAAACATTTTGTGAGGCCCCAACTGTTTGTCTCAGACGTAGGTGTGACAAAAAGCAAGAATTGAGTGACTCTCGATAAGAGAGATACACTGCCAGATAATCTAGTGTGAACAAAACTTCCACAAGTCCGGATGTCCCAAACATAGTTCTTGGAGTCGCTACGAACTTTGTTCTTTTGAGCTTTCAAAAGATGAAAGGATAATAGACTTGCGGTGAGATAGTTCACCAAATCAGCATACTAAGGAAACACTTCAGAGATAGCTAAGATATGTTAATCTGGAAATGCATCCTGCAATGGGGCTAGACTTTCACCACTCTCAATGCGACTAAGGTCGTTTGCGACTAAATTCTCTGCACCACCTTTATCTTTAATTGTGATATCAAACTCCTAATGTATTAGTATCCATCTGATGAAATGTGGTTTAGCATCATTTTTTCTTCATAACATATTTCAGTGCAGCGTAATCGGAGTAAATAATCACTTTAGTAGTAAGGAGATAAGGCCAGAACTTCTTGATAGTGAAAACAACGGCAAGGAGCTCTTTCTTAGTCATGGTGTAGTTCACCAGTGCGTTGTCCAAAGTTCAAAAAGCATAGTAAATCACATGAGACACTCTCCTAACTCTTTGCCCAAGCACAACACCAACAACAAGGTTCTTTGCATTGCACATTATCTCAAATGGTAGTTCCCAATTTAGAGCTTGGATAATTAGAGTAGAAGTAAGTGAGACTTTGAGTGCATCAAACATACTCTTCCATGCCTTATCAAACACAGAAGGTGCATGTAACGACCCATTACCTTAAATACATGATTAGTGTTAATCTGAATCCTAATTAACCTGAGTTACGCTCGTGGTTAAGCCTAATTAGTTACGATTAGTTTGTGTGTGTGTATTGATTTGCGTGCCTGATTGTGTTTGTATGGATTGTAATATTAATTATAAATGAATAATTGGAGAAATAAGGGAATGCCTCATACCAAGAAAGAGCGTTCACGCCCGAGTATGCTCGTTGGCATGTATTAATTATTAGTTACAATTATAAATGCTTGTGTTTGCTGGATAGCATTTACGCCCGATTATGCACGTAATTATAGGTGTATTGATATATATATATATATAAATATATATATATATATTGTTGAGTATATATAGATATATAATTAAAGAGAAGTAATTAATAAATGGTGGGACATTAGACACCGTGAATGAGTAACAAGTGGACCCACGGGAGTCGTGAGTATGGGTGCACACCGAGTAAACTCGATGGCATGCACAAGAATCAAGTAAAAACTCGCTAAAATTGGCATGGCCCTAGCACGTTGGCTAATCTGAAAAAGATAAGTTTTGAGTGAAGCTTGAAATGACGTGATGTGTTACTCAAGGTAGTTAATTATTTGAATAATCACTACAGCCGTCTTACCTCTCGTTAAAATGGGAGTGAAGAGAATGAAAGAAAGAGAGAAGAGAGAGATCAGAGAACTGATAGGAGAGGGAGGAGAAAGTGAGAAGGAGAGCTCAAGGACGTCGAGATGGTAGTGCACAAGGTGAGTGTTGTTGTGTTATTGTTGTTGGTTTCGTTAATGTTAGGTTATAGTTTCAGTTGGGGTTGATGTGAGGATGGGTTAGTATTGTTACCATGCATTGATGTTGTAAGTCCTCGTGTAAGGCCTTCTATGAGGTTGCAGAATGTTTAGACATCGTTTGGGTCATTTTTGGTGATGTCGATGGTCTGCTAGAATTACAGAACTCAGTTGACCAGTTTGCTAGGTGATATGAGCAAACAGTGACTAGAACAATTGGGCAGTGCGCTGCGCACTGGCCCTAATGCATTGACCAGTGCGAACAGTGGATAAACTGTTTTAGATTAAGTGGTTTGGTGTAAGCTTCGGGTCTGGTTTAAGGGTTTAATCTAGAATTCAATAGACTCGAATTGATACAAATGGGTATGACATAGGTGTTCAGGCATTGAGAAACGTGATAGAACCCCAAAAAGCTAGGAAAACCCAAGGAAAGACATAGAAAAGCTCAAAATAGTAAGTGAGACTCGTATCTTTTATCAATTATGCAATGTAAAATAGTATTATTAGAGCATCTAGTGTTATGAACTGGGAATGGAGCAATGTACCGTGATTTGACTATTTTTACTAAATGTTTTAAACTAAAAAAATTGAATTCGAGAAGAGATTCAGTGGGACGTATCGGCTTGGGTTGGATTATGTGTTGGAGGGGATCTACCAACACTAAGCTCCAGTGACCTGAATTATTTCGATTGATGCTTGCACGTTTGAGCGCGTCGCTACATCAGGCCTGGATATACCACAAAATCACATGTCCAATAAGGGTATGAGTTCTGTGAATCACAATCCTTGATGACGGGAGTGTACAGCTCTCTTATCTAAAATCCAAATCAAAAATGTAAATCACAGGTATAGTTGCAATTAATCAAGGAACTTGCATCTGTTTATGTATTGTTTATATTATTTCAAATGCTCCCTTAGATATGCATTGGATTCATGTTGTTATACATATTCCTTAATATTAATTGATAGTTGATGGATTTTATGAAAGTCACTTACAGACCATGTTGGAGCTCACCCATCTGAACATTTCAAGGTAGTGGGCGTGCGTTTGGGCCCAAAAAAGGAAATGATTAGGAGTTTAATATCTTCTCTGTGTTGTATTGATGATTCCCTGTTGTTAGCATATATTGTATTGAATTATGATTTTCTAATAATTATGGTGGGAATACAAGTTAATATCGAGGTTGTATCGGTTTTGTATATTTTGAATATTATTGAAACAGTTTTAATTTTCGCTGCGTATTGTTTTAATTGTTTAATCGATATCAAGATATACAAGTTATTGCCAGGAATAGGTGAAAGGTTGTTGGCTATAATTAGGTCCGATCTGGTTTACCGGGACTTAATTAGGGTTTCAGACCGAGTATTGCCATAATTGGGTTAGTGGATGCTACAGAGTGTATCAGAGCCTAGCTTGTAAATATTGGCATTATTATTCCACTGATAAATCAATGGAATAACTCTGATACAGTTTAATATTAGAAATTGAGTTTATCACTTTCAAATTGGTTTTGAATTGTGTGATAATTCTAACACAATTTGGATTTGGAGCCTTAAGTCATTACCTGTATACTAAGTGGAAGTTTAGGTTAACTGACTTGGAGATTGGTTCTCAAGTTAGGGATAACCTAAGATTAAATTAATGGTTTTATCGATGTTTAGGGAGGTAATGAAAGATAAAAGCTTGAGTTATGGTATTTGTTGAGCTTTATTATATCTATGCGATAAATATAGTTGTCATGTCTTGCCTATACATGATTTTGAAGGTTTTATCTCACATATGACTTGAAAAGTCAAAAGAGTATTGATGGTGAGGGTTCTTGAGAACCTGGACTTCACGAATATCAAGATAAAGGAAGACAGTAGAATGATAATATGATGGTTTGTATCCATCAAGGTCTCATGAGTTGAAAAAAATTGAGGATTAGGGTTTTTGGAGGGTAAAGATATAGAAAAGAGAGGTTTATAGGTAACTTTTCAATGGATAATGATCTTTATTCTCACTAATATTATTTGAGTAATAATAGTCAGTGTAGAAGGAATGATTGGTCCTGGACTTAATGACATTTGTTAGTCAAAAGGACATTAAAAGGTGAACTAAACATTGAATGACTTATGTTGAAACGCAAAGGTGATGATTCTCTTTGAGTAAGAAGGAATACTAGTATCGAAAATAGTTGATTAAGATTAAAGGTCATTCAATGAGAGAATTAGTGACAAACAAAGGATAAAACCTAGTTGAGGTTAGGTAATTACTAGATTATTTATACTTCATAAGTGATTATGAAGTACATAATTCCTGATATGGTACTAGTCCATATTGGAATAAGGAAAAGACGCCAGTCAGTATGGTGGTGGTGTAACTACACATACTGAAGGTAAAGTAAAAAGATGGAAAAGCCTTATTAAGGTTGTTGGGGTGTAAACGCACTCACCAATAGAGCAATAAAAAGAAAGAAATGATATTGTGGTAGAGCCACACATAGGGAAAAGAACATGAAGTTACCAAATTGATGTGTAGATCAATGATGGAAGGGTAAGGAAATGAAAAACTTGGGAAGAGAGAAGAAGTGGAGGATTACAGAAAATCCAAGTTATTGGTCTACTCTATCTTATTTAGTTGAACTACTATCACTTTTATGTTAATTTCAAATTGAAACTAGAAGTGAAAAACTTGGGATGAGTTAGTTCTAATTACGTGATCCTAAACACTTGGAGGGCCAAATTTAGAAGTTTAACATCAACTTGTCTAAAAATATTTCTGGGCATTTATGCAGAAAGATTAGAAACCATGACACTCTTGTCGTCAGAAACATCTGACATGGACAAACAATGTACTTCAATCAATCTTGTATAGTTTGAGTAAACATGGCAGTGAGCTAGTGAAATATTCTAGTCTGGTCTTTTAGACTGGTACAGTCTAAATTGGGGAGAATGAGTTGCCAATGAATTGAAGGATTTGAGAATTCAAAAAATATTGTATGATATTAGGAATGAATAAAGGAAGCAATATATCAAGAGATTGGTAGTAACTGCTACTTTTAACGAAAAATTTTGAAAATTTTAATTATCTACGAATAGTGACTCGTAGAAATACAATTATCACTTGAAATTCAGTTAGTTGGGATTATGTAAAATAGTAGCAGATTCATAATGAAAATTCAAGCTTGATTAATGAAAATTTTGATGCTAAGGTTTCTGAAAGTTTGTTTATCAGAGCTGCTAGAAATCATATCACAATTTGAGTTAAAAGGATTTATCAATTACTTGATTTTCAATACCCAACCAATGATCAATTTCATTTTACTTTGATGTATTATAGAAATTGTATGAGTCTGAGAACTCTACTCGAGTGATTAATTAATTTAAACTAAATCATGAATGAATATTCATTTCCCAGAATTGACAACTCATGTGGTTAACTAAATGAAACCAATAGTTCTCAATAGTTGATTGAGATTTAGTTATCATTGAGTAAAGATCAAAATTAAGGTGTATAATGTCAAGCGGTGGCTTGATAATGTGAAAGATTGTGGTGAAAACCGTAGAAACTCATTGAAGTTGATGATATGTTCATAAATGGAAAAATGTAGAGTTGTTGAAATCTATTGAAATGATATTATCATTGTATTGATAATGATGATATATTAAAAGGGGTTGAAGACTTGGCAAAGGCACAAACATTATAGTAAAGTTATGTGAACTTTGACGATTAATTAGTGTATACCAGAGATTGTAAGTGTAAAAACTAAGTTTCAGCTGTAAATCATTTAGATAGGTGTTGATTTTTAAATTGTGAGTCAAATGATTTGACTAAGATTAAGACAATTGGAGGGTTGTCTTATGTCCAATACATAATCAGAAAAGTAGGGTTATGTTGAAATTATTTAATGATAAAAATAAGGTATACGGAAAGTTGTAGTATCATTGTGTTGTATATTCAATTAACTTCAAAGTGAAATGGAAGTAAGTCGTAGATGATATAAGGGATGCCATGACAAAGAATTGAAATGTAGTTTAACTACAATAATTGTTTGGCTATACTTAGATTATGAAAAAGTTGGAGGTTGATCCTAATACTTTTATCCAGGTAGTTGTCTCTGGATACAATAAGACAAAAGATTGTAGTTTATACTATGATATAGTTCAAGAAGAATTAATATGAAATAATTGTGTTGGTAAGAGTACAAAACAATTGTAAGGCACCACTTGACGAGGAAAAAACTAGAAATATGTATTTCAAACAATGGATAGAATAAATTGCAAGGATAAGTCTTAAGATTGAGACAGAGATAGGAATCCCAGTGTAAGTGTGAATCTATTCAATTGGATAGGTTGTGCAAGTTCATTCATTCATTATAGGGTTTTAAGTACAGTTGTATCATGTGAAAGGGTTTGAAGGGTTTGAAAGTCTTTTAGTCATTCATAGGATTAAAGAATCTTAGAGGAATCACTAAAAGATAGATGAGAAAGATGGAAACTAGTGAACTAGTGTAATGTGATTTGAGGAATCTTCAAGCTATAAGAGTTTGAAGAATTTAATTTTGGTCATAGTGAAAGAAACTAAAGGTGAAATGAGTAACCTACAACTATGAAGCTAATGAATTCACTTTGTAGAATTATTTATATAAAGTGATTGATGATGTCAATGCTCTGAATAGTGGAAAAGACATGAGGTGAAATTATAATAGGAACTCCTCAGTACTATCTCTTGAGAGAGATATGTAATAGTGATGATGAAATGAAGTCCTGCAGGCACATCAACTCAATTGTTAGAATTGATAATTATTCGTCTATTTTCTCTAGAGTTCTAATGGAAACTGGACTCAGTGGTTAATTAATGGGTGATAAGATTAATAAGAAGTCTAGTTGGAACTACTCAAGGTGTTATGATTAGAGTAGTGAATAGTATCCAGATTAGACTGTCTAATGAGATTGTGTTGGACATATTGGATTTTGAAAGGAAAACCTAGTTCAAGTAGTATGTTGGGTAAGAATCATTTCGAGAATCTCATGAATCTCCTTATATTGTTTATATAGGTAATGTCATATCGTATTAGAGTATACGATGAAGAGTATGAATTACTTGAGATAATGATGTATATTGTTGAGATTATAAAGAGATATGAGATTTATTCAGTAAGTTGAGACTAAATAATGAAACCTAAAGGGTTAGGTAAGTTCTTGTCTAGACCTGAAGAAAGAAAAAAAACATAATGATGGATTATGTAATGTGATTAAGACATCAGCACAATGATAAATTTGAGTTGTAGTTGATAGATTAATCAAGTCTGCAAATTCTTGTCAGTGGGGATATATATTATTCTTAACAGGATTGAGCAATATATATGTATGAGAGATATGAGATGGTATGATAATTAAATTTTCGGATAGTGATCCAAGACTTGCATCCAATGAGGGAAGAAGTTATGAGCATAGTTGAAAACCATTCTCAATCTTAATACAATATATTTCCTTCATGTTGACGAATAAACTGAGGTGCTAATCCTGATTCTAAAGAATATGATTTGAATTTGTGTCTTATCACGTTTAACCATTGAAATAATAGACTTCTCTGTGTGAGTTTCTTTAAAATGTGTATGCTCAGTATTATCCTACCATGAGGATAAAGGATAAGGATTGGAGATATTGGTAAGAAAGAATGAATGAGATAGTAAAGAACTATATGGATATAAGGCAGTCTAAGTAATGTATAACTACTACATTAGAAAGATATAAATAGTATGGAGCGAAATATTATAGCTTGCATTTTATAGATTGACGAAATCTATAAGTCTCAAGTGAGTATTAGAAAGAAAATGCTGAAAATGTTGTATGGTCGACCTCGCCATTCACCGATGGGTGGGATGGAGGTAAGAGACACAACATATGTCGACCTTGCTGTTCAGTCGCATGATGGATAAAGGAAGGAGACACGATACTATTAATACTTGAATAGATTTGTCAATGCTTGGCTACAACACTAAAAAGAAAACTAGATAAATATCATAGGTTATTGGAGTTTTCAAATGATGATTTGAATCTTTTGAAAGTCTCACCTATAAACTGGTTGTCTAGATTCGGATTAAGGTAAAATAAGGGAGTTATGACATTCACATCCACTGTATGGAAAAAGAAAAATGAAACAGTAACTCAGTTACATTTTTTCTTATAGTAAGTTGAAAAAAGATTTGTTCTAGTGGTATGGTGGTGTAATCACATACATTAGACAAGCGAAAAAAGTGATAACTAAGGAACGTGAGTTATAATGGAAGAGTAAATTCCATTACTCTTTGAAACTATTAGTGACTCGTATGTTTCCTTTAATTTAGGGACGAAATTGTATTAAATTGGAAAGACTGTAACTACCCATTACATTAAACACGTGATTAGTGTTAATTTGAATCTTAATTTACCCGAGTTAGGCTCGTGGTTAAGCCCAATTAGTTATGATTAGTGTGTCTGTCGATTTGCGTGCCGGATTGTGTTTATATGGATTGTAATATTAATTATAAATGAATAATTGGAGCCTAATACCTTGTATGGGTCACGGATGACGCACATGAGACGGGGGATAGCGTTTACGCCCGAGTATGCTCGGTTGCGTGTATTACGTAATTATAGGCGTATTGATATACATATGTATATATATATTGAAATGGAAGTAATTAATAAATGGTGGGACATTAAACACCTTGAATGAGTCACGAGTGGACCCGTGGGAGTCGCGAGAAGGTGCACACCGAGTGAACTCGGTGGTGTGCACAAGAATCAAGTAAAAACTTGCTAAAATTGGCATGGTCAGTTGACCAGCGTGCTAGGCATTGGCCCTAGCGCACTAGCCAGTCTAAACAGGATATGTTTCAAGTGAACCATGAGATGACGCAATGTGTATCTCGAGGTAGTTAATTACTTTAATAATTATCACAACCGTCTTAACTCTCGTTAAAATGTGAGAGAAGAGAAAGATAAAGTGAGAAGAAAGAGATCAGAGAACTGAGAGGAGAGGGAGGAGAAGGCGAGAAGGAGGACTTGGGTGATGGAGGACTCAAAGACGTCGAGATGGTGGTGCTCAAGGTGAGTGTTGTTGTGTTATTATTGTTCCTTTATTTGTCTGGAGGTTATAGTTTTGGTTGGGGTTTATGTGAGGATAGGTCAGTGTTGTGACCATGCACAGACGTTGTAACTCCTTGTATGAGGCCCTCCTAAGGTTGCAGGATATTTAGACATCGTCTTGTCTGTTAGAATTATAAAACTCAGTCGACCAGAACAACTGGGCAATGCGCTGGGCACTGGCCCTAGTGCGTTTCTCAGTGTTAACAATAGATAAACTGTTTTAGGTCGAGTGGTTTTGTAAGAACTTTGGGTCTGATTAAAGGGTCTAAACTAGAGTACATTAGACTTGAATCGATACCAATGGGTATGATATAGGTGTTCGAGTATTGGAAAACATAATGGAACCCCGAAAAGCTAAGAAAACCCAAGGAAAAACTTAGGAAAGCTCAAAACAGGTAAGTGGACTCGTATCTTTTATCAATTATGCAATGTAAAATAGTATTATTAGAGCACGTAGTGTTATAGACTGTGAATGAGGCAGTGTACCATGATTTGACTATTTTTACCTTTTCAGACTGAAAAAAATGAATCTGGGAAGAGGTTCAACGAGACGTATCGACCTGGGATGTATTCTATGTTGGAGAGGATCAACCAACATTACGCCCCCAGTGACCTGAATTATTTCGATTGATGCTTGCCCATTTAAGCGGGTTACTACGGTTGGCCTGGATACACCACAGAATCACTCGTCTGATCAATGTGTGAGTTTTGTAGACCATAACATAGTCCCTGATGAAGGGAGTGTACAACTCTTTTATTGAAAATCCAAATCAAAAATGCAAATCACGGGTACAGTTGCAATCGATCAATGGACTTGCATCCATTTATGTATTGTTTATATTATTTCAAATGATCTCTTAGATATATATTAGATTCATGTTGTTATACATATTCCTTGATATTAATTGATAGTTGATGGGTTTTATGGGAGTTACTTACTGAGCATGTACGAGCTCACCCACCTGAACATTTTCAGGTAATGGGCATGCGCTAGGACCCAGAAAAGGAGAAGATTAGGAGTTTAATATCTTCTATGCATTGTATTGATGATTCCCTGTTGTTAGCATATATTGTATTGAATTATAATTTTGTAATGATTATGATGGGAATACAAGTTAATATCAAGCTTGTAGCAGTTTTGTATATTTTGAATAGTATCGAAATAGTTTTAATTTCCGCTGCGTATTGTTTTAATTATTTAATCGATATCAAGATATACAGTTTTTTGTTAGGAATAGGAGAAAGGTTGTTGTCTCTAGTTAGCTCCGATCTAGTTTACCGAGGCTTAATTAGGGTTTCAGGCAGAGTATTGCCCTAATTGGGTTAGGGGATGCTACAACATGCCTTTTTGGAGAAGATAATAGAGGGGTCGCGCAATTTTTGAGATATCTTTTATGAATCGGCGGCAAAAGCCACCATGTCCAAGGAAAGATCTAATTTCCTGCACATTTGTGAGTATGGTACCTTTCAAATGACATCGATCTTAGCCTGGTCTACTTCCACCCCTAAAAGAATCGATGGTCTTAAAATCAAGCCTTGATCAACCATGAAATGAAATTTCTCATAATTCAGGATGAGATTTTTCTCTACACATTAACTCAGTAACTTAGTCAGATTTCCAATACAACTGTCAAAGGAGTCACCGTAAATGCTGAAATCATCCATGTATACCTCAACAAAATGATCGACGTAATCTGAGAAGATATTAACCATACACCTCTGAAAAGTAGAAGTGCATGGCATAACCCAAAGGACATGTGACGTTAGGCAAATGTGTCGAATGGACAAGTGAAGGTTTTCTTTTTTGGTCCTCAGGGCCATTGGTACCTAATGAAATATGAAATAGCCATCAAAACAACAATAGTGGGATCTACAAGCTAATCTCTTAAGTATTTGATCAATAAATGGCAAGGGGAAGTGGTCATTTCGGGTGGAAGCATTTAGCTTCCAGTAGTCAATGCAAACCCGCCATCCATTTGGATATGAGTTGACGACTAAAGTGATACCCATTTTCTTGGCACCACTTGTATCGGAACCATCCACTTGTTGTTCGAGACAAGGTAAATTATGCCAACACCCAGAATGGATCTTAAGAATCTCCTTCTTCACAACATCCAACATTAGCGGATTGAGCTTCTTTCGGCTTCTCTCGAGGATTTGGGCCCCTCCTCCATATTAATGTGGTGCAATCATGTAGAGGGCTTCCCTTAATATCGGCAATGGTCTACCTAATTACTTCTTTAAACTCTTAGAGAACTCGAATGAGTTTTTCCTCCTCCAATAACGTGAGTTAGTTAGATATGATCAAGGCAATGTATCATTCTCTCCCAAAAACATGTATTTTAAATGATTAGGTAATTGTTTAAGCTCCAACGAAGGTGTTTTAACAAAAGGAGGGTAAGAGTATGAAGTTAGACATGAGCAACTCCAAAAAGCAAGCAGTCCTATTACTTATTATTTTCAACTATTAATGTTATCACAATTGAGATCCAATTACAAGTGCTACTAATTGTATTTGAGAGGATGCTACCGCTGTATGAAGGATACCTTATTGAAAAAGTAGACACATAAAGTCTGCCTTTTCAAATAGCTGCGATAACACACTCCTATTTGATGAACCATTTTGAAGAAAGACATGCATCCCTGGTTCATAAAGAATTTTGTTGAGGGGACAAAATTGCCTCCAAAGATGTATGGTTTGACAACTTTTTATGTGACTGTCTCTAATTGATTTTTGCTATTTGATAGTTTTTTATCTATATTTCTTTTTTGAATGCCTGATAGTCTGAATTCCTACTTGTTTTACATGAAATCAATTTTTATTTCTGGTTTTCTGTTTTGCTCCATCGGGGTGGCATGTTGTTTAGAGGAAATCTTCGAGGACAGCCATCCCAAGTCACATGCATACTCCAGTTAGATTTTCTTGATTTTGATTTCATGATGATTTTGGGTGTGTTCGTTTGAAAAAAAAAAAACTGTGCCTGCTTGCGCTGTGAATATTAGGTTGGTGTTAGGGGTTAAAAAACTGTTGATTGGGGGAACGAAGCTGTCCAATTCCTCTTTAATGTGTGTTAGTGAATGAGAGTTCTCGAGTAAAGCATCTGAATGCTTGGCATTTGGGGGCCTTTTGTTATTTGTGGATAACGTTCTCGTTATCGCCAGTATTGGCTGGCGATAAGGAGGTAGAGCAAATCGATTTCGCTAAAGGAGAATAAACGATGGAATTCAATACACAAAATTCCTAGTTTTTCTTTTTCTCTCTCGAGCACTTCTTTTGAGTTATTATTGCGTGAATTGTTGCTCAATGGTTTTTTTCTTGAACTTAGAAGGTGGTAGCAGCAGCAGTAGCAGTAGTGACACTCATATTATAAGGTTTTTGTGCTCAGTTTATTTTGGGTTTGAGGCTATGTTTTTTGTTGTTGTATATCAGCTATTATGTTTTATGACTGAAATTGTCTTCAACTTCTTAACCTGTACGAGAAGAGTATGCGGTTATCGGTTACATACTGGATGATAATACATTCAGTTGAAAACATATAATGGTTTGCATTTTAACATTGAAACATTTATTCCTCTCTTTTGAGTCAGCCAAACTGAAAAAGAAATGTATGCTTTAGTTTGATGCGAACTCTAAATATTACCTATTTGTTATTGTTGTTGTTCATGTTTGATGCAGTTAAAGGAGTGTTTTTTGTGCTTGTGTTTGGCGTGCATTGCTTTTGTTCAATCTATATTTTGATTGAGCCATCATTGCAATTGCTTTCATCTTCCATTTATTATTCAAATTCAATGCTCTAATTCTATTTTTTTTTGTGTGCAGGTAATGGATTGTTCCTACGTTTTCTTTGCAGACCGCGGAAAAATTTCACAACAGCAAATTCACTGAAAGAAGGTTGTAGTCCAGAAAAAAGATCTGCAGGAAATCAGTAACATCATGGGCTATATGTTGCAGGAAATCAATTGAATGCACTGATGGATTGTTTTTGTGGTTTCTTAATTCAATGTTCCTATGGATTTTTTGTATTGATAGGGGAAGAGACAATGAGGGGTAGGAGAATGGCAGTGATGGTATTGGAGATTAGAATATATGTACTGATTTATATGTTAAAACTTGATTTTAAGAAGATTCAGTTTCTCTTTTAATAATAATTACTATTTATTACTCTTTTTTATAAATGAGGCTATATATGTTGCAGGAAAATAATGGTCCATTTTTTTATAAATTTTTTTTATAAAATCGAAACCGTACGTGAGAGGTGAGACTGCTTGAGTAGGGTTGCAAGTGGGGCAGGACGGGACGGGGATTGAAGATACCGTCCCGACATCCACAGTGGTGCGGGGCGGGGATTTATCTTCGAAATTCCCCGTGGGGCGAACTTCGCCGCCCCACACCCCACCCCGTCAGATTTCTAGCGAGGTGCAGGGATTTCCAACGGGGCGTGGACTTTATATAAGTCTATGTTTTGATCTGCAATCTTTGTTTTTTTATGTCATTATTTGATGCACATACAACGTGTCTCTACCTAAGTACTACTAGTTCCAAATTTTATACAATTAGTTAGAATAAGTCAATTATACTAATTAACAATTGAATATCTGTCAAGCAAATTTTTTAATCAATTTTATGCTAGTAGTATTTCAAGGGGGATACTTAATTAATCAACGTTTGTTCTAGAACATTATTGAAAACTACATACTAATGATTAATTGATTTAATTCGCTAATTGATTGTGATTGTATAATTGGTTTCTTATGTAATTTCTTTCGTGCACCTTATGTTTTGATCTTTATCTTTAGTTTTTTTCTTATCACTTGGCTACTTTATCGACTATTTTTTTTCTTGCTCTTTTCGACTTTTTGATAGCTATTTAGTTTTCGGTGTTTTTTATATTCAAATTTTTATGTTTGAGTTTTTATTTCGATCTCTTTTTTATTTTTCTTTTCAAGAGTAAACAAAAATACTTTAGAAATGGTATATACTGATCGACAATCTCTGTATGCATTGTTTAGATCAACGACCTCCCTTTTTTTAGTTTATCCTATGAGATGTCAATTTGTTATATATCCTGTGACAACAAAATTTTAATTAATCATTTTTTAAAAAAAATATAGCTTCTATTAATAAAGCATTAAATTGAGATTTCACCAATATTTACATAAGTTTTTTTTCCTCTTTTTATCACTCCATTTTTCTCATCAAACTAATTTTATTAAGATTATATTTTTGTATAAGCATATGCAAAAAGTTTTTAAACTTTCAAGGCACATATTCCATAATTTTGCTACAAAAAAATTAAATGATATTATTCTTCACTTAAAATTTTTCTAGATTATGTAGTAAGATTATTTTTTTCGTTTTTTTTCAATTTTTTTCTTATTAAGTTAATTATTTTTTAACTAATATATTGACACTTAGTCTTACTTGTGCCAGAAGCACGAGATTTCGATTAGTTTTTTAAAATGAATTCCTCATGAGATGGGGTACGGGTTGGAGAGACGAGGATTCCCTGTAGGGTGGGCGATGAGGATTCCCCGTGAGGTGGGATACGGGAAAAACTTGCGGGGCAAGGGTAATCCTTGCCCCCGCCCTTCCCGTTATGCGGGCGAACTTTCACCTCGCGCCCTGCCCCAGCAAGGGCGAAAATGCGAGGAATTCCTGCCCCGCCGATGCAGGACCCCACGGGGGACGGAAATTCCTCGCCCCACTTTCAACCTTACTTGAGAGAAGAGAGTGACGTGAGAGGCTGAGACTGAAGAGAGCATGATGTGAGAGGGTGCCGTGTCCAATAATTAAAGCTTCAGACAATCCATCTACATATATAAATATTAAGAAGGGATACAATGACAATGAGAATGTACGCCCCAACACACATGAGCACACAAGAGTCATTAGTGTCCACCCTGAGATTACAGATCTCAGTGCATAAGACACAGGTTGAGGCTACATGGATGGCTCTTGTGGGTCTATATGTGTAGGGGTGCGACTTACTCATTGTCATTATTTTCCATAAATATTATACAAGGGATCGAATTATTTACCCGTTAACAAACCAAAGCAGCCATCGATGATCCATCTATATAAATTTCTTGCATTGAAAAAACAAAATCAAATCTTGATTCATGTCAAGTATGATCTGTAAATTTTGGAGAAGCGAATTCGCGCGGCATCTGGTTTCCGCCATGGAGGTGTGCAACTGATGAGATCTCATTGCCGGAGTCCTGCTCATCGTCGCTGCACTCACGACTTTGGGAGTTCTGTTGCCTCCTCTTCAACAAGTAATAAAAAAGCCGGAGAATGGCAAGAACCACAAGTACAGTTACTAATGGAATTATGTATTTCCTGGAAGAATGACCATGTTTGCACCAAAGGAGAACAGGTGGGCATCCCATATTGTGAAAGAGTAGTATAATAGAACGTACTACTGAAAGAGTTAACTTCTAGCAATATCTCATCAGGGGTATAAGTATACCATCACAATATGTAGCTAGCTTGCTTGCTAGCTTGCTTTGAAGAGAGTTTTGGATGACAATAGTGTCACGTTTGGTAAAGTGTGCGCTTTTATGCAAAAGAGAGTAATGGGAGGGCATATGATGATGATATTGATAGAGTGTGCATAGAATAAAGTGAAAGAAGCGCTTAGGCAGTCTTTAATTCGCTCACCTTTTCTGTTTGTGGTCAAAAAGGTGGAATATACACGCGCAAGAAATTTTAAAGTAACACGAAGTGTATCAAGATGGAATATACAAAGGAATTTTAAAGTATCATAATTCCAACAAGTAAACATGTTCTGGAAAAATAAAGAAGAAATTAAGGACATAATAAAGATTCGGCCCATTATTCATGCGCCAAATTTGTACATAGAAAATAGTTTACGCAAAAGATAATAGGAGGTTGTCTAAATGATTAGTACTTCAACTTTGTAAAAGAAAAGTAAGAGTGTCCTCTTTATACCTTTTCATAAAGAATTCATCGATGATAATCTAACACACTTTGGACACACACTTGGAACGTACACTTTATTTTTTAATCATTTATAACTTTTTCTTTTTTCCCCAGGCGTAGGCTTCACATCTTACAAAACACCACAAATGACTAAAAAATAAAGTATGCGCTCAAAGTGTGTTAGATTATCATTTTCTTATATCTACAATAAGATCTAATTAAATAAGTTCTCATGTCATGAGAACAATAAAAATATTAGGAGGATAATAATCTAACATACTTTGGGCGCACATTTTGTTTTTTGCCATTTATAGCTCTTTCTTGTCTCCTCAGGTGTGAGCCCCACATCTTACAAAATATTATAAATGGCTAAAAAATAAAGTTTACGCCCCAAGTGTGCGCCCAAAGTGTGTTAGATTGTCATTTTCCTAAATATTAAGTTCCGTGTATATATGTGTGTGTGTGTGTGTGTTTTGATGTAATTAAATTGGGTGGTTAATGCATGCAAAACTTATGTTTTAATTTCCACAATATACACATTTAAGAAGGAAAATGATAATTTAACACATTCTTAACGCATATTTTGGAAGGATACCCTTATTTTTTAGCCATTTATAGTGTTTTGTCAGATGTAAGGCTCACGCCTAGGGAGATAAGAAAGAGTCATAAATAGATAAAAGACAAAGGTATGCGTTCAAAATATGCGTTGAAAGTGGACCATTTTATCTTTTTACCATTTAAGAAATACTAATTTTTTTAAGAAAAAAAAATGGAGCCCTCAAAATAGAGACCCGGGCGGTTGTCTAGTCTGCTCGAGAGCCGGTTCTAACCCATTTTATTTTTCTTGAATAGTTAAAGTTGGATAATAGACTCTCATCAAATTAACACCACTAGCTAGGAAATTAAACTAAGATTACAACTCTAATATTGTTGGCGAATATATAGTTTACAATTGAAATTAAATTACAAAGGTACAACTTTTAATCTTTTTACAACATTTCAATAATATATATTTTACAAAACTTAGAAGATTAACAAATGAACGAAATGAAATTAAGTCTAAGGAGACTCGACTGATGTTATTTGCCCAAACAAATTGAGGATTAATAAACGAGGGAGAATTAGCTAAATTTCATGACCATCAAACATATATGGAGACTCAAAACTTTTACCAAAAAAAAGGACAAAAAAAGAGAAGAAACGTTCCAATATCCATCCATGCTAAAATGAACGAAGGAGAGTTTAGAAAATTCATGGCAACACCTTCTAAAATCAAGCTATCTTCACCCACTCGGCCTTACTGGGCAGCCCACGGTACAGCACATTAAGAAGGTAATAACCAGGAGGAGCAATGACACCGGAAGGCGGAGCAATAACACGGAGCCTATACCTCCCCGGCGAAACTCCGATAAACCTCTTAACAGCCAATTGAAGGATTCGCTGATTCTGCGAATACCCATGAGTCGTAAAAGGCGGAGCATACATGAACACCTTCACTTGCTCCTTCACATTGGTGTCTTGGGGCATAGTGAATTCCAGTAGAAACTTTAAACCATACTTAAGAGTGCCGTAATTTGCCAACCTCGTCACAATGACTGGCCGCTTTACTGCCATCAACGGATCCAAGTACCAGGGCGAGAACTTCTCAACCCTCAGCTCGGTCGGGTACCTGACGCCCGTGAAGTTGTATGCGCTGTTTGTGTTGCTACCCGCAACTAGGATTTTCCCATCGGGGAGAACCGCGGCGGTGGAGTGGTACATTCGGGGGATCTTGGATGGTGCAAGCTCCATGAACCGCTGCCCGAGTGGCAACCACGGGCGGTAGAGCACCGGATTGTAGTTGGGCACCTCCCCGAAATTCCACCCGGAGGCTCCCTTCTTGGCTCCGTTGATCATGAGGATCTCTCCGGTTGGGAGATTTAGCATGTCTCCCATAACTCTAGGAGTAGGCATTCTGTCCATCTCCCATTGAGCATTTGGTGCTGTGATATCAATCTTTCCACAATCATCAAGGGCTGGCAAGAAAATGTTCTTCTCTGCCAGTTTAAAGGCCGGGTATTGGCCTCCTCCGCAGACCAAGACTTCGACGGGGATCACCGGAGGATTGATGACCGCAAGCTTGATAGGGAGCATGGCGGACATGGCGGAGCCAGGGTAGTTTCGTGCGCCACCAGCTAGGACCGGGAACTCTTTGACGACTTTGTTGTCTTTGAGGTTGAGGAGGATGGATCGGTTGTTGGCAAACACGAAGATGTTTCCGTCCGTCGAGAGGTGGACGAAGGGGTAGAGGTTGTTCTCGTAGATGTCAGTGGTTTCGCGGAGGAGTGCCAAGGGAGTGTCGCTCTTCTTCGGGTTTGTTTTGCCTTCCGGTGGGACATATTCGTAGCTGAACATACGTCGACCGCCAAACACTACGTAGCCCCCATTTGGTAGAATTTGTTGAGAAGAATACCTGCAATTCAAATATCCACTCTCACCATCACAAATCAATTTTCTCCATAATAACAATAACCCACCTGCTAATGCTACTTTAATATTTTTATTTTTATAAGGGTCCCCACTAATCCCATATCCGAGGAATGTAAAACCAAAAAGGGAAGTGATGTCCTCACCATCTCATCATAGAGGCTTTGACACAACTCTCTCGATTTATTGTGTGGTTTTAAATGTGCGAAAAATAACATTGTCTATAACTAAATAAATGCGAACAAGGTAGCACATAGTTTAATTTGCTAGGAGAAATGTAAATAAGGTAGCACATAGTTTAACTAAGCTAGTAAAATTGTATGTTACTCCCTTCGATTGGTTTGAAGTACCACCAGATCTCGTATCCTCAAATGTAATCTTTGATATTGAGTAATGAAATCTATCCTATGTTTTTCTAAAAAGAAAATAAATGTTTTTCTATTGGTACTTGTAATAGATGTATAATATTGTTCTAGATCAATTACCATCTTTGGCCAGAAAGAGCAACAGGATACTCCTTCCAATCACACGTATCGCATCCTTCAAGGTATCTAACGGCTCTGCCTCCATCATTCCACCCTCCTGTTTGTACAAGAACCCCATCCGGAGAGAATGATCCGGAAGAGCACCAAGTGTCGGTATAAATCTGCGCAACGATCTCTAAATTAGTTTTGAATATATGCACATTTTTACAATGAATGTACATATATTTTTCTTGCTAGGTCGTGAGAAAGTTGACATCAAAATTGTCAAATTAGTTTAATTAAATTCCTATACATGCACTTGATCCATACGTCTAGACTACACAATTGTAGAGATACATGAGAGAATATTTTAGATTGTACCATTAGAGGCCTGATTTTCCCGGTGACTATGTCGTACATTATAGCATGAGACCAACAATCCTTTTCTCCTGGCCTCTTAGGAACCGGACGGCATTTTCCATTCGGCAAGGGGATTTGCGAGGGGCCGAAAGCTGTGGAATCGAACATGAGCACCTTATTGGTATGAAATAAGACCATATGCATACTTGAGACACCAGCATTGGCAATAACAAGCTCCCATGCACCCTTAAAATTAGTCTCGTAAAAGATATTTTCAAGTCCTCCAACTTTTTTAGGATCTGTAGCCTGAGGAGGCTTAAAGGGTTTTGTTTCTGCGCCGTCGGCATTTGCAATGTGACCGACAGCAAAGAGGATGAAATAGCAAAGAAGGTGTAATGGTCTCCAGGCCATGGGTGGCATGCTGTTAAAAAATGTGGGCACCTTTGCTAGCTTTGCTGCAAAAGGGACCCTTCATATCCTTCATTCCATTCTAGATTTGCCCTTCTTATTCCTCCTCTACATGGGAGCTTGGATGGTTGTTATTACATCTAACAACCAGAACATTTAGGACCTTTGTTTTCAAAGCAAATGCCAATTATGGTTGAACATGCATGGTTAACTATGTTAATTTAAGAAATTAATTAACCAGGGTAT
This sequence comes from Stephania japonica, assembly GCA_039657345.1. Lineage (NCBI taxonomy): Eukaryota > Viridiplantae > Streptophyta > Magnoliopsida > Ranunculales > Menispermaceae > Stephania > Stephania japonica. The sequence goes on from CM077559.1 coordinate 43,466,142, forward strand.
TGCCTAAATTTGGTCATTAACGGACCTAAAATATCAGTGTTTGGCCTCTCATCATGGGATTTTTTAGCTGATTAAAAATTAATGTGCACCATACTAGACTAAATCCCTGTTTGGCAAAACTTCTCGTTAAATCTAGCAGAAAGCTTATAACCTTGAAATTGAACGCTAGCTACCTCTCATGAAATGTCCAAAATTCTGGGGTCAATCTAGATTATGTTTTTTCAAAAAATAAACTATATAGTTAACCAAACACAACATTGTAGCAAATTATTTTGTTCCAGTGGAGATGAGAGGATAATTACGGTTAATTCTTAAGACGAGTTATAAGAAGTCAAACCGCGTTTAATTAGTAGGTTCTTTAATTAGGATTGTCATTTATGGAAGCGAAACTTATTTGTGGTGGCCAACAAATTCTATCAGCTGGATTAAGCGTTGAGAAACAGATATGTTTCATTGTGTAATAGGACGAGTGTTTGCACATAGCTTTTACTATGTTATAGGAAGGATTGTAGGGCTTCACTTTCTGGAAAAAAAGAAAAAATTCTTTTTCAAAAATGTTTTTATACAAAACTAGCAATGTATGAAAATATTGTGAACATGCATGACGAAAAATACACTACCTCAATTTATCGGGTTTGGTAACCATACATCTTGATAAATATCTTCACATTTCAATATATATACACTCGTAATTTTCCAAAGCAATGCTTGTTATAAGTTACTTATCCAGCAAGTAAAGAATAATTAAGCAACAAACAAAAGTTGTACCAGTCTTTTCCGAGACATTCGAAAAAACAAACAAAAGTTGTACTAAACATGCTCTTTACTTGACCAGTAAATATATTTTAATGCAAATATTGATTTTAAACATTTATACATTTATTATACAAATGTAGAAATTACAATTTCATCCTAGAGTTTGTCATACTAGCACTTTAATCCTTGTATTTTGAGCTAATCAAACAACTTCTCATGTCAAGAGCTGCTCAATCCCTTCTTTAATCTTTTCAAAAGCAGGGGACTTGAGATTTTGTATATTTCTGATGAGGTTGGCTATTTGGTAGACCAATCTCTTTCGCATTTCTTTCATCTGAAAAGAAATTATAACGTAATTTTGTAATATCTTACTAGGAGCTCCAGCATTAGTCTATTTTGTTTTAGTTTCAACCTTTAAGATAACTTTTAATCTAACCCTTGACATCAAGAAAATGTATTATGAAAAGAAAGCAATAATAATATTAATGGTGACAAAAGCAATATTCACCTCACATAAGAGAAACCACTTTAAAAAAATTTTATTTGGTTTCAACTACAACAACAACATCAACTTCAGTCTCCAATTAATTGAGGTCGGCTATATGGGCCAAACTTAAACTGTCACTCCACTTGATTTACCGCACATATAGATGGGACGTTTCAACTACAAGTATGAAATTTACTAAATTTGATAACATCAAATGATTTGAGAAACCCTTTTATTAAATGCTTAAATCTCATTTTGTTTATCTTTAAATACCTTAAATAAATATGCTCCCTAAATCTAAAAGGAAAAATGTTTCTTTCCTCTAAAAATTTGAGTGAAAAACAATCACCAAACATATATCATACATATATAAGGGTAAGATCGACTCCTTGAACCAAAACAATAACTAATTGGTGTAAAACAATTCCTGTAGGTGAAACATGAAATGAAGTAGAAGTTGAATGAAGGGAATAGCTTCGACTCATTGCTAGTTCCATTGATGGTATTCTTCGGTTCTGCTTCGATTACAATGAACAGCCCACCTCTTATGCGACAGAGGAAGGTGAATTCCTGCAAACACGAGCATCATTATAGACCAGCCCTGGTTTGCAGAGGTATCCCTTGCTTGGGTTGCAGTGTCTATCTTCGGAGCACACGCATAGCCCTTCCATGGCGCATCCGTCTACTTTTGTTGGCTGATTACCAAAAATTATCTCATCAGACCATTGACTAGAAAACATGTTTTGAGGGTCCAATTGCTTCTTTGCTGCAATGAACTTATTGAAGTTAGGATACTTTTGCTGCACACCCAAGAATGCCACATTCCTATTCTTCGCCCAATGTGGCTTGGCGCCGTACTTGAAGAATGCTATCTGCTCCACTTCTTCCCAAACATCTTGGTTCATTCTTGGAGTTGAAGCCTCATCTGCTCTATAATAGTTGAAGTCGACGACCACAGAGTCCTCCGATTGACCAAGATATGCTGTTGACGCCTTGATGAAGCGAATAAGAAACCCGTTGTAAACGTCAACACCGCAGAAGTTCTCAGGCTTTAAATCTCTTAATTTCTTCACATCAAGAATGAAGTCTTTGAATTTCGAAGCAGGGAATATCGCTGTTGTTTCATAGAAGAGCAGTCCTTTAACTCTTGAATCCCAAGCACAAGTACTGAGAGTGCTAGATGGGGGTGTGTACAAACATGTACCAGAGGTCTGCATCTGCCCTTGTCGGCCTACAACGGGATAGCCGGTAAAGATCAGGTTGTTGTTCTTCAAGCCATTTGCAATCAACTTCTTGTATGCAACAACTGAGGCAGCCATAGTGCATTTGCCATTGACATTTACAGCTTTCTCTAATGCTTTCTCTGTTCAAATTAAAAAACAGAATATGCTTTGTTGAAGTACATAATTTCAGTCAAGAACTAAGAAAATTTTGATTTAGCTAGTATTCATGTATGCAGCAGTGTACCAGTCGATCTAACGGAACTGGAAATCAAGGCCAAATTGGATTGGAATCCGACAAAGTCATTGATTCCATCGCCGGAGCTGTTTAAGGGAACTCGATCATCGTTCCTGTATACAGCCGTGTGTCTAGACGGATACCAGATAATGTCTGCGAATTCATGTTTCTTAGCTAGATCGACAAATTCATCCTCGAAGTGACTATCATTGTTGAAAACATTGCTGATGCTTCTTTTGAATCCCATATCCAATGCCAATGTCACCTGTACTCAATTAAATCAAACTTCAAAGCAATGTAAAAAACTTGATCAAGCAAACACAAAAAAAAAAAAAAAAAAGATGATATATAGCAGCTAACCTTAGAAATGACACCCAACACACCGAGAGAGACTTTCGCCGCATTGAACAGCGGGTTCTTGGCATCGAGACTAATAACCTTAGCGAACCCCTCAGACGCCACGGCAGGAACTACAAGGCTGACACTCACAACATGATCATGAACAGCCCCTCCTCTTCCCCACCAAGAGCTTCCAACAGAACCAGTGCTTATAAGCCCACCAACACTAACACCCTCCCAATATGGAGCAGCCACCAAACTCAGCCCCGCCTCTTCAACCTTATCGATCAAACCCCGAAGACTGACCCCCGAATCCACCGTAACCGTCAGACCTTTCGCGTCAATCTCAATCCCGGAATTGTACTCCGCCGTGCTTATAATCAGAGAATTCTCATCTGGGCAGGCCAATTTTGGGATTGTATGAGAGAATGCACTCACTGATTTCACTTTCAGTTTCTTCTGATTGGCCTTAGCCACAGCTGCTCTTATCTCTTCCTCTGTGGTTGGGTACACCACACTAGAAGCCCAGCAGTCTTTTCTGTCCCCCCATGTTCCATAGCCATTGTGTAGCACACAACTGGTCGCGTTACATGTCACCGGCGGCGCAGGAGGCATAGAGTGTGTGCATTGTGGGATTGTTGAGAAGATCCAGATCATCAAGAGCAACAAAGAGCAATATTTGATGAGCCTATGATCAAGAGAGGCCATTGAAGAAGCTCTCTTTAATAATTTCATTGATATGATCTGCAATGAAGGCTTATTATAGGTACAAATGTGTTAATGAACAAATTTAAAAGGCACTCTAAGAGGTCATGAATTGGCTCGTAAGTATGAAAACATGGGAAAAGGAAAGTTACTTGGATTGCAAATGGAGATTGTAAAGACAATTAATACTCACAATGGCGTGACGAAAGAGAGAAAATGGAGCAGACCCTTTTCGGCTAGGCAGGGCCTGTTTGGGATTTTATATGTAAGGAATATTTGTACGAAGTGAAATCTTTTGTCTTGAGGCAATTGCGTTTGGAAATTCAATGGGAACAACAGCTTGAGTTCCATAAGCAGAATAATGCATAGTGCCATAGTTTGATGAAGGTTGGAATTATTTGAAGGAGGATGATAATCTAACATGCTTTTGACGCGTACTTGGGACGCACACTTTGAATTTTAGTCATTTATGATTCTTTTTTGCCTCCCAAGGTGTGGGCTCCACATCTAAAAAAATACGTTAAAAAATAAAGTGTGCGTCCAAAGTGTGTTAGATTATCATTTTACTTCCTGAATGTAGAATTGTTTGTACCACCTTTTGTGCATTGTGCCCATGGATGTCCTCGAGCAACTCATAATATTGATTCAAGAATATCTAACAGGCATGACAGGAGATTTAGGAAGATAGTATGAACATTTTGTTACTTTCGCTGCTAGCTTTTTTATACTTTTTTTTTGGTAGGAACTTTCTTATACCTTTCTAATGTAATAATATATAATAATATTTAAAATAGCCAAAAAAAAAAAAGGAGAAAACAATTCTGATACGTCAAACAATAGGATACGGCCAATTAAGGTGTCTTTTTTACTACTTTAGCAAATGGGAATATTATTTAAGAAAACAAAAAAATAAAATAAGGAGTCCAAATTAAGTTATATAGTAATGCTAACAAATTAGACATGAGGCTTAGGCCATGTTTAGTTGGCTAAGTGGGAAAGGGGAAGTGCACTTATTGGAATTAAAGTAGCAACTTTTTTTAGTTGGTTGAAATTTTTGTCCCACTTCCTGAAAAGTATGCTTCCCTTAGATGGGACATCTTCTCCGTATAAAGAAAACATATTTTCTTAAGTAGGGGGACTTAAGAAGTGCTTTTCCTTATAAATGTACTTCCCGAAAAATGAAGTGACCTTAGAATTCATTTTAAAGAAAATCCAATAGTCAGTTATTTTGTACCAAGTACCTTAGCAAATTCAATTTTATTCCTTTTGAGTAAAATAAACATATGTCACTTGTTCGTCAAAGATAATAAAAAAATTTGTGCTTATACATTCTAAATTTCTAATGACTTCGAGTAAGAGAAGAACTGCTTCTTGGAAAGTAAGTTAATTACAAATGCAATGTCTTGTCTTTTACAATTTGCAAGATATATTTATTTATCAACTGTTGTGGGACATGATATTTCTAGACCAAGTAGTTTCATCGCTTTTATAAGGTCGAAATAGATACTTAATTAGGCCTTGCTTGATTGGGGTGGAGTTGGAGAGGAGTGAGATAACTTGTAAGGAATTGGAACTAATCTTATTTGGTTGCTTTTATAAACTCAATTTGCGTTCAAGTTATCTCCCAACTTACGCTCCAAAGGGGAGATAACTCCCTCCCCCAAGGAAGTTATCACCCTGAGGACAAATTGGCAAAACTAACCCTCATTAATCACATCTCTATTACATGCATATTTTATTGTTTGATGGGTATTTATGTCGATTCTCATGCTTTATTGTTTTTAAAATTTGCAACTACCCTATAAGTTCAAAATTGAACCATGTGAGAAAACTTACCTGTAAGTTTGCAAAAATGAACCAAAAGAGGCCTTAATTCTTATCCATTTCAAGCGATATAACAACAATTGGGGATCGAAATCAATATATGTGTTTTGTCCATATAAAATCTTATTAAGATTTTCTCAATAAAATTTGATTGGTGAAAAATTATTCCACTTGGTAAAACAAACGATTCCTTTGGTAAGGATTTATAAGAACAAATTGGTTAACGATGAGCAATTTGAAACCACACCCAAGGGAGGGGTGAATTGGGTGTGTCGAGAGGTTATTGCCTTTTTAAGACTTTTATGCACAAGTAACAACAAATGTCTATGCTATGCAAGAGAATGAGGTAGAAGAGATGGAAAGCGACACACGATTTATAGTGGTTCGATCAAATGATCTACATCCACTACCTAACCTCCCCGGTTAGGATTTTTAACCCCTCACTTATATTCCAAATAAGTGTTACAACCTAAGCACACAAGCCTAGAATGCCTAATAACAATTAGGACTTCCTATCTAGCCGCAACTAGAAGTTGTGCCTAGCCTCAACTAGGTCTTTCCCTTTGACTTAGATTCCACTAAGTCTTACAATCATACACTTACAATAATTTGCTGAAAAGAAATGAGATACACTTTACAATATAAAGTGATATCAAATTCAAACACTAGCAAGCCTCCTAGAGCCTAACAACTCTAATGCATGCAAGTATGAGAATGGATGGAAAATGCAAAGTGTGTCACTGATTTTGTTGCAAATTCCAAATATGAAATCGTTTTAAAATCCAATGTGTTTGTGCAAAACCGATTTCAAGGCAAAGAACAATAGTTTAACAAAAATCAAGTTTAAGTGCAAAACTTTTGTTCAAATCAATCTTAGGGTTTGATAAAATAAGTTTAAGTGCAAAACCCAAGATAATAGTGTTAAAACACACAACACTGATTTTGATTCACCACACACAAAACTATATAGATTAAGCACAAAAGAAGGAATCTAAAACAAGGACTAGCTTACAACCAAGAAGGTGACAAAAGAGAACAGCTTTGAGGAGAATCTAGTACTCTTTGAATGCTTCAAAGTGCTGGTTTTTTGTGCTTGTGGACAGCCTCAAGAATCTCCTTTGTTCCTTTCACAAAAATCAAAGTTCTTCTTTTGAATCTTTTGAGCTTTTTGAGTGTGTGTTTGCCTTGTTGTGAGAAAACCATGTTCTTGGTGATTTTATAGTGCTAGGTATCCCATCTTGACAGTTTGTGACCGTTGTAGGGATCCAAGGGTCCAAAATCCATCATAAATTCAAAATAAAGCTCGTTTTCCAGCTTTTTAAAAAAGCTGTCAGGAGGGCAATTAGCGCGCTAATACTGAGACCTAGCGCGCTAACTCTGCACTTAGCGCACTAATGGCGGTATTAGCGCGCTAACTGCAGGGAGCTTAAAATAATTATTTTATCCCTTTGTATTAGCGACCCTTAAACACGTCCGGGACCTAACCAACCCTAATATAACATGTTGTACACGTTTATTATGGGTCACTAAGCCTAATTGGATGGTCCGGATAATTTTACAAACCCCGAAAACGAAAATTCACGATTTCATAACTTGCGAGGGGCTTTTCTGCAAACTTGTAGTTTTACTTTTCAAAAACCTTTTAAACACAAGTTTTTCAGTTTTGAAAACTTCAACAATGATCTCCAAAATGCAAATGATCATTAACACATAATCTCACATTGTTTAAACTCGTGGACCTAGTTATGTGATAAATTTCATTTTGAAATTCCAAGTTACTTCATGACTTTTGAAAATTGGTTTTGAGACTTGATATGCATGAACTAATGCATTTGGCTTGCGTGAAAGAATTTTGATACCTTACATCGAAATTACAAAGTGCAATATGGTCTTCCATCTTCATTCCTTCACGAATGTCGGGTCTTGAACTTGTATGCCTTGAATACCCGTGATGTGTTGTTTTGCATCCTTTAACAAAAACTGAAATACACTTGATATTAATTAGTACATTATCACCTTGTTTGTTTCCATCAAAACCCCGGTCGGAGTTAGAGTGACTAACCACTTAGTCCAACACAATTACCTCTAGAAAAAGATGAGAAAAATTGAAAATTATGAGATCTTAATAAGTTATTAATATATCGATAAGATTTGAGATTGAAACAATATTGCTCATATGATATATTTGCTTTATAAGTATATATATCCTTTTAAACTTGCGGAAAGATAATATAACTATAAATAATACTTAATACATATTAAGAGCATGTTTGGTAACTCTAGTTTTTAAATTTTAAGCACTTATTTATTAGGGCTAACTATAAAAAATAACACAAACTTTAATTATTTTTGCATAAATAATACAAACTTTCAACATTTTTTTCAATTTTGATATAGAGAGCAATTTAGGCTTCTTGGTGCTAACACGGAAACATAAATTGATTTTTTTTATAGTTCACTTGAATTTGGTCAACAAAATCTAAAATTCTCAACATCTAATTAGTTTTTGGTATGCTTTCTTTTTTAATTTTTTCCAATTTAAAAATAACAAAATCTATAAAAAAAATGACAACACAAAGAAATCGAGAAAATAAAAAATAAAAAGAACAATGAAATCAAACTCAAATTTTTGCAAAAAAAAGGAACTTCATTTTCTTATTTTTCATTTTTTTTTTCAATTTTGTTGCTTTTTACAAAAATTTTGTTATTTTTTTAATCACAAAAGAAAACACAAAAAACATGATTAGATGTTGGGATGTGATTTTTTGTTAACTCGGTTCAAGTGAACTATAAAAAACCAACTCATGCTGCCATGTCAACACCAAAAATCCTAAAATCGCTCTCCACTCAAAAATTGAAAAAAAATTAAAGGTTCGCGTTATTTTTGACGAAATTGAAAGTTTGTGTTATTTTTACAAAAATAACAAAAGTTTGTGATGTTTTTTATAGTCAACCCGATTTATTATAAGGCACGATTATGTGCACTCCACAAATTTGTAAGGGCAAGTCAATAGATTTGGGCACCCCATTATAAACTTTAAAGTCATCACCTACCCTTTTATTTTACAAGGGCACCCCACCACCAAGATTCAAAAATGGACCAACAACCAAGCCCATGGTCTTCGATTTGGTCAACACTCCCATCAACAATTGGCCTTGATTTCAATTTGGACAAAAAAAAGGTAGTGGTTGTTCGAATTTAGGTTTTGGGTTGGATCGATTCTAAGGTGAGATTTTGTGTTTTTTTTTTTTAGTTTTGTGTATGTGTTTGTTGTTATTTATAGTTGAGTTTGAGGTTCATTTCCTGATTTGTTGAGTTGTTTCGTGATTTGTTCTTTGTTGCGTCTGGTTCTGTCTCACAGGGCCGATCAAGCCTCAAAATGTTCGGTTGAAGGTGACCAAACAAATGGTTTAGGTATTGGTCATTGCAGACTGACCAAATTGTTAGGGCTCGGTTATTGCAGACCAAGCTAACCATGTTGTGTCAGTCATTGACAACGAAATCTATTGTTCGGTTAGTTAATACCGACTTTTTCCTCCTTAGGTCGGTTTATAACAACTGACCTACAAGCATATGGTTCGGCCCTACATGGACAAACTAGAGGTGGAACCCCTAAATCGATAGAAAACTTAAGAAACACCTCTCCATCTTACACATCCGCAACCCCTACACATTCATTCTTTATTTTACTAGGTTAATAACCACCAAACAACCTAAATGAACAATGCCCTAGCAAGAGAAAAAACTTGTTCAAATCCTATAAATTCACACATAAATAGTACAAATACACCATTTTCTCAAATAAACACATGAAGGAATCGACACTTACAATGGTAGTGGGCTCCAAAATTGTTAGTTTGTGTCGCTGGTGGTTGAAGGGGATCTTCAGAGCCGAAGGATTCTCGCTTTGTATGGGGTGCACAACGAGAGAGAGAGAGAGAGAGAGAGAGAGAGAGAGAGAGAGAATCGACACTTACGATGATAGTGGACTCCAAAATTACAAGTTTAAGTCACTGGTGTTTTGAGGGGATCGTCGAAGTCGAAAGGTTCTCGATTAGTGTAGGGTGCACAACGAGAGAGAGAGAGAGAGAGAGAGAGAGAGAGAGAGAGAGAGAGAGAGAGATAACTAGGTCATTTCGTTAGAGGGCATAAGTGGAATTGGAGTGCTAAAAAAATATGTGGCTTTCCTTTACAAATTTATGGGTCTTTATTATAAGGAAAATGATTTGGTGACACTTCTGGTGACACAAATTGGTCACACCAGCACACGTATTCAATTTTAAGTGGTTGTTGGTGGGGCCCACCACAGTTAAAAGTTGAACACATGTGCGCCACGTGTGCCATGCGACCGATTTGTGTTATGGGGAATGTCACCATATAATTTTCCTTATTATAACTCTACATAGGAGATTTTTAGTTAAGAGCTTAGATTTTATGCAGTGTATAGTAATTAGGGGTGGGCAAACCGCGGTTTGGTGGTGAAAATTCACAAACCGCCACCAAATCGAAGGTGTGACGACCCGTCCCCGACCTAGGGTCGGGTCGCCCGGCCCATACCGCCACTTGGACCCAATACCTGAACCAGACCCAAATAACAGTCAGGCACGCCTAAACAAATAAACTTGCGGAATAAATATAAAGAGATATCCTAAAGCCAAAAGATTTAAGTTCATAGAATATTAATAAAACTATACATGGGTTCATGCTCATTTAAAGTAAACAAGTTTATTAAATCTCTGAAGTAGATCAACTAAAAGTAACTAGGATTCAAGCTACCCAAAGATCTATTTTTCTTAAAGTTGAATAGTTTCAAAATCAAATATATTATGTATATATATCAACAAAGGCTCACATCAAGAAGAGACTTCAAGCTCGTCTCTCTCTTACCTCAACCTAGCACTGTCGTGGATACCTGAGATGTAAGTGGGGTGAGCTAAAAGAACCAACGGAGCTCAGTAATACAGAAAACCCGCTCAACCATCAAATATGCAAGTAATACCTAATAAACATGCAAAGTCTAGCATGTATTTGAAAAACAAACAAGGATTCATTAAATAGTAGCATGGTAGCAGGATTTCATAAAAGAATAGACTTATAATGAATCATCAAGTACTTTCATAGATATAAGATTCGTAAGTCACAAATTGTAACAACAATAATCATGAATAACATTAAAGAGATTGACAAATCATTTCATAATTTCAAACTTTCATACAAATGAGGGGGTTTCGCAAGATTATGTACTATAAAATATAATAATATGATAAGTCGATGTTCCATTCAATGCATACCAGATATTGCCAAGAATTCGGTGACCGATTCTCCTACTCTCAAAGTGATGGAAACAACCAGCTAGCACACAGGTCTTATGTGCCCTCTCGTTTGTCCCATCAAATCAACAGTAGGTTCGTCCAAGCCATCACCGATGCACATCCCTATGTCTCAAGAGTACAAGAGAAGGTAACTCCAACTCATGTCCCTACGTGACATACTTATGAATTCAATTAGTTAAGTAAAACCCTCGGTGGTAAACTCCACACATCCTGGGGTGTTAATGACCCTCGGTGGTACCACAACATTCTGAGGTATTCTTATTGATTTACTTGCTAATAAGACCCTCGGTGGAACTCCACACATTCTGGGGCCATGAATAACAGTGCATTCACATTCCATAGATTCGTAGGTTCGAGCCAATACCACAATGTAACCCATAAATCCCAAGTCTTTAATTCAAATTATGAATATTAAGCATAACTAATAATCATGCCATATTTGATAATTGAGCAAGCTCCCCACTTACCTGCACTCGCCACAAATCCTAATCTCGATCCTCTCTCGTTTGGGCTTGATGTGAACCGTCTCGTGAATCTAGACAATTTGAAAGAATAATTACTTTATGTATCTACAACCATACAAGTTTAATATTAATTGTCTAGACCTTAGAGATTCACCCTATTTTATAGCTGACTTCGCTAAAGGTCATTCACAACTTTAAAATCGACACTTAAAATTAGAATCAATGACTCGAGTAAAATAGGAATGTGGTGATGTAAAACAAGGAAAATCAGCTAAGACTTGATTTTTCCAACATAAATCGAAGACGTTCGATTAATTATAATTAAAAAGATCCAAATCACCATACAATACTCAATTTAGACTTTAAATTCCAAATGACAATATTCAGTCAAAATCCACAAATTTATCGAATAAGTTTATTTCCCAAAGAAAAAGATTCAAAGTCCCTTTTTAAATTTCAACTCAACCTTAAATGCCAAATCCATATCAATAAACTTCAACCGCATCCAATTTGCTAAAATCATGGGGATATCCTTTCATGTACTGTCAAACCATGGTAAATAAGATTGATTCATCCATAATACTCGTTATCATAAAGCTTAAAAATTTGTATAACCCATTTCAAGACTATATCTAAGAAAAATTGAACAAACTTTGCAAATCATCAACTCTCATTACCAATACCAACACCAAGACAATAAATCTAGAGAGTATTAGAATCTCACCATGCCTTTAATGGAGTCTTTGACTCAAAATCCTTTCCAAAATCTCATTCTAACATAGATCAAATCTTTTCTTTCTTATTTTCTTTTCTATTTTCCTCGCGTTCTTGCCGACGTCGACGCCGTCGACCCTTTGATCTCCAAATCTTCAATAAATAATAAAGAAATCAAGGAGGGAAGTGAGGTTGTACATCTCTTGAGCTTGAACTCTCCTCTTATTCTCCTCCTCTCCATGTAGGTGTTTTATAAAATTGGGGCTAGGGTTTTCTTTGATTTGCTTAAATAGCATTAGGGTTAGGGATTAAGGTTATGATTATTTACAACTTGTCTAAAATGCCCTTTTGGGTCATAATCTCAATTGGGCTTTCTTATTTAAAATAAAACTTTACTTACTCCCTAACTCATATTTAATTTGACAAGTTTAGAATTATATTTTCACATCAAACTCCCAACATATTTTTATCATAAAATTACCAAAATACCCATAGGTTGGGTTATGAAGAATTTGGGTCGTTACAATATCTCCAATTTTAAGAACTTTCGTCCTCGAAAGTAAATGTAAAGTACAACGTAGTTTGGTGTATGTCCATAAGGATTTCTTTTCGACTCATTGTTTAACTGAGGCCATCTTTACCTGCATGCTCTGCTCGTTTCCTCACATGAAATAAAGTTTTACCCCTGACTTTAATATATCTCATTTTTTTTCATACCAAGATCTTTTATCTTTATATCTCGATTTTCAGGAAATCTATCGTATTGCGTCCTCGCACTAATCAATTCTCACGATCCTGGGTGACTATTTTAAACATTATTGACTTAGTCATGACCCCTTTTTGGTATACAATGGTCCCTTCTCATCTTTCTAAGCTAACTCTTAGCTCTTATAATGTGTTTAGTACCTCACTCTCTGAGAAACGAAGGTGATTTAGCTTTCATGTTTCGAACCTGATATTCACATCGTTTATTTAAAAGCATAAAACTCATACTCCTGTCATTGTCATTAAGGACTCATATCTCAATACAATCCAGTTATTTCAAGTTCATAATTCAAACTTGTATTTCAATTTATTACACTCGTGCACTACTATTGTCGCACTGCATATACGTTTTGTTGGATACTCCAACCATAAAGTACATATCCTTGTACATAAAACTCATATAAGTTTATCTTGTACGACTTGATACTAAAGCTTTAATTCAAGTGTACTCAAACTCATATTTACACCAATTTCGAGAAATATCTTGTACTGTTTAGGTTATGATTCATTACTTATACTTAGTACAAAACCATTCATAGAGTTCTTCATTTTCTCCAAATTCAATGATTCTTGAAAATAAGAATATCAACCGATTTCTCATAGGATTGATTTAAAATGACCTCATGCATAGGCAAACCCTTATTCCACATAATTTACTTATGCTTGTTACTTGTTACGGTGTCGACCTTGATTATTCATGCATTATCTCCACGTGTTGATATCCTTAACACTTAACCATTTGCAAATCTATTGCTTACCCATCTAGGTTGCAACCTCAAATTCTCCTATGCCATCAATTAGGGCTTTCACTTTTAAACTTATACTAAGCCCTCAGGTTTTCAAGTGTAAACTACACATTATGTTCAACAATTATTAACGGTATGAAATTTAAGAAATTTGATCTTTACTCATATATTCATGTTTCATTGCTAGTTTAGGGTATTTCCTCTCCATCCTTAATTGTTTCGTACGTATTGTACAGTATAAATCTTATTGGGGTTCGATCCTAACCTAGGATCCTCACTTTTAATAGTCGACCTATCACTGATTAAATCTTTCATCTTTCCTTTCAACCATTTAGTTTGATAGTTTATATGTTTAATGAAATCTTTGAATTTTATCAAACGATCACAAGTTACTTCCCACAAGTGATCAACAAGATTCTTCTTGACGTCACCTTCTTGATTAGAAATTTTTCATTCTTGGACAGGGTACTATTGCCGTACATGTTGTCTCTCTTGAGTTTGCAATTCTTCTCATCACCAAATTACTTATTCGTTTTCCATGGGTCAATCCTATTCTAGGATCCCCAATTTTAAGAACTAAGTCGTTATTCACTAAGGTTATGTAACAATTATTTGTCTCGATTACTCTTCAACGTCATTTTTCATTCAACCATCCCCTACCAATCAGGTTTGGTTTTATTTTGACTCAAAAGCTATGAGTCCACACGTCTAATCATATCAGAAATATTCTTTTCATTGGTGTACCCCCAATTTTAATGATTCACTTATCATCGAGTTCATTATAATATTATTAACTGCGTCGTACGCTCTTTAAAACCTATTAATATGACTCATACATACCATTTAGTTTGGAGCTTCCTTTAATTATTCAGTCATGGTACTGCTATTCCGTACTCTCCATTCATTTCGAACACAATTTATCAATTCCTGGTATCCCCAACTTTATGAATCAACTCTCTTCTAATTATGTTAGAATAATTTTTTTGTTGCAGTGGTTACCTTTGATTTATATCATTTTAACCTCAGATCTTGAGTCTTTACAACATCTACAAATTTTCTACTTGGCAAACACGATCTTCACACATGGCTATTTCACCGAAATAGTCTTTGACTTTGAATTCCCAATTTTAGTAACTCATCCATCTTTGAGTTTACTAATTTGAGTTTACTAGATTTTCTCATTTAGTTGTTTTCATGTATTCTTTAATTTCTCATTCGCCATCTCGTACATTATACATTTACGCTTCGAGCTAACTCTCAATTTGGGTCCTCATATTTAGTATTCAACCTATCGATAACTAGCTTAGCTTTATTTTTCTTTTACACAGGTTCGATCGAAACTTGAATGCCATAATTCAATCAATCGAAAAGTTAAATCCAAATCAAGATCCATTTCAAAGTATTAAGTTTCTATTTTTCAAGCTAAGTCTAGCTTATTTTTATGGAATCATCTAAAAGCTTTCTCATATTTCAAAAATAAATCACGACCACGAGAAAATTTGTATTCCAATACTTCATAATGATAACATAAATCCAAACGATGCTTTGCATTTTCATCAAGTCAAAACTTTGAAATTCAGTAAAACTCTTTATGTAAAGATTAAAATTACAACG
Source organism: Stephania japonica (assembly GCA_039657345.1). Taxonomy (NCBI): domain Eukaryota; kingdom Viridiplantae; phylum Streptophyta; class Magnoliopsida; order Ranunculales; family Menispermaceae; genus Stephania; species Stephania japonica. The sequence goes on from CM077559.1 coordinate 43,481,348, forward strand.
TCAAATTCTTGAAATATATATGAGTCTATTCGCTTTATCTTTTGAACACCAAGGAAAATAAATGGTTTCTTTCTTTTTTTTGTACTTGTTTGCCTTTTCAAAATTTTATAAAGACACGTTAAATCCTTCCATGAAAACTTCAATAAAGTGCGGCAAACATCAACTCTGAAATAATACAAAAATCATGGTCCAATATAGTCGAAAAATCATTTTTCGATAAAAAAATAGATCACCTGAAACAACATAATTCGATCTATAGCAATAACCTTCAAATCGAATTTATAGACCAATGATTCACACTCTTAATCGAGCATTAGAGGTTTTTAGAGTATACTTGACGTCTATATCTTGAATTAAGTTCAGCCTCCTGGCTAGACTAACTTGCTTATCATTGTTTGAAACCAAAGATTCATTTGCATCCTTATTAGGATTGTTAACTTCAGTTTTCAACAAGATATCGTTAATTTTAATTATCCTAATAGAGTTTTCGGTGTCAGAGTTACTTCTCTGAAATGTGACCACGTCACAATTCTGTCTTGTGTATTTAGCGTGGCGTCTCATTGTCCTTTCAAGTCTATCAATACAACTTAAGTCTTTATTTGCCACTCTATCATTAAGTATAGGCACATCTTGCCATACAATTTCCACTCCAAGTTTAGTCGTTCTATCAGAACCATTCTTGTAGCAAAGCATTGTAGACTTTATTTCAGCGCATGTGGAACCTTCTACGGACTTCCCTTTGATTTTCTTGTGTCGTTAATTGTCATTCCCAACTCGTGGAACCAATGTTTCACGTCTTAAGGAAAGACATTTACCTATATATCTAACGATATATTTATATACACAAAGTAGCAAATAATCATCACATTAAGTCTTTTTCAAATTTCTTTTATCCCATCCCATCCTAGGATTTATCATTATTGCGTGTTAAATCGACTTTGAACCAATGTTCCATACCATTGATTTGTTCGACTTAACTTGACTTTTAAACTTAAAGGCCCTACATCTTAGGTTTCCCTAACCTAACGTTTCCCTAGGTTCTAATCCCTAGGCTCTGATACCAACTGTGACGACCCGTCCCCGACCTAGGGTCGGGTCGCCCGGCCCATACCGCCACTTGGACTCAATACCTGAACCAAGCCCAAATAACAGTTTGGCATGCCTAAACAAATAAATCTGCGGAATAAATATAAAGAGATATCCTAAAGCCAAAAGATTTAAGTTCATAGAATATTAATAAAACTATACATGGGTTCATGCTCATTTAAATTAAACAAGTTTATTAAATCTCTGAAGTGGATCAACTAAAGGTAACTAGGATTCAAGCTACCGAAAGATCTATTTTTTCCAAAGTTGAATAGTTTCAAAATCAAATATACATAATATATATATATATATATCAACAAAGACTCACATCAAGAAGAGACTTCAAGCTCGTCTCTCCCTTGCCTCAACCTAGCGCTGTTGTGGATACCTGAGATGTAAGTGGGGTGAGCTAAAAGAACCAACGGAGACTCGATGTCTGAGAAAACCCGCTCAACCATTAAATATGCAAGTAATACCTAATAAGCATGCAAAGTCTAGCATGTATTTGAAAACAAACAAGGATTCATTAAATAGTAGCATGGTAGCAGGGTTTCATAAAAAAATAGACTTATAATGAATCATTAAGTACTTTCATAGATATAAGATTCGTAAGTCACAAATTGTAACAACAATAATCATGAATAACATTAAAGAGATTGGCAAATCATTTCATAATTTCAAACTTTCATACAAATGAGGGGGTTTCGCAAGATTATGTACTATAAAATATAATAATACGATAAGTCGATGTTCCATTCAATGCATACTAGATATTGGTAAGAATCCGGTGACCGATTATCTTACTCTCAAAGCGATGGAAACAACCAGCTAGCACACAGGTCTTATGTGCCCTCTCGTTTGTCCCATCAAATCAACAGTAGGTTCGTCCAAGCCATCACCGATGCACATCCCTATGTCTCAAGAGTACAAGAGAAGGTAACTCTAACTCATGTCCCTACGTGACATACTTATGAATTCAATTAGTCAAGTAAAGCCCTCGGTGGTAAACTCCACACATCCTGGGGTGTTAACGACCCTCGGTGGTACCACAACATTCTGAGGTATTCTTATGATTTACTTGCTAATAAGACCCTCGGTGGAACTCCACACATTCTGGGCCATGAATAACAGTGCATTCACATTCCATAGATTCGTAAGTTCGAGCCAATACCACGACGCAACCCATAAATCCCAAGTCTTTAATTCAAATTATGAATCCTAAGCATAACTAATAATCATGCCTTATTTGATAATTGAGCAAGCTCCCCACTTACCTGCACTCGCCGCAAATCCTAATCTCAATCCTCTCGCGTATGGGCTCGATGTGAACCGTCTCGTGAATCTAGACAATTTGAAAGAATAATTACTTTATGTATCTACAACCATACAAGTTTAACATTAATTGTCTAGACCTTAGAGATTCACCCTATTTTATAGCTGACTTCGCTAAAGGTCATTCACAACTTTAAAATCGACACTTAAAATTAGAATCAATGATACGAGTAAAATAGGAATGTGGTGATGTAAAACAAGGAAATTCCGCTAAGACTTGATTTTTCCAACATAAATCGAAGACGTTCGATTAATTATAATTAAAAAGATCCAAATCACTATACAATACTCAATTTAGACTTTAAATTCCAAATGACAATATTCAGTCAAAGTCCACAAATTTATCGAATAAGTTTATTTTCCAAAGAAAAAGATTCAAAGTCCCTTTTTAAATCTCAACTCAACCTTAAATGCCAAATCCATATCAATAAACTTCAACCGCGTTCAATTTGCTAAAATCATGGAGAAATCCTTTCATGTACCGTTAAACCATGGTAAACAAGATTGATTCATCCATAATATTCGTTATCATAAAGCTTAAAAATTTGTATAACCCATTTCAAGACTAGATCTAAGAAAAATTGAACAAACTTTGCAAATCATCAACTCTCATTACCAATACCAACACCAAGACAATAAATCTAGAGAGTATTAGAATCTCACCATGCCTTCAATGGAGTCTTTGACTCAAAATCCTTTCCAAAATCTCATTCTAACATAGATCAAATCTTTCATTTCTTATTTTCTTTTCTATTTTCCTCGCGTTCTTGCCGACGTCGACGCCATCGACCCTTTGATCTCCAAATCTTCAATAAATAATAAAGAAATCAAGGAGGGAAGTGAGGTTGTACATCTCTTGAGCTTGAACTCTCCTCTTGTTCTCCTCCTCTCCATGTGGGTGTTTTATAAAATTGGGGCTAGAGTTTTCTTTGATTTGCTTAAATAGCATTAGGGTTAGGGATTAGGGTTATGACTATTTACAACTTGTCTAAAATGCCCTTTTGGGTCATAATCTCAATTGGGCTTTCTTATTTAAAATAAAACTTTACTTACTCCCTAACTCATATTTAATTTGACAAGTTTAGAATTATATTTTCACATCAAACACCCAACATATTTTTATCATAAAATTACCAAAATACCCATAGGTTGGGTCATGAAGAATTTGGGTCGTTACAAAAGGTTTGCTGTTTGGCAGTTTTGCAAACCACCACTAGAACGCGAAACCATAAAACCATGACCAAACCGACCGTTGTTTGCTTGGTTTGGTCAGTTTGGTGTCGCTGTTTTTCTTCAAAACACCACTGTCATCTTCAACAAATTATGAAAGGAAGAAATCAACTTGCAAGAACTACTGAAAGACAAGTTTTTGAACCGCGATTGAAGCAAAACTTCAAAATTTAACATTCTTGCTCAAAAACTTCACAAAATAGAAGTATACATAAAACCCCAAAAAATATCAAGTAATCAAACAAAATTAACAAAGCAAGAGAGTAGAGAGAGATTGAAGAGCCAAATAGACATGCTCAATTGCAAGTTCGCAGCGTCATGAAAATCGATTTGGCACATGACGGCTTGTAAGCTCGATGGTGATGACGCATGAAGATGCAGAGGCGGAGGCGATGAGGAGAGAGAAGGATGCAAGAGAGATGAGAATGAGCCAAAAGTGATGAGAGAGAAACGCAAGAGAGTAGAAAGAGATTGGAGAGGCAGAGAGCATGGAGAAACGAAATAGGGGAAGGGGAGGCGTGTGTGTGAGCGGTGATGACTGATGAGGAGGCCACTGAGAAACCATAAGGCTTAACGATAAGGGCTAGGGTTTTGGGTATACAATAATAAAATACCTATAATACCCTCGGTTTGGTGAACCTCGGTTTTTGGAAAACAAAAATTGCAAACCAAACCGAGGGGCGCGGTTTTTATATTTTGTAAACCACCCCCAGACCACAAGGCTTGAAAACCATACCAGACCAAAGCCGTTTAGTCGGTTTGGGCGGTTTTGCAGAAACCGATGCTCACCTCTAATAGTAATAGGCTAACAACAATACAAAATAAGTAATTTAAAATTTTAGTGTTTTTCTTTTTGGTAGAATCGAAAAATTATATTAGAGTGTTTGATAAGCATACAAAACTGATATCAAGTATGCATACAAACCACCAACTCACCAAGACATAAGAGTAGAAATCATGCCAAAACATCTCTGGTGATACGACGGAGGCAATGCTTGCCAAAAGGCAAGGTTTTAGGAAGGTCATAAGTTCGACCCTCACTTATGTCCAAAAGAAAACAACAACCATAAAGCTATATATTATATACAACATCCATTCCTAAGTACTCAAAATCATGCTTTATATTCTTTTATCAAAAAAAAATCACGCTTAATGCTCTAATAAACCCAAAATTGATATTAGAGTAAAGTAAGGTTGCAAGTGGGGCAAGGTGGGGCAGGGGTTGAAGTTACCGTCCCCGTCTCTATGGGGCGTGGGGCGAGGATTTATCTTCAAAAATTATCAGCAGGGCGAACTTTACCACCCCACGCCTTAGCTCACGGGGATCCATGCAGGGCGGTAAATCCTCGCGCCACATCAATTTTGTAAAAATATTCATTTTGATCTCCACTTCTTTACCTTTTTCCCGCCTAACTACTTTTTCAATTTTTATTTTATTTAGAAAACTATCTTTCTCAAATAGAATAACTTAATTTTATTTTTGATATTGTTGCGTTAATTGAGTTACGAATAATTATACTTAATTAAATATAAAATATTTCTAAAATTAATATGATAAATATATTTCAATAATGTTCTAACCATATTTTAATATATCCTTATGATAATATAGTAGAATTGATTAATGTTACTAATTATGTTTAGAGTTGGAGATCTTGAATTTCATTCATACAATTACACATAAGTTTTAATAAAAAAATTACATAATTTTTAATAAAAAATGAAAAAAATCGAAAATTTCATGCAAGAAGCGAGGCAAAAATTGGGGAATCCCCATAGGGCGCGAGAGGCAGGGAATCCTCGCTGGGCGAGAGCAATCCCTATCTCCATCCTCGCTTTTCCCCACATGATGGGGCAAGATATTTGCTTCGTGCTCTACCCGTAGCGAGCCAAATGTAGGGAATATTTGCCGCACAGGAGCGAGGCCCTACGGGGAACAGAGATTCCCCGCCCCACTTGCAACTCTAGAGTAAAGGTTTAATTGATATTAATCAAATGAACATGAATGCGTAGAAACATTGCCAGTTGCGTTTTGGATATATCTAACATTATTTTTTCTCCAAGCTGCCTCACTTTTTCTTCAAAACCCTAAAATTTTCTTTTTGATTCACTTTTGTGATTTTTGTTTTTGAATTACTACCGATTATCTTCTTCGATCGACGGTGGTCTCAATCAAATCCCTTTTGCACTTTTTTCATACAATAAACAACAGATCTAATAAAATTTATGAAGATTGGTCCATCTTTGTTGCAGTGCATCTTCATCAACGGCTTTGCTTAGATTTATGTGGCGCACTGAATTGATCTTGTCTTTTGTTTTATTTTATAATTAGTTATCTTCCTTGGAAGTCTTTGATTTGTCTCCTATTTGTTGAAAAATTTTAGGTTTTCTTTCACTTGTTGATAAGTTTTGTCATTTGTTTTGGGTTTAGGGTTTACAACCAAAAGTTTGCTCAATATAGTAATTTTGTGTATTGTTATAAGTTTTAATGTTATAGAGAGCAGTCCCTGATTGTCAAACTGTTTCAATTTTGCATTAACAATTAAATTAATTATAGTTTATTTGAATAAATAAGATTATGTTTGGTCCTATACTGAGCAATGTTTAATAAAATTTTAATTTATCTTAAAAAAATAATAATAAATAAATAAAAACATTGCCAATTTACCTTGGGGTTATTAAAGAAAAAGAAAGCCCCGACCTTTGTTTTGTTGATGATCTTTCCGTTGAGCCTAAAACTCGAATCTCCAATACAATTAGTCAAAAGTAAATTTGGCACGAGCCATTGGAAGAAAAACAGGGTGAGATGGCAAAAAGAGGACTTCATGCTGTTCTCTACTCTTCATTTCTTCCACCTAGAATTTGGGTGGTTAATACTTAATATGATGCTTTTTAGCCTTTTTATGAGGATTCAATCATAAAGAGAAAAATCTTTTTTGATCTCACAGTAACTATATGCTTCAAAATTCAAATCTCTCTGTCTTCAAAAGAAACTCAAATCTCTATAAATAAAAAAATTACATCAATAGAAACTTAAGAGATCCTTAAGTGGATCATTTCCTATTTTGAAGCCTTTTGAGTCATTATGTAGGGCATATCCAACTGGCACTGGTGCTTTTTGGTAATAGATCATGGAAATATGTTTGGGCATTTGTACGTTATTATATTTGGAAAATAATTTTCCATTACCGTTAAAAAGTTCTTAAAACTTGACTCTACTTGATTCACCACCAATCCGACCGGTCCGAACATCACTTAAGGAGGTAACCCATTGATGCAACTCCATTTCCATTATTATCTTCCTCATGTCCATTTCAATGTTTATTTTTTCTGAAGTAACAAAAGTAAAAATGAATCGAAATTAATTATCCAATCTAACTTAACCAAATCCTCTGTACAAGATCTTTATTTGAAATCAAAGAAATACAAAAACCCTCCAGCGCTAACCTGACTTCTCTGACACTGAATCACAGCATATCCGACTCTTTGGTCTTTCACACCACGTGATTCTGTGTGTCCTCCCAAACCCCCCAATCTCATCACAACCGTCCATCTCAATCAACAGCCAGCATCATCTGTGGACTCCTGCAGCACCCTGAGCAGCTGCGCCCCCTTCCTCCGCCCCCTCGCAGTGCACCCCTCCCCCTGCATCGCCAGCACCACCGCCCTCGCCACCGCCTCCGCCGACGCCTCCACACCACCTCCGCCGCCGCCGCCGCCGCTGCCGAAGACCACTGACAACGCACTGATCGCGCAATCCCTCCCCCTCCCACCAACCCCTTCCCCATGACCTCCACCAGCATCGGCACGGCCAGCGCGTGGGCCCTCAGCTCTGCCGCCCCCTCCGCCACCATACACAGCAGCTCCAGTGCCGCCAGCGCCCTCTCCGCCGCCGCCCCGTCCAGCTCCGCCAGCGCCTCCACCACCTCCCCCACCGCCCCCGCCTCCACCGCCACCTCCCGGTTCCCCTCCGCCAGGCACAGCGCCAGCAGCACCTTCGTCGCCGCCCTCGCCCCCTCCCCCTCCTTCAGAAACCTCACCACCTCCCTCATCACCGCCGGCGGGCACCTCATCTGCTCCGACTCCTCCGCCGCCGGCGGGTTCGGCACCAGCGACCGCTCCAACAGCTGGAGGGCGGAGAGGCGGGAAGAATGGGTGGAGAAATGGAGCTCTGCCACGTGGAAGAGCTCTGCGAGGTTGGCGGCGGCGGGGAGCGGCGGCGGCGGCGGAGGAAGAGGGGGTGTGGCGGAGGGCGGCGGAGGTGGGTGGAGGAGGGGGACTGGGGGAGGGGGAATCTCCACTGGGTGAAGCTCTGAGAGGAGGAGGAGGAGGAGGAGGAGGTGGAGTGGGGAGGTGGTGGGGGAGTGGAGTGGGTGGGGCTGAGGGCGGTTTGAGGGGTGCAGTAGCTGAAGATGCCGCAGGAGAAGAGCTGGCGAGGTGGGGTCTTGAGCTTCGATGAAGACTGCGTTTTCATGGCTATCAAATATTTGGAATTCAAGTCAATGTGGGGTTTGAATCAAAGAGAGGGGGAGATTAAAAGGGTACTGCATTCATGGGTGGCTTTCACCAGGGAAGTACACACTCGTTGGACGCTTAAGGGATGCAGGGGAGGCTGTAGTGCAGAACTACTGCTGCTACTACTGTTAATTGTGGTGGGTTTGGGTCCTACACACCTGCAACTGAGAGAAGCGATTCGGCTGTATATATATCTATATTTTGTAGGCAATTGTGCAATGGACAATGTCGATATGTCCGAGTGGTTAAGGAGACAGACTCGAAATCTGTTGGGCTCTGCCTGCGCAGGTTCGAATCCTGCTGTCGACGTCCCTTTGCAAATTTGGCGCTTTTTAATGGTGGAATTATTTGAAATATAAATTATCAAGATGGAGGGGTTACCCTAATTTGAATTTTTTTTTTTTTTTTTTGGAAAATACTATTGTAACCCACTTGTGACACGCTCCTTCTACACACAACTAATGTATCAATGCGTAGGTCCCACCAACTCATTTTCTTTTCATTTTCGCTTCAAAGCCAAAAAAAAAAAGCTATTGTAACTCATTTGTAACACGCTTCTTCTACATGCAACTGATGTGTCAACGCGTGGATCCTACCTAGTGCAGGCAATTTAGTGTCCGGGTCTGCAAGCCCAAAATAAAAAGGATTTAAATAATATCTTGATAAATTCAGGACGGGATCGGAGAAAGACCTTTGGTCTGAATTTAAAACCAAGTCGAGTTTGGACAAGGCCTTGAAACTCGGATCCGGCTTGAATTTTAAATAAAGTTAAAATATCTTTGATAAAAAGGTATATTGGGAATTTAGTACGTATAGAATAGATTAACAAATAATAATCTACTCTAATACACATAAATTAATGTACTAAATATATCTTTGATTTCAAAATAAATTAAATTTTAGTCTTTTTTATACTTGAACATTTGTTTCTTGACATTAAATGTTTTAATTACATTAAATTATTTGCAGTAATATTATAATGATTTATAATTTGCAATATTTGATGAGACTTTGATGTTACTTTTTTAAATTACAACATACAAGATTATAATTTATATATATTTTAACATTTGAAGAGGTTTTTCAACAAGAGAAGTAAGTTTTCAAAATTGTGATAAATCCAGACAAACGGACAACCCGAATTTTAAGCAAATTAGGTATGGACAGCTAGTCTTGTCAGAATTTAAAATTGAGTCAAGTCCAGACAATGAATATACTATTTATAGTAGGGTTTGCCCAGACGCGAACCTGTCCGAACCCAATTTTTTGCCACCTCTAGTCCTACCAACTCACTTTCTTTTCATTTTCACTTCAAAGCCAAAAACAAAGTCACGTCATTGATATGATAGTCGACCGACGTGTTGACTTGTACGGCTGTTAGCTTTGATAGGAGCCAACTACTCCAAAAAATTGAATTATGGGCCACAATAAACAAAACTCGACTTTCCCAATCTCATACCACATTTTCCTTATCTCAAACCACATCTCGCTCTACTCTCTCTAGAGATGAAACCCTAGCACAAGAAGGAAGAAGACGTTTTAGTCTACTGCTGTGATTTGAAAGATCTTGGAAAACAACAAGGTTAGGTGAACAACAAGTGTTTAGTGAACATAGCACAAGAAGGAAGAATACGTTTTAGTCAACTGCTCTGGTTTAGGAGATCTTAGAAAACAATAATGTTGGGTGAACAACAAGTGCTTAGTAAGCATAGCACAAGAAGGAAGAAGACATTTTAGTCGACTGCTCTGGCTTAGGCAATCTTGAAAACAACAAGGTTGGGTGAACAACAAGTGCTAGTGAGCATAGGGTTGAGCAAGCGAGGCTTGTATTCAAGGGTTTGTGTAACGACCCGAAAGTTTGGGCTATGGATTGGTGTAATACCTATTTATACTTGTGTCTATGTGATAGGACGATGACGTCTAGTTACGAGTAGGATTCACCTCGAATAACGTGTTAAATGGGGTTAGGCGGATGAAATACCGGTACTCGGTGCCAGGGAAACCATATTTGTGGGCGACCAACAAATAAAACACAATAATTAATTAACCAGGGAAAGGGTTCGGGTCATTAAATATTTAGCTTGTGCGCGACGAGGTGAGTTGTGGTGCGGTCGGGAGGTGGAAACGTAGCCAAGAAATGTCGTGTGTTACTTATCAGAGTTACCCATATGTGTCACCCGGTTGAAGAGGTTGAAGCGGTGGTGGCGATTGGGTAGTGTGAAGGTCATTCGTCGCGCCTCTAGATACGCATTCGCGTGTAGATGGAAAGAATTTATATAAATTCTTCTTTCTTCTCACTGTTTCACACACACACTCTCTCTCTCTCTTGTTCTTTTTCTCATTCTTTCGTGACTAAGGGAGGTTCGACGGATTATGGAGCTTGCAACAATGCGGAGACGCGGCAAACACTATGGTTGAGGTAAGATCTCGACTCACCACTTCGTTATCGTCGTTCTGATGTTAGTTTCAGGTGTTTTAGCCGAGTTGGGATTTTTGAATAATTCGGTTTTATGAGTTTTTGGTGGTGTTAGGTTGGTAATGATGTCCCGAGGAGTTTAGGATAACCTCGGAACGTGGCGACACAAGCCGAGGTGTCAAAAAACCTAAAAAACATGGTCAGGAAGTGACGCTGCGAGGGACGTCGTAGAGCTTGTGAGCTACAACGTCAGTCACGACATCTGAAACAAAGAAGGTTGGGGAATCTACGCTTTATGTGACTTTGCCAAGGATTTTCCCCATGACGCCACTCACGACATCTAGAACAGTGCCAATGGGAATTTCACGTTTTGATTGACGTCGCCAAGTGTTTCGTTCACGGCGTGACACTGTTCACAGCACTAAAAATTTTAAAAATTTATAAAAACTTTGGGGATCTCTCGGGTATTCATATTGGGTTGAATACAACTCAATATCCGAGGAATAGACCCAGAATAATGGAAAATGAATAATACTTGGAAAATGGGGAAAACGACAATTAAAATGGAAATAGAACTCTAATGCAATCAAACTGAATTGAAATGATTATCAGGTGTCTAGGAGACTGGTGATTAACTTACGGGATCAGTTTGTGGATCGTTGAGAGTTGCGTACACGAGGTTTTGTGTTATACTGTGAGTAAAACCAGTGAAAATTTTAATATTATTTCATTTGCACAATTATTTGGCTATTATCTTTCTTGAACAGTATTTCTTGGTGGAATATAATTTCTTAAATTCAGTTTGTGATATCTATCCTTGGTGGATTATTGGCTTGATTTTTCTTGGATTCCGAATGAGTGATCTTTTGAGTCTATGTGGGCGATATGGTGGCCGCGTGTTGTGGTGGGTTTGCTGTATGATCTCACTCACTTCCGTGATTACACGGATATTTGGACTTACTTGAATCCACAGGTTAGGGTTGGGAGTTGAACTATAATTAACTGTGCTATGAAGCTATTATGTGGTTGACTTACTCTAATATGGTGGTAGTTTATTTATGTCCAGTTGTTTACTGCGTGTAACAATCTGATGGACTTGGAACATTTACATGTCTTTTTACTTTATGCTCTTTACACTCATTTATCGTTGATATCTTAATGACTTATTATCATGCTGTCTTTTAATATCTTTGTGATATCTATACATGATACTCGATTAGCCATTTATTTGACTTTTGAAATGATATTAGATGTCCATTGGGTTATTACTGTTCTACTTATGTACTCACCATCTTTTTTATGACAGTGGGTGCAAACTCATCGTATCGCAGGGTAGAGAAAGGTAAAGAGCCAGCGATAGGCAACTGAAGTGAAGGACTATTAAGTGATTAAAGCTCGCATATTAGGTAGGTCCTATGTACTATATGTATATATTTTATAAACATTGGGATATGGGTTTATTAGAGATCTTGGGCATATATACTATGATGTAATCTCCTCTGACTTGATGTTGGCATACATATACAGGGTTTCCACATTCTAGATATCATGACTAGTGTCTTAGGGTTATTATTATTAGTTTGAGAATTGTAAGGCTTCCGCTATGATCTGATGACTCACTAATAATGAATGACTCAACTTAATTAACTTAGTAGATGATAAGGGGTAAGGAAGGCTGATTAGGTTTACGTGGATTGCACGAGTGGGGACTCGTGGTTTACGTAAGTCTAGGCCTAGCGGAGCCCAATTTAGGGTTGTGGAATTGGGGCTGTTACAGTTTGCTCCTCCAGGGGCAAAACATTAGCACTAGAAGGGAGAAGGTGCTCAAGTACACGAAAAGATATAATTAGTTGTCTAATTTATTTATTTTTCTAAAACCTAAGTTGATTTGTAAGAGATTTTGTTGAGCAACAAGGGTGGGTGAACATAAAATACTTTATGAACATTAAAGCTGAACAAACGAGACTTATATTCAAGGAAACAAAACAAATACACGAAAAGGTAAGTAGGTCCTATGTACTATATGTATATGTTTTATAAACATAGGGATATGGGTTTATTAGAGATCTTGGGCATGTATACTATGATGTAATCTCCTCTAACTTGATGTTGGTATACATATACGGGGTTTCCACATTCTAGATTATCATGACTAGAGTCTTAGGGTTATTATTATTAGTTTGAGAATTGTAAGGCTTTCGCTATGATCTGATGACTCTCTAATAATGAATGACTCAACTTAATTAACTTAGTATATGATAAGGGGTAAGGAAGGCTGACTAGGTTTATGTGGATTGCACGAGTGGGGACTCGTGGTTTACATAAGTCTAGGCCTGGCGGAGCCCAATTTAGAGTTGTGGAATTGGGGCTGTTACAGTTTGCTCCTCCAGAGGCAAAACATTAGCACTAGAAGGGAGAAGGTGCTCAAGTACACGAAAAGGTATAATTAGTTGCCTAATTTATTTTTTTCTAAAACCTAAGTTGATTTTGATGGGTTTTGGGGTTCATGCACAGCAGAGATTACAAAACAATTTTGACAAAACTCCAACAGGATCCGAATCTAGTTCCATTAAAAATGTTTAAACTATGAAAACTTAATCATACCTCAGTTGCAATGTACCTTTTTGAAGGTTAATCGATCTCTAAGGCGCTGCCAACAACGAACGCTCTCTATCAGCAGTCCACACACGAACGACGGCCGAGATTTGAAGTACTAGCTTCGAGAGAGTACCAAACCTTTTTGTTTCTCTCCAAAACGATCCAGAGCATACCAAAAACCCTAAGTCGTTTCTTAAAACAAAAATAGAGTTTTGACCCTTTTTAAATCTTTCGTTCTTGTATTCTAACTCAAAGCATCTATTTATACAACCCTTGTATATAGACGGTTAAGTAAATTACACATATACCCCTATTTAAAGAAGTATAAGTGTAATACACTACAATGACGTTTCTGCCATGAATTTCATCAAATAAAATTCATTTTTCTGAACCATCTTAAAATCTCGCAAAACCATTCTCAGTGTGCCACCCAATAGGCTCATACAACGTTGGTAGTGTACCAAAACACATTTTGGTATACAAGTCATAAGCGGCCTCTAGCAAGACATTATGACTAGCCAAGTTGTACGAATATCAAATCGATACAACCTAATCAATAGTGTATATAACATCCTTTTGTCACACGATATCCTTTTGATCAAACATAAGGCATGAAAATCGTACTAGTCTCGATTTCTAGGTAGACTGAAACATCTAAGTGTTGGACTAAGTGATTAGTCACTCTAACTCCGACCGGGATTTTGATGGAAACAAACAAGGTGAAAATGTACTAATTAATATCAAGTGTGTTTCAATTTTTGTTAAAGGATGCAAAACAACACATCACGGGTATTCAAGCCATACAAGTTCAAGACTCGGCATTCATGAAGGAATGAAGATGAAAGATCATATCGCAATTTGTAATTTCGATGTAAGGTATTCAAATTCTTTCACGCAAGCCAAATGCATTAGTTCATGCATATCAAGTTTCTTAAAACCAATTTTCAAAAGTCATGAAGTAACTTAGAGTTTAAAAATGAAAATTTAACACATGACTAGGCCCATGAGTTTAAACAATGTGAGATTGTGTGTTAATGATCATTTGCATTTTGGAGATCATTGTTGAAGTTTTCAAAACTGAAAAACTTGTTTTTGAAAGGTTTTTAAAAAGAAAAATAGCAAATTTGCAGAAAAGTCCCTCGCACGTTATGAAATCGTGATTTTCCGCTTTCGGGGTTTGTAAAACTATTCGAACCATCCAATTAGGCTTAATGACCCATAATAAACATGTATAACATGTTATATTAGGGTTGGTTGGGTCCCGGACGTGTTTAAGGGTCGCTAACACAAAGGGATAAAATATTTATTTTGAGCTCCCTGCAGTTAGCGCGCTAATACTGCCATTAGCGCGCTAAGTGCAGAGTTAGCGCGCTAGGTCTCAGTATTAGCGCGCTAATTGCCCACCTGACAGCTTTTTTAAAAAGCTGAAAAATGAACTTTAATTTGAATTCTTGATGAATTCTGGACCCTTGGATCCCTAGAGCGGTCATAAACTGCCACAATGGGATACCTAACACTATAAAAACACCAAGAACATGGTTTTCTCAAAACAAGGAACAAACACACTCAAAAGCTCAAAATATTCAAAAGGAGAACTTTGATTTTTGTGAAGGAGACAAAGGAGATTCTTCGGGCTGTCCACTAGCACTACAATCCAACATTTTGAAGCATTCAAAGGAGTACAAGAATCTCTTCAAAACTGATCTCTTTTGTCATCTTCTTGGTTGTAAGCAAGTCCTTGTTCTAGATTCTTTTTTTTGAGCTTAATCTACATAGTTTTGTGTGTTTTGAAAGAAAATCAGTTTATTGTGTGTTTGAACATCATCATCTTGGGTTTCGCACTTAAACTTATTTCATCAAACCCTAAGAGTGTTTTGAACAAGAGTTTTACACGTAAACTTGATTTTTGTCAAACTATTGTTCTTTGCTTCGAAATCGGTTTTGCACAAATATATTGGATTTTAAAACGATTTCATATTTGGAATTTGCAACAAAATCAGTGACACACTTTGCATTTTCCATTCATTCTCATACTTGCATGCATTAGAGTTGTTAGGCTCTAGGAGGCTTGCTAGTGTTTGAATTTGATACCACTTTATATTGTAAAGTGTATCTCATTTTTTTAGCAAATTGTTGTAAGTGTATGATTGTAAGACTTAGTGGAATCTAAGTCAAAGGGGAAGACCTAGTTGAGGCTGGGCACAATCTCTAGTTGCGACTAGATAGGAAGTCCTAATTGTAATTAGGCATTCTAGGCTTGTATGCTTAGGTTGTAACACTTATTTGGAATATAAGTGAGGGTTTAAAAATCCTAACCGGGGAGGTTAGGTAGTGGACGTAGATCATTTGATCGAACCACTATAAATCGTGTGTCGCTTTCCATCTCTTCTACCCCGTTCACTTGCATAGCATAGACATTCGTTGATATTTGTGCATAAAAAGTTTAAAAAAGGCAATAACCCCTCGACACACCCAATTCACCCCCCTATTGGGTGTGGATATCTCTCTTTATATGAGAGGGACAAATTCTATCTCGATTACACAACTTCACCACATTATTCATAGAGTAATCAATCACAACCTTTATAATCGTCCGGTTAAAGACAACGTTTGATTGCGTCAAATCACTGTATTCCTAATGTTGAAATCTCTGGTAATCTCAAGTCAGAGGACTGAAAAATATAACTATCATGAGAAACAACTATGACTTAATCCGTGTGATGTTCTCATTGCGGGTCGGTCCAGTACTTTGTTCCCTAACAAGTACTCATGATCTTGATTCGTATTCCTATACGTATGATCATCGTATAATCATCAATCAAGACTCACACTAGTCTTAATTCATTATAGTTCCCAATATAATAATCGACTAGGGACATTTAGGATATTTCTGTAAATACCCATGGATCTTATTATAATGTAAACATCCAAATCAATTATAATAAACAGCAAATAAAATCCTCTATTTTATTAACTAAAATGTATTCATAAAGACTATTAATGGATTGACCTAGGGCACATTTTCCAACATCTCCCACTTGCTCTAGGGCCAATCATTCATGCATCTAATGCCTAATGATCTAACATGACCATCATGTTTCGCTTGTGGAAGAGCCTTTGTCAAGGGATCCGCAACGTTGTATTCAGTAGGTACTCTGCAAATCTTTACGTCTCCTCTCTCAATAATTTCTCTGATGAGATGAAAACGCTTGAGTATATGTTTGGATCTATGGTGTGATCTAGGTTCTTTGGCCTGTACTATTGCCCCGTTATTGTCACAATACAAACAAATAGGGTTAGCAATACTTGGAACCACACCTAGTTCAGAAATGAACTTTTTGATCCAAACTGCCTCCTTTGCTGCATCGGACGCTGCAATATACTCAGCTTCTATTGTAGAATCTGCCACAGTCTTTTGCTTTGAACTTTTTCAGCTTACTGCACCCCCATTCAAAGTAAACACATATCCAGACTACGATTTAAAATCATCTATATCAGTTTGAAAACTTGCATCTTTGTAACCATTTACAACTAGATCATTTTCAAAACCTCCATAGACCAAGAACACTTCCTTAGTCCTTCTTAGGTACTTAAGGATGTTCTTTACTGCTATCCAGTGACTCTCACCAGGATCTGACTGATATCTGATTTTAGTGCTCAAAGCATATGATACATCAGGTCGAGTGCATAGCATAGCATACATGATAGATCCAATAGCTGATGCATATGAAATCTTATTCATACGATCTCGCTCATCATTTGTCCTAGGATATTGATTCTTGCTGAGACTTATGCCATGAGACATTGGCAACAATCCTCTTTTAGAGTCTTGCAAACTGAACCTATTCAGTACCTTGCCTATGTAAGCACTCTGACTTAAACCGATTAGCCTTTTAGATCTATCCCTATAGATCCTTATCCCTAGGATATAGGCTGCATCTCCTAAGTCTTTCATTGAGAAACATTTCCCTAACCAAGACTTGACACTCTGTAATATTGGAATGTCATTTCCAATGAGTAATATATCATCAACATACAGTACCAGAAAAACAACTACACTCCCACTGACCTTCTTGTATACACAAGGCTCATCTTCGTTCTTAATAAAACCAAAATCCTTGATTACTTCATCAAAACAAAGATTCCAACTCCGTGAAGCTTGCTTTAATCCATAAATGGATCTTTGAAGCTTGCATACCTTCCTAAAATTCTCAGGATGTACAAAACCTTCAGGTTGTGTCATATACACGTCCTCAAGCAACTTTCCATTAAGAAATGTTGTTTTTACATCCATTTGCCATATCTCATAGTCATAATATGCAACAATGGCAATTAAAATTCTTATGGATTTAAGCATGGCTACTGGCAAAAAAGTTTCATCATAATCAACACTTTGAGTCTGCCTGAAACCTTTTGCTACAAGTCTTGCTTTGAAAGTATGCACTTTGCCATCCATGTCAGTTTTCTTTTTGAAAACCCATTTACATCCAATGGTCTTACCACCTTCAGGTAAATCAACCAAGTTCCAAACTTGGTTATCATACATGGATTGCATCTCAGAGTTCATGGCACTTAGCCATTTATCTAACTATGATCCAGACATAGCCTCCTGATAAGTGGTGGGTACATTTTGATCCATAAACAACACATCACGACTATCAGTAATGAGAAATCCGAATCTCTCTGGCTCATGTCTTACCCTACCAGATTTTCATGGGGCTTGTGTCACTTGCGGAGGTTCAACTGGTTCAGAACGTTGTTGAACTTCCAGTAGCGGTTTAGTGTTTATCTGTGATTCTTGAACTTCTTCAAGATTTATTTCTCTCCCACTAGTGTCTTTTGAAATAAACTGTTTTTCCATAAAGGCACCATACCGAGCAACAAACACTTTGTTCTCAGCGGGATTATAAAAGTAATATCCTTTTGTTTCCTTAGGATACCCCACAAGTAAATACTTATCAGATTTAGGTGCTAATTTTTCTGAGACTTGTCGCTTTACGTAGCCTCACAACCCCAAATCTTAAGAAAAGAAAAACTAGGTCTCTTCCCGTACCATATCTCATATGGTGTTTTATCAACCGCTTTAGAAGGAACTCGATTTAGAGTGAAAGCTGCAGTTTGTAATACATAACCCCAAAAGGATAATGGAAGATCCGCATGACTCATCATAGATCGAACCATATCTAATAAGGTTCGATTTCTCCTTTCAGAAACTCCATTCTATTGTGGAGTTGCTGGTGGAGTCAATTGGGAGACAATCCTACAATTTCTAATATGATCATCAAATTATTGGCTTAAATACTCACCACCTCGATCTGATCGAAGTGTTTTGATAGTTTTACCAAGCTGATTCTGCACTTTATTTAGAAACGTTTGAAACATCTCAAATGATTCAGCTTTATGTTTCATAAGATATACATAACCAAATATGCTGAAATCATCAGTAAATGTAATGAAGTACTGATAACCTCCTCTAGCCATTGTGTTTATAAGATCTCATACATCAGTATGTATTAGACCCAATAAATCACTTGCCCTTTCACTATGTCTAGTAAAGGGACTTTTAGTCATCTTGCCTCGTAAACAAGATACGCACGTTTCATATGTTTCTAAATCAAATGAATCTAGAAGTCCATCTTTGTGGAGCTTCGTTATGCGTTTCTCATTTATGTGCCCGAGATAACAATGCCAAAGATAGGTTTGATTCAAATAATTTGACTTAAACCTCTTTGTATTTATGTTAAAGACTGGAGTATCAGTGAACTTTTTCATGCTTAGAATATAAAGACCATCACACAAATCAACATTTGCATAAAATATTCCTTTACGAGAAATGAAACATCTATTATTCGCAATAATAAAATCAAAATCATCCATATCCAAGCATGAAACAGAAATGATGTTTCTGCTCAAGGTAGGCACAAAATAACAATTATTTAAAGTTAAGATAAGTCCACTAGGTAAGACTAAGTCATATGATCCAACAGCCAGGGCAGCAACTCTTGCTCCATTTCTTACGCGGAGGATGACTTCTCCTTTCTTCAACTTTCTACTTCTGGTGAGTCCCTGCACATTTATACAAATGTGAGATCTAAATCCGGTATCCAATACCCAGGAATCACTAGTAGATAAATTAATTTCAATAACATAAATACCTGAGGTGGTAGTCGCACTACCCTTTTTCTTCTTTAGATCTTCTAGATAGAGTTTGCAATTTCTGAACCAATGTCCAGGTGCATGGCAGAAATGACAATTTCATTCCTTTTCCTTTTAGTGCTTTGAAGCAGGAACAGGCTGGGGCTTGACTTGTTCCACAGGCTTTGCAACAGGTGCAGCAGCGACCTTGGCAACTTTAGCCTTGCCTTTGCCTTTCTTCTTCATTCCCTTTCCCTTTTGGACCATCAGCACATTACTAGAGGGTTTCTTGATATTTTGTTTAGCATTTTTGAGCATCAAATGCAACTCTGAAATTGATTCTCCATATTATTCATATTGTAGTTCATCACAAATTGGGAGTAACTTTCCGGTAATGAATTTAGGATCAAATCCGTAGCCAACTCTTGGCTTATGGGAAATCCGAGTCTATCAAGTTGGTCAACATAGCCCTTCATCTTTAGAACATGAGGACTAACTGACGCACCCTCAGTTATCTTGCAAGAATGTAGGTTTTTTAATGTCTCGAACCTTTCTTTCCTAGCTTGCTGTTGGAATATTTCCTTCAGCGTTATAGCCATGTTGTAGGCTTCCATTAGTTCCATGTCCTTCTGAAGTTCAGGAACCATAGTTGCCAGCATATTACATGCAACATCAGTAGAATCGTTGATATGCTTATTATGCGCATCCTTCACAGCTTTCGTAACATTGGCTGGTGGGTCCTCCGGGATTGGAGCATCCAGGACATACAACTTGCGTTCATGCTTGAGAACGATTCTCAAGTTTCTGAACCAATCAAGAAAGTTAGTCCCAGATAGCTTATCCTTCTCAAGGATAGATCACAGTGACAGGGGATTATTGTTACTTGAAGAGGCCATTGATCTACAATAAAGATTATGCAAAGTTTATTTTAGCATAGAGGAATAGACTCCCACTAAATTAACAACCCTCCTAAAACACACTATTTATTTAGGGGACTAAAATCCATATTTCACCTAATTCTATGACAGCTATGGCAAGAAACACAGAACTAGATTATTTAGGTAGGTAACAGTTACCAATTACGTCTTATGTAATTTTAGATCCTTTTATGATATATGAGACATCTTATGTCTTAGCATGTTTTTATCTCATCATTTGCCTAAAGCTCAAAACTATTTTGATGGCTTTATTAAGTCAGACCATTTTAAGCATTTAGGCAACTCTTACCCAACTTGTCTCGTCAAGATAAAACAATACACCCAGCTATGGCTAAAACTATATTAGTGTGATCGAGGCCTTGACAAGTGTTTAAAATGGATGGCATGAGACTTAAAATTTAATAGAGAGATTTTATTCAATTTTAGTGATTTTATGTAATCAGTGAAATATCATATATTTTATTGATTTGTTAAATCACTAAACAATTTGAAGATTTTTATACTGTTCACTAAAGAATTTTTGTGCGCTAGGATTAGTTAAACGGCGGTCCAAATTTGATTTGACGATCAATGAGCGGTGGTTCCATGACTAGTCACGGACGGGTACGAGGGGCACGCCCCATTTTTTTTTAAGAAGACAAATCTCAATTTCAAAAATTAAAATTCGCTATAGAAAATCATATTTTTCTCTGATTTTACTATACTAAATTTACCCCTTAATTTATCCAAAATTAAGTCAATTAAAATATTTTTAATTAACTCGAGCCCACATCTAACTGATCATCTTATCCTAATCCAATTAGGACTTTAGATATTTGAATCCTAGCATATCACCAATAACCCATTTCTCCATATTTATCTCCTATCCAATAGGGATAATGAAACCGATTTTGCATATGTCTCCTAATCTAATTGTTATCTATTTT
Source organism: Stephania japonica (assembly GCA_039657345.1). NCBI lineage: Eukaryota > Viridiplantae > Streptophyta > Magnoliopsida > Ranunculales > Menispermaceae > Stephania > Stephania japonica. The sequence goes on from CM077559.1 coordinate 43,502,524, forward strand.
TATCAAATAGAAACTTCATAACAAAATAGATATAACAAGATAAATAAATAATTTCGAAAATTAATTATTTGCAATTTCGATCTTCATCCAAATAATCGCAAACATGTAATTGAATCATGAACTACTATCCCAACCGAACCTAATGGTGTCATGGATCATAGAACACGAAACTCAATTCATTAAAATTATTCAAATTAACCTAACATGGTTCCTGGCATGTACGAAACTAATTTCAATTAAATCACGAATATATGTATCATATACACAAAACATGATAATAAATCTCACATAAAACTTATGTATATCATATATACATCAACTATTAACATGCTTTCAATCATATATCATAAGAAAACATGCAATGAGTTTAATGGAATCAAACTCAAAGGCTCTGATACTACTGTTGGGTTTTGGGGTTCATGCGCAGCAGAGATTACAAAATAATTTTGACAAAAACCCCAACAGGATCCGAATATAATTCCATTAAAAACGTTTAAACTATGAAAACTTAATCATACCTCAGTCGCAATGTACCTTTCTAAAGGTTAATCGATCTCTAAGGCGCTGCCAACAACGAACGCCCTCTATCAACAGTCCACACACGAACGGCGGCCGAGATTTGAAGTGCTAGCTTCGAGAGAATACCAAACCTTTTTGTTTCTCTTCAAAACGATCCAGAGCATACCAAAAACCCTAAGTCATTTCTTAAAAAGAAAATAGAGTTTCGGCCCTTTTTAAATCTTTCGTTCTTGTATTCTAACTCAAAACGTTTATTTATATAACCCTTGTATATAGACGGTTAAGCAAATTACACATATACCCCTACTTAAAGAAGTATAAGTGTAAACTACAAGGACGTTTCTGTCATGAATTTTATCATATAAAATTCGTTTTTCTGAACTATCTTAAAATCTCGCAAAACCATTCTCAGTGTGCGACCAAATAGGCTCATACAACATTGGCAGTGTACCAAAACACATTTTGGTATACAAGTCATAAGCGGCCTCTAGCAAGACATTATGACTACCCAAGTTGTACAAATATCAAATCAATACAACCTAATCAATAGTGTATATAACATCCTTTTGTCACACGATATCCTTTTGATTAAACATAAGGCATGGAATTGTCATCCAACATATTCAATCGTACAAGTCTCGATTTCTAGGTAGATTGAAAACATCTAAGTGACATTGATAAATATCAATTCACTTAGACTAGGCCTTTTAACAGCCTAACACATCGAGGGGTCCACTGGATATCTCTCTTTATGTGAGAGGGACAAATTCTATCTCGATTACATAACTTCACCACATTATTTATACAGTAATCAATCACAACCTTTATAATTGTCCAGTTAAAGACAACGTTTGATTGCGTCAAATCACTGTATTCCTAATGTTGAAGTATCTGGTAATCTCAAGTTAGAGGACTGAAAAATATACCTATCATGAGAAACAACTATGACTTAATCCATGTGATGTTCTCATAGTGGGTCGGTCCAGTACTTTGTTCCCTAACAAGTACTCATGATCTTGATTCGTATTCCTATACGTATGATCATCGTATAATCATCAATCAAGACTCACATTAGTCTTAATTCATTATAGTTCCCAGTATAATAATCGACTAGGGACATTTAGGATATTTCTGTAAATACCTATGGATCTTATTATAATGTAAACATGCAAATCAATTATAATAAACAACAAATGAAATCCTCTATTTTATTAACTAAAATGTATTCATAAAGACTATTAATAGATTGACCTAGGGCACATTTCCCAACAGATCTGTAGGAGATCTTGTTGAGCAACAAGGGTGGGTGAACATCAACTACTTTATGGGCATTAGAGCTGAACAAACGAGACTTGTATTCAAGGAAACAAAACAAATACACGAAAAGGTAAGTAGGTCCTATCTACTATATGTATATGTTTTATAAACATTGGGATATGGGTTTATTAGAGATCTTGAGCATGTATACTATGATGTAATCTCCTCAGAGTTGATGATGGTATACATATACAGGGTTTCCACATTTTAGATTATCATGATTAGTGTCTTAGGGTTATTATTATTAGTTTGAGAATTGTAAGGCTTCCACTATGATCTGATGACTCACTAATAATGAATGACTCAACTTAATTAACTTAGTAGATGATAAGGGGTAAGGAAGGCTGACTAGGTTTATGTGGATTGCACGAGTGGGGACTCGTGGTTTACATAAGTCTAGGCCTGGCGGAGCCCAATTTAGAGTTTTAGAATTGGGGCTGTTACAGTTTGCTCCTCTAGAGGCAAAACATTAGCACTAGAAGGGAGAAGGTGCTCAAGTACACGAAAAGGTATAATTAGTTGCCTAATTTTTTTTTCTAAAACCTAAGTTGATTTGTAGGAGATCATGTTGAGCAACAGGGGTGGGTGAACATCAACTACTTTATGAGCATTAGAGCTGAACAAACGAGACTTGTATTCAAGGAAACAAAACAAATACACGAAAAGGTAAGTAGGTCCTATGTACTATATGTATATGTTTTATAAACATTAGGATATGGGTTTATTAGAGATCTTGGGCATGTATACTATGATGTAGACTCCTCTGACTTGATGTTGGTATACATATACAGGGTTTCCACATTTTAGATTATCATGATTAGTGTCTTAGGGTTATTATTATTAGTTTGAGAATTGTAAGGCTACCACTATCATCTGATGACTCACTAATAATGAATGACTCAACTTAATTAACTTAGTAGATGATAAGGGGTAAGGAAGGCTGACTCAGTTTACGTGGAATGCACGAGTGGGGACTCGTGGTTTACATAAGTCTAGGCCGGGCGGAGCCCAATTTAGGGTTGTGGAATTGGGGCTGTTAAAGTTTGCTCCTCCAAAGGCAAAACATTAGCACTAGAAGAGATAAGGTGCTCAAGTACACGAAAAGGTATAATTAGTTGCCTAATTTGTTTTTTTTCTAAAACCTAAGTTGATTTGTAGGAGATCTTATTGAGCAACATGGATGGGTGAACATCAACTACTTTATGAGCATTAGAGCTGAACAAACGAGACTTGTATTCATGGAAACAAAACAAATACACGAAAAGGTAAGTAGGTCCTATGTACTATATGTATATGTTTTATAAATATTGGGATATGGGTTTATTAGAGATCTTGGGCATGTATACTATGATGTAATCTCCTCTGACTTGATGTTGGTATACATATACAGGGTTTCCACATTCTAGATTATCATGACTAGTGTCTTAGGGTTATTATTATTAGTTTGAGAATTGTAAGGCTTCAGCTATGATCTGATGACTCACTAATAATGAATGACTCAACTTAATTAACGTAGTAGATGATAAGGGGTAAGGAAGGCTGACTAGGTTTACGTGGATTGCACAAGTGGGGACTCATGGTTTACGTAAGTCTAGGCCTGGCGGAGCCCAATTTAGGGTTGTGGAATTGGGGCTGTTACAGTTTGCTCCTCCAAAGGCAAAACATTAGCACTAGAAGGGAGAAGGTGCTCTAGTACATGAAAAGGTATAATTAGTTGCCTAATTTATTTTTTTTTTCTAAAACCTAAGTTGATTTGTAGGAGATCATGTTGAGCAACAATGGTGGGTGAACATCCACTACTTTATGAGCATTAGAGCTGAACAAACGAGACTTGTATTCAAGGAAACAAAACAAATACACGAAAAGGTAAGTAGGTCCTATGTACTATATGTATATATTTTATAAACATTGGGATATGGGTTTATTAGAGATCTTGGGCATGTATACTATGATGTAATCTCCTCTGACTTGATGTTGGTATACATATACGGGGTTTCCACATTTTAGATTATCATGATTAGTGTCTTAGGGTTATTATTATTAGTTTGAGAATTGTAAGGCTTCCGCTATGATCTGATGACTCACTAATAATGAATGACTCAACTTAATTAACTTAGTAGATGATAAGGGGTAAGGAAGGCTGACTAGGTTTACGTGGATTGCATGAGTTGGGACTCGTGGTTTACATAAGTCTAGGCCTGGCGGAGCCCAATTTAGGGTTGTGGAATTGGAGCTGTTACAGTTTGCTCCTCCAAAGGCAAAACATTAGCACTAGAAAGGAGAAGGTGCTCAAGTACACGAAAATGTATAATTAGTTGCCTAATTTATTTATTTTTCTAAAACCTAAGTTGATTTGTAGGAGATCTTGTTGAGCAACAAGGGTGGGTGAACATCAACTACTTTATGAGCATTAGAGCTGAACAAACGAGACTTGTATTCAAGGAAACAAAACAAATACACTAAAAGGTAAGTAGGTCCTATGTACTATATGTATATTTTTTATAAACATTGGGATATGGGTTTATTAGAGACATTGGGCATGTATATTATGATGTAATCTCCTCTGACTTGATGTTGGTATACATATACGGGGTTTCCACATTCTAGATTATCATGACTAGTGTCTTAGGGTTATTATTATTAGTTTGAGAATTGTAAGGCTTCCGCTATGATCTGATGACTCACTAATAATGAATGACTCAACTTAATTAACTTAGTAGATGATAAGGGGTAAGGAATGCTGACTAGGTTTACGTGGATTGAATGAGTGGGGACTCGTGGTTTACGTAAGTCTAGGCCTGGCAGAGCCCAATTTAGGGTTATGGAATTGGGGCTGTTACAGTTTGCTCCTCCAGAGGCAAAACATTAGCACTAGAAGGGAGAAGGTGCTTAAGTACACAAAAAGTTATAATTAGTTGCCTAATTTATTTTTTTTTCTAAAACCTAAGTTGATTTGTAGGAGATCTTGTTGAGCAACAAGGGTGGGGGAACATCAACTACTTTATGAGCATTAGAGCTGAACAAACAAGACTTGTATTCAAGGAAACAAAACAAATACACGAAAAGGTAAGTTGGCTCAAACTCTCTTTCTCTAAACTTATGTTGATTTGTGTCTATGTGTTATTATGTTATTTTTTATTTAGGGTGCATGACGTTCTTAAGTCAACAACCAATTGGTTAGGGGAGGTTTTTAAGGTTTAAGGTTTTGCACTTCTTTGTTCAATTTGTTGTGTATAACATGTTGTTTAGGGTTCATTGTAGTGGTATTGTTGTTCAATTTGTTGAGTTTAACATTTTGGGTTTAGATCGTTATTGCAGTCGACTACGTATTTTGTTCCATTTGTTACGATACATGGGGTCGACTAGGATATCCCTGCCTATATGGTTTAATGTGCTATGACATACATGTTCTAAGTGTACTAGTTGTTTTTAGAGTTTATGGTAATTGCTTTTATTTTGGTGAACTACGAATTCATTTGAGTAAGGTGAAGATTCAGTGGATTAATTATCCTTTTACTCACAAGGCTATGACATTCATAATGAACCAAGGTTTGTTGGAACTGTGGTAGTCCTAAACACTCTGAGAAAGGTTGCCTATGGATAGAGGCATGCTCAACATGTAAAGATGGGTACAGGGTGCGAAGGCGTGTCAAAAAGGAAGGCCCTAATAAAAATTGACCATTCTTGGGTTGCAACAATGATTAGTGTAACTTCTTCAAGTGGGTTGACTCCCCTGATCGTCGCCTTAACTTCCATGGCAAAGGCAGGAACTCACGAATTGAAATAAGTTCCTCCAATGGAGGTATGGTGGTTAGACAAGCAATATAAGCTCATCTTGTTGATGAATTGAGTAGTTCATTAGAGCACAATTTGAATATTAGCCATTTGAATAGAGGAGAGAACTTCATCGATAGATCAAAAATGACTATTACGCTAATGACGGAGAAGAGATAAGAATGAGCCTTTTTTGCTCTAAATCTGTATCACATTTTGTTGTTGAAGCTTGATCTTAATGTAATGTTAGTGAGAGCACTCCTTGAAGGAGATGTGTCTTTAACATGATTGTTTAGCATGAAGGTTTTTAACATGAATTGCGTGAACTTGTTTTACATGAATTGAATTATGAAATGAAATTTCTTGCATTATTTTGATGATGAAGTATAATATTGAACATGCATGTTCCACCACTTATATCCATACAAGGACATGGATAGTAAGCCAACTACACAATGTAATATCAAGTGCACAAGTGATCAATAAACAAAATGCAAATGGTAATCATGACAACTACACAACATAATATCAAGTGCATAAGGCAAACACTAAAAAAAGCATAGATGGTAATCACGCCCTATTAAATGAACATGAATAATTAATAGACATAAAAATTGGACTTGAAAATAGTTGCAAGCTTCAAATAGCGATAAGATAAGGCATAATAGCATTAACAAAAGAGCAATTCAAACAAATTGAAATCTAAGTTTTGTGCCATATGACACCAGTAGCATAACATAAATGAACATCAATTCAACTGTAGTTCAAACCAAGTTTCTGCTAACACAAAAAATCATATCGAAAAAGTACTAGAGAGAGATATAGTTTGATTGAAAAAAAAAATAAACAAGCATGTTCCTTGAACTTTTTCAATAGTTAAGTAGATTAACAGATCAATGTTGCCCCACGTTCATTGACTTTAACCACTGCATCAATTGCAACAACCCCCATCGAGCTTCATTTCCTTTAGTGAATTGCACAATCATTTGTGGTACCTCTTGCCACAATTTTGACCTTTGAGAATAGATTAGCTGCTCCAGCCTTCCTATATGAATGTTAAGAAGACTGTAATTCTGGCAGATGTTGCTATGGTGAACGACTTCAAATTCTTTTAACATATCTTTTACCATGTTTCTGACCATGCTCTCCATACTTGTTGTCATGGTCTGCACCATAATCTTCAATTCCTCTATACGATTTGAGGTAGAGGTTGTGGCTTCTCTTGGGGACTCCACCAATGCCTTAAGGTTCTCTATTTGTTGCTCCATAGCTTTCATGGATGCTTGTACCACCTTCTCCAACTCATCTATCTGATTCTGAATGAGGGATGGACTTAGGGAGTTCACTAATTGCATTATGAGCTTCAAGTCCTACAAAAGTTGATTCACCCCCTCCCCCTACAATTGATGCTCAGTTGGCTACCACGAAATTACATTCTTCTCTATTGCATTATCAATTGCATCCTCAACTATTTGGTTCCTTTGGCAGTCCATAAGATGATCATGCTGGTGTTCCTCCATGCTATTCTTTGACTGGTTCTATTGGAGGGTGTCCTATTTCTTTGCTTGCCTAGAATTCCCCCGGCCATAATGTCATGTTGTAAGGTCACTGGAGGGACAGTAGACCTCAGAGGGGTCATGTAGTGATCAACATTCCAACAAATGCCATCCCACCATCATAGCCTGCAATAAGCATCATACAACTTATTAAGATATGAAACTAAGTAGGCTAGTAAATCACAATCCTAGTTAACTAAATTAGGAAGGCTGCCAAATTGAAGATGACATGTAGAGCTACTTTTAATTTCACAAATAACAAGAACAACTCAATTAAAAAATAATAAAGTAATGAAAATGACAAAGAAAAAGAATTACTCCTAATTTAAATTACCATAACTTATTGAATTAGCTGATTGCTTTGCCTGCTCATTAAAGCTGTCGTCATCACCGTCTTCTGAGTCCTTTTCTAGGTCATCTTTCGAGTCCTCTTTTGAGTGTTTTTCTAATGTCTCTTCATGTCCTATATCGTCAGAGCCTTCTTCCTTACCAAAACTATCTTTCATTTTGTTGATGGTCTTTCTTGGTGTCTTGTTATTGTTATCCTCTTCAAATGAATTGTCCCTTAACGAAAGAGACTTCTTCATTGCACCCCTCTTTGGCTCGGCCTTCATTCCCCTCTTCAGATTGGGTGTCTTTCCTTATACAAATTATTTTCCCTTGCCACTATTGATCCATTTTCCATCAACAAATTCGTAGTGCATGAGGGACATGCTCAGCTCCCTAATGATGTCCTTCAAGTTTTTCTCCACCTTGACATACTCACTCTTGGGTGGTGATTTCAAACCAATATAATCAAACAACATACAAAGGTGATTTGAGTAAGGAAACCCTATTTTGTTTTTCCCTTTCTTGCTCTTTTTTTATTGTCTTGTGAATGTGGGGGACAATTACATGGGTGAGGTCAATTTCCACTCAGTGAGAACAACCCAAGTCAAGAGACAATCAAATTTTCTCAGGCATGTCCGACCCCCTGACCTTGGGCAAATAACATGAGTCATTTGACGATGAATCAATCTAGCCTCTACAGTAAGGTCACCTACTATAGGTCTCTTAGGTTACACATGAGCTTCACAGCTGTCTTATGATCAAATGTTGGGACTCTAGACAACATAGCATCACCATATCACTTAACCTTATTTTTTGGTATGCCAAACAACTTCCTAATCAAGGGTATGCTTATAACAATGTTAACCCCTTCAACAATTGTGTGCAATACAGACATGTCTCTCTCACTTTTTGTGTACATGTTAGCATAGAATGACCTAACATGACTTTGGCTCAAAGGCAACTTTGTGGTAAAAAGGTTAATCCACTCTAACTTATCAAACAAAGCCCTAACATGCACATTGATAGAATCAAAGTATATGAAATCAAGCTTCTTAGTCTTTATGCACTTTCTGGTAGAAAATGAATCATCAATACTACTAACCTTCCCTTTTGTGGCCTTACCTCGTCATCTTTTTCAGAAATCTGCAGAGGAGACTCGGCTGTGGTTTGGGGAAGTTGTTTTGCACCCCTCGACATGTTTAAGATCTTCAATTGTGTACTTGCTCTTGTGGGCTTAGCAAGCCTCCATGAACTAGTCCTTTTCTCTTTTTTGGGACTAGAAACTCCTCGCCTTTCTTCTATTTCTTCTTTGCAGACCCTTCAAAGGAGAGCCATTTTCTTTCGTGAGGGGTAGAAAAGGATGTTGGTCTTCTGCTGTTTTGATTTTTCCATTGTTAGGGTTTGAAAAGAGTCAGATAGGGCAGAGATGTTGATGTTATGGAGTTATGGTTTTGTTGTTGAGGGGGAGATATGGTAGTAATAATGGGAGAGGGCAGGGGAGCTGATAGGAGTAGTGGGTGACGTGGGTGGGTGGGGAGTTGTGGCAGTAATAATGCGAGGGTAGGGGAGTTGAGTGGAGTAGTGGGCGGTGGTTATTAGACAACCAATGAATGCTCACACCATAAACCCTATTAAACACACCCAAACCCTAAAGCCACTTAATATATTAAGTACACATATCTGCATAAATGAATGATAAAATATGATAAATTAAGGCCTTAAATACAAACATGGTAACAAATAATCAAAGCAAAATACCCTAAATTATACATATGTGGCAATTACCATAATGTGACGACCCCAATTTCCTCGTGCAATTGGGTACGCCCGGCCTAGGCCCGTGCAGGCCCCAAGTCATCACTTGGCAACCTGACAAGCCTAGTCAGCCTTCGATACAGTCAATTGAGTTATTTATGAAAGAGTTATTGCAATAATACACAACGGAAGACTAAACAATAATAACAAGGGGAAATAACCCAATCAACAGAAAGATAGGAATTCTATAAGTGTGGAAAACTCCGAGTATTCATGTATAAATCGATAAGCATATATACATGATACCAGTCTCATCAAAAATGCCAAGTTCAATAATCCCAAAAACATAAGTATGAAATGATATACAAATCAACAAAACATAAACACATACTATAGAGTCTCTCCAATCCCACTACTAGTCCTCAAAGTAGATCTCCTAGGCAGGGCCCCTTGCCCTTGCTGCTCTCCACCCTATCTGCACCCACCGTCACAAACTAGACGGTGAGCAACTGAAGAAATCGAAAGTAGTGCTAGAAGAATATAACAGTAATTTATGATTTTACAAGTAAAGCAGTCTAAGTATTATGCTGAAATGAAATAACAGGAAAGTAAGTAAATCAAGTGCATGATAAACAGACTGATAGATAAACAATCAAAATTTGCATGTTCTAAGATTCAAAAGAGGCCCATGAGTGGTCTAATTTCACAGCAATACGGCAAAGATCTCGCAAGATCTCCCCGGGCAATGTCGTAACATTAGCGCAGCATGAAATCGAGAGGCATCGCAATACCTCTCGAATCTAGTACTCAGTACACACATCACTAGGGGTGGTCAGTACCCCTGCAGGAGGCACCCTCGTTGTCGCAGCTAGTGTGGGACCACATGATACCTTCGAGACACACACTCATGCCAAGAACATACAACAAAGAATATGGAATGGAATTTCAATCAAGGCTCAATTCAACATTATCAATGAATAGAGGAATGTATAAATCACATGTCATTTCCTTACTGGCCTACTAACATACACACATGCAAGGTACGTATGTACTTACCCGAATTAGCGCAACCCGGTACTACTCCGAGACTTTAACGCGTTTCCCACAGTTTCTTGACTACCTGATAAAGGTTTAAACCCCGAATGTTGATTTAGAGTTAGTGCCTCATCTTAGGGTGATTCTCATAAACTTGGTTTAAAACGGTTAGTTTGAGCGACTCAAACAATTGCGAAAAAAGTCCTCCAATTGAGTCGTATTTGGGTTACGCCGTGAGCCTGTGACCTTGCGATGTAACTGTGCCGTTTCATGATCAAAACCCATATACACCACAACCATGATTCCACATATTCATGCTAAAACGGTAAACATATATATACTTTCATAGATAGTGAGCCTTAACACCAAAACTGTTTCTTTGGGCCATTGTTGGGCCCAACACCAATTTCATACACATAAAACATCCCATTTGTTGGACTCTTGTTGAGATGTGTGTATTGGGCCCTAACACAAGCCTATAATCATTTTTAAATAGTGTCCATACCTATCATCTTTTTATTTATTCACAAACATACATAATGCACATTGTGGTCACACACCCCACATTTGATACACCCCACACTTGTTGATTCTCACAATGCACACACACAACTGTTGTGTACAACCCACCGTGGTGTACACATACACACACTGTTGTGTACACCCCGCTGTGGTGTACACACAATGAGATGTACACCCCATGCACACAAACACCCAAAACTGTCACACATACACACATAAAATAATACAATTTGTGGCTACACACCCCACACACACATGGCACAGTTTATAATCACCCACCAAACCCCCCATACTGTATGCACCCCATACATCACACACTCCACACAAACAACAAACATCTCGACAGCAAAGAACAAGGAAGAAAAAAGAAAAAATGAAAGAAAGCACCCACATATAACGCATACAATAGGGTCAACTCCGGCTGGCAGAGTTGCTGAAGGGTGACCTTCGATCAGCCTCGACCGGCACCAATGCCGGTCATCCAAACCAGGGCCACCATCAACTTCAACAGTTTCAAAAAGACATGAAGAACAGTGAGACTGAGAAAATGAAAGAGAAAGTTGAGGAGCTCACCTTGGTGTCTTCGATGGGTGACCGAGGTTTCCAGCGTCGTGAGGGTGAGGGTGGTTGCCGGTCCAGGGAGGAGGAGCAACTGTCAAAGCGTGGAGGTCGAGAAAAATGAGAGTGAGAGAGAGAGTGAACTGCCGAGAGAGAAAGAGAAGAAAGAGGGAGGAGGAGCTCACCTAAGCGTCTCCGGTGGTGATGGAGAGGTCAGCTCCGTGGTGGGTGGTGGTGGTAATGGTCTAGCCGAGCGTGAGAGGAAAGATAGCCGAGCAGAGGAGGAGGAGACGGTCGAGAGAGAGAGACGTGTGAGCAGAGAGAGAAAACCTCACCTCGTCAGAGTTGGCGTCTCTGGCAGAACGTGGTGGCAGTGGCGAGAGGGGGAGGAGGTGAATAGTGGCGGCTGTTAATGGGAGAAGAAGATGCATAGTAACATTTAGGGTTTTAGGGTTTTACTTGTTTTATATATACATAGCAAAGGTGAAATGACCCTTTTTACCCTTAAGTTAACACTTGCTAGTTTTTTTTAACAGATGCCCTTATGGGTCTTTTACCCTTTTATCACATCTCCACTTACATACACATCTCAATAAAAATTTAGTGACTCTCCTTATCGAGCTGTGTTACTTTAACAATTTTTATTTCATAGTTCGTATGCTATGAGACTATTCGACTCCCACATTGATCTTACCTTTCTTCGGTCCGCATTTCTCCGAAATTTGGTTCGCCGCTCCTATTTTCTCGCCACATCCCATCAACTAATTAATAAAATTATTAGAAAATTCATTTATTTGTATTCTTTATTGTATTTTTATCCCCCGTTTAATTAGGCGAATCCTCATTCAACTAAAAATTGTTTGAACGGCTCGAGACCCGTAAAATACTAAAATACTAATACACACAATCAAAGAATCATAAAATTACCTCGGTGTCAACTCCCGAAGTTTGAAATACAGTCCAGTATTCACGTAGTTGGGTCACATTCCTGACAAGTGTAACACAAGTCAGTTAAAAATTCGGGGTTGTTACACATAAGCCTAGTCATAGTAATATCATTAAACCAACAAAATCAGCCTCACCATCATGGAATTTTAAGTAACAAAGGATTATGGTTATGGATATACAAGTTAACATGAGACTTTAAGAAACAAAGGATTATGGATAATTAAAATTTGAAGTCAACTTAAAGTCATTCCGTAAGATATAAGTACTGTAATGGCCCCAAAATCTGAGGCCGCCACGTCATGCACCGTGGACCCACAACCCTGCCACAACTCGACCCAGCTATGTTCCACACGCATCGTGTACCATCTATCAACCTTTTACGGTTAACTTTTATATCATTTTTCCTTAATAATTTGTCAAGTTAGCTAGTGGACTCAATTTCATCTGTTTATTGTCATTTTATTTTCAGATGAAGACTTAAAATCATGATTCATCAAAATAAAGCAGTAAATCATGCTATCGAGCATTTTATCTAATGTGGAAACCCAACCAAAAGTATCAACAATATATATCATGATCCATGTATCTCAAAAATCAACATTATATACCATGATCAATGTATCTCAAAATATAAAGAATACCTCAAATAGGTCATATACATGCCAAGTGTGTCACCCTTGTCCCATCCCAATAATAAAATAAGAAAATATAAATAAACGTACAAGTCAGCAGTAAGGAATAGATCACAGGAAGTCCTCAAGCTTGCCCTTTCCCCTGCTTTTACTAAAGTCTTTTGTAGTGGCCCAAATCCCCAAAGGATCGCAACAGGTGCCATGTAGGCCCACAATCAGCTACGTTACTACCAGCTGTGTCTCACGACCATTTAACTTACCGAGTAATGGCCATTTAACTTACCATATAATAATTTAATTCATCATTTATAAACAATTTACAGTTTAAATTATTATCGAACTCAAGTCATCTGTTATATATCATTTTTAAACCCATATATCATCGTATAACTGTAAAAAACCTCAAAATTTAACAAAATATCAAAATACAAATCCATAAAGGTGTCTTACAATCCCAAACCTAAGTAAAAATGATAAATACATATAATACAAATGTACAAGTGCGGCCTATTTGTCTGGAATAAAAGGTAATCAATAAGCTTTCCCTTACCGTGACTCGTACTTGGATCTGCATTCAAGCCATCACGAAAATGCAGATGACGAGTCCAGAGCGAGTATTCCGAAGGAAATTCAATGAGCAATCACGAAAGTAAATACTGAAATTTAAATAAACTATTAAATAAACATGCAGAAATAAAAACAGACAACTGTGCTCATCGCATGATTTAAATAATAGTAAAAATCGAACAGTATACCTAGAGCCTTAGGTAAGACTAGCACTATACTTTCGACTCTTCCATAGAGAACTACCGACAAGTAGCACTTAAGCAAGGCCAGTCTCAGGATCCACTCGATGGCTGGTGTAGTACCTACATCGCATTGATATGTGCCACAACGCAATCCTTGAGTCAAACTATACACCGAGATCTCTGGCAACACGTGCTATGGCCTAGTGGACATACCGTAACGACCCTAAAATCTAAATTGTGCCATGTATCAATTTAGGTTGTACGTGGGCCCTCTGTCGTGATACAATTGTCCAATTCTCGGTCGTCGACACTGAGATATGTTATTTTTGTTTGGTATTTTGTGTTATATTTTACTACCCAAATGCAAATTCCAATGTCCCAAATGTGTGAGGACATTTGTGTGTGAGCGTTGGTGTTGGAAAATGGGTTCAACTCGAGGAAAACCTGAATTACGAGTTTTGAGCGAACAATTGTTGGGTAATTAGAAGTTTTGGGGGTTAATTTAATTAATAAACACTGAAAAAATACAAAATAAATAATAAATAAATTTTGTATATCGTGTTCGTTATGTTGGTACATCTAGAAGTACGCGACGAACGAGTCGTGGTGTGGAACAGGTCCGGGAATGCAAAGTTTGTGCAAGAAATGGCTAAGTGTGAGGTGAGAGTCACTCATTGAAGTCATAAATTTGAGTTAAGGTGGTTGGATGGAGTGAAAGAGGGTCAAAAGATGTGCTTTGGGATGGGATACGTGTGTGAGTATGGATAAGAGAGGGGTATAAAAACCACCCCACCAACTTTTCTCTCTCATCTCATCTCATTCTCTTCTCTCTCCTCACGATCAAATGAAACTTGTGTTGGGGTTTTCGGTGTTTTGACGTAGATTGACGCTAAGGGATCGACCAACTGCAAATTCTAAGGTGAGATCCCGACTCCCATGAGTGTATCTACATTTTGATGGTGGTTTTGAGCGTTTTCGTCGCGATGGTTTTGGACGATGATTTTGGAATTTTGATTTTGTTGGGTTTGTTTGGTAGATTTGGTGTTAATGGAATGGATTTGATGTATTTTCATGATGATGTTGATGATTTAGGAGTTGTGGGATTTTTGGTGAATTTTTGGGGAAATTGCTATGAATTTTGAAATCGGGGTTTTGTCGAGGTTATGATGCAAAGTGAAGGTGGTTTGGTATTATTTTGGACATCCCTAAGAGTTTGGGATAGGTTCGAAACACGGTGACACGAGTCGGGGTTTCGAAAAAAGTGCAGGATTGCATGCTGCGAGGTACGTCGTGAAGCATTTATGCTCATGTCATCGATCACAACGCCCAAAGCATAAGCTCTGGGTGAAGTCACGTTTTAAGTGATGCCGTGGAGGGGAAAGCCTCATGGTGCCATTTGCGGCTTCTGAAACAGAGACCTACAAAAGTTACGCTTTATGTGATGTCGTAGGGGTCTGACTCCCACGACGCTACTTGCGGCGTGACACTGTTCACAATGAACATTTTGAGGAAATTTCAGAAAATCTCGGGGGATCTCTTGGGTATCCAAATGGGTCCGAATATGACCCAATACCCCAAAAATCAACCCAATTACACTAACAAAATAATTATAGAAAATTGGGTAAAATGGGGAGTAATTAACGAAGATTTGCAATTTAATTGATTATCAAGAGTTATAGTCATTGACGAGTCAAACGTGGATTCGTAGGAGGCGAGTCGGAGTTCGTGTGAGTGCTTACTAGCTTGGATATAGGTAAGTAAACCAGTGAGGAATTTCACAGTTATTTCTTGAGCTTCAATTTGTTGTTATTGATCTATTCCATATTTCTTTTGGAATTTCCTTTGGTTGAATGGTCCATTGGAAAATGAGTCATGGTTATTATTTATCTGTGATATGAACTCTTATTTGGACATTGTTGATATCTCCCAATTGAGTGTACGTTGGGGGCACTTATTTGGGTTTGTGGATATCTCATAGTCGTAAGGGTTAGGGCTGGTAGGCTGTCTCGTCCTGAACCTAAGTCTGGTGGGCTTTTGTCGCGACTCAATGACCTTTCGGTCGGGACTCCTTGCTATTCAGTTTTCGTATTCCAGACCCTCTATATTTGATTGACTTACTTACAGTCTTGTGTATTCATGCACTCCCTGTTTCGTTCTTTCTATCTGCATGAATTATACTGTGTTATTTATTTCGAAATGTTGTATTTATGTCCTGCTTGGCGTTACTTACCTGGGCTCGTCATTTTTGTGTTTAACGGAGTGCAGATCCATATTCCAGCAAGGGGAAGGCTCCATAGCTAGGAGATATCATTTGAGGATACAGGGCATCTCTTCTCTTGACTGGTGTAGTTTATCTTTTTTGTACTATTATATATACTTGTTTTGCAACACTAGGATTTGGGTTTTTGAGAGATCTTGGGCATGTATATCTTGTTTTCACTCTCCTCTAACTGTTAATTGATGATGATATACATGTGCGAGGTTTCCACACTCTAATTTGTCTTAACTTGTATGCCTTGGAGGTTAATTGATTTGTTTAAGGTTTAATTGCTTTCACTATAACTATGATAACTCACTACTCGATTAACTGAACTTTTAAATGCTGGATAAATGGTAAATGGTAAGGAAGGTTGTCTCGGCTTGCGTACTCAACGAGATTGGCTTAGGGGTCCACGAAACTAGGTCGGGCGGGGCCTAATTTAGGATTTTGGAATTGGGGCCGTCACAGTTGGTATTAGAGCCGAAGTTTTAAATACTCGACTCTTGATTTAAATCACAATCCATTAAGACAAACTATCGAAAGTTAGGACAATGGTTGAACTTAGAGTGGAACCCTATTATCTTGACTTAAGTCTTAGTTGCAAAGTGAGGAGAGTTAGGGATATTTAAAACTGCATATGAGCTATTTGATTTGTTGTACTATTACTATCGATAGTTATGTCCTGATCGTGAAATCGCTTTCTTTTTAGTTAGCGATGGCTGATCAGCCCGATACCAACAATAGTGGGACGTATAAGGAATATTAAATGGCATGTCGCAGATGATTACGTCTCACGATCAATAGCTTCAGGAGATTCTCTAACTGTTGAGGGCTCAGGAGACAATATCACCTTTTACGTCAGGCTAGGAATGCTCCTACAGTTCATGATACACTTATAGCTCCTACAATACAGACATGACCCACGATTAGGTTCAAGTTCAGGCTGAGATAGTACCTCTTACACCTGATACACCGGCTGAGGATATGTCGAGTACGCCGACTGTTGCGGGTGCTAGGGCTGCAGTTGAGGCGGGGTAGGCTCGCGAGTTTCAAAGGCATCATCCAAAGAAGTTTCATGGGGGTACTAACCTCATGGTTACAGAGAAGTATATGAAAAGCCACGATACATGATGTACTGGCCCCACCAACACATAAGAAGCTGAGTATATCATCAGCTTCACTGTTCGGTAAGGCCAATGTTTAATGGCGCACTATGGTGGGGTCGAAAGGGAAGCTCAAGGACTGGGCTAAATTCAAGGAGAGGTTTGACCAGAAGTACATTCCTACTTTGGTTCGTAACCTGAAGAAGACCGAGTTTTAGACTATTCGATAGAGGATCAGGGAGTCAGTGATGCAGTATATGGACCGGTATCTACGTTTAATGGAGTATGTCAGAGGTGCAGTCGACAGTGATGCCGATCAGGCTTATTACTTAGCTCATAGTCTATTGGACTCTGTTGGTTCTATAGAAGTAATGACAGCTTCGAGGACACTATAGGAGGCCTATGAGAGGGCTATGGCTAGCGAGAGCTTTTTGAGCACACGCGCTAGAGCACTTATGTCATCATCAGCACCAGCATAGTCAAGGAGTGGTTCTGGAGGAGACTGAGAGATTTAGACATATGAGGTCAAAAAATCGAGCTCAAAGCGTGGGATCTGTTGCATTTCCTCCTTATGCAGCGCTAGTGTCAGTTGGTTCATTGCAGAGGTGCACCACAACAGCCAACACCGTCAGGTCCTCAACATTAGTATTATCAAAGGATTGATGGCAAAGGCAGTGGCCAAAACAGGATCAGAGTTCCAATCAGGTATAGAGATAGGGACAGAGGTCTAGTCAGGCACAAGGATAGGGACAGGGACAACGTGGTTCATCTGGATCAAGATCTTAGAGGGGTTGTTGGGAGTGTGGACAGTTAGGTCATTTCATCAGTGCTTGTCCACAATTTGGCTGAAGTTAGCCACAATAGAGCTAGGAGTAGGTTCACGTAGTTGCTGCACCAGATCCGACTGTTAGCCATATTCTGATTGAGGGTACGATTTACATTTGTAGTCAATTCATTGTTTGATTCGCGTTCTAGTGTTTCTTTTATTTTGGGTCATAAGGTTGATGAGTTGGGTTCGAGACCTACTAGACTAGAGAGACCCTTGATCCTTAGCATAGCTGTTGGGGACAAGATCTACCCGAACTTGTTGTGTCTTAATTGTTTGATTGAGATAGAGAGTCATTTCATGCCAGCAGACCTAAGAGTGTTGGAGTTTCTCGAGTTTGATGCATTGTTGTGCATGGATTGGTTGGGTGCTTATCACGCACATATCCATTATTTTAGTAAGAGAGTCACATTTTATATTCTAGGGCATCCGGAGTTTAGCTTTCAGGGGACTTCGACTAGTTTGCCTATCATCAGAGGTAGAATCGCCACTAGTGTAGATGTCGAGACGTTTGCTAATGGATTGAGTATGACAGAGCGGGTTATGACTAGGTTGTAGGAGTTATCAGTGGTATGCGAGTTTCCTGAAGTCTTTCTAGTGGAGATACCAGGTTTACCACCGCCTAGGGAAATCGACTTTATCATTGACTTGATCCCGGGGACCATACCAATATCGATACCGCCATACCGTATAGTTTCGAGAGAGCTAGAGGAGTTGAGGGGTCAGATAGACAAGTTGTTAGAGTGGGGTTTTATTTACTCGAGCGTGTCACCTTGGGGAGCGTTGGTCTTGTTTGTTAAGATGAAAGACGGCAACCTTCATTTATGCATCGACTACCTGCAGTTGAACAGGGTGACAATGAAGAACATGTATCCACTTACGCGTATTGATGATTTGTTCGACCAACTGACAAAAGCACAATGGTTTTCGAAGATTGATTTGAGATATGTGTACCATCGGCTAAGGATTTTAGCAGAGGATAAGGAGAAGACTGCATTTTGCACTCGATACGAGCATTACCAATTCATAGTCATGTTGTTGGGCTGACTAACTCCCCAACGATGTTTACGAATTTGATGCATCAAGTGTTGAAACAGTTCTTTGATCGGTTCGTTATCGTGTTCATTGACAACATCTTGATCTACTTCAGGACTCGTGAGGATCATGAGGGGCACCTCAGGACGGTTTTGTAGCTACTAAGAGAGCACATATTATTCGCCAAGTTCAGTAAGTGCGAATTTTGGCTTGTCGAGGTCAGATTTCTTGGACACATCATCTGAGCAGACAGAGTGTAAGTGGACCCCGCTAAGGTCAGAGCAGTGATAGATTGGCCTATACGTGTCAGACATTCGTAGTTTTCTTGGCTTGGTAGGGTACTTTCGGTGTTTTGTACAGGATTTCTCGAAGATTGCGACACCTATGACGCAATTGACGAAGAAAGATGTTAGATTTCAATGGACAGACGGTTGTGACCAGGCATTTCAAACTTTAAAGGAACATTTAACTATCGCGCCAGTGCTAGTATTTCCTGAGTTAGGAATGAGTTTTGAGGTGAACACCGAAGCTTCGAAGATCGGTTTGGGTTGTGTTTTTGTAACAACCCTTAATTTTACTGGTCAGGACCGTAACTTAGCTACGTGATACTAGACAGTATTTCGAACTTCGGGACTCGACACCAAAGTAATATTATGTTTCCGTGATGTATGTATTAGTATTTTAGTCTAATACGGGTCTCGCGCCATTCGGGCGAATATTAGTCTGAGTAAGGCTTCACCTAGGTAAACGGGGGTGTAACATAATTAAAAGATACAATTAAATGACTTTTTGTATAATTTAAATAATTATTTACGAGACAAGGTGAAACTACGTGCATTTCGAGAGTCAGAACAAGGAAAGACGGACCGAGGAACGTCGTTTGAACGCGGGAATTGGTTAACTACGCAACATACGAACTACATGATAAGATTGTTAAAGTGACACAACCCAATGGTGAGGAGCCATAAGATTGACCTCGAGATGCGTGTGTGTGTTAAGATGAAGGTCCATGCAAGTGACAACACACACTTACTTTACTATTCACCTACTATTCATTACCTCCTATATATACATATAACACATCTCTTTCATTTTCACTCTCACCACCGTCCTCACTCTCTCACACCACAGTCCATCTCTCCTCCCTAGTGCGCCACCACCGACCACCGGCACTGGACGGCCGGACCTCACCGGAGGTCCTCCTCCACTCTCTCTCTCTCGGTATCTCTCTCATTCTATCAGTCTTCTCTCTTGGTCTTCTCGGTCACTCTCCTCCCTTGACACGCCGCCACCTCTCTTAGCAGCGTTGGAGTGTCGGACACTCGCCAGAAGTGTCTCGGGTCGTCGGATTTAAAGGTACATTTACCTCTCCTGGTTTCTTTTCCTCTCTCTCTCTCCCTTATTTCTTCTCGGTCATGCACACTGTGTGCCATTGTCGATCTATTCAGAGATGGGGGTGGTTGGCCTACCGGAGAGGGGTCAGAGACGCCTCTCCAATGGCCCAACAGCCTTGGATTCCTCCCCAAACGTATCACTGGTGTAGATTCATTGTTTTATCAATTGTTCCATTTTCTTTTATATTTCACTACCTCGCCGGAGTTGCAGAGCTCGGTGGTGCTGCTGGTTGGACCACCATGACCTAGGGGACGTCGAGGACTACACTAAACCCATGCTTGTGTCTCATGGCTCCCGGAGTGGTCCATAACAGCGATAGTTGTGAGGTGTTGTATTTTATTTGGTTTTTCTCTATTGTTGATGTCTCGCCAGAAACCGCCCTAACTGGCGGCTCTGCGGGTCGAACACCACGTCCGAAAGGCTGTCGGGGACCATGGCTTGCCCTTGTTGGTACCTCGCTGCCCTTCGGTGTGTCTGAATCAGTTGCGTTTGGGCTGGTTGGTCTTAATTTCATGTTTATGTTCATTTCATGTGCGCTATGCTCCTCGCCGGAATCCGCTTCCGTGGGCGACGCCACCACTGTGCCACCATGACCAGGGTTGTCGGGGACCAAGCTAAGTCCATGCTTGTGTCTCACGACTCTCAGAGTTGCCCGAAACAGCAGCGTTATTGTTTATATTATGTCATTCATGTGTTGTATGCGTGTTGTACCCTTCTCGCCGGAAATCACCCATCATAGCGGCACTGTCGTCGACGCGATGACATGGGGGATTGCCAGAGACCTTACCATGTCCGTCATGGGGTCTCACAGCCCTGGAGCGTCCAAATCAATGGTGATGAGTCGTAATGGCGAAGTTATGCGTGAGTTGTTTCTATCACGATGAGTAGTCGTCAACATGACGTAAGGCATGCACATGGCCTTTCCATGCCGTGTTGGCACTCTACGGACTTTAGACTACACCCGCGAGGTTCCCAAACTTGTTGGTATATAGTCATTTTGAGTCATTTTTTTTTACGGATTTGCGTTTCAAGGTTGAGAATTGGTTATGACGTCGTGGTCACGTCGTCGGCTCATCGAGGCTATGACGTGACCTATATACGACTGAGCCGAGCCTACGACTCATGAGTAGGCTTACATGTGTCATGGTTATCGATGTTGTGATATCGTAGTCATGGTTATTGTTGTGGTTTTTCAAACCCGAGAGAGAGTATTCATTTTTCTATCGAATTGTCGAGTTGTTTGAGTCCGTAAAACACTTGGGAATACACTAGGTTTTAACGTAGGTTAATGACTCGACCCATTAATTAGAGTTTTCAGCCTTGTCAGGTAGCAGGAAACTTGGGGATACGCATTAGGATTCGTGGAAGTGTTGTTATTCACGGTGTGACGGCCCAAAATTACCAATGCATTTGGGTACGCCCGGCCTAGACTCGAGTAGACCCCGAATCGGTACTCAGCGAGCGTAACGAGCCTAGTCAACCTCCAATTAATCAATTTAACAATTTATGAAAGAGTTATTGCAATGATATGCAGCGGAAAAACTAAATAAGTATTGAGAAATAACTCAATCAAACGAAAAGAAATAAAGAAATCTATATATATGTGGAAACCCTGAATATTCATGTACCTCGAATGGAAATCAAGTAAAGCCGTACATGATATCAAATAACCTATGATCCCAAGTTTAAACCAATATGATGTAAATATATAAAGAAATCAACATACAAGTAAAAGTCAAACATAACCTAGGCTAAGGTGCTCGAATCCAGCAGCAAATCCTCATAATACCTCCTAAACAAAGTTTTTTACACTTCGAAAACTCTGGTACATCTGCACCCACCATCACAAACTAGACGGTGTGCAACTGAAAGAAAATTGAAAGTAATGCCAGAAGAAAGTAACAGTAATTCATGAACATCAAATGGAACAGTCTAAATATCATGCAAAAATTGAAAGACAGGCAATATAACAAGATAAAGATGCATGATAAACAAACTATCAGATATCAATCGAAAACATGTGTGTTCTAAGAAAACAAACGAGGTAGTAAGCAGTCAAAACCATAGCATACGGAAAGAGGACGTTGGCTCTCCCCGGGCAATGTCACAACACTAGCGCAGCATCAGAGGGACACAGGCCTCCAAGCATACGGAAAGAGGACGCTGGCTCTTTCTAAGCAATGTTACGACACTGGCACAGCTTGATAAATGAGGGACACAGGCCTCAAGAATCACATCGACATGCTCACGCCAAGAATACACATACCAAGGAATCAACATGATAGGAATGGCAATAATGGAAATCAGTAAGCAACAATGAACGAAAATGAATTACATGAAATGTTCTTACTGGCTTACTAACATACACAAGTTTTAGGGAAAGTGCACTTACTTGTACTATTGCGACCGGCGTAACAACACTCTTGCATTCCTAGCACGTATCCCTGAGTTTCACGCTACCTGACAAGGTCAGAAACTCCAATTAAATGGGTTGAGTCATTAACTAATCCTAGGTTAATACCCTAGCATTTTCCCAACGTTTTAAATGACTCGAACAACTCGACAATTGAATAGAATAATGAGTACTCTCTCTCAGTTTTGAAAACCTTAGTAACAACCTTGACTGCGATATCACAACATCAAAATTCATGTCACATGTAAGCTTACTCATGAATTATAGGCTCGGCTCAGTCATATATGGGTCACACCATAGTCTCGAGGAGCCGACGGTGTGACCACGACGTCATAACCAATCTGCAAAACATCAAACATTAAACCGTAACGACAACTCGTTTCGAATCACAACCGAATAACAATTGAGACCTTCTTGACTACATGTTGATACTATTTGACATCAGGAAAAGGTTTCCTTGGCATGGCATGGTCGGAAAATACTTTGCCTTAGTCAAAATTCACACATACAAACAAGAGAACCCAAATTCAAGAAACACATGAAATGACGTATACAAACACAAACGCCGCTAATTTGGGCCACTCCGAGAGTCGTGAGACATGAGCATGGTCTTATCTTGGTCCCCGACATCCTTGGTCACGGTGGCACTGTGGTGGCGCCACCTATAGTAGTGGATTCTGGCGAGAAGCAAAAACAACAACACTTCACTAAACGCACACCGCACACCAAGAAAGTGTATAGAAACTGTGGCACATAACACATACACCACAGCCGTGGGGTGCGCACACCCCATCACGCACCCCTAACTGTGGGGTGCACACACCCAACCAAACTGCCCAAACTGAAACATACACCTTTACGTACTCCACTCAACTGTACACACACCCAACTGAATTGTCCATACCACACCCTAACTTTGGGGTACGCACATGCATCACGCACCCCAACCGTGGGGTGCACACACCATCACGGTTCATAATGCACCACAGTTTCACAATTGTTGCATATGGAGGGAGCCTCCTCCGACCAGCAGCGTCGACGGGGTGTCGCCTCTGATCAGCTGTGACCGGGGACAGTCCCACCGGCCACGACAACCCCAAAAATAGAGAGAACTGAGAGTACAGGCCGAGAGAGGGAGAGAGAGAGACCGTGAGGTGAGTGGTGTGTGAGGTCGAAAGAGAGAGAGAGAGACCTTCAGCGAGTTCAACTTCCTGGGGATCGATGTAGCTCGTCGAAAGTGAGAGAGGAGGGTGAAGCCGTGAGTGAGAGTGGGAGAGAGAAGGAACTGTGAGTGACGAGAGGGAGAGGGAGTGACCATGAATGGAGAGGAGTGACGAGAGTGGAGAGGAGGCCGTGTGGGTGAGAGGGAGGAGAGACCGAGAGTGGTGGAGAGGAGTCGAGAGAGAGGGAGGGAGAGAAGAGAGGGCGGCGGTAGGGGGTAGAAGGGTTAGGGTTTGTTTGCTAAGAACATATATATATATATCTATATATATATATCAGTTGGGCCAAATGACCATTACACCCCTGGAGTTTGATATAATTCCCTCTATATTTCATTTTAAAACACCCACACCTCTCGAGGTTAATCCCATGGCTCCTCAAATTAGAGTTATGTCATTTTAACAGTCTCTTATATGTTCTCCAACAATTGACTCGTAAGGCACTTAGTTAACCAACTACCGCGTAAATTTTGTATTCCTCGATCCGTATTTCCTATCACTTGCATATTTTCGCCTTGTCTCGTACAAATAAATAATTAAAATATTCAATAATTCTTTTAAATATATTTTTATTTTATTTTTCTCCCCTGTTCACCTAGGCGGAACCTCACTCATATTAAAAATCACTCAAACGGCCCGTGACACGCATTAGACTAAAATACTATTACACATATCAAAGAATCATAAGATTACCTCGATGTCGACTCCCGAGGTTCGAAATATTGTCCAGTAAAACATAGTCGGGTCACGATCCTGACATGTTTCATACAAGTCGGGTTAAAATTCGAAGGTTGTTACAGTCTCCCCCACTTATTAGAATTTTGTCCCCGAAATTTCACTAATAAGTACACTTGTAACTAACGGCTATACCGAACCTCTTCACCATCTCGAAGAGATATTTAAACCTCGAAACGAGTCTTTCTTAACTTCGAACCGGTCGTGACCCTTTAACATAAAGACCTTCAAGTCTACTTAGTCTTTCTACATCGTGATACTCGATAGGTATTTCTTCTGCCACCCTTGGGCACTCAAAAGTTTCAATGGAATCTACCGTACTTTCTCAGCATAATCATCAACAGTTTCCAATTCATCTGCCACCACATCCTTTGGCTTAGTCCAGCAGGAAAGAAACTTACAAAGCCTACCACAGAGCGCCTCAATCGGTGACATACTGATACTTGTCTGACAACTGTTATCGTGTGCAACCTCGCACAAGGAAAGGTACTGCAGATTTCGTAACTCTGTCCACGATTTTCCAGATGCTATCGTGACCACGATAAGATCGAGGTAAGCACTGACGACATCCATATCAATACGTTCCCACTTCCAGCGAGGAATGGGTAGATGGTGTAGCAGTCCTTCAGGTCATCGATCGCCCAGCCTTTACGCACTGGCATGTAACCCGCTCGAACAACTCTGACACCTCGGAAATCATTCTTGGCCACCAAAAGAGATGTCACATGTCAGCGCACACCTTAGGTCGACCCGGATATACAACGAAACAAGAGCGGTGAATCTCTTGAAGTATCTTGTCAAGCGCGTCAGCCAATAATGGAAACCCCAGTCGCTCGCGATACCTTTAGCATGAGTCTGTCGACCGACTCTAATCTGGGCAGTTTGAACTATCCGCCAGCTTGCCGTACTATTCGTATGACACATCATCTTGTTGTTCCTCGCGTACAATGCCAAATGAGATGGTCTGCAACATTGTCTGGCTACGTATTCACGTATCAATCTCTTGGTAATCATCGGTACATCCGCTGAATTCATCAACTCGAGTGCCTCATGTAACCCACACTAATGCTCCTCTAACACACGATTATTTAGGCATCAAATCCTTTGAGACCCAAAGTATCAGCAACAACATTGGTCTTCCTCGGATGGTACCCAAAATGAGAAGTCGTAGTCCTCTAAGAACTCGAGCCGACGCCTCTGTCTTGCCCCAGTACGCATGCCACTCGCGAAGGTCTCCAATTTGTCTTCTCGTATCAATCGAGCAAAACATGTAATGCTCTAAACTAGTTCACACCAACCAAGGCATCGAACTCATTCGACTCCAGTACTCGTATGTCTACTGACGATTCATAAACCCCTATTATACCAAAATATCAACACACATCGTGTTCTAGTACATATTATCCCAACCAACGTGTCAAGGACTTTATTGTTTGCCAAGTCTGATGGCTTTTCAATCCTAACAAGTCTACCATGCGTACAATAATTAAGAATCATCATAACTTGAATTGAACATGGTATACATGAAAGTACTTCAAACGAAACTCATACACTCAGTAATATATTTGGACACCTTCTAGTTCGTCTCAACAGTAGCCTACATGCGTTCATACCGGTGTTGGTGGTGATATGGTTAGACTCTCTCTGACTGAGTACAATTCTTCTGGATGTGACCCATCTGTCTGCATCGATAACAAGTACGGGTCTCTCGTGTCTGTCTCCGTGTATGCACCTGTGTCTATTGCATTGACCTAGTAGGCTGGGTAGGATGGCTCGCAAAGGTCGATACCAGCAGAATCGTTTCGGTCGGCTTGGTAATCTGTTGCAAAACAGATCCAATACTTAGTGCTTCAGAGTCTCGTTAATGGAATCGGTTCATCCTCCGTCTCTTGTCCCGATGCTGGTCCTCTGATCGAACTTCTGATCTGGTCGGTTTAACCTCCTCCTCAGGAGGAGTGAGCAAGTAGCTTTCCCTTACTAAACTGCGCTCATATGCTCTTTGTAAGCTCTCTGGCTCGGTCGCAACAACAAATCCTCCGATTATAGGTAACAAACCCTCGGTAAAGTAATAGACTCGATCAGCCTCAGAATCTACAGATCCCCCAACATACTGTAACAGTGATATGAACCTGCCCATGTACTCCATTACGGACTCACATGCACTCTGCCTCAACATCATGAACTCGTTCCTTTTCATTCGAAGGACAGTCGGCGAAAAGTACTTCTGATAAACTGGGTCTTGAAGTCAACCTAATCTCTCGGGATGCCTCGGGTAACAACAATTGTCGTCCACCAATCGTCCGCCTCCCCATGCAACATTAACGAAGAGATTGTCGCCCGCATGTGCTCCTCAATAGCGATGATGGTGTGAATCTTCTCGTGATTATTCAAGAATAGCTTTGCTGCTCTAACATCGGTACCGCCATAAAACTTTAATGAATCGTGCCTCTTAAACTCTCTCCATTGCCTAGCCTCGGCAGTGGCTCCCAGATTCTTCGCTGGAGTCGTAACTAAAGAAGTGTCGGCAGTGGCCACAGGTGTAGCTAGTGTCGTTTGGGCCTCTTTTGCTGTGCTGTCGGTGGTGTCTCAGCTGCAGTCAACGCAACCGGCGCAACAACAGCTCCCTCAGGCATCGCCACTAACCGAAATGAAGCTGTAGCTATAGCAGTGATCGGAGTCTCTGCTCCTCGAGTAGTCGTAGGCGGCAATGGGGTAGTCGGGTCGATGGTGTCGTAGTAGTAGCCGGCGTGAGCGTCCTAAGTAACTGCAACATCTCCAACAACTGTAGGTCCGGCGTCGCAACTCGATGCGTCTAAGCATGAAACTCCTCTGCCGTGATGGCACGAGTATTCGGTGTCCCACTATCATCGCTCGGACCTGACCGATCCGTCATCCTCATCTGATTAAGAGAGTGAAATTCTTGGATCAGTCGATAGCTACTGTATATCATGCTCATACACATAACAATCATAACATGTATAACAATTACCCAACCCATCCCATTACTTCCCCAATTATGTTTCTACAGGATCATAGGGTTTCCACTTCTAAGTTCAACCGTTCCTAACTTTCGCTAGTTTAATAGCTTGTGTTTTATGAATTTAAACCTGGTACGCTCTGATACCAACTGTGACGGCCCCAAATTCTCAATGCATTTGGGTACGCCCGGTTTAGACCCATGTAGACCCCGAATCGGTACTCTGCGAGCTTGACGAGCCTAGTCAGCATCTAATTAATCAATTTAACAATTTATGAAAGAGTTATTGCAATGATATGCAGCGGAAAAACTAAACAAGTATTGAGAAATAACTCAATCAAATGAAAAAAAATCAGGAAATCTATATATATGTGGAAACCCCAAATAATCATGCACCTCAAATGGAAATCAAGTAAAGCTGTACATGATATCAAATAACCTATAATCCCAAGTTTAAACCAATATGATGTAAATATATAAATAAATCAACATACAAGCAAAAATCAAACATAACCTAGGCTAACGTGCTCGAATCCAGCCGCAAATCCTCACAATACCTCCTAAACAAAGTTCTTTATCCTTCAAAAACTCTGGTACATCTGCACCCATCGTCACAAACTAGACGGTGAGCAACTGAAAGAAAATTGAAAGTAATGCCAGAAGAAAATAACAGTAATTCATGAACATCAAATGAAACAGTCTAAATATCATGCGAAAATCGAAATACAAGTAATATAACAAGATAAAGATGCATGATAAACAAACTATCAGATATCAATCGAAAACATGTGTGTTCTAAAAAAATAAACAAGGCAATTAGTGGTCAAAACCACAGCATACGGAAAGAGGACGCTGGCTCTCCCTGGGCAATTTCGCAACACTAGCGCAGCATCAGAAGGACACATGCCTCCAAGCAAATGGAAAGAGGACGCTGGTTCTTCCCGGGCAATGTTACGACACTATCACAGCTTGATAAATGAGGGACACAGGCCTCAAGAATCACATCGACACGTTCACGCCAAGAACACACATACCAAGGAATCAACAAGATAGGAATGCCAACAACGAAAATCAACAAGCAACAATGAACGAAAATGAATTGCATGAAATGTTCTTACTGGCTTACTGTACACAAGCTTTAGGGCAAGTGCCCTTACCTGTACTATTGTGACCCGCATAACAACACTCTCGCGTTCCTAGCACGTATCCCCGAGTTTCATGCTACCAGACAAGGTCGGAAACTCAAATTAAATAGGTCGAGTCATTAACTAATCCTAGGTTAATACCCTAGCATTTTCCCAACGTTTTAAATGACTCGAACAACTCGACAATTGAATAGAATAATGAGTACTTTCTCTCGATTTTGAAAACCTTAGTAATAACCTCGACTGCGATATCACTTTGACGGCCCCAATTTCCCTGTGCAATTGGGTATGCCCGGCCTAGACCTGTGCAGGTCTTAAATCATCATTTGGCAACCTAACGAGCCTAGTCAGCCTTCGATTTAATCAATTTAGTAATTTATGAAAGAGTTATTGCAATAATACACAGCGAAAGACTAAACAGTAAATAAAAAGGGGAAATAACTCAATCAAAGGGAAATTAGGAATCTATATAAATGTGGAAAACCCTGATATATTTCAACAAAATGGACTAATGGAATCCACCTTAAGATTCTATTCCCAGTCCCAAAACAATTATACATATATATAACGTCATACAAACAGAAACAAACATGAGCCTACATCTCGGTACCTCAAGTTCAGTCGCTCACAAATGGTCGCTTAAGCAGGGCTCCTTGCCTCTACTGCGTTCTGCTCTATCTGCACCCACCGTCACAAACTAGACGGCGAGCAACTGAAGAAATCGAATATAATGCCAGAAGAATATAACAGTAATTCATGAATTATAAAACAAGGCAGTCTAAATATCATGCAGAAATTGAAAGACAGGAAGTTAAATAAACAAGGTGCATGATAGGCAGACTGGAAATAATAACAATCGAAACATGTGTGTTCTACGAGTCAAAAGAGGCCATAAGAGGTCTAAAATCCACAACAAATCCACAACAGTGATGTCGCAACATCGATAACCACAACAATATCCACAACAATCCAGTACATGGTATCACACAATCACTAGGGGTGGTCAAACACTCGTGCGCACGACTGCCCGCGTTTTATCCCTTCTAGTGCAGGCTGCATGTACCTTCGAGATACAGACTTATGCCAAGAACACACATACTAGGGATATGGAATGGAATGCCAATTAACATGTAGATAATAGCAAACACAACGTAATGAAAATGAATCACATGGTATTTTCTTACTGGCTTACAAACGTATAAATGTTTTTTAAGGCAAGTGTACTTACCTGAACTAGCGTAACCTGGTACTACTCCGTGACTTTAACGCGTATCCCGTGTTTCTCAACTTCCTGACAATGAATCAAACCCCGAATATTGTTTTAGAGTTCGTGTTTAGTTTTAGGGTGATTCCTATAAACTTGGTTTAAATTCATTTAATTAACATAATCGATACCATAGTTGATGCCCTTTACACCCTGGTTGGGCTCTTGTTGGGTCCATGTGTCAAGCCTATATTCACCTATGTAGGCTTAATATGTGGACACTTGTTGGGCCTAAATGCATAAGCTCATTCTTATATTTTATGCCCTTGTCTTGGCCTCAAGTTGTACCTATTTTATTAGGCCTTTATTGGGCCCTAACATCACCCATTTACACATCATTTGTATTTGTTATGAACCCTTATTATATAATGTGTATTTGGGCCCTTATTGGGCCTTAACACAAGCCCACAATTAATATTTAAAATGTCCATACACTTGTTTTATTTATTTACACACACATAATAATGTACTTTATGGTTACACACACACACAACTGATGTGTACACTCACACTTCACACATACCCCACGATTTTTGTGCACACAACACCCCTCTGTTGTGTGCACCCCACTGTTATTTACACCCCATGTTCACATGCATTAATATGTCACTTTATTACTTAAAACTATATCATAGACACTAATCCATTCTCACACCCACAACCGTGTACACCCCACTGTGGTGTACACATACACGCTCACCCCCATTCATGCACCCCATGCACACCAAACCCAAAATCAAAATCATCACCTATACACACCCAAATCACCTACACACATTTACACAACTGTCCCTACAATACACCCATGAAACAGTCCCACATAGTAACCCCCCCACACCCCAAATAGGGTGTGCACACACACAGCCTTACGCCCCGCCTAATACGCACACCATACACAACAACAACCATCTCAATAGCAAAGAAGAAAAGAAAGATTTGAACGAAACATACACCTATAACTCAAACAACTGCTACACTTTGAGGGACCACCTCCGGCCAGTGGAGTTGCCGGAGGTTCACCTCCGATCAGCCGTGGCTGGGGATAACACGCACAAGCCATGGCAGCCCAAACAACAGCCCAAAACAGTCACAAAAAATGGTGCAAAGTGAGTAAAAACGTGTATGTAGGAGAGAGAAAATGCAACTGCCGAGAGAGAAAGGGAAGAAAGAGAGATGGAAACGACTCGTCTAGGCATCTCCGGTGGGTGGCAAAGATGCCATTTCCATGGTGGGTGGCAGTCCAGTCGAGAGGGGACGAACAACAGTCGAGTAGTGAAAATGTGAGGCCGAGAGTCGAGGGAGAGAACAGAGTGAACGAGAGAGGAAGAGAAGGAGACGTCTTCCCCATCAACGGTGACCCTCCGGTCACCTCTGGCCTCATCGGGGTCGGTGGTTTGGTGATGGCAGTTGGGGAGAGTGAAGAGGAGAGGTGGCGGTGGTGGGGTTTGAAAGAGATGATGAATAGTAGGGTTTGCAAACCCACATTTTGTATATATATTAGCCAAATGACCTTTTTACCCTCCTCTTAACACTAGTTCATTTCTTGGACTATTGCCCTTATGGGTCTTTTATCACTTGTTTGCATCTCAAAATATACACACATCTCGAGGCCGATCTGATAGTTCCTTCTCTTTGGGATGTGTCACTTTAACAATTCCAATCCTATAGTCCATATGTTTTGTAATTATCCAACTCCCCTGTAGATCTTACATTCCTCGGTCCATATTTCTTTGTCAATTGGTTCGCCGTGTCCATTTTCTCGCCACGTCCCGTCAACTTATTAATATAGATTATTAGAAAATTCTTTTAATTGTATTTTAACAGTGTTTTAAATCCCCCGTGTACCCGTAACTCAATTTTTCTACTCATTCACCGATTAAATTGTCCGGTTACTCAAATACGAGTATAAATATATAATACATATCATCATTCACAAATAGCAAAATTTTCGGGTCATTACAGTCTCCCCAACTAACAAGAATTTCGTCCTCGAAATTAGCTCTAACTCGAGCGAATAAGGGGAATCAACATCTGTTCGCACCTCGTCCAAACTGCGGGCTTATAGCCATTTCAGACAGCTTGGATCCTCTATCTTAAACTGCGGACTGCCTCAGAGTCAATTCAGACAGCTCGTTCCTCATCGTTGAATTGTGGACCGATGCAAAGTCGCTTCAGACAGCTCAATAAGCTATGACCAACTGTGGACTCTTGCGAGAGTCACTTCCAACAGCTCGACATCAGGTATTGAACTGCGGACTTGTACAAAATCTCTTTGAACAACACAACATCTTAAATCCACTCCCTTTTCTCCACATCTACCAAATTGTGGGCCTCTGCCACTTCGAACAGCTTGATTTTTCTTGGTCTTCGGACTGCGGGTCGCAACATCTTCAAACAGTCTAACTCAACTACGGTCTCTCAAGACTGCTCCCGTTTCCCCAAAATGGTAGGAATGCCAACGACTTCGTCGTAGACACCATCCACTACCACACACAAGTTAGGTAATTACAAAGTAAAATGCTTCGATCGCGACTCGCGCGTCAAACTCGTTATGACCTCCCAACCTATTCGTTTTTCAACGCAAGTTTCATTCATACCCAGGCAGTAAATATGTTCGATAAAGTTGTAACCGTGGCCACCATGTACACTACGTGTCCATGCATCGTAAGATGAATCACAACCAGTCTGGTCCTGCCTGTCTTTAGGTGTGCTTGTGGCTAGTTTTTGGGAACCCATTATACCCAAACTTACCATCTCTTTCGGACTCTAATCTAAGTTAGGTCTGTCTCATCCTAGACAACACTGCTAAGGTTAAACGGTACGATTCTAGCCGGTATCGACCCTAACTCTGTCACATGATGTTTGACATCGCATTTTAAACACCTAAAGTTTCAAATAATTAGTTCCATGCATGTTGTAGGATAATCAGGAAAATACTTTACCTCCGGTAGGATCACGAACCACCATCAGCTGTGGCTTAGTCGCCATGTGCACATCCTCAATGGCCCGAAACTAATCGTCATCCTGCTGGTCCTCGTACAAATCAGGACATCGATTCTAAAAATGTCAGGTTTGTCCGCACAGGTAACACACCTTCCGCTTTCGAGAACCACTATCATCATTCGGACTCCTCGTTCGTTTCCTGTCATGTCCCTCTGATCGGTGCTCTAACTGCAACTCAGGTTGATCAGGCTCAATCTCCTCGTGGTGAGTACTCAAGTAACTCTCCCTAGCCAAGCTCTGTTCATAAGTTCTTACAACGTCCCTAGCTCGGTCGTAACGATCGCACCTCCGATTTCGGGTAGTAGACCCTCAATAAAGTAATACACTCGGTCTGCCTCCGTGCTAGCTAATCCTCCAATATATGGTAATAATTGCAGAAACCATCTCATGTACTTCATGATGGACTCATCCGCTAACTATCTCAGGGAAGTGAACTCGTTTCTCTTAGCTCTCATCACGGTGGGAGGAAAGTACTTCATTTTGAACTGGGTCTTGAATTCTATCCAGTCCCTCGGCACGCCTCTAGTACTCACAATCGTAGTCCACCAATCGTCAGCTTCTCCCATCAACATCGAGGAAGAAATAGAAGATTTCATGTGCTCCTCAATTGCTATGATGTGGTGTATATTCTCGTGACTTTTCAGGAACAACTCTATCATGGTCACGTCAGTGCCTCCATAGAAAATGATAGGGTCGTGCCTCTTGAACTCTCGCCACTGCTTGGCCTCAGTAGTCGTCGTAGTGCCATACGCTGCCGGTGTCACTGGTGCAATCTCTGTCAGTGTGCGAGGTACACCGCCATCTCTGGTCTCGCTATAGTGGTGGTAGGAAGTGTAGTCATGGTCGTAACCTCCGTTGTGTTCTCCTCCTGAGTAACGATTACTCTAGTCATAGATGGTACCGATGCAACAACAACTGACGCCCTCAATATCGCCAGAATCTCCTCCAACTGTCGTTCTTGAGTTACGACTCTCTACGTCAAGATCTGAAACTCCTTGATACTAATAGCTAGAATATTCGACGTCCTGCTGTCGTCACTAGGACCCCGCTGATCTGCCATCGCTATTTGATAATGAAAGCGCATTTTGGATCAGTGGATAGCTACCGGCACCATATAATACACACAACAATCGTAATATATATATAAACATCACATCCAACTTATCCCAATAAGTTTACAGTTTCCATTACTCGACTCATCCTCACTCCCCAACTAGGATTCTAGGTCAGGATCATAGGGTTTTCTACTTCTAAGTTCAACCGTTCCTAACTTTCACTGATTTAAATGGATTGTGTTATAAATCAAGAGTCAGATCTATATAATCTTACGCCCTGATACCAACTGTAACGTTGGTATCACAATTTTTAGACAAACCTAAACTCTATCCCTAAGGTTATAAAGCTTATGCACTGATACCAACTGTGACGGCCCCAATTTCCCCATGCAATTGGGTACGCCCAACCTAGACCTGTGCAGGTCCCAAGTCATCATTTGGCAACCTGACGAGCCTAGTCAGCTTTTGATTTAATCAATTTAGAAATTTATGAAAGAGTTATTGCAATAATACACAGTGGAAGACTAAATAGTAAATAACAAGGGCAAATAACTCAATCAAAGGGAAATTAGGAATCTATATAAATGTGGAAAACCCTGATATATTTCAACAAAATGCACTAATGGAATCCACCTCAAAATTCTATTCCCAGTCCCAAAACAATTATACATATATATAACATCATACAAATAGAAACAAACATGAGCCTACATCTCGGTACCTCAAGTCCAGTCGCTCACAAATGGTCGCCTAAGCAGGGCTCCTTGTCTCTACTGCATTTTGCTCTATCTGCATCCACCATCACAAACTAGACGGTGAGCAACTGAAGAAATCGAATGTAATGCCAGAAGAATATAAGAGTAATTCATGAATTATCAAACAAGGCAGTCTAAATATCATGCAGGAATTGAAAGACAAGAAGTTAAATAAACAAGGTGCATGATAGGCAGACTGGAAATAATAACAATCGAAACATGCGTGTTCTACGAGTCAAGAGAGGCCATAAGTGGTCTAAAATCTATAACAAATCCACAACAGCGATGTCGCAACATCGATAACCATAACAATATCCACAACAATCTAGTACATGGTATCACACAATCACTAGGGGTGGTCAAACACTCGTGCGCATTAGTGCCTGCATTTTATCCTTTCTAGTGCAGGCCGCATGTACCTTCAAGACACACACTTATGCCAAGAACACACATACAAGGGATATGGAATGGAATGCCAACAAGTAGATAATAGCAAACACGACGGAATGAAAATGAATCACATGGTATTTTCTTACTGGCTTACAAACGTACAAATACTTTTTAAGGCAAGTGTACTTACCTGAACTAGCGTAACTCGGTACTACTCTGTGACTTTACGCGTTTCTCGTGTTTCTCAACTTCCTGACAACGAATCAAACCCCGAATATTGTTTTAGTGTTCGTGTTTAGTTTTAGGGTGATTCCCATAAACTTGGTTTGAATTCATTTAATTAACGTAATCCATACTACAATTGATGCCCTTTACACCCTGGTTGGGCTCTTGTTGGGTCCATGTGTCAAGCCTATGTTCACCTAAGTAGGCTTAATATGTGGACACTTGTTGGGCCTAAATACATAAGCTCATTCTTATATTTTATGCATTCGTCTTGGCCTCAAGTTGTACCTATTTTATTGGGCCTTTATTGGGCCCTAACATCATCCATTTACACATCATTTGTATTTGTTATGGACCCTTATTATATAATGTGTATTTGGGCCCTTATTGGGCCTTAACACAAGCCCACAACTAATATTTAAAATGTCCATACACTTGTTTTATTTATTGACACACACATATAATAATGTACTTTATGGTCACACACACACACAACTGATGTGTACACCCCACTGGTGTGTACACTCACACTTCACACATACCCTGCGGTTTTTGTGCACACAACACCCCGCTGTTGTGTGCACCCCACTGTTATTTACACCCCATGTTCACATGCATTAATATATCACTTTATTACTTAAAACTATATCATATACACTAATCCATTCTAACACCCACAACCATTGTGTACACCCCACTGTGGTGTACACATATACGCTGTTGTGTACACCCCACAACGGTGTACACACACATACCCATTCATGCACCCCATGCACACCAAACCCAAAATCAAAAACCGTCACCTATATACACCCAAATAACGTACACACATTCACACAACTGTCCCTACAATACACCCATGAAACAGTCCCACATAGTAACCCCACACCCCAACTAGGGTGTGCACACACACAGCCATACACCCCGCCTAACATGCACACCACACACAACAACAACCATCTCAACAGCAAAGAAGAAAAGAAAGATTTGAACGAAACATACACCTATAACTCATACAACTGCTACACTTTGAGGGACCACCTTCGGCCAGTGGAGTCACTGGAGGTTCACCTCCGATCAGCCGTGGCCGGGGATAACACGCATAAGCCATGACAGCCCAAACAACAGCCCAAAACAATCACAAAAAATGGTGCAAAGTGAGTAAAAACGTGGCTGTAGGAGAGAGAAAATGCAACTGTCGAGAGAGAAAGGGAAGAAAGAGAGATGGAAAAGACTCACCTAGGCGTCTCCGGTGGGTGGTGAAGATGCCATTTCCATGGTGGGTGGTAGTCCAGCCGAGAGAGGACGAACAACAGCCGAGTAGTGAAAATGTGAGGTCGAGAGTCGAGGGAGAGAACAGAGTGAACGAGAGAGGAAGAGAGGGAGACGTCTTCCTCGTCGACGGTGACCCTCCGATCACCTCTGGCCTCGTCGGGGTCGGTGGTTTGGTGATGGCAGTGGGGGAGAGTGAAGAAGAGAGGTGGCGGTGGTGGTGTTTGAAAGAGATGATGAATAGTTGGGTTTGCAAACCTACGTTTTGTATATATATTAGCCAAATGACCTTTTTACCCTCCTCTTAACACTTGTTCATTTCTTGGACTATTGCCCTTATGGGTCTTTTACCACTTGTTTGCATCTCAAATATACACGCATCTTGAGGCCGATCTAATGGTTCCTTCTCTTTGGGATGTGTTACTTTAACAATTCCAATCCCATAGTCCATATGTTATGTAATTATCCAACTCCTACGTAGATCTTACATTCCTCGGTCCGTATTTCTTCGTCAATTGGTTCGCCGTGTCCACTTTCTCGCCATGTCCCGTCATCTTATTAATATAGATTATTAGAAAATTCATTTAATTGTATTTTAACAGTGTTTTAAATCCCCCGTGTACCCGTAACTCAATTTTCCTACTCATTCACCGATTAAATCGTCCAGTCACTCAAATACGAGTATAAATATATAATACACATCATCATTCACAAAATAGCAAAATTTTCGGGTCGTTACAATCACAACATCGAAAATCATGTCGCATGTAAGCCTACTCATAAATTATAGGCTTGGCTCAGTTATATATAGGTCACGTCATAGTCTCGAGGTGCCGGCGACGTGACCACGACGTCATAACCAATCTACAAAACTTTAAACATTAAACCTTAACTACAACTCGTTTCGAATCACAACTGAATGGCAATTGAAACCTTCTTGACTACATGTTGGTACTATTTGACGTTAGGAAAAGGTTTCCTTGGCATGGCATGACTGGAAAATACTTCTCTTTAGTCAGAATTCACACATACAAACAAGAGAACCCAAATTCAAGAAACACATGAAATGATGTATACAAACACAAACGACGCTAATTTGGGCCACTCCGAGAGTCGTGAGACACAAGAATGGTCTTAGCTTGGTCCCCGACATCCCCGGTCGCGGTGGCACTGTGGCGGCGCCACCCACAGCAGTGGATTCCGGCGAGGAGCAAAAACAACAACAACACCTCACTAAATACACACTGCACACCAAAAAGTGTATACAAATCGTCACACAACACACACACCACAACTGTGGGGTCCACACACCCCATAACGCACCCAAACCGTGGATGCACATACCCATCACGCACCCCCAACCGTGGGGTGCACACACCCAACCAAACTGCCCAAACCGAAACACATACCTTCACGCACTCCACTCAACTATACACACACCCAACTGAACTGTACACACTACACCCCAACTGTGGGGTACACACACGCCATCATGCACCCCAACCGTGGGGTGCATACACCATCACGGTCCACAATGCACCACAGTTTCATAACTGTTGCACATGGAGGGAGCCTCCTTTGGCCAGCAGCATCGATGGGGTGTCGCCTCCGATCAACCGTGACCGGGGACGGTCCTACCTGCCATAACAACCCCAAAAATAGAAAGAACCGAGAGCACAAGCGAGAGAGAGAAAGAGAGTTCGTGAGGTGAGTGGTGTGCGAGGCCGAGAGAGAGAGAGAGACAGAGAGAGAGAGAGAGCGAGAGATAGAGATAGAGAGAAAGAGAGAGAGCGCGAGAGATGCCTCCAGCGAGTTCAACTTCCTAGAACAACTTCCTAGAGCCGATGCAGCTTGTCGACAGTGTGAGAGGAGGGTGAAGCCGTGAGTAAGAGTGGGAGAAGGAAGGAACCGTGAGTGAAGAGAAGGAGAGGGAGTGACCGTGAGTGGAGAGGAGTGATGAGAGTGGAGAGGAGGCCGTGAAGGTGAAAGGGAGGAGAGACTGAGAGTAGTGGAGAGGAGTCGAGAGAGAGGGAGGGAGAGAAGAGAGGGCGGCGGTAGGGGGTAGAAGGGTTAGGGTTTGTTTGCTAACAACATAAATATATATAGGTAGAAAGGTTAGGGTTTGTTTGCTAACAACATAAATATATATATATATATATATATCAGTTGGGCCAAAATGACCATTATACCCCTGGAGTTTGATATAATTCCCTTTATATTTCATCTTAAAACACCCACACCTCTCGAGGTCAATCCCATGGCTACTCAAATTAGAGTTATGTCATTTTAACAGTCTCTTATATGTTCTCCAACAATTGACTCGTAAGTCACTTAGTTAACCAACTCCCGCATAAATTTTGTATTCCTCGATCTGTATTTTCTGTCATGTGCATATTTTCGCCTTGTCTCGTACAAATAAATAATTAAAATATTCAATAATTCTTTTAAATATATTTTTATTGTATTTTTCTCCCCAGTTCACCTAGGCAGAACCTCACTCATATTAAAAATCGCTCAAATGGCCCGTGATACGCATTAGACTAAAATACTATTACACACATCAAAGAATCATAAAATTACCTCAGTGTTAACTCCCGAGGTTCGAAATATTGTCCAGTATCACGTAGCCGGGTCACGGTCCTGACAAGTTTCATACAAGTCGGGTTAAAATTCGAGCGTTGTTACACACGGGTTGCGTTGTCAGGTAAGTACATTTTCCTTAAAGCTTATGTATGATTTGTAAACCAATAAGAAAATGTCATGTGATTCATTATCATTTATTCAGATTCGTTATGCTCTATTATTGGTATTCCTTTTCCATTCCTTATTGTGTGTTTCTTGGCGTAAGTGTTTCGTCTCAAGAGTACTAGGACCTGCACTAGAGGGATAAAATGCGGGCACTCTTGTACAGGAGTGTGTGACCACCCTTAGTGACCGTGTGACACTGAGTACTGGGTAGGTGGGCTTGTGTCCCTCCCATCATAGCTGTGCCTTTGCTTGTGTCGATGCCCGGGAAGACCTCGCGAGATCTTCGCCGTTATGCTATGATTTAGACCACTTATGGGTCTCTTTTGATTCTTTAGAACACACTTGAAATTCGATTGATATCTATTAGTTTGTTTATCATGTACTTGATCTATTTAATTTCCTGTCTTTCTATTACCGCATGATATTTAGACTACTTTACTTGATATATCATGAATTACTGTTATCTTCTTCTGGCATTACATTCGATTTCTCAAGTTGCTCACCGTCTAGTTTGTGACGGTGGGTGCAGATAGAGCGGAGTGCAGTAGAAGCAAGGAGCCCTTCCTAGGCAACTTTTTGTGAGGATTAGAGGCTGGACTTGGAGACCTTAGTGTAGGTCTATTATATCTTTTGCTTAGTTGTATGACAATATATATATATATATATATATATATATATGTTTTTGATCATTGAACTTGGGGTTATTTCGATATTGGTATCATGTACTGATTTATATCTCACATTTGTTTGTACATGAATATTTTGGGGCTTTCCACATCATAGATTCCTAATTTCCCTTTTACTGAGTTATTTTCGTTATATTAGTTTATTTACTTTCTGCTGCGTAAAACTTGCAATAACTCTTTCATAAATTGTATAATTGATTGATCGGAGGCTGACTAGACTTGCCAGGTTCGCCGAGTACCGACTCGAGGACTTATACGAACCTAGGCTAGGCGTACTCAAATGCAAGGGGAATTTGGGGCCGTCACAGTTTTGATGTAGGATGGTAAAGTGATTGCCTATGCTTCGCAATAGTTGAAGGTTCACAAGAAGAACTACCCTACGCATGACTTGGAGTTTTCGACAATGGTGTTTTCACTGAAGATTTGGCACCATTATCTATATGGAGAGAGATTTATGTTATTCAGTGACCACAAGAGTTTGAAAT
This sequence comes from Stephania japonica, assembly GCA_039657345.1. Taxonomy (NCBI): domain Eukaryota; kingdom Viridiplantae; phylum Streptophyta; class Magnoliopsida; order Ranunculales; family Menispermaceae; genus Stephania; species Stephania japonica. The sequence continues at coordinate 43,543,211 of CM077559.1, forward strand.
ACCTATTTACTCAAAAGGATCTGAATATGAGACAGAAGTGTTGGCTTGAGTTCCTCGAGGATTATGATTTCTCTTTGGAGTACCACCCGGGGAAGGCCAATGTTGTTACTGACGCATTGAGCCGCAGAAAGTTAGACTCAAAGGTTGTTACCTGCCATATGGCACACGAGTATGATTTGCTCAAAGTGGTCGAAAAGTTGTATCAGTTGATTTTTTGACCAGCACTAGACTATTGATTTGTAGGCAGATGAGGACCCAGACCATCTCTATTCAGAGTGTATTTGATGGTCAGTGGGTCAACGTGCAGTACGGGAGATTTTTAGAGTTTGCTCAGAGTTCAGATCATCCATATTGGAGTCAGTCGATAAACTCATGCTTAAGATTTAGAGGGCGACTGTGAATTCTATTAGTGACTGAGCTACGCAATAAGATATTTGATAAGGTACACTGCTAGCGTTTTACGGTTCATTCGGGGCAGGAAAAAGATGTATGGAGATATGCGTCGTCTTTTTTGGTAGCCGAGGATGAAGATCGATGTTTCTGATTAGGTTTACGGGTGTGAGATTTGTCAGCGAGTAAAGGCTGAGCATCATAGACCTAGTAGGCAATTATATTCTCTTCCCATTCCTCGGTGGAAGTGGGAGCATATTGCCATGGATTTCAGTAATGCTTTACCTCAATTTAGTGCGGCCGTGATAGCATCTGAGTGATTATGGATAGGTTTACTAAGTCTGCGCACTTTATACTGGTTTTGACCACACGTTGGGTGGATAGATTGGCTAGTTTGTACGAACGAGAGATAGTTCGACTGTATGGTGTACCTTTATTGATTGTGTTTGATAGAGGGCCACAATTCAGTTCTTAGATTTGGCAGAGCATGCAAGTACAGTTCAGCACGCAGTTGGATCTCACTACTACCTATCATCCACAGACTGATGGACAATCAAAACGTCTGATTCAGATACTCGAGGATATTTGAGGATGTATGTCTTGGAGTACGGTGGGTCATGGGAGGAGTATTTTCACTTGTGTGAGTTTGTATACAATAACAGTTATCAAGCTAATATTGGTACGATACCGTTCGAGGCATTATACGGGAGGCTGTGTAGATCTCCATCTTGTGGGGCAGAGCCAAAGGATGTGGCAGCTATTGAGCCACTGATTGTAGTGGATCACATAGATAAGATACGCCTGATCAGACTGAGAGTGAAAGGTGCGCAAGAGAGGCAAAAGAAATACTATGACTTGTATCAAGTGGAGTTAGAGTACAAGGTCGGGTATTACGTTTATTTTAAGGTGTCTCCGATGAAGGGTCCTAAGAGATTCGGGATTAGAGGGAAGCTTACGTCGAGATTCATTGGTCTATTCAGAGTTGGGAAGTGGTTAGGCAAAGTTGCATACGAGTTGGAGTTGCCACCTCAGTTGTCTAGAGTTCATCCTATGTTTCACGTCTCGATGTTGCGACTAGATTGTTGGGAAATGTGTAATAGGTCAATTCTGCAAATATTGTTTAACTATTATAAGTAGATGCATGTTTCTTTTATAATAGTATCCATGAATAATTATAGTATTCTTCTAAACGTCCCTAGTCAGTTATTATTGTGGGAATAATAATAATTAAGACTAGTATGAGTCTTGATTGATAGTCATCTAATGATTATGCATATACGGATATGGATCATGATCATAAGTATTTGTTGGGAACAAATATTGGACCAACCCGCTATGAGAACGCTACATGGTCAATGTCATAAGTGATTCTCATGATAGTTATATCATTTAGTCCTTCAACTTGAGGTCACTAGAGACTCTAACATTAGGAGCACAATGATTTGACATAATTAAATATCGTCTTTAACTGGATGATTATAAAGGTTGTGGTTGGTCATTGTCTGATTAATGTGTGGAAGTTGTGTGATCAATATGAGATTTGTCCCTCTTTTAAAGAGATATATATTGGGCCCTCGATATGTTAGACTGATAAATGGCTATTTCTAGTGAATTGATTGGATCAATGTCACTTGACAATTTCAGTCTACTCTAAGATCGAGACTAGTAGACTGAACTATAAGGATGACATTCTGTGTCTTAAGTTCAATCAAAAGATATCGCATGACAAAAGGATATGATATTCACTGTCTATTAGGTTGTATTGATTTATCGATCTTCATGTAACTTAGGTAGTCATAATATCTTGCTAGAGGCCGTTTATGACTTGTGTGCCGAAAAGAGTTTTGGTTCACTGCCAACGTTCTATGAACCTATTGGGTCGCACATAAAGAACACACTTGCATGATTTAATATTATTTAAGTTTAATGAATTTTATTTGATAAAATTCATTTTTTGAAGATCCTCATTAAGTGTCCTAGTTTGACTAGGATTCAAAACTCTCCTACATTTCTAGTGCGACTAGAAATTTAGTCTATTAGTAAATCCTATTTTGAATAGGACTCTAATTGGAATTAAAGTATGACTTTAATTCTTATTTAAGTTTTAGATAAATTACAACTCTTATTGGATTAGTAATTGTAGATTGTTTATGACTTTATCCTTTTTAGAGTTGGACTTTATATAAGACTCTATTTAGAGTATGACTATGAGATGGAGTTCTTTTACAACTCGACCTATTGAACTATAAATAAGACATTAGGGTCACAGTTGTATTATGAGAGAGAGTTTTTTAGAGAGATTTTTCTAGAGAGTTTTGTGGGAATTTTCTTCCCTAGAATTCTTGGCGCTAGCACTCCGGATTGTGATCATCCGTTCGTGTGTGAATTTCTGATCGATGACATTTGTCTCTGGCAGCGTCTTGAAGGAATCGATCAACACCAAACAAGGCATATGTGGAGTTATGTATGATTTTTCTCTCTTGATATATCAGTTTAATAGAATTCATAGGATCCTGGTTTGGGGATATTCGAAAGGTTTCAAAAAATTCCGCTGCGCTTGATCCCCAAAACCCAAGAATGGTATCAGAGCATTAGGCTCGGTTCTATTAAATGTTTGCATGTTGTTAATGTATATATGATATACATATAGGCTATGTGAAAACATGATCGTGATTAATGTATATATGATATACATATAAGTTCTGTGACAATTGTTATCAGGAATTAATTTTTGAAGCATGTTGTTAATTTATGTATTTGATACATACGTATAATATGCTTCATTGATAGAATTCATGTTAAGTATATTTCGATTAAAATATGTTTTAAAATTGAACAATTCGAATTTTGTATATCTCAATGACAGAAATCATATTTAGGTTAATATGATTAATTTGATATGATTTTGTTATTGAATACATAGTTCGTTTTGTGTAATAATTATGCATGTCTTCATGATAGAAATCATGTTTAGGTTAATATGATTAATTCAATATGATTTTGATGTTGAATGCATGATTAATATTTCGTTTATTAATTCAATTACTTGACTTATGGATAAAAATCGAAATTGTTTTGGTTATATGTCTCATTGTTGTTGTCTGTTAGTATATTCCTATTAGATAGGAGATAAACTTGTAATCGGATAAGAATATTTGTTAAATCCTATATGATAGGTGAGATATATAACAAATTTGTAATTGGATTAGGATTCCAATTATCTTGAATTCTAAATAGATTAGGATTCCAAGTATCTTGAATTCTAATTGGATTAGAATTCCAAGTATCTTAAATTATAATTGAAATAGGATTCCAAGTATCATAAATTCTAATTGGATTATATATAACAAATTTGTATTGGATTAGCATTCCAAGTATCCTGAATTCTAATTGGATTATGATTCCAAGTATCTTGAATTCTAATTGGATTAGGATACCAAGTATTTTAAATTCTAATTGGATTAGGATTCCAAGTATCATAAATTCTAATTGGATAAGAATAAGATATTAAGTTAAAGATGGGACCGTATTAATTAAAAATATTTTAATTAATTTTTAGAAATAAAAATAAGGGGCAGTTTTGGTCAATTGAATTGACTAAAATAATAAGACTTTTTCTCCTATAGCCATGCTTAAATCTATTAGAATTCTAATTGCAATGCATGAAAATTTTTGTATGACTGAATAGCATTTAATTTCTTAAATTTGTTTTATGATGTTTGCTTGTACATGAAATTGTTTCTTGTTTTATTTTATGATCTTTATCCTATGCATAATTTGATATATTGAATATTTCATGATTAGATGCTAGAATTATAAGTCTTAATATGAGAAAGAATCATAAAACTAAATGAGAATCCCTCAATTAAAATTTTAAGTCAATGCCACTCAATTGCTAAACACTTGTCAAAGCCTCGATCACATCAATATGGGTTTGCCTCAACAGGGTGTATTGTGTTATTTTGGTGAGGTAAGTCAGGTAACGGTTACCTGAATGTTTTAAATTGGTTTGACTTAATAAAACTATCAAAACGGTTTTGAGCTTTAGGCATAGATGAGACACAACATATTGTGACATATGATGTCTAGGTTTCATAAAGAACCTAAGTGTTGTATGTGATGCAATTGGTAAATATTACCTACTTAAATAACTTGATTTTAAGTGTCATGCCTTAGCTGTCTCAAAATTAAGTGAAATATGGATTTTAGTCCACTAAATTAATACATATGAGGGTTATTGATTTAGTGGGAGTTTAATTACTCACTAATAAATGGTTTTGCATAATTTTCTAGTTGTAGATATAAGACTTCTAGTAACGTTAATCCATAGTAACTGCAATCAATCTTTGAGAAGGATAAAATAATTTCTAAGACTATTTTTCCTTATTTGATTTGAAAAATGATAAATGTTATCAACCATAAAAATCAAGGATGTATGTCTTAGATTAACTTGTTCCTTTATTACTACCATCTATTATTGCAAGAATTATATGTCATGTTAGCAACTATGAAACTGAACTTTTGGAAAGATTTGGGATCGTGGAAGCTAATGACATGACAATGACAGTGACATTGAAGGAAATGTTCCAACAATAAGTCACGTAGGAAAAGTATAAGAATACAAAATTCCTTGATTCTTGTAAATTATTGAGACCCTATCAATACAATTTTGTGTTTGGAACACAAAGGACTATATTGATTATATATAAAAAAGGCTTTTAATCTCTATGTGCTAAAAGTTGGAAGTAGATTTGATATATAATTCATCAAAATAGTTTTGAACTATATAATATGAATGACATGGAGAAATCTATTTGCAGTTGCATTGGATGTAGTTAAAATCTGTAAGTCAGAGTATTACAAAAGCCTTTGACATGTATGTGGTGGTACGTAACACAAAGGAACTAATTAATATAGAATGGAGAAAGGGAAGGTAAAGGCTATCAAAGACGTTTATGTGTCGGACACATAAATCTTAGTTGTGAGCCAAAATTTTTACGTAGTTCTAAATAAAAGCCTTAAAGGATAGATTTAGTTGTTCATAGAATGAAATTGTACATTTTATAATGAATTACAAATCCTATCAGGAAGCCATAATTTTAAATTGTTATGAACATTTCAAAATAAGTATATATAAAAAAATCACTTGGCAAACTATTAACATACTTTGATAAGATCAAGGTGGATAATATTTGAGCCAAGAGTTTAAATGACCATCTTTAAAATTGTGAGATTGTCTTGCAATTAACTCCACTAGGAACGTCATTTGTGAAATGATATTTTAAGAGGAGAAATCAAACTATATAGGATATAATTCGATTTATGATGTGTCACACAGATCTTCCTAACATGTCCTATTGAGGTTATACTTTAGAAACCACTGCACTTTGCACTAAACCTTATATTATTTAAAATGGTAGATAAAACTCCATATACGATATGGAATAAAAAACCTAGTTTGTCTTTTCTTGAGACTTCAGGGGCGAGGCTTGCGTAAGACACTATGTCATATAAAGTTTGATGCCTAAGTTATTTTGTGTTTATTTGTGGATGATCATTATGATACTATTTAATTCAATTGAGAACAAATTGTTTGTTGCTCAAAATGATGTCTTTCTAAATAAAGAGTTTATTTCAAAGACACAATTGGGAATAAAATAAATCTTGAAATGTTCAAGAGCTACAAATGAGAACTGAACCACTTTAGAATGCTCAACAAAGTTTTGAACTAGTTGAGTATACACAAGTAACATATGTCTCTTAAAATCTAGAATAATAAGAAATTGGCTATAGAAATTTGAAATTTCTTATCATTGATAGTTGTGATATATTTTTGATACTAGATCAAAATGAATCACTACTTATTAAGAGATATGTCTTGTCTAGATTGGATGAAGAGATTAAGTGTTAATGAACTCTGAATTTTAATTCATGTATGTTATTCACGTTTGGAACATGATTTATTTACTTGAAAGTGGTATAACCATTGGATATAAATGATTTAAAATGACATGAAGAAACAAAAAGGTGCATACTAAAAGCATGGCTTAAAGAAAAATTTCAATTTAAATCAAGGTGTTGATTATGATAAGATTTTTCACTGGTAGCTAAGCTTAAGTTCTAGAATTCTTATTGTCATTACTTCATAGCTTGACTATAAGATATGGAAAACAAGTATCAAAATAGCATTGTTCTATGCTACTTACAGATGTGTATGACACAACTTAAGAGTTTTGATTGTCTTGAGAATTTTTTTTAGAGAGGCATGCAAGCTTAAAAGGATTCAATTGTGGATTATAGTAAGCTTATCAGAGTTGAGATCTTTGTTTTGATGAAATAATTAATGAATTAAGTTCATTGAATCGAAGATAAACCTTGTCTATACAAGAAGGTTAGTGGGAGCACAATTATCTTTTCTGAATCTGTATGTTGATAATATATTATTCGTTAGAAATAATGTCCTATCCCCTACCAAAAAAAATAATGTCTTAACTTTGCAGAATGTCAAGTCTTGGTTGAGGAAAAGTTTCTCAAAGAAATTCGTAGACACTTAGGCTTATATCCTAGTGATATAAATCTATAAAGATAGATTTAATAGGCTAATTGGTCTAAATTAGAGTGCTTTTATAGACAAATAACTGAAAAGGTTTCAGTGTGCAAGATTCTTAAAAGAATTTGTACTTATGTCCTATAACATAAGTCTCAGCAAGACTTAAAGTCTTATGACAAATGATGAGCGGGACAATGTGAGTATGATTTCATATACATTAGCTATTGGAATCATCACATATGTTATACTTTGCATTAAACTTGATATGTCATATGTTGTAGGCAAAATATACATATATCTCATACATTCTAGTGAAGGTTACTGGATATTTGTTGATAACATTCTTAAGTACTTCGGAAACACTTGAGAAATGTTATTGTGTTTACAGAGGTTTGAAAGATGTGAGTTTTGTAAATGGTTACAAAATGCAAACTTTCAAGCTAATATAAACTATTAATGATCACAATATGGATATGTGTTAACATCATAGGAAGATGCAGTGAGTTGAAAATGTTCTAAACTCACTCTAATAAAGTTTTACAACATAAATTGAGTTTTAGCGGTATTTGATGCAACCAAAGAAAATGTTTAGATCATAAGGTTCATGAATGAATAAGGTGTGATTCCAAGTATTGGAAGAAACACTGGATTTTATTGTAAAACTAATGCACAACTTTAGGTTATAAACCCTAAATCACACTATAGATCTGAACAATTACTCGAGCGTTTTTGTTTTATTAAAGAAAGAACGTGAAGATTTGCAGAACAACAATATTAAACAATGTAGCAGATACATAAATAAAATTCTTCCACTAAGAACGCATTAAGGTCACACAATATTGGATACATGTAGGATTGGACCTAGTGCAAGAGGAAAATGTTGAAAAATGTGTCATAGGCCAATTTTGTAAATATTGTTTAACTATTATAAGTAGATGCATGTTTCTTTTATAATAATATCCATGAATAATTATTGTATTATTCTAAACGTCCCTAGTCAGTTATTATTGTGGGAACAATAATTAATTAAGACTACTATGAGTCTTGTTTGATAGTTATATGATGATTATGCGTATACGGATATGGATCAAGATTATGAGTATTTGTTGGGAACAAATACTGGATCGACCCGCTATGAGAACGCTACATGGTTAATGTCATAAGTGATTCTCATGATAGTTATATCATTTAGTCCTTTGACTTGAGGTTACCAGAGACTCCAACATTAGGAGCACAATGCTTTGACATAATTAAACATCATCTTTAATCGGATGGTTATAAAGATTGTGATTGGTCATTGCCTGATTAATGTGTATAAGTTGTGTGATCAAGATGGGATTTGTCCCTCTTTTAGAGAGATATTTATTGGGCCCCTTAATATGTAAGACTGATAAATGACCATGTCTAGTGAATTGATTGGATCAAAGTCACTTGACAATTTTAATCTACTCAAAGATCGAGACTAGTAGATTGAACTATAAGGATGACATTCCATGTCTTTAGTTCAATCAAAAGATATTGTTTGACAAAAGGATATGATATACACTGTCTATTAGGTTGTATAGATTTATTGATCTTCATGCAACTTGGGTAGTCATAATGGCTTGCTAGAGGCCGCTTATGACTTGTGTGCCGAAAAGTGTTTTGGTTCACTGCCAACATTATATGAACTTATTGGGTTGCACACAAAGAATGCACTTGCGCGATTTAATATTATTTAAGGTTAATGAATTTTATTTGATAAAATTCATCTTTTGAAGATTCTCATTAAGTGTCCTAGTTTGACTAGGATTCAAAACTCTCCTACATTTCTAGTGCTACTAGAAATTTAGTCTCTTAGTAAATCCTATTTTAAATAGGACACTAATTGGAATTAAAGTATGACTTTAATTCTTATTTGAGTTTTAGATTAATTACAACTCTTATTGGATTGGTAATTGTAAATTGTCTATGACTCTATCCTTTTTAGAGTTGGACTTTATATAAGACTCTATTTAGAGTATGACTACAAGATGGAGTCCTTTTACAACTCGACCTATTGAACTATAAATAAGACATTAGGGTCACAGTTGTATTATGAGAGAGAATTTTCTAGAGAGTTTTCTTCCCTAGAATTTTGGCGCTAGCATTTCGGATTGTGATCATCCGTTTGTGTGTGGATTTCTAATAGAGAATGTTCGTCGCTGACAGCAGAATGTTCGTATCTGACAGCGTCTTGAAGGAATTGATCAACACCAAACAACGCATACATGGAGTTATGCTTGTTAAGGTATGATTTTTCTCTCTTAATATATTAGTTTAATGGAATCGATAGGATCCTGGTTCAGAGATATTCGAAAAGGTTTAGAAAAATTCAGTTGCGCTTAATCCTCGAAACCCAAGATAGATTAGTCGAGAGAAGGCAAATGTCCGATGGTGTATTTGAGCCAGATAGACTTGAGGGAGGACATGACCTATGATGAGCAGCCTATTAAGATATTAGACCATAAAGTGAAGATTCTGATAGAAAGGAGATCTCGTCAGTCTTGGTCAAGTGGCAGCACTACGGGGATGAGGAGCTTATGTGGGAACTCGAATCGTACATGCACGAGTACTTTCCCTACTTCTTTTTATTTGGTAAGTCTTATTTTAGTTTCACTTTAATTTCAAGGAAGAAATTTCAATAAGTTGGGAAGACTATAACTACCGTAAAATCTAACTCGTACCACGTGTCAATTTAGGTCATAGATGGGCCCTTTGCCGAGGTATGTTATTTTTGTTCGATATTTTGTATTATATTTTATTACTCGAATGTAAATTTCAATGTTCCAAACGTGTGAGGACGTTTGAGTGTGAGCGTTGGTGTTGAGAAACAGGTTCGGCTCGAGGAGAACGTGAATAACCGGTTTCAGGAGCATGGTTGTCGGGTAATTAAAAGTCCAGGGGATTATTTTAATTTAAAACACTGACTAAATGCAAAATAAATGATAAATAAAAGTTGTATACCGTGTTCGATACATTGGTACATTTGGGAATACGCGATAAGTGAATCATGGTGCGGAACGGGTCCGAGAACGCTAGTGTTGTGCAGGAAAATGTGCCTCGAGATTTGTGCGTGAGTGTGATGAGGGGGGTGTATATAAGGTGTCACCAACATTTCTCTCTACTCACTCTCTCTTATCTCATCTCACAATCAAACGAAACAAGAGCGTAGGTTTTTTGGATTTTCAACGTGGATGGCCACTAAGGGATCAACCAACTTTGAATTCTAAGGTGAGATCCCAATTTCCTTCATGTATATCTACGTTTTGGCGGTGATTTTTGTGTTTCAAATGGTGATTTGATAAGTTGTACAAATTTTTGGTGAATTTTTAGGATTTTTGTATGATTTTTGAAATCGAGGGTTTTAGTCAAGGTTTCGGCGTAAGCGAAGGTGGTTTAGTGTTGTATCGGATGTCCCTAAGAGTTTGGGATAGGCTTGAAATGCGGTGACGCAAGCCAAGGTTTTGAAAAACCCCAGATTTGAGTACATGAACTCACGCCGCATGGGACGCCTAGAGCAGAGGCTCTGGGGCATGTCACGCTTTAAGTGACGTCATGGGAGGAAAGACCCACGGCACCAATTGCGACGTCTGAGGCAGAGAGCCAATTACTAGTCACGTTTTATGTGACGCCGCAGGGGTTGGCCCCCACGACGCCACTTGCAGAGTGACACTGTTCACAGTGACCAAATTGATAAACTTTTGAAAAATCTCAGGGATTTCTCAGGTATCCAAATGGGTCTGAATACAACCCAATACCCCAGACATCAACCCAATTACACTAATGAAATAATTATAGAAAATTAGGTAAATTATGAAGTAATTAATGAGGATTTGCAATTTAATTAAATTATCAGGAGTTTTAGTTATTGATAGGTCACACGAGGAATCATAGGAGGCTAGTCAGAGTTTGTGTGAGTGCGTGTTAGATTGGATACAGGTAAGTAAACCAGTGAGGAAATTTTACAGTTACTTCTTGAGCCTTAAATTGTTATTTTATTACTCTATTCCTGTTCTGGAAATTCCATTCATTTAAGTTGTTCAAGGGCAAGTGAGTCAATGCGATCCTTTGGTACGACGGGGTATCTAAGGTAATATGCCAAAGCCATAAACTCAAGATGCATGATACAGTTTCTGGTTCAGTACGAGGTGAGAGTTCTCACTTGGCTTACCTGGGAATTTCATCCGCGTGAACTTTAGCATGGTGTGAGTATACCACGTCCTAAACTCCGAGTCTTGTAGGTGTTTTCCTAGACTCAACAACCATTTGGTCGAGACTGCTTTCGCCTCTCTATTGTTTTCGGGACACTCTTTTTTGGTTGATTCAGTTATTTACAGTCTTTATTTATTCATACATTCTCTATACCTTTCTTTCTATCAGCATGAATATAGACTGATAGTCTTATTTTGAATTATTGCATTTATGTCGTGTTTGGCGTTACTTACTTGGGCTCATCATTCTTGTGTTTGACAGAATGCAGATCCACAGTCTAGTAATGGGAAGGCTCCATGGCTAGGAGATTTAATTTGAGGATACTAGAGCAGTTCTTTCCACTTACCTGACATAGGTGATTCTTTTTGTATTATTATTATAATATATATATATATTTGTTTTGAAACACTGGGATTTGGGTTTTTGAGAGATCTTGGGCATGTATATCTTGTTGTTACTCTTGTTAAACTTATTTAGGATGATATACATATGCAGGGTTTCCACACTCTAGGTTGTTTTAACTTGTATGTTTTGAGGTTGATTGATTAGTGTGAGATTTAATTGCTTCTGCTATAATTATGATAACTCACTAATTGATTAACTCAATTTTCAATTTCTTGATAAATGGTAAATGGTAAAGGAAGGCTGACTACGCTTGCGTGACTCGGCGAGATTAGTTTGGGGGTCTGCATAAGTCTAGGCTAAACGGTGCCCAGTTTAGAATTTTGGAACTAGGGTCATCACTGTTGGTATCATAGCCGAAGTTTTAAATACTCGACTCATGATTTAAATCGCATTCAATTAAGATATAAACCAGAAGAAGTTAGGAATGATTTAATTTAGAGCGGAACCCTACGATCCTGACTTAAGTTTTAGTTGGGAAATGAGGAGAGTTAGGGAAATTTAAAACTAGACTATAAGCTATTTTATTTGTTGTATATATTATTATCGATAGCTATGTCTTGATCGTGAGATCACTTTCTTTTCAGTTAGTGATGATCAATCAGCCCGAGACCAGCAATAGTGGCACGGGTGACGTGGAGGGGAGATTAGATGGCATGTGGCATAAGATTCATTGCATGACCAACAGCTTCCAGAAATTCTTAGACTGCTTAAAGCTCAGATGACAACATCACCTACCACGTCAGTAGCTCCAGTCACTCAGGCTGGGAGTGCTCCTACAGTCCTCGACACACCTGAAACACCGACCATTTAGGCAGAACCCGCAATGGCTGAGGAGCCACGAGAAGATACATGATGTACTGGTTACACTGGCATATATGTAGCCTAGTATATCATTAGCTTCGCTGTTTGGCAAGACCGATGTTTGGTGGCGTACTACGGTTGCATCGAAGGGGAAGCCCAAGGACTAGGCTAAGTTTAAGAAGAGGTTTAATAAGAAGTACATTCCTCCTACGGTCCGTAACTTGAAGAGGAACGAGTTTCAGACTTTTAGACAATAGACCAGGGAGTCAATTATTCAGTATATGGACCGGTATCTATGCTTGATGGAGTATGTTGGGGGTGCAACCGACACTAACGCTGACTAGGAGTACTACTTTGTACATGAGCTACTTGATTCTATTAGTTCTATTGTAGTGACAATGACTTCGAGCACATTATAAGAGGCCTATGAGAGAGTTATGGCTAGCGAGAGCTTTGTGCGCACGTGTCGGAGCATCGGTTGTATCATCAGCACCGTCACAGTCAATAGGAGGTTCTTGAGGTGATAGGAGGAGGAAAAGACCCATACAGTGGATTCAGAGTGATCGAGCTTAGAGTGTAAGATATGTTGTGTTTCCACCTACTACAACTATAGTATCATCTGCTCTTGTATGGAGTTATGCCAGTTCACCACAGCAGCTAGCACAGTCAGGTCCTCAGAGACAGCAGTATCAACAGATTGAGGGTAGTGGCAATGGTAGGGACAGATGCAGTGGTCAGGGATAAAGGTAAAGGCAGTGGTCAGGGTAAAGGTAAAGGCAGGGTCAGAGTTTTGGTCAGTCACAAAGACAAGGACAGAGTGGTCAGTCTGGAGCAGGATCTCAAAAAGCGTGCTATGAGTGTGGACAGATTGGGCATTTCATCAGTTTATGTCCATGTTAGGGCCGAGGGCAGCCGTAGTAGAACAGAGAGTAGGTTTACGTAGTTGCTGCACTAGATCTGACTACCAGTCGTAATCTGATTGAGGGTACGGTTTATATTTGTAGTAGATTCATGCATGCTATGTTTGATTTAGGCTCTACTATTTCTTTTATTTTGGGTCATATGGTTAATGAGTTGGGTTTAAGACCTACTAGACTAAAAAGACCCATGATCCTCAGCACAGCTGCTGGGGAAAATATCTACCCGAATTTGTGGTGTGTTGACTTTTCGGTCGAGATAAAGGGTAATATCATGCCAACAGACCTGAGAGTGTTGGAGTTCCTCGAGTTTGATGCATTGTTGGGCATGGATTGGTTGGGTTCTTATCATGCACAGATCCATTACTTTAGTAAGCGAATCACATTTCAGATTCTAGTACACCGGAGTTTAGTTTTGAGGGGACTTCAACTAGTTTACCTATCACTAGAGGTAGAGTCGCCATTGGCGTAGATGTCGAGACGTTCGCTAGTGTACTGAGTACAATGGAGGAAGTTGTGACGAGGTTGTAGGAGGTATCAGTGGTATACGAGTTTCCTGACGTCTTTCCTGTAAAGCTACCAAGGTTACCACCATATAGGGAGATTAACTTAATTACTAACTTGGTTCCGGAGGCCAGGCGTATTTTGATTCTGCCGTACCGGATGGCTCCGAGAGATCTAGAAGAACTGAGGGGACAACTTGATGAGTTGCTAGAGTTGGGTTTCATCTACTCGAGCATGTCACGTTGAGGAATGTCATATTGTTTGTCAAGAAAAAAGACGACAGCCTTCGTTTATGCATCGACTATCAGCAGTTGAATAGGGTTACAGTGAAGAACAATTATCCACTTCCATGCATCGATGACTTGTTCGACCAACTAACTGGAACACAGTGGTTCTCGAAGATAGATTTGAGATCTGGGTACCATCAGTTGAGGATTAGAGCGAAGGATAGAGAGCATAAGTTGTTTGCCAAGTTTGGTAAGTGCTAGTTTTGGCTTGCAAAGGTTAGATCTCATGGATACATCGTTAGAGCAAGTGGAGTTTTAGTGGACCACGCTAAGGTTAGAGTAGTGATTGATTGGCCTACACCGAGATCCATGTCAGACATTCACAGTTTCTTTGGCTTTGCAGGGTATTATAGGCGTTTTGTACAAGACTTCTCAAAGATTGCAGCACCTATAACGCAGTTGACGAAAAAGGATGTTAGATTTCAGTTGACAAATGGTTGTGACTAGGCATTTCAGACTTTGAAGGAACTTTTGACTACCGCTCCAGTGCTAGTATTGCCCGAGTCAGGGAAGGGTTTTGAAGTGAACACCAATGTTTCGAAGGTCGGTCTGGGCTATGTTTTGATGCAGGACGGTAGAGTGATTGCCTAATCGTCGCGACATCTAAAGGTTCACGAGAATAACTACCTTACGCATGACTTGGAGTTGGCAGCAGTGGTGTTATTACTAAAGATTTGGCGCCACTATCTCTATAGCAAGATTTATTCTATTTACAGACCACAAGAGTTTGAAGTACATGTTTACTCAGAAGGATCTCAATATGAGACAGAGGCATTGGTTTGAGTTCCTCAAGGATTATGATTTCTCTTTGGAGTACCACCCAGGAAAGGCTAATGTTGTTGCAGACGCGTTGAGCCGTAGATGGTTAGACTCAAAGGTTGTTACCTGCCACATGACACACGAGTATGGTTTACTCGTGGAGGTCAAGAGGTTATATTTAGTTGATATTCAGACCAGCACCAGGGTATTGATTTGTGGGCAAATGAGGACTCAGACAGTTTCTATTCAAAGTGTACTTGATAGTCAGCTGGTTAACGAACGGTACATGAGATTTTTGGAGTTCGCTTAAAGTTCAGATCATCCAGACTAAACTTAATCGACAAACTCATGCTTGAGATTTAGAGGGCGACTATGAATTTCATTAGTGGTTGAACTATGCGATAAGATACTTCATGAGGCACATCGCTCTCGTCTTATGGTTCATTCGGGCAGGACCAAGATGTATGCCGATGTGCATCATCTCTTTTGGTGGCTGGGGATGAAACTGATGTTTCTAATTACGTTTAGGTGTGAGATATGTCACCGAGTTAAAGCTGAACATCACAGATCTAGTGGGTTATTATAGTCATTTCCTATTCCTTGGTGGAAGTGGGAGCATATCGCCATGGATTTTGTCAGTGGTTTACCTTGATCTCAGTGCAATCATAATAGAATATGGGTGATTGTGGACAGGTTAACTAAGTCTACGCACTTTATACCGGTTTCAACCACACATCGGGTGGATAGGTTGGCTAGTTTGTACGAGTGGGAGATATTACAATTGCTCGGTGTACCTTTATCAATTGTATCTGACAGAGGGTCACAGTTCACATCACAGATTTGGCAAAGCATGTAGGCACAATTTGGCACATAGTTGGATCTCAATACTGCCTATCATCTATAGACTGATGGACAGTCAGAGCGTCTGATTCAGATACTTAAGGATATGTTAAGGATGTGTGTGTTGGTGTACGATGGGTTATGGGAATAGTGTCTTCACTTATGTGAGTTTTCCTACAATAACAGTTATTAGGCCAGCATTGGTATGGCACTGTTTGAGGCATTATATGGGAAGCTGTGCAGATCTCTATCTTGTTGGGCAGAGCTATGGGATATGGCAGCGTTGGGCCAGAGATTGTTGTGGATCACACGGAGAAGATACGCCTAATCAGGTTGAGGTTGAAAAGTGCACAGGAGAGGGAGAAGAAATACTAAGACTTGAATCACTGGGAATTATAGTACAAAGTCAGGGACTACGTGTATCTGAAGGTGTCTCTGATAAAGGGTTAAAAGAGGTTCGGGATTAGAGAGAAGCTTACGCCAAGATTCATTGGTCCGTTTAGAGTTGGGAAGTAGATAGGCAGAGTTGCATATGAGTTGGAGTTGCCACCTCAGTTATATGGAGTTCATCCTGTGTTTCACATTTCTATGCTCGGACTGGATAGGTCGAGAGAGAGCAGGCGGCCGATGGTGGATTTGACCCAAATAGACTTGAGGGAGGACATCACTTATGACGAGCAGCCTATTCAGATACTGGACCGAAAGGTGAAGATTTTGAGGAACAAGGAGATCCCGTTAGTCCTTGTCAAATGGTAGCACCACGGGGACGAGGAGCTAATGTGGGAGCTCGAGTTGTACATACGCCAGTATTTTCCTTACCTCTTCTGATTCGGTAAGTCTTTCTTTTAAGTTTCGTTTTAATTTCGATGACGAAATCTTAGTTAGTTGGGAAGACTGTAACGACTATAAAATCTAACTCGTTTCACGTGCAATTTAGGTTGTCATGGACCCTTGCCATGATACAATTGTGCAATTCTCGGTTGTCGGCGTCGAGGTATGCTATTTTTGTATTATATTTTATTACCCGAATTAAATTCCAATTTCCTAAACGTGTAAGGACGTTTGAGTTTAAGTGTGAGCGTTGGTGTTGGTGTTGAGAAACGAGTTCAGCTAGAAGAGAACGTGGATAACGGGTATTGGGTGAACAATTGTCGAGTAATTAGCAGTTTGGGGGATTAATTAAATTAAAAACACTAACTAAATGCAAAATAAATAATAAATAAAAGTTGTATACAGTGTTCGATATGTTGGTACATCCGGGAATACGTAACGAGCGAGACATGGTGCTGAACGAGTTTGGGAAAGGGAGCATTGTAAGGGAAAATAGTTAAGTTGTGAGTGAGAGTCACCTATTGAAGTCACCATGTTGTTTTAAAGTTGTTGGATAGGATGAATCGGCGCCAAGAGATATGCCTCGAGATTCTTGCATAAGTGTGATGAAGGGGGTGTATATAAGGGGTCACAAACTTTTCTCTTTCCTCACTTTTTCTCCTATCTCATCTCACGATCAAGCGAAACAAAAATGTTGGTTTTTCGGATTTTCGACGTGGATGGCACCCAAGGGATCGACAAACTTCAAATTCTAAGGTGAGATCCTGATTCCCCTCGTGTATATCTACGTTTTGGCAATAATTTTGAGTGTATTCGTTGTGATAGATTTGAACGACGATTTTGGAATTTCATTTTGATGGGTTGTTTTGATAGATTTGAAGTTAATGGAATGGGATTTCGGTGTTTCAAATGGTGATTTTGGTGATTTGAAGTTGTTGAGATTTTTGGAGAATTTTTGGGGATTTTGTATGATTTTTTAAATTGGTTTTGTCGAGGTTTCGATGTAAATGAAGGGGGTTTAGTGTTGTATCAGACGTCCCCAAGAGTTTGGGATAGGTTTGAAAAGTGGCGACGCGAGTTGGTGTTTCGGAAAACTCTAGATTTGAGTACAGGAACTCACGTTGCAAGGGACGTCGTGGGGCATTTATTCCCATGGCATCGATCACGACGTCCAGAGCAGAGGCTCTGGGGCATGTCATGTTTTAAGTGACGTCGTGGAGGGAAAAACCCCACAGCGCCACTTGCGGTGTCTGAGGCAGAGAGCTAATTACCAGCCATGCTTTATGTGATGTCGTAGGGGTTTGACCCCCATGGCGCCACCTGCGGTGTGACACTAAGTGAACAAATTGATAAAATTTTGAAAAAACTCGGGGATTTCTCGAGTATCCAAATAGGTCCGAATACGACCCAATACCCCAGAAATTAACCAAATTACACTAATGAAATAATTATAGAAAATTAAGTAAATTAGGAAGTAATTAATGAGGATTTGCAATTTAATTGAATTATCAGGAGTTTTAGTTATTGACGGGTCACCCGGGGATTTGTAGGAGGCGAGTCAAAGTTCGTGTAAGTATGTGTTAGCTTGGATATAGGTAAGTAAACCAGTGAGGAAATTTTACAATTACTTCTTGAGCTTTAAATTGTTATTTTTATTACTCTATTCCTGTTTTGGAAATTTCATTCCTTTGAGTTGTCCGAGGGCAAGTGAGTCAACATGATCATTTGGTAGAATAGGTTATTTGAGGTAATATGCCAGAGCCACGAACTTGAGTTGCACGATACTATTTCTAGTTCTATACGAGGTGAGAGTTCTTACCTGAACTACCAGGGAATTTTATCCGCGTGGACTTTAGGATGGTGTAAGTGTACCACGTCCTAAACTCCGAGTTTTGTAGGTATTTTCCTCGATTCAACGACTGTTTGGTCAGGACTACTTGCACCTCTCTATTGTTTCCGAGACACTCATTTTCGATTGATTCAATTATGTAACGACCCTAAAATTTAACCCGTACCAAGTGTTAATACAGGTGGTATGTGGGCCCTTCGCCGTGGTATAGTCATCAATTCTCAAAAGTCGACACCTAGATATGTTATGTGTGTTCGATGTTTGTATTATACTGTATAGCTTTAACAATAATTTTGATGTCCTAAACGCGTGAGGACTTTTGTGTGCAAGTGTTGGTTGTGCAAGGCGATATTTAGTGGTTCGAGGGACAAAATTAAGTTAAAAACACTGATAAAAGACAAACCTTAAATTTATCGAAAAAATTGGTATTCGATTTGACCAAGTGCGTAAGACAAGCAGGGTGCGACACGGGTCGAGTCCGGATGCGCAAGGGATGAGGTAGATAGGTTAGAGTGAGGACCAAGTCAACTAGAGTCATCCAATAGAGTCATTTAAGTAGGTGGGATAGGGTGATTAAGAGCCGTTAGATGGGCATAGGGATGAGTGTGTTGGGCCAAGATTAAGTGAAGGGTATATAAACCCCACACCCACCCCTTTCTCTCTCTTCCTCTCTCTCTTCTCTCTCTTTTCACTTTCTCATCTCTCACTCTCTCTTAACGTCTCCTCCAAGCAACCACCGAATTGATGTGACCGGATAGGCACCTGAGGCTGCGATTTCGGGCGATCCGAGTAAGATTCTTACTCTCCTCATCGTTTCCTACGCGTTGGTATAGGTTTTATCCGTGTTCACCGCGATGAAATTTAGACACCATGTTGAGATTTAAAACTTGATCGAAACTCTCGATGTTTTGGTGATCCTTACGATGATCAACACGAGTAGTGTGAAGGCAGTTTTCAATTTGGGGGAGTGTTTGGGGATTTTTCGAATGATTTTCATTTCGGGTTTTAGTCGAGGATTCTGGACGTTTTGGAGTGTGTTGAGGGTGTTTTTGGAATGGTGTTGAGTCTTCGAAGAAAACTGGACCAAATTGACTCAAGGCGGCCGAGCGGAGGGTGGGAAACACACCCAACAGTCCTTCAGGTGGTGGTGTTGCGACTGATGCCGTGGAGCATTAGCCCCATGACTCCAGGCGTGGCGCTAGGGACAGAGAGGGGTCTCTCTATCCCCACGCCGTGGGGGCCCTGGAGGGATAAACCCTAACGACACACCCCACAGACATCTAGGGTAGAGTCACTCTACCCCACGCTGTGAAGGCCTCGTAGGGACATCCCCATGGCGTCTAGGGCAGAGAGGCCTCTGGCCGCCATGGAGACGCTACTAAGGGGAAACGTTAATGACGTCCCAGCAGTGCCCAGAGCCCAGATTTTTTCAAATTTTGTGGAAACCTTTAAAATGAATTGGGGACCTCCCGGGTACTTAAACGGGTCCAAATATGACCCAAAAACCCAGAATTCGACTCGAAAATACAATAAACATAAATAAGGAAAATTAGATAAAAATTGATGGAAAAGCACAATAAATTGCATTATCAGGGTTATTAGCATATGGGACTACATAGGAACGAGTCACAGTCTGCGAGAGTGTGATTAACTTGGATCGGAGGTAAGTAAACCAGTGGAGAGCACTACAGTTATATCTTGATCTTTGAATTTATTATTGATATTGTTTCAATTCTATCTTGATATTCCATTCTTATGAGTTGTCCAAAGGCAAGTGTGTCAAGAGCGATCTTTGCAGAATTTTGGGCTTGCGGTATGTTATACTGGGGTTTACAACTGGCGATACATAATTGGTTGTGATGACATGTACGGGGTGAGAGTTCTTCACCAGATTGCTGGGGACTCTGCACTCGCGTAAGGGTCTTAGAGGAGATTCTGTCCTCGACTCCGAGCCTTTGAGGAGATTCTATCCTCAACTCAAACGACTTTGATTGGTCTGGACCACTTATGTCTTTCCCATGTATTTCGGGACACTCAATTTCGATTGCTCATTAATTTATTTACAGTCTTTATATATTCATGCGATCCCTGTCATTTCTTTCTATCTACATGAATTGACTGCTTAATTTTTTTATTTTGAAATACTATATTGTTATTGTTCCTGCTTGGTGTTACTTACCTAAGATCGTCATTCTTGTGTTTGACCGAGTGCAGATCTGCTGTCGAGTAAGAGAAAGGTCGTGCTGTTAGGCAAGATACTTTTAGCGACCCTCCTTTGCTGATATAGGTGACCTTTTGGTTGTATTAGTTGCTTATATTATTTTTGTACAAGGGGTTATAGGTTGAGAGATTGTTGGATATTTATGACTTGGATGATACTCTCTTTGGTTTCACATGACATATATTTGATTTACGAGGTTCCTACATCCTAGGTTTTATCCTAACTTGGAGCTTTAGAGGTTGATTAATTAGTTAAGATTGATTGCTTCCGCTTTATACTTTGATTACTCGCTAATTAATTGAATTCACTTTTAAATGCTTTATAAATGTTTAAGTGGTAAGGATAAACTCCTTGGGCTCGCACGACTCGGCGAGACTGGCTCAGGGGTTCGCGCAGGTCCAAGCTGGGCAGTGCCAGATTCTTGGACTGTGGAATTTGGGGCCATCACAATTTATTTACAATATTTATTTATTCATGCATTCTCTGTACTTTTCTTTCTATCGGCATGAATATAGACCGCTAGTTTTATTTCGAATTGTTGTATTTATGTCTTGTTTGGCGTTACTTACCTGGGCTCATCATTCTTGTGTTTCACGAAGTTCATATCCACAATCTAACAAGGGGGAGGGTCCACAACTAGGAGATTTGATTTGAGGATACTGGAGCAGTTCTTTCCACTTTCTTGATATAGGTGATTCTTTTTGTATTATTGTATATATTTGTTTTGAAACACTGGGATTTGGGTTTTTGAGAGATCTTGGGCATGCATATCTTGTTGTTACCTCCTCAGACTTATTTAGGATGATATACATATGCAGGGTTTCCACACTCTAGGTTGTCTTAACTTGTATGTTTTGAGGTTGATTGATTAGCGTGAGATTTAATTGCTTCCGCTATAATTATGATAACTCACTAATTAATTAACTCAACTTTTAATTGCTTGATAAATGATAAATGGCAAAGGAAGGCTGATTAGGTTTGTGTAACTCAGCGAGATTGGCTCGAAGATCTACGTAAGTCTAGGCTAGGCGAGGCCTAATTTAGGATTTTGGAACTGGGACCGTCACAATACATAATGGGCATGTACATTGTATCGAATGTGACCACATCGCCATAGTACTTGAATGTAGATCTCGACCTACAGTCTACCCAAAATACATGTCTGAGGTGCCCTTCGTCCTAAAGTTTAATTGCATGACAAAAATTTACATTTTTTTCTTTCTTCAGAAAATATTGTAGTAAGTCCTTAGCATTACCAACCCCTAGCCTCATTCGTCGTGCTGCTTTTACATGGTTCCTTGTATCTTTCTTTCGAAAGTCAATTGCTCAATACCACCTGAATGAACTAATTCAGCCATGAATGATTTGCATACGGGGATCCCAACACTATCATTTAATTCCAATATTTTTTTAGTTGCTTCGGGAATCACTTTGTTGCATATTAAGAATCGAGTATTCGTTAGGCTGACTAAATGATTGCATTCGAGGAATGTCTTTGTAATGTGCCACTTTGAGTCTGTGAATAAACAGACATCGACTTGTGTCTTACAACCAAGTCACGCCATTCCCACTATGGGTGGACCTCACTTTGGTTTTAAAACCCACTATGTTTGCATATTCATTGAATAATAACTTGGCCTCATCGATAGTGTCGAAAATCATTCCTACTTCAGGGGTTGGCACCTTAGTTGACTCAAGTCCATCACCGCAATTATCACTAACAATATCATCATAATTGTCACCATTTCCTACATTTAAGTTATTGACAACCTCATTATCTATGGGTTCCACCTCCTCGCCTTGATCACTAGGTGAGTGTTGTTGTGCATCCAATTGGTCATTTGTGAGTGAGTCTGCTCTGCAAAATGTCTTTAATCAAGCATAAATTTATCATGCTAAACAGAACAATAAGCAATGCAATTTAGTATTCAATCACTTCTTTAATTAAGCCATCTTAACTAAGCAGTAGATTAAATGTATAAATTATTTGCTAAAATTAATATTTATCGGCATATAAGCATTTTGGGTAGGGGTGGAGCATCTATGTAGGGCCTATAACCATTTTCTTGTTCAACAAACAAGAAAATGCATGATGAGATGACCCTAATGGATATGTGGAACCATTAGGATTGTGTACATATCACATTTACCACATTACAACTCCCTTCACTAGTCGACTAAATGCAGGAGGAGACAACCCTAAATACATCTGTTCCAACAGTTAATGAGGTCTGCTTAGAACTTTTTACTACCATTAGTTTAGCGTGCAAGCACATTATCAGCATGAAACTATACAAGTAGTCGAACAAAAAATTCATGGTGAAACCACGTGTAACAACCTAAGTAGTCAAGTAATAAATCCATGGTAAGACCCTAACTACATGGTCACAAGCCAACCCTAAATGCACCCATCCACCAAAGGACTACCAGTACTAAATGCAATCACACATCATTAACTTATGGGACATGGATCCAATCACGCACAACAAACAAAGAAATCCATTTCTGAGACAAAAGGAATCAAATATGCTCTCACCTTACCGTAGTAAGGACTTTGTACAACTTCAAAACCCAGCTTTAGTTAACTCTAATAGTGGTCCCGTGACTATGTTCTTGTGATTCGAAAGACAAAGAAGAGAATCAAATCTCTCGAAACCCTACACTCTCGAATCTCAAAAGAAGAGCTTTAGCCGACTGTAATAGTGGTCCTGTGTGTAATGACCCAAATCTTCCTTGATCTTACTTAGGGCCAATTTAGTAATTTAAATACTAAATGTGCATTTTATGCGGTTTGAAGAGATTTCAGAATATACGCTCGTTCTCATTAAGGAACTCACAAGAGAATAAAGATTTGAAAAACTTTTTTTAAACATGAAGAAAGTTATAAAAAGGGGCAAGATCTCCAAATTGATGAGACCTCATTAATTAGGAAAAGATTTGTAGGAACTTTCCTAATCAAAAGGGGCAAGATCTCCGGATTTATGAAATCTCATTAATTAGGGAAAGATTTGTGAAAACTTTCCTGGTCAAAAGGATAACTAAGTTAAACTAATGAAAACGGCCTAAAACACAATAAATAGGGAGTTAAACTTAAGGCCTAAGTGGAAGAGCACTTTAGTCTTTAACACAAAAGGATGTATGCAACCTAACCTAACCCTAGCCTATAAAAGGAGAGATTAAGTAAGCTTAGCCACCATTTGTTATTCTACACTATTAGGAAAAAGATAGGAGATTAAGGTAGGATAGCTTGGAATGCTGAGAATGAGTTTTGAGAAGTCAAAGAGATCAAAGAAGTTTCGCTTGAAACGCGAGAGGATCGATATTAGGATTCGCGACAAGTTCATGTAAGTTGGGAGCTTGCTCAATTATCAAATATGGCATGATTACTAGTTATGTCTAGGATTCACGATTTAAATTAAAGACTTGGGATTTATGAGTTGCATCGTAGTATTGGCTTGAAATTACGTATCTATAGAATGTGAATGCACTACTTTTCACATCTAATGTTATTCATGGCCCCAGGATGTTTATGGAGTTCCACGGAGGGCCTTATTAGCAATTAATTCTATATAAATGCTCCAGGATGTTTGTGGTACCACCAAGGGCAGTCAATACCCCAGGATATTTGTGGAGTACCACCGAGGGTCATCGACGCCCCAGGATGTTTGTGGAATTCGCCACCAAGGGTTTTACTTGACTAATCGAATTCATAAGTATGTCACATAGGGACATGAGTTTGAATTCCTTCTTTTGTACTCTTGAAACATAGGGATGTGCACCGGTGATGGATTGGACGAATCTACTGTTGATTTGATGGGATGAACGAGAGGGCACATAAGGCCTGTGTGCCAGCTAGTCGTTTCCATCCCCTTGAGAGTAGGAGAATCGGACACCAAATTCTTGCCAATATCTCGTATGCATTGAATGGAACAACGACATATATGTATTACTATATTTTACAATATATACTTTTGCCAAACCTCCTATTTGCATGAAAGCTTGAATCTATGTAATGATTTGTCAATCTCTTTCTTGCCATGGATAATAAATTATGATATATGTCTTGCATGCTATTGATGGAGAATTATGTTATGTATTGTTGAATTTTGGAATAAGCTTTCAATGCTATGCATGGTTACTGTTGTTATAACTTGATGACTTATAAATATGTCTTATATATTATGAAAGGATGAATTCCTATTTACTTGTGACTTATAAATATGTCTTAGGCGATTTTGATGTTCGAAATTGGAATTTGTTGTCTAAAAAAACTGACGATAACTCTGCGTAGCGTAAGGAAATTCGTATAATACATAATTTTAGAAATTTCTAAACTTGTTTGGTGATTGTACATTTCATGTAATATATAATATTTATCTTTGTTTATGATATGATCACTAAAACAAATAAAATTCTTCTTATAAATTTTAAGTCAAGTGCCACCCATTCTCAAACACTTGTCAAGGCTTTGATCACATCAATATAGGTCTGCCCTAGCATAGTGTATTGTGTTATCTTGGTGAGGCAAGTTGAGTAACGGTTACTCTACTGTTTGAAATGGTTAGACTTTATAAAGTTATCAAAATGTTTTTTGAGCTTTAGGCACAAGATGAGATAAAATATACTAAGACATAAAATGTCATAATCTCATAAAAACAACTAAAAGTTACATATGATGTAATTAGTAAAAGGTACCTACCTACATAACCTAATTTAAAGTGTTATGTTTTAGTTGTCTATGAATTTTGTGAAATATGGGTTTTAGTCCCTTAAGCTAACATAGTATTTTAAGGAGGGTTATCAATTTAGTGGGGGTTTATTCCTCTATAATGAACTTTTGCATAATCTTTGTTGTAGATTAATGGCTTCATCAAATCACACTAATCCCTTATCAATACGATCCATTCTTGAAAAGGATAAACTATCAGGGAGTAACTTTCTTGACTGGTTCAAAAACTTGAGAATTGTTCTTAAGCATGAACACAAGTTGTACGTCCTGGATGGTCCTATTCCTAAGGAACCACCAGCCAATGCTGTAAGAGCCATGAAAGATACACATTCCAAGCATGCTGCTTGCATTATGTTGGCAACCATGGTTTATGAACTTCAGAAGGACATGGAATACGTGGAAGCTTACGACATGGCTACGATGCTGAAGGAAATGTTCCAACAGCAGGCTAGGCAAGAAAGGTTCGAGACAGTCAAGAACCTCCATTCTTGCAAAATGGCTGAGGGTACCTTAGTTAGCCCTTATGTTCTGAAAATGAAGGGTTATATTGACCACCTTGACAAACTTGGATTTCCCATAAGCCAAGAGTTGGCTACGGATTTGATTCTTAATTCATTGCCTGATAGTTTTTCACATTTGTGATGAATTACAACATGAATAATATGGAGAGATATATCTCAGAGTTGCATTTAATGCTCAAAACTGCTGAGTAAAATGTCAAGAAAACCACGACCAATGTATTGATGGTTCATAAAGGAAAGACTTTGAAGAAGAAGACCAAAAGCATGACTAAAGTTGCCAAGGGCATTGTACCAATCACAAATCCTATAGAACAAATTAAGCCTAAGGTTGCTTCTACTTCACAGTCCCAGAAAGAAAAAGAAAAAGAAGGAAATTGTCATTTATGTCATGCACCTGGGCATTGGTTAAGAAATTACAAGCTCTTTCTTGAAGATTAAAAGAAAAAGAAGAGTAGTGTGACTACTGCTTCAGGTATTTATGTTATTGAAATTAACTTGTCTACCAGTAATTACTGGGTGTTGGATACCGGATGTGGTTCTCACATTTGCATTAATGTGCAGGGTCTCACCAAAAATAGAAAGCTAAAGAAAGGAGAAGTTATCCTACGAGTCGAAAATGGAGCAAAGGTTGCTACATTGGCTGTAGGATGCTATGAGTTGTCTATATCTAGTGGACTAGTTTTAGTTTTAAATAATTGTTATTATGTCCTTACCTTAAGCAGAAACATCATTTCAATTTCATGTTTGGATTTGGATGGTTTTAATTTCATTATTGCGAAAAATAAATGCTCCATTTCTCGTAAAGACATTTTTTATGCAAATGTCAATTTGTGCGACAGTCTTTATATTCTAAATATGAAAAGGTTCATAGATACACTTATCTTTAACGTAAATACAAAGAAATTTAAGTTAAATGATTTGAATCAAACCTACCTTTGGCATTGTCAACTTAGCCACATAAATAAGAAACGCATTTCTAAACTCCATAAAGATGGACTTTTCGATTCATTTGATTTTGAATCATATGAAACATGTGTATCTTGTTTATTAGGCAAGATGACCAAGAGTCCTTTTACTGGACATAGTGAACGGACAAGTGACTTATTGGGTCTAATACATACGGATGTATGCGGTCCTATAAACACAATGGCTAGAGGTGGTTTTCAGTACTTCATTACTTTTACTGATGATTTCAGCAGATATGGTTACGTGTATCTCATGAAACATAAAGGTGAATCTTTTGATATGTTTTGAACATTTCAGAATGAAGTGCAAAATCAACTTGGCAAAACTATTAAAGCACTTCGATCAGATCGAGGTGGTGAATATTTGAGCCAAGAGTTTGATGATCATCTTAGAAACATTAGGATTGTATCACAGTTAACTCTTCCATCAACTCCACAATAGAATGGTGTTTTTGAGAGGAGAAATCAAACTTTATTGGATATGGTTTGGTCTATGATTAGTCATGCAGATCTTCTTATTTCCTTTTGGGGTTATGTCTTAAAAACTGTTGCGTTTACACTGAATCGCGTTCCTTCTAATGCAATTGATAAAACACCACATGAGATATGGTTTTGGAAAATACCAAGTTTATCTTTCCTTAAGATTTGGGGCTGTGAGGTTTTCGTACGATGATAGATCTCAGAAAAATTATCAGCCAAATCTACCAAGTGTGTATTTGTTGGTTATTTTAAAGAAACTAAAGGATACTACTTTTATAATCCCACTAAGAACAAAGTGTTTGTTGCTCGGAATGGTGTCTTCATGGAAAAAGAGTTTATTTCAAAAGACAACAATGAGAATAAAGTTAGTCTTGAAGAAGTTCAAGAACCACAAATAAACATTCAACCACTAGTAGGAGATCAATAAAGTCTTAAACTAGTTGAGCCTCCACAGGTATTACAAGGACCACGTAGGTCTGATAGGGTAAGACATCAGCCAAAGAGATTTGGATTTCTTATTACTGATAATAGTGAGGTGTTGGTTATGGATCAAAATGAACCTACTACTTATCAGGAGGTTGTGTCTAGCCCTAAGTCAGATAAATGGCTTAGTGATATGAACTCTGAGATGCAATCCATGTATGATAACCAAGTTTGTAACCTGGTTGATTTACCTGAAGATGGTAAGACCATTGGATGTTTATGGGGTTTCAAGAAGAAAACTGATATGGATGGCAATGTGCATACTTATAAAGCATGGCTAGTATCAAAAGGTTTGAGACAGACTCGAGGTGTTGATTATGATGAGACTTTTTCTCTTGTAGCTATGCTTAAATCCATTAAAATTATTATTGCCATAGCCGCATATTATGACTATGAGATATGACAAATAGATGTCAAAATAGCTTTTCTAAATGGAAAGCTACTTGAGGACGTGTATATAATACAGCCTGAAGGGTTTGTTCATCCTGAGAATTCTAGGAAGGTGTGCACGCTTCAAAGATCTATTTATGAATTAAAGCAAGCTTCTCGGAGTTGGAATATTTGTTTTGATGAAGCAATTAAGGAATTTAGTTTCATTAAAAATGAAGATGAGCCTTGTGTATACAAGAAGGTCAGCGGTGTTGGACTAAGTGGTTAATCACTCTAACTCTGACCGGAATTTAAATGGAAATAAACAAGGTGAAAATATACTAATAAGTTTATCAAGTGTATTTCAGTTTTGTCAAAGGTTGCAAAACATCACAATTTCACGTATTCAAGTATTCAAGACCATACAAGTTCAAGATTCGGCAAACATAAGGAAAAGAAGACGAAAAATCAAACCACGAGTTGTAACATTGATGTAAGGTATATAAGTTCATTTACGCAAGCCTATTGCATTAGTTCATGCACATCGAGCTTTTCAAATGGATTTTCAAATGTCAAGTGATTACTTGAAGTTTTAAGTGAAACTTAACACAAAAATCGGTCTATAAGTTTAAACAATGTTAAACTATGTGTTTATGTTCATATCGTACTTTGAAAATCATGGTGGAAGTTTTCGAAAAAGAAAATTTTGTTTTTGAAAGGTTTTTGAAAAGAAAACTGCATATTTGCAAAAAAGCCTCTCGCATGTAATGAAACCGGGATTTTTCATTTTTGGGATTGGTAAAAATATCCGGACCACCCAAATAGGCTATATGACTCATAACAAACATATATGACATGTTATATGAGGTTTGGTAGGGTCTCGGATGTGATAAAGGGACGTTAACTCTATGGTCAAAAATATTATTCGAGGCCCTTGACTATTAGCGCGCTAATATTTTTATTAGCACATTAGTGCAGAATTACCACGCTAGATCAGAAAATTAGCGCGCTAATTCCTTTCCTAACAGCTTTTTTATAAAGCTGAAAAACACACTTTAATTCAAATTTTTGATGGAATCTAAGCCCTTAGATCCCTAGAACGGTTATAAGACTATTATATAAGAATATAGAACACTCTCAAAAAATCAAGCACAAAGGATTTGTTTTGAGGAGAAAGAAAAACACAAGTGCTCAAATTTTTTAAGAGGAGGAGCTTGGAGTTTTGTGAAGAACACAAGAAATACTCTGAGGTTATTAAATCAATCTTAAAACCAGCATTCTTGAGGCTTCTAAGGTGTACTACAACCTCTCCAAAACTGATTTTCAAGTCATCATCTTGGGGTTGTAAGAAAGTCCTATTTCCAAGTTTTTCTTGTGTTTAAATTATATATTCTTGTGTGCTTGACTTGGGAAATCATATGTTGTGTTGTTAAACACATTTGTCTTAGGTTTTGCACTTAAACTTGATTTACTAAACCCTAGGACTGATTTGTACAAGAGTTTGCACTTAAACTTGATTTTTATCAAACTTCTTGTTCATTGAATTTGAAACCGAATTTGTTCTAATCGATTTGTTTGAAACGGTTATATATTTGAGTTTTGCATAAAATCAATGATATATTTGTATTTCTAAATTGTTTTCATACTTGCATGCATTATAGTAGTTAGGCTCTAGGAGGCTTGCTTGTATTTGAACTTGGTGCTGCTTTACTTTGTAAAGTGTATTTTATTGTATTCATCAAACTTTGATTGTAAGAAGTCGAAAGGGAAAAGCTAGTTAAGACTAGGTATAAAACCTAGTTGCGGCTAGGTGGGGAAAATCCTAGGTGAGTCTAGGTGGGCAAAATCCTAGTTGTGGCTAGGTGGTTGTATAAAACCTTATTGCGATAAGACATCTTGTAAAAGACCTAGTTGAGGCTAGGCATTCACTAGGCTAGTTAGCTTATGGTTTAACACTTATTGGTAATATAAGTGGGGGTTGAAGATCCTAACTAGGGAGGTTAGGTAGTGAACGTAGATCGGTTAGATCGAACCACTATATATCGTGTGTCTCATTTCCATCTCTTCTACCCCATTCACTTGCATAGCATCCATATTTGCATTTTGGTGAGCATATTTCATCTTGATTATTGAATTATGTTTAAAAATGCGATAACTACTCGGTAACCCAATTCACCCCCCTCTTGGGTGACCTTCAAGTGGGAGTGTGGTTGTTTTTTCTGGTATTGTATGTTGATGATATATTACTCATTGGAAATGACATCCCAACCTTGCAGAGTGTCAAGTCTTGGTTGGGGAAATGTTTCTCAATGAAGGACTTAAAAGATGCAGCCTACATCCTTGGGATTAAGATCTATAGGGATAGATCTAAAAGGCTGGTCGTCCTAAATCAGAGTGTTTATATTGACAAGGTACTGAATAGGTTCAGTATGTAAGACTCTAAAAGAGGGTCGTTGCCAATGTCTCATGGAATAACTCTTAGCAAGACTCAATGTCCAAGGACTAATGATGAGCGAGTATGCATGAATATGATTCCATATGCATCAACCATTGGATCTATCATGTATTCCATGTTATGCATTCGACCTGACGTATCATATGTTTTAAGCGCAACAAGTAGATACCAGTCTGATCCCGGTGAGACTCACTGGATAGCAATAAAGAACATTCTTAAGTACTTGAGAAGGACTAAAGAAGTGTTCTTGGTCTTTGGAAGTTTAGAAAACGAGCTTGTTGTAAATGGTTACCAGATGCAAGTTTTCAAACTGGCATCGATGACTTCAGATCGCAGTCTGGATATGTGTTTACTTTAAATGGAGGCGAAGTGAGCTGGAAAAGTTCAAAGCAAGAAACTGTAACCGATTCTACAACTGAAGCTGAGTACATTGCAGCATCCGATGCACCTAAGGAAGTTGTTTGGATCAAAAAGTTCATATCTGAACTAGGTATGGTTCCAAGTATTGCTAACCTTGTTTGCTTGTACTGTGACAACAACGGGGCTATTGCACAGGCCAAGGAACCAAGATCTCACCATAGATCTAAACATATACTCAAACGTTTACATCTCATTAGAGAAATCATTGAGAGGGGAGACGTGAAGATTTGCAGAGTTCCTACAGAAGACAATGTTGCAGATCCTTTGACAAAGCCTCTACCACAAGTAAAGCATGATGGTCATGTTAGGTCATTAGGTATTAGATACATAAATGATTGGCCTTAATGCAAGTGGGAAATGTTGGGGCATGTACCCTAGGTCAATCTAGAAGCATTGTTTATCTTACAATTTTTTTAGTTAATAAAATAGATGTTTATCATTTGTTGTTTTATTATAAGTAACAACATATTTACCTTATAATAAAATTCATGGATATTTGTTGAAATATCCTAAATGTCCCTAGTCGGTCATTATACTAGGAACTATAATGAATTAAGACTAGTGTGAGTCTTGATTGATGGTTAGGTGATGATCATATGTATAAGGATACGAATCGAGATCATTAGTACTTGTTAAGGAACAAGGTACTGGACCGACCCGCTATAAGAACACCACATAGATTAAGTCATAGGTGTTACTCTTAATAGGTATATCATTTAATCCTTCGACTTGAGATTATCATAGACTTCAATATTGGGAGCATGGTAATTTGACATATTCAAACGTTGTTTTTAACCGAACGATTATAAAGATTGTGATTGGTTATCATGTGAGCAATATGTGAAGGTGTGTAATCAAGAAAGAATTTGTCGCTCTCGTAAAGATAGAGATATCAGTGGATCCCTCGATGTGTTAGATTGTTAAATGGCCAAGTCCAAGTGAATTGATATGATCAATGTCGCTTGGATGTTTTCAATCTATCTAAGGATCGAGACTAGTACGATTGAATATTAAGGGTGACTTTTCATGCCTTATATTTAATCAAAGGATATCGCATGTCAAAAGGATATGATATACATTATTCATTAGGTTGAATCAATTTTGATATTCATGCTACTTGGGTAGTTATAATGCCTTGTTAGAGTCGCTTATGACTTGTGTACTAAAATGGTTTTAGTTCACTACCAACGTCGCATGAACCTATTGGGTCGCACACAAATAATGGCTTTGTACAATCTCAAATGGTCAAGAGTATTGAATTTTATAAGATAAAATTCATAGTATATAACCCCTTATGATTTGTTATATGATAACTTATTAATAAGGGTATATGTGTAATTTGCTTAAACAACATAAATACAATAGTTGTATTTCAAATTTACTTAAACAATGTAAATACAATAGTTATATTACGAATAGGATTTAAGTGAGATCTTATCTACACATATAAATAAAGGGTGATACCCAAAAACGTAAGATAAGAATTTCGTTTTTTCAATTTTTGAACTCTCTGAATTTTTGAAGAGAAAGAAAAACATTTTCAATCTCTCTTGGGGCTACCACTCCAAATTGTGGTCACCATTCATGTGTGGATTTCTGATAGAGGACACGCGCTTGAACGTCTTGAAGATTGAACTATTAGAGAAAGAAATCACGAATCAAGGCATCGTTTACTTTAGTAGATCTAGTTTAATAGAACTTATTTGTCATCTTGTTGGGGTTTTTCAAAAATTGTTTTGAATTTTTCACTGCATATGAACCCCAAAACCCAACAAGGGAAGGGTTGTCACAGTTGGTATCGAAGCATAGGTATTATAACCTAGGGAAAACGTTAGGTTAGTAAAGCCTAAGTTGGTAGAGCCTTTAAGTTTAAAGGTTAAGTTTAAGTTAGATGAATCAATGGTATGGGTCATTGGTTCAAAGTCGACTTAACACCCACTAATGATAAATCCTAGGATGGATGGGACAAAAGGAATTTGATAAAGATTTAATGTGATGATTATTTGCTACTTTGTATATATGAATATATCATTAGATATATAGGTAAATGTCTTTCCTTAAGAAGCGAAATTGGAGTTCCACGAGTTGGGGAATGATAATGAACGACATAAGAAAATCAAAGCAAACTTTCAAAAGACTCCATATGCGCTGCGAGGACGTCTACAACGAATGCCTCCAGAATGGATCTGAGAGAATGACTAAGCTTCGATTGGAAATTGTATGGCGAGACGCGCCTATACTTAATGGTAGTGTAGCAAGTAAAGACTTAAGCAAAAATCGTGAAGCTTAAAGGGGCAGTGAGACGCCACGCTACATACACAAAAATGGAATAATGATGTGGTCGCATTTTAGAAAGTAACTATGACACCTGTAATTCTACTAAGACAGTTGAAATTAATGATATCTTGTTTAAAGCAGTAGTTAATAATTCTAATAAGGGTGCAAATGAATATTAGTTTCAAACAATAAAAATTAAGTTAGTCTGGCTAGGTTGTGGAACTTGAAAACTTAATTCAAGAAAGAGAGGGCGTGTGAATTCCCAAAACATCTAACTCCTGATTAGAGATGTAAATCAATAGTCTGTAAATTCGATTAGAGGGTTAATACTATGGAATGAATTTTGTTGTTTCATGTAATCTATTTTCTCGAAGACTGACTCTTTCGACTGTGTTAGGCCATGACTTTGTATTGCATTAAGTTGGTGCTTACCGCAATTTGATGAGATTTTTCAAGGAAAAAATCTACTTGTTCTTATAAAATTTTGGAAAATATGAATAAGTATAAAAGGAAACTGTTTATTTTCCTTGGTGTTCTAGAAATAATGTGAATTGACTTATACGCATTTCAAGGGTTTGACATCGTAATTTTGATCCTTACAAAAAAAGTTTTACGGGATTTCAAAGCTTTTGACTCGATAAAGATGCAAAGTATCGTTCGGATCTATGTTACAATTTTGTAGTGTTGGAATACAAATTTTCTCGTGATCATGGTTTATTTTTGAAAGTATATTGACCAAATCAATTCGAAAGATGTCTTACAATTTGCTTGAAATATGAGAAAGATTTCAGATGATTCCATAAAAATAAGCTTGATTCGGCTTGAAAAATAGTTTTTTTATTTTTATGAAAACTCAATACTTTGAAATGGGTTTTGATTCAGATTTAACTTCTCGATTGTTTGACATTCAAGTTTCGATCGAACTTGTGTAAAAGAAAGATAAAGCTAAACTAGATATCGATAGGTTGAATATTAAATATGAGGACCCTAAACTGAGAGTTAGCTTGAAGCATAAGTATATAATGTATGAGATGGCGGATGAGAAATTAAAGAATACATCGAAAACAACTCAATGAGAAAATTCAATGAATACAAAACGTCAGATTAGTACACTCAAAGATGGGTGAGTTACTAAAATTAGGGATCTAAAGTCAAAGACTATCTTTGGTGAAATAGCCATGTGTGGAGATCGCGTTGCCAAGTAGAAATTTGTAGATGCAGTAAAGACTCAAGATCTGAGATTAAAATGATACAAATCAAAGGCAACCACTACAACAAAGAAATTCTTCTAACATAATTAAAAGCAAGTTGACTCATAAAGTTGTGAATACCAGGAATTAATAAATTATGTTCGAAATGAATGGAGAGTACACGATAGCGGAACCATGATTGAATGATTAAGAGAAGCACAAACTAAACAATATGTATGAGTCATATTAATACGTTTTAAAGAACATACGATGCAGTTAATGATATTATAATGAACTGAATGATAGATGAATCATTAAAATTGGGGTACACCAATGAAAAGAATATTTCTGATGTGATTGGACGTGTGGACTCACAACTCTTGAGTCAAAGTGAAACCCAACCTGATTGGTATAGGATGGTTGAATGAAAAATGACGTTGAAGAGTAAGCGAAGCAAACGATTGTCACATAACCTAAGTCAATAATGACTTGATTCTTAAAATTGGGGACATTGAATAGGATCGACCCATGGAAAAGAAAACGTGTAACCCAAATTCTCCACGACCCAACCTATGGGTATTTTAGAAATTTCATGATAAAAAAGTGTTGGGTGTTTGATGTGGAAATACAATTCTAAACTTGTCAAATTAAATATGAGTGAGGGATTAAGTAAAGTTTTATTTTAAATAATAAAGCCCAATTGAGCTTAGGACCCAAAAGGGCATTTTAGACAAGTTGTAAATAATCATGACCCTAATCCCTAACCCTAATGCTATTTAAGCAAATTAAAGAAAACCCTAGCCGCAATCTTGTTAAACACCCACATGGGGATGAGGAGAGCAAGAGGAGAGTTCAAGCTCAAGAGAAGCACAACCTCACTTCCCTCTTTGTTTTCTTTATTATTTGTTGAAGATTTGGAGACCAAAGGGTCGATGGCATCGACAGCGGCAAGCACGCGAGGAAAATAGAAAAGAAAATAAAAAAGGAAAGATTTGATCTATACTAGAATGAAATTTTGGAAAGGATTTTGAGTCAAAGACTCCATTGAAGGCATGGTGAGACTCTAATACTCCCTAGATTTATTGTCTTGGTGTTGGTATTGGCAATGAGAGTTGATGATTTGCAAAGTTTGTTCAGTTTTTCTTAAATCTAGTCTTGAAATGGGTTATACAAATTTTTAAGCTTTATGATAACGGGTATTATGGATGAATCAATCTTGTTTTCCATAGTTTGACGGTACATGAAAGGGTTTTCCCATGATTTTAGCAAATTGAACGCAGTTGAAGTTTATTGATATGGATTTGGCATTTAAGGTTGAGTTGAAATTTAAAAAGGGACTTTGAATCTTTTCTTTGGGAAATAAACTTATTTGATAAATTTGTGGACTTTAACTGAATATTGTCATTCGAGAATTTAAAGTCTAAATTGAGTCTTGTATGGTGATTTGGATCTTTTTAATTATAATTAATCGAACGTCTTCGATTTATGTTGGAAAAACCAAGTCTTAATGGATTTTCCTTGTTTTACATCACCGCATTCTTATTTTACTCAAATTATCGATTCTAATTTTAAGTGTTTATTTTAGAGTCGTGAATGACTTTTAGCGAAGGCAGCTATAAAATAGGGTGAATCTCTAAGGTTTAGACAATTGATGTTAAACTTGTATGGTTGTAGATACATAAAGTAATTATTTTTTTGAATTGTCTAGATTCGCAAGACGGTTCACATAGAGCCCAAACGCGAGAGGATCGAGATTAGGATTCGCGGCGAGTACAGGTAATTGCGGAGCACCGCTCATCTATCAAATGTGGTTTCATACTAGTATATTTAGAAACACGATTTTAATTTAAAGGACTTGGGATGGGGTTGTTGCCTACTTTGTTTGATTTCATGTAAGACCTATTAGGAAGCCATACATATGGTGGAACCAAGTCACCTTACATGCTTAAGGGCCTCTTGGGGAGTTGTAGCTAACGGTGGAACCAAGTCACCCAATACAAGGGCCTCTTGGGGAGTTGTGGATGCACGATGGAACCAAGTCACCCAGGCCTCTTGAGGAGCTGTGGACACACGGTGGAATCAAGTCACCCACGCATATTTATTATATTTTTTTATTATTGGTAACCAAGGGGAAGCAATGGCAAATTGAAACCATGGACTTGCATTTATATTTATTACTTCATATGTATCTCTCTCGTAACCCCTTTGCATTGCTAAACTTGATTATTTATGTTTTACAACTCTTTAATTATTTATCGGTATAAATACTTTACGAAACATGAAATGCTTACTCTTTATTGAATTGCTACCCTGCTACAAATTGTCAACACTTGTCATGATTTCAAATGCATGTTAGATTTATTTTGCTTTATAGGTATTACTTGCATATTTGATATTTGAGTGTGGTTTTTGTCTTATTGGGCTCCGTTGGTTCTTTTAACTCATTCCACTTATAATACAGGTCCATCGACGAGTGCGCTAGAATTGAGACAAGGGAGAAACGAGCTTGAAGTCTTCACTTGATGTGAGCCTTGGGTTGATATATATCATGTATATTCGATTTTGAAACTATTAAACTTGGGTTGTAATTAAAATAAGTCTTTGGGTAGTTTGAAACCTACTTACCTTTAGTTGATCGACTTGGGAGTTTTAATAGTTTAACTCAATATGAACCCATTTATAGTTTCATAGATATTCTTGTGAACTTAAATTTATTGGCTTAAAGATATCTATTTATATTTATTATGCAATTATTATCCTTTGTTTAGTCAATGTGTATTCCGCAAGTTTGTTTGAAAGGCGCGCCAGACTGTTATTTGGGCCTGGTTCAGGTATCGGGTCCAAGTAGCGGTCTAGGCCGGGCGACCCGACCCCTAGGTCGGGGGAGGGTCGTCACAAAACGAATGAGTAACTTGGTGTAAGAATAATTGTGAACTCAAGAGAGAAAACATGTACTACGATAGTTTTTCGTAGTCGTATAGTCTACATGGAGGAGTACCCTACCTAAGAACTTAATCAAAAAAATTCAAATTGAAATGACAACGTCATAGTAAATCATAATAACTACTTATGGAAAATAACCTAAACCTTCTCGGTGAAAGTGAACATTATCGAAAGGACATGAAACTACTAAACTAAACGGTTTGGGGGAAGGGTAAAGGATCAAACTAATGATAGGATGGCGTTGAAAGTTTTAGGATCCTAGGTTAGGATTGCCTCCTAATAAAGTTCATACCATGTCATACGGACATTCAAGGTTAACGTCGATTTAGCAAAAGTATAAGTAGTTTATATAGCATGACTTACCTAAGTATGGGGCACAAACGGTAGTCACATATCAATTAGGTATGCTTAAATACTACTTAAGAAATGAACACATGTACCGATGAGATCGCCCTAAATGATACAAATACAAAATTGGCCCAACATTCTTAGTTTAACAACCAATGAAATCCGAGAAAAGGAAGAGGATTATGTAAGGTTTTGTGCTGGATGTGAAGCAAAGAAACCACATGATAAACATTGTAGATAATTCTCGGTGCATGTATAAAAATGTGAGTTTGGGTACCATTGAACCATAGTTTTAAATGGTATGACATGTAAGTACGCTCGCCCAAGTATTAAGTATCTAGTCGTGTACTTTACTTATGGAGTACTCAACAAACAAGTAAAAAAAATATTAACGCATACGAGTAACAAATTGAAAGGTTGAGGGTGAATTATAAATTTGAAATGAATGAATCATACTGATATACGAGTTCTTAATGACAATACCAGGAGTATGAGCTGGATACTCTTAAGAAACGACATGAATGTCAAAACTTAAAAACATGAAAGCTAAATCACCCTTGTCTCTTAGTAAGAAACGTACTAAACAAACTATAAAAGCTAAAGGTTAGCTCAAAAGGGTGAAAAGAGGACTTGGGCACCGAATGTAAACCTGACTGAGCCAACAAAATGTAAAAATAGTCGCTCGTGATTGTGATAGTCGAACGGTACAAGGACACGATGTGAAAAGTTTCCTATAATCAGATTGATTGTGATAGAAGACCAAATTATGAAGCAAAGATGACGATATGATAAATCACATATGAATGAGAATTGCATTTCGCTTAAGGTGGACGGTGATGTCAACAGTGCCTCAGGGATTACAAAGGCAGAAACCTATTGCGTAAATTAATGATCAAGTGTGACAGAGGAATTGCAAAGCTAACCATTATTAAAGCATTGACCTGAATTATGAACCTATATGAATGAATGTCGACAAATGTATGATGAACAATGATGCAAAAGCGTTACTCCAAGATAGAATACTATGACTGCCCATTTGTAGTCTTCATAGATAATCCGCAAGGACATGATGAGTCATTCTTTGATATGCGTAACCGAGATGTTGATAGAGATGGTGTGCTAGTGCTTATGTTATAACAGACAACTATCCTTGTTTCCCTACTACCTGTTGATAGTATGGTTTCAATGCCAGATAGGCCAAGATATTATTTGGCACAGATAGGCACCAGATCACATCTCAGTATTGTTCTACCTCTTTGCAAAATGAGCGACTTGAGCATACGTTGCAACTTCGGTGAAGATTACAAAGGAATACCTTAAGAACACATGACGACAGAAGAACTTGGCAAGTGGTTGAGTATAATGATTCTATTGGAGACCTGCAAGACACATAGGCCCTATGAGATCAGTGGGATGAAAGTAATTAAATATAATGAGATTTTAGGGTCAAGAGTATGAATCTATTTCAAGTGGGGTATGGGCAGAGTGTGCAAGTGCAGATTGCCTCAGTTAAACGATGGGTTGTAGAAGAAATCGTTACGAGCGGACACACCGGATACGGGTATACCTTACTTTTACTTTTGAGGATGAAAGTTCTTAAAATTGGGGATGTTGTAACGACCCAAATCTTCCCCGATCTAACTTAGGGGCAATTTAGTAATTTAAATACTAAATGTGTGTTAGATTTTCTTTAGATTGGATTATTAGTGATATAGTATAATAGCCTACACCTTGAGATGCACATTTTATGCGGTTTGAAGTAATTTCAGAATATACACCCGTTCTCATTAAGGAAACTCACAAGTGAATAAAGATTTGAAAAACTTTTCTTAAACATGAAGAAAGTTATAAAAAGGGGCGAGATCTCCAAATTTATGAGATCTCGTTAATTAGGAAAAGATTTGTAGGAACTTTCCTAATCAAAAGGGGCAAGATCTCCAAATTTATCAGATCCCATTAATTAGGGAAAATTTTGTGGAAAATCTCCTGGTCAAAAGGCTAATTAAGTTAAACTAATAAAAACGGCTAAAACATATTAAATGGGGAGTTAGACTTAAGGCCTAAGTGGGAGAGCACTTTAGTCTTTAACACAAAAGAATGTATGCAACCTAACCTAACCCTAGCCTATAAAAGGAGAGGTTGAGTAAACTTAGCCACCATTTGTTGGTCTACACTATTTGGAAAAAGATAGGAGATTAAGGGAGGATAACTTGGAATGGTGAGAATGAGTTTTGAGAAGTCAAAGAGATCAAAGAAGTTTTGCTTGAAGGTTCACATAGAGCCCTAGTGCGAGAGGATCGATATTAGGATTCGCAACGAGTTCATGTAAGTGGGGAGCTTGCTTAATTATAAAATAAGGCATGATTACTAGTTATGTCTACGATTCACGATTTGAATTAAAGACTTGAGATTTATGGGTTACATCGTAGTATTGGCTTGAATTTACGTACATATGGAATGTGAATGCACTACTTTTTCCATGTATTGTTATTCATGGCCCCAGGATGTTTGTGGAGTTCCACCAAGGGCCTTATTAGCAAGTAATTTTATATAAATGCCCCATGATGTTCATGGTACCACCAATGGTCGTCACCACCCCAGGATGTTTGTGGAATTTTTCACTAAGGGCTTTACTTGACTAATCGAATTCATAATTATGTCACGTAGGGACATGAATTGGAATTCCTTCTCTTGCACTCTTGAGACAAGGATATGCATCGGTGATGGCTTGGACGAATCTACTGTTGCTTTGATGGGATGAACGAGATGGCAAATAAGGCTTATGTGCCAGCTAGTCGTTTCCATCACCTTGAGAGTAGGAGAATCAGTAACCGGATTCTTGTCAATATCTAGTATGTATTGAATGGAACGACTTATACGTATTACTATATTTTACATTATATACTTTTGCGAAACCTCCTCCTTTGCATGAGAGCTTGAATCTATGTAATGATTTGTCAATCTCTTTCTTGCCATGGATAATAAATTATGATATATGTCTTGCATGCTATTGATGGAGAATTATGCTATGTATTGTTGAATTTTGGAATAAGCTTTCAATACTATGCATGGTTACTGTTGTTATAACTT
The DNA here is from genome assembly GCA_039657345.1 of Stephania japonica. Classification (NCBI taxonomy): domain Eukaryota; kingdom Viridiplantae; phylum Streptophyta; class Magnoliopsida; order Ranunculales; family Menispermaceae; genus Stephania; species Stephania japonica. The sequence goes on from CM077559.1 coordinate 43,584,068, forward strand.
TGACTAATGAATATATCTTATATATTATGAAAGGATGGATTCCTATTTACTTGTGACTTACAAACCTTATGTCCCTGTTGGTGCTGGATGGTTCATTATATGCTTAGCTCTTATGAAATTCTACTACCTAGCTACTGTTCAATGAATCCTTGTTTGCTTTCAAATACATGCTAGACTTTGCATGCTTATTAGGTATTACTTGCATATTTGATAGTTGAGCTGGTTTTCTGCATTACTAAGGTCTGTTAGTTCTTTTAGCTCACCCCACTTACATCTCAGGTATCCACGACAGCACTAGGTTGAGACAAGGGAGAGACGAGCTTGAAGTCTCATGTTGATGTGAGCCTTTGTTGATATATATTATGTATATTTGATTTTGAAACTATTCAACTTGGGTTAAAATTAAAATAGATATTTGGGTAGCTTGAATCCTTGTTACCTTTAGTTGATCCACTTGGGAGATTTAATAAACCTTTTTTAGTTTAAATGAGTATGAACCCATGTATAGTTTAATTAATGTTCTTATAAACTTAAACTTATTAGCTTAAGGATATCTTTTTATATTTATTCCGCAATTATTATCCTTTGTTTAGCCAATGTGTATTCCGCAAGTTTATTTGAGAGGCGTGCCAGACCGTTATTTAGGCCTGGTTCAAGTATCAGTTCCAAATGGCAGTCTGGGCCAAGCAAACCTACCCTAGGTCGGGGGAGGTTCGTCACACTATGACTATGTTCTTGTGATTTGAAAGACAAATAAGAAAATCAAATCTCTCGAAACTGTAAACTCTCGAATCTCAGAAAAAGAAGAACCAAAATGTGAGATTGGGAAAGTCGAGTTTTGTTTGTTATGGTGTGCGATTCAAATTTTTGGAGTAGTTGGCTCCTGTCAAAGTGACAGCCGTATGAGTCAGCGCGTTAGTCGGCTGTCAGCGACGCGATTTTTTTTCTTGGCTTTAAAGCGAAAATGAAAAGAAAGTGAATTGGTGGGACCCGCGCGTTGACACATCAACTACGTGTAGAAGGAGCGTGTCACAAGTGGGATACAATAACATTTTCCTTTTTATTGTTTATTCTTATTTCATTTAATTAACATTGGGATCAAGTACAACTATAGCTACTTCATCAAGTGGTTTTTTTTATCAAGAGGTTAATTTCATACATTTAGCTATTTGGTTAGTATATGTACGAGAAAGTTGCATCATTAAGTAACCACCCCAATTTGCTTGCCTACAAAATTCAAAACCCAAAAAAAATAAATTTTCAAAATGGGAAGCTATCTAAACCTTCTAATGAAAAAATGAAACTACTTATTCAATAAAAAAACACTAATGAAAAGCACCGATCCAGTAGCCGCCCGCACAAATCACATACACAGTGTAAATTAAGATGCATAGTTTAGAATCAACTTATGCCAATGTCGAATTTGATACTTGCAACACGGAAGGAACTATTCATCGATCTTAGATCTAATCATATCCTTTTTATTTAACAAACAAAATGAAAACAATATCATTGAAATTACTGTCGATCAAAAGAGAAAATTGACGGTGGTTAAAAAACTAAAATCATCAAAAAAAAAATAGTCAAATATTAAGAAAGAGTTATCAAAAAAATATTAAAAAAGAGAGTTTTTAGTATTTTGGAGAGGAGGTGGCTAGTCATTAATTCATTACTTCCTACTTCCAGTTGACCTTAATTTGGTTAGAGCTAGCAGTCTAGTACGTTGTAATAATCTATATTTAGACAATCAATGACGACCCTGCTAAGATAATGATAATCATTAGTATATACAATAATATGCTCCATGACGTAAAGAGCTTGCCAATAAAGTAACTTGAGTTGACCAAAAATAGAATTGGTTTTTAGGAGGACTTGAAATATATTTTAATCAGATCGAATATCATCAAAACTAAGGAAAAATATTTATAATAACCATCCAATTGCCAACATGTGACGGAAAGAGCTTGCCAATAAAGTAAATTGAGTTGACTTAAAATAGAATTGGTTTTTAGGAGGACTTGAAATATTTTTTAATCAGATCGAATATCATCAAAACTAAGGAAAAATATTTATAATAACCATCCAATTGCCAACATGTAAACTATCTTAATATAGGAAGCTAGCTATTGTAAATATATATTGCTGGAAAAAAAATATATATATAGCTGTATGACTATTAATATATGAAAAATGATAAAATGACTCACTTTCAATGCACATTTTGCGCGTACATCTTTGTCTTTTAACTATTTATAACTCTTTATTATCTCCCCAGACGTGGACACAACATCTGACAAAACACTACAAATAGCTAAAAGACAAGGATGTGCGCGCCCAAAGTGTGCTTTGAGAGTGTGTTAGATTATCATATATATAACAAATAAATTGTAACGGCCTGGAAAACTAGTTTTTTATTTATTTTTCAAGAAGAAGACTAGTTAAGTAATATATATTTCATATAATAAATCTAAATTTTACACAACACCAGGCCGACCCTCAGTAGGAGCCAATAAGGCAATGGCTCGGGGCCCCCATTTTTTTGGGGCCACACTTTTCCTAAATTTTCATATTATGTGTAAAAAAAAAATTTAGTTATCAAAAAATATCAAGCAAAAAACTTTATATTCTTGAAAAAATAACTTTATATAGTATTAGAATATATAAAAATAAGAAAGCATAAAATTATGAACTTCCATATATAACATGTAGTATAGTTTAAGAAACTTCAAAAAAATTAAAATAGAAATATATTTGATCAAAATTCAAAACTTGCTCTTACATTCTTTCATTTTACTTCATATCGATTTCTCACTCTCGAATTAAACAAAGTAGATCAAAAAAATTGAAGATAGTGATTTCAAAGTCTTTTTTATCGATTTTAATTTGTGGATTAATTAGAATTTTGAGCACTAATATTTAACGTGAAGTGATTTTTTTTATCATCTTAGATCTAAAGTCATTCTTTTTTTTAGATTTTCTTTTCGTTGGATGAAATCTTTTTATTTTATTTTATTTGTTGTTGTTCTTGTTGTCGTCGTCGTTTTTTTTTAGTTTCATATGGATTACTAATCCCTTTCTAATTCGACTAATAAAAAAATCATTTACTATTAGTCTTAAGTCTGGAGAAACAACAACAACATAACCCCTTAATTTGATATAAAAAATAAAAATAAAAATAAAAATAACCATAACCCCTTAATTTCAATCGGCTACATGGATCAAATCCTTCCATTTTCATGATTTAGTGCAATCTATAGTGTGCTTTCTAATTCTCAAATTATTTAAATTTCTCTTAATCAATGTATTCAAAGTAGAAAAGAAAAAGTGAAAAAATCATAGAATTAATATTTGTTTGATATTTTTTTTTTCATTCAGAATTGTGCTAGCATGCCATTTCATTAATACACATACCATTTCATTAATACACATACAAAATATTTAAGGGCCCCGTATTAGCACTTCGCCCAAGGCCTCCAAATATATAGGACCGACCCTGCACAACAGATAGTGCCAATTAAAACTACTTATAAATAAACAAAAAAAAAAAAAACAAATAGTGCTAAAATCATAAAATAGTATCGTATTAATATATTATCCATCGATTCAGCTATATATTGCATTACACCCCCATATGATTGGCGTAAATCACATGCTTGCAGAAACCAAGCATGAGTGGGCTTCATGTGCTTTAATGCGTGTGGGGCCGCCAAACTTTTTATTTATTTAAAAAAATTCGGTTTTTATTATTTTTAAATTGTTTTTCGGTTAGCCAACTTTATTTTTATAAATAAAAATGTGTTGTAATGTGATTGTGGCTTCCATAAAGTATGTAGTGAAGAGTTTAAATTATTGTAAAGTGCAGTATAGAAAAGTATAATGAAATGATGATGTGACACGTTATTACATCCAAAATTTATCAAACCACTGTGGATAATCTTACTAGTATTTTGTATCTTATAAAGGTCGCGGCCACAATTTTTTTTTTTTTTTGGGTAGGAAGACGCCACAATATTTAAACACCATTTATAACACATATCTAACGTAATTGCCTATGCAAAAACATCGTACAATTTTGCAATTGTATATGTTTATGATCTTCAAACAATATTAAGCCCTTCATCAACTATATATATCTAGCTCAGAGTGATCAATCCATACATCTATATCTCCTCCTCCGGTCCTCTTCTAATTCTCAGTCTCTTTATATTATATGTCCATGGAACCCTTGCAAAAGCTAGTCAAGGTTCTCCAAATATTCGAGGTCTCTCCACCACTGAACTCAACCACGAAAACCACAACTCTCCCTCTCACCTACTTCGATCTCCCACTCCTCCTCACTTCACATCCACAACAACTTCTCTTCTACAAGTTCCCTTCACTTCAAACTCAACACTTCATGACCACTTTTCTCCCCCCAATAAAGCACTCCCTCTCTCTCACTCTCCAACACTACTACCCTTTAGCCGGAAACCTCACTTGGCCACCGCAATCTTGCAAGCCGGCCATTCTCTACGTCCAAGGCGCGGACTCGTTGCCACTCACCGTAGCTGAATCAATGAACCACAATTTCGATCTTTTGTCGAGCAGTCACGCTAGTCGACACCCAAACGAGTTCCACCCTCTAATCCCTCAATTGCCCACATATCAAGACCATGTCTCTGTCATGGCAATTCAGATCACTTTGTTCCCAAACCATGGCATCTCCATAGGAATCACCACTCACCATGCAGCCATTGATGGGAGGACCTTAATTATGTTCTTGAAGGCATGGGCTTTGTTCAACAAGTTGTCGTACAAAACAACTTTAATTAATATTTCTGATATTTCACTTCCCTTCTTTGATAGATCAGAATTAATAAAGGACCCAAATGGGTTTGAAGAGCTTTACTTGCAAAAGTTGTCTCAATTGATGGACTCCAAATCTCTGTCCAAACATGACTGCAACAACTGGGTGTTCTCATCCCAAAGCCTCACATCTCTTGAAAATCCAGTGGCAGCCACATTTACTCTTAGCAGATCTGATATTGCTACACTCAAGCAAAAATGGGCATCGAAGGTAGCCCAATCGAAGATGGATGAAGAAACCATGTCCAAAGTACTAGCTAGAACTACTCCATCAAGCTTTGTACTAGTTTGTGCATACACATGGGTATGTCTCACCAGAGCTATATCGACGTTGAATGGAGACGGCGCCGTTGTTGATGTGTACTTCGACGATGATCATGAGAACGTTTATCTTTTGAATATAGTGGACTTTAGAGCTCGCTTAGACCCTCCAATGCCCACATCATATTTTGGCAATTGCATTGCAGGTGTGAAGGTGAGTGCTAAGAAGTGTGACATAGTAGGAGATGATGGGATTGTCGTCGCTGTGAATTCAATTATGAAGGAAATGGAAGGGTTGAGGGATGGATTTGTAAGGAACTTGGAGGAGAGATTTGAGGGGATGCTTTCAACTGATCCCAATCAGGTCTTCGTCACCGCTGGAGCGACCAAATTTGGGTTTTACGCATTGGACTTCGGTTGGGGAAAACCTAAGAAGGTTGAGCTGCCGTCGATAGCGAGTACGGGGTCTATATATTTCGCAGAGAGTGGCCAAGATGATGGTGGAGTTGAGATTAGCTTTGTTCGTGGGGAGAAGGAAATGGAAGCTTTCAGGGTCTTATTTGTTAATGGACTTCAGTTCTTAATTAGTTTCCTTTAGTACTGTATTGTGATTATTATAACTTCCATAATCCTGCAAATTAATCTATCTAATTAATTTTTTATATGACAATTTAGATATGTGTGTATGTATATATATAAGATCAGTGAATGACGCATCTTGCAGATAAGTCCGTTTTGTGTTTTTTTTTTTTTTTTTTTTTTCCAGAAGTTAATTGTTGTGTTACAAGGCTCAAAAACGAAAATGTTAGATCGAGTGCACTCAATCTTTTGTGCACTAGGTTGGACACGCCATGGGTGAGCGTGATCGCTGCGCCTCAAGATATATATATGCAAGGTGTATCCAATTGGGCGGGTGTCGGACCTGAGGTACGCTAGGACTTCCTAAATAAAAACATATATTTATTTTTTATTTTATTTTATTTTTGGCTTTAGTAAGAATCGAACCATGATTTTTCAAGGTCTTGCCATTTTGGCAAGATCAGTCCATGGCCGGTCCTGACATTTTTTGGGCTTAGGGCGACAGAGAAATGAAGGTTTTTTATATCCTACTTATTTTCTGTAAGAAAAATATCTTACGCTATTGTTTGATTTATATAATTTTGTGAACCGTACATTTCTTTTTATATATATAATTTTTTTTTTGTTGAAGAAATAGTGTTTGTCTTGTTAAAGACAAATAAAATTAATATATAGAAAGTAGTACATATATTTAAAGATAATTTGATCAATATGTATAACTGAAAAAATTAACCAAAAAGTTAATTAATTTTTGAGTTGGATTTATACATCAATTAATTAAGTTGTTCATATAATGCTAATCGATCTTGTTTTGGGGTTGTCATTAATTAGTTTTTTTTATCAAACCATCAATTAATTTCTACAAAAAGAAAACGTTAGTTATTATCAAAAAAAAAAAAACAACGTTAGTTTTGTTAATTTATTTTAATTGCACAAATAATTGAATATTTAAGTTTATGTATTACTAATTATTTTAATCAAAACAATAGTTGATTTTTAGAAGAAGAAAAAAATGTAGATTTTATTAATTTATTACATATAGAAAGTCATAGAGTAGTTGGGTAATGAGATCTAAGGAGAGAAAGAAACATTTTTTTTAAACGAAATGAGGGCTTCTTAAATAGACAGAAAGGGTTTCATATATGACACCCTATGGCAAGATTCATCTATGTTGTGGCCTTCTACAACCCCACATAATGAATGGAATGATCACACGCACAAAGAGATTAACACTACAAAAAATTGCAAAACTAGCGACGAGGGATACCTGTCGCTAAGGTTCACTACAAAAAATGTACTGAATTAGCAACAAGATAGCCCGTCGCTAATCCGGTACAGTCCGTTGCCAAAATAAAATAGAGACGGGATTAGCGATAGGGAACCATGTCGCTAATTTGTTTAGTGATGGTGTCAGGGATGAGGCCATGGCTATTTTTAAAATTTAATTTTTTAAAAAAGTTTGGTTTTTAAAATAAATTTATAATAATAAAATAAATATTATATTAATATAATAAATTCCCAAAAACAGTTTTCGTATTTAATTTATTTTAAAATAAATATTAATTTGGAAATTGGATAATTATTAAATAATAAATAATTTAATAATTATTAAAAAATAATTAATAATTTCGAAATAAATATTATTTGAATAAAATAAATAAAACAAAAACAATCTTGGTATTTAATTTTTTTAAAATAAATATTATTTTGAAATAAATATTTTATTTTAATAATAATACAATATAAACTAAGTTTTAATAAATTAAATATCAAAAATTAATTAAAAAATATTAACGAATTAATTTAAAGAAGTAAATGAATATGAGCAAATTAAACAAAAGAGTTGAAATATATACAACAAACAAGTTTGTTACAAGTTCAAAGTAAAAAAATGACTCCTAAAATGTATACAATTAAATCAATCGTCGTCATCGTTGTCGAGATCCTCGTCATCATTAGGAACATCTCTCGAAGCTGTGAATGAAGTCCCAAGTACTCTATCCATCAAGGCCTGATCCATGCAACGCAACAGTCCCTGAACCTCATGCAACTGATCACGGGTTTTAAGTAACGATAAACTCTTGTACCAACATTTTGCGTGGGATCGAACCATTCACACTTGAACATCAAGGTGTGTAAACAACCACCGTAATCGATTTCGATCACTTCTTCCAATTGGCCATAGAAGTCGCTATCACATTCTGCATAATTTGTGCCTCTAACGCACACCCCGCTGCCACTCGTATTTTTACTGTTTGCGTTATGTGATATTGTCTAAAACTTGTAGCCATTAATGATGTCGTGGCAGTTGCAGATGTTTTGTGGGACGATAACTTTTGATCCAGGAATCCGATTGAGTTTAGGACTTTATCAAGAACTTTCTATTTTCTTATTCAGTTAAGGTATTTTCGTAATTTACTTTATTTAAGTCGTTTTTAGAGTCTTAGAAGGATTATGCATTTTGAGTCATAGAAGGATTTATTTAAGTCGTTTTTAGAGTCTTAGAAGGATTAGGGTTTTGAGTCGTAGAGGGATTACGTTTTGAGTCGTAGAAGAATTAAAGTTTCTAATTTGAGTCGTAGAAGGATTAGAGTTTCTAATGGGCTATATAAAGCCATGATTAGGGCTGTAATCATAATCAACTATTATCAATTATTATCAATTTATTCTATTTTGAGTTTTATTAAAACTTTAAGGATTATTCCTTATTTAAGCGTTTACGCTGCGTCAGTTGGTATCAGAGCGTGAATTCCGTTCGTACTAATGATTTCCGGTGGAAGCGGTGGCATTCGGAACGTTGTTCAGGATGTTGAAGCCTTGCGAACCAAAGTGGAGGCTCAAGAGGCGGCAATCAGAACCTTGGAAACAAATCTCGATCAACAATTCCAGCGTATAGACGAGCGCTTTGATGCGGTGATTAACAGATTTGACACCCTTGGGGTGAATGCCAACAGACACGAGGGTGATGATGAACAACGTCCAAGAGATCAGCGTGCTCAAGGCGATGCTCTTATTGCACCAGTGGCTACGAATTTTAGAGGTCGAGTTGCTGGTGGTGACTCTAGTGACGAGGAAGAGGATATGATTCTGGCCGAGGATCAGGGCAGACATGTTAGGAGAGATCGAGGCGGCAGATATAATAACAATAATAATCAGCATAATAATGATTATTATGATAGGGGTAATCATGATAGGGGTAATCATGATAGGGGCGACTTTAGGCTGAAAGTGGACATTCCTAGTTTCTCTGGTAATCTGAACATTGAGGACTTTGTTGATTGGATCGCCGAAGTAGACCATTTTTTTGAGTATATGGAAATTCCTCAAGAAAAAAGGGTGAAATTGGTGGCTTGTCGTTTGAAGAGTGGAGCATCCGCCTGGTGGGAGAGGCTACAGAGTAGGCGTTACAGAGAAGGTAAACAGCCTATTCAGACATGGTATAGAATGAAACAGTTGCTCCAGCGAAATTTTCTGCCTCCAGATTATGAGCAGATATTGTTTCAGCAATACCAGCGCTGTCGGCAGGGTCAGAGATCTGTTCATGAATATACAACAGATTTCATGCGACTGGCTGAGAGGAATGATTTGAGGGAGAACGAGGTTCATCAGGTTACACGATACCTTGATGGATTGAAACTGCAAGTTCGGGAGAAAATTGGAGTACAGGTTATAAGAACTATCACCGAGGCGAAAAATTTAGCCATTAAGGCTGAATTAATGATGCAGGACAGAGGTGGAAATCGATATGAGGGCAATCGGCGAACCTATGGTAGTGATAATTACCAGAGGAATAATAGCGGAGAGGAAACTTCAAGGAGTTTTGCACAGCGGAGTAAGTCCATCCAGGGCTGGAATCAAAGTATTGAACGGAAGGAAGATAAGGGACCAGGGAAAAACCTACTGAACAGAAAGAGGGACAAAAGGCAATCGCAAATCCGTATGCTAAGCCTATTGTGGGCAAGTGCTATCGTTGTGGGCAGTCTGGTCACAGATCGAATGAATGTCCCAACAAAAAGCAGGTTAATGTGATTGAACGAGATGAAGAAGAGGAAGTTTATTGCGGTCCTGATGGAGAGGATGATGATTGTAATGACTATGATGAGGGAGAGGAACAGAATTGTGTGGTCAGAAGGCTGATGTTAACTCCTAAACTAAAAGATGGCAGTCAGCGACACAAGTTGTTTCGGACGAGATGCATTATCAATGGCCAGGTGTTTGAACTGATCATAGATAGTGGAAGCTGTGAGAACATCATCGGTAGAGGTACAGCCGAGGCACTGAAACTGAAGATGGAGAAGCATCCCAGTCCTTACTCTATAGGCTGGATAAAGGCAATTGAGAAAGTGCAGGTGACAGAGCGCTGCAGGGTACCTTTTTCCATTGGCTCTTACAAGGATGAGGTATATTGTGATGTGGTAGATATGGATGCTTGCCATTTGCTGTTTGGACGACCTTGGCAGTTTGATGTTAATGCACAACACGTTGGGCGAGATAATGTGTATAAATTGGAGAAGGAGAGAGTGACGTTTAACTTGTTTCCTTTAAAGGCAAGTAACCGTTCCAAGACTTCTAAAGTGGAGGAACGATCTGTCCTTATAATGACACAAACTGAGCGTGAGATGGACGAAGCCATTAAAGAGTCACAGGCGGTGCATGCATTGGTGTTGAGACAGATCCTTGTAGGGAATGAGATAGAGTCAGTTTCTGAGATTCCAAGGCAGGTCAAACCCTTATTGGAGGAATTTGCTGAAATTATACCAGACGAGTTGCCAGACGGATTACCTCCTATGCATGATATTCAGCACCATATTGACATAATTCCTGGAGCTAGTTTACCAAACCTCCCACATTACAGAATGAGTCCGAAGAAGAGTGAGGTCTTACATGACAAGGTGCAGGAGTTGCTGCAGAAAGGGCATATCAGAGAATATCCAAAACATTTAATGTGGCAAATGTTTTTCCATTCTATCCAGATGATGAGCCTTTGTATCCAGAAAACTCGAGGACGAGTTTTTCTTAGGTGGGAGAGAATGATGTCGTGGCAGTTGCAGATGTTTTGTGGGACGATAACTTTTGATCCAGGAATCTGATTGAGTTTAAGACTTTATCAAGAACTTTCTATTTTCTTATTCAGTTAGGGTATTTTCGTAATTTACTTTATTTAAGTCGTTTTTAAAGTCTTAGAAGGATTATGCATTTTGAGTCATAGAAGGATTTATTTAAGTCGTTTTTAGAGTCTTAGAAGGACTAGGTTTTTGAGTCGTAGAGGGATTATGTTTTGAGTCGTAGAAGGATTAGAGTTTCTAATTTGAGTCGTAGAAGGATTAGAGTTTCTAATGAGCTATATAAAGCCATGATTAGGGCTGTAATCATAATCAACTATTATCAATTATTATCAATTTATTCTATTTCGAGTTTTATTAAAACTTTAAGGATTATTCCTTGTTTAAGCGTTTACGCTGCGTCAATTAACAAGATATGTGTGATATATGACACAAAAATGACTTAGGCCATACGAAAGCATTAGAAGAGTTGGATCTTGAATGTTCAATGGCGCCTACAAAGACGACTTGGGCCATACGAAAGTATTAGAAGAGTTGGATATTGAATGTTCAATGGCACCTACATTCAAATCAATTTTGTATGACAAACTAAATGTTCTATTATATTACAAAACAAAAAGAATTGTATAAATACACTAAATTTATTAATAATTTACAAAATGTTGGAACCAAGTTGAGAATTGTTTCTCAAGATATTGATTGATTGCACTTTGTGTGATATTTGAATGTTTCGATCGCAGCTCCGATATATACATCCTTACAAGACATAAAAGAAATGAAGACTTATGATTAAATCGAATAAAACTAAACAAATTACATTAAAAACTTTTTGGACAATGGCATATTCATGTATACCTCACTCATCATCCATGAGGTAAAGCTTCCTTGATCTCCTAATGGCTCGACCTGGATGGGTGATGATTGAGAATGTCCCATTTAAATTTTAAATTGGACCGACTCCACCATTGTAGTTGCGGGGCGAGTGATTGTGTAATGTGGAGACGTGTTCCTCAAAATAATATGAACAAAACGTCTCGCCTCTTCCACCAAACAAGCATTGCATATTGAGCCCCTCGACCCTTGCTTTATTTCTAACATTATTTTTCAAATGTTTCAAATACCTACATTTATAGAGTTCAACTAGTTAAACATATCAATTGAACTTAATTGAGTACAATAAAAGTATCAAGCAATACATGTAACTTATTACCTCTCAAACGGATACATCCACCGAAATTGTATTGGCCCTGTAAGAATAGCCTCATGCGCCAGATGGATAGGAAGATTGTGACGACCCCAAATCTATCGACCGCCACGATGTGCACCACGAGCCCACAACATTGCCAACTCATCCTTTGACTGTGTCCCACAGCCACCCAAACTCTACCAACCATAATATAAAATATGGATGTACAGCAAAACTCTTAAAACATCATAAAGTACAACGGAAACAAGTTTATTAATCATAAAACCTAATGCGGAAACCATACCAAAAGATAATCCATGTATCAAGGGCGATCCTTAAAATATCAAAATATCAACTTCCAAGTCACATACAGATCAAGTCTATCTCTCACATACCCAAAACCCAACATAAAATGATAAAATATAAACAAATGTACGAGTAGGGCCAATCATAGTCAATCAATGTAGTCCTCACGCTTGCCCGTCCATCTGCTCGTACTAGAATCTGCACTCAAGCCATCACAAAAAGGCAAATGACGAGTCCAGAGTGAGTATTCCCAAGGAAATTCACCAAGTAAATACAATAGTAAAGCTGTTGGAATCAAAATACTATAAATACACATGCGGAACAAGAGAATGCAGACAACTGTGGAAGATCATCGCATGCATAAATATAGTAGTGAAGCAAAGTGTGTGCACAATCAAAGTCAGACCAAGTCATACTTCGGGCTATCCGCCAGGTATGACCCGTGAGGATACCTTGAACGGGTGACCCTAGACCCTCTAGATGGCCAGCGTAAATCCACGGTGCACCCTCTAGGTACCTGGGTAGCATATTCATCGGCACATGCCTAGACATATGCTATGGCTTAGTGGACCCTATGCCCCCACAACGATTAAACACTAATAGGGAGTGATCTACACCGTAAAGACACCAGGTAGGAGTAAACTCAACTATCATAAAGACACCAAGTAATAGTACTCAGCCACTGTAAAGCAATAAGGAAAATAGAGTAATAAATGAACATGACTGAATTCAAATAAATCAAGCAGTAAGTACTAAAGTGAATTTCAGTTGGGATACTACACACCTCAAACCGCACTCCAATATCGTCCCTAATCCAATCACACTCCTCCAATGCGTGTACAATTACCCGTCAATCAGACCTAAAACCATAATTCCCTAATCAACCACACATATTCCCAAACCTTGTAACCTCGATACAACACCAAATAATAGATAAAAACATCATATTTATACTCTAAATAGAATATATAAGTACCTAAGACAAACCCTAATTGATGAATTTTTATTTAAAGTTTTAATTTTAAAACTACACCAGACGCCGCTGAGGACGCCACCAAGTTTAACCCTTCACGGTGTCTTCACGCCATCATGTTATCTTCTCCCGAGGTCTCCAAAGCGTCTTGTCCCCATTTTTTCATATTTCACCTCTGCCAAAGACGCCGCGAGTGGCGCCGTGGCTTCTGAACCCTACAAAGTGCCTGACAGCGTATTCGACAAAGAGGGTTTTCTTAAGTTTTCAACCCCTCGACTTGTCACCGCATTCTGTGCTCGCTCCAACAACTCATTAAACACTCCATAAAGCCCATGAAACCAAAACCCCTCGACAACACACATACGAAATGTAAACCCCGAGTTTTTCGACCAAATAAAATCACTTGAAAATCAAAACACCCATAACATCAACATCAAAACCAGAACCATAACCTCAATTTCGACACCAAACCATGGCAACTCCCCTACGTAGCTGTTGTGCCCAAAATTCACACCAAAAACATCGCCAAAACCCCCGAAAATCATCCCGAAATGTAAAGAACGACAAATGATCGAGGATCTTACCTTAAAATTCGTTCCCCACGCGTTCTTGAGCTCCAAATTATCACTCAAATCTCACAAAACCCTCACACCACACCAGATTTTTGAATTTCTCTATGAGGAGAGAAAAGTTGATGAGAAAAAGATACAAACCACTTATATATATATAAGATTGTCATCTTGACTCAACCACCCATCTTAAAACAGGAATTGAGGGCTGAGATCAAGTCAAAGGGTCTCCAAATGGTGCCAAAATTGACGTCTCCCTTTGTTTCTTGACCTATTTTGTAGCTATAACCATTCACTCTCGAACGTTCCAATACCAGGCTCCGGACAGCGAACTGTGCCACTCTCGCACAACAACGGTACCACTGGTCTCAACATCATTTACTATGAATTATTTAATGAATTTTATTCTGACGGCCCCAGCAACCACAACTGGGCTCCGCCCGGCCTAAACCTATGTAAACCCCTGAGCCCGTCTCCAACGAGTCAGCGCAGGTCTATTCAGACTTAACTTACCAACTACTCAGTACATTATTCACTCACTCACCCTGGATCACTTTTTTTATTCACTTTAATTCTATCTAATCTTTTATCCTCAATTATAGTTAGGTGTGCAGCGAAATTATTTTTAACATCAACTTAAAACAGTTTACAACTCAGTCAACCTAGATATGAAAAATCATATCCAAACAACATCACATGTATATAATAAATTAACTGAAAACCCAAAATGAACATATACATGTATCAACAGTCAGGTTCAACTCTCCAAAGCCCCAAAATATCAAAACAAATGGATACATAGCCAAAATATACAACAAAAGGACAAAATACCTAAAAAGTGAGAGCGAAGCTAATAGCTCTGAGCGTGCCAGAGGATATTGCCAAGCATCGGCGTCTTGTCCCTACTCGTCTGTGGCTCTGCACCCACCGTCATAAAAAGGACGGTGAGTACAAAATATAACAGTAAACAACAACAATAGATATCTCAACATAAACTAATGAATTTTCAATAATCACAAGTCTATGAATCATGCAGTGTATAGCAAGAAATTGAAATAGATAACAAATCGCATGATAAATAGATTCAACAAGCTCAAACAATGATAATCAAGTGACCAGGAAAGAAACGAATAGGCGAATAGATAATCCCAATCAAACCGCAGGTCACAAAACCTCATCTGCTTACGATCGACACAGTAGGCCCAAAACTGCATCCCCTGCTCAATCCACCCCGTACGAACCAGTGGGCCAGAAGGTCCCCTCCACTTAACGCACTCTATTAGGAAAAGCCACAGACAAAGCCGGCTGCTAAATTCCTAACATACTTCCGAAAGAAAGCCACAGTCACAAGCAGGATGTTGAATCATTTCAATAGGCTCCGACGAGAAGCCAGTCTATGTTGGCTGCAAAACTCGTTGAGACTTCTCATTACAGTCGGACTACCTAAACCCTATATCACTTAAACTAGAATGGAATACAAAGGGCTCGCATTTCAAGAATAATCAATCAAGAAACAGAAAAGTAATCATGTTGATTCTATTGTTGCTTTTACTCACCTCGAATCTTGCTAAAAACGCCCTCGTGTAGCTCCACCCGTTTCCCAATTAGTTGCCAACACTTCGCTTGTCACCTGACAATTATTTCGACCAATTTTCTTTAATTTTTCCTTAATTATTCCAAGTATTCCTCAATTTTTTTCAAGTTTGACCTATTTTCTACATTTTTCTAAATTATTATTTCTTTGCGCAATTTGGGTCGCTTACCTGGTATTGGGTTCCATTCAGACCCATTAGGATACCCGAGCGAAACCTCATAATTCATATGCAATTTAAAAAAATATTTTTCAATATTTTTCTAACTATTTTTGCCAATTTCATGCTTTACGAAGAAAAATCCCCAACAAAAAAATCTCTCCACAATTCCAAATATTTCACTTTTTATTTATTTGGTTGAAATATAATTTTTAGGGTTTTTCCCTATTTTTTTCTGAATATTTTCCTAATTTTTTTTTCTAATATTTATTTCTAAAAAAACATATTTAATTTATTTATTTATTATAAATAAAGAAATAAATTATTATTTTAATAATGGGTGGGTCCCCGAGTTGGGTCTGATCTGGTCTACCCCAACTGGGTCGTACCAGGGCTAACCCACCGGGGTCGGGCCCAGGTCACCACGACCTGGCCTACCAGGGTCATCTTCCTCCTTGGAACGAACAGCGAGTTCGTTCCTTTTTTTTTCATTTCTTTTCTCATTCTCTTTATCTTCTACATTCATCAACAATCAACAACTTAACACCCACATCACCATTAACATCCACAACAAGTCAACAACAATAACAACCACCTCAACAACAACAAAAGCAGACAACACCAATGACTCACCTCGATCAACACCGTCTTACTCGACTTCACGAGTTCGATTTCTCGATCTCTCCTTCTTGTTCAATCCACTCTCTCTCACTCTTCTTCTCCTTTCTCACGGTCAATTTCGTGAAGAATGGTGTACGGTGGTATCGGTGGTGATTTCGGGATATTTTGGGGTTAAATGACCATTTTTCCCTCCATTCTTATCTCTTCCTTAATAAACTAATGCCCCTCTTAGTCATTTCTTTTTTTAATTTCATATATATATTTATATATACTTTATATATAAATATTTATATACAATTATTTTATTTTCTTGCTCCTATAATTCTGTTGTGCGCACCAATGAGTTCACTCGGGCGTGCACACTACTATTCGACTCCCGCGTGTCACGCACGACCCTGCGTATCATTCGGTGCCCCTAATTTATTATTTAATTCCATTAATTATTTTCATTTGTAAATGTCAATGTTTTTATTCCATTTTTCGTCCCTCGAACTCTCAAATACCCGTTTAACGTGTTCTTTCATATCGAACTCGTTCAACGGTACCAACACACACTCACTATGTCCTCACACAAGTGGGATATTGAATTTAATGTTCGATAATATACAAATAATACAAATCACCAAACAAACATAACATACCTCGGTGTCGACTCCCGAGGACCGAAACAAGTACACCACAGCTAGTTAGGCCCACAATACGACCCCGAAATGTCACGTGGCACGAGTTAGAATTTTAGGGTCGTTACAATCTCCCCCCTTATTGAGAATTTCGTCCTCGAAATTTAATAAACATACAGGGTAAGACTTACCGAAATCAAAATAGTTTTGGACTTTAGGCATATGATGAGATAAAAACATGCTAAGACATAAGATGTCATGTATCTCATAAAAGTATCTAAAATTACATAAGATGCAATTGGTAACTGTTACCTACCTAAATAATCTAGTTCTGTGTTTCATGCCATAGCTGTCATCGAATTAGGTGAAATATGGATTTAGTCCCTAAATAGACAGTATGTTTTAGGAGGGTTGTTAATTTAATGGGAGCCTATTCCTTTATACTAAAATAAACTCTGCATAATCTTTATTGTAGATCAATGGCCTCTTCAAGTAACAATAATCCCCTGTCACTGCGATCTATCCTTGAGAAGGATAAGCTATCTGGGACTAACTTTCTTGATTGGTTCAGAAACTTGAGAATCGTTCTCAAGCATGAACGCAAGTTGTATGTCTTGGATGCTCCGATCCCTGAGGACCCACCAGCCAATGCTACGAAAGCTGTGAAGGATGCGCATAATAAGCATGTCAACGATTCTACTGATGTTGCATGCATTATGTTGGCAGCTATGGTTCCTGAACTTCAGAAGGACATAGAACTAATGGAAGCCTACGACATGGGTAACGCTCTGAAGGAAATGTTCCAACAGCAAGCTAGGCAAGAAAGGTTTGAGACAGTCAAGAACCTGCATTCTTGTAAGATGACTGAGGGTGCGTCAGTTAGTCCTCATGTTTTGAAGATGAAGGGCTATGTTGACCAACTTGATAGACTTGAATTTCCCATAAGCCAAGAGTTGGCTACGGATTTGATCCTAAATTCATTACCGGAAAGTTACTCACAATTTATGATGAACTACAATATAAATAATATGGAGAAATCAATTTCAGAGTTGCATTTAATGCTCAAAACTACTGAACAAAATATCAAGAAACTCTCTAGTAAGGTGCTGATGGTCCAAAAGGGAAAGGGAATGAAGAAGAAAGGCAAAGGCAGGGCTAAAGTTGCCAAAGCTGCTGCTGCACTTGTCGCAAAGCCTGTGGAACAAGTCAAGCCCTAGCCTGTTCCTGCTTTAAAACACCCAAAAGAAAATGAATGGAGTTTATGAAAGGAGAAATCGAACCTTATTAGATATGGTTCGATCTATGATGAGTCATGCAGATCTTCCTATATCCTTTTGGGGTTATGCATTACAAACTGCAACTTTTACGCTAAATCGATTTCCTTCTAAAGCGGTTGATAAAACACCATATAAGATATGATACGGGAAGAGACCTAGTTTGTCTTTTCTTAAGATTTGGGGGTGTGAGGCTTACATAAAACGACAAGTCTCAGAAAAACTAGCACCTAAATCTGACAAGTGTTTATTTGTGGGGTATCCTAAGGAAACAAAAGGATATTACTTTTATAATCCCGCTAAGAACAAAGTGTTCATTGCTCGGTATGGTGTCTTTATGGAAAAACAGTTTATTTCAAAAGACACTAGTGGGAGAGAAATAAATATTGAAGAAGTTCAAGAATCACAAATAAACACTGAACTGCTACTGGAAGTCCAACAACGTTTTGAACCAGTTGGACCTCCACAAGTGACACAAGGCCCACGTAAATCTGGTAGGGTAAGACATGAGCCAGAGAGATTCGAATTTCTCATTACTGATAGTCGTGATGTGTTGCTTATAGATCAAAATGAGCCCACCACTTATCAGGAGGCTATCTCTGGACCAGACTCAAGATAAATGGCTAAGTGCCATGAACTCGAGATGCAATCCATATATGATAACCAAGTTTGGAACTTGGTTGATTTACCTGAAGGTGGTAAGACTATTGGATGTAAATGGGTTTTCAAGAAGAAAACTGACATGGATGGCAAAGTGCATACTTTCAAAGCAAGACTTGTAGCAAAAGGTTTCAGGCAGACTCAAGGTGTTGATTATGATGAAACTTTTCGCCAGTAGCCATGCTTAAATCCATAAGAATTTTAATTGCCATTGCTGCATATTATGACTATGAGATATGGCAAATGGATGTAAAAATAACATTTCTTAATGGAAAGCTGCTTGAGGACATGTATATGATACAACCTGAAGGTTTTGTACATCCTGAGAATTCTAGGAAGATATGCAAGCTTCAAAGATCCATTTATGGATTAAAGCAAGCTTCTCGGAGTTGGAATCTTCGTTTTGATGAAGCAATCAAGGATTTTGGTTTTATTAAGAACGAAGATGAGCCTTGTGTATACAAGAAGGTCAGTGGGAGTGTAGTTGTTTTTCTGGTACTATATGTTGATGATATATTACTCATTGGAAATGGCATCCCAACATTGCAGAGTGTCAAGTCTTGGTTAGGGAAGTGTTTCTCAATGAAAGACTTAGGAGATGCAGCCTATATCCTAGGGATAAGGATCTATAGGGATAGATCTAAGAGGCTAATCGGTCTAAGTCAGAGTGCTTACATAGACAAGGTACTGAATAGGTTCGGTTGCAAGACTCTAAAAGAAGATTGTTGCCAATGTCTCATGGCATAAGTCTCAGCAAGACTCAATGTCCTAAGACAAATGATGAGCGAGACCGTATTAATAAGATTCCATATGCATCTACTATTGGATCTATCATGTACGCCATGCTATGCACTCGGCCTGATGTATCATATGCTTTGAGCACTACAAGCAGATATCAATCAGATCCAGGTGAGAGTCACTGGATAGCAGTAAATAACATCCTTAAGTACTTAAGAAGGACTAAGGAAGTGTTCTTGGTCTATGGAGGTTTTGAAAATGATCTAGTTGTAAATGGTTACACATATGCAAGTTCTCAAACTGATATAGATGATTTTAGATCGCAGTCTGGATATGTGTTTATTTTGAATGGGGGTACAGTAAGCTGAAAAAGGTCGAAGCAAGAGACTGTTGCAGATTCTACAATGGAAGCTGAGTATATTGCAGCGTCCGATGCAGCAAAGGAGGCAGTTTGGATCAAAAAATTTATTTATGAACTAGGTGCGGTTCCAAGTATTGCTAACCCTGTTTGTTTGTATTGTGACAATAATGGGGCAATAGCACAGGCCAAGAAACCTAGATCACACCACAGATCCAAACATATCTCAGGCGTTTTCATCTCATCAGAGAAATTATTGGGGAGACGTAAAGATTTGCAGAGTACCTACTAAAGACAACGTTGCGGATCCATTGACAAAGGCTCTTCCACAAGCGAAACATGATGGTCATGTTCGATCATTAGGCATTAGATGCATGAATGATTGGCCCTAGAGCAAGTGGGAGATGTTGGTAAATGTGCCCTAGGTCAATCCATTAACAGTCTTTATGAATACATTTTAGTTAATAAAATAGAGGATTTCATTTGTTGTTTATTATAATTGATTTGTATGTTTACATTATAATAAGATCCATGGGTATTTACAGAAATATCCTAAATGTCCCTAGTCGATTATTATACTGGGAACTATAATGAATTAAGACTGGTGTGAGTCTTGATTGATGATCATACGATGATCATATGTATAGGAGTACGAATCAAGATCATGAGTACTTGTTAGGGAACAAAGTACTGGACCGACCCGCTATGAGAACATCACATGGATTAAGTCATAGTTGTTTCTCATGATAGGTATATTTTTCAGTCCTCTGACTTGAGATTACCAGAGACTTCAACATTAGGAATACAGTGATTTGACACACTCAAACGTTGTCTTTAACCAGACGATTATAAAGGTTGTGATTGGTTACTGTGTGAATAATGTGGTGAAGTATTGTAATCGAGATAGAATTTGTCCCTCTCATATAAAGAGAGATATCCAGTGGATCCCTCGATGTGTTAGACTGTTAAAAGGCCTAGTCTAAGTGAATTGATATTGATCAATGTCACTTAGATGTTTTCAGTCTACCTAGAAATCGAGACTAGTACGATTGAACATGTTGGATGATAATTCCATGCCTTATGTTTGATCAAAAGGATATCGTGTGACAAAAGGATGTTATATACACTATTGATTAGGTTGTATCGATTTGATATTCGTACAACTTGGGTAGTCATAATGTCTTGCTAGAGGCCGCTTATGACTTGTATACCAAAATGTATTTTGGTACACTGCCAACGTTGTATGAGCCTATTGGGTCGCACACTAAGAATGGTTTTGCGAGATTTTAAGATGGTTCAGAAAAATGAATTTTATATGATAAAATTCATGACAGAAACGTCCTTGTAGTGTATTACACTTATACTTCTTTAAGTAGGGGTATATGTGTAATTTACTTAACCGTCTATATATAAGGGTTGTATAAATAGACGCTTTGAGTTAGAATACAAGTACGAAAGAATTATTAAAAGGCCGAAACTCTATTTCGTTTTATAAACGACTTAGAGGTTTTTGGTATGCTCTGGATCGTTTTGGAGAAAAACAAAAAGGTTTGGTATTCTCTCGAAGCTAGCACTTCAAATCTCGGCCGTCGTTCGTGTGTGGACTGCTGATAAAGGGCGTTCGTCATTGGCAGCGCCTTAGAGATCGATTAATCTTCAAAAAGGTACATTGCGACTGAGGTATGATTAAGTTTTCATAGTTTAAACGTGTTTTAATGGAATCAGATTCAGATCTTGTCGGGGTTTTTCTCAAAATTGTTTTGTAATCTCCGCTGCGCATGAACCCCAAAACCCAACACGTCTATCCTCTCTCGACTTATCCCGTCGAAGCATCGATATGTGAAATATAGGGTGAACTCCAGCTAACTGAGGTGGTAACTCAAGCTCATACGCAGCCTTGCCTATTTGTTTCTTCACTCTGAACGGACCTATAAACCTCGGCGCAATCTTAACCTTGATCCCAAATATCTTGTGACCCTTCAGTAGAGAAACCTTCAGATATACATAGTCTCTCACCTCATACTCTAACTCGCCATGACACCTGTCATAATACCTCTTCTGCCTCTCATGCGTACCCTTCAACCGAAGTCTGATCAGTCATACCTTCTTTGTGTTATCTACTACAATCTCTGGTCCAATCACTGCTATATCCTCTGGCTCTGCCCAGCAAGATGGAGATCTGCACGGTTTGCCGTAAAGTGCCACAAACGGTGCCATACTAATACTGGCCTGATAACTGTTATTGAAAGCAAACTCATACAAATGAAGATACTCCTCCCAAGAACCACCATACTCTAACACACACATCCTCAACATGTCCTCCAACACTTAAATCAGTCTCTCAGACTGTCCATCGGTCTGTGGATGATAAGCTGTACTGAGATCCAACTCCATGCCAAACTATGCCTACATACTCAGCCAAATCCGTGACGTAAACTGCAGCCCTCTGTCTGACACAATTGATAATGGTATTCCATGCAGTCGCACTATCTCTCTCTCGTACAAGCTCGCCAACCTATCCACTCGATGTGTGGTAGAAATCGATATAAAGTGCGCAGATTACGTCAATCTATCCACAATCACCCAGATACTGTCATGTCCGCGCTGAGCTCAAGGTAACCCACTGACGAAATCCATAGCGATATGCTCCCATTTCCAGCGAGGAATGGGAAGCTGCTACAGTAATACGCCAGGCCTCCTATGCTCAGCCTTAACTCGCTGGCATATCTCAAACCTCTAACATAATCACCAACATCGGTCTTCATCCCTGGCCATCAAAACAGATGACGCATATCAACATACATCTTGGTCCTGCCCGGATGAACCGAAAAACGTGACCGATGAGCCTCTTCGAGAATCTCATCACGTAACTCAGCCAATGATGGAATCCACAGTCTCCCTCTAAATCTCAAGCAGAATTCTGTCGACTGACTCCCTTCTGGATGATCTGAACTCTGAGCAAACTCACAGTACCTCTGATACTGCTCATCAGCCTGATGACCATCAAGTACACTTTAAATAGAGACTTTTTGAGTCCTAACTGCCCACAAATCAACACTCTAATGCTGTTCGGGATATCAATAGAATACATCATCTTGACCGCCTCGAGCAATCCATACTCAAGTGTCATGCGATACGTCATAATCTCCGAGTCAACCCTTCTTTGGCTCAATGCATTAGTTACGACATTAGCCTTCCCCGGGTGATACTCTAACAAGAAATCATAATCCTTGAGGAACTCCAGCCACCGTCTCTGTCTCATATTCGACTCTGTCTGAGTGAAGAGGTACTTCAAACTCTTGTAGTCAGTAAACAACACAAACCTCTCTCTATAGAGATAATGACACCAAATCTTCAGTGCAAACATCACTACCGCCAACTCTAAGTCATGTGTAGGGTAATTCTTTTTGTGAATCTTCAGCTGTCGGGAAGCGTAACCTATCACTCCATCGTCCTGCATCAAAACATAGCCTAAACCAACCAAACAAGCATCGGTGTTCACCTCAAAACCCTTCCCTGACTTAGGTAATATGAGCACTGACGCGGTAGTCAGTCACTCCTTTAAAGTCAGGAAAGCCTACTCACAACTGTCATCCCACTGAAATATGAGTTCTTTCTTCGTCAACTGCGTCATCGGTACCGCAATCTTCAAGAAGTCCTGCACAAATCGTCTGTAATAACCAACCAATCCTAGAAAATTTCGGTTATTTGTCACTAATCTAGGTATAGGCCAATCAACAACTGCTCTGACCTTAGCAGGGTCTACTGACACTCCAATAGCTCCAACAATGTGACCTAGAAATACAACCTCTGTAAGCCAAAACTCACACTTACTGAACTTGGCATACAGTCTATGCTCCCTCAGCGCCTGCAACATCGTCCTGAGGTGCTCCTCGTGCTCCTCACGAGTCCTAGAATATATCAAAATATCATCAATGAACATTATGACAAATCTATCCAAGTACTGTCTTAATACACGATGCATGAGATCCATGAACATTGTTGGGGCATTCGTCAACCCAAACGGCATGACGGTAAACTGAAAGTGCCCATATCTCGTGCGAAAAGCCGTCTTCTCTCTGTCCTCTGCTCTAATCCTCAACTGATGGTATCCAGATCTCAAATCAATCTTTGAGAACCACTGCACTCTAGTCAAATGATCGAACAAGTTATCAATACGACGTAATGGATACTTGTTTTTCACTGTCACCCAGTTCAGCTGCCTATAGTTAATATACAATCTCAGGCTGCCGTCTTTCTTCTTCACAAACAAGACCAACACACCCCAAAGTGACATACTCGGGTGAATAAAACCCAACTCCAACAACTCATCTAACTGTGATCTCAGCTCGTCCAACTCCTTAGGAGCCATCAGGTACGGTGGAATCGATATCGGTTTAGTTCCGGGAACCAAATCAATGATGAAATCAATCTCTCTTGTCGGTGGTAATTTGGGAAGCTCTGCTAGAAACACATCCGAAAACTTGCACACAACTGGTACCTCATCAATCCTAGCCTTAGTTTTCCTTATCGTACTCAGAACACTCATAAACGTCTCAATTTCACTACTTGTAGCCACCCTACCTCTGGTAACTCTCAACTGAGTCATACAGCCACAAAAAGTAAACTCTGGCTATTCGAGAATCTAAAATGTGATCGTCTTGCCAAAGCAATCAATCTGTGCATGATAAGGACCTAACCAATCCATGCCTAACAACGCATCAAACTCCAGAAACTCTAACACTCTGAGATTTATCGGTAACTCATGTATCTCTATCTCCACAATACAACACTCACAAAATCATGTTAGGGTAGATTTTATCCCCAGCAGTTGTGCTAAGAACTAGAGGTCTCTCTAACCTAACTGGTCTTAACCCTAACTCATCAACCATGCGCCCAAAAATAAAGGAAATGTTATAACCAGAGTCAATCATAACATATATCAAACGACTACAAATGTAAATCATACCCTCAACGAGATGTTGAGTCGTTAGAATGTCTGGCTCAGCAACATGTGCACACTCCCTTGTCTACTACTGACGTAGTGCTTTTCTCTGTTGAACATAAACAGGTTGTGGACACTCTCTGATGTAATGTCCCATTTGTCCACATTGATGGTAAGCTCCCGCAGGTCTCTATCGAAACTCAGCTGGCTGTGGGCACTCTCTAACAAGATGACCCACCTGTCCACACCTATAACACACTCCAGTAGGTCTTTGTGCTGAGTAATCTCGCCTACTCGATCCCTGACCTGACATCTGTCCCTGATGTACACTACCCCTGCCTCTGCCCCACCATCTTTAGACTGCTGCACCTGTTGTGGTACCAGTGGTGGTCGACTAGGGTAGCTCTATGTCTGAGTAGGTGCGGTGACATATGTTTGAATTGGCTCCGAAGACTGTGCGACTGAAGCTACACTCTAAGCTTTGCCAGACTGTTGAATCTGACATATATTCGCCTTCCTCTTGTCCCCTAAACGACCCTGTCCCTACTCATCCTGTACCTCTCGAGGTTGATCATATCCCTGTGGAGATGTGTCCTCAGATATGCCTCCTTCGCCAAACTATGGTCATAAGCATCCTGTAGTGTAGGAGGTAGAGTAGTGACCACTATCCCTCCAATAGCTGGCAACAAGCCATCGGTAAAATAATAGACATGATCTCTGTCTCGGTCAGCTACTCTATCAACAAAAGGAAGTAAATGCTGATATCTGCCCATATAAGTCATAACTAACTCCCCTAATGCCTGTCGGATATGCATAAACTCGTCCCTCTTAGCTATCATAGCCGAAAGTGGATAAAACTTCTGACTGAAATATTTCTTGAAGTTTAACCAGGTAGTCGGCTCTCCATGTGTGGATACTAAATTATCCCACCACATCTTTGCATCACCAGTCAAAGAAAATGATGCCAACCCAGGTTTTCTGCTATCCTCGATCTTGAGAAGCTTCTGAACCTTCTCATGACTACGAATATACAAATCCGCCTCATCTACACGTGGACCGCCACTAAACTTTTTCAGTATATACTTCTTATACTCCCGAGTCCACCTCGCCTCCGCAGTCAGGCGTGAATCTA
Organism: Stephania japonica; assembly: GCA_039657345.1. Lineage (NCBI taxonomy): Eukaryota > Viridiplantae > Streptophyta > Magnoliopsida > Ranunculales > Menispermaceae > Stephania > Stephania japonica. The sequence goes on from CM077559.1 coordinate 43,609,949, forward strand.
TATCATCATGAACACATGACTCCACCGCAATCTGTGCTGGAACAACTGCGGTGATAGATGGTGCAGGTACTACACTAGTAGTAGTAACCAGTGGAGTAGCCTGAGGTGTAGCCGGACTCACATCCTGTCTAGGAGCTGTCCCTAAAGTCGATGGAGTTAGCAACTGTCGTGCCTGTCCCCTGATAATATCCAATATCTCGTCCATCCTCCGTCCTTGTGACTCTATTCTCTTAGTCCAGGACTGTAACTCACGTGCCAGAGCTGCAATGTCACTTGGCGCATATGGTGGAGGATCACGGACTACGCTCTGATCTCTAGCATCAGGCTGGTCAACCATCGCGATCTGCAATAGCAAATGGTAAGCCTCAATCAGTCTTACGTAACGATATATTATATTACACATTAAAATTTAACATGCTCAAAATAATATATCATTTCCCACTTCCCTGCTATACTTGAGTTAAGTTCTTAGGATTTTCCACACTAAGTTCATTTGCTTGTGTTTTTTTATTATTCAGAGTCATAATGATAACCCTTTATGCTTTGATACCATAACAACCACAAACTGGGTCCCTCCCGGCCTAAACCTACATGGACCCCCGAGCCTGTCTTCGACGAGTCAACACAGGTCTAGTCAGCCTTAACTTACCAATTACTCAGTACATTATTCACTCACTCTCCCTTGATCACTCTTTTTTATTCACCTTAACTATTTCTAATCTTTTATCCTCAATTATAGTTAGGTGTGCAGCAGAATTGTTTTTAGCACCAACTTAAAACAATTTACAACTCAGTCAACCTAAATGTGAAAAATCTTGTCCAAACAACATCACATGTATATAACAGATCAATTGAAAACCCAAAATAAACATATACATGTATCAACAGTCAGGTTCAACTCCCCAAAGCCCTAAAATATCAAAACAAATGGATACATAGCCAAAATATACAACAAAAGGACGAAATACCTACAAAATGATAGCAAAGCTAACAGCTCTGAGCGTGTCTCAAAGGATATCACCAAGCATCGGCGCCTTGCCCCTACTCTGTGGATCTGCACCCACCATCATAAAAGGACAATGAGTACAAAATATAACAGTAAACAACAACAATAGATATCTCAACATAAACTATTGAATTTTCAATAATCACAAGTCTATGAATCATGCAGTGTATAGCAAGAAACTGAAATAGATAGCAAATCGCATGATAAATAGATTCAACAAGCTCAGACAACGATAATCAAGTGACCAGGAAACAAATGGATAGACAAATAGATAGTCCCAATCAAACCGTGGGTTACAAGCCCTCATTAGCTTGCGATTGACACAGTAGGCCCAAAACTGCCTCCCCTGCTCAATCCACCCCGTAGGAACCAGTGGGCTCGAAGGTCGCCTCCACTGAACGCACACTCTGTTAGGAAAAGCCACAGACAAAGTCGGCTACTAAATTCCTAACACGCTACCGAAAGAAAGCCACAGTCATAAGTTGGATACTAAATCATTTCGATAAGCTCCAATGATAAGCCACAATCTATGCTGGCTGCAAAACTTGTTGAGACTTTTTATTACAGTCGGACTACCTAAACCCTAGGTCACCTGAACTAGAATGAAATACAAAGGGCGAGCATTTCAAGAATAATCAATCAAGAAATAGAAAAGTAATCATGTTGATTCTATTGTTGCCTTTACTCACCTCGAATCCCGCTAAAAACACTCTCGTGTAGCTACACCCGTTCCGCAATTAGTTGCCAACACTCCGCTCGTCTCTTGACAATTATTTCGACCAATTTCCGTTAATTTTTCCTTAATTATTCCAAGTATTCCTCAATTTTTCTCAAGTTTGACCCATTTTCTACAATTTTCTAAATTATTGTTCCGTTGTGCAATTTAGGTCGTTTACCCGGTATTGAGTTCCATTCAGACCCATTAGGATACCCGAGCGAAGCCTCATAATTTTCATGCAATTTAAAAAAATATTTTTCAATATTTTTCTGACTATTTTTGCTAATTTCACGTTTTATGAGGCAAAAACCCTGACAAAAAATATCTCCACAATTCCAAATATTTCACTTTTCATAGAAATTCCCAAATCTCTATTTATTTGGTTGAAATATAATTTTTCAAGGTTTTTTTCCTATTTTTTCTGAATTTTTATTTGATTTTTTCTAATATTTATTTCTAAAAAAACATATTTAATTTATTTATTATAAATAAATAAATAAATTATTATTTCAATAATGGGTGGGTCCCCAGGTCGGGTCCGACCCGATCTAGCCCAACTGGGTCATACCAGGGCCGACCCACCCGTGTCGGGCCCGGGTCACCATAGCCTAGCCCACCAGGGTCACCTTCCTCCCTGTAACAAACAGTAAGTTCATTCCAGTTTTTTTTTTCATGTCTTTTCTCATTCTCTTTCTCTTCTACATTCATCAACAATCAACAACTTAAAACCCACATCACCATTAACATCCACAACAACTCAACAACAATAACAACCACCTTAGCAACAACAAAAGCAACAACGACAACACCAATGACTCACCTCGATCAACACCGCCTCACTCGACTTCACGAGTTCAATTTCTCGATCTTTCCTCCTCATTCGATCCACTCTCTCTCACTCTTCTTCTCCTTTCTCACAGTCAATTTCGTGAATAATGGTGTGCGGTGGTGTCGGTGGTGATTTGGGGATATTTTGGGGTCAAATAACCATTTTGCCCCTCCATTCTTATCTCTTCCTTAATAAACTAATGCCCCTCTTGGTCATTTCTCTTTTTCTTTTAATTTCATATATATTTATATATACTTTATATATATATAAATATATATACAATTATATATATATTGCTCTTATAATTCTGTTGTGCGCGCCAACCATTCGACTCACACGTGTCGCCTACAACCCCGCGTGTCACTCGGTGCCCATAATTTATTATTTAATTCTATTAATTATTTTCATTTGTAAATGTCAATATTTTTATTCCATTTTTCATCCCCTGGACTCTCAAATAACCGTTTAACGCGTTCTTTCGTACCGAACTCGTTCAACGGTACCAATACACACTCACCACATCCTCACACATGTGGGATATTGAATTTAATGTTTGTCAATAAATAAATAATATAAATCACCAAACAAACATAACATACCTCGGTGTCGACTCTCGAGGACCGAAACAAATATACCATGGCTAGCTGGGCCCACAATATGACCCTGAAATGTCAAGTGGCACGAGTTAGAATTTTAGTGTCGTTACATTTATCACTTATTATATACGTTTGGACCCCTGGCCTAGTGTACTAATTGTTCTCCACCCGGTATCCATTCCAATACGTTAGTCGCAGTGAATACCCGTCACACTAGCTCACTCGTCAATGAACAATATAAGCACACATATTGCAATGCGATTTAACTAAATTAGACATATACATCGCAAATACACAACAAAAAGCACGCAAAACGGATTGTATACCTAATCCGGTCGTGTTCTGTTCTCGCTGTGGGACCCACAAACGTCCCCGCTGGCATCTATATCTGCAATGACGTCATAAATAATGGCAATTATTAATTGGGTCGTTACAATACTTTCCAACTAATTTGAAATTTCACCCCGAAATTTGAGATAACTAAATACTCACTAGTAAATAGCTGAGGGTATTTTTGTTGCGTAGTAGACTCAAGCTCCCGGGTAAGTTCCTGAGTCACGTGATGCTGCCATCTTACCAATACCTTCGGGATCTCTCTGTTCTACAGAATCTGTATCCTGCGATCCATAATCTCCACTGGTTGTTCCTCAAAAGAAACATCAGGATGAACCTCAATCTGTCTAATATCAAGCATCAGCCTCAATCCTAATCTAGCCAGCCTCAACATAGATACATGAAACACTGAATGAACCCCCTCTAACTTTAATGGCAACTCCAATCTGTAAGCTATTGTGCCAATGCGTGCCATAACCCTGAATGGTCCAATATATCCTGGTGCTAGTTTCCTCTTGATCCCAAACCTCTTATGACCTTTTCAGAGTGAAACTTTCAAATACACCAAGTCATCTACAGCATAGCTCAGACCCTTAAGATACCTATCAGCATAATTTTTCTGTCTGTCTTGAGTGGCCTGCAATCTCAATCCAATCTGTCGAATCTTCTCTGTGTGGTCAATAACAACTTCAGGCCCAATCATTGCCACATCTTCAGGTGCTGCCCAACAAGCTGGTGACCTGCAGGGTTTACCATACAAAGCCTCAAATTGTGGCATACCAATGCTGACGTGATAGCTATTGTTGTATGCAAACTCGCACAATGGCAGATAATCTTCCCAAAAACCCCCAAACTGCAAATTACATGCCCTGAGCATGTCCTCCAATATTTGAATCAACCTCTTTGACTGACCGTCTGTCTGAGGATGAAAAGTCATACTAAATTGGAGTCTAGTGCCAAACTGCTCATGTATGCTCTCTAGAGTTTCAAAGTTAACCTGGGATCTCTGTCAAATACAATCAATATTGGCACTCCATGTAGCCTGACGATCTCTCGCTCAAAGATAACACTCACCAGGGGAAACGAATACTTCATCGAGATAGGGATAAAGTGTGCAGACTTCGTCAACCTCTCAATCACAACCCAAATAGCATCGTGACGCCACGTAGTCTGCAGCAATCCATTGACGAAGTCCATCGTGATATGCTCCCATTTTCACTGTGGAATGAGCAGCGGCTGCAACAATCCAGCTAGTCTCCTGTGCTTGGCCTTGAACTGCTGACATATATGACACGCCCTAACATATGTACCCACGTCAACCTTCATCCCAGGCCATCAAAGCAACTGTCGTAAATCATGGTACATCTTGGTCCTACTAGGATGCACTGTATACCGTGAACGATGTGCGTCCTCAAGAATGCTATTGCGTAGTTCCTGCACCTCAAGTATCCACAACCTGCCTCTGTGTCTCAAGCACCCGTCTGAACTACTAGACCAATCTGTGCAATCCGGATCCTGAGCAAGACAACTAAAGCGAGCAAAATGTTCGTCAGCCCTTTGCCACTCAACAACCCTCTCTAACGACATAACAGGAACACGCATATGACAACGTCTATAAACATCAACAAAACATCGGAAAAATAAAACACCGTCGCAACCTCCAACAATCTATACTCATGCGTCATCTGCCACAGCTGAAGCGCGCCGAACACGTCAATAAAATATATTACCTAAACTAACTATTTTGTAGATAGTGGCAAAGGGTCGATCCCACAGAGATTAGTAGTCTTTCTAAGGTAAGAAAATAACAAGAAGGGAAATCGGGGTTTTGAAAGTGATTTAATTAACTAATGTAATTACTAAGAAATTAAATAAACAAAGGAAGTAACTTTGCAAACAACTAATTAAAATACCTAGGTCAAGACATATGAGTTCGGTTTGACAAAAGATTGGATTTGGTTGTCGATCTATAAAAAAATATGCAATTTAATTATATTCTAGTGTAGCTATAGACCTAGTGACACACTCTGTTCCTCGCACTTCCTAAAATCGGCAACTAAGGTACGACCGTTGACTACTTCCCTAACCAAACACACAACCTGATCCCTAATGCTTAAGATTTAACGCGTTGGTCGCATTAATTCGATTCGTGAAGGCACTACACCTAGACAACTGGGTCGTTAGTGCTCCCAATTTAGCCTAGATCCCTAAGGTACTTGACAGGATGGCCAACTGTCACAAGTATGAGTCTACCGCGTGAGGACGGACGTTTCCACTTCAATGACTAAGAGTAGTTAACCTAATATGCATGCAAGGGCCCTTTAAAAACAAACAGATCTAACCCTAGAATAAAATCAATACCAAAGGAAATAGAATATAAACGAACAACAATGAAATATTAAATCAAATAGATCTCGCAAATCTATTAGTGGTAGTGGTCGAACTCTCTCGTAGTCTTGCCTAGGCCATGAGATTAATGTCTCATGGTTGAAGAACCTAAAAATACAAAAGAAAATAAAAGAATAAAGAAGGAGAGAGAGATCGAGAGAAAGAGAGAGGAAATGAATCGAAAAATCCCCCCTCTAATTAATTCCAATTTATTGACTTATATGGCTTCCCCAATTGATGCACACTCTCGTCAAGGATTATCTATGGCCAGTGGAATTTGGTCACTTATTTTAATTGGACGCTTTGTGTGAGCATTGGTTCATCTCTTGCTGACACGCCTATCGAAGTTGATCCAATAGACTTCTTATCACACGATAACCCAATTTCTCTATACTGCCTCACACCATAACCGATCCACAAATATATAACTACAATTTGATCACATCTTCTTATCATTACCATATGACATCACCATATGTCATCATCCACTTTTCCAACATGTTTATTTCATGCATGATCCAAACATAAGCTTGTACGCGTAAACTCATTAGTGCGGCATTCTCAAAACTCCATCGTAGCGTCTTCAATTGATCTCTCTGTTCCAACCGTATGTAAGTCATGCTTTAGGGAAAAAAGTGTACGGTGTCCTGAAAACATGAATTCATGTAAACAGAGTTTTTGGCCTGTATTATCATGCGATTTTGAGTCACTTCAGGTCTGTATCTCGTGATTCTCATAAAAGATGAAATGTGCTTCTCAAAGTCTTCTTTCTTGCAAGACCAATAGCGAGTTTTTCAAACTTTAGATGTGAAAGTTATGCCCTCTGAACTGAACATCTATCAATTAAGCTCAACACACGCTTTCGGTCAAAAAAATGCCCAACTCATAAAATCCCTGAAACTCATAAAACTAGCATTTGTCTATTTAAAACAAGATAAATATAGTCCATTAACTCCTAATAACCTTACTAAATCATGCCTAAATGAACACTTATCAAACACTCCCAATCTTAGACTTTACTCGTTCCGAGCAAAAGAGTAAATGAAAAACTATACTCTACTCCTATACTACAATGACTAAACCTAACAAACCTATGCCCTTCACCAAGTCAAATTTGAGTTCTTTTTTTATTTAAATATCACTCAGGTAACCATCACTCAAAAGAAGTTCAGAGTCAAATAGTGTGAAAATGAAATCCAAACATCAGTGAAAATCACTCTTTCAAAAACTAAAATCAATCCAGACAAAGGCCTTCAACTACTCAAGATTTTACAGAGCCACTACATTAAAGCATACAAGTTCAGAATTTCTTAAAAATAGTGCATCAACACCGAAAAAGGACTATGAACGAAAAGTGTAACACACTATCCATAAATGTTGACTAAACACACCAAAGAAAGATAATAAGAGCTTAAAATTTGAAAATATAGAACAACACATTGGAATAACTCAATTAATCTAGCTATAAGAACTCGGTCAAATCTTTTAATTTAAAGAGTTTTCATAAACTTTCGTCTTTATACGTATATACACTCTATTTTCTCCAAAAATTTTAAAAGTAGTACGATCCCTGCTCCATTTCGTGTGGAATCCGTTTTTCTCACTTTTCCCACCACAAGATTCCCTACTCCTTTTCCTATGGAATCTATGGGACTCTCTAAAATTTTTAGAAAACTCTTGTTGACCCTTCTCACTTTCACTATAATCAAACGAATCATCCAATGCAAGTTCAAGTCTAATCATTCCTTGAAAGTGGTCAAGTCATATGAATTGATGTTTCAAGTGAGCTACATTCTCGTTCTAGCACCCTAGAAATCTAAAAACTTGCAATATACTGCCGCCTGTCTCTTTGGTTTCTAGCAAAATGCATAAATTTCATACTAGCTCTCTTATAAGCAACCTCAAAGATGTTGGACAACACTCTAAATTAAGTACAACTCCTAATATTCAAAAGGTTCAAGTTTCAAAAGTAACTTATTTTGAACTCATATAAATAATAAAAAACACTCAACAAGGTTTTAGGCAACTCTCCATGCAATAAAATAACTCTAAACATGCATAAACTCAATAATGCAACTAAATAACTATAACAATCCATGAACTAATATAAACTACTACTAACTTAAATGATGCAATGCATAGCATGTCATAACAAGAAGATTAGGTGAAAAGAAAAGAAAAACACCACCATAGCTTACCATACCCATGAACTACGCATAAAAATAATAAAACGGTTATACCTGTCATGCGCTAATCCATTCATCCAACACTCCACTATACCTGAAACACCCCCAAACTTATCCCAAATCTTGTCCTCAAGGTTTACAACAAGAATGAAGCTATCAAACTACAAAATGAAAGTAAAAGAGGTGAAAAGAACATTGAAGTGAAAGAAACAAGTAATGAAAAATGACATGCTAAAATAAACATGCAAAACCTAAAAGACTAAAATATCTCATACAATATAAAGCACGGTGATAAAAAAAAAATGTTCAACTTAGGAAATCTAAGGAATATACATCTAATTACCTCCAACAAACTCAAAAACTAATCTAATAGCCTAAAAACAAGAACTTACAAAATCCCAATTAGACAAACCATATATACCAGAGAACCACAGAGCCTCAGCAGTGATATCGGGCTCTCAACTCCTCTGGTGCTTCAACAAATGAGTATCAAACACCTGTAAATCGTAAAAAATGGGATAATAGTGAGTTCACTAAACAAATATAAAAATAAAAATAAAACTAAAAAAAACATAAACGAAAGAAACTTGGGCTGCCTCCCAAAAGTGTTTTTTGTTAAAGTCGTTAGCTCGACTTGTCGTGAATAATCATGTGATGCCCTCTCCTTTCAAGATGTCGACAACGAATGGCGCATCTATAGCTTTGGGTAGTTCAGCAGGCATGCCCTCCTTCAGATTTAGGAGCTCGTTCGGGACCTCTAACACATATGATTCTGAAGCATCATGATCATCTGACAAAAAAGTGTCAGCACTGTAGAAAACATGCGAACGCTCCTTTACTACCGCCCCAGGGTGGCTTCATTAACACCAGAGGTTGGTCTTCCTTGCTATCTTTTTGCAGCTCCTCTAGCCTTTCTGGAATGACTTTAATATCTTTCTTAATTTCATCATGTGTGCTCTGTGTAATGGTAATGTCCGGCTCATGTAAAGAAACATCTAGTGTTTCCTCTGGTTCGCTCAAATACTCGTCCACAATTAAGAACTCATCAAACTCAACACTTTCTAATGTAGCAGCATTCATGGTCTTCTCTGAATCAGAAATTGGTTGTAGAGACAACTCTTCCTCATCGATCAAATGCTCAAGTATAGCAGTAACTGGAGTTTCTAAATTTTGCAAATTTGGGATTGTATGCTGCATATCCTCCTGCAAGGGTTGTTGAGTGGTGCTTTGAGAAAGCCAACCTAAGATCATATCTCTCTCAATGTCTACAATGGTTCTCCGTTCCTGTTGAGGAATCTGTGGATTTGGCCTAGACACATAGAAGTTTGATTATGAAGATGAATTACTCCAGTAATTATAGGGACATACATTAGGAAAATGATGACAACTCATAAAAAGATCACAAGCTTTGACAGGTTCTTATGGTACAGTAAAGGGCCAACTAGAAAAATATTTTGAAGAGGAGGCCATATTGGATTTTCCTGCAAACATGCTAGAGACAAGGGTATAGAGAAACTACAAATAATAATAAAAAAATATTAAGAAAACCAAAGAAAGAAAAACCAATCCCTAACAACGGCGCCAAAAATTAACGCATGCATCAATAAAATATATTACCTAAACCAACTATTTTATAGATGGTGGCAAAAGGTCAATCCCACAGAGATTGGTAGTCTTTCTAAGGTAAAAAATAACAAGAAGGGAAATCGGGATTTTGAAAGTGATTCAATTAACTAATGTAATTACTAAGAAATTAAATAAACAAAGGAAATAACTTTGCAAACAACTAATTAAAATACCTAAGTCAAGACATACGAGTTCGGTTTGACAAAAAATTGGATTTGGTCGTCGATCTATACTAAAATATGCAATTCAATTATATTTTAGTGTAGCTATAGACCCGGTGACACACTCGATTCCTCACATTTCCTAATATCGACAGCCAAGGTACGACTGCTGACTACTTCCCTAACCAAACACGAAACCTGATCGCTAGTGCTCCAGATTTAATGCGTTGGTCACATTACTTCGATTCGTGAAGGCACTACACCTAGACAACCGGGTTGCTAGTGCTCTCGATTTAGCCTAGATCCATAAGGTATTTAACCGGATGACCAACTGTCACAAGTATGGGTCTACCGCGTGAGAACGGACGTTTCAACTTCAATGACTAAGAGTACCCAACGTATTATGCATGCAAGGACCCTTTACAAACAAACAGATCTAACACTAGAGTAAAATCAATATCAAAGGAAATAGAATATAAAAGAACAACAATGAAATATTAAATCAAATAGATCTAACAAACACTACAAAAAAATCGCAAATCAGAAACGGAATTTTCCGTTTCTGATTGGCGAAAATTCCGTCTCTGAATGAAATCAGAAACGGAACAGAGACGGACTCGTTCGTCTCTCAAAAATCGTCGCGATACGATCGAAACGGAATATGGATTCCGTTTCGATTAGAGACGAATAGAGACGGAAAATATCCGTTTCGATTAGAGACGGATTTAGAGACGGAACTTAGAAACGAACGAGAGACGAACGAAATGGATTTTATTTCGAAATGGTACATTTGTACTTGCATTTCGTCTCGATTCCGTTGCTTGATTAGCAACGAATCGAGACGGAATTAATAAATTTATGAATTCTCTCTCGATTCGTTTCTAATCAAGAACGAATCGAGACGAATACAAAGTGTCCGTCTCGATTCCGTCTCTAATTAGAAACGGAATCAAAGACGGATTATTCCGTTTCGATTCCGTTTAATTAGAGACGGAATCGAGAGGAAATTAATATTTCCGTCTCTCGATCCGTTTGTGATTGATAGAAATATTTACGGAAAATTAGAGACGGAATAGCAACGGAAAATTTGAATTCCGTTGCTAATCCGTCTCTAATTTTCTGTTTTGTTTAAATATGGCACGTATACATAAGCCAATCGATTCTTCAACCTAAAAAATCAAAATACAACCCGATATGACATACTCCATCGCCTGCACCCCCTCCAACAACTCCTTGAGGGTGCTAACATCCCCCAAAGAAGCCAAATTGCGCATCCATACATCAAAAATATATATCAACAAAAATTCAAAAGAGAAAGAAAAAATGTGAAACTGAAAATTAGCCCAAACAATCCTATCGTTCAACAAGCAAAAAAAAAGAACACTCACAAAAGGTCCAAAATTTGGAAGTATAGACAAAAAGGACTTCATCTAATAAGTAAAACGCAGCTTTGAAGCATTTCTGAATCTCCATCTGAGGGCAACAACCAGTGAGTATGCACCTGAAAGAAGTAGGCAAAGGAGAGATTAATTAGTTTGAGGTCCCTGCAGCTTAACGCGCTAACTCCGGTATTAGCGCTAATTAGCCCCCGCGATATTTTTGACTTTTGGAAATCAAGCTTTAAATTTGAATTTTTGATTTCCTGGATTCCTAGAACGGCTATAAACGGTCATATTGGAATTCCTATCACTATAAAACCACCACAAACTTGGTTTTAACATAAGGAAGACGAAACACATTAAAAAATGCAAGATCTACAAAGAGAAGAATGGCATAAGTGCAAGAATGCTAAAAGGGAAAAACTAAAAGTTAAGCACAAACCTATCATGTAAGTATGATTCTAGAACTCATCCTCTCACCCCATCTAAACTGCTGTGTGCTCCAAAGGTGACAAGCCATGTGTTCGTACTAAAAAAATAAAAAATAAACCAAATTGGGATTCAAGAAAAGCAAGAAGAAAAGAAAAAAACCATACACTTTGGTGAATAATAATGATACCAAAAAAAACATGATCATCAAGCAAATGCGATCACGGATCAAGTTGGTGTCAATGTTGCTATTTTCCTAGGCATAGGAGATGGCGAACAATGTTTCTATAAGATGGACCTATCATGTAAGTCGAGTTGTATAACATGTATAACATGTTTTATAAGGGTTGGTTAGGTCGTGGACGAGTTTATGGGTCGCTAACACAAAGGGATAAAATTATTACTCGAGGTCCCTGCGGTTAGCGCGCTAATTCCAAAGATTAGCGCGCTAATTAGCCACTGCCAGATATTTTTGACATTTGGAAATCAAGCTTTACATTTGAATTTTTGATTTTCGGGATTCCTAGAACGGCTATAAACGGTCATATTGGAATTCCTATCACCATAAAACCACCACAAACTTGGTTTTAACATAAGGAAGAAGAAACACATTTCAAAATTCAAGATCTACAAAGACAAGAAATTTGATTTTTTAGAAGGAGCAATAGGAGATCACTATAAAACCACCACAAACTTGGTTTCAACTATAATATACTACTGTTTGAAACAAACTAAACCACCAACAATATGTAAATCAAGTAACTTAAAAAGTCAACACGACAAACTATTGAAAGGAAGTGATTCAGTCGCTAAAATAGAATAGCCAAGAGAAGATTCACCTCGATAAGCACCTAAGCCACCGGCCCCAAAGCCTCCATAACCCCCACCAAGCTCACCGCCTCCACTATACCCACCACGCCTACCTCCGAGACCAGAGTCCTATAAGGACCAAAATCACCACCACCAAAAAAAGAATGAGTTTAACATGCAAATGAAACAAATCGTCTACAACATGCTCATCGTCAAAAGCAATGAACCCATTTCCTCGAGAACGAAAGGAAAAACTAAAATCCGCCTATCCGAAAACAGGAGAGAAAAAAAAATAAAGGAACTTCATCATCGGTACCCTCCACTACATCGAGCTTCAACAAACCACCATCGTTCGCGGTACATTCATTGTCCATTTAATCTAAGCATTTGAAACAAACAACAAGTCAAGTACCTATGTATCACCAACCCGCTCATCTCTCGAGAGCCACGTTTACGTCTCACGCCCAACATTGTCCCCTTGTTGGGGTGGATCGGCGGATCTATTTGCGGCGGTATTGCTGCTTTGGTCATGAGGTGGCGGTGGTGGTGGCGGTGGTGGTGGTTGTTGCTTGAGCTAGGCCTATTTCGTCCATGTCCATCCCAAGACGCCGATGCATGAAGTTCATAACCTTTCGTAGTTGCTCCGCAACGACATCGAACTCTCGCCCGCGCACCACATCCGGCGTCTGCGACGTGCTAGCACCAGGAGTTCCGTATCTCCTCTTCTTTCTCCCTACGGACCCGAGTCCGTAGACACGTCCTTTGGAACACTCACCCGCCACATTGAGGTACACCGCCTCATCATCCACCGATTGCTCCGGTGTAGCTCGGGTCGCCTCCCCGACGTCCGCTCTGGAGCCTATCCCGCATATATGCACAACAAACAAAGTACATGATATGGGGTAAGTGAAAGACTTAATAATAATTTACATTTTTATTCTACACTTACATAGAACCGCTCTGATCTAGTATCGATGAATGTCGTCTGTCGTGATTAACGGTGTGGAGATGCAAGTACAAATCATTCACCGACGGTGGCGTCTCGGATGAATCAGTCTGCGTGCGGGACCAAGCATAGTGAACAAGAGTATAAATGTACGAAATATCCTAGATGTTAAAAAAAACTAACCAATCTTTCTTGGGTAGTCGCAAATGACACGGAACCACCACCGTGCTTCGAGGTCCGGTCCCAGGGCCTTCGACCTCGGTGTTCCTATTCTCGCGTCGCTTGCCTAGACCTAGCCTCGGAAGTCCTCGCTCTCCCGATCGCAAGTATCTCCTCCATGCCTCATCTCGTAACATAAACCGTCGCACCCGATTCTTCTTCAACTTGTGCATCAACGCGGTGTACCTTGTGCTCGCAAGCCCGTCGTACGCCGCTCGCACGAGATCCTCGGGAAGTGCATCATCCCATCTAAAAAATATCTACAAATTGGCGATTGCTATTGTTAGCACTTATTTGAGAAAATAGTATAAATCATAAGGCACATGGTAGTCTTGTTTACCTTCCATTGTCGCCGTATTGGTCTTTATGATGAGGCGGTACCGACTTCCAACAATACCCTTCAGAATCATCCATCGTTTAAAAACTTTTGTCATCCTCCTCCGTGCACAAAAGTGCGAAGGATGCAACTCCCCGTGTTTCATGAACATGCATATCACCTTAACTACTTCTTCAATATTTGACATCCATATTGAAATTGACATATAAAAGTCAAACGCAAACTTACGTATCATTGGCAATCGCGTGATAGGGATCCCCGCACGCGAGGGGCCTCCATCCCCGGCCTCGAGGTGGGCCGGAGGGCCTGTCACCTCCAACTCGCTCTTACGTCTTCCTCTCGGGATGCCGCCGGTGATCTTTGTGGGCCGGGGGTGCAGCCTCGTGGGTAAAGGAGTCATTGACGTCGGAGAAGGTGTGGGGAAGTGTGTAGTAGGCATAGTCCTTGATGACGACGAAGATGGTACGACGACCCCGACGGTATGGAAGGGGAAGGTGACGCTGCGCGGCCGTATCGTGCTCGAGAGACCGAGAAGTCGGAATCGATAATGGAGGTATCGAACCACGACCTCGACCGCCACGACCTCTATGGACCCCTCTCCGTGGCCCGACCACGAGGCCGCTTGGTATTTCGCCGCGATGTCGGTGCCGCACCTATTCCGCCCGGACGATGGCGTCCTAATGGCAAACCTCGACATCCCCTACGACCACGTCCGCCATGATACCTAACAATCCTGCCACGAGTAAAACATCAGAAAAGAAGGGCATACAAAAAGTAGAAATTCAGTCTATATTATTGGACTTAATAAGAACAAAATCCATGCAAATAAAAGTAACTACATTATTGGTCGTTGACGTATCATATACAAACTTTATTCACTATCATCCGTTTCAAATTCACTCTCATGAGTAGAAGGTGATGATTCTTCTTCTGATTCATCTTCACTATAAACTTCATCGCTTGGACCCGCTTCAACAATGAATCGAGTCCCAGTCGGAACATCCAGATTGTTGATATCGGCGTCTGCATCATCGACTACGCACGTGGTGGGCATCCCATCTTGGAAAGCAATCTCTGCCGAGCCCTGGTCATTATCGTCTTTGCTAGTTTCCTCGTCAGCGAATTTTGGTGACAGCAACAAACTGCTAGCCATTCTTGTCGATCGTTCCGCATAGAAGGGTACGAAAGGTAGTAGACTTGAGTGGCTTGCATTGCCAGTACAAATGGCTCGTAGTTGTTATATCGTCGACTTCGATGAACCTCTACCAATTGAAGTGTTGGGTGAGTCCTAACACCATGATTCGGTGTAGGGTCATACCATTCGCACTTAAACAAGACCACACGTTTGAGGCCGGTATACTCAATCTCCACAACCTCTTGCAATACTCCATAATAGTTATGGGAAACATCAGCGTAGTTTGAACCCTTCACCAAAACACCGCTGCTCTGCGTCGATCTATCAACGTCATATGTTGCGGAGTGGAACTTATACCCATTAACAAGGTAACCAGGGTAGACGGTACATGATCGACTAGGACCAACAGAAAGATCAACGAGCGTCTCGTCAACTATAGAATTCCGAGCCTATTCGTCAAAATTAGAGATGCAATATGACACATTAGTTATGGGAGAAACATTTGAATCTATAACGTACAAAAGTAATGCCCTTACATATGTTTGAAACCAAATGGGGAAGTTGTGCTCTAGACTACTATCAACTTGCGACTCCCCCATTGCTTGAGTGATTTCATCGACGAATATCCTAGAAGAAATGAACGTGTAAGTCGGATGTATTTATAATGTATGAACAATGAATGTACTTGCATTAATGAAAGAAAGTGATGGACATACGAACGTAAGGAGCGATCTCTGGACAATTGAGCGGATGTACGAATGAACGGCATTATACTCCCGCTCTGTTAAGTACCGCTCCTTCGACTTGCCCATGGGTCGACCAGGGATAAGTGAAAATCGAGAAATTGCCAACGAAGTTCGGTGTGGGCCCAAGACGCCATCGTCGTTACGTGGCACTTTGTCATGCAACGTAAAGACGTGATCTTCGAAGTAGTAAGAACAAAAGGACGTGACCTCTTCTACCACCAATAAGCATTACACATGGAGCCCTCAACCTTCGCTTTGTTTCGCACATTGTTCTTCAAATGTTTAAGGTACCTATATGAATGTTATAGGAAATGTTGATATAAAACCTATTGAATGGGAAAACAATATCAAGGGCTCAAGATAGTACCTCTCAAATGGATACATCCATCGAAATTGAACGGACCGGCCGACGGGCCTCGTAGGCCAAGTGGATTGGTAGGTGTTCCATAGAGTCAAATAAGCTTGGAGGGAAAATTTTTTCCAACTTGCAAATGATTTTTGGTATTTCGACTCTAAGACCTCCATATCTTGATATCGACACATTTCGCAAGATAGGGACCGGAAAAATAGGCTTAATTCGCTAATTGCAACCCAAACCGGGTTTGGGAGAAGTTCTCTCGAATGCAATTGGTATCAACCGTTGCATGAATATATGACAATCATGGCTCTTCATGCCGAACATTCGCAGCTTTCTTTGGATCTACACATCGACCAAGATTCGATGCGTAACCATCGAAAACGCAACTTTTTAACCCACTCGCACAATTTTTGTCTACTTGATGTATCAAGAGCATAGCACCCAAGGACGTAAGTATTTGTCACCGAATCAATGTGTAGAGAAGGTCGGTGACAATATTCACGAATATCTTGCCTCGATTTTGCATTGTCCTTACTCTTGCCCTAGAGTACACACATAATAGTGTTGAAAATGTTGTCAAAAACATTTTTTTCAATGTGCATGACATCTAAGTTGTGGCGGATCAAGTTTGTCTTCCAATACGGCAAGTCCCAGAATATGCTTTTCTTCCTCCATCCCGAATTCTTAGCTATCCGCCCATTCACAGATTCAGCGCCGATTTCTGTCACCTTCATCAAGCCAAACGATTCAATTTCTGCCAAAATTTCTTCACCAGACCGCAAAGCGGGCGGATCATCAGTTATGACCATTTTGCCTCTAATGAAATTTTTTTGTCTTTCCTTAATGGTGATGATTTCTCCAAGAAACGACGATGACAGTCAAACCACGATGTCTTACCTCCATTTCGCAATTGAAATGCATTTGTATCCTCCATACAATATGGACAAGCGTACTTACCGTGTGTGCTCCAACCGGACAACATGCTATATGCGGGGAAATCACTAACAGTCCATAAAAGGGCAACTCGCATGACAAAATTTGTCTTGGTGGAAACGTCGTATGTAACCACCCCATTGTTCCATAAATCTTGCAACTCTTTCACAAGCGGCTGAAGGAACACGTCGATTTTCTGCTTTGGGCTGGTCGGTCCAGGAACGATAACCGTTAAGAACATAAACTCAGATTTCATGCACATCGACGGTGGAAGGTTGTAAGGAGTCAATATCACGGGCCACGAAGAGTACGATTTCCCGAAAATCCCAAATACTTGAAAACCATCAGTGCACAATCCTAAACGAACATTCCGAACCTCGGCGGCAAAGTCTTTATTGACGTCATTAAAATGTCTCCAAGCAATCGAATCAGAACAGTGTTGCATAACATCTTCAGGCGATGAATGATCTCCATGCCATCGCATATGTTTTGCGGTTGACTCAGATGCATACAATCGTTGCAACCGAGGGCCCAAAGGGAAGTAGTACATTCTTTTGCAAGGGCGGTTTTTTGTGTTCCGACCACGACCTCGTCGATGTGCAACGTATCGTGATTTCCCACAAAATTTACATGACGTCAACTCAGAGTCCACTCCCCAATAAATCATACATTGGTCCTCACAACAATCTATTTTCTCAACAGGTAGACCTAGACCTCGCATTAGTCTTTTAGTGGCATAAAAATTCTCAACCATTGAGTTGTCATTTGGCAAACAATCCTTCATGAGTTTAATGATTTCATTATACCCTCGTTCGAGATATATGATGTTCGACTTGATCGCAAGTAATCTTGCCATTGCCGACAACGTTGTCATGGTTTCGCAACCAGGCCACAATTGTTCCCTACTTGCATCAATCATGTCATATAGTTGGCGTGCTTGGGGGTTTGGTGATTCTTCCATGACATTCCAATTGAAACTTGGACCCGCCACGTTGTGTAGCATCTCGCGGTAAGGTGTCGGATCGTAGCCTCGAACATCGGCATCATCAATATGGCAATCCATTGCGTGAAAATTTTGCGGCCCTTCATCTCCGTTCTCACCATGTTCGTACCAAGCGTGATATCCCCGGACAAATCCATACCTACATAGGTGGTGCTCAACCGTTTCGACGTCCAGTGCGGAACAAGTCGACATTTCTTAAAATTGCACGGACATCTAATCTTTCGTTCACTTTGGTATGTAGGACAATGTTGTTTTGCAAATGATATGAATTCTTTAACCTTCGCCGCGAATTCAATTCGAACATAACCGTTGTCGAGCCGGTTGTACATCCGATCTCTGTTTATAGACGACATTCCTAGTCGAACGTAACCCTTGTCGAGCCGGTTGTCTATTCAAGTAATGAAATAATAATGAGAAAGATGATAAGAAGCCTCCAAAATGGAGAATATTGTAAATCGGAAATGCGATCTACACCATCTAAAGAGAAGAAATTGATAGCTTAGTGAAAGAACGAGGTTCGCACATTAAACTCATGGGTAGAGAATAAATTGACAAAGTTAGGAAGTCATTAATGAGTCATCACAATGTAAAGAGAAGGAATTGATTGAGTTATGTTGTTTATGTAAGAAGCTTGGGCATTATCAAAAGGATTGTTGTAAATGACTCATAATAAACATGTATAACATGTATTATAAGGGTTGGTTAGGTCCTGGACGAGTTTAAGGGTCGCTAACACAAAGGGATAAAATAATTTTTTCAGTTCCTGCGGTTAGCGCTAATTAGCCACGCCATATATTTTTGATCGTTGGAAATCAAGCTTTACATTTGAATTTTTGATTACCTGGATTCCTAACACGGCTATAAACGGTCATATTGGAATTCCTATCATGATAACCAACAACACCTAACTAATCAATCATCCATAGCAAGTGCATGAATATGAAATTACTAACTATAACATCAAACGACAAAGTAATTACCTCAGTACATGATTCTAATGTATTATAATGACTCTCATGACATGCTTTACCGATAAAATAAACATGGAATAACAACCAAATACGGATGACATGCTTTACCGATAAAATAAACATGGAATAACAACCAAATACGGAATCAATATAAATCTTGAATTGCTCAATTAAAAGGTTGAAATGAAATAGTACATATTAATAAACCTAAAAATAGAACAAGCATAACCTCAATAACTATGCATGTAAGAGAAGAAGCGAAACAAAAACTTCTAAACCAAACAAAAGACACAACATTAACTTAATAGATCAAGTGAAGAACACCAACTAATGCACAATCAACCAAGGAACAAATCAAATCACTCAAGAACAGCTTAAAATAAAACCTCATAAAGTAATAACAATTATAAGAACTGAACTCTTAAAATATGTCACCTCGATAAAGAGTTTGTTCCTTCACAGTTCATAAACAATAAGGTAGTACTATAACACGGCCAATTGCCAAGACGAATATACAAAAATAAAATGGATTCCATGACCATAATAGCTAAGACCTTTCAAGAAAATAAATTTTTCATTTAAATCCATTTATTAGACTAGTATAGTGAGCCGCTAAGAAAACCTAGTATACACAATGGTCACCACATTATGTTCATTTCCTATATTTGAACATCAAGGCATATATATGACCGCCTTCCCTAGCAGATATAGCTTCGCTTCAAGTGAAAATCTATAACATATTTCATTCATGAGCATAATATTTGCAATGCTAACAAGTATTACGACTTTAATATTCCCGGATGCCGCATATAATGTACGTAGGAACACCGGACACCCCAAATATTTATTGATAGATGGAAATTTATGAAGTCTCCATGCTTAATTTAAATTGGAAAATCTCTCTAGATAAAATAGCTTCTTGCCTTCAACTCCGATGTTTACTAGAAGATCGAACTATCAAATGAACCATAGCGGAAACTTAAATAATTCTCATGTCACCCGACGGAATATTCCATTAATTTTTTAAATTAGATAAACAAGGGGACTAGAACGCCAACCCGACAGACGCAAATTTTTAGCGAAACGGCCAAGCGATTCAAGATTTTCCTCAAAACCGTCACAAGGTGAATGATCTCTATGAAAGCCGAAGAGCTCTTGATCATGAGTGTTGCCTCGCATTATAAAGAACAATAAAAAACAAATAAGAAATGAAGATTGTAGTAAGACTCCAAAACTACAAATTCCTTGCTAACCGGATCCGAATCGAGACCGAGAGAGCGAGAGATATCGGCGATGAAGGAGACCGGCGCGACGAGACGGAGAGACCGAGAGACGGCGAGACCAGGTAGCACGACCAGACGGAGAAACGGAGACCACCGCAACCGAGACGGCCGAGCGAGCACCGAGAGAGACCAGCTCGCACGACCGGACGGAGAGACGAGACGATCGAACGGGATGGACGTGTGGGGACGAGACGATCGACCGGCGCGACGAGACGGAGAGACCGAGAGACGGCGAGACCAGGTAGCACGACCGACGACGGAGAAAAGGAGACCACCGCGACCGAGACGGCCGAGCGAGCACCGAGAGAGACCAGCTCGCACGACCGGACGGAGAGACGAGACGATCGAACGGGATGGACGTGTGGGGACGAGACGATCGACCGGCGCGACGAGACGGAGAGACGGATTTAGGTTTTGGGGTTTTTTCGTGGGAATGATTTGGGGATTTCGTGTTTTGTTGCGGGGGTGGGGGTGGGGTGCGGGAAGGAGAAGAGGCTTGCCAGGATCGAGAAAATACAAATCTCGAGGAATGATGAACGGCCATAAGAAATGAAGAATTTGGCGGGAATGGTGGCGCCAAATTTCAGAGACGGAATTAAATTCCGTCTCTAATTCCGTCTCTAATTCCGTCTCTGATCCATCTCAAATCCGTCTCTGAAAATTTCCCTGTCTGTTCCGTTGCTAACTGTTACAATTAGAAACGGAATAAGTTCCGTTTCTAATTCCGTTTCTGATTTAGAAACGGAAATAAATTCCGTTTCTAATTCCGTTGCTGATTTGCTATTTTTTTGTAGTGAAATCTATTAATAGTAGTGGTCGAACTCTCTCGTAGTCTTGCCTAGACCATGAGATTAGAGTCTCATGGTTGAAGAACACAAAAATACAAAAGAAAATAAAAGAACAAAGAGGGAGAGAGAGATCAAGGGAGAGAGGAGATGAATAGAAAACCCCCCCTTCTAATTAATTCCGATTTCTTGGTGTATAAGGCTTCCCTAATTGATGCACACTCTCGTCGAGGATTATCTATGTCTAGTGGAATTTGGTCATGGATTTTAATAGGACCGCTTTGTGTGAACATTGGCTTATCTCTTGTTGACATGCCTATCAAAGTTGATCCAATATATTTCTTATCACACGAGAACCCAATTTCTCTACACTGCCTCACACCATAACCGATCCACAAATATATAACTTCAATTCGATCACATCTTCTTATCATTACCATATGACATCACCTTATGTCATCATCGACTTTTCCAACATGTTTATTTCATGCATGATCCAAACATAAATGTTGCATACACACTGCTTGTACACGTAAACTCATGAGTGCGGCGTTCTCAAAACTCCATGGCGGCGTCTTAAATTGATCTTTTTGTTCCAACCGTATGTACGTCACGCTTTAGGGAAGAAAGTGTATGGCATCCTGAAAACATGAATTCATGTTAATAGAATTTCTAACCTGTCTTATCATGCGATTTCGAGCCACTTCATGTCTGTATCTCGTGATGCTCATAAAAGATGAAATGTGCTTCTTGAAGTTTTCTTTCCAACAAGACTAACGGCGAGTCATTCTAACTTTAGATGTGAAAGTTATGCCCTCTGAACTGAACATCTATCAATTAAGCTCAACACACACCTTCGGTCCCAAAAACGCTCAACTCATATAAAATCCCTAAAACTCATAAAACGAGCATTTGTCTATTAAACCATTAACTCCTAATAACCTATACTAAATCATGCTTAAATGAACACTTATCAGCAACACAGTCTGGCTCTCAACATTACTCTAGCTCAATGCATCAGCAACAACATTTGCCTTCCCAAGATGGTACTTAATCGGGAAGTCGTAGTCCTTCAGTAACTCGAACCATCGCCTCTGTCACATGTTCAGATCCCTATGAGTGAATAGATACCTCAAGCTCTAGTGATTTGTGAACAACACGAACCGCTCTCTATAGAGATAGTGCCTCCAGGCCTTCAGTGCGAACACGACTGTTGCAAGCTCCGAGTCGTGCACTGGATAATTCCCCTCGTGGGGTCTCAATCGCCTCGATAAGAAAGCCACTGTAGGTCCATCCTGCATCAAAACATATCCCAGCCCAGTACCAGAAGCATTAGTGTAGACTGAGAAGTCTTTCCCTGCCTTAGGTAAAGCCAACACCAGCGCAAAAGTCAACTTCCTCTTTAACTCCCAAAATGCTTCCTTACACTCCTCATACCACTCGAACTTAACATCTTTCTTGGTCAACCTCGTCATCGGCGCTGCAATCAAAGAGAAATCCTACACTAACCGCCTGTAATAACTTGCAAGACCCAAGAAACTCCTGATGTCAAAACAGACTCAGATGTCCTCCAATCAATAATCGCTCGAATCTTGTCACCATCAACATATATCCCCTGACTACTAATGACATGTCCGAGGAACTTCACCTCACTCAGTCAAAAATCGCACTTGCTGAACTTCAATAATCACTCGAATCTGTGATCCCTTAGTGTCCTCAAAACATCTTTGTGGTGTCTCTCATGCTCCACACGAGGCCTATTGTATATCAAGATATCATCAATGAATACTATAACATACCGATCCAAGAATGGCCTCAGAACTCGATGCATCAAATCCATAAAAATAGCCAGCGCATTAGTCACCCCAAATGGCATGACTGTGAACTCAAACAATCTATAGCGCGTGCTAAAAGTCGTCTTCTCGATATCACTCTCTCGGATCCTCAACTGGTGATAACCAAAACGTAAATCGATCTTCGAGAAAAACTTGGCTCCCGCTAACTGATCAAACAAATCATTAATCCTAGGAAGTGGGTAATGATTTCGTATCGTCACCTGATTCAATTTTCTATAGTCTATACACATTCTCATAGAACCATCCTTCTTAAGAAAAAGGACCGGTGCGCCCCAAAGAGACATACTGGGGTGAATAAGACCCTTCTGCAACAACTCCTCTAACTGGGACCTCAACTCCTCATGCTCGGATGCAGACATCCTATAAGGTTGACTGTATATTGGTTGCGTCCCTAGAATTAACTCAATAATAAACTCAACTGCCCTTGGAGGTGGTAAACCAGGCAAATCATCAGGGAAAACCTCAGGAAACTCACACACTACTAGAACCTCCTCAACTCTAACCACTGGTCTCGGTTCTGGCTCAACTACAGCCATAAATGCCTCCATCTCCTTAGTTGTTGCCAACTACCCTCGGGTAATCGGTAAAGATGTCTTGCTACCAGCAAAAGTAAACACTCGAATCCCTTTCATATCAAATATAACAGTCTTACCGAAACAATTTATATGTGCACAATATGCTGATAACCAATGCATACCCAATAGAGCATCAAACTCTATGTACTCTAGAACTCTGAGGTCAGCCAGTGACTGATGTCCTGCGAATACAATCCTGGCATATCCGGTTAGGGTAAATCTTATCTCCAGCAGTCGTACTAAGGACAAGATGAGGATCTAAAGTCTCAGTTTGTGACTCTAACTATCCTACCATGCGTCCCGCAATAAAAGAAAGTGTACTACCAGAATCAAACATAACATGCATAGGAATTCAACAAATAAACAACATACCCTCAACAAGCTGACGAGTCACGCCTCGGTATGGATGTACAACTGCAGGTGTAGCAGCATAAACCTTCTCTCTGGGCTGATCCATCTGTTGTGGTGGTGTCTGTGTCATTGGGCAGTCTGCATGCACATGCCCAACCTGGTGACATCTCAAACATCGTCGCCTCTCTGCCAACCAGTCTGTGTCACTGCCTGCACCTGAGCCTTATCACGGCCCTAACCTCTCTGTCCTCTGCCACGGCCTCCTCCGTCCTCAGCACGCTGCCGCGGCTGTTCCACAGGTGCAGCAACATGCACCACTTGCCTATCATCACCTCTCTGCTGCTCTGGGCGTCTATCTCGGCGACCCTGATCCTGTCATTCTCTCCATCGATCCTGTTGATCCTGTCTCTGCCTGTCAGAGTGGTCCATTTGTCTATTTGGTATCTAATCAGACCAAGAACCCTGTCTAGACCTATCCGTCAACTCATCTCTATGACGTAAAAAGGTCTCGCGAGCCAAAACCCTGTCATAAATAGCATGTAAAGTCACGGCTCTACACGCGACAATCACACCGCCAATCCTCTCTTCTAGTCCTCGGATAAAGTAATAAATCTGGAGTCTCACGGTGCTCACCACATCCATGGCATATAACATAAGGTACCTAAACCTCTCCATGTACTGCAATACTCACATGGTACCCTGCCTCAGTGCAACAAACTCGTCTCTGAGTCTCAACTATACCTCAGTAGGGATATACTCGTCAAGGAACAACTGACGAAACTCTACCCAAGTCGACGGCTCGGAATGTGTATCCGTATATGTCGTCCACCGAACCGCCACCTGACCTCTCAGATAATACCCAGAAATTTTACCTTATCCGCCTCTGACACCTCTAGTAACTGGTGAAGTCACTAGTGCGTCATCAACCAATGCCCAACAATCTCTGGATCACTGACCCTGGTAAAGAAAATGGGGTTGAACCTCATAAAATCCTTCACCATCTTCGTCGCCTTTGACATCCTATTTCTAGCGGTCAAAGCCACTGCCGCCTGCTCTGTAGTAGTCAGTGCCACAGCAGTCATTTCTGGTGGTGCCACAACAGGCTCGACCCTCTCTACCAATGTCTTTGACCCTGCCGCTGGTGTGGTAACAGCTGACGCTAAGGCTGCCTGTGTGGTAGGTACCGCCAAATCAGTAGTTGGTGCCGTTGTAGCCACTCTCGAGCCTCGTATATACTCCATAAGCTTCGCCATCTATGCCTGCAGTAATAATTGCTGATCAGTAACTCTCTGCACCATAGTCCGCAGATCACCTACCTCCTGCTGAGTAGTTGGTGAAGTAGTAGTATGAGTTTGTCCATCCATCGTAATCTGCACAATCCAACGTGCATCGGATCAGACTCCGTATACGCGTATAATATATTATACAACCAAAACATACACGTATATAAATTCTTGAATCTACCCACCACACATCACTTCCCAACTAAGGCTTTAATCATTCTCTTATGGTTTTCACATCTAAGATTTATTTATTAAATTTTATATTCTTTTATTAATTTCCTTTCTCGAGGTTCCTCAACTTCGCTCTGATACCAAAATGTGATGGCCCCAAATCCATCGGCCACCACGATATGCACCGCGAGACCACATCATTGCCAACTCATCCTTTGACTGTATCCCACGACCACCCAAACTCTACCAACCATCATATAAGATAAGAATGTGCAGAAGAACTCTTAAAACATCATAAAGCATAGTGAAAACAAGTTTATTAATCATAAAACCTAATGTGGAAACCATACCAAAAGATAATCCATGTACATGTCTAAGGTGATCCTCAAAAAATCAAAATATCAACTTCCAAGTTACATACAGATCATGTCTATCTCTCACATACCCAAAATCCAACATAAAATGATAAAATATAAACAAATGTACGAGTAGGGCCAATCATAGTCAATCAATGTAGTCCTCACGCTTGCCCATCCCTCTACTCGTACCAGGATCTACACTCAAGCCATCACAAAAAGGCAGATGATTAGTCCAAAGTAAGTATTCCTAAGGAAATTCACCAAGTAAATACAATAGTAAAGCTGTTGGAATCAAAATACTATAAATAAACATGCGGAACAAAAAAATACAGGCAACTGTGGAAGATCATCGCATGCATAAATATAGTAGTGAAACAAAGTGCGTGCATAATCAAAGTCAAACTAAGCCATACTTCGTGTTATCCGCCAGGCACGGCCCGTGAGGATACCTTGGACGGGTGACCCTGGACCCTCTAGGTGGGTAGCATAAATCCACGGCACACCCACACATGCCTATCATACCCGGGTAGCATATTCACTGGCGCATGCCTAGACATATGATATGGCTTAGTGGACCCTATGCCCCTGCAACGATTAAACACCAGGTGGGAAGTGATCTACACCGTAAAGACACCAGGTAGGAGTAAACTCAACTATTGTAAAGACATCAGGTAATAGTACCCAGCCACCGTAATGCAAATAAAGTAATAAATGAACATGTCTGAATTCAAATAAATCAAGCAGTAGGTACTAAAGTGAATTTCAGTTGGGATACTACACACCTCAAACCGCACTCCAATATCGTCTCTAATCCAATCACACTCCTCCAATGCGTGTACAATTACCTGTCAATCCGACCTAAACCCATAATTCCCCAATAAACCACACATATTCCCAAACCTTGTAACCTCGATACAACACCAAATCATCGATAAAACCATCATATTTATACTCTAAATAGACTATATAAGTACCTAAGACAAACCCCAATTAATGAATTTTTATTTAAAGTTTTAATTTTAAAACTTCCCCAGACACTGCCAATTTCAACCCTTCACGACGTCTTCACGGCGTCTAGATCCCGTTGACACGCCATTACGTTATCTCCTCCCACGGCATCTCCAAAGCATTTTTTCCCCATTTTTCCATATTTCGCCTCTGCCTAAGACGTCACGAGTGGCGTCGTGGCTTCTAAACCCCACAGCGTGCCTGACGGCGTCTTCGGCAGAGAGGGTTGTCTCAAGTTTTTTAACTCCCTCGGTTCGTCGCCACGATACGCACTTGCTCCAACAACTCATTAAACACTCCATAAATCCCACGAAACCAAAACCCCTCGACAACACACATCCAAAATGTAAACCCCAAGTTTTTCGACCAAAACCCTAAAATCACTTGAAAATCAAAACACCCACAACATCAACATCAAAACCACAACCATAACCTCAATTCCAACACCGAACCATATCAACACCCCTACATAGCTGGTGTGCTCAAAATCCACACCGAAAACACTGCCAAAACATCCTGAAATGTAGAAAATGAAAAGATGATCGAAGATATTACCTTAAAATTCATTTCCCATGTGTTCTTGAGCTCCAAATTATCACTCAAATCTCACAAAACCCTCACACCACACCAGATTTTTGGATTTCTCTATGAGGAGAGAGAAAAGTTGATGAGAAAATGATACAAACCACTTATATATATAAGATTGTCATCTTGACACAACTACCCATCTCAAAACAGAATTGGAGGGCTGAGATCAAGTCAAAGGGTCTCCAAATGGTGCCAAAATTGACTTCTCCCTTTGTTTATTGACCCCATTTTGTAGCTACAACCATTCACTCTCGGACGTTCCAATACCCAACTATGGACAGTAAATTGTGCCACTCTAGCACAAGAACGGTACCACCGGTCTCAACATCATTTATTATGAATTATTTAATGAATTTTATCATTTATTATATATGTTTAGACCCCCGGCCTAGTGTACTAATTGTTCTCCACCCGGTACCCATTCCAATGCATTAGTCGCAACGAATCCTGTCACACCAGCTCACTCATCAATGAACAGTATAAACACATATATTGTGATGCAATTTAACTAAATTAGACATATACATCGCTAATACTTAACAAAATGTACATAAAATGGACTGTATACTTAATCCGTTCGTGCTCCGTCCTTGCTGTGGGACCCAAGAACGTCTCCGCTGGCATCCACGTCTGCAACGACGTCATAAATAATAGCAATTATTAATTGGGCTATTACAAAGATACTCCATTGAGTCAAAAAAACTTGGGGGAAAGGTTTTTTTTAACTTACACAATATTCTTGAAATGTTTTCATGCAAAAGTTGTAGATTCGCAACATTTAAATTTCTAACTGTTAAATCTCTAAAGAAAATGCTAAACTCGCTTATTGCAATATAAATGTCCTCATCCAAGAAATCCCGAAATGCAATCACTTGCAATCGTTGCATGAATACATGACAATCGTGACTTTTCATTCCAAACATGTTCAACTTCTTGGAGTCTACACAACGTTCGGTATTAGATGTGTAACCATCAGGAAAACACAATTTCTTAATCCATGAACACAACACAAGTTTTCTCTACTTGTCCAAGGCGTATCGTGCTTTTGGATATTTCTTAGATATTGGATCGTAATGTAGCTCTAGCCGATGAAAAATCTCATTTAAATCATTCCTAGACTTTGCGTTATCTTTCGTGTTCCCTGGCACACTTATAATTGTGTTGAAAATATTGTCCAACACATTTTTCTCTATGTGCATTACATCTAGATTGTGTCTTACAAGGTTCATTTTCCAATACGACAAGTCCCACAATATGCTTCATTTTCTCCACCCACTATTCTTCAAGATTTCACTATTTACAACATCGGATCCTAATTCAGTGACCTTCATCAGCCCTAATGCCTCAATTTCACCCAAGATATCTTCACCTAATTTATGGACCGATGGCTTACTTGTCATAGTTCTATCTTTACGAAAACTAAACTTTTCTTTTCTTTCCTTGGAATATCGCTACAAGAAACACTGGTGATAGTCAAACCAAGTTGCTTTCCCGCCAAACCTCAATTGAAAGCCGTACATGCCATCCATGCAATACAGGCCAGCTGTCCTCTGGTGCATGTTCCATCCCGCCAACATGCTATAGGCTGGGAAGTCCCTTATAGTCCACATAAGTGCAAAGCGCATTTGAAAGTTCGTCTTAGTTGATACATTGTAAGTAGGCACTCCGACATTCTACAAATCTTGTGATCTTTCACTAACGGTTGGAGGAACACGTCAATTTTTATGAGGGATTGGTCAACCCTGGTACAATAACTGTTAAGAACATCACTTCTTTCCTCATACACATCGACGACGGCAAGTTGTATGGGGTTAAAATCACCGGCCATGGGGAGTACGGTTTGTTGGTCATTCTAAAAGGTTGGAACCCATTAGTGAATAACCCAAGTTGAATGTAACAAACTTCCGAGCTGAAGCTAGGGTTCACTTCATTGAAGCGGTTCCATGCAATGGAATCAGAGCAATGTTGCATATGGTCCTCCTTTCGAACGTGTTCTGCGTGCCATCGCATATGTTTCGTTGTAGCTTTCGACGCGAACAAACGTTTTACACGAGGGGCCAATGGAAAGTAAAGCATTGTCTTGTGCGGTCGTTTCTTGGAGTTAAACCTACCTTCACCGTAAAACTTGCAAGACGTAAGATCATAATCGAGCTCCAAATAAAGCATAAATAAGTTGGGACAACAGTCAATTCACTTATATAGGAGACCCAACCAGTGCATTAAACATTTACATTTGTAAAAGCTATCTACCAAACAGTTGTCTTCGGGCAACATGTTCTTACACACCTCCAAGTTTTCATCGAATGCTTGCTCCAAAATGTGGTGATTCTACTTTATCGTCAACAAACGTGTCATTGCTGATATTTTCGTCATCTTCTCGCAACCCGACCAAAGCGGTTGATTCGCTGCGTCAATCATTTCGAATAAAATTTTCGCTCCAGGGTTTGGCTCCTCATCACGATTCCAATCGAAACTAGGTCTCGCGTGGTTATGTATCATTTCGTGATACAACGTCGGATATTCATCCATTGGATCATCATTACATTCATCATCCATATCGTACGATAATTCTTCCTCCCTATGCTTAATCAAACAATAATAATCAGGAAGGAATCTGTAACGGCCCAAATTAATTTAATTGAGTATTAATGTTAATCACGATGATTAACGATTAATTCGGGCATTACGTGGACAACTGGCCAGGTGACTCAGATGTGGGAACCCAGGTTATATTTATGATATTTGTGCATGGTGTGATGCCTAGTATTGCGATGTTGAGTGTATTAATTATTTTTATGTTTATAAATATCGCATGTGTGAATGTTGATATCGGGCAAGGTTACAAGTAGCCGGGGTACGGGACATGGGTTGTTTGGTAGCTGGGAGCTAGTGTAACTCACATATGATTTTTATGAATTATTTGGTGGTCAAGCCTAAGGTGTGTGAACCAAATCAAAGTTATTAATTGAATTCCTAAGGTTGTAGCTAGGAAAATCAGGGTGCATAGGATGATCATCGAGATGCACAATAGGGTAAAATAAGGCAAGTGATATCGTGATAAGGTGTCCAGGAATTGAGTGAGTGACACAAGCTTAACAAGGACCGCTAGATCAGCCTCGAGATGCGAGTGAACGTCAGATTAGAACAAACACCTATAAATACAACTTGATCGGTGGAGGCATGCAAAATCCAACAATTCGAAACATTTTTTTTTTAGAATTCAGAGAGGAAACCTGTGGGGGAGGGTGAATTCGAGCTTTGGAGAGTGAATCTGAGCCTCAAAACATAAATCCAAGGTAATTTATCCCTCCTAAATTTGAAATTTTGATAAAAATGTGGTTTTGTGGGTGTTTGGAAGTAACTCGGAATTGCATGAGGATTTCATCACTGTTTTTGCTGGTATTGTGGTTTGTGAGGTTGGTTTTGATGAATCATGTCAGTTCGAATCGGATTTGTGCACAAAAATGAGTGGTTTGGTGATTTTGAATTTTAGACACATGCATACTTTAATCCTCTGTTTTGAGTGAAAAACTTCTTTAATCGGTGTTTTGGAGAGGAATTTGATGCAGTTGGAGTGTGTGAGTGGTTTCTATGATGATTGGTGAGGTGTTAGGAACCAAAAAACCCAGAATCCATTGTAGGAATTATGGGCAGAGCACACCTAGCACGCTAGGTGATGAACACTAGCACGCTAGGCACGCTGGGGAAGATGAAGATCCTTCGTGCATG
The DNA here is from genome assembly GCA_039657345.1 of Stephania japonica. Taxonomy (NCBI): domain Eukaryota; kingdom Viridiplantae; phylum Streptophyta; class Magnoliopsida; order Ranunculales; family Menispermaceae; genus Stephania; species Stephania japonica. The sequence goes on from CM077559.1 coordinate 43,641,046, forward strand.
AACAATGCACAAAGATCAACTAGTGCGCTAACCACCCTACCTAGCGCGCTAGGTACCAGAACCCCTAAATTCCTAAAAATGAAATCGAGCCTAATTGATAACAAACGACTTAATTAACCAATAAACACCAGAAATAGATCTCAGGACTTCAGGGACTGGGGAACCATAGCTCGGGCATCGAGGAGCTAGGTGGGGCAAATTGACGGGTCCGAGAAGTCGGAGTGCATGTTTACAGGTGCGTAAAACCCTTGAGAATGTTACACTTTAATTCATACATGATTTGTCCATGTAAATGAGTGTTTATTCATTTACTTATTTATCTTTTTGTTTACTTATTTGGTTGCCATGTTTATGCACTATGATCATGTGTTGGTCGATGTTTGATTTGCTCACATGGTCGGAGGTTAATCGAGATGGTCGTGGTACAGAATTGAGCAGGCTAGATTATAGCGCGTGTACTGGGCTCAGCCGGTGAATAGCTACCCAAGTAGCGGGGTGCACATATCCAGTGGGTTGTGATGTGTTTCTAGTCACCGTTAGTAGTTTGGGTGTGGTTTAGGCTTGATGTGCTCAGCTAGAGCATCCGAATCTACAAAATATAATCTAGTTCTGTTAGACTCCGTCACACCTCTATCTAGTTTTAATTGATATTGTCGTTGAACTGGATTTCTTAAATGATGTCTTATTTTCACTGTGTGTGATCGATAGGTTTGTTGTGAATGTTGTTTGCTGCCAGCCATGGGAATATGATTCCAGTTGCTAGGGTCATATTCACATGTCTCGCAAGTTACTGTGGTTTTCATTATTATCTTGTAGACTTCTCTTGGAAATTTACTCACTGGGCTCGTTGCAGTATATGTTGGGCAATTGAGCGCAGATCCTGGTACGAGCAAGAGCAAGGGAAAAGAGGAACTAGGCGACTATCTCTGAGGTCATTGCTGTTGACAGCTTATGTTTTGACTATCTAGTATGTATATTTTGTTTTGATGGGTTTTGGGAACTTTAGAACTTTATCACATGTATATGTATTACTGTTTACTTCGTCTCAGCTATATACATGGTGTTTATTTCCAGGTTTTCCACTACTTAGGTATAATAAATTCTCATAAAATACGCATTAAAGGCTTCCGCTATGATTAACTAACCTACTAGATGTTTAGGAGAATTAAACAATTTAATATAGTAGGATTAGCTAGACGGAGCGTCACTTCACAGAGCTGCTTATGTGGCAGTAGTGATGACGTATATGGTGAGGTGGCTGGTGCTACTGGGCTTGCGGGCAGATAGGGTGGGTCACGGGATGACCTCAGAAATTGGGGTCGTCACATTTTGGTATCAGAGCCTAGGTTTGAGGAGCCTAGGGGATGAAGCGTGGATTATTGTTAACTCTGATACCGTCATAATTTGGTATCAGAGCAAGGTCGATAAGGCCTAGAAATAGATGAGACTAAAGAAAAAGCATAAACTTTAAAACAAAATAGATGTGGAAACCTGAAGATCCTAACTTAGAATCCTAGTTTGGAAGCGGTATAAGTTGAGTAGAGTAAGGACTTATATGTGTGTTATAATTTGGTTGTATATTATATATATACGGACGACGTAATAATTCGACGCATGACTTTCAGTGCAGATCTTGATTGATGGACTACAGGCACCGTAAGGGTCAGGGACTGGTCAGGCAAGGGATCATACTGGAGATGAGGGTATGGATCCTGTGGTTGTAGCGCGACTTGCCCTCACGATAGGCAGTTTGAGCTACTGGACATGATGAGAGCTCAGACAACTACCATAGCAGCCTTCACAGCATCAAGAGACCCGACTGCGGTTGCAATACCGGTAGAGATAGCGGTAGCGCCTACTGAGATTCAGACACCAGTCCAAGCAGTAGCACAAGAGACACCGACTGTTGAAACTACACCAGTAGTGGTACTAGTGAGATAGCGACTTCGACACCTCCACCAACAGTTGCGACTGCTACCATGACTACAACTACTACTACTCCAGAGTATAGGATGGATCCACAGGTGAGGAGACTGAGGGATTTTCTTAAGTTCCAGCCCACATACTTTTATGGTGGTGGAGATCTTGAGGCAGCAGGGGACTGGATTGTATCGAATTAGTGGCTACACAAGGAGCTGAACACAGAGGAAAGGCACAGGGCGAGATTGTCCTGAGCATGCTTTAAGTCTGATGCAACAGTATAGTGAACTAACTACTAGGAGACACATGCCGATCCAACGACTTGGGCTTAGTTTTGAGAGATCTTCTACGATCAGTTTATTCCTATGGAGGTCTGACTGAGGTTGAGAGAGGAGTTCTTATCCCTGAGGCAGGGAAATCATACAATGCTACGGTATATGGACCGATACTGCTATCTTCTGCAGTTCTCTATGTACATCGCTGGTACTGAGCGTCTATAGATTTACTACTTTGTTCGGGGGGAGGAAGTGATTGCGAGCGCCATTGTGTCGTTTGGGGCTCTGACGTTACATGTTATGTTCGAGAAAGCCTTGACTTATGAGATGTTCCTGCTACAGAAGAATGGCATTCTAGTGACCGGATCGGATGGGATAGAGAGTAGTTAGGGTTCACGGCCGAATAGGAGGCCGAAATGGCAGCGTGAGGGATTTGACAGAGATAATAGGAGTGATCACTAGGATAGTAGACCCTGATATGAAGACAGACAGCGGGATCGATAGCACAGAGGTGATGACCGAGATGGCTGGACATATGCAATATCAGCACCACAACAGCAGTACACTCAGGACCAGAGTGGTAGAGATTGGGATCAGCGGGATCGAAGTTGGAATCAAAGATCTAAGGGCCGACAATCTAGAGGAAGTGATAGACGTAGATGTTATAGGTGCGGTCAAAGAGGTCACATCAGAGTGGATTATCGTAAAGCCTCTCCAGCACCAGAGATTCCACAGACAGATGCGAGAGTTCATGTTGTGACACAGCCGGTCAGAGAAATGACTCGACATCATGAGCAAGGTATGTTGTTGTTGTGTTTTCCTATGCATGTGTTGCATATAGATTGATTAGTTCCTTATATTTGTTGCATTTGTGGCAACTTCATGCATTCATTGCATCTAGGTTGATTAGTTCACTTAGACTGGAGCATCCTAGTTGATTCGTTCACTAGGGGATTGTGAAGATTGGTGATTTGCTCACCAAGAATTAGTTGAAGACTAGTTGACTCGTTCACCAGGGCCAGGTCGATGTGTTTCCTTGGAATAGGTTGATTTGTTCCCTAAGAATTTCAGTTGATTCGTTCACTGAGGAGTTAAAGTTGATTAGTTCATCTAGACAACGGGTGTCAGGTTAGACTAGCAGGTAGTTGCGTCCGCTTTGCGACTCCTGAGAATAGGTATTGGTTATCGTAAATTTCGGGGTGAAAATTCTCCTAGTTGGGAAGAATTGTAACGGCCCAAATTAATTTAATTGAGTATTAATGTTAATCACGATGATTAGCGGTTAATTCAGGCGTTACGTCGACAGCTGGGTGACTCAAATGTGGGGACCCAGGTTATATTTATGATATTTGTACATGGTGTAATGCCTATTATTGCGATGTTGAGTGTATTAATTATTTTTATATTTATAAACATCGCATGTGTGAACATTAATATCGAGCAAGGTTACGAGTCGGGTATATGTCTCGAAATGCGTGTCGGGGATCAAGTGCCGAGTATTGAGTAGCTAGGGTATGGGACATGGGTTGTCAGGTAGCTGGGAGCTAGTATGACTCACATATGATTTTTATGAATTATTTGGTGGTCAAGCCTAAGGTGTGTGAACCAAATCAAAGTTATTAATTGAATTCCTAAGGTTATAGCTAGGAAAATCAGGGTGCATAGGATGATCCTCGATATGCACAATAGGGTAAAACAAGGCAAGTGATGTCATAATAAGGTGTCTAGGAATTGAGAGAGTGACACAAGCTTAACAGGGACCGCTAGATCAACCTCGAGATGCGTGTAAACGTCATATTAGAACAAACACCTATAAATACAACTTGATCGGTAGAGGCATGCAAAACCCAACAATTCCAAACATTGTTTTTGAGAATTCATAGAGGAAACTTGTGGGGGAGGGTCAATTCGAGCTTTGGAGAGTGAATCTGAGCCTTAAAACATAGATCCAAGATAATCTATCCCTCCTAAATTTGAAATTTTGATAAAAATATGGTTTTGTGGGTGTTTGGAAGTAACTCGGAATTGCATGAGGATTTCATCACTGTTTTTGCTAGAATTGTGGTTTGTGAGGTTGGTTTTAATGAATCATGTCAATTCAAATCAGATTTGTGCACACAAATGAGTGGTTTGGTGATTTCAAATTTTAGACACATGCACACTTTAATCCTCTGTTTTGAGTGAAAAACTTGTTTAATCGGTGTTTTGGAGAGGAATTTGATGCGGTCGGAGTGTGTGAGTGGTTTCTATGATGATTGGTGAGGTGTTGGGAACAAGAAAAACCCAGAATCCATTGCTAGAATTATGGACAGAGCACACCTAGTGCGCAAGGTCGCTGGGGAAGATGATGATCCTTCATGCATGAACAGTGCACGAAGATCAACTAGCGCGCTAACCACCCTAGCTAGTGCGTTAGGTACCAGAACCCCTAAATTCCTAAAAATGAAATCAAGCCTAATTGATAACAAACTCACTTAATTAACCAATAAACACTAGAAATAGATTTCAGGACTTCAGGGACTGGGGAACCATAGCTCGGGCATCGAGGAGCTAAGTGGGGCGGATTGACGGGTTCGGGAAGTCAGAGTGTGTGTTTACAGGTGCGTAAAACCCTTGAGAATGTTACACTTTAATTCATGCATAGTTTGTCCATGTAAACGAGTGTTTATTCATTTACTTATTTATCGCTTTGTTTACTTATTTGGTTGCCATGTTTATGCACTGTGATCATGTGTTGGTCATTATTTGATTTGCTCACATGGTCGGAGGTTAATCGAGATGGTCGTGGTACGGAATTGAGCAGGCTAGATTGTAGCGCGTGTATTGGGCTCAGCTGGGGAATAGCTACCTGAATAGCAGGGTGCACGTATCCGATGGGTTGTGATGTGTTTCCAGTCACCGTTAGTAGTTCAGGTGTGGTATAGGCTTGATGTGCTCAGTCGAAGCATCCGAATCTACAAAGTATAATCTAGTTTTATTAGACTCAGTCACACCTCTATCTAGTGTTAATTGATATCGTCGTTGAACCGGATTTCTTGAATGATGTCTTATTTTCACTGTGTGTGATCGATAGGTTTTCTGTCAATGTTGTTTGCTGTCAATGTTGTTTACTGCTAGGGTCATATTCACATGTCTCACAGGTTACTGTGGTTTTCATGATTATCGTGTAGACTTCTCTTGGGAATTTACTCACTGTGTTCGTTATTGTATGTGTTGGGCAATTGAGCGCAGATCCTTGTACGAGCAAAAGCAAGGGAAAAAAGGTATTAGGCGACTATCTCTGAGGTCATTGCTTCTGACAACTCGTGTTTTGACTATCTAGTATGTATATTTTGTTTTGATGGGTTTTGGGAACTTTAGAACTTTATCACCTGTATATGGATTACTGTTTACTTCGTCTCAGCTATATACATAGTGTTTATTTCCGGGTTTTTCACTACTTTAGTTTAATAAATTCTCATAAAATACGCATTAAAGGATTCCGTTATGAACCTACTAGATGTTTAGGAGAATTAAACAATTTAATATAGTAGGATTAGCTAGATGGAGCGTCACTTCACAGAGCTGCTGATGTGGCAGTAATGATGACATATCCGGTGACGTGGCAGGTGCTACGGGCTTGCAGGCGGAGAGCTGGGTCACGAGACGACCTCGGAAATTAGGGCCGTCACAGAATCCTTTACTCACTAGATAAAGCTCTACTGTGCTTACATCGAAGTATTTCTCATTGCAACATTTTCGGTATGGACATCGAATTTTCCCTTCGTGTTGAAAATTCGTGCAATGTTGCATGGCAAAATTTATGAACTCCTTCACGCCAACCACAAATTCCAATCGAATATAACTGCCTTGAATGCGGTTGTACATCCAATATCGAGACACAGACATCTTGAAAGACCTAAATAGCCATAGTTAAACAAACCTACACAATAACAAATATACACATTCTTGTCGAATGTTAACCGTGTTTGGTCGAATTTGTTGCATTTGTACATACTTTGCGTAATATTTATTATACATTTTATTCGAATTTTAACCGTAATTAGTCGAATTGGTTACATTTGCACATACTTTGCGTAATATTTATTATACATTTTTAGTCGAATGTTATTTCTATTTAGACAATTTAATTGGTTTCATTTGTACATACTTTCTGTAAAATATATATTTTGTTTACACGAATGTTAGACGAGATTTGATGAACTATGGTAAGTAACTACTATTTTTTGCTTCAAATACATGTTCTTTAGTTTTACTTTATAAGTTTAAGTGCTTTTCTTTTACAATACATTAATAACCTCGTACATATATAATATAGATTATTATAACATATATATAATCTTTTAAGTCTTTTACAAATAAATTAATAGTACAAGTTCTATATATATAGTATAATTCATATATGTCATCAATCTATATAGTATATATATATAATTAAGTTTTTAGGGTTTCAATCTTATTTAAAAGTTTTGGTTTAATCTAATTTTTTTACATAACATATCACATAAGTATTTAACTTTTATATAGAGTATAAAATTAAGCATTGTTACGTAATTCTTGTCAATAACTTACATATTTTTATATTCTTTTTAAAGTGCTTTTAATATAATATATTAGTCGTTTTCAAAAAAAAATAATATATTAGTCCTTTACTTTTTCTCCTAATTGAAATGTAAATTATCTTTTAAATTAGATTTTCTTACTAAAGTGTACACTATTAATTAATATTTTCATTTTACTTTTTTAACAATAATTGTTCTTCAAACTAATTAACATGCTTTATATATATTGTTTTACTTTTTCTCAATCAAATTATATACAAACATCAAAATTAAATAATCAAAATGAAAAATAACGTTACAATCACACATATCACCATAATAAATTCATACAAATATATATTTTCATAAAAAACCTACATATCATCACCATGCATAAAAATTTAAAAATAATTTAAATTTTCACCATAAATATTAATAATTTGATACAAATATATTAATACAATTTCTATTTAATCAATTTTATCCAAACAATATAATTGTAAAGAAAAATATTATTAAAAATACCAATTATCACAAAAAATATTAATTTAAACAAGTTTAATTTATAAATATTATACCACCATGTTCTTAAAAAAATATATTATACTACCATAACAAAATAATCTAAAATTTTATTTTAAACAAATTTTATTCATAAATACTAAAAATAAATCTAAAAAATACCTTTTACACAAATTTTTCCAAAAAAAATTTACATACAACAAATTTTAACATAAAAACCTAAATAATTAAAAAAAAATACATTCAAAATTTTTTAAAAATAATTAAAAAATATACCTACACGGCCCGCGGAATGCGGCACCAATGCAATAGTCAGGTGGTTGGAGGCGACGGATAGGGGGAGGGGGCGTCGAACCCGAGGTAAGGGCGGGGGTTTAGGGTTCGGCTAACAAGGGGTCGAAAGGGGACTGAGGCGAGGCAAATGACAAGGGGGAGGGGGACCCGAGGAGGAGAGAGACCGAGAGAGTGGTCTGAGCCGAGTATGGTGGTCGGAGTTGGGCAGGGGATCGAGATTAAAGGCTTAAGGGTTAGGGCTCGGGCGAAGTATGGTGGCGGTGGTTTAGGGTTCGGCCGGAGAAGGAAAGGGGAGTCGAGAAAGTTAGTCGAAAGGGGGAGTAGAGAGGTGGAGAGGGAGAGGAAGAGTGGGGGAGAAAACTAGTTTCGGGATTTAATCCCGAATTTAGCGACAAGAATAGTCATTTTTATCTATACGTGGGCCTTTGGTATGCTGCCACGTGGCCCCTCTCTTGCCATGTGATTGAGACCAATATCACTTGGGCGGGAGTTTTCCCGCCCAAAAGATAGTGACGAGGCCCCCGTCGCTATTTTCATCAACGAGTCAACGACGGTCCCCATCATTAACCCGTCGGGGAATAACCTGTCGCTGAACACAACCATTTTTTGTAGTGGTTGTACAACCCGTCGCTATAAAGAAATAGCGATGAGGTAGCTCGTCGTTTAATATCGTGTCGTTGTTTTCGCTTAACGACGGGGTCAGAGACTTCCTACGGGACTCCCGTCGCTATACCCCGTTGCTAATTAAAAAAAACCAAAAAAAATTACACCCCTCACCGGAGAGGCAAGGGAAAGGAGCACCGACGAGCATACACCGACCCTCTATGCTCGAAGTCCTCTTCCACCGACACCTCTTCGACTACCCTTGCCTGACCCCGACCCCCTCCTCGCCGGCGCCATATTCCTCCCTTACTACTCCTCCCTTGACGCCCTCCCATTCCTCTTCGGTCCCCGCCCATAACTCATCTCCCCTTCATGGCCTCCCCCTCTTCGACCACCCCACTCATCACCTCCATCGCCCCGACCTCTGGCTCCGCCGCCGCGGGCACAACCACTTCCTTGTCATGGCCCACCCCGCCTAAACTTCTCCTAGTCCCCCATGCCGACCCTCTTATTTGGGGCACCTGATCTTATCTAGACAAAGAGTGAAGCAAGGTGGCAGATCTAGGAAGCAGCGAGGTGTGGCGAACATGAACAGAGAGGCGAGACAGAGAGAGGCGAGTTGGAGAGGGCGGAGGAGGCAGAAAGAGAGATAGGGAGGCGAGAGAGAGAGAGGTCGGTGGAGAGCGAGAGAGGGAGGCGAGTGTGAGAGAGAGGCAAGATAGAGAGTGATGAAGAATAAGTATGGGACATGGGGAGATGGGGGGAGATGGAAAATGGTGACGGGGTGACGAGGGGAGGTTGTCCCCGTCGCCATTTTCCACCATTTTAGCGACGGGGGTGGCCCGTCACTAATCCCCCTCGCCACCCCGTCGTTATTCCCTCACAATCCCTAAAAAAATTAAATTTTTTAAATTCTACAGTACCCCATCTCCTCCCCGTCTTTGCCCCGTCGCAATTATGCGACAGGTTTTACCCCGTCGCCATTTCAACTTTTTTTTGCATTGTAACTTATAAAACCCATAAATTAAAAGACCTACTTTTTTTTGTTAAAACTAAAAGATATACTCTTAGTACTACATTAATTAGTTTTTTCATCAAAAAATTAAAAAATATAAAAAGAAAACTACATTTGAAATTTTGGGGCCTATCTTAGGGTGGGGGCCCGGAGCGATCGCCTGCCTCGTACACCCTAAAAACTGGCCCTGATGATGTCTTTACCATCTCACCTAAGAGAAATATTATATCAAATGATTATCATGTTTGCTTTGCTGTCATTCCATAAAAACTCAGGACTCCAATTCCAGGGTGTAACATTAGTCATGCATGTTCCATTAAATACGTTAAGAGTGATTAATATTTTTTTTAAAGAGACGAAAAATAAAAAAATTATATAAAAAAAAAAAAGAAATTCCATCAAAACAATTAAATGTGCTTAAAGCTCTACCTACGCTCTACAATCACAAGTAAATCATCAATTGCACCTTAAAAATCTCCAAAACATGAAAAATGTTAGAATGACATCATTATCTCATTTGGTGTGCATGCCCTACGTCAAAATCTATAAAATAACATATTCAACACCTCTATTTTAATTTGGCCGCACACAACATTAGCTATTGTATATTGTATTGTGACATTGCATTTCCCTAGAAACAGTCGGATGAAATAACTCCCCCTGCGACGTATAAACGCACTGGCCCGGTTTAGGAACTTGCATCGAAGTGCGCGACACGTATTGGTGTTTATCCCACCTTTCATTCTCATCATGCTAACCATTTGGCTTTTTCGCGACACATCGACGGCAAAGCGGACATGAGCCACGGCGTGCAAGCCACGTGGAAAGACAAGAAGCGTGGAACACGTGGCAGCATGCCATTCGTTTGCCACTCTTCTCCTCGTCGATCTTCTCCATACACACAGCACACGTGTCCGCAATCCACACCGTTGGCATGTTTGCCACCTCAGCATCAAAATTGTAATTCTGTTCCGTCATCGTTCCCGTAGTTAACGATTGCTCATCTGTTGGCACAACGAGCGCGAGATCAAGATCGAAATGCTCATCGAGGTCAATCGGAGTACTCACGATGACCCTCGACATGGCTTCTGCTCTGAGATAGAACTCTCAAAATTGTAAATTACGCAGGCCAAGGATGTCACCAAGGTTTGTGTTTTTATAGGAGGTTTGGAAAGCAAAGCAAAAATAGCTACTATATATATTGAACGTCAAATGGGACGTCAACTACACAAGCCGTGTAATTTTTTTGAAAACTTTAATATGCTGTAGATAGATGTGTGTGCATGTGTGTCTCTGTGTGTGTTTTTAATAACAATGAGTTTTCGGCGCCTCCTTATTTTTGTTTGATTAATTCTATAAGTGTTAGTTCAGCATGCGCCCTAACTTCATATATAACTCTAGAGAAATCAAAGAAATATAATATTTTTACTAATTAAAAGTCAAACTTATAAATTATATATGCCTCAGTGGAGGTTAAATTGCTATTTTTTTACCACATGTAGTTAGATGTGTCTAGTGCGTGAATATATATGCGTGACTCAAGAAAATCTAATAGATAGTAAAAATGTTAATTGCGTGTTGTTGTTGTTCACGCATAGCACAATTCTATGGTATATAGTCCAAGGTTTTTAATCGTGCTCCGTGCCGCCTGATGTTGAATTGAATTAGTGAAAAGATGGGAGCGGCCATGGCTGTTGAGCGGTGACTTTGTTTTTGGACATTTGATCATATTGATCATATTGTCACATGAGGTCAGCATCACAATCATAACGTATTTATGCATTGGATGATAGTGTCTTGCTGGATAAACATTTAACCTTAAATACTTTAGGTTGAACTATATGCGAGTTTGTATTGTATCCAATATTAGTCCACATGAGAAAGAAACATTTTTGTTTCTTTCCTTATAAGATATATTTCACTTACAAGTCTTAGTTAAGTGAATGTGGGTTGGAGGTAAAGACCATGGGTATTCCCCATTGATTTATATATATATTAAATACTTGATATTTAATATGTCTTTGATTAGACCTTGGGGCCGTGGGGCTAATATTAAAATAACTTAGCTAATTCACAACATAATTTTTTTTTAAATTAAGTAATTTCGTAATTACTTATTAGTGTGAACAGTTGTAATTTTTCATGAACTGTTATAATTTTTCATGAACAGTTGTATGTGAACAGGTGTATGTATTCACGTTTTGTGAACAGGTACATGTGACTGTTCACAAGACATTATTTGTCTATATATAGTATGTACGAAATAGAAGAACACATCCAGTTTTTTGTTGAGAGAAATTAAACTGTTGCACAAGAAAGGTTCTTTGATTGGTGTGTAATCAAAGATCAATCCAGTTGTATCCTGGAGGCGAACCTCTTGAAGCATTCATACACCGAATTGGAGGAAAATTCGTCTTAGGACATTGCTATTTAGTGCAAGCCTCTGGTATGATTTAATTTAGTTCTTTGTAAGTGAATTTACGCATGATATATATTATAGTTTAGTGATATGCATATTGTATAATTGTTCCTTCACTTTATTCTTTCTTGTCTGAAAAATGAACAAGATGACCCAAGGATGGGTTGGTGTGATGGTAAGAAGGACGTGACCAAGGGGAATGAACTCGAGTTCAAATTCTTCTCCCACCTTGCATCTTTGGGGAGAGAGAGCAATAATTTCCTCCTAGCTATGAGATTAGTCAGGTTCCACAAAAGTGAGCTTAAATACCTTTAGTTCCACAGATTTTCAAAATATACTAGGTCCAATCTCAAAAAAAAAATTGAACAAGATGGATCTTAACTTCATTTTTTCCATGTTCTAGGATCATTTTCCAACAAATATGTTGTGTACTCGTGACCAAAAAAAACAAAAAAAGATGAGAGCAGCCGTGGGTCAGGCCGCTTAGGAAGGTTCGTGTATTAGTCTACGGTGTGCTTGCATCACCTTTAATAGGGAGGCTTTTTTCAAAGCCCTGTGCTATATGTATTTTTTAAATTATTACTTATATATATTATCATGTATTTTTTAAATGAGTCATTTTTTAAAGATATTACTTAAGGGCAGCGCTATGTGCACCCCACAAAAGTGTAAGGGCAAGCCAATGAAAAAAATAAAAAATTACATAATATTTGGCCCCTTATAAAAGTACCAGCTTACCCTTGACAAACCCAAAAATTTCTCCTAGTCCCCCTCACTCTCTCCCTGTTCCCTCTTATTTGTGCACCCCACACACGAATTCGTCGACCACCGGCAACACCAAAGTGATTTCGAGTCCAAAGGTTGTAAAAAATCGTAGTAATATGGTTTTCTTTATGTTTGATGCACGAAAATGAGTTTTGAAACTGTTTTGAATAGATGGAGTTTGAACAAGTTTGTTTAGTTATTTAGGGCTTGCGCATTTGGCATGATAGTCGCTTCTTGACGATCAAAAATGGAGGATGAGCATGTAGGGGATGATGATGTGCAACATGGAGAGGTAGATTTTTCAATACAATAATGCCTTGGTTTGTCATTTTTTTAAAAAAAATAACTCTGTTTCGCCCTCTGGTTCGGCCTCGCAGGTCCGAACCTTGCATGTATGTTCGGTTATTTAAAACCGAACATGTGATCAATGTATCGGTTATTTAAAACCGAACATACAATTTTATTTTAGGGTTTATCAGCAGAACCAGACCCAATCAATATGGGTTAAACTCTGGTTTGGCCTATCAAAACCGAACCTTATGTGTGTCTTCAGTTATAAATAACCGAACATGGGAACAATGCATCGATTGTATCTAACTGAATGTACACTTTTTATTTCAGTTATTTCGGCTGGTTCGGTCTGTTAGGACCGAACCTTATGAGCATGTTCAGTTATAATAAATTGAACATGTGATCAATGTTTCGTCTGTATCTAACCGAACATACATTTTTTGGTTATTTTGGTCGAACCAGACCCAATCAATATGGGTTTAACTAGTCAAACCTCTATTTCTTTGAGACTTTTTTATTTCAATTTTAGTCGTTACTGAAGTTCCCCACCTGATACTTCGATAGTACTATTTTTTGCAGGACATATTGCATTCTAGTGATTGTATGGACTTTACTAGTGATTTCATCCCGAAAGCACCATTTGGAAGTAGGGATGATACGGTGAATTGGGTACAAAGACAAGGATGTAATAGATAGTTTATTATTGTCACGAAGAATTCAGACGCAGGAGGGGATGGTCATCGGAGGGGAAGGGTGAACATGGCGTGTGAGAGGTTTGGGTCTTACAGGGGTACTATTAAAAGAGTTGGGAAAATGAAAGCTGGTAAGGTTGTGAATATAGTTAAAAAAGGTGACGAGATGGATGACAAAGGTAAGAGGGGGAAATCAAGGAGTAAAACTGGCACCAAAAAGTGTGGGTGCCCATTTGCCATAAATATTAAGGAACGTGAAGACCATTTATGGCATGTGACTGTGGTTTGTGGGCGGCATAACCACGACATTGGGTCTTATATGGAGGGCCATTCATACGCTGGTCGATTAGATCTGAAAGAGCATGTTGTGTTGATTCAAATGACGAAAGGCAACATCAAGCCCCGAAAGATTTTGGACACTTTAAAGAAAAAAGATAAATCGAATGCATCAACCTTGCACACAATATACAATGCAATACAAAAACATAGATTCATTGAAGCTGGAGGGAGATCACAAATGTAACAACTCATGCATTTGTTGGACACACATGGTTATATTTCATGGCATAGAAAAGATGACCAAACAGACGAAGTCACAGACCTGTTTTGGGCTCATCCTAAATCCATAAACTTACTTCGATGTTTCCCATTGGTTTTGATGATGTATTGCACGTACAAAACCAATAGATATCATATGCCATTGCTTGAGATCATTGGTGTGACATCAACCGAGCTCACTTTCTCTGTCGGGTTTGCATTTATATCAAGAGAGACGGAAGAGAACTATATTTGGGCATTGAAGACCCTTGAGAATCTCATGCGCCAAAGATCTCCGCTTTCGTTGGCTTTCTTTCCGCATTGAAGACCCTTAAGATCTCCGCTTTCGTTGGCTTTCTTCCCCTTGGCCTTAGTTACCTTTCTCTTCTTCCACAACATTTTTATGCATCCACCAAGAGAAATCTGTCCCACTTCGAGCATGTCCTTCATTTGGATAAGATACCGAACTTGGCTACTCGTCAAGTGCGGCAAAAAATCCATAGAACGCGTACATGTTTGCATCGTATGTCTAACGATGGTTATAGTGGTGTAGTCCCTATAGAATGGATTTATCACATTGCGAGGGTTGATGAAGTTAGGGGAGATGGTAATTGTGGATACCGTGTTGTTGCAGCTGGTCTTGGACACAAGGAAGATGATGCATGGAAACAAATCCCTAATGATTTGTATTGGGAACTTCATGGGTGCGAAGATCTTTGGCGCATAATCTTTGGTAGTGATCACTACGATACGATTATACTATTTGTGTAGTACTACGAGAAAGAGGACGCTCCATTTCAAAAGTGGATGTCTATGCCTGATATAGGACTCGTCATTGCTACATGTTACAAGGTCTTGGTAGTGTCCCTATCACTGAGTAGTAGTATGACATTCCCTCCACTTAGGGGTACACCACTAGAGTCGATGAGTGACAGGTTATAATTGGGAAGACACACGTTAATGGCAACCATTTTATGAGGGTAAAGTGAACCACTTTATAAATTCCAAGCTGTACTTGTATATTTATTTCTTTTTCTTAAACGACCAATCTATATTTTTCAGGTTTTATTTAATGTGGATGCCCCTTTTCCTCCTTTGTATCTGGGGTGGCAAAGATATTCACAACTGGAGGCGATGGGATGGGTTCAGAACTTAAATATTAAAGAGCCACCGCAATTTGTTAGTACTCAAGTCGGAACTCCAATTACCGTTGACTTAGACCACCTTGACCTCACTTCAAATTGAAGTCCGTTTTTGAAATATTTTTTTGTGTATATTGCATACTTTACTAGCAAGTCTTGAAATGAATGATATCATCATTGATGTATGACACACTTCTATGACACACTTCTATAGTAACATATGATTGAAGTTGTTTTATACGGGCAAAAGTGGATGAAATATTATAATTTTTTGTGTTGAATCGTACTATTTCTTATTTTAAATGAATTATTGATTTGAGTTTTCGTACTCTAACATTTATTTCTTCACGAATGATGTGATGCCGACTCATTTGATGATGTCTTTCCTCCAAAATAACTAATGGTCGGTCACAAATTATCGAACATATTAACAAATTTCGGTAGAGGCAGCCGAACATCTAGAGAATGTAATGACGTTACTATGTAATTTATGAAATGTAAGATACTAGGATCGGGCACCCCTAACCGAACATCAACAAAAAGTTTGGGAACTAGTAACCGAAACTTAGATAGATATTCGGTCATGTTCAACCGACCCTATGTATAGGTATTTTCAACAGTAAGGTTCGGTTATGCAGGCCCGAAACTTCTTTGTTTGTTCAGGCCTGCATAACCGAACCTTCTATGTATGTTCAAACCTGTATAACCGAACACACGTGCATATCAAATATCAAAACAAATCCAAATAATAATGAAGGCAACAAAATATATCATATCAAATTTGAACCAACAAAATGTATACCAAGATTAGTGATTACCATTTACATGCATTCCGGACTAATAACAACCAAAAGAAATTTAATGTATAAAGTCAACATAAGACCAACATTTTAAATTATAATCACACACAAGTAGTCACTCATTTGTTTTGCTCCGCTTCTTCTTATGCTGCAGCTTGCCATGTTCCCTGCGCTTTGATGGATCGGACTCATTTGCATTGGTGTGAGATTGGGACTGCGTGGCATGGCTATCGTGCTCGGACTTCCTTGTTGGCTCGTTTCCACCTGATGTAGCGGTGGCGGATGAAGCAACCCCTTTCCCCGTTAAATGCATAAGTACATCGTCGGCCATCTTAAATGCAGATGCCATGTCAGCTTCACCTGGTGGCAATGATCTCCACTTCAACACTATGTCTACCGTTCGTCTTAGGCGCTATACACAACACAAGGAAAAAAATCATTAAGTTAGATAAACCTATCCTAAGTTCATAGCATAATACAAGACTCCAAAATTATAAAAGAATAATCTATAAATACATCATCAAGTTAAATAAACAACTTACATCGAGCAAGTCATCTCCATCAAGGTTGCCGCCAACGCAGTACTTAGGATTTTCAATAGTTGAGTGTGATATCTTGAGGAACCAAGGCATATATTCTGGTGCAGCTTCACATGCATATGTTGCTCTTTTTCCTCTTGATCTAGCTGACAATACATGATCTTGCCACCTCTCCCACATCTTTGGCTGGAAATTGTACTTGGCAATATAGCTCGCCGCGGACTTGCCTCTTTTCACTCGAGTGGGCTTGTAGGGAGGTCAAGGGATGCGTTGTATGTAGCCCATTTGTCGTAAAAACCTATCAGGCTAATACGGCTCAACAATACTCAAAAACTTAAGGGTCCCGGTATAGAACGCAATTTCAGCATTATCATCGTCCATTCTAATATCCGAATAGGGGTCCCACGTCACCTATGCCAAATAAATCATAAATAATGCACTAAAATCGCATATAATATCAACTTAATATATTCATAAACAACACATAGTACCATTAAACTACATGCATGTCGGCTCCACCTAATATCATTCTATATGTTTTAAATGGTATTCACGATAAAGGAAGCATAACTCATAATAAATCTGTTAAACATAAGTCACATTCAACTCTAATAAAATAAAAATAACTCATAATATGATATGAAAAACCAGTGACATTCATACCTCGACTGGACGAGCCCTGTCAAGTGACTTTCGTAGCCTTTTAACATTGGTTGTATTAAGCCCTTGCTTTTTCTTTGGGACCCACCTAGATACACGCGGAAGGGTATCAAGATATTCTGTGTTCGTGTGTGCTAGGCGAAGGTTGAAATGCTCGTATACCCATCCCTGCAAACATTAGAAAAAATAATAAGGCACTTAAAATAAAAGGATTCATGGATATTACAAAAAAAAGAAATGAACCTCAATCAAGGTGAGATACCCCGCAATCTGACGAGTATCGACTCGAATGGCGCATCCAAGTTGTTGATACAGGTATGCTAGTGCTGCAGCTCCCCATGCATAGGTATTAACCTCATCCAAATTCTCCAACAGCTTAAGAAGTTGGACATGCATCTTTGTCGATGTCTTGTCCACGAATAGAGTGCATCCTTCTCTTTGCTTTTCTTCGTCAGTTGTGGTGTCTCCCCCCATCTTGACTTCAACCAGTTTTTATTCACTTTCATGCCCCTGTGTAGACCAATCGCCATCTTTGCCTCTTTCTTAGACACATCAATGCATCTCGACATCAACTCTATAGCCTCTAACTTTGATAGTGATTGAACTGCAACTGCCTTTCCTACCACAGGAATTTTTAACAGCATGCTCATATCTTCTAGTGTGATCGACATTTCACCAAAAGGGAGGTGAAATGTGTTCGTCTCTGGTTGCCAGCGCTCTACAAATGCAGAGATGAGGGTTTTGTGTCCTTGGTCATATGAGCACTTAGTAAGTGTGCTCAACCCATACCGATGTATGATCCTCTTAAAGCTAGCAGTGTCTGGGTGACACAACTGCAAATTCCACTCCGCCAATTGGGCACCATGATTAATGCATCTAAGCAATGGACATTGCTGCAAATTGAACAAGTGAAGTTAATGAATGAAAAAAACCAATTCAATCAAAAGGGCCATTTCAATAAAAAAAAACTTACAAAAAAACACTAGAAGCCCAATTGGTACCTCATTATTCCATATGGCATCTGCCACATGGTTGTTGAAACTACTTAATATTGTCTGGTCTGAGGGTCTACCCGGACAAGGTCTGGAAAGGTCATATTTTTCTTCTTGCACCATTTTCCGACTTGATCTTTTTGACTTCTCACGAACCTTCCCATGTGACCTCACTTCCACCTCGTCTGAATCCTCTTGTTCTCCCTCTTCATCTTGATCTTCTCCATCTTCTTCTCCCTCCTCTTCTCCCTCTTCATCTGCCTCTTCTTGATCTTCATTTTCACTTTTATCTTCTCCATCTGCTTCTTGTTCCTGCGATTCATCTTGTTCTTCTTCAATGGAGTCAGAAGAAGAAGTTTCGTCGATAGTGACTTGACTTTTATGGAGTTCTATCTCCCTTCCTACAGTGGCAGTGGCGGAGGCATTTACTGCGGATGTCTCATTGTGTACCTCAGCGACATCACTTGCATTCGTAGCACGTGCTAATTCTGCATCCTTGGACTTTCTATACGATGCCGTTTGAGGTCTCCTTCCACGATGGCCACCTCGTAATCCTACCGTGTTACCTGTCTCTTCCCGTGTCATAGGCTTCTTAGAAGGAGCCATCCCTGTGTATGAAGTGACATCAACATCAAAATCCAACAAGAATTTTAAAACCTATTGGTGCGGATAGAATAAATTGAACAAATAATATAGTTTCGGTGTCCTTCAACTGAATCTATATGTTTTGTTCGGCCTCTCACAAATTGATAGGAACACATTATTTCGAGCCTCATCCACCGAACAAATTACTTAGGTTCGGCTCTGCGAGGCCAAACCAGACAACATATAACGAAATCAACAACAAATCGATAACAAATTTCAAATTCTAATAATAAAATACCACTCGTACAACGATTGCATTAGTAAATATCCATTAAAACATCATATGAGAAGAAATTTGCACCTTGTAGTTGATCCGGTTCCTCCAACACACGAACCGCCACCACCCCCTTTCCCCTTCAAAGCACAAATCGCCACCACCCCCTTCCCTTCCGA
The DNA here is from genome assembly GCA_039657345.1 of Stephania japonica. Taxonomy (NCBI): domain Eukaryota; kingdom Viridiplantae; phylum Streptophyta; class Magnoliopsida; order Ranunculales; family Menispermaceae; genus Stephania; species Stephania japonica. The sequence goes on from CM077559.1 coordinate 43,660,091, forward strand.
CGTACGAACCAACAACGACCACGACAACCAAGATTCGTGGAACAATTCTAAGCCTAAATCGCACACAATAGGGCAAGATTTGGAAGATGAAGAAGCAGCTAGGTTTATGGTGTGCCCTCGAAATCGATGGGGTGCACCAACATCAAAATCCAACAAAAATTATAAAACATATTGGTTCGGTTAGAATAAACCGAACAAATAATATAGTTTTGGTGTCCTTCAACCGAATCTATATGTTTTGTTCAGCCTCTCACAAACTGATAGGAACACATTGTTTCGAGCCTCATCCATCGAACAAATTACTTAGGTTCGGCTCTGCGAAGTCGAACCAGACAACATATAACGAAATCAACAACGAATCGATAACAAATTTCAAATTCTAACAATAAAATACCACTCGTACAACAATTACATTGGTAAATATCCATTAAAACATCATATGAGAAGAAATTTGCACCTTGTAGTTGATCCGGTTCCTCCAACACACGAACCGCCACCACCCCCTTTCCCCTCCAAAGCACAAATCGCCACCACCCCCTTCCCTTCCGACGTACGAACCAATAACGACCACGGCAACCAAGATTCGTGGAACAATTCTGAGCCTAAATCGCACACAATAGGGCAAGATTTGGAAGATGAAGAAGCGGCTAGGTTTAGTGGTGTGCCCTCGAAATCGATGGGGTGCCCTCCTTTGAAATCACATACAATGGGGTGCCCTTCTAAATTGGAAAAGGGTATTTAGGGAATTAAAACATCACATTGGGGTGCCCAAATAAAATCATAGAGTGCCCTTAGCTATACCACAATATAGCTATCATTGTATCATATAAATTAAGCCACAAAATATTAAGCAAAAACATTTGAACAAAAATAATTATAATATATCAAATCAAAACCATAAAAACATTAAATGATGAGTTCAACTAAAGTACCTTAAATTTCGAGAGTAATTAAATTGATGTCTACTTATCACAAATATAGCGCAATCATAGAAAAGTGTATCAGCTGTAAACACAAAGAATATAGAACAAAATATAAATTATATATTGTTGGCAAAGAATAAAAATAACACATAAATAATAAATTATGTAAGAATCAAGATACGAAGGAAATTACCTATTTAAGTTGCGTTCTCCTTTTTTTAAAAGAATCAAATTCATCAATTGCCGCATCTATATCGATATTTTGAGCAAATTCTCGCTCAATATGGATAGCCATGGTTTCTGTCAAGAATTCTTCTTTCATCCTATTTCGTAAATTAGTCGTAATATGCTTCATCCTATATGACATAATTGCATTGAAAAATCAAAAGTATTCCAAAAACCCCATTAATTATGCCAAAAAAAAACCCCACATAGCCCCTGGAGCCCAAAAACCAATCTCACCCTTCAAAAAATGCCCCTACCAGTAGGAAAAGAATACAATTCCAGTTGAATTGTCCACGGGGCCATTCCTCATGCATGCATTTCGGGACGATAGTGTTGGATAAAACTTGTGATTAAAGTGTCTCAACAAAAATTGAGTTGAGTCATTTTGAGGCTTTGTGATTTTTTATCAAAAGTTGTTAAGTCATATCCCATATAGCAAGAAAAAAGAAAAAAATAGCCCTAAACCATTGCCAATTGTCATAGCGTCACTGTTTCCACATTAAAGACATACCCCTTAAAAAAAGACATACCCCTTATAAATTAGAATATATAAATATATAAAATAAAAATAAGGAAAATATGAAATTACCATAAAAGGTAATTGGAAATAATTGAAAAGATGATAGGCTTGAGGGGCATTTTGGTAATTTACCAATCTCAACCGCCTCTTCTTCGTTTAAAAATCGAAACGAAGAAGAAGGCCGAGAGATCGTGGGGAGAATGGGGGAAGGAGATGGTGAGAGCTCGGTGATGGCAAGTCGAGGTGTTGAGGCTGAGGTGAGTTGCAGTTGTTGTTGTTGTTGTTAATTATTTGGTTGTGGTTATTGTAGACGTTGTTGCTCGGTTCTTGTTGTTGTGATTGGTCGTGAGGAGCTCGGCCATGGTGGAAGCCATGGCCGAGATTGGAGATGCAAACCGAGTTGGGGTTAGGTTGGGAGCCAACCCCAATCGAAAAAAAAAAACAAAACAAAAAATTCAGAACTGAAATAGAGTAGCGACTGTGCGAGGAAGAAGGTGTTGAACCGGGCCGGTTCGGCCTGGTTCAACCCCAAATAGAAAAAAAAGAAAAAAAGAAAAAAGAGAAAAAAGAAAGAAAAAGAAAATCCAGAAAATAGAAAAAATATGAAAAATAGTATTTTCACCAAATATATAGAAATTGAGAGATTTCTATGGAAAATGAGGAATTTGAAAGTCGGAGGAGACTTTATACCGAGTTATCTCGAAAAATGTGAATTGGTCAAAATAGGTTAGAAACTAGGTCCCGAGATTTCAGATTCGAATGAGACTAATTTAGGAGTATTAATAAATGAATATTAGACTTAAGTTGATGACAATTGGTCTATGTTAGGTAATGAACCAATGTGGAAAGAGGTTGAGAACTCCAGGGAGTCATGCAAGTCGATAAACATAGGAAAGCTCGGGACAGGTAAGTGAGACTCGTACTTTTTATCAATGATAAAATGTAAAGTAGTATTATTAGAGCACGTAGTGTTCAGAACTGGGAATGGGGGCAATGTACTATGATTTGGTTTTGTTTTACATAAACTGTTTTGAAATGAAAAATGAATTTAGAAAGAGGTTTGGCAGGACGGATTGACCTGGGGGTTTATAACTGTGGTGGAGTTGTTTCCCATCACCGCGCCCCCAGTGACTTGAAAATTATCCCAATCAATGTTTTCCATTTGAGTTGGCGGCTCATCAGTCACAAACCAATCAGATTAGCAGTTATTGGTTTAACGATGATGAGGGAGTGCGACTCTATATTTTTATGAGTTTGCGACACATTGACAAGAACTGGTTAGATGCCCAGTGACTGGTTCTTGAAGATGTGTGTGGGCGACTCAATTCAAATATTGAAATTAAAAGTACAAATCATGGGTACATTGCAATAGACCAATGAACTTGCATTTGTTTATGTATTGATTATATTGATTCAAATGGCTCTTTTAAATATGCATTGGTTGCACGTTGTTATATATTATTCTTTGAATATTAATTGATAATTGATGGTTAGTATGAGAGTCACTTACTGAGCATGTAGGAGCTCACCCACATTAACATTTCCAGGTTAGGGACGAACGCTGGAACTCAGGAAATGAGAAGATTAGGAGTCTAATATCTTCCCTGCGATGTAATGTGGTTCTTGTTATTATATTTATTGTATTGGAGTATAATTTTGTAATAGTTGGGTTGGGGTATGAGCTAAACACCGAGGTTTATATTAGTGTTGTATATTTTGAGATTTATCGAAAAAGTTATAAATTTCCGCTACGTTTTATTTTAATTTGTTGTTCGATATTAAAATATACAGGTTATAGTATGGAATAGGGGTTGTTGGCTTTAATTAGGCCCGATCTTGTTTACTGGGGCTTAATTAGAGTTTCAGACTGAATATTCCCTAATCTGGAGTAGGGGATGTGACATGAAGAGTCCAAGTGAGTAAATCCCAAGGAACTTCACTAAGCCATTTACATAAATAAAGTAAAGGAAGCCATAAATACCATTAAAATAAACATTCGGAAAGTAAACAGACAACTGTAAATTGATCATCGCATGCATAAGAAATAGTAAAGCCCAACGCTTGTGTCAAATCCTGGTTAGACTAGCACCATACTCCAAATTCTCCCCAGGTACCCCCAATGAGCGCACTCAAAATAGTTAAATTCCTTATCCTCTCGGTGGCCGGCGTAGACCTATGACGCACCGACACATGTACCATAACGGATCAAATTTAATTCGGGGTTATTTATGACGTATTGCAGACATGGCGGAAAGCGTAGACACTCGTGGGACCCGCAACTAGGCTAAAGTGCACCTGAAGCTAGGCAAATAGTTATTTTGTATTGTTTTATCTAATTTTACGATGTTTATATTAAAATAGGTTAAACGACATCGCGATGTATGTATTTATGTTTCAATTGATGTGTAAGACTGTGTTAAGTATTTGCCTCGATATGCGTGTCGATGCGGGTACCGGGTAGGCTAAAAGATGAAATACTAGGTCGAAGAAAATAATACACACATTAAATGTATTAAATTTGATAAAATAGTAAATTTGGTGGATTTCTAGTGATGTAGGGTCGTGGGCGACACACGTTAAGTCATATGGTAGTGTGCACGCCCAAGTACGCTCGTTGGTGCACACGACAAAATTGTAGGCGCAAAATATAGGCGAATATATATATATGTAATTAAAAAAAATATATATATATATATTAAAATCAAAAATTAAAAATAATTGTAGAATGTCCAAAAAGGGCATTGGGTTATTAAGGATGAGGATAAGAACATAGGGGCATTTTGGTTATTTGACCCCAAAATATTGATGACCACCACCGACACCCCATTTTTCTCACCATTTTCGATCGAAAGGGAGAGGAGAAAGAGAAGAGAAAGAGAGATTGACCGAGGAGGAAGTCGAGCTCGTGTTGACGAGGTCGTTGCAAGGAGTCGAGGTGAGTGTCGGGTTGTTGTTGGGTGTTGCTATTGTTAATGTACGTTGTTGTTGTTGTGATAGTTCGGTGGTGGAGGTGGGGAGGAGCTCGGGAGCTCGGACGAACTGCAAGAGCAGTTCATCCGAGGAGGGAGATGACCCAGGAGACTCATCTCCCCTCCTAACCGATCAACAACCGAAAAGAAAAAAAAATCGAACCAGGGAGCTCCTGGTTCGATTGAGGAAGAAGGGGGGCACAAGTGCGGGCTGCACGTGTGCACCCCCCACCCAAACGGAGCGGGCCTGGTTGCCCAGGCCCGGACGAGTCGAGCCAACCCGGTCCTGGCCAAAGCCGGTCAGGCTGAGGCGACCCAGACCCAGTCGGTTCGGTTGGGCCGAACCGAGTCCAACTGAATCAAACCCGATTCAGCCCAACCCAAAATAAAAAAAAAATAAAAACAGTTTTAAATTTTGAAAAAAAGAAATATGAAAATATAGCTAAAAAATTATAGAAAAGTTCAGAAAAATAATGAAAAATTAGAAAAAGAGTTCATAAATGAGTTTCGAGATTTTCTCGGGATTTTAGTGAGATGTTGTCGAGGGTTTTAACCTCGTAAAATGTAAAATTGACATAATATACTCAATTGAAGCTAACTCAATAACAAATGGTATTAGGTACATTCGAGTAATAATTTTGATTGTTAGGTGTTTATTGGAACTAGACCGAGATTTGGTTTTCGGGACGTGAAATGCGAATTGATGTGTGTAGTATCCCAACTGAAATTACTTGAGTATTTACTTATTTTTGCATTTGAATTCAATTTCTTTCATTTCAATATTCTACTCTGGTTATGTCTATATGGGCGGACGTTGAGTGGGGCTCCCTCCGTTCCATTCCTATATGTATGTCCACTACACCATAACGTGCTACCAGATCAGTCTCAGTGAATATCACGACTCGAGTATCACGTCGCGGCATATGTCGGTGCATCGTAGGTGTAACGCTGGCCATCGAGCGGATCTAAATACTGGCCCTGCTTGAGTGGGGTTCGCCGATAGTATTCTGTGGAAGAGTCTGAATTATGGTGGTAGTCTGACCCTAGGTGCTAGGAACACACTTTGAGCTTTTCCTATTATTTATTCATGCGATGAGTGCAGTTGCCTGTATTTATTTCTGCATGTTTATTTAATAGCTTTATTTAAATTCCAGTATTTACTTTCAGTATTGCTCACTTAATTTCCTTGGGAATACTCACTCTGGACTCGTCATCTGCCTTTTGTGATGGCTTAAGTGCAGATCATAGTACGAGCAAGGGCAAGGGCAAGCTACCAGAATACCGTTGATCCAAGATTGCCTGACTTATACGTTTGTATTATATATATTTTGTTTCATTTTGGGTTTGGGGATTTTGAGATATTTTGAGATACCTTATGTATATTGATCTTTTTGTGACTTCAGAGGTATTTATGGTTATATATGAGTTTTTCACATTAGGTTTATGGTTTGTGTTACACATTTATGGTATCATTATCTGAGTAAATGTGTTAGTAAGGTTTCCATTGTGTGTGAATTTGAGGATTCTATGATGACTTAACATATAATTTGATTTCAATACAACTTAATCAATAAATGGATAAGTAATAAGGTTTAAAAAGATAAAATGGAGGATATAATCTAATGTAGAGCACAACTGTCACTGATAAGACAGACTGTGGGTCCACATTGGCCCCGTGGCGGTCTATTTGGAAAATGGGTCGTTACATGTATGACATGGTAACTCAGGTCGACTATTCACCGAGGACCTTTGGTACACATGTTATGTCCTAGTGTGCCACAAACACACAATAAAATGACTTGGTGGGAATTGCCTCAAATATCCGTATAAATAATAACGACAAATATGATAACTGAAATAACTGAATGAAAGCAATAAATGAAGCAAGTAAATACTTGAGTTAATTTCAATTGGGTTTACAACACACCTCATACCATGCTCTGAATTTCTCTAAAACACTTCCTTCACGCCTCGTATTGCGTTATCGACACCTGGCTATAATCTCCTAAATCTCTGGTGTCTGATTAATTAGTTAATTTTCTCCAAACTTCATAAATTCAAATTCATGTTTATAGGTTAATTCTACCATATTTATTCACATTTTATCCAATAGAGATCCTTGGGATAGGCCCACAATAGGCTGAGCAAAATTTGACAAAACTGTCTAATAGTTATTTTTGACAGTTCCTAGCGCCGCCATGGGTGAAATCCCTCTCCTTGCTAAGCTAGGCATCTTACCGCCCAGCGCGCCATGAGTGACGTCGTAGGGAGTTTACTTCCTACGGCGTCACTGGCGGCAGCCTCCGCTAGTGACCATGTGTTGGGATTTTTTGAAACCTCGGCTTTGTCGTCGTGATCTAAACCCGTTCCGTCCTCTTATTGGTTTCTAAATCACCCATAGGGCACCCTCAAACCACCATTTACATCGACAAATCAACACCCAACAATTTCTCATCGAAAATCCTCGTTAAACATTTCATAACCTAGTGTACTTGTAATTTGCATGCCCGATCCCCCCGTCAACACGCTTTTCAAGGCAAATACTTGTCACACTCTCGCTTAATTTAAAATAATATAAATACACATGCAATGAAAATTAACACAATTGAATATCAAACATTGCAAATATGCAAACATCACACAAAATTGACTATTTACCTAGTTAAGCGTGCCCCTGCCAAACAGTGGCATCCACGAGAATCTGAGTTGGCGTCCACGTATGAAAATAAATAATAACGACATATTAAAATTGGTTTGTTACATATCGAAAGTTATCTAAAAGCATTAGGTAGAAAAAAGATGTTGAAGCGAGAATATGCTAGAAGGTACCGTAATTAAACAACTTAAAATAGAAGTAAAACAATATAACAATGACTTAGTAATGCACTCAGGTACAACCTTGTTGGTTGTAAGTTACGCCACCTCAACCTCGTGTAATAGTTTATTATCACTAGCGAACCTAAGATTACCTTATTGGTCACAAAGACTCTCTCATCTAATCGATGAGTGGGACTAGTACATTATAGTATTATCCTATTGGTCATGAATTACGTCACTTCAACCTCATGCAATAGCTCAGTGTCACTAGTTAGTGGGAATGCCGACTACCCCAGGTCTCATACCCCATGTGTCGCGCATATCCCATTTCAAAGCAGGGATCTTAAGCAAATTCTACTTGACATTAATCAATATTTTTATAAACAGGAAGCTCAACGCAAGGCAACTTGCTTACATAAAAGCACAAATTAATACGAGTAAGCATGCTATTTAGACCATAAACAAGCAAGAAATGAAATAGCACGAGGATTGGAAGCAATCGAATTTAATCAAATAATGAAATGCCATAAATCATCGAGTGAGAAGAAAGATACAAGTCATGGCATCAAGATCATAATGGCTAAATCAATCTGATAGACTATAAAAGAGAATGAAATGAAGACAAGAACCATCAATAGATTTACTTACAATTCACGCAACAATCTCTAGCTCAGAACAACCTCTCCGAAATGTGTACTCAAATCCCCGAAACTCTTTCCTAAGCTCCTGATATGATTTTGTGTTAGTTTATGTGTGTTAGATACCTTTTGTATTGCATAGTTTTAATAATATTGTTTTTGAAATCCTTGTGGCCACAGATGACCCTTGTAGGTACAGGTGTCCCATATGAGTACAGATCTCTAATAGGTATAGACGTCAAATGTCCCTTATAGGTATAAACAACTGTTACGGGCTCAGACACAAATATCTCTTGTGGACAGAACGTCTATTGTCGGCACATACTCTATTCATCATCTTCTCCAGTGGCCCAAATCATGTATGTTACAAGAAAAACTATTTTGTTGTTCAAGAAAGTATAACTTTCAAAAATCCATAACTTACTCATTTTAAAACTGATTTTCAAAATTCCATATAGTAGATTGAGTTGAATCTCGCAAGGATTTCAAATCTTTGGTTTATTTTCAAAAATAAAGACTCATAAAAATTAGAATTTTAGAAAACCCAAATCATGAGAAAACTCCATTTTTGCTCAAAACTTGTAAACATGAAATAAGTAGTTGGGATTTCAAATTTGTGATCTACTATGATCATAAACAACTAAAAGAGATTTTAAATTCGTTTTAACACAAAAACCCCTTGAATCCATGCCCTTACTTCATTTAAATTGAACAAAAAAAAGATATGAACACTCACCTAAAGTTGTTCTTCAACTCCTCAATTGTGAATTCTTCAAATAAAGCTTAGATTCTTCAATGGTGTCTTTCAAATCAAGGATTTTCAGCATGCAAGCCTAATTTCTTTTTATTTCATGCATAAATGTGCTTATGAACGAAATAGCATATTTATAGGTCCATCCTTTTTTCTTACATCAATACCCTTCATCACTTGGTTAGTTGAACATCTTAGGATTAATCAATGTTCTTTAGTGTGACAGCCCCAGTTTTCAAACCTTAAACTGTCCCCGCCCGGCCTAGTCTTACGTGAAGCTCCAAGGCCATCCCGATGAATCACGCAAGGTTAGTTAGCCTTTCCTTACCAATTAGAATTCCTTTGCTAGTTTATATCAATGATTAATGAGTTATCATCAAAATAGCGGAACCAAAAGCTCAAACTAATCAAACAATTAGAACCATATTAAAAATAAGACATCCTAGAGTGGTGAAAACCCCGCATATGTATATCATTATAAATGATCAGTCAGAGGAGAACATCTTATTGATATACATGCCCAAAATCTCTCACATAACCCCAAACTCATGTTTTAAAACGTTATATATATACAATAATACAAAAATAAATCACCTACTCAATCAAGAGGAAAGACGTGTTTTAGTATCCTCAAAGCAAATCTCTAAGCTCCAAAGCCTTACCCTTGCTGGACTGTGGATCTGCACTCCGTCAAACACAAGAATGACGAGCCCAGGTAAGTGATGCCAAGTAGAACAATAATGTTTCATTTCGAAATAAACAAACATCAGTCCACATTCATGCTGATAGAAAGAAAGAAATAAGGAACGCATGAACATATAAGCCTGTAAATAGATCAATCGAAAAGTGAGTGTCCAAATTACAAAATATAATAGCAAGGAGTCCCGACAACAGTCGTTGAGTTGAGATAAAACCTACAAGATTCGAGTTCAGGATGAGAACACAACCTACCAGCCATAACCCTTGCGACTATGAGATATCCATAGACCCGGATAAGAGTCCCCAGCGTACACTCAATTGGGAGATATCAACAGCGTCTAGATAAGAGCTTACATCGTAGGTAAAAGTAATCATAACTCCATTGCCAGTGGACCACTCAACCAATAGATATTCTAAAAGATATAATGATAAACAGAACAATAACAACAAATTAAAGCTTAAGAAATAATTGTAAAAGTTCTCACTGGTTTACTTACCTGTAATCCAACTAATATAAACTTAATGGAACCCCAACACGTCTCCTAAGACCTCCCGTGTCTCATCAATGTTCAAAATCCCTAATATACATTTAAATTGAAATTCCCATTAATTACCCTCATTCTATCCAATTTTCCATAATTTTATTCGTTCACACAATTTGGGTCAATTACCCAGGTATTAGGTCGTATTTAGACCCATTGGGATACCCGAGAAATCCCCAAGAGTTTCCAAAACTTTTATAAAATTTTGCCCCAGTAAATAGTGTCACACCGTCGGGACGCCGTGGCGTCTCTAAGCTTGGGCGGCATCTCCACGGCGTGAGAAATGAAGCTTACTGCCCAACACGTTGTGGGTGACATCGTGACCTCATTGGTCGTAGAGCGTCCTCACGGCGTGGGCCCCTGAAGCCCATGCCTAAGACACCGTGAGTTGGAATGCTCACGACATCTGATCCAGAATGCCTCTGTAATAGGGTTTTTAACACCCCAACTCGCGTCGCCGTGCTTCGAGCTTATTCGAACTTCGACAAATCCTTCGATACAACACCCAACCTCTTTTGACTCGTGCCAAAACCCGACTAAACTATCGATTCCCGAAAATCATTCAAAATTTCTCCAAAAATCCCTAAAAAGCAAAAACACCTTCAAATTTCAAAATCACTTCACAAATCATGTTTTGATTATCCATTTGATCACCAATCCAACAAAGCAAATCATAAAAACTGATTTCCCCAATTCGCTATCCAAAATTATCATGATGAAAACACACAACATTATCGCCAAAACATAGATATACTCGTGGAGAACTGAAATCTCACCTTAATTTTCGAATTTGAGCATTCCTTTAGCGTCGAATTGTGTTGAAACCCCCAGAATTCCATTTGTTCTCATGTTGAATTGGTGATGAGAGAGAAATGAAAGATATATGAGAGAGAAAACGTAGTGATAGGGTTTATATACCCCCTCAATCCACTTCCACACACGGATCTCGAGGCACATCCTTACGCCTTTACTCATCCCATCTAACAATCTTAACACAGCTAGGTGACTCACCACGACACTTAACCGTTTCCTCACACAATACTCTAATTTCAAGACCCGTTCCTACCACAACTCGCTCGTCGTGTCATCCCAAACGTAACACTGTATCAAACGTGTTTTACAACTTTTATTTATTATTTATTTTTGTATTTTGTCAGTGTTTTTAATTCATTTAAGTCCCACGGACTACTAATTACCCGACCAGTGTTCACTCGAAAACTCATTATTTCACAAAACGCTCAAGCTAAACCATTCCACGTACCAACGCTCACAATCAAACGTCATCGCACGTTTGGGACATTGGAATTAAACATTTGGGTAATACAATATAATACAAAACACCCAACACAAATAACATACCCTAGTGTCGACGACCGAAAATAGGACGATTGTATCATGGCAAATGAGCCCACGTACGACCTAAATTGACACGTGGCACAAGTTAGAATTTAGGGTCGTTACAGTCTTCCCAACTAATTGAAATTTCATCCTCGAAATTAAAACGAACTAATGGAAAGATTTACCGAATCAGAAGAGGTTGGGAAAGTACTCGCGCATATAGGACTCAAGCTCCCACGTCAGCTACTCATCACCGTGATGTTGCCACTGGACTAGGACTGACAAGATTTCCTTGTTCCAGAATCTTCACCTTCCTGTCCAGTATCTGAATAGGTTGCTCGTCATAGGTGATGTCCTCCCTCAAGTCTATCTGGCTCAGGTCCATCATCGGTCGCCTGCCCTCTCTCGACCTATCAAGTCTGAGCATAGAGATGTGAAACATAGGGTGAACTTTAGATAACTGAGGTGGAAACTCCAGCTCATACGCGACTATACCTATTCGCTTCCCAACTCTGAATGAACCAATAAGTCTCGGCGCAAGCTTCCCTCTGATCCTGAACATCTTGTGACCCTTTATCGGAGACACCTTCAAGTATACGTAGTCCCCGACCTTATACTCTAACTCCTCGTGATACAAGTCATAATATCTCTTCTGTCTCTTTTGTGCACCTTTCAGCCTTAATCTGATCAAGCGTATCTTCTCTGTGTGATCCACAACAATATCTGGCCCAATAGCTGCCACATCCTCTAGCTCTTCCCAGTAAGATGGAGATCTGCATGGCCTCCTGTACAATGCCTCGAACGGTGCCATAACAATACTGACCTAATAACTATTTTTGTAGGCAAACTCACATGAATGAAGATACTCCTCTCATGAACCCATGCACTCCAACACATACATCCTCAACATATCCTTGAGTATTTGTATCAGACGCTCTGACTGTCCATCAATCTGTGGATGATAGGCGGTGTTGAGATCCAACCGTGTGCCGAATTGTGCCTGCATACTCTGCCAAATCTGTGACGTGAATTGTGGCCCTCTGTCAGACACAATCGATAAAGGTACACCGTGCAGTCGAACTATCTCACACTCGTACAACAAAGCCAACTTATCCACCTGATGTGTTATCGAAACTGGTAAAAAGTGTGTAGACTTCATCAACCTATCCGCAATCACCCAGATGCTATCATGATCGCGCAGAGATCGAGGTAACCCACTGACAAAATCCATAACTATATGCTCTTACTTCCACCAAGGAACAGGAAGTGATTGTAATAAATCGCTAAGTCTGTGATGTTCAGCCTTAACTCGCTGACAAATCTCACACCCTCGAACGTAATAAAAAACAACGGTCTTCAACCCCGACCACCAAAATAGACAACGCACATCAGCATACATCTTAGTCCTGCCCGGATGAACCGTAAAATGCAAGCGGTGTGCCTCATGAAGTATCTCATCGCGTAGCTCAGTTACAATGAAATCCACAGTCACTTTCTAAACCTCAAGCACGAGTCTATCGACTGACTCCAATCTAGATTATCTGAACTCTGAACGAACTCCAAAAATTTACCATGCTGCTCGTCAACCCACTGACCTTCTAGTACATTTTGAATAGAGACAGTCTGAATCCTAAACTGACCACAAATCAATACTCCAGTGTTGGTTAGAATATCAACTGAAAACAACCACTTGAGTGCCTCGAGCAAACTATACTCATGTGTCATGTGGCAAGTAACAACCTCTTAGTTTGACCCTCTATGGCTCAACGCATCTGCAACCACATTAGCCTTTCCCGGATGGTACTCCAAAGAGAAATCATAATCATTGAGGGACTCCAACCAACGTCTCTATCTCATATTCAGATCCTTCTGAGTAAACAGATACTTCAAACTCTTATAGACGGTAAACAACATAAACCTCTCTTCGTAGAGGTAGTGGCGTCAAATCTTTAGTGAAAACACTACTGCCGCCAACTCCAAGTCATGCGTAGGGTAGTTCTTCTCATGAAACTTCAGTTGTCGCAACGCGTAGGTAATCATTCTACTGTCCTGCATAAAAAACACAGCCTAAATCGACCTTCGAAGCATCAGTGTTTACCTCAAAACCCTTCCTTGACTCAGGCAATACTAATACTGGCGCAGTAGTCAAACGTTCCTTCAAAGCCTAAAACGCTTGTTCACACTGTCAGTACACTGAAATCTGACGTCCTTCTTTGTCAACTGCATCATAGGCACCACAATCTTCAAGAAGTCACTACAAATTGCCTGTAATATCCTGCCAAGCCAAGGAGACTGTGAATATTTGACACTGATCTCGGTGTAGGCCAATCAATCACTGCTCTGACCTTAGCGGGGTCTATTGACACTTCGCCTACTCCAACAATGTGTCCTAGAAATTCGATCTTCACAAGTCAAAAATCACACTTACTGAACTTGGCGAATAACCTGTGCTCTTTCAGAATCTGCAACACTAATCTGATATGCTCCTTGTAATCCTCACGAGTCCTGGAATAGATCAAGATATCATCGATGAATACGATGACAAAGCTCCAGATATTGCCTCAACAATCGATGCATCAGATCCATAAACATCGCAGGTGTATTAGTCAGCCCAAAAGGCATGACTGTGAACTGATGATGCCCATATCGAGTGCAAAACATTGTCTTCTCCCTATCTTCCTCTCTAATCCTCAGTTGATGGTACCCAGATCTCAAGTCTATCTTTGAGAACCACCGTGCTCCCGTCAGCTGATCAAACAAGTCATCGATGCTTGAAAGTGGATACTTGTTCTTTACTGTCACCCTATTCAACTGCCGATAGTCGATACCGTCCTTCTTCTTGACAAATAGAACTGGCGTTCCCCAGGGTGACATGTTCGGGTAGATAAATCCTAACTCTAGTAACTCATCTAACTGACTCCTCAGCTCCTCTAGCTCTCTCGAAACCATCCCGTATAGCGGGATCGAAATAGGTTTGGTCCTCAGGACCAAGTCAATAATAAAGTCGATCTCTCTAGGCGGTGGTAACCTTAGTAACTCTACTGGAAAGACGTCAGGAATCTCTCATGCCACTGATACCTCCTCCAACCTAGTCACAACTCGCTTTGTCGTAATCAATACACTAGAAAACGTCTCAATATCTACACTAGTGGCGACTCTACCTCTAGTGATAGGCAAACTAGTTGAAGTCCCCTGAAAACTAAACTCTGGATGCTCTGGAATCTAAAATATGACCCTCTTATTGAAGCGGTGGATCTGTACATGATATGCACCCAACCAATCCATGCTCAGTAATGCATCAAACTCGAGGAACTCCAACACTCTCAGGTCCACTGGCATGACATGACCCTCTATCTCTACCGAACAATCAACACACAACAAGTTTGGGTAAATGTTGTCCTAGCAGCTGTGCTAAGGATCAAGGGTCTCTCTAGTCTAATAGGTCTCAAACCCAAATCATCAACCATACGACCCGAAATAAAAGATACGGTAGAGCCTGAATCAAACATAACATGCATGAAATGACTGCATATAAAAATTGTACCATCAATAAGACTACGGCTGGCAGCTGGATCAAGTGTAGCAACCGCGTGAACCTACTCCCGGCTCTATTGTTGTTGTTGTCCTCGCCCTAGTCATGGACTTGCGCTGACAAAATGACCCAACTGACCATACTCCTAACAGCCTCTCTGAGATCCTAACCCAGACTGGGTTCACTGTCCCTGTCCTTGTCCCTATACCTGACTTGACCTCTGTCCCTGTCTTTGCACCTGATTGGAACTCTGACCTTGTCTCTGGCCACTGCCTCTACCATCAGCCTCTGAAAATAATGATAGTGAGGACCTGACTGCGCTGGCTGCTAAGGTGAACTAATGTAACTCCGCGATGGAGCAACTGGTACTATCGTTGTAGTAGGTGGAGACGCAACAGATGCTACGCTATGCGCTCATAACCCTGCCTCCACTGTCTAGCTCTCTTCCTCCTCCTATCTCCTTTAAACCCTCCAATTGAAGGTGAAGGTGCTGATGACACTGCCTGTGCCCTGGTGCGTGTGCTCCTAAAGCTCTCGCTAGCCATAACCCTCTCTTAGGCATCCTATAATGTGCTTGTGACGACCCTAAAATTCTAACTCGTGCCACGTGACATTTCAGGGTCGTATTGTGGGCCCAACTAGCCGTGGTGTACTTGTTTCAGTCCTCGGGAGTTAACACCGAGGTATGTTATGTTTGTTTGGTGATTTGTATTATTTATTTATTCCCGAACATTAAATTCAATATCCCAAATGTGTGAAGACGTGGTGAGTGTGTGTTGGTACCGTTGAACGAGTTCGGTACGAAATAACGCGTTAAACGGGTATTTGAGAGTCTGGGAGACGAAAATGGAATAAAACACTGATAAGTACTAATGAAAATAATTAACGGAATTAAATAATAAATTATGGGTGCTGAGTGATACGTGAGGCCGTGGGCGACACGTGTGGGTCGAATGGTAGTGCGCACGCCCGAGTCAACTCGTTGGCGCGCACAACGAAATTGTAGGCATGAAATTACAATTATATATATGTGTGTATATAAATATAAATAAAAAGAAAATGTGAAATGACCACAAGGAGTATTAAGTTGGTAAAGAAGTGGATAAGAATTGGAGGGGCAAAATGGTCATTTGACCCAAAATTTGATCAAAGACACCACCACACATCATTTTCTCATAAATTGACCGTGAGAGAGGAGAAGAAGAGTGAGAGAAAGGAGATCAAAGAGAGAGAGAGAGAGAGAGAGAGAGAGAGAGATCGGTCAAGTGAGGGTGTGGAGATTTTTGAAATTGTTGAAGTGAGATTGAGGTGTGGGTTTTCGAAATCGAAGGAAGGTTGAGCATCGTATTGGTATGTTTCATTTTCTCTCCTCTTTTGTTTATTAATTTCGAAATTTTCGGGTTGAGGATGAAGATGTTGATGTTGTTGTTGTTTGTTGAAAAGAGAAAGAGAAAAAGAAAATAAAAAAATAAGAAAAAGAATGGGGGCAGAGACAAACAAGTTGGTTCGTCTCTGTAAGAAAAAAAATTTTTTTGGAGAAGATGAAGTGGTGGGCCGGGTCATGGTGACCCGGACCCGATCGGGCCCGACCCGGGAGGGTCGGCCCTGGTCTGACCCAGTTGGGGTGGACCGGGTCGGACCCGACCCGGGGACCCACCTATTATTAAAATAATAATTTATTTATTTATTTATAATAAATTAATTAATTAAATATGTTTTATTTTATTTTTTGAAATAAATATTGGAAAAATCAGGAAAAATTCAAAACAATAGGAAAAAAATATAAAAAATTATATTTCAATCAAATAAATAGAAATTTGGGAATTTTTCTTTATGAAAAATGAAGAATTTGAGATTTGCAACGAGACTTTTGTCAGGGTTTTTGTCCCATAAAATGTGAAATTGTTAAAAATAGCCAGAAAAATATTGAAAAATATTTTTCTAAATTGTTTGAAAATATGAGGTTTCGCTCGGATATCCTAATGGGTTTGAATGGAACCCAATACCGGATAAGCAACCCAAATTGCGCAAAGGAACAATAATTTAGAAAATTTTTGAAAATGAGTTAAACTTGAGAAAAATTGAGGAATACTTGGAATAATTAGGGAAAATTAACGAAAATTGGTCAGAATAATTGTCAGGTGATGAGTGGAGTGTTGGTAACTAATTGGGGAACGTGTAGAGCTACGCGAGGGCTTTTTAGTGGAATTTGCAGAGTACCTACTGAAGACAACGTTGCGGATCCATTGACAAAGGCTCTTCTACAAGCGAAACATGATGGTCATGTTAGATCATTAGGCATTAGATGCATGAATGATTAGCACTAGAGCAAGTGGGAGATGTTGGGAAATGTGCCCTAAGTCAATCCATTAACAGTCTTTATGAACACATTTTAGTTAATAAAATAGAGGATTTCATTTGCTATTTATTATAATTGATTTGCATGTTTACATTATAATAAGATTCATGGGTATTTACAGAAATATCCTAAATGTCCCTAGTCGATTATTATACTGGGAACTATAATGAATTAAGACTAGTGTGAATCTTGATTGATGATCATACGTATAGGAATACGAATCAAGATCATGAGTACTTGTTAGGGAACAAAGTACTGGACCGACCCGCTATGAGAACATCACATGGATTAAGTCATAGTTGTTTCTCATGATAGGTATATTTTTCAGTCCTCTAACTTGAGATTATCAGAGACTTCAACATTAGGAATACAGTGATTTGACGCAATCAAATGTTGTCTTTAACCGGACGATTATAAAGGTTGTGATTGTTTACTGTGTGAATAATGTGGTGAAGTTGTGTAATCGAGATAGAATTTGTCCCTCTCATATAAAGAGAGATATCCAGTGGATCCCTCGATGTGTTAGACTGTTAAAAGGCCTAGTCTAAGTGAATTGATATTGATCAATGTCACTTAGATGTTTTCAGTCTACCTGAAAATCGAGACTAGTACGATTGAACATGTTGGATGACAATTCCATGCCTTATGTTTGATCAAAAGGATATCATGTGACAAAAGGATGTTATATACACTATTGATTAGGTTGTATCGATTTGATATTCGTACAACTTGAGTAGTCATAATGTCTTGGTAGAGGCCGCTTATGACTTGTATACCAAAATGTGTTTTGGTACACTGCCAACATTGTATGAGCCTATTGGGTCGCACACTAAGAATGGTTTTATGAGATTTTAAGATGGTTCAGAAAAATGAATTTTATATGATAAAATTCATGACAGAAACGTCCTTGTAGTGTATTACACTTATACTTCTTTAAGTAGGGGTATATGTGTAATTTACTTAACCGTCTATATACAAGGGTTGTATAAATAGACGCTTTGAGTTAGAATACAAGTACGAAAGATTTAAAAAGGGCTAAAACTCTATTTTCATTTTAAGAAACAACTTAGTTTTGGTATGCTCCGGATTGTTTTGGAGAGAAATAAAAAGGTTTGTATTCTCTCGAAGCTAGCACTTCAAATCTCGGCCGCCGTTCGTGTGTGGACTGCTAATAGAGGGCGTTCATTGTTGGCAACACCTTAGAGATCGATTAACCTTTAGAAAGATACATTGCGAGTGAGGTATGATTAAGTTTTCATAGTATAAACGTGTTTTAATGGAATCAGATTCACATCCTATTGGGGTTTTTCTCAAAATAGTTTTGAAATCTCCGCTGTGCATGAACCCCAAAACCCAACAGTGGTATCAGAGCCTTCGAGTTTGATTCCATTAAACTCATTGCATGTTTTCTTATGATATATGATTGAAAAGATGTTAATAGTTGATGTATATGTGATATACATAAGTTTTCTGTGAAATTTATTATTATGTTTTGTGTATATGATACATATATTCATGATTTAATTGAAATTAGTTTCGTCCATGCTAGTAACCATGTTAGGATTAATTTGAATAATTTTAATAAATTGAGTTTCGTGTTCTATTATCCATGACACCATTAGGTTCGATTGGGATAGTAGTTCATGATTCAATTACATGTTTGTGATCATTTGGATGAAGATCGAAATTGCAAATAATTAATTTTTGAAATTATTTATTTATCTTGTTATATTTATTTTGTTATGAAGTTTCTATTTGATAAAGATAGATAACAATTAGATTAGGAGATATATGCAAAATCGGTTTAATTATCCATATTGGATAGGAGATAAATATGGAGAAGTTTGTTATTTCTGATATGCTAGGATTCAAATATCTAAAGTCCTAATTGGATTAGGATAAGATGATTAGTTAGATAAGGGCCTGAGTTAATTAAAACGTTTTAATTGACTTAATTTTGGATAAATTAAGGGGTAAATTTGGTATAGTAAGATCAGCGAAAAATATAATTTTTTATAGTGAATTTCAATTTTCGGAATTGAGATTTGTCTTCTAAAAAAAAAAAAAAAACGGGCGCGCCCCGTACTACGTCCCGTCCATTGACCGGTCAACGGAACCACCGCCCGATGACCGGCCAGCGGGACCGCCGTCTAACTAATCCTACCGCACGAAAATTCTTCTATTAGTGAATAGCATAAAAATTTTCTAAATTGTTTAGTGGTTCTACAAATCAATAAAATATATGATATTTCATTGTTTACTTAAAAATCACTAAAACTGAATAAAATCCCTCTATTAAATCTTAAGTCTTGTGCCATCCAATTTTAAACACTTATCAAGGCCTCGATCGCACTAATATAGTTTCAGCCATAGTTGGGTGTATTGTGTTATCTTGGTGAGATAAGTTGGGTAAGAGTTACCTAAATGTTTAAATTGGTCCGACTTAATAAAGCTATCAAAATAGTTTTGGACTTTAGGCATATGATGAGATAAAAACATGCTAAGACATAAGATGTTCTGTATCTCATAAAAGTATCTAAAATTACATAAGATGTAATTGGTAACTCATACCTACCTAAATAATCTAGTTACTCGTGTTTCATGCCATAGCTGTCATAGAATTAGGTGAAATATGGATTTAGTACCCTAAATAAACAGTATGTTTTAGGAGGATTGTTAATTTAGTGGGAGTCTATTCCTCTATACTAAAATAAACTTTGCATAATCTTTATTGTAGATCCATGGCCTCTTCAAGTAACAATAATCCCCTGTCACTGCGATCTATCCTTGAGAAGGATAAGCTATCTGGGACTAACTTTCTTGATTGGTTCAGAAACTTGAGAATCGTTCTCAAGCATGAATGCAAGTTGTATATTCTGGATGCTCCGATCCCTGAGGACCCACCAGCCAATGCTACGAAAGTTGTGAAGGATACGCATAATAAGCATGTAAATGATTCTACTGATGTTGTATGAATTATGTTGGCAACTATGGTTCCTGAACTTCAGAAGGACATAGAACTAATGGAAGCCTACGACATGGCTGTAACGCTGAAGGAAATGTTCCAACAGCAAGCTAGGCAAGAAAGGTTTGAGACAGTCAAGAACCTGCATTCTTGTAAGATGACTGAGGGTGCGTCAGTTAGTCTTCATGTTCTGAAAATGAAGAGCTATGTTGACCAGCTTAATAGACTCGGATTTCCCATAAGCTAAGAGTTGGCTACGGATTTGATCATAAATTCATTACCGGAGAGTTACTCACAATTTGTGATGAACTACAATATGAATAATATGGAGAAATCAATTTCAGAGTTGCATTTGATGCTCAAAACTGCTGAACAAAATATCAAGAAACCCTCTAGTAATGTTTTGATGGTCTAAAAGGGAAAGGGAATGAAGAAGAAAGGCAAAGGAAAGGCTAAAGTTGCCAAGACTGCTGCTGCACCTGTCACAAAGCCTATGGAACAAGTTAAGCCCCAGCCTGTTCCTGCTTCAAAGCACCAAAAGGAAAAGGAAGGAAATTGTCATTTCTGCCATGCACCTGGACATTGGTTCAGAAATTGTAAACTCTACTTGGAAAATCTAAAAAAGAAAAAGGGTAGTGCGACTACCACCTCAGGTATTTATGTTATTGAAATTAATTTATTTACTAGTGATTCCTAGGCATTGGATACCGGATGTGGATCTCACATTTGTATAAATGTGCAGGGAATCACCAGAAGTAGAAAGTTGAAGAAAGGAGAAGTCATCCTCCGCGTAGGGAATGGAGCAAGAGTTGCTGCCTTGGTTGTTGGATCATATGACTTAGTCTTATCTAGTGGACTTATTTTAACTTTAAATAATTGTTATTATGTGCCTGCCTTGAGCAGAAACATCATTTCTGTTTCATGTTTGGATATGGATGGTTTTGATTTTATTATTGCGAATAATAGATGTTCAATTTCTCGTAAATGCATTTTTTATGCAAATGCTGATTTGTGTTATGGTCTTTATATTCTAAGCATAAAAAAGTCCACTGATACTCCAGTCTTTAACATAAATACAAAGAGATTCAAGTCAAATGATTTGAATCAAACCTATCTTTGGCATTGTCGTCTTGGCCACATAAATGAGAAACGCATAACGAAGCTCCATAAAGATGGACTTCTAGATTCATTTGATTTGGAATCATATGAAACGTGCGTATCTTGTTTACTAGGCAAGATGACTAAAAAGTCCCTTTACTGGACATAGTGAAAGGGCAAGTGATTTATTAGGTCTAATACATACTGATGTATGCGGTCCTATAAACACAATGGCTAGAGGAGGTTATCAGTACTTCATTACATTTACCAATGATTTCAGCAAGATATGGTTATGTATATCTTATGAAACATAAAGCTGAATCATTTGAGATGTTTCGAACATTTCAAAATGAAGTGTAGAATCAACTTGGTAAAACTATCAAAGCACTTCGATCAGATCGAGGTGGTGAATATTTGAGCCAAGAATTTGATGATCATCTTAGAAATTGTTGATTGTCTCCCAATTGACTCCACCAGCAACTCCACAATGGAATGGAGTTTCTAAAAGGAGAAATCGAACCTTATTAGATATGGTTCAATCTATGATGAGTCATGCGGATCTTCCATTATCCTTTTGGGGTTATGCATTACAAATTGCAGCTTTCACTCTAAATCGAGTTCCTTCTAAAACGGTTGATAAAACACCATATGAGATATGGTAGGGAAGAGACCTAGTTTGTCTTTTCTTAAGATTTGGGGTTGTGAGGCTTACGTAAAGCGACAAGCCTCAGAAAAACTAGCACCTAAATCTGATAAGTGTTTATTTGTGGGGTATCCTAAGGAAACAAAAGGATATTACTTTTATAATCCCGTTGAGAACAAAGTGTTTGTTGCTCGATATGGTGCCTTTATGGAAAAACAGTTTATTTCAAAAGACACTAGTGGGATAGAAATAAATCTTGAAGAAGTTCAAGAATCACAAATAAACAACTGAACATTCTTTGGAAGTTCAACAACGTTCTGAACCAGTTGAACCTCCGTAAGTGATACAAGGCCCACGTAAATCTGGTAGGGTAAGACATAAGCCAGAGAGATTCAGATTTCTCATTACTGATAGTCGTGATGTGCTGCTTATAGATCAAAATGAGCCCACCACTTATTAAGAGGCTATGTCTGGACCAGACTCAGATAAATGGCTAAGTGCCATGAACTCTGAGATGCAATCCATGTATGATAACCAAGTTTGAAACTTGGTTGATTTACCTGAAGGTGGTAAGACCATTGGATGTAAATGGGTTTTCAAGAAGAAAACTGTCATGGATGGCAAAGTTCATACTTTCAAAGCAAGACTTGTAGCAAAAGGTTTCAGGCAGACTCAAGGTGTTGATTATGATGAAACTTTTTCGCCAGTAGCCATGCTTAAATACATAAGAATTTTAATGCCATTGCTGCATATTATGACTATGAGATATGGCAAATGGATGTAAAAACAACATTTCTTAATGAAAAGTTGCTTGAGGACGTGTATATGACACAACCTGAAGGTTTTGTACATCCTGAGAATTCTAGGAAGGTATGCAAGCTTCAAAGATCCATTTATGGATTAAAGCAAGCTTCTTGGAGTTGGAATCTTCATTTTGATGAAGCAATCAAAGATTTTGGTTTTATTAAGAAAGAAGATGAGCCTTGTGTATATAAGAAGGTCAGTGGGAGTGTAGTTATTTTTCTGGTACTGTATGTTGATGATATATTACTCATTGGAAATGACATCCCAACATTGCAGAGTGTCAAGTCTTGGTTAGGGAAGTGTCTCAATGAAAGACTTATGAGATGCAGCCTATATCCTAGGGATAAGGATTTATAAGGATAGATCTAAGAGGCTAATCGGTCTAAGTCAGAGTGTTTACATAGACAAGGTGATGAATAGGTTCAGTTTGCAAGACTCTAAAAGAGGATTGTTGCCAATGTCTCATGGCATAAGTCTCAGCAAGACTCAATGTCCTAAGACAAATGATGAGCGAGACTGTATGAATAAGATTTCATATGCATCTGCTATTGGTTTTATCATGTACACCATGCTATGCACTGGCCTGATGTATCATATGCTTTGAGCACTACAAGCAGATATTAGTCAGATCCAGGTGTTCTTGGTCTATGGAGGTTTTGAAAATGATCTAGTTGTAAATGGTTACACAGATGCAATTTTTCAAACTGATATAGATGATTTTAGATCGCAGTCTGGATATGTGTTTACTTTGAATGGGGTGCAGTTAGCTGGAAAAGTTCGAAGCAAGAGACTATGACAGATTCTACAACAGAAGCTGAGTATATTGCAGCGTCCGATGCAGCAAAGGATGCAGTTTGGATCAAAAAGTTTATTTCTGAACTTGGTGTAGTTCCAAGTATTGCTAACCCTGTTTGTTTGTATTGTGACAATAATGGGGCAATAGCACAGGCCAAGCAACCTAGATCACACCACAGATCCAAACATATACTCAGGCGTTTTCATCTCATCAGAGAAATTATTGAGAGGGGAGACGTAAAGATTTGCAAAGTACCTACTAAAGACAACGTTGCGGATTCATTGACAAAGGCTCTTCCACAAGCGAAACATGATGGTCATGTTAGATCATTAGGCATTAGATGCATGAATGACTGGCCCTAGAGCAAGTGGGAGATGTTGGGAAATGTGCCCTAGGTCAATCCATTAACAGTCTTTATGAACACATTTTAGTTAATAAAATAGAGGATTTCATTTGCTATTTATTATAATTGATTTGCATGTTTACATTAAAATAAGATCCATGGGTATTTACAGAAATATCATAAATGTCCCTAGTCGATTATTATACTGGGAACTATAATGAATTGAGACTAGTGTGAATCTTGATTGATGATCATACAATGATCATACGTATAGGAATACGAATCAAGATCATGAGTACTTGTTAGGGAACAAAGTACTGGACCGACCCGCTATGAGAACATCACATGGATTAAGTCATAGTTGTTTCTCATGATAAGTATATTTTTCAGTCCTCGACTTGAGATTACCAGAGACTTCAACATTAGAAATACAGTGATTTGACGCAATCAAATGTTATCTTTAACCCGGACGATTATAAAGGTTGTGATTGGTTGCTGTGTGAATAATGTGGTGAAGTTGTGTAATCGAGATAAAATTTGTCCTCTCATATAAAGAGAGATATCCGAGTGGATCCCTCGATGTGTTAGACTGTTAAAAGGCCTAGTCTAAGTGAATTGATATTGATCAATGTCACTTAGATGTTTTTAGTCTACCTAGAAATCGAGACTAGTACGATTGAACATGTTGGATGACAATTCCATGCCTTATGTTTGATCAAAAGGATATCCTGTGACAAAAGGATGTTATATACACTATTGATTAGGTTGTATCGATTTGATATTCGTACAACTTGGGTAGTCATAATGTCTTGCTAGAGGCCGCTTATGACTTGTATACCAAAATGTGTTTTGGTACACTGCCAATATTGTATGAGCCTATTGGGTCGCACACTGAGAATGGTTTTGCGCGATTTTAAGATTGTTCAGAAAAATGAATTTTATATGATAAAATTCATGACAGAAACGTCCTTGTAGTGTATTACACTTATACTTCTTTAAGTAGGGGTATATGTGTAATTTACTTAACCGTCTATATACAAGGGTTGTATAAATAGACGCTTTGAGTTAGAATACAAGTACGAAAGATTTAAAAATGGCTAAAACTCTATTTTCATTTTAAGAAACAACTTAGGGTTTTTGGTATGCTCTGGATTGTTTTGGAGAGAAACAAAAAGGTTTGGTATTCTCTCGAAGATAACACTTCAAATCTCGACTGCCATTCGTGTGTGGACTACTGATAGAGGGCGTTCATTGTTGGCAGCGCCTTAGAGATCGATTAACCTTCAGAAAGATACATTGCGAGTGAGGTATGATTAAGTTTTCATAGTATAAATGTGTTTTAATGGAATCAGATTCGCATCCTGTTGGGGTTTTTCTCAAAATAGTTTTGAAATCTCCGCTGTGCATGAACCCCAAAACCCATCATACCAGACTTGCTAAACCTGTGTACATATCCCTCAGGGCGCAAGTTCGAGTTTGGGGGGTGAAAGACCACACAGGAGGGGTGTGGATGGTGTGCGGACGTGCAGGTGGGCACACTACCTGTGTGCCCCCAAGACTCGAACCTGCATCCTGAGGGATAAGTACAAGGTTTAGCGAGTCTGGTACCACTGAGCTGTCGAGGACTTCCCAGGAGGTCACCTATCCCCAATACTACTCTCGCCCAAGCACGCTTAATTGCGGAGTTCTGATGGAATCCGATGCATCCATGCTGGACCAGCTCAGTAGTACCAGACTCGCTAAACCTGTGTACTTATCCCTCAGGGCGCAGGTTCGAGTCTTGGGAGGCGAAAGACCACACAGGTAGGGTGTGGAGGGTGTGCGGACCTGCAGGTGGGCACACTGCTTGTGCGGTCCAGCGGGCCTACAAGTGGGCTAGGCTGTTACACTCCGAGCCCATCCCGATGAATCATGCAAGGCTAGTCAGCCTTTTCTTACCAATTAAAATTTCTTCACCAGTTTATAACATTGATTAGTGAGTTATCATCAAAATAGAGGAAGCAAAAGCTCAAACTAATCAAACAATCACAACCATATTAAAAATAAGACATCCTAGAGTGGTGGAAACCCCGCATATGTATATCATCATAAATGATCAATCAGAGAGAACATCCTATTGATATACATGCCCAAAATCTCTCCCATAA
Organism: Stephania japonica; assembly: GCA_039657345.1. NCBI lineage: Eukaryota > Viridiplantae > Streptophyta > Magnoliopsida > Ranunculales > Menispermaceae > Stephania > Stephania japonica. Next base: position 43,686,200 of record CM077559.1, read on the forward strand.
CCCCAAACCCATGTTTCAAAACATCATATATATACAATAATACAAAAATAAATCACCTACTCAGTCAAGAGGAAATACGTGCTCTAGTATCCTCAAAACAAATCTCTAAGCTCTGGAGCCTTTCCTTTGCTGGACTGTGGATCTGCACTCCGTCAATTACAAGAGTGACGAGCCCAGGTAAGTAACGCCAAGCAGAACAATAATACAACATTTAGAAATAAATTAACATCAATCCACATTCATGCTGAAAGAAACAAAGGAATAAAAAACGCATGAACGTATAAGACTGTAAATAGATCAATCGAAAAGTGAGTGTCCGAATTATGAAATAGAATAGTAAGGAATCCCGACAACAGTCATTGAGTCGAGGTAAAACCTTCAAGACTCGGGTTCAGGACGAGAACATAGCCTACCAGCGCTAACCCTTGCGACTATGAGATATCCATAGACCCAGATAAGAGCCCCCAGCATACACTCGACTGGGAGATATCAACAACGCCTAGATAAGAGCTCACATCACAGGTAAAAGTAACCATAACTCCCTTGCCAGTGGACCACTCAACCAACAGAGATTCCAAAAATTATAATGATAAGCAAAACAATAACAACAATACGCACTCAACTAATTGTAAAAGTTCTCACTGGTTTGCTTACCTGTAACCTAACTAATACGCACTCAACGGACCCCCGACACGTCTCCTAAGACATCCAGTGTCTCATCGATGTTCAAAATCCCTAATATATATTTAAATTGAAATTCCCATTAATTACCCTCATTCTATCCAATTTTCCATAATTTTATTCGTTCACACAATTTGGGTTGATTACCCAGGTATTAGGTCGTATTCAGATCCATTGGGATACCCGAAAGATCTCCAAAAGTTTCCAAAAATTTTATAAAATCTTGCCCCAGTGAACAGTGTCATGCCGCCTGGATGCTATGACGTTTGTAAGCTTGGGTCGCGTCTCCACAGCGTGAGAAATGAAGCTCACTGCCCATCACGCCGTGGGTGATGCCGTTACCTCATTGGTCATGGCAGCATCCTCGTAGCGTGGGCCCTTGAAGCCCTTACCTAAGATGCCGTGAGTGGCGCCGCTAGCTGGAATGCTCGCGACGTCTGATCTAGAACGCCTTTGTAATAGGGTTTTTAACACCCCGACTCACGTCGCCATGCTTCGAGCCTATTCCAACTTCGACTAAACCTTCGATACAACACCCAACCTCCTTCGACTCGTGCCAAAACCCGACCAAACTATCGATTCCCAAAAATCATACAAAATTTCTCTAAAAATCCCCAAAAATCCAAAACACCTTCAAATTTCAAAATCACTTAACAAATCATGTTTTAATTATCCATTTGATCACCAATCTAACTAAACAAATCATAAAAACTGATTTCCCCAATTCGTTGTCCAAAATTATCACGACGAAAAACACAAAATCACCTTTAAAACATAGATACACTAGTGGAGAACCGAGATCTTACCTTAGTTTTCGAATTTGAGCGTTCCTTTAGTGTCGAATCATGTCAAAACCCCAAGAATTTCATTCGTTCTCACGTTGAATCGGTGATGAGAGAGAGAAATGAGAGATAGATGAGAGAGAAAATGTGGTGATGGCAATCCACTTCCACACACAAATCTCGAGGCACATCCTTAGGCTTCTACTCATCCCATCCAACAACCTTAAATTAGCTAGGTGACTCCCATAGGTGACTCACTGTGACGGCCCTAAATTCTCAATGCATTTGGGTACGCCCGGCCTAGACCCGTGCAGGTCCCGAGTCAATGCTCGGTGGTCTGACGAGCCTAGTCAGCCTCCAATTATCAAATTATAAGTTTTATGAAAGAGTTATTGCAAGTATAACACAGCAGAAGAAAATTTAATACTAAACAATTAATGGGAAATAACTCAGTCAAACGGAAATCAAGAATCTACATATATGGAAACCCCGTAAACGGGAATATTTATATACAATAGCCAAGGTCAAATGAGACATTACATGATACCAATCCCAAACTATAATCCCGAGTTCAATGATTACCAAAACATTATAATTATAACAAGCAACATACAAACAAAAACATATAACCTATTCTAGGGTTCCTCAAGTCCAGCCACTCACATAAAGTCTCCTAGGCAAGGTTCCTTGCCTCTACTGTACTCTGCTCTATCTGCACCACCGTCAAAAACTAGACGGTGAGTAACTGAGAGAAATCAAAAGTAATGCTAGAAGATTATAACAGTAATTCATGAATTATTAAGCAAGGCAGTCTAAATATCATGCAGGAATTGGAAGACAGTAATTTAAATAAACGAGATGCATGATAGACAGACTGGAAATAATAGCAATCGAAACATGCGTGTTCTACGAGTCAAAAGAGGCCATCTAAAATCCACAACAAATCCACAATAACGATGTCGCAACATCGATAACCACGACAATATCCACAACAATCCAGTACATGGTATCACACAATCACTAGGGGTGGTCAAACACTCGTACGCACGAGTGCCCACGTTTTATCCCTTCTAGTGCAGGTCGCATGTACCTTCGAGACACACACTTATGTCAAGAACACACATACAAGGAATATGGAATGGAATGTCAACAAGTAGATAATCGCAAACACAATGGAATGAAAATGAATCACATGGTATTTTCTTAACTGGCTTACTAACGTACACAAGTTTTAAGACAGGTGTACTTACCAGATCTAGCGCAACCTGTCTTAAAACTTGTGTACTTACCAGATCTAGCGCTACCCGCAGACACTCTCGCGTCCATAACGCGTATCCTCGAGTTTCTGCTACCTGACAAGGTTGGAAACTCTAATTAATGGGTTGAGTCATTAACTAAACATTAGGTTAAATCCTAGTGTATTCCCAATGTTTTAAGTATTTACATAACTCGTCAAATTGTTAGGAAAACGTATACTCTCTCGAGTTTGAAAAACAATGACAATAACCACGACTACAGTATCACAATGTCGGTACCCACAATGCATATAAGCCTATTCATGTTTCGTAGGCTCGGCTCAGTCGTATGTGGGTCACGTCATAGCCTCGATGAGCCGGTGACATGACCACGATGTCATAACCAATTCTCGACTTTCAAACGCAAATCCGTCAAACACGACTTAAAATGACTATGCACCAACGAGTTTGGGAACCTCGCGGGTGTGGTCTAACATCCGTAGAGTGCCAACACGACATGGGAAAGTCATGTGCATGCCCTACGTCACGTCGACGACTACTCAACGTCATATGAACAACTCACGCATAACTTTGCCATTACGACTCATCACCATTGATATGGATGCTCCAGGGCTGTGAGACTCCATGATGGACATGGTAAGGTCTCCAGCAGTCCCCCATGTCATCACGTCAATAACAGTCCCACCACGACAGGTGGTTTCCTACGAGAAAGTTACAACACGCATAAAATTACATAAATGACATAATATATCAATAACGTCGTTATTTTAGGCCACTCCGAGAGTCGTGAGACACAAGCATGTACTTAGCTTTGTACCTGACATCCTCAGTCACGGTGGTACAGCGGTGGCGTTACCTACGGCAGCAAATTCCGGCGAGGAGGAGCATACGTACATGAAATGACATAAACATAAAATATCAAAAGTTCACGCTCGCCTTATTATTATTGACCACTCCAGAGAGCGGTGGGACCCAAGCCAAGGCTCAGTGGGGTCCTCAACCACCTCCATTCCTGGTGGTACAGTGGCGGCGTCGCCCCTAGGGCCAGTTTTCGGCGAGGGCTCAAAACAGCCCCACACAAACACGTCAACAATATCACCTAGGTTCAAGACACTAAAACAGTTCCAACACGACCAAATCGAACACAACAAGGGTTGCGAGGCATCATCGAGGTCATGGAGAGGTCCCCAACAACCCCCACGCTCGGTGGTTTGGCCAGCAGGGCCGCCCACTCATGCATATTTCGGCGAGACATAAAACAGTCACCATTGATATGAAAAACATAGCACAACATGAAAACAGACTCTTCTACGTCCATACCACGGGATTGGGGAGGGGTTCCGTAACTGTTAGGACGCTAGAGAGTCGTCTCCAACCAGTTTTTGATCAGGACAGCCACCACCTCCGCGGACAGACTCAAAATAGTGAGATATTTGTGCTACAGTGTGAGAAAAGAAAATCCGTTACCTCCACTGCTATGCCATGATATTGGGGTGCTCCAAGGACGTAGCGACTTTGGTGAACTAATAAGAACTATCCCCTACCGCCTTCCGATCATCACCACCCTCACAGCAGTGGCAAGTCGCCAAAAACCAGTGAACCCGACACTAAAAACAATAAGAGAATACGGGAGATAGAGAGAAAGAGAACTCACCAACTTCGGCGAGCTCTCGGATCTCCGACGAGTGTCCGACCACCATTGGACCACCTAGGGTCGGTGGCTTGCTCACCAAAGGAGGGAGAAAAGGAGAGGGAGAGGAGAAATGGAGGAGAGAATCGGTGGAGAAGGAGATGAATAGTGATAGAATAGTAAAGTTAGGTGGGTGGGGTCCTATTTATATCCCTTTGTTTGCATCTCAAAACACACACGCATCTCGAGGTCAATCTGATGGTTCCTTCTCTTTGGGTTATGTCACTTTAACAATTCCAATCCCGTAGCCCTTATGTTGTGTAATTATCCAACTCCTATGTAGATATTGCGTTCCTCGGTCCGTATTTCTCCGTCAATTTGCTCGTCGTACCTGTTTTCTTGCGACGTCCCATCAACTAATTAATGAAATTATTAGAAAATTTATTTATTTGTATTCTTTACTATGTTTTACTCCCCCGTTTACCTATACGATGCCTCACTCGATTAAAATCGACCGAACGGCTTGAGACCCATAAAATACTAAAATACTAATACATAAAATCATAGAATCATAAAATCACTTCGGTGTCGACTCCCGAAGTTCAAAATACAGCCTAGTATTACGTAGCTGGGTCACGTTCCTAACAAGTGTAACACAAGTCAGTTAAAAATTTAGGGTTGTTACACTCACCATAACACTTAACCATTTCCTCACACAATACTCGCGTTTCTGGACCCGTTCCATATCATAACTCACTCGTCGCGTCATCCAGGACGTAGCAATGTATCAAACGCGTTTTACAAATTTTATTTATTATTTATTTTTGTATTTTGTCAGTGTTTTTAATTCATTTAAGTCCCTCGAACTACTAATTACTCGACCAGTGTTAGCCTGAAAACCCATTATTTCACAAAACCCTCGAGTTGAACCATTCCCTGTTCCAACACTCACACTCAAACGTCCTCGCACATTTGGGACATTGGAATTAAACATTCAGGTAATACAATATAATACAAAATACTAAACACAAATACCATACCTCGGTGTCGACGACCGAGAATTGGACGACTGTATCATAGAAAATGAGCTCACGTACGACCTAAATTGACATGTGGCACAAGTTAGAATTTAGGGTCGTTACATTTATTAACTCCATACCTCTACTAATTTGGGTTTACTAACACCAAAAATGTATACACATTATCCTAATATCATGGTAGGAATGAGGATCTCGAGTCGCATAAATAGTATAGAATTTTTCTACATTTTAGGCTATTTCATTTGTTTTGATCAATACATAGGCTATGTATATTAATTGAAATAATCTCATTTGAATAAATTAGGACTTCTCACATCACTTTCTACCCAGTCCTGCGTTGCATGCATCTCAATGCGCATCCTCACGTGCTCCAAATCGACGAAACAATCGAACTGAATAACTCTAGGTATAAGGTACACACATACATCACACTAGGCATCCATCACATCAAAAATAATATATTACTTGGTCTCTAAGCCTAGTGTTAGGACTGTGTACCCGCCGTTAGGCCACGTCACAAGTTATTGACCCTTAATTATGAACAAAGACACTATTTGAAATTTGAGTCGTTACACTATTTAATCATATATATGTGTATGTGTTATTGGTTTTGGTGGAAATTGATAAATTTATTAAATTTGTATGAAAATGGTGAATTTGATGATAAATTATTGGAATGTTGTGTTGATAGTGTGTTGAGATGTTTGGGAACTCCATAAGGTAGTTGTGGAAGCCTTTAGGAGGGAATAGGCTAGAACATGGCAACGAAGCCGAGGGTTCAAAAACCTCAAAAAGCCATTTTAACGAACTGGCGCCACTCACGATGTGTTGGGCAACAAGCTGCCAAATTTGGCATCATAAGGGTCGTCGTGGGTATTGTTCCCACTGTGCCATCGACAACGCTGGAGACAGAAATTGGACCATTTTGACCATTTTTTCTCAAAATTTTAGAGGGACTATCCTGGGTATATCCATCAGTCCGAATCTAAATAAATAACCTTAAAACCACCATAAACCATAAGTAAGGGATGATGGAATCAGACCGGGGTATTTTTAAAATTTAATTGGAATCCAAAACTTAAATTGAAATAAAACAATAAAATGAGGGTACAACACTCTAACATAACCAAAATTATACCAGGGAGTTAGTGGATTTGTGATGGGCATTTGGGGATCGACTTTGGTGGTGTTACAGAGCCGCGAAAGCGTGTTAGTGTGGATCAGAGGTAAGAAAACCAGTTAGGGAATGTTGAGTACTTTTATTGTGCTTTTAATTGTTATTGTTAATTGCATCGATACACGTTTCTTAGAATTCCTACTCTGTATAAGTGTCCGAAGGCCAAGTGAGTCAAGTGTATGTGACTGGAATAGTTTTCGGCTAGCTGATCTCGACACATTAGATTGGTTAATTGTTTGGTCAAGATGAGAGCTCTTATCCGGAGCACCATAGATATCTTTCATTTGCGAAGGTCTAAGCTCTGCAGGCATTGTCACGTCCTAGGACCCGAGTCTGCTTGGCGTTGCAGTGACTCACTAACTCCGACCCTGTGGCACCTACACTCGATGGTCAGGACTACTTGGGCACCTCTCTTTCGTTTCTTATAACACTAATTTATCATTGTTATTGCACATTTACAGTCTTATTACATTTCATGCAATCCTTACAACTTTCTTCCTATCTACATAAATTTAGGCTGTTTTATTTATTTCAAAATGTTATTTATATCCTACTTGTATTTACTTACTTGGGATTGATATTCTTGTGATTGACTGAGTGCAGATTCGTAGTCAAGCAGGGGTAAGGCGTTGGTACTAGGGGATTTACTTTGAGGACCTCTGAGCGACCCTCCCTTACTAATTTTTGTACGTTTTTTTACTATTGATTGACTTATATATTATGTTTAGTTATATCGGGATATTTTGGGGTTTAAGACGTACGATACATGTATATGGGTTTCATTTACACTATCCTTACTTGATATACATGTTTCTATATATATGCAGGGTTCCACATCTTAGGTTGTCTCGACCATATTGATTTTGAGTTATTTAATTTGTTTAAGTTAATTGCTTTCGCGAAACTTGTAAAACTTGTAAATTATAAATAACTCAACTTGTAATTATTGAAAGACTTGAAATTTTTTGCAATAAAGGTTTACTACGTATTCGTTGGCCCCATGGAGGTTGGTTTGGGGGCCATGTAGGCTTAGGCTAGTGGGGTCGAGTTTTGTGGGGAACTGGGGCTTTCACAGTTGGTATCTAAGCCTAAGGTTTAAAACCTAGTTGTTGATTAACCCACAACCAGCATAAGACACAAAATCAATAATAAAGTTATGACATGATTGGAGCTTATATTGGAACCCTATGATCCTAATGTAAAGTCTTAGTAAGGAAGTGAGGAGAGTTGGAGAAATTAAAATTTGGACTATATGAGATATTTCATATATTGTATAATACTACTATCATTAGATATATACTGATTGAGAATTCGCCTTTGTTGCAGTTCACAATGGATGATCAGCCTAAGGCTAGCGGTAGCAGTTTGGGAAACATACAGGGGAGGCTAGTTGTGATGTCCCAATTGGTCACATCTTAAGTCTAGCACCTTGAAGAGATCCTCAAGCTATTAAGAGTGCAGGCAGTACCGTCGCCTTCTACATCAGTTGCCTCTAGTACATTTGAGGGGAGTGCGCCTATTGTACATACCACTCTAACGGTTCCCATCATACCTGCAGAACACGTGATAGATGAGGTAGTACAGGTTCAGATAGATACAGTACCTCCCACACCACCTACACCAGCGGAGGCTACACTAACTACACCCACTGAGATGAATACTAGGGTGATAACCGAGGTAAGACAGATTCACGAGTTTCAGAGACACCATCTGACTAATTTCTTTGGGGGTACATATCTCGAGGTAGTTAAGAAGTTTATGAAGAGCCATGAGAAGATTCACGATATCTTGACTACCCTGGAGCACATGAGACCGACCATATCATCAGGGTTGATGTACAAAGAGGCAGATGCATGGTGGCACAGTATGGTGGCCACCAAAGGCAAACCTAAGGATTTGGTTAAGTTCAAAAGGTGGTTTAATCAGAAATACTTCTCTCATTTAGTCATGAAATTGAAGAGGGTCGAGTTTCCGAACACCAAATAGTATACTAGGGAGACAGAGATCCAGTATATGAGCAGACATATGCAGTAGCTAGAGTATGTTGGGGGCATATCTGACACCAATCATGTTCATTACTTCATGGAAGGACTTTTAAGGGATATTGTAGGCATGGTAAGGACTACTGACCTAAGGACTCTACAGGTGGCCTATGAGAGGAGTCTAGCTAAAGAGACTTACTTGAGCACGCACCCAATAAGGTCATTGCGGCCTAATATCTGTACAGTCAAATTTGAGGTCTAGGGGTGATAGGAGGAAGAAAAGACCATAGCAGTCTAGGCCGAGAGAGATCTGGGCGCAGAGTGTAGGATCTATGGCACTGGCGTCCTATCCAGTGCACACACCCCACCAGTACTATCTGCACTGACATAGAGTTATACCTGTACACCACCGCAGCCAGCACAGTTAGGTCCACAACACCAATATTATCAGCGAGTTTAGGGAAGTAGAAGAGGCAAGGGTAGTGGTCAGTGGCAGAGGTACGGATAAGGTCAAGGATATAAATATGGCCAGGGATAGGACATAGGTTCAGTCAGATATAGGGATAGAGGTTCAGTCAGGCCCAGAGATAAGGAAAGAGGTTGCCACTAGGGCCAGGATCGCACATGGCTTGTTTTGAGTGCTGCTAGACAAGTCATTTTGTTAGCATTTACCTACGACCTGCAGCAGAACTGATAGCATTTTTATGTCATCAGCACAGCAGATCCGACTACTACATGTAACCTGATTGAGAGTATGATTTATATTTTTCATAGATTCATGCATACTATGATTGACTCTGATTTTACAACATCATTTATTTTTGGTCGCATGGTTGAAGTGTTGGGTTTGAGACCCATTATATTAGAGAGCCCCTTGATTCTTAACACGATAGTTGGGGATAAGATATACTTGAACCTATTGTGTATTGACTATTCGGTAGAGATAGAGGGTCACGAGTTGCCATTAGACTTAAGAATGTTGGAGTTCCTAGAGTTTGATGATTTGTTGAACATGGATTGGTTAGCCGCGTATCATGCACAACTAAATTTGTTTCAGCAAGGTTGTTACATTCGGCTTCCAGATCGGCCAGAGTTCAGTTTTTAGGAGACTTCGACTATATTACCGATTACTATAAGCAAGGTGACTATGAGTATAGATGTTAAGATATTTGCTAGCATCATGAGTATGATAGAGAGAGTTGAGACCACGATTAAGGAGGTACCTATTGTGTGCGAGTTTTCGAATGTTTTTTCCCGCATAGCTACTAGGATTGCCACCATCCAAAGAAATTGATTTCATCTTTGATTTGGTCTCTGGAACCAAATCGATTCCTCCATACAGGATGGCTCCTAAGGAGCAAGAGGAGTTGAGAGCCTAGCTTGATGAGCTATTGGAGTTGGGATTCATTCACCCAAGCATGTTGCCTTGGAGCACGTTGGTCTTGTTTGTGAAGAAAAAGGACGATAGTCTGAGATTGTGTATTGATTATGAACAGCTGAATCGAGTTACTATGAAAAATAAGTACCCACTTCCTCGCATTAATAATTTATTCAACTAGCTAGCAGGAGGAAAATGGTTCTCAAAGATTGATTTGAGATCAAGATACCATCAGTTGAGGATTAGGCCAGAGGATATGGAGAAAACTGTTTTCCGCATCATATATGGTTATTATCAGTTTAATGTCATGCCTTTTGGGCTGAAGAATGCCCTAACGATGTTTATGGATATCATGCATTAAGTGTTGAGGGACTATTTAGATAGGTTTGTCTTAGTGTTCAGTGATGATATTCTTATATACTCCAGGACTCGTGAAGATCACGAGCAGCACCTCGGGAAAATTTTGTAGACTTTGAGGGAGCATAGACTGTATGTCAGGTTCAGTAAGTGTGAATTTTGGCTTGCAGAGGTCAGATTTTTAGACATATCGTAGAAGCTAGTAAAGTGTCAGTGGACCCTGTTAAGGTCAGAGTAGTAATTAATTGGCCTACACTAAGATTAGTGACAGATATTCGCAGTTTTCTAGGATTAACATTTTATTACAAACATTTTGTTCAAGTTTTCTCCAAGATTGCGACACCAATGATGTAATTGATGAAGAAGGAAGTCAGTTTTCAATGGAATGACAGTTGTAAGCAAGCCTTCATGACTTTGAAGGAAAGATTGACTATCGCACCAGTGTTAGTACTACCAGAGTTAGGGAAGGCTTTTGAGGTGAATATTGATGTTTTTAAGGTCGATTTAGGTTGTGTCTTAATGCAGAACGGTAGAGTGATAGCCTACGCATCCCGATAGCTAAAGATTCATGAGAAGAATTACCCTATTCGTGACTTAGAGCTAGTGGCAGTAGTCATTGCAGTAAAGATTTGGCATCATTATATTTACGAAAAGAGATTTTCTTTGTTTCCTAACCATAAGAGCTTGAAGTACCTATTCACTAAGAAGGGGTTAAATATGCGACAGACGCATTGGCTAAAGTTCCTCAAGGATTATGATTTCTCTTTAAAGTTCCATCTATGGAAGGTCAATGTCGTGGCAGACACATTGAGCCGCAGAGGGTTAGACTCAGAGATAGTGCTTGCAATAAAACACAAGAGTATAGGTTTCTCAAGACGGTTGAGTTGATGTATTTTGTTGATATCTCGACCACTACCAAAATGTTGATTTGTTGGTAGATGAGGACTCATGCAGTGTCTATTCATAGTGTACTTAAGGGTCAGCAGGCAAATGAGCAATATCAGAGGTTTAGTTAGTTTTCTCAGAGCTTTGATCATACAAATTGGAATCAGTCAACAGACTCATGCCTGAGTTTTAGAAGAACACTGTAAATTACATTAATGGCTGCAATACACAATGAGATACTTCAGAAGGCACACCGCTCACATTTTACAGTTCATCTCAGTCAGACCAAGATGTATGTGATGTGCGTCATCTTTTCTAATGACCAGAGATGAAGATCGATGTTAGTGACTACATTCAAGTGCTACAAGTTAAGGCTGAGCATCGGAGACCTGGTGGGTTACTACAACCACTTCCCATTTATTGGTGGAGTGGGAGTATATTGCCATGGATTTGGTCAGTGGATTACCTCAATCTCAGCGCAACCATGATAGCATCTGGGTGATTGTGGATAGGTTGACTAAGTATGTGCACTTCTTATTGATCTCTACTTCACATGGACTAGATATACTGGCTAGTTAATATGAACGGGAGATTGTTCAACTCTATGGGGTACCATTGTCGATTGTGTCAGACAAAGGGCAATAGTTTACATCACATATTTGGCAGAATATGCAGGCATAGTTTGGCACGCAGTTGCACCTCAGTACCGCCAATCATCGACAGACTGATGGATAGTCATAACGACTGATTCAGGTGCTCGAGAATATGTTGAGGGTATGTATACTAGAGTACGGTAGTTTTTTATAGGAATATCTTCATTTATGTGAGTTTGCTTAACAATTGTCAGGCCAATATTAGGATGACACAGTTTAAGGCACTCTATGGTAAACCATGCAGTTCTCCATCTTGTTAGGCAGAGCCCGAGGATGCAGCAATTATTGGGCTAGAGATAGTAGTGGATCACACGGAGAAGATACGACTTATCAGACTACGTTTGAAGGGTACGCAGGTATGACAGAAGAAATACTACGACAAGTACCACAATGATTTAGAGTATGAAGTGGGGGTCTATGTTTATCTCAAGGTTTCCCCGATGAAGGGTCACAAGAGATTTACAATAAAAGGAAAGCTTGCGCCGAGATTTATTAATTAGTCCATTTAGAATGAAAAAAATAATAGGCAATGTTGCATATGAGCTGGAGTTGCCACCTCAGTTGGCTAGGATCCACCCTATGTTTCACATATCGATGCTCCGATTGAACATGTCGAGAAAGGGCAGGTGACCGACAATGGATTTGAGTTAGTTCTCGTCTATGAGGAGCACCCTATTCAAATATTATACCGTAAGTAGAAGATATTGAGAAACAAGGAAGTCCCATCAGTTCTCGTCAAGTGGCAGCATCATGGGAATGAGGAACTGGCCTAGGAGCTTAATTCTTACATGCGCGAGCACTCCCTATACTTGTTTTGATTTCGGTAAGTTTTACCTTAATTGTAATTTAATTTCGATGATGAAATTCTGATTATTTGGAAAGGTCGTAAGGACCATGAAATTCTAACTCGTGATACGTGTCACCTCAGGATTGTACTATAGGACCCAAGCGACATGGCGTACTTGTTCAAATTTTTGAGTCGACACCGAGGTATATTATTTTTGCATGGTGTTTGTATTATTTACTTATACCCGAATGTGAAATCCAATTTTCCAAACATATTATTTCATGTTCTTTGTCACGTTGAATTTGCGGGCAATATTCGCCTAGGAAAACATATCAATACGGGCACTGGGCGAGCGAAATACGGGTATATAAAGACTGGGAAATGATTATTATAAACAATCTTGGTAAATATGAAAAAATATTAATGATGAGATCATAGTCTAGCCAATTAATAGAAAGAAGAATTGAACAACGGTGCGTCTCAAGGCGCGAGCCGAGACGCGAAACACCGAAAAATCAAAAATTGATAAGATAAGACCAAAGCATGTGAGTGCCCCAAGAGAGTCATTAAAGTGGTTGGATGCCTAATTAGGACCATAAGATGTCCTTGAGATACGTGTGTACTCATGTAGCATCATTTAACCCAATTAAGGCGATACCCAGCCTAAAACCCTAATTAAGCCCCAGTACACCAGTTGGACTTAAGTAGAGTTAGCAACCTCTCGTCAACTCCTGATAATCACAACCGGTATATCTTGATAATCGATAAATAGTTAAAACAAAATGCAGCGAAAATTATAACTTTTTTGATAATATTCAAGATATACAAACCGACCTAAAGCCTCAGTATTAAAATCATATCTCAACCCGGATTATTACAAAACAATAGTTCAACACAATATATATACAACACGGAATTTCACTACATCGAAGAGAATACTGTAAACTCCTAATCTTCTACGTTTTCAAGGCAGAGCGCATGCCAATAACATGAAATATTAAATTAGGGAATGAGCGCTCCAACTTGCTCAGTAAGTGATTCTCGTAAACCGATCAACTATCATCTAATATCAATGAATCAATGAATAACAATATGAATCTAAACATATCTATTCAAGCACTTGAAAATGATATAAACAATACATAACAAAATAAGTACAACGATCAATTGCAATTGTACCCGTAACTTATATTTTTATTTTTAAAACAGAGTTGTACACTCTTGTTATCCAGGACTACGGTCCACATAACTCACACGTTGGTCGATGTGTGATTATGTGGTGTATCTAGGCATAACATAGCGACCTGCTCTTAAATGGAAAATAGCAATCGGAAAACGTCATGAACCTAAAGGAAGGGTATTGGTTGCGCTCCCAATACCCACATTCGTCATCCTTAGTCAGAATCCCCTTGTCGCACCCCTCTTTGAATTCATTTTCTCATAAAACAAAGTCTACATGCACTAAATATAACTATTTTACGATGCGTAATGGATAAGAGTAAGAGTCTCAATTACCTCGGTAGTTGTTTCTTAATTTTATTACTAACCTTTCGTACCTTCAAGGAATGTTCTCTGGATAGACCTACACAAATGTGATATAAAAATATTATTTTAAGTCTTAGACTAGTCTTACTACTTTTCTAGAACCCTAGACCAAGTCTCGTTTGAGTCCCACGTCCCAATTCTTCTTCTTCTTCTTATCTTTTGTCCAAACTAAGCTCACGGCGTCGTACGTGGCACCGTGACCTTGAGCCTCATGACGCCACCTACAACGCCATGCCTGATCAACAACTTCCCACCACGGTGTCGTGAGTGGTGTAGTGGCTCTTATGCCTATGGCGTCACCTACTGCGCTGTGTCCTGCAACTCATAAAATGGTAGTTAGTTTCCCCGTTGTGCCACTGTCTATTGTCACTTATTCGGGGCCTCAAAAAAAACTGCAAATGCCCTGCCAAGGGTCTTATATTAATCATAGTTTAGCCATGCTATCAATTATATTGAATTCAAGAATTAAGTCATGAAACCTTGCATCAATTTATTATTCTCATTAAGATCATAATTAAGCTAGCATTTCATGACAACAATATTTCTCAATTTTTCTTATCTAAACTGATGATCTCATTAGCATCAGATTACATTCCATTAAACTAAGAACCCATAAATTCCAACTTCCCCATGAGTCCCTATATAGAAACCTTAAGATTACACTAAAAGTAAATGAAATAGAAAGAAAACTCACCAAAATGATTTCCTTGAGTGATTTGAAACTCCTTCAAATCTTGATTCTAACGAATCTCAATGAATTGTCCCTCGTTCCACCTTTTACTAGATTGAAGGAACAGTAATCATGAGCTTCCTAGCTTAATTCTTCAATTTTCTTCTGAGTTTTCCTTATCATATCTCACATTCTCTTTTTGCTTCAATGGGAGCCCATAAGCTCCTCTATGCAAATAAACCTCTCCCATTAACACTCCTGGCCGACTTACCAAGACAACAATTAATTTGATCTTCTCAAGATACACATTAGTATCTCAAGGTAGATCTTTTGGTTTAATGAATAACCACATAACCATAGCTATTCTATGCCACCTAGCTCCATGCAAGATACCTTTTACACCTCGTGCTTAGGGGCGTACACGGATCCAGTAATCCACGAATCCAATATAGTTCGATCCAACTATTGTGAATTGGATTAAATTTTATAACTAATTGGATTGTATTGAATTGCAAAAATGTCAATTCGCACATATCAGATTGACTTGCAGATTGTAAATGTACAATTCACGAATCCAATCCGGTTCGATCCGCAATACTATATATATATATATATAGTTCTATCCTTATAAATACATATTATTTCCAAATCTCGAGATTCATCATTGGTTTCTAATCTTAGATAAAATAGATTAATGATGTTTATAAATCATGAAGATTTGAAGAAAGAGGAGAATCAAGTTCAGTGGCATTTTGTCTAATATTTGATCTTTTTTAATTGTATTACTTAGTTTTTGAACTCCAACTTTTAATTTTTTATTCCAACTTTTAATTTGGTCATATAATTTTTTTATTAAGTTGAATCAAGTCTATTTCATGGTATAATCATGCACTTTATTTAATGTTTTTTAACGATTATAGAATTGTTCTTAACCAATGTACATATTTTTAACTATAAGATAACTATATGATGGTAATCCGTGAACTTGATTCGATCCAATTCGCATTTTATTAATTGGATCGAATCGGATTGAAAAGTTAAGTGAGTTGGATCGAATTAAAATTTCTCAATCCGTAATAGTTGAATCGAGTAGCGAGTTGACCTTAAATGGACTGAATTCGGTCCGCGTACACCCCTAACTCATGCTACTCATGCATGTTTTATTTTTATAGAGATGGAACACACACATCTCACATCTCGAGGCGAGACTAATTTCTCCGACCACATCAACGTTCACACCTCATTCTAATACCTTTCACCGCCTCAACACTCATGTCGTGTATATCTCGAGGTGAATCTAAAAGCTTATAAATTTTATTTATTAACTATAGGTTTCCTTTATATAAATATATATTTATATATTAAATATATACACCTATGTATTTTACACACCTATAAATTATCCGTGCTTACCAACGAGCATACTCGGACGTGCACCCTATTGTACAACCCACGCGTGTCACTCACGACCCCATGTGTCACTTGGCGCCAACCAAATTATTATTTATTTTTAATATATATATATACACCTATATTAATTCACATGCCTATAATTTTGCCATACACGCCAACGAGTACACTCGACCGTGCACACTATCCCACGACCCATATGCATCACCCTTGACCCACACATGTTATTACTTGTCTCATAACTTGTTAATTATTCAATTATAAGCTAATTAATCTAATTATTTTCAATAAATAATAATACATCCATTACAAACACCAAACAACACACAAATCCATGCACATGTTAATTAAGACAAGTCGGGCTTAATCACGAGCCTAACTCGGGTTAATTAAAATTTAGATTAATACTAATTACCTACTTAAAGTAACGGTTCATTACAACTCACATGATGAGATTGGTGTATAAATATCACCAAATGGGGAGCTTTTGAGCAACTTTTCTCAACACCACCCAAAAAATTTCAAAAATTAGGGAGAGAGAAGAGAAAAGTTTGTGATTTCTTGAAGGTTTGAGAAGGCTTGTGATCATCAAACACATTGGTTAAGGTAAGATCCTACTTGTTCTTTCAATTCTCAATATTTTGAGATGAGTTTTTGTGGTTTTTGATGAAAAATGGAATTAGGATCATATCCCACCGATTTTGCAGTTTGATTAGGTGTTATTGATATCATCTAAATGTGTACTTGTTGCTGGTTTTGGTGGAAATTGATAAATTTATGAAATTTTTATGAAAATGGTAAATTTGATGATAAATTGTTGGAATGTTGTGTTGATGGTGTGTTAGGATGTTTGGGAACTCTCTAAAATAGTTTTGGAAGCCCTTAGGACGAGAAAATAGGCTCGAAACATAGCGATGAAGCCGAGGGTTCAAAAACCCCAAAAAACTATTTTCACGAACTAGCACCACCTACGGCGTGTTGGGCACCTGCAGCGTTGGGGACAGAAATCAGACCATTTTGTCCAATTTTTCTTAGAATTTTTGCGGATCAATCTCGAGTATATCCACTGATCCGAATCTGAACAAATACCTTTAAAACTACCCTAAACCACATGTAAGGGATGAGGGGATCGAACTGGAGTATTTTAAAATTTAATTGGAGTCATAAACTTAAATTGAAACAAAACTATAAAATGAGGGTTCAACATGCTAACACCACCAAAATTGGTCCAAATGAATACCGAGGAGTTAGTGGATTTGTGACGGGCATTTGGGGATTGACTTTGGTGGCGTGACGGAGGCGCAGAAGAGTGTTAGCGTGGATCAGAAGTAAGTAAACCAGCTAAGGATGCATAATACTTTATTGAGCTTTTAATTGTTATTGTTAATTGCATCGATATGAGTGTCTGAGGGTCAAATGAGTCATGTAACGGTCCAATTATTAATTTTCATTATTTATGACATCATTACAGAAGTGGACGACAACTCAGACACTCATAAACCCCGCAGCTAGGTCAGAGCACGCCCGGATTAGGTATACAGTCCGTTTTTGGTGCTTTTGTTGTGTTTTGCGATGTATTTGTTCAAATTAGTTTATTTGCATCATAATATGTGTGGTTATATTGATTATTACCGAGCGAGATAGTGTGACAGTTATTCGCCTCGGGTAGCATGTAGACATAGGTATCGGAGAGGCGAATGAGTAGTACACTAGGCTGGGGGTTCATATACACACAATAAATGATAAAATAATTAATATAAAATGTTGTATATACGTTAGTGACGCGAGTGTATACGTTCGACACACGAAACAATTCAGGATCGGGTATTGGATCGTCCGAGGATTGGGTTGTTTGTTGTGAGAACAAGGATAAGTATGGGATCAAGTCACACAAAAAAGTCACATATAGTGGACTAATTGACTCCATCTTGACTACAAAATGTGTCTAGGGATTTCATCAACACATTAGATGAAAAATCTTGTATAAAAAGTCAAGAAAACTCATCCTCACCACTTTTCTCTCTCCTCTTATCAACTTGGACGAAAAAGGAGGTGGTGGTGAGGTTTACTCAACTTTAGGAGGTTGTTTGGAGCACAAGAGAGCATGGGAATCGAATATAAGGTTAGATCCAAACTCTCCTCTTCCTTTTCTATCTACTAGACGAATTTTCTCAGGTTTTGATGAGAGTTTCGAAGTTGAGAATCGAGCACACCAGTTTGTAGGGTGTTGTTATGGTTTAAAGGTTTGTGTTGAGGCAACAAATGAGGCTTTGTGGTGTTGTTTTTGTTGTTAATATGGTTTTCAATTGGATTTTAGGGTTTTGGCGAGAAAACTAAGGGTTTCGTCTCGAACGTGTTTTGTCGAGGGGTTTTAGTTTCTCATTGTTCATTGGACGTTTAATGAGTGTTTAGGACGAGCGCGGACCGCGGCGATGAGCTGGAACCACAGCGACGAGCCAGGTGGGCTGAGAACCCAAGAGGCATCTCTGATTCAGACGTCGCCAAGAGCGTCGCGGTGGGTAGAAGCCCATGGTGCCACCCGTGAGGTCTAAACCAGTGACCCCTACCACCCCACACTTTATATCACGTCGTGGGGGTAGACTACGTGACGGCGCGAGTCACGACGCCAGGATCAGGGCTCACTATCCTGGGCGTCGTGAGCATTTATTCATGGTGGCACTACTCACGGCGTCCAGAATAGTGACTGAAAAATAAATTTTTACCCAAGGGTTTATATTACCCATATGGAGGGTTTAATAGGTGTTTTTAACGATGATTTGGTATGGAATGAGGAATTCTGAGGTTTGGAAATTTATTTAGGTTTATCAAAAATCAAGTTTTAGGTTGATTTGACGGGTAGTTGACACGTAGTTGGTGGCGTGTATTGGCATTGGTGTTAGTGAACTAGTGGAGCATGGTTTGAGGTGTGTAGTATCCCAATTGAAATTCGCTTTGAGTATTTATTGCTTGAATATTTGAATTCATGTCTTGTTGTTTATTTCAACTCATTTCCAATATTTATTTATGGTCAGTTGAGTTTACTCATACCAAGTTTATTATATTGCATTAGCAGTGTGGCACACTAGATCATAGCATGTGTTTTAGGGGTATGTTGGTGGATTGTCGACCTGACTCCTGATTTTTCCTATATACATGATGATGTGTTCTATTCTACGTCGGCAACCGAGCAGACTCGGGGATTTCAGTTAGTTCGAGTTTACTCACTAGCGATGTCTGGGTGATAGTTTGAAGTATGATGCTAGTCTGACCTAGATCGTGCACGCACTTTGATTCACTACTATTAAATATACATGCGAGGGTCCTTTCGAGTTGCCTAATTTTTTTCTTTCACATGTTTATTTAATAATATTCTGATTCCAACATTTATTTATATTATTTACTCGGTGAAGTTCCTTGGGATTACTCATTCTGGACTCGTCATCTATTTCGTTGTGATGGTTGAGTGTAGACCCCAGTACGAGCAGAGGGAAAGGCAAGCTAGATGACTTCCTGTGATTTGATTGCATATCCCTACTCGTACGTTTGTTTATATTTATTGTTTTATGTTGGATTTTGGGACATGAGTGACATTGGACATGTATATGACCTTTTGAGGTCCTTTTTTATGTTTTGATGAAATATGGTTGAGATATATATTGATGATACTTGGATGGGTTTCCACAATAAGAATAATGCTTTTTCTCATAATTTACAGTTCATATTTTACTAATTTATTTATTTAAATCTTCCGCTGAATATTTTGAGGATAAAATAGATTATTTGAAGTCCATAAGCTAACTTCATAATATAAAATTGAACAATGATATAAAAGTTAGCAGAATTTGGGTTGACAGATGCTTACGATGCGCGTGGGACACAGTTGGGCCAACTCTAGGCAGGGTTGTGGGCTCGTAGCGCATGACGTGGCGGTCTTGGGTTTTGGGGCCGCTACAAGTCAAGTGTCTCTTATTGGACTGGTTGTAGGCTAGCTACCTGAAGCCATGACCTCGAGACATTAGATTAGTTAATTGTTTGATCAGAATGAGAGCTTTTATCTGGAGCATCGTAGATATCTCTCATTCGCGAAGGTCAAGGTACAACAAGCGTTGTCGTGTCCTTAGACCCAAGTCTGTCTGGCGTTGCCGCGACTTACCGACCCCGACCTTGTAGCACCCGCACTCGGTGGTCAGGACTACTTGGACGCCTCTTTTTCATTTCTTATGACACTCATTTATCATTATTATTGCACATTTACATTCTTATTACATTTCATGCAATCCTTACAGCTTTCTTCCTATCCGCATTAATTTAAACTGTTTTATTTATTTCAAAATGTTGTTTATATCCTACTGGTCTTTACGTACTTGGGCTCGTTATTCTTGTGATTGACTGAGTGCAGATTCACAATCGAGCAGGGGTAAGGCGCCAGTACTAGGGGATTTATTTTGAGGACATCATAGCGGTCCCCCCTTTCTGGTTTTTGTAGGTTTTCTTACTATTGATTGACTTATATATTGTGTTTTGTCACATCAGATATTTTTGGGTTGTTAAATGTACCGATACATGTATATGGGTTTCATTTAGGGGTGGGCACGAAACCCGAGAACCCGACTCGGGTCGGGTCACCCGAGTCGGGTGGCGGGTGGCGGGTCGGGTGGGATGAGTGGAGCAAACGAGTCGGGTCATAAAACCCGACCCGTCGGGTGTCGGGTCGGGTTCGGGTGTGGTCATAATAGTGTCGGGTCGGGTCGGGTCCGGGCATCATCATGGGTTTTATATGGTTTTTGTGGTTTTTGTGGGTTTTATAGGGTTCGGGTCGGGTTCGGGTCGGGTTTAGGGTCCGCGGGGTGGGTCGGGTTCGGGTTTAGGGTCTGGCGGGTCGGGTGGCGGGTCATTTTTATATCGACCCGAATGAGTCGGGTCGTCGGGTGTCGGGTCGGGTCGACCCGAACCCGACCCGTGCCCACCCCTAGTTTCATTTACACTTTCCTTACTTGATATACATGTTTCTGTATATATGCAGGGTTTCACATCATAGGTTGTCCCGACTTAGTTAATTGTTTATGCTAAACTTATAAAACTTGCAAATCGTAAATAACACGAGTTTAATTATTAAAATACTTGAAAGTTTTAGCAAGAAAGGTTGACTAGGTCTGCATTGGCCTCGCAAAGGTTGGTTTCGGGGCCTATGTAGGCTTAGGCTAGGCGGTGCCCAATTTTGTCGAGAATTGGGGCTGTCACAGCCCCACTCTATGCTTAATGTGAAAATCACATTATATAGGTTCCAATTTTTATTCAATCAGTGAAAGAAAACTCCTAGTCTAACAATTAATTATTAATATATAAATCATTTTATTTGGATTTCTATTATTTTAACTAGAACTCAGCTCGCTGGCTTTCACAATCACTGAACAATGTGGATCAAGAGGAGAAAGCTCTACACCTTTTAAGGAGCTTCAGCGAACAAAGATATTTTTTCTAGGCACTAGAGAGTCAACAACCCATTCCTTCGCTCTCATCTGGTATGCCCATTTTTTGTAATCAGATGAACAATGTCTTAAGTAAAAGACAATGAACAAATAGCGTTATTCCAATGTTTGAGTTTGCACCACTCAATTTTTATCATAATCAACATTTTTCGAAACAATAGCCAGAATATGGTCGCAGTGATTTTTGAATAGCATTTTAAAAAGTTCGATGATTTTTTGGTTACAAAGTTGAGTTTTATGACCGAAGTGTTACAAGTTATAAAGTCCAGTGACCATCAGTGAAATGAACACCTTTTGTGGTTTTTTTGATGAAAAAATATTTCTATTCATAAAAATTGCTCACTATTACATCTTATTTAACAATAAAATTACATCAATAGCAACCCTTTTTCCTTCTTTTTGAGATCAAATCGACGTTGCAAAAGTTTGCAAACTTGTGTGCAACTTGTACGTTTGTCTTTTGCATCTACAATAATATAACCATAACGAGAAATAGAACTTCCAACAAAGGAAGACGAACAAAAATTTATAATAAGGGAAGATAAACACAAACTTCCAACAAGGGAAGACAATGACTTACTGAAATAAAAAAACCTAATAAAAATATCAAATTAACAACTGACGTAGATCCATACACAAGCATATAGAAGTGTGGACGAAATTGAGTG
The DNA here is from genome assembly GCA_039657345.1 of Stephania japonica. Taxonomy (NCBI): domain Eukaryota; kingdom Viridiplantae; phylum Streptophyta; class Magnoliopsida; order Ranunculales; family Menispermaceae; genus Stephania; species Stephania japonica. The sequence goes on from CM077559.1 coordinate 43,708,590, forward strand.
ACAGTAATTGCATGTGTGGAGGAGAGGCAGGTGGTTGTTTGGTATAACTTTTCCCTTTTTAATTATTATACTTTGATTGCGTGAATAAGTATAGCAATTAGTTTTGCAGAGAGAGAGAGGGGTAATGGTGGGAGTAGGTGAGATTTAGCAATGATACAAATGAGAGATTTTGGAGTTGCACGAGCAACAATAAGTGCAAGTAGCAGCAAAGCATACATAAACTTGACAATGGTGTTGTGGCGGTAGGATTTCATTTGCGAGGCAATTAACAATCCATTCTAACAAAGTATTTAGTTGTGTTATCCTTTATATAATTCTTCTTTTGTTAGATTTTAATTTTGTTTTGTTCTACATTTAGTTTATATTCAATTTAATTAGCTTTTGTCTCCTAAAGCAGATCACCTTTTTGTAGGGGTAGTTCTCTCTATTGTAATTTGGATAATTCCAAGCTTTAATATGTAACGTAGTAATAGATTGATTTACCTTTTTGAGTTTGAACGATGAATATGCCTTTTTAGGCATCAAAAAACAAAATAAAAAGAAAAATACTAGAATGACACCCAAACTGTCACCTATGTGACGTGGAGCGCAGACCCGCATCTATTAGAGTCATTCGTGCGCACCTTGAGATACACACTACGTCTGTTATGCACCAAGAACTGTTTGTGCACACTCGTTTTCACGCGGGGGCCCGCACGCCACATTATTGGGGTGTCACTTGGGGTGTCATTATAGCATTTTCCAAATAAAAAAATAACGAAAATACTACAATAACACCCCAAGTGACACCTCTATGCGCGGGTTCACATCCTTGGAGCTGTCCATGTATGCTTCGGGATAGACACCTTGCGTGTTATGCATCAAGAACTACGCGCACAACACTCATTTTCACGTGGGGCTCACACACCACGTCATAGAGCTGCACTTGGGGTGTCATTATAGCATTTTTCCAAAAATAAAACTCTTTTTTAAGAGAAATTGAAATCTCATTAATTATTCATGACTCAATATAGGATTAGACATAAAATCAAGTACATTGATTCACTAATTCTATAATTTGTTCTAACAAACTATCATTAATCGAAAACTCTTTAATTATTCATAGCTCAATACAGGACTAGACATAAAATCAAGTACATTGATTCGTTAATCTTATTTATTCTAACAAATTGCCATTAATAAAAAAAAAAACTCGTGTTGGTTGGTATATTTCACGATTAGCCTATGTAGCAATCAGGTGGCATCCAAAATTACTTATATTTTTTTTTGTCAAATATCCAAAATTACTTATAACTATCAAAACATTCGGGATTGCCAAAATCAAACATCGTTTATCGTATTTTGTCCACATAATCAAGAAATATAAACTATGCCAACAGGTACAGGGGTAGTAATTGTCATGTCAGGCACTACATATACAAAAACTACAAGAAAAATCAGATTCAATGACACACAAACACTAATTAATAAGCATAAATAGTTGATGTACCAAACAACCTGAGAATGACACGCAAACACTAATTAATAAGCATAAAGGGTGACATGGCACGTCACAATACGAGAACATAACACGAAGTTAGGGATGTTCATAAATTGGTTCAGTTCATTTATGATTAATTCACTGCCCACTTCAATTATTAGGAATTAAAAAATTACAATTCAGTTCAACTCATATATTTTATTAATTCAACTTAATCTAATTTATTAAAAGCAGTTTGAAACTAGTTCAAGTTACACATATTTAAGAATTATAAAATTAATAATTACGAAACTACAAATTAATTAATATTTTTAAATTAAAGCTTTAATAAATTCTAATAAGTGAAAATAAATTGCGATTTGACTTTATAGCAAACTTAAATGTGTACTTAATGAATTCTAATAAATTCTAATAAGTTGCATATTAAGACTTTTGAGTTCGAATAATTTCATTTTAGATTTTGTATAGTTATTTGACTTTATAACTTAAAATTAAATGGGTACTTAAGTACGAAAAAAAATATAATTTAAGTTACAAAAATCAGATTTTATACATAGATAAAGTAGTAGATGAGTTAGAAGCATAAAAACGCTAGCATCATCTCAATATATATAGTTTAAAATCTTAAGATTATATATATGCATACACAATGTAATGTATATAAAGATCAATTAAACCGGATTACAGATTGGATCAACAGATTATGTCAAAGCCTCTTTGGTGAGATGATAAAAACATCACTTGCTAAAAAGACAAGACCTCGAAAGATTGTGGTTCGATTCCTACTGTTAAATTGCTAAAACCACAATCCGGCAGATTATGTTATTTAATCCACAATCCAGTCCATGAATGCAATTCAATTCAATTTAACAAACTCAAACTAAGAAACTAGTTAGAGCTAATTGAATTGGATCAAATTGAATTCATGGATTTCATGAACACCCCTACATTAAGTTAATGGATTTAAGTTAATCTACTAATAAATATGATCCAGACCTATTTATTACGATAAAAAACAACTTAATTCTGAAACAAAAAAAAAAAAACTTAATAAACAATAAATAGGCTATATATAATATAAAATTACTCTATAACATGAATGACACAATTTATTTTTTAAGCCTCATAAGGATAATGCTAAGGTGATCCATTATGGACACTCGTTAGGAGCACATATTTTGATTTTTTTTTTTTTTATAATTTTGTCCTCACCTCCAATACACTACCTCCTTCCTCTCTATACACATCATCCCCTCCTTAATCATAAAATTGTAAAAATTAGAAAAGGCAGGGGATACCCTACTAATAATTTTGATCTATTATAGTTTTATAATAGATTATAATTTTTTTTTATCAAACGGGCCCCAATTTTATAATTTTTATAATTTTGATCTATTATAATTTTGATCTGTTATAAATTTTTTATAATTTTGACTAAACTGACCCCAACTTTAAATTTTTATAATTTTGATCAAAATTATAATTTTTATAAATTTTTTTTATAATTTTGATCTATTATAATTTTATTATTATAATTATAAATATAATTATAATTTTTATAATTATAATTATAATTTTGATCTATTATAATTTTTGTTCTATTATAATTTTATAATTATAATTTTTTATAATTATAATTTTTATAATTTTTTAATAATTTTGATCAAAATTATAATTTATTTTATAATCTTGATTTTTATAATTTTGATGCATTATAATTTTTTTATAATTTTTATTAAACGAACCCTAATTTTAAATTTTTACTTTATGTACCCCACTTTTTATTTAGTTTACCTCACTTTTATTCTTAAAATTTCAAAAAAATACCTTTGCTCACCCCATTACCCATACTCCACTTTTGAAGAAGTGTCGCCTGCGGGTTTTGGATGAACCGAGCCAACACTTCTGAAGAGGTGTTGAACACACAGAGCCGACACCTCTAAAAAGGTTTCGAACACACATGACCGATACCTCTTTAGAGGTCTCGACCGACTCCAACCGATAATACGAAGATAACTCAGTCTTAGTGGGTTATAGAGTGATCCAACTGAAATCTCTTCACAGGTTTCGGCCCTGTAAGTCCAAAACTCGCAATCAACCAGAATAAACAAAAAAACTTCAAAACTCCAAAAAAATTACATGAAATGGTTCATTGAGGGTTTTGCTCGGAATCGTTTAATATTTTCGATTCCATCAAAACTTTGTACTCAAAATACAAGATTCAAGCTTCAAACCAAAGCCCTAAACACAAAAACAAATTCACAAACAACACGTCTCAAAAAGAAAAGAAAAAAAAATTTAAGAAAGCCTCAAAATCGGCACTAAAAGAGATAATGAATGCACCCATGACATGAATCTATGTGATTTTATTAGGATTTGATCGGATTTAAGTTGTTGATGAGTGTGATTTGAGAGAGGTAATTCAGGTATGGGTGAGTAGGGTGTGAAGTATGGGTGAGTAAAAAACTCTTTATATGAAGGGGTGTTAATTTTACAAAACTTGGGTTCTTATCAACTGAGAAATTCGAGCATTTCACTCGCAATCCACGTGGCGCCGCCAATGTTTCAAAATATGAATATAAATACATTCCAGTGGCGAGCCTTCATTTTTCATCCCTTCATTCAAAGCAAATCACTTTTGGGGCTACAAATCGTCCTCGTCGTCGTTGTTGTTGTTGTTGAATTCGTTGCGACACTGCGACGAAGAACACAACGTCACACGGAATCAATCATCGACGCTCGCTCGAAATGGAGGGATCGAGGGATTCATCGCCTAATGTCTCTGTTCTTAACTGCATCGATCTCTCCAGCCCAGACGCCCACCAAAACGTTGCACTCCTTAAACAGGTCCGATTGAAATTGAATCATTCGATTTCTATATTAATCCATTCGTTCGTTCGTTCAATGTTCAATTAGGTTTTAAATGATTGATTTTGTGTGAATTGGTTGCGGCGGCGTTGTTCAGGCGTGCTTGGATTGTGGGTTTTTCTATGTAATCAACCACGGGATCAGCCAGGAATTCATGGACGTGGTTTTCGCGCAAAGCAGAAACTTTTTTGATCTGCCATTGGATGAGAAAATGAAGCTTCTTAGGAATGAGAAGCACCGCGGCTACACGCCGCTGCTGGATGAGCTTCTTGATGCAAAAAATCAAGTTAATGGTTAGTGTTGCTTTGCAACTACTGCACTATTTCTCCTTCTGACTAACGCAAAAGTGATGAGTTCATTGCACTATTTCTCCTACGACCTCCGAGTTAGCAGTAGGGGCGCCCTCCTAACCCCCGAGGGATTAGTCAGGTCCACCATCAGTCTGGTGTCACTGGCGGTGGCTTGGATACCCTCGGCTATAAAAAAAATAAAAAAAAAGTTTGTTGTGTTTGTATGGTTGTACTTATAAGCTGGGATTGATTTACTGTATTTCTCTTTTGTTAGGGGACTACAAAGAGGGGTACTACATTGGTGTTGAGGTTCCTGAAAATGACCCTGACTCGGAAAAGCCATTTTTTGGTCCAAATGTATGGCCTTCTAAAGGTATTGCAGCCGATGATTGATGTCTGTGGTCTAGACTTATTTATTTGCCATACTTATAAAGTTAACATGATATTAATATTGTGCGAAAATGAAACCACATAATGGGTGGAGATGAATTTGTTCGATGTCCTTGTGCTCTTAAAATCTATGTGATTGGAATTTGAGTTGTGTTTCTTAATCGATGACTAGTTGGTGGTTTTGAATCTCTTTAGTTTATTTAATGTATGAAATAGATCTTTTACCTGGATGGAGGGAGACTATGGAGAAATATCACGAGGAGGCTCTGTAAGTTTCTTTTTACTTTTCTTTGAAGACCTTTTTTTTTTTGTCGTCAGGTTATGCATATACTTGTACTAAGTTTTTTTTCTGCATTTAGGATGTCTCAAATATGTTGAAACTGAACTTTTGAGAGCTATTTCTTTTTTTCCCTTAATTGTTTTTGCTTTTCATGTCGAGTCCAATATTTTCTTTCATCCTGTTTAGAACTTTAAATCAGTTCATCTTTCATTTTCAATCAAGTAGAAGCAGTTTTTCTACAAATTAGGGCAAACCAAATTCATTTACCCGTGTGATACATGTGCATTTTTTATGCACTATTTATATTCTATAGTGGGATGAGGAAAAGAAGGGGGCAAATTGTTTGCCATGCTAGAAGTTTTTCTTATAAGAGCCATACTATAAGTTCAGAGAAACCTAGTAAGAGTCCTAAGGGATGAGAGATATTAGTGTTGTGATTATTTTATTGAATGCTATCTAAGTGTGAAAGTGCCAAAGGTATACTCCCTCATATAACTCGCCTATCGAACATAATGAGGATCACTATTAATAGATAGCAAGAATTCACACTCCTTATTTATTGATTCTCAATTTTTTATCTCTATTCATTTCTATCGTGCTTTTTCGATGAAGTTACATTAATGCTCTCTTTCTTACTTGTACTGATTTTAAAGCCTTTAGACATAAAGTCTCTCTCAAACCTTTAATTTGTTATAACTCCTGTTTTAGTTTATCATGTAGCAAAGTATGTTTTCTTTGTTCTGCACCTAATACAGCAATGTTCACAAACAACTTACACTATAGAGAGAATCAACTTGAATATCTAAAACCAATTCATCCTTCTTTTTTTTTCCATTTTTGAATCAATTTATCTTTTACATGCAAACAGGTATGCTCTTACGGCTGATTAATAGTATTAGTTTATTGAAACTGAAACTCACTATTAGCTCCTATCTTCCATCTGACTTCATCAGTTCATTGGTATATTTCCTTGTTGGATCATTGTATATATTTGTAAACCTTCTCAGCCTAGACCCACCATATTATATCTCCGGGTATTCACCATATGCTTTTTCTAGATTACTTAAGGCCATCTATGGTTCTTGATTTTTCTACGGATACCTCTTTTATGAATATTGTAAGTTATGAATTTCATAATCTGTCTCTTTGGCATAAATTAAATTGATTTAATTGACTAATTTAGTTTCAGCTCGCAGTTGATTTTTTATTAGCCTTTCTCATGATTTTTTTTGTGTTATGACTCATCAGCTTTATTCCTTGAGTTTCTGTCATCTTGGAAATCTCATTTATTTTAAAATAGAAGCAATAAAATATTCCTTCTCCAACCTTTAGGCATCCCTTACTATCTACTTTTATTGAACAATTTTACTAGCTACAAAGTCCAACTTCCCTAATAACACCTCCAATTCTCAACTAACATGCCACTGAGTTCTGAAAGCTTTCCATTTTTTTCTTGAACCTTCCATTGTTTACTTTTAGGGTTTAGGGTTAAGGAGTGAAAAACTCATTCCTTGACAAACCTAGTATGAAATGAAGGAGTTTAATTTGCTCAATGTTGTTTGAAAGTGTTTGCCAAGTGTTAAGATAAAGGGTCAATTGATACTTATTGTAAAAAAATTGTATGCACATATCTGTGTGCGGGTGTAAACTAAAATTTGTATTGTAATATATAATATAAAATTTTACACAAAAGGGCCTTATTGAAATGTCACTGTGGGTTAATTTAGATAGGGATAGACAGACAGGTGGGCCGAAATGAAGTTGAATCAGAAGCGCATGTAAACGGGGGATTAGCATATCAAGACGAAATTAAAAAGGAGAGCACATAAGTGTGGCATTCCTCCATGTTCCTTCTTTATTCCTCCATTTTAATTTAGTCTTTCCCTTGATCTCTTTGTATGTGTTTCTTTGTCGTTTCTCTTATATCGTCCTTTCTTTCTTCTCAGCCTAAAACAAATTGGGATTAAGCTAAAAATTGAATACGGCAAAAAAAGAAATTCTGTACTTGATATCCAATCAGGTATAATACAAATGGGTTCGTTGAGTATGTACCTGCATATCAAATGGCTCCATTCTTTGACATTGTGCTTCTTTTACCCAAAGATCTTGAGAAAGAGAGGGTATTAGTAGAAGATTGACCATAGTTCACTCTTGACGCCTTACTTCGTACCTTAGTAAACCTGTTGAGTGTAACTTGCTAGGTCTGGCATTGAAAAAAAAAAAAAAAACACTCATAGCCCAGCTGTGAAATATTTCTCAGTAACGCACCTTGCATTTCTACAACTTTAGCGAGACTGGATTTGTAGACTCCGATCATTGAATTTAGTGTTATTTCCATCTAAATCTTCACATCTCATGTACTCATACTTCTATGATCTATATTTAGATTCATGCTTTCGTTGTTTTTGCATGGAGTTTATGTAGTACTTTGGTGTCATGCCTGTACCAAGTCATGTTTTGACTCATTATCATCTATTTGCTTCTAGTCGGGTATCAAAAGCTGTAGCTATGATCATAGCTCTTGCACTTGACCTGGAAGCAGATTTCTTTGACAAGCCAGAAATGTTGGGCGAGCCGATTGCAACTTTGCGCCTTCTCCATTATGAAGGTCTTGAAAAAACTGAAGGTCATGGAATTTCGTTTTATTTTATTTTCTTCTGATTGACATAGCTCTTATCTTGATGTTTATATCAACATTTTCTTTAGGTAAAGTTTCTGATCCTAAGAATGGATTATTTGGAGCTGGTGCACATTCTGATTATGGTTTGATTACCCTCTTGGCAACAGATGATGTCATGGGGCTTCAAGTATGATTTTGAAAGCTTAATGATTCACATTTCATAGTTTATTTTCAATAACTGAAATAAGCATTGTTTGCGACCTTTTTACTTGTTTTCAGATCTGCAAGGATAGAGATGCCTTTCCCCAAAGATGGGAATATGTTGCGCCATTAAAAGGGTGAGTTTCTAAGAAATCTTAGGAATGAATTATCTTATATTTTATTGCTGGTAGGATTTTTTTTCTATATATTTTTTACCTTAGTTCTGAAACAATTATCATCAACGAGAGATGCATTAATTATTAAGTGTTGACAAGAGCAGAAAGCAAAAGGGAATCGTAAAATAACATGGTAACCATGATAAAAGAAGATGTGGTCATTTATATAATAGAAGATTTGAATCTTTATAAAGGGAATTAAAGAAAGTAAATCTATATTAAGTTATTAACCAATCCTGTGAAGCTAGGAGAAAACTATGTGACTTATCTTTAAAATTATTTTCAAAATGCATTGTCCTACAAGTCAAGATATATAAAGGCAACGGCTAAACGGGCCCCAGTTTTTGCTAAACATACCCCTTTTGCTCACCATACCCCAGTGTTTGAATTTTAATTGCTAAACGCACCCCACTTTTTTTTCTTTCTAAAATTCCCAAAATACCCTTGCTAAAGTACCCACGTTTTGCTAAATATACCCCCTCATTTAAACATACCCTTGTCTCCCCTACCTGTGGGTTTCGGCCATACAGGACTTAGACCTCTAAAGAGGTATCAGATAACTCCCACCGAGACATTTTTAGAGGTTTCGGCTGGCTTCATCTAAATCCCACTGAGACCTTTGAAGAGGTCTCGGTTTTGGTAAAAGGTAACTGGGTCTCGACTAACTCCTATCGAGATCTCTTTATAGGTCTCGGTGGGAATTGACCGAGACTTCCCACCGAGACCTCTAAAGAAGTCTCGGCCCTGTGTGTCCGCAACCCGCGGATGACAAGAATGAAATTTTTTGTTTCCAAAACTCCTAAAAATACATGAAAACGACCAAAATATTATTGGATTTTGCTTGGAATCGCTTGATATTATCGATTCATCAACATTTTGTTTGCAAAATGCAAGATTCAAGCCCTAAATTGAAGCCCTAACCCAACAACACCAAACCGACTCAAAAAAGCAAAAAAGCCCTAAAATAGACACAAAAGAGATGGAGAATCGCACTCACAACGTCAAATCGATATGGTTTCGTTCGGATTAGGGCCGAAGGTGGGTGCGATTTGAGAGTGGGAGAGACGGTGGTGTGACTGGCAAGAACGAAATTTTTTTCCAAAACTCCTAAAAATACATGAAAACGACCAAAATATTATTGGATTTTGCTCGGAGTCGCTTGATATTCTTGATTTCATCAACATTTTATGTAAGATTCAAGCCCCAAATTGAAGCCCTAACCCAACAACACCAAACCGACTCAAAAACGGCCAAAAAAGCCCTAAAATAGACACAAAAGAGGTGGAGAATCGCACTCACAACGTCAAATCGATATGGTTTCGTTCGGATTAGGGCTAAAGGTGGGTGCGATTTGAGAGTGGGAGAGACGGTGGTGTGACTGGGGCATGGTTGGATGAGATGAGTGGGGTACGGGGAGAGCAAAATCCCTTTTATATGGAGGGTAGTTGGGTCATTTCATGTTTTCTTAAAAAAGTGGGGGTGTGTTTAGCAAAAATTGGGCTCTGTTTAGCCGCTCCCTATATAAATGATAGAATTTCACAGGCATTATACAAGAGTTTTAGTATATAAGCCTCTAAAATTGTATTTTTCCTTATACTGTACTCAAAAAAACCTTTGCATTAATTTGGGGAAGTTCAATGAAATGTGATAGTTATAGAGAATATGCCAACGTTGAGATTAGGGGTGCACACGGATTGCACAAATCTGTGGATCCAGTCCAATTTGGACCAATTATCACTAATTGAATCGATTTTTTGATCCCTTGGATTGGATTTGATTGAAAAATAACTAATCCGGCTGGAGTGGATCGGATTACGGATCTCACATTTAAAAACCGCGAATCCAATCCGATCCAATCTGTTTATCACATCAACACATATACATATCTCATCATATGCACTATAGTATCTCGAGGAGCATCAACTCAAACTATCAACTCTAAACTATATAGTATCTCAAAGACTTTGCTTGTTCTTACTTCTTTTATTACACTTAATACATTTTTTGTGGGTTGTATGTTGCAATGTGCACTTTTTTTTGTGCTTTTGTTTGGGTATATGGTGGAGTTTGTGGATGACGTTTTTACTTATGTAGGAACTTGCATTTTGTGGGAAATATGCTATATATAGATTTGTGGGATGTACATTGTAAATTTGTCAATCATGTTATGATTAATTTTTGTGATTCATTTGATCAAGTTTAATTTCATGAATTTTTGGATAGGAAAATGCCAATTCGTGGAACTTGATTCAGTTCGGTCCGCATTTTGTAAATTGGATTGAGTTGGATTGATGAATTATTTGGACTGGACTGGACTGCAATTTTTCAATCCGCAATAATTGGATTGGACTACGGATTGACCCTAATTGGACTGGATCCAATCCGTGTGCACCCCTAGTTGAGATAATATGCTTGTATTATCTTTTGTTGATGTAAAAAGTAGTGTGAAAATATTTCTGTAAACACAAGTGAATTATGGCGATCCTAATATGTCATAATCTACTTTTCAGTAAAAAGGATGAATTATTATTTTTAGTCTTAATTAGTTTAGTCCTTTTTGTTTTTCTTGTTCTCTTTATTTTTCTTATTTCTATGGAACTTTTGTTTTTTCTATCAAAACTTACAATGGGAAGTTTACATTGTTTGTTAAAAAAATTATCCAAATTTGAATTTGAGTGTCCTTGCACCCTGTGATTTGACCATCAGATAATCAATGAAATTTGTCTAAAACTAGCTAATTAATTAATTCTTTTGTTACTTTAGGCTTTTTGTTCACTAGTGACTAATGTAGAGGGTGATTTTCATCCTTAATTTTCATTTTATGAGGTAAAGTCAAGGTAATTAATGCCAATACATGACACTGATTTTATTTTATTTTTTATTTTTTATTTTTTTTCTGTTGCATTCCGTAAGAAAGAAACTCTTATTGTCATGTTGAAGTTATTGTTAATGCCTGTAAGCTATTGCTAAAGACAAATTGGAAATACCCCACTTAGAAAACTTGACATGTTCAAATTGAAGGAATTCAAATGTATAGGTATAGGCCTGGGACAACTTAGGATGCAATAATTATAAATATTTAAAAGATAACCAAATCTTGTCATCACTTTCATTATGTTAAATTTTTCATCTTGGGACCGACCACACATGCGAGTGCGTGCTCGTAGATTTCCGCCACTACCGATATTGTTTTCAACTTAACCACCTTCAACTCATAGATGTGGAGGTTTAACATAAAAGGCTTCGATACTATTAGAAAAGAGATAATCACTTATATATTTCATTACGAAGTTTCACTTAATCGATGTGGGACTATGATTACGGTCTACACATCTCCAACACTCCACCTTGGACCAAATTCCATCTACGGTGTCTTCTGTCGTCTCGACAAATCTCGACCAAATTGTTGGCTCTAATACCATGTTAAATTTTTCACTTAATCGATGTGGGACTATGATTTTGGTCCGCACATCTCCAACGCATTAAATCGAGCCAAATGGGGATGATGGATCCATGTAGCCGACCCAATTAATTTGGGACTGAAGCCATTTTGTTGTTGTTCTTTGAACTATTGATGTCCCGATTTTGTTTTGTGCCACAAAAGTACGTCATTCAGGTATTTGATGAGCTTTTGTAGTATATAAAAGGAAGGAACCATTGTTTGTTAGTCCAAGCATACCTCTGTAACTTGAATTTAATGCTTAATAATAGAGGTGAGGAGTGATCACTAAAACTTTTTTTTTTTTTTTTTTTGACTTCAGTGGGAGTCAAACCACGACCTCTCGAAACCTTGCCTTTTTGGCAAGTGGTCTTTACCATCTCACCAGAGATGCTTTGACAACGATCACTTACACTTGAAATCACAAAATGAAAGTGCACCTCATTAATATTTACCTTTTTTATGCAGAGCATTTATCGTAAATCTTGGTGACATGTTAGAACGTTGGAGCAATTGTACTTTCAGGTATTCCAGTCCTTTCGATTCTTGATGAATTTGTATTATTTATAGGTTCCTTCCCTTGTAAAGTCATAATATTATTATATTATTGCTTTTATTAGTTTTCAGGTCATGTTTGGTAATTTATTTCCTTACTTTCAATTATATTTGTTCATTTTTACTGCACACCCCTAATGTTGTTTTACTGATACTCTTTTGAAAAATTGGAGCTCTTAGTAAATGATGACCATATAGCTCATATTTTTCCTGTCTAGTTAGCTGGATCTTAGTTGCTAGAGTAGCAGTTTCAAACTGCTGGTTGTTGCTATTTGCTAGTAATTTGCATCATCTGTTGGCAGTTTCATCTGTTTCTTTTTACTCCACACCCCTATTGTAGTTTTACTGATACTCTTCTCAAAAATTGGTGCTCTAAGCGAATGATAACCATATAGCTCATATTCTTCCTGTCTAGTTAGCTGGATCTTAGTTGCTAGAGGAGCAGTTTCAAACTGCTACTCATAGCTAGTAACTTGCATTGCACCATCTGTTCACAGTTTCATCTGTTTCTTCTACTCATAGCTAAATTATTGCGAGAGGAATTTTCGTAGTCTCAAACAGGTTTGAGTCTGTAATCCTGAAATTTCACATGAAATTTGTTAACAGCATCATCACTACTTCCATGCAAAAATAGTTTTTGAGCATTGAAGCCGAGCTTTTTCAAGATTCCATTACCCGTTAAGCAGGATTTGAGCAGTTTGCCCTCTCACTCAACTTTTTGTAAAACATATTTATTTGGTTCATACTAATATTATAAATAGGAAAGTAAATAATGATACTTATTACCATCCTGCCTTGACTTGTGTGTCTGTCATTTTTTAAAAAGCATGAGCCTTATCATATTGTACCACAATTGACCTCCTTATTTTGGAATCACCTAGTTAATGGGTGTGAGTTTTAGAGGCATTCCTGGAAAAAAAACAAAGAGAGAGTTTGTTGGCAAACGGCAAGTCATATTTAGGAGCAGCCACCAAATGTATGAAAATGCACATTTCAGGGAGATTATATAATGATTTTGTTGGATACGCACGTATTTCAGGGAGATCATATATTTCTACCTGGAGTTTGTGGAGGAACTATGTTAAACGTGCACAAGAATGTCTGGAAATTTATCATTATTGTCATTTAAGAGTTTCATAATTTGAAAAAATGTGCGCTTAACTGTCCCATAAGGAATGGGTAGAGTTTTTGGAAATCTTTGTACAAGAGAGATTATATTTAAGAGAGATTATCTTTATTAATAAAGGTTTTTCATCTTCACTTACACCGGCAATATTGTGAGAGTTTTCCTGGGATTTCCATGTAATAAATTCTCCTCCCTCTCATTGTTACATGGATCATTCACTATGTCACTGGTACCTTGAGCTTTCTGCTTTAAAATTATAAATTGGGTTATAATTCATATTTGTTCTCTTATTTTTTCAGGTCCACATTGCATCGAGTATTAGGGAATGGTCAAGAACGGTACTCTGTAAGTCATAGTGATTCTTTAGAATATGTTTACTTTTGCAGGAATTAAGCATTATGTTTTACTTGCATACCTCATTGTTAAAGGATCATTCTAACACAACTTGCCGTCTTAATTTGAAATCTTGACCTCTTGCAGAATCTTTTAGTTAGGTAAAATTTTCAGTCATTGCTATCTTTGCTTCTCAATCATTTTTGTCTTCCGTCTTTTAGCTGTTGAAAGTCTCTTAGACTGATGACATGTGATATTTCTAATCTTTGTTACTAGTGTACTTTTAGTGAGAAATACTATTTCACCAATCAATTTGGAAGAATTTTTGATATTGTTACTGAACGATTTTCTGTCAAGTGGTGGCTTTTTTGTTTATTCTGAAGTTTCTGAATTTTCAGGTAGCACCACTTAGTTTTAAAGAAATATGGATGACCCTTTTTGCTGAAAAAACAATATTAATGATTTTGTTTTCTTTTTTCTACGTCTAATTTACTTTAAAGGATTATAAAAGCAATTCAATAACAGCATGGTGCTTTTCTCACTGTAGAAGACTTGGGTTGAGGATCAATGTTCCAGCAATGGTTGAGTAGCTGGTTGCCACATGTCAATAGTAGATAGGTGTTTCTTAATGACCTACATATGCGGACCACTTGAGTTGTATTGACGTAATATCTATGATAATACTAACAGTCTCCCACTTGTTAATTATCCTAAGAAATAGATTTGCTCAAAAAAAAAAAAAAGTTTAGACTAACAACCTAATGTATGCACACGTATCTTAATGTAAGATCTGAAGCATTAACAACCTATTTTAGTGAAAAAGTGCATAGATTTTAGTTTACAACTTCTTTTATGCTTTGGTAATTTCAGTCAAGACTTGCACTCTTGAAAGTCTCTCTCTCATTCTCAGTGTTAACCTTTGTACGTACACTAATCAAAGACTAATGATTATCTATACTTTGATGCATTATTCGTGTGTTGCATCTTTTGTCATGTTAATTAGATAACATATTCTATACATTTGATAAGAGTAACATATTCTATATATAACGATATTCAAGAATTGTTTTTTTTTTCGAGGAAAACGATATTCAAGATTAGGAACCTCAAAAGTAAGTTTGATGTTAAATTTTACTTGGAAGTCTTGAGTCAAAGTTATAAGTTAAAATTCTTGTTTGATATTAATTAATTATTGATTACATATTAACTAAATAAATAAGAGCTTCTTTCACTAAACTACCTTTATTTGAATTTGAAGGACTTAGAAATAATAAAATACTCCCCCCCCCCCCAAAAAAAAAAAAAAAAAAAAAAAAAAAATTCCACTCTTGGGTTGGCTCCGCCCTTGTTCATGCACACAATGCATCGAATTTCTTAAGAGTTGTCAATATACCTTATGTTTATTCTTGGTCAAAACTTAATGATATTTCGCAATATACTAGGGTTGCAAGTGGGGCAGAACAGGGCGGGGATTGAAGAAACCGTCCCCGCATCTGCGGGGTGCGTAGCGGGGATTTATCCTCAAAAATTCCCTGCAGAGCAAACTTTGCCGCCCCACACCCCGCCCTGCTAGATTCCCAGCACCCCACTAATTTTATATAAGTGCATGTTTTGATCCTCAATCTTTTGTCTTTTTTATGTCTTTATTTTATGCACATACAACGCGTCTCTACCTAAATACTATTGGTTCCCAATTTTATATGATTAGTGGATAATTCAATTATACTAATTAACAATTGATTTTCTGTCAATCAAATTTTTTAATCAGTTGTATGCTAATGGTATATCAAAGTGGAGACTTGTATTTTATTTTTAAGAGAAACTTATATTATATAAAGAAAGATAACCATAAAATAACATATAACTATATCCATGTGACATTCTCAAAATAAAAATTCTTATGACATGTACAATTAGATCTAATTCTAAACTTAATGTAACCTTCTTATTCTGAATTAATAAAGTACATTTATTTGATCATATATAATTTTTATCATCACATTGATAAATTATGGTTGAATTAATATATATAAATACTATTTCTTATTTGAGTTAATTTAATTACTTCTATAGTTGACTAAAAAAACTTTACTATATACAAACAATTAGTTAAAAAAATTAGTTGGTTTAAGTGGTAATAGGTTTAACTTCCCTTACGCAAGGTCTTAAGTTCAAGTCTCATAGATGAAAACAAATTAAGTTCAAAGGGTCGCCCCTTATTCGAGAATTCGGATCCGATGACAACGCTAAGGTCATGGATTCATAGTTCAAACCCCAATGGGGACAAGTTGTTTCCTTAATTTTTTCTTATAAAAAAAAAGAGAATTCAAAGGGCCACCTATTAGTTGAGAATTGGGATCCAATGACAATGTCTGATAGTGTATATTAGGCAGTGCGGTTGGCAATATTAGATACTACTGCCACATTGGAAACTAAATAAAAAATAAACTATTTATTTTTTTTATTTATGACTTCTAAATGTATTGCATTATATTAATAAATAATGAAAATTAATCGAACTATTTAATTAGAATGATTTGCAAATACATTAAATATTCAATTTTTAAGACTATAGTATGTATTATGTATTTAATAATTAGGTATTGTATTAGATTTAAAATTATAGCTTATTATAATAAATTATTTAGTAAGGTAGATTTGGTTATAATTATATATTTTGTAGTGGTGTATCATTTACTATGTTAATTGCAAATATAAAATATATCTTTCATATTACATCTATAAAGTATGTATAGTAATTTAGTCTTAATAAAAATTTTAGTTAGATTAAATTAGACTTTATTTTGAAAATGTTGTCTTCATTAAGTTAAAACTTATTAGATAGTAAATCGAATGCATATGATTTTTAAAAACTTAATGCAAAATAAGGAATAAATATAATTCACAACATATTCGTAACATTTTTTTTAAATGAATTCCCCGTGGGGCGGGGAGATGGGGATTCCCTGTGGGGCGGGGTACGGAGCGGGGTACGAGGCGGGGCAATTGGGAAAACCCATGGGGGAAGGGTAATCCCCGTCCCCGCTCCGCACCCAGCCCTGGCGGGGGCAAAAATGCAGGGAATCCCTGCCCCGCCGGTGTAGGGCCCCCGCAGGGAATGGAGATTTCCTGTCCCACTTGCAACCCTACAATATACAAATAATACATGAATGTGTACACAATACATAAATGAGAAAATATCGCAAACAGAGTTTCAAAAAAGTATTGTTCTTACAGCGGCAATCACATAATGGGTCCAAGTCCCATTATATCAACATATCTTTAAATTTCATTGGTGGCATGCATTTAGTTAAAGGATCCACAATCATTAATTCAATACACAATATATAAATGAGAAATAAATAGTTCAACATGGTAGGAAGAAACTCTGATCTTAAGTAAAGCAGAATAGTTGAACGGGAATTCTGTACTCACCTGTAAATAGTTGGAGATTTCGGCTTAAGTGGTGCTATACTGTCATCTAATTAATGTCAGACTACAATACTCAAGTGAAGTCATCCTTTTGCTCTGGATATTATATCATTCTATGTTGACCGTTTGTGATTGTCTTGAAGTGGCTACTTTATTATGCATTTTGGTGATAAAATTACTTTCTGCATGAGAATTTGTTCTTGGTTACACTAAGTTGATATATTATGCTTATTTGGTTGTTTCTTGTTTCTTCAAATAGATTGCATACTTTGTGGAGCCCAGCCACGAGTGTCTTGTTGAGTGCTTGCCATCTTGCAAGTCAGAAACAAACCCACCCAAGTAAGATCTCTAAATTTTTGCAGAGTTGAATGTTTGTGCAAATCCGGACATAATTCTTTTAGGAGCGGCTAAATGGACCCCGCATATTGCTCCACATACTTCAGTTTTGTAAAATTACCCAACTACCTCTCCATATAAAACAATTTTTACTCACCATACCCCACTAATTACTAAACGTAACCCAATTTTGTAAAATTACCCAACTGCACCTTCATATAAAAGGGTTTTTACTCACCATACCCCACTCACTTCGTACCCGAGTCACCTCTCTCAAATCGCACTAATAAAAAATCGGCCAAATCCGATGAAATCTGAGCAAAACCACATGGATTCAACGACGTGGGTGCATATTATCTCTTTTAGTTCTCATCTTGAGTTTTTTTTTTTTTTTTCTTTTTTGAATCATTTTGGTTGTGAATTTGTTTTTGGGTTTAGGATGTCGATTTGAGGCTTAAATCTTGCATTTTGGATACGAAGTTTCGATGAAACCGAAAATATTAAGTGATTTCGAGCAAAACCCACTATTTTTTTGGCCATTTTCATGTATTTTTTTAGAGTTTTGAAGTTTTTTTTATCGTTTTGGTCGCCCACGGGTTTCAGATTAACAGAGTCGACACCTCAGACAAATAGAACTAACACTATTGTCCGATACCTCTAAAAAGGTTTCGGTTGGATCCCTCCTTCATCCACTGAAACCAAGTTATCGTCGCATTATCGGTTGGAGTCGATCGAAACTTCTTTAGAGGTGTCGGTCCGGTTCGTCCAACACCACTTCAACGGTGTCGGCTCTATTCGTTTGACACCCGTGTGCAAGGGTATTGGGGTGAGGGTGATGGGGTACACAAAGTAAAAAAGTGGGGTACAATAAGCAAGGGGTATTGGGGTGAGGGTGAGGGTGAGGGTGAGGGTGATGGGGTACACGAAGTAAAAAAGTGGGGTACAGTAAGTAAGGGTATTTTTGGAATTTAAGAAAAATAGTGGGGTACACGAAGAAATAATTCAAAACTAGGGTATGTGGAGCAATTAGCGGGGTCTGTTTAACCGCTCCTTTTTTTACAGCCACTTGCTTTTCCCACATTTTCATGCTCATACATTTTTGAAGAAAGATTTGAACTTTGCATCACATAATTTAATTGTTTTTGGTTGATTGGGGTTGTAGGTGGCTACTGAAAAAAAAAGGAAAAAGAAAATTGAAAAGAAAGTTGAACAAGAATAACATCCGCAGGAAAAGAAATTAGTTGAGCATTATTAGAATATAATCATTACTCAGAGATTGAAATTCTTTGTTTGAACTGCTTTTTGCGTCTTAATTAAACTTATTAAAAATCCGGCATTCTTTTCTTTAAGGCTAGTCTTTGTCTTATAAAACGCGCAAAAAAAGTTATAAATTAAAGATGACACTTTTCACTGGCCATGATTGTAAAGCACTAGTCAACCGACTCAAAACTCCAGTACAATGGTGTAATCCATCTTTGCGCAGCAACTAAAAAAAATATCTTACACATCTCTAAAGAAATCAAATATTTTTATGAAAGGTGTCAAATTTCAATCGTGTAGGGATAGATAAAAGCTTAAGCTTACTTAAAATGCATTGATTATGAAGGATTTGGAAATTACGCCATTAAGTGTACTAAAGTGATGCAATATAAGAGTTTGATCCATGAAGCCGGCCCCAACTAATTTGGGATTGAGGCTTCCTTATTTTAAAGTTACCCTCCAGTAAATTAAACCTGGTTTGAAGAAAAAAAAAGCCTTTATTTTACAGTGCTCTAAGTAAGATGTCTTTGACGAAAGCCGTCATTCATAGTTATTGAAAGCATTCCTCCCTGTAAATACATCTACTTGATTCTATGTATTGACATTCTTCATTTAACTCACCATCCTTATAAGTAGTTGCACCTATGTTCGTACTAGTTGGTATCTTGACTTTAGTTTTGCTGCTGCTCTATTTGTGTTGTCAGTTCCACTACAAATTATATCAAATAAATTTAGCATTGGTCCTTCAATTCTAGAAACGGATGAATTTTTGAGATTTTTTTTAATTTTTTTTTAGCAATTCTTTTACATTTGTCTTCTCCCAAATAATCAATACTAGAAAAGATGCATCTATATACTAGCCAAATTGAGTGATACAAAGAAATAGCAAGTCATGTAAAATGCATCAAGGATAAGGACCAGAGAGCCTTAACAAGAGTGGATGGAAAAACTACTTTAATGAAGATATTTGAGGGTGCTTAAATCCTTGAAATTCATAATGAGAGCAAAGTAATGCAACTAACCTATTCCTTGGAGTTGCAATTAGTGCTGAAAGGAAAAAAAAAGTGCTAATTAGCACTACGAACTGGGTTAATTAGGCATCTGTATTTGTTTCACCTTAACAGCAGTGGGCTTTGCAGGGTCATATTTTCATTGCATGTAGAGTAAGATCACAGCCACAATGTAAAGCAAGCTTTGAGGTAGGCGCACATATTCGATCACAAGTCTATGCGTACTATATGCTGTCTTACAACACAATGTTCTATTCAGCGTAAAAAAATATGCATGCATTTGACAATGGAGTTGTTCTCTCGATATTAGTTTTCATTTTGATGACGTAAAACAATAACAATATGCTGAGGAAACATGTCTAGAATCAACAGAATTGGAAACTTTTGTATGAGCAACTGTTATATGTTCATGAACCAAGACTGCAAACCGGTTGAGCTCCTAAATTGAAACTGCATTGCTTGTTCACATTTTATATGGTTGTAGATTGCACAGTTGCTCGATCCCTTTTGATTTACACACCATTTTGACATTTTAGTGTAGCAAACATCTGAGATACCATTACATGCTAGTTGGAATGTTAACTGGATATATATAACCTTTGATTTCGTACGCACTTCTATTGAGTGTTGCTAAGCAGTTTCTTTAAATCATCAAATTCAAATGACTAGGCTGCCTAATGCATAGATGCATGTCCAACTATCACCATTTTTATAAATCGGTCCAATTTAATGGTACAAGCCATTGTTGGGTCGTCTTGTTAGTCCTTTTTAGACCATTTGTTCATCGTTTGTTATTCTATCAGGTTTCCTCCAGTGAAATGCGCAACTTACCTGAGCCAGCGATACAGCGACACTCATACGGATCTGAGCAGATACAAGAAGTCGACTGCAGGTGATTCAACTGCAATAAAAGGCTGACATATGGTGGAGCGAGCTCCGTGAAAGTTGTAAATATAAAGGTGGCATAAGGCTCTCTTTCCTTTCCTTGTCCTTGGCTATTAAGAATAAAAGTTTCATATCTAGCACGCTATTTATATCATCATCACATAATAATGTTGGAGATGCGCCTTTCACGCTCCTTTAGCCAATATATTGTATATGATTTATAGATGTAATCCATAAATATTAATCATTTAGACTATTTGTTATGAACTGTATTCTTTAAAATGCTTATCGGATGACCCAAAGGTCAGTTGAAATACTCTTAGAATGACGTTTTTTTATGAGATTTTTATTAGGTGAATGCCAAGGAGACATACTTTTGATGCATACATTTGCTATACTGTTGTTGGTGTCCTTCGGATACATATTAGGACGTACGCACAGAAATGTTGACGTAGAAATCAAAGAGCATCAAGTGTTGCAAACGTGAAGTGCTCAAGTGAGGTTCTGGTTTTGAGTCCGGTTTCGAGTCTTAGGGGTTGGTACTCAATGTGGATGCTATGACAAATAGGTTCTAATTTCAGAGAATTACACTTTGATCACTTTAATTCCTGCGACTTTAAGCATGGTTTTAGCCAAAGCATATCTAGTGAGATAGATGAGGCATCACTTGCTAAAAGGAAAGTTGGGACTTAGGAGAGGCCCTAGATTTGACTCCTGTTGAAGTCACTTATCAAAAAAAAACTTCCAAGTACAATTTTCCCCTATATTCTCCTTTTCGGCAAGACATTTTAGCTACAAAATGTACTCGCCAAGTCTTAAATATGTATGTCTTCAATTAAGTCTGTAACTTAAAATGTCCTTCAACATATCTTTTGTTCATTGAGCTAAGTTTTATATGCTTTTGGTCTCCAAAATTTAGTTAGTGTATATTTGGTATTTTAACTTTTATTGTTGTACATTCAGTTCTTGATCTCTTTGAGTTTTTTTATGATTTTGATCGTTGAACTTTGAGTTTCTTATGCGTTTAGAGTATTTGATTTTTTTTTTTTTTTTTGTTGGTTGATGTGAACCATCTGGTTTAGTAATGTAAATCATTTTACTCTTCTTAACGTGACACTTTTGTTAGTCATGTCAACAGGATTTAACACCTTACATGGTGGAAGGACTAGATGCACAACTTAATTAAAGTCGGACCAATATAGTAATAAAAGTTAGGGATCAAAAATATAAAAAACACAATTTAGAAACCAAATGTGCGTTTTGCCACATATGAAAGGAAGAAAGAGTCTTTGTCTAGTCCAAACATCAAACCCACTAAAGACAGTGTAAAGTAATATGAAATCTATTACTTTCATAGAGTACTATAGTGACAGAAGAACCCAAACCCACTAAAGAACCAAACTGAAAAGCACACCTACTCATGCTCTTAAACACCAATTGAGACTATCAAGACTTTTTTTTGGCCATAGAATTTACTTTAATGAGGAACCCCACCCCCACTGCCCACATATGCACATGCATATTGTGGTTTAGAAGGAAAGAAAATAAAACATAGAAACTGACCCCACCCCACTTTGGATAAGTTCAATGACTCAAACCTCTATAGTCCCTACTCCCAAGTGGTCACACAACCACAAAGACGGCCACCATTGATTCCAACTACCCTTGCACTTGTAATTCTCTGCTCTTTGGCTCCAGGGGATCAAAATGAACAAACATAAATGCCTTTACCATATTGCAAGTCATATATTGTCCAAAGAAAATAAATTCATGGTTTTTTTTTTTTCATCGAAGGAAATTCAGGGTTGAAAACTCCACGATGTCCTTTTTGCAGTTGACAAGGGCCTCATACTATGCAATCAATGGTAAAAGACTTGTACTTGTAAAGAGGCCCCCAATTTTGCAGTGTTAAGGGATCGAATTCTGTCATTCAAGTCCAAATATATGTTGATTTCTCCCATATTATAGGGATCTTGTGAGACTAGCAAGGACTACGTAGGGAGGGAAAAGAATAGTTCGGGCATCCACAAATAATATAAAAAAAAATCCATTTTTGCATGCAATTGTTTTCGCAAATATGAAAGTGAACTAATCTGGCCACAAATATTTGTAAGATATATCAATGTAGCAAGCAGCATTTCATGCTTTGGAAGTCGAGAGATTCTGCACTTTCCAAAACCAACTGTAACTTCTATACTATGTGAGCAATAATAAACATAGCTAGAGTGCATCTACTGCTTCGTTTCGCATTTCGTTTCATACAAACACAACACATCTTCCAGATAGAACACAAGGCTATATAAACACTAAACGCAGTCGCTCGCCAGACGAATGGATGGGAAGTGCGCAACTTATTTAAGGCAAACTCACTAGAAATTTAAAGGGGGGATAAAATAGTAGGCCCCTGAGGTCACACCAGCTATGGTTTTTATAGGCGGCAGTGACAAAATTGTGCCGCTTTAGCGATAGTGACGGTAGACAGGAGTGTACATGCAGCTCTCCGCGCACTTCACCAGGTCCTCAGGGCGAGGAAGACGGCTAGCCAAACCTATGAACCAATTCAAGAAGAAAATTAATCGCACCATCAATACAAGAAACCTTGGAGTGAAGAGAACTCAATGCTGGGGGGCTCACCGAGCTCATACGCCTTTGCAGCAACACTAGCAGCAATATTCGCCGATATTTTCCTGATATTAGAGAATGGAGGGTATATCAACCCCTTGTCATAGTTCTCCTGTGACACCTGGGCAGCCAGCGCTTCGGCTTTTCAAGGAAATAATCAAAACAAAGATTTTTCATGAGTATCTTAATCCTGTATGAAACCTAAAATAATCTTAACCTGTTTTTTTGCTACAGTCAAGATAGCATGTCGTTACTCAAAACTAGCGTACAAACTTTTCCTTCAGAAGATTTATACCCAAAGGCATTCAATGAAAATGAAAAAAGAAATTGACCGAGTTCAATCTCATATATTCTCATATACTTACAAGCTGCAAGAAGCATGTCATCATGCACTCGAATTGCACCCGAAATGATCAAACCCAGACCAAATCCAGGGAAGATGTAAGCATTATTCGCCTAAATTAGCGACAAGATTCAGAAAATATCAAATAAGTCAGTTTTTGACAGCGTCGTCACTCGTCGTCACTCGTCACTATTATTTAAAATAAGCGACCAATTAAAATTATGTGAATCTTTCAGAAGTCAAACCTGGCCAGGAACAAAAAGTTTTCCACCATATTCAACAGGGTCAAATGGGCTTCCACTAGCGAAAATTGCCCGCCCCTGCAAGACATGATGAAACATGGAGATCTTGTTCTTCGGAAAGACATCTTTTTCTTCTTCTATTCATATCCATTACAAGCATCCAAAAAAAAATTACCTTACTCCATGTATATGCTTCTTCAGCAGTGCACTCAGACTGTGAGGTAGGGTTTGACAGTGCAAGGATAACAGGTTTCTGCATGCATACAAAGAATTCATCATGAACAAGATGACAGAACACATATGCATGTGTGAAAATATCAACTTAAAAGAGATTAGCAACAATACCTCATTAAACGAGGACATTGCCTCAACCACCTCCTTCGTGAATGTTCTTCCAACACCAGATGATCCAATCAGCACCGTAGGCTTGATAGCCTAGAATGTTCAAAGCAACACAATTCAATAAACATCCTACTCTAATAATTCCTTTCAAGAAGAGTAAACGTGAATATTTGTGTGACGAGACATACCTTAACCGCTTCTAACAAGGTATTAACAGGTTCGTGTTCATGAGCCCAAGGTTTCTTGAAGTGTTGGAGTGACTCCTTACGGGAGCTGACAATCAAACCCTGGAACGGAAATCAGGACACTGATTATATATAGCAAAAGGTGTGAAGGTAAAAGGGGTAAAAACATAAGAATTGACACAGAAATTGAGATTAAAATGAAAAGCTTGAGGTTTAGTACCTTGGAGTCCACAAGCCAAATCTTCTTTCGGCTCTCTGTCAGAGGAGCTTTTGTCTGCATTAGAAAAAAGACGCATTAAATTTTAATTTTAGCTTTTCTTTCAAATTATTTTTTTCGGGTCAGGCACTGGTTGAGCCCATTAGATCAAGTTTACCCCAATGTTGAACCAGTACCAATTTTGCGGCTCAAAGCATTCGCAAATTATTCTTCACCAAAATATTGCTACTTCCAGAAAATTAAGAGTAGGAGGTATTTTAAAAACAAAAGAAGGGTGGATATATATATAAAATAAAAAAATAAAAAAAGGTAAGGGGGAATTGGGTGAGTGCATATTGAGATATAATAGCAGTACCTGTTTAGACATCTCAAGAGCTATGAGTTCAGCTATACCCGTCCCAGCCTGCAACAGCAAGGATAAAAAATGTAAGCAACCAGACTACAAATTTTGGAGAGTGGAAACAGAGCCAGAAGAAAAAAATGTTTGAGAAGAATTTGTCCGCTATAGGAAGAGCAATATCGACAAGTTTTGTAGCAAGAATGGCCCGAACAATATAGACAAATCAAGACGAAGTGTAACGAAGAATCACCTCTCCGGCACCTAGGAATAAAAATGTGTGCTCAGCTAAGGTCCCACCAACTAGCTTCAACGCCGCCACAAGCCCTGCAAGTACCACTGATGCTGTTCCCTGCAATAAGGTAGATAGTTTACCGATTAGAGAGAATTCAAAACGCAAACAAAGATGCTAACACAAAATACTCAAAACCAAAAGTGTGTGCTGCATTACTTGAATGTCATCATTGAACACAAGATGACTGGTGCGGTATCTTGCGAGCAGCTCAAAGGCATTGTGATTAGCAAAGTCTTCAAACTGCAAAGTTGATAGGACATTGAACCGTCACATGCTAAAACTGGTTTGCAAAGGCATGCTTGTGATCTAAATACAGTCCAGTGCAATCTCTGACCTGAACGAGCACTTTCTCTCCATAATTCTGTTTGACCGCAGACATAAATTCATGTAGAAGTTCCTTGTATTCCTAGAGTAAGAACAATTAAAGCACCTTTAGGAATATTATACATAACATGATTTGCACATAGGAAGTTATTTTCGTAGATTGGAAAAGCTATAAGACCTGCCCAGTTGCTCTCTTCTGCCTCAACCCAATGTAGAACTCATCCTTCAACAGTTTTTCATTGTTTGTCCCAACATCAATGGTAACAGGTAGACACTGCAAATGACAAGCAATAAATTGTCAAAATCTTGCAAAGAGTAAAGGAATAGAAAAACAAGTGGAACCATTGTGACTTTCTCCGTTTTGGCCAAGTAATAATATCAGCATCATAATGAATTGGTGCAAAGATTACTTGGCATTAATGTGTAGCAGAACTGAGATCCAATCCACAATTGACAAAAGATTAATAATTTCAGGAACTAATCCAACAAAGTGAAAATCATAATATGTATATATAGCATCACTTACTGCAGATGGACGAACACCTCCAAGAGCAGTATATAATGCAAGTTTTCCAACAGGTATCCCCATCCCCTGAAATGTATCAGAAGTCAATTTACCGATAAACATATCAGATGTCAATTTACTGATAAATTGACAACAAGATAAAACATCAAAAGGAGGCACATGATGGCCAATAATTTTTACAAACATAAAAAAGTTGATGAAAATCAAGCCATGCATCATCATTACCTGGCAGCCAAGATCCCCAAGCCCCAAGATTCTCTCACCATCAGTAACCACAATAACTTGTATGTTCCTTTGGGGCCAGTTTTTTAAGGTCTCAAGGATCTTTCCCCTTTATAAGATAAATGTAGAAAATAACAAATCTATGAGAAGACAATTTACAGATAAAGAAGATAGTATGCGATTGAGCTTGCATACTTCTCCTTCAAACTGATATAAAGACCCTGCGGGCGCCTGAAGATGCTTCCGTATTTTTGGCAAGCTTCACCAACAGTGGGAGTGTACACAACTGGCAGCAATTCCTCGACATTGTCGATAAGAAGCTTGTAATACAATCTTTCATTCCTTTCCTGAAGTAATAAAAAACAACCATGCATTTTAACTAACACCCCCATGACCAAAATGATACATATGTTAAAAAGAAGACAGAAACGTATACCTGAAGGTCCATCAGAGCCATATATCGTTGCAGTGGGACTTGATATTGGCGGAGACTGTGCATTAGTTTCTTTTCCTGATGGACAAACCCATACGGAGTTTAGCTTAAATCGTTTTCTTCTCATAGAAGGATTGAATAAAATGGACTAAATTACAAAGATAAATAACCTGGAGTTCTTGAGTAACAATTGCCGGGGGCAAAAGACCTCGCAAGTAGTGTGCATCTCTCTCCTTCTCAGTGAAAGCGAGCCCTTTGTTATGGTGCGGATCTCTCAATAACGAATAACCGCTGTGAAAACAACATAAAAATTCAGAAGCTGAACATCAAATGTGAACACAACACCATAAGCATTCAAATTATAGGGTACAATCATCATAAGTTCAACATATATGTAGGTTTCAAACAAAGATTGAACCGACCAATAGGTCACTTCACAAGAAAACATAATCACAACTTTGTGTTGGGAACGTTTTACATAAAATGTTCTTCATATTAGAACTATAACAAAAAAAAAGGTTGATTCAATCGTTTAAGCTGAACACAAGTAAAGAGCTCAACAATTGAATATACAAGAAGAGTGAAAACCACGCAACAACAAAAACAACAATGCCTTAATCCCATATTAGTAGGGGCCAACTATTTGGATCAAACTTTTTTGCTCCGCTCGATTTAATGCACTTGAAGGGGTGTTGTGTAGTGGTTTCGAAGAGGACGTTAGTACTCTAACTAAGGTAGAGGTACTATTTCTCCTTCAACATTTTGGTTACCTCCTAATCCTCGTGGGATTAGTATGGCCTTAATCAGGGGGGTGTTGAGGCGGTTATGACACCCATGGTAAAAGTAAAAAAAGTGGTGCTTTCAATCATAATCCTTTAAATCCTTCCTCATCAATGCATCCAAAATCCTAAGCCCAAAATAGCACTCAAAAAAATATACATACATATTTGACCAAAATAAGATAAGTAAATGAGTAAATAAAAGTAAGGAAACCCATAAAAGCAAGCGGTCATCAGATCCAACAAAATACTATCTTTAATGTTCCATCCAAAAAAAACTACCAAAACAAGCACAACTCAGAAAGAGTCCAAATCATGAAACCCTTGGTGCCCAAAAAACAAAAAATAGAACTAGAAAAGAAACAAAGACAGATGATACATGACAATATTCTGTTCCTCTAATAAATTCCACAAAACAAAAAAAAGAAAAAAAATGTGAACTTTAGCTCTTGATACTTGACCTAGATCCAAATTAAAAAGCATGATCCGATCTCATACTATAAAAGAAAAAAAAAAAAAAAAAAGATGGTTTTTCCTTAAAAGAAATGAAATCAAGTTTAGGAATCAAATTTTAACAATCAACAGAAAAAGTCCCATCAAATTGTGACAAAATTAAACAAAGGCAACACCATAAAAATAAAAAGGCCATCACCAAATACCCATAAAAAGATTTTGAAAATGAAGAAGAGCAGGTGACCTAGCAACGGAGACAGTCCAGGGCGTGACGAGCTGGTCCTCCGTGGCCTGATCCTCACCGTACACGTCCTCCACCCCTCCACCGGCCGTCGTCTTCGAGTCCTTCTCCTCGAGTCCCGTGCTGTGCCCGATCTCCTTCAAAGTGCTCTCCATCACCACCGCTCGTCCTCCTCCACTACTACTCTTGATCGTCTCCACTCGCCCGTTCGAGCTCGATGCCTTCACAACCACCACCACCACTGAAGAAGAAGTAGAAGAAGAAGAAGAACCACACCGCCCTTTATTTCTCTACAACACAAAAATCCAAAATGGGTGTTGTAATCACGTCACAGTTTTCAATGTCAACAATGGTGGAGAACAGATTAGAGACCACCCACTAAAAAATAAATAAAAAACTAATCAATCAGTGAACAACGACGAATCTATTCAGATTTTTTTTTGAGGGGTGGGTCACAATTTTGATTTTAACAAAAGGGGGGTGTTTGGAATTACCAGAAAAGTGTGGCAATGATTCAATGTGGAGGAGTTCATGGTGGCGGCTACAGTCAAGACTCTATAGAGAAAGAGAGAGAGAAATGGAGAAATGGGTCTTCTTCCCCTTTGTCCTGTTTTGTTGTAGAGAGAGAAAGTAGAGAGAGAAATGGTGAAGAAGAGAGAGAGAGAGAGGCTGCTATTCTTTCTCTCTCTAGCTTCAGTTTCTCTCTGTAACTCTCCCTTCTCTTTTTGATTTCTTTCAATGGCGGCTCTCTCTCTCTCTCTTTATATATTTCTAGAGAGAGAAAGCGTAGGCCAGGTGGCGTAGAGAGAGAAATCAAGAAAATGAGGTTCGCGTGGTTGGAGAAGAAGGGACTACGTTGTCCTTACATATTCACCGTTGGGTTTCCTCGGGATGGGTGTTTTTCTTTGGAATCACCGATCGTTTTGTATCTAGAGAGGCCTCCTGTACGGTGTTTGCTAAGGTGAGGGGGAGGGGATCGGTAGGGGTAGATTCGGGAGTTCGGAATTTAGTGGAGGGCGAAATGACGAGAGTGTCCTTCGTTCACGGTAGATGTGGTGTCGGTGAGCGCGCTCCTTGACTTGACTTTCTTTGACTTTGATGATTTCGTTTAGCTGTCGCGTGGAAACGTTTTACGCATTGTCTTTGATGAGTTGGGGACGCATCAAAACAGATGTCGCGTGGTGGTGGGTCCCATCAACGTGTCGAAAAAGCGAGAGAAGAAGATGATGATGTGTTGTTTTGGAGGATTTTGTGACGTGGGTGTCACTGTTGTAAATTGTAACTAAAGTAGTATTCATGCGTCCGATGTGCCTCAATGCACGGTTGGTTGCATGTTTCAAGGTACATTGATGCACATCCTCTGCTATAATTAACGGTTACAATAAATTTGGACAGAGCATCGGATGGAAATGTAGATCGGGGAAAAATATGTTTAAAATGTTAGTATATTTACTGTCGCATAAATATAAAAAGTTTTATGCTTTTAGGTTATCTAATATCAAAAACTTAACTAATATTATGAATGATCATCATAAACAAAACACGTATACAGTTTTGTTTTGATCCATGTTTTGAAAAATCTTAACAAAAGTACGTACAACAAACTAACATCAGCCACACTAATAGTGTACGTGTGTTATATTAACTACTTCCCACCAAAAATGAAATAAAAATTATATTAACTACTTTTGAAGTACTCATTTGGTTGAAGTCTTAATTTCCATCTTAACTATCTTTTCTATTAATACAATAGTTGGAGTATATATATATTTGGTAGGAACACGACTCAAAAAAATAGGTCGAGAATTACACTGTGTTATCGCCCTCATCTTGTGCTAATAAGAGAAAAATACAATGAGACTCTATGTCTAATCTATGAGCTCCATATTGCAATCCGAGCGCATTCTTCGCTAGGAAGTCTGCACAAAAATTAGTACATCTAGAGGTGCACACGGATTGGATCTAGTCCAATTAGGGTTAATCCGCAATCCAATCCAATA
Source organism: Stephania japonica (assembly GCA_039657345.1). NCBI lineage: Eukaryota > Viridiplantae > Streptophyta > Magnoliopsida > Ranunculales > Menispermaceae > Stephania > Stephania japonica. The sequence continues at coordinate 43,738,832 of CM077559.1, forward strand.
ATTGCGAATTGAAAAATAACAGTCCAATGTAGTCCAAATAATTCATCAATTCAACTCAATTCAATTTGCAAAATGCAGACCAGATTGGATAAAGTTTCGTGGATTGACCTTTTTATATCTAAATATTTATGAAATTAGATTTACTCAAATGAAGCACACAAATCATACATTTCATGAATGATAAATTAACAAATACATCCCGCAAAATATGCAACATCTTTTACCATTTTCACTATTAGAAAAGTAATTCCAAACTAGTGAAGCGGACTTATGTAGTCTTTTCTTTGCACTTTTGGAACGATCTTTCTCCTCAAGGACCTCAACTACATCAAAAGATAGTGATGACTAGCTAGACCCCTTGTCAAGTGTATAATTAGTAGGGCTGGCAATTTGGGTTATGAAAAGTTTAACATGATACGGCACGACACGACACGTAATAAACATGTCATGGGTTTGACATAAGTGAGTCTGGGTCATAAACAAGTTAACCTGTTTATACACGATTAATAAAATGAGTCATTAACATGTTAACCTTCTTAACTCGTTTATAACTCGCTTAACACAATTAATAGATGATCTATAAATAATAAATATGTAATAATAAATAAATTATTGTAAAATTCACCTATTTGAATACATGTTAATAACAAGATTTATTTTTTATTTGCAGACATCCTTTTCCATACTAAACTTTATTTTTAGAGGAAATATTTATTTTACTTTTAATGTATTATTCAGGTTTAAAGTTTTATTAATAATTATTTATTAAAAATATAAAAATTTACACGTTTTTTGTAGGATTCTTGTTGTCTTGCATATGTTATTTTTTACGAGTCATTTTCTCTTCATTATTAACACTAACGAGTAAAGATTTGAATTAAAAAATAAAGTAAAACTTAAGACTACATCTCCATTATATTTTATTGTCTATTTAATTATGTTCATTTAAATTTATTCATATAGATATTTTTAAAAATGTAGTAAACAAATTATAAAAATTTAAATAAATTAAAAACTTTAAATAGAATATTTAATAAGCATATGACATGAATACCGACATGTTTATAACACGACCCACTTAGACATGAAAATGATTAACACGATTAAAAAACATGTTATGTCATGGGTTTGCATTATAAGAGTCATGACATGTTTACGACACAACACGTTTACGACACGACACGTTGACAACTCGCCGACACGAATTGTCACCCCTAATAATTAGGCATTGGGTTTGCATTAGAGGTGAAAGTAGTTGATTGCTCCCCACTCTCTTTCATTTTGTTCATTGTGGATTCGTGACCTATAAAAAAAATTATTAGCAAGAGTTACGAAAGATTGAATCGACCAAACTAAAAAAACAAATAATGGACTGCGAATGGATCATCTTCCACAAATCAACGCTAATTCGAAAGATTGAATTAAAACAAAAAAATTTACTTTTTGATGCGATTGCACAATTGAGCGAAAAATGGAGAAACTTGGAGCCGTAGAAAGTGTGCAAGATGGGAGAGGACATCGGAGGTTCGAAGTCGGACGTCGAAGGCTTGTAGTCAAAGTTGGCCATCAGAGTCCTAGAAACATGGGAGAGTCGCAGATGAGAGGGGGGAGGGAGTGTAGCGCAAATGAGAGGGGGAGGGAGAGGTGCGGAGGGAAGTCACGGAGGGAGGGACAAACATGGACAAAGGAGGCAGGGAGAGGCGAGGTGCGGACAGAGCGGGGAGGGAAAGGCGAGGAGCGGACACAAGGACTGATTGTAAGGCGGAGCCGCGAATGAGATTGGGAAGTGTAGTACGGACGAGAGAGGAAAGGGGGTGTCGGTTGTTTTTGTTTTGGTATAGTAAGTTAGGGTTTTAGTTTAGAGGTGATATTTATATGTGCTTATGTAGTAAACGAACTGGATCGGATTGGATCCACGGTTTTTCATTGAAGAATTCGTAATCCAATCTAGTGCAGCCGGATTAATGATTTTTCAATTCAATCCAGTTCAAGGGATTAAAAAATTGATCTAATTAGTGATAATTGGTTCAAGTTGGACCGGATCCGCGGATCATGTTAATCCATGTGCACCCCTAAGTACATCTGGGATGTATCTAATGTAGCTACCCTCCATCTGATGAAGAGTCCGTTGAATCTCCTCGATCTGGTAGTTCATGAAAACCAAAGTATGATGAGGATCCACTAGCGAAACAGCTTATAATGAGTTTGTCTTGATCAACACCTTAGTGAGTCATTTCTCCTTTGCCATGTGGACTCCGTACTATAACGCCCAAATTTTTGCTGACAAAGGTGGACAATTGCCCAACTTGACTTAGAAACCAAAGATGAACTATCCTCTGTCATCTCGTAATAGCCCTGCAACGGATGAGCATGCAAGGTCGTTCTCTATTGCCCCATCACAATTCAGTTTTGCCTAACCCTTATCTAGTTTCTTCCATTGTGTCTCCCTTTTAGCTTGTCTTTCAAAACGAGCGGTGCGTGTTAGAGCGCCACATCTAATTATCTCATTTGTTCTATCTTGAGCTTGAGAATTCACATCCATAACTGATGTCTGGATATCTTTAAAGACAAACTTATTTCTTGCATGTGGCACCAAACAGGGTATTCCAAGAAGAGGCACCTTTTTCAGTTTAGAGTCCAACCATTCTCTTCGGCTATCATTAAAGAAGTTAGGCATCTGTCCTCTCATCAAAAGATTTTCCCAGACCGTCCTTGTTATAGGGCAGTCCCTAAGGGCATGAAGAACCGACTCTGATTCTACATTACATCTCCTACAAAATTGGAGGTATTAATTTGGCGTTTACAACACAACATGTTAGTAGGGAGGCGATCATATCTAGCCAACCATAGGAAAGTTTTGATTCTCTGCAGACCCTCCCAATCCCATATTGGCCTCCAGCCTGTATCATCAGATTTAATGTCTTCATTGGTGATTCGCTCATAAGCCTTCTGAACTGAAAAACTTCCCAGACTTGTACATCCAGGAGATCCTGTCCATACCTTTGCTACTGTTAGGGTGAGGAGTGGCCAAGATTTTGTTGCACATCTCACTAGGTAGAATCTGTGCAAGCTTCGATTGGTCCCAACTTCCTGAGGTTATGGTATAATGAGCCACCTTTTACTCTACGTCCCTTCCGAAAAGTGAAGTAGTAGCATAGGATAGGAGAGAGTTCACTTTTTCCACCCACTTCTCCTTCCAAAATAAAGTTCCCCATCCATCTCCAATAATCTTAGTAACGCCTTCCTTAAAGAGAGGCCAAGATTGACATATACTCCTCCATACCAACGAGGCAAGGCGCCCCGCTCTCAATGAAGGTTCCTCATTTGTCCACTTACAATACTTTCCTCTCATGACTTGGGCCCATAAGCAATCTTTCTTGGTATAAAAGTCCTAGTAGAGCTTCCATATAAAGGTTACATTGTCGTCTCTCGTCTTTTTGAACCCCAACCCCCAGGGAATTATTGAAACACAAGACCTCCCATCAAACTAGGTGGACTTTCTTTTTCATGTTAGATCTCCAGATAAAACAATGCATAATTTTATCAACTTCATCACATACCGTCAGAGGGAGTTTTACGGTATGCATATGAAATATAGGTATAGATTGAAGACATGCCTTGGCTAGCGTCACCCTGCCTGCTAGCGAGAGCTGTTTCGCTTTCCACCCTGAGAGTCGTGCCCTCAATTTATCAACAATGTCCTTATAGGTGTCCTTCTTCGATCTTTGATGGAGGATAGGAGGTCCCAAATTTTTTTCCAATTTATTCGTCATTTGGAAGCCCATCTCACTATTGATTTGTCTCTTTACATGTGCAACCACATTCTTAGAGAATAAGAGCTTAGTTTTCTAAGCATTAATCTTTTAGCCAAAACAACTGCAAAATTTTGTCATAATCTTTTGAATTATTTGTACCTGTGGCATGTTAGTTTCCACAAAAAAGAACATATCATTCGCAAAGAACAAGTAAGAGATCATGGGACCAGTTCTACCTAGATGAACTCCACGCCATTGTTTATCATCAACCATTTTTTGGATACCATGAGCCAACATCTCCATACGGAGAACAAAGAGATAAGGTGAGATGGAGTCCCCCTAGCGAATTTCTCTAGAAGGTGAGAAAGCCTTTGTTATGCCTCCATTCCATAACACTTGCATCTTTGGTATAGATATACAATGCATAATTCTGTCGATCAACACATTAGGAAAGCCAGCAGTGGCAAGAGTTTCTTTAATGAAACTCCAACGTAGTCTATCGTATGCTTTCTCCAAATCAATTTTGATGGCTAGCCAACCTTTAAGACCATATTTCTTTCTCATTAAGTGAATGATCTCATGTATGATGATAGTGTTATCAGACAGATTTCTCGTAAGGATGAAGCTCGATTGATTCTTGCTCACTATATCGTTTAACATGGGCTTCAACATGTTTGCAATTAGCTTAGTAATAAGTTTATATATAACATTGCATAAACTGATCGGTAGAAGAGCTGAAAAAGACTCAGGGGAAGTTGTTTTGGGGATAAGAACAAGTAGGGTATAGTTTAAACTAGGTGAGAGAACTCCATTAGAGAAGAAGTCTTTCACTATAACAGTAACTGTATCACCCACCATATCCCATTGTGACTGGAAGAATATAGGACTCCAACCATCAGGGTCAGGAGCTTTATAAGCCCCCATATCGAAAAGTGCATTCCGGACTTCTTGCTTATCAACCACCTTCATCAAATTGTTCTGGTCTGCAGGTAGCATGGTCTGGAATTTGTGGTTCCAACTAAATGAAGGAGGTCGCATACCATCATCAAGATACAGTTTGTTACACAATTGAATTGTCATTACCTTGAGGGTCTCCTAATCATTCACCCATTCCCCATATTCGTTCTTCAATGCTATAATATGATTCCCTTTCCTCTTAGTAATTATACTTTAGTGGAAGTATCTAATGTTCTTATCTCCAAACTTAAGCCATTTTGTTCTAGATTTTTGGTACCATAGTATCTCTTCTTGGAGAAGAACACCTTGAAGTTGTTTGTGTAGTTCAGTCCTTTGATTGTGCAAGCTAGTTGAGAAGGCTCTATCCAGGCTTCGATCAAGTTTTTCCAACCTCTACTGCAACTTTTTCTTTCTTAGAAAAATATTTCTAAGAACGTGGGTATTCTACCATTTGAGCTTATCCGCAAATTGTTTTGACACCACATGAAACTCTATGTTGTTTGCTCAGTTATTTTTGATAAACTCCTTAAAACCTTATGAGTTGTCTAGCATGAATGGAAGTGGAAGGACCTATCAACTTGAAGAGGAACATCTGTTTGTAGGCACAAGAGCAAGGGGTGGTGATCCGATTTGACTTTAGTCGTTCCCTTAGCCTCCCTCGAACCCATGTAAACTTTAAGCCTTTGAAACCTAGGTCATGTTAGTCATTAAGATTCATGAACTCAAATGTTTTCAAATCAGACGTAAGGTATACATTAAAATCCCCAAAAAATGCCCATGGTAGAGAATTAGGAATGTGCTATGCAGATACTTCTTCCTATAACAACTTTCGAACTCTATAGTCTAGTGAGCCGTAGACAAAAGTATAATAGCCTTTCAGGTCCCTTTTTTGCCAAGATGTGTGGATCCATTATGTACCAAAGCCTTCAATAGAGAGTTGTATATTAGAAGTAGACCATAGACCCACCAGAGAAACCATTAGCATCAACTTTAAAAAAGTTTGAGTAATCAATTCTTTTGATAACCCCATCAGTAATGTCTTCGCTAATTCGAGGTTCAAGGATAGTAAGGACATTGGGCTTGTTAGCTCTTTTAAGTTCTTTGACGCTCACTCGAAACTTAGGGCTCTTTGCTCCTTGATAGTTCTAGGATATAAAAGACATATTTAACTATATGTTTGAAGAATCAGGATGACCCTGCATCATTAACAAAACTAGTGAAATGGAGTGCCTTCCCCAACTGGGACTAACTCATTACCTTGGATTTCCAGAGGTGCTGGATTCTCAATAGCCATGATACTAATTTGTTCTCAGGTTGGAGAATGACTTTCCTTTGATGCTGGCTTAACTTCCTGCCAAAACAATTCTTCCACTCTAGATCTTTTCTTCCCTGCCTCGAGATTGACATCGTTATCTGGGGGAGCAAGGGAAATGAGAGAGGCCTGGTAGGATGTCATACTTCGTGTCTTGGCTCTTGCCTTGGTGGGTCGATTGATGGTATTAGCAGTGTTAGAAATGTTCGCTAACGGTCCAGTAGGGGCTTTGGACTTTCCTTTTCTGTAACGACCCAAATTTTATTAAGGCCGTTATTTGAATATTTTTCGACGTGGACGTCAGTTTAGGTCCGCGGCAACGCCGAGTTAGCGTGAAATGATTTTCTTGATTGGTTGTGTTTGACTAACTATGATGATAATGACTAGGGCGTGACACATTAGATCGCATGTGTGATTTATATTGACTAGATCGGTAAGATAGTGTGTTGGGTATTCGCCTAGAAATGAGTACTGACGCGGGAACCGGGCAGGTGAGCAATAGGAACACTAGGCCAGGGAATGAGTTTACTTCAATAAAAATAAAATAAATTTGACAAAATAGTAAATTGGTGGGCGCCTAATTACACGTGGGGTCGTTGTCGACACGCGTGGGTTGTATGGTAGTGTGCACGCCCGAGTACGCTCGTTGGCGCGCACGACGAAATTGTAGGCGCAAAAATATAGGCTAATATAAATTTATGTATATATGTAATGTATATATATATATATTAAAATCAGAATTGAGAAATGACCAAGAGGGACATTGGCTTATTAAGGAAGAGGATAAGATTGGAGAGGCAAAATGGTCATTTAACCCCCAAAATGTCAATAAAAACCCACCGCCACCACTATTTCTCACCAAATTGACCGAGAGAGAGAAGAAAAAAAGAGAAAGAAAATTGAATCAGTGAAACTGGTTCGATTTGAAGAAGAAGGCCCAAATGGGTCAAGCCGACCCAGCCCTGTCTTGGGCGGGTCAGGCCACCCGGTTGGTCGGTTCGGTTGGGCCGAACCGGACCCAAATAAACTGGGTCCGGTTTAGCCTAACTTAAATTAAAAAAAACAGTTTTAATTTAAATGAAAATTTGATAAATATGTAAAATAATTGGGAAAATATTGGAAAAATTCCTGAAAAATGGAAAAATACGAGAAATTAGAAAAAGAGTGTTGAGGTTAGTTTTGAAACTTTTCGGGCAGTTGACACCCCGGTGTAACCCGAAAAGCGTGCTACAACTAAAAATTAGAATAAAATTCTAATTTTTATTGTCGCAATATAAAACTAATTAAATTGATACTAAATCATATAAAATGATTTATTTAGACACCAGAGATTTAGAAACAATATGTAACGACCTGGAAATTTATGTCATTTTTGTGTGATGACGTGTATTATCGAATTATACTAGTGTCTGTGTGATAGGGCGGTGGCGTCGATAAAGGAGTAGTGATCGCCTCGAGAAAACATGTCAAATAGGTTCAAAGGGTGAATTACAGGTTTGCGGTGTCCTAGAGGAAAATATATTCAAATAAAACACTGACAAAATAATAAATTAATGGTCGCTGAGTGATACACGGGGTTATAGGCGACACATGTGGTATGGTAGTGTGCACGTTCGAATATACTCATTGGCGTGCACGACAAAATTGTAGGCAAATATATATTTATATATGTATATGTATGCAATTATATATTAAAAATCAGAAATTTTAAATGCAAATAACCAATAAGGGCAAGTTGTTTATTAAGTAATGGATTAAAATGGAGGGGTATTTTAGTCATTTGACCAACCTTCCAAAATATCCACACACCACCATCCTCACCATTGAAGAATCGAAGAAGAGAGTGAGGGAGCCGCTGAGAAGGAGAGCGAGAGATCGAGGCCAAGTTCTCGGGGAAGCGACATTGGCGACGTTGGCAAGGTGAGGTAAGTGCGAATGTTGTGATTGTTGGTGTCGTTGTTGTTGTTGTTAATTCGTTGTTGTTGTTGTATGTGCGGTGTGTGTGTGCGGTGGTGATGGTGATGGTCGAGCAGAGCTTGGCCATGGCCGAGATTAGGGGGTTTAAGGTTTAGTTGGGATTGGGGTGAGAGCCAATCCTAACATAAACACAAAAAAAAAAATTACAGCGGAACAGAGCTTTCTGCTCTGTTCCGCTGTGAAGAAGAAAGGGAGTGTTTGATCCCCAAACCGGACTGAACCGGGTCCGGTCCAGGGATCAAACCCCACCCAAAAAAAAAATTCGTCGCTGGAATTCCAGAACCAACGAAGCAGAAAAGAAAAACGAGTTGGGTCAAGGTGACCTGACCCGACCCGGTTGTACCGGGTTTGACCCGGTCAAGGCGATCCAGACCCGACCCGGGACCCACCCACCCCTATTATTATATTAATAAATAATTATTTATTTCAATTAAATATATTTAAAAGGATTTTAATTGAAATAAAATTTCAGAAAATAGGAAAAATTCATGAAAAATTTTGAAAAATTATAGAAAATTATATTTTCATTAAATAAAAAGAAATTTGGGAATTTCCATGAAAAAGTGAAGTACTCGGGGTTCTTATGACGCATTATGTCGGGGTTTTTGCCTTGAAAAATGTGATACTGGCAAAAATAGCCAAGAAATTTAGAAAAAAAATTATTATTAAGGAAAATATGGGAAATGGATTTAAAAATCCAAAATTTTCCAAAAAAGGCCTTAACATGATGTAACTGGATCAAAAATAATGACCAGGTGTCTAGTAGATTGGTGACATGCGTGCGGAGTCATTTGGTGGCGTGTGAGAACCGCGAGCGCGGAGTTACGTGCGGTATTTGTGAGTAAAACCAACCAGAGTATTTACATTATTTCAATTGTGCATTTATTTGAGCTATTATGTTTGTTGAGTAGTATTCTCTTGTGGATCATATGAATTGTTGAATTCCCTTTGTTATATCCATCCTTGTTAATTTATCGGCTTGATTTTGATTGGATTCCTCAATGAGTGGTCTATTTGTGTCTAAGTGGACATCATGGTGCTCACGATTTATGCCATGAGTACACGGACTCTGGACGTGGTTAAACCCGCAGTTTAGAATTGCGGTGACCGTATGTTGAACTGTGAGTGACGCTGCGGTACCCGTATGCGAACTAAGTGTGACCTGGGGTTAAATGCCTTATTCTAGACTATCTTGGGTTTGTGTAGGTTTAGAGTTTGTCTTGGAAGTCAGGTTGTAAACTAAGTGTGGCAACCTGGTAGACTTGGAACACTTAGATTTCTTTTCTTTTGGCTTTGTGTTTTTGACACTCATTTATCGTTGTTATCTCCGTGATTTCATTTATCATGCTGTCTTTTATATTCTTCGTGATATCCATGCATGATACTAGTTTAGCCATTTATATGACATTTGAAATACTGTTTAGACTCTATTGGTATTTTACTCTCTACATCACTGTACTCACCGTCTAGTTTGTGACGGTGGGCAGACCGACGAACAAACGCTAGGCGATTGAAGGCGAGGACCACAAGGCGTTCTCCTCTCGCGTGTTGAGTATGTTTTGTATTAAACATCTCTATTGTTTTAGTGAACATGGGATTTTGGGTTATGAGAGACCTTAGGCATATAGGACAATATCGACACTCTCTTTTGGTTCATATGGTGGATATGATTACGGGGTTTCCACACCATAGGATTGTCTTAACTTGTGTGTCTTGAGGTTTATTGATTAGTTTTGAGTTTAATTGCTTCCGCTGTATCTGATAATAATTCACTAATTAATTAACTTCACTTATAAATATGTAATAAATAGAAAATGGTAAGGAAGGCTGACTAGGCCTGCGTGACTCAGCGAGACTGGCTCGGGGGTTCGCGTAAGTCTAGGCTGGGCGGTGCCTAATTCAAGGATTTGAAATTTGGGGCTGTTACACAATAGTCGAGTGTCGGGCACGCATCCCGAGATGTGAACGGGATTGGGTCGGGACAAATATCGGGTAATTGGAGTGCAGTATAGGTGCGTAAACCCCAACATAAATACATATGGAGTATTTAATTCTTTCAATTATTGCATTTACTATGCTTGATATTCATATCCATTGTGATCATGTGTTGGTCTGGTTATTGGTCAGTGTTGATTTGTTTTTATCGTCGGAGATTATTCGGGACGGTTGTGATACGAGATCGAGCATACTAGATTGTAGCGCGTGTACTTACGCCGCCGGTGGATAGCGACTCGAGCCGTGGGGTGCACGTGTTCGGTGGTTGTGATGTGTTCCAGTCACCGTTAATGGTTCGGGTGTGACCTAGGCTTGATTTGTTCAGCTGGTGCATTCGGATTGACGAAGTATGATCTAGTTTGTTAGCTTGCGTCACACATCTGTCTGGATTTATCTGAATTGTTGTTTAGCTTGTTGTTACAATCATGATTATTCGTTGATCATCTTGTATGCTTGTTATCTACACACGCAGGGTTTCATGGTTGTCTGTACTCTCTGCATGTTTAACTAACCTTATTTATTGGCTTCTTTATATGTTATTATTTACTCGATGGTTTTCTTTGGGAGTTTACTCACTGGACTCGTCACCATATTTGTTGGGTGACTTGAGTGCAGGATTTGATACGTGCAGGGGCAAGGAGACTCTCGAGGACTACCTGTGACTTGCCGCCTACGGGGAGGTCAACTTGTATGTTTTTATTTTGTTGTACTGACTTATTTTTGGGTTTAAGGGGACTGTTTGAGATACCAGTACATGTATGTACTACATTTTTTATGTTATATATAGTGTGTTATGCCGAGTTTTTCACATAGGATTTATGCTATCTAACTTGAGGAATTTACACATTTTAAAGCTTCCGCATTAATTTTAAGTATTACAAATATTAATAACTCTGATGGATAGGTAATAATGATGGATTGTTTGGGCGTGGGACATAGCTGGCAGCTTCGTGGCTGGTTGTAGGCCTGCGAGTCCTCCCATAGCGGCCGATGGTTTTGGGGTTGGTACATTTTCTATCCTTTTTCTCATCCGCATACTGAGAAATTGTCTTATCACGCTGGCAATTAAAAATGACTCCACGATTTGAGGGATTAATTTCCTTAGAATGAGCCCCTATTGATGACTTTCCATCATTATAATTTAAACTTCCAAAACGATTACCCGTAATTATGGGGTAAGAAACTGTCTTGTCACACTAGCTATTAAAAATGACTCCACGATTTAAGGGATTAATTTCCTTAGAATGAGCCCCTATTGATGGCTTTCCATCATTAGAATCTAAACGTTCAAAACGGTTACTCGTAATTGTGGGGGTGAGAATCCCTAGATCCTCATGTGATTGTTTCCTTGCGAGTTTGTGGGCTTTCCTTCATTGATCTCCAATGAGGATGGCGTTATGCTATGATCTAGGGTCCGAATTTATCGTCTCCGACTACTTCATTTGGAGCATAATTAGTAGCCTTGCTAGAAGATGAACTAGCTCCCTCTTTTCCTCCTTGTGCCTTTTTTCGATTCCCGCATCGCCTCCTTCTTGAGAGGGCAGGTAATAGCATTATGGCTGACCTGACCACATGAATAACATATATGAGGAATGTCTTCGTATTCAACAGTAAGCCATACATCGGCCAATCTACACCTCAACACAAGGGGTTGAGACAGGTCCAAATCCACTGCAATGTGTGCAAACTGACACTTTGACTTATCTCAGTATTGAGGTCTAGTTTTATAGTTCTTCCTACTATATTACCAATACTCGTGAGGATTGGCTCATAATAATACTTAGTAGGCAAATAAGGAATTCAGATCTACGCTGCTACTCGCACCAACAGAGCATCAGTTGCCCGAAAAGAAGAATAATAACGTTGTACTAACAAAACATGCCCTAAAATGTACCACATACCCTCATTCAAAGCTTTCTTTACATCGTACACAAGTAAAATGAACCAAATAGTAACCATTAGTCAGATCCATAATAGTGAACTCACCCCTTGGATCCCATGAGTTTTTGATCTTGTTATGAAGCATCTGATACCCCATTGTTCTGCCAATGAGTTTAACGATTAGTGCTTTCTCCATTTGCTAATCCATAAACTAGTTCAACTTATCCGATATCACCATGAAAGGCCCATTTTCATCTCTGTCAATCCTGATGTCCCCCACTTTCTGAACCATCTTTTCTACACCTCTTTCTCACTAATATTCTATACGACCCATGATCAACCTCCATTCTAGAATCCTTATTCTTCACATCATATTCTTTGCGATCTACTCGTGTCGGTGGTTCTCCAGCACTCGCTGGCAAAGAGACAAACGGAGCTGAAGAACTCATCTCTGTTCTCCTTCCTCTCTCGTGTCGATAGTTTTGTTTAGTTGTATTACAATCTATATTTTTCAAAGAGACTGTAGTTGTTGTCATTTAAGTCATTTGTGTTGCCCTTCAGATTCTCTTACAACACAAGAATTACAAAATAAACCAAACAATTCAAAGTTCTAGATTTAATTTTCCCAAAATCTTTTACACTCCCAAAACCTTATACACTATATTTAACACTTGGTATAGTAAAAACAACTTACATGAATGCAACAGATTGCCAAATCTTATTGTATGTGACTCAAAGTTGTACGAACTTAACATTATTTAACATATCTCACTAATTGACCTTCTCTTCACTATAACCTTCAATTTCACACAAAAAAACACACATGATGATACTCTCCGAATAAATAACACAAAGTAAGACAAAAGCTTCCACATACATTTCATTTCCATGCAAAGGATTACAAAACTAGCATGCATGCATAACATTATACTTGCATAGCCGATCTTTTCAATCGTGGAAGTTATATATATCAAGTTTACAAGTTACACTTATACATTGTTTATAACTCCACTTTCATTAAAATTGATTATAGATTAACAAACTTTAACAAACTTCAAATTGTACAATTACAAAGTACGAAGCGCGCGCGAAAGAATTTTTTACATTACGCAACTAGTATATATAAAGTATTGCAAAAAAAAAATAAAAATATAGGGTAGCTTATTTTTTTTAATAGGAATGATTCATTATTTTTGTACACTCTGATACTTAGCATATACATATGTAACGAAAGCCTCTCTGTTTCATGGTTCATCAGTAGCTTCGATGTACAGGGTTGTACATGCAGCTCTTTGCGTTCACCAAATTCTCCAAGCGTGGAAGGCGAGTGACCAAACCCACAAAAGAAATCGATTTAGGCAACTATATTTTCATAACTGTGCTCAAAACATCTTGATCTACACATACATACATGTTTAGTTCTAAAAACACAACTTACCTAGTATATGCTTTACTAGTTGCCACATTGCCATAAGATATTTGATATATACTAGAGATTAATGGTGGATAGATCATCCCCTTCACTAAGTTCTCCGATATCACTTGTGTGGCTAAAGCTTCAGAGTACCATTTGTGACATCCCCTAATCTCGATTAAGGAATATTCGGCCTGAAACCCTAATTAAGCCCCAGTAAACCAGATCGGACCTAATTAGAGCCAGCAGCCTTGCACTTATTCAATACAATAACCTGTATATCTTGATTTAATAAATAATTTAATACTAAACGCAGCGGAAATTTAAAACTTTTTCAATAAAACTAAAATATATAACATCGACATAAACCTCGGTATTAAGCTCATATTCCCACCCTAATTATTACAAAATAGCATTCAATATAATAATTATATAACAGGAACTCACATTACATCACATATATTAGACTCAATATTCTCCTTTCCTGATTTCTAGCGTTCGTCCCTAACCTGGAAATGTTAAGTTGGGTGAGCTCCTACCTGCTCAGTAAGTGACTCCCATATCAACCATCAATTATTAATTAATATAAAAAGTGATACATAACAACATGATTCCAATGCAAGTTCATTGGTCCATTGCAAGTTCATTGGTCCATTGCAATGTACCCGTGATTTGTATTTCAATTTCAGTATTTGAATTGAGTTGCCCTCTCACATCGTCAAGAATCGGTCACTGGGCATCTCACCAGTTCCCATTAATGTGCCGCCAACTCATAAAACATAGAGTCGCACTCCCCCATCGTCACTAAACCTATCACTGTTCATCTGATTGGCTTATGACTGATGAGCTGCCAACTCAATAGGAAAACATTGATTGGGATATTTCCCAAGTCACTGGTGGCGCGGTGATGGAAGGCCAGCCCATCACAGTTCCAAATCCCAGGCCGATCCATCTCGCCAAACCTCTTTCTAGATTCTATTTTCATTTAAAAACATTTTTGTAAAACCAAAGCCAAATCATGTTACATTGCCCCATTCCTAGTTCACTACACTACATGCTCTAATAATACTATTTTACATTGCATAATTGATAAAAGATACGAGCGCCACTTACCTGTCCTGAGCTTTTATATGTTTACCGACTTGTGCGACTCCCCGGAGTCCTCAACCTTTCCCACATCGGTCCATTACCTAAAACAGACCAATTGTTATCAACGTACATCTAATATTCATTTGTTAATACTCCTAAACTGGTATCATTCGACTTCGACATCTCGGAATCTAATTTCTCATTTGTTTTGACCATTTCACGTTTTACGGGATAAAAACCCCGATATATAGTCTCCCCTGACTTTCGAATTCTTCATTTCCATAGAAATTCACCAATTTCTATGTTATTGGTCAAAATACTATTTTCTATATTTTTTCCTATTTTTTGAATTTTTCCAAAATTTTGTTTCCTTTTTTTTTTATTTGGCCCTGAACCGGGCCGAATCGGCCCGGTTCAGGGTCATCTTCTGTGACGGCCCTAAATCTCCCGGGGCCGCCCCGTGACCCACGCCTTCTGCCCTCAAGCCCAGCAGCACCTGTCACATCACCGGACACGTCATCACTCGCGCCACGTCGTCGCAACTAACTCGTGGAGTGATGCTCCGTGTAACTAATCCTACTATATTAAGTTGTCGACACATTTAGCGATTAGTTGATAATTACAATTATATCATCAATGCGGAAGCACTTAATTCATATTTTATGAGAAATTATTTAACTTAAGTAGTGGAAAACCCGGATACAAACACCATGTATATAACGAGACGAACTAAACAAGAATCCATATACATGTGATAAAGTTATAAAGTCCCCAAAACCCAAAGAAAAATAGTATATACATACATGATATCAAAACACTAGCTATCGAAGACAACGGCCTTAGAGATAGTCGCCTAGTATCTCCTTTCCTTGCTTTCTTGCTCGTACCAGATCTGGCTCGCTTGCCCAACACATACAAAGAACGAGCCCAAAGTGAGTAAATTCCCAAGAGAAGTCTACACGTTAATCATGAAAAACCACCCACAATAACTGCGAGACATATGAATATGACCCCGACGACAGGAATCATATTCCTATGGTGGGTCGTCAAACGATATCCAAAATAAAACCATTCGATCACAACACAAGTAGAAAATAACACACCATTCGAGAAATCTGTCCAACCACGATATCATTTATAAGAAAACTAGATAGAAGTGTGACGAGTCTAACCAAACTAGATCGTACTTCGTAGATTCGGATGCCCCTACCGAGCACATCAAGCCTAGACCACACCCAAACTACTAACGGTGACCGAACAAATCGCAACCCACCGGACACGTGCACCCCGCCGTCGGGTAGCTATTCACCTAGCTAAGCCCAAGCACACGCGCTACAACCTAGCCTACTCATTTCCGTACCACAACCATCTCGATTAACCTCCGACAATGTGAACACATCAAACACCGTCCAACACATGATCGCAAAGGCATAACATGGCAACCAAAATATGTAACAAGGCGATAAATAAACAAATGAATAAACACATCATTCATATGGACAAACCACGCATGAATTAAAGTGTAACATTCTCAAGGGTTTTACGCACCTGTAACTACGCACTCCGACTTCCCGGACCCGCCAATCCGACCCGCCTAGCTCTCCTATGCCCGAGCTATGGTTCCCCAGTCCCTTAGATCGATGTTGTGAGGCTCGGATTCCCTCTCCCAAAGTTAGAATTCTTCTCCTCAAACCTCGATTTCCTCTCTCGGATCTTCCCAATTGTTTGAAACAAATGTTTCCTTTGCATGTTCGATCAATCGATGGGTATATATAGGGTGTTTTAATCTCTCGTGCACACGCATCTCGAGGTAAATCTAATGGTCACTGAACACCATATGTCACCAACTTCTTGAACACCTTATCATAACAATCATTGCCTTGTTTTACTTTGTTGTGCATCTCGAGGTTAATCCTATGCACGCTGATTTTTCTTTTCAAACTATAGGACTTCAATTTATTCATTAATACATTAATTCAACCTTAGGTTAAATCACCTTAATTAAATCATATAAAATTCATAAGTGCGTCACACTAGCACTCAGCTACCCGGCAACCCATGCCCCGTACCCCGGCTACCCAAATACCCGCTACCCGGTCCTCGACACGCACTTCGGAACATATACCCGACTCGTGGTCTTGCCCGATGTCAACTTACACCCATGTGATGTTTATATAAATAATAAATTTCCACATCACAATAATAGACATACAACATACACAAATAACACAATATAACCTGGGTACTCTTATTTGAGTCCACCCAGCTGTCACCGTAACGCCCGAATTAACCTTTAATCATCGTGATTAACACTAATACTCAATTAAATTAATTTGGGCCGTTACAATTCTTCCCAACTAGGGAAAATTTCGTCCCCGAAATTACGATAACCAATATCTCTTCTCGAAGTTGCAAAATGGACGCAACTACCCGCTATTCAACCTGACACCCGTAGTCTAAATGAACTACTCAACTCTAACCCTTCAGTGAACGAATCAACTGAAATTCTTAGGGAGCACATCTACCTATCCCAGGGAAACACATTAACCTGACCCTTGTGAACAAATCAACCTATCCCAGGGAAACACATCAGCCTGGCCCTGGTGAACAAATCAACCAGTCTTCAACCAAAATCCTGGTGAACAAATCAACCAGTATCCCACCAAAACCTGGTGTACCAATTAATCAATCTCTGGTGAACACATCAACCAATCTTCTATTAAAACCTGGTGAACAAATCAACCAGTATTCCACTAAAACCTGGTGAACACATCAACCGGTCTTCTATTAAAACCTGGTGAACAAATCAACCAGTATTCCACAATCCTCTAGTGTACTAATCAACTAGGATACACTAATCTAAGTGAACGAATCAACATAGATGCAACGAATGCATGAAATGCAACAAGAACAACAACTATAATGACTCAATCAACCTATATGCAACACACGCATAGAAAAACATAATAGTGACGTACCCTGCTCATGCTTTGTCGGTCGTCTCTCGATCAGCGATACTACAAATAAGAACTCTTTCATCGGTCTGTGGAATCTCTGGTGTTGGAAAGGCTCTACAACAATTCACACTAATGTGACCTCTCTGACCGCACCTATAACATCTACGTCTCATCACTTCCTCCAGACGGTCGACCCTCAGAGTGATGTCTATAATTACG
The DNA here is from genome assembly GCA_039657345.1 of Stephania japonica. Taxonomy (NCBI): domain Eukaryota; kingdom Viridiplantae; phylum Streptophyta; class Magnoliopsida; order Ranunculales; family Menispermaceae; genus Stephania; species Stephania japonica. The sequence continues at coordinate 43,756,388 of CM077559.1, forward strand.
GTCTATCTGATCTCGATTTCTACCTCTTTGGTCCCGTGTATAAGGTTGTTGTGGTGCTGACACCGCATATGCCCTGCCGTCTCGGTCATCGCCTCTGTGCCGTCGATCCCGCTGTCTATCCTCATATCGGGGTCTACTGTCCTGGTGATCACTCCTACTATCTCTATCAGATTCCTCACATTGCCGTTTCGACCTCCCATCCGGCCGTGAACCCTGCCCTCTCTCTATTCCAGCCGACGCGGTCACTTTGGAATGCCATTCTTCTCAGTAGGAATGTCTCATAAGTCAAGGCTCTCTCGAACATAGCCTGTAACGTCGAAGCCCCAGACGACACAATCGCACTCGCAATCACCTCCTCAACCCCCCGAACAAAGTAGTAAATCTGCAAACGCTCGGTTCCGGCAATGTCCATAGAGAACTGCAGAAGATAGCGGTATCGGTCCATATACTGTAGCATCGTACGATTTCCCTGCCTCAGGGATAAGAACTCCTCTCTCAACCTCAGTCGAACCTCCATAGGAATAAACTGATCGTAGAAGATCTCTCGAAACTCCGCCCAAGTCGCTGGATCGGCATGTGTCTCTTGGTAGTTAGTCCACCACACTGCTGCGTCAGACCTGAAGCATGTTCCGGATAATCTTGCCCTATGCCTCTCCTCTGTGTTCAACTCTTTGTGCAGCCGCTGATGCGATACAATCCAGTCTCCTCCTGCCTCAGGATTTCCACCGCCATAAAAGTATGTGGGCTGGAATTTAAGAAAATCCCTCGCCTCTCCTCGCTTTGTGGATCCATCCTATACTCGGAGTAGTAGTAATCGCAGATAGCGCTTACAACCGTCGATAGAGGTGCCGGAGTTACTATCTCCGCCGGCACCACTACGGTGTAGTCTCAACAGATCGGTGTCTCATGCTCTCTTGTTTGGCTCGCGGTCCCGATTCTCGATGGCGTCACTCTTGTCTCTGTCTTGTCGATCTTGCAATCGCATCGGGTCTCTCGATGTTGTCGGGCGTATATGGCACTGTCCGAGCTCTCATCATGTCCAAGAAATAGCTCAAACGCCTATCGTGAGCGGCAAGTCGTGCTTTGCAACTGCAGGATCCATAACCTCATCTCCGGTATGATCCCTCGCCTGGCCGGTCCCTGACCCTGACGGTGCCTGCAGTCCGTCCATCAAGATCTGCACCGAAAGTCGTGCGTCAAATTATTACGTAGTCCGTATATATATAACATACAACCAAATCATAACACACATATAAGTCCTTACTCTACCCGACTTATACCACTTCCCAACTAAGATTCTAAATTAGGATCTTCGGGTTTCCACAACTACTTTATTTTAAAGTTTATGCTCTTGAAAGTTTTTATCCGAGGTTCCTCAAAACTCTCGCTCTGATACCAACTGTGACGGCCCTAAATCTCCGGGCCGCCCGTGACCCACGCCTTCGCCTCAAGCCCAGCGCGCTGTCACATCACCGGGACACGTCATCACTGCCGCCACGTCCGCAACTCGCGTGGAGTGATGCTCCGTGTAACTAATCCTACTATATTAAGTTGTCGACACATTTAGCGATTAGTTGATAATTACAATTATATCATCAATGGGAAGCACTTAATTCATATTTTATGAGAAATTATTTAACTTAAGTAGTGGAAAACCCGATACAAACACCATGTATATAATCGAGACGAACTAAACAAGAATCCATATACATGTGATAAAGTTATAAGTCCCCAAAACCCAAAGAAAATAGTATATACATACATGATATCAAAACACTAGCTATCGCAAGAAACGGCCTTAGAGATAGTCGCCTAGTATCTCCTTTCCCTTGCTCTTGCTCGTACCAGGATCTCGCGCTCGGTTGCCCAACACATACAAAGAACGAGCCCAAAGGAGTAAATTCCCAAGAGAAGTCTACACGTTAATCATGAAAAACCACCCACATAACTGCGAGACATATGAATATGACCCTGACGACAGGAATCATATTCCTATGGCTGGCCGTAAACAGTATCCAAAATAAAACCATTCGATCACAACACATTAGAAAATAACACACCATTCGAGAAATCTGGTCCAACCACGATATCATTTATAAGAAAACTAGATAGAAGTGTGACGGAGTCTAACCAAACTAGATCGTACTTCGTAGATTCGGATGCCCCCGGCTGAGCACATCAAGCCTAGACCACACCCAAACTACTAACGGTGACCGGAACAAATCGCAACCCACCGGACACGTGCACCCCGCTGCTCGGGTAGCTATTCACCGGCTAAGCCCAGTACACGCGCTACAACCTAGCCTACTCATTTCCGTACCACAACCATCTCGATTAACCTCCGACAATGTGAACACATCAAACACCGTCCAACACATGATCGCAGTGCATAACATGGCAACCAAAATATGTAACAAGGCGATAAATAAACAAATGAATAAACACATCATTCATATGGACAAACCACGCATGAATTAAAGTGTAACATTCTCAAGGGTTTTACGCACCTGTAACTACGCACTCCGACTTCCCGGACCCGCCAATCCGACCCGCCTAGCTCTCCTATGCCCGAGCTATGGTTCCCCAGTCCCTTAGATCGATGTTGTGAGGCTCGGATTCCCTCTCCCAAAGTTAGAATTCTTCTCCTCAAACCTCGATTTCCCTCTCTCGGATCTTCCCAATTGTTTGAAACAAATGTTTCCTTTGCATGTTCGATCAATCGATGGGTATATATAGGGTGTTTTAATCTCTCGTGCACACGCATCTCGAGGTAAATCTAATGGTCACTGAACACCATATGTCACCAACTTCTTGAACACCTTATCATAACAATCATTGCCTTGTTTTACTTTGTTGTGCATCTCGAGGTTAATCCTATGCACGCTGATTTTTCTTTTCAAACTATAGGACTTCAATTTATTCATTAATACATTAATTCAACCTTAGGTTAAATCACCTTAATTAAATCATATAAAATTCATAAGTGCGTCACACTAGCACTCAAACCCGAAGCAACCCATGCCCCGTACCCCGGCTACCCAAATACCCGGTACCCGATCCTCGACACGCACTTCGGAACATATACCCGACTCGTGGTCTTGCCCGATGTCAACTTACACCCATGTGATGTTTATATAAATAATAAATTTCCACATCACAATAATAGACATACAACATACACAAATAACACAATATAACCTGGGTACTCTTATTTGAGTCCACCCAGCTGTCACCGTAACGCCCGAATTAACCGTTAATCATCGTGATTAACACTAATACTCAATTAAATTAATTTGGGCCGTTACATCTTCCTCATGAGAACAGAGCGTTCTACTCTATTTTTTTTCCTTCTTCAGCCAACCCCAATTTAAATAGTCACATAACAGCAGGGAGACCACCTTCCCTGCTTAATTCTCTGTTCGACCATGGCGAACCTCCCAACACTCGCAGTTACCATACAACAACAACAACAACGAGAGCAACCATCAATAACAACTTACCTCGACGTCCTCGAGCTCTCGTCACTCTCCCCTTCCTTCCCCCACGTCTCTGTTCTTGGTTCCCTCTCTTCTTTCTCATTATCTCCATTTAACGAGAGGATGAAAACGTTTTGTTTTCTCATTTTTCATTTTTATTGGCCAAATGACCAAAATGCCCCCCATGTTTATCTCTTTCCTTCTCTTTCCAGCTACCCTTTATGGTAATTTCACATTTTCATATTTTATTATATATATATATATATATATTTATATATACTAATATATATATATATCGACATCGCTGCACCTACGATCCCGTTATGCGCTCCAACGAGCACACTCGTGTGTGCACACTACCATACAACCTATGCGTGTCACCTATAACCACGCATGTCACTCGACGTCCTGACAATTTACCATTATTCATTTATTTTCTATTTTAATATATATTTATGCCTATAATTACATAATTCACACCAATGAGCACACTCGAGCGTCAACTCTATCCTGCATCTCATGTGTGTCCTCCTTGACCCACACATGGTATTAGACATTCTTCATTTACCATATTATCCATTCGTATATACTAATACGCACCATACAAACATAATACATCACACAATTTCACGCACGCGTTAATCGAGACAAACTGGGCTTAACCATGAGCCTAACTAGGACTAATTGAGATTTTGGATTACCGCTAATCACGTGCTTAAGGTAACGGGTCGTTACACCATTTAAGGAGAATAGTTAATTAACAAGATAATACTAATCATCTACAACATTAACATTTGGCAGTGACTAAACAAACATCATTTTTTGCTAAACATACCCAGTTTACTCACCATACCCCAATTCTTTAATTTTAATTGTTAAACATACCCCAAAATTTCAAATGATACTACCCCCAAAGCTCGTATTGCTTAATTACCTTGGGTGGGTCCACAGATCGCTTCAACCTGGTTCACATGAATCCACACACAGCTACCACATACTCATCACAATAATATACAACGTTTTGGTCATAATACTCAAGAGGAATTTTGTTAGGCATAACTTTTCCCGGAGTTCTAGGTGTTTCCTATTTGAATAACACTACTCCTACTCTTATCATTATGTTCTCAACTCGTAAGCTACGGACTAAATGTTGGAGCATTTGCCCTAGGTCAATCTACAAATATTGTTTATCTTACTGTTTTTAGTTAATAAAATAGAGGTTTTTCATTTGCTATTTTATTATAAGTGATTGCATATTTACCTTATAATAAGATCCTTGGGTATTTGTTGAAATATCTTAAACGTCCTTAGTCGGTCATTATACTGAGAACTATAATGAATTAAGACTAGTGTGAGTCTTGATTGATGGTCATGTAATGATCATACGTATAGAGATACGAATCAAGATCATAAGTACTTGTTAAGGAACAAGGTACTGGACCGACCAGCTATGAGAACACCACATGGATTAAATCATATGTGCTACTTTTGATAGGTATATCATTTAGTCCTTCAACTTGAGATTACCATAGACTTTAATATTAGGAGCATGGTAATTTGACACAATCAAACGTTATCTTTAATCGGACAATTATAAAGATTGCGGTTGGTTATCATGTGAGCAATATGTGAAGGTGTGTAATCAGGAAAGAATTTGTCGCACTCGTAAAGAGAGAGATATCAGTGGATCCCTCGATGTGTTAGATTGTTAAATGACCAAATCTAAATGAATTGATATGATCAATGTCACTTGGATGTTTTCAATCTATTTAAAGATCGAGACTAGTACGATTGAACATTAAGGGTGACTTTCCATGCCTTATATTTAATCAAAGGATATCGCACGACAAAATGATATGATATACATTATTCATTAGGTTGTATCGATTTTGCTATTCATGCTACTTGGGTAGTCATAATGTCTTGCTAGAGACCGCTTATGACTTGTGTACTAAAATGGTTTTGGTTCACTACCAACGTTGCATGAACCTATTGGGTCGCACACAAAGAATGACTTTGCACAATTTCAAATGGTCCAAAGTATTGAATTTTATAAGATAAATTCATAATATATAAGCCTTTATGATTCGTTAGATGATAACTTATTAATAAGGTTATATGTGTAATTTGCTTAAACAATGTAAATACAATAGTTGTATTTTAAATTTACTTAAACATCGTAAATACAATAGTTATATTACGAATAGGATTTTAAATGAGAGCTTATCTACACATATAAATAAAAGGGTGATACCAAAACGTAACATAAGAATTTCGTTTTTCCAATTTTCGTATTCTCTAGATTTTTGGGAGAGAAAGAAAAACGTTTTCTATCTCTCTTGGGGTTAGCACTCCAAATTGTGGTCATCGTTCATGTGTGGATTTCTAATAGCGGACGCGTGCTTAAACGTCTTGAAGATCCAAAAATTAGATAAGGAAATCACGAATCAAGATATGGTTTACTTTTGTAGATCTTTTTTAATGGAACTTATTTATGATCCTATTGGGTTTTTCAAAATTGTTTTGAATTTTTCGCTACATATGAATCCCAAAAACCCAACACTAAATCGGTTCACCATCGACCGTCCTATCATCAACTATTCCGTAAATCAACAAGTACAAATCACTACTGTGCTCAGGTGAAGACAGTGTACACGAAATGTAGAAATAAATAAATAAAACTTACCCATAATATGATCGCGTGTTGCCACTGGGTCTGGCACCGCCACTACATGGACTCTCTCTGATTTGTGGTTGCGGTGTCGCCTGCTGATAGCTTGCAGGCTTTAGGCACTGTCTCGAAATATGGCCAACCTGATGACACTTGTAACATGTCGGTGGTCTCCTCTGTCTTGCATACGCAACTTAGGTCTATCCCTGTCTTGGCGTATCTCAACCTCGATCACCCAGTGCTTGGTGGACATGTGGAGGCGGCGATACAAACCTAGGTGGAGTTAGCAAGATGGATACATCCAAGTGAGGCTCTGTCTGAGTAACACGCGTCGCTGGTCCTGTACTTTGAAATCTTTCGTTCCCTCTCCTCTGTCCCTTGCTTTTCTGTCTCCTCTCTTGTGTATCGGTGCTCTGACCCTCAGCACTGTTCAACTGTTCTCTCTCTGCCCATCACATATGTCTCGTCAGCTAAGGCTCGCTCGTACATCGCATGTAGTGATCGAGCTCTAGTGCTGACAACGTGGTGTGCTATGTTTGGCCTTAAACCATCGCCAAAGTAGAAAGCTTCGTCAACATTTTCCATAACGAGATCCCTAGAAAACTGCCTCAGATAGCCATAACAGTCTTAGTATAACATTATCAACTCTCCCTCGAACTGTCGCAAGTTCATGAACGTCTTCATCATTCTCTTCTTCATGGTAGCGAGAAAGTACTGCTTATAAAACTCCTTCTTGAAATCTGCCCAAGAAGTGAAATTGCCTCGACTCATCATTGTGGTGCATCACCATACGTTAGCACCTTTCTCTAGGGTGTAGTATAAAAAGATCGGCTGCCGTCTCTTTTCTATCCCCAACAGAAGATGAAATTTATCCTGCGACAACATCTACTTCTCAATCTTCTCGTAATCTCTCTCTCCCGAGAAGAAAGCTGGTCGTAAGCGGATGAACTCCCTCACTATTTTGGCGTCTTGTGTCAGTCCACTGGCCTCAGAAGCGGTAGGTGCTAGTGCACCCTCCGCTGGTACCATTACTGGTGCTACGACAATCTATCCCCGACTTAGGGTCGGGTTGCCCGAGCAGACTGCCACTTAAGCCCAATACATAAACCAGACCCAAATAACGGTCTGGCACGTCTAAACAAATAAACATGCGGAATACACATTGGCTAAACAAAGGACAATAATTGTGGAATAAATATAAAGAGATATTCTTAAGACAATAAATTTAAGTTCATAAGAACATTAATGAAACTATACATGAGTTCGTACTCATTTAAACTAAACAAGGTTTATTAAAGCTCCTTAGTGGATCAACTAAAGGTAACTAGGATTCAAGCTACCCAAAGATCTATTTTAATTTTAACCCAAGTTGATTAGTTTCAAAATCAAATATACATAATATATATCAACAAAGGCTCACATCAAGAGGAGACTTCAAGCTCGTTTCTCCTTTGTCTCTACCTAGCGTTGTCGTGGATACTTGATATATAAGTGGGGTGAGCTAAAAGAACTTACGGAGCTCAGTAATGCTGAAAACCCACTAAACCATCAAATATGCAAGTAATACCTAATAAGCATGCAAAATCTAACATGTATTTGAAAGCAAACAAGGATTCATTGAATAGTAGCTTGGTAGCAGGATTTCATAAGAAATAAGCATATAATGAACCATCAAGTACTAACATGAACATAAGGTTTGTAAGTTATAAGTAATAGGAATCTATCCTTTCATAGCATATAAGACATATTCATAAGTCATCAAGTTGTAACAACAATAACCATGCATAGCATTAAAAGCTTATTCCAAAATTCAACAATACATAGCATAATTCTTCATCAATAGCATGCAAGGCATATATCATGATTCTTAATCCATGACAAGAAAAAGATTGACAAATCATTACATAGATTCAAGCTTTCATGCAAAGGAGGGGGTTTTGTTAAAGTATATATTATAAAATATAGTAATACAATAAGTCGACGTTCCATTCAATGCATACTAAATACTAGCAAGAATCCGGTGACCGATTCTCCTACTTTCGAGGTGATGGAAACTACTAGCTGCCACACAGGTCTTATGGGCCCTTTCGTTCATCTCATCAAATCAACAGTAGATTCGTCCAAGTCATCACAGATGCACATCTCTATGTCTCAAAAGTACAAGAGAAGGTATTCCAACTCATGTGTGGCGGCCCCAATTTTCGGGGTCGCCCCGTGCTAAAAGTTACTTCTCCAGCTCATGCACCAGAAGTAACTGCCACGTTATATCTCTATCCATCGTCTAAGAATCTTCAAATTAGAGCTATTTATTCATAAGCAACAGCGGAAGTCTTGTCTTAATAAAAGAAACATTATATAAAGTTATTTAATTCAGTCTATAGTGGAAAACCCGGCTATACTTGCATATAGGCGATCAACTATACCAATATATATACAAGTATGGAAGTGGTTGTAGTCTCTCATCCCAAAGTAATACAAAATATCAACATAATACACTAGCAACATACGTACTAGCAGGCTTCGGCGTAGGCAAGAAAGATATAATCGCCAAAGATCTTCTTACCCCTGCTGATACTGGTATCTGCACTCAATTATCACAAAAACCAGATAACGAGTCCAGTAAGTAAAATCCCAAGGAAAACCACCAGGCATTTCAATTTATGAACATAAATGGAAACCAATAAACAGTGTTAAATAATCATGCAATAATCAAGGAAATAACGCAGACAACTGCTCAAAAGGAAATGCATGAATACCAACACCAAGAAAACAAACTGGGTGTGCAATAAATACCGCCAGTGAAGCTAGGATCAGTGGCCCAGTCATACCCTACTCCAAAGACCCCGCTGACTGTATCCTAGTCACCAAATACATTTGAGAAGAAGAAACCCCACACACCCGAAAAACCGTCGGAACGCTATCGTTCCCATCACAATTAGATTTAGATTGACAAAGAAATAAAGCTCAACGAATAGAATAAGTAAATGCAATAGTGGTATTCAATTGGGTTTTACATACCTCAATCCGCGCTCACAATCCCAAAAATACCCCCGGTCTGATCATCCACTAATTCCCCGACTTAATTTTTACTATCTTGAGCTTCCTGGGTTTCATTTGTGAAGATTAATGGTCAATTAATGGGTTTATGATGTTATTTAGGCTTATTTCTTCATTTTCCAAATTTTTAAGTTCCAGTGGACAATTAGCGCGCTAATGAGATCAATTAGCGCGCTAATTGATCTTTATCACTCTTCACTCAGCGTGATTAGCGCGCTAATTGCTCACTGTCCAGAAAATTTCCAAATTTAAATTTTTGACTTCAAACCACTCACAAACCCATAAATTCAATTTCCATCTTTCCATAACTCCTCAATCACCTCAATTACACCATTTAAACATGAATTTCCATAATCAAACACCAAAATCCACAATTTACAAAAAATTTCCATTTTCAAACCCTTTTTCAAAACTATTCCAAATTCTTTCAAATTTGAATCAATTTGGTCAACTTCAGCTACTACTAACCTTATAGACATCATATCCCAAAAGAATACAATATTTAATCCCCCAAAATTCATTTGAACCAAAATCATTCCAACAACCCAAGATTCCATAAAAACCCAAGTTAAAATGATTTCATACCTTAAATTCTTGTTATTGATTGCCACAAATCACTCTTTAATCCAGCTTTGATCCCTTTTTCCTCCTCTTTCTCACCGATTCTCTCTTCTTCTCTCTCAATTTCCACTATTTCTTCCCCATTTGACCGATCATCCTATATATATACTTGGTTTTTCATCAAGTGTGTGCACACATCTCGAGGACAATCCTGTGGCCACTGTGCACCCTGTGTCACTCCAACTCACTAACACCCTATCTTGACACTGGCCACCCTCAAACTGCCTTGTTGTGCATCCCGAGGAACATCCAACTGATGCCAATTTATCCAACCACAACTATAGGACTTTACAATTCCAATTGATTTGGCCTATATAAATTACCAAATCTACTCAATAAATTCCCAAAATTTATAAATAGGGTCATACTAGTCTCCCGACCACTCGGCACCCGGTGCCCTGCGTTCGGCATGCCCCCCGAGGCGATCCCACACCTAGTGCACCAAATATAATTTTATCCTAAGGTTATATTAAATTTCCATTAAATTAAATCCTCCACCTTAGTCATGCTTAATAAATTTAATCTAATCAAACCCCAACGTCCGGCTTTACTACTTTCGAACCCCCGCGTTGGCCTGACTCACACCACGAACCCCCGGCGCTAACCTAGCCCGACATCAAGTTACACACATGTGATGTTTATATAAATAATAATAACTTCCCATCACAATAATAAACAAACAACATGCACAAATAACATAATACAAGCCTGGGTACTCATTTTCAAGTTAACCCAGCTATCCACGTAACGCCCAAATTACCCGTTAATCCTCGTGATTAACCCAAATCTTGATTTAATTAATTTGGGCCGTTACACATGTCCCTACGTGACACACTTATGATCCCTCCATCCTTCTCAAACTTTATGTATGGTTTTACACTTAAACTTGATCCGACCATCTTTCTCAAACTTTATGTATGGTTTTACACTTAAACTTGATCCGACCATCTTTCTCAAACTTTATGTATGGTTTTACATCCTTGCCCACGATTTTGTATGGGAGGCTTCATTCATCAAATTTACACAAAATACAAAAAGGGTCTTCACTAACCAACACTGCTAATCTATATTTTTGCTCTACAATATGTACACATAACATAAAAAATAAATAAATAAATAGAAGCTAAAGAAAAGTCATATATGATAACTTTTCCCAACAATCCACTTCACATTGACGGTGCGTGCAACATTGATTGGCTGCTCAATGTTGAAAATATTGAAGAAAAGAAAGAAAAAATAGATAACTGACTCCTCATAATCTAGGATGACTGGATGACTAATGACTTGACTGTTGGACTAAGTGGTTAGTCACTCCAACTCCGATCGGGATTTTGATGGAAACAAACAAGATGAAAATATACTCATAAGTTTATCAAGTGTATTTCAGTTTCGTCAAAGGTTGCAAAACATCACAATCAAGTAGTCAAGTATTCAAGCCATACAAGTTCAAGATTCGACAAACATAAGGAAAAGAAGACGAAAGATCGAACCATGAGTTGTAAAATTGATGTAAGGTATTCAAGCTCATTTACGCAAGTCTACTGCATTAGTTCATGTACATCGAGCTTTTCAAATGGATTTTCAAATGTCAAGTGATTACTTGAAGTTTTAAGTGAGAATTAACACATAACTCAGTTTATAAGTTTAAACAATGTTGAACTATATATGCATGTTCATATCGTACTTTGAAAATCATTGTGGAAGTTTTTGAATAAGAAAAACTTATTTTTGAAAGGTTTTTGAAAAGAAAACTGCATATTTGTAGAAAAGTCCATCGCAAGTCATGAAACCGAGATTTTCTGTTTTCGGAATTTGTGAAAATATCTTGACCACCCAAATAGGCTTAATGACCCATAACAAACATATATAACATGTTATATGAGGGTTGGTTGGGTCCCGGACGCGATAAAGGGTCCCTAATCAAAGGGATAAAAATATATATTTTGAGGTCCTTGTAGTTAGCACGCTAATAAATTTATTAACGCGCTAAGTGCAGAGTTAGCGCGCTAGGTCTGAATATTAGCGCGCTAATTGCTTTCCTAACAGCTTTTTTAAAAAGCTGAAAATCATACTTTAATTTAAATTCTTGATGGATTCTGGGCCTTTAGATCTCTACAACTGTCATAAACTGGTCTATAAATATATAAAACACTCTCAAACACACAAGCATAAAAAAAATTTGATTTTGAAAACAAAGAAAAACACAAGTGCTCAATTTTTTCAAGTGGAGGAGCTTGGAGTTTTGTGAAAAACTCAAGTCATAGTTTGAAGCTGTTGATTCAATATCAAAACTAGCACTCTTGAGGCATTCTAAGGAGTACAACAACCTCTCCAAAATTGATTTTCAAGTCATCTTCTTGGGGTTGTAAGAAAGTCCTAATTTCCTAACTTTTCTTGTGCTTAAATTATATATTCTTGTGTGATTGACTTGAGAAATCACTTGTTGTGTTGTTGAACACATTTACCTTGGGTTTTGCACTTAAACTTGATTTATTACTAGGACTGATTTGGACAAGAATTTGCACTTAAACTTGATTTTTTATCAAACTTTTTGTTCTTTGGATTTGAAATCGGATTTATAACTTGTCAATCTATTTGAAACGATTTCATATTTGAGTTTTGTATAAAATCAGCTATATACTTGCATTTAGGGTTTTACTTGCATTTCTCAATTGTTTTCCATACTTGCATGCATAAGAGTGGCTAGGCTCTAGGAGGCTTGCTTGTATTTAAACTTGGTGCCACTTTACTTTGTAAAATGTATTTCATTGTATTCCTTAAATCTTGATTGTAAGACTTAGTGGGATCTAAGTTGAGAGGGAAGACCTAGTTAAGGCTTGGCATAAATCCTATGTGGGTCTAGGTGGGGAAATCCTAGTTGCGACTAGGTGGTTGTATAAGACCTTATTGTGATAAGGCATTGTGTAAAAGACCTAGTTGAGGCTAGGCATTCACTAGGCTAGTTGGCTTATGGTGTAACACTTATTGATAATATAAGTGGGGGTTGAAAATTCTAACAGGGGAGGTTAGGTAGTGGATATAGATCGGTTGGATCGAACCCCTATATATCGCTTGCCTCATTTCCATTTCTTCTACCCCATTCACTTGCATAGCATAAATATTTATTGTTGGTGTATGCATTATCATTGTTATTTACTTATAAAGTTTTAAAAAGGTGATAACTACTCAGTAACCCAATTTACTCCCCTCTTGGGTGACCTTCATTAACAAAGCAAAACAATAACATGGAATGTTATTCTATCTAAATGCTAGTAACTGAATCACACCTAAAAGTATTAATTAATTAAAGACATGGGTTTTCAGTTCTCAAATAAATGTTAAGGAATACTTATAAAGTAAGTAAAGAAAACAGGCTTGAGAAAAAAAAAACAAAAAAAACCAACTATGACTTTTAATAGAAACAAGAAATTGGAGCAAAACCTTGGTTTCAAGTCATTTGTATATCTTAGGATTATCCAAATCGGATCTGTGCAATTTTATCTCTAACCTAGAGAAATCAAAGTGTTAATCATTCAATCTAGTTAACTCCCCGTCTAATTAAGTTACCACAACAATATTCGCATAGGTATTTCATCAAACAATTTTAGAGCACCATATTAAATCATCAATAAGGACTTGTACCTCCCAATGTAATTAAATTCCATTGGACATACCAGAGATGTGAGAATAAGTTTATATTAAACACTTGTGTTTCACGTAGCAGAATTCCATCTGTCATAAACTTGATGGAGCAACTGCTTCCAACCCTCCTATCATGCCTTACTTGAAAGCCCACTTCTTTCCCTAGATGAAGACCAAGTTCATATGCTACTTTCTTGGCCGTAGCAAGAACTGCAACATGACGTGACTGACTAATACCAATAATTTCCTTTGTAGCATTGTAATCACTTGAGACATAGCCAGCCTCATACAAGAACTGCATATCAAAAGTCAAGCTAAAATAGTTCCTAATGACCAAGCTTCAAGGTCTTAATATATGAAAATTTTTAAGGAAATTCACCTGTGGAATTTGAGTGGTTTTACCGCACCCAGTTTCTCCACAAATAATGACATTTGAATTATCCTTTATAGCTTCCATGATTTCCTTCTTCATCATGACTATTGGAAGACCGTTCATTTTTTCCTCACCGTCATTAGGTATTAAACGGTTATTTCAACGTCAACGATTATTTCAACATCAACAATTATTTCAACGTTAACGTCCTCACGTGCTCACCATGTTCTGTTTCCCTGCTGACCGCATTCCGTTTTCGCAATTGGGACCGAATATATTTTAGGTTTTTTATTTACATCGACTTGTTAATTAGGTCACTGATTCATCGTTCTCAAATGGGAAATTTGACAAAATAGCCCAAATCGTACCATAATAATGAAAAATAGCCCAATCTTTTCTATTTTGTTTTTCTAGCCTAAATTTAAGGGTGAAAAGTCTTTTTTACCCTTCACTTGACAATACAACTAATTTCCCTCCACTTCTCCCTCTCCATCGTCTTCCTTCCCTCCAACTCTCCTTTATCCATCATCCTCCAGTAGCTCTCCTCTCTCCATCTCTCCATCATCCTCATTGTCATTCCCTTTCCAGCTCTCCTCTCTCCATCGTCCTCCTCTCTAGCTCTCCGCTCTCCATCGTCCTCCTTTCCATTTCCCTTCAGCTCTCCTCTCTCTCTCTCTATCGTCCGTTCCCTCTCCCCCATCTCATCGAATGTTCTCTTTTCCCTTTTTTTCTTCTTCCATTAAAGCAAGCTTCTTCATCTCTTCAAAATAGAAGATGTTAATCATCTTCTAGACAAAGTATTGGTCTCATTTTAGGTTATTTTCATTCATTTAATCTATTTTTTTAAACCGTTCTTTTTATTTGAGATTACACATTGTAGTCATGACTTATTTGTTCTTTTATTTGCTTATGCATTAGCAAGTTTTATTGGCGTCATAGACAAGTTGTTCGCTCCTCGCAATCATCAAAAGCACAAAGTAGGATACCTCTCATTATTTGCAACAACCAACTCTTGGGTTGTCAACATTATTGAATCCCTTGTTTCTTTGTAAGTTCACCATATATGACTTTGTTTGCATTTATTTCTTTAACCTAAACCTTCTCAATCAACTAATTCATACATACATTTTACCCACAAGATTATTTGATGATGTCGGGAGACTCCGTTGCCATGAATATGAGTTGTCCAACACCTTTCATTGCTGGTAATGATTAAGTGTAGTTTTATAAATCATGGCTCCATTGTATTATAATGTTTATGTAATATTACTGTGAAGTAACCTCTTACATAGATTTACTCAGAATAGTCCATATTATAGATGGATATTTTCAGATGTATTTTTTTGAATTCGTTATTGTGTCCATAACACCTATATTGACAATATCGTTTATATTGACAATCACTTATATATTGACAATATCATTCATAACAATAATAATACTTGTTATGAAAATAGATTACAAATGGTTTAGAATATAACTATTAAGTCTCTATTTACTCATTTATTCATTTTAATAATATCTTTCAAAATGCCATCAATGCATTTCCAATAATTGTTTTTTGTCAATAACATATATATTGACAATATCGTCAATAATTACAATAATTCTATTCATTTCTACAAACTGTAATTAATTGCACATATAATTTGTTTTATAACTTGATAGACCATCAACTACTTTATCTCTTTCTATGATTCATACAAATAATTTTTTTTCTTAATTTCATATGTACCTCATATCAAAATTGTTGTGTAATATGGCGGAGAGTGGGTCACCACAGATGGTGGCAATAAGATGTACAATACCAACACTAATGCTGAGATGATATCAGTGCTAAGAAATTGTTCATTCCAACAATTGGTCAAGGTTCTTACTACTCATTTCAAGATTAGCACTACATCTCACTCAGTCACATTAAGTTATGGGTGCAAAACAGTTATTGGCATAGTGGTAGTCAAAGTGAATAACGACGCAGATGTGCATCATTTTGTTCATGAGTTCAACATGTCTACAAACAATATAACTTCATTATGCTTACATATTGAACTTATAAATCCACTAAGTGAACATGCTTTTGAAGACCAACCTGCACAACCTTTCGATATGGTACAAAAATGCATGGAGTTACCTATTACAAGCCAATGGAAAGATTCTAATAATAATGCTAATAGAAAATTTTGTTTTGACAACTCATGGGGAGATGCAGTCATCATTCCACTTGATGAAGAAGATGAAGTGGGGATTGAAGATAATGTTGGTAGTGACACTATTAATATTGGCATGGAATGTGATGATCATTGCATAGGTTTGGATGATAAGTTCAACATGGACATGTATTCTTGCGAGTATATCGGGCTTACAGATGAAAATCAAGGAAAAAACATTGACAATGATGACATACTAGAAGTTCAAGTTGGTGATAAGAAGAGTGGCAGTGTTCGACCGTCCACCATGGCTTCTGAATCGTTAACATTAGATGTTTTCATGAAGGATCAATTATTTGTCAATAAAAAAAGTTGCGTCATAGTCTTGAACTCTTTGCAATGAAGAACAATTTTGAATACAAAGTTTTCCGTTCAACAAAAAAATTGTTTGTGGCTAGATGTGTGCAAGAAGCAAATGGCAAGTTAGGACAACAAAGTTACCATCTTCTGATTACTTTCGATTGAGGAAGATAAACATGAATCATAGTTGTTTGAAAGATATTATGAACCATGATCATAGGCAAACAAGTAGTTGGTTGATAGGAGAGTGCATTAAATCTAAATATGAGGGAGTAGGTCGTATCTACAAGCCAGATGACATTGTTAGTGATATATGCATGGAGCATGGTGTGAATATAAGTTACGATAAGGCTTGGAGAGCCAGAGAGTGTGCTCTTGATTCTGTAAGAGGTAGTGCAGAGGAATCATATGCATTGTTGTCACATTATTTTTCATTGCTTGAAAAAAATCCAGGTACAGTGACACATATTGAAAAGGAGAATGGGATTTACTTTAAGTATTTCTTCAGGCATTAGGTGCAACTATCAGGGGGTTTCGTGGTAGCATTTAACCAGTCATTGTGGTTGATGGAACCTTCTTAATCAGTAAGTACCAAGACATATTGTTTGTTGCTGCGTGTATGGATGGGAACAACCAAATTTATCCCTTAGCATTTGGGATTGGTGACTCGGAGAATGATGCTTTTTGGACTTGGTTCATGATGAAGTTAAAGAGTGCGATTTTATATGGAGTTGGTAGTAATTTAGTGATTGTGTCAGATAGGAATAATAGCATTGCAAAGTCTATAAAAGAGGTTTTTCCATATACATTCCATGGTTTGTGCATTTACCATTTGAGTATGAATTTAAGGGCAAACTTTCACAAAAGGGTTGATTCTATTATGCCCTTATATCTTGTTGTTGCGAATGAGTACTTATAATTGGATTTTAATAGGTTGTTTATGGAGATAGAGATTTGTGATAAAGATATAGCAACTTACCTTCGAAATGTAGGAGTTGAAAAGTGGAGCAGAGCTTATTCTGATAAGAGATGATATAGTATCATGACCACAAATATTGTTGAATGTCTTAATGCAGTCCTTAAGGAAATCAAAGCTCTTCCTATAATAATGGTGGTTGATTACATACGTGGGGTGTTGCAAGATTGGTATTACGAATGCAGGAACCTGTCATCAAACATGAATTGCCACTTGACAAGTTGGTCCGAGTTCGTATTAAGAGAGAAATCGGCAAAGTCAGCACGATGGAGAGTGAAACCAATTGATTTTCATGAGTTTGATATGTTTGATAATGAAAAGAATGGTCATGTCAATCTTTACACAAAATCATGCACATGCCGTAAGTTTGACTTAGATCAGCTACCTTGTGGTCATGCGATTGCTACAGCTAGCCTTAGAGGGATTTCGTTGAACTCCCTATCACCAAATATTACACCGCAGATGCTCTTATGGCGGCATATGTAGAACTAGTGTATCCAGTTGGTCGTTCTGCAAATTGGATGTTGCCTATTGAAGCAGGTGATATGATTCTTCCCCCAATTACAAGAAGAGCCCCGGGAAGACATCGAAAGCAAAGGATACCATCAAATGGAGAAGAAAGGAAAAAGAAGAAGTGTGGCAGGTGTCATGGATTTGGTCATAATCGTCAAACTTGTAAGGAGCCCATCCCACTACATCCTAGTGGTTCTGCTTAAGAAGCTGATTTCAGTGGATGGATTTTTTAGCACCTTTTTTAATGTGTGGGAGAATGTTCAGCATCGACACTCTACTATCTTTTCAGTTTATATCGACATCTGAACATATTATAGTCACCTACTACATAGTGTCATAATGTCAGCATTTTGTTTATATCAATTGTATACACTTTTTGTATATGTCATAATGTCATCATTTTGTTTATAGTAGTGCATTTTGTAACTAATGTCATAATGCCATTATTTTGTTTATATCAATTGTATACACTTTTTGTAAATGTCAGTATTGTCAATATTGTCAAATATTTAGTATTGTCAATAGTGCTAATATATCTTTTGTAGTCTAATTATATACAAATCTATATTTTGGAACACCTACTACTTGTTGTCTTTTGATATTATATTACTTTACTGATATAGTAGTGCATTTTGTAACTAATTCCATAATGTTTTTTTGAAGTACCTAATGTCATTATTTTCTTTATATCAATTGTATACACTTTTTGTACATGTCAGTATTGCCAATATTATCAATATTGTGTCTACTACTTGTTGTGTTTTAATTGATATTATATTACTTTATTGATATAGTAGTGCATTTTGTAACTAATGTCATAATATTTTTTTGAAGTACCTAATGTCATAATTTTCTTTTTATAAATTGTATACACTTTTTGTACATGTCAGTATGATCAATATTGTGTCTACTACCTGCTGTGTTTTAATTGATATTATATTACTTTATTGATATAGTAGTACATTTTGTAACTAATGTCATAATATCATCATTTTGTTTATATCAATTGTATACACTTTCCGTACATGTCAGTATTGCTAATATTGTCAATATTGCTAGTATTGTCAATAGTACTAATATATCTTTTGTAGTGTAATTCTATACAAATCTATATTTTGGAACACCTACTATCTGTTGTCTTTTAATTGATATTACATTACTTTACTGATATAGTAGTGCATTTTGTAACTAATGTCATAATATTTTTTGAAGTACTTAATGTCATCAATTTGTTAATATCAATTGGATACACTTTTGTACATGTCGGCATTGCCATATTAATATTGTCAATAGTACATGTCAGTATTGCCATGTTAATATTGTCAATTGTAGATTTTTTTTTTTTTGAAAATGTAAATTGTAGTTTTCTAATAATTTTTTTGCAGGATTCTAATAGATTTGCAGTTTTGTCAATATTGTCACTTTTGACAATTCAAATAATTCTTTGTAAATGTTGTCAAGTGAATATGTATTGCAAGTAAAATCTAAAGTGATTGTTCAACAAGGTAGAAAAGTAATACTTAAAACCTGTTTAGTCACATATGAAAACATGAAGTTGTTTGATAGCTCAAAAATATAGTTTAACTACAGTTGTTTGACATTTACAAAATGTAATACACAAAAATGACATCTAAACATTGGCATTGGCATCACCACTATGTATGAAATGTAATTCAATACAAAATGTCCACTATTCAATCATTTAATCTTCTCATGTTACTCCGCATCTTTAGAATTCGAACTTGTAAAAGTTAATGTTCCTTACCTAAAGAAATCAAGAGCCTTCTTTTTTCTGAATTCTGCAATTTTGTATTGAGTCAACAACTTTGGATCTTTTCCAAATACTAGGTACTCTAAGTGCATGAGAGTGAATATTCCACAGTCTCCCTTGCCAAACAATTCGAACTTGAGTCAATGATTGAAAAACAAAATTATAACTGTATTAATAGAATAAGGATTGGTATCAATTACCACATTTGTTGTGGTATTTTTGGGATAATTATTTTTCATTCATTGTTAGGCACCTCCCTCCCACACACAATGAGCATCTTGTCTATTGTGCTAGGGAAATATTCTATTTCTTTTCCCAATGACTTCTGCTACTCATCATATAATCAAGAACACAAATAACACGATCATTGATGTCACAATCGAGTGCAACCCAATGACTATTTCTAGCATTGAGTGCGAAGGTAATCTGCACAAAAAATATAATATTAACAGTACATGCATATGGTTGTAAGTACGTATACAATAACATATAAATTAATTACCTCGTCTCTTTGAAAAAAAATAATTACCTTGTCTGCTTCCTTGAATGAAATTAACAAGTTTTGACTACAAAAACTTATATCCATATGACTCAATAATGTGTCATCAATTGTAATCTTGTCTCCCTTTTTTATAAAGCATTGACTGTATCAAATCATTTCATATAAAATCAACACATTTTTATTGATTGACAAAATAAAAATGATGAGAGGGTAAAGTGCATACTGAAAACATTGTGTCAAGTATAGCCACGCGTGGTTTGTGATTAGGTGACTTTGACATTTTCTTCCGCAACCACCATGTCCCCACATCAAGATGCTACTCATATTGTTGGAAAAAAAAACAAATAAGTAGCATTCATAAGTGATCATCTATAATAAAAATAATATTAAAAAGAATTAATCAACATAATGATGTGAACATGAAGTTTGTATAGATATATTAAGAAAATATATCTTATTGTCCAACCACTTGTCTTTTGTCTACAATATCTTAAACCGTAAGCGGTCTCCATTGCAATAATTCAAATCAACTACCGCATCATCCTTAGATGAAAACCAATGTTTGGTTCTCATAAAATCATCATAGGGATGCTCTTCATCAGGGTCATATGAATCTTCATTTTTTCTTAGCGTCTTCCTTTTTGCAGTTGGGTCCACATATGGTTCAAGGCAAGATGAAACATTCTTCCTTTTCCTTCTTCATTTCATAATACTAAACCAATGAGGTATATTGTCCAACAAATTTTCTAAAGATTTTCCCTCAATTTCATTTTCCTGTGCGAACTTCAGTACATGAGGAGTATAATCTTGATGAGTAGCTTGACAAACTTCGTCAACAACAGCTTCTGCAGTGTCAAATTCTTGAGGTTTCCCATGTTGAAGCTTTACATTCTCATTTGTAAACTGAAAATCTTCATTTGAAGTAGACGTGTACTTTCTCTTTCGACTTGCATTTCCATTTGTAGCACATAGAGTTTGCTTCAACAACATATATAGTTTCTCATGCATTGTCAATATACCATTTCCTATATCACACTTCACTACACTAAAATCACACTTTATTGCATGAAAATCCTCTTGAATGCAATCTACTTTACAAGCTAAATTCTCCAACAAACTTTCAATGTGTTTTTGTTTCTTCTTGGGTACACCTTTAAATTCATTTTTACCATCAGAAGATGTTTCGTCGTCTTTGTTGCCGCCTTCGAAGATCGAGTGTACTACATCATAGTTAGGCATTCTGTGAGCAATCCATTTGAAGATTGTATGAGCCCCTTCGACATATTCTTCATTAATTGAAGCATACAACTCCCTTAATCCAATCACCACCTCATAAGCCCAGACCTACAAAAAGAGAAGCAAAAATGTGAATCAAACTTAAAATTTTTAACCAAAAAAAAAAATGAAATTGCATATACTAAGATGTAGTTCAAATGTCTGAAATGCATAAGGAAATTCATCAATACTATAACCCTTTTGTTTAGGTTTTTTCATCGCTTTCCACGCCTTCATTGGTTTTTCAGCGACTCAAGAGTCATCTTGTACACATATGAGCCCCATGAAAACTTATTAAATTTCTTCAAGTTATCCACTAGAGCAAGAATATTTGTATCCACATTTGTCTTTTCATCTTTTCCAATCAAACCAAGTTCAAGAAAGTAGACCAAAGTAAATCTAAAAAATAACTTGTCATCTGTCGTGTTCAACCCCTTGTAGGCTTCATCAAGTTCGGTCCTCTTGATCATGTGGTTGCTTCCAAAAAATTCTTTTACTAAGGAACTTGTATTGATGTCTTGCTTATTTTCAGGAAAGCTAGTGAACCCAATCTTCAACCCGGTTATCTTATGAAATTGTTCTGCATCGAAGATGTTGACATTGTCACCTATTACCACTATCATAGAATTTGAAGTTGATGCAGCTCCTCTTAGCAACAAATTATGAATAATATGGTCGGATAGATGTATTCTAGGAAGCTTGTAAATTAAGTCTCCAAAATAAGATTTTTCTACCATCACACGACGTGTTGGAGACTCATTTGTTTTCTTTCTAATCTCCAACAATGTCTCTTGTAATTTTGAGCTTTGCCCAACACGTGCGGAAGTCCTTTTGTATCGATATGAGAACCTTTCATCTCATTTATAAGAACGGTCAACTGTGCTCCATTAGAAGAAAACAAAAATATAAGTTCAAATTGAGAATCAAAATGGACTAAATATGACAATACAAAGAACATAAACAACTCAAATAATATAGACAATAAAAATATAAGATATTACATTTTATAGCTCTTTAGAAAAAATAATGCACTTAAATACAAACAAGATTTCCTATTACATGTTTCTTTAAAAAAATGATGCTTTTAAATTGAGATGTAAATCGAGACCGTTGATTTAATGTTGTTGTAGCTAACTGTCCAACAACCTACACGATTAGATATTATATTACAACATCAACATGATTGATTAATAACAATAAAACATCTAACTAAGTTTTCTTTTATTTAGATATAAGCAAATTTTTTTTAGGTCATATCAACGCTTATTGTCAATATGGAGGATATAGACCGTATGGATAAAATAATAATTTCTACTATAATAATTTAGGTGTCATTAATCATACTAAGTTAACCAATTAAAAGACATACTAATTGACTTGCAGTCTGTTGAGGTAGATTCGACATCTTTATTTTGTTCAGTAGAATTTGAGTTGATGGTCTCTTTTCTCTTCTGCAAAGTCTTTGATTTGTGCTTCGCGACGTTCTCCATTCTTTGGCAAACATGTGTAGATAAACAAATAGAAAAGCAAGTGAATTATTAAAAAAATAAAAAGAAGATCAAATCAATATGTTACCAATAATATATTTCACAAATAACATTCAAAACAAGAAAACAAAAAGCAAAGGATTCTAGCAACCTAACAATTACCCAAAGTCTCATTCCAAGGGTTGAGCAGATTGACAGTGATGGAAAAGATTCAAGTATTGAAAAACATAATTCATGGAAGGCTTTTATCAAAGGAATAAAAATAATTAATGGAAGATCAATCAATATTAGTGACTCTTTATATGCATGCGCATAATGCACAAAAAAAAGATATACATATGCAACTTTTCATGTATATTTAAAACATTTACTAGTGAGTTGATGGATAACAATTATTTATGTAAGGGAACCATATTTGTTATTCTTATTTTTTTTATCAGATACTAAAACGCATAAGCTACACAAATAATTTATTTTGCAATAATATTTGTTCTTTACGCATTTAGTGTTTTCTTTATATTATTTAATTCAAAAGAATTAGTTGCGCTCACATGTGAAGAGAAAAATGCTAAATTTATGTTAATAGAAACATGAAAAGTTCAATAAGAAACTATGATGAAGAAAAGGAGAGATCATAGTTTCTTAACACTAAGTGGTAACTATATTGACAATATGGATAATATTGACAATTGATATTCACTAAATTTATATTGATAGAAGCATTTTATGTTTCGTTTACATTTTTAATCTAAAAGAATTAGTTGTGCTCATGTGCAAAAGGAGTATGTTTCTTTACACACCTACAAGTGTATTAATTCTCTTAAACACCTTGAAAAGTATGGATGGATAGATTTGACAATATTGACAATATTATCAATATATTATATTAATAGTGATCAAGGAAACATGAGCCCTATACAATATTGTCAGACCTCCAACAATGTTAGTAACAACTAAAATAATTAATTTCTCCTCAAATCAAGATTCTTTCATTGAAATGAAAACCTTATCCTCTTTGTCCCAAACACACGCATCTACACAAACTAATAACCATAAATCTCAATTGTTAGAACCTGTCAAAACTTGTGTTATTGGCTAGGAACTTAGAGAATAAGAAAGAGGCGGCTCTAGTTATCATCAATTCACAACTAAAAAAAGTATTCTTCCATCAAAGCTTTCTCTTTATCATTAAATTGGCAAAATATTACTTTTTAAGAATAATTTTTTGTTGAGTTATGGTTCTACGATAAAAAAATGAATTAGTAAAAAAGGAAGAGTAAAAAAACTATTTCTTTTTGTTTAAAAGTTGCAGGAAGAGATATTAGATTAACCTTAAAAAAACTCAACCTAAAAAATAATAAACAAGAATGGAATGCAAGATTATTCCTAAAACTCATCCAAAGGAAGTATGTTTCTTTACACACCTACATGTGTATTGATTTTCTCAAACGCCCACCTTGAAAAGTATGGATGGATAGATTTGACAACATTGACAATATTATCAATATTGGCAACATTGACAATATTATCAATGTTATCAACCTATTTAGTGCATTGATGTTTTTTGGTTATTTGAGTACAGGTTGAGCGTGGGAATGGTTCGTTTTGATAGTCTGCTTGGACATCTTATCATTGATTTGCAACTCTTTTACATTGTACTTTTGATAGTACGGGAATGAGTAGAGGTCTTTAATGGAAAAACCAAAAGAAGATAAATGATAAAGTTTGAGGTTTACTTTACTGTTATTTTTTCTATTTGCGTCTATATTTTTTGTTTACTCCATAGTTTAATTGTTCTATCATAATTGCAGTTCTTTCTTTTTCATTTTTTTATATTATGAGGTTTTTTTTTACTTAACATCGCCTTAATAACCCACGAATTTATTTTTTCTTAAGATTGAATAGAGATAAAAGTTCTACTACATTACTCTTTAACCTTATTTTTGTGGTTTGGCTTTGATTGGGAACGGGAGGCCGATATGATGTCTACATTTTGATATGGGTGTAGTTTACCTCAGAGTAGTGCTGATTTTGATTGGGACGTGGGAAGGGTCAGGCAGCAAGAAGAAGTCTTGGTGTGGAGTGTTGGAAACAATTAAGGAGTAATACTATGGAGTGTGAGAAGCAGTTTGGACAAAGACTTCAAGATGCAACTTTCTTATCAAAAATAAATAAATAAATAAATAACTCATCCTAAAAAATAATAAACTAGAATGGAACGCAAGATTGTTCATAAACCCTAGAATCACAACTCTTTTAATTGAAACCAACAAATAACATAAAATACTAATCAACACCAATAAATCAAACAAAAACCAATTAAGAAGCCTCAATTCCTTCCATTATAAATTAAATAAAAGCTAAAGTGAAAAAAAACCTTTGTTTCTCTTCCTCACACCCCAAACTCAAACAACTTCTCTCGAGCAGTATCCAAACACGATTAAGACTTCTCACCACCCAAACACCCTAGGCACCATCTTTCCCTTTGTCGAACAAAACTCACCTCTATCAAAATTGACAAAAACACCACAATCCAAGATACCCATATGACATAACCCATAGCAACATTGAATCTAGCATATTAGCAAACAAACTCCCACCTCTATCAACATTAACAAAATCATCACAATGCAAGATACCCAAAAAAATAACCAATCATATCAACATTCAATCTAGCATTAACAAACAACTATAACATAATATACCACACACCATAATCACAATCAAACAACATCATATATAGACATGAAAAACCAACATTAATGCAAAAGACTGAACTTTATACCTAATTCTTCCCAGTGGGGGTCTCAGGTTTCAAATCCTGCACAATGCTTTAGCTCCCCAGGTCCCAAATCTTGACACTCTCTTGCATCGCCAAGCATAACCAATACCTGTTCGAATTGAAACACAGAGCGTTGATTATTGCTCCGGTGTCGATCGAGTACAACGTTGTGCGAGTTCAACTTCTTCCCCTCCGCCAAGTCCCACAACAACGTCACCCCATCCCTCCCTTCACTCGCACACAATGAATCGTCCGGACGAGTTAGGAATGTTTCGAAAGCTAGGGCCGCGGAGAGACAGACAACACAAACAACAATGTAGAGACGACAACCCTTTCAAATACTTGTGTTGTCAAGGCCCGTCCTGGCGTGTGAGTTGCGGCGCGTGAAAGCGATGATGAAGAAGATGAACAGTGGCGCCCCAATGCCTCCTCCTCCCTCCTCTTTTGCTCCTTTTCGTCTCGATTCAATAAGGAAGAAGGGAAGAATGGGTTAGATTAGTGTTTTGAAATTGAAGGGTAGAAAAGACTTTTCATTCCTATATTTAGGCTAAAAAAATAAAATAGAAAAGAATAGGCTATTTTTCATTATTATAGTCCAATTTGGGGGTATTTTGTCAAATTAGGGCATTCGCGTTGGTTGCTTATTTGTTCTCTCTCACCAAATATCTCGTGCAGATCCTCTTTTTATCAAGGAAAATGATAAAATGACTCACTTTGAACGCACACTTGGGGCGCACACTTTGTCTTTTAGTTCATTTATGCTGTTTTGTTTGATGTAGGCCCACACCTTGGGAGACAAGAAATAATCATAAATAGGCTAAAAGACAAAGTGTGCTCTCCAATTGTGCGCTCAAAGTGTGTTAGATTATCATTTTCCTTTTATCAAATCGCTCACAAGTCACAACTTCTGCCTGATCCTCTTCTCACAAAATCACTCTCTCTCAAAGTGAAGTCTCCTCATAGAGAGCATCTGCCGCGAATCTCCGCAACTCGCCCACTTGCTTGCTATATACGGTGACAACCCAAAACACCTTTCAGGTACATAACACATATTGTTCATATCCCTTCCCTTTCTTTGATTTCATAGGTCATACTCTCCTGGGTTGGTTGGTTGGGTCTCTTTGAATTCATCAGTTCTACTAGGTTTTCTATAATTAATTATGACTTGGGCTGATTGTTTGTCTGTATGATTCATGTCTGTAGTTGCTGAGATTCAACAAAATTTCTTCCTAGGTTTTGGGCTTTTTTTAATTGTGGGATTTTAAGTTGTTTGACTGTTGTTGATCTTTCTCATGTGAATGCTTGGGGCTCTTTATCTTTGTCTATTACCTATTTTCTTACATATTAAAATAAATGGAGTATTGCCTCTTTCCTAAAAAAAAATGGTGTTTATTGGGAGACAGTTTGAGGGATTGAATTTGTGAGAGATTGATCGATTCAGCTCTCCATTGATATGTTCTAAGAGATGTTGTTGCGTTTCTTTCTTTCTTTCTCTCTCTATGAACATTCATTTTTGGAGCACAACTTCATATCAGGCGTAGGGAAGAAGGACTATTGGGACCATTCTCTTACCTTTTCATTCTGGGTACCTGCTTGATTTGTGTTTAGTTTGGTTTATTGGGCATATATACACTATTCTGAATTTTGTGATTCTTAGGAAAACTTGTTTCATCTTTTAGAAAACATGATTTCTACCTTAATTTGGATCGATTCTGTTGTTCCATTATTTAATTTTGCGAATTTGTGATCAAGCCAAATCAAGGGTTTTGTGGTAGGTTATAAAATACTTGATTAACCATTGATGTTATTACTATTCAACGCTACCTCTATTAACTTTTTATAATGATTGTGTAAATCATTACTTGTGGCAACCGCTTGCATCCGTCCCTTTCTTTCTTTCTTCTTGATGAGTGCATGTATGTGTCTCTAATCCCTTCTCTTGCTTGCTTTTCTTTTCTTTTCTTTTTCTTGGCCTCAAAGTCTTGACAATTTGGCTGATGTCTTGATGGGGATCAAAGATTTTGCAATTCATTTTCCCATAATCAGTCTCTTCCAATTTCCTTGTTTAATTTTCCTTGTTTTTATAATTTTGTGTTCAACAACTACTACGACAACAACATAGCCTCGGTCTCAAATTAATTGAAGTCGGCTATATAGATCAAACTCTTTGCAATTGTTTTTATAATTTTGTGTTTGGACCGTACACTTTGCAATTGTTTTTATAAATATTTAAGCACTTTAACTTACAACGACTCTCGTTGGATATTGGATCACTAATAATTCATGATTAGCGATTAATCAACAAATAAATGAAAAACACACATGCAAGCTGACATGTTGGAACTCACTTTCACCTGCGAAGCACGTGCTACAGCTAGTACTAGTAAAACTTGGGTTAATTACATACATGGTTACCAAACTATACATGTTGTAACACTTTGGTCACTGAACTTAATTTTGTACCAAAAAAGTCATCAAACTATTTAAAACATTTAATTAAAGTCACTTTCATATGACGTGGCGCTTATGTGGTATTAGAAATTTTGAGATTGATCTTAGCTCGCCTCGCGAATCGTGTTTCTTATTCAAGATGTTTAATCCAACTACTCTTATTAAGTGCATCAATAAACTTGTCACACATGTCAGACATCACAATTAGCACCAAATAAGTTGAATGGCAGCCACATCTCCATCTTTGTACCTCACCACCATTGTCAACACTACCACCACCAACGCTCTGTTGATATCCACCACCGCCTCCACTACCCATTCCTCCTCTCCCGCCTCCTCCCCCGCCTCTTCCACCGCCGCCATTGAAACCATACCCACTACCACCGTTGTCCACCTCCACCGCTTCCAAACCCATACCCACCATCGCCTCCACCATGATCCCATGGCCACCGCGGTGCGCCTCCATTGCCACCTCCATCGAAACCCCCATCCCTCTGACTGTCCTGGGCGACGGAGCCTTCAGAGCCAGTGACATCGACAACTTTGCTCCTCCCGTCATTGATTGAGCTTATTGCCGACGTCGTCTGAAACCTTTTGCCCATTTTCCTAACTCATGATTTTGTGTGTGTTAATTGTGATGTGCGAGTCTATATGACAAGTTCATTGACACACTTAATAAGAATAGTTGAATTAAATAGCTTGAGTAAGAAACACGAATCTAAGGCAAGCTAAGATCAATCTCAAAGTTTTTAATGCCACATAAACGTTATGTCATATCAAAGTGACTCAAATAAAATGTCTTAAAAAGTTCGATGACTTTTTCAATACAAAATTGAGTTCAATGATCAAAGTGTTACAACATTTATAGTTGGTGAACAGGCATGTAATTAACCCAGTAAAACTTGCCCACAAAAGTCCAATTGACATATTAGAAAGCTCTCCTCATTAAAAAGCTTAACAAACTTCACTTGGCCCATCAGGGCCCGCCCGAGCCCGGCTCTTGGCTCACATAGCGCCGAGCTTGGGCGGGCTTAGACCCACTAAATATAGAATTGGATTTGCACCAAGCCCAAGCCCAAGCCCGCCCACTGACGGACCAACCATCCAACTCTACTGATTCCATCCAGTGTTGAGGGAACCTCGTTTATCTTTATCTTTATCCTTTTCTCTGTGCTGTTGATGTGTGTGTAGGAAAAACAGAGCCTAAATAAATAAAAAGAAGCGAGAAAATGGAAAAGAAAACGGGGTTCCTCTCATGGCTGAAGGGGAAGGAATCCGGAGAGAAGAAACCGACCCCAGTGGAGGGCATGCACGGCGCCGTGGAGGTCCCCCGCCCCGCCACCGTCTTCGAATTCGGCTCCGCCGCCGCCTCCGCCGACAAGATCACCCTCGCCGGCTACTGCCCCGTCTCCGACGACCTCGAGCCCTGCCGCTGGGAAATCTTCCCTGCCACCGGCCCCAACGATCCTCAGTTCCGGGTAATTTTTTGAACAATGTTCATTTTTGGGGGGTTTAGGTAGGTTTGAACTTTGGTGTTGAATTCGACTTGGAAACTTGCAAGGAATTTCTTCATTTGATCATGACGAATGAATGAATTAATGAATGACATTTCGCTTTTTTCCCTCCCTATATGAGATTTTGTACAGCATTCAAGTGCATGTTGTGTTCTTCTTCGCTCTCTTTTGTATAACAAAGTCGACCAGGGTAGGCGCATTGCCTTGGTACAAAATTTGTAGTTAATGATAGTAAGTGAGTTTGTGACAGTGATTACTCATTCTTTAGAAAAGTTGTGCAGTTGTCTCTTTCTTAGGTTTTATTATGGCATTATGCATTGCTATAGCCTATAGGTCATGTGTATGTATCTAGGATGAGTTTTTTGAGCGGCTCAATTGTTGAGTGGATGACAATTACATTGCATTGGTTGTGAGTGCCCATCTTCCATGCAAATTGGTTGTTGATAGGATTGGGTTATCATTTAGTTACATGGCCTCTATCAAACTTATCCTCCAGTTTTACTCTAAAATGACAGTTGATTTGTAGTAAAAGACTCAAGGTGTATAATTTGCGTAAAAAAAAAATTAAATTCTTGTTTTTAAGTGTTTTTCCTAAGCGGGTACTTCTACTTCTAAATGGAGACAAAGTTGATCAATAAATTTATATATATATATATATAAAAAAGCAAAAAACTTACTTTTGCATGTGTTTGAGCATTTTTATGAGGATATCTAGGAGATATTAGGCTCCTCTTCAACCAATGATAATTTGGGGTATATAAGAACTTGTCTTTTTTCTAAGTGCTATGGAGGTTATACCTTCTGACACGGTGTCTCATACATATTAGAGCTTAGTATGTTGGTTGAGTTGGTGACTGAAAACTTTTCAGAAGGCTACTCACAATCAAAGCTCAAGGAAACACACTGCTATTTACTCTACCATTTTAGGTATTTTAGAGAAACAATATTTGTCAATATTCAATAAGAGAACTTCTTTCAAAGAGGTAAACAAGGGGGGCTAGGGCCAAAAATGCAATAATGGGTCATAGCCTTTGTGACATTCCGAAAAATTTAGGCCTGCCATTAGCCTTAAACCGGTGATTAGCGGACCTAAGAGAAAATTATAAATTAATTATGTTCTTTTTTTTTTGGTAGGAATTAATTATATTTTTTTTGGTCTCCAATGATGGAACAATTGGAGGGTCAAGATGAGGGCACTTGTTATGTGATCCAATGGTTGAGATTTAAACTTATCTCATGGTGATCCTAGGGTGGGGATTTCTCCATTTGGCATCACATCTAACGGTGGAGATTTGAGCTTGTCAAAGTATGATCCAACGGTGGATACTAGGTCAATTGAACTTAGACCCAAAGGTGGAGACTGTAGAGATAGAGCAAGTCAAGTGAGCTACATGGAGAGCTCACTTATGCTCTCTCACATTTCTTCTCTTTTTGAAATCGGTGGTGAGAGAGTGATGCAATAGTAGTAGGAAATATGGTATAGTGAAGGATGGTTTAGTAATTGTATTAGATCATAAATGTCTATATAAATAGATGTATAACAAGAGATGAGACAAGTGATGAAAACTTAATTTCTATCTCTTCTCTAAATCAATTCCTTTTTATAATCTTCTTCTTCTTTCTCTCTCAATTTCTTTTGTCCTATTTCTCTTTTTTGAAATTTTGATCAACTACACTAGTAGTTGCATCATATGTTAACACAAACTGAAATGCAATATGTATGTTGTCTCAACTTTCATTGCTTTGCGCATATTTGATTGATCCATTGTATGCTCGTGAACCCATCGCCAATAATCTCAAACAACAAAGGAAGGAAGATGGAAACTAACAACATTACCTCTAGCACAAATCGCCAAGACTGTAAGCGTTTATGTGTACACAATTCCATCAACCAAAATATCTTGATAAAAAGGTTATGGTGCCCAGTTGAAGTTGCACAATGAAGGAAAGAAGAACTAACCACCAATTTAGAGGGAAAGAAGGAGGCTCTAGTTTCTCAAACAACATTGAACCAGTTAACTCCAAGTAGTTAAAAGCAATTGCACCTAGAACATATTAAAACATAGGTGTTGTTAAAAATGACAAATCTTAAAGCACATTTCAATCATAATGGTGCAGAAATAAAGATGGTCATTCATTTGAATAGCCGCATAATGCATATAAAGTGACCCCACATCACCATAAATAACTAAGGTTTCCTTGTTCATTATCCAATCGGACAATGGTATGGCCATAGTTTGAAAAATCGACAACAATTTAGGAGTGAGCGAAGCAAAATTTGAGTTAACAAATAAATTTGCACAAATTCGCCTAGTCTTCGACGAAATTCGATAAATTCCATTAATACGATCAAATTTATACAAAAAGTGACAGGAAAGCTGTAAAACTTTGATCGAAACTTGCTCTGTTTCGACGACAATATCGATTTTACCAAAAAGAATTGAATCGTACTTGGTTAAATACTGTGTTGGGTGGTCAGCTGTTCAGGCGCTGTGTTGATTAGTCTTCTTAAAGAAGATGAACAAAAGGCATTGAATTGTCCTCGATCCACGTATACCTTAAATATAAAGCACGAGTCAAATTTATTTAAAGAAGGCTTAACTATTTATTTTGGGGCTAATTTATTTGAGTAGCCTAAGTTATTTAGTGGTTCAATTATTTAGGAGTTAGCTTTAATTTTAAAAATTAACTACTTTTTACATTCAAGTAGCAAAAAATGGTAAAAATGTATCATATAAAGAAATAGAAAAAACAAATATTAATGTCACGTTTTGTTGCAAATTGGTTGTTTATTGTAAAATAAATATTTAAAATTATTGTTTTGTAATTATTATGCATTATTACTATATGGTTAAGTATATATTTCTATCATCTCTATGAAGAAATTTGATTTTTCAAATACTAAAAGTGAAATTTCATTAACTTTCGTACAGTGGTTGAAATAAAAAAAAGAAATAAAAAAAAACTTTCATACACTGACGAATTTTTGTCAAACTTCCCTCGTCGAAGTTAATTTCCTCGAATTATTTCTGAATTTTAAGTGAGAAGTTAAAGACAAAGTTGAAGTTTCTAACCTTGGGTATGGTTAAGATTTGAACAACCAAATTAGTAAGTAATTGTGCCTCTTCAAAATCTTAAGCGTGCTTTGAGATCCTTAGTTCCATATGCTGATCAATTTTTGCAGGAAATGTGCCAAATTTTGATATAGATAACAAAACCAATTGTAACGAAAAAAAAGAAAAAAAAAACCAACTGTAACGAACTCATTAACCTTGGAGAAACAGGAGTTTGATGAAGTCTCACAAGAATGCATTCGCATCCAAGATTGGAGTCAGGAAGAACACATTAGAAATCGACATTAAGGTCAGGTGGTTGAGATTTCATTCCTTTGCTCCACTCGTGTGTGATTATAAGCTTAGAGGTGACAAATATAGTTGGCAACCCCTCTGAGAGAATGTCTAACCGTGTTTGGGAAGTGGGTAACGATTTCAAATCGTCACCTGATTCAACTTCCTGTAATCCACGTACATCCGCATCGTACCGTCCTTCTTCTTAATAAAAAGAACTGGAACGCCCTAAAAAGACATACTGGGATGAATAAAACCCTTCTGCAACAACTCCTCTAACTGGGTCCTCAACTCCTCATGCTCGGATGCTGACATCCTGTAAGGTAGATTGTAAAACGACTATCCTTGGTATCACCTCGATGATGAACTCAACTGCTTTAGGTGGTGATAAACCTGGCAAATCATCGAGGAAAACCTCAGGAAACTCGCAAACAACTGGGACATCCTCGATACATATCACTATCGTTGGCTCCGGCTCAATTGCCGCCGTGAATGCTTCCATCTCCTGAGCTGTCGCCAAACGACCTCTAGTAATCAGTAGAGCAGTCACGACTCTGACAAACGTAAACATTGAAATACCCTCTATATTAAAAGTCATAGTCTTACTGAAGCCATCAATCTTCGCACGATACCCTGACAACCAATCTATGCCCAATAAGGAATCAAACTCTACGTACTCTAATACTCGTAAATCAACCAGTAACTGGTGTTCCGCAACCTCTACTATGCAATCCCGACATATCTGGTTAGGGTATATCTTATCCCCAACAGCCGTACTAAGGATAAGGTGTGTGTCTAATGTCTGTGTCTGTAACCCTAACTGCCGTACCATACGTCCCACAATAAAAATAATGTACTACCTGAATCAAACATAACATGCATCAAAGCACTACAAATAAACAACGTAACCTCAACTAGCTGTCGAGTCGCATCCCGGTCCGGCTGAGCAACCACATATGCAATAACGTGAGCCCTATCCCTGGCCTGCTTAGTCCGTGGTGGTGGTGGTGGTGATGCTGTCTGACAATCAACCATCAGATGCCCCGCTTGATGGCCCCTGAAGCATCGTCATCTCTCCTACCAACATGTCTGAGCTACATCCTGTACCTGACCCTGACTTTAGCCCTGACCCTGACCCTGTCCCTGACTCCTTTGTCCTCTGTCATGGCCTTCCCGGTCCCTAACCTACTGAGTCTACTGTCGAGGCTGCTCAGTACGTGTAGGTGCAACAACATAAACTACCTGTTTGTCATCCCGTCTCTGATGATCATCACGTTGATCCCTGTTACCCCGACTACCCGATCAGACTGTCCATCACCCTATCGACTACGCTGATCTTGTCTTTGTCGATCTGGCTGATCACGCTGCTTCTTCGGCCTCTACTCAGGTCGAGAACTCTGAACTGGCCGATCTAGATATACTGAAGCCTCAAGTCGACTAGCCCTCTGTAATAGATAAGTCTTGTGGGCTAAAGCTCGGTCATAAATCTCCTGTAAAATATTGGCTCCACTCGACATAATAGCACTCACGATCCTCTCATCCAGAACTCGAACGAAGTAGTATATCTGAAGTCTTTCTATACCCACCACATCAATAGCGTACTAAATCAGATACCTAAACCTCTCCATATACTGAAGAATAGACATGGTGCCCTGTCTCATACCAAGAACTCCTCCATAAGTCTCAACTAAACCTCTATAGGGATATACTCATCTAAGAACAACTGTCTAAACTCAACCCAAGTCGCAGGCTCTAGAAGAATGTCAATGTATGTCATCCACCAGATAGCCGCCTCTCCTCTCATAATAACTGGAGAGTCATGCCTGATCTGCCTCCTCAACCTTTAGCAGCTTATAAAGCCACTGATGTGTCAATAACCAATGCCCAGCCAACTCAAGGTTTCCAACACAATAAAAATAACCAGGGTTAAACCTCATAAACTCCTTAACCCTCATCGTCGCTACCGACATCACATTGCCTGATGTCAAAGTCACAACAGGCTGCTCAGCCGTAGTAGGTGTAATTACCGTTGTATCAGCAGGTGCAACCACTGGAACGGTCTTCTCAACCAATGTCTCAGACCCTACTGCCTGAGCAGTAACAACCGGCGCTAACGTTGCTTGATTAGTAGGTGCAACTAAAGTAGTCGTCGGTGCAGCTTGTGACCGCCCCAAATTCCCCTTGCATTTGGGTACGCCTGGCCTAGGCTCGTACAGGTCCCCGAGCCCGTACTCGGCGAACCTGGTGAGCCTAGTCAGACTCCAATCAATCAATTATACAATTTATGAAAGAGTTATTACAAGTTTTACGCAGCGAAAAGTAAATAAACTAACATAAGGGAAATAACTTCGTTAAAGGGAAATTATGAATCTATAATGTGGAAAGGCTCGAAATATTCATGTACAATCAAAGGTGAAAGAGAGTAACGAATACATGATATCTAAATCAAAATGATCCCCGGTTCAATGGTCAAAAACAATTATATAAAATGTCATACAATCAAGCAAAACATATAATAGACCTACTCTAAGGTTTCCAAGTCCATCCACTAATCCTCACAAAAAGTTGCCTAGGTAGGGCTCCTTGCCTCTACTGCATTTCGCTCTATCTGCACCCACCGTCACAAACTAAACGGTGAGCAACTGGAGAAATCAAATGTAATGCCAGAAGAAGATAACAATAATTTATGATATATCAAGTAAAACAGTCTAAATATCATGCGGTAATAGAAAGACAATAATTTAAATAGATCAAGTGCATGATAAACAGACTAATAGATATCAATCGAATTTCAAGTGTGTTATAAGGATTCAAAAGAGGCTTATAAGTGCTCTAAATCATAGCATATCGCGAGGTCTTCCCGGGCATCGACACAAGCGACGGCACAACTATGATGGGAGGGACACAAGCCCACCCACCCAGTACTCGGTGTCACACAGTCACTAAGGGTGGTCACACACTCCTGTATAAGAGTGCCCGCGTTTTATCTCTCTAGTGCAGGTCCTAGTACTCTTGAAATGAAACACTTACGCCAAAAAACACACAACAAGGAATGGAATGGAAATACCAATAATAGAGCATAATGAATCTGAATAAATGATAATGAATCACATGACATTTTCGTACTGGTTTACAAATCATACATAAGCTTGTGGCAAATGTACTTACTTGACAACGCAACCCGCAAACACATTCTCATGAATCCTAACGTGTATCTTCGAGTTTCCCGCTACCTGACAAGGTTGGAAATTCTAATTAATGGGTCGAGTCATTAACTAAACCCTAGGTTAAACCCAGTGTTTTCTCAAGTGTTTTAAGGACTCAAACAACTCGACAATTCGATAGGAAGACGAATACTCTCTCGGGTTTGAAAACCACAATAATAACCACGACTGCGATATCACAACATTGATAACCATGATGCATGTAAGTCTACTCATAAATCGTAGGCTCGGCTTAGTCATATGTGGGTCACGCCATAGCCTCGACGACCGACAGTGTGACCACTATGTCACAACCATTTAACTCATCCAAAGGAAATGTAAACAAACGAGCATGACAACAAATCTAACCACAGGAACGTAACAATGCGTTTTCCTACAAACCAAGGAGTATACCAAAACCAACACCATATATTTGTACATCTCTCACACATCATGTGTTCATCAAGATAACCAATCACTCTAAATAGTTTGAAAAATCAATTCATCATACCCAAGCTGAAATATTAAAACAAAATTTGGAACACTTAAAATGGTTTGGTCGACAAGGAACAACAAAAATTCCATAACCATACATCAAACAACAACGAGACGGTCATGGCAACATGTTGGTACTATCCAACATCGGGAGGGGGTTTCCTCGGCATGGAATGGTCGTAAACGCCTCGCCTAGTCGGAACTCGAATACACACCCATAAATGAGAAACAAACTTCAATATTACATGAAATCACAACAATTCGCATCCAACACGCTGTTTTGGGCACTTTGGAGGTTGCGAGGTTCTAACCACAGTTTGGCATAGTCCCCGACAACCCCCCACAAAAGGTGGTCCGGCTAGCGGCGCCACCAGTTTTGGTGTTTTCTGGCGAGAACACTAAACATCCCAAAATAGTTGAAAAATCAATAAAACACAACACCTCACTACCACCGCTGTCATGAACCACTCCGGGAGCCGTAAGACATAAACAAGGGTTTGGCATGGTCTCTGACGTCCCCAAGGTCACGATGGTCTGACCAGCAACGCCGTCGAGCTCTACAACTCTGGCGAGACCAACAAAACATCAACACTCCCTAACGTCTACAACATATATCTATCCAACTATTGCTGCAACCTAAGGTCCGGGACATGGAGGTGTTGGAGGACATTCACGGACTATCCCGGACCACCAACACCCACCGGAGCAGCAGCCAAACGTGAAAGCAAAGGTGTGAACAGTGAGGCATGACACAGTATTTACTCTACATGTGCCACGAGAGAGGGTGCTCGGGGATGGTCAGGACTCCAGTGAGCCACCGTGGGTCGTCCACGACCGGTCTCCATCACGGCAGTCGCTTCCTTAACCAGTTCACATAAAACAACACAAAATAATGAGAACAAGAGAGAGAGAGAGGGAAGGAGAGGGAGGGAAAGAGACCTCCGGTGAGGGAG
Source organism: Stephania japonica (assembly GCA_039657345.1). Taxonomy (NCBI): domain Eukaryota; kingdom Viridiplantae; phylum Streptophyta; class Magnoliopsida; order Ranunculales; family Menispermaceae; genus Stephania; species Stephania japonica. Next base: position 43,794,004 of record CM077559.1, read on the forward strand.
TGGTCTCCGACCACCACTGATCCGGCCAGGGTTAGTGGCTTGCTCACCAAGAGAGAGCCGAGAAGGTGGAGGATGTGATCGAGAAGAGAGGGAGAGAGAGATCAAGAAAATACAAGAGAGGGAGAGGCCGTGACGAAGCTTCGACGTGCAGGGTGATCTCCGGCGAGGGTTGAAGGCCGGTCACCAGGGAGCTAGGTTGGGAGAGAGAGAGGAGGATCGGTGAGAGAGATAGGGTGTATGTGGTGGGAGATGATGAATAGTGAATGGGAAAGTGGGGTGTGTCCTTTTATAGGCTTTTTCATCTCATCTCCTCACCCGCACGCATCCCGAGGCTAATCCAAGGGCTCTCCACCATTTGACTGTGTCACTTTAACAATCCTATCCCATGGTTCGTTTGCTACTTTGTTATCAAACTCCCATGTTCATACGACGTTCCTCGGTCCGTCTTGCCTTGTTTCGACTCTCGAAATGCACGTAGTTTCACCTTGTCTCGTAAATAATTATTTAAATTATACAAAAATTTATTTAATTGTATTTTTAATTGTGTTACACCCCCGTTTACCTGGGCGAAGCCTCACTCAGTCTAACGGTCGCCTGAACGACTTGAGACTCGTATAAGACTACAATACTAATACACACATCACAGAAACATAATATTACTTCAGTGTCAACTCCTGAAGTTTGAAATACTGTCTAGTATCACGTAGCCGGGTCACGATCCTAACCACTGCAACACTAGTCGGGTTAAAATTGAGGGTTGTTACACAGCTGTCGCCACCTTCTGACCCCGAATGTACTCCATAATCTCTACCATTTGAGCCTGATGCAGAACCTGGTGCTCCGTGACCTACGATAACGATTGCAGAGTCAACGTCTCCCTAGTGGGGTCATGTGACGACCCCAAATTCCCAATGCATTTGGGTACGCCTGGCTTAGACCCGTGCAGGTCCTAAGTCGGTACTCAGCGAGCCTGACGAGCCTAGTCAGTCTCCAATTAATCAAATTAACAGTTTTATGAAAGAGTTATTGCAAATATAACACAACGAAAGAAAATTTAATACTGACTAATTATTGGGAAATAACTCAATCAAACGAAAATCAGGAATCTAAATAAATGTGGAAAACCCCGATATGTTCATGTCCAAGTCAGCATAACAAACTCATGGTATTCATATCAAAAATGAACCCTAGTTCAAAAACTAGTACCATATATATAAAACATCATACAAACAGGAATAAACATAAACCTACTCTCAGGTTCCTCAAGTCCAGTCGCTCACAAAAAGTCTCCTAGGTAAGGTCCCTTGCATCTACTACACTCGGCCCTATCTGCACCCACCGTCACAAACTAGACGGTGAGTAACTGAGAGAAATCGAAAGTAATACCAGAAGAATATAACAGTAATTCATAACTTATTAAACTTGGCAGTCTAAATATCATGCCGAAATTCAATGACCGAAATTTAAATAGACAAGATGCATGATAGACAGACTGGAAATAATAGCAATCGAAACATGCGTGTTCTACGAGTTAAGAGAGGCCATAAGTGGTTTAAAATCCACAACAGCGATGTCGCAACATCGAAATCCACAAAAATATCCACAACAATCCAGTACATGGTATCACACAATCACTAGAGTGGTCAAACACTTGTGCGCACGAGTGCTCGCGTTTTATCCTTTCTAGTGCAGACCGCATGTACCTTCGAGACACATACTTATGCCAAGAACACACATATGAGGAATATGGAATGGAATGCCAACAAGTAGATAATAGCAAACACAATAGAATGAAAATGAATCACATGGTATTTTCTTAACTGGCTTACTAACGTACACAAGCTTTAAGACAATTGTGCTTACCTGAACTATCGCGACCCGCATAACCACACTCCCGCAAATCCTAACGCGTATCCCTGAGTTTTTCGCTACCTGACAAGGTCGAAAACTCGTATTAATAGGTCAAGTCGTTAACTAAACCTAGGTTGAATTCCTAGTATTTTTCTAGTGTTTTAACGACTCGACAGCTCGATAAATCAATCGAAAAATCGATCAGAAATCCAATGAAAACACGACTCTCTTGGGTTTTGAAATCACAACATGTATAAGCCTCATCGTGAATCATAGGCTCGGCTTAGTCGTATATGGGTCATGCCATAGCCTCGAGGACTGGCGGCGTGACCACGACGTCACAACCTTTTAACGTCGATGTATAAACAACATAGACACAAAACCATAACCACAAGTCATTACAAACACAAACCAACTATGTACCAATGAGCATGGATTCTCGCTGGTGTTATCTGACATTGGGAAGGCATCACCGTGGCATGGGAAAGCCGGAGGCGCGCTCCATCGCTCGGAGCTACGTCAATACACGTAAATAAGGACTAGACGTCGACACCACATGAAATCACAACAATACACATTAACAACGTTGTTTCGGGCACTTCAGAGGTTGTGAGAAACTAACCATAGCTTGGTATGGTCCCTGGCAACCCCCCACGAGAGGTGGTCCAGCAAACAGCGCTGCGAAATGTGGCAATTTTTGACAGGACTCAAACAAACGTAACACATGAAATGACGATATCTTGCACTGTCAACACTAGTTCGACCACTCCGGAGGGCTGTGAGACTCATGCAGGAGTTTGGTGGGGTCCCCAACAGCGTCGCAGTTACAGTGGTCTGGCTGTGGCACCGCCAATAGAGGCAGTTTCCGAGGAGCCATACAACAAAACACATACAATAAACAATGAAAAAAAAATAGTGAGTGAACGAGAGAGAGAGAGAGAGAGAGAGAGAGAGAGATCTGGTGAGGGTGTGACTTCCGACCACTACCAGTTCAGGTAGGAGTGGCGGTGCAGTGAGTGTGGAGAGAGAGATACTGAGAAAGATAGAGAGATCTAGAGAGTACAAGAGAGGGAAGGAGAGAGACCACCTCCGGCGAGCTACCCGCCATCCCTGGACCTCCGATGACCGGTGGTGTGCACGGCCAGGCGGGGAGGATGAGTGTACCGAGAGAAAAGGAGAGGAAACTCGAGAGAGATAACAGACGAGAGGGAGAGGGAGAAAAGAAAATACATACCTCCGGCGTCTCTGTCCGGTCACCGATGAGAGGGAAGACGGTGGTGAGATAAGGGAAAGGGGGGGAGGCCGTGAGTGAGTGAGGGTGAGAGGGAGTGAAAGAGTGAAGAGAGACCATGAGGTGAGAGTGGTGGAGAGGGTGGGGGTGGGTGTGTTTTTAAAATCAAATGGGTATGGTGTGAATAGTGGTGAATAGTATGTTAGGTGGGGTGTTGTCTCAATTGTGTCCACCTATCTCCACCTAACCACACATCTCGAGGCTGATCCAAGAGTTCTACATTATTAGACTGTGTCACTTTAACAATCCTACACCATGGTCCATTTGTTGTGTATTTATCCAACACTAGCGCTTTCCAACAATTTTCCTCGATCCGTCTTGCCTCATCGGTTCATATTTCCCTGTCACGTGCATACTTTCGCCTTGTCTCGTACAAATAAATAATTAAATTATTTAATAATTCTTTTAACTATACTTTTATTGTATTTTTCTCCCCCATTTACCTAGGCGGAACCTCACTCATATTAAAAATCACCCGAACGGCTCGTGACATGCATTAAACTAAAATACTATTACACACATCAAAGAATCATAAAATTACTTCGGTGTCGACTCCTAAGGTTCAAAATACGGTCTAGTATCGCTTAGCCGAGTCACGGTCCTGACAAGTATCATACAAGTCGGGTTAAAATTCGAGAGTTGTTACAGGTCGCTAGTCTCATCGACCTCTAGCTGAGTCGTCGACTGAGTAGCAGTCGAAGACTATCCGTCCATCTCAATCTGCATAGCAAAACGTGCATCGGATCAGCCTTAGTATATACGTATACCATATGCATTATATAATAAAAACATATTACGTATTTAATATTCCTGAAACTACCTGCTTCACAACACTTTCCAACTATGATTCTAAGCATCTCTTTGGGTTTCCACATCTAAATTTTATTAAAATTTATGCTCTCGTTTAACTCCAAACTAAGCCCTAGGTGTTGGTGTTTGGGGTTTCTGTTGGTGTTTGGGGTTCATGCGTAGTGGAGATTACAAAACAATTTTGAGAAAAACCCCAACGGGATCCGAATCTATTTCCATTAGAACACGTTTAAACTATGAAACTTAATCATACCTCAGTCGCAATGTACCTTTCTGAAGGTTAATCAATCTCTAAGGCACTGCCAACGACGAACGCCCTCTATTAGCAGTCTACACACGAATGGCGGCCGAGATTTGAAATGCTAGCTTCGAGAGAATCCAAACCTTTTTGTTTCTCTCCAAAACGATCAAGAGCATACCAAAAACCCTAAGTCGTTTCTCAAATGAAAATAGAGTTTCGACCTTTTAATTTTTCGTTCTTGTATTTTAACTCAAAGCGTCTATTTAGACAACCCTTGTATATAGACGGTTAAGTAAATTACACATATACCCCTACTTAAAGAAGTATATGTGTAATACACTACAAGGACGTTTCTGTCATAAATTTTATCATATAAAATTCGTTTTTCTGAACCATCTTAAAATCTTGCAAAACCATTCTTAGTGTGCAACCCAATAGGCTCATACAACGTTGGCAGTGTACCAAAACACATTTTGGTATACAAGTCATAAGCGACCTCTAGTAAGACATTATGACTACCCAAGTTGTACGAATATCAAATCGATACAACCTAATCAATAGTGTATATAACATCCTTTTGTCACACGATATCCTTTTGATCAAATATAAGGTATGGAATTGTCATCCAACATGGTCAATCGTACTAGTCTCGATCTCTAGGTAGATTGAAAACATCCAACTGATATTGATCAATATCAATTCACTTAGACTAGGCCTTTTAACAGTCTAACACATCGAGGGATCCACTTGATATCTCTCTCTATATGAGAGGGACAAATTTTATCTCGATTATACAACTTCACCACATTATTCACACAGTAACCAATAACAACCTTTATAATCGTCCGGTTAAAGACAACGTTTGATTGCGTCAAATCACTGTATTCCTAATGTTGAAGTCTTTAGTAATCTCAAGTCAGAGGACTGAATAATATACATATCATGAGAAACAACTATGACTTAATCCATGTGATGTTCTCATAGACCGTCCAGTACTTTGTTCCCTAACAAGTACTCATGATCTTGATTCGTATTCCTATACGTATGATCATCGTATGATCATTAATCAAGACTCACACTAGTCTTAATTCATTATAGTTCCCAGTATAATAATCGACTAGGGACATTTAGGATATTTCTGTAAATACCCATGGATCTTATTATAATGTAAACATGCAAATCAATTATAATAAACAACAAATGAAATCCTCTATTTTATTAACTAAAATGTATTCATAAAGACTATTAATGGATTGACCTAGGGCACATTTCCCAATAGTTTAATGCGCAGCGGAGATTACAAAACAATTTTGACAAAAACCCCAACAGGATCCGAATCTAATTCCATTAAAAATGTTTAAACTATAAAAACTTAATCATACCTCAGTCATATTGTACCTTTCTGAAGGTTAATCGATCTCTAAGGTGTTGCCAACGACGAACGCCCTCTATCAGCAGTCCACACATGAACGGCGGCCGAGATTTGAAGTGCTAACTTTGAGAGAATACCAAACCTTTTTGTTTCTCTCCAAAACGATCCAGAGCATACCAAAAAACCCTAAGTCGTTTCTAAAACGAAAATAGAGTTTTGGCCTTTTTTTATCTTTTTTTTTTTTGTATTCTAACTCAAAGCGTCTATTTATACAACCCTTGTATATAGACGGTTAAGTAAATTACACATATACCCCTACTTAAAAAAGTATATGTGTAATACACTACAAGGACGTTTCTATCATGAATTTTATCATATAAAATTCATTTTTCTGAACCATCTTAAAATCTCGCAAAACCATTCTCAGTGTGCAACTCAGTAGGCTCATACAATGTTGGCAGTGTACCAAAACACATTTTGGTATACAAGTAATAAGCGGCCTCTAGCAAGACATTATGACTACCCAAGTTGTACGAATATCAAATCGATACAACCTAATCAATAGTGTATATAATATCCTTTTGTCACACGATATCCTTTTGATCAAACATAAGGCATGGAATTGTCATCCAACATGTTCAATCGTACTAGTCTCGATCTCTAGGTAGACTGAAAACATCCAAGTGACATTGATCAATATCAATTCACTTAGACTAGGCCTTTTAACAGACTAACACATCGAGGGATCCACTAGATATCTCTTTTTATATAAGAGGGACAAATTCTATCTCGATTACACAACTTCATCACATTGCTCACATAGTAACCAATCACAACCCTTATAATCGTCCGATTAAAGACAACGTTTGATAGTGTCAAATCACTATGTTTCTAATGTTAAAGTTTTTGGTAATCTCAAGTCAGAGGACTGAAAAATATACATATCATGAGAAACAACTATTACTTAATCCATGTGATGTTCTCATAGCGGGTCGGTCCAGTACTTTGTTCCCTAACAAATACTCATGATCTTGATTCGTATTCCTATATGTATGATCATCGTATGATCATCAATCAAGACTCACATTAGTCTTAATTCATTATAGTTCCTAGTATAATAATCGACTAGGGAATTTTAGGATATTTCTCTAAATACCCATGGATCTTATTATAATGTAAACATGCAAATCAATTATAATAAACAGCAAATGAAATCCTTTATTTTATTAACTAAAATGCATTCATAAAGACTATTAATGGATTGACCTAGGGCATATTTCCCAACATCTCCCACTTGCTCTAGGGCCAATCATTCATGCATCTAATGCCTAATGATCTAACATGACCATCATGTTTCACTTGTGGAAGAGCCTTTGTTAATGGATCCGCAATATTGTCTTCGGTAGGTACTCTGCAAATCTTCACGTCTCCCCTCTTTATGATTTCTCTTATGAGATGAAAATGCCTGCGTATATGTTTGGATCTGTGGTGTGATCTAGGTTCCTTGGCCTGTGCTATTGCCCTGTTATTGTCACAATACAAACAAACAGGGTTAGCAATACTTGGAACCACACCTAGTTCAAGAAATGAACTTTTTGATCCAAACTGCCTCCTTTGCTGCATTGAATGCTGCAATATACTTAGCTTCAGTTGTAGAATCTGCCACAGTCTCTTGCTTCAAACTTTTCCAGCTTACTGCACCCCCATTCAAAGTAAACACATATCCAGACTGCGATCTAAAATCATCTATATCAGTTTGAAAACTTGCATTTGTGTAACCATTTACAACTAGATCATTTTCAAAACTTCCATAGACCAAGAACACTTCCTTAGTCCTTCTTAAGTACTTAAGGATGTTCTTTACTGCTATCCAGTGACTCTCACCAGGATCTGACTGATATCTGCGTGTAGTGCTCAAAACATATGATACATCAGGTCGAGTGCAAAGCATGACATACATGATAGATCCAATAGCTGATGCATATGGAATCTTATTCATACGATCTCACTCATCATTTGTCCTAGGACATTGATTCTTGCTGAGACTTATGCCATGAGACATTGGCAACAATCCTCTTTTAGAGTCTTGTAAACTGAACCTAATCCGCACCTTGTCTATGTAAGCACTCTGACTTAGACCGATTAGCCTCATAGATCTATCCCTATAGATCCTTATCCCTAGGATATAGGCTGCATCTCCTATGTCTTTCATTGAGAAACACTTCCCTAACCAAGACTTGACACTCTGTAATGTTGGGATGTCATTTCTAATGAGTAATATATCATAAACATACAGTACCAGAAAAACAACTACACTCCCACTGACCTTCTTTTATACACAAGGCTCATCTTCGTTCTTAATAAAACCAAAAGCCTTAATTGCTTCATCAAAACGAAGATTCCAACTCCGAGAAGCTTGCTTTAATCCATAAATAGATCTTTGAAGCTTGCATATCTTCATAGAATTTTCAAGATGTACAAAACCTTCAGGTTGTGTCATATACACGCCCTCAAGTTTCCATTAAGAAATGTTGTTTTTACATTCATTTGTCATATCTCATAGTCATAATATGCAGCAATGGCAATTAAAATTCTTATGGATTTAAGCATGGCTACTAGCGAAAAAGTTTCATCATAATCAACACCTTGAGTCTGCCTGAAACCTTTTGCTACAAGTCTTGCTTTAAAAGTATGCTCTTTGCCATCCATGTCAGTTTTCTTCTTGAAAACTCATTTACATCCAATAGTCTTACCACCTTCAGGTAAATCAACCAAGTTCCAAACTTGGTTATCATACATGGATTGCATCTCAGAGTTCATGGCACTTAGCCATTTATCTGAGTCTGGTCCAGACATAGCCTCTTGATAAGTGGTGGGCTCATTTTGATCCATAAGCAACACATCACGACTATCAGTAATGAGAAACTCGAATCTCTCTGGCTCATGTCTTACTCTACCAGATTTACGTGGGCCTTGTGTCACTTGCGGAGGTTCAACTAGTTCAGAACGTTGTTGAACTTCCAGTAGCGATTTGGTGTTTATCTGTGATTCTTGAACTTCTTCAAGATTTACTTTTCTTCCACTAGTGTCTTTTGAAATAAACTGTTTTTCCATAAAGGCACCATACCAAGCAACAAACACTTTGTTCGCAACGGGATTATAAAAATAATATCCTCTTGTTTCCTTAGGATACCCCACAAATAAACACTTGTTAGATTTAGGTGCTAGTTTTTCTGAGACTTGTCGTTTTACGTAAGTCTCACAGCCCCAAATCTTAAGGAAAGACAAACTAGGTCTCTTCCCATACCATATTTCATATGGTATTTTATCAACCGCTTTAGAAGAAACACGATTTAAAGTAAAAGCAACAATTTGTAATGCATAACCCCAAAAGGATATAGGAAGATCTACATGACTCATCATAGATCGAATCATATCTAATAAGGTTCGATTTCTCCTTTTAGAAACTCCATTCCATTGTGGAGTTGCTGGTGGAGTTAATTCTGAAACAATCCCATAATTTCTAAGATGATCATCAAATTCTTAGCTCAAATATTCACCACCTTGATCTGATCGAAGTGCTTTGATAGTTTTACCAAGTTGATTCTGCACTTCATTTTGAAATGTTCGAAACATCTCAAATGATTCAGCTTTATGTTTCATAAGATATACATAACCACATCTGCTGAAATCATCAGTAAATGTAATGAAGTATTGATAACCTCCTCTAGCCATTGTGTTTATAGGACCGCATATACATCAGTATGTATTAGACCTAACAAATCATTTGCCCTTTCACTATGTCCAGTAAAGGGACTTTTAGTCATCTTGCCTAGTAAACAAGATACACACGTTTCATATGATTCCAAATCAAATGAATCTAGAAGTCCATCTTTATGGAGCGTCGTTATGCGTTTCTCATTTATGTGGCCGAGACGACAATGTCAAAGATAGGTTTGATTCAAATCATTTGACTTGAATCTCTTTGTATTTATGTTAAAGACTGGAGTATCAGTGAACCTTTTCATGCTTAGAATATAAAGACCATCACATAAATCAACATTTGCATAAAAAATGCCTTTACAAGAAATTGAACATCTATTATTCGCAATAATAAAATCAAAACCATCCATATCCAAACACGAAACAGAAATGATGTTTCTGCTCAAGGCAGGCACATAATAACAATTATTTAAAGTTAAAATAAGTCCACTAGGTAAGACTAAGTCATATGATCCAACAGCAAGGGCAGCAACTCTTGCTCCATTCCCTACGCGCAGGATGACTTCTCCTTTTTTCAGCTTCCTACTTATGGTGAGTTCCTGCACATTTATACAAATGTGAGATCCACATCCGGTATCCAATACCCAGGAATCACTAGTAGATAAATTAATTTCAATAACATAAATACCTGAGGTGGTAGTCGCGTACCCTTTTTCTTCTTTAGATCTTCCAGATAGAGTTTGCAATTTCTGAACCAATGTTCAGGTGCATGGCAGAAATGACAATTTCCTTCCTTTTCCTTTTGGTGCTTTGAAGCAGGAACAGGCTGGCTTGACTTGTTCCACAGGCTTTGCGATAGGTGCAGCAGCAGCCTTGGGAACTTTAACATTGCCTTTGCCTTTACCTTTCTTCTTCATTCCCTTTCCCTTTTGGACTATCAGCACATTACTAGAGGGTTTCTTGATATTTTGTTCAGCAGTTTTGATCATCAAATGCAACTCTGAAATTGATTTCTCCATATTATTCATATTGTAGTTCATCACAAATTGTGAGTAACTCTCTGGTAATGAATTTATGATCAAATTCGTAGCCAACTCTTGGCTTATGGGAAATCCAAGTCTATCAAGTTGGTAAACATAACCCTTCATCTTCAGAACATGAGGACTAACTGACGCACCCTCAGTCATCTTACAAGAATGCAGGTTCTTGACTGTCTCGAACCTTTCTTGCCTAGCTTGCTGTTGGAACATTTCCTTCAGCGTTACAACCATGTCGTAGGCTTTCATTAGTTCTATGTCCTTTTGAAGTTCAGGAACCATAGTTGCCAACATAATGCATGCAACATCAGTAGAATCGTTGACATGCTTATTATGCGTATCCTTCATAGCTTTCGTAGCATTGGCTGGTGGGTCCTCAAGGATCGGAGCATCCAAAACATACAACTTGCGTTCATGTTTGAGATCGATTCTCAAGTTTTTGAACCAGTCAAGAAAGTTAATCCCAGATAGCTTATCCTTCTCAAGGATTGATCGCAGTGACAGGGGATTATTGTTACTTGAAGAGGCCATTGATCTATAATAAATATTATGCATAGTTTATTTTAGTATAGAGGAATAGACTCCCACTAAATTAATAACCCTCCTAAAACATGCTGTTTATTTAGGGGACTTAAATCTATATTTAATCTAATTCTATGACTGCTATGACATGAAATACAAAACTAGATTATTTAGGTAGGTAACAGTTACCAATTACATCTTATGTAATTTTAGATACTTTTATGAGATACATGACATCTTATGTCTTAGCATGTTTTTATCTTATCATATGCCTAAAGCCCAAAACTATTTTGATAGCTTTATTAAGTCGGACCAATTTAAACATTTAGGTAACTCTTACCCAACTTATCTCACCAAGATAACACAATACACCCAGCTATGGCTGAAACTATATTAGTGCGATCGAGGCCTTGATAAGTGTTTAAAATTGAATGGCATAAGACTTAAGATTTAATAGAGGGATTTTATTCAGTTTTAGTGATTTTTAAATAAACAATGAAATATCATATATTTTATTGATTTGTAGAACCACTAAACAATTTAGGAAATTTTTATGCTATTCACTAATAGAAGAATTTCCGTGCGCTAGGATTAGTTAGACGGCGGTCCCGCTGGCCGGTCGGTCAGCTGACGGGGGTACAGTGGCCAGCGCCCCTTTTTTTTTTTTTTTTTTTAGAAGACGAATCTCAATTCCAAAAATTGAAATTCGCTATAGAAAATCATATTTTTTCGCTGATTTTACTATACTAAATTTACCCTTTAATTTATCCAAAATTAAGTCAATTAAAACATTTTTAATTAACCCGAGTCCACATCTAACTAATCATCTTATCCTAATCCAATTAGGACTTTAAATATTTGAATCCTAGCATATCACCAATAACAAACTTCTCCATATTTATCTCCTATCCAATAGGGATAATGAAACCGATTTTACATATATCTCATAATCTAATTTGTTATCTATCTTTATCAAATAGAAACTTCATAACAAAATATATATAAATAGATAAATAAATAATTTCAAAAATTAATTATTTATTTTGGATTTAAGATATTTGAATCCTAGTATATCACCAATAACAAGATTCTTGATATTTATCTCCTATTCTAATTTGTTATCTATCTTTATCAAATAGAAACTTCATAACAAAATAGATATAACAAGATAAATAAATAATTTCAAAAATTAATTATTTGCAATTTCGATCTTCATCCAAATAATCACAAACATGTAATTGAATCATGAACTACTATCCCAATCGAACCTAATGGTGCCATGGATCATAGAACACGAAACTCAATTCATTAAAATTATTCAAATTAACCTAACATGGTTACTGGCATGTACGAAACTAATTTCAATTAAATCACGAATATATGTATCATATACACAAAACATGATTATAAATCTCACAGAAAACTTATGTATATCACATATACATCAACTATTAACATGCTTTCAATCATATATCGTAAGAAAACATGCAATGAGTTTAATGGAATCAAACTCGAAGGCTCTGATACCACTGTTGGTGTTTGGGGCTTCATGCGCAGCGGAGATTACAAAACAATTTTGACAAAAACCCCAAAGGATCCGAGTCTAATTCCATTAAAAACGTTTAAACTATGAAAACTTAATCATACCTCAATCGCAATGTACCTTTCTGAAGGTTAATCGATCTCTAAGGCGCTACCAATGGCGAATGCCCTCTATCAGCAGTCCACACAAGAACGGCGACCAAGATTTGAAGTGCTAGTTTCGAGAGAATACCAAACCTTTTTGTTTCTCTAAAAAACGATCTAGAGCATACCAAAAAACCCTAAGTCGTTTCTAAAACGAAAATAGAGTTTCAGCCTTTTTTATCTTTTTTTTGTATTCTAACTCAAAGCGTATATTTATACAACCCTTGTATATAGACGGTTAAGTAAATTACACATATACCCCTACTTAAAGAAGTATATGTGTAATACACTACAAAGACGTTTATGTCATGAATTTTATCATATAAAATTCATTTTTCTGAACCATCTTAAAATCTCGCAAAACCATTTTTAGTGTGCGACCCAATAGACTCATACAACGTTGGCAGTGTACCAAAACACATTTTGGTATACAAGTCATAAGCGGCCTCTAGTAAGACATTATGACTACCCAAGTTGTACGAATATCAAATCGATACAACCTAATCAATAGTGTATATAACATCATTTTGTTACACGATATCCTTTTGATCAAACATAAGATATGGAATTGTCATCCAATATGTTCAATCGTACTAGTCTCGATCTCTAGGTAGACTGAAAATATCCAAGTGACATTGATCAATATCAATTCACTTAAACTAGGCCTTTTAACAGTCTAACACATCGAGGGATCCACTAGATATCTCTCTTTATATGAGAGGGACAAATTCTATCTCGATTACACAACTTCATCACATTGCTCACACAGTAACCAATCACAACCTTTATAATCGTCCGGTTAAAGACAGCATTTGATAGTGTCAAATCACTATGTTCCTAATGTTGAAGTCTCTGGTAATCTCAAGTCAAAGGACTGAAAAATATACATATCATGAGAAACAATTATGACTTAATCCATGTGATGTTCTTATAACGGGTCGGTTCAGTACTTTGTTCCCTAACAAGTACTCATGATCTTGATTCGTATTCCTATACATATGATCATCGTATGATCATCAATCAAGACTCACATTAGTCTTAATTCATTATAGTTCCCAGTATAATAATCGACTAGGGACATTTAGGATATTTCTGTAAATACCCATGGATCTTATTATAATGTAAACATGCAAATCAATTATAATAAACAACAAATGAAATCCTCTATTTTATTAACTAAAATGTATTCATAAAGATTATTAATGGATTGACCTAGAGCACATTTCCCAACATTAGGTTCCATAAACCTATGCTCTGATACTAAATGTAGAGGCCCTAAAATTTGAAGCCTGCCATATCATTCGTCGCGGGTCCATAACCTAACCTAAATCGGCCTATCTATGTCCCACTCACACCAACTCACAATTTATACCTAAATTACCATTAACTTTCCTCAAATTAATTAAATAAGTTAGCTTATGGACTCATTTTCATCTATTAGAACCTCAAAATATTTAGCGGAGGACTTTAATAAGTAAATCAAATAAAACAACATTTTTCCCAGTGTGGAAAACCCATAAAAACATCATCAATATATGTATCTGTCATGTTCCATCAAAACATCAAAATGGACCTCAATAGGTCATATACATGTCCAAGTATTCTCATGTCCCAAAAACCCAACAAAAAAATAAATATAAACAAACGTATGAGTAAGGAATCTGCTATGAATTACATAAAGTCCTCGAGCTTGCCCTTCGCTCTACTCGTATCGGGGTCTGCACTCAGCCGTCACAACAAAATAGATGGCGAGTCCAGAGTGAGTAATCCCAAGGAAATTCACCGAGTAAGTAATATAAATAAATGCTGGAATAAAAATACTATTAAATAAACATGCGGAAGAAAATAATTAGGCAACTGGGAAGTACCCTCGTATGAATATATAATAGCAGTGAATCAAAGTGCGTGCACGATCTAGGTCAGACTAGAACCATACTTTGGACTATCACCCAGGCATTGCCAGTGAATAAACTTGAACTAGCTGAAATCCCTAAGTCCGCTTGGTAGTCAACGTAAACCACGACACACCAACATGTGTATAGGAAAAATCAATAGTCAGGTCGACAATCTACTGACATACACATGATATGGCCTAGTGTGCCACAATACCAACGCAATAGAATAAACTTGGCGAAAGTAAACTCAACCGACCGTAAATAAATATTGAAAATATGAATAATTGAACAACAAGAAAAGAATTCAAATAATCCAAGCAATAAATACTCAAAATGAATTTCAGTTGAGATACTACACAACTCAAACCATGCTCCACTAACGCCAATGCCAATGCGCACTTCAACTGCGTGTCAACGACCCTTTCAAATCAACCTAAAACTAAATTCCCAATAAACCTAATTAATTTTTCAAACCTCGAAAATCATTATTCAATACCAAAACATCGATACAAACACCTATTAATCCCTCCATATGGGTTATATAATCCCCTAAGCAAACCACCAATAGGCCAATTTATTTTAAAAATTATTTTTTTCATTACTGTTCTGGACGCCCCTTGAGACGCAGCCGTGAACAAAAGCTTCACAGAGTGCCTCATGACGTCCTGAGCACCGTGAACAGACGTCGTCAAGCTCCTACCCCCACGACGCCATTTAAAGCATGGGGTGGTGTTTTGGTTCTGATCTGGACACCGCAGGTGGCGCTGTGGCCTAAAAACCCCACGACGCACTTGGCGACGTCCAAGCTAGTTCCAATTTATGGGGTTTTCGAACCCCCTCGGCTCATCGTCGTGGTCCACGCTCGTACCAACCACTTATCAAACGTCCAAAATACCATAAATAATCAAAACTCATCGACAAAGCACGTTCGAGACGCAAACCCCAAGTTTTCTCGCCAAAATTCTAAAATTCGTTTGAAATTCATAACAACAACAACATCAACACTACAAACCATCATAGTTGTTTCAATTCAACAACTTGAAACCATAGCAACACCACCAAACCGGTGTGCTCGATTCCCGATCCCGAAACCCTCGTTAAAACTTGAGAAAATAAGTCCGAAATATAGAGAATGAGATGGAGATCGAAGATTTAACCTTTTATTCGATTCCCACTTGAAGCACCTCCAAATGAGCTCCTAAATCTCACAAAACCCTAGCTTCACCTCCTTATTTTCATCCAACACATTAAGAGGAGAGAGAAAAGTTGGTGAGAGTGTGGAAAAAGAGATATTTATACTAAAAATGTCATCTCTAGTGTTTGTTAATCTCAAGACTTGATCTTATGGCTCTTGTGGGAGTCATCCTATTGGTGACTTAATTGGGGACTTAATCCCTTGTTCTCATCCGACTCACACAACCAAGCTAATCCTTGGGCGTTCCGACACTTGGTCCCGAACTGTTTCGCATAACGAACCCGTACACTCGTGACACTAATGTATATACGACATTTTATATTAATTATTTAGCGTAGTTTATCATTTATTTTGTGTATATAAACCCCCGGCCTAGTGTACTAATTATTCACCTCCCCAATACCCACGTCCACACGCTACCCGAGATGAATACTCATCACACTGTTTCACTCGACATATACAATATAAACACAATATTGTGATGCAAATATCCTAATTTGAACAAATATATCGCAAAACACAAAAAAGCACATAAAACAGACTATATACCTAATCTCGGAGTGCTCCAACCTAGCTGCGGGGTCCACGAGCGTCCGAGCTGCCGTGCACATCTGTGATGATGTTACAAATAATGGCAATTAATAATTGGGCCGTTACAATTCTTCCTAACTAGTTGAAATTTTTTCTCGAAATTTAAATCAAACGCAATTCTTACCGACAAATAGTTGAGGGTATCGACGCCGCATAGTAGACTCGAGCTCTCAAGTAAGTCCCTTAGTCCCGTGATGCTGCCATCGCACTAATACCTTAGGGATCAGGGGCATCAAGGCGACAGAGAGCGATGTGATGATAAGATGAGATATGATGACCGCCAAGCGGTGTATTCTATTGCTTCTGCACTTCCTAAGCAGCCAAAGCAACAGTATCGATAGACAGAGACTAGGGAGGTAGAGATAGAGGTCAGAGAGGCCATGGTTGGAGCCAAAGTAAGAGGAGTGTTGCTAGGCAGGCTGAGGGATCAGAGACTCATCATTATTTTAGATGTGGTCAGGGTTGGCATATACAACCTAATTGTTCAAGACCAACATCACCACCACCACAGTTATATCAGACCAGAGATAGGGCCCACACAATAGCATTTGCGGTCGTGCATCCAGACAGGGAGGTGACCAGACAGCTTGTAAAGGGTATGTTATCCATTTGCGGTACTCCTATGCATGTTATGTTTGATTCCGGTAGCACTTTATCTTTTATTGTCGGACACATGGTAGGAAGTTAGGGTTTCCGACACAAACTTTAGGCACATACCTTTTTCCTTAATATGGCTGCTGGGGATAAAATATACCCTAACCAGATATGCCAAGATTGTATTATTGAGGTTGCGGGACGTCAGTTACAGATAAACTTATGAGTTTTAGAGTACCTGGAGTTCAATGTGATGCTTGATATGGATTGGTTGTCAGCATATCACACACAGATAGATTGCTTCAGTAAGATTGTGACGTTTGATATTGGGTTCTCATTTGTCGGAGTTGCGACAGCATTACCAATCACTAGAGGCTGACTGGCGATGACTTAAGAATTGGAGGCGTTTGCTACGACTGTTGAGACAGAGCCGAGGACAGTGATCCGAGTTGAGGATGTCCAGTCGTTTGTGAGTTTACCAATGTGTTTCCCGATGATTTGCCAGGATTGCTACCACCCCGAGCAGTCGAGTTTATTATTGAGATGATACCAGGGATGCAACCTATCTACAGCCAATCATACAAGATGTTTGCATCCAAGCAGGAGATATTGAGGACCCAGTTAAAGGATTTGCTGCAGAAGGGTTTCACCCTAGTATGTCTCCTTAGGGGGCTCTAGTCCTTTTTGTGAAGAAGAAGGACAACACTATAAAGATGTGCGTTGACTACAGGAAATTGAATCAGGTGATATTTCATTTCTGGTGACACAAATCGGTCGCACCAACACACATGTTCAATTTTAAGTGGTTGCTGGTAGGGCCCACTACAGACAAAAGTTGAATACGTGTGCGCCACGTGTGATGTACGACTAGTTTGTGTCATGAGGAATATCACCATATCATCTTCCATGTAGATTTGGTATATCTTCCATTTTTTTTAATAAGAAAAAGGCGTTGACACCCAACCAACCAAGTGGATGACTCACTGATTTGAGATGATAATACTATTGATAGAGCCGAGGATCAAGTTTGAGCCTCATAGTGGGCAAGTTGTGGTTTCTTTCTTATGAAAAAAGGCCTTGGCGACTAGTTTATCTATTGCTTTTGATTCCAAATGGCATTGAAAATTTTTTTTTCAATTAATAACATATATTGTTTTTATAACCACCGCATGATAACTACGGTAACTAAGATCTAATAGTATTTTCACCGAGAGAATCAAGGTTTACGCCTCGTTGAATACATAAGTGTTGGACCTTTAGTTGATACTGAGTCCAAGTTCATCATTGAACTTGGTGGAAGGTCCGTCAAACTCGCTCACCTAAACTCTATAAATTCGTTTTTTTGTTATAACCCACATAGGTTCAATGAGCGTAATTAAGTTTGTTAAGTGAACGTTGATAATCCTCGTATCGCGCATCATCAAGAAAAGTTGGCCACCCGTTTTTCTTTAGGACCTTTTTGGCCGATGGCTTCAACGACCGATTTCAACACCAGTGAAATTTAGGGCTCACAAATTGGTGTCAATTTTGATTCAGTGATGTCGCCCAAAAATTGGTTCATTAACGCAGCAAAGCTGCAGAATTTCATTGTTCAAGCTCTGTTCTTTGCTCTGCTTTGTAACTTGAGAGAGTGAAGAAGCTACTCAGAACAACAGGAACTTCACAATGAAGATGAATTCAATATGGGTATGTGAAAAAACCAAATCTTTATTGATATTTACTGAGATTTGTGTGCAAAAATCATTGAAGATTTAAAAAAAAAAAAAAACTAATTTTCATGAACATGTTTATAAAGAAGTGTACTTTTTGAGTCCACCTTACCTTGGTTCAATTAATCCTATAAGAGTTAATCGGGGCCAACCCGATCATAACCGAGGAGAAACTCATGACCTCTGCCTCCGTTAGAGTTATGATACTCTTTTCTTTGCCAACTATTTAAAAAAAAAGAAAAAACTAATTTTCATGAACATGTTATAAAGAAGTGTACTTTTTCTGCCCACGTTACCTTGGTTCGATTAATTCTATAAGAGTTAGTCAGGGCCCCAACTTTATACATAACAGAGGAGAAACTCATGACCCCCGCCTCCGTTAGAGTTATGATGCTCTTTTCTTTGTCAACTATATGGACTAATTAATGGAAAATGATTTGGTGACCTATTTTGGGATACCCGGAATTGACGCCGAGTTGTTGATGTTCATTGTGCACACCCAAAATGATTTGTATTGAATGGACACCAACAACTGGTGTCCATTCTGGGTGTCACAAAAAAGCCACCCAAGAATTGTCTTTACTTGAGCACAATTGCACAAAGTGAGAAATAAGTGTAAGGTGGGAACATGATTGACAAAAAAAAGTGTAAGGTGGGAACACAATGACGCACTTTGCACACAATTTCTTTGTTTCTTGCATTGACTTCAGCTACTTGTAATTTTTGCAACTCCATTGACTTTAGGAAATTCATTGGGTATATTAGGCCAATGAATATGAAACTATAGTTGTTTGTTGTTCAGCTAAAAGCTTACTATGAGTTAAAACGGCCTGGATATAAAACATCTTACTTGTCAGAGTTGCCTCCATTTCTATACTGCCTTCTCTAAGCGAATCTCCCTTAAAGGCTTTTGGTGAAGTCTTTGAAATCATTCATTTTGTTGATATAGAAATGAGTTATTCGTGTCTGAGGGGCAAGCTAAAATCCAAGCTCACAAAATCTTTGTGGTAAAGTCACAATTTTAACAAGGTGCTACTCTCCAAAATCGTTGAAAAAATTGGAAAAGAAGCATTTGAAGCTAAGTCTCATTTGGACCAAGCTACTCTGATCATTCTTTGTTTATACAAAGCAATACCCTCTGATTATGTATGGGAAGAGTTGAAGTTGGTGGCAGAGTTTATACAACATAATCAAGCTTATGGATCTATAGAAGAGCTATACAGCTACATGGAACAACTCTTTGTCGGCATGTTAAATGAGTTTCTCTCTCAATTGCCGAATGCGATATTCAAATACATCAATGAAAGCCCTGCCGAAGAATATGAAGGGAGAGTCAAATTTGCAGTGAAACTCATTTGCAAAATTGAACAATTGGAGGGCCATGTCCAATGGTCATTTCCTCCTGGAACTACCATTACTCACTTTGTATTTGACGCCAAAGATCCTATATCAGAGGACGACGTACTTGAAAGTAGGACGAGCCGTATATTTCAAGCAATGATTTCAAATGGCAGAGGTTATCACTACAACATTTTTATACTGATTCATTAATGATGGTGTGAGTATGACCGCCATTAATGAGAAGTAAAGAAAATAAACTATAGATCCTCTCTCTTGACCCTCACGAATTCTCTCCCTCTGTCGACTCTCACTATCGACCATCTCTCTCTCTCTCTCTCTCTCTCTCTCTCTCTCTCTCTCTCTCTCTCTCTCTCTCTCTCTCTCTCGACCGCTCGTTTCTCTCAAGGAGGGCTTCGATTTAGGGTTTCGTTTGGAGGTTCGAATTCGCCTCTCTCTCTCTCTCTCTATTTTGATCTAGGGATTCAAATGCCATTAGTGACTCGAACAAATTCTTCGATTTTTCAGATCTGAATTTGTTGTTGTTGTTGTTGTTGTTGTTTTTGTTGTTTTGAAGTATTGATTGATCGATTTGATTGTACGTTGTGAAGATTCGGTTCATGATTTGGAGGTTCGGTTGATCGTGACAAGTAGAGGAATCGGGAATGTGTTGAAATTTTTGATTAGGTTGTGTTCTGTCTCTCTCTTTGTTTGATTTCTGTTATGCAGACATGAGAATGAATTATTTGAGATTTGGTATTAGGTTTAGGTTATCAGCATTGGCATGTACAGATGAAATTCAAGAATTTTTGTTTTTGTTGCGTCTCCTTTTTAGTTTGTTTGTATCAATTCGGATGGTTTGAGTATTGAATTAATCGTAACGTTGCAAAGCGCCATTTGCCTACCCTTGCTCGATCACTTTAATTAATCTTATAGGTTAGTAGATATATATATATATATATATATATATATATATATATATATATTCAAATGATCATGTGCTAATCCATCATGTCAACGATTACCATTAGCTTCGCCTCAACATACGCATCAATCAAGTTGTCTAATATATATTAATTGTCAAAAACAATCAAGTGATTTAAATCGATTTTTTTTTGTTGATCTGGTGATGTCCTGCAAATCTGTCCTCTTGTTTTAATATTCAAGATTCATTCTTGTTAGTGAAGTTTATGTTGGCAAGCATTTTTGTAATGACAATTCATGGATGTTGTCTATTGATATTGCATGACTTAACAACTTCTTAGCCAAATCAATACTATTTTATCATGTATAGCTCATCTGTGATTATAAGATTCTTGGCCATGGTTGCACCATATTTTCTCTTGTTCTTTTTTTTTTCTAAAGAAACCGTTGCTTTCACGCAATGCCTACTTTTAAACAATTTTTTCCTAGCTATTTTTTGCATATAGTCATGGATACTGAATAACTTATTGTGGGAAGTCAACCTCAATGAATAGTCTTCATTTCCTCAATAATTTTCTTTTGCACTTGCAAAAGTGACCTTGTAGTCATGGAAGAAAATAGTGAAACTGAAACTGAAACTGGAAGAATTCCAGTTCATTGGCAAAGCCTTTCAAAAGTGAAGAACAAGTTAGTGAACCCCTTTCATTTACATGACATATTCATTTGCAAGTGTAAAGTTTTCACATTCGGCGTCAAAAATGTGGTGTGAACCTTATAGAGCATATAATCTTTTCTCATTCTTGAGCTTTTTAACTACTCTTTTTCTAATTCAAAACATCTAAATGTCAATATTAGAATTGCTCAATGTTCAAGTTCTAAATCATTATTTCATTTATGGATAGGCTTTGGCCAAACTAGCAGAGGAAGCAGTGTAGACAAGCACTACACTAGATTCAAGAAAGATAAATGGGAAATACATTCAGTCTCACCTTCTCGACAGATTAGAAGTTTGTTACCGCATTTACAGCTTCATTGAATCCTTTCTTTCCACTGCACTACCACTGCATCCCACCATTTTATTGTACATTTGTGGTATTTTAAGTGGGTCAATCTCTTACAGTTAGTTGTTGAAGGGGTTTTGAGGGAAGGTTTGTGGGTGGAAATACTAGAAATGAAATGCCAGAAGCCATCCTTGGAGCCATTGAAATCGGTGGGGCGGGGTTCGAGACACAGTCGTTCTATGAGGTAACTCATTTTATCAATCCTGCTCAATATGGTGATTTCTTTATCATATATGTTAGTTTCTATTAATGATGCAAAACCAATTTGTAATGTTGAATGTGATCATTGTTAGTGAAGTCATAGCTACTAATTAAGCTTTATTTCCCTTCAATTTGTGGTATATATATAGAACACTTTGCCACTGCTCTTGTGCCATCTTATATTGATTTGGGAGCATTTTTGCTTACAATTACAGTGATCCTCATAAAAGGGTGGAACTAGATGGCTTACAAGTTTCTCCGGCGAGCTCTAATCGCAACAAAAAGGTAAAATTCACATTCCTTCTACTACTTTTGTTAACGGTAATTCTCCGCAGTTGAAATGAATAACACGCTGGATATTCAGATTTTGTGTTCTGGAAATGCTAATACCATGAAATTGATAACTAAGTGGTGTCATGACTCTTATTTTTTAATGTTCAAGGGGCTTTTAACTAAAATTCATTGTATTGGGCATTATAGCTAGAAGGGTGGAAAGAATTCAATTGCACTAAATTGAGCGCAATGGAAGAGTTTGATCCTTTCACCCTTTTAAGAGTATGTGTCATGTGTGATTTTGGCTGCATTGGTTCAATGAATCTGTTCTTATATGTAGAGCATAGTGAATGACCTTTTTTCTTTTGGTTTCAACTGGTTTTAGGAACACATTATTAACATGTTGGGCTTTGGTTTTATGGATGAAGTAGACATAGTGAACAACTGTGGGGGTTTGTTTGATCAAATAGATGATTTTCTTAGCTTCCCATGTGAAGACATTAATGGGGGGTTTGTGGTTGGAGGGGGATGTGATGGTGGGTTCAAAGATGCTTGGACGACCCCTTAACATGCGTTTAAGAAGTTTGGATTGATGTCCGATGGTGGCGGCAGCAGCTGCAGCAGCGACTTGTCCTTGAAAGTTTATGTTCAGGTGAGTTTTTAATCAAATGAGGTTAAAACTTTTAATTTGTATGTGATACTTCAAGTAACAGCAGCATTGGCAACCAGAATGATGCTATCAAGAATTCAAGTCAAACCATGACCATCAATGAGGATTCCCTGACTACCAAAAGTGTCACAACAAACAATGACTCTTCTTCGAATATAACAACAGTAATGACTACATGCATGCTGTTAACAACATTCAATTATCTAACAACAAACTTGAAAGCTCTTTGAAGCAAGAGGTATAGAACTGAATTTGCAGGACTTTGATTACTTACTATTTAGACAAATTTTATGGTTGGTAGTTCTTTGGTTGTATTTAAGGTTTCTCTTTTTGTATACATCAAACTTATTTGTGTCCTTTTATATCTTTTTGCAGATTCTGCAGCTCGAGAAATGGTTACAAGAGCAATTTATGGTATGAATGGCCCTAGAGAAGGCACTCGGGTACGGACTTTCCTCCCATGATGCATATAATGAGAGTCCAGACCCGAAGGTAGATCTTTCCTTGGTTCCATTTCAAAAAAACTTTTTGTTCTTATATGCAAGTATTTATTAATCACATAATAGCAATCTGAGTCTATTGCCAACTGAATTATCTAGTCCATTCTGCTACTTGAGAATTAATATTTTTAGCCACTTGAAGTCGCACCTCAACACCTTATAATAAGTGTTAGTTTAACTGCAGCCGATCCCAATTAATTTGGGATTGAGGCTATGCTATTGTTGTCGTAGCAAAATTGTAAAAGAGAGGCCTTAAGTTCTAACTGCCAAAACAATTATTTTAATGTATCATGAACAAATGCATGATATTGTTCCTTTATCATGGATGTGAGTTTTCATTGACCATTTTTTATATCTTTACAAGCTTGTTCAATTGACCAATTTAAATCGACTTTCCCCAGAATCAGCCTGCAAAGCAACTGATCAGAGAGATTGCGGTACTGGAGCTAGAAGTCGTATATCTAGAGCAACATCTTCTCTCATTGTATAGGAAAGCATTTGAGCAACAAATTTCTTTGGTATCTCCAACAATGAAGAATGATGGGATTATTGCATTTGGTTGCCTGCTTTGTTTCATTTGATTGTGTTCAAGAGGACAATTTATCTTGCCAATCTAATACTGAATTTTGTTTTAATTTTTTCCAACAGGATCTTGCTCTATTTAATGAATCTGTATGCATTTTACAAGTATGTCCTTATTGACATATTTACATAATTTTATTTAGTCCTTCCATGACTTACAAAATCTGGTGCCTTTCTCTATAGGCTTTTTATCTAATATGGATTTTCAAGAACAAGAGGTTTTTCATCTGATTCTGTTATAATTAATTGCTATGAATTCTCTCTTTTTTTTGGCATCTATAGTTAGGGACTTTTCATCTGTTTCTGTTTTACAAGCATTAGATGTTGAAGATAGATCTAGAAAATGAGAGAACCTACTCGGCACGACAATGATGTCGACACATTATCTCACTAAACCTCATGTCTCTTTGGACAACTTTTTTCATGCACCTGATAAAAATTATTGAACTGCTTGTGGTCTACTTGATCCATTCTATTGTCATCTAAGGTATAAAAGTACAGGGTTGAACAACCATTCAATCCACCATATGCATATCGATACGCTATTAGTCCTCTGCTAGTCTAATTTAGCTTGATGATCTCATTATATGTTAAGACTTATGATACAGTTCAACCTGGTTTATGAGTTCATCTCATTCCTGCAATTTATTAGTAATTGATTCCAAATCTGTTAGCCATGGTATGCCACTTGAGTGCATAGTCAGAAATACTCTGTGATTTTATCTGAGCTATGCAACCTACTTGTTTTTATGATTTTTATTGGAAAATTTTTAAGAAACAATGATTTATGGAGGTTTTCTAATTTTATTTTTTTTATTTTTGCCATAGATATTTGTTTGTGACAATGATTAATGGTGCTTTCAGCCTTTCAGGTTGTTGGAATCATAGATCAACCTATTTTGAGAGAGAGATGAATCGGGATTTCTAGGAGAAAAAATACATTAAATGGACTGGAAGTGTCTACTCGCCATGGTGTAAGCCTTGGCCAAGCTTACCTGTATGAAGTTTTTTGGGTCTTTGCATGTGAAAAATGGGGATGCAGCTATCAGCACACCAAGTATCATAAACGTAAGTTTGTTTATAGTCCATTATATGTTTTAATGTCTTAAAACATATAATGTTGTTTTCATGGCTGTTGTGTTTGTATTAGTTGGTCTGAACAATGGCACATGCACTCTGTTATGTTGGTGTCTATGCTCAATGGTGATGATGTTCTTGCTTAGCACGATGCAGGGACGATGCTTTAGCGCTTCATATGGCTAAGAGGTGGGCAGTCAGCTTCCTTGATACTTCATCTTCCCTCAGTAAAGTCTGACCAAATGCCTTTCTAGATGCGTTGCAAGGATTGAGACCTTCTCGATTTGATCGAGACCACAATACTAATTTGTATGTAAAAACTTAACTATTAAGAAATTATAGAACATATGTATTGATATATTTGTTAAATCTTGATTTTAAGAAGATTCCTTTTATTTGTTAATAATTACTATTTATTTTTATTTTGTAAAAAATGCTATATGTTACAGGTAGAGTTGCAAGTGGGGCGGGGCGGGGATTGAAAATACCGTCCCCGCATCCGCGGGGGTACGGGGAGGGGAATTTTTTCAAAAATTCCCCGCGGGGCAAACTTTGCCGCCCCAAGCCCCGGCCCGTCAAATTCCCCGCGGGGCGCAGGGATCCCCGCGCCCCACTGGTAGAGAGTGATGCTTGTTGACCAAATTGCTAGGTGAGAGTTTGATACTTCGATGGTGTATATAGGAATCTTGTGCGAGACATATGGAAGATGTCGCAGTCATTTAATGGTTTATGTTTGACGTCTTTCTAGAAAATGGACTATTGAATGTCCTTTCTTTATTAAATCAGGATCACTTGTAATGACATATTTACCACATCAATAAAGAAGTTACATTTTAACTTTGAACACAACTAGAAAATGAACTTTGTCCTCAAGAAAGAAAATAGTAAATACAAATAGATTCAACTTTAAACACAAGTAAAAAGCTTCATTTCATTCCAAACAACAAACACATAAATAAGAGCATTCTTATATATTTTTAAAATATGAAGTAGGTGGCATATATATACAAAACCTAAAAGTATAAACTATGTAGCATATAGATACAAAATAACAAACTATGCGGCATATAGGTACAAAATAACCTATGCTAACAAGCCACAACATATTTTAATGCGTTTTTTCACATATTGAGAATATATATCTTCCAACGCATATTCATTATTGTCAAGTTTCTACTTTTCGTTTTGATTCTGATTTTTTTTTTGTTTTCTTTTTAGGATTGAATCAAAATTCTAATAACAAAATGATTAAAAAAGTGATATGTATTGGTTGACATCTCTGGTAAGTGTTGCCTAGATCTATGATCTCCAATTTTAAGTTTATTTGACAAGATCATATGTTTTTATTATATTCTTCAATGTCTGAACAAAATTTATTTGTATATTTGAAGTTTCCTTATGTCGCACTTTTTTACCATAACATTTTTTTACTTTTTTTCAACTTCTTTTTTGCTCTTTTCGACTTTTTTGATAGCTATTTGGTTTTCAGTGTTTTTTATATTCAGATTTTTACCTTTGAGTTTTTATTTTGATCTCTTTTTTATTTTTCTTTTCAAGAGAAAACAAAAATATTTTAAAAATGACATATACTGATCGTCAATCTCTGTGTGCATTGTTTAGATCAATGACCTCCCTTTTTTTAGTTTATTCAACAAGATGTCAATTTGTTATATATCCTTTATTGTGGCAACAAAATTTTAATTAATCATTTTTCAAAATAAATATAGCTTCTATTCATAAAGTATTAAATTGGGATTTCACCAATGTTTACATAAGTTTTTTTTCTCTTTCTATCACTTCCTTTTTCTCATCAAATTAATTTTATTAGGATTATATTTTTGTATAACCACATGCAAAAAGTTTTTAAACTTTCAAGACATATATTCCCTAATTTTGCTACAAAAAATTGAATGATATTATTCTTCACTTAAAATTTGTTCGAGATTATGTAGTAAGATTATTTTTTTAACTTTTTTTCTCATTAAGTTAATTATTTTTTAACTAATATATTGACACTTAGTCTTACCTGCGAGCAAAGCGCGGGATTTTAACTAGTTTTTTAAAATGGATTCCTCGTGAGACGGAGTACGTGGCAAGGAAACAGGGATTCCCCGTGTGGCGGGGTATGGGGCGGGTCGACGGGGATTCTCCGTGGGGTGGGGCACGGGGTGGGGCGACGGGGATTCCCCGTGGGGCGGGGCACGGGGCGGGATGCGAGGCGGAGCGGCGGGGATTCCTCGCGGGGCGAGAAACGGGGCGGTTCTGCGGGGAAAACCGTGGGGCAAAAGCATGCCCCAACCCCGCCTCACCCCGTTATGCGGGGCAAACTCTTGCCCCGTGCCCCGCCCCGCCCCAGCGGGGGCAAAAATGCGGGAAATCCCCGCCCCGCCGGTGCGGGGCCCTGCGGGGGGCGGGGAATCCCCGCCCCACTTGCAACACTAGTTGCAGGCTACCAAAAAAAAACACTTTCCCTTTTTTTTGAAAAAAATGTAAGCCTTTTATGATGGTTAAAAATCGTTACAAAAGCCTAAAATCTGATATAATATTTTAGATAAGATGACGGTGAAAAAGTGTCACGAAAGGCCTTGAGCTTAATAACTTCTCATAAGGTGACGGACCTTGTAACGATTAAAAACCGTTATTAAAGGCCACTGTTGTAGTGTATATGGTGATACCCCAGTTTCTTCAACTAACCATGATGAAATAGTCCATGTGGAATAAGCTGGGCTGCTTCAACTAACCATGATGAAATAGTCCAAGTGGAATAAGCTGGGCTGTTTGACATCCATTTATGTAAGTATTTTTACTGAGTTTAGCCTTCTCAGTGAAAACTTTCTTCAGCAGTAATGAGTTTGATCTTCTGTTTTCATTTCATGTTTTGGAGCATGAGGTCCCATCTCCTATATGATGTTGTGATTGAAAATGAAAGTTTCTCTTGCATTATTTATCTTGGCCTCTAAAGTGTTTTGATTTTGCTTGTCTCTTTCCTATGTCTAGTTATAGCAAACTATGCCTAGTACGTCGTATAGAGTGGTTTGATGAAATTCTTAGGAGATTAGAACTTTTGCATTCATCTTGTTTGCAGAATTGAAGATTTTTCCATTCTGAAGACTAGCTTGAATGATGAGAACTTTCTTTAGCAATATTGAATTTTACTTGTATAGAGTTTTTTTTTTTTGTTTGGGAGCATGACTAAGATATGGCATGGCGGGGAAGGTGGGGGTGGCAGTGGCTGGAGAGGCGGCGGAGGAGATGAGGAGGAGAGTGGAGAGGTTGAGTGTGGAGATGAGGAGAGCTGTTGGAGAGGTGGATGGTGTGAAGGGGAGTTCGTTGAGGGCGTTGGATGAGTTCCTTGAGATTCTGGAGACTGGAACAATGAGATGTGTCCAAGTGGATAAGTCCATAATAGCAAATGGCGAATCTCGATAAGTCATAGCTAACGATATATTATAATACATATTAAAATTAACATGTACCAAAATTGTGATATTCCAATACATCAATGAAAGCCATGCCGAAGACTATGAAGGGAGAGTAAAATTTGCATTGAAACTCATTTGCAAAATTGAACAATTGCAGGGCCATGTCCAATGGTCATTTCCTCCTAGAACTTCCATCACTCGCTTTGTATCTGACGTCAAAGTTCTTGCATTGAACGGTGACACTTGATTGTGGTGATAATCCTGTTTCTACGGCGAATCAAGACGAAATAGCCCAAGTTGAATAGGAAGAGTAGGCTGAGTTTTTTGTCATGCATGTCTGCAAGTAATTTTTAAACTTGTTTTTGCTTTTTTTATTCTGAGAATATTGAGTTTATTTTACTGTTTTTCATTATCTGTTTTGGAGCATGAATATCTACAAAAGAAAGTGATATTTTAGAGTCAAATTCCATGTTTATTTGGAGATTTTATCTCAAGTTATGGAATCAGTTGGTTGTGAATTAGGTATTAGCTAAACCCAAAACTATGAAATGCTGAGCATGGGATGTTTTGCAAGTTTCATGAATTAACAATGCAATGCGAGCCTGCTTTGCTCTATAATATTATTGACTTCTGCAAATCTCTTGTATCGAAAACTGGGAATTATGTTCTGTGTTCTACAACTTGAGACAACCTTTTATTTGTATAAGAGGAGTGATGAAATTCATAAAAGATTAGAACTTATGAATATATCCACTCTCTTCACTTCACTTCACTTCACTTCGCATTTTTTGTTCTACAACTGAAAACATAGAAATTCCTGCTTATGACTATGAAGTGGGAGTAAAATTTACCTTTATAGTATATACTCATGTCCAAAATTGAACAATTAGGAGGCAAGTTGTCCCATGGTCATTTCCTCCTGAAACTACCATTACTCAGCTTTTATGTCTGACGAAGCATCTATTTTGTAAAGCAAGACGTGCATTACTTGTCCACTTCTTGCGATTAGTGACTCCGATGATGATTATCATGTTTCTACAACTGTTACCATGATGAATAAGCTGAGATGTATGGCATAAACATGTGTAAGTATTTTTCAGACTTCAGCTTCCATGTTGTGAACTCTTTAGCAATATTGAACTTCTACTTGTTTTCATTTTAATGAATGATCTATGGTGTGAATGGACATGAAATGTTTCCTGACGAGAACCCTCTATTTTATACGTTGCATAATGTTAGAATTGGTCTCTGAGAGTGAAAATACTTGTGTGCATGCATGGAAATGCCATCTCAAGGTTATCTGTTGGTCAGTCAGTGTCACCTAAAAATAAAAAAATGTGTATTGGAGCCAAAGCAAAATAATATTTAATTAAAAATAATTTTATAACCAATGACAAAAATGTCCTCATCCAATCCAATAATTTACAAGCCCATTCGAATGCCCTATCAGGGCACCCCACTTTTGAAAACTCGATTTTTTTCCGAAGTCAAGTCGATCTGTCGCGGGCCGGACATCGCGTTTGTCAATCAAAGAGTGCGCACTAGCCCTTGTCAATCATGTTTGTCGATCCGTCGCCGCCCGAAGATTCGACGAGTTTTAAATGTTTTTAGAGTCTAATGGTTGAAGAAAATGAGTGGGAGGCAGACATCGCACATGACAAATTAATTTTTATGGTTTTTGTGGAGTTTTTTTTTTTCATTTTCAAAGGTGAACCACGGATGCGAATTTATCAGTCACACAGGATCAAGACACGTTGAAGTGTCTCGGTACCCTATAACCGATAACTAACAAAAGGTGTTGGTTATTGCCAACCGAGTTTAATCCCAACCGTAGTTTTTTATTACACTTCGGTTGGAAGCAACCGAAGCATAGCTTAATTTTCTCGGTAATAGGTCACCGAGACCAAAACCAGTAGTCTCGATGATACACAACCACGTGGTCTAAAGGTCCTTCTCCCTTAGGTGTTGGTTGATATTAATCGATACTTACACAATGGTATCGACAATGGACGTCTGAGACCAAAAGACAGATCACGGCACTGTGTGACCGAACACTACGGGATTGAAGTTAAACACATCATCCGACCATAAAAACAACAAATCTACCTTAAACAAGCAAGAAAGTGAGGAGATTTGATATATTGAGGCCTTGATGTCGTGATGGAAGGGAGAAAAGAAGGGTTTCATTCGATTTGGTGGTGGGGTGCTCGCAATTCAAACGAAAGGGCATTTTGATAAAATTACCGAGGTGCCCTGATAAATTGCTGGGGTGCCCTTAGCATGACTCTTTTGTCAATTGGTTATAAAATCAGTTTTAATTAAAAATGGTGGGGTGCTCTTAGAGGATTGCGGGTGCCCTTAGCGCGATTCAAAATAAAAAAAAAAAATGTGTATTGGAGCCAAAGCAAAATAATATTTAATCTCATCTGCCGCCAAGCTTGTGATATTCTACAAGTTCATATAAAATAATGGTGCAAATTGATTGCGCACTTTGTACTGGAGATTGCGACACACCTTGTCGTTAAATCTCCACTTGCGCTAATCAATAACGTTCCTAGACATTTTTGCTTTCCATGAATAAAAAACAAGTTGCACCTGAATTGCTGAACCTCACTTGTTATTATTTGGTGAACAACAGGCAAACCCTGCAATTCTAGTTTTCCAAGTATGCCTAACTTACTATATATAAGAACTAAAGCCTCATTGGATTGAGTATATAATATATTTGTGCCTAATAGCTTCCTATACTAACTGTTGAGTTCCATCAAACACATACAGGACTTGATTTCAGCTTAGAAAGGGGAAAGCAAGATGAGAAGCCAAGGGTGTGTGAATGGAACACTGGATGAATCCAACTATTCTGCTCCTATGCCTGTGATCGGATTATATGTAGCTGCAGCCACTTTGGTATGTTTACTGCTTATGCTTTTTGATATATATGGTGGTTTTCGAAATAAGAAGAGGTGGATCCCTTGTCGATTCTTTCCTCTAAATTCAATCACTCTGACCCTCCTTGCAATAGCAACAAAGCTCCCAGTAGATCTCACAACTTCGATGCCTAGTGCTCAAGATCAATTGTCCAAACTCACTGGCACTATGTTGGTATGCATTTACATGGGATTCCTCATGCCTTCTCTTGGGCTTACAACCGACTCCGAATGCTTCTCAAACATGATTTCCTTGACCATATTTGTGATCACTGTTTTTGTCAATATTTGCATTCAAATGCGCACTGGTGTGATCTTTTTGTTTAGAGGAGAGCACATCACAGTATTGTGTTGTATGCTGATATTGCTTGTGATCATATGGATGTTTGTTCCAGTGGTCAATAGCCATAAGGAAATCTCTACGGACTACATCAAGGAGCAGATTACAAATGGTCAGGGGAGCTTGCTAAGAAGATTAAAAGTGTGTTTCTTGCATAGCTATGACACAAATCCTCAATTTGTTCTTTGTAAGAGATTAATATGTCCTAGCTCATGTGTGATTTGCATAATTTGTACCACCATGTTAGTTAAAGTGACCATTCGGTTTTTTGTTTCAAAAGAGTTGGAGATTTGCAGAGGAAGTTCTGACTACAAATGGTCGACGAGGCCAATAGTTGCGAGTCAGGTCATCACCGTCTTTATTGGTTGTTTGGGCACCGCCTTCAGATTAATCACCATGGCTGAACATGTACAGGGAGACGATATTAAATATGTGTGTGAAGACTTCGACGATGATAGTTCTTGGGTTCGACACAGGGTTGCCGCAACTTTTCTTTGTCCAGCCATCCTAATAGCTATGCTGATTGAAGGTTTGACTATAGCACCGTATGCATTCATAGCAAAACTAGTGAAGGGTTGTAGGGAAGCAAGAAAATCGGATGATCGCGGTTGTTTCAACATTTGCAAGCCTAATGATGAAGATGGTGCTACGAAAGAGTTTAAAGATTCAGTGCAAGCGGGGGAGATGGGATTGGATGATTGGACATTAGTGAGAGGGGTGAAGGATATGAAGAGATGGATTGATTCAGTAAATAAAATAAAATCCTCAAATCATCTATGCAAACTCTTATCCGAAACTCCTCCATCTCAAGACTCCCTTGCATTCCGGCTTCAAAATCAGTCCGATCCAGCAGAGCAAAGGTACAAAATATCTTCTCTTTCAATAGTAGTTCTTACAAAAGTGGCCACCATCTTCATTTCATCTACATTGAGTCAATCTTTGTCCAATTCCTTGGAAGAAGTTTTAGAAATCATTCATTATATCGATAAGAAGGTGAACTCTTCAAGCTTCAAGGGTAAAAGGAAATCTATGGTATCGAAAGCTTTGTGCGACGGTAAAGAATTCAGATCTTTCTGTGTCAAACCGAAATTTGAAGCTTCCAAATCTCCACTGCAGTTGCACCAAGCATTGGAAAACGTTAGTGGTTTGAAGCAAATATTACGCTACGAAAAAGACAATAATGTAAAGGAAGAAGTCGCAACAACCATAGACTTCATAGAACAAAAATCTTATACATCAATTGAAGAGTTGTTTAGCGATGTTAAACAACTATATGTTGATATGTTAAATGAACTTCTTATTCAGCTCCCGGGCGTTGTATCTAAGGATATCACTGAGAGCCCTCCCGAAGACTTGGAAGAGAGAGTAAGGTTTGCATTGAAGATTGTCAGCAAAATTGATCATTTGGAGGCCCTTGTTCCATGGTCATTTCCGGCTGGAACTACTATCACTAACTTAATTGCAGATGAAGTTGCTACCAGAGTTCATGAGAACAGAACAAAAACAGAAAGTATTAGCAAGCCTACTATTGTCACTGATGTGAGCGTTGAAGAAACCATCGACATAGAGGACCAGAGCAGAACGCGACTTGAAGAAAATTGTGACACCGGTAATGCACATCAGTTGATTGGAGAGGACAATGCAAGTCACATTGTATCTAGGACTACACAAGATGAAATAATCCAGATTGAATAGACCATATGCTTTTGTTTTGTGAAGTAGGAAGAGCCATTTTCACAGTTCTAGTGATTTTGTTGTTGTTGTTGTGTGCCACCTTATAAAATACGTATTAGCTAAAGTTGAAACATTGGTCATGTGAGGTTGTGCAAGTCTCATGAAATAAAAATGCAAAGTGAGACTGCTTAGATCTATAATATTATTAACTTTCACAAATCTCTTGCATCGGAAACTGGGAATTATGCATTGTGTCTTGTGTTTTATTGGAAACTGGGAACTTATGCATTCACTGTCTTCGTTGCAATTTCAAATCACATTGTTCATTTTGCAATTGAAACCATCATACTTTCTGACAGTCATAAGCATGAAGTGAAAGCGAAATTTGCCTTAAAAACTCATTTCCAAAATTGAAGAATTAGAGGGCCTCGTCCAATGGTCATTTCCTCCTGCGACTACCATCGCTCGCTTTATTTCTGATGAAGCCCCTATTTTGGACACCGATACGCTTGAAAGCTAGATGTTTATTACTCTAGCAATTCTCATGATTAATAATTAGGGAGAGACACAATCTTTGTGTTTTTATAATTGCTACCCAAGTAGAAATAATCCAAGTTGAATAAGTTGGATTGTTTGGAATATAACATATGTGAGTATTGTGCAAATTAATATCTGACACTGAGCCTGTGATATTGTGCAAGTTAGTATAAAAGTGTGAAGTGAATGAGCACTTTGTGTTGGAGATTGAGCATAATATTGTTGTTGTGTTTTAGCTCCACTTGCACTGATCAATAATATTCCTACACTTTTTGGTGGATAAAGAATATAAAAGTAGCACCTGGATTGTGAGCCTCATTTTTATTTTTTATTTTTTATTATTATTGTCAGGGTATCCAAGACAAGGCACCGACTAATTCCGGACTCGAGGAACGTAGGATCACAAAGGGTGCGAGTCTCATTTTTTTAGTTGCAGACAACCAGTCAAACCTGCAATGTTGGTTTTCCAAATGCCCAACTTACTATGTAGAGGACAAATAAAAATAGCTTCTCATACTAACTACTCTTCTCCTGGGCCTGCATGTGATAGGATTATATATATGTAGCTGCAGCCACCTTGGTATGATTACTTCTACACTCTTAGACATCTTTGCTGGTTTTTGTGAAACCAAGAAATGGATCCCTTTTTTATTCTTTCCTCTAAATTCAGTCACACAGGTATGGCATTCTTGGATTTCATCTTTTAATATTGAATTTCGCCAATTGTTGCGGAGCGCTTGCCACAGTGCATGAAATTTTGATTTAATTGTTATTTGGTAACTAGTTTTAGAAGCTAATCTACCTTATTAAGATTCTCGTAATAGTATCATTCATGATTTAGCTTAAAAGGAATTAATCAATTTGCATTTCTGTCTGCTGAAATTCAGTTGATTTTAGGAAAGAGAGGGGCAAGTTTGTCAAGAAAAAGAATACACCTGCCGCTGCCTTTTTCTTCTCCATTCAATCGAGTGCAATGTGGCCTTTGATTGCTGTGTTCACAACAATGTAGGAAATAGGCTCCCTATGTTGTCTTGTTTTCATTATAAATAAGCTTATTGTGGGTAAAGCTCAACGCACAGACTGCACTGTTTCCGCCACTCTTCTTGCTTTTCATGAATAGGTAAGAAAAAGGTAGCACCAAAAGATGATGAGACTCATTTAAACTGCGTTTCTTTGTTTTCATACTTTTGATACCTACATTTTAAATTTGGCGTCCGTTGGTTAAAAAGCCATATTTGTCCTTCATTTCTTAAGGATATATACTATGAAATTTTGTGACTCTTAGTTTGGAAAGTTCGCCATCAATTGCATTAAACCGAGCACAATGGAAGAGTTTGATCCATATAGATTAATTTGAGATTGAGGCTATGTTGTTGTTGTTGTTGTTGTTATGTTGTTCGAGGGTAATTTTGATAATATTTTGATGTGTATTGCACGGTTTCCAAACGATGCGACTATAATCGCGTTAGATGTTAGGGTATAACTATAACAGGAAGGTACTTCCAAGTAGAACAAAGCAAGGCAGCTCAACCTGAGCGAAGAAATGGAGGAAGGAGGGAACTGCTTGAATGGAAAGTTGGATGATTCAGGTTCTTCTTCTCCAGTGCCTCTGATTGGTTTATACATAACGGGGGGGCACGTTGGTATGTTTAATCTTCTTTCTTCTTGA
Organism: Stephania japonica; assembly: GCA_039657345.1. Lineage (NCBI taxonomy): Eukaryota > Viridiplantae > Streptophyta > Magnoliopsida > Ranunculales > Menispermaceae > Stephania > Stephania japonica. Next base: position 43,829,716 of record CM077559.1, read on the forward strand.
TGTTATTGCCGGTTTTCAAAATAGAAAGAGATGGATACCTTGCCGATTCTTCCCTCTCAATTCAGTCACCTTAACCCTTCTTTCTGTAGCGGTGAAAGTACCGTTAGATCTCACTACAATGCCAAGTGCTCTAGATCAGATGTCTAAGCTCACTGGCACATCCTTGCTGTGCATTAGCATGGCCTTCTTCTTGCCATCACTAGGACTCAATACATATTCTGATTGCTTCACAAACATGGTGGCCTTGACCATATTTGCGGTGGTTACCGTTGTTGTCAATATTTGCATTCAGATGCACACTGGTATGATCTTTTTGTTTCGCGTCCAACACATCATAACCTTGTCATGTATAATTGTATTACTCATGGTACTTTGGCATTGTGCTTTGGATATTCATAGCCACAATGAGGCTAATATCAAAGCCGTCAAAGGAAAGTTCACAAAGGGCGAAAACAACATGTTTCGCGGATTGAAGAAGTGTTTCTTGCTCATCTATAACTTAAACCCTCAATTCATGCTATGTAGAAATGTGGTAAGCAACCTAGTGGCTGCACTTTGTGCAGTTAAGCTTATGAGTTCTTTGGATTATTTGGTTGCTGCAGTTAAGCTTGGCTTGCAAAATATTTTCAACTGGATTTCCTCCTTCATTTCAGTTTTGATTATGCTGCTGTACTTTTGTTTGGAAGGATGCATTGCACTAACGAAATTTTGCTTTTGCAATATTTTCATGACCAGTGATGAGAACGGGAAAAATAATGGCGAAGCCGAAGAGTTGAAAGAATTTAAAGATTTGACTCATAATGAATTAGAGTTGAGTTTGGTTTGGTGGACATTGGAGAAAGGGGTGGAAGACGTGAAAAAATTGATTCATAATGGTAAAACCTCAAATGAACTCCCGCAACTCTTATCAAAAACCCCTCTAACATCTTTTCCACATGAAACCCTTATCGGCATGTTAAAGAATCACTGCAATTCAGCAAGGTCAGGGCATCGAACATCTTCTCTTTCCATAGTACTGCTTGTGAGAATTGTTGCCATTTCTATACCATCTTCTCTGAGCAACTCTCTCTTAAAGGCCTTCAGTGAGGTTTTTGAAGTTGTTTATTTTGTTGATAGACAAATGAGTTCTTTGCAGCTTGGTCGTGAGGAAAATTTCAAGCTTGCAAATGTTGAACATTTTCAAAACAATAATGAAATGTATTTAGTCTCACGTGAGATAAAAAGTTCAACTTTAAAGAGTATATATACTCTTGCACTACTCCAATGGTGTGTTTGATAGCTTGAGAATTTTTAAGAGAAAAAATAATTTTCATTTGAAAATTCTAAAATTTTTAGAGGGCAAATTGTTTGATAGCACATTAGAAAATTTTATTTTAAGAAAAAGTGATGTGGGCTCATAAAAAAGTGACTTGCAAGTGAGCTCACTTTTTTCTCTCTTAAAACACCACATTCTTTTCTTATTTTCTCACCTTTTAAGAGAGAAAAATAAATGAGAAAAATTGTGGGGTGTTATTTTTTTCTCTATGTAGTTACAAAGCTATCAACAATAGAAAAATGGTTACACCCAAAAAATTGAAAATTTTCCACAACTTTTTTATTTTCTTTGCTATTAAACACACCCTAAGTGTTTAAAAAGAAAACACTAGAGGTATGCAAAGTGAACCACGAGCGCGCGTGAGGCGCACTTAGCACGTGCGCGTGTGTAAATGTGGACTAACCATGGTAAAATTTTCTTTTCTTTCTTTTTACCATGTCTATAAATTTCGGATTTGTTGTAAATGAACAGTTAATTGACCCACTCAAATGGGCAGTTAAACACCCATTCAAATGGGCAGTTGAAACTCCCCACTAACCCAGTCTCTACTCAACTGGTTTGACTATGGGTCTATAAGAAGAGAGACATGTGAGTAAGAACACTACACCAAAAACTTCATAGCTTTTGCTCTGGTTCAATTTTCATTGTTAGTGCAAATCGGGACTTCACAGTATCTTATTGATTTTTGCTGGACTCTTGCAATAAGAGTGCAAAGTTTCTTTTAGGAAAGTAGCATTGTTACACGCTTAAAGTCATTGCAAATTTCTCTAGCCTAACAATCTAAAGGAAACTTTTGTTGCAATGGCTTCGATCAAGGAACTGTAGACAAACATCGTGAAAGTTCGATCGCTTCGATGGAGGAGATTTTCTGAGGTGGCAGAAGCGAGTGCACTTCCTGCTGGTGGCGCTTCATCTGGTGTATGTTCTGGATACACCTAAGCCTATGGACTCAGACGATGAAACTGTCGAGCAGATCAGGAAGAGGTAGAAATGGGAGACGGATGACCACACCTGCAGAGGTCACATTCTGAACGCCATGAAGGACTCGTTGTTCGACCTCTACCATGACGTCCCCTCTGCAAAGGAACTATGAGAGAAGCTGGAGGCGAGGTACCATAAAGAGGATGCAACAAGTAAGAAATTCTTTATCTCCAAGTATATTAATTTCAATATGATAGATGACAGATCTGTTATGGAGCAATTTCGTGAAGTTGAGAGGATTAGGAATAATTTCTCTCAACACAATCTTGTTATGGATGAAACCATTATTGTGTCTTCAATTATTGATAAACTGCCCCATCCTGGAAGGAGTTCAGCAGCAGGCAGAGTCAAGACCTGATCTGATTCCTTGTCCATGAACACTACCACTGTGTGCACATCCGGGTCAAGAACGTTGTCCATTGCCATAATGTTGGCCTTTGCTACCATCTACTATTGGTTTCTCTTCATCAACAGTCATGGGGGTGTCTGGAGGGGGATGGCTAGGGTTTTCTAGTGTAGGGGGTACAAGGTTATCTTGGAGTGATCCGAGGTGGAGCGGTGTTGGGGTCATTGTTTTCCTTATGGCCCTTAGTGGGGGTAGTTGGGGATTTTTGTTGGTTTGGAGGTTTTTTGAGATGATTAATTCTAAGAGTCAAAACGAAATGACTCTTAGAATTAATCACGTAAAGCTTGTCAATACTTACATTCCATAGTCATAGACTTGGTCCCTAGATTGCCCATGTAAAAAATCACACAAAAAACAAAACTAAACAACTCAAACATATGGAACAAATACTCACCAAATTATAAAGCTGGAAAGCTCTGCCACCGCCTTCAATGGAGACGCTCACTGACTGGTTGGCAACAATGTTTGCGTTTTTCTACATATTTTAACAAACTAACAGTGAGTCACAAAAAACACATTAACAAACTTGACCAGTAAAACAATTATATAAGCAAAAGTGAGAAGTTATATGTAATGATCGCACTACCCATCCCTGGTCTTGTAAGGGTAATCATCCTCGGTATCAATGCCACCATTGTTAATTATGAACTCGAATGCGAAATCCATGAGTCCTCCTTGACACCCTTGATTGTAAGATGTGTGACAATCCATCAACTCCTGCTCTTACAGTAATATTCGATCCTCTGTTACAATCTTGTTTATACCCTCAACTACGACAACTACGGAGAATGCCCAACAACTTCCTTCATTCACCAAAACAATCAACATAAGCATCAACACATACACTAAATAAATTCCAAACCTACATGATTTACTACCAATTCTCAACCTCTCAAATCTCTAAAATCTTTCCCAAATCAAACAAGGAAAATCTATCTTTTGCGTTTTGTTAAAATTCCACTATGTTACTGTACTAAAATTCATTTTGATTCCACTATAATAAAAGGATTTTTCACATCATGTCGAACAACATTCAGAGAACCAACAGAAAAGAAAAACTAATTAGAAGAATTGTGTCACTATATTGATCAACTGCACAGTAACGGGGTTCCAAGTGAAGCAAACTTTATTATAGTCAAAATATAAATATTGGAATTTTGAATTAGAGTGGTACCATTTCAAGGAATCAGATTCAATTGCAGCAAACTTTGAGTCGCCTGTCACCTGGGATTCCGCTGGTAATGCCAACTATTTCTTTACAATGGAAATCACCTTCATCACGGTCTCAGGTTTGGCCTGACCAATTTAACCATCAGTACTTACTATTGGTATCAACAACAACCATCAATCATTAAAGAGTATTGTTGGGTTTTCAACCCATTAGTGGAAGGGCAAACTTGTCATTTTCTCCACCTCTTATTTATAGCACTTTTGATTTAGATGAGAGAGAGAGAGAGAGATCGACAAGAGAGAGGTAGATTATTTGTTGGTGTAGGTTCATCCCATCAAAGTGGTATCAGAGCGTGGTTGAAGTTCTTGTTCCTTGTGTTTAGCAATGGATGACCAAATATTCAATCCAAACAAAATGATTAGTTTGAATGGTTCTAATTACCATGCATGGAGAAAGAAGATGGATGACACTCTCTATATGAAGAAGTATAATCAACTAGTGTTTGAGACTGAAAAACTCGAAGGCATGTCCGATAAAGAATGGAATATCCTTCATCGACAAGTGTGTGGACTCATTCGGCAATGGGTTGATGACAATGTTTCTAGCCATATAGAAGATGAGACCAATGCACGTGTTATATGGACTAAACTTGAAGAGTTGTAGCTCGAAAAATGGGGAACATGAAGATGATTTTGATGAAGAAATTCATGACCTTGAAATATCAAGAGAGAACCCCAATTTTGGATCATTTGAATGCATTTAAGAGAGTTGTGAACCAATTGGCGAAGATGAACATCAAGTTTGATGATAAGGTTTAAGCTCTATGGTTTCTTGGGATACATTTTGAAGGACATTGTCTAATTTTGCTCCAAATGGAATTATTTCCCTCGATCCGGCATTGAATGGCATAGTGAATGAAGAATTAAGACAACAATTACTTCAGAGCTCTTCATCACAAACACAAACAGAGGTGTTGGTTACAGAAAATAGGGGGGAAAGCAAAAGCAAAGGTCTGAGGTCACATGATAGAGGTAGAAGCAAGTCTAAGAAATTTGCGAATGTTGAGTGCCATTATTGTGGTCTAAAGGGGTACATAAAGAAGTATTGTCGAAAACTCAAGAGAGACAACAAGAATGGGAATGAAAAGAAAAATGATGATGGTAAGAAAGATAAAGTTGTTGTCACGGATGAGTTTCTTGTTATGTGTGATGATGATGTGGTTAGTCTTGCATGCCATGAGACTAATTAGGTTATTGACAGTGGTGCCTCAATTCATGCTACATCAAGAAGAGATTTCTTCACATCTTATACATCTAGAGACTTTGGTGATGTTAAGATAGGGAACAATGGTTTGTCTATAGCTATTGGTATGGGTGATGTATGCCTAGAGACTAATAATGGTTCTAAGTTGGTCTTGAAGAATGTGAAGCATATCCCAGATATTCGCATGAATCTTATTTCAGCTGGTAGGCTTGATGATGAAGGATTTTGTAGCATCTTCAATGATGGCAAATGGAAGCTTTCTAGAGGTTCCATGGTTGTAGCTAGAGGAAAGAAGTGTTCTTCACTGTATTTAATGCAAGCATGATAATAGAATCAATGCACTTGAGAATGATGATACGGTTGAGTTACGGCACAAGAGACTTAGTCACATGAGTGAGAAGGGCTTGAAAGTTCTAGTAAAGAAGAATGTGCTCTTAGGGGTAAAAAATTCACCTTTGAAGAAATGTGTGCATTTCTTAGCGGGGAAACAAGCTAGAGTTGCTTTCAAGTCATCTAATTCTCATTTAAGAAGTCAGAAATACTTGATCTTGTACATTCTGATGCGTGCGGTCCTATGAAGACTATGACACGTAGTGATGCTATTTACTTTGTCACTTTCATTGATGATCATTTAAGAAAGTTGTGGGTTTATACTTTGAAGACAAAAGACCAAGTGTTTGATTTATTCAAAAACTTTCATGCCATAGTTGAGAGACAGACAGAGAAGTTGAAATGCATTAGATCTGACAATGGTGGTGAGTATTGTGGCGCTTTTGATGAGTATTGCAAGCAACAAGACATTCGTCGTCAAAATACACCTCCTAAAACACCTCAGTTAAATTGGATAGCTAAGAGAATGAATAAAACTCTAGTTGAAAAAGTGAGATGTTTGCTTTCAAAAGCAAAGTCGCTTAAATCCTTTTGGGGTGAAGCTTTGAGTACAGTGGTACATGTGCTGAATTTGACACCGTGTGTTCCTCTGAATCTAGATGTTCCAGAGAAAGTTTGGTAGGGAAAAGATGTTTCTTATGATCACTTACGGGTGTCTGGGTGCAAAGCTTTTATTCATATTCTGAAAGATGAAAGGTCTAAGCTTGATGTTAACACTAGACAATGTGTGTTCATTGGCTATGGGCAAGATGAGTTTGGCAATAGGTTTTATGATCCAGTTCAGAAGAAACTTGTAAGAAGCAGAGATGCAATGTTTATGGAAGATCAGATCATTGAGGACATAAAGAAAACAGTTAGTTCAATACCTAGTGTCAGTGGTGGTTTGGTTGATTTTGGGTCATTTTTTCTGCCGCATGTTCAGACATAGATTTCATATACAGTTCATGATAATCAACATGATAGTGGTAATGTTGATATTCCGCTAGAGGTTGCGTTAGGTGATGGTGATGATGATGAGCAGTTTCCACTGGTGCCAGAGGGCCCAGCTATTATTCCACCTAGGGATTTGAAAGAAAGAAAATGCCTTCTAGTCGATATCCGCCTTGCGAGTTTGTGTTACTTAGTAATGGGGGAGAACCTAAACGTTATGCAGAAGCTATGCAGGATGAGCATAAGGAGAAATGGGTTGAGGCAATGGATGATGAGATGAAATCAATGCATGATAACCATACTTTGAGTTGGTTAAGTTAACTAATGGTAAGAAAGCTTTAAAGAATAGGTGGGTGTATAGAGTGAAGTATGAAGAGCAAACTTCATAGCCTCGATACAAAGCTAGATTGGTTGTTAAGGATTTTAGTCAAAAGAAAGGCATCGATTATGATGAGATCTTATCGCATGTAGTCAAGATGTCATCTATTCGAGTTGTTTTGAGTTTGGCAGCAAGTCTTTATTTGGAGGTTGAGCAAATGGATGTGAAGACTATTTTTCTTCATAGTGACTTAGATAAAGAAATTTATACAGAACAACCAGAGGGTTTCAAAGTGCATGGAAAATAAACTTATGTTTGTAAGTTGAAGAAAAGTCTTTATGGCTTGAAGCAAGTACCGAGGCAATGGTATAAGAAGTTTGAATTAGTTATAGGGGAGGAGCAAGGCTACCATAAGACTACTTCCGATCATTAAGTTTTCGTGCAGAGACTTTCTGGTAATGATTTCATTATATTGTTACTCTATGTTGATGATATGTTGATTGTTGGCATGAATGCTTTGAGAATTGCAAAATTGAAGAAGCTGTTGAGCAAGTCATTCTCCATGAAAGACTTGAGTCCGACAAAGCAAATTCTTTGTATCCGTATTTTGTGAGACAGAAGTTTCAAGAAGTTTTCTATGTCACAAGAGCACTATATAAAGAAAGTTCTTGAGAGGTTCAACATGAACAAGGCTAAGGTAGTGAATGCTCCTTTAGCTAGTCACTTTAAATTGAATGCTCAGCAGTGTCCTATAGATGAAGAGAAACATGATATGGAGAGAATTCCATATGCCTCCGTTGTGGGAAGTTTGATGTATGCTATGGTGTGTACTAGACCAGATATAGCATATGCAATTAAGTGGATTATGAGATATCTACGAGGCACTACTTCTTTGAGACTCACTTTTGGTAGTAGGAAGCCAGTCTTGATTGGTTACACAGATGTAGATATGGCCGGTGATTTGGATACTTAGAGGTCCACTTCAGGTTACTTGATGACTTTCTCAGGTAGGGCAGTATCATGGCAGTCCAGGTTACAGAAATGTGTTGCATTTGCTATTGATGAAGCCGAGTTCATTGCAACAACCGAAACATGTAAAAAGTAGTTGCGGTTGAAAAAGTTTCTTCAAGAAATTGGTTTCAAGCAAGAAAGATGTTTTGTTTTGTGACAATCAAAGTGTCATTCACATGAGTAAGTGATAAATGTTCATTTAGACATAATTTAGTATAGGTTATTAGGTGTAATTGAACTATATTTATTTTATTTTGTGGCGATAAATGCATATTTTAGGAAATTAGTGATTTATGGAATAATTTTAAAATATATAATTATATTTAATTTTAGTTTTTAGGTGAAACAGAGTGCAAGGTTGGATTTGGGGCGGAAAAATACTTCGAGTTGAGTATTTAATTGCAGTGATCGAACACCGGAGGATTTTTCTCGAAGAACAAGTTGCACAATTGAGTAAAGGGATTCCAACAGCTCCACGTGGCGTCTTCCTATTGGTCCAGCATTTACAACACTGCCACGTGTCATTGTCCCATTCGCCAGCCCACATCACACATTGCAAATCCAGCCAATCAGAGTTCGACACATTAGCACGTCCTACTCACCTCCGCCACTCACAGCACGCCACGTCGCCTAGCCCAATTGCCCCTCGCCTTAGTCGCTCGATCTACCTCGAGATCCACATAAGTGCTGTCTCCCAGAAATTCGTCGATTCTTCCCGCGCTTCGCGTTACCTCTGCTTCTGCCATGTGTCACCTCCTCAACGCTCCAACACGTCACTCACCAGCTTCTCGACCTATCATACGACGTCGCGTCAGCCTAGCCAGCAAACTCCTCCAATCCGCTTTCGCCACGTCAGCGCGCTTCAGCCATTCCATCAATCAGTTGTTGCCTAGTGTCCTGAAGTGCACAAAACACCCAAAACACTCCCGGATGTGGAAATCACTCTCCTAATTACGAAAATTGGTTTTTCTCACCTTTAGATACTAAATTTTAAGAATATATATATATATATATATATTAGTGTGACGGCCCCAAATTCCACAACCCTAGAATCGAGCGTCGCCCGGCCTGGACCCGATGAACCCCCAAACCAATCCCGCCGAGTCGCGCGGGGCCAGTGAGCCTATCCTTACCATTCAATCATTTATTACTCATTTAAAGGTGAAGTCAATTAATTAGCGAGTTATCAAAGTGTAAAGCGGAAGCAATAAATCTTAACTAATCAATTAACCTCGAAAGTTTCAAGTTAGGACAAAAACCCAGGGTATGAAAACCCCGTATGTCATATATGCCATGTAAAGCAAGGAGAGTATCATCTAAGTCGTAATATTCAAAAATCTCTTAACCCATAACCTAATGTACAAAAACAATATAAGTAGCTAATACAACAAAAAAGTCACCTATGTCAACAGAGGAGGGTCGCTCAAAGTATATCGCCTAACTGCACGGCCTTTCCTTTGCTGGACTGCAGATCTGCACTTGGTCAAACACAAGAATGATGAGCCCAGGTAAGTAACGCAAGCAGGAACAACAATAAATACAACATTTCGAATTAAATAAATGAACAGTCAATTCATGCGGATAGAAAGAAAAGGACAGGGAGTGCATGAATATATAAAGACTGTGAATAAATACATGAGCAATCGAAATTGAGTGTCCCATAATACAAGGGAAAGGCACAAATGGTCCCGACTAATCAAAGTCGCTAAGCCGAGAACAAAATCTCCTCAAAGGCTAGGAGCCGATGACAAAATCTCCTCTAAAACCGCTACGTGAATGCAGAGTCCCCAATAATCTGGTGGAGAACTCTCACCCCGTACATATCATTACAACCAATCGCGTATCCCCAAGCCTTAAACCCTGGTATAATACACCGCGAGCCTAGAATTCTGCAAGGATCACGCTTGACACACTTGCCGTAGGACAACCCATATGAATGGAATAACAATAAGGTATTGAAACAATATCAATAAATAATTCAAAGCTCAAGAAATAACTGTAGTGTTCCTCACTGGTTTACTTACCTCGATCCAAGCTAATTCGTGCTAACACAGACTTCGACACGCCTTTATGGTCCCCATGTGTACAATAATCTTGATAATGCAATTTATATCAATTTCCTTAATTTCCTATGATTTTTCCAAATTTTAAACTATTTTTGTCAATTTCACGCTTTTCAAGGCAAAAACCTCGACATAACATCTCGCAAGAACCCCGAATACTTTACTTTTCGAAGAAATTCACAAATTTCTCTTTATTTGATGAAAATATAATTTTCTATAGTTTTCCAGAATTTTTCCAGAATTTTCACTATTTTTCTGGAATTTATTTCAACTAAAATCATTTTTTATATTTAATTGAAATAAATAATTATTTATTAATATAATAATAGGTGGGTGAGTCCCGGGTCGGGTCTGGACCGCCCTGACCGGGACCCAGTCCAACCGGGTCAAACTTGGTCTGACCCAAACCGGGTCAAAATCGGTCTGACTCGGCCCGGTTTTCTCTTCTTGTTTGTTGGAACGAACAGAGAGCAATTTTTTTTTAAAACAACACAACAACAATCAACACACACATTACCACCATCATCAATATCCCATTTTCACCATTTAAATCCACAATCCCCTCAACAACAACCTCGACAACAATCTCGACAACAACCACAACGACAACACCAACAATGAAATCAATAACTTCCTTACTTGAATCTCGCCTCGACGTCGCTTCCACGCTCTCCATGAATAGCCGCTCTCTTCTCCTTGATCTCTCATTCCTCTTTCGATTTGGGATGTGAGAATGGTGATGGCGGTGGCGTGTTGGTGTTTTGGGGGATTTTTGGTCAAATGACCAAAATACCCTCCACCCTTATCCATACTCTTTACAATTTAAATGCCCTTTCTGGTCATTTTACAGTTATCTCCACTTATTTTAATGACTCAAATAGGTGACTCTTTGTTGACTTTGGTCTTTTAATCTCATCCATTTCAAACAACACTCAAAGCTTCCCTCGGGTATTCTCGTACCCGACCGCACCCGACTCATAACACTAACTTTATTTGTCGCGTCACCACAGACGTACCGACTTAACAAACGGACATTACAACCTTTTAATTATTATTTATTTTATATTTTTGTCAGTATTTTTAATTAAATTTATTCCCCGGACTACTAACGCTCGTACACAAACGTCTTTACAAGTTAAAAACTTTGAAATTGCACAAATAAAATATAATATAATACAAACACCATACAAAACTAATATACCTCGGGGTCGACATATGAGAATTGATGACTGTACCACGACGTGGGCTCACGTATCACCTGTATTGACACGTGGCACGGGTTAAATTTTTAGGGTCGTTACAATTAGGACTTAGGGATTACAGAAGGGGGATCTATTATTTATTTTTAGTTTAGTTTAATTATGTCTAGCTAGTTTTTCTTCTAGGTTGTAGGTGGATCGGTTAAGCCTACGACTTGGGAATCTTTTATGAGGTTTATTTATTTTTAATTATTATTGATTCTTTTCTATGATTTGTTTTCTTTGGTATTGTTTGAACAATTGAGGTTAAACACTAGTTTAAACCTTGATTTACAAGTCAGTGAGTCGTAAGCACCTGTCCTTGTGCGACAAGACCACACTAATGGCAATTGACTTTGCTAATTGATTAGACCATTTTGGGACTGGTCAAATACCTTAGGGATCTAGGCCAAATTAGGAGCACTAGCGATCCGATTGTCTAGGTGTAGTGCCTTCATGAATCGAAGTAATGCGACCAATGCGTTAAATCTGGAGCATTAGCGATCAGGTTGCGTGTTTGGTTAGGGAATAGTCAACGGTCGTACCTTGGCTATCGAGATTAGGAAGTGCGAGGAACTGAGTGCATCATCGGGTCTATAGCTGCACTAGATCATAGATTAGTTTCATACTTTTCATGAACCGACAATTAATAAAATCAATTCAAGTTGTATGCGAGACTGTGAAACTGAATACTTGGATTTCTATCCTTTCATTAGTTTTCCTTATTTTTGAAATATTTATATTTCCTTTTTTGTATTTTTCTTACCTAAGAAAGACACCAATCTCTGTGGGAACGACCATTTACCGCTATTTACAAAATAGTTGATTTAGAAAATATATTTTATTGACGCGTTCGGCGCGTGTCAGTAAGAATGCTTCATTTCACTCGAGGACTAAGCACATTGATGTAAGGTATCATTGGATACGAGATGTTCTCAATGAAGGCTTACTTGAGATTGAGAAGATTCACATTGATAGTAATGGTTCTGATATGTTTATAAGGCATTGCCAAGTTTGAAGCTTGAAGTATGTTGCTACATAGTTGGATTGGTGATCCCTCTTTCACTTAGTTGAAAAAGAGAGAGATTTTTGGGTGTTTCAATCCATTAGTGGAAGGGCAAACTTGTCATTTTTTCCACCTCTTATTTATAGCACTTTTGCTTTAGATGAGAGAGAGAGAGAGAGAGAGAGAGAGAGAGAGAGAGACATAAGAGAGGGGTAGATTATTTGTTGGTGTAGGTTCACCCCATCAAGTATAATATAACTAGCATACTGAATAAGGGGAACAAAGGCATGATGTGAATGAAAATTTGAACATAAATCAATTTTATTTATAATGCCACTCCAATGGAAAACATTGGAACAACTGTTACAACTCTTGTAGACAGAATATTTGCCAACTATGACACAGAGAATAAAATGCATGAAAAAGAATTATAGTTGGAGAACATACAACACAAGACACTTGGAAACAAAATATGTTTGTAGATAAGTTATCATAGAAACAATACAATATTTTATCAACAATGGAAATTGGAAGCAAGATCCCACCTTTTAACTCCTTCCATTGACTTTGATGGACAAAAGCTTGAGATCTTTTCCATCTAGTATATGAGGGTTGGAGATGCGTAACATCAAACGGAAGTTAGCAAAATTCCTCTACTGATCAATTCAGATACAATGATGTACACCCATAAACTAGTTAACAAAATGAAGGTACAGATAACCCAAATGGAATTTTGAAAGAACTACAGAGAGTTGCAAACCAAATAGGAATATATAGCATTCAACATGGATACTTTAATAAAATCAAGTAAATATAAATTAAGGGGACATAGACAGAAGAACAACTTAGAAAATCAAGTAAAGGCTAACTCAGTGAGAAGTGGGAAGAAACTCATTTATTCGGGCAGCTGAAGAGTCAAGTGACCATATCATTAATTTCCATGGGCTAGAAAGCAACAAAATAGCATATAAAATAAATTAAAAAAATCAAATTCAATATCATAGCAAGATGACAGTTCCTGCAAGTGTTAAAAGACAACTGGGTTGAGAATATAACAACATATTAATAATTGAATGTGTACAAAATACAAAAATATAAGAGACCACAAAAGTTATAGTGCATTTCAAATGGATTCTTCAAGAAGCACATGAATCATCCAGTAAAAAAAATCATATCATATATTTAGTTGGTTGATTTTATAGAAATGTGATTAGGTTAGGTAGGTACCAATTTGTTGTGTTAGCTTGAACAAGGTTCTTATTAGTATTCTACTAAATTTGTATGTTTCCATGATAATAAATTTGGCACGATGCTACCAAGACCAGTGGACAGTGCCTAAGTCACAAAATGAGAAAGAAAACATAAGTAAATTTAGAGTTAAATTTTGTAAATTAGGATATGCTTCTCTACCCATTTCAAGTCCAAATTTCATGTCATTTTTGAAGAGCTCACTATGCAAATTTAACAATAATTTAAGCACTTAAAACTGCAAAATTAATGTAATGTGTAATAATTAAGTAAAACACATTGCTATAATATAGTTAGAGAACAAATCTATGTCTAGCACTGTTGTCCCAATATGTCTACTCTAAAGCAAACACATTGCTTTTATACCATGGAGAGATCCCAAGAGACCTAGTGACTTCAGATTGAGACCAACACAAGAACAAGTTGTGTCACTTGTAGTCAATCTGGACTTTTTCACTCATTATTCTGACTCCAACTTTAACTCATAATTTGTACCAATTATCAAGCCAACTAAACAAAGATCCAAATGAAGACAAAAAACACAAGAACACAATATGACACAACACAAAGTAAAGAAACTAAAACTGAAACTGATTAAGCAAATCAAAACCCAAGAACACCAAACAGAACAACATGATCATGAAATGAAAACCAAAAAAATCTAACCTATCTAGATGTAATCTGCAAGAGTAGGACCATCTTCGAGTTGCTTCCCGATGAAGATTAACATCTGCTGGTCAGGTGGAATCCCTAAAATCAAATCAAACAAAGAGAACACAATTAGAACCCCAGAAGAGTATAATCGATTAGAGAGTCCAAGACCTCCAAAACATGCCCTAGCTTCAAACAGTCAAATGTGCTCAACCAAGTATTTGTGAGTGGAAATTATCAAACACCTAGGGTTTCGAATCTCGTTTTTTCATCTCCATTAATAGTTGTGCACTCTCTCAAATAGAGAATGTCGAGGTCGAAAGCAGTGAATAAGTTCGAGAGATCTGATTGAGAGGGTAAACGTCAATCGAACCTGCAAATCAGAGCATTTGAAGAAGTTCGATAGATTTGATTGAGAAGTAGTTTGACAAACACGAATTGAATTGCGAATAGAAACCCTAGCGGGATCGTTTGTCGATGAAGGTCTTCAATTCCTTCCATTGAAGAGCTCTGATACACCGATTGATCGACTCCTATATATGTTTTCCATTGCAATCGTTGAAAACCCTAGCGATCTTGAACTCGCTAATTCCTAGGGTTTTGATCGAGACTGGGAGATTCGTCCGGAGATGATTGAGAGCAAAAACCATAGCTAGGGTTTTGATTTAGACTTGGAGATTTGTGAGAGATGATTGAGAGCGAAATCTAGCTAGGGTTTTGATCGAGAGGAGATACTGGGTTTTGACAGATTGAAAGCTCAAACTCTCGGCTGTTAGGTTTTTCTGTGAGATACGAAGTTCGAACACGCGTTTTAATGGTTGATAACGGTGACAGTTGTCTGACGGAGAACCCAAACCATCATTGATTGTTCTATTATTAAATTATACTAATGTTGTAATGCTCAAGCGACTGCTTATTGAAAAGTAAATTTCACATGTTATGGAGGAGGCATTACAACGAATAAAAAAAACTATAGATACACACCAAGATGTCTGAGGACGTGGAGGATCAACCACGTGCCCCCACTAACTCACCAAAGCTCTAATAACAAATGAAAGAAAGATGAGGAAAAGAATGAGTTTTATTGGTCTTTCTTTTGACACTTTTCAAAACATAAACTACACATTATATAGGTTACTCATTATGCATATGTTGTTATATAACCGTTATATAGCCGTTACAAAACTTGTAGGAAACAACAACTAAATAAAGGAAAAGCTTCATAAAACTATATTCTTGGCATTTACTCAACAACTAATTGATTGTCAATTAGTCGAGTTTCCTTATTTGTTGAACTTCCTTTAAGCAAGGATCTTAGTGACCTTTGTCACTTCTGATTGTAGATCGTTAATAGTAAGAGTTCGTTTCAGGAACCTTTTGTGTTACGAACTTTAAGAGTAGAATATGCCTCAGACGTAGAAATTCAACATTCTAATAGGTTAGCCACTTCAACAAAAGTTAGGGCCTTATCGTGTATAAAAACCCTCAAGAGAATTACATGCAAAAGCCATTTTCTTCGACAAAAAGTCGAGGTCTAACGTTTAAACCTATGCTTATATAGCAACATATTGCAATCCTCAATGAAAGCCACATTCAATCATCAGGACCAAGCACATAAAAAGCTTGTACACAAACACCATTCACAAAGTTTAACAACTCGATTATATAATTTATACAAATTCTTCTCAAGCCTAGTCGCATATCGATTTAATTAATTTAATTCGTCTATTATTTGATACTTTTAATTTATTGTATTTGGTGTTCGCGTACGCGTGATATTCAGTATAAAATATACAGAAATAAATTACATACAACATTCATGCATGCTAGTAGGCTGTGTTCATCAGCATTGTACAGGTTCATTGTGGCTTATGAAAAGCGTCACATTGAGCTTCCTCATCAGACCGATTCCGTGGAGCCAGAGCTCAGTGAAAGTGGTGTATATGACCCTCCGTTAATAGAGACTACAGTGCTTTCAAAGCTCCCCCACACTCCACATTTTAGGTAATAATTCAATAAGGATTGACACTATAATTAAACATTTTTTTGTTTTATATGAGTTTCGACGATATTTAAATCCATAAAGCGTTGTTTTCAAAAAAAAAATCTATAAAGCATTATTTTAAAAGATAATTTGTATATAGCTTAATTAACTTGAGAGATTATGATCACGATCAACTTTTGGGTTTCTTTAGGGAAATATTTTTAATTGCATGTGTGTAACTTAGTTTAAAGATTTAATTAAAACCAATATTTCACAACTTTCAATCTTATACATAAATAATTTCTCAAAAAAATAAAATCTTATAAATAAATAACAAATTCAAGTGTGAGATTTTGATATATTGAAGCACATGAATAATTAATAAGATGCTAGGGTGACTTGGGATGAGACACTCGAGATGGACACTTGGTGATGGTTTTTCATTGGTGTATTGGGATATGTGCACACACATCAATGCATTATGGATGGTACTAGCATGGATGAATGTTGTTGATAATTTATGTGTATATTTATACTTATTATACAATTAATTGAAAAACCCTAAACCCTAAACCCTAAATACTAAATACAATTAATTGAAAATGGTCAAATAAAATCAAAGTATTCATCGTACGAGACATTTGCACATCTAAATTCAGGTCGTATCAAATTAAATTAACTACCGATCATCTTCCATGATTTTTTTTAGTAAATACATGCACGCATACGAAGAATGTTAGCATGGTACTAGCATGCATGAATGTTGTATATAATTTATTTTTGTATTTTTTATACTTATTATCACGCGTACGAAGACTAAATACAATATATTGAAAATGATCAAATTAAATCAAACTATTCATTGTAGAGGCTTTTGCACATCTAAATTCAGGTCGTATCAAATTAAATTCACTACCCATTATCTTCCATGATTTTTTTTATCTTTAATACATGCACGCGTACAAAGTATGTTAGTATGGTATGTACACTACATGAAAAATACACTGCTACAACTTCATTTGAACGTTGTCAATTCATTTTAACAAAATTTAGGAAAAGGCGACTACCATCAAGGAGTGGTAGAAAGTCTGAGACATTCAACATCGCGTATCATCCGTTGTTAAAAGCCACACAAAGGTATTGCCAAAAGTACACATCTACTCGTAATTTGATAATTAACTACTTCTTTGAACGTTGTCATATGTTAATAACATCTTCCAATGGTAACTATTCACAACTCTAATAAACTTTGTTGATTGTGTTTTTTTTAGAAATTAAATATTATGCTTTTACCCATGATATTCATATTTACCTACCCTAGTTGTAACATAAAAAATCCATTTAATTGGTCAATAACCAAAATTCATGATGTATTTTATAAACAATAAAAACATATATTGTGAAGTACACATGATACAAAAAGTTAATACATTGTCACCAATTAACTTCTAACAAAATAAAGTTGGAATATTGAAGTAAGCCATTTAAGGCATCACATATATACATATGCAAAAAATGGTTTAAGATATGTGAATCTTCTTCATAGGATTCTTCAGTATGATCCAATGCGTCTTAACATGTATATTAATTGTTAAAATAAGAATAAGAACGAAACAATAAAGAATATATTAAAAATGTTGAAACAAAGCATAAATGATGTAATTGATCTACTATTGCAATGTAACTTGCTATTGACAAATAAAGTAATTGTAATTGATGTTTTAAACGATATACTACTGTAAGAATTTTGTCAAGAACCAAAAAGGAAAGATTGAGAAGAAAAAAATATTAGCTATCTCCTTTTCTTCTTTAAGGAGCTGAGTGATCTATTGTGTTACATTACCATCCTATCTCCAATAACAAACAAGACTAATTGATATGGACCTGCAATAAAGCACTAGAGTATATTTTTATGATGCTTAATGCGCTTGAGAAGAAATAGTACGTTTAAATTCAATGGTGTTTCTACTAGGACTTTATAGAGATTCATACAACCATTAATCCTTCAAGCCTTCTACTTAAGTATATACATGTAGGTGTCAAATTAATTACCTTCCATCAAAATCATATACTACGGATTTGAAGAATGTCAGATTTGAAGGAACAAAGTATTACTTGAATTTCTCAATCCATGTTTCAATACCCTTATATGTAGACATTATTAGTGAGATTAAGCTACAATGATAAATACTTAAAAAAAGCTATAATTATAAAAGCTAGCATTCAATTTATTTTGCTCCAAGACATCTACGTCAACTATTTGGGATGAATTATACCATCCAAATACCAATGAATCACCTTCATATATAGTTCCATACAACTAAGAAAGTGTTAATTCAACTTCTCAATCCATACTTTAGTTATCTTTATGCCCTATGAGTGAAGTGATTAAGCTACAGTATGATAAAAGTCAAAATTTTAATTTAATCTACTCCCAAGCTTATCCAAGTAAGTCATCACTAATTGGGAAGATTTATACTTATCACTTAATTAATCATATTCATAGACACGTAGACTAAATAAATCAAGGAAGTTGCATGCTTGGTAACAAAATGTTTCTCATACCAAGTTGTCTTTGCTGCTTGGTTGACGTATATATGTCTAAGAAAATTGTTTGCATTTTCTTCTTCAAATATCAAAATAGAGATAGCAAAATATCTAACATGAAAGATAAATTTATGTCCACAACTTAGACGTCACCTAAGACTAGGAATAAAAAGTAAACAAAAGCACATGAAAAACATAAGAAACAATTTCCGTACACATTATCCAACATCTCAAAACTATTTCTTCCTTTTAGCATGTATGCCACCCTTAATAGGCAAACCAAGAAACTTAAAAAATAATGAATTTGTTGAGTGCAGCACTCACTGAGATTTTTATTGGAGTCCCATTAATTGTCCCTCAACAACAAAGCTAACAAATTGAAAACTAACTAAGATCAAGGAGCTAGCTTTAAATGCATTGTAGGTGTCCATGTATACTGAAGAATAAGTAATTCTTGCCATTATGTGCATCATAAACCCACAAAGACATGATAATCATAAGAAGAGCAATAATTATGCATAATACTTGATGAAGCAAGGAATTCAAAAATTTCTCGCTACAAGAAAAAGGAAAAAATCTTTTACTAGCTTGTTGATTCTAGGAATACCTGAATTGAAGAAACTCATTTCTCATTTGGGATCAACACACGCATTTCAAGAAACCAAAAATGTGCAAAGATAATAAAATCAACCACCTCTATAAGTATCATTAAGCTATACTCATGACTTACATCACGTGAACTACAACTTAACAACCCAGACTCCTGCCAACATGCATCTCTTCCTAATATATTTCTAATTCTAAACATATATATCTCTTGATAAAAAAAACTACAAGTATGTAGACACATTATTGGATAACTACACTAATTAGTAGACACATTAAATTCTAGCAACCCATATATACTCCTAATTTCAATACAATCAAATTATCAATTTATCAAAGACTTGGATAACATATCTAAGACTATGACACTATAAATATTAAAAAAAAAATAATAAAGAAAAAACTAAGAAATCTACTAGATTTAGGACTCGTGATCTTCATCATAACTACACAAAAAAAAATGGCAAGACAAGACCAAACCATTATGCATAATATTTGAAGTACCTTTTATTAGCATCCATGAATAAAAGGTTATAGGCACATTCGGTCTATTGTGCGTCAAGCACAGTCCTTAAATGAATACACCTACCTACTACAAAGCATAAAACCAAACAATTGGCTGAAGTAAGCCAATTCTTCAATCCAAGCAAACTAAATTAAGAATGCATGCCCAATTTCTTGGAATCTAAAAAAATGCAGAAGTTTAAATTTAGCCCATATTTTTAGCTAGTTCTCAATCAACAATCCAAACAATAGAAAGGTTCAAATGAAGTTGTAGTAGTGTATTTTTCTAGTAGTGGTACCATACTAACATTCTTCATACGTGTGCATGTATTAAAGATAAAGAAAAATCATGAAAGATAATGAGCAGTTAATTTAATTTGATACGACCTGAATTTAGATGTGCAAATGCCTCGTACAATGAATAGTTTGATTTTATTTGATCCTTTTCAATATATTGTATTTAGTCTTAGTACACGTGATAATAAGAACAAAAAATACAGAAATAAATTATATACAACATTCATGCATGCTAGTACCATACTAACATTCTTTGTATGCGTGCATGAATTTATTAAAAAAAATCATGGAAGATAATTGGCAATTAATTTAATTTTATGCGACCTGAATTCAGATGTGCAAATGCCTCGTACAATGAATACTTTGATTTTATTTGATCTTTTTCAATTAATTGTATTTAGTTTACGTATGTGTGATAATAAGTATAAATATACACATAAATTAACTTGAGAGATTATAAATTTATGCCTTAACTGTCGTCGAAAAGGTAATTTGATCTGAGCTCCTCAATTGTTAATGGTGGATTTGTTGGGTTTAGGTCGTCAATTCAGTAGGAGAGTGCGGAGGAAAGTGAAAAGGCCTCTGTTAAGGTACATAAGCATTATTTATCTATGATTGAGTTTCTGCAATTCCATGATTGGTTTTATTTAGTTTATGTGGTTTTGGTGTAAACAGAGAAAAAAACCCTTTTTTTATCTAGGGTCAATTTGCCCTAATTGGTGGGGATGTCGTTGAGATCTATTGTGAAATAGAGAGCAATTTCATCTACAGTTCTCTCAGTTTAGTTTTTCTATAAATGATAGGGCAAAAGGGCCAGTTTAGTCCTTGTACTCAGTCCCTAAAGTCCAGTTATGGCCAATTCAGTCCCTAAACTCCCTAACTCACACCACCTTGGTCCCTCGACACACGCACCAACCTCTATTTATTTTATTTTTGACCAAATTACCCATCTTCTCCATACACACCCACAACCACAAGCACATTCCCAGTCCAATGGGCCACATCCGCAACCCTCCACCACCTTCGTCACCCCCATCCTGACCTCCATCGCTCCTGCCTTTCCCGACTGCAATTGCACCATCCAACGCAGTACTCACCATCTAGATCCGCCATCCACTATCGCTGCTGCCTGAAAAATCTAGAAAGAGGCTTCTGTAATTTTTTTTAATGGTTGATGCCACCTAGTAAGTAGCAATACATAAATGGAGAGGAGAATAGAAATGGGAAGGAGAAGACAAGATTAGAAAAATAGAGTAGGAGTTAGAGAAGAAAATGGAGGAGATTCGGGGATTGAGAGTTTATGGAGAGAAATTTATTCATAATGTCTTATATGATTCGTTCAGTGATAAGGCCAATCTAACAACTGACTCAAAAATTAATTAATTTCAATGGTCTAAGCTTCAAGTCGATCGTGATTGCATCAGTGGTGGTAATGGAGGGCTGCGACGGTGCGATATTGGGATTAGGGGTGTAGTTGAAGAAGAATTGTATGGGGAAGAAATGGTAATTAGGTCAAAATTTTTTAAAAAAGGTTGGGTACGTGTGTTTAGTGACCAAGGTGGGGTGAGTTAAGAAGTTTAGGGACCGAGTTAGCTCTAACTTGACTTTAGGGACTTAGTGTGCGACTGGGTGAGAGAGAGGACAGGGACTAAATTGGCCCTTTTGCCGAGAAATAGAGGGCGGGTGTTTCCAATTGTGTGTAGAGGAGTGGTGAGAATGTGTGGCAGAGAAGCAAAGAGGGAGAGAAATTGAGAGAAACACCAAAAAAACCAGCGTTCATACGAGGAAAACCTGTTAAGATGTGGGACGATTGAATCAAAAAAGAGATAGGTGAGGGTTTTCTTAAGTACATACCAAGAAAAGAAGAGGAACGTGGCCTTCAAATACACACACCAATTCCTCCTAAACGGTGAAACATTTGAATGAATCACGCTCCAATCTTCTCTCAAAGCCGTCGTTTTTACTCAGACCTAATTTGTAGTCTTGTCAATCTCTACCACATCAATTGTCAAGCTTTTTCGAGTTTTGTTCCAGTTTCAATTTCATATTGTTATTTTTCTTTTTAGGGCATGATCTGGAGTGGTTCATTTGTGTTTATTAGGGTTGGATGATGATAAGACTGAGTTATTTTTTTTTTTACTATAGTGGGAGTCGAACCACAATATGTCAAAATTTTACTTTTTGACAAGTCATGTCTTTAGTTTTTACTATCTTACCTAAGATGCTTTGACGATAAGATTGAGCTAATTAATTCCTTTTATCTCTATTTTCCTTTAATTGTATAGTTTGTTTAAAATAATTTGCATCCAAATGACGTAATTGAATTTGTAATGAAAATCCTAAAAAAAGGAAGTTGTATTGATTGATTTCTTGAAAGGATAAAGTGTTTCGTGAAGCTTGACATATGATAAATATATTTTATGCTTGGGGTTAATTTCACTGATATTGAACTTTATAGATTATAACACTTTGGTCACAAAAATTCACTTTTGTATCAAATAAAGGGTAAAATACGAAATGCCCCATGAGGTTTGATGTATTATGCACTATAGTCCCTGAGTTTTAAAAACTAGTCGAAATCCCGCGCTTCGCGCATGAGTAAGACTAAGTGTCGATACATTAGTTAAAAAAATAATTAATATAATAAGAAAAATTGAAAAAAAAACTAAAAAATAATCTTGCTACATTATCTCGGATAAATTTTAAGTGAAGAATAATATCATCTAATTTCCTTATAGCAAAAATAGAGAATATGTGCTTTGAAAGATTTAAAACTTTTTGCATATGGTTATATAAAAATATAAGGGAAATGTAAGGGAACGGTTAAAATGACTCCACTTTTTGTTAAAAGGACCTCATTACTCTTCATACCCCACTTCTTGTGTAGCATTTTTTAACTATACAATAGTTAAAATCAAGAAAAATGAAAGGATTAAGGGGTGTTAGGGTGAGGCTAAGGGTATTCTTTTGGTTTAGAAAAAAGTGAGGTATTTAAAATAAGAAATTAAAGTGCGGTACAAAGAGTAATGTGGTCCTTTTAGCAAAAAGTGAGATCCTTTTAGCCGTTATCAAATATAATCCTAATGAAATTAAATTTGATGAGAAAAAGAAAGTGAGAAAAAGAGACAAAAAAAATTATGTAAACATAGAAGAAATCCCAATTTAATACTTTTATGTATAGAAGATTATTTTTTTTGAAAAATGAGTTAATTAAAATTTTGTTGCCACAATAAAGGATATATAACAAATTGGCATCTTGTAAAATAAACTACAAAAATGGCGATCATTGGTCTAAACAACGCATATCAAAGATCGTCGATCAATATATGCCATTTGTAAAATATTTTTATTTGCTCTTAAAAAGAAAAAAAAAAGAGATCATAATCAAAACTCAAAGGTAAAAATCTGAACATAAAAAAATCAAAAATAAAATAGCCATCAAAAAGTCGAATAGAGCAAGAAAAAATAGTTGAAAAAATTCAAAAATAAAAAATGTTATGGTAGAAAAATGCGATATAAGGAATTTAAATGTACAAATAAATTTTGTTGAGACAATGAAGGATATATTATAAAAACTTGTCATCTTATCGAATAAACTTAAAATTGGAGGTCATAGATCTAAACAACGCTTACTAGAGATTGTCAACCAATACAATCCATTTCTTCAATCTTCTTGTTATTAGAATTTTAATTCAATCATAAAATGAAAACAACGAAAAAATTAGAATCAAAACGAAAAGTAGAAAACTGACAATAATAAATACGCGTCGGAAGATATATATTCCCAATATGTGAAAAAAACACATTAGAATCTATAATCTATGTTTGAATGAGACATTAATCTTGTAGAATGAACTAAAAAAATGGAGATTATTGATCTAAATTACACATATCAGAGATTGTCAACCAATATATATACATCTTTTCTAAAATACTTTTGTTTACTCTTGAAAAGGGAAAAAAAGATCATAATCAAAACTCAAAGGTAAAAAATCTGAAAATATAAAAAACATCGAAAATAAAATAGCTATAAAAAGTCAAACATCTCCTCCCAGGTTATAACTTGTTAATTGGACAATCAAATAACAAAAACTCCAACCTTCAACAAAAACGCTCCCTTTAGCCACAAAAACCTTATAAACTAAAAAATTGGAAATCATTGATCTAAACAACATATACCAGATATTGTTGGCAAATATATGTCATTTCTAAAATATTTTTGATTCAATTACTCCTCGAAAGAAGAAAAAAATTAGAATGAAAACGTAAAAGTAAAAATATTTGAATATAAGAAACATGAAAAAAATAGCTATGAAAAAGTCAAAACCTTTCCTCTCCAGTTATAACTTGTTAATCGGACAATCCTATAGAATAAACTCCAGCCTTCAATGAAGACGCTCCCTTCAGCCACAAAAACATCTCCTCTCCAGTGACATTATAAAATGAAATTAAAGTCAAAATTGTAATCGAAATTGAAAATCGCATTGTCGTCGAAGCACGGCGTAGGCAATGCCTAATTGACATTGACATAAGATGAGATAAACTACGTTTAAGTACATATAGTTGAGAGAGAGAGAGAGCAGAAACGTTTTTTAGTGTTGGATCGTGTTTTTTTCTCTTTTTTATAGATTAGAAGGAATTTGAGAGGTTTCGTATTGAGACGTTTTTGCTTTTTTTTTAATGTTGGGACATTTTTTTATCTTTATTATATAATTAATGGAAAGATGGAACGTTTACGTTTTTTATTCAGAATTTTAATAAGGGAAGACTATGGGGATGTGCCACATCGCACTATGAGAAGGCTAGAAATCACCGCGTGGACACCCCTAGGTCTTCCCTTATTAGATGTATAGATAGATACTATGTATTGAAAGTGTTGAGTTTTTATATGGTACATTTTTTATTCGAGATTTTAATAAGGAAAGACTATAGGATGTGCTACGTGGACACCCTAAGGTCTTCCCTTAAAGGGTGTCGGTAATGGGGAGATATTGTCGGTACAATATCCCCCCATATGAGATGCTCCCCATTGTGGGTACAATGGGGAACATCTCATATGGTTGGAGGGTCTCTACCTATGGAGATGCTCCAACCTGGCCCTTTTTTTTACCATTTTTTTTATCGATTGTTTAACCTTTTTTCACGTTTTTTTTTTACCTTTTTTACCTATGCTATTTTATATATAAAAGATATTAAATAAAAATAATTGTACATTTAGTTTTATTTGTGTAATTGAATAAATAAATAAATGTAAAGTTATGTAAAACTAATTGTTTAGAAAATAGACTTTTAAGTGATGTGATCGTGGGTCCTATTTGAGTCTAAAGAGAGTCTAACCATTGTGGAGAAAAAGTAGAGGTACGAGAGAGAGAGAGAGAGGAGTGGGTTTAATAAATTGATGATGTGGCATGCTAACAGCTCCCTTTTGGGTACAACCATTGCGGACACCCTTAAATATATAGCCATGAGAAGGCTAGAAATCACCACGTGGACACCCCAAGGTCTTTCCTTATTAGATATATATACTATGTATTCAAAGTGTTGAATTTGGAGTTTTTTTATATGGTACGTTTTTATTCAAGATTTTAATGTAGGGAAGACTATAGGATATGCCATGTGGCGCTATGAGAAAGCTAAAATCGTCACTTGGACACCCCAAGATCTTCCCTTATTAGATATACTATTACTATGTATTCAAAGCATTAAATTTGGAGTTTTTTTATATGGTACATTTTTTTATTCGAGATTTTAATGAGGGAAGACTATGGTTTGCAAAAAATAAAATAAAATGAGGGAAGACTATGGGGATGTGTCATGTCGCACCATAAGAACGCTAGAAATCGCCTCTTGGACCCAATACCTGAACCAGGCCCAAATAACAGTCTGGCACGCCTAAACAAATCTGCGGAATAATCATTCTAACAAGATATATGATAATATGAGTGTAAAAGTTAATCATAATAAAATCATATAATCTTGTATATAATAATAAGATCTATCATCTTAAATATTTAAAAGTCTCATACAACTTCATAATAATAATAATAAGGTTCAAAACTACCCATTACTAATTCTCAAGCTATAATCCACGTACGAGGTTTACAAAACGATTAATAATAATGATAGACTAGTATTATATGAGTCTCACATATGAAGGCACTTCAAAATAAATCATTTCCCTTGCCTTTCTTGTCTATCACGCTGGTAGAGAGACCTATGGGGTAGAGTGGGGTGAGCTAAAGAACCAACGATGCTCAATAAGAGGAAAGACTCACTCAAACATTAAATATGCAAGTACCACCTAGTACTCATTCACATTCTACATGACATCCAATCCATACGCATAACACGACATGTAATAACCGAATACATGTAAATCATAACAAAATTATAAGCATATTAATTGAACACATAATTCGATACAATTAAAGATATGGTTCATGCTCATCGCAGTTATGAAAAATGGAATTATATTCTAAGAAGAAACGTTTAAATATTATTTCCATATCTAATTTAGATATTCAATAATTCTATGTATCAATATTTCAAATCGTATTCCAATCACCATACTAAACATAAAAGCCTAACAGTTTTACAACACATTTGATAAACATTCATTTATGTCATGCATAATAATATTCATCACTTTTCATTTATAAATTTACACATGACATACAAATAAAGTCAAATGATAGATTAAATAAAATGCGATAGATATAAATATTAATATAAGTCGTTGTTCCATTCAATGCGAACTAGATATTGGTAAGGATCCGGTGACTGAATCATCTATTTTCGAATTGGTACAATAATCAGTGGAAACGCAATGGCCGTTACGCCCTCTAGATAATCGCACCAAAACAAAGATAGATTCCTCTAAGCCGTCACCGCTACACGTCTCAAAGAATCATCAAGTAGCAAAGGATGGAACTCCAAACCTTTACACTCGAATAATTCACCTTATGCATTCAATTAGTTAAGCAAACCTTCGGTGGTTAACTACCACACACTCTGGGGCGTCCAAGATATAGACCACTTGCAAATTTGGCCCGCGGTGGAACTCCACACACTCTGGGGCACCGAATAACATAAAAGGCAAAACAATTTATTCACAATTCCATAGATAATAGAGATCCAAACCAATATTACGACGCAACCCATTCCCAAGTCGTTACATTCAAAACATGCATTCCTAGTTATCTAATAATCAAGCCATATTTAATGCATGAGCGAAGCTCCCCACTTACCTTAAACTCGTCGCGAATCCTAGTATTGATCCTTTCGCATTAGGGCTCGATTTGAATGTTCAATCCGAACTTCTTTGATCTCTTTGACTTCTCAAAACTCATTCTCACCATTCCAAGCTGTCCTCCCTTAATCTCCTATCTTTTTCCAAATAGTGTAGATCAACAAGTGGTGGCTAGGTTTACTTAACTTCTCCTTTTATAGGCTAGGGTTAGGTTAGGTTACATACATCCTTTGTATTAAAGACTAAAGTGCCTTCCTACTTGGGCCTTAAGTCTAACTCCCTATTTAATATATTTTAGGCCGTTTTCATTAATTTATCTTAATGAGCATTTTGACCAAGAACGTTCCCACAAATCTTTCCATAATTAATAGGATCTCATAAATTTGGAAATCTTACTCCTTTTGACTAGGAAAGTTTTCACAAATCTTTCCTTAATTAATAGGATCTATTAAATTTGGAAATCTTGCCCCTTTTTTTTATAACTTTCTTCGTGTTTAAGAAACGTTTTTCAAATCTTTATTTTCTTGTGAGTTTCCTTAATAAGAACGGGCATATATTCTTATATCTCTTCAAACCGCATAAAATGTGCATCTCGAGGTGTAGGATATTCTACTGTATCACTAATAATCCAATCCAAAGAAATCTAACACACATTTAGTAGTTAAATTACTAAATTGCCCCTAAATCGGATCGGGGAAGATTCAGGTCGTTACAACATCCCCAATTTTAAGAACTTTCGTCCTCGAAAGTAAAAATATTTACATTAGCAGCTTTGGTGTGTCCGTCCGTAATGATTTATTTTACCACCCATCCTTTAGTTGGTGCATTTTTGCCTGCGTATTCAGCCTGTACCCGACATGAAATAAAGTTTTACTCATGACTTTAATATATCTCATTATTTTTATTTTCGTTTTACAAACTAAAATTCATAAAGGCTACCTCGTATAGGTCATCAATAGAGCTATCATACTTAGCTACATGCCAATTTCTCTTATAGTTACGCATTTTTGGGGTATTCCCTTGTGATCTCCACCGAAGTCGCAAGGTTCACTCGAGTCGTCCAAACGAAAGAACAATATTAAGATGTGATATGGTGTCTATCTGTGTTGAAAAGAGGTATATCTCTGCCCATCTGGCAATAAAACCATACCACCACCTGGTAGTAGGAACATGGATAGCTATCTGCTATAATATGAACACTAGTACACCATCTCTGTCAACATCTTGGTTATATATATCAAAGAACGACTCATCATATCCTTGCGACTTATCTGTGAAGGTTACAATTAGGCAGACACAGTATTCCTTTACGGAATAATACCTTAATATTATTGTCATCATACATTTATTGACATTCATTATTGTAGGTTATGAATTTAAGTCAACTCTTGACTAACGGTCCACCTCGTAACTCCTCTGTCACCTTTGATTGTTAACTTATGTACTAAGTTTCCACCTTTATAATTTTGTGAAGTATTCATTATCCTCGTTGTCCCTAAGCGAATTTCGGTACTCATTTGTATGCACTTATTACTTTGTCATCTTTATTTCACAGCAAGGTCTTTTATTGCAATAACTCAAATTTTCGAAAACTTTTCGCATTGTGTCCTCGTATCGATTAACTCTCATGATCATGGGTGAGCATTTTAAATTTCTCTTGGCCTAGTCAAGTTCACATTTAGTTCACTAATGCCTCTTGTCATTCTTTTGAGCTACCTTTTAGCTCTCATTGCTTGGTTAGAATTTCTCTCACTGAGAACCAAGGTTGATTTAGCTTTCATGCTTTAATTTTAACTTCCACGTCGTTTTCTGAGAGTATTCAACTCATATCACCGGTATTGTCATTAAGAACTCATATCTCAATACGACTCATTCATTTCAAATTTATTATTCACCCTCTATCTCTCAATTCATTACTCGTATGCGTTAATACTATCGCAGGTTTATTTGTATGTCGAGTACTCCATAAGTAAAGTACACGATGGGTACTTAGTACTTAGGCAAACATTATTGCATGTCATTCAGTTTAAAACTATGGTTCAATTCAAGGGTACCTAAACTCACTTTTATACATGCTTCGAGAGTTATCTGCAATGTTTAGCTTATGGTTTCCTTGCTTCACATCCAACACGAAGTCATTCATAATGTTCTTCTTTTCTCTAAATTCAGTAATTCTTGAAAGTGAGAATATTAGACTGATTCCTCACAAATAATTCAAAGAGATCTCATCTGTGGAATTCTTTTTCAAACTTCTCTTATCAGCATAATTCTCAAGTTTAACTCACTAACACTAATGTTTACGGTCTCAATTTTTTTTTTTTTTGATTTTTATTATATATTGCCAATATCATTTACCCAATGATCTTTCTTTTAATGTAGATCAAACTCATGGTCATGATTCATCACATCTTTCCATACTTAGGCAAACCTTTATGCCGTATAAGTTTCTCATGCTTTTGTCCCTAGTTAAGGTGTCGGCCTTAAATGTTCGTACATTATCTCCTCATGTTGATATCTTCAACAATTGATCATTTGCAAAACTATTGCTTACCCATCTGGGTTATATTTCAAGTTATCTTACATCATTACATTAGGGCTGTCACTTTTAGACTTATTATAATCTATTCGGCTTCCAAGTATAAACCACACATTTTGTTTAACAGTTATTAATGGTGTTAAGTTTAAGAAATTTTTATCTTTACTCATATATTCATGTTCCATTGCTAGTTTAGGGTATTTTCTCACCATCTCTAATTATTATTTCATACGTATTGCACAGTATAAATCTTATTGGAGTTCGATCATAACTTAAGATCCCTACTTTTAATAGTCGACCTATCACTGATAAGATATTTCATCTTTCCTTTCAACCATTTAGTTTGGTAGTTCAAGTTTTTTTTTTGTAATGTTTTACTTTTATTATGAGATCATAAGTTACATCCCACAAGTGATCAACATGATTCTTAGCGACGTCACTATTTTGATTAGAAATTTTCATTCTTGGACAGGGTACTATTTCAGTACATGTTGTCTCTCTTGAGTTCGCAATTCTTCTCATCACGAAATTACTTATTCGTTTTTCCATGGGTCGATCCTATTCTAGGATCTCCAATTTTAAGAACCAAGTCATTATTGACTAAGGTTATGTGACAATCATTTGCCTCGATTACTTTTCAAC
Source organism: Stephania japonica (assembly GCA_039657345.1). Classification (NCBI taxonomy): domain Eukaryota; kingdom Viridiplantae; phylum Streptophyta; class Magnoliopsida; order Ranunculales; family Menispermaceae; genus Stephania; species Stephania japonica. The sequence continues at coordinate 43,860,073 of CM077559.1, forward strand.
GCCATTTTTCATTCAACAATCCCCTACCAATCAAGTTAGGTTTCATTTTGACTCAAAAGCTATGAGTCCACACGACAAATCATATCAGAAATATTCTTTTCATTGGTGTACCCCCGATTTTAATGATTCACTTATCATTGAGTTCATTATAATATCATTAATTGCACCATACACTCTTTACAGCCTACTAATATAACTCATACATACTGTTTAGTTTGGGGTTTCCCTTAATTATTCAGTCAGGTTACTGCTATCGCGTACTCTCCATTCATTTTGAACACAATTTTTCAATTCCTGGTATCCTCAAATTTTTATGAATCAACTCTCTTCTAATTATGTTAGAATAATTTCTTTGTTGCAGTGGTTACCTTTGATTTATATCATTTTAACCTCAGATCTTGAGTCTTTACAACATCTACAAATTTTCTACTTGGCAACACAATCTTCACACAAGACTATTTCACCGAAATAGTCTTTGACTTTGGATCCTCAATTTTAGTAACTCATCCATCTTTGAGTGTACTAATCTGACATTTTGTATTCACTAGATTTTCTCATTGAGTAATTTTCAATATATTATTTAATTTCTCATTCGCCATCTCGTACATTATGCACTTACGCTTCGAGCTAACTCTCAGTTTGGGTCATCTTATTTAGTATTCAACCTATCGATAACTAGCTTAGCTTTATTTTTCTTTTACACAAGTTCAATCGAAACTTGAATGTCATAAATCAATCAATCGAGAAGTTAAACCTGAATCAAAACCCATTTCCAAGTATTGAGTTTCCATTTTTCAAGCTAAATCAAGCTTTTTTTATATATGTATATATATGTATCTATTTTTGAACACCAAGGAAAATAAACTATTTCCTTTTTGTACTTGTTCACTTTTTTTAAAATTTTGTAAAGACACGTTAAATCCTTCCATGAAAACTTCAATAAAGTGCGGCAAACATCAACTCTAAAACAATACAAAAATCATGGTCCAATATAGTCGAAAAATCATTTTTCGATAAAAAAATAGATCACCTGAAACAACATAATTCGATCTATAGCAATAACCTTCAAATCGAATTTATAGACCAATGATTCACACTCTTAATCGAGCATTAGAGGTTTTTAGAGTATACTTGACGTCTATATCTTGAATTAAGTTCGGCCTCCTGGCCAGACTAACTTGCTTATCATTGTTTGAAACCAAAGATGCATTTGCATCCTTACTAGGATCATTAACTTCCGTTTTCAACAAGATATCGTTAATTTTAATCATCCTAATAGAGTTTTCGACGTCAGAGTTACTTCTCTGAAATGTAACCGCGTCACAATTCCATCTTGCGTATTTAGCGTGGCATCTCATTGTCCTTTCAAGTCTATCAATTCTTGCTTATGTCTTTATTTGCCACTCTATCGTTAAGTATAGGCGCATCTCGCCATACAATTTCCAATCTAAGTTTAGTCGTTCTATCAGAACCATTCTCGCAGCAATCGTTGAGGACTTCCTTACAACACATGTGGAATCTTCTGAGAACTTCCCTTCGATTTTCTTATGTCGTTAATTGTCATTTCCAACTCGTGGAATCAAGGTTTCACGTCTTAAGGAAAGACATTTACCTATATATCTAACGATATATTTATATATACAAAGTAGCAAATAATCATCACATTAAATCTTTATCAAGTTTCTTTTGTCCCATCCCATCCTAAGATTTATCATTATTGCGTGTTAAGTCGACTTTGAACCAATGTCCCATACCACTGATTTGTTCGACTTAACTTGACCTTTAAACTTAAAGGCTCTACATCTTAGGTATCTCTAACCTAACGTTTCCCTAGGTTCTAATCCCTAGGCTCTGATACCAACTGTGACGACCCGCCCCCGACCTAGGGTCAGTCGCCCGCCCAGACCGCCACTTGGACCCAATACCTGAACCAAGCCCAAATAACAGTCTGGCACGCCTAAACAAATCTGCGGAATAATCATTCTAACAAGATATATGATAATATGAGTGTAAAAGTTAATCATAATAAAATCATATAATCCTGTATATAATAATAAGATCTATCATCTTAAATATTTAAAAGTCTCATACAACTTCATAATAATAATAATAAGGTTCAAAACTACCCATTACTAATTCTCAAGCTATAATCCACGTACGAGGTTTACAAAACGATTAATAATAATGATAGACTAGTATTATATGAGTCTCACATATGAAGGCACTTCAAAATAAATCCTTTCCCTTGCCTTTCTTGTCTATCACGCTGGTAGAGGGACCTGTGGGGTAGAGTGGGGTGAGCTAAAGAACCAACGATGCTCAATAAGAGGAAAGACTCACTCAAACATTAAATATGCAAGTACTACCTAGTACTCATTCACATTCTACATGACATCCAATCCATACGCATAACACAACATGTAATAACCGAATACATGTAAATCATAACAAAATTATAAGCATATTAATTGAACACATAATTCGATACAATAAAAGATATGGTTCATGCTCATCGCAGTTATGAAAAATGGAATTATATTCTAAGAAGAAACGTTTAAATATTATTTCCATATCTAATTTAGATATTCAATAATTCTATGTATCAATATTTCAAATCGTATTATCCAATCACCATACTAAACATAAAAGCCTAACAGCTTTACAACACATTTGATAAACATTCATTTATGTCATGCATAATAATATTCATCACTTTTCATTTATAAATTTACACATGACATACAAATAAAGTCAAATGATAGATTAAATAAAATGCGATAGATATAAATATTAATATAAGCCGTTGTTCCATTCAATGCGAACTAGATATTGGTAAGGATCCGGTGACCGAATCATCTATTTTCGAATTGGTACAATAATCAGTGGAAACGCAATGGCCGTTACGCCCTCTAGATAATCGCACCAAAACAAAGATAGATTCTTCCAAGCCGTCACCGCTACACGTCTCAAAGAATCATCAAGTAGCAAAAGATGGAACTCCAAACCCTTACACTCGAATAATTCACCTTATGCATTCAATTAGTCAAGCAAACCCTCGGTGGTTAACTACCACACACTCTGGGGCGTCCAAGATATAGACCACTTGCAAATTTGGCCCGCGGTGGAACTCCACACACTCACAGGGCACCGAATAACATAAAAGGCAAAACAATGTATTCACAATTCCATAGATAATAGAGATCCAAACCAATATCACGACGCAACCCATTCCCAAGTCGTTACATTCAAAACATGCATTCCTAGTTATCTAATAATCAAGCCATATTTAATGCATGTCTCCCCACTTACCTTAAACTCGCCGCGAATCCTAGTATTGATCCTTTTGCATTAGGGCTCGATTTGAATGTTCAATCCGAACTTCTTTGATCTCTTTGACTTCTCAAAACTCATTCTCACCATTCCAAGCTGTCCTCCCTTAATCTCCTATCTTTTTCCAAATAGTGTAGATCAACAAGTGGTGGCTAGGTTTACTTAACTTCTCCTTTTATAGGCTAGGGTTAGGTTAGGTTACATACATCCTTTGTATTAAAGACTAAAGTGCCCTCCTACTTGGGCCTTAAGTCTAACTCCCTATTTAATATATTTTAGGCCGTTTTCATTAATTTATCTTAATGAGCATTTTGACCAAGAACGTTCCCACAAATCTTTCCATAATTAATAGGATCTCATAAATTTGGAAATCTTACTCCTTTTGACTAGGAAAGTTTCCACAAATCTTTCCTTAATTAATAGGATCTATTAAATTTGGAAATCTTGCCCCTTTTTTATAACTTTCTTCGTGTTTAAGAAACGTTTTTCAAATCTTTATTTTCTTGTGAGTTTCCTTAATAAGAACGGGCATATATTCTGATATCTCTTCAAACTGCGTAAAATGTGCATCTTGAGGTGTAGGATATTCCACTGTATCACTAATAATCCAATCCAAAGAAATCCAACACACATTTAGTATTTAAATTACTAAATTGCCCCTAAATCGGATCGGGGAAGATTAAGGTCGTCACAATTACTATGTATTCAAAGTGGTGAATTTGGAGTTTTTATATGGTACGTTTTTTATTCGAGATTTTAATGAGGGAAGACTATAGGGATGTGTCACGTGACGCCATATGAAGGCTAGAAATCGCCACGTGGACACCCCTAGGTCTTTCCTTATTAGATATATAGATTACTATTGCTATGTATTCAAAGTGTTGAATTTGGAGTTTTTTTTATATATAATACGTTTTTATTCGAGATTTTAATGAGGGAAGACTATGGGGATGTGTCACGTGACGCCATATGAAGGCTAGAAATCGCTACGTGAACGCCCTAAGGTCTTTCCTAACTAGATACTAATCAATCGGCATGTGCTCAGCACGTGATGTAGAGAAAAACCAAGTAATTTTGTTGTCTTTTTCACCTAATTGTTTGGTTAAAAAAGTTAAGGCTATTTAATTTGAATTGACAGTTTTAATTGAAAGAATTTGAAATCGACTTTAATTGGAGAGATAGAGAAAAGTCGATTGAAATAAGAAAAAGTTAGATAATAAACTTCCATTTTGAAATCTAATTAAAAGCAATTTTAATTAGTTTCCCAAGATACTATCATTATTTACTTTTTAAAGTTGTCCCGAGCCAATAGAAAATATGCAGTTAAGGGCAATGTTGGAATTATGTTAAATTTTTTATTAATAGGATTTTAAGGAGGATTGGCATTATATATAGTATAGATATAGATATAGATATAGATAGATAATGTCAATCTTCCTTAAAATAATGCCAATCTTCCTTAAAATGGTTTTAAGGAGGATTGGCATTATATCTATCTATATCTATATCTATACTATATATAATGTCAATCCTCCTTAAAATCTTATTAATAAAAAATTTAACATAATTCCAACATTTTCCTTAACTGCATTTTTTCTATTGGCTCGGGACAACTTTAAAAAGTAAATAATGAGAGTATCTTTGGAAACTAATTAAACATATTTTTAATTAGTTTTCAAAATAAAAGTTTATCATAATTTTCTATCTCTCTTCCTCTTACTCTCCCTATCCCTCTCCCTCTCTCTCTCTCTCCAATTAAAGCGAGATTCAAATCATTCCAATAAAAATTGCTTATTCAAATTAAATAGCCTAATTGACAAAATTCCCCTCTAACGCTTCTCATTGCATCACGTGCAACCAACAAGTAGATTTTAATGAGGGAAGACTATGAAATGTACTACGTGGTGCTATGAGAAGGCTAAAAATCATCACATGGACACCCCAAGGTCTTCCCTTATTAAATATTACTATTACTATGTATTTAAAACCCTAAACTTTTTCTTGATTCACTTTTGTAGTTTTTGCTCTTGAACCACTGCCGATCATCTTTTCGATTGGCGGTGGTTCCAATCAAATCCCTTTTGTACTTTGTTCATACAATAAATAACATATCTAATCAAATTTGTGGAGATTGATCCATCCTTGCTATGGTGCATCTTCATCAACGGTATTGCGTTGATTTATGCAGGGCGTTGGATTGATCTTGTCGTTAGTTTTATTTTATAGTTAGTTTTCTTCCCAAGTTGGAAGTCTTTGAATTTTTGTTTTTGATATCTAATTGGAAGTTTTTGAATTGTCTTCTCCTTATTAGAAAGTTTAATTTTGTCTTCTCCTTATTGGGAAGTTTTGTTATTCATTTTATGGTTCTAATAGTTTTATGTATTGTCATGAGTTTCGACATTGTACATAATAGTCTCTAATTGTCAAACTGTTTCAATTACCCATTTACAGCCAAATTAATGGTAGTTTGTTTGCACAAATAGGATTAGCGAATCAATGTACTTGATTCTATATCTGGTCCTATATTAAGCCATGAATGATTAATGGAATTTTTTATTTCTCTTAAAAAAAAGCGTTGAATTTGGAGTTTTTTATATGGTACATTTTTTTATTCGGGATTTTAATGAGGGAAGGTTATGGGATGTGCCACACGGCGCCATAAGAAGGCTAGAAATCGCCACGTGAACTCCCCAAGGTCTTCCCTTAGTCTTTACTGTCTCACCTAAGATGCTTTGACGATAAAATTGAGTTTGATTAGTTCCTTTTATCTCTATTTTCCTTTCATTGTATAGTTTGTTTAACATAATTTGCATCTAAATGAAGTAATTAAATTTTGGATGAAATCCTAAAAAAAAGGAAGTTGTATTGAATGGTTTCTTGAAAGGATAAGTTGTTTTGTGAAGCTTGACATAAGACAAATATATTTTATGCTTGGGGTTAATTTCATTGATGGTCATTGAACTTTATAGATTGTAATACTTTGGTCACAAAACTCACTTTTCTATCAAATAAAGGGTAAAATACGAAATGCCCATTGAGGTTTGATGTATTATGCATTATAGTCCTTGAGTTTTAAAAAATATGCACTTTAGTCCCTCTAACAAACTTTTGTCTAAACCATGGTTAAGTTAATGTAAGAAAACTAAAATGTCCCTACAAAAGACAAATAACATAAAGAACATAAAGAACTCATTGGCTCATGATATGGTAAGGAATTCGCGAAGTTATGTTGGTACTAATTGTTGGAGTGTGACACCGGTTGATGTATAAGTAATTTCATATTTGTAACCTGTGTTGAGCTTCAATAAAATTATGATTGAAATCAAAAAAAAAAAAATATAAAGAACTAAACCTAACATTTCAATTCGCACATAAACTTTTTAAATGTAAACATATATAACTATTTGATAGCCTAATAGGCAAATATTCCCTAATGTTTCAAGGTTTTTGCAAAAATATCCTAACGTTTTAATTTTGACAAAAATATCCTAACCTTTTGATTTCATGAAATTGTATCCTTGCTTGTAATTATTATGTATCAAACCACATTTTAAGTGATGAATGATCACTATATTACATATCCATTGCATTATATGAAATAATATTTCTAAATGTGTGTATAATTTTTTATATTTTTAAGTGTAATCTACTCAAATAATTTGAAGTGAGGATACAATATACAAGAAAACAAAAGTTTAAGATATATTTGCCAAAATTAAAATCTTATGATATTTTTGTAAAAACCTTAAAACGTTAGGATATATTTGCTTATTAGGCCTTATTTGATAAAACTTTTTGGGTTGAATTTACACATATTCTTATTATTTAATTAATTAACAACTATTTTTAGTGTTTACCACTTTATAGCCTCTAATAACACTTTGTGTGTTCTTTATAAATATTTTCTTTTTTGAGGAAAGTTCTTGACAATTTTTTTTTTTACAAATTACATAGAAGGATATATATATATATATACTTTTTTGCATACACAAGTTTTCTTACATATATTTTTTTATTAGTGTTAATCTTGGGGATTAACGGGGTTAACTCAGGCGTTACGTGGACAGCTGGGCTAACTAGGATAAGAGTACCCAGGTTATTTATGGTATTTGTGTATGTCGCACGCCTAATAATGCGGTCTTGAGGTTTATTATTTATTATATATAACATCGCATGTGTGTACATTATTGTCGGGCAAGGTAGTGAGTCGGGTATTTAACTGAAGTGTGTGTCGATGCGGGTATCGGTTAAGTGTTACTCAGGGTTACTAGACTAGGCTAGGAAGGTTAATTAGGGAAATTAAACCATAGCCTAAGTTAGAGGAATTAATTATGTTGGTAAAGTAGAGATACGATGAGCCTTGGGTTACGTGTTGGGTACTGGGTGTCGGGTAGTCGAGCTACTGGGCACTGGCTGCCAGGTAGTTGAGGGTTAGTAAGAACACTGTTGGGCTAATTGGGTGATTAAAGTTTGATCATGGGTATTAATGTAACTAATGTATAGTTGAATCAATCGAATTAAATAAAGTCCTATAGTTGATAGGAAAAATAGGAACCAGGATATGTATATAGAGATATGAGTTGTGGAGATCACAAAGGTAATTGTGTTTCTACTTTGTGTCACACAAGAAGCTGGACCAATGTAATGATAACCTTAGGTTTATTCTCGAGATTCGCATTACACAGTTGATGAAATGCAATATATAAATATGAGAGTTCTGATGAGAAAAATCAAACATGCAAATGTTGAGGAAAAGATACAGAGCTGGCCTAGGGGATCTAGAAGGATTGAAATATAGAGTTTACAGTGAAATTGAGGAAACAAGGAGCTGGACTCTCAAACAAGGTAATTGGTTAGTTTGTGATGAATTTCCATTAAAATGGGATTTTGTGTAAAAATAGAATTTCTGGGTTTAGATTCACTGATTTTGATGATTCTAATGTGAAATTGATGTTGGTTTGTTGTATAATTGAGTTTTAAATCGGACTTGTTAAATGAATTTCAGGTAGTTTGAGTAAAAGTGGGTATTTGTAATTTTTGGATTTGGTGAAAAATCAAATTAAATTGGGTGTTTTGGAGGTGGTTGTGAGGTTGAAAATGAGTTGGGAGAGGAGAAAAGAGAAAAGAAAAAAAATGAAAGACAATTTCGTCACTGGGAGGAATAAGGGACACATGTGTTGCGTGCGTGCATCGGGTATTTTTGGTACCCCGATATAACTCGAAAAATGTACCACAACTGAAAATTAGAATTTTGATATAATATTATAAATCAATTAAAATAATATCAAATGGACTTCAGGGACTAAGAGGACCATAGCTCGGGTATTGGGGAGCTGGGGGAGTCAGATTTGTGGATCCGAGAAGCTTAGAGTGCGTATTTTAAGTGTGTAAAACCATTGAGAAAGCCTCACTTTAATTCATGGCGTATTTTATCGAACTTAATATCATTATGAGGAGACTGCTGGTGGTCATGCATGGTTTTTCATCTTGGTTGTGGCTACACGCTTGAGTATGGACTAGCTTAGCGACAGTGATCATGTTGATGGGAGTAGAATATATCTACAACTGTCATGAGGGATTAAGACTCTTGGTTTGAAATAGCACCTATTAAGGGGTAAGCCTGGTTACCGAGTTGAGGTGTAGTCAGTGTAAGCCTGTTTATTAGCATTGAGTTATTCTGGAATCCTAGTTTATTATCATACGACTGGCGTAAGTCAGGGTTTCTCGTGGTTAAGTGAGTGGTAGTTTATTTACTTATGATTAATCGTTCAAGCCCATTTATTTATTTATTTATTTTATAGTCTTGATGTAATTTTGTAATGATTATATCTGTGGTGTATATTTGGTGTGATCATGTCGCCTGTCTGCCATGGGAATGTGATTGTCTATTGTCAGAGGTCATATTCACATCTCTCATAGAATTATCGATGTTTTGTGTTTGGTGACTGAGCGCAGATCCTAGTATGAGCAAGAACAAGGGTAAAGATGTATTAGGCGACAACCTGTGAGACAGTTGCTGTTGTTGGCTCGTGTTTTGCTATTTAGTAGGTATATGTTTACTTTTTGTTAGGTTTTGGGAACTATAAAACACAGATTACATGTATATGGATATATGTTTATATATTCCGTAACAGCCTCGAATTCGGAGGTCGTTCCATGACCCATGCCTTTTGCTTGCAAGCCCAGTAGTGTCTGCCACATCACCGGGCACATCATCACCTTCTGCCACGTCCGCAACTCTGTGAAGTGACACTCTGTTTAGTCTAACTAATCCTACTATATTAAATTATTTACTTTTGTAGACAAAATATTTGCCAACTACGACACAGAGAATAAAATGTATGAAAAATAATTATAGTTGGAGAACATACAACACAAGACACTTGGAAACAAAATATGTTTGTAGATAAGTTATCATAGAAACAATACAATATTTTATCAACAATAGAAATTTGAAACAAGATCCCACCTTTTAACTCCTTCCATTGACTTTGACGGACAAAAGCTTGAGATCTTTTCCATCTAGTATATGAGGGTTGGAGATGCGTAACATCAAACAGAAGTTAGCACAATTCCTCTACTGATCAATTCAGATACAATGATGTACACACATAAACTAGTTAACAAAATGAAGGTACAGATAACCCAAATGGAAATTTGAAAGAAATACAGAGACTTGCAAACCAAATAGGAATATATAGCATTCAACATGGATACTTTAATAAAATCAAGTAAATATAAATTAAGGGGACATAGATTGAAGAACAAATTAGAAAATCAAGTAAAGGCTAACTCAGTGAGAAGTGGGAAGAAACTCATTCATTCGGGCAGTTGAAGAGTCAAGTGACCATATCATTAATTTCCATGGGCTAGAAAGCAACAAAATAGCATATGAAATAAATTAAAAAAATCGAAATTAAAGATCATAGCAAGATGACAGTTCCTGCAAGTGTTAAAAGACAACTGGGTTGGGAATATAACAACATATTAATAATTTAATATGTACAAAATACAAAAATATAAGAGACCACAAAAGTTATAGTGCATTTCACATGGATTCTTCAAAAAGCACATGAATCATCCAATAAAAAAAATCATATCATATATTTAGTTGGTTGATTTTATAGAAATGTGATTAGGTTAGGTAGGTACCAATTTGTTGTGTTAGCTTGAACAAGGTTCTTATTAGTATCCTACTAAATTTGTACGTTTCCATGATAACAAATTCGGCACGATCCTACCAAGTCCAGTGAACAGTGCCTAAGTCACAAAATGAGAAAGAAAACATAAGCAAATTTAGAATTAAATTTTGTAAATTAGGATATGCTTTTCTGCCCATTTCAAGTCCAGATTTCATGTCATTTTTGAAGAGCTCACTATGCAACTTTAACACTAATTTAAGCACTTAAAACTGCAAACTTAATGTAATGTGTAATAATTAAGTAAAACACATTGCTATAATACAGTTAGAGAATAAATCTATGTCTAGCACTTCTGTCCCAATATGTCTGCTCTAAAGCAAACACATTGCTTTTATACCATGGAGAGATCCTAAGAGACCTAGTGACTTCAGATTGAGACCAGCACAAGAACAAGTTGTGTCACTTGTAGTCAATCTGGAATTTGTCACTCATTATTTCGACTCCAACTTCAACTCATGATTTGTACCAATTATCAAGCCAACTAAACAAAGATCCAAATGAAGACGAAAAGCACAAGAACACAATATGACACAACACAAAGTAATAAAGAAACTAAAACTGAAATTGATCAAGCAAATCAAAACCCTAGAACACCAAACAGAACAACATGATCATGAAATGAAAACCAAAAAAATCTAACCTATCTGGATGTTATAATCCGTAAGAGCAGGATCGTCTTCGAGTTGCTTCCCGACGAAAATTAACATCTGCTGGTCAGGTGGAATCCCTAAAATCAAATCAAACAAAGAGAACACAATTAGAACCCCAGAAGAGCATAATCGATTAAAGAGTCCAAGACCTCCAAAACATGCCCTAGCTTCAAACAGTCAAATGTGCTCAACCAAGTATTTGTGAGTGGAAATTATCAAACACCTAGGGTTTCGAATCTCGTTTTTCATCTCCATTAATGGTTGTGCACTCTCTCAAATAGAGAATGTCGAGGTTGAAAGCAGAGAATAAGTTCGAGAGATCTGATTGAGAGGGTAAACGTCAATCGAACCTGAAAATCAGAGCATTTGAAGAAGTTCGATAGATCTGATCAAGAAGTAGTTTGACAAAATCGAATTGAATTGGGAATGGAACCCCTAGTGGGATCGTTCGTCGATGAAGGTCTTCAATTCCTTCCATTGAAGAGCTCTAATACACTGATTGATCGACTCCTATATATGTCTTCCATTGCAACCGTTGAAAACTCTAGCAGTCTCGAACTCGTTAATTCCTAGGGTTTTGATCGAGACTGGGGAGATTTGTCCAGAGATGATTGAGAGAAAAAACCATAGCTAGGGTTTTAATTCAGACTTGGAGATTTGTGAGAGATGATTGAGAGCGAACTCTAGCTAGGGTTTTGAGGGATAGGAGATTATGGGTTTTGACAGATTGAGAGCTCAAACTCTCAGCTGCTAGGTTTTTCTTTTTGAAGGCGAGAGTGAGATACGAAGTTCGAACACGCGTTTTAATGGTTCATAACGGTGATCGTTATCTTAAAATAAACATAACATTTTTAATGACGGAGAATCCAAACCATCATTGATTGTTCTATTATTAAATTATACTAATCTTGTAATGCTCAAGTGACTGCTTATTGAAAAATAAATTTCACATGTTACGGAGGAGACATTACAACGAATAAAAAAACTATAGATACACACCAAGATGTCCAAGGGCGTGGTGGATCAACCACATGCCCCACTAACTCACCAAAGCTCTGATACCAAAAGAAAAAAAGATGAGGAGAAGAATGAGTTTTATTGGTCTTTCTTTTGTTACTTTTCAAAACATAAACTACATATTATCATAAACTACACATTATATAGGCTACTCATTATGCATATGTTGTTATATAACCGTTATATAGGCGTTACAAAACTTTTAGGAAACAACAACTAAATAAAGGAAAAGCTTCATAAAACTATATTCTTGGCATTTACTCAACAACTAATTGATCGTCAATTAGTCGAGTTTCCTTATTTGTTGAACTTCCTGTAAGCAAGGACCTTGGCGACCTTTGTCACTTCTTGATTGTAGATTGTTAACAGCAAGAGTTCGTTTCAGGAACCTTTTTGTGTTATGAACTTTAAGAGTAGAATATGCCTCAGATGTAGAAATTCAGCATTCTAATATGTTAGCCACTTCAACAAAAGTTAGGGCCTTACAGTGTATAAAAACCATCAAGAGAATTACATGCAAAAGCCATTTTCTTCAACAAAAAGTCGAGGTCTAACTTTTAAACCTATGCTTATATGGCAACATATTGCAATCCTTAATGAAAGCCACATTCAACATCAGGACCAATCTCATAAAAATCTTGTACACAAACACCATTCACAAAGTTTAACAACTCTTTGAATCAACCAAGCAATTGGAGTTGTGAAGTTAAAAAATACCCCATGGAGATTAAAAAAATACTAGCAATTCCATATAAAGGTGTAGTTCAAGCCACATTATTTGGCCTTGCAACCCCGAAAGAAAATGCATTAATATTGAACCAGAGACGAAAACAAGAAGAGAAACTAAAAGTCTCAAACATAATTTTTAATTTTCTAACAAGAAAATACCAATGAACTTAGATGAATAATGAATAACATATTGTAGACCATAATAGGACAAAAACAAAAATACCAAGTGAACACATCCCATCTCATCTAAGCTTGGTCGTGTCATCTTCAGGTGCCCCGGCCTGGTTCTCCTCGGACAATGGCCTCTGCTGCCGTCGATTCTCCTCGTAAGATATAAATGGCGATATCTAGTTCTCCTCAGATAATGGCCTCTGCTACCGCCGATTCTCCTTGTAAGATATCAGTGGTGATCTCTACATCAGAAACTTTGGTCAACCTCAGTGTTTCTTGGTCATTGTTTTCAAATACTGCATCGTAGTAGTGACACTGATACCTTCTTGAGCAAACCAAAAAGTGGATAAAATTAACGACCCAACCCTGCCATAAAGTAGCAAAAGTAATCAATCCTCCCAACATTGATGTTCTTGTCTAACCAATTCGGCACCACACTAACCTTTTTTACAATTCTCACAAGCACTCAGTACAAGATGTTTCCAATAGCCATATTACAAGAACACAGAGTGTTTCCCAAATACTTCAAACGCTTGGGAGACTCTTTGTAGTAAAACTCAATCTACCCTACACCAATAAAGCCCATAGCTAGACCCCCTGAGCAGAAGTGTCGGTAGTTTGGCAGTATAAGCCATTTCATATACATATATAGGTGCATCACTGTATGTGGTAACATGTAAATTTTCTAATAACCACTATAGCAACGGCTAAAATGCACAAAATTGAAAGCACAGCTTCAACTTAGCTAATCAAGGGGAGAACCAGATTTGTAGCCTCTTGGGGGCTGGCGACGTCGATGATGGCGTCGCCGGGAGCTGGGCCCCGGCCATTTCTTTTTTCTTTCTGTTATGTTTTTTGTTGTGTGCAACCTTTCACCCCTTCCTTTCTTTCTCCCCTTTCATATCTCTTTCCCTCCTCACCCGTGACCATGTTAAACTACCCTCTTCACCATCACCTCCCGTTTAGTGGCTCTTCACTCTATTCCTTACTCTTCACCTCCTCCATTTCTCTTTCATCTATTTCCCCTATTTCTTCCCTACTTTTTGGGCAACATTTCAGCTTAGAGTTGGAGTTGTTGCGGGTTCCGGTATGGTCGTCGTCGACGGTCCCTTTTGCTAAGATCTGGTATAGATGAAGGGAAAAGAGGAGTTGGAGTTTAGTGTCTCCGCATCTAGTGAAACAGAGTCGTCGAAGGTCAGCAAACAGTAGATTGTAGCTGACAGTGCAAGGAATTGATCAGAGGCATCGGCTCTTAGCGTTAGTAAACTGCTGGCACATCCAACCATTCTTTCAATCTCTTTTAGGTTGAGGGTCTAGTGTTTTTGTTATTTAGTTAGTTTTGATCCCGTCTATGTGTGGATGTGGTGCGGCTCCGACGATAGTTTCTTTGTAAACTTTCTCCTTGGAGCCAATTGTATTTAGTTGTTTTAGGTTGTTGTCCCTCTTGGAGGGTCGTTGTCCCTGCAGTCTTCCAGTGTTTTACCAGCGTTTGTCTCCATCAATTGTGCCCAAGAGGCCTTTAATGGTGGTTGTCATAAGGCTCCTCTTTGCCTCTGATGTTCTCGTGGAGACCGAACTTCATTATTGTATGATCGATGTAAGGGTTCTCATTCTATCATTAATGAACTATATTGTGCCTTGACAAAAAAAAGACAAGATTGAAAGCACAATGTCGGTGCCTATTCATTGTAGGGGGCGTTATGCCCTCTTCCTTTTTGGTAATCTTTCGAACGACGGGGAAAATGATTCGGTCGTAGATAGGGGTAAATATGATGATGGTATGTGCCGCTCCACACGATCATGGAGCCCAAAAGTAAATAATCTACTTGGAACTTATGGCCAAATGTAGAGTGTGTCCATTTTATTTTATTTTTTTTATCAGAAAGAGATATTTGTATTACTTCACAAAATAGAATGGGAATTTTGTTCCACATTCTGATACAAAAAATATAGCTATAATAAGTATTTATATACAAGTGAATCCCCCAAGACTCAAAGTCGTCTCTCCAAAGCACAAGCCACCACTAACAACAACAACTTGATCCCTCACCGGGGTCCTTTCCCTCTCCGTACTCAGTTACCGAACTTGGGCAGTAACCGACGTAAGAGAGAAAGGCGAGGTTGTTGTCGGTGCCAAGACTTACAGCCCCATCGCATTCCTTAACGTGAACCCAATTATATCATATAGAATCTCAACAGAGATAGATTGCACCTAAGCACAAAAATGAAAGCTTGACACTTACCAAGTGTCCAAATTTGAAATCCCCATCACATGATGTATACTATCTTAGCCTGATCCAGTTACCAACCAAGTCTGACCAACTCCACGCCTTAAACTCTTTAGATCCCAACAAAACTACAGCCACTCTTCTCTTAATATTTTCCCAGATATCCTCCCAATCGCGTGCCTCTCCCCGAAATATTCGATTATTTCTTTCCTCCCATATGACCCACAATAAGGCTAACATACCCGCTCTCCATAAGGTCCCTCTCCTCCCATTTAACGGATGAGCCTCGTTGTCCTTCATTGCATCTTGAACTTGATTATGCATAGGCCCATACCATCCCAGCTCGGTCCTCATCTCAACCCAAACACGCCTTGTGAAAGAACAATGGAGAAAGACGTGATCAATTGTTTTGTTATCCCGTTTACAAAGAATACACCACGCTGGTGAGATGTATAGATACGGGCATCGTTTTTGCAAAACACTCACCACATTAACTTTACCTTTCCATATAAGCCAAGCAAGAACCCGTGATTTCATCGTCGCTGGAGTCTTCCAAATAGTCTTATACACATCACAAGGTCCGTTTGATTCCTCAACACATAAGTTATAGAAACAAGATTTCACAGTAAAATTCTTAGAGGCATCATATTTCCATGTTCTAATGTCATCATGGTGTGGTCTTTGTTGCTTATTTGAAATTAACTCCATGAGAGAGTCTAGTTGTGAGACAAGGCCACTATTGAGCTCCCGACAGAATGGAATGGACCAAGCATGTTGATCTCTAAAAAAGACTTCCACCATAGTGTATCTCCTCCTTGCCAATGCATACAAACCCGGAAACTCATCTCTAAAACACTTCCTACCAACCCAGTGAACGTTCCAAAAACTGATACGATTGCCTTTTCCGAGATCATAAAAAATGCCCTTACAAAAGTCTTGATGAATATCCCTAATGAAACGCCATGGGGATCGGTATGTAGGGTTGAAGTTGTCTTCCGGGTCCCACACATTATTACTCCTACCATATATACTTTTGATAAGTTTTGCCCACATAGTGTGCTCGTCCTTTGAAAGCCGCCACCACCATTTGCAAGGAGCGCTCTATTTCTTTTTGTCAAATTGCCAAAGTCAAGGCCTCCAAGATTCTTAGGAAGGCGAACCTGTGACCATTCCACCAAAGCCCAAGATTTATCCGCATGTATCCTCCGCCATAGAAAGTCTCACATAAATTTCTCCATCCGTCGTTCCACCTCTGCAGGTAAAAAATAAAGCGACAAAAAATAAGTCGGTAGCGCATCCAAAATTGAACAGATTAAGGTAACTCGACCCCCCTTCAATAAATAGCCGCATTTCCATCCGTCAAGGCATTTAGAAATTTTTTGCAAACTGGATCCTAAAAGGTCTTATCATGTGGAGAGCCCCTAGTGGTAGACCAAGGTATTTTAATGGCCACCTGCCCATTTTACACCCAATCACATTAGCTACAGCACCCACTCGTTCTTCCAAAATGTTGATTCCCAAGAGATTGCACTTCTCCAAGTTTAGCTTTAAACCTGAGATAGAACAAAAAGAGTTAACAATGGACATAAGATTCGAAACTGCCCTGTGGGAATTTTTAATGAACATTAACGAATCATCAGCATAAAATAAATGAGTAATGTGAATATCTTCTCTTCCAATCCGGAGACCTTCAACCAGCCCATGATCTCTAGCTTTCTCTATCATCCTTCCCATCACGTCCGCCACCAAAATAAAAAGGAAAGGAGAAAGAGGGTCTCCTTGTCGTAGCCCACGTTTGCCCCGAAATTTCCCTCTTGGTCTGCCATTGATAATAACTGAGTAGTTGGCCGAAGAAATACAACCCTTTATCCATTTACGCCATCTGTCTCCGAACCTTTTCCTTTTCATCACAAAATCCAGAAAGTTTCAATCCACTCTATCATATGCTTTAGCAAAGTCAAGCTTTAACACAAAACCCTTCCTTCCTTTTTTTCTTACGTACTCTACTGTTTCACTTGCAATGAGAACTGAGTCCAACATTTGTCTACCCGGCACAAAAGCATTTTGTTCACTTGCTATTGTGTGAGTCATAGCACCACGAAGTCTGTCGGCCAATACTTTTGCCAACAATTTGTAAAGAGAGGTGAGGAGGCTAATAGGACGAAAGTCTTCAACTCTCCTAGCTTGACTGCCCTTCGGGATGAGGCAAATATAAGTTTCGTTCACCTTTTGATTCACTACACCATTTCGATGGAAGTCTAGGAAGAATTCCATGATGTCTTGCTTCAAAATCTCCCAACACTTTTTAATAAAGGCAAATGTATATCCATCCGGACTGGGTGCCTTATCACCTACATTGTTACAAACACCATTCCATATCTCTGTCTCTGTAAAATGCCTTTCTAAGTTAGTCGCCACCGCACTAGGAATCCCTTGCCATTCAAGACCATCGATCTCCCAAGAGCATTCCATTTCATTTGTGTAAAGGTGCTTAAAAAAATCCACTATATTATTCTTAATTTTCTTGGGTTCTTCTGAGAAGGATCCATCGGCTAATCAAAGCCTTTAAATACAATTCTTATGTTTGTGTGCTCCCAATACTCTATGGAAAAATTTTGTATTTGCATCACCCTCTTTCGCCCATTTTACTTTCAATTTTTAACTAGCCATACGGTTCTCCAAAAGTAATGCTCTATCAAATTCATGCTTTGCAGTTGCTCTTTGTGTACGTTTGTGCGCGTTCCAAACTCCCCCAGTCTCCTCTCTATCAAGTTGTTCAATAATCCTTCTTTTGTCATTTTTGAGTGCCTGCACATTGCTGAACGAATTGCGATTCCATTCCTTCAACTTTTCTTTAACCAATCCCAACTTTCTCATGAACTTGTAACCTGGCCCGCCGTCAGCATTATAGAGGTTCCACCATTCCTAAAAAATGTGACAAAATCTCCTATGGGATAACCAAATGTTTTCAAAATGAAATGGTGTGGGACCACATTCGGCATAACTAGTATCAAAGCGCACCGAAAAGTAATCGGATGTCACTCTATTCCCCAACGTCTGTCTCCCATCATGAAATGTCTCACCCCACAATTTTGTGTAAAGGAATCTATCTAACCGAGCACAAGTCAGGGTATCACGGCAATTAGACCATGTGAAACTATCGTTTCTCAAGTGAGGGTCAATCAACTCTAATTCTCTAATTAACTGATCAAACTGAACCATACTGCTTGTTCGTCTATTGCTATTCCATTTCTCACTAAGGAATCGCGTTACATTGAAGTCTCTTGCCAAACACCAAGATGGTCCGCAAAACCCTGCTAACGCAGCTATCTCCTCCCAAAACCTATCCCTCCCGTTAGAAGAAGAAGGACCATAAATCCCTGACAACCACCACATAGAACCACCTGACTCCTTAATCTGAACAGAGATGGAAAACTCCCTGTGACGGCCCCAATTTCCCCGTGCAATTGAGTACGCCCGGCCTAGACCCATACAAGCCCCGAGACATCACTCGGCAACCTGACGAGCCTAGTCAGCCTTCAATTTAATCAAATTAGTAATTTATGAAAGAGTTATTGCATTAGTAAACAGCGGAAGACTAAAACAATTATAATAAAGGGGAAATAACTCAATCAAAGGAAATAGAGGAATTCTATAAGTGTGGAAAACCCCGGGTATTCATGTACAATTCGATAGGTATATATACATGATACCAGTCTCACAAAAGAAATAACAAGTTCAATGATCCCAATAATGTAAATATAAAATGATATACACATCAGCAAAAGTATAAACACCTATTTAAGAGTCTCTCTGATGTCGCTGCTAATCCTCACAGTAGATCACCTAGGCAGGGTCCCTTGCCCTTGCTGCTCTCCGCCCTATCTGCACCCACCGTCACAAACTAGACGGTGAGTAACTGAATAAAATCGAATGTAATGCCAGAAGAAGATAACAGTAATTCATGATAATACAAGTAAAGCAGTTTAAATATCATGCGGTAATAAAATGACAGGAATTTAAATAGACAAGATGCATGATAAACAGACTAATAGATATCAATCGAAAATCAAGTGTGTTCCAAGGAATCAAAAGAGGCCCATAAGTGGTCTAAACCATAGCATAACGGCGAATACCTCGTGAGGTCTTCCCGGGCATTGACACAAGCGAAGGCACAGCTATGATAGGAAGGACTCAAACCCACCCAACCAGTACTCGGTGTCACACGGTCACTAAGGGTGGTCACACACTCATGCGCTCGAGTGCCCGCGTTTTATCCCTCTAGTGCAGGTCCTAGTACTTTCGAGACGAAACACTTATGCCGGGAAACACACAACAAGAAATGGAACGGAATACCAATAATAGAGCATAACAAGACTGAATAAATGATAATGAATCACATGGCATTTTCTTACTGGCTTACAAACGTACAAATGCTTTTTAAGGCAAGTGTACTTACCTGACTAATCGCGACCCAGTATTCACTCCGAAACTCTAATACGTTCCCCGTGAGTCTCGACTACCTGATAAAGTTTTGAATCTCGAATATTAGTTTAAGGCTCGCATTTAGTCTTAAGGTGTTTGTTTTACAATCATTTGTTGATTGTGACCCAAACCGTTGTGGATTAAACCATCTATATGGTTGTTCCCTTTTTTTACAAAACATAACTCTTGTTGGGTCTATTTATCAAGTTTTATACTCACCTAAGTAAGCCTTTGATGTGAACACTTATTGGGCCTAGATACATAAACTTATTCTTATATTTTACGCCTTTGTCTTGACCTCAAGTTGTATTTATTCTATTGGGCCTTTATTGGGCTTTACACAACTTATAAACACACTATTTGTAACTTATTATGAACTCATATTATAAAGAGTATGTTGGGTCCTAGTTGGGCCTTAATGCAAGTCCATGATTATTCAAAAAAATATCCTACTTACCACCCTTTTTCCTTATTCACAAACCTACAATTTTATACATTATGGTCACACCTTCAATAATCCATACACCCCACTGTATGCACCCCACACATCACACACCCCACTATTATGTGCACACAACACCTCGTTGTTGTGTGCACCCCACTGCTATTTACACCCCATGTTCACATGTGTTAATGTCACTTTATTACTTAAAACTATATAATATACATTAATCCATTTTTTACACCCTCAACCATTGTGTACACCCCACTGTGGTGTACACATACACGCTGGTGTGTACACCCCACAGTGATGTACACATACACCCATTCATGCACCCCATGTACACCAACCACCCCAAACCGTCATGCAATACACCCAAAAACAGTTGAGAAAAACCACCTAAAATCATGAACACCATGAACCCGAGAAAACAAGAGAGGATGAGGGGTTCACCTAGGGTGGGACGTGGAGGCTCCGACGGCAAGGGAGGTGGCAGCGACGTGAAGCCGAGAAGAGGGAGGGTGACGTGAGGCCGAGAAGAGGGAGGAGAGATCCGAGAGAGAACAACGAGAGTGAGAGAGGAGAGGACCCGAGAGAGAGAGAGAGATCGCGTGGCCGAGAAAGAGAGATGGAGAGGCCGAGAGTGAGGGAGATGGGTAGCCGAGATGAAGAGAAGGAAGGTGGGCGGCGGTTATGTTAGAGAAGAAGGTGAATAGTGTAGGGTTTCTTTGTTTGTTGTTATATTTATATGGTCAAATGACCTTTTTACCCCCAACTTACTTCCTACACAAATTTTAAACTATTGCCCTTATGGGTCTTTTTGTTTATCTATTTATTTCTCTTTATTACACATTAAAGTATGTGTGTGTTGTCACTTGCATGACTCTCCATCTCAACCCCCCGCATCTCGAGGTCAATCTCATGGTTCCTCACCATTGAACTGTGTCAATTTAACAATTCCAATTCCATAGATCATATGTTGCGTAATTAACTAACTTCCGTGTTCAAACGACATTCCTCGGTCCGTTTTTCCTTGTTCCGACTCTCATAACTCGTGTAGTCTCGCCTTGTCTCGCCAACTAATTAATTAAATTAATTAAAAATTCATTTATTTGTATGTTTTACTTGTTTTTCTCCCCCGTTTAACTAGTCGAATCCTCACTCAATTAAATACCGCCCGAACAGCTCGAAACCCGTAAAATACTACAATACTAATACACACAATCAAAGAATCATAAAATCACTTCAGTGTCGACTCCCGAAGTTCGAAATACTGTCCAGTATTCACGTAGCCGGGTCACAAATTTGACAAGTGCAACACAAGTCAGTTAAAAATTTTGGGGTTGTTACACTCCCCAATAATACTATTCACCACTTTGATCTTTCGGACATCCCATACAATGATTATGCCTCCTTTAGTGCCCTCTGCTGGAAGAAAAACCCATTCCTTAAATCTGCCTCGCCATATGTTAATTATATCCCACCTGTCGATGTCCACTTTCTTAGTCTCTTGGATGACCAATATGTATGGATTCATTAGTCTAACCTCCCCTTTAATTTTCCTTCTCTTATTAATCCCATTCATTCCCCTTACATTCCATGAAACCATCTACATTAAGAACAATCGGTACCCCTCCTATCCGGGACCTCATTCACGAACCAAGCTAGTCGTTTCATTTCTTTTGAAGTGCTAGAATCTCCTTTTACTACCTTGCCTTTCTCTTTTCGTCGGAGTTGAAGTCCGCATTGTGTTAGCAATTGCTCATCTGGAGGGGATTCTTCCATAGATGAGCCTAAGTGAACTTCTTGTGCTACCTCTGGGCCGCCTGGATCATACAATATCCTCAACACCGATAACTCTTCTGAGGGTTGAGAGGGTCGAGATTGATCAGGCTGAGCCACACACAAAGGTAATGGCTCAAACCTCAATGGAGAAAGGCCTAGAGCTTCCCTCTGCGCCATGGCCGTGTTGATAGAGATGATTTCCGCCTCAATAATCGACCTTAAACGTTCCTCAACCTTGGCCACTGCTGTTGGATTTGGTGTTTCTAGAACCCGTTCATCTTCCCACTCATTAGTATCAGCTTGACCCACATGTTCTCCCTCTAAAGCCTCTGTTGTACTATTGCTTTCTTCACTGTCCGAGATCATTTCTCCCTCTTTTTCCACTTCGACCTCAATGATTTCCTTATTCAAAGTATTTTTTCCATTTCTTGAATATTTGTTCTCTGCTCCTTAGCTAATCGATTCTCATGTTCTTGTAATACAACTAAGGTTCCCTCTTGTGGCGGACCGGGAAAACCATGGATATCACCCACTGCAAATGAAACTCTCATCAGTTTTTTGTCTTTGTCACATACCTTAATTGGTTCTGATTGCACCTTGTTTGCATCAAGTGCTTTAGTGTCCGGTTATTTGCTGTTCGAGCCCATTGTCTGATTCCATTGGGCCTTATTATTCTGTAATGGGCCGGCCCATGTAGTTAAGAAAATCCCGAAAAGACGCGCCCATGCCTTTATTTGTTGGGAGTCTTCAAGTCCTCTAGAACTGTCATTCATTAGGAAAGACCGAGTCTGAGGCACCTCTTGTGGATCACATGGGGGACAAGCTATCTTCTCTGACGTGTTGGGTCCACATTGCAGTGGTGATAAATGTTTTAAAGTTGTTGGGGGCACATGTATTTCTTGATTTTGATTGGGCATGCCAACATTGACCCCAATTGGAATCGTGACTGTCGGATGCGCTACAGCTGGATTGTCATTAGCCGGCATCGTACCTTCTATCGCAACACTTTGTACGACCTTGCAACGCCTTGGAATCGTTGCCTGCATCATCGTCTCCTCCCTCGTGGTCGCTGGAGTTGTCGCCTCTGCCCTTAGGATGGCCGGAGTTATTTTCTCCGTTTGTGCAGTCTTGTCAGAATCAGTAAGAATCTTGATGTTGACCTAATTTTTCTCCGTCGTTGGGTATTCCATCCTGCAGTCCTTCGCATTTTCAAATCTTATATCCAAGTCGCCACCATTATCATCAACTGGCATCCTTTGTTCACTTGCGCCGATTAGCCCAAGGAATTCCTGCATCTGAATCGGATCTACGCATCAGTCTTCCACCCTGAATTTTGCAACAGAGATCTTGGCGAGCACACCTTCAGGGCTGGGTATCGCCACCTCTGTAGGGAAGAAACTTTTCAGGTGGCCCTTCACTTTCACGACCGCTCTTTCCAAGTTATGTCTTTGAAGGGTTGGGGAACAGAATGAAGGCACGCATAGAAGGGATCGGGACTTACAGATTAATCCTAGATACCGGATACTTTTTGGATTTAGAAAAGTTTCTTTATGTTCCTAAATGTTCAAGGAACCTTGTTTCTGTATCAAGATTGGATTGTGTAGGTTTTAATTTAAAGATTGGAAACAGTTGTTTTAGTTTATTTAAACAAAAATACTATTATGGTTCTGGTATTTTAATTGACAACTTATATCGTTTCAATCTTGATAGTATGTTTGTTGAATCCTTGTTTAATGTTGAGCATGTTATTGGAAATAAATGTAGTGCACATGATGAGTGCTCTGCTTTTCTTTGGCATCAAAGATTAGGTCACATATCCAAAGAAAGAGTAAAGAGGTTAGTGAAAAGTAATATCTTACCTCAATTGGATTTTGTTGACTGGGATGTATGTGTGGATTGCATTAAGGGAAAGCAAACCAAACATATATCAAAACATCATGCCACAAAAAGCAATGAGCCTCTTGAATTGATACACACCGATATTTGTGGTCCTTTTGATGCTCCATCTTGGAGTGGTCAAAAGTATTTTATCACCTTTATTGATGATTACTCACGATATTGTTATCTATACTTATTGCATGAAAAGTCTCAATCAGTGGACATTTTAGAAGTGTTCATTAATGAGGTAGAAAGGCAGCTAAATAGAAAGGTGAAAGTGGTGAGATATGATAGAGGTGGTGAATACTTTGGAAAGTATGATGAAAGTGGACAATGTCCAGGTCCATTTGCAGATTTCCTTAAAAGGCGAGGTATTTGTGCACAATACACAATGCGTGGTACACCTCAACAAAATGGTGTAGCTGAAAGGTGGAACCGTACTCTTATGGATATGGTTAGGAGTATGTTAAGTTGTAACACCATATCTTCATCGTTGTGGATGCATGCCTTAAAGACTGTCGCATATCTGCTGAATAGGGTTCCTAGTAAATCAGTTCCTAAGACTCCTTATGAACTTTGGACTGGTAGGAAACCTAGTTTGGGACATCTTCATGTTTGGGGATGTCAAGCAGAAGTAAGGATATATAATCTACATGAAAAAAAACTTGATGTAAGGACTATTAGTGGTTACTTCATTGGTTATCCTGAAAAGTCTAAAGGGTACATATTTTATTGTCCTAACCATAGTACGAGAATAGTTGAGTCTAGTAATGCTCGGTTCATAGAGAATGGTCAAAACAGTGGGAGTGAAGAACCACGAAATGTGGATATTCATGAAATTCAATTGAAAACTACTACATCTAGCATTTCTCCTCAAATTGTTGTTCCTCTTATTGTATTAAGGTTACGCAATAAACCCGGACAACAAATCATTGTTCCAAATGGGGAAAATGAATTTATTGTTAATGAACCAACTAATGATGCACAAGTTGTAAATGATCAAGTAGAACCACAAGAAATAGCATTACGAAGGTCTGTAAGGAATAGACAACCAACAGTATCAAATGCCTATGTGGTTTATTCACTTGAACATGAATGTGATTTGAGCATTGACAAAGATCCAGTCTCATTCAAACAAGCCATGAAATGTGATGATTCTGAAAAATGGTTTAGTGCCATGAAAAACGAGTTGAAATCAATGGATGACAACAAAGTCTGGGAATTAGTCGAGTTGCCTGAAGGTGCAAAGCAAGTTGGTTGCAAATGGCTTCAAAACAAAAAGAGACTCACATGGCAATATTGAAAGACATAAAGCCAGACTTGTCGCCAAAGGTTACAATCAAAAGGATGGCATTGCCTATAAAGAGACCTTCTCTCCAGTTTCAAAGGACTCTTTAAGAATTATAATGGCTTTGGTAGCTCATTATAATCTTGAGCTTCACCAAATGGATGTGAAAACTGCCTTTTATGAATGGAGACTTAGAAGAGGAAGTTTACATGGACCAACCCGAAGGTTTCTTGACCACAGGAAAAGAAAACTTGGTGTGTAAATTGAAGAAGTCAATATATGGATTGAAACAAGCTTCCAGACAATGGTATATTAAGTTCAATAATACCATTATGTCATATGATTTTGTAGAAAATACTGTTGATCGGTGTATATACATGAAGATCAGTGGGAGCAAGTTTATCATATTGGTTGTATATGTTGATGATATTCTTCTTGCTGCGAATGATGTTGCTATGTTATATGATGTAAAGAGATTTCTCTCTATAAACTTTGAAGTGAAAGATATGGGTGATGTAACGGCCCAATTTTTAATAGCCGTTACTGGTGACGTCAACGCGGACGTGGAATGGCTGCAAGGACCTACGAACATCCCTAATGAAGACGAAGCACGACCGGATAGGTTTACAGTCTGTTTTGTGTGCTTTGGTGATGAAGTTGCGATGTATAGGTCCAAGTTAGTTAAATGACATCGCAATATGTGTGTTTATATTTCCATTGACGTGTGAGATTGTGTGATGAGTATTCGCATCGATATGCGTGTCGACGCGGGTACCGGGTAGATTAAAGATGAAATTTTAAGTTGAGAAAAAAATATTACACATAAAATGAATTAAATGTGATAAAATATGTAAATTGTTGGGCGCCTAGGGACACGCGGGGTTGTGGTCGACACGCGTGGGTGGTGCGTTAGTGTGCACGCCCGAGTACGCTCGTTGGCGCGTATGACGAAATTTTAGGCGCGAAAGTATAGGTAAGTATATATATATTTATATATATATATGTATATAAGGAATTTAATATATATATATATATATATAAATATATATTAAAAATCAGAAATTAAGAAAATAATTGTGAAATGACCAAAGAGGGTATTTGTTTGTTAAGGTAAAGGATAAGAACTTAGGGGCATTTTGGTCATTTCATCTCAAAATTTTGATAAACACCACCGTCATCACCATTCTCTCGACAAATCGATAAATCGAAGAAGAAGAAAAAAAAAACAGAGAAGAAGAAGAGAAGCCGAGAGGAGAGAAGCCGAGGAGGGAGAAGGAGAGGCGACGAGCTCGTGGGATCGAGGAGAACAAGGTGAGTGGTGTTGGTTTGTTGTTGTTGTGGCGTTGTGTTGTGTGGTGGAGGTGGTGGAGAGCTCGGCCATGGCGGAGCCATGGCCGAGAATTTGAAAACACTTGAGGAGGGAGGTGATGTGTGGTCTTCCCACCTTCTTGATTTCATTAATGGAGAGAAAGAGGAGAAAGAAATGGAAAAAAAAAACAGAGCAGTTGCTCTGTTTGGCGAGAGGAAGAAGAAGGGGCTGGTTTGGCCCTGAACCGGGCCGGTTCGGCTCAGTTGAGCCAAACCCGATTCGGCCGAACCGTCCCTAATTAATTAAAAAAAAAAACAAAAACAGTTTGAAAAAAAAAATTCTGGAAAATTCATAGAAAATTCATATAAAATAGGAAAATTTTAGAAAAATTATATTTTGATCAAATAAAGGAAATTTGGGATTTTCTTAGAAATGTTGGCGAGATATAGTCGGGGTTTTAGCCTCGAAAAATGAAAAATTGACATAATATATTAAATTGAAGCTAATTTAATGATAAATGGTAATAGGTATAATTCGGGTGATAATTTGAATTTTCGACATTTATTGGAGCTGGACTAAGGTTTGGTTTTCGGGACGCAGAGTGCGGATTGAGGTGTGTAGTATCCCAATTGAACTTCACTCTAGTATTTACATTTTGATTTATTTGAATTCTGTTCTATTTATTCTTTACTCCATTTTATTATTGCTTTACGATGGCTGAGTACTCTCACCTGGTGACTTTACGGTAGTGAAGTTACTCCTACCTGGTGTCTTTACGGTGTTGAGATCACTCCCCACCTGGTGCTGATTCGTTACGGCCATAGAGTCCACTAAGTCATAGCACTTGTCTAGGCATACGCGGTGAATAGGCTACCCGGGTATGGTAGGCTAGTGTGGGTGCGTCGTGGGTCTACGCCGACCACCTAGAGGGTCCAGGGCTAACCCATTAGTGTGTTTTCATGGGCCGTGCCTGGGGAAAAACCCGAAGTATGACTTGGTCTGATTTTACTGTGCACGTACTTTGTTCCATTACTATATTTATGCATGCGATGATCCTTTTTACAGTTGTCTGTATTCTTTTGTTTCGCATGTTTAATTATAGTATTTTAAATTTCCGTACTTTTACTTTCATAATTACTTGGTGAATTTCCTTGGGATTACTCACTCTGGACTCGTCATCTGTCTTTTTTGTGATGGCTGAGTGCAGATCCTAGTACGAGCCGAGGAAAGGGTAAGCTTGAGGACTACATCGATTGATAGCTCTAGCCCTTCTCGTACGTATGTTTATATTTACTTGTTTTATGTTGGGTTTTGGGACTTGAGAGATAGGTTGTATATTTTGATATTTTGAGGACTTTAGATGATATGTATATGATGTACAGTTGATATGGTTTCTACTTAGGCATTTTGATCATAATATACATGAAATTCAGGTTAAATCTTTACATTGATAGTAAATCTTCCGCTGCGTAATTTATGGTTAAATGATATTAAAGGAATAAAAGTAAATTCATAACATCAAAGTTAACTGATAATTGATTGATAATAAATAATTAGGCGTGGGACACAGCTGGCGATGACGTGGTCAAGTGTGGGCCTACGTGGCCTCCCGTGGCGAACCAATGTGGAAATTGGGGCCGTCACATTTTGGTATCAGAGCTTAGGTTTAAGGAACCCAGGGAGTGAGGTGTGGGTTATGGTTACCTCTGATACCGCCACAATTTGGTATCAGAGCTTAGGTTTGAGGAACCTAAAGGATGAAGCGTTGATGATAGTTAACTCTGATACCGCTACATTTTGGTATCAGAGCGAGGTCAAACCTTGGGAATTGGAGATTGAACAAGAATATAAACTCAATGAATAAAACTTAGATGTGGAAACCACAAGTGAATGATTAAAGTCTTAGTTGGGAAGTGATGCGATGCGGGTAGATTCAGGAAATTATATATATACGTGTATGTTTTGATTGTGTATTACATATTATACGCGTATATATACTGAGTCTGATCCAATGCACGTTGGTTGTGCAGTTTATGATGGACGGACAGACTCTTACTACTCCGCCGACTACTCAGCAGGAGGTTGGGGAGACTAGTGACCATACCACTAGTGAGGTAGCTGATTTACGAGCCATGGTGTAGAGACGCTACAAATTGTTTATGATGGGGCGTTGGCTCGTGAGACATATTTGCTGCAGAGCGAGGAGCAATCAGATCATCGTACACCCAGAGATAATTTGCTGTTGGATCATGATTTCAGTGACGATTGTGATTCGAGGGATGATCAGTACGACTATGATGACGGGCAGATAGATTGGAGTCGCGAGGACGACCAGGACCAGACTGATGAACAATTCAATAATGACGATCGCCAGGTGGTACATGAGATTGTACCTATACCGATACAAAGAACCGAGACATCGTACGTACGAATCGGGATCGAGAGGACCGGAGTTGGGGTCGGCACTCGGAGGACCGACAGTCTGGAATTAGGGACAGACGTAAGTGTTATCGGTGCGGACAGAGAGGTCACATTAGTGTGGATTGCCTTGGAGCCTCTCCAGCATCATAGATTCCACAGACCGAGGAGAGAGTTCACATTATAGTACCGCCAGTCAGAGAGACGACCCGACAACATGAGTAGGGTACGTTGTTTTACTAGTCCTTTTTCATGCGTTCGTTGCATATAGGCTGGTTAGTTTATTTTTGAACCAACGTGTTCTAATGGATGTGTTCACTAGGGTTATTGTGAGATTGTGAGATTAGTAAATGTGTTCACTAGGAGGTGGTTATGAAACTGGTAGATGTGTTCACCAGGATATTGTGAAACTGGTTGATCAGTTCTCCAGGAGTCCATTTGCAACTGGTTGTTGTGGGATTGGTTGATGTTTTCACCAGGGACTGGTCGATGTGTTCACCAGGGACTAGTTGATATGGACTGGTTGATAAGTTCACCAGGGATTGATTTGTACACCAGGAGTGAGTGGATGACTGGTTGATCGGTTCACCAGTGGCAGATTGATTTTTCTTCACCTAAGTTGAGGTTGATTTGTTTACCAAAGTTAGAGGTTGAATAGTTCATCAAAAGTGTTAGTGGAATAGTGATTGATTAGGTTGGCTACTTTTGTTTAGATTAGTTGACCTGATAGGAAATTGTATCTACGTTGCAGTTCTCTGAGATGAGATATTAGTTATCACAAATTTCGGGACGAAATTTCAAATTAGTTGGGAAGAATTGTAACGGCCCAATTTTCAATAGCCGTTACTGGTGACGTCAGCGCGGACGTGGAATGGCTGCAAGGACCTACGAACATCCCTAATGAAAACGAAGTACGACCGGATAGGTTTACAGTCCGTTTTTTGTGCTCTGGTGATGAAGTTGCGATGTATAGGTCCAAGTTAGTTAAATGACATCGCAATATGTGTGTTTATATTGCCATTGACGTGTGAGATTGTGTGATGAGTATTCGCATCGATATGCGTGTCGACGCGGGTACCGGGTAGATTAAAGATGAAATTTTAAGTTGAGAAAAAAATATTACACATAAAATGAATTAAATGTGATAAAATATGTAAATTGTTGGGCGCCTAGGGACACGCGGGGTCGTGGTCGACACGCATGGGTGGTGCGTTAGTGTGCACGCCTGAGTACGCTCGTTGGCGCGCACGACGAAATTTTAGGCGCGAAAGTATAGGTAAGTATATATATATTTATATATATGTATATAAGGAATTTAATATATATATATATATATATATATATATATTAAAAATCAGAAATTAAGAAAATAATTGTGAAATGACCAAAAAGGGTATTTGTTTGTTAAGGAAAAGGATAAGAACTTAAGGGCATTTTGGTCATTTCATCTCAAAATTTTGATAAACACCACCGTCATCACCATTCTCTCGACAAATCGATAAATCGAAGAAGAAGAAAAAAAAAACAGAGAAGAAGAAGAGAAGCCGAGAGGAGAGAAGCCGAGGAGGGAGAAGGAGAGGCGACGAGCTCGTGGGATCGAGGAGAACAAGGTGAGTGGTGTTGGTTTGTTGTTGTTGTGGCGTTGTGTTGTGTGGTGGAGGTGGTGGAGAGCTCGGCCATGGCGGAGCCATGGCCGAGAATTTGAAAACACTTGAGGAGGGAGGTGATGTGTGGTCTTCCCACCTTCTTGATTTCATTAATGGAGAGAAATAGGAGAAAGAAAGTGCAGTAAGCTGGAAAAGTTCGAAGCAAGAGACTGTGGCAGATTCTACAACAGAAGCTGAGTATATTGCAGCGTCCGATGCAGCAAAGGAGGCAGTTTGGATCAAAAAGTTCATTTTTGAACTAGGTGTAGTTCCAAGTATTGCTAACCCTGTTTGTTTGTATTGTGACAATAACGGGGCAATAGCACAGGCCAAGGAACCTAGATCACACCACAGATCCAAACATATATTCAGGCGTTTTCATCTCATCAGAGAAATTATTGAGAGAGGAGACGTAAAGATTTGCGAGTACCTATTGAAGACAACGTTGCGGATCCATTGACAAAGGCTCTTCCACAAGCAAAACATGATGGTCATGTTAGATCATTAAGCATTAGATGCATGAATGATTGGCCCTAGAGCAAGTGGGAGATGTTGGGTAATGTGCCCTAGGTCAATCCATTAACAGTCTTTATGAATACATTTTAGTTAATAAAATAGAGGATTTTATTTGCTGTTTATTATAATTGATTTGCATGTTTACATTATAATAAGATCCATGGGTATTTACAGAAATATCCTAAATGTCCCTAGTCGATTATTATACTGGGAACTATAATGAATTAAGACTAGTATGAGTCTTGATTGATGATCATACGATGATCATACGTATAGGAATACGAATCAAGATCATGAGTACTTATTATAGAATAAAGTACTGGACCGACCCGCTATGAGAACATCACATGGATTAAGTCATAGTTGTTTCTCATGATAGGTATATTTTTCAACTGTTGGATTTTGGGGTTCAAACGCAGCGGAGATTTCAAAACAATTTTGAGAAAAAACCCCAACAGGATCCGAATCTGATTCCATTAAAACACGTTTAGACTATGAAAACTTAATCATACCTCGCCGCAATGTACCTTTCTCAAGGTTAATCGATCTCTAAGGCGCGCTAACAACGAACGCCTCTTCACTCACCGTCCACACACGAATGGCGACCGAGATTCAAAGTGCTAGCTTCGAGAGAATTTCAAACTTTTGTTTCTCTCCAAAACGATCCAGAGAATACCAAAAACTCTAAGTTGTTTCTAAAACGAAAAATAGAGTTTCGGCCTTTTAATAATTCTTTCGTACTTGTATTCTAACTCAAAGCGTCTATTTATACAACCCTTGTATATAGACGGTTAAGTAAATTACACATATACCCCTACTTAAAGAAGTATAAGTGTAATACACTACAAGGACGTTTACGTCATGAATTTTATCATATAAAATTCATTTTTCTCAACCATCTTAAAATCTCGCAAAACCATTCTTAGTGTGCGACCCAATAGGCTCATACAACGTTGGCGTGTACCAAAACACATTTTGGTATACAAGTCATAAGCGGCCTCTAGCAAGACATTATGACTACCCAAGTTGTACGATTATCAAATCGATATAACCTAATCAATAGTATATATAACATCCTTTGTGTCACACGATATCCTTTTGATCAAACATAAGGCATGGAATTGTCATCCAACATGTTCAATCGTACTAGTCTCGATTTCAAGGTAGACTGAAAACATCTAAGTGACATTGATCAATATCAATTCACTTAGACTAGGCCTTTTAACAATCTAACATATCGAGGGATCCACTGGATATCTCTCTTTATATGAGAGGGACAAATTCTATCTCGATTACACAACTTCACCACATTATTCACACAATAACCAATCACAACCTTTATAATTGTCCGGTTAAAGACAACGTTTGATTGCGTCAAATCACTTAATCCTTAATGTTGAAGTCTCTGGTAATCTCAAGTCAGAGGATTGAAAAATATACCTATCATGAGAAACAACTATGACTTAATCCATGTGATGTTCTCATAGCGGGTCGGTCCAGTACTTTATTCTATAATAAGTACTCATGATCTTGATTCGTATTCCTATACGTATGATCATCGTATGATCATCAATCAAGACTCATACTAGTCTTAATTCATTATAGTTCCCAAGATAATAATCGACTAGGGACATTTAGGATATTTCGTAAATACCCATGGATCTTATTATAATGTAAACATGCAAATCAATTATAATAAACAGCAAATAAAATCCTCTATTTTATTAACTAAAATGTATTCATAAAGACTGTTAATGGATTGACCTATGGCACATTACCCAACAAGAAATGGGAAAAAAAAAAAAACAGAGCAGTTGCTCTGTTTGGCGAGAGGAAGAAGAAGGGGTCGGTTCGGCCCGGTTCGGTCGAACCGTCCCTAATTAATTAAAAAAAAACAAAAACAGTTTGAAAAAAAAAATTCTGGAAAATTCATAGAAAATTCATATAAAATAGGAAAATTTTAGAAAAATTATATTTTGATCAAATAAAGGAAATTTGGGATTTTCTTGGAAATGTTGGCGAGATATAGTCGGGGTTTTAGCCTCAAAAAATGAAAAATTGACATAATATATTAAATTGAAGCTAATTTAATGATAAATGGTAATAGGTATAATTCGGGTGATAATTTGAATTGTCGACATTTGTTGGAGCTGGACTAAGGTTTGGTTTTCGGGACGCGAAGTGCGGATTGAGGTGTGTAGTATCCCAATTGAACTTCACTCTAGTATTTACATTTTGATTTATTTGAATTATGTTCTATTTATTCTTTACTCCGTTTCATTATTGCTTTACGGTGGCTGAGTACTCTCACCTGGTGACTTTACGGTAGTGAAGTTACTCCTACCTGTACGGTGTTGAGATCACTCCCCACCTGGTGCTGATTCGTTACGGCCATAGAGTCCACTAAGTCATAGCACTTGTCTAGGCATACGCGGTGAATAGGCTACCCAGGTATGGTAGGCTAGTGTGGTGCATCGTGGGTCTACGCCGACCACCTAGAGGGTCTAGGGCCAACCCATTAATGTGTTTTCATGGGTCGTGCCTGGGGAAAAACCCGAAGTATGACTTGGTCTGATTTTACTGTGCACGTACTTTGTTCCATTACTATATTTATGCATGCGATGATCCTTTTTACAGTTGTTTGTATTCTTTTGTTCCGCATGTTTAATTATAGTATTTTAAATTCCAATACTTTTACTTTCATAATTACTTGGTGAATTTCCTTGGGATTACTCACTCTGGACTCGTCATCTGTCTTTTTTGTGATGGCTGAGTGCAGATCCTAGTACGAGCCGGGGAAAGGGCAAGCTTGAGGACTACATCGATTGATAGCTCTAGCCCTTCTCGTACGTATGTTTATATTTACTTGTTTTATGTTGGGTTTTGGGACTTGAGAGATAGGTTGTATATTTTGATATTTTGAGGACCTTAGATGGTATGTATATGATGTACAGTTGATATGGTTTCCACTTAGGCATTTTGATCATAATATACATGAAATTCAGGTTAAATCTTTACATTGATAGTAAATCTTCCGCTGCGTAATTTATGGTTAAATGATATTAAAGGAATAAAAGTAAATTCATAACATCAAAGTTAACTGATAATTGATTGATAATAAATAATTGGGCGTGGGACACAACTGGCGGTGACGTGGTCAGTTGTGGGCCTACGTGGCCTCCCGTGGCGGACCAATGTGGAAATTGGGGCCGCCACAGGTGAGGCATTATATGTGATAGGAATAGAGATATACCGTGATAGATCGCAAGGATTGTTAGGTTTGTCTCAGAAAGGATATATCAATAAAGTATTAGAGAGATTTCAAATGGACAAGTGCTCTGCAGGAGTAGTTCCAATTCAGAAAGGGGACAAGTTCAGTTTAATGCAATGTCCTCATAATGATTTGGAACGTCAGAAATGCAATGCATTCCTTATGCATCATTAGTTGGGAGCTTAATGTATGCCCAGACTTGTACTCTACCGGATATCAGTTTTGCTGTTGGAATGTTGGGTCGATATCAAAGTAATCCTGGAATGGATAATTGGAAAGTCGCAAAGAAAGTACTTAGGTACTTACAAGGCATCAAGGATTACATGTTGATCTACAAACAGTCAAGTCATCTCGAAGTGATTGGGTATTTTGATTCAGACTATGCCGGATGTGTGGACTCGAGGAAATCTACATTCGGTTACTTGTTCCTATTGGCTGGAGGAGCAGTTTCATGGAAGAGTGTGAAGCAGACTGTAATTGCTACTTCAACTATGGAGGCTGAATTCGTGGCATGCTTTGAGGCCACTATTCATGCATTATGGTTGCGGGATTTTGTGTCAGGACTTGCTATAATTGATAGTATAGCTGAACCTATAAGGCTATACTGTGATAATTCCGCAACTGTTTTCTTTTCGAAGAATGACAAGTATTCAAAAGGTGCAAAACACATGGATTTGAAGTACTTGTCTGTCAAAGAAGAAGTGCAAAAACAAAGAGTGTCGATTGAGCATATTGGTACTGATCTGATGATAGCGGATCCGTTAACTAAGGGATTACCGCCCAAAACGTTTATTGGTCATGTTGAACGTATGGGCATTATAGATAAGTCCTTGTTAACATAATATTGTGGTATGTATACATACATTTATAATTGTATTGCTCATATTATTGTCATGACACTTGTGAATTCAATTAAAGCTTTGTCTTTGCTTATGTACTTGTTACCTTCATTATATTTCAATGAGATAACATTATGGTTAGAGAGTTGAATTATCCTTATTAAAGTTATACTGGTTGAGTTAATTGTGATACATGGAAAGAATCGTGTCGATTAAATGACTTGTGACCGCCATGATCTAATCATTTTAATTCAGTGAAAAAGTGATTTGATAGATTCAATAAAAGTGTGCAATTGTATTTTATTTTGAATCATCAAGTCATAACATGGGTCAAGTGGGAGATTGTTAGATTATTTTTTCCTAATTAATCTCTATTATATGTAACACATATTATGTTGTTACGTACTTCATGTTTTGGACCCACAGCTTGATGGTAGTTAGGGCATAATTGTTTTGAATACGTGGGTTTTAATTCCCTCCCCTCTTTCTTCAAATTAAACGGACCCCAATAACTGTAAAACAGTTATTGGGATATGATTTATTTAAAACCGCATTGAGATCTTACCATCAAGAACAGTGGTATTACGGAAGAAGGAAGAGAGGGGAAAAACATTCTTAAGTTTATTAGCAATGGAAGGATATAGATCAGAAAAGACAACAGGTTGTTGTTGATACCAATAGTAAGTACTAATGGTTAAATTGGTCAGGCCAAACCTGAGACTCTGGTGAAGGTGATTTCCATTGTAAGGAAATAGTTGGCATTACCAACGGAATCCCGGGTGACAGGCAACTTTAAGTTTGATGCACTTGAGGCCGATTCCTTTAATGTTGGTCAGCAAAGCTAGTGTTTCAGCCAAAATGCTCAAATTTCTATGTTTGCAATGCTAGGGAACTAGAGTTCCGGCTAAGCCATCACCACCAGAAGCAATGAATAAATGCTTTCTTTTGATAGCCTCTTATCTTGTCCAAACAAGTGAGAACATATTATACAAATTCCTTCAAAACTTATTCCCATCTAATGCTGCCTATACTTGAACTAATTCAATTGTTTGAAATAAAGATATGTTGCAGAGAGCATAAGCTTAGCATGCAAGTGGGGCTACAAAGATGTTGAACCAAGACAAACTCTAGCAGGTATGATGACATGACAATCTTTCTAATAAATCTTACTCACCTGCATGCACCTAACATAGTTAATTATTCTTTATGACATTGTAAAAATATATATGTTTGAAGGGACTCTTACACTCTTGTGTGTCACATACAGATGAATACTTCAATTCAAGGATGCCGATTGTCGTCAAGGGAATTACGCAAGGCGGTTGTATCAGTACTTGATACTTGATAGGTATGGTGAAATAAATCATTGTATGTATTCTCATGTTGATTTTTTTGGTTTTGTTTTCTTTCTTTCTTTTTTACAATTATTTGGATTTTCAATGAGGACCCATGATTTGAAAGGTATTCATGTAAACTCTCTTGATTTTTTTGGTTTTGTTTTCTTTCTTTCTTTTTTTGTATGTATTCATGGCCACTGATCCATGGTTGCACCATATTTTGTATGCAAAATAATAATGCAAATTTCTTTGATGCTTTGATGTATGCAGGGTTTGGTGCATGGGATTGCTTTGCATTTAGTGAAGACACTAAAGACATAATCACTACGAATTTGGAAAAACTTTTGGTGAGCAATTTGGTGCAGTTGCGACTATGTGTGAATCTGTTCCTCACATTTCATTACATGATAAACTGTTGAACTCTTCCATTTTCAACAATACACTCTATATCTTTGCTTGAACATGGGTCTGTCTATGATGTTTGGTTTAGCTATGCTTCCAATCACGTATAGACACTATTTGTAAAAAAAGGAAGTGCTTAACATTTTGGTTGATTTATTATACTTATGAAGTGTGCATTTTTTGTATGTTTTATGTGACCAGGTGGCCCAGGTGCTACTCACCTTGCCCTTTTCATTCTCCCAAATGGGCATGCTATCAGGAGTTCTGTTTCAACTCTTCTATGGTCTCGTAGAAAGTTGAGAGTTTGTAGAGATGATGTGCCATTTTTTTGAGAAGATCAACTGTACTATTTACTATGCTTGTAATGTTTTAGACAAGTTCCAAGGTGTTCCAGCTTTTTATTTTGTTTCTTTTCTTCCAAGACAATTAAGTGTGACATTTGCTTCTTATAAAAGTTCAAATGAATAATTTTGTGATCTTATTTTATGTGTAGTAATGGTGATGGTTTATATATGTTGCAGGGAAAAAATTATTTTGCAGGAAAATAACGGTTATTTTTAAAAAAAAAAAATTGAAAACCCTTTCGTGTCGGTTTTAAACCGTCACAAAAGCTCAAAAATTTGATACAATATTTTAGATAAGATGACGGTTTTAAACCGTCACAAAAGGCCTTGAGCTTTTGTGATGTCCCATAACATGACGGACTAAATCGTCACGAAAGGTTATTTCTGTTATAGTGTTAGAAGTTGTAGGATTTGATTAGTGCTTCTAATTCTTGGAACTCTATGATCAATATTTTCTTTTTATACATGTCAACAACAACAATAAAGCTCGATCTTATATTAGTTACAACCACATAAATGTGATTCTTTCTTTTCTTTTCTTTTTTTTGAAATAATCTGATTCTTATTATGAGATTATAATATTGATTTGGATTAGTGATCCCATAAACTTATTCATATGATATATATTTATCTTGTTATCAAAAAAAAAATTATGTTCAAGTGTTTAATATTGATTTGCTGGTTACATTGTTTATTTGAAAAAAAAAAAAGATCAAACAGATTTTTGTAGAGGTTGGAAAGAAAAAGATTTTTTTTTTTATTTGGAAAGAAAAAGATTTTTTTTTATTTGGAAAGAAAAAGAGAATAGTTTATGAGATTATAATATTGATTTGGATTAGTGATCCCATAAACTTATTCATATGATATATATTTATCTTTTTATCAAATAAAATATGCACAAGTTTTTAATATTGATTTGCTGGTTACATTGTTTATTTGGAAAAAAAAAAAAAAGATTAAAAAGATTTTTGTAGAGGTTGGAAAGAAAAGGATTTTTTCTTATATATGGAAAGAAAAAGAGAATAGTTTTTTTTTAATAAAAAGAGTAACAGCCGTGGAGATGCGGGGTATCGATCCCCGTACCTCTCGCATGCTAAGCGAGCGCTCTACCATCTGAGCTACATCCCCTTTTTTTAACTTAACTCACCAGTAGATTATTAAATTGTTATAATATCCTACACATCATTTGTAAATTAAGTCGTGTGGAACCAAGAAGTTAGACCAAATCTGTTTTCATCATGGTATTATTAGAAAGTGTTATGCCTTGTGATTTGTGAATCAATTTAGGAATAGACGCTAATTGGATCCAATTTAATTATGGACAATCAATAATTCAATCCAAATACTACTGATTGGAAAACTATAATTCAGTTCTGATTTAAAATAGCCATTAATCTAGTCCAATCGAATTTACTTCACGCTGGTCGAATTGGAGATATTTTTTTTTATTAATGTACAATTTTCTCTACTGCTCGATGGTGGTTCCAATAACTTCTTTTGCCTTTTTTTTATCAAATAAATTTCAGATTTAAATGAGATTATTAGGTTCATCCTCGTTGCGGCTATCAGATTCATTATCGACAACATTTACTTCTCTATGTCTACATCCTTCTAAAAGATTGTGCGTGAATTTACGTTTATAGAGTTGATACTTGTCATTAAGTTTTATTTAATAGGTAATTATTTTCTTCTCTTGTTGGAAGGCTTAGATTGTGACGGCTCCAGTTCCTAGCCAAACTGGACCCCGTCCGGCCTAGACCTACGTGGACCCCCGAGTCAACCTTCACGAAGTCGACGCAAGCGTAGTCAGCCTTCCTTACCATTATCCATTAGGCAGTGAAATTAAATAATTAAAGTTGAGTTATTCAAAATTTGTGAATTATCAAAGATTATGCGGAAGCGTTAAAATCCTCAAACAAAGTGAATAACTCTAAATTAATCAGTCAAGACAACCTATAGTGTGGAAACCACGCATATATACAACCAACATGTATAATAAGCAAAGAAGAGTGAAAGGTGTGACGGCCCCAGCAACCACAAACTGGGTCCCGCCCAGCCTAAACCTACGTGGACCTACGAGCCAATCTCCGACAAGTCAACGCAAGTCTAGTCAGCCTTAACTTACTCATTACTCAATACATTGTTCACTCACTCACCCTGGATCACTCTTTTTTATTCACCTTAACTCTATCTCATCTTTTATCCTTAATTGTAGTTAGGTGTGCAGCGGAAATGTTTTTAACACCAACTTAAAATAGTTTACTACTCAATCAACCTAGTGGTGGAAAATCTTATCCAAACAACATCCCATGTGTATAACAGATCAACTGAGAACCCAAAATGAACATATATATGTATCAACAGTCAGGTTCAACTCCCCAAAGTCCCAAAATATCAAAACAAATGGATACATAGCCAGAATATACAACAAAAGGACAAAAATACCTACAAAGTGAGAGCAAAGCTAATGGCTCTGAGCGTGCCTCAGAGGATATCGCCAAGCATCGGCGCCTTGCCCCTACTCGTCAGTGGATCTGCACCCACCATCATAAAAAGGACGGTGAGTACAAAATATAACAGTAAACAGCAACAATAGATATCTCAACATAAATTACTGACTTTTAAATAATTACAAGTCTATAAATCATGCAGTGTATAACAAGAAACTGAAATAGATAGCAAATCGCATGATAAATAGATTCAACAAGTACAAACAACGAAAATCAAGTGACCGAGAAACAAATGGATAGGCGAATAGATAGTCCCAATCAAACCGCGGTCACAAGACCTCATCGACTTGCGATCGACACGATAGGGCCCAAAACGCCTCCTGCTCAATCCTCCCCGTACGAACCAAATGGGCCCGAACGTCGCCTCCACTGAACGCACACTCTGTTAGGAAAAGCCACGACAAAGCCGGCGCTAAATTCCTAACACACTACCGAAAGAAAGCCACATCACAAGCCGATGCTAAATCATTTCGATAGGCTCCAACGAAAAGCCACGATCTATCTGCTATGCCGCCGCTAAACTCGTTGAGACTTCTCATCACAGTCGAACTACCTAAACCCTAGGTCACCTGAACCAGAATGGAATACAAAGGGCTTGCGTTTCAAGAATAATTACTCAACAAATAGAAAAACAATTATGTTGATTTTATTGTTGCCTTTACTCACCTCAAATCCCGCTAGAAACGCCCTCGCGTAGCTCCACACGTTCCCCAATTAGTTACCAACACTTCGCTCGTCACCTGACAATTATTTCGACCAATTTTCGTTAATTTTTCCCTAATTATTACAAGTATTCTTCAATTTTTCTCAAGTTTAACTCATTTCTACAATTTTCTAAATTATTGTTCCTTTGCTCAATTTGGGTCGCTTATCCGGTATTGGGTTCCATTTAAACCCATTAGGATACCCAAGCGAAACCTCATAATTTTCATACAATTTAGAAAAATATTTTTCAATATTTTTCTGGCTATTTTTAACAATTTCACGCTTTACGAGATAAAAACCCCGACAAAAGTCTCGTCGCGAATCTCAAATTCTTTATTTTTCATAAAAATTCTCAAATTTCTATTTATTTGGTTGAAATATAATTTTTCAGAATTTTTTCCTATTTTTCTGAATTTTCCAGATTTTTCTAATATTTATTTCAAAAAAATAAAAATAAAACATATGTAATTTATTTATTTATTATAAATAAATAAATAAATTATTTTAATAATGGTGGGTCCCCGGGTCGGGTCCGACCCAGTCCACCCCAACTGGGTCTGACCAGGGTGGGTGGGTCGGCCCTGGTCCGGCCCAGCCGGGTCGGGTCCGGGTCACCATGACCCGGCCCACCACTCTTTCTTCTTCACAGAGACGAACTGGATGGAATTACAGTTCGTCTCTGCTTCATAAAATTTTTTTTTTTCTTTTATTTTATCTTTCTCTTTCTCTTTCAACAATAAACAACAACAACATCAACCTCAACAACAACAACAACATCAACACCAACCAATTAAAATCCAATTTCTACCCAAATTAACAACTCAACAACAACCCCAACTATAATCAACAAACTCACCTTCACCAACTCGATCTCCTCTTCGATCTAAACAATCTTCACACCTTCGATCAACCGATCTCCTCTTTGATTTCTTCTCTTCCTCCTTCGATTTTCAATTTTTTTTTTTACAGTGAATGGTGAGAAAATGGTGGCGGTGGGATTTTGTTGATAAATTTTGAGGTGAAATGACCATTTTGCCCTTATCCTTATCCTCTTTCTCTTCACAACCAAATGCCCCTCTTGGTCATTTTATATTTTACT
Organism: Stephania japonica; assembly: GCA_039657345.1. Taxonomy (NCBI): domain Eukaryota; kingdom Viridiplantae; phylum Streptophyta; class Magnoliopsida; order Ranunculales; family Menispermaceae; genus Stephania; species Stephania japonica. Next base: position 43,901,674 of record CM077559.1, read on the forward strand.
TATATATATATTTATATATATATTCTATATATATAAATATATATATATATCATTGTATTTTTCATGCCTACAAATTTCGTTTTGCGCGCCAACGAGTTCACTCGGGCGTGTACACTACCTTTCGACTCGCGCGTATCGCCAACGACCCCACATATCACTAAGCGCCCATAATTTATTATTTAATTCCATAAATTATTTTCATTTATAAATGTCAATGTTTTTATTTTATTTTCGTCCCACGGACTCTCAAATACCCGTTTAACGCGTTCTTTCGTACCGAACTCGTTCAACGGTACCAACGCACACTCACCACGTCCTCACACATTTAGGATATTGAATTTAATGTTCGGTAATAAATAAATAATACAAATCACCAAACAAACATAACATACCTCGGTGTCGACTCCCGAGGACCGAAACAAGTACACCATGGCCAGTTGGGCTCACAATACGACCCTGAAATGTCACGTGGCACGAATTAGAATTTTAGGGTCGTTACAAAAGGATATCATATACATGCCCCAGTATGTCTCACAATCCCAATGTATCCCTTATGACAAAACAAGTATATATAAAATACAAAAGGTCAGGAAATCTACAAAAGTGCAAAAAGGAGGTCTGCTCCGATGTCCTCAAGGTAAATCACCAAGTAATGGAGTCTTACCCCTACTCGACTGTAGATATCCACTCAGTCAAACACAAGAATGATGAGCCCAAGTAAGTAACGATGGTAGGATTCTAAATAGTATTTTGAAATAAATAAAGCAATCTATATTCATGTAAATAGAAAGAAAGCTATAAGGACGCATGAATAATAAAAAACTGTAAATAAATCAAGATCAATAGATGCATGAGTGTCCAGGAATCAAAACAAAGAAGCACAAGTAGTCCCGACCAAAAGGTCTTTAAGTTGTGGAAAACCCAACAAGCCCTAAACCCGCGTGAATGTGAGACTTCCTAGTAATCCAACTAAGAATTCACACCCCATATAAAATCAGTAACCAGTGCAATGCATCACGAGGTCATGGCTCTAGCATATTACCTCAGAAGACCAGTCTTACTAATTATCATCGTTGACTCACTTGCCCTCAGACAACTTAATAAGAACGGAATTTTAAAAAACAGATATCGAGCAATAGCAATAACATATTAAAGCTTAAATGAAATTATTGTACATTTCCTAACTAGTTTACTTACCTATATCCGAAACTAATATGCACATAACCGGCTCTGAAACACCATCAAACTAATCACGTACGCTCGACAACAGATTACACCCCTGGTAATCATTTTGACCAAGTTTGGTTGTATTATAGTCGTTTTCCATTGTTTTAACCAGTATTTATGCCCATATAAAAACCCTCAAAGTTTTTTGAAATTATTTAGAAAATTTCCCAAAAATAGGGCTCACGTCGTCGATGTCGCCATGGGGTTCGTCCCCATACAGTGTCCCCCAAAACGTGGGTACAGTGGTGCTCACTACCCTAACACCGTGGGTGGCACCATGGGGACAAACCCTCACGATGTCACTCAAAACGCCTATTCAGGGCACCCCCCCTGCCCTACCGCCGTGACTAGCTCCGTAGGAGCTTGTTCCTTATGTCGCCTCTAGCAGCGCCAGGTCCGAATTCTAAATATTGAGGTTTTCAAAACCCCAGCTCTTGTCACCGTGTTCCGAACCTTTCCCAACCTCATAGGGACCTCGAACACTATCGTAAACCCTTGCCAAACCATATGAAAAACATCCCAAAACCAATGCTCAAAATCCAATCCAAAAATCCATTGAAAAATTACCAAAAATACAAATCCTTTCCTACCACAATAACCAACTTCCCACAAGTCAAAAATGATCATCAACATCACCAAACACAACACCAAAACCCATAAAATTCAGTGATCAACCAAGTGCTCAGAAATCTGAGCGAAAACACAAAAAAACATGACCAAAATGTCGAGAATCAAACAAGGAAGCAATATAACCTCTGTTCGTGTCGTTGTGTGATCTCTCGCCTTCTATTGCCACTAGAAATCACCAAAACCCTACACTCATTTTTGAATTTGTTGAGTGGAAAGAAAAGTTGATGGAAAATTAACAAAAACTTCCTTTTATACCCCTTGACAATCTTGGCACATTATCCCATCTCAAGGTCCATCTAAAGGTTCCAAATCACACCATCCAACAACTTTTGTTACTTCAATTGTGACTTGGTCTCTTGGCCTTATCCTTTTTAAACACAAAATTAATTCTCACGGGTGTTCCCGTTCCAAGCTTGCACTACGACTCACAACGTCGCATGCTAACAAAAATACTAATGGGTAGGACACGTTCCCATATTGATTCATTGTCATATTTATATTCATTAATGTCAATGTTTTATTAAAATTGTCCCCCCAAAACTCCGTTTACCCGTATATCGTTCATTTGGTACTCGTTCTCGCACTTTTCCCAAGGCAAACCCAACTCGCAACTTAACCGCGTACACGTAAACATCCTCACATGTATGGACAATTGGATTTTCAAATAATAAATACATAATACAAACACCATGCAAAAATAGCATACCTTAGTATCGACGATCGAGAATTGAACATGAATATCACGTCAACTAGGTCCCACAGTACGACTTGAAATGACACGTGACATGAGTTAGATTTTAGGGTCGTTACATAGATTGTCTTCCCTCGTCGAAAGTTTTGTGTTTACTTCCTTTATTGAAAGTTTATTTTTCGTTATGGTTCGAGTAATGTATCTATGTATTGTCGTATTTCAGACGTTTATCAATAGAATAGTCATTGATTGTCAAACTATTCCATTGTTATAGTGGCAGTTCTTGAAAGTCAACCTTACGATGTTTTAATGTTCTTTTGAACAATTAGGATTAGTGAATTAATTTGCTACGATGATTGATTCTATATGTCTCGTACTATTCCATTCAATGTATCTCATGATTAATGAAATTTCTATTTCTTCAAAAAAAAAGTATAGGCTGCAAATATTGACTCAAAAAAGTGTGACATCAACCATATCAAATCCAATAAGTTTAAACTTACATATATATTGTAGATGGTAACAATATAAAGCATTTAAGCACACTATCCCATATTAAAATTCAATTCATCCATGAAAATGTCATACATTAAAAAAAAAAAGTTACACCACCACGTCCTACTTAACTTAAAAAAATACATGATGTCGATACAGGGGCGGACCCAGGATTTTAGGTTGCCCTAGGTTATATTTAAATTAACAATATTTTTCATATTTTTCAATAATGCTCCATTATATGTGTTTTTTAATAAAAATTACTTATATCTTAATAACTCAAGTAAATTGAAATTTTGCAAAATGTCTCCAGTGAGATGAGAAAGATATTGTTTGCTAAAAAGGTGAAGTTTCGGGAGGTTGTGGTTCGACTCCCATTGAAGTAAAAAAAAAAAAAAGTAAATTGAAATTTGAGAACTATTAATTTGTTTTATTTCATTTGTCTAAAAGAAGAAACCGTTTTTATTTATCCACAAAATATATAGATATATTTTATGTTGATTCAAACAACATATATTTATGATATTATGTTTTTTTTCCCTTAACAATTTTAAAAAATATGTTTCTTTAGTTTTTTTACTAACTTAAAAATATATTTTCATTAATCCATTTAAATAGTTATGTTTATTTTAGAGTTTACATTTTATATGACATCAATTTTATTTTTTTGCTATCTTAAAATATATTTTTTTATTGGTCAAGATTTACTTTTAATTAGTTGGTATAAAAAAAAATTTCTTGTTTAATAATTTTATCGATGATTTTTCTCTCAAAATCTTAAATTAATCACTTGTGTTAACCAAAATTTCTAAAAATTTTAACATTCAATTTTTTCTTCAAAAAAGAAACATTCAATTTTTAATAAACACCATCATATATATCATTCAAAATTTAATTAACAAATAACAACATTTGGGAAACCATATAGTGCATATCATATTATTTTATTAATAAATAATCTTTTTTGAAGTTTTTATCAAAAAATAAGTTAAATAATACAAAGAAGTAAAACAATATATTATCCATTCAAGTTATTTATCTATAGTAATGGTGTGGAAATGATATTTGATTTGACATACTTACATGCACTAATTCTACGTATACGATTGAAAGTAGTTCAATTTATTTCAAGATGTGTGTTCATATCACATAGATTTCGCGTGTAATATTACACATAGATTTCAAAGTTTCATTATGACATGGTGTATATGTAGGTGTGTGTGACTTCAAATAGGTCATGTTGTTTTATCTTTATTGTGACCATAAATCGAACAACACTCTTTAATGAATCAATCAAAATGGGTAGACAATAAAACGCCACGTCCTCTGAATTTTCTTGGTGTTGTCAATAAAGAGGGCTTACTTAGTTTTCTTGGATTGGACTTTGTTGAGATTATGGGCCAACTAACAAGAAAATCAGTGGACTTTTTCCAATGTTGCTCTGGCCTCTAGCCCATGGCAAAACACACCTAAGTCCGCCACTGCGTGGATACTCCAAAAAAATACAAAAACAAAAACAAAAAAAAGTGTATATTGTCACGCGGATTTGTATCAGATTGGATCCAAGAATTGTAAATAGGAAAATGCTAAAGTTTTCCAGATTTTAACCCACATTGGGCACAAACCTCCTAGGAAGTCGTTCGTTTGGCCTCGAGATACATGCGCGTGCATCGCGATGCCGAATGAATGGCTCCCGAAGAGGTCGGTGCCCAATGTGAGTTAAAATTTGAGTAACTGTAACGGGCCTCTTTTGAATATGCAATCCTTAATTCAATCTAGTCTATATATGGATCATTAATGTTGCTATCCAATCCAGTCCATTAAACCAATTAGCGTTAGTTTGTCTGGACTGACCCGAATCTACAGATTACTGGATATTTTGTGACCCCTAGTCTCAATCTTGATTAGGTAAATATTAATTAAAAATAAAAATAAATAAATAAATAATAAAACGTAAGACCTCAAGAAAGAGAGAAATAGAGGATGTGTTAGTCAGTAATTTCAAATTGAAGTTTTGTGTATAAAAACAGTAAGTTAGGGTTCAAACAACTTATATAGATATCGAGTGGAGAGCACCCAAAAAATTAATGATATAAGAATAATAACAAAAAATACCAATTAAGTTGTAACTCCACGAGGGTTTAATTGTATGAGTAGAGAGGCTTTTGTATGGTGGCATGAAAAAAAAATGTTTCATGTAAATTGAAAGAAGCAATAGTGTACTAAAAGAAAAGAAATAAAGAAAGGAAGAAAACAATTGTAATAAATGATACAAAAAAAATATTATTTACTTGGTGTCATTTTATTTCACGCCATGTCCATTGGCATTAGTAGATACAAGTAGTTGATGATCATGAGATTCTTTGATTGGCACATCATTTGGTGGTCTAGGAATATTACTAATGCCAGAGTGATCCTCATTGTTGATCTCGGGAACTCTGATCTCTAGGAAGACTTCATCTTTAATATTCGCCTCGATCTTCCTCCAATCCGCATCTTGAGGCAGCTCAAGCCTCCTAACACACCCATGTTCCCACCAGTGCCCACTTTTCCACTCTTTAACTTCTGATTCTCTCCACTGCCCACTTATCTCCACAACCTTGCCCTTCTCCACCACTACTTGTACGTTGTGAATTTGTTTCTTATTGTTCAGACCTGCAGGGCTTCCAACCATTATTGTTAGAACTATTGAAAATTTTGGATTTTCTCCATGATATTAATTTGTATGTCAAACATACATATAGTCTAATCGAAGTTCACTCCCTCCATAAATAAAGATATCAATGAACTTCTAGGACGACCGGCTAGTCCAAAAAAGTTTTTCCTATATTAAGTGTATTGCCATCAATAGACAGTTAGTGAAGGTTTAATCCCTCCGCCATGGATGTCGTCTCTAAAATCTCTTATTCCCTTGATGAAATGGTTTCACGGGATTCATCAATTTATATATTTGTCTCTGTCTTATAAGTTATAACCAAGAAAAGTTGGTTTCTTATTATGTAAAAGTTATTTATTTTCTATCACTATCTAACCCTACGACTGGATCCGAGTCTTCAATAGGAAAGAGATCATTCAAGTTTTTGAATTACTTGATACAAATTAATTAGATCTTTTAAGGCCTTTTTTTATAGGTATTGATGAAAACTGGTCATGAAACTCATGATCTGAACCTCCAATCAGTTTTTTTAAACTAAGTTCTCAAATAATTTGCTTTTTCATCAAAATAAAACTTCAATCAACCCTTAAAACTATTCTTTATACAAATCCGAAAGTACTAAACACGAATTATATGTTCATGTCAAAAATCACTGCAGAACAAAAAGCTGTGTCTGTCTTCCTTCCTTTCATCACTAATCACTGTTTTTACTAAACTACATGAACTGAGATTCAAAAGGTTCCTATTTAAGGAACTAGCAGGCCCCAAGCTAATTACACATATACATACCTGGTAGTTCTGCTTTGAGAACATACTCCTTATCCGTTTCTAACCATTCCACAGCGCTCCGACCGCCAATTTGAACACTCGAAGAAGACGACAGTATGTCGGATCCAAACTCCCATAGAGGGAAGGCATCAGAAGGATCAAAGTATTTCCTGAACAAAAATGGACTGAACAGGGATCCTGCACCGAAGACCTTGTGAACAAGAGGGTGATCACCCTGTGAAATGAAAGAATTGAATTTGTCTTCCATAAGTGATATGCACCATTTTTTGGGACTTTGGTGGTCTTCAGACTTTATAACTTCAAGTGGCTGCTTCTTCAAGGACATTTGCCTTGTGGTGAGAGCTTGGCAATGTGTCTGCATTGCAATAAGAGATTTGTATATATAATTCGAAACCATCTATTATGCAAAATAAATAAAGGAATGAATTGAAACCATCTTTTAGGAAAAGCAATGGACATATTCCCTTGGGGGGCATTTTGGACAGAAAAAAGCTGAAAGAATATTGCTTTAATTTCTCTAGAGCTTTCTCATTCTCTAAAGTATGTAGAAAATGTTAGAATGACATCAAATTATGCGCATGAAGATGTGTTTGCACGTAATTTGAAGTGTATCTAATAGTTTTGTTATGACTTCATTGACTTGGGGAGTGTTATCTATTATAGCACTTCTGATATATAATAGGCATGGCAATAGTTTTTTTTTTTTTTTTTTTTTGATATATATTTGGCCAAAGTATACCCAATGGCTCAAATAATCTTGACGCAATAGGAAATCAAACCTAAGATCACCCTTACCGTTGAGTTAACCCGCTCGGGTAAAGCTTTAATCAATTTTTATTATTAAACGTATGTAAACAACCAACTTATGAGGCTTGTGATATATTCTTGAGCTCTTTCTATGTGCATAGATGCATCATGCATGTCAAATTATTAGTCCTACTTTGGATGACTATTATATTTTGAGTGGTAGAGAAGTTTTAAGAAAAATGATTTTAGAAAGTTTAGATTCTTTTTTCTGGTGGGACTTCATCAAGTCTTCTTTCCTAGTCTTTCTAACTTGTAAAATATCAGCCAACATTTTATTACTAATTATAACACTTTTCTAGAACATGTAAAGCCCTTAAAGTTATTGGGTTGTGGGGGAGAGACGCAATAGCCATGCTTGGTGGGCTTCCTGATGAGAATTTTAAACTACTTGATTTTAGATTTTTATAGAATGGAATGCCCAATTTCAAGTCCATGAGGGAGTAAGTGTGAGCGGGGGGTCAAGCTTGGGAGTGAGCATATGTCAAAGCAAGATATATACTCAATTGAATACCTTATGTGTAACTACTTGTTCATTGGATCGGACACCTGCTCAGCCCGCTTAGACTCGCGTCGATTTGGGTTGGGCTTGGGTTCAGAAGTATGCACTTGAGCCTCGACCGACCCAAGTCTGTTTAGACTTGCTTACTTAATGGGCAGGCTTGGGATTACATGTATGAGCCCAAACCCAATCTAAAACTACATAAAGTAGGGCCCAAACCTTAAACCTCAAGGTATGAAAGGAGTTCTTACCAATGGTTGGTGCGTTAAGTGGTTCAACACTGACGCAGCGGAAGTCTTGCAAATTGATTATTTGACACACGAATAATGCAGTTCAGGGTCTTGAGAATTAAATTCTAATTCTCTAAAAAAGAAACATAGTTCTTTATTTCATAAAAATAAAAAATCAACCCCTAAATTATTACGTATGTAGCCTTTATATAGGTTTGTAAAATAATAAGACTCATAATTTGAATAGAATATCAAAAGACACATTAACTGTAATTTTAATAAAAATCTTACTATCGAATTAACTAGCAAACAAGGCAGCGCATAACTTGCCAAAAAACATCTTTCCTTCTCTCCAAAATCCTAAAATTCTTTTTTATTCACTTTAGTGATTTTTGTTCTTAAACCACCGCCGATCCTCTCAACGATCGGCGGTGGTTCCAATCCAATCCATTTTGTTCTTTGTTCATTCAATAAACAACATATCTAATTAGATTTGTAGAGATTGGTTCATCTTTGTTGTGGTGTATCTTTATCAACGGTGTTGCATCGATTTGTGCGACGCGCGCGCTGGATTGATTTATATATAGTTTTTACTTTATAGTTAGTTTGCTTCTTTAGTTTGAAGTATTTAATTTGTCTTCTCATTGTTGGGATGTTTGTAGGTCTTCTCATTATTGGGAAGTTTTGTTATTTGTTTTGTGGTTCTAGTACTTTTGTGTATTGTCATGAGTTTCAACATTGTAGAGAACAGTCCTTGATTGTCAAACTGTTTTGATTTTGAAAAAAATAAAAGTCAAATTAATGGCAGTTTGTTTGCACAAATAGGATTAACGAATCAATGTACTTGATTTTATGTCTGGTAAAAAATCACTACCACTAACTCCTATTGAAACTCTAAATTTGACATAAAAAATGACACATAACTTGTAATCCAACTTAACTAAACCATCTTATCTAATAAATAAAACCCTAATCTAACACGAACTTTTATCAACATCAAACACTCTAGTGGCTTAAGAGGATGCCTTGTGTTCCACGAATGCAGAAATTATTATTGGGAGAGCTTTTCTCCTTAGTGAGCCGATTCGGCTGGAACCCAGAGTAGTCGATTAAGTTTAGATATCGAGTGGTCTAGACCAAAAAAAAAAAAAAAAACAAAAGGGGAAGAAAGGAGTTCTTAACATTAGGCTATCTTCTCCATAATTAACACTTTTTATGTTGACCAAGAAATTAGGTTTGGTTTCAGTAGATGCCCTAATTCAATAATCGAATCTAAAAAAGTTGAAATAGCATACCTAAAAAAATAACTATTCATAAGAAAAAAAAAAAAAAAAAAGAAAAGCCAAATTAAAAACTTAAAAAGGTACGGGTTGTGGGGAAAAGAAAATTGGTGCTTCTTCTTCTACCTAAAGTGCAGTGGGGTGGGGTGAAACCCTAAACCCTAATAAACAATTGTAGCCCAATGGCGAAGAGCAGCAGCAACAACAGCGACGGAGAAAAGAAGAATAAGAAAAAGAAGAGCTCCATGAAGAAGCGGCTCTCGGCTCCCAATGCAGTGGCCATGAAAGCCAAAGCCAAATCTTCCGAGGAGAATCCGTTCGAGAACATCTGGTCTCGCCGGAAGTTTGATATTCTTGGTAAGAAACGCAAAGGAGAAGAGCGTAGCGTCGGTTTGGCTCGATCTCGCGCCATCGAAAAGGTTTGTGTTTGATGCATCCCACTATCCCACTGTGTTACATATTGATCATCTCTATTATAATTTCACCAATAATCTTCTTTGGCCGAAATTTATTTTCATTACTTTTTTTTTTTTTTTTTTTTTTTTTTTTTTTTTTTTTTGTTGATGCATATTGGAATTTTCAACAATTTGGTATATGTAAACATTGACAACAACAACAACAAAACCCAATCTCAAATTAGTTGGGGTCGGCTACAAGGATCAAGTTCTTTCATTGCACGCAATTTTGTGCTTTCCAAATTCTTTGAATCCTTCTTAATTAATTCATCCCAAGTTAGTTTAGGTCTCCCCTTACATAGTCTAATTTCTTCATTTTTTATTGAGTCGAGTTTTTTTAATTAGGACATTTGCAGATTGTCTTTGGGAGTGTCCAAACTAGTGGAACCGCCCTTTCTTATTTTTTTCGTTAAGTAGTGTTATTCCTACTTCTCTTCTAATTTATGTATTTCTTATTCTATCTTTTGAGTTTTACAACATTCACCTAAACGACCTCATTTCTGCTATATTCATTTTGTGTTTGTTGTTTCTTTACCGCCCAACAATCATTTTTATAAAGCTTTGTTGACCTCATTGCCGCAGTTTTATAAATTTTTTCTTTTAGCTTGATATGGATATTTCGATCACGTATCACGCTATTGCTCTTCTTCACTTCTTCCATCCAACTTGGATTCTATGTGTAACCTGTTTCTCAATATTACCATCACTTTGTATGATGGATCCTAGATATCTAAAGTGGTTCACCTTAGGTACTTCTACTTTCCCTAATTTTACCACTCCATCTTGATGTCTAATATTTGTAAACTCATAGTGCACATATTACTTAAATCTTTTAGATTTTAAGGTATTCCTTCAAAGTACTATTTCCTGTCCACTCCATCTCTTGCTTCATCCATTAAAACAATATCATTTGCAAATAGTATACATCATGGTATATTCTCTTGAACATGCCTATTAGTTCATCCATAACTAAAGTAAAGTGGTATGAGCTAATGATCGATCCTTGGTGTATTCCTATGGTAATGAGAAATTATAGAAACTTTTAAATATAAATAAATCTAACTTTGTAATTAGCATGTTTACAGGCTGTACCTAAGGAAGACATTGAGTGAGTGGATTTAATGATTTCATTATCTTTGTTTCAAGGGCTGATGATTCCGATGTAGTTACCCATACCTCGGCGATAGACAAAAAATATTTTCTTGTTATTTATCTGTAGGTCATTAATCATTATGTAACATTAATTGTCTATTAGTCATTGTGATCATACTCGTTATATCTTTCAAGCAGACTAATGGGCTGTTAGGTATTTATATAACCCTTATTGTGTTAAGGTTTTGGTGTTGGTTGGCAGTCATTTCAGCAGACTTAATTGCAATCTGCTCCTTTGATTTTCTGAGAATTACAAATTACTTAGAAGAACAATGCCTGCCTAGGCATGTAGACAATTCCTTGTGATCACTGTTTTTTATTATTATTATTATTATCATTATTATCATAGTTCTTTGTTAAGTGATTTCATGTCATCTTGTCCATGTTTATTAGATTTATGATCTGTGAATCCTAGATCATGGTTCCATTTAGAGTAAATCAATCCAAATCCTTAACATGAATGTCTATGCTATATATATTCTTGAAGGAATTAAAGAATCCTAAACTTCACAATTTATGTACACGTTTTGAGCAATTTATTAGATTTTTATATAAGAGAAAATCAGGTTTTTCTTATAGATTATTATAGAGTGCAATTGTTTTTTTTTTTCTTTTTTGGGAGAGGTTTTATAGATCGCATGTATTATACTCATGAATTTTTTTCTAATTTAATAGTTGCAACTGTAGTTAATGTGATGTTGACCTTTTGTCAAAAAAAAGGTGAAGTCGACCTAATATTAATTATGTTTTTGAGACTCATGCAAATGTTGTATGAATGCGGTTCTTTGCATTTCATTCACAATTGTTTTGTGAATTTGTGATTCATTAACCTGAATCCTGATTTGATTTAATTATATCCACATCGATTTACATCCCTTTTAAGACTTTGATGAACACGCTTGTATGATCTTCCGAGAAGAGTTCTTAATTGTCCTTGAAAATATGTATTAGTAAATATCTCATACCACATACAACATTGTTTCTCAAATGGGTCACGGATCAAGTTATAAATCTTTCATACAATATTTAGAACTATGAGAGAAATTTAACATGTGTAAGTATTGATTCTTTTTTTTTTTAAATGTTTAATAATTTGGCACGATTCTTGATAACAGAGGAAAACAACTCTATTGAAAGAATATAAGAAAAGTGGAAAGTCTTCCCTCTTTGTGGATAAGCGAATTGGTGAGCAAGATGATGCGCTTGGCGAATTTGACAAGGCCATTCTACGATTCCAGCGTGAGCGGCAGGTATGCTACTATTTTTTTCGTCATTAAGTTGTTTTGGTAAATTTCAGAGGAGTCTTTTATGTGTTAACTAATTACCTTCCCTCCCTCCCTCTTCCTCTACGAGTAATGGAGGGAGTGGATGATATTCCAATATTTTAATTTTGGCACGATTCTTCTTACCACTAGTAACATTTTTAACTAATATGTTATTTTGCCATATGCTATCTTTTTTGGCAGATGAGAAGTAAGAAAAACAAATATCATTTGTCTGATGAAGAGGACGATGATACAGCGCTTGGATCTTTAACTGCAAGAGATGATTTTGAGGATGATTTGCTCTTGGACGATGAAGTGGATGGAAATGAGATGGAAAGTATGCACCCTTGATATACAAAGCTAAAACTAAGTTATTAAGTTCCAAATATCATAAACAAAGAATTTAGTTGCCCATGGCTGCCTATTTTTGCCGTCTAAATTCAAAGGAAACAAATGAATTACAAGAATCATTGAAAACTAGAGATAAGATATAGAATGTGGAAAATTTATTATTTTTTCTATTAATATTTTTGTATTTAATTAAATGAATGAGTGAGCACCCATCAAATACTTCTAATGACGTTGACGGAATATATGGTATCTTAAATTTCTTACGTAAATTGGGGTGGCTCACCCCATAAATCGAAGTATTATTTTGGAATAATATGCTTAAGAACAACTTAAGGGAAGAAGAAGATAACTTTAGCACAATAAGCTTTGGTTGGGACATTGGACCTCTATATATACCGATGGAGCAAGTCCATTAAGGCAATGTGAGGCCTTTCCTTTGAGTGGTATCATATTTAAAAATGATGGACTATGCAGGTGTTATCTTTTGGTGCAAATCTAGGGTAATATGGCAAGATAAAGTGAATTAGGTATGGTGAAGTGCTTGTTTTGTTTGTTTCTAATTATGTTGAGGATTCATTTGATAAAATCTTATATTGGTATTCATGGGCATTCAAAGCACAATTTAAAAAATGGGAAATTGGTCGTAGTAGGCATGTTGATAACCATGATTTATTTCATAGAAATTGAGACGTACATTGGCCACATCGCATGTGCAAGCTAGCATGAGAAATCAAAAAGTTGTGAAATATTGAATTTCTTTCATAAAGCTGGAATGTTGGTGGTCTTGGAGTGATGCTAAGTGATGTTATTAACTTATTGTTACACTAGTTTCGCTTACAGCTGAATTCTAAGGTTTCATAATTCACATTTTGGCTAAGTGGCATGACTTTGTTTGGTTGTATTTGGGCCAAACAGACTTGAATGCCTGGTGGACTAATTGCTTCCTGATGCTCCACAAATTGCTGACTTGAATTTGCTTTTCAAAGTGGTCCAACTTGTTCACATTTCTGATTTTCTTTGGTCTTTCAAGCAATATCTTAGTAGCTTGGTTACAAACATGTAACTTGCCCTTGATTGCACTTGTGGCATCCAAATGAGTGGCTTTATTTCTGATGTATCATCCTCATCGTCATTGATAAGAAAGTAAGTAACCAACTTATTACCCTCGAACTTTCACATGAGACTCGTATCCTAACCTCTTGCATAGGTGGCCAATACCAAACCATTAAGCTACCACTTGGTTGGTTTAATGTGGCCGAATTTGATGTCAGTGTGTTGCATGTTAAGTTTCTATTTTTGATGAATAACAAACAAGGTATGACTGTAATTTGAGATTTTTTATGTCTCAAACCGCAGTCTTCACTAACACTTTTTTTTTAACTAAGAATTCCTATCATGCATGGAAAACATAAGTGATTAGATCACCCCATCTAGAATGGTTTTAGAGCTCGAAATGACCAGGCTATAATTTTATTCTGTTGCTTAATACAATATTTTTTTGGAGTAAGGAAGTTATTAGGGGTGCACATGGATTGCACTAATCCACGGATCCGGTCCAATTCGGACCAATTATCACTAATTGGATCAATTTTTTGATCCCTTGGACTGGATTGGATTGAAAAATCATTAATTCGACTGGACTGAATCGGATTACGGATCCTACATTAAAAAATCATAGATCCAATCCGATCTAGTCCGTTTAACACATCAACACATACATATATTTTATCATATGTACTATAATAGCTTAATTAGCATCAACTCAAACAATCAACTCTAAACTAAAATATCTAAAAGACTATACTTGTTCTTAACTCTTTTATTATGCTTTCGACCTTTTTATTGTAGGTTGAATGTTCAACGTACACTTTTTTTGTTCTTTTGTGAGGATGTATGGTGAAGATTTGTGGATAACACATTTATTTATGTAGGAACTTATATTTTGAAGGTTATTGTGATAACAATTTTGTGGGAAATATGCTATATATAGATTTGTGGAATGTATGTTGTAAATTTGTCATTCATGAGATATATAATTCTTGTGATTCATTTGATTAAATCTAATTTCATAAATTTTGGATAGGAAAACGTCAATCCGCAGAACTTGATCCAATTCGGTCCGCATTTTGCGAATTGGATTGAGTTGGATTGATGAATTATTTGGATTGGATTGGATTGTAATTTTTCAATCCGCAATAATTGGATTGGATTGCAGATTAACCATAATTGGACTGGATCCAATCCGTGTGCACCCCTAGAAGTTATATATTGATCTCAAAAATATCGTACAAAAATGGGGGTGTGCCTCTTTATGATACCCTATTCAGAGCCCTTGTACAAGTATCATATAAAAAAAAAAAGATTGTTGCTTAATACAATATTTGTTATAGAATATTTTGGGGATTAGCTTTTGCCTATTAGATAGAGGTTATCATCATTGAATGGCCTAATGAAAGGTTATATTTTTATTTTTATTCATAATTTGTTGGACAAGTTTGTCATGTTGATTGTGTAAGAAAGTTGCCTTTTCTGTTCCTCTATCAGGTGAAAGTTGCTAATATTCTTCTTTCTTGACGCCATTTCAGTCTAATGAATGTCTACTGCATTTTTTCGTTTATACAGAGAAGCCATCCATTTTGAAACATGTAGCTGCTCACAATAGTCAGAATCATATGGAGGCTGCTTCAATCGAGAGTGAAGAAAATGTAAGACTCATTTTAACCATGAAGGAATGAATTATTATATTCTTTCATCACCTTTGGCTTTGTTTTAGATTATCATAGCTTCATTATGAATTTCGTTTTTTTACACTGGAGATAATCTTCTTTTTTTATGCTTATTCTTGTGATTTTTGGTGACCTTACCTTTCTTGCAGAAGCAAAAAAGTAAAAAAGAAATAATGGCTGAAATCATTTTCAAAAGCAAACAAGCCAAGGTATCTTACTCTTGTTCTCTACAGCATTATTGTGGTTTTACTTGCTTCATCTCACTTCTTTTACTTGTTATTTCTTCTAGGCTGAGAAAGCAAAAGGTAAGGAAGAAGATGAACGTCTACTGGAGCAGCTAGATAAAGACTTCTCATCCTTGGTGCAATCTCAAGCGTTGTCGTCATTGACACAACGAAGCAAGATGGCTGCTTTGAAGTCCCTTCTAGATAAAGGCAATACGAATGAAATGAGGAAAGTAGATGATAAACCGATGACATCTATAAACAAAGAATATTCTAATCGAGTATGTTTTTCATTCTTCCTTTCTTTTTCGAATAAACGACATTGCTTTAATCCCAAATTAGTTGGAGTTGGCTACATGGATCAAACTCTTTTTATAATAAACATGTGAGGAAATTAGTTTGTATTATTATTAAAGTCAGAAAAGAATGACAGAATGGAATAATTTTTATTCAGCCATTTTGGCGTGTTTAAATAGAAAATTACAAAGTAAATGCTTTACATAAAAATAGCAACTAATTGATCCTAATTGATCCTAATTGATCCTATGGTATCAATTACAGAGTAAATGCTTTACATAAAAATAGCAACTAATTGATCCTAATTGATCCTAATTGATCCTATCTAATCAAAACAGATTACAGCTATTAAAAAATCGATTATACAGCTAATTACTTCTAATTCTAATTAATTACAAATAGAATAAATATACTAAATAACAATCCTAATAATTATGTTAATATTCTTGACACCCCTCCTCAAGCTGGAGAATAGATATCGATCATTCCCAGCTTGGATAGAAATCCTTCGAACATAGCAGTAAAAAAGTCCCTTAGTAAGAACATCAGCGAGCTGCTCAGATGATGGAACAAAGGGTATGCAGATATCGCCGTTTTCCGCTTTCTCCTTGATGAAATGTCGATCTATTTCGACATGTTTTGTCCCAGTCATGCTTTGTACAGATTCGAGCAATATTGATTGCCGATTTGTTGTCGCAAGATACAACCTCATCGGTTTATCTCCTTCAACCTTCAGCTCCTCTAAGATCTTCCGAAGCCATAACAACTCACATACTCCTTGAGCCATAGCTCTGAACTCGGACTCCGCACTGCTTCGAGAAACAACTGGTTGTTTCTTGCTCTTCCAAGTAACTAAGTTGCCCCAGACAAAGGAGCAATAGCCGGTGGTAGATCTCCTGTCTGTAGAACTTCCGCCCCAATCAACATCAGTGAAGATCTCCACTCTTCGGCCCATTCTTTGAAAACATAATTCCTTTACCCGGACTTCCTTTCAAGTAATGAAGAATCCGATGAACAGCCTTGGAGTGTTTTTCTGATGGACAATGCATAAACTGACTAACCAAGCTCACTGCAAACGCAATATCTGGCCTTGTATGCACCAAATAAATTAGCTTACCCACCAGCTTCTGATACCGGTTCTTGTCCACAGCCTCAGCACCATCTTCTTTTTCGAGTTTCTGATTCGGATCGACAGGAGTTGCCACTGGTTTACATCCGAGTAATCCAGTCTCTTTCAAGAGATCAAGAACATATTTTCTTTGTGAGATAACTATTCCTTTTGAGGATTTAGCCACCTCCATTCCAAGAAAATATTTGAGCTGTCCTAGATCTTTGACTTCAAACTGGTTGGATAAGAAGTTCTTCAGTGACTCCAACTCTACTATGTCATCTCCTGTCATCACAATGTCATCTACATACACAATTAAAATAGCAATTTTACCATGATTGTGTTTGTAGAACATCGTGTGATCTGAATGAGCTTGAGTGTAACCACATTGTTTCATAGTTCTCGTGAATCTTTCGAACCATGCCCTCGGAGATTGTTTCAATCCATATATGGATTTCTTTAGCTTACATACTCTGCCATCCTTCTTTAGCTCATCAAAGCCTGGTGGAGCTTCCATATACACCTCCTCCTCTAGCTCACCGTTTAAGAACGCGTTCTTCACATCAAACTGTCTGAGAGGCCAATCCAGATTAGCGGCTAACGAGAGAAGAACACGTACGGTGTTTAGTTTGGCCACAGGAGCGAAGGTTTCCTCGTATTCAAGGCCATATGTCTGAGTGAAGCCTCGTGCTACGAGTCGAGCCTTGTATCTCTCAACCGAGCCATCAGCATGGTATTTTATGGTAAACACCCACTTGCTGCCTACACATTTTTTTCCTTCGGGTAAAGAGGTAAGATCCCACATGTCATTCTTCTTCAGGGCCTTCAACTCCTCAAAGACCGCCTCTCTCCATCTCGGAACCTCTAGAGCTTCATGTATCGACTTAGGTAGCTCATCATCCATAATCCTGGTGGAAAAGGCTTTGAAATCTGGTGAGAGCTTATGATAAGATACGAAATTGGATATTGGATGTTTTGTGGTACATGATCTGACACCTTTGCGTAAGGCTATGGGTTCAAAGAAATCAGAAGGTTCTAAATTTGGAAGAGAAGTAGGAGAGAGAGCGATCGTACCTTGGACCTCGGTCGAGTCCGATGATTGGCCCACCTCGGGAGCTGGTGGAATATTACTTGGTTGAGTCCTCCTTTTAGAATAAACACGAAGTTCAGTAGGTGGTTCCAAGTTGTTTTCTACCTGGGTCTCACGAGGTTGTGAATTTATAGGTTGTGAAATCCTAGGATTAGTTACAGAAATAATTGATTCCACTGAACTATTTTCAACCGATTTTGGCAAAGATATTTGTTCCCAAAAACTCATTTCAGAATCATTCTCCCCCAGAATTGAGTTTTTTTCAAAAAAATGTTGTTTTTCAAAAAAAGTGACATCCATACTTAATATTTTCCAGATTTAGGATCAAAACATTTATACCCCTTTTGTGTTGGTGAAAAACCAAGAAATATGCATTTATGTGCCCGGGGATCAAGCTTTCCTCTATTATGGCCGTGTATATGAACAAAAGCAATGCAACAAAAAATTTTAGGTGTTAAATCAGTGAACGATCTATTTTCAGGAAACATATTCTTTAGTGCTTGCAAAGGAGTGATGTAATTAAGAACTCTTGTAGGCATTCGATTAATCAGATAAGTGCAGCTTAAGAGCGCTTCATTCCAAAAACGATTAGGAACATTCATAGCAAATAATAACGCCCTAGACACCTCTAATAAATGCCTATTTTTCCTCTCACCACTCCATTTTGTTGGGGAGTATCAACGCAAGAACTGTGATGAATAATTCCTTTTTCTTTCAAAAAATCACCTAAGATTGCATTAAAATATTCTCGGCCATTATCGGTTCTAAGAGCTTGAATATTAGTATGAAACTGAGTATTAATCAAAGAGTGAAAATTTTTGAAAACATTTGCGGCCTCGGATTTTTCCTTTAGAAGATAAATCCATGTGACTCTAGTGTGATCATCAATGAATGTGATGAACCATCTAGAACCTGAGGCAATTTTTACCCTTGAAGGGCCCCAAATATCACTATGAACGAGTGAAAAAGGTTTTGATGGCATATACTTCAAAGAAGGATAAATAGATCTATGATGTTTTGCCAACTCACAAACTTCACAACAAAAAGATGAAATGTCTTTATTTTTAAAAAGATTTGGAAACAAATATTTCAAGTAATTAAAACTGGGATGGCCTAACCTATAATGCCACAACATTATGTCATTCTCACAAGACAAGGTAGTAAAACATCTTGGTTTCTAAACTTGTTCATCTGAAGGATTTTCCGAGACCAAGTGATAGAGTCCATCAACTTCCTTAGCATTGCCAATCATCTTCCCCGAACAAGGGTCCTGAAATTCAAATCCAGCAAATGTTATTGTAGCAATACATTTGCAATCATGAATAATACGACTAACAGAGATGAGATTGCAAGAAATCTTTGGAACATGCAGGACATTTAGTAATGTAAGAGATGGAGACATAATAATAGAGCCTTTTCCAAAGAATAGAGGTTAGAGAACCATCGGCAATTTTAACTTTCAAATTTCCGATAAAGGATAATATGAAGAGAATATGGAGGAACTACCAAATCATATGATCGGTTGCCCCCGAATCTATGATCCAAGGGTTTAATTTTGAGCCTACTTTTTGTGAAAGTTGTAGGGTAAGTACCTTTTTGAGCTAAAGAAGAAGAGGCAATGTAAGATGATGAGTTAGGAGTGTTGGATACAATTGAATGAGAACTCATTAGTTGATACAATTGCTCTAGCTGTTCTTTGCTGAAGGCAGACGTCTCTGAGGCAGATTTCGGCTCTTTGGAAGTGTCTTCGGATGAGGCATGAAAACCCTTTGAATCACGAGGATTTCGGTTAGATGAAGGGTTCTCGGCTGGCTTTCCATGCAGCTTCCAACATTTGGCCTTAGCATGCCCTGGCTTGTTGCAATGCTCGCAGATTGGCCGGTCTTTATCGCTGCGACGGTCGTTGCGTCGTGGTGGCTGACTAGAGAACAGGCCAGAAGGCTCGGTGGGAGCTGGTGAGTGTCCTCCGAGCATGACGGTCCGCCGGCTCTCCTCTCTTCTGACCTCGGCAAAGACTTCTCTAGTACTCGGTAGTGGATCACGACCAAGAATGCGTCCTCTCACTTCATCTAATTCCTTATTAAAGCCGACGAAGAATTCGAAGACACGTTCTTTTTCCACCATGCTCCACTCATAATCGCTGAACATATCTACCTCTTGCCACAAGGTTTTTAAGTCAGTATAATATTGAGTGACAGTTTTCTCACCTTGTTTTAGCCTCCATAGCCGAGTTTTTAGCTCAAACCACGGTCCTGCATTCCCGAAATCGAATAAGTCTCGTTCACAGCAGTCCAAATGTCATGAGCAGTAGGTAGGAAGAGATAGGTTCTTCCTACACTCGAGTCCATAGAATTTATGAGCCAAGACATGATCATCGAATTCTCTACCTCCCATTTTGCAGAACCTTCATCTTTCTCAGTGGGTCTCGCATTGGTACATGTAAGATAGTCGAATTTTCCACGGCCTTGAATGAACAGTTTCACCGATTGGGACCACTGTAGGAAATTGTTTCCATTCAGCTTGTGAGAAGTGATGGAAAGGTTTTGGAAAGATTCAGTGGTTAAGGGAATCGAGGGTGAGCGAATAGAGCTCATAGAATCGATACCAGAGGTATAATCGATACCAGAGGTATCATCAGAGGGTTTAGCCATTTAGGCTCTGACACCATAAAGTCAGAAAAGAATGACAGAATGGAATAATTTTTATTCAGCCATTTTGGCGTGTTTAAATAGAAAATTACAGAGTAAATGCTTTACATAAAAATAGCAACTAATTGATCCTAATTGATCCTATGGTATCAATTACAGAGTAAATGCTTTACACAAAAATAGCAACTAATTGATCCTAATTGATCCTATCTTATCAAAACAGATTACAGCTATTAAAAAATCGATTATACAACTAATTACTTCTAATTTTAATTAATTACAAATAGAATAAATATACTAAATAACAATCCTAATAATTATGTTAATATTCTCGACAATTATTAATATTATTCTTGTGCGGTATAAATTCTCTGATAATTATGGGTGTCCGATCTTTTTTTTAGCCTCTCCTTTCTTTGGTTCAACTAGTCCCATGGGAGTTAGTCGGGTGTCCCATCTCCATAACCTGGGAGAAACCAAGAGAACATAATATAGCTATTGAGAATTGAACTTATGACCTTTGCCTCAATCAGAGTTATGGTACTCATTTCTTTGCCATTGCACCACACCCCTTGGGGGCCCACACCCTTGGGGGCTTATGCAGTATAAATTAAGCTGCCCAGTTTTCTTCGCTTCACTGAACAACCTATCAGTTAGAATTAGAAATAGGGGGAACAAAATTCCTTCGTTGACATCTGCATTTACAATTCCAACCATTCTCCTGTCGTACCTATACAAATCCATAAAGGGAGGCCACCAGTAATATTCTTTTTAATGACGGAAGAATTATGCTTAATTTATTTGTTATATTACATGTATATATTTGATCATATATTTCATAATAAATATAGTTAACAAAAACTTCCCAAACAATTGTTTTTCATTTTTGTTCTCTTTTTATATCTCCTTTTTATGGAGGTTATCTATGGATTTTTGTTTCTTTAATATAGTCGTTAATGCAATTTTTAGAGAATTTATTTGTATTTCTCAAATTTATAGTAAAGCAGCAATCTAATGCCTTTGTGGAACCTACTTAGAAAGTACTATACTATGTCTTATGTGTGTCCCTATTTCTTAAAGGACCAACCTGATGCCTACGACAAACTTGTAAAAGAGATGGCTTTGGACATGCGCGCTTGTCCATCTGACAGAACCAAGACGCCTGAAGAGCTTGCACAGGAAGAGAGAGAAAGGCTTGAGCATTTGGAGGTGCACTTTTTTCTTCTTGATTGTATTTATAAAATTTATGTCATTTTAATTTCATATGTATAAGGTAAACCTCTATTCATTTTCTGTTCTGTAGGAAGAACGCCAAAAAAGGATGGCTGCGCCTGATTACTCAAGTGGGGAAGATGGCATTGATCACATTGATAATAACAGCACATCAATCACAAAGAGTCGATCTTCATCAGGGGATGATCTTGGCGATTCCTTCTCTTTTGACGAAGGATCAAAAAATAAAAAAGGTTGGGTTGATGAGATACTTGAAAGGGATGCAACCAGCAGTGAGAATGAAAACGATTCATCGTCTATAGAAGGTTCCCAAAGTTATGAAAGTGACACTAATCAGGAAAGCGAAGATGATGGAAGTCCTCCGAATGCGATGTCCTTACGAGACTGGGAACAAAGTGACGATGAAAACTTTAGTACCGATATGGAAGAAGAGGACAAAGAGGTAGAAGAAGTAGAAGGAATGGACAAAAGAAGCATACAAAAGAAGGAAGATTATATTGCTCCAAAAAGTAAGGCTAAAAAGGAAGATCGTTCAACTTCTGAAAAAAGAAAAGCAAGAGGAGAACAGGCAATGGGTCATCTTGATACCCTCCCATTCGTGCTTGAAGCACCTAGCAACCTAGCAGAATTATGCGCATTGTTGGACAATCGGTCTGATGTAGAAGTAGTTGAGGGAATAAGTAGGATTCGAGCGTGCAATGCAATTAGGCTTGCTTCTGAAAACAGGAAAAAAATGCAGGTACATACCGCCTTCTGACTTCCTCCACATTAAAAAGACTTTTTTACCTGTACCTGAAATTTCTGCATTTGTTTGATTACTGGTTCAGATAACTTAGTGTTTCTGCAAGATACATTATGTCAAATTCTTGACATGTATGTAGATGCTGTCATGAGAATAAACTGGAAGACCTATTCTTTTTCATGTATAAGAGATTGATGTGGTTGCCCAATAAACAGATTCTTACATTTGTTTGATTACAAGCGCAGATTACTTGGCTCTTTTATTAGATACCCGATTATGTAGTTTGTTTGTTACATGACTCACGTCAAACGATTAACTTGGATTTAGATGCTGTCATGAGAGTAAACATGGCAGCTTTCTTTTCCATTTAAGAAATTGATTTGGTTGCTCAGTAAACTGAATGCTTCATTTAGTTTTAGTTTGAATCTATCAACTAGGCTCATTTTAGTTGATAGTTTCAAGAAGCATACGATGTTATGATTTTAACGATGTAATGTCTTATTTTGTTGATAGTTTTTAGAAGTATATGATGTGAAGTTTGATTTCTAATAACTTACATTATATGAACATTCAAAGGAGATTTCGTCCTGCCTCACTATATCCATTAATTGCTAGAGTTCTTTTTCAGGTATTTTATGGTGTCCTGCTGCAGTATTTTGCTGTTGTTGCGAATAGGAAACCATCGAACTTCAGGCTATTGAATTCATTGGTGAAACCACTGATGGAGATGAGCATTGACACCCCATATTTTGCAGCCATATGTGCCCGCCAACGCTTAATACATATTCGAACTCAGTTTTGTGAGGATATCAAGAATCAAGGTTCTCTTACCTTTAATTCAAAGTTGCTAATATTTTCTACTTATTTGAAACAGTTTCATATTTCTGAAAGTCCATCTAATAGATATAATTCTTCCTATCTTTGCAGAGAGAAATTGCTGGCCTTCTTTGAAGACGTTGCTTCTCTTGAGACTTTGGTCCATCATATTTCCATGTTCCGACTTTCGTCATGTTGTGATGACACCAGCTATCTTGTTGATGTGCGAGTATCTTATGCGTTGTCCAATAAAATCCAATCGAGATATTGCGATTGGATCATTCCTATGCTCTATGGTTCTCTCGGTATGTAAATATTGTTGTGGCAAACTGATGCTTATTCCTGGTTATTGCTACCTGTGCCTATGTAAATATTTACAAGAAAGAAGTTTTTTATTGGTGGTTACTTTGTTATTTTACGACATCAAAAACTTGAGGTGGTATATAAATTTCTTTTATGGGTTATTATGTGATTGAAGGGATGTGGTAGTGGACCTAAAATCATTTTAAATAATTTTGGACCTAAGCTCCGATTCCGAACTCTCTGGATCTAAGTAATAAAAATCCTGTATGATTACTTCTTGCCAAATTATTCTTAATGGAAATGTTTTGAAATAATCAAGATCTGTATGAATCTTCTTTTGGGATGGAAAAGTTGTTGTATGACTCTTCTAACACATCATATTTGTAATATGTGAAAATGTTTAAACTTAGTAGACTGCATTATTCTTTCCTATCTAATGCCTTAGACAATTTATACACTCCCCGTCTAGGCCATTAGATAGAGAAGTGGTTGATGTTTTGACAAGGCTTAATTGGCTAAAATATCCTAACCTTTTACAACTTTTGTTATTATATCTTAACCTTTTTGAATTTGTTATTATATTATCACCTTTCTACATTGATAAATTTGTATCTTAAGTCACTTTTTACTCCAAATTTGATAATGTGGCACTTAAATAATGACTTTAAAAAGCCACTTCATCATCTATAATCACTAAATTATTACTTAATTTATTTTTTAAGCTCATTAATTAGATGTTACCTCTTCAAATTTAGAGTTAAAAAGTGACTTAGGATACAAATTTAGCAATATAGAAAGCTTAGGATATAATAACAAAAGTTGTAAGAGGTTATAACCAATTTGACCTTTTAACAATGAATAAAAAAAAATTAATTCATTAGCAAATACAAATGAATTAAGTTAAGTTGTACACATAATTATTTGTCCTTGTGCTTAGATTTGGATTCTTGAAACTTGAAAGTCCTTGAACTTTCAAGTATTTAATATATATTTATTAAATATTTACATTTATAGATGCAAAATTACCTTTCTATTAAAAAAGAATAGAAAGTAAATACTAGAGGTGCCTTGTTGTGATCGTTCTCTTGCACTTTTCTATTTCTAAAGTTATCGTTCTTTTTCGTCTGAATTTATGCGTTTTATGCAATTCTTTTCCTAGTGATAAACTTGATTTGATCGTCCTTAAATTTTGGTAACAAATGTGCATCTTGCCCTTGTTTTGTTGGAACACAATTTGTTGCTGCACGCCACCCCACCCCACCACCCCTTTAGTATTTTTGTTTAATTATATATTGACTGTTATGAAATGCTGTATATCCCAATATTTCTTCAGGCTTCAGTATTTCAACCCTGTGCCTCTAAGTTTCAATGGGCTGACTATCAAAATTTTATTTATTTATTTATATATATGTATATATATATATATATATATTTTTTTTTTTGTAGATTTCTAGAGAATCAAAGAAATTCTGCCCAGAGGCCATAGCTTTTCTTCAAACTTTGCTACTGTCAGCTTCAGGGCAAGGACCATCATTATTTCGATATTCGCAGGTAAACTTTGGCAAATGTGTTTGTTTCTATTTCCCCTTTTTTATAGTTTCATTCACATACCAGTCAATCAACCATTTACCTAGTGGTTGTGAGTAATCTATTGCTCTTATCAAATGTAACACCCACAATAAAGCCTCAAATGTTTTTTTCCCACCCTAGGAAAAGTAGTATATTGCTATAAAGAGGGAATGAATACAGTAAGAACATCATTCATTGCCAATATCAGAGTACCCTAAAAGTAAAACAGGGCTCATAATAACAAAAAACCCATGGAGACCCTGATCAAAAGGTACGAAGCAAGTAGACAAGTGAAAAACGGCAAATTATCATTTTTTTATAAACGGTTCCTTTTATATCATTCTCCATCAACCCAGCTAGCCAAGCTGGTGAAAAGATAGCTGTCACTCAATTTTGTTTAATTTTGTTATTCAGTTTATCTCTTTCTCTTTGAACTACAACATAGACGTGGCTTTCAGTGTCTATGACTGCCATTCAAGTTATCTTATTGCCCAAGAAAGGATAAAATTGTTTTTTACCTTTAGCATAAATTACTTGGCAATATTCCAAGGTACGCTGCAACAAACGTAGACATGTACAGTGCAGTTTTGTATATAAACAACTTTATCACTTGGATTATGATTATAATACTTGAATTGATGACATACTAAAGATATTTATATAGTTCTGTAATTGAGCTGTCTCCCCTTTCGTTTACCCCATGTTCTAATTTATGTCGCAAATTGCCTGCTTATGTTGTGTCTTAATAGCTAACATTTAATATATGAAACTAAGCTAATCATACTTGTGGTCTGATTCACGTCTTATCAGAATTCTCATTTTCATTATCTAGATCACCTCTTTTATTGAGAATTTGACTTCGCCCAAAACTTCTGTGTCATAAATTTAGAGTTTATTTGATGAAGTTTAACTTGATGAATGGAATTTCGTAGAATTTGGACCCTGTCAAGGAGTATGAATAATTTTACTTGGAGATTCTAAGTTTCTTCAAAAGCCTATGTTAGCTGGATTCAAGGACATATGTTAAGTACAGGTACATAGTTAGGGGCCAAACTTGCTATTCTCTAAGTTTCATGATATGGGAACTCAACTAAAAGTGTCCAAATATAGTACTTGGACATGGTAGAAGATAGAAATATATACAAACGAACAGGTCCAACTCTATTTAAATTTTAACTTCATAGTATTTGCATAAATGAAATTATGAACATATAATATTATTATATTAATTGATTTGAGGTCTCTATAGGGGCAAGAGGACATGGGGGAGATCTGTATTTGTATGTGCATAATGTAGCATATGTTAGAGATTCCTTGAGAAAGGGACAAAATTTAGAGTGTTACAATGTGGGGTCCAATCGGAGAGATCTATTCAGATTCATGAAGACGTTGGATCCATGTACCCCTCCCCAACTAATTTGGAACTGAGGATTTGTTGTTGTATTATAATCTCACTATGCTCGGTCTCACTTAATAGTTGGGTATGAGAAGAGGAATTTTATTATTTTAGACCTAGACTAGCATGGGCAAAGGTATTAAAGAATACGTGAACATTGTTAATTTGTGCTATATATGTAGCCTTAGATGCATGGACCATGGAGAAAGCAAATTCATGTGGCTGCCTTCAGAGTCACTGAAAAGTCCTGAGAAATTGAATTTTATTATTTTGGACCTAGAATAACATGGGCAAAGGTATTAAAGTAGATATGTCCGTTGTTAATATTACTATGCATGTAGCTTTGGATGCATGAATAAAGCAAACTCATGTATCCGTCTTTAGATAGTCGGCTATATGTAGGTCCATTACTTCCTTCCAAATCATTTTAGGACCTTCGTTCAACTTCCACTTCTTTCATTGATCAAGTTTTGTTGCCGCAAAAATTTTGTTTTTGATATACAAAAGCCATTTTTGGTTATAACTTCACTTCTATATTTTTCACTTTATTTTTGTGGCTGTGAACTTCTAGTCTCCATGTTCTAATTCTCTGGAAAATGATAATGAATAAGAAATATTATTGTATTCATATTTTGTTTATCTTGTAGTCATGTTACCTTTCGGAACTGAAATTGCTCAAGCCATGGTTGTGGGTTGGGGCTCCTGTATCTGAGGTTCAGGCATTAGATTTTCTGTTTTTAATGGACTTGCCGGAAGACTCCCCCTTTTTCTACTCTGATGTTTTCAGGTTAGTGTTATTTGTAGCCATACATCCCTTAATTCATTACAAAAGTGAAATTAATTGCATACCTGATGTGATCGTTGACTGATTATTGAGTGCAGGGTTGGTATGCTTGTTTCAGTAATTGAGTCACTGCGAGGATTTGTTAAGATTCATGAAGAGCATAACTCGTTTGCTGAAATATTCGGCCCCATTTCAGCAGTGTTGCATGAAGTGGTGAAACAGGAGAACATGCCAGATGCATTACGAAGTAATATGAAAGATGTAGCTCAACTCATAACTGTGAAAGCTGATGAGATTTGTATGCTGCGCCAACCACTTCAAATGCGGAAGCTCAAGCCAGTGCCAATCAAGCTACTAAATCCAAAGTTTGAGGAAGAGTAAGCAACCCATCTCTTTCTCCCATTGAATAAATCTTTCGGGCCCCCATTGTTCATAAAACATTGCAAAGATTTGTGTTTTGGATCCTCCTATAACTAATGGGTACATTGTGGCAGTTTCGTAAAGGGTAGAGATTATGATCCTGACCGTGAGCGAGCTGAGAGGAAGAAGCTGAAGAAGTTGCTTAAGAGTGAGGCTAAAGGTGCTGCTCGTGAGCTTCGGAAAGATAACTATTTCTTGTTGGAGGCAAAGGAGAAAGAAAGAAATAAACTCGAAATAGAGAAGGCTGAGAGATATAATAGAGCAAAGGCTTTCCTCCAAGAACAAGGGCATGCTTACAGGTCCGGACAGTTGGGAAAAGGAAGGAAGAGGAGAAGATGAACCTGATCTCAATCTATTTTGCACAATTTCATTTTTGTTAAGCTCAAGGTAATAATCTTTTTAGGCCTCTGATGGGTTTTTTGGTCTTGACTTTTTGATGGTTTACGCAATTGTACTTTGCTCCTCATATTAGTTTTTCTTTCATATATAAAATCAGTACCTCTCATCCATGAAAATCAGGAATGTTTTGACTGCAAAACATCCTGCAACTGAGGCTCCTTTCATTACTGGGTTTTGGGCAATGTCACTGCAAAACGACCTGGTACTTAGATCCCTGTGGAATAATCTCTTGAATGTAGCGTCATAGCCTTATCTTGGTTTTACCTCTTTTTTCCGATGATTTTTGTTTTCCTTTTTTTTTAAACGCCATTTACCATTTATATTTGCTTAGAAAAATAAAATTTTCTACACGATTAGTTTAGAGCATAAACATAAACTCAAGGTTCTTGTTTTTATACACGCTACTTTCTGCAGTTTATCCAATATTTTCATGAATTGTTCTTGTTTCGTTGTTTGATTATTTTCTTTCTATTGCCGTTACTTTACTGTATACCATTTTATTTCTGGCATTACGAGGTCTTCGATCAATAAATAAAAGGTATGCTACAGTTCCAGACAAGAAAGAAGGAATTTATTTGTTACTTCCTGCTCTGCTGCCAATGTAATGAGAAATAATCATTTTAATGTGCCAGCAGCAATTGTTGTTGCTGTCAAGTTTGGATGGTTTTCTGTATTAGAATTCTGCAATACTACAACGCTTAAAAGAAGTATCTCCAGCCATGATTTGGTAAAGCTCAAGGGTTGTCGTCGGCGTAATTTTAAACCTGTTTTATTGTGAAATTGAGCCAAGTATTTATTTATTTATTTTGGCCCCAAAATTTTGGAAGAAACACAGGAAATTTGATGGAGGTTTTATTTTTCAAAGCCATCATGAAATCACAATCAATGGAACCATTTGCAGGAAGCGTTTTTTTTTGGAAACTCTTTGCAAGGTTGTGCAAGTCTCTGGTGTAGGTCACTTGTTCTTGGCTTTTTTTTTTTTTTTGCAAAATGTTCTTGCAGTTTTGCCTAAAAGTACTTGGACACACCTATGAGAGAAACCCTTGTTCAAAAGTTTTGGATAGGGGCTGCTACGGTAATCCACTTTGGGAACTGACTCATTTGGTGCTGATATACATTGAGATGTGTGCATGTGTCTCGAAGTGTATCACACGGGCACCAAGTGGGTCAATGCCCAATCTCGATGTCTAAAGTGGATTACATAAACTTTTGAGCTCGGCTAAGTGCACCCTACCATTTACTAAGTGTATCCCATTTTGCGTTGCATCCCAAATTCAAATTTCAATTTCTAAGTGCATTTTACATTTTTACCAAAATACCTTTTCATCCAAATTGAATCATCTAAACTCCAAAACTTTGGTTGAGACATCTATATTAGGTTTGGCGATATGTTACTAAGACTTATCCACTAAGTTCGTTGTCTAACTGAATTTCTTTGGTAAGATTTAGTTGACAACTGCCGACCTAAAAGTTGTGGGTTCTGATCGACTCTCCAACTAGAGGTTCGGTGGGATCCGATCGACTCTCCAACAAGAGATTCAGACCTTCGAGGTCGAACTACTCGATGATGCTTACAAATCACAAAGAAGAGAGTGTGTGGGGTGCACTTAGAAATTGTAGTGAGAGCACTAATCACATTGAAGGGCATAAGAGTCATTTTGTAGTAGGATTGACTTTTTTTTAAGTTTAACTTTTTTCTGGGGTGCACCCAGTAAACAATAGAATGCACTTAGTTGGACTCGAACTTTTTACCTTTCCCTTTTGGATATGGTGCGCAGTACTTTTAAATGTTTATTTTAATATACAAAAAGTTAGAATAAGGGAGCTATCTTTTTATATAGGAATATCACTAAGGTCTTTTCTTGAAGGACTGTTGCTAAGGTTTAGATTAAAAGTATAGAGTCCGGCTAAGTGCACCCAAAAAAGTCAAACTTAAAAAAGTCAATCCTACTACAAAATGACCCTTATGCCCCTCACTGTGATTAGTGCACTAACTACAATTTCTAAGTGCACCCCACATACTCTCTTCTTTGTAACTTGTAGGCATCATTGAGTGGTTCAGCCTTGAAGGTCAGAATCTTTTGTTGGAGAGTCGGTTGAAGTCCACCGAACCTCTATTTGGAGAGTCAGTCATACCTTGCCGAACCTTTAATTAGAGAGTTGGTTGAAATCCACTGAACCTTTAGCTCGGCAGTTATCAATTAAATCTCACCAAAGAGGTTTGGTTGGACAACATTGAACCTAGTGGATAAGTCTCGGCTATACGTCGCCGAACTTAAAATAGATGTCTCAACCAAAGTTTCGGAGTTGGGTGCTTCGGTTAAGATGAAAGTATATTAGGCTTATCAGCATATATAGGGTGACAACTTAAAGTTTGGGCCAAGTCATAAATTATTTGCTCCTCTTATTTTAATAAGCTTCATTGGTTAAACGATTCTAACCTTGTATGACTTTTGTTATATCCTAATATTTTTTAATTTGTAAATATATCTTAACCTTTCTATATTGTTAGTGTTGGGATGTATGGACCGAAAGATTTATTCCTACATTGGTCATCTATGCCTTCTTCAAGAAGTTCATAAGAGTGAATGTTTCATCTCATAGTACAAAGACCTTTTGGAGTAAAACCCCACACCTAATGTTGAGGTGGTTAAATTGGAGACAATATCGGTACTAACGGAGATCCATGTGCCCGAGTGACGCACGCGCGGATAGGGCCCAACAAGTAGTATCAGAGCAGATGGTGCGGCTGGGACAAGGCATGTCTATTAGTAGTCGCATGTGTGCCTCGAGTTGCTCTCCCTCAAGATAATAGCAACAACGGATCATACGGTGTGCCCATCTTGGATGGATTTCGGTCTAAGGTGGAGATTGTTGGGATGTGTTGACAAAAAAGTTTAGTCCTACATTAGTTATCTATGGCTTATTGAAGAAGTTCATAAGAGTGGATGTTCCATCAAATAATACCGATGCCTTTTAGAGTAAAACCCCACACCTAACGTTGAGGTAGTTAAGTTAGGGACAATATCGGTACTATTAGAGATCC
The DNA here is from genome assembly GCA_039657345.1 of Stephania japonica. Taxonomy (NCBI): domain Eukaryota; kingdom Viridiplantae; phylum Streptophyta; class Magnoliopsida; order Ranunculales; family Menispermaceae; genus Stephania; species Stephania japonica. The sequence continues at coordinate 43,933,002 of CM077559.1, forward strand.
ACATGCCTACGCAGACGTGTGCGTGGATGGGACCCAACAAGTGGTATCAGAGTCGATAGTGCGGTTGAGACAAGGCATGTCTGTTGGTGGTCGCATGTGTGTCTCGAGTTGTGCTCTATTCCTTGAGATGGTAGCAATGAAAGATCATGCAGTGTGTCCATCTAAGGTAGATTTCGGTCTAAGGTGGAGATTGTTGGGATGTGTGGACTGAAAAGTTTAGTCCTACATTGGTTATTTATGGCTTCTTCAAGAAGTTCATAAGAGTGGATGTTTCATCTCATAGTACCGAGGCCTTTTGAAGTAAAACCCCGCACCTAATATTGAGGTGGTTAAGTTGGGGATAATATCAGTACTAGCGGAGATCCACGTGCCCGCGCACGCAGCGCGGATGGGGGCCCAACAAAGTGGTATCAGAGACGATGGTGCGACTGGAACAAGCATGTCTGTCAGTGGTCGCATGTGTGCTTCGAGTTGCTCTCCCTCGAGATGGTAGCGACGACGATCATGCAGTGTGCTCATCTTGGATGGATTTCGGTCCAAGGTGGAGATTGTTGGGATGTGTGGACCGAAAAGTTTAGTCCCACATTGGTTATCTATTACTTATTGAAGAAGTTCATAAGAGTAGATGCTTCATCATATAGTTTCGAGGCATTTTGGAGTAAAACCCTATACCTAATGTTGGGGTGGTTAAGTTGGGGACAATACCGGTACTAGCAGAGAATCCACGTGCTCGCGCACGCAGCGCTGATGGGGCCCAACAAAGTAGTATCAGGGCTGATGGTGCGACTGGGATAAGACATATCTGTTGGCGGTCACATGTGTGCCTCAAGTTGTGCTCTCCCTCAAGATGGTAGCGACGATGGATTATGCGGTGTGCCCATCTTGGATGGATTTCGGTCCAAGGTGGAGATTGTTGAGATGTGTAGCCTGAAAAGTTTAGTCCCACATTGATTATCTATGGCTTCTTGAAGGAGTTCATAAGAGTGGATGTTCCATCTCAAGTACCAAGGCCTTTTGGAGTAAAACCCAACACCTAATGTTGAGGTGGTTAAGTTGGGGACAATATTGGTACTGACAGAGATCCACGTGCCCGCGCACTCAGCGCGGATGGGGCCCAACAAGTGGTATCAGAGTCGATGGTGCGGCTGGGACAAGGCATGTCTGTTGGTGATCGCATGCGTGCCTCGAGTTGTGCTCTCCCTCGAGATGGTAGTGACGATGGATCATGCGGTGTGCCCATCTTGGATAAATTTTGGTCCAAGGTAAAGATTGTTGGGATGTGTGGATCGAAAAGTTTAGTTTCACATTGGTTATCTATGACTTCTTGAAGAAGTTCATAAGAGTGGATGTTTTATCTCATAGTTTCGAGACCTTTTGGAATAAAACCCCACACCTAATGTTGAGGTGGTTAAGTTGGGGACAGTATCGGTACTAGCGGAGATCCACATGCCCGCACAAACGTGTGCGCAGATGAGGCCCAACAAAGTGGTATCAAAGCTGATGGTGCAGTTGGGACAAGCATGTCTGTCAGTGGTCGCATGTGTGCCTCGAGTTGCTCTCCTTCGAGATGGTAGCAATGACGGATCATGCGATGTGCCCATTTTGGATGGATTTCAGTCCAAGGTGGAGATTGTTGGGATATGTGGAGTGAAAAGTTTAGTCCCACATTGGTTATCTATGGCTTATTTAAGAAGTTCATAAGAGTGGATGTTCCATCTTATAGTACCGAGGCATTTTGGAGTAAAACCCCACACCTAATGTTGAGGTGGCTAAGTTGGAGACAATATCGATACTAGTGAAGATCCACGTGCCCGCGCAAACGTGTGCGCGGATGTGGCCCAACAGTTAGATTTATATTCTACATCATTTTTTAACTCTAAATTTGATGAGGTAAAATCTAAATAATGACTATAAAAAATCACCTTATCACTTCTTTTTTTAATTACTAAAATAATTATTAAATTTACGATTTAAACTCAATATTTAAGTTTTACCTAATCAAATGGGAAGCTAAAAAATGATTTATGATACAATTTAATAATGTAGAAAGGTTATGATACAATAACAAATTTTAAAAATTAGGATGTAATAATGAATGTTGTAAAATGTTAGGATATTTTAACCAATTTGGCCATTTTAACATAAACAAAGTTATAATTTTTTTTTTATTTTAATATGGACAAATTTTGTTACATTGGAATAAATTTGGCTCTCAATGGGGGCAAGTTTGTCCTTGCAAGATTGTAATAAAAAAGGCTAATCTATGTATATATATAATTATATATAAAAGAATTGTTTATGTGAGAAGCTCTCACAACACGACATGTGGCATAATTGAGATTTTACAAGAAAAAAAATAAAAAAACACGTCATTGATCATTCTCACACTTAAGTGAGTATAGGATGGTAAATCACACAAAATATAATTTTGGCATCATTTAAGTATAATTTCTATTTTAGTATTTTTTTTGCTATTTTTTAGGTTATGTTTTTAATTGTTATACAAATCGGATATTTGGTTTTTATTTTTATTTTTGTAATTTTCTAATTTTTGTTTTTTTGCTATTTTTTAGGTTATGTTTTTAGTTGAGATACAAATAGAATTTTTGGTTTTAAATTTTTTTTTTCAAAATTTGCTAATTTTCATTTTATGCTATTTTTTAAGTTATGTTTTTAGTTGTGATGCAAATAGGATTTTTGGTTTTAAAATTTTTTCGTAATTTTCTTATTTTCGTTTTCTCTAGTTAATTTTAGGTTATGTTTTTTAGTTGTGCTACAAATACGATTTTTTATTTTTAAATTTTTTTTTCAAAATTTTCTAATTTTTGTTTTTCTTGCTATTTTTATGTTATGTTTTTAGTTGTGATACCTAACTAGGCATATTCAAGTGGATATTTCATAATTTGACAAAAAAAAGTGGATATTTGATGGTGCATGCTATTTGCAGATGATATTGTCTTAATGTACATAACAAAAGATGGAGTGAATAGGAAATTAGAACTTTGTAGGATTACATTAGAATCAAAAGGCTTAAGTTGTGTAGGACGAAGAACGAGTACATGCACTGTAAGTTTAGAAATACGAGACATCGAGATGATGAAGTGGTAAAATTAGGGGAAGTAGAAGTTCTTAAGGTAAAACACTTTTTATATATCTAGGATCAATCATACAAAATGATGACAATATTGAGAATGATGTCACACATATAATCCAAGTTGGATGGAAGAAATGGAGGAGTGTAACTGGTGTGATCTGTGATAAAAATATGTCTACCAAGTTAAAAGGAAAATTTTATAGGATCGCAATTAGACTAGCTATGCTCTACGGAAGTGAATGTTGGGTGGTAAAACAATAATAATTACGTAAAATAAACGTAGCAAAAATGATGATGCTTAGGTGGATGTGTGCTAAAACTCGTAAAGATAGGATAAGAAATACAGAAATTAAAAGACAAGTAGGAGTAGCATCAATTGACTCAAAGAATAGGGAAGGGCGGTTGCGATGGTTTGGTCACCTGCATAGACTGCCTACAAATGCCTCGACTTGAAAATTTGACTTAATAGGAACTGAAGAAATTCAATGTGATAAGGGTAAACTGTGACGACCCAATTCCCCATAAAACTGGACCTCACCCTGCCTAGACCTACGTGAACCCCTGAGACCATACTCGTGAAGTCAACGCAAGCCTACTCAGCTTCCAGTCTTTCTATCCTCATTAATTTAACAATTTAAAAGTTGAGTTATTAGGTTATGATATTTATAAATGTTTGCAGCGGAAATTAAACTTAAAACAAAGTTAAATAACTCAATTTAAGCAAAGTTAGGTCAACCTATAATGTGGAACCCCGATATAAAAGAATAAACATGCGTATCTGGTGACTAGTGTTGCAAGTGGGGCGGGAAATCCCCGCCCCCGGCGGGGCCTCGCACCGGCGGGGCGGGGATTCCCCGCATTTTTGCCCCCGTCGGGGCGAGGCGCGGGGCAAAAGTTTGCCTCGCATAACGGCACGGGGTGGGGCGCAGGGTATGCCTTTGCCCTGCGATTTTCTCTGCAGAATCGCCTCGTTTCCCACCCTGCGGGGAATACCCGTCGCCCCGCCCCGTACCACACCCCATGGCCCGCTCCAGGGGGATCCCCCGTCACCCCGCCCTGTGCCCCACCCCATGACGAATCCCCGCCGCCCCGCCCCATCGCCTCGCCCCGTGCCCTGCCCCACGAAGAATCCCCGTCGCCCCGCCACACGGGGAATCCCCGTCTCCCCGCCGCGTACCCCGTCCCACAAGGAATACATTTTAAAAAACTAGTCGAAATCCCGCGCATCGCGCACGGGTAAGACTAAGTGTCAATATATTAGTTAAAAAATAATTAACTTAATGAGAAAAAAAAACTAAAAAAATAATCTTACTATATAATCTCGAATAAATTTTAAGTGAAGAATAATATCATTTAATTTTTTTGTAGAAAATTAGGGATTATATGCCTTGAAAGCTTAAAAACTTTTTGCATATGGTTATACAAAAATACAATCCTAATGAAATTAATTTGATGAGAAAAAGGAAGTGATAAAAAGAGAAAAAAAAACTTAAGTAAACATTGGTGAAATCCCAATTTAATACTATATGAATAGAAGCTATATTTATTTTGAAAAATGATTAATTAAAATTTTGTTGCCACAATAAAGGATATATAACAAATTGACATCTTGTTGAATAAACTAAAAAAATGAGGTCATTGATCGCACACAGAGATTGACGATCAGTATATGTCATTTCTAAAATATTTTTTGTTTGCTCTTGAAAAGAAAAATAAAAAAGAGATCAAAATAAAAACTCAAAGGTAAAAATCTGAATATAAAACACCAAAAACCAAATAGCTATCAAAAAGTCGAAAAGAGCAAAAAAAAAGTTGAAAAACAACTAAAAATAAAAAAAAGCTATGTTAAAAAAGTGCGACATAAGGAAACTTCAAATGTACAAATAAATTTTGTTGAGATAGTGAGGATATATAATAAAAACATATGATCTTGTCAAATAAACTTAAAATTAGAGATCATAGATCTAGGCAACACTTACCAAAGATTGTCAACCAATACATATCACTTCTTTAATCCTTTTGTTATTAGAATTTTGATTAGAAAACAAAAAAAATCAGAATCAAAACGAAAAGTAGAAACTTGACAATAATGAATATGCGTTGAAAGATATACATTCTCAATATGTGGAAAAACGCATTAAAATATGCGTCAAAGTAGAGGTCGTGATGTTCTCTCTGTGCTTGTTCCACTACTCGTGTAGTCTGTGCACAATACCCGAGGGAACCTAAGTTCGGTCATCTCGAGACCATCTGCTTATCTGTTCGATCTGTGATCATCTGTGACTTGTTCTGCTCGCGTGCATGTGCACTTCAGATTTGCTTATCTGTCGATCCTCTGGAAAGTATGTCGTGAATTGAATATCTTTTGCATTGATGACATATGTATTTGCTCTGTGATTTTGGGTTGTCGTTCATCTCCGGAATGAAACCTAAATGTGGCGGCCCCAAATTTCCCGGGTCGCCCCATGGTCAGCCACTTCTCTGTCTCAGCACCTGAAGTCTCTGTCACGTGTCTCTCTGCCTTCGCCTTTGTATAGTCATATCTTGTGATTTATTAAATTCACTTAATTTGTCATTTTAAAGGAAATTAACAGTGAAAGTATTAAAGTTTACCAAAATGCATATATATATATATATATATATATAAGTTTTACTGATCAAACCTATAGTGGAAAACCCGACTGTACTATGCATACAGGCGATCAACTATAACAGTATGTATACAAGTACAAATGTGTATCCAGTTTCCCAACCCAAAAGATAATACAAAATATCAAAAGCATGTTAATATCTACACACATACCAGCAGGCCTCGGCGTAGGCAAGTCAGATGAAATCGCCGATGATCCCCTTGCCCCTGCTAGTACTATGATCTGCGCTCAACCACCACAAAAAAGGCAGATAGTGAGCCCAGTAAGTAAAATCCCAAGGAAAACCATTGAGCATAAATAATAAAAATAATTAACAGAGCCAATAAGTAGTGTTAAATAAACATGCAGAATGAAGGAAAATATGCAGACAACTGCTCAAAGCTAATCGCATGTATATTAACACATTGATAGACAAAGGGGTATGAACACAGCCACTAAGTGTGTACTAGTACCAAGAGCCCTGGTCGTGGCCCATGCCCCCGACCCTACGACTGTATCCCAGCGGCATTAGCTCTAGTGGGCTAATCGAACGCGTGAAATGGAGTCCAACTCAGGATAAAATCTACCGAGTCCTAGATCACGTGCTACACACCTAGCTAGCGACCTCAACTACCCGTGGATACATAGACGAAACTATAACCGTCCCAGTAGACATTTGATTCAAAAATTTTCAAGGAATAAAGCTCAATGGAAAGAAATAAGCAGTAGTGGTGTTCAGTTGCGTTTTACACACTCGAAAATACGCACTCCGACTTCCCAGACTCGTCAGTACGCCCACCTAGCTCCTCGATGTCCGAGCTATGGTTTCCCGGTCCCTGAAGCCCATTTATAGTGTTTTATGCTTTTTGAAAACATATTATATAATTTTATGATATTATATTATATTTCCAAATTTTCAGTTGTGGTACCTCTTTCGGACTATGTCGGGGTTCTAAAAATACTCGAAAAGTCTTGTACCTACTTTTCTACCTTTTTCTTAATTTTCATATTTTTCTAGAATTTTTACAAATTTTTCTGATATTTTTCAACTATTTTTTCTATTTTCCAGAAAATAATATATATAATATAATATAATATATATTATTTTATTTATTTATTTATTTTTATTTTTTTGGGCGAGCCCCACCTGGACCGGTCCCGTCCAGTTGGTTGGACCGGCCTTGGTCCGGTTCGGCTCGGTTCGGGGGAAGGGACGCATGCGCGCTGCACGCGCGTGTATCCCCTTCCTCCCAGAGACAAAACCAGTCTCTCTCTCTTTTTTTTTTCTTCCATTAATCTTCGCCTCTTCTTCTCTCCTCTTCATTCCTCTTCACTCTCACTCCATTGAAGACCTCTAAAACCTTAAAATTCCTCTACAAATCCACCAAAACAAACCCCAATTCTTAGATCAAAATACATGCAAATAAACCCAAAATTTATCAAATCACCTCAATTTTCCACAAATTCAAACCAAAACAATGTAAATCATCAAAACCAACTTCAATAACACCGAATTCATCAAAATCAGTGATAAAATTCTCCAAAAATCTAAGCTAACCTCAAACCCACAAAATCCAAATTTTATTCAAAAATCCAAGTTTATGAGGGATAAATTACCTTAGATCGATTGTTGTGAAACTCAATCTCCTCTCCAAGCTCAATTTCATCCCTCCCCAATCTCGATTTCTCTCACAAAACCCCTCAAATTGTTTGAGAAAAATATTGGATATGCATGCATTTGATCGATCGATGTATATATATATATATATATATATATATGTGTGTGTGTGTTTTAAATCTCACGTGCACACGCATCTCGAGGCTAATCCAACGGTCACTGAACACCATGTGTCACCCACTTCCTGGACACCTTATCATCACACCATGTATCTCGAATTTTCCTTGTTGTGCATCTCGATGACAATCCTAGGTGTACTGATTATTTATTTCAAACTATAGGATTCTATTATAATCCAATTGATTTAATTCATAACACCTATTCTAGTCATCAATAAATTCCATAAATTTGTAAATATGGTCACACTAACTCCCCGACCACTCAGCACCCCGTGCCCCATGTTCGGCACGCTTCCCGAGGTGGTCCCACACTTAGTGTACCTATTATTCATTCATTTAGCCTATAGTCACATATGAATTTCTTTGCATTTAAACCCTCAACCATACTAATATAATATTGATTGAATTTTGTTTAACCCCAACGCCCGGCCTCACAGCTATAAACCCTTGCGTTGGCGTGTTCGCCGAACTAAAAACCCCGGCTCACAACTCGCCCGACAAGTATATTTACATTGCACACCTGTGATGACTAATATATCATACTAATAATGATAAAGAAAATATTAATGCATCACAAAATTTAAGAACTCACAGCAGTATACAGTCAGTATCCTAAGGTCGAGGTATGCCTAGCCTATCCGCGGCGTCTGAGCTGGCGTCCTATTCTGAAATTGATTAATTAACGGGATAAAATTATAACGGGCCGTTACACTAAATCTGATTTTGTTTACTCAGCTTCGTTAGTCATTTCGTTGACTCCGCTCTGATAGTCGTTTCGTCGACTATGCTTTGTTAGTCGTTCCAACGACTATGTTGTTTCGTTAGTCGTTCCGCCGACTATGTTGTCTTGTTAGTCGTTCCGCCGACTATGTTATTTCGTTAGTCGTTTCGTCGACTATGTTTTTTCGTTAGTCATTCCGTCGACGATGTTGTTCTATTATCTGATAATCGTTTCGTCACTCTACTCCGATAGTCGTTCCGTCGACTATACTTCGTTAGTCGTTCCGCCGACTATGCTCCGTTAGTCGTTCCGTCGACTCCATTGTTCAAAATTCCAAACCGAAGTCAATCTAGATTCTGCCCGGGTTTAGTTTTATTTTATTTTACAAACTCAAAGTAGTTTCGTTGTTCCCATTTTGAGTTTGAGGGAGAGTGTTAAGGAATATTGTGCAATTAAGAAATATGCACAAATCACTCCTATAATTATGTTGTGAAATTACTCTCGTAATTATGTTATGCAAAAATCACTCCCTTGATTATGTACTACCTTATTTAGATGTTTCCTTTTGTATGTAATTGCATCTCTATATATATAGACATGTAATAGATCAACGAGATAAGAAACTTATTATATTCTATTAAGATTTCAACATGTAATTAAAAAAAGACAATAAAAAAATAAAATCAAGATAGTTTGTCTTTTTTTTTGAAAACTATCAAGATAGCTTATCTAAATATCAATACATATCAGTTCAAAAAAATGAGGGTCTAGTGTCTACTACAACTTTGGCTGCTGAATTTTTTTTTAACTAACTTTGGTTGTCGATTGCAATTTAATGATTTTTTTAGAAAAAAAAACCAAAAAATGATCACTTAATAAACGTAAAACAAAAAAACCATAAAAAAAAACCTAAGTTACAACCCTAAGTTACTTCAACCGTTCAACGCAAACACCACACCACGCTCGTCTCCGCCGTCCTCATCCTTCGCGCTGGGGCACATCGCACATGCTTTCCTCGTCGTCCTTCTGCGATCAGATCAGGCTCTCCTCCTTTGAAGACCGCGGTGATCAGGCTCTCCTCGTCCTTCCGCAACTGCCGCTCAAGCTCTCCATTGTGTTGCCCTTACATAATCTCTGCCCCCCCTCTTGATCTCTTCAACTAATTACTTGGGTAAGTCAAAATCTCGATTTGTGTTTTGTTGTACCTTGTTTCACTCTTATTTATAAACTGTAAAAGGATATATATATATATATATATAATTTTTTTTGGTAAACTTAAAAGAGGGATGTATATAAAGTATGCGAACTGTTGGAATATTCATCTAATGGTTGAACTTGAACAAATCTCAAGTTTATAAATGTAATTAAATAAGGATTTTGAGCCTCTGACTAAGAGCTAAAATACATCGATTAGAGGATGCGGTTCAAACGATCCCTTTCTTGTGGGGCCTAACTATGCGCTCACTTTATTTGTATTGTCAAGACTCAAGCTACATAGATTGGTTTACTTTTCTTTTTTAAGGGTAAAAGATCCTTTTTTAAGAGTAAAAAAAGTACTTTTTATTTTAATGGCCTAATTAATGCAACCACATCTAACTCTAATAGTAAGACTCAGTGTTCATAAATATTTGTTAAGAAAATAAAGTGGGATCGCTTCATAGTTCATTCCAAGAAGCATAGGTTCTTTGACTTCTTTCAATTGAGAGTCTTGGGACTAACATTCCATCCTTTTCTTTAATTTAATCAATTAAAAATATATAAGATGTGTTGTTTCACATGTGATTTCTTATTACAATTAATTTTATTTTTTTTCTACTTTCTTATAAATTTATTACAACTTATAATTTTTTTTATTTGAATTGGCAGGTGAAAAATGGGAGATACTACTCCACAATCTATACCTGAGTCACCTGACAAGGATTTATGTGTGCCTACATCTTCTATCAACTTAGCCCCTATACCCCCTACTTTAATTGAGGAAGAACAAAACTTGAAGTTGAGTGATAAGAACCCAAAGTTGAAATTAAAAGTATGGGATCACTACAAGAGGGAGATTATTGATGGCAAGAAGAAGGCCATATGTAAGTATTGTCAAAAATCACTGGGTGGAGACCCAAGAAATGGAACATCACATCTACATGATCATCAGAAACGTTGTCAAGGGAAAAAAGTCAGGATATAAGGCAGCAACTATTGAAATCTAAGAGGGACATCAATGGTAAAGAATCACTTGAAAACTTTAGTTATGATCAAGAAGTTGCAAGGCAAGGGATAGCAACAATGATTGTTATCCATGAGTATCCTATAAGAATGGTGGAACATTTTTATTTTAAAAAATTTCTCAATGATATCCAACCATTGTTCAAGCCCGTTTCAAGGACTACAACAAGAGTTAATATCCTCAAGATTTATGAACATGAAAAGGCCAAAACAATGAAATTGTTTGATCAAAATAAGAGTAGAGTTGCAATTACTACCGATATGTGGACATCAACCAATCAAAAGAAAGGATACATGGTCATCACGATGCATTATATCGATGATGAATGGGTTTTAAGAAATCGAATTATAAGGTATCATTTCTTGGCAACTATTTTTTTATCCATACAATCGTTTCAAATAACATGTTTTAACTTTATCATTTATAACTTTAAATATTATTTTTTTATATATAGGTTCATTTTTGTGCCATGTCCTCACACTGCTGATGTTTTGTGTGATGAGATTATCAATTGTCTAATGAATTAGAACTTAGACACTAAGTTATCTACTGTGACTTTGGACAAGTGTAGTACTAATGACTCGCTTGCAAAATTGATTAAATATAAGTTGTCGAGTAGTAATATTTGGATGGGTGGACATTTCATTCATATGCGTTGTTGTGCGCACATATTGAACTTGATTGTTAAAGATAGCTTAGATGTGATTAAAAAGACAATTGAGAATGTTCGTGATAGCGTTGCATATTGGGGTTATTCACCGAAAAGAAATGAGAAGTTTGAAGAAACCTCGTGCCAATTGAAATTGAGCGTCACGAAGGATTTAGTTTTGCATTATCAAACTAGGTGTAATTCAACCTTTCTTATGTTAAGCGTTGCCATTGAATATAAAGATGTCTTTAAGCGCTTGAAACAACGAGAGACTCGTTATTCATGTTGTCCATCTGATGAAGAATGGGAAAGAGCTAAGCAGATTTGTGATAGATTGAAGGTGTTCTTTAGTGTCACTGAGTTGTTTTCGGGGACCAAATATCCTACAGCTAACTTGTACTTTCCCAAGATATGTCAAATTTGTATAGAATTGAACAAATGGGTTTGTTGTGGAATTGATTATATTGAGTCAATGACAACGGAAATGAAGCTCAAATTTGATAAGTATTGGAATACGATTCATGCCATTATGGGTGTAGTGATTGTTCTCGACCCTAGATTCAAGTTGAAGTTTGTGGAAATGTATTTTCCTGTCATCTACGGTAAGGACAAGGGAAGGGAGGAAACTCAAAAAATTCGAAATCTTTGTTATGATTTAGTAAATGAATATGTATCCCTAGTGAAGTTGAATGAACTTCAAGGCTTGGTGGATGAAATGTCCACACAATTAAAAGATAATGGAGGTGAAACAGATCTCATTAATGGTTTTCAAAAGTTTATTGCTTCTTCCAATGGATATGAAACCAACAATGCAAAGTCGGAGTTCGAAGATTATCTACAAGAGAAATTGGTGAGGATTGGGATAGACTTTGATATTCTAAGTTGGTGAAAAAATACTTCGAAGTATCCTGCACTTCAGTTAATTGCAAAAGACATATTTGCAATTCCAATTTCAACAGTGGCTTCAGAATCAGCTTTTAGCACAAGTGGAAGAGTTATAAGTCCTCATCGCAACAGAATTAAAGCACAAATAGTAGAGGCATTGGTGTGCACACAAAATTGGATAAAAAGTATGTATTTAAATATTAATTTCATTACTCATTTCTGTTAAGTTAGTTTTTTATTCTAACAATTATTGGTTTGTATTTTCAAGATTCGTATTCATTAACAAGAGATCAACCTATTTATAGAGCTTTTGATGAGGAAGATGAAGATGATGAGGTAAACTTGAAATTATATTTCTATCAACTTTATTATCTTCATATAATATATTTATTTAAATTTTTTTAATTTATACATCATGATGCTAGCATTTATGGTTTGGATGCACCGACTTGATGGATATCACAAGAACCTTCTCTTATGAATTTTGTATTATGAAGTTATTTATAAACTTTAGTTTTGATTTTTTTTGTGGGTTGATTTGATATATGGTAGCTATATATAGATATAGATGAAAATATATTGTGGCTTGTTAGCATAGTTTGTTATTTTGTACCTATATCCCGCATAGTTTGTTATTTTGTATCTATATGCCACATAGTTTATACTTTTGGGTTTTGTATATATATGCCAACTGGTTTATATTTTAAAAATATATAAGGATGCTCTTATTTATGTGTTTGTTGTTTGGAATAAAATAAAACTTTTTACTTGTGTTTAAAGTTGAATCTATTTGTATTTACTATTTTCTTTTTTGAGAACAAAGTCTATTTTCTAGTTGGGTTCAAGTTAAAATGTAACTTCTTTATTGATGTGGTAAATATGTCATTACAAGTGATTCTGAATTAATAAAGAAAGGACATTCAATAGTCTATTTTCTAGAAAAACGTCAAACATAGACCATTAAATGACTGCAACATCTTCCATATGTCTCGCACAAGATTCCCATATACACCATCGAAGTATCAAATTCCCGCTTAATAATTCGATCAACAAGCATCACTCTCTACCAGTGGGGTGCGGGGATCCCCGCGCCTCGCGGGGAATCCGGCGGGGTGGGGCGTGGGGCGGCAAAGTTTGCCCACAGAGAATTTTTGAAAAAAATCCCCGCCCCACACCCTCGCGGATGCGGGGATAGTATTTTCAATCCCCGCCCCGCCCCGCCCCACTTGCAACCCTACTGGTGACCAACAATATACAAAATGATAGTACATGATATCTTAAGCTACTCAATCCCAAATGTTCCCAGTGTTATCAAAAATAGTAATGTACATAAATCATAAGCAAAAAGGCATAACATACAATGACAAAAGGAAAAAAATTGTTCTGAGAGTCCTCAGAGGAAGTCACCAATCATCAGTCCATTTCCCTTGCTAGTCTCTGCCCGATCTGCACCCACAATCACAAATTAGACGGTGAGTACATGATAAATTAAATGTAATGCCAGAAGGATATAGACAATAATTCAAGAATAATTGGAAAACAATCCAAAAATCATGCGAGAATTTAAAGACAAATAAATAACACGAATTTGCATGATAAACAGATTGACGAACATTTCAATGATATTTAAGTGTTTATTGATTCAAAAGAGGTAAATAAGCGGTCTAAAAACCACAACAAGCGACAACAATCCACAATAATCTAGTACTTGGGGAAGAATCACTTTAGGTTGGGTAGCTGCACCCCCGCAGGTAGTGTTCACGTTAGCCCAACTAGCCAAAATCCTAGGAGTACCTTCTCGACACACTTAGACCACTCAACCAAGGAATATAAAGAATGAAATTCCAATGGATAGTTCATGTCAATAGAAACAACAATAATGAAAAATGAATTACTACGCATTTCCTTAACTGACTTACTAACTTACCTCAATCGATCACGAAATACGTCCTTCGCGGCTTCTGCACGTCTCAAACCAATCCTAAAACCCTCGTCACCAGTCTGTTATATTCCTAGTATTCAATTCGGTCAAGTTTGGTCGTATTAGAGTCTAAATACTTCATTAAATAGTCTAAACCCCAATTTAAATCCTCAATTTGTGGAAATCCATTTCAATATTTATAGGGAAATTTTAAACTCATTCGAACAAGTGGGAACCCTGGAAGAGGCCTTTAGAAGTCTGAGGAAATTTGACAAAACTTTGCTAAATTTCCTTTTTTTCATTTTATGGGCTTGGCGCTGCCCATTTTGGCTCATGATGACTCCTACGACGCAGACCTGGTAGTGAGTAAGCTTGTCCATGTCGCGTCATGGTCCTCGCCGTGGAACTCATGCCCTCGGCACTCTCTGCGATGCTACATGGGTTGTTCGACTTATTTGGGGGTTTTCAAAACCCCCGTTTTCGTCACTACATTTTGAACAAACTCGATACCCTTAGTGATTCCCAAACACCTCAATTGATGTCTCCAAATAACACAAACGCCCATAAACCACCAATTTTAAAATTAACAAACATGTCAAAAAATTCAATACAACCTTTAATATCCTCAACCACCATAAACAACCACATCAAAACCTTATAAGTCATCACCAAAATCCCCAACAAATGCACAAATTCAGTGAGCTTCATTTCAAATTTGAATTTCCAACAAAATCCCCTAAAACCCAATCTTAATTGACTCGAAATCGAGGAATGGGTCAAGATCTCGCCTTTGCCGAGTTGTTGGGTCGATTTCCCGTTTTCAATCCGTCACGAAATCGACAAGAAGTCCCAATCTCCCAATTCTCATTGGTGAGTCGGTGGTGGTGTTAGTGTGTATGAGTTTGTGAGAAAATTGAAGTTAACCCCATCAATATACTCAAGATTTCATTAATTGATGTACACGTATCTCGAAGTACATCCATGGTTCACACAAAAACTATCCAACAACTTAATGACTTTGATTGCACACACACACTTATCCATTCTCTTGTTTGACTATGGTTTTCAGATATAGGGCTCGTCAATTCGCGATATGAACCTCATGAAAACCTCAAATTATTGATTATAATGGTCTCGACTATTATTCTAATTCATTTTTTCCACATTTATAATTCTCATTAATTTATTTAAATTATTTTCCTATTTTTGAAATACCCAAAATTTCCCCGATTGTTCGTGTTGACGCGTTGTCCTAGGAAAAACCTCACAGGCAAAATGACGAAATAAAAAAAATAAAAACACGCATTTGGTCATTCCACATTCACATTTAGGTATACATATTAATACAAAACATCACAGAAAAACAAAATGTACCTCGGTGTCGACTTACGAGGCTTAGTCAATATGACAAGTCACGACGGTCAGGTTACAGTCCTAAAATGTGACACATGGCATAAGTTAAATTTGAGAGTCATTACAGCCTTCCCACCTTATTAGAATCTCATCCTCTAAATTAAACTAATAATTAACTCAAAAATAATGACTTACCACAATCAAAACAAAAAGGGAAAGTGCTCGTGCATATAGGACTCTGACTCCCAGGTCAATTCCTTATCTCTGTAATGCTGCCAATTAATGAGAATTGAAGGTATTTCCTTATTTCTTAATACCTTCACGTTCTGGTCCACGATCTGAATCGATTGCTCCTCATAAGTAACATCGTCTCTTATATCAATATGGCTCAAGTCTACCATCGGTCGTCATCCTTTGCTTGACTTGTCTAGTCAAAACATAGTGTATGGAAAACTCGATAAACTCTGGTGAGCTAAGGAGACAACTCTAACTCATAAGCAGCATTGTCGACTCTCCTTAAAACCTTGAATGGACTAATAAACCTAGGCGCAAGCTTTCCTTTAATTCCAAACCTTTTATGATCCTTAAGCGGTGAAACCTTCAGAAAAACACAGGTTCCCTCGTCGTACTGCAACTCATCGTAGTACTTGTCATAGTACTACTTTTGTCTTTCTTGTGTACCCTGAAACTGCTGACAGATCTTTCGTACCTTCTTAATGTGACACATAATAATCTCTGGCCTAACTATCACTATATCCTTGGTCTTCGCCTAACACGATGGTTATCTATAAGGTCTACCATACAACGCCTTAAATGGTGCCATTCGAATACTGGCCTGGAAACATTGTTGTAGGCAAACTCACACAAATTAAGGTACTATTTCCAAGATCCTCCGTATTCTAGTACACACATCCTGAGCATGTCCTCTAACACCTGAATTAGCCTATTAGAGTATCCGTCTGTCTATGGGTGTTATGCAGTACTCATATTAAGCCTGGTGCCAAACTGTGACGACTCCAGTTCCCCATAAAACTGAGTTCGGCCCGGCCTAGACCTTCATGGACCCCTGAGCCCTTACTTGCGAAGTCTACGTATTCTAATTAGGCCTAAATCCTCATGTTCATCATTAACTTATTATTTTAAATGTGTGAGTTATAGGATTATATAATTATCAGAAAATTCGCAGCAGAAATTGCTATAATCAACTAATTACTCCATAAATGAAAAATCAGGAAAAATATAACTTATCATGTGGAAACCTTGAGAAATGGATAAATACATGCATATCTAGTGATCAGAGCTAAACAATACGATAATACATGATATCCCTAATCACTCAATCCCAAAATATATCTCAATGTTTTACAAAATCATAAGGTACAATAATCACAAACAAAAAGATAAGACCTATTATGCGAGTAAAGGAAAGAACCACTCTAAGAGTCATCAAAGGATATTACCTAGCATCAACTCTTTTCCCTTGCTCGTCTCTGCTCCATCTGCACCACCGTCACAAACTAGACGGTGAGTGCGTGAAAAATTGAAAGTATAGCCAGAAGAACATAAACAGTAATTCAAGATTAACCAATAAGTAGTCTAAGAATCATGTGGTATTGAAAGACAAGAAATATCACAAATGTGCTTGATAAACAGACTAGCAAGCGTAGCAACAAAATTTGAGTGTCTATCGAGACAAAAGAGGCCCATAAGTGATCAATTACCACATCCACATCCACATCCACATCATAACCACATCCACATCTACATCACAACCACATTAATATCCACAACAATCCAGTACTCGGGGTGAAACTCAATATTGTGTGGGTGGACAACACTTCTGTAGAAGTGTTCATGTTAACCCAACTAATATGAACCCAAGAGTATCTTCACGACACACTTACGCCAAAGCACTCAACTAAGGAATATAATAATAGAATTCCAACAAATAGTTCAATTCAATAGAAACAACAATAATGGAAAATGAATTATTATGCACCTTCTTAATGACTTACTAACATATGAAACGTACCTCAATTACGTAAAGACTACGATCCTCGCGCAAATGTCTAACTCGTTCCAATCAAATTCTCAAAGTCTGACAATAATTTAACCCAAATTTGGTTCAATTAGAGTCATTCCGTGACTCTAGATAACCTCCCAAAGTTTTCCAAAAGTTTTAAAAATTATTTAAAAATTTATCTGTTTTTATTGTTCCCAACGCCGTGAGTGACACCACCAAAGGTAAATCCCCACGGCGCCACATAAAGCGTAGATTTTGAACTTCTCTCGTTCAGACACCGCAGGTGACGCTACTAGGGTTTTGGCCCACGACGTCATCTAAAGCGTCACTTCCCAAACTTTCTGTTTCTCACGCTGTGAGCATAAATGATCAACGACGTCCCTCGCGACTTTTTGGAACCCCGGCTTGCGTTGCCGCATTTCGAGCTTATCCCAAATTCTTAGGGACGTCCAAAACTATACAAAACTCAATTCACTTGGTGTCGAAACCCCGACCAAAGTCCCGATTCGAAAATCACTCGAAAATCACTAAAAATTTCAAACTTCTTTAAATACTCAAACCAACCAACAAAATACTAATAGATCATTCATTTGATTATAAAATCACCTCCCAAACTCGCTTTCAAACTTTCCCGAAAGTCTCGCTCAAATTCGTCGTGACGAAAACCCACAAAATTAGTACCAACTCGTAAATAATCACGAGAGAAGTTGAGATCCTACCTTTTTTACGCGCAGTTGATCGATCCCTGACGTTGTACCAAGCTCAAAAAGTTCAAAACCTTTTTCGTTCTCTCGTTCGTTTGATCAATTGAGTGAAAACGTGAGAGGAGAGAGAAAAGGTGATGGTGCCTTATATACTCCACCTTCCATCAATACACACACGAATCTCGAGACGTATCTTATGTCTCTTATTTATTCCATCCAGCAACTCCCACACACAAATGCGACTTCATTAGGTGACTCCAACCTCACCATCAAGGCATCTCTCGCTCAACACTCACGTTATCGAACCTGTACCACCTCACGATTCGCACGTCGTGCATTCCCGGACACAAAATTGCACTCACATATTTATTATTTATTTATTATTTTTTAATAATTCACTAATTACCATTTTTTGATGTTTAAATACCCGTATCATACCCTAAAATCATCATTTTTCATAGGCGAATCTCACACATAAATTTGTGATGATAAAAAAACAAAACTACACTTTAGGACATACATAGTTCACATTCGGGTATAAATAATATTACAAACATCACATAAAATAAAATACACCTTAGTGTCGACCCCCGAGGCTTGAGTAATATGACAAGTCACGCCCATCAGGTCACGGTAATGAAACACGACATGTGCCATCAATTAATTTTAAGGGTCGTTACACAAACTGAGCCTACATGCTTTGCCACAACAATGAAATGAACTATAGTCCTATGTCTGACACAATTGACAATGGAACTCCGTGCAATCTATTTATCTCTCGTTCGTAGAGACTGTTCAATCTATCAACTTTATGTATAGTGGATACCACTATAAAATGTGCAGATTTTGTCAACCTGTCCACAATTACCCAGATATTGTCATGTCTGCGAGGAGATCAAGGTAAACCATTGAAAAAATCCATAACAATGTGCTCCCATTTCCACTGTGGAATGGGAAATGGTTGTAGCAAACCTCCAGGTTGTCTATGCTCAGCCTTAACATGTTGGCATATCTCATACGCTCGAATAAACTTCAAAAAATCAGCTTTCATCCCTGGCCACCAAAAGAGACGTCACATGTCAGCATACATCTTGGTCCGACCCCAATGAACAGAAAAATGCGAACGGTGAACCTCCTGAAGTATCTCAGTGCGCAACTCAGTCACCAATGGAATCCACATTCGCCCTCGATACCTCAAACATAAGTATGACAACTGACTCCAGTCTGGATAATCTGAACAATTAACCATATCACAAAAATGCTAGTACAACTCATCAATCTGTTGTCCCTTAATAACAGTTTAAATCGAAACTATCTACATTCTCATTTGACCACAAATCAGTATCCTGGTAGTAGTCGGTATATCAACTGAACTCATCAACTCAGCTGCCTCGAGTAACGCATACTCGTGAGTCATATGACACACTACTACCTCAGCATCATATCTTCTCATGCTTAAAGCATCAACAACCATGTTGTCTTTTCCCTGATGAAACCCAAGCGAAAAGTCATAATCCTTTAGGAACTCCAACCAATGTCTTTGCCTCAAATTCAATTCTTTTTGAGAGAATAAGTACTTCAAGCTGATCATTGAACAAATCAAACTTCACACCATACAT
This sequence comes from Stephania japonica, assembly GCA_039657345.1. Classification (NCBI taxonomy): domain Eukaryota; kingdom Viridiplantae; phylum Streptophyta; class Magnoliopsida; order Ranunculales; family Menispermaceae; genus Stephania; species Stephania japonica. The sequence continues at coordinate 43,952,619 of CM077559.1, forward strand.
GTAATGTCACCAAATCTTCAATGCAAACACCACAATAACCAACCTTAAGTCATGTGTCAAATAGTTCTTCTCATGAACTTTGAGCTATCGAGATGCATATGCAATCACATTGCCCTCCTACATCAACACACAACCCAAACCAATCTTTGAAACATCAGTATACACAACTAAATTCTCAGATTGACCAACCATGCGAGAAAAGGTGAGATTCCGACTCGCCACGTGATTCTCCTCGTTTTCACACCAATTTTATGGGTTTTCGTCGCAACTTTTCAAACACCATGATTGGGCAAGATTTTTTGAAATTTTTAGTTTTATGATGTTGAGGATTTGATGATTATTAAGCTGGTATATGGTGTTGATATGGTTGTCGATGATGATTTGGAGTGTTAGGCATTTTTGTGTAATTTTGGGTGAATTATTGGTATCAATGATTCGTGGACATTTGAATGTGTTTTGACGATGGTTTTGGGTTTGTACGGAGGTCCCTACAAGTTTACGATAGGCTCAGAACACGACGACGTGAGCCGAGATTTCAAAAAACCCTATATTCGTGTTCTAGTGTCGACGTCACGAGGGACGCCATGGAGCCTAAAGCTCTACGACGTCGATCATGCCATGTAGGGCTACAAGCCCTAGAAGTCACGCTTTAAGTAATGTCGTGGAGAGTTGTTCTCCACAGCGCCACTCACGGCGTCTGGGGCAGGGGGCACCTCTGTCCCACACTTTATGTGATGCCGCCGGGTTTTGACCCCAACGACGCCACTTGCGACGTGACACTATTCACAGACCAATTGTTTAAAATTTTTCAAAAACTTCGGGGATCTCTCGGGTATCCAAATGGGTCTGAATACGAACCAATACTCGGGTAGTTGACCCAATTACGCAAATGAATAAAATTATGAAAAATTGAGAAATTGGAGAATAATTAATGGGAATTGAAATTTAATTCTTATCATGAGATTTTAGTCAGTGACCGACACACGGGGATTCGTAGGTGACGAGTCGGGTAGTGTGAGTGTGTATTAGCATCAGATATAGGTAAGTAAACCAATGAGGAATTGTACAGTTATTTCATTAAGCTTTAATTTGTTATTGTTATCGCTCTATTCATGTTTTGGGATTCCATTCTATTGAGTTGTCCGAGGGCAAGTGAGTTAACAACATGTAACGGCCCGGAAATTTGGTTATTTGTGAATGATGATGTGTAATATGTATTTGTACTCGTATTTAAGTGACCAGACCGTGAAGTCGGTGAACGAGTGGGAAAACTGGACGAGCGGGATTCGACAATTGGCTTACGGGAACACAGGAGACTAATTAAAAGAATTATTTAACAATTTTATATTTGTTGGACTAAGTGGTTAGTCACTCTAACTCCGATCGGAATTTTGATGGAAACAAACAAAGTGAAAATATACTAATAAGTTTTATCAAGTGTATTTCAGTTTCGTCAAAGGTTGCGAAACATCACATCATGGGTATTCGAGCATTCAAGCTATACAAGTTCAAGACTCGGCATACATAAAGGAATGAAGACGAAAGATCAAGACCACGAGTTGTAAAATTGATGTAAGGTATTCAAGTTCACTTAAGCAAGCCTATTGCATTAGTTCATGCATATCGTGATTTTAAAATGGATTTTCAAATATTAAGTGATTACTTGAAGATTTCGGTCCTATAAGTCTAAACTATGTTAAACTATATGTGTATGTTAATATCCCATTTTGAAAATCATTGTGAAAGCTTTTGAAAAAAAAAACTTGTTTTTGAAAGGTCTTTGAAAAGAAAACTGTATATTTGCAGAAAAGTCCCTCACAAATCATGAAACCGAGATTTTCTATTTTCAAGATTTGCGAAAATTACCGGACCATCCAAATAGGCCATATGACGCAAAACAAACATGTATTATATGTTATATTAGGGTTTGTTGGGTCTCGGACGCGTTAAAGGGTCGCTGACACAAGAGACAGAATTAATTATTCTGAGGTCCCTGCAGTTAGCGCGCTAATACTGTTATTAGCTCGCTATGTGCAGAGTTAGCGCTCTAGGTCATAAAATTAGCTCGCTAATTGCATTCCTGACAGCTTTTTTATAAAGCTGAAAAATTAACTTTAATTCGAATTTTTGATCAAATCTCGGCCCTTTGATGCACATAACGGTCATATATTGATCTATAAATATATACAACACTCTCAAACACTCAAGGCACACAAATTAGGTTTTAAAATCAAAGAAAAACATTTGTGCTTAAATTCTTCAAGAGAAGGAGCTTGGGATTTTCAAGTTACAATTAGAGGTTGTTCAATCAACATCAAAACCAGCACTCTTGAGGCATTCTAAGGAGTACAACAACCTTTCCAGAACTGATTTTCAAGTCATCTTCTTGGGGTTGTAAGAAAGTCCATTCCCAAGCTTTTCTTGTGCTTAAATTATATATTCTTGTGTGATTGATTTGGAAAATTACTTGTTGTGTTGTTAAACACACTTGTATTGGGTTTTGCACTTAAACTTGATTCATTAAACCCTTGGACCGATTTGAACAAGAGTTTGTGCTTAAACTTGATTTTTTATCAAACTTCTTATTCTTTGGATTTGAAACCGGTTTTGTTCTCATCAATCTATTTGAAACGGTTTCATATTTGAGTCTTGCATAAAATCAGTTTTATACTTGCATTTCTCAATTGTTTTCATACTTGCATGCATAAGAGTGGTTAGGCTCTAGGAGGCTTGCTTGTATTTGAACTTAATACCACTTTACTTTGTAAAATGTAATTTCATTGTATTAATCAAATCTTGATTGTAAGACTTAGTGGGATCTAAGTCGAAAGGGAAGACCTAGTTGAGGCTAGGCATATATCATAGTTGCGGCTAGGTGGGAAAGTCCTAGGTGGGTCTAGGTGGAAAATCCTAGTTGCGGCTAGGTGATTGTATAAGACCTTATTGCGATAAGGCATCGTGTAAAAAACCTAGTTGAGGCTAGGCATTCGCCAAGCTAGTTGGCTTAGGGTGTAACACTTATTGATAATATAAGTGGGGTTTGAAAATCCTAACTGGGGAGGTTAGGTAGTGGATGTTGATCGGTTGGATCGAACCACTATAAATCACATGTCTTATTTCCATCTCTTCTACCCCCTTCTTGATTGCATAGTATTGATATTTATCATTGGTGTATGCATTATCATTATTATTTGTGCATAACGTTTTAAAAAGGCGATAACTACTCAGTAACCCAATTCACTCCCCCTCTTGGGTGACCTTCAATATTTAATTGTGTGAGACAAAGGTAAAAATGTGCATGTGATGGGGAGATACAGGCCGAGGAGGCGAGATGGGTCGGGGAACCCTTGGGTTCAACTTTGAGATGTGTGGGTTGGTAAAAATATGAGTGGACACAACTAGGACACACACCCCACTTATTAAACTATTCCTACCATACCCATTTAAATTTCAAACACCCCACCCACTCCCATCACTCACATCTCCTCACACCCCACCCACTCCCATCACTCACCACCCACCCCTATCACACACGTCACCTCACCTCACACTCTCCCATCTTATTTAAACACTCACTCACGTCACTCTCATCTCCTCACTCTCTCATTTCACTCATCTTTCTCTCACTATTCACTCTCCTCACGGGTTCTCTTTTCTCTTCACTCCCTCACGGCCTCTCTCACTCTTCCACTTCACCACCTTCCCTGCTCTCACCGGCGACCGGACACGAGCCTCGCCGGAGGTTCCACTGCTCACCGGAGGTACGTGCTCTCCGTTTCTCTCTCTCCCTCTCGGTTCTTTTCTTTCTTGACCTCCCTCTCTCTCGGTCCACTCACCTCTCAACTGGCCGAGTTCTCGCCAGTCGTCGAAGGTTCAGTGATGGCAGAGTAGCTTGCCGGAGGTTGCCTCTCACCCTCCCTCTCTCACGGCTGCTCACTCGAACTCTCTCCCTCGGCCATGTATGTCTCCTCTCTTCACGGTGGTGGTTGTTCATGACGTTACCGGACTGGGATGGTGGCCATGACTATCGGAGATGGTCCTTTGTGGTCACCGGAGTCGAATTCGCTCCCTCTCTCCCTTCCTTTCTCTCAGTTTTCCACTCTCACTGTTTTTATTTTCTTTTTTGTTGTTGAAACCGTGATATGTGTGTATGTGTTGTGTCACCGTTGGTTGGTCGCTACCGGAGGTGTTGCTGCCGGTTGGGGTGGTTCCTCAAGGTTCGCCGGAGTCACTCCATCCTTGATGTGGTTTTCGGTTCATGCTTATAGGATTGTGGTGTACGTATTTCCATTATTTCATGTGTTGTTAATATTTCGGCCCCTCGCCGAAAAAACACCCTCATTGGCGGTGCCACCGTCGGACCACGATGACTGGAACGCTGTTAGGGACTCCACCAATCTCCTACGTGGGTCCCACAGTCTTCGGAGTGGTCAAAGCAGCCCTATTCAACATTAAAAAGTCATTTCATGTGAATAGGTGTGGTAGAGCCTCGCCGGAAACCGCCACTCTTGGCGGTGCTACCGACCAGACCACCACTAGTGGAGGTTGTCGAGAGTCTCACTTAACATGGGTTGAAGTCTCAAAATCCTTGGTTATGTCCAAAACAGCGTTGTTAATGTGTTTTGTCGTGGTTTCATGTGTTGTCGACGTTGAGTCCATATTTGCATGTGTTGACGTAATTCCAAACTGGTGGAGGGTTTTTCGGCTTTCCCATGCCATGATAACCCTTCCCCGACGTCGGACAACACCAGCGAGGTTTCATGTTTGTTTGTACATGTCAGTTCAGTTTTCACGAGGAATTATGGTTGAGTGTTGGTTTGTATTGAAACATCACGTGGCGATGAATGGTTATGACGTTGTAGTTATGTCGCCGGTCCTCGAGACCATGACATGACCCACATACGACTTAGCTGAGTCTATGATTCGCGATGAGGCTTATACATATTGTGTTTTCAAAACCCGAAAGAGAGAGTATTCGTTTTTCGATTAAAATGTCGTGTCGTTCGAGTCATTTAAAACATTGGGGAAAATGATAAGTTTAAACCTAGGTTTAGTTAATGACTTGACCTATTAATACGAGTTTCCGACCTTGTCAGGTAGCGGGGAAACTCGAGGATACGCGTTAAGAGTCGCGGAAGCGTTGTACGCGGGTTACGATAGTTCAGGTAAGTACATATGCCTTAAAAAGCATTTGTACGTTAGTAAGCCAGCTAAGAAAATACCATGTGATTCATTTTCATTCCGTTATGTTTGTTATTATCTACTTGTTGTCATTCCATTCCATATTCCTTGTATGTGTGTTCTTGGCATAAGTGTGTGTCTCGAAGGTACATGCGGCCTGCACTAGAAGGGATAAAATGCGGGCACTCGTGCGCACGAGTGTTTGGCCACCCCTAGTGATTGTGTGATACCATGTACTGGATTGTTGTGGATATTGCTGTGGATTTCGATGTTGCGACATCGCTGTTGTGGAATTGTTGTGGAATTTAGACCACTTATTGCCTCTCTTGACTCGTAGAACACGCATGTTTCGATTGCTATCATTTCCAGTCTTTCTATCATGCATTCTTGTTTATTTAAATTCCTATCTTTCAGTACCCGCATGATATTTAGACTGCCTTGTTTGTTATTTCATGAATTACTGTTATATTCTTCTGGCTTTACTTTCAATTTTTCTCAGTTACTCACCGTCTAGTTTGTGACGGTGGGTGCAGATAGAGCGGTGTGCAGTAGGGGCAAGGGACCTTGCCTAGGAGACCTTTTGTGAGCGTCTGGACTTGAGGTATCGAGGTGTAGGCTTATGTTCATTTCTGTTTGTATGATGTTTTACATATATATATATAATTGTTTTAGAACTGGGGATACGATTTTGAGGTGGATTCCATCAATCCATTTCATTGACTTAGAATTGAACATATTGGGGTTTTCCACATTTATATAGATTCCTAATTTCCCTTTGATTGAGTTATTTCCCAATATTTGATTAGAATATGATTTTGCTTCCGCTGTGTTATAATTGAATAACTCTTTCATAAATCTCGAAATTTTGGTAATTTGAGGCTGACTAGGCTCGTCAGGTTCGCTGAGAAACTGACTTGGGACTTGCACAGGTCTAGGCCGGGCGTACCCAAATGCATTGGGAATTCATGGCCGTCACAGTTAGTTTCAGAGCGCAAGGTTGTATAGACCTGACTCTTGATTTAAATTCATAAAACATATGCCATTTAAACCAGTGGAAGTTAGGAATGGTTGAACTTAGAGTGGAAACCCTATGATCCTGACTTAGAGTCCTAGTTGGGGAGTGGGATAAGTCAGATGTGATGTTTATACATATTACGATTGTTGTGTGTATTATATGATATCGGTAGTTATTTACCGATCCAGGAACTCGCTTTCTTTGTCAGATAGCGAACGCGGATCAGGCTGGATTTAGTAACGACAACGGTAAGTCATTAACACGTTGCATAGAGGACCTTCGTGCGTTGGCGCAAAGAGTTGCATTTCAGAGCATCGATCGGAAGGACATGAAAGGAAGGGGACAAAGGATTTGAACGACGATAGTGATTCTCGGAGGTGAAAGGGGTGTTTCCAGTATGGACAGCCCGAACATTTCTAGAACCGATGTCTAGACTTGTACGAGGACCAGCAGGATGACGATCAACCTCAAGCCATTGAGGACGTGCACATGGCGAGTGAACAACAGTTGACAGGTGGCTCGTAATCCTTCAAGAGGTGAGGAATCTTCCTGGTTAACGCACATGCATGGAACTAATTGTTTAAAACTTTAGGTGTTTAAATGCGATGTCGGACGTCATGTGACAAAGTTAGGCTCGGAACTGGCTAGAGTGGTACCATTTAAACTTAGTAGAGTTGTTTAGGGTGAGACAGACCTAACTTAGACTAGAGTCCAAAAGAGATGGTAAGTTTGGGCACAATGGGTTGCCAAAACTAGCCATGAGTACACCTAAAGAGAGGCAGGACTAGATGGGTTGTGATTCATCTTACGATGCATGGACACGTAGTGTACATGGTGGCCACGGTTGCAACTTTGTCGAACATATTTACTGCCTGGGTAGGAATAAACTTGCGTTGAAACGCGACTAGGTTGGGAGGTCGTTACGAGTTTGACGTGCGAGTCGCGATCGTTGTGTCTTACTTCGTAATTACCTGACTTGTGTTATAGTGGTTGAGGGTGTCTGCTATGAGGTCGTTGACATTCCTACCATTTTAGGGAAACAGGAGCGGTCTAGAGAGACTGTAGTTGCATCAGGCTATTTGAAGTGGTTGGTGACCCACAGTCTAAAGACTGAGATGAAATCAAGCTGTTCGAAGTGGCAGAAGCCCACAGTTTGATAGATGTGGAGAAAAGGAGTGGATTTAGGACGTTGTGCTGTTTGAAGAGACTTTGTACAAGTCCGCAGTTCAATACCTAGTGTCAAGCTGTTGGAAGTGACTCTCGCGAGAGTCCACAGTTGGTCATAGCTTATTGAGCTGTCTGAAGTGACTTTGCATTGGTCCGTAGTTCAACGACGAGGAATGAGCTGTCTGAAGTGACTCCGAGGTAGTCCGCAGTTCGAGGAATAATCCAAACTATCTAAAACGGCTCTAAGCCGAGGTGAGAATGGGTGTTGGGTCTCCTTATTCACTCGAGATAGAGCTAATTTCGAGGACGAAATTTTTGTTAGTTGGGGAGATTGTAACGGCTCGAAAATTTGGTTATTTGTGAATGATGATGTGTAATATGTGTTTGTACTCGTGTTTAAGTGACCAGACCGGGAAGTCGGTGAACGAGTGGGAAAACTGAACGAGTAGAATTCGACAATTGGGTTACGGGAACACAGGAGACTAATTAAAAGAATTATTTAACAATTTTATATTTAATTGTGTGAGACAAAGGTAAAAATGTGCATGTGACGGGGAGATACGGGCCGAGGAGGCGAGATGGGTCGGGGAACCCTTGGGTTCAACTTTGAGATGTGTGGGTTGGTAAGAATATGAGTGGACACAACTAGGACACACACCCCACTTATTAAACTATTCCTACCATACCCATTTAAATTTCAAACACCCCACCCACTCCCATCACTCACCACCCACCCCTATCACACACGTCACCTCACCTCACACTCTCCCATCTCATTTAAACACTCACTCACGTCACTTTCATCTCCTCACTCTCTCATTTTACTCATCTCTCTCTCACTCTTCACTCTCCTCACGGATTCTCTTTTCTCTTCACTCCCTCACGGCCTCTCTCACTCTCCCACCTCACCACCGTCCCTGCTCTCACCGGCGACCGGACACGAGCCTCGCTGGAGGTTCCACTGCTCGCCGGAGGTACGTGCTCTCCGTTTCTCTCTCTCCCTCTCGGTTCTTTTCTTTCTTGACCTCCCTCTCTCTCGGTCCACTCACCTCTCAACTGGCCGAGTTCTCGCCGGTCGTCGAAGGTCCAGTGATGGCGGAGTAGCTCGCCGGAGGTTGCCTCTCACCCTCCCTCTCTCACGGCTGCTCACTTGAACTCTCTCCCTCGGCCATTTATGTCTCCTCTCTTCACGGTGGTGGTTGTTCACGACGTTGCCGGACCGGGATGGTGGCCATGACTGTCGGAGATGGTCCTTTATGGTCACCGGAGTCGAATTCGTTCCCTCTCTCCCTTCCTTTCTCTCAGTTTTCCACTCTCACTGTTTTTATTTTCTTTTTTGTTGTTGAAACCGTGATATGTGTGTATGTGTTGTGTCGCCGTTGGTTGGTCGCTACCGGAGGAGTTGCTACCGGTTGGAGTGGTTCCTCAGGGTTCGCCGGAGTCACTCCATCCTTAATGTGGTTTTCGGTTCATGCTTATAGGATTGTGGTGTGCGTATTTCCATTATTTCATGTATTGTTAATATTTCGGCCCCTCGCCGGAAAAACACCCTCACTGGCGGTGCCACCGTCGGACCACGATAACTGGAACACTGTTAGGGACCCCCACCAATCTCCTACGTGGGTCCCACAGTCTTCGGAGTGGTCAAAACAGCCCTATTCAACATTAAAAAGTCGTCATTTCATGTAAATAGGTGTGGTAGAGCCTCGCCGGAAACCGCCACTCTTGGCGGTGCTACCGGCCAGACCACCACTAGTGGAGGTTGTCGAGAGTCACACTTAACATGGGTTGAAGTCTCAAAATCCTTGGTTATGTCCAAAACAGCGTTGTTAATGTGTTTTGTTGTGGTTTCATGTGTTGTCGACGTCGAGTCCATATTTGCATGTGTTGACGTAATTCCGAACTGGTGGAGGGTTTTTCGGCTTTCCCATGCCATGATAACCCTTCCCCGACGTCAGACAACACCAGCAAGGTTTCATGTTTGTTTGTACATGTCAGTTCAGTTTTCACGAGGAATTATGGTTGAGTGTTGGTTTGTATTGAAACATCACGTGGCGATGAATGGTTATAACGTTGTAGTTATGTCGCCGGTTCTCGAGACCATGACATGACCCACATACGACTGAGCTGAGCCTATGATTCGCGATGAGGCTTATACATATTGTGTTTTCAAAACCCGAGAGAGAGAGTATTCGTTTTTCGATTAAAATGTCGTGTCATTCGAGTCATTTAAAATATTGGGGAAAATGATAAGTTTAAACCTAGGTTTAGTTAATGACTTGACCTATTAATACGAGTTTCCGACCTTGTCAAGTAGCGGGAAACTCGAGGATACGCGTTAGGAGTCACGGGAGCGTTGTACGCGGGTTACAATAGTTCAGGTAAGTACACTTGCCTTAAAAAAAATTTGTACGTTAGTAAGCCAGCTAAGAAAATACCATGTGATTCATTTTCATTCCGTTATGTTTGTTATTATCTACTTGTTGGCATTCCATTTCATATTCCTTGTATGTGTGTTCTTGGCATAAGTGTGTGTCTCGAAGGTACATGCGGCCTGCACTAGAAGGGATAAAACGCGGGCACTCGTGCGCACGAGTGTTTGACCACCCCTAGTGATTATGTGATACCATGTACTGGATTGTTGTGGATATTGTTGTGGATTTCGATGTTGCGACATCGCTGTTGTGGAATTGTTGTGGAATTTAGACCACTTATTGCCTCTCTTGACTCGTAGAACGCATGTTTCGATTGCTATCATTTCCAGTCTTTCTATCATGCATTCTTGTTTATTTAAATTCCTATCTTTCAGTACCCGCATGATATTTAGACTGCCTTGGTTGTTATTTCATGAATTACTGTTATATTCTTCTGGCTTTACTTTCAATTTTTCTCAGTTACTCACCGTCTAGTTTGTGACGGTGGGTGCAGATAGAGCAGAGTGCAGTAGGGGCAAGGGACCTTGCCTAGGAGACCTTTTGTGAGCGGCTGGACTTGAGGTATCGAGGTGTAGGCTTATGTTCATTTCTGTTTGTATGATGTTTTACATATATATATATAATTGTTTTAGAACTGGGGATATGATTTTGAGGTGGATTCCATCAATCCATTTCGTTGACTTAGAATTGAACATATTGGGGTTTTCCACATTTATATAGATTCCTAATTTCCCTTTGATTGAGTTATTTCCCAATATTTGATTAGAATATGATTTTGCTTCCGCTGTGTTATAATTACAATAACTCTTTCATAAATCTCAAAATTTTGGTAATTTGAGGCTGACTAGGCTCGTCAGGTTCGATGAGAAACTGACTCGGGACTTGCACGGGTCTAGGCCGGGCGTACCCGAATGCCTTGGGAATTTGGGGCCGTCACATAACAATCCTTGGAAGGACGAGTTATCTGAGGTAATATACCAGAGCCAGGAACTTGGGTTGCACTGCACTGGTTACTGGTTCTATACGGGGTGAGAGTTCTTATCTGGACTACCAAGAAGTCTTTCATCTGGGTGGATTTAAGATGGTGTGAGTGTACCACATCCTAACTCTAAGTCTTGTAGGGTTTTCCTCGACTCAACGACTGTTTGGTCAAGACTACTTGCGCCTCTCTGTTTGACTTATTAGACACCATCTTCTATCAATTGCTATTTATTGATAGTATTTATATATTATGCGTTCCATATACCTTTCTTTCTATCAGCATGGATATATACTGCATGGATATTGAGTGTTTTATTTGTTTTGAAATACTGTATACATCCTGCTTGGCATTACTTACCTGGTGTTTGATTGAGTGCACATCTGCATTTAATTGAATGTTTTATTTGAATGCACATCTGCATTTGATTGATTAATTAGGTATATATTATTGAATGCTTTATTTGTTTCGAAATACTGTATATTATGCGTCATTCTGGTGTTTGATTGAGTGCACATCTGCATTTGAGCTAGGGAAAGGCTCAATAGTTAGGTGACTTGCTTTGTAGATATAGAAGCGATTCTCCCTCTTGATTAATGTAGGTGTTCCTACTTTTGTATTATTATGTATATTTGTTTTGAACATTAGATATGGGTTTATGAGAGATCTTAGGACATGTATGCTATGATGTTAGTTTCCTCTGACTAGATATATTGATGTTGGTATACATATTCAGGGTTTCCACTCTTTAGGTTGTCTTGATTAGTGTCTTAGATATTATTCTATTAGTTTGAGTATAAACTGCTTTCGCTAACTCACTAATTTGAATAACTCACTTAATTGATATAATAATGCTTATTAAATGGTAAATGGTAAGAAAGGTTGACTAGGCTTATGTTGACTTAACAAGATTGGCTTGGGGTCCACATAAGTCTAAGTCGGGCGGGGTCCAATTTAGGGTTGTGGAACTGGGGCCGTTATATTAAGCGTCTTAGTCTCGCTACTAGTGGCTATTCTTCCCCTGGTGATTGGAAGTAAAACAAATGTCTCCTAAAAATTGATCTCTGTACCATCGGACAACGGAATCGTACTAGACTTGCCATAGCAATCAATATGAGCATGATAAACACCTAACCCGTCCATACCAAGTAAAACATCAAACTCAAGAAACTCTAACACTCTCAAATCAGCAGGCAAATCATGACCCTATCTCCACTGAACAGTCAATACACAATAAGTTCAGTTATATCTTGTCCTCAGCAGTTACGCTAAGGATCAAGGGTCTACTAAGGCTAGTGGGTCTCAACCCTAATTCATCTACCATGCGTCCGGAAATAAATGAAATTGTCAAACTAGAATTAAATAGGGTATGCCTTAAAGTACTGCAAATCAAAGTCAAGGAGATTACTAGAAGCTCCCTGATCTGGCTCAACAACAGCCTGAACTCTCTCCCTCTGTTGTTGATGATGTTGTGGCTGTGCTCGCCTCAGCTATAGACACTGGCCCTGAAGATGACCTATTTGACCGCACTTGAAGCATGTACGCAACTCCTGCGATCCAGAAGGAATCCCTTGAGTCTAACCCTATCCACGTCCTTGTACAAGTCTATAAATATGTGACTGAACAAATCTCTGTGTCTACGTTTGCCGGACCTCTATATTTGTGACTATGTCTGCCCACCACCTTAACCCTGTGACGGTCAGAAATCCTAATCACGGCGTCGCCCGACCTAATCCAGCAATTAAGCCATAATCCCATCCACATAGGACTTAACTACGTATTAGTCAACCTCTTTAACTTATTCTCAAAGTCCCTCACGTTTAGGATAAGTAAACACACATGTTGTTCTTTCATCAAATATATGGTTAATTAAAAACTTTTAACAATATATTAGTTTCAGCAGAAGTCATAACATTTAGCAGAAGTCTTGTTATTATAGTGGAAGCATTAAAGATGAATCCTAAGTGTGGAAACCAGGAAAACACGATCACATGATAATAACATCGTAAACATGCATTAGTCGGGGAGTCTAGTCTCTCAACCAAAAATATACAGCCCAAAAGTGTATCAAAGACAAGTAATAGTTACACAAAATATCCAAAAGACCTACAATGTATGTAGCAGGGTCGGGCCACTGACTCAAAATTACTCATCGATCTTTTCCTTACCGAGCCTAATAGATAATGGATTTGCACCCACCGTCATAAAAAGGACGGTGAGTACAGTAAAGTAGAAGTAAAATCTAAAGATTCTATACCGCATTTCCAAATATAACGAAAGGCATCAACATAAAGTAGTGAAGAGGTACTAAAAATAAGGCTATGCTAGATGATCCATAATTAAACAAATTAATCAAACCAACATAAAGTAATCATCTACTAGTAGTGTACTCAGGTACCACCCTGTTGGTTATAAGTTATGTCACATCTACTTCAAGTAATAGTCAGTATCACTAATGCCCCCAAGATCACCCTATTGGTCATTGAGATCAACATGTGATCAATAAGTGGAACTAATGCAGTCTGGTATTACCCAGTTGGTTATGAACTACATCACTTCAACTGCAAGTGGTAGCTCAGCGTCACTAACTAGTAGGAGTAAGGGTGCATATCCAACAATTCATTTACACTAATAGCCTGATATTCAACAATTGATCAATTTATAACTTCAACAATGAAACAATATATATAGGGATGAAATTAATGAATCTCAACAAGGCATGACATCATGATTAAATATCCATTAAATGGATAGAATTAAATACAATTCATGATACCCGATTAAAAGATATAAATCTGTCCAAAAGGGACTGTAAAATAGTAAAGGAATGAAATCGAAATGAAGAAAAGAACCTCGATAGATTTATTTACCAATCACGCAATTTCCTAGCCAATTCGGCTTCCTGACATTCTGACTCGCTTACACAGACTCCTGGAACACTTCCCTAGGCTCTTGGTATGTTTAGATATGATTTAAAGTGTTTTTTTGGTAGGTTTATAGGGTATTTGTTGTGTTTTAAGTGTTGCAGGAAATTTAGAAAAGTTGCAGGAAATTTGGAAAAGTTGCGGGAAATAGAAAAGTTGCAGGAAAATCCTGTGGCCAGAATCACTTAGCACGCTTGGTGCTAGCAGAACCCAGTATTCTGCAACTAGTTGCAAAATCTTCGTATTTTCCTCATAGAAATGGCCTTCTCCAATGCCTTGGGTCTCTGTTCCCCTCTACCAGACACTCAGTACACCCTCCACTATAACAAACAACACTAGACACATCATATTCATCATCAATTAATTAAAAATAGTGAATTAAAGCATGCATTTTCATGAAAACTCAAGAACACTTAAAAACTTTGAAAAACCATAACTTTTGATTTTTAACACCGATTTTGAAACGTCTTGATACCTGGATTATCAACATAAAATGGAGAAACCAAATCTACTTTTAGTTTTCAAAAATCATCACCATTTGCATGTCGAAAATCAGTTTTCCAATTTCATGAACAAAACCACATTTTTGAGCAAAACTTTGAAATTCGAAAATTAGACTTATGGACTAAAATTGTGTGTTTGAATTGATCAATAACAACCCAAGACACACATCTAATACTCTGAAATCATAAGCCCTTTTATTCAAGTTCAAAACCCATGTGTTGAAAGCATAAAAAATAAGAAATCTTACTTAAATTGTGGTAGTTTGACTCCTAGTTCATGTCCATCACTTGGATTGATGAATCCGTCCTATGAAGCTGTCAAATTCTCCAACAAAAACACCCTCCTAACAGCTTTGATTTTCTTGCTCTCATTGCATGCAAAGTGAAGAAAAATTCTAAGTTGTGTACTTTATAGTTGTAGTTTCATCAAGTGATCAATATCTCATCCTTATGACAATATTGTGGTCTTAAGTGACTCCTACTAACCCATTAAAATCAGCTTAGTGACACAAGGTATGACACTCACTTTCATAGGAATGTGTGCTAGCACGTATCTCGAGGTAAGTCCAAGTGTTATTGATTTTAAATTTCAAACCATAGGCTACATATTTGATTTGCCTTAAATTAAATACTATAAGCTATGTGCTTAGTCATTAAATCATATTTAAATAACTTAAGACTCACCACATTACTAGTTACTCGGTCCTACAACTCGCACGCAATTTGAGGCATTTTTCCCGCGCGCGTCGAATCGTCGACATTATCGAACGTAACTATTCCAGGTATAAGGTACACACATACAACACACTAAGCATTCACCATATCAAATATAATATATACCTCGGCTACATGCCTCGGTCAGTGCACGGGCCCATGTCGCGGGTCGGTGACCCCAATTACGGCCAAAATCTAAGATTACAAATTCAGACCATGACATACATGCATCCCTACTCTTCGTGTATCGCCTCTGTGGCTGTTGTACAGGTCGGGTAGCCTGTGGCGGTCGACTAACAAAGTTCGGTGCAGTTACAAGTGTAGTCTGAGCAGGTCGTGGTGGTAGCGAAACAGAGCCAACACTCTGAGCTCTACTATCCCTAAAACCCTATCTATTATTCTTCCATTTTCTGTCAGATCGGCGGTCTAAATGTGTCTCCAGTCGAGTAGGTCTAGCCTCCTCAGGATGTGTACGCAAATAACCCTCCCTAGCTAAGCTCCTCTAATAAGCTCTCTGCAATGTATTTGGCTCAGTGGAGACAATGATGTAACGTCCTAAATTAATTTAATTGAATATTAGTATTAGTCACGATGATTAACGAGTAATTCGAGAGTTACGTGGACAGCTGGGTGACTCAGATGTGGGAACCCAGGTTATATTTATGCTATTTGTGCATGGTGTAATGCCTAGTATTGGGATGTGGGGTATATTAATTGCGTTTATGTATATAAGCATCGCATGTATGAACGTTGATATCGGACAAGGTCACGAGTCGGGTATATGTCCCGAAATACGTGTTGGGGACCGAGTACCGAGTATCGGGTAGTCGGGGTATGGGACATGAGTTGTCAGGTAACTGAGAGCTAGTGTGACCTCACATATGATTTTTAGGATTTATTTGCTGGTCAAGCCTAAGGTATGTGAGCCAAATCAAAGTATTAATTCATTTCCTAAGGTTGTAGCTAGTAAAATCAGGGTGCATAGGATAATCCTCGAGATACACAACTGGATGAAACGAGGACTGTAGTGTCATGATAAGGTGCCCAGAACTTGAGTGACACAGGGTGATAATATACCATTAGATCATCCTCGGGAGACGTGCACACATCAGATTAGATCAACCACCTATAAATATACACTTAATCGATGGCGTTCATGCAAAACCAAGCTTCTAAGCAAATTTGAGAGCCCAGTGAGTAGAAATTGAACTAGGGTAGATGAAATCCGAACTTGGAGAGGTGATTTAGGCATCAAACCGCAAGATCTAAGGTAATCTCTACATCATAAACTTGAATTTTTGATAAAAACATGATTTTTGTGGGATGAAGTAACTCGGATTTGCATGAGGATTTCATCACTGTTTTTGCTGTATTTCTTGAGATCGATTTTGACGAATCATGTCAATTAGAATTGGATTTATGTACAAAATAAGTAATTTGGTGATTTTGAATTTTAAAACATGCACACTTTGATCCTTGATTTTGAGTGAAAACCTTGTTTAAATTGGTGTTTTGGAGAGGAATTTGATGTTGTTAAAGTGTATGTACTAATTATATAGTGTTTGTGACGTGTTAGGAACCAATTAAGCTCAGAATCCATTCCTGAGAATTCTGGGCAGAGTGCAATTAGCGCACTAGGTGATGAACACTAGAGCGCTAATCACGCTAGAGAAGATGAATATCTTCGTGCATGAACAGTGCACGAAGATCAATTCGCACACTAATCACCCAACCTAGCACGCTAATACCAGAACCCTAAAAATTATAAAAGTGAAATCGAACCTAATTGATAACCAGCCCACTTAATTAATCAATAAATAATGGAAATAGGTCTCAGGACTTCAGGGACTGGGGAACCATAGCTCGGGCGTCGGGGAGCTAGGTAGGTCGGATTGACGGGTCCTGAAAGTCGGAGTGCGTGTTTACAGATGCATAAAAATCTTGAGAATGTTACACTTTAATTCATGTGTGGTTTGTCCTTGTAATTGAGTGTTTATTCAGTTATTCATTAATCGCTTTACTACTTATTAGATTGCCATGTTTATGCACTTTGATCATGTGTTGGTCGATGTCGATTTGTTCACGTAGTCGGAGGTTAATCAAGATGGTCGTGGTACGGAATTGGGCAGGCTAAATTGTAGCGCATGTACTGGGCTCAACCGGTGAATAGCACCCGCGTAGTGGGGTGCATGTGTTCGGTGGATTGTGATGTGTTTTCGGTCACCTTAGTAGTTCGGGTGTGGTCTAGGCTTGATGTGCTTAGCCGAGTCATCCGAATCTACAAAGTATGATATAGTTTTGTTAGACTCCGTCACACCTCTATCTAGTTTTAATTGATATCGTGATTGAACCGAATTTCTTGAATGATGTTTTTAATTCCACTGTAATTGATCGATAGGTTTGTTGTAAATGTTGTTTACTGCCAGCCATGAGAATATGATTCCTATTGCTATGATCATATTCACATGTCTCGCAGGTTACCGTGATTTTCATGATTATCGTGTAGACTTCTCTTGGGAATTTACTCACTTGGCTCATTGCTGTATGTATTAGGCAACTGAGCGCAGATCCTGGTACGAGCAAGAGCAAGGGAAAAAAGGTAGGCAACTATCTCTGAGGCCGTTGCTTCTAACAACTCGTGTTTGACTATCTAGTATGTATATTTTGTTTTGATGGATTTTGGAAACTTTAGGACTTTATCACATGTATATGAATTACTGTTTACTTCACCTCAGTTATATATATGGTGTTTATTTTTGGGTTTTCCACTACTTAGGTTTAATGAATTCTCATAATATACACATTAAAGGCTTCCGCTATTATAATTAACTAACCTACTAGATATTTAGGAGAGTTAAACAACTTAATATAGTAGGATTAGTTAAACGGAGCGTCACCTCACAGAGCTGCGGACGTGGCAGTAGTGATGACGTGTCCGGTGACGTGATAGGTGCTGTCCGGCTTGCGAACAGAGAGTGTGGGTCACGGGACGACCTCAGAAATTGGGGCCGCCACAATGACACCTCCAATCTTGGGCAACAAACCCTTAATGAAATAGTACACTTGGTCGGCTTCTTTATATGCCATGCCTCTAGCATACGCATGAAACCCATGACAGACTCATTAACATACTGTCGCAGGGTAGTGAACTTATTCCTCTTCCCCCTTAGCATAGTAGGAGGAAAATACTTTAAGTTAAACTGCCTCTTAAAGTCTGCCCCAATCTTTGGGTACTTCTCTGGTAGCTACCATCATAGTCCACCACTCATCTGCCTCTCTTAGTAACATCGATGAAGAAATGGTAGCTCTCATGTGCTTCTCAGTAGCGATGATACTGTGCACCTTCTTATAGCTCATCATAAACCTCTCTGCAGCTACCAAATTCATACCACCATATAACTCAGTAGGGTTATGCCACTTGAACTCTCGTAACTGTCTATCCTTTGCAGTAGCCTTAATGCCCTTCTCTCCTGATGTAGCAGGCACTATCTCAGTTTGTACAAGAGGTACATCAAGTACCTCTTGTATAGCTGCAATAGTGGTAGTAGCCGCAAAAGTAGCCGTTATAATTGGTGTATCCGTCTCTTGAGTAGCGGACAAAGTCGATGTAGATGGTGCTGATGGTGCGACCGTAACTGATGTCCTCAATATCCTTAGGATCTTCTCCAGTTGCTGATCCTGGGACACGACTCTTTCTGGCAGAGTATGAAGCTCCTTAACACTCGCGAATCGAGAACCAGTAGCCCCACTATCATCACAAGGCCTGGTTTGATCCGTCATTACAATTTAAAATAGAAAACGAATCCCCGAATTAGTGTATAGTTACCAATATAGTATAGTACACCACAACATATAACATATAGGATCAAGTTTTACTTTCTCCAACTCTCCTCACTTTCCAACTAAGATTCTAAGTCAAGATAATAGGATTCCACTCTAGGTTCCAACTGTTTCCCAACTTTAAAGTTTATTTGTGTCATATGCTGGTTGTAAGGTTAATTAAGAGTCACGTGTAAAACCTTTAAGCTCGGATACCAATTGTGATGGCCTCAGTTACCCATAAAATTGAGTCCCACCTGGCCTATACCTACGTGAACCCCCAAGACCATACTCGTAAAGTCAACGTAAGCCTAGTCAGCCTCCAATATTTCTATCCTCATTAATTTAACAATTTAAAAGTTGAGTTATTAGAATATGATATTCATAAATGTTTGTAGTGGAAATTGAACTTAAAACAAAGCTAAATAACTTAATTTAAGCAAAGTTTGGCCAACCTATATTGTGGAACCCCAAAATAAACTGATAAACATGCATATCTAGTGACCAATAATATACAAAACGATAGTACATGATATTCTAAGTTACTTGATTCCAAATGTTCCTAATGTTATCAAAAACAGTAATGTACAGTAATAACAAGCAAAAAGGCAGAACATACAATGATAAAAGGGAAGAAATCACTTTAAGAGTCCCTAGAGGAAGTTACCAATCATCAATCCCTTTCCCTTACTAGTCTCTGCCTGATCTACACTCACCGTCACAAACTAGACGGTGAGTACATGATAATTGAAAGTAATGCCAAAAGGATATAGACAATAATTTAAGAATAATTAAAAAACAGTTCAATAATCAAGCGAAAATTTAAAGATAGATAAATAACATGATTTTGTATGATAAACAAACTAACAAACATTTCAATGATATTTGAGTGCCAATTGATTCAAAAGCGGTAACTAAGCGGCCTAAAAACCACAACAATCCAGTACTCGGGGAAAAATCACGTTAGGTTGGGTAGCCACACCCCATAGGTAGTGTTCATGTTAGCCCAACTAGCAAAAATCCTAGGAGTACATTCTCAACACACTTAGACCACTCAACCAAGGAATATAAAGAATGAAATTCCAATAGATAACTCATGTAAATAAAAACAACAATAATGGAAAATGAATTACTGCGCATTTCCTTAACTGGCTCACTAACTTACCTCAATCGATCGCAAAATCTGTCTCTCGCGGGTTCTACATGTGATGGCCACAAATTCCACAATCCTAGAATTGGGCATCGCCCGGCCTAGACCTACGCGAACCCCCGAGCCGGTCTCGCTGAGTCACGCAAGCCTAGTCAACCTTCCTTACCATTTACCATTTACTACATATTTATAAGTGAAGTTAATTAATTAGTGAGTTATTATCAAATACAGCGAAAGCAACTAAACTCCAAACTACTTAATAAACATCAAGACACACAAGTTAAGACAGTCCTAGGGTGTGGAAACCCTGTAATCATATCCACCCTATGAACCAAAAGAGAATGTCAATAATTTCCTACATGTCCAAGAACTATCATAACCCATAATCTCATGTTCAACAAAACCATATAAATACTTAATACAAAACATACTCAATACACAAGAGGAGAACGCCTCGTGGTCCTCGCCTTCAATCCCCTAGCGCTAATCCCTTGCCTTGGTCTATTCGTTGGTCTGCCCACCGTCACAAACTAGACGGTGAGTACAGTGATGTAGAGAGTAAAATAGAGTCTAAACAGTATTTCAAATGTCAAGTAAATAGCTAAACTAGTATCATGCATGGATATCACGAAGAATATAAAAGATAGCATGATAAGTGAAATCACGGAGATAACAACGATAAATGAGTGTCAAAAACACAAAGCCAAAAGAAAAGGAATCTAATCAAAACCAAGCCGATAAATTAACAAAGATGGATATAATAAAGGGAATTTAATAATTCATATGATCCACAAGAGAATACTACTCAACAAACATAATAGCTCAAATAAATGCACAATTGAAATAATGTAAATACTCTGGTTGGTTTTACTCACTAATACCACACGTAACTCCACGCTCGCGGTTCTTACACGCCACCAAACGACTCTGCACACTTGTCACCAATCTACTAGATACCTGGTCATTATTTTTTTGATCCATTTACATCTTGTTAGGGCCTTTTTAGAAAATTTTGGATTTTGAAATCCATTTCCCATATTTTCCTTAATAATAAATTTTTTCTAATTTTTTTTGCTATTTTTGCCAATTTAACGCTTTTCAAGGCAAAAACCCCGACAAAATGCGTCATAAGAACCTCGAATACTTCAATTTTCATGGAAATTTCCAAATTTCTCTTTGTTTGATGAAAATATAATTTTCTATAATTTTTCAGAATTTTTCATGAATTTTCCCTATTTTTTGGAATTTTATTTCAATTAAAATTATTTTTAAATATATTTAATTGAAATAAATAATTATTTATTAATATAATAATAGGGGTGGGTCCCGGGTCGGGTCTGACCAGACCCGACTGGGCCGAGTCTGACCTGCCCCAACCGGGTCAAGCCATGACCCGGTTTGACTCAACTGGGTCGGCCATAACCCGGTTTGACCCATCCGGGTCGGGTCACCTTGACCTGACCTGTTTGGATTTTCTCCAGCGTTGTTCGCTGGAAATTTCCAACGAACAGCGTTGCAACACCCTCTCTTTTTTTTCTTTTTTTTTTTGCTTGCTAATCTGAGATGGGAGGGAGGGGAGATGACGACCATGTCGTCTCCCTCCTCGGACGAACTACAAGAGCAGTTCGTCCGCTCCCCCCGTCACCACCATCGCCGACAGCCACATTCATCAACAACAACAACACAAACAACACAAACTCACCTCTGCCTTGACGTCGCTGTCGCACCTCTAGCTCTCGATCTCCCCGTCTCTGATGACTCTCTCTTCCTCTCTCCCGGACTCCCTCCTCTTGGACTCTCTTTCCCTCTCTTCCTCTTGATAAATTGTGTGGTGGTGGTGGTTTTGGGGTTAAATGAAAATGGTAGCCAAATTACCAAAATGTCCCTCAATCTTATCCTCTTTCTTAATAAGCCCAAAGCCCTTCTTGGTCTTTTACATTTTAAATTTTTGATTTTTAATATTTATATATATATATAATTACATACATATATATATATAAATATATATATTTGCCTACAATTTTGTCTTGCGCGCCAACGAGCATACTCAGGCGTGCGTACTACCGAATGACCCACGTGTGTCGCCTATAACTCCGTGTATCACTCGACGACCATTAGTTTATTATTTTGTCAGTGTTTTATTTAAATGTATTTCCCCTAGGATACCGTAAACCCGTAATTCGCCCGTTGAACCCCATTCGACACATTTTCCCAAGGTGATAACTACTCGTTTATCGACATCACCACCTTGTCAAATAGACACGAGTATCACTCGATAATACACGTCATCACACAAAATAACATAAATTTTCGGGTCGTTACAGTCTTCCCAACTAATAAGAATTTCGTCCTCTAAATTAATATTAACTCGAGCGAAATCTTAGTAAAACGCACACAATAAGGAAGTATTGTCTAACCAATCTCTCCACCATACTCACATGGACCTGTTCAAATGTGAGTAGGTGAGACCCTGTTCCCTAACTGGTGGTCACCAGCTAACCTAACCAGTCTATGGTCGTTCCATAGATAACCGGCTTACATTGAATCTGTTTGGGACAAAATGTCAAATTCATATAGAATTCGCGCCAAAACTTGGTATCATTTTCCTTTGAAATGTAACCCAGAGTCAAACATGTGATCTCATTCAGGCTCACACAAATACTAGACTTACCAAGAATCTACGCACACAACCCTTTTAACTCGCATAGAGCCTAAACTCATACAGAGTTCTGTCACACAATCTACTCTCACTCACACAAAGTCTAAACTCTCACAGAGTACTCACACACAGTATATTCTTACTCACACAAAGTCCTGACACACAGTCTACTTTCACTCACACAGAGTTTAAACTCACACAGAGTACTGACACATAGTCTAGATATCTTTTCAAAGGGTAGACACACACAGAGTCAAGGCTCACACAAATCCTAGACTCCATTGAACCTATGCACACAGTCTGCTCTAACTCACATAGAGTCTAAACTCATACAATGACCTAACATACAGTTTATTTTTTTTTCTATACCCACACAAAGTCCTAGCACACAGCCTCGTCCACCACTTCGAAATATTGACTCACATAGAGTCATTTAACACAGCTAGATATCCTTTCAAAGGTTAGACTCACACAGAGTCAGGGCTCACACAGAGTCAGGAGTATCACACACAGTTTGCTCCTCCCCTTCGAAAGTTGACTCACACAGAGTCGTCGCACACAACTAAATATCTATCATACCTCGAAGGGTGTATTCACACAGAATTCCTCACCATTTCTCACACAGAGCACGTTCAACTAACAGTCTCACACAGAGTCTCCCCAAGTCTGACTCACCTAGAGCTGTTGCTAGTCCCTGACTCACCTAGAGTCACCGTTTACCACTGACCCACCTAGAGTTTATTCTAACTCAGATTCACCTAGAGTTCACTCGAGTCGAATATAAATTACCGACCAAACACAACAAATTTATGCCAAGACGCAAAATAACTCTTACCTGCCGTTGGGTTTCTCGTTATCTCCGGAACTAGGCCTGCAATGGCATGTGCTCTCTCTTGCACGTGTAACAAAACGCTGGCCTGCGACATGCTCGCCATTTGAGGACAGTGGATGGCTATATGTTTTGGCTGCCTGCACTGATAATATCGTCTGTCTCCTTGCGATCTACTACCTCCGTTCTGGTTACTATACGGTTGTTGTTGTCCCGCCCGTACACCCTGAGGTAATCGCCTAGTGACACGGGTCGCTGGAGCAAATGAAACCAACCCCGTAGATACTGAACGTGTTTGTGGTGTAGCCATCTCCACATCATCGTCCTCATAATCACCATCCAGTCTTGACACTGGATATGCGGTAACCTCCATGGTACGCGTACTAACAAAGCCCTCACTAGCCATGGCTCTCTCGTAGGCCTATTGCAATGTACTTGGAGCCGTCATCACAACCATCGAACCAATCGAGTCAAGTAGCCCATGCACAAAATAATACGCCTAGTCGGCGTCAGAGTTAGCTGCTCCTCCAACATACTCCATCAATCGTAGGTATCGGTCCATATACTACATCACGGATTTGTCTGACCTCTGTCAAATGTTTTGGAACTCAGTTCTCTTAAGGTTGCAGACCGTAGGAGGGATGTATTTCCGTTCGAACCTCTCCTTGAACCCAGCCCAGTCCTTAGGTTTTCCTTTCGATGCCACCGTAGTGCGCCACCAAACATCGGCCTCGCCGAACAATAAGGCTGAAGATATACTCGGTTGCATGTGTGCCGGCGTAGCTAATACATCATGTATCTTCTCATGGCTCCTCATAAACTTCTCTGCAGCCTCAAGGGCAATTCCCCCGTGGAACTTCTCTGGATGATGTCTCATAAACTCACGAGCCTGCCTCGCCTCAACTGTCGCTCTAATACTCTGTCGATAGGAGTACTTGACATATCATATGTCAGTGTTGGTGGTACAACCTCTGTCTGAACCCGTACGTCCTCAGTCACTACTGGTCCCACTGGCACAGTCTGTGCCCTCAATAATCGAAGAATCTCCTCGAGTTGTTGGCCATGTAAAGACACCAACTGAGACATCTCATCAAGTCTCTGGCGAGCATCCTCTGTACCGCCACCACTAGAATCTGGTTGATCGGCCATCGCTATCTGTCACGAAAGCGGATTCTTGATCAGGCTGTAGCTATTGATAGTAATAGTATACAATACATCAAATAGCTCATATAGTACAAATTTTATTTTCCCTAACTCTCCTCACTTCCCAACTAAGACTTAAGTTAGATTCATATGGTTCCACTCTAAGTTCAACTGTTATCCTAACTTTCGTCGTTTGTGTCTTAGTGGATTGTAATTTAACTTAGTAACCAAGTTTAAAACTTTAGGCTCTGATACCAACTGTGACGGCCCCAAATTCCACAATTCTAGAATTGGACACCGCCCGGCTTAGACCTACGTGAACCCCCGAGCCAGTTTTGCTGAGTCACGCAGGCCTAGTCAGCCTTTCTTACCATTTACTATTTACTACATATTTACAAGTGAAGTTAATTAATTAGTGAGTTATTATCAAATACAGCGGAAGCAACTAAACTCCAAACTACTTAATAAACTTCAAGACACACAAGTTAAGACAGTCCTAGGGTGTGGAAACCCTGTAATCATATCCACCCTATGAACCAAAAGAGAGTGTCAATAATTTCTTACATGTCCAAGATCTATCATAACCCATAATCGCATGTTCAACAAAACCATATAGATACTTAATACAAAACATACTCAATCCACAAGAGGAGAACGCCTCGTGGACCTTGCCTTCAATCGCCTAGCACTAATCCCTTGCCTTGGTCTGTTCGCTGGTCTGCCCACCGTCACAAACTAGACGGTGAGTACAATGATGTAGAGAGTAAAATACCAATAGAGTCTAAACAGTATTTCAAATGTCAAGTAAATAGCTAAACTAGTATCATGAATGGATATCACGAAGAATATAAAAGACAGTATGATACGTGAAATCACGGAGATAACAACGATAAATGAGTGTCAAGAACACAAAGCCAAAAGAAAAGGAATCTAATCAAAACCAAGCCGATAAATTAACAAGGATGGATATAATAAAGGGAATTCAACAATTCATATGATCCACAAGAGAATACTACTCAACAAACATAATAGCTCAAATAAATGCACAATTGAAATAATGTAAATACTCTGGTTGGTTTTACTCACTAATACCGCATGTAACTCCGCGCTCGCGGTTCTCACACGCCACCAAACGACTCCGCACGCTTGTCACCAATCTACTAGATACCTGGTCATTATTTTTTTGATCCATTTACATCTTGTTAGGGCCTTTTTGGAAAATTTTAGATTTTTAATATATATATAATTACATAAATATACATATATAAATATATATATTTGCCTACAATTTTGTCGTGCGCGTCAACGAGCATACTCGGGCGTGCATACCACCGTACGACCCACGTGTGTTGCCTATAACACCGTGTATCACTCGGTGACCATTAGTTTATTATTTTGTCAGTGTTTTATTTAAATGTATTTCCCCTAGGATACCGTAAACCCGTAATTCACCCGTCGAACCCCATTCAACACATTTTCTCGAGGTGATCACTACTCGTTTATCGATATCACCTCCTTGTCAAACAGACACGAGTATCACTCGATAATACACGTCATCACACAAAATAACACAAATTTTCAGGTCGTTACACTACACATCTCAAACCAATCCAAAAACCCTCGTTACCGGTTCGCTGTGTTCATGGTATTCAATTGGGTCAAGTTTGGTTGTGTTAGAGTTTAAACACTTCATTTAATTATATAAACTCCAATTTAAATCCTCAATTTGTATTCAATATGTATTGGGAAATTTTAGACTCATTTCGAACTAGTAGGAACACCAGAAAATGCCCTTAGAAGTCTGAGGAAATTTGACAAAAGTTTGTCAATTTTTTTTTATTTTTATTTTCATTTTATGGGCTTGGCGCCATGGGTGGCGTAGCGCTGCCCGTTGTGAGCCCACGACACCTCTTACGACGCTGACCTGGCATTGAGCTTGTGGAGGTCACGTCGTAGGCACCGTCGTATAACTCATGCCCATGACGCCCTCCGCAGCGCCACACAGGCTATTTGACTCATTTGGGGTTTTCAAAACCCCCAGCTTCGTCATCGCGTTCTGAACCAACTCGATACCCTTATTGGCTCCTAAACAGGCCAATTGACATCGTCAAACAACACAAACACCCACAAACACCCACAAACCACCAATTTTACCAAAATCCCCAAAAATCAACAAAAACATCCAAAAAATCAATACAACCTTTAATATCCTCAACCACCATGAACAACCACACCAAAACTTTATAAATGATCACCAAAACCTCCAACAAATGCTCAAATTCAGTAAGTTCCATTTTAAATTCGAATTTCCAATAAAAACCCTCAAAACCTAAGCTTAATTGACTCGAAATCTAAGAATGGGTCGAGATCTCACCTTTGCCGAGTTGTTTGGTCTATTTCTCGTCTTCAATCCGTCACGAAATCGACAAGAACAAACTCCCAATCTCCCAATTCTAGTTGGTGATTCGGAGGTGGTGTTGGTGTGTGTGAGTTTGTGAAAAAATTGAAGTTATCCAACAACTTAATGACTTTGTTTGCACACACTCACTTATCCATTCTCTTGTTTGACTATGGTATTCCAGTATAACGCCCGCCAATTTGCGCGTGAACCTCATGAAAACCTCAAATTATTGATTCAACTGGTCTCGACTATTATTCAAATTATCAATGGGAATTAGTTAGATTTCCAGTGACTAATTCCTGATGATGTGAGAGGGTGACTCTATTGAAATAGTGAAAATTGAAAATACAAATCACGGGTACATTGCAATGGACCAATGAGCTTGCATCTGGTTATATATTGATTTTATTAATTCAAATGTTCATTTAAATATGCATTGGATTCACGTTGTTATATATTATCTCTTGTTTATTAATTGATAATTGATAGTTGGTATGAGAGTCACTTATTTAGCATATAGGAGCTCACCCACCTTAACATTTTTAGGAAGTGTACGTGCACTGGAACTCAGGATTGGAGAAGCGTATAAGTTTAACGTCTTCTCTTCGATGTAATGAATTTCCCTGTTTTATAGTTATTGTATTAAATACTATTTTATAATAATCAAGGTGGGATTATGGAATCAATATCAAGGATTTGAACTGGTTTTGTATATCTTATGTTTATCAAAAAATTTAAAATTTTCCTCTGCTTTTGATTTTAAGTATTTAGTTCGATATTAAGATATACTGGTTGTTGTCAGAAATAGGTGCAAGGTTGCTAGCTCTAATTAGGTTCGATCTGGTTTACCAGGGCTTAATTAGGGTTTTAGGCTGAATATTCCCTAATTGGGATTGGGGATGTTACATCCAAAATCCCTTAAATTAAAGTTATAACATGACACTAGATACATCCCCAAAGTTTCCTAAAAGTTTTGAAAATATTAAAAAAAAACAGTGTTTTACTGTTCGGGACGCCATAGGTGACGTTGGCACGTTTAGTCTCCATAGCGTCGTTTAAAATGTCGAGTTATCAACTCTCTGGTTAGACGCCGTGAGTGACGCCACCAAGGGTATTGACCCATGACGTCACTTAAAGCATCAAACCATTTGGTCTCTGGTTTGGACGCCGTGGGAGATAATACTCATCGGCGTCCCTCGCGACATGAAACCATTCAAAATCACATTCACTTCGTGTTGAAACCTCGACAAAACCTTGATTCAAAAATTACATCAAAAATCCCCCAAAAATCTTCAAAAATACCAATAGCTCCCAAATCATCATAACGACAACACCATTTGATCAACCCATTGATCACTATTTCTCACCCAAACACCAATAAAAACGAAACCCCAAAACGCTGTTCAAAATTATCGCGATGAAAACCATCAAAACATAGTCTATCACATGGGGAGTTGGGATCTCACCTTATAACACGTTGTTGGTCGATCCCAGACGTCGCTCTGAGCTCGAAACTCATGGAAACCTCGTCCACACCATTCTCACGTTTGGATAGAAATGAGAAATGAAGGAGAAAGGAAAGTTGATAGTTGGATTATATACTCCCCCTCATCACTTCTCACACGCGTATCCCGAGGCACATCTAATGGTTCTCCTTCAATCCAGCTACCAACTCTAACTCAAACTTGTAACTTTAATAAATGACTTGAACTTTACAACCTAACCATTTCTTCACTCAAAACTCGAGTTCTCGGGCCCATACCACATCACGACTTGCACGTCGTATGTTCCCGGACACACCAACATATTCGCATATTAATTATTTATTTCATTTATTATTTTTCAATAACTCACTAATTATAATTTCCTGTGTTTAAATACCCAAATTATACCCATTTGTCTGAAAATTTTTATTTTTCCTAGACGAAACCTCACACACAAATTCGGTGCGATAAACAAAACAAAATCATGCACTAAGACATATGACATTCACATTTGGGTATAAATAATAGTACAAACATCACAGAAAAATAAACTATACCTCAGTGTCGACTCCCAAGTCTTAAGTAGTATGACAAGTCATGACAATCAGGTCACAGTCCTGAAACGTAACACAAGGCACAAATTAAATTTGAGGTCGTTACAGAAAAGTTCATCATCAATTGCATTAAACCGAGCACAATGAAAGAGTTTGATCCATATAGCCGACCCAATTGATTTGGGACTGAAGCTATGTAATTGTTGTCGTCGTCGTCGTTTTGTTGTTGTTGTTGTTTTTAGTTGTGATACAAATAAGATTTTTGGTTTTTAAATTTTTTTTCGTAATTTTTAAATTTTTTTATGCTATTTTTAGGTTATGTTTTAAGTTGTGATACAAATAAGATTTTTGGTTTTTAATTTTTTTTTGTAATTTTCATATTTTTTCTTGCTATTTCTCAGGTTATGTTTTTAGATGTGATACAAATAGGATTTTTAGTTTTATTTTTTTTCGTGATTTTCTTTTTTTTTTTTTTTTGCTTTTTTTTAGTTGTCATACAAATAGGGTTTTTGGTTTAAAATTTTTTTTTCTTAATTTTTTAATTTTTTTTGCTATTTTTAGGTTATTATTTAAACAGAAAGTGATATCTCTACAGAAAAAGAAAAGAAAATGATATATAGTGAGTGTTGTGTTTTGGTTTGAGTCAAATTAATTATAAGTACTCATTGTTACTACCTTTGACACCTCATTCATTATAATTGTGTATTACATAAATCATATCAAATTGATCAACAAATTGGGTAGCCCAATGATATGGTATGAGATTTAGGAGTAAGTAGTCATGGGTTCAAACCCTGATGAGGCAAGATGTTTTTTAATTATAAAAAAAATCGAATCAAATTGATCTATATCATAACAATCTATATATTTTTTAACAAAAAAAAAACTATCTATATATTTGTGCTATTTTTAAAACAAATTTTATCAAATTGGTCTATTTTTTTACTTTTTCGGCTATTTTAACTTATTTATTGTATTAATTTTTCAAAGCATATCTGGTGAAATGGTAGAGACATCACTTGCCAAAAGGCAAGGTTTTCGGGAGGTCATGGTTTGACTCCCACTAAAGTAAAAAAAAAAAAAAAAAACTTATTTATGCTATTTTTAGCTATTTTTATTTTTACATTTGTTCTTTCTAAACATCAAACCTATTTTTTAAAATTGTCTAACTAAAGTTTTTACACAATTAAAATTTTATTAGTCAATGCCAAAACATTTTTGGTATAGATAAAACGTAACTTGCCAAAAAATAAAGTTTAGGAAGTCATAAATATAAAGTCGAAAGAGAAAAAATTATTAGCCGATCAAACACAAAAATAGCTATTAATTAAGATTTTCGACTATTTCCTTAAAATTAATAAATCAAATTTTTTCAACCCATTGCCATTTAAATGCAATATTACAAATATTTAATGTTTTTTGTGTAGATTTGTAAATATGCATATTGTTTGTAAGTACTTTTTATATTAATTGTTGAGGGACCCCGACCTAAAAGAAGCGGCTTTGAGTTCATATAAGATTACATAATAATTTTTTTACGTTTTTTCATATAATATTTTAATTCTTAGTCTTGCCTACGCGTGAAGCACGGGATGCCGACTAGTTGTCATAAATAACACAAACTTTGTCATCTTTTGCAAAAATAAGATGAACTTTCAATTTTGTAGGAATTAACACAAACTTTCAATATTTTTTCAATTTTAGCACATAAAGCAATTTTTTGGATTTTTGAGTATTGAAATGGCAACATGAACCGATTTTTTTTTTTTTCCGGTTCACATTGAATCGACTCAACAAAAATCAAATTTCTACATCAAATTGGCTTTTACGGTCAATTTTGGTGCTTTATTATACTTTTTCTTTATCTTTTTTATTTTTTCTTTTTATTTTGTATTAAAAAAATGAATCTAAGAAATTGATTTGATTCGACATGGAATTTTGGTTGTTATCGAGTCGATTTAAGTGAACCGAAAAAAATTGGTTCATGGTACTACGTCAACAATCAAAACTCCCAAATTTCTCTTCGTGCTAATATTGAAATAATATTAAAATTCGTGTTTTTTTTTTCACTTCAATAGGAATCGAATCACGATCTCTCGAAGTCTTGCCCTTTTTTTTGACTTCGTGTTATTCTTAATGAAATTGAAAGTTCGTATTGTATTTGCAAATGATGAAAGTTTGTGTTATTATTTTACAGTTAATTGTAAAAAAATAAAAACTTTTTTTTTACTACCTTCAATTGCATGCACTTTTATTCCTGAATAAGTTTTTTTAACTAATTTTACACATGCTAATTTGACACGCAAAACTCAATATACATCTAAGAAACTTTTAACGAGTGCGTACCAAATTAGCGTGCTCTAATTGGTGAAATAGTAGGACTCAGCCAAAGAGGCCTTATGTAATTGGTCCAAATCGCCTTGTTTGATTCAATACCACCTTGTATTAGTTTACTTATTGATAGTGAGAAACCTTTGTTTAGCTGAGAATAAAACAACCTGGTTGGTTGAGAGCCTGTTCCTAACAAAAATAAAAATAAAAAAATAGCAGGAGTCTTTGAGCAATTCTAAGCCCAAATCCATCACCCGCAGCTTCTCGCTCACAGTTTTAGAAGCACACAGAATCCTTGGATTGTGCTCCGAGATCTACGCCCGCGCGTCTCGAGACCCCTGAACCCTTTTTCTCCCCCTCCCTCCCCCCTTTCAGCGCTGAAACTTCTCCATCTCTCTCTCTCTCTGAACGCGGCGATGTCCTCCGAAACCCTAACCCCCTCCGAACCCTCACCTCCCATCGACGCCTCTAACAGCGCCGAACCCACCGCCGCCATGAACGCGGTGGCAGACTTAACCCTAAACCCCTCCGAACCCTCTCCCGCTCCCGCTCTCGCTCTCAGCAAGAAGGCCGCCAAGAAGGAAGCCTCCAAGCTCCAGAAGCAACGCCGCAAAGAGGAATCCGCCGCCATGAAGGAATCCGCCGCCGCCGCCGATAAAGGACCGGACCTCCTCGCCGCCAACTACGGCGACGTCCCGCTGGCCGATATGCAATCGAAGGCCGTGACGGTGCGGAAGTGGACGGCGATCGGGGACCTGGACGAGGGTTTGAAGGACAAGGAGGTGCTGATTCGGGGGCGAGTGCAGACGAGCCGCGCTGTTGGGAAGAACATCGCGTTCTTGGTGCTGAGGAAGAGGGGGTTCACTGTCCAGTGCGTGCTTACAGTCGCGCCTGAGCTGGTGAGTCAGGATATGGTCAAGTTCGCGGCGGGGTTGACTAGGGAGTCTCATGTTGATATCGAAGGGGTTGTGTCCGTCCCTGGTGAGCCGATCAAGGGCGCGTCTCAGCAGGTGAGCTGGATTTCGATTCTGAAGTTTGAATTTTTAGATTTTTTGATACCCTAAATTGATTGATTGGTGATTTGGATTGAAAAGTTTGAATTTTGGGATCTTTTTTAGACCAGACCCTAAATGGTTTATTGGTTGTGTTGTTGATGGGGAAAATTGTGCAGGTGGAGGTTCATGTGAGGAAAATTTACTGTATCAGCAAGGCTATTCCGAATTTGCCAATCAACATTGAGGATGCGGCGAGAAGTGAAGCGGAGATCGAGAGAGCTTTGCAAGTGAGCTTCTGGAGGTGAATTGGACTGTGTTTTTTTTTTCGTTGATGTCTGTTGCTAATTATTCTGTATTTTTTTTATCGATTTAGGCGGGAGAGCAGCTCGTGCGTGTTAGTCAGGATACGAGGTTGACTCATAGAGTTCTTGACATGAGGACTCCGGCTAATCAAGCAATTTTCCGAGTTCAGTGTCAGATTGAAAATGTGAGTTGCCTACTTTACATTGAACATTTTTTTTTTTTTTTTTTTTTTTTGTAGTATAGTTCTAATTTTTAAATGTTTCTTTTTATTTCTTTCCGTCCATACAGCTTTTGGTGTTCTGGAAAGTTTAAGATCTGATCAGGTGGCGGAAAATGTTAATGATTTCCCTTTTTAGGTTTAATGGCAAAAAAAAAAAAAAATTGTGTTGGTTCTGGAAAAATGTTTTTATTAGGTTTAATGGCTTAAAATTTATTTAGTCATTGTGTTCCCAAATTCTCAGTGCTGCTAAATGTTACATATGCAGGTCTTTAGGCAATTTTTGTTTGCTGAAGGATTTGTTGGCATCCATACACCAAAATTGATGGCAGGGTCAAGTGAAGGTGGTGCAGCTGTTTTCAGACTTGATTATAAAGGTACACCTGCATGCCTTGCACAGTCACCTCAACTTCACAAGCAAATGGCAATAAATGGTGATTTTGATCGCGTTTTTGAGATTGGTCCTGTCTTTCGAGCGGAGGATTCTTTCACACACAGGCATTTGTGTGAATTTATTGGTCTTGATACCGAAATGGAGATAAATGAACATTATTCGGAGGTAATGTTTCTTATACTAATAATTTAGGTGTATATTTTCACCGTTTTCCTTTTTTTTTTTTCACATTGAGGAGGGGTTCCTCTGAAATTTGTTTGAGTTAGTAAGTGTTCTCATGACACATTATTGATGACTCAAGCTTGCATGTGTAGGTGATGGATGTAGTGGATCGCTTATTTGTTGCAATTTTTGACAGTTTGAATGAGAACTGCCAAAGGGAACTTGAAGCAATAAGGAAGCAGTACCCGTTTGAACCACTAAAGGTTTTTTCTTATTTCTTTTTATTTGGCTTTCTTAATCTGTGTGGTCATCAAATCTATTTAATTTTAACCTATAATCAAAGTGTTCTTATGCTTCAACTGAAATGTTTCTAAAAACACTTCTTTTTATTGGGTAAAAATTTAGAAGTGGTGGGTTTATGTTTATAATTGGATATTGACTTTTGGAACATTATTGGAATATGACAGTATTTGAGGAGGACATTGCGACTTACTTTCCAAGAAGGAGTTCAAATGCTTAAGGTATGGTCCTTGATTTTTTTTTTTTCCGTCAGCAAGAAATTAATGTAAATGTGTCAGTGCCAGTATTTGGTTAGATCTTCTTCTTTTTTCATTTTAAATAACAAAATAAAGTATAGATCAATGATTGCAAGGCGTTGCCTTGGCGTTTTGGGGAAAAATCCCTAGCGGTGTTGTTCTAAGTAATTTTTAGAAATATTAAAAGGTAACACAAGTAACGTTAGATAAATGCCTAAAGACTTATTAGTAATTTTGAAGTATATATTGAATAGGAATCATGATGACTAATAGAAATTTAGTGTTGCTTAATGACCTATAAATAAATAAATAATTATCTAGGGAACTCTAAATCGATATTATTTTGTCCGCCTAGGCATCTACTCGTTTAGGCAAAGGAAATCGCCTTTGGATCACTTTGGCGTATTTCAATCCTTAGTATAGATACTGAATGGGTGGAAATTAAGTGGCTATGGGGTTTGATGGTATTAGTAGCTCAAACCTCTTTCATACATCGATAGATTGATAGCAGGTTAAGGCCTCGTTTGTTTCATTTAGGCAACGTCTCCGATTTCCTTCGAAGTAAACTTTATGGAGAGTTGACTTCCTTGGAAGTACACATTCCAGGAAGTCAATGTTGATGAGTTTGGTTAAGCACTTGACTTTAGGAAGTTGGATATTTAGAAGTAATATTTCTTTTGTGATTGAATATAATGATTGTAAAGAGATTTAAAGTTAATTTCATCAATGATATATATTAGTCTAGAAAATGCTACTTCCCCGAGGAAGTGAACATTCTTGGTCTACCCAAAGGAAGTGCAATCCCCCTCTTCCACCATTTGGGAAGTGGACCAAAAATGCAAATCAAACAATGGAAGTTGTCCACTCCCCTGGAAGGCCCCCTCCAACTTCGTACAACTGATCATGGCCTAAGCAGTATTATTGAGGCGTGCGCCTTAGTGCACCTCAGGCGCGCCTTGAGGCAATGTGCCCTCTATGCGCCTCAAATGAGCCTAGGAACGCCTCTCTGTGCCTTGGCGATGCTTTAAGGCACATAAAGGCGTGTGTCAAACCGTTAAGAATTTAAAATTGTTTTTGTTTTTTCGTTGCTAATACATTTCAACCAAGTGTGTATTTAGTTACTATGTCAAACAATGTCACATATAACACATACATAATTTTCATACATATTCATACATGTTACATCCATATATGTTTGTATATTTGTAGAAATCTGTATATAATGAGCTTCAATCAGGCAGGCGTGCGCCTTGATCCTCAGGTCTTTTAGGCAGCCATCGCCTTAAGTGCATCTTTTTCCTTTGATAACACTGGGTCTAAATATTATATTAGCTAAATCCCTTTCAAGTTTATAGGAGGATCTTTTTTTTCTCCTGTGTTGAATGTTTCTTTTCTTGGTGAGCGAATGTTTCTTTTGTTATGCTAGAATTTCTTGTTTTTCCTATTTATTTCTAGTTTGATACTTTGTTGTGAAATGGATTGTGTTTTGCACATGAATGAGTGATAATATTTGTGGAGCTATTAGGATGTTGAATATATATATGCTACTACTATTATCATGGGAACCAAATATAAATATATACCCATGTCATAGGTACACTATTTACAACCATTGGATTCTAATCCAATACATTAATCGAGGCGTCATAAATGCACAAAGCATTTAATGCAAAACACATTTTGAAGGGTTCTCATGGCATGGGTATATATTTGATCTCCATTGTAAAATTTCTCATATATATATATATTTATATATATATATATTGGTTATTTTATCTCTTATATACTACTTAGAACTTAAGATTCTTGAATTCTTCCTTTATTTTAAATTTTCTATATCTCATTTCTTTTATTTAATTCCTCGTATTTCTGCAGGAAGCTGGTATCGAAGTTGATCCCTTGGGTGATCTAAACACAGAAACTGAGAGAAAATTGGGCCAACTAGTGCTAAAGAAGTAAGTGGTTGTTTCTTTTTTTTGCAAGTTAGAAGTTTTAGCTTTCTATTTGTATGCTTTGATGGCATTGCCTGATATGGGTTGCACTTCTGTCAAATAAAGGTACAACACTGAATTTTATATACTTCATCGGTATCCTCTCGCTGTGAGGCCATTTTATACTATGCCTTGCTCCGACGATCCAGCTTATAGTAACTCATTTGACGTCTTCATTCGAGGTATAACACATTGATACCTATTTTTGTGAAATGATTTTCTTGTATTTACTTCTTAAAGTATCAATTTGCTGATTTCTCCCTCTCTCTCATCTCTAAAATGTAGAATCCTTAAAAAATTATAACACACTTCACATGTTGCAGGTGAGGAGATTATTTCAGGAGCTCAGCGTGTTCATTTCCCTGAACTTTTAATTGCTCGTGCAAAGGAATGCGGAATTAATGTTGAGACAATATTACCATACATAGATTCATTCCGGTTTGTTTCTTATCCAATTCCTTGTCCAATCTTCTAATCTCATAGTATTTAGAAAATTCTTGCTGTTTTGATGGCATTGATGGTTATTATATCAAAGTAAAAAAAATGCAAATTTTATTTATTTTTTTCCTTTTTTTTGGGTTTTAAAAGGTTATAGGTTATAATATTCATGGACAAATATGGGGCGCCTGTTGTAGTATTTTAATTGTTTGATGCATAACTTAATAACCTCGAAATTTTTTTGGGCATGTGTGTGTGTTGACAAGATAATGTGCGCAATCGACACTTGCTCAAACTATTTGGGTTGACAAATTATTGATTTGGTACAAAACCTCTATTTGAATTGTATCTGCTTACTCCTATAGTGTATTTCATGTGACATTGACCTTCATATTGTGCCTGAATATCATGAAACTGATCACCTCGCCACATCTCTTAGTTACTACAAAACCTTATCGATTTCTTATTTTATTTGCATTACTCTCATCATTTCTATCTCATATGTCGTGTTTTATAATTAGTATTAGTTGTTCTAAGATCTTTTGCTAATGTTGTGCATCGTGAGTTTAGAAATACTAGACATTAAGATGATATATGTTAAAATTAGGGGAAGTAAAGTTCCTAAGGTGATGTCTTGTACCAATGATACAAAATGATGGTAATATTGAGAATGATGTTCCTTGTAGAATTCGAATTGGATGGAAGAAATGAATGAGTGCAACATGTGTGATTTGTGATCGAAATATTCCTATCAAGTTAAAAGAAAAATTTTATAGGACTGAAAATTTATAATACATAATAAGACTTTTGGAGTCTCTTTTAATGCTTTTGAATTTTTTTTTTAAACCTAATGCTTTCGAATTATTAATCTTTCAAGTGCATTTAGGTTCTAGATTACCCATTTTCACCCTTCAGAATTCACTTTTGTATTTGTTTGCAAGAATTGTTCATTTATAATCTTCCGTTGGGCTAAGATTCTTGTTGATATTAGTGTTTTGTACATCAAAACAATTTTAATTGTAATTACCCTTTATTACAAGTTACAACTGGATGGCATATGGGAATTCATAGTGTATGGGAATTCATAGCTTGTGTTGATCATGTGAGATAAATACATTTTTGTATATAACTGTGGATGTATCATAAATGTCAAGTTGTACGTGTATGGATGCACATAACACCCCTAATAGTTTGACTTTTAGTTGGACAAAAATGGTTTTTTTTAGTTCATTGGTATTTTGTGCCCAACTAACTTATGTCTAATGATGCGATCTTGCGTAGGAAACCCCACATGAAATTTGTACTGCACTACCTAGACTCAAAAATCTTGCTGAACCTCGACCGAATGCTCTCAAATTAGAACATAGAACATTGGTATGTGAAAGACCACTACCTCTTGAACACAATTGGCTCAAGAAACCTTGTATTGACTTCAATCCCTTTAAAAGTATATTCCTAGAAACCTTGGTATGATGAAGACTTAAAGAATTCTAACAAAAACTCAATGGCCAAGAGAACAGTTCAGAAAATTGAAACTTAAAAGAGAAGCACTCAATTTTATTGAACCACTACCTCTTGAACACAATTGGCTCAAGAAACCTTGGTATGACTTCAATCCCTTTAAAAGTATATTCCTAGAAACCTTGGTATGAAGAAGACTTCAAGAATTCGAACAAAAACTCAATGGCCAAGAGGACAGTTCAGAGAATTGAAACTTAAAAAGAAGCGCTCAATTTTATTGAAAGAAATGATTTTTAAAATAATGACCATGGGTACATGTATGTAGTGATAGAAGCTAGAGGGACCACCACAATACTATTGGTGTGAGTCCAAGTTAGTTACAAGGGTAGTTAAGTAAGTTTGAAGTTGTAGTATAAATATAGGTTGTAAGGGAGAGAAAGACATCTTGTTATCTTGAATGTAATTTGGGAACTCTTAGGAGTTTGGGTTGAGAGAGTTTATCTCTCCCTTGCATCCTATATTTATACTACAACTTCAAACTTACTAAACTACCTTTGTAACTTACTTGGACTCACACCAATAGTATTGTGGTGGTCCCTCTAGCCTCTATCAGAAGCTTTTGTTTATCTAGGTTGTTCGTAATAGATTTCATGGCCTATTGATGGATATTCAATGGAGTTAATGAAGTTTTTTCTTTCAATGTTTCAAGGTGCCGCCTTAGACAAATTTGAGGCCTATCTCCTAGGTCTCTCTCTCTCTCTCTATATATATATATATATATACCCAATTTAACTTTAACTTAACCACCACTCACCTTCACCCTCACTTAGAGGTGGCAATTCGTGTCGACGAGTTCTAAATCCGTAGTGTTGTACACAGGTCAGGACTCATATAATACAAACCCAAGACATACCGCATTTATTAACCGTTTTTGTGGCTAAATGGGTCGTGTTAAACATGTTGGGTATTCGTGTCACCCATTTGTTAAATATTTTATTTAAACTTTTATAAGTAGTTTACTACATTTTTAAATATATCTACATGAATAAATTTAAATGAACACCATTAAATAGCCAATAAAAAGAAACAAGATCTAAGTTTATGTAAGATGTGTTTTCAAAAAAAAAGTTATGTAAGATGTATTAAGGACGAAAATCAAAATGTTTTAACGCGCAAAGATGATATTAAGTAGAGACGGAGAAGCTACTTCGAGAGTTTATTAAATGATGACTAAGTTAATATCATATTAGATGAATACACACGCCCAAAAAGAAATATAAACTATATACGCAATATTAGAATTTTAGAAGTTAAAGAGACATTGAAAAAGATGAAAATAGGAAAAACATGTGGTTCAGATGAAATACCCATAGGGTGTTTGGTACGTAGGAATTTAAAGTGGGAGTTTAAATTCATGGGAATTCAATTCTTAGGAATTTATTGTAATAGAATTTAAACTCGTGGGAATTAAATTCCTTGAAATTTAAATTGATGGAAATTTAAATTCATCTGTTTGGTTGCACACAGGAAAATTGTAAATGAAATTTGAAATTCAACTTTTTGCATAATGTCTCAAATAACTTATAAGATCAATAAAACAAGAATCTTTGATATGTTTGAGTATATATATATATTATTATAAATCATTAATATTAATATGTTAGTGTATGTAGCATGTATTATAAAATGTAGGCGTTACTAATATGTTTTTTTTAAAGATAGTAATATGTATTTTTTTAGAAGCGTTAGTAATATGTGTTACTTTTTTTTTTTGGAAAATAGATATTAGGCATATAATGTTACACTAGTATAATATTACGACATGACATACCGTTTGAGCCGATCAATTAATTATCAAGGGTTTTGCTTTTTTTTATAAATTCTGAGAATAAAAAATGCAAACAATAGATAAGTTTCGGCTAAATTTTTTTTTGATAAGATCGACTAAAAAATTGTATAGATAAGTTTTGGCTAAGTACGAAAAGGAAAGATAAGTTTTAAAAGTTTGTACTATTATTTGTTGAGCTTAATTAAACTATAGCCGCACAAAAGTAGATTAAGAAAAAATAATTGAAAAGTTTGTACTATTAAGATCACATATATATGGACAACACAAATTTTTTTCGGAAAAGGAGTGGAGAGGAGTGAGAGAAGTGAGAAGACTAGACATGTAAAAAAGGTCTATGCATAGGCAGGAATTGCAATCACCTCCATTTTAGGGATGTATTGTGATTTCTAAATACTTGTGAATTAAAATCGGTTAGGAATTAAAATTTCATTAATATTTTAATTTCATCCCTACACCAACATGGGAATTTGGAATCTTTTAATTTCAATTTTAAATTTCTGTGAACCAAACGTGGTAATTTAATTCAATTTCAATACACATCCCAAATTCCCACCAACCAAACACCCCCATAGAGATTTGGAAATGCTTAGGAGAAATTGGATTGACTTGGTTAATAAACCTTTTCAATAAAATTTTAAAATCAAAGCAGATGCCAATGGATTGGAGAAGAAGCACACGCTTGTACCAATCTTAAAAAGCAAAAGAGACGTTCAAAGTTGTTCGAACTACTGGGGAATTAAACTTATGAGTCATACTATGAAACTTTGGGAGAGGATAATTGACAATAGACTAAGAAGAGAAAGAACAATATTTGAGAATCGATTTGGCTTCATGGGGTTCCTAGAGATACTCTTTGGTGGGTTCTAGAAAGAAAAGGGGTGCATGCTAGATACATAGACATGATTAAGGATATGCATGAGGGAGTAGTAATTAGTATAAAGACATTTAAAGGATCTACAAAAGAATTTTCCATAACGATAGGATTGCATCAAAGATTGGCTCATATCTCTTTACGCTAGTTATGGATGAACTAACTAGGCATATTCATGAGGATATTCCATGGTATATGTTATTTGCAGATGATATTGTTCTAGTGGACGTGAATAGAAAATTAGAACTTAGGATGAATGTATTAGCATCTAAAGGCTTTAAGTTGAATAGGACGAAGACCGAATGCATGCACTATGAGTTTAGAAATACTAGACATCGAGATGGAGTGGTAAAATTAGGGGAAGTAGAAGTTCCTAAGGTGAACTTTTGTTGACAACTAGATTCAATCATACAAAATGATGACAATATTGATAATGATGTCACACATAGAATTCAAGTTGAATAAAAGAAATGGAGGAGTGCAATTGGTATGATATGTGATAAAAATATGTCTACAAGTTAAAAAGAAAATTTATATTATCGCAATTAGGCCAATTATGCTCTTTGGAAGTAAGTGTTGGGTGGTAAAGCAACAACAACTATATGCAATGAACGTGGCAGAAATTAGGATGCTTAGGTGGATGTGTGGTAAAACTCGTAAAGATAGAAAAAGAAATACAAAAATTCAAAGACAAGTAAGAGTAAACATCAATTGACTTAAAGATTAGGGAGGGGTGGTTGCAATGATTTGGTCACCTGCAAAGATTACAAATGCCCCCATTAGAAAACTTGACTTAATATAAATTGAAGAAATTTGACGAGGTAGGGGTAGACCGAAGTTAATTCGGGATGCATTAATTAAGAGAGATTTGAATGGTTTGGAAAACTCGTCATCAATTGCACTAAATCAAGCACAGTGAAAGAGTTTGATCCATATAACCAACCCCAATTAATTTGGAGCTCGGCTAAGTACACCCCAGTGTTTACTAAGGGCACCTCGATTCTGAGTGCACCCCAAATGCGAATTAAAATTTATAAGGGCACCCTACATTTTTACCAAAATACTCTTTCATACCAATTGAAGCACCCAACTCCAAAAATCTTAGTCGAGACCTCTATTTTAGGTTCGACAACATATGGTCGAGACTTATCTTCTAGGTTTGATAATGCTCAATCGAACCTCTTTAGTGAAATTTTGTTGACAACTGCCGACTTAAAATTTTGGTAGGTTCCGACCGACTATCCAATTAAAGGTTCGGTAGGCTTTGACCAACTCCAATTATAAGTTCGGTGGGATCTGACCGACTTTCTAACTTAGACCACCTACACGCTGGTAAACGAAAACTACCTCGACCGGAGTATTGCGAGTCAAAGTGAATTGAGGAACCAACGCCAAAAGTGGGCTTGCGAGCTCGGGTCACTCGATGCTATCCTATAAATCACAAGAAGAGTGTGTGGAGGGATGGTAGAATGCACAAAACGAGAAGAAATGGTGGTGGGGTGCACTAATCACAGTGAGGGATATGAGAGTCATTTTGCAGTAGAATTGGCTTTTTTTATGTTTTGCTTTTTCACTGGGGTGCCCTTAGTAAACATTGGGGTGCATTTAACCTGGCTCTTAATTTGGGACTGAGGCTATGTTGTTGCTGCTGTTAGTCTTAAGTTTTATTTTGCCTTTTCATTCAAGTGTTTGGTCTTAATAATAGAGGAAAAATGACTCGTAACAAATAACATATACAAAAAACTTAATTGGTTAAAATTTCCTAACCTCTTATAACTTTTGTTATCATATCATAACCTTTTTGAATTTGTTATTATATCCTAACCTTTTTAGATTTGATAAATTTGTATCTTAACTTACTTTTTTAACTTCAAATTTGATGATGTGACACCTAAATGATGACTTCAAAAAGCCACTTCATCACCTCTAATCACTAAAAAAAATTACTAAATTTATTAGTTAAGCTCATTACTTAGGTGTCACATCATCTAATTTGGAGTTAAAAAGCGACTTTGGATACAAATTTATCAATCTAGAATGGTTAGAATATAATAACAAATTCAAAAAGGTTAGTATTACCATATCTAAGTATTCATCTATATTTGGTTGGCATATAAATAGTTGCATATATCTAGGCTAGATATATGCAACTACCATATATACATAATTATTGCCGTTGCACAATTTATGTGTCTACCAAATATAGATGAATACTTAGATATGGTAATAGTTAGGATATAATAACAAAAGTTTGAAGAGATTAGAATATTTTAACCAATTTGACCTATACGAAACTGTAAAGATTCTCTAAAAAAACATTAAAATTTTATTTTGGTGAAAAATTTAATATATTTCTTAACAAATTATTATTTATAAAATCTTAAATTTAAATAATATATTAAAAGTATAATAATTATTTCCTCTAAAAATAAAATAGAGTATGATAAACGTAAATAATTATTTTGTACTAATCTATTTATTATAACTTATTTATTATTTATACATTATTCTGTAATTGTGCTAAGCGAGTCATAAACGAGTTAAGCAAACCCATTTATGCCAAACTCATGACATGTTTATTGCATATCATGTTGTGTCGGGTTAATCTTGTCATGACCCAAATTGCCACCCCTGCCTCGCCCTCAACTCTGGCAAACTATTACCTTGGCAAGCCACCCTTCCATCGTGCATCCCACTACTGGCAACCATCTCCGATAACCCACTCTTATTGATGCATTCAACTTTTTTTGGTTTACTAAATGCAAGTTTGAATCATACTTCGCATCATTTGCGTGTGTTAAAGTTTATTTAAAAAATATGGTTGAAAATATGTGGGTGACAAAAAATGTGCCTTATTGTTGAGGATCTCTAAATAAATTGTATAATTTCTTAGGGAAGTCTAAGTAAATATTTTCAATCTGCCTAAGTTCCCCCTAGGCTAGGCGGGGCAGACTACCTAGGCCCCAAGCCACTGCCTTGAAAACACTAGTTTGTTTCTGCTTCATTCTTCCTCTTTGTTTGCCATGTTGTTGCATGATAGCACCAACAAGAAAAAATATGTTCCATTTCTTAAGGAATTTTTTTGAGGTATTTCGCAAGGATTTCTAATTGTTTTAATGGTTTCTGGTCGAAATTATTATGTATTGGTTAAGCAATGTTTTATCTTTGTTCAGTGCTGAATTTGAGATTTCATGAGTCCCATTTATATCATGATAGAACTGTACAGAAATACATCCCAGAAAAACAAAACACGGGAGATTAGTGGGAAACATTGGTTTTATTGCCAAAACTGAGAGATTAGAGGGAGACATGGTTTTATTGCCAAAACTCAGACAAGTGAGAATGTCTGTTGAAATTGATTTTGAGAGGCTGGTCTCCACTAATTTCAGAGTTACATCCAAAATCAATTTCAACATTCTCACTTGTCTCCGGCTTATTTATACATCTTCCCAAAACCTCTGCTGCAAGTAACAACACAAGAACATTGTATTGTAGAGCTGCCTATATAAGAATGCACTTGTCGCCTGATCTGGAGTTTTGATTCACTATAAATTCCTCTATTGATTGTGCTTACAGTATCCTCTTTTTGCCTTTGCTCTTTACACCAATTTGAACTGAGGCTTGTCATATCACTCACTTTTTTCCAATCTGTGGGAAATGGGCATTTTTTGGCATTCAGCATTTGGCATTTGGCGTTCAGTCTTTTCCATTGATGCAGTTTTTCTTGTCTGTTGCATTGCATCCATATTCATTTTACAAAACTCATTGGTTGGTGGTATTTTTGTCCTATGATATTGAAGAGTGAAAACCATTTCTCATGTATACTGTTA
Source organism: Stephania japonica (assembly GCA_039657345.1). Classification (NCBI taxonomy): domain Eukaryota; kingdom Viridiplantae; phylum Streptophyta; class Magnoliopsida; order Ranunculales; family Menispermaceae; genus Stephania; species Stephania japonica. The sequence goes on from CM077559.1 coordinate 43,996,954, forward strand.
GTGCCTATTATTTTTCTCTTTAATTTGAGATTGTGGTTACTAATACCTTGTCTATGGCAGGTATGGAGCACCACCACATGGTGGTTTTGGTGTGGGTTTGGAGCGAGTGGTGATGCTCTTCTGCAACCTAAACAACATCCGAAAAACTTCGCTCTATCCACGTGATCCTCAAAGGATCCGTCCTTGATCAGTCAGGACTGCTGTTTTTCCACATTCAATATTTTTGGAAGTAGAACTCAATCTTGCTCATCCAGCCATCTTCAAATGCATAATAACATTAGAAATGCTCAGCTTTTCGTCTATTTAGAGGTTTTTGAAGAGCCGTGTTTCCTTCTTGAGCTTTAAAGAATTTGCTTTCTTTAATTTTTGTTTGTCGCGCTCACTTGATCACTTTGTTCTCTTAAACATCAAAATGTATGCTAATGTGTTTGCATGTACTTTCTGAAACTTACAAACCTGTCTACCGCTCGAAGCATCAATACGTAACAAAGTATACAACAACATAGCCTCAGGCTCAAACTCATTTTTCATACCTGAAAAATGGGAGAGGGGGAGGTTCCTTTCTTGAAAAATGGAGGGTTGTGAAAGGTTGACAATCATCTCATAAAACTTTCGTTACTTCATGAAATAAGTAACAAAGTATGAAAGGGAAAAAGTATGTTCTGTTTATAATTGAACTAATTTATGAATGCTTTAGATTGAGCCAGCATTATATTTCTCCCTTCAATTTATTTTACGAATGACCCCTTGAACGCTTCCTGCCTATTATTCTTTGTTTGGCCTGTTGTTGTTGTTAAATGTCTTGAGAATTTATAAGAAACCAAAACAGTTCATTGAATAAAGTATGATGACTGGCATTCTTCAAATCAGTGCATAATACATTCGATTCCGTCCCAACGAAGTAAAGTCACCAAGCCAACTGGCTAACTATTAATTGTATGGAACCTATGTTTACTACATTGACTTGATGCAGAGGACAAGGGAAGACAATGCGGTGAGAGTGAGAGCAATTTGCAACAGTAACTCCGACTTATCTAAAAGGCCCATGAGATTTGTCATTAAAATATTGTATTAAGAGTTCAGGAGGATGAGTGACTCATTTCTTTCATTGTTGGTTAGGACTTAGATTTGACGTTGATGAGGACAAGAAATATGAGACAAACATGTTATGAGACCTACTGAAAAATGTAAGATATTATGGAACCTAGTTACTGGTGTCTTTGAGGGTTGAACTATGTGATTTTGATACTCTTGAGGGTTGGACTATGAATTTTCAATGACTACGATTTGCCCCCGTGGAAGGCAATTCTGCATCTCAAGAGTTAACATTAAGAGTCAAGTCAGAAATCTGCGTGAACACTTTCTTTTTTGAAAGCTACTAATTGGCAATTCCTCTTTTGTGGGGGCTTTCGACATCTTACTGCTTTAAGCATTGCATTGTGTTCCCATCCTCATCCATCCTTTTCTGGAAGAAGTCTCACTAGTTTCTCATAATCTCATTGAAGGAGGCCACTTTTGCAGGAATTTAAAAGAAAGATGGATGGTGTTTAACTTACTGAATGGTAAATAAGTATAAAGGCCAGTTTAGGAAAGATTATGAAATTATTCAATGAAGGATTTCTCAAAGGTCACAGGATTATCCTATTCGAAATAATGTGTTGTGTGGCAAAGGAGATAGATTGGTGCCATTATCAAATTGACAGAGCTTGTTTGAAGAAAACAAACTCACACACTCACCGAGTGATGAGGGAGAAAATTGGTTACAGTCAATGAATTGGTTACTGTCATATCGACTAGGCATTTGAGACTTTTTATCCCCCCATTGGACCTCCTTTGCTTCATGTGTGGAGTCCTCTAAATTTCAAATGTCTTACTACCACTCTTACGTACAAAGTGATAAACTCTTGTTTGTATCTCATTTGATGAATTCTTTGGCATCAAATGTTGATGAAATTATGTACTGTTTCACTAAGAATCATCAATGTTGGAACATGTATCCACCAGGGTCAGCCCTATCATTTTTGAGGCCTGGGGCGACATGAGAAATGATGTCCTTTTATATTCAACTCATTTTCTATAAAACAAAATTACGCTATTGTTATATTCATATAATTTTATGAACTTTACATTTATTTTTATATATAGAGTTTATTTTATTTTATTTTTTTGGTAGGTTATAGAGTTTATTTTAAGAGTGGGTGTGTGTTTTTTTAAAAAAATAAAATTAATATATAAAAAGTACTACAAGTATTTAAAGATTTTATTAAAGATAATTTGATCAATACGTATAATAGAAAAAATTAACCAAAAAGGTAATTATTTTTTGTATTAAACTTATATATCAATCAAGTTGTGTATATAATGCTAATCGTTCTTGTTTTCGGGTAGTCGTTAATTAGTTTTTAATCAAAATAGTAGTTGAATTTTTGAGTTTATGTATATTACTAAAAAAATTAATCAAAATAGTAGTTAATTTTTAGAAGAAAAAAATATAGATTTTATTAATTTATTATATATAGAGAGAGACAGAGACCAGTCGGGTAATGAGATTTAAGAGGAGATGGTGTTTTTTTTAAACAAAATGAATGCTTCTTAAATAAAGATATTCATATAAGTAGAGCCAACATAATGAGTTGACTTACAAATCATTCATCTAATGTACTAAAACTCCATTAGCTTTTCATAAAAAAATAAAATAAAATTACTATAATAGCAGAATTTGGGGCCTAGGGCGGTCGTCTGTCCCGCCCACCCCCAAAACCGGCTCTGGACTATCCACAAATGCAATACTGTAATCTGTCTACAAATAAAACATAATTGGCACAGCTACAAAATTATAGGCTACTTTCAACTCCTCCACATCGAAAAACCTTAAGCAGATGCTATGCTCCGATATGGTGATCCCCCGAATGGTCTGAAGCTCTTCTTTGGTCTTTTGTTCATAGCATTTGCAAACCAAATTGCAGATGATTTTGGGATCCTTTCTAGATTACTGCTAGTATAATTTGCATAGAGAAGACCCAATCTGTTTGCATATCCACCATCCCACTCGAAGTTATCGATATAAGACCACATCATATAGGCTCGAAGATCTGCTCCTTCCCTGTATGAAGATAGAAAAAGAATAAGCATACCTTCTATAATGTAGACTGATCCAAGAGATACTTATAACATTAACAAAGATGAGATGAGTTATTGTGGTAGTTACCTCATAGCTTGAAGCGTGTACCGTAGAGTCTGCTGGATGTATTTAACCCTCTCTTCGTCTCGAATAAGTTCTTCAGTATTTTGTCCCTTATCTAGAGTCACAAAGCCTGGAAACCAGTGTAGCGTTACATGTCAATTGTATGCACATACTTACTCTTATACGATACATAATGAGTGCTGATGACAAGAACTAGGCTATAGACAGTCAAGTCTTGGAAGGAGGGGGGAAATTGAGCTTCATTTACCTATCTCAGTGATATAAACTGGAGGGTTACTATACTTTTCTTTGATATAGTTGAGTAGGTACATTATCCCCTGGGGATATGACCTCCAATAGGTCACACCTCCTTCCTGCATTGAGTAAATGTTCAAACAAAAGCAGTGAGCACATAGCTATGGCACAGTTAACTTGATTGCTAAAGCCTAAACTCCAAACTTAGATTTTTATGCTTACCGAAGGCCCAATAGCGATGCCATCCTTAAAACCTACATGTCAATCGAGACAAAAACAAGTATTTACATAATCAGAACCTTCTTCAAGTCTTGATAACTAAATTGAATGGTAAAGATGAAGTGAACAAGCTTGCGAGGGGATAAGAGCAGTACTTGTTTGGATAGCGAACGTGTCAGGCAAGTTAGGGTCATCAGGCAATGGTCCATCTTTGGGGTCACCTTCTGGGGGAAGGACAATATTGGTTGAATTGTCCAACACATACAATGTTACATAGTGGTTCATCCCAATGAAGTCAAAAGATCCCTTTATGTCCCTAGATTCTTCATCTGTAAACACTGGTAGTCGTTCTCTGACAATCTCTTTCACTGATAACGGGTAGTCGCCGAAGAAGATGGGATCCAAGTACCTGTTATTCATTCCATCAAATTTTACTAATCCAGAGCAAAATACTAGACCATCTTTGAGTCTAAATAAAGAGTAATACTTACAAGCCTAGTGTGTTGTCCATAACTCTCTGAGCTGCTGCTATATCTTTCTCTTTTGTAGAGTAGGAAGTATACCAATCTGAGTGAACAGAGATCCCAATTGTACCCTTTTGTTCTTTCTGCAATGTAACATGTATCAAATAAAAAACTTAGCTTTAATTCACAACAAACATAAGAATTCATCCTTCAGAGTATAGTTACTTAAAACTATATAATATTTCTATTGGTTTCATGACACTAGTACTTCTATTGTACTTCTATTGTATTTTTTCTTAATTTATGTGATCTCCCAGCTTGTTAATTGAATAGGCTTAATCTGTTAGTTATCTTTGGGACTAAAATCATTTACCTGGTATTTTGATCTGTAGAGTTTAACTGCGCGCATGTGAGCTCGGAGTAAATTGTGGGAAACAATGTAAGGCTCCCTCGAAGAATCGCCTGCAGGGCATTGTGGAGGTGTGCATCTTCCTGGAGCATTTTGTCCATTCAAGTACCCATGTGTGGCGAAAATCGAAGGTTCGTTTATGGTCACCCACTTCTTCACTCTGTCGCCGAATTCCTTGAAACAAAAATCCGCAAACTCGGTATAATCTTCCCTGAAATCAGTTTCAGAATGAACATGAATGGTGATTACTTCTGCTATTTTTTCATGTGTCCAAGTTTCAACTTAACTAGCTTGAAAAACTGGAGTATTCCTTGTGCACTATATATACTTTGTGGGTGACCAACATATAATTTCTTTAGTTTCTTAAGATCTTACAGAATTCTGTCACTTCTGAATCCTCCATATTCATCTTCAAGGGCTTGTGGCGTGTCCCAGTGAAAAAGGGTAACCATGGGTTCAATGCCTGCCAAAAAGATCATATAAAGGTCATTGGTAATGTCACGTATACTTTTGAAGCTATATTTTTGTTGCTAAGGCATTGGAGTCCTTGTAACACACATGGAGACATGTTAACAAATCTCGATGCACCATCCAAAGGGCCCTAACTCGTGTATATATATATATATGGTTCCTATGGTAGAAGTACCCTATATATATATATATATTCATTGAAAGTAAGCCATCTGATATAGGGTTTAGAGTTTAGGGTTTTTGCAATTATTACCATTTTTTATCAACTCATTGATGAAATTGTTATAAAATTGAACGCCTTTGGGATTCACATTGCCGTTCCTTGTTGATCCTCCTGCATTGGTGTTAGGTTACATGTGAAGATTAAAGTTTGGACAAAGCAACAAGTTAAGAAATGGAATCACATTGAAAAGAATTTTAAAAAAAGCTTTTTGTGACATTGTAGCAAAATTAATACCTGGAAATACTCTGGACCAAGATATTGATAGCCTGAAAATATCTGTTCCCATGTTCTTTAAGATCTGAACATCTTCCTGAAAATTACAGCAAAAAGCATTGTAATTTGGTTAGATTAATTTTGGTAGGTGGAGCATAATTCCAAATGTTGGCGACTATGGCTGGTTTCTTGGAGTAAATTCTTGTGGGTGTAGTCGCACTTTTCACGGGGAGTCAAATCTAACTTCTAAACCTTGCCTTTTCATAAGTAATGCATACTCGAAGATACTTTGACAAAGTAGTCGGAGCTTGTTGAGCTTTAGATACCAGTGGTTTAGACAAAAAAAAAAAAAAAAAAAAAAAAAAAAAAAAAAAAAAAAAAAAGAAGAGGTTCATAAATCATTTAAAAATTAAAATGCTTGGGTGGTCTTCATAATTCAAATTTACTTTTATTGGTATAATTATTCCAAATTATTTTAGTATTTGCAAGGTAATGACATGAAAAACACACTTATGAATAAGTGTGTGTGTTTTGGAAAAAGATTTTAACATTATTTTGATACATACATTATGGTTGGTATGGTTGGTATGGTTGGTATCAAAATTCAAACACTTTACACTTCCCATTTATTTCATGTATGAGAGTAAGTCACGAGAAGCACGTGTTCGGAAGCACGTGGTGGAAAGTTTAACAAGAGACTAACATGCACTCCCTCGTGGTCTCCTCTTTAAAATAAAAAAAATAAAAAAAATAATAAGATAGACTCTTAAAATAAAATAAAAAAAACATTTTTTTGCGTAATAAAATATGATATGTTCTCATCCAAAAATGTAATGTGATTAATGACTGTTTCTCTTTCTTTCAAGAAAACACTTGAAAATCCTCAAAAAAAGAAAAAGTAAACATCTCTAAACAAAACTTCATTCTTATTAATTAGTTGTAGCAAGATTGATTGATATATCTTCTTAATTAATTATGGTCTATTAAAAAATTCCATGTCATATCAATGAGACCCCTGTGTGACTAGATTTATAGTTTTTCCCACGTTGATAGGGGCAAGTATTTAATTAAGACTTTAACTCGAACGGGTTGGCATAGCAGTAAGGACGTATTTGGGATTGTGTGATAGGTGCACGACCTCGGGTTTGATTCTTCGCTTGTGTCACCGCTTGTGCCAAGTTACGTTCGGGCTACTGAAGTTTATAACAGGTCAATTTTTAGGGCCCTTGAGGTTAGATAGAAAAAAAGGGTCTGATACTCATGTTTATCAAAAAAAAATTAATATGTAGACTTTGTCGTATTTTATAGAGTTAATCAATCACCTTATAGTGATGATACATATCAACTGCCACATCTCCTGTATCGCCATTTTTAATCTTCCCTGAACATAAACAAAAGAAATTAGATCAATTCACAATCATACATGTGTCAAAGAAACAATCAAAATAATAATAATGATAAATAAACCAATTGGATGACCCTATAGTTTAGTACGAATTTGAAAGTAAGAGGTTAGATGTTCGAACTCAGTGGGTGCAAGTATTTTTTTTTTTGTTTTTTTGGACTTCATTGTGAGTCGAACCACGACCTCTCGAAACCTTACCTTTTGGCAAGTAATGTCTCTACCATCTCAACAAAGATGCTTTGACAAGTATTGTTTCTTTCTTATAAAAAAAAAAAGATAAATAAAATAAATAAAATGTTTTTAAACAAATAAATAAAATAAATAAAAATAAAGCAATATTTCTATAGAAATTTAAGAAATTAATTTGTAATTAATGGTACCTGGAATGGCACAAAATGTGTCCCATATGCTTAAACCCCTCCCATCTTCATGAGCTGCTCCTTCCATCTGTTTAATTTTAATACACAAAAGTACTGATCGATAAATATGTGCAGTGATTGGTGATCACGGAAAAACAACAACGAGAAAACATCGATGGCAAATTAGTTATGAGAAATGGTTAGACCGTTTGTTCCATAGGTCGATCAGACGTTATTAGTTTAATTTAATGCAGTTGATGATGTGCTTTTGTAGTCCATAATCGAAAATGAAGAAGAGCATTAATGATCAACTTACTTGATATGCAGAGGAGCTGAAACCAAACTGAAATCCATCTGGGAATGAACTTCTATCAATTCCACTGCACTGATTTGCAAATTTTAAGAGAGCAACACTGACTAACAAAACCCAACCAACAAAATCTCTCTTACTACAACCCATATTCCTCTCTAACTCTCCGTCTCTCTCTACCTATCTATCTCTATGTGCCTTTGTGAATTTAGTTCCCCATGTGCTATTTATACACACACCTTCACAAGAAATGCAAAATGTTAGACTACTACGGAAATCTTGACATTCAAAGATGGAATGCTTGATAACGTTAAGGAGGAGTTGAAAATGACCAAACAGGCCTCAACTTGCACGAGATATAAAGCATGAAAAGGGTCAACTAGGGTGGGTTCCTCGCATTGCTTCCAAGGTTGTTTTGGTCATTTAAGAAAAGCCAGCGTGCAGTGGGTCGCTTGAGTGATTTGTAAGCATGTGGTCATACACCTCTTGCTTGATACAATAAAAATATCCCCGTGTTGCAAAAGACGTTGCCTCGCTCGGTCGATTCCTCATATTCAATGTATATATATACACACAACATAATACATTTATACATTTTTATATTATAAAATATACTAGTTTTTTTGGTCAAAGATAAATTATATACTAAGTAGTTGATAATGACTTTTTTTTTGATAAAAGTTGATAATGACTCGTTATAAATCGCGCAAGAAAAAAGTGGCAGACGTAAACCATAAGAGAGAGACGTGGGATTTACGTGAAAAGTTAGATTTTAAGGAAAAAGAATAAAATGAAGCCTATGATCAAAAGTAGTAATTCTTTTAATTAATAGTAATATACCTTTTAAATATATTTATATATCCTTAATTTAAATCCAGATGTTTTTGGCAGTTTTCCCAAATAAAAAAAGAAAGAAAAAAAAACTTCATCATTATTAATTAATGAAATAATTGCAGATATTATAAGAGGATATGTTAATTAATTGATATGGATGGAAGACTGGGAAGTGGTGGGTAGGTCGTGCATGGCTGTTTGATTTCGTGGATGTTGCGTGGCTATTTATGTAGCTTGACTTCCCCGCGAGAATTATGTGGAGAAGAGATATATCCAATTTGGATAGCTTTAATTACCAAATGGGAGTCAAATATGGAAGACAGTATAAAAAGAAGGAGAAAATTTTGGGACAACATTAATTCATAGTATATAGTCTCGTCCGATAAGTAAGGGGTCACATAGCTATGCCCAACTTTCATTATCATTTCGAGACCATAGTGGGTGTGTACTTGGGGCTTTTGCACAACGAATGGAGGATTGTGTCTCACCTGAGACAGCGGAGTGTGTTGCAATGAGGGTGGGTTTAAGTCTTTAAGATTGCAAATGAAATTCAGGTGTTAGATCGAGAGACAAACTCTTATTGGCTTGAATACGGGCTGTGCTTAACTCAGAAGGGTTTGGGTTAATTTAACCCATACTACAGGAAACTAGATTATCCAATACAAACAACCTTATCTTGCTTCTTGTTGCAACATGAACTTGCTACAAATGTCAAATTTACAACAAGTTGGTTCATGCCAACAAAAGTTTTTATCACACGTAATATCTGTTGTAAACAAATAACTCACTTGTAGTAGATTTACAATGGTCATGGCTTGTGGTAATAGAGTTTATTTTCTACAACAGATAAAGTGTTGAAGAAATGATCAAATTGCTTGTTGTAGATTAATTAAGGAGTGGTAAAAAGTATAGTGTGGTAAAAAAATTACTTTCTTTGTAGTGCCAGTTGATAAAACTCAATTACTAAGTTAAGTTGACTCCTAATACAAGATGGTTAGTCTCCTACTACAACTGGTATCTTATGCTATATGATATGGTAGACTATTGATCTGGTAAGGTCAAAATTAATGTCAGCTTGAGAGTTCTTAGCATTCTTGTTAAGAGTAAGGAGTTGGGGACATGGCGTTGATGTAATCTTCTGAAGTAATAAAATATTTTTGTTTTCTATCGTGAAATAGGCATATTGCCAAACCACGTAATTCTCCGTTTGATTGTGTGTGTTGTTTGTTTGGTGCGTTTGTTCTACCATAACTTACTATAGTTATTTAATGGTCTCGCTATAATTTTGCTGATTTATTAATTTTTTCTTTTTGGTGAAGTTGTTGATTACTTTTAAGAAATATGTTCTCGCAACCCGCTTGGCCAAGTATTATTTATGGACAACTAGATCATATCATGGGCTCGAGGCACGGCTGCCACCCAAGATTGTGAACAGTTTAGAATCGCTTTAAACTGGATTGGGCTTGGATTCTTAAAAGGCCCAAGTCCAGCCACAATATAAGTTAAAAATTAATATATTTTAAATAATTTTCTAGGTGGGATTTGATTCCAAAACCTAATGAACGCATTCTATGATGTTTACCATTTGAGTTGCATCACTTTTTTACATAACAAATGTATATAATAATAATAATAATAATAATAATAATAATAATAATAATAATAATAATAATAATAATAATAATAACAACAACAACAACAACAACAACAACAATAATAATAATAATAATAATAATACATAGAAATGCAAATAGAGTTGGAAAAGTTTATAAAAAAATTATAAAATTAATGAATAATTTATTTTTATATTTTTAATATAAGAAATTTATATATGAGCTTGATTGTCCGAGCTTGGGCTTTATATTTTTTTTACATGATGTAGATTTGGGCCTATACATATGGACGCTTATATATGGTGGGCTAAGTTGGGATAATGTTTTTAGGTTCAAATTCTAGCCTTCAAGCTCGGCCCATGAATATATTTATTAACAATAAACCTTATAAAAAAATATTGAAAAGGATGCAAAATTTGAAAAACTAAACCATATATTTTGGATGGACAATGTTGTCTTTAATTAATAGGAAGTGTAAAGACCAAACTATATATAAATTGCTTGCGTGTGTAAATTTCGTGGAAAAGTTCTTAGGTCAAATGCAAAATGACTTGATCAAAATATTATACTTGGTGAAAGAGTTATGAATTCTACTTAATTTCTTATTTGATTCATTAAATTCTAAAGGAAGTCTCCAAAAAAAAAAAAAAAAAAAAAAAATGAAACTCTTGTACTCGAGGCATTTTGCATTTGACACACTTCAAATTTTCAAGGTCCAATTTCTAATACATTTTCTTTCTAGGAAAAAAAATTTCAATATATGTTATTGGAGCGAATTTGAGTTAATTAGTCATCAGGTTGAAATGTGAGCTGAGATTTTTTTTTGAAGACACTTTAATTAGGTGTCAATTCATTACAATTGCAAATCATGAATTACATGAGAAGATATAAAACGTGGACAGTAAGACGTTCATACATTGCAATAACCGTTATTTAGAGCAAAAGTAGCTAGGCTATGGGCCACATGATTGGCTTCTCTTAGAATGAAGCGACACCTTGTTTGACTTTGTTGCAATAGCCCTTTGATTTCGGCGAACACATGACCATCTGCACCTTGGAAAATCCGTCCATGATGTAACGACCCTCAAAATTAACTTGTGCCACGTGTTACGTTTTAGGATTGTGACCTGACTGTCGTGACTTGTCATACTGTCTAAGCTTCGGGAGTCAACACCGATATTTATTTTTCTGTGATATTTGTATTATTATTTATACCCAAATGCGAATATCGAATGTCTTAGTGCATTATTTTATTTTGTTTATCGCACAGGATTTGCGTGCGAGGTTTCACTTAGGAAAACGTGATTTTTCAGATGACCGGGTGAAATTTGGATATTTTAAACACAAAAAAGATAATTATTAGATTATTGGAAAATAATAAATAAATAAATAATATGTAAATACATCTCGATAGTTAGATAGAAGTGAATATGCAATATTCGAGTTGTAGTGCTGAGTCGAGTACCGGAATACCCGTAATGAGATATTTATCTCACAAAGGATAATTGTGTGTCATAAACAAATTCACAAGAGTTGTTGGACAACCTTGTTGTGAACCATAGATTGTTCTCGAGATACATGTGTGCCAAGTGATGAAGTCTTGAAAATAAAAGATTGGAGAGATTGTGGGTTGACTCAACAAAACCCAACTCTGACAAACACAACACAAGACCACCGACACCAACAAAGAGACCGAAAATTTGGAGAAAAATGAGAGATTCTTGGCGAGTTCAAGGAGGATTGAAGGTGGAGAATTGATCGAACACCTCGGCAAAGGTGAGATCTCGTCTTTCCTTTCGATTTTTGATATTTTGAATGTGGTGTTTGAGGTTTTTGTTAAAAATTCAAATTTGGGAGTTGTCTCCACTGATTTTGGTGAATTAATGGGAAGTGTTTGTGATCATTAATGTGTATTAATGCTGGATTTCTGATGTGTGCCGAACTCATCAATAAAATATATTAACCTAAACCAATTATTTTGTAGATAGTGATAAATGGTCGATCCCACAAAGATTGATAATCTTTCTAAGGTAAAAAAAATACAAAAAGAAAAATTGAGGGTCTCAAAATTGGTTTAATTTACTAATCTAATTACTTAAAAATTAAAAAAAAAAGAAATAACTTTGCAAACAATTAATTAAAATACTTAGGTCAAGACATACGAGTTCGGTTCGACAAAAGATTGGATTTAGTCGTCGATCTATACAAAAATATGCAATTCAATTATATTCTAATGTAACTATAAACCCGGTGACACACTCGATTCCTCGCTCTTCCTAATCTTGATAGCCAAGGTACGACCGTTTACTATTTCTCTAACCAAACACACAACTAGATCACTAGTGCTCCCGATTTAATGCGTTGATTGCATTAATGCGATTCGTGAAAATACTACACCTAGACAACCGGATCGTTAGTGCTTCTGATTTAGCCTAGATCCCTAAGACACTTGATCGGTCCCGAAAGGGACTAACCAATCAGTATGACCAATTGTCACTTGGATGAGTCTAACGTGTAAGGACAGACGTTTCAACTCAATAACTGTGGGTGATCAACCTAATATGCATACAAGGACCCTTACACACAATCAAATCTAACCCTAGATGATGTTCAATGCAAAAAGAAATAGATCATAAAAGAAAAATAATAGAAATATTAAATAAAATAGATCTCACAAATCTATTAATGGTGGTGGTCGAACCTCCTCTTAGTCTTACCTAGGCCATAGACTTAGTGTCTCATGGTTGAAAAAATACAAAACACAAAAGGAGAGGAGATAAAAATAAACGAGAGAGAGAGAGTTCCCAGGCACGGGAGAATAGAAGTAGAAAACCTTTTAAGTAAAAACCCCAAAACCTATTTATTATCGACTTTCACGAATTGCAATTGGGTTCTTGGAGTGGCACGCACTTCGAGGCCGATCATGAGGTATAAAAAGAGGTGTCCACGTTGGAGAATTCGGGTCGCTCGCGATTTCTTGATGTAAAACAAAATCTTGCTACTTTATGCAATGTGTCAATGGCACATCAAATTTTATTGTCCTGCTTAACATATAATCCAAAAACCCAACCTCTTCCTATTCACCATGACCTCATCATGACATCATCAATCAAATTGAAGAATATTCATGCATATCATACTCGCCGCTTCCTCAAATCTGTTTTGAGATGCACATTATCACGCCTTCCAAGACAAAGCACTATCGACATTCAAATCACCCGTTTTACACCCTGATTTTGATAATGCACCCTTTAAACCTGTGAATAACAAATAAGAGAAATAAATAGCAATTGGTGACCAACGTGACCTAAAACACATAAAATACACACTAATAATATTACACAATTATCGACTTATCAGTTTCGAAGGTTGTTGAAGTCGTAATGATGGTTTTGGACATTTTTAGTAGGGTTTGAATGGGGTTTTAGTTAGTAGCTGAGGTCCTTAAGATGATGGGGTAGACTCAGAACACGGCGACGCGAGTCGGAGTTGTCGAAACCTCAGGAATTCAATTCCTGCCATGGGCACTACGAGTGGCGTCTGTGGAGTACAAATCTCCACGGTGCCCAAAATATAGAGAAATCACTACAAGAAATCTAATTATTAGCTACCAACTTTAGTGAGAGTATTAGAATTGGTCACTATAGACCATTATATAGCTTATATTAGTGAGGGTATATACCCTCACTAACAACCCACATTTATTTTAGGGCACATGTAAATAAACCCCCCCTCACTAAAACTCATTCAAAGAGAATCACCAGCAACTTCGCGACCTAACCTCTTCGTCCTTCGTCCTCTTCATCCTCTTCGCCTAGGGTTCGCCGAAGGATCGAAATCGGCTTCGTCTTCGACTTCGCAGATCTGCTCATCCATTTTCAGGTGATCTCTCCGTCTCTCTCTGTCTCTCAGTCTCTCTCTCTCTCTCTCTCTCTCTCTGTCTCTCGATCTCTCTCTCGAGTGAGTGCGACTGTGCGAGATCTCTCTTCATTGTTGTTTCTTCTTGAATTTGATTCACATTGCTTCGTCGATCTCACCGTCTCTGCAACCAAACCCTCACGTCTTTGATGATTTGGGCGTTGTTTTCGTTGAATCTAGCTAGCGAAAGCGATTCAGTTTGGGGTTTTGGGAGATTTGTTTCAATCTATTGGTTGTTGTTTATTTTTCTTCAAAGATTCAACTGGTTTGTTGAAATCTCAATATTATTCTGAAATGCTCTTTTTAGTTTTATTCATGTTGTTGAGGAGTCGCTTCTTAATTTTGTTAATGTTTTGGTAATCTGCTGCATTTGCTTGGTCAGGTAAATGAGACCTTTTTTAGTAACTTTGATATTTCCGCCTTGGATCATCTGTTAATTTGTTTTATTCTAAGCGAATCTAATGACTACCTTTTGAACAGTCTATGCACACCATTAATTTGGATGTTGGCCTGCCTTGTTAATTTATTGTAGTTTCACCTTAATTGGTTTCTTCGATCTGCATCAAAATAAAAAAGATGAATCTAGACACGTTGGCTCAACGGCAAGGGGGAGCTTGGGATTGTGTGGGTTAGACCCACAGTCCCAGATTCCATTCCCTTTTTAAGATTTGGTTACAATTTATTGGATGAAATGGTGGTGCCAGTCTTTTTATTCCAATAAGTAAGGTATTCTTTTTGAAATGATATGGAGATGATGTTTAAACAGCTCCATCGGGGATTTAAATTTGAGGAGATCATTTTCCACAACCATGCAGTTCGAATTGATAGCCCCTGAAACCCTGTAAGATTGTAAAAAAAGCCTAAGATATTACCATAATAATCTTTTAGTTGGTAAAGGTTCATATGCCTTAGAAATTGACAGATAATTGTTGGATGAAGATTTCCTTATTAAGAAATGGGCATTTTTTACTAGGATCCCAATTATGAATTTTAGGAATACAGTCAAGTGGAATATCTATTTAATGCGTGAATCATTGTTTTAGCCATGTTTGGGAAATTATAGCTCCTATAGCTTAATGTGAGAGCATAGATTAATTGTTTCCTTCACATATGTAATTGATGTTGTTAATGTTTTATGGATATTCCTAATATCTTTGTAGTAATATCTATACAATGTGTGTATCATTGTTTTAGCTGTGACAACGATTGTATGTTGTTTTGGAAAAATGAAAAGGATTTTGATACATGCAAAATATGTGGTGCCTCAAGATGGAAAGTGGATAGTCGCACGGTGAGATTAAAGTTGGAAGAAATGGGAAGAAATTACCGATGAAATCAATGCGGTACTTTCCCTTGAAGACAAGGCTTCAGAGGCTGTTCATGTCTAGGAAGACAGCTTCCTTGATGAGATGGCATTATGAAAGAAGAGATGATGGAGCAATGAGACATCCAACTGATTCATTGGCGTGGAAATCTTTCAATGAAGTTCATGAAAATTTTTCTTCTGAGCCTCGCAATGTGAGACTAGCTCTTGCCAGTGACGGTTTCCAACCTTTCTCTCAGCCTAAATATTCACATACTATATGGCCAGTAATTTTGATTCCTTATAATTTGCCTCCAGTCGGATTACAAGCCCTTCGACACTGTCTGTGGTATGTTTCCACTTTCCTTTTTATTGAAGCATTGAGGGTAATATAAATTAATGATTTTTATGTAGCGGGTCTATGTGTTTGTGCTGTCAGTCTTTCATTTGGGACTGGTTCGAGGTTTCGACTGTGGCTGCTTGAGCTAGTAGAATTTTTAACTTGAAGGAAACAAGCATTCCTTCGCATACAGTGCTCTTGCATTTGTCATTTTTTAAATTTGGATGAATTCATACTTATTATGTGGTTAGAGAGTGATTTCCTGCTCTTGTTGAAGTGTAGGCTGCAATGACATCGGATGAGATGGACTGCTTGGTGAACAGTTAAGATGCTTCTTTGGTGAAATTGCATTTGCCACCGGTACCCTGAAGCGCCTTGTCGAGCAATCAAAAGATGATCGTTGTAGCTCTCAATCACGGGTATGAGTTTCTCTATTTTGCTTTAAATGTAGTCATGTTGATGAATTTCTTGTCAACCAGTCCTTATTTTCACCAACACTCCGGACCCACTTAGCTGTGGGGGAGTGAACTAATTTAATAGATTGCTTATAAAGTTGGCATACATGTCATTGGTGGTTAAATACTAATGAGCTACATATTGGTGGCATGTTGTACCGGCTCCAAGTTCGTTAGACTTGCATAATGACCGATCTCTGCATGTGGTCCATTAATTAGTGTCATTGGTGTGATTCACGGTTTGTGAATGCTTTATAAATACGATTCGAAGTTGGAGTATGAAATTCGGGAGAAGCGGAGGCAAATGATGGTTTTAGAGCAACGAATTATTGAGCATGGCAAGGCTTCAAAGATGGCCAATACATCCTTGGTTGACATGCGCAAAGCGGGTATGTTTTTCTTCTTGACATCTCACTTCTGTTTATTTTTTTATTTTAGAAATTTGAGTATTTCCAGTGAACTTTTTGTGCAAACAGACAATTACGAGACCGACAAATTTCGATTGTAACGAGAAGGATTTTGAGCTAGAGGTGATCTTTAATACCTTAACATTGTATGAGACTCAAATGGATTATTGCTAATTGAAAATGAGTAGCATAAGATCTGAAAAATGCATTAAATTCAAGTCCTAATCTTTATTGCCTTGCTATATTTTTTTTTATTAACCTTATATCGACTCGATTGATGCGAGATAAAATCAATGACAATCGGATTACGGAGGAACAATTGAAGAATAAGGTTGTGTCTTACTTCCTTTCTGGATTATCTAAACTAATTTGATTTTATACGTGCAGGGACTATTGCATTTAGAGTTCTATACTATTGTATGCCTGGGGCCCTATTTATGTGAGAGATGTTGTTTGCCAATATTTTACAAGAAACTGATTTCGTTTCTTCTCTACATTTCTGTTTTCCTTTTTTTGCAAAGCATTCGGAAAACAAAGAGTTGGAAGAAAAAGTACTACTCCTAGAAGCGTGAGTTGACTTCGTGATGGGTGACAGATCTACCAAATGTCCTGGACAATGTATTGCTGGAGACTACCTTAATGAGTTAAACATGAGAATACAATCTCAGGTAATTCGATGATTTTCTATTGTATCATTGTATTTTTGAATATATTTGTGCTTAATGTCCAGTGCAATCAGGTCTAATAGTAAAGTAGTAAATGCCTTCCCTTTTGTTTAATAGATATAGATCGTTTATTGCTACTTCTACTTCTAGGTACATTATTTTCTTACTTGATTTGTTTTTTCTTTCCTTCCATTTGAATTAAACGTCTAGTCTTTTAGCTCGAGAGGTACTTGTTCTGTCCACCTCTAATGCTTCCATCAAAGTCTGACGTGATAAGTTTTTTGCATAGACACTTTTGTTTTTGATATTCTAAAGGCCATCCTTGTTATTTCATGCATCATAATGATCTAATTCTAAGCCCATATTGAGACAACTTGGTGTAATTGACGAAGTTCCATTTTGCGGGGCATGGACCATCTATTTCATTACACACGCCCTCTTTTTATGTTGCAGGATATTGCATGCCTTTAATTTCTCTCTTTTTCAAGGTGGGCAAGCTCACTTTTTCTTATTTACTTTTATGATAATGAAATGCTAAAGATGTAGATACATAATTATAGATAAGTATGATTGTGTTCTAATCTTTCTTATTTTAAGCACTTCATTTCGACTATTCAAGCACAATTAATTAATATATGATGTCTATTACAACATCTCCCTCTTCACTACATCATATATTGAATCCCTAAACACAATTAAATAATATGACTTCTCCTTAACAACCTTACTTATCACAAACACAGAACACTTGATGATCGAATTCTGAAATGCCCTTCTTTGTATGTACTTAAATTAATTGAGCAGAATTAATTTGAGTTCATGGATCAAAGTCATCATCATTAATGTTCTTGTTCTTGTTGTTGTTGTTGCCATTGTTGAATCCTCCGTTGTGGTACTGGTTCCTTGGGTACTCCACTCCTCTGTTGCTTGAACTGCTTACGAACTCTCGGTTCGGCGTCGAATTCTCATTTGAGACATCATAGCGGTACCTTCCATGTTCCATGAACCTTGTGTCACTCATGCCTTGCCTTTCATTCTGGTACATGTTGTTGTTGTTGAGCTGCTCACTCTTGTAGGCATGGTTGTTGTTGTTGTTGTTGTTGAACTCTTCTGTCCTGAATTCATTATAGTTGTTGTTGCTGCCCTTGTAGCCATTGTTGTTGCTCGTGAATTGCTCATCTCTCGAACCTATTGTTGTTGAACTCTTCACTCTTGTATCCATCATAGTTGTTGTTGTTGTAGAAGTTGTCGGGGATGTTGTTCGCCATTCTCTCGTCCTTAATATTATTAATTTATGTTTATCATTTTCTCGGTTGATTGTGATGGCCTTGTGAGGTACCAATAAAGGTACGGGAGGATGCGACCTTAATGTTTCCTTTACAACACTGCAAATATGGGAGACTCTATGTCTTCTTCTTCAATACTCGTCTTCTCACCCACGACTCTGTTGAGTTCGGCCGAACTTCACTTAGAACTCTAGCATTGCACAAGCACATTTGTGTCATCACCCATTCTAATGTGCTACTGATCGTTGTGTCGGTTGATGTCGTGAATAATTCTGCGACAGTAGTACATAAATTGATTACGTGCTTAATATGAAGTGAAGAAATTGATTGTTTTTTTTTATTTCTCACCGATGTATCGCACGTTAACATCTTTTTCCATGATCTCTGCAGAGCTCTCCAGCTTTCGATCACCTTGAAACTCCAAGCAGACAGATCGAGGAAATCCTTTTTCCTGTGCTCATCCTGACCGGATTTCCGTTCTTGAATTCGTTCCTTCACGAATCTGGAAGCAAAGCGAAGGGCAAGTCCGAGGTCCCGCTCCATTTTCTTCTTTATGCCAACTATGTGCATTGAGTGTGTTTTTTTTTTTTTTTGAAAACCATTCGGTGTTTGCTTTGGTTTTCAAAATATTAATTGTTACTTCATTCCTTCATTAGGACTGAGTACTTGTTTGTTGGAAAGTTTGTAGAGATTCAAGACAATATTTGCGTCTTTTGTATTTTCTTTTGAACATTAGATGGGATTTATATTAGCCGTGGGCATATAAGATTTGGATTGTTGGATTTACACTTTTGAAATGTGTTATTTGTCTCTGTCACACTACTTTTTGTGTCGAATGCGGGAGTGCAAACAAAAGGTCTATGAAAAGGGTTTCTAATGACTACTGGTATTGTTAGTAGTGAGAGGCTTTTGGCCCCTCACTAAATAGCTTTTAGTGAGGGGATTTATCTCTCACTAAAAGTTGTAAAGTAAAGCATGGACCCTCACTAAAAGCTATTTTAGTGAGGGGATTACCTCTCACTATAAGCTTTTAGTGAGAGGATTTGCCTCTCACTAAAAGCTATTTAGTGTGGTTGACATCTCATTAGATTCTTTTAGTGAGAGACAAATCCCCTCATTAAAAGCTATTTAGTGAGGGGATTGCCTCTCACTATAAGATTTTAGTGAGGGGATTGGTCCCCTCACAAAAAGTTTTTAGCGAGGGGATGTGATCCCGTCACCTAAACTCTTTAGCGAGAGAGGCAATAGCGAGGGGAAAGATGACGGGATTTTCCCCTCGCTAAATATCTTTAGTGAGGGGAAATTGATATTTAGCGATGTGATTTCCCCTCGTTAAAGAGTCTTTTTCTTGTTGTGAATTTCAAGAGACGCCGTGAGTAATTGCTCTTGGCGGCGTCACTCACGGCGTCCAATCCAACAAGACATAATTTTCACGCTTTAAGCGACACCGTGGGAGCCTGAGTGTGGCGACGTCACCCACGGCGTTTCGAACAATGGAAACTGACTATTTTAAAAAAAAAAAATTTCAAAACTTTTGGAAAACTTTAGGGATTAATGTAGGGTCATAATTTGACTCTAATAAAATCAAATTAGGTCTAAATGAATATCAAGAATTTAGGAAATCAATTAGACGAGTTAGAGCCACACGAGGAATGGTTTTCGCGTAGATTGAGGTAAGTTAGTAAGCCAGTTGAGGAGATGCATAATAATTCATTTTCCATTGTTATTGTTTCCTTTGATATGAGCTAATTACTGAAATTCCGTTCTTTATATTCCGTAGTTTAGTGTTTTTGGCCTAAGTGTGTAGAGAAGGTACTCTTGGGATCATGGTTAGCTGGGCTAATGTGAACACTTCCTGCAGGAGTGTTGCCACCCACCTAATCATGAGTTTTACCCGAGTACTAGATTGTTGTGGTTATTGTAGCATCCCCTAATTCCATTAGGGGGATACTCGGTCTAAAACCCTAATTAAGCCCCAATAAACCAGATGAGACATAATTAGAGCCAACAACCTTGTACCTATTCCTAACAACAACCTATATATCTTAATATCGAATAAACAATTAAAGTAAAACGCAGCGGAAGATTTAAAACTTTTTCGATAAATATAAGATATACAAAATCGGAATACAACCTCGGTATTAAACTCGTATTCCCACCTTGATGATTACAAAATAGTATTCAATACAATACTTATATAACAGGGAAACTCACTGCATGAAGAGAAGACGTTAAACTTCTACACTTCTCCAATCCTGAATTCCAATGCTCGCTCATTTCCTGAAAATGTTAAGTTAGGTGAGCTCCTACATGCGCAGTAAGTGACTCTCATACCAACCATCAATTATCAACTAATACTCAAAAGATAATATATAAAAACGTGAATACAATGCATATCTAAGGGAGCATTTGAATCAATATAATCAATATATAAACATATGCAAGTTCATTTTCCATTGCAATGTACCCGTGATTTGTATTTTCAATTTCAACATTTGAACAGAGTCACAATCTTACATCATTAGGAATCAATCACTGGGCATCTGACTAGTTCCCATCGATCTGCCGCCAACTCAAATATATAGAGTCGCACTTCCACATTGTCACTAAACCAATCACTGACTATCTGATTGATTTTATGACCGATGTGTCGCCAACTTAATAAGAAAGCATTAATCGGGATATCCTGGGTCACTGGGGGCGCGGTGATGGGAGGTCGTCCCAACACAGTCACTACAAGAATGGGCTTGATCAGGGACGTAATTTAGGCGGTTGGTAATCAGGGACGGTACAGAGACGGAAAATGATTTGGAGGCATGTTGACCAGTTAGAGACCGAACAGTGACGGAATAGGGACCGAAAATCAGTGACGGAACCTACACCGTCCCTAAGTAATTGGCGCACAAATAACCCGCATAAATTTCCGTCCCTGATTCCGTTTTTGAGGTTCTTGCCTAATAAATCCGTCTTTGATTCCGTCATTAAATATCAGGGATGAACTTAGGAACACAAAGACATGCCACATGTCTAACTAGTTTCGGTCTCTAAATCTGTCCCTGATCTATAGGGACGGAATAAGGACGAAAAGTTTATTTCTCCCTAAATTTAGTCCGCCATTACACATACCACACTAATACATTAAGCCCTGACTCCTCTTCTCTGCCATCCCGTCCCCTCTTCCCCGCCATACCGACCCCTCTTCTCCGCCGTCGTCCCCTCTAGTGGCTGCTCCGTCGTCGTCGTCGTCACCTCTGCTCCGTCGTCTTCACCTCTACTCCGCCATCAATCACCACTCTGCCATCGTCGTTCTGGTCCACTCCGCCATCATCGCCTCTACCCGGCATCGTCGCCTCTGCTCCGCCATCATTGTCTCTGCTCCGTTCGGATCCTCCCTCGCCTCTGCTCCGACATTGTCAACTTTGCTCCACCATTGTTACCTTTGCTCCGCAACGTTCCGGCATTGTCACCTCTACTCTGTAACGCTCCGCCATTGACGGTGCCTCTGCTCCAGCTAGGGTTGCCGTACATGCTCCGCTCCAGCTAGGGTTGCCTTCTCCGACCTCCCATCTTCTCAGGTCAGTTTAAATTTCAAGTCCAAGAACCTCAATTCTCCCTCTCATGGCTGCTCTGGAGGCCAGTATTTCATTATTAGTGGCATTATTATTTCGGTTTACGGATTGTTTCTTAGAGAGGTTCATTGAAAAAATGCAAATCAAGCTGTCGAAGTTGTTGCAAATCTCTACATTGTCAATGAAGAAGTAAATGAAGAATTTAATGATTTAATTCATGAAGTGAATATGTGGATGGATAAATGGAAATTGAGGGAAGGTGTGAAAGACATGGCTAGATGGATAAAAAAAATATATACTAAAACCCTAAATCAACTCATTGAAATCCCTATAAACGGTATACAGAACTCTTATTCAAAACAATATGTAATAAAATAACAACTATATTTCTTTCATAGAACTTTGATTGCTTAACCCCTATAAACAGTATACAAAAGATGATGAATTACAAGACTGACGACATTTCAAAGAGTTTATATGTTAAACCCAAAAACATTTAATACAAAAGACCCCAAATTAAACAGTCATAGACTCAGAACAAAAATGATTCTCAATCTCTAGAAATATAAAAAATTTAGTGCATCAATTAAATGATAAAATAGGACGTATGAGAATTACCTTTATAATCGCGACATAAGGCTTCTGAGTCGTGTCCTCCGGAGTTAAAAGAACTGGATCCTCCTACACCAGAGGCAAAAGAGTTTGTGCTACACAGTCAATGTACCAAAACAACTAAAACATCCAATAACTATCAATAAGGAACACCTGACTCATCTCTTCTTGTCCTAAATGTTAAACAGTTCCAAAAATCGGCATGTAAGTACAATAATTAGCAAAGCCAACAATAGCTAGTTGAATAAATAAGTAAATCCTTGAAAATGATCACACTTACTCAACGACGACGAGTTGGATAGAAAATCACAAATAGATTCAACATATTGAAGCAACATAAAATTTGCAACAATGCCTCTACACAAAATTTGCAATAATGCCACCCTCGTTCCATGCTCCTTCAACCTAAACAAAAACACACTCTTAATACTACAACAAAGCCTCGCCAAATGGATGACTCACTGGTTTGATATGGGGTTAGTTGGGGTCGATGACATGGATCAAACTCTTCCACTGCACTAATTGTTTAAAAAAAGACCACTTTAAACCAAAACTTAATGAAATTTTCCATAAACAAAGCTTCAAAGAAGTTGTCTTAGACATTTCAACAAAGATCACTGCTTTCTCATATGAATATCACAGTCACTAATAATACAATCAATCAATCAATTAAGATCTCACATTTCCAAACAACATAGATAGATTCAAGTCCTAATAGAATCAAATATTCAAAACACAATCAATCATTTCACGTAATCTAAACTCTACAAAAAAATTAACAAAGCACGAGACGACACCTCCGTAACATTAATATGAGTTTCCTATTTTCCAGCTGAAAACTCACAACGAGTTAGTGAGGCCAGGGTGTCAAAAATGAGTCTCTTATCAGTAGCACTTCTTGTGAGGATCATTGCTAGCATAGCAATGCCATCTTTTCAGAGTGAATAGCTATTGAGCTCATTGATGAGGAATTTGAAGTTATTCATTTTGTTGGTTGAAGAATGAGTTCTTTGAGCTTCGAAAACAAGAAGTCAGTGCTCACATAAGTATTATGAGCAAGTCGTGCCTATAAGCAGCTTCTCCACACGATTTTGAAGAAACTTGCCTCATGGTGATACATGAGAGTACCATGAAATATCAAGGCTTTTCTCTCCTTCCCTTTATAGCTCTACCCCACATTAAAACTTTCAATGGGATAGATTTGAAAATAATGCAATAATTTCCTCATGGTAAAAGAATTTCAAAATAACCATTCCTATTTGAAAATTTAGCCAAATGTAAGGAGTTGTTTGCTTGTTTTCAAGATTTTTCCACATTCAAAGACAGCCTGTAAAAGGTTCAGTTAGAAAACCACATTAGAAACTAAAGAAATTCGACAGTATATGAAAAGACCTAAGATAACTTTAAAAGCACTAATTAAGAAAGATTTAAAGAATCTGGAAAGCATGTAATTAGGGGCATTAAATTGGGCAAAATAGAAGAATTTGATCGATGTAGTCGAGCCTAACTAATTCAGAATTGAAGTCATCCATGTTCATTACAACCCCTTGTCTACTTTGAATGCACCCAAAAAGAATTCATTTTTGTTAGGTGTGAATAAGATTTTGCCCTGATAGTTATCTAGTCTCCAATCACAAATAGACAAGTCAAACTCAAAGTCCCATTAAACACTACAACTCCAAGTTTTGGCCAAGATCAGATATCAAATCTAGTCCACAACTTAACTTTGTCAGTTGGTTACGTTTACGTTAATAATAAAACATTGAAGAAAGGAACATAACATCTACTCATGGTTAATGTGGTCTATCATCACTCCCAGCAAAACAAAATAGAAAAATAGATCTTTTAGTTCTCAAACTCATCTCGTACCACTTGCTCTAGAACTCCGTGTTGTTTCATGTAGCATTCGTGAGCAGAAGCCACATGTTCCCTCTTTTGCTCATGCTTAAAAAAATTAAGAAAAAGCCTTGAATTATTTTTCCTTAAAAGTTTCTCTAATTACAAGCTAGTTAATTCTAAAACTATGTTTGCCGCTATCATCTTCTATACATAATTTTTCGTGTTGAGCCTCTAATATTTAATTTTAACCATCAAACTTTATTTAAGGCTGTGTTTATGTGAAAAAATAATGTCTTGAGGTATCTTGTATCTTGTAGGCTGTGTTTCGTGTTCTGCCTCATCTAGTGAAACAACTTCCCTGATTGTTTATTGATTTTATTTTGTTTGCCCTTGGTCTTCAAAATAACTACACAACTTTTGGTTACTATCGGTGATATATAAGTGGAGCATTTCATTATGTTGTAAGGAATATATAATTGGATTTCGTATTGTGATTTATTCCTCTTAGATGTTCTAGGTGATCTTGAATTGGTCAATAGTTTATCATTTTTGAATTTTATTAATTTCATTAAATGAATTAATTTCCACTCAATGACTTTTCAAATTCTGTTTAAATGTCGGCTATCTTCAAAGTTAAATCTATGCAATAAATAGGCAAGATTAATGTGACAGGCCTCCAATCAACCTGAAGTATTCTCAATGGCATAAGAAAAGTGATGGGACACATGTCGAGGCCTCAACGGAAGCTACCAAGTGATGTACGCAATTAGTCCAGTTAGTTACACTAAACAAGTATATAAGTGGGAATAAGAGTAAGAGGGAATCAAATTTCTACACTTAAACCAATAAGATCATCGCGTACTGAATCTATACAACCCAATTGTCAAGAGTGAAACCAATTAGTTTCTATGAAGTTTATCATGTATAAGAGGGAGTTGAAACTATGCAAACCTAGAGGGATCATTAGCCCCCTTTGGTGATTCACTGCAACACAATCACTACTCCTATGACCATTTGGAAACGCTAAAGAGATAATGTATGAATACAAAACATATAGCTATAGAAAGAGAGGACACTACATGTTATTTAAAATGCAGAAAAAGTAGGGAAGTGTTTGAGCCTGCACTTTTGGAAGGTCCAAATGCATTTTGGAATCAACTTGGATGTCATGCATTTTTTTATATCATTTATGACGTCGATCTTTTACATTGCAAACAATTCAAAAAGTGTAAGGAAAAAAAGGATCAAACCAATGTAGAACTTACACAAAATGCATCTGAACTTCTCTTACTTGCAGATGTATAACATGCTATTAAGCAGAAACATCTTACAAGTAGAGCATCTTAAGTATCCAGTCACTACAACCTTTTTGAGGGTAGCCCAACATGTTGTTTTGATTCATTTTTTATTGAAACATTCCTAATGCTTCCAAATAAGTAAAAAACAACAATTTCTAGATTGAGGTTTTCCTTGATGGTTTCAGTAAATAAAATTAATGGTGTTTAGTGCTTATAAGTACTAATTAATTTCAATGAAAACATTATACCCACTTAGACTCCTATCAAAAAAAAATATTGAAGTTCTGAAACAATAGTTGTTGAAGAAGATGAATGTGCTGGCAAAGGATAGATCAAGACATGTCTTTGAAAAAACATTATCCAATGTATTTTCTTACCATAATTGTTCAATGTATTCAGTACTAGTAGTGATTATGGATTTTAATTCTTGATTAATCACACATAAAACACTCAAATTCAAAAGAAACTCTCACAAGTCTGGGTGTTGCTTCTCATGGTCAAGAGTAAATTAATTTATTAGATTTGATGATGCATTCAACTACATATATAGTTCTAATCTTCAGTTGTTTCATGTACTGTTTCATGTAGGAGTTGAGATAAGACCACTTGTGAAATTTGTAGGTCTATTTTATTTTTTACTTGTATATGTTTGAATTACATCTATAGGCTGAGATTCAGAGGAGGATGCGGGAGGAGAAGTCACAGTCAGCAGAAGAGGCAGGAGATGATCCACATGTGGACGAGACAGATTTATATTACAAAGTCATCAGCGTTGATCATAAGGGACGAGTGTACGGTTAGGGTCTACGGGAAGGAGGTACAATGATCCAGGTGCCAGCTCATCTCAGGGCCCGTCGAGGTAGGACTTTGCGACTCTTCAATCTAATGTCTCACGTCTGACTTCTATCGTTGAGGATCAATAAAATCAAATACATACGCAGCATGACCAGATAGCTTTACTACAGTCCATGTTGATGCAGAGTATGAGAGGTGGACATCCTGGAGCGAGCTCATCTCATCCTCCATCTCCACCTCTACCTCCACGTCCACCTCCACACCCATCTCACCAGGAGACTCTTACTCCACCGACGGCGGTGTCTACTCCAGCTTTAGATGCTAACGATGTTTATCACCTGAGGATGTATGAGACTAAATATGAAGAGCAAACGAACTTGCCCTTGTAGCAGGAGTGGATCGATGCATTTTCTGACACACATCCCCTACCACGACCTGACAGAGACATTTGATATGATACACTTGATATACATTCCTTGTGATATTTTGGTATATTTTGATATTTTGGTATACATATATAAATGATGTATTTTAGGAACTAGTTAGGGAAACTTTTACACACATGTATATATGATGTCTATTTTAATTTCTTTTTTTTTTTATAACTGTTTTGGTTTCATTAGCATGTTATTTGTGAAACTTCTATTGTATAATGAGTTCCCAGCATGTTATTTGTATTGTATGATATGTTTTCAGCAGCTTTAAATGTATAAAAAAAAAACTGTTGCAGGTTATTTATGTTTTCCGCAGGTTTAAAAAAAATTGTTGCAGGTTATTTGTGTTTTCAGCAGGTTGAAACGTATATAAATTATTTTTGTTTTTTGGGATGTTGAATTCCGTCTCTGGTTCAGTTTCTAATCAGGTACGGAATGTATATTAAACGCTATTGAGATCTATGAGTTCATTTAGGAATGGAATATATACATTAGGTCTCTAATCCGTCGTTAATTAGAACTGTTTTAAGGACGGAACGTATAATTTATTCATACCCGGATTGACAGTCAACGACGGATAAGGACAGAATTTTCGGTTTCTAATTAACAACGAACTTGAAATTCCGTCCCTGACCAGTCAGCTATGACGTTTTAGACTATTGATTTAGTCGGTTTGTAATTCGGTTGCTGACCGTTTTAGCAACCGAATCTCAACCTATTAGGGACGAAATTTTCCGTCCCTATCTGGGCTGATTCTTGTAATGAGTTCTAAACCCCAGACCAATTCGTCCCACCAAACCTCTTCCCAAATTTCATTTTCATTTAAAAACATTTTTGTAAAACCAAAGTCAAATCACAGTAAATTGCCCCATTCCTAGTCCAAAACACTATGTGTTCTAATAATACTATTTTACATTGCATAATTGATAAAAGGTACGAGTTCCACTTACCTGTCTTGAGCTTTCCTCAGGTTTTCCCCAGGTTTTCCTTACTTTTTGGGGTTCCATTATGTTTCTCCCTGCCCGAACACCTATGTCATACTCATTGACATTAAATTGGGTACAATGTATACTAGTTTAAACCCCTAAACCAACCTTAAAACTTGCAAAACCACTTAAGCAAATCAGTCTTCCACTGTTCACACTGGCTAGCGCATTAGGGCCAGTGCCCAGCGAGCTGCCTAGTTACATTGTTCCCAGTCACATCTAGCTCACCCAGTGCGCTAGCCGACTACGAGACAATAATTCCAGCCATGATCGACTTAACCAAATCTGACCCAAACGGGGTCCAAACACCCTGCAACCTCAGAGAAGGTCTCACAAGAGGACTTACAACCTCCATGTATTATCACAACACTAATGGGTCACTATGCCAACCTAACAAAACCCAACTACAACTACAACCACAACTAACAACAACAACAAACCACAACCATGATAACGACAATAACTCACCTCATTGGGTCTCGACGACTTCGACTCCACGAGCTCCCCGTTACGAGGCCTCCTTCTTCCTCTCGGCTCCCTCGTCTCTCTCTTTGGTCTTTTCTCTCTCTCTCTATCTCTCTCTTACTCCTCTGTTTATAACGAAGAGAAGAAGCGGTGAAAATAATATAAAATAACTGCCTCGAGATATGCATCGCGTCATCTCGAGGATCCTCAAAGTTATCCCTATACCCCAATACCCAGCGAGCTGGTTACCAACTAGATATAATTTTCTGAGTTTTTCCTCGATTCTTTTGCATGCTCACGAGTTCACTCGGCGTGCACCTGTACTCATGACTCTCGTGGTTCCACTCGTGACTACTCCTCATCACTTAATACCCGTTATTCATTAATTATATATATATCACCATATATATATAAATATACCTACGCCTATCATTACGTCTATCAATACATAATTCATGCCAACGAGCACACTC
The DNA here is from genome assembly GCA_039657345.1 of Stephania japonica. Classification (NCBI taxonomy): domain Eukaryota; kingdom Viridiplantae; phylum Streptophyta; class Magnoliopsida; order Ranunculales; family Menispermaceae; genus Stephania; species Stephania japonica. The sequence continues at coordinate 44,025,758 of CM077559.1, forward strand.
GGGCGTCGACTTTATCCCACGTCTCATGTATGTCCTCCTTGACCCACACATGATATTAGATGTTCTCTCATTTGTCCAGTTATTAATTTATAATTAATATTACAGTCCATGCAAACACAATCTGACATGCAATTCCACACACACGCTAATTGTAGCTAATTGGGTTTAACCAATAGCCTAACTCAGGTTAATTAGAATTTAGATTAACACAAAGTACATGCTTAAGGTAATGAGTCATTACAGTTATAGACCGTTTAGTTGCCTCTTTTGACTCGATAGACATTCAAATATTATTAAAATACTTGTCAGTCTGTTTATCATGCACTTTGTGTTATTTATCTGTTTTTACATACCCGCATGATTGTTAAACTGCCTTATTGATTATTCATAAATTACTATTTATGTCCTTTTGGCTTTACTTTTAGTTTTTCACATACTCACAATCTAGTTTGTGACGGTGGATGCAAATTGGGCAGAGACTAGTAAAGGAAAGGGACCAGTGATTGGTGAATTCCTCTGAGTACTGTATGTTTTGTCCTTTTTGGTGATTGGTGATTGGTGAATTGGTGAATTCCTCTGATTAGTAAAGGAAAGGGACCGATGAACCTCTGACTAGTAAAGGAAAGGGACCGGTGACTAGTAAAGGAAAGGGACCAGTGATTGGTGAATTCCTTGTCTTACTGTATGTTCTGTCCTTTTTGACTTGTGAATACTGCATATTATGTTTTGATGACATTTGGAAATCTTTTGGGATCAAGTAACTAGGATATCATGTATTATCGCATTGCTTATTTTTTATCACCAGATATGCACGTTTATCCATTTTTCGGGGTTTCACACTATATGTTTACCTAACTTATTTTAGTTTGTGTTATTAAATTGTGTTTTATAGTTCAATTTCTGATGCGAAGTATTTAGAATGACATAACCTAATAACTCAGCTGTTAAATTGTAATTTAATGATGGAATTGATTTAGGCTAACTACGGTTGCGTTGACTTCGCGAGTATGGACTCAAGGGTCCACGTAGGTCTAGGTCGGGGAGGGCCAAGTTTAGTGTTGTGGAAATCAGGGTCTTCACACATGAACCCTGTCTATTCTGGCTTTATCATCACTTTCAATAATTGAAACCTTGAGCTGTAGTTCCCTCCCGATATGGAGACTCCTCTGTACGACCCATGCCTCGGCCAGATTTGGGGGGAAGTTTGTTTCAGCAAGTTCAGCGAAAGCGGCATGAACGACACCCCGATGATAGTTGAAAACTCCCCCAACTCCACACCCCTGCATTCCATCACGCACTGATGCATCAACGTTCAACGTAAGACTCGAGCACAATGGTGACCTCCAGTGTGAGTCCACCCATGTTAGACGTTCAGAGGTTTCACACATCCTTTTCGATTCATAGAACTCAACCATGTAATTGTTGATCTGTTCTTGCAAGGATCTTAGATCTGTATTCTTTCCTTCAAAAACCATCTTGTCCCTGCCGAACCATATGAACCAAAGAAAAATACATGCCAGCTTGAGCTCGTTTGACGCTGTTTAACCAGGTACTCGATGAAATCGTAGTCCCTAGCTTTGAAAATTATGTGTTTGATTTTTGGTTCAAGGGCACTTTGACTCCATAATTTTTTAGGCAACTTGCAAGAGAAGAGAGAATAGATCAGCTTCTCCTTGGTGTGATTACAACATTGACACCTGTCCGAGGTGATTTCCCCCTGACAACAAAGGTCACTGTTGTAGGGAGAGCATTCCAGGCCATACGCCACATAAAAATTCTTACCTTATGAGGTATTTGAAGGTTCCATAGTTTCTTCCATAGAGAGTTATTTGGGGTCAAGCACATACCACTTTTTTCCTATTTTTTGCCTTTAGCCAATCAGTAGCCACTCTTAACTGAATAAAGCCCATATTTTTCATAGAAGCAGTATTGTTTATTTTCAATATGGAGGGGAGGGATAAGGATATCCATGATCGTCGTTGTATTAACTGGGTTAAAAATCTGCGTGAGCTTTTCCTTGTCCCAAGTCCCGTTTTCTTTAATTAGATCATTAACACGCCATTCCCAATCAGGTTCTGGTGTCCACACCTTGAAGGTTGATTTTCTTGGAGTCCACTTATCTTTATAGCAGCGGATCCGATTTCCATCTCCTACACGCCAGACTAGACCCTTTAACAGCAGCTCATGACCCCACAACAGGTTTTGCCATAGATAAGAACTATCTTTCGACTTATTTGTTGAGAGAAAATCAGTTAAGTGATGGTATTTACCCTTTAATATTCTAGCTGCCAGACTATTCTCATCTTTGTGAATCCTCCATGCCTATTTTGCCACCAACGCTTGATTAAATAATTGCAGGTCTTTAAAACCTATTCCCCCGCTCATCTTAGAGATGCACGCCTTATCCCAGCCTACCCAAGCAATCTTTCATTCTCCATCAGAAGAGCCCCACCATAAATGGGTGATGTGATACTGAATCTCCTTGCACAACGTATTTGGCACCCTGAACATGCTCATCACGTAATTAGGGATCAACTTTGATCAAAACCTCCTTACCCCAAAAGAGTTGGTTCTTCCATTATTGTATTTTCTTCTATACTCTCTCTGAAATCTCAGCAAATACTTTTTTCTTCTGACGACAATCATCGTAGGGAGACCAAGATATTTCTTGAGTTGTCTTGATGAATCGAGGCCTAATTGGTTTTTGATAAGGGATCTACATTCTTGGGCAACATTATCGCTGAAAACTATTGCTAATTTTTTAAAGTTACTTTGTTGTCCTGATGCCGCCTCATACTGTGCTAGGGTGGTTTTCAGATGATCACTTTCTGTAGTAGAGGCTTTTAGAAATAGGGTACTATCATCATCAAATAGGAGACAATTCACTCTAGGGCTTCTTAGGTTACATTGCAGGCCTGTTATTTTCCCTTCTCTTTCACCATTATGTAAAGATCCTGAGAAGGCCTCCGTGTATAATAGGAAAAGGTAGGGTGATAGGGGGCACCCCTGCCTTATTCCACTCTTCGATTTTAAATTCCCAGCTGCCTTATCGTTGATGTAAAAAGAGAGAGTAGATGTGGAAATGCAATTCATAACCAAGGAGATCCAGTGTTGCGAAAAACCCATCTTAGTAATCACTGCATGGAGAAAAGGTCATTCCACTCTATCATATGCTTTGCTTATGTCAAGTTTTAGAGCCATGTACCCATCCCTGCCCTTCTTCTTCTTCTTCTTATGAAGTGAATGGAGAAGCTCGAAGACCGAAATCATGTTGCCTCTTATTTGTCTCCCCTGGACAAAAAACACTTTAATATGGAGAAATCAATTCGGGTAGGATAGCTTTAAGTTTGTTGGCAATAGCTTTGGTGATCATCTTGTATGTAATGTTGCACAGGCTGATTGGGTGATAGTTGGCCACATTGGTAGGGCCTTTGGTCTTCGAGATCAACACAATATTTGTATTATTGAACATCTACACATAATCCCCCTCATTCAGAACCTTCAAGCAAACATTTGAAATCGAGTCACCTACAATATGCCAAAATTTCTAATAAAATATGGAGTGGAAACCATCCGGGTGCTTTTGTTTGTCCCATTTGGCGAATAGCCACCTCTATGTCTTTTTTCTTGTAAGTCTCGACCATTAGATCATACTCCTCAGTGGTGAGAGTACGATTCAACCCTTCTACTCCCCTAGTCAACATTTCAATGGACGGGTTAGTCGAACTAAAAATAGAGCCATAATAAGAATTGCCCTCCTTAAAGATGTCTTCAATGTCCGTCACTTAATCCCCACCAGCTTCGGCAATGAGAGAGTTTATTTTGTTCTTCACTTTTCTTCTCTAAGCTTTATGGTGGAAAAAATTTAGTGTTACAATCTCCTTCTTTAAGCCAGGCAATTATAAAGCGAATACGCCAGTAAGAATCTTCCTTTGCTAAGAGTTCCAATAAGCCATGTTCTGTCGAGAGCCTGAAAGGTTTGGGCACTTTGGTATTGCACATGAAGCCCTTCTATATATTCTCTACATTTCATTATTCTCCTTCTCAAAGATCTGAATCTACTAGCGCTCTAAGATTGTAGCTTTCCGGTACATGAGTTCAGTTTTTTCTGCACATTAGCAATAACATTCATAAAACCCGACTTCGAAAACCAACCCTTAGAGATAGTGGTTTCAAGGTCCTCTTCCGAGAGCCAGAAAGTCCCGAATTTGAAATGGCTCCCCCCGCACATGGGGTCGAGGCTGAATCTTCAAATTTGAGTAGAAAAGACCTATGATCTGATCCTTCATAGTCCAAGTGACTAACTGACACTACTGGGAATGTAGTATACCAAGTCGAGCTCACTCGGAAGCGATCAATTCTTTCTTGAATATTTTGGTCCCCGCTCCTCCTATTGGTCCAAGTCATTCTCGGTCCTTGGTAAGAGACTTCGTTGAGGCCACAGTCATTCACAACTTGTTGAAAGGCATGTATCTGTACATAGTTTCTATCGCGTCCCCCCTCCTTGTCATTAAGGAAGAGAATTTCATTGAAGTCTCCCCTGCATACCCAAGGGCCAGAGAAAGAATCTCCCAAACATTTTAACAATGTCCAAGAGAGATGGCTGATAAGTGTTCATTTAAGTATAATTTAGTATAGGTTATTAGATGTAATTGGACTATAGTTATCTTATTTTATAGTGATAAATGCATATATTAGGAAATTAGTGATTTATTGGAATAATATGAAAATATATATCTAATTATATTTGATTTTCGTTTTTAGCTGAAACGGAGTGCACGGTTGGATCCAGAGTGGAAAAATACTTGGAGTAGAGTATTTACTTGCAGTGATCGGATGTCGGAGGGTCTGTCTCAAAGTATGCGCCGACAGTTGGGTAATTGGAGTCTTGCACGCTTCCATATGACAAATTCCGGTTTTTTACCACTTTTAGCCACGTGGCAGTCACCTATTGGTCAAGCCACGTCATACAATAGTTGCCTGGCCAATCACAGTGCGTCACATCATCATTCCAACAACGTCACCACCAATCTGCGCACGCCACGTCGTTCATCCAGCCCGCCACATCACCTCTCCCAACCGTCTCTTCTCCTCAGTAGTTGATCTGCGTCGCGATGCGTGCCCACACGAACTCCCAAATCTTCGCATGACTTCACGCGAGCTTCTTCTCCACTTTCACCCGCCACGTGTCCACATTCGATTGGTCCAGCGCGTCACCAGCTCACCCTCCAGCCACTCACACGCTGCCGCGTGTCGCCCAGTTACCCCACCAGCACGTCACGCACTAGCTTCTTGGCCTATCAGACGCTGCCACGTCAGCCATGCACATCAGCTCCTCCAATCACAACGTGACACATCAGCAAAGTCCCAGAAATTACCCAATCACACGTTGACACATGTCACGAATGCCAAGAAACTCCCAAAACTACAAAAATTAGTGTTTCTCACCTCTGGAGACCAAATTTTAGGAAGATATATATATATTAGGACTTAGGAAAAGAAGAAGATCTAGTTTATTTTATAATTTAATTTTAGTTTAGTTTAATTATGTCTAGCTAGTTTTTCATCTAGGTTGAAGGTGAATCAGTCAAGCCTGCAACTTGGGAATCTTCATGAGGTTTATTTAATTTTAATTATTATTAATTCTTTTATTTGATTTATTTTCTTTGGTAATATTTGAATAATTTAGGTTAAACACTAGTTTAAACCTTGACTTACATGTCAGTGATTCGTAAGCGCCCGTCCTTGTGCGACAAGACCACACTAGTAGCAATAGACCATACCAATTGATTAGACCCTTTTGGGACTAGTCCAATACCTTAGGGATCTAGACTAAATCGGGAGCACTAGCGATCCGATTGTCTAGGTGTAGTGCCTTCACGAATTGAAGTAATGCGACCAATGCATTAAATCTGGAGCATTAGCGATCAGGTTGCATGTTTGGTTAAGGAATTAGTCAATGGTCCTACCTTGGCTGCCGATATCAGGAAGTGCGAGGAATCGAGTGCATCACCGGGTCTATAGGTGCACTAGATCATACATTAGTCTCATATCTTTTATAAATCGAGGAATAATGGAATCGTTCCCAAGTTGTTTGGTGTAAACCGTGATGCTGGATACCTAGGCTTTTAATTTCTTGTTCTCCTCTTCTCCCCTTAGAAACCTAAGTTAATAGCCTAGTCCTTGAGGTTCGTCCCAAGCTTACCACTACTACAGTCTTTGTAGTTTTCGGCGTAGAATTGGGAATTATATTTTAACGTGTTACGACGCGCGTCAAATTTTTGGCACCGTTGCCGGGGATTGGTTTTTCTTTCTTTGCTTTTTGTTGTATATTTATTTATTTATTTTTGTATATAGTCCCTTGTTTCTAATACTTTTGCAGGAAATTTCTCAATGGTCTCCTACTACCATAATTATGACCGATTCGAAGACTCATACTATCATGTTATGAATGGGGTAGGTATGTCATATAATTGACATCAATTTTCTAACTCGCAATCTTTTATGCAACAAGTCGAGGCTTGTGATTTTTGTGGGGAATCATTTCATCCCACGTATGCTTGTCCTTACCATCCGAGGTATGGAAATCATCACAGTTCTAGCTATGCATCGCCACAACCCGACTTCTGTATGTCTAGGCCAAGTCCACGGAGTCCTTAACAAGAACGGAGAACCATTGAAGACATGGAGAAAGATATGATCTCCGATTGGCTTTCTCCAAGCACCAAAAAATACCCCTTTGACGACTGGAGTAATTCATCATATCAGTAGGACACATATAGTTCCATGCAGAATCAGCCTTCAAGGGATATAATAAGGTATTATTTGGCGACTATGCAAGATATGAGCCTCACCGAGCAAGAATTGGACCAATGGATTGAACAGAGGGATCAAGAAGCTGAAGAAGAAATAAAGTCAATTCTCCAAAAGATATCAGTTGAGACCATGAGTGCAATCTCATTGGAGAGTGTTGAGGTAAATGAGGTTACACTGATTGAGGACTATTGGAGTGAACCAGAGGAAACAATTAAAGTTTCTTTACATGAGCCGGACATTAGCATTGCGTAGAATGAAACAGATGAAGCCGAGAAAGAAATTGATGTCATTTTAGAAAGGCCGGAGGAACCACAAAAAAGGAGCAAGGAAGACCAACCTCTGGTGTTGGTGACGCCACCCACCCTCCCATGCTTACCTGTTAAATTTATAAAGGGGTGGTCATAAAGGAGCGTTCGCAGATCTTTTACACAGCTGACACCTTTGTGTCAGATGACAATGATGCGATAGATTCATATGTGTTAGAGGTCCCGGATGAGCTCCTACATCTGAAGGAGGGCATGTATGATGAATTGCCCAAGCTATAGATGCGCCATTCGTTGTCGACATCTCGAAAGGAAAAGGCATCACGTGATCATTCACGACAAGTCGAGCTAACGACTTTAACCAAAAGCACTATTGGGAGGCAGCCCAAGTTTTTTTTATGTTTTTTTTTTGTTTGCTTATTTTTATATTTGTTTAGTGTACTCACCATTATCCCGTTTTTGACTATTTATAGGTGTTTGATACTCGTTTGTTGAAGCACCGGAGTTGAGAGCCCACTGCTGAGGTTCCTTGGTATATATGGTTAGTCTAATTGGGATTTGGTAAGTAATAGGTTTTAGATTATTAGGTTAGTTTTTGAGTCTGCTGGAGGTAATTAGATGTATATTCTCTAGATTTCCTGAGTTGAGCATTTTTATCACTGTGCTTCCTATTTTATGAGATATTTTAGTCCATTAGGTTTTGCATGTTCATTTTAGCATGTCATTTCCCCATTTCTTCTTTCTTTCACTTCCATGTTCTTTTCACCTCTTTTCCTTTCATTTTGTAGTTGATAGCCTCATTCTTGTTTTAAACTTTGAGGACAAGGTTTGAGATAAGTTTGGGGGTGTTTCAGGTATAGTGGAGTGTTTGGATGAATGGAATTAGCACATGATAGGTATGATCGTTTTATTATTTTTATGCGTATTTCATGGGTTTGGTAAGTTATGGTGGTGTTTTTCTTTTCTTTTCACCTCATTTTCTTGTTATGACATGCTATGCATTGCATCATTTAGGTTAGTAGTAGTTTATATTAGTTTATGCATTTTTGTAGTTATTTAGTTGCATTATTGAGTCTATGCATGTTTAGAGTCATTTTGTTACATGTAGAGTTGCCTAAAACCTTGTTGAGTGTTTTTTATTGTGGATATGAGTTCAAATTAAGCTACTTTTGAGACTTGAACCCTTTTAAATATTAGGAGTTGTACATAATTTAGAGTGTTGTCCAACATCTTTGAGGTTGCTTATTAGAGAGCTAGTATGAAGTTTAGACATTGTGCTAGAGATCAAAGAGACAGGCAGTCCTATTTTGCAAGTTTTCAGATTTCTAGGGTGCTAGAACGAGAATGTAGCTCACTTGAGACATCAATTCATGACTTAACCTCTTTTTGGGGAATAATTTAGACTTGAACGTGCCTTGGATGACTTGTTTGATTATAGTGAAAGTGAGAAGGGTCAACAAGAGTTTTCTAAAAAAAATTTAGAGAGACCCACAGATTCCACAAGAAAAGGAGCAGGGAATCTTGTGGTGGGAAAAAAGTGAGAAAAGTGGATTCCACAGGAAATGGAGCAGGGACCATACCACTTTTAAAATTTTTGGAGAAAATAGAGTGTATATACGCATGAAGGCAGAAGTTTATGAAAACTCTTTAAATTAAAAGATTTGACCGAGTGCTTATAGCTAGATCAATTGAGTTATTCCAATGTGTTGCTCCACATTTTCATATTTAAGTATGATTATCTCTCTGGTATGTTTAGTCTATATTTTATGGATAGTGAGTTGTATTTTTCGTTCATAGTCCCTTTCTCGGTGTTGATGCACTATTTATAAGAAATTCTGAACTTGTGTGCCTTAATGTAGTGACTTTGTAAAATCTTAAGTAGTTGAAGGCCTTTGTCTGGAATGATTATGGTTTTTAAAAGGGTGATTTTCATTGATGTTTGGACTCCATTTTCACACTATTTGACTCTAAACTTCTTTTGGGTGATGGCCTCTTGAGCGACATATTTAAATCGAAAACGAACTCAAACTTAACTTGGTGAAGGGCATAAGTTTGTTAAGATTAGTCATTGTAGTATAGGAGTAGAGTATATGTTTTCATTTACTCCTTTGCTCGGGACGAGCAAAGTCTAAGTTTGGGGGTATTTGATAAGTGTTCATCTAGGTATAATTTAGTATAGGTTATTAGATGTAATTGGACTATAGTTATCTTATTTTATAGTGATAAATGCATATATTAGGAAATTAGTGATTTATTGGAATAATATGAAAATATATATCTAATTATATTTGATTTTCGTTTTTAGGTGAAACGGAGTGCACGGTTGGATCCAAGGCGGAAAAATACTCAGAGTAGAGAGTATTTACTTGCAGTGATCGGATGCCGGAGGGTCTGTCTCAAAGTATGCGCCGATAGTTGGGTAATTGGAGTCCTGCACACTTCCATATGACAAATTCCAGTTTTTTACCACTTTTAGCCACGTGGCAGTCACTTATTGGTCAAGCCACGTCATACAATAGCTGCCTGGTCAATCACAGTGCGCCACATCATCATTCCAGCAACGTCACCACTAATCTGTGCACGCCACATCGTTCATCCAGCCAGCCACATCACCTTTCCCAACCGTCTCTTCTCCTCAGTCGCACGAACTCCCAAATCTTCGCACGACTTCACGCTAGCTTCTTCTCCACTTTCACCCGTCACGTGTCCATGTTCGGTTGGTCCAGCGCGTCACCAGCTCACCCTCTAGCCACTCACACGATGCTGCATGTCGCCCAGTCACCCACCAGCACGTCAGCACCAGCTTCTTGGCCTATCAGACGCCGCCACGTCAGCCATGAACATCAGCTCCTCCAATCACAACATGACACATCAGCAAAGCCCCATAAATTACCCAATCACACGCTGACACGTGTCACAAACGCCAAGAAACTAACAAAACTATGAAAATTAGTTTTTCTCACCTCAAGAGACCAAATTTTAGGAAGATATATATATTAGGACTTAGGAAAAGAAGAAGATCTAGTTTATTTTCTTATTTAATTTTAGTTTAATTTAATTATGTCTAGCTAGTTTTTCATCTAGGTTGAAGGTGAATCAGTCAAGAATCAGTCAAGCCTGTGACTTGGGAATCTTCTTGAGGTTTATTTAATTTTAATTATTATTAATTCTTTTATATGATTTATTTTCTTTGGTAATATTTGAATAATTTAGGTTAAACACTAGTTTAAATCTTGATTTATATGTCAGTGAGTCGTAAGCACCCGTCCTTGTGCGACAAGACCACACTAGTGGCAATTGACCATACCAATTGATTAGACCCTTTGGGACCGGTCAAATACTTTAGGGATCTAAGCTAAATCGGGAGCACTAGCGATTCAATTGTTTAGGTGCAGTGCCTTCACGAATTGAAGTAATGCGACCAATGCGTTAAATTTGGAGCACTAGCGATCAGGTTGCATGTTTGGTTAAGGAATTAGTCAACGGTCCTACCTTGGCTGCCGACATCAAGAAGTGCGAGGAACCGAGTGCATCACCGGGTCTATAGCTGCACTAGATCATAGGTTAGTCTCATATCTTTTATAAACCGAGGAATAATGGAATCGTTTCCAAGTTGTTTGGCGTAAACCGTGAAGCTGGATACCTAGGCTTTTAATTTCTTGTTCTCCTCTTCTCCCCCTAGAAACCTAAGTCAGTAGCCTAGTCCTTGAGGTTTGACCCGAGCTTACCACTACTGCAGTCTTTGTAGTTTTCGGTGTAGAATCGGGAATTATATTTTGACGTGTTACAACGCGAGTCAATGGCGCTCCGCGACCACTGGATTACCGTAGAACCTTGTGAAATGCCAAGGTTGCCCACCAACATGAGCAACAAAAACGTCAATATGTCCCTTTGAGAATGACTTAATCTTCACATCCCAGTCGTTCCATAGCAGGATGAGTCTGCCACTTGCTTGCACGCGAAACGTAGGTCCCCGACTATATATATATATATAAAGGAACTGTTTCTGTGAGAAGCTCTCACAATGCGACACGTGACATGTGAGAATCTCTTACAACGTGACATGTGACATTATGATGTCATAATTAGGGTTTTATAAGAAAAAAACTAAAAAACACAAACCATTGATATTTCTCGCACTTAAATGAGGGTAGGATGGTAAAAATAACTACTCTATTTTTAGCCAAATCTAATTTTTTTGATTTTTTAAAATAATTTTCTTTTTTTTCTGCCACATATTCTGGAGTTTCTATTTTGAATTTCTTTGGCTATTTTTTAGGTGTGAAACGTGCCATTTTTTTTTGGGTCTGGCTATGTGCACCACACAAAAATGCTAAGGGCAACCCATCCCTAATGTTGCGTTCCAACTAATTTGAGATCCATTGGCGTGTGCTTAGTGTTTTGTGGGGTGCACATAAACAGAACCTTTTTTTTTGGAGTTTCTATTTTCAATTTTATGGGCTTTTTTAAACAAATAATTTTTCGTTTTTTTTTTGGCCATTTTTTTTAGGAGTTACTATTTTGAATTTGTTGGGCTCTTTTTTAGGTGTGAAATGTGCCTTTTTTTTGGGAGTTTCCATTTTCAGTTTTTTGGCCTATTTTTTAGGTATTTTTTTGCTAATTAGACGATTCTATGTTGTGGATTTTTTTTGGAACTTCTGTTTGGCTATTTTTTTGGAATTTTTATAGGAGTGTCTATCGACTGTTTTATGTAACACTCATTAGCCCATTTTACTTAAGATTGTAGCATATTTCAAAAAAACATAACGATTTTATTAACTATATTAGCTATTGTTTCAATTATTTATAAGCTATTTTTTTTTGGTAGGAATTTAATAACTATTTTTAGATATGTTTTAGGGATATAAAAGCAATTATAATTTAACACAATTTAATAGCTATTTTTAGCTATGTTATAGGGAGTATTTAGCAATCCAAATATAAAGCCCTTCTATTTATTTGTTTTTTCTTTCATTCTTTCTAATCGAATACAATTTCTTTTTTGAGAAATCAAATACAATTGGGTTACAAATACATGTACAATTAGACGTAGTTTCTAATTAATATTATTTGAACTGCAAATTAACAAACAAACTAATAATTATGATATTTCTTTATGAGTTTTATTAGGCCTTCTTACAATAAATAAATTTAAGGCACGAGTACTTCAAAAAAAAGTCACGATAAGTACCAAACAAGGAGTTACAAGAGTGATGGGACGTCCTTCCTCCCTTGACAAGAGGCATCAATTTCAAGCATTAGTTATAACAAAACTAAATTCTAAGGTAAAAATATATAATAAAAGAATTAGCTATTGAACAATGTATCTTCCCTTTTATAAAAAAAAAACTAAATAATATTATTTTTGGCATCGAGTCCATTTATTACATAATAAGTTTTTTGTTGAACATATTAATGTATAATTCAACAAACACTAATACTAAATTTTCTAATTAAACATTAGCTCAATAAGTATATAAACATTGGTTTTAAGTTGGTTTCAAAAAAAAAAGAAAAAAAATTGGTTTAAGTCAAAATAAAAAATATATAAACATTGGCTCACTTGGCTCACTAAGAGTGTATAATAAAATTAACTTTTCATCATAAAATTATCTTTAATTAGAAGGTATATGATAAAACGAAAATGTTTGGGTTACCTGTTTTGGACACCCAAAATGGACACCCATTTATTGGTGGCTATTTTTCTTAACTTCATTGGTGGCTATTGATTTGTGCATCTATGTTTGTACGTATTTAAGGGACATCAATAATTTAGTGTCCATTTTGATTGCTTAAGATGAATTACCACATCACTATCATCAAATTATCTTTTGAGCTGTATATTATTTTTTAAGATGAAAATTAGATGATATTATTCTTGGCTTCGAATTCCCAAGAGATTACATAGTACGTTTTTTCTTTTGTTCCTTTTATTTTCTTCTCTAAACTGTTTCTTATCAACATTCGGTCTATTCCATGCGGGAAGTGCGAAAATTACTCACTTAATTAACAAAGGAAAACACATTAGATCATAAAAGTTGTAGGAGTAAGACAAAATACACATTGATTGTTTACAAATACTACACAACATAATGATGAAGTCGTTAAATTAGGAGAAATAGATAGCTACTTTAGATTTTCAAGTCAAGTTTATATTAGGTTTTTCTATGTGTGTCAGATAGCTTTTTTACGTATTGTTCTGATTGTGTGAATGGTGTGCTACTATTTTTTTCATGTTTTTTTTTTTAACTTTTAAAAGTGATTGAAGCAATTTGGTGGTCTTTAGACATAATATCTAATTGATATTATTAATTTGAGTTATCAATTAAAAAATAAATTAACAATTACGATATTCTTTATGAGTTTTTTAAGCCTTTTACAAGCAATTGAATTTAAGTCATGAGTACCAAACAAGGAGTGACACGTGTCATTCCTCCATTATCGAGCAGCATCACATTCAAGCCTTAGTTAAGCTAAATTCTAAAGTAAAAGTATACACAAATTAAAAATTATCTATTAAATATATATATATTTTGTTACGGAGAAATTTGATATTGTTCTTGACTTCAATTCCACCGAAGATATTTCTTTTTTACTTTTCTTTTTTTTTGATAGGAAAGAAACAACTTTTGCACCCACCAAAGTTTGAATTTATGACCTCTTACTTCCAAATGTCATTCCAAATTTTTTAATATATCGACACTCAGTTTATGCCATGCGCGAAGCGCGGGATGCTGACTTGTATATATATAAAGAAACTATTTTTGTGAGAAACTCTCATAATGCGACATGTGGCATATAAGAAGCTCTCACAACGCAACAAAGAAGTGTATTGCATTGTTTTGAAAACAATTTAAATTGTATAGTTGTTATCTTGTTGGGTTTCAACTTGTGAATTTGTTGATTTTGTTTGGTTTAAACTTATGAAACGTGGAATGCATTAATAGTTGTGCCGACTTTTGGCAAAGTTCAGGGTTCTTCTGTAACGGCCCCTATTTTCGTCTAGGGCACCGCCCGGCCTAATCCCATAATTAAGCCCAAATTCCAACACGTAGGACCTAATTATGTATTAGTCAGCCTGTACTACCTATTTTTCTCTATATTTAACAATTAAGTTATTTAGCGGAAGTCTTTACAAATTTAATGCGGAATTCTTAAATATTTTAGTGGAAGTAAATCTTATAATTATAAGTGTGGAAACCAGGAAATAACAATCACCATATATATATGTATATAACGGCGAACTTATATATTACAAAGTGAAAGACAAAAGTCGGGTGACTAACTCTCATCCCAACAAAACAACCCAGTCAAAAGACGTATATAAAACATAATACAAAAATTATATAACCTACATGTACAGCAGCTACGCGCTACGAGCTCAGAGGTAGTCGTCGATCTTCTCCTTGCCCGGTCTAGTGCTGCTTGACGGACCTACACCCACCGTCACAAACTAGACGGTGAGTATAGTGATATTTAAGTGATAACTGGGAAATCTAATACTACATTTCCAACTTAAAGACAGATATTTAAATGCATAATATAGCAGAAAAAGGTGCTGAGAAAGTAATGCATATAAATATCACAGCTAACCGAATTAGATAGGTTGACACATAGTCTGTTCTCACTCACACAGAGTCCTGACACAGGCTAAGTCGAGATGATCTACGTCCGGTCGGCGGTGAGAACTATCAACCGGCCTTTTCCACTATCGTATGGAGATACTCTCTAACATACTTTGTAAATTTTGAATATATATATATATATATATATATATATATATATGTATAACTTGCCGACAACCCCGTAGTTCAAGCTACGTGATGCCACCCAAGTAATAGTGGTGAGTGCTGGAAACCCCGAGGTCCAGTGACCCCCGTGAATCCACCCATCTCTTGTGCAATGGACACTAGATAATCTCCAACTTTTGTTTCAAGGATTTTCATTTCTAAAGTTCTACGATATCAATAACAAGTTAGGCTACGAAGCCCCAAAGGAAATGGAATACAAAACTAATTATCACAGTAACCCTAGTGCATGCATTTCTAACATCAACTATAATATAATTCATAATCAAATATGGCACAATAGGAAAGGAGTCAATGAAATCATCACAAGGCATCATGCTATTACAACATTCAACTTGAATAGAGCAAGGAAAGCATGATGGTAGATTACTAACAAAGAAGTCATCAAATTGACTGAAAAGAAAATTAATATGAATGAAATAAAGTATAGGGTTCCCACAGTTTCACTTACAAGTCACAGGATAGCTCTAACTATCCGGCCTCGCGACACTCCGACTAGCGTTCCCGAACTCCCGTGACACCCCTAGGTCCCTGAAAGGTCATTTACTTATGTACTTATTTTTTTTTTGTTACATAAATATATTTTATGTATATATTCATATATGTGTATATGTAGATATATACATATATGTGCATTTGTATATATATAAATGTATATGTATGTATACATATATATATATATACATATTATTATTTCTTTCATTATTTTATTTTATTTTTTCGTATATATACATGTGTATGTGTATATATAAATATACATACATATATATATGTATACATATACATATATACATGTATGTATATATATTACATATATATATTACTATTTATTATTTTTTTTTTTTTTTTTTTTTAAATTTGGGGGGTTTGGACCCCTGACCGGGTCAACCTCAACCGGGTCCACGGTCCGACCGGTTGGGGCGTCTCCACCCCCTCAATTTGTTGTTGCGAGAGACGCCGCTGTTTGCGCGTCTCTGCTTCAACATGTTTTTTTTTTTTTTTTTTTGATTTCTTTCTCTTTTCTCTTTTTTCTTTTTTCCTTCACTTCTTCAATCCATTACACAACAACAATACCATTAATCATCCAATATACCATTAAATACATTGATTTCAAAAAAATCAACTTCATCATCACCATTAACGTCCTACAACAACTATGCCAACATCAACAACAAAAACTCACCTCGCCAATGTCGTCGTCATCTCGATCTTTCGATCTCTCCTTCTCCTCTCTCGGACTCTCTCCCTCTCTCCCGGTTCTTCTTCTCCTTCTTCTTCCTCTTGTGTTCGGCGGCGGTGGTGGCTTTGTTGGTGTTTTTGGGGGTAAAATTACCATTTTACCCCTGCAACCCTATCTTTTCCTTAATAAGCCAAAGCCCCTTTTTGTCATTTCACAATTGTTTTCTGATTTTTCTGATTTTTTTAATGTATATATATATTTATATTATATATTTATATAATATAAATATATATATATTTCCAATTCAATTTAATAAATTTATAACTATAGGTTATGATTTAATGTGCATTAATTTAATTACATTGCATTTTACTAAATTTAGACTTATCGCAAGTCTCGCTATTCGGTACCCCGACTTGCACGCAACTCGAGACGTGTCCCTGACCACGTCTCGACGCCGATAGCTGCACATATTGGCTTAGTCAGCCTACACACATACAAAACACTAGGAATACATCAATACAAATATAAAATTTACCTCGGTCACATGCCTCGGTAGGTGTGCGCATCTCATGCGGGCCCCACGTCACGGGTCGGTAATCATGATTAAGTAAGTTAATCAAGATTAGAAAATTTGGGCCGTAACAAATATTCCCAACAAAATGGAAATTTCGTCCTCGAAATTAAATTTAGCTCGAGGGACCTTACTAAAGAGCACACTGCAGGGATGTACTATTTTTCCATCCCTCTAACCTCACTCACGTAGACCCGTTCCAACGTGAATAGGTGATACTAACTTTCTAACTAGTGGGCACACAGCTAACTTAACTGGTATATGGTCGTTCCGTAAATTACGGACTCACACAGAATCCTTTCGGGGCAGATATCGGATTCATACAGAATACGCACACAGCTCGATATCTTGCTTGAATTTACGGACCCACTTAGAGTGATAAGATTGATACGGGATTTACATGGAATTCGTGCACACAGCTCGATATCATTTTCCTTCAAACTGTAGCCTCACCTAAAGTCAAAACATGTGACTCCGCTCAAGCTCACACAAAACCCAGACTCACATAGAATCTATGCACACAGTTTACTCTGACTCACATAGAGTCTAGACTCATACAGAGTCCTGGCACACAACTCAATATCTATCATACCTCGAAGGGTGTATTCACACAAAATACTTCACCACTACTCACATTGAGCACATTCTACTAACTGACTCACACAGAGTCTCCCTAAGTCTGACTCAACTAGTGCCACTGCTAATTCCTAACTCACCTAGAGTCACCATTTACAACTGACTCACCTAGAGTCTATTCTAACTCATACTCACTTAGAGTTCACTCAGGTCGAATATAAACTACAGATCGAACACAATAAAATCACGCCAAGACGTAAAATAACTCTTACCCGCCATAGGTTGTCGCGTCTGCTCGGGATCCGAAGCTGCAACAACGTGGGCCTTCTCTCGCAAAGGCGGGTGTGCATTGCCAAGTGGCATGCTCATCAATTGAGGACAATACGCAGCGATATGCCCTGGTTGCCTGCAATGGTAGCATAGCCTCTGTCCCTCGCCACGTGGCCTACTCGTCAGTTGTGGACAGTATGCAGCAATGTGTCCCGACTGCCTGCAACGATAACATAGTCTTTGCCCGTGCGACTCACTATCTCCACTCTGAAAATCTCGCGACTGCTGTCGTGATACTGGTGGTGCCAGAAGATCAAGTCTCTCTGGTGCTGGTAATGCTGGCCTAATCGGTGGTGGTAGTAAGGAACGTACTCCCCATGAGCTCTGTGCTGACGCGACATAAGACACTTGAGGTACCACCGATGTGAAGCGTGAAGTCACCCCCGATCCCTGGGAGCCTTTATCCCATATCTTAGGTGCCTTGCCACTCTGCCGCCTCCTCTCATACTCTGCTATCTGCTCAGACGAACAAGTCTGACCTGGAACTGCCCTGTCAGCTACTCTACTCAGATGGTAAGTCTCATGGGCAAGGACGCGCTCGTAAATGTCACCAAGGATCCGAGCTCCCGTACCGACTACATGCTCCCCAATATCAGCTCTTAAGCCAACCCCAAAGTAGTGCACATCCTCTAGCTCCTCTCTGACCAAATCCCCAGCAAACTGTCGCAAGTAGCCGTATCTGTCTCGATACTGCATAACTGTCTCATCCGGTCCCTGTCTCAAACTCATGAAGTCTCGTCTTAGTCTCATCCTAACGGCTGGCGGGAAATACTGCTGATAAAACTTGTCCTTGAATAGCTTCCATGATGTGAAGTCCCCATCCGTCGCTATCATCGTGCGCCACCAAACATCGGCGTCCCTCTGCAGTGTATACGACGATAACTCAGGGCGTAGTCTATCCTCAATGCCCAATATCCTATGAAGCTTCTCCTGAGATAGCACCCACTTCTCGATCATCTGAAAGTCTCGAGTCCCGTTAAAATACTCTGGCTGAAGCCTGATGAAGTCCTTAATCAGCTTGATCCCCACTGCTGAATCCGATGATGTGGAGGTGCGAGTGGTCGTCGCCACTACTATATCTGTCGTCGGAATCGTGGCGGCTGGAGAGCCTGTGCCACAGGAATCACAGTCGTAGTCGGAACGATGGCGTCTCGATTACGGGTGTGGCCGCAGGAATGGAGGATGGTACGGCAAACGGAGTGGCGGCGGTCGTAGTCACTGGAATGGTGCCCTGTGGTATAGTGGGCTCTGTCGTCGGAGGCGTAATAACGGTACGTGTACTAGCGACTGCCTGTGTGAGTGCAGTGAGCTGCGCAGTGACGTATGCCATGAAGTCCACCAACTGCTGCCCCTGAGCAGCCACTCGGTCGACAGCCTCTGCTGATCGTCCTCAGATGTAATAGGAGGCTGACTGCCGCTAGCATCTGAATCACCTGTATCACGTGCGTCCGTCATCGTCGTCTGCATGTCGATGGCGACTTCGCATCAGCCACTATGAAGTGTATCGCGTATATATATACATAATGAAATTAACACATATACTTTAAAATCCCCAGCTCACCTTCACTCGATTCCCAACAAAATAGTTCCTAGGCGAGGTTCATCTAGTTTCCACTTCTAAGATTTATGTTTTATGCAAGTTCGTGTTTTTTTTCCTTATTTGTCCCTAAGGCTCTGATACCAACTGTAACGGCCCCTATTTTCGTCTAGGGCACCGCCCGGCCTAATTCCATAATTAAGCCCAAATTCCAACACGTAGGACCTAATTATGTATTAGTCAGCCTGTACTACCTATTTTTCTCTATATTTAACAATTAAGTTATTTAGCGGAAGTCTTTACAAATTTAATGCAGAATTCTTAAATATTTTAGTGGAAGTAAATCTTATAATTATAAGTGTGGAAACCAGGAAATAACAATCACCATATATATATGTATATAACGGCGAACTTATATATTACAAAGTGAAAGACAAAAGTCGGGTGACTAACTCTCATCCCAACAAAACAACCCAGTCAAAAGACGTATATAAAACATAATACAAAAATTATATAACCTACATGTACAGCAGCTACGCGCTACGAGCTCAGAGGTAGTCGCCGATCTTCTCCTTGCCCGGTCTAGTGCTGCTTGACGGACCTACACCCACCGTCACAAACTAGACGGTGAGTATAGTGATATTTAAGTGATAACTGGGGAAATCTAATACTACATTTCCAACTTAAAGACAGATATTTAAATGCATAATATAGCAGAAAAAGGTGCTGAGAAAGTAATGCATATAAATATCACAGCTAACCGAATTAGATAGGTTGACACATAGTCTGTTCTCACTCACACAGAGTCCTGACGCAGGCTAAGTCGAGATGATCTACGTCCGGTCGGCGGTGAGAACTATCAACCGGCCTTTTCCACTATCGTATGGAGATACTCTCTAACATACTTTGTAAATTTTGAATATATATATATATATGTATAACTTGCCGACAACCCCGTAGTTCAAGCAACGTGATGCCACCCAAGTAATAGTGGTGAGTGCTGGAAACCCCTAGGTCCAGTGACCCCCGTGAATCCACCCATCTCTTGTGCAATGGACACTAGATAATCTCCAACTTTTGTTTCAAGGATTTTCATTTCTAAAGTTCTACGATATCAATAACAAGTTAGGCTACGAAGCCCCAAAGGAAATGGAATACAAAACTAATTATCACAGTAACCCTAGTGCATGCATTTCTAACATCAACTATAATATAATTCATAATCAAATATGGCACAATAGGAAAGGAGTCAATGAAATCATCACAAGGCATCATGCTATTACAACATTCAACTTGAATAGAGCAAGGAAAGCATGATGGTAGATTACTAACAAAGAAGTCATCAAATTGATCGAAAAGAAAATTAATATGAATGAAATAAAGTATAGGGTTCCCACAGTTTCACTTACAAGTCATAGGATAGCTCTAACTATCCGGCCTCGCGACACTCCGACTAGCGTTCCCGAACTCCCGTGACACCCCTAGGTCCCTGAAAGGTCATTTACTTATGTACTTATTTTTTTTTTGTTACATAAATATATTTTATGTATATATTCATATATGTGTATATGTAGATATATACATATATGTGCATTTGTATATATATAAATGTATATGTATGTATACATATATATATATATACATATTATTATTTCTTTCATTATTTTATTTTATTTTTTCGTATATATACATGTGTATGTGTATATATAAATATACATACATATATATATGTATACATATACATATATACATGTATGTACATATATTACATATATATATATATATTACTATTTATTATTTTTTTTTTTTTTTTTTTTTTTTTTAAATTTGGGGGGTTTGGACCCCTGACCGGTCAACCCGGTCCCAAATGGTTCGACTGACCGGTTGGGGCGTCTCCACCCCCTCAATTTGTTGTTGCGAGAGAGCGCTTGCTTGTTTGCGCGTCTCTCGCTTCAACATGTTTTTTTTTTTTTTTTTTTTTGATTTCTTTCTTTCTCTTTTCTCTTTTTTTTTTTTTTTCCTTCACTTCTTCAATCCATTACACAACAACAATACCATTAATCATCCAATATACCATTAAATACATTGATTTCAAAAAAATCAACTTCATCATCACCATTAACGTCCTACAACAACTATGCCAACATCAACAACAAAAACTCACCTCGCCAATGTCGTCGTCGTCTCGATCTTTCGATCTCTCCTTCTCCTCTCTCGGACTCTCTCCCTCTCTCCCTGGTTCTTCTTCTCCTTCTTCTTCCTCTTGTGTTCGGCGGCGGTGGTGGCTTTGTTGGTGTTTTTTTGGGGGTAAAATTACCATTTTACCCCTGCAACCCTATCTTTTCCTTAATAAGCCAAAGCCCCTTTTTGTCATTTCACAATTGTTTTCTGATTTTTCTGATTTTTTTAATGTATATATATATTTATATTATATATTTATATAATATAAATATATATATATTTCCAATTCAATTTAATAAATTTATAACTATAGGTTATGATTTAATGTGCATTAATTTAATTACATTGCATTTTACTAAATTTAGACTTATCGCAAGTCTCGCTATTCGGTACCCCGACTTGCACGCAACTCGAGACGTGTCCCTGACCACGTCTCGACGCCGATAGCTGCACATATTGGCTTAGTCAGCCTACACACATACAAAACACTAGGAATACATCAATACAAATATAAAATTTACCTCGGTCACATGCCTCGGTAGGTGTGCGCATCTCATGCGGGCCCCACGTCACGGGTCGGTAATCATGATTAAGTAAGTTAAATCAAGATTAGAAAATTTGGGCCGTAACATCTTCCCATTTTGAATGGCTGCAATAATGTTTTGTTAGATTTGTTTGGTTTGTTGGTTGAATGGTTCATTTTCATTATAAATGCAATATTTGGTGGGTTTATGTTGTCAAAGATCAGGGTTCTTCCCATTTTTTTGTTATGTGTATGTTTTAAGCCCAGTTCCGATATGCAGGCCCTACCCTATTGGTAGAGGTTCGGTTATGCAGGCTCGAACATTCTGTTCATGTTCGGGCCTGCATAAACGAACAATACATGTTTCACTACACCAATATAGGTTCGATCACCCTTTTCAGAACAATTGCAACATGTTCGGTCGTAGAGTGTCGAACTAAAGTACAAGTTTTAGGTATACAAGCCCAAACCTTATGTATCTACGAAGTATAATTTTGTTCGGTCCGTCCAAACTGAACATTATACACTCGTTCAGTCTTGTTTGACCGAAAATATGCTTTTTTGTTCAGGGATGTACCACTGAACAAAATGAACCATAAATGACAAATTTTGTTGATCGACCATGTATAACCAAACAAGTTCCTATAATTTGGTGGTGACGCACCGAACAGTTGCTTTTTGTACGAAGGTCTCCCATCGAACATTCTAAATTAGTTCGGTAATATATAAGTGAGTCCTACATCAACAATGATATCAGCCATTGCAAAAAATGATAGTAAAGTATGTCATCTACACAAAATAAGGTTTCTAAAAGGACTTCAATTTAAAGTAAGTTCAAGGTGTGTCCAAGTCAACAGTAATAGGAGTCCTAACTGACCGCCTCATTATCTTTACACCCAATTGACCACCTCATCCCTACTTCCAAATGGTGTTTTGGGGATAAAGTTGTGGCGGCCCCAAATTCCAGGGTTGCCCCGTGCAACAGATACTTCCCCAATTTATGCACCAGAAGTATCTGCCACGTCACTCGTCTGTCCACCTCATCTATCACTTTTAAATTTCTATGCTATTTAATTTATTAATTTAAAATTTTACAGTTTTACAGTTTTACAGCGGAAGCCTTAATATCACCAATTTAGCCTGACATACAATTAATTTATTCAACTTATAGTGGAAAACCCGGAAGTACTCAGTATACAGGCGACAACTGCTATCAGCGCATGTATATGTACCAGTACTATAAATGTATGGTCTCAAGTTCCCAATAATAACAATTTAAAACAACTTAACATCAACAAACATACCAATAGGTCCTCTACAGTGAACAGGTGAGGATGTGTCGCCGTGACCTCCCTGCTCCTACTAATACCCAAGGTCTGCACTCAGTTATCACAAGAACCAGATAACGAGTCAAGTAAGTAAAATCCTAAGAAAAACCACCGTGCATCATATTTAAGAATGTAATACCAACCAATAAACAGTGTTAAATAATCATGCGGAAAGAAGGAAAATGCAGACAACTGCTCAACATGAATCGCATGAATACAAAACACTAAGATAACAAATGGTTGTGACCTAGCCGAAGAAGAAGTGAAACTTAGGACCAGTTGCTCAGTCGGAATTACTGTCGTCGACCCCACCACTGTATCCTAGATTACACTCCCCGAGCCATCTCCACAACCTCTAGATACATAGACTCAGATTTTCAAGAATGAACAGCTCAAATGATATAACCAATAAGTAAATGCAGTGGTGGTGTTCAGTTGGGTTTTACGAACCTCAAACCGTGCTAAAAAACCCCAAAAATATCCCCAGTCTGATCATCCACTAATCCCCTGACTCAATTTTACTGTCTTGGGATTCCTGAGATTCATTTGTGAAGGTTAACGATCAATTAATGGGTTCATAATGTCATTAAGCTTATTTTCCCATTTTCCAATTTTTTGAGAGTCCAGTGAACAATTAGTGCGCTAATGAGATCAATTAGCACGCTAATTGATTTTCATCACTGTTCATCATTTTCTTCACTCAGCATGATTAGCGCGCTAATTGCACGCTGACCAGAATACAGTTCAAAATTTTTAAATTCCCAACTCCTCAAATACTCATTCATTCGATTTCCACACTTCATTAACTCATCAACAACATCAAATACACCATTTAGACATAAATTCACCGTGATCAAACACCCAAAATCCACCAATCATGAAATCACGTTTTCAAAACCCACTTTGTAAATTTACTCCAACTTCACTCAAATTGAATTAAAACCCCAAAACCATGTTTTACTAAGCTCATGAACATGAAATCTCCACCAAAAATAGTGTTAATTCTCCCAAAACTCAAGTTTCCTCAATCAACCAACGAACCCAAAATTCCCATAAAACCAAGTTTTGGATGATTCCATACCCTTTGATCTTGCTGTTGTTGTTGTTAGATGCCTCAATCACTCTTCAAATCCTGTTTTCCTTCTCATCGATTCTCTCCTCTCCATTTCTCTCTCCTCATTTTCTTCTTCATTTGTTTTCCCATTTAACCGATCAAACATATATATATATATATAATTGCTTTTGACCAAGTGTGTGTACACATCTCGAGAACAATCGGACAATCATGATTAGGCCTGTGTCACTCCAA
The DNA here is from genome assembly GCA_039657345.1 of Stephania japonica. Classification (NCBI taxonomy): domain Eukaryota; kingdom Viridiplantae; phylum Streptophyta; class Magnoliopsida; order Ranunculales; family Menispermaceae; genus Stephania; species Stephania japonica. Next base: position 44,050,183 of record CM077559.1, read on the forward strand.
CTCACTAACACCCTATCTTGACACCGGCCACCCTGTTGTGCATCTCGAGAATCATCCAATGAATCCTGATTAATCCAGCTCAAACTATAGGATATTAAATATATAATTTGATTTGGCTTATATAAATTATCAAATCCACTCAATAAATTCTAAAAATTTATAAATAGGGTCATACTAGTCTCCCGACCACTCGGCACCCGGTGCCCCGCGTCTGGCATGCACCCTGAGGCGGTCCACACTTAGTGTACTTATCGATTTTTAGCCTAATTTATAGTTAAATCTCATTTAATTGTATTTCTTAACCTTAATCACATTTGACTATTTAATTTAAACTTAAACCCCAACGCCCGGCCTACCTACTACCATACCCTTGCGTTGGCATGTTCCACAACCCAAACCCCGGCTCTCAATCTTGCCAGGTCAAAAATTTACAAACACACACACCTGTGATGATTAATACCGCAATAATAAAATAATATTAATACATCACAGAACTCATAATAACATCAATACACATTGAACACCTAGATGTGGTCATGTCCAGCCTATCCATGGCTTCCACGTGCCGTCCCAGTTGGCGTCCCACTCCGAAAATGATTAAATAACGGCGTTATAAAATAACGGGCCGTTACAATTCTTCCCAACTAAAAGAAATTTCGTCCCCGAAATTTGTGTAGACCTTCTCCTCAAACCATGAACTGCAACACTAGAAGAATTAAGCTGACCTCGCCATTCCATCCGCGACCCCATCCTAGACCATACTCTTGTCCGTCGGAATCCCCACTAGTGTACGTATCACCTGGCCCATTGCCCATAATTCATCCCTCTGGGAATCCGCCAGTGATAACGCTCAATCCTAGTCCGTCACCCGATAGCCCACGCTATGGCCTAGTGTATCGCGTGCTCAATCAATTTTTCCATCAACCTCCCCCGGGTGAATGCATCCACCGTCTCCTGTCGCATATGTAATAAAACAATAATACACCTACAAAATAACCAACAAAATAATATAAATACCCTCCTATGTATCCTCAATAGCCTGTCAGTCTCCTCCTGAATCAACGGTTCCACAATGTGAGCTCTATCTCTGGCTAATCTAGCATCCAACCTAGACTACAGATGAGTATCACATATGACCTTACCGTCATAAACTTTTTGACATTATTGTCACCTGTGCTCGAACCACGTCCTATGTCCATGAAATCCTATCATAGTCACCATCTTTTCCCTTGCCTAAAAATTTCATTGAACCCGCTTCCAATACGCCAGGATTCCACCAATGTGTGTATCAATTGGTCATTCACTCAGAATTCTTTTCTTCTGAGATCCCACCAAGGGTACCCCACACCAATCCTTTACTCACACATGATCTAACCTTTGTGAATAATGCCTATGATGATTTTGTCTGCTCGTCTCCAACATCCCCAACTGTCTTTGGTTCCAAGATAACTAAACCTTCTGACCCTGCAAACCTCATAACTCAGACTCTCACAATATCTGTCTGCGTATATCTTTTTTTGCTATCCTGTGCTGCTATCCTCTTGTGATCAACAACTATCTTCATCCCTATCATAACTGTATCCTCCAGCTCTGCTTAATACGCTAGAAAATGTGCAGGGTCTCCCATACAATGTCTCAAATGACAATAACCCGATACTAGCTTGATAGTTGTTGTGGTAAGCGAACTCGCACAGTAATAGATAGTCCTCCCACAAACCTCCAACTACTCCTACATCGCTTCTTAAAACCCCAAAGTCCTCCTGAGATCCCTGTCAATTACTATGGAGATCGACACCTCATGCAGTCTATTATCACTTCCTCATTCGCATCGTATAACCCCAACATCTACGATAACTCCCTGACAAAAATCTATGGTAAGATATTCCAAATCTCCATCAAAGAATGGTTAACGGCCGCAACAATCGACCAGGTCGTCTATGTTCCACTTTCATCCGCTGCCATGTCTGACACCTCCAAATTTAATCTTCCACTTCAGCCTTCATTCCAGGCCACCAAAATAATCTTCGCAAATCATGGAACGTCTGTACATCTTGGTTCCGCCCAGACGTTCCATATAGTGCTATAGGTAAGCATCCTCTAAAATACTATCTCAAATCTCTGACGCTGCAAATATCCACAGTCGATCTTTTTGCCGTAACATTGATCCGCCATCTTTGTCCAATCAATGCACTCAAGATCCCGTGCCAATCCACTGATCCACTCATAGAGCCCATCAGCCCTCTGACACTCTGATTACTACTCCAGTGACACTGTCGGTACTCACATCTGACCGCAAATCCGTCCATCATGTGTAATTGCAACGTCTAACATGCTCATAACAGATGCTGCTTTCAACGGTCCCATATGTCAATTTCTTATTCGACTGTTTACTTAGCATCTACTCAAAGCATTCACCTCATGTTTGCCTTGCCAGAATAATACTCAATCATGAAATCAAAATCCCTCAGCAACTCTAGCCACCTCTTTTTAATGCATATTTAATTCTCTCTGCGTGACAAAATATAGTGTAGGCTCTGATGATCTAATGTACAAAATGGACTTTTCTCCATAAATGTAATATATATACCATCATTCAACACACCAAAACCATTGCAAGCGTTGCAATCGAGTATAGGGTAGTTACACTCATATGGTCTCACTCGCCTGGACAAGTGAGCCATGTGTCATCTCTCCTGCATCAGAACACACCCCGGTCAAATTTTCGAAGCATCGATATAAGTTATCAACTCTTCCCTCCTCAGGTAAGGTCAATACTAGTGCAGGAAGTAGTCACTTTTTAAATCCTAAAAATACCTGCTCCATCGATGCCATCCGATAAAGTTTGACAAATATAGATGAAATCCCTAGTATCAACTATACGCCTCTCAGCTTCGACCCCGATCTCGTGATCCTCAGTCCCTGCCCCTTTTTGCCTTAAATCTACAATTTACCTAAAGGTATTATCACTCATGTTACTGAGTTGAATATTTCCACCTTCTCAATATGTACCCCTTCCATACATATATTTAACAAAAATACTCAAGTTCATTTAAACCATAGTAAAAACAACTTGATAATCTTTTATATATATCTCCAACCGCAAGTTGATTTTTCCCCTAATTTAAACCAAAATATAGTTAACTCTTTCCTGTTTGTGTCCTAACATATTGTTCAAATACGTTCTGAACCTGGAGTTCGAACACGAAACGACTCTACAACTATTGATGCCATCCCAATCAATGCACATTCCCAATGTATGGGTCCTTCAGTTCCACAGTAAGTACATCTCTGAACCTGTCGCGGTCTCCACTGTAAACCTTCGGTACTTGGTATAACAGAACTGGGCACATCCAGTGTCCTACTTGTAGTTGCTGGTTGTTGCCCGCTCTCACTACCCACCGGCTCATATTGTCTGTCTCGAATCTCTCTCTGTTGCGATTCCTCTACAGCTTGTCGTCGACGTCTTTTATGATATTCGGCTACTGCGGCCGCCGGTGTCTGGCAACTAACCCTCAGATGTCCTCTCTGTCCGCATCTATAGCATTTGCGTGTCTCCCGCCTCCCACTGACTGTCATAAGATCCCTGACCCTGACTCCAGTCCCTATGACCCCTGTCACGGTCACTCTGATGTCTATCCTGGTGCTGTTGAGGAGGTCGTCGTCGATGTTGCTCTGGTGTCTCAGTCGTCTCTGTCACAGTTGTCTGTGGGTCAACTGCTGGTGCAATCGTTGTTGGAGTGGTAGGCGTAATTGGCTCAGCAGTCGGTGCTACTGCAGGTGTCCTTGAACTCTGTAGATACTCCATCAGCTCAGCCATCTGTGCCTGCTGCAATAACTGCTGATCCGCAACTCTCTACACCATGGCTCGCAGATCGGCTACCTCTCTGATGGTAGAATCACTGGTCTCCCCAACCTCCTGCTATGTAGTCGGCGAGGTAGTAGGAGTCTGCCCGTCCATAGTGATCTGCATCGTTCCTGTATCCGAATTTTTTCCCGATCTACGTATGCGTATAATATATATACAACTCAACAGTACATATATCACATAACAATCCTAACTTTACCCGCTACCTTCACTTCCCAACTAAAAGTTCTAGGCAATTCATCGGGTTTCCACATCTATTTTGTTTAAAGTTTATACTCTTTCATTAACTTTGTTAGTTCAAGACCCTAACGACCTTGCTCTTCTAGTAAACTGTGGTGATATCGGAGTTATTAACAAACCATAGTTCATTCCTTAGATTCCTTAACCCCAGTGCTCCTCAAACCTAGTGCTCTGAGTTAACCATAAACCCCCACTCCATTTCCTAAGTTTGACCTCGCTCTGATACCAACTGTGGCGGCCCCAAATTCCAGGGTCGCCCCGTGCAACAGATACTTCCCCAGTTTATGCACCAAGTATCTGCCACGTCACTCGTCTGTCCACCTCATCTATCACTCTTAAATTTCCATGCTATTTAATTTATTAATTTAAAATTTTACAGTTTTATAGTTTTACAGCGGAAGCCTTAATATTACCAATTTAGCCTGACATACAATTAATTTATTCAACCTATAGTGGAAAACTCGGAAGTACTCAGTATACAGGCGACAACTGCTATCAGCGTATGTATATGTACCAGTACTGTAAATGTATGGTCTCAAGTTCCTAATAATAACAATTTAAAACAACTTAACATCAACAAACATACCAGTAGGTCCTCTACAGTGAACAAGTGAGGATGTGTCGTCATGACCTCCCTGCTCTTACTAATACCCAAGGTCTGCACTCAGTTATCACAAGAACTAGATAACGAGTCCAGTACGTAAAACCCAACTGAACACCACCACTGCATTTACTTATTGGTTATATCATTTGAGCTGTTCATTCTTGAAAATCTGAGTCTATGTATCTAGAGGTTGTGGAGATGGCTCGGGGAGTGTAATCTAGGATACAGTGGTGGGGTCGACGACAGTAATTCCGACTGAGCAACTGGTCCTAAGTTTCACTTCTTCTTCGGCTAGGTCACAACCATTTGTTATCTTAGTGTTTTGTATTCATGCGATTCATGTTGAGCAGTTGTCTGCATTTTCCTTCTTTCCGCATGATTATTTAACACTGTTTATTGGCTGGTATTACATTCTTAAATATGATGCACGGTGGTTTTTCTTAGGATTTTACTTACTTGACTCGTTATCTGGTTCTTGTGATAACTGAGTGCAGACCTTGGGTATTAGTAGGAGCAGGGAGGTCACGGCGACACATCCTCACCTGTTCACTGTAGAGGACCTATTGGTATGTTTGTTGATGTTAAGTTGTTTTAAATTGTTATTATTGGGAACTTGAGACCATACATTTACAGTACTGATACATATACATGCGCTGATAACAGTTGTCGCATGTATACTGAGTACTTCCGGGTTTTCCACTATAGGTTGAATAAATTAATTGTATGTCAGGCTAAATTGGTGATATTAAGGCTTCCGCTGTAAAACTGTAAAAATGTAAAATTTTAAATTAATAAATTAAATAGCATGGAAATTTAAGAGTGATAGATGAGGTGGACAGACGAGTGATGTGGCAGATACTTCTGGTGCATAAATTGGGGAAGTATCTGTTGCACGGGGCGACCCTGGAATTTAGGGCCGCCACAAAAGTCATTGGTAAAGTTCGTATAGTCATTATAATGCATTATTTGCAGCAAAAATAGTAGTATCAAAGCATCAAGCTGGAACTTCAACAAGGACTAAAAAGAAAATAAAAAACTCTAAAAAATAGGAGGTTCGACCATTGGAAAATCGTCCAAATTGGGTCTGTTCGGTTTCATAGGACTGGACCAAATGTGAATGTTCCCTCCAACCAAACTATTGAAACTTTTTCGGTTTGCTCCAACCGAACTATTAAAAATTGTTTAGTTTTTTCTAACCGAATATATGCATTTGGTTTGGTCCTGCGAGGCCGAACTAAAGGGCAAAACCGAGACTTTTCAAACAACAAGAAAATTGACAAACGAAGGAATTATTGCAACATCTACCTCTGCATGTTGCACATCATCATCCCCTACATGTTTATCTTCCATTTTCGATCATCAACACCCAACTATCATGCCAAATGAGCAAGCCCTAAAAAACCAAACAAAATTGTTCAAACCTTATCCATTCAAAACAACTTCAAAGCCCATTTTCTTGCATCAAACATGAAGGAAACCATACTTACTACAATTGCTACAATCACTGGACTAAAAAAAACCAATGTGGTGTCACTGTTGGTCGAAGGAATTATAGGCGATTGTGTGGGATGCACAAATTAGGTGATGGGATGGAATGGGGAGAGAGAGGATAGGGGAGGAATTTTGGGTTTGTAAAGGGTAAGTTGATACTTTCATAAGGAGCCAAATATTGTGTGTTGTTTTAATTTTTTCAGTGGCTTGCCCGTACACTTTTATGGGGTGCACATAGCGCTGCCCATTTTTTATTTCTATATTTGTTCCTTATAAACATCAAATCTAATTACTCTTGAAAAAAAATCTAATTACAAAATAGGATTATCAATTTTTTTAGAAAAATATTTTCTTTTCACATTAGTTCGATTATTTTAGTATAAAATTGTCTAACTAAAGTTTTAACACAATTAAAATTTTATTAGTTGATGCCAAAACATGTTTAGTATAGATAAAACGTCACTTACCAAAAGTAAGGTTTAGGAAGTAATATAATGTCGAAAGAGAAAAAAATTATTAGCCGATCGAACACAATAATAACTATTAATTAAGATTTTCGACTATTTCCTTGAAACTAATATATCAAATTTCTTCGATCCATTGCCATTTAAAATTATATAAAGGACTATTTCTATGCAATATTACAAATATTTAATGTTTTTTGTGTAGATTTGTAAATATGCATAGTGTTTGCAAGTATTTTTTTTATTAATTGTTGAGGGATCTATAAGGAGCGGCTTTGAGTTCATATTATATATTACATAGTAATTTATTTACGCTTTTTTTCAATGTTTTTTTTTCATATAATATTTTGATACTTAGTTTTGACCACGCGCGAAACACGGGATGCCGACTAGTTTAAAAAAAGGTTAGATACTCTGCAATCTACATCATATATTTTAAGAAGTAATGTATATATGTCTTTTATTAAATAAGGAAACCAACTTTATTACCCCTCAAATTTGTACCAGGTGAGTTTTTAACCCTCAACTCGCCCGTTAATGATTACATGCCAAACTATTGAGCTACCGCTTAATTAATTTGTAGAAGTAATGTATAAGTTTCATTTAATATACTACAAAATATTAGTCGATCTAATGTTGTCTCAACCATTCAAAGATTGTAACAAATATTTAATAAGAAGAAAATCCTTAATTACGTAAATACTCAATTTTCTTTATAGAAATCCTTACTCAATCTCATCAATTTAAACAAGAATACTTGTGCCCAAACTTGTCCCTAATTTTTCGAAGCCTTATAGACCCTAACTACTTTAGGTTCAAATATGGCATGACCATTAAATGGGACAATGGTCTCTCATAAAAATTTCGAAAGGATTCTTTTTCTTAGTTACAAAATTTCAAAAGGATTCTATTCTTTCTTTTTGGTTGAAAGTAAGGTTTGGATTCATCTAAAGATGATCATACAACGTGCCATGGCTGTCTGTCAACAAAACAGATTTCAGCCAATCTGGCGGATTCGAAAGAACATACAAGTAATCATCCTTTGTTACAGCTAAATTAGCAAGTCAGTCAACAACTTGATTTGCTTCTCTATAGATTTGTTGGAGTCGGACCATCTAAACCTTTTGTAATAACCTTCTACAATCAGTTATAAGGGCTGCTGCAGAGTGTAAGTCTTCACCATCACTAGTTAGTAATTGGAGTGCGACCTTCGAGTTAGATTCCACAGTTAATTTTCTATAGCCAAAGTTCGAAGCAAGTTGGAGTCCCTCTTTAATTGCCCATGGTTCAACAGTCAAATTCGTAGTATGCCCGATTTTTTGCATGAATCCCTACTCGCCACCGAAGTCCCTTTGATAGGAAGGATGAACCATGGAGTATCGCTTTCCATATAGGAGAATCAACATTGTGTTTAGGAACCTCCAATAGTCTTAAATGAGGCAAATACCAATCTGATAACATGCACACCCATAATAAAGGAGTCTTTTGTAATACTTTCCAAGCTAACTTTGCTAATAATGCATTGTTCATATCCTCAGCAACTCGAATCCTCAATCCTCCTTATTTTTGTGATTTACAGATCTCTAACCACTTAATCATGTGCAATTTTCTCCTCTCCTCTATAGATCCCCATAAGAAGTTACGATTTAGTTTATCAATCTTATGACAAGTGAACATAGATACCTTCAAGCATTGCATTGTACAGATAGGAATAGAGGTAGTGACAGATTTGCCATATTAAGAAGTTTTGCCTTCCATCCTGTAAGTCTAGCCTCTAGTTTTCTCAATGATAGGCTGAAAAGATCTTTATTAACCCTTGTATGTATAAGCAGAATGCCAAGATATCGACCAAGGTTCGACGTTACTCCCAAGTCGCTACGAGCACTGAGATGCAAGGCTTCTCGTCGTGACAGATTGGGAGAGAAGAAAAGCTTCGACTTGTTTATGTAAATTCTTTGTCCCGATGCTTCACAAAACTCCTCAAGCACTTCTTTGATAACTCGTAATTGTTGGACATAAGCTTTAGAGAAAACTCCAAGAAATACGATCACAAGCCTTTTCAAGATCAATCTTCATAGCCATTAAGCCACCTTTCCCCTTCTTTATTCGCATGTGATGGATGGTCTCTTGAGCAAGTATAATACTATCCACCGCATTTCTACCCGAGATGAAACTGTGTTGATTTTCACCTAAGTCTTTGCAAGTAATTTGTAAGAAACATTACAAAGACTAGTAGGCCAAAACTATGTAATAAGCTGAGGGTGCTCCGTCTTCAGGATGAGTACAATGAGAGTCTCATTTAGTTTGACAATCAAAACAGCCTGAGCTCCATGCTTATTCCCTCAATGTCTGAGACACATCTCTTCCAACAATTTCCCAATGTGATTTGAAAAAATTGGCAGGAAACCCGTCACTTAATGGAGCTTTATACCTATCTCTTCAATGGTTAGTGGCCTTCCTACCAAGGTTGTTTCCACATCAGAGAAAGCATAGTGATTATAAAGAGGTGCATCCTGCAACCATATACAAGATGATGGATCGGTAAATAAGTTAACAAAATAATTTCGTGCGTGGTTCTGATTCAATGGGCCACTCTCGGCCCAGCCCATTCATTGAGTTCATCCATCCCACTAAAAAAAAAGTGGGAGAAAAATATGAATATCGACGTCATTTCCAGCCACGTGTCCTCGCTCAAGTAGTTAAACAGGAAAAACCCTACACTCGTCCAACACCTTAACCAGAGACGATTTTGGTAGGGAAGCACTGAAGCCGAAACCAGTACAGTGCTACTCCCTCTTCAAAAACAGCAACAACTACAAACACCACCAAAAACGACTTTCGATCTGATTGGAGATCGCACGAGCACAGATTCGTGGTTTCATTGCTCAACAGAATCGACAGATCACTCTGCCCAGTGAGTGTTTTTTTTTTTTTTTTTTTTTTTTTTTTTTTTTTTTTTTTTTTTTTTTTTTTTTTTTTTTTTTTTTTGAGATTTGACGACAGCCCTTAATCGATATGGTGGTTTGTTGATCTGGGTAGTTGTTAGTTTCGCTTATAGTTCTCGATCACGCAGGGAAATTGTTCATTAGTTTGTTTTCTTCCTTGTTTTTGTTGTGAGTTTTGAGTGCAATTTTGGTTTTTTTTTTCTTGTAATGTGTTTTGTTGCTAAGTTGTTATGTTAAATGATTGGTTGTGATTATTAGGGTTTGAAAATTCGAGGGGTGGAGGTGAATGTGGTGCCTGAAGGGGAAAAAAAAATTGGAAATTTAGGGCTTTGTTGTGATCCTTTATTCACATCACTGCAAGTGTAGGTTCGGATTCGAGTAGGTGTATCGTTAAAGAAATTACTATTCGAATTGGATATAAAACTCATTGTATGGATGAAAGTTGATGTGAACTCTTCAACTATGGGTGTTGATTTTGATTCTATTGGAGTCAGCATTGACATGGCATTATTAGAATTAAGATTTGTGGTTCTAAAGCTAATTTGGGTCAATTGACTTGGCAGCATATTTGATTATCCTTGACCGTGGATAATTGGTAGTCGTTGAAAAACCCGATATGATCAGTTAGGATTCTTAGTCGTAGTTAAAGATTGCAAACAAGCAAAGTTGAATGTTTTTGAGGCCTACATTCACCTAACTTTGTAGATTAGTCTTACTAGCATAACCAAATAACTTTAGCTCTGTGAGTCTGAGGTTGGAATATATAAATTTGAAGGCTAGTGCATTGTTCTTAGTTGCTTATATTCTCTTATTTGTGCATTTAGGTTCTACATCTGTAAAGAGGTTTCTTTGATTTAGTGGATATTGTTAAAGTGAATGGAGAGTTTGATGTTTGCTGGTTCATTAGATTTTCTCGAATGGTTGGAGATTGTGTTTTCATTTTGATGCCTGACTATTGCGTTGAAGATCTGAGTTGTGTGGTAATGTGTGTTCTTGTTTTTCTCTATTGATTCATGAGGTGTTGGATATTTTTTCGTGAAGATCCACTTTCCGATATTTTTATTTGTTTTGCTTGTCCAATCCACTATTCATCCTTATTCTTCTTTTATATCTCTACCAGCTTTTGTTGCGGCTCCAAATACTAGATTATGGCACCTGTAGGTTTTTCAATGTTAACTGATCCAGACCCTGAAAATAAACAAGAAATTGGTGCAGAAGTATTGGCAACTCATGCGTGTAATAAGAACTTTAGGTTTGCAAGCAATTGTGCTGACACAACATTTGGTGCAAAAGCAGTTGTGGCTCAGGACTCCATTGTGCAAGGCATAGATGTTGATATAGTTCATTGTTCGACTGATGCAAGTGAAATTAAGTTGGTGAGTGATAATGACCCAGAAGCTACTGAATGTTCAAGCTCATTTGGCAATTCTGTTTCAGATGCAGAAGATCGGTCAAGGTTGAGTGAGACCGAAGTTGAGTCAAGATTCTGTGGTGATGATGGGATGGATCCTAATGTTTTTGAAGGTTTCGATGGTGTATTCCGATTTAGGTATGCATTCTTTCTTGTTTATTACTCCCTCCGGTCATTATTATAAGTCATCCACAAAAACTCTGTCAAAAAATATAAGTCGCTTTCGAAATTCTATAGAACTTTTGTACCCTTTTACCCATTTTACCTCTAAACATTTAATTGCAATTAAAAACTTATTCTCTTTTTGTTAGATAAATCATAATAGAGGGTTGGTGTAGTTAACCACATAATTGAAGTACGGGCAAGAATGTACTTTGAACCCATAATTAATGCGTTCTGTAATGTGTGTTTTAGGTGAAACGACTTATATTGTTGATCGGAGGGAGTATCGCATTAAATGCCGTGCAAGGTTTATTCATTAGCATTTCAATTTTTTTTTTCGATAATTGAGTTTATGGAATAAAGCTGGAAAATTGTTGCTTTGAATTGTGTTTTTTTTTACACTTTTTTAATTGTTATTGAGTTTTAAGTCTTGTTAGCGCCTTAGTCATCATATACTAGGAGTTGGATTTTCATAAAGCAACATATAATTAAATGTTAGTTCATTATACATGTGATAAAAGGTTTATAACAATTTTTAGTCATTCAAAGGTGATCAGAGTCAAGTATTACTCCCATAAATTGTTACCCTGGCAACCTAGCTACTATTGTTTATGCTTGGAGGTTCCGACCCAAAGTTAGCTTGAGATTTCATTGTGTTGTATTACAAAGAGTATCATTGGGACATAATCTTCAGGACACATGTTGCATCGATGAAAAAAAATGTTGAGGAGAGAAAATTTTATAACGAAGGAAAAACTTGGGGAAAATGTATGTAAAGGCTAGGTGCCATATTCTTGCTCCCATTTTATGCTCCCTCTGGTTGCAAATGTAGATCGTTCTAGCTCTCTTCCCTTGTTCAAAAATGTAAGTCGCTGTTCTATTCCCAAACATATTTTACCTATTTTGCCCTCATTAATGAAGCTTTGAAAGTCGGATCAATTTTCATCTACTAGTGTGTCAAGTTGGATCAATTTTTGTCTATTGGTGTGCCATGTTGGATCTCTCTCGTTTCACTCAAAAGGACATTAATAAAGGTAAGGGTAATAATTAAATCACTCCTTAATTTTTGTGCCTTTACCTTAAACGACTTACAATTGTGACTGGTAGGAGTACTTTTATGACATTTCTTTGAGGTTGAAGGTGAATCTATTGTACATGATTCGTATAATCCAACTCCATTGATGATGAAAATTTGAAAAAAGAAAAGATGATTGAGAAGAATTCAATTTTTTGAAGGCATTAACCAGTTAATGTGTGCTGAACAATTGGATTGGTGGGCTTATAATGACCATATGAAGGTAAAGATCCTTACAAACAGAGTTGTGAAGACACTACCCATAAATGACCTCAAGAGAGTATTTTTTGGAAAACAGTTGATGTAGATTAGAACAGAGACCAGTCATTTGGGCCCTGTGATTGACCAAAGGATGCTAGAACAACTTATAGTTGCTACCTGTTAATTTCTAGTCACATTTGATGGGTGTCCATTTAAATTGCTTATTCCTAATCCTTTTGAAAGCCATTTGGGGGTGCTGATGTTATGCTTAGTTGTTTCGTTTAGCACCATTTGCCTTTCTTCTCATTTTTCTGTTGTGATTTATGAATTGGTTTTGGTTTTGAAACTATTCCAATTTCTGAAGGTATTCTCTTGCTTCATAGTTAGCAACATTGGCATCTCTTAATTTTAAATGCTTCAAGGTGGATATTTATTTCATTATACACCCCAACTTACTATGAGTTTTCATTTCACTTAATTATTTACGGTTCCTCTTTCTAGGAAGAAGAAGCTGACAGCCCATTGGAGGAGATATATACGTCCTGTGATGTGGCGCTGTAGATGGATAGAACTTAAGATGAAGGAACTTCATGCTCAATCATTGAAGTATGACAAAATACTTGCCACAATAGGTCAAAGGAAGCCCTTGGATTTGGATGAATTCTCATATGAATGCGGGATGAAATCACTTCCTTATCCTGGAATTAGCGACAGACAACGGGTCATGAGGAGAAGGAACAGAAAAAGAATTGAAGAAACTACTGATATTCCATCATATATGTCACACCACAACCTGTTTTCCTATTATGGTATTTATATTTTGCAAAATTTCTTCGATACATGGTTGCATGTCTTGTGTTTGGGCTGATGTGCTACCTTGCAGAAAAAAAAGGGTTTGAACTTGATGGCGCTTCAATGGATGATGATTGTGGAATTCAAGGTATGAATTTGAATTCTTTCCTTGTGATTAGTTAAACATGGCGTTAGCATGATATTGTGCATTTATGTCTTATAACATTTGAAACATTGTAAGCACTTGCTTTGGTTAAGTATTTCTTTTTTAGGCCAAAAGGCTTTCATTTAACAATTTTAAGAACTGGTTATAAATAGACAGTAAGGAAAATATATAATCTTAGTCATAAGCGCCCGACTTAGAAATATAAACTCTAGCTAAGCTATGAGTTACTTGATTCACATACTTTTTAACATAACAAACGCTAATGATTATCAATCTCTTTTATGATTGATAGACAATCATAATTCCTCCAACTCCAGAATCATCACCAGAACCATGATGAATGGCACTAACAACAATTCGTGCTTTTGATTCTAGAATTACTGTTGAGTATCCTTTATGTTTCACGTAATTGAGATTTAAGAGCCTTCCAAATGGCCATCGCTCTTGCTACCCGCCACTTCTAACTGGTCCTTTCTCACATTTAAGAAGCCAACAAGCCAACACCCTGCATCATCATGCGCCACCGAAGCCTATTCAATGCAATTTTCTACATCAAAAAGAGCAGCGTCACTTATATAAGAAGCAAACCCTAAACCCTAATCCTTGTTCCACCTCAAGAATTTCACTTGGATAAGAAGCAACAACAACAACATAGCCTAAATCCCAAATTAGTTGGGAGTCTGCTACATGGATAACACTCTTCCATTGCGCTTGATTGTGAAAGAGAACTAATAAGGAAAAAAAATAAGCAAAGGGAAGAATGAAAGAAAATATTGACCGTTTATGACAAATCTGAATCTCACCCGTTTATTAATCATGCCATAATATGCAAACCCAATGCTGACCTGTTTAAATAACATGTTAAATGTGTTGTTTAGGGTATCCTATTCATGAAGGAAATCTAATTTGACATAATTTTAATCTATTTAATGTGTTATAAACTTATAACATGCATATAACCTATTTAGAATCCATTTAATATGCATAAATTTAAATTAACATCACAAATACAAACATTATCAAATAATCATTAAAACCCCATGAAATATAAAGCCTTAATCCTAATTAGTGGAGTCAATAAAATATAATGCACCAAAAATTATGAAGTTCTTCACTGACAAGAATTAAGACACTTCGTTGTAAAAAATATTAAAAGTAAATCATATTAGAAAGTTGTTTTCAACCAAACAAAAATTGTCAATAACATCATGATAAATGTGTTGGTTTTAGATTAGGGAAATGTTGGCGTAGCCCAGGTTGGACACGCAGGTCCGACACGCGTACCGTTGGATGCGCCTTGTGCACATATCTCGAGGTGCATCGATTGTCGACATCCGCTGGTCTACTATATTCACCCTAGCCCACAAGCACAAATCCTTGGCGCGGAATATAATCCCAAAGTACCCCAAAGACTACGGCTGTAGCTGCGTGTGCGTGTGCGTGTCGGACTTGGGTGCCCAACCTGGGTTACACCAACATTTTCCTTTAGATTAACCTATTTATCAACTTTTCCTTATTTTTTATTTTTTTTGTGAACCATGAGTAGCTAAACCTTCAATTTGACTAATCCCATGGGGGACTAGTCGGCCACACCAAACCTTTTGCCCTGGAGACAACTCAAGGAAATGACAAATGCTACCACGACTCGAGCACTAGACCTCTGGTTGAGTCAGCACCTTAGCATTCACTCTATTGCCACTCCGCCACACCTGTCGAGTTCTCCTTAGGCCTGCTTGATTGCATGGAAAAGAAAAATATTCTAAGGAAAGTGGTGATTTCTATGAGAAAGTGACATTTTCTTGCATTTTGATGGCCAATATTTTCTCACGAGAAATTTTCTCACAATTGCTAATTTTCCACCACACGCCTCGTATATTTTCCCACCTATTATGATGGAAAAATAGATTTTTCTCCTAGAAAAATGATTATGAATACATAATGACCCTATATTCAACTACAATAGTGACAATGCCTTTGTTTATATAAAAACCTGAACAAAAAGAACGTCTTACGCGCAATTAAAATAATACTTTAGTTACACAAAATTACTTTTTTGCCCATATATTAAAAATTAATTTACGAAAATGCCCATAACTACATAAAATAATATTTTTGTCGTATTTAAAATAGTAAAATTACTAAAATGTCTCTCAATGCATAAAATCACATTTTTGCTTGTATTTATAAAAATATAAATTTACCCTTTGAATTTTGAAAGGTTCGCATACAAATGTTGCATTAAAATGATGTGTTATATAAACATGTGAATTGACAATTACTAAAAAGGCATGATAATCACAATTTAGAATATGGACAAAATTGCCCCCAAGAGGTGTAGTGCAGTAGCAAAGAAAAGAGCACTAAAACTCTGATTGAGGCAAAGGTCACGATTCTTGGTAGCTCATTATATTCACGTGGTTTACTTGAGTTATGGGGTTGAGGCACCCAACTAACTCCCATGGGTTTAGTCAAACCAAAGTAAGAAGGGGCTAAAAAAGGTTTGGACACCTATGGTTATCAAAAAAAATAATAATAATAGTAATAACAATGTGGACAAAATTGTAATTTTATCTGATCAAGACATTTTGTTTAAGTTTTATAGTTTTAGCATGAAAATCAATATACTTTAAATATTTTTATCTATAAATATTATATTTCTGTCATTTCATTTAAAAAATTGTTGTTGGTGACTTATGAGGGAAAATATTCTTTAAGTGCAATCAAACAACGTAGGAAAATTTTCTTATGAACATTTGCTTAACATTTTTTTCCTATAGAATGTTTACTTTTCAATCAAACAAGGCCCTATTGTTTTAAATAGGTCATATTTGAGTTGAGCTGGTTAATCTGTTTATTACCTGAATTTGGTTGTGCAACTTGTGTTTAATCGTGTTTAACTTGTTGACCCAAATCTACTTGTGCTAAACCCAGACTATCCAATTTCATGTTATATTGAAGTCGGGTTATTGTGTCAACACAAATTAACACATACTTGTAGGTAAGGTGGCTCTGTACCTTTGGTTTGTGATTATTCCGCGCTGTTATTTGAGTTCTTATACATGTCTGTTTCATTCATGTTACTAGATAAAGTCTATTTTCTGTGTGACTCCGCATGTACCATTGATTGTAGCATTACATCAAACTATCATTAGTTGTTGTAAATTAAGTGCATGAAGCTTTTTCAACCAAAAGATATTAATTATTATGTCACCAAAAGGATATGACTAAGGCAGTTGAGTTTTAGCTTTCTAATTTTGTTTTAGTAAAGCTTTATATTCTTTTATTTTTCCCAGTGATTGAGGCCAATGATAGCGACCACGAACAGTTTGAGTATAGTGATGGATGTTTGTTGCTCCAATTTAGAGATGATGATGCCTTGGAGCAAATCCTTTGGAAGATTGAAAAGGTGCTTGGTCGGGTTCAGAAACTCAAAATTCATATGGACAAGCTGCTTGCAGTAAATGCTGTAAAGTTCTCTTCCATGGAAAATTTGAGCCTAATTGCGCAGAGTAACCAGCCTAGTAGCTCTACTCGAAGCACGTCTCTCTCTCCTCCAAATGGAGATGAGAAGTACCTTGTATCATTGTTTGCGCCACCTAGAAATACGTCAGAAAATGAAATTGGTGATATGATGATGGATTGTGCAGTTTCTACTTATGAAGATGTTTCTCCTCCTGATATTATTGAAAGTACAATGGGACTATTGTCTGCTGCTGAAGCATCACACAACCAGCATCAAAATGGAGATTCATGTGAAAATGTAAGTTTGTTACTCATTCACTTTAATTTTTGCGCTTCTTTTCCTGTTAAATAGTTTTGCCTTTCGTTGCTACTGGAATTTTTCTTTTTGAGGATTGGTACAGGAATTACTTAACTTGATTTGCATTGCTTTTTTATATTACTATATACTGTATTTTGTTGAAAAAGTTTTATTTAATGCATACAAAAGGGTGAAGGACATCAAAATATTCAAAAGAGAGTACATATTGAATTACCATTTATAATTTTCTCTATGCATATATTGACCGGTTCATACAACTATAAGTAAACTGTCATCATGACCGACGTAGTGCACACACAACTAACACAACATAAACACTACTCTATGTGCACGCCAGTACTAATTAACTAAACCCTAGGTTTTAGCCCACTTAACACAAAGGTGATACATCAATAGGAAGTCGATTGAATTAATCTAAAACACAAAATATTAACCATATGCTACTTAATTTGAATTTGAATTAAACTCTAACACTCCCCCTTAATTAGAACTCCCCTAAACCTCCACAGGGCGCCACTCTATGAACATCCTAAATCTTTGAAGCACTTATCTTTGCTTGATGATGCACTTCTCATCATCCTTCAGTGATTGGAGCACTTATCTCCATAAATAACTTTCTTCAAAACATTCTTGATGCACTTCTCGTCAAAAAACTTCAGATAAAGTTCTTTCTTGGCAAACATTCTTTGTTCGCCGACTTAACATTTTTTCTCCATAGTATGCTCCCTAAAATTCTTGATGACCAAGTCTTTATCTTCAAAGCTAGAATACAACATCCTATTGAGAGCATAGCATTAGCAGAGTCCATGCCCAATTGAAGTTAGTTCACTGACTCAACAAATTTTCTCCATAGATGGACCTCCAACATTCTTGCTAATCTTCAGTCTATGTCTTCAAAGCTAGAACACATCTTTTGTATGATAGTTTCTTTGATCTCAGGCTAGAGGGCTACTACTTTTATCTTCTTTTCTTTCTTTCCTTCCTTTTTTCTTTTGATAAGAAGGGAACAAGAAGGGAACCACAATTGCCCACTATGAGACTTGAACTTCTGACCTCTTATCAGTGAGCCATCCACTTGGTTGTCCGTCCTTCCTTTTTTCATTTGAAGATCATTTTTCTTCTCTTTGTGAATGAATTCAAACAGATATTGATGAAGAGATTTTTCTGGCTTCCATGTGCAGCTTGCAGATGATGTTCTCATACATAATCAAGCTGCTGAAAAAGAACTACAACATTTTGAAAAGATTGACAGTTTGTTAATAGAGAAGCCTCAGATCTCTGTTAAAGAAGAACACGAAGAGGTTCTGCTTCCCACCTCTGCACCTAATTCTGAGCTTGTTCCTAATCAGGAAATCATTCAGACACTTGAGCAATCTGTGCTCAAGCCTTGTCTGGATTCAGAGTTTCATGTTCCTAAGACAAAAAGAAAACGTGGGGAGCGTAAAGCTGGTGCAGGCACTTGGAAAGCTGATAAAATCTCCAGGAAATGATCTACTGGTGAGTTGGAGCTTTCAATAGTCTCAAACACTGATTCATAGGTAGAATGGTCGTTTAATTGTTTACATTGACATGTATTTGGCTTGTTCTGTGCCGATCCATTTGACTTTTAGTTATTGCCTTCCAATTGCCGCCGTCGTAGTTAAAGCAGCATCAACATGACAGAAGAAGATTTACAGTTTGTAATGGATGATTCTTAGATTGGTTGGTGGAGAAAGAAGGTGCATAAAAAGGGAGGATAAAAGGATGTAATTATGAGAATTGAAAAGCACCTGGGGTTTGACCATGAAAGGCCTCTTCCTTTGGCGAGGGGCCAGAAACGATAGTTCGTGTCTAATTTAGTTATACATCGATTATCGTAATATTAAAATTTAGCTCCTAACAGTATAGTTTATATTGGTGTTATGTATGTCATTTGAAATGGTAGGGCTTTTTGGGATCGTCTGCCTTTAGAATGAAATTTGAGCTGCTAATTTGTATAGTTTATCCTGTTTTTGATTGCTGCAACTTTTTTTAATCAATCAGGTACTAGTAATATTTGAAGGGTTTTGGTAGCCCAGTAAATTTTGTTTTGCCTTTTCTTTTGTCTGATCATTTTTAGCCGAGAGTTTCAGTATCATCAGTTTTATTTATTAAACTCTCTCTTTTTTACGGATATTTCTTGGATCCTCGCAGCATTATTTGGCATAGTTGCAATATTCATGAGGGGATTGCTGCTGTGGCGAAGAAGTTCGAAGGGAACATTCCTCAAAACTGCACAAGCTCTAGAGTGGATCTATTAATCAGGGGGAGTCATAGAGGCCAATATAGGTAAAGTGTGCTGCTCTAACTTTGTCCTCTAGTCAATATAGCATGTAAATTTTTGATAAAGATCAGATTAATCTCATCTTTGTGACAAGACCAGATCTTGGTCATATCATTCCTCTTCAATTCATGAAGCTGTTAAATAGGGGGTTATGCTCTTTTCTGTTGTATTGCTTTATTTCTATTTTTGTTGCAAGGTCTCATTTCTCCTTTTCTTTTCTTTTTTTTTTTTTTTTTTTTTTTTTTTTTTTGGGTAGGACTCCTTTTCTTTTTTTAAATAAAGGTCTATGCGTTCATTTCCACCAAGGTAAAGGTTTGAGCCTCATTCAATACATAATAAATGTGAGGCCTCTTTTGTACTTGTTCCAAGTCATGGTGGATCTTGGTAGAATGATCAAAATTTGTTATGAATCCTGGTAGTTGTGTGGGTACATTGGGCTGATTATGCTCACCTAGATTTTATGGGTTTATTGTGACCCGCCTAGAATTTTGTTTTTTTTTTTTTTTTTTTTTTTTCATAAGTGATCTGCGTAGGTTGTATAGATATATTAGGACCGATTAGGTCTGTCCACTAAACTTTGTGTTAAAATCGCTTTATGAGTTAGTATAATAATCATTTTGTTAGCCACATTAATGACTCTTACAATATGTGCAAAAGTACCATGAAGCTATATTATCCATTGGATCTACATTCAATGGTTAAAAAAAATCATTATTAATGATTTTTTAAATCACCGTAGATAGTGACTTTTTCATCATTAGATTTAGATCTAATGGTTATTTTCAAAGCTACATTAATGACTCTTAAATGTGTGTACAAGTACTAAGAAGCTATATTGTTCATTGGATCTAAAATCAATGGTTAAAAATGAAAATCATCATTTAGAGTTTAAGGTCAATCACCAGGGTTTATAGGCAAATATTTGAGTTCTTAGCACATTTGTACAATATCACAATGCCATAAGAATAAAAGTGGAATAATGACTTGAAAAATAAATAAATGATAAAAATATGACTTTAGGAAAATATGTAACTTAGTAACTTGTTATGGATTGGGAAAGTATGCCCTATAGTATTTGGTTTCAGAAAAGAAAGATGCTAGGGTAAGGGCATCGTGGCCGAACACGGTGATTAGCCACCATAGTTGGGTGGCTTAGAATTTGACCAGATTAGAGTGAAGGTGAGGGCAGGCGGCTGCGACACTGGCAGTGATGGCAGTAACGGTGGCGGCAGTAACGGTGGTGGTGGAGGGCAGTGGGTGAGGGCAATGGGCGAGGCAGGTGGTGTGTGAAGTAAGCGTAATTTAGTCAAAAATATTGAAGTAGCGTGTCAGGTGTGTAAGGGCATTGAGTGTGTGTGTTTAACAACCCCGAAGAGTAAACAAGTATATAGCCTTTCATCAAAAAAAAAAAAAAAAAGTATATAGCCACAATTAAACTCAGACACTATTTGTACGTGAATCGAGACTTGAAATCAAATAAGTCTTAAAACTATAGGTGTCAAATATGCATACATACATAATCAAGATCCGGAATGTCAAGTGTGTACTAATTAGATTAATTTTATGGCCTGTTCAATATCAAAGCAATGATCATTGTTGACATGTCTCGACACAGAAAAGCAAATGCGTGAGGTGCTTCACTTCCAAATGAATCATAATTAATTAGCATAGAAGGAACATAATTAAAGTACTATGGTCTGATCACATCCCCACAAGGAAAAATGCTATGCAGATGCTTTGCTTGAGTTTGGGTGTGGTGATCCTCCAAATGGTCTCAACCTCTTATTCTTCCTCTTTTTCATAGCATTTGCAAACCAAATTGCAGATGATTTCGGTATCCTTTGCAGATCACCGCTCGTATAATTAGCATAGTTCAGTCCTAGCCGATTAGCATAACCGCCTTCCCACTCGAAGTTATCGATATACGACCAAATTAAAAAGCCTCGAACATCTGCGCCATCCCTGCATGTATAAAACAAGGTTTCAATAAAACAAGGTCGCAATATTGAATAGCACAGTTCTTCAAGGTCCAATTTATGTACACTAACAAAGATAATTAAGGTGAACAATTGTGGTAATAATTAATTACCTCATAGCTTGAAGGGTGTAGTGTAGAGAATCCTTGATGTATTGAACCCTCCCTTCATCTTGGAGGATTTCTTCAACTGGCTGTCCTCTATCCAAAGTCACATATCCTAGTAAACCATGCATGTATTGATGTATATAATTAGAAAATTAGTCTCACAAATTAATTATGATCATTTACTCTAGAAACACTTAAAAAGTACTAATCAAGCATGATACTTAATTAACATGAATCATGAAAGAACAAGACATATTATAGATTGTACTGTCTACAAATGTATAATTAACGTTGCTACATAGCTAAGCCTAATTTCTTACCAATCTCAGTGATATAAACTGGAGGGTTGCTGTACTTTTCTTGGATATAATTTAGCAAATACTTTAAGCCTCGAGGATAAGATCGCCAATAGGTCACGCCACCTTCCTGCAATTGGTTTAATGTTCGAACCAAATTAGTAAGCTTACACATAATTTTTGTTTTTGAGAGTTGGAGACAAGTTCCAGAAAGTTGCATTAATCACAAAGTTATGTACATTAAAGGGGTTGTATACCCTTCAAGCTGAAACAGTAAGCTTACACACACACACACACACACACACACACATATATATATATATATATATATATATATATATATATATATATATATATATATATATATCAATAACATAGTAAATTATGTTATATTTACATATCTTTTGAAGCTTGATTGCAAAATCCTAGATAATTTGAAATTCAATCCTTACCGAAGGTCCGATTGCAACGCCATCCTTAAAACCTGCACATTATGAGAATGCTTTTCATGATCAAGTCTTAATATATACTCACTCCTTCCAAAAATATAAGTCTTTTATCAAAAGTTCACTTCCAAAAAAACAAGTCGTTTTAAGAATTCGAGATAACATTTATACCTATTCTACCCTTAGTTTAACTAAGTATTTACACCTTTTTTTTGTGTAATTAAAGAGCTTGTTTCTTGTGCCAATGGGTAGAACTGTACTTCAAACCTTATTTAATGATACCTTAATATGCGTGTTTTTAGTCAAACGACTTATATTTTTGGATGGAGGGAGTAATTGGTTGCGCGGCTAACTGATAGCTAAATCAAGTTTGAGAAGCAAGAGCAGTACTTGTTGTGACGGCAAAGGTATCGGGCACTTCTGGGTTTTCAGGTTTTGTTCCATCTTTGGGATCACCTTCAGGAGGAAGGACAATGTCAGTTGAATTGTCTAACACATATAGTGTTACATAGTGGTTTATTCCAATGAAATCAAAAGATCCCATAATATCTTTTGATTCTTCTTCCGTTAATTTTGGTAATCGTTCTCTAACAATCTGTTTCACGGATAAAGGGTAGTCACCATAGAAAATCGGATCCAAGTATCTGTGATATAGAATGAAAATAGATAGTATTTCAGTAAATAAAATGTAGAGAATCAAAAAGCTAGTAAAACATGTACTAGAGAAAAAAATCTTGAGTTTTAAATGAAGAGCAATGTACATACAAGCCCAAAGTGTTGTCCAAAACTCTGTGAGTTGCTTCAACATCTTTGTCCTTTGGAGAGCAAGGAGTATACCAATCAGAGTGCACAGAAATTCCAATTGCACCCTTTTGCTTTCTCTGCAAAAAGTGAAAAATTAAACTCTGATTTAGTTTGCAAAACAAAGTACATTATATACTTGTTAGACTGTAGTCAAAACTATAAACACTAGTAATTTTGCTAATATTTCCCTCCTTAATTTATTGAGATATTGGTAAGGAATAGATTACTTTGTTGGTTGTCTTTGGAAGTAATTTTACCTGATATTTTGATCTGTAGATTTTAACGGCGCGCATGTGTGCTCGAAGTAAATTATGAGAAACAATGTAAGGCTCCCTCAAAGAATCCCCGGCAGGACATGTCGGAGGGGTGCATCTCCCTGGAGCATTTACGCCACTCGAATAGCCATGCGAGGCGAACATTGAAGGTTCGTTTATGGTCACCCACTTCTTCACTCTATCCCCGAATTCCTTGAAACAAAGCTCTGAGAACTCAGCATGATCATCCCTAAAATCAATAAGTACCGAGACTATTATATATAGGTATACCACAACATCGAAAGAACTGATGATTATATATGGGGTACTAATATTGTTTCACTGGGTATATATTGAAACATAATCAGTAGAAACAAAGCAAACATTGGAGATGAATTTTTGTTTAATTTTTTGTTTCTTATTAAGATCTTACAGAATTCTTTCACTTCTGAATCCTCCATATTCATCTTCAAGAACTTGCGGCACGTCCCAGTGAAAAAGGGTCACCATTGGTTCAATACCTATGATACAAATTAGAGTCAATAATGAACAAGAGTTATAATACAAAATGAGAGATCCGAGGCCTCGTTTGGTTTGTTTGGGCAACTTCGACGATAACTAATAACTATTGTTCTTCTAGGAAGTGTACGTTTTAGGAAGTCGATGTTGTAGGTCTTTAGTTCAACAATATTGTCCTTCCTATAAACTAGAAAGCTGGATATAAAAATTAATAAAGGATTTCGGAATGCTATTGTCCAATTCTTTTCCGGCCCCAACAAGTTGCATTTATTTGGTTCTTCTACAAGTACTATAATTCCCCTGTAGGGTGGGGTCTTCAAATTTTCTGGAAATGCAACAAATTTGCAAACTGAGCATCAATATCGCCCACTTCTTGAAAAATGCACTTCCTCGGGTTCCCCCTCCAAACTACCCCAACCAAGCAAAGCCTTAAAATGGATAAATTTGCGCAATATATAAGGTTATGTAAATTACCATTTTGAATCAACTCATTAATGAGATTGTTATAAAACTCAACGCCTTTTTGATTCACTTCACCGTTCCTTGTTGATCCACCTGCGTGTAGATTATAAGATATGACATATACTAGCTAGTAAAATTGAAAAGAACATCAAACGGAAATATATTGTTTCTCGTCATATTGTTTACCTATTTTCTTAGCTATCAATTAATAAAGTCTCCTTGTTATCAAAAAGACTCAGAACATAAAATGGAAAAAACTGTAAAAAGTTCATTATATATACATTCACATCATATATATACCTGGAAATATTCTTGGCCAAGATATTGAGAGCCTAAAAACGTCTGTTCCCATATTCTTCAGGATCTGAACATCTTCCTAAAGACAAAAAACAATTTAATATAAATTAATTTAAATATTGGTGAAGCTGATTAATTTTGTTTTGTTTAAAACTTTATGTACTTGGCCACGCACTAGTTCAAGAATCTTACGCCAAGCATCATATTGTTATTATTATTATTATTTTGGACAACGCTACACGTTGACTTAAATCAAGAGAGAGGCTACTAGCCTACTACACTTAAAAAAAAAAGGAAAACACACGTTTTCTGAAAAAAAAAAGAAGAAATATAAACATTAGAAAAGTAAGAAATATATTGTTATGATTTAGGAACAATATACAAAATGCATTTCCTTGCATAGTGAAACTTATCTTTTATGCCTTCAAAAAAAAAACTTATCTTTCGTAATTTGAAAAAAACACTTATCTTTTGTATATTTATTCAATTTTTTTAAGTGTTAGATTGTGACTCTATTTCCAAGTTAGTAGGGGAAACTATATTTAATTAATTCCATATGTATACGTGTTTGTGTATTGATTAACAGTCGCGCCAAGGGCACCACGCAATCCTTTCAGGGTACCCCCACCATTTTTAATTAAAATTAGCTCTATAACCAATTGACAAAAATGCCCTCATCCAACCCAAGAATTCACATGCCCATTCAAATGCCCTCTCAGGGCACCTCTCTTTTGAAAACTCAATTTTTTTACGAAGTCAAGTCGATCCATCATGGGCCAGACATCGCGTTTGTCGATCAAAGAGTGCGCACTAGTCCTTGTCAATCGCATTTGTCGATCCGTCGCCACCCGGAGATTTGATGAGTTTTAAGTGTTTTTAGAGTCTAATAGTCGAAGAAAATGAGTGAGAGGCGGAAGTCGCACACGACAAGTTAGTTTTTTTTTTTTTTCCATTTTCGAAGGTGAACCACGGACGCAAATTTATCGGTCACACAAGATCGAGACATGTTGTAGTGTCTCGGTACCCTATAATCGATAACTAACAAAATGTGTCAGTTATTACCAACTGAGTTTAATCTCAAACGTAGCTTTTTATTACACTTCAGTTGGAAGCAACCGAGACATAGCTTAATGTCTCGTAATAGGTCATCGAGACCAAAACCAATAGTCTCGCTGATACACAACCACATGGTCTAAGGGTCCTTCTCACTTAGTTATTAGTTGATATTAACCGACACTTACTCAATAGTATTGGCAATGTACGTTCGAGACCAAAAGACAGATCACGGCCCTGTGTGACCGAACACTACGAGATTGAAGTTAAACACATCGTCCGGCCATAAAAACAACAAATCTACATTAAACAGGCAAGAAAGTGAAGGGATTTAGTATATTGAGGCCTTGATGTCAAGATGGAAGGGAGAAAAGAAGGATTTCATTCGATTTGGTGGTGGGGCGCTCGCATTTCAAACAAAAGGGCATTTTGGTAAAAGTATCGGGGTGCCCTGATAAATTACTGGGGTGCCCTAAGAGGATTGTGGGGTGCCCTTAGCGCGACTCATTGATTAATTACCTTATTATGATGCGCTAAAAAATAATTACCTTATAGTGATGATACATATCGACTGCTACATCTCCTGTGTCACCATTTAAAATCTTGCCTAAATACAAATGAAGTCAACTTTAAAAGATTAATAGTAAATTAATCTTTATTTAAGAAATTATATAATTGAGTACTATAGTAATTAATGACACCTGGAATAGCACAGAAGGTGTCCCATATGCTTAACCCTCTTCCATCTTCATGAGCTGCTCCTTCCATCTGTTTATTAATTTTTATACATATTCATATATATTGGAGTAATTGTAATCCCATGCGCGACGATGGAAAGAAAGAAACAATGTCAAAGTATTTTAGTAAGATGGTAGAAGCATCACTTATCAAAAAATGGAAGGGCGTGAGTTTGACTCCAACTTAAGTAAAAAAAAGAAGTAATAATAATAACAAAGCCTCAATACCAAATTTCTTAGAGACTCATCTAAATGTTTCCACTTAAGCTTGATTTAACGCAATTGTATATATGCTTCCATAATCCACGATCGAAAAATTAAAAAAAAAGTAAAAATAATAATAATGATGATAAACTTACTTGATATGCAGAGGAGCTGAAACCAAACTGAAAGCCATCAGGAAATGACCTTCTATCAATTCCACTGCACTGGTTTGCAAGGTTTAAGAGAGCAAAACTCACCAACAAAATGATAAAATCTCTCTTACAACAGCCCATAATCTCTCTTTCTCTCCCTCTCTGAATTTAGTTTCAGAGGTGATATTTTTTAGCGGATAATGCTCATATAGAAATGCAGGGCGAGAGACTAAATATTTCTCTAGTTGAGATTCAAGTGGAATGCTTGAAAATAAACTCTATAAAGAACTTGAATTTAAAAATATAGCCAATTAAAAAGACCAAAATGACCTCAAGAGTCAAGATGAAGAAAGGGTCATGTACGGAGGGCGAGAATAAAAATTGTCTCATTATTAAAAGGTTTAAAATTAGTCTATTTTGAAACCTTCAGATTATTTCGCAACTTTAGAAAAACGTTTGGATTTCTTCCTATAAGTAGGGATGCAGGTGGGGAGAGTAGGTTTGGGGAATGCAATCCCCACCCCATCCTCACTTTTGATAGAGCGGGGATTCTCTGCTTAAAATTCTTCACCGGGAAATTTTTCACCACCATTCCCCATCCAGCGGGGATCCCACCCCACTATTTTTTGATATAATATCTAAAAAAAGATTAAATAAATTATAGATACAAAATTTAATCATTAAAATCTCTTTACGACTCTAAGTCATTTTTTCAAAGCTTTTGATTCTATACAAATACTTTAAATAATATTTCTACCAAAATAAAATAAAATAAAATAATATACTTACATTATTATATATAAATTTCAAGTTATATTAATTTTTTCTTGATAAACTTAGTTGTATTTGTTTAGATTTGATAAACTTAGTTACATTATCCCCGTGGGAAATCCTCATATTAAGGTGGGGCAGGGAATCTATCCCCACGGAGTGATGAGTAATATCGCCCCCTCCCCACCCTGCTTGGTGGGGGTGAAATCCCTCAATCCCCCGCCCTGTGGGGGATAGTTGACAAGGAATCCATGCCCCATCGGGGCAAATCACCACGGCGAATGAGGATTCCCCGCCCCACCTGCATCATTACCTATAAGTCTCTTAGATATAGTCATGTTTAACTTAGATAATTGAGATAAGAATGAAACTTTTCAATTAAAGGCTTTGGCGAAGCGTTTCTTTTCTAATAATTGTGAACTTTTTTCTAGCTTCTCCTTACTTTGGCTCGATTAATTTTGCGAGAATGAGTTTGGAGTCCCAACTCCACATGATTTGATAGAAATTAAACCAACATATTTGAAGTTGGATGTCAAGAATTCATAGAGAAGTTTTATATATGATGAGAAAATAAAGTCTCATTCATATATATATATGAGTTGCTACCATGGTGATTGTAGAAAATCACAATGAGTGGTGACTTTCATTTTCAACTTGTTGGATCAAAACCCAACAGTTGTCATTTGAAAAGAATAAACAAGGGCGGTGACTTGTTACAGGAGGTCATCTGTTAATCAATGCAACACTCATTTCCAATGTTTTAAATGAACTTAGGATTTGTACATAATACCAAAATAAGAAGCAAAAAAGTGAATTTATGATCTCTCCCTTGTGTACATCGACTATGGGCCGAAATCATCTCGAACAACTGTGGCAAGAAAAAGACCCTGGTTGAAGAGGCCATCATTCCAACGAAGCGTCTCCGCAACATGATAGCGGGCTTCTCCACCGACTTGATGAAGCCGATCCATAAGAGCCCAATAAGAGGCATCTATCTCAATCTCCAAGTGGAGGAGCATAAGTGCAGCTCAATGGACAAATCCGCCATCAAGATCAACTTCATTGATGGGCAAGTTTTGGTTCTAATGTTGTTGCTTTAAATTAGGGTTTTTGTGTGTTTTGTTGGATGTTTTATTGATTTAGGGTATGTGAGATTTGTTGGTTTGCACATTGTTGATTTGGGTGTTTTTTATTGTTTTGGGTTTGGAAGCTCTCTGTTTTTGATGGGTTTGAGAGATATGTTTGGTTCGAGTATGAATTTAATTACTACAGTTATAGAGTCGGAATGAGTGTAGCTTTAATTGTGTTTGCGTGCACAAGACTTATGTGTGATTGTTCCTTTTTATGGGTTTTTGCTAATTTCTTTATTAATGGGTTGTTTTTGTTTCATTTTTGACATCTTTTCATTTGTATAGGAGTTTGTTGGTAATTTCTTTACTTGATCTGATGAATCTATATATTTAAGTTCTGCAAAGGAGTTTTCAATAAAGAAAAAAAAATTTTAGCAGTGGTAGATGAAGAATAACAGAGGGCGTGGTGGTGTAGGGAAGATGATTGAGAATACAATGTGTAGTGGTGTGGTGGTCTCGAGAACATGATGTGAAGATGGACAATCTCGAGCTTTGGTCCAAGTATTGATGGGGCAGTTTTTATATGTTTTTTGGTTTTGACAGTAAAACACATTACTTCTTTAACTTTGTAAACAATTTTTTTTTCACAAAACTTTGTAAGTGATTGTAATAGGATAAGTATTTACATTTTTTAAAAGGAATAAGTATGTACATTAGCATAAGTAGGTAAATATGTAATACAACAACATAGCCTCAGTCCCAAATTAATTGGGGTCGGCTATATGGATCAAACTCTTCCATTGTGCCCGGTTTAATGCAATTGCTGGTGAGCTTCCCAAACCATTCAAATCCCTCATAATTAATGCATCCCAAGTTAACTTCGATTTACCCTTACTACTTCGAATTTTTTCAGTTTCTATTAAGTCAAGTTTTCTAGTGGAGGCAACTATAGGCCATCTTTGCAGGACTACCCCTACCTCATCGATCAAGTTTTATATGTAAATATGTAATAAATTTTGATTGAGTGGTTGTAGTATGGTGAGCGAGTGAGCAAATTATGTCGTATGAGTGAGCAAAATTCTTTTTATATGAAAGGCATTAAGATCATTTCGCGCAAGGTTAAAATCTAAATGTCCAAAAAAAATTATTGAGATACATTTAGCAAAAAGTGTGAGCCGTTCCCTTTTGCAAACAAGTATTTTTTTAGTCGCGCTATGTGCACCCCAGTCATCACTTAGGGCACCCCATTTTTTCCAATTGTAAGTGTAATGACTCATGTCTTCCAACAAAAATCCACAACAAAAACAAAATAAAAACACAACTTTGGGCACCCCACTACCCCATTTTGATGCGTGACTACCAGACTCCACCACCCTTGTGCTCCCA
This sequence comes from Stephania japonica, assembly GCA_039657345.1. Taxonomy (NCBI): domain Eukaryota; kingdom Viridiplantae; phylum Streptophyta; class Magnoliopsida; order Ranunculales; family Menispermaceae; genus Stephania; species Stephania japonica. The sequence continues at coordinate 44,080,216 of CM077559.1, forward strand.
ACCGATTCCGTCATTTTCGTTGACGGTCGGACACAACTTTGGGCACTCCACCACCCTATTTTGAGGTGGAAGCATGAGTTTTGGTGCGTTTTGACCTTTTATGTTTAAGATTTCCCGCATTTTGAAATGTACCACATACATGAAAGTGTTGGGACCGAGACATAAGGCAACCGAGACATCCTCTTATGTCTCGGTTTCGTTTCTAACCGAACCCATTGTGAAATGGGTTACTTGTTCGATTGGTTACCAGGTACCGAGACATAAGAGGATGTCTCGGTTATCAACAACCGGGACATCCTCTGATGTCTCAGTCTCGTTGATAACCGAACCCATTATGAAATAAGTTACTTGTTCAATCGGTTACTGGGTATCGAGATGTACTATAAAGTCTCGTTCATGAACTTCCGAGACTTACTCAATAGTCTCGGTCATGTGTGGCCGAACATTACGGGATTGTGGTTGAACTCAGTGATGGGTACATTCCCATGAAAGACAACAACACGAGATAAAGGAACAACAAACTCAACGAAAAACACCATCGCTATACGATTCAACATCAACCATCTATCACAAGTCATCATTCAAACCCTCACTTTGCAAACACTCACCTGATCCTAAAAAATTACAAATCGAGGGGTAAACGAGCAAGAAAATTAGGAGATTTGGTAGATTGAGCCGTCAATTTGTGATGGGAAAGGAGTACGAAAGAAGATTTGATGGTGGGGTGCCTTACAGTGATAAATAAGGGCATTTACGTCCAACGGTGCCCTTGCAAATGGGGGTGCCCTGAGTGATGACTGGAGTGCACATAGCGCGACTCTTTTTTTTAGGCATATCCCAAAAACCACATTTCACATTTACAGTGATGACTGGGGTGCCCTGAGTGATGACTGGGATGCACTCCCAAAAACTACATTTCACATTTACAGTCCCAACCTTCACTCACAGACCCAATCGATCTCGACCGTTCAATCTCATCACAAACGTAATCGCAGATCCAAAACCACAAATCCCAACACCACCAACAAAAAAAGCCCTAATTGCAACAAATCCTCTGAAATTTGTCTCGAGATATGCGTCCAACGAGCCGGAAAAGGGTGCCAACGTCCTCGTCGAAGGTATATCAATCAAAATCCCAATTGTTGCGATAACAGGGCAGGTGCCACAGAGAATGATTGGGGCCGACACATTCCAGGAGATGTCGATTGTGGAGGTAACTAGGTCGATTACTAAGCACAATTACCTTGTACTTGATGTTGATGAAATTCCTAGAATTGTTAGGGAAACGCATTTCTTAGCGTCGTCCGGGCGCCCAGGCTCGATTTTGATTGATATACCTTCGATGAGGATGTTGGCACCCTTTCACGGCTCGTCGGACACATATCTCGAGACAAATTTCAGAGAAACTGCTGCAATTGGGCCTTTTTTTGTTGGTGGTGTTGGGATTTGGGGTTTTGGATATGCGATTGCGTTTATGATGAGATTGAACGGTCGAGATCGGTTAGGTCTGCGAGTGAAGGTTGGGACTATGAATGTGGAATATGGTTTTGGGAAGTGAAAGGAGGGTTTGACAATGAAGAGATTCGGAGTTGCGGACGCCATTGTTGGTGGTTTTGAGAGTTCTCTCTTATAACCCAAACCCAACATAAAACGAGAAATAAGTAAACAAACATACGAGTCAAGTGTTGGTAATCGATCACAGGAAGTCCTCAAGCTTGTCCTTCCCCTTGCTCATACTATAGTCTGCACTCCATCATCACAACAAAACAAATGACGAGTCCAGAGTGAGTAATCCCAAGGCGTTTCGTTGGAATGATGGCCTCTTCAACTAGGGTCTTTTTCTTGATTAGGCTGTTCAAGATGATTTCGGCCCATAGTCGATGTACAGAAGGGAGAGATCATAAATTCACTTTTTTGCTTCTTATTTTGGTATTATATAAATATCCTAAGTTTATTTAAAACATTGAAAATGAGAGTTGCATTAATTAACAGATGACCTCCTGTAGCAAGTCACTGCCCTTATTTATTCTTTTCAGATGACAACCATTGAATTTGATCCTGCCCTTATTTATTCTTTTCAGATGACAACCATTGAATTTGATCCAACGGTTGAAAATGAAAGTCACCACCCATGGTGGTAGCAACTCCTTTTGTATATATATAAATTGTGTAGAATGAGCTTATAATTGTAATTCTTGGTGAAATATAATTGATTGCCTCTCCAGAAGCAGCACACTACATGTCAAGTATCCATATGACAATGTAATTAAGAACTCCATTTCAGATAGAGTCGTCGAAGAAAACAGATGGGAATGGTGGGATCTATTAGTTGAGCCTACTCCATGAATCGTCTTCGAGTCCATTTGAGGCAGTTAACATGTCACATGAACATGTCCTCAACTACTAGAAATTAAACTATTCATGATTCTGATTGGAGTTGACCTTTGAAGCATAAACAAGTACAACAGCAAGTGATGCAAGAAGGTTATGATATATACCAAGCCACGATGATACAGCAGTTCTGCATACATTGAAATTGTCGTCGAAATATGTGGTTCCCTTCTATATATACATAAGACGTAGCTCTTTGAGTTTATTAAAGTTTTTAATTAAGTATACTAATTAATGAGATTATGAATATAAGGTGACTGCTAATGAGATGATCAGTGCAATGTGTATATATATATAAGATTAGGAAAAGAATATTCACTTTGCATTACTACAATTTTTAAAATAATGTATACATACTACATAGACAAATCTCTCACAAATTTTTCGGCATAATCATCAAAGCTGAGGCTTACACCACTCGACACGAAATTAACCATATCAATTCTGGTTAAATGAACTCAAACATCACACTACTGCTACATATATATTTTGAAGCACGTTCCTATTTACATCTACAAGAATTTTCTTTGGTACAAAACAAGAAATGCAGGACTTGGGAAGTATATATATGTATATATATATCTTGGTGTTCGACGAAAGAAACCCAAGTCTTCGGTTAAGCTTTTCGACTTATCTCTGTTGGAAGTTCAATGCCTTGATGCAGTAGGCATATAAGAATGCGAAGAAGGCAGCGAATCCAACCAAAACTCCTGCAACAGGTCCGATGAAACTCCTTTTAAATCCAAACTGTTGCTCCACATAATCTTTTATCATCATCTTGCCTCCACTAGGCACTTCGATCAGGTCTTCCAAGTCGCCGTATTGAGTTATGATAAGGCCATAAACAGTCCATGCAACTGGGCAGATCCAGTAGTACCACACCCACCACTTGGGAATTCTCTGCAAATCACAAGAAGTATATATATGATGATAAGTTATTTGAAAATAGGAAAGATTGATGTTTAATGAAGCAAGTTTTGCTATCTATGGAATCAGAGAGTGAACTTACTGGTCTGGGAATGAAGAAGCCCGAGAACAGGTTGAATAGTGAGTAGAAAGCAGCGGCAAAGATGGATGCGACTTGGTGGTTTGGTGTGATTGAGACGGTCATCATTCCGTAGTAAGTGAAGTACAAGAATGAGAAGAAGCTAATGAAGAAGAACCAGAAGAACTTCTCGACCGACCATTGGAAGCTCACCATGGCATACACTATAAGGGTGTAGTATGTGGTTTGAATGAAGACATACGGTATTTCGGTAATCACCTGCATTACATCCAAAAAGCGAAAAAGAAAATTAGATACCAAGTCTTTGCAAACTTCACTTTCACAAGTATCAAATATGTATGATCAACCGATGAACTATATGCATCATGTATCTTTAATGTTTCATAGTGAAAACTAGCTTCAAATCAGCTTAATTAATTACCTGTGCAATGGCATATGGCAATGCAGAGTACATTCCAGCAGCTTTTTCTCGATAAAACACTGTTCGTTCAACGGCTACAATAGGCTGCACAGTTGAGCAATTGTTGATACCGACAAACAAGACAGCGGCATACATGGCACCAATAATGACGGTGAGATCGTTTGAATTTTCCCTGGATTTACAAGGAAATATATGTTAGCTTAACTACTTTAAGCTTGAACTGAACTAAAAGTACATGGAAGCTTAATCAATAGAAAGAAGGGGAGTTGAATTTAACCTCTTAGTGCCTATTCTCCAAAAGATTGTCCCGAGCATGAGAGCAGCGGCCAAAGTGAAGAAATATCGAACAAGGTTATAATCAGGACTTCTCCAATATGTTATCCATTGCTTCCAAACACAAGATTTGAACTGCCCCCATGTTGATTGAGAATATTGAGTAGGGAAGTAGAGATCTTTGGCTCCCGGAGGAGGCGTGCTTAGTTCTTTAACGAGCATCTTATTTCTCCTGTTTATGAGCACAATAAAAGTTAATTTAAGAGATTATAACAAGTCTTATTTTCATGATTTGGAACTGCAGGTGTGACTTACTGATGCAAAGACGAAGACTTATAGTGCTCGGCAAAATCTATTCCAAGACGAATTTCTGCCGAGATGGAACTCACTTCAAGCATCCATGTAGCAGGGTTGTATTTGTCTTTGATCTTTGGAGTGCCAGGAATGGCCTATAAAAGTAAAACAGGTTTATGTTTTTAGTATGCTTTCATTTACTTCTAGAGGAGCCACTGCAGCCTAGAAGGATTTAGGAAAGATAAATAGGGAAGGCGCGTATGTTTATACCTCAAAGTATTCGATAACTTTGTGAGAGTGTCGTCCTAAAGGTCCCGAGTAGATCACTTGTCCTCCTCTTTTCATTAATAGCAACTGTTTCATAAAATTGTATCAACATCTGTATGTAATTCTATCATCACAACAAAGACATAGATGGAATGACGTGGGATTAATTATATAAATTGTTTACCTCATCAAAAGCTTCAAAGATATCAATGCTAGGCTGATGGATTGTGCAGACAACAGTTCTTCCAGTGTCGACCGTGTTCCTCACTGTCCTCATAACAATTGCAGCGGCCCTTGCATCAAGGCCTGAGGTTGGCTCATCCATGAAAATGATTGAAGGGTTTGCGACGAGCTCAACTGCAATTGTCAACCTCTTCCTCTGCTCTGTCGAAAGCCCTGTAATTCCTGGAAGTCCTACTATAGCATCCTTGAGGTTGTCAAGCTCGACTAAATCCATAACTTCATCCACAAATTTCTGAAAAAATAGTTTAAAAATTCACGAGTTAGAACGGTAAAAATTCGACATCAAATGAGTTATATAGAAGGTAATGAGTGATCAAGAAAGTGGCATTCTTACCAGCTTTTCTGCCTTGCCGACTTCTTTGGGGAGACGGAGGAAGGCAGAGTAGATCAACGATTCCTTGACGGTAACTTGTGGAGAATGGATATCGTTCTGTTCACAATAACCAGAAATTCTAGCAAATGTCTCTTGGACTTTGGGGAACCCGGAGATTCTAATATCTCCTTCGATGTATCCCCCAGTTTTTCTCCCAGCGAGAACATCCATGAGAGTTGTCTTTCCCGCTCCGCTGACTCCCATCAGCGCAGTCAAGACGCCAGGCCTAAATGTACCAGTCACTTCCCTCAACAATTGAAGCCTATCTTCGGTTACTCCTTGAGCTTTCATTTCCTGCAGAATTCGACAGTGTTTAAGAATCAAGATCACCCAAATACTATTAAAAACAAAATTCAAGTCCGGATTAAGATTGTTACCGCGGGCATATCAACGAAGTAGTTTACATCATCAAACGACATTGCCAAAGGAGTAAAAGGAAGAACCATTCCTCTCCTAGGAGCAACACCAGCAGCGGACTCAAGGGCCGAATCACCATTCCTGCTAATCCCGCTAGGATTTGTTCGACTTCCCATTCTTCGGATCTCCATCTCTCCTGAAAATTCAAAATCCATGTAAGGAACTCCATTAGTAATTCTTCATTTTGTAATTTATAACCATAGCTGTATACATTGTAAGCAATGAAGAAAAAACTTCATTAATAAGTTATATTCAATCAAGAATTACTTGTATTGTTGGCATCAGCTGATGATAATGATCTCGAAACTTGCAGCCTTGGTTCTTCCTTAAATTCATCATGCTTGTCTTCCATCTCCTCGGCATCCTCTTCAGATAAAATTGCTTGCTTCTTTCCAAGAGCTGTTGGGAAATCCAAATAGTATTTATATCAACAATGTTGTACACTTAAAATCAAATACAATGACCTCTATCTCTAGTGAATGTAGTGATGAATGATGAGAAAAACATTTTAAGAACCAAACACTTACGGCTTAAGTACATAAGCGCGAATGTGAAGAGGACATTGAAAAGTATGATATAACCAATAAGAGCACCAACACCAATCCAAAACCAGTTGCTCTTTGCAGGGACATCGAAGCTGTTCAGCACTGCGATTCCCAACTTCTGGCCGTTTGGTAACTGCAAATCAAAAAAAAGTCTCACCATTAGGAATCACGGCTATAGGAAGAACCATAAGATCTTTCATTTATGTTTCGAGAAAATTCATAAGAATCATACATGTTTTACTAACAAATGACAACTATGTATGCCATACCGTTTTTCGCATCCACCTCGGTGCAAGCATTTCGTTGGTAGCAATAGCATTGAAGCCATAAGTAAGAGGAGAAAGCCAGTACCCCCAAATCCACCAGTTAGGAATCTCACCTGTTCAACAATGCCAAACAAATCTCAAAATTACATCAACCTAATTAATCTCTCACTTTATAATGTATATGTTACTCTAATATTTAAAATCATAGCGATTTGATTATATGTAACTAATGCTTACGTTTTGGAAGAATGAAACCACCAAGCATGAACACAATGAGAAGCATGAGAGAGCCTCCAGTGTTGGCAATGATCATTGTCCTACACAATGCTGCAGTCACCCTAAATAGCCCACAAGCCATTTGCTGGATCAAAAAGATGATGAGGAACTGCTTGAAAAACCTGCACAAAGAAGCACCAATTAAGCAACATTAGTTGTATCAACTAAAAAAAAATCAGTTACAATCTTTAGTTAGTAATTACTCCCTCCAGTCAATAATATATGTTGTTCTAGCAAAAACCCCTTCTTCAAAATTGTAAGTCGTTTTTAGAATTCAATAATATATTTATTGCTTTTTTTTACCCATTTTACCTTTATGCAATCTAAACATTTATGATTCTTCAATTCTTCCATTCATTTAATGTCAAATGACATATATGCAAATTACACTCGTAATTAAAGCTCTCTTAATCCTTGTACCTTTACGTTAAATGACTTACATTTTTGACGGGACAAAGTAAATGTCATTTTTTTGTTTGACATTTTGTTTTAGAATAAATCATCTTAACATAAAAATGCATATATTATAATCATTCGAATTGAGTTGAGTGGATGAAACTAATTAAAATGCCCCTTAATTAAGTTCACTGGTACTCAATTGAGAATGTAGCAACATTAGTCACTAGGGCACTTGACTAAATCTCATGAGATTAATTAGACTAGCTCAATATGTAGGGACTTGAAAAAAGATTTAGACGCTCACGATTAAAAAAAGAAAAAAAGAAAAAAAGAAAAAAAATGTGCTTATCCTAAAATGTAGTTAAATTTCATACCTGCTTGCTTCAGGGGCAAAGCCAATAGTGTAATAAGTGACCAAAACCCAAACGAGAGCCTCAACCATGGATATGGGCAGCCTCAACAGAAAATTGGGGAGCGTGAAAGTCCAGGTCGGATAAAACAACATATCTCGATGTTTGTAAAACACGGGCAGCCGTGCGATCGTCAAAGCCAGCTCAGCAAACCCGTTGAACATGTTCATGATCATAGCGAAAAGCAGGGCTCCTATGTACGTGGCACCATCTCCGACGTTCCTTTCGTGCATCTTAGTCCGTAAAAACACCGTTGACACAATCAGAGCAACTATGATGATCTGGACGGTCTTGAACACGTACACGAAGGAGTTGCGCTTGATCAGAAGGATCTCCTTGTCCCAGTTAGTTTTTAGTAGGTCCATTGTTGATACGCCGTACTTGTTGAACACCAACGCGGCTTGGTGGCTCAGGCTTTTATTGAATGGGACCGAGAGCTCGTTTTCTAGCCGCAGCCCCACGTGGAAGCGTTTGAAGCGGTTTGCGAATTCTGTTACTGAGATGTAACGGTAGGGCTTGGACTTGTCTGCCCAATATTGCTCTTGGTCTTTCTTTGAAGTCACCTGGATACATTGAACCATATGTACAATTTCACACAAATGGCATAAATTTATAATACAAACTATAGTAGTATTTCATTGTCTAATTTATGGATTTAAGAATGACAAGTCATCTATCTACTAGATATAGGTAAATCAAGTAGTAAAAAGGTAGTTTTACTATAGTAGAATTGTGAGAAATTTAAACTTTTTTTTTATCTGCTACAGATTAGATATTATAAATAGAAAGTAAATTTTAAAGCATATTTAGCTCATCATAAAATTTTAATTTTCTTGTAATAATTAAAATTAAGGTTTACGATTTAGGGTTTAAAATGTCATACCTCTTGTAAAAAATCAGCGGTGCCCTTACGTTCAGGGCATCTGAAGCCACAACTTTCAAAGAACTCAACAACGTGCTCGCGGGGGCCTTGGTATATGATCTGACCTTCGGAGAGGAGGAAAATGTCGTCAAAGAGGTCGAAAGTCTCGGGGGCTGGTTGGAGCAGTGACATAAAAATTGTTGCCTCAGTTAGGTGCACAATTTGTTGCAAGCATTTCACTATCTGAAATGTGGTTGAACTGTCCAACCCAGTAGATATCTCGTCCATGAACAATGTCTTCGTTGGTCCAACAATCATCTCCCCTGAGAATTAATCGACATTAAAATTTTGTTAATTTACACATTAATTTAAATAGTGTTAAGTAATATTAATTATTTTTACTATAAAGAAAAATTAGTTCTAATTAATATAACTCTTTATTTGTATGCATTTGCAGATTCAATATGGCTTGGTCAAAGGGGTCAATCCCTTGACCCTTTCAATTTCATTCATATACTATATAGATAAAAACAACATATATGATGTAAGAGCAAACAAAAGAAAAAGTGAGAACAATTAATACAAACCAGTAGTGACACGCTTCCTCTGTCCACCAGAGATTCCACGGCGCATCTCATCACCAACAACTGTATCTCTACAAATATCTAGCCCAAGAAGCTGCAGTAATTCATTTAAGAAGGAAAAAACAAGTAAGTACATGAATAAATTAAAAAAAAAAATTGATGAATTATTAGTACATGAATAAATTAAAAAAAAAATTGATGAATTATTGAGGGGGGGGTTCACCAACCAATACACATAAAGGCAATTGGGAAGGGTGCCCACCTATCCCATTTATTAATTCATTTATTGACCAATTAAAAAACATCTGAGTAAAAAATGTATTAATCTCAATGGGTTCACTTTTTTTTTACTTCATGTCAATGGGATCATTTTATTTGAGAAGAGTAGTTGGTAGAATGTGAACATGACTCGAGTCACCAAAAAAGTAAGTGTTTTATTGGGCAAGTCTTTCGAAACCTACCACCCCTTATAAGCCTACAAATGGTGACTTTGAAATTGTACATGAATTGAATTGAGAATTTGACTAATTTACCTTCAGTGTGTAATCTGTTATGAGGCTGCTTTCCATCCCTTCCATAGCTGTGGCCTGGAGAAATTTAAAACATATTATCATAAGTAAATAAAATAGAAAGAATTTAATTTAATATAGAGGTCTTTTTTATTAGTTTGTGAGGTTTTAATTACAGTAATTAACTACCTTCATGAAGAGGTCCACTTCTGATTCTGGAAATATCCCTGCTGCCTTTTCCCTCCTTGCAAGCTCAGTAAGAAGTTCTGGCATATAAAATAGTTTAATGTTAATTTTATCAAAATTAAAAATATTTATATAAAAATGTCTTTTTAATAAATATTCATGGAAAGAGGTACTTAATTAAGAATAATAAATTATTGTATTATTTACCATATTTGGAGCCAACTCCTTGAAACCTTGCTGAGAAGTCTAATGTTTCTTTAACAGTGAGCTCTCCGATATGAACATCGTTTTGACTAATGTAAGACGAGGTTTTTACCGGCGCAAATTCATTTAGTTTATACCCATTATATGTTATCTCTCCTTTCACCTGGTCAAAATTTAACAAATTCCAAATTAGAAATTTGTATACAATTAAATTAATGTATGTATAATATATAATTAATTGACCCAATTAATTTGACCAACCTCCAAGCTTGGATCCAGCTTTCCTGCCAATGCCAGCAACAATGTTGTCTTTCCTGATGAAGGAGGCCCCAAGAGAAGTGCCATCCTGAATTTAATAATAAAAAATTAAAATATTTGAATGATGTATATACAATCAAATAATTGAATTGGTCAAACAAATCTCAATATATCGATTAATATATTATATGTATTATTATATATATACCTTGAAGGTTTGATGATTCCAGAAGCATCTTTGAGTATTGTAAGCTTGGTTGTCTTAGACAATTTAATTCCAATCAAACCTAGAGCTGATTCTGCAATGTTTCTTGCAGTGTTTAGAAGCGTAGGGAGAGCCCTTGTGCCAATATATGAATCTGCTTCAACTCTCAAGTGTTGAAACCTAACTTCTACTGTTGGAAGCTTAATCCCAACCCTGCAAAAAAAAAAAAAAAAAAAAAAGGTTGAGAAAAAAAATTAACAAATTGGTTTAATTTCATTATACATGAGGGCATAAATTAAATAGTCAATAATTCAAACAGTTATTCTTACTGCATCATGACATCACATCTAATGTCATATTATTGAATAGTACTGTATGAGATGTTTATTCAAATTGTTATTTGCTGGCCATTTGTTGCATACATGTTTTTTTTTTTTTTTTTCTTTGCAAACATGTGACATGTTGATTATGAGGTCATGAGAGCCTTATATTAATAATCTTTATCAAGATGGCAATTTCTGATTGGCTTAAATTATTCTGTAGTTGACAAATCATCAACAGTTACGGGCTTTAAATGATGAGAATATTAGAACACGCAATTAATTAAACACCATTGCAAAGCCCAAATTGAGAAAATCTTTGAAAGGTTAGTTTTGACATAATGACATATCAAGCCATATTTCTTTGTAGCTTTCGTCTTCTCATAGTGGTTGAGAAAGCAAAGTGCGTATGCAAGTGGTTTAGATCATGATCCATTTCATGAGTTATAATTATTAAAAATAGACAAGTTGATGTATATATATAATTAATAACAACGAGTCCATTATTCATGCAAGCAAAAGCTGTTCACGTTCATTGATTTTTTATTTTATCGATATTCAACTAAATAATGAAAACAAAAACTAAGCCACCATGTTCTTGTTGATTAAGTTCAAGCATGTAGGGGCCACACGTTCTCATCCATTTGCCCTTCATTCTCCAGGCACAAACACATACCAAGACATACAAAGGGCAGACGATGAGTGCGTGTCACATCACCTATGTGTCCTACTTAGCTAAGCACACTAGCATGTCCCATACAATATAAATATATACTATGTGATTGAAAAATAAATAAATAAATGAACCTTCTTGGATGCACTGTCTCTCTTTCCTCGAAAGATGAAAATTAAATAATATTGAAAATAATAAATAGACTAAAATATCAAACAGTTTGTTCAAAAACAAAGAAAATTTCACCAAAAAAAAAAAAAAAAAGAAAATTAAAAGTATCAAACAGTTAATGTACCCTTCATTTAGTTACATGTGCCTTAGAAATGAAGAGATTTATTATAATGGTAGAGGTTGCTTGGAAATGAAGAGATTTATTATGGTGGTTAAGATTCGATTTTTTTAAAACAAAAAAGAGTTGGATTTGAATTTGAACTTGAAATGAAATGGAAATCTTAACGAAAAGCAATTCAATTAAGAAAATCAACGTACTTGTCAACTCTGTTTCTGAACTTTCTCAAGAAGATCTCATTGTCTTCCTCAGCAACCTTGAATATCCTCTCAATGAAAGCCTGTCGATCGTTCACATCCAGCTTTCGAACATCGACTTCCTTGTGAACAAACCCTTTATTGGTCTGATTATTCTCTTCATTATCATCTAGAAAAGATTTCATGATACCAGTTCTCAAACGGTCATAAGTGGGCAGTTTCTCTAGAGCCGCCCATTTCAGAGCTTCTTCGTCATCATCACCGCTGCGACTCCGTCGCGAGGACCTCATGAACACTTCCTCCATCCCCCAATTGCTCCGGCTCACACTCCTACTTATACTCCGGCTCAACCCCTCCATCCCTCTCTTATATATATATATATATACTCAACCCCTACCAGTATATATATATATATATGAAGTATCACTACAAGAAAATTTATATCTTTGAACACGCGGGTGAAAAGAAAGAAAGAAAGAAAGAAAGAATTGCCGTCGATGAAACAATGAATTGAAAGAATTGTTTGATCTCAAAACTACTGATCTTTTATTTTTAGTTTTTTTTCTTCTCTATCTCTCTCTTTGTGGGAGGTGAGATTTGAGAGAAATGAAATGATCAGAGATGAGAGAGTCGTAATGGAGGAGAGGTTTTATATATATTAGGTGGGAATAGTGTGGTCAAATAATTGGGAGGCCGGCGCACTTGACTGGTACGGCCAACTCTTCTGGTTTTGGTGACGTGGAGGAGTGTGGGCCCACAGCCTCAACTGTCTTAACATTTCCCCACGCTTACATGTGAAATGTTATTTTATTATTATTTTTTTTGAAGTTGCAGAGGGGATCCGCGGTGCTTCCTTGCTTTCAAAGCTTCGGAGAGAACATGGACTGAGAGGTCAATCTTGTATTTTAGGTCAATATATTCAGCGTAAAGGGATTGTGCACGGCCTGAGTTGACTCACCTAGTCGACACAGTGAGTCGAATTTAGCTAGTAACACTGGTACTTTTTCGAGGAGTTACACTATGTGCACCCCGGTATCCTACTTTGTGAAGTAACGTATCCTATTACCTAAAATATATGTTAAAGTGGTCTCAGTCATGTCTTTTCAAGACTCGTATTACAGTGTCGGTCTATACCATCCGATACTCAAATATGGTAGTCAAACACTTAACACAATGGGTGACCATCGAAATTATACAAGTGGTATCGGTGGCATTATGTAAAGACATGTGTGTATGTCTCGGTCAAAACCAACTGACACAACAACATATGTCTCGGTCCTATGTATCCAAGACCATGGGATCAGTCATTTCCCACCGAAACCTGACATATAATGTCAGTTAATGTAGTCTCGCACTATGGGTACTTCACCAATTGCTCAAGGCACCCCGGTAAGCACCCCACCGATTACTCTGGGCATCATGAGGAAAATGTGTCATTTTCTTTTAGAACCAACATAAATAAAAAAGTCGGGGGTGCTCTGAGAGGATACCGGGGTGCACATAGCGCGACTTTTTTCGAGATTCGTCCATATGAAGCATAAATGCTCATGCATATCGCATTTTGGGACACCCGGAACACCTATTATTTGGTGTCCATTGATTTTCACATCGATGTTTGTGCACACTCACAAATTGATGTGTATTGAATAGACACTACAACCAAGTGTTTCATTATGGGTGTCCCAAAAAGATCACTCTTAAAGGTCACTCAAGAGGGGAGTGAATTGGGTTATAAAGTAATTATTGCCTTTTTAAATATAATTCAATAATCAAGATGCTATATGCTCACCAGAACGCAAATATGGATGCTATGCAAGTGAATGGGGTAGAAGATATGGAAATGAGACACAATATATAGTGGTTCAATCTAATCGATCTACATCTACTACCTAACCTCCCCGGTTAAGATTTTTAACCCCCACTTATATTACCAATTAGTGTTACACTTTAAGCTAACTAGCCTAGTGAATGTCTAGCCTCAACTAGATCTTTTACAAGATATCTTATCGCAATAAGGTCTTATACAACCACCTAGCCGCAACTAAGATTTTCCCACCTAGACTCACCTAGGATTTTTCCTTTACCTGGCCTCAACTAGAGTTTATGTCTAGCTTCAATTAGGTCTTCTCGTTTGACTTAAATCTTACTAAGTCTTACAATCAAAGTTTGATGAATATAATAAAATACACTTTACAAAGTAAAGCGGCACCAAGTTCAAATACAAGCAAGCCTCCTAGAGCCTAACCACTTTAATGCATGCACGTATGAAAACAAATGAGAAATGCAAATATATCACTGATTTTTTGCAAAACTCAAGTATAAAATCGTTTCAAACAAATCGATTAGAACAAATCCGGTTTCAAATCCAAAGAACATGAAGTTTGATAAAAATCAAGTTTAAGTGCAAACTCTTGTCTAAATCAGTCATAGGGTTTAGTAAATCAAGTTTAAGTGCAAAACCCAAAAGAAACATGTTCAACAACACAACAAGTGATTTCCCAAGTCAAGCACACAAGATATATAATTTAAGCATAAAAAGCTAGAGAATAGAACTTTCTTACAACCCCAAGAAGATGACTTGAAAATCAGTTTTAGAGAGGTTGGAGTGCACCTTAGAAGGCCTCAAGAATGCTGGTTTTAAGATTGATTCAACAACCTCAAAATATTCCTTGTGTTATTCACAAAACTCCAAGTTCCTCTTGTTGAAAACTTTGAGCACTTGTGTTTTTCTTTCTTCTCAAAACAAATCTTTTGTCCTTGGTTGTTTGAAAGTATTCTATATTCTTATATATTAGTTTATGACCATTCTAGGGATCCAAGGGCTGAGATTTCATCAAAAATTCAAATTAAAGTGTGATTTTTAGCTTTATAAAAAAGCTGTCAGGAAATGAATTAGCGCGCTAATTTTCTGACCTAGCGTCCTAATTCTGCATTTAGCTTGCTAATAAAAATATTAGCGCGCTAATTGTCAGGGGCCTCAAAATAAATATTTTTGGCCATATAGTTAGCGACCCTTTATCGCATCCGGGACCATATCAAACCTTATATAACATGTCATACATGTTTGTTATGGGTCATATAGCCTATTTGGGTGATCTAAATATTTTCACAAGTCCTGAAAATGGAAAATCCCCGTTTCATGACATACAAGGGGCTTTTCTGCAAATATGCAGTTTTCTTTTCAAAAACAAGTTTTTCTTTTTCGAAAACTTCCACAATGATTTTTAAAGTACGATATGAACATAAACACATATTTTTACATTGTTTAAACTTATATCGAGTTATGTGTTAAGTTTCACTTAAAACTTTAAGTAATCACTTGACATTTGAAAATCCATTTGAAAAGCTCAATGTGCATGAACTAATGCAATAGGCTTGCGTAAATGAACTTGTATACCTTACATCAATGTTACAACTCGTGGTTCGATCTTTCATTTTCTTTTCCTTATGTTTGCCGAATCTTGAACTTGTATGACTTGAATACTTGAATATTTGAGATTGTGATGTTTTGCAACGTTTGACGAAACTGAAATACACTTGATAAACTTATTAGTATATTTTCACCTTGTTTGTTTCCATCAAAATCTCGGTCGGAGTTAGAGTGATTAAGCACTTAGTCCAACAACTCTAGCATTGTCCGTACGTGTATATAATAAGCTACAAGGTTGTGAACTTTTTAGTTTGGTATATAGGGTATTATAAACATATTTTAAAATCTTTTTAGAATTGCCCCCAAGGGGTGCATGTGGTGTGGTAACAAAAAAAAGAGCACTTTAACTCTAACTGAAGCAGAGGTCCCGAGTTCAATTATTGACAATAAAATTATATTTTTTTGGTTTCTCTCGGTTTATAGGGTTAGGGCACCCGACTAACTCTTATGGGATTAATCGAATCAAAGTAAGGAGGGGCTAAAAAAGGTTTGAACACCCATAATTATAAAAAAAAAATCTCCTAGAATTTATTTTCTTTAGAAACAAACTTACAACATCTTTAATGGATGCAAGAATAATTAGGGAAAGAAGGATCCAATGGTTAACGGCAGTTGGTACATATCTAATGATGACTTTTCAATACAAAACATCTGTTTGGACTTTTAGAGTCTGAAATCATAGGGGTTTTTGTGAAATTCTTACAAATATAAAATGAGTTTTGTAAGTAATTATTTCAAAATCATTTATTGCTTGTAGATGATTTTTAATATTCCAATTAGCTAGAAAATTTGGCCAAATAAAAATTAAAAAGTTCCAAAATATAAAAGTACACATAAAATAGGTTGGGATACATTTGAAACAATTAATTTAGATTATTTTAAAGGCAAAACCCATCTTTTGGTCCCTGAACTTTCAACAATTTTTGTTTTTGGTCCCTCAACTTTGAAAACAACACATTTGGTCCCTCAACTTTTAATGTAGTAGACATTTAGTCCTTCCGTTAATTGGTCCGTTTAAATCAATGACGTGGCAATGATGTGGCGAACCAAATTGCCAAATAGGCGACTGAACCGGCCACGTGGCGCCACGTAACCGGTTCTTAGAAAATCGGTTCACAAAGAACACCCAAAACCCAATTCATTCCCAAATGCAGTCATTCCCAATTCCAGTTACACCACACCGAGCCAGCCCTAGCAGTTTCATCATCTCTTCTCTTCTTCCTCCTCGCGCGTCCGCAGCCGAAGCGCCGCCTCTCCTCCTCGCGTCGAAGTCGAAGCTTCTCCCTCGCCTCTCCCCCGCCTCCTCGCGTCCACACTTGAGAAGCTTCGGTACATTTTCTAGTTTTAAAGCTCGTTGGATTCGTGTATTGCTTTTATAATTTCGCGAATCGAAGTTGAATTATTATGGATGATTGTTTAGGCTTCTTGTGTTGTTGTTGTTTGGACAAGAAAGGCATTGTTTCTTACCCTAAACTCAAAAACATAAGCCCGAGATTAATGCACGAGAAGCAAGAAGAGAAAGTGAAAGCCAATTCTAGAGGCACAGGCAAAAAGAAATACCTTCCCTTAGCATGATACTGAGTTAGATCTGTGATAGAAGTTTCATTGATAGGCTTTATATGATGCCATCCAGAGAGAGGCTCATGCACCAACATTCTCCGAATTTGAATTTTTGATCATATTGACCTTATTTTGAATTCCTCAGGTTCCCACCATCTGTTAGAAGTTAGAAGTTAGAACTTAAAAACTGCTTTAGCTGCATGATGGATAAATAACCGACCTATACTTGTTTCTTTTCTTTTTTTTTTTTGCTTATATCTTGCCTGATTATCAAGAATCTCCCTGCACAATTATTTCTCATAGGACAATTTGGGAGAACGAAGTTCATAGCTATATTTTCTTCAAGGAATTTAACAATGAACTTCATAAGTGGTGTATTAAAAGAACTGAATTTTATGTTCCGATTTCCATTATAATTTGAGATCGTAGAGCTTATCTTTCCTCTGATTTCATTAGACTTGGTTGGTTCTCTCTATTAATTTTGATTCTGAAAGTTTGTCATGTTCCCGAGCACGCTTCTAGCCTTCTAAGGTGCGCGCCATTGCCTAGGCTTTGCTATCTTTAAGGTGAGGCATGAAGCTTCTTTTAATTGAAGAGAGCAAGACACACACATCATGAACACGCATGTCAAGTAAGTTCTTGTCAAACTGGTGTTAAACCATGAACATAAACGAATAAGAAAAATGTAACAGTTCAGTTTAAAAGAGGCACAGTTCGGTTTGTTGACATATAAGGCTGTAAAGCATATAATTCAAACTAAATATTGCATGGTTTAAAAGAGGCACAGTTCGGTTTCTTGACATGAATTTACAAAGTGCAGGACAAACCATTGTTATGATCAACATCTGAATTTGGTTGTTGCTGCAATTTTCAGTAAATTGCTTTTCTTTTTTAACTGATGTTTGCATTTTGTACATGAAAAATTATATAATCACTTGAAAAAACTAAAAGGAATCTAGCACTATGGCACGTTAGCAATAAGAAAAGGTGTTCTCTAATTTTCTTTAAATGTGATTTTTGTTATGCAGTTCATTATGCATCTGCTCAATCAACTTGCCCGACACCAGTTCCTTAAATTAGCTTGTCAATTGGAGCATAATACCAAAATATGGTTTGATATGAGAATTTTATTGTTTGTGGTCCCCAATTTTGAGTACATGTATTATGGTTTTTTAATATATGTGTTGGTGTAATTTAATGAGGTTGCATTCACACTGTTCAATGACTTTATTGTGTCAATTTGTTTGCTTGTTCATTGGGGATATGCATTGTCTTTTTTATGATTACGATGATGATCATATTCCTTTGTAATGGTCCCTATTGGCGGACAAATGACGTTTACTTTTAATGACTAACTGTTTTTTACTTCTTTTTTTTTCATTTCAATGTGGGCAGGTAAGGAATGGTTGAGAGATTGAGGTTTGTTATATCTTATGGGGGTGAGTTTAGAGGCAATCGATATATTAATGGGAAAAAGAAAGTCATTAGTCCCCATTTTGATGTTGACCTTTTGTCTTATCCAAATGTGATGTCGTACGTGAAAGAGTTGGGCTACACTACGATCAGCTCGTTGTACTATTTTAATTGTGCTAAGAAAGACTTTGTTGCAGTGAAAGACGATGTTGGTATTTTAAATGCTTGTGAGGGGAAAAGCAATGGGGATTTGCTAGAATTTTTTATTGAACATGTAAGGGGCACAACTGTTGTTAGTGGTGAGGAGCAAAATCAACCTTTTGTTAGAGCTGTAGGCGAAGGAAGTGGGGTTGAGCGACACAAAGGAAAGGCGATTCTTACGACACAAGAGGACCTATATGAAGAGACTAATGTTTATGAAAGCAATCATTTAATGCTTGAGGATTATGAATATGAGGATACTACTTTT
The DNA here is from genome assembly GCA_039657345.1 of Stephania japonica. Taxonomy (NCBI): domain Eukaryota; kingdom Viridiplantae; phylum Streptophyta; class Magnoliopsida; order Ranunculales; family Menispermaceae; genus Stephania; species Stephania japonica. The sequence goes on from CM077559.1 coordinate 44,098,956, forward strand.
GATGACATACTTTTTGACGTGCCAGTGTTGACAGATGATGATGAAGAGTTGCAGGAAGCTCGAAAAAAAGTTAGGGAGTCACAAAACAAACGGGGGAAGAACAAGAAGAGCGAAGAAGAGTTGCAAGGCCAAGGAGGAGAATATTGGGTTGAAGGGAGAGAGTTGCAGGTTTGTGAGGGAGAACTACTAGGGGCTGAGATTGATATGGGGAATGATAATTTGGTTGGAGAACTAGTAAGTGATTATGAAGTTGTTGGTGCAGTAAATGATTTTCCGATTGGAGAATATAGTGATGGTAATGAGAGTGAGTACTTTGAAAGTGATGATATGGGGTCATATTGCAGTGAGGTTGATTCTGATGATGAGAGTGAGTTTGTAAGGAGGAAGAATCCTAGGGTGCGGTTCGACACTAAAGCCGAGCTTTCGGTTTTCTGTATTGGGATGATTTTCAGCTTTATGGATGAGGCACGACAAGCTGTAAAGAAATATGCCATAAAGAGGGGGCTTGGCATTAAACTAGTGAAGAATGATAAAACGAGGTTGAGAGCAAAGTGCAAAGAAGGGTGCCCATGGAAAATCTTAATCTCTATGGAAAGAAATGATGAGACTCTCACTGTGAAGACCTATGAACACAAACACGAGTGTCAAAGAGTGGAGAAAGTGAGGTTTGCCAATTATAAGTATTTGGCTGTCCAACTTAAGGATCATGTGTACAATCAACCCGGTATTACATTGAAAGCATTGACAACCATATGCCAAAAAGAGAAAAAGTTGCATGTCAGTTTCTCCGTTGTGGCCAAAGCAAGACAAATTATTCTCACAGAAATGATTAGTGACTACCAACGTGAGTACGCTTTGTTGCATGACTATGTAAGAATCATCATCACTTCAAACCCCGGGTCAACATGTATAGTTAAGTCCAATATGGATGAGGGGGGTGATAAACCAACTTTTACCAAATTCTATGTATGCTTCGAAGCATGTAAGAAAGGTTGGCTCGAGGGATCTCGCAAGATTGTGGGACTTGATGGTTGTTTCATGAAAGGTCTATGCAAGGGTCAACTTTTATGTGCAATTGGGAGAGATGGAAACAACCAAATGTTTCCAATAGCATGGGCTGTTGTACAAGTTGAAAACACGACAACTTGGACTTGGTTCATTAGGTGCCTACAACGTGATATTAAACTCGGTGATGGCGAAGGCATTACTATTATGTCTGACATGCAAAAGGTAAATTGTAGCTCTGATTTACTTGATTTTCAAATTAATGTTATAGGCTTATTTTTGTTTCTCACGTGCAAGTTATAAATTTTTGTAGGGTTTAGAAAGTGCAATAAAATCAATTGTGCCGATGGCAGAGCGTAGGAGGTGTGCGAGACACGTCTATGCCAATTGGGCGAAGAAATGGCGAGGTGAAGAGAGAAAGCTTGCGTTTTGGAATCGTGCTCGAGCTACGATCAAGTTTCGAACTAAAGGTTCTCTTTATGTCTTAGCTCACTTAATTCTCTTGTTTTGGAACTAAAGGTTCTCTTTATGTGTTATCATGATAACAGGATAAAATGAGTAGATTGGCAGAGTTAGGCGTTGGTTGTGAGAAAGATGCAATGGGGTACGAAGTTGAGAAATGGTCAAAGGCATATTTCAATGAAAAGGTGATGTAATGCATGTATTACTTATTTATGATAATCATTATATTTATAAATACCTATTTGTTTGAATACTTTGTATGTATGTAAACACAGGTTAATTGTGATGTCGTTGATAATAACTTGGCCGAGACATTCAATGGATGGATTTTAGAGGCAAGGAGCAAGTCCATAATATCAATGTTGGAGGATATAAGGCGCAAGGTGATGAAAAGGTTAGTGAAGAAGAAACAAGAGGCTAACAAGTGGCATTTTGATATCTCTCCTCGGGTGGTGTCTAAATTGGAGAAAAATAAGGAAAAATCTTTTGAATGGAGGGCGGAATGGAATGGAGACAATGAATATGAAGTGTCGAGTATGTACGAGGGAGTTGACAACCACAAGGTGGACATGAAGGCAAGAACATGTTCATGCAGAGAGTGGAACTTGACTGGAATTTCCTGCCCTCATAGTATATGTACTATTTACCATCAATCTAAGGCACCCGAGGATTTTGTGGCTCATTGGTATCATAAAGAAACATACTTAAAGGCATACAAGCACGTAATGGGAGTAGTTGAAGGCAAAAACTTTTGGCCTCAGACAAATAATGTTAGAATTGAGCCACCTCTATTCAAGAAAATGCCCGGAGACCAAAAAAAATCGACGCAAAGACAAGGACGAACCCCGAAAGGTTAAGGAGAACAAATTGTTGAGGAAGGGAGGATCATGACATGCCGAATCAGAAATCAAAGGGCCACAATAAACGTGCGTGCCCTTATAAAGTGACGAGTTGAGGTAAATTAATGTCGATTCTTGTTTTCCTATTTCTATTTGACTTGTGTCGTTTCATGTTTAATGGCGTCCAATTTATCTGTTACAGAGTGTACCTATTGAGAATGAAGAACATACAACCAATGGCGAAAAAGGAAATGAACAAGACAAGAACAAGGGCAAGAAAAAAAATCAACAAAAGAACAATGGCGACAAAGAAAGTCAACAAAAGAACAATTGTGAGAGTTCTCAAAGAAATACGGAGTCAACGCACGTTGAACATGTTCAAGTGCCAAAGAAAAAAAGGACAAGACTAGAAGCATTACACAGTGACAATTTAAGGCGTGCTTCAAAGACAATTGGAAAGAGTCCAAAAGAATCAGCTGCACACTCTGGCTGTAAAGGATTTGGAGTATGCTACTCCAAAAATTGTGTTGTTACATGGCAGGTCAATATGAACTTAAATTTACTGGAAGCATACTTTTATTATCTATAATTCCTTTTTTTGATAAAATAGTTTTATTGTTTCATATATTTGCCTATTTTTTTGCTTTCATATATGCTGAGAGGTTTTCTTTTTCTAATTTGCAAACCTTAGGCATGAAACCAAGATATTTATATGGAGGAGTACGGAAGCAAGCCAAAGTTGTGCCCCCACCTGATACTTCTACATCTACTGAAGCACTGGCACAAAGTCTTCCATCTCGTCGTGTTGATTGTGGCACACAACCTAGGGTTTTAAAAGTCACTCCAAAACCAAAATGGAATCCTTAAGTGTCATCTCGTAGTGTTTTGATTGAACAATTCTAGTTGTTGAAATTGTTGTCAACTTCTCTGATGCCTCTTTATATTTGATTGAACAATTCTAGTTGTTGAAATTTATATTTCCCATCACTCTTAACTTGCGTATACATAACTCGATTAATCTCATATTCAATCACTACGACATTATTATTAAAGTAGTAAATACAAGGTTTTCAAAATAAGGTTGTACATAAAAAAAAAGTAGTACATATGAAGGTTAACAAAAACTAGTAAATACAAGTACTGCGTGATATTAAACTAGTAGAACTTAAGTGAAGACAGTGTTCAAACTATGACATTCAACTAAACTAGTGTAATTACTTTTCGAATAATACCCAAATACACCATCCAATTGCACCTAGTACAATCAATTTTAATATAAAATATCGCCTATTCGATGCCTCAAGTTCTTGAGACAGCTTCACAACTTTTGACCTTAATAAATTATTCTCTGCTCGTAACTTGACGATCTCGTCCACGTCAACATGGCTTCTTCTTTCCTCCAATAAATTTGAAATGGTACCCACGAGATCATTTAAAATGCAAGATACATAATTTGTGAATTTATCGTCCATCCACAAGAAGTAGTCACAACCCTACAAAATATATGAAACAAACAAAATTAAACTTGATGACCATGCTAAAATTTCATATTACAAAGAAATTTTCGATCTTACCCCACGATGATGACCACGAGCACAAGCATAGAACCTCCTACCAGGATGAGCACATGTCCAAGAAATTTTCACCACACATGGCCTTGAACAGTGGCACATCACCTCCCTTTCTAGCGTTATATACTTCTTGTCTATGCGTGTGGCATGTGGAAGTTTGTGACGGAGTTCCGTATGTGAAGAAAACGATTCTCCAATACCATATGAACTAGAGTTGCAAGATGTTGTCGATATGGTTGGCATTTTACATATAGAGAAGGCTGCGCATAGAGGATTTCGACTTTGAGAGCAAGAACATATGCAAAAATAGGTCGGCGACTATTACAAACACTATTACCAACGCAAGAGAAAGTAAACCAATAGGAACGCAGAAACAAAGAGCAACTGGAAGCTTTTATCTCAAAAGGTAAGATTTCCAAAAGTTCATGTTGCAAACTTGTTATGCAGCCTAGCACTATCAGCAAATAACAAACATATTCATTGACACTCATACGAAATCAAACACTAAGAAAAATTGAAACTTCTTATCCGATGACGACTTCAGAGAAGCTTGAACATGATTAGCTTACCAAAATGAGTCATTTGTGTGTTTTTACTTTTTAAAGCAGTGGCCTAATATTGCCACCCCCTCTAGTGCCTCATCTCATATAAGAAACACAAGCTTTATTTGGTCTGACCCCTCAATTAAGCTTTTATCTTTTAAGTTTAAATATATAGATTAATATAATGTATGCCAGCTTCTGATGTATGATTTTTTTCCTTTAACGTTCAAAAGTTGGGTTTAAATATTTATGCGATGCCTGATTAAAGCGAGGATTGTTACTAGAGAAACAAAAGGATCTAAGATTAAGATTTTAAAAATGTTTGATATGCCTACTTCGGTGAACTTTTCAAAGCAAATGAAAAAGAGGAAACATCCAACCCACGAAAATTAAAGAATATCCAAATTTTAAGACTAGGCAAGAAGACTAACATTGTCGAAGGCCCTGCTCAGCTGTCGCAGCAAATCAACAAGGCTGTGGCTCCATAATTGCTGTTTGTCCACACTGCAAAATCCTCTTTTGCAAGCTTCAATTGTTACAACCTTTCCATTACAGAGCTTCACCTGACAAATCAGCATAGCAAGTTGAAAACTTCACAAAAAGATTACTCCAACAACAAATCGAAAAAAAAAAAAAGAGAATCGGAATCGGGTTGAAAACTACTTCAATAGAGAACAAATGATCTTCAGGCAAATTCTCATCATTCCGGCCTTCGACTGTGGACGCGAGGATTGGTCAGGCTTCCAGATTAATTATCCTGCATTTCACTATCCAAACACCAGAAATATCATGGCTTAATTAAGGTGGAGGCTAACCAAATTAAGGTTAGCAGGACAGTCCTTAAAGTCTCATTTTAATCTGCAAGCTAAGCATATATATATTGCTTATCTAGAACAGTCAGTTTCTATACTCTAGAATTGGCTTTCACTTTCTCTTCTTGCTTCTCAGGCTGCATTAATCTCGGGCTTATGTTTTTGAGTTTAGGGTAAGAAACAATGCCTTTCTTGTCCAAACAACAACAACAGCAAGCCTAAACAATCATCCATAATAATTCAACTTCAGATTCGCGAAATTATAAAAGCAATACACGAATCCAACGAGCTTTAAAACTAGAAAATGTACCTGAAGCTTCCCAAGTGTGGACGCGAGGAGGCCGGAGGGAGAGGCAGGGAGAAGCTTCGACTTCGACGCGAGGAGGGAGAGGCGGCCTTCGACTGCGGACAGCGCGAGGAGGAAGAAGAGAAGAGATGATGAAACTGCTAGGGCTGGCTCGGTGTGGTGTGACTGCAATTGGGAATGACTGCATTTGGGAATGAATTGGGTTTTGGGTGTTCTTTGTGAACCGATTTTCTAAGAACCGGTTACGTGGCGCCACGTGGCCGGTTCAGTCGCCTATTTGGCAATTTGGTTCGCCACATCATTGCCACGTCATTGATTTAAACGGACCAATTAACGTAAGGACTAAATGTCTACTACATTAAAAGTTGGGGGACCAAATGTGTTGTTTTCAAAGTTGAGGGACCAAAAACAGAAATTGTTGAAAGTTTAGGGACCAAAAGATGGGTTTTGCCTATTTTAAATGCAAAATTCATCAAGTACATGATTAAATCAAGTGGCGTGAAGTTCAAGAAAAGTTCAAGCAAGTACATGATTTTATGTAGCTTACACTGAGTTGGTGTTTTTGAATAGTAAATTTATGATCAACCAAGAGGATGACAAGAGAGGATTTGCTAGTGTTCTGAATGGAATATTGGTAATGCTTATCAATAATAAGACACTATGGATGTGTTTGATAGTTTGAGAATTTTTAAGAGAAAAAATAATTTTCATTTGAAAATTCTCTCCTGAAGTTTTTTAGAGGACAAATTTTCTTGAAATTGTTTGATAACACATTAGAAAATTTTATTTTAAGAAAGAAAAAGTGATGTGGGCCTAAAAAAGTGACTTACACCATTCTTTCTCTCTCCATTTACGTTTTCTAACAAAGAAGTTACAAAAAGTGAACCAACTTTTTTCTCTCTCCTAAAATACTACGTTTTTTCTTTATTTTCTCACATTTTAAGAGAGGAAATAAATAAAGAAAATTGTGGGGTGTGGTTTTTTTTTCTCTATGTAGCTACAAAACTATCAAACAATAAAAAAAACGGTTACACTAAAAAAATAAAAAAATTTCCCACAACTTTTTTATTTTCTTTGCTATCAAACACATCCTATGTGTACAATATAGATGTGTTTTTACACTTTTACCCTCTTAACTTTTATTCTTTTGTCCACATGACGCATTAGTATTAGAACATTACCAACATTACTTTTCTAACATCACTAGGTTTGGCATAAAAGGTTATTTAGGTAAGAGGTCGAGAAGGAGTTCGAATCTCGTCCTATCAAAAAAAAAAAAAATGATTGGAAAATATTTGATATTGGATTTGAAATTAAGCACTATTAATTTTAACATAAAATTAAAATTAATGGTACTGATGGTCTTACAAACATAGAAAAATACCTGTACTTGATGAAACACGCTTACCACATTTGCCTATGTGGCACACACTGAGAATTGTGTTATACACATCGAAACGTGAAAGCTTGCATTTTGGGTGTGCCGCATAAGCAAGTGCGGTGAATGACTGTGTTTATCAAACTTGTAGCATTTCCTTTAAAAATATTGATTTTAGTTGTATTATGAGGTTGTTATGAATTATGAAATGGGAGCCACTATGTGCACCCCACATATTTGTAAGGGCAAGTCATTGGATTTGAACATCATTTGTAATGTTTGATGTCTCAAAACTATTTTTATAGTTTACAAAGGCACCTTACCATCAAAATAATACAAATGACACTTACGTTAGTTCAAAAGATTTTTAGACTCCAAAATTACAAGGTTGAATTGTTGGTGGTCGAAGGAGGTCGTCGGAGTTGGAGGTGTAGATGGGTTGGGTTGGGATGGGATGCACAACGAGAGGATGACATGTGAGGCATTGTTTGCTTTCTAAGGGGTAAGTCGGTAATTTCTTAAAGGGCATAATTGAAATTGTGGAGCCAAAAAAATTGTGGCTTGCTCTTACAAATATGTAGAGTGCAGTGGGGTGCACATAGTTGCACCCTTATGAAATATGCAGTATATGGTTTTAGAGCTTTGTTGAGCTCATTTTGCACTAAACCAATTGGCTTGTACTATGATCTAATCTATACCACTTATATATACTACACCAACTTTATTTTTTCGATGTGGGATTATATACTCTAACACTCTCCCTCAAGTGCAACTGGGCATGGACTAATTGTCACTTGCCAATTGCAACCTACTTAAAGGCCCATACAAACATGTCTAGGCCTAATTATAATAGGCTCTAGGTCCACAAACGGATTTAGACTCTACCGCTATCCCAATCAGGTTTTCAAATACGAGTTCATGATCATTTCGCTCTGATGCTATATATATACATTTAATGCACAACAAATTTTGAGGGGGCACTACTACCACGGGAACTAAATATATATCCATGTCATGGGTATACTATTTACAACCATTGAATTCTAATCTAATACATTAATCGAGGCGTCATAAATGCACAAAGCATTTAATGTATAACACATTTTGAGGGGTTCCCATGATATAGGTATATATTTGGCTTTATTGTAGAAAAAATCATATATATATATATATTAAAATCTATGAGAGTGTTGGGCCGCACACGCACACTTACATACAAATGGAGTTGGAGTCCATCTTATGCAAAACCAATTAGTTTGTTCTAGGATCTAATGTAAACCACTTATATACCACATCAACTCTTATTATTTTTTCGATGTGGGATTATATACTCCAACAGTACCCAACAACTACAACTACGGCTGGTTTGATCGGACATTTTGAAAGTTCTACCATTCTTGGCTACATATATAAGGTTTCCACACATTTGGCATGAACTTTTGTTTCATTTCTTTCTTTTAGCTAGGTTAGTTATGTCAAGTTTTGAGCAGACCCGTCGACAACTTTAAGTACCCTAAACCCTAATGTCACAATTTCTTTCCTCAAGTACACCAAAATCAAGACCAAACGTTACATTCATGGTCCATATGCACATACATGAATGACCTCAATTAGTGAGGTTCTACCAGATAATTAGTAGGTGGAAGAAAGTGATGTCTGTGTAAAAAAAATATATGCAATATTATGAAAAATTAATGCAAAAATTGATCGTTATCTCCAAAGTTATGTACTTAGCACTAATAGCCAATCTTCTTTTAAATGGGTCCGTACCTTATGAATATAAAAGGCTGCGTTCCGTCAAGAAATTCATATAAAGTGGAACCTACGTTGTAACCACTTGTCTTATAAACTAAGACAAACACGTAGGCCAGGAGATTCACCCCGGCCGTCGGGACCGAGTTACTGGTTCAACTCGGTGGTTGAGGTGAGTCCGTGTGAACTCGGACCGTTACCCCTTGAGTCATAAATTGAAGATTTGTCACGTTGAAATGTGTGATATCCCTAAAGTTATGGGAAAGATATAACAAGTGATTGTTTGAAATTGAATGCTTAGATTTTTAATGTGAGTTTCTAGAAACACAGCACTTCAATTTAAAGACATTAAATATTGGTAATTGAATGTTCTCTGTATGTCATGAATAATCATGATTTTGAATCTTAAGCTGTCACCAGCTAGTTTTATAGATAGTTAATTTTATCTAATGAAATGTTGAGTTTAAGGAATTTTTTTTTTTTTTTTTTTAATTAAGGAAGGGCATGTGAAATTTCAGAGTATATACACCATTGAAATTTGCATCCAACGAGAAAAATTGATTTCTAGAATTGCAAATATTCCTAGAAGGTTCTATTTGGACTGCTTTGAAATCTAATATGTCCACACATCCGGCGTAAAATTTGAAGTAATTTGCAAATTGCAATATGCTCATATTATTAAACAAAAAATTTAGCTCTCATAGATCTCATGATAACCCGGTCACTAAAAGACGTTGGTTGGGCATTACGCAGTGGAGAATAGGTCAAGCAATTGTTTTGAGAGACTTTTACTAAAATGTCACTAAATGTGGTTGCAATTAAAAGTTTCATATCAGGAAGGGTCATCCATTTGTCCCTCCTTACATCATTCACAACCATGCAATACATGCTTTGCCTAATCGTTCCATAAGCATGACCAAGAAGTTCTTTCCAAAGACATCGATTTTCATCCAATTCCTGAACAAGACCTTCTCTAATTGTCCTCTATCCATCTGCCTTAGGGAGTTCGAAACCGGTGGCAAAATAATGGAAACCACAATGTCCATCACTATCCACATCGAAAGTACTCTCAACGTGTGGAGCCCAATCTGGCTGAATGCTAGATGTGAAGCAAACCTTAGTCACACCCCTAGAAGCTCCACATGTTCGATAGACACAGCTTGATTTTTACTTCTTTCGTGAACAAACAAGCTTCTCATGATCGGGTACAAATTCAAACCCACTTGGTAGTCTTGTCGTAGATGTATCATCTTCATCTGCTTTCCTCTTCACCGCTTTCACTTTTCCTTTTTTGGTCTTCTTACTAGACTTGGCTTGCGCCCCATGAATGTATAAGGAGGGTCTCCCTCTTGTCTTCACCTTTGAGGGTGGTGCAATACCCAACGTCGAGGAAGGGTCGCTAATCTCTCTTAATTGTTGAATGATCCTCAGACGGGCATCCTCATTAACACAAGTTCCAAACTTATTAATGACTCTTTAAATCTAGTCATCGAAGTTATAATCAGACCAGTCGACAGATGGTTCATGCATCATACTCAACTTCTGCCAATGAATGTGAACGTTTTCAAGTGGTATATGTGTACCGGCCAACAGATGTACGTTAATCTCGTATGCACACGAAAGACCATATATGCTACTTAGCTCACAACCACAAAGATATTGGTATATCCCTATATCCTCTGCACGCTCAGCCTCTTCACGAATCAATGTAAGTGTTGCATGAGATACATAACCCCATAGCCAGGTATATAACTCATACATTTGTGTTGAACCACATTCAAACGCTTCTCGAACGATGACTTGATCTTATTGTGTTTGCCATCTACCAAGCCATCAATGACACTCCATAACTCGGTTAAGTTTGATTGACAATAGCCGACATGTTTCTCGAGAGTGGAATGCGACGACTCAACTTTTTGCATCGTGGTCTCTCCAAGGTGCAAAATATGATTCGTCCATGCTGATACAAATCTTTCCTTGAACTCCCTCAACCAAATGTTTTCCAAGTACTCGACCAACCCTTTCACACCTCCATAATCGGATCATATCTCACTCATCCTAACGTTAAACATTTCCTCTGACTTAGAGTACATCAATGCCGTCCACTTATCATTAAAGAAAGTGAAGTCTTCATTTCTAGCGAACATTTTTTTGGTATTGGTTAATACATTTCTGTTTATGTGCCACGTGCAAAGTAGGTGAGACGATTGTGGGAAAACTTCTTTGATTGCATTGATAAGTCCCAAGTCTCTATCAGTGACACAAACACCCAGTACAGGCCATCCATCCAATATATGTTTCAAATTCTCCAATGCCCAGACATAGTTGTCCTTAGTCTCATTTGATAAGAAATCATACCCAACCGAGTAAGTCAATGCAGTCGAAGTCACCCCAATAATCTCTAACAATGGCATGCGGTACCTATTTGTCTTGTATGTGTAGTCAATGAGAGCACATATGGGAAACACTGGACCAAGTTGATAGAGCTAGAATGTGCCCAAAATAAGACTATCACAATATTTGTATCGGGCTCCTTCCTATGCCACAACATGTATTTATTTTTGTCCAATAAGTGCAAGAGTTGTTACATTTTTGTTCTCCCTTTGGCTGCTATTTCTCTATCTCTTTGTCATGCATTGTATATCATTCTCAGTGTGGAAGCATTGTTCTTGTCCCTTTGCCTCAATGTGTTAAGGATATGTTGTGGCATCGCATTACCCCGACTTATCTGGCCCACTACAACATTTTCATCTGGATTCAATCATCCTGCATAGGAGTGTCATTCCAAGTATTTAACGATCTTATGGTTGTGCCGCCCATATAGCACAGTCACGTATCATAAAGAGTTCGACTCTTCCTTGATGTAAATCTGAAAAGGGAAGTCGTATTTTTTTGGTACCAATGTGAGGCCTTGAGTTATCCTCATCCTCATTATCCTCTCCTGTTTTCTTATGTTTTTCTTCAACTTTTTTCGCTTTGGATATCCCTACTCTTTGTGAAAGACCTCTATATGAACTAACCCTCTCACATGCAAACCTCACCCTACCCCTACGACCAATCCCTCCAACGTCCGACTTCTTTGTAACTAATACAAACTTCCTTTGAAGACCCAATTTTTGTACCCAATCAATAGTCTCCTTCCTAGATGAGAATGGTTGTTCCCGACTAAACATATTAGTACAGTCTTCAAATTCAAATGTGGATGCGTTTTCCTGAAAAAAGAATGTTTTCGTAAGAACTGATCATGAAAATTCAAATAAATACTTGGAAAATGAATCTCGGGGGTACAAGTTTGAGATTCATAAGGTATTCTCGGTACCCTAAAACCGAGACCATCTTCCAAGGCTCGGTACCCTGTGTCCGAAACTTGTAATGAATGGGCCACATATAAGTTCTGCAATGGCCCGATTTTCAATGGTCGTTATTGATGATGAAATTACGAACGTCGATGCCTGCGGGGACGTTCATGGGTCCCACAGCGAAAATGGAGCACGACCGACTAGGGTTTACAGTCCGTTTTGTGTGCTCTAGTGGTGAAGTTGCAATGTATAGGTTCAAGTTAGTTAAATTTCATCGCAAATATGTATGTTTATATTGTTCATTGACGAGTGAGCTGGTGTGACGGGTATCCGCTACGTATAGCGAGTATACGCAGATACCGGGTGACGAATTATTAGTACACTAGGTCAGGGTCTAAATACATTAAATAAATGATAAAACACATTCAATAATTCATTATAAATGATATGGAAGTGTTCGGGATCGTTGGTTCGCGAGAGTAGGACAGTTCGCTGTTCGAAGCTAGGTATTGGAACGCGGATGTAAGTAAGTTATAGATAGGAATGGGTTGAACCAAACAAAAAAATTCAAATTTTTTGCTTTTATGGAGAATTTGACTAAATCGCAGCCCTCAATGTGGTCTTGAGATGAGTGTATGTGAGATGATGACATGAAAGGTATATATAGGTGGTGTCAATTGGTTTACACCAACTTTTCTCTCTCCTATTGTGTTTGAATGAAAATTGGTGAGGGAGCTGAGGGTTTGAGTGATTTCTATTAGTGATTTGGAGCTCAAGAACGTGGGGGATTCGGTAAACGAGGTAAGATTATAGACCATCTCTCTGTTTCCTACGTTTTGGCGAGTGTTTTGTCAGTTTTGACGGAGATCTCAATGGGGGTTTTGAGCACAGCAGCTATATAGGGGTGTTGCTATGGTTTTGGTGTTGGAATTAAGGTTATTGTTGTGATTTTGGTGTTATTGCTATGGGTGTTTGGATTTCCAAATGATTTTTTGGGTTTTTGGTTGAAAAATGCCGAGTTTGGGTTTCGGACGTGTGTTGTCGGGGGTTTTGATTTTATGAGCAGTATGAAGTGTTTAATGAGTTGTTGGAGCGAACGCGGATCACAGTGACAAGCTGAGGGGGTTCAAAAATTTGAGAAAACCCTATCTGCCGAAGACGCCGTCAGGCGCGCTGTGGGGTTCAGAAGCCACGGCACCACTCGCGGCGTCTTGGGCAGAGGCGTAATGTGAGAAAATGGGGAAATGACATTTTGGAGACGCCGTGAGGGTGATGAACGTGGCGGCACCTGTCGTGGCGCCCAAGACGCAGTGTACACGCCATGAAGAGTTGAACGTGGCGACGTCCACGGTGGCGTTTGGGGCAGTTTTGGAATAAAATTTTTAATTAAAATTTACTAATTGGGGTTCGACCGAGGGGTTCATATGGACTATTTATAGGGTTTAAATGATGGTTTAATAGATGACTTGGGGTTTTGAATCGAGTTTTTTTTAGGTTTATGATGTATGGAATTGATTGGGCTTTTGTGGACTTAGGTAGCACAATTGGTGAATTGACTGGCATTAAGGGCATTGGTTGGGCTAGGAACGATGTTTGGAGTGCGATTTGAGGTGTGTAGTATCCCAACTGAAATTCACTTTAGTACTTATTGCTTGATATTTGAATTCTGTTCAGTTTATTCAATGATCTTTATTTCCTGTTGATTTACGGTGGTTGTGTTTGTCCCCACCTGGTGCTTATTCATCGCGGGGGCATAGGGTCCACTAAGCCATAGCATATGTCTAGGCATGCACCAGTGAATATGCTACCCAGGTATGATAGGCATGTATGGGTACACTGTGGTCTACGTCGGCCACCTAGAAGGTCCAGGGTCACCCGTTGGAGGTATCCTCACGGGCCGTGCCTGGCGGATAGCCTGAAGTATGGTTTGGTCTGACTTTGATTGTGCACTCACTTTGCTTTACTACTATAATTATGCATGCGATGATCTTCCACAGTTACCTGTATTCTTTTGTTCCGCATGTTTATTTATAGTATTTTGATTCTAGCAGTTTTACTTATGTATCTACTTAGTGAATTTCCTTAGGAATACTCACTCTAGACTCGTCATCTGCCTTTTTGTGATGGCTTGAGTGCAGATACTGGTACGAGCGGAGAGAAAGGCAAGATTGAGGATTATTTGTGACTGGCTACGATTTGCCCTACTCGTACATTTGTTTCTGTTTATTGTTTTATACTGGGTATGTGTTGTGAGAGATATATGTTGCCTTATACATGCCTTAAAGGTTTACATTTTGATATTTTGAGGATCATTGATGTATATATCTTGACTACATTTTGGTATGGATTCCATATTAGGTTTTATGATTTATAAACTTGCTTTCGCTGTACATTTTGATGTTTACGACTTCCGCTGTATGACTTGAGGTGAAATGATGATTAGTTGGGCGTGGGACACAACTGGCAACCACGTGGCCGGTTGTGGGCCTGCGTGGCCTCCTGTAGCGGTATAATGTGGATTTAGGCTGTTACATTTTGGTATCAGAGCCTAGGTTTGAAAAGCCTAGGGGATGAAGTGTGGGTTATTGATAATTTTGGTACCGTTACATTTTGGTATAAGAGCCTCGGTTTATTAGTACCTAAGACTTTAAATTGAGGACAAACCTGATTATAAACCTTATGAATGAATCTTAGACGTGGAAACCACAGGTGAGTGACTAAAGCCTTAGTTGGGAAGTGAAGTGAGGCGAGTAGCTTCAGGACTGTTATACATATTATATACGTGTATGTTTTGTTTGTGTAATACATACGATATGCATATATATTGAGTCTAATCTGACGCACGTTTGCGGTACATATTACGATGGACGGACAGACTCCTATTGCTACTCAGCCGACTACTCAATAGGAGGTTGGTGAGACTAGTGACCCCATTGGGGAGGTAGCTGATCTGTGGATTATGCTGCAAAGAGTTACAAATCAGAAGTTGTTGCAGTAGGAGCAGATGGCAGAGGTTCTCGAGTACATCTGGGGTCGGAGAGTGGCGACAGCTGCACCGATGACTACTTTGGTTGCACCCACTACTCAGGCGGTAGTTGCTCCAGCTGTCACTGTATATGCAGTAAGTTCAAAGATATTGATTGAGAGGACCGAACATATTATTGCTCCAGCGGTGACTACCGCTGTAACTCCAGCTACAACAGAGCAACCGATAGTGGCATTGACACTTATGAGGAGGATATTGGAGGCAACGAAGATGGAGAAGGACTTCATGAGGTTTGACCCTACCTACTTTTATGGAGTCAGTGATCCGGAGTTGGCTGGGCGTTGGTTGATGACGCACCGACGACTGCATGTATTATTGGAGGTGTCAGAGTTTGATCAGGCATGCATAGTAGAGTTCTGTTTGAGAGGTCGGGCAACGGTCTGGAGGACGACTTATATCGATACACATTCGGAGCCTTCGACTTGGGCTGAGTTTCGTCACCTGTTTCTAGATGAGTACTTACCGATAGAAGTACAGTTGAGACAGAGAGAGAAGTTTCTTGCATTGAGGCAAGGTGCCATGTCTGTACTGGCATACATGGAAAAGGTTCAGGTATCTGTTACAGTACGTCATGGATGTGGCGAATAATGAGACTTCAGATTTATTACTTTTTCAAGGGTTTAGACGAATGGATTGGAGGTATGATAGTCGCGAGTGGAGCCTAGATTTTATAGTGTATTTATGACCAGGCATTGACTCGTGAGACATACTTGTTGCAGAGTGAGGAACGATTGGATTAGTTGAGACAGAGTCCTCGGTCTGAGCAAAGGCCGAAGAGACAGATGGATCAGTTTGAGCGATAGGGACATGATTATCGAGCACCCAGAGGTGATTGACAGCTGGATCAGGATGTCAATGATGACTTTGATCTGAGAGATGATCAGTACGAGTATGATGACAGGCAAACATGTAACGACCCAAATTAATTTAATCAGGATTAGTGTTAATCACGAGGATTAACGGGTAATTCGGGCATTACGTGGATAGCTGGGTTGACTCGGATATGAGTACCCAGGTTATATTGTGTTATTTGTGCATGTAGTATGTCTGTTATATATTGTGATGTGGGAATTTAATATTTATATAAACATCACATGTGTGTAAGTTGATATCGGGCAAGGCTACGGGTCGGGTATATGTCCCGAAATGAGTGTCGGGGACCAGATACCGGGTATCGGGTAGCCGGGGTACGGGGAATGGGTTACCGGGTAGTTGAGAGCTAGTGTGATTCATATATGATTTTATATGATTTATTAAGGTGGCTTAACCTAAGGTTGAATAATGTATTAATGAATAAATTGAAGTCCTATAGTTTGGATAGGAAAAATCAGCGTGCATAGGATTATCCTCGAGATGCACAATAAGGAAAATCAAGGCAAGTGTGTTATGATAAGGTGTATGGGTGATGGGTGACACGGGGTGATCACAGGCCGTTAGATCCTCCTCGAGATGCGTGTACACAACCGATTAGAACAACACCTATAAATACCTTGATCGATGGACAACATGCAAACCAAAACACTTTCTCAACAAAATCTGAGAATCAGAAGGTAGAAACTGGAGATTTTGAGAAGGAATTCGAGGTGTGGGGAGTGATTTTGAGCATTCAACAACGAATTCAAGGTAATATTTTCATTTTAAATGTAATTTTTTGATAAAAAAAATGTGGTTTGTGGGTTGAAGATAAAACTTGGATTTTTGAAAACTTTCATCACTGGTTTTTGATGAATTCGGGGTTCTTGAAGTTGAATTTGATGAATCTTATTGTTGTGAATCGAATTTGTGGAAAATTGATGTGAATTTGGTAAATTGTTGGGTTATTGACATGTATGTTAATCTGGGAATTTGGTGTTGTTTTGGTGGATTTGTGGTGTAATTTTGATGCTTTGTGGGCTTTAAATGGGTTGAGAGAGAAGAGGAAGGGAGAAGAGAGAAGAGGGCAGCAAGAAGAGAAAAAAAAAGAGTGTGCGACCCTGGGCCGGACCGGACCGAACCTGGCGGTCCGGTTCAGGTGGGGCCCACTGATTTAAAAAAAAATTAAAAAATTAAAAAAAATATATTTTATATTTTATTTATTATTCTCTGGAAAATAGGGAAAATAGTGGAAAATATCAGAAAAATTGGAGAAAATTCTAGAAAAATATAGAAAATTAAGAAAAAGGTAGAAAAGTGGTTTTAGAACTTTTCGGATATTTTTGGAACCCCGACATAGTCCGGGAAAGGTACAACAACTCAAATTTGAAAAATATGATATAATATCATAAAATTTGATAAATGTGTTTTATTAATAATATAAAACACTATAAATGAACTTCAGGGACTGGTGAACCATAGCTCGGGCATCGGGGAGCTAGGCGGGTCGAATTGGCGGGTCTGAAAGTCGGAGAGCGTATTTCAGGTGCGTAAAACCCTTGAGAAAGTTACACTTTAAATTCATGGCGTGTATTTTATCGATTATTTTGTCGTATGCGGTGACTGCTGGTGGTCACGCATGGTTTTTCATTTTGGTTATGACTACACGCTTGAGCATGGGCTAGTCTGCGACGGCGACCGTGTAGATAGAAGTAGAATGTATCTACAACTGTCTCGAGGGATTAAGGGTACTCTTAAAACTAAAAAGCTTGGAAAGGAGTATGCCTGGTTACTTATTAAGCACTGGTTTGTGTTGAAAACTCTGTTTTGTTATCATATGACCAGCGGGTCATGGTTTTATCGTGATTGAACGAGTGATGATTTATTTACCTGTTGGTTTTGCCTTCGAGCCATTTAGTTAATTATTCGTTGGATTTTGGATGTTTACATTTACAATTGATGTGTGAATAATGTGATGCTGTGATGGATTGTTTACTGCCAGCCATAGGAATATGATTCATATTGCTAGGGTCATATTCACATGTCTCGCAGGTTATCGATGTTTTCATGATTAACGTGTAGACTTCTCTTGGGAATTTACTCACTGGGCTCATTGTTGTATGTGTTGGGCAACTGAGCGCAGATCTTGGTACGAGCAAGAGCAAGGGAAAAGAGGTATTAGGCGACTATCTCTGAGGCCGTTGCTGCTGATAGCTCGTGTTTTGATATCATATATGTATATATTATTTTGCTGGGTTTTGGGAACTTTAGAACTTTATCACATGTATATGGATTACTGTTTACTTCGTCTCAATTATATACATGGTGTTTATTTCTGGGTTTTCCACTATTTAGCTTAAATAAATTATCATAAAATACAAATTAAAGGCTTCAGCTAATGATGTTATTGTAATTATCAACTAACCTGCTAGATGTGTAAGACAACTTAATATAGTAGGATTAGTTACACGGAGCGTCACTTCACAGAGCTGCGAACGTGGCAGCAGTGATGACGTATCCTGTGATGTGACAGGCACTGCTGGGCTTGCGGGTAGAGGGCATGGGTCACGGGGTGACCCCGGGAGATTTAGAGCCATTACAAAACAGATTGGAATCGCAGGGACGACCAGGATCAGACTGATGATTAGTTTATTGATGACGATAGGCAGGCGGTACAAAAGATTGTACCCATACCGGCACTACAACCGATACAGTCATATCGATAGGATCGGGATAAGAGGGACCGGAGTTGGGTTAGAGATCCGAGATTTAACAGTCTGGAGGACGAGACAGACGCAGATGCTATAGGTGCGGTCAGAGAGGCCATATCAGAGTAGATTTTTCGAGAGTTTCTCCAATACCAGAAATTCCACTGGTCAATGAGAGAGCCTATGCAGTGACACATCCTGTCAGAGAGATGACACGACAACATGCTTAGGGTACGTCGTCACTGTACATTTTCGCTAGTCATATTTTTCATGCATTTGTTGCGAATAGGTTGATTAGTTCACCTTGGCTAGCGCGTCCTAGTTGATCCGTTCACTAGGGGTTATGAAACTGGTAGATTGGTTCACCAGAAGTCCATTAGCAACTGGTTGATGTGATTTACCAGGGACTGGTTGATGTGGTCCACCGGGGACTGTTGATGTGTTCACTAGGGATTGATTGATTGGTACACTAGGATTTTATGGACGACTGGTTGATTGGTTCACCATGAAACTGGTTGATATGTTCACCAGGAAGTCGTAAGACTGGATAATGTGTTCACCAGGAAATTGATTCGTTCACCAATGACAAATTGATTCGTTCACTTGGAATAGGTTGATTAGTTCACCTAGATTTGAGGTTGATTGGTTCACCAGAGTTAGAGGTTTGATTAGTTCATCCAGGATTTGTGTAGGTTTATTAACCTGATCGGCATAGACCCAAAACGCATCGACACATGCCCCGTCATGATACTTGGGTCGAACTATCCACCAAGACCCCTAGCAACATGTGATATGAACTAGTGGAAATATACACAAGAATAACATGACGAGGAATCACCCTACCAGCCGTTTATATAGCCACAACAAGATAATTGAATAATTGAATAACTGAATGGAATTCCAAATATAAGAAGAGTAGTAAATACTCAAAGAATTTCAATTGGGATACTACACACCTCAAACCGTACTCAACTAGTCTAATATCATCCCTACACGCCTCCCAATGTCTGTCCAATACCAATTAGCTAGTCCAAACACCGGTCAGTCAATCCCAAATACCTGATTATCGAAAACCCATTTAATTCCTCAAACTTGGAATTTTCCATATAGCATTCCCCATGTTCAAATTTATCTTATTAATCCAAAATGTACGCGGCATTAATCCTCGAGACCCAAAAATTGACTAATCGAAATCCCAAGTTTTAAAAGTTTTTTTTTATTTTTTTATTCCATCCTTGGTTCGCCGTCGTGGGTGGCGCCACCGTGGAAATTCCACGACATCGCCCACGGTGAGATACCAGGTCTGGAGGCATGGTGCACAGGATTTACCCCACAACGTGATCTGTGGCTCCAAGTTCGAGACCTTAATGGATGGGTTTTTCAACCCATTTGGTGTCGCCGCAACCCGATTTCAACCCAACACCCAAAGGGAGTCCAAACTAACCTTATAGAGTCGTTGAAACTTGATAAAACACGTCTGAGATGAAAACCCCGACAATTCCGACAAAAATTGCGATAATTCTGTCAAAATCCAAAATCAACAACAACATCATCTAAGCTTCAACTGTTGCTACAAATCACACCCAACATCATAGCAACACCTTGGGAGCTGGTGTGCTCAACACACACCCTCGAAACCCACGTTAAAACCAACGAAATTAGACACAAAATGTAGGATACGAGATGGAGAGCGAGAATATATCCTTCTATTGTCGCTTCCTCGTCGTTTGTCGCTCTGTATCGCCTCAAGAAATCAACTAAACCCTACCTCTTTGTTGCTATTTTTGGATTTGAGTGAGATGAGAGAGAAAATGTGGTGGAGGTGTTGACAAACACACCTTTTTATACAAAAAAATTCCATCCAATGTGTACACACAACTCAAGGCCTCATCTAATGGTTCCTATGAGGTCAATAAGTCAACAAAAATGTAACTAGAAGTGTGACTTGCTCCCTTGTTCATATCCTTGCTCAACAAGAAATCAAACCCTCAGGTGTTCCCACACCCGGCTCCGTGCGTACTCTCGCATATCTCGCGTACTCCTGCGTCACGAACGACCATACGACGTTTATTATTAATTACTTAATGCATTTCAATAATTTTCATGTGTATTACTAACCCAACCTAGTGTATTATTGTTCGCCTACCTGGTACCCGTGTCTATTCACTTATCGAGGCGAATACCCGTCGCACTGTCATGCTCAAGCAATAAAAAATAAAATACACACATCGCAATGCCAATATACATAATGGAACATGAACATCGCAAACTTATACAAAATATCATACAAAATCACTATTTACCTAACTCCGGGAGTGCCCTGGCCTAACTGTTGGGTCCACGAGGTGTTGACCTGCCATCCATGTCTGTACACACGTCATAATAACGATTTAATTAAAATTGGTCTGTTACACTAGGTTGTTCCGGCTCTACTTGTTTGAGTTATTATAACTACTAAGTTTAATTCGTTGCTTAATATTAAAACTTACATAACTTAATAACTTAACTCTAAAACACCAAACTAATGATAATAATGAAATTGGAGGCTGACTAGGCCTGGGTTGACCTTGTAAGGATTGACTCGGGGGTCTACGTAGGTCTAGGCCTGGTGGAGCCTAGTTTCTGGGGACTGGGGCCTCACATGCTAGGTCCGAATCGGGCTTGGATTTTTTTATAGTGGCCCCAGCTGTAACGACCCGAATATTTCTGCGACCCGACTCAAGGTAATTTAGTAATCCCAATACTAAATGCATGTTGGTGTTACTTTAAAGTTGTTTGATTTGTGGAAATTAAATAAGGCCTAGTGTGTTTAGGGCCCAATAAAAGATAAAATGGTGAAATTGAGTTGGAGGCCCATAAGGGAGACTTTAGTCTTTTCCTATCAAGGTTGTATAAACCTAAGTGTTAAACCCTAACTATATAAACCTTATTTTGTTAGAGTTGGAGAGCTTCCATTGCATTTCAATGCAACAAGAGAAGAATGAGGGAGAATACAAAGGGAAGCTAGACAAGGAGTTAGGTTCATGGTGATTAAGGGCTTGTAAACTAGAGAGATCTACAAGGAGGTAACTCATCTTCTCCTTTAAGCTCTTTTTGTGGGTCTTTTTTGTTGAAATTTGATGGGGAAAACTAAAGGGGTGGCATAGTCCAACGTCATCGGCGAGGGCGGCGACAGTCCCGTCGTCGTCGCCGCCGCCGCCAAGAAAGAGGGGCGCCACCAAGGGCACCCCGAGCAAGCTGAGGAGAAAGGGAGAGTGGAGCACCACCCTTTCCCCCTTCCCCCCCGAGCATGTAAGGTTCTGCCCAGCACCTCCAGGGGCGTCATGCCCCTAGTTTGAAACCAGGAGCAGAACGGTCCCTGGACTCATCCAGGGACCAGAATGGCCCCTATGAACCAGTCAACGGTCCAGGGCAGTTGACCCTGGACCAGTTGACCAGGGTCAACTGATCCTGGACCTTAATTTCAATAAATAAATAAATAAAAATTAATGTGTATATATATGTATATGTATATATACATAAATGAATTAAATTGAATAAAAAACAAGTAAATTAAGGAAATGTACCAAACTTTCAAATGGGGTGTTGTACTGCATACCTCGAAGGAATGGTCGGACGACACAAAGACCCGCGGGGTCCACACTAGTGGACCCAAAACACAATTAAATTGAAACTGGTGACTTAGATTATAATTTGTATTAGAATATGCATTGATGTGATAATGTATGAATTGTCTGGCGACGCGCGATGGTTCACATCGAGCCCCGGGTGCGCAAGGATTGGTCATAGGCTCGTTGAATGCAGGTAAGTGGGGAGCTTGCTCAATTATCAAATATGACATGATTATTAGTTATGCTTAGGATTCATAATTTGAATTAAAGACTTGGGATTTATGGGTTGCGTCATGGTATTGACTCGAACCTACGTATCTATGGAATGTGAATGCACTGTTATTCATGGCCCCAGAATGTGTGGAGTTCAACCGAGGGTCTTATTAGCAAGTAAATCTATATGAATACCTCAGAATGTTGTGGTACCACCGAGGGTCGTTAACACCCCAGGATGTTGTGGAGTTTACCACCGAGGGCTTTACTTTACTAATTGAATTCATAAGTATGTCACGTAGAGACATGAGTTGGAGTTCCTTCTCTTGTACTCTTGAGACATAGGGATGTGCATCGGTGATGGCTTGGACGAACTTACTGTTGATTTGATGGGACAAACGAGAGAGCACATAAGGCCTGTGTGCTAGCTAGTTGTTTCCATCACTTCGAGAGTAGGAGAATCGATCACCGGATTCTTGCCAATACCTAGTACGCATTGAATGGAACATCGACTTATCGTATTATTATATTTTATAGTACATAATCTCGCAGAACCCCCCTCATTTGCATAAAAGCTTGAATTTATGAAATGATTTGTCAATTTCTTTAATGTTATTCATGATTATTGTTGTTACAATTTGATGGCTTATGAATACGTGGTATTTGTTATAAAATGATGAATTCCTATTTAATTGTAACTTACGAATCTTATGTCCATGATAGTACTTGATGATTCATTATAAGTTTATCTCTTATGAAATCCTGTTACTATGCTACTATTCAATGAATTCTTATTTGTTTTTCAAATACATGCTAGACTTTGCATGCTTATTAGATATTACTTGCATATTTGATGGTTGAGCGGGTTTTCCGCATTACTGAGCTCCGTTGGTTCTTTTAGCTCACCCCACTTACATCTTAGGTATCCACGATAACGCTAGGTTGAGGCAAGGGAGAGACGAGCTTGAAGTCTCCTCTTGATGTGAGCCTTTGTATATATATATATATATCATGTATATTTGATTTTGAAACTATCAACTTGGGGTTAAAATTTAAAATAGATCTTTGGGTAGCTTGAATCCTAGTTATCTTTAGTTGATCCATTTCGGAGATTATATTAAACTTGTTTAGTTTAAATGAGCATGAACCGATGTATAGTTTTTATAAATGTTCTATGAACTTAAATCTATTGGCTTAAGATATCTTTTTATATTCTTTCCGCAATTATTATCCTTTGTTTAGCCAATGTGTATTCCGCAGGTTTATTTGTTTAGACGTGCCAGACTGTTATTTGGGCCTGGTTCAGGTATCGGGTCTAAATGGCAGTCTGGGCCGGGCGACCTGACCCTAGGTCGGGGATGGGTCGTCACAGTTGGTATCAGAGCATAGGGATTAGAACCTAGAGAAACGTTAGGTTAGAGAAACCTAAGATGTAGGGCCTTTAAGTTTAAAGGTCAAGTTAAGTCGAACAAATCAGTGGTATAGGACATTGATTTAAAGTCGACTTAACACACAATAATGATAAATCCTAGGATGGGATGGGACAAAAGAAACTTGATAAAGATTTAATGTGATGATTATTTGCTACTTTGTATATATAAATATATCGTTAGATATATAGGTAAATGTCTTTCCTTAATACGTGAAACCTTGGTTCCACGAGTTGGGAATGACAATTAACGATACAAGAAAATTGAAGGGAAGTCCGCCGAAGGTTCCACATGCGTTGCAAGGAAGTTTACAACGCTTTGCTGCAAGAATGGTTCTGATAGAACGACTAAACTTAGAGTGAAAATTGTATGGCGAGATGTGCCTATACTTGACGATAGAGTGGCAAATAAAGATTTAAGCAAGAATCGATAGACTTGAAAGGATAATGAGACGCCACGCTAAATATGCAAGATGGAATTGTGACGTGGTCACATTTCAGAGAAGTAACTCTGACGCCGAAAACTATATTAGGATAATTAAAATTAACGATATCTTATTGAAAATGGAAGTTAACAATCCTAGTAAGGATGCAAATGAATATTTGATTTCAAACAATGATAAGCAAGTTAGTCTGGCCAAGAGGCTGAACTTAATTCAAGATATAGACGTCAACTATACTCTAAAAACCTCTAACTCTCGATTAAAGATGTGAATCATTGGTCTATAAATTCGATTAGGAAGTTAATACTATGAATCGAATTTTGTTGTTTCATGTAATTTATTTTCTTGAAGGCTAACTTTTTCGATTGTGTTGGACCATGATTTTTGTATTTCGTTGAGTAGGTGTTTATCACATTTTGATGAGATTTTCAAGGAAGCATTCTACTTGTCTGTACAAAGTTTTGGAAAGCGTAAACAATTATAAAAGAAAAATAAAGCTAAGCTAGTTATCGATAGGTTGAATACTAAATATGAGGATCCAAATTGAGAGTTAGCTCGAAGCGTAAGTGCATAATGTACGAGATGACGAATGAGAAATTAAAGAATACATTGAAAACTACTCAATGAGAAAATCTAGTGAATACAAAATGTCAAATTAGTACACTCAAAGATGGGCGAGTTACTAAAATTGAGAATCCAAAGTCAAAGAATATTTCGGTAAAATAGCCATGTATGAAGATCGTGTTGCCAAGTAGAAAATTTGTAGATGTTGTAAAGACTCAAGATCTGAGGTTAAAATGATATAAATCAAAAGTAACCACTGCAACAAAGAAATTATTCTAACATAATTAGAAGAGAGCTGATTCATAAAGTTGGGGATATACTAGGAATTGATAAATTGTATTCGAAATGAATGAAGAGTACGCAATAGTAGTACAATGATTGAATAATTAAGAAAAGCCCCAAACTAAACGGTATGTATGAGTCATATTAGTAGGTGTTAAAGAGTGCACGACGCAGTTAATAATATTATAATGAACTCGATGATAAGTGAATCATTAAAATCGGGGGTACACCAATGAAAATAATATTTCTGATATGATTAGTCGTGTGGACTCATAGCTTTTTAGTCAAAATGAAACCTAACCTAATTGGTAGGGGATGGTTGAATAAAAATGACATTGAAGAGTAATCGAGGCAAATGATTATCACATAACCTTAGTCAATAACGACTTGGTTCTTAAAATTGGGGATCCTAGAATAGGATTGACCCATGGAAAATGAATGAGTAATTTGATGATGAGAAGAATTGCGAACTCAAGAAAGACAACATGTACTGCAATAGTACCCTGTCTAAGAACGAAAATTTCTAATCAAAATGGTGATGTCGCTAAAAATCATGTTGATCACTTGTGGGAAGTAACTTGTGATCTCATAAAAAAAGTAAAACATTAAAAAAATAATAAATAAAAATAAAAAAACCCTGAACTACCAAACTAAATGGTTGAAAGGAAAGATGAAATATCTGATCAATGATAGGTCGACTATTAAAAGTGGGAATCCTAGGTTATGATCGAACCCCAATAAGATTTATACTATGCAATACGTATAAAATAATAATTAGAGATGGTGAGGAAATACCCTAAACTAGCAATGAAACATGAATATATGAGTAAAGATAAAATTTCTTAAACTTCACACCGTAAATAATTGTTGAACAAAATGTGTAGCTTACATTTGGAAGCCTGAGGGCTTAGTATAAGTCTAAAAGTGAAAGCCCTAATTTGATGGCGTAGGAGAATTTGAGGTTGCAACCTAGATGGGTAAGCAATAGATTTGCAAATTGTTAAGTGTTAAGGATATCAACACATGGAGATAATGCATGAATAATCAAGGTCAACACCGTAACAGGTGACAAGCATAAGCAAATTATGTGACATAAAGGTTTGCCTAAGCCTGATGTCATTTTAAATCAATCCCATGAGAAATCAGTTGATATTCTTATTTTCAAGAATCATTGAATTTGGAGAAAAGGAAGAACACTATGAATGCTTTTATGCTAAGTATAAGCAATAAATCATAATCTAAATAGTGCAAGATAATTCTCGAAATAGGTGTAAATATGAGTTTGAGTACCCCTGAATTAAAGCTTTAGTAACAAGTCGTACAAGATAAACCTATATGAGTTTTATGTACAAGGATCTGTACTTTATAGTTGGAGTATCCAACAAAACGTATATGCAGTGCGACAATAGTAACACAAGAGTATAATAAATAGAAATGTAAGGGTGAGTTATGAACTTGAAAATAATTGAGTCGTAGTGAGTTACGAGACCTTAATAACCATGCCAGAGATATAGGTTGGATAATCTCGAGGAATGACATGGAAGCCAAATTTTCCTTTTTAAAAAAATAAATAAATTAAAGAACCATATTCCTTTGTGAGTGAAAAACTTTAAATAATCCATAAGAGCTAAGAATTAGCTCAGAAAGGTGACATTAAGTATTTGTGCACCAAATGTGAACCTAACTGAGTCAAGATAATTTAAAACGCTCACTCAGAAATCGTGAAAGTCATACGCTACGTAGACACGATGCGAAAAGTCTCTCAGAAATAGAGTGATTATGATATGAGACCTTAGTATGAAACAAAGATGACGATATGATATACCGCATATGGACGAGTGTTGAATTTCACATAAGGTTGGCAGTGATTTCAAATGTTCCTCAAGATTACAAGGGTGGAAGTTTATTACGTAAGTTAATGGTCAAGTGTGACGGAGGAGTTACAAAGTGGGTCATTAGTCAAAAGTTGACTTGAATTATGAACCAACAAGAATGAATGTCAATAAACATGTGATGCCAATAATATTAAGGTATTATTCTAGAAAGGAATATTATGTCTGCCTATTTGTAGCCTTCACAGATAAGCCGCAAAGACATGATGAGTCGTTCAATGATGTACGTAACCGAGATGTTGATAGAGATGGTGTGCTAGTGCTCATGTTATAACAGACAATTATCCTTGTTTCCCTACTACCAGTCGGTGGTATGGTTTCAATGCCAGATAGGCAGAGATATTCTTTGACACAGATAGGCACCAGAACACATCTCAGTATGGTTCTACATCTCTGTAAGTTGAGCGACTTGAGCGTATATTGCGATTTTGGTGAAGATTATAAAGGAATACCTTAAGAACACGTGACGACAGAAGAACTTGCCAAGTGGCTGAGTATAATGATTCTATTGAAACCTATAAGAGAGGCCTTATGAATTTCAGTCAGTGGGACGAAAATGAAAATATTGAGATAGTAGAGTCAAGGATAAGACTTTATTTCACGTGGAGTATGAGCAGAAGGTGCAAGTGCAGATTGCCTCAGTTAAACGATGGTTCATAGTAGAAATCGTTACAGGCGGACACCCCAGACTACGGGTGTACCTTACTTTACTTTCGAGGACGAAAGTTCCTAAAATTGGGGATATTGTAACGACCCGAATATTTCTGCGACTCAAGGTAATTTAGTAATCCCAATACTAAATGCATGTTGGTGTTACTTTAAAGTTGTTTGATTTGTGGAAATTAAATAAGGCCTAGTGTGTTTAGGGCCCAATAAAAGATAAAATGGTGAAATTGAGTTGGAGGCCCATAAGGGAGACTTTAGTCTTTTCCAATCAAGGTTGTATACAACCTAAGTGTTAAACCCTAACTACATAAACCTTATTTTGTAAGAGTTGGAGAGCCTCCATTGCATTTCAATGCAACAAGAGAAGAATGAGGGAGAATACAAAGGGAAGCTAGACAAGGAGTTAGGTTCATGGTGATTGAGGGCTTGTAAACTAGATCTACAAGGAGGTAACTCATCTTCTCCTTTAAGCTCTTTTTGTGGGTCGTTTTTGTTGAAATTTGATGGGGAAAACTAAAGGGGTGGCATAGTCCAACGTCATCGGCGAGGGCGGCGACAGTCCCCTCGTCGTCGCCGCCGCCGCCAAGAAAGAGGGGCGCCACCAAAGGCACCCCGAGCAAGCCGAGGAGAAAGGGAGAGTGGAGCACCACCTTTTTCCCCCTCCCCCCTCCCCCCCGAGCATGTAAGGGCGCTGGGCAGCCCGTGGTTTGAAACCAGGGGCAAAACGGTCCCTGGACTCATCCAGGGACCAGACTGGCCCCTATGGACCAGTCAACAATCCAGGGCAGTTGACCCTGGACCAGTTGACCAGGGTCAACTGATCCTGGACCTTAATTTCAATAAATAAATAAAAATAAAAATAAAAATTAATGTGTATATATATGTATATGTATATGTACATAAATGAATTAAATTGAATAAAAAAATAAGTAAATGAAGGAAATGTACCAAACTTCAAATGGGGTGTTGTACTGCATACCCCGAAGGAATGGTCGGACGACACAAAGACCCGCGGGATCCACATTAGTGGACCCAAAACACAATTAAATTGAAACTAGTGACTTAGATTATAATTTGTATTAGAATATGCATTGATGTGATAATGTATGAATTGTCTAGCGACGCGCGATGGTTCACATCGAGCCCCGAGTGCGCAAGGATTGGTCATAGGCGCGTTGAATGCAAGTAAGTGGGGAGCTTGCTCAATTATCAAATATGGCATGATTATTAGTTATGCTTAGGATTCATAATTTGAATTAAAGACTTGGGATTTATGGGTTGCGTCATGGTATTGGCTCGAACTTACGTATCTATGGAATGTGAATGCACTGTTATTCATGGCCCCAGAATGTGTGGAGTTCCACCGAGGGTCTTATTAGCAAGTAAATCTATATGAATACCTCAGAATGTTGTGGTACCACCGAGGGTCGTTAACACCCCAGGATGTTGTGGAGTTTACCACCGAGGGCTTTACTTGACTAATTGAATTCATAAGTATGTCACGTAGGGACATGAGTTGGAGTTCCTTCTCTTGTACTCTTGAGACATAGGGATGTGCATCGGTGATGGCTTGGACGAACTTACTGTTGATTTGATGGGACAAACGAGAGAGCACATAAGGCCTGTGTGCTAGCTAGTTGTTTCCATCACTTCGAGAGTAGGAGAATCGGTCACCGGATTCTTGCCAATACCTAGTACGCATTGAATGGAACATCGACTTATCGTATTATTATATTTTATAGTACATAATCTCGCAGAACCCCCCTTATTTGCATAAAAGCTTGAATTTATGAAATGATTTGTCAATCTCTTTAATGTTATTCATGATTATTGTTGTTACAATTTGATGGCTTATGAATACGTGGTATTTTTTTATAAAAGGATGAATTCCTATTTAATTGTAACTTACGAATCTTATGTCCATGATAGTACTTGATGATTCATTATAAGTTTATCTCTTATGAAATTTTGTTACTATGCTACTATTCAATGAATTCTTGTTTGTTTTTCAAATACATGCTAGACTTTGCATGCTTATTAGGTATTACTTGCATATTTGATGGTTGAGCGGGTTTTCCGCATTACTGAGCTCCGTTGGTTCTTTTAGCTCACCCCACTTACATCTCAGGTATCCACGACAGCGCTAGGTTGAAGCAAGGGAGAGACGAGCTTGAAGTCTCCTCTTGATGTGAGCCTTTGTATATATATATATCATGTATATTTGATTTTGAAACTATCAACTTGGGGTTAAAATTTAAAATAGATCTTTGGGTAGCTTGAATCCTAGTTATCTTTAGTTGATCCATTTCGGAGATTATATTAAACTTGTTTAG
The DNA here is from genome assembly GCA_039657345.1 of Stephania japonica. Classification (NCBI taxonomy): domain Eukaryota; kingdom Viridiplantae; phylum Streptophyta; class Magnoliopsida; order Ranunculales; family Menispermaceae; genus Stephania; species Stephania japonica. The sequence continues at coordinate 44,128,962 of CM077559.1, forward strand.
TTTAAATGAGCATGAACCGATGTATAATTTTTATAAATGTTCTATGAACTTAAATCTATTGGCTTAGGATATCTTTTTATATTCTTTCCGCAATTATTATCCTTTGTTTAGCCAATGTGTATTCCGCAGGTTTATTTGTTTAGGCGTGCCAGACTGTTATTTGGGCCTGGTTCAGGTATCGGGTCTAAATGGTAGTCTGGACCGGGCGACCTGACCCTAGGTCGGGGATGGGTCGTCACACCAGCCCAGCCTACTTCAAAGTCAGCTTAAGTGGGCTCAGGGTCGTGTCGAGCTTTTGTTTGAAATGCCTGCCTAAGCTCGATTATTTATTCATGGGATTAGGCGAGCCGAACGGGGCACCCGAGCCCATGTTCAGGTTTGGTAGGGATATTTTGATCACAGATCACACCTGTTGCTAGGGGAGCACACAGATCCAGTAATTTGCATATCCAATTCAATTTGGTATAATTATTACAAATTAGATCGAATTTTACAACTAGTTGAATTGGATTGAATTACAAAAATGTTAATACGCACAGATCTGATCAACTTGCGAATTTTACATATACAATCTGCATATCCAATCCAATTCGATCCGCAACTTTATATACATGTAGATCTAGCCTTATAAATATATCTCGTTGTTAGTGGTTGTTTTGTCTACCTATATTTGGTCTTCTTTTTTGTTGTATTATTTAGTTTTTGAACTCCAACTTTTAGTTTTTTAGTTCAACTTTTAATTTGGTCATATAATTTTTGTATTAAGTTGAATGAAATCTAATTTATGGCATAGTCAGTTTTATGTTGTTTAATGATTATGAAATTGTTCTTAACCAATGTACATATTCTTAATTATGAGATAACTATATGATGACCATCTGCGAACTTGATTCGATCCAATTCGCATTTGATTAATTGGATCGAACTGGATCGAAAAGTTAGATGAGTTGGATCGAATTGAAATTTTTCAATCCGCAATAATTGGTTCAAGTAGCAAGTCGACCTTGTTGGGTTTTGGGGTTCATGCGCAGCGGAGATTTCAAAACAATTTTGAGAAAAACCCCAAAACAGGATCCGAATCTGATTCCATTAAAACATGTTTAAACTATGAAAACTTAATCATACCTCAATCGCAATACCTTTCTGAAGGTTAATCGATCTCTAAGGCGCTACCAATGACGAACGCCCTCTACTAGCTATCCACACACGAACGGCGACCGAGATTCAAAGTGCTAGCTTCGAGAGAATTCCAAATCTTTTGTTTCTCTCCAAAACGATCCAGAGGATACCAAAAACTCTAAGTTGTTTTTTAAAACGAAAATAGAGTTTCGGCCCTTTTAAAATCTTTCGTACTTGTATTCTGACTCAAAGCGTCTATTTATACAACCCTCGTATATAGACGGTTAAGTAAATTACACATATACCCCTACTTAAAGAAGTATAAGTATAATACACTACAAGGACGTTTTTGTCATGAATTTTATCATATAAAATTCATTTTTCTGAACCATCTTAAAATCTCGCAAAGCCATTCTCGGTGTGCGACCCAATAGGCTCATACAACGTTGGCAGTGTACCAAAACACATTTTGGTATACAAGTCATAAGTGGCCTCTAGCAAGACATTATGACTACCCAAGTTGTACGAATATTAAATCGATATAACCTAATCAATAGTGTATATAACATCCTTTTGTCACACGATATCCTTTTGATCAAACATACGGCATGGAATTGTCATCCAACATGTTCAATCGTACTAGTCTCGATTTCTAGGTAGACTGAAAACATCTAAGTGACGTTGATCAATATCAATTCACTTAGACTAGACCTTTTAACAGTCTAACACATCGAGGGATCCACTGGATATCTCTCTTTATATGAGAGGGACAAATTCTATCTCGATTACACAACTTCACCACATTACTCACACAAGAACCAATCATAACCTTTATAATCATCCTAAGTTAAAGACAACGTTTGATTGCGTCAAATCACCGTATTCCTAATGTTGAAGTCTCTGGTAATCTCAAGTCGAGGACTGAAAAATATACCTATCATGAGAAACAACTATGACTTAATCCATGTGATGTTCTCATAGCGGGTCGGTCCAAGATTTGTTCCCTAACAAGTACTCATGATCTTGATTCGTATTCCTATACGTATGATCATCGTATGATCATCAATCAAGACTCACACTAGTCTTAATTCATTATAGTTCCCAGTATAAATAATTGACTAGGGACATTTAGGATATTTCGTAAATATCCATGGATCTTATTATAATGTAAACATGCAAATCAATTATAATAAACAGCAAATGAAATCCTCAATTTTATTAACAAAAATGTATTCATAAAGACTGTTAATAGATTGACCTAGGGCATATTTCCCAACAGACCTTACATAGATCGAATCCAATCCGTCTACACCCCTACCTGTTGCACTCCTCTATTTCTTTCATCCAGCTTTGATTCTATGTGTGTCATCATTCTTAATATTGTCATTACTTTATATGCTTGATCCTAGATATATAAAGTGGTTCCTATCTACTTTCCTTAACTTTATCGCTCCATCTTGATATTTAGTATTTCCAAACTTACGGCGCATATATTCGTTTTTTGACCTACATAACTTAAAGCCTTTATATTCTAACGTATTCCTCAAAAGTTCTAACTTCCTATTCATTTTATCTCTTGTTTCATCTACTAGGATACTATCATCAGCAAATAACATACAATATGGTATATCCTCCTGAATATGTTTAATTAGTTCATCCACAACTTGAGTAAAGAGATATGGGCTTAAAGCCGATTCTTGATGCAATCCTGTTGTAATGGAAAATTTTCTTTCGTGGTTCCTCTAAATGTCTTAATTTATACTCGTTACTACACCTTCATACATATCCTTAATAGTGTTTATGTATCTAGCATGCATTCCATTTCTTTCTAGAACCTACCAAAAAATATATATAGGAACCATATTATATGCTTTTTGTTGAATTTTCTAGTCTTGCGGTACGTTGCCCGCAAGTAGCCGCCCGCGTCACTTCTCTGCGATCGATTGATCTCCCTGGTACCGAAAGTGTTTCCAACTTAACAACCTTTCAATTCTTAGGTGTTAGGTTTTATCTCAAAAAGCCTCAATTCAATTAGAGGGGAGACAATCACTTATATACTTTATTTAGAAGTTTCACTTATCCAATGTGAGACTATTATTTCGATCCAGACATCTCAACGCTCCACCTTGGACCGAAATCCATCCAAGGGGCTTTTTTCTCGACGTGTCCCGATCGAATTGTCAACTCTTATACCATGTTCAATTTTTATCATATAAGACCTAATCCAAGTTGAGGAGAGTATGGTGACTAATTTTATGTATGAGCTACAAGTGTGAAAGTGGGGGTTCACTTCAAAATGTCGAGGCAAGATAGAGTGTCAACTCCACACTTATAAGCCTTATTTTAAGTAGTCAATGTAGGACTATATGTTCAATTTTTATTATATAAGGTCAAATCCAAGGTGAGGAGAGTGTGGTGACTAATTTTATGTATGAGCTACAAGTGTGAAAGTGGGGTTCAATCCAAAATGTCAAGGCAAGATGGAGTGTGCTAAGGCAAGATGGATTTACTCCACACTTATAAGCCTTAGTTTTTTTTTTTTTTCTAAGTAGTCAATGTGGGACTACCCCAACATCTCCAACACTTCACCCTTAAATCCAACTTGGACTTGACCGCAGTACATCAAATCAACCATTTTTGTTAAATGTCTACAAGGCCCTTGGACAAGGGCCGCTTGCGACACCTTCTACGCGAGCTATTGATCTTCCTGGTACCGATATTGTCCCTAACTTAACCACATTTCAATTATTAGGTGTGAGGTTTTATCTTAAAAGGGTTCGGTACTATTAAAGGAGAGATAATTACTTATATACATCATTTAGAAGTTTTACTTATCCAATGTGGGACTATAATTTCGGTCAACACATCTCAATACTTTTTTTAAATCTACAAATATCATATAAAGATCCTTTTTTCTTTTCTCTATATTTTTTCATCAATCTTCCTAAAAAAAAAAAAAAAAAAAAAAAACCTTGCAAAAGAAGTTATGCATCGCTAATTACAGTTTTTTTTTTTTGACTAAATCACTAAATATACTAAGAGCGTTAACATGGTTAAGTAGTGTGAAAGTCCATATTCAAAATGTATACAAAAATTGAATTGGCTTCAAATAAATAAAAAAATAAATTAATAAAGTCCGGTCTGTTTTTTTTTTTTTGTAAAGAAAATGTAATTTCATTAATCATTTGTGACTCAATACAACACCAGACATAAAATCAAGTACATTGATTCGCTAATCATGTTTGTGCAAAAACATTACCATTAATTTGATTTTTTTTCGATCTTGTAACAGTTTGACAATTAGAGACTGCTCTTTATAACATTCAAACTCATGATAATATACAAAAGTATTATAACCACAAAACGAATAACAAAACTTCTCAACAAGAGGAAGACCTAAAACTTCCCAACAAGGAGAAGACAAATCAAAGAATTCTAACTAGGGGATAAAACTAACTATAAAGTAAAAACTAAAGATAATTCAATCCAGCGTGCCGCACAAATTCATGTAAAATTATTGATGAAGATACACCGCAACAAAGATGAACCAATCTCTACAAATCTGATTAGAATAAAGTCTGGACTGTTCTTATAAAATCAATATTAAAACATATATATATTTTTTGAAACCAATATTAAAAAATATTTAAAAATTGTCACTCTGTTTTTTTTTATATGAAAATCAATCATCCGAATTCCAACCTTACATAGGTGGGAGGAAGTCTACTTATCCCTGCTAAAACGTTATTATGTACACTCGATGTTATCGTTTATGTGCATATTGCTCAGTGTGTTAAAAAACCACTGTTACGAAGTTTCCAATGCAGTTCCCCAATTAAAAATCTCTGTGACTGATTCAATTCCCTTCCCTAGTCTTTTAATCATGCAGAGTCATTCAATGTCTTTCCTTATTTTAACCCCTAAAAAATATTTCCATATTTTAATCTCAATCGATAAAATTTAAGTACAGGAGTACAATATGTAGTACTGTGATCGGCTAATTGATTAAATATATGTTCTCAAAAAAATTAATTAACTTTTTTTTGGACCAATTTTGTCGAACTTGTCCCAGTGAATGACATCAATGGTGTGTGATTTGACATCCAATGAAACCTTGCAAGAATGGGGATAAGGGGAATTCAGTCTCTAAACTATTGTGTGCACAGAAATTACCCTTCAAGTTAACTTCGGAGGTTTTACAGTTAAACCGAAAAAAAAAGTGGAGACTTTAACCCGCCGTAGTTCCCATCCCCTCACCTCACACCGTTTTTGGCCAATGTGGCATAGTGAGTGGGCCCCACCTCAATTATCATGTTTTTCCTTTTTTAGGCCAAAGAAAATATTTTATAAGAAAAGAACTTTTTTTTTTTTTTTTTGAACAGAAATCGAAATTTCATAATCATTCATGGATCAATACAAGACCAGATATAGAATCAAGTACATTGATTCACTAATTCTATTTGTGCAAGCAAACTGTCATTAATTTGACTTTTTTTTTAAATTGAAATAGTTTGACAATCAGGGACTGCTCTCTACAACGTTGAAACTCATGACAATATATAAAAGTATTAAAATCACAAAACGAATAATAAAACTTTCCAACAAGGAGAAGACCTAAAACTTCTCAACATGGATAAGACAAATCAAAGACTTCCAACTAGAGAAGAAAACTAACTATAAGGTAAAAATTAAAGACAAACTAATCAAACGCGCCGCACAAATCTACGCAACACTGTTGATGAAGATGCATCACAACAAGGATGGACCAATCTTTACAAATCTGATTAGATTTGTTGTTTATTAAATGAACAAAGAGCAAAAAGGGATTTGATTGGAACCACTGCCGATCGTTGAGAGGATCGACGGTGGTTCAAGAATAAAAATCGTAAAAGTGAATAAATTTTTTTTTAAGGTTTTGGAGAGAAGGAGAGAAAGCTATTCCTCTTTTAAAATGTCTTTTTTAATGAAATGTAATTCGAAAAGAACATTTTCTTAAAAACGTTTTCCTAGAGTACATGTTCATAAGAAAGTTTCCTAAATATGTTTGATTGCACATATAAAAATTTTTTCTCTCAAAACTCACCAACAACAAGTTTTGAAATAAATATGAAAACTTACCATATATAATGTTATATATTAATTTTTATATTTAAAATATAAATTTAATGTGTATAATTCGCCCACCATAATAGGTGAGAAAATATGTGGGTTTTAATATGGAAAATTGGCAATCGTGAGAAAATGTTTCACAAGAAAATCTTGGCTATCAAACACAAGAAAATGCCATTTTTCACATAATTTATCATTTTCTTTATAATATTTTCCTTTTCGTCTAATCAAACAGGGCCTTACAGAAAATTGTCTTTCCTTGTATTTACTTAATACTCCACGTAAGATCACAATGCAATCATCTTTTTTTGTGGAAAAAACCATGAAATCAATTTTGTTCTTTGTAAATATATATTATTATGACCAGTTGACCTGGCACGTGCTTCGCACGTGATGTAAAATTAAGAAACCAATCAAGAAATAGTTTTCTTCTTTGACTTCAGTGGACACCCACGACCTCCCTACCTAATTTTTTTTTTGGCAAGTGATGCCTTGCTGCCATTTTTTTGTTGGAACTTTTGAGTGTTTTTATTGGATTTAAATTTGAGGATTTCCAAACGTATTTGGTACGAAGTAAAGGTGGTTTTAGGTTAGTACGAACATCCCTACGAGGTTGCAATAGGCTCGGAGCGCGGCGACATGAACCAGGGTTTTGAAAAACCCCAAAATTGATGTTCTGGTCTCGAAGCTGCGAAGGACATCATTTAGGCCAGCGAGCCCTAATGAGGTCACGCTTTAAGTAATGTAGCGGAGAGTTGTTCTCCACGGTGCCACTCACGGTGTCTAGGGCAGTGGGTACCCCAAACCCCATGCTTTATATGATGTCACCGGGTTTTGACCACCACGACGCCACCTGCGGCGTGACACTGTTTACAAACCTAATTTTCAAAACTTCTGGGATCTCTCGGGTATCCAAATAGGTCTGAATACGACCCAATACCCAAGTAATTGACCCAGTTATACAAATGAATAAAATTATAGAAAATTGGGTAAATTAGATGATAATTAGCGAGAATTGAAATTTAATGATTATCAGGGGATTTTAGTCAGTAATGGGCACACAGGGATTCATAGCGAATGAGTCAAGACGTGTGAGTGCGTAGTAGTATCAGATACAGGTAAGTAAACCAATTGGAAATTGTATAGTTATTTCATTAAGCTTTTAATTTGTTATTGTTATTGTTCTATTCCTCTTTTGGGATTCCGTTCTATTGAGTTGTTCGAGGGCAAGTGAGTCAATAGTGATCCTTAGAAGGACGGGTTATCTGTGGTAATATATCATAGCCAAGAACTCGGGATGTACTGCATTGGTTACTGGTTCTATACGGGGTGAGAGTTTTATACTAGTTACTGGTTCTATACCAGAGAATCTTTCATCCACATGGATTTAGGATGGTGTGAGTGTGCCATGTCCTAAACTCCGAGTCTTGTATGTGTTTTCCTCGACTCGATGACCATTTAATCGGGACTACTTGCGCCTCCGTTTGTTTTGTTGGATAGTCATTTTCAATTGATTGCTATTTATTTACAGTCTTTATATATTCATGCGTTCCTTGTACCCTTCTTTCTATCTGCATGAATATAGATTGATGTATTTATTTTGAAATGTTATATACATTCTGCTTGGCATTACTTACATGGGCTCTTCATTCTTGTGCTTGACTGAGTGCAGATCCACAGTTGAGCAAAGAAAAGGATCCAAAGTTAAGTGACTTACTTTGAAGATACCGAAACGGTTTCTCCCTTTGGCATTGACGTAGGTTTTGTTACATTTTGAATTACGTATATTTGTTTTGAATACTGGGATATGGGTTTATGGGAGAACTTGGGACATGTATATATTGATATTACTCTCATCTGACTTGAAATATTGATGTTGGTATACATATGCGGGGTTTTCACACTCTAGGTTGTCCTGACTAGTGTCTTAGAGTTGTTTCGATTAGTTTGAGGATTTTATCACTTCCGCTATACTTTGATAACTCACTAATTTGAATAACTCACATTTTAATTGCTTAAAAAAATGGTAAATAGTGAGGAAGGCTAAATAGGCTTGTGTTGACTCAACGAGATTGGCTTGAGGATCCAGTTTTGAGTTGTGGAACTGGGGCCGTTACAATAGAGATCTTTGGGTTCGTGCTTGTGTGCCCTCTTTCGAGGTTTAAATCCAACGTTAGTCCATACGTCACTTTGTCAATTTCATACCTTAATTCAGTTCGAATTTTTTTAGTTTCCTGTTGCAATTCAGTTTGAAGTTTTTCGGTATCTCGTTACAATAAAGAAAATTGATGCTCTTGTGTACTATGTATTTCTATTTTGTATTATTACACCTGTAATAACAGTGACGATCTCTCATGAATTAGCATTGAGGCCTTTTGTGATAAAACTCCATACCTATGAGTAGGTGGTTAAGTTGGTGACAATATCGGTGCTAAGAAAGATCTTTTAGTTCGTGCCAGCGTGTGCGGGCAATCCCAACATAAAAATTTAACATAGTATCAGAGCATGTTGGATTGGGACCAATTGAGAAAAAAAACCCATTGGATAGATTTTGGTCTAAGGTGAAGTGTTTAGATGTGTGTACATCCGATAAGTGAAACTTCATGAAGAAATATATAAGTGATGATCTCCCCTCAATTAGTATCGATGTTTCTTGAGATAAAACTCCACACCTATGAGTTGAACGTAGTTAAGTTGGGGATAATATCGGTGTTGACAGAGATATTTAGGTTCGTGCTCGTGTATGCAGGCGATCCCAACATGAAAATTTTACACTCATCATGACTTAAAGACCTATATAAAGGGGTGCCTTCACTTATAAAGAACACACCAAGTTGAATGAAATGCATTTTTTTTTACTTCAGTTAGAGTCGAACTACGACCTCCTGAAATCTTGTCTTTTTTTGTAAGTGTTGTTTCTACCATCTCACCAGAGATGCTTTGACTGAATGATAACATTCCAACTCTCTCATTTCTCTTTGTAATTTGTGTAGTTGATCTCTATACATCTTTGTAGTTGATCTTAGTCTTATTTACTTTCCTTATCTAGTTTATATAGTAAGTCTCATTTTTTATTTTATTTTTCTTGAAGCCTAGTAAGTCTCAATTTAATTTACAACAGTTTCACATTTTTTTAAAGAGAAATCAAAATTTCATTAATCATTCATGGTTCAATACAAACCAAACATAGAATCAAGCACATTGATTCACTAATCCTATTTGTTCAAATAATCTGCCATTAATTTGGCTGTAAATGCGAAATTGATACAGTTTGACAGTCAGAGACTGCTTTCTACTTAACGTTTCAACTCATGACAATATACAAAAGGCAAAAAGTATTTTTTGGTTCTTCAACTTTGAGTCTTATGTTTTTGGTCCCTAAACTTTCAATAGTGTACATTTGGTAATTGGACTTTTATTGTTGTACATTTGGTCCCTGAACTTTTGAGTTTTATATTTTTGGTCCATAAACTTTGAGATTTTTTATGTTTTTGGGGGAAATTAAATTTTTTTCGACTTTTTTTGGTCAATGCGAGCCATCTGGTTCAGTAATATAAACCACTTTACTCTTCTTGACTAGTCACACGACACTTTTAATGCTATGTTAACATAATTTAACACTTTAAATGATGGAAATACTAAATGTTAATCTTTATGAAAGTTCAAGGACCAAATGTATAGTAATAAAAGTTCAGGGACCTAGAGCATAAAAATATAAAGTTCAAGGAACAAATGATGGGTTTTGCCTAACAAAATTATAAGAACTACAAAACGAATAACTAAACTTCCCAACAAGGAGAATAAAACCTAAAGCTTCCCATCAAGGAGAAGACAAAAAAAAGATTTCCAACTATAGAAGAAAACTAAGTATAAAATAAAACTAAAGACAAGATTAATCTAGCGCATCGCACAAATCCACATAACACCATCGATATAAATTTACCGTAACAAGAATGGGCCAATCTCTACAAATCTTATTAGAGTTGTTTATTGTATGAATAAAGTGTAAAAGTGATTAGATTGAAACAAAAAGAAAAATCGCATAAGTGAATCAAGAAAAAAACTTTAAAGTTTTGGAGAGAAAGAGAGTCTTTATCAAAATAGCAATTGAAAATGTCAATCAAACTTAGAACTTGTTTTAGGTCTCTTCTACAACAGTTTCACGTTGTTCAGTTAAATTGATTTTTTTCGTCATTTGTCATTGAATTGAATTGATATTTCTCTTTGACAAGAAAATAAAATAAAATTGATATTTCTAAAATATAGAAGCCATTATCCAAAAATAAATAGATAAATAAACAAACCAGCTTGGTCACGGGCTGCTAACTGTACATGGCCAGCGACGGCTTCAAATACATATTATATAATAATATGGCTGCTATTCATTTTTTTTGGTGTGTACGGCTGCTATATATTAATTAATTAATTAATTAATACTTTTTTTTGCATAAACTAATTATTACTTTTTCGATATGTACAATTCAAAAACATGCACGGATTGATGCTCCATAGATGTATTTATACCTAGCTAGAAAACAAAACTTAAAGAAGTGTGTGGGACATATGTGATTAGGACCTTTCAATTGAAATTTTGTCTAAACTATTCAAGGTGTCTGCTCTTATGTTATACCTAGACTAGAAAACAAAACGTCACGATTGGAGAAATAAGTAATAACCACGTACCCATTGAGCTATCGAAATAGGGACCAAAATCATTCAAGGTGTATTCTCTTATGTTATAGCCGAATCGTTGGCTTATACACCCTGTTAATTTTTATTTTTATTTTTATGTTGAGTCTAACTTTACCATGCACCTTAAACTAACAAGCTTTAGTGTGGGATTCTTTGGTCAATTAAGCATGGGCGGGTTTTAACTCTAAAGGCCTAGATTAGTATTACTAATTAAGGGTAGATTCACAATAATGATATTTAATGAATGTGGGACTTAACCAATCAGTCCAAATATTTTCAAGAGTAAATCCTAATATTCCTTTGAGTCCGTGCGAGAAAAGAGTTTTGGTCATCCGTTTTACTTGGTGTAAATTTGGAATCTATAACCCTAACTTTTTTTAAGCCACAACGGACCTCTAAATTATTATATATTTTCTTTTGGTAATTCTTTTTTTTGGTAAACTAAATTATTATATTTTGATAGCAAAGGATAGTTTTATTTATAGTTCTCAAAACGAGGAACATGCACATGAAAACAAGTTGGAATCTCTAAATAATTTTGTGAATAATTAATGGTTTTCAGATTCGTCCTATTCAATTGAATCCCCTTTGAAATATATATATATATATATATATATATATATACGTTTTCTTTTTTGGCGTTATAATACACATTCCAAAGAATTTTTTTTTTTGAGGAAACATTTTTCCAAAGAATTCATTCTATTGCAAGTTGACAACAAGCAAATCTAAATACAACTCAAAGTTGTTGGTGCAAATTTTCTTCCGATTGAAAAATAAGAATGGAATGAGAATACCAAATAAAGACTTGAGGAGCATAATCGTTCTCTTTTACACAAGATTTCATCCTACCAGTCGATACCGCGTATACATATTGAGTTTAATCGAAACTTACCTTCGGGATACAATCAAGTCTATAATAAATATTGGATGATGTGTGTGTAACACAACTCTAACTAATAACACTCTTGTAAAATACTTTGATGGAATGATGTTACGAACGAATAGAAGATTCTTTGATTTAAAAACTTTTGATTTCTTAATGACTTTGGTGTTTTTTTTTTTTTTTTTTTTTGTAGAAACTTTGGTGTATTTGATTCATACAACAACTCTATCTTTTATAGAAAACTAAAAGTTATCATGTGGGTACGAAGAAACACAACTCTTGGTGTCGTAAAACAAAAATAAAAGAAAAAAAAAGGCAAAATACGTGTCTTTTCTGTTCTGGTGTTGGGCGCTTAACAACAGAACAACATTTTTTTTTTTTTTTTTAAAATCCTACAAAGGTTGTCTTCTTCTTTAAATTGGTAGTTATTTAAAAAATTACTTATGGCCGTCGATATCTGAACTCTTAAATCATCAAGGGATTTCCATGTTGGCCTCAAAATAACGAAAACGTTGTAGCGGCGCAGCCAGAGAGGAACGCCAATTCTTTTATTCTTTTTTGGTTAAATATCTAAAGGGTCCTACATGTTTAACTTTTTTTTTTCTTCTTCTTTTTTTCTTTTATTCGTATGAATATATAACCAATTTGAATAGATTTTTTTATAACACAAAAATTTGAATAGAATTAACATTTTCATTTATGACTTCAAAAAGATATATTTTTTATTTATTTATGAGCCACCTTTATATAACCAGCTCAGCTCCATTGACCTCGGGCGGAGCCAAGGCTTGGATAGTGGCTCCCTTCACTGATTTTACAATCAAAGCCAATATTCTCACCCTTTTAGATCAATTTATTTTGACTCATAGGTTACTAATTTTATTTATATGGGAATCTAGCTCGTCCCATCAACTTATCCAAATGTGGACCTTAAGTAGGCCATGTTTTCAATACAAATATCATAAACAACAAAGTGCATGAACTTGGTATTCATGTGGGTTTTGGGATGTAGCTTCTATTAATTTAATGATAAAAATATCAAATGTAAAAGACAATTGAATGGCAGATCATTAATATTGAATGGCAGTTCATTAATAGTTTGGAATATGGTCGCTTATGCAAAAGATTTAGGGTTCGGATCCTTCTCAAGGCAAAAAATTTAAAGGGTAATAAGTTAATTTCTTATAAGGAGAAAAAAGGCATTTTTTTCAATTACGAAACTTGTTTGTGGTTGATATCCCTGTAAATGTTAAGGTAGTATAATGTAGTTGGATTAAAAATAAATAACTGATGAAATCAGTGTTAATTAAGACAGTCGTAACTCAAGCAATATTAGCATTGGTGGAGTTAGTTAAATAAAAAACGCCGGAGTGTTAGCGGCGGCGGCACAAAAATCTTAATTTTCTTATCAATTTCTCCTCTTTGACTCTACCTTTTGAATCACTGTCGATCGTCTCTTTTTATCGGTGGTGGTTCCAATAACCTCATTTTCCTCTTATTAGTCAAATAAACTCTCAGATCTGTTCACGTATGATGATTAGATGATTAATTTCATCCCCATTGCGACCATCAAATTCACTATCGCAATAGTCACTTCTCAACGTCTGCGTCCTTCCTGAAGACTATGAGTGGATTCACGTTTATGGTGTTGGTACTAGTTATTAGGTTTTGTTTCATAGGTAGTTGTTTCATTCTCATGTCGGAAGGTTTCGTCTGTCTTCTCTCATTGGAAGTTTCGCATTTACTTCCCTTGTCGAAAGTATTATTTTTCGTTGTTGCTCAAATGATGTATCTATGTATTGTCGTATTCTAGACATTTTTCAAGAGAATAGTCGCTTATTGTCAAACTGTTCCATCGTTACAGTTGTTGTTCTTGAAAGTCAACCTTATGGCAGTTGCATGTTCCTTTGAACAATTAGGATTAACGAATCAATTTTCTATGGTGATTGATTATAAGCCTGTCCTAATGTATTGAGAGCCATTGATGATTAATGAAACTTTTATTTCTTTCAAAAAAAAAAAAAAAAAAAAAAAAAAAGTCGTAAGCACTAAAATGGTATTTGAAAGAACAAAAAAAAATGGTATTTGAATACAAAGTCTCAACACTAAACTTTCTCAAATTAGACTAGGAAATGATTTCTTTTTTGGGTGGAGAGAGTGAAAGAATTGACCAACTCGATGGATAATGAGACCATTTATAATTGTGAAAAATTGTGAAGAGCACTTGAATGAAGAATTGACCAAATTTGTTCTAGAAAAGTGATGGTTAGACAGTTTTTCATAGGTCTTTTACAACTAATAAGGTCCGTTTGGCATATCAATTTGACACGTTTTTTTATTGTAACCCTTGATTAATGCATCAATATATGTGCATTGATGTGCACACAAAATTGGATTTGCATCCAAGGAATAATGTAATGAGTGCATGTCAAATTGGTATGCCAAATGAGATCAAAATAGTCAAATTGATATGCCAAATGAAGTCAAAATAGAATGAGTCGATATAGCTTTTTTTGACTCTTTGATAGAGTGCAACTAACCAAGGATGCAAATCATCAGCTCATACTAAAGTTACTTTAAGGGTTTCTGGCGATAAAGCCAGTACACCCTGTGCCCTATATTTTTAACTTTCATATTTAGTTTCATTAAACAATATTATTAAACAAAGGGAATAATTAACTCTGTAAACATTCTTATGATAAGATAAGATATTTTAGTTGCTTTGAAATTTAGTTGCAGAAAGAAGCATTAAAACTAATCTTCAAGGTTGTCAACCCTTACTTGCTTAAGATACAACTAAATTTCAAAGCCAAGGACCATTTCCTAAGAGATCTCAAGTGCTCACTGATTTTGATCCCCCTTGCCTAATAGAAAAAAATTCATTTTTACTGACTATTTTGACTCCTAATTGTAGGTCATGGAATCAAATCACAAAGAAAGGATGTTTATATTTTGTCAGACTCCAACTTGAAATAAAAAATGTACACCATTAGAGAAAAAAAATACTGGGTCATTTCCATCCAACAACACTAATGTTAAGAAACTAATATTATGTAACGTCTACATTGATTTTGTAACGTCTACACTGATTGTGTAATATCTACATTAATCGTGTAACGTCTATATTGATTATGTAACGTCTACATTGATTATGTAACGTCTACACTGATTTAGTTCTGTACCATTTTATAAATAGGGTACTATACTATATATTCAAAATATACAATAAACTTATCATATTCTGAAACTATCATAGTATCAGAGCTTAGTTTCTAATCCAAGGTCGGTCGACCTTTGAGTCGACGACCGATCCTTAATACATCTTAGTGCTTGTTCTTGTATTCGATTATGCTCTTGTTTTGATTTCCTCTTGTTTCTCTTATGCGTCTTCACACATGTTTGTTAGTTGTACCAATCCGTTTGCCTCTTCTGCGTTGCTTAGTCAACCCATTCGCCTATTATGTTCGCACAAATTTGATGCCTTCCAACTCGTATAAATCATATGCCTATCTCGAGATCCTCACTTCTTGTCCTGCTTGCCGTCGACTCTGTTGTCTACTCTGTCAACTCTGCCATCCGTCTGCTCCGTTGTCCTGTCGTCGACTTCGTTGTCCATTAGTTGTTATGCCGACTTTGCTTCGATAGTCGTTCTGTCAACTCAGCTCCGTTAGTCGTTCCGCCGACTCAGCTCCGTTAGTCGTTTCGCCGACTATGTTGTTCCGTTAGTCGTTCCGTTGACTCAGCTCCATTAGTCGTTCCGTCGACTCAGCTCTGTTAGTCATTCTGCCGACTCAGCCGTTAGTCATTCTGTCGACTATGTTGTTTCGTTAGTCGTTCCATCGACTCAGCCCTGATAGTCGTTCCATCGACTCCGTTATTTCGTTGTTCAATTATTATGTTGTCCCGTCCGTGCACTGTTCGCTAATTTGAGCGTAGTTCGCGATGCCTATCACGCCTATTATCCACGTACTGTACGTTGTCAAGCACAGTTCGCGATGTCTGCCTGTCTCATGTATCCATTTCGGATCTGCTTGTTTTTTTGGCCCGTTTGTCAATTCTGTCTGTGATCACTTGCATCCGTTTGTCGCGATCTGGTGTCCCCACGTAGAATTGTCGCTGACTTTATGTATCCTCATCTTATTCGTTTGTAAACTCAAGTGGTTTCGTTGCCACCACCTTAAGTTTGAGGGGGGATGTTAGGAAACTAATATTATGTAACATCTACATTGATTATGTAATGTCTACACTGATTGTGTAACGTCTGCACTAATCGTGTAACATCTACATTGATTATTTAACGTCTGCACTGATTTAGTTATGTACCATTCTATAAATAGGGCACCATACTGTGCATTCGAAATATACAATAAACTTATTCTATTATGAAACTATCAACTAAAATAGTGTAACGCTAACACTATTTTGGTGTAAATAGTGACATTGACAGTAACAC
This sequence comes from Stephania japonica, assembly GCA_039657345.1. Classification (NCBI taxonomy): domain Eukaryota; kingdom Viridiplantae; phylum Streptophyta; class Magnoliopsida; order Ranunculales; family Menispermaceae; genus Stephania; species Stephania japonica. The sequence continues at coordinate 44,145,221 of CM077559.1, forward strand.
TATTCACGTCTCTAACTCCAACCCATCAACACTATCTTTTACACTTACTTTTTATCATTATTTTATTCAATCTAATCTTTTTTCTCTAAAAATATATTCTTTTAAACGTTTTAGGATATTTTCATACCCCATCAAATAAAATATTCTTAAGATTAATCATTTATTTCCAAAAGTAGTATGTCGTATATCATAATTAATAGTCTAAACCTAAGTCTAGTTTCTCTCATTCCCCGCTCTTTGTTGGGCCGACGACCACAATGGTTGTCGACCAACCTTTCTCAATAGCAGCGGCATCTATGTACAACCATTTTCTAAATAAAACAATGTTTCGATTGTTTTTGTTTATTTATTTTTCTTTGTATGTTCGTGTTGTCTATTCTTTCTCTTTTCTCCTTGTTTCTTAGATATAAAGATATCTTCTTAGATCTATGACTTTTCAATGAGATAAAGACAGATGGTGTAGTAATAGTGGAAGAAGGTGAGGTCGGGCAATGATAAAGACGAGAGAGTTTTGGATTTTATGAGGTGTTTAGAGGTTGTTGATAGCCCTCGGCGGTACGTGTGGGCAACATGATTGTGGGTAGCAACTTAAAGCTCACGAAGACTTGACAATAACATTGCGGTGGTGGGGTTTCATCTGCGAGGCAATTAATAATCCATTCTGGCAAAATGTTTTAGGTGGCCTCTTTCTTTATATAGTTCTTCTTCCCATAAGATTTAATTTTTGTTTTGTTCTAGTTTTATTTTATGTTTAATTTATGTTTTGTCTCCTCATGCGAATGTTTCGCCAAATTGAGGTATGTGTCCCCCTTTATGGGGGTAGTTCTCTATATTTTGTTGGGAAATGTGCCCTAAGTCAATCCATTAATAGTCTTTATGAATACATTTTAGTTAATAAAATAGAAGATTTCATTTGTTGTTTATTATAATTGATTTGCATGTTTACATTATAATAAGATCAATGAGTATTTACAGAAATACCCTAAATGTCCCTAGTCGATTATTATACTGGGAACTATAATGAATTAAGACTAGCGTGAGTTTTGATTGATGATCATACGTATAGGAATATGAATTAAGATCATGAGTACTTGTTAGGGAACAAAGTACTGGACCGACCTGCTATGAGAACATCACATGGATTAAGTCATAGTTGTTTCTCATGATATGTATATTATCCAGTCCTCTGACTTGAGATTACCAGAGACTTCAACATTAGAATACAGTGATTTGACGCAATCAAACGTTATCTTTAACCGGACAATTATAAAGGTTGTGATTGGTTACTGTGTGAATAATATGATGAAGTTGTGTAATCGAGATAGAATTTATCCCTCTCATATAGAGAGAGATATCCAGTGGATCCCTCGATGTGTTAGACTGTTAAAAGGCCTTAGACTGTTAAAAGGCCTAGTCTAAGTGAATTGATATTGATCAATGTCACTTGGATGTTTTCAGTTTACCTAGAGATCGAAACTAGTACGATTGAACATGTTGGATGACAATTCCATGCCTTATGTTTGATCAAAAGGATATCGTGTGACAAAAAGATGTTATATACACTATTGATTAGGTTGTATCGATTTGATATTCGTACAACTTGGGTAGTCATAATGTCTTGCTAGAGGCTGCTAATGACTTGTATACCAAAATGTGTTTTGGTACACTGCCAACGTTGTATGAGCCTATTGGGTCTCACACTAAGAATGGTTTTGTGAGATCCTAAGATGGTTCAGAAAAACGAATTTTATATGATAAAATTCATGACAGAAACTTCCTGTATACTTCTTTAAGTAGGGGTATATGTGAAATTTACTTAACAGTCTATATATAAGGGTTGTATAAATAGACGCTTTGAGTTAGAATACACGAACGAAAGATCAAAAAGACCAAAACTCTATTTTTGTTTTAGAAACGACTTAGAGTTTTTGGTATGCTCTGGATAGTTTTGGAGATAAACAAAAAGGTTTGGTATTCTCTCGAAGCTAGCACTTCAAATCTCGGTTGTCGTTCGTGTGTGGACTACTGATAGAGGGCGTTCGTCGTTGGCAACGCCTTATAGATCGATTAACCTTCAGAAAGGTACATTGCGACTGAGGTATGATTAAATTTTCATAGTTTAAACGTTTTTAATGGAATTAGATTCGGATCCTGTTGGGGTTTTTGTCAAAATTGTTTTGTAATCTCCGCTGTGCATGAACCCCAAACACCAACATATTTTTATTAGGGTAGTTCCAGGCTTCGGAATGCAATATAGTATCTATAGCATTTCACTGGTTGAAATGTTGTAATAGGTTGGCTTACCATATTGGGTTAGGAACGATGAATGCGCCTTTTTAGGCTTCAAAAAAATGTAGAATGCTGTATGTTCTTGATATCTATACGTATCTTTAATTATTTGCAATTTAAACTTTTAATATATAATTAATATTTTGAAAAATATGATCAAATACTTTTTTTAAAAAAGAGATATAGTAATTACGAATAAAAATGTATTAAAAATAAAAAAGATAATTGAATAATTAATCAGGTCACCATTGTCAGGGTACCCCAACAATTTACCAGGGAGCCGTAGGACTTTTACCAAAATGCCCTTAGTTTGTAAAGCAACGCACCCCACTACCCAGGACACATGTTAAAGTAGTCTCGGTTGTGTCTTGCCGAGACTCATATTACAGTGTCAGTTTATACCAACCGACACCCAAATAAGGTAGTCAAACACTCAACTCGATGGATGACCACCGAGACTATACAAGTGGTCTTGGTGGCCTTTGTTCCAAGATATGTGTGTATGTCTCGGTTGATACCAACCAACACAACAACGTATGACTCGGTCCTATGTGTCTGATACTATAGGTTCGGTCATTTCTTACTGAGACTTGAAAAGTAATGTTAGTTAATGTAGTGTCGCGCTATGTGCACCCCACCAATTACTCTAGGCACCCAGGGGTAAATGTGTCATTTTCTTTGAGAACCAACATAAATAAAAATACCAGGGTGCCCTGAGAGGATACCGAGGTGCACATAGTGCGAATATCAATTAATTAATGAATTAATAAAAATTACATAAATATAAAGTTATTTAAAAATCTATTCTATAATAAAAATTTGAGACATTTTTCACTATGAAACCTTTTTGACCACTGAGTTTCCGAAAGTACCCCTATTACTCTTTTTTTGATTGGTTCCTACCATAAATACAAATTAAAATAGGGGTATAAAACGTAATTACGATAATTTTATGAATATTTTTTAAAAATCAACAATGTAGGAGGAAAGAGTGTTTTGATCAAATTAAAATTTAAAGCAATTTTGAAACCGTCAGAAACCATTTGCGCACTCATCCATAACCCCCTAGCACCGATCCCCCTCCCCCATAATACTTATCCTCTCTATCCCATAAACGCATGCAAAACTTTATTTCAAAAATCACTATTCAAAAGGCCTAAAAAACACCATTCACAAACAACTGCTGCTTCTCAAGCATCGTTCACAAATGAAGGAATCTATGTTCTTTGTTGCCAATGAGAATGGAGAGCGGAGAGGATTAAAGTACTATAATGAAAAAACGTTTGTCTTAGGGTCTTTGTTTTTTGTTTGGACTTTTTTATCCTTCACAGACGAATCTTGATGATGGAGAGCAAGGATTCCATGATTGTCATTTGTGTAACGGCCCAAATTCTTAATTGTCGTTATTTATGACGTTATTACAGACATGGACGACAACTCAGACACTCGTGGACCCCGCAACCAGGTGGGAGCACCCCCGGATTAGGTATACAGTCCGTTTTCTGTGCTATTTGATTTGTTTTGCGATGTATATGTTCGATTTAGTTGAATTGCATCGCAATATATGTGTTTATATTGCTTATTGTCGAGTAAGACAGTGTGACGGGTATTCGCCTCTAGATGTGGGTATCAGGTGGGGTGAATGACTGTACATTAGTACACACATAATAAATGATAAAATATGTTAAATAATTAATATAAAACATCGTATATACGTTAATGACGCGAGTGTACGTGTTTGGTACGCGACACAATTCAGGACCGGGTACCGAAACGTCTAAAGGTGCATTGGTTTGTGTTGTGAGAAGGATAAGTATGAGAACTAAGTCTCCATTCAAGTCACTCTTAGTAGACTAATTGACTCCATCTTGACCAAACAATGAGCCTCAGGATTTGGCTAACACATATGATGAAAATTTTGGTATAAAAAATGAGAAATATCATAACCACTTCCTTTTCTCTCTCTTGCTCTTCATTTGGACGAAAATTGCTAAGAAAAGCTAGGGTTTGTGAGCTTTAGGAAGCCAATTTGGAGCACAGGAAAGCTAGGAAATCGATAGAAAAGGTTAGATCTTCGCTTTCCCCTTCGTTCTCTATTTATCAGATGTATTTTCTTGAGGTTTGACTTGGGTTTCGGGGTTGTGATGTGACACACCGGTTTGTAGGGTGTTGCTATGGTTTCAAGTTGCTGAGTTGAAGCAACTATGAGGGTTTTGGTGTTGTTGTTCTGGGTTTCAAGTGGATTTTAGGGTTTTGGTTGAGAAATCTTGTGGTTTTCGTCTCGGACAGGTTTTGTCAAGGGATTTTGGTTTCTCGTGGATGGTTGGATGTTAAATGAGTGTTTGGGACGAACGCGAACCGTGGCAATGAGCCGAGGGGGTCTGAGAACCCCAGGAGGTGTCTCTGGTTAAGACGCCGCCAAGGGTGTTGTGGGGGTAAAAGCCCCGACGTCACTCACGGCGTCAGAGGCCCCCTTCACCCCACGTTTTAAGTCACTCCATGGGGGTGGAAGCGTGACGATGTGAGTCACGGCGCCTGGATCAGGGCTCATTTTCCTGAGCACCGTGAGCATTTGCTCACGACGACGCCACTCACGACGTCTAGGACAGTGACTGAAAAATAAATTTTAAAAATAAATGGCCTATTGGGGGCTTCACCTAGGGGTTTATATAACCCACATGAAATGATAAATGGGTAGATTTGACGATGATTTGGTATAGAATGAAGATTTTTGAGGTTTTGGGAATTGATTGGGGTTATCAAAAATCATGTGCGTTTGACGGGTAGTTAACACGCAGTTGGTGGCGTGCATTGGGGTTAGCGAACTAGTGAAGCGCAGTTTGAGATGTGTAGTATTCCAATTGAAATTCACTTTGAGTATTTACTGCTTGATTATTTAAATTCATGTCCTGTTGTTCATTTCATCTCATTTCCGGTATTTATTTACGGACGATCGAGTTTACTCCCGCCAAGTTTATTCTATCGTGTTGGCATTGTGGCACACTAAACCATAACATGTGTTTTAGAGGTATGTCGGTGGATTGTTGACTCGACTGCTGAGTTTTTCTATGCACAAGTCGATGCGTCATGGTCAACGTCGGCTCCTGAGCGGACTCAAGGATTTCAGTCTGTTCGAGTTTACTCACTAGCGGTGTCTAGGCGATAGTCCAAAGTATGGTGCTAGCCTGACCTAGATCATGCACGTACTTTGATTCACTACTATTTGATATTCATGTGAGGGTCTTTCCTAGTTGCCTGTTTCTTTTCTTCCGCATGTTTATTTAATAATATTTTAATTCCAACATTTATTTATATTATTTACTCGGTGAAGTTCATTGGGATTACTCACTTTGGACTCGTCATCTATTTTGTTGTAATGATGGAGTGCAAACCTTAGTTAGAGCAGGGGGAAGGGCAAACTTGAGTACTTCTTATGATTTACTTCTGCGTCTGACTTATATGTGTGTTTATTTCTTACTTGTTTTTATGATGGTTTGGGACATGAGTGACACTTGGACATGTATACGATACATTTTGTGGTTTATTTTGATATTTTGGAAACATTTGGATCATGTTATATATTGTTGATATTTTGATTAGGTTTCCACACTAGGAAAATGCTCTATCACATGATTTACGCTTTATATTTTGTCTAATCATGATTTAAAGTCTTCCGCTGAAAATTATTGATATTAAACAGATAAAAATGAGTCCATAAGCTAAATTTATACCTTAGTAGGAAAATAATATAAAAGTTAATAAAATTTGGATTGACAGATGGCACACAGTGCGCGTGGGACACAGCTGGGTGGTTTTAAACAAGGTTGTGGGCCCGCGGCGTATGACGTGATGGTCTTGAATTTCGGGGCCGCTACATTCCTTTGAATATTATCAAGAGATTTTTTTTAAAATCTTTAGTCAAGTTCGTCAGATCAGTTATCACAATGCGATATTGGTGTGGTAATGTTAGTATGTACATGCTTTGATTTGAAGGGATTGGCCGCGAATGATGGATCACCGTCTCACGATGTGGCGAATGGGCAAAAACTTTGTAAAAGAGGGGTAGGGGTATCTAGGCTTTGTAGGATGACCCATGACATGAGATTATATGTTGATTATCACTTATGCTAAACACAATGGTTTTTTTTTTTAATCATATACTGAACACCTTATGTGATCAATGTGCCACTTTTCTTTATGTTTTATAGATGTAGTATGTTTTCTTTTTATTTAATTTCTTCGGTCCCAATCAAGGTCTCTCCACTATTACATCTCTCTACTGATTTATTGACTTTATATTTTTGCTTTTGATGTTTTCTTTAATGAATTAATTTAGTAGGTTGTTTAGTTATACCCATCTCTTTACATCTCTCCACTGTTTTTTTTTTTTTTTTTTTTTTTTTTTTTGTTAAATACATCTCACCACTGTTGAATATATTCAAATCGTAGCTCTTAATTGACATTTTATATTTTTATTGAATTAAATATGTGCATGTGGTTTAACTAGTACGATTAATATAAAATATATTAAAAATAAAGCTGATCATATAAAGTAAGAAAATGATAATTATATATAAAGTTAACATTAAAAAAAACTAATTTAGGGCTAATGTCATCTAATGTCACGCAACCTTTTAAAAAAAAATACTAAAGTATAAAAAGAATAAGAAAAGATAATTAGTATAGAGTTCGTGTAGTCACACCAAATTGGTATGAATTGTCATACTAATTCAAGGCTAATCTCATCTAATGTCACTCAACTTTTTAAGCTTTGTAACACTTTGGTCACAAAACTCAAGTTTGTAACATAAAAATTATCAAACTTTTTGATATGTTTCAATAAAGTCACTTGGATCATTTTTCAGCTTATTCTTTGGCAAGAAAGTATAAATATTTTGCCTCGAGATTCAAAAATACACATCTTAATGTGAATCTAATATGACAATATTGAAGTGTTACAAGAATGTATGTCATTCTAGTGTTTTATCCAAGTCCTAATTAACCAATACCAAAACCAAAACCAAAACCTAAAACAAAAAATTGCAAAATCTGCTTTCCATGGTGTGGTATATCGAATTCACCCCGTAGACGATAGGACAGTTTGGGGTCGATAATGGCGATGATTCTTGAAAGAGGCGACTTCGAGATAAGGTTGTGGATGATGATGAGCGGCTAGTGAAGGGAAAGGATGATTGTTGAGGAGTCATTTGACCCGTCATTGCTGGAATACACATCTCATGAATTGAATCTGATCTTGAGAAACTAAATAAAACAAGTGGCTTATTCTTCATCACTAAACCAAGAAACTCAATTTCACACTAAGATCAGTTGGTTTGTCCTACGACAAACATTCATGAGTTTAGAACCTAATTACTATTTAAAACATGGGGAACGCTAAGGTGAGATTCATAATTATGGTAACTCATACGAGCACGCACTTTTTTATTTTTTTTATTTTTTTTAGCAATTTTGTGGTTGTTTTGAGTGTCCGTAGTGGATAACCTTATCATTATCATTATCCACAAAATTGTAAGAAAAAGTAAAAAAAAAAAAAATCAAGATGTGTGCTCGTAGTGAGTGTCCGTAGTGTCACCTTAGCATTTTCCTTGAAACATATGACCAGTATGTTCGTCCCCTTCAACACCATATTCAAAACAGAGCTCTCATTTGCACAACAAAACCAGAGACCCAAAAAAGTGAGAGTTTAAGGATCACAGGGTTCACAACGACTTCAATGAAGTCCATCTGGTTGAACCCATTTGGGAGAAAAGAAATGGGGACCCTCCATTTCTCCATAAAACACTACAATAACATTCATTCTTGTAACACTACAATATTGTTCATTACATTCGCATTAAAATGTGTATTTTTAAACACAAGGTGAAGTAATTGCCAGCTCATACCATTTTATCAGAGAGAGCAAAAAATGATCCAAGTGACTTTACAAAAACATCTAAAAAAGTTTAATGATTTTTTTATTATAAATTTGAGTTTTGTGACCAAAGTGTTACAAAGTTTAAAATTGATTGACCTTAGATGAAATTAACCCTACTAATTTAGTTTGGCACTGTTCACCAACTCTATGTACTGTTCATTTTTTAATTCTTTTTTTAATTTTTGTATTCAAGTTATCTTTATAATTATTATTACTTTTGTACTATTAATTTATCTTTATCTTATTTTTATTACAATTTACATTTATTTTTTTTGGAAGACATTTATCTTATTTTCAAATTACTTTATATTTATTTATAAAATTTAATTAATTAATTAACTAATTATTATTTAAAATATATTAATTATATACTCAATTATCTTTTTGTATTATTAATATATTTTTATTTGTAACTACTGCCTTTTTAATTAATTGTTTTTACCTTATTTCTCAAAACATTAATTATCTTAAGATGAACACATCCAGGTGTTTAGTTGTTCGTCTCTTGTTACACATACTATTTTATGATCATAGGTTTGAAAAGCTAGGGTCAACCAATGAACTGTGAATATAGCTTCTGCCCGACTATGTGCAAACTACATTTTACTAAGGGCAAACTACCTTTTCTCAAAATTTCCTTGCCCTTGTACATTCTAATTTCCAACAATACAATAAGAAGGACAAAACACTGGAACTCTAAGTCGATCTTCGAGTGCACCCCATGGTTGTGATTCATCTTTCCATCAACTCAATCGATCTTCGCGTCACCTCTATTTATCCGCACTCTCACCATAAGTCTTGTTTTGTCTTACTTCCAGGTAGTCACCGTGCAATCAACGACTAAACTCGATTGATTTAGGGTTGTTTTCATTAATATGGATGTTTTATCAATTTTTTTTTTACTATTTTTGAACAATTTTGGTAGTTGTGTGTTTGTAACCGTTTTTTATCTAATATTGGTTGATTTTGTGCATTGTAGATGGTCGACGTTCGATCCGTGACACAGGACCGATTGACAGTGCACTGTTCAGTTGAAGGTGATCGAACAATGCATGTTAATCAGTCTTTGATAACCGAACCACATTGTAGTGTTCATAACTTGGTTTGAACAAAAAAAAATACAAATGTTTATTCAGTCATAAATGACCAAACAAACATGTTTCAATCGGCCTCGACAGACCGAGCAAAAACCATTTATTCGGTTCCGGAATCCTTGATTTGAATATGAAAAAAAAAATTCAAGAATTGAATGAAAACTCAAGTAATACATCTCCGTCTTGCACATCGATATCTCTTACACGTCCATCATCTATTTTTTATGGTAAATAGCCACCGAACAATGCAAACAAACAATACCCTAGCAAGACAAAAAAATTTGTTCAAACCCTATAAAATTCATTCAAAACAGTTGAGAAACATGATTTTTCAGCAAGAAATATGAAGAAATTGACTCTTACGATGGTGGTGGCCTCCAAAATCGCAAGTTCACGTTATTGGTGGTTGGAGGAGATTATCTGAGTGAAAAGTAGTGTTTGTGTGGGGTGCACTACACGAGGAAGGACATTTTTGAAAGTTGAGTAAAAAAAAAAAAGTAAAAAGTGGTTTGCAGGCCATATAGCTTTTTTTTTTGGTTATATAGTTATTTGGCTATAACATATACTCATTCGATATTTTCTTAATGAAGTTTAAATCAAATTATCAGGGAAGATTAGCTGAATGTTCATAAATTGATGAAATATTGCATATTTACAGGAAAGACAAGCACACTTAATTGATGCCAAGGATATCAGAGAGAGCAGATTTTGAGCAGACAAAGTTGTGTTTGTCTACCTCATTGGCATGCAACTTACAAAGCGCGCGACCAGCAACTTTCCAAACAAATCCGCATTTTGATACTCCATTCGCCTTCGCGTATTTGTATACAATCTTGTAGATAGCCAGTGCTTCATTGAAGATGTCATCTACATTCTTCAGACTTTCCTCAAACTCTGCAGCTCCATATAACACCTAAAATTTTCATCAACAGAAGTGATTAATGAATATGATCAGAGATCAACTAGTAGGTTGGGTTTTGCTAAGTAAATTCTGTGTAATAACCTGCTTATAGCTCTGTATAATTTGATCAGAAAGCACATTTTTCGATTCACCAGAAAGTTTCATCGCATCTGTCATCTCTTGCCGGTATTTATTGTAGTGCTCAGTCCATAGCTTCATACATGCTTCAGGGACATCCCTATTGAAAGTAGGTAGTTCCCATACTTCTGTAAACCACAATGTCAAAAAGATGGAACAATCAGCATTAGAGTGTCGTTATATATAAAAAATAGGAAATCATGCAGAAGTCGAGCTTTTCTACTGTAACATTCAGGGTTCAAGAATTCAAAAAAAGCTCGATGAACAAACATACATGGAAATGGTATAAAGCCCAAGTCACTCTTGAAAACCTTCATGCAAGGAAATGGTTTAACATGAGAATAAAGGCAATCGGAAGCTAACAACCCCACTTTCCTCCTATACCAAGGATACAAAGTCTCAATTCTAAATTAGTGGTGGTCAGCTATATGGGTCAAATTTTTTCATTGTGCTCGATTTAGTACACGTAATTGTGTGCTTTCCAAATCCTTTAAATCCTTTCTAAATTAATGTGTCCCAACTTTTCATTTAAAAAAAGTGTTCCAAGTTTGTTGAGGTCTACATCGTCTAGTTTCTTCAGTCTCTATCGAATCGAGTTTTCTAACTGGGCAGACTGTCTTTGGAGGTGTCCAAACCACCACAACCACTCTTCCTTGATTTTACATTAATTAGTGCAAACTTTTCTTTGAAATTTCGTATTTCTTACTTTACCTTCGCGAGTTTTACCACATCCACCTAAGTGTCCTCATTTCCACTACACTCATTTAACGTATCTCTGTGCGTGTTGTTTCTTTATTGCCCAACAATTATTTCCATAAAGCATAGCTAGCCTACTTGCAGTCCCATAAATTACCATCTTACATTTAACTTATTAAAAATCTAGGGGAGCATTCGGCTCGCCAAAAAGAGAATCTTACGTGAGGAATTTGTGTAGAATTTTTTTGTGTGCACCCTCCAATTCCATTAAAATGGGCAAAAGCAAGGATAAAAATAGGGAATCCTACGCACGGTTCTCTCTTGGCAGTCGAGCAACATCTCCTGATTTATCCAAATATTATCCCAAATTTTCATCAATAGGCTTAAGCTATCATTGTTTGCAACAAAAAAGATTGCCAAAACTTGTACCAATACAAATCTTCACCATAGCGAGAATAGGTAGGGCTAGTTTAATAGTGCAACTCAGATACTTGGCAAGCATTACAAAATAGGAAAGTATATATTGTACATTTTTTTTTTTTGGTTTCACATATTGTACATTTTTTATTTGTTATAGATTAGGAAAACACATGCTAGGTTAACTATTCAAGGCATTTGATTCTAACTTCATAGTTTAGAATCACAATCATGTCCATAAATACTTCTCCATATTACTATGTACCAGAGCTGTTTCCACTCACTCAATTTTAGTTTCTACGATGACATTGCCTAAAAGTTGGTGATTCTCAACGTGAAGATTTCATGGCCAAGGCAAAATCTGCTACCATTGCTCAGATGATTTCAATGATGCAGATGATCACCAACCACACTCAGTTTCAGACTTTGTTGCTTGAAGTCAACCTGTTCGAGTTTATCCAAGTGTCAAGATGGGAGGTCGTTTAACTGATGATCCCCCTAGTGATAGAGGCAACCATGGTTGAGAGATGATGGCCATATCTTTTACAGCTATACTCCATTGACACTGAAAAATCTCTAATGGATCACTATAAGTCTATGAATATGACAAGGAATTAATGGGTATATCCTGGCAAATCCTGTATTTAATGTATTTAAGATGTACAAAGACCTTTTTCTATAGTAGGAAGTCTATGAATATGATAATTCTCTCTTACAACCTACCTTTCCAGAAAATTGAATAGAAAACTTAATGATCCCTTTAGTTCGATCAAAAGCTTAACAAACCTAACAAGAGTAAATGTCTAATGAATTTATTAGATGATCTTCGTCTAGAGTTCGACACTGTCAAGTTTCGAATTCTCTCTAATCCTGAAACTTCACCATCTCAAATAAGCTTCACCAAGATTCTCTTCACTAAGACAAGTGTGACAATTACCAACTGGTGGCTCCAATGGTTTGGTTCGTAGGCACCAATCCATAACGTTGAGGGTTCAAATCTTGCCTTGTGCAAGGCTGTGGGGTAAATGTTGGTTCCTTATGGCAAAAAAGGACTATTAGGACAATTGTTTCATCCCCACCAAATAATGCTCATATAAGTTGTAGACTCATAGTGGTACAAATAGGAGAAATCACAGTGGTGGTTCACCCAATAAAGATAATCAGGTTCAAGCGCAAGGGGGGGTTTGTCTGCTGTTATTGTCAAGAACGGGGACATACCTATAGTGGTGACTAAAGATTGGATCAAATCCAAATAGGGTCAACCTAACATCTGACTCAATTACCGTGAATTGGAAAAAACACAATCTACTCCAGTCCATTATTTCATTAATCCAACCCAGTCCACTTTACTGAACGCAGAGCGATCTGGATCTAGTTACACATATTGGAAATTATAGAAATCCAAGGGCCTAGAGAGTGTTGGACACACACATGTGAGTATATAAATGAGTTGAAGCCCACTTGCACAAAAGCCAATTGGCTTTTGCTAAGATCAATTCATACTCCAACACTCCCCCTCAAGTGCAATTGGACCTGGACCAATTGTCACTTGCTAAACACAGACCTATTCTTAGAGGTTCGTCTAAACATGCCTAGGCCTACCTTTATAGGCTCTGGGTTCACAAACGGGTATAGACTCCACTGTTAATTTTCATGTAGGGCCCGCTCGCACAAGCTTATGGATCTCCGTCAATACCTATATTGTCCCCAATTTAACCACTTTCAACTCATTGTGTGGGGATTTAACTCAGTAACTTCATATTTTACTACACTTTTTTATAGTATATCATTTAAAATGTGCGTGCTTGAATATGAAAAGAATTAGCATAACTAGCAAGATTAATGATTTTTAAGCGTACATATATATATATATATATATATATATATAAAATAGATGAATTACTAGTAAATAATGATATCATGTTAAAGATATTAAACTGTATGTGTGTATATGATACAATCTCTTGGAAGTGTCCATACTTGTGAAGCAGTTTATTAGAGATTTTCTATATTAGGAACGTACTAATCTGATAGCTTTCTTTATTTGTTTATTAGAATGTTTCCCTTCCTAATTGGACCTTTCTCTAGTAGTTTATATTTCTACAAGTCTTTCCTATTGTGTAAAAGGTCAATAAAAGATCAACATTAAGGAATAATAATATAAGATATTACTTGTGAAGAAATTGGTCTAAGGCGAAGCAGTCATAGGCTAGACTTAGTCATGGATAAATCTTATTTTAAGAACTAATTCAAAGGTTCACAACAATATTTTGTTATTTAAGAAAGGGTAATTCGACAAGACTACTGACTGGATACGCTCGATTCGAGTTACAGCTTTAGAACTATGAAGTTTTGAAAATGTTAAGCTCGGACCAATTCAAAAGAGAGTGTGGATGGACTAGTTGTATATAGAGGCTTTAGTTTGAGAGTGAGTGAATCCTCCAAAATGACAAGGCAAGTTGGAGTTCCCACTCCAAACATAAAAGCCATTGTTTTTCGACTCAAGTAGTCGATGTGGGGCTATTCTTTCATCTCCAACACTCTCCCTCAAGCACAATTCTGACTTACTCATCAACTTGGAGGCTATGTAACATGGTCTCAAGTATGGATGTCAGATACGGGAATGTGTCCAGAGGTCAGACTTTGGTAATCTCTAAATCTATGTTACCCGGACCCTTCACTCTAATCCAAAGTACCCGTGTCAGACACTTGAAATGAGTCTGACACTTAAAAAGACATGGATACTCCATTTGAAGAGCTCTTTGTATAAAACGATTTAAAATGTAAGAGAATAAAGAAAAAAACTTAACAAGAACTTTCTAGTGTAGAGTAAGAAATGAAAAATGAGAAAAAATATAGGTGTATAAGCTATTACATATATGTAATATATGTTATTACATATATATAAGCATATGTCACACAAGTTTTAGACACTTTTTACCGAGTCTCCGTGTCCTTAAATTACAGAATAGGTGGGTCCGACCTTTAGACTCATACCTATACCCGACACCCGCACCCGAGTCCAGGTAACATAGCTCTAAATATTAAAAACTCGTGAACTCGACTAAAAGTGCCCAAAATATCGGACATGGCTTACAAGTGTAAAGATCTCTTATCTTTTATGAATTGTGATAAGTGTCAATATATAAATCCAAAAATTTATTCTAAATCCACAACAAAAAAAGAAAGGGACATGTGCAAGTAAAAATATACATCATCATTGAGTCATCATAAAATTCAACAATAAAAATAAAAGTGCATCAAATATTCATTAGCAAAAGAAAAATAACTAGAACTTTTTTGAGTTTTTAACCATGAGAGTGAAATATAATTAATACGGTCAACTATTTCCAATTATAAGTTCCAACACTCTTACATTAATTTCTCTTGAATTAAGAAGTGTCCAAAGTAGTTTTTGAAGAGTCCAACACATATCAAGTGTTAGTGTCCAAAATGATGAGTCTGGTTATCATAGCTTGGAGATCTTTCTTTTAGAGAAATGCTAAAGTGACCAACTATTGGCACTCACTAAGAGCACGCACCATTTTTTATTTTTATTTTTTTTTACTTTTTTTACAATTTCTAAGGTTACCCACTACGTAGACTCTCTACGACTACAAAATTGTTAAAAAAAATAAAAAATAAAAAAGGTGCGTGCTCATAGCGTATCCGTAGTGAGTCACCCTAGCACTCTTCTTTCTTTTATTAGTCTACGCTTGTGTTCTTTTGAGTCTCAAAGGCCTTTTCTATTCTTCGGCTTGTACTCTTTGAACCTTAGAGTCCACAAGTCTTCTAACTTGAGTCTAGCTTTATCAATTATTTTGCTAGCCCAACCTTTTCTTTTTCGAACCTCCATTTTTGTTGGAATAAATGTTTGGACCTTGGATCTTTCATGGGTTGTTAAGCCTCTGTGGTCTCTTAAATCATATTAAGTTTTTGCAAGTGTTAAGCCCACTCCAAGTCAAGAAAGAGTGTGGAGAGACTAGTTGTATATATAAGCTTTAGTTTGAGAGTAGGTGAGTTCTCAAAAATGTCAATGCCAAGGCAAATTGGAGTTCCCACTCCAGCTTATAAGCCATTGTCTTTCCAGTCAACCAGTCTATGAGGGACTTTTATATCATCACCAACAAGAACTATTGCGCTACTTGAAAAGAGCTCAAAAAACATGGATATGATAAAACTGAGTGATTCTCAAATGCGGATTGCGAGGTTCTAAAATGGATAAAAGGCTCACCACAGGTTATTTTGCCTAGATTGAAGGAAATTAAATATGGACATCCAAGGATATCAAAAATTGTTGGACATTTTCAAAAGAAGTGTTTAGTCCCACATTGGTTAGAAACTTCAAGTTTAAGAGTATATATATACTCTTGCACTACATTGTGTGTAAAAGAAAAACCACACGCGCGTGCTGGGAGCGGCGCGGCGCCTATGGTGCATTTTAGGTGCTTTTATAGGCGCACTTAGCACTTTGCGCCTTGTGCGCGTGTGTATAAGTGGGGCTAACAATGGGTAAAACTTTTTACCCCCCCCCCCCTTCTTCTCTAACTAGTTTTGACCATTTAGGAATGTGGTAGAGTTACACGCTTTGAAGTCGTTGCAAATTTCTTTGGTTCAACAATCTAAAGGAAATTTTTTTTTTTGTTGTCATTGCAATGGCTTCGATCAAGGAATTGTTAGCGAACATCGTGAAGCTGGATCGTTTTCATGGAGGAGATTTCCTCAGGTGGCAGAAACGAGTGCATTTCCTGCTGGTGGCACTTCATTTGGTGTATGTTCTGGATACACCCAAGTCTATGGAGTCAGACGATGAAACTGTCGAGCAGATCAGGAAGAGGCAGAAATGGGAGACGGATGACCACACCTACAGAGGCCACATTCTGAACGCCATGGACTCGTTGTTCGACCTCTACCATGACGTCCCCTCTGCCAAAGAACTGTGGGAGAAACTGGAGATGAGATACCATAAGGAGTATGCGACAAGTAAGAAATTCCTCATATCAAAGTTTATTAATTTTAAAATGGTTGATGATAGGTTTTTCATGAACAATTTCGTGAAGTTGAGAGAATTAGGAATAATTTCTCTCAACACAATCTTGTTATGGATGAAACCATTGTTGTGTCTTCAATTATTGATAAACTGCCCCCATCCTGGAAGGAATTCAAACGAACTCTGAAGCATAAAAAAGAGGACATAACTCTTGATGAACTTGCTAACCATCTTCGTGTAGAAGAGGATTGTCGCATGCAGGAAAATGAAAATGAGCAGAATGCTCAGGAGATTTCAAAGGTGCATGTGATGGAAGCAGCAAAGTTTAAAAAGCCCCTGCTGAACGGGCCTAACAAGCCTGTTGGTTTCAAAAAGCCTGCTGGTTCGAGAAAATCGAACAACCAAAACCAGAATCAAAGGAAGCAGAAAATCACCTGCTGGTTCTGCAGAAGAGATGACCACTACAAGTCCGATTGTCATCATTGGAAGAGGAAGCAAGGAAAACAACATGCTTCCTCAAGTGCTGCAAAAAGTGCAGGAAACGTCAATAATGATCTCATTGCTATGATTTCTGAAATCAACGTTGTTGAAAATGACATGGCTTGGTGGGTTGATTCTAGTGCTACTCGACACGTCTGCAAGAACAAGAGGTTCTTCAAGACCATGGAGGCAGTAGATGAAAATACTGTCTTGTACATGGGTAATGATTCTACTGTCCCTGTCAAAGGCATAGGTAGTGTTGATTTGAAGTTTACTTCTAGCAAAATTGTAACACTCACTAATGTGTATTATGCACCAGAAGTTAGGAAGAATCTGGTGTAGGGTAGTCATTTGAATAAGTTTGGTTTCAGTCTTGTATTTGAGGCTGACAAGTTTATACTGTCCTAGAATGGTAAATTTGTGGGAAGGGGCTATGCTTATGAGGGCATGTTTAAGCTTAATGTAATCGCATTATCTAATAAGAATATTATTTCTGAGTATCTTGTTGAGTCTCCTTCATATTTATGGCATCATAGATTAAGACATGTTAATTTCAGAAAATTATATGATATGGTAAATCTGGAATTACTGCCTTATTTTGATAAGTATGAAGGAAATTGCAATACATGCATGAAAACAAAAATAACCAGAAATCCATTTCCTGCTGTTGTAAGAAATTATGAATTGCTTGATTTAATACATTATGATATATGTGACATGTATAGTACACCATCAATAGGAGGCAATAAATATTTTGTAACATATGTTGATGATTACAGCAAGTTATGTTATTTTTATTTGTTGCATTCCAAAGATGAAGCAATGGTTAAGTTTCGGGCCTATAAGGCAGAAACTGAGTTGCAATGTGAGACCTTCATAAAATGTTTAAGGTCTGATAGGGGAGGAGAGTACTAGGATCCAAAGTACTTTGAATCCACTGGAATACTCCATGAGACTACTGCCCCATATACACCACAACAAAATGGTGTGGCTGAGCGTAAAAATCGTGTTTTAACCGAAATGGTTAATGTTATGCTATCAAACTCTAGCTTGAGTAGTGGATTTTGGGGAGAGGCATTATTGACTGCATGCCATATTCTGAACAGAGTTCCAAAAAAGAGGAATAAAGTCACCCCATATGAGCTTTGGAATAAGCGAAAACCAAATCTTAATTATTTAAGAGTTTGGGGCTGTAGAGCAGTAGTTAAAGTACCTGAACCTAAAAAGAGAAAATTAGGAGAAAGGGGAGTGGAGTGCATATTTATTGGATATGCACAACACAGTAAAGCATATAGGTTCATGGTAATTGAGCCTAATAATTCGATTTCAGTAAACAGTGTAATTGAATCAAGGGATGCAATCTTTAATGAGACAAGATTTAAATCTGTTCCCAAAAGTATTCTTAAAGAAAACCAAAAAGGGAAGGAAGTCATAGAAATTGAAAAAGACAAAGAAGTAGTAGAAGTTCCAAAATTTCGAAGGAGCAAACGGGCTCGAAAAATTAAGTCATTTGGTTATGATTTCTATACATTCCTCGTTGAAGGAAGTAGAGAAATAGTAACTAGACAAATTCCGTATTGTTTTAATACGGAGGTTGATCCTCAAACATTAGAAGAGGCGATGAAAGAAAGAGATGCAGCTTTCTGGAAAGAGGAATTGAATGATGAGATGGATTTAATAATGGGAAATAACACTTGGGAGCTAGTTGACCTACCTCCTAGTTGTAAACCCATTAGATGTAAATTTCTCTTCAAAAGAAAAAGATGAGTGGATGGATCCATTGAAAAACATAAAGTAAGACTGGTTGCTACGGGGTTTACCCAAAAGCATGGAATAGACTATTTCGATACCTATTCACCAGTAGCTAGAATTGCTACAATCATATTGCTTATTGCAATTGCAGCTATTAACAAGCTGGTCATCCATCAAATGGACGTAAAAACTGTGTTCCTACATAGAGAATTGGATGAGGAAATATATATGGACCAACCTGAGGGGTTCATAATGCCTGGTCATGAAAATAAAGTTTGTAGGCTGCGAAAATCATTATATGGTCTAAAGCAAGCACCAAAATAGTGGCACCAAAAATTTGGCCAGGTTATACATGCTAATGGATACAAAATAAATGAATCTAATAAATGTGTATATAGCAAGTTTGATGAAAAAGGAAATGGTGTCATTATCTGTCTTTACGTGGATGACATGCTAATTTTTATAACTAACTTGGAACAAGTTCAGTTAACCAAAAACTTTCTTTCAAGTAAATTTGAAATGAAAGATATGGGTTAAGCTGATGTCATTCTCGGGATTCAGATTGTACGAGATGAGGGGACTATTACTCTAACTCAATCTCATTATATTGAGAAGGTTCTCAACAGATTCAATCATTTGAATTGTGCCCCTATTTCTACCTCGCTAGATTCAAGTATTGAGCTAGTGAAAAATACAGGAAATCCAGTTTCACAACTGGAGTATTCTAGATTAATTGGATACTTGATGTATGCAATGACATGCACTAGGCCGGATATTACCTTGGCAGTAGGCAAGTTGAGCAGGTTCACAATTAATCCAAGCGAATTCGAAGAGTTTTGAAATATCTGAAGAAAACAATTAACTATGGTTTATACTATAGTGGATATCCTTCGGTCTTAGAAGGATTTTCAGATGCAAGTTGGATTGTGAAAGATTAAAATCATGCTTCTACAAGTTGTTGGATTTTCGCTTGTTGGAGGTGCAATCTCGTGGGCTTCAAAGAAGCAAACTTTAATGGCTGGTTCCACCATGGAATCAGAGTTTATAGCATTGGCCTCCGCTTCAAAAGAAGCTAAATGGCTACATGAATTATTACACGAGATACCATTGTGGCCTAAACCGGTACCTCCAATATCTATCCATTGTGATAATCAGGCCACATTGGCAAGGGCGTATAGCCAAGTATACAATGGTAAATCCAGGCATATTGGATTGAGACACAGTTGTGTCAGAGAATTGATAATAAATGGAGTTATCACAATTGACTATGTGAAAACTAGTCAAAACTTGGCAGATCCACTTACTAAAGTATTGTCAAGAGACTTGGTGAATAAAACATCAAGGGAGATAGGTCTCAAGCCCATGAATTAATAGTCACCTATAGTGGAAACTCAACTCAATGCCTAACATTACGTTAGGACTTGAGTTCAATGTAGTCAAAGGTCATTATAAGTGTGACTGTGATCACTAAAATTTTAATAAACATCCTAAGGCTTTTAGTGATTAGTACCTGCATGCAAAGAGAGGAGGTTAAGATGATCTCTTAATAGTCTTCTAAAGGTGCTTAAATTGCGGGGTACTAGAATGGAGACTACCTATGTGGATGTGAAGTGCGGCTACTTCAAGGAGTTTCAAGGGCTTGGCTCCGAAAATGTTCACGAGAAGATACAGGACACAAGGCCAATGTTGAACGTGTCAGGTTATTTATAGCTATTTGCTGGTGTAAATTATATGTGTGATATGTTTATGCTACATATCGAATAGAAGCATTGGTTCAAAGTTTATCTACCATATAATTCTGATATGATGTAATGAATTTTTACAATTTAGTGGTTCAAATCGCAAGATACCATTATTCATGCATATAATGTTTAAGATGATATTGGATCAAATGATCTGTTTATTTTGAAAATGGCGAGGGATTGTTGGACATTTTCAAAAGAAGTGTTTAGTCCCACATTGGTTAGAAACTTCAAGTTTAAGAGTAAATATACTCTTGCACTACATTGTGTGTAAAAGAAAAACCACAACCGCGCGCAGAACGGCGCATATGGTGCATTTTAGGCGCTTTTATAGGCGCACTTAGCACTTTGCGCCTAGTGCGCGTGTGTATAAGTGGGGCTAACCATGGGTAAAACTTTTTACCATTAACTACTTTTTACCATTTTTCGAATTACTAAGTGGGCAGTTGTCTTCTTAACCCACTCAACATTGAATTGGTAGCCATTGAACCCATTCCATGCTGACTGAGTGGATGCAGTTAAAATTGCTCCACCCCCCCTTCTTCTCTAACTGGTTTTGACCAAAGGTCTATAAGAGAAAGGTTTGAGGAGGAAGAAGATCACCTCGAAATTAACTAGCATTTGCTCTTGTTTCATCTTTCACTACTGCAAAGTGAAAGCTGTTTTTGCTTCATCGTATCCTTTAGGATTTTTGCTGACTCTTGCAGTATAGAGAGCAAAATTTCCTTTAGTAAAGTGGTAGAGTTATACGCTTTGAAGTCATTGCAAATTTCTTTGGTCTAACAAAATTATATATATATATATATATATATATATATATAAAAGGAAATTGAATCTCAAAGGAAACCAAGAAGCAGAATGTTTTGCCTTGGTCAAGTGCAAATCAAAGCAAAGAGCTGACGCACAACCTACAAGTGAAATAAAGTGGCCAGAGGCTACATCAGATTTTGACAGAAGTTGGTGTTGAAATTCTTTGCCAATGAGGGTATAGTGTGATTACAAAGTTCCACTTCATATTAACTCCAACAGTGTGTTTCATTACCAAACAAAAAACATCGAAATTGACTGATCTCCACGAGATATGTGAAGACTGACAAACACATCAGAGAATAGGAAAGTACATATTCCAACCAACAACTCGTTAGTCTGAGTGGCAGGAGACTCAATACCCTTCAAGTAGTTAAGTGAGGTTTCAATTTTGAGTCTACTAGATGGAGCAAACTAGGTTGGGAAGGCCACCTCCGTATGGGGCCCGATAGTGCCCAAGCATGAATTAGCCAGGGCGTTTGGCACCAGATACAATGTGGGAGACCAAAACCAACTTCCTATTTCAGAATCATGGATACTCCCTTCGGTTAATAATATAAGTCATTCTAGCAAAAACCCCTTATTCAAAATTGTAAGTCCTCGAATGTATTTATTGTTTTTTTTACCCATTTTACCCTTATGCAATCCAAACATTTATGATTCTTCAATTCTTCCTTTCATTTAATATCAAAGGACATATATGTAAATTACACTCGTAATTAAGGCGGTCTTAATTCTTGTGCCTTTACCTTAAACGACTTACATCTTTGACCGGAGGGAGTATAAATATTGGTTCACTCGGTCAATAGTGCATACAGAAAATGTCTTCTCCACATTACAGCTAGCATTACTCAAAGCACGCCATCCCCATAAAGCTAGAACCAAACCAACCAAACTACATGATGTGCACACTAATATTTAAGTTGTGGGAAATTCATCAACAAATAACAACTTTCAAGATAATTCATTTAAAAGTTGTTAAATTTGTTAGAATGATACGTGATTTGAGCTATAACTTTTAAGACAGGAGCCAGAAACTAAATATGGAGCAGTTCCAGGACAATCAAACATGTGCAAGCCCATATTGCAGAGGGGGGACCAAGAAGAGAAACATAAAAACAAGAGTAATAAATATGACAATTAAAAAAATATGCAAAATTTGAAACTAGAATCCAAGAATTCTAACGAATTTCACTTTAATCATGGACATTTTAAGTTAAGAGGAGAGAAATCTCACGCTCTAGATGCTCTTCTCTAGTTGAAGATGAATCAACTATGTCGTAAATCAAGCCAAGAATAGACTTTGAGTGATAAGAATTTGTCCTTTCCATGAAGTGTGGAAATTTCTCAACTCTCAAATCATTGGGAAGTTTAACCTGTTTTGAAGAGAACCAAAAATATTACTAAACTAATTTAAAAACACTCCTAACGTTCTTCAAAGGGTACACACATGAAAAGACAAGCAAATCTCTCGATAAAACAAAGTTGCAATAATAACTGTGAAGAAGACCATGCAGCAGTGTGGTCACATAAAATTACACCGAAGGTTGCATCCAAGATTTTCAGGCCCCTTACAAATATATGCAAGCATCAGAGGAAAGCAACAATAACAAACTAAAAAATGGAGATCAGATTTTTGCAATGTAAAGAAAGGTCATTTAGAGATTAACTGTGAATTTATGGGACCATTCACAAGCATAACAGTTTCATGCAATTACCTTCATTCCTGTTTTAGGCGCATCTAATGCATCATAATATATGTCAATCAACTTAAGGATCTTTTCCTTCAGACAGTTTTTCTCCATTGCACATTCATCGCCCAAAGTCAACAGTCTATCCATGAGAGAGAGACAGCTATCTGCTGCGAAACCAACAATGTTCCTGCAGAAAACATAAATCACAACTATTAATATGATGACGGAGCAAAGGCAAGAAAAAAATAACTACCAAAGTTGGCATCAAAATATCCTGTAGCATTGACAACTATATCCTGGTTGCCTTTATCAGCAAAAGGTTTTCCGTACACATGTACTATTAGTAAAGTTTACAAAATTCACTGAAAAGCATTAGTGTGAAAACAAGGAACCATACATAGATTTCAACTACGATTATCGGAAACTTTCAAATTCAATAATTAATTAAATGCCAGTTTAATAAAGTGGCAAATGTATAGATAACAAGAATAACAAGTAAATACAGCTTCAAATTGTTGCAACTCAAATATGAAAACAACTTTTTAAAAATATTCACCTATTCATACAGCAACCATATTCGACTTTTCAAGTCCTTACTTAACACTTACATTTACAGCCCTATTAGAGGGCCCATTAAACACAAACATCGAAGTTTGGTAGGATGAGGATACCTCAAAAAAACTTCAAAACTCCCGAAAAATACATGAAAATGACCAGAAAAATAGTGGATTTTGCTCGGCATCGCTTGATATTTTCAATTTCATCGAAACTTTGTACCCAAAATGCAAGATTCAAGCCTCAAATTGAAACCCTTAACCCAACAACAAAATCACAAACAATGTCGACTAAAAAAGGGAAAAAAAATCCAAAAAAACCTCAAAATCAACACTAAAAAGATGAGGAATGCACTCACGGTGTCGAATCCATGTGGTATTGCTCAGATTTCGTTGGATTTGGGTTGTTGGTGACAATGTGATTTGAGATAGGGGTGAATGGGGTATGAGTGAGTAAAAACCCTTTTATATGGAGGGGTAGTTGGGTAATTTCAAAAGGATGGGGTCCTCTAAGCAAAGAGATTTACTAGATGACAATGCCCCTAAGGTTTCAGACTTAACTAACAAAGAGATTTACTAGATGGTTTCACATCCATGTAACAAGACAAGATAGGCAATTTGCAGGAATTGGCAACTAGATTTTTAATGTTGATATGGTTGTCTCTTTGCATGCTTCTCTATCACCAATGCATAGCACAAGGATGTTCCGCTCCTTCTCCATTATAAACAGGTAGAGATTGTCTATTTGTTAGCCAAATCAAATGGTTGTTCATCAAATACAATAAATGCCATTCAGACCTCAAATTGATAAGTCACGTTTATCCATTACTTGGAACCCATTAATTTACTAATCAAACACAATAAATGCCATTCTAACCTCAAATTCTTCGAGTCCCAAAAGCGGCAAGATAAGCTGTTTCTTTCTTATAAAAAAATAAAAATAAAAATAATAAATAAAATAAAAACTCTGACCTCAAATTGACACGTCGCTGACATGACACATGACACATGACACGCCTGATACAAGGCCCTACAAAGCTAGAGCTCCTTCATTCTTCCTTTTTCTATTTTTTTTTCTTTTTACCTGAAGTCAAATCAGTCGACTATAGATGGTGACGCTTCTGATTGGTGTATGATAATGCTACATTATCTGTCAACGAGTCAAAGAATTAAATAAATAAATTTGGTGGGAATTCAAGTTTTTGATTGGGGAAAGCAAAAAGAGAGACCATTTGACCATTCACTTCTCCTACCACCATTTCTTCTCTTCTATTTCCTTTTCTTCTCCTTTACTCACCATATATTCTCCTCTATTCCACCATCTCTAACTCCAAACTCTTCTTCTTGTAACTAAGTGTAGCCCAAATTTGCTTGATGACTGTTGAAGTAGGCTAAGTTTGATGGATGTCGGCTAAGGGTGTCGGATGCAAGCTGGTGTTGTTGAATGATGGCCCTATCAAGTGAAGAGTAACCACATTTGGTCAACTTCATTCTAGCATTTTATAAACTAGGATTTTCATTTGGACTCTCCAAATATTTCTCCATTTTCTGAAGGTGGATGGAAAAGGAAAATTGAAGAAAAAGGTTTGGGAAAGTAGAAAATCTAATTGAACAATAAAAAAAGATAGCCACTAATCATTTACTTATGAATTTTGATCTTTACTCTACTTGTATGATTAGGATTTAGGGTTAGAGATTTCTAATTAATTATGTTGGCCAATATGTTTTGGCGTTTTTGTTAGTTGATTGAGGTTCTTAGTCAGTTGTGGCTGAGACCGCATTATGTTGCCCTACGAAGCCCCAAAATCATCAATTATTGCTCATTTCATTGCATCTAATGCCCATAGTCAATTGTGGTTAACCCCCTTAGTCAATTGTGATTTGTGAGTTTGTGACTAATCCTCTTAGTTAATTGAGGCTCTTTTATTCGATTGTGGACCCTTCATTTTACTTGCACATAACATTGCTAACACTGCTCTATCTGCATAAACCCTTCGAAATCATTTATGTATTTTTTTGCTTGCACATAACATGTTAATGAACCAACAGTCGTGTGATGCATTTTACTTACATATTGCTTTGCTTATTGCACTCTTTTCCTCAGTCAACACGGGTTCATGAATGCACTTTTTGATTGAACATAACATGTTAATGTACCCTCAGTCACCTGAAATCATATATGAATTTTACTTCACACTTAGTGATTGAGTTCATCAGTTGAGTACATCAATACATTTTACTTACTCATGACATTTCTAATTGCATGCATATTTGGTTGTCAGCCTTTGTGTTTTGGGCTCTTTGTTATTTAAAAGCCCATAGTCGATTGAGTACATTTTTGCATCCTCCTTACTTGTAGCTTGACTAATTCATATCAGTCAGTTGAGTTTACTGAGCATTTTACTTGCACATAGAATTGGTGACTTTCCTCATTCGGTTAGAGTCATTAATACATTTTTCTCCGCTCATAACATGGCTATCTACCCTCAATCGTCCAACCTCATGGCAAACTTCCCTCACTTGATCAAGTTCATCTAATATTCATTGCCCACATAAAAATGATATGTGCCACGAGTCAACTGTATTCATGTCTGCATTTTCCTTGTACCATAACATGACTAACTGCCTTCAATCGATTAAATTCACTTAAGAATTTTATTTGCATAAAGCATGGCTAACAATAACCTCAATGGATGCAGATCACCTTTGCATTCGCCGTACACAAAGCATGAGTAATTGCCCTCATCCTTGCACATAACATGGTTCTTTGGTTGGTAATTACACCGTATGTAGAATTACGCTATTTGTTGGTGTAAAGCGCAAAAAGAGGGGTCGCCTATGATGCTTTTATTAATAACTAAGAAAAACGATACATAATCAGAGTGAGATAAACCCTAGACCCTGAGAAGAAGAAACTCTCTTCTCTCAACCCAAAACCCAATTACAGATTGCAAAGATGACTCCCAAATGTAAAATACTTCCTATTTATACTACCCATACTAATTCTCTCTATTGAGCAACAAACTCAAGCTTACAACATGACTCGCACACACTAACTCAACCCTTACTTGATGCCACAATTCCCTTACTGCCCTCAATGGGACCCTCTTGTGCAACTTCTGGATTAATTGGTGTCGGACGTAAACTCATGCCCCTAGCTTCCTTTCTCTTGTATACTTTATGGATGGGTGGGCGATTTGTGATGTTATCAACACTCCCCCTCTGAATAGCCACCTTGTGCCCAAGGTGGAATGCGGGAAAAGGACTTTTGCACATGGTGTACCAATTCCCAAGAGACCTCTACAGGGGTAAGATTGGTCCACTTAATCAATACCTCAGGTCCGAAAGATAAGCAACGATAGGCCAACATTGATTTAGGTTCCACCAGCAGAATCATGGAATCGGGAGAGAAGAGAGGAAGATCAGGAGAAACAGGGGAAGAGCCTATCGCGCGTTTAAGCTAAGAAACATGGAACACAAGGTGCATTGATGCAATAGGTGGAAGCTCCAGCTTCTAAGCCACCTCGCCAATGCGTTCAACAATCTTGAAAGGCCCAAAGAAATGTGGATTGAGCTTCATGTTGGTTTGCCTAGCCACTATACTTTGGCGATAGGGTCGAAGTTTGAAGTAAACACGATCGCCAATGTCAATGACAGTTTATTGATGCCCTTTATCAGCTTGTACCTTTATTTGATTTTGTGCAATCAACAGTAAATGGTGAGCATTGAAGTGAGGAATGGAAAGAAGTATTATACTAATACTCCGGCCAGTGGATCCAATCAGACCACTTCTTCAGTCTTTGACTTATAAAGTTCTTGAAGTAGGTTTTGAGGCATCAATTGACAACTTTTGATTGCGCATCGGACTGTAGGTGATACGCTAAGCTGCAATTGAGATGCGTGTGGCCGAGGCAGAAGAGCTCACTCCAAAAATGACTAAGGAATACCTTATGAAGAACATAAGTTGTACACTTGGGAAACCAGTGAAATGGACGTACCCCACCAAAAATTTTCAGCCAAAGTCTTAACGGTGCTTCAGGGGAAGAAAATGAATATTTACTTGAGCAATCAACCACAACTAGAATTGCATTGAAGCCATGAGAGGCGACAAGACCTATGACAAAATATAGAGAAATATCCTCCCAAATTTCTGTCAGGATGGGAAGGGGCTGCAAAAGTCCCCCAAGAGCCAAAATCTCGTACTTCTTGCGCTAGTACACATCACAAGCAACAACAAAATCCATAATATCCTTCCTCATACCCACCCAATATAACTAGGCAGAAATGTGTTTGTATGTGTTTAAGAATCCACCATGACCCCCAACAGGTCCAGCATGAAAATCGACAAAGATCTTAGACCTAAGGATAGAAGCTATGTTACCTGGACTCGGGTGCGGGTGTCGGGTACGGGTATGAGTCTAAAGGTCGGAACCACCTATTCTCTAATTTAAGGACACGGAGACTCGGCAAAAAGTGTCTAAAACTTGCGTGACATATGCTTATATATATGTAATAACATATATTACATATATGTAATAGCTTATGCACCTATATTTTTTTCTCATTTTTCATTTCTTACTCTACACTAGAAAGTTCTTGTTAAGTTTTTTTTCTTTATTCTCTTACATTTTAAATCTTTTTATACAAAGAGCTCTTCAAATGGAGTATCCATGTCTTTTTAAGTGTCAGACTCGTTTCAAGTGTCCGACATGGGTACTTTGGGTTAGAGTGAAGGGTCCGAGTAACATAGGATAGAAGAAGCCAAGAAAACAACCAAGTTGTGAAACATCAACCGACCATGGGGGAGAGACCAACCAAGCCTGTCACTGACATCAAGGAGTAAGGAAGTACGAATGGCAGGAAAAAAGAATCACCCAACATCTCTGCAGAGAGTATTGCATCATTAATCACCAAAATAATGGAAAGAGAATGAAGTTCAGTGGCCATGGTACAACGAGACAAAGCATCAGCCACCACATCGGAAGACCCAAGCTTATAATGGATAACAAAGTGAAAGCCGAGAAGTTTAACAAACCAACGTTGGCAATTCGGTGCAGCCTTCCGCTGCTCTAACAGATACTAACCGCGTTGATCTGTGCGCACAAAAAATCTGAAACCCAGCAAGTAGTGTCTCCATTCTACATTATTGGACAGCCAACACTATGGCCATCAGCTTCCTCTCGTAAGCAGACTTGGCTCTCGCTCATGGGGGGAAGGCTTGGCTAGTAGAGTCAATGGCGCGACAATTTTCCTATAATCCCACATAAATTTCCTATTATAACCACTGAGGTCAATGATGCATAGCTTTCACCTTATTGGGATCATCTAATACACCTTCGTTGGAGATGATATGACCTAAATAATCCAAGTTGGAGCAAGCAAAGAACACTTCTTTAAATTGATAAAAAGAGAATGGAATTATAAGATAGAGAGAACCTGATTAAGGTGGTCACAATGGTCGGTCATGGACTTACTATAGATGAGGATATCATCAAAGAACACTAATACAAAGATAGACAGAGCATTAGAAAGTCTGAATGGCATTATCAAGAACTAAAAGTGCTCATCATGCGTCCGGAAAGCATCTTGTGAACATCAACTGGTTTAACTCTGATTTCGTGGCACCCTGACCAAAGGTCAAGCTTAGAAAAGAAGCACGCAATATGGAGTTCATCCAACAATTCATCAACGTTCGGTATGGGAAAATGATTAGGCATCGTGGACTTATTCAGCGGTCGTAATCGACAAAAACCTCCAGCTCCCATCTTTCTTTTTAACCAACAAAATTGGGCTAGAAAAAGGGATGTTGTTTGGTTGAATGATACGAGCTGCAAGCATCCCATTAACCATCCTTTCTATCTCTGATTTCTGAATTTGGGGATATCGGTATGTATGGACCCAGACAGGTTCAATGCCTTCTTTGAGAATAATTGCGTGATCAATCTCGATAAGGTGGCAAGGTGGAAGGTGTTTCGAACAAGGAGGTGTAAAAAGCCAAAAGGGCTTGGATATTGATACGATCCATAAATGGAAATTCAAATATCGTGAAACATCAACATAAGGACCGATTGGAATTGGCGTTTACAGCAAAACGGTTCATAAAAAGTACTATTTTTGTCATTACGTTATTGAATCACAATGATTTCTAGTAACGTAACTTGCAAGACTAGTCAAGCACGTTCATATCAGCCCACAAAGTGAATAATTCCAAAAATTACTATTTCGGGAAAGTCTTTGTAATTAAGAGGTTTTTGAATAATTCTTGTTTCTAATTAAACTATTAATAAACCTTTAAAATTCGTCCATAATTAAATTAGAAACAAGAATTGTTCAAAAACCTCTTAGTTACAAAAACTTTCTTGAAATAGTAATCTTCGAAATTATTCACTTTGTGGACTGATATGAACGCGCTTGACTTGTCTTGCAAGTTACGTTATTAGAAATCATTATGATTTAACAACGTAATTTCAAAAACAGTATTTTTTATGAACTGTTTTGTTGTAAATGCTAATTCAATTCGGTCCTTATGTTGATGTTTCACGATATTTAAATTTCCATTTATGTATCGTATCAAATACATGACTTAAGGATGGCATCTTCCATACTAGGAACAAAAGCACTCCACAAGAAAACACCCCAACACAGAATCAAGGGACCTCTGAATAGCATTACACGATCAAGGCTCGGTGCAGTGTTGGGCCGCCCTTCACAAAGACCTAATTCCTTTCCTGGTAAAAGTAAATAGTAAAATTTGGCCAATCATCAGTTGTCACGCCTAATGACATCAACCATTGCATTCCCAATAAGATCAACACTACTGTTCGGAATTGGATAAAAATCCGTCGTGATAGTAAGCCCTTGAATGTGGAGTTGCACCCCCTTGCACACTTTGAAGCTAGGAAGTCAAGCTCCATCACCTACCCACACCCCATAATCAATAGTTGAAGAAACTAGTAGATGGAGAGTAGTTACTAGACACGACAAGATGAAGTTACGAGAAGCCCCACTATCGATCATAACAACCACCTCTTCGCTCCCTACTCAGCCCTTAGCTTTGATCGTGCAAGGCTTGGGACGCCCTTCCACTGCATAGGCGAGCAGTCCTCCAGGACTGGTGGGAGATGTACCGGACTCATCCACATCATCATCATCATCATCGACTAACATCACTTTAAGCTCACGCCGTAAGCAGTGGTGAACTTGGAACCACTTTGTATCACACTTATAGCAAAGCCATTGCTTTCAACGAACCTTAGCTTCAGCATCAATCAATCGCTTAAACTTTGGTGGAGAAACTTAAATAGTAGCAGGCTTCGAAGAAGACGAACCAAGAGCAAGAAAAAAGCTTTGATGGAGTACTTGATAGCATCACAAACCAACCACCCATCCATAAAGTATACAAGAGAAATAAAGCAAGGGGCATGAGTTCGTCCAACACCAATTAGTCCAAAAGTTGCACAAGAAGGTCTCACTGAGGGCAATAAAGGAATTGTGGTGTTAAGTGAGGGTTGAGTCAGTGTGTGTAAGTCATGTTGTAAGTGTGAGTCTGTAGCTTAATAAAGAGAATTAGTGTGGGTAGCATAAATAGGAAGTATTGTTCATTTGGGAGTAACTATCTTTGAAGTATGTAATTAGCTTTTGGGTTAAGAGAAGAGAGTTTCTTCTTCTTAGGGTCTAGGATTCATCTCTCTCTATCATTGGTATCAGAGCAAATCGATGGGTCATAAGGAGGATGCTTGGACTGATGTGCGTCTCGACGCCTTAGAGGAGCAAATGAAGACGATCCCAGTGGAATTGTAGAGGATCTTGCCCTTTGAGAGTTCCTTCGATAAACTAAAGTCTGGAGTTCAGGGTCCCATGCAGAAGATCAAAGGGTTGTGTCTTCACCAAGGAAACCAGCTTTGAAGGCGAGTCAGATAAGGGAAGGAAGCAGTGAGACTCACCAGATCTGCGGGCTCATGTGGAGGCTCGTTGGGTTAGATGACCAGATCTAGCCCCGACACCATACATATCTGCATTCAATGTTTGAAAGATAAAGATGCCGACGTGCGATGGCTTAGAACTCCTCGTTTGGGTCAATGAGGCGAAGCACTGCTTCGAGCTACATGAGATGCCAGAGATTTTGAAGCTGCGAGCTGCTAGCATCTGTCTAGTGGGGATCCGCGCAGATCTGGCTTCAAGTGGAGAAGAAATCGAAATCGTTTGGGAGTTGGGCGGAGCTAAAGGCTCAGTTGATCCAAAATTTCCTAGATGCAGATCCTCCGAGTCTTAGCCAATAATTTTTCTCAATCAAGCAAGAAACTGCGATGGCAGAGTACATGAAGAGATTTGTAATGCTATCAATTAGCTGCTCATAGAGTCTAATAGTTGGAGAAGAGGGTCTAGCAGATGCAAAGAATATAGTTTGCCAAAATGAGAAAAGTGAGGAAATGATAGTATAGACAAAATGCTATTACCCCAGTTAGCCCACTCAAAGTCTGCAACTACAACCTATGAGCAACCAATGGACACGAATGTTGAGATGATAGAGCGACTGAAGGGTGCCATGAAATTGCATAGTGTTCTTCAAAGTGCATAGAGTGCCATTAAATTGCATAATGCAGAACTTAAATTCAAGTGAGTTGGTTAGTGGTGAAAGTAGACAATTATAAATAAGGGTCGAGTTGATTATACAAGAGAAATTAAATTTTAGTCTAGAAAGGAACTCTTGTGAGTTTTATAAGATAGAAATACACCTCACGAAAAATCTATCATTATGTTCTTGTTCTTAAAATTCTTATTCGTGAATAATAAAAGTGCACTTCCAATTTGTGAGCTCATCAGCACCCTAAGTCGTCCAATCACATTATGCACCATCATACACAAAAGCAACACCGTAAATAATGAATTTACAAGGACAAGGTGTAACGGCACAAATACCATTGATTACATGTAGTTGATAAGAATTCCTGAAGCAACTTTTCCTCCAATTCATCAGGCTTAAAGCTAGTGGGTTTTGTACAGCATGCACTTTTGTTTGAAGAAGAGCATGTCCATGGTTCGCTAGCTCTAAAATAATCCAAAAGCTGAAAACATAAAAAAATGAAGAGTTAAGGGAACATTAAAGAATACCATAAAAATAATGTGATGAAACAGCACATAATGAACCATTACAATTGTTAAAAACTATCTAGAATATGCATACCCCACAAACCATGGGCTATCTAGGTTATGCTAAGCATGCATCAAGGTACATGAACAAATTATTAATAAACAAAAAATATAGGAAGTCCATATTACAGATACTTGAGAATTTACACTGAAGTTTTTCTTGCGTGCAAATACATTAATCACATTTGCAAACAAGTAGTTGGCATCAAATATCAACATGAAAAAACCCCGATCTAAGAATGTGCATCATTAATTTTTGTAAAAAGCACTAAATCCGTCATATTTTATGCATACCCACACGCTTTCTCCTCTAAACAGTCAACACTGATCATCATATATTTCAATAATCAAAAAATTGCAAATGAACGAGAACAAAGAAGGCCTTATCCATCAAACAAATACCATAATATTTACAATTAACAAGTTTTTTACTGATTTGAAAGTTCTCTACCATTTTATCATCTTTTCTTGCAATACTTAAGAAATCAGTTTTTAAGAAATAAAATGACTCTTTAATTACTCCATCCACAAAATAAATTAAAGATAAAAGGTCACCACATCTATATATATATATATATATATATATATATATATATATATATATATATATATATATAAAAAAAAGAACTATTTTTTGTTAAAAGCTTTCACAACATGACACGTGGCTTAATAGAAGCAAAAGAAAAAATTAAAAGACACAAGCCATTGATCTTTCTCACACTTAATTGGTGAGGGTAGGATGGTAAACGCACACAAAATAGGGTTTAGGCACTTAATGAGAAGCGAACGTGTGCCACATTCAATTTCTTCAATATTATGCCTATTTTTCTTAACGCATAAGAATAGTTTTCAATTTCTTTCCTGTTTCAACTTCAAATACGCCTATCTTTTCTTTCAGACTTTTTATGATTTTTTGTGTTTTTTTTTCTTTTTTCAGTTTTTTAAGTTATATAAATGAGGATTTTATTTAAGATTCCAAATTTTTAATAAAAAAAAATGAGGCAATTCTGGCAGGCCTATTTTTCTATTATAGGTAATATAAGCAACACTCAATTTCGATTCTAATTACAACAATAATCTAACCCCATATGGGATTCGATAGTGCCCAACCTAGATTAGTCGGTGTGGTTGACGCCGAACACCACGTGCGAAACCAAGAAAAAAATCCAATTTATTTAATTGTGTGGTGAATTACACTAAGATAAAATAATTATTATTTTGAATTTTTTGAAATAGCGTTAGTCAATTTTTTCTTAGAAAACAGCGTTAGTTAATTAATTATATTTTTATCTTTTTTTAGGAAAACTTTCTATTGATTATATTCGAAAAATTCATAATTACATTCTTACAAACATATTAATTGTATTCATAATCAAGTACGAATATTAGTATCATTCGAGTAATAGTTAAGAGAGATTTTTCAGTACCCTATCAGTTTACATCCTTGGAAAAGTTTGGATAACGACTACATATTTTTTTTCACAAAATCACTATTGAACAATTGGATGATATTGTTCTTAACTTCAAGTTCATATTAGAGATTACTATAAACTTATTTACACTTTCTTTTCTCAACAAATTTATTTTCATATAATGCTTTGATACTTAGTCTGGTGCGCGAAGCACCAGATGTCAATTAGTGGTATAATATTGCATATTCAACTTAGACAAAAAACCCAACAATAGCATGCATTAGTTAAAAGACTTTAGCTACTTAATACTTTACTTACCGAAAATCAGTATCCTATGTCATTTCTTCCAAAAAGGAAAATAATAGGGTTCAGAGTCGCGCTATGTGCACCCCAACATTTAATCAGGGCACCCAATGATTTCAAATTAAAACATGGTTTTATAAGAAAATGTCATACTTGCCCACCCAACTCAACCAATTCGTATGTCCATTACGTACACATTTCCCACGCACCCCACTCTCAAACATTCGATTTTTCTACCAATTAAAGTCGATCCGTCACCGGCTGGACATCGTGTTCGTGTTGATTAACGAGTGCGCACCAACCTTGCAGGATTTGTTAGATTCAGCGAGTTTTAAGCCTTTTTAGGCTCTGATGGCAGAAGAAAACGAGTAGGACGCAGACGTCGCACAAGATAAGGTTAGTTTTCATTGTTTTTTGTGGTTTTTTTCCTATTTCTAATAGTGAACCACGGATGTGACTTTATTGGCCACACAGGATTGAGACATGTTCTAGTGTCTCGATTGAAGATATCCGATACTCCAATAAAAGTCTCGATTGTTTGTAATCGAACCTGTGGTGCCATTGGTGTGTACGTGGGTTGGTTACATCGTAACGAGACAGTAGGAAAGGTGTCGGTCATACAATACCGATAGTCTTTATTAAGTATCAGACCTGTAGTACCGAGAAATACTACTTTTAGGATTTTTTGGACTTCTCATATCAACTAGTTACGATAAACGATTTTCTTGCAGGAAGTGTCATCTACATTTGTTTTCGAAGACTTCAGTAATGTTGTCATTCGGAAAGAACCGTTGCCCCGTTATATCATCGGTGAAAACATCGCACGTCTCCCAACAAGATATCGCATGCACAGTTGATAATTCTATTCACAATCACTAAAATCATAATCAACTTCATCATCACTACCATTACCACTACCACCTCCAACTCTATATGAAGTAGAGCCCTCCGATGCACTATAATCTCCATCGAGGTCTGTGTCATCATTCCCCGACGACTCAGATGACTCAGAGAATCAACGGAGTGATGACATGTTTGTCAATGGAAATTATAGTGCGCTGGAGAGCTCTGTTTCATATACAGTTCGAGGTAGCATTGGTAATGGTAATGGTGATGATGATGCACTTGATTGTAATTTTTGTGTTTGTGAACGGAAATATGCACCGCAAATTTGGTATCATGTTGGAAGACGCGTTTCAAGGCTCGATGTGTTCACCGATGATATTATGGGATAATGGTTAGAGAAGAAGATTCTGGGGGTTGGATTTTTTGGAAACAATAGACTTCCCTATAGCCATATCTGATAAGGATAGACGTCGTAAGCACAGTGCATGAAAATCAGGTAAGAAAACCAAATAAAACTGCTTAGTACAATGTATCAGTATCATACAATCAAGACATAAACATAAGTCTCGGTAACCTACCGACAAAAACCAAAAGGTGTCGGTTACTACCAACTGAGTTTAATCCCAAACATAACTTATTATGACAATCGGTTGGAAGTAATCAAGACATAGATTAATGTCTCGATAATAGGTCACCGAGCCAAACTAGTAGTCTCGATGATACACAACCATGTGGTCTTGAGGTCCTTCTCACTTAGGTGTCGGTTGATTTTAAACGACACTTACTCAATGGTATCGGCAATGAACTTCCGATACCAAAAGGCAGATTAAGGCCTTGTGTGGCTGAACACTATGGGATTGAAGTTAAACTCAGTGACAGGTACATTTCCATGAAACACGACAACAAAACAAGATAAATGAACAACAAATACAGTGATTGCTTGACGATCCAACCAACAGCAACCCTAAACCCGAAGTCATCACACAATCCCTCACCACTAAACACTTCTACTAGGCACAAAAACACTCACCCAGCCCTAAAAAAACAAATCTACCCTAAACAAGCAAGAAAATGAGGGGATTTGGTGTATTGATGGCGTGATGGGAGCGAGAGCGGAAGGGTTTCGTTAGATTTGGTTGTGGAGTGTTCGTACTTCAAACGAAAGGGCATTTTGGAAAATATCCGGGGGTGCCCTGAAAAATTTCTTAGGGTCTAAATGGATCAAACTCTCCCATTCTGCTCAATTTAATGCACTTGACGGCAAGCTTTTCAAATCCTATAAATCATTTTGATCCAT
Source organism: Stephania japonica (assembly GCA_039657345.1). Taxonomy (NCBI): domain Eukaryota; kingdom Viridiplantae; phylum Streptophyta; class Magnoliopsida; order Ranunculales; family Menispermaceae; genus Stephania; species Stephania japonica. Next base: position 44,181,718 of record CM077559.1, read on the forward strand.
TTATTTCATCAAAAAGGGAAAAAAATTTATGCAAGCTGTCAAGTTATCACAACCTTCCTCCTTTAACTAAACTTGGAACCAACTATGTAGAGCATAAAAGAATGATCTATACAGGTAAAGTAAACTAAGAATATGAATCTGAATAATAAAAAACAATAATATGATCATACAAATATATGAAGCCGGCAAAAATGCAGTATAGGAAAAAGCAAAAGAGTTTTTACTACAAAATAAAAACTTTATACCATAATAGAATTTTAGCGAAGTACTAACTAATAATTGTATAATAACATAATACCATTTTATGTATACCTTCGGATTTCTGGACACCCAATACATGTCGCCGTCAAAATCCCCAGATCCTATTTCGTCAGCTATAGATCTAGGACCTACAATTGGAAAGAAAATGCCATATTTAGCATTTCCAACAGTGTCTTCAATCTCTTTGCAGTAGGTTGCAGTTAACACATGGACATCTCCAAAATGTAACCCGGGATTCCTGTAAACCAGCACCTTCCCCGAGATTTGTCCATCACCCCTGTATGAAGAGAAAATAAATAATAGAACCAAATATATTTATATAAAAAAATTACATTGAACAAGAAATAAAATTGCAAGGTAGCTTGACTAGAGAATTCTAACAGGTATGGCAGTGACAAATTGTCATATCTAAATAGCTTGTGATGATAGACTTGACAACTAACCATGGTATGAGAAGGAAAAATAAACATTAAAGACATAAATTTGCATCATAAATAAGGAAAGATGCTACAATGACACCCCAAAGTCACATCCAAAATCACATCCTAGTGACGTGGCATATGGGTCCCACATAAAAATGGGTGTCAGGCACAAAGTTTATGATGCATAACACACGAGGTGTGTATCCCGAGGCGCTTACAGATGGCTACGAAAGATGCAAGATTGCACACCACGGCCCAAGGTGTGATTTTGCCGTGTCATTCTAGCATTTTCCAACAAATAAAGCCAACAAGACAATATAACATCCAAGAGTTTCTTCATAAAACTTAATAGACCTCAAGAACTCTATCGTAGTTGCTGTTAACAAAGCATATCCTTAAGACTCAAGAGAATGTCCAAAAGAACCAAAAGAAATGATACATATATGCAAACTTACCAGCATGGAAATGGAGAGAAGGCAAGAGAGATGTGGGTCTCATGCAATAATTTTTTTTACATATATTGAATATTAATGAGAATTAGAGAACACATTTTGCTATAGATTAGGGAACATTCATTCTCAAATGCAATAGCGTTTGATCACAAGATGATGTTCATAGTTATCTCAAAATTAAAACTGCCATCAAAAGAAACATTAAAAAAAAACAAGAAACGAGTTACCAAGACCAACTAGCAGACTAACTGAGTTCTTTTTTTTTAGGTCAGCAGATTGAGTCAACTCAACAACAATATTTGTCAATAAATGCGAAACTTTATAAGCACCAGAAATACATACAGAATAATGCAAACTTCATTCGCCTTCAAAAGCCCAGTTGGATCAGCCGTTCCCATCAAATAATAACTGTCACTAATAGGAAGTTTAGCACCCTTGAGTGATTTCCTCTCCTCCCTCATCAGCAATGATAAATGGTAAAGTAGATATGATTCGTCCAAAGGAATTCCACATAAAATCATTCGTGAGCACACAAAATCATCCATTTGTCCATATTTCAAGCAAACTGCAAAAGATTTTGCAGTAGGTCATGTTTTCAGCTACAGTAAAACAAATGTAAGATACAACAACAACAATAACAAAACCACAATGCCAAATTAGTTGGGGTAGACTACATCGATCAAACAACATTAATACTTCAGACAAAATGTTGCTTTAACCATATAGATTGAAGAAAATTCTGGTGCGTTTTGAACTTCCAATGAAGCAAATAATGTTGTGTCCACAACCCTTCTATGTACTATTTATCTAGTAAGAACAGAAGATAGAAAATTAACCTCCAACAAGGTAAGCTAAATATATGTGACAAGAGAACAACAAAGAACATGACAACCAAGATATTCTATACAAGAACGCAAGCAAATATCATATTCTTGTATTCCACAACAAAGAAAACAAGGCAGTAAAAATACCTGTTAATGCATTTCGCTTATTATATCGAACATTTTGAGCGTCTTGCAAAGCATTGTTTAGGATGTCAATGAAATATTGATTTGGCACCCCTCCATAGTTTAGAAGAGCAATTAATTGCTTCGAAAAGTAACATTTATTCGGCCGATTGCTGAAAGGAAAGCAAAATAATTGAGAAGAAAGGTATTGTCTCAGAAAAATACACAACATAAAAGAAAATAGTATACATTTGTATGAACCTGATTATTCAGTCAACAAATTCGCGAATGTCAAAACAAAACAAAAAAACATGAAAATAAACAATTAAAGTGAATGCCAACATCAAGAAAGGGTTGACGAAGTACCACTACTATATTTCAGTTGAAGTTAGCTATTATTTGAGATTATCTGCATCATTGACTTCCGAGAAACATAAAAAATTCTCGAAATTGTGCTGCATGCTGCAGAAAAGTCAGTGTGGTTTGAAAGGAACAAAAGAGAGTTGGAGGACAATAGCATTTACTCGTATGGTGTGTGGTAAATGCTAGTTGTCAATATCATATCAAAAGGATATTACTATATACCAAATGGCAAAATTGTTACTATGAGAGTAGGGGAATATAGACGAAGAGGAAGATTTCAAGAGAGCAAGGTGTCTGTTTCAATAACCATGAGTCTGCAAGTGCCATTTTTGTAATGACAAAGTGATGAGTTGGTATATATACTATTACCACCCCAATAGTTGAACCGGAGCATGCTGGGCTGGGCGGCATGATAACTCAGCAAAGGACCGAGTTTCGGTGGACTCGGGAGGCTTCGGGGGACTCACAGAACGAATTGGGGTTTAGTGCGTGGCTCATACCTAAGTGGGCAAGGTTTGGCACGGTGATTACCTAAGCGGGCAAGATTTGGCATGGTGTTTACCTAAGTGGGCAAGGTTTGGCAAGGCGCAAACCTTAGCGGGCACGGCACAAACCTTAGTGGGCAAAGCGCTCCCAGGTGTGAGCACGGAAGCGACTTGGGCGTACCTTAGCTAAAGCTTGGCACATACCTTGGCACTGGGCAAGGCGCTCCCTGGTGCGAGCACAGTGTGACTTGGGGAGAGCACGGAAGCGACTTGGGCGTACCTTAGCGAAAGCTTAGCACATACCTTGGCACAGTCCAGGTCATGCCTTGGCACGGGCCAGGTCATCCCTTGGCACGGGCAAGGCAAGACCTTGGCATAGTTGACTTTCCTTGACCCTGGCGTTGACTCTGGTCAAAGTACGCTTGGTCTTATTTTGGAATGTTTCCTATTGGAGTCGGGGAAACGGCTTAACATCTACTATAAGGGGAGGTGGGCTCTCTCCTAGGGGTGGCATAGGCAAGAGTAACAAGGAAGGCCCTCGAGCATGCCTTGGGCACCATGCCAAGGCAAAGACCCATGGACCCATTGTCCGGCCACCCCGAGCTGGTGGGACTCGACCGAGCCCCGACTTAGCACCCAACGTGCCTAGACACGGCCAGGCACCACGAGATGCAGTCCTTGTCCCTTAGAGAAGCATGGACCACGTTCCTTGAAACGTGGGTAGACCAAGTAGAGGTAGTTCCTAGCAGTTGGGGACTACCTTGGTCATGGCCGGGCCATGACCAAGCCACGTCCAGGCTTTTCCCGAATATATGGAACATGTGCTAATTGACCCAGTAGTGGAGGCAGTTATGGAACCAAATGACAACAAGGGAATAAGGCAGTTGGGCAACTGCCTTGACCACTAAGGAAGTGGTGTTTCACCAGGTCTATGGATCGATGTACACTGGACATGTGTCCTAGTTGGTTATGTAACTACCTAATGACTAGTCTATAAAGCCAAGGGCTTTGAGCTTGGGGAAGCATAGAGTTCCACAGTTGTATTCCCAATTGAGAGCTAGTAAAAACGTTTTCTTGTTGCCTATTGCTTGTTGTCCCTTTAATTCAAGTATTGGTGTGCTAAACTAAGGTGGCCCTTAGGCACCACAGGTTCGGTTGAGAGAGGAAAAAATTTCCTAGAGAAAAACCCCTCTTTCATTGGCCCTGTGACAATTGGTATCAGAGCCAAAGTTTGGAGACAATGGCGACCCGAGCAGCAAGCGATCTAAGTGGGAGGGTGTCTTACCTAGAGCATGTGATGACAATGATGTCTACTCCGACAGAATCAACGGAGTCTTCAACTATGTCCCGACGTATTGAAGCCTTGGAAATGTTGGTGGCTTCATTGGTGACTAGGGGAGAGTCACAAGAAGCCATGATTGCTATGTGGGAAACGCGATTTGAGGAGCTTGTAGCAGATGTGCGGTCGGTGGGAGAACTTACCACCGAAACAGACTCGACAATGGCTGCGGAGGTAAATCTGCTCAAGCGTGCCTTGGGCGGATCCTCAGAGGGTGTTGCTGCTGTAAAGCCTCGAACAAAGGTGCCGGAGCCAAAGAAATTCACTGGCAAGCGGAGCGCAAAGGAGCTTAAGAATTTCATTTGGGACATGGAGCAGTACTTCGCTACTGTTGGCACGGAGGAGAGTCAGAAGGTCATCTTGACCCATATATACCTTGAGGGCGATGCGAAGCTTTGGTGGAGAACCAGAGTGGATGATGATCCGGCTGCGGGGATACCTAAAATCGTAGATTGGGAGGTGCTCAAGAGGGAATTGAAGGATCAATTCCTTCCTACCAATGCGGCATGGCAAGAGCGGGAGGCCTTGCGCAAGCTCAAACAGACGGGATCGGTGTGTGACTATGTGAAGGAATTTTCCTCCCTTTTGCTGGACATCAAAAACATGTCGGAGGACAAACTTTTCAATTTCACCACGGGATTGCGGTCTTGGGCTCAAGCCGAGCTAAGGAGGCAAGGAGTGAAGGACTTGCCTGGGGCAATTGTGGCTGCTGATAGTCTTGTGGACTTCAAGACTAGTTCCTCCCCGAGCGAAGGTAAGAACAAGGAGAAGAAGCCGTTCAAGAACCACCAAAAGAAGGGCGAGAAGAAGCCTTTTTATCCTAGGCTAGTGTGCCCAAAACCAGCACCTAAAGCAGACCCGATACCCTCATCAAGTTCCTCAGGTAACGGCTGTTTCATTCGTAATTGGCCTCACAGGGCACGAGACTGCCCAAAGGAGAAACTTTCGGCCTTGATCGCGGAGGATGATGGCCAGCCCCGAATGAACCCATTGCAGCTGTTGAATGCAATTCAACAAGCCAAGACAAGCCTTTCGGAGGGGTTAATGTACGTGGATGCTGAGGTGAACCAGAGACGAGTCTTGGCGATGGTGGATTTGGGAGCCACTCACTCATTCGTGGCAGACCATATGGTGGGGAAATTGGGATTGGATCTCTTTGAGAACTCCAATCAAATGAAGGCAATGAATTCGGAGGCAAAGCGAATTCAAGGTATGGCCACTGACGTAAATTTGAAGGTTGGATCTTGGGAGGGAAAGATCAACCTAATGGCTGTTCCCTTGGATGATTTCGATGTCATCCAAGGGAACGACTTTTTGCACTTGGGGAGCATTGCATTGATGCCATTCTTAAAAGGACTGTTCGTGATGAACAAGTCCCACCCTTGCTTTGTCCCTGCGACTAACACAATTGCAGGAAAGGAGAAGACGAAGCTATCCCATCTTTCAGCCATTCAGGTAAAAGATGGACTAAGGAAGGGGAAGCCCACATTTCCTAGAGGCCTTGGTGGAGACCAAGGCAGGAACGACATCAAAGGTCCCTGACGTAGTCGCTGAAGTGCTAAAGGACTTCGGAGATGTGATGTCGGCAGAGTTGCCAAAGCAATTACCCCCATAAAGGGAAATTGACCATGAGATTGAGCTGATCCCCAGCTCAAAACCCCCAGCACAAGCCCCGTACAGAATGGCTCCAAAGGAGTTGGAGGAGCTAAGGAAGCAACTGCAAAGATTTGTTGGATGCTGGATTCATTCAGCCATCCAAGGCCCCTTACGGAGCACCAGTCCTGTTCCAGCACAAGCACGATGGTTCTCTTCGAATGTGTGTCGACTACAGGGCACTAAAAAAGTTGACGGTGAAGAACAAGTACCCCATTCCACTTGTGGCAGACTTGTTCGATCGGTTATCTGGTGCGGCCTACTTTACAAAGTTGGACTTGAGGTCGGGATACTATCAAGTTCGGATTGCAGCTGGTGACGTTCCAAAGACAGCCATGGTGACTAGTTGTGGTTCGTTTGAGTACTTAGTCATGCCATTTGGCTTGACAAATGCCCCAGCTACATTCTGTAATTTAATGAATGATGTATTGAGGGAATTCATTGATAGATTTGTCGTTATTTACCTTGACGATATAGTGATTTACAGTCAGAACCTCCATGATCATGTGGATCACGTACGGACGGTTCTGACTACCTTGAGGGCTAACCATTTGTATGTAAAGAGGAAGAAATGTGAGTTTGCTGCGCAAAAAATTTCTTTCCTTGGTCATGTTGTAGGCCAGGGCAAATTGCAAATGGATCCAGAGAAGGTGCGGGCTATCATGGAATGGCCAAACCCCACGAAGGTCTCGGAGTTGCGATCGTTCCTGGGGTTGGCAAATTACTATCGGCGGTTCGTGGAGGGCTACTCACGGAAGGTGGCACCACTGACAGATTTGTTGAAAAAATATCGAGCTTGGGCATGGACGGACCGATGCAACCAAGCTATGGTGGAGTTGAGGCAGGTCATTGCCTCTGAACCGGTGCTGGGACTACCAAACTTCGAATTACCGTTCGAGGTGCACACAGACGCTTCAGATAGGGCATTGGGGGCGGTGCTTGTCCAGGAGGGACACCCCATTGCCTTCGAAAGCAGGAAACTGAAGGATGCGGAGCAGAGGTACCCGGCTCACGAGAAGAAAATGCTAGCTGTGATCCATGCTCTCCATCTTTGGAGGCATTACTTGCTGGGAACCAGTTTTGTGGTGCGGACAGACAATTCAGCGATTACCTACTTCATGAGCCAGAAAAAGCTCAATCAGAAGCAGGCGAGATGGTTGGATTTCCTAGCAGAGTTCGATGCACAATTCGAACACAAGCCTGGTAGGCTCAATTCAGTTCCAAATGCACTCAGTAGCAAAGTGGTGGCTGAGATGGTAGAAGCAGTAGTGAGGCTGGAAGGCGAATCCCACAGACCCATGGTCCGGCCACCCCGAGCCAGTGGGACTCGACCGAGCCCCGGCTTAGCACCCAACGTGCCTGGACACGGCCAGGTACCACGAGAAGCAGTCCCTGTCCCTTAGAGAAGCATGGACCACGTTCCTTGAAACGTGGGTAAACCAAGTAGAGGTAGTTCCTAGCAGTTGGGGAACTACCTTGGCCATGGCCGGGCCATGACCAAGCCACGTCCAGGCTTGTCCCGAATACATGGAGCATGTGCTAATTGACCCAGTAGTGGAGGCGGTTATGGAACCAGATGGCAACAAGGGAATAAGGCAGTTGGGCAACTGCCTTGACCACTAAGGGAGTGGTGTTTTACCAGGTCTATGGATCGATGTACACTGGACATGTGTCCTAGTTGGTTATGTAACTACCTAATGGCTAGTCTATAAAGCTAAGGGCTCTGAGCTTGGGGAAGCATAGAGTTCCACAGTTGTATTCCCAATTGAGAGCTAGTAAAAACGTTTCCTTGTTGTCTATTGCTTGTTGTCACTTTAATTCAAGTATTAGTGTGCTGAACTAGGGTGGCCCTTAGGCACCACAAGTTCGGTTGAGAGAGGAAAAAATTTCCTAGAGAAAAACCCCTCTTTCATTGGCCTTGTGACATATACCCTATTTTTGTGTTTATTTACATTATTATGATGCATCAAAGTATCCAAATATAGCTAATAAATTTTTATTTTTATTAATTGTATGTTTCCATTAGTGTTTGCTTTAAAGGAATATCTTTTGGTATATTTTTGGTTTTCACTCCGTTTGGCACGCATCACTGATTAGATGAAGCAATTAAGGGTAGGGCACGCACGGTTTCTCCATAATCACCACACATACACCCGTGCATTCAATGTGATTGTTTCACATGCAATTAGGGATATTGACCAACTGTTGAATGAGCTTCACCAATCCTTGAATGCCACGTCAGCATCCATCCGCACGCAATCTGCTCTTTTGACCAAAAATTAAACATAGGGCATTAATGGGCATTAATTAGGTCATTAACCACACTTTGACTAAGCCAGCCCATCTTACCTCCTATATATATTTCAATTGCCTCATCACAAATGGATCATCGATTCTCTCCTCTATTTTTGATTAGTTATTTTGTTCAAGACTTGGAAAGGCAGGGGGATTTTGTTTCAACTTGGATTTCTTATCAAAACCAAGGATTGAAATCATGATTTCTCTTGTTCTTCACATGTTTATATTGTATTTAAACCATTCATCGAGTAATCCCTTTTGCTTTAGGGGTCTATAGACCCTAGGTTGGATTCCTTTTGATTTTTCAATGTGAAGATGTTGGTTATTTCATTTCAATGTGTTGATTTGTGTATTCTTGCTTGCTATGCTATGCTTACCTTGACCACGTAAGTGTAGAACATAGGGTGGGTTAGAAGTCACCATGACCATTTGGGCTTTAGGACCCGGATTTGAGGAAACATAACCTTAGAACATGTGGTATGCCTACCGACGACCATTAACTAGGGAGTTTTAAGAATTTGGCGTTTATTCTGGTGTTCTCACTTACGTTACTCACACTGACCGGCGAAGTCCGAGTGAACCACTAGAATCTCCATCACCAAGACCTCGAGATGAAGTGAACTTTTAGGAAATTCGTCTATCAACACATGATTTGAGGAATTTTCAAATTACATTGGAACAAAAGGATACAATTTAGGTGAAATAGATTCCCTAGAACTACTTTTCCATAATTTAAAACCAATTTTAAATAATTGCAATTAGTGTTAATTAGCTTAATTAGTGTTAGATTAATTTAGTTCATTAATTAGTTTATTTTTTAAAAAACCTACGTCTCCTAACTTGATGTTTTGATTAGACTTGAGATTAGCATTGCACCGTCCTTGTGGTTTGATATCCCGGCACAAACGCCAGTTTGTGCCACTATTACTACAGCGAAGCTCTACATTTGGAGCTCGCTTCACAAAGCACTCTTTCTTCCGTTTTAACATAATTATATATCTCTTGAAGAAAAATAAAAATAAAAGAATAAGAGGAAGAAATTGATGTTGATTGAATTACGTCCTTGCTTTGTGCATTTAGACAAGGAAAACTTGTTAAATGAAAAAATAAAATAAAATAAAATACTTTTCTCCATGTAGACAAGTGGCATACATATCATAAGATGCATACTTCTTTATTCTGATAACTAAAAGTTATATTTCAAGCATTTTAGGCACCAATGATAGTTAAATTTCAGAATATAGGATTAGAATGTAAAAGATAAACGATATCTACTTCACTTTCCAACTATACAACCTGACACTTGTCTATACTTGTCTACACCAGGTAAAACACATGTCAGCATACAGCAAAACAAGACACAAAATCATATCCCAACTATATGATGTAGCAAGGAATTTACAATTGCTTGCCACAAAGAAAAAGATAGATTTTCTAGCAATTCGTTGATTCCACGAATACCGAATTGAAGAAACACGTTTCTAATTTGTGATCGAACACAAAAAGTTCAAGAAACCAAAAATATACAAGAGACATTCTCTCCCTCAAAAACCCGATTTTCATTAATCATCAATCCACCCCAGAATAGTTACATATGTAGCCTTTATATAGGCCTATAAAATAATTAAACTCCTAATTCTATTAGACCAAACTACACATTAACTGTAATTCTAATAAAACTCTTACTACTAATTCCTATTTAAACTCTAACTTTGACATAAAAGGACACACAACTTGTAATCCAACTTAACTAAACCATCTATCTAATCTAATAATAAATAAAAACTCATAATCTAACACAAACTCTTATTTGCATCACTATATAAACCATCACATATAAACATCCTATATTTTCAAAATCCTATATTGCATTGTTAAGTTCATAAGCAGAATTAAAAGGCTATCAAGAACTTGTGAACTATCAAACCTTAAAATATATAACAACAAACAACCAATAACATAGCCACAGTCCCAAATTAGTTGGGGTCGACTTCATGGATCAAACTCTTCCATTGTGCTCGCTTTAGTGCAATTGTTCAAATTTTAAAATATACACTAATGTTAGTATTTTTTTCCTAATTATAGGACACGATTAATTCTTTTACTAGCATATGCTGCCCCAAACAGAAGAGATGCAGTTCTTTGCTGTTCAAACAGCATCTCTGCTTCTGCTCAAGCAGCAGCTATTTTTCTTAAAAAGGAAAAAGAAAAATTAAAGAAGAAGAAGAAACATATCTCAAACAGAGAAAAAGAACAAAGGTTTATGCAAGTTCAAGTTGTAGAATATATAAGATAGCACCTTATGCAATTATATTCAAGCTTTTGGTCATAAAATTACACAAAAAATCAATCAATACTAAAATACACATCATAGAGTACACACTAAGGCGTATGCCTCACTTTAACTACAGCAAGACCTAGACTTACATAGCTGAAATGACAGCTTCATATAATCTTACAAAAACTGCAGAGTTAACTTCTGCACATTACTGAAAGTCCAAACTAATGATCTACTTCACCATACTTGTGAAGTCCTTTTCACCTACACAATGACAAGTACATACTTGACCATGTCTTGCTTAAAAGTACAAGTTAAACTAAGAAATACATAACAAAAGATACGTAATTATATTTTCAGATACAACAAAAATGTCAACTGTCATCACTCCTCTGCATTTTTGCTGGAAACACCAAGGCTCTTAATGTTTCAAATCTGATTTTAGGCAGCCCCTTTCTTGATGAATCCTGGAGGCTGCTCCACAAGGATTTCTTCTTGAAGATAACCATTCAAGAAGGCTGATTTGACATCAAGTTGGTATATCTTCCAACTTCTTTGAGCTGTCAAGGCAATGAGAAGCCTAATTGTATCATACCTTGTCACAGGTGCAAAAGTATCTGTGTAATCCACTCCAAATTGTCGTGAGTATCACTTCACAACTAATCTAGCCTTGTATTTGTTGACTGAACAATTGGGATTTAATTTGGTTTTGAAAACCCATTTCACACCAATTACTTTTTTGTTCATTGGCTTGTCAACCAAATTCCAAGTTTCATTCTTCTCAATCAGTTTCAGCTCCTCCTGCATTGCATGCTTCCAATTTGCTGATTTCATTGCTTCTTCAAGTGTTGCTGGCTCAAGAAGTACCACATTACATCTTGCATAAATGTCCTCCAAGGACCTGGTACCTCTAACTCCAAGTTTTGAATCTGAGTCACTACTTGAATCATCTTCTTCAACAATCACATCTTGACTTCGAGAATTGGACAGAACTGAATTTATGTCCATTTGTTGCCCTTGTGAATTCTCCCAGTCCCAAAATGCTTCTTCATCATGCATAGGAGGCATATTTTCAACTAATGATCTGTCATGCATTTGTTTAAGTGACTGAAAATTTGAATGACCAAATCTTCTATGCCAAAGTGAGGAATGATCAATAGAACCAGAAAAGGCATGAGCACTCCACATATTCAGCTTCAAAGAAAAGCTTCTATCTTTCATTTTTACAATCATCAAATCATTTCCAGCAGGATCTATAATTGTGTAGGCCATATCTTTAAAAGGCAATGAATAATTCTTCTCAAGCATTTGATCAACACTAAGCAAGGTTTGATCTATTTCAGGCACATATAGAGCTTCATAAATGAATTTGATACCTGTAGGAGTCCTAACAACAATTTCTCCTTTGCCTTTGACTTATAGAAATTCTCCACTTCCAATTTTAACTTTAGAGTTGTATGATTTGTCAAGCTTTTAAACCATGCTTGCTTCCAAGGTCATGTGATGAGTACATCCACTATCAATCAACCATGAATCAATGTTGTTTTTTGTTGCACAACATGTTGCAACAAACAAGTTAGTTTCCTCTTGCTCTTGGTATTCTGCAACTTGTGCTTGATGGTTTTCTTGGGCTCTTGATTTGCAAACTTTCTCAAACATGTCCAAACTTCTTACAAGACCTACAATGAACTCCAGGTCTGTACCAGCACAATTTTTCTAAATGATTTGTTTTTTTACAGTTTGGACATGGAGGAAATTTGCATCTTCTCTCTTTGGGCTTGTTGTCGTCGCCTTTGAAGTTGGATTGAAACTTTTCTTTATTTTTCATAACAAGAGCATTCTTTGTATGCTCTTCCAACCTCAACATTCTTCTTTGCTCAGTGGCTTGCAAGGCATTCACCAACTCAGCTAGTGAGATTTTTGTAAGATCCTTTGAATCTTCAAGGGAGGAAATTTTTGCTTCAAATCTCTCAAGTAGACTCACAAGAACCTTCTCAACCACCCTTTTATCCGGCAAAATCTTCACCAAGAATTCTGATTTGGTTCACCACTTTCAGAACTCTATCAGAGAACTCCTTCACATTCTCTGTTTCTTTCATCTTCTAGGCTTCAAACATCCTCCGCAAGTTCAAGACCTGCATCTGTCTTATTTTTACACTTCCTTGCAACTCTTCCTTAAGCCTATCCCATGCTTCTTTTCTTGTTTCACATGCCATGATGTGTGTAAATATAGGCTCAGTCACAGCTGAGTGTATATAGGAAAGAGCTTTGAACTTCTTTGATGTCTCTTCAGCATGGTGCTTAATTTGTGCAATGGTTGGATTTGCTCTCAAAGGAGGAGGATCAACTCCTGTATCCACTACCTCCCACAAGTCCAGCCCCTTCAACAAAGCGTTCATTTTCACATCCCACATTTGATACTTCTCACCATTGAAGATTGGAGGTGGCAAAACTCCAACATTGTTTGAAGCCATTTCTCTTGAAATTGGTCTATGTTTGATGAGGATCTTGACTTGTTTTCTCTCAAAACTCACAGCCCACAAAGATCAGTGAAAGCTCTGATACCACATGTAGGATTTAGAACACAAAGAAGTGGAGAGAAAGAGCATAACTTCAGTAGCTTAGTATCTAAACTATTTCTCACACTCACATAGCTGAAATTACAGCTACATATAGTCTTAAAAAAACTGCAGAGTTAACTTCTGCATATTACCAAAAGTACAAACTAATGATCTACTTCACCACACTTGTGAAGTCCTTTTCACCTAACCAATGACAAGTTCATACTTGACCATGTCTTGCTTAAACATACAAGTTAAACTAAGAAATACATTACAAAAGATACATAATTGTATTTTCAGATACAACAAAAATGTCAACTATCATCAAAACTAAATCAAATAAAGATATGCTAGCTGTAAGATTATTGTAATTATAGAATAGAATAGTCAATTTTGTACAGAATAGGAAAGGAATAATCAATTCCTGATTGACGGGCTGCTATCTCCCATATATAGGTGTTGTGTAACTATTGTAAAGTGTGAAGAAATATTATTCTTTTCTCATTCTCTTCTAGTTTTTATATAGTATCAGAGAAGGAAATTACTTCCTGGCTCCTAAAGAAACCCTAAATTGTTTTCCAGCGGCTCTTAACCATGTCTGAAGCTTCATCTGACTCCACTTCCTCATCTGCCAGACCAAAATCTATTGGAAATCATGTTTCCAACTCTAACTCGCATTTGATTCAAATCACCAATATCAAATTGAATGGTGACAACTTATTGCGTTGGTCTCAATCTGTTCGAATGTACATCCGGGGACGAGGAAAGATTTTATACCTAACAGGAAATAAGGAAGCACCAGCAAAGGAGAGTGCCTCGTATGCTGTTTGGGATGCTTAAAACTCCATGGTCTTGACATGGCTTGTAAATTCCATGGAAGAAGGTATCAGCTCCAGCTATATGTGCAAAGAACTCTGGGATAATGCTAACAAGATGTATTCTGATTTGGGAAATCAGTCTCAAATTTATCAGTTAACTGTAAAACTTGTAGAAATTCGTCAAGGAGAAGACAACGTCACCAAGTATTTCAACTCATTGAAGAGATTATGGCAAGATTTGGATTTGTTTAGTGATTATGAATGGAAGTCTCCAGAAGATTGCAAGCACTAAAAAAAGAAGGTAGAAGACCATCGCATTTACAAATTTCTTGCTGGATTAAAAGTTGCATCTGATGAAGTGGGAAAATTATAGGTCGACATCCTCTTCCTTCCATTGGTGAAGTATTTGCTGAAGTTTGAAGGGAAGAAAGTCGCAGAAATGTGATGCTTGGAAAAGGGGGGACTATTGTACCAATTGAAAATTCAGCCCTAATGACTTTTGATGCAAATAAAGTCCAGCAAGGGCAGCAAGACAGATGTCTCAAGTTTGGTGTGATTTCTGCAAAAAACCACGCCATACTCGAGAAACTTGCTGGAAAATTCGTGGCAAACCAGCAAATTGGAAGAGTAAAAGATCTAGTGACAAACCTAATGGTGCATTTTCCTCCCATAAATGAATCCGAGACAGGTCTGTTTAATACAGAGCAACTTGATCAACTTTTCAAACTGCTAAAATCCAATTCCACATTTGGCATTCCTAGGGGTTCACTCGCTCGAACAGGTAGCAACTATAATGCTCTATCGGGTAGTCGAAATTGTTTTCCTCGGATCATTGATTCTGGAGCTTCCGTTCACATGGCCTCCTTGTCACATTTGTTTGATATATATTTACCTTGTTCTACGAAAGAAAAAGTTAGGGTTGCTGATGGTATTTTTTCATCAATTGCAGGAAAGGGAAAAATAACAATTTCAAATGATATAAATCGTTGATCTGTTCTGCATGTTCCTAAATTTTCTTGCAACCAATTATCAGTCAGCAAATTAACTAAAAATTCAAATTGTAGTGTTGTTTTCTTTGATTCTCATTGTGAGGTTCGGGACAAGAACTCGGGGAGGATGATTGGTAGTGCTAGAATGATTGACAGCCTTTATTATTTTGATGATAATAGCACCACAAATAAAACAAGTCAAGGCTTGAGTAGTATTAGTTCAAGTTCTGTTCATTACCAAATTATGCTTTGGCATCATAGATTAGGACATCCTAGTTTTTCCTATTTGAAATGCTTGTTTCCAAATTTGTTTAAAAATCTGAATTGTTCTTTGTTTCAATGTGAAAGTTGTGTGTTTATATAAAAGTCGTGCAACTTATCTTCCAAAACCATATTGTCCATCAAAACCATTTTACTTAATTCACAGTGATGTGTGGGGACCTTCCAAGGTTACCACTATGTTTGGAAAAAGATGGTTTGTAACTTTTATAGATGATCACACTCGTCTATGTTGTGTCTACTTGATGCATGAGAAATCTAAAGTAAATAATGTGTTTCAAGAATTTTATAAAATGGTTGAAAACCAATTTCAATATAAAATCTGCATCCTTCGTTCTGATAATGGATCTGAATACTTCAATGTGCATTTGGAAACATTCTTAAAAGAAAATGGCATTTTACATCAGTCTACTTGCTGTGATACGCCTCAGCAAAACGAAATTGCAGAAAGAAAAAAGAAACATTTACTTGAAGTGGCTCGTGCCATGATGTTTTGTATGCAAGTTCCAAAATATTTGTGGGGAGAAGCTATTTTCACTGCATCATATCTTATCAATAGGTTGCCTACTCGAGTTCTACAATGTCACACCTGTATATCATTTTAAAGGGTTTTTTCCTGATTGCAGAATTTATTCAAATTTACCATTAAAAAGTTTTGGGTGCACTGTTTTTGTTCACATACCCAACAAGTTTTGGTCTATATTTGATCCGAGAGCAGAAAAATGTGTTTTCATCGGGTATGCTCCAAACAAGAAATGTTACAACTGTTACAATCCAGAAACTATGAAATTAATTGTAAGCATGGATGTCACATTCTTTCAAAAATCAGCCCTATTTTTCTGACAATTTTTCAGGGGGAGAGAATTTGTTACATTAGTCACAAACAGGGGGAAAAATACAACAAAAAAACAAAATTAGTCTTGAATTTGAGCTCTTGGTTTATTCATAGAAAAAGACAAAAAAGGATAAGTAGTTGCCAATCACTCTACCACAAGAACATTCAAAATCCTTGGGAGAAAGTTCTACAGACAACCACGATCCTATTTTGGCACCTATTTCTAATTCTAACCCATCTGTTTCCAACAAACCATCAGATCTTGATATCCCTGTAGCCATTACAAAGGGAACTCGAACATGTATGTTGCATCCTATTAGTAAATACTTATCCTACCATAGGCTTTCAACTCATCATAAAGCATTTATTACTAAGTTTTCTAATGTGTTTATGATGTAGCCAGGAATTGACAAACTGCTCATTACAAAGAAAATGGATAAAATTTCTAACAATTTGTTGAGTCCTAAGAATACCAAATTGAAGAAACACTTTTCTAACTTGTGATCGAAAACACAAAGTTCAAGAAACCAAAAGAACACACAAGAGAAACTCTCTCTCAAAGCATATTTAATTAATTCATTATCAATCCACCCCTAATAACATAAATGTGAAGCCTTTTTATAGGCTTTTGAAATAACTAATTGTACTCTAACTAGGACTCAACTTGTAATCAAGCTAAACTAAACAACCTAATCTAATGAATAAGATCCTAATCTAACACAAACTCTTATTTGCATCTTCTCCCACTTGAGAAAATTCGTCCTCGAATTTGATGCCTGAATCGTTCTCCCACACACGAACATATATGGTCTTTATCTTCATCATTCTCCCTCGATTCAAAAAAACTAGTCCTCGAGTTTTAGTCTTATCCCTTGTCTTAGGAGCTTCAATAATGAAATCTTCAAAGAAAGTCGTCTCTTCCTCGAACACAATATGAGTGAACTCATCACCGCTTGGTGGAATATATCTTTGAGGAATGATGTTTGGAACTACAACCATCAAATTAAAGTTATAAACGGACACACTATCAATGACAATGATTATGGAAAAGAATATGGCAGTATTAGGGGTATCAATGGCAGAAACTATGGTTGTGATTATCTCTTACCATATCTAGTGTTCTAGTTGTAAATGCATACCTAGTTATGTATTAGCTATATATATTCTAACCTAGATTAGATTGTACAACAACTATTATTCAATGGAAATGATCCCCAAGAAATGGGCATTCAGACAAAATTTATTATGGTATCAGAGCTAATTCAACCATTGTGGCTCTGAATTACTTGTTTTTTGGTGTAAGTTTTTTTCAGGTTGATTGTTCATTGAACATTTTGGTCAACAAATTTGTGGTTTGGCAATCTTGGTTTCGGTTTTTCCTTTGGATCTGAAATTGTTTCAGAGAATGGTCGCTGAGAGTTTTTCTGGGAATACAGCTAGAGACTTTGAATCTTAAGTTTACGGGAAAGAATTATGCTCCATGGGAATTTCAATTCAAAATGTTCCTAATGGTGTCACATTGATGGGACATCTCCTCGTCCTACAGATGCTAAAGAAATAAAAGGGAGACAAATGGTGCTCGTATTATATCATGAGTTTTGGCATCTATTGAAGGTCACATGGTGAACAACCTACGCTCCTTTGACACGGCTAAAGAAATGTGCATACGGTATTGACGGTGACTAGGAGACCAAGGATTTCTGTATTGAAACTTAAAGGGATCTATACTGAAAAGACTGTGAAAATGAAAACTCAAATGAAGCTTAAACTTTGGAATGAGGAGTCTTTCATTCGATGCTTCTATTTCTAAGTAAACTGATGTACAAGATAACAAAATACATGAGCTCGATTCCAATGACAAAGGCATTCTGGTTTCCAACTTTGACAAAAAACGCATCTACTTTTTTAAAGTAGATTCTACTAACACTCAGATATATAACATACAGAAAAGGACAAAAAAACTCAATTATATGACATACAGGACAAGGACACAAAGCATCTTTTTTTGACAAAGTGGATGCTTTAAAGACAAACGTAAAATAAAAGACAAAATATAATAGACACGCGTGACACTTTTGTCGCATTGGTCAAAAAGTTATTGATTCTGGATAAAAACTGACTGGATGCCATAAATTCTTTCTAATATTGTATGTTGGATGTTTTTTTCGATAATAAACTCTATTGATATCTACATCAGATGAAGAATCTGGTATTGTCGATTGATCTTCTAAATTAGCTATGATAGTGGATTTACCATCTTTTTCTCCTTTACTTTCTTTAGGAAATTTACCATCTCTATTAATTTTTTCTGGAGATTTTATCTGTAATGTATGTAATTTAGATGCTATAGTATGTAGTAACTCATCGGAGTACTGTTGTGGTTTTATACTTGGTAAAGATTTGAAAGTATCTTTTATCATTGGTTTTGTTAAAATAAGTTCATTTTTTGTTTGTTTTGATTTTAATGGTAAACTTGTTGGTGTACTTGTTGATGCTTCATCATTTATTTTAGGATTTTTTCAAAGAGTAGATAAGTAGATATTAGTAAAATTATTTTGTTCTATTATATGATTCAAATCTGCTTCAGAAATTGGTTTATCTTCATCAAACTTCCTTTTAATGGTATTGCTTTAAAATCTTTTATTTTAAGAGGGGCTAAGGGTGGATGTGTTTGAATATATTTTTCTCCTTTTGTCCCTTCCCAAACTGTATTGATTTTATTTATAATTTTAGGACAAGACTGAGCTAGATAATAAAATAATTGAATATTTTGTTTTGTAGAATGTATATAGGCAAAATATTTTTCTTTCATTATAGCTTGTTGAGATTTGGTACATATTTTACAAAACATAGGGGTTACTGGATGTTTAAGATACTTGCCTTTTAAATCATGACAATCCAATTCAAAAGATTCTTTAAATGTAATCATATTAAATTGATAATCTGTAAAATCATTTATTGTAACATTATCTTTGGAAGGTGTTACTGGATAGGCTATATGTGTTGGTAACCTAGATGTAGATGCCCTTGTTGTTTGTGACTCATAAACTGAAAATTCTCTAGCGCTTGGTATGGTTGAAACATGTGTACAATCAAGATAATACTGCGAGACGCTTTCACCTAGAACTTGACATTAGTAATTTCAGTCAAGGTAATCTCTCTATCGATCAATATTATTATGGTTTTACTAACCTATGGAGCGAATATTCTGCTATTGCCTATTCTAAGGTACCTAAGGAGGCATTAGGTTGTCTTCAACAGGTCCATGAAACTAGTAAGAGTGATCAGTTTCCAATGAAACTGAGAGCAGAATTTGAGACAGCATGTGCTGGATTGCTTAATAGAAATACAGTTCCTTCTTTGGACGTTTGTCTTGGCGAATTACTAAGTGAAGAACAAAGATTAGCAACACAAGCTGTCACAGGTGGTTCCAAGGAGATGTCAGAGATTGTCAATGTTACCTATGGAGGTCAAGGGAAAAATCGAGGAAAAGGACCTGCACAATGCTATAGTTGCAAGGAGTTTGGGCATATTGCCCGCAATTGTGGTAAGAAATTTTGCAATTACTGCAAGCTTAATGGGCATATTATCAAAGACTGTCCACGTCCAGAGAATCAAAAGGTACAAGCCTTTCAAGTTGTTGTTCCGAATCCTAATAGCTCTGCTCCAACAAACACTAGTCCAAATCAATATATGGTTACTCTAGAACTGGTGCAGCAGATGATTCTCACAGAATTTTCTGCATTTGGACTTCAAGGTCAAGGTAACACTGCCCCTTCTCATTGACTTGTTGATTCTGCAGCAATCATATGATTGGATCATCTGATTTGTCACATAATATGCGACAATATACTCGTACACAGCATATTAAAATCACTAATGGTAGTGATCTTCCCATTAGATATGGTTCGAACATTACTCTTGGAATCTTCAGTTCCAACCAAATTTTGGGTAAAGGCTTTGTTGACAGCAGTTTATTTGATTAATCGACCTCCTTCTCAACAATTAAATTTTGATTCTCCTTACTATCATCTATTTGGTTTGCACCCTGATTACCAAAGGCAACTTACTAAGAAGTGCTTTCATGGGTTATAACAATACTCAGAAAGGTATTCTATGCTATGATGTTGTTGCCAATCACATGCATGTTTCTAGAAATGTAATTTTCTTTGAGCATGAATATTATTTTGAGCTACATGTGTCACCTTCCAATGGTGTCTTGTTGCCTAGTTTTGAAGATATTTAACCACCATTTGAGCGTTTTAAATTTGGTAATTGTCTATCAACGTAGACGACCCGCATCATCACAAATTCTTCCCGACTCTAATCAAGTACCTGCTACAGTGGCTCTTCGAACATCCTCTCAAATTAGTCATCCTCCTGATAGATATGATAGATATGGTTAATCTGATATTTTAACTAATACCACAGTTCCTACTTCTTATCCTTGGGCAACCAAACATGTGTGATGGGAAAATTCTATGCAAGAGGAGTTTTGCAAGCTCTTCACGAGATTCATACTTGGGATATTGTTCCTTGTCGTACACGTGTTAAACTTATTGGTTGTAAATGGGTATATTTCATTAAACTTCGATTTGATGGCACACTTGACAAATATAAGGCACAACTGGTGGCTCTTGCTAATCATCAAGAGTATGGAATGGACTATGAGGAGACATTTGCCCTGTGGCAAAGATGACCACTGCACGTTTTGTTTTTCTACACCATCTTCTGATGTTTGCAAATAAAAAATGATCACTCTATGGCTTGAAACAGGCCTCTCGTGCTTGGTTTAATAGGTTTCAATCTACACTTCTTAGCACATCATTTGTTCAAAGTCAGTGTGATTGCTCTTTATTCCTATATAAGACTGAAAAAGGAATAGTCCTACTCCTCGTATATGTTGATGACATTATTATCATAGGTTTTTGACATTAGCATGATTTCACAGCTTCAAGGGAATCTTGAACGCGCCTTTCATATGAAAAACTTAGGTTCTCTACACTATTTTTTAAGGCCTTGACGTGCATTCAAACTCGGCTGGTATATTTTTGCATCAGCATAAATATACCCAAGAGTTGATTAATTTGGCTGGTCTTCAAGATGGTTGCTCTGTCGATACTCTGTTGAAAGTGAATGTCAAGTACTGTCGTGATGAGGGTGATTTTCTATCTGGTCCTTCTTTATACAGACAATTAGTTGGGAGCTTGAACTATCTAACTATTACACGTCTTGATATTTCTTTTGTTGTTCAACTAGTCAATTCATGCAAGCTCCCACCCAACTTTACTTGACTGTTGTTCGTCGCTTTATTCGCTACTTGCAAGGCAATTCAACTAGAGGTCTTTTCTTCCTTGTTAATTCTCCAATTAAATTGGTTGCATATAGTGATGTTGATTGGACGTGTTGTTCTAACACAAGGCGTTCAATAATTGGTTGGTGCATGTTTCTTGACAAGTCTCTTATCTCTTATCCAAGTCCTGTACCAAGTTTGAATAACGCATTATGTCCTTAGCATGTTCTGAAATTATTTGGCTTCGAGGACTATTGGGTGAGCTTGGGTTTCCTCAAACTGAGCCTACTCTACTTCATGCAGATAATAATAGTGCAATTGACATTACTCCTAATCCAGTGTTTCATCGCACTAAACACATTGAGTTGAATTGTCACTCTATTCGTGAAGCATATGGTTCTCGCATTACATCTCTCCCACATATTTCCACTACTTTTTAAACTGTCGATGTGTTTACTAAAGCTCTCTCTCGACAACGACGTCAATTTCTTGTTGGCAAATTGATGCTTTATGATCCTCCAGCATCAATTTGAGGGGGGATACCAATGACAATGATTAAGAAAAAGAAAAAGGCAATATTAGGGGGCATCAATGGTAGAAACTCTGGATGTGATTATCTCGTGCCATATCTAGTTGTGTATTAGCTGTATATATATTCTTACCTAACTTAAATTGTACAACAACCATTATTTAATGGAAATGATCCCCAAGAAATAGGCCTTCAGTCAAACTTTGTTATACACCATTATGAGGGTCTTGTAGAACGTCCAAAACTAACTCATCTTTAGTCAGTGAACAAAAGTGTTTCACCATCGCGAACTTCACTTTTGTCTCCACAACTCCTTCAACCGAGTAGTTGTCTCTACGCTTTTCGACGACCGTGTTACCAACCACCTCTTCAAGCATCCAAGGGCTTTTAGAATGGGAAATCACCTCGTCATCTCCGAACACTAGCTTGTCTTCCACGAAGCCATACCCATCACCATAAAAGTCAAAGTTATCAGAGTCCTCGAAGAAGATTGGATCTACTTCACCGTTATCGTAAAGAAAAAAAACTCCATCCTCTTTCTCAACAACAAATCCCTTCTCGTCAGAATATTCCTCTTTAGGTTCCTCATCTGACTCAACCTTATTAGTAGGCACCTCGTCCTTAAATCATCATTGACGTCGTTGACGAGGTTGTTGCGGCTACCTCTGCTGTTGCGGCTACCTCTGCTGTTGCAACTGTTACACTTGAATCTGATGTAACTACTGCACTTGAAGTGATAGATTTTCAACTAAAGTCATTAATCGATCCATCCTTCGATCGGCATGTGTTGCATTATCTCTTGAAGGAACCTCATCTATATGGTCTTCACGTCGGGATTGTCTTTTTGGCAGCATTGCAGAAGACTATAGGAGCCTGACGCATTGATACCAAACTAATGCAGCGAGGAATTGACACTCTGATAGCAAACTGGTGTAGCGAGGAATTGACAAATTGCCCGCTAGAAAGAAAAAGGAAAGAGTTTTTAACATTTTGTTGATACCCACGAATATCGAATTATAGAAACTCTAACTTATGATCAAACACAAAGTTCAAGACACCAAAAATAAAACACAAGAGATACAATCTCTCTAAAACCCATATTTAATTAATTCATAATCAATCCACCCCTAATAACATAAACGTGAAGCCTTTTTATAGGCTTTTGAAATAACTAATTGTACTCTAACTAGGACTCAGCTTGTAATCAAACTAAACTAAACAACTTTATCTAATAAATAAAATCTTAATCTAACACAAACTCTGATTTACATCAGTTTGTTCCAAGAACTATTCAGGAAGCTTTAAATGATCCCAACTGGAAGTTAGCAGTTATGAAGGAAATGAATGTTTTGAAGAAGAATGCTACCTAGGAGGTAGTAAATTTACCCAAAGAAAAACATAATATGGAATGCAAATAGATATTTACTGTGAAATGCAATGATGATGGAATTAGAAAGGTATAAAGGTATAAAGTGAGACTCGTTGCTAAAGGCTTCACTTAAACCTTTTGTGTCAATTATCAAGAAACATTTTCCCCCATTGCCAAGCTCAATTCAATTCGAGTTTTATTGTCCTTGGTTGTCAATCACAATTGGGCCTTACATCAGTTAGACATTAAGAATGCTTTCCTAAATAAGGACTTAGAAGAAGTTTGCATGAGTCTACCTCCGGGTATTGATAAAGGGCTAGGAGAAAAAAAGTGTGTAGGTTGAGGAAGTCTTTACATGAGTCTACCAAGAGCTTGGTTTGAACGGTTTGGTAGGACGTTAAAAGCTCTTGGTTATTGTCAAAATCAAGCATATCATATTATGTTTACAAGCATTCAAATATAGAAAATATTGCTATTTTGATTGTGTATGTGGACGCATAATCTTGACAGGTGATGATCATATTGAACTAGAGAAATCGAAGAAAGGATTGGCTAAACAATTTGAGATCAAAGGCCTAAGAGCATTGAAATATTTCCTTGGGTTGGAGTTCTTTCGATCTAAAGAAGGCATCTTTGTTTCTCAACGCAAATATGCACTAGCCTTGCTGAAGGAGATAGGTTTGCTTGTGTGTAAAGCGGTTGAAATCCCTGTTGAACTCAACCTGAAATTGGAACATGTTAAAGGCAAAAGTGTGGTGAATGTTGACAAGTACAAAGACTTGTTCGAAGGTTACTTTCCCTATCCCATACAAGTCCAGATATAACGTTTGTTGCAAGTAAAGTAAGTCAATTCATGCATTCACCAGGACAAGATCATTTTGAAGCAGTATATAGAATCCTAAGATATTTAAAAGGGACTCCTAGTAAAGGGCTATTATTTAAAAAGCATGGACATTTAGGAGTACCGCCTCCATTTATCCAAAAAAAGCATTGGTATCAGAGCTCTAATCCATGTCGTCTAAGATGGAAGCAAAAGTTGAAGTTGTGGAGGAGCACGTGCAGAAGATCCCAGCATTGGTGGCTACGATCTGACGATTAGAAACGGCGGTTGGTGACCTCAAATCTGAGATCCGTGACTTGGTGCAACAGATGAAGATGAATCGTTCATTAGGCAACACTCCGGCGGCTCAGATCAGTCAGATCGGAAAGGGATCGTCACGATATAGGGCAGATACGGTAGATCCATTAGATCTAGGCGACCAGTTGGGTTCCCAAGACGCAGTCAAGAAAATCTGGGAGTTACGCCCTACAGATCGGGGCAAGAGGTGCGAAAGATTAAGATGTCGACATGCAGTGGGGAAGACTTGCTTGTTTGGTTCAACAAAGCAAAACACAATTTCAAGCTTCATAAGCTGACCGCAGAGTCGAAGCTAAGGGCCGCTCGCATATGTCTAGACGAACCCACACAAATTTGGCTACAAAAAGTGGAGCAGAGAAAGACGTGCACAGCGTGGCGAGATTTGAAAGTACAGTTGGTTCGGCGATTCATGGATGCAGATCCTTTACGCCTATCCCAATAATTTTGTTCAATTCGCCAGGAGACGACAATTGCCGAGAATCTCTAGCGTTTCGAGCTCTTACATCTTCAGTTGGAGGGTGTCTCTGACAACTTGGCAATGGTGGTGTTCTTGAATGGCCTCTTCGAACACATCCGAATAGAGGTGATGGTGGATCCCCCTCAATCGCTCAACGGCATTGTCGAACGAGCCACCAGGGTGGAGCGCAAACACCATAAAGGCAAGTCAAGCGCAACTGAAGGCCCAAAAGGGTACACGGGCCATGGTGTGTTCACAAAAAGCGAGCATAAGAACGTTGGATGGAAGACCCACATGGTAACAAGCCCAACTTCTTCTGGGCCTAGATAGGGCAAAGAAGTGACGCCTGTTGGGCCTTCCCAAAAGACAAGCCCAGCTTCATATGGGTCCTCGAGTTTGACAACCTCGAAGGCAACGACACCCCAGTCTTCCCCACCCAGATTTAAGAGAATAACAGATGCGGAGGCAGAGTCACGCCGGAAACAGGGATTGTGTTACCGATGCTAGGCGAAGTGGTTCGCTGGACACTGATGTCAACGTAAGGAGTTGAGGGTCATGTTGGTTGATGATGAAGACGAGAAATATTTAGTCTCCCCGAAGAGTCCAGAGGAACCTGCTGAGATGGCTACCTCGGAGCTCCACGCATGCCGTGGAGGGGCAACTCTCTCCTCGCACCATCAAAATCATGGGACATGTGGGTTAGATTGATGTGGTTATACTGATTGACAGTGGGGAATTGCACAATTTCATCTCTCCGGCGTTGGTAGAGGTCCTCAAAATACCCGTCATGGCTACACCAAAGTAGGGGGTGTTGGTGGGGGGCAGTAGACGGCTTCCTGGATTCGGCGTTTGCAAGGATATTCAAGTCCATTTCCAATGTATCTTGATCACCACTGAGTTTTTTCTTATAGCTATGAGTTCAGATTTCATCTTGGGCATGCAATGGTTGATGTTACTCGGAATGACGACAGATGACTGGTTGATCCTCACTATGTACATCCGTCAAGGGGACGAATGGGTCTTTATCAAAGGAGATCCCTTTCTTCAGCGTGAGCTCTTTTCATGTAAGTCCATCCATCGATTTGATTCAGTTTTAAGTTGTTTGCTAGTTGAATGCTGTGGCGTGGAACCAACTAACACAAATTCACTCTCTCTCGTGTCTAAACCATGTATATTGGCATCATTTTGTCCCTTGTTTGAGCTTCCCATGCCCCTGCCACCGGTTCGTGATTATCATTCAATTGTGCTAAAAGAAGGCTCGGAGCCAATTCAGGTTCGATCGTACCGCTACCCAAATCCAAAATTCTGAAACTGAGCGTATGGTCACTGAAATGTTAGCTTCCGGGATAATTCAGCCGAGCAACACTCCATTTTCCATCCGAGTGCTACTCGTGAATAAGAAGGATAGGTCTTGGAGACTTTGCGTCACCTACAGAGCATTGAATAAGGCTACTATTCCTGATCGCTTCCCCATTCCCAACATTGACGAATTGTTGGATGAGCTTCACGGGGCTTGTGTCTTCTCCAAGTTGGATTTGCGTTTCGGCTACCACCAAATCCTAGACAAGCCTTTTGATGTGTCCAAGATTGCTTTCCGAACCCATGAAGGCCAATGCGAGTTCTTGGTTATGTCGTTTGGTCTTTCCAATGCTCTGGCTACTTTTAAGTCTATGATGAACACCATTTTTAAGGGGGACTTGCGTCGTTTTGTGCTAGTGCTCTTTGATGACATCCTGGTGTACAGCTGAAACATATCCGAGCATTGCAATCATCTATCTAAGGTCCTTTCCTTGTTGAAGTCCAATTCTCTGTATGTCAACCACAAGAAGTGTTGTTTCTGTCAGTACAGCCTGGATAACTTAGTCCATATTATCTCTAGTGCGGGCGTCCTGGCCGGTCTAGATAAGTTGAAAGCCATGGACGATTGGCCATTGCCAGTATCACCAAAAGAGCTTCACGGGTTCCTTGGTCTATCAAGATATTACCGACGCTTTGTTAAATATTATGGCAAAATTGCGACACCTCTAACACAATTGCTGAAGGACATTTTTTCAAGGTCGGATGAGGTCTCGTTTGTGTTTGTGCGGCTAAAATCAGCAATGAAGCATGTCCCTATGTTGGCTCTTCCAAATTTTAATAACTTGTTCATCATTGACACAGATGCATCTGGAGTAGGAGTTGGGGCAGTCCTGTTGCAACATGAACGCCCAATTGCATTTTTCAGTCAAGCCTTCTCGCCTAGGTCTCATGCTAAGTCAGCTTACGAGCGCGAGCTGATCGCCATCGTACTGCCTATCCAAAAATGGAGATATTACTTTCTAGGTCGACGTTTTTTGGTGCGAACAGACCAGCAGAGCCTGAAGTACCTTCTCGAGTAGCGTGAAGTGGCCCCCGAGTATCAACGTTGGTTGGTGAAGTTGTTGTGTTTCCAATTCGATATTCAGTACAAGCCAGGCTCTTCCAACGTGGTGGTTGATGCCCTTTC
Source organism: Stephania japonica (assembly GCA_039657345.1). Classification (NCBI taxonomy): domain Eukaryota; kingdom Viridiplantae; phylum Streptophyta; class Magnoliopsida; order Ranunculales; family Menispermaceae; genus Stephania; species Stephania japonica. Next base: position 44,208,969 of record CM077559.1, read on the forward strand.
GCGTTTTCCCTTTCCCATGGCAGCCACTTCAAAATTGTTCAGTCTCGGTTGTTTCTTGTGATGATGAGGCCATTTTGTTGGCAGAAGTGGCAGCAGACCCATTCCTTGCCCCCATCATATCGGCTCTGCTCTAGGAAGCTTCACCTAAGCCTGGATGGACCTTGGTGAATCATCGCCTTTTCTACGAGAACAGGTTAGTTTTGCCAGCCACCTCCTCCCTCAAATCTAGAATTCTTGGTGAGTTTCATTCAGGGCCACTGGGAGGGCAAGAGGGGTTTTTAAGACGTCTAGTTGCATCGCAGCCAAATTGTGTAGGGTTGGATTGAAGCAGGATGTTAAAAACTATGTGGCTAACAGTGATACCTGTCAGCGTCACAAATATGAAACTCTCGCTCCGGCTGGCCTCCTACAACCTCTACCCATCCCTATGGCTAAATGGGAAGACATACCACTTGATTTTGTTGAGGGCTTTCCATCTTCAAAGGTACAATGCCATTTTGGTTGTTATGGATCGATTGACCAAGTATGCCCACTACCTTCCCCTGAAGCATCCATTCTCGGCCAAGACTCTGGCTGGCGTATTCACTCAGGAGGTGGTTCAACTTCATGGTTTTCCTCGGACTATGGTATCGGATCATGATAAAAAAAAAATTTGAGCCATTATTGGAAAGAATTGTTTCGTCTGCAGCACACACAGCTGAATCGAAGCTTCATTTATCACCCCCAAAGTGATGGCCAGACTGAAGAGGTGAATAGATGTCTCGAGACTTATCAATGTTGTTTTATCAGTCAACGACCCAAACTATAGACTGAGTGGCTTCACTGGGCAGAGTTTTACTACAACACGTCCTTTCATTCGTCCTTGAAGTGCTCCCCGTTCAAGGTCGTGTATGGTCGTGCGCCTCCTCTTATCTTTAGCTATGGCATCACGGCGCCCTCTACCCCCACTGATCTTTCATACATGTTGCAGGTCCGAGATTCTGCTATTCAAGAGTTACGCGATCAATTGTTGTTGGCCCAAAATAGGATGAAACAACATGCGGACCAGGGACGTCGTGAGGTTGTTTTTGATGTGGGGGACTTGGTGTACTTGAAGCTCCACCCTATCGCCAAGTCTCGGTGGCTCGTCACTCAAATTTGAAGCTCAGCCGGCTGTTTTATGGACTCTTTCGAATGTTATCATGTATTGGTTTAGCCGCTTACAAACTGGACTTATCATCGTCTTCTTCCATTCACCCCGTGTTCCATGTGTCCCAACTACGCAAAGTTGTAGGCGCTGCTCCGATTTCTTCTTCCTTGACCCCATTCTCGACTGATTTTCTTACTGCCCCTTTCGAACCAAAATCTATTCTGGTCCATTGTTCCTCCTCTGCTGGTGGGGCCGAAGTATTGGTTAAGTGGTTGTCCCTGCATCGTGCTTAGGCCTTTTGGGAACTTGTACGCCATATGAAGTCATTCTCCACTTTCCACCTTGAGGACAAGGTGGATGTCCTTGGGGGAAGTATTGATAGCATTCTGTGTCGTCCACCTGTGCGAGTGGTGTATAAGCGAAAGAAGTTTTGAAGCACTGGAGCGGCTCCAGCCCAGGGTGGTCCCGCTGAGGCAGAGTAGTACACAAGCATGTGAAGTATGTGTGGGGTGGGGTAGGGGGTGGTTGTTGACAGCGTGTCGGTTTGGGTTAGTACAGTATAGAATGTAAGTACATTTGGCTAAGTGAGTCAGGTCAATGTATACATAGTCGATCGAGTAAGTACAGTAGGCATCTATTGTGTATTGTGTTTAGGTGACCTTGAGCCAGGTTGAGAGCTTGCTCTCTAGGTGATTTGTGGAGCTGAGAGAGTTTCCCCCCCCCCCCATCGTTGTATCCCTGATTATCATTCCTATATCAATAAAACTAACGGAGGTGACCCCCTCTTTCATCCATCCTAGTCTCAGTTGCAATCAGAAACTAAATCAAATAAAGATATGTTGGCTGTAAGATTATTGTAATTACAGAATAGGAAAAGAATAATTAACTCCTATATTGATGGGTTGATATCATTTATATATAGGTGTTGTGTAACTATTGTAAAGTGTGAAGAAATATTATTCCTTTCTTATTCCCTTCTAGTTTTTATACATCCTATAGAAATCAATGGGCATAGAGATTGTTGGGACACGTATGTGGGTATATAAATGGGGAACTCAATCTTGCACAAAACCAATTGGTCTGTGCTAGGATTCGATCAAACCACTCATAAACCACTCCACTATTATTACATTTTCGATGTGGGATTATATACTTAAATACTCCCCCTCAAGTGCAATTGGCCTGGACTAGTTATCATTTCCCAAACACATACCTACTCTTAAAGATTCGTGCAAACATGCCTAGGCTACTCTTATAGGCTCTAGGTTCGCAAACGAGTCTAACTCCGCTGCTAACCCAACCAAATAGAAATCCACGGGCTTGGAGAATGAAGGGCCACATATGCATATGTAGATATATAAATGGGGCTGGAGCCCAATCTTGCGTAAAACCAATTGACTTGTGCTAGGATCCAATCTACTCCACTCGTATATCATACCAACTATTATTATATTTTCGATGTGGAATTATATCTCCAACACATCCCTTAAAGCATTCAACTCAATTTGGTTTAAACATTGAACGGTATCATAAAAGGGGTTTTTCTTGCTACTAAATTTTCACCCCCTTCCTCAGCACCTCCAAACCTAGATGACCTAAATCACATATGCACCTATGAACCATGAGACAATCCTCAAAATGTCATCTCCATGAATTGCAATTTTACAGATTTAATGACAAAAAAAAATAGACAAGCAACTACATATCTTGCAATTACTTTTTTAAAACTTTAAACACTAGAATAAAGGTAAATACTAACAGAAACCATCATTGAAGATAATCCAACCCAATACCATTAGAGACAGAAAATAATGACACAATGATGTAAGACAATCTGCAAGAAAATTAATTGAGACCTTTCTACAAAATCACTAATCATATATTCATAATAAACAAGACCAATGAAATTTTCAAATTAAAAAACTTGCATAAAGCCCAAAATTTGACATCATTTAAAAGTTTATGTATGCCATCATTTGTATACCTTGTAGAAACAATCTCAAGGGAATTGACCGTATGAGTGCCACTAAGTTTTGGGTCTGGCTCAACTTTAATCATTGATGGTCGTATTTGTATAGTACAAGGAGGAAGCTACAAAAGATTTGAAATAAGTACAATATAATTAGCGCCCCAATAGTAAGAGAAGAAAAAAAAGTATGTCCCCAACAAATAATCAAATAGAATACATAAACCACAACTTGAAAAATAAAACTCAGCTTTACTCTGCCAAGATTTATAGAAAACCTAGTTCAAATAAGTAGGCAATAGTAGTGCAATTTGATACTTGAAAACCTTAAAATTTAGAAATATTGGTAACGATGAAAATTTTGACATAGTCTAAGTTAACTTAATAATCACAAAAATAACACTTATTTAATAACAAACTATAAGAGAGTGTGTTCATTTATGCTAATGATATGTGTCAAGGTCGATTTAGCTAATCAATAGCAAAAATAATCTAAATACAGAAACAATATTTGACCGATAACGATAATACATCAAAAACAATTATCACATCCATTTCAAAAAGGATAATGACAAACCCCAAAAGTCTTACCTTCTTGTTAATAAGAAGAGTTCCCTTAACAGCACAACCATCATAGAACAAACGACACTGGATTAACAAAGGCTGAGACGGCGGCAACAAAGAAAAAGCAAGTTAAATTGGATGTGATAAGGTAGGAATAAGGAAAGAAATGATCACAAACTACAACTATTAGAATATAAACATGCATCCTGTCAACATTTTACCTTTATCATTTTCTTGTAAAAACAAATAAAATGCATAAAAAATGTGGGCGTGAAGAAAGATGTATATTAAGTTCAAATGAAACAACTATACAAAAACCAAGATAACTTTTAATGACACATAAACAAAAAGATACAAAAGAACACATCGGATCATATCACTCAACGACAGCATGGGAGAACTCGTCATTCACCCAACTCCCCTATGAACTATCTCACCTATATTTTGAAAGGTTAATTGAAAATTCTATCAATTATTTTGCCCAAACAAAAACTATCAATTACATGGTACAAGCCCAACTCCTCAACCAATCCACCAAAGAATATCCATCAGCATATTTACAATTCCACACCTACTTAACGCCTAAATACCATATTTCTTCCCACACTTGTAAGCTATTAACCTCTTTATCTCAAAATCATACAGCTTATCTCCTTCCATATTTGTGAGGCTACAACCAATACCACGTGAAGTCTAGTGTGGTTGGCTTTGCTTGTGAGCATATTTTCAAAAATAGATGACGTCGAGAGTTGTTTCTAATTTTTGGTAACTGAAATTTCTCCCAAACCCCCAAGTCTTACAAAACAATGGATAACTATATGCTCAAGGCTACACCTTGCATACACAAAAACCATCAATGGGGTGAAAGACACCAAATGGAACAACTCTTTTTGCAAAATTTCTAAAATGTCAATCTTCCCCAACACAATAGACCATTTTAAAATTTTAAATTTTAGAAGAATTATAGCTTTCCATATTGTGACAAACTCCAAGAAAGGTAAAAGGCATGTCAATGGGGCAATTGGTAAGACAGTTCAAAATGATTGCAAGTTACATGGCCGGATGGGTCTTACTTCCAAACTCATCTATCATTCCTATTTGAGTTTATACTTTATCAGAATCGGCTCTAAGGTGCTAAATAGGGGGCCATTCTCTTTGATTTTCCTAGTGGCTAAGTTCCTTCTCAAGTGGAAGCCCAACTAGGATTGCCAAAGGTAGGGGAAGATGATTTATTAGTGTAGTTAAGAGGTTAAAAAAAAAAGTTAGAGAACATAAAAATACTGTTTGAAATTCTATAAAGGGTGTATAAGCTAAAGCGACATTTCCCAAGAAAACATCCCCCTAGAGTCAAATATTAAGAGCATCTCCAACTGTAAATGTGGATTGTTGGCGTGGATTGATGCCACGCAGCAAGGTAGACAGGATGTCCATCTGATGTGGCGTAAATGGAAATTCAAGTCCAAAAACACTATACAATGCACAATGTGGATTGCCACTTTTTTATTGGTGATGTGCAAATATTTATTTTTTTAAAACAATTAATAATTTTAAGGTAAAATAATCAATACTTGTTCAAAACCTTACAAACATATACAAATAAATAATATTTATTTATTTATTAATAATTATAAATTTTTTACCTTTAATTACATGCAATTCTATTGCTTATCAAATTTATTTTTCTTAATCATATGTCCACCATTTTCTTTTTGCAACTACTTAGAAATTTGGGACTGAGGCAACGTTGTTGTTATTACTACATAGAAATTTCTTTTTCATGAAAAGGCAAGAAGCTAAATGTTGTTACTGGATATTACATAGCATTGTTTCTAGAAAAAAAAAAAAAAAAAAAAAAAAAAAAAAAAAAAAAAAAAAGTGTGATAAACATGGCAGCTTAAAGATGTAGGTTTAGCTTTTCTTTCCTTGTCACTCACTCATGTTTATTGTTAAGACCATAAGATCATAAACTCATAATTCATGTTGCTCATTAACTAATTACTTGTCAACAAATCCGTAGCAGATATAGATATATATGATCATCGTTTGTGTCATAATCTACAAAGTTACACTATCCATTAAAAGGAGGTCAAGTAGTTTATAATGCCCGGAACAAAATGAAAGACATATTATTACTACTTTAAAATTATATAAAAGATAGTTACGATGAATATTAGAGCATTACTGCTACATAGCGACCTAAAATAAGAAATTACCTAGGCATAGACCTCTAAATAAATAAATACTACTGGACTAGGCAGGCGGTGCCCAGCTGCACGGGCCCATTGAAGTTGTTCTAGTTAAGATTTCTTTTCGAACTTCAATCTTATTTTTAGAAACACTGCGCACAGCAGGAACTGATCCCTATAATTTAGGAACTTTCTATTTTCTAATGCTTTGTTTAGATAAGGTAGAATTAGATAAGGATGAGGAATCATATTTGGCTTAGGATTCAGTTTTTATTCTCTATATATGGGTACGCATAATTAAGTTGTTTAAGCAATTAAAATCTGATTTCAGTTTAGTGTAGGTGTACTGAAAATTCAGACACAAAAGAAATAATTTATTCTTTCTCTTTTCTTTTTTCTTAAATTGTTTTTAAACCTACAATTGGTATCAAAGCTGATTTCTTAATGGATCTGTGGATTGAATCTAAAAAGAGTTTAGACAAGATTGCTCCTCCAATCTTTGATGGAGAAAACTACCAACTTCGGGCGGTAAAGATGGAGACTTACTTGGATGCTTTGGATTTATGAGAAGCAGTAGAAGAGGATTACGAAATTCCTCAGTTGTCAAACAACCCAATGGTTACCCAAATGAAAAATCACAAAGAAAGAAAAACCATAAAGTCAAAGGCCAAAGCCTATTTGTTCGCTTCCGTCTAAACAACATTTTTACAAGAATTGTCTTTCAAGTCCGCGAAAGATATTTGGGATTACTTGAAGAAAGAGTATGAAGGAGATGAAAAGATTCGAGGTATGAAAGTCTTATATCTAATTAGAGAATTTCAATTGGAAATGATGAAAGATTCTGAAACTGTTAAAGAATACTCGGATAGATTACTTGTTATTGTCAACAAGGTTCGAATACTTGGTACTGAATTTAACGATTCAAGAATTGTAGAAAAGATTCTTTTTACTGTGCCAGATAGATGTGAAGCTTTGATCACCACTTTGGAGAACCCGAAAGAAGTTTCCAAGATCAAGTTGGCGGAGTTGTTAAATGTCATGCAAGCACAAGATCAACGAAGGATTATGAGAGAAGATCATGTTGTTGAAGGTGCTCTACAAGCAAAGCATCAAGATGATGGAAATAACAAGAAAAAGGTTTCCAAAAAAGGTTCAGCAACAAGTAGAGGGAACACTACAAATTGTGAAGACCAAAGCAAAGTTAGAAACCAAAAGAAAAATTATCCACAATGTCAACATTGTGGTAGAAAAGGTCATGCACTATATAAATGTTGGAAGAGACCGGATGCTAAATGTAGAAAGTGCAATCAACTTGGACATGAAGCTGTGATTTGCAAAAGCAAATCTCAAAACAACAATGCAGAAGCCCAAGAAGTTGAAATAGATGATGAAGACTAGAGTTTTGTGGCAGCTTTCCATTCAACTAAAACCTCATCTGAATGTTGGTTGATAATAGTGGTTGTACAAACCACATGTCCTATGACAAAAGTTTGTTCAAGGACTTAAAGACAACTGAAATTCAGAAGGTTAGAATTGGAAATGGAGGCTACATCACAGCAAAAGAAAAGGGAACTATTGCACTAACAACAAGTTAAGGTACCAAAACAATTTTAGATGTGCTTTATGTTCCTGACATTGACCAAAACTTGCTTAGCGTTGGTCAATTAATTGAAAAAGGATATAAAGTATCATTTGAAGACAATCATTGTGTCATTTTCGATGCTACTGGTGATGAGATTGTGAGGGTCAAAATGAGAGGAAAAAGCTTCTCATTTGATCCAACAGAGAAGGTGCATAAAGCTTACAACAATAAAGTGAGAACTATAGAAATTTGGCACAAAAGACTTGGTCATTGTCACATTAAGAGAATGTTGAACATGAAAAAGAAAGCTATGATTACAGGACTACCTATGCTTGATGTTCATTTACAAAATTGTAGTGCTTGTCAATTAGGTAAACAAAATACGATCCCGTTTCCAAAATCAACTTTGAAAGCCTCCTAAAAGCTACAATTAATTCATACAGATGTGGCTGGACCTCAAAGAAGTCCATCATTACAAGGTAGCCTCTACTACATTCTATTCATTGATGATCATACAAGAATTTGCTGGATTTTTTTTCTTAAAATTCAAATCTGAAGTGGCTGAAGTGTTTTGGAAATTCAAGAAGATGGTGGAAAATCAAAGTGGCTGCAAGATTCAAAGTTTGAGGTCAGACAACGGCAAGGAGTATACTTCAGCAAAATTTAATTTATTTTGTGAAGAATCTGGCATTAAACATCACCTCACAACTCCATACTCTCCTCAACAAAATGGAGTTAGTGAAAGAAGAAATAGATCATTTATGGAGATGGCTAGATGCATGTTGCATGAGAAGGAGTTGCCTAAACAATTTTGGGCAGAAGCAGCTAACACAGCTGTTTTTCCTTCAAAATAGACTTCCTACCAAGGCTTTAGAAGATAGAACACCATTTGAGGCTTGCTTTGGGCATTAACCTTCACTTGACTTCCTTAAAGTTCTTGGTTGTGCATATTTTTTTCACATACCACAAGTCAAGCGTGACAAACTTGACAAGAAAGCAATTCCAGGCATATTTGTGTGTTATAGTTCAATCTCAAAAGCTTATAAAGTGTATCATCCTCAAACTAAAAAAACGACCATCACTAGAGATGTAAACTTTAATGAGGATGAGCAATGGGATTGGAAGAATCTACAAGGAACTATTGAATTCTCTCAAGATTTAAAAGAGAAGATTTCTAAAGAACAAGCAACAAGTGAATGTTTGAATGATTCAATAGATGATGCTCCAGTCCGAGGTACAAGGCTACTTTCAGATATTTATGAAAGATGTAATGTAGCAATATGTGAACCTGCGAATCCTGAAGAAGCACTTAAAGATGCAAAATGGAAGAAAGCAATGGCGGATGAGATGTCAATGATTCAGAAAAATAAAACTTCGGAGTTGGTAGAGAGGCCTGAACATAGAAAAGTTATTGGAGTAAAATGGGGTGTTTAGAACAAAGTTGAATGCACATAGCTCCATCAACAAGTACAAAGCTAGGCTTGTTGTTAAAGGATATGCACAAATTTTTGGTGTTGATTATTCTGACACGTTTGCTTCAGTTGCAAGATTAGACACTATAAGGCTACTACTAGCAGTACCAGTGCAAAAAGGCTGGAAAGTGTTCCAGTTAGATGTCAAATCAGCTTTTTTAAATGGTGTTCTAGAAAAAGAAATATATGTTGAACAGCCTGAGGGATTTGTAAAGCAAGGTGAAGAACATAAAGTCTACTTGCTTAGCACTTTATGGCTTGAAACAGGCACCAAAAGCTTGGTACAGCAGGATAGATGAGCACTTGATCAACCTTGGCATTATTAAAAGCCTATCAGAGTCCACTCTTTATGTGAAATATGTGAACAATTGCATTCTCATAGTATCCCTCTATGTTGATGATATTTTGGTGACTGGGAAGGACTCAAGGCATATTGAGAAGTTCAAGCAAGAAATGATGCAAGTCTTTGAAATGACTAATCTTGGTCTTATGACCTATTTTCTTGGCATGGAAATCAAACAAAGCAAATTTGAAGTATTTATCAGCCAGAAGAAGTATGCAAAAGAAATATTGAAGTTTCGGATGGAGGAGTGCAAACCAATAAGCACCCCAATGAATCAAAAAGAAAAGGTGAGCAAGGAAGATGGTACAAATAAAGTTGATGAAGGAAACTTTAGAAGCTTGATTGGATGCTTAATGTATCTTACTGCAACAAGACCAGATATTCAATTCGCTGTGAGTTTTTTTATCTCGATTCATGTATTGTGCTAGTTTAATGCATTTAACAGCAGCAAAGAGAATATTGAGGTATGTCAAAGGCACTATTGACTATGGTGTTAATTTTGAAAAATCTCAAAGCTTCAAGTTGTGTGGATTTTCAGACAGTGACTGGGCTGGATCAATTGATGACATGGAGTACTTCAGGGTATTGTTTCAGCTTAGGTTCAAGTTCTTTCTCATGGTGTTCAAAGAAGCAAGAGATAGTAGCACAATCCACAGCAGAAGCAGTGTTCATTGCAGCAACTGCAGCAGTAAATCAAGCATTGTGATTGAAGAAACTCCTATGTGATCTACATATGAAACAAAAAGAAGGCACAAAGGTTTTTGTAGACAATCAAGCAACCATTGCAATCTCTAATATTTCAGTATTCCATGGAAAGACTAAGCATTTCAACATTAAGCTTTATTTCTTAAGGGAGGTGCAGAAAAATGGAGAAGTGACATTAGTTTACTGCAAGACTGAAGATCAACTAGCAGACCTTTTACAAAACCACTTCCGCTCAGCAAGTTTGAGTTTCTAAGGCAGAAGATTGGAATTTGGAGTTCTCAAAGCAAGGAGGAGTGTTAAGATTTGTTTTCGAACTCCAACCTTATTTTTAGAAACACTGGGCACAGCAGGAACTTATCCCTATATTTTAGGAACTTTCTATTTTCTAATGCTTTGTTTTAGATAAGGTAGAATTAGATAAGGATAAGGAATCATAGTTGGCTTAGGATTCAGTTTTTATTCTCTATATATGTGTACGCAAAATTAAGTTTTTTAAGCAATTAAAATCTGATTTCAGTTTAGTGTGGGTGTACTGAAAAATTCAGACACAAAAGAAATAATTTATTCTCTCTCTTCCTTCTTTTTTCTTAAATTGTTTTTAAACCTACAATACTTAAACGACGTAGAATATATTTTGGTCCACATCCCTAACAATCACCACTTTGGAACAAAAACTATCCAACAATTCATATCACATTACCAAGCCGACTAGCGCCACCTTAACAGACATGCGTCTTCTGAAATCGAACATTCAGCTTTAACACGAAATGTTGAGCGGACCCATGCCCATTACGCGATCCCATGGATCTACACTGGTGTCGATATTGTCTCCAACTTTACCATCTTCAACACACACATGGGATTTTACTCCAAAAGGCATCGATATTGTCTGGACATAGAGATCTCTACGCTAGATCTAGATCTACATACACAGTAATATTCTTCAATTTCAAGTTTTCCTTAACCGATATGGGACTACATTCCGAGCCACCTTCCCAAACAAATATTTTTGGTCACCTACACTACTACGTATCACCCCACCTTAACTAGTGAAATCTCCTATATATCGTCTTGATGCCTTACAATCCTTGGTTTTTCAATCAAAATTTGGACTGATGAGTCTTTCAAGAATTGTATCATGTAAAAAACAGACACAATCAGTGAACTTATGTCAGTCCTCCATCTTAATTATTTACATACAGATCCAAACATGAATGCATTCCGTGATAAAATGGTTTGTAACTTGAAGCTCCTAGTTTTTCTATTCACATGCTTATTTTTAAGATGTTAATAAAGCTATCGGAATTCCACATAAAGTAAACAAACATGCAAACAAAAGCCTTTCTTTGACAAGAGCATGCCCCACATGTGCAGGTACAAATTTTAACTAGTAACTTATGGAGAAGATAACACACCTCAAACCCACCATGATGCGACGAGCTCCCTTTAACAATATTTCTGGGGCACTTTGATGCTAAGTCTTGAGAGATAAAGCCTGTTCCATCAGTATGGATCAAAGCTTTCCTATCTTTATTATAAACAATATCACCTTTTTCATCCTACAAGTTAAAGAGAACGTTTTTATTGGTCTCCAATGTACAGAAAAAAAGTCAAAAAAGAAACAACTTCACATATAGAAAAAGACAAACAAATAAGTAAACCTTGCAATATATATCCCGTATCTTTTCAATGTGGACAGATGCAAGATCCACATCGAGTTTGATGGTTTTTGACAGTACGAGAGAAAACCTGCATGGCAAAGATAGTGCTACTTTTTATCTAAAACAATGACAAAACACAAATTTTGATAAGGAATATACCAAGAGAACCAACCTTGCCATATATTTTGTTAAAATATCAACTGTGTGCACATGCATGAATATGCAACGAGCTTCAGCGATAGATTTGTTATTTAAAATGTAAGCCATTCCCCTATCAATGAGGGCTTGGGACTCCATACGAACAAAATAAAGTTTTATAGATGATGAAGTAGAGTTTTTCTTGCTCTCCTTGCCTCCATCTTTGTAAACTGCAAATTAACATAAGGTATAGATTAGGATTCTAACACATTTACAACCCGAGATCATACATATTAAGTAAAAGAAACCATCTTCAATCAACCTACAAAAATTCATGCAAAATACTTAGAATTTCCATCACGATAAAGAGGAAGAGTTAGATAACAAAAAATGGGCTTGCTAAAACACACACCCAATGCCCTTACACACACCACTTTAAAATTTTTGACAAAACTACCCTTCCCCACACACATCTTCGTTTCACACAATACACACCACCTCCCTCCCTCCCTCCTGTTCAACCTGACTGCCCGAACACAATGACCATGTTCAGTCAACGTGGTCGAATATGTGTTGAATGTTTGGCCATCAACACCAAACACATGTTCGGCTACGCTGGCCAAACATGTGTTCAATGTTCAGCCAATGTGGCCAAACACAATGAACAGCCACCAAAGTGGGATGGTCAGATCTGGCCAGATCAAATCTAATCAGAGTGGGGGAAGGAGAGAGAGGCGGAAGTAGCCATGCCGATAAAGGAGAGAGGTCAACCACGGCGAACGAAAACGGCGGCAGAGGTGGCGACACTGGTGGAGGGCGGTGGGTGAGGGAGGTGAAGGCAGTGGGTGAGGAAAGTGGTGTATATGAAGTAAGGGTAAATTTGACAAAAAATGAAATAGTAGTGCTTGTGGTTTGTGTAAGGGCATTGGGTGTGTGTTTAGCAACCCCCTAAAATAATAGCATTACATCAAGTCCTACTTAATTAGGAAGGGCAATTAGATAATTCCCTCTCGTATAAATAAGCAAAAGAAACATTAGGAATGGCAAAGAAGGTCCTTTGAAAAGACTCAATACCATCCATTTAAGAGGATAGTTGACAAAAAAAAATTACCAATTTAGGACAAAAACAACAATAGCAATTCCAATGATGGTGATCAATCACTTACAAACACCTTCAATGGTTAAACAAATTGCTTTAAATATTTGTAAGAATGTAATTTGAAATCAAACGCGTTAGATTAGGGATTCACAAGAAGTATTGATACAATTAGCATTGTGTGTTGCAAACTTTGCAAAAAAAAACTGTGCTTATTTACCATTGAATCCACCTCTCAACTTTCGTTTCACATTTCCTATGAGTACATCTTTAAACTTCATGGAAAACCACTTTCACATGTTCCTAAAATAAAGCAAAAAGGCAATTGTTTCTACGATAATCAATGCAAATATATCTAGATTCTCTGTGATATTTAATTAAAACTTGAATGAACAAGTAGAAAACAACGTTACACATAGAATTCATGTTGAATAGAAGCAATAGACGTCGACCAAAATATCTTTGTTAAACTATGATTTATTGGAGTGAATCTTATAGGTGGAAAAGAAACTACACACACATAAAAAGCACTGTTGGAGTATATAATCCAACATCGAAAAGATAATAAGAGTTGGTGTGGTATATAAGTGGTGTAGATTGGATCCTAGCACAAGCCAATTGGTTTTCTGCAAAGATGGACTCTAACCCCATTTATTTAGCCACATGTGCGTATGTGGCCCAACACTCTCTAAGCCCATGGATTTCTATATGGTATCAGAGCGGAACGATCAAGGGCTAAATTTTGATGACCTGGTTGGGCTAGGGATGGAGTCTAGACACGTTTGTGAACCTAAAAGCCAACGCCTACGTATGTTTGTCCGGACCTCTAAAATAGTAGGTCTCTGTTTGGCAAATGACAACTAGTCTAGGCCTAGTAGCACTTGAGGGAGAGTATTCGAGTATATAATCCCACATCAGAAATATAATAAGAGTTGGTGTGGTATATAAGTGGTGTAGATTGGATCCTATCACAAGCCAATTGGTTTTGTGCATGATGGGCTCCAACCCCATTTGTATACCCATATGCGCGCATGTGGCCCAACAAACTAATTGCAAATAAAAAAAATAATGCATAAGAGGATATAAGTATTACAATTGAAGTTAACTTCTATATCATAAAAAGAGAAAAAAAAATAAAAATAAAAAATACTAAAAACAAGATGACATTCTTTAGTGTACATCAACTAAAATTTTGAATCTTACCTACACTTGGATGATGTCATTTATACTTCATTCCAAAGTAGAAATTTTACGAAAAACTCCTCATCTTGAATTAGATTTCGTTCAAATTCCTTTCAAATCTTGAATTAAATTTTCAATCCTTGCCTCCATAAACTCATTAAGGTTTAAAACTTGGTACATAATCTGATGCGCCTAGCTATATTCCTTACACTGACCTCATAGGACAACAATGAAGCCTTAATCCCAAATTAGTAGCGGTCAGCTACATGGATCAAATGTGCTCGATTTAGTGTAATTGATGGTATCTTTCCAAACCACTTCAATTTCTCTTAATTAATGCGTCCCAAGTTAACTTCAGTCTATCATACCTCATCAAGTTTCTTCAATTTCTATTGAATCGAGCTTTCTAGTGAGAGCATTCGTAGGTTGTCTTTAAAGTGGTCCAAACCACCGAAACTGTCCTTCCCCAACATTTGAGTCATTAGTACTACTCCTACTTTTCTTTGAATTCTATATTTCTTACTTTGTCTTTACGAGTTTTACCACACATCCTTGAATCCATCTAAGCATCCTCATTTCCGCTACATTCATTTTATGAAATTCTTGTTTCTTTACCGCCTAGCATTCACTTCCACAGAGCATAGCTAGCCTAATTGCAGCCTGATAAAATTTCCTTTTAACTTGATAGGAATATCTCGATCACAGATAACAACTGTTACACTTCTCCATTTCTTCCATCTAGCTTGAATTCTATATGTGATATCATTCTCAATGTTACCATTATTGCGTGTGATCGATCCTAGATATCTAAAGTAGTTCACCTTAGGAACTTCTACATCCCCTAATTTTACCACTCCATCATCTTGATGTCTAGTATTTCTCAACTCACAATACATGCATCCAGTCTTCGTCCTTCTCAACTTAAAACCTTTATCTTCTAATTTATTCCTCCAAAGTTCTAATTTCCTATTCACTCCATCTATTGTTTAGTTCACTAGAACAAAATCATATGCAACAAAAATAAACTAAGGTATATCCTCTAGAATATACCTAGTTAGTTCATCAATAACTAAACTAAAGAGATATGGGCTTAAAGTCAATCCTTAATGTAGTCTTATTATAATGGAAAATTCTTTTGTCGTTGCTCTAAATGTCCTTATACTCGTTACTACTCGTCCGTACCTATATTTAATAAGGTGTATGTAACTAGCATGCACTTTTTCTTTCTAGAACCCACCAAAAAAACACACTAGGGATCCTATAATATTCTTTTTCTAAATCTACAAATATCATATGAAAATCCTTTTTCTTTTTTCCTATAATTTTCTATCAATCTTCTTACGATGAAAATCACCTACATAGTAAAGATTCCTGGCTTCAGCCAAATTGATTTATTGATATCGTTGTTTTCTTCTTAGCCAATTGTCAATTATCCTGTCCCAAAGTTTCATAGTATGACTCATAATATTAATTCTTTGATAGTTTGAATAACTTTGAATGCCTTCTTTGCTTTTTAAGATTGGTATAAGGGTGTTTCTTCTTCAATCTATTGGCATTCGTTTCGATTATAAAATTTTGTTAAAAAGTTTTATTAACCGAGTCCATCTAATTTCTCCAAAGCATTATAAACCTCTATGGGTATTTCATATGGGCCACATGCTTTTCTTATTTTTCATCTTTTCAATTCCTCTTTAGCTTCAAAGATCCTAATATTGTGTGTGTTGTTTGCATTTCTTTCTTGATGTGGGTTTTCATCTATTATAATATCAACTTGGTCAACATTAAATAAACTATCGAAGTAGATTCTCCATCTCTCCTTAATGTCGACTTCGCGCGTTAAAATATTTCAATTTTCGTCCTTAATACATCTTACATGACTTAGATCCTATTTCTTTTTCTCTCTTAGTTTGGTATGCCTATAAATATAATTTTCGACAACTCGATTAGCGACGAATGAAGATGTCCAAAAAGCTCTAAATACATCATGTGTAGCCATGTATTTAGAGCTTACTAGATGAGCTTGATTCCATGTTCCAGACACCTTCTGGTTTGCCTCCAAGGGTGATTGCGACCATGCGATAGTCTTACGTAAGGGAACCGAGCCAATCACGGTAAGGCTCGATATCTCCAAATTCAAAAGACCGAGAAAGAGAATTTGGGGTCGGAGATGCTAGTTGCAGGTATAATTTAGCCTAAAAATAGGACATTTTCCAGTCTTATGTTGCTAGTCAAGAAAAAGGATGGAAGTTGGCGGTTTTGTGTGGACTACTGCGCCTTGAACAAGGCCACTGTACCGGATCGTTTTCCCAAATATTGGATTCAGTCATTATTGCAAGCAAGGTGGAGTATGCTACGAAGAAACGTCGGCAGGGCTACGTGATGAAGCTTGATTTCTCCAAAGCATATGACATGGTGGATTGGGAGTTTTTGGACTATGCTCTGCGCATGAAAGGATTTGGGCTCAGATGGAGAAAGTGGATACGAGTAGGGCTGGCAAAAATACGGGAACGGACAAAAACGGGACTGGACACCTATTTTAAAAATCCAAAAATTTGGTGCCCGGTCCCGGTCCCGTTTTCAAAACGGCACCTTTTTTTTTTGTCCAAATCCGTATGTTTGTAAAACATACGGGACCCGTTTTGCCCGTTTTTTTTTTTAAAGATGATTAAATATTTTGTTTATCAATTATCTTAAAAAAACCCCTCAACTACAACTACAAGTCTACAACTACAAATCACCAATTACCAAAAAATAAATACATAATATCACAATTTTTTAATTTCCAATATAAACATCACAAAAGTTTTTTTTAAAAAAAAAGAGATATCACCTCAAATTCTCAATAGTCCAAAATCCAAATTATCAAAGTATATCTTCACCTCATGCATCAACAACAACTACATAAAAAAGTTCATGACACAAACACTTAATAAAAAATTAAGTGTAGTTCTTCAACTCATCTCACACAAATACTTAACATATTCATAGTCCACAAAGGTGAAAGGTAATTCATGCATGATGACTATCATTGCCATATTTTCACGATGAACCCCGGAATCATAATTTATTGACCTCAATCCCATATTCCCCGTAACTGACGATTCTAATATCATTTGTGCCACATCACGATTACCAAAACGACTATAATTAGGACAACTAGATAAATGTCGTTTCATGCCATTTGTACCATTATTACCGTCAGCCAAAACAACACTCATACAATGTTTGCATTTCCCTCTCTTCCTATTATCCGGATACTCAGAAGTGCCAGGAGGAATTACAGTAAAATCATCCCACACTTTAGACTGATTTTTCCTCTTCTTTTGAGAAGAATTAGATGCAATGCTATGCATATTATCACCCATGACGCTGCAATAATATAAAATGAAAATCATATCTAAATCTAGTGAATTAATCTCATTAACAAAATATGAAAAATGCACAGTTGCACACAAAGTAATAAAATCGCATTACATTCTTTTTTTTCCTAATCAAATAAAGGCAATTACGTGAACAAAAAAGAAATAATGTCTAGTTAATAATGAGTAGAGGCCATAATATATATATAGACAATTGAATATAAATTAAATCAAATTATGTGAAGGTATGTGGTACCAGAGAGGAGAGACCGTGAGAGTCGAGACTCGGGAGTGAGAGGAGAGACCGAGAGACCGCGAGTCGTGAGAACTGAGAGTCGGTGGGAATTGGGGTCACATCCTCTGAAATGAATGAACACAATGTCATTGTCAGTTACTAGTTACTATTAACAATATGGGTGAAACAGTTTTAATTCGAGAGTCCGAGACATTCAAGACTTACCAATTCGACCAAATCGGAACTATGCTTCGAATGTACTGATGGACCTGGTGAGACCAAATCGGAACTAGTTGGTGGCGAGAGAGAGGAGATCAGCCGCGCAGCGTGAGAGACTGAGAGTAGAGATGGTGAGACCGTGAGACGCAGAGGCGGAGACGGCCAGACGGGACCGAGCGTGAGAGAGGAGATGGTGAGACCAGAGACCGAGAGACGGGACCGAGGAGAGAAGAGAACGGCGGACTGGCGGAGAGACGAGAGACGGGACCGAGGAGTGAACAGAGAAGAGAACGGCGGATCAAGCGAGAAAACAATGAAAGAACGGCGGATCAAGCGGGCAAGCGGAGAGAACAGATGAAAGATCAAGCGATCGGGCGAGAGAAACGATGAAAGATCAAGCGGATCAAGCGGATCAAGCGGATCAAGCGGAGAGAGAAAAAACGCGGATCGCGGAGAAACAGAGAAGTGAGAGAACTGAGAAGTAGGGTTTTCACTTTTTCTCAATTTTAACAGTGAAATTACAAATATACCCTTCAAATTAATCACAAAACGGGTACCCGTTTTTTTTAAATTTTTGCCCAGACCCGGTCCCGTATTTTTAAACGGACAAAAAATATTGTCCAGTCCCGTATGTTTGTCAAAAAAAAATTGCCCGGTCCCGTTTAAAACGGGACCGGACAAAACGGGCCAAACGGGACCAGGCACATTTTGCCAGCCCTAGATACGAGGGTGCTTAAGCTCAGCTAACTTTTCAGTCATGATCAATGGGACACCGCGAAGGCGCTTTAAGGGCCTGCTTTCTCCATTCCTTTTTATTTTGGTGGCAAACGTCATGGGGCGTATGATTGACGTAGCAAAAGAAAATGGTGTAGTTCAGGGCTTCAAAATGGGGGAGGACACTCACATCACTCATCTTCATTACGCCGACGATTCCCTTTTGCTCATTAATAATTCTCCAAGGGCAGTGAGGAACATGATGTGGTTGGTGCAGGCTTCTTGTAAGATTTCAGGGTTGAGGTTAAATGTTGACAAATGTTGTTTGGTGGGTCTGAACACCTCGAATCAAGAGGTTGCAGACATGGCAGCATCAATTAGGTGTTAAGTAGGATCTTGGCCTTTGAAGTATATCGGTATGCAGCTTGAGGGTTCCCCAATTTTCACTGTCTTCTAGGAAACTGTGTTGAAAAAGTTGCAAGAAGGTTGGATAGATGGAAAGGGGGCTTTTTGTCAAAGGGTGGAAGAGTTACATTGATCCGCTCCATCTTCAATGCACTTCCCACATATTTCAGGTCGCTATATCGGATGTCGGACGAGGTGGTGGGGAAGAAGGAGAAATTGATGAGGGAGTTTTTGTGGAAAAGAATGGACTCGGATAGTTCATGGGCTCTTGTCGCTTGGAGTCAAGTCGCGCTTCCAATGTACTTAGGTGGGCTTGGTATAGGAAACTTGGTAAAGAGGAATAGAGCTTTAGCTTGCAAGTGGCCTTGGCGTTTTGAGACGGAACCGAATGCTAGGTGGGTTGAAGTCATCAAAAACATTTATGGTGTGGAGGGGAATGGATGCGACTCGAGGCAGCAGTTCCGTAGTACATACACGGCACTGTGGACATTCATATACGAGTGTTGGGAGGATTTCCTGGATGGAGTGGCTTATATGGTTAGGCACGAGGACCGAGTTAAGTTCTGGATGGATCGATGGTGTGGAGAGATAAGCCTGGAGAAATGCTTCCTAAACTTGTTTACGCTGACACGATGTCCAGACGCCACTGTCGCGAAAGTGGCACATGAGGGAGCGGCTAGTGCGACTGATCGAGCATGGTGCATGAATTTTTGACGCAGATTGAGGGCCAATGAGATCACAGATCACACGGAACTTCAACAGAGACTCCAAAGGTGATGGTCGGCGGGTGGATCAAACTTTAGGAGATGGGCACGAGAGAGTGATGAATTGTTTAGTATGAGATCGGTGTTCCACAGCTTGTGCATCGCCAATGGCCAGTTGATGTTTCAAACACATGATAACATTTGGAAATGCTCCGTATCTATGAAAGCAAAAGTTTTTTCATGGATGGCATGGCTTGGGAAGATTAATACGGTCGATATACTTTAGAGGAGATGCCCCAACCCATACCCTTTTTCCCTCGCATTGTCAGTTATGCATGAATGTTGGGAAATGAATTGATCACGTGTTGGTCACATGTCCTTTCTCTTCTTAGATCTGGCAAGATATGGCTCTTAAGCTAGGATTGATGTGGACGTTTCCGCACACTTTCACAGCTTGCATTGCATTCCCGGCATCTCAGATTCGAGGGGCGAGACAGAGGACTTTATGGCGCACTGGTACTCTACACATCGCCTGGGTCATTTGAGCGGAGCATAATAATCGCATCTTCGGTAATAGGGAGTGTTCTTGGGGCGATGTTTGGGAGGGTACAAGGAAAGGAGTGGCCTCGGTCTTATTGGGTCATAGTGATTTCAAGAGAAAAACTTGGTCTCAACTTGCGGGCTCATGGAGTTTGCTACTATGTTAAAGGTTGTAAATAGAATTACTATCTTAAAAAGCAGCCGCTAGCTGGCATAAGCAACTAAGACGCCCATAACCCAGAAGAAAGAATCAAGAATATAACTAGAAGAAGGTAGAAGGCGAGCTATGCATCGTTCTATAGTCCACAAGTCGGGGTTGGGGTTCAACTCATTCAAAAGAGGTCCAACGGCGGAGAAAGGCTTATAGCGGGCATCACTGGCAGAACTTCCAAAAGAGGATTCTATTATTCGACCAGGAGAGAGATTCTCATGGTGTTTAATTTTTGTTTTATCTAATTGTTGTTTGATGGGTACATGTGTATGTGATTTATTAGTGTCGTATATTTCGGTTGGATGGACAAGTGTGGATGGCACTTTTATAGCCAGGACTCCATTGCGGTGTGGTGTGGAGCTTCTTGGCAGAGCCAATGGGAATACTTGTCATTCTTTACTTAGCATTTTTGCTACATGGTTGTCGGAAATTGAGGGTTTGTCTTCTTTTTGCAACTATATATGATTTTTATATGGGCTCTGATACTAGTTTTATTTGTAAATAGGGTTATGTTTGTATGTGAGGATGCTACACTAACAAAGGTCTAGCAGCCATGCTCTAATATGCTTTCTTTTGGTCTAGGGTGAATGCAGTAGCGGACGGGGAGGAGGTGTGGCGGATGGTTTTGCAAGCTTCTCGAGTCCCTGATTCTCACAATTCACTATAATCATTTGAATGAGAACAACATTGCACATACGCATGTTGATGTGGTTGGTCGAGCTTGAGCTCCTTTTTGGTTCCTTGACATCTACTTCTTAGCTTCTCTCTAAAGGAGTTTGGACTCCAACCCGTAGTCACATAGCGGTGGGAAGAGCTTGAAAGTTGGAAGCTTTGGCTTCATGTTGGCTATGGCCTTTCTATGTATGGTATTGTGGATGGGTATCTTTGGGCATACCCAAAGATGTTCAAGACATGGGGGAAGAACCTATTCTTGTATTTCATAATATACGTTATTATTCTTTGTAGATATGTCTACATAGGTAAACAACCCCTCTATGTAATTACTTGTGTCCATAATACAATTTTTGGGCCTTCTTAAAAAAATAATAATAAAAATAAATAAAAATTGAAGAAGTGCTGTTTTGCTCATTCTAACTTGGATTATTTGGGGCATATCATTCCGAGAGATGGACTTCATGCCGATCCAGACAAGGTCCAGGCCATGGATAGGTGGCCATTACCTACTTCATCGAAGGATTTGCGAGGTTTTTGGAACTGACAAGCTATTACAGGCGCTTTGTGCACGACAACGGCAAGATAGTTACCTCATTGACGCAGTTATTGTGCGAAGATTCTTTTGTCTAGTCTAATGAAGCGACATTCACTGTTCAAACAAGCAGTGAAGTAGGTTCCGACCTTAGCCCTTCCCAACTTTAGCTCTTTATTTGTCATCAAGATCGATGCTTCAGGGGTGGGAGTTGGGGCTATTTTATCGCAAAGTGAACGTCTCATTGTTTTTTTTAGCCAACCACTCTCTCTCAGCTCGAGCCAAGTATGCTTATGAACGTGAGCATAAGGCCATGGTCTTAGCAGTACAAAAGTGGCGTCATTATCTCATGGGGAGGTCCTTTGTGGATCGCACTGATCAACATAGTTTGAAGTTTCTGTTGGAGCAAAGAGTTGTGGCTCTGAAATATCAGCG
Source organism: Stephania japonica (assembly GCA_039657345.1). Taxonomy (NCBI): domain Eukaryota; kingdom Viridiplantae; phylum Streptophyta; class Magnoliopsida; order Ranunculales; family Menispermaceae; genus Stephania; species Stephania japonica. The sequence goes on from CM077559.1 coordinate 44,231,022, forward strand.
CTGGTTAATGAAGTTGTTGGGCTACCACTTCGAAATACATTACAAATTGGGTGCTTCAAATCAGGTCGATAACGCTCTGTCTCAATTCCATTTTGAGTCGACCCTTGTGTCTCTCATGGTGGCGTAATTAATTGTTGTGGAGACTCTTTCTCATGAGGTGCAAGTTGATGCGAAGTTGGAGCCCATTCTATCTGTTTTACTTAATGTGGTGGAAACCAAACCAGGATGGGTTGTTCATAGGGACCAATTGTACTTTAAGAGGCGCATGGTTTTATCCTCATCCTCCAGTTTTAAGGAGCAGCACCTGACTGGATTTCATTGTTCTCTGATTAGAGGCCATGGTGGATTTCTCAAGACTTACAAGCGAATGTCGGCAGGGTTCTATTGGATTGGGATGAAGGCTGATATCAAGTCTGTTGTGGCTTCCTGTGATGTTTGCCAGTGCTATAAGTACGAAACACTCCCCAAGTGGCTTGCTTTAACAATTCTGATTCCCAACAGGTGTTTGCGAAGACATTTCAATGGATTTCATCGAAAGCTTACCCACTTCTCGTGGATTTAATGCTATTTTAGTCGTGGTGGATCACTTCAGCAAAGCACACATTTTTTCCCACTTCGTCATCATTTCTCAGCAAAAGGTGTGGCTAAAACTTTGGTCAAAGGCATTGTTAAAGTCCATTGATTCCTCAAAAGCATTATGCCCGACCATGACAAGGTATTCCATAACCATGTTTGGTGCGAGTTGTGTGGCACCAACACACAACATTGAACCGCAGTTCAAGTTAACACCAACAGAGTGACAGGTAGACCGAAGTGGCCAATCGATGTGTGGGAAACTTATCTCTGGTGTTTCATTTCTCAACACTCAAAGGAATGGTCGGACTGGTTGCACTAGGCTGAATATTGGTACAATTCCTCCTTCCACTCGGCCCTTCAATTAACTTCCTTCAAGGTGGTTTATGGTCGTGACCCTCCCCCATTGGTTCGCTATGGGTCAGTCTTTTCATCAGTTCACACTGAGTTTGATGCTATGCTTCAAAGAAGGGAAGCCACTCTATCTGAATTGCGTGATCAGCTTCTTTTGGCACAAAATAGGATAAAGTAGCAGGCAAACACGCATCATCGCGACCTTTCTTTCAAAGTAGGGGATGTAGCTTACTTGAAACTCAGGCCATACAAGCAGATATCAATGGCCGGGTGCTCTAACATGAAGCTCGGTATTCATTTTTTCAGTCCTTACAAGGCCTTAGCCCGCATCGGCGTCGTTGTTTATAAGTTGCAACTTCCGTCAACTTCTTCCATCCATCCAATGTTCCATGTCTCTCAGTTGCGCCGAATCGTTGGCATTGTTTCAGCTTCACTGAACTTACCTCCTTTAGACCCTGATTCAGTAATGGTGGTTGTTGAACTTGAGGAGGTGTTAACTTATCATACCCTCGCAGGTGGGACCGAAGTTCTTATTAAATGGTCTTCGTTGACGTCCTCAAATGCTTTTTGGGAGCTCGTGCACCATGTCTGCAAGTCCTTTCAAGCTTTCCACCTTGAGGACAAGGTGGCTGTCCAGAGGGGGTATTGTTAGGCATTATGACCCACACATGACTGCTAAGGTGTATACCCGCAAGAACAAGAGAGACATGGGATCATCGCTCGGTCAAGTGGTTGCAACCAATACACCCAATAAGGGTTTGTGAGCCAAGTATGTGTCCAAGAGCATAGAGTGGAGTGTGTTAGGTATAGGATAGTATAAATGCCATCATTGTTCATGCGATAGGCATTCTGTGTCATTGTACTTTTAGGGACTTTCAGTCAAGTGAGAAGAGGAATCTGTCTCTTGTTCCCTAGGTTCTAGGAGCACTCTCTCTATGCTGTACTAGCCTTTTGTTTTTGCTCATCAATAAAGCTCTTGATTCTTCTTCTTCGTCACTCTCGAGGTTGTTGTCTTATCACATCCCTAAATGTTTGCGTTTGATGCTCTCGTTTAATCCTACTTGTGGTGCATGGTCGCTAACTATGTTAAGTTTTTCGTCCCCAAGAAGTAATTTAACTAGAATCAATTTATCTTTTATTCTTTTAACCTCTACGACCCTATCCTCATAACCATTTGTAAGAAAACATTATTTAATTAGTTGTAATTACTCTATAAAAGTGTGAATAGTATGTGTTAAGATTAATCCCACATCGGGTATATAAATGGGTTATAAGTTTGGATTGGAGACACCATCTTGCCTTGGCATTTTGGTGAAGCCTCCACTCCAAACCTTAAGCCCTCACTCATTTCAATCTCCATCCCATGTATACTTGGACTTGGGAATTTCATCCTACAAATTCTAATGGTATGTATTTAGACAACTATGTATGTAGGCAACTATGTATTTAAGCAATAGTATACTTAGATCCTTAATATTAGGAAGTAATATTAGTTGATTTTAGGATCTGATTTAGGTTGTATAAGCCTATATAAACAACTCTTCTATAATCAGAAAAATAAAACAGTGAAGATTTCTTCGTATTGGCTCTCTCAATTGTCTCTTTTATCTTTTATGGTATCAAAGCAAAGAGTGTTTCTTTAGACACAGAGGAAAAAGTGAAGACATGGATTTGGAAGGAAGCTCTATCACTCCAAAGTTCAATTCTATCATAGTTTCTCATACAATTGTTGAAAACTCTTCTACTACCATCCAAATCACAACCCAAAAGCTGAACGGAAAAAATTACCTTCAATGGTCCCGATCAGCTACTATGGTAATTCATGGAAAGGGAAAATATGGTTATCTGGATGGATCAACCTCACAGCCTCCTTTGGATGATCCCTCATATGTAACATGGGACTCCAACAATTCAATTGTGATGGTGTGGCTTATCCACTCAATGGAAGACACTATTGGAGATACTTACCTTTTCTGCACCACAGCAAAGAAATATGGGATGTTGTAGAATTAGCATACTCAGATTTTGAAAAAAATTTTCAACTGTTTTGAGTTACGAAATAAGGTAAAAGACCTCCGTCAGAATAATCTCGATGTTACTCAATATTTTAACATTTTGCGGAACCTTTGGCAAGAAGTGGATCTTTTCAATATTGTTCCTTGGAAAGATCCCACAGATGTTGAACTCTTCAGGAAGATGTGTGATAAGGATTGAGTCTATGATTTCCTTGCTGGTCTGAATAAAGAACTAGATGAAGTTCGCAGGCGATTGAAATGCACAATGTATAACATAGACCATGATCAAGTGATCGTAGTCCTGCTTCAGCCAATTTCTCTAAGGCACAACTAGATCACTTACAGAGTCTCCTTTCAGCCTCAACAACCAGCAGTTCCCTCATGGCTAAGTCAGGTAATACTGCACAATCAATTTCCAAGATTCAGATGAACAATGGATGGTGGACTCGGGTGCAACTGATCACGACTGGTATTGCATGTTTTTTTCAATCATATTTTCCATGTTCAAGCATGAGGAAAGTTGAAGTGGCTGATGGCAAATTTTTAGTAGTAGTTGGGACAGGGGCAGTTCAGATCAACCATAATATTCTATTAGAAAATGTGTTACATGTCCCTAGTTTATCCAATAATCTAGAATCAATTTGCAAGTTAACCAATGATCTTGCATGTGCTGCTAATTTCTCAAAATTAGGCTGTGCATTTCAGGACTTGAAGACAAAGAAGATGATTGGCAGTGCTAGTATGTTCAATGGACTCTACCATTATTCGTTTGTTTCTTTCACACCTCGTACATTAGGCCTCTCCTCAGTTTTTAGTGATAATCAACTTGTGTTATTCCATTACCGTCTAGGACACCAAAGTTTTGTCTACATGAAACATTTGTTTCCTTCTTTATTTCGAAATAAAAGTTCACGTTTTCACAGTGATGTGTGTCAAATGGCTAAAAATACGACTTCTTTACCATATCAAGCATATCACCCCTCTAAACCTTTTACCTTGATCCATAGTCACATTTGAGGTCTATCACATATTAATACTCTCACAACTCAAAGAAGGTTTATCACTTTTATTGATGGCCACACACGAGTTTCATGAGTATATCTCCTAAAAGATAAATCTGATGCTGCAAATGTTTTTAAAATATTTTATCAGATGGTTAATACCCAATTCAATAAACGAATTAAAAACCTTTGAACTGACAATGGTACAGAGTATTTTAATTCAATTATTGGAGAGTTCTTTAGAAACAATGAGATTTTACATCAAAACCCATGTGCTGACACTCCTAAACAAAACAGTACAGCTGAACGAAAAAACCGTTATTTACTGGAAGCGGCCAGGTCTCATTTATTCACTACAAATGTTCCGAAATATTTTTGGGTGGATGCAGTCCTTGCCGCATGTTATTTAATAAACAGAATGCCAACAAAAGTTCTTAACTTTAAAACTCCACTTGAATATTTCTCCACAATGTTCCCCACTTATAGAACTTTCTCCTCCCTCAAAGCTCGTGTATTTGAGTGTGTCCTTTGTCCATACACCTATCCAAGGTCAATCCAAACTAGATCCTAGATCTCACAAGTGTATCTTCCTTGGTAATTCGGCATCAAAGAGCCCTGAAAAAGAAAATATTTCACAACCATTGACGTCACATTCTTTGAAAAGCAGACCTATTTCCCACCTAATTTAGCTAAGGGGGAGATATCAAGCTGTAGGTTTAAAAACAATTTAAGAAAAAGGAAGGAAGGAAGAGAATAAATTGTTTCTTGTGTCTGAATTTTCAGTACACCCACACTAAACTGAAATCAGATTTTAATTGCTTAAAAAAACTTAATTCCGCTTACACATATATAGAGAATAAAAACTGAATCCTAAGCTAACTATGATTCCTTATCCTTATCTAATTCTACCTTATCTAAACAAAGCATTAGAAAATAGAAAGTTCCAAAAATATGTGGATAAGTTCCTGCTGTGCGCAGTGTTTCTAAAAATAAGATTGGAGTTCGAAAACAAATCTTAAAACTCCTCCTTGTTTTGAGAACTGCAAATTCCAATCTTCTGCCTTAGAAACTCAAACTTCCTGACCGGAAGTGGTTTTGTAAAAAGGTCTGCTAGTTGATATTCAGTCTTGCAGTAAACTAATGTCACTACACCATTTTCAGCACCTCCCTTAAGAAATAAAGCTTAATATTGAAATATTTAGTCTTTCCATGGAATACTGAATTATTAGAGATTGCAATGGTTGCTTGATTGTCTACAAAAACCTTTGTGCCTTCTTTTTGCTCCATATGAAGACCACATAGGAGTTTCTTCAACCATAATGCTTGATTTACAGCTGCAGTTGCTGCAATGAACGCTGCTTCTGCTGTGGATTGGGCTACTCTCTCTTGCTTCTTTGAACACCATGAGAAAAAACCTGAACCTAAGCTGAAACAATACCCAGAAGTACTCTTCATGTCATCAATTGACCCAGCCCAGTCACTGTCTGAAAATCCACACAACTTGAAGCTTTGACAATTTTCAAAATTAACACCATAGACAATAGTGCCTTTGACATACCTCAATATTCTCTTTGCCTCAAATGGTGTTCTATCTTCCAAAGCCTTAGTAGGAAGTCTATTTTGAAGAAAAACAGCTGTGTTAGCTGCTTCTGCTCAAAATTGTTTAGCCATCTCCATAACTGATCTATTTCTTCTTTCACTAACTCCATTTTGTTGAGGAGAGTATGGAGTTGTGAGCAGATGTCCAATGCCAGAGTCTTCACAAAATAAATTAAATTTTGCTGAACTATACTCCTTGCTGTTGTCAGACCTCAAACTTTGAATCTTGCAGCCACTTTGATTTTCCACCATCTTCTTGAATTTCCAAAACACTTCAGTTACTTCTGATTTGAATTTTAGGAACAAAAATTCAGCACATTCTTGTATGATCATCAATGAATAGAATGTAGTAGAGGCTACCTTGTAATGATGGACTTCTTTGAGGTCCAGCCACTCTGTATGAATTAATTGTAGCTTTCGGGAGCTCTCCAAGTTGATTTTGGAAACGGGATCCTATTTTGTTTACCAAATTGACAAGCACTACAATTTAGTAAATGATCATCAAGCATAGGTAGCCCTGTAATCATGACTTTCTTCTTCATGTTCAACATTCTTTTTATATGGCAATGACCAAGTCTTTTGTGACAAATTTTTGGAGTACTCACTTTATTGTTGTAAGCTTTATGCACCTTCTCTATTGGATCAAATGAGAAGCTTTTTCCTCTCATTTTGACCCTCACAATCTCATGACCAGTAGCATCGAAAATGACACAATGATTGTCTTCAAAAGATTCTTTATATCCTTTTTCAATTAATTGACCAACACTAAGCAAGTTTTGGTCAATGTCAGGAACATAAAGCACATCTACAATTGTTTTGATGCCTTAACTTGTTGTTAGTGCAATAGTCCCCTTTCCTTTTGCAGTGATGTAGCCTCCATTTCAAATTCTAACCTTCTGAATTTCAGTTGTCTTTAAGTCCTTGAAAAAACTTTTGTCATAAGACATGTGGTTTGTACAACCACTATCTATTAACCAACATTCATATGGGGTTTTAGTTGAATAACTAGCTGCTACAAAAATCTGGTCTCCATCAACTGTTTCAACAGCTTGGGCTTCTGCATTATTCTTTTGAGATTTGCTTTTGCAAACCCCAGCTTCATGTCCAAGTTGATTGCACTTCCTACATTTAGCATCCGTTCTCTTCCAACATTTATATGGTGCATGACCTTTTCTACCACAATGCTGACATGGTGGATAATTTTTCTTTTGGTTTTTAACTTTGCTTTGGTCTTCACAATTTGTAGTGTTCCCTCTACTTGTTGATGAACCTTTTTTGAAAGAGGCCGGCTATGTGCACCCCGGTCAACACTCAGGGCACCCCATTTACAAGGGCACCCATCGAATTTATCAGGGCACCCCCCAAATTGGACAAAAATGCCCTTGAACCCTAAGGCTGAGGCACCCCACCTATTTTGGCTATACCTTAAACCGTAGAACTGGTTTCCATTTTTTCGAAACCTTATTTCCTACAAAAAGCTCTCATTGCCATCGTGATTTGGAGGCGAAATCAACTAAATCACGTATTTTTCATCGTTCTCTCCCACATATTCCTGGTTTTTTCGAGTTGGACAGGTTTTTTCGCCCAGTTGGAGTGGTCAACGGCTAGGGACAGGTTCGGGTTTGAGTTCATTGTGAAATCGAGAGGGAAAGTAAGGTACGTTTGAGTTTTTGTTCGATTTTATGTTCATTTGGTTCGTTTTCTTTGTAGTCGTCTGTGAAAATGCTTAAAAATCTGGGTTTTTTTTGCAAACCCGTAATACTTGGCCACACAGGACCGTGATATAGTCATTAATCTCAGAAATACCATACCGAGACTTATGAGTACTTCTCGTTTGTATCCAAACGACACTTAGCCCATATAAAATTTCATTACATTTTGGACACAAGTAACCGAGATTCTTGGTTTTGTTTCGGTGACAGTAAACCGAAGGTCGTATATTACTTATGCGTAGGTTTAGTCTCGGAGGATAAATACCGAAACTTTGTGATAGATCTCGGTTTCGTCATACCGAAATGTTTCCTTATGTTTCGGTTATGGTATACCGAAAATTGTGTTTTGCTATCGGTTGTGCCATACCGATTCAGTGTTGAAAATATATTTTTTGGGGTTTTTTTTTGCTGCACAAGAGATTATATGGTTACAATGTCTTTCTCTATCAGATATGGCTCGAGGAAAATGTACTGTTTCCAGAGAGGATGTCGATGGAGAGCCCACGAGAGCACAACGAGCACGAGCACAACGAGCATCGGTCGTGGCTGCTGCTCCTTCTGGTCCTGCTGCTCCTACAGCTCCTGCTGCTCCTTCGCTCTGCTGCTTTGCTCTCCTCGCTCCTGCTGCTTGCTCCTCTCTTGTGATGTCCGTGGTAAGAGGAAGGCACAGACTGCATCATATCGAAAGGCGAAAGTGCAAGCCGTTGAGGGTGTACGTGGACGCAGATCGGTGAGGGATAACGTTGAGGATGAGGCATCTCATGTCCCCGTGGGGAGCGATGAGGCCTCGGGGTGGTGCGACGGGGATGAGGCCGCAGGCGCAATGGAAGAAACCACCACATCCCAACCACAAGTAACTAGGAGTAGTAGCGGTATTGTTGGTGGGAATGTTGTGGAGCCCGAAGATGACCCATCTGCTCCTTTCCCAGGCGGTCCTATTGACCGCTCTTTGTTGAAGAGTTTTAAGGATCATGTTGCGGCAGCAATTTGGAATAATGAGGTATGTAGCCTTTTTTTTGGCAAAATATCAATTCATTTTCAATCAAATTATTACTTTTGCTATTCATATACGATAATGTATTTATGAATTATGTTTTTTTTGTAGCATCGACCGTTGCTTAAGTGCATAAACCACGGGGCTCAAATAGCTGAGTGGGATTTGCAATCTTGTCACCCCGATACCCAGGGACCGCAAAGAATCATTCAGAGGTCGGGTTTGGCTCCACTAATAGACTGCTCCTATCGGAAGGCCAATAAGGAGGTGATATCAGCTTTTGTCGAGCGGTGGCAGCCGGAGACCAATACATTTCATTTACCATTTGGTGAAATGTCCATCACGCTCGAGGACGTGAGCATTTTACTGAAGATCCCAGTGACGGGCAAGGTGGTGGCGGTTGAGAATTTTTCAAGGTACACAGAGGAGTCCCGCAAGGATGCAATTGAGTTAGTTTCAAAACTGCTCGGGGTTTCTCCTGACGAAGCAGAGGAAGAGGTTAACATTACGAAGGGTCTCACAGTGCGAGTAGTTTGGCTGAAGAGTCGTTTTTGCCCACCCAAGTCCAAGTCTTCCAGTACTTCCAGTCTATGTTACCTGGACTCGGGTGCGGGTGTCGGGTACGGGTATGAGTCTAAAAGTCGGACCCACCTATTCTTTAATTTAAGGACACGGAGACTCGGCAAAAAGTGTCTAAAACTTGCGTGACATATGCTTATATATATGTAATAACATATATTACATATATGTAATAGCTTATACACCTATATTTTTTCTCATTTTTCATTTTTTACTCTACACTAGAAAGTTCTTGTTAAGTTTTTTCTTTATTCTCTTACATTTAAAATTTTTTTATACAAAGAGCTCTTCAAATGGAGTATCCATGTCTTTTTAAGTGTCCGACTCGTTTCAAGTGTCCGACACGGGTACTTTGGGTTAGAGTGAAGGGTCCAGGTAACATAGCTTCCAGTTCTCCTACTACGTACCCTCCAGTGGAATGCACTGCACGTGCATACTTTTTGTACTTGCTCTCTTGCACCCTATTCGCCGATAAGAGTGGGTCACGAGTTTCAATTTCATTATTGAAGCTTCGGAGAACTTGGATGAGGTCGGGACTTACGCATGGGGTGCTGCTGCTCTAGCTTATCTTTACCGTCATCTCGGGTCAGCCACCAGGGAAAAAGTGTCGCAGATTGCAGGGTACCTAACTTTGCTCGAGGTACATATTTCTTGTGCATTACTTGTGAATCGGCCAATACAAATCCAAGATTTCTTTTTTAATTTTTGTTGATTCTTTTTTTAGGGATGGGTATACGAGCACTTCCCACTCCAGCTTGCTGCGTCGAATGCGAAATACATGGACCACCTTCAGCCACGTGTCTCGAGGTGGGTACAGAAACACGAGACGGTAGCTAACGTGGACAAGCTAAGTAGTATTCGTAGGACCCTTGATAGGTTACGACCAAGTGAGGTACTTTGTTTTATTACTTTGAGTTTGATATTCCAATTTATCAAACTTCATATTTTAATATAAATTGTTTGTTTCATTGGTGTAGGTGACGTGGGACCCATATAGTGACATCAGGACAGGCGGTATTGTTCTACCGATGGCCTTCTACTCTGGTTGTTTGAAGTACATGGAAGTTGTGGAGCCATACCATCCGGAGAGGTTCCTTCGACAGCTTGGCCATGTTCAAGGAATACCGCCGTCTCCATATCGCCCCCTCGAAGCAAATCGAGGCCGCACTGCAATGAAATACTCGGTTAAGAACTCATTCCAACCGAAGAATTGGGAAAGGTGGCGTAGCCATTCACTCTCTGTTGAAGATCGAGTGGAGAAGGTGAGGCTCGAGTTCAAGGCTGCACTAGAATATCTGTCATGGTTCACACGAGTTTCACATCCTACCATTGAGAACCCAGCGCACAGTGATGACTTCCCTGATACGGTTGGTGATAATGAGTTATTGGAGGTAAGAGCCTTGCAACCATTTGAATTTAAGTTGGTTTATCACATTTCTTTTGTATTATTTATTCATAGTTTCTCTATTGGTTTTGAACAAAGTAATCGACGGGCATTGGATAGCGTATTAGCATGGATAGACTTGCTTGGCGGGTATGGCCAAGATGGAGGTCTTGAGAAAATGGCGAATGATGTCGTGGACTACTTGACGGGTAGGGGTCTTGGTACAGTACCACCACCACCACGACCAACACCACAACACCGAGTGCACCTACTTGCTCCTTCTTCACAACATGATAGTACCTCAACCGAAAGTGTGCCTACCCCAAGTTCTATTGAGCCTTCGGTGAGAAAGAATGCCCCTCTCGCCCACTCCAAGTTCTAGCCACCACCCAAGAGGAAGTCCCCACGACAACATATGTTAGTCGCAAAGCGAAGAAAGCAAAAGGGCTCAAGTGAAAAAACATGTTGTTTGTCTTGTTCAATTGGTATTGTTTAACTTGTTTGGTATTTGATGATGGATGATGTTTAACTTGTTAATTTGGTATTGTTTACCTTCTTCGGTATTGTTCTATTTAATTGATAATATTTGGCTTGTTAGTCATGTTTGAATTGATGTGTTCTACTACTATTTGTTGTTCTATTTTTCTCACTGCCATGTTTGCAATAAGTTACCACAGCACAGAGAAATCCACGGCCACGCAGGAACGAGAACTACTGAGAATTATCGGTTATGCATGACCGTGATTGGTCCATCGAGCTCGGACGCCTCCATGCGAACCCTGCCATATTGGCCAAATTTTATATAGTATCGGTCATGCACACACCCGCAAGTAATGTCTAACTTACGATCAAGGGGTACCGAAAACCTATGTATGGTCTCGGTAGTTCATCACCGAAATTATTACGCAACTATTACACATAACGACTCGGCCTCCTATTATCACAACTTTGCAGATAAAATCGGTTACGGAATACCGAAATTCATGAGTTAGTCTCGGCTATGAAATACCGATTGGTAATTAAGGGTCTCGGTTTCATTAGACCGATGCTCACATGCAAGGAACACACATTAAATCGACCACATGCTACCGCAATTATTTGCAGTAAATCGGTTATAATGTTCTGTTACTCTGGTCTACGTTTCGGTCATTAGTCACCGTAATTTAGCAAGAATCTCGATGTCATGTAACCGAAGTATTTAGGGCACCCCATTGTTGGATGCTCACGAACCTTAATGTCCGAGATTACAATGGGTGTCACGGTTCTGTCTGTCCGAGACTTGGGGGTAGTTTTCGACCTTCTGTAACCGATCCTTTTAATTGAGAGTACAAACTTGGCATGTCATGAATTTATCCATTCAACAAACATCAATTCAAGTTACATACATCAACAAAAGTACACAAAAGCATCATGCCAAGTTTCGAAGACATAATATACATTCAACAACATCAATTCAAGTTTGCTTAAGGTGACGCTAAGTCTACCACGAAGGGCGTGTGTACATGAGAAGATTGAACCGGGACTTGTGCTTGGATGTTAATACCAAAACCCCACCCTTGAGCATCAACATTCGCGAAGGTCTTCCACACCAAGAATATAGGGGGAACCGGTGCATTAGGCTTGAATATGACCTGTCAAATGGAGGAGCAACATAAAAGAAAGAATAAGTAACGTGCATTGACATATTAACCAAAATTTGATACAAACGCTAAAAACTTACCCTAACCCAATGAGTGTCGTTGACATTTGTAACGCCAATAACTACCCGATCTTTCATAGGTAGAGGGGCATTACGTAGAGGAAGAAATGTCATGCAACAACCATATGACACGTTGACAAGCACAACATTAAATGTTGTTGCAATTAGAAGTCCCATGTCTGGAAGGGTTTGTCAGACCCGACATCCTTACCTTCAAAGAATTGCACAGCTCCCTTAATTTGGTCGAAGTAACTTCCAAGCAAATCCTTCCAAAACTCTTGGTTCTCTTGTAGTTCATTAACCATAGCTGTTCTAACCCTTTTCCAACCATCTATATCTGAGAATCCAAGACCGGCGGCAACACAACGAAAGCCACAATTTCCATCGCTATCCACATTTACTGTAGTCTCAACATGTTGAATCCAATCAGGTTGTATAGTGTGAATGAATCCAATCTCAGATACTCCCATAGATGCCCCACGTGTTCGATGTACTTTATTCCTAACTTGTTTTACTTTCCTTCGCGCACTTGCTTTGCCTCAATGGTGTAAGTACATATTCAAAGCCACTTGGTTCTCTCGTCGTAGAAGTATCATCTTCCTCGCTTTCCTCTTCATCCCTCTCTTCCCTTTTTTCATTTTCTTGCTCCCTATAACATAATTACCAAAACTATCAAGACTCGGTCTCCTCCCCCTTGTCTTCACTTTTGCCTGTGGTGCAATACATGACGTCGAGGAAGGACAACTAATCTCTCTTAGTTGTTGAATAGTCCTAACACGCGAATCCTCATCAACGAATGTTTCAAACTTAGACACAACTCTTTGAAGCTCGTCATTTAAGTTATAGGCAGTCCGATTCACTGATGCATCGGGTACCATACTCAACTTCTTCCAATACACATGTATGTCTTCAAGTGGTATAGGTGAACCAGCTAAAATATGTACATTAAGCTCGTGTGCACACGGAAGCCCACAAGTGGTACGCAGGTCACAACCACATAAGCTCCTGGTCGTCCCAACATTCACCCCACGTTCAACCTCGTTACGAATCAACTTAAGCGCTTTCGGGGATACATAACCCCGCAAACGGCGATACAATCCATCCATATATCCATGTTGCACAACATTCAAACTAACCTCAAACGACGATTTGATCCTGTTATGTTGTATGTCTAACATTCCATGAATTATACTCCACAACGCCTCAAAGTTTGCAGTACATGTGCCGAGATGCTGTTTGAGAGTGGAATGTGCAGATTCAACCCTTTGCGTTGTGGTTTCTCCAAGATGAAAAAGTGGATTTGTCCATGCACGTACAAATCTATTCTTGTATTCCCGCAACCAAGTATCCTCCAAATATTTAAGCAGACCTTTCATATCTGCATACTCAACACGTAACGTAGCCAACATAAGCTCGAATGATGCTTCGGTCGTAGCATACATCAAATCCGTCCACCTCTTATTGAAGAGTTGAAAGTCATCATTTCGTGCGAACATCTTTTTGGTGTTGGTCAACACCATTTTGTTGATATGCCATGTACAAAGCTGGTGGGAACATTGTGGAAAAACTTCTTCAATTGCATTGATTAGGCCCAATTCTCTATCAGTGACAAAAACACTAGGTGTAGGCCACCCGTCTAGTAAACCTCTCAAAATGTTCAATGCCCATGTGTAGTTGGACATAGTCTCTGAAGATAAAAAACAAAACCCAACCGAGAATGTAATGTCTGTCGAAGTGACCCCAACAATCTCCAACAACGGCAATCGGTACCTACGGTCTTATATGTGCAATCCATTAGAAGAACGTATGGAAAAGACCTCAATAAGTTTATGGAGTCAGGATGGGACCAAAACAAGTCTGTAACTACATTCGATTCGGGGTCCTTCCTATGCCATGACAGATACATATTGTCTTCCAATAAATGTAAGAGTTGTTGCATTTGAGTTCTCCCACCAGCTTCTTTAATTCGATTCCTTTGTCGTGCATTGTATATTGTCCGCAATGTTGAAGCATTGTTCTTATCCCTTTGCCTCAAAGTGTTTAGGATCTGTCGTGGTCTAACATTAGCCTTACTCATCTGATCCAAAATAGCTGCCTCATCCTGAGTCAATCTTCCAGCATATGAGTGCCCTTCCAAGAAATTCGCAGAGTTGTGGTTGTGCATGCCACATACCACACTTACATACCAATATGAGTCTGGGTGTTCCTTGAGTTGAATAAGAAAAGGGCACTGACATTTTTTCGTACCGGTGTTTGGTCTTGTGTTGTCCTCTTCCTCTGTGTTTGTCAACTTACGTGGCATCTTCTCAATTAGTTCAGCTTTAGCAATTCCAACTCTTTGGGAAATACCCCTATATGTTCCGGATCTCTCACATGCAATTGTGACCCTTCCCCTACGGCCATTCCCTCCGGCATCAGACTTCTTGATAACCAGGACAAACTTTCTAGCACGTCCTGTCTCTTGTACCCATTTGAGTGCCTCTTTTCTAGTTTCAAATGATGCATCCCGTTTGAAAACATAAGAGATATCTTGAAATGCACTTGTCGATGCTACTTCCTGCAAGAATAATTCAAATATCATAAGTACTCGGTGTTAAAAGTTAGAAAATCCTTAAAAACGCAATTCTCGGTAGTACAGGGTCGACACGTAAAGGATAGTTTCGGTAGTACACAACCGAGACCATTTAATATATCTCGGCACATGACCACCGAGTCCACTAGTAACCCATTACAAAAATGTTCGGTTATCTACTACCGAGAATTACGTTTAAGTATCGGTTGTGTGTCGCCGATATATATACAGATATCTCGATCCTGTATGGCCGAAACAATCGTGTACGTGGTACATTTGCATATTGAGAAACCCTAGACCTAAAAAAACTTTAAAACTCACCTCCAACTGCCTCGATTCATCGTCACTTGAGTTTTGTTCATCCATTGTACACTAAAACACCAAACGATTTGCTCCAAACCCTAAGTAAATGAGAATCATCAAACACCACCATTGTCAACACTAAAACACACCAAACGCAAGATTCAAACACTCAAAAACTGAACAATGGATGAGGATACCGACCTTGTATAAACTCTTTCAGCCAATAACGTCGTGACCGATCGTCGATGGAACCGAGGTATAGGGATTGAACGGGAGTAACCAAGCTCAAAAATGGGGTGGGGTGCCTTGGTAATTCTGATTTTTTGGGTTTTTGTTGTAGATTTAGGTTGGAGGGCACATCAGTCATTACACATACAATTGAAAAAAATGGGGTGCCCTGAGTGTTGACCGGGGTGCACATAGCCGGCCTCTTTTGAAAACCTTTTTCTTGTTATTTCCATCATCATGATGCTTTGCTTGTAGAGCACCTTCAACAACATGATCTCTCATAATCCTTCGTTGATCTTGTGCTTGCATGGCATTTAACAACTCCACCAACGTGATCTTGGAAACTTCTTTCGTGTTCTCCAAAGTGGTGATCGAAGCTTCACATCTATCTGGCATAGTAAAAAGAATCTTTTCTACAATTCTTGAATCATTAAATTCAGTACCAAGTATTCGCACCTTGTTGACAATAACAAGTAATCTATCCGAGTATTCTTTAACAGTCTCAGAATCTTTCATCTTTTCCAATTGAAATTCTCTAATTAGATTTAAGACTTTCATATCTCGAATCCTTTCATCTCCTTCATACTCTTTCTTCAAGTAATCCCAAATCTCTTTCGCGGACTTGAAAGACATAATTCTTGTGAAAAGGGTTGTTGAGACGGAAGCGAACAAATAGGCTTTGGCCTTTGACTTCGTGGTTTTTCTTTCTTTGTGATTTTTCATCTAGGCCACCTTGGGTTGTTTGGCAACTGAGGAATTCCGTAATCCTCTTCTACTGCTTCTCATAAATCCAAAGCATCCAAGTAAGTCTCCATCTTACCGCCCAAAGTTGGTAGTTTTCTCCATCAAAGATTAAAGAAGCAATCTTGTCTAAACTCTTTTTAGATTCCATCTAGCTCTCATACCAATTGTAGGTTTAAAAACAATCTAAGAAAAAGGAAGGAAGAGAGAAAGAATAAATTATTTCTTTTGTGTCTGAATTTTCAGTACACCAAGACGAAACTGAAATCAGATTTTAATTGCTTAAAAAAGCTTAATTCTGCTTACACATATATAGAGAATAAAAACTGAATCCTAAGCCAACTATGATTTCTTATCCTTATCTAAACATAGCATTAGAAAATAAAAAGTTCCTAAAATATAGGGATAAGTCCCTGTTGTTCGCAGTGTTTCTAAAAATAAGATTGGAGTTTGAAAACAAATCTTACACGAGTGACCAAAATTATCTAAGAAATTAAAATCCTTACTTAAATGGTTTGAATTCGAGAGATTCAAGTCTAGATCTTTCTTCAAGCCATAAGAAGACAGATTTTTGAGAATTTTTTTGGGATCCTTATCCTTCAATTATGATATCTTCTAAAGGAAACACAGATTGAGAATCTCAATCAGTTAAGGAAACAAACAAGTCAATTGATTTTGACAATCTAGAATCCAATTCTGTTCAAGAGAAGTCATAAAATAGTTCCAACACAGCAGTCCTCCAACACAGTCACAAAATAGTTCTAAGGCCAGAGAACTTCTAACTTATTCCTGTAAGAAACAACTAAAGCCGGTAAAGGAAGTTCAACCTACTCCCTCCCAAGAGCTCAACTCGGAATCAAGTTCAGAAGATGATGACTTAGATCTCCTTATTGCTATAAGGAAAGGACTGCGATCATGCACAAACCATCCAATCTCTAAAGTTAGCTTACAGCCACCTCTCCAAACAAATGACGACATTCATAGCCAACGTGTCTGGGGTAGAAATTTCAAAAACAGTAACTGAAGCCATGTAAAAACCAGAATGGAAGTAGCCATCATGGAAGAAATTCATGCTTTAAAAAGGAATAGAACTTGGGAGATAGTTGAGAGACCAAGAGATAAAACTACAGTCGGTTGTAAATGGGTTTTCACAGTCAAACACAATTTTGATGGGTCTCTAGAAAGGTATAACACCAGACTCGTTGCTAAAGGATACACTACGACCTATGGGGTTGACTACCAAGAAACGTTTGCACCTGTAGCAAAAATAAACACCATATGGGTTCTCTTATCCTTGGCTATCAACTTGGATTGGCCATTATATCAACTTGATGTAAAGAATGCTTTTTTTAATGGTGAACTTGGAGAAGAAGTATTCATGGAACTTCCCCCTGGATTTGAACAAGGCTATATAGGAAAGGTATGCAAGCTACGAAAGTCTTTGGATGGGCTAAAACAGTCTCCTTGTGCATGGTTTGACAGGTTCATGAAGGCAATTAAGAAACAACAATATGTGCAAGCGCAATCTGATCACACCTTATTCTATCGAAATAAGGAGGGTAAGATAACTATTCATCGTGTATATAGATGACATTGTTCTTACCATGACTTGGAGGAGATGGCACGAGTGAAAAAAGGATTAGCTGCAGAATTTGAGATGAAAGACTTGGGGAAACTTCAATATTTTTTAGGGATGGAAGTTGCAAGAAGTACAGGAGGAATTTCAGTCTCTCAAAGAAAATTGTGCTTGACCTATTGCAGGAAACTAATATGTTAGGCTGTAAACCAGCTGAAATTACCATGGATCCTAATTTGAAGTTAGGTAATACAACCACAAGCAATCCGGTAGATTGAGGAAGGTTTCAAAGGTTGATAAGTAAGCTGATTTATCTATCACATACCAGACCAGACATCGCTTTTGCAGTAAGCTGCATTAGTCAATTCATTGCATGCTCCAACTGAGAACCATATGGCAGCTGCAAAAAGAGTGCTAAAGTATCTTCAAGGAACTCCGGGTAGAGGATTATTTTTTCAAAAAACATCTAACCGTGGAGTTGACGCATTTACAGACGCAGATTGGGAAGGATCTGTAATTGATAGACTGTCAACCTCGGGGTATTGTTCCTTTGTTTGGGGTAACTTGGTTACTTGGAGAAGTAAAAAACAAGCAATAGTGGCAAGAAGTAGTGCAGAAGCAGAACTACGATCACTTGCTCATGGTCTATGTGAAACATTGTGGCAAAGGAATTTCCTTATGGAACCTAAGATGCCAATACAAGACTCATTGAAATTGTTCTGCGACAACAAGGCAGCAATCAGCAAAGCTCATAACCCCTTTCATCATGATAGAACCAAGCATGTTGAGGTATATCGCCACTTTATTAAGGAAAAGATTGAAGAAGGAACCATATGCCTTGAGTATGTTCCAACCAAAAGTCAAGCAGCAAATATCTTGACTAAGAGTTTATGGAAACCTGACTTTGAAAGATTACTTGCCAAGCTTGGACTGTTTAACTTGTACAGTAAAGCTTGAGGGGGAGTGTAAGAAAACATTAATTAATTACCTGTAATTACTCTGTAAAGGTGTGAATAATATGTATTTAGACAACTATGTATTTAGGCAATAGTATATTTAGATCCTTAATACTAGGGAGTAATATTCCTTGATTTTAGGATCCGATTTAGGTTGTATAAGCCTATATAAACAACTCCTCTATAATCAGAAAATATAACAGTGAAGATTTCTTCATATTGCTTCTCTCAATTCTCTTTTATCTTTTACCATTATCCACAAGAATCCATACTCCATTACATATTCTATCTATTCTATCTATGCTAGTGTACCACAACTTAAACTCAGTGTTTCCTTTTTCCCTACTCTTTTCTACTGCTCACTTTGTTTCTTGAAGGCAAATAACATTGACTCTCCTTCGAATCATCGTCCACCAATTCCATTACCTTCCCTGAAAGTGTTCCTATGTTCCATGTCCCTAAACCAAGTTTTTCTTCCCCAAGTGTTTCTTTCCTTTTTCCATTTCTATTCCGTCTAAAAGATCTAGCCTCATTATCTATGATTTGTTTTCGTTGTTTGATTATGTCAACAATTTATTTTCACCTGTTAACAATTTTAGACTTTCTAAGCATTAAATTACAAAAACAACTACTAAATTACCCAATCTAATTATAGGATTTGTGTTTGATTGTGTTAAAGTATCTATTGAATATTTATTATGGTTTGCAAACTCAAACTGGTTCCGTTGTTCCCACTTTGAGTTTTTGTGCAATTAGGAAATATGCACAAATCACTCCCGTAATTATATTGTGCACAAATCATTCCCATAATTATGTGCTACCTTATTTAGATATTTCCTTTTGTATGTAATTGCATCTCTATATATAGAAACATGGGTGTCATGATCAGATAGAATAGAATACTAAACTTATCATATTCTATTAAAATTTGTCATGGTATATGAGCCTCAGTTTAGTTATGGGTAATCTCTTGTTTCTCCTCATTTTTGATCGACTTCCTCGACTTCATTTGTTGCCCTAATCTTTTGCATGCATCATTGTTCTTGCTTTCCTTGCTTGGTACCTCTATTCCGCTGCCGATCTTGTTTTTCTTCATCTCTTTTGGTTCTCGTGTCCACCTTTGTCAGCTTCCCTTATTCTTGCGCAGTCACCAACTTCTTCCTTGTGCATCCAAATCGAGACCCCATTACACACACATCTCGTCATCAACCATGTGTGTTGCTGTTATTTTGATTTGATTCAAATCAATGATTATTTAATCATATTTCTCTTTTGGTTCATTGGAAATTGATCAAGTGATGGCAAATCAGATTTGTCTTTTGTTCATTGATGAGGGTTGTTTTTTCACTTGATTGGTTTTGGTTCAAAACTAGTTTTGATTTGGTAGTGCAACATTGGTTAGTGATTTCATTGCATCAGTACTTATGGTTTTTGGTAGGTCTTCCGATTTTCTCTCTGTCCCTCATTGTTTTGGTCTTCTTTTCTGGTTTATAAGGCCCATGTCTAGACATCCTTCCCTTCTTCTTGCCGGATGATATTTTCGCAACAGCTTTTTGTGTGTGTGATTCTCGTAGGCTCTTTTGTCTTGCCTGACGAACTTCTCGCAGCAGCTTCTTGTGTGCGTGTGCTTCTCGTCGACCTTGACTTGCCGAATGAACTATTCGCAATAGCTCTATGTGCGTGCTTCTCATCGGTATGTAGTCGTCACCGGCATGTCGTTGCCGTACCGTTGCCATTGTTTGTCAGATGAACCTTCCGCAGTAGCTCTATGTGTGTGCTTCTCGTCGACCATTTGTCTTGCCTAACGAACTTCTCGCAACAGCTTCTTGTGTGTGCTTTTCGTTGGCCATTTGTCTTGTCGGACGAACTTTTCGCAACAACTATGTGCGTGTGCTTCTCGTCGGCCCTGTCTTGCCGAACGAACTTTTCGCAGCAGCTCTGTGTGCGTGCTTCTCATCGGTATGTAGTCGTCACCAGCATGTCGTTGTCGAACCGTCGCCATTGTTTGTCGGATGAACCTTCCGCAGTAGCTGTGTGCTTGCTTCTCGTCAGTCCTTCATCGTCGCCATTGTTTGTTGGACGGTCATATTCGTGGTGCTCACTAATTCGTCTTCCGCTCATCATAGTGTTTTGGTGCTTACCAGAGTCATTATTATTATTTTTGTTCTAGTCAATTATTATTATTTCGTCTATTTATTTTAATGTATTAATTTACAAACTCAAGATGTTGATCCACCTTGAGTTTGAGGGAGGGTGTTAAAGTATTTATTGGGTATTTATTTTGGTTTGCAAACTCAAAGTGGTTCCATTATTACCACTTTGAGTTTGAGGGGGAGTGTTAAGGAATATTGTGCAATTAGGAAATAAGCACAAATCCTCCCGTAATTATGTTGTGCATAAATCACTTTCATAATTATGTGCTATCTTATTTAGATGTTTCCTTTTATATGTAATTACATCTCTATATATAGAGATGTGTATCATGATCAGATAGAATAATAAACTTATCATATTTTGTTAAGATTTGTCAGATTGCACCAAAGTCTTAACTTTACCCGCATTAATAGTTGTAGGACTTCTTCAAAGCATTAGAACCAACCCAAAAAAACAGGACAAGTGGAACTGGAAGGTTGACCCCTGCAGGATGCCATTCTTGTAAATCTATCTTTGTCTATTTAAAAGATAACCCAAATGGCCCATAGTTGCCTCAAGAAGGATAAATACTATTAAACTCTTCCAAATCCTATAAATTCGTTAAATCCCTCCTATTCAATGAATCCCAAGTTAGCTTCAATCTATCCCTACATCGTTGAATTTCTTCAGTTTCTATTAAGTCGAGTTTTTTAGTAAGGGAATTAATGGATCGTCTACGGAGGTTTCCAAACAACCACAACTGCCCTTCTGCAATCTGTGTCAATTGGTGCTACTCCTACATTTCCTTCTACAAATTTTTACCCTACCTTTACGAGTTTTACCACACATTTACCTAATCATCCTCATTTATGCTACGTTAATTGTATGTACGCATTGTTTCTCTACCACACAACATTCACTTCCATAAAGCATAGATGGCCTAATAACCGTCCTCTAAATTTTTCCTTTTAATTAGGTAGGAATATTTTGATAGATAAATAATACTATTAAAAGACTACATTGTCCACTTGTTCTTTCGATATAACCATGCAAAGAAATCTGATGCAGATAAGAGGTCTTCTCTAGAGGAAAGATCACTAACCAAGAGCATGCAATAGGCATATGGCTTACCAATAGATGCTCTCTAACATCTTATTCTAGAACCATATAGCTTACCAATGGATGCTCTATTTAATGTAGGGTAAGCTTGTCTAATCAAATCTTGAGGTTTTTTTAGTCACTTTTAAAGATGAGCTTCAGTCAGCAGTAATTGATAGTTCCTTGCTGTAGCATTCACCTTTTATAGTTTTAATACATGTTTCTTGTTTCTCCTCCAAATGAAGGAAAAGTAAAACAAAGCAAAGTAAAATTAAATAATTATCTAAGATTCAGGCAAAAGTGCTACACCACAAAAGGGAAAAAAAAAAAGTGCATTTTGCAAACACTAGTTACCATTAACATATTAAATTGAATATTTATGAACTGGCCAAGTAAATTTCAAATTCAGATATGAAGCTAAAACTAGCACAGCATATGCCTCCCAGAAAGAACATTTGAAGGAAAAGAACAACAACCAACCATTCTTTATAACGAAGTATCAAATATACCAAAAAATGAAACATTATTTATAACGAAGTATCAAATATAACAAAGAATGAAACAAGACAAAGCATACAAATGGATAAAAGATGATGACGTTTCCAAATTGACTCGGATTCCAAACAGGAAAAAACAAAGAATAAAATATAATCAGAAGAAGGGAAAAAGTGCAGGAGGACCATTCAAGTGCATAGGTAAATTAGAAAAGAAATCCAATAGAAATAAATTGCATAATTGACTCATGAGTCATTACAACATAATTGAATTGATCAACAATTATTTGCATTAAGAATGAAAATAAACCTCTTCAAGCAGTGAAAAAATTCAGTAAAGGAAATAAAGAGCACAATATATATTAGTACATTAATAGTCGACATTAATCCACGATTATATGCACTAAGATTGAAAAATGAAGGTAACACAAATGCCTGACAACCCAAGAATTAGAAAAAAAAAGTTTAAGTCCCTGAAAAATAGAAGAAAGAAGAACACCAACCGAAAAATCGATATCGTCGCAAACCAACACAAATGCCTTCTCTAGCAATCTTTTGAACGCTACAAACTTTTCCATTATCTTCATCGTTTGCAAATCTAACTTCCAGCACGTTCTCATCTCCCAAAACCCTTTGAAGGTGTGTTATCTTTTTCTGCAACGTTGGGCCCTAAAAGATTCATAGCGTGCTATGAGCCTATGCCAAACATAGCGTGAAAAATTCCGTAACTTGTCAAAATTAATTATCTTTTATAGACACGGAATTAAGAATTAGTCGTTAATGATATTTTATAAAAAAAATAAATTGATGAAGTTGAAGTTAGAGAAAAGAAACAGCATAATTTGAAATTTTCTACAAAAGGAAAGAAATAGAAATGGAGTCAATTTTCTTTGGCAAATAATCTTAAAGAATATCAATTGCACTAAATCGAGCACAATGGAAGAGTTTGATCCATGTAGCCGACCCCAATTAATTTGGGACTGAGGCTATGTTAAAGAATATAAACAAATTAGACAATGCAAAACTAGAAATCAATATTAAGAATGATGATTGAAAGTAAAAGAAAATCTGAAATGACAAACTATTACAACTGAGCTTAAAAAAAATAGCAAAACGTGAGATCAGAAATGAAAAATTATGAATAGCTACATTTTAATATGCCTTGACAAAACTTGGATGTTACCAGTAGTTAAAATAAGTCATTTAGACTTTCTATTGTCTCAAGGCTTTGTAAAAATTCCCTACAATGAATTAAGACTTCCCCAAATTAACTTTGAATTACAGATGTCAAAGTCTTCGGCCAAGTCGAAATTCCAATCCTTGATGTCAAATCAGATCATGTAAAAAAAATTAAATAAGGAAAAATTATTGGCTTTGTCTTTCTTTCATATGGAATTCTCCCAATGTCATCACAAGAAATCCTCAATTGTTTTCTTGCCTCCCTTGGCCTCGTCAATTGTCCAAGTCCATAAAGGCGATCATTTTTGTGTATGCTTGAGGAACAGCAATTGATAAATTAACTCAATTCTTCAAACCGGTTTAAGCAATTATTTACTTTAGTAATATGAAAATTTTGTAGAAAAGAGATTCATATTTCATTGTTTAAACATAAGAGGTGATCTTACACAATGACAACTTTTTGACCTCCCTTGGCCTTGTCAATTGTCTAAATACACAAGTGGTGATCTTAGTTTGTGTATGCTTGACGAACAGCTAATCGATTAATTAACTCAATTCCTCGAACCGGTTTAATCACTCACTATAGTAGCTATCCAAACATATAACAACTTTGTAGAAAAAAGATATTCATAATGTACTCATAAAGACTTGAAAACATCGGTCCTAATTTTTTTCTTTACGCTGCTCTGGTCCTATTATGAAAAAGATATTCATACCAATGTGTTCATCTTTTTATTTCTTCAGTTTTTTTTTAATTTTATCAAATTCTAGTGTGACTAGAATTCT
Source organism: Stephania japonica (assembly GCA_039657345.1). Taxonomy (NCBI): domain Eukaryota; kingdom Viridiplantae; phylum Streptophyta; class Magnoliopsida; order Ranunculales; family Menispermaceae; genus Stephania; species Stephania japonica. The sequence goes on from CM077559.1 coordinate 44,254,998, forward strand.
AGTTTTTGCAATGGCGGGAGATTTTAACGCCTTTTTAAAATGGGATGAGAATAAAGGAGCACAGTGAGGTACAGCTCCATGTCATAAGTTCACGGAGTTGATAACTTGTTGAATTTTTCCGCCTCGCGGTACTTCTCCGCGAGCCATTGATCTCTCCAGTACCGATATTGTCCCCAACTAAACCACCCTTCATTTTTTAGGTGTGGGGTTTTATCTCAAAAGGTCTCGATTTTTTTTAGGGGAGACAATTACTTATATACTTCATTTAGAAGTTTCACTTATCCGATGTGGGACTACTATTTCGGTCCACACATCTCAACATAACTGATCATGATATGAAGGATTTGGGTTTCTCTGGTCCAAAATTCACATGGCAAAGAGGACTCCTTGAATGACTTGATTGCGCAATAATTAAAGATGCAAAGGTCATGCACTTGGCAAGGACGGGCTCCGACCATAGACCACTCCTAATCAAGCTAGCATCTATAGTAAGGATTGACCATCCCCCAAAGTTCAATTATTCCAAGAGTTTTGGACGATCCATGAGGATTGGCAAAGCTTCATAACAAACAACTGGGACTGCACCAACAACCTAAGTGATGCACTTGAAAATTTTAAAACCAAGCACAAGAATGGAACAGGAACTCTTTTCTGCAACATCCTCAATAAAAAGAAAAGAATTCTAGCCAGGCTACGAGGTATTCAAAAAGCGAGGGAAACCCACGACACTAGCAACCTGAGGAAGCTAGAAACTGAGCTATGGGAAGAGGTGACAAAATTCTACACCAAGAGGAGATTTTTTGGAGGCTGGCAGCAGCTGATTTTGTTAATTTGGGGGACTGCAATACCCATTTCTTCCATAACAGAGCCAAAGTAAAGAAGAGGAGAAAGGAGATTTCAATGCTAAAAATCAATGGTGGTGGTGTTCAGACCAGTCTATACTAAAGCAAGAAGCTCCATTTTCCAAGAAACTCTATGAGGATGAAGTATCTTCTCATCACAGAGTACTTTCAACCAAATCGAATTCCTCCCCAAACCTTTGACCTTAGAGCTTCAACTCAGAGAACTTTTCACAGAGGATGAGGCGAGGTATGCCCTTTTCGACATGGTACCTCTTAAAGCCCCGGGGCTGGATGGTTTTCAATCTCATTTCTACCAGTCCAATTGGGGTATTATAGGGAATTCAGCGCCAGATGACAAGGGATTTCTTCCATAACGCTTCCCTACCACCAAGAATTAATGAAACAAATTGGTCCTCATCCCGAAGGTAGAGGTCCCGGAGAAGATCAATCAATTCAAACCAATTAGCCTTTGCAATGTTCAATATAAAATTCTTACAAAGATGTTGGCTAACAGGATTAAGAGGATCATGGACTTCATCATCAATCAGACACAAGCAAGCTTTACACCGAGACGACACATAGTGGACAACATTGTGGTTGCCCAAGAAGCTATCCATTCCATGATATACAAAAAAGGATGCCCTGGTTGGATGGCAATCAAAGTAGACTTGGAAAAAGCTTACGATAGACTCAGGTGGTCCTTCATGGGAGATACACTCAAGAAAGTGGGGATACCGAAGCTTCTATAGGCCCTAATTATGAAATGCATTACCACACCAACTATGCATATTATCTGGAATGGAAGCACTATAGAGGAGTTCTCCTCTACAAGGGCACTAAGGCAAGGCTGCCCAATCTCCCCATGTAAATTCACTCTATGCATGGGGCGATTGGGACATCTAATCAATGATGAACTGATGGATGGTCGATGGAAACCCCTTTTACTGGCAAGGAGATCTCCTCGAATCTCCCCATTTTTTTCGTGGATAACTTAATCCTCTTTGGAAGGGCAACGATGGATCAGGTGGAAGTCACAAGTCAAGTCCTCAACAAATTTTGCAACGCATAAGGACATAAAATCAATAAGGAGAAGACTATAACCTTTTTCTCATGTAATTCTCCTCCCTAGATATCAAACAAAATTGTTGATTCCTTTGTATTCTCAACCAACTAATGATTTGGGGGCTTATTTGGGAGTTCTAATTTTACATAAAGGGATCTCAAAGATTACTTAAGGAAGCCTAGTAGATAAACCTAATGAGAGAGCCTCATTGTATCACACATCTAAGCTCTCCTTGGCAGGAAGAGCTACTATATCAGGTTTATCGCTCACCACTCAACACCATGCAATCTGCTTATATTCCTGCGTCAACCATAAAACAGTTGGAAAAAACATGTCGAAACTTCCTATGGGGGAGCTCAGAAGAATGTAAAAAGAACCAATTAATAAGTTGGGACAAGGACCACAAACCCAAACCATTTGGAGGCCTGGGATTAAGGAAACTATCCAAGATGAACAAAGTTGTTCTGATGAAATTGGCATAAGCTTTACGGACCAGGGTTATCAGGGGAAAATACTTGACTGACAACCACAGATGGAAGCTAAATGATGCAAGTACATGATCTAATGTGAGAAGAGGAATTGGTTTAGTATGAAATGAAGTGATTCAAAGAATATCATGGGTCCTACCAGAACATTCAAGGCTGATCAATACTGCTATAAAAATAATTCCCCCACATATATCTGACCTTACTGTTTACTAACTAGTGGGAAGCACTAGTGAATGGGAGTGGGACTTATTGAAACAATAGCTACCACTAAACATCCTAACTTGTATTGCTGTCATGAAACCTCCAAATGTGGACGATGGTGCAGACTCTATGGTTTGGAATGCTTCCAAAACTGGAAAGTATACGGTGACCTCAGCCTACAGGCTACTTGGTAGCTTGGTCAACCTCTGAATGAACCACCTAACCAAAAATGGAGCACCATTTGGCAATGAAGGGGACCGAAATGAATCAGAACTTTCCTATGAACTGTGGGCCACAAAAGTCTCTTAACCAATGTAGAAAGGCTTCGAAGAGGACTCACTGACAACCCTACATGTGAGCAGCGAGCTATGTGAGGCTCCAATGGAAAGAATCATCTATGTACTCAGGGATTGCGAAACAACTACGCATATATGGGACATGTTGATATCAGAAGTTTTGTGCAAATCTTTTTTTGCCCAAGACATTGATGAGTGGATTGAGTCGAACTTCAAGAGCTCACTAATCCATGAGGACGCCATGAATTGAAACCACATCTTTGGGATAGGATGTTGATACATATGGAATATGAGAAATATATACATTTTGGATGAGGACTTTGTGGAAAGCCCAAACCATTCCACCTCAATTAAAGGCATGGGTAGGAATTTCCACGAAGCCCTCAATATGAACAAGGGATACCGACCGCCGCGACAAGAAATTTTTATTGCATGGACTCCCCAACAAAAAGATTTAGCCAAGTTGAATACTGACAGCTCCTACTACAACTCTACTGGATGGGCAGCTACAAGCTGTCTAATTCGAGATATTGGTCAGGGCTCCACGGTTCTGGCTGAATTATGGGGCTTAATCTGTGTTACCATAAAGGCTTAAGAAGAATACAGGTGGAATCTAACAGTAAGTGCGTGCTAGACATGGTGGCAGGCAAGAACACATCTCTTAATGCTTAATATAAGTTAGTGAAGACAATCAGAAAGTTCTTGACCATGGATTGGACACTTTATCTTTTGCCACACCTACCACGAGGGTAACAAAAGTGCAGATGCCTTTGCAAACTATGGTCATACCCTTCTACAAGGTCTTACTGCGTTTGATAGCCCACCTATTGTAATTAGAAGTGTGTTGATTGAAGATAGTAGAGGAGTTGCTTTCCCAAGAACAGGACTTTTGTAAAGACAGATATATTGGAAACTTGCACTCATGGAACTTGTTCCCCATTTTCATCCAAAAAAACAATCAAATTTCTGCAAGAGTTACAGTTTGTTTGACCGAAATTATAATTAAGAGTTTTAGATTAAGTACAACTCTAATTCAATTAGGAGTTTTAGTTGGTCTCTGACCCTATCTGTTTAGGAGTTGGTATTTATCTAAAATTTTATTAGAGAGATACTTATTAGTTACAGCATAATTTTTTAGGTGTGGTCGCTTTACAACTTAAAATATTAATCTTATTAATACAAGTGTTGTACAAATAGGGAGCCCAACCGAATGAACAAGCGCAACAATCGCAACCACATGGACAATGAGAACTGAGTAGCATCTAGACCAACAAAATCCTATACGTTTCTTGAATAAAATCCCATCAAAGCTTTAGACTCTCAAAGCTTTAGACTCTCAAATTTCGTCGATTAAAGACCCTGTGGTTCCTTTTATCCAAATCATGAATTTTCACATGCAACATTTTCGCGGATTGATCACAGAGATTATCACCAAGAACAACAACAACATAGCCTCAATCCCAAATTAATTAGGGTCGGCTACATTGATCAAACTCTTCCATTGTGCTCGATTTTGTGCAATTGACGGTGAGCATTCCAAACCATTCAAGTCCCTCCTAACTAATGCATCCCAAGTTAACTTCGGTCTACCCCCCTACCTCGTCTAATTTCGCCGGTTTCTATTGAGTCAAGTTTTCTAGTGGGAGCATTTGTAAGCCATCTTTGCTAGTGTTCAAATTGTCGCAACCGCCCTTCCTTAATCTTTGTGTCAATTGGTGCTACACATACATTTCTTTGAATTTTTGTGTTTCTTATTCTATCTTTACGAGTTTTACCACACATCCACCTAAGCATCCTCATTTCTGCTACGTTCATTTTATGTAATTGTTGTTGATTTACCGCCCAACATTCACTTCCACAAAGCATAGCTGGCCTAATTGCGGTTCTATAAAATTTTCCTTTTAACTTGGTAGGGATATTTCTATCACATATCACACCTGTTGCACTCCTCCATTTCTTTCATCCAGCTTGAATTCTATGCGTAACATCATTCTCAATATTGTCACCATTTTGTATGATTGATCCTAGATATCTAAAAAGTTTCACCATAAGAACTTCTACTTCCCCTAATTTTACCATGCCATCATCTCTATGTCTAACATTTCTAAACTCACAGTGCATGTATTTGGTCTTCGTCCTACTCAACCTAAAGCCTTTAGATTCTAATGTATTCCTCCAAAGTTCTAATTCCCTATTCACTCCATCTCTTGTTTCGTCCACTAAGACAATGTCATCTACAAATACCATACGCCTTGGTATATCCTCTTGAATATGCCTAGTTAGTTCATCCATAACTAGAGTAAAGAGATATAGGCTTAAAGCCGGTCATTGATGTAGTCCTATCGTAATGAAAAATTCTTTTGTAGTTCCTCCAAATGTCTTTATACTCGTTACTACTCTCTCATACATATCCTTAATAGTGTCTATGTATCTAGCATGCACTCCTTTTCTTTCTAGAACCCACCAAAGAACATCTCTAGGAACCATATCATATGTTTTTTCTAAATCTACAAATACCATATGAAGACCCTTTTTCTTTTCTCTATATTTTTTCATCAATCTTCTTACAAGGAAAATCGCCTCCATAGTTGACCTTCCAGGCATGAAACAAAATTGATTATCTGATATTGTTGTTTCTTTTTTGAGTCTTTTGTCAATTATCCACTACCAAAAGATTCATAGTATGACTCATAAGTTTAATTCTTCGGTAGTTTGAACAACTTTGAATATCTCCTTTGTTTTTTAAGATTGGTACAAGTGTGCTTCTTCTCCAACCCATTGGCATCCGTTATGATTTTAAAACTTTGTTCAAGAGTTATGTGAACCAAGTCAATCCAATTTTTCCTAAGCATTTTCAAACCTCTTGGGTATTTCATCTGGGCCACATGCTTTCCCTATTTTCATCTTTTTCAATCTCTTTTACTTTTGAAATTCTAATATTGCTTGTATAGCTTACATTTCTTTCTTGGTGTGGGTTTTCATCCACTATGTTATCAACTTGGTCATCATTAAATAAACTATCGAAGTAGTTTCTCCATCTCTCCTTAATATCATCTTCGAGCGTTCAAACATTTTGATTTTCGTCCTTAATACATCATACATGGTTTAGGTCTTGTTTCTTTTTCTCTTAATTTGGCTAGCCTATAAATATATTTTTCGCCATCTCTATTACATAACTTTGTATATAGATCTTCCATGAAGTTTGTTTTAGCTTGACTAACTACTTTTTTAGCTTGTTTTCTAACTTCTCTATATTGATTGTACGCATCTTCATCTTGGCACCTATCTTTCTATACATCTCTCTTTTAGTCTTAATTGTTTTTTGGGCATCCTCGTTCCACCACCATGTTTCCTTCTTTGGTGGTCCCAAGCCTTTAGACACATCTAACACGTTTGACACTACTCTCCTCAACTACTCATTTCTAGCCACATTGTATTAGCATCTAAATCAAGATTCCAAACGTTTTTTTTAGTAGTTTTTCTCTAAACTCTACTTGTTTGCTATTTTTTAGGTTCCACCACTTTATTCCAGGGTCATTGTCTCTTTTATTACTATTAAGTCATCGTTTTAGCTTAATATCAAGTACTACTAACTTATGTTGGGAAGTAAGCGCTTCACCGGGTATTACTTTGCATTCTCTACATATTTTTCTATCTATTTATCTTGTTAGAATAAAATCTATCTGACTCTTGTTATGACCATAACTAAAAGAAATTATGTGCGACTCATTTTTCCTAAAACTAGTATTTGCTAAGACAAGATCATACGCTGAAGCAAATTCTAAGATTGATTCTCCTTCTTCATTTCTAGTACCATAACCAAAACCTTCATGAACTCTCTTGAACCCATCATTACTTGCCCCACATGCCCATTTAAATCTCCTCCAATAAAAACCTTTTCATCTAATGATATACCTTGCATAAATCCATCCATATCGTCCCAAAGTTTTCATTTGATGCTCTCGTTCAATCCTAATTGTGGTGCATAGGCGCTAACTATGTTAATTTTTTTAACTCCAATAATTAATTTAACTAGGATCAATCTATCTCCCATTCTCCTAACCTCTACGACCTTATCCTTATAATCATTATCCACAAGAATTCCTACTCCAAATCATGATTTTTCACATGCAACATTTTTGCAAATCAATCACAGAGATTATCACCAAGAACAACCAAAATAAAAAATCAAAGATTTCAATTCTTGAAATTCTTAAAATCGAAAATGAAAAGTCATGACATAATACGGTTGTAGTTAATAAACAACATAATGGATAAAACTCTTCCATTGTGCTCGATTTAGTGCCGGTTGTAGTCAATAAATATAGAAAAAAAAATGGGAGGACCTATTTTGGTTCTAGAGAGAAATAGTGGCCTAGACCTTTTAGGGAGACAAAGAACATAGTTTTCTTGTTTCTCCTTCGGCAATTGCACTCTTGGTTGTGATCATGCTCATGTGTGGAGCTCGTAGAGGACGTTTATTCAATGAGATGCATCTCAACATCAAATCCAGCAACAGAAGGTGAATTCTTATATTGAAGCTATTAGATTTTGTATATGATGGAATGTCAAGTCCAGATTTTATATGAGGGGAAACTGTGTATGAGTGAGGGCTCAAGGTTGGAGTGGAGGTTTCACCAAAATGCCAAGGCAAGATGATGTCTCCAATCCTAACATATAACTTATTCTTTATTAACTTGAATATCCGATGTGGGATATTCTTAACACTCCCCCCTCAAGTTCAACGAGCGATAGCCAAGTTGAGACTTAAATTAATTGGATCCTCAAGTCGAACGAGCAACTAGCCAATTGGGACAAGGATATTAGCCAACTTAAATCCAACGGCACATTGGCAAACTTGAGATTTGACAACAATGAATCATAAAGATCAAGTGGGTTAACCTACTTGGTGGTAGATAACTTTGATTGAAATTTTGAGAATCTATTTATATATGAAGGAATGTCAAGTCCAGGTTTATAAAGGAGAGAGTGTGTATGAGTGAGGGCTTAAGGTGTGGAATGGAGGTTCCACCAAAATGCTAAGGCAAGATGGTGTCTTTAATCCAAACTCATAACGCATTTGTTATTAACTTGAATATCTGATGTGGGATATTCTTAATCGAGGTCAATTTCTAAATCCATTTTTTGTATAGTTTAATGGAATGATTGGAATCACAAAGATCTTGTTGGGGATTTTGAAACAAAACTTTAAATTTCGTTGCTTTTATAATCGCTAAAGCCCAATATTTATGACACAATTTTATCTCTAATTTTTCTTCACATTTGATGATCAATCAATGTTTTGGTCTTTAAACGTTCTCCAAAATTGTTTGAATCAGATGTTTCTTCATGCATACATTGAATAATCCAAACATCAAGCCGATTGATCCAAAACAAAAGAAAAATAACTAATTAGGACGGTATTCCCAAAACCGTGAAAGCAAACAGCCAAAACCAATTTTCGTGGCGGCTAAGACCGACATGCAATTTGGGGGTGGTTCCGAAAATGGCCAAACCACTAACCAGAATATCATGACTGACCAATTTCATGAGTTTATGCTCCCTCAAATAGAACATATCCATAATGCCAATGTGACAGAATGCTCCTCATAACAACACCATATTACTTAAATTTTTACAAGAGATACCTTGTTACCCATGTTAGTGGCTTAGCGAACATATAACATCCCATACACATGATTGTTATCATCCATAAAAGTCAAAGAATTGGACAAGTGAACTTCCAATTTTCCAAAAGCAAATTCATAAACATGTGTGCGCGCACTTGGTGAAAATTGAAAATCATAACTTGGTGAGATACAAAGAAAGATGCACAAAACAACTTCCACAAGTAATTATTACCTTGAAGATGCAAGTTCCATCTAAAGCCACGTGACAACAGTAAATGTGTGTTTTCCCTGAATCCCAATCTTGATACTGAAATAGAACAAAACGCCAAAAAATATTAAGATTTCAACATAGAAAGACGTTGACATTCAAAAGGGTGGTTTTAAAACTGTTACTTAGTCGTGGCATCAAAGATGCTCAATGTAAACCTAAATGAAGAAACAAGAAGATATTACTAAAAATTGTAATAAAGAAGTGGATTAGCAATAATATATATATATATATCCAAGCCTTTTTTGCTCATCTTCCGCTAAACACATCTAAATGTGTGTGATTGTTATTGAAGAAAAATCACATTTCAATCCATAATGATCCTTAAATAGGAATATCACTAAAAATTGCAATAAAGAAGTGGATTAGCAATTATATATATATGTGTACTACTACCATGGGAACCATAAAAATACCCATGCCATGGGTACACTATCTACAACCATTGGATTCTAATCCAACACATAAATCGATGCGTCATAAATGCACAAAGCATTTAATGCACAACACATTTCGAGGGATTCCCATGGCATAGGTATATATTTGGACTCCATTGTAAAATTTTCCTATATATATTCTAAATCCTAGCTTTTTAGGCTCATCTCCCACTAAACACATCTAAATGTGTGTGAATGTTATAGAAGAAAAATCCATATTTGAATCCATAATGGTCCTTAAATAGGTGAGAATACATACAGCTAAATCAAAGAAGCTTCTTGATTTTCACTACTTACACAGCCTTTATCATCTTCCTAAAAGGGTAGGGATGTCTTGGCATCTTAGCAAGACTAAAACAGAATAATGTCATATAGTTCAATATTTGGGAACAAAAAAATTCCACATAAATGGCTTGATTGGGGAACTCCGTGAAACCAAAAAATAGTGGCATGTGCATCTTCCTGCCTACAGAAAAGTTATGTGGTCAGTGGGAGACCATTCAACAAGCATATTGGAAGGTGAAGGATATAGCACATGCAGGGCTTTCAAAGGTGTTAACTGAAGTCCCTCGTATGAGCTCCATAGATAACAACAAAATTCCAATATTAGGTAGTTTTATGTGGCAATTAGCGCTAATTATTGCCTTGATGGTTGTCAGACCGTTTATTCAAGGTTTAAGCACTCTTTGTACATCCCACAATGCTTGAGTTACGAAAATGTCTTCATTCAAAGCTTGTGATTTGTATTTTGCCCAAAATATAGTCCCTAAATAAAATTCCGTACTTTAGTTTGGGCCAAAACATCAAGGATTCAATTCTTTTCAACAAAGTTCAATAGCATGCAGTTGCTTCCTAACTATTGTTCTTCTCCAATCAACTATAGCGATGCAATGCCCATTGCGAGCTCTTCAAAAGCTCATCTTTTTAGTGATTGATATCTTCCCTATAGTACCCATACCATCACTGTACTCCAAAGCACCCATGTAAGACGCATGAAACGTGCCCAACTAATGGGAGAACTAGTGAGAAAAGGTCAAAGGAGTAAAAGAGCTGCAAATTCACAACAAATGACAATCTTATTCAACGTTGTATTCACGAAAAACACCACACACAAAAGCAAAATCCTAAAACTCCTAATGTGGTTAGGAATCTGAAACTCTTATCCACTTCTAAAATCACCTGAAATAAAGTGACTAAAATGACAAAATTAAATTAGAAAATAATAATAATTCTATTTACGTAACAATTCTTGATTAAAATAGAAACTTTTAGTTTTATAATGATTTCTAAAATATAATTTGTAATCTAAATCAAAATCTACCTTGTTTAGTAGCTTAAATCTTGACTTTTCAGGTTTTCCCTCATTTCATAAATTTAGATTAAATCTAGTTGTCAAGATTTTAATATTAATTGAGACTAAAAATTATTTGAATGATCTCTACTAAGACTAGAATATCTTCGAACTGTGTTCAACATCATTTTTGAGAGAATACAACACAATAGTGGAAGCAACCCATGAGTTCTAATTTAGATTTGAGTTACTGAAGGAATTCAGGAAGAAATTAGAAAGTAGTTTGCCTAGGGAGGAGGATAATATAACTCACAAATAATAAGATTTTTCAATTTATATATGCCCATATCCTTTACTTTACCTTTGTTAGACATAAATTAGGATGTCTCATAAATTGGCTGTGCTTAATTAAACATATATTTAGATGTCACGTAAATTGGGTGAGAGCAAACATAACAGGGTAAGACGTGATAGTACATTAAACAATTTTAATAACAAAAGTCCTTATTTTAATGTAATAAATAAAGAAAGAAAGCAAAACAGATGAAATTTTTACCCAAAGGGCCCAAACCACTGCAAACCTGTCCAATTATACATAAAGGAATTTAAAGTTCCAAAACCATCATGGAGCATACACATGTAACACCACATTCAAAAAGCGAAATGTTACAAATAGTTCTAAGTTCCCTGCAACAAGGTGGGCAATAAGACATCACATAAAAGTAAAATTAAGTGAATTAAATGTTACCTTATATCTATCTTTTTCATCAATACATTGTCTCCCTAAAACCCTCCAAAGCTCTAATTCAAATTCCACCATCGACAAATCACTTATTCTCTGAATAGTGCTAGCATCAACAACATCCTTTACATTCTTCCTACACACAAAGAAGCAATCCTCATTACTTAAAAGGCGGTTGATGACACTGCAAAACATCAAATACAAAGCCTAGAAGCAAATATGCAAATGTAAACAAGAAAGAAGGGAATAAAAATATAAGTACATAAATAAATATGAAAAAAGAGATTGAGTGAATGTTATTTACCCATATCTCTTCACTTTAGTGGTTCATCCATAACAAGTAAATCATGGTATATCCTCTTCAATATGCCTACTTATTTCATCTGAACTACATGTTTTTCTTAATTTTCATCTTTTCAATGCCTTGAAAGACAAATACTATAAAGATAAATATAAGTAACTAAATACAACAAGGCTAAATGGACCCCACCATTTGCTCAGGGGACCCCATTACTTCGACGTACCCCAAATTGAATTATTTTTACTTCGTTTACCCCAATTTTTTTTCATAATTCCAAAATACCCTGACCCTCAATGAATCACACCCCTTCTTCATTTCTTCATTTTTCCGACCTTATTGATCACTCGTTTGAGGTCGTCGATGCATTAGGAGTATTTTAGTGACTCGAAACCCATCGGATTTAAGCGAGGGACCATTGTGATTATCTTCGTTTTCCCTCTGTCTATTGGATAACTTTTTCACCTTAAAACTATGTAGGTTTTGTTCCCCATAAGATCCCAAGTGCATTGGTGGTATTATTGTGAACTTTGTGGGATTCCTAGTTTTCAGTTGGAGGTGTCTAAATGTACAACTGCACAAGGCCGAGATCTTGAAAAGGGTTTTGGCCAGGTTTAACCGAGAGGGTTGGGAAGGAATCAGCCACACTCAGCCGACATGCTTTCATTGGTCTCGGACCATCCAAACTGAGACTTATGAATGCCTATTGGTCATGTGCAGCCGCTACGTTAAAAAAGCTTGTAGTTTCGTTCCTCCGATACTCTTGTATAGAATAAGTAGACTATCGTGGGTTATGCACAACAATTTGGTGGGGTATGACTACCATATCAGCGCCTAGTGTGCGAAATCATGAGTGTATATCGAAGATGCTCGACCGAAACACCTGAGTGGGTTTGAGTGGTGTCTTTTATGATGGGGTACAGAGAGAGCAATTCGATGGGGTACAAGCAGCACCTCAGTGAAGCAGGGCCGAGACTTACCAGTACTTCTCGGTCACACAAAGCCGGCATGGGCACTATGAGGCCTACATACGCTGCAAGCCTAAGACATGTTCCGAACTTATATGACCGCTATGTACTATACATTGTTGGACACCCAAGGCAAAGACGCATATTGTACGACTCGGCCTTATGTCGCACACCACGGGCTACAGCACACAAAAAAACCAACTTCCAACCAAACGAAAAAGTCATGAAAAACACCAAAAAATATCTCATCTTGCTCAGGTTTACTTCGTTTTGGTGATTCCTTCAACATTTTCCCCCCTACAATGCGCGAATCAAAGCTAAACCCAAGCCCTAAAAATCAAAAAATGCAATAATCCTAGATCAATCAAATAACTACTAAACTACCCAAAAAACCACCAAACAAAAAGAAAACGACTAGAGAACGAACTTGTCGAGTCCATTTTGTGTGGTATCGCCCTTATTTGGTCGGTCATAGGTCAAAGGTGGGGAGGCGATTTGGAGAGGGTTGGGTTGCGCGTTTAGGATGAATTTGGTCTCGTGGGGTGTGGCGAGCAAAACCCTATTTATAAGGAAAATGATAATCTAACAGACTTCCATCGCATAGCCCATGTGGCACAACTTTTTTTAGATGTGGGACCCACACGTGTGTGAGAAAAGTTGGCCCGTTCCATTCTATTTTTTTCCCAAACGTGTGGGCCCCACATCTGAAAAAGTTGTCCACGTGGGCTATGCGGCGGAAGTGTGTTAGATTATCATTTTCCCATTTATTTATAGGGGCAATAATGACTTCCCACTAGGTTCAAAAAAAAATTCAAAACTAGGGTCCCCTAGCAAATGGCGAGGTCCGTTTAGCCTACCAATTTAAAAATGTTACTACCAAGTTGTAAAGCTGAGATATGTGATCTTAAAGAACCAGGAATAGCTACAATAACAGGAAAAATCACAGACAACTAACCGGTATTGAAAATGCAATAGCAACTTGGTGTTAACTTACTTTCCACAATAACTTAGCACCATGAATGCCTTCCTAAATTCAATCTTTCCCAAGGCAACTAATACTTGATTACTCGGGATGTTTCGCTTATATGGAGAACTTGTACCAGTCGGTTCCCTCTCCTCAACCACGCCCAACGAAAATGGCGACGTCTCCCAAGCACCCTTTGATCCTTCAAGACTTCTTGGCCCTAAAACAGTACCATATACCCAATAAAGAAAATCTCATTTAGCATATATTAAACCAAATTCTCAAATCCAAACACCCCACTAATAACAACTCCATATAATCAGATCATCAATTGCCAACACATTACACGAAACACCAACAAAACCTAAAAACAAAAACAAAAAAAAATCTTTCCTTTCCCCAATTCCACCATCCCAATCACAGAATCAAAACAAGAATTTAGCCGATTACCTCCCCGAGAAACAGCACCAGAGGTTTCAGAAACCCTAGCCATTGCCGGACTTGGATCCGAAAACCCCCCTTGCTGCCTGATCAGCTTGAGTGCCGGCTCTTCTCCGAGCTCCGCTAGTACTTTTCGTTGCTTCGGAGTCGGCGGCGTAATCGAAAACGTCTCGCACACTTGCCTCAGCGCGTCCTCCACCGAGCGCGGCAGACTCACCTCCGCTGGTGACCGATTCGCCATTGTTATCAGTGATCGGTTTTTTGAGAAAGTTAACGTTCGAGTGATCGGTTTTGGTGCCAATTTGACAAAGTTGGACAGTTTCAAATTAAAACCCATGACAGAAGTCTCCTTTCACACTTCTAACCCTGAACCTCATCAGAGCCAAAATTTACCAATCCATGCCATTATGGCTAACTTTTTCAAACATTACTTGACCAACAAGGAAACAAAAAAAGCGCACGTGTCTTATTTCCTTTTATTCTCTGACTCCGACTGTTCATCTCCTATCTCTCTTGTCATCTTTCTATCTACTTCCAAAAGAAAACAGTCAAACCTCTAGATCTTTTTATCTTTTACAGGTCAGCACTTTAACTTTTAGGAAAATGATACAATTATCCACTTTCAACCCACACTTTAAACATACATATTTGTCTTTTAATTATTTATAGTTCTTTTTTATCTCTCCAAATATGGCCCCACATATGATAAAAAATCATGAATGGCTAAAAGTTAAAGATGTACGTTCAAAGTGTGTGTTAAATGTGGATCATTTTATCATTTTCTTAACTTTTATCGTCTCTTTTATAAAGAAGATTTTTTTTTTTCAAAAAAGCTTTATCTTATTACCACTTTTATAGAGAGCACTGTTTTTTATTTTTCAATGATACTTTTGTTTCTTTTTTTTTTTTTTTTGTTAAATCAATGATACTTTTGTTATTAAAGAGTGTTTTTTTCAATGTAATGTAAGTCTGTTTCATTATGAGATGGAGCAAGTACACTTTATTTATTTATTTTTAAAGAAAAGGAAGCTCACTTATTAGACCACATTAGCTAGATTCTTTTCTATTTACAACGATGCAAATATGTATATATAAATCATTTAAGAGGTAAATTATTAATTTAATTTGAGTAATCAAAGTGTGAAAAATACCCTCTCAGCAAGGAAAGGTGCACTGCTCTTCTTAAGAAACCCTAGTGCCCCATACAATGTAGATGTGCTTTGGAGCTGGAGGCGAAGGCAACGCTGGCCCTTTCCCATCTCCTCTCCCAAAATTCAAGGTCTCTCTGTCTTTCTCCCCCTCTTCATCTTTTTCACCTTTTATCCCCATCTTTTATCTTTTCGCCCCTTCTCCCTCTTCTGCGTCTGTCCACCCTCGATCATCCCCTACCTTGACTAGGGATGCACATGGATTGGATCCGGTCTAATTAGGGTCAATCCGTAATCCAATCCAATTATTACGAATTGAAAAATTACAATTCAATTCAGTCCAAATAATTCATCAATCCAACTAAATCCAATTTGTAAAATGCGGACCAGATTGGATCAAGTTCTACGGATTGGCATTTTTCTATCCAAAAATTCATGAAATTAGGCTTAATCAAATTAATCACAAGAATTATACATCTCATGAATGACAAATTTATAACATACATTCCACAAATCTATATATAGCATATTTCCCACAACTTGTCATCACAATAATCTTTAAAATGTAAGTTCCTACATAAATAAATATATCATCCACAAATCTTCACCATAGACCCCCCACACAAAAGCATAAAAAGAACACGTTGAACATACAACTTACAAAAAAAGGTCGAAAGCATAATAAAATAGTTAGGGTAAATAAACAGAATAATCCCAAACTTTCAAGTCTTTCTCAAAATAATCCAAAACTTTCAATTTTCGCAAAATAATTCCAAACTTTACTTTTGGTCTCAATTTTATCCATCCACTTTTTTTTTAGTTTAATTTGGTGTGAGGTGGCACATTAAATTAATAAAGTTGTTGATTAAAGGAGAGTGTCAAACTAATAAAAGAAAAAATGGATCATTTTGAATTTTAAAATTTATAACAAACTATGGAGAAATCAAAGAAAAACAAAGTAAAAAAAGTATATGAGATAAAATTGAGATCAAAAGCAAAGTTTAGGATTATTTTGAGAAAATTGAAAGTTTGGATTATTTTGAGAAAAACTTGAAAGTTTGAGATTATTCTGCCTATTTACCCAAATAGTTAAGAACAGGCATAGTCTTTTATATATTATAGTTTAGAGTTGATAGTTTGAATTGATGCTCTTTAAGATACTATAGTACATATGATCAAATATGTATATGTGTTGATGTGCTAAACAGACTGGATTGGATTGGATCCACGGCTTTTTAATGTAGGATTCGTAATCCAATCCAGTCCAACCGAATTAGTGATTTTTGAATCCAGACTAGTTCAATGAATTAAAAAATTGATTCAATTAGTGATAATTGGTCCAAATTAGACTGGATCCGCGGATTAGTGTAATCCGTGTGCACCCTTAACCTTGACGCGTTTGTCCTCCCCCCTGCCTCTGTCTGCGTCTGGCCTCCCTTATTATGTTGTCCTCCCTCTTCCACCCCTCCTTCTATGCAGACGTCACCTGTCTCTTCCCCCTTCACTTGTGTTTTCCCTCTTTTTCTTACTCTTTCTTTTTCCCTTTTCCTTTACCTTTTGTACGTAGGGCAACCGGCTGCCGCTTAGCTTTTGGGTTTCGATGCTACGTCGTTAATGACCCTTTTTTGGTGCTTGAAGTTTTGATCGAGTGGAAGAGAAACGAGTTGACAAAATGGCGGTCTTCAATTCAAATGCGACAACCGTTAACAAACGAACCTGAGGAGGTGGCGAGCAGCATCTAAAGTGGCGAGTGTCAACGGTTGCTTGAATCGGCATGTCTTCTTAGTTTCTTCTTTCTCGTTTAAGTTTCTAGGTTTTTTTGCTCCCACTAGTGGGATGTTGTCCCCATATGAGGGGTAGTTGTCCCCACTTGTGGGGTGGTTGTACCCATTAGGGATTGTGTAACGACCCAAAATTGTGTTATGTTTATATGGGCTTTGTATAATACCTATTTATACTTGTGTATGTGTGACAGGATGATGACGTCACATCAAAAAACGTATTGAATGGGGGTCGGGCGAACGCAATACTGGTACACGAGTCCGGGGAATGATTTTCGTAAATGACCAAAAAATAAAATACAATAATTAACTAATATGGGAATATGTTTAGGTCGTTAGTGTTTTCATTCGTGCGTGACGGTCTGAGTCGTGGTGCATGCCGGGATCAGAAACGCCCGAGATAGGCCAATTATTGAGTCAAATGATAATGAAATTAGTGCATGACCTTGCATCGAGTTTTGTGTCAATTGACAATAGTTGAGGTTAATATTAGGTCTAAATTGATGCAAGTTTGATTAAGTATAGTAAGATAATTGGTCTATAAAAATTTGGTATGTCGTGGACAAAGTTAAAATTTTTGGGGTTTTGATGTAACCAAAATTGGTGTGATGGACGTTTTATGAAAATGAGTTATTTTGCCGAGAGTTTGGCTCAATTTGGTAAAAACTCAGATCCAAAACGAGCACCGAAAGTCAAAACATGTCAAAATAGGGATTTGTGAAAATTAATAATTAAAAAAAAATTAAGCTATTGACAAGTAGCTGAAGGTTTAATAGAATCAATCGATTCATTTCAACATAACAAATTGTTCGTTCAAACCCTAACCTTCTCCGTTCGATTGTCTGCACGCGAAGCTTCTGACGTTCGATTTTCATCCAATTTCTCTTCGCAAAATAGTAGAGTATTACGAGATGGTCAGTTTAAGCCAAGTTGTCGCGGTGAAAACGAAGGATTCGACCCGAAATTTGGTAAAATCTCAATTCATTTTGTTTTTCCTCAATTCAATTTGAAATCTCTCAAATTTTTCTATTTCTTTCACGGGGTTTCCAAAGGAATTGGTATTGATTGTTGTAAATTAATATATTGGGTTGATTTGCGTCAATTTGGAATAAATTCCACTGGCGTAGGATAGGATTTTTGTGATTTGAAGTTATACGACTTAGTTGATAACTCTTTTGAAGATGTTTTATAGTTGATATTGATTTATATTAGGATTTTTGATGAATTGAATACTGGTTTTGATCCAAATTGACTTCACGAACTGTGAAAATATATGAAAGTTGGTATCGATTAGTTTTGTGGTGTTTGTTGGCGAGATTTGAGGGTTTAACTGCGAAAATATTGATTTGAAGAAGTTTTGTTAGTTCAAAATATATAAAGTTTGCGTTGTCAGTGGGTTGTATTGGAAAATTTATAACTTCTCCATCTGGGATCCGATTTGAGTGTTTTTGGAGTGTATGGAAAGTACAAAATGTGTAATACAAGTTTTTTTTGTTAGTATGACAAATATTGAGGTTTTCGAGGTTAAAAAGTTACCCCAAGTTAGCTAGTTAAATTTGTTATAAATAATTATTTTTGGAACTAGCTTTCGAGTGTACTTTGATCGCAGTTCTCACGAGGTTTCGTAATTTGGTTTCACTTGAAGCTTAACCTATAATATAATTGGGTATGCATAGAAGCTATTAGAACTAATTTCAAGGTGAACTAACGCCCCGGTAAACCCGAAAAGTATGCTCAAAGTTGGTTAGTTGTATACGGTGTAGAAAAAGAGAACAACCATATAAATCTAGTGGTGCCTAGTGGACTAGTGACAAGCGTAACCGATCGGTTTGGGTGACTTGTGACGGCCGCGACTGCGGAGTTTCACGGTGTACTGTGAATAAAACCATTCCGAGCATTTATATAATTTCATTTGTGTATTTATTGAGTTGTTATCCTTGTTGAGCTTTTGAAATTGTTATTGTTATATCCTGGTTTGAAACTTTATTCTGATTGAGTGGTCCAAGGGCAAGTTAGTTAACGTGATCCTTGATAGGGTTGGTCATCTGATGTAATATGCCAGAATCAGGAACTTGGGATGTACAATATTGTTTGTGATTCTATCCCTAGAGGAGTGGTTATCTGAGGTAATATGTCAAAGCCATGATCTGGGGATCCCTAGAGGATTGATTATCTGAGGTAATGTGTCAGAGCCATGACCTCGGGATGCACTGCAATGGTTATTAGTTCTATACGGGGTAAAAGTTCTTATCTGGACTACCAGGGAATCTCTTATTCGCGTGGATTTTAGGATAGTGTGAATGTACCATGTCATAAACTCCAAGTTTGGTAGGTGATCTTCCTCAACTTGATGAGAGTCTAATAGGTGTTTTCTCCTCGACTCAAACAAATGTATCTTGGTCAAGACTACTTGCGTCTTTCCTTTGTTTTTTCTAGATACTCATTTATTGTTGATATTTCAGTGATTTATTATCATGTTGTCTTTATTATCTTTGGGATATTTACGCATGATACTTGATTAGCCGTTTATTTGACAATAGAAAAAATAATTCAAATGTTCAAATAATGCTAATGCAAATATAAGTTGATGTAGGCCTTGTTTAGTTGAGTCGGGCTTGAGCCTAAATCATAAACTCAGGCCCAACCCATTTAATGGGCGAGCTTTGGCGGGCCTGGGCCTGGGCCGAGCTGACCCGGTGTCCGACCTAATGAACAAGTCTAATGACAATAGGAAGAATAATTAAAATGTTCAAAGAATACTAATACGTTGAAATATAAGTTGATGTAGGCCCAATTTAGTTTAACTTATGATCTTGCCTATTGCAGACGTAACACTTTTTTGGAAAAAAATAGAAGTTTCATTAATCATTAATGGCTTGATACAGGAACAAACATAGAATGAAAAATATATTGATTTGTTAATCATATTTGTTCAAAAAAACTGCCATTACTTTAACTGTGAATGCGATTTTGAAATTAAAACAGTTTGACAATTAGAGACTGCTCTCTACAACGTTTAAACACATTACAAATATACAAACACATGCTAGACACCACTTAAATTCACACATACACTTCTTGAAAATTTTGACAATTTTAACCTCCTAAACATACCACACTCTCTCACCACACCGCACATACCATCACTACCACCCCCTCCACTTTCATTACCACCACAGCCGCCGCCCTAGCCTTTTCCATTGCCGTCGCTGCCACCCTCTCCATTGTCGACGCCACTTTCACAGTCGCCACATACCCTTCCCCAACCCACCGCTCTCACGGTCGCTACTACTTCTCTTCTCCGGAACGCACCACTCTCTATTAAGAAAAACACCATGCACAAAGGAAGCAAACAAACTCACAAAAAACTCAAACAGATAAATTTTATTAAATCACTCAAAACTTTTATATGACAAACTAACTTATTGTCTTTATATAGACACCCACACTTGATAAACTTACTAATTAAACCAAACATACACACACACACACACATATATATATAGGTATTGCCCAAAAAATAAATAAACTTAATTAGAACCTTCCTAAACACAAAATAATTAGAAACTTAACTAAAACATTAAACTTTCTAATTAACTAACAAACTAAAATAAAAACTTGAAGTTTTAAGCCAAAAAACCCAACAAACTTCACCTTGGCGAAAAAACTCCACTAACTTCACCAATCACACAATTGAACCAATTAATCAATCCAATCGATCATAACCGTTGTGAAACAACCACGATCTTCACCTAATCACCCACTCAAGCATCGCATCCACCGTGAATAGCACGAACCACCCACTCACTCAATCATTTTGTGGTTCAACAACCACAAATGAAGACAAATCTAAGAAGACTTATGTTATGCTTCCATCCAATGTCACTCCACAACACACACTCACGCAATCAACCAATTCTTTTGGTTACACACTTACTCAATCAACCAATTATTACGATCACGCACACTCATCCGATCAATTTTGATCTCAAACAAACACCCATTCATCAACGTGGTTGACCCATACACACTTACACGTGCACACGCACACACACGCCCTCCACCTTGAGAAACATCCATCAAACTTGGTCATCCCATCAATTTTGTCATGCACCTTGATCAATTTTTCATACGAGGTGCGCACGCCACTTTGGTCCCAAGCTACAATGCATCACCACACACAAGTTAATCTCCTTGCCTTGTCATGCAACTATCAATCTTCAATTTCTATTGTCAACCATGCAACAATCACAAATCAAATTTTCAAATCAACCGAACCTAGCTAAAGACTTAACAAACACTAACAAACAAAATTAACACTCAACAAAATTTGTCAAAAATTTCAAAAAGTGTATGTGTGAGTTTAATTGGTGTGTATAAGGGCATTGTTGGTGTGCGTTTGTAAAACCAACAGCTAAACCAAATACGATGTGCATATCAAGTTTTTTTTTGAGAAATGGTGTGCATATCAAGTTTTCAACACTAGGATTGCAATTGTAATAGAAATGGATGATTTTTTTGGCATCGGCTATTCGACCCCATCTTTTGCTTCTTTTACTCCCACCCTTATGAAATGACCCAATTACTCCTCTATATAAAGGGTTTTTACTCATGCATACCCCAATCACCACACCCCCCATACCCCAGTCACCTCTTTCTCCAACCACACTCTTACCACCAATCCAAATTTGATGAAATCCGAGTGAAACTCCATCGATTCGACATCATAGGTGCATTCTTCATCTCTTTTAATGTTGATTTTATAGCTTTTTGGGTTTTTTTCCTTTTTAAGTTGGTATTGTTTGTGGTTTTGTTGTTAGGTTTAGGGCTTCGATTTGAGGCTTGAATCTTGCATTTTGGGTACAAAGTTTCGATGGAATCGAAAATACCAAACAATTCCGAGCAAAGCTCACTATTTTTTTGTCATTTTCATGTATTTTTAGGAGTTTTGAAAAAAAAATTGTTCGTTTTTGTTGCCCACAGGGTTCGGACTCATAGGGTTGGTAACTCTTAAGAGGTGTCAGATGCACAAAGCTGACAACTCTTAAGAGCTTTCAGCCACACAGGGACAACACCTCTAAAGAGGGCTCGGTTGGATCCTTCCGTCACCCACCGAGACTGAGTTTTCTTTACAATTTTGATTGGATTTGACCAACACCTCTTCAGAGGTCTCAGTTGTAACAAATTGAAAATTATGTTATGTATGTGTGACCATGTATATTACCTATTTATTCTCGCATCTGTGTGACAGAACGATGATGTCGACTTACGAGTAGACTTTGCCTAGGAAAACGTGTTAAAATGGGTAATGGGTAGACGAAAATACGGGTACACCGATATGAGAAACGATTTTTGTAAATGACCAAAATAAATATGATAATTAATCAATATGGAAATATATTCTGGTCATTAGTATTTTTATCCGCACGTGACGGTGCGAGTCGTGGTGCAAGCCGGTGACAGAATACCCGAGGAAAACCAATTATTGTGATTTGAAAGGATAAGACGAAAGGAAAAAGTCACCCAAATGAGTCACTTGAGGTGGACTTTTTCACTTGATCAAGACCACGATATGGATCTTGAGATGGGTGTATGGATCTAGATGATCTTATTAACATAAAAAGTTAAAAATTTGGTCAAATGACAATATTTGGTCAACGTACTAAAATCCAAAATTGTAAGGGGGAAAAGATGGTTTGAAGTGATTGAAGACAAGGGATTGACCAACGACGTGAACGAAGATCAGATCTTGCTTCCTCGTTTCATTTTCATCGTTTCGGGTCTAATTTTTTGTGTTTTCATTGAGAATTGTGTGCACCAGCCTTGCCACTAATTTTTTTTGGGTTTATGTGGTGTTTTTAAGTTATTTTTGATCAATTATGGAGTATTGAGGGTGTTAGTTGGTGTTGGTTGTTGAAGAAAGTAATGGTTTTTGATGATTTTTATGGATCTTTGGTGTGAGTTTTGGATAAGGTTTGGGAATGTTTTTGTATGGTTTGGCGATGGTTATTGGTGGTGTTCGGCAACGGTTATTGGTGGTGTTCGAGGTCCCTACGATATTTGGATATTTACAGAACACGACAACGCTATTCAGGGTTTCAAAAAACTCCGAGAACTAAGTGCAAGGAATGGTGCCGTGAGGAGCAATTCCTCACGGCGCCCATGGCTCCTCACGGTGCCCATGGCAATAGCTCACTACCATGGTTGCACCATGAGTGGCACTTTGGGAAATTGCTCTCGATGGCGCCAAGCATGAAAATTGTAAACAAAAATTAAAAGTTTTTCAAACTTCGGGGCTTTTCTCAGGTATCCTTATATGTTCAAATGCGACCCAATACTTGGGGAATCAATCCAATTATATGGAATGATTAACATTTTGGAAAATGGTATTTAAATTAAAATGAAAAATAAGACACTAACGCAACCAAATTGGATTCAAATAAATACTATGAACTTAGTGAACTGGTGACGAGCGTACGTGATCAGTTTGGTGATATATAGGAGCTGCGAGCGCGGAGTTTTGCATGGTAATGGTGAGTAAAATCAGTTTGGTCTTTATTATGATTTCAATTGTGCAATTACATGGCTTTTATCCTTGTTGAGCGGTATTTCTTTGTGAAATATGATTATTTCATTTCATTTGTGATATCTATCATTTGTGGATTATTGGCATTGGTTTTCTTTGGATTTCGAAATGAGTGGTTCTTTAGTTTTCTTTGGATTTCGAAATGAGTGGTTTGAGGTTTAAGTGGGGTGATATGATGGTTACGGGTGCGGTGGAACTTTTGTGTGATCTTTGTCCACCATGACTACACGGATGTTTGGACTTGCCTAAACCTAGGGTTTAGGGTTAGGATTGAAACCAATAGTTCAATTGTGTGTCTGCTACTGAGGGGGTGTGACTTATTCTAAATTGGCTATTGGTTTATTTAAGTCCAGGATTTGTCTTGGAAGTCAGTTTCTTTACTGTGTGTTGCAACCTGATAAACTTGGACACTTAGATGCATTTTTGCTTTGTGTTCTCGACTGTGACAACCCCAATTTTACAACCCTAAACTGGGCCCTGCCCGGCCTAAACTTATGTGGACCCCCAAGCCAATCTCGTGAAGTCAACACAAGCCTAGTTAGCCTTTCTTACCATTCACCATTATTATAATATTATTAAACCAATTTAAGTGAGTTATTCAAATTAGTGAGTTATTAGAATATAATGAAAGCAGTTAAAACTCAAACTAAAAGAATAATCTCTAAGACACTAGTCAGGACAACCTATAGTATACAAACCCCTCATATGTATACCATCATCAACATAGCAAGTCAGAGGAAAGTAATATCAACGTACACATGTCCCAAGATATTTCACAAACCCATATCTCAACGTGAATAAAAATCAAATATATACATAATACAAAATGAACCAAACCTACATCAGTCAAAAGGGAGAACCGCTCCAATATCCTCAAAGTAGTTCACTTAACTGTGGAGTCTTCCCCTAGTTGGACTGCGAATCTACACTCAGTCAAACATAAGAATGACGAGCCCAAGTAAGTAACGCTAAGCAGGATGTATACAACATTTCAAAATAAAATAAACAGTCTAATTCATGTAAATAGAAAAAGGTACAGGGAAACATAAATATATAAGGACTGTAAATAAATATTAATCAATCGAAGATTACTATCCAGGAAATCAAGCAGAAAGGCACAAGTAGTCCCGACCAAATGGTCATTGAGTCAAGGGAAACCTACAAGACTCGGATTCTACGATGTGGTTAACACCCAACATGCCCTAAATCCACGCGGATGAGAGACTGCAAGGTAGTCCAGCTAAGAACTCTAACCCCGTATAGAACCAGTAACCAGTGTAGTGCATCCCAAAGTTATGACGCTGGTATGTTACCTCAGACTCTTACTCCTCCCAAGGATAATCGTCGACTCACTTGCCCTCAGATAACTAAATAAGAATAGAATTCCAAAATAGGAACATAGCAATAATAATAACAAATTAAAGCTCAATGAAATAACTATACAATTCCGCGTTGATTTACTTACCTGTAATCTGTACTACACGCATTTCATACGCCCTGACTCGTCACCTACGAATCCTCATGTATTCGTCGCTGTACTACACCCCCTGGTAGTCATTTAATTACAATTCACATGAATTCTCCTAATTTTCATAATTTTATTTATTTTCGTAATTGGGTCGATTACCCGGGTATTGGGTCGTATTCGAATCCATTTGGATACCCGAGAGATCTACGAAGTTTTCAAAAATTTCTAAAAGTTTGGTCTAATGAACAATGCCACGCCGTGGGGGTTGACACCCTGCAACATCACATAAAGCATATGGACAGGGGTAACACCTATTTATACAAGTCTCTTCATCATCCTTCTCACACGAATCTTGAGGTCATTCCAAGGGTTTCTAACTACACTAGCCAACCACTCTAGTTACTTCAATAGGTGACACCCTTGACTTGGTCTCTTAACCTTATCCATGTCTCACACCAATAAATACATTCTCGGGCGTTCCCGCACCCGGACCGCACCATGACTCACATTGTCGTGTGCTCACGGCCGTGCCAATGTATCAGACACATTACACATCAATTAATGATTATTCTAAATTGCATTTTGTCAGCGTTTTAATTCAATTTGTCCCCCGTACAGCTAAATACCCGACAACCGTTCACCCGACACCTGTATCGCACGTTTTTTCATGTTGAACTCGTTTCTCAACACCAACGCGCACACATAAATGTCATCACACGTTTGAGACATTGGAATGAACATTCGGGTAATAAAATACATAATATAAACATCAAAAAAAAAAAAAAATATACCTCAGTGTCGACGACCGAGAATTAGACACGTGTATCACGGCAAGTGGGCCCATGTACAACCTAAAATGACACATGGTACATGTAACGACCCAAATCTAACTTGTCGTTATTTGACATGTAGTTGCAGACATGTAGGCCAGCTCGGACGCGCATGGACCCCACTGTTAGGTCAGAGCACATCGATACAGGTATACAGTCCGTTCTTGTATGCTTTTTGATGTATTTGCGATGTATTTGTTCAAATTAGCTTATTTACATCGCAATGTTATGTGTTATATTGTATATGCCGAGTGAGGTAGTGTGACGGGAATTTGCCTCGGGTAGCGTGTAGACATGGGAACCGAGGAGGCGAATGATTAGTACACTAGGTCAGGGGTTAATATATACATAATAAATGATTAAATACGCTAAATAATCAATCTAAAATAACGTATATACGTGAATGACGCGAGTGTACAAGTTAGACAGGTGTAACGGTTCGGGACTAGGTGTCAGAACGCTCGAGGATTAGTTAGGTTGTTGTAAGTAAGGATAAGGAGGTGAGCACTAAGTCTCCATGTAAATCATTATAGGTGAACTAATTGACCTCATCTAGGCCCTACAAATGGCATTAGGATTTGGTGGACACACAAGATGAATGGCATTGGGATTGGGTGGATCACAATATGACATCTCTAGTGTAAAATATCCCATTTTTCCAACAACTACCACCTTTTCTCTCTCCTCTTGTTTGCTTGGACGAAAATTTGGAGAAGAAGCTAGGGTTTAGTGGATTTTGGAGCTCATTTGAGGTGTTGGAACAAGTATTGTCCGATTAAAAAGGTTAGATCTTCGATCTTCATCTCCTTATCTATGTATTGGACATAATTTCTTGGGTTTTGACGAGGTTTTCGAGAGTGTGTGTTGAGCACACCAGCCACTAGGGTCTTGCTATGGGTTTCAATGTGTGAATTTGATGAAACAAGTGATGGTTATGATGTTGTTGAGGTCATTGCTATCAAGTTTAAATGAATTTTACGGTTTTGTCGAGAAAACCCGGGGTTTGTGCAACAGCCCTAAAATCCACAACCCTAAGATTGGGCGCCGCCCAGCCTAGACCTGTGTAAACCCCCGAGCCAGTCTCGCTGAGCCACACAGGCCTAGTCAGCCGTCCTTAACATTTACCATTTATTAAGCCATTTTAAATGTGATTAGGTGAATTATTTCGGTTAGTGAGTTATTAGGTTATAGCGGAAGTATCAATATCTCAAACTAATCCAAAACAATTCTAAAACTGTAGTTATAACAACCTAGTGTATGGAAACCCCGCATACGTATACCTCCAAATGTATAACCAATCAAAGGAGAATCAATTATGGTATAACAATCCCAAAATTACTCACAAAACCCATATCCCAAATGTATCAAAAACATAACATATAATACAAAGGAACCTACACTGTGGGCAAGAGGAGTCGCCTAGCCTTCAACTTCAATCGCTTATTACTGATCATTTTCCTTTATCAATCCTGCAATATGACGGGGCTGCACCCGCCGTCATAAAAATGACGGTGAGTACAAAAAATAACAGTAACAACCAAGTGGAGTTTAAATATAATTTCAAATGTCAAATAAATGGCAATATTACTATCATACATGAATATCACGAAGATAGTACAGTCCGCATGATAATAAATCACTAAAAAATTCGCGATATTTGAATGTCTAAGAAAACCACAGAAAACACAAGTAGTCCCAACCTAAAGGTCATTGAGCCGCGGCAAAAGCCCAACAGACTCGGGTTCAGGATAAGAACATAGCCTACCAGCCCTACCCTTGCGACTATGAGATATTCACAAACTCGGATAAGAGCCCCTAATGAACACCCTATCGGGAGATATCAACAACGTCCAGATAAAAGCTCATATTGCAGATAAATAGTAACTAAGACTCACTTGTTTTTGGACCACTCATTCGAAAATCCACGAAACACAACACCAATAATCCATTACGAAATTCAAGGAAACACATTTCACCAAGAAATATAACAGCCCAATTTAAATGCACAAATAAAATAATATAAATTCTCTCACTGGTTTTATTCACAATACAACGCAACCTCCATAACACTCCGTGCTTGCAGCTTTTACACGCCATCAAAATGACCCCGCACGCTCATCACCCACTCACTAAGCACCTGGTGATCATTATTGGTCCAATTAGGTCGTGTTATAGTTTTTTTTTCTTTAATTGCAATTCCCTATTATTGGACTAAGTGGTTAGTCACTTTACTCTGTCCAGGATTTTGATGGAAACAAACAAAGTGAAAAATATACTAATAAATATCAAGTGTATTTCAGTTTCATCAAAGGTTGCAAGACATCACATCACAAGTATTTAAGTATTCAAGCCATACAAGTTCAAGATTCGACATACATAAGGGAACGAAGATGAAAGATCGAACTACGTGTTGTAACATTGATGTAAGGTATACAAGTTCATTTACGCTAGCCTATTGCATTAGTCATGTACATCGAGCTTTTCAAATAGATTTGCAAATGTCAAGTGATTACTTGAAGTCTTAAATTAAACTTAACACATGACTCAGTCTTATAAGTCTAAACAATGATAAACTATGTGTTTATGTTCACATCGCATTTTGAAAACTATTGCGGAAGTTTTCGAAAGAAAAAAACTTGTTTTTGAAAAGAAAAATGCATATTTGCAGAAAAGCCCATCGCATGACATGAAATCGGAATTTTTCATTTTCAGGATTTGTAAAAATATTTGAACCACCCAAATAGGCTATATGACCCATAACAAACATGTGTGACATGTTATATGAGGTTTGGTTGGGTCCCAGTCACGATAAAGGGTCGCTAACAAAAGGGACGAAAATATTTATTTTGAAGTCCCTGCAGTTAGCGTGCTAATAACTTTATTAGCACGCTAAGTACAGACTTAGCGCGCTAACTGCTTTCCTGACAACTTTTTTATAAAATTGAAAATTACACTTTATTTTGAATTCTTGATGAAATATGAGCCTTTGGATTCCTAGAACGGTCATAAACTGCAAAAGGAATGTGAAACATTCTCAAACCACCAAGAACATTGTTTTGTCTTCACAAGCTAGAAAACACACAAGTGCTCAAAACTTTCAAAAGGAGAAGCTTAGATGATTGTGAAAAACACAAAGAATATTCTTGAGGTTGTCTATTCACTCTCAAAACCAACATCTTTGAGGCTTTCTAAGGTGTACAACAACCTCTCCAAAACAGATTTTCAAGTCACCTTCTTGAGGTTGTAATAAAGTCTTTTGTCCTAGCTTTTCTTGTGCTTAAATTACATAGTTTTGTGTGCTTGACTTGGAAAATCATTTGTTGAGATGTTGAACACATTCATCTTGTGTATTACACTTAAACTTATTTTATTAAACCCTAGGATTGGTTTGGACAAAAGTTTGCACTTAAACTTGATTTTTATCAAACTTATTGTTCTTTGGCTTTGAGACCGATTTTGCACTACTCAATTAGTTTTTGAAACGGTTTCATACTTGAGACTTGCACAAATCAGTGATATATTTGCATATCTCATTTGTTTACATACTTGAATGCATTAGAGTGGTTAGGCTCTAGGAGGCTTGCTAGTATTTGAACTTTGTGTCACTTTACTTTGTAGAGTGTATTTCATTATTTTTAGTTATTGGTTGTAATTGGATGATTGTAAAACTTAGTGGAATCTAAGTTAAAGGGAAGTCCTAGTTGAGGCTAGGCATAAACCTTAGTTGCGGCTAGGTATGAAGTCCTAATTGTGATTAGGCACTCTAGGCTTGTAAGCTTTGATTGTAACACTTATTTGCAATATAAGTGGGGGTTTAAAAATCCTAACCGGGGAGGTTAAGTAGTGGATTTAGATCATTGGATTGAACCACTATAAATCGTGTGTCACTTCCATCTCTTCTATCCCATTCACTTGCATAGCATCCATATTCACGTTTTGGTGAGCATATAACATCTTGATTATTGAACTAAATTAAAAAGGCAATAACTTCTCGATACACCCAATTTACCCCCCCTCTTGGATGTGGTTTCACCTATTAATTTTACCATCTTACCAAACTTTTCATAATTTTACTCTTTCACCCATTTGGGTCGATTACTCGAGTATTGAGTCGTATTCGAAACCATTTGGATACCCGAGAGATCTTCGAAAGTTTTCAAAAATTTTATAAAAATTAACTCCTATGAACAGTAACACGCCGCCGGGACACCGTGGTCCAATGACTAGACGACGTCTTCACGGCGTGGAGTTGATACCCATTGTCCAACTCGTACGTGAGTGATGTCATGCGTAGGAACGTTCACGGCGTCTCCACGACGTCTTCCCCATGAGGCCCTGCCCAAGAAGTATGTGGGTGACGCCTCTGTACCAGGATTTTTTGACACCTCGGCTCGCGTCGCTGTGCTTCGAACCTATCCCAACTTCGACTAAACGTCTACTACAATGCCAAGCCACCTTTAGCTTGCATCAAAACCCGCCAAAACCATCGATTTTTCCAAAATTCACCAAAAATCTCGAAATTCAGAAAATCCCCAAACACCAAACCGACTTCACAAATTATGTTTTGATCACCCCCATTGACTCCCAATGAATCAAAACATTTCATAAAAATTGATTTTCCAAAATCGTTGTCCGAATTTATCATGATGAAAACCCATAAAAATACTGCAAAAACATAAATATACACTTGGGGAATCGGAATCTCACCCTAGATTCGAAGATTGATCGTTCCCGTAGCGTCAAACCATGTCGAAATGTCTCAGAACCCCATTGTTCCCTCGTTGGACCGATGAGGAGAGAGAGAAATGAGAGATAAATGAGAAAGAAAAGGTGGTGGTTGGGTGTATATACCCCCACCTCTCATCAACTTTCACGCACAAATCCTGAGGCAAATCTAATAGCTCATGTTCATTCCAGCCACCTACCATGACACAACATGGTGACACCAATGCATGACACAAATTCTTTTGTGAATCTTTTCTTTCACAATACGCAACATTTTGAATCTGACCTGAACACAAATTCATCTCGTCGCTTCGGGCGCACCAACGTATAATTCATAATTTTTCGACTTAATTTACTATTTATTTTGCATTTTCTTAGTGTTTTAGTTCATTTCAATCCCCAAGACTGCTAACTACGCGAACCTCGTTCACCAGAAAGTTAATCATTTAGCGTACTCATCGAGCCGAACTCATTACCACTCGTACCAACGCTCACACAAAACATCCTCACACGTTTGGGACATTTGCTTTCAGTTCAGGTAATATATAATTAACACAAACATCAAACACAAATAACACAACTCGGCGTCGACAACCGAGATTCAGATGATTATATCACGATCCAGGGCCCATGTACGATCTAAATTGATATGTGGCACGAGTTAGAATTTAGGGTCGTTACAGTTTGCGTTTCTAACGGTTTTCGTTGAGGGGTTTTGATAAATTAAGGTATTTTGAATGTTTTGTAAGCAGTTTGGATGAGTGCAGACCGCAGCGACGAGTCGAGGGGGTCTGAGAAACACAGAAAACCTCCTCTGGCTCGGACACCGCCATTCGTTGTGGGCATTGGAGGCCACGACGCCACCTGCGACGTTCAAAATAGAGGCAAATCCCCAAACCACGCTTTATATGGTGTCGTGGGGGTTTGGGCCCTAGACGTCGTAAGGCACGTCGTGCTAGACTCTATAAGGCACGCCGTGGAGGCATTCTTCACGGCGGCGCCTCTGGCAGTGTCTAGAACAGTGCCAAATAATAACTTTTAAATAAAATTTAAAAAATTTGTGAGTGTACCTAGGGGTTTATATAACCTATTTAAAGGCTTTAATGGTGGTTTTATCGAGGATTTAGAATTTAATTATGATTTTTGAGGTTTAGAAAATTGATTGAAATTGTCGGGAATTTAGGTTTTAGACTGAATTAATGGGTAATTGATATGCGGATAAGGCGTGCCTTGGTATTGGCGTTAGTGGAATGCAATTTAAGGTGTGTAGTAACTCAATTGAAATTCATTTTGAGTATTTATTCCTTGGATTATTTGAATTCTTATCTAATTGTTTCATTTATTCTAAGTTCTAGTATTTATTTACGGTCGGTTGAAGTTACTCCCACTGAGTTTATTCTATTGCGTTGGCATTGTGGCACACTAGACCATAACATGCATTATAAGGGTATGTCGGTGGATTGTCGACCCGATTGGTATTTTTCCTATTCACATGTCGGTGAGTCGTGGTCTACGCCGGCTACCTAGTGGACAACAAGGATTTTAGTCAGTTTGAGTTTACTCACTGGCGGTGCTTGAGTGATAATCCGAAGTATGGTGCTAGTCTGACCTAGATCATGCACGCACTTTGATTATTCATTGCTATTGGATATATATGCTAGGGTCCTTCCCAGTTGACGGATTTTTTTCTTCAGCATACTTATATAATAGTCTTTTGATTCCAACATTTATTTATATTATTTACTCTATGAATTTCCTTAGGATTATTCTCTCTAGACTTTTCATCTATTTTGTTGTGATGACTGAGTGCAGACCCCAGTACGAGCCGAAGGAAGGGCAAGCTTGAGGACTTCTTCTGATTGATCAACTACTCCCTACTCGTATGTTTTTTTACTTTATTTGTTTTATGTTGGGTTTTGGGGACGTAAGCGATATTGGACATGTATTATGACATGTTGAGGTCCTTTTTATGTTTATACTGGATATGACTGTTATATATATGATGATTACTTGGATGGGTTTTCCACACTATGACAAAATAATCTTCAATTTGATTGGTTTAATGTAAGTCTTTCGTTGAATTATTTAAGGTTTAACAGATGAAAACGAGTCTATAGGCTAACTAATTATATTAATTTGAGGAAGTTAGCAATAAATTTGATTGACATACGATTTGATACGCGTGGAACATAACTAGGCCGGTATAGGTAGAGTTATGGGTCCACGGCGTATGACGTGGCAGGTTCTGGATTTTGGGACCGCTACAATACGAGTTAGATTTTAGGGTCGTTATAGTCTTCCCAACTAACTGGAATTTTTTCCTCAAAATAAAAACAAACTAAAGAAAAGATTTACCGAACTCAAAATATGTAGGGAAAATACTCGCGCATATAAGACTCGAGCTCCCACGTCAACTCCTCGTCCCCATTGTGCTGCCATTTGACAATGACTGATGGGATCTCCTAATTCCTCAAAATATTCACTTTTCGGTCCAAATTCTGAATAGGTTGTTCGTCAAATGATATCCTCCCTCAAGTCTATCTGGCTCAAGTCCATCGTCGGTCGTTTGCCCTCTCTCGACCTATCCAGTAGAAACATCGAAACATAAAACACATGGTGGATCCCAGGTAACTGAGATGGCAACTGCAACTTGTACACAACTCTGCCTATTCGTTTCACAACTCTTAATGAACTAATGAACCTCGGCGCAAGCTTCCCTTTGATCCCAAACCTACTGTGGACCTTCATCAGAGACACCTTCTGATAGACATAATCCCCGACCCGATACTCTAACTCGTCGTGATACATGTCGTAATACTTCTTCTGCCTCTCCTGCGCACTTTCAGTCTCAATATAATCAAGTGTATCTTTTCTGTGTGATGAACTACAATCTCTAGCCTAATAGCTGCACATCCACGGGCTCTGCCCTACAAAATGGAGATCTGCATGATCTCCTGTATAGTGCCTCAAATAGTACCATACCAATACTGGCCTGATAACTGTTATTGTACGTAAACTCACACAAATGAAGATACTCTCATGATCTTCTGTACTCCAACATAGATATCCTTAACTTATCCTTGAGAATCTGAATCAGTCTATCTAACTGTCAGTCAGTCTGCGGATGATAGGCGGTATTGAGATCCAACCGTATGCGAAACTGTGCCTGCATACTCTGCCAAATCTAAAACGTAAATTGTGGCCCTTTGTCAGACACAATCGATAACGAAACACTATGCAGTCAAACAATCTATCGCTCATACAAACTTGCTAGTCTATTCTCCCGATGTGTGGTCGAGATCGGTAAAAAGTGCGCAAACCTCATCAACGTGTTCACAATCACACAGATGTTATCATGACCGCGCCAAAATCGAGGTAAACCAATGATGAAATCTATGATAATATGGTGTCACTTTCAACGAGGAATGTGAAGTAGTTGTAATAACCCACCGGGTTTGCGATGCTCAGCCTTAACTCGCGACATATCTCACACCCTCGAACGTAGTCAAAAACATCGGTCTTCATCCCAGGCCACTAGAAAAGACGACGCACATCTGCATAGATCTTGGTCTTGCTCGGATGAACTGTAAAACATGAGCGGTGTGCCTCATGAAGTATCTCATCGTGTAGCTTAGCCACTGATGGGATCTACTGTCACCCACTAAACCTCAGGCATAAGTATATGGACTGACTCCAATTTGGATTATTCGGACTCTAAGCTAACTCAAGAAACCTTTGGTATTGCTCATCTACCTGTTGACCATCAAATACACTCAGAATAGAGCTAGTCTAAGTTCTCATCTGCCCACAAATCATCACTCTAGTGCTGGTCGAAATCTTAATAGAATACATCGCCTCGACCACCTCGAGTAACCCATACTCGTGTGCCATGTGGCAAGTAACAACCTCTAAGTCAACCCCTTTGTGGCTCAATGCATCTGTAACAACATTGGCCTTCCCCTGGTGGTATTCCAAAAAGAAATCATAATCCTTGAAGAACTCAAGCCAATGCCTTGATCGCATATTTAACTCCTTCTGAGTAAGAGGCACTTCAAACTCTTGTGGTCAGTAAACAAGACAAATATCTCACCATAGAGATAATATTGCCAAATCTTCAGTGCGAAGTCCATTGCCTCTAACTTTAAGTCTTGTGTAGGGTAGTTTGTGACGGCCCCAATTCCACAACCCTAAAATTGGACCCCACCCAACTTAGACATAGGTAGACCCCGAGTCAACCCTCAGGCAATCAACGCAAGCCTAATCAACTTTACCTTACATTTCCTCTTTT
Source organism: Stephania japonica (assembly GCA_039657345.1). Taxonomy (NCBI): domain Eukaryota; kingdom Viridiplantae; phylum Streptophyta; class Magnoliopsida; order Ranunculales; family Menispermaceae; genus Stephania; species Stephania japonica. The sequence continues at coordinate 44,289,753 of CM077559.1, forward strand.
ATTAAGCACTTTAAGTAAAAGTTATTAATATTAGTGAGTTATTCAAAGATAAGTGGAAGCATTTAAAATCCTCAAACTAATAAAATAAACTCAAGATATACGTTAGAACAACCTAGCGTGTAGAAACCCTGCATATGTACATCCTCACCATATGTCATGTTAGTAGAGAGTATATCAAAATATACATGCTCAAGATCTCTCATTCCCAAAACCTAGTGTTAAACCATATATACAGTAATACACAATAAATCAAAGCTACATCGAGACCAAAGGATCAACAACTCTAATATCCTTAAAGCAAGTCACCAAGCTGAGGAGCTTTTCCCTTGCTCGATTGTGGATCCGCACTTAGTCAAACACAAGGATGATAAATCCCAAGTAAGTAATGCCAAACAAGATGTTTACAGTATTTCAAAAGTAAATAATAGTCTATATTCATGCTGATAGAAAGAAAAGTACATGGAATACATGAATAAATATTGGAAATAAATTTGAATCAATTGAAAATGAGTGTCTAGGAATCAAAAGAAAAGGCGCAAGTAGTCTCGACCAGTGCAAAAGTCGTTGAGCCGAGGGAAAACACCTGCCAATCTCTCATCGATTCGAGGGAGAACAACTACCAGACTCGAAGTTTAGGACGTGATACATTCACACTATCCTAAATTCCTACGGAAATGCAGAATTCCCCAGCAATCTAGTGAAGAATCCTCACTCCGTATATAGCACCAAAAACCATACCGTGCATCTCAAGGGTCGCAATTCTAGTAATTTACTCCAGATATTTGTCCTACCAAAGATCACAATAACTTACTTGCCCTTGGACCACTTAATGAGAATAGAATTTCAAATGGGAATATAACAATAACAACAACAATTTAAAGCTCAAAGAAATAACTATAAATTTCCCCACTGGTTTACTTACCCATTCCCAACGCTATTGCGCACTCATACACCCGTAATTCGTTCCTACGAACTCCCCGTGTGGTTATTTGTAACGACCCAAAAATTTGGTTATTTGTGGATGATAATGCATGTATTAGTATATTAGTATTCTACGGGTCTCGAGCTGTTTGGGTTATATTTTAATTGAGTGAGATGACGCCTAGTTAAACGGGGTTTTCAGGAACCGTTTTAGTGGATATTATTAATAAACAAAGTCAAATGAAAAACATGACCTAAGTTGAGGAAATAAAATTTTAACAATAAAGTATAATAAAAGCATGAGGGAATTTATTCAAATCCCAAGAGTTGGACTGCCTCGAGAAACGTGTCGAACGCGGGACACGGTGCACCGAGTAGGCGAGAATTTGTGTAACCTTATTGGTAATTTAATGAAATTAATGGGGTTAATTTAATAGGTTAATATGGATAGGATTGTTAAAGTGACACAAGTGAGTGAGGAGAGCCATTGGATGGTCATAGAGATGGGGATATGTGTTAGATTAAGAGGATAAGCCAAATGACCCATAAGGGTAGCTGCCCAAGGGTTGGACAAGTGAGAGTTTAAGGGCAAAAGGGTCATTTCACCTTAAGTCACATATATAAAAACAAATGAAACCCTAAAACCCTAATGTACACTATTCATCATCTCCTCCAAACCACCACCGTCACTGTTCACTCCTCCCTTCTCGCCACTGCCGCCGCCTCCCACCGGCGTCACGGACCCCGACGAGGTGAGTCTCCCTTTCTTTCTCTCTGATCTCTCTCGTTTTCTCACTCACTCTCGGTTTTCTCCTCTTCTCTCCACGCTCACGCTCTCGGTTCGTCCACGCCACAACCCTCCCAACCTCGGCTGGACAACCACCACCGCCACCGTTGCCGAGCCTGACGTCCCTCCACCACCACCGACGACGTTGGGTGAGCTCCTCTCTTCCCTCTCTTCATTCTCTTCTCTCTCTGCAGTTCACATATTCTCTCTCACTCTCGACTGTTTTTCTCTCTCGTTTTCCAGTCACCACCGTCACCCTCACGACATTGGACCTCGGCCACCAACCGGAGACACCAAGGTGAGCCACCGCGACCATCCTCTCTCTCTCTTTCACTCTCCACTGTTTTGTGCTCCTCTGCTCACTGTTTTGACAGTTTTGTGTGGTTTTTGAGATCGACTTTACCACTATTTTGGGGGGTGCTGACCGGAGGTCAACCTCCGGCGACGCTGCTGGCCGGAGGTGACCCCATGTGTGGTTGTGTTGGAGTGTATAGGTGTGGTTATTCGAAGTGTATGTGGACTGCTGTGCATGTGGGTGACGGTTTTGGTGAATGTGTGTGTGTGGGGTGGCTGTTTTATGTATGTGTGATGGAGTGGGGTGCATACAGTGTGTGTGTGTGTGTACACACCCCAGTTGGGCTATGGGTGTGTACATTATGATTGATGTATGGGAATGTTTTTCATGAGTTGTATATGTATGGACTTCAAGTTACATAAGTGTATGTAGGTGTAAATTTTGTGTAAGGGGTGTACACTGTGTGTACACCACAATGGGGTGTACACAACAGTGGGTGTGTACACCACAGTGGGGTGTACACAACACTGTGTGTGTACACCACAGTGGGGTGTACACAACAGTTGTATATGGTGTGCATAGTGAAAATGTGCATATAACATAGTTTTAAGTAATAAAGTAATGTACTAATGCATGTGAACATGGTAAATCACAGTGGGTGCACACCAGCGGGGTGTGTGCACAAAACAGCGGTGTGTGTGAAGTGTTAGTGTGCACACCAGTGGGGTGTACACATCAGTTGTGTGTGTATATGGTGTGACCATTAAGTACATATTTTTATGTGTGTGAATAAATGAAACAAGTGTATGGACATTTTAATTATTAATTGTGGGCTTGTGCTGAGGCCCAACAAGAGCCCAACACACACCCAACACCTATTAGAATAAGGGCCCAATGCACATGGTAATGAGGGCCCAACACACATCTAACCCACATTACAATAAAAGCCCAATATGATAAGCATAACTTAAGGTCCAAAACAAATACATAAAATGTAATAATGAGCCCATATGTCCAGGCCCAATAATGGCTCACATATTGAGCCCACTTAGGTGGATATAGGCTTAACTCGTGGACCCAACAAGAGCCTAACCAGCGTATAAAGGACATCAACGATAATATGGGTTCCATTGATTGAATAAATTGAAACAAAGTTTATGAGAATCATCCAAAAACTAAATACTAATCTTAAACCTATATTCGGGACTTAAATCGTTGTCAGGCAGTAAAGAAACACGGGAAGTGCGTTAAAGTTTCGGATTGAGTACCGGGTCACGCTAGATCAGGTAAGTACATGCATGCCTCGTATGTATGTACGTTAGTAGACCAGTAAGAAAATAACATGTGATTTATACATCCTCTATTTATTGCTATTGTTGTATTGATCCTTTGCTTGATATTCCATTCTATTTCCTTGGTTGTATGTTCTTGGCATGAGTGTGTGTCTCGAAGGTATCATGTGGTCCCGCACTAGCTGGGACAACGAGGGTGCCCTCTGCAGGTGTAACTGACCACCCCTAGTGATGTGTGTACTGGGGTACTTGGATTCGAGAGGTGTTGCGATGCCTCTCGATTTCACGCTGTGCTAGTGTTGCGACATTGCCCGGGGAGATCTTGCGAGATCTTTGCCGTATTGCTGTGAAATAGACCACTCATGGGTCTCCTTTTGAATCTTAGAACATACAAATATCGATTGTTTATCTATCAGTTTCTTTATCATGCATTTGAATTATTTACTTTCCAGTTCTTTCATTTCCGCATGATACTTAGACTGCTTTTCTTGTTATAATCATAAATTACTGTTACATTCTTCTCGGTACTACTAGCAATTTTATTCAGTTACTCACCGTCTAGTTTGTGACGGTGGGTGCAGATAGAGTGGAGAGCAGCAAGGGCAAGGGGCTCTGCCTAGGTGATATACTTTGAGGAGTTGCAGGACATCTGAAAGACTTTAAAGTAGGTGATTATATTTTGTTTGCTGATGTGTATATCGTTTTATACTTATTTTGTTGGGATTATTGAACTTGGTATATCTTTTATGAGACTGGTATCATGTATATATGCCTATCGAATTGTACATGAATACCCGGGGTTTTCCACACTTATAGAATTCCTAATTTCCATTTGATTGAGTTATTTCCCTTTATTATTAATTGTTTTAGTCTTCCGCTGTGTATAAATGCAATAACCCTTTCATAAATTACTGGATTGATTACATCGGAGGCTGACTAGGCTCGTCAGGTTGCCGAGTGATGACTCGGGGCCTGCACGGGTTTAGGCCGGGCGTACCCAATTGCACGGGGAAATTGGGGCCGTCACATTATTAATGTCCTACAATCCCTATGGACTAATTAATTACCATAATACATTAATTATCCTCCAAATTCTCCCATTTTCTGTAATTTTATTCATTTATATATTTAGGTTAATTACTCGAGTATTGGTCCATATTCGAACCCATTTAAATACCCGAGATATCACTTAAGTTTTCCAAAAAAAATGAAAAATTGGTCTGATGAACAGTGTCACGCCGTGAGTGGCGTCATGGAGCCAAATGCTTAGTAGCATCATCTAAAGCGTGAGACTACCATTCACCTATAATTCAGACGTCGTGATCGACACCATAGGTGAAATTCCTCACGGCATCCCTCGCGACGTTAGTTCCTGAAACCATTCTGGGGTTTTTCGACACCCTGGCTCACTTCGTCGCATTTCGAGCTTATCCCAAACTCATAGAGATGCTCATTTACACCAAATCCGACATTCAAACTGTTCAAAACCCTCACCTATAACCCCAGTGTGGATATTAACTCAATAATCACGATAATTCTCCAAAAATAGAAAACCAATCTAAACACCTAAAACAATTGCATGGTTGTGCTCCACACCAATCAAGTAATCCATAAAAATCTTCAAATTGTTTGAAAAACTAAATTTCCAAATTGGTAATAAAAAATACTACGACAAAACCTTAAAAGACCCGTCAAAATGCCAAACACCTCGCGATGAGTACAGATGTTACTTTGGTTTTCGCATTTAGTAGCTTTTTGACGTCGTTCCGAGCTCAAAAAATCCAGACGAATCCTCGGTCTCTCTTTTGTTGCTTGTGTAAACCAACAAAACGAAATGAAAACGGTGGAGAAGAGAGAGAAAAAGGAAACGTTATATATATCCTTTTCATCTTCTCGTGCGTGCGTATCTCGAGAACAATCCAACTGTTCCTATTCTTATCAGCCAACAAGCCTAATACATGGCTGACACACAACTGGGACACTCCCTCCCATGCATAATATTCCATACCCGGTTCAAACCATGACTCGCCCCGCCATGTGCTCACGAACCTACCAAGGTACCGTAGGCGTTACCGAAAGTTTAATTATTATATTTAATGCATTTGTCAATGTTTTAATTACAATTTGTCCCCCGGACAGCTAAATATCGGACCACCGTTCGCCTTGGCGCCCGTAAAACACTTTTCTCCGAGCCGAACTCGTTTCTCCACATCAATGCTCACACTCAAACGTTCTCACACGTTTGGGACATTGGAATTTAAATTTGGGTAAATAAATAAATAATACAGGCCCCAAACAAAAATAGCATACCTCAGTTTCGACAATCGAGAATTGTTCACACATATCAAGACAAAGGGTCTACGTACAACCTAATATGGTGGCACAAGTTAGATTGTAGGGTTGTTACATTATTTTTCTCGTGATTTTTCAACTGTCGGGATGCGTAGGCAATCACTTTACCATCTTGCATCAATACACAACCCAAACTGACCTTAGAAACATCAGTGTTCACCTCAAATTCTCGACTCAGGTAAAACCAAAACTGGTGCGGTAGTCAAACGTTCCTTTAATGTCAGAAACGCCTGCTCACAACTGTCATTCCACTGAAAATAGGTATTCTTCTTCGTCAATTGCGTCATAGGTGTCGTAATCTTTGAGAAGCCTGAACAAAATGCCTATAATACCGTAGCAAGCCAAGAAAACTGTGTATATTTGTCCCTGATCTCGATGTAGGCCAATCAATCACTGTTCTGACCTTCGCAACACTAACACTCAGCTAGCTCCGACGATGTGACCAAGAAATTCGAATTTTGTATGCCAAAACTCACACTTATTAAACTTGGATAACAATCTGTACTCCCTTGGTATCTGCAAAATCGTCCTGAGGTGCTCCTCGTGATCCTCATGAGTCCTGGAGTAGATAAGGATATCATCGATGAGCACAATAACGAACCTATCCAAGTACTATCTCAACACTTAATGCATCAGATCCATAAAAATATCGTTGGGGCATTAGTCAACCCAAAAGGCATGACTGTGAACTGATAATGCCCATATCGAGTGCGAAATGCAGTCTTCTCTCTGTCCTCTTCTCTAATCCTCAGCTGATGGTACCTAAATTTCAAATCAATCTTCGAGAACCACTATGCTCATTTCAACTGGTCAAATAAGTCATCAATGCGAGAAAATGTATACTTGTTCTTCACTGTAACCCTGTTGAGCTATTTGTAGTCAATACACAATCTCAGGTTGCCATCCTTTTTCTTCACATACAAGACCGACATGCCCCAAGGTGACAAGCTCGAATGAATGAATCCCAACTCTACTAACTCATCAAGTTGTGATCTCAGCTCCTTTAACTCTCTTGGAGCCATACAATACGGCGAAATCGATATAGGTTTGGTCCCCGAGACCGAATCAATAATGAAGTCAATTTTCCTAAGCGGTGGTAAACTTGGTAACTCAGTAGGAAACACATCAGGAAACCCACATACCACAAGTACCCCTCCAACACAGTCTCAACTCTCCCTAACGTACTCAAAACACTATTAAATGTCTCGATATCAATGCTAGAAACTACCCTGCCTCCGTTAATCGGTAAACTGGTTGAAGTTCCCTGAAAACTAAATTCTGGATGCTTAAAAATCTGAAATGTGATCCTCTTGCTGAAACAATGGATATGTGCACGATACACATCCAACCAATCCATGCCCAACAAAACATCGAACTCTAGGAACTCCAACACTCTCAGGTTTGCAGGTAAGACGTGACCCCCTATTTCTACCGAACAATAAACACACAATAAGTTCGGTTAAATTTTATCCCTGGAAGCTGTGCTAAGGATCAAGGGTCTCTTTAGTTTAGTGGGTCTTAATCCTAACTCATCAACTATGTGACCAGATATAAATGAAACTGTAACAACCCTCAAATTTTAACTCGACTTGTGTCGCACTTGTTAGGACCCTGAACCGGTTATGTGATACTAGATAGAATTTTGAACCACGGGAGTCGACACTGAGGTGATTTTATGTTTCCATGATGTGTGTTGTAAGGAGCTATGAGATTGACCTCGAGATGTGTGTGTATGTTGAGATGAAGGGCCATGCATGTGACAACACACACCTACTATTCATCACCTCCTATATATACATACATATAACACCTCTCTCTCATTTTCACTCTCACGACCGTCCTTACTCTCTCACGCTAGTCCCTCTCTCCACCCCGGGTACGCCACCGCCGACCACCGACACTAGACGACAGAACCTTACCGAAGGTCCTCCTCCACACTCTATCTCGGTCTCTTTTTCACTTTCTTAGTTTTCTCTCTCGGTTTTCTCTCTCTCTTCTTGGTCACTCTCCTCCCTTGACGAGCCGCCACCTCTCTCAGCAGCGCTGGAGTGTCGGACACTCGCCAGAGGTATCTCGGGTCATCGGATCTAGAGGTACATTTATCTCTCTCTCTCTCTCTCGGCTTCTTTCGATCTCTCTCTCTTTCTCTCGTTTCTCTCGGCTGTGCACCCATCTATTGGGACTGTTGGACTAGGATGGGACTGCCGTCGCCGAAGACGGCCAGTAATAGTCACTGGAGTCCTCATCGGAGTCGAGTTTGCTCTCTCACTATCCCGGTTCCTCCCTCTCTCGGTTTCTCTTGTATTTTCTCTCTTTACCTCTCTCATCTTACTGTTTCATGCTATTTGAACTGTGTGAGTGTGGTGGCTGTTGGTCGCTACTGAGGTGGTGGGGATGACCGGAGACATGTTAGAGGTCTTACGTGGTCGTACACCAGAGCCTCGACGGTCTTGGAGCCCTAACACGCGGCGATGCTATGGTGGAGTGTGGTTTGTTGTGTTTGTGTCACTATTGGGTTGATGAAGGTCTGTCTGACGGAGGAGGTGTTCTGCCATGATGGGGCTGGTCAGAGTCGATGCTCGGAGGACTGTCGGAGCTCCGATGGTCCCAGAGCACACCCCACTTCGCAGCACTGGTGTAGGTTGGTTTTTTTTTATCATATGCACTATTTTATTGAATTGGTTACTGTTTTATGCCCTCGCCGGAAACGGCCCCTAGAGGCGGCGCCGCTGCTGGACCACCGTGATCAGGGGTTGACAGGGACCACTCTATACACATGCTAGTGTCTCGCAACCCCGGAGTGGTCCATAATAGTGAAGGTAGAGAAGAGTTGTGGTGTTTAAACAATGTCCTTTATTTTTGTTATCATTTCATGTGGATTTCAATGTCGAGTTCGTAATCGTATGTATGGTGGGAATACGATCTGGTTGAGGGGTTTTTCCGGCAACTCAATGTCGTGGTAACCCCTCCCCAATGTCAGAGAACATCAACATGTTGCTTCAATAGTTTTCGGTCTCGATTGGTGTTCGGTCTTGGTTATGTCTCAAGAATATGTTGTGTTGAATTTTGAGGTCTGTTGAGAAATGTGCCCTAGGTCAATCCATTAATAGTCTTTATGAATACATTTTAGTTAATAAAATAGAGGATTTCATTTGCTGTTTATTATAATTGATTTGCATGTTTACATTATAATAAGATCCATGGGTATTTACGAAATATCCTAAATGTCCCTAGTCGATTATTATACTGGGAACTATAATGAATTAAGACTAGTGTGAGTCTTGATTGATGATCATACGATGATCATACGTATAAGAATACGAATCAAGATCTTGAGTACTTGTTAGAGAACAAAGTATTGGACCGACCCGCTATGAGAACATCACATGGATTAAGTCATAGTTGTTTCTCATGACATGTATATTATTCAATCCTCTGACATGAGATTACCAGAGACTTCAACATTAGGAATACAGTGATTTGACACAATCAAATGTTGTCTTTAACCGAACGATTATAAAGGTTGTGATTGGTTACTGTGTGAATAATGTGATGAAGTTGTGTAATCGAGATAGAATTTATCCCTCTCATATAAAGAGAGATATCTAGTGGATCTCTCGATGTGTTAGACTGTTAAAAGGCCTAGTCCAAGTGAATTGATATTGATCAATGTCACTTGGATGTTTTCAGTCTACCTAGAGATCAAGACTAGTACGATTGAACATGTTGGATGATAATTCCATGCCTTATGTTTGATCAAAAGGATATCGTGTGACAAAAAGATGTTATATACACTATTGATTAGGTTGTATCGATTTGATATTTCGTACAACTTGGGTAGTCATAATGTCTTGCTAGAGGCCGCTTATGACTTGTATACCAAAATGTCTTTTAGTACGCTGCCAACGTTGTATGAGCCTATTGGGTTGCACACTAAGATGGTTTTGCAAAATTTTAAGATGGTTAAGAAAACATGACAGAACGTCCTTGTAGTGTATTACACTTATACTTCTTTAAGTAGGGATATATGTGTAATTTATTTAACCGTCTATATGCAAGAGTTGTATAAATAGATGCTTTGAGTTAGAATAAAAAAATGAAAGATTAAAAGGCCGAAACTCTATTTTCATTTTAGAAACGACTTAGGGTTTTTGGTATGCTCTGGATCGTTTTGGAGAGAAATAAAAGGTTTGGTATTCTCTCGAAGCTAGCACTTCAAATCTCGGCCGCCGTTTGTGTGTGGACTGCTGATAAAGGGCGTTCATTGTTGGCAGCGCCTTAGAGATCGATTAACCTTCAGAAAGGTACATTGTGACTGAGGTATGATTTAGTTTTCATAGTTTAAACGTTTTAATGGAATCAAATTCGGATCCTGTTGGGGTTTTTCTCAAAATTGTTTTGAAATCTCCACTGCGCATGAACTCCAAAAACTCAACATGGTCATAGGGACATTGGTATGTATGTGCGGCGTAGTATGTGTACATGTATACTTTACGCTGAGCAATGAGTTATTTGTGTAATAATTTCGCAGCAAATTGCATGGTGTGAGTGTTTCCTTCCGTTTCGACCCTACGTTGTGTATAACTTAGTCTATAGGTGTTTGAACGTCGCATGTTAAAGGTTTATGTATTGCGAATGGTTATGACGTCGTGGTCACTCACCGGTCCTCGAGGCCATGGCGTGACCTAATTATGACTGAGGCGAGCCTAAGATGTGTGATTAGGCTTATGTACATTATGATTTTCAACCCGAGAGAGAGTATTCAATTTTCTATCAATTTGTTGCGTTGTTGGAGTCCTTAAAACACTTAGGAATATACTAGGGTTTAACCTAGGGTTTTGTTAATGACTCGACCCATTAAATAGAGTTTGCAACCTTGTCAGGTAGCGGAAAACTCGGAGATACTTATTAGGACTCGCGGGAGTATGTTATTCACGGGTTGCGTTGTCAGGTAAGCACATTTGCCTTAAAGCTTATGTATGATTTGTAAGCCGGTAAGAAAATGTCATGTGATTCATTATCATTTATTCATATTCGTTATGTTTTATTATTGGTATTCCCTTTCCATTCGTTGTTGTGTGTTCTCGTCGTAAGTGTTTCGTCTCAATAGTACTAGGACCTGCACTAGAGGGATAAAACACGGGCATTCTTGTACAGGAGTGTGTGACCACCCTTAGTGACCGTGTGACACCGAGTACTGGGTGGGTGGGCTTGTGTCCCTCCCATTATAGTTGTGTCTTCACTTGTGTCGATGCCAGGGGAAGACCTCGTGAGGTCTTCGCTGTTATGCTATGATTTAGACCACTTATGGGTCTCTTTTGATTTTTTAGAACACACTTGAAATTTGATTGATATCTATTAGTCTGTCTATCATGCACTTGATCTATTTAAATTTCTGTTTTTCTATTACCGCATGATATTTAGACTGCTTTACTTGATATATCATGAATTATTGTTATCTTCTTCTGGCATTACATTCGATTTCTCCAGTTGCTCACCGTCTAGTTTGTGACGGTGGGTTCAGATAGAGTGGAGTGCAGTAGAGCAAGGAGCCCTGCCTAGGCAACTTTTTGTGAGGATTAGCGACTGAACTTGGAAGACATTATAGTAGGTTTTTATGTTTTGCTTACTTGTATATCGTTTCATACATTTGTTTTGGATTATAGAACTTGATATTTTTGATGAGATTGGTATCATGTATCTTGGCTTATTGAATTGTACATGAATACCCAGAGTTTTCCACACTTATAGATTCCTACATTTCCCTTTGATTGAGTTATTTCCCTTATGTTTAGTTTATTTACTTTTCGCTACGTAAAACTTGCAATAACTCTTTCATAAATTGTATAATTGAATGATTGGAGGCTGACTAGGCCCGCCAGGTCTGGCGAGTACCAGTTTGGGGACCTGTACGAGTCTAGGCCGTGCGTACGCAAATGCAAGGGGAATTTGGGGTCGTCTCACTTCGACTCGTCTCCAACAAATCCCCGTGTGCCCTCACTCTACACCCCCTGGTAGTCATTTAATTACAATTTACATTAATTTTTTCAATTTTTCATAATTTTATTCATTTGCGTAATTGGGTCGATTACCTTGGTATTAGATCGTATTCGGACCCATTTGGATACCTGAGAGATCCCCGAAGTTTTTGAAAATTTCAAAAAATTTGGTCTGATGAACAATGGCACGCCGTGAGTGGCGTCATAGAAGTTGACACCCTGTGGCGTCACTTAAAGCATGGGGACAAGGGTACCCTTGTCCCAAATGTCGTGACCGATGCCGTGGGGCTTTAAGCTCCACGGCGTCCCTCGCGGCGACGTTTCAGAACAAGAATTCTAGGAATTTTTGAAACCTCAACTCGTGTCACTGCGTTTTGAACATATCATAAACTAGTAGGGACCTCGATACAAACCCAAAATCGTCGTCAAAACATTCGGAAACCATAATTCGCAAATCCAATTCGATATTCCCCAAAAATCATCAAAAATCAACTAGAAATGGGAAAATCCATAACTTTTCCAAACTACCTACCACCAATCCTTGCATTCATGCTCTCAATTGATGATTAAAACATAGCCAAAAATCCAAAAAAATCATGACCTAACATGGTGTCCTAAAAATTGCGATGAAAACCCCAAAATAGGTGTCAAAACGAAAAGAATTGGGCAAGGATCCGAGATCTAACCTTAATACACGTTGTAGGTCAATCTTTGACCTTCAATTCGCGCAAAAAAACCACAAAACCCCAAGCTTCAAATCGTTTTCTCGTTGAGTGAGAGAGTGAGATGAGATAGAAAAGGTGGTAACACCTATTTATACAAGTCTCTCAATCATCCTTCTTGCACGAATCTCGTGGTTAATCCAGGGGTTTCTAACTACACCAGTTAACCACTCTAGTGACTTCAACATGTGACTCCCTTGACTTGGTCTCTTGACCTTATCCTTGTCTCACACCATCAAAGACATTCTCGAGCATTCCTGCACCCGGACCACACCATGACACACACTGTCGTATGCTTACGACCATACTAATGTACCAGACACGTTACACATCGATTAATTATTATTTTAAATTGTATTTTTTTAGTGTTTAAATTCAATTTGTCCCTCGGACTGCTAAATACCCGATAACCGTTCGTTTGACGCCTTTATCACATGTTTTCTTAGGCTGAACTCGTTTCTCAACACCAACACGCACACACAAATGTCCTCACACGTTTGGTACATTGAAATTATCATTCAGGTAATAATATAAATAATACAAACACCAGACAAACATAACATACCTCGGTATCGACGACCGAGAATTGGACATGCGTAACACGACGAGTGGGCCTACATAGACCTAAAATGACACGTGGCGCGAGTTAGATTTTAGGTATCGTTTATGTCTTAATGATTTACTTATCATGAAATCTTTTTTATTATTTTTGTGATATTCCTGTATGATGCTCGATTGGTCGGTTATTTGACATTTGAAATTTTGTTAACTCTTTCTAGATGTTACTGTTACTTTTACTGTATTCATCGTTCTTGTTATGACGGTGGGTGCAGACCGGTCATTTAACAAGTCAGATAAAGGCAACGAACTAACGATAGATGATTGACGTTGAGGGCATTGAGGAGACCTCCTTTCGCAGGCTTACTATTTATATATATTTGTGGTTTCCATACTCTAGGCTGTCCTGACTGATTGGTTTAGAGTTGCTTAGGTTTATTTAAGTTTAATCACTTTGGTATAATCTTTGATAACTTATAAATCTAAATAACTCAATTATTTAATTTTGCTGCTTAATTAATGGATAATGGTAAGGAAGATTGATTAGGTTTGTGCTGACATAACGAGGATTGACTTGGGGGTCCATGTAGGTCTAGATTGGGTGGGTCCAGTTTAGTTGGGAACTGGGGTCGTCACAACAGTTAGATTCGACCGTTACCTTTTTAGAGGTCGCGATCAGAGTCGGTCGATAACTCTTCAGAGGTGTCAGTCTTGTGCGACTGAACCCCGTGGGCGACACTTTTTCTTTTCTAGGGCACATCGTGATCACAACCGACCTTGTTAAATGAAAAAAAACACTCGTACAACACTTGGTTGCCTAATACAAGTGCTCTACAATGACTAAAACTGAGAAACATAGATGATTGAGGGGTGTTGGGGTGAAGATGAGGATGATGGGGGTGAGAAAGGGTATTTTTAGAATTTTGAAAGAGGCCGGCTATGTGCACCCTAGTCAACACTCAGGGCACCCCATTTTTTTCAATTGTATGTGTAATGACTGATGTGCCCTCCAACCTAAATCTACAACAAAAACCCAAAAAATCAGAATTGCCAAGGCACCCTACCCCATTTTTGAGCTTGGTTAATTCCGTTCAATCCCTATACCTCGGTCCCGTCGACGATCGGTCACAACGTTATTGGCTGAAAGAGTTTATACAAGGTCGGTATCCTCATCCATTGTTCAGTTTTTGAGTGTTTGAATCTTGCGTTTGGTGTGTTTTGGTGTTGACAATGGTGGTGTTTGATGATTCTCGTTTACTTAGGGTTTGGAGCAAATCGTTTGGTGTTTTAGTGTACAATGGATGAACAAAACTCAAGTGACGATGAATCGAGGCAGTTGGAGGTGAGTTTTAAAGTTTTTTTAGGTCTAGGGTTTCTCAATATGCAAATTTACCGTGTACATGATTGTTTCGGCCATACAAGATCGAGATATCTGTATATATATCGGTGACACACAACCGATACTTAAACGTAATTCTCGGTAGTAGATAACCGAACATTTTATGTAAAGGGTTGATAGTGGACTCGGTGGTCGTATGCCGAGAAATATATTGAACGGTCTCGGTTGTGACCTACCGAAACTATCCTTTATGTATCGACCCTGTACTACCGAGAATTGCGTTTTTAAGGATTTTCTAACTTTTAACACCGAGTACTTATGATATTTGAATTTTTCTTGCAGGAAGTAACATCGACAAGTGCATTCGAAGACATCTCTTATCTTTTCAAACGAGATGCACCATTTCAAACTAGAAAAGAGGCACTCAAATGGGTTCAAGAGACAGGACGTGCTAGAAAGTTTGTCCTGGTTACAAAGAAGTCTGATGCCGGAGGGAATGGCCGTAGGGGAAGGGACATGTAACAACCCCAAAATTTTAACTGACTTGTGTCGCACTTGTCAATAATTGTGACCCGGCTACGTGAATACTGGACAGTATTTCGAACTTCGGGAGTCGACACCGAAGTGATTTTATGATTATTTGATTGTGTGTATTAGTATTTTAGTATTTTACGAGTCTCGCGCCGTTCGGGCGATTTTAAATTGAGTGAGGCCACGCCTATGTAAACGGGGGAGTAAAACATACAAATAAATGAATTTTCTAATAAATGTAATTAATTAGTGTCGAGATATGGCGAGAAAACGGGCGCGGCGAGACAATTTACGGAGAAATATATGACCTAAGTTGAGGAAGCTACAATTTTATTAATAAAGTATAACTTAGACATGAAGAAATTTATTGGAAGTGGGACCGCCTCGGGAAGCGTGTCGAACACGGGACACGGTGCACCGAGTAGGCGAGAATTTGTGTAACTTTATTGGTAATTTAATAAAATTAATGGGGTTAATTTAATAGGTTAATATGGATAGGATTATTAAAGTGACACAAGTGAGTGAGGAGAACCATGAGATTTGCATTGAGATGTGTGGGTGTGTTGAGATGTGATAAAGGGACAAAAGACCCATAAGGGCAACTGTTTTGAGGTGGGTTAGAAGTAAGTTGGAGGGCAAAAAAGTCATTTCACACTTGTCTTATATATATATAAACAAACAAAACCTAATCCACTATTCACTCATCCCCTCCACACACACACCGCACCTCATGTTCTCTCCAACCACCACCGCCCCTCTCCCTCGTCAGGCCAGCCACATCTCTCGTCGGAACCCTCACCGGAGCCGACGTCGGAGGCTCGTCATCTCTCTCTCTCTGGTCTCTGCTCACACATTCCTCTCTCTCTCCCTTTCTCACTCACGCCTCACTTCATCTTCCTCATCTCACCGCCACCCTCCACCTCTTCTCGACGTCGACGAACCAGCACTGGTCCCCGGGACCCCAGTGTGGACGAGCCCACCGGAGATCCGTCACTCTCTCTCGGTTTGTACTCTCTCTCGGTTTTGTTCCCTCTCTCATTTTCTTTGTCACTCACGGTCTCACTCTCTCCCACTCTCGGTCCATCCTTCCCCGCTTGGCCGAGCCCACCACCGGCTTGTCGGAGGTCCAGAGGTGGCTGAGATCCACCTCTCTCACCGGAGATCTTCCTCTCTCCCTCTCTTCCACTCTTTCTCTCTTTTCTCACGGTTTGTTTTTCCTTATTGTTATAAAACTGTTTTCGTGACTGTTTTAACTGCTGTCACGTTTTGCCGCTGCCGAAGGCGGTGGTGCTGGTCAGGGGTGGTTGGGGATGGTCCCTAGTGGTGCCCTGTATCCCTACATCCCCGGAGCACCCACGTTTGCGTCACATAGGGTGTATGTTTACTATTTTATCAAATTTTCAAATGCTCGCTGTTTTGTACTTCTCGCCGGAAATAGCCGCATATAGCAGCACTATTGGCCGGACCACCGCTCGTGGGGGATTGTCGGGGACCTCTCCATGACCTCGATGATGCCTCGCTGTTCTTGTTATGATCTATTTGGTCATGTTGGAACTGTTTTAGTGTCTTGAACCTAGGTGATGTTGTTGTCATGTTGTGTGGACTGTTTTGAGTCATCGCCGAAATCCATTGCCGTGGACGACGCCACCGCTGTGCCACCATGATCGGAGATGTCGAGTACCAAGCTAAGTCTATCCTTGTGTCTCACAACTCTCGGAGTGGCCTAAAACAGCGGCATTATTAATATATTATGTCATTTATGTAATGTTATGCGCATTGTAACATTCTCGCCTGAAACCACTCGTTGTGGCGGTACTATCATCGACGCGATGACATGGGGAACTGTCGAAGACCTTACCATGCCCGCCATGGAGTCTCATAACCCCGGAGCGTCCATATCAATGATGATGAGTCGTAATGGCGGAGATACGCATGAGTTGTTTATATTGCGTTGAGTAGTTGTCAACGTGACGTAGGGCGTGCACATGGCCTTTCCATGCTGTGTTGACACTCTACGAATGTTGGACCACACCCTGAGTTCCCTACTCGCCGGTGTATGGTCATGTTAAGTTTCGTATTGAATCGTAATTGTCGGGCGACATCGAAGTTGTGTTTTCGTGTCGATGAATGGTTATGACGTCGTGGTCACGCTGCCGGTCCTCAAAACTATAGCGTGACCTATTTACGACCGAGCCGAGCCTAAGATGTGTGATTAGGCTTATATATGTGTTGTGAATTCAAAATCCAAACGAGTTGTGTTTCAATGGGTTTATGGTCGTTGTATCGATTGGTTATTAAGTTGTCAAGTCATTACAAAACACGGAAGTACTAAGAAGTTAACTTAGGGTTAGTTAATGACTCAACCCCGTTAATTAGAGTTTCCAACCTTGTCAGGTAGCGGGAAACTCAGGGATACGTACTAGGAACGCGAGCGTATTGTCTACGGGTTACGATTAGTTCAGGTAAGTACACTAGCCTTAAAAAGCTTGTGTATGATTTGTAAGCCGGTAAGAAAATGCCATGTGATTCATTATCATTTATTCAGTCTTGTTATGCTCTATTATCGGTATTCCATTCCATTTCTTGTTGTGTGTTTCCCGGCGTAAGTGTTTTGTCTCAAAAGTACTAGGACCTGCACTAGAGGGATAAAACGCGGCACTCATGTACAGAGTGTGTGACCACCCTTAGTGACCGTGTGACACCGAGTACTGGGTGGGTGGGTTCGAGTCCCTCCCATCATAGCTGTGCCTTCGCTTGTGTCGATGCCCGGGAAGACCTCGCGGGGTATTCGCCGTTATGCTATGATTTAGACCACTTATGGGCCTCCTTTGATTCCTTGGAACACACTTGACTTTCGATTGATATCTATTAGTCTGTTTATCATGCACCTTGTTTATTTAAATTTTTGTCTTTTCATTACCGCATGATATTTAGACTGTTTTACTTGTTATATCATGAATTACTGTTATCTTCTTCTGGCATTACATTCGATTTTCTCCAGTTGCTCACCGTCTAGTTTGTGACGGTGGGTGCAGATAGAGCAGAGTGCAGTAGAGGCAAGGAGCCCTGCTTAGGCGACTTTTTGTGAGGATTAGCGGCTGGACTTGGAGACCATTTAGTAGGTTTTATGTTTTTGCTGAATTGTATTTCGTTTCATACTTATATTGTTGGGATTATTGAACTTGGTGTTTTGGTGAGACTGGTATCATGTATATATGCTTATCGAATTGTACATGAATACCCGGGGTTTTCCACATTATAGAATTCCTAATTTCCCTTTGATTGAGTTATTTCCCCTTTTTATTTATTGTTTAGTCTTCCGCTGTGTATTATTGCAATAACTCTTTCATAAACTGCTAAATTGAGTAAATATGAGGCTGACTAGGCTCGTCAGGTCGCCGAGTGATAATTCGGGGCTTGTACGGGTCTAGGCCGGGCGTACCCAATTACACGGGGAAATTGGGGCCGTCACAGGTCACAATTGCGTGTGAGAGATCCAGAACATATAGGGGTATTTCCCAAAGAGTTGGAATTGCTAAAGCTGAACTAATTGAGAAGATACCACGTAAGTTGACAAACTCAAAGGAAGAGGACAACACAAGACCAAACACCGGTACGAAAAAATGTCAGTGCCCTTTTCTTATTCAACTCAAGGAACACCCAGACTCATATTGGTATGTAAGTGTGGTATGTGGCATGCACAACCACAACTCTGCGAATTCCTTGGAAGGGCACTCATATGCTGGAAGATTGACTCAGGATGAGGCAGCAATTTGGGATCAGATGAGTAAGGCTAATGTTAGGCCACGACAGATCCTAAACACTTTGAGGCAAAGGGATAAGAACAATGCTTCAACATTGCGGACAATATACAATGCACGACAAAGGAATCGAATTAAAGAAGTTCATGGGAGAACTCAAATGCAACAATTCTTACATTTATTGGAAGACAATATGTATCTGTCATGGCATAGGAAGGACCCCGAATCGAATGTAGTTACAGACTTATTTTGGTCCCATCCTGACTCCATCAACTTATTGAGGTTTTTTCCATACGTTCTTCTAATGGACTGCACATATAAGACCAATAGGTACCGATTGCCGTTGTTGGAGATTGTTGGGGTCACTTCGACGACATTACATTCTCGGTTGGGTTTTGTTTTTTATCTTCAGAGACTATATCCAACTACACATGGGCATTGAACATTTTGAGAGGTTTACTAGACGGGTGGCCTACACCTAGTGTTTTTGTCACTGATAGAGAATTGGGCCTAATTAATGCAATTGAAGAAGTTTTTCCACAATGTTCCCACCAGCTTGTACATGGCATATCAACAAATTGGTGTTGACCAACACCAAAAAGATGTTCGCACGAAATGATGACTTTCAACTCTTCAATAAAAGGTGGACGGATTTGATGTATGCTACGACCGAAGCATCATTCGAGCTTATGTTGGCTACCTTACGTGTTGAGTATGCAAATGTAAAAGGTCTGCTTAATTATTTGGAGGACACTTGGTTGCGGGATTACAAGAATAGATTTGTACGTGCATGGACAAATCCACTTTTTCATCTTGGAGAAACCACAACACAAAGGGTTGAGTTTGCACATTCCACTCTCAAACAGCATCTCGTCACATGTACTGCAAACTTCGAGGCGTTGTGGAGTGTAATTCATGGAATGTTAGACATACAACATAACAGGATCAAATCGTCGTTTGAGGTTAGTTTGAATGTTGTGCAACATGGATATATGGATGGATTGTATCGCCGTTTGCGGGGTTATGTATCCCTGAAAGCGCTTAAGTTGATTCGTAACGAGGTTGAACGTGGGGTGAATGTTGGGACAGACCGGAGCTTATGTGGTTGTGACCTACGTACCACTTGTGGGCTTCCGTGTGCACACGAGCTTAATGTGCATATTTTAGCTGGTTCACCTATACCACTTGAAGACATACATATGTATTGGAAGAAGTTGAGTATGGTACCCGATGCATCAGTGAATCGGACTGCCTATAACTTGAATGACGAGCTTCAAAGAGTTTTGTCTAAGTTTGAAACATTTGTGATGAAGATTCGCTTGTTAGGACTATTCAACAACTAAGAGAGATTAGTTGTCCTTCCTCGACGTCATGTATTGCACCACAGGCAAAAGTGAAGACAAGGGGGAGACCGAGTCTTGATAGTTTTGGTAATTATGTTATAGGGAGCAAGAAAATGAAGAAAGGGAAGAGAGGGATGAAGAGGAAAGCCGAGGAAGATGATACTTCTACGACGAAAGATCCAAGTGGCTTTGAATTTGTACTTACACCCGCTGAGGCAGTCAGTGCGCGAAGGAAAGTAAAACAAGTTAGGAATAAAGTACATCGAACACGTGGGGCATCTATGGGAGTATCTAAGAATGAATTCATTCACACTATACAACCGGATTGGATTCAACATGTTGAAACTACAGTAAATGTGGATAGCGATGGAAATTGTGGCTTCCGTTGTGTTGCCGCCGGTCTTGGATTCTCAGACATAGATGGTTGGAAAAAGGTTAGAACAGCTATGGTTAATGAACTACAAGAGAACCAAGAGTTTTGGAAGGATTTGCTTAGAAGTTACTTCGACCAAGTTAAGGAGTCAGTGCAATTCTTTGAAGGTAAGGATGTCGGGTCCGACAAGTGGATGACCCTTCCAGACATGGGACTTCTAAATGCAACAACATTTAATGTTGTGCTTGTCAACGTGTCATATGGTTGTTGCATGACATTTCTTCCTTTACGTAATGCCCCTCCGCCTATGAAAGAACGGGTAGTTATTGGCGTTACAAATTTCAACGACACTCATTGGGTTAGGGTAAGTTTTTAGCGTTTGTATCAAATTTTGGTTAATATGTCAATGCACGTTACTTATTCTTTCTTTTATGTTGCTCCTCCATTTGACAGGTCATATTCAAGCCTAATGTATCGGTTCCCCCTGTATTCTTGGTATGGAAGACCTTCGCGAATGTTGATGCTCAAGGGTGGGGTTTTGGTATTAACATCCAAGCACAAGTTCCGGTTCAATCTTCTCATCTACACACGCTCTTCGTGGTAGACTTAGCGTCGCCTTAAGCAAACTTGAATTGATGTTGTTGAATGAATATTATGTCTTCGAAAATTGGCATGATGCTTTTGTGTACTTTTGTTGATGTATGTAACTTAAATTGATGTTTGTTGAATGGATAAATTCATGATATGCCAAGTTTGTACTCTAAATTAAAGGATCGGTTACAGAAGGTCGAAAACTACCCCCAAGTCTCGGACAGATAGAACCGTGACACCCATTGTGATCTCGGACATTAAGGTTCGTGAGCAGCCAACAATGGGGTGCCCTAAATACTTCAGTTACATGACATCGAGATTCTTGCTAAATTACGGTGACAATTGACCGAAAAGTAGACCATAGTAACATAACATTATAACCGATTTACTGCAAATAATTGCGGTAGTATGTGGCCGATTCAATGTGTGTTCCTTGCATGTGAGCATCGGTCAAATGCAACCGAGTCCCTTAATTACTAATCGATTTTTCATCACCGAGTCTAATTCATGAATTACGGAATGCCGTAACCGATTTTATCTCTAAAGTTGTGATAAGGAGGCTGAGTCGTTATGTGTAATCGTTGCGTAATAATTTCGGTGATGAACTACCGAGACCATACATAAGTTTCGGTACCACTTGACCGTAAGTTAGACATTACTTGCGGGTGTGCATGACCGATACTATATAAAATTTGGCCAATATGGCAGGGTTCGCATGGAGGCAACCGAGCTCAATGGACCAATCACGGTCATGCATAACCGATAATTCTCAGTAGTTCTCGTTCCTGCGTGGCCGTAGATTTC
Organism: Stephania japonica; assembly: GCA_039657345.1. NCBI lineage: Eukaryota > Viridiplantae > Streptophyta > Magnoliopsida > Ranunculales > Menispermaceae > Stephania > Stephania japonica. The sequence goes on from CM077559.1 coordinate 44,311,421, forward strand.
TCTGTGGTAACTTATTGCAAACATGGCAGTGACAAAAATAGAACAACAAATAGTAGTAGTAGAACATATCAATTCAAACATGACTAACAAGTCAAATATTATCAATTCAATAGAACAATACCTGATGGTCACCCAAGAGGGGGGGTGAATTGGGTTACCGAGGGTTTATCGCCTTTTTAAAACTTTAAGCACAAATAATGATGATAATGCATACACCAATGAAAAATGTCAATGCTATGCAATCAAGAAGGGGGTAGAAGAGATGGAAATAAGACACACGATATATAGTGGTTCGATCCAACCGATCTACATCCACTGCCTAACCTCCCCGGTTAGGATTTTCAACCCCCACTTATATTATCAATAAGTGTTACAACCTAAGCCAACTAGCCTAGTGAATGCCTAGCCTCAACTAGGTCTTTTACACGATGCCTTACCGCAATAAGGTCTTATACAACCACCTAGCCGCAACTAGGATTTTCCCCACCTAGACCCACCTAGGAATTTTCCCACCTAGCCGCAACTAGGATATATGCCTAACCTCAACTAGGTCTTCTCTTTCGACTTAGATCTCACTAAGTCTTACAATCAAGATTTGAAAACAATTGAAATATACTTTACAAAGTAAAGTGGTATCAAGTTCAAATACAAGCAAGCCACCTAGAGCCTAATCACTCTTATGCATGCAAGTATGAAAACAATTGAGAAATGCAAATATAAAACTGATTTTGTGCAAAACTCAACTATGAAACCGTTTTAAATAGATTGATGAGAGCAAAACCGGTTTCAAATCCAAAGAACAAGAAGTTTGATAAAAATCAAGTTTAAGCACGAATTCTTGTTCAAATCACTCCAAGGGTTTAATGAATCAAGTTTAAGAGCAAAACCCAATACAAGTGTGTTTTTAAAAAACACAACAAGTAGTTTCCCAAATCAATCACACAATAATATATAAATTGAGCACAAGAAAAGCTAGGGAATGGACTTTCTTACAACCCCAAGAAGATGACTTGAAAAATCAGTGTTGAAGAGGTTGTAGTACTCCTTAGAGTGCCTCAAGAGTGCTGGTTTTGATGTTGAATGAACAGCCTCAAAGTGTAGCTTGAAAACCCCAAGTTCCTTCTCTTGGAAAAATTAAGCACAAGTGTTTTTATTTGATTTCAAAACCTAATTTGTGTGCCTTATGTGTTTGGGAGTGTTGTATATATTTATAGACCCATATATGACCGTTGTGTGCATCCAAGGGCCGAGATTTAATCAAAAATTCGAATTAAAGTGGATTTTTCAGCTTTATAAAAAAGCTGTCAGGACTGCAATTAGCGCGCTAATTTTATGACCTAGCGCGCTAACTCTGCACATAGCGCGCTAATAACAGTATTAGCGCGCTAACTGCAGGGACCTTAGAATAATTAATTCTGTCCCTTGTGTTAGCGACCCTTTAACACGTCCTAGACCCAATAAACCCTCATATAACATATTATACATGTTTGTTATGGGTCATATGGCCTATTTGGATGGTCCGGATATCTTCACAAATCCCGAAAATGGAAAATCTCGGTTTCATGATTTGCGAGGGACTTTTCTGCAAATATACGCTTTTCTTTTCAAAGATCTTTCAAAAACAAGTTTTTCTTTTTCAAAAGCTTTCACTATGATTTTCAAAATGCGATATTAACATACACATATAGTTTAACATAGTTTAGACTTATAAGACCGAAATCTTCGAGTAATCACTTGACATTTGAAAATCCATTTTAAAATTACGATATGCATGAACTAATGCAATAGGCTTGCTTAAGTGAACTTGAATACCTTACATTAATTTTACCGCTCGTGGTCTTGATCTTTTGCCTTCATTCCTTTGTGTGTGTCGAGTCTTGAACTTGAATTGCTTGAACGCTCAAATGTCCGTGATGTGATGTTTCGCAACCTTTGACGAAACTGAAATACACTTGATAAACTTATTAGTATATTTTCACCTTGTTTGTTTCCATCAAAATACTGGTCGGAGTTAGAGTGACTAACCACTTAGTCCAACAATACCGAAGAAGGTAAACAATACCAAATTAACAAGTTAAACATCATCCATCATCAAATACCAAACAAGTTAAACAATACCAAATGAACAAGACAAACAACATGTTTTTTCACTTGAGCCCTTTTGCTTTCTTCGCTTTGCGACTAACATATGTTGTCATGAGGGGCTTCCTCTTAGGTGGCTGGCTAGAACTTGGGGTGGGCAGAGGGGCATTCTTTCTCACCGAAGGCTCAATAGAACTTGGGGTAGGCACACTTTCGGTTGGGGTACTATCATGTTGTGAAGGAGCAGTAGGTGCACTCGGTGTTGTGGTGTTGGTTGTGGTGGTGGTGGTACCTGTACCAAGACCCCTACCCATCAAGTAGTCCACGACATCATTCGCCATTTTCTCAGCAGCCTCCATCTTGGCCATACCCGCCGGCAAGTCTATCCATGCCAATACGCTACCTAATGCCCGTCGATTACGCTGTTCAAAACCAATAGAGAAACTATGAATAAATAATACAAAAGAAATGTAATAAACCAACTTAAATTCAAATGGTTGCAAGGCTCTTACCTCCAATAACTCATTATCACCAACCGTATCAGGGAAGTCATCACTGTGCGCTGGGTTCTCAATGGTATGATGTGAAACTCGTGTGAACCATGGCAGATATTCTGGTGCAGCCATGAACTCGAACCTCGCCTTCTCCCCTCGATCTTCAACAGAGAGTGAATGGCTACGCCACCTTTCCCAATTCTCCGGTTGGAATGAGTACTTAACCGAGTATTTCATTGCAGTGCGGCATCGGTTTGCTTCGAGGGGGCGATATGGAGACGACGGTATTCCTTGAACATGGCCAAGCTGTCGAAGGAACCTCTCCAGATGGTATGGCTCCACAACTTCCATGTACTTCAGACAACCAGAGTAGAAGGCCATCGGCAAAACAAAGTACCTCACTTGGTCGTAACCTATCACAGGTCCTACGAATACTACTTAGCTTGTCCACGTTAGCTACCGTCTCGTGTTTCTGTACCTACCTCGAGACACGTAGCTGAAGGTGGTCCATGTATTTCGTATTCGACGCAGCAAGCTGGAGTGGGAAGTGCTCGTATACCCATCCCTAAAAAAAATCAACAAAAATAAAAAAAGGACTGGATTTGTATTGGCCGATTCACAAGTAATGCACAAGAAATATGTACCTCGAGCAAAGTTAGGTACCCTGCAATCTGCGACACTTCTACCCTGGTGGCTGACCCGAGATGACGGTAAAGATAAGCTAGAGCAGCAGCATCCCATGCGTAAGTCCCGACCTCATCCAAGTTCTCTAGAAGCTTCAGTAATGAAATTGAAACTCGTGACCCACTCTTATCGGCGAATAGGGTGCAAGAGAGCAAGTACAAAAAGTATGCACGTGCAGTGCATTCCACTGGAGGGTATGTAGTAGGAGAACTGGAAGTACTAGAAGACTTAGACTTGGGTGGGCAAAAATGACTCTTCAGCCAAACTACTCGCACTGTGAGACCCTTCGTAATGTTAACCTCTTCCTCTGCTTCGTTAGGAGAAACCCCGAGCAATTTTGAAACTAACTCAATTGCATCCTTGCGGGACTCCTCTGTGTACCTTGAAAAATTCTCAACCGCCACCACCTTGCCCGTCACTGGGATCTTCAGTAAAATGCTCACGTCCTCGAGCGTGATGGACATTTCACCAAATGGTAAATGAAATGTATTGGTCTTCGACTGCCACCACTCGACAAAAGCTGATATCACCTCCTTATTGGCCTTACGATAGGAACAGTCTATTAGTGGAGCCAAACCCGACCTCTGAATGATTTTTTGCTGTCCCTGGGTGTAGGGGTGACAAGATTGCAAATCCCACTCAGCTATTTGAGCCCCGTGGTTTATGCACTTAAGCAACGGTCGATGCTACAAAAAAAACATAATTCATAAATACATTATCGTATATGAATAGCAAAAGTAATAATTTGATTGAAAATGAATTGATATTTTGCCAAAAAAAAGGCTACATACCTCATTATTCCAAATTGCTGCCGCAACATGATCCTTAAAACTCTTCAACAAAGAGCGGTCAATAGGACCGCTAGGGAAAGGAGCAGATGGGTCGTTTTCGGGCTCCACAACATTCCCACCAACAATACCGCTACTACTCCTAGTTACTTGTGGTTGGGATGTGGTGGTTTCTTCCATTGCGGCCCTGCGGGCCTCATCCCCGTCGGCACCACCCTGACTACTGCTCCCCACAGGGACATGAAATGCCTCATCCTTGACGTTATCCCTCACCGGTCTGCGTCCATGTACACCCTCAACAGCTTGCACTTTCGTCTTTCGATATGATGCAATATGTGCCTTCCTCTTACCACGAACATCACAAGAAGAAGGAGCAAGTGCGGAGCAGAACGAAACGAGTAGAGAAGAAACAAAGAAAGAAAGAGCGAGGAGCGAAGAGCAAGAGCGGTAGAGCGAGGAGCGAGCAGAAGCGCAGACAAGAGTAGAAAGAGCGGTAGCAGGAGCAGTAGGAGCTGCAGGAGCAGCAGGACCAGAAGGAGCAGCGACCACGACCGATGCTCGTTGTGCTCGTACTCGTGCTCGTTGTGCTCTCGTGGGCTCTCCATCGACATCCTCTCTGGAAACAATACATTTTCCTCGAGCCATATCTGATAGAGAAAGACATTGTAACCATATAATCTCTTGTGCAGCAAAAAAAAACCCCAAAAAATATATTTTCAACATTGAATCGGTATGGCATAACCGATAGCCAAACAAAAATGTCGGTATACCATAACCGAAACCTAAGGCAAATTTTCGGTATGACGAAACTGAGATCTATCACAAAGTATCGGTATTTATCCTCCGAGACTAAACCTACGCATAAGTAATATACGACCTTCGGTTTACTGGCACCGAAACAAAAACAAGAATCTCGGTTACTTGTGTCCGAAATGTAATGAAATTTTATATGGGCTAAGTGTCGTTTGGATACAAACGAGAAGTACTCATAAGTCTCGGTATGGTATTTCTGAGATTAATGACTATATCACGGTCCTGTGTGGCCGAGTATTACGGGTTTGCAAGAAAACCCAGATATTGAAGCATTTTCATAGACGAATACAAAGAAAACGAACCAAATGAACATAAAATCGAACAAAAACTCACACGTACCTTACTTTCCCTCTCGATTTCACAATGAACTCAAATCCGAACCTGTCCCTAGCCGCTGACCACTCCAACTGGGCGAAAAAACTTGTCCAACTTGAAAAAACCAGGAATATGTGGGAGTGAACGATGAAAAATATGAGATTTAGTTGATTTCGCCTCCAAATCCCGATGGCAATGAGAGCTTTTGTAGGAAATAAGGTTTTGAAAAAATGGAAACCAGTTCTAGGGTTTAAGGTATAGCCGAAATAGGTGGGGTGCCTCAGCCTTAGGGTTTAAGGGTATTTTTGTCCAATTTGGGGGTGCCCTGATAAATTCGATGGATGCCCTTGTAAATGGGGTGCCCTGAGTGTTGACTGGGGTGTACATAGCCGACCTCTTGTGAAAAAAAATTTGGGGTGTAAATTAAGTAAAAACTGATGCAAACAAAGTAAGAAATTTCAAAAATAGAATACAGGAAGCAAAATGTGAATGTGGGGTTGCCTATTTTTTTTTTTGAATAACTGAAGTAAACGAATAGGCGCTGCCTATTTTTTTTTTTTTTTAATCTACATAAAAGATGAAGCATGAACGGTAATTCAAAAAAAAAAAGAAGCACGAGGGAGGAATGCCCCCATGGCACCCGACCACGTCAATTTCGCGTACGAACGGAAATATGTCAACTTGTCTCCTCGAGACACGAATTTGGAAGATCATTGTTCCTCGATTGTGCGTTTACCGGATCTCTAGATAATTCAAAATTCGTCAAAAAGAAGACTCGTCCTGTCCGGAATGGATCTCAAGATAAATCCCACTTTTATCCGCTAATCTCACCGACAAAGCTTCTTAACAAAACCTGCAGCCGGGAGCAGCGGATACCATGGTATTGGTACTGAACTTGAAACATTCACAGCATAGAATCCAAACATTAACAAACAGAGAACAAAAGAGAGAGAGAACGGAAAACAGAGGAGAGAGCTTGGAGAGATTTCTGGTTTTGAATCTCTCTCGAAGTTTTTCTTCGATTCCGTGAATTCGATCGATCGATCGTACGAGTTTTGGAGACGAATTCATCGATTGAATCATTGCAATGGCTCGGCTACGGCCGAGAGAAGTTCCTCGGTTCACCAAGGCAGAGGTAATGCCGGATCTTCTCGGCCGTTCTTTGTTATTCGAAATTTGCAACCTTTTCTTGGCATTGCGGCGATGTGTTTTGTTTACTGTTCTGTGAGGTTTTGGTTCAAAAGTTGAGGTTTTGTTGGATATTTGTGTGGAGAAGAAATCTGGTTTTTTGAAACCCTAATTAGGTAAAAAGGATGCGTGGAAGAAAAACTGAAAACTCTTGTACAATCATGTGGATGATTCCTTTTGTTTCTTGTTTTAGGTCATTCTTTCAATCTTTGTTTTTATGGAAAATGATAATTTAATACACTTTGGCGCACACTTTATCTTTTAATCTATTTATGGCGTTTTGTTATATGTGGGGCCCACACCTATGGAGACAAGAAAGAGCTATAAATAGGCTAAAAGACAAAGTATCATTTTCCTTGTTTTATTGAGGAAATAAAGAATGATATATCCAACTACCGCTTATCAACAACCACATTGCGAATAAAATTGACACAAACAAACATTCAACTCTTTAGACAACAATCTAGACTTTTCTCAACCATTGTAGTGGAGAATCACTATTTGTGTACTCCATTAAAACCTCTCCCTCTTGTGGAAGTTGCGATCTCATTGAACAAGCCCTTGTATCATACGTATTGCCACTCAATCCCAAATTTGTTGGGTTCGACTACATGGATCAAAACTTTGCCACTGTACTTGATTTGGCGACATTGATGGTGTGCTTTCATAATCCTTTAATCTTTCCTAATTAATGCATCTCTAGTTATCTTAGGTCTACTCTTTTATTGCCAAATCTCTTCAGTTTCTATTGAGTTGTGTTTTTAATTTGGGATATTTCTTGGGCGTCTTTGGATTTGTCTTGACTGCCTCAACTGCCCTCCCCTAATTTTTGCATCGATTGGTGTTATTCCTACTTTTCTCTAAATCTATGTATTTCTCATTTCATTTTTACAAGTTTTACCTCACATCCAGCTAATTATCTTCATTTATGGTACACTCATTCTATGTACATGTTGTTTCTTTACTGCCCAACATTTGCACCATACCGAGCCAACTTTCTTAAAAGTCCTTCCTTAGACTCATTACTAGTTTGCAGCTTAGTTCATGTCTAGAGCCCTAATATTTGTGCTCTTCACATTCTCTATGATAAAATTTTTATTCAAACTTTACAGATTGTGTGATTTCGTTCTTGTTCTTAACCTAAATAGTTGCCTTTTCAAACTTTTTTTCATTTTGTTTATGTTTTCTCCTTTATTGAACATTTTTCAATCTCTTTTTCAAAAGAGCTTTTTTTTTTTTTTTTTTTTTTTTTTTTTTTTTCAGTCTCAACTTAATTAAGGTTCATCTTTAACTTCTTGTGCTCACTTGTAGCATCATTTGTGCGACGTGCCCACAACATTTTTGTATTCTGAAATTGAGTAATTATGTGATAAAGTGATTTTTGACTTCAAGTAGTTCAATCAAGCGGATGGATTCAAGTTGAATATTCTTCTTCAACTTTGTAGGCAACATTTTACGACAATGACATCATAGCATGAAATTCACAATTTCCCTTGCATGTACTTGTAATAGACCACGAAAGTGTCTTTTTTCACTTAGGCAAACAGGAACCATAAACCCTGCCTCGTATCTCCTTTGAGTTCAAATTAGCTTCTTATGAGATTGATGTCCACATGCTTCCATTTCATTTTTAGTGCTTACAACCAGAGCTTATTAAAGGGAAGCTACAACTTTCTTAACAAGTTAGTTATTCTTATTATTGAAGTCATATTGTGACTTGACTTTCACTTACATTGTGGTTTATATCACCAAGTTTTATAGATGGATAAGAGGTTTGATCTATTTGTTTATTGTACATGATTATTGATAACCTTGTGATCACTGACTGTACCTGAAACCGAACTGGTCCCCATGTCCCCCTAATCATTTGAGCATAAGACTATTTTTCTTCAACAGCATTGTCACAGGCTCTAACCTTTACACCATCCTGATTATGAGGCTCCATAAACTTCCAGTCAACTTTGCATGATCCATTGGCGATGCATAACCTTGCTATTTTGATTTTGGATTGTTAAGTTTGTGCAACTTTTCAATTTTGTTTCCATTAAAATATAGTCATCTTCAGGTGGCCATGACGAAAAACACAACAATTGGTAAAGACAAGTGTGACTTGTGCACTTACATTGGCCACAATTCTTATCCATTGCAATTTGCCAATTCCTACTTTGTTGTTGCCTTCCCACCGGTTCTTTTCCTTACCTTTAGAAAGCATTCTTTTACTTTATGTTTCTCCCTTTAGTTTGATTATCCTCCTCTCACAAGTTATCCCCTTCTTTCCCTTGGCACTAAATCGAGCACAATGGAAGAGTTTGATCCATGTAGCCAACCCCAATTAATTTGGGACTGAGGCTATGTTGTTGATGTTTAATTCTGAAAGGAAATTTTGTTTTTCTTTTCAAAATGGAAGAGTTTGGGGTGATATTATTTATAGCATATGACTTATCCGATTTCCAGTTTTCTTCTCTAATGAAATCATGATTCAGAAGGATATAAATGGATGGTTGTTGAGTAGAACGATAAGAAACTCCATCAAATCATCCCTCTCATTAAAACCTCTAATGCTATTGATCTATGTTGTTCAAGAAGTAGATGATGTTGTCAGCTAGTTTACAATGATACTAGCACTTTTTTTTTATATTATTTTTAGTTTTTGGGTTTTATTTTGTTCTTGTTCAGCCAAATTGGATAACCAAAACAGAACAGTAAGTATGAATCCGCCTAATTGATTTCATGAGGTGAACATTTCTACTTTTTAGTATCCATATTATTGATAGAATGAACCAAGATCAGTTGTTTGATGGGACTCACCATAACTTTGCATGTATTGACCTACAATACACGTCTTAAAACATGAAGTTGATGGAGAATTGTTGTTTGAGACAACCTGAATGATACACTTAGTACTCCACCATTAGAATTTCTGATAATTTGTTATCTAAAACCACTTAAGGCTCATCTTGAAGTTTTATTTGATGTTTTCTTTGTCTCGTTTACTACCTTATGAACATTTACTAGATATGGTGTTTTATTTTGGTTCTTGCTCTATCTTTTACAGTTTGTATTTTCGTGTTTACTATTGTTTTGACTATGCATAAAGTATCCTATCAATCAGTATTTCATTTTTTTAGATTCTAGAAATGGAGGAGACATTGCATGAACAAGGAGACAAATGTTTCAATCAGGATTTCTGTCTAAAACTTGCAAGAAAATTCAGGTATATCTAGTTCTAGACTTATTCAACTAATTTATGAGCCATTGTAACATAATAGTTCAATGTATCTCTGATTTTCTGAAATTGGCTAGTTATGAATGGGCAATAATTGCTTTCTTTTGGACTGGTCTACTTTTGCAGTCGTGCTGTGGGTCGTGCTGGAAAGCCTTCTGTACAATGGAAGCTAGTGTGTTTCTTTCATTTTGAACTTTTTTGTTGTCTGCGTTTTGAAATGCATTGTGTCATTCGTCTTCCTTCTTTTTCTTGTTACAGGTACTAGATTGGTTTGAAAAGAGGAAGAAGGCATGTGCTGCACCTCCTCTTTCTTTACCTGCTGTGCCAAAAGAATTAGTTGCTCCTGTTGATACTTCCGTTTTAAACAATGGTCTTCAAAATTCTACCGTTTTGCCCCAAGGTTTATTCTTTTTCCTGCAAAAAATTATTAAAATTCCCTTGATGCTCTCATGTCGTCTCCTTGCACATGAGTTGCATTCTTAGAAAGTATCACCGGTAACATGTCCAACTAAAGGCCCTGATATCTTCAAAAGAAGCTATAAGAGCGTATTGTGTTTTGAATACAAAATGATCTTTGAATAGGAGGGTTTTTTTTATTCTGAAAGATATTATACTTGTTTTGTCATGGTTTTATGGATGATAAATTTCCTTCATTTCAAAGTATCTTTTTTTTTTTTCGGTCGTGGAAAGTAAATTTTGAAAATTTTTATTATACGGCCAATATAGGGAGTGTGAAATGCTAATCTGATCCTGGAGATTGTGTAAATATATGTATTCTAAAACAAAATATTCAATCTTTATTTAGATGACTAATAAAAATTCCCAATTTCATATTTATTTCATTTCACTTGTTGGTCAAATCAAGTAGAGTGGATGAGTTTGATCCATATAGCAAACCCTAGTAATTTGGAATTTAGGTTTTGTTGTTGTTGACTTATTTTAATTTTTATGGAGTTAAGTATTGCAAGTTTTTACACATGATCCCTTAATGATTTTCATTGCAGAATTATAGTAGTTATAGTCTTGATATTGAACAAATAGTTTTCTATAGAAATGTTCGTAATTGTATTGTATTGCAGTTATTTTTTTATGAGTTATGTTCTCCAATTTCTTCTTTATGGAAGTATCTTGTTTTCCTAAATAAAAAAAGTGTCTTGTTTTCCATTCTACAAGAATTGGGGGATCATGTGGTATGATGAAGTTATTATGTGTGACTAAATATTTGAAAGATGAGAAATAAGGCAATAACATTAACATGTTAGGGGCATGACATCACAATGGATTTTGATGACATTTTTTATTTAATTATAGGGTAAAATACAAATTGTCCCCCGAGGTTTATCATAATATGCACTTTAGTGACTTTAATCCCCATGTTTTTAAAAATACACACTTTGTTCCCTATGGTTTACTCCTAGTTAATCATAAGCATCCTCGTGTTAGTGTCAAGTGAAGATATTATTATTGTATTACTTTTTGATGATGTGACATATTCGTTTTGCCAGCAATACCCTTGAGGTCGTACAAATTCTCCTTTTCCTTACCACTTAAGTCTCTCATCTTTATAAAAGATTATATTCACTTTAGTCCCCTTAACTATGTATTCGTATGTATATTTATTTGTGGGAAATTCTATAATGGAGTCCAAATATATACCCATGCCATGGGAACCACGTAAATGTGTTGTGCATTTAATGTTTCGTGCATGTATGACTCATAGATTAATGTGTTGGATTAAAATCCAATAGTTGTAAATGATGTTCCCATGACATGGGTATTTTTTATAGTTCCCATGGTAGTAGCACCCTTCATTTATTTGTATTGAAAATTATTCTTATATTTTAAATTAATAAAATCATAATTTGTGAGAAACAAATAATAATCAAAATGCAGATATATTTATCATTTAATAATACAACAAAAACATAGCCTCAATGCCAAATTAGTTGAGGTCGGCTACATGGATCAAACTCTTCCATTGTGCTCAATTTAATGCAATTGATGGTGTGATTTATAAATCATTTAAATCCCTCCTAATCAATGTGTCCCAGGTTAGCTTCGCTCTACCCCTACCTCATTAAATTTTTTAGTTTCTATTGAGTCGAGTTTTCTAGTGAGGACATTTGGAGGGCATCTTTGGAGGTGTACAAATCACTGCAACCGCCCTTCTATGATCTTTGTGTCACTTGGTGCTACAACTCCTACTTTTCTTTGAATATATGTATTTCTTATTCTATCTTTATGATTCTTACCACACATCTACAGAAGCCTCTTCATTTCCGTTACGTTTATTTTATGTATTTGTTATTTCTTTACCGCCTAACATTCACTTCCATAAAGCATAGCTAACTTGATTGCAGTCCTATAAAATTTTCTTTTTAACTTGGTAGGAGCATTACAATCACAGATCACAATCCACCTTGAATTCTATATGCAGTGTCATTCTCAATATTACCATCGTGTTTGTACAATTGATCTTATATATCTAATGTGGTTCACCTTGGGGACTTCTACTTTCCCTAATGTTACCTCTTCATTTTCTTGATGTCCAATATCTCCAAACTCACAATGCATGTATTCGATCTTCGTCCTACTCAACTTAAATACTTTAGATTCTAATGTATTCCTCCAAAGTTTTAATTTCCTATTAACTCTCTCTCTTGTTTCGTCCACTAGGACAATATCATATACAAATAACATATATCATGGTATATCCTCTTGAATATACTTAGTTCGTCCATCCATAAGTAAAGGAAAAAGATATGAGTTTAAAGCTGATTCTTGATGTAGTCCTATTGTAAAGAGAAATTCTTTTGTGGTTCCTCCAAATGTTTTTATACACGTTATTACTCCTTCGTACAAATCTCTAGGAATCTTATCATACGTTTTTTCTAAATCTACAAATATCATATGAAGATCCTTTTCTTTTCTCTATATTTTTCCATCAATCTTCTTACAAGGAGCAGTGGCTCAATGGTGAACCTTCCTGGCATGAAGCCTAATTAATTCTCTAATATTATTGTTTCTCTTCTTAGCCAATTCTCAATTAGCCTTTCCCAAAGTTCCATAGTATGACTCATAAGTTTAATTCCACGGTAGTTTGAACAACTTTGAATGTATCTTTTGTTTTTCAAGATTGGTACAAGGGTGCTTCTTCTTCAATTCATTAACATTCGTTTTGATCTTAAAATTTTGTTAAAAAGATTTGTTAATCTAGTCACTCAAGCATTTCTAAACCTCTTTTGGTATTTCATCTGGCCACATGCTTTTCTTGTTGGAGCTAGCTATTTTGACCCACATTGGGCAGCGAGTTAGGCACACCGACTGGGGGAGAACCGCACAATTTCCCTTGAGATGCGAGTCATGCTCGCATCGAACGACGCCCATAGGTCGGTGCGCCGAAATTGATGCCCATTATGGGTCTACCGATCATTTTTCTTTCCTATTTTTATCTTTTTCAATGCCTTTTTAATTATCATTTAACAATACATGTTTAGTGATGAGGCTTGACAACCATAATAGTAAAGGCATGTTGATTTTCACATTGAAATACATAAATATACAAAAACGTTTCTTGTCGATGCTTATACCAAAAAAGTAAAAAACCATTAATTAAATTCTCACATTGTGTTCCCGATTTACACCCTTTATAATTTTTCAAAATAATACACAAAATATTGTTAGTGTAGGTAGATCAACACCTAAAACCAATACTAATTAATAAGAATACGTTTAAATCCACACAAAAAGTTGATAACAAAAATTACGTTAAAAAAAGCTATGGCTTTTGTGTGTCTCTTTTGTAGTAGCATTTTAAAGGAAAATGATTTCCTGACATTCTTTTGGTGCTTACATTTGCTACACAATGGTGTAGAATCCTTTGGAATTCGTGCGACACACATTCCAATTTCCAATCAAATCTACACCATTGTGTAGCAAATGTATGTCTCCTAGAATGTTAGATTATCATCTTCCTTTATTCTTTCCACACTAACCCAATCATGATTTAAACAAAAGATTGTAGGAGGGGGACCAAAGTGCATATTTTTGAAAATATATGGACTAGATTGCGTATTATGGTAACCTCATGGATTATATGTAAAGCAATGTCTTAATTAGTCAGAATTTTTATTTTCTTCTTGCACCCATATCCTTGTCCATTTTATTCTGTCATTAGAATCTATTCCCTCTTTTTTTCTAACTTCATTATAGTTGATGTTGTATATTATATTGTTCTTGGCTTCATGCTCATCTATTTCTAATAAGGGAAGATTATCTACTGGTTCCGATGTGGCATTATCTTGTGAGAGGATTTTGTCACATCACCATCACTTTTTTTTTTGGCTAAAAAATCAAAAACTATAAATACACATCACTATCTCTACTTGTATATTGTTTTTGACTAAAAAAAATAATATAAATAATTTTTTTTTACTATCAACTATTTTCTTTGATATACTTTTCGACTAAAATTGGTTAAAAAAGAAAAAGATATAAACATCGAATATTTTTTAGCTATCATTTTCGAGCTTTTTTGCCATCCGCTTTTTTGAATTTCCTTTGGCTAAAATTAGTTATTTTTTTCGACATATTTTTCTTCGATTGAAAAACCTAAAAAATACAAATAGCAACTATTTTTAGCTTTTTTTTTCAATTTTCTTACCATTGGCTAGTTTTAAATATTTTTCCAAAGCTAAATCAACTATTTTTGATATTTTTATTTCGACTAAAAACCTAAAAATATTATAGTGGGTATTTTTTTTTTCAATTTTTTATGACTTAGAAATTTAAGTATATAATAGCAATTTTTTAGCATTGTGCTTGTTGATATATTAATTACAATTGCAACAAAATTAGGAAAACAATTACCACACAATATAATTAGTATTGTAATTGTTGTTGGAGATGTGTTGATTGGGATCACTGTTGTTAAACTCGTATGATTTGCGAGTCAAATCGTACGAGTTGACTTGCTCAGAATGAAAACCGAGTTGAGTTCTCACTCAACTCGGTTTTCTGAAAACTCAGTCGAGTTTTGTTGTGAATCGTTCGATTCGTTCGATTTGAATCGAATCGAACGATTCGCATGGGGGATGCTGGCCATGCCCAACAACCCCCAACATCAAAACTTCTTTTATCTCTTTTTCGTTTTTGTTTGTTTCAAATAGTCGATTTCGGTATTTGAGAAAGGGGGAGCGACTTTTGGGGCTCAAAACACAAAAAATAGGACAAAAGATGAGTTGTAGAAGAGGCGGAGAGAGAGAGCAAGACAGATCTGATGAGTTCACTTGCGAAGAGAGAGAGAGAGAGAGAGAGAGAGAGAGAGAGAGAGAGAGAGAGAGAGAGAGAGAGAGAGAGAGTGAGAGAGACCTGATAAGATGAGTTGCTAGCTTCATTGCAGAGAGACGAGAGAGAAGATATCATTGAAGAGAGAGAAGATACTTATCTCTTCATTGTGGAGAAGAGAGAAGATAAATTTTATCATTATCTCCACTATGTGGGCCCACCACATGTGCCCTTTTTACCATTTTACATAGAAATGCCACAAACTGTCATAAATAAATGCATATTATGTATTTATACATATATTTAAAGTATTTAGAAATATTTTTAAAAAGTCAAAAAAAATCGTCCGATTTACGATACGATTTACGATTCGATTCGAAACTCAACCATACCGATTTTGTGATTCGATTCCGATTTGACAACTTTGATCGAGATAAAGCCCCATATCGATTAAATAAAATTTCATAATGAAGTAAACAAGTATGGATCTCTCCTTTTAGTACCAAGGCCTTTTGATTTAACACCCCACACTTATGAGTTGAAAGTGGTTTAGTTGGGGACAATATTGGTATTGGCGGAGATCCACATACTTGAGTTTGTGTGTGGGCCCAACATTAAAAATTAGTAGTTGTAACTCAATTATGATTATAACATAATTAGCCTAATTAGGTTTAGATAAAAATATAATTTAGGATTTTAACACGATTAGGGTTGCTGAAAAATATGCAATTCTCTCTTAATTTGTGTACCAGAAGGTTGGTCAAGACCATGTTTCACTCACTTGTAAATAGAAAACGAGACAAATGCATGATGATTTCTTTGCAAAAATCAATAGAAAGTGATATTGATCTGGCGATTGATACATACTTATCAAAGATGCTAAATGAGAGCAATATTCCTGCCAAATCATCAAAAATGGTTAGAGACCGATGTAAAATTCATTTGAATTACAAATTGCATTTATATATTAGAAGCAAAGTTGTCAAATCGGAATCGAATCACAAAATCGGTAAGGTTGAGTTTCGAATCGAATCGTAAATCGGACGATTTTTTTCAAATTTTTCAAAATATTTCTAAATACTTTAAATATATGTATAAATATATGCATTTATTTATGATAGTTTGTGGCATTTCTATGTAAAATGGTAAAAAGGGCACATGTGGTGGGCCCACATAGTGGAGATAATGATAAAATTTATCTTCTCTCTTCTCTGCAATGAAGAGATAAGTATTTTCTCTCTCTTCAATGATATCTTCTCTCTCGTCTCTCTGCAATGAAGCTAGCAACTCATCTTATCAGGTCACTCTTTCTCTCTCTCTCTCTCTCCTCTTCTGCAAGTGAACTCATCAGATCTGTCTTGCTCTCTCTCTCCGCCTCTTCTACACATCATCTTTTGTCCTATTTTTTTGTGTTTTGAGCCCCAAAAGTCGCCCCCCTTTCTCAAATACCGAAATCGACTACTTGAAACAAACAAAAACGAAAAAGAGATAAAAGAAGTTTCGATTTTGGGGGTTGCTGGACATGGCCAGCATCCCCCATGCGAATCGTTCGATTCGATTCAAATCGGACGAATCGAACGATTCACACAAAACTCGATCGAGTGTTCAGAAAACCGAGTTGAGTGAGAACTTAACTCGGTTTTCATTCTGAGCGAGTCAACTCGTACGATTTGACTCGCAAATTGTACGAGTTTAAGAACAGTGATTAGAAGTAGCAAACATTATGTTGTGCGACAATATAACATACTGACAAGATTTAAAGTAGTGGGTCTAATTATGGGTGATTTTGATCTTGAAAATTTTTGTCGTTATATTATTGTTGAACACTTGACGAGTGGGTTACAAAAAATTCCATCCAAGGTTCATCCACTCTTTTACCCAATACTGTTGTCCATGCGAGAAATCAGTAAAAAATCTATTGATTTAGACTTCAACAAAAACTAAATGAACCTCTAAGTCTTTTGCAATTAGGCATACTTCTTTAACTATTTGTTGTTGATTGTTGTATGAGTATTGAAGAAAATAAGTTTCGCTAGATTAGGAACAAAAAAAAAAGAATTTGAGGACATATCCTTATAGTTGCTTGATGAATGTTTTATCGCAGTGATTCTAATTGTATAAAGATGGGCTGGCTACCTTGATCTACTTATCACCTTTACTTGCAACCCGTGCTAGTTAGAAATAAATTATATATTGTAGATGCTTAAACAAAATGATAGTGAAAATAGAGTTGAAATAATATACGGAGTATTTAAGATAAAATTGCATGAACTGACTCACAACCTTAAGTGCAAGAAAACTTTCGGTGAACCAATTGTAGTTAAGTGAGCTATTCTTCCTTACAACTTATCAACTATTTTGATATAATCAAACTCTTCCTACAAATATATTTCTCCTCTCATTTTCTATCGATTGCATCTAAGTAGTACCTTCATTCCATATAAAAATGTATGTTCGCAAGTTTATTTCCTTTTGCATATTGTCTATATTTCATTTCCCTTTAAATTTCTATGCGTGTCATATATTTTCTTATTAAAAATGATTACTAGTTTTGTTTTTGTTAAGTTTATAATAATATCATGTCCTATCTCTATATGGTAATAAATAGGAGATATATTAGAAAATAACCATTAAAAATGCATATTTGCAAACTAATCTTATTGTGAATTATAATGCTTATATGATTAAATTTCAAAAGCGAGATCTCCTAGATACACATACTTGAACAAATATTTGATAGATCTTGAATAATTGCTAGACTCAATATTGATATGAGTATCAAACTTTATCATTAAATGTTTGTTATACAAGACCACATATTGATTGTCTATTGATGTCTCTTGTTTCTTAAAATTGGACGGAGTGTTCATTTTTCTATACACTAGGAATCATCCGCATCTAATGTCATGTGTTCATTGATTTTTATGGGAAATTGTTTTGTACATCTACCATTTGACATGCATGGTGAGTTCATGTTTGATATACCACCGCATGGAATGTTAAACATGAATTTCTCTTAACAACATTGTAACCTTCTGGATCAACATTAAAATCTGGGATTTCGACACGTATCTTGTTGTTTATTCATTCAAGGGGAAACAAATCAAACTTCTGAAAAATATATTGATAAAATCTTAAGTGTCAAAATCCCAAATCCTTATGTTTATCTAGAAGGTTATGATACTGTTAAGAAATTCATGGTCTACGATCCATGCAATATATCAAACATGAATTCTAATGAATTTTAAGTGGTAGATGTATGAAACATTTTTTTTAAAAAAACTCAATAAGCTTATGACATTAGATGCAGATGGATTCCAGTGTATAGAAAGAGAAACACTCTATTCAATATTGAGAAACAAAAGACGCCATTAGACGATCGGTTTGTAGTCCCGCATTATAGGGGTTTAGTGGTAAAGTTTGATGTTTATATTAATATTGAATCTAGCAATAATTCAAGATCTATTAGATATTTGTTCAAGTATATGCATCTGGGAGACCTGGGTTTTGAAATTCAATCATATAAAACACTACAATTTGCAATAAGATTAGTTTACACATATTTATTTGTAATGGTTAATTTCCCAACATATATTGTATTTATTACCATACAGAGATATGATATGGTTATAAATTTAACAAAAACAAAAGTAGAAATAATGTTTAATAAGGATGATACACATAGATTTTAAAGGGAAAAGAAAATACAAGCAATATATGAAAGGAACTAAACTTCCAAACGGTTATTTTTTGTATGGAATGAAGATAATACTTAGATCCAAGCGATGGAAAATGAGAGAGGATGAGTATCTTTACCGGAGGAGTTTGATGATATGTCAATATTATTTGTTGATAAGTTGTAAGGAAGAATAATGCATTTACATGCAATTGGTTCACCAAAAATCTTCTTGCGCTTAAGGTCATGCATCAGTTCATGCATTTTTATCTCAAATAATTTTGGATATTATTTCAACTCTATTTTCATCATCCTTTTGTTGAATCATTTGTAACATATAATTTAATTCTGGCTAGCGTGGGTTGCAACCCATCTACATATTGCCATAGTGTCTTGATAATTCTCAACGCTATACCTTGGGCTACCTGTACGTGATGAAAATAGTTAATAAATTTACCCGCATGCTGACAATCAGATTCACCACAATGAACAACAATCATTAAGCCACCATGAAGAGCTGCCCTCAAATTCTTTTGAGGCCCTCAAATTCTTTTGATTGTTCATAATCTATCGAAACTTTTCTTCTATAGCCATATAACAATCAAGAATAAATTGTTGAAGAATTCTGCTTAGTTGCGAAATAGTTGGAGATTCCTTTAGTCTTTGTTGAAGTTTAAAGCAGTAGAATTTTTGCATGGACAACATTTTATGAATGCGAGGGGTGTTTGAGATATTTCTTAAAGAGAAGCTTATTCTATATCTGTCCTCACAATAAGGAAACAATAATGGGTACGTGAGTGGCATGAAACTTGGATGGAGATTAGTGATTCTTTGCAACTCATCTGTCTTGTGTTCAATAATAATATTTTGACTAGCATTTTCAGGGTCAAAATCACTCACTATTATACTTGCTACCTCATATGGTATTGGTGTGTTATATTGTCACCCATCATAATCTCTGTTACTTCTAATGTGTCAATGTCATTGGCAATTTGGTTGAGTTTTATATTAATCCCTGACTCCCTTGAACGATTTGGCCAGAATATTGTTCTCATCTAGCATCTTTGACTAGGATGTAACAATTGTCGGACCAATATCACTTACTATTGATTGTTGCAAAGAAACCATCTTTGTCTCGTTTTTTGTATCATATATATATATAAGTGAAACATGGTATTGAGTCTAAACACTTAAGGCCCTTTCACGTTATGCGCCTTTAATTTTATCCTCTCTTTTATTTTCTTTTTCTCATAATGTATGAGCACAATCAATTTTGTCCTTCCCTTTATTTTCTCTTTCTTATTTTAGTGTCCTAATGTGTTAAACCATAATGGAAGATTTATATTATCCGTATACTCTTCCAAGACCCGCTGCTAAAAGCATAAAGTTATTAGGTACAATCATTCAAGATGTTTTATATCAGTTTCCATTTGTAATTAGAATGTGTTGACTAATTCATTTTAAGATTTCCTCTGATTGAGATAGACTCGTTTTTAGTGTGTTCTACAATATTGTTTAACTCATTGGACACTCTAGGGTTATCTTTACCATTATTATATTGTGTATACTTCTTATCTAATTGGGTTTTACCTCTAGCTTGTGTGTGTTTTGCATTGTTCTCTACGATGAGGAATTGTGTAAAATCAAAGAACCTGATAGGACAAGAAGACCTGCAAGGCTGCAACCAAATAGGCTCATTCATTGTCAATTTAGAAGTTACAATCTTCTATTCACTTAGATATTGCACGCCTCGACACTTGTGCTCGACTTGCTAGAACAGTCTAGATTGAGACACATTGATTAGGAATGTTTCGGCACCTTTGCAATTTCCCTAAATCGATCATTAAACTCATAACGATTGTATTCCTAGCACAAAGACAAAGGATGGCAAAAGACAACAACCTTTCAAACATTGCTTATCCTATTAAAATGTCTCATAATGCTCCAAATAGGACTCACGACTATGAGAAATCTTGGCCTAATTGAAAGATGTATCAAACCAAAGCTTCCAAGCCTTTTTTGAATGGACACAATGCATAAATATATATATATATATATATATATATATATATATATATATATATATATATATAGATGTTATTTTTTTCAAATCCTTTCTCATAATACTTGAATGTGTTTTTGATCGAATAGTTTTCTATCTTAGAGGAAATGAACGTTAAGCTACCCAACCTTTTTTATATTGGCGCTATGCTTGAATGTATGATCAAAAGTTACCATCATAAAGGAAATGATATAGCAATGGGATTCTTGGAATGGTGGAAGGCTTTGCCCCCAAACCTCTATCTTGTCTTGTGAAGTAAAATCTCCTCTCTAACACATTCCACATTTTTGGTTTCATCACCATACCGATTGTTACATGAGTGAATGCCCAATAGTGATTACTTTTAAGTTTTTTTTTTTTATTGTTCCTTGTAGCGTTTCTGAATATGACATGTTATTTGAATTTAGGTGACAAGCTACTTGATCTGTCAGACTTGGAATTTGAAGCCAGATCATCAAAAGATGGTGCATGGTAAGTGTGCCTTGAGCGAGCAAACTAAAAGCTGCTCTGTGAAATTTTGTTGCAGTCATTTTAGATATGGACCTTCTACTTATTTGCAGCAAATCTTAGTGTTGTGGACATATTAGGTGCTCTTTGTATCTGGTTACTTCCATTCTAACAGGCTATTTAGAATGGTCAAAAGCCTTCACAATCTCTTCTTAGTTGAGATGTGATCAGGAGTTCAACCATGGTAGAAATGCCTTTAAGTATGGATTGAAAGCCTTGCATGAATTTTATTACTTTTTATCAAATGACAGAGACTTTGTCCCTCCTGACTGAAGAAGACTCTAGGGGTTTTGTAAGTCAAATTGACACATTTTTGAATTCTTAGACGAACAAACCATGTTCTATCATGCAACAATAGAAACCATGAGTAATTGGTGACAACAAAGCTATGTTCCGAATGAATTTTAACTGAATGAATCCCACTTCACTATTTCTCTTTTCCAAGTGATTCAAATTCTCTCTCAAACTCCCTTTTTTTGAAAACCTCCTTAGACCTCTTGTCAATTTAATATCCAACTTATGGAGATAAAATTGAATTGATGTGATCAATGTCATTAGATAACTTCAGTCGACCCGGAGATCGAGACTATTAGATTGAACTATAAAGGTGACATTTAGGGATGTAGATGGGGCGGGGAATCCCCATTCCCAATTGGGATCCACCTTGATGGGGCGACGATTCCCTGCCAATTAGCCTCCACGGAGTGGGGACAGTATCATGCTTCCACATCCCATGGAGACTCCCCGCTTCGCCTTGTGAGGATTCCCCGCGGGGATCCCAGATTTTCTATGTGGAAATTGCATCAAATAAAATCATCTTATATTTCCCCTTTTGTATGGTGAATGCTTTACGTAAAATTTGAAAACCGACTTAGAGTTGCTAAGAGTTTTTAATGATTTTAATTTTGTATCTATAATGTATTTGATCTTTTTTTTTTAGATATTATGTGAAAAAGTGATGGGGTGAGGAATCCCCGTAGAGGTGGGGATCTTCATTGGGTGGGCAATGAGGGTCAAAATCTCCCTAGCGAGGAATCCCCACCCCGCCATAAGTGGGGAGGGGGATTGCATTCCCTACCCCAAACCCGCCCCACCTGCATCCCTAGTGATATTCATGCCTTATGTTTGATCATCGGATATCGCGTGACAAAAGGATGTGTTATACAATATCTATTAGGTTGTATCGATTTTATTGACTTTCGTGCAACTTGGGTATTCATAATGTCTTGCTAGAAATTGCTTATGACTTGTGTATTGAAAGAGTTTCTGTTCACTATCAATGTTGTATGAACCTATTGGATTGCACACAAAGAATGAATTTGCGCATTTTATATTGTCAAGGTTGATGAAATTTATGTGATAAAATTCATTTTGAAGTTTCTCACTAAGGGCCTATTTGCTTGGAGTGTTGGTTGTGATGGGTTGGGCAGCTTTTGTAAGTTAAGTCATGAGTTACTAATTGATTTTTCATCTCTTGTTTGCTTGGCAGACTAAAAAAGGTAGTACTTGTTAAAATTTTCAAATCAATGAACATTTCTACGCTTGTCTCTTCCAAGAAAAACCCTCTCCTTCAAGCCCTAATTACAAAAAGAAATTTTACAACAAAAAATTTGTAGGAAGGAGAGGCAGGAAATAGGTGAAGAAGATGATGGAGTAGTTCAGTGCGAGGTCAAAATGCAAAGATTTTCTCTCCATCACTTTTTGTTTGTGTCGTTGTTTGATTAATTGATGAAGAAATCATCAATCAATTATGATTGATAAAAGAAACCTCAAACCTAACAAATCAAAATCAAATTCGCGCTGTTGATTGCATCAATGATCAATTAGGATGTGTTGTTTTTTATTTTAATGATGGATGAGGATGTGTGAGGTCTTCTGTGCGGACGGACGACGATGTCTTCTCTGCAGACACAAACAATGAGGTCTTCTCTGCGTGCTTTCTTCCTTCGTGCGATTTATAGCGAGGGTATATCCGTATGTTTGACTTTTCAAATTGGCAAGTAGTAAGTCTTATGTAAAGACAGGGGGGACTTGTCTTTCAAGAAGTCTAATTCTACGGGCTTTAGTATGCCCGAGTCATATCTTAGACTCCAACCAAACACCAATCTTATGGTTAAGCCTGGGTGTAGCTAAGTTAACGCGCCAAGCAAACGGGCCCTAAGTCTTATGTAAAGTCGGGGGACTTGTCTTTAAATAAGCCCAATTCTATAGGCTTTGGTATGCCCCGAGTCGTATCTAAGACTCCAACCAAACACCAATCTTATAGTTAAGCCTGGGTGTAGCTAAGCTAACACTCCAAGCAAATGGGCCCTAAGTGTCCTAATTCGACTAGAATACTAAGTTCCCCTAGAATTCTAGTGTGGCTAGAATCTTATCTTTTGGTAAATCCTATTTCAAGTAGGACTCCAATTTGAATTATAGTGTGAGTTTAATTCTTATTTGAGTTTTAAATTAATTACAATTCTTGTTAGATTAGTAGTTGTAGATATCTATGACTCTGTACTTTTAGAAGTTGGACCTTATTTAAGACTCTATTTGGAGAGTGACTAAGAAATGAAGTTCTTATGCAACTCGACATTTTGTATTATAAATAGAGCATTAGAGTTGTGTATGTGTTTTTTAGAGAATTTTGTGAGAACTCTAGTTCTAGATTTCTCAGCGCTAGCACTCCGGAATGTGGTCGTTTGTTCGTGTGTGGATACCGATAGAGGACATTTGTTCTATGGAGCAATGTATCTTTTTTTTTTTCCAATAACGGCAAACATGGAGTTTAACGATCATAAGGTATGATTTCTCTTTTGATTATTTAGTTTTATGGAACTTGTTGAATCCTAGTTCGGGAATGTTCGAAAGGGTTTCAAAATATTCCCCTGTAATTGACCCCCAAAACCCTACAGTGCTATTAGAGCTTTTGGTTCCATTCGATTAAACTGATAAAGTTATTAACCGTGGTAGAATGGTTCTATCCGCATGTTTATCTTTGATCAAGTGTAAGTGGTTTAAATTTATCAAAGATTAACACTCGAATTGAACCATTCTACTATAGTTAATAATTTTAATTGTTTAATGGAATCGAACCAAAAGCTCTAATACCATTGTAGGGTTTCGAGGATTAATTGCAGCGGAAGGTTTCGAAACCTTTTCGACCATCCTCGAACTAGGATCTAACAAGTTCCATTAAACTGAATAATCAAAGGAGAAATCATACCTTGTGATCATAAAAACCATGTCTGCCATTATTGGTGAAGATCGAGACATGGCTCCATAGAACGAATGTCCTCTATCGGTATCCACACACAAACAGACAATCACAATCCGGAGTGCTAGTACCGAAAAATCTAAAACTAGAGTTCTCACAAAATTCTCTAAAATCACACACACAACTACAACCCCAATGCTCTATTTATAGTACAAAAGATCGAGTTGGAAAAGAAATCCATCTCTTAGTCACTCTCCAAATAGAGTCTTAGATAAAGTCCAACTTCTAAAAGGATAGAGTCAGCCATTCTACAACTACTGATCCAACAAGAGTTGTAATTAATCTAAAACTCAAATAAGAATTAAAGTCATACTATAATTCAAATTAGAGATCTACTCAAAATAAAATTACCAAAAGATAAAATTCTAGTCACACTAGAATTTTAGGAGAACTTAGTATCCTAGTTGAACTAGGACGCATAATGAGAAACTTCAAAATGAATTGATACAACCTAATACATGGTGTATAGCATATTCTTTTGTCATGTAATACACTTTGATCAAACAAACATAAGGCCTGGAATGTCACCCTTGTAGTTCAATCCGCAAGTCTCGATCTCAAGGTAGACTGAAGTAGTCTAATGACATTGATCACATCAATTTAATAAACATGGTCATTTATCAGTCTAACATATCCATATAGGGTAATACTATTTTATTTGAGTATTGAATATCCAACTTAACAAACAACAAAGCCTCAATTCCAAAATTGAATATCCAACTTATGGAGATAAAATTTCTCTTGATAAAAGTTTTTTCTACAAGTTATTGTAAAGTTTCTGCTACACGTTGGTTTCTCTTAGAATCTGTTAAACACCCTTTCTTGCCTTTAGTATTCATTTTTATAGATTTCGATGCAAGCCTATCAACATCTAAAATTTACAAATGGTTTTTTTTAACTCCTCAGTTCTCGTTTTCAACTGCCGTCATTTGCTTACAATTTACAGTCATTGCATTTAAGTGATATATCATTTTCAATTTAAGATACTACAAAGTGTTAAAAAAGAGGCCGTGGATCTAGAATCAAGCTTAGGCATTTTAATTTCACTGAAGAATGAAAGACTGCTCCTTTAGATAAAAATGAATCTTATTACTTTGATATTGTCGCATCAGAATCATGGATTATATTTGCATGATTCTTTGCGTGACTAGAATTACAAGTGTGTTGCTTATACTTGATTATTTCGGTCTTCTGATAGAAGCTGTGACTGTGTCTAGATAATTTCGTGTTTCCTACAAATATTGAAGTTCATAACCTTTTGTTAAGTGGAGTTTTATTTCTCTTGGAAAGTTTGTTTGGTTCTCTAGATTCCATTTGTCCATTTTCCCTCTCTTCTCTAGTTATCTTTGGCCTCGTTTGGTTCATTTTACTAACTTCTAGGGAAGTTTTCTTCCAAGGAAGTTTAACTTCCTGTCACTAAGGAAGTTGCACTTTCATGTTTGGTTCAACTTTGAACTTCCTGGGAAGTTCCACATTTAAAAACAGTAAAAAATAATGTAATTGACATAAATGCCTTTTACAATGTTTTTGAGGGAGAAAAGCGAGGAGAAAAAGCATTAAATGAGGGTAATCGTGTACATTCCCCCTCAGGAAGATAATTCATCCCCCCCCCCCCCCAGTGAGTTATCTTCTCCTTTGTGAGGAAGTTGGGGGCTCAAACTTCCAGGGAAGTTTGTGAAAATATCCAACCAAATAATGTGAGTTGGAATTTCCCTAGAAGTTATCTTATTTCCTTCAACTTCCCCCCCCCCCCCCCCCCAACCAAACGAGGCGTTTGACTTCGTTATGATGCTGGTAGCTCTATTCTATGTCAATTTCGAAAAATCTGATATTACCCTTGTTGAATTGCTTGTTTTTCATTCTATTCGGTAAAATTTAAAGTTTTACAACAATTAGCATGTTGAAACTATGGTTGTGGAGAGTTAGTTAATCAAGTTAATGAGAAGGCACTGTCGAGCAGCCAACAGATTCTGGATAAAATTCATTAATTTTGGACTTGATTATTTATAGGGATGCTGGTGGGGTGGGGAATCGGGGATTCGCTTCGATGGGGCGGAGATTCCCTACCAACTATCCCCCACGGGGCGGTGGATGGGGAGATTTCACCTCCACCATGCAGGGCGGGGTGGGGACGGTGTTACTCGTCACCCCGTGGGGATTCCCCGCCCCGTATTAATATATGAATTCCCTACGGGGATAATGTAACTAAGTTTATCAACTCTAAACAAATACAACTAAGTTTATCAAGAAAAAACTAATATAATTTGAATTTTATATATAATAATGTAAGTATATTATTTAAAGTATTTGTATGGATTCAAAAGCTTTGAAAAAACAACTTAGAGTCGTGAAAAAAGAGATTTTAATTATTAAATTTTGTATCTATAATTTATTTAATCTTTTTTTAGATATTATATTAAAAAATAGTGGGGGTGGGGTGGGGATCCCCGCTGGGTAGGGAATGGGGGTCAAAAACTTCCCGGTGGGGAATTTTAAGCGGGGAATCCCCGTCCCGTCAAAAGTGGGGATGGGGGTGGGGAATGCATTCCCCACCCCAGGTGCATCCCTAATTATGTAAAAGCATCATGATAAACTTGATAAAAATGGTGCAGTTTTTGAAGTGATGGAAAATAGAAAATAAATTATGCTAAAAACCTATCCTTTAAATTTAATTTCGTTTTCAGTTCTGCAATTTATGCTTCATTCCCTATCTCGTTTTGGCTATAGGAAGCAAAAACAAAATATTTCCCTATGATAAAATGGCTATGGTTCTAAGCTTTGAAGAGTAAAACTGTTTAAGCTTACCGCATGTTCCAAGAACCCAAAAATGCTTTTCAAACTAGATTAAGAAACTCAAGATAAAATTCTCTCTGAAAGAACCCCTATTTTATGTTGTTGCTTTTATATTTTTAGTTTTAAGGACACTTTCAAACTTTTTTCACTCTCTTGCAGGTATGATGTTGCTTTTTTTCTCACCCACAGGATTCTTAAGTCAGGTGAACCTGTAAGAGTCCTATCTAGATTTTTTTTGTTCTATTGGTCAAACTGGTCTTTGTGGTACTTTTTTTTGTTTGACGCTAAATGTATTTGATTTTATTTCTTCTTTAGCACTAAAAGTTCTCTATTTTACTCTGTGACAAACATGTTAGCCTTGCTCTATTAGCCATCCTACACAAACATAGATGAATCCTGCATTTTTTATAGACTTGTAACAACTTGGGGTGGGGGTGGCTGGAAGTTTTTATGCATGTTTTGGTTGATAAGCTGAATCTTCAAGTTTGAAGATCAGACTAAGAATTAATAATTTCAGCCTTGAGCCAACTCTAAGTTTGTTCTGTGTCTCAATCGTTTGCATGCAATTGTTAGATTCATTTCGCTCTAGTGCCGAAGAGTCTTCCTGTCAATTTTTGGGGTTCTGGAAAATATGTTCTGGATCACCTTGGATTGCTTGTAAGGTTGAGTCTTATGATTGTTTTGAAAATATTTAAGCGTTCTCAATTTAAGTGTTTTTTTTTAAGTGGAAACAAAACCAGAAACCTTGTATGAAAATGAAGGGTACAGCTAGAAGTCCTCCAAATGGTATACACTACCCATCAAATCTCATCATCATAGCCAACCACACTTCCATTTAGATAATGAATAAACCTAGCTTAACTTGCTTGAGGATGTTGAAGACGACAATCAAAAGCATCATGTAGCAACAGTGTCTTCCTTTATCTGTTCTCAAACAACCAAAAGCTGTGCACTTCCTTATCGTTGTCCAACATCAATTCAAACAGGAGGATATATAACCTGAGTCGTAAAGCATCAATTGAATTTCAAGTTTTGGTTGATTGATCCATCCGAATAGAACAGCCTTGATCTTTTCTATCTGCGCCTACGCTATGACTAAGTGAAAATCTTCTGATATCCAATGGTAAATTAACAAATAAATATCTATGTACAGGATGTTATTTTCCATATTTATGGTGAATTTCTTGGTTAGATTTTATCTAAAATCTGTGGTTACACTTGCACCTCAAAAACTCATATCAAAAGTAGGCACACATTCATATGTTTTATAGGTGAATTTCTTGTACAAGTAAGTGCCTTGTAAAACTGGTTCATTGCATTATCTTCCTGGAATTGTTTCTTGAAGTTCTGATTCCTCTGGAGTGGTTATGTTGGTGACATGGTGTGTGTTTTCTGAATGTTGAAGTAAGATTTACGCCAATGGTTGGTTGCTTGGAGTTAAAAAAATAAGATGATGAAAGAACAACTAATCACCAAATGCTCAACTTACATTTCACTTGTATTAGTTAGAGAATGCTTCTTCTTTTCACTTGAATACAGTGCTTTGGTCGGGTCAAATGTTTGCATTTCCTGAACAAATTTCATTTTCTTAAAGGAAGCACTCGTTAGATTTGTTGGATTTGGTGCCGAGGAGGATGAGTGGGTGAATGTGAAAATGTCCATTCGTGAACGTTCTATTCCACTTGAGCCTTCAGAATGTGAATGTGTCAAGGTTGGGGATATTGTCCTATGCTACCAGGTACTTCCTAATTTTTTGGAATGAAGTCTGTAGCTAGCACATGCTCTCAGCTCAAGTACAAAATCCTTGCTTCTCTAATTATTGATCTTGGTTGAGCTTTCAGGAGAGCACAGCTCAAGCAATCTACTTTGATGCCCGTGTTGAAAATATCGAACGGAAACTGCATGACATTAGGGGCTGCAGGTGCCACTTCATGGTTCGTTATGTTCATGATAACACCGAGGTATGTAATTTCTCCGTGTGGAATGAATGCAATCCAAGAAAAAGAGAACTCTGGAAGATATTCATTGTTGGGTAATTTGATAATATCATATTTTTTGGTCCTTGATTGCACAATTTTTCAAAGCATGCTTGTAATAATCTTCTTTTTTTTTTTCTATTTTTTTTTTGGGGACAAGATATTAAATATTGAAGGAGAGCAGGGCTGACTAATTCTTTGTTCATGTTTCTTTTTCTTCTTGCCAGGAAACAGTTCGTTTGAGGAGGCTATGCAGGCGTCCATCATATTAGAGAACCTTTAAAATATTCATGGAGTTGCGTCAATTTTCTATTCTCTGGCGTTTCACAGCAAAATGTAACAGTATAGAAAAGGGGTGTGGAAGTGTGGCTGTCTATAACCATGAGACTACATTTCCAGCAGCTCTCTACGAGGCACTTTGTCTTCGAAAATCTACAAGCAAGGAAGTTACAGGAGTTCTCATTGCAAGCCATGGGCACTTTTGCCAGCGAATTCTTCACTTTTTATGGTGATCAGTTGATAGTTCTATTTCTGTTTCTTTGCTTACTACATTTCCATGGGTACTAATGTACACCTTTAATTTACTGTAGTGAAGAGTTTAGGAATCCATTTTTTTTTTTTACGAGGGTATAAACATTTAAAAACGATTTCAGAAGTCTTAGACTCATTCTGCATATTATGTGAACGGGGTGTTGCACATATGGGATTCTTGGGCAACGATGTTCTTAACCTAAGAATTTAAAAAAAAAAAAATTATAGTTCTCAGTTAGTGTTTTTCTTTTTGGCCTTAACTGAGTTCTCAGTTAATATCATTACATACTTTTTTTTAACAATACAATTTATGCAACAATCACAACAATTCCTCTGGAAAGCTACACATCAAATCTCAGTTAATCACAATTTGAATCATACTTATTTTTTTTCTACATTGCCAATGCTATGCCATGCTCTACATCTCTCTCTCTCTCTCTCACTACCAAGAGTCTCTAAAAATCTCATCTCTGCTGCTAAAAATTCTACTGTTCTGTATATGTTATCTGCTTGTGGATGAGACTTCCTACTTCTTCAGCTCCTTGTCTCTCATACCTTGCCTTACCCTTTCAGCCTTGTTCCTCTAGCCTCTCTCGGCGTAAAGGTTAGACATTACCACATGCGATCCTGACTCCATAAGTTCCAACTTCATCAATGCCTCTACTGCTCTCCTCCCCTTCTCCACATTACCATTGAGTTGAACACTCTGAGCCCTGTGCGACCATTCCCTTGAGACAGCACGCCGTCTGCTTCCATCTTCTCAAACAAATCTATAACTGATTTAAAACAATGATGTCTAGCAAAACTGATATTATTGACGTTGAAGCAACTAAGGTTTTCTTAAGTATCCTCGAATATTTTCCGAGAGTCCTCGATGCTACCACGCTTTGCATACGTGTCTACGAGGGCTCCTGTCACAACCAAGTTGGTTTCAAGTCCAAGCTTGATTATGCAAGAATGGTACCGTTGGACATGACTCAATGGAACGGTTTTTGTAGCTCCTGTTACACGCAAAACACTGGAGAATCTGTATTCTTTAGGTTCGGTCTCCTCTGAATTCATTAAGCTGGGTTTTCAGTATGGTGGTCTGAAAAGCTTGTAAAGCTTTTTGGAACATATTGTTTTTAACATAGCCTGATATCGAAGCATTGCATAATATAAGCTCTTTGAAATTGAGCTCACTGAAGACCATCATATAGCCTATAACTAAAGAAAATTAGTTTTTTACATCTTAAATGTTGTTATACTAAACGTTGTTAAAACTTATTTTAAATTATCGAAGTTGTTCAAAATTGTAGAATATTCAATTAATATTTAATAATATTTTTTTTTTATAAAAAATAATGACTTATAAAGTTAACAAATCATTACTTATGATTTTTGCAATTAATGATTACTTATAATATATTAGTTATAATATAATAGTGTTTTTTTCTTCAAAAAAAAAACAAAATAGTATTTTAAAAAGGGAAATGCTATGGTGACTCACTACAGACACTCTATGAGCAAGCATCTTGTTTTTTTTATTTTTTTAACAATTTTGTAGTCGTAGTGAGTGTCCATAGTGTACCTTAGCATTATCCTGAAACACAAAATTGTAAAAAAAGTAAGAAAAAAAAATTAAAAAACAAAGTGCGTGCTCTTAGTGAGTGTCAATAATGGTCACTTTAACATTTTCCTTTTTAAATTAGTATTTGTGATAACTAAGACGGTTCAAAACAGGCTGCTTGAATGAAAAACCAACTTTCGTGCATTGACCATGAATTGTTGAGCCTTCTTTTACTCAGTTTGGTATTGATATAGCATGCATCAGGCTAACAAATGTAGCTTCATTTAGGGAACTCCATAGAGTCTCATCTCATTGAAACGAGAGAGTGCTTACTCGTCATCTATATTAGGTTCTATAAATGATGGTATTCCAAGAGATCACATTGCGCTCAATCATGTTCTCGGACACCTCTTTTGCTTCACTGAAATGAAGGAGTGCTCTTCCTAGAATCAATACATGGGATCCCAGTTGGTTTGCAAGAAGAGGAGATATATGTGTTGTTGGCAGCATTCGCAAAGCCTAGCAACCGGCTAGATTGGCTGGAAGTGTTGTGCTCTGAACCTTCAAATTTTGCCAAATTGCGGTGGTTCACCACAATGTGGATTATATGAACCTCTAGGAATGACAAAACACTTCCAGCTCTCAATGACAGCATGAAAGCTATAGTTTGGAGATGGAGACACCTCTTTATTGGTCCAAAGAGGCCTTTGCTGAGAGTTTGGAGGCAAAACCTCCAGTAGTGGAGAGATGGGTATCATGGTTTCCTCCCCGAGAAGGCTGGATTAAATCAAATTCAGATGGAGTTATTGCTAACATAAACATTTCTTCCGTTCATATGAAGATTAATAACTTTTACCTTCACCAGTGCCTGTTCATGTAGGCAAGCACTTGTAATATGCAATCGTGGTACCAAATAAACCTTGAAGTTGTGTAGATCAAAATTAGTCTCACGTCCATTAAAGAATACTTCATAAAGAAGTATATATATAATTGATTTAATTCCTCCCAACTAGTACTGAGGCTTTATGGGTTAAAACCCCACACCTAAAATTGAAAGTGGTTTAGTTGAGGACAGTATCGGTGTTGGAGGAAGATCGCCTGTGTGTACAAGTATGCTGCTTGCGGATGTTAGGTGAGAAAATTAATATAGTAGCAAAGCACATGGTGCTCGTGCCCTTAATCAAATTGAGGCATTTTGAATTAAAATCCCACACCAATGAGTTGAAGGTGATTAAGCTAAGAACAATATCGATACTAACGGAGATCATAGGCTCTTGCGAATGTTAATTTACTGCAATTAATGTGCTTTCTAAAATCTTTAAATTTTATCTAATCAACCCTTTTCAAGTCTATCCTTAATCATCCAATTTCTTTATTTTTTATTGAATCAATTTTTTCTTAAGGAAAATGATAATCTAACACATTTTTTCTTTTAACCTATTTATGTCTCTTTTTTGTCTCCCTAAACATGAACGCCACATCTAACAAAACACTTAATAGACTAAAAGACAAAGTGTGCGCCCAAGTGTGTTAGATTATCCTTTTTTTAATTAAGGCATTTGTATGTTATCTTTGGGGGTCTACAAAACACCACCACCAGGCCCACCATTCTTCCCTAATTTTTGCATCAATTCATGTTATTATTTTTGAACTTTTGTGTTTACTTATCCTATCTTTACAAATTTAACCACATCATCTTAAATATCCTCAAGCTACATTTATTTTATGAATGTGGTTTCCTTACCACACCTTAACATTCACTTCCACAAAACATAACTGGCCTAATTATTTCTTAAGCACTTGCACTAACTCATAGTACTGGCTGATAAGTTCAATCCAACCCATATTTAGCTAATTAGACCAGAATTAGGAATCTATTAGATTTAACGTAGGTCTATATCTTTTCATCACGTAGCAAATGGTTGTAGCAAAAAGGATGTCACCCTAAGATTTTCTTTCATAGAAATCAGTGTTGTGTCAACAGAGGTATATCCTTCTATGAATTAGCAACTATATAAGAGCTTCAAAGCGTGCAACCACCTTCTTCATACCCGCTGAAGATTACCAGAAACCCCGCAAAGTAGCAGGCCAAAAACAACAGAAAAGGAAAGCAATCGCATGCCACAGTTTTGTTGTATACACATTATTTGCAACATAGATGGGGCCTTGGATTTAGTATTGAGCTGGCATTAAGAGATGCATCACACTCATGATGTGTGCCAAAGAATTCCAACATAAATGTGCACATCAAAAGTATGATCCACAAATCTAGTTTCCCAAGAAAAAAAAAAAGGCGAAAACGAATAGGTATTAATGCTAGATCAGGAAATTGTTTCCAATAAGCGGCTGCTAGAGTTGAGACTAGTGAGCGGCCAACTTACAACACGAGCGAGATGAACCAAACATGTATATATATTTGTAGAAAACAAGCTGCAACTGAGAACCTAAGTGAATGTGATGATGGAAAAGAGAACATTATTAAGAATTTAAGATCATAGCAGGGATAGACAAGAAGGTGAACCAGAAGTCACAAATGATGTCAGTAAGACTATAAAAAGAATATAGCAAAAATGAGAACTGAAGATCAAACATTAAAGAAAACATGGGAAAATTAAGATAAGATGACCACTTGAGGGAACAAGTAGGAGAAATGCTAAATCAAAGTAAAGCTGTATTAGAGAAAAAAAATAATACTAAGAGAAGTTGTGTCCTCAAACTCTGGAAAAGAATCTAAGAAATGAGTTATGTTAGAAACCAGAAGATTGACACAACAAAATTAATATAGCCTCAATTCCAAATTTCTTGGGAATACATGGATCCAACTCTTCCAATATGCTCGATTCAAGCAAAGAAATGAGTTCAATTAGAAACAGAAGATTGACACAACAAAAACACAAAGCCTTAATTCCAAATTTGTTGGAAACACATGGATCCAACTCTTCCGATCTGCTTGATTCATGCAGTTTATGGAATTAACGTCTACCATATATTATATGATGGAAAATGATAAACTAACACACTCTCAACGCACACTTTGAGCACACACCCTTGTCTTTTAGCTGTTTATGGTGTTTTGTCAGATGTGGGCCCCACATCTGGGGAGACAAGAAAGAGTCATAAATGTCTAAAAGATAAGGGTATGTGTGCCCAAAATGTGCGTTGAAAGTAGATCATTTTATCATTTTGCATCCAAAAAACCCTACATCTCAACTAATATGTGCAACTACAAAAAAAAAAAAAAAAAAAAAAAAAAAAAAACTCCCATGTACAACCATCTTAAAGCAATTTTTTTAAGCCCCTTAAAGCAAATTGAAACGTGCAACTCAACTTCAGAAAATGCACTTACAGAAGATGGAAGTGCAGCATAACACGCCCACCGCCTGTTGACTGCATCTCGTGAAAAGGGCCATAAGCATGGAATCATGCCGAGGCATGCCTGTGAAAAGGGAGGTTAGAAACTGGGGTGAAAAGGCATAAACTAAGTAGCCAAAATTTGCAATCAATAAATAAGAGAACATCAAGGAGATCGATATCCGTAGCTGGAGTCCTGCACAAAACTAAGGTTAATTCCAACATTTTTTAGTACACATAAAATATGCATTTCCTTCAAGGATGGACACATTCGCCTCCAGCATCAGAAGATTCAGAACCTAACATTACTTTATAATCTTGAAAAAACTTAACAGAAAACCAGTGGAAAAGAGAAAGATCTGTGGTCCATTGCCACGCAATACCAGTCAAACACTCCTCACGTGGCCATCAAGCATTAAGAGCAATCAAAATATGGCCCTTGCACATGCCTTAGATCAAGTAAACATTATTCAAAACTATACAAACTCGAGAATAAGTAGGGATATCCATCCCACTTGACTACAGAGATAACACTAACAACAATTTCACATTCTTGGTGAATGAAGTGAACAAGTTGCTAGTAATGGCAGGTATCTGGTCATCAATGACAATTGAGAGAAGGTACCAGACAACAAAATTCCTCCAACTCAGCTACTGCAATCAGCTGTTCGTTGTGACAGATATGGGTGCCTTTCCACACAACTAGGCAGTGAGGTGCTATTGGTAGGCTCTGGCGCAATTAAGCAGTAAATTCAAGATATTGGAAGGCACCCGCAGGTATATTAGAAGGCTCATGAAACTGTTCGACCATAGCAAACAGATGCAATATAAAGATTCTTGGCCCATTTTTCCTGCAAGAAATTGTCACAATCTCATTTCAGCTGACAACACTAAATTTCACAAAATTCGTAAAACTTAAAAACGAACACAAAGGATCGACCTTTACGTGGGTACTAGGGAATGCAGAAGTGCGAAGCGTCTCTTGGGTTTCATCTGCAGGCTTTCGTCTTGGCACACTCAGAACAAAGGCTGCCTGATCCCAAGTAGCTGCAGTTGCAGTAATCCGATAACCATTATCCCACCGGCGGTGAATACCCTCACTAGGGTAGAGGAAGTCAAGTTCAACAACCTGCACGCAGACAATCAGATCAGTAAAATAAATTTCGCGAACCATAAATATGAGCACCAAATAAACCATAAGAGGAAAACCTGATCGGAAAATCCTGCACCACGAGACATGACCACTGCCCATCTACTTCCGGCTGTAGCCATAGAGGTGACATAGAAACCCTCCCTCCACTTTTTGTTGATCCACTTGAATGGAAATGAATCACTGACCTTGTAGGACTGCTGAGCATACTGTGTACCTGGACATGCAGCATAGCATAAATTCAAAGTGACAAAATAATTGCTCACAAAATTCAAAGACAAGAATTTTAACCAACCTTTAGACATCACCACCAAAGAGCTTCCATTATTAGCTCCTGCTATGGCACTAATATAGTAGCTCTTTTCCCACTGCTCCATAATCCATTCCTTCAAATAAAACCACAAAAAAAGATTAATTTTGCAATTGGCTGGGTCATAAATGATCACCATCAGATTATTAGCAACGTAAATAAACAACTACACTCAATAGACATATAGCTTGAGGAAGATGAAGACATAACCCCAGAAAGAATCAACTATACAAAATCCATCTGGATTGGGAAAGCAAACTAAAAGGGGGTTTCCGATATTCTTAAGTGGCACATGTCTGTATGCGCAGATAAAACCTGGAAGCTCTTCTCAGAGCTGACACACATAGACCAACAGGTAAATTACGCTCGGAGGTCTAAAATGATGAGAATCAAGATATTAAGAATGTTTTTGGAATTAGCGTGAGTTTTTGTATCACTGACATAAATCCCACAGCAAACATGTTTTAGATACATTTTACAAGTTTGGGACAATTGACGAAGGCATCTCCATGTTATTTTGACAGTGACCGCTTCAACAATTTGGTAAATTACAAAACGTTTTCAGAACAACTTGCAAGGCTCCATATTTATGTTCGAGAAGAGCAACTGCCTTCAGTTTCAATTCATAGCTAAAGAAATGGGGTTCAAATTTTCCAGCTTCAAGTACAACTTATACATAAATCCTAACTTGGAGCAAACCAATTACCAAAAGAATTTGGTTAAACCAAACCCTATTTATGTTGTAACAACCCTTATTGATAAATTCACCCCACCTTTTTTTTTTTTGAAAAAGTTGATATACTCATCCTAAAAAATAATGTGATTTTCTAAATTAACTCAACGCTTGGGTTGGTAACGGCCCCGCAATGTCAACGGCAACTCCGAACTCAATTTTTATATAAAAAAAAATTTAAAAGAAAAAACAGGTGGCATGAACTTATAATAAGGGATGTTACAACATAAACAGGGTTTGGTTTAACCGAACAAGCAATGCATTTTCTCCTCTTCATGAAAAAGAACCAGTAATGACATAACCCAACGAGCAACGCTTTTTCTCCTCTTCATGAAAAGCACCTTCCCAATGTCTATTACAAATGCCAACATTTACTTTTTTGTAACTTTGAAAAGGGTACTGCCCTCCCCATTTAAATCTCGAACAAAAGTGAAAAGAAAAGAGGAAGAAAATCAGTTTGTCAATGAAAAATATGATGAGAACGAATCATACTGAAAAAAAGATAGTTGAGCACAAGTGCCAGACCATTTTGTCAATTACTACCATGAGCAAGGACAAGGACAGTGGCACATGCATGAAACCCAAATAAAACAGACGAGTTTAAAAGCTTTATGATATGCTTGAAACAAAGATTTTCAATCTTGATCTCTGAAAGCATTGATGCAAAACACGTCATGAAATCCATAACAATAAACATTTAGAACCACCTTTCATTTTTCCCTATAATGTCGACAACTATTCAATTAAAACAAAAAATGTCAATCATCATGAGATCAATACATGCCAAATGATATCTAACCACATAATTGGTTGAAAACTGCAAACAGAAAAAGAGCGTGAAAAATAGCAAATGAAAAATGACAAAAGCTTCAGATTTTGAAAGTTTCAGACATACTTTGTGGAGAAAATGGGGTGACAGTTCATAAACTTGAGCCATGAAACCAGTGCCAGCATCCATAATTAGAGCCCACAGGTTTGAACAAGATGCAACACTGCTTATATATAGGCCATCTTCATTTCCTTTTTCGATATGCTGCCCAAGCCTCCCATCCGCCACATTGTAGTGATACCTAAAATAAAAGAGCCAAATATGAAGGTTTTTCCTTTCTTATAATGTGCACTGAGTCTAATGGTGAAGTGGAAAACAAGTAGTCAATTTTTGCATGCATACCTCTGTTTCATAGGCCGCCTAGCATTGTATACACTAATCCATTGTGTTGCAGGCATCCCCATCCGAACCTTTTTCTTTGGCTGTTCATCCTCCTCGTCCTCCATCATTAACCGACCTCGCTTATGACCAACCTGGTATATAAGCTGTAGCATACAATAATAATTAGTCACATATGGATTCAAGAAATGGCCATAATAATATTCTATAAAGAACAAGGTAAGCAAAAGGACATGAATCGGGTACCTTTTGTGCACCATCTGTATTAATTGGTCTAATATCCGGATTGGGGCCAATGATACCATCGAATAGGGATATATACTTTGCATAATTAGGCTCTTCGTCAAATTTCAAATTCACAACGTACTCAACAAACAGTCTGAAAGGTAGCGGGCAGAAGCAACAGAGAGTCTCTGGAGATGTTGCCATCTTCTTCTTGCAGACGAGGAATCCTTTATTCTCACCCTGGAAGAAAAAGAGAAATAATGAGATAACACAAACTGTGGCAGTATCATACATGTGTAAAAAGTTGGAAAGGGCTAACCTGGTATCCTTGCCAGGGCAAACGACCACGTAGAAGAAATATTAGCGTGTAAGCTAGCGATTCTAAATCATCTCTCCTGCTGCCAGTCCTGCCGAGATGGGCATGCACACTGGCATATCGAACAGTTCCTCTGCACAAGAGATGTTCAAATTAGCCAAGAAGCGAGAAAAATTCCACTCACTAAGAAACTGAATTTGGGTTACCAAGCAATCTGAACCTGAAAACATCGGGTCGTTGGTCGTACTCCACATGCTGACCAGTTGTAGTGTCTCTCCATTTTGTGGCTAACCAAAAAATAAAGTAGCAAAAGATAAATATTTAAGAATTGATGCCACTTCAGGCTCATAAATACCGTATGTAGAAAAAGACAACATTTACCTAATCCGAGATCCACCAGGAATAGCTTCTTCCCGTCTGGTGTCCCTGGAGGACCAAGCAAAAAGTTCTCTGGCTTCACATCCCCGTGAACATACCTGCACATTCGTGGAATCAAAATGAAGACGCGTGCGAAAAGAACCAACTGCCGGAACTAAATTTTCAAACAGTAAGAGCAGGAAATGATCTACTAACCCTCTTGAATGCATCTTCTCCAGTATAGAGATTGCTTCTATGGCAATACACGCCACCATTTCCGTGGACATCCTAGAGATTGAAAAAATAAACAATGAAAAGAAGAACAAGGATAAGTGATCAAGGAATAAATCTTTTACAAACAAGAAAGATATACAGCACATTTGAGGAAACTAAGATTGCATTTGGTTCAGAATAAGCATCAAAACTAAAAAAGTTTTGATCTTTATTCAAAAAAGTGAAATTAGGGAGAACTTCTATTGGATTGGGAGAACTCATGAAAAAACTTGTCATTATTTACCAAGTTCCAAAACTTTGGGCTGTAATTTTTACGTAATGACAAGCAAAATTCTTTTTCAATTCCCTACAAGTGCAGCATAACAAAATCATGAGCCAACGAGTAATGTGAACTCACGTATGAGAGTTGTTATTCCAAACATCCCAGAGACTTGGGCCTAACATATCCATTACCTGCAGACATAAAGAGTTAGCAAAAATCGTATCATTACAAAATCAAAAGGGTGTCTCCATGAAAAATGTAGCAAGAGTCAAAACAGAAGAATATTTTGCTTTGAAGATTTATGAATGGAGAAGAAACTATCTTAACCCCAACAAAGAGAAAACTAAGACATACCATCACGTAGTAGTCCCCTTGCCGACCCTTATAGTGGGCTCTTGGAACACCATGGCTGCCACCAAGGGTGCTGGAAAAATAACAAAAAAGAAGTGAGCGGTCTCTCATTCATGTAGAAAATTAACAAGTGTAGCTTCACACTACAAACCAGAACATTTCAAGGCAGTACATAAGACACTCACTTGTAGACTTGCCACTCGTAAGGGGGTCCATAGTTACATCCTTTGCTAGTCCTGTGCTCAAATTTTAACGCCACCTATATCCGACAAAAAAATTAAACAACTCCTCCGTTTCGCCTACTTATCCATTTAAAACTCCATGTCGAAATGCAGGCAAAAAATTAGCTAATCTAGGGCAAATGAAACGCAAACATCCTACCTCAATTGCTCCAGGTCCAGTAGTTCTATCACTGCCACTGACGCCCAACACCCGACGACCAACATACACTTGTCCAAAGCCTCCTTTACCCAGTTTTCTTTCAATCTTATACAATGGGGATCCCCCAACTTGCACCTGTAACAAATAAACATAGGAAAAGACTCAACTTTTGCGCCATATACCCTTAAGGAGAACTCTAAAATCATAACCTACCCTCTCAACCTAAATCAAATACTTAAATTGTTCAGTGAAAGTTCTTCATCTTCATCATTTCCCAACCAAAACAACACACAAATGCAACAAAAACTGATAAAAATTAAATCTTTTCCCCAAAGTACATACAATTGTAACAAAATTTGATAAAAATCAAATCTTTTTCCCCCAAAAAACACACAAATGTAACAAAACATGATAAAAATCAAATCTTTTCCCCCAAAAAACCCTCCTTTTTCCATTCAACCGATTAACAGACAATACCAACGAACACAAAACGAGTGATTCAACACAAAAGAGCGAACCTTTTCAGGAAGTGGCGCAGCGCTTCCTTCATCCTCAGCTGCGGGCGCCTTATCTGCGCTCCTCCCCGCGCTGCCGTGATCATCCATCTTCTTCTCACCAACCCCCTCCTCTTCACCAACAGCCGCTGCCGCCGCGGCGACAACACCAATCAACCCCCTGTCTTCCTCCTCCTCCTCCGCCTTGGCCTCCGGAACCGAACCCCTCACTATATTCTCATAGATCGGCTGCTGCTGCTGCTGCTGCTGCTGTTGCTTGTTATGATTGTTGTTCTTCACAGTCCGCCTCCTCCTCGTCCTCGCCGCGACCACTCCCTCGTTGTCTTCGATCGGATTCGCCGCTGCCGCCGCTGCTGGTTGTTGTTGTGGTGCTGCTGCCCGGCCCCTGCGCGCTCCGCTACGCAGTTCTGGCATCGTTCATCCATCAAGTCTCATCCCTGAAGACCCAATCGGTTCCGCCATGGACGAATCAGCCAGACAAACGGGCGATGAAGAGTGACTGAATCGCCTAGTCTCGATCGAGAGAGATGGATTGATAGGTGAATGAGAGAGATTTGAAGAGAGAAGATCGAGTTAGGGTTTGATGGATGATGGATTGATCGATGGGTGATTTTGGGGATTTTTTTATTGGTTTTGGTTTTGGTTTTTGGTTTTCGGAAGGCGTTTTCTTGTGTCAAGGAAAACGTGAGATTCCCAAAGCTCCTTCCACCACATTGAGAGAGAGAGAGATCAACACAAATAGATCAAAACAAATTTTTTTTTTTTAATTATTATTATTATTTTCTTTTACTCCATGGTCTCTTCTAACCTTACCTTTCCGCAATTAATAATGATGCATCATTACAAAAACTTTAACAAGTCTTATATTTTTGTATACTTATAAGATATTGAAACATTTGAAGTATGTGAACGAAAAGATTTTGTCCCATGTATGAAATTTGATTTTCATAGAGAAGAGTAGAAGCATAGATTCGAGACATTTTGAATTAAAACCCTGCACATGTGAGTTGAAGGTAGATAAGTTGATGTCACAGCTCAAATTTCTAATCCTAGTTTTGACTGTAATTAGGATCACCGACCTATAATGTGGGACCCACGTGAGATATGCGCAATGATTGAGGCACGTGGCCGATGTACATTTTATATTTATTGTGATGCATTCCTAGTGTATTGTATATGTGTAGATATATTAAGCCACTTCTACTTGTGCATAAGTGTTGAGACGCGAGCGGGGAAGTACCTCGAGATGCATGCAAATTGTTTGATTGTGTAGAAGGTGATACGGTAAGTCATAATTTATTTAAATATGATTTAAATGATTAAGTAAATAGGCTATGGTAATTAATTAATGTGAATCAATTGAAAAGTCCTATAGTTTAAATTAAAAATCAATAACTCTTGATATGCCTCGGGATATGCACTACTGGACTTTTTGCAAACTTTTGTGTCAATGTGCTGAATTAAGTGGAGAGTAGGAGCAAAAGTGAGCCTCAGGATCAAAAGGAAATGGATGGGCAAGATTTAATGAGCTAAGTTGTATATAAAAGGCAACACTTAGACAATTTCTCTCGTTTGCATGCTTAGAAACCAAAAATCAGAACTGAAATTCTGCGCTGGAGTTCTTCAAAACTCAAGCTAGGAGAAGGGATTTCCATCAACAAGAAGGGTAGATAAAGTTCTAGCATACAATTTCAGCCTTAGGTAACAAAATTCAATTCTTTTTGGTTAAATTTGATGAAACTGGGTATGGATTCATGGTGATTCTAGTTTTGAACCAATTCTGAGTTTTTTTCATGTGGTTCTTATCAACTAAGAACACCTAAACCAACCCCAAGCTTGAAGACCAAAATTTTAGAGTTTTTCAACAAAATCCACTATTGAGGTTGTTCTGGTTTAGTGTGACAGCTCAATTTTTAATTGACACCGTTGTTCAAGGATTTTCAGACGTGGACGCCAACTCAGGTCCAGGGGAACGTCACGTTAGCGGGGAAATGGTATTTTTGATTGATTGTTTGTATAAATGCGATGATGATTACTATAAT
Source organism: Stephania japonica (assembly GCA_039657345.1). NCBI lineage: Eukaryota > Viridiplantae > Streptophyta > Magnoliopsida > Ranunculales > Menispermaceae > Stephania > Stephania japonica. The sequence goes on from CM077559.1 coordinate 44,354,045, forward strand.
ATGACTTATTTCATTGCATGTGTGAGTTTATATTGATGTTACGAGATAGTGTGAAAGGTATTCGCCTAGAAAAGCGTACTGCGTTGGTACTGGTTGAGCAAATTACCGGGAGCACTAGGCCGGGGAAAGGGTTCACATAGACAAATATAATTAAATTCGACAAGTAATGGATATGGGAACGTGTCGTACGCCAAATGTATCGTCAAAATTAAGTACGACAGTTCGAGATGTCAGGTATCGGGTATTAGAATGCTCAAGGAAAACAATAATTAGTGCTTGGGAAGATAAGGCCAAAGGACAAAGTCACCCATTGGAGTCACCTGGGATGGACTTTTTGACTAAATCAAGGCCACAAGACAGGCCTTGAGATGTATGCAACACAAGAGATAAATATTTGGCATATATATATATATATATATCAACTATATAAAAGAGCCAATAACTAATTCTTGAGTGGTAAGCAAAATTACTCTCTTGCCCTTTTTAATTTTGTGATATGTATAAGTAATATAATAAGCACGAATGTTGGTTTTTTCATCCGTCACAAAAAATTTACAATTTTACCCTTTTTAAAAATCGATCTCTTACAAGTTACAAACAATCTCTTTTTTCATCTTTCACTCAATTTGACAATTTTACTATTTTTGAATCAATTTCATAGATATTGATATATCTTTCTATCATTTATTAGATTTCCTTTCTTTCTTTCTTTTTTTTAACAATTACGATTTTTCATGTGAAATACATTCTTATTTATAGATATCAAAGTCTAGCTATCAACTTTCATATATCCCAAAAAAAATCTCCTATTACTTCTTTATATTTTGTCATATTCAAGAACTTTTTAATTTTTAATTTTTTTATCGCGATTGCTGGTAAAAAAACATTTTGTTAGATTGATAGACCACTTTCATTATTCGTATTCATATATTGTTTTATTTCTTATATTAGAACTTAATTGTCCTATATTCCTTTAAAAATTCATAATTTTATTTTTTTTAATAATAAAAACATATTCTCATACTTGAATTAATTCCCGCGAGTGCAGCGAGCGGGTTCATTCGTGCGAAGCACGTTTGTCAACTAGTATATATATATGGATACTTCTACTATGAGAACCAAATATATACTCATGTCATGGGTACACTTTTTAAAACCATTGGATTTAGATCTAACACATTAATCGAAGCGACATAAATGCACAAAGCATTTAATGCACGACATATTTTGAGGGGTTCCCATGACATGTGTATATATTTGGTCTTCATTGTAGAATTTCCCTATATATAGTTTGACTTTGACTCATTTACACAAACTTTTCTCTCTCCTTCTTTGTTGAATCCAAAAATTAGGAGCAAGCTTGGGTTTTGGAAGAGCTTTGATTGGTGATTTGGAGTAGCAATTGGCTAGAGATGGAAAATCCAAGGTAAGATCCGTACTCCTCTCGTCGTCTTCAATTTTCGGTTATGATTTCGTAGGTTTTTGCGAAGGTTTCGAAGGGTGTGTAACAACCCAAATCTAATTTGCCGTTATTTATGACATAATTACAGACGTGGACGACAACTCGGACACTCGTGGACCTCGCAGCTAGGTTAGGGCACGCCCAAATTAGGTATACAGTCCGTTTTTGCTTGTTGTTTGTTCATTTTGTGATGTATATGTTCAATTTACTTAAATTATATCGCAATGCATATATTTATGTTATTTATTATCGACCGAGATAGTGTGACATATATTTGCCTCTAGTAGCGTGTAGATGCGAGTACCGGGTAAGCGAATTACAGTACACTAGGCTGGGGGATTATACACACATAAGAAATAATAAAATGTATTAAATAATTAATATAAAGTGTCATTTAGACGTTAGTGACGCAAGCGTGCGTGATTGGTATGCGACACAGTGCGGGATCTTGTACCGGGACGCCCGAGGTTTCATTTGATGTGTTGAGATAGGATGAAAATAAGGGGCAAGTCGCCCACTTAAGTCACAATTTGGTAGACTTGTTGACCCCATCTAGGCCACACAATGAGCCTAGGGATATGTTCAATACATGAGATGACAAATTTTGGTATGAATATCCTCCTTTCAACACATCCATCACATTTTCTCTCTCCTCACTCTCTCAAGTTTGAAAATTGGGTGATAAGGTAAGGGTTTGTGAGTTTTGGGAGCTTAATTGGAGCGTCAAATGACTTGGAATTCGCTAAACAAGGTTAGATCCTCGCTCTCCTCGTCGTTGTTTACGTTTTGGGTGTAATTTCTCTTGTTTTGAATAGGGTTTTGGTGATGAGGGTCGAGCACACCAGCTTTTAAGGTGTTGCTATGGTTTTAGAGTTTGATTTGGAGCAATCATTGAGGGTTGGATAGTGTTGTTGTTGTGGTTTTGCTTTTGTTAAATTTTCAGGTTTTTACTGAGAAATCTCGGGGTTAAATGATGGTATTGACATCGTTAATATGGAATAGAGATTTCCAAGGTTTGGGATTTGATTAGGTTTATTGAAATTCAGGTATTATGTTCGGTTGATGGGTAGTTGACACAGTTGGAGGCGTGTATTGGCGTTATCTGATTAGTTGGAGCGCTGTTTGAGGTGTGTAGTAATCCAATTGAAATTCATCTTGAATATTTACTGCTTGATTTATTGAATTCATGTCCTATTATTCATTTACTCTCATTTTCAGGTATTTATTTACGGTCGGTTGAGATTACTCCCGTTGGGTTATTCTATTGCATTAGCATGTGGCACACTAAACCATAGCACATGTTTTAGAAGTATGTCAGTGGATTGTCGACCCGATTGTCGTTTCCTATGCATATGTCGGTGTGCCGTGTTCTACGTCAGCCACCGAACAGACTCAGGGATTTCAGTCAGTTCAAGTTTACTCACTAGCAGTGCCTGGGTGATAATCCGAAGAATGGTGCTAGTCTGACCAAGATCCTGAACACACATTTCATTCACTATTATTTGATATTCATACGAGGGTCCTTTACAATTGTCTGTTTACTTTTCTTCCGCATATTTATTTAATAGTATTTTAAATTCTAGTATTTATTTATTGTATTTACTCGGTGAAGTTCCTTGGGATTACTTACTCTGGAGTCGTCATCTATTTTGTTGTGATGATGGAGTGCGGACCCTAGTACGAACAGGGGGAAGGAAGTTTGAGGACTTCCTGTGATCGATTTCCTGCACCTGACTCGTATGCTTTGTTGTTTATTCATTCCTTCGTTTTATGTTGGGATGAGACATGAGAGATACATGTTATGTATATGACACACTTAGAGGTTATTTTGATATATTTTTTTTGGTAAGAGGTTATTTTGATATTTTGAGACTATGAATTGTTGTATATATCAATGGTACTTTAGTTGGGTTTCCACACTAGAAAAATGCTCTATGACATGATTTTACTGCTTTATTTTGAGGAATCATGATTATAAGTCTTTCGTTGAAAATAAAATGATAATAAACAGATAGAATTGAGTCCACTAGGTAACTTGACAAATTATTAAGTAAAATGATATAAAAGTTAGCGATAAAAAGGTTGATAAATGGTACACGATGCGCGTGGGACACAATTGGGCTGAGTTGTGGCAGGCTTGTGGGCCCATGATGCATGACGTGACGACCTCAGATTTTGGGGCCATCATAGGGTGAGTCGAGCTCATTGGTTTGTGGTGTTGTTTGTATGGTTTTAGTTGAGTTTTTGAGCTATAATTTGTTGGGAAATGTGCTCTAGGTCAATCCATTAACAGTCTTTATGAATACATTTTAGTTAATAAAATAGAGGATTTCATTTGCTGTTTATTATAATTGATTTGCATGTTTACATTATAATAAGATCCATGGGTATTTACAAAAATATCCTAAATATCCCTAGTCGATTATTATACTGGGAACTATAATGAATTAAGACTAGTGTGAATCTTGATTGATGATCATACGATGATCATACCTATAGGAATATGAATCAAGATCATGAGTACTTGTTAGGGAACAAAATACTAGACCGACCCGCTATGAGAACATCACATGGATTAAGTCATAGTTGTTTCTCATGATAGGTATATTTTTCAGTCCTCTGACTTGAGATTACCAGAGACTTCAACATTAGGAATACAGTAATTTGACGCAATCAAACGTTGTCTTTAACCGGACGATTATAAAGGTTGTGATTGGTACTGTGTGAATAATGTGGTGAAGTTATGTAATCGAGATAGAATTTGTCCCTCTCATATAAAGAGAGATATCCAGTGGATCCCTCGATGTGTTAGACACTTAAAATGCCTAGTCTAAGTGAATTGATATTGATCAATGTCACTTAGATGTTTTCAGTCTACCTAGAAATCGAGACTAGTACGATTGAACTTGTTGGATGACAATTCCATGCCTTATGTTTGATCAAAAGGATATCGTATGACAAAAGGATGTTATATACACTATTGATTAGGTTGTATCGATTTGATATTTGTACAACTTGGGTAGTCATAATGTCTTGGTAGAGGTTGCTTATGACTTGTATACCAAAATGTGTTTTGGTACACTACCAACGTTGTATGAGCATATTGGGTCGCACACTGAGAATAGTTTTGCGAGATTTTAAGATGGTTTAGAAAAATGAATTTTGTATGATAAAATTCATGATAGAAACGTCCTTGTAGTGTATTATACTTATACTTCTTTAAGTAGGGGTATATGTGTAATTTACTTAACCGTCTATATACAAGGGTTGTATAAATAGACACTTTGAGTTAGAATACAAGTATGAAAGATTTAAAAAAAAGGGGCTGAAACTCTATTTTCGTTTTAAGAAACGACTTAGGGTTTTTGGTATGCTCTGGATTGTTTTGGAGAGAAACAAAAAAGTTTGGTATTCTCTCGAAGCTAGCACTTCAAATCTCGGCCGCCGTTCGTGTGTGGACTGCTGATAGAGGGCGTTCGTTGTTGGCAGCGCCTTAGAGATCGATTAACCTTCAGAAAGGTACATTGCGAGTGAGGTATGATTAAGTTTTCATAGTATAAACGTGTTTTAATGGAATCAGATTCGCATCCTGTTGGGGTTTTTCTCAAAATAGTTTTGAAATCTCCACTGTGCGTGAACCCCAAAACCCAACAGTGGTATCAGAGCCTTCGAGTTTGATTCCATTAAACTCATTGCATGTTTTCTTGTGATATATGATTGAAAGCATGTTAATAGTTGATGTATATATGATACACATAAATTTTCTGTGAGAATTATTATCATGTTTTGTGTATATGATACATATATTCGTGATTTAATTGAAATTAGTTTTGTACATGCTAGTAACCATGTTAGGTTAATTTGAATAATTTTAATGAATTGAGTTTCGTGTTTTATGATCCATGACACCATTAGGTTCGATTGGGATAATAGTTCATGATTTAATTACATGTTTGTGGTTATTTGGATGAAGATCGAAATTGCAAATAATTAATTTTTGAAATTATTTATTTATCTTGTTATATCTATTTTGTTATGAAGTTTCTATTTGATAAAGATAGATAACAATTAGATTAGGAGATATATACAAAATCGATTTCATTATCCCTATTGGATAGGAGATAAATATGGAGAAGTTTGTTATTGGTGATATGCTAGGATTCAAATATCTAAAGTCCTAATTGGCTAGCTAATCCTAGTGCACGAAAATTTTTCTATTAGTGAATAGCATAAAAATTTCCTAAATTGTTTAGTGGTTCTACAAATCAATAAAATATATGATATTTCATTGTATACTTAAAAATCACTAAAACTGAATAAAATTCCTCTATTAAATCTTAAGTCTTGTGCCATCCAATTTTAAACACTTATTAAGGCCTCGATCGCACTAGTATAGTTTCAGCCATAGTTAGGTGTATTGTGTTATCTTGGTGAAATAAGTTGGGTAAGAGTTACCTAAATGTTTAAATTGGTCCGACTTAATAAAGCTATCAAAATAGTTTTGGACTTTAGGCATATGATGAGATAAAAACATGCTAAGACATAAGATGTCCTGTATCTCATAAAAGTATCTAAAATTACATAAGATGTAATTGGTAACTGTTACCTACCTAAATAATCTAGTTCTGTGTTTCATGCCATAGGTGTCATAGAATTAGGTGAAATATGGATTTAGTCCCCTAAATAAACAATATGTTTTAGGAGGGTTGTTAATTTAGTGGGAGTTTATTCCTCTATACTAAAATAAACTCTGCATAATCTTTATTGTAGATCAATGGCCTCTTCAAGTAATAATAATCCCTTGTCACTGCGATCTATCCTTGAGAAGGATAAGCTATCTGGGACTAACTTTCTTGATTGGTTCAGAAACTTGAGAATCGTTCTCAAGCATGAACGCAAGTAGTATGTTCTGGATGCTCTGATCCCTGAGGACCCACCAGCCAATGCTATGAAAGCTGTGAAGGATGCGCATAATAAGCATGTCAACAATTCTACTGATGTTGCATGCATTATGTTGGCAACTATGGTTCTTGAACTTCAGAAGGACATGGAACCAATGGAAGCCTACGACATGGCTGTAACACTGAAGGAAATGTTCCAACAGCAAGCTAGGCAAGAAAGGTTTGAGACAGTCAAGAACCTGCATTCTTGTAAGATGATTGAGGGTGCGTCAGTTAGTCCTCATGTTCTGAAGATGAAGGGCTATGTTAACCAACTTGATAGACTTGGATTTCCCATAAGCCAAGAGTTGGCTACGGATTTGATCCTAAATTCATTACCGGAGAGTTACTCATAATTTTTGATGAACTACAATATGAATAATATGAAGAAATCAATTTCAGAGTTGCATTTGATGCTCAAAATTGCTGAACAAAATATCAAGAAACCCTCTAGTAATGTACTGATGGTCCAAAAGGGAAAGGGAATGAAAAAAAAGACAAAGGCAAGGCTAAAGTTGCCAAGGCTGCTGCTGCACCTGTCGCAAAGCCTATGGAACAAGTCAAGCCCCAGCCTGTTCCTGCTTTAAAGCACCAAAAGGAAAAGGAAGGAAATTGTCATTTCGCCATGCACCCTGGACATTGGTTCGAAATTGCAAACTTTATCTCGGAAGATCTAAAGAAGAAAAAGGGTAGTGCGACTACCACCTTCGGTATTTATGTTATTGAAATTAATTTATCCACTAGTGATTCCTGGGTATTGGATACTGGATGTGGATCACACATTTGTATAAATGTGTAGGAACTCACCAGAAGTAGGAAGCTGAAAAAAGGAGAAGTCATCCTCCACGTAGGGAATGGAACAAGAGTTCTGCCCTAGCTGTTGGATCATATGACTTAGTCTTACCTAGTGGACTTATCTTAACTTTAAATAATTGTTATTTTGTGCTTGCCTTGAGCAGAAACATCATTTCTGTTTCATGCTTGGATATGGATGGTTTTGATTTTATTATTGCGAATAATAGATGTTCCATTTCTCTTAAAGGAATATTTTATGCAAATGTTGATTTGTGTGATGGTCTTTATATTTTAAGCATGAGAAAGTCTATTGATACTGCAATCTTTAACATAAATACAAAGAGATTTAAGTCAAATGATTTGAATCAAACATATCATTGGCATTGTCGTCTCGGGCACATAAATGAGAAACGCATAAAGAAACTCCATAAAGATGGACTTCTAGATTCATTTGATTTAGAAACATATGAAACGTGCGTATCTTGTTTACGAGGCAAGATGACTAAAAGTCCCTTTACTGGACACAGTGAAAGGGCAAGTGATTTATTGGGTCTAATACATACTGATGTATACGGTCCTATAAACACAATGACTAGAGGAGGTTATCGATTTCATTACATTTACATTGATGATTTCAAAGAGATATGGTTATGTATATCTTATGAAACATAAAGCTGAATCACTTGAGATGTTTCGAACGTTTCAAAATAAAGTGCAGAATCAGCTTGGTAAAACTATCAAAACACTTCAATCAGATCGAGGTGGTGAGTATTTAAGCCAAGAATTTGATGATCATCTTAGAAATTGTGGGATTGTCTCCCAATTGACTCTACCAGCAACTCCACAATGGAATGGAGTTTCTGAAAGGAGAAATCGAACCTTATTAGATATGGTTCGATCTATGATGAGTCATGCAGATCTTCCATTATCCTTTTGGGGTTATGCATTACAAATTGCAGCTTTCACTCTAAATCGAGTTCCTTCTAAAGCGGTTGATAAAACACCATATGAGATATAGTATGGGAAGAGACCTAGTTTGTCTTTTCTTAAGATTTAGGGTTGTGAGGCTTACGTAAAGCGACAAGTCTCAGAAAAACTAGCACCTAAATCTGATAAGTGTTTATTTGTGGGGTATCCTAAGGAAACAATTACTTTTATAATCCCGCTGAGAATAAAGTGTTTGTTGCTCGGTATGGTGCCTTTATGGAAAAACAGTTTATTTCAAAAGACACAAGTAGGAGAGAAATAAATCTTGAAGAAGTTCAAGAATCACAAATAAACACTGAACTGCTACTGGAATTTCAACAAAGTTCTGAACCAGTTGAACCTCCGCAAGTGACACAAGGTCCACGTAAATCTGGTAGGGTAAGACATGAGTCAAAGAGATTCAGATTTCTCATTACTGATAGTCGTGATGTATTGCTTATGGATCAAAATGAGCCCACCACTTATCAGGAGGCTGTGTCTGAATCAGATTCAGATAAATGGCTAAATGCCATGAACTCTGAGATGCAATCCATGTATGATAACCAAGTTTGGAACTTGGTTGATTTACCTGAAGGTGGTAAGACCATTGAATGTAAATGGGTTTTCAAGAAGAAGACTGACATGGATGGCAAAGTACATATTTTCAAAGCAAGACTTGTAGCAAAAGGTTTCAGGCAGACTCAAGGTGTTGATTATGATGAAACTTTTTCGCCAGTAGCCATGCTTAAATCCACAAGAATTTTAATTGCCATTGCTGCATATTATGACTTTGAGATATGGCAAATGTATGTAAAAACAACATTTCTTAATGGAAAGTTGTTTGAGGACGTGTATATGACACAACCTGAAGGTTTTGTACATCCTGAGAATTCTAGAAAGGTATGCAAGCTTCAAAGATCCATTTATGGATTAAAACAAGCTTCTAAGAGTTGGAATCTTCGTTTTGATGAAGCAATAAAGGATTTTGGTTTTATTAAGAACGAAGATGAGCCTTGTGTATACAAGAAAGGTCAGTCGGAGTGTAGTTATTTTTCTGGTACTGTATGTTGATGATATATTACTCATTGGAAATGTCATCCCAACATTGCAAAGTGTCAAGTCTTGGTTAGGGAAGTGTTTCTCAATGAAAGACTCAGGAGATGCAGCCTATATCCTAGGGATAAGGATCTATAGGGATAGATCTAAGAGGCTAATCGGTCTAAGTCAGAGTACTTACATAGACAAGGTGCTGAATAGGTTCAGTTTGCAAGACTCTAAAAGTGGATTGTTGCCAATGTCTCATGGCATAAGTCTCAGCAAGACTCAATGTCCTAAGACAAATGATGAGCGAGACCGTATGAATAAGACTCCATATGCATCTGCTATTGGATCTATCATGTACGCCATGCTATGCACTCGGCCTGATGTATCATATGCTTTGAGCACTACAAGCAGATATCAGTCAGATCCAGGTGAGAGTCACTGGATAGTAGTAAAGAACATCCTTAAGTACTTAACAAGGACTAAAGAAGTGTTCTTGGTCTATGGAGGTTTTGAAAATGATCTAGTTGTAAATGGTTACATAGATGCAAGTTTTCAAACTGATATAGATAATTTTAGATCGCAGTCTGGATATGTGTTTACTTTGAATGGGGGTGCAGTAAGCTGGAAAAGTTCAAAGCAAGAGACTGTGGCAGATTCTACAACAGTAGCTGAGTATATTGCAGCGTCCGATACAACAAAGGAGGCAGTTTGGATCAAAAAGTTTATTTCTGAACTAGGTGTAGTTCCAAGTATTGCTAACCCTGTTTGTTTGTATTGTGACAATAACGGGGCAATAGCACAGGCCAAGGAACCTAGATCACACCACATATCCAAACATATACTCAGGCGTTTTCATCTCTTCAGAGAAATTATTGAGAGGGGAGACGTAAAGATTTGCAGAGTACCTACTGAAGACAATGTTGCGGATCCATTGACAAAGGCTCTTCCACAAGCGAAACATGATGGTCATGTTAGATCATTAGGCATTAGATGCATGAATGATTGGCCCTAGAGCAAGTGGGAGATGTTCGGAAATGTGCCCTAGGTCAATCCATTAACAGTCTTTATGAATACATTTTATTTAATAAAATAGAGTATTTCATTTGCTGTTTATTATAATTGATTTGCATGTTTACATTATAATAAGATCTATGGGTATTTACAGATATATCCTAAATGTCCCTAGTCGATTATTATACTGGGAACTATAATGAATTAAGATTAGTGTGAGTCTTGATTGATGATCATACGATGATTGTATGTATAGGAATACGAATCAAGATCACGAGTACTTGTTAGGGAATACAGTACTGGATCGACCCGCTATGAGAACATCACATGGATTAAGTCATAGTTGTTTCTCATGATAGGTATATTTTTCAGTCATCTGACTTGAGATTACTAGAGACTTCAACATTAGGAATACAGTGATTTGACGCAATCAAACGTTGTCTTTGACCAGACGATTATAAAGGTTGTGATTGGTTACTGTGTGAATAATGTGGTGAAGTTGTGTAATCGAGATAGAATTTGTCCCTCTCATATAAAGAGAGATATCCAGTGGATCCCTCGATGTGTTAGATCTTGTTAAAAGGCCTAGTCTAAGTGAATTGATATTGATCAATGTCACTTAGATGTTTTCAATCTACCTAGAAATCGAGACTAGTACGATTGAACATGTTGGATGACAATTCCATGCCTTATGTTTGATCAAAAAAATATTGTGTGACAAAAGGATGTTATATACACTATTGATTAGATTGTATCGATTTGATATTCGTACAAGTTAGGTAGTCATAATGTCTTGCTAGAGGCCGCTTATGACTTGTATACCAAAATTTGTTTTGGTACACTGCCAACGTTGTATGAACCTATTGGATCTTTACACGAGAATGGTTTTGCGAGATTTTAAGATGGTTCAGAAAAATAAATTTTATATGATAAAATTCATGATAGAAACGTCCTTGTAGTGTATTACACTTATACTTCTTTAAGTAGGGGTATATGTGTAATTTACTTAACCGTCTATATACAAGGATTGTATAAATAGACGCTTTGAGTTAGAATACAAGTACGAAAGATTTTAAAAAAAGTGCTGAAACTCTATTTTCGTTTTAAGAAACGACTTAGGGTTTTTGGTATGCTCTGGATTGTTTTGGAAAGAAACAAAAAGGTTTGGTATTCTCTTAAAGCTAGCACTTCAAAGCTCGGCCGCCATTCGTGTGTGGACTGCTGATAGAGGGCGTTCATTATTGACACCGCCTTAAAGATCGATTAACCTTCAGAAAGGTACATTGCGAGTGAGGTATGATTAAGTTTTCATAGTATAAACATGTTTTAATGGAATCAGATTCGCATCCTGTTAGGGTTTTTCTCAAAATAGTTTTGAAATCTCCGCTGTGCATGAACCCCAAAACCCAACATAATTTGTGGATTTGTTAAGGTTATTGTTGTTGGTAAAGAAAAATGAGATTTTTCAAAGAATTTGACGAAAATCATCAGACTTTATCGTTTGGTCGAGGTTTATTACGGTTTGAAAGCATTCTATGGTTGTTTTGAGGAACCATAAGAAGTTGGAGTGGTTCAGATCGTAGCGACGGAATCAAGGGAGTTCCAAAAATGACTCAACATGAAATAAAGGAGAGTAATTCTCCATGGCAACACCCATGACGTGAGGTCCAGGGGCTCACTGCCCTGCAGGGCTGGTTTTGTTATTTTGGGGGCCTAGGGCGAAATAAAAATTTGGGCCTTTATATTTGACTTCCTAAAATATTTTTTTTGTGAATATATATAGTTACAACAATAAAACCGTAATCCCAAATTAGTTGGGTTGGCTACATAGATAAAAAAATCCTCCATTTTGCTTGATTTTTAGTGCAATTGATGGTGTGCTTTTTTTACTTATAGTTAAGTTTACATATTGTGAAAAAAAATTACATATATTGCTAACTATTCTCTAACTCAAATTTAATTTTAAAAAAATTGTTTTGATTTGGTTTTATTAAATTTAGTTGGCGGAGATGTAAACTTCTTTTATTTATTATTATTTATTTATTGAGACCAAAACTTTATTTATTTTGAGATTGTAGAAAAATGCATTTAAAGGAGTAGACATAACATATAAAAGAAATTATTGCGTTACCAACAAAAAAAAAATGATTGTGTGACATTCAACATACATTGAATGATTTAGTCGTTAAGATCTACTCAATATACATTGAGATGAGACTTACATATTACAATGAGTTTTCATGAATGAACCCCAATAAATTTGTACAAAGATCATACTTTAGCAATATCCCACTAATGCCCAATCTCATAAAAAAATAAAAAATTAAAATCTTGCAGCATGGCTAAAAATATAGGGAGCCTTGGGTGTGGGTGGGGCTTGGGGCGGTCGCCGGCCCCGCTCCGCCCATGCCCAGCGCCAGCTCTACTGCCCTGGACGCTTTAAGTCATGTTGTGGGTATTAAGCCACGACGACACCATGTACGATGTGGAAGGTAGTGCCCCTCTGCCTTGGGCACCGTGAGCATTTGCTCACGGCAGTGTCACCAACAGTGCCATGAACAGTAACAACGAAAAAATAAAATAATACTAATAAATTAATAAATGTTTGGATTTCTAAGTTTTGAGGATTCAAATGATTTATTTGGATATCAAGGACTTCGGAAATATAGTCAGATATTGAGCTCGCATTTCGAGGCAAGAACGAGAATGGACTGGGGGTTGTTTCCAGGGCATTGGAGCGTAGATTGAGGTGTATAAAACTTTTGACAATGCTTAACAAAATTCATGTTTTGTTGTGGTTTATTCGTATCGTATTTATGTGTGTCTGCTAGTGGGTTGATAAGTCATATTTTGTGTAGTATTTATTAGGTTTATTTATATATTTTATGGTCAAGTCTCCAAAATATTAGCTTAATTATCTTTATTTGTCATTTTCAGGTTTAATGGAGTGCACAGTTGAATCCAAGGTGAAAAACTACGCAAAATCAAGTATTCATGCACCGGATACGTTTTGTCTCGAAAAACATGCTACTACGCATCTCGAGGTAGTCTTGTGTGGCCCATACGTGAAGAACATGACATGACATGGCGGAGTTTATGAAGGTTGTGGACAATTTTTGGTGCGTTAGAGCATCTCCAATGGTAATATGGATTTAGACCATGGATTCATGCTACTTGGTGGATGTGGGGAGGATGACTATTCTATGTGGCATTAGATAGACATTCAAATTTCAAAATGATATCCAATAGTAATGTGGATTTAGACCATGGATTGTGACTTTTGACTTTCTATAACAAACAATGATGATGTGGCAGTAGATTACAATGTCTAGAAGTAGATATTGTAATATACACCCTCTACTTTGATTCCCTGCCACATAGGATAGACATTCACAATTCATGGTCCCATTGGAGGCCACTTTTTGAGTTAGATGTGGATTGTGTCATTGGTGGATCAATTTTCACCCTAATCCATGGTCCCATTGGAGATGCTCTTAGTTAGTTGATGAGTTGCTTACATGAAATGAGGTGTATGGTAGTTAATGTGCTTACATAAGAACTCACCTAGGATCGGCCTTGGGATTCGCACAACTTGACATGATGAAGATCGAATGAAGCTTGGTGTGTTTAGCGTCCGTGTCATTAAGGAAAGAAGAGAATTGGAAATGGACATATTTGTTTAGGAAAGATTCTATTTTTATATTATATATACATACACACATATATATATATATCTATTCATATATAGGAACTATATATATAGGAAAATAATAATCTAACACACTTAGGGCGTACACTTTATTTTTTAGCCATTTATGAATCTTTCTTGTGTCCCTAGGCTGGGCCCCACATCTAACAAAACACAAAAAATAGCTAGAAAACAAAGTGTGCGTCCAAAGTATGTTAGATTATCATTTTTCATATATATATATATATATATAGGGAGATCGAACGCTAAGGGGATCGAATTCAATTCTTGCAAACTGCAAGGAGCAAAGGTGACACACATTGTGTTCTTTATTTTCTTATATTGGTGTTCTTCAACATCATGCCCAACTAATTTTTTCTGGATCTAGGTCGCAGCCGGGGATCGAACACGTCATTGGTGTCATAGATTCTTTGTGAGATCGATTTAATCTATTATTTTGTTTTTCTTTTATATTATGTTTCCTTTGGTATTGATTTAAAACTAGAGTTAGATTTATTTATTTGTGAAAGGATCATCACTTGCATGTTAGATTGATTACCCTTAGTTATTGAGTCGAAGTATTTGTCCTTTTGCAATAGACTCATCCAAGTAACAATTGACCATACTGATTGGTTAGTCCCTTTCGAGACCAGTTAAGTGCCTTAGGGATCTAGGTTAAATTGAGAGCACTAGCGATCCGGTTGTTTAGGTGTAGTGCATTAACAAAACTCTATGCAATCAACGCATTAAACCCGATTCGCATGAGTCTAGGGTTGTGTGTTTGGTTAGGGAAGTAGTTAATTGTCATCCTTGACTATCGAGAATAGGAAGTGCGAGGAACCACGTATATTACCGGGTCTATAGCTACACTAGAATATAATTGAATTGCATATTTTTGTATGGATCAACGACCAATGAATTTCATATACCATTAGACAAAGTTCGAGATGCCGAAAGCCTAGGTTACTTTCCTCTATTGATATTCGTTCTTTACAAAATGTTTTTACATGTCTTAAGTTCTAATTGTTCTCTAAAACTCTCGATTTCCTTTTTTGTTATTGTTTTTACTATATAAAGACTACCAATCTCTGTGGGATCGACCCTTTGTCATTATTTACAAAATAGTTGGTTTAGGTTATTATTTTATTGACTTGTTCGGCACGCATCATGGGCACACATGGGTTTCTCTCCATATGCTTCTGATGCATATATATATATATATATATGATGGTAGCTAAATTCCATGTATGAGTCGTCTTAGGACAGTGCTCATGTCGATGGCAGTAAGATATACTTGCGACTGTCGAAAGGTATTAGGGTGGTTCCTGATGGGTAACACCGTCCGAGGGATCATGCCGTTTACTGAAGTTAAGATTTAGTCATTGGATTCTTGAGTAGTATATATACGTTGTTCCAATCTTGTTTTATCGATATTCGTCCGGGATAGGTCGGGTAATTTATTGGGTTGTTCAGTTAGTGATTTATTAACTGCTTAACGTCGAGCTTGTTTACTTAATTATTGCTGCTTTTGAATTATTTTGTGATGCTTTATATTTCTTGTTGATGATTTTGGTATGATGTATGTTGCCTACAACTATGAGAATGTGATTATCTGTTACCAGAGGTCATATTCGCATGTCTCGTAGATTTATCAATTTTATTCAAGAATATTATGTGGACTTCTTTTTGGATTTTATTCACTGGACTCGTTACTGTATTTGTTGGGTGACTGAGTGTAGATCCTTTAACAAGCAAAGAACAGGGGTAAAGAAGTATTAGGCAATTACTTTTGAGTCTATTACTGCTTTAGTTCGTGTTTTTTAGACTACAATATGTATATGTATATATTGATTTTGATGGGTTTTGGAAATTGTAGAACACTGAATATATGTATATGGTTTTCTTTTATTATTCGCCCCCAGTTATATGCATGGTATTTTACCGGATTTTTTACATTAGGTTAATGCTCTTGATGACATGAATTTTACATTTATTTCATGTTATTAAGTCTTCCGCCGAATTATTGCATATTAAATTTAAAACTTTAATGATTAAGGAATAAGAACGTCAGTTGCGCGTGGGACACAACAAGGCGGTAATATGGAAGAGTTGTGGGCCCACGGTGCATGACATGGCGGGCTTCGGGGATTGGGGCCGCTACATTTGGTATTAGAGCGAGGTTCGAGTGAGCCTCGGAGAAATTTTAAAAGTTTAATGAACGAGCATAAAACTTAACAAGTAAATCTTAGAAGAGGAAACCTAATGTACTTGCCTTAGAACTTTAGCTGGGAAGTGGACTTGAGTCGGGTAGTGATGAGGTTTATATATGTATTATGCTTTTTATTGTATACATAATATATACACGTATATTAAAGACGAATCGACACGTGCTATTGATCAAGATGGACGGACAATTAGGTCTTGATAGGCAAATTAATGACTTGAATGATGCAGTACACTACGCAGGAGTAGGAGCAGAGGCACACTCACGACTAGGGAGAATATGACCGAAAATAGCAAGGTCAGGGCCAAAGGTTAGAGAGAGGTGGATAGGGTACGCACAAAGAGGACATACAATACAATCAAAGATCCAGGAGTCGTTAGGTTGAGGACTGTACGATTAGAATTTATGCGATACAAACTCTTTCAGCGTACAACAAAGACGGATTCAAGGTCAAGGAGGCTGAGGACAAGGGATCCAGATTAGGACTTAGGATTACGTAGTGGTTAGGTAGGACTAGGGTGTGGGGTTAGGTATTCTGATGAGGACTGGAGGAATTGTTCGCTGAGAATGGTAACATATGAAGGTAGCGACATCGTACACTCGAGAGTCGATGTATGCTGTGATTGAGCTATACTAGGTAAAGCTCAGCAACATGCTCAGGGTATGTATGTAGTTCAGGTCAAGCATGCATGAACGGTCATGGTCGATCATGATAGATCACGATAAGTGATAGTAGCTTTAGGTAGAAGACATTATGGCTAAATAGGCCATGGTTGGTTATAGTACGAAAGAGTTATCATGTTGTAATACATGATGGAAAAGTATATGGTTGTATGTCAAGGTGAGCCATAATTTGTCGACACATACTAGGTCTATCATGCCTTAACACATGATAAGAGGAAAAGGTAGGGTTACCTTGTAACAGTCAACTGGTTCAGGTTTATCATCTATGACAGTTAGATGATGTTATGGAAAGGTAGGCCATGGGTTGTGTAGTATGAAGAGGTTATTATGTTCTGACACATGATGGGAGTGATTTTGTCATGGCCCAAATTTCTAAAAAATGGATTTGGCCGTAATCGGGGTCGTCGACCCGTGACGTGGACCCGCATTGGGACACGTGCATTGATCAAGGCACGTGGCCGAGGTATATATATTATAATTGATATTGTGAATGCTTAGTGTATTGTATGTATGTACCTTATACCCGAAATTATTAAGTTTGATTGTGTCGACGATTCGACGTGCGCAGGGAAGCGCCTTAAGTTGCGTATGAGCCGTGGGATTGGGTAGCTAATGATATGGTAAGCCTTAGTTTATTTAAATATGATTGAAGGAGTTATATTTATAAGCCTATGGTTGTATCTATCCTATGCAAATCAAATTAAAGTCCTATAGTTCTAATAAAAATTCAGGAATTATGAATATGCCTCGGGATATACATATGCACACCCTCCCATAAACGTTTGTGTACGTGTGTTAGTGAGCTAGAAATTAGTAGAGAGTAGGACCAAATGTGAGCCATTTGATTACATGGGGATGAGAGTTAACGGAATTAATGAAGTAAAGGAGTATAAAAATTAAAATCTAATTATTTGCTTCATGTCTGTGAGAAACAAAAATCAGAGCTGAATCTCTGATTATGGGGTGTTAGAAAGGTGAAATTCTTTAACAAAATTGAGGAAATAAGTACACATAAACAAGCTTCAACATTAGGTAACCCAACCTTCATCTTCTTTGGTTGTAGTTCATCAATATGAGTATGAAGTCATAGGGTTTTTGTGTCAAATCGATTTTATGTGTCATTTATGTTGTTTCCATCAATTTGAAACCCATGAGTGAGGTCCCTAAAACCAATTTTCGATTTTGCATGTCTTGGACAAAATTGAGGTTTTTGATATGAAACTGAAAAATTGATTTTCGACATGTAAATGGTTGTGGTTTTTGAAAATTAAAAGTATATTTGAAATCTTCATTTCGTTCTAATAATCTAGCTATTAAGAAGTTTCAAAATCGATTTTGAAAATCAAAAGATATAGATTTTACAAATTCTTCAAGTGTTCTTGAGTTTCCATGAACATGCATGTTGGATTTTTATTTTCTTGATCAAATGCATGTTAATGATGTTAAATCTACATAAGTTTTTGGTTTAAATCAACTCAAATAGGTTGCATGTATAATGATTTATCATCATTGATCGTGTTCTGGAGTTCGAGTATGTTTTGGGATCATTTGAGATGAGTTTTGGGTGTTTTGAGTATGCAGAACTGTGTATCTGCAGTTCTGCTCGACCATGGAGAGCACTCCAGCTAAACGTGGAGTGCACTTCTCGTTCTGGGTAGCCTCGGACTGTTTCAACTAATTTTCATAAAACAGTTGTATCTTTTTCATTTTAATTCCATTTTTGACGTTCCATATATCGCCAGAAAGTTGAGACAGAGAGGAACAACTTAGAACCATTAGTTTTTATATATTAATCCATTTAGTTTGTCAAAAATGGGCCAAAAGATGAGGCTTGTCTGTATAATGGTCATTTGTATAAATGTTTTGGGTCATTTTGGTGATGAATAGTCGTAACGCTTCATTAAAGACTAAATATATCTAATATAACCAAGATGACACTAGCAACATTAAGGAGCGATTCATGAGTCCAGGTGCAAGAGTTTGGGTGTCAGGAGGCCAGATTTGCTAAGGAATTTGTGTGAACGATGAGTAGATAGACTAGACACTTATTTTCATCTCATTTCCGCTTTAATTTCTAAATTTTTAGTTGGTCATTGTGTGTTAATCCTTGTACTCAAAATGCCATGTTTGTTGTGTGATCTTCTCATTTATGGAGTAATTTGTTATGACATTGCTTTTGAATTACTTACTTATTCATTGTCAGTATCCTTCCTTGAATACTTAGATAGATGAGCGCGACACACAGAGGATGGGATCTGGGGTGTCGACATCTATTCAGTTAGTAACACAAACCTACTACATGAGGTTGTTTGACAAAATCCGTGACCAACTAGGGAAATACCGAAGTACACGTGTACTGACCTATTACATGAGGTCCATGTGTGGCCAAGTAGGGTAATACGAAGTGTACGTGTACTGACCTATTTCATGAGGTCATTAGGATGGTGGTCCTCAAACCAATAAGGGTAGTACCGATGTGCATGACTAGTTGAGCCATTTGGCCAAGTAGGGGAATACCGAAGTACATGTGTACTAACCTAATACATGAGGTTCATATGTAGCCAAGTAGGGTAATACGAAGTGCACGTGTATTGACCTATTTCATGAGGTCGTTAGGATGATAGTCCTTAACCAATAAGGGTAGTACTGATGTACACTACAATCATATTTACATAGATGTACATAGCTCATGGGGTATGAGACTCAGGGTGTCTAGATTTATTCAGTTAGTGATACATACCTTCTACATGAGGTTGTTTGACAAAATCTGCGACCAATTAGGGTAATACCGAAGTGCACGGGTACTAACCTATTACATAAGGTCCATGTGTGGCCAATTAGGGTAGTATGAAGTGCTCTTGTACTGACCTATTACATGAGGTCGTTAGGATGATAATGTATATACAAGCATGTTTATATCCGAGTCAGTCCTACTAGTTTTCTCGTGTATTTACAAGCATGTTTCTAATTTCAAACAATCTTTCGCTGCTTTATGCTTTTAAATACCTATTTTCTTATATTTGAAAATGTGGATAAATGTCTATTCTGGTCTATTGTTATTCTACTGTGCTCACCGTCCTTTTTATGACGGTGGGTGCAAATCCGTTGACTAGCAGGCCGGGGTCTCATTTTGAATGAGTTTCATCGAGGTTTTTATGGTCCTTATGGTTGGTTTAGAGAGCCATAAGAGCTTGGAATGAGTCCGAATTGTGGCGACAAGGCGGGGTGCCGAGAAAACTCCATTACAGTGTTTTTGGCAAGGAAGTCGCCAGATACGCCGTGGGGAGTAAAACCCTTTAAGTATCCCTTACGGTGTATTGGGCAACAAGCCGCCCAGTTGCACGTTTTAAGTGGCGTCGTGGACTTCTTTTTCATGGTGGCATCACTCGCGGCGTCTGCCATCATGCCCCCTTTCTTCACCACGATGCCACTCATGACGTGTTGGGCAATTAGCTGCCCAGTACGACGTTTTATGTAATGTCGTGGAAGGCCTATACATAGTGGCGCCACCCATGACATCCCAAACAGTAAAATAAAAATAAAAATAAAAATAAATTTCACAAATTTGTTTAATTGGGTTGACCTATTGGGGGACTAACTCAATGATTATTATCGAGTATAATGTGATATAAAAATGATAGACTTGACATATTAATGGGAAATAGGAGATTTCTGAGATTTGGGGATTTGATTTTTGAAAATCAGGTATTTAGGTAATCATTGACGGGTGTTTGACACGCAATTGGAGGCGTGTGGGGATTGTTTTGGAGTAGTTGGAGCGCGATTTGAGGTATGTAGTAACCCAATTGAAATTCTCTCGAGTATTTACTTGCTTCTTTATTTGATTTATTTTCAGTTATTCAATATTCTCATTTCCGAATTGATATTATTACGGTTAGTTAATTTTATTCCCGCTGGGACTTATTTTATTGCATGTTTGCGACACACTTGACCATAGCATATGTATGAGAGGTACGTCAGTGAATAGGTTACCCGACTACTGTTACTATACATATCTCGGTGCGCCGTAGTCTAAGCCAGCCACCGAACAGATTAGGGAGTTCAGTCATGTTTGTGTTTACTCACTAGCGATGCCTAGGGATAGTCCAAAGTATGGTTCTAGTCTGACTAGGATCCTGCACGTACTTTTGATTTCTTACTATTTTATATTCATATGATGATCTATTTACAGTTGCATGTTTACTATTTTGCATGTTTATTTAATAGTCATTATGGAGTTCTTTATTTACCTTCGTAATTACGCATTGAATTTCCTTAGGATTACTCACTCTGGACTCGTTATCTGTTTTGTTATGATAGCCTGAGTGCAGACCCTAGTATGAGCAGATGCAAGGGGAAGCTTGAGGATTACTTGTGATTGCCCATAGTTGGACACTAACTCTTATGTTTGTTTATATTCTTGTTTTTAGTTGGGATGAGATACATTGTAAGATACCTTGTCTTGTATATTATACCTTTTGAGGATTTTGGATCACTTTATATATATGATATATTTTGATGGGTTTTCCATATTTATGCTCATATGAAATGAATTTACCTATTTAACTGAATAATTATGTCTGATAAGTCTTTCGCTTAATTTGATGTTAATTCATGATTTATAACAGATAAATTGAGTCCATTGGCTAACTTGAAATTGAGTATGATATAAACTAGCCATAAATTGAGGCTTGAATGAGATTAATGTATGACGTGGTGCACGTGGGACAAAGTGAGGCCAGTGATTAGGCAAGGCTGTGGGTCGCGGTGCGTGACGTGTCAGCCTCGAACTTTAGGGCTGTTAGAATTTGGTATCAAAGCCTAAGTTTATGGAACCTACGGGATTGAAATGGAGGTTATTAGTTAACTCTGATACCGTCACATTTGGTATCAGAGCGAGGTTCGAATGAACCTCAGGAAGTTTAATGAAAGTGCATAAAACTTAAATGAATAAACCTTACATGTGAAAACTCGAAGTAATTGCCTTATAACTTTAGTTGGGAAGTGACTATGAGGCGGGTAGTGTTAGGGTTATAAATGTGTTATGTTTTTTATTGTATATTACATATGATACACGGGTATATATATATCGAGGCTAATTCGACACACGTCTTTTGATGCAGATCCAGATGGATGGATAACCTCCTATTACCCAGCCCAAAGTTGGGGATACTAGCGACCCGACTAGGGATACTATGACTGCGCAGACCATATCGCAAAGGATGAATGACTAGTATGCAACACAATAATCACAGTTGACAGAGTTTATGTATTTGATCCAAGTTCACATGGTCTCGATGTAAGCACCGACTATGATATTGGCTACACCTATTACCCAGGCAGCAGTAGCACTAGTCATAATATAGGCCCCAATTCATGTAACACTTTCAGAGACATTGACCGAGGGGACAACTACAGTTGTGGTGCTAGAGGAGACGACCATTATTACTCCGAACATGACTGAGCAGTAGGCGATAGCTTCGACGTCTAGTAATGTTATGTCAATGGAGATGAAGATGGTTAAGGATTTTATGAGGTTTAACCCTGGAT
The DNA here is from genome assembly GCA_039657345.1 of Stephania japonica. NCBI lineage: Eukaryota > Viridiplantae > Streptophyta > Magnoliopsida > Ranunculales > Menispermaceae > Stephania > Stephania japonica. The sequence goes on from CM077559.1 coordinate 44,376,409, forward strand.
ACTTCTACGGGCCCAGAGTTGGCTGAGCGATAGTTATTATCTCATCAACAGCTACACAAGCTGCTAAAGGTTGAGGAGACTGACCAGGCGCGACTCTCCAGTTTCTGTCTGAGAGAAGATGCGATGGTCTGCTGGATGACTTATTCTGATACTTATCCAGATCCGATGACTTGGGTCGAGTTCCGACATATTTTCCTCGATGAGTACATTCTGATGGAGGTTCAGCTGAGACTTAGAAATGAGTTTATGGCCCTGAGGTAGGGCAGTATGTCAGTTCTACAGTATATGGAAAGATTCAGATACCTGCTTTAGTATGTCATGAATGTGGCAACGACTAAGAATCTCTAGAGCTACTATTTTATAAGGGGTTTGGATGAGATGATTGCGAGCATCTTAGTGTCTAGTGGGGCCCGCACACTACTTGTAACGGCCCAAATTAATTTAATTGAGGGTTAGTGTTAATCACAATGATTAGTGGTTAATTCGGGCGTTACGTGAACAGCTGGGTGACTTAGATGTGGGAACCTAGGTTATATTTATGCTATTTGTGCATGGTGTGATGCTTAATATTACGATGTGGGGTATATTAATTATGTTTATGTATATAGACATCGCATGTGTGAACATTGATATCGGGCAAGGTTATGAGTCGAGTATATATCTCGAAATGCGTGTCGGGGACCGGGTATCGAATAGCCGGGGTACGGGACATGAGTTGTCGGGTAGCTGAGAGCTAGTGTGACCTCACATATGATTTTTTATGAATTATTTGGTAGTCAAGATTAAGGTATGTGAGCCAAATTAAGGTTAGTAATTGAATTCCTAAGGTTGTAGCTAGGAAAATCAGGGTGCCTATGATGATCCTCGAAATGCACAACAGGGTGAAACGAGGACTGTAGTGTTATGATAAGATGTCTAGAACTTGAGTGACACAAGGTGATCAGAGACCATTAGATCGTCCTCTCGTGTACACATCAGATTAGAACAAATTGTATAAATACCAACGACGAGTGTTCAACATGCAAAATCAAACCATTTCTCAACAATTTTGGGAGATCAATGAGTGAATCTGAGGTTGGGGAAGGTGGAATTCGAGCTTTGGAGAGTGAATTCGAGCTTCAGAGCATAGATCCAAGGTAAATTTATCCCTCATAAATGTGAATTTTTGATAAAAATATGGTTTTTGTGGGTTGAGGATAAAACGGATTTTTGGATAAAATCACCACTATTTTTGCTGAATCTGGTTTCTTGGGAATTCGATGAAATACAAAGTTCTGAATCACAATTGTGGAAAATTGGTGATAAATTTAGTGATTTCGGATTGCAAATATACACACTTTGATTCTCAGTTTTTGTGAGAAAACCTTGTTAAATTGGTGTTTTGGTGAGGAATTTGATGTTTTACGAGTGTGGGTATTATTTCTATTATGAGTTGAGGTGTTGGAACACAAGGAAAACCCATAATTAGTTTATGGATTTTCTGGGCAGCGTGCAATTAGCGCGCTAGGTGATGAACACTAGCGCGTTAATCATGCTGGGGAAGATGATGAACAGTGTACGAGGTTCAATTAGCGCGCTAATTCCCCTGACTAGCGCGCTAATAACAGAACCCCTGAATTTTTTAAAACATGAAATCGAGCCTAATTAATAACAAACCCACTTAATTAATACAAAACACTATAAATGGACTTCAGGGAGTGGGGAACCTTAGCTCGGACACCGGGGAGCTACTTGGGTCGGATTGACGGGTTCGAAAAGTCAGAGTGCGTGTTTACAGGTGCGTAAAACCATTGGGAATGTTACACTTTAAATTCATGCGTGGTGTGTCCATGTAAATGAGTTTTATTCAGTTATTCATTTATCGTTTTGTTACTTATTTGGTCGCCATGTTATGCACTGTGATCATGTGTTGGTCGGAGTTTGATTTGTTCACATGGTTGGAGGTTAATCGAGATGGTCGTGTTATGGAATTGAGTAGGATAGATTGTAGCGCATGTACTGGGCTCAACCGATGAATAGCTACCCGCGTAGTGGGGTGCATATGTCCGGTGGGTTGTGATGTGTTTCCGGTCACCGTTAGTAGTTCAGGTGTGGTCTAGGCTTGATGTGCTCAGCTGAGTCATCCGAATCTATAAAGTATGATCTAGTTCTGTTAGACTCCGTCGCTCTTTAATTGATATCGTGGTTGAACCGATTTTCTTTCAGGTTGTTTTATTTCCACTGTGTGTAATCAATTGTTTTACTGTAAATGTTGTTTGCTGCGAGCCATGGGAATATGATTCCTATTGCTAGGATCATATTCACTTGTCTCGCGGATTACTGTGGTTTCTCATGATAATTATGTAGACTTCTCTTGGAAATTTACTCATTGGGCTCGTTGTTGTATGTATTGGACAACTGAGCGCAGATCCTGGTACGAGCAAAAGCAAGGGAAAAGAGATACTAGGTGACTATCTCTGAGGCCGTTGCTACTGACAGCTCATGTTTTGACTACCTAGTATGTATGTACATTTTGTTTTGCTGGGTTTTGGGAACTTTAGAACTTTATCACATGTATATGGATTTCTGTTTACTTCGTCTCAGTTATATATATGGTGTTTATTTCTGAGTTTTTCACTACTTATGTTAAATAAATTCTCATCATATATGAATTAAATGCTTTCGCTATGGTTATTATTATTAACTAACCTTCTAGATGTTTAGGAGAATTTAACAATTCAATATAGTAGGATTAGTTAAATGGAGCGTCACTTTACAGAGCTGCAGACATGGCAGTAGTGATGACGTGTCCGGTGATGTGACAGGCGATGTTGGGCTTGCGAGCGGAGGGCGTGGGTCACGGGAGGGCCCCATAAGGTTGGGGTCGTCACACTGCTGAAGATATATAATCGAGCTATTGCCCATAAGACGTATCTATTGCAAATATCAAGTCGACCTTAAACCTTAATATATCAGGTTCAGTCTGGTCAAAGTTCACGGCTAGAGTAGAGACCGAAGAGATAGAGGGACCAGCGAGGTTGACAGGGACAGGGGCAAAGACCTCGTAGAGGCGATTGGCAATTTGCTGCCCTTACGCCTGCTGAACATTCTAGACAACATTATCATCAGGATAGAGATTAAAGAGGTCGTGATAGAGAAAAGCGGAGTTAGGGTCAGGGTCAAAGCCAAGGTCAAAGTTAGGGACAAGCTATCAGATAGACTAGATGGCAGGATAGGCGTCGCTGCTTTCGATGCCATCACACTAGGCATATGAAAGTAGAGTGTACTGGACCATCCCCACCACCATCGATAGATCAGGCCAGAGAGAAGGCTCATGTTATCACTTATGCAGTCGTACAACCAGACAGGGAGGCGACCCAACAACTTATTGAGGTTATGTTGACTATTTGCGGTACCCCTGTGCATATTATAATGGATTTTGGTAGTACTTTATCTTTTATTGCGAGATGCATGATAGGCGAGTTAGGGTTACAGACACAGACTTTAGACTCACATCTTGTCCTCAATACAACTGCTAGGGATATGATATACCCTGACTAGATATGCCAAGATTGTATTGTTGAGGTTGTGGGACATCAGTTACCAGCTGACTTGCGAGTCTTATTGTACTTGGAGTTGAATGCATTACTTGGCATGGATTGGCTGTTAACATATAATGCATTGTTGGATTGCTTCAATAAGACTGTAACTTTTGATATTGAGGGTGTTTTATTTTCATTTGTTGGAGTTGCGACAGCTTTACCGATTACCAGAGGCTGATTAATGACAACTCAGGAGATGAACGCATTTGTGGCTATTGCGGCTATTGAAGATGTCCCAATGGTTTTAGAGTTTTTCGATATATTCCCATATGATTTACTAGGTTTACCACCACCTCGAGCAGTTGAGTTCATCATTGAGCTGATACCGGGGACACAACCGATATACGACCGACCATACAAGATATCTACATCCGAGCATGATGAGTTAAGGACCCAATTAGAGAAGTTACTGCAGAACGATTTCATTCACCTTAGTATGTTTTTGGGGCGATCCAATCCTTTTTATGAAAAAGAAGGACGATACTATGATGATGTGCGTGGATTACCGAAAGTTGAATTAGGTGACGATTAGGATAGAAAAGTTAGAGTTTTATTCCCCATTTGCCTACTCAAGAACACCAAGAAATCAGAGTTGTACTCCCATGGATTTTGATCAAGTTAGAGTGCTAAAGAGGTGATTCCATTAAAGTGAAGAAAGGGACAAAGGCTCATGTCCTAGCTACAACTTAGGTGAGTAAAACCCTATATTTGATTTACAAATTCATGGGGGTTTTAGTTTAAATCATGGGACTTTGGTAAGGAATCAATCTTAAACTGTTTTTTATGTTCTCTTGATGCATTTTAAAGCCTTGATTTCAGTTTTCAAGTTGGATTTTCGAAATTGAATGTTTTGGGGCAAAATTGGGGGTTTTTGAATGAAACCAAAATTCTAGTTTTTGAGCTTTGAGACTAGCGTGTTTGTAAAATCTGAGCTCACTTTTGGATTCCTTGTCAAAAAAAACTTGGCATAACACTAAGAAGTTCTTAGATCAGTTTCGAAATCATTAAGTGATGGGTTTTTGATTCTTCATGTGTTTTTCATCTTCTTCCTTGGCATGCATGTTTAAATTCTTAATTTTTGATAGTGAATGATCATATAAACGAAGTGCTTGCCTTGTTTATGTTGGAGGAGGATGTATTGGACTTGGTGGAGGTGAACAAGGTCCAGGGGAAAAAGAAGGAGGATTTTCTTGAGTTGGGAAACCCAGAAATCTGTTGTAGATTTCTAGGTTTCTGTACTCAACGCGCTGGGCAATCCAATCAGTGCACTGGGTGTTCTGGGTAGCTAAACCCTGAACTTATCCCAACTTTCTTGCAACACCTAAACACCATAATCACTAACCTAAACCCAAACTAATCGACTTTAATACACTCTAAAACATATTAAACAACTCCAAGAATTTAAAAGGAGGTATTGGGAGTTCGAGAACACGTTTTGGGGTGTCGGGAGGCCAAAATTAGCTAGGAACTTGCGTGATGTGCGTAATCCTATTGATGTGTTTATTTACATTTCATTCTATCTTAATGATTCTCGCTGGTCTGTTTTGACTGTGATATGCCCTTGTGTTATACTTGTTATTCCTCAAATGTTGAACTTTGATGGGAATTCGTCGAACTCATTCGTATACCACATGTCTTATTTCGCAGTTTGTTGACATTTTGAGTATGAAATAGCATGCTATTAGGTAGTTATCATTATTGGAGTTTATTGTGAACTTGAACTTTACATAACACTTAGTCTTGGTATGAAATTCCTAACCCGAATTTTTTATTGATAACAATAATAGTTTTAGAATCTATGGTCCATTACACCAATCAGAGATGAGCGGAGGTCACTGGACTTCGGGGATGTCGACACTCTCCACTACACTCGCGTGACACATGACGTAATGAACTGGGGTGTTCGATCAGAATTGACATAATATGGATATAAATGAGGTGTTTGAGAGTGCTCACGCCCTAGATAGTGAAATAAAGCTGATGTGATGTAACTTACAGCCGACCGGACCTAGATCATTACTACTTAGCCTGTGTCAGTCCCGTTTGTGCATATCGATATTTTCTAGCAGGTAAAGCAATTCTTGGCTATCTGTTATGCTTTTAAATACTATTCTTTCTTTTAGAAATGTGGATACATATATCATTGGGAATTACTATTATACTTTTGTACTCGCCATCATTTTTATGTCGGTGGGTACAGATCCGTCGAGCAGTAGGCCGAGCAAGGAAAAGACTGGCGGCTACCTTTGAGCCTATAGCGCGATATTGTCTTGATTTGTAGGTTTTGATATTTTGTATTATTATTATTGTGTCTTTTGATACTATTGGGTTGTATATTGGGTTAAGCGATAGTTCCTTGACCTTTCATGACTTTTACACTGGTTTATATTAGCCATTTCATTATATATATCATGTGATCGTTATTTCCTGGTTTCCACACTTAGGATTTATTATCTTGCTTCCGCATAAACTATTAAGACTTTCGCTAATTTCATAATTCAGTAAAAGATTTAACTAACTCTGAAATTTGTATAATAATGTGACAAGTGTAATATTTATCCTAAATGCGTGTAATTTGGAGAATAGGTTAGAAAGGCTAGCTAATACATAGTAGTGTTATGTGGCTAAGATTTGGGCTTAATTACGGGATAAGGCCGGACAGTGCTCTAGATTAGGGAAAGGGTCGTGACAGGACGAACACTCAATGGCATATTTATCTCGATGGTTGAGACCAAATGAGGGTAATTATCCAGTGCATGGCTTGGAGCTTGCAGCAGACGTGTTTGTTGAAGTCCTGGAGGCATTATCTTTACGGAGAAAGATTTGTGTTGTTCACTGACTACCAGAATTTGAGGTACCTATTCACTCAAAGGGATATGAACATGCGACAAAGGAAATGGCTAGAGTTACTGAAGGACTATGACTTTGCTATTGAGTACCATCTGGGTAAGGCGAATGTTGTAGTTGATGCTTTGAGCTGGAGCGACATTAATAGCCAAATAGTACTACGACATATGACATATGAATACAGACTTCTTGAGGTGGCGTCAGTGATGTATGTGATAGAGGCTATTGTTGAGTTACAAATTTGGGATGCAAGTTCCTATTGTGTCTCTAGAGCAGGTTGTTGAATGTTAAAGGGATGACGGGCTAAATGAGCTGTTCAGCTGTCTGGCTCAGGATCCGGGGTGCACTGATTGGTCTGGGTGTTCAGATGGGTGCTTGAGGCATATGGGTAGGTTATCAGTACCTGCGGTACAAGAGCTCAGGGATAACATTCTGGAGGACGCATACCGCTCGTGGTACATTATTTATCCTTGTTGGACCAAGATGTATCATGATTTACGGCGATTGTTTTGGTGGTCAGGGATGAAGACTGACGCGAGCGTTTACGTCAGGAGTTGTCATATTTCCCAGTAAGTGAAGGCTGAGTATAGGAGATCAACTAGGTTGCTACTCACGATGCTCATTTCTCAATGGAAATGAGAGCACGTGACTATGGACTTTATCAGTGGCCTACCGTAGACTACGAGGAGACACAATGCAGTTTGGGTAATGATTGACAGGTTGACAAAGTCGGCGCATTTTATTTCGATTTCTATGAGATATTCCTTCCCACAACTGAACATTTTCTTTGAGGGAGAGATCATTAGACTTCACGATGTACCAGTCTCCATTGTGTCTGATAGGGATCTCAAGTTGACATCTAAGCTCTGGGAGAGTATGCAGGAGCAGTTCGACACCAAACTATAGTTCAGTATGACATACTATTTTCTGACTGACGGTCAGTCAAAGTGGTTGATTTAGATCTTGGAGGATATGTTTAGGGCTTGTATTTTACAGCTAAATGGGTCATGAAAGAATTATCTGTTGTTATGCGAGCTTGCTTACAATAACAGCTATTAGGCGAGTACCGTGATGCCACTGTTCAAGGCACTGTGTGGTAGTCCCTAAAGGTCACTTGCGTGTTGGGCGACACCAAAGGATATAACGGCTATAGGACCGGAGGTTGTTGTTGATCATATTGAGCTACGAGAAGGATGACTTTGTGTATTTGAAGGTTTCACCCTGGAAGGGGTCAGTAGATGTTTGACATCAAAGGAAAATTGGCATCGAGGTTTATTGGACAATTCAAGGTCGAGGCACGTATTGGGAGCGTGGCGTACAAGTTGGAGTTACCGCCACAGTTAGCTGGGGTTGATTCGGTATTTCATATCTCTATGTTGAGGCTGGCTAGGTCAGGACTGAGACTGATGGTCGATGTCAGATAGGTAGAGGTTCGACTTGACGGGACCTACGAGGAGCAGCCAGTTGAGATTATGGACCGTAGGATACGGACTCTCCGAAACAGGGAGATCCCTAAGGTATTGGTTCATTGGCAGCATTACGGGACCGAGGTACTCAACTGGACCTCGGTACCGTTATTATTACGTAATCTTAGACATGGATGACAGTTCAACACCACGTGGATGCCGCAGCTAGGCCTAGGGCACGCATGACTAGGTAATTAGTCTATTGTGTGTGCTGTTTTGCCTAATTTATAATGTGTATATTCAATTATGTTAGTTTGCATCGCAATGTGTGTATTGCTATTATTCTTGTCGAGCGAGATAGTGTGACGGGTATTTGTTTAGAGTAACGTGTAGACGCGGGTACCAGGTAGGCGAATTATATATACACTAGGTCGGAGATAATACACACTTGATAATTGAATAAAATATATTAAATAATTAATATAAATTGTCGATTAGTTATTAGTGACGCTATCGTTTGCGAACGGCGCGAGTTTTGGTATGGATGTCGGCTACAGGAATGCTCGAGGACTAATTATTGGTGGATTGCAAAGATAAGACTAAGGGAGCAAGTCACACAATTTTGTCACAAATGATGGACTATTTGACCCAATCTTGACTATTGGAGAGTTCTAGAGATCAACACATCACATGAGATGAATCTTTGAGTATAAATATCTTGTTTTCTCCTTTGCCACCACTTTTCCTCTCTCTTTAAAGACCAAATCCGAAAATTGGTTATGTGTGAGGGTTTTGTGAACTTTGGAGGTGATTTGGAGGAGCAATTAGCAAGGAGTCGACGAACCAAGGTTAGATCCGATCTCTATTTGTCGTTTTCTAACTTTTGGCTGTATTTTTATGTTTTTCAACGCAAGTTTCGACGAGCAGGTCAAGCTCAATGGTTTCGAATAGAGTTGCTATGGTTTCAAGCTTGGATTTGAGCAACTTTATTGGGTTTTATGATTAGTTTTGTGTTTGTATCGACTTTTTCAACGAGTTTCATCAGGGTTTTCATTTCGAACGAGTTTTATCAAGGTTTTAGGGTCCTAATGGTTGGTTTGGAGAGCCATAGGAGGTTGGAATGAGTTTAGATTGCAGTGACGAGCTGGGTGCTGAGAAAACTCTATTAGAGTATTTCTGGTATAAACGCCAGAGATGTTGTGGGGAGTAAAACCACCTCTACGTCCTTTACGCCGTGCTGAGCAACGAGCTACCCAGCTATACGTTTTAAGTGACGTCATTGCCTTCTTCCTCATGGCGGCATCACTCGCGGTGTCTAGGACAACAGGCCCCCCTGTCACGTTTTATGTGACGTTATGGCCCCTTTCTTCACCACGGTTCCACTCACAATGTGTTGGGTAGTGAGCTGCCTAGTACAACATTTTATGTGACGTCATTGAGGGCCTATACACGACGGCGCCACCTACGACGTCCCAAATAGTAAAATAAAAATAAATTTTAAAATAAATTTCACAACTTTATTTAATTTGGTTGGCCTATTGGTGTCCTAACTCGGGGATCATTACCGGGTATAATGTGATATAAAAATGATAGAATTGACATATTAATGGAAAATGAGAGATTTTCAAGGTTTGGGGATTTGATTTGATTTTCAAAAATCAGGTATTTAGGTTTTCATTAACGAGTATTTGACACACAATTGGAGGCGTGAGGGGACTGCTTTGGACTTGTTGGAGCGTGGTTTGAGGTGTGTAGTAATCTAATTGAAATTCTCTCGAGTATTTACTTGCTTCTTTATTTGATTTATTTCCATTTATTCAGTATTCTTATTTCTGGATTGATCCTATTACGCTTGGTTGAGCTTACTACCGTCGGGGCTTATTCTGTTGCGTGCTTGTGGCGCACTAGACCATAGCATATGGAGGTACGTTAGTAAATAGTTTACTGACTGCTATTACTACACATATGTCGGTGCGTCATGGTCTACACCGACCACCAAGCAGATTCAGCGAGTTCTGTCATGTTTAAGTTTACTTATTGGCAATGTCTAGGGATAGTTCAAAGTATGGTTCTAGTTTGACTAGGATTCTGTACGTACTTTTGATTTCGTACTATTTTATATTCATGCGATGATCCATTTATAGTTGTTTGTTTACTATTCCGCATGTTTATTTAATAGTCTTTATGGATTCCTTTATTTACTTCCGTAATTACTCCTTAAATTTTCTTGGGATTAATCATTGTGGGCTCGTCATCTATTTTGTTGTGATGGCTTGAGTGTAGACCCTAGTACGAGTAGAGGCAAGGGGAAGATTGAGGATTACCTGTGATTGCCCGCAGTTGGACACTGACTCGTACGTTTGTTTATGTTCTTGTTATCATTTTGGATAGGATACATTGTTAGATTTCTTACATTGAATATTATACCTTTTGAGGCTTTTGGATCACTTTATATATATATGATATATTTTGACGGGCTTTCCACATTAGGTTATGCTCATATGACATAAATTTACCTATTTAACTGAATAATAATGTCTAATAAGTCTTTCGCTTAATTAAATGTTAAATTTTGATTTATAACAGATGAATTAAGTCCATTGGCTAACTTGAAATTAAGTATGATATAAACTAGCCATAAATTGAGATTTGAATGAGGTTAATGTATGACGTGGTGTGTGTGGGACACAGTGATGCTGGTGATTAGGCAAGGTTGTGGGCCCGCAGTGTATGATGTGGCGGCCTCAGATCTTGGGGCCGTCGTAATATTTCTTGTTGATGCTTTTGGTACCTACAGCCATGAGAATGTGATTGTATATTGTCAGAGGTCATATTTGCATGTCTCATAGATTTATCGGTTTAATTCATAAATATTGTGTGCACTTATCTTGGAATTTTACTCATTGAACTCGTCTTTGTATTTGTTAGGTGACTGAGTGCAGATCCTTGATGACGAGCTCCAAGTGTAGAGCTTCGTGGTAGTAATAGTGGCACAAAACAACATTTGCACCGGGTTTATCGAATCTATAGGGAATAGTTGCGCATAGCATTAGAGTAGATTAGGCGTTGCAACATAATCAAACAAGTAGTAGATTTATTAAACTATCTAGGAAACATAAACAATACGAACAAATTTATTTTAGACTTGAATTCATCAATCAAATTAAATATGCGACGAATTAATCAAAAGATGTGTTCAACTCAATTTAGAGACCAGGTATCTTACAACTCATCTCGTCCCAAGGTCTTGGTGGCGAGAATACCATCTTAACTCTCGGGCTCCACAGGTTTGTGCGAGCAGCGTAAGAGCATCAAAGCATTAAGTTCAAAACCCTATAAGGTCTTTCAAAGTCTAGGCAACCGGTCGGTGTATCCTAGCATATTAAATTCTAGTGTTTAATTCCAGTTTAATAGCCCTGAGGTCTCAATGACCATCTCTCCTTAATTTCAGTGACTACGTGATCAGTGCAATCAAAGCATAGAGTGTGGAACACTAAAAATATTAAGTAGAACAAGAAATGCAACTAAACATGATTCATTCAACACAAAACATTCATAAGCACATCAAGTCTTAAAAATATGTAAACTAAACTGTGACTGCCCTAAGGTCATGGCGAACTAGAGAACTCATGAAGCATAACACAAGGACCTAATGAAACATAAAAACATAAATTCAAGTCCTAGCCAATCTTAGCCTCCATAAATAGTAGTAGATTTGATATAAGTGTAAACTTTCCACTAAGCATTCCCCATGTTTCCAAACTTTCCTATGAAACTATTAAAGCAAAGTATCATTCGGCAAAAAAGGATTGCAGTTTCTGGATTTTTATTTTTATTTTTTGTCTAACAACTACTTATTTGATTACATGGAAATTTTGAGACAGACCCAAATACCACATGAAATTACTAAAACTAAAAATTAATCGGTTCAAGTTTTCCTTAAAAATTTGAGTACATGCATTAATTTCACATCAATTTACATCTCATCAAATATGATTACATTCCTATGTACAACAATTAAGCAACAACAAATCAAAATCTTTTTCCAATCTAGCAATATAATGAAAATGAAGAGGGAAAGAAAACTGAATGTCATATATCATTTTATTTGTAAATTAAAGGCAAAATTATTACCTTTGATTTATTGGAGTACCAATATTATACTATAGTTGTCCTTTGATTAAGAAAAACCCAAATCAGAATAGATCTTTTAGTTTCTTCTCTAGTCTTTTTTGGCTTGGAATACTTGAACTTCACTTCAAACTTGTACTCCTTCCATTTACGTGCAACAGATTGAAGCATCCACTTCTCTACTCCAGCATCTTGAGGGATCTCGAGGTATCTCTTTTGCAATATACAAATGAAACAAACCCCAAAATAAATAAAATTTGGATACCAATCAAATTCATGAAATATAAATATCAATTTACCTTGGTAAAGTTTATAAAAGCTTGCTTATCTTCCTAAGGCATCAATCTCCAATCTGTCCATTCAAGTGAACAATTTTCCTTTTTCCTTGCAATCGTTCCCAACCATCCACCTAAAATCCTTCTTCATCTTTTAATTGGTTGGTCAAACTCATTAAATTAAACCATAATTCTTTGGCCTTCGGCATAGTAGAGACATCCTTTGCAAGTGTGAGTCCTCATTTTTTTTGCACAATCCTTTGATTATCTATAAAAATTTTCAATCAAACATAAAAAAGAAATGAATCACTAGGTGGCTAAGTCTCATCACTGTCATAAACACCACCAAGACAACAAACAATTGATATTTAACTCTTACTTTTACATCATCATAAACTTCATTTTCGACGTCATCTTATGTTTGATTGTCATTGCATTGATCATCACTATCAAGGCTTTGTAGATCTTCATCTTATGTTTGTTAAAACGCAATCTACAAGTCATTTTTTAGTCATCTATAATAGCCTACACACAAGCCACAAATCAATTTGATCAATTAGTTCTATAATTCCAATAGAGAAGTTGAAAATACTTAGTAGGTGGTATTTGCAATTATTAATCACATATGAAACAAAAAACCTACTTTTAAGCACTCATCAATTCATATATATCAAAGCTAAAGAGAAGGGGGACATAAGCAGTCATTGCTTAACCACTAAACCCTAAACCATTGTTGAAAAAATATAGTAGGTGATATTTGCAAAATTATTAGAAATAATTAACAATGACATTTACGATATAAAATTCCTTAATCACTTAATTCTTACATATGTAATAAACACAATATTTACACACCACACTAATTTAGGCAAACAATCCTTAACCACTAGGTTTTCAGCTCTGATCATAAGCAAACGTTAGTACAGTTTTAGGCAAAAATTTATTACGTAGAGATACATTATAAAGGTGATTTAGCATTACATAAATAAAGAAATAACATGAAATTGACTGCACAACTGAAAATAAATTTTGATAAATTCCTTGAACTGATTATTACATTAGATACATACTCCGCAGATTTGTATATCTCTTGTCTTCTTCAGTTCTAAATTGATGATGACAGAGAGAGAGAGAGAGAGCTAATCGTGTAAAAATTGAACTCAAGCAATGATGGTGAAGAAAGCACTCCAAGCTACAAACACGAATGTCACAGATCATAAAGTACTAATTTAACTTTTGATACAAAGGCACCAACATTTAAATCAATTAAATCCCTAAGACCATTTTCAAACTCCAGAATATGCAAAGCTAATCTTAGATTCAATCATTCTCTAAGAAAATCTAAAAAACTTATATTCAACAAAAACATGAGCAATCGCATCAACGGAACAACAAAATTCACTTCAAACTCCCTATTCAATTAAAATCTCATATTCAATCAATCAAACAACAACAACAACTACCACCACCAAAACCAAAATCTTCTATTAAACACAATGCAGCTCGCTCGCACTTCACTTTTATGATCACACTAGTCGAAGTAGAAGTCGTAGTCGCACCTTTTCTATCTTCTTTATTTGTGTGTCTCCGTGTTTGTGCGATTTAGAGAGAGCATTGTTTTTTGTAAGTAAGAGTTTTAATCGATTATTACTAATATGTTGTATTGTATTTAAAAAGGTAGATCGAGTGGATGTAATAGGTTGATGGATATTGTGTTTTACGGAGTAGATATAAGGGTCAACTTATTAGACATTTGGTTTTGTAATCGAAATGCTAGGATTCCATGTCTAAAATTCGAGATGCTTGTACTTAAGCGCCTTCAATTCCAAACGCGTCGCAAATTAATCTAAGAGACGCATACATAAACAAGTGTCTCTAAACCAGAATTTAACAACAATTATAAATTATGTATCCTTATATTTGAAATTTAACATCACTTGTAAATTATGTGTCCTTAGATTTAAAGTTTAACAACACTTGTAAACTATGTCCTTAGATTTGAGATTTAACAACACTTTAAACTACGTGTTCTTAGATTTGAAATTTAGCAACAATTGTAAATTGTGTGTCCTTATATTTGAAATTTACGAACACTTTAAATTATGTGTCCCTAGATTTGAAATATACCAACACTAGTAAATTATGTATCCTTCGATTTGAAATTTAACAACACTTGTAAATTATGTGTTCTTATATTGAAAATTTACCAACACTTGTAAATTATGTCTCATCATATTTGAAATTTACCAACACATTTAAATTATGTGTCATTAGATTTGAAATTTACCAACACTTTAAATTATGTGTCTTTAGATTTAAAATCTAACAACACTTGTAACTTATGTATCCTTAGATTTGAATTTTGACAACATATGTAAATTACGGTCTCCAAATTTAAATTTGGTGACACTAACTTAACAAGTTTCTCTAATATAGGAAACACTAATAAATTATGCATCTTTAAATATTGAAATTGACAACACTTGTTGTTTGCGTCATTGACTTTAATATTAGTGACACTTGTAAACTATATGTCTTTAGATTTGAAATTTGGCAACACTAGTAAGTTAGTGTCTATAAATTTTAAGTTTGGCAACACTTATTTATCAAGTGTCATTAATTTTGGAACACTTATGCATTATACGTTTTGAGATTTTAAATTTGACAACGTTTTAATATCATTTGTCTTTAATTTGGAGACGCATGTATATTATGCATCTCAAAATTTTAAATTTGGCAAGGCTTGTACATCATGTGTCTCTAAAATTAAAATTTGGGGACGCTTTTTATTAGCGTTGACAAAAAAGTGTCGCTATAGACCACATTGTTGTAGTGACTACAACATTTTGCTACACGGAGATGGGATTTGCTAATGTTGAAAAGATAATGTTGGTAATATTTGCATGTACAATATAAATGTACTCTTACACTTGCCCTCCTCACTTTTAGTCTTTTATCCACGTGGCGCGTTGCTACATGATTGTTGAAGTCCCTTACACGCATAAAAAGATGTGCACACACATTTCGTTGCAAGATTTAAGAAACCTTGAACAATTTTTTTTGGAAGAAAATTAGAAATCTAATTTATCATTAATGGCTTGTTATAGGATTAGGCATAGAATCGATTTTCTTAGTAAACATACATTGATTTGTTAATCCTATTTGTTCCAAAAAATGTAATTTATTTGACTATGATCGCAATTATAATATTGAAACAGTGTGATAATCAAATACTGCTCTCTACAATCTTCTAGAACACTTGACAACACAAACACCATTAGAACCACGTAACAAAAAACAAAACTTCCAACAAGTTGGAAAAACTTAAATTTCTAACAAGGGAAGACGAACTAAATATCAAATGGAAAAACTAAAGAAAATACCAATTCATCAACTAAGCAACCGCACAAATCCACATATGATCGTTGAGAGAGATGTACTGAAACAAGAATGGAATCAATCTTCTCAAATCTAAAAAAATTTATAATTTATTGAATAAATAGAAAGAAAAAGATGTATTTAATTAGAACTAATGCCAATCTAAAGAGAAGATCAATTGTGGTTCAAAATCAAGAACCATAAGAGAGAATAAAAAGAACAAGGATTTGAGTAGGATAAAGGATGTATAGATAGCACCCTCACTCGATTCTTCTTATTGAAAAATGATTGTTTGACATACTTTTGACATCTTACCATCATTTGGATTTTATATTGAGATATGTGCACACGTATTTTAAAGTGTACCGAAGGACCACGACAATTATGTATTAAATATAGATGTCAAAAATAAGTTATTTTAGCAAGTTTGAATAAGATGAGGACTCTAAGTTAATATATTTTCTACATCAAAAAATAAAGGAAGGCGCAATACCATTTTTCTACCAGAAAAATGTGGAAGGTTGCGAATGGTTCACTACCAGATTAAAACTTTTATTATTCTTTATGAAATGGGTGAAGTATATATACATGTTGGAGTGTTCCCACCTAGCAACGTTATGCATCGAGTTGGGATTAAGGCTTTGTTTGGTCTATTGTCAATATGTCAGCATGAACAACAAAGCCTCAACTTTAAATTAGTTGAACATGAATACGTTAAGTGAAAATAAGAGAAAACATACATTTCAACAAAATCATGTACTAGTTTTATCTTCTTTGGGTAGTGATGTCAATAGACATCAATTTAACTATCCAAATCGGGACCTTAACATGTGCAAGTTTTTTTCTCCCAAACCCTAAGCGTTGCACAAGACTACACCAGATCTAGCTTTCGTCGCCGGCTCCCCACCCCCTCCCAAGAATCCAATCCCACCTCTTCTCCTTCCTCTCTACCCTTCCCCACCCTTTTCCTGTTTTTTGTCCATCCTAGCGTCGCCCCTTTCCAATCTTCTACCTCTTCCTCCATCCCTTAGCTCCGATTGTCGCTAGTGTCGCCGGGCTCCTTCTACTCCTATTTCTCCCTTCCTTTTCCTCCTCTTCCTTCCCTGTAATGACTTAATTTTAATTAAGCCGTTACTATGACGTGTTTGTAGACATGGATGTCAGCTTAACACTCGGTAGACCTCGCAGTTAGGCAAGGGTGCACCCATACTAGGTAAATAGATTGATTTGTGTTTTTTTTGCATTATTTGCGATGTTTATATACAATTATGTTAGATTTCATCGCAATGTATGTATTTATATTGTTATTGACATGTGAGCTGGTGTGATGGATATTCGCCTTGATTAATGTGTAGATGTGGGTACCCGGTAGGTGAATGACAGTACACTAGGTTAGGTAGTAATACACATGATAAATGAATAAAATGCATTAAATATTCAATATAAAATGGCGTGTAGTCAGTTAGGATTGTGAGTGACACACATGCGACGAGAAACCGTGTATCGGAATGTACGGAATGCAATTTGTTGCATTGAAATGGTAAGAACAAAGGGGGAGTTACATATTAAGACACAATTTGTGTCATTTTTGGGATGGAAATGGACCTAATGTGGACCATTTGATGAGCATTGGGATGCACATGTGCTAGGAGATTATTTTTGTGATATATATTGACTTTTTCCACCATCCCCACCACCTTTTCTCTCTCTCCTCTCTCAAATCCGAAAATACAAGTCGTTGAGGGGGGTTTTGTAGATTTCTAGAGGCAATTTGGAGATGCAAATGACAAGCAATCAACGATTAAAGGTGAGAATCAAGCTCTCCTTGTCATCCTTCAAGTCCATTTTTCTTGGTTTTGACGTGAGTTTCGAAGTGATGAATGGAACTCTAGTTATGGGACAATGTTGCTATGATTTCTATGGTGGATTGAAGTATTGTTTTGAGGATTGCCTATTTAACAAGATTTTATCGGAATTATCAGGATTTTCATTTGGGACGCATTTCGTCGAGGTGTTGTGGTATATTATAGTTGGTATAGAGTTCCATAAGGGATTGGAGCGAATTCGAGTCGCAGTGACTGTAACGGCCCAATTTCTAATTGTTGTTATTTATGACATTATTGTAGACATGGACGCCAGCGGGGACGTTCGTGGGTCCCACAATGAGGCCGGAGCATGCCCGGATTAGGTATACAGTCCGTTTTTTGTTCCTTTTGATTTGTAATTGCGATGTATATGTTCAATTTAATTAAATTGCACCACAATATGTGTGTTTATATTATCCATTGATGAGTGAGATGGTGTGATGAGTTTTTTCTGCGACTGGCGCATAGGCACGTGGACTGGGTGGCGAATAATTAGCACACTAGGACAGGAGACTAGATACACAAAATAAATGATAAAATTTATTAAATAATTAATATAAAATGATGTTGATGTGGTTGGTACCATCGTTGTGCACAAACGGCACGGGTCGAGGTTTGGAGCCGGGTATTGGAATGTTCGACGTGCATATAATTGGTGACAAGAGGATAGGGACAAAGGGACATGTGGGTTAGTTTTGGCATGTTGTGGAGGACCTTTTGCCCTTATCTATGCCATCAACCAAGCCTAGAGATGTGGGTGTGAGTTGAGATGAAGATATATATATATATATATATATATGGTTTTTCTATCATTTTGACCAATTTTTCTCTCTCTTCTTGAGATAATCCAAAAATGGGAGAAGTGTGAGGGTTTGGAGTGCTTTAGATGATTATTTGAGGAGCTTGTATGTGTTGGATCAACAAACAAATGTTAGATCACTAATATCCTCTACTTTCTCTATGTTTTGGTACCATATTTTTGGGTTTTCATGGTGATTTGAATATGGGGTGTATACTCACTATTATGGGGTTGGTTTTGGTGTTGTGAGTATGGTGATTGATGTTGTTGTGGTGTTTGAAGTGAAGAAACTAGTTCAGAACTGCTGGAATTCTGAGCATAGATCTGCCCAACGCGCTGGCAGTTCTAGGGAGATAATGATGACTGCCCAGCGCGCTGGGCATTCTCTCTCGAGTGCGTTGAGTGTAGGACAGAGGCCAATATTAAGGTTGTTTTGGGTATTTTGACCCTACCACATTTCCAATTCAATGTTAATACACTAAACACAGTAAAATGAATTAGGTGAACATAGTCGATTGTTGGGCACGCATTCCGAGGCAATAACGGGATCAGATCGGGACGAATATCAGGTAATTGGAGTGCGGTTTGAGATGTATAGTATCCCAACTGAAATTCGCTTTAGTACTTACTACTTGATATTTGAATTCTATTCAGTTTATTCAATACTCTTATTTCTTGATTATTGTTTTACGGTGGTTGTGCTCATCCCCACCTGGTATTTATTCATTGCAGAGGCATAGGGTCCACTAGGCCATAGCATATGTTCTAGTTATGCGCCAGTGAATATGCCACCCAGGTATGTTAGGCATATGTGGGTGCACCGTAGGTTAACGCCGGCCACCTAGAGGATCCAAGGTTACCCGTTCGAGGTATCACGAGCCGTGCCTGATGAATAGCCCGAAGTATGGCTCTAGTCTGACTTTGATTATGTACGCACTTTGTTTTCTCTACTATTCATATTCATCCGATGATCTTCCATAGTTGTCTGTATTCTTTTATTCCACATGTTTATTTATAGTATTTTGATTTCAGTAGTTTTACTTATGTATTTACTTGGTGAATTTCCTTAGGATTACTCACTCTAGAATCGTCATATGCCTTTTTATGATAGCTTGAGTGCAGATTTTGGTATGAGCAGATGGAAATGCAAGCTAGAGGATTACTTGTGACTGACTGCAGTCTTCCCTACTCTTATGTTTGTTTATATTTACCGTTTTATGTTGGGTATGAGTTGCTAGAGACATTTTGGTTTGTGTATGACTCTGAGGTATAATTTTTGATATTTTGAGGATTACACTTGGCATCTATATATGGATTACATTTTGGTATGGTTCCCACATTAGATTAAATGATATTTAAACTGCTAATTAGTATCATTTGATTATTTGAGACTTCCGCTACATATTTTGAGGTTAAATGATAATAATGAGTCCTAAACTAACTTGAAACAATAATTATTTATAAACAACATAAAGTTAGCAAGATTTTGATTGGTATTAAGGTTTGAGTGCTCGTGGGACACAGCTGGGAGGTGAGTTGGCTAGGTTGTGGGCTGCGATCCACGCCGTAACGGTCGATGGATTTGGGGCCACTACATTTTGGTATCAGAGCCAGGTTGTCAGAGACCTAGGCATCATTTTGAATTGAGGACAAGCCTGATTATCAACCTGATGAATAAATCTTAGATGTGGAAACCACAAATGAATGACTAGAACTTTAGTTGGGAAGTGATGTGAGGCGAGTAGCTTCAGGACTATTATATACGTTTATATTTTGTTTGTGTAATACATACGATGCGTATATATTGAGTCTGATATGACGCATGTTTGTGGTACAAATTACGATGGACGGACAAACTCCTATCGCTACTCAACCGACTACTCAGCAGGAGGTCGGTGAGACCAGTGACCCCACCAAGGAAGTGAAGTGTCTGCAGTCGTTATCGTAGAGTATGCGATTACACCAAACACAGATGAAGGAGATTCTTGAGTACATACAAGGCTTGAGAGTGCCTACAACGACGCCAACTACTAGTTTGGTTGTACCTACCACCCGACAGCCTTAGCGCCAACTGTTATCACACAGGCAGCAGGGTCAGAGACATTAATTGAAAGGACTGAGCCTGTGGTTCCACCGGCCGAGACTACCACTGTGAGTCCGGCTACAACAGAGCAGCCGTTAGTGGCGTCAACACTTAAGAGAACTATGTCGGAGGCAGCGAAGATGGTGAAGGACTTCATGAGGTTTGACCCTACATACTTTAATGAAGTCAATGATCCGGAGTTGGCTGGGCGTTGGTTGATGATGCACCGGCGACTTCATCAGTTGTTGGAGGTGCCGGAGGTTGAGCAAGCATGAATTTTGGGGTATTGCATGAGAGGACAGGCGGTGGTCTGGTGGATGACTTATACCGATACATATCCAAAGCCTTCGACTTGGGCAGAGTTTCGTCAGCTGTTTCTAGAGGAGTATATTCCGATTGAGGTACAGCTGAGACTTAGAGAGGAGTTTCTCGCTTTGAAGCAAGGTACCATGTTTATGTTTGCATACATGGAGAGGTTCAGGAACCTATTACAGTATGCCATGGATGTGGCGAATAATGAGAGACTTCAGATTTATTACTTTATCAAGCGGATTGGCGGTATGATCGTCGCGAATAAAGCCCAGACTTTACAGTGCATTTATGACCAGACATTAGCTCGTGAGACATACTTGCTGCAGAGCGAGGAACGATCGAATTAGTTGAGATAGAGTCTTCGGTCTGAGCAGAGGCCGATGAGACGGATCATTTTGAGCAATAGGGATATGATCATTGAGCACCCAGAGATGACTAGCGGTTGGATCATGATTTTAGTGATGACTGTGATCCGAAATATGATCAGTACGAGTATGATGATGGGCAGATAGATTGGAGTTGTAGGAACGACCAGGATTGAACTGATGATCAGTTCAGCGATGACGTTTTCCAGGCGGTACATGAGATTATACCCATACCGGCATAGCCGATACAGTCATTACGATAGGACCAAGATCAGAGGGACCAGAGTTGGGGTTAGAGACCCTCGATAGTCTGGAGGATGTGGCAGACTCAGATGTTACAGGTGCGGTCCGAGAGGCCATATCAGAATGGATTATCAAGGAGTTTCTCCAGCACCAGAGATTTCACAAGCTGATGAGAGAGCCTGTGAAGTGACACATATTGTCAGAGAGACGGCACGACGACATGCTCAGGGTTCGTCATTGTTGTACATTTTCGCTAGTCATATTTTTCATGCATTGGTTATACAATAGGTTGATTAGTTCACCTTTGGCTAGCGTGTCCTAGTTGATCTGTTCACTAGGGGTTGTAAATTGGTTGATTAGTTCACTAGGGATCCATTAGCAACTGGTTAATGTGATTCACCAGGGACTGGTTGATGTGGTTCACCAGGGACTGGTTGATGTGTTCACCAGAGATTGATTGATTAGTACACTAGGAATTAGTAGACAACTGGTTGATTGGTTTACCGTGGACTAGTCGATTTGTTCATCCGAGATAGGTTGGTTTGTTTACTTGGAATAGGTTGATTCGTTCACCTAGATTTAAGGTTGATACCTTAGCAAGAGTTAGGGTTTGATTAGTTCACCAACATTTATTTATGTTGGTTAACCTGAAGGGTAATTGCATCATCATTGTGGTTCCCTGAGAAGAGATATAAGTTATCTCAAATTTCGAGATGAAATTTCAAATTAGTTGGGAAGAACTGTAACGGTCCAATTTATAATTGCCATTATTTATGACGTCAATGCAGACATGGATGCCAGCGGGAATCACGTTGGCCATCGAGAGGACCCAGAGGCTGGCCATGCTAGAGTGCTATTCCCTGGCAGTGCTCGCAGGGAGTCTGAAGTATGGTGCTTAAACACACAATTTGAGCTTTTCTATTATTCATGCGATGATCATAGTTATCTGTTTATTTTTCTGCATGTTTATTTAATAGCTTGTTAAATTTCTGCATTTATTTCTGTAATTAGTCACTAAATTTCCTTGGGAATACTCACCCTAGACTCGTCATCTATCTTTTTGTGATGGCTTGAGTGCGGATCCTGGTACGAGTCGTGGCTAGGGCAAGCTAACTGATTAGCTTTGATTTTTTAACTATAGGTCTGACTTGTGCGTTTGTATATACATTTTGTTATTGTTTTATGTTGGGTTTTGGGATATCGTGAGAGGCACATGACTACTTTGATATTTTGAGGCTTTTGATCTTGATATACATTTGATGCATGGTTTACGGGTTTCTATATACTGCAAATGCTCTATTAACATGATATGGATGTTTTACTTTATTTATCATGTCTTTAACTATTCTGCTGATACTTTCCGATATAACAGATGATTAGAGTCCAATAATGAATATAAATGATAAAATGAATATAGTTTGAGGTTTTAAATAATGTTTGGTTAATTAGATGGTCATGGGACACAACTAGCAGCTACGTGGCTGGTTGTGGGCCCACGTGACACCTATGACGGGCCTCAGGGGTTTGGGGCCATTACAGTCCCCTTCTCTTGCAACCTTCTCCTGTTACCTTCTCCCCCATATTTCTTTTCTTTCCCTTTTGGTTTTCTGGTGTGACATTTGCCGATGACCCCTTTTTGTGCCTAGATCTACAAAAGATAGGGAGGAGAAAATGAGTTAGGATGCCGGTCTTCATGCTAATAAAGATGAACGACGACTAGTCCTTAGTGGTGGTGAGCAACATCTTAGTGGCGTGAGTCATCGTGGAAGCATGGTTTTTCGCAATCTCAATGTTGTTTTTTTCTTCCGTTTGTACTAGAAATCTAGGGTTTTTTTGTCTCTTGCATGTGAATGTTGCCCCTCTCTATGGGGTTTGTTGCCCTTCGTCAGGAAGTTGTTGTCCTCCTTGTTGGGGACATTGCTCTTTTTACCAACAGGATGTTCCAAGCTTTAGTAGATTGTAATATTTATTATTCTCATTGTAATATATTGATGCACCTCTTCGGTGTTAGGAACATTAATGCAACAAATTTGACAAAAAAAAATTCAGAACCTTAACATTTAATAACAAAATCAAAATCTTGTAAAGTGACTATTGTGTTTTATTTGATCTAAAAGAGCACAAAATAGCAAGAATTTTACTTTGGGAGCACGTCAATAGATCGGATTCGTAGTTCTATAAGAGGAGTTGCATTAATTGGTCTTAAATTGAATTGCATTTCAATTTCATTGCTTTAGGATGTTAACATCAATTGGTTTTAAATTGGCAACACACAAGGAATAAGAACAACATCAGCATAGGCCTCGTTTGGTTCATTTTTGCCAACTTATAAGGGAGTTTTCTTATTAACAGAGTTAACTCACAATGAAGATCATATTTTTCATGTTTGGTTCAACTTTGAACTTACAGGGAAGTTGCAAATCTCTATATGTATTAAAGGAAGATCTTTGGTTGCCACATGGCTTCTTCTCAAGCTTCATTGTTGCCATGTCATCAACTCTTATGCCATATCTATATATATTAAAGGAAGATCTTTGGTCGCCACATGGCTTCTTCTCAAGCTTTATTATCGTCGTGTCATCAACTCTTATGTCATATCACCAACTCCAAATCTAATGAAATATATTAAAGGAAGATCTTTCGTTGCCACATGACTTCTTCTCAAGCTTTCTTCTCATCACGTTATCAACTCTTATGCCACGTCATCACCTTAAAATCTAATGCGAATAAAGTAACATCTTCGGTTGCCACATGTTTCCTTCTCGCCATGTTATCAACTCTTATGCCACATCATCTTAATTATTTGTAACCATTAATAATTACATTTATTTCATTTCATTTCAATTTAATTATTTGTTTTAGGTCCCTTTATCTTCCCGTGCAACCACTTATTTGATAAATTAATTATGTAATTATTTTTTAAATTATAACTTTATTATTCACTTTTTGTCTTTTGATATTCCTTGTGCAAGTATAAAACATATATGATCATCATCATCATTCACTTATTCATCTATTAAGCCACTAAGTCATATTTATTCATAAATTAATGTAATTTTAAATAATTGGGTTAATTTCATACATGGTTACTGAAGTTAACATGTTGTGACACTTTGATTACTAAACTTTACTTTGTAACAATAAAATAATCAAACTTTTTAAAACATTTCACTAAAGTCACTATGATCTATTTCTTATACAATGTGGCACTTATGTGGCTATGTTAGCTTTGAGATTCGTTTCAATTTGCCTCGAGATCGGTCTTTTTAATCAAGATGGCCACATCAGCCTGTCTTTCTAAACCTGCCTTTGCCCTCTTCGCGGATCGCATTCCATCAAATTCGTCACTTCAGAACTAATTGCGTGAATTGAAAGAGTGAGTATGAGGAGAGTGAGACAAGTAATAAGACAAGTGAGTCCCAAATGGGTCTTGGTTATACATGATTCTGAGCAGAGAAATCGAAGTGAGATATCAAAATGTTGAAGATCTAATAGATCGATTATGCAAATGGCTATGATGGATTTGTGATTTTGATTTGTAGGTGGGAAAAAATTGGAGCTTGGATTTGTGAGGAATGATGGGTATGTAGAATTTGCAAGATGAAAAGCCCCAAATTTGACAAATAAGACTCTCAACACAAACAAAGAAATGGAGAAGAGGAATTGATGTGGGGCAATGAAGAGTGGATTGTGGAGCAGCAAGACGGGGTGAGAGTGGCAGAGGAGAGAAGAGGTCTTCTTCTTCTTCGTTGATCTGATCCTTTATGTTCTTCATGATCTTTGTTTATTTTATTTTGTATTTTTTTTAGAAATTTTCAATCTCTCCTTTTGTGTTGAGAGTCTTATTTGTGTTAGGTCTCGATGCATTATTTTTGACACATTTAATAGGGAGTGTTAGATGATCATCTTGATTAAAAAACTGATCTCGAGATAAATTGATATAAATCTCAAAGTTAACAAAGCCACGTAAGCGCCACGTCATATGAGAAGTGGACCAGAGTGATTTTAGTGAAATATTTTAAAAAGTTTGGTGATTTTATTGTTACAAAGTAGTGTTTAGTGACCAAAGTGTTACAACATGTTAATTTAATAACCCTTAAATAATTATATGTTTTACAAAGTGTTATAAAGTAGTGTTTAGTGACCATGTGTGAAATTAACCCTTAAATAATTATATGTTTTAATTTAATTTAATTATTTTGTAAGCCCTTCATCTTCCAGTGCAACCACTAATATGATTAATTATATATAACCACTACTTCAAATAATTGTTATGTAACCGTTTTTCAATTATTATACTTTAATTATTCAATTTTTAACTTTTGGTCTTCCTACATAAGTGTGTAACATAATCATTATCTTCACTATATAAGTCAATGCTTCTCAATCAATCATTCACCTCTCAAACTCTCTTTCAATATCTAATTTTATAAGCACTTGTCATTGCTCTGATTCTTGGTAAGCTATCAATGTTTATGTTTTAGGTCCTTTAACATCGGAAGCTCATAATCTACCTTTAAGAATTTTGGTGCTAAGAATTATATACATTTATATTATGTTTATATATAAGCTTTTAGTATGTAGTGTTGTATGTTTGAGTTAGCTTGAAGTATTTTTTTGCGTTTAGAGTATAACTTTTTTCCTTGGAGTTTTTTTTAATTATTTTTTTTACTTTAGTCGGCTAATAATACTATTTAATTAAAATTGTAACACTTTTTTGTGATTCTAACGCTTTTTTTTGTCTTCGTATTAAATTACAATTATATCAATTAAGAGAAACATTGTTTTTGTACAGAGAAACATATTTATCAACTTACCTACAAAACATATAATTACTTTCGTGCACAACTCGTGGGACGACGACTAGTTTAGTATATAAAGAACTGACATGTGGCAGGATTGAGACGCAACGAAACTGACACATTACAGAATACTAGTGGGAGTAAGTGCCACATGGCATTCCATGATGTTTTTTTATTCCCACTAGTGTTGGAGTTGATGACGTGGTGTAGAGGAAGTTTGCATTTCAAGATCCAGCTTTAATATATATAGATGATGTGGCAAATAAGTAGATGCCGTGGTGAAGAGGAAGCATAATTTAGTTATTTTGTAGAAGAGCTGTAACAACCCAATTTATAATTGTCCTTATTTATGACATCATTACAGACGTGGACGCCAGCGGCGACGTTCGTGAGTCTCACAGCGTTGCCGGAGCACGCCCAGATTAGGCATTCAGTCCGTTTTGTGTGCTTTTTGATGTGCAATTGCGATGTATATGTTCAAATTAGTTAATTGCATCGCAATATGTGTGTTTATATGGTCCATTGACGAGTGAGGCAGTGTGACACGGTTTCGTTGCGACTAGCGCGTAGGCACGTGTACCGGGTGGCGAATGATTAGTACACTAGGATGGGGGACTAGATACACATAATAAATGATAAAATTCATTAAATAATTAATATAAAATGATGTTCAGGAGGTTGGCGTAGTCGTTGAGCGTGAACGACACCAGGCGAGGTTCGGGGCCAGGTATTGGAACGCCCGATAATGCATATAATTGGTGCTATGTGTATGAGGTCAATGTGAGCATGTGGGTCTTTTGTCACTTTGTGGAGGTCATTTGACCTCATCTTGGCCATCCAAACAAGCATGGAGATTGGGGTGTTAGTTGTGATGAAGGATACATATAAAAACCAAACTTTTATCTCATTTTTATCATTTTTTCTCTCTCCTCACTTGAACTCTCTGAAAATACAGAGAGGGTTGAGAGTTTTGAAGAGTTTGTGAGCTCATTTGAAGTGCTTGGGAGTGTGGAATCATCAAAACAAGGTAAGATCCAAGATCCCCTCTCCATTCTCTTCAATTTGGTTGTGGTTTTAAGTGGGTTGATGTTGAATGCATGGATTGAGTGGGTGCTACTGTTTTTACCTAGTTTTTGTTGGGTTTTGAGTGCTATGTATGTGTAAGAGCAAGTTATGGTTGGTGATTTTGGTGTTGGGTTATTTTCATGAAATTGGAAAATTCAAGTTTGGTGTTTGATCGGGGATTTGACGCATGATTTATATATTTTATTGTGCCTCTGGCTTTTGGAAGTGTTATTTGTTTCCCCATGAGGTGAGGATGGGTCGACAACATTGGTGGAGGCTTGGGTGATGATTTTCCAGTAGTTCTGTTATGTTGAACTGCTGGAAAAACCGCCCCACAGGCCCCAACGGGCTAGACAGTCTGGGCCAATGATGAAGATGAGCAGGATGAACACCGGCGTGTTGGGTCTTCCTCTAGCACGCTGGGTGTTCATCAGATGGTTATTTTTGGCTATTTTGGGTTTAGTGGATATAATGCCTATACTAATTGACTTAAAATACAAACAACTGACCATAAATCAAAAATAAATGGTAATAGGTTAGTTCGGGCGATATTTTGGATATCGAGGATTTGGAGGAGTTGGACCGGGGTCATTTTACGGGACGAGGATTGTTGTTTGAGGTGTGTAGTAGCCCAATTGAAATTCACTATTTACTGCTTAATTTATTTGAATTATGTCCTGTTTAGTCAAATATGAACAAAGTACTGGACCAACTTACTATGAGAACACCACATGGATTAAGTCACAGGTGTTACTCTTGATAGGTATATCATTTAGTCCTTCAACTTAAGATTAACATAGACTTCAATATTAGGAGCATGATAATTTGACACAATCAAATATTGTCTTTAACCGGACGATTATAAAGATTATGATTAGTTATCATGTGAACAATATGTGAATATGTGTAATCAAGAAAGAATTTGTCGCTATCGTAAAAAGAAATTTATCAGTGGATCCCTCGATGTGTTAGAATGTTAAATGGCCATGTCCAAGTGAATTGATATGATCAATGTCACTTGGATGTTTTCAATCTATTTAAAGATAGAGACTAGTACGATTGAACATTAAGGGTGACTTCCATGCCTTATGTGACGGCCCCAAATTCCACAATCCTAGAATTAAGCACCGCTCGGCCTAGACCTCACGAACCCCCGAGCCAGTCTTGCTGAGTCTCATAGGCCTAGTCAGCCTTCCTTACCATTTACTATCTATTACGTATTTACAAGTAAAGTTAATCAATTAGTGAGTTATTATCAGATACAACGGAAGCAATTAAACTCCAAACTAATCAATAAACTTCAAGACATGCATGTCAGGACAAGCTAAGGCGTGGAAACTCCGTAAATCATATCCACCATGAGAATCAAAAGACAGTATCGATTATGTCATACGTGCTCAATATCTCTCTTAACCCCATAATCACATGTTCAACAGAACAATATAGATACATAATACAAAACCTACTCAATACGTGAGAGGAGACCACTTCGGGGTCCTCGACTTCAATCGCCTAGTGCTAGTCCCTTGCATCTGTCTGCTCGTCGATCTGCCCACCATCACAAACTAGATGGTGAGTACAGTGATGTAGAGAGTAAAATACCAATAGAGTTTTAACAATATTTCAAATGTCACATAATTTAAGCAGTCAATTCATGCAGATAGAAAGAAAAGACAGGGAGCGCATGAATATATAAAGACTGTAAATAAATGAATGAGCAATCGAAAATGAGTGTCCCAGAATATAAAGGAAAGATACAAATGGTCTTGACAAATCAAAGTCGTTGAGTCAAGGATATTGTTGGTTTTGGGGTTCATGCGCAGCGAAGATTACAAAACAATTTTGACAAAAACGCCAACAGGATCCGAATTTGATTCCATTAAAAACGTTTAAACTATGAAAACTTAATCATACCTCAGTAGCAATGTAACTTTTCTGAAGATTAATCGATCTCTAAGGCGTTGCCAACGACGAACGCCTTCTATCAGCAGTCCACACATGAACAGCGGCCGAGATTTGAAGTGCTAGCTTCGAGAGATTACCAAACCTTTTTGTTTCTCTCCAAAACAATCCAGAGCATACCAAAAAATCTCTAAGTCGTTTCTTAAAACGAAAAATAAAGATTTTGGCCTTTTTCTTTCGTACTTGTATTCTAACTCAAAGCGTCTATTTATACAACCGTTGTATATAGACGGTTAAGTAAATTACACATATACCCCTACTTAAAGAAGTATAAGTGTAATACACTACAAGGACGTTTCTGTCATGAATTTTATCATATAAAATTCATTTTTCTGAACCATCTTAAAATCTCGCAAAACCATTCTCAGTGTACGACCCAATAGGCTCATACAACGTTGGCAGTGTACCAAAATACATTTTGGTATACAAGTTATAAGCGACCTCTAGCAAGACATTATGACTACCCAAGTTGTACGAATATCAAATCGATACAACCTAATCAATAGTGTATATAACATCCTTTTGTCACACGATATCCTTTTGATCAAACATAAGGCATGGAATTGTCATCCAACATGTTCAATCGTACTAGTCTCGATTTCTAGGTAGATTGAAAACATCTAAGTGACATTGATCAATATCAATTCACTTAGACTAGGCCTTTTAACAGATCCTAACACATCGAGGATCCACTTGGATATCTCTCTTTATATGAGAGGGACAAATTCTATCTCGATTACACAACTTCACCACATTATTCACACAGTAACCAATCACAACCTTTATAATCGTCCGGTTAAAGACAACGTTTGATTGCGTCAAATCACTGTATTCCTAATGTTGAAGTCTCTGGTAATCTCAAGTCAGAGGACTGCAAAATATACCTATCATGAGAAACAACTATGACTTAATCCATGTTATGCTCTCATAGCGGGTTGGTCCAGTACTTTGTTCCCTAACAAGTACTCATGATCTTGATTCGTATTCCTATACGTATGATCATCGTATGATCATCAATCAAGACTCACACTAGTCTTAATTCATTATAGTTCCCAGTATAATAATCGACTAGGGACATTTAGGATATTTCTGTAAATACCCATGGATCTTATTATAATGTAAACATGCAAATTTTTTATAATAAACAGCAAATGAAATTCTCTATTTTATTAACTAAAATTGTATTCATAAAGACTGTTAATGGATTGACCTATGGCACATTTTCCAACAGATATAATCTCCTCAAAGGCTAGGAGTCAAGGACAAAATCTCCTCTAAAACCCCTACGCGAGTGCAGAGTCCCTAGCAATTGGGTGGAGAACTCTCACCCCGTATATGTCATCACGACAATTACGTATCCCCAGCCGTAAACCCCGGTATAATACACCGCAAACTCGAAATTTGCAAGGATCATGCTTGACACGCTTGCCTTGGGACAACTCGAGGGGTGGAAGCAAAAACCACACCAATAAACCACCAAGGATAGATATAACCAAAGAGAATTCAACAACTCATAGTCCACAAGGAAATACTGCTCAACAAATATAATAGCCCAAATAAAGGCACAAATGAAATAATGTAAATACTTTGGTTGGTTTTACTCAAAATACTGCGCGAAATTTCGTGCTCGCGGCTCTCACACGCTACCATATGTTCCCATAAGGCCGTCACCAGTCCACTTAGTTCTTGGTGAGCATTTTCTTTGCAATTTGGTATTATTAACGTTTTATTTCGCGTTTAATTGAAATCCATTTTTAATTTTCCATATTTATGTTCAATATGTTTCTGGGTCGACTTCCAGGTTATTAGGTCGTATTTGGACCTATTTAAGTACCCGAGAAGTCCTTAATTCGTTCCGAAGATTCCATGAAATTTTGGGAAAAATTTGGGTTCTGGGCGCTGCCGAGACACCGTGAGGGTTTTACCCTTGGCGGCGACTTCACAGTGTGGGGCAGGGTGTCTCTGCCCCAGACGCCGTGGGCAGTGCCGTGGGGTTTTGTACCCCACGATGCCTTCACGGCGTGGGACAGAGAGGAACTCTGCCCCAGTCATATGTAGGGTGCGTCGTGAGGGTTTATCGCTCACGACGTCCCCACGACGTGGGGGATAGAGAGACCTTTCTCTGTCCCCAGTGTCGCGCTTGGCGCCCCTGTCTGAGGGACTTTCCATAGTGTTTATCACCCCAGCTTGCACTGCCTTACGTTGACTTGATCCATCTTTCGTCGGGGACTTAACACCATTCCAAAAACATCCCCGACACACTCCAAAACGTCCTGAAACCTCAACGGAAAACCAAAAACTAACATACTCCGAAAATCCCCAAAAATTCTCTAAAAATCCAAAACTCTCCCAAATTGATTACCACCTTCACAAAACTCACGTTGATTGTCGGGAGGATCACCAAAACGTCGAGAGTTTCGATCGAATTTGAAATCTAGACGTGGTGTCCAAATTTTGTCGCGACGAACGCGAATAAAACTCGCACTAACACGTAGAGAATGACGAGGAAATGAAGGATCTTACCTCGGATCGCCCAACGCCGTCGACGTCGCTCTAGCCACACCAGTCTGGTCGTTATTGGAAGAGGAAGAAAGAGAAAAATGAGAAGAGAGAAGAAAATGGGAAAGAGAAAGATGTTGGCTACCTTTTATAGTGTGGGCCTCATCTTGGCTCACACCCACATCTCGAGGCATATCTTGTGGTCTCTCCTCACTCCAGCCCACCAACTTTGGTGACACTAATGGGTGACTCCTTTCTTGTTCTTTTCCAATTTTAACCAATAACTTGGGTTTCCTCAGGCATGCATCACGACTCGCAACGTCGTGCGCGAACAACGTTACTAATGACCCGTAAGTTTCTCGAATTAATTTATTATTATATTTTATTTCTCGGTCGTTCACCAAGTTCATTTCCCCGACATGTGTACCCATAATTCTTCCGTTAATGTTCTTCAAGGCGGACTCTACTCGCAATTCGACGTCACCGTCATGTCACACAGATACGAGTATACATCAATAGTACACGTCATCACACAGAAAGTAATATAAATTTTCGGGTTGTTACACCTTATATGTAATCAAAGGATATCGCATGACAAAATGATATGATATATGTTATTTATTAGGTTGTATCGATTTTGATATTTATGCTACTTGGGTAGTTATAATGCCTCGCTAAAGACAGCTTATGACTTGTGTATCAAAATGGTTTTGGTTCACTACCAACGTCTCATGAACCTATTGGGTCGCACATAAGGAATGGCTTTGCGCAATTTCAAATGGTCAAGAGTATTGAATTTTATAAGATAAAATTCATAATATATAAGCCCTTATGATTTGTTATATTATAACTTATTAATAGGGTTATATGTGTAATTTGCTTAAACAAAGTAAATACAATAGTTTTATTTCGAATTTAGTTAAACAACGTAAATATAATAGTTGTATTACGTATAAGGTTTTAAGTGAGAGCTTATCTACACATATAAATAAAGGGTCATGCCCAAAAACAAAATAAAAATTTTGTTTTTCCAATTTTCATATTCTTTGAATTTTGGGAGAGAAAGAAAAACGTTTTTTATATCTCTTGAGGCTAGCACTCAAATTGCGGTCACCGTTCATATGTGAATTTCTGATAGAGGACGCGCGCTTGAACGTTTTGAAGATCGAACAATCAAAGAAGGAAATCAAAAATCAAGGTATAGTTTACTTTTGTAGATTTTGTTTAATAGAACTTATTTGCGATCCTGTTAGGGTTTTTCAAAAATTATTTTGAATTTTTCGCTGTGTATGAACCCCAAACCCCAACATTATGATCAATAATAGCCTCTGGATAAGAGGAAGACTCATGTAAAAAATAAATGGCAGAGAAACAATGATAATCTTTAAGGAAAGTGGAGGTTTAGTTACCCTTTCGGAATGACGACGAGGAAGAACAAGATCATCAGAATGAACAGATGTCGGAGTGGTGATGCAATCATTGAGCTCAACTGCAGCACCTGCATCAGAAGAGGAATAGAGCTCGATAGACGAGTTAGTGAAGAAAGGCTAAGAACTAGAGAGGGAAGTATCAAACTTGGATAGTTTGGAAACCATTGTATGTTCCCAAAAAGTGACATACGTGGAGATTCGCAATCTCTGAGAAATAGGACCCTAACACCGATAGCCTTTATGTTCAACTCCATACCCAAGAAAACAACAGAGACGAGTATGTGGCTCAAGTTTAGTATACTCAGGAGGATTGAGAAGAACAAAACATGCACTACCTAAAATTCTAAGATTAGTATAATCTAGCGCTTTACCAAATAATCGTTCGAAAGGGGAGATATTTTGTAAAATCAGAGTAGGAAGTCAATTTATGGTATAAACACACGTTAGGGCAGCCTCTCCCTAAAACTTTTTCGGACATGATGCTGAAAGAAGTTGAGCACGAAAAGAGTCTAAAATATGACGATGTCTTCTTTTAGCTTTGCCATTTTGTTGAGAGGTATAAGGACAAGAACGTTGAACAACAGTTCCTTGCTGCTTAAGAAAGTCAAGAAGAACAAAATCTTGATATTCTAAAGCATTGTAAGTACGAAATATTTTGATTACACTTGAAAATTGAGTTTTAATCATGGTTGCAAATTTGATATAAATATGGGACAACTCAGAACTATGCTTTTGAAAATATATCCAAGTAAAACGGGAATAATCATCAATAAATAACACAAAAGAATGATAACCATTAACAGTGGAAGTAGGTGTCGGGCCCCAAATGTCAGAATGAATTAAACCAAATGGAGTTTTTCAATAGAATCACTAAGACTGAAAGAAGATGCAGATTGTTTAGCCAATTGGCAATGCATACAATCAAAAGACTGAAATTTTAAAACACCTAATGACCCACTAGAAATAATAGTGCGAAGTTTACTGGTAGTTGTATGACCTAGACGAAGATGTCATTCGTAAACTGAGGGAAAGGAAACAACAACAAGAACTTTTGAGAGGGAGGCAAATGAAGAGTTTGGAGCTCAAATAATCGTCCCACCTTGCTCCCTTTTCCAAGAATCTGACCCATCTGAAAATCCTGAACCTGACAACCATTAAGAGAAAAAAGTACAGATAAGCCATTATTACAAAACTAACCAATGAGTGTCAGGCAGGGTTAAGTGGGGGAGTAGAAGCAGTTCCTGTGTGAGTAATAGACATAGAACTTTCATTTGCAGTTTGTATAGAAGAAAAAGATTGAACATTTTTGTAATTGGAAAGAACAGATAATTGAGAGATCATATGGTTACAATAGCCAGAATCAAGAAACCAAGGTGTACCTAGGGTAACAGATAAGGCAGTGGCTTTGGTGAATATCACTTGTTTGAGGAGTGTTTGTATCTCACTCAAAGGCATGGTAGGAGAGGATGGTGACCCATTAGAGACAACAACAACAACAACAGAAGAATCGGTCTAAGATGTAGACTTTGAAGCACTCTTGGGATGAGGAGGACGGGTTGGACAGTTCGATACTATGTGTGATCACGTTCGTGACAGTATCTACACTCAATAATAGGACAGTTAGCAAACGCATGATCGGTTCCTTTGCAATCCCTACAAAATGAGGATCCAAACTTCGAGCGTGATAAAGTAAGTGCTAGAGCAAGATCTGAGGAAGTGGAAGGAGATTTAACCAATTCCAGTCTGGTTTCTTCAAACAAGATTTCTTTGACAGTTGCATCAAAAGAGGGCAATGGATCACAATGTAGCAAAAGCTGCACGAACTGACTCATAATCAAGATGAAGAGTCATCAGTATTTGTATGAAATGACGGTGATCCTGAGTGATTTGAACTTGTTGTGGTTGATTCCAGATCAGCTAAATGAGGGCTAGAAAATCATTAATTGACTGACCACGTTATTGCTTCAAATTGTTCATATTAGTAAATAACTGGTAATATTGTGTCAAACTAGAAACCTTGTATCTAACAGACAAAAACTCCCAAACATTTTAAGCAGTATCAAACTCAACAAATTGAATATAAATAGAGTGAGTAGTAGTGTTACTAAACCAAGTGATGATCTTGTGATTTTTACTCTCCCAATCTTCAACATGATCTAGAAACTTGTTGTCAGATTCCTTTTCACTTTGTTCAGGCTTGACAATGTCTCCCGTCATAATACACCAAAGCTTTTGGCCAATCAAAAAACTCTTGATCTGCTGCGACCATAACGGATAAGTAGAACCATTAAGAATTGTTGAGATTGGTCGGGAATGTGCAGAGAGCGCACAAAGACAAGGATGCACGATTGGAAGTGCACAAGGAAGCACAAACAAAAGAACAAAACCTATGAGATTGGAAGCGCACAAAGATGCATGGATTGAGGGCACGAGTGCGTCAAGCAAAGGAGCGATCAAGCACACGATCAAAGCCCATGAAAAAGTGGAAGAGAGGCCCATGAGAGAACTAGTGTGGCACAACGCTAGATGTGTCTAGTGTGCACAAAGAAGTGGTAGGCTGATGGATTAAAGGCCCAAGGACAAGAGGCCCACGACGGACGAAAGGATGGCTAGTGAGCGAATGCATAAACTTGTGTATGAACACAACGCACGACACGGAGAACAGATACACAAGACCACCTTCTAGATGAGCACGGATTCTAGCGAAGACAAAAACTAGGGCTTTGATACCATGAGAGTTTCTGAAGAACGAAAGCTTTATTTGATAAAGAATAAAGTATAAGGTTACATGTATTTATATACATCTAAAAGATAAGTATCAAGAAAAGATAAGATCAAATAAGAGACCATATCTAAGATAACACCAAATTCTACTAACACATATATATTTGCTTATGCATTAATAATTTGATAGTGTGTTCATATATGAGCATTATAACTGTTAGATGTAGGGGTAGGCAACGGTCTCCGTAAAATTGCTTAGATCGCCTAGACCAACCAAACTGTTTTGGTCTGGTTTGGTTTTGAAGCCTTGCAATTTTGGGGTGATTTACAAAATATAAATACCGTGATCCTCGATTTGGTTTGCCTTTTTGTTTTTGAAAAATCGTGGTTCACCAAACCGAAAGTATTATAGGTATTTTCTTCATTTTTACCCCAAAGCCCTAGCCTTACTATCAAGTCACGATTATTTCTTACCCCAAAACCCTAGCCTCCCCCTTCCTCTTCTCTGTTATTTTGTGCCTTTTCAATCTCTTTCTACTCTCGAGTCTCCCTAATCTCTCTCTACTCTCTTGTACATCTTTCTACACTTTCAGCTCCCCATCCCTCTTGCATCCTCCTTTCCTTGTTGCTTCCGCCCTTACTTCCCTTTCTCCCCTTATCCGACGTAACTTTGTATCTTCCTGTGCATCACCAGTGAGCTTACGAACCATAGCACCAAACTGGTTCTCATGATGCGGCACACTCGCACATTCCATTTGGCTTTTTAATCCCTTTACTCTCTTGCTTTGTTAATTTGTTCAATTACTTTGTTGATTTTTTTAGGGTTTTATATACTTTTTTTGTAAAGTTTTGAGCAAGTGTGTTAAATTTTAGAGTTTTGTTTCAATCTCCATTCAAAAACTTAGGTTTTAGTAGTTGGTAATTTGATTTCCTCATTTCATAGCTTGTTAATGATGGTAGTGGTATTTTTAAGAAAAACCATGAAACCAGACCGATCAAACTGAGCAAACTACAGTCGGTTTAGTCGCGGCTTTAAGGTTTCGCAATCTAGTTGTGGTTTGCAAAACTGTCAAATTGTACATTCCAAATTTGGTGACGGTTTAAAGATTTCAACCACCAAACTGCAGTTTTCCCACCCCTAGTTAGATGAGCAGCACATATTCATTATGTAGACCCAATATCTGATCCATCAAAATGACATTTAGCACAAATTAGTGAGAACATATTATTTGTAGATGTTGGGTTTCGGGGATCAAGCGTAGCGAAATTTTTTGAAACCTTTTCGAACATCCCCAAACCAAAACCCTATTGATTCCGTTAAAACCATTCATCAACAAGATCAATTCCATGTCTGCCTTATTTATTGTTGATCGATTTATTCGAGACGTTGCCAAAGACGAATGTCTTCTATCAGAAATCCACATACGAGTGGACGACGGTAACTCGAAATGGTAGCTTTGAGAGAGTTCAAAAACTTTTTCTAATATCTCCCCTAGTCAAGAACTCCAGAGAAATTCCTAAAACCCTTTTAGGTTTCTCTCCAGATTTCCTCGTATATGTTAACTTTCACTTAACACCTATTTATACAACAATTGTAATTAGGCGGTTAAGTGATTTACAATTATACCCCAAATTAAAGGAGCAATAATATAACAAAATAAAAAGGGTATTTCTGTCATGAATTTTATATGATAAAATTCATGAATCTAGACTTATTAAAATCACATAGATTCGTTATTCGTGTGCGACCCAATAGGTTCCTACAACATTGTCAGTAAACCAAAAACCCTTTTCTACACACAAGCATAAGCGATCTCTAGCAAGACATTATGACTACCTAAGTTACACGAAGATCAATAAATCGATACAATCTAATAAACAGTGTATATCATATCCTTTCGTCACGCGATATCTTTTGATTGTACATAAAACATGGAATGTTACCCTTATAGTTCAATCTACTAGTCTCGATCTCCGAGTAAACTAAAATTTTCAAGTGACATTGATCCAATCAATTCACTAGACATGACCATTTATCAGTCTAACATATCGAGGGGCCTAATAGATTTCACTCTCTAAAGAGAAGGAAAAATTACATCTTGATCACACAACATCCACACATTAGTCGAACAATGACCAATCACAACCTTTATAATCATCCAATTAAAGACGGATATAACTATCATGAGAAACACGTATGACATTGACCATGTAGCATTCTCATAGCATGTTGGTCCAATATTTGTTCCCAACAAATACTTATGATCTTGATCCGTATCCGTATACGCATAATCATCATACGTCTATCAATCAAGACTCATACTAGTCTTAATTAATTATTGTTTCTACAATAATAACTGACTAGGGACGTTTAGAATAATACAATAATTATTCATGGATACCATTATAAAAGAAACATGTATCTAATTATAATAATTAAACAATGTTTACAGAATTGGCCTAGGGCACATTCCCCAATAGTAGATAAAGTAAAGGGTAAAAATAGAATAAAAAAATCAAACGTCAGTTTTAAAGTTGAAACACTGCTCATAATAGCGTTTAGAGTTTGAGCTGATAATCTAGCTTATTTGTGAAATCATATGCTAACCAAACACAACTTATTTTTGAAAGTAGCTTATTAACTAGATTATAAGCTAGCTGATAAACTATTTTGTGCATGCTAAACAAAGCCCAAGTCATAGCATGAAAACAAGATTCATAAAAGCATTCATAAACCGAATTCATCATGCAAAGGGATTCATTGGAGATATACCATAAGAGATAATAATATATAAAGTTGTGGTTTCATTCAATGCATGCTAGTTATTGCCAAGAATATGGTGATTGATTTTCCTACTCCCGAGGAGATAACGACCATTAGAGGACACACATGTTTATGTGTCTTCTAAATGGACTTATCCAACCAATAATAGGGTCATCCATAGCCATCACTGATATGTGCCCCTAAATCACTTAAGATTTTCATGAGAAGTTGACTACCTCTCATTTCCAAAGTGACCACTTGTGTGTTGGTTGTTGGAGGGAATTCAAGTGGTGGATTCGATAGCCTCTTTCCATCACACCACCATGATTGAATTGTAAAGTTATGGAAGGAGAATTCAAGTGATAGATCGATAGCCTTTTTCTATCACACCTCCACAATCGGATAGTAAGGTCAACATATGGCAAGTTTGATGCACACACATACATTCCTTAGATTAGTAGAGTCAAGTCAATAACAAGATGCAACCCATTCCCAATACTCCAATTCAAAACATGAAACCTAAACATAACTAATAATCAAGCCATATTTGACAATTGAGCAAGCTCCCCACTTACCTTAACTCATCACGAATCCTATTTTCGATACTCGCATTCTTGGAGTCCTATGCAAACCGTCTTATGAATCTAAATAATCTAAGACACATTCACATCATTGAAAAGTTGTATTTTAATTCAATTTATTATTTTAAATTTGCTATGGGATCCACTAGTCTAAAGTCCCACGGGTCTTTCATCGCCCGGTGCTAGGATCAAGGGGTAGGGACCTAACCTGTAAATCCCTCGAAGCACCAGTGCTCCTTAGTTTTTTGAACATAAGAGAATTCGCCCCTGTTTTACATCTAAGAGCCAATCGACCCCTAGTTTTGGTCCAAGGACCGTTCGACCCCTATAGAAGTGGTTCAACGGTTGGTTCGGCTCCTGCTTGCCTTAATGACCCAATGCCACAACAAATGGATCTAGCCCCCCTTGCAAGGGCACCTTTCCTGGTTGGGGCGCCAATAAGGGTGCCCCTGCCAAGAAGTGGTGCCCCCCTCCACTCACGATGGCGGTGGCAGAGGCGGCGGTGGTGCCACCGTCCTCTTCGACGACGTCGAGTTGACAACGT
Source organism: Stephania japonica (assembly GCA_039657345.1). Lineage (NCBI taxonomy): Eukaryota > Viridiplantae > Streptophyta > Magnoliopsida > Ranunculales > Menispermaceae > Stephania > Stephania japonica. The sequence continues at coordinate 44,416,065 of CM077559.1, forward strand.
TTTCCCCTTTTTTGGGTGGTTTTCACACTTGCCAAATCCTCCAATAGTCTCCAAACTTTGCCAAACCACACCGAAACACTTAAGAAAGTTTCCAACTTATTTGCAGTTCCTAAACCCAAAAGCACCATTATTTGGTGCTTGAGCTCGAAAACACATCATTAAAGGCCACCGAAGCTCAAAATAGAGATTTTAGCCATTAAAGAGTTAAAAGAGAGCTTGCAAAGGAGAAGAGAGTGGATTGCTCACCTAAGCTTGTGTTCTCCTTTTGTTTGTATGAGCCTATCTTCCTCTTAGATCACCAATAAAGCTCTTGTAGTGCTCTCACCCATCTCTCCTTGTGTTGTTTTGAAAATGTTGATTGAGGCTCACTAACTTATAATTAGTTTATATAGGTAGGGCTTTGGGGTAGGGTTTATATATAACCTTTAAATTACCAAAAAGCCCCTAAGGGTGTTTAGGCTCACTAATAACTGCAATTAAGTTAGTCTGTCTAATTTAGTGCTTTAATTCCTTAAAGTCTGGCTAAGTGCACCTCGATTTTTAGGTAGTGCACCTCGAAAAAATTCAAACTTAAAAAAAATCAATCCTACTACAAAATGACCCTTATGTCCTCACTGTGATTAGTGCACCCCACTACAATTACTAAGTGCACCCCACATATTTTCTTCTTTGTGATTTATAGGCATTAATCAAGGGGTTTGGCCTCGAGGTCCGAATCTCTTGTTGGAGAGTCGGTCGAAGCCCACCGAACTTTTAGTTGGGGTGTCAGTCACAGCTTGCCAAACTTTTAATTGGAGAGTCGGTCGGAACCCATCGAACCTTTAGGTCGGTAGTTGTTAACTAAATCTCACCAAAGAGGTTCGGTTGGACAACTCCGAGCCTAGTTGACAAGTCTCGACTACATGCCGCCGAACCTAAAATAGATGTCTCGACCAAGGTTTTGGAGTTGGGTGATTCGACTCGAATGAAAGGGTATTTTGATAAAAATGTGGGGTGCACTTAGTAATTGAAATTTAAATTTAGGGTGCCACACAAAATGGGGTGCACTTCCTAAAAATCGGGGTGTACTTAGTCGAACTCATTTCTTATTATTTAATAGCTATAAGCATGTAATTCATTTCCAATAACTTTGAAATATTAATTTAACTTTCTTGTAATTTCACCAATTTAGTGTCAATACATATAATATAGGCATTTACCACGTCAACCACATATAAAATTGTGAAATTACCGAAATACCCATGACTTGGATATTTTTATTTTTCGCGTCGTTACAATGACAACATCTATGTCACACCGGAAGACAATCGAACCACATGAGCCATCCATGTGGCCTCAACCCATGTTATGCATCGTAATTTATGTATGCTTGCATTTCAAGGTGTGCATGGATGGCTCAAAGGACCAATGTAACTTCTGGTGTGGCATACTCCTTGTCTTTCTAACACTTTTCAAAAATGAAATTTGATGAAATTGTAAGATGTTTGGGCTTGAAAGGCGTATATGATTTATATGATCTCCATCGATTACCTGTTGAGCCTCAAAAGCATAAAAAAAAAAATGAAAATAGAGGTAATTGTTAGATGTTTGGGCTTGAAAGGGCCCAAATATTTTTTTTTCTCAGTTTTCATAAAAAAGCGGGAGTATGCGAAGTTGGAATATGGATGGTTAAGGCGGATGCGCGTCGAAAGCTAGGGTTTCGAAAATCCCATCCAAATCCACTTCCGCACTCGCTCGTCTTCTTAGCGAGGTGAACAATCTCTCTCTCTCTCTCTCTCTCTCTCTCTCTCTCTCTCTCTCTCTCTCTCTCTCTCTCTCTCTCTCTCTAACGTTGTTTCAGTGATCAATCAATCAATGCCTTGTTAGCTATTTTTGAAACTAATCAATAGTTTGTGTTGTGTGTGTGTGCTTGAATGCTTACTTTAAGAGTGAGTGTTTTTGTGTGTCGTTTGAGTTTCAATGGAGTACAAGATGATGGTACTGAGTGGTTAGATCAATCTCGGGATGCGAAGAGGGCTACAACAACAACATAGTTTCAGTCCCAAAGTAATTGGGGTCAGCTACATAGATCAAACTCTTCCGTTGTGCTTGAAGAGGGCTAGGGTTAGTGAAAAGGAAAATATTAGAATGGCAACGGGGAAGTCACAACCAAAGTCACATTGGGCCCTTACGCTGATCGTAATGCATAACACATGGGTCGAGGCAGCATGGATGGCTCCTGTGGGCCAATGTGACTTCCGGTGTGACTTCTCCGTTGCCATTCTAGTATTTTCCTAGTAAAAAATTAATAGCGGTGGATTTGTAATGCCCAGCTTTTGTTCGATTTTGTCGAAATTCAACAATGCCGGTTGTTATCATTGTTGATCGTTATGGTTGGTAGTTGTTATGATGGTTTGAATGATAGTGATACTTGGAAGTGTAGTCTTTTAATTGTTTATGTTTTGTGAATTTTTGTTCTTCATACTCAGACGGCGGCGATGAGTTTCGATGGAGTAGAATCCTTGAACGGCTTAGTGAATTGGGAAAACCCGCAGGTGTTTGAGTGGACAGAGCAAGGGTTATGTGTAAAATGCAATGAGGCTGGAGAAGTACTGATTTGTGGGAATGGTGATTGCCCATTGTCAGTTCATGAGTGTTGCTTGGGTTATGCGCCTTGTTTTGATGATGAGGGGAAATATTACTGCCCCGTTTGTTCACATAAACGAGCTGTTTCTGAATTGGATGAAATGGAGAAAGAATTAGCTTCGGCAAAGGAAAAAGCTCATGTGGCTAGGGATTTGCTTCGTGTGTTCATTAATGGGGGCTGCGAGAAGCAAACGATTCAAATGAAAGAACATTGTAAATCGATGGAGGTAGGGGCTGTGGTTGATCAACAAGAAGCAGTTGATGATGGTGGACGCATCGAAGAGATTTCAAGGGTGGATACGTCTCTGGTGAGCAAGGGAGCTGGTGCAATGCGGACTGGAGAAATTAGCAGCCCCAAACAAAATAGCGAGGAGGATAATATCCCATCTAACTCTCATACAAATGAAAGATGTGGTGTCGTAAGTGGTGCAGATAATCACTCAAAGCAAGGGGACTGTTCTCGAAATAGGAGTACTGCTGATCAACATAACATAACTGCAACTACTTCTGATGTATTAATTCCAAATTGTGGGACTGAAGGCGCACCTGAATGCTCACAACCTATTGATCCACAAGATAAATCTTCGTCAGAGCAAGTTTTGGATTCAATTGAATCTGCTGAGGATGAGAATCTGGAGAAAACTCCCGATAGCAAATCCGTGAAATCCAACAAGCCACCAATACGTTCGTAAGTTATTTTTATCCCTTGAGCTCTTGAAATCTTGAATGCTGTCTTGTTGTCTTATCACTTTATCTTTTGTAAAATTATTATTTTTATTCTAATTTCAGTGCAAACCCAGCAATCCCTAATTCGAAGCGTAAGAAGCTCGTTGGGACAAAGAGGAGGAAATGCTAAAGGTATGAATTTCAAATTTTCATTACAATCCCAGTATTCCCTATGTGATTAGCCTCCTATTAATCCAAAAAAAAATAGCACAAAACAACAGGAATATGTCTAAAAAATGATACCACTGCTATCTAGATGTGTTTGTGAAGCGATAAAATCTTACATTTAAAGAACAAAGGATCAATCACTTTACAGTCTGTTTGTAATTTTTTTTTTCTCAAATTAGCTTTTAAATAAATCTGCCAATGTTGGGTTGAAGCTCAGTGGATCTTTTTATTGTAGTTTCTGGTTACTTTAAAAAAAAAAAAAAAAATTAAAAAGAAAAGTGGGATAGATTGAAGTGTCATCCTAATAGTTAGGTTACTGCTCTAATGAATTAACGTTTTGGGAAGTATACCACTTTTAGCAGTTTATTTGGGGATAAGGAATAACTATTGAGCAATATTAATTCATATTTCTCGTAAAAAAGAAAGGTAGAAAAAACCTACATCGATCACTCTCTTTAATTGATGTTGTCCTCTCTCCTATACCAAATGTCTATAATACAAGAACAAAGAACAGAAAGTTTTATTCATCTTAGATCTATTAATATCTATTAATACAGGCCCACAATGTGTGTTTCTAACTAGAGGTAGCTATTAATAACTAATTGGCGATTAGCCTTGCTTTTTTAAGGTGCTGACTTCCTCCCTTTATAGGAACTTTGATTTTGGAATTATCTTTTTTCATTTCAGTTTCCTTGACATGAATTATTTTTATAGAAACCTTGTTTCTTTTTATATTGATTTCTGGTAAAGGTCAATTGCGTATGGGCTATGATAAATAGTTTCTCACCAACTCATTCTAAGTACTTTTTTTAAATGTTGTTGGTTGATTTTCAATTCTCTTAAATGTTTTTGGAAATTTCACCTTTTCTGTCCACTATGAGAAAGTTTAATATAGATGAGGGTAATTATTTCTTTTTTGGTAGAAAAGGGTAATTATTTCTCAAGATGTTGTACGCGATTACTTAAAAAATGTGTGCTTTGGAATTACAGAGGGCGTAGATATGGGCCGAATGAAGAGGCTGTGGTGAATGTAGCTTGCATTGTGAAATGGAATGTATATGCATTTCATTAATGTTTTGAGTTTTCAAACAAGTTGTTGGCATCCTCGACCTTAACAGTGGAGGAATTGAGCATCAAAATTCTGAGTCACTTATCCAAAAGAATACACGTTCGCCAAAGTGTTGAAGCAAGCTGATGCCTCCTAGGCTATTAGTAATATGTATGTGCTATAACATGCTACAACTTTTAGGTGTACTGTTCCTATTTTGTTGTTGGACACATAAAAAGTCCATTTTGTCACTATTTGTAAACAACAAAGGCAGATATTAGGAATAGGTTGGAGTACGTATAGTACTGATTTCTCGCACTACTATTGTATGTAAGTTCATTTTGTAATGGCTATCTACCCATGTATTGGAGTACATGCAACATTGATTTCTCACACTACTAATGTAAGTAAGTTCTTTTTGAAATGGCTATTTATCCATTTAAGTTGCTGTAGTTTATAATTTGGTGGCCATGTAGAACTTGCATTATTGCACATTCTTATTAGATTTTTTCCTTCTTTTTTTGGTGTACGATTATATATATTTTTCCTTTATCATTTCATCATTTCTAATGTATTAAATTAGGGTGTAGTTCTCTATTGTCACCACTCAAGCAAGGTTTGAAAAATTGCCGACAAATTTTGTTGTTCAACAAAGGGGCGAAGAGAAACATGGGCCGAATTTTGTTGTTCAACAAAGGGACGAAGTGAAACATGGGAGTTGCTTAAAAAACCACGGAACACATTATGATGTACCATCAAATAATTATTTTAAATAAGTATATAGAGATTTTAATGTACTATAGTTGTACAATTATGTTTATTTTAACCCATTTTAATGAATTTTGAATAATTTATGACTTACATAAAATTCTACAAACTTCCCTACATCGGCAACTTTTGGAAAATTGCTTTGGCGGCTGCCCTAACTCTAAAACCTCTTTTTTAAATTCTCTCTCTTGATTCAAGATCTTGAACCACCGCCGATTTTCTGTTTTGAACGGCGGTGGTTCCAATCTTCATTTCTCCATGTTATATGTATTCAATAAAGTGCAAACTTGTGAAAATTGGATCTATTTGTTGCAGTACATCTTCCTCAAGACTCGTTTTTGGATCTATACGGCTGTTGGGTTGGTCCTTATTTTTGGTTTTATTTTTGCGTATTTTGTCTTCCCTTTGTTAGAAGTCTTGATTTTATATACTCCTTGTCGGAAAGTTTTAGGTTTTCTTCTCTTTGTCGTAAAGTTTTGTTATTCAATGTGGTTCTAGTGGGTGTTTGTGTATTGTAATATGTTTCAATGTTATAAAGAGCAGTCTCTGATTGTCAAACTGTTTCAACTTCTCAATCGCATTCATGGCTAAAGTAATGACAGTTTTCAACAAATAGGATTAACAAATCAATGTACGTTTTATTCTATGTTTGGTCCTATACTAAGCCATTAATGATTAATGAAATTTATATTTTTCTTCAAAAAAAAGTGTATTGAATTAGGGTTGTTTTTTGGATGCAAATATGTCTTGATTTGTTCTTAATTTTCTCTTGATTTCAGATAATTTATTTACATTTTTACTAACATGCTTTGTTTCTATTATATTTATTTTTTATTAATAGTTGAGTGAGCATGCTAATTATTCAATAAAAGAATTGAATACATTAGAAATTATTATATTTGTGATATATTCTGATCAGGGGTACTTAATTGAAATCACAAGGTAGAATATAATTGTAAAGCAAGATCGAAACTCATGCTGATAATAGACATTCCCTAAATCAACTACTTATGCTTAGAGGAAAAAAAAGGGTGTGTTGTTTTCAAGAAGAGTAATCTAGAAATTTTGAAATTGTTGTTGGGTGGGTTTATACGGTTTCAAAAACAATTAGATGGGCTATTTAAATTGGATGGGGAGAGAGAATAAATGAGTTGAAATAGCAGCCCTTCGCATGATACAAGTTAATTTGATACATTTTTTAAAATAAAATTATTAAATTAGTTTTTTTTTAAAGTAATTAAATTTGTCATCATTTTCTCATTATCCAATTAGTAGGGCAATGAACGGATATCATATTCAAGTTGTAATGATAATAGCTGATGAATATTTTAAGTTATTCTAAATACAATGTTACAATAAGTGGTTAAAATATCTTAACCTTTCCCAACTTTTGTTATTATATTCTAATCTTTTGAGTTTTGTTGTGACTTTTGAAGTCTATATTTGATGATGTAGCACTCCAATAATGAATGTAAATAAATGTAAATAATAAATTTAATAATTATTTTAGTAATTGTGAATGATGAGGTGGGGTTTTTTTTGAAATAAAATAGAAATTTCATTAATCATGATGGCTCAATACATTCGGTAGACTAGTAATTGTGAATGATGAGGTGGGTTTTTTTTTTGAAATAAAATAGAAATTTCATTAATCATGATGGCTCAATACATTCGGTAGAACAGAACGAGACATAAAATCAATTACCTTGATAAAAACACATGTATTCACTAACCCTAATTGTTCATCAAAACATTCAATTGCCACATAGTTGATTTTGAGAAATTGTTACTCTAACAATGGAACACTTTGACAATCAGTAACCGTTATCTTAACAAATGTCTGTAACACAACAATACACAAACATAAAACGAAAAATAAAATTTTCAACATGGAAAGACAAACACAAACTTCCAACATTGGAAGACAAATACTTATTGAAAATGATACCTTAATAAACTATCAAACCAACAATTGTAAGCGTAGACCCACTCACAGGCAATAGAAGTGGAGATGAACTTGAATGATGATTCACACATGGGGGGAGCAAGTGGTGACACCAATGATGAATCTGACAACTGTTGCAGGATTAAAACTCTCAGATCTATTCAAATATGTTTTTATTGAAGAAAATGCATGCAGTAAACATTTTTGTTGGAACCACCGCCGATCAAATAGAAGATCGGCGGTAGTTCACGAAGGAATCACAAGGAAAATTAGAAGAGAAAAAATTGAAATGTGATGCTTGTTAATGTATAAAGAATAGGGTTTTATTGTATGATGAGGTGGGTTTTTAAATTTATTATTTAGGTGTCGACATATCAAATTTTGAGTTACAAAAATAGCATAGAATACAAATCAAACAATTAAAAAAGGATAGTATATAATAACAAATGTCAAAAGGTTAGGATATAATAACAAAAGTTGTGAAAGGTTATAATATTTTAACCAATTAAGCCTGCAATAAATGCAAAAGCGAATTATCAAGTCTTGCATTGTGCATTTAATTGACAACACCTAATCTCTAATTTAGATAATTTGCAGCACTGGCCTTTAACTATCTCTTTCATTTTATTGCATTTGCGTGGGGAAAATGCTCTCATTATTATTGTCGAGATCAATTAGCGTGCGACGGACGCTTGAAAACTTGTAATGAGAAGTGTAACATCGAATAAAGTTTAGCGACCAAGCATCAAAGTTTTATCAAGACTTTAATATCTTTCACACACAACACACAGAGAGAGAAGATTTACAGAACTAATTAAAGCCCTGCACATTGCAAAGAACAGGTGTATTATCAAGTGATTGGTACATTGTTGATTTCACTTCTACTTTCAATTATATCAATTTGTTCTACAAGAATACAAATGAATTGAACTGTTTGCCACAAAGGGAATATATTTTTTTACTTAAAAAGAGCACAAACTTTTGTAAGAGCTTTCAAATTGTGTTTATAAGATCAAACTATGAACAACTCCAGCAACTCTAATCAAAATCTATGGTTAGGACGCACCACAAAGAAAAGAGAATATGAAATCTGATCTGAACCAGCTCGAAATCATCTCATGGCAAGTTAGGATTTGAGAGCCCCATTGAAGCTGCGACTTCTCGAGCAGCAATGTCATCCGCTTGCCTCTGTGATTGTGCAGACAAAACATCAATAAATTTGAATTCTTATGAAATTATGCTTGCATTATGACGTGGTAATATATTCTAGATGATATCATGCAATCTGAGAAGAGGTGTTTGGTACTTCAGAAAGAAGTTTTCCAGGATCCTAGAGACGAGATCTACATTAATCTGACTGGTGTCACAGTTAAGCCTTAGTCGAATAAGTAGGATTCAATTACAACACATTCTCTAAGGAACGGTACTTGGAAGATGCTGCATGTAGGCGAAGTACAACAGGACTAATGGAAAGAGCAGAAGCAGACATGGTAAATGTAATATATGCTTGACAATTATAATCAAATATGATCTGAGTAACGATATCAAAATAATTCTCTAAGGAATTATATACCAATTCAATTTGGTTAACTGAAAATGCAGTTTAGGATCTGAAAATGACAACAACAGTGTGTTGAGATAGAGAGTTACGCATCATAATGTGATTCCATGATCCAGATCCCATGAACAAAAGATCACAATCGCATTACAAAGTGAAATCTCCCCCTCAATACTTAATCAGCAGGTATAGTAGTTGGTACCCAGGACTCCTATGCTCAGCAGTATCTCGGTGAACACTATTTAATTTGAACTATTTGTCATAAAACGAAAATGTTGACTCTTCTAATCAACAACAATACTCCTAATCAGAACTCTAACCACTGGCTTTTCTTGTCAAGAAAGCCTAAAATTATCTGAGAAGAGACCATAATCATGAACCATATACATACTCAATTCGAATACTTTAACGTGATTGGGGTATGGGAGTTGCAATTAATCACTGTACACGAGTCTCCTCCAAGGAAATCAAAATCACTCCGTGCTTTATGGCCTCTATCACAACCATTCCTAACGTCTTCTAAATGGTACACCCCTTTGAATTTGATCCGCACCAACACCATTAAACCATCCTCTATTAGCTCCTTGGTTAATGGTAATTTGAAACTTGGGGAGCACTGTCATTAGCAACCCCCCATGGCTTTTAGAGTTCTATGAGAAGTTCTTATATGCAACTAATGGTGAAAACAACTACAGGCACAAGTTGGACAGTGAGGGACAGACTTGATCTTGAAGCCCAACCAACAAACCGTGGTGCCACAACTAGCAGTAATTTGAACTCAACACGACCCGAGTTTCTCTGACCTAAAGCTCTACTGTATCAGTGAGATAATTGGGTCGGGCGTGAAATGCAATATTAGAATTTGCACCCATATATCTTGGTTTGCGGCCATTGCCAATAGAATTCACAATTTAACTCAGGCAACACATTCAAATTTTGACTTCTTTTTGTTATCTCATATAAAGGATTCTTCATATGGTTGGATAACATTTACAGGTCGAAAGAGTCAAATGTCCAAATGCCAAGTTTGGTCATTGATCATGTTATAATCAAACTTTAGTAGTTTGGACATGTTCATTAATTTTCATATTGGGCCCACCCACAGACGTGGGGACGAGCCCGTGGATCTCCGGTACTTATAGTATCCCCAACTTAACGACCTTCAAGGCTTCAACTCATTGGTGTTGGGTTTTAAGGTTGCCTTAGTACTAGTTGGAAGGAGATAATCAAATATATATTTCTTTATGAAGTTTTATTTAATCGATGTGGGACTAACTTTTGGTCCACACATCTTCAACAGGTCCACTACACCATTTTATAGGAACATTAGCTGAATACACTGAGACACTTGGTGATTATGACAAGAAAATAAACCAAGCCCTTGCCTCCTGGGACCCACTTGGGAACCAATATTATCATAATTACCATTTTTGTTTCATCATTTCTGTCAGATCATATTGATCTGGTAATTAAATAACTTAATCCTCTTGCTATTACATAAATTAACTTAATATAGGCCATTGTGCATCCTTCTCCAATCACATACATGATGATCAATGATTGTTTTATTATTAACATTGTTACAAGTAGGGACCGAGGCTGTGTTGTTACAAGCAGGGACTGGAAAAAATAGCAACTAAAGTATCAGAAGGCCCTAAGTTGTGTGCCCTTTTAGGAGTTGAACTAGTTTTCAAGTAGATGGTAGCTAAGATTTTAAGTTTTTTCTCGCTTAACAGCCTAGGCAAGTTCCCACATAAACTTCATCAATAGCTAATAAGTGAATACTTCATAACAAGTTTGAACCGAATGAGATTAAACAGAAAACTTGTTCATACAGTTGATCATACCTGCAGACGATGCATCAGATACATCAAGAAGAGATGTACAAATACCTGTAAATTTAGATGTTAATGAAATTTCTAAAACCAATCAACTACGTTTAGAATATGTATTCATTAAAAGCCTCTCTCACCAGGTAGAATAGCAGGATTACTCGAGCAATGGGATACCTCCATAAAAATCTGGTTGCCCTAACAGCTCCTGAATCCAAAAGCTTTACCGCTTTTTCCAACTGAAGAGGCAGACCACAATCAATCATGATCCATTATGAAAATAGACTTGGGCGTAAAGGGGATGGCATTGTTACTTTAATAGATACAATACCTGTAACCTTGGCCCAGCCATGTGCCGGTGATGAAGAGGGAGAGGCCTGTAATAACTGTATCATAAGAATGCACACTGGAACAAAACTTGAGAAAATAAAACATGCACATAAAGTTGACAGGAAAATTGGTAATTTTGGTTGAATTCTGCAGCTTTAAGTTCTTTCTTCCATTTCAAAGGCCAGCAAGTCATTTCACTTTCCATGGGCAAAATCTCATGTTTTAGGCGGTGTAAGTGTTCCTTGCAATCATTTTAGTTTGATATGGGCAACCTTTGTATACCTCCTAATCTTGTTGCACGGTCCTTGCCTTATTACATCAATAGCAGCAGACAGAGAGGGCCATCATTTTTAAGGAAAGAAAGGTTAGATTTTGGAAAAAAAAAAAAGTTGTAACAGGATAAATTAGTACTAATAATGTAGCACATTTACATTAACAAACATTATAATAGATGCTTCGGCAAAGGAAGGGGAAAAAAAAAACCACCAAGCATATCCTTAAGAAAGCATAAAGGTCGTATTCCTGTCTGCGATAGACAAATAAACCATAGATAATCAAATGCTTGGTTTCAAAAACAAATAATGATAAGAAAAAGGAAGACAAGTTACGCGGTTAAAATGCAAATTTTTTATGCATGTGGCTGATCTCAATTCTCACTGCATTAAGAGCAAAACAAATCCAAATGCCCCAGAAAAGCAAAATAGAACATGAGACTATTGCGAAGCTTGAAAAAGGATATTGAAGATCTAACATACTCTAATGCTTTCAAATCATTCTCTACGTCCCAAGATGAAGATGCACGGCGAGGAACTCTACTTCTATCTGTTTCCACCTGTTCAATTATACATCCAATAACACCAAAAGATTTAACATGGTAATATATTAGAACGGAGTAATAAAAAACAAGAAACCTAGATGACAGGCCATTCAATTGTGTGATTCAAGAGGAGAAAGTTTTGCAAATATTCCTTTCATGTGAACATTGAAATGGGGAATGGCACTAGAAACTATGGAGAAACCCTGTTATATTTTACATGACTTGTTTTTTCTGCTCCGGACACTTGGGTGTATTGTATGAGAATAAATTGCACTTGGCAAAACAAAGCAAAGAAGATACGTCGAGAGGAGGTATTCTTTTCCATTTTAAAAGAATGAATCAATTTCAAGCAAAGCAAAACCATAAGTGCCTCTTTAGAAAATGAGAACGGCAAGAGGAGGTCAATTAATATGAGTAAATTGGCTTGAAGAATACAACTAATTGTTTGACAAACCTGAGCCTCCTGAAGACGTTTGACCTCTTTCTCCAACTGGAACTCTACAGCAGCTTTTTCACTGGCCATGGCTTCTAGTTGTGTTTGCTTATGATACTAGATCCGGTTGCACGTGTAATTGAAAATATCATCATTAGTCATGGTATGGTCATAACATCAAGAGGAAAAAAAGGCACCTCAAAGGTCTTTCATACCAGCAAATCTGTAAGTTCACGGTATCGTTTTTCCAATTCTATATGTTCCTGTCAATGGTTTCACAAGCAGAAAGGATGAACTCGATAGTGAAAACACAAAATGCTTTTTCAGTATTTGCATTCCAAAAGAAGTGAGCTAATAAACAAAAGAGAGCCAAAGATGTAAGACATATAAAGCGGACAAGTACCTGTCGTGAATAATGCTCGGCATCCCTTTTCATCGCTGCCATCTCTACTCTCATCTTTTGTACTTCAGCCTAAGAAAAGCGAGCAGGGACAGTCAACAAAAGCTAATTGCTCAAGATCCCAATCTACATAACTAACACCCAAAAGGTAGAGTAGTGATGATAAAACTACACGGAAGTAAGTGAAAAACTCTCTAACAAAATTTCTAACAAGACAATTGGCCTCATCAGTAAAGTTAAAGAAAACAAAAGAAAAGGTACTCACCTCCAGAGAAGACACCTTGCTCTCAGCATCTCTTTGACCTTGTCTTGCATGTTCAACTTCTTCTTGCCATGCTTGCACCTTCATATGACTTCCAGAAGTTATAAAAACCAAAAAGACGAGTAACCAAAGCAATAAATGAAGAACTGAACGAGCAAATACTAGAGTTGCACAATGTAAAAATAAAGAACCGGTAACTATCATATTTACGCAACTCTGACTTTGGATCAAAAGACAATTCAAAAGGCGTAAGAATCTTCCGGGCAATGAAAGTTCAATTAAAACATGATTACAAAATTAAAGTCATATCAAGCTACTTGCCTGAAGCGCTTGATTTGCTTCTTCAGTGGATCTTTTTTGACCTCGACGGGCATGGGCTTCCATGTCTTGCAACTCTTGACTTAAAGATGCATTTTCAGCCTAAAAATGTTCATAAATAAGCCATACAAAACCCAAGATGATAAATTCATAAAACTAAAGAAGAAAATATTGGGGAAGAAAAATCAGCTCAACCTCAAGCACTGCAAGCTTTTGTTCCAAGTCTGCTGCCTTTGATGTTCTCTCATCTACCATTCTCTAATAGCCAAGTTTCAGTTAAACCCATGAAAAATGATGCAAAAGAAGACAGCCATTGACGAAGTAAAAGTTAATATGCATCAATAACAACAAAAAGAGATCACGTAGTTGTAATTGTAATTCCACTAAGACTCAGGTGTAAAAGTTTTGTCCAAACTTCCCCGGTATTTCAATCTCACATATCTGACCTCATCGTCGACTTTCACTACCATGGTTTGTAAGGTGTATATCACTAGATTTTCTAATTCTATAACTAGAGACCTGAAACAGGATCTAACCAACTGGAATAGTCTTTTCTGCTCAAAGAAGAGGGAAGGGGCCTCCAAGTTTCGTACTCCATGTCCATGCTTATCCCTCAAATAAATGGAAAGATTTTGTCCAAAAAGAGAAAACCCAAAACCATACAGAGATAAGCTATTAACTTTAGTAGGACAGCATTTTTGTCAACTGGAAAACATATTCAGAACTGTAAAGAAAAAGCTGCCTTTTGCTCCTACTACCCTTAAACCTAAAAGAATAGAATACAATAAGTACATAGGATGAGAATGTTTTATGCTGCTGAATGGAATTATCAACTAAGAGAATGTTTAATGCAGACTGCCATAATCAGGCACAATCCAATTGACAAATTAAAGAAAAGATACAGCCTATAAATCACATGGCTGAGAACCTCAGATTAATCTATTGTATGATCAAAACAAAACAGTAGTGGAAGTTAGCAGATATTGAATATTACAAAGTTGCAGAAAGAGCATAATAGATGAAGGACAGCATTGAACACTAATTACAGTATTGCAGAAAGAGAATATTGAATATCATAACCATAGGAGATAGTCAAGACCATGATGTATGTTTTGCTTGATGCCATGATCTTCATCGCATCTTTGATAGAAAATAACAAATTACTTTATAATCAAAACATGCTTGTAACCAAATTTGGACATTCAATCCTATAAAGCATGTTTTCAGCTAAAACCCCAAATAATAAATGGATACTTTAGCTTCTAAAGTAAGAAAATGATGATAGTTTAGACTGAAACCAATAATTAAGAGTACTCATCATCCTCACAATATCTCAAGGTGAAAGAAGTGACTGGTAACCATTGTCAGTAAGTGCAAGCCTCACATACTTGCAACCGAAGAACTCGGGTACCTCAACTCTAGTGATTTTAAAACATATAAAGTACAAATTAGAAGCCACAAGACAATTTGGTTGAAGAGTCAGAGAAGTTTGAAAGATTCTGAAATGTTTGAAACAAGCTTCCAATTTGTGGTTTCTCCCTTTGGATTCTAAGTTCAACTCCGATCCCAGTCTACCAAAATCTTCACCAAAGAGCTAGCAATTCTAACTTTCAAAGAACTCAAGCGAGCTTAGCACTAGAAGTCATGAGAAAGAATATGTTTCACTGGAAGTTAATGAGCAGATCAGCGAAAATTTAAGATAACAAGTGTGCTAGACAAGGAAGATTCCAGCAGACGGCATAAATTTTTCACAAACATTTGACAATGTTTACAAAGGAAAAATAGAAACATATTCTGACAAGCCCCTAATATGATTCGTGTATTCTCTAAGGCAAAAAAGGAATACAACAGCTAGTTCAACGAAAGACAAGAGCTCGCATGTGCAGGCCAACAGCTCTGAAATCCAAAAGAGTTGCTGCCCAACTCAGCAAACAGCAGAGGTATGTGGCTTTCTAAGGGCACTTAGTCAGCTCATAATTTTCCAAAAATTGGAACGGCAGGAAACCCAGTAAGGACACTGTGATATTATAAATAAGAGAAAGGAAGGAGATAGTTTGTTTTCTTTGAGTTGGAGACACCCAGCCTCTCGAATGCTTTGAATCGGTGTTTTCATCCTTGTTGTCTTGTTATCTCTGTATTTTCTCCGATTGTTCCATAAAATCCCCTCTTCTTTATCAGTGTACTATTCTTTTATCTCAATTTTACATCCAGATATGCAAATCAGATCTAGTTCTAGGTAAAGAACCAGGTCATCTACCAAATTCAAAATAGTAAGATGAGCATGTGAACTAAGTTCTCCTCTCAAGAAAAGAGTTTTGGGAACTAAGATCCACGTACCCAAAACTTTAAACTTTAAAGCTATATACTGTTATTTTTTTATAACAGACCCAAATCCAAGTCATGAGAGGGTGCAGGACACTAGGAGTTACTATTTTAATGTGTGGGCTTTAGTTTGGATGTGGGAGAGTTCTCCAAAATGCCAAGGTAAGTTGGAGTTCCCACCCCCAAACTTATAACCTTTATATTTCTTTTCAACTAGTCCATGTGGGATTATTCCCTTATCTCCAACATATTCCATCATGAGTAGCACGATCAAAGAGATACCTGCATTCTAGCAAGCGCTGTAGATGCCTCTACTGCTCTCTGTTCTAGTTCAACTTCCCTTTCCATCGCTCCCTATAATGAAAATATATTCTAATTGACTTGGAAAATATTGCTTAAATGAAATAAGTACTCAACAGTGACAGATAATTACCATCTTAGTAGAGTTGTGTGACGAACGTTCTTCCTCCGCCCTACGTTCTGCAGAAGCCAGCTCCTCCCGAAGGGCCTAGAAAACGAGTAAACAAATTATCAATCTTGATTCTTGAGTGTCTCTTGACCTAGGGCGAACATGTGAAAAAAAAAATGTAAACCTAATCCAAATATAAGAATCATATACCTGCATCATTCTTGTTTCAGTTAATTCTCGATTCCTCATTATTGACTCCATGTTTGCCTGTGTAGGAAAAAATGAAGATTACATAAAATTCGCAGTTTTTGCTTAATGTGAATCAAAAGTCTTGGAGCCTAGCATGGACCAGCACACATTTAAACAACAGAAGATCAAAGCTCCGACAGAAAAATAAAATAAAATAAAATAAAATAAAATAAAATAAAATAAAATAAAATAAAATAATATATATATATATATATATATATATATATAAATTCTGATAAGGCTGGTTGACTAGTACCACTAATTTAGGGAATAAAAGGGCAAGAGTTCTTTTCGCCTAAGAAAAAGAGAGAACTTGTATTTAGCAACAAAGACATGTTCGAAGAATCTTTTGGGTTTCCAATATCAAGAGGTTGATTGTTTCGGTCTTATATTTTCCAAAAGAGAAATTTTTTTTTTACAACAATTGTTTCATGGATCTGAAGAGAGCACGTGAGTTCTCCATATAACTAAAAAAAGTATCATGTTTGAATCTAGCTGGGGCTCATTGCGGTGGAGGATCTGGATCAGAAAAAAAAAAAAAAGAGAGAGAGAGAGAGAATGCTAGTTGTAAGATATCTAATGAAACCGTAGTTGGAATCAAGATCTCATTCAAATTCAAAGAGAACAATATCAACCATCTAGGGTTCCTTTTAGTATCCTATACACATAAAGAGGAAATGCATTCAAAGGTTCATAATACCATAGAAGACCATTAAAGCAAACAAAAGAGGGAACTTGTGCCATGTGCAAAGCCTGTTTATCACCAGCAAGCACGAATCATATTGGCCCAACAGGAAATTGGTCTCAAACTTGTTCATCTTTCAGATTACAGTAAATCTAATAAATTACCAGATGGTTGACTATCATGCTACCCATTTATGAACTAAGAAGTACAGGCAAGTCTTCTCCTTTGCATACAGCTGAAACCAATTTGCATTTTCTGCATCATTAAAAAAGCATTTTTGGTTTATATTACTTGGTTTGTAGATTTGGGGAGCAGAAACTACTCTGTCCCTAGACTCCCTATTAGTCTGAGTATGTCATGCTCAAACTTAATCAGAGCATAAGCCAAATACATTTCCATTTTAAGAAACAAGATTCTTATTCCACATGTCATAGTCAGTGGCAAGCAATTAATCAGATCCCCAAACCATGCACCATCTTTAAATAACCACTCCCTCATCCTCCTTTTTCTTGTCTTTGAGGTCATAAAACAAGGAAACAGCTCAAACCAAATGAACCAAACCCAAAACCAAGAATCATCATACTTGTTATTTCCTAGCAATTCTTTCATAAGCCAGAAAGCACAATATCATGAACGCTATTTTTTTATGATTAAGTTGCACATCCAAGACAAGAAATGTTCAATTCAGTTTCTCTACTTCAAGTCTTCAAAACACTACATTAGAAGTTACAAGGGAACACGCACAACTTCCTTTTAGCATCAAGAAAGAGAAGCTAGGGAAAAAACAAGAGAACAAATATGTGGGACTTTCTTTAAGTGATGAGTATGATGTTGATTACAAGTCAATCCATGTTTGAGTCCCTCATTATCATAAATTAAGGAAAATAAACAGGATTTCTGTCACAAAACAACACTTCACATTTTTTTTTCCTGCGAAGAGAATTTTCCATGGCACAATTTCCGAAGAATAAGAATTTTCGACATCAACCTAATATGTGGTCTAAGGCTTTTTCAATAGTCACACCTCGAGAAAACTAGTTTCATATCTGATTAACAAAAATTTGAATTCTGATCCAAGCAGAAAGGACGATCCTAGAAGCAGACAGGTCCATGAAAGGGAGCAAAGCTTTTTTATGCTCATTGTAACCATTTTAGTGTCAAAAGCTGATTGATAATCAGTAAGTCCAATAAATAACATCAGCTTACCTGCAGAGAAACTAGCTTTCCCTCAGATTCAGCGGTTTGTTTCTTCATAGTATCAAGTGAACTGACAAGGGATGAAATTTCAGAGTTTTTTACAGCTAAAGCTTCAGCCATATTTGCTTCAACTCTGGCAACTTCAATCTTGGACGCAGATAAATCTTGCCGAAGCTTCTTCATGTCAGTCTCGTAAGACTCGCTCTTTTTTCGCTGCAACAATAATGCACGGATAATAAATACAGCAATTTCCAAAATTTGACCAAAGCAAAGTTTCATGCTGCTTCGTGGTGTACACATGCGAACACAAATCTGTTTAGAATTTCACCTCTACACTAAGAAGTTCTTCTAGTTGTGCATTTTCTGATTTATATTCTTGAACACGAGATGAAAGTCCAGCACAAACCTGTATCACAAGAGTAAGAAATCATTAAGAAGTCTGGATATTAAGGATAGCCAAATAGGCCATCGTCCAAGTATTCGACTTGCTAAGGATTAGTATAAATAAATCATCCATAAAATGCCAAACCAAGAACAAAATATATAAAAGGTTGACATGAACATTGAATAAATCACCTTTTCTATTAAGTACTAACGAATCACGTCCACCTTGGAATTCTTAAACAACTACATGGTTTCCTTACAATATTATTTATGACTTTACATTGTAAATGAGAAAACAACTGCATAAACAAATTCTTTTCTTCCCCCTTTCCCTCTCTAGGAACAATAAATAGGTCTAATTAGACAGAAATAGAATTACATCGCAATCATTGCAACCTAGCAAGTTGGGACTAAGTATTGCACTGGTATTTCAATAGTGACCATTGCATCCAGCAATGTCATCAGCCAAAATCAACATCGCCAAAATGGGCAACCATCAATATAGATTTTGAGTAAGAAGAAGAAGAACAACAACAACAACAAAGCCCCAATCCCAAATCTTGATTCACATCAGTTGCTTTTTTTTTTTAATTCTTGCCTTCTTTTGCATGCACCTCTAATGTTTGATTGACATAATCGACAGTACTAATCATGGATTAGTTTCTGATTAACAATCTTATCTGAAAAGAACAGTCGCATACAAGCTGCTAGATGATGTGTAAGTTGATAAACTAAGTTTAAATGAATTGTAATTCATAAAGAAAGAATATTAGCAGAACCGAAACTTATGGGATCACCGCAGATCATCAAACAGAAAGTGATGGCATGAATCCTCACAATTTACTAGTGAATTTGGAAGTTACAGTGCAAAAAAACTTGGAAAATGATAAAATGACCCACTTTGGGCGCACACTTGGGACGCACACTTTGTCTTTTAGTTCATTTATGGTGTTTTGTTAGATGTAGGCCCACACCTTGAAAGACAAGAAATAGCCATAAATGAGCTAAAAGACAAAGTGTGCGCTCCAAGTGTGCGCTCAAAGTGTGTTAGATTATCATTTTCCAAAAAACTTTGTGAGTAACAGGACAAGTAAACAAATAGTAGAGCAGATGCTAGAAGGGCAAAGAAAAATGGAGTATGAAGTGGAAACAAATCTTACCTTAGCTAACCTGGCTTCCTTCGACTGACCAGCAGAAACTGTAGTCTTCAATAGTCCTTGAGCCTGTCAACCAACTAAAACAGACTAGTGAATGACTCATTAACAAAAGAGAATACAGAAGATCACAAATGCAAAGTTGAAATAGACTAGTAAGCCGTTAACATAATACATACCTCATCGAGTTGGTCTTGCACTCTTATTGGTGCTGAATCAGTTTTTTCCTGTTGTTTTTTTGCATCAGAAATTGATTCTTCCTTTACTGAATCATCTTTTATTTCATTGTCATTGTTAACGGTTTTCTCTGTGCTTTCAATTCCAGGTCCCTCTTGCTCAAGCTTTAGTGAAGCACCATCATCTCTGGACATCTTATTTGGGTCAGAGTCAATAGGAATATCTCTGTTGTTTGTCTCATCCTGAACTGCCACAAAATCTGAAGTGGATCTCTCATGATCTTGTAGTGCGGTTTCAGTGGTAGACTCGGAATTTATTGACGGCACAACAGCTTCTAATGCATTAGTGGTTGCTGTGACTAAAATCTTATCAGAATCATTGTGTTCGCTAAAATCATTTGGCTGCTTCTCCATAGAAGAATTATCTGATGAAGTGCCTTCTTTTTTCATTTCAAACTGCAAATCTTTGCTTGTTTGGATAGCATCATTACTTGATTCATCCTCGGCATTTTCAGATGATAAATCCAGCTTATCTTTTTCAGATGCTGTATTTTCTGCAGTAGATGCTTGTATGCTGGGATGCTCCTTTGCAATATTACTTGAATTTGGAGGTCCATTAGAGGCAGGTCTTGGCCGATGCTGAATGGAAAAGTTTGGATAAACTTGTGAGATGAACACAAACTCAGACGTTCCGAGAGAAGCGTATTTTCATCACTACAATGGATATGATCTATTTCTAGCAACTGAAGAAGAAATAAATAGGCATGTTAAAAAAGACCTTCTTTGTTTTTGTTCTCCGGCCTTGTAATTCTGGACTACTGGATGCTTAAGAGTTTCCAAAAGACGTGCAAGAAAAACAAGGTAAGTAACAAAAGGAAAAATACATAACTGCCACAAATAAAAGATACAATATAGAGTATGGTGCTACTGTGCTATATAGGGTGATTGGAAGCTATACCTGGAGGTTTTAAGTTGGGCTGTTCCTCGGATAACTCATTAGCTACCAGTTTTGCTCTCCGATCTACAACTTCGAATAAATCTGGTTCAGGAAATAAGGTTTAGTTATTAGGTTCAACAAGTAAGATAAGTACCCTCAAGAAAAGTGATATATCCAAGTAATTAAAAGCCATGATCTTTAATTTTGGTACAGTATAAAAGCATAAGAAAACAAAATGTTGAAAATATTCTATTTTTAATTTTTTTATCATGAAGGACATAAAAGGGAAACAGATTTGACTACTACCAAAATTTGCTACTACCCTCCACCACGAGATGGCCCACTACTCAAAGATTGGAAACACATAGATCCCAAAAGCACAATTTTCAACACAAGAAAGTCACACTTTTAATTGGAATATTATGTAACTACTCGGCCAAAGTATGTACGAACCATGCCTGCACCAAAGGGGAGACAGATTCACCAAATATTTAACATTTTTTTTAAGAAGGAAACAGAATAAAACATGATCACCTTTACAATTTTAGATTTAGAACCTAATTATCATAATTAAAAACTGGAAGCAAATCGATGTGGTTTCTACAAATTGAATTTAAATTTAGCTGGTGAATCATAAGATTCAGGAGACAGTCATGAACCTCATACTAATTTGATAATTTAATAATGATATACATTTATCACCTAGACAATATCCTAACTTTCAAATAAATGGGAATCGAATATCAAGAATGAGAGTGAATATGCGAACCAAACATCAATCCATTGATACGACATACGAAAGGCGTGGACAATATATTGTTCTAAAATGGCAGTTCATGGAAAATTGAAAGATTAAAATAAATGGTTATCCTTGGACGGGCCATAAAATTTAAAAACAGAAATTCCATGGGCCTAACTCATGCAACGTAAAGTTGCAAGGAGAGTGTTGCTGTTGCCTCAGATTGTTAACTTTTCATTATTTCAGTTTTGTATATTATTGTCAGGGCCGGCCCTGTCTTTTTGGAGGCTTGGGGCAAACCTTAAAAATGAGGCTTTCTACATAAAAATAAATATATTTAAAAATAAATAAATTAAAGATTGAGTGAGTTATATATGAATAGCACGTAATGAACTTAAAATCAACAATTTTGAAATTAGCCTTTTCCCTCCTCATCTCTTCGGACTTGGGATCGACAATAAAAAGTAAAACACTTATCACTGGTGGGGTTAAAAAAGGGTTTTGTAACAAGTCAAGTTAAAAGTATCATAACCTTTCACAACTTTTTTTTTTTATTGTATTCTGACTTTTTAGAATTTGTTATTGTATCATAACTTTTCTATATTAATTGATTTGTATCCTTGTCACTCTTAAACTATAAATTTGACGATGTATGCCTCTTAAACGTTGTGAAAGATAATGATATTTTTAACCAATTTAGTCTAGTCACAAAAAGATGACATAAAGTCACAAAAATAAAAAAATAATGTGTAAATAAAAATGATGCTTATACTGAGATAAAAAAAGATGTACAAAAAAAAAAACAAGCAAGCACTAGCATCAAAATAAAAATCGAACAAGTTCAAGAGTAATTACTTTTTATTGTAAAATTATCCTTCGTGCATTTTTTGAAGCAAAGTTTTTTATAATCTCTTTATAATCGATATTTGACAATAAATCTTCCTCAATCGATAGCATAGCTAATTCATTTAGTCTCTCTTGTAACATTGTTGACCTCAAATATGATTTTATTAATTTTAATTTTGAAAAACTTCTTTCTGCAGAAGCAACAATTATAGGTATAGTTAATAACACTCTATATGCAATTAGTGCATTGGGATAACAATTCAGTCTACTAATGTAATTAAGTATATCAAGGACGGTATTTTTTTCTTTTGGCATAGTCGATGACAAGACTCTTAATTCTAAAAATAAATCATTTCCATCAAAATCAAAATTATTGCCACAGATTAAGATATTTTAAAGATTAATACAAGATTGTCTCAAACTTTCTTCATCTAATGAATTTAACTTCTTGAAATCAAATAAAAAACCAAAATTACTTTCATACAATTGAAATTGTTCAAATCTATTTTTTAGTGAAGATAAAGCTTGATCTACTAAATATAGAAAGTAATTAATCCTAAATGATTCTTCTGGTGATTTCTTAATATCAACATCATTATTTTCGTCAAAATGTTTTTTCTTTTAATTTGATGTTTTATGCGAAATATTGGTTCAATCTCCATCTCACTCGCAAGTGTTTTAACAAAAGTCATATAGCCAATATAAATCCAGTTTCTCTACATCCTTCAAAAAATGAAATTAATCCTTTTAATTGCTCAATTGCAACATCTATATGCATATCTCTAGATTGTAAAAGTTTGCCAACTAAATTAATTGCATGTAATATATCATACCAAATAACCATTCCTAATAAGAATTCAAAATCTTTAAGCTCACGTTTTAAACTTTTTGCTTCGCTTTTAGTTATTGGATCATTACAAGTCTTGGCTAATTCTTTTAAAGCTTTTTTAATTGTGGAGCTTGGAATCTAATTGCTCTAACGCTTTCAACTCGACTTTCCCATCGTGTTTGTGACAATGGTTTCAATGTTAAATTAGACACATGATTAAGTAAGATGCTCCATCTTTTTGTAGAACTACCAAATATATTATATATTCGTTGCACCACTCCAAAAAATGTTTTAGCTTTACTACAAGATAAAGCAATATTACTAACTGTCAAATTAAGACTATGACATGCACATGGTATATAAAATGCTCTAGGATTTATTTCTAACAACTTTTTTGCACTCCTTGATTTTTTCCTTTCATATTAGACCCATTATCATATCCTTGTCCTCTTATATTATCTATATCTAAATCAAGTGCATTCAAAATAAATAACAACTTATTGAAAATGCCTAAACCTGTTGTATCATTTATTTTTATAAATTCTATAAAGTATTCTTCTATTGCTATTGGACTTTTAAGAGAATTAACACACCTTATAACTAGAGACATTTGTTCTTAATGGCTTACATCCGGAGTGCAATCTAGTACTATTGAATAATATTTTGCTTGTTTGATAGTCTGAACTATTATATTTTTTTACTTCGGATGATAATGCAATTATTAATTCATTTTGAATGTTATGACTTAGATAATGATATTGAATTTCATTATTTTGAATACGTCTAAGATGTTCTTGCATTGTTGGATCAAAAAGGGCAATCATTTCAATCAATTTTAAAAAGTTTCCATTACTATTTTGATAAATCCTCTCATTTGTTTCACGAAAAGCTAGAGAATTTTGGGCAAGAAATTTAACGTCTGCAATTATTCGTAACATTACCTTCTTCCAATGTTCTTTCTCTTTCTTAATTTGTTCTTGAATATGTTTATCTATTGTTTGATTTGAATCTATTTTGCAAGTCAATCCAAGAAGTCATATTATGAATATGCTCATTACTAGTTTCATGAGTCTTAATTCTATTACTAATATGTTTCCAATATCTTAAGCCGTCTTTTGCTAATTGAGTTTTACTATTACTATCATTTGTTTTAAATAATTTACAATAAAAGCAAAATACTTTGTCTAATTCTTTTGAATATATTTGCCATTTTCTATCATGCTTTTTTTCCATTTAGTAAAATTCGATTATAATGAACTAAAGAAAAATGGCTACTATATAGATCATAAGGGAATTTTATGCTAATATCTCTTATAGGTTCACTTTCAATTAATAAATCTCTAGATCTTCTATCTAAACTATCCCACACCCTTGGATCATGGATATTAAAAGAATTTGATGTACTAGAATTTTCAATGAGAACTTGGTCATCTTTATTATCAAAATCACTATCACTATTATCATAATTTATATTACTATTGTCTTTATTGTTATTATCATTACTATTATCCAAATCACATCCAACATCACTAATTTCATTAATAAGGTTGCAGTCAATATGATTTGAGTTATTGACTATATCATCTATTTCACATCTAACATCTATATTTTTATCAACAAGCTCACTACCAATTTTATTTGAGTTATCAACTATATCATGGTTTTCACATTCATGATCTACATCTTCATCAACAAGCATATCATTGTAGGATTGAGACTTTGTTATTGTTGATGATGTTGTTACATCAACTAATTCATCGTTTTTACTAAAAAAGAATTTATTTAAGCTTCCTTTTAAAGATTTGGCTGACTCATCTTGTTTCCTTTTTTTCTTAAGTTTATCAAAACCCGAAGCATATTTTCTAGGCATCACGTATCTTATACTAATAAAAAAATTTCTAAGTGCTAAGAAATCTAAACCTTAAAAAAAATTGATCTAAAAGACTAGAAGGTCTATTGATGAGTACTTAACCGCCACCAAAAATCAATTCCTTTTAGGTAAAAACAAGTAACAATTAGAACTGAAATTATACTAAAAAAAGTAATAGTAGTAACTTAAAAGTATACTAAAAGAGTTTGTAACCCAAAAAGAGAAAATATACCAAAGAGTGAGAGATGATTTTGCATGAGACTGTGAGAAATGTTATAGAAAGATATTCTATAGGACTCTTTAAACTCCGTCCTCAGTTTGAGGATGATGAGGAGATATCTTGTGTGAGATTTTTTTTTTCAAGTTTGTTGCAAAGAGAGATCTAGCATAGATGTGAGACTTTAGAGGTCTAGCAAAGAAGAAGAAGAAAAGACTGTTTGCTTGATTCGACGGGGAAGAGAGAATAGCCGAATAGGTTATGTGTAGGGGAGTTGAGAAGTCGTCTAGTTGCCGAAGTCGCAGATTTTTTTTGGAAGTTTCAACGCATTGTACCTTTAATAATTTATAATTAAATAAATTAAAATATGAAATTACAAAAATACCCCTACTTTAGTGCCAAATGGGGGCCTTGCTCACTTTGGGGGCCTGGGGCGGTTGCTCACCAGGCCCCCATGCAAAACCGGGCCTGATTATTTTGTACACAGGGTTTATAATCTCTAATTTCGTAGATGGCAAAGTGCTCCCGCGAAAAATTCTTCTACAATCTGGACAGTTGGTATTAACCACTCATAAAATGAAATGAAAAAGTATTATGTTTGATTCGCAAGGAGGAAAGAAGCTCTTTTGTAAACTTAGGCCCTGTTTGATTACAAAGAAAATGTGCCATAGGAAAAGAACATTTTCTTAAAAAAGTGTTCCCAAGTAAATGTTTATAAGAAAATTTCCTACGTGTTTGATTGCACATATAAGAGTTTTTTTCCCTCAAAACTCAACAACAAGTTTTGAAATAAATATGAAAACTTACCATATAGATTAAATATATTAGTTTTTATATTAAAATATAATTTTAATGTATCTTAATATGGAAACTCATTTTCTCATAAGAAAACTCAATTTGCCCATCATAATAGGTGGGAAAATGTCTTAATATGGAAAATTGGCAATTATGAGAAAATGTTCTGCAAGAAAATTTTGGCCATCAAACACAAGAAAATGTCATTTTCCCACATAATTTATCATGTTCCTTGGAACATTTTCCTTTGCTGTTTAATCAAACAGAGCCTTAGATACAAAAGACTATTGTATTTGGTAAAGCATAGTCTCATTAAGAAGGGGCAAGGCCTTGGTAACGCACTCATGGCAACATGCTTGAGAATATATGTTATGCACAATTACCTTTGTAGGATCGAGTAAGCAAAAATAAAGGTGGAGCTTGCTCTAAGATTGGCCACAAAGGTGAACAGTCGTTAAGTTTTAATAATTCAAAATAAAAAAGGTGAATAAAAGTAGCACTTTTCAAGGAGGAAGCAGTTGTTTGACTTGAAGTCTTACACTCTACTTCAAAGCTAACAATTTTAGCTTGGCAAAATGTATTTTTTGGTCCTTGAAATTTGAGTCTTTTATGCTTTGGCTCCCCGAACTTTCAATAGTGTACATTTAGTCCCTGAACTTTCATTGTTGTACATTTGGTTCCTGAACTTTTGAGTTTTTATGCTTTTGGTCCCTAAACTTTGAGTTTTTTATGTTTAGGGGGAAATAAAAAAAAAATTTTGACTTTTTTTGATCGATGTGTGTCATCTGGTTCAGTAATATAAACCACTTTACTCTTCTTGACTAGTCACGCGACACTTTTGTTGCCCACATTGACTTAATTTAACACTTTAAATGGTGGAAGGACTAAATGTAGATCTTTGTGAAAGTTCAAGGACCAAATATGTAGTAATAAAAGTTCAGGACCAAGAGCATAAAAACACAAAGTTCAGGGACCAAATGATGGGTTTTTCCTTTTAGCTTCTGCTAGCAATTCAGATTTTGCCTTTCCTAAGAACTGATTATTAGTACCCTTGGGATTTCAAAAAAAAAAGCACTCAGTATTAGATGTTTATCATTTATAAACGAAGCAATGGCCAATACTAAGAAGTCCTGAACTATCAAAAAGAAATGGATGACCATAAAATTTTCATATTTTTCATATACTGAAACTGCTCGACCCATTAAATGTCTTGTGTATGATAACATAAGTGACTTCATTGAATAAGACATGAAACTTAATTGATGTAAGAGTGTGGATAACATTAAAAAATATTAAAGAAAAGTGACCACAAGGCAAGAGTCCAAGATATTACCAAGTTTCAAACTTCAAGGGAAAGATATAAAAGTATATAACAAGATCCATAGTATTAAAATGAAAAAGGTTTGAAGAAGTTTTGGGGTGAAAAAACCAATTTTACAAGGCGAAGGGCTTTGCCCACACATTGGAGCAATGGGGGCAGAAATAGATGAAAAAGTCGAAACAGCTGCCATGCCGTCAAGCGCATCACTGCCATACCAGATCCATTTCACCACAACAACAGTGTCATTGTCCTATGCATCAGAAACTCAAGGCAAGCTGTGCTGGTAGTGGCACACCACTGAAAGTTTTACGGTCCTCTATTTTTAGAAGTTTTGATTGATTCTTTTATTTTGATAAACCTAGTTGCACATGTTTCTCACTCATTTTAGGAGGTTATGAGACGTTGTTCTGTAAACTATTATGTATCTAAAACTATAAACGCAGCATTAAATTAGTCATAGTGCTAAGTGGTTTTAGGATTGCGAACCTATAGAGGCCTTCGAAAGTTCATTAATAGAGATAAAGACAGAATTTCAGTTATTTTATGGCTCTTGTAAGTCATTCCTGCACCTTTGATCATGTGATTCGCGAAAGCAACACAATGACACGAGTTCTCTCTATATCTCTACTATTTTGATCTTGGAACCCTATAATCTGTTGGCAACATCAAACTCGCATAGGGCGCAGCTCTCCCAACGTTGCCTGCTCCGTTTGCAGACTCAAACTCAAGACCTTGCTTGGTGGACTCCAAGCTATTGGTTTCGATCTCCATTTAAGGGCTTCTAGCCCTCTATTACGAACTTATCAAGCTTTCTTGCCTAAGTTTTCAACCTAAGAAGCTTTCTATTCCACACATTTCACCAATTACAGATGCACATTCAAAGATCGTTTCAGATTTCTACAAATCACATACTATTCAGTCACGGTTCATTTACCTAGAAACGATCCTACCTATTAAGCGAAATCAAGAACAAATTCCACATTGAAAAGATTGTGATTTCTGAATCGCATGCATGGATTGACCAAACAAGCGAAGATTGAAAGCGCTGAGAGAGAAGAGGATCGAGAGAGTACCTTCTGCGGCTTTGAGCCACGAAGCCATTGAAGAAGTTGAGAGTCTTGGATGAAAGTTGGTTCGTTCGTTCGATCGGTTTTGGGGGTTGTGGTTGGCTGTTACGAATCAAATGATGGAGGCGTCGGCGTTGAAATTTGAAAAAGTTAGTTGTGAGATCGATCTGATAATGCGTTGGGTTGTAGTTGAAATGGAGTTTTCAGATCTTCCAACTCCTTGGCTTTGAAAGGGGGTCAGTGGCTTGAAATAAAGAAAATCAAATGGAAAGAGAAAAAACATATAAGCACGCGCCGACCGGATCTGATTCATTTAAGGACAACTCATTTAACTTTTCAATCCAATTTGATCTAATTATTAAAATACGAATTGGATCGAATCAAGTTTGTTGAATGTCATCACATAGTTATCTTATAATTAAAAATATGCGCATTGGTTAAGAACAATTACATAATTGTTAAACAAAATAAAATAAAGTGCATGATTATACTACAAAATAGACTTAATTCAACTTAATATAAAAATTATATGACTGAATGAGGCACGTGGCTGAGATATGTTTTTATGTTTGATGTGGTGAATGCTTGGTGTATTGTATGTGTGTACCCTATACCCTGAATAGTTAAGTTCGATAATTTTGATTATTCAACGCATGCGGGGGAACGCCTCGAGTTGCGTGTGAGCGTAGGCACCGAGTAACAGGTAGTCGAGGAGTTAGTATGGCACTATAAGTGATTTATTGGCCCAATGTGACAACCCTAAGACAATTGTGTGAATTTAATTAGGCCAAATCAATCATAGGCCTATAGTTGAATTTAATAAGTTAGGACCTTGGATTGACATGTGGATGATCCTAGATTTGGTTACTAGGATTGATGAGTCATTATACTGTGTCATTAGTGTTGTGGATAACTCATCTAAAGACCTTAGGACAAACCTCGAGATTTGCACACACACTAGATTAGAACAAAGTATAAAAGGAGTGGCTTAGTGGGTTTTTCTTCTCAAATCTCAAACCTTTGCATGCAAATTATAAACAGAGGAGAGTCGGGAAACCAGAGAAATAGGGGGTTTTGTTGATCAATTAAGGCTCAAATCAAGGTATTCATCTCCGCCATCCTTGTTTTTCCTCCATTGTTGAAGAAAATGAGCTTAAAAATAGGTGTTTAATGAAAAATGATTTTTGAATGAAATACACTATTTTTATTATGTATTGTGTATTAATAGTGGTTTTGGGTTATTGAAGATGACTGTTGTAGGTGTTGTGGTTGTGAAGAAGAAAAGAAAAGAAGAGAAAAGACTGAAAAAAAGGGGGATTTGAGAACTAGAGACGTTTGAAAATGTCTCTGGTGAAGATGATAGGGGAGAGCCAATGGGCACCCCACTAATTAAGCCCATTCACTAATGGTAAGCTTGGGGTTTGGGCCCAAGCCCATAAAAAAATAAAATAAAAACAAACGGACGTGCGTGCGAACCCCCTGGGCCAGACCGGGTCTGACCCATATGCAAATAAATACCAGAGCTAAATAAATGATACTGACATTAGGCTAAGTAGTAGTGATCTAGATCTAGTCGGTAATGAGTCGCGTCACACTAACTCAATAATCATAACCTCATAAGAGACTTAAACCCAAGTGTCACGAAGGACTCTAACCCTATTGTATCACACACAGCCAAACATTTCACACAACTAAGTACAATTGGTATCAGATAGGGGTGGTCAAACCACGGCTTGGTGGTGGAAACCATTAAACCGCGACCAAACTGAGGGTTCACGGTTTGGTCAATTTACAAACCACTACCAAACCACAACCAAATCACCCGCAGTTTGCGCAGTTTGGGCGGTTTTCCTGCAACATTTTCAAAACAAAAAAATAAACAAAAAACTACATGCATTCCATACATGTTCATCAATAAAACATACAACAAAATACATGTTCATACACAATTATCCACCAAAAACACATTGAAACACAACAAAGTTATGAATCCAAGTTCTTTCAAAAGTTAAAACAACAAAAACAAATAGATTTAACATGAAAAGCCTTCAACTTCATTCTTTGAAGTTCCAATTTCATTCTTTGTTCCTACAATAAAACAACAATTAGAAATATAAAGTTAGAAATAAGATAAGAGTCTAATAAGAACTAAAATTTCCAATAAGATTTACTTACTAAGTCAATGACTTAATGCATTTTGCTAATCATCTCAACTAATCATTTAGGACAAGTTGGTCCAAAATGCCTAAACAATATTTCAAAATGTAGCAGGATTAGATGATAGTAAAAGAATAAATAAAAGTACTTAATAATTGACAATATTGAAAGAAAAGAATAACCTGCTTCAAGCTCTTCAAGTTCCTCTAAATTTTCTTTGACTTCCAAGTTCATTGTACCATATAACCAATCTCGAGTACAAATAAAAGCTTCAACAGTCTTTGGAGTCAATGAGATACGAAACTGATCTAGCACGCGTCCTCCAGCACTAAAAGCGGACTCTGAAGTAACGGTAGAAACTGGAATTGCCAATACATCATGTGCCATCATTGAAAGTATTTTGTATTTGGATGCATTGTTTTTCCACCAACTAAGAATATCAAAGTCTTCATTTTGCTTCTCACACCCCTCATCCAAATATATATCTAACTCCGATTTGTTTATCGTACTTGCCTCCTCTTGTAAAAATCTTTAAAATCCAACCAATGTCCTTTTAGCTCTGACATTGCCTAACAATAAGTCTTCAGCCTCTTCATGTATACTAGACAATGATCTAGTTTCATTAGACCACCTCAAAAAGGAAGTGTTGGAAAATATTTCATATTCCATGTACAAATCATCCAAAGCTTCTTTCACCTTCATTATCATCTCAACAACTTGCTCGTTCGAATACAACGTACTGTAACAATATTTCAGAAACTTCAACTTGTACCTAAGATCAAGAACCACGACAACTAACAAGATCATGTTCACATTCGAGATATCTCCCCAATACTTGTCAAATTTCACCTTCATCTTCATTCCCATCGAGTTCACACATGAATCATGACTTCCTAGGCATTCATTTATAAGTGTTTCAACTGCATGCACCTCATGAAAGTATGCATTAGTTGTAACACATTGAGATCCTGAAAGTCGAAGAGTGACCCAATAAAAAGGTTCCAAAAACTGCAATAATACATGAGCAACGCTCCAATCATTTTTTGTAGGAACTCCTTCTTCAACTTACTTGAAATCTTATCATATGACTCATACAATCTCTCGAAAGCTTTTTGATACTTGACAGTTGAATCCAACATTAAATAAGTGGAGTTCCATCTAGTTGTTATATCTAAGGACACCAAAGCCTTACATGGTATTTTTTTTAAGTTCAACACACTGTTTAAACTTTTTCTTCCTTGATGGAGAACTTCTCACTTGGTTTACAATTTCATGGATTCGACTGATGGAATCCTTCACCTTTTTTTAACCATCACTCACAATGAGATTTAAAATGTGTCCACAACATCTAACGTGAAGGTATTTCGCATTTAACACATTTCTGCCCCAATTATTTATCTTTCTCTTCAAGTATCCAATTGCTAAATCATTAGTTTTAACATTGTCTATAGTTATTGCAAACACCTTCTCAATCTTCTAGTGAAGTAAATACATCTCAACAACCTTACCAATATCATCAGCTATATGGCCTTCATTCTCACAAAAATTAATGATTTTCTTTTGTAATTTCCAATCATCATCGACATAATGTGCAGTGAGACACATGTAGCTAGTATTTTGCAAAGAAGTCCAAGTATCAGTTGTTAAGCAAACTCTTTGAGAATTCTTTGTTAAGATCTTTTTTAGCTTTGTCTTCTTGACGTTATACATATCCAAACAATCTCTAGTAGTAGTTTTCCTCTTCATCAACTTGAGTTTGGGTTGTGTAACTCTGCAAAACTTAACAAAGCATGGGTGTTCCACAAAAATAAAAAGGCAATTCAGCTCCAATTATCAATTCAATAAGGGCTTCACAACTTAATGTTTGATCAAACTTCTAAAGTCCTTTTAACTCTCACCCTCCGACCCTTTAGCTTGGAATTCTATTGTCTTTTATTTCTTACACATTGAGTTCACTTGACTATGTGGATACTTAGAACATTTATTTAAATATGACATTATTGTACTTGTACCATTCTTGCTAGCACATTGATACTCTTTACTACAATAATTGCAAGTTACAAATATTACTTTGCCATGCACATCAAATGTTTTGGAATAGTGTTCCCAAACCTTAGAGGTTGTGCAGTTACCTTTCCATTTAGGCTTCTCTTTTGATGATGGTAAATTAAAGGAGCTTGGAGGAGAAACAATAGGTTCAACACTTTCAGTCTCCTTTGGTGTAGAACTTGCATCAGTTGATAAGGTTCCAATTGTTACGTGTTGTGTAACGGCCCAAATTTTATTAAGGCCGTTATTTGCGTATTTTCAGACGTGGACGCCAACTCAGGTCCACGGAGACGCCACGGACCGGCAAAGATACGCCTGGTTGGGCAGGAAGTATTATTTTTGATTGATTGTTTGACTAACTGTGATGATAATGACTAGACTATGACTCATTACATCGCAGGTGTGGTTTAATATTGTTTAAATCGGGTGAGATTTAGTATCGGGTATTCGCCTAAAAATGCGTGCGGACGCGGGAACACTAGGCCGGGAATGCGTTTAGTTCGATAAAAATAAAATAAATTTGACAAAAATAGTAAATTGGTGGGCGCCTAGTGACACGCGGCGTGGTCGACACGCGTGGGTGGTAGTGTAGTGTGCACGCCCGAGTACGCTCGTCGGCGCGCACGACGAAATTGTAGGCGCGAAAATATAGGCGAATATATATATTTATATATATGTATATATGTAATTTAATATATATATATATAAATATATATTAAAATTAGAAAATAAATAATTAAATGTGAAATGACCAAAAAGGGTGTGTGATTGTGAATAATGAGGATAAGAATGCAGGGGCAAAATGGTCATTTCACCCCAAAATTGTTGATAACCACCACCGACACCCATTTTCCCCATTTTCGATCGATCGAAAGTGAAGAGGAGAGAAATCGAGAGTCCGTGAGAGAGGAGAGAAGAATCGACGAGGAGGAGAGGCAAAGCGAAGATCGAAGGTGAGTTTGGGTTTGGGTTTGTTGTTGTTCGTTGACGTTGTTGCTGTTGTTATTATTGTTGTTGTTGTGGGTGTTGTTGAATTTGTAGAAATTAATGTTTTAATGGTGGATTAGTGATGCTTGATGGTGTTGGTGTGGTTGTTGATGTTGGTATAGTTGAATAGAAGAAAGAATGAATTGAAAAAAAAAAAAAAAAAAAAAAAAAAGCGAACCAGGGAAGCCCCTGGTTCGTTGGGAAGAAGGAGGGACCGGGTCGGGTCGGGCCGAGCCGCCTGCATCCCGGCTCGGTCCGGTAGGGTCGAACCGGGTCCGACCGAACCGGACCCGGTTCACCCAACCAAAAAAAAAAAAAAAAAAAAAAAAAAGTTTAAAATTAAATAAATTCTGAAAAATATGGAAAAAATAGCTAAAAATTATGGAAAAAAATCAGAAAAATCCAGAAAAATACGAGAAATTAGAAAAAGAGTTGAAAAGTGAGTTTCGAGACTTTTCTAAGGCGGTTGGCACCCCGATGTAACTCGAAAAACGTGCTACAACTAAAAATTGGAATAAAATTCTAATTTTTATTGTCACGATATAAAATCAATTAGTTTGATACTAAATCATATAAAATGACTTATTCAGACACCAGGGACTTAGGAGACCATAGTCAGGTGTCGGGTGCGCATCTCGAGGCGAGAGTGGGATCAGATCGGGACAAATATCGAGTAATTGGAGTGCGATTGAGGTAAGTAAAACCCTTAAGTAACACACTCGAGTGTTTATTTATTTGATTTCATTTGATTCCAGCTATTATTGGTTATCGTTGTTTACTCTATTTCCATGTTCATACTCATGTTGCACGGTTGGTTTTGTCATTCACCACCGGATCTTCTGGTTTACTCTGTGATGTGTGGGCGGACTTGGGTAGGCTGGACAATAGGGACAGAATAAGGGTTCGGACCGGTGAGGGGGTTGGAGGAGCCACCGGAGGAATGCCGATGTCTGGATTAGGGTTCAGTCCTGCTACACGGCACACATCCATTATTGGTGTTTATCGATGTTATGTATGCATGCGTCTTAATTACAGTTGCCTGTTTTACTGCGCATGTTTATTTAACAGTTTATTGGCTTCCCTTATTATAAATGTTGGTTTATGTACTTCTGGGTTTTACTCACTGGACTCGTCATCTACTTCTTGTGATGATTGAGTGCAGGATCTACTACGACTAGGGGCAAGGAGACTCTCGCAGACTACTTATGACCTTGTCGGCGACGAGTTTGACTTGTATGTTTTTATTTTGTTTGTATTGACTTATTTTTGGGTTTATGGGGACTGTTTGAGATACCAGTACATGTATGTATCACATTTTGTTATGTTATATACAGTGTACTTTACCGGGTTTTCCACATAGGATTAATGCTCTCTAATTTGATGAATTTAGAT
Source organism: Stephania japonica (assembly GCA_039657345.1). Taxonomy (NCBI): domain Eukaryota; kingdom Viridiplantae; phylum Streptophyta; class Magnoliopsida; order Ranunculales; family Menispermaceae; genus Stephania; species Stephania japonica. The sequence goes on from CM077559.1 coordinate 44,451,077, forward strand.
ATTTTAAAGCTTCCGCTGTTTACAAATATTAAAATGTTAATTACTAACTAACTTAGGCTGAATTAATTGATAATGATGCTTAATTGGGCGTGGGACACAGCTAGCAGTTACGTGGCCAGTTGTGGGCCCGCGTGGCCTCCCGTGGCGGACCAATGTGGGATTTTGGGCCGCTACATGTTGCGAATCCATCTAGACAACAGAAAAATTTACTATCAATGCTAGTATGTGAAAACTAAATGTAACGGCCCGTTATTTATTAACGCCATCATTTTAATTAATTTCAGATTAAGGTGCCAACTCAGACGACACGTGGACGCTGTAGATAGACTAGGCAGGACCTAGACCTAGGGACTGACTGTGTACTACTGTTTTATTGATTTCGGTGATGTAGTAATATTTTTATTTTTATTATGATGTATTATCCATCACCGATGTGTATATATAATTATTTGTTATGCGAGTTGGAGCGCCGGGGTTTTGTGTCGTAGAACATACCAACGCGAGGGTACGGTAGCTGTGAGGCCGGACGTTGGGGTTAAACTAGATTAGATCATAACAACATGTCTGTGGTGGAGGATTTGAGTTAATGGGATTTAAATGTAATATTAGGCTAAGCTCAAGTAAATTAATTAGGTACACTAAGAGTGGGACTGCCTCGGGGTGTGTGTCAGACATAGGGCATGGGGTGCCAGGTAGTTGGGGAGTTAGTGTGATCTTACTTACCATTTTATGGAATTTATTGATGACTAGAATAGGTTTTATGAGTTAAATTAAATTGGAATTTATCAAGTCCTATAGTTTGAACTGGAAAAATCAGCACACCTAGGATGGTCTTTGAGATACAAAACAGGGCGACTTGAGACAGATTATGTCATGATAAGGTGTTCAGGAATTTGGTGACACAGGTTTGAACAGAACCGTCTGATTAGCCTCGATATGCGTGCACACGTGAGATTAAAACACAACATATAAATGTTGATCGATCAGAGAACATGCAAAAATTTTGTGATTCTTGAGCTTGGAGATGTTAGATCGGAGCTGGAGTGAGGAAGAAGGGAGGAGTTGGCATCCAACAACACGAATTCTAGGTAATCTACTCACCCAAATTCTTGATTTCCTGAAAAATGGGTTTTATTTGGGTTTGGAGTGAAGTTCAAATTTTTGAAGGAAATCACCACTGTTTTTGCTGAATTTGTGTTCTTAAGGTTTGTTTTGATGAATCATGTCGATTTGGATCAAATTTGTGGGAAATTAGAGTAATTTGGATTAAATTGGGTTTTCAACATGCACACTTTTGATTCTCTATTTTGGAGGGAAATTGAGGTTTAATCGGTGTTTTGGAAAGCAATTTGATGTTATTGAGGTGTGTGTTACTGTAGGATGTTGGGGAAGTTCAGGAATCAGAAAAACCAGAAATTCATTTCTGGAATTTCTGGGCAGCGTGCATTAGCGCGCTAGGTGATGAACACTAGCGCGCTAATCACGCTAGGGAAGATGATGAACAGTGACTAAGATCAATTAGCGTGCTAATAGATTTGACTAGCGCACTAATGTCACCCTGAATTTTAAATAAAATATGAAATCGAGCCTAACTGATTATAAACCTAATCGATTGACCAATAAACCCCGAAATTAGATCTCAGGACTCATGGGACAATAGTTGGAGTCGGGGACTAGACGGGGGTCGGACTAGGGGTATTTTTGGGATTATTGAGTGCGGTTTGAGATACGCAAAACCCAACTGAACACAACTACTGTATTTACTGTTTGTTATTCATTTGAGCTGTAAATTATTAATAATCTATGAGTCCATTCTTACTGGGACGGTTAAGTTTTTTTGTCTATGTGTTCGAGGGTTGTGTGGTCGCTTGCTAAGTGTGTGGTCTAGGACACAGTGGTAGAGTCGATGGTGTAGGCCACGACAAGGCTCCTGATCCTCAGTACACATCTTGGATAGCTGGTTCACACCCATTTGTACACTCTGTATTTATATTCATGCGATGAGCTTTGAGCAGTTGTCTGCATTATTCTTTCTTTCTGCATGTTTATTTAACACTATTTATTGGTTTCCATTTACTTTCTTAAATTCTGATGTGTGGTGGTTTTCCTTGGGATTTTACTTATTGGGCTCGTCATCTACCTTTTGTGATGGCTGAGCGCAAATCCTAGTACTAGCAGGGGTAAGGGGATTCTCGACGATTACATCTGACTTACCTACACTGAGGCCTGCTGGTACGTGTGTTAATGTTTATATTTTAATATTTTGTATAACTTTTGGGATTGGGAGACTATGTTCCACACTTGTACCTGTATGTATAACTGTTATAGTTGATCGCCTGTATGTACAGTATTGTTGGGATTTCCACTATAGGATGAATCAGTAAACTTTATATAATCATTTTGGTAACGTAAGACTTCCGCTGTTATTCATTATAAATGCTTAATTAGATTATTGTTAAATCTAAAACTATATGTAAACTAACAAAATCGATTAACAAGACACGCCAAGGTGTCATACCAGTGAGGAGTATGAGTGACGTGGCAGAAGTTTCAGGTGCTGAGGCAGGGAAGTAGCTGGCCATGGGGTGGCCTCGGAAATTGGGGTCGTCACAATTTGGTATCAGAGCGAGAGTTTCGAGGAACCTCAGGATAAAACTTGTCAAGAGCATAAAATTTAAAATAAAATTAGATGTGAAAACCCGGTGAATTGCCTAGAACTTTTAGTTGGGAAGCAATGGAAGCGGGTAGAGTTAGGATTGTTATGTGATATATGTATTGTTGTCTTTATATATATATACTATATGCATACGTATATTGGGTACTAATTCAGACACAAAAAATTGATGCAGGCCACTATGGACGGACAGACTCCTACACCCATTCCTCCGACTACTCAGCAGGAGGTTGGGGAGACCAGTGACCATACCACTAGAGAGGTAGCTGATCTGCGGGCCATGGTGCAAAAGGTTACGGATCAGTAGTTACTGCAGCAGGCGTAGATGGTAGAGCTTATGGAGTTTATACGAGGCTCGAGGATACCTACAGTGGCACCGACTACAGAGTTAGTTACACCTACCATTCCAGCCATGTTAGCACCAGCAGTTGACACACAGGCAGCAGGGACTGAGACAGTGATAGAGAGGGATGAGCCTGTTGTGGTACCAATAGACACTATCGATACCCTTATTTTAATTAATTTAATCTGAAATTAATCTGTTGTGATGGCTGTTGTGATGGCACCTTAATATGAATTTAATTAAATCTGAAATTAATTAAAATTAATTAAAATTGATTATTGAGCCTGTTGTGGTACCTAGTAAAATAACGAGACCCATCAGCCATCACAAAAGGCAGATGGGTCTCAAGTGTGTGTGACTTTGGGTACTAGCAGTGCTAGAGATCTGGGATAGTATATTAGAGGATGCTCACAGGTCACGCTATACAGTTCATTCGGGCAGAACCAAGATGTACCACAATTTATTGCGATTATTTTGGTGGCCTGGGATGAAGGCTGATGTGGGAGATTATGTTCGTAGGTGTCATATATGTCAGTAGGTGAAGGCGGAGCACAGACGACTAGGTGGATTGCTGCAGCCGATACCCATTCCTCAGTGGAAGTGGGAACACCTTACCATAGATTTTGTCAGTGGATTACCATAAACGTCCAGGCGACACGATGCGATTTGGGTAGTGATTGACAGATTGATGAAATCGGCGTACTTCATACCAGTTTCAATGCGATACACATTTTTTCAGTTAAGTAGACTATACGAGTAGGAGATTGTGAGATTGCATAGGGTGCCTGTCTCCATAGTATCCGATAGGGATCCCAGGTTCACTTCAAGGTTCTGGGGGGCGATGCAGGAGCAGTTTGGCACTAGGTTGCAGTTCAGCACATCTTATCATCCTCGGACAAATGGCCAGTCGGAGAGATTAATACGAATTCTAGAGGATATGCTGAGGGCTTGCATTCTACAGTTTGAAGGTTCGTGGGAGGATTACTTACCACTGTGTGAGTTTGCCTACAACAACAACTATCAGGCTAGTATCGGGATGTCGCCATTTGAGGCACTGTATGGGAGGCCCTGCAGGTCACCAGCATGTTGGGCAGAGCCGAAGGATACAGTTACAATAGGGCCAGAGATAATTGTTGATTACACAAAGAAGATTCGACAGATTCGCCAGAGACTTCGAGCAGCACAGGACAGACAAAAGAAATACGCGGATAGATACCACGAGAGTCTGAGATATGAGGTTGGTGATATGGTTTATCTGAAGGTTTCTCCTTGGAAAGGCCAGCAGAGGTTTGTGATTAAGGGGAAACTGGTGCCAAGATTTATTGGACCTTATCGAGTTGCAGAGAAGGTTGGCAGTGTGGCATACATATTAGATTTAACGACGGATTTAGCAGGGATTCATCCTACCTTCCACATTTCGATGTTGTGATTGGCTAGGACAGGACCACGACCCATGGTTGACGTGCGACAGGTTGATATCTAGCCTGACATGACTTACGAGGAGCGACCATTGCCAGTATTAGATCGTAAGATCCAAACTCTCAGGAACAGGGAGATATCCAAGGTACTCGTACGGTGGCAGCATTACGATACTGAGGGACTTACCTGGGAGTTGGAGTCGATCATGCCAGAGCATTATCCCAAGCTATTTCTTGGTATGTTTTGACTAACTCAAATTTCGAGACGAAATTTCTTTTAGTTGGGAAGAATTGCAACGACCCATTATTTATTAACGCCATTATTTTAATTAATTTCATATTAGGGTACCAGCTCAGATGACACGTGGACGTCGCAAATAGACTAGGCAGGACCTAGACCTAGGGACTGACTGTATATTGCTGTTTTATTGATTTCGGTGATGTAGTAAGATTTTTATTTTTATTATGATGTATTATCCATCACCGGTATGTATATATAATTATTTGTCGGGCGAGTTGGATTGCCGGGGTTTTGTGTCGTAGAACACGCCAACGCGAAGGTATAGTAGACTAGATTAGATCATAACAACATGACTGTGGTGGAGGATTTGAGTTAATGGGATTTAAATGTAATATTAGGCTAAGCTCAAGTAAATTAATTAGGTACACTAAGAGTGGGACCACCTCGGGGTGCGTGCCGGATGCAAAGCACGGGGTGTCGGGTAGTCGGGGAGTTAGTGTGACCCTACTTACCATTTTATGGAATTTATTGATGACTAGAATAGGTTTTATGAGTTAAATCAAATTGGAATTTATCAAGTCCTATAGTTTGAACTGGAAAAATCAGCACACCTAGGATGGTCCTTGAGATACAAAACAAGGCGATTTGAGACAAATTATGTCATGATAAGATGTTCAGGAACTTGGTGACATGGGTTTGAACAGGATCGTCCGATTAGCCTCGAGATGCATGTACACGTGAGATTAAAACATAACATATAAATGTTGATCGGTCAGTGGAGAACATGCAGAAATTTCATGATTCTTGAGCTTGGAGATGTGAGATCGGAGCTGGAGTGAGGAAGAAGGGAGGAGTTGGCATCCAACAACACGAATTCTAGGTAATCTACTCACCCAAATTCTTGATTTCCTGAAAAATGGGTTTTGTTTGCGTTTGGAGTGAAGTTCGGATTTTTGAAGGAAATCACCACTATTTTTGCTGAATTTGTGTTCTTAAGGTTGGTTTTGATGAATCATGTTGATTTGGATCGAATTTGTGGGAAATTGGAGTAATTTGGATCAAATTGGGTTTTCAACATGCACACTTTTGATTCTTTATTTTGGGGGGAAATTGAGGTTTAATCGGTGTTTTGGAGAGCAATTTGATGTTATTAAGGTGTGTATTGTCGCCGTGGGATGTTTGGGAAGTTCAGGAATCAAAAAAACAAGAAATTCGTTTCTGAAATTTCTGGCCAGCGTGTAATTAGCGCGCTAGGTGATGAACACTAGCGCGCTAATCACGCTGGGGAAGATGATGAACAGTGACTAAGATAAATTAGCACACTAATAGATCTGACTAGCGCGCTAATGTCACCCTGAATTTTAAATTAAAATATGAAATCGAGCCTAACTGATTATAAACCTAATTGATTGATCAATAAACCCCAAGATTAGATCTCAGGACTCACGGGACAATAGTTGGAGTCGGGGACTAGTCGGGGGTCAGACCGGGGGTATTTTCGGGATTATTAAGTGCGGTTTGAGGTACGTAAAACCCAACTGAACACCACTACTGCATTTACTGTTTGTTATTCATTTGAGCTGTAAATTATTGATAATTTACGAGTCCATTCTTACTGGGACGGTTGAGTTTTCCCGTCTATTTATCCGAGGGTTATGTGGTCACTTTCTAGGTGTGTGGTCTAGGACACAGTGGTAGAGTCAATGGTGTAGGCCATTACAGGGCTCCTGGTCCTCAGTACATATCTTGAATAGCTGGTTCACGCCCATTTGTACACTTTGTGTTTGTATTCATGCGATGAGCTTTGAGCAGTTGTCTGCATTATTCTTTCTTTCCACATGTTTATTTAACACTATTTATTGGTTTCCATTTACTTTCTTAAATTTTGATGCGCGGTGGTTTTCCTTGGGATTTTACTTACTGGGCTCATATGTGCCTTTTGTGATGGCTGAGCGCAGATTTTAGTACTAGCAGGGGTAAGGGAATTCTCGGTGATTACATCTGACTTACCTACGCCGAGGCCTGCTGGTACGTATGTTAATGTTTATATTTTTTATATTTTGTATAACTTTTGGGATTGGGAGACTATGTTCCACACCTGTACCTGTATGTATAACTGTTATAGTTGATCGCATGTATGTATAGTATTGCCGGGATTTCCACTATAGGATGAATCAGTAAACTTTATATATTCATTTTGGTAACATAAAACTTTCACTGTTATTCATTATAAATGCTTAATTAGATACTGTTAAATCTAAAATTATATGTAAACTAACGAAATCGATTGACAAGACACGCCAAGGTGTCAGACCAGTGAGGAGTATGGATGAAGTGGCAGAGGCTTCAGGTGTTGAGGCAGGGAAGTAGCTGGCCACGGGGCGGCCTCGGAAATTGGGGTATTCACACTAAACACCACGAAGAATCAAACAACAAAAACTTCTCAATCTTAAGCTAACTCAGACTATAGCAATACGAGTTTGAGAGTTTTTCATTTAAAGTATGAAGAATAGTAGAATACTCACGGTGCAATGTCGAAAGATCGAATCTCTTCAACACTCGCAACCTCTTCACCGTAGATACAAATATCCTGTAACATTTGATAAGAGAAGAAAAATCATTAAAATATGTAAGAATTCTCAAACTTCAAAAAAAAAAAAGATTATGTCTACAAAATATTTCATAAGTATGCAACTAAACAAAAATTTCATGCCTAGCCCGCTCAACTACATGTATAGTTTAACAATCAACAACAATGAATTTGATTAGTGAAATATCAATTGCATTTTTTTAATGCCAACTTTTCTTTTTAGGTATAATGTTGAGTTTTTTAGGAAAAGTACCATTTAGAAATATCTCCTACTATGTTCTTCAATAAATCCAGTTCACTAGGCAGAAACACAACCAAAATATGGCTAAAAACCTAAATATTCACCATAAAATAACACTTTCATAACTATCTCCTACTATGTTCTTCAACAAATCCAATTCATTAGGCATGAAACAAAACCAATCTAGAAAATCTGGGAACTACGTGATGTTCAAGTAATTACTCATATACAATCAACTATAAACTTTAAATATACATTACATTAGGATTCAACGACAAAATTGAAGACAATTTGCGTGCGAGAGCTCTTGGAATTTACACTAGTTGCCCCAACATTTCTATTTGAAAGCCCCTGCATTATTATTATGAAATAGTTAGATAACTTGTAGGGAAATACATCAACAGAACATAGAGTAAAGTTCAATAATAAATAAGGGTTTAAAACAAACAAGAGTAACCACTAATCACTAATTAAAGACAAAGCCATTAACGACACTAGTAGAGCAGAAATAGTATTGTATGGACTTCCTGAACATAACTAAAAATTAGCAAATCAATCACAACAAAAATCGGTTGACGACAACTGAGATTGCTAATTCAATCATCAAATCAAATACAAATTAAACCAAACATCAAAACATTGATTACAAGATCAGAATAAAAATCAAGTACTTTTGAAACCTTAGAACACGTTGTAGATCTGACCGACAACGTCGTCGATGAGGATGAGGTCGGAGTCGAGGTAAATGACGCGACGGAGGGAGGGGGTTATCGAGGGATCGAGAGGAAGGTGGAGCGAACGAGGGAGTGAGGTAGATGACGCGATGAAGAGGGTTGTTAAGGTATCGATAACGTGGTGAAGGGAGGAGAAGGAGGAGATCGAGAAAGAAGAGGAAGGGACTCAAGAGTTAAGGAGGTAGAGGAAGGTGGAGCAGACGAGGGAGGAGAAACAGAGATCACAAAAGAGGACCACAGATGAGGGAAGTTGGGAAGCACTGGGGGAGGGAGGCCGAATGTGAAGAATGAAAACTGAAAAGTGAAACAATATTATTTTAGGTTTTAAGATGTGTATTCATTAAAATTACTGAATTGCCCTCGGTTTTGTTCACCGCAGTTCAAAAGCCGCCACCAAACTGCTATTCTGCAGTTTTCAAGTTTTCTGAACCACCCCCAAATCGTGAATTCAAAAAACCAGACCAGATCATCATGGCTTGGGAGGTTTAGGCGATTTTACGGAGACTGTGCATACCGTTAGTATAAGAGCATAGGTATTAGAACCTTAAGGACACGATATAGAGTTGTCAAAAATTGTGATACCAACTTCATAGTTGGTTTTAGAGCCTAAGTTCTCGATAGGTAAGACATAAACTTGAACAAAACACAAACCGTAGAAGTGGAAACCAGATGATCCTTGCTTTGGAACCATTTTGTTGGGAATTGAGTGAAGGTAAGTTGAGAAATGTTGTGTACGATTATGTTTTATATGTATGTATAAATGGTATTTACGTAGTAGCTGATCCCGAGTTCATTATCGACGTGCAGACCCCGATTCACGTGAGGCCGGAGACACCAGAGCCAGCTGCAGTCAGCCTTCTGCCATATCAGCTGATGACTACCAGAGGTTGTCTGACCAAGTAGTGGCTCAAGGACAATAGATCACCGGCTTCATTACGTTCGTGAAGACATGCATTACAACATTGATATCGGTCGCTCCCACTATCACTCCAGCTACTACTACTGTAATGCCCCTGAATTTAGAGACTCCGACTACACCAGTAGAGCATGTAGTACCCCGTCTGCCCGAGTTACCGATTATTACAACACCGGTAATGGTACCAGCTGAGGGTACACCCACACCTACTTCTCCTAAGAGCGGTGGCTTGTCGAGGGACGCCAAACTACTGAAGAAGTTTATCATACTTAGACCGGCATACTTCGCAAGAGAGAGTGATCACAAGAAGATAGAGAAGTGGATCCTATCGCATGAGAAGTTACACTTACTGTTAGTGATCAATGGTTGATTACAACCCATCCTTTCTTATTATACCCTAAAAAAGGGTGTCGATGTTTGGTGGCGCACCACAATGACGAGCCGGGGCAGTTTTACATCTTAGGCAGACTTCAAGAAGAAGTTCTACAAGGAATATTTTTTGGTGTCTATGTTGTACAGGTTAAAGAGGAAGTTCGTGAGTCTGAGACAAGAGGAGGGAGAGGTGGTGATGTTGTATCGCGATAGATATGGTTACCTGAGACAATTTGTAGGTGATTTAGTTAAGGATGACTCGGATGATGCCTTTTACTTCGGAGATAGATTGAGACCCGATATTGCTAGAAATGAGGTCAGTATTGGTGCTCGTACTCTACAGGAGATGTATGAGAGGGCATTTGCATATGAGACATATGAGTTGGTTAGAGAGGAGGGATGTGCTGAGTTACCAAATGGAGGAGGAGATTATGACTTTAGGAGCAAAGTTAAAGGACAGAGGAAATGAGACATGTGGTCCTAGAGGGACGAGGCACCAGTTACATATGCACCACCAGTACCATGACAATAGTTGCATGGTTTCCAGAGTGGAGGCAGTGAGTCACGCAGGTAGAGGCTATGTTATCATTGCAGACAACCGGGACAAATTGCTGCGTACTGTCCTCAGTTGACGGGTAGGCCACATGGCGAGGGATAGAGGTTATGTTATCATTGTAGGCAACCACATTGTTGTGTATTGTCCTCAGTTGACGAGCATACCGCATCGCTGTGTATTGTCATCTGCCTTTGCGAGAGAGAGTCCACGTTATTGTAGATCCAGGCCCAGTGTCGACATGAGACCCTATTGCGGGTAAGATTTACTTTAGTGTTGTGGCATGAGTGTAGATTGAGGGTTTGTAGCCTAGATCTGGAATGAGGTGACTTTGCATAAGTCTGTCATTCAAAATGGTGTAAAACTAGTGAGTTAAATGACTCTAGGTGAGTACGCAATCCAAATTAGCTTACTGAACTATCAGTAGAGCGACGTTGTATGGTTCTGATTTAGTATGAGAGATCAAATAACCAACTACAAGGCCCTGTGTGAATCAAAAACCGAATTGAGAATAGGAAATCTTCTTGCTAAGTGTGTGTACGTAACGATATGAATTTTAAACAAAATAAGAAATACCATGTTTGTAGGTATTTATTTTGTAAACAAGGAAACCCTAAATACTTAATGGCAAAGTGGGACCTACGAGAACCCCTAAAATTCAAGGTACGTTGAATGTGTTCAACTTGGTGTGCAACAGAGGGAGAGAAAATTAAAGAAGGCGTGATTTATGGAGTAAATATAGTATCTTGATTGATCTCATTTTAAAACAATAAACGTGTACAAAAAATGCTACTCACGAAATTGAGAGAGAGCCGAGAGGGAAACGAGGGAGGCAATCTTTGGATTTCCTCGCGTTAGGTAATCTCTTTTAATTTAGTTTTTAAATTTTTTTTATTGAAGTTGAGGTTTAATCGAATTTTCTATCGATCTACTCGAGTATTGTATGAGATATATGTTATTAAGATATTCAAACAAGTTTACCTATTGATTGGAATTTTTTTAAACTAGAAAGGTTTTGTCGAAAGATTTATTATTGATTTAACAATAAAATAAAATAAATTAAATTAAATAGTGGGTTTTCAAATATGAATGAAGAAGAGATTCTTCACAATGTTTTGAATAAGTATTTCTAAAGGTACTTTTCGAAAATTTTCGAAATTAGTTTTATTATAAAAAAATTCAAGTCAACTTGTATAGTTAATAACCATATAATTAACCTATTTAGGTTGATTGAACTTCGGAGTACGCTCGTGAGTGCCAACTAGACATTTTGAAATTAGAATGCCATATAAGTTGCGATTTAAGTTATTGGTTTTATGATTATTTACCTCTCTACTAGACTATATGATAGGAATCATGTAAGTAAGTCAGGTGGGTAGATCGGGGTCCATTGTTAGACATTGTGTGTAGACAACTTAGTAGAGTTCGCTAGAAGTCCTTGCACCAGATGCTACCAGTTTGACCAGTAGTTTGAGACAATTGGACCGTACAAGGGAGAACAACATAGGGCAGCTGCTCAGAATAAATATTTAATAATTGAGAATAAGAATAAGATCCAATGTTTTGACGACCCGCCCCCGACCTAGAGTCGGGTCGCCCGGCCCAGACTGCTACTTGGTTATTAAAATTGGGGATCCTAGAATAGGATCGACCCATGAAAAAATGAATGAGTAATTTGGTAATGAGAAGAATTGCGAACTCAAGAGAGACATGTACTGCAATAGTACCCTGTCCAAGAACGAAAATTTCTAATCAAAATGGTAACATTGCTAAGAATCATGTTGATCACTTGTGGGAAGTAACTTGTGATCTCATAATAAAAGTAAAACATTAAAAAAAATCTAAACTATCAAACTAAATGGTTGAAAGGAAAGAGTTGACTTGAATTATGAACCTATAAAAATGAATGTCGATAAATGTACAATGGACAATGATGTTAATGCATATCTTCGAAAGGAATGCTAAATCTGCTCATTTGTAGCCTCCACATATAAGTCGCAATGACATGATGAGTCACACGTTGATATATATAAAGGAGATGGTGACTGAAATGGTGTGCTAGTGTTCTTGATATGATGGATGGCTATCCTTATTTTTTTTCCTACTACCAGATGGTGGTATGTTTGTACTGCTAGATAGGCAGAGATACTTTTTTTCGACACAGATAGGCTCCATATCACATCTCAGTATTATTCTTTATTGTGTGTATGACTCGAGTGCACATTACAGCTTCGGTGGAGCTTATAAAGGAATACCCCATAAATGTGTAGCGATATGAGAAATTGGCACGTAGCTAAGCATAAAAGCTTTATTGATGACCTACATGAGGTGGGCTTTATGAATTTTAGTTTACAAGATGAAAATAAAAAAAGAGATATATTAAAGTCAAGAGTAAAACTTTATTTCACTTGGTGAAACAGGCAGAACATGCAGGTGAAGATGGCCTCAGTTAAACAATGGGTCAAAAAGAAATTGTTATGGACAGACATCAAACTACGTTGTACTTTACTTTTACTTTCGAGGACGAAAGTTCTTAAAATTGGGGATATTGTAACAACCCAAATTCTCCACCACCCAACCTATATGTATTTTGGTAATTTCATGATAAAAATGTGTTGGGTGTTTGATGTGGAAATACAATTCTAAACTTGTCAAATTAAATATGAGTGAGGGATGAAGTAGAGTTTTATTTTAAATAATAAAGCCCAATTGAGCTTAGGATCCAAAAGGGCATTTTAGACAAGTTGTAAATAATCACAACCCTAATCCCTAACCCTAATGCTATTTAAGCAAATCAAAGAAAACCCTAGCCTCAATCTTATTAAACACCTATGTAGAGAAGAGGAGAGCAAGAGGAGGGTTCAAGCTCAAGAAAGGTACAACCTCACTTCCCCCTTTTATTTCTTTATTATTTGTTGAAGATTTGGAGACCAAAGGGTCGATGGCGTCAACAACGGTAAGCACGCGAGGAAAATAGAAAAGAAAATAAGAAAGGAAAGATTTGATCTATATTAGAATGAGATTTTGGATAGGATTTTGAGTCAAAGATTCCATTGAAGGCATGGTGAGACTCTAATACTCCCTAAATTTATTGTCTTGGTGTTGGTATTGGCAATGAGAGTTGATGATTTACAAAGTTTGTTTAGTTTTTCTTAGATCTAGTCTTGAAATGGGTTATACAAATTTTTAAGCTTTATGATAATGAGTATTATGGATGAATCAATTTTGTTTTCCATAGTTTGACGGTACATAAAAGGGTTTTACCATGATTTTAGCAAATTGATCGCAGTTGAAGTTTATTGATATGGATTTGGCATTTAAGGTTGAGTTGAGATTTAAAAAGGGACTTTGAATCTTTTCTTTGGGAAATAAACTTATTCGACAAATTTGTGGACTTTGACTGAATATTGTCATTTAGGAATTTAAAGTCTAAATTGAGTCTTGTATGGTGATTTGGATCTTTTTAATTATAATTAATCGAACGTCTTCGATTTATGTTGGAAAAACCAAGTCTTAGCGGATTTTTCTTGTTTTACATCACCGCATTCCTATTTTAGTCGAATCATCGATTCTAATTTTAAGTGTCGATTTTAGAGTCGTGAATGACCTTTAGCGAAGTCAGCTATAAAATAGGGTGAATCTCTAAGGTCTAGACAATTGATGTTAAAATTGTATGCTTGTAGATACATAAAGTAATTATTCTTTTAAATTGTCTAGATTCGCGAGACGGTTCACATCGAGCCCAAACGCGAGAGGATCGAAATTAGGATTCGCGGCGAGTGCAGGTAAGTGGGGAGCTTGCTCAATTATCAAATATGGCATGATTACTAGTTATGTTTAGGATTCACAATTTAAATTAAAGACTTTGGATTTATGGGTTGCATCGTGGTATTGGCTCGAATCTACGTATCTATGGAATGTGAATGCACTGCTTTTCTCATTTATGTTATTCACGGCCCCAGAATGTTTGTGGAGTTCCACCGAGGGCCTTATTAGCTAGTAAATCAATATGAATACTTCAGAATGTTGTGGTATCACTGAGGGTCGTTAACACCCCAGGATGTTTGTGGAGTTTACCACCGAGGGCTTTACTTGACTAATTGAACTCATAAGTATGTCACGTAGGGACATGAGTTGAAGTTCCTTCTCTTGTACTCTTGAGACATAGGGATGTGCATCGGTGATAGCTTGGACGAACCTACTGTTAATTTGATGGGACAAACGAGAGGGCACATAAGGCCTGTGTGCTAGCTAGTTGTTTCCATCACCTTGAGAGTAGGGGAATCAGTCACCGGATTCTTGCCAATACCTAGTATGCATTGAATGAAACATCGACTTATCATATTACTATATTTTATAGTACATAATCTCGCGAAACCCCCTCCTTTGCATGAAAGCTTGAATTTATGTAATGATTTGTCAATCTCTTTAATGCTATGCATGATTATTGTTGTTACAACTTGATGGTTTATGAATATGTTGTATTTGCTATGAAATGATGAATTCCTATTTATTTGTGGCTTACAAACCTTATATCCATGATAGTACTTAATGGATCATTATTTTTCTATCTTTTATGAAATCTTGCTACTATGCTACTATTCAATGAATCCTTGTTTGTTTTCAAATACATGCTAGACTTTGCATGCTTATTAGGTATTACTTGCATATTTGATGGTTGAGCGGGTTTTCCGCATTACTGAGCTAAGTTGGTTCTTTTAGCTCACCCCACTTACATCTCAGGTATCTACGACAACTCTAGGTTGAGGCAAGGGAGAGACGAGCTTGAAGTCTCTTCTTGATGTGAGCCTTTGTTGATATATATTATGTATATTTAATTTTGAAACTATTCAATTTGGGGCTAAAATTAAAATAGATCTTTGGGTAGCTTGAATCCTAGTTACCTTTAGTTGATCCACTTCAGAGATTTAATAAACTTGTATAGTTTAAATAAGCATGAACCCATGTATAGTTTTATTAATGTTCTATGAACTTAAATCTATTGGCTTTAGGATATCTCTTTATATTTATTCCGCAATTATTATCCTTTATTTAGCCAATGTGTATTCCGTAGGTTTATTTGTTTAGGCATGCCAGGACGTTATTTGGGCCTGGTTCAGGTATCAGGTTCAAGTAGCAGTCTGGGTCGGGCGACCCGACTCTAGGTCGGGGGCGGGTCGTCACAAATGTTCTCATTAAATTTTAGTAGTAGTGTCCAGTTGGATGAGATGTGGACTTGGTGATAGGTAGATCTTGCACAGTGTAAGGTAATGGAGTGTTGACACCAATACGGTCATAGTAGGGTCAACTTTCACAAACTTTAGTATGGTTGAGAAGTTTATCACAGTAGCTCATACATGTCTAGCATTTGCACATTTTGATGCATTATTAAATACTTCATTTATATATTTTCTTGTTTATTCCTTTCATCGTATTAAATATTTGCAAGTCATGCATTTTATTTAATTTTGCATTTACTAAATAGAATGTTCATAACACCCGTAACTTAACTCGACTAACTGAGCAGCATTGAACTATTTATGCTCACCCAACATTTTTTCCCCCACAGGTTCTTCATTGAGAGTCAACAAAGAGAAAGGAGTAGCTCTGGTTGTTTAGAGGAGTATTTCTGATTTGGTATGGTTCGAGATCGAACAATTCACCTTATTTTTATTTTTATTTATTATTATGGGATTGAGATTTGAATAATTTGAACTAGAGAGGTATTATTCTAGTTGAGAACGTTTGAAGTCTATAAATAGCTATTATGTCAAAATTTTGATTAAGTTTTATTTAATAATATTTCGATGCGATTATAATTCATTTATTAAATCTCAATTGTTGATAAATGATTAAGAGTTAGTGTTGATAGAAGGCTTACTAGTTTGGTTCATAACTTAACAATCAAGTTGGTTGGCGAGTTATGGAGCGAGCTAGGTCGGTCAGGATTCATTTGGGAAATGGGTCATGACAGTGTGTGTGTGTATGACACAAAACATTGAAACCACCAATTGGGCGACATAAAATTGTGTGCAGGATCCTGTGTGAGTTTGTCCTTCGAGATGGGAATATCGAATGGTGTGCGATGACCTGTATGGGTTTTCTATATAAGTTAGGATGTCAAACCATGTGCCTTGACTCTGTATGAGTCCATACTTCGAAGTGGTGCATCAGAATCGTGTGCATTGACTTTCTGTGAGCTTACAAGACTTCGAGTTGTGTGTTATGTGGGACCATAATTCATGGTAAGATGTCGAGACTTGATGTTAACTCTAAGTGAGTCTAATATAGAACAAAATGTTTCTTTTATGTGTACCTCTGATGGAATTCACCCTATATAAATCTAATTTCAAGGATGAAATTTCCATTATGTTGGGAATATTTGTCATGGCCAAAATTTTTAATACTATAATTTGGCTGTAATCAGGGTTATCGACCCGTGACGTGGGACCCGCGTAGGGACATGTGCACTAATTGAGGCACGTGGCTGAATTATGCTTTTTATATTTGATGTGGTGAATGCTTAGTGTATTGTATACGTGTACCCAATACCCGAAATAGTTAAGTTCAATAATTTCAATGATTCGACGCACACAGGGGGAGTGCCTCGAGTTGCGTCTGAGTGTGGGCATTGGGTATAAGGTAGTTGGGGAGTTAGTGTGGCACTATATAGGATTTATTGGGCCAAAGTGACAACCCTAAGACAATTGTGTGAATTTAATTAGGCCAAATCAATCATAAGCCTATAGTTGGATTTAATAAGTTCGGAGCTTGGATTGACATGTGGATGATCCTAGATTTGTGGTTATAAGGATTGATGAGTCATTATGTTATGTCATTAGTGTTGTTGACAACTCATCTAAGGACCTGAGGACAAACCTCGAGATTTGTACACACACTAGATTAGAATAAAGTATAAATGGAGTGACTTAGTAGGTTTTTCTTCTCAAATCTCAAACCTTTGCATGCAAATTCTAAATAGAGAGGTTGGAGAGCTGGAAATCCAGAGGAATAGGGGGTTTCTTTGATCGATTAAGGCTCAAATTAAGGTATTCATCTCTACCATCCTTGTTTTTCCTCCATTGTTGAAGAAAATGAGCTTAAAAATGGGTATTTGATGAAAAATCAATTTTTATTGACATACACTATTCTATTGTGTATTATTATGTATTAATGGTGGTTTTGGGTTATTGAGGATGATTGTTATAGGTGTTGTGGCTGTGAAGAAGAAAAGAAAAGAAGAGAAAAGATTGAAAAAATGGGGATTTGAGAACCAGAGACGTTTTCAAACGTCTCTTGTGAGGATGAGAGGGGGGAGCTAATGGGCACCCCACTCATTAAGCCCATCCACTAATGATGAGCTAGGGGTTTGGGCCCAAGCCCATCCAAAAAAAATGGGAATGGGCCCTGACTGCTTGCAATGGTAACTTAATTTAAGTGTGAGTTATTCAAATTTAAGTTTGAGTTATTCAAGTTAGTGAGTTATTAAAGTATATCGGAAGCAACTAAACTCCAAATTAATCGAATAACCCTAAGACGCGTTAGGATAACCTAGAGTGTGAAAACCCTAAATTTGCATACCATCATCACATATCATAAGTCAAAGGAGAGCAATTATATCGTATACATGTCCCAAGACCTCTCGGAAAACCCATAATCCCAATGTGTTCAAAAGCGAATATACATAAGTAGTACAAAAACCTGCTCAGTAAATGAAAAGAGATCACCTAGATGTCCTCAACGTTAATTGCCCATCATCGATCCTTTACTGCCCTGCGGTATGACGGGGCTGCACCCACCATCATAAAAAAGATAGTGAGTATATAAAGTTTAACAGTAATAACCCAGTAGAGTCTCAACATAATTTCAAATGCCAAATAAGCAGCTAAACAAGTATTATGTAGGAATATCACAAAGTTAATAAAACATAGCATGATAATTTAATCACTGAGATATCAATGATAAATAAGTGTCGATAGCATAAAGCAAAAAGGCATTTAAATGTTCTAAGTCCATTAGGTTGCCATACAGAGTTCACAACCTGACTTCCCAAAATGATCATGGACCTAAACTAACCACCAGACAGTTTAGGATGAGTCACTCTACCGTGGCACACACAGTTTAACTTCTAGTCAAACTACCAACCCTAAACTGTGGGTTTAAGCACGTCTAAAACTCGTGTAGTCATGATGGTGAAAGAGGTCACAAAATAGTCCCACCGCACCCGTGACCACCATATCGCCCATATAGACCCAAAAGACCACTCATAAAGGAATTCAAGGAAAACAAAGCTGATAATCCACTAAGGATAGATATCACAAATGGAATTCAAAAGAAATCATATATCACAAAGAAATATTGCTCAACAAGGATTAACAATTAAGTAAATGCACAAATGAAATTATATAAATGCTCCGGTTAGTTTTACTCACAAACTACCATACGAAACTCCACGCTCGCAGCACTTACATGTCACCAAACCGATCACGTACGCTCGTTACCTATCTACGAAGCATCTGGTAATCATTCGAATCCAATTTGGTCTCATTAAAGTCTTGTTTTGCATTTAATTGTAATTTCCCGTTAATTTTTTCCATTTTCAAAATATTACCAATTTCCACTATTTAGGGCAATTTTCTGGGTTTTGGGTCGTATTCGGACCCATTTTGATACTCGAGAGAAGTTCCGAAATTTTTACAAATTTTCAAAAATTAGGCCTGATGAACAGTGTCACACCGTGGGGGCCCAACCCTGGCGACGCCACTTAAAGCGTGGGGCAGGACAACCCTGTGCAGGTAAGGCGTCGGTCGGTCCTAGAAACGACGGCAGCCGCGCGAGGAGTTAACGACCGGACATGCTACAACCTAGGGATCACCGAGCGCATAAACAATAACTTAAACAACCTTTCCGTGTCGTGTTGGTCAGCTAGGAATGATAGTTGTGTACTCCCTGCCCCAAATGTCATGACTGGCGCCGTAGGGCCTAAAACCCTACAACTTCTCTCACAGTGTCACACCTAGAATGTGAATACCGGGGTTTTTTGCAACCCTGACTTACGTCATCGTGTTCCAAGCTTATCCCAATACTGTAGGGACCTCGATACCCCACTTAAAACCACCCATAAACCATACACAACCATCCAACCACCTATCTAAAACTCGAACGAAAATACACAAAATCGACACCCTTATCGCCGATCCTTGCTAAAAAATTTTGAAACTCATCCCCCAAATTCATTCTCATGTTCAAGAGAGAGAAATGAGTGAGAAAGGTGTTGACTCCACCTTATAGTATGATTAATATCTTGGGGTGTTTACGTATCTCGAGGTCCATCTTGTGCCTTCCATTTACATCAACCCAACCACTTATTGGACTAATATATGGACTCTCCCCTTTGTTCCTATCCTTTTTTCAACCAACAATTGGCCTATCTCGGGCATTTCTGCGCCCGCCATGCACCACAACTCACACCATCACATGCGAATGAAAATACTAACGGCTCGAAATATTTCCACATTAATTAATTATCGTATTTTATTTTTCTGGACGTCCACGAAAATCGTTTCCCGGACCTGTGTACTCATATTTCGTCTCCCGATACTTGTTCGACACATTTTCCTAGGTGAACCCTATTCGTAAATTGATGTCACTGTCCTATCACCCATGCATGAGTATAAATAGGTAGTACAAGTCGTCACACAGACATAACAAAATTTTTGGGTCGTTACAGCAATGTGCATACTTATAAAGCACGGCTAGTAGTAAAAGGTTTCAGACAGAATCAAGGTGTTAATTATGATGAGACTTTTTCTCCTGTAGCCATGCTTAAATCCATTGGAATTCTAATTGCCATAGCCGCATATTATGACTATGAGATATGGCAAATGGATGTCAAAACAACTTTTCTAAATGGAAAGCAACTTAAGGACGCGCACATGATATAACCTGGAGGGTTTCTCCTCTTGGGAATTCTAGAAAAGTATGCAAGCTTTAAAGATCCATTTATAGATTAAAACAAGCTTCTAGGAGTTGGAATCTTTGTTTTGATGAAGCAATTAAGGAATTTGGTTTAATTAAAAATGAAGATGAGCCTTGTGTATACAAGAAGGTCAGTGGGAGTGTGGTGGTTTTCTTAGTACTATATGTTGATGATTTATTACTCATTAGAAATAACATCCCAACCTTGCAGAGTATCAAGTCTTGGTTAGGGAAGTGTTTCTCAATGAAGGACTTAGGAGATGCATCCTACATCTTTAGGATTAAGATATATAGGGATATATATCTAAAAGGTTGATCGGTCTAAGTCAGAGTGCTTATATTGACTAGGTACTGAATAGGTTTAGTATGTAAGACTATAAAATAGGGTCATTGCCAATATCTCATGGTATAAGTCTAAACAAGACTCAATGTCCAAAGACTAATGATGAGCGAGAATGCATGAATATGATTCTATATGCATTAGCTATTAGATCTATCATGTATGCATGTTATGCACTCGACCTGATGTATCATATGTTTTAAGCGCGACAAACAGATATTAGTCTGATCCCAGTAAGTCACTGGATAGTAGTAAAGAACATTCTTAAGTACTTGAGAAAGACTAAAAAAGTGTTCTTGGTCTATGAAAGTTTGGAAGACGAGCTTGTTGTAAATGGTTATACAGATGCAAGTTTTCAAACTGACATATATGACTTCAGATCGCAGTTTGGATATGTGTTTACTTTAAATAGAGGTGCAGTGAGCTGAAAAAGTTCGAAGCTAGAGACTGTAGCGAGTTCTACAATTGAAGCTAAGTATACTGGCGCATCTGATGCAGCTAAAGAGGTAGTTTGCATCAAAAAGTTCATATCTAAACTAGGTATGATTCCAAGTATTGATAACCTCGTTTTCCTATATTGTGACAACAACGGGGCTATAACATAGGCAAAGGAACCAAGATCACATCATAGATCCAAACATATACTTAGACGTTTTCATCTCATCAGAGAAATCATTAAGAGGGGAGACGTAAAGATTTGCAAAGTTCCTATAGAAGATAATGTTACAGATCCCTTGACGAAGGCTCTTCCACAAGCGAAACATGATGGTCATGTTAGGTCATTGAGTATTAGATACATGAATGATTGGCCCTAGTACAAGTGGGAGATGTTGAGGCATGTGCCCTAGGTCAATCTACAAACATTGTTTATTTTATAATTTTAGTTAATAAAATAAAGGTTTTCATTTGTTGTTTTATTATAGGTGAATGCATGTTTACCTTACAATAAGATCTATGGGTATTTGTTGAAATATCCTAAATGTCCCTAGCTAGTCATTATATTAGGAACTATTATGAACTAAGACTAGTGTGAGTCTTGATTGATGGTAATGTGATGATCATGCGTATAGGGATACGAATCGAGATCATGAGTATTTATTAGGGAATAAGGTACTAGACCGACCTGCTGTAAGAACATCATATGGATTAAGTCATAAGTGTTTCTTGATAGGTATATCATTTAGTCCTTTGACTTGAGATTACCGTAGGTTTCAATATTTTTTTTAAAAACCATAGACTTCAATATTAGGAGCATGGTAATTCGACACAATCAAACATTGTCTTTAACTTGACGATTATAAAGATTGTTATCGGTTATCTTGTGAGTAATATGTGAAGTTGTGTAATTAAGATAGAATTTGACCCTCTCATAAAGAGGGAGATATCAGTGGATCTTTCCATATGTTAGATTGCTAAATGGTCAAGTCCAAGTGAATTGATATGATCAATGTTACTTGGATGTTTTCAGTTTACCTAAAGATTGAGATTAGTACGATTGAACATTAAGGGCGACTTTCCATGCCTTATGTTTAATCAAAGGATATCGCATGACAAAAGGATATGATATATGTTATTCATTAGGTTGTATCGATTTTGATTTTCATGCTGCTTGGGTAGTCATAATGCCTTGCTAGATACCGTGTAACGACCCTAAATTCTAACTTATGCCACGTGTCAATTTAGGTCGTACGTGAGCCCATTTGCCTTGATACAAAGCCCAATTCTCGATCGTCGATGTTGAGGTATGTTATTTGTGTTCGGTATTTTGTATTATATTATATTACCTGAATGTGTAATTCCAATGTCCCAAACATGCGAGGGCGTTTGAGTGTGAGCGTTGGTACTGGGAACGGTTCAGATTGATCATTACGTGAAATAACGGGGTTTCAGGCGAACGCTAGTCGGGTAATTAGTAGTCCGATAGACTTAAATGAATTAAAAATACTGACAAAATACAAAATAAATCATAATTAAAAGTGTAAAGTGTGTTTGATACGTTGGCACGTCCAGGGCGACGCGACGAACAAGTTTGGTGTCGCAACGAGTCCGGAAACGCGAGTATTATGTGAGAAAAGGCATGAACAAGGAAACTGTGTCATCTATTGGAGTCACCATAACAGTTGGTAGCTGGAATAAGTAGGGACCATAGGATCATTTCGAGATTCGTGTGTGAGTTGAGATGATGGATATGTATATCCATCCACCAACTTTTCTCTCACATTACTCATTTTCTTCTCTCTCTCATCTCATCGATCCAACGAAACAACATGAGAATGTGTGGTTTTTGGGGGGTTTTGATACGATCCAACGCCAAAGGAGCGATCAAGTTCGAAAACTAAGGTTAGATCTAGATTCTCCATATCAGTATTACGTATTAACATAGCGACGCCTGAGGCGAGGCTGGAGTGAGAGTTTATGAGACACCAGCCAGTGAAGTTCCATGAGGGAACTAATCTGGAGGCAGCGGAGAAGTTTATGAGGAGCCACAAGAATATCCATGAGGTCTTGGCTACGTCGGTACATATGCAGCCGAGTATTTCTTCGGTATGTCTGTTTGGCGAGGCTGATATTTGGTGGCGCACGACGGTAGTGTCGAAGGGTAAGCCCAAGAACTGGGTTGAGTTCAGAGAAAGGTTTCACAAGAAGTAAATCATCCTACGACCTGTAATCGGAAGAGGACCAAGTTTCGAACAATCAGACAGCAGACAAGAGAGTTTGTTATGCAGTATATGGATCGGTACTTGAGTTTGATGGAGTATGCCGATGTAGCAACTGATAATAATGTCGATCAGGCTTACTATTTCGTACACAGTCTATTGGGTTCGATCAGTTCTGTAGTAGTGACGATAGCTCCGAGCACGTTACAGGATGCCTATAAGCAGGCTATGGCTAGTGAGAGCTTTGGGAGCACGCACAATAAGGCACTAACGACGTCATCAACACCCTGACAGTTAGTTAGAGGGTCTAGAGGTGATAGGAGTAGGAAGAGAGCGAGACAGGGGAGGTAGGGTGATAAAGCTCAAAGTATAGCCTTAGTTGTGTCTTCACCGTCTATAGCTATTGTACCAGCTGCTCCAGTGAGGAGTTATGCGAGTTCACCTCAGCAGCCAGCATAGTCAGGTCCTTAGCAATAGTTTTATCAAAGGACTGATGGTAGAGTTAGTGGTCAGAGACAGGGTCAGGATTCCAGTCAGGTGCAGAGACAGGGACAGATATCTGGTTAGGCACAGGGGCAAAGACAACAGACACAGTCTGGGTCAGGATCTCAGAGAGGCAGTTGGAAGCATGGTGCTGGGACATTTTATCAGTGCGTGTCCACGACTGGGTCGAGGACAGCGGCAACAACAGAGCAGGGAGCAGGTTCACGTGGTTGCTACACCAGATCCAGTTGCCAACCGTAGTCTTATTGAGGGTACGACATTCATTTGCAGTCATTTCATGCATGTTATGTTTGATTCAGGCTCTACCATATCTTTTATTTCGGGTCGTATGGTTGATGATTTGAGTTTGAGACCTATTAGACTAGAGAGACTTTTGATCCTTAGCACAACTGCTGGGGACAAGATTTACCCGAACTTGTTGTGTGTTGACTGTTCGGTAGAGATAGAGGGTCATGTCATGCCAGCAAACTTGAGAGTGTTGGAGTTCCTCGAGTTTGATGCATTACTGGGCATGGACTGGTTGGGTGCATATCATTCACAGATCCACTGTTTTAGTAAGAGGGTCATATTTCAAATTTCAGAGCATCCAGAGTTTAGTTTTCTGGGGACTTCGACCAGTTTTCCTATCACAAGAGGTAGAGTCGCCACTAGCGTAGATATTGAGAGGTTTGTTAGTGTATTGAGTACGATGGAGCGAGTTGTGACTAGATTAAAGAAGGTACAAGTGGTATGCAAATTCCCTGATGTGTTTCCTGTTGGGAAATGTGCCCTAGGTCAATCCATTAACAGTCTTTATGAATACATTTTAGTTAATAAAATAAAGAATTTTATTTGCTGTTTATTATAATTGATTCGTATGTTTATATTATAAGAAGATCCATGTGTATTTACAGAAATATCCTAAATGTCCCTAGTCGATTATTATACTGGGAATTATAATGAATTAAGACTAGTGTAAGTCTTGATTGATGATCATACGATGATCATACGTATAGGAATACGAATCAAGATCATGAGTACTTGTTAGGGAACAAAGTACTGGACTGGCCCGCTATGAGAACATCACATGGATTAAGTCATAGTTGTTTCTCATGATATGTATATTTTTCAGTCCTCTGACATGAGATTACTAGAGACTTCAACATTAGGAATACAGTGATTTGACGCAATCAAATATTGTCTTTAACCGGACGATTATAAAGGTTGTGATTGGTTACTGTGTGAATAATGTAGTGAAGTTGTGTAATCGAGATAGAATTTGTCCCTCTTATATAAAGATAGATATCCAGTGGATCCCTGGATGTGTTAAACTGTTAAAAGGCCTAGTCTAAGTGAATTGATATTGATCAATGTCACTTAGATGTTTTCAGTCTACCTAGAAATCGAGACTAGTACGATTGAACATGTTGGATGACAATTCTATGCCTTATGTTTGATCAAAAGGATATCGTGTGACAAAAGGATGTTATATACATTATTGATTAGGTTGTATCGATTTGATATTCATACAACTTGGGTAGTCATAATGTCTTGCTAAAGGCCGCTTATGACTTGTATACCAAAATGTGTTTTGGTACACTGCCAACGTTGTATGAGCCTATTGGGCAGCACACTGAGAATGGTTTTGCGAGATTTTAAGATGGTTTAGAAAAATGAATTTTATATGATAAAATTCATGACAAAAACGTCCTTGTAATGTATTACACTTATACTTCTTTGAGTAGGGGTATATGTGTAATTTACTTAACCGTCTATATACAAGGGTTGTATAAATAGACGCTTTGAGTTAGAATACAAGTACGAAAGATTTAAAAAGGGGTTGAAACTCTATTTTCGTTTTAAGAAATGACCTAGGGTTTTTTGGTATGCTCTGAATTGTTTTAGAGAGAAACAAAAAGGTTTGGTATTCTCTCGAAGCTAGCATTTCAAATCTCGGCCACCGTTCGTGTATGGACTGCTGATAGAGGGCGTTCGTTATTGCCAGCGCCTTAGAGATCGATTAACCTTCAGAAAGGTACATTGCGAGTGAGGTATGATTAAGTTTTCATAGTATAAACGTGTTTTAATGGAATCAGATTCAAATCCTGTTGGGGTTTTTCTTAAAATAGTTTTGAAATCTCCGCTGTGCATGAACCCCAAAACCCAACAGTGGTATCAGAGCCTTCGAGTTTGATTCCATTAAACTCATTGCATATTTTTTTTGATATATGATTGAAAGCATGTTAATAGTTGATGTACATATGATATACATAAGTTTTCTGTGAGATTTATTATCATGTTTTGTGTATATGATACATATATTCGTGATTTAATTGAAATTAGTTTCGTACATGCTAGTAACCATGTTAGGTTAATTTGAATAATTTTAATGAATTGAGTTTCGTGTTCTATGATCCATGACACCATTAGGTTCGATTGAGATAGTAGTTCATGATTCAATTACATGTTTGTGATTATTTGGATGAAGATCGAAATTGCAAATAATTAATTTTTGAAATTATTTATTTATCTTGTTATATCTATTTTGTTATGAAGTTTCTATTTGATAAAGATAGATAACAATTAAATTAGGAGATATATGCAAAATCGGTTTCATTATCCGTATTGGATAGAAGATAAATATGGAGAAGTTTGTTATTGGTGATATGCTAGGATTCAAATATCTAAAGTCCTAATTGGATTAGGATAAGATGATTAGTTAGATGTGGGCCCGAGTTAATTAAAAATGTTTTAATTGGCTTAATTTTGGATAAATTAATGGGTAAATTTAGTATAGTAAAATTAGCGAAAAATATGATTTTCTATAGCGAATTTCAATTTTCAGAATTGAGATTTGTCTTCTAAAAAAAAAAAAGGGGCGCTGCCCCCTGTTCCCCCATCCACTGACCGGCGGAGGGATTTGCTGCCTTGACCAGGCCACCGGGACAAACCGCCGTCTAACTAATCCTAGCACATGGAAATTCTTCTATTAGTGAATAGCATAAAAATTTCCTAAATTGTTTAGTGGTTCTACAAATCAGTAAAATATATGATATTTCATTGTTTACTAAAAAATCACTAAAACTGAATAAAATTCCTCTATTAAATCTTAAGTCTTGTGCCATCCAATTTTAAACACTTATCAAGGCCTCAATCGCAATAATATAGTTTCAGCCATAGTTGGGTGTATTGTGTTATCTTGGTGAGATAAGTTGGGTAAGAGTTACCTAAATGTTTAAATTGGTCCTACTTAATAAAGCTATCAAAATAGTTTTGGACTTTAGGCATATGATGAGATAAAAACATGCTAAGACATAAGATGTCTTGTATCTCATAAAAGTATCTAAAATTACATAAAATGTAATTGGTAACTGTTACCTACCTAAATAATCTAGTTCTGTGTTTCATGCCATATCTGTCATAGAATTAGGTGAAATATGTATTTAGTCCCCTAAATAAACAGTATGTTTTAGGAGGGTTGTTAATTTAGTGGGAGTCTATTCCTCTATACTAAAATAAACTCTGCATAATCTTTATTGTAGATTAATGGCCTCTTCAAGTAACCATAATCCCCTGTCACTACGAACTATCCTTAAGAAGGATAAGCTATATGGGACTAACTTTCTTGATTGGTTCAGAAACTTGAGAATCGTTCTCAAGCATGAACGCAAGTTGTATGTTCTGGATGCTCCGATCCCTGAGGACCCACCAGCCAATGCTACGAAAGCTGTGAAGGATACGCATAATAAGCATGTCAACGATTCTACGATGTTGCATGCATTATGTTGGCAACTATGGTTCCCGAACTTCGAAAGGACATGGAACTAATGGAAGCCTACGACATGGTACATGTAACGAAGGAAATGTTCCAACAGCAAGTTAGGCAAGAAAGGTTTGAGACAGTCAAGAACCTGCATTCTTGTAAGATGACTGAGGGTGCGTCAGTTAGTCCTCATGTTCTGAAGATGAAGGGCTATGTTGACCAACTTGATAGACTTGGATTTCCCATAAGCCAAGAGTTGGCTACGGATTTGATCCTAAATTCATTACTGGAGAGTTACTCACAATTTGTGATGAACTACAATATGAATAATATGGAGAAATCAATTTCAGAGTTGCATTTGATGCTCAAAACTGCTGAACAAAATATCAAGAAACCCTTTAGTAATGTGCTGATGGTCCAAAAAAAGAAAGGGAATGAAGAAAAAAGGCAAAGGCAAGGCTAAAGTTGCCAAGGCTGCTGTTGCACCTGTCGCAAAGCCTATGGAACAAGTCAAGCCCTAGCCTGTTCCTGCTTCAAAGCACCAAAAGGAAAAGGAAGGAAATTGTCATTTCTTCCATGCACCTAGACATTGGTTCAGAAATTGCAAACTTTATCTGGAAGATCTAAAGAAGAAAAAGGGTAGTGCGACTACCACCTCAGGTATTTATGTTATTGAAATTAATTTATCCACTAGTGATTCCTGGGTATTGGATACCGGATGTGGATCTCACATTTGTATAAATGTGCAAGAACTCACTAGAAGTAGAAAGCTGAAAAAAGGAGAAGTCATCCTCCGCGTAGGGAATGGAGCAAGAGTTGCTGCCCTGGCTGTTGGATCATATGACTTAGTCTTACCTAGTGGACTTATCTTAACTTTAAATAATTGTTATTTTGTGCCTGCCTTGAGCAAAAACATAATTTCTGTTTCATGCTTGGATATGGATGGTTTTGATTTTATTATTGCGAATAATAGATGTTCCATTTCTCGTAAAGGAATATTTTATGCAAATGCTGATTTGTGTAATGGTCTTTATATTCTAAGCATGAAAAAGTCCACTGATACTCCAGTCTTTAACATAAATACAAAGAGATTTAAGTCAAATGATTTGAATCAAACCTATCTTTGGCATTGTCGTCTCGGACACATAAATGAGAAACGCATAAAGAAGCTCCATAAAGATGGACTTCTAGATTCATTTGATTTAGAAACATATGAAACGTGCGTATCTTGTTTACGAGGTAAGATGACTAAAAGTCCCTTTACTGGACACAGTGAAAGGGCAAATGATTTATTGGGTCTAATACATACTGATGTATGTGGTCCCATAAACACAATGGCTAGAGGAGGTTATCAGTACTTCATTATATTTACTGATGATTTCAGCAGATATGATTATGTATATCTTATGAAACATAAAGGTGAATCATTTGAGATATTTCGAACGTTTCAAAATGAAGTGCAGAATCAGCTTGGTAAAACTATCAAAACACTTCGATTAGATCGAGGTGGTGAGTATTTAAGCCAAGAATTTGATGATCATTTTAGAAATTGTGGGATTATCTCCCAATTGACTCCACCAGCAACTCCACAATGGAATGGAGTTTCTGAAAGGAGAAATTGAATCTTATTAGATATGGTTCGATCTATGATGAGTCATGCGGATCTTCCATTATCCTTTTGGGGTTATGCATTACAAACTGCAGCTTTCACTCTAAATCGAGTTCCTTCTAAAGCGGTTAATAAAACACCATATGAGATATGGTACGGGAAGAGACCTAGTTTGTCTTTTCTTAAGATTTGGGGTTGTGAGGCTTACGTAAAACGACAAGTCTCAGAAAAACTAGCACCTAAATCTGATAAGTGTTTATTTGTGGGGTATCATAAGGAAACAAAAGGATATTACTTTTATAATCTCGCTGAGAACAAAGTGTTTGTTGCTCGGTATGGTGCCTTTATGGAAAAACAGTTTATTTCAAAAGACATTAGTGGGAGAGAAATAAATCTTGAAGAAGTTCAAGAATCACAAATAAACACTGAACCGCTACTGGAAGTTCAACAACGTTCTGAACCAGTTGAACCTCTGCAAGTGATACAAGGCCCACATAAATCTGGTAGGAAGACATGAGCCAGAGAGATTCGGATTTCTCATTACTGATAGTCGTGATATGTTGCTTACGGATCAAAATGAGCACACCACTTATCAAGAGGCTATGTCTGGACCAGACTCAGATAAATGGCTAAGTGTCATGAACTCTGAGATGCAATCCATGTATGATAACCAAGTTTGGAACTTGGTTAATTTACCTGAAGGTGGTAAGACCATTGGATGTAAATGGGTTTTCAAGAAGAAAACTGACATGGATGGCAAAGTACATACTTTCAAAGCAAGACTTGTAGCAAAAGGTTTCAGGCAGACTCAAGGTGTTGATTATGATGAAACTTTTTCGCCAGAAGCCATGCTTAAATCCATAAGAATTTTAATTGCCATTGCTGCATATTATGACTATGAGATATGACAAATGGATGTAAAAACAACATTTCTTAATGGAAAGTTGCTTGAGGACGTGTATATGACACAACCTGAAGGTTTTGTACATCTTGAGAATTCTAGGAAGGTATGCAAGCATCAAAGATCCATTTATGGATGAAAGCAAGCTTCTCGGAGTTGGAATCTTCGTTTTGATGAAGCAATCAAGGATTTTGGTTTTATTAAGAACGAAGATGAGCCTTGTGTATACAAGAAGGTCAGTGGGAGTGTAGTTGTTTTTCTGGTACTGTATGTTGATGATATATTACTCATTGGAAATGACATCCCAACATTGCAGAGTGTCAAGTCTTGGTTAGGGAAGTGTTTCTCAATGAAAGACTTAGGAGATGCAGCCTATATCCTAGGGATAAGGATCTATAGGGATAGATCTAAGAGGCTAATCGGTCTAAGTCAGAGTGCTTACATAGACAAGGTACTGAATAGGTTCAGTTTGCAAGACTCTAAAATAGGATTGCTGCCAATGTCTCATGGCATAAGTCTCAGCAAGAATCAATGTCCTAGGACAAATGATGAGCGAGATCGTATGAATAAGATTCCATATGCATCAGTTATTGGATCTATCATGTATGATATGCTATTCACACGACCTGATGTATCATATGCTTTGAGCATACAAGCAGATATTAGTCAGATCCTGGTGAGAGTCACTGGATAGCAGTAAAGAACATCCTTAAGTACTTAAGAAGGACTAAAGAAGTGTTCTTGGTCAATGGAGGTTTTGAAAATGATCTAGTTGTAAATAGTTACACAGATGCAAGTTTTCAAACTGATATAGATGATTTTAGATCGCAGTCTGGATATGTGTTTAATTTGAATGGGGGTGCAGTAAGCTGGAAAAGTTCGAAGCAAGAGACTGTGGTAGATTTTACAACAGAGGCTGAGTATATTGCAGCGTCCGATGCAGCAAAGGAGGCAGTTTGGATCAAAAAGTTTATTTCTGAACTAGGTGTGGTTCTAAGTATTGCTAACCCTATTTGTTTGTATTGTGACAATAACAGGGCAATAGCACAGGCCAAGGAACCTAGATCACACCACAGATCCAATCATATACTTAGGCATTTTCATCTCATCAGAGAAATTATTGAGAGGGGAGACGTAAAGATTTGTAGAGTACCTACTGAAGACAACGTTGCAAATCCATTGACAAATGCTCTTCCACAAGCGAAATATGATGGCCATGTTAGATCATTAGGCATTAGATGCATGAATGATTGGCCCTAAAGCAAGTGGGAGATGTTGGGAAATGTGCCCTAGGTCAATCCATTAACAGTCTTTATGAATACATTTTAGTTAATAAAATAGAGGATTTCATTTGTTGTTTACTATAATTGATTTGCATGTTTACATTATAATAAGATCCATGGGTATTTATAGAAATATCCTAAATGTCCGTAATTGATTATTATACTGGGAACTATAATGAATTAAGACTAATGTGAGTCTTGATTGATGATCATACGATGATCATACGTATAGGAATACGAATCAAGATCATGAGTACTTGTTAGGGAACAAAGTACTGGACCGACCCGCTATGAGAACATCACATGGATTAAGTCATAGTTGTTTCTCATGATAGGTATATTTTTCAGTCCTCTGACTTGAGATTACCAGAGACTTCAACATTAGGAATACAGTGATTTGACGGAATCAAACGTTGTCTTTAACCAGACAATTATAAGGTTGTGATTGGTTACTATGTGAATAATGTGGTGTAGTTGTGTAATCGAGATAGAATTTGTCCATCTCATATAAAGATAGATATCTAGTGGATCCCTCGATGTGTTAGACTGTTAAAAGGCCTAGTCTAAGTGAATTGATATTGATCAATGTCACTCAGATGTTTTCAGTCTACCTAGAAATCGAGACTAGTACGATTGAACATGTTGGATGACAATTCCATGCCTTATGTTTGATCAAAAGGATATCGTGTGACAAAAAGATGTTATATACACTATTGATTAGGTTGTATCGATTTGATATTCGTACGACTTGGGTAGTCATAATGTCTTGCTAGAGGCCACTTATGACTTGTATACCAAAATATGTTTTGGTACACTGCCAACGTTGTATGAGCCTATTGGGTCGCACACTGAGAATGGTTTTGCGAGATTTTAAGATAGTTTAGAAAAATGAATTTTATATGATAAAATTCACGATAGAAACGTCCTTGTAGTGTATTACACTTATACTTCTTTAAGTAGGGGTATATGTGTAATTTACTTAACCGTCTATATACAAGGGTTATATAAATAGACGCTTTGAGTAAGAATACAAGTACGAAAGATTTAAAAAGGGGCTGAAACTCTATTTTCGTTTTAATAAACGACTTAGGGTTTTTTGGTATGCTCTGAATTGTTTTGGAGAGAATAAAAAAGGGTTTGGTATTCTCTCGAAGCTAGCACTCCAAATCTCGGCCGCCGTTCGTTTGTGGACTGCTGATAGAGGGCGTTCGTTTTTGCCAGCGCCTTAGAGATCGATTAACCTTCAGAAAGGTACATTGCGAGTGAGGTATGATTAAGTTTTCATAGTATAAACGTGTTTTAATGGAATCAGATTCGGATCCTGTTGGTGTTTTTCTCAAAATAGTCTTGAAATCTCCGCTGTGCATGAACCCCAAAACCCAACATTTCCAACAGAGTTAACTAGGTTATCACCGCCTAGGGAGATTGAATTTATTATTGACTTGGTCCTGGGACCAAACCTATTTTCGATTCTACTGTACTGGATAGCTCCAAGAGAGCTAGAGGAGCTGAGGAGTCAGCTAGACGAGCTATTAGAGTTGGGTTTCATCTACCCGAGCATGTCACCCTGGGGAGCGCCAGTTCTGTTTGTCAAGAAGAAGGACGGCAACCTGCGTTTGTATATTGACTACCTACAGTTGAGCAGGGTAACAGTGAAAAACAAGTATCCACTTCTGCGCATCGACGACTTATTTAACTAGTTGACAGGAGCTCAATGATTCTCGAAGATAGATTTGAGATTTGGGTACCATCAACAGAGGATTAGAGCGGAGGATAGGGAACAGACTATTTTTCATACTCGATACGGGAATTATCAATTCACAGTCATGCCTTTTGGGCTGACTAATGCACCTGCCACGTTTATGGACTTAATGCATCAAGTGTTGAGACAGTTTTTGGATCGTTTTGTCATCGTGTTCATCGACGATATATTGATCTACTCCAAGACTCGTGAGGATCGCAAGGAGCATATTAGATTGGTGTTGCGAATTCTGAGAGAGTATAGATTGTACGCCAAGTTTAGTAAGTGCGAGTTTTGGTTCACGAATATCAGATTTCTAAGACATCATTGGAGCAGCCAGAGTGTCAGTGGACGCCGCTAAGGTCAAAGAAGTGATTGATTGACTTACACCGAGATCAATGTCAGATATTTGTAGTTTTTTGGCTTGACGGGATATTATAGGCAATTTGTACGTGATTTCTCAAAGATTGTGGCACCTATGACACAGTTGATGAAGAAAGATGTGAGATTTCAGTGGAATGAGAGCTGTGAGTAAGCGTTTCAGACTTTAAAGGAACGTTTGATTACCGCGCCAGTGTTAGTATTGCCTGAGTCAGGGAAGGGTTTTGAAGTGAACACCGATGCTTTGAAGGTCGGTTTAGGCTGTGTTTTAATGTAAGACGATAGAGTGATAGCCTACGCGTCACGACAGCTAAAGGTTCACGAGAAGAACTACCCTACGCATGACTTGGAGTTGGCAACACTGGTGTTTACACTGAAGATTTGGTGCCATTACCTCTACGGAGAGCGATTTGCATTGTTTACTGACCAGAAGAGTTTGAAGTATCTTTTCACTTAGAAGGATCTGAATATGAGACAGAGGCATTGGCTTGAATTCCTCGAGGATTATGATTTCTCTTTGGAGTACCACCCGAGGAAGGCTAATGTGGTTGCAGACGCATTGAGCCGTAGATGGTCAGATTCAAAGGTTGTTACTTGCCACATGATACACGAGTATGGGTTGCTCGAACCAGTTGAGAGGATGTATTCGGTTGATATTTCGACCAGCACTAGAGTATTGATTTGTGGCCAGTTGAGGATTCAGACTGTCTCTATTTAGAGTGTACTAGATGGTCGGCAGGCTGAAGAGGATTATGGTAGATTTTTGGAGTTTGCTCAGAGTTCAGATCATCTAGATAGGAGTTAGTTGACAGACTCATGCTTGAGAATTAGAGGGCGACTGTAGATTCCATCAGTGGCTGAGCTATACGATGAGATACTTCATAAGGCATATTGTGTAACAACCCTCAATTTTAATCCGACTAGTGTTGCACTGGTTAGGAACGTGACCCAGCTACGTAATACTAGACAATATTTTGAACTTCAAGAGTCGACACTGAAGTGATTTTATGATTCTTTGAATGTGTGTATTAGTATTTTAGTATTTTACGGGTCTCGAGCCATTCGGACGATTTTTAGTTGAGTGAGGCTACGCCTAGGTAAACGGGGGAGTAAAACATACAAATAAATGAATTTTCTAATAATTTGATTAATTAGTTGATGGGATGTAGCAAGAAAACGGGCATGGCGAGCCAATTTACGAAGAAATACTGACCGAGGAAATGCAAGATTTATGTGGGAGTTGGATAGTCTCGCAACATACGGACTATGGGATAGAAATTGTTAAAGTGACACAGCTTGATGAGGAGAGCCATGAGATTGGCATTCAGATGTGTATGGTATTGAGTTAAGATGATGAGGTAAAAGACCCATAAGGGCAACTGTATGAACTTAAAGGGCAAAAGAGTCATTTCACACTTGTTCCATATATATAAAGAAACAAAATCCCTACTATTCACTCATCTTCTCCACACAAACACCAGAGTCTCCTATTCCCTCTCACCGCCGCCCCTCTTCTTCTTCTCTCTCTCTCTCTCGCCGGTGATCGGACCTACAGACGTCGGAGTTGCTGTCGACCGGAGGTACGCATCTCCTCTTCCCTCTTTCCCTCTCAGTTTCTCTCCCCACTCTCTCAGTTTCCTCTCACGGTCACGGTCACACCTCTCTCCCTAGTTCCCCACCGTTGACCACCAACTGCCAGTCTTCGGACCTCTCATTGGAGATAACTCCCTCACCCTCTTTTTCGATATCTTTCTCTTTCTCTCTATTTCTCTCTCACTGGTCTTCTCGTCCTCACTGCTATTCGCCTCTGGCCATCGCTGTTGTGGGTGACGATGATCGACGACAGTTGGGGACGGACCCTCGTGGCCCACCGGAGCTCCCATATCCCCGGGAGACCATTAGACATTGGATACATAGAGTAGATGTTGTCCATTCTATGTACTCATCGAGGCTATGACGTGACACACATACAACTGAGCTGAGTATACGAGACATGAGTAGGCTTATATGCATTGTGGATACCGACGTTGTGATAGTGTAGTCATGGTTATTGTCATTGTTTTTCAAACCCGAAAGAGTATACGTTTTCCTAACAATTTGACGAGTTATGTAAATATTTAAAACACTGAGAAGAACACTAGGGTATTCACTTAGCGTTTCTAACCTTGTCAGGTAGCAGGAAACTCGGGGATACGCGTTAGGATCGAGAGTGTTGTTATTCACGGGTTGCGATTAGTCAGGTAAGTACACTTGCCTTAAAAGCTTGTGCATGATTCGTAAGCCAGTAAGAAAATGTCATGTGATTTATTATCATTTATTTAGATTTGTTATGCTCTATTATTGGTATTCCATTCCATTCCTTGTTGTGTATTTCTCGGCATAAGTGTTTTGTCTTAAAAGTACTAGGACCTGCACTAGAGGGATAAAACAAGGGCACTCATGTACAGGAGTGTGTGACCACCCTTAGTGACCGTGTGACACTGAGTACTGGGTGGGTGGGCTTGTGTCCCTCCCATCATAGCTGTGCCTTCACTTGTGTCGATGCCCGGGAAAACCTCGCGAGGTCTTCGCCGTTATGCTATGATTTAGACCACTTATGAGCCTCTTTTAATTCCTTGGAACATACTTAACTTTCGATTGATATCTATTAGTCTGTTTATCATGCATCTTGTTTATTTAAATTCATGTCTTTCTATTACCGCATGATATTTAGACTGCTTTACTTGATATATCATGAATTACTGTTATCTTTTTCTTGCATTACATTCGTTTTCTCCAGTTGCTTACCATCTAGTATGTGACGGTGTGTGCAGATAGAACAGAGTGCAGTAGAGGCAAGGAGCCCTGCTTAGGCGACTTTTTGTAAGGATTAGCGAATGGACTTGGAGACTATTTAGTAGGTTTTATGTTTTGCTTATTTGTATATCGCTTTATATATATGTATGTTTTGGTTTATAGAACTTGGTATCATTATTGAAATTGGTATCATATATGTTGGTTTATCGAATTGTACATGAATACCCGAGGTTTTTTCATATTATAGAATTCCTAATTTCCCTTTGATTGAGTTATTTCCCTTATTATAATTGTTTAGTCTTTCGCTGTGTATTATTGCAATAACTTTTCATAAATTGTTAAATTTGTTAAATTAGAGGCTGACTTGGCTCGTTAGGTTACCGAGGGATGACTTGGGACCTGCACGGGTCTAGGCCGGGCCTACCCAATTGTACGGGGAAATTAGGGCCATTACAGTTGGTATAAGAGCGCAAGGTTATATAAACCTGACTCTTGATTTAAAATACAAGCCACTTAAACTAGCAGAAATTAGAAATGGTTTGAACTTAGAGTGGAAACCCTATGATCCTATTTAGAAAAATTAGATGGGGGAGTCTGGGATGAGTCGGATTTAACTTTGTACATGTTATGCTTATGGTATGTACCATATGGTGTGCGGTAGCTATGTGTTGATTCGTAGTATTCGCTCTCTTGGTTCAGACAGCGATGGCAGATCAGACAGGTCCGAGCGACGATAGCGGGATGCTTGATTCTCAGTTCGTAATTTCGGAGGAGTTTCACGCTTGGACACAGAGATTTGAGGATCTAGTACGGTCGCTGATGACACCCGCACCGATTATCGCGACACCATCGACCCCGACTATACCTATTCCACCCATTTTGACTACTCAGGGGACGGAGACGTCAGTGGCTATAGCTTCTATAGTGCCGATTCCGATTACAGTGATGCTAGGGATGATAATTGCACAAATAGCCCAGACAGAGGTTGTTACACATCTGGTCCAGAATGAGGAGGCACTAGTGACACTCGTAGCTGCTACAGAGACTATTCCAATCACTACTCCGGAGAAGAGTCCCAGAGCCACTGCTGAGGCGAGGAAGTGGAGAGAGTTCAAGAGGCACGACCCAATCAAGTTCTTTGGTGGCACAGACATAGCCACGACAGAGCTATTCTTGAAGAATCATGAGAAGATTCATACCATCAGCGCGACTGAGGACCACATAAAGGCGACAATCTCTTCATCTATGCTACAGGGGGAGGCAGATGATTAGAGGACGACTATGGTTACTACCCGAGGTATTCTGAGAGATTGGATTGATTTCAAGACTCAATTTAACCAGAAGTACTTCCCACCGACTGTCCTTCGGGCGAAGAGGAACGAGTTCATGGCACTGAGGGAAAGCATCGATGAGTTAGAGATGGATTATATGGGCTGGTTTATTTCACTACTACCTTATGCTGGAGGATCCACAGATACTGAGGCTGATCGAGTCTAATACTTTACCGAAGGTCTACTACCCTTAGTCGGAGGATTCATTGTTACGACTAAGCTAGAGAGCTTGTAGAGAGCATATAAGCGCAGTTTGGCAAGGGAGAGTTACTTGCTCACGTATCCGGAGGAGGTTAGGGCAAACATAGCAGAGACCCGATCAGATAGTCACTATTAGCAGGACAGGAAGAGAAAGAGGAGCAGATGGGTTACTCGTGAGCACAAGACGTAAAGTGTAGGATCTGTTGTACAACAGACCACATGTCAGGTACAGACCGTTCCACCCGTGCCGAGTTTTGCCAGTCATCCACCACAGCCTAGTCGATAGGACCAGCAATCGTAGAGGCAAACTACTAAGATCAGGGATACTGACTGAGGAGACAGGCAGAGGAAGACATAGAGGTCTAGTCAGACCTAGACTCATGGTTCTACACAGAGACGAGGCCAGAGCCAGACTCAAATATCGCAGGATACTCGTACGTGTTACAGATATGGACAGGTCGGCCATATTCAGAGGAGTGCCCTCAGCCAGTGAGAGCACCGCCACAAAGACCACCAAAGACCGAGAGGAGTGTGTTCGGGTTCTTGTTGAGCCGGACTGGGGGCGTCCAGACATAGTGTTGAGGGTATGATTTTCATTTGCGGTACTTGCATGCATATCATGTTCGATTCAAGTTATGTCGATTCCTTGATTGTTGTGCATTTGGTAGACATATTAGGGTTGAAAACTCGTTAGACGTGGCAGACCTCAATCCTAGTCACGATTGTCTGGATGTGATATACCCGAATGTGCATAGTCTTGACATCTTGGTAGAGTTAGGGGGCTACGAGTCGCCAGTAGACATGCGAGTACGAGAGTTGTTAGAGTTCAATGCCTTAGTTGGTGCAAACTAGTTATGAACATTACATACTTTGATCGGTTGATACGAGAAGACAAATTGGAGGCCTTCTTGAGTTTCATACGTGCTGGAGCGAGACAGAGGCGTTGGCTTGAGTTATTGAGGACTACGACTTCTTGTTTGAGTACTATCCAG
Source organism: Stephania japonica (assembly GCA_039657345.1). NCBI lineage: Eukaryota > Viridiplantae > Streptophyta > Magnoliopsida > Ranunculales > Menispermaceae > Stephania > Stephania japonica. The sequence goes on from CM077559.1 coordinate 44,489,615, forward strand.
GGAAGACCAACGTTGTTGCTGATGCTTTGAGCTGCAAAGGATTTAATGCTGAGGTAGTCGTGCGTCAAAGGACCTACGAGCATGGTTTACGTGAGGCAGCCGAGTTAATAAGTTCAGCGGATGTGCCAAAGACTACCAGGACACAAATACGTGGTCAAACGATGTTGCAGACCATCTCATTTGGCATTGTGTGCGAGGGACAGCAAGACGATGCGTCATACCAGCAGTACATTAAGATGGTGGATAGTTCAGATTGCCCAGACAAGAGTAAGTCGACAGACTCATGCTAGAGGTATCGCGGGCGACTGGGGTTTCCATTGGTGCCTGATGCGCATGACGAAATACTTCAGGAGATTCACCGATCCCGTTTCATTGTATATCTGGGTCAATCTAAGATGTACGTTGACATGCGACATCTCTTTTGGTGGCCAGGGATGATTTCTGAAGTGTCGTAGTTGTTCGAGCGTGTGACATGCCAGCGCATAGAGGCTGGGCGATCGATGACCTGAAGGACTGTTACACCACCTACCCATTCCTCGCTGGAAGTGGGAACATATTGATATGGATGTCATCAGTGGTTGCCCCAATCTTCTCGTGGTCACTATAGCACATGGGTAATTGTGGACAAGTTTGCAGAATATGCAGTACCTTCACTTGTGCAAGGTTACGTATGACAACAGTTGTCAGGCAAGTATCGGTATGGCTTCGATTGAGGCGTTCTGTGATAGGCCTCATAGATTCATTTCCTGCTGGACTGAGCTAGAGGATGTTATGGCAGTTGGACCTGAAACTATTGGTAATTATGCTGAAAAAGTATGGTAAATTTGCTTAAGACTTAAGAATGCCCGGGAGTAGCAGAAGAAATACTTGACGAGTATCACGATGGGCTTCAGTATGATTTGGGGGAGACTATGTAGACCAGAAGGTCTCTCCATTAAAGGGTTACGAACTATTCGAAGTCAATGAATGACTCGCTCCGAGTGTTATCGATCTCTTCAGCATTTGTGAAAAGAAACAATAAAGTCGTTAGCTTAGTTTACTAATTAGGTAAATTTCGAGGAAAAAATTCTAATAAGTGGGGGAGACTGTAACAACCCTCAATTTTAATCCAACTAGTGTTGCACTGGTTAGGAATATGACCCAACTACGTGATACTAGACAATATTTTGAACTTCGGGAGTCAACACCGAAGTGATTTTATGATTCTTTGATTGTGTGTATTAGTATTTTAGTATTTTACTGGTCTTGAGCCGTTCAGAAGATTTTTAGTTAAGTGAGGCTAGGCCTAGGTAAATGGGGGAGTTAAACATACAAATAAATGAATTTTCTAATAATTTGATCAATTAGTTGATGGGTTGTGGCGAGAAAACGGGTGTGGTAAGCCAATTTACGGAGAAATACTAACCGAGGAAATGCAAGATTTATGTGGGAGTTGGGTTGTCTCGCAACATACGGACTATGGGATAGAAATTCTTAAAGTGACACAACTTGATGAGGAGGTACGCATATCCTATTCCCTCTCTCCTTCTCGGTTTCTCTCCCCACTCTCTCGGTTTCCTCTTATGGTCACGGTCACACCTTTCTCCCTGGTTTCCCACCGACGACCACTGATTGCCAGTCGTCAGACCTCTCATCGGAGGTAACTCTTTCACCCTCTCTTTTGATATCTCTCTCTTTCTCTCTATTTCTCTCTCTCTCTCTCTCTCTCGTTCTCACTGGTCTTCTCGTCCTTACTGCTGTCTGCCTATGGTTGTCGCTGTCGTGGGTGACAATGGTCGGGGACGGACCCTCGTGGCCCACTGGAGCTTCCATATCCCCGGGAGACCTCTGGACGTTGGATACATATAGTAGATGTTGTCCATTCTCTGTTTTCATGTATGGGTTGTTATTTTATGCCCACGTCAGAACTACCATTACCGGGGGTGTTGCTGGTTGAAACGCCAAGAGTGGGGGTTATCGGGGACCTCTCCATGACCTCGACGATGCCTTGCTACCCTTGTTGTGATCGATTTGGTCATGTTGGAACTGTTTTAGTGTCTTGAACCTAGGAGATGTTGTTGTCATGTTGTGTGGACTGTTTTTAAGTCCTTGTCAGAAATTGCCCCTAGGGGCAGTGCCGCCACTGGACCACCAGGACTGGAGGTTTTTGGGGACCCTACTGAGCCTTGGCTTGGGTCCCACAGCTCTTTGGAGTGGTCAATAACTGTGAGGAAAGTACAAACTTTTGATATTTCATGTTATGTTCATTTCATGGGTGTTATGCTCCTCGCCAAAATCCGTTGCCGTGGGTGACACCACCATTGTGCCACCATGACCGGGGACGTCGGTTACAAAGCTAAGTCCATGCTTATGTCTCATGACTCTCAGAGTGGGCTAAAACAACGCGTTATTGTTTATATTATGTCGTTTATGTGTCGTATGCGTGTTGTAACTTTCTCGTCAGAAACCACCTGTCGTGGCGGTACTATCGTCGATGCGATGACACGGGGACTGCCGGAGACCTTACCATGTCCGTCATGGAGTCTCAGAGCCTCGGAGCATCCATATCAATGGTGATGAGTCGTAATGGCAAAGTTATGCGTGAGTTATTTCGATCATGATGAGTAGTCGTCGACATGACGTAGGGCATGCACATGACCTCCCTATGTTGTGTTGACACTCTACGGACGTTAGACCACACCCATGAGGTTCCCAAACTCGTTAGTGCATGGTCATTTTGAGTCGCATTATTTTATGGATTTGCGTTTGAAGGTCAAGAATTGGTTATGACGTCATGGTCATGTCGGCTGCTCATCGAGGCTATGACGTGATCCACATACAACTGAACTGATTCTATGAAACATGAGTAGGCTTATATGCATTGTGGATACTGACGTTGTGATACCGTAGTCATGGTTATTGTCATTATTTTTCAAACCTGAGAGAGTATACGTTTTCCTAACAATTTGACCAGTTATGTAAATATTTAAAACACTGGGAAGAACACTAGGGTATTCACCTAGGGTTTAGTTAATGATTCGACCCATTAATTAGAGTTTCCAACCTTGTCAGGTAGCGAGAAACTTGGGGATATGCGATAGGAATGAGTGTGTTGTTATTCACGGGTTGCGATTAATCAGGTAAGTACACTTGCCTTAAAAGCTTGTGTATGATTTTTAAGCCAGTAAGAAAATGCCATGTAATTCATTATCATTTACTCAGATTTGTTATGCTCTATTATCAGTATTCCATTCCATTCCTTGTTGTGTGTTTCCTGGCGTAAGTGTTTCATTTCAAAAGTATTAAGACCTGCACTAGAGGGATAAAATGCGGGCATTCATATACAAGAGTGTGTGACCACCCTTAGTGACCATGTGACACCGAGTACTGGGTGGGTGGGCTTGTGTCCCTCCCATTATAGCTGTGCCTTCACTTGTGTCGATTCCCGGGAAGACCTCGCAAGGTTTTCGCCATTATGTTATGATTTAGACCACTTATGGGCCTCTTTTGATTCCTTGGAACACACTTGACTTTCGATTGATATCTATTAGTCTATTTATCATGCATCGTGTTTATTTAAATTCTTGTCTTTCTTTTACCGCATGGTATTTAGACTGCTTTACTTGATATATCATTTATTACTGTTATCTTCTTCTGACATTACTTTCTTTTTCTCCAGTTGCTCACCGTCTAGTTTGTGACGGTGGGTGCAGATAAAGCAGTGTGCAGTAGAGGCAAGGAGCCCTACTTAGGCGACTTTTTGTGAGGATTAGCAGCCGGACTTGGAGACTATTTTATAGGTTTTATGTTTTGCTAATTTGTATATCACTTTATATATATATGTATGTTTTGGTTTATAGAACTTAGTATCATTATTGAGATTAGTATCATGTATGTTGGTTTATCGAATTGTACATGAATACCCGAGGTTTTTCCATATTATAGAATTCCTAATTTCCCTTTTATTGAGTTATTTCCCTTATTATAATTGTTTTGTCTTCTTCTGTGTATTATTGCAATAAATCTTTCATAAATTGTTAAATATGTTAAATTGGAGGTTGACTAGGTTCGTCAGGTTACCGAGGGATGACTTGGGACCTGCATGGGTCTAGGCTGGGTGCACCCAATTGCACGGGGAAATTGGGGTCGTCACACATTGCTTGTGTTTTACGGTTCATCAGGGCAGGACCAAGATGTATGTAGATATGCATCGTTTATTTTGGTGGTTGGGGATGAAGATCGTTGTTTCTGATTATGTTCGAGGGTGTGAGATATGACAGCGAGTTAAGGCTAAGCATCGCAGATCTAGCGGGTTACTACAGTCACTTCCCATTCTTCGGTGGAAGTGGGAGCATATAACGATGGATTTTGTCAATGGTTTACCTCGGTCTCAGTGCGGTCATGACAGTATCTGGGTGATTGTAGACAGGTTGACAAAGTTTGCGCACTTTTACCAATTTTGACCACACATTAGGTGGATAGATTGGTTTTGTTGTACGAGCGTGGATAGTTCGACTGCATGGTTTACCTTTATCGATCATGTCTAACAGAGGGCCACAATTTACGCAACAGATTTGGTAGAGCATGCAAGCATAGTTCGACACGTGGTTAGATCTTAGCATCACCTATCATCCACAAACTGATGGACAGTCAGAGCATCTGATACAGATTCTCGAGGATATATTGAGGATGTGTGTATTGGAGTACGGAGGTTCATGGGAGGAGTATATTCACTTGTGTGAGTTTGCCTACAACAACAGTTATCGGGCCAATATTGGTAAGGCACCGTTTGAGGCATTATACAGGAGGCCGTGCAGATCTCCATCTTGCTGGGGTAGAGCCACAGGATGTGGCGGCAATTGGGCCAGACATTGTTGTGGATTACACAGAGAAGATATGCCTGATCAGATTGAAGTTGAAAGGTGCACAGGAGAGACATAAGATATATTATGATTTGTATTATGGGGAGTTAGAGTACAAGGTTGGGGACTACGTGTACCTGAAGGTGTCTCCGATGAAGGGTCACAAAAGTTTCGGGATTAGAGGGAAGCTTGCGCCGAGATTTATTGGTCCATTCCGATTTGGGAAACCTATAGACAGAGTCACGTATAAGTTGTAGTTGCCACATCAGTTGTATTGAGTTCACCCTATATTTCACATATTGATGCTCAGACTTGATAGGTCGAGTGAGAGCAGGAGGCTGATGGTGGACCTGAGCGAGATAGACTTGAGGGAGGACATCACTTATGATGAGCAGCCTATTTAGATACTGGACAGGAAGGTGAAGATTCTGAGGAACAAAGAGATCCCGTCAGTTCTAGCCAAGTGGTAGCATCACGGTGATGAGGAGCTGATGTGGGAGCATGAGACCTATATGCGCGATTACTTTCGCTACCTCTTCTGATTCAGTAAGTCTTTTCGGTAGGTCGTCTTAACTCTTCTGATTCGGTAAGTCTTTCCAGTAGGTCGTCTTAACTTTTCTGATTCGGTAAGTCTTTCCGGTAAGTCGTCTTAATTTCGATGACAAAATTTCAATAAGTTGTGAAGACTGTAACGACCCTAAATTCTAACTTGTGCTACGTGTCAATTTAGGTCATACGTAGGCCCATTTGTCATGATACAAAGCCCAATTCTCGGTCGTCAACGCTGAGATAAGTTATTTGTGTTCGGTGTTTTGTATTATATTATATTACCCAAATGTGTAATTCCAATGTCCCAAACGTGCAAGGTCGTTTGAGTGTGAGCGTTGTTATGGGGAGCGGTTCAGCTCGAACATTACGTGAAATAACAGGGTTTCAGGCAAATGTTGGTCGGGTAATTAGTAGTCCAGGGGACTTAAATGATTTAAAAACACTGACAAAATACAAAAAAAATAATAATTAAAAGTGTAAAGTGCGTATGATATGTTGGCACGTCCGGGGTGACGTGACGAACAAGTTTGGTGTCGCAACGAGTTCGAAAAAGCGAGTATTGTATGAGAAAAGGCTTGAACAAGAAAACTGTGTCATCTATTGGAGTCAGCATTTAGTATTACAGTTAGTGGCTGCAATGAGTAGGGACCATAGGATCGTCTCAAAATTCTTGTGTGAGTTGAAATGATGGATATATATATATATCCGTCCACCAACTTTTCTCTCACATCACTCATTTTCTTCTCTCTCTCATCTCATCGATTCAACGAAATAACGTGAGAACGTATGGTTTCCGAGGGTTTCAACGCGATTCAACGCCAAATGAGCGATCAAGTTTGAAAACCTAAGTTAGATCTCGATTCCCCACATCATTATCAATGTTTTGATAGTGTTTTGTGGGTTTTTGTCACGATAAATTAGGACAACGAATTAGGAAGTTGATTTTTTATGAATTATTTTGATTGATTTGGAATCAACGGGGGGATCAAAACATGAATTTTGAAGTGGTTTTGGTGTTTGGAATTTTTCTGAATTTTGGGGAATATTTGGTGAATTTTGTGTGATTTCGGCAAATTGGTGTTTTGGTCGGGTTTTGAAGCGAGCCGAGGGTAGGTTGCTGTATATTTGGATGTTTAGTTGTAGTTGGGATAGGCTCAAAGCACGTCGACGCGAGTTGGGGTGTCAAAAACTCCCGCTGAAAGGTGTTCTGCAAAAGACGTCATGGCAACGCCGTGAGTGTTCCAACTCACGGCGTCAACCATATACTTCTTTGGCAGGAACACCAGGTGAAGACATCGTGGGGACACCATCACGACCAATGAGGTCACGACGTCACTCACGTACGAGTTGAATAGTGGGCATCGACTCGACGCCGTGAAGACGCCGTCCAGTCATTAGACCATGGCGTCTAGGCGGCGTGTTACTGTTCATAGGGACTAATTTTTATAAAATTTTCAAAAAATTTGAGATCTCTCGAGTATCAAAATAGGTCCGAATACGACTTAATACCCAGGTAATCGACCCAAATGAGTTAATAAATGAAAGTATAGAAAATTGGTTAAAATGAAGGTTAACAATGAGATTTTTGATTTAAATGTATTTTAGGTGGCTTTGAGCATTGATGGGGCACAGGAGGTCATAGGAGACGTATCAGGGATTCGTTGAGTGTGTAATTAGTTGGATTACAAGTAAGTAAACCAGTGAGAACTTTTTATAGTTATTTCTTGAGCTTTAAAATTGGTGTTATTGCTCTGTTTATCATCATATCTGTTGGAATCTCTTTTGGTTGAGTAACTCACTGCAAGGAAGTTATGGTTACTTTATCTATGATATGAGCTCTTATCTAGACGTTGTTGATATCTCCCAGTTGAGTGTACACTGGGGGCTCTTATTCGGGTCTATGGATATCTTATATTTGTAAGGGTTAAGGCTGGTAGGCCATGTTCTCGTCCTGACCCGAGTCTTGAAGGTTTTACCTCGACGTAACAATTGTTGTCGGGACTCCTTGCAATTCCATTTCGTTATTTGGACACTCACATTTCGATTGATCTGTTTATAGTCTTATACATTTCATGCGTTCCTTATTCCTTTCTTTCTATCAGCATGAATGTGAACTGAGATTTATTTAATTGTTCTGCTTAGCGTTACTTACCTGGGTTCGTCATTCTTGTGTTTGACGGAGTACAGATCCACAGTCTAGCAATGGAAAGCACCAGAGCTTAAGGATTTGCTTTGAGGACACTAGAGCAGGCTTTCTACTTAGCTGAGTAGGTGATTTTTGTATTACTGTATTATATATATGATGTTTTATAAACATGGGCATGTATATCTATTGGGCTATTCTCCTCTAACTTATCACTTATGATGATATACATATGCGGGGTTTCCACATGCTAGGATGTCTTGCTTATATGGTTGTGATTAATTGATTAGTTTAAGCTTTGCTTCCACTATATTGATAATAATTCGCTAATCAATAGAATAAAATTGTAAGTGAATGGTAAATGGTAAGGGTTAAGGCTGACTAGGCTTGCATGACTCATCAAGACGGGCTCGGGTTTTGCATGAGTCTAGGCCGGGCGAGGCTCAGTTCAGGTTTGAAAACTGGGGCCGTCATAGACTGCTTATGACTTGTGTACCAAAATAGTTTTGGTTCACTACCAACATCGCATAAACTTATTGGGTTACACACAAAGAATGACTTTGTGCAATTTCAATTAATTCAGAGTAATGAGTTTTATATGATAAAATTTATGACATAAGCCCTTATGATTTGTTATACGATAAATTATTAATAAGGGTATATATGTTATTTGCTTAAATTACCTAAATACAGTAGTTGTATTACGAATAGGATTTTAAGTGAAGACTTGTCTACACATATAAATAGAGGGTTATACTCTAAAACAAATTAAGAATTTTGTTTTTGCTATTTTATAGTTCTTTGGATTTTGGGAGAGAAAGAAAAATGTTTTATATTTTTTTGGGTTAGCACTCCAAATTGCAGTCATTGTTTGTGTGTGGATTTCTGATAGAGAACGTGCACTCGAATGTCTTGGACATCGAACAATCAAATAAGGAAATCACGAATTAAAGTATGGTTTTTTTTGTAGATCTGGTTTAATGGAACTTATTTGTGATCTTATTAGGGTTTTTCAAAAATTGTTTTGAATTTTTGACTGCGAATGAATCCCAAAACTCAACATTTCCTGCTTCCTTGGTCGTGAGTATACTTTCGCGGTGGTCCTGGTAATGCTGGTACAGTGTATGCTCTGACGGTCCGATCATCGTCCCTGCGATCTCGACCATATTGATTTTCATCCCCATTATATCCCTCACTTTATCTCTTCAACCCATAATCCAACCTAGAACCCCATCCGGCCTGTCTCTCTATCCCCGCAAATCTGCGTCAGCTATCCCACTGTAGACTAAATGTCTCGTGTGAAAGAGCTCTGTCGTACATGTCATTCAGTGTTTGCGCGCCGCTGGAAACAATGGTGTTGGCAATGTCCTCCTATAGCCCTCAGATGAATTAGTATATTTGTAGTCTTTGTATGCTTGCGATGTCCATGTCGTACTGTAAAAAGTATCAATACCTCTCCATGTACTGTACGACTAAACGGTGGCCCTGTCTCATAGCTAAGAACTCTTCCCCCAGCCTTAGCTAAACCCTTACTTGGATGTACTGATCGTAAGAAATTTGTCAAAAATCAGCCCATGTAGTCGGATCTGAATGAGTGTCTTAAAATTTTGTCCACCATACTGCAGCATATTCCCTCAGCATATGCCCTGATATCCTGACCTGTAAGATCTCATCAATGCATAGTAACTTATTTAGCATCTGATGGGCAATCAACCACTTCCTGACTGCCTCCAGGTTTTCGCCTCCATAAAAATGTCCAGTATCGAATTTGATGAACTCCCTCGTCAACTGGACCAGTGACGACCCCAAATTCCTCAATCCTAGAATCGGGCGCCACCCGGCCTGGACCCGCGTGAACCCCCGAGCCAATCCTGCTGAGTCGCGCGGGGCCAGTGAGCCTATCCTTACCATTCAAACATTTATTAATCATTTAAAAGTGAAGTCAATTAATTAGCGAGTTATCAAAGTATAAAGCGGAAGCAATAAATCTCAACTAATCAATTAACCTCGAAAGCTCCAAGTTAAGACAAAAACCTAGGGTGTGGGAACCCCGTATATCATATATACCATGTAAAGCAAGGAGAGTATCATCCAAGTCATAATATCCAAAAAAAATCTCTCAACCCATAACCCCGTGTACAAAACAATATAAGTAGCTAATACAACAAAAAAGTCACCTATGTCAGCAGAGAAGGGTCGCTCAAAGTATATCGCCTAACTACACGACCTTTCCTTTGCTGAACTGCATATCTGTAATCGGTCAAACACAAGAATGACGAGCCTAGGTAAGTAACGTTAAGCAGGAACAACAATAAATACAACATTTCGAATTAAATAAATGAACAGTCAATTCATGCAGATAGAAAGAAAATGACAGTGAGCGCATGAATATATAAAGTCTGTGAACAAATAAATAAGCAGTAGAAATTGAGTGTCTCGAAATACAAAGGAAAGGCACAAGTGTTAGTTTTGGGGTTCATGTGTAGCGGAGATTTCAAAAACAATTTTGAGAAAAACCCCAATAAGATCCGAATCTGATTCCATTAAAACACGTTTAAACTATGAAAACTTAATCATACCTCAGTCGCAATGTAACATTCTGAAGGTTAATCGATCTCTAAGGCGCTGCCAATGACGAATGCCCTCTATCAGTAGTCAAGACACGAATGGCGGCCTAGATTTGAAGTGCTAGCTTCGAGAGAATACCAAACCATTTTGTTTCTCTCCAAAATGATCCAGAGCATACCAAAAACTCTAAGTCGTTTCTAAAACAAAATAGAGTTTCATCCTTTTTAATCTTTCATTAGTGTATTCTAACTCAAAACGTCAATTTATACAACCCTTGTATATAGACGGTTAAGTAAATTACACACATACCCCTATTTAAAGAAGTATAAGTGTAATACACAACAAGGACGTTTTTGTCATGAATTTTATCATATAAAATTCATTTTTCTGAACCATCTTAAAATCTCGCAAAACCATTATTAGTGTGCAACCCAATAGGCTCATACAACGTTGGAAGTGTACCAAAACACATTTTGGTATATAAGTCATAAGCGGCATCTAGCAAGACATTATGACTACCTAAGTTGTACGAATATCAAATCAATACAACATAATCAATAATGTATATAATATCCTTTTGTCACACGATATCCTTTTCATCAAACATAAGGTATGGAATTGTCATCCAACATGTTCAATCGTACTAGTCTCGATCTCTAGGTAGACTGAAAACATTCAAGTGACATTGATCAATATCAATTCACTTAGACTAGGCCTTTTAATAGTCTAACACATCGAGGGACCCACTAGATATCTCTCTCTATATGAGAGGGACAAATTCTATCTCGATTACACAACTTCACCACATTATTCATACAGTAACCAATCACAACCTTTATAATCGTCTGGTTAAAGACAACGTTTGATTGCATCAAATTACTGTATTTCTAATATTGAAGTCTCTGGTAATCTCAAGTCAGAGGACTAAATAATATACATATCATGAGAAACAACTATGACTTAATCCATGTGATGTTCTCATAGCGGGTCGGTCCAGTACTTTGTTCCCTAACAAGTACTTATGATCTTGATTCGTATAACTATACGTATGATCATCATATGATCATCAATCAAGACTCATACTAGTCTTCATTCATTATAGTTCCCAGTATAATAATCGACTAGGGATATTTAAGATATTTCTGTAAATACCCATGGATCTTATTATAATGTAAACATGCAAATCAATTATAATAAACAGCAAATGAAATCCTCTATTTTATTAACTAAAATATATTCATAAAGACTATTAATGGATTGACCTAGGGCACATTTCCCAACAACAAGTAGTCCCGACTAATCAAATTCATTATGCGGAGGATAAAATCTCCTCAAAGGCTAGGAGCGAGAACATAATCTCCTCTAAGACCCTTACACGAGTGTAGAGTCCCCAGCAATCTGGTGGAAAACTCTTACCCCGTACATGTCACCACAACCAATCACATATCCCCAGATGTAAACTCCGATATAATACACCATGAACCTGTAATTCCGCAAGGATCGAAACAATATCAATAAATAATTCAAAGCTCAAGAAATAACTGTAGTGTTTCTCACTGGTTTACTTACCTCGATCCAAGCTAATTTGTGCTAACACGGACTCCGACATGCCCCTTACGGTCCCCATGTGTACAATAATCCTGATAATGCAATTTATAGCAATTTCCTTAATTTCCTATGATTTTTTTCCAAATTTCTAACTATTTTTGCAAATTTCACGTTTTTCAAAGCATAAACCCCGATATAACGTCTCGCAAAAATCTCGAATACTTCACTTTTCGTAGAAATTTTCAAATTTCTCTTTATTTGATGAAAATATAATTTTCTATAATTTTTCTGAATTTTCTCTATTTTTCTGGAATTTTATTTCAATTAAAATACTTTTTAATATATTTAATTGAAATAAATAATTATTTATTAATATAATAATAGGTGGGTGAGTTCCGAGTCGGGTTTGGCCCGCCCTGAATGGGTCGGACCCAGTCCATCGAGTTGGACCAGGTCCAACCGGGTCGAGTTTGGTCTAACCGGGTCGGGTCCGGTCCACTCGGGTCGGGTCCAGTCCAACCAGGTCAAATTTGAGCCAAACTAGGTCAGATCACCTTGACCCGACCTGTTTCCTCTTCTTCTTCCTCGTTCTCGCTGGAAATTTCCAGTAAACGAACAGACCTTTTTTTTATTTTTCTTCTTTTCCTTCTTCCACAACAACATTAACAACTCAACAATCCACCATCATTAACACCTCATTTCCACCATTAATCACCACCATTTAAATCCAAATGAAAAATCCTTGAAAATCTTCAAAAATTTGCCAAAAGTCCAAAACTCACCCAAATCGATTACAACCTTTATAAATAACTTATTAATCGTCGCAGAGATCGTCGGGAAGTCAAAAACTTCGATCGATTTTTAAGTTTCGACATGGAATTCAAAACTTACCGCGACGAAAACAAGCGAACTACACACCAATACGTAGAGAACGACGAGGAGAGTCTGAATCTTACCTCGGATCGTCGAAAACCGCCGCCTCCGGCACCGCTCTGGCCACACCAGTCCGATGGTAGCTTGGGGAAGAAGTTAGGGAAGAGGAAGAGAGAGAGAAATGAGAGAGGAAGAGAGAGAAAAAAGGTGGGTGTTGGGTTTTATGCCCCTCTCCTCATCCACTTATGCACACTCATCTCGAGGCACATCCAAGGGCCCTCCCTTCAGCTGTCCCAACAACTCCAACACTTCATATGTGACTTCATTACATAACTTGATCTCCACACTTGGTCATCTCCAACTCCGCCTTAGTGTTGTCGAACTCGAACCATGTCGTGACTCGCCCGTCGCACGCACTTTATCGCAAATACGTGCCAAAACCCACCTATACTTTTATAATTTGTGTTTTGTTAGTGTTTTTAGTTAAGGACTACCAACACTCGTACACAAACGTCTTTACAAGTTAAAAACTTTAAAATTGAACAAATAAAATACAATATAATACAAACACCATACAAAACTAACATACCTCAGCGTCGACCACCGATAATTGATGACTGTACCACGACGTGGGCCCACATATCACCTATATTGACACGTGGCACGGGTTAAATTTTACGGTCATTACATGACCTCTTATATTAATGAAGTCTCGAACACATCTATCTACGTCGCTGTGGTGTTTGTGCCGATGTAGTCGTAGGTGTCTCAGTTTAAACAACTACTTGTGTGGCAACCACTGTTGAAGTTTCTTGTACCACTACCTGAGTCGGTACACTATGAATAATCTACACAACTGTCGTCTCTGTAGTGCTCGAAAATCGGGCGGTAAGTGATGCAAGTGTCGTTGTTTGTGTGCGCGTCATCTTCATCAACAACTCAAACTATCTGTCATGTACTCCGAATCGCATGGCTACTGGCAAATCCAACCTCTCATCCTAAGTCTGATTACTCGTCTGGCCTACATCTGTAAGTGGAGAAGTCAGTTATCCATCCATCGTGATCTGCATTGAAATATATGTGCCGGATCACCTTCTATATATGTGTTTATAGTACATAAAAATAAAAAACATAATACGTATATCAACCATATCTTTACCCAATTCAAGTTTTCTTTCCAATTAGGATTCTAAGTCAAGATCTTTGGGATTCCACATCTAAGATTTGTTCGTTAAGTTTCATTTTCTTTCATTAAACTTTTCGTAACTCCCTAGGTTCCTCAAACCATGCTCTGATAACAACTGTGGCAGCCCAGAACTCCAACGCAACCTTAGGCATCACCAGGTCACCGGAAATGTCACCAATGCTGCTACGTGAGTTCCTATCTATTAATACATCCAAGTAGAGGGGAAACGTTACCAACCTCTGTTGAGAGAATATGCAAAGTTGTTAATAGTTTAAGTAGTGTATTAGTTAAGTTACAATTCATAGTTAATTAATGCGAAAACGTTATTATACAGTGGAAGTCATTCATATAAGTAGATTAAGCAAAGTTCATCAATCCTAATTAGTGAAAAACCCAGCAAAATACCATGTATATAATTAAGGTGAATCTAAACAGAAATTCATATACATGTATTCAGTGCTCTACATGTAATGACCTGTTACTTCGAGCAGGTGATTAGAGTTAATCTGAATAGTAATTAATCAGAGTTAGGCTTATAATTAAGCTCAATTTGTCTCGATTAACGTGCGCGTGGAATTGTGTGATGTATTGTGTTTGTTTGATGTGTAGTAGTACGTATACGTGAATAAATGAATAATCGGACCAATGAGAGAATGCCTAATACCATGTGTGGATCATGTGGACACACATGAGATGCGAGATAGCGTTGACGCCCTAATGTACTCGTTAGTGTGAATTATGTAATTATTGGCGTAATTATAGGCATAAAGATATATTTATATATATTATGGATATATATATATAAATATATATATTAAGATGGAAAATAAATAAAATAATGGTAAATTATCGGGCACATAGTGATACGCGGGGTCACGAGTGACATACATAGGACATACGGTGGTGCGCACGCCCGAGGGTTCTCGTTGGCGAGCACAACGGAATCGTGGGCGCGACGATATCGACAAATATATTTATATATATAATAAAAATCAAAAAATGTAAAATTACCATTAAGGGTATAGAGGTTGTAAAGGATGGGATAAAGCATAAGGGCAGTTTGGTATTTTCCCTGACCAAACAACCCTCTTCCTCTATAAAAATCAAAAACGAAGAAGAAGTATGAACAGAGAGGAGCCGAGATCGGGAGGAGGAAGAAGAGGAGGAGGTCGAGGGCTCGCGTGATCGAGGATAGCTCGAGGTGAGTTGGTTCGTGGTTGTTTCAATTGTGTTGGTGTTGTTGTTTGTTTGAGGTTGGTGAGGTTCGGCCATAGCATTAGCCATGGCCGAACCAAGAATAGTGAAAGGGAGAGTGTCTCCTTGCTGCTTTTAAAGGTTGAGAACGATTGGGGTTGGGGTTGGAAGCCAACTCCAATCAAAAAGGAAAAAAATGAACACAACGTCTACTCTGTTCTTATGAAGAAAAAGGTGCTGAACCGGGCCAGTTCAGCTCAGTTGAGCCTAACCCGGTTTAGCCCGGTTCATACACTAACCAAAAGAAAAAAAAGAGAATGGAAAAGAAAATCCAAAAAATAAGAAAAAATATGGAAAAATAGTATTTTGACCAAATAAATAGAAATTGAGGGATTTCTACGGAAATGAGAAATTCGAAAGTCGGAGGAGACTTTTTACCTTGAAAAGCGTGAAATGGTCAATATAGGTTAGAAATTAGGTCCTGAGATGTCGAATTCAAATGAGACCAGTTTAGGAATGTTAATAAATGACTATTAGACATAAGTTGATAATAGTTGATCTATTTTAGGTAATGGACCGATGTGAAAAGGTTTGAGGACTCTGGGGAGTCATACAAGTCGGTAAAACATAGAAAGATCAGGACAGGTAAGTGGGACTCGTAGCTTTTATCAATTATGCAATGTAAAATAGTATTATTAGAACATATAGTGTACTGGACTGGAAATGGGGCAATGTACCGTGATTTGACTTTGATTTTACAAAAATGTTTTGAAAAAGAATTAATTCGAAAAGAGGTTTGACGAGACCGATGCCTAGGGTTTAGAACTGTGGTGGAATAACTAACCATCATCGCGTCCCCAATGACTTGGGAATTATCCCGAACAATGCTTTCCAGTTGAGTTGGTAGCTCATCAATCATAAACCAATCAGATGAGCAGTGATTGGTTTAGTGATGACGAGGGAGTGCAACTTTATGTTTTATGAGTTGGCGGCACATTGACAAGAACTAAATAGATGCGCAGTGATTAGTTCTTGAAGATGTGAGCGAGCAGCTCAATGCAATACGAATATTGGAAATACAAATCACTGGTATATTGCAATGAACCAAGGAACTTGCATCTGTTATATATATTGTTTATATTGATTCATATGCTCCTGTAGATGTGCATTTGATTAATGTTGTTATACATTACCTTGATATTAATTGGTAGTTGATGGTTAGTATGAGAGTCACTTACTGAGCATGTAGGAGCTTACCCACCTTAACATTTTCAGGTATGGATGTACGCTTGGATTTGGAACTCAAGAAAGGAGAAGATCAGGGGTTTAGTATCTTCTCTACGATGCAGTGAGTTCTAGTTAAATATATATATATATATATCAATGCATATGATTTTGTAATAATCAGGGTGCGAATAAGAGCTCAATACTGATGTTCATGCCGGTATTGTATATCTTATAATTTATCGAAAAAGTTTTAAATTTTTTGCTGCGTTATTTTCATGGTTTTGCATTAGTATCAAGATATACAGGGTGTAGTCCAAAATGTGGTAAGGCTGTTGGCTCTAATTAGGTCTGATCTGGTTTACCGAGGCTTAATTAAGGTTTCAGGCCGAACATTCTCTAATTGAGAATAGAGGATGTTATACTACAGTCCCCAAATCCCAACAAAAACATAAATATATGTACAATAATAAAAAAAACAAGCTGAATCAATAACGAACTTAAAGGTAGTCGCCCAATACGTCCTTACCCTTGCTCTTGCGCATCAAAGGATCTGCACTCAGTCACTCAACAAATACAGTGACAAGCCTAGTGAGTAAATTCCCAAAAGAAGTCCACACAACACTCATGAATAAAACAAATAAACTATGAGACATACAAGTATGACCTCAAGCAACAAAAAAATAAACTCCCATGAATGTAGGCAATATATGAATAAACAGGTGAACAACGTCAATTTCAACTTAAAGGTAAAATCATTTATTAACCAGGCTCGAATGTAAGGCAGTTAAGTAAATAAACATTTCAGGGACACGAGTAAACCTCGACCCAAATTAGTCGATATGATTAAACAAAGCAGGAATCCTGTAGTGCACCATGCAGATGATGTCAGGCTTAAAGTGACTAAGTCCCCCTCCTGACACTATTTCAAGTCAAGGGGACCCCTAATCCTTCCCGACAATTGTAGATATATTTTACTACCATCAACACGGGCACTAAAACAAGCAAACTCGCGTAAGAGATCTAACCACAACTAAGAGTGAACACTCTATGCGTGACCACCAACGGTTACACATGAAATGATATTCGATGAAAAACCACGCCATGAATAAAGTGAAACATTCTCAAGGGTTTTACACACCTCAATACGTGCTTCGACTTTCCTGGACTACCAAATCAGACCCACCTAGCTCCCCGGTACCCAAGCTATGGAACCAGTCCCTTAGTCCTTGAACTCCATTTTATTTATTTTAGACTATTTTTCATATTGTTTAAACAAGTATTTTAGTCTAATTATAAAAATAGCCCTTTAGTTCATTTATTTTAAAATGTGTTTTAATAGTGCTTAGCGCGATGGAGGTTCCCAACGCGCTATGGGTATCCCCTAACGTGTTATTGTTCATTGCCACGAACAGGCGTCTTACCCAAATTGGGTAGCGTGCTATGGACTATGTCCAGTGCGCTACCTTCGTTGAAACCCAGAATTCCAGCGCTGGAATTCTGGTGATTCTGACGTTGCGGCCACCTCTTATGCCTTCGTCGACCCCATCTGCGACTCGTGAGGGAACTAACAACCTCCGAAAACATGCCAGAGGAAAAGATATCAGCAACTATAGATCATCAAAATGCATGTATTCATTTTCCCAATTTTTGCTTAAAAACACAATTTTAGTTGAAATCAATTTATAAACCTTAATAGTTGTCAAATTTGGCATAGATAATACTAGAGAATCACCAAAACAGTAGCCCAACATACTAAATTCGTTTTTAAATGAAAAACCCCCAATCCTAAGCTTCGTTTGCTCCTACAATGGAGGTTAAACTTGTAAGTGATGGAGAGGATGGTTACCATCTAGTAGAACCCTTAACTTCCTTGATTTCTAGCTTTGAAACTTCCAGATATTCTAGCCCTTCACTACTCCTAAAATTCAAATTTGAGTTCTTGCATGCCAAGAGAAACCATTAACTCCCACTTTATACCTTGTTGCTTAATTTTGATAAAAGTTCTCATCCCTAGTAAAATCTTGTGGTTCATTAATTGAGCTATCCAATCTTTAGTGACACACATTTCTCACTTATCTTGGCTAGAAGCACCCATTCTAGGATCATCTTCATGATCATCATTGGCCTAACTAAATCGATCAAACTATAGGACTTCATTGATTTAATTAAATTAAATTCACGTAATTACCTTAAGGTTGTCACATTGGGCCAATAAATTACATATAGGGCAACACTAACCCCCTGACTGCCTGGCATCCGATGTCTCGTGTGACGGCCCCAAGTCCCGAGGCCGCCCGTGGCTAGCTACTTCCCCTACCCTAGCACCTGAAGCTTCTACCACATCACTCATCTATCTATTTTACCTGTCACTCTAGAGTTTCGTGCTATTTTAATTAAGTAGTTTATAGTTTACAGTGGAAGTCTTTAACTGTGACCAAAAGAGCATTTATAAGTTAATTTATTCAACCTATAGTGGAAAAACCTGGAAGTACTTGGTATATAGGCGACAACTTCCATCAGTGGATGTTTATATACCAGTACTGCAGATGATATAATCACAAGTCCCCAATAATATTAAGTAAAACAATTTAATACTATTACACATACCAGTAGGTCCTTGACAGCGGATAAGTAAAGATGTGTCGTCGGTGAACTCCTTGCCCCTACTGATACAACAAGTCTGCGCTCAAGCCATCACAAAAGGCAGATGACGAGCCCAGTAAGTAAAATCCTTAGGAAAACCACTGTGCATCATAATTAAAAAATGTAAATGATAGCCATTAATTTGTGTTAAATAAACATTCGGAAAGAAGGAGAATGCAGACAACTACTCAAAGCTCATCGCATGAATAATAACATACAGATATACAATTGGGTGTGCACCAACTAACTAAGGTGTGCTCTTAGGACCAGAAGCCCGGTAGTGGCCTACGCCATCGACCCTACGATTGTGTCCTAAGCCACATATCTAGCAACGACCACACAACCCCTGAATATATAGACGAAAAATTGAACCGTCTCAGTAAGAATGGACTCGTAGATTATCAATAATTTATAGCTCAAATGAATAACAATTAGTAAATGCAGTAGTGGTGTTCAGTTGGGTTTTACGTACCTCATACCGCACTTAAAATCCCAAAAATACCCCCAGTCTGATCCCCGACTAGTCCCCGACTCCAACTACTGTTCCGTGACTCTGGAGATCTAATCCCAGGGTTCATTGATCAATTAAATTTGGTTTAATATCAATTAGTCTCAATTTTCATGATTTAATTAAGGTTTAGGGGGTCATTAGCGCGCTAGGTTGGGTATTAGCCCGCTAATTGATCTTCGTGCACTGTTCATGCATGAAGATCTTCATCTTCCCTAGAGGATTAGCGCGCTATTGTTCATCCATTAGCGCTAATTCTTCTCTGCCCAGAATTTTTCAAAAAACAGAATTTCCTCCAACTTGATCTAATCACCTCAAAATCGGCATGCAACATCATACACACTTCAATAGCATCAATTTACTCATCAAAACACCATTTTAAACGAGAAATTTCACCCAAACATTAGATCGAAGTGTGCATGCTTGAAAATTTCAAAATCACCAAGACACTCATTTTAGCAGAAATCCTTTTTCCAATAATCATAGTTCATCAAAGCTAACCTCAAAACCCACAAATCTAGTAAAAACAGTGACAAATACACAAAAATTCGTTGAACTCAACATATACAACAACATTCAATCTTTCACCAAAAATCCATGAAATGGGTAAGTAGATTACCTCTAGCTTGTTGTTGATTATCAAATCCAGCTTCAAATTTCCTAGTTGAGCTCCCAAATCTCTGATTTCTCCCTCAAAAACCCGAAATTGTTGAGAAATGGTATGAATGTGGTTTGCATGTCTATCAATCGGTAGTTTTTATAGTTGTTTTGTAATCTAGTGTGCACACGTATCTCGAGGTTGATCAGACAGTATTTGTCCATCCTATGTCACTTAACTCCAGCCCACCTTATTATGACACATATTGTCTTGTTTTGATCCGTTGTCAATCTCAAGGATCATCCAATATGTACTGATTTTTCCAGTTCAAACTATAGGACTTTCCTCAATTCCATTTATCTTAACTTATACACTCTACCCAAGCCATCAAATAAATTCCATAAAATGCTAAATATGGTCCCACTACGCTCCTGACTACCCAGCTCCCCGTGCCCCGCGTCCGGTACGCTTCCCGAGGCAGTTCCACACCTAGTGTACCAATTATTCATTAGTTTAGCCTTAGTCACATATGAGATTCCTTACATTTAAATCCTCAACCATACTAATATAATATTGATTGAATTTAGTCTAACCCCAATGCCCGGCCTCACAGCTATAAACCCTTACGGTTGCATGTTTCCCGAACTAAAACCCAGGCTCTCAACTCGCCCAACAAGTAAATTTTAAAATGCACACCTATGATGACTAATATATCATACTAATAATGATAAAGAAATATTAATGCATCACAGAATTTAAGAACTCACAGCAGTATATAGTCAGTATCCTAGGTTCGAGGTATGCCTAGCCTATCCGCGGCGTCCACGTGTCGTCTGAGCTGGCATCATAATATGAAATTGATTAATTAAAGGGTTAAAATTATAACGGGTCGTTACATCTCGCACCCCAACATGCATCTCGAGGCGATTCTTAACTAACAATATTAAATTAACTAACTTAAGCTATGGTTCAATTAGACATCATATATTATATTTGACCTAGCATAGCATCCCCAGGTAACTCCTACCCGTTACCCGTGTCGACACGCACTTCGAGACAAATACCCATCTCACCAACTTGCTCGATAACAACGTACACACATGTGAAGCAATACAATAAATAATGATTTTCAACAGCGCAAAATCGACAAACATCATTCATAAATAACCTATGTCCTCGATTCTCGTATCTGAATCAACCGAGATGTTCACGTAATGTCCAAATTACAACCGTTAATCCCTAAGATTAATGTTACTCCTAGTTTAATTAATTTGAGTTGTTACAATAGGTTTGATTTGCACTAGATTTGGGCTTAATCTTTAATTTCTATATAGTGCATGTTTAGCCGACTAGAAACTTAAGGAGTCTTGATTTGATTTTAATTGCTTTATTCTTAACTAAAATTCATGCTTAATCATTGATCTCATTCATATCTTAGTAGATATTCATACTTGCATGCATTAGAATAGTTAGGCTCTTGGTGGCTTATAAGTAATTGAACTTATTATCATTTTACTTTGTAAAATGCTTTCATTGTTTATCTTGTGAAGTAAATTGTTGTAAGGCTTAGTGGGATCTAAGCCAAGGGAAGATCTAGTTAAGGCTAGGCATAAAAACTAGTTGAGGCTAGGTGGGGTAAATTCCTTATTGTGGTAAGGCAAGTGTAAAAGACCTAGTTACGGCTAGATGGTTGTAAAAGAACTAATGAGGCTAAGCACACGATCTAGTTGAGGTTAGGCGTGGGAAGTCCTAATTGTACTTAGGCATTCTAAGCTTGAGGGTTTAGGTTGTAATCACTTATTAGAATATAAGTGGGGGTTAAAATCCTAATCGAGGCGGTTAAGTAGTGGATGTAGATCGGTTGGATTGAACAACTATAAATCATATGTCTCATTTCCATCTCTTCTACCCCTTTCTTAATTGCATTGCATAAATATTTATGGTTGGTGTGTGTGTGTGTAATCATTGTTATTTGGCTTAAAGTTTTAAGAATACGATAACGTCTTAGTACACCCAATTCACCCCCTATTGGATGCGGTTTCAGTAGTTTGCAGACGTGCATTGATTATCATCAGCTAAAAAAGTGACTATTAGGAACTTATATCCACTCCATAGGATCGATGATCTATTTGACAAATTGTGGGGAGCAATTCTTTTTTAATATATACTAAAGGTCGACGAACCACTAGCTAAGGATACGCGGGGGTGGGGCGGTGGGTGGGACATAAAGAAGATTAACGTTTAGCACACGATATAGGAATTATAAGTTCACAGTGATGCCATTTGGAATTACAAATGCGCCAATAGTATTCATGGACCTCATGCAGGCCTTACCTCGACAAGTTCATCATTGTCTTCATTGATGATATCATGATATATTTCAAAACCCAAGAAGAGTACGAGAGACATCTTAGAGTAACCTTGCAGACCTTAAAGGATCATTGGTTGTATGCTAAGATAAGCAAGTGTGAGTTTTGGGCTTCGGAGGTGAAATCTTTAGGTCACGCGAAATGCAAAAGGCATTTTTGTAGATCCAGCTAAAGTTGATTTCATCACGAAATGGCCACGACCCACCACACTGACAGAGACTTGAAGTTTTTTAGGATTAGTGGGTTATTACTGAAAGTTCGTGAAAGGTTTCTCAAAGATTGCAGCACCAATGACAAGGTTAACTCAGAAGAATATGGAATTTAAGTAGACTGATGAATATACAAATGCTTTCAAGGAGTTACTAGACAAGTTAACTTTAGCACCTATTTTAATTCTTCCAAAACTGAGGAAAAATCAGTTCTACACATTGATGCTTCGAAGATCAAGTTGGGATGTGTGTTGATGCACGAAGGAAAAGTGATATCTTATGTTTCTAGGTAGTTTAATGTGCACGAAAAGAACTACCCCACTCACGATTTGGAGTTGGTAGAGGTGGTATTTTCTTTGAAGTTATAGACACATTACTTGTATGGTGAAAAATTCACGGTATTTTTGGATCACAAGAGTTTGAAGTACTTATTCACATAGAGCGAGTTAAACATGCGGCAAAGGCGTTAGCTCGAGTTCTTGAAAGATTTTGACTTCACTTTTCAATATCATCCGGGGAAACCAAATGTTGTGGTAAATGCATGAGTCATGTAAGGAAGGGAATGGAGGATGTGGGTAAGATGATGACCAAGGAGTATAGATTGCTCAAGGAGTTCTCGGTGATGTGTATACATGAGTTACCCACGGGTGAGTCTGGTGCTTCAGTTTCCTCGATACGAGTTAAGATGAGAGCGGAACCAGAGGCTGTTTCCAAAGTTTTGAACTGTCAAAAGGCAAATTTGGAGTATGACAAGTAAAGATCATAGGCTCATAGTGAGGAGTTTTCTGATTGGAAGCTCTCGACAAACGGGGCATTGAGATTCAAGGATCAACTATGGATACCATCACATACACTATTGCGAGAGCTAGGACTTACTTCGAGAGGCTCATCAATCGTGCTATAATATTCATCCAGGGAGCACCAAAATATACTGTAAAATGAAATGAATGTATTAGTGGTCTAGGATGAAGGCAGATATTGCTAAGTACGTTCTAGAATGTTTGACTTGTAAGCAAGTGAAAGCAGATCATCAAAAGCCCAGAGGGATGTTATGTAACGACCCAAAAATTTGCTATTTGTGAATGATGACATGTACTATATATTTATACTCGAATATGAGTGATCGGACAGTAAAGTTGGTAAACGAGTAGGAAAACTGGTCGAGCAGGCATCGGTAGTTAGGTGGTGAGTACACGGGACTTTAAAATGCTGAAAATAATTAATAAATAAGATAATAAATGATAATTGAGCCGATTAACGACGAGAAAGCGTCAGTGAGACCAAAACACGTGACTCGTGAGTCGTGGGCTGTTTGGAGTAAGAGAATATAAGAATGGGCCAGAGAGTGGGTTAGTTAAGTGGTGTGTGCGTGTCACCTAGTTGAGTCACATTGAAAGGTGTTAGAATAGGTGCACAGCTAAAGTGGTGTTAGTTGGACCAACCTCGAGATGCGTGTATAGGGGGATGAGGTGTGGGCATATATAAGGACCAACCCCACACTTTTCTCTCATTTCTCTTTCTCTCCACTCTTCTTCTTTTCTTCTCCTCTCCTTCTTTCTCTTCCTTTCCTTTTCTTGGTGAGCAAGAAACTTGTAGACAACCCTTGGAGATCCGTCCACCTCGCCGAAGAGCCGTCGGAGTTACAGGGACTCGTCGGAGAAGGTGAGATCTCCTCTCTCTTTGTAATTTCATTTCCCTTCTCCCTATTTTGGGTAATTTTTTGTAAATCAACTATTCTGTCATCGCCATGACTGAGGCTGGCTTGTCGGAGATGAGTTTGGTGTTCCACCAGTGTCTCAGTAACCCCAGAGCGATCAACATGCGGCATCAGTGCCGGTGCTATTATGTAATTGCAATTTGATGTTAATTTGTTTGGGTTTTTAGATTTGGTTATTGATTTTGGGTCTTCAATTGAATATGGGCATCCCACGATGATGCGGAGTCATTTTCGGTTAGTCTTGATGCCATGAAACATGTCGATAAGGATCGACCAAGTGGGGTGTGTGAGTAGAGTTCGGTTGGTTTTCGATGATTTCAATTTTTATCCGACACCGAAGGGACACCGCGCGTTCATTGCGTGGCAGCGTCTCCCACGTATGAGTCAAACAAAATAGATTTGTATTTTTTGCACCATATAGGCGCTTTGCTCTAGTGATCTTGGCGGCGAGTTCACGGTGTGTGTGGAGTATGGTTTTTGTTAAACGTCGTGGGAAAGTCATGGGTATGTGCGGCGTGAGTGAGGCGTGTGTACATTATGTGTTTTATTGTTTCATAAACACGCCCCCATGGCCTTTTTGAAATAAATACTCCACGACGTGTGATATATACGTATGTTGTGATTTTATACGTGCGTTGTGGCCAGGCCCAGTGTTTTAGTGTTTTTGTGTATGTGTGTGCATTGTGGTCAGGCCTACCGTTTTCATGTATGCGTTATGACTGGGCCAGGCCAGGCTTAGCGCTTGGCCAGGGCAGGGCCGGGTCGGGTAATAAAAAATAATAAAAAATAGTTTTAAATTAAATAAGTTATGGAAATATAGGGAAAATTCAAGAAAAATATGAGAAAACTCTAGAAAATAATATTTTGATGAAATAAATAAAAATTGGGGAATTTCTATGAAAAAAATAAAATATTCAAAAATTTTGAGAAACTTTAGGGATTATCCTAGAGTTGTTTATTGATTATAAACCCAACATATTGGGGTTCAAACCATTGACAGGTAGTTTAAGAACCCGCGCAAAGGGTTAGGATCGAGGGAGTGCGACAGGTACGTGATATACCAGGTAAGTTAGTAAGCCAGTAAGAAAATACCATATGATTTCATATCCTGATATTGTTGTGATTGTTGAATTAATCTCATGCTTGGCATTCCATTTTATTTCTTGGTTGTGTGTTCTTGACATAAGTGTGTGTCTCGAAGGTACTTGCGACCTGTACTATAGGGATAAAACGTGGACAGTTCTGCAGAAGTATGTGACCACCCTTAGTGATTGTGTGATACCAAATACTGGATTGTTATGGATATTGTTGAGGCTATCGATGTTTTGACATTGTTGTAGTGGATATTGTTGTGGATTTATACCATTTATGGCCTATTTTGATTCTTGGAATACTCAAATTTCGATCATTTATCTGTTAATCTGATTATCATGCACTTTGTTATATTTCCTGCCCTTTTCAATTACCACATGATATTTAGACTGCCATACTTGTTAAATTGTAAATTACTGTTATATTCTTTTAGCATTACTTTCAATTTATCTCAGTTACTCACTATCTAGTTTGTGATGGTAGGTGCAGATAAGGCAGGTAACGGCAAGTGAAAGGGATCGGCGATAGTTGACTTCCTCTGAGTGCTCCTCGGGGACGATTTCTTTCCTTGCTACAAAGTATGTAATTGTTTTTATTTACATATATTATTTTGAAACATTATGGATAGAATTGGGTTGTGAGACTTGGATATCAGGTATTGTCCTCTTTATACTTTGGTCACCAGAAAATACATGTTTATCTTGTATTCGGGGTTCCACCTTATTAGTGAAAATTCCTTATTTCCCTTAAGTTATTGATTGATTATAGTTGAATTCTGCTACGTATTGATCTGATAAACTTTATAACCTAATAACTCATGTTTTGAATTGTAAATGAATGAATTAAGGCTGACTAGGCATGCATAGACTTGTCGAGTACTGACTCAGGAATCTATATGGGCCTAGGCCGTGCGTTCCCAAATGCTTTGAAAATTAGGGTCGTCACAGTTGGTATCAGAGCTACCAGGTTTAATTTTCATAAAACACAAGCCATTTAAACTAGCAAAAATTAGGTATGGTTGAACTTAGAGTGGAACTCTATGATCCTGACTTAGAATCCTGGTTGGGGAGTGAGGATGAGTCGGGTAAAGAAATTGAAAACTTAATTGTATAAGTATGTTTTATGTAGTGTATTATATGATATCGGTAGTTATCCGTCGATCCGGGAACTCACTTTCTTTTTCAGATAGTGTGGGTGGATCAGGCTGGATCTAGTAACGACGGCAATATGTCGTTAGCACGTTGCATAGAGGACCTTCATGCATTGGCATGGACAGTCGCATTTCAGGAGCATCGACTGGAGGAGATTTTGACGATATTGAGGTGTGATCATTACGACCAAGCCAGGGACGATGCAGAGAGCTTATGAGCGGAGCTTACCTAAGGAAAGTTACTTGAGTACTCACCACGAGGAGATTTAGCCTAATCGACCCGAGTTGCAGTCAGAGCACCGATCAGAGGGACATGATAGGAAACGAACGAGGAATCCGAACAACAATGGTAGTTCTCGAGGGCAAAAGATATGTTTCCAGTGCGGACAACCCAGATATTTTCAGAATCGATGCCCATATTTGTACGAGGACCAGCAAGATGATGATCAGCCTCAGGCCATTGAGGACGTGCACATGGTGACTGAGTCGCAACTGATAGTGGTTTGTGATCCTACCAGAGGTAAGGAATTTTCCTGGTTATCATACATCATGCATGGAACTGGTTATTTGAAACTTTAAGTGTTTAAATACAATGTCGGACGTCATGTGACAGAGTTAGGATCAATACTTACTAGAGTAGCGTCATTTAAACTTAGCAGAGTTGTCTAGAATGAGACAGACCTAACTTATATTAGATTCCGAAAGAGGTGGTAGGCTTGGGCACAATAGGTTCCAAACCTATCCACGAGTACACCTAAAGAGAAGCAGGACCAAACGGGTTATGATTCATCTTACGATGCATGGACCCGTATTGTACATGGTGGCCACAGTTACAACTTTGTCGAACATATTTACTGCCTGGGTATAGATGAACTTGCATTGAAACACGAGTGGTTTGGGTGGTCATCACGGCTTTGATGTGCGAGTCGCGATCGTAGCGTCTTACTTCGTAACTACCTGACTTGTGTTATAGTAGTGGATGATGTCTGCGACGAGGTCATTGGCATTCCTACCATTTCAGGAAATAGCAGTGGTATAGAGAGATCGTAGTCGAATTAGGTTGTTTAAAGTGGTTGGGACTCGCAGTCTGAAGACTGATATGAAATCAAGCTGTTCAAAGTGGAAAAGCCCACAGTTTGATAGATGTGGAGAAAAGGAGTGGATTTACATTGCTATGTTATTTGAAGGGACTTTGTACAAGTCTGCAGTTCAATACCTGATGTCGAGCTATTGGAAGTGACTTCGCGCGAGTCCACAGTTTGTTATAGCACATTAAGCTATCTGAAGTGATTTTGCATCGGTTCGCAGTTCAACGGTAAAGAGAGAGCTGCTTGAAGCAACTCTAGGAGAGTTCACAGTTCGATACAAAGGATCCAAACTGTCCAAAGCGGCTCTAAGCCCGTAGTTTGGAGGAGGTGTGAATGGTTGTTGGTTCCCCTTTTACGCTCAAGTTAGAACTAATTTCGATGGCAAAATTCTTGTTAGTTGAGGAGACTATAACAACCAAAAAATTAGCTATTTGTGAATGATGACGTGTGCTATATATATACTCGTATTTGAGTGACCGAACAGTGAATTCGGTAAGCAAGTAGGAAAATTGACCGAGCGGGTGTCAGCAGTTGGGTTATGGGGACACGAGACTTTAAAACACTGAAAATAATTAATAAATAAGCCAATTAACGATAATTGAGTCGATTAACAATGAGAGAGCGTCGGCAAGACCAAAACATGCGACTAGTGAGTCATGGGGTGTTTGAAGTGCGAGAACATAAGAACGGGCCAGAGAGTTGGTTAGTTAAGTGGTGTGTGTGTCACCTAGTAGAGTCACATTGAGATGTGTTATAATAGGTGCACAGCTAAAATGGTGTTAGTTAGACTAACCTCGAGATGCGTGTGGGTGTGGATATGAGGTGTGGGCCTATATAAGGACCAACCCTACACTTTTCTCTCATTTCTCTCTTTCTCTGCTATTTTCTTCTTCTCTTCTCCTTTCCTTCTCTTTCTTCCTTTCCTTTTCTTAGTGAGCAAGAAACTTGTGGACAACCCTTGGAGCTCTGTCCACCCCGTCAGAGAGCAGACGGAGTTACAGGGACTCGCCAAAGAAGGTGAGATCTCCTCTCTCTTTGTAATTTCATTTCCCTTCTCCCTATTTTGGGTAATTGTTTGTAAATCCACTATTGTGTCATTGCCATGACCGAGGGTGGCTTGCCAAAGACAAGTTTGGTGTTCCACCAATGTCTCGGCAACCCCCAAAGCAATCAACACGCGACACTGGTGCTAGTGTTGTTGTGTAATTGCAATTTGATGTTAATTTATTTGGGTTTTCAAATTTTTTTAATTGATTTTGAGTTTTCAATTGAATCCGGGCATCCCACGACGATCCGAAGTCATTTTCGATTGGTCTTGATGCCCAGAAACATGTTGATAAGGATCGACCAAGTAGGGTATGTGAGTAGAGTTCGATTGGTTTTCGGTGATTTCTGGGATTTCGATTTTTGTCCGATGCCGTAGGGACACCACTCTTTCATCGCGTGGCAGCGTTTCCCACATATGAGTTGAACAGAATAGATTTGCGTTTTTGCGACGCATAAGCGTTTTACTCTAGTGTTCCTCGGCGGCGATTGGCGTGTGTGGAGTATGGTTTTTTGTTGAACGTCGTGGGAAAGTCGTGGGTGTGTGCGGCGTGAGTGAGGCGTGTGTGCATTATGAGTTTTGTTGTTTCGGAAACACCTTGACATTTTTGAAAGAAAGACTCCATGGCGTGTGATATATACGTATGTTGTGATTTCATGCGTATGTTATGGCCAGGCTCAGTGTTTTAGTGTTTTCGTGTGTGTGTGCGTTGTGGCCAAGCCCAGTGTTTTCGTGTATGCGTTGTGACAGGGACAGGCCCAGTGCCTGGCGCCCGACCTGACCTGACCTAAAAAAAAACAGTTTTAAATTAAATAAATTCTGGAAAAATAAGGAAAATCCAAAAAAAAAATGAGAAAAATCTAGAAAGTAATTTTTTGATGAAATAAATAGAAATTGGTGAATTTATATGAAAAAAATGAAATATTAAAAAATTTTGGGAAACTTTGAGGGTTATCTTAGAGTTGTTTATTGACTATAAACCCAACCTATTGTGGTTCAAACCATTGACAGGTAGTTTGGAAATCCACACAAAGGGTTAGGATCATGAGAGTGCGATGAATACACGATGTACCAGGTAAGTTAGTAAGCCAGTAAGAAAATACCTTGTGATTTCATATCCTAATGTTGTTGTGATTGTTGAATTAATCTCATGCTTGGCATTCCAATATATTCCTTGGTTGTGTGTTCTTGGCATAAGTGTGTGTCGCGAAAGTACTTGCGGCCTGCACTAGAGGGATAAAACGCGGGCACTTCTGCAGAAGAGTGTGACCACCCTTAGTGATTGTGTGATACCAAGTACTAGATTGTTGTGGATATTGTTATGGTTATCGATATTTTGACATCGCTGTTGTGGATATTGTTGTGGATTTATACCACTTATGGCCTATTTTGATTCTTGGAACATTCAAATTTTGATCGTTTATTTGTTAGTTTGATTATCATGCACTTTGTTATATTTCTCGTCCTTTTCAATTACCGCATGCATACTTATTAAATCGTGAATTACTGTTATATTCTTTTGGCATTACTTTCAATTTTTCTCAGTTACTCACCGTCTAGTTTGTGACGGTAGGTGCAGATAAGACAGATAACGGCAAGGGAAAGGGACCGGCGATAGGTGACTTCCTCTGAGTGCTCCTCGGGGATGATTTCTTTCCTTGTTGCGAAATATGTACTTATTTTTATTTACATATATTGTTTTGAAAAATTATGGATTGAATTGGGTTGTGAGACTTGGATATCATGTATCGTCCTCTTCATACTTTAGTCACCAGATAATACATGTTTATCTTATATTCGGGGTTCCACCTTATTGGTAAAACTTCCTGATTTCCCTTGAGTTATTGATTGATTATAGTTGAATTCTGATGCGTATTGATTTGATAAACTTTATAATCTAATAACTCATGTTTTGAACTGTAAATGAATGAATTGAGGCTGACTAGGCACGCAAAGACTTGTCGAGTACTGACTCGAGAGTCTATGTGGGTCTAGGTCGGGCATTTCCAAATGCTTTGGAATTTGGGGCCGTCACATGTTACAACATTTACCTATTTCAGAGTGGAAATGGGAACAAATTGCCATGGACTTCGTGACTGAATTTTTGACGTCAAAGAAAAAACATGATGTAGTTTGGGTAATTGTAGATCGTTTGACTAAGTCTACACATTTCATTCCTATTTCTATGTTATTCCCAATGGACAAGCTAAGTGGGAAATAACTTGATGGGATCTTAAGGCTACATGGTGTCCTGATGTCTAATGTTTTGAATCGAGATCCACAATTTACTTTCAAGTTTTTGAAGGGTTTACAGACCCAAATGGGAACGATGCTCAATCTCAGCACAATATTTCATCCTCCGTTAGATGGCCAGATTGAGAGACTTATCAAGGTTCTGGATGATATGCTCATAGTTTATGTATTGGATTTCAATGGGAGTTAGGAGGACTACTTACAGTTATGCGAGTTTGGCTACAATAACAATTTTCAAGCGAGTCTTGGCATGACACTATTTGAGGCACTTTATGAGAGGCCTTGTAGGTTTCCAGTATGTTGGGCAGAGGTTGGTGACATGGTGTTAATATGGTTGGATATTGTGCATGATTACACAGAGAGGATTAAGTAGATTAGGCAACGACAACAAATCGCACAAGACAGACAAAAGACCTATGCCGATAAGGATCATCGGGAGGTGCAATCAAGAATGATGACCACGTGTTGCTAAAAGTCTCATCAATGAAAGGTCATTACAAATTTAGGCTGAAAGGGAAGTGACAGGTCATGATCACCTCAGCGGCATGCATTTATATCTAAGCACAACATTGTCCCCTGTGATGGGTACGAGAGTAGTGAGCGTGTTCAAAGGGTTGTAGATGTCACAACCCCAATTTCCCATATAATTGAGCCCCGCCCGGCCTAGACACACGTAGACCCCCAAGACCATTCTTGGCAAGCCAACGCGTGCCTTGTTAGCCTCAATTCATCAATTTAACAAATTATAATGTGAGTTATTAGATTATAAACATTATTAAAATGATATGTAGCAGAAATTAACTATAATCATGTAATAACTCGATTAAAGGGAAATCAGGAAGATTCTATAAATGTGGAACCCAAATATTCGATAAACATGTGCCAAAAAGATAACGTAATAACACATGATATTAGTCTCACAATCCCAACATATAAAACATATAGTATATGAGAAAACGAAAATTCACCAAGCAAAATGGAGACCTACACTAAAAAGCAGGAAAGTCCCTCGCAGGATCAAGTGAGATAATCGCCTAGCACATGTCCTTTCCCTTTACTCGTGTCCAATCTATCTGCACCCACCGTCACAAACTAGACGGTGAGTAACTGAGAAATAGTTACGGTAATGCGAGAAAAATGTAAGAGTAATTCAAGATTTATCAATAAAGTAATCTAGGAATCATGCAATAAATGAAAAGACATAAATATAACCAAGTTGCATGATAGATAGACTAGCAGATAATCAACGATATTTTTGAGTGTTCATCGAATTAAAAGAGGCCCATAAGCTGTCTAATCCACAACAATTTCCACAACATGTCCACAACCATATTCACACCATATCCACAATAATCCAGTACTCGGGTATCACACAACACTATAGGTGGTCAACACTCTTTGTAGGAGGTGCTCGCATTTTCCTAACTAGTGCAGGCCATATAGTACCTTCCCGACACAACTTACGCCAAGAATACTCAACCAAGGAAATAATGGAATGGAATGCCAAGTATAACAAATATCACAATAAAATAAGGAAATGAATCACATATCACTTTCTTAACTGGCTTACTAACGCACATAAATACAAAAGCACATATGTACTTACCTGGTAAGGTCGCGACTCATGTACACTCACGCGACTCTAACCCTTTGCTCCAGGTTTCCCAACATAAATACAAAAGCACATATGTACTTACCTGGTAGGGTCTTATAATCAATATAAGACCCTAAATAAACCCCCAAAGTCCCCAAGTTTTCTCAAATTTATAGAATTTACCGTCCAATTTTTGTTTTGGATGCCATCGCGGCGCCGCTGTGTGTAAAGCTCCACAGTGTCGTCGAGATGTCAAGTTTTAAGCATCTATTTTAGACGTCGTGGGTGACACCGCCGTGTACAAGGTCTCCACGGTGTCGTCATAACATGGATTTAATATGCCTCTGTTTCGGACGTTGTGGAAGGATGCCGCTAGCATTCTGGCTCACGGTGTCTTTATGGCCTCCCATGGGTTTTGAGTTTTTAGGTTTTGTTCTGGACTCCACCGCTGACGTTGTGGTACTTATCATCCACGGCACCATGCACGATGTCTCGGATAGAGTGGTTTTCTGGGGTTTTTCGGAACCCTAGCTCCCGTCACCGTACCTCGCGCCTATCCCAAACTTGTACAGAGGTCCATAACCATCCAAAATTGTCTTTGTATCACCGTAGAAGCTCCAACGATTGTCTAAAATGAAAAACAATCCAAAAAAGTCATAAAACTCGACGAAAATCGTAAAACGCCTCCAAATCCCCAACACCATTCACAAAACGCATGTTAATCGCTTCAAGGATCACCAAGGCATCGGGGTTTCGATCAGAATCGATTGTCCCGATGCAGTGTCCATGGTCATCGCGATGAAATCAAATGAAATTAACGTGTAAACGAAGGAAAAGAGAAGGGGGATTGAGATCTCACCTTAACTCCCGTAAGATCCTGAAACTCCATAAAGTTTCCGGCAAGTGTTGCAGCCTCTAATGGTTGCCAAACTTCCTTGTTTTCCAAGTTTGAGAAGAGAAGAAGAGAATAGGAGAAAAGGAGAGAAAAGTGAGAGAGAGAGAGAGATAAAAAAAATGTGAGAGGGATGACCCTTTTATAGGTCTCCTCATCATCCATTTTCACACACGCATCTTGAGGTAGATCCAAAGCTCTCTCTTTTAAGCTGCCCACCAACTCTAACTCCACTTAGTGACTTCAATAGGTGACTCGCACACTAATTACTTAACCAACTCTCTAGCTTGTTGACAAGTCAGTATTTATAGGATTTAATAGTATATTTTAGTATAATTTAGTGTGGAAGTATATTAAATATATATTTAATTATTTTTACTTTTGGTTTTTAGGTGAAACGGAGTGCACAGTTGAATCCGGGGCGGAAAAATACTCAAAATAGAGTATTTATTTGCATTAATCGGATACCGCGGGATTTTGTCTTGAAAAATACACTGACAGTGGGGTAATTGGGGTAGCATTGCCACGTGTCAATTCATTATTGGTCCAGAGTTAAAACACACACCAGCAGTGCCACGTGTCGTCCAGCTGTTCGTCCAAACCGCCGCGTGTCAGAAGTCGATTGGTTAAGTAGCGTCAGCAGAAATGTTCCAGCCAATCGGTGAACGCCACATCAACACTCCAGCAACGTCAGCACTAATCAGCTACCGCCACGTGGACAGGCCAAGCTTCTCTTCTTGTCCAGCTGCTCGATCTGCCTCGAGATGCGTGCTGGTGCTGTTTCCCAGATC
This sequence comes from Stephania japonica, assembly GCA_039657345.1. Taxonomy (NCBI): domain Eukaryota; kingdom Viridiplantae; phylum Streptophyta; class Magnoliopsida; order Ranunculales; family Menispermaceae; genus Stephania; species Stephania japonica. The sequence continues at coordinate 44,523,693 of CM077559.1, forward strand.
TTCGGTGAAGTCGTACGAACTCCTTCCCGCCTCCCAGCCGCCACGTGTCGACTGCTCACCCCTCTCACGCACGTCACCGCCTCTCTTCTCAGCCAATCGCGTCACGCCACGTCAGCCGATCTGACACCTCGGCGCCAATCACCTTCGACACGTCGGCGACGCACGAAATTCACCCAATCCGGTTCTGCCACGTGTCAAGACCGAAAATACACCCAAAAATAGTTTTCTCTCTCTTCCATACACCAATTCTTAGTAGTTTTAGATATTAGGACTTTAGGTATAAATAAAACATCTATTATTGATTAGGAACTCTCTCTCACCCTCTCTGCATTATTTTGTAAGTAGCCATGTCCGGCTAATCAAGCCATTGCCTAGGTCGGAGGTGAAGCAATTCAAGATTATGGATTCATGGCATAACTTGTGAGATCTTTTATTTTATTATTTAATTTAATTTAATTTCTTCTATTTCATTGTTGTTGATTTTAATGAATATGGTTTAAACTTAGGGTATGTATGTGGCCAGTGCATGCTTTTAGGTGGAAAATCTATTGTTAATTGACTCATTAGTATCCGTAATTGTACTTTTGAGACAATATAAGTAACAAACATTCACCCGATTGCCGTCAAAACCTTTCGGTTCTTGAGTGTGCAACAATTGAATCTAGGTTAAATCGGGAGCGAACGCGATTCGGTTATCTAGGATTAGTATTCCCATAGAAGTTTATTACTGCGGTTAATGTGTTAAATCTTATGGCGGATGTCTAGGGTTATACATTAATTAGGGAAGTAGTTAGTGACGGATGTCCTAGCTATCGAGATTAGGGGAATTAGGAATTTCTGGCGGATGTCGATTTTCCATAGCTAATCTAGGGGAACTTGAATTAATAATTGTTTTGGGAAAGATTGACGACCATGATATGCCATTGAATCTTGATCTTGTCTTGTGGAACCATAGACCTAGGTATTTAAATTAATTGTTCATAAACTTATATATTTATTTTAGTTATTTAATTTCATAGTAATTAGCTTATTTAATTTAGTTATTTTCTCTAAAACCCCAGTTTTCCTTTCTTTTAAAACTTTAGAAAAACTACCAATCTCTGTGGGATCGACCCTTTGCCACTATCTGCAAATAGTTGGTTTAAGGAAATATTTTATTGACGCGTTCGGCGCGCGTCACTTGTTCTCATGTACTCAGATCCGAACTACATTACGACTCGCGCGTCGTGTACCCTTAGTCTCACCAACATCATTATTTTGGTTATTTATCTTAATTATTATTCAAATAATTCATTTATTAGCATTTTCTGTATTTTAAACCCCCATTTATCCTAGGCGAAGCCTCACTCAGACTTTCAATTCGTCAAACGGCTCGAAACTCGTTCTAGATATATATACTAATACAATCATTATAGAAAAATAAAATTATCTCGGTGTTGACTCCCAAGGTTTGAAATGCTTGACGTGTCATGACAGTCGGGTCACGGTCCTAAAATGGGACATGTGGCGTGTTAAATTTAAGAGTCATTACAGTAGAATTGTTCAGTATTGTTAGTGGTACTATTAGGGTGTGAGGCATGTTTGACAAGGTCACACAGGGACAGGTTAGGTAAACTGGACTTCCTCAAGATTTAAATTTTAGGGCAAAGTTTATCCTAGCTGGGAAGAATTGTAACGACCCCAATTAATTAAACTAGGATTAACGGTCGTAGTTTGGGCCTTATGTGAACAACTCGGTTGACTCGGACACAAAAATCGAGGGTATATGTTATGTATGAGTGGTATTTGCCTATTTTGCGGTGTTTAAAATTAGTAATTATCGTATTGTATCGCATATGTATCACATTGTTATCTGGCGAGTTTGTGTGACAGAGAGTTACCTTGGAATGCGTGTCGATGTGGGTACTAGGTTGCAGTTACCTGAGGATGATAGACTAGGCTAGGTAATAGTATATGGTGAATAATTGAACCATAAACTAAGTTAGTTGATTAAATAATGTAAAATTATGGTGCATCTTGGGGTGCGTGTCGGGTGTGGGCACTGGGTGTCGGGTAATCAAAAGTTAGTGGGACCACTAGAGGGTCAATAAATAAAAATTTAAACACTAAGATAAGGATGATAAGCCTAAGTTAAATAAGTAAATACAAGGACTATAGTTTGATTTAAGAAATCAAAGACCATTAGATGATCATCTATACGATCTTAGTTTGTGACCACTAGGCTAGATGTATCGCTAATCTGTGTTACTTGGGTTTAGACAGCCTAATTTAGGGCTTTAGGATAGTCCTCGAGATACAATTTCACTATAGATTACAAGAAAGACTATAAATATGGACTTAGTGGATATCTCTACATTTTCACTCTCAAATGTACATGCAAAAACAACAAACTCTGAGGGTTTTAAAGGCTGGGATTTGGAGAATTTAAATGAGACTAAGGGATAAAATCACCAAATTTATCAAGGTGGGACTCTATTATGATGAATATGCATAGAATAAGCTTAATTTTGTAGGTTTTATGGAGGAATGAATTTGAGATGTTAATTTATGGTTGACTATGATAATAGTGGTGTTTTGAGGCTAATTTTATCATTGAATTAAGGAAGCTACACTGAATTATATGGAATTTTATAGCTTTGAGCTTGCATGGATGAATGCATGATTTGAATAATTTGTCTTTGATCTGCTACAATCCGGTTGTAGTTGGAGTTTTTTAGGCTTCCTTACGAGGAGAGTGTAGGTCGATAGTGTTGGAGTAGGCAACGGTCGTCAAGTTGACATAATTTCAGTGTTGGGATTCTGCCACCTGACGTAGGTAGAGCGCTACCTATTCTGGGTGCTATGATGTTCTTTAACCTAAAGAACACTAGCACGCTAGGTTAGCTACCTAGCGCGCTATTTACTATTTAGACCAGTTTTTATATAATTTTGCTAAGGGGCTTTTTAGGAAACTTGAACTATGCACTTACTCTACAACACTTATATACATAGTAAACGCATAAAATGGACTTCAGGGACTTAGGAGACTGTAGCTCGGGTACGGGGGAGCTAGGCGGGCTAGATTCGAGAGTCCAGGGAAGTAGGAGCACATAATTGAGGTGCGTTAAACTCATTGGAATGATTCACAAGAATTCATGGTGTTTGTTTATCGATTATTGAATTTCCTGTGTGATTGTTAGTGGATATACATGGGTTTTTACTCTTAAATTCAGTAGCATTATATATTGGTTATGGTTAAATCTCATGCACAAAGGTCGCTAGTGTTCAACGCTTATGTTGACGGCAGTAGGATGTACCTACGATTGCTATAAGGGATTTAAGGTGTACCCTTAACTTGAAATAGTGTCTGGAGGGGTTCAACCGTTAAGAGTAGTTGGGGTTTAGTCACTGTAACCTTGGAGTATATGCGATGTTCCTGTCATATTTTATCGACTGGTTTAAGTCGGGATTTCCTTCTTTTACTGTTTGACTATTTATTCATTTAACTATTTTACTTTCGAGCATGTTTAGATGTATGTGTTGTTTACATTTCTCGTTGTTATTTTTGCTTGCTGTTTGACACCTACATTCATGCAAGTATGACTTTTTGTTACCAGATGTATTACTTGCATGTCTTGTAGTGTATTTGTTTTATTCATGAATATTGTATAGACTTCTCTTGGGATTTTACTCACTGAACTCGTCATTGTATTTGTTGGGTGATCGTGTATAGATCTTTCGATGAGCAAGGGCAAAGAGGTGTTGCGCGATTACCTCTGAGACATTAATGCCACAGTATGTATATATTTACATTTTTGTTGGGTTTTGGGGACTTGTAGACCACTGATACATGTATATGGATTTTTGTTGTACTATTTTGCCTCTATTATAAACATGATATCCTTTTGCCGGTTTTTCTTGTACTACTTAGGATTGTTATAATATGCATAAATTACTTATACTTAAAGACTTCAGTTGTGAAATTGTTATATAACTTGATAGGTTAACTAATACTAGCTAAACAAATAAGTTAATAAATATATGAAGAAAGATTAGCTAAGTTAGGGTTTGTTGACAAATGTGTAAGCAACCGGACGGATCGCGAGGCTCATTGATAGGAGTGTCCAATGTGGCAGAGGTTGGTGACATGTCCGGCAACATGCTCAAGGTTTCCTTAGAGTTTGTGGCCATCACATTACATAATTTATTCATTACATAAATAAATGATAAGCTATGAGACATATTATGGTCTTATAACATCACTTCTAAAATGCAAAACATATCTTTTGGTCCTTGAACTTTGAGGTTTTTATTTTTTTGGCCCCTAAACTTTCATTAATGTGCATTTGGTCCCTAAACTTAGATTGGTGTACATTTGATCCCTGATCTTTTGAGTTTTTATGATTTTGGTCTATGAACTTTAAGTTTTTTATGCTTTTCAGAGAAATTGAGTTTTGTTTTTTGATTTGTTGGTCAAAGTGAGTCATCCGATTCAGTAATATAAACCATTTCATGTTTTTTACAAGTCATGTGGCACTTTTGTTAGCCATGTTAGCAAAATTTAACACCTTAAATAGTGAAAGGACCAGATGTACATCGTTTTGAAAATAGAGACTAAATGTGTAGTAATAAAAGTTCAGGGACCAAAAGTATAAAACACACAAAGTTCAAGGACCAAATGATGGACTTTGCCCTTTTAAAAGGCAAAGTTAGGGGTGTCCCAAGTTCGACTCACGTTAGCTCTAATAAAAAAAAAAAAAAAAAGTCAAGTATTCAAAGGCTTAAGTCTTCAGTCTGCAAGTAGGCGCATGTAAGACCCACCTCATAAAGTCATTTGGAAAAAAGGCATACCTTGACATTAACAACTACAGCAAAACGCAATAAATCCACTACTTCATCACCCACCAACCTATTGTTTTCACTAATAATGCTCAGCAAAACCTCACCGTCACACCGCTCCACAAACTTAATACGATGCGTGCTTGGCTTTCACACGACGAGGACATCAAAATGAAACATTTTCCATAGATGTGTATATTCTGAATATACCTTCAATTGTTTAACAAAGGTGTGTTTTGAACTTTTGATACCTATTCACGGCACTGTCGTGCAAAACGTTTCTTAGGTGATCAATCAATAATAAGTGGCTTACTTAATTTTGATACCTATTCACGGCACTGTCGTGCAAAACGTTTCTTAGGTGATCAATCAATAATAAGTGGCTTACTTAATTTGCAGCAACAAGTAGAAAAAAATAACCAACAAATTAAACGCTACATTAATATCAATTGGGACATCAAATACGCAACCTAAGAAAGTAATAACCACACTTTTTTTATGTCGTCGGATGCACCAATGGTGCACTACATAATTTAAGGGCATCTTAAACTCTTTATATCAAAATGCAGGTGTAACTAATTAATTTTACGTTGTTCCTGTCAATAAATCAATTTTACATTGAAATTGTAAGAGTTGTATATCTATATACTCCTATATGTCAAACTTTATTTTCCTCTCCAGCTCTCCAACTCGTTTTTATGCTCTCTTTGTTGAAGGGTTTATATATATAATCTATATTACATTAGAAAAGAAAACAATTTTTTTATTACTACTTAATAAAGTATAAAATATAATTTTGAAAGACCAAATAAAAAAAATAGAAATTATAAAAATAAATCGTGTTATTTTAGCGCAAGGCTATAGTGTGGCGCCATATATAGTGTGGTATGCAGAAGTAATTGCCCTAATTTGGCAGAAGCTAACAAACACCCCAATCCTCAACTCAAGAGTTGCTCAAGGTCAAGGTATGTAACACAACTTAATAAAAAGACAAAAACTTTGAAAAAAAAAACAATTTTCAATTAAAACAGATTAGTTTATAAACCTAAAGATTTTAGAACTACTACCTCTAATATGAATCGAGATGTGAGTATATGTATATCTATATGTACATCAAGGATCTCGATAAATTAGTACATATATGTACGTCAAAATTAAGTTTTTTACGGCTTAGAAAAATTGTAGAATGACAATGGCGAGTAAGTCATACCCCAACACACAATGACCCACTTAGCCCTTCATGCGACTTCAACTCGCGTGTTATGCATCAGGATCTGTGCAAGCCCACATCTCGAGGTGGGCATGAATGACTCTTGTATGTCGTTGTGTGTTGTGGTGTAACTTTTCATTGTAATTGCACCACTTCTCAAAAACGAATTAAGCTTATTACCATCCCAAAAAACGTAGAATTCAACCAGTTACCCTTTATTCAGATCTACAAGAACATCAGAACATTGAAAGAGACCCCATAAAGCAAAAATCAACACAAATCCAAATCATCATCATGATGGCATCATGCATATGAGCCGAGGTAGGAAGCTGCAAATATACATGGATCGAAACATACATTATAGTATATCCTCTTAATTCCATTATCTCTTTTGAAGCTTCAGCTGCTCGTAAAAGCGCTTAATGAACGCCTCGGCCTCCTCATCGACATGGCAGTCATCGTCATCGGGGTTCTTCAACGGAAACGGCGAGTCCGTCACCCTCAACTGCCTCACCCTCGGCGTACTCCGCCCAAACCCCGTCAAAACTAACGGCGACGCCTCCCCCGCCGCCGCGGCCGCCATCACATCGTTATTATTATTGTTGAGCATCTCCAAGACCTTCTGTACGGCGCTGACAGTAGTTATAGCATCTATAGTGTCAGTAGGGTGCTTACAAGAAAGGTAGTTATTAAAGTGACCGTTATTGCGGTTATGGCCGTTATTGTAGTAGTAGGGGTTGTGATGACGTCGTCTGGTGGTGACGTGGAAGGGGAAGGCGGGGCTGTTGCTGCAGCTAAATTCGTACTCCCGCGGAGCAGGGGACACGTAGGAGAGATGGACGTCGTTGGGTCTGCACCTTAGGGAGGAAATGATTGCTGTCTGATGAAACATCAGATTCTCGATGGCCTTGCCTGCGATCTTGCCACGCTTCATCATCAGATGGTGGAGATCGACTACTAGCTTGTGCTTCATGATGCCCTTTCTCATCATGTAGAAGGCTATCCTCACTATGTTCCATAGCCTCTTAGCCGTCACTGGAGAAATATTGTTTGGTTCCATTTTTTTTTTTGGAGATCTAGAGAGATCTAGAGAGAGAAAGAGACACTTTTTAGAGAGAGAGAGAGAGAGAGAGGAGTTTTTTATTTTTGTATTTTTGTGTGAGATGGGAGGAGAGGAGGGTGAGAGGTATTTAAAGGGGCAGTGAGGGAGGAGAAGAGGCCAGAAAAAAAGATTTTTATTTTGGGGAGGCTAATTGAGCAAACAAGAGAAAAGGAGAAAAAGTGGTGGGGAAATTTTGGTCTGATTTTTGTTTTATTATGTTTTTGTTTTTCATGTTTAAATGCTGAGGTTAAATTTATTATGGAATTTACTAGAAGGCCCTCTAGATATAACTGCAATTATTTGTTTCCGCAACTTCCCAATTATTGGAGATATTTGAACCATATGAATTGACGTTTGCACCCTTAATTTGTGGTAAGAAGAGCTATTTTTTATTTTTATTTTTTTGAAAACTGGTAAGAAGAGCTATTGATTTTTTGTAATATTTTTGCTTCAAGAAAAAAATATATTTTTGGTTTTGTAATGTATACACCACTATAAAAGTATAATATAAAGATTCTCTTTTTTTTTGAAATAAAATAGAAAAATTCATTAATTATGATGACTCAATACTTTCGGTAGAATAGGACGAGACATATAATCAATTACCTTGATAAAAACACATTGATTCGCTAATCTTAATTGTTCATCAGAATGTTCAACTGTCATAGAGTTGATTTTGAGAAACTGCGACCGTAATAATGGAATAATTTGACAATCAGTGACTATTCTCTTGACAAACCCGTCTGTAACACAACAATACACAGACATATTAAGACCAAAACGAAAAATAAATTAAACATTTAACAATGGAAGAAAAATAAAAACTACCAACAAGAGAAGACAAATACAAACTTCCAACATTGGAAGACAAATACTTATTAAAAAAGATAACCTAATAAAACTATCAAACCAACAACTATAAGCGCAGATCCACGCATGAACAATATAAGTGGAGATAAACTTGAATGATGATAGATGCAAACATGAAAGGGGAGCAAGTAGTGGTGCCAATGATGAATCTGATAGCTGTTGCAGGATTGAAACTCTCATATCTGAATAAATTTGTATTTTATTAAAGAAAATGCATGCAGTAAACACTATTACTGGAACCACCGCCGATCAAATAGAAGATCGGCGATATTCACGTAGGAATCACAAAGGAAATCAAAAGAGAAAAAAACTAAAATTTAGATTCTCTTTTATATCAAATAAAGAGTCTCTTTTTATGAATAAATAAAATAGTTGGCATAAATATACTATACAATATAACTAACTCTAACTTCTCAAAAATATTACCAAAAAAATTTAATTAATAAATATTGTTTGAGCAATTTTGAATCAATCATATGTATATATTATGTTTTAGAAACTTGATTATATTTAACAGCTAGCGAAGCATCCAACTATATATAATGATTTTGTACAGTGTAAGAGATATTTTAGCTCTCACTTTCGCACTAGAACAATTTTGGTCTTTAATAGAGGTTTGAAAATCACGGGTGTTATTAAATTTCATGTGGGAAAGGTGTTCAATGAGTCGTGTTTTAATTGTTAATGTGCAGCCCCAGCAACCACAAACTGGGCCTCGTTCGACCTAAACTTATGTGGACCCTGAGCCAGTCTCCAATGGGTCAATGCAAGTCTAGTCAGCCTTGACTTACCTAATTATTCGGTACATTGTTCACTCACTCATTATGGTTCACTCTTTAATTTGCCTTAACTCTATCTATTCATCATTCATCCTCAAATTTAGACAGGTGTGCAGTGGAAATATCTAAACACCAACTTAAAAATAATTAAAATAGTTTACAACTTAGGAAACCTAGATGTGAAAAATCTTGTACAAACAGCATATCATATATATATAAGATCGACTGAAAACCCAAACAGATATATATACATGTGTATCAAGTTTTTCAATTCCCCAAAAGACAAAAATGTAGGAAGCCAAAATATACAACAAAAGAAATAAAAGCACCTACAAAGTGGGAGCAAATCAACTGGCTTTGAACGTGCCTAAGAGGATATCGCCAAGCATAGGCAGCTTGCCCTTGACTCATATGCGGATTTGCGCCCACCGTCATAAAAAGAACGGTGAGTACAATAAGTAACAGTAAACAACAACAATAGATATCTCAACATAAATTTTGAATCCACAATCAGCAACAAGTCTCTAAATCATGCGGTATATATAAAGAAACTGAAATAGATAACGATTTGATGATGAATAGATTCAGTAAGCTCAAACAACGATAATCAAGTGACCAAAAAACAAATGGATAGGCGAATAGATAGTCCCAATCAAACCATGGGTCGCAATACCTCCTCAACTTGCAATCGACATAGTGAGCCTGAACAACGCCCCCTTATTCGATCCACCACGTACGAACCAGTGGGCCCAAGGGTTGCCTCCATTGAACGTACACGATGCTAGGAAAAGCCTAGATAAAATCGGCTGCTAAATCCCTAACACACTTCTGAATGAAAGCCACAGTCACAAGTCGGATGCTAAATCCTTCTGATAGGCTCCAAGGAGAAGCCACAGACTATGTTGGCTACTAAACTTGTTGAGACTTCTCTCCACAGGTAAACTACCTAAGCCTTAGGTCACTCGAACTGGAATAGAGTACAAATGGCATGCATTTCAAGGAATAACCAGTCATGAATTAGAAGAAAATTCATATTGATACTATTCCTGCCTTTACTCACCTTGAATCCTGCTAAAACGCTCTTGCGCGGCCCCGACTCGCCACCAAAATCGGTCCTCGATACCCGACACTAGTAGATTATGTCCTTAGTAGTCATTTTGACCAATTTATATCGTGTTAGAACCTATTTGAAAAAATTTAGATTTTTAAATCCCAAAAATTGTTCAAATTGGAAAGTTACCGTGATGACATACTTTTCGAGGAGAGTTTCCAGTGTAAAAATCCGTGAAATTCTCAAAATTAACTTTCCTATAATTTTTTTCAAGTATTTTCAATTTCTCATATTTTCATTGCTTTTTTCGAATTTTTTGGCTATTTTCGCCAATATCACGCTTTACGAAGCAAAATCCTGACAAAAAGTCTCCCACGAATCTCGAATTCTTCACCTTTCATAACAATTCCCAAATTTCTATTTATTTGGTCAAAATATAATTTTTCTGGATTTTTCTTTTTTTTGAAATTTTTTCTGATTTTTCTGAAATTTATTTCTAAAAAAAACTATTTTTTTTTAATTTGTTAAGAGAGGGTTGGCCTGAACCGGGTTCGGCTCAACTAAGCCGAACTGACCCAGTTTAAGGGCCACCCCCCATCTTCTTCCCAAACAAAATAGCAACAAGAACACACAACGCAACAACACAAACAATAACACCTTACCTTCGTCGACACCGCCTTACCTCCAAGCTTTCCTCTTTGCTCGATCTCTCAATTCCTCTCTTTCTCTCCCTTTCTCTTCTTCTTTGGTTCGATTTATTTTGTGAGAATGAGGTAGTGTTGTTGATATTTTTGGGATTGTCAAATGACTAAAATACCCCCATCCTTATCCAAACTTCCTTCTCAACCAAATGTCCTTTTTGGTCTTTTCACATTTATATCTATATATATAATTGTATTTTTGCGCCTATAATTTCGTTGTGCGCGCCAACGAGTTTGCTCCGGTATGCACACTACTGTTTGACCCACGCGTGTCGTCCATAACCCTGCGTATCAATCGGCGCTCACTAATTTATTTTTTTTTGTATTTTGTCAGTGTTTTAGTCTATTTATCCCTCGGACTCCTAATTATCTGTCACATTTCACCTGGCACCCAAAACACACGTTTTTTCGAGATAAACTCGTTCCTTAATGCTAACGCACACTCACAGACATCCTCACACGTTTGGAACGTTGTAATTAACATTCGGGTAATAAATAAATAGTACAAATCACCAGAAAAAACATAACATACCTCGATGTCGACTCCCGAGGACCGAAACAAGCATATCATGGCTAGCCGAGCCCACAATACGACCCTGAAATGACACGTAGCACGAGTTAAAATTTTAGGGTCGTTATAGTTAATACAAGTATTACGTAGAGGCTGTTTAAAACCACTATCAATTAAGTGTTATTAAATGCCAAAACTCTATTCTAGTGAATTAAAACACTACCCATCGAACACATTTCTCACATGGCATTTAATAACACTCATCTTTAATAGGGGTTTTGAAACCTCTATTAAAGACCAAAATTGTTCTTGTGTTGTCATATTCAAACTTAATTAAGTTCTTTAAAAGATTATATAGAAATCCATGAGTCCAGAGAGTATTGGGTTGCACATGCACATGTGTGTGGGTATACAAATGGGGTTGGAGCCCATTTTTACACAAAACCAATTGGCTGATGCTAGGATTCAATTTACACCACTTATATATCATACCAACTCTTATTATATTTTCGATGTGGGATTATATACTCCAACACTCCCCCTCAAGTGCAACTAGGCATGAACTAGTTGTCACTTGTCAAACACATACCCACTTTTAGAGGTCCAGACAAACATACATAAGCCTACTCTTATAGGTTTCTAAGTCTACAAACGGGTCTAGAATTCACTTCTAGCCCAACCAGATCATCAAATATGAGCCCAAAATCATTTCGCTCTGATACCATATAAAAATCTATAGGCCCGAAGAGTGTTGGGCCACACACACACGTGTGTGGGTATACAAATGGGGTTGGAGCACATCTTTGCACAAAAATTAGCTTGTGTTAGGATCCAATCTACACCACTTATATACCACAACTCTTCGTTTTTTTATATAAATATACCACAACTCTTATTATACTTCCAATGTGGGATTATATACTCCAACAGACTATTATATCTTTGATCTAATATTATTGGACAATTTCTTATTTTGACTTTATAATCATTATGAATTTTTTCGACATTTTGTTAGATATTACTGTAGACGAAAGAGTTTGATCAAATCAAATTAAATAAATTATTATATCAAAACTTAAATAATTACTAGGGAAAATCATTAATTAAATTATAAATCGACACTTGATAGCTAATCTTAGTTAATTAAGTTTTCCTTAATTTTATATACCCTTGTATATTTTAATACTAAATCGTAAAGTGCCAAAATTAAAATATTAATATTTATTAATATTTTAATCATCATCATCATTATTATTATTATTATTTGTTTAATTCGTTTTTTTGGAAAACATTTGTTTAATTAGTTTAACAATACAAAATCCTTACTAGCATAAATTTGTGAATGCGGGAAGGTGCCTAGACTTTACATATGAATCTGATTCTATAAATTCTTTTTTAATAAGTGTTTTAGCGAGTCTTCTTCATGTCTCATTTCAGTTTTCCTTTTAACATGGAAAAACAAAACTCCTCTTTTTCACAAGGGGATCTAGCAACCATTAATTTATTTATGCGAGGGTATATATGTATGTTTTATAAGTTTTTTGGTTTTTTTGGTGGTTTTATATTTTAAGTTCCAATTCTTATTATAACCATTTGTTTTATTTTGTTTTATTTTTATTTTTTTTTAAGCGAAACAACGATTAGCTTTATTAATGAACACAAAACTAATACTCCATTTGACAAGAGAATGCATAAAATAAAACTGACAAAAACATTTACGTGGAAGACAACGTGATAAATGTGAACAAACCCGAGAAGATATTGCTAAAACTGATAACATCATTCGTGTGCGAAGAACACTGAGAGAGGTACTTGAATGTTGCAATAACATCATTTATGAACTTGTGATCTATATATAAAGAGAAGATTAATTATCGGTGTAAATGATGTTGTAATAACCAAATCAATAAATCTACTTGGACTTATGAGTCCGGACTCATAGGGAGGTTATTAAATTTTTTGTACATATTTAAGGGGTATAATAAGAATTTTACAAGTGATTATGGTTGTTTCATTAATTGTTCGAGGGTGTATTTGAAATTAAAAAAAGTTTTGAGTCCGGACTCATGAGTCCAAATAGCACTACCCTAACCAAATATATGGTGTAAGATTCGAAATGGAGGCTTAATGCATTGAGGCAACCCTTCATTAACCAAGAAAATAACTCAAATGCACTTAATTGTGATTTCGGTGTCATAAACAATATAAATGATCTTGTAGTAATCAAAGAGATGGTGCAGGATTCCATAATATCTCCCTTGTTTCACTCAAAAAAATCATTAATAAAGGTTTGGTTCGTTGTTCAAAAATATGGGGAGATGAATATATCTTAAAACAATAAATAATACAAATAATTAGATTACTACTCTAATTAATTAAGTAGTAAGTGTTTAATATACTCTAAAAATGAAATGTTGGAAGGAGAGAGCATGTGAAACATTCTTTCTCCTCTAACATATATATATATATATATATATATATATATATATAGGTACTTCTACCATGGGAACCAAATATATACTCATGCCATGGGTACACTATTTATAATCATTGGATTTAAATTCAACACATTAATACATTACTCGAGGCGTCATAAATACACAAAGCATTTAATGCACAACACATTTTGAAGGGTTCCCATGGTATGGGTATGTATTTGGTTCTCATGGTAGTAGTGCCCTATATATATAGGGTTGGCAATTTCATGTTCAGGCCCGCCGGCTTGGTTTTGTCTGGCTCGAATTAAAAAGGGTTCGAACAATGTTTTAATGAATCCGGACCGGTTCTGGACAAAAATCTTTTGTCCGAATTTAAAATCGGGCTGAGTCTGGACAAAGCCTTGTAACCCCGGACCCGGCCTGGACTCGGTTTGAATTTTAAATAGAGTTAAAAATATGTTTGATAAAAGAGTATGTTAAACACTTACTACTTAATTAATTAGATTAACAAACATTAATATACTTTAATGCATATAAACATTAATGTACTAAAGATATCTTTGATTGTAGAATAATTAAATTTTATTTTCTTATACTCCCTTCATTCATTTTTGTAGGTCGTTTAAGCCAACTCTCTTTGTTCAAATTTACAAGTCGTTTACCAATTTCAAGATCAATTTTACTCAATTTACCCTCATTTAAAGAATAATTTATCGACCTCAAAAAATAGATCAGTTTTAATAAGGTTATTAATGGGAGGGTATTGTAGTAATGTTAATCCATAATTTAATGACTTCTTAAAAAGTATGTTTGATCCTTAAATGACCTATAAAAATAATCGGAGGAAGTATTAGAATAATTGTTTCTTGACATTAAATGTTTTTTTTTTGAAGTAGACATTAAATGTTAAATTATATGAATTTGACATTACTTTTTCTAAATTACATCACATGAGATTATAATATGTGCATATTTTAACATTTGAAGATACTTTAATATAAGAAGTTAGTTTTCAAGATTGTGACAAATCTGGATAATTGGACAACCTGAATTTTAAACAATGCGGGTCTGAACAAGCAAGTCATGTCCGATTTTAAAACTGGGTCAGATCTAGACAATAAATATACTTCTTTATAGTAGGGGTTGTCCAGACCCGGACCCGCCCGGACCTGAATTTTTAAAATCGGGCCAGGTCTGGACAAGCAAGTCAATACTATTAGTTGTTTTACCTGAAATAAACATATCAAGGAATGTAGTAACTGTGAATTCGAATTACATTATTGCTTTTTACGTGATAAACTACACCAACCCTTATTATATATATCTAATATTCTAATATAAAGATTCTAATATAAAGAGAATAAGTGTTTAATTCCAATTAAATCTTGAAAGATAAAATTGTTATATTTGTTAGATTTTGATGATGAATTCAGTACAAGTCCTTTTGTCCTTGAACGATTTGAAGCTTCATCAATATAAATTGTTGAATTTTTTCGTCTTGCGGTCTGTTACCCACAAGCGATCGCCCGCGATACTTCTTCGCGGGCCATTGATCTTCCTAGTACCGATATTGTTCCCAACTTAACCACCCCTTCATCTTTTAGGTGTGGGGTTTTATCTCAAAAGGCCTCGATTCTATTAGAGGGGAGACAATCTCTAATATACTTTATTTAGAAGTTTTATTTTCCAATATGGGACTATTATTTCGGTTCACACATCTCAACACTCCACCTTCGACCGAAATCCATCAAAGGAGGTTTTCTTGATAGGTCCTGATTGAATCGCCGGCTCTGATACCATGTTGAAATCTTGACAGAATATGATATGTTTATTATATTGTGTTGTATATGTGGAGAAGCAAGCATTGACGGACCGAAAACAGTGTCGGAGATGCGAGATTTAGGACGATAGTAACAAAGAAAAATGATGCACACAAAAGATTAGGCCAACTATGACGACCCGCCCCCGACCTAGGGTCGGGTCGCCCGGCCCAGACTGCCATTTAGACCCGATACCTGAACCAGGCCCAAATAACGGTCTGGCACGCCTAAACAAATAAACCTGCGAAATACACATTGGCTAAACAAAGGATAATAATTGCGGAAAGAATATAAAAAGATATCCTAAGCCAATAGATTTAAGTTCATAGAACATTTATAAAAATTATACATCTGTTCATGCTCCTTTAAACTAAACCAGTTAATTATAATCTCCGAAATGGAACAACTAAAGATAACTAGGATTCAAACTACCCAAAGATCTATTTTAATTTTTAACCCCAAGTTGATAGTTTCAAAACCAAATATACATCATATATATATATATATATATATATATATATATATATATATATATATATATATATATATATATATATATATATACAAAGGCTCACATCAAGAGGAGACTTCAAGCTCGTTTCTCCCTTGCCTCAACCTAGCGCTGTCGTAGATACCTGAGATATAAGTGGGGTGAGCTAAAAGAACCAACAGAGCTCGGTAATGCGGAAAACCCGTTCAACCATCAAATATGCAAGTAATACCTAATAAGCATGCATAGTCTAGCATGTATTTGAAAACAAACAAGGATTCATTAAATAGTAGCATGGTAGCAGGATTTAAAAAAATAGACTTATAATAAACCATCAAGTACTATCATAGCATAAGATTCGTAAGTCACAAATTGTAACAATAATAATCATGAATAACATTAAAGAGATTGACAAATCATTTCATAATTTCAAACTTTCATACAAATGAGGGGGTTTCGCGAGATTATGTACTATAGAATATAATAATACGATAAGTCGATGTTCCATTCAATGCATACTAGATATTGGCAAGAATCCGGTGACCAATTCTCCTACTCTCAAAGTGATAAAAACAACCAGCTAGCACACAGGCCTTATGTGCCCTCTCGTTTGTCCCATCAAATCAACAGTAGGTTTGTCCAAGCCATCACCGATGCACATCTCTATGTCTCAAGAGTACAAGAGAAGGTAACTCCAACTCATGTCCCTACATGACATACTTATGAATTCAATTAGTCAAGTAAAGCCCTCGGTGATAAACTCCACACCCTAGGGTGTTAACGACCCTCGGTGGTAACTCCACACCCTGGGGTGTTAACGACCCTCGGTGGTAAACTTCACACATTCTGGGGCCATGAATAACAGTGCATTCACATTCCATAGATTCGTAGATTCGAGCCAATACCACGACGCAACCCATAAATCTCAAGTCTTTAATTCAAATTATGAATCCTAAGCATAACTAATAATCATGCCATATTTGATAATTGAGCAAGCTCCCACTTACCTAAACTCGTCGCGAATCCTAGTATTGATCCTTTCGTACTAGGGCTCGATTTGAATGTTCAATCCGAACTTCTTTGATCTCTTTGACTTTTCAAAACTCATTCTCACCATTCCAAGCTATCTTCCCTTAATCTCCTATCTTTTTCCAAATAGTGTAGAACAACAAGTGGTGGCTAGGTTTATTCAACTTCTCCTTTTATAGGCTAGGGTTAGTTTAGGTTACATACATCCTTTTGTATTAAAGACTAAAGTCCCCTCCTACTTGGCCTTAAGTCTAACTCCCTATTTAATATATTTTAGGCCGTTTTCATTAATTTATCTTAATGAGCATTTTGACCAAAAACGTTTCCACAAATCTTTCCTTAATTAATAGGATCTATTAAATTTGGAAATATTGCCCCTTTTTTTATAACTTTCTTCGTGTTTAAGAAACGTTTTTCAAATCTTTATTTTCTTGTAAGTTTCCTTAATAAGAACGGGCATATATTATGATATCTCTTCAAACCGCATAAAATGTGCATCTCGAGGTGTAGGATATTCTACTATATCACTAATAATCCAATCCAAAGAAATCCAACACACATTTAGTATTTAAATTACTAAATTGCCCCTAAATTGGATCGGGGAAGATTCAGGTCGTTACACCAACAAACAAAGTCGAGAAGGTTTACCAAAAAAGAGGAGAACCAAGAGATTATCCATAAACGAATGGAGGCTCTGATACCATGTTCAATTTTTATCATATTGGGCCCAATCCAAGGTAAAGAGAGTGTGATGACTAGCTTTATGTATGTGATATAAGTGTGCAGTGGACACTCCATCTTGCCTTGGCATTTAGGAGTGAACCCTACTTTCACACTTGTATCACATACATAAAGCTAATTACCACATTCTCCTCACCTTGAATTGAGCCCAATATGATAAAAATTGAACATAAACTTCAATTGCCCTTCGAGGTGGAATTAAAGGGGAATCAAAATGAAGTTCTGCATGGGCTCTTTGGAAATTATACATATTATATCATATACAGGGTCAAAAACGTCATTTGGACACTGTCCAGCTATGCCAATTTCGGTGGTGACAAATGGGTTGCCAGGCACCAGCCAGCTTGACGGGGTCAGCCGAAATGAATAGCGTTACCTACTCATCTCTAGTCTCTCTCTCCCTCTTTCTCCCTCGCTCGAACTCATCATGCATGCGTGATTGCATTTGCTTTATTGCGACCTTTTCCATTTCTACAAGGAAGAATGTCTGACACAAAACTGATCTGCAATAGTAGTATCTCACATGAACTAGGAATGTAGGGAACATACACTGAAAATTCTGATAACATGTACTGATGTCTCCAATTTCTCGAAAAAAAAAAAAAAAAAAATTCTGATAACATGTGTACCAATATGAGTCGAAGATGAATAAATACATCCATAAATGTGAACGGCTTTGGTAGTGTGACAAGAAGTTAATTGGTAACGCAAGCAGAATGTATTTTCAATCAAATAATTACATGTGATAAAATTGTAGCTGCTAGCTACCCAAAAAAAAAAAAGATGTGATGTTTTTTTTGTTTTTTTTGACTTAAATATCACGACCATGTATGTTTAGTTAGTACAGGGGTAATGTTCACTAGAACAATTTTAATCTTTAATAGAGATTTCAAAACCTTATTAAAGATGAGTGTTATTAAATATCATGTGAGAAAAGTATTCGATGAGTTGTTTTAATTGCTACTACAGGTTTTATGTAGAGATTACTGAAAACCCCTATCAATTAGGTGTTATTAAATGTCAAAAATCTTCTAGTGATTTAACTGAGGTCCTGAACTAGTAATATTCTTGACAAAAAAAAAATATAGTGATGTAGGAAGATAATTTTTAAGATTTTATTACACCTTATATCCTCTTTTTTTTTTCGAAAAACTATCTTATATTATATCTTCATTAATTGTAACTATTGATTGCTCAGTTCTCATAGAAAAATAAAAGTTACTTAAATAATCAAGAGGTCATGAATTGGATGTTAAAGAAGTAAATCAACTTTGCCTACGTCGAGACTCATATCCCAACCTCTTACGTACACGAGTAACCCGCAACTCATACCTAATCAATGAGTTACCATTCCACTTGGTTGGTATATATATAAAGGGCGTGGTTAATTATTAACAAATGTTCAAATTGTTTTTTTTTTTTTTTTGCCTTTTTTTTATAATTCTCGAAATTGACTTTCTTATAATTTATATACATTAAATTTCAAGACTAGTATTTTTTCTTCATTACAATGTTAAAAGTTACAAGTTTGTTTTAATAATATATACTTGCACGTTTAGTTACACCATTTATATAATATATAAAGTTTTGTTTCTTTTATTTAAGTATAGTAATGTATGTCTATATATATAATAATAATTAATATAATGCAGTATAATTTGCTAGTTGCTAGTTGTTAATTAAAATTAATGACTAAGATGAAACACTTTGGATCTCCCTTCTTATGTAATATGTTAATATTTTTAATTCTTTTTTTATGATATTCCCCTCACTTTTTTTTATCCTCATACAAAGGAAAAAAAATTAGTTTTAGAAAACACTCATATATGTGGTTAAAAGCTTCGTTCCTGAAAGTTAATTGACATATAATCAATACATTTTAAGTAGTCATTAATTGTAAAAATCATAAGTAATGATTTTTTTTAATATTTTAAAATAAAGAATTTTGTTAAATTTATAAGCAATTATTGTTTTTTTTAAAGAAAAGATATGTTGTTTAATATTAAATAAATATTTTACAAACCTAGAAAATGTAAGATAAGTTTTAACGTTGTTTAGTATAAATACAACATTTAAAAAAAATAGTTTAACAATATTATCTGTTCGAATCAAGATGGAAAATACAGAAGATGCTTCCATATAATTTGAATTTGAATTTCACAACTCAATAAAAACAATAGCCCATATATTTAATGGAAAGATCGAAACATTATTTTTTAGGCCAAATTGGTTAAAATATCCTAACTATTCACAACGTTTGTTATTATATCCCAACCTTTTGAGATTTGTTATTATATCATAAAAATTGTGAAAGGTTATGATATTTTAACCAATTAAGCCTATTTCATAATCATATGTTAAATTCTCGCACCACACGTGCGTGCTCAAGCCCGTGGGTCTCCTCTGCTAGCACCGATATTGTCCCCAACTTGACCACCTTTAAATTTTAGGTGTGGAGTTTTAACTCAAACGACGTCGGTGCTAGTTGGGGAGAGACAATATACTTCTTTAAGAATTATTTTTTAATCGATGTGGGACTAATTTTGATCCACACATCTTCAACACTCTACCTTGGACCGAAATTCATATGATCCAAAGGGTTTTTTCTTGATATGTCTCTACCTTGGACTGAAATTTACATGATCCTAGAGGTTTTTTCTCAACAAGTCTCTTATGAACCGTCGGCTTTGATACCATGTTAAATTCTCATAGCCTGCCCACGCGTGCGCGTGCCCATAGATCCCCTCCGCTAGCACTGATATTGTCCCCAACTTAACTGCATTTAAACTTTAGGTGTGGGGTTTTATCTCAAAAGGTCTCAGTACTTGTTTGGGAGACACAATTAATTATATACTTCTTTTTGAAGTATTCTTTAATCGATGTGGGACTAATTTCGGTCCTCTATTAAGTGTCTAATTATGCATTGTTTAGTGTAGTAATTTAGGTATTATTGGACTCCAATTATCACATTTGTGGTTATAAACTCTCACTTTTGTGAATTTCAGGTATTTCATAGAATATGAATATGAAACAAATATGACACTCAGGAAAGAAATTGCAAAGTTTGGAATTGTGTGACACCAAGTTGGTCAAGTTTGGTCAAGTTTCTTAAGGACCCCACTTCAGTATAAAGGCCATAACTTCCTCATTTCAAATCCATTTGACTTTTTGTTTCTTATGTTGTAAAGTTAACATCGAACGAAACATTTTCATGTCTCACAAGCGTCTTCAAATTCAACCTCTAAATGGTCCAGAATTGCAAGTTGGTACAGATTTCGACGCCGTCAAGGACGCCACCATGTACAAATCACTAGAATGTGAGTCGCGGTGTCCGGACTAGAAGCTCATTATTTTGCATGCTGCCAAACACGCCGTGGGCTTCAATAAGAGGAAACGTGAGGCACGACGTCTATAGCGGCCCCAAATCCATCGGCCACTACAGCGTGCATTGAGGGCTCACAGCCTAGCCAACTCACCTCTCAGCTATGTCCCACGAGCACTCAAACCTTAATACCAATCAAAATCTAACTAGCTTATGTTGTTTATTAATAATTGTTGAATCAAATTAGCTTAGAGCTCATGATTATCATTTAACCTCAAAATACGCAGTGAAAAACTTCAATTATCAAAATAAATATTTAAAGCAACTGTTAAGAGTATTTTACCTAGTGTAGAAACCATACCAAAATGTACAACATATACATATCAAATGTGATTCTAAAAATATCAAAATATAAACCACCAAGTCATATACAAGTCAAGTTTGTCTCTCACATCCCCAACCCAGCATAAAACGAAGAAATATAAACAAACGTACGAGTACGGCAAATGTAGTCAATTACATGTAGTCCTCAAGCTTGCCCTTCCCTCTGCTCGTACTATGATCTGCACTCTAGCCATCACAAAAAGGCATATGACGAGTACAAAGTGAGTAATCCCAAGGAAATTTACCAAGTAAATACATAAATAAAACTGCTGGAATCAAAATAAAGTAAATAATCATGCGGAATAAAAGAATACATGCAACTATGGAAGATCATCGCATGAATATGAATAGCATGGAAACAAAGTGCGTGCACAATCAAAGTCATACTAGAGTTATACTTCAGGCTATACGCCAGGCACGGCCCATGAGGATACCTCAAACGGGTGACCCTGGACCCTCTAGGTGACCGACGTAGACCACGGTGCACCCACACACGTCAAGCACACCCACATAGCATATTCACTGGCGCATGACTAGAACACATGCTATGACCTAGTGGACCCTATGCCCTTGCAACGAATAAACACCAGGTGGGAGTAAACTCAACCAACCATAAAGCAATAGGGAAATGAAGATTTCTGAATAAACATGATAGTATTCAAATAAATCAAGTAGTAAGTACTAGAGTGAATTCAGTTGGGACACTACACACCTCAAACCACACTCATCATCTCGTAAAGTAAACCCTGGTCTAATACTGTCGAATCCCTGATATCCAACAATTTACCGCCCAAAGCGACCTATTACCATTTATCATTAATTTATGGTCAATTGTTTGTATATTATGTCAATTAATATAGGCTTTATATCCACAACACTCAAAATAGCCAAAAATGGCTATCTGATGAACACACAACGCGCTGGTGTTCATCGTCATCAGCACCAATTGCCCAGATTACCCAGCGTGCTAGGTAATCGAATTCCAACAGTTCAGCAACCTGCTGAACTGCTGAATCGATCCCTAAGCCTCCACCAAAGCTGTCGACCCCATCCTCACCTCGTGAAGGAATAAAAAACACTTCCAAAAGCTAGAGGCACAGTCAAATTCATCAAACATGCATCAAATTCTCGGATCAAACACCAAACTTGAAAAACCCATTTTCATGAAAACTAACCAAACTTGAAAACCAACAACTAAAACTCATTCTTTACATCCATAGCACTCAATACACACCAAAAACTGAACAAAAATAGTGGCACACATCCAAACCATGGATTCATCACCAACACCCCCAAAACCACATTCAAATGAAAGAGAATGGAGAGGGAATCATAGATCTCACCTTATCTTGATGATTCAACACCCAAAAGTACTTCAAATGATCACACCAAAAGCTCCAAACCCTCACATCTTCACTTCAATTTTCGGATTTCATAGGGAGGAGAGAGAAAAGTTGGTGAGAATGTTGGAAAATGAGACTTTTATACCAAATTTTCATCAAAACACAACCCCCATGTCTCAAGGCTTGTTGGATGGCTTAGATGAAGTCAAAATGTCCTCCAAAAAGAGACAAAACTGAACCATATAGTTCTCTTTGACTTTATCCTTTTGTCACCAATTATTGTTTGAAATGGCCCTTGCATGTATGTTAGGTTGATTACCCTTATTGAGTTGAAGCATCCGTCCTTACGCGATAGACTCATCCAAGTGCCTTAAGGATCTAGGCTAAATCAGGAGCACTAGCGATCCAATTGTCTAGGTGTAGTGCCTTCACAAAGCCCTATGCAATCAACACATTAAACCCAATTTGCATGAGTTTAAGGTTGTGTGTTTGGTTAGAGAAGTAGTTAATGGTCATACCTTGACTATCGAGACTAGGAAGTGCGAAGAACCGAATGTTTCATTGAGCCTATAGCTACAATAGGTCATAACTGAATTTCATATATTTGCATGAATCGAAGACCGATGAATTACATAGATTGTTGACAAAGTTTAAGAAACTGAAAGCCTAGGTTACTTTCCTCCCTTGAATTCACTTTGACAAAACTATTTTTACATTTCTTTAGTTTTAATTGTTCTCTCACTGATTTCCCTTCTTGTTATTTTCTTACCTTATAAAGACTATCAATCTCTGTGAGATTGACCATTTGCCACTATCTACAAAATAGTTGATTTAGGTATATTATTTTATTGACACGTTCGACGCACACCAATTTTTGGCGCCGTTGTCGGGGATTAGTTTTTCTTTCTTTGGTTTTCTTTTATTTATTTATTTTTGTATCTAGTCCCTTGTTCCTGAAATTTTTTTGCAGTTAATTCCTTAATGGTCTCCTAGTCCCATAATTATGGTCAATTCGAAGATTCATACTATCATTGTAACGGCCCAAATTAATTTAATCAGGATTAGTGTTAATCACGAGGATTAACGGGTAATTCGGGCGTTACGGTGACAGCTGGGTGGACTCAAATAAGAGTACCCAGGTTATATTGTGTTATTTGTGTATGTTGTATGTCTATTATTGTGATGTGGGAAATTATTATTAAATAAACATCACATGTGTGTAAGTTGACATCGGGCAAGGCTACGATCGGGTATATGTCCCGAAGTGCGTGTCGAGGACCGGGTACCGGGTATTGGGTAGCCGGGGTACGGGGCATAGGTTTCCGGGTAGTTGAGTGTTACTTGTGACACACTTATGAATTTTATATAATTTATTAGGTGATTTAACCTAAGGTTGAATTAATGTATTAATGAATTAGTTGAAGTCCTATAGTTTGATAGGAAAAATCAAAGCATGCATAGGATAATCCTCGAGATGCACAACAAGGAAATTCGAGATAGATGGTGTCATGATAGGTTGTTCGAAGTTTGTGTGACACGAGGTGATCAATGGGTCAGTTGGATTAGCCTCGAGATGCGTGTTCACACTAGATTAAAATCACAACTATATATACACATAGATCGATCGAGCATGCAAAGAATGAAAATGTTTTCAACAAATTTGTGGGATCTTGAGGAGAGAAATTGTTGATTGGGGAATACAACTGAGGGTTTGAAGGCTAGATTGGGCGATCAAACGAAGGAATTTACAGTAATAAACTCTTATTTGGTTGAATTTCCATTAAAATAGGTTGTTGAAAAATTCGGATTTTGAGTAAAAATACAACTGTTTTTGTGAGAATCGGTGTTCTTGAGGTTTAGTTTGATGAAATCTTGTCAATTGGGATCGAATTTGTGAAAAATTGAGATGTATTTGTGGATTTCAAATTTTTGGGTACATGCATGTAATCCGGGAATTGGGTTGGTTTTGTGGTGATTTGTGGTGGAATTTTGGTGTTTTGAAGGTCTTTGATGGGTTGAGAGAGAAGAAGAGTGGAGAGGAGGGAATGAGAGGAATCAAGAAGAAAAAAAAAAAAAAAAAAAAAAAAAAAAGAGAAAACCGAGACGAAAATCGTCTCTGGTTATACTGAGACGATTTCGTCTCTGGGAAGAAGACGCACGCGCACCCCCAAAACCGGGCCGGACCGGCCTCAGGTCGGTCCAACCACCTGGACCAGACCGGTCCAGTGGGGCCCACTGAAAATATATATTAAATAAAATTAAATAATATATATTATATATATTAAATTCTGGAAAATAGGAAAAATAGTTGAAAAAAATATCAGAAAAATTGGGAAAAATTCTAGAAAAATATAGAAAATTAAGAAAAAGGTAGAAAAGTAGTTTCGGGACTTTCCAGGTATTTTTGGAACCCCGACATAGTATGAGAGAGATACCACAACTCAAATATGAAAATATGTTATAAAAACATAAAATTATATAATATGTTTTTTAAAAAAAAAAAAAAAAAAAGTATAAAAACACTATAAATGGACTTCAGGGACTGGTGTACCATAGCTCGGGTATCCGGGAGCTAGGCGGGTCGAATTGGCGGGTCCTAAGTCGGAGAGCGTATTTCGGTGTGCGTAAAACCCTTGAGAAAGTTACACTTTAATTTCATGGCGTGTATTCTATCGATTATCTTATCGTATGCGATGACTGCTGGTGGTCACGCATGGTTTTTCATCTTGGTTATGACTACACGCTTGAGCATGGGCTAGTCTGCGATGGCGACCGTGTAGATAGGAGTAGAATGTATCTACAACTGTCTCGAGGGATTAAGGGTACTCTTAGCACTAAAAAGCTTGGAAAGGAGTACCCCTGCTTCTCGAGTTGAGGTGTAGATCATTGTAAGCCTGTTATTAAGCACTGGTTTGTGCTGAGAACTCCGTTTTGTTATCATATGACCGGCGGGTCATGGTTTTATCGTGATTAAACGAGTGATGATTTATTTACCATTGAATTTACTTTCGAGCCATTTAGTTAATTATTTGTTGGATTTTGGATGGTTTACATTTCCGCTTAATATGTGATGTGATGTGATGTTGTGAAGGTTGTTTATCGCCACCATGGGAATATGATTCCCGTTGTCGTGGTCATATTCACATGTCTCGCAGTTATCGATGTTTTCATGATTATTTGTGTAGACTTCTCTTGGGAATTTACTCACCGGGCTCGTTCTTTGTATGTGTTGGGCAACCGAGCGCAGATATCGGTACGAGCAAGAGCAAGGGAAAAGAGGTACTAGGCGACTATCTCTCGAGGCCGTTGCTTCTTGACGACTCGTGTTTTGACTACCTAGTATGTATGTATATATTTATTTTGCTTTGGGTTTTGGGAACTTTAGAACTTTATCACATGTATATGGATTACTTTTTTTACTTCGTCTCGCTTATATACATGGTGTTTATTCCGGTTTTCCACTCGCTTAGGCTTAATAAATTTTCATAAAATACAAATTAAATGCTTCCGCTAATGATGTTATTGTAATTATCAACTCACCTTTAGAGGTGTAAGACAACTTAATATAGTAGGATTAGTTACACGGAGCGTCACTTTACGTAGCTGCGGTCGCGCAGCGAGCGATGATGACGTGTCCGGTGACGTGACAGGCGCTGCTAGGCTTGCGGGCGGAGGGCGTGGGTCACGGGGCGGCCTCGGGAAATTGGGGCCGCCACAGTTTGGTATCAGAGCCTAGGTTTGAGAAGCCTAGGGAATGAAGCGTGGATTATGGTTAGCTCTGATACCGCCACAGTTTGGTATCAGAGCGAGGTCGATAGGGCCTTGAATTAACAAAGTTAAGGAAAGAGCATAAACTTTAAAACAAAACTTAGATGTGGAAACCCGATGAATTGCCTAGAACTTTTAGTTGGGAAGCAATGGAAGCGGGTAGAGTTGAGATTTTTATATGATATATGTATTGTTGTATTTGTATATATTATACGCATGCATACGTATATTGGGAACTGATCCAGACACGAAAATCGATGCAGATTACTATGGACGGACAGACTCCTACCACTACCTCTCCGACTACTCAGCAGGAGGCTGGGGAGACCAGTGATCATACTACTAGAGAGATAGCTGATTTGCGAGCCATGGTGCAGAGAGTTACGGATCAGCAATTATTGCAAAGAGCGCGAGATGGTTGAGCTCATGGAGTACATACGGAGCTCGAGGATACCCGCAGAGCACCGATCCATTGTTGAGTTAGTTACACCTACCCTCCAGCCGTGTTAGCGCCACCGGTTGACACCCAGCAATGGGGACCGAGACAAGAATAGAGAGATCCGAGCTCGTTGTAATACCAAAGAAATAATACGAGGTGACGCCTACTACTACGGAGCAACATACGCTTGCTTCGATCGGCGAGTAGGATGTCGGAAGCGCCTAAGATGGTGAAAGATTTTATGAGATTCAACCCCACCTACTTTATCAAGGTTAGTGATCCAGAGGTTGCGGGACGGTGGTTGATGACACACCGACGTCTACATCGCTTGTTAGAGGTACCGAGGGCGATCGTGCACGTATTTCAGTTATTGTTTGAGGGCCAGAGCGTACCGTATGGTGGACGACCTACACCGATATCCATTCTCGTACCGACTACATGGGTTGAGTTTCGACGCTTGTTTCGGATGAGTATATTCCCACCGAGGTGCGATTGAGGCTTAGAGAGCGCTTCTTGGCATTGAGACGGGGTAACATGACGGTATCGCAAAGACATACATGGATCGATTCAGGTACCTTATGATGTATGCCATGGACGTGGCGAACACCGAGAGACTCCAGGTCTATTATTTCATCAGGGGTTTGGATGAGAGGATAGGTGGCGTGATAGTTGCGAGTGGAGCCGAGACTTTACAGGCTGTATATGAGAGAGCACTTGTCACGTGAGACATACTTACGACCTGGGGTGAGCCGATAGACAGTCGGGCAAGGTTCTCGGTCCGATCGGGGCCCGAAGAGACAGAGAGAACCGTCGATGGAGATAGTAGGAGTGATCACTACGGAAGTAGACCACGATATGAGGACGACTACGGGATCAACAAAGACAGAGGTGATGACAGAGTATATGCGGTACAGCGATAGCGGCACCCCAACAAAGATTACACTCGGGACCAACGAGGCGAGAGACCGAGAGATCACAGGGTCGAGCCGGGGTCGAGGAATGGACAACCGAGACAGGGGGTTGTGTGTTGGCGATGTGGACGGGAGAGGCCACATCGACGTGATTGTACCCGGGAGCTAGAAACTCCAAGACCAGGAGACCAGTGGCAGACTCGAGAGCCGGTGCAGACGCGCCGATCGAGCCAAGCAGGAGACGTCCCAAATACAGGGTTCAGGGTAAGTTACTTATTTTTATAATTATATGTTATGGTATGTGTTAAGCATGCATGACTTAGTTGATGCATGGTCGATTTATGAGTGTGTGGTCAGTGGAGCCACATAGTGGTATTGTCAGTTTATATGGCAGGATGGGCCATTGTATTGTGGCTAAGACAGAGTTATCGTGTGGAGATACACGATGGGTAAACAAGTGTCAGTCGACCGGGATGGGTGACTGGATTAGGGTTTCTTGGACACAGGTTTAGTTGAGTACAGGTGGCGGAGATGTCGGGAAAAAGTCGTGACCAAGATTCGCGTGTGCGACATGCACCTGTAGCTCGGTGTGAAGACTCGGCCCTGTGAGTGGGAACGAGAAGTTATTGTTCGACCCTGTGAGTGGGTGCGGTAGTGTCCAAGGAACTGTAGAAGAGTTAGTCAGTGGTGGAACTGACGGGGAAAGTGTGTGGTTCGGTGAACCGGGGATGTTACTCGGGATTGTTCAATTTCGAGGACGAAATTCTCCTAGTTGGGAAGAATTGTAACGGCCCAAATTAATTTAATCAGATTAGTGTTAATCACGAGGATTAACGGTAATTCGGGCGTTACGGATGGCATGGGTGGACTCAAATAAGAGTACCCAGGTTATATTGTGTTATTTGTGTATGTTGTATGTCTATTATTGTGATGTGGGAAATTATTATTAAATAAACATCACATGTGTGTAAGTTGACATCGGCAAGGCTACGATCGGGTATATGTCCCGAAGTGCGTGTCGAGGACCGGCACGGTATTGGGTAGCCGGGTACGGGGCATAGGTTTCCGGGTAGTTGAGTGTTACTTGTGACACACTTATGAATTTTATATAATTTATTAGGTGATTTAACCTAAGGTTGAATTAATGTATTAATGAATTAGTTGAAGTCCTATAGTTTGATAGGAAAAATCAAGCATGCATAGGATAATCCTCGAGATGCACAACAAGGAAATTCGAGATAGATGGTGTCATGATAGGTTGTTCGTAGTTCGTGTGACACGAGGTGATCAATGGTCGTTGGATTAGCCTCGAGATGCGTGTTCACACTAGATTAAAATCACAACTATATATACACATAGATCGATCGAGCATGCAAAGAATGAAAATGTTTTCAACAAATTTGTGGGATCTTGAGGAGAGAAATTGTTGATTGGGGAATACAACTGAGGGTTTGAAGGCTAGATTGGGCGATCAAACGAAGGAATTTACAGGTAATAAACTCTTATTTGGTTGAATTTCCATTAAAATAGGTTGTTGAAAAATTCGGATTTTGAGTAAAAATACA
Source organism: Stephania japonica (assembly GCA_039657345.1). Taxonomy (NCBI): domain Eukaryota; kingdom Viridiplantae; phylum Streptophyta; class Magnoliopsida; order Ranunculales; family Menispermaceae; genus Stephania; species Stephania japonica. Next base: position 44,552,985 of record CM077559.1, read on the forward strand.
ACTGTTTTTGTGAGAATCGGTGTTCTTGAGGTTTAGTTTGATGAAATCTTGTCAATTGGGATCAAATTTGTGGAAAATTGAGATGTATTTGTGGATTTCGAATTTTTGGGTACATGCATGTAATCCGGGAATTGGGTTGGTTTTGTGGTGATTTGTGGTGGAATTTTGGTGTTTTGAAGGTCTTTGATGGGTTGAGAGAGAAGAAGAGTGGAGAGGAGGGAATGAGAGGAATCAAGAAGAAAAAAAAAAAAAAAAAAAAAAGAAGAGAAACCAGAGACGATTTCGTCTCGGGAGACGACCGCGCGCGCAAGCGCGCGTGCCCCCCCAAATGGGCCGGACCGGCCACAGGGCGGTCCAACCACCTGGACCAGACCGGTCCAGTGGGGGCCCACTGAAAATATATATTAAATAAAATTAAATAATATATATTATATATATTAAATTCGGAAAATAGGAAAAATAGTTGAAAAAAATATCAGAAAAATTGGGAAAAATTCTAGAAAAATATAGAAAATTAAGAAAAAGGTAGAAAAGTAGTTTCGGGACTTTCCAGGTATTTTTGGAACCCCGACATAGTATGAGAGAGATACCACAACTCAAATATGAAAATATGTTATAAAAACATAAAATTATATAATATGTTTTTTAAAAAAAAAAAAAAAAAAAAAGTATAAAAACACTATAAATGGACTTCGTGGACCGGTGTACCATAGCTCGGGTATCTGGGAGCTAGGCGGGTCGAATTGGCGGGTCCTAAGTCGGAGAGCGTATTTCGTGTGCGTAAAACCCTTGAGAAAGTTACACTTTAATTTCATGGCGTGTATTCTATCGATTATCTTATCGTATGCGATGACCGCCGGTGGTCACGCATGGTTTTTCATCTTGGTTATGACTACACGCTTGAGCATGGGCTAGTCTCGCGACGGCGACCGTGTAGATAGGAGTAGAATGTATCTACAACTGTCTCGAGGGATTAAGGGTACTCTTAGCACTAAAAAGCTTGGAAAGGAGTACGCCCTGCTTCGAGTTGAGGTGTAGATCATTGTAAGCTCGTTATTAAGCACTGGTTTGTCTTTGAGAACTCCGTTTTGTTATCATATGACCGGCGGGTCATGGTTTTATCGTGATTAAACGAGTGATGATTTATTTACCATTGAATTTACTTTCGAGCCATTTAGTTAATTATTTGTTGGATTTTGGATGGTTTACATTTCCAGCTAATATGTGATGTGATGTGATGTTGTGAAGGTTGTTTATCGCCACCATGGGAATATGATTCCTGTTGTCGTGGTCATATGCATGTCTCGCAGTTATCGATGTTTTCATGATTATTTGTGTAGACTTCTCTTGGGAATTTACTCACCGGGCTCGTTGCTTTGTATGTGTTGGGCAACCGAGCGCGAGATATCGGTACGAGCAAGAGCAAGGGAAAAGAGGTACTAGGCGACTATCTCTCGAGGCCGTTCTTTGCGACGGCTCGTGTTTTGACTACCTAGTATGTATGTATATATTTATTTTGGGTTGGGTTTTGGGAACTTTAGAACTTTATCACATGTATATGGATTACTTGTTTACTTCGTCTCAGTTATATACATGGTGTTTATTCCGGGTTTTCCACTGCTTAGGCTTAATAAATTTTCATAAAATACAAATTAAATGCTTCCGCTAATGATGTTATTGTAATTATCAACTCACCTGCTAGAGGTGTAAGACAACTTAATATAGTAGGATTAGTTACACGGAGCGTCACTTTACAGAGCTGCGGTCGCGGCAGCAGTGATGATGACGTGTCCGGTGACGTGAAAGGCGCTGCTAGGCTTGCGGGCGGAGGGCGTGGGTCACGGGGCGGCCTCGGGAAATTGGGGCCGCCACAATCATGGTGTGAAAGGGGTAGGTATGTTATATAATGGACATCAATTTTCTAACTCACAATCTTTTATACAACAAGTCAAGGTTTGTGATTTTCGTGGGGACTACTTTCATCGCACATGTGCATGTCCTTACCATCCGAGGTATGAAAATCATCGCGGTTCTAGTTTTGCATCGCCACAACCTGACTTCTATATGTCTAAGCCAAGTCCACATATTCCTCAATAAGAATGAAGAATCATTGCAGACATTGAGAAATATATGATCTCCGACTTGCTTTCTTAAGGCATTAATGTACGTCCCTTTGAATATTGGAGTCATTCATCACCACAACCTGACATATATAGTTCCATGCGGAATTGACCTTCAAGGGATATAATAAGGTTTTGTTTGGAGGCTGTGCAATATATGAACCTCACCGAGCAAGAATTGGACCAATGGATTGAACAAAAGGATCAAGAAGTTGAAGAAAGAAAGTCAAATCTCTAGAAGATATCAACTAAGACTGTGTGTGCAATTCCATTAAAGAGTGTTGAGGTGAATGAGGTTACATAGGTTGAGGACTGTTGGAGTAAAACAATGGAAGAACTTGAAGTCTCTCCAAGTGAGCCAGACATTATCATTGCACAGAATAAAGAGGATGAAGCAGAGAAAGAAATTGAAGTCATTTATGAACGGCCAAAGAAACCGCAAAAAGAGATCAAAGAAGATCGACCTTTGGTGTTGGTGAAACCACCCACCTTCTCATGCATATTTATTGAACTTTATGCGAGGGTGGAGGTAAAGGAGCGTTCGCAGATTTTCTACACTGCTGACACCTTTATGTTGGATGATCATGATGCAACAGAATCGTTTGTGTTAGAGATCCTAAATGAGCTCCCAATTATGAAGGAGGGCATGTTTGTTTCATTGCCCAAAGTTGTAGATGCACCATTTGTTGTTGACATCTCAAAAGGAGAGGGAATCACGTAATAATTCACGCTAAGTCTAGCCAAAAACTTAAAAGAAAAACACTTGTTGGGAGGCAGCTTTATTTTCTATTTTTTGCATTTAGTTTAGTTTAGTTTTGGGTTATTTTAGTTTTAATAAAATCCTAACTTCCGTTTCTTGGACTTTTTCAGGCGCTTTAGTTGATACAAGAACACCGGTGGCATTGGAGCACACCCAGAGTTTCATCTGGTTTGACTTTGGATTATTTCTTAGCATAATTTGAGCATTTTTAGGTAGTTGATTGATTATTAGGATTTAAGTGTTTTGAGACTAATTGGTTGGAGTTTTTAAAAATCCAACTTAAGTCGTCGCATTAGTGGCAGGTCTTTAAGTAGACGCAAAACCCAAAACCCCATTCTAACATCTTGTTGATTTCACCCTTAGTTGAAAGACTTCGGGCTCACAAGATTTGGTGGGAATCATTTAAGTTAACTCCTATGCTTATTAGCTGTTGCTCTTGTTATGATAATTTTTTATATTGTTTCCTTGGTCACCTGACACGAGAGTTTTTGTTTATTTAGTAATTTTTTCAGGTTTTTATTAAAAAAAAGAAAAACAAATATTCGCATGAGTTTGTATCATCTTCTTATCAGCTGTTTATCCATATTCTTTTTCACCACTCTTCTTTCTTTTTGTTGTGTGGATTCCTTTATTTTGAACCTTGAGGACAAGGTTTGACATAAGTTTAGGGGTACTTTAGGGTTTATGGATTTTGCTAGTATGTTGGATTTGTGAAAGACCGTGGGTGAGATCGTTTAAAATTTTCAATTTTATGCAGTTATATGTAGTTGAAGGATGATAATGGTGGTGTTTTAAACCTATTCTCTCATCATGTTTCTATCTCTCATTTCGTTAGGAATCGATACACTTTCATGCATGTATTTAGATTGTTTATTACTTGTTAGTTGACATACTTTATTTTTATCTATGTTTGTGTCTTGTATTAGAACTTACATAGTGTCATATGTCGCATTTAGAGTTGTCCGAAACATTGTTGAGTGCTTTTAGTTGTAGATGAGTTATTTTAAGCCACTTTTGAAACTTGAACTTCTTTGAATATTAGGAGATACACTAAATCTAGAGCATTTCCCAACATAGTTGATGTAACGGCCCAATTTTGATTAAGCCGTTATTATGACATGTTTGCAGACATTGATGCCAGCTCAGCACCCCGTAGACCACGCAGCTAGGCCAGGGCACGCCTGAAGTAGGTAATAGACCAATTTGTGTGCTTGTTTTGTATTATTTGCGATGTTTATATTCAATTATGTTAGATTACATCGTAATGTGTGTATTTATATTGTTATTGACCATGCGAGATAGTGTGAAGGGTATTCACCTCGAATAACGTGTATACGTAGGTACCAGGATGCCGAATGATGGTACACTAAGTTGGGGAATAGTGCACACATGATAAAATGAATAAAATGCATTTAATAATTAATATTAAGCATTGTTAAGTCATTAGTGGCGTGAGAGTACGCGAGTGACACGCGTTGCAGTGCAGAGATGAGTACGAGAATGTCCGAGGATCGATTGGTTTTGTTAAGCAATGGATGAGAACAAGGGCAAGTCACCCACTTAAGTCACATTTCGATGACTTATTGACCTCAATCTGGAGCACAAAATTAGCCTAGTGATCCACACTCCACACTTGATGAAAGATGGACTATAAATAGTTCATTTTTCCTTCCCCACCACATTTTCTCTCTCATCTCTCTTTAAGCTCAAAATTTGAGTTGTGAAGCATCAAAAGTGAGATTCCCGCTTTACTGGTCAATATCTACATGTCAGGTGTAATTTTTTGCGTTTTAACGAGAGTTTCGGGGATGGGATTAGAGCACACAAATTTGGGGAAGTGTTGTTGTGTTTTTAGGGATGATTTTTTTAGCAACAAACATGAATTGGTTGGATTTATGGTGGTTTTGAGGAACTTCGACTATCGATCGCATTTTTATCTATAATTGTTAGGGATTTCATCTCAAACACGTTTCGTTGAGGTTGTGGTTTATTATGGTTGGTTTGAAAATCCATGAGTGGTTGGGATGAGTTTGGACTGCGGCGACGAGCTGAGGTACCGAAAACCCAAAGTGGTGCATTTTTGGCTTGGACTCCACCAGGAAAGTCGTGGATAGTAAATCTCCACGACGTCCAAACCAAATACACAACGCCAATAGGATGTTATGGGTCAAGCCACGGGTACCGACCCACGGCGGCGCCCATCATGGTGCAAAGGTGTCACGGCTCGAATTGCTAACTTTTGATTAATTCCTTAATCAGGATCACCGACCCATGACGTGGGACCCGCGTGAGGTGTGAACACCAATCGAGGCATGTAGTCGAGTATATTTTATATTTGTTGTGATGTATGCCAAGTGTTATGTACATGTGTAGACTAATTAAGTTGGTTCTTGCAATGATAGGCGACGAAACGCAAGCGGGGACACGCCTCGAGTTGCGTGCGAGCTGGGAAACTGGGTAGCTAGGTTTGTGGTAAGTCTAAACTTAGTCTAATGTGGTTCAATTAAATTATTCCATAACATAAGGTATTTAATTAATGCACATCAAATAAGATGTCCTATAGTTGAACAAAAAAATTGAAAAGACATGTATATGCCTAGAGATATGTATTAGCACACACTCCCACTCAAATGTATCAAACTTGGAGTCATGTTGGCTGATTTAGTGGAGTTTTAGGAGCAAATTGGGACCATGATATATCCTAGAGGAATGTGTGCACATCAAGATGAAACACCAAAACTATAAATACCCAACTTAGCTTATTTTTCATTCTTGCATGTTCTTCAACAAACACCAGTGTTGTACACACTTGTAAATTGTTGGAAATTGAGACTCAAAGGGAGGAATTTCATCATTCAAGGGGACCAAGTGTTTAAGTCATCAAGCTAAAACCTCGGTATTGAATCTACCTCACTTGCATACATGCATACTCAAGGATTTTATTAACATCAAAGGGCTTTTGCCTAAAATCAATTATGAGTGTGTTCATTTATTGTTTTGAATCAAAATGGAGTCTTGAATTTGGTGGCCAAACTTGCATTTTTGTTTTTGACAAGTCTTGCCATTTTTTGGGATTTTTCTTATGAAACTGTCTTATGAAACTGTTTTTGTGATTTTTGAACTTGAAAACAAGGTTGTTTGTAAATTCTAATGGTATTTTTGAAATCCTTGTCGAACTTCACTTGGGATAGCACAAGTGGTTTGAATTTCCAGTAACGTTTTTTTATCAAAGTTTGGAGTTTTTGAAAATATTTGTGTTCTTCCACTTTTGTCATTGAATGCATGTTATAATCGAAGTGCTTGTTTTTTTTTTGTGAATGTTGGGAGAATGTACTGGACCTTGGTGGAGGAGAACAAGGTCCAGGGGCGATGGAGAAGATGAATCCTGAGTGGGGAAACTCAGAAAATCGTTGCAAATTTTCTAGGTTTCTGCAGTCAACGTGTTGGGCAATCCAGCCAGCGCGTTAGGGAAAATCCCCCAGTGCGCTAGGCACCCTTGACAACAAGAAATTTTCCTATTGTCCTGTATTTTTTCGCAAGACCTAACTAACCTAACCACTGGCCTAAATCCACATTAACCCATCCTAATACACATATAATCACCCCAGGGACATATGGAAGTGTGTCGAAAGTACGGGTACACGAGTTTAGGCGTCAGGAGGCCAGAATTAGCTAGGAATTGTTTGAGTGTAAGTAACCTCACTTGAACTATTTACTTTCATTTCAATTCAAGTTTACTGTTGTTGAACAGTCTTTAGGATTGTAAACGGATGCTTTGAAATCTGGATATCATGATTTATTTCTACTCTCTCTTGTTGAGCTTTGTCATCATGATATTACCTTGTGTTTAAATCTACTTGAACTCTTTCATTGCCTTACGTTTATTTTCGTTTAGTATTAAAGAATGTGATAAATAGCATGCTATTAGGACTAGATGATATTGAGTTATGAACTTGTATTCTTGTTTTGTTGTGCTTTTTATCATTTCTATTCTTGAATTCTTTTATCGAGTCTTTTATTGGCTTTAAAGTAGTGTTTAGAATCTAGGGTCCATTGCACAATATAGAGTAGGCGGCTCATAGGGTCACTGGACCTCGGGGATGTCGGCCCTCTCCACTATACTCACGCGACTCACGGCATAATGAACTAGGGTGTTCGGCGAGATTTGTGATAGATGATTTATACGAGTAAAGCACAGCTTCACTATTTGAGATTATTAAAAAATGATAATATGTAGAGCACAGCTCCATATAAATAGTGGAAAGGCTAAGTGATAGTTCTCACCGCCGACTGGACCTAGATCAGACTTCTTAACCTGTGTTAGTTTCATTTGTACTTACGGTATTTTATATCATGTTTACTTAGAACATTCTTTGGCTACCATTATGCTTTTAAAGGTCGTTTATTTATTTTGGAAATGTGAGTAAATAAGTCATTTGGGAATTATTGTTATGATTTTGTACTCACCGTCCTTTTTATGACGGTGGGTGCAGATCCGTTAAGCAGCAGACCCAGCAAGGAGAAGATTGGTGACTACTTCTGAGCTTGGGGTGCGTGCTACTATCTGACTGTAGGTTTTTGATACTTTGTATATTTTACTTATTATGTCTTTCATGCTGTTGGGATGTATATATTGGGACGAGCATTAGTTTCCTGACTTTTGACTATCGCACTGTTTATATGTTTTGCCACATAGTTTATATATATTGTGATTGTTATTCATGGTTTCCAAACTTAGGATTATTAAATTGTTTTCAATTGAAATGTTAAGACTTCCGCTCGAAATCATGTTAAGACTTATGCTAACAAATTAACTATTAAATACTGTAAACAACTCTAAGTTATTGAAATTGATAAGGTTAGTGTATTATTTATCCTGAATGCAATTAAGTTGGCAATTAGGTTAAAAAGGCTAACTAATACGTAGTTAAGTCCTATGGACCAAATTATGGCTTAATTATGGGATTAGGCCAGACGATGCCCTAGATTAGGACAGGGGTCATCACAGTTGGTATCAGAGCCAACGTTCTTGATAAGTAATACGCAAAATTAAATAAGACACAAATCTTAGAAGTTGAAACTAGATGATCCTTGCTTAGAGACTATTTTGTTGGGAATCGAGTGAAAGTGAGTTGGGGGTAGTTATATATAACTGTTAATTTCATAATGTATATATACGAGATATTTTATGTAGTAGCTGATATGAGTTTGCTGTCAATGTGTAAACACCGATAATGGACGCACGCGAGACCAATGACGCGGGTGTCGGCAGAAGCCAGACTCCTGCACTATCGGAGGATCTTCAGAGGCTGGTTGATCATGTCTCACCTACACCTACACTGACTTTATTGCATTACATTAATGACTACCAGATTTGCTCAAGGGCAGCAATTTACCGACTTCATTACATTGATGATTGTCAGATTCGCTCCACCTACACCGACAACAGCTTCCGACACTACCGCTAATACCACCACACAGTTGGAGCCCGAGCCTCCCACTACTGCATTAGTGGCTCCAGTGATACCGACACTTCCTGTCGTGGTCGTTTTAACAACAGAGGTTGTAGAGCGATGTTGACTCCCACACCTACACCTTCTGGCTCAACAGTAGGGATCCAACTAGTGAAGGATCTCCTCAGACTACAACCGGTCTACTTCGCAGGGTTAGAGACTTCGAGAAGATAGAGGGATGGATATTGTCGCAAGAGAAGCTACATCGAATTTTGGGGATTGAGGATCAACTATGCTTAGACATGTCATCATATACACTTCAGACATCTGATAGCGTACCATGATAGTGACTGACAGGGATTTTGAGTCATAGAAGGCCTTCAAGGACAAATTTTATCAGTAGTACTTCCCACCTGCAGTGATGATGAGACTGAGGAGGGAGTTCATGAGTTTGAGGCAGGAGACAAATGTGACAATTATGCAGTATCGGGAAAGATATAGGTATATAAGACAGTTTTTCAGGGATTTAGTTTGGCACGAAAGGGATGACGTGTACCACTTTAGAGTTGGACTGAGGGTTGACATTGGTTACCTCGTGGTCAGCACAGGCGCCAGTTCACACAGCGAGATATATGAGTGCGCCCTTTCACACAAGACCTATTACCTATATAAGGTTGCTGACAGGACTGCTTCGAGTTAGACTTTGTCCTTTGAGAAGTTAGCAGAGTATGAAAGGAGGCGACAGGGTTAGAGGAGATGGAACAGAGGTTTCCAAGAGTTAGGGGCATCTGTACTGCAGACATCAGCCCCACCCTACACTTCATATTACACCTCAACGTAGAGTTCAGGTGGTACGAGCTCCTTGTCACCACCACCAGTTAAGCCAGCGCTGCCAGTACCAGTGATATATCTGGACATCTGACACCGCCAGAACCACGACAACATCAGTAGGGTGGTCGAGACCGAGGAAAAGGCAAAGGCCGAGAGGGACCACGTCAGGGACAAAGACCAATACAAGTTCAGGGACAGCAGTAGATGGGGCAGCGTACTCAGGTGACATGTAATAAATGTGGATAGGTCGGACATATAGTGAGGAAGTGCCCATAACCAGCCATCATGTACCTACAACAAGCCCGAGAGGGAGCCCATATGGTGGCTCAGCAAGACGCCAATGCCACACGAGGACTCATTGAGGGTACGGTTTCCATTTTTGGTAAAGACTCCTATGTTTTATTTGATTTCGGTTCTACTATATCATTTATTGCGGGTTGCATGATAAGCATATTAGGATTGACACCGGTTAGCCTTAGGGTTCATTTGATTTTGAGTACAGCGGCCGGGGATAGGGTTTATCCTAATAACCTCGTAGAGGGATGTCTGGTAGAGATAGGCGGGGTAGAGTTACCTGCAGATTTTAGAGTACTCGAGGTATTGGAGTTCGACGCGTTATTAGGGATGGATTGGCTAGCTTCATACCATGCACATATCGACTGCTACCGTAAGGCAGTGATATTCGAGATCCCAGGGCATCCGACGTTCATTCATAGGGGTAGTACACCGAGAGCTGGTACCACAAATGGTCGACTAGCGTCTAGTGGAGAGATGGAGACCTTAGTAGCCTTATACATCGTAGCAGAGAGCCAAGGACCACGACTTGAGGACATACCGATTACTAGAGAGTTTCTCGACATAATCCTAGAGGATTTTCCTAGACTGTCGCCACTACAAGAGGTAGACTTCATCATCGAGTTAGTATCGGGCACCAGACCGATCGTGATACTACCTTATAGCGTAGCCCCGAAGGAGTTAAAGGAGTTAAGGGCTCAACTTAAAGATTTGGGGGAGAAGGGATTCATCACACCTTCTATGTCGTCGTGGGGAGCGCCAGTACTCTTTGTGAAGAAAAAGAATGGTAGTCTATGACTGTGCATCAACTACAGGCAACTAAACAGGGTCACCGACAGGAAAAAGTACCCACTATCGAGGATTGACAATCTATTTGAGCAGCTGAAAGGAGCACAATTCTTCTCCAAGATAGACCTGAGATCAGGGTATCATCAACTAAAGATCAGGGATGAGGATAGGTCCAAGATAGCGTTTAACAATAGGTATGGACACTACCAGTTTATGGTCATGCCGTTTAGGCTGACCAACGCCCTTGTTGTGTTTATGGACCTTATGCACCGAGTATTTAAGTTGTTTCTTGACCGATTTATGATAGTCTTCATTGGCGATATTCTGATCTATTTGAGGATATGCGAGGATCACGAGCAGTACCTCAGGGAGACGTTTTAGACTTTAATGGAGCACTAATTATACGCCAAGTCCAATAAGTGTCAATTTTGGTTGGCAGAGGTCAAGTTTCTAGGTCAAGTTGTTGTGGCAGTAGGGATTGTAGTAGTGCCGGCCAAGATTCAAGCGATTATGAATTGGTCAGCATTGACGTCATTGATAGAGATCAGGAGTTTTCTGGGTTTAGCAGGTTATTACTGTAGGTTCATGAAGGATATCTAGAATATCGCTTCATCAATGACCAAGCTAATACAGAAAGATGTCGCATTTGAGTGGTCTAAGGAATGCGAGAGTGCATTTGAGCAATTGAAGAGGTTATTGACGACTGCACCAGTATTGATACTGCCAGAGGTTGGACAGGGATTCCTAGTATACACCGATGCTTCTCATATGGGTCTTGGCCATGTATTGATGCAGGGCAGAGGAGTTATTGCTTACACTTCAAGAAAACTAAATATACATGAGAAGAACTACCCAACACATAATCTAAAGTTAACAGCGGTCGTATTTGCATGAAGGTATGGAGACACCATCTCTATGGAGAGAGATTCACATTCTTCACTAACCACAAGAGTCTGAAGTGTCTCTTCATACAAAAGGAATTGAATATGAGACAACGCAAGTGGTTAGAGTTTTAAAGGACTACAACTTTTCCTTGGAGTACCACCTAAGAAAAAAATCGTAGTCATCGACGCACTAAGTAGGAGACTGACTAGAGATGTTGAGGTTATCAATTGTTACATGGGGAATGAGTACAGATTACTTAAGGCAGCGACGACAACGACTCAATCAGATGTTCCTACCGACACACGAGTCATGATTTGCGCACAGATAAGAGTACATGCCATGTCTACATAGAGAGTGTTAGAGGGTCAGAGGACTAACGGGTCGTACCATCGATTCAGCGAGTTGGCACATAGTTCAGATTGTGTGGACTAGATAGAGACGTCGAATTAGTGTTCGAGGTACAAAGGAAGATTGTGGATACCCGAGGCACCGAAGCTGAGAGATAAGATTTTTTAGGATTTGCACCGTTCCCATGTCACCGTTCATCCAGCCAGAACTAAGATGTACCACGACATGTAGCGACACTTTTGGTGGCCTGGGATGAAGGTGGACGTATCTGACTACATCAGGAACTGTGGGATTTGCCAGCAAGTGAAGTTTGAGCATTGTAAACCTAGAGGAATGTTACAGCCACTTCCCATTCCACAATGGAAGTGAGAAGACATCTCCATGGATTTCGTTAAAGGTTTTTTGAGGACTGCCAGGAAGCACAATTCGATATGGGTTATAGTTGACCGATTAACAAAGTCTGCTCACTTTCTATCGGTTGCTTCTCACTATTCGTTTGATCAGTTGAGTCTATTGTTCGAGAGAGAGATCATCAGGCTGCATGGATTATCATTAATGATTACGTCAGATAGAGATGCTACCTGTACGTCCCAGATATGGCAGAATATGCAGGAGTAGTATGGTACGCGCCTTTAGTTCAGTACAACATTTCACCCTTAGACTTACGGACAGACTGAGATACTGATTCAAGTCCTCGAAGACATGTTGCGGGCTTGTGTGTTAGAGTTTCACAGATAATGGGAGGAGTACCTGTTGTTGTGTGAGTTTGCATACAACAGTTATCAGACCAACATTGAGTGCAAGAAAATAATAGTAATCCCCAATGACATATTTATTTCGCATTTCCAAATATAATCGACTGGTATTTAAAAGCATATAAAAATGAAACACTAAAAGATTAACCATATGTAGGTAAATACCATAGTTAAATAAATAATATTGACACTCAACTAAGTAGTAGTGATCTAGGTCCAGTCGGTAATGAGTCGCGTCACACCAACTCAATAGTCATAACCTAATGTATCTCAAACAGCTAAACATCGCATATAGCCAAGTATTGCATACAGCCAAGTATCGTACACAGCCAAACATTGCACAAAACAAGTATCGCACACAGCCAAGTAACATGTACCGACATCCCTAGGGTCTTTAACCCCATAAGTCGCACACACCCCGATCGAGTAACGGACCTAGATACCAACCACTACTTTATTTATTCAAAAATGACTCGGTATAGAATGGTCAAGGCATAGGGACAGGCTAATAGACTAATCAAGTCAAGTACAAAGTCCATAGTCTCATTCATAAACCCTCTAATCCTAATAGCATGCTATTTAAAGCTCATTTACCATTAAAAAATCAAATGAAGACATAGAGCACACGAAAGGAATCAATGAAAGCATCAACAAGAAAATATCATGATAAACAAGTTCAAAGAGTAAAGATTATCAACAAATATCATGATATTAGATTACAAAGGCACTATATAGTCACAAATACTGTCAATCAATCAGTAATAAAAGGAAATGAAATGCAATTAAAAGTATCATCAGGTATACTCACCTTTCACGCAGTATTCCTAGTCCAATAGGCCTCTCGTCACCCAAACACTCGCACCAGGAATCAAGTATATCTTCCAAAGTTTTTTGGTGTCAAGCTAGGTTATATTAGATATATTTAGTCTTTAAATTAAGAGTTAAGACTATTCGACACCTAAACGATCCAAAACAGTTATACAAATGACCATTGTATAACAAGCCTTTTCTTTTGACCCATTTTTGAAAAATCATATGCCTTAATTTTGAAAAAATAATGTTTCTAGGTTGTTCCTCTCTATGTTAACTTTTTAGCGATATATGGAACATCAAAATCTGAGTTAAAATGAGAAAGTTATGGAGTAAGTAGTGTTTGCTAGAATTTCAGCAGGATTACAGAAATCTTGTTGTTCAAGTACCCAGCGCGTTGGGTGCAGAAACTCATGATTTTCTGAGTTTTTGCAACCCAAAAATGGCCAAATTTTGCTCTTTAGATCCCTGTTCTCCGCCACCAGGGATCCCACTTCCTACACAACACACATACACCAGGCACTTCAATTTCCAAACGTGCATTCATCAAAACATCAAATAAACAAGGATTAAAGGCATGATTTTCAAAGTTTTTTTATAAAGAACAACAAGAACATAACTCAAAACTGGAAATTAAATCCAACTAAAAGTCCACTGATTTTCGAAAGATTGGACAATGTCCTAAGTGATTTTCCACAAGGATTTCAAATATGAACTTAGATTTCAAAAATAAACTCATTTTCTTGCTCGAAATTCATCAAAACCGAAATTACAAGAAAAACCACATTTTTGGCTACAACTTATAAAATTCGAAAATGAACTTGATAAATGAAAATCAAAGCTTGTACATGCATATAAACAATCATAGAATACTTTGAAATCGTCACAACCAAAAAGCCCTATGATTTGAACTCAAGAACATTACAAATTGAATGCTTGTGATGGGAATGCATGAAAATGAATAAAATCTTACCCAAAATTGTAGCTATTGAATGGTGTTTTGATCCTCCAATTCTTGGTGCTAAAAACCCTCTATTAGATCCTAAATTTCCAACCAATAAGGGTTTCTCCAGCTCTGGATTTTCAGTTTATAAAACCATGCAATGAAATGCAAAGTTTGAAAAGAAAATGGTATATATAGTGTGGTTTTGATCTAAGTGTGCACTCCCATGATCCAATGTTGATCCAAGGGCTCCAATTGACTCCTACACCCACTAATTTTTCAGCCATGTGACACACATGCATAACACAACAATATGGTAACACAACAATATGGGAGTGTGTGCTAGTGTGTATCCCGAGGTAAGTCCAAGTGTTCTAGATTTTTAAACCAAACTATAGGAATTTGATTTGATTCACATTAATAATTATAACCATAGGCTTATAAATAAATTCCTTAAGTCATAATAATATTCTATAAATTCATATTAATATTAGACAATACTCACCAAAGTAACAATTACCCAGTTCCACGAGTCGCACGCAACTTGAGGCGTGTCCCCGCTCTCTTCTCGACGCCTACACTGTACAAACCGACTTAGTAGGTCTACACATTACATTACACTAGGCATATAACTGTGGCGGCCCCAATTTTCCGGGGTCGCCCCGTGCTAACAGTTACTTCTCCAGCTCATGCACCAGAAATAACTGTCACGTCATATCTCTATCCATCATCTAAGAATCTTCAAATTAGAGTTATTTATCCATAAGCAACAGCGGAAGTCTTGTCTTAATAAAAGAAACATTATATAAAGTTATTCAATTCAATCTATAGTGGAAAACCCGGCTATACTTGCATATAGGCGATCAACTATACCAAGAGATATATACAAGTATAGAAATGGTTGTAGTCTCTCATCCCAAAGTAATACAAATATCAACATAATACACTAGCAACATACGTACTAGCGAGGCTTCGGCTTAGGCAAGACAGATATAATCGCCAAAGATCTTCTTACCCCGCGATATCGGTATCTCGCACTCGCTTATCACAAAAACCGAGATAACGAGTCCAAGTAAGTAAAATCCCAAGGAAAACCACCAGGCATTTCAATTTATGAACATAAATGGAAACCAATAAACAGTGTTAAATAATCATGCAATAATCAAGGAAATAACGCAGGCAACTGCTCAAAAGGAAATGCATGAATACCAACACCAAGAAAACAACTGGGTGTGCAATAAATACCGCTAGTGAAGCTAGGATCAGTGGCCCAGTCATACCCTACTCCAAAGACCCCGCTAACTGTATCCTAGTCACCAAATACATTTGAGAAGAAGAAACCCCACACACCCGAAAAAATCGTCGGAACGCTACCGTTCCCATCATAATCGGATTTAGATTGACAAATAAATAAAGCTCAATGAATAGAATAAGAAAATGCAATAGTGGTGTTCAATTGGGTTTTACATACCTCAATCCGCGCTCACAATCCCAAAAATACCCCCGGTCTGATCATCCACTAATTCCCCGACTTAATTTTTACTGTCTCGAGCTTCCTGGGTTTCATTTGTGAAGATTAATGGTCAATTAATGGGTTTATGATGTTATTTAGGCTTATTTCTTCATTTTCCCAATTTTTAAGTTCCAGAGGACAATTAGCGCGCTAATGGGATCAATTAGCGCGCTAATTGATCTTTATCACTCTTCATTCAAATGTGATTAGCGCGCTAATTTCTCCAATTAGCGCGCTAATTGCTCGCTGTCCATAAATTTCCAAATTTAAATTTTTGACTTCAAACCACTCACAAACTCATAAATTCAATTTCCATCTTTCCATAACTCCTCAATCACCTCAATTACACCCTTTAAACATGAATTACCATAATCAAACACCAAAATCCACAAATCATGGAAATCACGTTTTCAAACCCACTTTTAGAAAATCCTCAAATTCCTCTCAAACTTGCTCAATTACACAATCCATGCTATAACCAACTCATAAATACTAAATCCCAACAAAATACAGTGTTTAATACCTCCAAATCCGAATTTCCTCAAATTTCAAATCAACACCAATATTTCACAAACAACCCAAGTTTTTAATAAATCCATACCTTGATCTTGTTGTTGTTGGCCTTGATTCACTCTCCAAACTCCAACAAATCTTCTCCTATCTCCCCTTCTCACCGATTCTCTCCTCTTCTCTCTCAATTTTCCTTCTCCTTCATTGTTTGATCGGTCAAACATGTATATATATAGTTGATATTGATCAAGTGTATACACCCATCTCGAGGCAAATCTGATGATCACTGTTCACCCTGTGTCACTCCAACTCACTAACACTTTATCTTGACACTTTGGTGACCCTATTGTGCATCTCGAGAAACATCCAAAGGGTCCCGATTAATCCAAATTCAACTATAGGATTTTATTGACATCAATTGATTTAGCTTATAATAATTACCAAATCAACTTAATAAATTCCCAAAATTTATAAATATGGTCATACTAGTCTCCCGACCACTCGACACTCAGTGCCCCGCGTCCGGCACGCACCCCGAGGTGGTCCCACCCTTAGTGTTCCAAAATAAGTATATAACTTAACCCAAAGTTATATTTACATTTCATTATACTAACCCCTAAATTAGGGTCATATTATATTATTTGACTCATCAAACCCCAACACCCAGTTTTACAACTTCGAAAACCCCGCGTTGGCCTGATCTCACACCACGAAACCCCGGCGCTCAACCTCGCCCGACATCAACTTATACACATGTGATGTTTATATAAATAATAATAACTTCTCATCACAATAATAAACAAACAACATGCACAAATAATATAATACAAGCCTGGGTACTCATTTTCAAGTTAACCCAGCTATCCACGTAACGCCCAAATTACCCGTTAATCCTCGTGATTAACACAAATCCTGATTTAATAAATTTGGGCCGTTACAATAACCAATATAAAAATACAATAAACCTCGGCCACGTGCCTTCGTCATTATGCATATCTCACACGCGTCCCACGTCATGGGTTGGTGAGTCTGATTACGGCCAAAATCTAGGATTAAAAATTTAGGCTGTGACAAAATCAACCACTTGAAACCATAGCAACACCATAATTGCTAGTGTGCTCAACTCACACCCCCGGAAACCTCGTCAAAACCCGAGAAATTATGCCCGAAACGTAGTGAAAGAGATGGAGATCGAAAATCTAACCTTTTTAATTGAATACCACTTCATCTAGCACCTCCAAGTGAGCTCCAAACTTCACAAAACCCTAGCCAACTGACAAATTTTTGTCCAAGCTTAAAAAGGAGAGAGAAGGTGGTAAGGAGTGATTTTTCTTGACTTTTTATGTAACGACCCCAAAACTGACTTGTGTTACACGAGTCAGGATTATGACCCAGCTACGTGAATACTGGACGGTATTTCAAACTTCGAGAGTCGACATCAAGGTAATTTTATGATTCTTTGATTGTGTGTATTAGTATTTTAGTATTTTACGGGTCTCGAGCCGTTCAGGTGATTTTTAGTTGAGTGAGGTTTCGCCTAGTTAAACGGACCCTAAACCCTAAACCCTAAATACAATAAAGAATACAAATAAATGAATTTTTCAATAATTTAATCAATTAGTTGACGAAACGTGGTGAGAAAATGGACACGGCGAGCCAATTGACGAAGAAATACGGACTGAGGAATGCAAGATCTACGTAGAAGTTGGATAATTACACAATATACGGACTATGAGATTGGAATTATTAAAGTAACATATCCCAAAGAAAAGGAACCATCAGATCGGCCTCGAGATGCGTGTATGTTTTGAGATGCAAACAAGGGGTAAAAGACCCATAAGGGCACCTATTTTTAAAATTTGTAAAAGAAAGTTTAAGGGCAAATGGGTCATTTCGCCTTTGTTACATATATATAAAACAAGTAAAAACCCTAAACACCACTATTCATCTTCTTCTCCCACCAGCCGACACTGTTCACGCACACCTCCCTCCCGTCGCTGCCATCACCCCCACCGGCTAACTCCGACGAAGGCAGAGAGACTGGAGAACCGTCGTCGACGAGGTGAGTTCTCTATCTCCCCTCTTAGTTTCTCTCTATCTCTCTCGGTTCTTTTTCTCACTCTCACCTCCGACAATCACCGCCTCTGCCAGACGAGCCACCACCCCCCCTCGACGGCGTTGGAAAAACGGACACTCGACGGAGACGGCTCGGCCACCGGAGTAAGTGTGCATATCTCTTTCTATCTGTTTTCTCTCTCTTGACTGTCTCTCTCTCTTCCTTCACAGTTGCTCTCTGTCCTCGCTGTCGTCACGTCTGACCGTTGCTCAGGTGGGTTTCGATGATCGGGGATGGTCTCTGGTGGTACACCGGTGTCCCCACATCCCCGGAGAAGCCTCCCCCTCGCGATATGAGTGGAATTGCAGTGGTTATGCTTCGATTTGTCAATGTGTCACTGTTTTGAGTTCCGCCAAAAATGCCTGAGCAGGCGGTGCTGTTGGTCAGACCACCCCATATGGAGGTTATTGGGGACCCCACCAAGCTCTTGATTTGGTCTCGCAACCACTAGTGTGGCTGAACCAGTGTATTGTTATGTTTTATCGTGTCTTTTTTATGTTCATTCTCTCGTTGGAAACCGCTAGAACGGGCGGCACTGCTGGACGGAATGTCGAGTCTGGGAGGCAGTCGAGGACCTTGCCCCACTTCGTTGGTGTCTCCCAGTTTTCCAACAAGTCGGACCAGTGGTGACAAGGGTATTTGTTATAATTTTCAAGTTTGATATTGATTTCGATTACTTTTATTAGTGTGTGTGAGTATGTGCATCTTAAACTCCAATTAGGAGGGGTGTTTTCCAGCTAATCCATGCTGAGGAAACCCTCCTAACGTTGGACAGTACCCATGAGGTTTCGACCTTGAATGAGATATGGTGGCAAGTTGTGGTATGGATAAACTTATGTTTGGTTATCATTTCATGTGATTTTAACGTCGAAATCGTAATAGGATGAAAGGTTGTTATACGATTTGGCTGAGGAGTTTTTCGACAACCCAATGCTGTGATGACTCCTCCCCAATGTCGAATAGCATCAATATGGTACTAGCATAGTTCATGGTCTTGATGGTGGTTGTCGTTGAGTCTACTTGTAGGTTTTGGTTTTTGTTAAAATACATGAACTTGGCGTCTTAGTGGTAAAGGGTCTTGTGTGTTGATGAACACACTATGTGTGTGAGACACTTTAATACATGATTCATGATTTCAATAGCAAGTGGATGTTGGACACGAGTGGTTATCTTCGGATGTTTTAGTGTCATTTCCATATATGTTGATATTACGTTCTTTTAAAAATAGTGTTTAAAGTTTGACGAATGGTCATGACGTCGTGAACACGCCGCCAGCTCTCGAAGTTATGGCGTGACTCATATATGACTGAGCCGAGCCTAAGACTTGTAATTAGGCTTACATAGGTGTGGTTATAACACCCAAGAGAGTCATTGTTTTTCGTTATGTTTTTGGTTTGATTTACCAATTGAATTGTCGAGGTTTTCGAGTCATTCAAAACGATAGGAAAACGTGAAGGGTATCGACCTAGGATTAGTTAATGCCTCGACCCATTTAATTAGAGTTTCTAACTTGTCAGGTAACGGGAAACTCGAGGATATGTGCTAGGAAATGTGAGAGTGTTGTTACGCAGGTCGCGATAGTTCAGGTAAGTACACTTGCCTTAAAAGCTTGTATATGATTTGTAAGCCAGTAAGAAAATGTCATGTGATTCATTATCATTTATTCAATCTTGTTATGCTCTATTATTGGTATTCCATTCCATTCTTTGTTATGTGTTTCCCGGCGTAAGTGTTTTGTCTCAAAAGTACTAGGACCTGCACTAGAGGGATAAAACGCGGGCACTCATGTACAGGAGTATGTGACCACCCTTAGTGACCGTGTGACACCGAGTACTGGGTGGGTGGGTTAGAGTCCCTCCCATCATAGTTGTGCCTTCGCTTGTGTCGATGCCCAGGAAGACCTCGCTAGGTCTTCGCCGTTATGCTATGATTTAGACCACTTATAGGCCTCTTTTGATTCCTTGGAACACACTTGACTTTCGATTGATATCTATTATTCTGTTTATCATGCATCTTGTCTATTTAAATTCCTGTCTTTTTATTACCGCATGATATTTAGACTGTTTTACTTGTTATATCATGAATTACTGTTATCTTCTTCTGGCATTACATTCGATTTCTTCAGTTGCTCACCGTCTAGTTTGTGACGATGGGTGCAGATAGGGTGGAGTGCAGTAAAGGCAAGGAGCCTTGCCTAGGCGACTTTTTGTGAGGATTTGCGACTGAACTTGGAAGACTTTATAGTATGTGTTAATGTTTTGCTGATTTGTATATCGTTTCATACATATGCTTTTTTTGGATTATGGAACTTGGCATTTTTTGTGAGACTGGTATCATGTATATATACTTATCGAATTGTACATGAATACTCGGGGTTTTCCACATTTATAGAATTCCTATATTTCCCTTGATTTAGTTATTTTCGCTTATGTTTAGTTTATTTACTTTCCGCTACGTAAAATTTGCAATAACTCTTTCATAAATTGTATAATTGAATGATTGGAGGCTGACTAGGCTCGTCAGGTTGCCAAGTGATGACTCGGGGCCAACATGGGTCTAAGCTGGGTGTACCCAATTGCACGGAGAAATTGGGGCCGTCACATTTATACCAAAAAATTCCATCTAATGTGCCCATCAAATCCCAAGGCACATATTGAGGGTCAATATGTGATCAATTAGTCTCTCAAAGGTGACTTATATGGGAACTTTGTGCTCATATCCTCATCCTTGCTCACAATAACCAAGCTAATTTTCGGGCGTTTCGATACCCGATCCTGAACTATTTCACCTGTCCAACATGTACACTCGCGTCACTCACGTATATACGACATTTTGTATTAATTATTTAGCATATTTTACTATTTATTGTGTATATAAACCCCGGCCTAGTGTACTAACCATTCGCTTCCCCGGTTCCCACGTCTACAAGCTACCAGTCACATTATCGCACACAATATATACAATATAAACACATAAAATTGTGATACAAATAACTAATTTGAACATTTACATTGCAAATCCCATCAAAAAGCACATAAAACGAATTATATACCTCATCCGGGCGTGTTGTGAACTAGTTGTGGGGTCCACGAACGTTTAAGCTGTCGTCCACATTTGTAATGACGTCATAAATAAGAACAATTAATAACTGGGCCATTACGGGGTGCCCTCATCAATATGTGGGGGTGCCCTCATCAATATGTGGAGTTGCCCATAGTAAAATGTGGTTTGCACATAGTCGGGTTGTTACCATATTCATCTTTGTACGCATTTAAAAAAAATTTTATGAACTTTTTAAAATTTAATTTTTACGCATGTTAATGTAGGGATAGTAGGAGTACCTTGCCGCTAGACTTGGGAAAGTTGTGCTAAAAATTTTTCTATTATATTTGTTTGTATAAACATATGTTTTTAGTGTTTTATTGTAACGACCCTCAAATTTAATTTGTGACAAGTATTATATTTTTCAGGACCGCGACCTACTCGTTGTGATTTGTCATATTACTCAAGCCTCGGGAGTCGAGACGGAGGTATATTGTATTTTTCATTGTAGTTTGTATTATCATTTATACACGAATATGAACATTGTATGTCCTAGAGTGTAGTTATTAAGTTATTAATCGCCACAGATTTCTGTGTGAGATTCGCCTAGGAGAAATGAGAATTTTTTGGTATAATATAAACACCAAAAAATAGTAATTAGTGAATTATCAAAAATAATAAATAATTAAATATAATGTGGGAGCGAGGTAATGTCTGGGAAGACACGCGGTGTGAGTCGTGAGTTGAAACGGGTTCGGGAACAGGTGTTGTGAGCGAGAAACGACTTGATTTGAAAATGGAGTCACCTATTGAAGTCATTCAATTGTGTTAGAGTTGTTGGATGGGGTGAAAGTGAGACACAAGATGCATCTCGAGATTCGTACGTGTGATGAAATGAATGGGAGGTATAAAAACCAACTTTTCTCTCTCTTCTCAATCTATCTTAATTTTCGATCCAACATGAGAAGAACGAGAGAGACGTGGGTTTCGTGGGTTATGGACTCGTTGCGACGTCGGGGATCAACCAAACACGTGTAAAAAGGTAGGATCTCTACTCCTCTCGTGTTTGTGTATAGTTTGACGTCAATTTTGCGGGTTTTCGCCACGGCGATTTCGGATGACATTTTGGGAAAAATGTTAGAAATGAATTTGGTTGATGTTTTTGAGTTCAATAGGAGAATTTATTGGTGTTTTGGGGATTCGTTTGTAGATTTGAAGTTAAATGGGATTTTTAAAGAATTTTGTGTAATTTCTGAAATCGACACGTTTCGTCCGGTTTTGACGCTAGCCGAATATGGATTAGAGTGTTAATGGAGGTTTGAATGAGGTTGTGATAGACTCGAAGTATGGCGACGCGAGCCGGGGGCATGAAAATCCCTCAATTATGGCGTATGAGTGAGACGTAGCGGGCGACGTCATAAGCACAAAAGCTCACGACGCCACTCCACGGCATCTGGGATAGTTAGCCCAGAGCTGTGAGGGCACTACCCAGGGTTGGAACCCTACAACGCCACTCCACGACGTCTGGGGCAGTGAGCCCCATTCACACGCCGTGGTGACGCAGCCCAGTATTAAACATCACGGTGCTTCGGCGGCGTGACACTGTTCACAGTGTCTATGGTTTATTAGTGTGTTGTCCCACCCCACTAATATCGGGTTATACCCCGAGTACTTGATTGTTTGGGCACTGCTGTGTCTATGGTTTATTAGTTACTGTTGTGACTATAAATGTGGTGCTGCTGTATTGCATTGATATTGACCACTTATGAGCCTCCTTTGATTCTTTGGACACTCAAACTTCGTTGTTAGCTTGTCAGTCTGTTTATCATGCTATTTGTTACATTTTCTGTCTTTCAATACTGCATGATATTTGGACTATTTATTTGATAAATCTTGAATTACTATTTAGTTTCTTCTGGCATTACTTTCATGTTTTTCAAGTACTCACCATCTAGTTTGTGACAGTGGTGCAGATAGAGTTGAGACGAGCAAGGGGAAGGAACTAATGTTAGGTGATATCCTCAAAGGACCCTCGGAGCGATCTTTTCCTTTACTCACAGTAGGCTTTTGTTCTTTTTACTGTGATTACTGTATTATATATTTTGTAAATACTGGGACATGTATCGGGGATTGAGATATTAGGGATATCATGTATGATTGCTTTGTTTAGCTTTGATCACCAGACAAGCATGTAATTATCCATTTCTCAGGGTTTCCGCATGATAGGTTATCTATTTCTCCTAATTTCCATTATATAGTTATAGTTGATTATAGTGATTTCCTCTGCGAATTTCCTAATTACATTATAATCCTATAACTTAAACATTTAAATGATAAACTAATGACATACATGAGGATTTGAAGCTGACTAGGATGCGTAGACTTCGCGAGTAAGGGCTCGGGGTCCACGTAGGTCTAGGCCGGGCGAGACCCAATTTTATGGGGAACTGGGGCCGTCATATTTATTATTACTTTTTTGAGTTCTGATTTGTTAAATAAAGATGAAGTCTTCCACACATGTATATATTAATTACGAGTCGCGCTATGTGCACCGCGCCATCTGATCAGGGCACCCGACGATTTCAATATAAAATTTGGTTAAACCAACCGATTCATATGCTCATTCCGTACACATTTCCTACACACTCCACTCTCAAACATCTGATTTTTCTACTAAGTGAAGTCGATCTGTCACTGGTCGGACATCGTTTGTCGATCAAAGAGTGGACACCAACCTTATAAGTCTCCAATTCCACGATTTTGTATGGTTTAATCATCTAAGTTCAGTGATTCTTAAGGAGACAATAGTGTTGGTTTCGTATTGTAGGGTCTGTTTGATTCAGCGAGTTTTAAGCATTTTTAAGGTCTGATGGCTGAAGAAAACAAGTGTGAGGTGGACGTGGCACATGATAAAGTTAATTTCATGGTTTTTGTGTTATTTTTGGCCATTTCCAATGGTGAACCATGGACGTGATTGTATTGTTCATACATGACCGAGACATGTTGTAGTGTCTCAGTTGCAGATAACCGATACTCTAATAAAAGTCTCGTTTGTTTGTACCGAACCAGTGGTGCCATTGGTGTGTACGTGTCTTGGTTACATAGTGTCGAGACTGTAGGAAATGTGTCCGTCATACAGTACCGATAGTCTTTATTAATTAAGTATCAAATTTGTAGTACCGAGAAATGATGTTTTTAGGATTTTTTGGACTTCTCATATTGACTCCTTACGATACACGATTTTTCTTGCAGGAAGTGCCATCTACACTTATTTTCAGAGACTTTCGTAATATTTTCACTTGGAAAGAACGGTTCCCCATTATATCATCGATGAACACATCGCATCTCCCAAGATGATACCGCATTCACGGTGCATAGTTTTGTTCACAAATCACTAAAATCATAATCAAGTTCATCATCGCCACTACCGTTACCACTGCCACCTTTAATTGTATGTGAAGCAGAGCTCTCCGACGCACTATAATCTCCATCAAGGTTTGTATCATCGTTTCCTAATGACTCAAATGACTCGAGGAATCAACAGAGTGATGACACATTTGTCGATGGATATTATAGTGCGTCAGAGAGCTCTGTTTCATGTACAGTTGGAGGTGGCATTGGTAATGGTAGTGTTGATGATGATGAACTTGATTGTGATTATATTATTTTTGTACGGAACTATGCACCATGGTATCATTTTGGGAGACATGTTTCAAGACTCGATGTGTTCGCCGATGATATTACAGGGGAATGGTTAAAGAAGAAAATTCTGGGGGGTTGAATTTTTTGGAAACAATAGTCTTCCCTCGAGCCATATCTAATAAGGATAGATGTCGTAAACACAGTGCACGAGAATCATGTAAGAAACCAAATAAAACTACTTACTAAAATGTATCAATACCATACAACCAAGACATAAACATATGTCTCGGTAACCTATAACCGATAACTACCAAAAGGTGTCAGTTACTACCAACCGAGACTAATCCTAAATATAGCTTATTAATTATTACACTTGGTTAGAAGTAACCGAGACATAGCTTAATGTCTTGGTAATAGGTCACCGAGAACAAACTAATAGCCTCGGTGATACACAACCA
Organism: Stephania japonica; assembly: GCA_039657345.1. NCBI lineage: Eukaryota > Viridiplantae > Streptophyta > Magnoliopsida > Ranunculales > Menispermaceae > Stephania > Stephania japonica. Next base: position 44,578,254 of record CM077559.1, read on the forward strand.
CTTGGTCTTGGGGTCCTTCTGATTCATGTGTCGGTTGTTCTTGACTGGCACTTAGGTAATGGTATTGGCAATGGGTTTTTAAGACCAAAAGACATATCACGGTCCTGTGTGACCGAACACTATGGAATTGAAGTTAAACACAGTGATGGGTACATTTCCATGAAACAAAACAACAAAACAAAATAAATGATCAACAAGTACAACGATTTCTTAACGATTCAACTAACAGCAACCCTAAACCCAAAGTCATCACACAAACCCTCACCTCTAAACGCTTCTATTGGGCACAAAAACACTTACCCAACCCTAAAAACAATAAATCTACCCTAAACGAACAAGAAAATGAGGGGATTTGTGTATTAAGGCCTTGATGGTGTGATGGGAGGGAGAGCATAAGGGTTTCGTTCGATTTGGAGGTGTGGTGCTTGTGTTTCAAATGAAAGAGCATTTTGGGAAATGTCCCGGGGTGCCCTGAAAAGTTTCTTGGGGCCTTGATCAATGGGGGTGACCTGATCAAATGTTGGGGTGCACATAGTGTGATTGTTAGTCTTTGTCTAAAACATATTAAATAAAAGGTGCAATAATAATTGTTATTATTGTATATATGTAGTCTGTTTTTATTAACATATTAACGTTTGTTTTTGTCAAAAAAAAATATTAGCATTTGTTTTTTAATTAAATAAATTATTTGGTATGAGAACCTCCTCAAACTTTGTCTTTTGGAAAGTGATACTTTGTCTATATCACTAGAGATGTTTTTGGCGTACGTATTAGCCAATCTTTCTCCATATTAAAATTACAAATTTTGATTTCGAAATTAATTAAAACATCAATCTTCACTTCGATAACAATTTTTGGTCAAGAATGGTTTGATTGGTTCATTGATATATATTGCACAACTCTATGATTAAGTTTGAAAATACATGTATACGAATCTATCAGTATTTATTATGATCGAGACTCATCGCCATTATTTATTATGAATCGAAACTCATCGCTCATTAGATTGTTGAAGCAGAACGGTGAGGCACACAGTCATAAAATCATCATCAAAGACTAATCAATTGAGAGACTAAATGGTTTGACATGAGATTTGGAAGTAAGAGATCATAAGTTCAAATCTTAATAGATGCGAAAGTTGTTTATTTCTTCTTCTTTTTAAAAAAAAAATCATTAAAGACATTAAATACAGGTTAGGCTTTTCAATAGTTGACTGACTGGTTAGGGTTTGTAAATACTAATATAATACTATAGAAAGGAAGACTTGGAGGAGTTGTGTTTCATGAATTAATTTGATGACGAAGTTTTGTACGTCAGCGCATAAATGAAAAGTCCATAGGGCTATCAAAAAATGAAAAGTCTCTAATCAAAAAAAAAAATCAAAAAATGAAAAGTCCATAGACGTTATTAAAGAACATTAATTTTCTAACGCATTCTTGCAAGTACTTTTGCTATAAATCTTTGAAGTTCTATCCACTGATACTATTAGGGTCTAGACCCCCAATGGGTATGGTGGAGTTACGAGGAGCGTAACCTCAGTACGTAGTGATGTGTTCAATTCACGTTATTTGCACCATTTCTCTTGCGACATATGGGTTAGTGATAGGAGCGTCCTCGTAACTTCGTGAGATTAGTCGGGCCTTAATCGGGAGGGATTAAGGTAGTTCAGACAACCATAGTACTTCGAAAAAAGGGAAGTGCTCGCCAGGGTGCCCTATGGGGCCAGGCTATCCACTAAATTTTAGAGTACTGCTAAGTGAACTCTACCTTTTACTAAGTGCACCCTATTTTGTATGGCACCCCAAATTCAAATTTCAATTTCTAAGTGCACCCCATATTTTTACCAAAATACCCTTTCATCCAAATCGAAGCACCCAAGTCGAAAACTTTGGTCGAAACATCTATATTAGGTTTGGCGACATATAGCCGAGACTTGTCCACTAGGCTCGGTTTTGTCTAACCGAACCTCTTTAGTGAGATTTAGTTGACAACTACCGACCTAAAGATTCAGTGGGTTCCGATCGACTCTCTAATTAAAGGTTCGGCAAGTTATGACCGACTCTCCAACTAGAGGTTCGGTGGGCTCCGATCGACTCTCTAATAAGAGGTTCAGACCTTCGAGGCCGAACCACTCGATGATGCCTACAAATCACAAAGAAGAGAGTGTGTGGAGTGCACTTAGAAATTGTAGTGAGTGCACTAATCACAGTGAGGGACATAAAGGTCATTTTGTAGTAGGATTGACTTATTTTTTAAGTTTGTCTTTTCTGAGGTGCACTTAGTAAAATGTGGGGTGCCCTTAGTCAGACTCAAATTTTAATTTAGTCAGACTCAAATTTTAATTTGTGTAACTCTCGTTAAAGGGCATTAATTAAAAAGTAGTTCTAAACCCATCAAAACCTCATGGTGATGGTGATAATTAAGACGGATATTCTAATTAGTTTTTGAATTATGTTTTACTACTCATATGAATGACATGCATCGGGATCCACAATGTTCTTATCTTGATGAACAATTCAAGTTAATTGTTCTTGAGTTGTGTTACGAAGTGTCTTCCTTATTAATTGTAGATAGATAGGAGCAAGGTTTGTTAAGTAGATGGGGACTTGCGTGAGCTTAGAAAACAACCCTTCCAAGAACTTGTCTATAGAGCCGGACCACACGCGCCAATCTGGCTAATTATAATTTATATAGGAGTATATAAATCCCTCTCTCTCTCTAATTATAATTTATATTTATATAGGAGTATCTCTCTCTCTCTCTCTCTCTCTCTCTCTAATAATGCAAGGCTCTTGGCGCCACCATTGTTAAGACGAAGGAGGTGATTGATTCAACACGCCACATTATTATATCATTGCCTCCTCTCAATAACTGCATTCCTCTACCATCTTCTCCGTACTTTTCTTTTCATTCAATATCTAATCGATCTTATCTCATGTGTGAACCCACAAATTAGTTAAAGTACGCTACATTTGTAAGTTTCATTTTATTTTTTACTACTATAATACAGTTGTTAATGTACATTTTTAGGTAATTTCGATTTTTTTTTTTTTTTGGTAAACCACTAAGTATTCGGACTCAACAGCTTACTTCGGACTCGAGGTAGGTCGGCCCACTAAAGAGTAAAACTTTCCTAGCATTAGTTTCTGTATTCATGAAGTCTCAAGCTTGAGACATCTTATAAACCACTGAAGTGTTGACTACTCCAGCACATCAACCGTTAGTAGGGTAACTTAGATTTATTGATATATTAAAAAAGATTTAAAGAATTTCAAATGTCTAGCACACACAAATTTTAGGGCATTAATGTGAGAAAACTATGTTAGAAAATCATTTTTCTTAAAACATGGTATGTTTATGTTTATCTCTAAGTTGTTTCTTACGTCCCTGACATTTTTTTTCTTGTATTTACTTTGGATATGTACAATTTGTTAATGATTGGCCCTTACAATTTGACATTTTGAACCACTAGTTTATTGTAGTAAAAGAAACACTCCCGACTTGAAAACATCACAAAATGGAATCGCCTGAGATTGAAATATACGGTTTTATTTTTATTTTTTTTAGGCCCCAAACAGACAAATTTATTTCATCAACAGAGATCTACAATTACATTGGAAGAGATGATCCGTGGTAGTGCATCCTTCCAAGATTCAAAAATATATAAGACTCCATAGCTAATGTTGCTAGGGTATGGGCTACACTATTACCATCCCTAGGGACATAAGTGAATCGTGTTAGACCATTATATGTTTCATAATTTCAGTTTATGCTTACATATTAATCAAAATATGTAACTTATGTTTTAATGAGTATATGTCCATTAATCTTCTTTGACGTTACAAGCTTGATGAGAATTTGTACTTATTGTCGAAGTTGAATGGTTCTCCCTCAAGCCTATCAAATGACACTTGTACTATTAAACAATGTGTCAAATGTATTGAGGCTCATGAGGGCGATAGGATCTTTGGGTTTGAAGAGTCTATATAATCATTTCTGCAAATAATTCTCCATTTGATATAATTCTTTTGTTTAATAACGTTTACAAATCAAACTCCAAGCGGATACACCTTGAGATCAACAATCTTGGGTATTAGCATTCCAAGATGGCCCGACAGATGGCGTTGGTTTAGCGCATCCACAACATAGTGAGCATCCGTGAAAACTCTCAACTCCTGGTCTTACCCAAGTTTCTTATTCTCCCGTATCGCTAGGCATTCACAAATACATATTTTAAAAACATCAAATAATGTTGTTTTGTTAGAAACATCAAATAATGTGTTAATAAATAGGGATAGCATCATATGGGGCAGTCCTGAGGGATGAGAGGAGTGGTTTTGTGGTAGCTATGGGGGGATGTGGGAAGGTGTGGTCGAGTCACGGGTAGTAGAAGCAATAGGGACTCGAGAAGCACTGAATTTGATGAAGAGGGGAGGGGTTACGAGTGTAGACATTGAGGTAGATGCTATCTTGGTTGTCCACGCTATCGATAGTAAGACCAGGGATAACTCATGTTTCGGTTCTATTATAAACGACTGCATTGATATTTTAACGGACATGAAGTCCTATTGTGTTTCTTATGTGTGAAGATTAGCGAACTTAGCAGCTCACACTGTGGCGAGGGAGGCTAGTTCTTTGTTTGGTCGGAGCGAGTGGTGTGTTGTACTACCATTCCTAGTTGATGTATTGGCTAATGATTAAATAAATATAATTTTCTTATTTTAAATAAGTTTGAAATGAAATAATATGTTAATCTTGCTATATTATTAATTAATTTTATATTATTTAATAGATCGTTTGCATATAAATTTCAAGATTAATAATTATAGTTTAAATAAGTTTTAACAACATAACATTCAATAAAGAAGGACAAGAGTGAAAAAACTTATTAAGAAGCCAACAAGTTTCCAAGGACAGACCAAGGGGATGCATTTGAATTGTTGATTAAAAGATTTTAAGTCTAGGTTATACCGTCGTCGATCCTCTCAACGATCGGCGATGGTTCCAATGAAATCTCTTTTGTTCTTTGTTCATTCAATAAACAACAAATCTAATCAGATTTGTAGAGATTAGTCCATCCTTGTTGCAGTTCATCTTCATCAACGGTGTTGCGTGAATTTGTGCGGCGCACTAGATTGATTTGTCTTTAGTTCTTACTTTATGGTTAGTTTTCTTCCCTAGTTTGAAGTCTTTGATTTGTCTTCTCCATGTTGGGAAGTTTTATTATTTGTTTTGTGATTCTAGTACTTTTGTGTATTGTCATGAGTTTTAATGTTGTAAAGAGCAGTCCCTGATTGTCAAACTATTTCAATTTCAGAATAAAGTCGAATAAATGGCAGTTTGTTTGCACAAAAGGGATTAGCGAATCAATGTACATGATTCTATGTCTGTGTCACGACCCAAATTTTTAACCCTTTATTAACTCTTTAATCAGGATCACCGACTCGTAACGTGGGACCCGTGTGAGATACATTGTCACGGCCCAAATCTCTAACCCCGTTTTGATTTCTTTAATCAGGATCATCTACCCATCACGTGGGACCCACACCGTGATGCACACGCTGATCGAGGCATGTGGCCGAGGTATGTGATATTTTTGTATTTATTTCATGCCTAGTGTTATGTAGTGTGTTGACTTACTAAGTCAGTGTGTATAGTGTAGACGTCGAGACGAAAGCGGGGACACGCCTAGAGTTGCGTGCGAGCTGGGGAATAAGTTTACATAGATAAAAACAAAATAAATTTGAGAAAAATAGTAAATTCGTGAGCGCCTAGTAACACGCGGGGTCGTGGTCGACACGCGTGGGTTGTACGATAGTGCACGCCCAATTACTCTCGTTGGCGCGTACGACGGAATTGTAGGCGCGAAAATACAAGTGTATATATATATTAAAATCAGAATGAGAAATGACCAACAAGGGCATTTGGGTGAGAATGGATTGTGGATAAGGATAGTGGCAAAATGGTCATTTGACCCCAAAAATATCAAAATCACCACCACCACACACCACCGACACTCCATCTTCCTCACCAAAAATCAACCGAAAGAGAGGGAGAGAGTTCGAGTGAGAGAGGGAAGTAGGAGAGAAAGAGAGATCAAGAGAAGCAAAGATCGAGAGTTTTGAGGTGTGGCAGCGGCGATCGGAGGTAAGATATTGTTGTTATTGCTATTGGCGGTGTTGTCGGTGTTGGTGTATTGTTGGTGTGGTGATGATGGTGGTGATTAGGGACTCGGACAAATTGCTCTTGCAGTTCGTCCGAGGAAGGAGACGACATGGTCGTCGTCTCACTTCCCAATCTGTCTCAAATAAAAAATATAAAAAAGAAGACGAAGAAGTAGAGACATTGTTGTGCAGCATCTCTGTGAAATTGGGGATGGAGAGGGAACGCACGCACATGTGTGCGTGCGTGTGGTCCCTAGACCGGTCTAACCAGCCCGGTTGGACCGGACCGGGTCAGACCCAGTTCAGGAGCCCAACCCCCTTAAAAAAATAATAAATATAATAAATAAATATAAATAAATAAATAAAAATGATATAAAATGATATTTCAAGGACCTAAGGGGTGTTCCAGGAGTTCGGGAGTGCAAATCGAGGTGTCAGGAGGCCGAATTGATTAGGAATTAGCATGACTAGTGAGTATACCCAATGAAAATTTACTTGGCATTTCATTCCTATTGACTTGTTGTTCTTGTACAGTCCTTTTGGACTATATTGCCTTTGTATTCTAATATCATGTATTTCCTTGTGTGTATGCTCATTTAATGAGACTTGCTTACATGATATCCAGTTTGTTGATTTGTTTCATTAACTCTATTTCGTGTCATGTCTATTCTTGTTGTTTTAATTATAATTTGAATGATAAATAGCATGTTATTAGGCTAGTACATATTTAAAAAGGTTTATATGGATTTGTACTCCCTATTTGATTAGATGTTAGACTTGTCTATGCCTTGACATTTCATACTTGGTCTTTCTTGAAATTAAAAAATAGTTTTTGTAATTAGGTCTCGTACTCGATCGAGGTGTGCATGACTCAAGGGGTTAATGTCCCTGGGGATGTCGACACATATTACCTGATACTGTATGACACTCGGGGTTAGAGTCCCTGAGGTAGTCTACACACTGGGGTTAGAGTCCCTAGACTCACTTGGGTTAGAATCCCTTGTGATATATGATTGTAGAGTCGGAGTGACACGGTTCACTGCCGACCGGACCTAATTCACCACTACTTAGCCCAGTGTCAGTTTCACTTGTTTAACTCTGATATTTAATTGCATATGGTTTATTTTCCAGTTTTCCTTGTTATATGCTTTTAAATATCAGTCGATTATATTTGGAAATGCAATTTAAATTTGTTATTGGGGATTACTGTTTATTTCTCGTACTCACCGTCTTTTTTATAATGGTGGGTGCAGATTCATCTACCAGCCGGCCAAGGAAGGAAAAGATAGGAGATTTTCCCTAAGTAGAGGTGAGTCACGACTTTTGATGTAGGTCCATTTTGATATTTTGTATGTATTATATATTGTCTTTTATTACATTAGGTTGTACATTTGGGTTAAGCGTAGGTTTCCCGGCCAGACTTAGACTGTTTTATTATATTTTGAGGTTATCTAATACATATGATGTCATTGCCTGGTTTGCCACACTTAGGTTATTTTTCAATTGGCTTTCGCATAATATACTAATTTAATTTTGCACTAGTTTTATAAGCTTACACACATTTAAATGACTAAGACTTCCACTAAATGACAAACCATGTTAATAAAGATTTAATTAACACTAAAGGCTATAAATGGATTTGGACATGAGAAATGAGGTAAATAGGTTGTAAGGCTAACTAATACATAGTTAAGTCCTACGAAGCTAGGATTAGGGCTTAATTACGGGATTAGGTCGGGCGATGCCCTAGATTAAGGGAGGGGTCTTCACATACGCACACCGACCGAGGCACATGGCCGACGTGTATTTTATATTTTTTGTAGTGTATGCCTATTGTTATGTAGATGTATAGACTAATTAAGTCGGTTCATGCAAATAGGCGTCGAAACGCGAGCGGGGACGCTCCTCGAGTTGCATGCGAGCTGGGGGGCCGGGTAGTTAGTCATATAGTGAGTCACATTTTATTTATGTGATTTAATTTATTAATTTCACATAGTCTATGTTATACATGTTAATTAAATCAAAATAGAAGTCCTATAGTTGAGAAACATAAATATGCCTCGGGATACGTGCTAGCACACTCTCCCGTGTAGTTTGTATCAATAATTTGTGTCATTAGGGGCTTAGACAGCTCAATTAGGAGCCTTAAGACTTTCCTTGAGATATAGTAAGCACACTAAATCAAAACACAAACATATATATATATATATGATGGGTGAGTTGGAATGATGAACATGCACCGTTTCTATCAAAACATAAAGAAAAATCATAGTTGTAGCACTTGAGATTTGGCTGGAAATTGGTGTTAGAGGGGGGAAGTTCATCATCAAGGAAGAGATCAAAGTGTCAACAACAAAGCTAGAGCTATAGGTAATGATTCTACAACTTAATGAAATCAATAGATGGGTTTATGAGCATGAATCAAACGGATTTTGATTTCCAATGCTTTGAGTAAGTTTTATGAATTGTTTTTAGTCAATCTAAACACTTAAATCAAATCCCCAAGCCCCATTTTTGAAGTTCAAGAATCTTGGTCAAAAAGCTAGCTTTTCTTATGAAATGATTTTTATCAAATTTGAGTAGGAAAATGAGTTTGTTTGTAAAAGCTAAACACATATTTGGAATCCTTGCTTTTTTCTACTAAACCCACTATAAGGAATTTTCGAAATTAGTTGATTTTTTATGAATTTTATAAAACTTGGTGTTCTTTCCCATTTCTTTTGATGAAAATGCATGCATAAGTCCTTAAATCTTTGTGAATGAATGATGATAATCGAAGTGCTTGTCTTATTGTTGTTGTGGGGAATGTATGGGATCTCTAGTGGAGGAGAACGGGGAACCCAGGCGAATGGAGATGGCCAATTGGGGAAGAAGCCCAGAAATTCGAGATGCAGAATTTTTGGGTTACCCAGAAGCTGCGCTCAAAGGAGCGCATTGGGTGTCCTGAACAGCAAGACTTCCTGCATTTTTCTGCATTTTCCTGTAGCACCCTTAAGCCTTAACCACCAACCTAAGCCCACACCAACCGACCTTAATATACACCAATTCATGTCTAAACACCTCAGGAACCTATGAGAGAGTTTCGGGTGTTCAGGAATGCAAGTTTGGGCATCGGGAGGCTGGGAAATAGCTAGGAACTTTGCTTGAGGGTGAGTAATCCCATTTGAGATATTTATTTACTTTTCAATTCCACTTTATTGTTATTGGATAGTCTAATTGACTATATATATGCCTTTGTATTATGAAAATCATGAGTTGTTGTGGAATCATCTCTTATTGAGTCTTGCTATCATGATATTGCCTTGCGATATATTCATTGATTCTTTTTCATATATCTCATGTCTACTTTCATTTTTATAATCGAGAGAGTGAATGTTATTAGGTATAGAAAGATCATAAATGGAATAATGGACTTGTATTCTTAATATATTGTGTTTTATAGCATAGCCAATTCTTAAAATCCTTTACCTAGTCATTCATTGAAATTATAAAGTAGTTTTAGAGTTGGAGGAGCTGAGATCGCACATGGATGAGTTTCTAGAGTTAGGTTTTATTCACCCGAGTATGTCACATTGGGGCGCATCGGTCTTGTTTGTGAAGAAGAAAGATGGCAACCTGAGATTATGTATTATTACAGACAGTTGAATAGGGTGACAGTGAAGAACAAGTATACATTACCTCGCATTGATGACTTGTTCAATCAGCTAACTGGAGCGCAGTGGTTCTCGAAAATTGATTTGAGATCCGGCTACCATCTGTTGAGGATTAAAGCAGAGGACAGAGAGAGGTCGACTTTTCACACGAAATATGGGCACTATCAGTTTACTATCATGTCGTTTGGGCTGACGAATGCCCCAGCGATGTTTATGGATCTCATGCATTGTGTACTGAGATAGTACTTGGATAGATTTGTCATAGGTTCATTGACGACATTTTGATCTATTATAGGACTCATGAGGAGCACGAAGAGCACCTCAGGACGATTTTGCAGACGCTGAGGGAGCATAGATTGTATGCCAAGTTTAGTAAGTGTGAGTTTTGGCTTACAGAGGTTGGATTTTTAGGGTACATAGTTGGAGCTAGCAGAGTGTCAGTAGACCCTGCTAAGTTCAGAGCAGTTGTTGATTGGCCTACACCGAGATCAGTGACACCGATGATGCAGTTGACGAAGATTGCGGCACCGATGACGCAGTTGACGAAAAAGGAAGTCAGATTTCAGTGGGATGACAGTTGTGAGCAGGCTTTCCGGACTTTGAAGGAGAGACTGATTATCGCGCCAATGCTCCTATTACCTGAGTCAGGGAAGGGTTTTAAGGTAAACATTTATGTTTATTTAGTCGGTTTGGGTTGTGTTTTGATGCAGAACGGTAGAGTGATAGCTTACGCGTCCCAACAACTGAAGATTCACGAGAAGAATTAGCCTACACATGACTTGGAGTTGGCGGCAATGGTGTTTGCACTGAAGATTTGGCGTCATTATCTCTACGAAAGAGGTTTGTATTGTTTACTGACTACAAGAGTTTGAAGTACCTCTTCACTCAGATAGTTGAATATGAGACAGAGACGGTGGCTAGAGTTCCTCAAGGATTATGATTTCTTGTTAGAGTATCACCCGAGGAAGGCTAATGTCGTTGTTAACGCATTGAGCCGACAAGGGGTTCACTTGGAGGTTGTAACGTATCACATGACATATGAGTATGGATTGCTCGAGGTGATCGAGACGATGTATTTTATTGATATCCCGACCAGCACTAGAGTGTTGATTTGAGGGCAGTTGATGACTTATACAGTCTCTATCCAGAGTGTACTTGATGGTCAATAGGCTAATGACCTGTATCAGAGTATAGTGAGTTTGCTCAGAGTTCAGATCATCTAGAATGGAGTCAGTCGATAGATTTTCGCCTAAGATTTAGAGGGAGACTGTGGATTCCACCAGTGGCTGAGTTACGTAATGAGATTCTCCAGGAGGCTCATCGCTCACGTTTTTCGGTTCATCCGGGTATAAACAAGATGTATGCTGATATACGTCATCTATTTTGGTGGCCAGGGATGAAAATCGGTGTCGGTATGTGACGACCCCAAATCTCCTGGGGTCGTCCCGTGACCCACACCCTCCGCCCGTAAGCCCAGCAGCGCTTGTCACGTCACCAGACACATCATCACTGCTGTCACGTTCGCAACTCTGTGAAGTGACGTTTCGTTTAACTAATCTTACTATATTGGATTCTCCTAAACATCTAGCAGGTTAGTTATTAATCACAATAACAACATTAGCGGAAGCATTTAATTCGTATTTTATGAGAATTTATTTAACCTAAGTAGTGGAAAACCCGGAAACAAACACCATGTATATAACTGAGACGAAGTAAAACAGTAATCCATATACATGTGATAAGGTTTTAAAGTCCTCAAAACCCAGCAAAATAAAATATACATACATGATATCAAAACACAAGCTATCAGCAGTAACGGCCTCAGAGATAGTCGCCTAGTACCTCCTTTCCCTTGCTCTTCCTCATACCAGGATCTGCACTCAGTTGCCCAACACATACAGCAACGAGTCCAGTGAGTAAATTCTCAAGAGAAGTCTACACGTAAATCATAAAAACATCGATAACCTACGAAACATGTGAATATGACCCTAGCAATAGGAATCGTATTCTCATGGTTGGCAGTAAACAATCCATCACAGCATCACATTATTTACACATCAACTGTAAATGTAAACATCCAAAACTCAATGAATAATCAACTAAATGGCTCGAACATAAATTCAACGGTTAAATAAATCATCACTCGTTTAATTATGATAAAACTATGACCCGCCTGTCATAATAGCAAAACGGAGTTCTCAGCACAAACCAGTGCTTAATAACAGGCTTACAATGACCTACACCTCAACTCAGTAACCAGGCGTACTCCTTTCCAAGCTTTTTAGTTCTAAGAGTACCCTTAATCCCTCGAGACAGTTGTAGATATATTCTACTCCTATCTACACGGTCGCCGTCGCAGACTAGCTAATGCTCAAGCGTGTAGTCATAACCAAGATGAAAAACCATGCGTGACCACCAGCAGTCACCGCATACGATCAGATAATCGATAAAACATACGCCATAAATTTAAAGTGTAACTTTCTCAAGGGTTTTACGCACTTGAAATACGTTCTCCGACTTCCGGACCCGCCAATTTGACCCGCCTAGCTTCCGATGCCCGAGCTAAGGTTCCCCTAGTCCCTGGAGTCCTAAGACCTATTTCCAGTGTATACTGGTTAATTAAATAGGTGGGTTATCAATTAGGTTCAATTCCATAATTTAATTACAGTTCAGAGGGGTATTAGCGCACTAGCTAAATCAATTAACGCGCTAATTGATCCTCGGTCCTGTTCATCGTCTTCCCCAGCGTGATTAGCACGCTAGTGTTCATCACCTAGCGCGCTAATTGCACGCTGCCCAGAAATTCGAAAAACGAATTCTGAGTTTTCCTTGATTCCAACAATCCAATTCCTCATACAAACCATGCACACACTCCAAAATCATCAAATTATTCTCAAAAATACCAGTTATGCAGGGTTTTATCACAAAATTCGAAAATCAAAGTGTGCATGTCTAAAATTTAAAATCCCTGAATTCAACTCAATTCCCTACAAATTCGATTCAAATTGATAGGATTCATCCAAATCCACCTCAAAAACCCCAAATTGAGCAAAAACAATGATGATTTCATCATGTAAATCTGAGTTATTTCAACCACAACACCACATTTTTACAAAAATTCAAGCTTATAACGTAGAGATTACCTTTGATCTCGCAGTTTGATTTCTAAATCACCTCTCCAAGGCTCGAATTCACCTTCCCCAACCACAAATTCACTCCCAGAACTTTCAAGAATTTGTGATGAAAATCCCTCTGCATGCCTCCACCGATCAATCGACATTTATATATATTTGTTCCAATCAAATGTGTGCACGCAGCTCGAGGTCCATCCAACAGCTCCTGTTCACCCTATGTCATCCAAAACTGTGACACCTTATCCTAACAACACTTGCCTTGATTTACTCTATTGTGCATCTCGAGGTTTATCCTCTGCGCCCTGATTTTCCTATTCCAACTATAGGATTTCAATTTATTCATTAATACATTAATTTAACCTTAGGCTAGGCCACTTAATAAATCATATAAAAATCATAGGTGCGTCACACTAGCACTCAACTACCCGGCAACCCATGTCCCGTACCCCGACTACCCGATACCCGGTACCCTGTCACTGACACACACATCGGGATATATACCCGACTTGTAGCATTACCTGATATCAACTTACACACATGTGATGCTTATATAAATATTAAATTCCCACATCACAATAATAGACATACAACACACACAAATAACACAATATAACCTGGGTACTCATATACGAATCAACCTAGCTGTCCACGTAACGCCCGAATTTCCCGTTAATCCTCATGATTAACATCAATCCTGATTAAATTAATTTGGGTCGTTACACAGTGATTATGTTAGAGGTTGTAAGATATGCCAGCGAGTTAAGGTTGAGCATAGGAGGCCTGGTGGATTACTATAGTCGTTTCCCATTCCTGGCTGGAAGTGGGAGCATATCGCTATGGATTTCGTCAGTGGGTTACCTCGGTCTCAACGTGGACATGAAAATATATGGGTGATTGTGGATAGATTGATGAAGTTTGCGCACTTCATACTGATTTCTACCACACATCGAGTGGATATGTTGGCGAGCTTATATGAGAGAGAGAAAGTACGACTACATGGAGTACCATTATCGATTGTGTCAGACAGAGAGGCGCAATTTACATCGTAGATTTAGTAGAGTATGCAGGCACAATTTGGCATGAGGTTGGATCTCAATACAACTTATCATCTACAGACTGATGGACAGTCACAGAGACTGATTCAGGTGTTGGATGACATGTTGAGGATGTGTGTGTTAGAGTATGGTGGTTCTTGGGATGAGTATCTTCATCTGTGTGAGTTTGCTTACAATAACAGTTATCAGACCAGTTTTGGTATGGCATCGTTTGAGGCACTCTACAACAGGCCGTGTAGATCTCCATCTTGTTGGGCAGAACTAGAGGATGTTGTAGTGATTGGGCCAGAGATTGTAGTGGATCACACAGAGAAGGTACGACTTATCAGACTTCGGTTGAAGGGTGCGCAGGAGAGGCACAAGAGGTATTATGACGGTATCATGGCGACTTGGAGTATGAGGTGGGAGACTATGTGTATCTGAAGGTTTCTCCACTGAAGGGTCACAAGAGATTTGGGATCAAGGGTAAGCTTACGCCGAGGTTTATAGGTTCGTTCAGAGTAAATAAACGAATAGGCAAGGTTGCGTATGAGCTTGAGTTACCACCTCAGTTGGCTGGAGTTCACCCAGTGTTTCACATATCGATGCTTCGACTGGATAGGTCGAGAGAGGACAGACGACCAATGGTGGACCTAAGTCAAATTGATCCGAGGGAGGACATTACCTACGATGAGCAGCCTATTCAGATTATGGACCTGAAGGTGAAGATATTAAGGAATAAGGAGATTCCCTCAGTTCCCGTCAAGTGGCAATATCGCGGGGACTAGGAACTGACTAGGGAGCTGGAGTCCTACATGCGCGAGCATTTCCCTTACTTGTTTGATTCCAGTAAGTCTTATCTTGTGTTTTTGTTTAATTTCGAGGACGAAATTCTCAATAAGGGGGGAGACTGTAATGACCCTAAAATTCTAACTCGTGCCACATGTTATTTCAAGGTCGTATTGTGGGCTCAGCTAGCTGTGGTGTACTTGTTTCGGTCTTCTGAAGTCGACACCGAGGTATTTTATGTTTATTTGGTGATTTGTATTATTTATTTATTACCAAATATTAAATTTAATATTCCAAATGTGTGAGGACGTGGTGAGTGTGTTGGTACCGTAGAACAGGTTCGGTATGAAAGAACGTGCAAAAAATGAGCAACTGAGAGTCCGGGGGACGAAAATAGAATAAAAATACTGATAAGTACTAATGAAAACATTTAATGGGATAAAATAATAAATTAGTCAGAAAAATATTAAAAAATATTTTTTAAAATTGCATGAAAATTTTGGAGTTTCGCTCAGGTATCCTAATAGGTTTCAATACAACCCAATACCCGGTTAAGTGACCCAATTGCGCAAATGAGCAATAATTTAGAAAAATTGTAGAAAATGGGTCAAACTTGAGAAAATTGAGGAATAATGGGATAATTAGAGAAAATTAATGGAAATTGGTCGGAATAATTGTCAGGTGACGAGCAGAGTGTTAGCAACTAATTGGGAAATGTGTGGAGCTATGCGGGAGAGCGATTTTAGCGGGATTCGAGGTGAGTAAAGGCAACAATAGAATCAACATGAATGTTTTTCTATTTCTTGACTGATTATTCTTGAAATGCGAGCCCTTTGTATTCCATTCTAGTTCAGGTGACCTAGGGTTTAAGTAGTCCGACTGTGATGAGAAGTCTCACGAGTTTAGCAGCCAGCATAGACTGTGGCTTTCTTTCGGTAGTGTCTTAGGAATTTAGTAGCCGACTTTGTCTGTGACTCTTCCTAACAGAGTGTGCATTCAGTGGAGGCGACCTTCGGGCCCACTAGTTCGTACGGGGTGGATTGAGCAGGGGAGGCGGTTTTGGGCCTACTGTGTCAATCACAAGCTGATGAGGTCTTGTGACCGCGGTTTAATTGGGACTATCTATTCGCCTATCCGTTTGTTTCCTGGTCACTTGATTATCATTGTCTGAGCTTGTTGAATCTATTTATCACGCAATTTACTATATATTTCAGTTTCTTGTTATACACTGCATGATTCATAGACTTGTGATTATTGAAAATTCAGTAGTTTGTGTTGAGATATATATTATTGTTGTTTACTGTTATATTTTGTACTCACCGTCCTTTTTATAACGGTGGGCGCAGATCCACAGACGAGTAGGGGTAAGGCAGCGATGCTTGGCGATATCCTCTAAGGCACACTCAGAGTCGTTAGCTTTGCTCTCACTTTGTAGGTATTTTGTTTTGTTATATATTTTGGTTATGTATCCATTTGTTTTGATATTTTGGGGCTTTGGGGAGTTGAACCTTATATACATGTGATGTTGTTTGGACAGGATTTTTCACATCTAGGTTGATTGAGTTATAGACTATTTTAAGTTAGTGTTAAAAACAATTTCGTTGCACACCTAACTAACTTGGAGGATAAATGATTAGATAGAGTTAAGGTGAATCTAAAGAGAGTGATTCAGGGTGAGTGATTGAATAATGTATTGAGTAATTGGTAAATTAAGGTTGACTAGACCTGTGTTGACTCATCGGAGACTGGCTCAGGGGTTCACGTAGGTTTAGGCCAGGTGGGAACCAGTTTGTGGTTGTTGGGGCCGTCATAGTGCATTTCTGGTTCATACGTCGCCATGGACGCCGTGGAGAACAAACTCCTACGGCGTCACTCACGATGTCCAAACCAAGAGAACACCCCAACTTCACATTTTAGGTCACATCACCAACCCATGGCGGCGTGAGTCACTACGCCAAGGACATTGTCTCACTGTCTTAGACACCATGAGGCACACCGTAAGCAAATGCTCACGACAGCGCCACTCACAGTGTCCGAACTAAAAATTGAAAAATAAATTTTAAAACATAATTGACCTATTGGGGGTTCACCTAGGGATTTATACAACTTATAATGTGTGCTTAAATGATGGAATTAACATGGTAAATGTGGAATTGAGAATTTTCAAGGTTTGAGATTTGATTTGATTTATCGAAAATCAGGTAATTAGACTCGATTGACATATTGGATAGTATTTGGAGGCGTGCATTGGCGTATTTGGACTAGTTGGAGCGCATTTTGATGTGTGTAGTAACCTAATTGAAATTCACTTTGAGTATTTACCTGCTTAATTTATTGAATTCATGTTTTGTTATTCATCACTCTTATTTTCAGATATTTATTTACGGTTGGATGAGTTTACTACAACCGGGTTATTCAGTTACATTGGCATGTGACATAATAGAACATAGCATATATTTTAGAAGTATGTCGGTGGATAGTCGACCCGATTGCTATTTCCTATGCATATGTCGGTGCATCCTTGTCCACGTCGGTCATCGAGCGGATTCAGGGATTTCAATCAATTCGAGTTTACTCACTGGTGGTCCTTGGAGATAGTTCGAAGTATGGTTATAGTCTGACCAAGATCCTGCACACACATTTATTTCACTACTATTTGATATTCATGCGAGGGTCCTTTACAGTTGTCTGATTACTTTTCTTCCGCATGTATATTTAATAGTCTTTTAAAATCATGTATTATTTTTGTATTTACTCGGTGAAGTTCCTTGGGATTACTCACTTTGGACTCGTCATTCATTTTGTTGTGATGATGGAGTGCAGACCACAGTACGAGCAGAGGGAAGGGCAAGCTAGAGGATTTTCTATGACTGACTGCCTGACTTAAACTCGTATGTTTGTTTACATTATATTTCTCTTGTTTTTATATTGGGTTGGGACTTAAGAGATTACCTAGCATGTATATGATACATTTTGAGGTATTTTTTATATTTATACATAGATCATTGTATATGTTGATGGTACTTTGGTTGGGTTTCCACACTAGGAGAATGCTCTTATGACATGATTTACATCCTTATTTGTTGATATAACAAATGATGATAGTCCTAGATAACTTGACAACTTGAGTTTAAATAATGAAATAATAATTAGCGGTAAAAAGGTTGATAAATAGTGCACGATGCATGTGAGACACCTAGGCCGTGACGTAGCAAGGTTGTGGGCTCGCGGTGCATGACGTGGCGGCTTCGAGTTTTTGGGTCGTCACAAGATGCAACAATCGATATTTCTTACCTTTAGAAGTATATGTTTAGTCATGCATACATAGAACTATTTATGATATATATATCCTTTACCTTTAGAAGTATCAATTATACATATCATAACATTTTCAATTTAGTTTTGATTCTATACTCAATATAATTTGGGTCCTTTTTTCTTTCATACTACATGTCCACACATCATTCTCTTAGACTTTTTCGTCACGCACTAGAAGTAATTCATACATATGCCTTAGAGCTCAATATTCATTATAAATACATAGTTTTGTGTATGGAAAATACTAGAATGACCCGTTTCAGGCCCGGAATGGACACTAACAACCGGGTATCCATTCCAAGCGTCCCGAAGAGGTCACCCTAATATCTTTATGCGTATATATGTCGGCCCACTCATTCACATATATACATGCATAATCAGCATACATTATTCTTTTGTCAAATTAAACGTACAACTACATAGATAACCTTATAAGTTTCATATGTCATTTTCATATGTATATATACATATGATTTTTACCATTTATGACCCACAAGATTAGAACTAGAGTATTATTGATGTATCATTGATTTATAAATTATTATTTAAGTGAGTCTTCGTAAACTTAATTTAAGCAAGAGCCACTACCAAAAAAATTAAAAAAAAAAAATTAAGCAATAAGAATCATAAAAGATTTCAATATAAATTGATCAATGGAGATAATCATGAAAAGAAAATTTGAAGATTAAGTTGATTTCGAAGAAGAAATTTCCTAAATTAATTGAGGGTAGAATTGAAAATTAATCGAAAAGGTTAAGATATAATTGATAAATTCCAAAACAACTTGCAAAGGTTGGGATATATATTTTAATCATTTGGACATTAAAAAGAGAAATAAAATAATATAAAAAAAAACAAATCAAATTTAAAATTATTAATCTTTTCCATCCTCTATTTTAGAAGTCTCACAACTTATTGATTATCATACTATCAGAGTACATCCTCATTGATCAATTGTTAAGCCCATCAAAACACATATACAACCATTTTTTTTATAAATATTTTCATCGACTCCCTAACAAATCTTCAATCCTCCTTGCCATGCAAACCAAACCGGCTTGGTACATAGACACCAAATCATCCAACTCCCAACCCTCCACTGCCTCAACTTCAAAAGACCACTCAATCACACACAACCCATTCAATTCCCCTTCCTCCACTTCATCAATGTCCACCACTTTCATTGTTGCTACATAGGACTTAAACCCAATGTTAGACTCCAAAATTTCATAGCTGAAGCTCCTCTGCTTGGCATCAACAGCCACTAGTCTCTCCTTCGACCAACTACCGCCGTGTCCGTCCGAAGAACGAATGCTGGAGCCGGAGCAGTAGCGCACGCAGCCGAGCTCGCCCGAGATGCCTTGAATGCCATGGCAGGTGGCAAGGGAGGGAAAGTAGTTGTGGAAGTTGAAGAACTCTTGGAGTAGAGTCCATACTTGCTCTGCTCTTGGGCCTCTCACCTTTGCACTTACCTTTCCTTCCCACTTCTTTGACACCTCCTCTGCCTCCATAGCAAAGATAGTGGTGAAGATTTAGCTGGTAGCCTGGTATACTCTCTCTCTATATAACTGTGTGAGGTGTACTAGAGATTGTCCTGATCATACTTTAGCCTTTTAACTCTCATTTAATTTTTAAGTGGATGACAACATAGAGATTCTTGTGATCTGTATGTAATGGTGAATCATATATATGCCAATAATAAAGAAGTATGCTATATGACCATATATGGTGTCTGAAGAGATTAATTCAAGGGAAGTGACGTGCTAACGACACAAAATAAGATATGTGTGCATCCATCAGTTCTCTAAACAAAGTATTGCGTCTTCTGAAAAAAAAAAAGACAAACAAATAAAGTATTGTCTCAGCTTTTGTTGATATCAGAACTATTTCAGGAAACTAAAGGGGCATGCTTTAGTATAGTTAACCTTTGAAGTGCTTTGACAGTGGAGGAATTTGGTTTTACTTGGCAGATTTTGCTGTATACTGCTGAGTAATGACGCACTTAAAGATGCCGATTCTGCGTTGTCGAGAAATTCATTCTTTCTATGGTTATATTCAGCTTCTAATGTATCAATAGTTGTAATCAAACCTAGCATTGCCTTAGTGCAGCAGTTGAGACTTGCTAGTTGTTCATCTGAACCTCGAAGGCAGGTTTAAATCTTCTAATACTCAAGGATCATCTTATGAAATAGTTACAAATAATCCTAGACACCACAACAACAATATATGTTTGATCCATTTCATGAAGTGTAACAAAAGTTTTACGCTGATTGTCAACCTATCGCAACCCTCCACCATTTTTCACGAATAGAAAATAAACTTACGGCTTCCCTCCCCTATTTTTCGAATATAAAAAATGTGTTTGGAACCTCCCTCCCCATTTTCCAATATGAAAAATACGCTTTGGAGTCCTCCTTTATCCGAACTTGAGCCCAACTATGTAGAGTTAATCCTAGACACGTGTCTAAAAAAATACAAAGATATGGCAAGGGTAATTGACAATTTCATGGTAACTCCCCCACTATACATTCTATAGACAAAGAAAGTTAACAATTACCGTTGAGTAGTGGCACTGATGGCCATATCTATCAGACTATCACAGCTATTACAGATCAGAAGCAACCTACGACCTGAAATGCACTTCGCTCAAGCCTGTAAAATTTGGTTGGAAACTTTGTGACTAGGTCCACAACTTGAGGTGTAAGACAACAACAGATCATTGTGACTTCCAGCACTAGCTGTGAGATCTCTACATTATTATATTTCTTGCAAACACTACATATATATAATTATATATATATATACTTTATACAGGTTTCTTCATTAATTGACCAACAACAATGACTACTTCTTGTATATAAATATATGTTATATATATATATATATATATATATATATATATATATATATATATATATATATATATATATATATATATACTTTATACAGGTTTCTTCATTAATTGACCAACAACAATGACTACTTCTTGTATATAAATATATGTTATCACCAGAGATACTTATTTGCCAAGGTTTCTCTAACCTGCAGTTTCTTCTCCATCCAGTTAATGATGTCTCTGCCGATTTCCTCACGTTCAGGCTCGAAAAGGAGATCGTGCAAGAAGCCATCGTATAGCTTTATGTCCTTGAATTTCGAAGCAGCGAAATCGTACAGATCCTGCGAGGCCAGTGGATCAGTCACCCTGTCGGCCGTTCCATGGAGTACTAAAAATGGAACAGTGACCGACTGCATGTTCTGCGTCAAATAGGAACAGATACGAAGGATCTCGTGGCCAGTTCGGACTCTTATAGGTCCAGTGTAGACCAGGGGATCGGAGTACTTCGCTGCCAGAGCCACTGGATCCCTTGTTACCGGAATGCCCCTTTTATTGGCGCCTTTGAACTGAAACCTTGGCACAACAACTGAAAATAAAGGAGCCACAACCTGCAAAATCATGTGTGAGAATTGCGGTATCACTAGAGTTTACAAATAAACATTGACAAGAATCGCACAAGCACTGCATGCATCGATTCCGACTAGAAAACTATTGATAAAATTCAGGCTTTCAGTTAAAAGATCATTAAAGATTTTTTTTCCCCTAAAACAAATTGGTGAAGAGCGAAGAGAATTACCCCAACAATAGGATGAGCTGGCTTAACACGCAAAGCTGGCGAAGTAAGTATAACTCCCTCTAGCATGCTTTCAATATGAGGATGTGAAGCAGCCTGTGAGGCATAGTTTCAGTAAGGAATTTGATTTCCAAAACTAAACCCAAATTGGGATAGACTAAAAGCATGATACAAAGTAAGCATTCATTCATTGTACCTTCAAAACCACAGCTCCTCCCGTCGAGTGACCATAAAGAAAGCATGGTACTTCAGGATGTTCAGTTTTGATTTTCTCCAAGAATGCGCGCTGGCCAAGTGGAGTATACAGCTCTTAAGTGGTCGAATTTGAGAAACAAGACAAAAAAAGTACTACCAAATCGATAGGTTTTCATACCACTGGGTCTAGATATATTTCCAGAACCAAGACAACACTCCTTTAAATCAAACTCATTGGTCCTCCATTATCAGGGTAATGAATTGGCACATGAAGTGAGAAATAAGAATGCCGTAATGACTTACAGTGTCGGCAACAACATGATCAAGTGAAGGTACATATCCATGCAATCCATCACTTCCACCGTGACCTACCAAAAGTTTCAGTAACAATGAAAAATGTAATTAGTAAGGGGAAAATGATGCTTAATCCACAAGCACATGGAAGGAACCGATTGATATAGAAAGTTGTGAAACCAAATAAGCAAAAAAAAAAAAAAAAAAAAAAAAAAATCAAAATTAAAAAGAAAGAACAATCCAAACTGATTGATTAGATAGGAAAAATAAATCTTAAGAATAATTGAGTGGAGGCTGCCGACAAAATATGTTTGCAGTTGGTATACGAAATACAGTTGACATTTCGAATCTACTTATAAGAATCTATCAGAAGAAACGAATGTAAAACACTGTTCCTTGCATTGTTGAATTCATGCGTTTAATAACACGATAGAGAGAGCCGTGTCCCCGAGATATGTCTCTCATTAATAAAAAGGTTAAGCTTTTGGCTATCTTTGAAGCAGAAGAATACATTGGTCACCTAGCCTGGCAGGTGAATTACCAAGCATAGTCCTTTTGGAGAATGGCATTAGAAAGATAATGAATATTAAAATAACTCAAAAGGAGCACTCACCAACCCAATCCATTGCATAGACTCCAAAGTTCTGGGACGTAAGTTGCCTGGCAAATTGAGCATACCTGCCACTGAAACAGATAAAGCAAAATCAGATAGAGTTCTCTGAGCCAAGTCATTGCTCTTCCAAAACATGACAATATGTATAAACAATGGAGATAAGTGTTTTAGAATCACCCGTGTTCATTGAGACCATGAATAATGATTAGAATCCCCCTGCAAACACAAACCCATGTTACCACAAACCATAATAAACAACCAAATAAGAAAATTCTACTACATGCAAAAAAAAAAAAAAAAAAAAAAAAAAAAAAATGAAAATCAGTGCTGCAAGTAGTCAAAATTCTTCTAAGCCATTATGTAACTAACAAATTATCAAACCAAAATTGTTAAAGAAGATAGTTAATCTAACAATGCCCGAGTGTGGATTAATAGGAGTTGTTGGCCCTGGATACCATGTGGAAAACCAAAAAACTCAAGGACACGACACGACACAACACAATAATAATCAAAACAAAAGAACAATCCACTGCATCAATCAAAGAACAAAGAATGGGCATCAGTAACTTGTGTCTTATCGGCTTAAACAACACTAAGAGCGGTTATCGATACCTGTTTGCCTATCACATTTACTCTTTATACTGGAAGTTGACATGGCTTGCAAAACAATGACCAGGAAGATCCCGGAGAAGGAAAAAAAGAAAGAAACCAACAGATTTACCAATAATTGATTAGAACAAGTTATATACATGGAAATGAATATGATTAGAAATTGAAGCATTGGTGCATGATCAATGGATTTAAAGTGGAAGAATAAGAGTCCGTGTTAAGAATATGAATCTCCCCAAGTCTTCAACATGGGGTGGCTGGAAATTCTAAACCACAAATGAAGTACATACGAAATAACCAAAACAATTCTAGAGCGGTAGAACCCACCATCATTGGCAATTAGATTAGTCAAGTAATATGGAAATTATGAGTGGCTGGAAACTCAAAACCACTGATGCTGAATTATTGAACAATTGCCACGAGCCAGTCAATAGAGGACTTGGTCTTTCTTTACCGGTGACTGATCTTCCACTTGAGTAAAGCACACGCTAGAACAATTGCACGAGTCTGTCAATGGGGTAGTTGGCCCCTCTTTACCAAAGGTTACAGTCACTGAACTTCCACTCAGCTGAGATAACTTCATTTTGATGCAAAGGAGGGAAGGGAAGATGGACCAAGGAATACCACAGTGGATCACTAGTCCAATGAACTAATAGCATCAGATCAGATTGCAGTATTGCATGGGCACTTTTCAAGATCTCACTGGGTTCAATGGTGCGAAATCTGATTAATTTTTAGGAAAGGAATGTGAAAAAAGTCCAAAAGTAAAATTTCAGCCAACTCAATCTTAGAGTCCAAAATTTTGCGCTGCGCCATTGAGTGCATAAACCTCATTGACTTACTCTGAATGGTAACTACTTTCATAAGATTCAAGTTAAAGCTCTTGAGACATAAGCACGGAATATATCTAATCTCGAGAAATAAGCTATTGAGATATAAGAATGGAGGATTGTGGAGGCAATAATACACATAAGCCATGTAGCTATTTACTGTCAATCAAATATCCATTCGCAAATAAAGTCACTAGTGCTATGAAGTGTGAATCCTGATAATGGAACTAGGTATTTGAGAGGAAAATATACTTTACAATTTACATCCTCATGCTTAAACCTCAAATAGCAGAATTATATTCTACACTAATCAAATCATGTGCCAAACAAAACCAGAACCTTGCACTCAAACTCAAGGTATAAACCTTGTATGAGTCCTTTCACTGAGATATAAGTTCACAACATCACAAGTCGTCGAGTCTCGCTACAATAGGAACAAAACATATTATATCTAGTCTAAATATCCCAAACGTGATGAATGAAATTTTAAAATTTATATTCATTCGACTGAAAGAAGGCTTTACGTAGCGTGCATATCTAGAAAAATGGAACTTAAAAGAATTGTGCTGGTATTCAACTGGCACTATGTGGAAAACAATATCAATTGTTAGGTTGCCAACCACAACAACAGTTCGAATTGATAAGCTGACTCATATTTTTAATGCAAGAAAATCAAACTGAAACCTTTGTCTCCCACTATCAATTTTTTAACATAATGATGATCTACTAATAGGATTAAACATTTACATGTTATTCTATACTACCACTTTCACATACCCAGCTTCTGTAGTGTCAATAACAAATTCCTTCAAACTATTAAAGACAGCAGTGGCAGTTACAAGTCACAACAACATGTACCAGAAAGAAATAATTAGTCTTTATAACAAGGTCAAAAGATTCAAATGAATTACTATTCAATGAAGACTTTAACGGAGAATACAAACAGAAAAAACAATTTAGCTGAGAAAGGAGAATAAAAAAACCTTCAAAATTAACTGATTAAGTCAATTCCTCCACAGATTTTGATTATTAACCATCAATAATTCATAATATAAGTAACTCAGACAGGTTGCCAAGTCGATAAGGGCAATCTTAGGACTATGTGAGTTAAGCGCACGATCTCGAATTTAATTCCCCACATTGTCAAGTTTGTTTGGACCACTGCCCAACTACCTAGTGGGGTCCAGCGCCGCTTGGGGACTAGTACGGCGCAGATACCCAAGGATATCAAAATAAATAAATAAAATAATTCATAAAATAAGTAACAATTTATTAAAAAAAGAAGTTAATAACGAAAAAACCAAAAAAATAAAAACCCAAAATGATTTGAAGGCAAATGCAGCAAAAGTAAAGCACTACTAAGAATTTCAGCCAAATTCAACCCCCGAACCCACAAACTGAAAAAAAAAAAAAAAAAAAAAAAAAAAAAAAAAAAAAAAAAAAAAAAAAAAAAACAAAACCCAAAACCCCAAAAAAGGATCAATTTTTTCACAGAGAGAGAGAGGGGGGGAATGAAATCAAATTGGAAACCCAATTTCAAATTCCAACCCTAAAGAGAGGCCTTACTTCAATTCCCCAGAAATCGGCATCCAATTCCTGCAGAAAAGAGCGTTCCTCCTGGCCCCAAAGAAGAGGGACGTCCCGCAGACGCACCCATTCCCCATATCGAGCCCCTCGGCCAGCGCTCTCCGCCGCAGCGCGTCCTCCTCGTCCCTCCTCCTCAACACGAATTTCCGGCGCGAGGGCGACGAGGACGAAGGCGAAGAAGGGGGAGAAGACGAGAATCGGTTTCTGGGTAGGACGAGAAGGAACCAGAGGAATAGAGATTGGATGAAGACGAAGACGCGGCGGAGCGATTGCCATGAGAGGAGGGACCTCCGGAGGTCCCTGAATACTGGGATTATGCGGCCGCTCGCTCCAGAGGTCAGCTCCTCCATTGGAACGCCTTCCATGGCCGGAAACAGAGGTTGTGAATTTGCTCTGTTTTTGCTCTGCTTTTGTTCTCTCTGTTTAACCGAACTTCTTCTGTGTTTCCAAGAAAAAGAGAGGAAATACTTATGAATTGTTTGGAGAGCATCTCGAGGAATATCTAACGATGGATTCAATGTCGATAAAAACTAAAGGCAATTTCAAAAGAATAGATATAGGTGACAGCTGGGTTGGAATGGGTAAGAGAAAGTAAAG
This sequence comes from Stephania japonica, assembly GCA_039657345.1. NCBI lineage: Eukaryota > Viridiplantae > Streptophyta > Magnoliopsida > Ranunculales > Menispermaceae > Stephania > Stephania japonica. Next base: position 44,604,700 of record CM077559.1, read on the forward strand.
GCAAATTCATAAAATTATTCAACAAATTTCTTAAGACTTTTCTTGAGTAAATATTTATAAAAAAATTTTCGTACATCGGTCATTGCATTACGGAGACTCACTATAAGTACGTATCTTAATTTTTTAATTTTTTTACAATTTTGTCCTCACCTCCTACACATCACCTCCTTCTTGTCTACATACATCATCACCCTCCTCAACCAAAATTATAAAAAAAAATTAAAAAGTCATAGTAAGTATTTGTAATGAGTCACTTAGTATTATCCGAAGTTTTTCCCTCAAAGTTTACTAACAATAAATTTTTTAATAAAAAATAATATAATATAATATGCATAAAAAATATTTAAAACATAGTATTAATTTTTATATCAAAAATATCAAAATTAAAGAATTAAATCCATGTGATTAAAGTTTTCAAAAAAAAAAATCCATGTGATTAACCTCAATTAGTCTAAAATTATCTATAGCATAAAAGTGAGTTAGAGGTCTTAAACGTTGCATTTTCATAGTAAAAAAAAAAAATGAAAAAGAACGTGGTATTTTTAATGTGACCTCACGATTCACATAATTTCTTTCTCTATTAAGAGAGAGCAACCCACTTTTTTACCTTTTTGTTAAAAAATGAAAAATAGTGAGAGACTTAACCGACATATTTACCCCTCACAACACTTACAATCACTCACATGTCCTTCTTCTTTCTCACGTTGTGCACCCCACACAAATGCCACCTTTGACTCTGACGATCCTCTTCGACCAACTGCGACACGAACTTGCGATTTTGGAGCCTACTATCATCGTAAGAGTCGATTTTCTTCATATTTCTTGCTGAAAAATCATGTTTATCCACTGTTTTGTATGCATTTTATAGTGGTTTGAACAAATTTTTTTTGTCTTACTAGGCAATGTATGTTTGTGTTGTTCGGTGACTATTTATCATAACAAATGGAGGATGGACGTGTAGGATATACGGATGTGCAAGACGGAGAAGTATTTCTTGAGTTTTCATTCAATTTTTTGTATATATTTTTTCCGTATTCAAATTAAGGATTCCGCCTCAGGTTCGGCCTTACAGGGCCGAACAAATGGCTTTTGCTCGGTCAATCATGTTCGATTGAAAAATGTTTGTTCGAACACCTATTATACAACAACAACAACATAGCCTCAGCTCTAAATTGATTGGGGTCGGCTATATAGATCAAACTCTTCCATTAAGCTCGATGATTTAACAAATGCTTATTTTTTTTTGTTCTAACCAAGGATTCCTCTGTTTAGGCTTGGCATGGCCGACAAAATGGTTTTTGGTTGGTCTCAAACAACCTATTGAAACATGTCGTTCAGTCACCTATGACCGAATAGTTGAGTGTCCATCGGTATCACTAAACCGAATCACCTATTTTTAGAGTTTTCTTTAAAAAAAATTTGGATTCTTGATTGAGGGTCGAATTTGATACTATAATTTACCATTTTACAGGAAAATTTGTGTTCGACTGGCTATCTTGACTAAACTAAAGACTTCAAGCCCAAAAGATATGTATGATTGATCAAACAAAATATTAAATATTAAACCAAAAATTGATCAACCCCAAATCAATTAACATGCCAAATTCATCAACTCCAAACCTTAACCTCATAGTAAATCAAGAAAAAGCGAATCCAATTCATAGATAACTAACTCCAAATCTACTCTAAATCCATAACAATTCTAAATTCAAAACAAACGAATCTAATTCATAGACAACTTCACTGGAAGGTCCCATTGACGTTGTCGTTGCCTTGCACTTTAACGAAACACCTTCTGTCGCTTTGGGAATTAGTATATGGATGAATCTACCTTCAACTGTTGGGCATCGGTCTCCTTTTGACTAACCGTCTTCTTAGTGAAGGTCACCCAAGTGGGGGGTGAATTGGGTTACCGAATAGTTATCGCCTTTTTAAAACTTTATGCGTAAATAACAATGATAATACATACACCAACAATAAATATCTATGCCATGCAGGTGAAGGGGTAGAAGAGATGGAAATAAGACACACGATATATAGTGGTTCGATCCAACCGATCTACATCCATTACCTAGGTCTTTTACACGATGCCTTATCGCAATAAGGTCTTATACAACCACCTAGCCGCAACTAGGATTTCCCCACCTAGACCCACCTAGGATTTTTTTCACCTAGCCGCAACTAGGATTTATGCCTAGCCTCAACTAGGTCTTCCCTCTCGACTTAGATCCCACTAAGTCTTACAATCAAGATTTGAATAATACAATAAAATTGTGTTTTACAAGATAAAGCGGTATAAGTTGTTCTCCTCTCACAAGCCAAATATAATCCTAATATGAATCAATGCAAGTGAGACTTTGCCAATTAAGATGCCTTGTAAATTTAAGTTTTTATAGGCTAACTCTCAATATTGAAACCAATTAAGAAGAGTATAGATTAAGCTCAACTTGGTTCCAATAAATGACTAATTGATGCATAAATAAAATATGCAATTTTAAGCTCAAGTTGTGCAATCAAAACCTCGGATCACAAACAAGTTTAGATTAAGAACAAGACCCTTGTAAGTGTGTTGTTAAACCAACACAAGCTTAAAACCACAAAATCAAGTATAGATTAAACACAAGAGGGTTTCAAGTCAATATGGTGCACTATTAAAAAATCACTATTAAGTTCGAACAAATGCACTCAATGAAACCAAGTTTAAGTGCAAAAACCCTTTAGTTGTGTTTTACACACACTTCAATGAAACCAACAACAATACATTTAGAATAAGCTCAATGTGGTTTCTCCAATTTCATGCACTTTGAAAATCAAGTTTAAGCCCAACAAGTGCAAATTAGTCTTAGGATTTATGACATTAAGATTAAGCTCAAAATCCAAAGACAACTATGTTCAAAAATATCATAAATGATTTCCAAACAATACTCCAAACAAAAAGTATAGATTAAGTCCAAAAAGAGTAGGAAATCAAAAAATCTTACAACCCCAAGTGTGAGATCCGAAAATCAGTTTTGAGCAAGAGTTGTAAGCTTTAGAACACTTTCTTTGACCTCACTTGATGTGCATAAGTTCAGCCCCAACAATCCCCAAGTGAGTGTATGTGTTAGATCTTCACTTTTCTTGCTAAATCATGATTTTAAGCACTTTGTGTGTGTGCTTTGAGCAAAAGAGGTCTTATTTGTGTTTAAGAGTGTTCTATATACTTATAGACCAGTGCATGACCGTTGTATGCATCCTAGGGCTGAGATTCCATCAAAAATTCAAATTAAAGTGAATTTTTCAGCTTTATAAAAAATTTGTCAGAAATGCAATTAGCGCGGTAATATTCAGACCTAGCGCGCTAACTGCAAGAACCTTAAAATAAATATTTTCGTTCCTTTGGTTAGCGACCCTTTAACGTGTGCGGGACCCAACAAAACCTCATATAACATATTATACATGTTTGTTATAGGTCATATAGTCTATTTGGGTGGTTCGAATAATTTCACAAATCCCGAAAATGGAAAATTCCGGTTTCATGACTTATATAGGGGCTTTTCTGTAAATATTTTTAATGTTAATTCAAAAGCCTTCTAAACACATACCGGTGCATTCAAAATCATACACTTGAAATACATGTTATAATACACATTTGTATAATTTAAAAACATTTTGAAACTCGCGGAATTAAAAATCTCGAAATTCAAGACTTTAAGTAATTGAAACTCCAAAAATAATGAAATGCATGATTCTAATGCATTTGGCTTATGGAATTGAACTTTTATATCTTACAGATGATGTACATAACTCCATACATGCTATACGGTGTCTTTCTTTGTCTTAATCACTTCTTGAGCTTTTCCGGTGTCTTTTCTTCCACTTTGTTTGAACTTGTGAAGTTTAGCTTCCTTTAAACTTGTGAGTCTAACAGAGTTTGTTATGCTGAAATACTTGACAAACTTGTTAGTACCATTTCACATTGTTTGTTGACATCAAAATATCGGGTGATGTGTAAGTATGACAACACTTAGTCCAACACTTAGTACGAGCCATGCCTATTAAAATGACACAAATATAAGCCTAACATCAACATTCAATAATTACTTAACAAAAATAGAAACCAGTAACATAATGATAAGTTGTTATTTATGCAAATTATATATAGTTTATTTATATATTTTAGTGTTGATTCTCCGAATTATGGGTCCAATTATCTCTATTTGTCATTTTCAGGACTTTTGGGGTGCACGGTTGGATCCGGGGCGGAAAAATACTCAAAATAGAGTATTTACTTGAAGAAATCGGACACCGGAGGGTTTGTTTTGGGGTGTACACAAGAGTAGGTGAATGGGAGTTCGAAAATGCCACGTGTCGAGTCCCCATTGGACTGACCGTTTCACTTACAGTCGTTCGGCGAATCAGATTGTGCCACGTCGCCCATCTCCACCAACCACGTCGTGCCATGTCCCTCTCTCAGCTCATTGTCTCACTTACGCCGCATGATCTGTCTCGAGATGCGCATCAGCACAAACTCCCAGTTTTTCGCACGACTCCTCGCTCGCGCGAAGCGCGTCCCAGCCCGCCACATGTCTGCTCCTGGTTCATCCAGGAAGGTACACGTCAGCCGCTCCGCGAATCCAGCGCGCCACGTGTCGAAGCCTCCGCTCTCTGCACGTCACCGATCCAGCTCTCCTCCAATCAGCGCCCGCCACGTCAACACGCCCCAGTTTTTCAGCCAATCACGCTGTGACAAGTGGCAGAGTCCAAAAAACACTAAAAAACAACCACAGATCATCCTCGGCGCACGTGTCATGTACCAAACTCGAAAATAGGCATTGGAGACCCAAATTTAGCAGTATTAATTAAGGTTTTTGGAGAGAGTCGGGGATCGATTGTTTTCTTCTTTTCTCGGTGTCTTCTAGTATTTTCTTTTCTTTTTCTACACTTTGTGTTTAGATTTTAATGGAGTTTATGACGTCAATGGCTGGCTAAACTCATCAGTCTGAACCTGAAGTAGATCAAATCACTTTTTTTGGCATCAAAACATATGTGAGATCTATTTTATTATTTATTTAATTTGTTTTTCATAGTATTTTATTTTCTTTGGTATTATTTGAATAATTGAAGTTAAACCCTAGTTTAAACTTCAATTTATATGCCAGTGAGTCGTAAGCACCCGTGCTTGTGCAATAAGACCACATTAGTGGCAATTGACCTTACCAATTGATTAGAACCTTATGGGACCGGTTAAATACATTAGGGGTCTAGGCTAAATCGGGAGCACTAGCGATCCGGTTGTCTAGGTATAGTGCCTTCACTAATTGAAGTAATGCGACCAATGCGTTAAATCTGGAGCACTAGCGATCAGGTTGCGTGTTTGGTCAGGGTAGTAGTTAACGGTCGTACCTTGGCTGCCGACATCAGGAAGTGCGAGGACCTGCGTACATTACCGGGTCTATAGCTACAGTAATTTACTATGATTTGCATGCTTTGATTAGATTGAGGACCATATGTAAAATTATGCCAAATTGAGGAGATTTGTGATACTGATGGTTTGGATTGTTCTTCCCCCTTTTGATTGATTTATTTACGTTATATTTTAATTATTGTTTTTAGTAAATTAAAGATTAACTCTGTGAACACTTTAAATTAGTTTTAGTTTTGTACCCTAAGTTGAAAACTTGGTCTCGTGGTTCGACCCCGTGCTTGCCACTACTGCAGTTCTTGTGGTTATTGGTAATCTCATCGGGACTATATCTATATATTTATTTTGACGCACTCGACACGCGTCACATAATTCTCATATTATTTGTCTATTCGATTAGGAGAAACCGATTGAGATTGTTGTGTTTAGTTGGAGTCATCCGAGTGAAAGACTTTTCATCGGTCAACTACAACCTAACAAAATAATTTAAATCGGTTGTGTGTGACCGACTGAGACTCGACAACCACTAAACACAAAACGAGCATAACATTCGATCATAAACAACAACAGACACATACACAACAACTAAATTGCTAAAAAAACAAGAGAAAATTGAAGAAACATCAACATTCGCAGAAACAAACATAAATCGACAAATCAGTCAAGTTTGACTGTGTCACCATAATATTCATTAATCATCAAATCAAATTGCACTATATTAGAATGTGATCCTTAATTGCAATATTTTCAAAAAAATTCAATATTACACTAAAATTGGATTGATCGGTTGTAACAGACCAATTGAACTTCATTTGCTCGAATGCTTTCAACCGAACGAAATAAATTCAACGGCCTTTTGTGACCGACCGAGCCTAAACCAGGAATACACACAAAACGACCACCCAATTCGATCATACACATACAAAAAAACCACAATCAATCAATAACAATGCAGATTTGAACAAATAAGCAAAATTTCACTTTAGATTTGGAGTTGATGCGAAGACCTAGGGTTCGCGTTCGAAGCACCAATTGCACGTTCGTCCACCGCTTCGAAGGAAGACCTAGGGCTCGAGTTGATGCGAATATGCACCTACTGTCACGTGAAGATCGATCGAACGGAGTAATCTAGGCCTTGTGCGTCCTCGTCCTCTTTCTTCTCGTCGCGTTGAGGTCAAGGTTTTTGAGATTTTTCGATTTAGGGGGTGCACAAGGGGCAGGGGCATTTTAGAAACTAATTAGATTTTTTGGGGTGCCCTCATCCTTACGTAGGTGCCTACATTATTTGGTTTGCCCTTAGTAAAAAGTTGTTTGCACATAGCTGGCCCAGAAACTTAAAGGTGTACTTCACTTTTTGGTGAGCCCATGTCACTTTTTCTTCCTTAAAATTAATTTTTCCAATTTGCTATCAAACAACTTTAAGAAAATTTGTCTTCTAGAAATCTTCTAAAGAGAATTATCAAAAGAAAATTATTTTTTCTCTTGAAAATTCTCCAAGCTATCAAACACACATGCTTTTGTTGAATTTATCAATCAATGATGGTTATTTTAAAGGAGGGATATAATTGATCTAATTTTCTTCTTTTAGTCTTTTGGATCTATGGATGTCTTGTAAAATCTTCTAACAACACACTTGATGTTTATTAATTTCTTTAAGTATAACAAGACACTTAAACTCTATCATTTTTATTTTTTTTTATATTCGTCGATTTCTTGGTAAACCTGATTATTCCCCACGAGGCTCTGGTACAATTAGCCTGAGTTTACTCCAGTGACCCGATGAATCTTGAGTGACATAACAGGAAATCAAACTTGGGACTATGCACCTAACCCACAAGATTCTAAGCTTGCCCTTATTGTTAGACCAACCCGTCCATGTTGAACTCTATCAATTTTTAAGTATGATCTTCCAACAAAAAATAAATTTGTTGATACGTTTATGGAGACCAACAAGTTATCGAATCAAAATTTGATATTTAACGCTAAATATAATTTGTCTTTCCCTATTCAAAGGACCGATGTATCCAACTAACTCTCATGAGATTATTCGAATTGATATGATAACAAAGTTGTTGATATGCTTTTGGAGACCAACAAGTTTTGAAATTAAATTATGATATTGAACTCTAAATAAGTTTTTCTCCTTTAAAATGTTTTATTATTTTTTAAATTTGTAACTTCTTATAAAGCTCAAAATTAAATTAAACATTTTTTTAATGAACTTTTCATACGAGTCGTGCCTTCCCTTGTTTCATTTAATAAATAAATAAATAAATAATAATAATAAATAAATAAATAAAAACTTTCCTCCAAAAAAATCTTACTGTATAACTTAATAAAAAAATGAACCAAACAAGTCGCAAGTCTTTATGAGATTAATCGATCTTAAACATTAAGGTGTGACAAAAGTTTTAGGCATCAACAATTATGAAAGAAAAAGTATCCATCCAATCATTTTCCTTTCCAAAAAAAAAAAAAGAAAAAGTATCCATAACTACACCACAACTACAAGGAAAAAGTTGAAGTTGGGGAGTATACCCAAAAAAAAAAAAAAAAAGTTGGGGCGTTAATAGAGAGAGCTTGTTTGGCGTCTTTTCCAGCGTGGGAACAACCGGACAAGTAGTGGGCCGACAAATTGTTCTTCAATTGGCACCACTCAAATACCTCCACGTGTCATCGTCGTATTTTCTGCAAGCAATGCGTGCATATGTCTTCCTTTATCACACCACATTATTTCAACAATTTGACGAAGACATGCACGTTGTCTACAACCACAAGGCACCACGTTGTAACGTATCAGACACGTTTGGCCGTTGATTTCAAGCTAAGCATTTGGATGGACGGTGTCGATCGCACCACCATGTTGACTACTTGACTTAAAAGTTGTTGACCAAGGAAAGTACGAGGCCCTATCTCCGTCATTGAAGAAAAGTAGATTTATTTAATCACCAGGAGAACCGAATGGTAAATAAAATCCATGGTGGACAGGTCTCAACGTAGTCATAACCCAAATCTTCAATGAATTGAACAATAAGATTGGACGGCATTAACGGAACTGACTTTTGGCATTGGGAAATGGCAAAGGGCATCTCGGGATGCCGTAGGATAAAATGATGTTGTTGTTCGAACTCAACACCATTTTGTTGTACGTCATCCCACGTGGATGCGTATAGCTACAGTGCCATATTAATTTGGTGTGGCACTGTTTACAGCGCTATTTTTTTTTAAAAATAATTTATATTAGTGAAGGCACATATTAATTTATTGTTTAATTATTTATTAGATAAGTAATTGATTAATTTTAATAAATTAATTTTATTAATATATAAAGCAATATATTTAAAATATATAAAAAATTTAATTTAAAGAAAAGAATAAAATAATAATAAAGTAAGATAGTATAAAAGATAGTGTTGTGAGTTGGAGATGGTTTTAAAATTTAGTATAAAAGTTACATTAAAATGGTGCAAAAGTTGTACCATTTTAATGTTGTGATTGGAGATGACCTTAACTTGGTGCCTGTCGTGCGTAATATATCAATATATCGTATGCACACGCACTATTTGATATTATTTTTTGGTGTTAAAAGTCGGTTACTAAGCTATTATGTTTCATAGGATTTAAAGGGTAACCTCTGCTTTTTTTTTTTTTTTTTGGGGGTAGAAAAATCAGGTCAAAAAAAAGAAGTAACGTTAGTTGAGAAAGACAAAAATGGACGAGAAAATCACGGTAGTGGTGGAGATGTACGCCCAAATGAAGGCATGAAACCAGAATGAGGTTCCCCATTTACTAGGTAGGTCACTAGAATGATTTGGTCTCGACGGCCTTATCTGACAAAAAGAATAATTTATGGGATTAACATTGTTACAGTTTCTAATTTTAGAATTATTTTCCTCAAAAAGAATAATTTATCCGACAAAAAGAATAATTTATGGGATCTAGCTATGCGTAACCCACAAAATACTGAGGACAAGTTACTCTTAGTATTTTTCTCTAACTAATTAAAATTTATTAACTTACCTTTAATATTTTGTGAGATGCACATAGCCGCGCCCTTAAAGATATAAGAATACCTTACATTTGTCAAAAAAAAAAATGAATACCTTGCAATAATCAAAGTTGGCGAACTTTGATTACAGAGTCCAAACCACAATTTCCTCCAACTTTTGCCTTTGACAGGATGTTTTTGCAAATAAGGTTTGTCGCGGTTATTCGGACCTCACCTTTTGCCTTATTTACCCTGTTGCTACTTTGCACCCTAATTTTGAATTTTTTTTAGTACCTTTACCCTACTTATTTGTGAATTATTTTAAAACTACTCCTAGCCTCAACAACTCTAACTTCATCTACTGTCCCACATTCCAACCTACGTACCCCACGACCAAATTTGTCACCACCGTTCTCTCTTGATCTTCCGACCTTACGAAACCGTGAATCGAAGTCTCCAGTACATTTAGACTATTTTTTGTGAGTTGAAGATCGTCAAATCTGTAAGACGCGTTGATCAGAAACCTTAAGATCGTCGCTTGTTCCTTTGTCCGCTATTGGCATGTTGGGTAAATTATTTGTCCTAATTTTTTGATATTCCCCATGAGTATGCAATTATTTTCTCAGTATTTTTTGGATTTCCAAGAAAGTGAGAAGACTTATGAATTGTTGTGTGAACATCTCAAGGAATATCTAACGAGGGATTCATAGTTGATGAAAAATGATGTGTTTTTTTTTTTTTTTTTTTTTTTTTATGTAGGTAGAGTAGATATAGGTTACAGCTGGGTTGGAATGGAAAAGTAAGAGAAACTAAAAAACCAATGTTTTCTTAAGAATATATTTTTAGTAAATATTTATAGGAGAATTTTCCTACATCCATTTTTTTTTTGTTCATTTGATTGCACCTATTGAAGTTTTTTTTCCTCAAAGCTCATCAATAATAATTTCTTTTAAATAAATAATGAAATAATATATATACATAAAAATATTAAAAACATACTTATAACTTTTATATCAAAAATATCAAAATTGAAGAATTAAATCCATGTGATTAACCTCAATGATTAGTCTAAAATTATCCATAAAATAAAAGTAAGTTGGAGGTACATAATCTCTTTCTCTATTTAGTGAGAGAAAAAGTGACCCCACATTTTACTTTTTTGTTAAAAAAAGAAAAAATAGAGTGAGAATTAAGGGTGTACTTCACTTTTTGGTGGGCCCATGTCACTTTTTCTTTTTTAAAACTAATTTTTCTAATGTGCTTCCGAACAACTTTAAAAAAATTTGTATTCTAAAAATCTTCTAGAGAGAGGTTTCAAAAGAAAATTGTTTTTTCTCTTGAACATTCTCTAACCTATCAAACACATAGGCTTTTGTTGAATTATCGATAAGTTATTTTTAAGAGGGATATAATTGATCTAATTTTTTTTCTCTTTTAGACTTTTGGATATATCAATTTCTTATAAAATCTTCTAACAACACACTTGATGTTTATTAATTTCTTTAGTATAACAAGACACTTAAACTTTATCATTTTTTATTTTTTTTATATTCGTAGGTATCTAGACAAGCACGATTATTTTCATGAGGCCCTGATGCAATTAGGCTAAGTGTACTTTAGTGACCCAATCAATCTTAAGTGAGGCAATAGGGAATTGAACTTGGGACTGTGCATGTAACCCACACAATCTCAAGCTTGCACTTACTATTAGGCCTACCTGTCCATGTTGAACTCTATCAATTTTAAAGTATGATCTTCCGACAAATTTTTTTTTTCGATATGCTTTTGGAAACCAACAAGTTATTACAATGATCCATAAATTCTCAAAATATCAAGAGAACTACAAAGTAAGTCATATACAGGTGTGGTATGTCTCTCATATCCCATCCCAACATAAAAACGAGAAATATAAACAAACATACAGGATCTGAGCAGGCAGTCAATCATAGGAAATTCTCTAGCTTGCCCTTCCCCCTGCTCGTACTGGGGTCTACACTCCATCATCACAACAAAACAGATGACGAGTCCAAAATGAGTAATCCCAAGGAACTTCACCAAGTAAATACAAAAATAAATATAGAAATTTAAAAAACTATTAAATGAACATGCGAAATAAAAGTAAACAAACAATTGTAAAGGACCCTCACATGAATATCAAATAGTAGTGAAACAATTGTGCGTGCAGGATCCTGGTTAGACTAGAACCATACTTCATACCATCCCATGCACCGCTAGTGAGTAAACTCGAACTAACTAAACTCCCTGAATCTGCTCGATGGTCGGCTTAGACCACGACACACCGACATATGCATAGGAAACAACAGTCAGGTCGACTATCCACCGACATACTTCTAAAACATATGGTATGGTCTAGTGTGTCACATGCCAACGCAACTGAATAACCCGGCTGGAGTAAACTCAACCAATTGTAAATAAATATCCAAAAGTAAGAGTAAATGAATAACAAGACATGAATTCAATAAATCAAGCATGTAAATATTTAAGGTGAATTTCAATTGGGTTACTACACACCTAAACGCGCTCCACTAGTCCGATATAACCTTCGCACGCCTCCAACTGCATGTCACTACCCACCAGTGATAACCTGATTCCCAAAATACCAATTTAATATTCCAATTTGAAAAAAAAAACCTTACTCATATTTACACCTCAAACCCCTCATTTTTTTTATCTCATTTAATGCCAGGTCTAAGTCCCCGGGATAGACCCTCATTAGGCCAATCGTGTTTAAATTTTTTTTAAATAAGTCATTGTTCACAGTGCCGCAGGTGGCGTCACAAGGAGTAAACTCTGCAAAAAGCCAACCACGGCGGCGCCAGCCCTACAATTTGGTTTTCTCAGGTTTTTTGAAACTCCGGCCCCGTCGCCGCGACCTAAATTTGTTCCAACCCCTTATGGAACTCCATAACAACCATGAGAAACCATAAACCATCAACAAAACGTGTCCGAGACGAAAACCCCGTCGAAAAACCAATAAGCATTCAAGAATGAACACAACAACACCAACCATTCATCCACTTTTATTCCAAATCTAAACCCAAAAATCATAGCAACACTTTGCAAACCAGTGTGCTCATCCTAACTCCTTAAAACTCACGTCAAAACCTGCAAAACGGACCCGAAAGATAGAGAATTGTGAGGAGAGTTCTAATCTAATTAGCCTTGTTTGTTGATTTCCACATCGTTTGATCCTGCAAATGTGTTCCTAAGTGGCTCCAAACCCTCACCACCTTAACCAATTTTCAAATTTGTTCTTGAAATGAGAGAGAAAATGTGGTAGGGTGGAAGAAAATAAACCTTGTATAGTTGAAATGTCATCTCATGTGTTTGTGGATCTCAAGGCTTGATATAAGGGCCCTTGTCAGGTCAATAAGTTCAGCTTTTGGTGACTTAGATGACAACTTGGTCACTTGGCCTTATCCTTCTCACCACAAACAAATCAATCCTCAGGCGTACCTGTCCCAGCGCCGCAACTCGTGTTACTCACGTACTTTCGCGCCTTTAATGGCTCAACAACGTATCATATTAATTATTTAACACATTTTATTATTTATCATATGTATTATCCCCTGGCATAGTGTATTTGTGATTCCCCCACTCGGTACCTGCATCTACACACTACTCGAGGCAAATACCTGTCACACTACCTCGCTCAGACAATAACAATATAAACATACACATTGCGATCTAAATTAACATAATTGAATATACACATCGCAAAATAGAACAAAATAGCAAGCAAAACAGTCTATTTACCTAGACTAGCAAGCCCTAACCTATATGCGGGGTCCACGAGTGTCTGAGTTGGCGTCCACATCTGTAAACATGTATTAAATAATGACAAATTAGATTTGGGTTGTTACACCTAATAAGCCTTCCTATCCATTATTCATTAATTAAGTAGGGGATTATAATAATTTAAGTTGAGTCATTCAAAATTTGTGAGTTATTAAAGATTATGCATCGCCTTTTAACCTCAAAAAAACTGAACTACTCTAAATCAATTAAGTCAGGACAACGTAGAGTGTGGAAACCCCGAATATATACAACCAACATGTATAATAAGTAAAGGATAGTGAAATGAACTATATACATGTCCTAGTATATCTCATAAACCTATAGTATCCCATGTGAAAAAACATAAGTATATATATATATATATGTAATGCAAAAGATTAGAAAACCTAGAAAAATGCGAGAGGAAGGATCACTCCAATGTCCTCAAAATAAATCACCAATTAATGACGTTTTTTCCCCTATTCGACTGTGGATATGCACTCAGTCAAATACAAGAATGATGAGCTCAGGTAAGTAACGCCAATAGGATCTAAAGCAATATTTTGCAATAAATAAAGTAGTTTATATTCATGGAGATAGAAAGAAAGCTATTAGGACGCATGAATAATAAAATACTATAAATGAATCAATAAACAACGATAAGTGAGTGTCCCAAAATCAAAACAGAGAGGCGCCAAGTAGTCTCGACCACCAAGGTCGTGAGTCGTGGCCAAGCCAAGTAGACTTGGGTAATATGACAAGTAGCAGCCCTAAACCTACGTAGATGAGAGACTTCTCGGTATTTTGGCTAAAAACTATCACCCTGTATAAAACCAAACAAACCAGTGCAGTGCATCTTCAGGTCATGGCTCCGAAATATCACCAAGATAACCATTCCTGCCAGAGACCACTGTTGACTCACTTGCCCTTGGACAACTTAACTAGAATGAAATTCCAAAAATAGGATATTTAAACAATGAACAACAATATTCAAAAGCTTAAATGAAATAACCGCGCATTTCCTAGCTGGTTTACTTACTTGTATCCGAAACTAACCAATGTTTATACTCATTTAAAAATCCTCAAAGTTTCTCGAAAGTATTACAAAATTTCCAAAAATCATGGCTCGACGCTGTAGGTGGCGTTGTGGGGTTCATTCCCAAACAGTATCCCTCAAAACGTGGCTTCAGGGCAGCCCACAGCCCTGACGACATGGATGGTGTCGTGGGGAGTAATCTCCCACGGCGTGAACAGGACAGAGGCTCTCCCCTCTGTCTGGACAACATGAGGATTACTCTTTACGGTGCCCTTGGTGGCGCCTGTGCCGAATCTAAGCTTTGGGATTTTTCGGAACCCCAGCTCCCATCGCCGTGTTCTGAGCCTATCCCATCCTCGTAGGGACCTCGATTAAAACCAAATACCATCTTCAACTCATTCAAATTCATCCATAAAACTATTTTCCACAATTTACCAAAAATTCTTTAAAAAATGATCAAAAACCATAACTTTTTTCCAACCAACACAACAACCGCAATATACATGCCATAATTGAACATTCAAACCGTCAAAACCCACTACCAAACCCAAAAAAATCAGTGACTAAGGGGGTGCTCGCAAATCACGACGAAAATCTGCAAAACTCGACTTAAAATAACGCGAATTAACCAACGAGGCAAAATCTAACCTTAATATGCGTCGTTGAGCGATCCCTTGCCTTCAAATTCACCAAACGGAATCACCAAACCCTCACCAATTTTCAGATCTTGTTTGATAGGAGAGAGAAAAGTTGATGGAAATCAATCAAAACACCTATTTATACGCCCTCTCCTTCATCTTGACTCAATGGCCCTTCCCTAGGCTCATCCAAGGAATCAAAATCACTCCATCCACCAACTCTTTTGACACTAATGGTGACTTGGTCTCTTGGCCTTATCCTATCAAAGTAAAAATAATATACCTCGGTATCGACGCCTGAGAACTGGACACGAATGCCACGACGACTGGGTCCCACAGTACGACCCTAAAATGACATATGACATGCGTTGGATTTTAGGGTCGTTACAATACACATAAAAAAACCTTAATGAGATTTATAATTTTAATTTATTTGATTAATTATATGTTTTGTTTTGAATTGTTTGAAATTGTATTTATGTTTTACAAACTTAGGATCACATGTACTGAAAATAAAATTTAGGATCAAATGAGAAAAGTTGCAAAAACTTATAGGATCTTCCTAGTTATTTTTACTTTTTTTTTTTTTTTTTTTTTTTTTTTTTTTTTTTTTTTTTTGGGGGGGGGGGGGGGGGGGGGGGCTAGATGTTATTGACTTTATATATATATATATATATATATATATATATATATATATATATATATATATGTTACGAATTTGTAACTTATTGACATTATTGTTTTCCCATGTGATTCCACATTATCGCAAAAAACTCTATAAAAATCTCCACGGGATCCACAATGGGGAATGGAATAGAGAAAATAATTTTTCTACAAGGATTCTTTATCCCCGCAAAAATCTTTATAAAAATTCCGCAGAGATCCCCAATGGAGAATGAAATAGAAAAAAATTCTCCCCCTATGAAGATTCTCCATACCTATGGGGACTCGATAAGTATGAGAATGGGTATGAGAATTTATCTCCAAATGGATATGAGTATGGGATGAGGTTCAGATCCCCAATCCTACCCATTTGCATATCTACTTCTAGGCATCACCAATTATGGAAGAAAAAGTGTCCATCCAAACACTTTTCCTTCCACAAAAAAAAAGTGGCGAGGATCCCATTATAGAGGTAGAACCATAGGTTCATAACTACTACGACGACAACTTCAAATTGGCACCACTTGAATCCCTCTACGTGTCCACATCGTATTTTCTCCAAGCCATGCGTGCATGTCTTCCTTTATCACATCACATTATTTCAACGCTTCGGGGAAGACGGGAGGCTTTTGAGCTTTTCCCACTTTTCTGTGAGGCTTTGAGTTTTCCTCTTGTTGTAGGAAAGTTTAATTTTTTCTCTTTTTGTAAGGAGGTTTGAGTTTTTTCTCTTCTTATTGTGAAGATTAGAAGTTCTTTTTTGCAAGAAATGAATCGAAGGTACTTGTGGAGTATGCAAACAAGGACTTATAAATGACGTAAGTTTGAACTGTCGAGGGCTTGTCAACACTCGATTAGTTCTTAATCTAGGGATTTAGTTAGGTCGAATGAGCTATATGTTTTATTTTTTATATATTATTGTTGCTTATAAGTATATATAATTAGGGGTGAACACGAATTGGATCCAGTCCAATTAGGGTCAATCCACAATCCAATCCAATTATTGCGGATTGAAAAATTGCAATCCAATCTAATCCAAATAATTCATCAATCTAACTCAATCCAATTTGCAAAATGCGGACTGGATTGGATCAAGTTATGCGAATTGACGTTTTCCTATCCAAAATTTATGAATTAGACTTGATCCAATGAATCACAAGAATTATATATCTCATTAATGACAAATTTACAACATACATTCCACAAATCTATATATAGCATATTTCTCACAAAATTGTTATCACAATAACCTTCAAAATATAAGTTCCTATATAAATAAATGTGTTATTGAAGATAAATGACACACAAGTAGGATGAATTGGACTACTTCTTCTCATTGATTATTGCCGATTATATATACATGATAGATAACAGAATATAAGCTAAATACAGGGAAACTAAATAGCTAAGAATGAGGAGATAAAATAGGAATAACAATAACTAATCTATCCGAGTAATCATAACTAATATATCCTAATAATCAGCAACTAACTAATTACAGATCATATAATTTAACACTCCCCCTCAAGCTAAACGGCATAAATGTTTATGAGGTTTAGCTTGCTGTATAAGGAATGGAATGACAACTTTGGAAGGGCCTTTGTGAGGATATCTGCAACTTGATGCTTAGAAGGAACATAGTGTAGACCGACAATCTTGCTTTCAATCTTCTCACTGATGAAATGACGGTCCACCTCAATGTGTTTTGTACGATCATGATGGACAAGGTTAACGGCAATACTCAATGCTGCTTTATTGTCAGAGTGAAGATGAACAGGGCCTTCACTTGAGATGTTGAGACTATTGAGGGCCCTTTTTAACCAGATTCCTTCACATATTCCATGAGCCAGAGCTCGATACTTTGCTTCAGCTCTACTTCGAGAAACGATAGATTGTTTCTTGCTCCTCCAAGCGACCAAATTACCCTAGACATATGAACAATATCCAGAGGTCGATCGTCTATCTGTTTGAGATCCAGCATAATCCGAGTCAATGTAAACATCAACACTTCTACTCTGATTTTTCTTAAAGAACAATCCTTTCCCTGGACTTCCCTTGAGATATCTCAGAATTCTAAAGACTGCTTCCATATGAGATTCCTTGGGATGACTCATGAATCTACTGACTAAACTTACAACAAAACCAATGTCGGGTCTAGTATTTGCTAAGTAAATCAGTTTTACCACAAGCCGTTGATATCTTCTTTTGTCCACATTAGCTTCTTCTTCCTTGGCATCAAGCTTTAAATTAGGCTCCATTAGTGTCTTTGATGGTTTGCTCCTGAGCATTCCAGTCTCTTTCATTAGATCCAGAGTGTACGTTCATTAAGACACAAAAATTCCTTTATGAGATCTTGAGACTTCCATTCCCAAAAAATACTTCAGCTTTCCAAGATCTTTCATTTCAAATTCCATGGCTAACAATTGTTTCAAACAGATGATCTCTCTTTCATTGTCACCAGTTTTTACGATATCATCAACATATACACTCAAGATTGTAATCTTTCCATCAGAGGCATGTTTAGAGAATAAAGTATGATCAGTTTGACTTTGTGAGTAACCAACCTTTTTTAACACTTCTGAGAACCGACTGAACCAAGCTCAAGGACTTTGCTTTAATCCATACAATGATTTCTTAAGCTTGCAGACTTTTCCTTTTGAGTGTAGATCTTCAAAACCTAGAGGAATGTTCATGTAAACTTCCTCTGAGAGATCACCATTTAAGAATGCGTTCTTCACATCAAGCTGATGAAGTGGCCAGTCTGAGTTTGCTGCTAGTGAGAGTAGAACTCGAATCATGTTCTGCTTGGCAACTGGGGCAAACGTCTCCTGGTAGTCGATCCCATACGTCTGAGTGTAGCCTTTTGCAATAACCGAGCCTTTAGTCTCTCTACCGAACCATCTGCATTGTGTTTCACGGTGAATAGCCATCTACATCCAACTATTCTTTTTCCAGGTGGTAGAGTGGTAATATCCCAGGTATTGTTCTTTTCCAATGCCCTGATTTCCTTATAAGTCGTTTTCTTCCACTCTAGTGTTGCTAGAGCTTCCTGAACTATTCTAGGAATACTGACTTAATCAATGTTAGAAACATAAGCTCTATATTCAGAGGAAAGATTTCCATAATAGATGAAATCTTTCATCTGATATGGTATATCAGTTCTCTCAGCTCTTCTCAAGGCAATAGACATCTCATCAACAGGTATATAATCACAATTCTGAGAGGAGTTAGGATCAGACATACCTTGTTCATGGTTTTCATTTTACAGTGGAGTTAAGGCAGATGATTGGCAGTCTTGAGGTTGAGTCTGAGAGGAATCTGGTGGAGTTGATTGTACAGGACTGAAATGATCAAGTTAGATATTTGTAGGAAAGTATGTGACACTATTGTTCTCCCCCTTACATAGATACTGATTTTGAGATTCTGACAGCAAATTCTCCCCATGAATCGAAGAATTAGGATAGAAAGGTTTGTTTTCAAGAAAGGAAACATCCATAGTGTGAAAATTTTTTTGCAGAGACGGGGAATAACATTTATATCCTTTCTTAGTTGGAGAATATCCTAAAAATATGCATTTTAAGGATCGAGGAGCTAACTTACTTTGATCATAAAGGTGGACGAATGTTGTACAACTAAACAATTTGAGAGGAATTGTTGAAAGTAGTTTTGTGTGAGGAAAACTGTTTAGCAATATTTGACATGGAGTTGCAAAATTCAATATTCTTGAAGGCATTCTATTGATGAGATAGGTTGTTGTTAGGACTGACTCACCCCAATACTGGTTTGGAACATGTGTTGTGAACATGATTGAGCGTGCAACTTCTAGGAGGTGTTTGTTCTTTCTTTCAGAAATACCATTCTGCTGAGGTGTTTTGACACAGGAGCTAGTGTGTACAATGCCATGGGTTTTGAAATAATCACCTAATATGGAATTGAAATATTCAATTCCATTATCAGAATGAAATATTTGAATATTTTTTTTGAATTGTGTTTGGATCATGACATGAAACTGTTTGACTAAGTTGCAAGCTTCAGATTTATGTTTCAATAGAAAAACCCATGTGAGCCTAGTGTGATCATCTATGAACATGAGAAACCATTTTGCATTTGTAATAGTAGAGATTTTGAAGGACCCCAAATATCACTATGGAACATTGAAAATGGTTGAGATGCTTTATAAGGACTCGACACATAGGAATTTCTAGTATGCTTAGACAATTGACACACATCACAATGCATAGAATTGATATCTTTATTCTTAAATAATGAAGGAAACAGTTTTGAGAGATACATGAAGTTAGGGTGACCAAGTTGATAATATAACAATATGATTCTCTATCTGACTTATTGAATTGTGATACCAACAAAGAATTCGAATGAGATGAATGTTTGAGAAGATACAATCCAGACTTTACTTCAGCACTGCCAATTATCTTCCCCGAGTCCCTGTCCTAAAAAACATACGAATCTTCTGTGAATTGAGTGAGGCATTTCAAATCTCTATTTAGTTTATGCACAGACAGTAAATTGCAATCCAACTTGGGAATACAGAACACCGAATTGAGTTGTAAATCAGATGAGACTTTCACTGTTCCAATGCCTACAACAGATGAGATTGATCCATCTGCTATAATGACTGAGATAGACTTATCACATGGTGAGTAAGATGTGAACAAACCATGGTTACCAGTCATATGATCAGTGACTCCTGAATCTACAATCCAAGAGGATGTGTAGTCAATTCTAGATTGAAAAACCAGAGAGATATTACCTTCTTTGATCATGAGAGCATTTCCATTTGCATGAGGATTTTGAGAAGCTTGTTGAGACTGGCTGATCAGACTTTGTAGTAGCTCTAATTGGTCCTTACTGAACAGTGGAGCAGAGACTAGATTTCCCCGAGGTTCTTGATCGGAAAAGGCTTTTCATAGCTTCCAATCAGTTGGTTTCCCATGGATTTGCCAGCAAGTGTCACGAGTGTACCCTAGTTTGTGGCAGTGATCGCCGTATGGCCGTTTACTGTTCTTCCTAGCAGTGGATACTTTAGCGGCTTGACTTTCACTGGAGACTGAGAGTGCTGAGCCATCTGAGTTTGCACTTGGTGTTGTAGAGTCTCCCAACATGATCTTCTGCCGGCTTTCTTCGTATCTAATCACTGAGAAAGCCTCCCTGATTGAGGGCAATGGCTTGGTGCTAAGAACTCTGCCCCGAGCTTCATCAAGGTCCTTGTTGAGTCCAGACAGGAATTTGAAAACCCGCTTAGTCTCTACAATTGATCTCTAGAGTTTTCCATCCTCTAAACACTTACAATTGTGAGTGTCTATAAGATTAATTTTCTGCCAATGTCGGGTCAGCAAGCTATAATATTGTGTAACTGAAAGATCACCTTGTTTGAGTTCATGAAGAACACTTTCGGTCTCGAAGATCTCTGATGTATTCTCAGAACTGGAGAATGTGACCTTGGCAGCTTCTCAGATTTCAGCAGCTGTTGCATAGAGCGAAAAACTCTCACCAATGTTAGGAGTCATGGAGTTGATGAGCCACGACATCACCATATTGTTGTTGGCCTTCCAGGATTTGTAAGCAGGGTCATCTTCCTTTGGAGAATTTGCTGATTCTGAGAGAAGATCATCTTTGCTCTTCCCACAGATGAATATAAGGACTGATTGAGACCACTGCAGATAGTTTTGGCCATTGAGTTTATGGTTTGTGATTTGTGCAGAGAAGGGATCGGGTATTGAAGAAGAGAAAGGTGTTTGAGCAGATGAAGATGGTTGTGAGGATGAGGATATTTCGGTGGAGGAAGAAGAGGTGAGTCCATGTATCTGATTTCCATATTTTGTCATTGCTCTGATACCATGAAGATAAATGACACACAAATAGGATGAATTGGACTACTTCTTCTCATTGATTATTGTCGATTATATATACATGATAGATAACAGAATATAAGCTAAATACAGGGAAACTAAATAGCTAAGAATGAGGAGATAAAATAGGAATAACAACAACTAATTTATCCGAGTAATCATAACTAATATATCCTAATAATCAGCAACAAACTAATTACGGATCATAGAATTCAACAGTTATCCACAAATCTTCACCATACATCCTCACAAAAGAACAAAAAAAGTGTACGTTGAACATACAACCTACAATAAAAAGGTCGAAAGCATAATAAAAGAGTTAAGAACAAAAATAGTGTTTTAGATATTTTAGTTTAGAGTTGATAGTTTGAGTTGATGCTACTTAAGCTACTATAGTACATATGATGAAATATATGTATGTGTTGATATGTTAAACGGACTGGATCGGATTGGATCCGCGATTTTTTAATGTAAGATCTGTAATTCGATCCATTCCTGTCGGATTAATGATTTTTCAATCCAATCCAGTCCAAAAAATTGATCCAATTAATGATAATTGGTCCAAATTGGATCGAATCCGCGGATTAATGCAATCCGTGTGCACACCTATATAGAATGGTCGATTCGATACATTTGACAAACGTATAAGTTGCGAAGTTGCGCACGAGTTTATAAGTTTTTCCCGATGTCACTTTGATCTCAATATGTGAGAAAAATGTTACTATTGATGTAATTTCATTGTTAAATTAAATGTAATAGTGAACCATTTTTATGAACGAATATCTTTTAGTGAAAAAAAAAAAAAAAAAACGCTTCGACCAAGATATGCATGTGGTCTACAACCATAAGGCACCACGTTGTAACGTATAAGGCACGTTTGGACGATGATTTAAAGCCAAAGCATTTGGATGGACGGTGTCGATCGCACCGCCATGTTGACTACTTGACTTAAAAGTTGTTGACCTAGAAAAACAAGGCACTATCTGATATCTCCGTCATTGAACAGAAGTAGCTTACAATCCGGAGGTGAATCCAATGGTGAATGAAATTCAGGGTGACAGTTCTCCAAGTGTCCGTAACACACATCTTCATTCAAATCGAACGTTGATTTCGGACAATAAGATTTGGACGATAATAAGGTGACTTGACTTTGGCATTGAGAAATGGCGCTTAGCTTTGTGTTTGCTTTTGTGCTCATCTCCTATACAAAACACTAAAATGGTGCTAACTTATCCACTCAAAACCCTAAATCTTAAATCCTAAACCCTAACTTATGCACAAAACACTATTTCTAATTCCATCATTTCACATCAAATCCCACGCCAAAAATAGACTCACTACAAACTTTATAACATATCCACTAAAAACCATAATATAACATATCCACTCAAAACCATAATTAAAAAACAAAAAGTAAGTAGGGCCTACAACCAAAAAAAAAAAAAAAACCCTAAAAAAGAAACGTAAATAAGCAAATTCCTTGCATTTATATTCCGTGAGCCCTACCTTGCACCAATTTCATGCAATGTTACAATACCGTGTCATATATCATAACCATATATTGTAACAGTGCTACATTTGGCGTTGATTGGTTCTAACGTTGGATTGGAGAACCAATCCAACGCCAAACGTGCAGCTGTTGCATTGAAGATGCCCTCAGGATTCACATGAGCGTATTGCTCATGACTTGATACCATTTGGGGCTAAAGTCGGTTATTAAATTATTTTCTACTATAACGTGGTTTTTTTTTTTTTTTTTTTTTTTTGCAAAATACTATAACTTAGTTAAAAACTATTTTCGGTTCCTACTAAAAAAAAAAAAAAAAACTATTTTTGGGGCAATTCTGTCCCCACTTAATACAAAAAAAAAAAAGGTAACATCATTTGAGACAGACAAAAATGGACGAGAAAATGACGGAAGCGATGGAGACTACGCCCAAATCAAGGCGTGAAACCAGAATGAGGTTCCCCATTTACTAGGTCACTGATTTGGCCTCGACGGCCTTATCTAACAAAAAAAAAAAATTATGGGACTAAACATTGTTACAGTTTCTAACTTTGGCATTAATAAAGCTGATTGAAGATACAAGGGTACCTTTCAATAATTAACAATAGTTTTTATATTTATATTTTATAAGAAACCACCAACTTAGATTACAAATAGAGTCCAACCCACAATTTCCTCCCTTTTGTCTTTGAGAGGTGATGCCTTGTCCATCTAATCAAGGATAATTTGGCAAATAAGGTTTCAACCATTAGTAATACTATGGTACCCGAACAGGTTGGTCCACTAGTAAGAACGAACTTGAAATTGTGTGTATTAGACACAGTTCCAAATTTGATTCCCTACTAAGTCAAAATTATTCGGTCTACTTGAATACGCTCAAGCCAATTGCACTAAAGCCTCATAAAAATAGTCATACTCGCCTAAATACCCATAGATATAATAAAAATAAATAAATAAAGAAAATAACTATGGCATCTAGGATTACTACCCGACTACTCCATTAAAAACATATCCACCCTATGAGAACTGCTCGCCTGTTCATGAATTGTCCCCTTAAAAGTTATCATAACAAGAAAAAAAAAATACCAAAAATTATAAGACAGCAACTGAGGGATGAATGAAATCTATTTCTAACACAAGAACAAGCTTTCCATTGGATTATTAAGAGACACATAATGAGTTGGTTGAAAACTCTTACAGATGATACAACTTTCTGTCAGCACAATTAAAGAGCAGTCTCTCTCGATACAAGTATGGCAGCATCAATCGGTACCCAGCTGCACTCTCTCTGCATCAGATAATGGTACAAAACTGTGAAAAAATTACAGAAGACCATCGCTACAAGACTCACCGGTTGAGGGTCATATACCCATATCTAATTGGCTCTTGATTTGATCCGCTATGCTCAGATCTGCCGAAAGCACAAGCGGGCATGGTTGCTGCAGCATGAGGCTTCCCCATGCAGGATTACTCATTCCTTTTGTCGCTTGTATCTCTGTTTCGAGTTAGTTTACAAGTTGTCCTCAATCTCATCTGGTACATGCAGCTTTTCAATCGCAGACTGTAAAACACATATGATGAGTTTCATATGATTTCAGTATACAGACTAACGGTTTCATAGGAAACCTAGCATAAGATCTCCATGAATATGATCCATACCTTAATTGCTGCAACATCAGCTGTAGAAGGTTTGAAGTCCAAAGCAAGACCAAAATGAAGCATAGCTTTCTCATGCTCATTCCGTCGCTTATAAATCCTACCCATCAAGGCATACACACTACTTTCACGAGGCGCGTGCTCTTTAAGCTCCTCTAGATTTTGCAAAGCTTCATCAAATCTTTCTAGACTCATTAGTATGTTAGCCTTCTGATACATGGGGAGTGGGTTCTTTCTATCTGCTAAAATGGCTCTCTCCATCATTTGTAAAGCTTCATCACTTCTCTGTCAGTTATGCAAATTGAGAATTCTTAGTGAAGATTTCTCTTACAGTATTCTGAATTCTTATGCTACATAATTGCAGCACTCATTTTAACGGTACTAACTAAAAACAAACAAAAAAAAGAGGTACTAACTAAAAGGGCAAGAACAGTATTATAAGAATATTTTTCTTAGGCAAGAACCAAACCTTCAAAGTATGCAAAGCTGTTCCAAGATAACACATAATAACAGATGAACGTGGATTTATTTGGAAAGCCCTTCGGAAGTGATGTTCGGCAAATTCAAACTTCTCTTGACGAAGGAATACCATGCCAAGACCAAACCAGGCATTGTAATGTCTTGCATCTATTTGAAGAGCTTTCTGGTAGCATTTTATACCATTCTCGTAGTCTTCCAAGGCAACATATCTGAAATAGAAGAAACATTAAGATAAATAATATGTACAAAAACCGAGAAAGATGAAGCTTCAAGTACTTGATGACGCATTCTATTCACATTTAATGGAAATGAACAGATCTAATTCTTACTCGTGACCACAAAGAGTATGACCATATGCAAATCTTGCATTCAGTTGCACAGCACGCTGAAAATTTTTTAGAGCAGTTTCATTGTCTTTTTGCAAACTGTAGCAGTTTCCTATCGCACACCTGCATGTCAATCAATGGCAAAGGAAATTTAAGAAGAAAAAAGAAAAGGAAAAATAGACCTAACGCCAGACTCAAAATGCTAATGCATTTCAATAATTTAGTTGCTCAAGAAAGTATCCATGAGAACAAGAAGTTCAGCATCCAGCAAGACAATATATGTGACATAAAAGTGGTTGAAAGAACACTTTTCCATAGTATGCCATAATTATAAATAATAATACAGAAAATAATGTTGAGGATACCAACTAAAAATGACAACAAAACAAAGATCTCATGTCCCAACCATAAGTTGCATGCAGGATAAATCAAATAATTTGTAAATGTGAAGTGCATTAAAATTGAGCAGCAATAACGTTCAAGCTTAATCAATAAACTTCATGATTCCTATCAAACAAAATCAATAATCTTCAGAATAGCTTGAGCCTTAACTAGTTAAAAAAACTAAACAGAATCATGCCATGGCTAATAGCTACAGCCTAAACTTTCTAATCCTTGACAGTTTTGAGTCTGATATATTAGGACCAAGACTTTGTTGAGATAACAGAAGCAAGTTATCTCAATGCTTTTATTGAAGAATTATGCAATGACTGACAACCACTTTCTTCAAGAAAATGAACGAGATAAGTTGATTATGTTATCTCACCACCAACTCAGTCCTAAAATATCAGATTCAAATATCTCAAGGATATGGAAGCACTGGCAGAAGACTCAGAAGTAACAGAAAGTCTCGTTCTCTGAAGAATCTCAAAAGAACAAAGAAGGGAAACTATAGTAGGTATTTCTATGCACTAAAGTGGAAAATAAAGGAATTTACCAGGACTGAGAAGCTAAGCGATCAGTTGAGATTAGCTCCTGCGCAAGATAACTTAATTTCATCTCTTCCTTCAAATGCTGTAAAATAAAAGTACGCTTTATAAATAGGACACCAGCAGAAACATAATTCGATACAAGGCGCAAAGCACTTGAGGAGAAACTGGTGAAAAGAATCCAAACCAAAGACCATCATTACAAAGCTTACAATAATATAATATCTTATTTGTACGTCACAAAACTGAGATAACTGCTATTTGTTCATAGGTTTATAGTTTTGCAGCAAAATTATTGTGTTATCTTTTTTAATAAGAAACCAAGTTATTATCCCCTCAAACTTGTACTTGAGGAGACTCGAATCCTCAATCCATCTATAGTGAGCACATACCAACCCACTAAGCTACTTTTAGTCGGTCGGCAAAAATTAGTGTTGTGTACGATTAAAATCACTCCCTTCTATTTAAGACCAACCTCCATAAAATGTATATAAGATTGTAATCACTTTCTTCTATACAAGAACAACCAAAGTGTAGGATACATGTATGCATATGGGTAGGTATTATAGCAGGCTGCCAACTTCCTTGAAATGTAATTAAAAAAAAAAATCAAGAAGAGCCAGAACATCTCTTTTGAAGGTGATTTGGTAGCTAATGGTCAATGCAACGGATGACTTAAAATATGCATTTAAAGTTTCAACAGTGCATACTAGTGCTGAATAATTGAGAAAAGTTCTAAACGTAGATTGGTTAAATACGCATTTTAAGTTCAGATTTTATATCAAGCCATGCCAAGTTCACTAAATTAAAACCAGAAGATCAAGAGGTATCATTATATAAGTGGAAAATGCAAGCAATTTTGGAAATATCAAACAGTATTAGTAATGTGGCATCTCAATAACCCACAACAATTGAACCCCTGACGCAAACTCCATGGGATAAAGCTACCTACATAGAGAACAGTGGAGTACACATCCATGCCTTCTAAACTATATGGTGAGGCCCGACGTGCAAGACCAAAAGCATGATCAGCTTCCAAGTGATCTACCAGTTCAAAATATGCTTTTCCAACCTGCACCAAATAGTTTATTTTAACTTCAATATGCAGGAAGAATTCTGGAAATTCTAGGCATTAGAAACACATCCAGGCCATTTAAAGATCAAACTAAACAAAGAATATACACAAAGCCTTCAATGCTCTTCTCTTTTGACCTAATTAGCATTACAACAAAATATTGCAACGATACACAGGTGATTTTCCCAAAATATGCACCATGGTTGAAAATTGATGAAGAGAAAAACTATTATATGCAACAACAATCCCAAATTAGTTGGGGTAGGATACATGGATCAAACACTTCCATTGCGCTCGATCTAGTGCACTTAAATGGCATGCTTTCCAAATCCCCTTAAATCCTTTGTAATCAATGCATTCTAAGTGATTTTAGGTCAACCCCTACATCGCTGAATTTCTTTAGTTTATATTGAGGGGAGTTTTCTAACTACGGCATTCGTAGGCAGTCTTTTGGAAGTGTTTGAATCACTGCAACTGCGCTTCTCTAATCTTTGAGTCAATTGGCGCTATTACTTTTCTTTGCATTTGTGCAATTCTTATTATATCTTTACAAGTTTTATCATATATCCACCTAAGCATCCTCAATTCTACTACACTTATTTTATGAAGTTTCTGAGAATTTATAAAAAAAAATTCAAAAATCAAGGTCCCGCGCTGTGGGAACAAATTCCCAAAGTGCCGCCCACGGCACGACCAGGGCAGTGACCCCCTGCCCTAGGCGCCGTGAGGAATTTGTCCCTCACGGCGCCCCTGCCGGCGCCATGTGCGAGTTTTTGTTGCCGGGGTTTTTCGAAATCCCGGCTTGCGTCGACATATTCCGAGCCTATCCCAACCTCATAGGGACCTTGAACACCATCAAAAACCATATTCAAACCACGGTAAACATGTCCACAAATCACGATCCAAAAATCCACCAAAAATCATCAAAATTGATCAAAACCACAATTTTTCCTCAACCACCATAGCAACACCCATACATAGGCTCCAAATGATCACCAAAACCTCTACAAAAACCAATACAAAATCCAGAGTGTTGTTTCTTTGCCACTCAACATTCTCTTCTATAAAGCATATTTGGCCTAATAGCAGTCTTACAAAATTTTCCTTTGAACTTAGTAGGGATATTTCGATCACATATCACACATGTTGCACTCCACTTCTTCCATCCAAATTCAATTTTGTGTAACGTCGTCTTCAATGTTACCATCTTTCTGTATGATGGTTCCTAGATATCTTAGGTGGTTCACCTACGAAACTTCTACTTCCTTAATTTTACTACACTATCTTGATGTCTAATATTTGTAAGTTCACAATGCATGTATTCAGTCTTAATCCTACTCAACTAAAAACCTTTAGATTCTAACGTATTCCTCCAAAGTTCTAATATCCTAATCACTTCGTCTCTTGTTTCGTCCACTTAAACATTATCATCAACAACTAATAAACACGATGGTATATCCTCTTGATATGCCCTAGTTAGTTCATCTATAACTAAAGTAGAGAAATATATAAGCTTAAGGTCCATCAAGGATGTAGCTCTATTGTAATGGAAAACTCTTGTGTTTCCTCCAAATGTGTTTATCCTTGTTACTACTTGTACATATCTTTAATAGTGTCTATTAATCTAGCATGCACTCGTTTTCTTTCTAGAACCCACCAAAGAACATCTTTAGGAACCTATCATATGTTTTTTTCTAAATCTACAAATATCATATAAAGATCTTTTTTTTCTTTTCTCTATATTTTTCTATTAATCTTCGTATAAGGAAAACAACCAACATAGTGGACCTTCCCGACATTAAATCAAATTTATTTTCTGATATTGTTGTTTCACTTCTTAATCTAATGTCAATTATTCTCTCCCAAAGTTTTATGGTATGACTTATAAGTTAAATCGCTCGATAATTTGAAAAACCTTGAATGCCTCCTTTGTTTTGAAAATCGGTGCAAGAGTGCTCCTTCTCCAATTCATTGGCATTTGTTTTGATCTTAAAATTTTGTTAAAAAGCTCTATCGACCAAGTCAATCCAGTTTCTCCTAGGCATTTCCAAACCTCGACGAGTAATACATCTCAACCACATGCATTTCTAATTACATATTTTTCAAGGCTTCATTAACTTCAAGACTCATAACATTATTCCTTTTTTGATATGGGTTTCATTTATTTTTTGATATGGGTTTCATTTATTATGATATCAACTTGACTATTGTTAGGTAAACTATCAAAATAGCTTCCCTATCTCTCTTTAATGTCGTCTTCTCGCGTTAAAACATTTTGGTTTTATCCATAATACATCTTACATGACTTAGATCTCTTAATTTGGCTAGCTTGTATATATATTTTTTGGCATATTACTTAACTTTGTATATAAATCTTCCATGAAGTTTGTTTTAGCTTCTCTAACTACTTTTTTGAGACCTCTCCAACTATTTTTTTAAGCTTTCTTAAAACTATAATATGAAAAAGCAAAAAAATAAAAAATAAAAGAAACTATAAAATTTTCAATTTTCATGGAAGTATTATTGAAAGAGAAATATGGAAGAGAATGGAAAAATATAAATATCAATTAAATAGATTCAAACAGAGCCAGTTACAACTATATCAGGTTGAATACGTTAACCTCTTTCTCTCTATTAAGGATTCAACCTTCCAAGTTGATAAGCCTTAATCTCTCGATGAATATAAATGAAACCTTCTCCTCTGTCACTAGCATTTAATACAACGACACTCTTCCAACCTTGTGGATAGACTTGCACCCACTATTTTTTTGAGAGGATATTGGCTCTTTGTGTCATCAATACTCCCTCATCTAACTTTAGCAAAACTTTTAAAATAGTCCCTCATCTGGTCTCGTCACATCCTCTCTGGTTGGTTCTCCAAGTTTGACAAAATGCATTAATTTCTAATTTAATCTTTTTAATATTCTACCCACATCTATCTAATCTATTGGACTATTCCTAGTTGGACATCCAATGTTGCATTCCATAAAATATGAGGACGACAATAATTACACTTATAAATTCTTTTTTCCTTTAACTTCAATGATTATATGGTATTTATCATCTTTCATTTTAGCCTCATTAATCCTTCATTCCCTACCATCCCTGTTATCTCCAGGTTTCCAATACCTTACCACTCAACTTTATAAAAACACATCAACTAAGTTGGAATTTCACATATTCATTTTTAATAGTACCGAACTTGAACCCTGTTGATCATGAATTCTCAAGCTTCTTGCAGACTTAAATTCTCAATTTACGGCTAACTCTATATCTATTTTTGCCTTTCACAAGTTAATCATTAGAATCATTAGAAGCAGCACCAGAACATAACATGTAATGCCGTTACAAATAAGTACATCACATATAATTGAAGAACTTTAATTTAATTTCGGATTACATCATAAGGGAGCAGCTATATGGACCCCAATTTTTGCTTAACATACCCCACCTTTTTTTAAAAATGTGAAATGACCTAACTACCCTACATACAAAAGGATTGTTGCTCTCCCCATACCCCACTCATCTCATCCATCCATACCCCAGTCACACCACTGTCTCACCCACTCTCAAATCGCACCCACCTTCAGCCTTAATCCGACGAAATCCAAACGAAACTCCATTGATTCAATGACGTGAGTGCAATTCCCCATCTCTTTTGTGTCAATTTTAGGGTTTTCTTGGGTTTATATGGCCCTTTTTGAGTCGTTTTGGTGTTGTTGAGTTTAAGGCTTTGATTTGGCGCTTCGATCTTGCATTTTGAACACAATGTTGATGGAATCGAGAATAGCAAGCGATTCCAAGTAAAACCCAATAATTTTTTGGTCGTTTTCATGTATTTTTAGGAGTTTAAGAATTTTTTTTCGTTCTCGTCGCCCATGGGTTGCGAACACACAAGGCTGAGACTTCTTTAGAGGACTCGGTCGGTTCCCATCGAGACTGATAAAGAGATTTCAATGGGAGTCAGCCGAGACCCAATTGCCTTCTACCAAGACCGAGACCTCGGTGGGATTTAGATGAAACTGGCCGAAACCTTTAAAAAGCTCTTGGTGGGAGTCATCTGATACCTCTTTAAAGGTCTCGATCATGTATGGTCAAAACCCATTAGTCGGGGAGACAAGGGTATGTTTGAATAATGAGGTATATTTAGCAAAAAGTGGGTACATATAGCAAGGGTAAAATTCAAAAACTAGGGTATGATGAGTAAACGGGGTATGATTAGCAAAAACTGAGGTCCGTTTAGCCGCTGCCTAATTTTATTATAAGAAGTAATATGCCAAAATTTCATTAGGTAGTGGGGGGCATGGAGGAATGGAAAGGACATACTACATCCTTAGAAGGGTGAAAGAGAGCAAACATCCATCCTGAGCAACATTTCTATTGAGCAAGTGGGTGTGGAGTGTGGACGTCAAGAGAAGCATTGTTGGTTGAGTTTCATTGCATTTTCTGAGAGCCATTTACAAAAGGGAACCTCAAGATAAGCATATACTGCCTTTCAGCCATATTAAAGAAACAAACTTACCTGGGAAAGAACCCATCCAGTATTATATTGCTTATGCGAAAGTTTCCTATAAGCATCCAACGCTTCCTGCTTCATCCAATAAGTAAAAAGAATTGCAAATAAAGTTAAAGAGGAATAAAGCAACATTCGTTTCCATTTTGATAATCTGCAGTACCTGGCACCTATACATGCAGGAAAGCCTAAAGCCTTCTCCTAGAGTCCTCAAGAGGCACAAGAACTCTGATACACCAGTTAAATTTCTGGAGCCATTTGTGGTAATTGCACTAAAGTGCATGTTAGATCTTTCCCGTTCCAGGGATCTATCATCAACTAAGGGATATGCACTAGAAGAAGTTGTTGCTGTGTTATCAGAACGAGAATCATCAAAAACCTCATGCCGCCTCCCTGAGTATAGATAAACGTTGTGAACAACCAAAGATTGAAAACATCAGTTTTCAGTAACGACAAGAACGGGGCGAAGAAAATTAATTGACAATGAAGTCAGACCAGCGCAAACATTAAAACTTGAGTGATGGAAGATTTCCAAATAATTTGTAAATTGTAACCAGGTTTCTCTTCAACTAGGTACGTGCAAGCACAATAAACCACAACCCTGTCTAAGTAGCCAAGAATGCCGATGAACAGGAATACAGGTTAAAGCCCTATGTAATGTAATTGGCATAGTAAGTAGCATGAACAAATGCCATACACAGCTCAACTGAATCACAGTAGTGATAATCAATAAGAAGGTGTGCAAAGCAGTACTCCAACTCCTCACTATTCAATCATGACAATAAAGATAGAGGCCTCACAAGACAAACCATGGCTCAAAATTTTAAGGTTATTCGTATTCCCTGCTAGTCACAAATGAGAATTTGCACTGCAGTTTAGATGCATTGAATGCGAGGAAAGGTCATATAGCCAATGAGTCATTCCTCTGAGATGCATTTTGTTCGTTGATATACCTTTCATAAGTGTTCCACAACATCACAGCCACCAAACTTTTTCTTTTCTTTTTTTTTTTTTTAAAAAAGACTCAAGTTCAACCAACTGGGTTGATAACGTCAGACTATTTTTTCAATTCTTTTTTACCAGGTTAAACATACTCACATTTTTTGTTCCTGTTCTCAACTTGGGATTTTGGCCTTCCTGTTACTAACATTTTATCACATCCAAATTTCAACCATTCTTACAATAACGAGACTTTCAAAAACCAAACCAACCTATTGGTTCCAAAACAAATCAGATTTATTCCATTGCTTGGATGACGAATTCTCCACTATATGAGTGACTTCCGCCATTACTTATCATTATCAATGGGCGAAGGAGGGTGATAAATATTGTATTTGTACTATTCCTTTTCAACTAATTACAATGACTCTTCTTCTTCTTCTTCTTCAAGAAAAAAATTAGTGACTCATTAGCACAATAGAAATTGAAGAAATTCAACATTAATAGAAATAGATTAGGATTTAAAAGGATTTTGAAAGTGTGGCATCAATTGAATTAAATCGAGTGAAGTGGAAGAATTGATTCATGAAGCCGAACCCAACCAATTTGAGTTGAGATTGAATAGTGCGAATCCCACATCAAGCTATTTTAAGCCACAATTAAGCAGCAGATCAAATAAATTGTTTTTATCTAAAAGGAAAATGTTAGATCCACAGATTAAGGACTTCACAGGTGTCAATTAATGACCTCTTGCCTTTATTTGACAATAGTAAATGTAGAGACGCGCTAAAATATAAGGGCAACCCAATGCATATATTTAAGTGAAGGGCATATGAGTAATTTTCAAGGTGAATTCAAAATAATTAAATCACTGGGGTGCCCTTGTGCACAGCTGGGGTGCCTTTAGGGAATATCCAATGGAGCGCCATTATGGCATTGGATTGGCTCTCAAACCCAACGCCATATATGGCGCGACACTGTAGCACCCATGCCAAAATGGTGTGTCAAGTTTTTTTATTTGTTTTTGGGGCATGTGGGCCCCACATCATAGATTGAAAACTAATAAAAAAATCAAAGGTGCTTGGAATATTCCTTTTTGGTGTGGATTTGGTGTGAAGAGTCAAAGATGGAAATAGTGTTTTTGGTGTAATGCATTGGAGATGCCCTTAGCGCGGCCCTAAATGTATGTTCTAGGAAAATTACTGTCACCTGAATACCCTGAAAACTAATCAGTGGATGACATAATGAAAAGTAAACTAAAACTACATAGAAAAAAAAATGTGGGAGAGTAAAAACCTTCATCGAAACTTTCAGAAGCCCAGGAGTGTCCTTTACGAACTGTCACAGAACGAAATGTTGCTGAGCTTAACCTAGATGACGAGAGCCCTCCGAGATATTTGGAAGAAGCATGATTCATACCATTTCCACTAGCTTGACCAACATTTGAATTTGAATTTGAGTTAGAAATTGAGTTTGCAGCTGCTTCAGCGGCAAGTCTTGTACTTCTTCGAGGGCCTGAATCAGGAAATAATCTTCCTGAAACCTGTGACTCAGATACATGTTAGGATAAATCTTCAAATCAATAAACAATGGCCAGTTATTTTAAATTACTATGTCATCGGAAAATGATATTTAAAGTAAGTTAAATGATATAAAAGCATTAAATAGCAAAATCGCAGTATCAGAATTGAATAGTCAACCAACAAAGAAACATATATATGAGATAACAATTAACAAGAAAATGCAATTCCTAATTAAAAAAAAAAAAAAAAAAAACTACAAGCAAAATATTCGAGTCCATTACCAAACTCCAAGCCTCCAATCTTAACAATACAAGGATGCAATTAAGTAAGCTAGACTAGTATCCCAAACTCTCACACAAGGAGACTTGAACCCTTAACTTCATCTATGGGAAACATACCAAACTAGTGGAGACACCACTTGGTTGTTGGCATGAAGAATTCTAAGTTGGATGCCTTACATTATGATGAATCTTCCTCCTCTTCAGCCATCTCCAAGTTTCAAAGTGTGTTTAATCCCGAGAAAGGGAAGAACCTAAGAGTTTGACCAAAGAGAGATCCAGAGAGATCAAAAAGAGAGTTTGACCAAAGAGAGATCTAGAGAGATCAAAAAGAGAGTTTGACAGAAAGATAGAGCAGGCGGGGAGTTAGAGAGAGTGAAGGTGGTACGAGAGAGAAAGGAAGCAAGCTAAGTTTCACCGGGGAGAGAAAATTTTTTTCATTTTTTTGGCCTTCGATCTGGGACGAGTTTGATGAAGAAAAAGGAAGGGTTGTTACAGAGGTGAGATGAGAAGCATGTTGGAGAAGCTGGAAGGGAAGGCATCAATCTTCTTGGCCTTTGATGTTTTGGACATAAAGATTGATGGACAAGTGCCACTGCCTCTTATTAGTCATTAATTCTCATTAACTCATGTCACGATTCATTCCTCTTATGAGTATAGATTCATTAACATATTCTCACAAAAAGAGAAAAGGGAAATTGCTACATCAAGGCACATCAACTCATGTCGGAATACATTAGCACACCCATTGATACACTACCATGATTTATCAACATTTTATATTATTTGGATTAATAAATGTGATAATCTTTTTAAGATATACTTATATTTGATGCACTTTCATTATATTAAAAATAAAACAATTTGTTCTAAATTTGTAGTTTCATGTATGTTTTCATCATATTTTATATTAAGGAAAGAAAAAGAATTTATAGACGATTCTGAGTACGATAGACATTGGGAATAAGCTAGAAGGAAGAAAGGGAACAGGTGATCAAAGCCCTTGGAGACTATCAAGCGGACCACTACAGAAGCTGCTTCAAAGGCACAAGTGGAGGGTGGTTAGTCACGCATGCGTTTGGGTCAGTGAAATTAGTTTAGCTCAGTCAGTAGGTGTTTAAATAGGAAGTACAAAGAAGTGAGTAGGGTACATAAGAACTTGGTTGTTTTATACAGTCGACCCTAGTGGCTTGGCTTGGGAAGAGAGACAGGAGTCTTGCCGAAGGGTTTCTGAGTTGCTGCTCAAATCTTTTTTTGTATTTGTACTAACAAGTGTTGATCTGTTCTGGGTGTTGTATTTTTGCTGTTCTCCTGTTTTCAAGCTTCTAGTGAGAATTATCAATAAACAAAGGGGTTAATCATACTTGTGTCCAAAATTTTGGACGCTTTTTTTAGCCAAGCTGCTGAATCCTTAACATTAGAAAATAGCAAAGTCCAACCTCTAGATGTATATCCGCACTTAACAGCCTTAATCGAATCCAGGTACACAGCTTATTGCACAACACGCAACAAGGCAATGATAACATGATAAACAGCAAATGCTACCGGCATATCTTTAATGTGCCAAGATCAATGCAGATAATTTAATCATAGAGAGAATACATGCATGGCAAATGATTTCAAAATTTGAGAAGAGAGGGAAAGCCGATTTGTCTATTGGCTCCTTACAGAAAGATTTAAATTAAAATAATCTATTTCAAAATTGCCGAAGTGAGCACGTGATCACCCACCAACACCTTGAACTCAGCAAATATTTTATAATTTGCTAAAATTTTGCTTATATATATATAAAAAAATAAATTAAACATACCTTGCGCAATTTCCCTTCATCCAAGAACTTTCTTCGAGGGGCTTGCAGATTAGAATTCACAGTTGATTTAGGAGAGCTTTCACCGCCCACTAGGTTTATATTTGTTTGTCCATTTCTACATAATGGTGGCGGGGCAAGACCTGATAACTACAATAAAACAAAGGAGATAAGCTTACAATATCATTTAGGGGAAAAGGCCTACATTCTTCCACACCACTGCCACCCAGAAAACATGAAACATAGCAACAAAAACGCAAGGAAGCAAAATCACAAATAAAAGAAAAAATCAGATAAGCATGACGAAGTAGGAAACCCTTCCAAGTTCCCTTTGATTTTAGCAAAAAGTATATCATAGCAGCTATTGAGAGTCAGCGCTTACACCATCTATAAAGACTATCAGAAAGAATCTACCCATAGTGAAAAAAGTAATATGAAATGATGCAACATGCAAGTACTAAAATTCCCTCATAGTACCCAAGGCACAAGTGAGCCAAGAGAATATATAGACGTAAATAGATTATAAGTAGGAGCTACAAGGTTGCATGAAGTTATAAGTATAAGAATAAAACAAATAAAGGAAAAATATTGCATTTACTTCAAAAAAAAAAATGCATGTAGTGCATACCATAAACATATTGGAGACTTCTCACTTCAGTTATATATCGAAGTGACACAAGGCAAAAAAATACGATAATTAGACTCATAGCAATCATAACAATGAATATATCGGTCTTTGATTTTAAATATCAAATTGTGCATGTTTGCATATATCTGTTGAATCAGTAAATGAGAAAAGACATCCAAGCAGAAAGGAAATTGCCAATGTCTTAGACTCTTAGATATAGCAGTAGCGTGAAACATAAATAAATCTTTAGATATGAAGAAAGACTTGAAGATGATTATCTTGCGTAGCATAATAATGATGAAAACATGGAGTGTGAAAAGCAAGGGAGGAATGAATTCATATGATGATCCACAAAAGCCAAACAAAAGTAGGAGTGTAATCAGATAAGCACAATGAATCTAAGAAATGAATGAATCATGAGAATATTCAAGGCTAACAAAATTAAAATATTACAAAAATGATTGAACTCCATATTTTAGTTTGAACTTTGAACTACAAATTCAATTTCCAAATTCATAAAATTAGGTTACGACATAGAACATGCAGCACATCAAAAGTTCTGTGGTTATTGCCTGTTTGGGCTTCAAAAAAAAAAAAAGCTCTGTGGTTCACATTTTCAGATTCAATTATGTGCGAGGGTGTAGATGATGACGATGATTATGTAATTAGTATTCTAAAAGAATTAAGACTTTCTAGGATAGAAACTACATAATTTACATTAAAAAATACATAAGTGAATAAATATTTTTCGGTTCATCTCGTTGGAATCAATTAAGTTATTTAAGCAATGTACACCATGACATGAGAATTCTCGAAACCTCCCTGAACATCCCCGAACAATTAATTTTTTAGAGACCAAAACCACAAATTAGATTAAAAAAGTTTATAAAACCCACCAAACTTAGCGAAAAACAACATAATTTGTTCAAGGGCACTACATATTAGTTTTGTCAACTCACCACTTTAACCTTCGTCCAGTCAATGGTGATAAACTTAAGGAAAATGCTAAAGTGCACCTCCAAAGTCACACCAGGTGATGTGGCGTAAGGGCCAGTGTCCTTGGGAACCGTTTGTGCGTGCCTTGGGATACACATCCTCCGTGTTATGCACTGGGAACTACGTGTGCATACCCATTTTCACATGGGGCCCCACACGCCACATCACCCCGATGTGACTTTAGAGTGTCATTGTAGCATCTTCCTAAACTTAAGATAACAATCATAACATGGACTCTATTACTGTGTTTGGTAACTCTACATCTTAAATTTTTAGTGCTTATCCATTAAGATTTTTTCTATAAGAACTTATTAAATAAGGTCTTATAGATTGTGGAGTGTTTGGTAAAATAATTTAATAATCTCTTATTTAAAAATTGATGTTTGGAAAATAAATTGGCCATCTCTTATTTCAGGGGTATATTGTGTCATTTGTATTTTTGGATGAAAGGATCCGTTTAACAAAAAAAATGGATTACAAAAAATTGGGTGTGTATACTGAACAAAATGAATGGGTAAGAGACCCCCTATCTAAATTTCGTTGACATTTGTTATATTCATACCCAAGTTCTCAAAGTACAAAATGTGAACTGAATGCAAAAGATATGCCTTTCTTCCCACCAATTTGCCATCCAACCATCATGTCCATAAACCAAAAACCAATCATAGACCAAAATTGAGAAGCCATCTAATGAATCAGCTTCACTTCCCTATCAAAGTAGCCAAAACTCACCAAAAATCAAAAATAAAAAATGAGCCCAGGATGGTCGATGGGTTTGGTAGCAAATCGACCAACCAGTCCAACAAATTAGCAGTTGGAGTTAGGACCAACTAATCCCATCATCATCTTCCACTCTTACAGTAATGGACTCGCTGCCAACAACTCTCCTTTCACTCAATAAATCCTCTCTTCCCATCTCCTCTACTCCTTATTTCCAAGATGCACACACCCACACCCAACGGCCAACACCACCTCCTCCTGCAAGACCATCGTCCACACAAGCCTCTACGATTCTCTTCGCACCAATCTCCCTCACGAATCCATACATTCCCGAGACTATACCCATTTGTGGTGGTCAAGGAGGGAAAGCAGCAGCGGGATTAGAGAAACCCTTGCAGGTTTTCGAGCTATCGATCGAGAGATCTGTTGTTTTTTGAGTGATTTTGCTCTTGATTTTGGGATTATTGGTTTGATTTGATTCGAGACGGAGGTGTTTAGTGTGGGATTGAACGAGGAGAATTAGTGGGTGGTGGCTTCGCGGCGGCAGCGGAGTGATTGCATTGGTGGAGAAGGAGAGGAGATCGACCGAAAGAAGTGAAACCATAATAGAAGAACAAGAACCGAGGGAAAGCGCGCGATGGAGGAGAGGAGAAGATAGAGAGAGAAGGGGGCGAAAGTGTGTGCGCAAAGAGATAGGGTGTTGAGAGGGTTGGGCAATTGTGGAATTTTTTAAATTAATCGTTGATTCTTCCTCTACCCGCATAAGTGAAAAACTACTTATTAAAAAAGTTAAAAAACTTAACTTATTTGTCAAGAGGTTTTTCCTCTGATTTTGTAAAAGTCTTATTTAAAATAAGAGGTAAAAGGAAACTAAATAAACATACTTATTTTAATAAACCTCTTTTAAAATGAGACTTATAGAGAATAAGAGGAAAAAGAAGACTTACCAAACACAACCTATAAAGGGAAAAGAAAACATAATCAAGTTCATAGGTCAAATCAGCTGTATATTGTACATCATTGCACACTTTAGAAATAACACTGCCTTCCCAGTTCATATCATTCCCTATGATGAATGAAGTCTACCTCCTATTATATCTATTGGATGTCTATCCTTTTTCCTTCTTTTTCTAAAATCTTTGGTTGGTTTTTTTTCAGTTACTAGCTCCAAAACACAATAAATAGTAGGAAGTAATCGAAGATAATAAGACCAAGAAATTCCCCCAAGTTTATGCACTAACCGAATTTTGGCGAGCATAAAGAGAATTGAAAGGGCTAGGTTGTGTTCCATGTCTGACACAGCAACAGACACCATACAACTAAATCTATGAGAAAATCATTACTCCTAATAAGTTGATTTCCTTTTTAATCTTGTGACGATGTAAATACTACCTTTTACTCACCAGCTCCCTCTGTTGTAGCAGACTTCCCCTGTCATTAAGTGTACCAACAAATTTTCCATAAAATAGAAAAATCAATATATCCAGCCAATCAAGATATTTTACCCACTGGATAAATCAGAATGAGACCCATTCCCTAGCATTTTATGTTAAATGAACCCAACTGAAATGCTATAATCATTACTAACTTTTTGGCATAAGAAAACAATTTATGAGATAGTAACCATAAATTACCTGAGCCGGTATTGGTGACGGAGTGCTGTATACAGATGCAGTTGAGACAATATTTTGAGAGTGACTAGTAGTAGTCCCTCCAAGTACAACTCCATGATTATTATTTGCATCTTTAAAACTGTTGCCCTGTGCATGCTTCAATTCCCTCGAGTTCAACTCTTCAGAAAGCAAGGTTCTTCTAGAAGCAGCAGCATGGTCTTCACAAGAACTCTCAGAGATATTGGAATTTGATGTCTGATGTAAATATCGTTGTTGAATACAAAGAGCAGCAACATCACCATAAACAGCATTTGCTTCGTCCGCAGCACCTAAAATGTATATGCAAAATCCTTAGGAAAAGACAAAAAAAAAATTTGAAATTATAAAGTAAAAGTCTATTGTATAATGTATATGATGAAGTATATCCACTACAAAACAGAGGTTCGCATTGACCCTAAGCTGTACATGATTATCAAAATAATGAACAGGTTAGTGCAGTAATCAGAGGAAAAGACAAAGAAATGAGTCAAGCAGTCAACAGTGATAATTGAAAATAAAAAATAAAAAATAAAAGTGAAGAAGAATGTATCGACGATTAATTTAACAATGCCAGAAGTCACAGGGTCAGCAGGTTAATTCAATAACCAGCCCCAACAACTAAGAGATAAACAATTAGCACCAACACCATGCAGGTAATGCACGAGACACTGTGTCCACACACAGTTGAACAAAATTCGCTTCTCCAGCAGAGATGACATAGAATTAAGAAAGAACTAATATATTTCAACCCGGTAATTTTCCGTTAAATCATAAATATGTATGATCATTATACAGGGAACCCTAGACATATTTGCATTTAATTTCAAGAAATTAACAGAGGATATCAAAACCAATCATGGAATATGCAAAATATTTTATATTTTTCAAAATGGCTTCGCCAGATTATTATTAATCCAAGAAATTTCATAACCAAAGGTCGAAGCAAAACAAGCCCTTTCAATTTCCAATTCGCACTCAGAGAAATTCATCTTGACAAGGAAAATTGTTGATTTGATAATAATACAGTAGCAAACATTCTTTATCAATCACGATAAACTAAAATAAGATAAATAGAAAATAGAAAAAAAATTAGAGACGCAGATGCTATATCCATACTAATATGATTGGTTGTTAGATTGATGAATTCATGAATTAACTAGATAGAAGTGAGAGTTTTAGAAATACTCTTCAAAATCTAAAGAACAAATACTTTCATCATTTCTAGTGCCAACAACCTTAGTTTTTTTACAAAATGTAGGGGCTTATCATGAATTTTTACATGCATTTAGTTAGATAAACTTTACTGTTACAAATCATAAACAAATCTACCTTACCAAAAAAAATTGGTTTCATGGTTGGCCCAATAATTACATTAGACTATTCAAAAGTAGGTTAGCAGATTAATTGATAATGAGCAACCTATAAACTAGAGATTCCAAGTTAAATTCTCGATTTCTTCATGTGAAATTTAATTTTAATTATGCAGCACATTTCCACAAGAAATTTTAAAAATAGAATGTTTCTCGTATGTCATAATAACCAGTAACGAAAATCTAACAGAATTTTACATGGGTAGGTATGCTTTCTACCGACCTAGTATACACAATTCCTCATATGCAGTCCACAGCAAGGGATCTATTGACAATGCTTGCTTAAATTGGTCAACAGCTCTTTTTCTTCTATCTGTGTACCTAAAAAAATATTAAAAGTCAATGAGAAGCTAAAATGATGTAATAATTGATTAACAGGGCTTCATCAATGCACTTATGACATGCAGAACAACTGACGGCGAAAACACAGTTGACACCGAGAGAACCATTACCTACTAGAAAATTCATAGATTTTATTTTGAAGTAGGAAATTCATAGATTTGCAATAAAATATTTACATCATTAAAATAAAAAATAAAAATAAAATATGTCACCACCAAATAAAGCACTCTTCTAACCATACGAAAAAATGAATTGGCTATATACAGTAGATAAGAGCATCAAGCTGCCGACCTGTTGTCTCTAATTATTCCAAATAACAGTGAGCAGCAAGAAGTCTAGAAACACAATTCTAAAAGAAGCAATTTCAGTCATGGTTATCATCATGACCATCATACTCTATCTATACCTGTTCTGTTGACAGCCCACCTTAAGTGCCCACCCTAACTTTTGACATTTCTTGGCGAAAGCCGGAGGATTGACATAAGTTTGATCTCATAGAGGTCCTAGCCAGTAAATATAAATTGGAGCTTGATTTCTTGAATACATACTAATCTCCTTTGCAAGCACAATAAGAACAAAATTTAGACTAGTCAAAGAGACTGCTTCACAATAAAGAGTTTCTTCTTCTTTTTTAAATCCAAATAATCACTAGCGCGTCAAGTCCTTCAGTGCTTCAGTAATGGCTCATTTGATTAAATATCTCATAGATTTTTTTTAATAGGAAACCAGCTTCACTTTATTCCTCCCAGAAGTTCTGTACATCTTGAAACAATATAATAGTGTCTCAACCCACTTCCTTATCTCATAGAAATTCAAAGCATAGTTCTAGAGGCTAAAAAAAAAATGTTTAAAGAACACCAAGACTCTTGCATCCCACTGTTTGTTCTTTCCAGATGTCGATCTCTTTAAGTTCTTTAAGTTATTTTTCCATTCAATCACATACTCTTTTTGTCTATTTTGTATTGTGTGTGCAATGATGCATACAGTTTTATATGCATGAAATCAAGGGGGGTGTATTCAATTGAGGATTTGGAAGGATTTAAAAGACTTTGAAAGATTTTATAATCG
The DNA here is from genome assembly GCA_039657345.1 of Stephania japonica. NCBI lineage: Eukaryota > Viridiplantae > Streptophyta > Magnoliopsida > Ranunculales > Menispermaceae > Stephania > Stephania japonica. The sequence continues at coordinate 44,647,903 of CM077559.1, forward strand.
GGGTGTATTTATTAATTTGGATTTCAATGAATTTTTATGAACTTTTAAAAAATCATGGTGTATTCAATTTAGATTTGGAAGGATTTGTGTGAACTTTTGGAAAGTCGTAGGGTATTTAATTTTTTGTAGATTTTGATGGATTTAGTTAGAAGGTGGAATTTGAAGGAGTTTTATCAAAATTTGTATAGAATTTGCTTCCCAACTTATCCAAGGTCTAGAGGTGAGATTTTGGTGGGTTTTCATTCACTATCGACATCAATATGCGTAGCCCTCTTACAATTGCATTACACAATCACGAAATATTCATCAGCGACATCAACGTGCTTAGCCCTCATCTTTCTATCACCTTAATAAAAGGTGAGGAATTAGTTAGGAACATGTGCATTCCACAAGGAAGCAACCAGAAGTCATTAATCTCAATCTACCTGCACTCGTCTGAGGAGGTGGAGTGGAGCATTAACAAAGTTGGGGATTGTTTTTACTTTTACTTGCAGAGGGATGAGAAGGTAAAATACTACAGATCGATCATGGTCTATACCGATCACCTAGATCTTGGAAAACCATAAACCTCCAATGACCGACAAACAAATACAACAACAATATATAGCCTCAAACCCTAACTGCTTCTCTCTGTTCCTTCGATCTAGTGAGGAAGGGGTCACTAGATATTTCTCAAATCACTCATCACTTGTGATTTGTTTGTTAAAAAGTCCATCAAACTCCAACAAAATCCTCTCAAGTCATTATTTCAAATCCACAAAAGCCAATAAATCATTAAAAAATCCATGCAAATCTGCACACAAATCCTAAAATCCATGAAAATCAATCAGTAAAAAAGTTCTTTAAAATCCTTCCAAATCCTTAATTGAATACACCCCCCCAAGGCATAGCCTCACATGTGGTTCAATCACTTAGTCAATATTCATGTCCTGGTAAAAAAAAAAAAAAAGTGTTATATAGTAGTGTAATTCTTGGATCTTAGATTTATTGATAAAAAATATTAAGCATTCTCGATTCAAGCATTCGTTCTGGTGTTAATCATCCTAAGTTATGGTTACTAAAAAGGAAAAAAAAAAAAAAGTGTATGTCACAGAAGCATGTGAGCAAAATAACATCATTATAAGAATGTGCATCACATGATAAGTATCAAATCACAGTTAAACCTTTCAAACTAGATGTAATTTAAGATGATTAGCAAAAAACACTAGACATGTGAGGCAAATGAATAATGTTAGAAGTGATTCAATTTCAGAAAAGAAAAATAATCCCAAATTAGTAGGAAAGCATGGTGCAAACACAATAAATAAATATCAGATAAAATTAATGGTTGCAAGAGTGTTTAAAGTCCATGATGAACATGAGAAATAAAAGAGAGTGAAACCTATAAATAAGCCCAAGAAGATAATGACCAGCTGCACCATTTGGGACCTGCACGTGGGGGAGAGATAGATACAGTGAACCACATCATAGACACGCACTGACTTGCATCTAACACATACAGCTAAAGTCTCGAATCATAGACATGCTACAAAAGCTTGCAGGATTAAATTGGAATCCAAATAAATAAATTGAACGATATAAATACATTTTGCAATTGTGTGAATGGTATCCTTAGATCTACGCGTGGACCCCAATTAATTTGGAACATAGGCTTTGTTGTTGTTGTTGTTGTTGTGAATGTTGTTGTATGCAAATTGTACAAACGAACTGAGGGCCAACACCAATCATCCAGTTTCAAAAAGGAACCAGTTTCAAAAAGGAACAAAATTTATTTTGGGTGGTTGTTGTTTTTTTTTTTTTTTTTTTTTTGCCTAAGCCCTAAAATAGCATTTTTGGTTCTTACAAATATTTTTCCACTCTAAAATTGGCAACCAAAAGAAGTTATTTTTCAAAGAAAAAGGTGAATAACTTACCAGTGTTATCTCTTATACCACATGTATTTAGGCTATCAAAAGAATTTGAGAAAATGGTTTTTGTTGAAAAACACGTCCTTGTAAAAGTAAGTTCCCTCAAAATTTCTTGTCACGAATATAGTCACAAGCAATATCTCATAGGCTCTATACAATAATAAGGCATATTGTGGCCCATACATTTGATATCTATATAGTACAACAACATAGCCTAAATCCCAAATTAGTTGGGCCGGCTACACGGATCAAACGCTTTCATTGTGCACAATTGATATCTACACAATATAGTATTTTTACAATTTCCATTAAATTACATGAATTATAGAACTTCATTAAGATCTTTAAGATTTCAAATTTTCAATCAGGAAAAAAAATCCTCTTTTAACTGATAAGAATTTACTTTATCCAAAAGCATTGGGTACTTGGAATTCGTGATAAGAAACAATCCTCTTCCATTGTTATGAAGCCCAAAAAAGGCATGTCTTTAATATTAGAAACAGATGTCACATCCACTTTTTTTGGAGAAAGAAAACCAGTATAAGTGTATCACATACACAGTTCTGAATAAGTAAGGACTAGAGAATTATTAGCATACTTAATAAACTTATAAAATTTAATATATTCAAAAAATCTTTGAGAGAGAACCATGATATGCATTATAATGTTTCCACATGCTATAGAAAGTCATACGATACCTCAGAACTAGCTTCGTTGGTGGGCCATAATGCAGCTTCTGCCTCGGAAAGAAGATCCATCTTAAAGCATGCTATGGCAAACAAATATCTGGATTGAGGCATTTGTGTTCCTTTACATTTTCAGGAAAACATGTAAAGAAAAAAATATATAAGATGAATGGATAAACCAGAAAATGATCAAATAAGAAAATCATAGAGGAAAAGAGAATACCTTTTAAAATATGGTAAGCACAGTAAGCTTGATTGTTCTGCAAGTAGCAGCTTGCCAATAATTGCAAATTCAACTGAATTTTGGGTAATAACAAAATAGTCAAGTTAAATTACAGAAAATAAATCTAAAGACATAATGGAACCGAAGCTCCAATACCAAAGAAGCACAAATACAAACTCAAGTGTTCGAGGTATAATATATATAAACAACAACAACATAGCCTCAATCCCAAATTAATTGTGGTTAGCTACATAGATCAAACTAGTTCATTGTCCTTAATTTAGTGCAATTGATGGTGAGCTTTCCAAACAATTCAAATCCCTCCTAATTAATGTGTCCCAAGCTAACTTCAGTTTACCCTACCTCGTCGAAATTCTTTATTTTCTACTGAATCAAATTTTCTAGTGGGGGCATTTGTAGACCGTCTTTGCAAGTGTAAACCACCGCAACCGCCTTTCCCTAATCTTTGTGTCAATTGGTGTTACTCCTACTTTTCTTTGAATTTATGTATTTCTTATTCTATCTTTACGAGTTTACCACATATCCACCTATCCACCTAAGCATTCTCATTTCTGCTACATTCATTTAATGTAGTTGTTGTTGCTTTACCGCCCAACATTCAATCCCATAGAGCATAGCTGACCCAATTTTGGTCCTATAAAATTTTTCTCTTAACTCGGTAGGAATATTTCTATCACAGATCACACCTGTTGCACTCTTCCATTTCTTCCATCCAGTTTGAATTCTACGTGTGACATCATTCTCAATATTGTCATTATTTTGTATGAATGGTCTTGTATATCTAAAGTGGTTCCCCTTAGGAACTTCTCCTTCTAATTTTTCCACTCCATCATCTTGATGTCTAGTATTTCTAAGATCATAGTGCATGTATTCGGTCATCGTCCAACTCAACTTAAAGCCTATATATTCTAATGTATTTCTCCAAAGTTCTAATTTCCTATTCACTCCATTTCTTGTTTCGTCCATTTAGACAACATCATTTGCAAATAACATAAATCATGGTATATCCTCTTGAATATGCCTAGCTAGTTCATCCATAACTAGAGTAAAGAGATAAGGACTTAAAGCCAATCCTTGATTTAGTCCTATCGTAATGGAAAATTCTTTTGTACTTCCTTCAAATGTATTTGTACTCATTACTACTCTCTCATACATATCCTTAATAATGTCTATGTATCTAGCACGCACTCCTTTTCTTTCTAAAACCTACCAAAAAAATCTCTAGGAACCATATCATATGCTTTTTCTAAATCAACAAATACCATATGAAGATCATTTTTATTTTGTCTATATTTTTCCATCAATCTTCTCACAAGGAAAATTGTCTTTAGTTGAACTTCCAAGCATGAAGCCAAATTGATTCTCTGATATTGTTATTTCTCTTCTTAGCCTATTGTCAATTATCCTCTCCTAAAGTTTCATAGTATGACCCACACGTTTGATTCCCTAGTAGTTTGAACAACTTTGAATGTCTCCTTTGTTTTTGAAGATTGGTACAAGCGTGCTTCTTCTCTAATCCATTGGTATCCGTTTTGATTTTAAAAGTTTGTTGAAATGTTTTGTTAAGCAAGTCAATCTAATCTCTCCTAAGCATTTCCAAACCTCTATGAATATTTCATCTGGACCACATGCTTACCCTATTTTCATCTTTTTCAATACCTCTTTAACTTCAAAAATCATAATATTGCGAGTATAGTTTACATTTCTTTCTTGGTGTGGGGTTTCATCTATTATGATATCAACTTGGCCATCATTAAATACACTATCAAAGTAGCTTATCTCTCCTTAATATCACCTTCGCGCATTAAAAAGATTTTGATTTTCGTCCTAAATACATCTTACATGACTTAGATCTTGTTTCATTTTATCTCTTAATTTGGTTGGCCTATAAATATATTTTCGCCATCTCTATTACCTAACTTTGTATATAAATCTTCCATGAAGCTTGTTTAGCACTTTTTAGCTAGTTTTCTAGTTTCTCTATATTGATTGTACGGATCTTCATCCCGACACTTAGGTATTTTCCTATACATCTCTCTTTTAGTCTTAATTGCTCTTTCGACATCCTTGTTCCACCACCATGTTTCCTTCTTTGGTGGCCCCAAGCCTTTAGATATACCTAACATGTTTGATGCTACTCTCTTTATGCAACTACCAGTTCTAGTCAGATCTAAATCAAGATTCCAAACATTTTCCTTCAGTAGTTTTTTTTTCTCTAAACTCTACTTGTTTACTATTTTTTAGGTTCCGCTCTTTCATTCTAGGGCCCTTGTCTCTTTTATTCTTATTAAGTCATCGTATTAGCTTAATATCAAGTACTAACTTATGTTGGCTAGTAAGTGCTTCACCAGGTATTACTTTGCAGTCTCTACATATTTTTTATCTATGTTTCATATTAACATAAAATCTATTTGACTCTTTTATGTCCACTACTAAAAGTAATCATGTGCGACTCCCTTTTTCCTAAAAGTCTAAAACTAGTACTTGCTAAGACAAAATCGTATGTTGAAACAAATTCTAAGATTGATTCTCCTTCTTCATTTATATTACCATAACCATAACCTCCATGAACTCTCTCGAACCCATCATTACTTCCCCCCACATGCCCGTTTAAATCTCCTCCAATAAAAACCTTTTCATCTAATGGTACACCTTGCATAAGTCCATCCATATCGTCCCAAAATTTGCGCTTAATGCTCTCGTTTAATCCTAGTTACGGTGCATAAGCGCGAACTACGTTAATATTTTCTTCTCCAATAATTAAATTAACTAGGATTAATCTATCTTCCATTCTCTTAACCTCTACGACCTTATCCTTATATTCATTATCCACAAGAATTCCTACTCCATTGCATTTTCTATCTATACCAATGTACCACACCTTAAACCCTCTTATTTCCCTACTCTTTTCTCTTTCCCATTTTGTCTCTTGAAGGAAAGCAATATTGACTCTCCTTCTAATCATGATTTGTCAAGTTTATAATACACACACACATTTGACAAAAAAATATATAATGTATACACATTTGTGATTGAGGCTATGATGATGTTGTTGTTGTATACACATTAACATGTCTCATGCTCATCTCAACATATATTTAGCGTGCCTCAAGAACTTGAGTTTGGATTTGTACTCACATATAGCATTTTTCAAAACATAGAAAAATATCGGAGGAAGTGTATATCAGTTTAGCGAGTATATCCATCCTTCAATCAAATCACCGCAGATTTCTAGCTTTCAGGATCAGATGGTACCTTTGTAGCAAGAAAATCAATAGCTAGCTTATATTTCTAACAGATATTGGTCAGCTTTGCTCGGCGATTGCCTGTGAGTTATAACAATGAACTCTATTGAGCCTCAAAAATACATATTGCAGAATTTTGAGGCCACGAAAGCGCTAAAATACATATTGTAGAATTTCTAGAAAAGTAACTGCAGTAATCCAAGAGAACTAATTTCGGTTTTAATTAACTAAAGAACTCCGGCCAAGGATAGAATCAGATAACATGACAGAAAGAGAGAAAGAAAACAAGAAAAAAATTGATTCAAACACACCACAAGTCTTAACAATAATGTAATCTAATTCAAGTTCAGCTACAACACCAACTTTAAAAACAAACAACACGACACCCACTTCAACATTCTCATGAACTACATAAAATCTCACACATTTTTTTTCAGCTAATCCAACAAAATCCACATCAATACTTGCCTTCCCTAGCATCAACCACAAATCCAAAAAAAGGCCTACCGCAATCACTTCCCAAATCAACAGAAAAAACCAAACCAAACCAAACCAAACCCTAGCTGTACCAGAAGAACTCAAACAAGGGAGATCAAACAAGAATCCCTAACAAGCCAAATGTGATTAACAAGACAAGAGCTTTAGAAATCAGAAATGACGACTCACAAACGAACGAAACCCTAGAAACGAAAACCAGAACTCAACATTGGCGGGCTGGGCTGACCTCGGAGGGGAACTCGGCGCAGAGACGCTCGCAGAGGAAGATGGCGTTCCGGTGCATGAAGTGGCGGAGACTGGTTTGGACGCAGTCGATCATTAGGGTTTCCATGACAACGAGAGCGAGCTTTCTTTCTCTCTGTCTCTCTAATAGCGGAGACGCAGAGGCGAGGAAGACGAAGGAGAAGAGCGAAAGGGAGAGAGCAGAGCAGATTCAAAATTTGAGACCTGGATCACTTGGTGGTTTTGTTTGGGGCTTCTTTTGGGTTGTACGGAGCGGCACACGTGTAGATGAATTGGGCTTAGGCACGTGCGAAGGAAGGCCCAACGTGTGTATTAGGGAAATGCTGGAATGCCGATACAATGTCATAAACATGGCACAATAGATAACAACGTTCCTCACCTTCACTCCAAAACCCTAAGATTTTTTTTTTTGATTCACTTTTGTGATTTTTATTCTTGAACCACCGCCGATCCTCTCAACGATCGGTGGTAGTTCCAATCAAATCATTTTTACTTTTTGTTCATTCAAAAAATAACAGATCTAATCAGATTTGTAAAGATTGGTTCATCCTTATTGCGGTGTATCTTCATCAACGGTGTTGCGTGGATTTTGTGCAGCGCGCTGAATTGATTTATCTTTAATTTTTACTTTATAGTTAGTTTTTTCCCTAGTTGAAAGTCTTTGATTTGTCTTCTCATTGTTATGAAGTTTTATTATTCGTTTTGTGCAACTAGCAGAGAGCAGTCCCTGATTGTCAAAATATTTCAATTTCGAAAAAAAAAAGTCAAATTAGTGGCGGTTTTTTGCACAAATAAGATTAGCGAATCAATGTAATTGATTCTATGTCTGGTCATATATTAAGCCATGAATGACTGATGAAATTTCGATTTCTCTTAAAAAACATGGTACAATAGATGATGTGTCACGTGGGTCCCACCATAATAAAATGCAGTGTTGGATGTGTTTTTTATGAGATTTTGATGTGGGGTCCACGTGTCTCATCATCTATTGTGCCTAGTGTTATGACATTGTATTGTCATTCTAACATTTCCCGTGTTGTATCAAAATATGAATATGAGATTTTGAAAACCATTAGGGAGAATTTAAGCCGCTGGTAGGCAAAGGAGAAGTATATATCAACAATCGGTTGGCCCAAGTGATAAGAAAATTGTCTCCCTTAAGTAAAGTCTTGTGTTTGAGTCTTGTGAATGAAAAAAATTAGGTTAAGAGAGACGCCTCCCAAATAGGACCCAATAGTGCCCGAATATGAATTAGTTGGTGCAATTGTCGTCGAACAACACATGGGTAACCAAGAAAAAGCAGACATATGCAGTAGCCTACCTTTTATGTTTGAAATACTGAATCGTGTTCAATTGTTTTTTGTAGTACATAACATACATATATAATGTGTCTGAAATTATATTATTTTTCTCTCCGCCACACTAGTTTTGCACATAATTAAATGACCGCCTTTATAGGCTGCTACCCCGGCACTCTTTCCTGGTTTCTCTATCCCCTCTCTTCTTTCTTCCTTCTCGCTTCTGTCCCTTGATGATCCATACACTTTCTTCTTTTCCTTATAATTTCCCTCTCCCTACCATCCATTTTGGGTGGCCTAGTAATTGTTATGGGGCTTGAGAGCAAGTGGTCATGGGTTCAAACCTAATGAGAAGGGGCAAGTTATTTCTTTCTTATCAAAAAATAAATAATTTCCCTCTCCCTTTTCTCTTTTCAGCCTCTCTTTATTTTTTTGGTTCGATTAATCCCATAGCCAGACGCCCCAACCCTAACCCAAGAGAAAATCGCGGCCCCAATTTCCACATTGGTCCCCACGGGAGGCCACGTAACCCAAGAGAAAATTGGAATTGAAAATACTATAATTTAAACATGCGGAATAAAAGAAATACGATAACCGTAAAAGAAAGATCATCGCATGCATAAATATAGTGACGGAACAAAGTACGTGCACATAAAAATCGAGACCAAGTCATACTTCGAGCCTCTCCTTGGGCACAACCCTCAAACACACCAACAGTTGTCCCTGGACCCTCAGGTGGCCGGCGTAGACCCACGGCGCATCCACACAAGCCTACCATACCCGGGTAGCCTATTCACCTGTGTATGCCTAGACAAGTGCTATGACTTAGTGGACCCTATGGCCGTAACGAATAAGCACCAGGTGGGGAGTGATCTCAACACCGTAAAGACACCGGTAGGAGTACCCTCAACTACCGTAAAGTCACCAGTGAGAGTACTCAACCACCGTAAAGCAATAATGAAACGAAGTAGAGAATTAAATGGAACAGAATTCAAATAATTCAAGCAGTAAATACTTAAAGTGAAGTTCAATTGGGATACTACACACCTCAATTCGCACTCCTCGTTCCACAAGTCAAACCCCGGCTCAAAACCTCCAAATCCCCGTTATTTCCTCCGGTCTAATTCCCGACTAAACTCCGACTCCAATTACTATTTTGGGACTCCTGAAATTCATTTATGAGGGTTAATAATCAATTAATGAGTTCATAATGTTGGTTTGACTCATTTTGTCATTTTCCAATTTTTGGGAGTCCAGTGAACAATTAGCGCGCTAATGAGATAAATTTGCGCGCTAATTAATCTCAATCACTGTTCATCATCTTCATTACTCAGCGTGATTAGCGCGCTAATTTCTCCAATTAGCGCGCTAATTGCTCGCTGTCCAGAAAATTTCCAAATTAAGAATTTGAACTCCAAATCCATACATTCAATTTCCATGTTTCCATAAAACATCAATGACCTTAATTACATCATTTAAGCCTTAATTACCATAATCAAACACCAAAATCCACAATTTATGGAAATCACATTTTCAAACCCATTTTTAGAAATCCATCAAATTTCTCTCAACTTTACTCAAAACTCACAACCACCTCATGTCATTCTCACACACACTCACTCTCAACAAAACCAAGTGCTTAACCCCTCAACAAATTCGAATTTCATAAATTCAAACCCACTCAAAGAATCTCATAAAAATCCAAGTTTGTTGCATTCATACCTTAGATTCTTGTTGTAGGAAGCCACAAATCACCTTCTTCACACCTTGTTGGCTGTTTTTCCCCTTCTTCTTCTCCTCCAACGATCTCTCTCTTCTTCTCAAGCTTTCCCTCTTCAATCTCACACTCTTCTCCCTTGATCGGTCAACACAAAAACATATATATACTTGGCTTTTGATCAAGTGTGTGCACGAATCTCGAGAAATATCCAAGGGTTCCTGATCACCCTGTGTCACTCCAACTCACTAACACCCTATCATGACATTTGACACTGTTGTTGTGCATCTCGAGAAACATCAATTGTTGTTGTTTTATTCACTTCAAACAATCAAGCACGAAATATAATGTTTTGTCAAAAATCAAGGCTGGCTCTATCACTTTGGGGCCTTGGGCGAATTAAAAATCGAAGCCTTTTTATATATAACTTCCTTTTTTTTGAGGACTTATATTTGACTTCCTTAAAGAGTAAAGAGAGCATATAAAAGAAATAATTGTGTGACATTCAATCTACGTAAATGATTTAATGTCATTCATAGTGTGCTTTTTGTACTTAATAATTGATTTAAAAAATATTGTACTTCACTATTCTTTTTCACACATTTACTATGCAGTTGTAAGGATCCACTTAATATGCATTAAGATGAGTGCTTGCATATACAATAAATTTTCAATGAACTCCAACAAATGTGTAAAAAATGTTACTCTAACAATATCCCAACAAACCTGCGTCATCTAGGGGGTGCCTTGGTGGGGGTGGGGGCCTGGGGCGGCCGCCCGCCCTGCCCCGCCCATGCCCAGTGTCGGCGTTGCCAAAAATCACACCCATGACCTCTTGCCTCAGTTTGAACAAATGACAAGTTGTGCTTAGTAAATTTTTTGATTGAATTGAAGTTGAACTCACAACGTGAATGCCAAAACTTTACATTTTGGCAAGTGATGTCTCTACCATCTCACGAGAGATGTTTTTGATAGGCTGAGTTTTTTTTTAAGTTAAGAGATATATACATAATTAATCAAACAAATAAATGTTTACATTGATATCAAAAAAAAAATGTTTGTTAGGTATGTGGGCCGATTATTTTACTATTGTATTCTAATAGGGATTTACTATTGTATTCTAATAGGGATTTACTTTCTCTATAAGTATATATATCTCTTTTTGATGTAAAAAATGTGAGTTGTGAGAATCGTGAATAAGATTGTGTTGGTGGCTGTGGGTTTTCTTCCCTTAGAGGGTTTCCTACATATAAAATTATTGGTGATTTGTTCTCTTTCTCTTTTTTCTTGTTTTAATATTGTCATTGCTCTTTGTCAAAATCTTAACAACTGGTATCAGAGCAAGGTTATTCTCAAGTGGGAGTAATGACAGAAAAAAGGAAGTTACGGGTTGAGAAGTTCGACGGTTCGAACTTCGGATTTTGGAAGATGCAGATCAAAGACTACCTATATCAGAAGGATCTCTACTTACCGCTCGGTGGCAAGAACAGCAAACCTATAGATATGGACGACAAGGCTTGGGAAATCTTGGATCAAAAGGCTTTGGGTGCGATTCCCTTTCACTATCATCATCGGTAGCCTTCAACATCTCCAAAGAGAAGACCACACAAGATGTGATGAAAGCCCTAACACGGATGTATGAGAAACCATCAGCGTCAAACAAGGTATTCTTAATGAAACGGTTGTTTAATATGAAGAAACCTGAAAGTAGACCTATACAAGAGCATCTGAGTGATTTCAATACTATCACTAGTCAGTTAGAATATGTAGGTATTATCTTTGATAATGAAGTATTGGCTCTTGTTATTTTGTCGGGTTTACCCGATAGTTGGAATGGTCTAGTTATGGCTGTAAGCAACTCATCAGGGTCCAATATTCTGAAATTTGAGGATGTAGTGGGAGTTCTTCTTGATGAAGATACATGAAGGAGAAACAACTCTTCTGATGATGTTTCTAATAGTGCCCTGAATACTGAGGAACGGGGCTGTAACAACCCCAAATTTTTTAACTGACTTGTGTTGCACTTGTCAGAAATTATGACCCGGCTATGTGAATACTGGACAGTATTTCGAACTTCGGGAGTCGACACCGAAGTGATTTTATGATTCTTTGATTGTGTGTATTAGTATTGTAGTATTTTACGGGTTTCGAGCCGTTCGGCGGTATTTAATTGAGTGAGGTTTCGACTAGTTAAACGGGGAGAAAAACGAGTAAAAAGTACAAATAAATAGAATGGTTACACATTTTAATGTGTAATAAAGAGAAATAAATAGAATGGTTACACATTTTAATGTGTAATAAAGATAAATAAATAGAATGGTTACACACTTTAATGTGCAATAAAGAGAAATAAATAGAAAAGTAAAAAGACCCATAAGGGTAGTGTTTTAAAAGTGTGTAGGAATTAAGTTGGGGGTAAAAATGTCATTTGGCCTTATATATATATATATAAAAAAAAACCCTACACTATTCACCTCCTTCTCCAAACACCCACCGCCGCCACTTATCTTCTTCCTCCCTTCATCTCTCTCGTCGGTCTCCCCTCGCCAGAACCTTCACCGGAGGTCCGCTTTCTCTCTCTCCCACTCTTTCTTACGTTTTTCACTGTTTTTTTTAATTTATTGTTGTTTTGGTTTCGCCGAAAAACGCCAAGCTTGGCGGCGCTTTGGGGACCGCCGTACCGGGAGGTTGTCGGGGACTAGATCTCGCCCATACTAATGTCCTACAACCCTCCGTGTGTCCGAAATCCAGCTTGCGTTTTAAAACAGCTTTTATTATTTCATGTGATTGTTTTTATGTTGTATTTTATCTTATTTTTATTCTTTCTTTTGCCGTAAAATCGCATGTTTGAAAGGATTTGCTTTGGTTGAACCATCATCAGTGGTGTGGGGGTTATCACGGATCTTGCTCATGTCCTCGATGGTCTCTCGCGGTTTTGGTTCATCTAAAATACTATTAATATTGTTATTTTGACGAATTACTTGTTACGATTTTTATTAAACAATTGGACTCGTTGTAGTTTCTTAATAATGTTGCGTGGTTTCGTGTTTTGATCATTCTTTGTTAATGACGTCGGTGTTGAGTTTTCAGTCAAAGTTTTGTCAATTTGGGTTTGATTTACCGATTGAATTGTCGAGGTTTTCGAGTCATTTAAAAGGATGGGAAAATGTGAAGGGTATCGACCTAGGATTAATTAATGCCTTGACCCATTAATTAGAGTTTCCAACCTTGTCAGGTAGCGGAAAACTTGGGAATACGCATTAGAAACGAGAGTTTATTTCGCGGGTCTCCCCTCGCCAGAACCTACACCGGAGGTCCGCTTTCTCTCTCTCCCACTCTTTCTTACGTTTTTCACTGTTTTTTTTAATTTATTGTTGTTTTGGTTTCGCCGAAAAACGCCAAGCTTGGCGGCGCTACTGGCCGGACCGCCGTACCAGGGAGGTTGTCGGGGACTAGATCTCGCCCATACTAATGTCCTACAACCCTCCGTGTGTCCGAAATCCGATTGCGTTTTAAAACAGCTTTTATTATTTCATGTGATTGTTTTTATGTTGTATTTTATCTTATTTTTATTCTTTCTTTTGCCGTAAAATCGCATGTTTGAAAGGATTTGCTTTGGTTGAACCATCACTTTGGTGTGGGGGGTTATCACGGATCTTGCTCATGTCCTCGATGGTCTCTCGCGGTTTTGGTTCATCTAAAATACTATTAATATTGTTATTTTGACGAATTACTTGTTACGATTTTTATTAAACAATTGGACTCGTTGTAGTTTCTTAATAATGTTGCGTGGTTTCGTGTTTTGATCATTCTTTGTTAATGACGTCGGTGTTGAGTTTTCAGTCAAAGTTTTGTCAATTTGGGTTTGATTTACCGATTGAATTGTCGAGGTTTTCGAGTCATTTAAAAGGATGGGAAAATGTGAAGGGTATCGACCTAGGATTAATTAATGCCTTGACCCATTAATTAGAGTTTCCAACCTTGTCAGGTAGCGGAAAACTTGGGAATACGCATTAGAAACGAGAGTTTATTTCGCGGTCGCGATAGTTCGAGTAAGTACAATTGCCTTAAAAAGCATTTGTACGTTTGTAAGCTTGATAGAAAATGTCATGTGATTCATTATCATTTATTCGATCTTGTTATGCTCTATTGTTGGTATTCCATTCCATTTCTTGTTGTGTGCTTCCCGCGTAAGTGTTTTGTCTCGAAAGTACTAGGACCCGCACTGTAGAGGGATAAAACGCGGCACTCGTGCGCACGAGTGTGTGACCACCCTTAGTGACCGTGTGACACCGAGTACTTGGGTGGATGGGTTCGAGTCCCTTTCCGGTCATAGGCGTGCCTGCTCGCTTGTGTCGATGCCCGGGAAGATCTCGCGAGGTCTTCGCCGTTATGCTATGGTTTAGACCACTTATGAGCCTCTTTTGATTCCTTGGAACACACTTGACTTTCGATTGACATGTATTAGTCTGTTTATCATGCACCTTGTTTATTTAAATTCCTGTCTTTTTATTACCGCATGATATTTAGACTGCTTTACTTGTATTATCATGAATTACTGTTATCTTCTTTTGGCATTACATTCATTTTTCTCCAGTTGCTCACCGTCTAGTTTGTGACGGTGGGTGCAGATAGGACGGAGAGCAGTAGGGGCAAAGGACCTTGCCTAGGAGATTTTTGTGAGCAAATTGGACTTGATACCGAGATGTAGGCTAATGTTTATTTCTTTCGTATGACGTTTATATATATGATTGTTTTGGAACCGGGGAAAATGTTTTGAAGTGGATTCCATCAATCCATTTGGTTGACTTAGAATTGAACATATTGGGTTTTCCACATTTATATAGATTCCTAATTTCCTTTGATTGAGTTATTTCCCAATTCTTGAGTAGTAGGTAATTTGCTTCCATTGTGTTATAATTGCAATAACTCTTTCATAAAACGTGAAATTTTGATGTTTTGAGGCTGACTAGACTCGTTAGGTTCGTTGAGAACTGACTCGGGGCCTGCACGGGTCTAGGCCGGGCGTACTCAAATGCATTGGAAATTTGGGGCCGTCACAATTGGTATCAGAGCCTAGGCTTTAGGATCTTAGGGACATGCTATATAGCTATCTAAAAATTGTGATACCAACGTCACAGTTGGTATCAGAGCATAGGCTTTATAACCTTAGGGACAGAGTTTAGAGTTGTATTAATATTGTGATACCAACATCACAGTTGGTATCAGAGCTTAAGGTTATAACGACCTGACTCTCAAGTTAAAATACAAACCATTAAGACAGCGGAAGTTAGGAATGGTTGAACTTAGAGTGGAAACCCTATAATCCTTTTTAAAAACTTAGATGGGGGAGTTCGGGATGAGTCGAATTTAAATTTGTACATATTATGATTGTTGTGTGTACTATATGGTATGCGGTAGCTATGTATTGTTTCGAAGTATTGCTCTCTTGGATTAGATAGCGATGGCGGATCAGGTAGGTCCGAGCGACGACAGCGGGACGGTTGGTTCTCGACTTGTTACTTCGGAGGAGTTTCGCGCTTGGACACAGATTTGAGGATCTAGTGCGGTCACTTTGGACACCTGCACAGGCTACTACGACGCCATCTACCCCGACTACGTTGCTTCCTACGAATACTACTCGGGGAGTCGAGATTTCGATTGTTGCGACGTTCGCGACTCCGATTTCGTTAGCGGCGATACCTGAGGAAGCTGTTGTTGCGTCAGTTACGCAAACTGAGACTGAAACACTGCCGATAGCACAAGCAAAGGAGATACCTACTACATTAGCTACACCGCGCCACCTTGAGATTACTTCGATTCACGACTCCAAAGCAAAGAGTGCGGGAGCCACTACCAAGGCTAGGTAGTGGAGAGAGTTCGAGAGGCACGACCCGTTGAAGTTCTATGGTGGTACCAACATTAGAGCGGCAGAGCAATTCTTGAAGAATCATGAGAAGGTTCACACCATCATCGCTAATGATGAACACATGAAGACGACGATCTCTTTGTCAATGTTGCAAGGGGAGACGGACGATTGGTAGACGATAATTGTTGCTACCCGAGGCATCCCGAACGATTGGGTTGACTTCAAGACCCAGTTTAGTTAGAAGTACTTTCCGCCGACTATCCTTCGAGCGAAAAGGAACGAGTTCATTGCGTTGAGGCAGAGCGCAGGCGAGTCCGTGATGGAGTTTAGGGTTTAATGTCTCTTTTGGTACGAACTGATTTGGTGCATTTCATGTTCAGGTTATAATACGAGAAGATGAAATTAAGACCATTGTGGGTAGCGTATATGGTAGAGCGAAACAGGATGTCGACGCTGCTAAGATATTGAATCGCGTACGAGCATTTGTTACCCAAGGTTAGATTTTAAGACGCGTGTTTAGAGCAAACGGTGATGCAATTGATTTCAAGAAGATTTAAGCTGTGAGATCGCTTATGCATTTGAATATCTGAAAGTTTGCAAGAAGAGCTGATCAACCCATGACCTGGAGTGAGCTGCGATCGTGTTCGCGCTGATGATATGAGAACGTCACCGATACGATGCTTGTTCGAGTTACGTAATGATCCTGAGAGCTTGAAGCACCTATTCATTCGAGGAGCCGAACTCGACACAAAAGCCTTGCCTAAGTTCGTGAAGGGTTACAACTTTTCGTTTTGCGTAGCATCCGAGGAAGACCAACGTTATTGCTTGATGCATTGCGCCTGCAAAGGATTGGATGCGAGAGGTAGGCGTGTGTCAAAGAACCTACGAGCGTGGTTTACGTGAGGCGATCAAGTTGATGAGTTCACGGACGTGCGATGACTACCATGACCTATATACGTGGTCAAACGATGTTGCAGACCGTCTCATTTGGCATTGTGCGCGAGAGACAGCAAGACGATGCGTCATACCAGCGGTGCAGTGAGATGGTGGATAGTTTAGATTGCCCAGACGAGTCGGTCGACAGACTCATGCTAGAGGTATCACGGGCGACCGGGGTTTCCATTGGTGGCTGATGTGTGTGAAGAGTTACTTCAGGAGATTCATCGTTTTGGTTTTGTTGTGTATCCGGGTCGACCTAAGATGTGCGCCGATATGCGACATTCTTTTGGTGGCCAGGGATGATTTTCGAGGTATCGGAGTTGTACGAACATGTGATATGCCGGCGCAGAGGTCGGGCATCAACGACTGGAGGACTACTACAAATTTCCCACCCATTTTCTTGATGGAATTGAGAACATATTGATATGGATTTCGTTAGTGGTTGCCCCGATCTCCTCGTGGTTACGATAGCATCTGGGTAGTCGTGAATAGTTTTGTTTGAGACTTAAGAGTGCCCAAGAAATGGCGAAGAAATACTTGTCGAGTATCACAATGAGCTTCAGTATAATTGGGGAAGACTATAAATATTTGAAGGTCTCTCCACTGAAGGATCACGAACAGTTTGGAGTCAAGAAATGACTCACTTTGAGTTTTTATCGGACTCGTTAGGAGTTGCGAAGAGTTGCTAATCTAGTTTACTTATTAGATTAATTTCGGGACAAAATTCTAATAAGTGGGGAGACTGTAACAACCCCAAATTTTTAACCGACTTGTGTTGCACTTGTCGAAATTATGACCCGCTATGTGAATACTGGACAAGATTTTTCGAACTTCGAGTCGACACCGAAGTGATTTTATGATTCTTTGATTGTGTGTATTAGTATTGTAGTATTTACGGGTTTCGAGCCGTTCGGGCGGTATTTAATTGAGTGAGGTTTCGACTAGTTAAACGGGGAGAAAAACGAGTAAAAAGTACAAATAAATAGAATGGTTACACATTTTAATGTGTAATAAAGAGAAATAAATAGAATGGTTACACATTTTAATGTGTAATAAAGATAAATAAATAGAATGGTTACACACTTTAATGTGCAATAAAGAGAAATAAATAGAAAAGTAAAAAGACCCATAAGGGTAGTGTTTTAAAAGTGTGTAGGAATTAAGTTGGGGGTAAAAATGTCATTTGGCCTTATATATATATATAAAAAAAAACCCTACACTATTCACCTCCTTCTCCAAACACCCACCGCCGCCACTTATCTTCTTCCTCCCTTCATCTCTCTCGTCGGTCTCCCTCGCGTAACCTTCACCGAGGTCCGCTTTCTCTCTCTCCCACTCTTTCTTACGTTTTTCACTGTTTTTTTTAATTTATTGTTGTTTTGGTTTCGCCAAAAAACGCCAAGCTTGGCGGCGCTCTTCGGCCGGACCGCCGTACCGGGGAGGTTGTCGGGGACTAGATCTCGCCCATACTAATGTCCTACAACCCTCCGTGTGTCCGAAATCCGGTTGCGTTTTAAAACAGCTTTATTATTTCATGTGATTGTTTTTATGTTGTATTTTATCTTATTTTTATTCTTTCTTTTGCCGTAAAATCGCATGTTTGAAAGGATTTGCTGGTTGAACCATCACCGGTGTGGGGGTTATCACGGATCTTGCTCATGTCCTCGATGGTCTCTCGCGGTTTTGGTTCATCTAAAATACTATTAATATTGTTATTTTGACGAATTACTTGTTACGATTTTTATTAAACAATTGGACTCGTTGTAGTTTCTTAATAATGTTGCGTGGTTTCGTGTTTTGATCATTCTTTGTTAATGACGTCGGTGTTGAGTTTTCAGTCAAAGTTTTGTCAATTTGGGTTTGATTTACCGATTGAATTGTCGAGGTTTTCGAGTCATTTAAAAGGATGGGAAAATGTGAAGTGGTATCGACCTAGGATTAATTAATGCCTTGACCCATTAATTAGAGTTTCCAACCTTGTCAGGTAGCGGAAAACTTGGGAATACGCATTAGAAACGAGAGTTTATTTCGCGGGTCGCGATAGTTCAGGTAAGTACAATTGCCTTAAAAAGCATTTGTACGTTTGTAAGCCAGTAAGAAAATGTCATGTGATTCATTATCATTTATTCAGTCTTGTTATGCTCTATTGTTGGTATTCCATTCCATTTCTTGTTGTGTGCTTCCCGGCGTAAGTGTTTTGTCTCGAAAGTACTAGGACCTCGCACTGTAGAGGGATAAAACGCGGCACTCGTGCGCACGAGTGTGTGACCACCCTTAGTGACCGTGTGACACCGAGTACTTGGGTGGATGGGTTCGAGTCCCTTTCCGCTTATAGCCGTGCCTGCTTCGCTTGTGTCGATGCCCGGAAGATCTCGCGAGGTCTTCGCCAGTTATGCTATGGTTTAGACCACTTATGAGCCTCTTTTGATTCCTTGGAACACACTTGACTTTCGATTGACATGTATTAGTCTGTTTATCATGCACCTTGTTTATTTAAATTCTGTCTTTTTATTACCGCATGATATTTAGACGCTTTACTTGTATTATCATGAATTATTGTTATCTTCTTTTGGCATTACATTCATTTTTCTCCAGCTTGCTCACCGTCTAGTTTGTGACGGTGGGTGCGATAGGACGAGAGCGTAGGGGCAAAGGACCTTGCCTAGGAGATTTTTGTGGCAGCAAATGGACTTGAGGTACCGAGATGTAGGCTAATGTTTATTTCTTTACGTATGACGTTTATATATATGATTGTTTTGGAACTGGGGAAAATGTTTTGAAGTGGATTCCATCAATCCATTTGGTTGACTTAGAATTGAACATATTGGGTTTTCCACATTTATATAGATTCCTAATTTCCTTTGATTGAGTTATTTCCCAATTCTTGAGTAGTAGGTAATTTGCTTCCGCTGTGTTATAATTGCAATAACTCTTTCATAAAACGTGAAATTTTGATGTTTTGAGGCTGACTAGACTCGTTAGGTTCGTTGAGAACTGACTCGGGGCCTGCACGGGTCTAGGCCGGGCGTACTCAAATGCATTGGGAATTTGGGGCCGTCACAGGGGCAGGTCCTCAAAGAGGTCGAATGGCCGAGGAAATGGATGCTCACAATCTAGAAGAGGTCAGTCAAGGGGCCCTCAGATGACTAGCTGGAATTGCAAGAAGAAAGGTCATCTCAAGCGCGACTGTAAAGCACAAAAGAAAAGGGCAAATGAAAACGACAAAGACAGCGACTCGGTGAATGTCTCAAACGAATCAAGTTCAGATGAAGCACTGATCATGTGTTGTGACAGTAAAGATGAATCCTGCTGGATACTAGATTCTGGTGCATTGTTTCATGCTACTTCCAATAGAGAATATTTCCTTAATTATGAGAAGGGCAATTTCGGTAAGGTGTTCCTTGGTGATGATGAACCCTGTGACATAATCGGTAAAGGAGACGTGCTGATAGGAATGAAAAATGGGATGCAGTTGAGGTTGCAACGAGTTAGACATGTACCGAAACTTGCTAGAAATCTAATTTCTAGGTAAGCCACTTATGCGATGATGCGAGGTCTTGAGATGAAGTTCACTAAAACATCTTGGAAACTCATAAAAGGTGCCATGGTAGTAGCACATGGTCAGAGAGATGGTACTCTCTACAGAGTTCTCAATGAAAACACCATGAATATGGCCTCCTCTGAGATCAGTGCAAATGTGTGGAATCAACGCCTCGGGCATATGAGTGAGAAGGGAATGAAGGTAATGATGTCAAAAGGGAAGTTAGATGGACTGTCATGTGTTGATCTGTCTCTATGTGAAGGTTGTGTGGTTGGAAAACAAAAAGTTGTCAGTTTTTCTAAAAAGGCCAGAACTCCCAAAACTGAAAAGCTAGAACTTGTGCACACGGACGTTTGGGGTCCTTCACAGTATCCTCCCTTAATGGCTCTCGTTATTACATTACTTTCATTGATGATTTGACTAGAAAGCTCTGGAATTACTTTATGAAAAATAAGTTTCAAGTGTTTGAAATTTTCAAAAAGTGGAAATGTCTAGTGGAGAACCAGACAGGTCTAAAGCTGAAATGTTTGAGATCAGATAATGGTGGAGAGTACTGTAACGAGGAATTTGATGAGTACTGTGTTATGTATGGCATCAGAAGAGAAAAGACAATACAAAGGACACAACAACAGAATGGTATAGCTGAGCGTATGAACTGAACCATTATAGAACGTGCTAGGAGTATGTTGTTGAGTGCTGGGCTACCTAAGCAGTTTTGGGCTAAAGTTGTGAATATTGTTGCTTATCTGATCAACAGAGGACCATCTACCGCAATTGATTGCAGACTGCCTGAGGAGGAATGGACAAAAAAAGAAGTAAAACTTTCACACTTAAGAACCTTTGGTTGTGTTTCCTATGTCTATATCAATGCTGAAAATAGGTCAAAGATGGATGCAAAGTCCAAAATGTGCATCTTGCTGGGATATGGAGTTGATAGTTTTGGTTATAGGCTATGGGATCCTGAGAGTAAAAAGATGATCAGAAGTAAAGATGCCATATTTAATGAGGATGTATTGTATAAGGATAGGATCAAGAAGAAAGAGGAACCAAAAAGATCAAAGTATCTTGAACTTGATGATATCCCTCCCTATGATCCTGATCAGAGTGTTACTGAACACATTGATGAACATGAAGTTCAGGAGGAGCCAATGACACCACCCATTGCACTTCGACGTAAAAGACGAACCATTAATGCTCCAGGCATTACTCTCCATCCATACACTATCTGTTGCTCATGAGATGGTGGTGGTGAACCCAATTACTATGAGGAAGCAATGCAAGTCGAGAATAAGGAAGAATGGAAGAAAGCCATGGATGACGAAATGAAGTCTCTCTACATAAATCAGACTTGGGATTTGGTCAAGCTTCCAACTGGAAAGAAGGCGATTCAGAACAAATGGGTGTACAGACTGAAATAGGAGCAAGATGGTTCCCAGAGGTACAAGGCCAGATTGGTAGTAAAAGGTTTCCAACAAAAGGCAGGTATTGATTTTACTGAGATTTTTTCTCCTGTGGTCAAGATGACTACAATTAGAACTGTTCTAAGCATTGTTGTTGTAGAGGATCTACATTTAGAATAGTTGGATGTAAAAACTGCCTTTTTTCATGGTGACTTAGAGAAAAATATATACATGCATCAACCACAGGGATATGTAGAGGCTGGTAAGGAGCATCTAGAGTGTAAGTTGCACAAAAACTTTTATAGTTTGAAATAAGCCCCCAGACAATGGTATTTGAAGTTTGACAAGTTCATGATAACAATAGGGTACATGCGTTGTCATGCAGATCACTGCTGTTATTTCAAAAAATTTGACAATTTGTATGTTATTTTGCTCCGATATGTTGATGATATGCTGATTGCAGGTTCCAACATTGAAAAGATTGAAAATTTAAAAGAGCAAATGGTGAAAGAATTTTCAATGAAAGACTTGGGTGCTGCGAAACAAATTTTGGAGCTGAAGATCGAAAGAGATAGAAAGAACAAGTTACTAAAACTTTGCCAAAGGGAGTACATATCGAAGGTGCACAAGAGGTTCAATATGGATTATGCAAAACCGGTGAGCACACATTTAGCTGGGCATTTCAAAAACCTTTCGAAACAACATAGTCCCAAAACAGAAGAAGAACAAAAGAATATGGAGAACATCCCATATGCATCAGTAGTGGGTAGCCTTATGTATACCATAGTTTGTACAAGACCCGACATTTCTCATGCAGTGGGAATTGTGAGTAGGTATATGTCTAATCCTGGTTCTTATCATTGGAATGCAGTAAAAAGGATTTTAAGGTATCTTACAGGAACAAAAAATGTGGCACTGTACTATACAAGTGCAAAAATACAGCTGTGTGGCTTTGTTGATTCAGACATGGCTGGTGACATTGATGGTAGGAAGAGTACTACATGTTATGTGTTTATTCTTGGAAGTGCAACAATCTCCTGGGTATCAAGGTTACAAAAGATTGTTGCATTATCTACTACGAGGCTGAATATGTTGCAGCTTTGTTAAAGCGTGTAAGGAGATGACTTGGTTACAGAGCTTGTTGAGTGAACTGGATCATAAGCAAGCGGATTGTCGACTACTAAGCGACAGTCAAAGCACAATTCATCTAGCAAAGAATTCTGCATTTCACTCAAGGACAAAGCATATCGATGTAAGGTATCATTTCATACGAGCTATGCTTGAATAAGTATCTTTCAAATTGGAGAAAGTACACATCAATAAAAAGCCTGCAGATATGCTCACCAAGTCAGTCCCTAAAGAGAAGATGAAGTTTTGTATAGCTTCTCTTGGCCTTGCTACTTGAAGACGACAAGGCAGCCGCCGCCTGAAGACACTACATGAGAAGGAGATACTACTATACGGGAAAATAATTTTTTAGAATCAGCCCCAAGTGGGAGATATGTTAGGTATGTGGGCCTGATTAGTTTACTATTGTATTCTAATAGGGATTTACTATTGTATTCTAATAGGGATTTACTTTTTCTATAAGTATAAATATCTCTTTCTGATGTAAAAAGTGTGAGTTGTGAGAATCGTGAATAAGATTGTGTTGGCGGCTGTGGGTTTTCTTCCCTTAGAGGGTTTCCCACATATAAAATTTTTGGTGATTTGTTCTCTTTCTCTTTTTTCTTGTTTTACTATTGTCATTGCTCTCTATCAAAATCTTAACAATGTTTACATCCTAATTCCATCAATTAATCAATTACGCAAAACAGGAAAAAACCTTTGATCGTGACCTAGGTATATATCTACCATATATTAATTTCTTTAAAACGTTATTGAAAACTAAAACGTTATTGAAAACTACGTACTGAGGATTAATTGATTAAATTCGCTTATTGATTGTGATTATATAATTGGTTTCTTATGTAATTTCATTCGTGCACTTTATGTCTTGATCCTTATCTTTATTCTTCTTTTTGTCATTTGGTTACTTTGTCGACTATTTTTTTTTTGCTTTTTCAAATTTTTTTATAGCTATTTGGTTTCGATGTTTTTTATATTCAGATTTTTACGTTTGAGTTTTTATTCCGATCTATTTTTTATTTTTCTTTTCAAGAGCAAACAAAAATATTTTAGAAATGACACATACTGATCGACAATCTCTGTATGCATTGTTTAGATCAACGACCTCCCTTTATTTAGTTTATCCTACAAAGATATCAATTTGTTATATATCATTAATTTATAGTGGCAACAAATTTTAATTAATCATTTTTCAAAAAAAAATATAGCTTATATTCATAAAGTATTAAATTGGGATTTCACCAATATTTACATAAGCTTTTTTTCTCTTTTTATCGCTTCTTTTTTCTCATCAAATTATTTTTTGACTAATATATTGACATTAAGTTAATTATTATTTAACTAATATATATATATATTTTTTTCTTATAGGGCAGGGGTATGGGGCGGGCGACGGGAATTTCCCCGTAGGGCGGGGCTATGGAGATTTTCCGTGAGGCGGGCTACGGAGAAAACTTGCGGGGCAAGGGTAATCTCCCCCCCCCCCGCTATGTGAGACGAACTTTCGCCTTGCGCCCCACCCCGGACAGGGGCAAAAATGTGAGGAATCCCCGCCCCGTCGGTGCGCGCCCTGCAAGGGACGAGGATTCCCACTCCACTTGCAACCCTAATTCACATCCAGATGTGCATACTGTGCATGCATATACACATTAAATTAAGGGTGTCACATGATCTCTACGTAGCTAGCTAGGTGTTCTAACATCTATTTATTTATTATTATTATTATTATTATTATTATTATTAGGTAGCAAATAAAAAACCTTAATTTTGTAAAATTACCCAATTACCCCTTTATATAAAAGGGTTTTTACTTGATCACTCGTACCCCACTTAACCATACCCCAATCATCTCTCTCTTAAATTGCACTTATCAACAACCTAAATCAGAAGAAATCTGAGTAAAACCACATGGATTCGACGCCATAGGTGCATTCATCATCTCTTTTCGTGCTGATTTTGAGGTTTTCTATAGTTTTTTTTTCCTTTTTGAGTTAGTTTAATGTTTGAATCTTGCATTTTGGGTACAAAGTTTCGATAGAATCGAAAATATTAAATGATTCCGAGCAAAACTCACTTATTTTTTTTTACTATTTTCATGCATTTTTTGGGAGTTTTGAAACTTTTTTGTTCATTATGGTCGCCCGCAGGTTTCAGACTTACATGACCAACACCTCTGAAGAGGTGTCGGATACACAGGGCTGACACCTCTTAAGAGATTTTGGACACACAAGACCAACACCTTTAAAGAGGTTTTGACTGAATTCCTCCGTCACCCACTGAAACCGACTTATCTTCGCATTATCGATTGGAGTTGGTCGAGACCTCTAAAGAGATATTGGCCCTCTATGTCTAAAACCTCTTTAAATGTGTCAACCCTGTAGGTCCGACACCTTGCTTTGGTTCGTTAAAAACCTGCGAGTGACACTTCTTCAAAAGTGGGGGTATGCGTAATGAGGTTAGCAAGGGTATTTTTAGAATTTTAAGAATAAAAGTGAGGTAAACTAAGTAAAAAGTGAGGTACACAAAAATTTAAAATTGGGGTTCAATTAACCACTGCCTTATTATTACATTATATTACGTTTTATTTCATTTAATTTTTATTTCATTTAATTTTTATCCTGTCATAAAATTGTTATTTTTAACATGCACCTCAAATTACACTACAACATAAAAACACCTCCCTGATCTGGATTCTCTCCCATACCAATTGAGCTAATAGTCCGTTGATATTATTAGAATGTCAAGAAAATGAATTATTTTTTTGGGTATAAAAAACTTCCTACTTTAGTTGGGAGAAAATGAGAAGGAAAAGGTGGGAGAGACGAAAGCAATTGGACGCGAAGTCATTAATTGCATTAATATAGGAACAGAACATTTTAGGACAAAGCGTGGAGAAGGAAAGATCAACATAAAAATCAAAATCATCCGTGCATGAAGTCAGTAGGACACCTTCATAAATTGATTATTCAAAAACTTTATTCACAAGAAAATAAAAGTGAAATCCATGTATATGGTCAGTCACACTCGTCGCAAGTGTGCTCAACTCGTCGGGACCACGGTGCGCGTCTCTTTTCACAGTCTCGGCTCGGCTTACGCGCGCGAGCCGATACATGCATTTCTACATGATTAATTAGTGTTTTTTATGATCGTTGGATTAAGAGATTTAAGACAATTAATCTATTCGTCATCCATGAATAATAATTTGAAAAAAAAAAAGATATATATATATATATATATAACCGTAACGTACGTATATAACCACAAACAAAATTAATCTACAAACTTAAAAAAAAATTTCGTGCGTACGTAATAGTAATTGAATCAAAATCGACTTTACTAAACTAATTCGTCAGATACACCTCGAATCACGTAAATCATTACTGGAAATTCTCAACTGCCAGGTTAACGAACGCCAAAGCATTGCTGCACATCCTCTTGAAGTCAGTATTAGCATCATCAAGTATCGGCTGCCTCACCCCATTTCCAAACCCTTCCTTGCACGCCTCGACGTCGTACATCGCCGCCTGCAGCTTCACGCTCGCATCGTTATAGTTGGCGCCGTCCACCGCCACCTGCGCCGCATTCATCTGCGTCACAGCATCATTGTAGAATGCAAAGCAACCCTTCAAGTACTCAACCAAGGTATGATCCTTCGTGCTCTTGACCATCCCGTCGATAGTCTGCACGTTCCTCTTTGCGGTGTCCGTCGTGTGCCGAATCGTGATCGCGGTCAGGCCCTTGATGTTCGCGTTCTTGCTCGCCGGGTCCGTGTAGAGAACTCTCTCGCAGAGGTCCTTGTAGGAGGAGTGAGCGCATGCGTTGGTGATGAGAGTTTTCTTGGCGTTGTTGCCTTTGGAGTTTTGGCGGGGGGTTGGGGAATAATTAGGGTCTTTGTTAGTGTAGGCTCGGTGATGGGCAGGGTTTGGGCTGGTTTGGTGATGGGCAGGGTTAGGGTTTGGATGTGGAGTGGCAGCTGTGGCTAGGGTGGTGATCAGGGTTATTAGGGTTAAGGTGAGAAGGAAGAGAGGTGGTGATGAGGGAGTAGTCATTGTGTTAATGTGGTTTGGAAATTATTTGGAGGGTGGTTTTGTAGGTTTGTTTTAAGGAGGAATGGAGAGGTCGGGAGAGGGAGATTGAAGAGCACCACTAGTGGGGAGGAGAGATGCGGTTTACCACTCAAGATATGTGGATAAAAAATTAAAATAAATAATTACTAAAAAACCATGAAAGTAATTAACTGCCACGTGGACTTCCAATATTCCTAGGCCAAAGCCTTAAATTCTTGATAGATACTATACTACCATAATTTTCAACCCACTTTATACACTTACATCACTAAATTATAAATTATTTAATTGTATTACTTTTTGACTTTAACATTAATTTACTGAAATATAAAATTTAAAAATATTATTAAAAACGTTTTTGGAAATGGACAAAAGAGTTAATATAATGTACACGTCCCCAACATCGACTGTTTGTTTTTACCTTGAGATGCATACCATGATGGGTCGGGTAAGGGGGCCAGAGATGCCTTTGTGCTATCAAGGTGTTATTGAAGTATTTTTTAAAGTTGAAATAAAAAAAGTAGTACCAAATAATTTCATATTTAGTAAGAAATTAAGCTAGTGTAACATTTCTCTAAATTTCTTCTTTCTAGAAACATAATTTTTCTTTAGGAATGTAAGGGCAACGTGTTTTTCCATTGCACTACATGAGTGGTTGGCAAAACGTGGATTTATCTATCATGTTCATTTCTAGGTCTTCCATGAATTCTCTCATGTATGATGAATATTAATATAGGGTTTTTCTTCTCAATTTTGTTTGAAATATTTTTGTTTGTTTCTCTAGTCAGTATTTCACTCATATATCTTTAGCAATGTGTAGACGTTGTGAAACATAATTTATAATAAAAAAAAAATGATTGATTGACAAAATTTCGACACCTACATGGCTTATGCATTTGATACACAGTTGTTGTTCTTAGTGTTACATCGAAAATATATGTGTGCATATTTCAAAGTGTGTCCAAAAAGGAGGATCTCAAAATAACTGTGTCAAGTTTGACAATAAAAAAAAAAAAAACAAAAAAAAAACTGTGTCAAGTTTAATTAAGTGTCAATAGTGGGTTAATTACTTTTTTTTTTTAACATTGAGAAGTGCTAGAATGACAACGGGCATGTCATATTGGAAGTCACATCGAGCCTTCGAGCCATCCATGTACGGCTAGGATGTAGGCATGTATAGATCTCGTTGCATAACACGTGAGTTGAGACCGCATAACCGGCTCTGATTAGCCAATGTGTCTTGATGTCACATACATGTTGTGTCATTCTAGTATTTTCCTTTAACATTTCCCATTTACAATACCGTTGATATGATTTTATTTTTCTTTTCTTTTTTAATTAGGAAAAGTAGCTTTTCATTCATTTTCTTGAATCAACGCCTACATTCCTACAAATAAATCCAACACAACATCTCTCTACTCCATGTATATAACCTTCAATATTCAAAACAAATTTTGCAACGAGAGAGCGGCCTTTTTTTCAAAGTACAGGCTTCCACTTATAATTAGCAACAAATTAATAATATGAAGAAATTCATCAAACAGTAATAATATGACAACCATTTATTTCATAAGCATCAAAGTTATATTTTCTAAAACTTATATATGACATTAATTGAAGTTATATTTTCTAAAACTTCTGAAAGAACTTGAAAATGTGAGCATTAACTTCACTGGGAATTTCTTGGTTGATGAAATGGCCGGCTCCGGCCACTACAACTACTTCCTCTGGGAGCGGCACATCCTTCTTGAAGGCATCACTATATATATATATATATATATATATATATATATATATATTCCTTCATGAATTGAATATTATAGACCACATCGCGCTCTCCTATCGAAGGTTTGAAAAATCGATAAACTTCGCCGAACTTCAGCGAAGTTTCTCGATTTTTCAAGTGACGAAGCAAAATCTAGGTACTCAAATAAAAGTGCACTATTTCGTCCAAAAATTTGACGGACTTCGGGGAACTTCGACAACTTCGATCAAAATTGGACCAAAATAGAAGTAAAAATGTAAAACTTCGATCAAAGTAACTCTGTTTCGACAAAAACTTCGACGGACTTCGGGAACTTCGATCAAAGTAACTCTCTTCACATTAAGTAGTAAGAAAAGCCAAAATTTATCATATAAAACAATATAAAAACAAATATTAATGTCATACATATTGTGAATTGCATGTTTATCAAACAAATGACTATTTAAAACAAGGGTGTTGTGATCATTATGCATTATTATTGTATAATTAAGTATATTTTTAACATTTTTTTTGGTAGAAATATTTCTAACATTTTTATGAAGGAATTTGAGTTTTGTAGCATTTAAAATGAAATTCCATAAACTTCTGTGCATTGGTGAATTTTTGTCAAATTTCTGTTGTCGAAGTTGACTTCCTCGAATTACTTCCGTATTTTAAGTGAGCAAAATTCAAGGCGAAGTTGAATTTTCAAACTTTCCTCCTACTACAAACTTTGCAAGGAACTTTCACTTGCGCCGCAACCCATGGTGCCATGAGCTCCCAATTCCTGTGAAACAAGTATGCATGATTATACATAATTAAATAAAATGTCCTTGGAGTCTAATTTACCAAACAACAATTAGTATTTGACATATAGATCCAAGTTTCGATAGTAGTTCACGGGTCCGGTGAAGCCTTTTTTATCGAATTTGCTTGCGAAGTAATCAACATCTTCTTGGGACAACCATGAGGGCAATGTAATTGGAGGGCTATTGGAGTCACCAAACCAGCCTTTAGGAATGAGGAGGGGACCTGGGTCTATTGATGTAAGGAATTTTGTTATTACTCTTGTTGTGCCGGAGGCTGCCATCTCTGCTTCAATGACACCGGGTTCCTAAAAGAGGAATATTGGAAATAAACTTGTAAGTTGTAAGCGAGTGTGAAATTCATTTCATGGATTAAAACTTTTAAGTACCCATTAAGAAAATGAATGATGTTTAATTTGTACGCAAATTAGAATTTGTTAACATCCATGGATCAACTAATTGATAATGTCCATTTTTAAAGTGCTATCGAAATTATTGGAGATGTTGGGGTAGTCCCACATTAACTACTTAAAAAGAAAAAAGAAGAGTTAAAAGTGTCCATCTTGTCTTGGCTTTTTAGAGTAAACCCCACTTTTACACTTGCTCATACATGAAATTAGTCACCACTGTTTACTCACCTTGGATTGAGCCTTATATGATAACAAAATTGAATATGATATCAGAGCCGATGGTTGGCTTAATTGCCATTGTCCAAGGCCTTGTAGGCATCCGACAAAAAAATGGTTGATTGATGTTGTGTGGTCAAGTCCTAGTTGGCTAGGTCCAACTAGGACTTGAATGGGGGAGTGTTGGAGATTACTTAGAGAAGGTTTATAAATGTGGAGTGGACACTTCATCTTGCTTAGGAAGGTCGTGAGTTCGACACCCACTAAAGTCAAAAAAGGGGATATCGACATAAATTGATCAATCTAATTAAGTACAATTAAGAACTATTCATTCCCAAATTAATTAGATTGGATCTAGATACATGGATCCATTGGATCCAGACATTTCTATGTATTAAGCTCAAATTAAATCGAGTACTTTGATAAATGTATTAAGCTCAAATTAGATCAAGTACTTTGATAATTGTGTATATAACTAAATACGCAAGAACGACCAATCGAGACATGTAAGAAGTTGAATGGGTTTAACATAACCTGAAATCTGCTTATGTAGTAATCATCGCCATACACGGAGTGAAAGAGCTCAACGGGCTTAAATTGACCGTTCCTACCGAAAAAGGGTACACTAAGAGTCACCAGAGCTCTCACTTTGTCCGGCCTAAACATGGCAAGAAACCAAGCAACCATGGCACCCCAGTCATGTCCTACAAGAAACACCTGCAACTAAATATTATTAATAGACCTGCATTAACATTGGAATTTCATTCTAATTCATTCAACTGTTATCTGCTCACCTCCACGATGTGAAAACATGTATAGCTACTAATTGAAGGAGGAGCATCAGTGTCGCCATAGCCACGCAAATCAGGAGCCACGGCATGATAGCCGCTGGCAGCGAGGGAGACAATTTGGTGGCGCCATGAGTACCAAAGCTCGCGAAATCCATAAAGGAAGAGCACAACAGGGCCCTGCCCTTTCTCTGCTATGTTCCTGTGCTCTATTCCTTCCATTCTGATACATGTAGTACGATGATGGTGCGCAAGTGATCAAAGACATGATATAAGTACAAACCAAATCAAAACTTTTGAATGATTCTTCAATCAAACTCATTCACGTATTGTTGAAGATGTGTGGACCGAAAGTTACTCCTATATGGATTAAATGAAACTTTAAAATGAAGTATTTTTGTGATTCTCTTAACTAGTACCGAGGCATTTTGAGATAAAGTCCCACACCTAAAATTGAAGATGGTTAAGTTAAGGGTAATATCGGTACTCGGGGGAGATCGCCCGCATGTGCGCGTATATGCCGCTTGCGGATGTTGTGCTCGCAAGTGAGAAAATTAATATGGTATCAGAGTACAAGATGCTCGCGACCTTAATCATACCGAGGCCTTGAGATAAAACATCACACCTAAAAGTTAAAAGGTGGTTAAGTTGGAGACAATATTGATACTAGCAGAGGAGATCCACGAGCTCGCACACACGTACGCGGCGCAGCCGTGAGAATTTAACATATACACTGTGCTTTTATTATTGATCTATGAAAAATGTTCCCATACGTTAATCTATATTTACATATGAAGGGAGTGTCTGTCTGCTTTGCTTTGATGAAGGTTGGTAGGAGTAGTTTAATTAACTCCTTTGGATTTTGCTGGAGAAATCTTCTCGTTTTGTTGGCAAGCCAACAAAACAGTAACTTAGGCCAATTTTTCAGTTTACAAATTGTGTCTGTTGGTCTCATAACATGCTAGACTCCGTAACAGTTTTAGGGAGTCACGAAAAGTCTTTTTCTGTTATAGTGGAGGGAGGGACCACTAACAACGCAGAGAAGGAGAATGTGATTTTATTTTTTTTTTTTCGTTATATATATATATTATTTTATTTTATTTTTATTTTTTTTGGTAGGAATATATTTTTTGTTTTCATGAGAGTGGGAGGGGCTTTTTTTATATTTGTTTTTGTTTTATGAGCAATTGTATTTGAGTGGGTTTTTTTTGTTAAAGATTTGGGTCGGTTCATTGTAAACGTTTGTTTTTTATTTATTATTTTTTTATTAGATTTGAATCCAACACATAAATCGATGTGTCATAAATTCACAAGTCATTTAATATGCATAAATCGATGCATCATATATTAATCTATATTTACATACTTATATCTATATATAAGAAAGCTATGTACATGTTGACACATGTCAACTCTACATAGATTTAAGATTAATGTTTTTGTGTATTAATTAGTTTGCCTAATTAATAGTCTAATTAATATTAGTATCTAATTAATAACCTAACCTAAGTACATTGTTTTTAATTTTTAAATAATAACTTTTTTATAAGAAAAACAAATGTAGATTCATATATTATATATATATATATATATTTGGTTTTTAAAAAACTTTTATTTTATTGACTTATATTAATTCTATATGCAAATATTTATATTTTTCTTTATATGTATTTATTTTTTCTGGAGAGATTAAAAGTATTTCTTGACCTTCTGTATCAATTGATCTAGTTTCACAACAAGAAAAAGACTCTTTAACGAGGGGAAATCCCATCGCTAAATGTCAATTTCCCCTCACTAAAGATATTTAGCGAGGGGAAAATCCCGTCATCTTTCCCCTCGCTATTGCCTCTCGCTAAAGAGTTTAGGTGACGGGATCACATCCCCTCGCTAAAAACATTTTGTGAGGGGATCAATCCCCTCACTAAAATCTTATAGTGAGAGGCAATCCCCTCACTAAATAGCTTTTAATGAGGGGATTTGTCTCTCACTAAAAGAATCTAATGAGATGTCAACCACACTAAATAGCTTTTAGTGAGAGGCAAATCCTCTCACTAAAAGCTTATAGTGAGAGGTAATCCCCTCACTAAAATAGCTTTTAGTGAGGGTCCATGCTTTACTTAACAACTTTTAGTGAGAGATAAATCCCCTCACTAAAAGCTATTTAGTGAGGGTCCAAAAGCCTCTCACTACTAATAACACCAATAGTCATTAGAAGCCATTTTCATAGACCTTTTGTTTGCACTTCCGCATTCGACACAAAAAGTAGTGTGACAGAGACAAATAGCACATTTCAAAAGTGTAAATCCAACAATCCAAATCTTATATGCCCACGGCTAATATAAATCTCATCTAATGTTCAAAAGAAAATACGAAAGATGCAAATATTGTCTTGAATCTCTACAAACTTTCCAATAAACAAGTACTCAGTCCTAATGAAGTAATGAAGTAACAATTAATATTTTGAAAACCAAAGCAAAATCTGAATGCACATAGTTGGTTCCACCGAACACACATAACACCTGCAAGAAAAAAATTAAGAATGTCAATGGTCAATCGATAGAAGAAAAAGAACAAAGCATTCTAGAATAACCAAATCAAGTAGCATCAACTCAATCACATGGTTGAAGGGAGAAACTCAAGAAAAAAGGAACTAGTTCTCGAACACTAATAAATCCGATCCACGAGATCAATCACTAGCACTACATCAAAATTAAGACTTAAGGAACAAAAAAATCGAGAAACCAAAAAGCAAATGGCAACTAACATTGAGGCCATTATTGATAGCTCCTAGCACATTATCAACCTCTTATATTCTAATTTGATGGTTCTCACTTCTCATGCCGTTTACTACTCTTTTCCTTTCCATCATCATTATTCAGAAGACA
Organism: Stephania japonica; assembly: GCA_039657345.1. Taxonomy (NCBI): domain Eukaryota; kingdom Viridiplantae; phylum Streptophyta; class Magnoliopsida; order Ranunculales; family Menispermaceae; genus Stephania; species Stephania japonica. Next base: position 44,681,534 of record CM077559.1, read on the forward strand.
CAAGTATCATCTTATTCCATCCAAGATACGATACTTTTTCAGCTTAATTCAATATTCAACGAGAATGACAAACAAACAAGGATATATACACAATCACATATAAAATGCTCATATGTGAAGCTGTTAAGGTAATAATGTATTTAAGGAAGAATTGGAGCATCTGAAGTACCACTCCAGGAATATGCACAATTAGCGAAATGAAAGTAGCTAAACTTGCCAAAGGCATTAGTGAATGGATTGTATCCAACAAACCCACGTTCACATATCCTGGAATCAAATACAGTTTTCTAGATTTTTTTTTTTCAATTCTTTTAATTTCTTTCTTTCTTTTTTTTTTTTCTTAGAAACCGATATTTTCTCAAAAATCCAAAAACAGAAACATGTTATATTTTCTTACCTACATCCTTGTTGCCTCCATCCCACTATCTTCAAGAAGCATAGAGCCGGCATTATAATTGTGGCGGCCCCAATTTTCCACATTGGTCCGCCACGGGAGAGGCCACGCGGGCCCACAACTAACCACTCAACCGCCAGCTGTGTCCCACGCCCAATTATCCACAATCAATCAATTTCCTGTTAGCTTTAGTTCCTCTAATATCATTTATCCTTAAATTATGCAGCGGAAGTCTCAAATCATTAGATGATACCAAAATGTAACGAGTCTAAATATCAATCAATCAAATGTGGAAACCATACCAAAAATGTAGTCCATAATTATAAATCAAGTGTCATCCTCAAAGTCATAAATAAACTAAAATATAACTCTCACACCCCAAACCAAACATAAAACAAATATATACATACAATCAACTAGCGTATAAGAGGAGTAGTTCACGTCTTCAGTCACAGATAATCTTTACGTGTCTCCTTGTCCCTGCACTTATCAAATCCTGCACTCAAATCACCCAACACATACGGTGACGAGTCCAGTGAGTAAACTCCCAAAGAAAACCATCGAGTAAATAATAACAGATTCAGAAGCCAATAACTAACGTTAGCTACACATGCAAAGAGTATGGGCAGCCATAAAACCCTGCAAGTGTAGGTAACAAGCATGCGAGATGATCAACGAATAATCATAATGTCAACAATATGCTCCACATCAATTACGATAAAACCAGACAAAAGTAGAATGCAATCTCACATACTAGATCATACTTCGTCAATCCGAGCGCCCAGAGGAAACACATCACACCTGGGATCCACCCGGACCACTAACGGTGACCGGAACGAATCACAGATCCACCGAACACGTGCACCCCGCGGCTCGGGTCACAATCCACCGGCGGCGCAAGTACACGTGCTACAATCTAGCATGCTTGATCACGTGCCACAATCGTCACGAATAAACTCCGATCATGAAAACAAATCCAACACCAACCAATAACAAGACCAACCCATGATCACAATGAATATGAATTTCAAGAATAATAAACGCAAGAATTTAAATAATTAAATACTCCAGATGTGTTTCTGTTGGGGTTTACGCACCTATACCGCACTCCAATTATCCAGTCCAGCTCGAATAAATGCTCAACAAATCAAAATTATCACCCGAATTGTACCTAAGACCATTTTTCATTAAATTAGCTTCAATTTGATATGTTATATCAATTTTTACGTTTTTCGAGGCTAAAACCCCGACTATGTCTCGCCAACATTTCCGAGAAAATCCCAAAATTCCTTTATGAACCCTTTTCCAATTTCTCATATTTTTCTGGATTTTTCTGAATTTTTTCATAATTTTCCCTATTTTTCTGGATTTTCTTTTCCATTTTTCTCTATTTTCTCCTTTTTTTTTTTAAGGGCGGTTCGGCTGAACCGGACCGGTTCAGGGCCGAACCGGCCCTTCTTCTTCTTCAATTAACAGAGCAGAGCAGACGCTCTGCTCTGTTTTTTTTTTTTTTTTTCATGGAAGAGAAGGAGAGGGAGAGGGAGAGGAGAGATTGGGGAGACGATTATCGTCTCCCTCCTCGACGTCCGAGCTCTCGAGTTTCCCTTCCCACCATCACCACCGAATCACCATCACCACCATCACCACCGTACAACAACAACAACAACAACAACAACAACAACAACAACATAAACCACAAACTCACCTCACTTTTGCCAACACCGCTTCCACGAGCACCCGACCTCGATCTTTCGATTTCTCCTCTTCTTTCGTCCCTCTCTCGGATTCGATCAAGAAAATAGGGAAAATGGTGGTGTCGGTGGTGTTTATCCACATTTTTGGGGTAGAATGACCAAAATGCCCCTCATGTCTATTTCTTTCCTTCTTTCCTTCAATACCCTTTTTGGTAATTTTACATTTTCTATTTTTTTTTCTGATTTACCATATATATTTATATATATATATATCAATTTACCTATATATATATATAAATATATACACTCACCTATATTTTCGCGCCTAAAATTTCGTCGTGCGTGCCAATGAGCGTACTCGGGCGTGCACACTAACGTATCACCCACGCGTGTCGACCACGACCCCGCGTGTCACTAGGCGCCCACCAATTTACTATTTTTTTTTCACATTTTACCACAACAAGCATACAAAACAGACTGTATACCTATTCCAAACTCGTTCTAGCCTCGCTGTGGGGCCCACGTACGTCCTCGCTAGCGTCCACGTCCGCAATGACTTCATCAATAACGGCCATTGAAAATCGGGCCGTTACAATAATTGCCTATAAACACAAGTCCAAGAAGAAAGCCATAAAATTGTGAAGGCGAGGCCATCTTATGAAACATAAATTGGTATTACTCCATGTGAATAAAGATCATCAGCAGTAGTGAGTCCAGATTAGAATAGATCAATATTAGCTAACCTAGAATTTTATGCATCGAACACATTAAAACCATGTTCTCATAGTAGCATCAGCGGTAAAATGAGATACTTTCTGAAACATGCTAGAGATGCTCAGGAGCAAGTTGGATTATGTTCACTTGTTTTTCACATTAATGTTATGAACAAGGACCTCAACCTACACTTCTATATGAACAGTAAATCCATCTTTGAAACTCACAAAGCCAATTGCAAAATTAAAAGCATAAGAAAGTTCTCTTGCTATCTTACCACAAGTATGCTAAGCGAGACCCAATCAAAGCCATTACAAGACCTGAAAATGCCATAACAAAAAAGAAGCACCAATAAATAACTAAACTATAAGCGAGCCAACATGCAGAAGAAAAAAAATAGGAGGAGAATCTAAACAGTTTAAAGAAAAAATCTTGACAAGCTAAGCAATCTGGTAATATCAAATCAATCAATAAAATTAGCGTGAAAAGAAGTTAGCAACTTTTATTTCTTTTAGAAAACTCAAATTCGACAACCAAGAAATATTGATTTATGTGAATTAAGTATTTCATGCATAAAAGTCACTTAGGTTTTCGAGATAACCAGACTAAACAAGAACTTATCAAATCATGACGCAATTCCAAATTGGACGTGATTAGCATTGAGTTGGCACTTCGCAAAGAATATCAATACATGTGACACTTGCACTTCTATTTTTGGAAATATTTACTCGAGTCTCGGACCATAAAATTGACTAATACCTCCGAACTTCAAAATCATGAAAAAAAGATTAAGCGACTTTCATTAAACCTAATGCCAAAAAATAAATAGATGTGGGTTTCTTACAACTCTAATATCTTTAGTATAATGGGGCGATGTTGATTATTTTGATAATTACGCACTCTCAACAGACAATTCAAAAGTACAAGTATGTTACAAAAAAGATGGTGGACTTTATATCACGTTATTACCTCTTCCTCATCAATCTTCCTATCCCCACAAAAATGTATGGGAACTAATGAAGACTTAAAATATTGAAAGGAAAGACAACCATTAGAGTTCACTCCTTGGAAATCGAGAAAATAGGATAAAGTAACTTTCGACGGAGATAATGGAAGGACGCAAAACCAGAATAATAGAAATTACATATCATATAATAACCAAGATCGAGTACTTCTAATTAAAGCTTACATAAGCGATATACAAATGATTCTTGTATTTAGATATTGTAAATGTTAAAAGCATACGTCAAAAAATCCAATAACTACTATGACACTGACAAGGCAGTTTTATGATTTGAGTCCAGGAGAGTGTTTTTTTCTCCTATTGTGTCATTGCAATCTTCCATCTTTTCAACTTTTTAAATATTGCCTTCCTGTCATTAGATGTTTAACACATATTTTAATATTGGAGTCAAGAAAGAAAACAACTAAAATAAAAGAGGGAAAAACAAATGAGTAAGCATAGCCATCATGAACTGAAAATGCATTCTGAATTATTATTAGAAAGAAATTCTTCTTTAAGGGCCTTGATACCTACCAAAAAAAGGCAGAAGAAAAGCAACACATACAGTTGAGATGACAAGCCCGGTTCTCAATAAAACGAAGCACCGAGACTGTTAGAAACTCCTACAAAGCAGCTCTTCCAAACTCCTAGCTAATGGATTCATCAATAATGCATATGTATCTATGGTCAAGGACACATTTTAGGTAAAATTCTCAAACATTCTAGACAGGAACATGATCACCGAAATTGTTATGGTAGCCAAAAGGATATTTGGTGAAATGATTGATAACCCGCATATTGAGAGGAGCAACATTGGAAACAAAGACGATCACAAGTATCTTAACAGAGAGCAACAAACAGAGAGGTAGGAAAAGAGTTAGAAATGAAATTTACAATCCATCACATACTTGTTGTCCATATTGCAACTTTGGATGCAAGTGCATCTTTTAGCGATTTAGAGTTATCCGAGACAAGGTTGCTTGACCAAACATAAGATACCCCATGATCGCAACTCCGCCGTATATTGCAGTGCCCAAAATAAAGCTACAAAACAAGAGAACGGCCAAATAAGAGAAGAAGTTGATGAAACATGGATGCAAGACACTAGTAAAAGTGGCAAACCGTACCAAACTATCAGTGCTTTGTTAAATTGTTTCTTATCAGACATAGACTGGTAAATATTCGAAAATACTGAGTGCCCCGAAAAGCAAAACCCATAAACTCCAAGAGCAAAAGGTAAGCCACTCCAGTTTACGACAGAAGCAGTATGATAAAATCCAACTTTCTCCACCACACTGATATAAAAAACTACGAAGCATATTACAGCCATAGCAAGCACCCCACCAGCTGTAAAGCACACAAGCCCAGATAAGCAAAAAACCCTGAATTGACAAACTGGAAAAAAATAAAAGAACATACTTCAAGCGGGTCGCATGCTTGTTATTTTAGATCGACACCATAACCAACAAACTGGGAGTGGTTTTTGAACTATGCATGCCAATATATATGCCATTCAATTAGTGTTTCCTCTTACCAATAAGGATATATTTCTCTCTCTCTTTTTAGCAAACCCATCATTCTTTTGTTTTTGTAATGTGTGCCTTATTTAATTTTCTGGAGGTGATTGTAGCTTTACTTTGTGTAGGTTTGTCTTCATCCACCTCTTTTCCTATTTCAAAAGTTGGGTCACTGTTAGTGTCTCTAAAGGTTAGACTTCTATTCTATATATAAAGCACTATATAGTCATTGATCTTTGGAATCTTGCCATTGTGAGACTCAAGATTCTTTTTCAGTCTTCTCATATATCCAATGACTACAATAGAAAATTCCTTATCTCAAACTAGAAAGCATTTCCTATTCTCTCATGGATATGTATTCTGTCTGGTTCCTACTTCCTAGGCTCCTAGCAATATTTGTCTAGATATTAATTTTTGAGGTCGACGTGATTGTGATGACTCATTGTCGATCCTTGCTTAGGAAAATTACAATAAGAACTTTGGTATCCTCTTTAATTATGGTGTACCTATTAAATTAGAAACTAACTTAAACAAAATGCAAGTGCCAAGTGTTCAGATGCTTTTATAACTAAGTTATGGACATCATCTCCTTGGTTTTGCCATATCTTTGAATTCATCATTAGAAAATGGTTATTATCTAGACTACATGCACATTTGTAGATGGTACTGGATTGATCACCATAACTATCTATTTGGACCCCAAACAAGAAGTTTAAAGACCATTGTATCGTAGCGGAAGGCATATGTCAATCATCAATATAAGACGAGATAAGATGACCCTCATCAGACAAAATTGACTCCAAGAGAACAGAAAATGAAAGCTCATACAAGACACGATGGCCTATACAACAAGAGGGGCCCTCCAAACATAAAAAAATAAAAATAAAGGAGAGAAATAAAATTCTATGAGCAACGCATACATCATGGAATACATAATTCAATTTATTTCAGATGGAGAGAAACATGATTAAACAGGCCTTGCAGCAGCGAATTGAAGTGATTAGCTCAACTTTGAAAAAAATAGACCGGTTCAAGGAGCAAAATCTTGGAATCGTTCATCCCAGTGTTAAGGTAATGTGCGCCAATGCTAATTTCTTTTTCACAAGAACCCATCTCAATAAAGTGCAATACAAGCAAATAATAAATTAAAATCTTTAGACTACTATTTTTAAATAATATAATTCACACGATAAATTCAAACATAGCCAAGACTACAACTGATTTTGATTGTTTCTTCTTTTTACTAATTATTCAGGGTTGGTATTTGGAAGAGATACTAAGAGTGGATTCTATCACCCTACTGCAAAGGGAATTGTGATTTTCTCTGGTCCATGCATCAATGGATGTTGGGGTAATATGTGCTCAATAGATAAATAATTTAAAACACACCATTAGAAAACATTGTAGACAAGTTAATTCCAGAATTAAAATTTGTGGCATTGCAGCTAAAATTGATAGTAATGGGTACATATAAACATAACTTTCTCATGGAGCTTAAGAAATTACAGTCCTACATCCAATGAAGAATTCGTCCCCTGTTCTAAGGTGCCTTCTGGTTCTCATTGAAGAACCTGCAGCATGGGGAAAAACCTAAAACCATCAATCATCCCAACCAAACAACAAAAAACCACAAACAAATGCAATCAATTTCAACCGAGAATCAACAAGTAGTTCGAGAGAACGAATCACATTTGCATTTTGCAATTGACGCAAAACCAGCCAAACCACAAAAAAGAAAAAATCACCTGAAATCTCAACTGCAAAGGCTGGTCTTCGCAAGCCGATTAAGCCCTAAATCACAGTCTCCGTCCGTCTCGTTCGCGTCGGTCTCTCCGCAAATCAAACAAAACGAACACACAAAGAGAACTGAAAAACGATGAAATCAAGACATAGAGACAGAGAGACAGGGATTTACAGCATTGACGGTTTGGTTGCAGAGACGGTGAGATCGACGAAGCAATATGAATCGAATTCAAGAAGAAACAACAATGAAGAGAGATCTCGCATAGTCGCACTCACTCGAGAGAGAGATCGAGAGATCGAGAGATCGAGAGACCGAGAGAGCGAGAGACAGAGAGAGAGAGAGATCGAGAGATAGAGAGACAGAGAGACAAAGAGAGACGGAGAGATCACCTGAAAATGGATGAGCAGATCTGCGAAGTCGAAGACGAAGCCGATTTCGATCGCGAAGTGAGTGAACCCTAGACGAAGAGGACGAAGAGGTTGAAGAGGGTGGTGTTCTTTGAATGAGTTTTAGTGAGGGGGGTTTTATTTACATGTACCCTAAAATAAATGTGGGTTGTTAGTGAGGGTATATACCCTCACTAATACAAGCTATATAATGGTCTATAGTGACCAATTCTAATACTCTCACTAAAATTGGTAGCTAATAATTAGATTTCTTGTAGTGTTTCTTCTTCTAATTTAATTATAAAATCTTGATTTTTGGAAAAAGTTCCATGAGTATATATCTGTTTCGGATCTATAGTTTGCAAGTTCCAGGTTTGCAACGATTGTTCTATATCTACATATGATATTTCACTAATGTTTTTTAGATCTAATTTTGATTTCATTTTTTCTGGCTTTATAATTGAATTATGATCGGATTTTGATGTTGAAGTGGATGTTTCAAACTTATGACTATGTTTTCTTAATGAAAGCGAAGATCTCATTTTTTTTTATTAATTCACTCATGTCTCACATAGGTTTTTAGAGTTCTAGCTTGGTCAACGATTTACTGCTAGACTTACACTCCATCTGCTAGCCTTACAACGCAACTAGAAAAGCTTCTAACTCAAATTCCTAAGGTTAAAAGCAAGATGAATTAATGTTAAGAAAACAAAATTAGCTTTTAAAAGAAACTTCACAGTAGTAAGTTGTAAAATCCTTTTCGAAATCATAATCAGAAAGATATTCAAATTTGAAATCATAAATACTTACAGGAGAAGGTGATGAGAAACTTGATTCACAAGGTAGTGGCTCTGATATCAAATTAGCAGAAATGAAATATGGATCGAAGTAAAGAGAATCAAACACAGGATGGAGATATAGATTTGAAGGTAGTGGATCGAGATTGGAAATAAGTTTTGAATTGCAAAATCTGAATGTTGGATTTCTGTGATAAAAGGTATGATAAGAATAATTTATGGTTGAAAGTTTTAAAGATATCTCTGAAGAAATTTTAGAAGCTAAACTTTCGAATGAATCTTATTTCATTCGATCTTTCTTATTTATAGATAAAACCTGTGTATACAGCAAGAGTGCCCACTAATACAACAACTTATAACAACTTTAATAAAGTTGATACATTACAAAATATTGACATAAAGACGACATAAAGATGACACGACACGACATACAGATGACATGACATAAATATGACACGACCTAAAAATGACATAAAGACGCATCTACTTTTTCTTAAAGTAGATTCTTTGTACAATAATTTACATAACAAAACAAAATAAAACAGTGACAACTTCTTTTTGTCACATCACATAATTACATAACACACATAATTACATAACTTTAATTGACTGGATGATTATAGAGGATTTTGATTCTTGATAAGTTTCAAGTTTCAAAATATCTGAATTATTGGCAAGTAAAAAGGGTTTAGAGGCATGGGTCTGAATTAATTTGATTGGCATGGGCCTGAGATAGGCATAAGCCTGGTGATGGCAGGTAGGGGCCTTGAGGCATGTGCCTGAATTAACTTAATTGGCATGAGCCTGAATTAATATAAGTCAAGAATACACTCAGGGGAGCCTGAGCTTCCTTCATATTCTGAATTATTTTTTGATGTAGCGGACTAAGTTTCTTCAATTCTTTGAAGTCACTCATTTATTTTATTGGATTCTTTCTACATTTTCTTAATTATTGAAAAATGAGACTGGAGGTGTCTAAAGGGGCTTCTGATGATGATGATGAGACTTGAATAGGATTTACATTCTTGATTGGTTCCTGTTTCTTTTCATTTATTTTTAAGGATGCTTCTTTATAAGACTTCTAAGTAATTTAGTTGAATAATGGAGAAAGATGTTGTTCAATTGGATTAAAACTTTCTTCTTTGATTGAACTAACATCAAACTTATCCCACCATTTAACATAAATTTCTCAAACCAAATGTGTAGCTGGATTTCCTTCTAAATCTTTAATTGCTGCAGTATTGTAGTTCCATTTCAGTATCCATAGGATAGTATACTTGAAAACAAACAAAAATAAATTTAACCCTTCTTTTTCATAAAGGGCCTTGACTTCTGAAGGGAAATTGCTTCATTGGGACCAAATTTGGATAACCATTCATGATGAAACCATGGAGGAAAATTTATTCCTATTGATTTTTTATACGTGAGTACCATGAATGTCCTTATGCTGGCTTCTTGTAAAACAATATGACTTTCCATGCTTCAATATAATCATTGTAACTAATTGGTATTGTTGTCTGTTCTTCTGAATTTCTGATATTTTTTAAGGCGATCGACTGATAAAAATGACAAGGCATTTTAACTAAGCCTTGTTGTTTTGTCCATTCATCACTTGATAAAACTCTCTGGATTTTGAATTTTGAATAAGCAATTTCTTCTGAATTAGGCTTTTTGAAATGGTCAAAAATAACTGAGTCTGTTTGTGAAAGTAAAGCTTCATAAAATTTCATTGAGACATTTTGACGTCTTAGGATGAAGTTATGTGGATTAAGAATAATGGAATTGACTTGATTTTCTAAACTGAGGCTATGATGATGATAATCAAGAAGATAAACAAAAAAGTAACTTTTCAACTGATAATTGAGTTTTTGTTCAGAATTGGAGGCTGGATTATTGAACTGGTTGAATAATGGAGACAATTTATTTTGGGTTGAGACATTCTATCTATGATAAATGAGGAGGGATTTACCTTTATCCATGATGATCTAAAACAAAGAATTATTTTGTGGTGTTACAAAGAATTCTCTAGATAGGAAATCAGGAAAAGAGTTATTTTCTCCTTTTATATATTCGATATCAAAAATAAAAAATACTTAAAATAGCTTATCATCTAGCAAATATTTGTTTTGAACCGATAAAACAATTGTCAGAATTTCTTTTTAGTAGGAGCAATAGCCACAGGTTTTAGTGGTCAATTAAATGGCTAGTGGAATAATTCTTTATCACTTAATCAAAGACAAGAAATTTTAACATCAATATCCAGAGATGAAAATAATAACCCCATTTTAGATGATAATGGAAAAGAACAATTCAATGATGCAAGATGCTTGATAGCCAATATAATTTGGCATTTTATAGGAACTTTAAGTCATATAGAAGAAAAAAATTAGAGAACAATTACAAAATTTAAGATTTAGAACATTATCAGATTTCAGGTGGTATAAAAAATCTTTTTATCAAAAGTATATACTTTAACCTCAGATGAATCTCCATTCTATAAAGAAAAATTTGTTAGAGGATTACCATCCTCTTTTGCAGAAAAGGTTAGATTTATATTAAGAGAAAAACACGGAGGAACTTTAAATTATAATAAATTCACTTATGGTGATAAAATTCAGACAATACAAATAGTAGGATTATCAATATATAATGATATAAAATTAAAAAGACAATTACATAAAGATTCTAAAGATAATCGTAGAGATATAAGTGATTTTTGTTATCAATTCGGCCATGAAGTTGCACAAACTGATAAATCAAAATATAGAATAAGAAGAAGATTAAAAAGATTTAATAATAAAACCAATCAAGATTCTTATTATAAAACTAATAGAAAAAATTATAAACATAATAAAATAAATTACAAATTTACTAAAAATAAGACTAATAAATACTTTAAATGTGGAAAACCATGTCATTATGCAAATAAACGTCATTTAAAAAATTATAAAAAGAAGGCTAATGAAGTTATAAAAAGTGATAGTTCCTCAGAAACTTGTAAATGTGTTGAAAATATACAAAATACATATACATCTACCTTAAACTCGGAAGATGAAATTAATGTTTTAACAACACATGAAAAATTAATTTTAGAAATAAGAAAACAAATAGAAGACCCAATATTACAATATAATTTCATAGAGATTTTAAATAATGAAAAAGAAATTGACAATACCTCTCAAGTATCAAAATTAAATGATAACAAAATAAATTTTCAAAAACAAATTGACTTACATAATAATTATCATACTATGAAAGATATACTTCAAGATGTAAATAAAAGATCTAATTCTTTCATAGGACCAACCATAAATTCATTACAATATGAAGTACATCAGTTAAAAGATGAAATAAGAATTCTTAAAGAAAAAATAATTAAATTAGAAGATGAGAATATAAATTCTGAAATTTTTTCTATTTATAATAATAGTGTATTTATAGAAACACTTACGGCTTATGCACATCAAAGATGGTTTACTCCAAGAACCTTGAAGATAAAAGATTTTAAATGTTCATTACAAGCTCTAATAGATTCTGGTGTTGATTTAAATTGTATAAGAAAAGGATTAATTCCTTTGCAATATTGTGAAAAGACAAATAGTAGAATTTCAATGGCAGAAGGAAATAAATCATTAATCAAATTAAAAATCCCTCTTACGCATATATGTAAAAATAATGTCTGCATACCAACATCATTTATAATAGTTAAAGATTTACAACATGGTATGTTATTAGGCACTCAATTTTTACAAAAAATTCAACCATTTTCAGTAACCTGTAACAGAATAAAATCAAATATAGAAAATAAGAAAATTCATTTTAATTTTATTAACAAACCAAAAACTAGATATATAAATCAATTAATTAATCTAGTTGAACATAAACAAACTTTTATAAGACAACTAAAATCAGAAATTAAAAACTTAAAAACAGAACATATCATAAATACCTCATCTTTTCAAGAGAAAATTAAAATATTTCAAGATCAATTAACCATTAAGTGTTGTTCAGAAATATCGTCAACATTTTGGGATAGAAAAACTTATCAAGTTTCTGTACCTTATATTAATAATTTTGATGAAAATAAAATACCCATAAAAGCCAATCCCTCTCAAATGAATGAAAGATTATTAAAACTATGTGATCAAGAAATAAAATATTTGTTACAAAAGAAATTAATAAGCCCATCTAGATCTCCGTGGAGTTGCACAATGTTTTATGTAGAAAATGCAGTAGAATTAGAAAGAGGAGTCCCCCAGACTTGTTATAAATTATAAACCATTAAATAATGTTTTAAAAACAATAAGATATCCATTGCCCAATAAAAATGATTTAATAAAAAGAATAACCAATTCAACTATCTTTTCAAAATTTGATCTAAAGTTAGGATTTTGGCAGATCCAGATTAAAAAAGAAAATAGTTACAAAACGACATTCAACACCCCATTCGGACAATATCAATGGAATGTTATGCCATTCGGCCTTAAAAATGCCCCTTCAGAATTTCAAAAAATGATGAATGAAGTATCCATCCTTATCATGAATATATTTTAGCATATATAGATGACATTCTTTTATTTTCTAAATCGATTGACGGACATTGGAAACATTTGTATACATTTCAATTTATAATAATTAAAAATGGATTAGTACTGTCTCAAAGAAAAATAAAACTTTTCCAAACAACTATAAATTTTTTGGGATTTAAAATTTAAAATCAAACAATAACTCCTATTAATAGAGTTATCGAATTTGCAGATAAATTCCCTGATCAACTAACAGATAAAAATCAATGACAAAGATTTTTAGGATGCCTAAATTATTTGTCAGATTTTTATAAAAATTCTGCAATAGATAAAAAATGTCTTTTAGAACTTCTTAAAAATGATAATAAATTTGTTTGGACCCCTACTCATACAGAAGCAATACAAAAAGTTAAATCAAAAGTAAAAGCTCTCCCATGTTTACATTTAGCCAATTCCACTTATCAAAAAGTTATTCAAACAGATGCCTCTGACATAGGTTATGGTGGAATATTACTTCAAAAAACCCTGGGAGGAAATGAACAACTTCTGTGCTTTACATCAAAACTTTGGAATAACACCTAAAAGAATTACGCCACGATTAAAAGAGAAATTCTCGCAATTGTTTTATTGGTTCAAAAGTCTCAAGCAGATATTTTAAATCAAAAGTTTTTAATAAGGGTTGATTGTAAATCAACAAAAGAAATACTTTTGAAAGATATAAAAAATTTACTTTCAAAACAAATATTTGCCAGATGGCAAGCGATTTTGGGTATTTTTTATTTTGATATCGAATATATAAAAGGAGAAAATAACTCCCTTCCTGATTTCCTATCTAGAGAATTCCTTGTAACACCATAAAATAATTCTTTGTTTCAGATCATCATGGATAAAGGTAAATCCCTCCTCACTTATCATAGACAGAATGTCTCAACCCAAAATAAATTCTCTCCATTATTCAACCAGTTCAATAATCCAGCCTCCAATTCTAAACAAAAATTCAATTATCAGTTGAAAAGCTACTTTTCTATTTATCTTCTTGATTTTCATCATCATAGCCTCAGTTTAGAAAATCAAGTTAATGTCATTATTCCTAATCCTCGTAACTTCATCCTAAGACGTCCAAATGTCTCAATGAAATTTTATGAAGCTTTACTTTCACAAACAGGCTCAGTTATTTTTGACCATTTCAAAAAGCCTAATTTAGAAGAAATTGCTTATTCTAAATTCAAAATCCAAAGAGTTTTATCAAGTGATGAATGGACAAAACAACAAGGCTTAGTTAAAATGCCTTGTCATTTTCATTAGCCGATCGCCCTAAAAAATATCAGAAATTCAGAAGAACAGACAACAATATCGATTAGTAACAATGATTATGTTGAAGCATGAAAGGTCATACTGTTTTACAAGAAGCCAACAGAAGGACATTCATGGTACATCACGTATAAAAAATCAATAGGAATAAATTTTCCTCCATGCTTTCATCATGAATGGTTACCAAGATTTGGTTCCAGTGAAGCAATTTTCCCTTCAGAAGTCAGGGCCATTTATGAAAAAGAAGGGTTAAATTTATTTTTGTTTATTTTCAAGTATACTATCCCATGGATACTGAAATGGAACTACAATACCGCAACAATCAAAGATTTAGAAGGAAATCTAGCTACACATTTGGTTCGAGAAATTTATTTTAAATGGTGGGATAAGTTTGATGTTAGTCCAATCAAAGAAGAAAATCCTGTGTTTGATTCTCTTTACCTCGATCCATACTTCGTTTATGCTCATTTGGTATCACAGCCACTACCTTGTGAATCAAGTTCTTCATCATCTTCTCCTGTAAGTATTATGATTTCAAATTTGAATACGTTTCTGATTATGATTTCAAAAAGGATTATAAAACTTACTACTATGAAGCTTCTTTTGAAAGCTAATTTTCTTTTCTTGACATTAATTCATCTTGCGTTTAACCTTACGAATTTGAGTTAGAAGTTTTCCTAGTCACGTTGTAAGGCTAGTAGACGAAGTGTGAGTCTAGCAGTAAGTCGTTGACTAAGCTAAAACTCTACGAAACTAGGTGAGACATGAGTGAATTAATGAAGAAAATGAGATTTTCGCTTTCATTAAGAAAACATAGTCCTAAGTTTGAATCATCCACTTCGACATCAAAATCTGATCATAATTCAATTATAAAGGAAAAAAAAATGATATCAAAATTAGATCTAAGAAACATAGGTGAAATATCATATGTAGATACAAAACAATCACTACAAAACTGGAACTTGCCAACTATAGATCCAAAACCGATATATACTCATGAAACTTTTTCCAAAAATCAAGATTTTATAGTTAAATTAGAAGAAGAAGCTAGATCAATTAATGCAGAAGGTCAAGAAATACTTTTAATCTCTCCAGAAAAAAAAATATAAAGAATATATATATATAAAGAAAAATATAAATATTTGCATACAGGATTAATACAAGTCGCAATATAACCATTAACTGCATTAGGATTAAATACTTCTGCATTAACATCAATAAGGGACAAAAACATATATAGTTTAATGACTCATTATAATTAGGTATAATTGAAGGAAGTCTGTCTGAAGGATCCATTTTTTTTAATTGTTTTCCTAATTTCACAATTAGTTCACATGATCAATTTGCACATGAAGCTTCGACATTAAGACTATATACTCAAGGATTTGAAATGAAAGGAATATGTTCAAATGTTGTTGTAGTTTATTGAATTTATTGTAAGTTAATGCATACTATGATCTCTGCAGTTGCATATACAAATTTACAAAAAGGAACTTCAACTTTATTTTTAGTAATAACTAGAAAACAATTAAATTGGAAAGATATAGATATACCAAAAACATGGTTAATTCAAGATACAAATAAAGAAGAAAATCTTGTGTTTGAATAAATATAGATTCACAGTATTTCATAACTATGTTCAGGTCTAAAACTAGTTATATATAGCGAATAAATATTTTGTTTCATTTGAATTTACACTGAATTACCACTTTTTTTTATAGGAACGAGACTTTATTTATTATAGCCTTATTTGTACAAGTATGTGGGTATTTACAAAGGCGAGAAACATGTGCTTCGCATAAACAAAGTTGAAAAAAACTCCTACCAGTGTAGTAGGAGAAAAACGCGTCATTCTTAGTAAGAACTAACTCTTCTCAATAGAGACGTGTCATTGAGGAAACGCGCTCCTACGTGGTGCCACGGTCTCACCAAATCAACTACACTGAATTACTACTAATCAAACAAATGCTTCGAATATCAACTATAATTCATTTATAATTCTCAAGACTAGCTACAACAATGCTATAATGCTTAAACAGCAAGTCCATTGACTTTCCATATAAATATTTAAGTTGCAATTTTCTACGAATTTGTTTATATTAACAAAAAGCAAAGGTAGGCAGTAAAGAGGGGAGACCAAACCTGGTCGCTATGGTATGGTATGGAGGGATTGATGGTATGGTATAGTAAAACCATTCAAACACGTCAAAAATACTCCATAATCAATTAATTATTCAATTGGAAAGATAAATTATATATAATGTATTCAATTGAAATGCACCTACGTTTTCTTTTTCTCATCAGGTGCAGACTATAGTTATTAGTTGTGAATTTAAAGTGAAGCACTTAATTAATGTTGTGTATGTAACACGGTTTTAAGATATGAACATCTCAACTCATTATCTCCCAATTACAATTACAATGTATAATTTAGCAAATTAGTAGGCTGAAAAGTGTAAAATAATAATTTTGTTTACCGTCGATTTGTTAGGTATTCGTACTTTTATATATTGTATAGATATATCTATCAACTATATAAAAGCACGAATCTTCAATTTTTAAGTGCTAAGCCTCTTTATTTTTGTGTTATTTTACATACCTCCCCAAACCACGTTTTTTTTTTACCTTTTTTTGCACTCATACATCTATGTATGTGAATTACATCACCCCAATTATTTCTCTCTCTCTCTCTCTCTCTCTCTCTCTCTCTCTCTCTCTATTGGGCTCCTTCCGCTCGTACTTGCCCTGTTTTCTCTGTTTTTCATGTTTTGATTTTTTGCCTAGGTTCGATTCCTATGTATCTTTAATTCATAAATTGTTTTGTTATTTCTATTAAAAAAAGTTGTTTTGTTATGTCTTCTTTCTTTGATTTGTGCACTATGTGATTCACATTATAAATTACAAACTTGTAACTTTACACAGTTCTAAACCTTGTACGTAGTATGAACTTAATAAGGCCCGATTATGAATTCCCGCGAGCGTAGCGAGCGGGCTCATACGTGCGAAACACGTAACGAAACTAGTATATATATATATAAAAGGAGTATTGCCTCCATTTATCTAAAACAAAAATGTGTTTAACAAATATATTTTCTAATTATGAGTAATTTGCGAAATTACACCTGCTCTAGTTTTGGCGGTCAGCTTAAATCATGGAAAGCTTGTATAAATAACTATTTTTTGAAGCGATAGAAATTTCATTAATCTTTAATGGCTTGATACATGATCTGACATAGAATCAATTGCCCTAATAACAATACATTGATTCGCTAATCCTATTTGTTCAAAAGAACATCTATCTACCGTGAATTTTGCTAATCCTTTTTTACTGTCACACTCTTTCAACGCATATATAACTAATTAAAATATTTCAAAGCAATATAATTAATGGTTTAAATTAGTCAAGAGCAATATAATGTGTTACACACACTACCATGTATTTACATAATAATTATGTATTTGCCAAAAAAACGAAAAAGTAAAGAAATTCATTCTCTGGACTACTCTGGCCATGCTCCTTTAATTTTTTTTCTTTTGTTTGATAATTGTGTCAACCAATTTTTGAATTTTTCTTTGGCCCTCTGCTTTTGCTCGACTATATAATCCAGCTAGATTCAACTGATATCGATTCATCTCACAAAAGTCTATTGATGAGTTGAGCACTCCAACCCCATGACTTAAGAGATGCAACGTACTTGGAGTTAGATGGTAGGATTTGGTCCCATGTCATTCTAATCATCAGATACATATATCTCAATATTGTGCTATATATTCCAAATTCATGTATTAGTATATTTAACGTTTGAAGAGATATCTTTTTTTTTTGAAGAGAAATCGAGATTTTACTAATCATTCATGGCTCAATACAAGACCAGACATATATATCTTTTTTTTATCAACTAGTAAATAATTAACTAAAAATAAAACAGTAACGAGTAATTAAACTGAAATTGCAAAAAGCTCATTTTTAATTATTATATTTTATTTTTTGGTCAATATTATATTATATTTAAGGTTGACAATTTGGGTCATGAAACGTTTAACACGACATGACACGACACATAATAAACATGTCATGGATTTGACATAAGTGCATCTGGGTAATAAATGAGTCATTAGCATGTTAACCTGCTTGACTCGTTTATAACTCGCTTAACACAATTAAGTAATAATGTATAAATAATAAATATGTTGTAATAAATAAATTATTATAAAATTCACCTATTTGAATATTTATTCACCTATTTGAGTACATGTTAGTAACATGATTTATTTTTTATTTGCAGACATCCTTTTCCATACTTAACTTTATTTTTAGAGAAAATATTTAATTTACTTTTAATATATTATTTAAGTTTAAAATTTTAGTAATAATCATTTATTAAAAAATATGAAAATTTACACGTTTTTTATAGGATTATTGTTGGCTTGTATATGTTATTTGTTACGAGTCATTTTTCCTTCATTATTAACACTAAAGAGCAAAAACTTGAATGAAAAAGTAAAGTAAAACTACATCTCCATTATAAAAATTATAAAAATTTATGATTATGTTGATTTAAATTTATTCATATAAATATTTTTAAAAATGTAGTAAACAAATTATAAAAATTTAAATAAATTAAAAAGTTTAAATAAAATATTTAATAAACATGTGGCACGAATACCGATATGTTTATAACATGACCTACTTAGACACGAAAACGATTAACACAATTAATAAACATGTCATGTCATGGGTTTGCATTATATAAGTCATGATCTGTTTACGACACGACATGCTTATGACTCGCCGACACGAATTGTCATCCCTAATTATATTTAATTTTATTTAAAAGAAGACAAAAAAAAAGTAGGTTCATCACAAGCTCGTTCGGCCGATTCAACCGAAGCAGTAGCGCGACAGACTCCTCTTCTGTCCAATACGTGCCTGATCATTAGCGAGGGTTTCTAACTTATTATATAGATCAGGGGTTTGGTTTAATTAAACTAAAGTTTTGACGATCACATTGAAAGAAAAAATTATAGTTTTTTTTTTTGGTAGGAAAAATATTATAGTTTCGATCTTAACTATGCTTCTGTTTGGATGGTATTTCTCGTTTATTTAATTATGTTGAACCTTTTTTTCTTTACAGTTGTTTAACCCATAATACATATGGGTTGTCGCGTAGATCTACCACAAAATTGTTTTAATAATGACTTTAAATATGTACTCTAAACACAAGATCAAATATAAAAAGTCCCCCAAACATTCAGATCTTAAAATAGTACAGTTAAAGTAAAAAGCAGAAGCAAATTAAGAAAAAAAAAAGTAGAAGCAATTAAAATTAATGAAAGGGAAAGGTAAATTAAGCATAAAAATTAGATGATTCAAGTCTTGACCAATTTTTATTTATTTATTTATTTTTATTTTTTTTTAAAGAAGATGATTCTAAGTTTGGTACCAACCTTAGTTAATTGATGAACTTGAGCTGATTAGAGGTCTCTCCGAGTTGAAAAGATGGGAGGCACTAGTTAGAGTTGCAAGTGGGGAGGCCCGCAGGGCCCCGCACCGACGTGGCGGGAATTCCTCGCATTTTTGCCCTCGCCGAGGCGGGGTGCGGGGTGGGGGACGGAGCATGCCTTTGTCCCGCGGTTTTTCCCTTAGAACCGCCCCGTTTCTTGTCCCACGGGAAATTCCCGTGGCCTCGCCCCATGAGAAATCCCTGTCGCCCCACCCCATCGCCCTGCCGTGCCCCGCCCCACGGTGAATCCCCGTCGCCTTGCCCCGTGCCTCGTCCCATACCATGCCACATGTCCCAGGAGGAATCAATTTTAAAAAACTAGTCGAAATTTCGCGCTTCGTGCACGGGTATTAAGTGTCAATATATTAGTTAAAAAATAATTAACTTAATAAGAAAAAAATAAAAAAAATAATCTTTACTACATAATCTCGAATAAATTTTAAGTGAAGAATAATATCATTTAATTTTTTTGTAGCAAAATTAGGGAATATGTGCCTTGAAAGTTTAAAAACTTTTTGCATATGGTTATACAAAAATATAATCCTAATAAAATTAATTTTATGAGAAAAAGGAAGTGATAAAAAGAGAAAAAAAACTTATGTAAACATTGGTGAAATTCCAATTTAATACTTTATGAATAGAAACTATATTTATTTTGAAAAATGATTAATTAAAATTTTGTTGCCACAATAAATGATATATAATAAATTGATATCTTGTTGAATAAACTAAAAAAAGGGAGGTCCTTGATCTAAATAATGCACACAAAAATTGACGATCAATATATGTCATTTCTAAAATATTTTTGTTTGCTCTTGAAAAGAAAAATAAAAAAGAGATCAGAATAAAAACTCAAAGGTAAAAATCTAAATATAAAAACACCGAAAACCAAATAGCTATCAAAAAGTCGAAAAGAGCAAAAAAAAAAGTTGAAAAACAACTAAAAATAAAAAAATGTTATGGTAAAAAAGTGCAATATAAGGAAACTTCAAATGGACAAATAAATTTTGTTGAGACAGTGAGGATTTATAATAAAAACATATGATCTTGTCAAATAAACTTAAAATTGGAGATCATAGATCTAGGCAACACTTACCAAAGATTATCAACAAATACATATCACTTCTTTAATCATTTTGTTATTAGAATTTTGATTCAATCCTAAAAAGAAAACAAAAAAAAATCAGAATCAAAACGAAAAGTAGAAACTTGACAATATTGAATATGTGTTGGAAGATATATATTCACAATATGTGGAAAAACGCATTAAAATATGTTGTGGCTTGTTAGCATAGTTTGTTATTTTGTACCTATATGCCGCATAGTTTGTTATTTTGTATCTATATGCCATATAATTTATACTTTTGGGTTTTGTATATATATGTCACCTGATTTATATTTTAAAAATATATAAGGATGTTCTTATTTATGTGTTTGTTGTTTGGAATGAAATGAAGCTTTTTACTTGTGTTTAAAGTTGAATCTATTTGTACTTACTATTTTCTTTCTTGAGGACAAAGTCCATTTTCTAGTTATGTTCAAAGTTAAAATGTAACTTCTTTATTGGTGTGGTAAATATGCCACTACAAGTGATTTTGAATTAATAAAGAAAGGACATTCAATAGTCCATTTTTTAGAAAGATGTCAAACATAAACCTTAAATGGCTGCAACATTTTTCATATGTCTCGCACAAGATTCCCATATACACCATCGAAGTATCAAACTCTCGCCTAGTAATTCGGTCAACAACGACTAATGCATCACTCTCTACCAGTGGTGCCCCGCGCCCCACGGGAAATTCGGCGGGACGGAGAGTGGGGCGTCAAAGTTTGCTCTACGAAAAATTTTTGAGGAAAAATCTTCGCCCCATACACCTCAGATGCAAAGAGGGTATCTTCTCGCCCTGCCCCGCTCTGCTCGCAACCCTACACTGAGTTCTATATTTTGGTTTTTATAGCAATGGCGATGGTGGGCATGGCTTCACATGTATCCTTAAAATATAATTAAAATGAAGAAGGCGTTGCTTAATAATTGAAATGAGACAGGGGATCCTACCAAAAAAAAAAAAAGAGACAGGGGTCCTACCTTCAATTTTTTTTTTCTTTTCTTTTGTCTAGACCTCGTGAAATTCATTTGCCATTTTTAGAAAACTTCATCAATTCCACGTACACCACTTTGTAAAGTGTAACTAGCCGTCACAACGAAAGATTTTCCAAACTAATTATTCGATAATAAGAATAATGTAATTTAGGGCACAATAATTTAATTAAAGTTCAAATGTATTCATTAATAAAAAAAATATCGAATTACAACAAAAGGGTGTTTTAAATAGCAAAACCCTAAAATTTACCAAAAATAACAAAAGTCTAAAATATCCTAAACTGAAAATTAGACAAAATAGGAAAGCTAACGCCACAGACAGTATAAAAAACGAAAATTACTGCTAAAAGTTGTAATCAAACTAAAACTTATTAAAATAGAAAAATTGCTAGTTCAGAGGCCTAAACGAAAGAATTTTGCCAAAAATCGTTGACGTTACGACATTATTGGTGAGTATTGATCACTATGTCGTTTCCAATAAAGTCATGTTTTCAAAACTGTCGAATTTCATAGTCAGACCATCCAAAAGTCAACCAAATTTATTTTCGGTCAAAATTTTTCAAAAAAGTGTTTGACACTTCTTGGACTGCATCATTCTCCCTAGGGTAGACATAATTTTCCCTTGAATCTTTATCCTCTGATGTATCTCCAGAAAAAGGAATCAAATGCTTAAATACATCACATCATCTGTAGTCTTCTTACACGAAATAAAATGAATCATCTTTAAAAAATGGTCAACCACCACATAGATAGAATCGTGACCCCATTATGTTCTAGGTAACCCCAACACGAAATCCATGCTAAGCCATGGCTGTTCTGGAACTGGTAATGACATATAAAGACCCGCATTAGACCCTGTACCCTTCGAGACTTGACAAGTCTGGCAACACTTCACATATTTCTCCACCTCTTTGCGAATGGTAAGCCAATAGTAAGAAGCTTGAACCAATTACAAAGTCCAATCATGTAACGACCCAAAAATTCTAACTCGTTCCATGTGTCATTTCAGGGTCGTATTGTGGACCCAGCTAGCCGTGGTGTACTTGTTTCAATCATTGGTAGTCGACACCGAGGTATGATATTTTTGTCTGATTATTTGTACTATTTATTACTCAAATGTTAATTACAGTATTCCAAATGTGTGATGATGTCTGTGAGTGCGCATTAGTGTTAAGGAACAAGTTCGGTTTGGAAAAAATGCGCATTACGGGTGACGGGCGAACAGTAACGGGTAAATAGGAGTCTGGGGTACTAAATAGACTAAAACACTGACAAAATACAATAAAAATAATAAATTAATGGGCGTCGAGTGATGCGCGGGGTTATGGGTGACATGCGTGGGTCGAATGGTAGTGTGCATGCCCGAGTAAACTCGTTGACGCGCACAACGAAATTATAGGTGTGAAAATGCAATTGTGTATATATATTTATATATTAATAAATAAAAAAATGAAATGACTAAGAGTGGTATTGATTTGGTGAAGAAGTGCATAAGAATTGAAGGGTATAATGGTCATTTGACAACCCAAAAAATGTCAACAATTCCCACCACCACCCAATTCTCACCAAAAATCGAAAACGAGAGAGTGAAAGTGGAGATCGAGAGAGATCGAGAGAGAGAGAGAGAGAGAGAGAGAGAAGAAAGAGATACCGAGAGATTGAGGGATCAAGACATCGAGTTCGGAGGAGAGGCGGCAAATGTGAGGTGAGTTGTTGGTGTTGTTGATTTGGGAAGCTTGGACGAACTGCCATGGTAGTTCGTTTGAGGAAGGAAATGGCAGGGAGAAAATCCCCCGCCCGAATCGAAGTTGGGGTTGGAAAAAACTCAAACCCAATTTGAAAAATAAAATAAAATCAAAATCAAAACAGAGCTTGACGCTCTGTTTTGTTTGGGAAGAAAATGAGGGGTTGCCCTTAAACCGGGCCGGTTCGGCGCGGTTGAGCTGAACTTGATTCGACCCAGTTCAGGCCAAACCTCTCCCACAAATTAAAAAAAACAAAAAATAGTTTTTTTATAAATAAATTTCAGAAAAATAAGGAAAATTTCGAAAAAACAGGAAAATTCAGAAAAATCATATTTTGACCAAAGAAATAGAAATTGATGAAAAGTGAAGTATTTAGAATTGTGACGAGACTTTTTTGTCGGTTTTGCCTCGTAAAATGTGAAATTGACGAAAATAGCCAGAAAATTAAAGAAAATTGGGTAGTTAACGAAAATTGAACCTAAATTGATGTCAGGTAACTAGCGGGACTCTGACTAATCAATTGGGGATTGACATTCAGAAACATGTAGAGCTATGGGAGAGCAGTATTAACGAGATTAAAAGTGAGTAAATGCAACAATAGTATCAATATGAATTCTCTTTTAATTCTTGACTAGTTATTCTTTGAAATGCACGTCATTTGTACTTTATTCCAGTTCGAGTGACCTGGGATTTAGGTAGTCTACCTGTGGAGAAAAGTCTCAACGAGTTTAGCAGTCGACATAGTTTGTGGCTTCTCGTGGGCTCGGTGATGGGCAGGGTTAGGGTTTGGACGTGGAGTGGCAGCTGTGGCTGGGGTGGTGATCAGGTTATTATGGTTAAGGTGAGGAGGAAGAGAAGTGGTGATGAGGGAGTAGTCATGGTGTTAATTTGGTTTGGGTTTTGGTTTGGAAATTATTTGGAGGGTGGTTTTGTAGGTTTGTTTTAAGGAGGTATGGAGAGGTGGGGAGAGGGACATTGAAGAGCGCCACTAGTGGGGAGGAGAGATACGGTTTACCACTCGAGATATGTGTGGATAAATCATTAAAATAAATAATTACTAAAAAAACATGAAAGTAATTAATTGCCACGTGGACTTTCAATATTCCTAGGTCAAAGCCTTAAATTCTTGAGAGATACTGCATTAACATAATTTCCAATTTTATACACTTACATCACTAAATTATAGATCATTTAATTGTATTACTTTTTGACTTTAACACTAATTAATTTACTGAAATATAAAATGTGGCGGCCCCAATTTCCACATTGGTTCGCCACGGGAGGCCACGCGGGCCCACAACTGGCCACGTCACTACCAGCTGTGTCCCACGCCCAATTATCCATCATCAATCAATTCTCATTAACTTTGATTCTATTAATATCATATAACCTTAAGTTAGCAGCGGAAACTTAAATGAACAACATAAGATTTATCTTGTATTTCATGAGTATAATACTTAAGTGGAAACCATACCAAATGTACATCATATACATATCATCTGAACCTCAAAATATCAAAATATACAACCTGTCTCTCAAAGCCCAAAACCCAACATAAAATGAGTAAACATAAAAATACGTACGAGTAGGGCTAGAGCTGTCAATCGATATAGTCCTCAGCTTGCCATTTCCCCGGCTCGTACTAGGATCTGCACTCAGCCATCACAAAAAGACAGATGACGAGTCCAGAGTGAGTAATCCCAAGGAAATTCACCAAGTAATTACGAAAGTAAAAGTACTGGAATTTAAAATACTGTAATTAAACATGCGGAACAAAGAAATAATACAGACAACTGTAAAAAGGATCATCGCATGCATAAATATAGTGATGAAACTAAGTACTTGCGCATAAAAATCAGACTAAGTCATACTTCGAGTTTTTCCCTAGGCACGGCCCATGAAAACACACTAATGGGTTGGCCCTGGACCCTCTAGTTGGTCGGCGTAGACCCACGACGCACCCACACAAGCCTACCATACCCGGGTAGCCTATTCACCGGTGTATGCCTAGACAAGTGCTATGACTTAGTGAACTCTATGGCCGTAACGAATAAGCACCGGGTGGGGAGTGATCTCAACACCGTAAAGACACCAGGTAGGAGTAACTCTACTACCGTAAAGTCACCAGGTGAGAGTATTCAGCCACCGTAAAGCAATAACAAAATGGAATAAAGAATAAATGGAACTGAATTCAAATAAATCAAATGGTAAATACTAAAGTGAAGTTCAATTGGGATACTACATACCTCAATACGCACTCCTCGTTCCACAAGTCAAACCCTTGGCCCGATTCCTTCAATTCTCCGATATTTCTCCCGGTCTGATTCCCGACTAACCCCTGACTCCAATTACTATTCCAAGACTCATGGAATTCATTTATGAGGGTTATTAGTCAATTAATGGGTTTATAATGTTGTTTAGGCTCATTTCTTCATTTTTCAATTTTTGAGTTCCAGTGGACAATTAGCGCGCTAATGAGATAAATTAGCGCGCTAATTTATCTTTGTCACTGTTCATCATTTTTCAGAGGGTAATTAGCGCGCTAATCGCGCTCTGATCAGATTTTCCCAGTTCAAATTTCTGAACTCCAATCACCACATGAACCCATACATTCGGTTCTCAAACATCCATAACCCCTCAATGACCTCAAATACACCATTGAAACACAAATTCATCAAGTTTAAACATCAAAATCCAATAATCATCAAAATCATATTTTCAAAACCCATTTTCATAACATCATCAAATTCCTCTCAAATTAGCTCAAAATCACAACCATCTCATGCCATTCTCATACACACTTATCCCCAACAAAACCAAGTGTTTAATCCCCCAACAAATTCGAATTTTACAAATTCTAACCCACACCAAAATCTCACAAAACTCAAGTTTGATGTGTTCATACCTCTTGATTTTGTGGTTGGATGCCCAAAATCACCCTCTTCACACCTTAATCGATTGTTCTTCTCCTTCTCTTCTCCAACAATTCTCTCTTCCAAGCTCTCTCTCAACACTACACTATTTCTCTCCCTATTTGACCGATCAAGCATGTGTATATATATACTTGGTTTCCATCAAGTGTGTGCACAAATCTCGAGAATTATCCAAGGGCTCCTGATCACCCTGTGTCACTCCAACTCTACACACCCTATCTTGACACTCAACACCTCGATTCTCTCCATTGTGCATCTCGAGAATCATCAAATCGTTGTTGTTTTATGCATCTGAACTATATGACTTATTGATTTCCAATTGATTTAGCTTATATCAATTATCTAACCTATTCAATAATTTCCCAAAATTTGTGGATAAGACCACACTAGTCTCTCGACTACCCGGCACCCCGTGCCCCGTGTCCCGTGTCCGCACGCACCTCGAGGCAACTCCTCACTCGTTAATAAACTACATTAACACACATATTGTAATGAAATCTAACTAATTAATACATTTTCATCACAATTCACCACAAAAGCATACAAAACGGACTGTATACCTAGTTCGAGTGTTTGCCGGCCTCGCTGTGGGACCCATAACCGTCCTCGCTGGCGTCCACATCTGTAATGACGTCATAATTAACGACAATTATAAATTGGGCCGTTACAAAAAATATAAAAATTATAATTAAAAATATTTTTGGAAATGAACAACAGAGTTAACAGAATGAACACATCCCCAACATCGACTGTTCATTTTCACCTCGAGATGCATACTATGATGAGTTGGGTAAGGGGGGCCAGGGATGCCTTTGTGCTATCAAAAAAGGTGTTATTGAAGCATTTTTTAAAGTTGAAATAAAAAAAGTACCAAATAATTTCATATTTAGTAAGAAATTAAGTTAGTGTAGCATTTCTCTAAATTTCTTCTTTCTAGAAACAGAATTTTTCTTTAGGAATGTAAGCAACTTGTTTTTCCATTGCACCACATGTGTGGTTGGCAAAACGTGGATTTATCTATTATGTTCATTTCTAGGTCTTCCAAGAATTCTCTCATGTATGATGAATATTTATATATGGTTTTTCTTCTCAATTTTGTTTGTTTCTCTAGTAATGTATTTCACTCATATATATTTAGCAATATGTAGACGATGTGAAACTTAATTTATAATAAAAAAATGATTGGTTGACAAAATTTCGATACCTACATGGCTACATGCATTTGATACACAGTTGTTGTTCCTAGTGTTACATCGAAAATATGTGTGCGCATATTTCAAAGTGTGTCCAAAAAGGAGGATCTCAAAATAACTGAGTCAAGTTCGACAAAAAAAAAGTCAAGTTTAATTAAGTGTCAAAAGTTGGTTACTTTTTTTTTTTAACATTGAGGAGTGCTAGAATGACAATTGGCATGTTATATTGGAAGTCACATCGGGCCTTGGAGCCATCCATGTACGGCTAGGATGTAGGCATATACATAGATCTCGTTGCATAGTACGTGAGTTGAGACCACATAAATAAATGACTCTGGTTAGCCAATGTGTCTTGATGTCACATACATGTAGTGTCAATCTAGTATTTTTCTTTAACATTTCCCATTTACAATACCGTTGATATGATTTTATTTTTCTTTTCTTTTTGAATTAGGAAAAGTAGCTTTTCATTCATTTTCTTGAATCAACGCTTACATTCCTACAAATAAATCCAACACAACGATCTCTCTACTCCATATATAACCTTCAATATTCAAAACAAATTTTGCAATGAGAGAGCGGTCTTTTTTTTCAAAGTACAGGCTTCCACTTATAATTAGCATCAAATTAATATGAAGAAATTCATCAAACAGTAATAATGATATAATTTTGTTGCTCTGCTAATACATATGACACCCATTTATTTCATAAGCATCAAAGTTATGCCACCATGGAAGTTCAAATTCATACACATATATGTATGACATTAACTGAAGTTATATTTTCTAAAACTTCTGAAAGAACTTGAAAATGTGAGCACTAACTTCACTGGGAATTTCTTGGTTGATGAAATGGCCGGCTCCCGCCACCACAACTACTTCCTCTAGGAGCGGCACATCCTTCTTGAAGGCATCACTATGTATATATTCCTTCATGAATTGAATATTATAGACCAGATCACGCTCTCCTATCACAAACTTCGCAGGAACTTTCACTTGCGCCGCAACCCATGGTGACATAAGCTCCCAATTCCTGTGAAACAAGTATATATATATGATTATACATAATTAAATAAAATGTCTTTGGAGTCTAATTTTCCAAACAACAATTAGTATTTGACATACAGATCCAAGTTTCGATAGTAGTTCACGGGTCCGGTGAAGCCTTTTTTATCGAATTTGCTTGCGAAGTAATCAACATCTTCTTGGGACAACCATGAGGGCAATGTAATTGGAGGGCTATTGGAGTCACCAAACCAGCCTTTAGGAATGAGGAGGGGACCTGGGTCTATTGATGTAAGGAATTTTGTTATTACTCTTGTTGTGCCGGAGGCTGCCATCTCTGCTTCAATGACACCGGGTTCCTAAAAGAGGAATATTGGAAATAAACTTGTAAGTTGTAAGCGAGTGTGAAATTCATTTCATGGATTAAAACTTTTAAGTACCCATTAAGAAAATGAATGATGTTTAATTTGTACGCAAATTAGAATTTGTTAACATCCATGGATCAACTAATTGATAATGTCCATTTTTAAAGTGCTATCGAAATTATTGGAGATGTTGGGGTAGTCCCACATTAACTACTTAAAAAGAAAAAGAAGAGTTAAAAGTGTCCATCTTGTCTTGGCTTTTTAGAGTAAACCCCACTTTTACACTTGCTCATACATGAAATTAGTCACCACTGTTTACTCACCTTGGATTGAGCCTTATATGATAACAAAATTGAATATGATATCAGAGCCGATGGTTGGCTTAATTGCCATTGTCCAAGGCCTTGTAGGCATCCGACAAAAAAATGGTTGATTGATGTTGTGTGGTCAAGTCCTAGTTGGCTAGGTCCAACTAGGACTTGAATGGGGGAGTGTTGGAGATTACTTAGAGAAGGTTTATAAATGTGGAGTGGACACTTCATCTTGCTTAGGAAGGTCGTGAGTTCGACACCCACTAAAGTCAAAAAAGGGGATATCGACATAAATTGATCAATCTAATTAAGTACAATTAAGAACTATTCATTCCCAAATTAATTAGATTGGATCTAGATACATGGATCCATTGGATCCAGACATTTCTATGTATTAAGCTCAAATTAAATCGAGTACTTTGATAAATGTATTAAGCTCAAATTAGATCAAGTACTTTGATAATTGTGTATATAACTAAATACGCAAGAACGACCAATCGAGACATGTAAGAAGTTGAATGGGTTTAACATAACCTGAAATCTGCTTATGTAGTAATCATCGCCATACACGGAGTGAAAGAGCTCAACGGGCTTAAATTGACCGTTCCTACCGAAAAAGGGTACACTAAGAGTCACCAGAGCTCTCACTTTGTCCGGCCTAAACATGGCAAGAAACCAAGCAACCATGGCACCCCAGTCATGTCCTACAAGAAACACCTGCAACTAAATATTATTAATAGACCTGCATTAACATTGGAATTTCATTCTAATTCATTCAACTGTTATCTGCTCACCTCCTGTACACCAAGGGTGTCAATTAAAGCGATGAGGTCCCCCACGATGTGAAAACATGTATAGCTACTAATTGAAGGAGGAGCATCAGTGTCGCCATAGCCACGTAAATCAGGAGCCACGGCATGATAGCCGCTGGCAGCGAGGGAGACAATTTGGTGGCGCCATGAGTACCAAAGCTCGGGAAATCCATGAAGGAAGAGTACAACAGGGCCCTGCCCTTTCTCTGCTATGTGCATGTTTATCCCATTTACAGCAACTGTCCTGTGCCCTATTCCTTCCATTCTGATATATGTAGTACGATGATGGTGCGCAAGTGATCAAAGACATGATACAAGTACAAACCATATCAAAACTATTGAATGATTCTTCAATCAAACTCATTCATATATTGTTGAAGATGTGTGGACCGAAAGTTACTCCTACATGGATTGAATGAAACTTCAAAATGAAGTATACAAGTGATTAACTCCTCCTAACTAGTACCGAGGCATTTTGAGATAAAGCCCCACACCTAAAATTGAAAGGGGTTAAGTTTAGGGTAATATTGGTACTCGAGGGAGATCGCTCGCGTGTGCGGGTATGTGCCACTTTCGGATGTTGTGCTCGCAAGTGAGAAAATTAATATGGTATCAGAGCACATGATGCTCGCGACCTTAATCATATCGAGGCCTTGAGATAAAACATCACACCTAAAAGTTAAAAGGTAGTTAAGTTGAGGACAATATTGGTACTAGCAGAGGAGATCTGCGGGTTCGCACACGCGTGTACGGCGCATGTACTTTTTTTATTGATCTATGAAATCTGTCCCCATACGTTAATCTATATTTACATATGAAGGGAGTGTCTGTCTGCTTTGCTTTGATGAAGGCTGGTAGCTAGGAGTATTTAATGAACTTTTGATTTTGCTGGAGAAATCTTCTTGTTTGGTTTGCAAGCCAACAAAACAGGGACTTAGGCCAATTTTTGTGTTTACAAATAGCGTCTGTTGGTCTCATAACATGCCGTACTCCGTAACGGCTTTAGGGTGTCATGAAAAGTCTTTTGTGACGGTTTAAAACCGTCACGAAAAGTCTTTTTCTGTTGTAGTGGAGGGAGGGACCACTAACAACGCCGAGAAGGAGAATGTGAGTTTTATTTATTTTTTTTGATGTGAGTTTTATTTATTTTTTTTGTTTTATATATATATATGTCTTTTTCTGTTGTAGTGGAGGGAGGGACCACTAACAACGCCGAGAAGGAGAATGTGAGTTTTATTTATTTTTTTTGTTTTTTTTTTTGTTTTATATATATATATATTTTAGTTTAACAACGCCGAGAAGGAGAATGTGAGTTTTATTTATTTTTTTTGTTTTATATATATATATATATTTTAGTTTATTTTTTTGGTAGGAATATATTTTTTGTTTTCATGAGAGAGGGAGGGGCTTTTTTTTATATTTGTTTTTGTTTTATGAGCAATTGTATTTGAGTGTTTTTTCTTGTTAAAGATTTGGGTGGATTCATTGTGACGTGAGTGTTTTTTTTAGATTTGAGTCCAACACATAAATCGATGTGTCATAAATTCACAAGTCATTTAATACACATAAATCGATGCGTCAGACGTTAATCAATATTTACATACTTATATCTATATATAAGAAAGCTATGTACATGTTGACACATGTCAACTCTACATAGATTTAAAATTAATGTTTTGGCATATTAATTAGTTTGCCTAATTAATAGTCTAATTAATATTAGTATCTAATTAATAACCTAACCTTACATTGTTTCTAATTTTTAAATAATAACAACTTTCTTTATAAGAAAAACAAATATATATTCATATATTTTATATATATTTGGTTTTTAAACAACTTTTATTTATAGAAAAATAAATATAGATTCACAGTATTTCAGAACAATGTTCAGGTCTAAACTAGTTATATATATAGCGACTTAAATATTTTGTTTCATTTGAATTTACACTGAATTACTATTTTTTTTTATAGGAACGAGACTTTATTTATTATAGCCTAATTTGTACTAGTATGTGGGTATTTACAAAGGTGAGAAACATTGTGTTTCGCATAAACAAAGTAAAAAAAAACTCCTACCAGTGTAATAGGAGAAAAACGCGTCGTTCCTAGTAAGAACTACCTCTTCCCCCACAATAGAGACGTGTTATTGAGGAAACACGCCCCTACGTGATGCCACGGTCTCACCAAATCAACTACACTGAATTACTACTAATCACATAAATGCTTCGAGTATCAAATATAATTCATTTATAATTCTCAAGACTAGCTACAACAATGCTATAACGCTTAAACAGCAAGTCCATTGATTTTCCATATAAATATTTAAGTTGCAATTTTCTAAGAATATGTTTATATTAACAAAAAGCAAAGGTAGGCAGTAAAGAGGGGAGACCGAACCCGGTTGCTATGGTATGGAGGGATTGATGTATTGTTTGGGCTACTTGCTGTATGTTCCGGGACTGAGTACTGAAACGGCTGTGTGTTGTGTTTGTGGATAATGCTTGTTGATTTTCATGTTGAACATTTTGGCGATTCCCTATTACATGCATGAAGGGGTTGGCGGGCTCTCTGTCTCTGTTGTTTTTAGGCCTTGGGAAATTTATGTTGGGTGTAAACAGTGTCTCTACTGCAATGTTGCATGGTATGATGGGCGTTGGTAACTTTTTTAATATGGTTGATGGGTATAGGTGGGTTTTTTCTTTCTTTTTTTTTTTGAAAGCAGAGTATATATAGGTGGAATTTTGGGAATTAATTCAATTACAAAATCATATTTTTATAATTCGTAAAGTATGATTCTGATTATATTAATAAATATAAAATATACATAAATAAAGTTAATTTCGAAAAAAACATTTTTTTTACCAATGATGATAAGAAGAAAAATGAAGAAAAATAGTTGTATATGAAATTAAATCAAAGGACATGCGGCTCTTTATTTTTTTGAAATGTACCTAAGTTTGTCAACTTTGATATTTATTTAGTAAAATCGTTCAAACACGTCAAAAATACTCCATAATCAATTATATATAATATATTTAATTGAAATGTACCTACATTTTTCTTTTCTCATGAGGTATAGACTATAGTTATTAGTTGTTGAGTTAAAGTAGAACACTTAGGGTGTGTTTGATAGCTTGAGAATTTTCAAGAGAAAAAATAATTTTTATTTGAAAATTCTCTCAAGAAGATTTTTAGAGGGCAAATTTTTTTAAAATTGTTTGATAACACATTAGAAAAAAACGGGTACACCAAAAAAATTGAAAACTTTTTCACAACTTTTTTTTTAATTTTTTTTGCTATCAAACACACCCTTAATTAATGTTGTATATGTAGCACGGTTTTAAGATACGAATATCTCAACTCATTATCTCTATCCAATTATAATTATAATGTATAATTTTATAAATTAGTAGGTTGAAAAGGGTAAAATAGCAAATTTGCTTACCGTTGATTTGTTAGGTATTCGTGCTTTATATATTATGTATAGATATCTATCAACTACTCCCTCTGGTAAAAAATATAAGACTTTTTGGTAAAAACACACATATTAAGAAAACATTAATCGTGAGTTTAAATTACATATTAAGAAAACATATTAAGAAAGCATTTAATTCTTTATTTCATCAAATGAAAGAAAGACAAGTGTTTAATTATAGTTAAATGTTTGAGTTAAAAGAGAGGTAAAATAGGCATAAGAGGTACAAAATTCTTTCGAATTTTGAAAACGTCATATATATTTTGAAGCCAAGAAATTTCAAAACGTCATATATTTTGGACCGGAGGGAGTGTATAAAAGCACGAATCTTCCATTTTTGAGTGCTAAGCAAAAAGGTTTTTTGCCCTTATTTTTGTGTTATTTTACATACATCCCCAAATAACTTTCTTACCCTTTTTTGCACTCATATACATTAATGTATGTGAATTACATCACCCCAATTATCTTTCTCTCTCTCTCTCTCTCTCTCTCTCTCTCTCTCTATTGGTCTCCTTTCGCCCGCACTTGCCCTGTTTTTTCCGTTTTTCATCTTTTGATTTTTAGGCTAGGTTCGATTCCTATGTATCTTCAATTCATAAATTGTTTTGTTATTCCTATTAAAAAAAGTTATTTTGTTATGTCTTCTTTCTTTGATTCGTGCACTATGTGATTCATATTATAAATTGCAAACTTGTAACTTTACACAATCCTAAACTTTGTACGCAGTATGAACTCAATAAGGCCCAATTATGAATTCCCTCGAGCGCAGCGAGCGAGCTCATACGTGTGAAGCACATAACGAAACTAGTATATATATATATATAATTAAAGTGTATCGCCTCCATTTATCTAAAACAAAAATGTGTTTAACAAATATATTTACTAATTATGAGTAATTTGCGAAATTACCCCTGCTCTGTTTTTTGCGGTCAACTTAAATTGTGGAAAGCTTGTATATATAACTATTTTTTTTGAAGTGATAGAAATTTCATTAATCTTCAATGGCTTGATACATGACCTGACATGGAATCAATTGCCCTAATAAAAATAGATTGATTCGCTAATCCTATTTGTTAAAAAGACTATCTATCTACCTTGAATTTTGCTAATCCCTTTTTATTGTCACACTGTTTCAATGCATATATAACTAATTAAAAATTCTCAAAGCAATATAATGAATGCATATATAACTAATTAAAAATTCTCAAAGCAATATAATTAATCTATTAAATTAGTCAAGAGCAATATAATGTGTTACACACACTACTCCGTGCATAATAATTAAGTATTTACCAAAAAAAAAAGTAAAAGTAAAGAAATTCATTTTCCGGACTACTCTGGCCATGCTCCTTTAATTTTTTTTTTTCTTTTGTTTGATAATTGTGTCAACCAAATTTTTTGAATTTTTATTTGGCCCCTCTCTGCTTTTGCTCGACTATATAATCCAGTGAGAGTCAACTGATATCGATTCATCTCACAAAAGTCTATTGATGAGATGAGCACTCCAACCCCATGATTCAAGAGAAGCAACATACTTGGAGTTAGATGGTAGGATTTGATCCCATGTCATTCTGATCATCAAATACGTACATCTCAATATTGTGCTTTATGTACCATTTCCAAATTCATGTACTAGTATATTTAACGTTTGAAGAGATATCTTTTTTTTGAAGAAAAATCGAAATTTCATTAGTCATTCGTTGCTATACAGGACCAGACATAGATATCTTTTTTTTTATCAAGTAAATAATTAACTAAAAATAAAACAGTGCGACTAATTAAACTGAAATTTTGAAAAGCTCATTTTTAATTATTATATTTTAATTTTTTGGTCAATATTATATTATAATTAATTTTATTTAAAAGAAGCCAAAAAAAGTAGGTTCATCACAAGCTCGTCCGGCCGATTCAGCCGAAGAGCGCGACAGATTCCTCTTCTTTTCTGTCCAATACGTACCTGATCATTAGCGAGGGTTTCTAATTTATTAGATAGATCAGGAGTTTGGTTTAATTAAACTAAAGTTTTGATGATCACATTGAAAGAAAAAATTATAGTTTTTTTTTTTTTTGGTAGGAAAAATATTATAGTTTCGATCTTAACTATGCTTCTATTTGGATGGTAATTCTCGTTTATTTAATTATGTTAAACCTTTTTTTCTTCACAGTTGTTTAACCCATAATACATATGGGTTGTCGCGTAGATCTACCACAAAATTGTTTTAATAACGACTTTAAATATATACTCTAAACACAAGATCAAATATAAATAGTCCCATTCAGATCTTAAAATAGTACTGTTAAAGTAAGAAGCAGAAGCAAATTAAGAAAAAAAAAGTAGAAGCAATTAAAATTAATGAAAGGAAAGGTAAATTAAGCATAAAAATTAGATGATTCAAGTCTTGACAAAAAAAAATTTTAAAAAAAGAAGATGATTCTAAGTTTGGTACGAACCTTAGTTAATTGATGAACTCGAGCTGATTAGAGGTCTCTCCGAGTTGAAAAGATGAGAGGCACTGAGTTCTATATTTTGGTTTTTATAGCAATGGCGATGGTGGGCATGGCTTCACATGTATCCTTAAAATATAATTAAAATGAAGAAAGCGTTGCTTAATAATTGAAATGAGACAGGGGATCGTACCAAAAAAAAAAAAAAAATGAGACGGGTCCTACCTTCAATTTTTTTTTCTTTTCTTTTGTCTAGACCTCGTGAAATTCATTTGCCATTTTTTAGAAAAATTCATCAATTCCACGTACACCACCTTGTAAAAACAAAAAGAAAGAAGGGTGGCTTGAATACGCAACTAGCTGGGCCTAGAGGATACCTTTCAGGGTTACATCTTTTGTTCCAGCGGCTTTTTCCCTTTCACTGGCTTCGAAGCCCTGCGGGAAAAAAGGGGGTTGCTCTCGTCTCGATAGGAGAACGACCGATAGATTGCCTCTGCCGAGGTTCCCGGCACCAACAGGCCCACGCTCTTCCGTGCTCGTAGGTTGACTCCCCTGAAAAGCACGAGTCATATTTCAACATTTCGGAGAATCACTTTCTCAACTAATGATCTTTCAAACTAATTATTCGACTGAATAATGTAGTTCAAGGTATAAAAATTTAATTAAAGTTCAAATTTATTCCTTAATACAAAAAAACGTTGAATTACAGCAAAAGAGTGCTTTAAATAGTAAAACCCTAAAATTGATCAAAAATAACAAAAGTCTAAAATATTCTAAACTGGAAATTAGACGAAATAGGAAAGCTAACGCCACAAACGACATAAAAAATAAAAATTACTACTAAAAGTTGTAATCAAACTAAAATTTACTAAAAATAAAAAAAATTATTAATTTGTTAGCCTAAACAAAAGAATTTTGCCAAAAAAAGTTGTCGTTACAACGTTATTGGTGAGTATTGATCACTATGTCGTTTCCAATAAAATCATATTTTCAAAATTGCCGAATTTCTTAGTCGGACATTCCAAAAATCAACCAAATTTATTTTCGGTCAAAATTTTTCAAAAAAGTGTTTAACACTTCTTGGACTGCATCATTCTCCCTAGGGTAGACAAAAGTTTCCCTTGAATCTTTGTCCTCTGATGTATCTCCAGAAAAAAAAAATCAAATGCTTAACATCATTACATCATCTGTAGTCTTCTTACACGAAATAAAATGAATAATCTTTAAAAAATGGTCAACCACCATACAGATAGAATCGTGACTCCATTATATTCTAGGTAACCCCAATATAAAATCCATGCTAAGATCAACCCATGGCTGTTCTTGAACTGGTAATGGCATATAAAGACCCACATTAGTCGATGTACCCTTCGAGACTTAACAAGTTCGGCAACACTACGTGACTCGCGCCGAACGCGTCAATAAAATAATTCCTTAAACTAACTATTTTACAGATAGTGGTAAAGGGTCGATCCCATATAGATTAGTAATTTTTCTAAAGTTCTAAAAGAAAGGAAAATGGGGGTTTAGAGAAAATGACTTAATTAATTAATCTAGTTACTAAGAGATTAAATAAATAAAAAAAATACCTAGGTCTACGAACAATTAATTTAAGTACATAAGTCTACGGTTCCACAAGACAAGATCAAGATTTAATGGCATATCATGGTCGATCTTTACCAAAACAATTATTAATTCAAATTCTCCTAGACTAGCTTTAGAAAATCGACATCCGCCAGAAATTCCTAATTCCCCTAATCTCGATAGCTAGAACATCTGCCACTAACTACTTCCCTAATTAATGTATAACCCTAGACATCCGCCATAAGGTTTAACACATTAATCGTAGTAATAACTTCTATGGGAATACTAATCCTAGATAACTGGATCGCGTCCACTCCCGATTTAACCTATATTCAATTATTGCACACTTAAGAACCAAAAGGTTTTGACGGCAATCCGGTGAATGTTTGTCACTTATATTGTCTCGAAAGTACAATTACAAATACAATTGAGTCAATTGACAATAGATTTTTCACCTAAAAGCATGCACTGGCCACATACATACCCTAGATTTAAACCATATTCATGAAAACCAACAACAAAGAAATAGAAGAAATTAAATTAAATAAAATAATAAAAATAATAGATTTCACAAGTTATGCCATGAATACATAATCCTGAATTGCTTCACCTCCAACCTAGGCAATGATCTGATTAGCCTGACATGTTTTTCATAAAACTCCAAAGAAAATAGTGCAGAGAGTTCTATAAAGAATAATAATCCTTATTCCTATTTATACCTAAAGTCCTAATATATAAAACTACTAAAAATTGGTTTATCGAAGAGAGTAAACTGTTTTGGTGGTTCATGGCGGTCCAAACACGTGTCAGACACGGATTGGTGGACTGTGGCTATCCGCTGACGTGTCGTTGTGTGATTGCCGAGAAGCTGTTGCCGGGTTACGTGGCGAGCATCCATTGGACGAGAGGAGAGGTGGTGACATGCAGGAGAGGTGTAAGAAACGGACACATGGCGGTTGAGGGTGCGGGAATGAAGTTTGCGTGTCGCCGAAGATCTGGGAGCTCGTGCTGATGCACATCCCGAGGCCGATCGATGCACGAGAGAGAAGAGCTGCTGAGAGAGACGACGTGGTGGTAGTTGGTTGGTTAAAAGGTTAGTTGTGCGTACGTGGCACGTGTTGATTCACTGGAATTTACTTTGTGACGCGGCTGGACGAATGGCAAGGCGACACGTGGCACTGCTGGTGTATATACCACGTGTTTTAACGTGCGGGACCAATAACAAAGCGACACATGGCAGTGCTACTCTAATTACTCCTCTGTCGGTGTATATTTCGAGAAAACCCCATGGCATCCGATTACTGCAAGTAAATACTTTATTTTCAGTATTTTTTCGCCTCGGATTCAACCGTGCACTTCGTTTCACCTGAAAACCAAAACTAAATATAATTAGACATATATTTTAAAGACTTTCCACACTAAACTATATTAAAATGAACTACTAAATTATATAAATACTGACCTATCACTACGCATATTTCTCCACTTCTTTGCGAATGGTAAGCCAATAGTAGGAAGCTTGAACCAATTGCAAAGTCCAGTCATGTAACGACCCTAAAATTCTAACTCGTATTTTGAACCCAGCTAGCCGTGGTGTTCTTGTTTCAATCATCGAGAGTCAACACCGAGGTAAGATATTTTTGTCTGATTGTTTGTACTATTTATTTATTACTCGAATGTTAATTACAGTGTTCCAAACGTTTGAGGACGTCTGTGAGTGCGCGTTAGCGTTGAGGAACGAGTTCAGCTTGGAAAGGCGAACAGTAATGGGTAAATAGGAGTCCAGGGGATTAAATAAACTAAAACACAGACAAAATACAATAAAAATAATAAATTAATGGGCACCGAGTGATACGCGGGGTTATGGGCGACAAGCGTGGGTCGAAAGGTAGTGTGCACGCCCGAGTGAACTTGCTGGCACGCACAAAGAAATTATAGGTGCGAAAATGCAATTGTATATATATATATTTATATATAAATAAATAAATAAATGAAATGACCAAGAGGGGTATTGATTTGGTGAAGAAGTGCATAAGAAAGGGTATAATGGTCATTTAACAATCCAAAAAATGTTAACAATTCCCACCGTCACCCCATTCTCACCAAAAATTGAAAACGAGAGAGTGAAAGGGGAGATTGAAAGAGAGAGAGAGAGAGGGAGAGAAAAGAAAGAGATATCGAGAGATTGAGTTCGGAGGAGAGGCGGCGAATGTGAGGTGAGTTGTTGTTTTTGTTTTGTGTTGTTGATGTGGGAAGCTCGGACGAACTGCCATAGCAGTTCGTCTGAAGAAGGAGATGGCAGGGGAGAAAATCCCCTGCCCGAATAGAAGTTGGGGTTGGGAAGAACCCAAACCCAATTTGAAAAATAAAATAAAATAAAAATCAAAATAGAGATTGATGCTTTGTTTCGTTTGAGAAGAAAATGAGGGGTGGCCCCTGAATCGGGCCGGTTCGGCTTGTTGAGCCGAACCCGATTCGACCCAGTTCAGGCCAACCCTTTTCCAACAAATTAAAAAACAAAAAATAGTGTTTTTTAGAAATAAATTTTGGAAAAATAAAGAAAATTTCAAAAAATAGGAAAATTCA
This sequence comes from Stephania japonica, assembly GCA_039657345.1. Taxonomy (NCBI): domain Eukaryota; kingdom Viridiplantae; phylum Streptophyta; class Magnoliopsida; order Ranunculales; family Menispermaceae; genus Stephania; species Stephania japonica. Next base: position 44,721,681 of record CM077559.1, read on the forward strand.
GAAAAATAATATTTTGACCAAAGAAATAGAAATTGATGAAAAGTGAAGTATTCAGAATTGTGACAAGACTTTTTTGTCAGGATTTTTGCCTCATAAAGCATGAAATTGGCAAAAATTGCCAGAAAATTAAGGAAAATTGGGTAGTTAATGGAAATTGAACCTAAATTGATGTCCGGTAACTAGCGGGACGCTGATTAATCAATTGGTGGTTGACATTGGGAAACGTGTGGAGCTATAGAAGAGTGGTATTAGCGAGATTCAAGGTGAGTAAATGCAACAATAGTATCAATATGAATTCTCTTTTAATTCTTGACTAGTTATTCTTTGAAATGCGTGCCATTTGTACTTTATTTCGGTTCGAGTGACCTGGGGTTTAGGTAGTCTACCTGTGGAGAGAAGTCTCAATGAGTTTAGTAGCCGACATAGTTTGTGGCTTATCGTGGGAGCCTATCGGAAGGATTTAGCATCTGACATGTGATTGTGGTTTTCCTTCGGTAGTGTGTTTGGGATTTAGCAGTCGGTTTTATATATGGCTTTTCCTAGCATAATGTACAGTCAGTAGAGGCGATCCTCAGGCCCACTGGATCGCATGTAGTGGATCGATCAGTGGAGGCGACCTTCGGGCCCACTGTATCGATCGTAAGCTTAGGAGATCTCGTGACCCGCGGTTTGATTGGGATTACCTATTCACCTATCTGTTGCTTCATAGTCACATGATTACCGTTGTTTAAGCTTGTTGAATCTATTTATCATGCAAATTGTTATCTATTTCAATTTCTTTATGTGTACTGCATGATATATAGACTTGTTGCTTATTGTGAATTCATGATTTATGTTGAGATCTCTATTGTTGTTGTTTACTGTTACTTTTTGTACTCACTATACTTTTTATAACTGTGAGTGCAGATCCACAGACGAGTCGGGGCAAGACATCTATGCTTAGCGATATCCTTTGAGGCACGCTCAGAGCCAATTCTTTTGCTCTTACTCAGTAGGTGTTTATGTTGTTGTATATTTGGTTATTATCCCTACGTTTTTGCTCATTTGGGGGACTTCAGGGAGTGGAAACACTTGATGATACATGTATATGTTTACTTTTAGGTTTTCTGCTAATCAATTATATACATGCGATGTTTATTTAGACAGGATTTTCCACATCTAAGTTAATTAAGTTGTAGACTTGTTTCAATTCTTTTTAAGTTGGTGTTAAAATGATTTCGTTGCACACCTAACTTAATTTGAGGATGAATAATAATTAGATATAGTTAAGGCAAATCTAAAAGTTAACCACAATGAGTGAATGAATAATGTAATGAATAATTTGGTAAGTTAAGGCTTATTAGACTTGCATTGACTCGTCGGAGACTGACTTGGGGGTCCACGTAGGTTTAGGCTGGGCTGTAATGACCCAAATTTAATTAATCATGATTAAGGTTAATCCCGGGGATTAACGGGTTAATTCGAGGGTTGTGTGGACAGCTGGGATCACTCGGATAGGAGTACCCAGGGTGTATATGTTATTTGTGTATGTTATATGCCTATTATTGCAGTGTTAAAGTTTATTAATATAAATGCCACATCACATACGTGTATGTTGATGACGGGCAAGGTTGAGTGCCGGGGTTATGTCTCGTAGAATGTGCCAATGCGGGGTTTTTGATAGTCGTTAGGCCGGGTATTGGAGATGGACTAAGGCAATAATAATAATGTGATGTCGATTGAGGACTTGGGATAATTGGGTTAGTATAACCTTAGGCTAAGTAGATTAATTAGGTATACTAAGTGTAGGGACCACCATGGGGTGCGGGGCACAGAGTGCCGGGTAGTCGGGAAGTTCGTGTGACCATATTTACTATTTTATGGAATTTAATTTGTAACGACCTGTTACCTTAAGTATGTGATTAACAGTAATCCGAATCCAAATTAATCCGAGTTAAGCTCGTGGTTAAGCCCGATTTGTCTCGATTAACATGTGTGGAATTACGTAATGTATTGTGTTTGATTGGTGTGTAGTAGTACATATACGTGAATAAATGAATAATCAGACTGACGAGGGAATGCCTAACACCATGTGTGGGTCAAGGAGGACACACATGAGACACGGGATACGCTGGAATTCTGGGCAGGGGCGTACCCAGCGCGTTGGGTGATGAACACTAGCACACTCGGCACGCTGGGGAAAACGAGTGTCCTTCCTAGGCGAAGAATCACCCAACGCACTGGGGAGCCAACACCCAGGAACGATAACCAGACCTCCCAACACCTTGGCTAGCCAGCTTCGTGCTGGGGCCCAAAACCATAAACTTGGTTAAGTGTATAACCGAGGCCAATTGTGCCAATTAACTCATTAAACCACGTAATTAACCATAAAACACCAAAAATCGATCTCAGGTGTCACGAGACAGTATTTGGAGTTGGGGACTAGTCAGGAGTCGAACCGAGAGGTGTTTTCGGGGTTATTGAGTGTGGTTTGAGGTATGTAAAATCCAACTGAATACCACTACTGCATTTACTTTTCCATACATTTGAGCTATTATTCTTGATAATCTATGAGTCTATTCTTACTAGGTTGGTTGAGGTTACTCCCGCCTAAATATCTGCGAGATTTAGGGGTCGCTTGTTAAGTATGTAATGCGTGTTCGCGGCCTCGGAAGATGCTATTCCTGAGTTGAGTACCGGTTCACGCGTTCGATGTACGTCAATAGGGCTAATACCGCTAGGACACAGTCGGAGGGATTGGTAGATTCCATATCCAGGGCTCCTGGTCTGAAGTACATAGCTTAGTCAGCTGGGGTCACATCTGCTTTGTCTTTTTCTTGGTATTTTATATTCATGCGATGAGCTTTGAGCAGTTGCCTGCATTTTCCTTCTTTTTCGCATGATTATCGAATGCTATCTTTGAATTCTATTTATTTCTTTAATAATGCATGGTGCTTTTCCTTGAGATTTTACTTAATAGTCTTGTCATCTGCCTCTTGTGATGGCTTGAGTGTAGATCTTTGTACATCAGTAGGGGCAAGGAGATCATTAGCGACACATTTTTACTTGTTTACTTTTGAGGACCTACTGGTATGTGTAATTATTATTAAATTGTCTTATTTATTGTTATTATGGACTTGTGACTATATCATTTGTAGTACTGGTATATAAATATTCACTGATGGCAATTGTCGCCTATATACTGAGTACTTCCAGGTTTTCCACTATAGGAGTGACATGTTTAACTTATTTATGCTCAGTTATGGTAATTAAAAGCTTCCGCACATTCAATATATCAATAATTAACTTGACAATTAGGTGAATATAGTGAATCCGTGGGACACAGTTAGCAGTTGCATGGCCAGTAGTGGGCCCCCCATGGCGAACCAATGTAGTTTTGGGGCCATCACACGGGCGAGGCCCAGTTTGTGATTGTTGAGGTCGTCACAGTTGGAATCAGAGCATAAAGGTTTATCGCATTGACTTTGAATAAGCATAAGATACAATCAAATGAACTTAGTGTGGAAATTCTAAGAACTGAACTTACTTGAATGTCTTAAGTTGGGAAGTGGAGAATTGTATATATTATTTTTAGCATGTTAAATTTTAATGTGTATTATAATATATCGTCACTTAAGACTGATCGAAGCTCGCCATTTGCTATTGCAGATCGTGATGGTTGATCAACATGATGCTAGTGATCAGGGTGGAGTCCAAAATCCTCCACCGGATGCGCTAAGTGATGTTGCGACTCTAGCATGTGAGTTACAGACCTGGACTCAGAGAGTAGAGTCTCAGGGACGATGGATGGACTAGACATTGGATATTCTTAGAATACAGGCACAACCATTGTCATCTCCATCCACTTCAGTAGTAACTCTTAGACATGATACGAGTGCGGCTACACCTTAGATCACTCCATCAGTTCCCACTACTAGTGTAGTATCCGCACCACCTATCACCACAGTTGCTCCGGTACAGACTGCAATGGTAGCTTAGGCTTATGATCATATTGATGCACACCTTACACTAAAGGCGAGATGGACTCGCGAGTATGAGAAGTACAAATCGAAAAAGTTCAGTGGCAGTCCGAGTTTGGATGATGTGGATTTGTACATTCGTAGTCATGAAAAGGTCCAGAAGCTTCTCAAGATCGAGGATAGCAGGAAGACTGGGTTGGCAACATTTTCTTTGACTGGAGATGCAGTGATATGGTGGGACAATTTAGTAGCTACAGATGAAGATCCGACCACTTGGTTAGACTTTAAGAAGCATTTCAGTTAGAAGTTTTATCCACCATCGGGTATGCTAGCCAAGAGAAATGAGTTCATGCATATCCGACAAGCACCGCGAGAGTCGGTGTTGGCTTATATGGGCATATATAAACATTTACTTCCGTTTGCTGATGGAGTATCTGACCGAGACAGAGATCAAGTCTATTTCTTTACTGCGGGTCTGTTTCCAGTTGTCAGAGGGACCGTGGTCACTACTTTACCTCCCACACTACAGGATGCTTATGACCGCAGTTCTGCAAGGGAGGCATATCTGAGGACACATCCCGATGCGGGATATGATCAATCTAGAGTGGCACAGGGTGACCGGGGTCAGGCCGTTCAGGAGGCAAGAGGAAAAGGAACCGATGGCAGATTTAGCGAGCTGGCAGAGCTTAGAGTGTAGCTTCAGTTGTACAGTCATCGTAACCCGTTCATACATTTGTTGTCGCACCTACGCAGGTAGAGAGTTACCGTATTCGACGACCACGAGCACCACAACAAGTGCAACAGTCTAGAGATGGCGGGGGCAGAGGTAGGGAAGTCTACAACAGGGGCAGATGTAAGGTCAGGGACCAAGCAGGCGAGACTACTCAACACAGAGACCTGTTAAAGCATGTTATAGGTGTGGACAAGTGGGTCACCTTGTTAGAGAGTGCACACAACCAGCTGACTTCTAGCAGAGACTTGCGAGAGCTTGCCATCGATGTGGATAGTCGGGACATTATATTAAAAAGTGTCCATAACCTGCTAATTTTTAGCAAAGAGTAGCACCACGTCTGCAATAAACCAGGGAGCGTGTGCATGTTGTTGCTGAGCGAGACCCTCAGGCGACTCGATATCTCGTTTAGGGTATGATTTATATTTGTGGTCATTTGAAGTACATTATGATTGACTTTGGTTCTAATGTTTCCTTTATTCTTGGATGCATGGTTGATGAGTTAGGGTTGAGACCAGTTAGGTAAAAAGACCTTTAGTTCTTAGCACAGCTGCTGGGGACAAGATTTACCCTAACATGATATGTGAGCATTGTATAGTGGAGATAGTGGGACACGAGTTACCAATAGTTAGAGTGTTAGAGTTTTTAGAGTTTGATGCGTTACTAGGTATGGATTGGTTAGAACCTTATCACACACATATTGATTGCTTTGGCAAGACGGTCACATTTCAGATTCTCGAACAGTTAGAGATTACTTTTCATGGCGGTGTGACTCAATTGCGAGTTACCAGAGGCAAAATGGCCACGAGCAGTGAGATTGAGACTCTTGCGAGTGTTGAGTACAGTAGGGAAAATTGAGGCTAGGATCGAATATTTACCAGTTATGAGCGAGTATCCATACGTTTTTCCTGCAGAGCTTCCTGGATTACCACCGTCGAGAGAGATTGATTTCATCATTGATTTAGTTCCCAAAACTAAGCCTATATCGATTCTACCATACAGGATGGCTCCTAAGGAGTTAGAGGAGCTGACATCACAGCTTGATGAGGTGTTGGAGTTGGGTTTCATTCACCCGAGCATGTCACCTTGGAGTGCGTTGGTCTTGTTTGTGAAGAAAAAAGACGACAACCTGCAATTGTGTATTGACTATAGACAGCTGAACCGAGTGACAGTGAAGAACAAGTATCCATTACTTCGCATTGATGACTTGTTCGACCAGCTGACTGGAATGCGGTAGTTCTTAAAGATTGATTTGAGATCGGGCTAGCATTAGTTGAGGATTGGAGCAGAGGACGGAGAGAGGACGACTTTTTGCACGAGATATTGGCACTATTCACCGTCATGTCTTTTGGGCTGACGAATGCCCCAGCGATGTTCATGGTTCTTATGCATCGTGTACTGAGACAGTACTTGGATAGATTTGTCATTGTGTTCATTAACGACATTCTCGTAACGAGCACGAGGAGCACTTCAGGACGATTTTGCATATTCTGAGGGATCATAGATGTATGCCAAGTTCAGTAAATGTGAGTTTTGTCTTATAGATGTTGGATTTCTAGGGCACATCATTGGAGCTAGCGGAGTGTCAGTAGAACCTGCTAAGGTCAGAACATTTATTGATTGGCCTACACCGAGATCAGTGACAAATATCTTTAGTTTTCTGGGATTGGCTAGTTATTACAGATGATTTGTGCAGGACTTCTTGAAGATTGCGACACCGATGATGCAATTGAAGAAGAAGGAAGTCAGATTTCAGTGGGATGACAGTTGTGAATAGGCTTTCCAGGCTTTGAAGGAGAGACTAACTACCGCACCAGTGCTATTACTACCCGAGTCAAGGTTTTGAGGTGAACCCCATTGCTTGTTTGGTCGATTTACGTTGTGTTTTGATGCAGGACGGTAGAGTTATAGTTTACGCGTTCCGACAGCTGAAGATTTACGTGAAGAATTACCCTACACATGACTTGGAGTTGGCGGCAGTGGTGTTTGCACTGAAGATTTGGCATCATTATCTTTATAGAGAGAGGTTTGTATTGTTTATTGACCACAAGAGTTTGAAGTACCTTTTTAGTTAGAGAGTTGAACATGAGACAGAGTCGTTGGCTTGAGTTCTTCAAGAATTATGATTTCTTTTTAGGGTACCATCTGGGGAAGGCTAATGTTGTTGCAGACGCATTGAGTCGCAAAGGGGTTACCTCGGAGGTTGTTACTTTCTACATGACACATGAGTATGGGTTACTCGAGGCGGTCGAGGTGATGTATTATGTTGATATCCCAACCAGCACTAAATTGTTGATTTGTTAGAAGTTGAGGACTCAGACAGTCTCTATACAGAGTGTACTGGATGGTCAGCAAGCTGATGAGCAGTATCAGAGGTACAAGGAATTTATTCAGAGTCCCGATCATCTGGAGTGGAGTTAGTCTCGATAGACTTCTACTTGAGATTTAGAGGGAGACTGTAGATTCTATTAGTGGCTGAACGACATGATGAGATACTCCAGGAGGCCAACTGCTCTCGTTTTTTGCTTCATCCAGGCAGGACCATGATGTATGCTGATATGGGTCGTCTATTTTTGTGGTCAGGGCTGAAAACCGATATTAGTGATTATGTTAGAGCACGCGAGATATGCCAGTGAGTTAAGGTTGAGCATAGGAAGCCTAGTAGATTATTATAGCCCCTTCCTATTCCTCGTTGGAAGTGGGAGCATATCGTTATAGATTTCGTCAGTGGGTTTCCTCAATTTCAGCGTAGACATGACAATATCTAGGCGATTGTGGAAAGGTTGACAAAGTCTGCACACTTTATATCGATTTTTACCACACATTAAGTGGATAAGTTGGCAAGCTTGTATGAGAAAAAGATTGTTCAACTGCATGGTGTACCATTGTTTATTGTGTCAGACAGAGAGCCTCAATGTAGATAGCAGATTTGGCAGAGTATGCAGGCACAGTTTGGCATACGATGGGTCTCATTACAACTTATCATCCACAGATTGATGAACAGTCAGAGAGGCTAATCCAGGTGCTGGAGAACATGTTGAGGATATGTGTGTTAGAGCATGGTGGTTATTGGGAGGAGTATATTCATTTCTATGAGTTTGCTTACAATAACAATTATCAGGCCAGTATTGGTATGCCACCGTTTGAGGCACTATATGGCAGGCCATGCAGATCTCCATCTTGTTAGGCAGAGCAAGAGGATGTTGCAGTGATTAGGTCAGAGATTGTAGTGGATTACACAAAGAAGGTACGACTTATCAGACTTTGGTTGAAGGGTGCAGGAGAGATAGAAAATGTACTATGACAAGTACCATGACGAGTTGGAGTATGAGGTGGGAGCCTATGACAAGAGATTTGGGATCAAGGGTAAGCTTGCGCCGAGATTTATAGGTCCATTCAGAGTGAAGAAACGAATAGGAAAGGTTGTGTATAAGCTTGAGTTGCCACCTCTGTTGGCCGGAGTCCACCCTGTGTTTCACATATTGATGATTCGACTAGATAGGTCGAGAGAGGGTAGACGATCGACAGTGGAATTGAGTCAGATTGATTTGAGGGAGGACATCACTTACGATGAGCAGCCTATTTAGATTATGGAGCGGAAGGTGAAGACATTGAGGAATAAAGATATTCCCTTAGTTCTTGTCAAGTGGCAACATCATGGGACGAGGAACTGACCTAGGAGCTTGAGTCCTATGTATGCGAGCATTTCCCTTGTTTTGATTCTGGTAAATCTTACCTTATATTTTTATTTAATTTCGAGGACGAAATTCTCAATAAGGGAGGAGACTATAATGACCTTAAAATTTTAATTCGTGCCACGTGTTATTATAGGGTCGTATTGTTAGTCTAGCAAGTTGTGGTGTACTTGCTTCGGTCCTCGGGAGTCGACACCGAGGTAAGTTATGTTTATCTGATAGTTTGTACTATTTATTTATTACCCGAATGTAATGACCCTAAAATTCTAACTCGTATTTTGAACCCAACTAGCCGTGGTGTTCTTGTTTCAATCATCGGGAGTCAACACCGAGGTAGGATATTTTTGTCTGATTGTTTGTACTATTTATTTATTATTCGAATGTTAATTACAGTGTTCCAAATGTTTGAGGACGTCTGTGAGTGCGCATTAGTGTTGAGGGACGAGTTCAGCTTGGAAAGGCGAACAGTAATGGGTAAATAGGAGTCCAGGGGATTAAATATACTAAAACACAGACAAAATACAATAAAATAATAAATTAATGGGCACCGAGTGATACGCGGGGTTATGGGCGACATGCGTGGGTCGAAAGGTAGTGTGCACGCCCGAGTGAACTTGCTGGCACGCACAACGAAATTATAGGTGCGAAAATGCAATTGTATATATATATTTATATATAAATAAATAAATAAATGAAATGTCCATGAGGGGTATTGATTTGGTGAAGAAGTGCATAAGAATTGAAGGGTATAATGGTCATTTAACAATCCAAAAAATGTCAAAAATTCCCACCGTCACCCCATTCTCACCAAAAATCGAAAACGAGAGAGTGAAAGGGGAGATTGGAAGAAAGAGAGAGAGAGGGAGAGAGAAGGAAGAGATATCGAGAGATCGAGTTCGGAGGAGAGGCGGCGAATGTGAGGTGAGTTGTTTTTATTTTGTGTTGTTGATGTGGGAAGCTCGGACGAACTGCCATAGCAGTTCGTCTGAAGAAGGAGATGGCAGGGGAGAAAATCCCCTGCCAGAATAGAAGTTGGGGTTGGGAAGAACCCAAACCTAATTTGAAAAATAAAATAAAATAAAAATCAAAACAGAGATTGATGCTTTGTTTCGTTTGAGAAGAAAATGAGGGGTGGCCCCTGAATCGGGCCGGTTTGGCTTGGTTGAGCCGAACCCGATTCGACCCAGTTCAGGCCAACCCTCTTCCAACAAATTAAAAAAAACAAAAAATAGTATTTTTTAGAAATAAATTTTGGAAAAATAAAGAAAATTCAAAAAATAGGAAAATTCAGAAAAATAATATTTTGACCAAAGAAATAGAAATTGATGAAAAGTGAATTATTCAGAATTGTGACAAGACTTTTTTGTCAGGGTTTTTGCCTCATAAAGCATGAAATTGGCGAAAATTGCCAGAAAATTAAGGAAAATTGGGTAGTTAATGGAAATTGAACCTAAATTGATGTCCGGTAACTAGCGGGACGCTGACTAATCAATTGGTGGTTGACATTGGGAAATGTGTGGAGCTATAGAATAGTGGTATTAGCGAGATTCAAGGTGAGTAAATGCAACAATAGTATCAATATGAATTCTCTTTTAATTCTTGACTAGTTATTCTTTGAAATGCGTGCCATTTGTACTTTATTTCGGTTCGAGTGACCTGGGGTTTAGGTAGTCTACCTGTGGAGAGATGTCTCAATGAGTTTAGCAGCCGACATAGTTTGTGGCTTATCGTGGGAGCCTATCGAAAGGATTTAGCATCTGACATGTGATTGTGGTTTTCCTTCGGTAGTGTGTTTGAGATTTAGCAGTCGGTTTTGTATATGGCTTTTCCTAGCATAATGTACGGTCAGTGGAGGCGATCCTCAGGCCCACTGGATCGCACGTAGTGGATCGATCAGTGGAGGCGACCTTCGGGCCCACTGTATCGATCGTAAGCTTAGGAGATCTCATGACCCGCGGTTTGATTGGGATTACCTATTCACCTATCTGTTGCTTCCTAGTCACATGATTACCGTTGTTTAAGCTTGTTGAATCTGTTTGTCATGCAAATTGTTATCTATTTCAATTTCTTTATGTGTACTGCATGATATATAGACTTGTTGCTTATTGTGAATTCATAATTTATGTTGAGATCTCTATTGTTGTTGTTTACTGTTACTTTTTATAATTGTGAGTGCAGATCCGCAGACGAGTCGGGGCAAGACGTCTATGCTTGGCGATATCCTTTGAGGCATGCTTAGAGCCAATTCTTTTGCTCTTACTCAGTAGGTGTTTATGTTGTTGTATATTTGGTTACTATCCCTATGTTTTTGCTCTTTTGGGGGACTTCGGGGAGTGGAAACACTTGATGATACATGTATATGTTTACTTTTAGGTTTTCTGCTAATCAATTATATACATGCTATGTTTATTTAGATAGGATTTTCCACATCTAAGTTAATTAAGTTATAGACTTGTTTCAATTCTTTTTAAGTTGGTGTTAAAATGATTTCGTTGCACACCTAACTTAATTTGAGGATGAATAATAATTAGATATAGTTAAGGCAAATCTAAAAGTTAACCACAATGAGTGAATGAATAATGTAATGAATAATTTGGTAAGTTAAGGCCGACTAGACTTGCATTGACTCGTCGGAGACTGACTTGGGGGTCCATGTAGGTTTAGGCTGGGCTGTAATGACCCAAATTTAATTAATCATAATTAAGGTTAATCCCGGGCTTAACGGGTTAATTCGAGCATTGCGTCGACAGCTAGGATGACTCGGATAGGAGTACCCAGGGTGTATATGTTATTTGTGTATGTTATATGCCTATTATTGCAGTGTTAAAGTTTATTAATATAAATGCCACATCACATACGTGTATGTTGATGACGGGCAAGGTTGAGTGCCGGGGTTATGTCTCGTAGAATGTGCCAATGCAGGGTTTTTTATAGTCATTAGGCCGGGTGTTGGAGATGGACTAAGGCAACAATAATAATGTGATGTCGATTGAGGACTTGGGATAATTGGGTTAGTATAACATTAGGCTAAGTAGATTAATTAGGTATACTAAGTGTAGGACCACCATCGGGTGTGGGGCACGGAGTTCCGGGTAGTCGGGAACTTTGTGTGACCATATTTACCATTTTATGGAATTTAATTTGTAACGACTTGTTACCTTAAGCATGTGATTAACAGTAATCTGAATCCAAATTCATCCGAGTTAGGCTCGTGGTTAAGCTCGATTGTCTCGATTAACGTGTGTGGAATTGCGTAATGTATTATGTTTGATTGGTGTGTAGTAGTACATATACGTGAATAAATGAATAATCAGACTGACGAGGGAATGCCTAACACCATGTGTGGGTCAAGGAGGACACACATGAGACACGGGATACGCTGGAATTATGGGCAGGGGCGTACCCAGCGCGTTGGGTGATGAACACTAGCACGCTCGGCACGCTGGGGAAGACGAGTGTCCTTCCTAGGCGAAGAATCACCCAACGCACTGGGGAGCCAACACCCAGGAACGATAACCAGACCTCCCAGCACCCTGGATAGCCAGCTTCGTGCTTTGGAGCCCAAAATCATAAACTTGGTTAAGTGTATAACCCAGGCCAATTGTGCCAATTAACTCATTAAACCACGTAATTAACCATAAAACACCAGAAATCAATCTCAGGAGTCATGAGACAGTATTTGGAGTTGGGGACTAGTCAGGAGTCGAACCGAGGGGTATTTTCGGGGTTATTGAGTGTGGTTTGAGGTATGTAAAATCCAACTGAACACCACTACTGCATTTACTTTTCCATACATTTGAGCTATTATTCTTGATAATCTATGAGTCTATTTTTACTAGGTTGGTTGAGGTTACTCCCGCCTAAATATCTGTGAGATGTAAGGGTCACTTGTTAAGTATATAATGCATGTTAGCGGCCTCTGAAGATGCTATTCCCAAGTTGAGTATCAGTTCACGTGTTCGATGTACGTCAATAGGGCTAATACCGCTAGGACACAGTCAGAGGGATTGGTAGATTCCATATCCAGGGCTCCTGGTCTGAAGTACATAGCTTAGTCAGCTGGGGTCACATCTGCTTTGTCTTTATATTCATGCGATGAGCTTTGAGCAGTTGCCTGCATTTTCTTTCTTTTTCGCATGAATATCGAATGCTATCTTTGAATGCTATTTATTTCTTTAATAATGCACGGTGCTTTTCCTTGGGATTTTACTCATTAGTCTCATCATCTGCCTCTTGTGATGGCTTGAGTATAGATCTTTGTATGTCAGTAGGGGCAAGGAGATCATTAGCGACACATCTTTACTTGTTTACTTTCGAGGACCAACTGGTATGTGTAATTATTATTAAATTGTCTTATTTATTGTTATTATGGACTTGTGACTATATCATTTATAGTACTGGTATATAAATATTTTCTGATGGCAATTGTCGCCTATATACTGAGTACTTCCAGGTTTTCCACTATAGGAGTGACATGTTTAACTTATTTATGCTCAGTTATGGTAATTAAAAGCTTCCACACATTCAATATATCAATAATTAACTTGACAATTAGGTGAATATAGTGAATCCGTGGGACACAGTTGGCAGTTGCATTGCCAGTAGTGGGCCTGTGCGACCCCATGGCGAACCAATGTAGTTTTGGGGCCATGCGAGGCCCAGTTTGTGATTGTTGAGGTCGTCACAGTTGGAATCAGAGCATAAAGGTTTATCGCATTGACTTTGAATAAGCATAAGATACAATCAAATGAACTTAGTGTGGAAATCCTAAGAACTGAACTTACCTGAATATCTTAAGTTGGGAAGTGGAGAATTGTATATATTATTTTTCGCATGTTAAATTTTAATGTGTATTATAATATATCGTTACTTAAGACTGATCGAGGCTCGCCATTTGCTATTGCAGATTGTGATGGTTGATCAACATGATGCTAGTGATCAGGGTGGAGTCCAAAATCCTCCACCGGATGCGCTAAGTAATGTTGCGACTCTAGCACGTGAGTTACAGACCTGGACTCAGAGAGTAGAGTCTCAGGGACGATGGATGGACTAGACATTGGATATTCTTAGAAGACAGGCACAACCATTATCATCTCCATCTACTTCAGCAGTAACTCGTAGACATGATACGAGTGCGGCTACACCTTAGACCACTCCATCAGTTCTCACTACTAGTTTAGTACCTGCACCACCTATCACCGCAGTTGCTCCGGTACAGACTGCAATGGTAGCTTAGGCTTATGATGATATTGATGCACGTCTTACATTAAAGGCGAAATGGACTCGCGAGTATGAGAAGTACAAACCAAAAAAGTTCAGTGGCAGTCCGAGTTTGGATGATGCGGATTTGTACATTTGTAGTCATGAAAAGGTCCAGAAGCTTCTCAACATTTTCTTTGACTGGAGATGCAGTGATGTGGTGGGACAATTTAGTAGCCATAGATGAAGAGCCGACCACTTGGTTAGACTTTAAGAAGCATTTCAGTTAGTAGTTTTATCCACCATCGGCTATGCTAGCTAAGAGACATGAGTTCATGCATATCCGACAAGCACCGCGAGAGTCGTTGTTGGCTTATATGGGCATATATAAACATTTACTTCCGTTTACTGATGGAGTATCTGACCGAGACAGAGATCAAGTCTATTTCTTTACTGAGGGCCTGTTTCTAGTTGTCAGAGGGACCGTGGTCACTACTTTACCGCCCACACTACAGGATGCTTATGACCGCAGTTCTGCAAGGGAGGCATATCTGAGGACACATCCCGATGCGGGATATGATCAATCTAGAGTGGCACAGGGTGACCGCAGGCCGTTCATGAGGTAAGAGGAAAAAGAACCGATGGCAGATTTAGCGAGCTGGCAGAGCTTAGAGTGTAGCTTCAGTTGTACAGTCATCGTAATCCGTTCATACATTTGTTGTCGCACCTACGCAGGTAGAGAGTTACCCTATTCGACGACCACGGGCACCATAACAAGTGCAACAGTCTAGAGATGGCGGGGGCAGAGGTAGGGAAGTGTACAACAGGGGCAGATGTAAGGTCAAGGACCAAGCAGGCGAGACTACTCAGCACAGAGACCTGTTAGAGCATGTTATAGGTGTGGACAAGTGGGTCACCTTGTTAGAGAGTGCACACAACCAGCTGACTTCTAGCAGAGACTTGCGAGAGCTTGCCATCGATGTGGATAGTCGGGACATTACATTTAAGAGTGTCCATAACCTACTAATTTTTAGCAAAGAGTAGCACCACGTATGCAATAAACCAGGGAGCGTGTGCATGTTGTTGCTGAGCCAGACCCTCAGGCGTCTCGATATCTCGTTTAGGGTATGATTTATATTTGTGGTCATTTGATGTACAATATGATTGACTTTGGTTTTAATGTTTCCTTTATTCTTGGGCACATGGTTGATAAGTTAGGGTTGAGACCAGTTAGGTAAAAAGACCTTTAGTTCTTAGCACAGCTGCTGGGGACAAGATCAACCCTAATGTGAGCACTGTATAGTGGAGATAGTGGGACACGAGTTACCAATAGATCTTAGAGTGTTAGAGTTTTTAGAGCTTGATGCGTTACTAGGTATGGATTGGTTAGAACCTTATCACACACATATTGATTGCTTTGGCAAGACGGTCACATTTCAGATTCTCGAACAGTTAGAGTTTACTTTTCGTGGCGGTGCGACTCAGTTGCGAGTTACCAGAGGCAAAGTGGCCACGAGCAGTGAGATTGAGACTCTTGCAAGTGTTCTGAGTACGGTAGGGAAAATTGAGGCTAGGATCGAGGATGTACCAGTTGTGAGCGAGTATCCGTACGTGTTTCCTTCAGAGCTTCCTGGATTACCACCGTCGAGAGAGATTGATTTCATCATTGATTTGGTTCCCAAAACTAAGCCTATATCGATTCTACCATACAGGATGGCTCCTAAGGAGTTAGAGGAGCTGACATCACAGCTTGATGAGGTGTTGGAGTTGGGTTTCATTCACCTGAGCATGTCACCTTAGAGTGCGTTAGTCTTGTTTGTGAAGAAAAAAGACGGCAACCTGCGATTGTGCATTGACTATAAGCAGCTGAACCGAGTGACAATGAAGAACAAGTATCCAGTACCTCGCATTGATGACTTGTTCGACCAGCTGACTGAATGCGGTAGTTCTTAAATATTGATTTGAGATCGAGCTACCATTAGTTGAGGATTGGAGCAGAGGACGGAGAGAGGACGACTTTTTGCACGAGATATTGGCACTATTCACCGTCATGTCTTTTGGGCTGACGAATGCCCCTGCGATGTTCATGGTTCTTATACATCGTATGCTGAGACAGTACTTGGATAGATTTGTCATAGTGTTCATTAACGACATTCTCGTAAGGAGCACGAGGAGCACCTCAGGACGATTTTGCAGATTCTGAGGGATCATAGATGTATGCCAAGTTCAGTAAGTGTGAGTTTTGTCTTATAGATGTTGGATTTCTAGGGCACATCGTTGGAGCTAGCAGAGTGTCAGTAGAACCTGCTAAGGTCAGATCATTTATTGATTGGCCTACACCGAGATCAGTGACAAATATCTTTATTTTTCTGGGATTGGCTAGTTATTACAGACGATTTGTGCAGGACTTCTTGAAGATTGCGACACCGATGACGCAATTGAAGAAGAAGGAAGTCAGATTTCAGTGGGATGACAGTTGTGAATAGGCTTTCCAGGCTTTGAAGGAGAGACTAACTAGCGCACCAGTGCTAGTACTACCTGAGTCAAGGTTTTGAGGTGAATCTCGTTGCTTGTTTGGTCGATTTGCATTGTGTTTTGATGCAGGACGGTAGAATTATAGTTTACGCGTTCCGACAGCTAAAGATTTACGTGAAGAATTACCCTACACATGACTTGGAGTTGGCGGCAGTGGTGTTTGCACTGAAGATTTGGCATCATTATCTTTGTAGAGAGAGGTTTGTGTTGTTTATTGACCACAAGAGTTTGATGTGCCTTTTCAGTTAGAGAGTTGAACATGAGACAGAGTCGTTGGCTTGAGTTCTTCAAGAATTATGATTTCTTTTTAGGTCACCATCTGGGGAAGGCTAATGTTGTTGCAGACGCATTGAGTTGCAAAGGAGTTGACTCGGAGGTTGTTACTTTTTACATGACACATGAGTATAGGTTACTCGAGGCGGTCGAGGTGATGTATTATGTTGATATCCTAACCAGCACTAAAGTGTTGAATTGTTAGAAGTTGAGGACTCAGACAGTCTCTATACAGAGTGTGCTGGATGGTCAGCAAGCTGATGAGCAGTATCAGAGGTACAAGGAATTTGTTCAGAGTCCCGATCATCTAGAGTGGAGTCAGTCTCGATAGACTTCTACTTGAGATTTAGAGGGAGACTGTAGATTCCATTAGTGGCTGAACGACATGATGAGATACTCCAGGAGGCCAAACCCTCTCGTTTTTCGGTTCATCCGGGCAGGACCATGATGTATGCTGATATGGGTCGTCTATTTTTGTGGTCAGGGCTGAAAACCGATATTAGTGATTTTGTTAGAGCACGCGAGATATGCCAGTGAGTTAAGGTTGAGCATAGGAAGCCTAGTAGATTATTATAACCCCTTCCTATTCCTCGTTGGAAGTGGGAGCATATCGTTATAGATTTCGTCAGTGGGTTTCCTCAATCTCAGCATAGACATGACAATATTTAGGCGATTGTGGAAAGGTTGACAAAGTCTGCACACTTTATATCGATTTCTACCACACATCAAGTGGATAAGTTGGCAAGCTTGTATGAGAAAAAGATTGTTCAACTGAATGGTGTACCATTGTCTATTGTGTTAAACAGAGAGCCTCAAATTTGGCAAAGTATGCAGGCACAGTTTGGCATGCGATGGGTCTCATTACAGCTTATCATCCACAGACTGATGAACAGTCAGAGAGGCTAATCCAGGTGCTAGAGAACATGTTGAGGATGTGTGTGTTAGAGCATGGTGGTTATTGGGAGGAGTATATTCATTTCTATGAGTTTGCTTACAATAACAGTTATCAGGCCAGTATTGGTATGCCACCGTTTGAGACACTATATGGCAGGCCATGCAGATCTCCATCTTGTTAGGCATAGCAAGAGGATGTTGCAGTGATTAGGTCAGAGATTGTAGTGGATCATACAAAGAAGGTACGATTGATCAGACTTTGGTTGAAGGGTAAGCTTGCGCCGAGATTTATAGGTCCATTCAGAGTGAAAAAACGAATAGGCAAGGTTGTGTATAAGCTTGAGTTGCCACCTCTGTTGGCCGGAGTCCACCCTGTGTTTCACATATTGATGATTCGACTGGATAGGTCGAGAGAGGGTAGACGATCGACGGTGGAATTGAGTCAGATTGATTTTAGGGAGGACATCACTTACGATGAGCAGCCTATTTAGATTATGGAGCGGAAGGTGAAGACATTGAGGAATAAAGAGATTCCCTTAGTTCTTGTCAAGTGGCAACATCATGGGACGAGGAACTGACCTAGGAGCTTGAGTCCTGTATATGCGAGCATTTCCCTTGTTTTGATTCTGGTAAATCTTACCCTATATTTTTATTTAATTTCGAGGACGAAATGCTCAATAAGGGAGGAGACTATAATGACCTTAAAATTTTAACTCGTGCCACGTGTTATTACAGGGTCGTATTATGGGTCCAGCAAGTTGTGGTGTAATTGCTTCGGTCCTCGGGAGTCGACACCGAGGTAAGTTATGTTTATCTGATAGTTTGTACTATTTATTTATTACCCGAATGTTAATTGCAGTGTTTCAAAAGTGTGAGTATGTCTGTGAGTGCGCGTTAGCATTGAGTAATGAATTTGGCTTGAAAAAATGTGTTACTGGTGCCTGGTGAACTGCAACGGATAATTAGGAGTTTGGGGGACTAAATAGCTAAAACACTGACAAAATACAATAAAAATAATAAACTAATGGGCGTTGAATGATACGCGAGGTTATGGGCGCACGCATGGGTCGAACAATAGTGTGCACGCCCGAGTGAACTCGTTGGCGTGAACAACGAAATTATAGGCGTGAAAATATAATTGTATATATATAAAGTGTATATATATAAATAAATAAATGAAATGACTAAGATGGGTATTGATTTGATGAAAAAGTAGATAAGAATTGAAGGGTATAATGGTCATTTGACAACTCCAAAAATGTCAATAACTCCCACAGCCACCCTATTCTCACAAAAAATCGAAAACTAGAGAGTGAGAGGGGAGATCAAAAGAGAGAGAAAAGAAAGAGAGACCGAGAGATCAAAGTATCGAGACATTGAGCTCGAAAGAGAGGCGGCGAATGTGAGGTGAGTTGTTGATTGTTGTTGGTGTTGTTGATGCGGGAAGGAGATGGCAGGGGAGTCTTTTCCCTGCCCAAATCGAAGTTGGGGTTGAGAAAAACCTAACCCCAATTTGAAAAAAAAGTAAAAAGAAAAATTAAAACAGAGCTTCGGGAAGAAGATGGGGGGTGGCCCCCGAACTGGGCCGATTCGACTCTGTTGAGCCGAACCCGGATCAACCCAGTCCAGGCCAACCCTGTCCCACCAAATTAAAAAAAAATTGAAAGCAGTTTTTTTTAGAAATAAATTTCAGAAAAATAAGAAAAATTCCAAAAAAATAGAAAAATTCAGAAAAATAATATTTTGACCAAAGAAATAGAAATTGATGAAAAATGAAGTATTCAGAATTGTGACGAGACTTTTTGTTAGAGTTTTTGCCTCGTAAAGCGTGAAATTGATAAAAATAGCCAAATAATTATGGAAAATTAGGTAGTTAACAGAAATTGAACCGAAATGGATGTTAGGTAACCAGTGGGACGTTGACTAATCAATTGGGGATTGATATTGGAAAATGTGTGGAGATACAGGAAAGCGGTATTAGCGGGATTCGAGGTGAGTAAAGACAACAATAGTATCAATATGAATTTTCTTCTAATTATTGACTGGTTATTCCTTGAAATGCGTGCCATTTGTACTCTATTCCGATTTAAGTGACCTATGGTTAAGGTAGTCCACATGTGGAGAGAAGTCACAACGAATTTAGCAGCCGACATAGTCTGTGGCTTCTTGTTGGAGTCTATTGGAAGGATTTAGCATCCAACATGTGACTGTGGATTTCCTTCGGTAGTGTGTTAGGGATTTAGCAGTCAACTTTGTCTGTGGCTTTTCCTAACATAGTGTACGGTCAGTGGAGGTGACCCTCGGTTCCACTGGATCGCACATAGTGGATCGATCAGTGGAGGCGGCTTTCGGGCCCACTGTGTTGATTGCAAGCCGAGGAGGTCTTGTGACTTGCGGCTTGATTGGGATTATCTATTCGCCTATCTATTGCTTCCCGGTCACTTGGTTATCGTTGTTTAAGCTTGTTGAATCTGTTTATCATGCAAATTGTTATCTATTTCAATTTTTTTATGTGTACTGCATGATATATAGACTTGTTGCTTATTGTGGATTTAGAATTTATGTTGAGATCTCTATTGTTGTTGTTTACCATTACTTTTTGTACTCACCATCCTTTTTATGCGGTAGGTGCAAATCCTGCAACGTCTCATTTTCCAACAAACCACCACGAGGGCTAATACGGGCCCACAACCTAGCTTACCAGCACCAGCTGTGTCTCACATGCAATCACATCCACCATTATATCATTATTATCTTCAATAAAAAACAATTTACTGTTTAATGGTTAATTAACTCAAATCATCTGTTAGAAATTGTTTCCAAACTCAATAATCACAGCGGAAGACTCAAATCATGTTAAATTATGTTGAAAAGCATCAAGGCATGTCAATAGATTATATACCTAGTGTAAAAAACCCATATGTCATCAAACATATAAGTGAAATATCCACAAGGAGTCACAATATATCCATATGCAAATATAGATTCCATAAATGTCTCACAGTCACAAAATATAATATAATATAAACGTACAAATCTGGTGTATCAATATCTTATCACAAGTAGTCCGCGAGCTTTTCCTTGCCACGACTCGTACTCGAATCTGCACTCAAGCCATCACAAAAGGTTGATGACGATTCCAGAGTGAGTATTCCCGAAGAAATTAAATGAGCAATTACGAAAGTGAATACTAGAATTTAAGTAAACTATTAAATAAACATGCGACATTAAATACTGACAACTGTGCTCATTGCATGAATTAAATAATAGTGAAACTCAGAAAGTGTGCCTAGAGCCTAGGGTTAGACTAGCACCATACTTCGAAATGCCGGAGAGTAGCAGTTAAATAAGGTCAGTTTTCGGATCCGCTAGGTGGTCGGTATAGAACCTACGACGCACCTCCACATTCCCCGACATGGTTCTCGGGTCGACCTATTCACCGAGATCTCTGACGTACGTGCTATGACCTAGTGGACATACACGCGTAATGGCATGGAAGGAGAGCCTCAACGTTCGTCCATATAGACTCCGCAATAGGAAATAGAGTAATGAAACAACATTAATGAATTCGAATTGCAAAATAAGTAAATGCTCAAGTACTTTCAGTTGGAATACTGCAGACTTCAAATCACACTCCAACTAATCCAATACCGCCCTTACACGCCTCCCAATGTGTGTCCAATCACCAGTCAGTAAATCCAAATACCTGATAATCGAAAATACTATTTAATTTCCCATAATAAGAAAACCCCAATTTCCTCCTAATTGATTCCATTTCTATCAATTTAATCCTCGTTATATTGGTAATAATCTTCAATTAAACCCCTAATTAAACAAAATTGGACATTCATTTTTAATTTTTATTTTTCTGTTTCATACGTCGTGGGTGGCGCAGCCGTGAGTAACTGCCTCATGGTTTCGTGGCTCACGCCGCTAAGAGCTCCACCCCTACGACGTGATATAAAGCGTGGGGTGTGGGAGCTCTCTGGTTTGGACGTCGTGTGTAACAACCCTAAAATCTAACTCGTGCCACGTGTCAATTTAGGTCATACGTGGAACCTTGCCGTGATACAGTTGTCTAATTCTTGATCGTCAACACTGAGGTATGTTATTTTTGTTCGGTATTTGTATTATTTATTTATTGCTCGAATGTAAATTCTAATATCCCAAATATGTGAGGACGTTTAAGTGTGAATGTTGGTGTTGGAAAACGGGTTTGGCTCTATGAAGACGTGAATAACGGGTTTTGGGTGAATAGTTATTGGGTAATTAGCAGTCTAGGGATAATTTGAATCAAAAACACTGACTAAATGCAAAATAAATAATAAATAAAAGTTGTATACCATGTTCGACATGTTGATATGTCTGGGAATATGCTACAAACGAGTCGTGGTGCGAAACGGGTTCGGTAACGCAAGTATTGTGCGAGAAATGACTAAGTGTTTGGGTGCAAGTCACCTAGTGAAGTCACCATGTTGTGTTAAAGCAGTTAGATGGAGTAAAGGATGGACATAGGATGTGCCTCGAGATTCGTGTGTGAGGTGAGATGAAGGGGGGGGGGTGTATATAAGGGATTACCAACTTTTCTCTCTCCTTACTATTTCCTTATCTCTTCCAACGAAACGAAAACGTGAAAACGCTGTGGGTTTTCGGACTTTAGATGCGGATTGACGACAAGGGATCGACCAACCTCGAATTCTAAGGTGAGATCCCAACTCTTCACGTGTGTATCTACGTTTTGGCGATGATTTAGAGTGTTTTCGTTCTGATGGACTCGAGCGACGATTTTGTAATGGTGTTTTAATTGGATTTTGTTGACAGATTTGAGGTTAAGGAATGGGATTGTGGATTTGTTGTGTTGGTTTAGATGATTTGTGGAGTTGTAGAATTTTTGGAAACTTTTAGGGATTTTTGTGTGAATTTCGAAATTGAGGGTTTTTCTCGAGGTTTTTATGCGAAGCGAAAGTGGTTTATCGTTGTAACAGACGTCTCTAAGAGTTTGGGATAGGCTCGAAACGCGGCGACGTGAGCTGAAGTCTTAGAAAACCCCGGATGGGAGTGCAGGAACTCACGCCGCGAGGGACACCATGGGGCATTTATGCCCATGACGCCACTTGCGGTGTCTGAGGAAGTGGGTCAAACACTATGCATGTTTTATGTGATGCCGCAAGGGTTTGACCCCCTCAGTGCCACTTGCTGTGTGACACTGTTCAAAGTGGAAAATTTATAAAATTTTAAAAAATTTTGGGGATCTCTCAGGTTCCAAATGGGTCTGTATACAACCCAATACCATGGAAATTAACCTAATTACACTAATAAAATAATTATAGAAAATTAGGTAAATTATGAAGTATTTAATAGGATTTGCAAATTTAATTGATGATCAGGTGATTTAGTCATTTACAGGTCACACCAGGATTCATAGGAGGCGAGTTAGAAGTCGTGTAAGTGCGAATTAGCTTGGATACATGTAAGTAAACCAATGAGGAATTTTACAATTATTTCTTGAGCTTTAATTTGTTGTTATTGCTCTATTCATCATTTATTTTGGAATCTCCATTAGTTGAGTGGTCCATTTGCAAGTGAGTCAAGGTTGTTATTTATCTGTGATGTAAGCTCTTATTTGGACGTTGTTAATATCTCCCAATTGAGTGTACGTTGGGGGCTCTTTTTCAGGTTTGTGGATATCTCATTGTCGTAAGGGTTAGGGCTGGTAAGCTGTGTCTCGTCCTGAACCAGAGTTTGCTGGGCTTTTGCTACGACTCAACGAACTTTTGCTTGGGACTCCCTGTTATACGTTTTTCGTATTTTGGACACTATATATTCGATTAATTTACGTACAGTTTTGTGTATTCATGCACTCACTGTTCATTTCTTTCTACCTGCATGAATTAGACTAATTTATCATTTTAAAATGTTGTAGTTATGTCTTGTTTGACATTATTTACCTGGGCTCGTCATTCTTGTGTTTGACAAAGTGCAGATCCACAGTCCAGCAAGGGAAAGGCTCTACAGTTAGGCGATATCATCTGAGGATACGGAGCAGTTCTTTCTACTTGCTGGATATAGGTGATTCTTTTGTATTATGGTATATATTTGTTTTTGAAACATTGGGATTTGGATTTTTAAAAGATCTTAGGCATGTATATCTTGTTGTTACTCTCCTAATACTTATTTATGATGATATACATATGCAGGGTTTCCATATTCTAGGTCGTCTTATTTTGTATGCTTGAGGTTAGTTTGATTATTTTGAGATTAAATTACTTCCACTATATTGATGATAACTCACTAATCGATATTCTCTACTTGTGAATTCTTTAAAATGGTAAATGGTAAAGGAAGGCAGACTAGGCTTGCGTGACTCAGCTAGATTGGCTCGGGGGTTCACATAAGTTTAGGTTGGGGGAGGCCAAGTATAGGATTGTGAAACAGGAGTCGCCACAGTAGTTATCAAAACCGAAGTTTTAAATTTTCGATTCTTGATTTAAATCACAAAAAATTAAGACATGAACCAATGGAAGTTAGGAATGGTTGAACTTAGAGTGGAACCATATTATCCTAACTTAAGTCTTAGTTGGGAAGTGTGGAGAGTTGGAGAAATTAAAACTGGACTATGTGATATTTGATTTGTTGTATTATTATTATTATTATCAATAGGTATGTCCTAATCGTCAAAATCATTTTCTTTTCAGTTAGTGATTGTCGATCAGCCTGAGACTAGCGATAGTGGTATGAGTGACGTCCAGGGGGGATTAGACGGCATGTCGCGGATGATTACGTCTCATGATCAACAGCTTCAGGAAATTCTTAGACTACTGAGAACTCAGGCGACAACATCACCTACCACATCATCAGCTCTAGTTACTCAGGCTGGGGTGCTCCTATAATTCACGACACACCTATAACACCGATAGTTCAGGCAAGACCTGCAGTGACTGAGGAGATACGTGTTCAGATAGAGGTAGTACCTCCTACACCGGATATACAGTTGAGGATACGCCGAGCACGCCGACTGATACATGTGTTAGGGCGACAACGAAGGCGAGGCAGGTTTGTGAGTTTGTGAGACATCATCCGGAGAAGTTCCATGGGGGGTACTAACCTGGAAGTTGCAAAGAAGTTTATGAGGAGCCATGAGAAGATACATGATGTATTGGCTACACTGGCACACATGCAGCTGAGTATATCTTCAGCCTTATTGTTCGGCGAGGTCGATGTTAAGTGTTCGCACTATGGTGGCGTCAAAGGGGAAGTCCAAGGATTGGGCAGAGTTCAGAGAAAGGTTCAACAACAAGTACATTCCTCCAACAGTCTGTAGCTTGAAGAGGATTGAGTTTTAGACTATCAGACAGTAAACCGGGGAATCAGTAATGCAGTATATGGATCGGTACTTACACTTAATAGAGTATGCCAGGGGTGCAACCGACACTGACACCAACCAGGCTTACTTTGTACACGATTTACTTGATTCGATTGATTTTGTTGTAGCGACGATAGCTCCGAGCACCTTACAGGAGGCCTATGAGAGGGCTATGACTAGTGAGAGCTTTGGGAGCACACGCACCAAGGCATCATCAGCCTCGTCACAATCGGTGGGATGATCTAAAGTTGATAGGAGGAAGAAGAGATTTAGACAATCAAAGCAGGGAGATCGAGCTCAGAGTGTGGGATATGTTGTATCTCCGCCTTTTGCAGCGCATATCGCGTTAGTCTTAGTTGGTCCAGCATAGAGTTACGTTAGTGCACCGCAACAGCTAGCACCGTCAGGTCCTCAACACTATTATTATCAGAGGACTGATAGCTGAGGCAATGGCCAGAGATAGGGGTAAGAGTTCCATTCAGTTTCAGAGGCAGGGACAGAGGTCTAGTCAGGCACAGGGACAGGGATAGGGTCAGCATGGTTCATCTAGATCTGGATTTTAGAGGGATTGGTGGGAGTATGGACAGTTAGATCATTTCATCATTACGTGTCCACGATTGGGCAGAGGGCAGCCGTAGCAGAGCCGGGAGCAGGTTCATGCAGTTGTCGCACCAGATCCGACTACTAGTCGTAATCTGATTGAGGGTACGGTTTACATTTATAGTCGTTTTATACATGTTATGTTTGATTCAGGCTCTACTGTTTTGTTTATTTCGGATTGTATGGTTGATGAGGTAGGTTTGAGACCTACTAGACTAGAGAGACCCTTGATCTTTAGCACAGCTGCTAGGGATAAGATTTATAGGAATTTGTTGTGTGTTGACTGTTCGGTCGAGATAAAGGGTCATATCATGCCAGCAGACCCTGAGAATGTTGTAGTTCCTCGAGTTTGATGCATTACTGGGCATGGATTGTTAGGTGCTTATCATGCATAGATCCACTGCTTCATTAAGAGAGTCACATTTCAGATTTTAGGGCATCCAGAGTTTAGTTTTTTATGGGACTTCAACTAGTTTGCCTATCACTAGAGGTAGAGTCGCCACTAGCGTAGATGTTGAGACGTTCACTAGTTTATTGAGTATGACAAAGCGAATTATGACTAGGTTGGAAGAGGTATCAACGGTGTGCGAGTTTCCTGATGCCTTTCCAACGGAGCTACTAGGTTACCACCGCCTAGGAAGATCGACTTTATTATCGACTTGGTCCCAAGGACCAAACCTATATCAATTCTGTCGTACCGTATGGCTCCAAAAGAGCTAATGAAGTTGAGGGGTCAGCTAGATGAGTTGTTAGAGTTGGGTTTCATTTACTCGAGCATGTCACCTTGGGGAACGCCAGTTCTATTTGTCAAGAAGAAAGACGATAATGCTATTGTGTATCGACTACTGGGAGTCGAATAAGGTGACAATGAAAAATAAGTATCCACTTCTGCGTATCGATGACTTGTTCGACCAGTTGACAGAAACACAGTGGTTTCTCAAAGATATATTTGAGATATATGTACCATCAACTGAGGATTAAAGAGAAGACTGCATTTTGCACTCGATACGGGCATTATAAGTTCACAATTATGCCTTTTGGGCTGACTAATGCCCCAATGATGTTTATGGACCTGATGCATTAAGTGTTGAGACAGTACTTGGATCATTTTGTCATTGTGTTTATCGATGACATTTTGACCTACTCCAGGATTCGTGAGGATCACGAGCACATCAGGACGATTTTGTAGATACTAAGGGAGCATAAGTTGTATGCTAAGTTCAGTAAGTGTGAGTTTTGGCTGATAGATTTCAGATTTCTAGGTCACATTGTCGGGACTTTTCGTGTGTCAGTGTACCCCGTTAAGGTCAGAGCAATTATAGATTGACCTACACCGAGATCAGTGTCAGATATACGCAATTTTCTGGGCTTGGCAGGTTATTACAAGTGATTTGTACATGACTTCTCGAAGATTGCGGCACCTATGATGCAGTTGACGAAGAAGAATGTTAGATTTCAATGGTTAAACGGTTGTGAGCAGACGTTTTAGACTTTGAAGGAACATTTGACTATCGCACAGTTTTAGTTTTGCCCGAGTCAGGGAAGGGTTTTGAGGTGAACACTGATGCTTTGAAGGTCAATTTGGGCTGTGTTTTAATGTAGGACAATAGAGTGATTGCCTATGTGTCGCGATAGCTGAAGGTTCACGAGAAGAACTACCCTACGCATGACTTGGAGTTGGCGGCAGTGGTGTTTTCACTGAAGATTTGGCGCTACTATCTTTATGGATAGAAGTTTGTGCTATTTACTGACCACAAGAGTTTGAAGTACCTATTTACTTAGAAGGATATGAGTATGAGACAGAGGCGTTGGCTTGAGTTCCTCAAAGATTATGATTTCTCATTGGAGTATCACCCAAGAAAGGTTAATGTTGTTGCAGATGCGTTGAGTCACAGTGGGTCAGACCCGAAGGTTGTTACCTGCCTCATGACACACGAGTATGGTTTGCTTGAGGTGGTCGAGAGGTTGTATTCTGTTGATATTTTGAACTGCACCAGAGTATTAATTTGTAGGCAGATGAGGACTCATACCATCTTTATTCAAAGTGTACTTGATGGTCAGTGGGTTGATGAGCAGTACGAGAGATTTTTGGAGTTGGCATAGAGTTCAGATCATCCAGATTGGAGTCAGTTGACAAACTCATGCTTGAGATTTAGAGGGCGACTGTTGATTCCATCAGTGGCTGAGCTACACGATGAGATACTTCATGAGGCACACCACTCGCATTTTACAGTTCATCCAAGTAGAACCAAGATGTATGCTGATGTACGTCGTCTTTTTTGGTGGCCGGGGATGAAAACCGATGTTTCTGACTACGTTTGAGGGTGTGAGATTTTTCAGCGAGTTAAGGCTGAGCATTGCAAACTTAGTGGGTTATTACAATCACTTCTCATTCCTTGGTGGAAGTGGTAGCATATCGCCATGGATTTCATAAGTGGATTACCTCGATCTCAGCACAATCATGATAGCATCTAGGCGATTGTGGACAGGTTGACGAAGTCTGCGCACTTTATACCAATTTTTACCACATATCGGGTGGATAGGTTAGCTCGTTTGTACGAACGGGAGATAGTTCGACTGGTGTACCTTTATCGATTGTGTCTGACAGAGGGCCACAGTTCACATCGTAGATTTTGTAGAGCATGCAATCACACTTTGGCATGCAATTGGACCTCAATACTGCCTATCATCCACATAGTGATAAACAATCAGAGCGTCTGATTCAGATACTTGAGGATATGTTGAGGATGTGTGTTTTGGAGTACAGTGGATTATGGGAAGAGTATCTTCATTTATGTAAATTTGGATACAATAACAGTTATCAAGCCAGTATTGGTATGAAACCGTTCGAGGCACTATACGGGAGGCCGTGCAGATCTCCATCTTGCTGAGCAGAGCCAGAGGATGTGGCAGCTATTGGGCTAGAGATTGTTGTGGACCACACAAAGAAGATATGCCTGATCAGACTGAGGCTGAAAAGTATGCAGGAAAGGCAGAAGAAATATTATGACTTGTATCATAGGGAGTTGGAGTATAAGGTTGAGGATTACGTATATCTGAAGGCATCCCCGATAAAGGGTCACAAGAGGTTTGGGATCAGAGTGTTGGGAAATGTGCCCTAGGTCAATCCATTAATAGTCTTTATGAATACATTTTAGTTAATAAAATAGAGGATTTCATTTGCTGTATATTATAATTGATTTGCATGTTTACATTATAATAAGATCCATGGGTATTTACAGAAATATCCTAAATGTTCCTAGTTGATTATTATACTGGGAACTATAATGAATTAAGACTAGTGTGAGTCTTGATTGATGATCATACGATGATCATACGTATAGGAATACGAATCAAGATCATGAGTACTTGTTAGGGAACAAAGTCTTTGGACCGACCATTATGAGAACATCACATGGATTAAGTCATAGTTGTTTCTCATGATATGTATATTATTCAGTCCTCTGACTTGAGATTATCAGAGACTTCAACATTAGGAATACAATGATTTGACGCAATCAAACGTTGTATTTAATCGGATGATTATAAAGGTTGTGATTGGTTACTTTGTGAATAATGTGGTGAAGTTGTGTAATCGAGATAGAATTTGTCCCTCTCATATAGAGAGAGATATCCAGTGGATCCCTCGATGTGTTAGACTGTTAAAAGGCCTAGTCTAAGTGAATTGATATTGACCAATGTCACTTTGATGTTTTCAGTCTACCTAGAGATCGAGACTAGTACGATTGAACATGTTAGATGACAATTCCATGCCTTATGTTTAATCAAAAGGATATCGTGTGACAAAAGGATTTTATATACACTATTGATTAGGTTGTATCGATTTGATATTCGTACAACTTGGGTAGTCATAATGTCTTGCTAGAGGCCGCTTATGACTTGTATACCAAAATGT
Source organism: Stephania japonica (assembly GCA_039657345.1). NCBI lineage: Eukaryota > Viridiplantae > Streptophyta > Magnoliopsida > Ranunculales > Menispermaceae > Stephania > Stephania japonica. The sequence goes on from CM077559.1 coordinate 44,750,845, forward strand.
GTTTTGGTACACTGCCAACGTTGTATGGGCCCATTGGGTTGCACACTAAGAATGGTTTTGCAAGATTTTAAAATGATTCGGAAGAATAAATTTTATATGATAAAATTCATGACAGAAACATCCTTGTAGTGTATTACACTTATACCTCTTTAAGTACGGGTATATGTGTAATTTACTTAATCGTCTATATATAAGGGTTGTATAAATAGACGTTTTGAGTTAGAATACAAGTACAAGAAAGAATAAAAGGGCTGAAACTCTATTTTCGTTTTAAGAAACGACTTAGGGTTTTGGTATACTCTGGATCGTTTTGGAGAGAAATAAACAAAGTTTGGTATTCTCTCGAAGCTAGCACTTCAAATCTCGGTCGCCGTTCGTATGTAGACTGCTGATAGAAGGCGTTCGTCATTGGCAGCGCCTTAGAGATCGATTAACCTTCAGAAAGGTACATTGCGACTGAGGTATGATTAAGTTTTCATAGTTTAAACGTGTTTTAATGGAATCAGATTCGGATCCTGTTGGGGTTTTTCTCAAAATAGTTTTTGAAATCTCCTCTGCGCATGAACCCCAAATCACTAACACAGAGGGAAGATTGCACCGAGATTTACTGGTCCATTAAGAGTTGGGAAGCAGATAGGCAGAGTTGCATACGAGTTAGAGTTGCCACCTCAGTTATCTGGAGTTCATCCGGTGTTTCGTATTTCTACGCTCAGACTAGATAGGTCAAGAGAGGGCAGGCAACTGATGGTAGATTTGTGCCAGATAGACTTGAGGGAGGACATCACCTATGACGAGCAACCTATTCAGATACTAGACCGAAAGGTGAAAATTCTAAGAAATAAGGAGATTCCGTTAGTACTTGTCAAGTGGTAGCACCACGAGGACGAGGAACTGACGTGGGAGCTGGAGTTGTATATGTGTGAGTATTTTTCCTACCTCTTCTGATACAGTAAGTCTTTCTTTTTAGTTTCGTTTTATTTTCGAGGACGAAATTTCAGTTAGTTGGGAAGACTGTAATGACCCTAAAATCTAATTCATGCCACGTGTCAATTTAGGTCATACGTAGACCATTACCATGATACAGTTGTCCAATTCTTGGTCGTCGACACCGAGGTATGTTATTTTTGTTTGATATTTCTACTATTTATTTATTACCCGAATGTAAATTTTAATATCCCAAAGGTGTTAGGGCGTTTGAGTGTGAGCGTTGGTGTTGAAAAACAGGTTCGACTCGATGAAAATGTGAATAACAAGTTTCGGACGAATAGTTGTCGGGTAATTAGCAGTCTGAGAGATAATTTGAATTAAAAACACTGAATAAATACAAAATAAATAATAAATAAAAGTTGTATACCGTGTTTGACCCGTGGATATGTCCGGGAATATGCGACGAGCAATTCGTGGTGCAGAACGGGTCCGGGAACTCGAGTATTGTGCGAGCAATGGCTAAGTGTTTGGGTGCAAGTCACCTAGTGAAGTCACCATGTTGTGTTAAAATAGTTGGATGAAGTAAAGGATGGCCATATGATGTGCCTCAAGTCAGATGAAGGGGTGTATATAAGGGATTACCAACTTTTCTCTCTCCTCACTATTTCCTTATCTCTTCCAACGAAAACAAAAACATGAAAACAGTGTGGGTTTTCGAACTTTCGAAGCGGATTGACGCCAAGGGATCGACCAACCTCGAATTCTAAGGTGAGATCCCGATTCTCCATGTGTGTATCTACATTTTGACGTTAATTTTGAATGTTTTCATCTCGATGGATTTAGGTGACGATTTTGGAATGGTGTTTTTATTGAATTTTGTTGATAGATTTAAAGTTAAGGAATGAGATTGGTGGATTTGTAGTGTTGGTTTGGATTATTTGTGGAACTGTAGAATTTTTGGAAAATTTTAGGGATTTTTTATTGAATTTCGAAATTGGGGTTTTTTTACTGAGGTTTTGACGAGAAGCGAAGGTAGTTTAGTGTTGTAACGGGCATCCCTAACAGTTTGGGATAGGCTCGAAACACGGTGACACGAACCGCGGTTTCGAAAAAACTCCGAATGTGAGTGTAGGAACTCATGTTGCGAGGGACGCCGTGGCGTATTTATACCCACGGCGCCACTTGTGGCATCTGAGGCAGATGGTCGAACATTATTCATGCTTTATGTGACACCGCAGAGATTTGACCCCCACGACGCCACCTGCGACATGACACTATTCACAGTGAGAAATTTATAAAATTTCGAGTGCGGGTCCGAACACTATCTTTAGTCATTATTAAGGGGGGTGTTTGGACCCCTTTTTTTGCCACCATTAGCTACTAGCTAGCAACTTTAGAATCTGATTCGAGAATGTGCCTTGCTTGAGTTTTTTTTATGTTTTATTTTCTTATTTTTCTTGATCTATACCATACTGTATCAAAAATATCTGGCTACTCCAGGTCCACCTCGAGTTGTAGATTGTATAAGTAGGGGGAGCTTCCAACATTGATATTTTCATTCTTAGGACTCAAATTTGAGTCACTTGTTAAAAGGACAACAATTGATGCAGTTCAAGAAGTGTCAAACACTTTTTTGAAAAAGTTTGACTGAAAATAATTTTGGTTGACTTTTGGATGGTTCGACAACAAAATTTGCATTGTGACAACAATGTTTTCTCGGTCAAATTCCTTTGTTTAGGCCTATGAATTAACAATTTTCTATTTTTAATAAGTTTTAGTTTGATTACAACTTTTAGTAGGAGTTTCCATTTTTTATGCCGTTTGTGGCGTTAGCTTTTCTATTTCGTCTAGTTCTAGTTTAGGGTATTTTAGACTTTTGCTATTTTTAGCAGATTTTAGGGTTATGCTATTTAAAACACCATCTTTGTTGTAATTCAACTTTTTTTTATTGAATAAAATTCAAATTTTGCTTGCGTTCTTGTGCCATGAATTTTATTATTCGCAATGTCGAATAATGGTAGATCTCACGTCAACAACCCACTTCTGTTGCTTCAACCAGCCTTGTATATGGTGGACCTTCACGGCTTCGCGGGCTACACGTGCCACCATATTTTTATTTGAATTGGGCCGTTTTCAAACGGTATCATTATAACAAAAAATGAACTCTAGCAATCACGTTTTACTCGTTAAATCAACTTATGAAAGCCCAAGATCACACCACACCACACCACACCACATTCACTGTAAAAGCCCAAGCAAGCAAAAGTGGTGACTATCAATAGTAATGCCCCCTACTGGGCTAAAAAGATAAGCCCAGTCCCCCACCCCCACCCCAGAACATGAGGTGCGCACTGTAGTCATAGTATAAAGGGAAGTAAATAGCATAAGACCTAATAAAAAAAAATACTTATAAAAGTATATAAAAGAACAAACTAATTACCGAAAAAAGGAAAATGAGAAAAAATGAGAAAAAATGAAAAAAAAAAAAAAAACCATAAAGTTGTTATTGACTCTCAACTTGTTTTTAGACAAGCTTATTGACTTTCAACTTGAGAGACTAAAAAAGTGAAATAAACAGATATAATTGCTAATAAGTTGGAAATATTGGTTTCAATTGTTGGCATGCATTGTTGTCACTTGTTAGGTTCAACATGTTTGCACTTGCACAAATTAACAAGCATTAAAAAGATTAATGCAAACATGGCCGGGCGAGCAGTGTTGCTAGTGACTATCGTCATTCTCCTTATTGGAGAATTAGTGCCAACGATTGTCACATCGGAGAAGAGTGTTAAAGTGATCAAGGTGGGGAAGGACGGTTGATCCGGTGATTTTAAGACTGTGAGGGATGCCATCAACAGCGTGCCTTCAGGGAATATACCAAACGAACCATCATTTATATTGTACCCGGCGAGCACAAGGAAAAAGTAACGTTGGAGCTAACGAAGCCATTCGTCACTTTTTATGGATCAAGTTCTAACATGCCGATCCTTAGTTATGATGGAACAGCATCCAAGTATGGCACTGTCAATAGTGCTTCGGTGATTGTAGAATCTGAATATTTCATGGCAGTCAACATTATATTTAAGGTTGGTTCAAATGATTAAGGTGTAGCTAGATATTAATGAGAGGGTCGTCCAAATTTTAAACCTTATATAAGTCTTAAAACTTTTAAGTTTTTGGGCAGAAGTTATTGCTCTTGTGGTCCGATATGCCTAAAGGTCCAAGATTAGTTGGGGCAATGCTCCAAAGATCCGCCTAAAATACAACAAAACATAAAAAAATATAGACAATAATAAAACTAAAAAACACAGAAAAGTTCAGAAATTACAGTTTTTTTCATCTTTTTTTTCTTGTTTCCAATTTTTTTTTTTTATTTCTTTTTTACAAAATCTTGAAAAGAATTTTTATTATGTATGTATCCCATTTTTTTTAGACAAAGCTGAAGCATATTTCCATTAAGTTTGAATTACAAGATTGGAAATTATATAACAATGGCGTTTTCCGTGATTTTTTATGTATACTAAATAAATATATATATATATATATATTTATTTTTTTCTTTTTGAAAACTGATTACTTGATCACCTAAGGATGCATTTTCTACTGCGCTACATGCATAGTTGGCTAGCTATGTTATTATACCAAAAATGTTTAAAGAGATTGACAGCACTGATAAATTTGTCATCCTTCTGCTTAAATTAACCATGTGATTATATTTTCATTTCAGAATTCCGCACCTAAGCCTGACGGTCGAAAGCTCAATGGGGAACAAGCTGTTGCGATGAGAATATCAGGCGATAAGGCCGCTTTCTATAACTGCAAGTTCTTAGGATATCAAGACGCTTTGTGATCACAGGGGGAATCATTTCTTCCAAAACTGTTATATTGTAAGGCACCGTGGATTTCATCTTCGGAGATGGAAGATCGCTGTATTTGGTATATATGCTACTTCTCTCCAACTCTCATTTTCCTTTTATAAAGACCATGCAATTTCTTTTTTTAATTTTCACAAAATACACTTGGCCCCTTACAATCTCCAACTTATGATTAGTACGTAATTGCTTGCAATTTATGTACAATATATAATTAGATTGAACATACCATCGATTCTAGAATTAATATCAATGGTGGCCAAGGTTTTATCTATCCAAACACTACAACATTAAAGTTCTTTAACAACAGAACCATTAATGACGGTTTGAAAAATCCGTAATGAAAGATAGGTAAAGATGACGGTAACCGTTATCTTAGTGTTGTACGGTGCAACGCCCATCTTTAATCTCTCAACTTTACTCTATGAGAACCAAATAAAATTCTCACGAAAAACCCAACTTTACTTCTCTCGTCTCTCTCCATCCCCAACCCTTCTTTAGCTCTCACAAAAAACTTTTCTAGCGACTCGCTCTCTCTATCTCTCAACAGGTTTTTCTAGGGTTTCCCTTTTGATCCTTTGTCCTTGTCTTCAACCACAGAGCGATCTCTCACGTGAGCGCACACAGAATCAACAGAGATCAACCATGTTAGATCATCTACTCTGCTCGATCAGATCTCTCACGCAAGCACTGATTTCCAGGTTCGATCAGATCTTTCGAACTTCTTCTTCTTTGCTCTTGATCTCGACATTCTCTGTTTGAAACTAGGGCATGTTCTACTCCATGTACAATGAGGTAGGCCTTTGGTTTTCAATCTCTGTTGATTTGCTAGGATTCGACTGTACAGATTTTGATCTGCCTGAACTCTTAGAGCTTCGAATTTCGTCGAATAGATGTTCTGATCGTCGTGTTTGTGTCAATTTATAAGTTTTTAGGTTTTTTGCATTGTAGGTTTATTCATTTTGTTCGATTTCGTTGCTTTGGTGGTGAATTGAATCAAAATGGAGGTCTAGATGGATTAGACAAAGTAGTGAATAGTTGTGATTGTTCCCTGTTATTGTATTTATGGTTAAAGGTTTTTTTTTGATGCTACTTGATTGACATGATGTGAATTATGTGCATATATAGTGTATATTCTCGCGTAACGAGTCCTTTTAGGCATTCATACCTCTGTTGCAGGTATTTTAGACATGGGAATGATCGGCATTTATGCCACTGGTTTGTTTTCCAAGATCCATTAAAATAGTCGAGGAACTTGAGTTACTTGTGGTTAGACAGTGATTATGAGGCGTGTCCCAAGGATTATAGAGGCTAACTAGGTTATCAGGTTTTATTAGTAATCTAAAACGGCTAGTCACCCTAATGATGAGGGGGATGACAAAGCCTTGATGGGTTGAGATTCGACCTATGTTTGCTCATTTTGTAACAATCTGTAAAGATGATTGTCAATATTATAAATGCTGGGATTTAGCAGATGATGTTTCCGTGATGTCCAGGGCTTTTATTTTGTCAATATATTGCTAGCTTGTTGGGGAGCGAGCAGATAAGAGTAATGTGATTAACATTCTGTGGAATTGTTTGGGCGAAATCCTGAATTTAACACCAAATAAAATTAGTAGGGTGAAGGACTTTGGTTCTCATTGTGTGAGTATAATTAATCAGTCTACGTTAGTTATGAATTTTAAATGCTAGTAAGCATGATGGCTTTGGTTGAATGCTTTAGCTATAGAAGTGTTTATTTAAAGGATAAATATAGTTTATTTATTTGATGCTTTAGGATTGACCATGTGGGTTGGAGTTTTATAGAATTGCTTGATTAACTATTTGCTCATAGGTAAGATGCTGATTGCCTATCATGTGGTTATGTTATGCTATTAGTCTAAGGAGACTTTGGTTGCTTGTTTCAGTAAAGTTTTCCTGCTGTTGTGGAAGCATGTCTACAATTTTTAGATGATGTTTACTAATTTTCTCTGTGATTCATCTAGGAGAAGATGAGATGAATATGATTTCTCCCTCTATTATTCATGTTTGAGTTATTTATATATAGATTTTTTCCTTTTCATTTTGACAGGCAATGTAGACGCCATTCCGATACTATCTTCAAGATATGTTGGCTCTTGTAAGTGCTTCTATTGTTGTACTTGTACATTACCATTGTTCATGCTCTACAAAATATTTCTTACTTGTTTTCTTCTTTTCTATTCATGTAAGTTTTCTTCTCCTGTGAATTACTGCTTTTATTTATTAGCATTATTTTTTTGTCTTGTTTTTGCAGTATATATACAATATAATCATATAAATCTCAGTTTTTTCAATCTTTTGATTGATATGTGAGTTAGACCTTATTAGTAATTTGGTTGTGAGGAACCCTTTGTATCAGGGCCTAAGAGGTTTTTTTTTTTAATTATTCTTGGTTTACTGTCTAAAGAATTTATTATTTACTCATCATTAGGACCCATTCTCTACTGCCTTATTAGATCAAGTTGATGAACCTTCGATACATGTAGCCAACCCCTACTTGTTTGTGATTAGAGCTTTCTTGTTGTCGACGTAGTGCTCATTCTGTGTTTCCATCTTAATTCACTGTGCTTCTGGACTGTTATGTGTAGGACTCATGATCTAGCTCCCTTGAAAGAGATGTAAGTTGACAGATATGCTGGCTTAGGCAATAAAGTTAGGTTCAAGGTGAGTTGCGCGCTAGTTCCATTTTTTTCAGTTATTCTAATATTAGTTGTTAGCTCTTAAAAGGCAGTTCCTCATCATCATTGTCATCTTAATTTTGAATTGTGCTTCTTTTTCAGCTATATTTTTTGAGGTGTTTTTTTTATTTATGGTTGATGTTCTCGATCTGCTTGTTTTTATGCATCTTCGGTTCGATTGTTTTTATGCATCTTCGGTTCGATACTAATCTCTTCATCCAGAAAAAAAGTAATTCAACCATAGGCACATGTAGAGAGAAAGATGAGACACATTTCTTATTGATAAGAGGCTATACTAATTCTTGAATTTCATCTTCACTGTTGTGCCTAATTTTGTAATGTGCTTTGTCTATAATGTTGAGCATTGTATAATAGTCTGCAGTATATAATATATGGATATGTGTACATTGAAAACTGCATGTCGATTCAATTAGCGAATGAAGTCAACTTTCATTTTCACTACTGTGCCTAATTTTGTAATGTGATCTATTGTAACCTAAAAACTTCTTAACATTCTACTAGATGAGAATTTCAATGTGAAGCTATCTGATTTTGTGCTAGCCAAGTTAGGACCATCTGGTGATCAGGCATGTGTTGATGAGGGTGATGGGAACCTATGGCTATTGTGCACTTGAATATGTATTAACAGGTCAATTAACAACCATGCCTAATGAATACAAATTTAGAGCAGTGTTGTTGGAGATCATCACGGGTAGGCGAGTCGCTGACACTGCAAGGCCAACAACGAACAAAATCTAATAATTTGGGTATGCCAACTCAAACTTCGCTATCACCGATAACATGCTAGTCTTATCTACATTCTTATGCATCTTTTTGTATAATCCCCTTCATTTGTATGCAAGAGGCACAACCCCTCTCTAGAGATAAAGAACTTTCAGTTAATTGCAGAATCATTGCTTGAAGGGAACTCGGCCCTTTGAAAGCTCTTCATCAAGCTCTAGCCATTGCAGCATTGTCTCTCCAAGAGGAAGCAAGTGCTCGCCCTTCAATCAACGATCACTACAACAGATAGAGACAACTATACCGATTTGTTTGTGAAAACTTAAATTTTAAGAAATTATTGAACACATGTAGATTTGTTTGTAAAAAATTGATTTTAGCAAGACTCAATTTTGTTTAGTAATTACTATTTATTTTGTAAAAAAAAAACTATATGTTGCAGGATTCATAAAAAAAAACTATATGTTGCAGGAAACAACGTTCATTTTTTTTTAGAAAAATTGAAAGCCTTTCGTGATGGTTTTAAACCGTCACGAAATGTATTTTCTGTTGTTTTGTTTTTAGATAAGATGATGATTTTTAACCATCACAAAAGGCCTTGATCTTTTATAACATCTCATAATATGACGGACTTCATGACGATTTAAAACCGTTATAAAAGCCTTTCATGACGGTTTAACCGTCACGAAAAGTCTTTTTTGTTGTAGTGAAAATAGAGAACAAGGTTCAATTCTTATGAATTCCTCATCGAACCACACAACTTGTCTACTATGAGGCTTGAAATTTGGACCTCTTACCCATGCATTAACCCAAGTAATTAACGCTATATATATATATATATCAAAGGAGTTAGAGCATCTCCAATGGAATGTGGATTGGATGTTAATGTCCACCTAGGACTAAATAGACATTAGAGTGAAAAAAAACCTCTCCAATAGAATGTGCATTCTGAATGTCAAGCTGACGTGGTAGACATTGTCTATTTTGAATGTTAATTCTAGACATTCAAATTGATAGTCACGTTGGATAATCAATCTTTCACGCTATCTTGCCCGGTCTAATCAATGTAATTCACACATGCGATGTAATAAAACACAAAATAATCGCAATTACTCAAACAATCAGTAAAAAATAACATTTTTTGACCAATCCAGGCATACGTAGCCTGTCCTTGGCATCCCCGTGAATCTGAGCTGACGTCCACGTCTGAAAATCGAATAACATGGTCCATTAAAAATTGGGCCGTTACAGAGAATGTCTTAAATACTAAAGTATGGCCTAATCTGCCTAGGATGTTTACGCACATTTTGATATATTCGGTGTTATTTATGCATACATTGACCTATGCATACATTGACCATTTACGGTTGACTTTGTTATTTTGCATATTTATTTAACATTATTATTGGCTTCCATTATAAATGCTTTGGTGGCACTCTTAAGGGGATTTACACACTGGACTCACATCTAGTTTGTTGTGATGACTTAGTGCGGATCTTTCTACGAGTAAGGGTAAGAGGATTCTTGGCGACTACCTTTATGCTCGCTTGTGGCGGCCCAGTTCCTCATAAAACTGGGCCCCGCCCAGCCTAGACCTACGTGGACCCCTGAGACAATACTCATGAAGTCAACGCATGCCTAGTCAACCTCAAATCTTTCTTTCCTCATTAATTGAACAATTTTAAAGTTGAGTTATTTGATTATATCATTTTCAAGTAGTTCGCAGTGGAAATAAACTATAATAAGCCTAAATAACTCAATAAATAGGAAGTCATGTCAACCTATAGTGTGGAAACCCCGAACCAACTGGATAAACATGTATATTTGGTGACCAATAGTAAAGAAAACGATATTACATGATATCTCTAGTCATTCAATCCCAACATGTTCTCCATTATTATCAAAAACATAATATACAATAATCACAAGTCAAAAAGGACAACTCATAGTAAAGAAAAGAAAAGAACTGCCATGAGAGTCCTCAGAAGAAGTCACCAATCATCGGCCCTTTTCCTTGCTCGTTTCTACCCTATCTACACCCATCGTCACAAACTAGACAGTGAGTACATAAAAAATTGAAAGTAATGCAAAAGGATATAAACAATAATTCATGAATAATTGAAAAATAGTCTAGTAATCATGCAAGTATTCAAAGACAGAAAAATAACACAAAGTGTATGATAAATAGAATAACAAACATTCACAACCATATATGAGTGCCTATTGATTCAAAAAAGGTACTAAGCGGTCTAAAATCATAACAATCCACAACAATCCATAACAATCCAATATTCGTGGAAGAATCATATTAGGTTGGGTAACTACACCCCTGTAGGCGATGTTCACGTTATCCTAACTAGACAAAAACCTAGAACTACCTTCCCAATAGACTTATACCATAAACAATCAGCCAAGGAATATGAAGAACGAAATTCCAATAAATGGCTCATGACAATAGAAGCAACAATAATGAAAAATGAATTACTATGCATTTCCTAACTAGCTTACTAACTTACTTCAATCAACGCAAAAACCCCGATCCTCACACAGCTCTAACTTGTCCAATTTGATTTTCTAATTCTATGGTATTCATTTAGACCCAATTTGCTTGAATTAGAGTTGTAACATGACCCTAAATAAATCCCCAAAGTTTTTCAAAAGTTTTAAAAAATTTTGTAAAAATTTAGTTTTTTTTACTGTTGGGGACGCCGTGGGTGACGTCGCCACATTTAGGCCCCACGACATCATTCTTCTCTGGTTTAGTCTCCATGAGTGACACTGCCAAGGGAAATGACCCACGACGTTACTTAAAGCGTCGAACCTATTTGTTTGTGGTTTGGACGCCGTGGGACATAATGTTCCACGACGTCCCTCACAGCGTCAAACCTTGAACACACATTTGGGGTTTTTCAGAACACCAGTTTATGTCGCTACATTCTAAGCCTATCCCAAACTCATAGGGACATTCTATACTACTCAAAACCATCGACAAACCTCGTCGAAAACGTCCGAAAATATTTATTCTGATAATTCGTCTGAAAATCCCCAAAAACCCTCAGAAATTGCCAAAAATTCCAAATCACAAAAACCACCATGGAAACCCTATCAACTCATCCTTATGATCACAAATTTATCCACAAAATCCTCATCAAAATTGAAATCCAATTCGGTGTCTGAAATTATCATGACGAAAATGCACAAATCTACTGTCAAAACGTAGATATTCACGTGTAGACAAGATTTTACCTTAAAATACTTGGTTGATCCCCAACGTCGCTCCGAGCTCGAAAACCTCACGAAACCCCAATGCCCAAACCGTTTCTCATGAGTGAAAGAGATGAGAGAAAACAATGAGGAGAGATATATCTCTTACTCTATCATCTTGCACACATGTATCTCGAGGCACATCTAGTGTCCTCCTTCACTCCAGCCCAACTACTCTACACTTACTCTTGTGACTCATTCAGGTGACTTATGTCTCTACTTAGCCATTTTTTGCTCAAAACCTCATGTTTTCATACCTGTACTGCACCACAACTTGCACCCCGTGTGTTCCCGGACATACCAACGTACCAGACAAGCTACACAACATTTATTTATTATTTAATTCATTTTTTATTTCCCAATAATTCATAAATCATCATTTCCTGTGTTTAAAATACGCAATTTCACTCGTTTGTCTGAAAATTTATGTTTTCCTAGGTGAAACCTCACTCACATATCCAGTGTGATAAACAAAATGAAATCACACACTAGGATATACAATTTTCATATTTGGGTATAAATAATAGTACAATCATCACAGAAAAATAAAATATACTTTAGTGTTGACCCTTGAGGCTTAGTCAGTATGACAAGCCACGACGGTCAGGTAACAATTGTAATGGCCCCAAATCCCAAAACCCTAAATTTGGGCTTCGCTTAGCCTAGACTTACGTAGACCCTGAGTCAACACTCATACAATCAACGTAAACCTAGTCAACCTTCCCTATTCCTATCCACTTATTAAGTTGTCTTAGTTGAGTTATTATATATTAGTGAGTTATGCAAATTATCAAAGTATAGCAGAAGCAATTTAACTCCAACTAATATAAATACTCTTAAGACACTAGTCAGGACAACTTAGAGTGTGGAAACCCTCTTATATATACTAACATCAAGTTAGAGGAGATATTAAATAGTATACATATCCAAACCTTTCTCACAAACCCATATCCTTACGTTCTTAAAATATATACATATAATACAGGAAACCTACCCAATAGACGAACTCGAATCCTTACGAGTCATTTCACCTCAATCGCCTATTACTGGTCCTTTTCCTTTCTCAACCCTGCAATATGACGGACCTGCACCCACCGTTATAAAAAAGACGGTGAATACAGAAGTAGACTAGTAATAACCAAATGGATATCCAATATCATTCCAATGTTAAATAAAAACTAATCAAATATCATGCTTAAACCCAACAAAGATAATAAAACATGATAATGAATTACTAAGATATCAACGATAAATGAGTGTCCAGATAAATAAAGGATAGGCACAAGTAGTCCTAACTAAGTGAAACAGTCGTTTGAGCCGAGGAATAATCAACCCCTTCCAAACTCGAAGTTTAGGATGTGATTTATTCGCATAATCCTAAAAATCCACGTGAATAGGAACCCCTCAGCAATCTAGTGAAGTAATTCTGACTTCGTATAGAACCACAAACCATATCGTGCATTCCAATTATTGGTCTCTGGTTTGTTCACCAGCTTAACCCTCCAACCTTTGGTTTATTCGCCAGCTTAACCTACTGGTCTCTGGTTTATTCACCAACTTAACTTGCAACTCTCAAGGATCACGTTGACTAACTTGCCCTTGAACAACTCAAACAGAATAAAGTTTCAAACTAGGATATAACAAAACAATAAAAATTTCAACTGCTCAACAATAAGGATAATAGCCAAGTAAATGCACAAATGAAATAAGATTAAAGCTTACATCGGTTTTAGTCACAGTACGCCCGGTACAACATGAAACCTTGTGTTCGGAGCTCTCGAACATCCCCAAACTGACCCTATAAGCTTATCACTAGTTTTCTAGACACCTGGTAATTATTTAAATACAATTTGGTTGTATTAGAGTTATATTTCCATTCCTTATAGTTTTTCCAATTTTTCATAATTTTATCCATGTTCCTATATTTTGGGTAAATTCTCTGGGTATTGGGTCATATTCAAACATATATGACTATCCGAGACAAATCCCAAAGTTTTCGTTTATTTTTTTAATTTTTAATGCTGTGAACAGTGTCACACCGTAGGTCACACCGTGGCCAATTTTGTTGGCAACGTTGCCTAAAATGTCCCATTTTCACAAGCACTATTCCAGACGCTGTAACTCACCCCGTGGGGAAAATCCCTAGCGGCATCATATAAAGCATGAATTCCCAAACCTTCTTTGTTCTGGATGTTGTGGCTCACAGGCTCACGATGTCCCTCACGGTGTCAGTTCCTGAATGTATTTTCGAGGTTTTTTGACACTCTGACTCTTGTCGCCGCGTTTTGAGGCTATCCCAAACTCCTCGGGACGTCATTACCAATCCAACACCACCAAAAATAAACAAAACCACCACCAATCGAATTCCAATATCAACCGAAAATCCCGTAACTTATATTAAAACAACATACACACGATGATGGGTTGAGGTATTACCTCAACTCTGGAGTTCGCCATCGCTCCTCGTCATTGCGAGCTCTAAAACCAGCTGAAAACCTTCTATCCTCAAAGGAGAATGAGAGACGAGAGAACAGTGACGAGAAAGTGAGAGAATGACCAGTGAAGAGAGAGAAAACAATATATATCCATCGAGCAGTGAGGAGAGAAAAAACAATATGTATCTATCTCCTTATCCACACGTAAGTACATATCTCGAGGCACATCCAACTTCTCCTGTTCACTCCATCGCTTCAGCCCACAATCCATTGTTGACACCAATTGGTGAGTTTGCTAGGCGACTTCATGTGACACAATGCGTTCCCGACTACATTTTTGCCTCTAAATCGAACCACGCTCACCCATCGCGCGCGAATAGAATATTAACGACCCGAATCCTTTCTCGACTTAATTATTTAGTATATTTTATTTCTCGGTTGCCTATAATTATCGTTCCCCAGCACCGTCTATCCATACCTCATTCATTCGACCCTCGTTCATCATGTTTTTCGACCTGAACCTTACTCGTATACTAACATCATCATCACTATACCCCGACATGAGTAATAATATGTACTGCACCAAGCCATATAAGCATGTCACATTTTTTAGGTCATTACATCAGTCCTAAAACGTAACACGTGGCACGAATTAAGTTTGAGGGTTGTTACATTGCCCACTATTCGACACACTACTCGTAAGTGTTTATTTTGAAATTTTGATTTATTTTTGGGTATTAGAGGACTTGAGAGACTTGTACATGTATATATATATATTTACATTTGAGTTACCTTGTCACCTTGTATACGGTGTACATTATATTGGATTTTCTACATTAGGATGTTGATATTTTGACATGAACTTATATATATTATCCATGCTTTAAATGTCTATTAAGTCTTCCGCTGAATAAATTGTAAAACTCGGTAAAACACATGAACTGCTTAACCTGATTAATCTAACAGATAAAAGGCCATCTTAATGAATAATTGAATAACTGGTTAACTTCATAATAAGATTCGACAAGTTAGCACAAAATACAAGGAGACTGACGTAGCAACGAACGTCAGTGGCGCGTGGGACATAGCGGAACAGTGACATGGCATGGCTGTGGAACCCATAACGCACCATGTGGCGGCCTCAGGGCTGCTACAAGATATCTATCATGTGTCAAACGCTCAACCTATCTACCCAACTTAAAGTCGCTTGAGATATCAACCAACAGAAACCCACTCCACTTTTTCACCAATCACAAAGCTGTTTGAGATTCGTATTTAGTGAAAGTTGCTTAAGATCCCTAGATTCCCTACGTACCAAGTGCATAGCCGCTTGAGATATTAACTAGATTCTACTAAGCCTAAAGTCACTTAAGATCTACCTAAGGCAAAGTCACTGAATATATTCATGATTCTTTAAGGGCTAATCATGAAAAGGCATCAACCCCTTGAACCATTCAATATCACATTACAGTTTCATTTCTTAGTTGGCAAGCATTTGATATCTTTAATGCTCCAACTTGAGGGGTGAATAGAAATTAACAAAGATTACAAAAATCATCAAGAATCTTTCCTCAATCTATATCTTTCTTTGATTTGTTTAAAACTTGAATAATTCTTTGCATAATTAGTTGTATCTTTCTTTTTATGTTTTATCTCTTTTTTTATTTGCCCCTTAATTAGTGGGACCAACTTGTTATATGGTTTGATCATATCAATGAAATAAAGAAAATAACTCTTGAATGATTCAAAGTCTATTAAGGTTGTTGCCATGTATGTGGTTTTACCTACGTACCTCGAGTTCGGGATTAGTCGAAGATGTGCCTTAGACACCCAGTGTAACGGCCCGTTATTTATTAACGCCGTTATTTACCTTAATTCAGATTTGGACGCCAGCTCGGACGCCACGTGGACGTCGTGGATAGGCTAGGCATACCTCGAACCTAGGATACTGACTGTATACTGCTGTGAGTTCTTAAATTCTGTGATGCGTTAATATTCTTTTCTCATTATTAGTATGATATATTAGTCATCATAGGTGTGCATTTAAAATAAACTTGTCGGGCGAGTTGTGAGCCGGGGTTTTAGTTCGGTGAATACGCCAACGTGGGGTTTAGTAGCAGTGAGGCCGTGCGTTGGGGCTAATTAGATTTAAATTATTTAAACATGTTATGGTTGAAGATTTATTTAATTAAATGTAAATATATAAGCTTAGGCTAAGCTAAGGAAATTAAATTGGGTACACTAAGTGTGGGACCACCTCGGGAAGCATGTTGGACATGGGGCACGGGGTGCCGAGTGGTCGGGGCATTAGTGTGACCATATTCATAAATTTATGAAATTTATTGACGACTAGAATAGGTGTTATGAATTAAATCAATTGGATTAATTAAAGTCCTATAGTTTGATAGGAAGAATTAGCATGCATAGGATAATCCTCGAGATGCACAACAAGGTAATTCAAGGCAAATGTTGTCATGATAAGGTGTCAAGAACTTTGGTGACGCAGGGTGATCAGGAACCGTCTGATCGTCCTCGAGATGCGCACACACGCTAGATTAAAACACAACTATATATATACACTTGATCAATCAACATGCAAAGACCCAAACAAATTCTCAAAAAATTTGTGAGGAGATCAGGGAGAGATCTGAGGTTGGAGAGGACGATTTAAGGCTTGGGGGAGATGATTATGGGCGTCTAACACTCAAGCTAAGGTAATAAATTTTTCGTTTTTGGTTTAAACTTCCATTAAAATGGGTTGTGGTGATTTCGGATTTTTGGACAAAATTATTATTGTTTTTACTGGATTTGGAGTTCTTGAGGTTTAATTTGATGAATCTTATCGATTTGGATCGAATTTGTGGAAAATTTGAGGTGATTTGGTAAATCTTTGGGCTATGTTCATGAATTTTAATCCAAGAATTAGGTGTTGTTCTTGGGGTTTTGTGGTGAAATTTAGAGGTTTTGGAGGTCTCCAATGGAGTGAGATTGAAGAGAAATCGAGAGAAGAGTGATGAGAAACCAAAAGAAGAAGAAGAAAAAAAATGGGTGCTGTTTGAACTAGGAACCAGAGGTTCCTGGTTTGTCCCAAGGAAGGGGACGCACGTGAGTGGCGCGTGCGTCACCCCCCCGAACCGGGCCGGACCGGCCCTGGGGCCGGTCCAACCACCTGGACCAGACCGGTCCAGGTGGGGCCCGCTGGAAATAAAAAAAAATAAATAAAAATAAAATAATATATATATATTATATATATATTATTTGCTGGAAAATAGGAAAAATAAGTGAAAAATATCAGAAAAATTGGGAAAAATTCTAGAAAAATATAAAAAATTAGAAAAGGTAGAAAAGTGGTTTCGGAACCTTTCGGGTATTTTTGGAACCCCGACCCAGCCCAGGAGAGGTACCACAACTGAAAAATTTAAAAATATAATATAATATCATAAAATGATATAATATGTTTCCAAAAAGTATAAAACACTATAAAATGGACTTCAGGGACCAGGAAACCATAGCTCGGACATTGGGGAGCTAGGTGGGGCGTACTGACGGGTCCGAGAAGTCGGAGTGCGTATTTTCGAGTACATAAAACCCAACTGAACACCACTACTGCATTTACTTATTTATTTCCATTGAGCTTTATTTCCTTGAAAATCTGTGATTTATATTCCTACTGGGACGGTTATGGTACCGTCTATGTATCCACGGGTAGTTGAGGTCGCTGGCTAGGTGTGTAGCGCGTGTTCTAGGAACTCGGTAGATGATATCCCGAGTTGGACTCCATTTCACGCGTTCGATTAGCCCATTAGGGTTAATGTCGCTGGGATACAGTCATAGGGTCGGAGGCATGGGCCACGACCAGGGCTCCTGGTCCTAGTACACACTTAGTGGCTGTGTTCACACCCCTTTGTCTATCGATGTGTTTATATACATGCGATTAGCTTTGAGCAGTTGTCTGCATATTTTCCTTCCTTTCGCATGTTTATTTAACACTACTTTTTGGCTCTTTTAATTATTTCATTAATTATTTATGCACGGTGGTTTTCCTTGGGATTTTACTTACTGGGCTCGCCATCTGCCTTTTTGTGGTGGCTGAGCACAGATCCTAATACTAGCAGGGGCAAGGGGATCATCGGCGATTTCATCTGACTTGCCTACGCCGAGGCCTGCTGGTACGTGTGATGTCTATATTTTGATATTTTGTATTATCTTTTGGGTTGGGAAACTGGATACACACTTGTACTGGTATACATACTCTTATAGTTGATCGCCTGTATGCACAGTACAGACGGGTTTTCCACTATAGGTTTGATCAGTAAAACTTTTATATATATATATATATATATATGAATGCATTTTGTTAAAATTTAAATTCTTCCGCTGTTAATTTCCTTGAAAATGATAAATTAAGTGACTTTAACAAATTACATGATAACTACTTAAAGTACGAAAGCAGAGAAACACATGGCAGCGACTTCCGGAGCTGAGGCACGGGGGTAGCTGACCACGGGGCGGCCTGGGAAATTTGGGGCCGCCATAGCTGGTATCAGAGCGAGAGTTTCGAGAAATAATTTGTTAAAAAGTTTTACAAGATCATAAACCTTAACAAGCTAGATGTGGAAACCAGATGAGTCTGCCTAGAACTTTAGTTGGGAAGCAAGAAAGCGGGTAGAGTTAGGATTGTTATATGATATATGTATTGTTGTATATATATACTATACGAATACGTATATACGAGGCTGATCCGGACACGCATCACAATGCAGGACACGATGGATGGACAGTCTAGTGATACCGCGAGGGCTTCTGGATCATCAGTTCCCTTAGAGGACCGAGTTACGGCGCATGAGACTCAGATAGCCGAGATCTTACGACTATTGAGAGAGCAGGCCGCTATGATGGCTGGATTAGCTATGTCTAGGGAGGCAGTGGCGACTACGGGACCCACAAATACTGCAGTTACTCTTACTCAGGTAGTGGTACCCGAGGTTCAGGCAGTCGATACTACACCGGTAGTTGCAACAGTAAAGGTTACCCCGACGGTAGTGTCAGAGTATGTGATGGATCCGCAGGCCAGGAGGTTACGGGATTTCCTCAAGTTTCAGCTTGCTTACTTTTATGGAGGAGGAGACCCTGAGACTGCAGGAGATTGGATTTTGTCGCACCAATGCCTACACAAGGAGTTGAATATGGAAGAGAGGTTTAGAGCGAGACTATCTGGGACGTGTTTTAGATTAGATGCCTCAGTGTGGTGGACTAACTATCAGGAGACGCATGCTGATCCCGCGACTTGGGCAGAGTTCCGAGAGATATTTTATGACCAGTTCATACCTATGGAGGTGCGATTGAGATTGCGGGAGGAGTTTTTATCCCTGAGGCAGGGAAACCGAAGCATGATGCAGTATATGGATAGGTACCGATACTTGCTACAGTTCTCGATGGATATCGCTGGTACAGACCGATTACAGATCTACTACTTCATTCGGGGAGTGAGGGATGACATTGCCAGCGCGATCGTATCGTCCGGGGCTCCGACAGTTCAGGTGATGTTTGAGCGAGCACTGACCTACGAGACGTTCTTGATGCAGAAGAACGGTCTTCCTATGACAGCATCGGCTGAGGTGGAGGTTGGGCAGAGCTCTCGATAGGATAGGAGGCCGAAGAGACAGCGGGACCAGTTTATTAGAGGTCGCCGGGATGGCAGAGACAGACGTCAGGATGGTAGGGATCAGTATAGGGACAGGCAGCCTGTACACACCATAGCTCCAAAGACCACAACAATGGCGGCGGCTCAACAAAGACCGGGTTAGAGATCAGGGTGGCCGAGACAGGGGTCAGAGGGACCGGGGCCAGGAGTCGAGATCGGATGATGCGCGGACTGGGAGACGGGAGACACGCAAATGTTTCCGGTGCGGTCGGAGGGGACATTTGAAATTGGATTGCCGAGTGCCATCTCCACGACGGGAGCAGGGTCAGGAGAGAGACAAAGTACATGCAGTGGCACAGCCTGATCCAGGAGCTACCAGGCAGCTAGTTGAGGGTACATTACTCATTCACAGTAGACTTATTCATGCCATGTTTGACTCGGGTAGTACATTATCTTTTATTGCTGGACGGTTAGTGGGGGAGTTAGGGTTGGACACACACACACTAGAGACCCATCTTGTTCTCAGCACGGCTGCTGGGGATAAGATTTACCCTAACCGGATAGTTCGGGACGTCATGGTTGAGGTTGCCGAACATCAGTTACCAGCCGATCTCCGAGTACTGGAGTACCTAGAGTTTGATGCACTATTTGGTATGTATTGGCTGTCAGCTTACCATGCATAGATAGATTGTTATGGGAAGAGGGTAGAGTTTTGTATTCCGGGTTTACCAGACTTTACGTTGATCGGGAACGCCTCCGAATTGCCTATTACGAGAGGTAGATTAGCGACTGCTCAGGAGATGGAGGACTTTGCAGCAATCGTTGAGCCTGAGACCGGAGGATCTGTTAGGATTGAGGACGTACCTATAGTCCGAGAGTTCGCAGACATTTTCCCAGATGATCTACTCGGATTACCACCACCACGTGCGATAGAGTTTATTATAGAGTTGTTACCAGGGACCCAGCCTATATCTAGCAGACCTTATCGTATGTCACCTATGGAGCAGGAGGAGGTCAGGAAACAGCTAGAGGAATTGTTGGCGAAGGGATTCATTCAACCGAGTATGTCACCGTGGGGAGCGCCAGTGTTATTTGTGAGGAAGAAGGATGGATCGATGAGGATGTGTATGGACTATCGGAAGTTGAACCAGGTGACGATTAAAAATCGTTACCCGCTTCCGAGGATCGACGATCTGTTTGACCAGCTGACGGGTGCACAGTTCTTCTCGAAGATCGATTTACGCTCGGGATATCACCAGTTGCAGATTCAAGAAGAGGATATCAAGAAGACTGATTTCAGTACGAGATACGTGTTGTTCGAGTTTACGGTGTTACCGTTTGGGTTGACGAACGCTCCGGCAGTTTTCATGGATCTGATGCATCGAGTACTGAGACCCTACTTGGACCGATACGTGACAGTCTTCATTGACGATACATTGATATACAGCCAGACGCGAGTGGATCACGAGAGTCATCTTCGATCGGTGTTGACGACGTTGAGGGAGCATCGGTTGTATATGAAATTCAGTAAGTGTGAATTTTGGATGAGGGAAGTGAAGTTTTTGGGACATGTGATCAGCGGTCAGGGCATTTCTGTTGAGGGAGACAAGATTAGAGCGGTGATTGACTGGAAGAGACTAGAGACTGTTTTTGAGATGCGGAGTTTCTTGGGTTTAGCAGGTTACTACCGCCGATTTGTACAGGATTTCTCCACGATTGCAGCACTGATGACGAGGTTGACGAAGAAGGATGTTCCATTTGAGTGGTCTGAGGAATGTGAGCAAGCATTTCTGGAGTTGAAGAAACGGTTGACGACTGCGCCAGTGTTGGCATTACCTGAGCCCGGGAAGGAGTTAACAGTATACATTGATGCATCGAGAACTGGACTGGGATGTGTTCTGATGCAGGAAGGACGACTAGTGGCTTATTTATCCAGGCGATTGCGACCACATGAGTGTAACTACCCCGTACACGATTTGGAGCTTGCGGCAGTTGTGTTTGCGCTGAAGGCTTGGAGACACTACCTCTACGGAGAGAAGTTTGTGCTTTACACTGACCATCAGATTCTACGCTACATTTTCACACAGAAAGATCTTAATATGCGTCAGAGGATATGGTTAGAGCTGTTGAAGGATTATGATTTTACGATTGAGTATCATCTCGGAAAGGCTAATGTAGTGGCTGATGCATTGAGCAGATGTGAGGTTGACAGTCAAACCGAGACTCGACACATGGGACTGTTGGAGATGGCGTCAGTTATGAGCATGTCAGACCTTTCGGTTATACAGGATCTACAGATTTGTGGTCAGATGAGGGTACCGACAGTGTCACTGGAACGGGTATCGGAGTGTCAGAGGGCTGATGGGCTTTTTGAGCGGTTCAGTGGATTGGCACGGGATCCTGAGTGCACTGATTGGGCGGAGACATCTGATGGATGTTTGCGGCACCGAGGTCAACTATGGGTACCAGCCGTGTCAGAGATACGAGATAGTATATTAGAGGATGCTCACCGGTCGCGATACACAGTTCATCCGGGCAGAACCAAGATGTACCATGACTTGCAGAGATTGTTTTGGTGGCCGGGGATGAAGGCTGATGTTGGTGAATGTGTTCGAGGGTGTCACATATGTCAGCAGGTGAAGGCGGAGCATAGGCGACCTGGAGGATTGTTGCAGCCGTTACCTATTCCTCAATGGAAGTGGGAACACCTCGCTATGGATTTTGTTAGTGGATTACCCCAGACTTCGAGGCAACATGATGCGATTTGGGTGGTGATAGATAGATTGACGAAATCTGCACACTTTATACCAGTTTCGATGAGGTATACGTTTCACCAGCTGAGCAGACTGTTCGAGCAAGAGATCATCAGACTGCATGGGGTACCAATCTCCATAGTATCTGACCGGGATCCCAGGTTCACTTCGAGATTTTGGGAGGCAATGCAGGAGTAGTTTGGTACTAGGTTGCAGTTTAGCACGGCTTATCACCCGCAGACAGATGGCCAGTCTGAGAGATTGATACAGATTCTAGAGGATATGTTGAGAGCTTGCATTTTGCAGTTTGGAGGCTCATGGGAGGATTACTTACCACTGTGTGAATTTGCCTACAACAACAGCTATCAGGCTAATATCGGGATGCCTCCTTATGAGGCGCTGTATGGGAGGCCCTACAGGTCACCAGCGTGTTGGGGCAGAGTCGGAAGATACAGTTACGATTGGGCCGGAGATAGTTGTTGATCACACAGAGAAGATCCGACAGATTCGTCAAAGACTTCAAGCAGCACAGGACAGACAGAAGAAATACGCGGATAGATACCACGACAATCTGAGTTATGAGGTTAGCGATATGGTTTACCTGAAGGTTTCTCCTTGGAAGGGCCAGCAGAGATTTGGGATTAAGGGGAAACTGGCGCCGATATTTATCGGACCATATCGAGTTATAGCGAAGGTTGGCGTACAGATTAGATTTACCGGTGGAGTTAGCAGGGATTCATCCTACCTTCCACATTTCGATGTTGCGATTGGCTAGGACCGGGCCACGACCCATGGTTGATGTGCGACAGGTTGATGTTCAGCCTGACGCAACTTACGAGGAGCGGCCATTGGCGATATTAGATCGTAAGATCCAAACTCTCAGGAACAGAGAGATAGCTAAGGTACTCGTGCGGTGGCAGCATCACGGTACGGAGGGACTTACCTGGGAGTTGGAGTCGACCATGCGAGAGCGTTATCCCTAGTTATTCCACGGTATGTTCTAAACTAGCTCAAATTTCGGGACGAAATTTCTTTTAGTTGGGAAGAATTGTAACGGTTCATTATTTATTAACGCCGTTATTTACCTTATTTCAGATTTGGACGCCAACTCGGACGCCACGTGGACGTCGCGGATAGGCTAGGCATACCTCGAACCTAGGATACTGACTGTATACTGCTGTGAGTTCTTAAATTTTGTGATGCATTAATATTCTTTTATCATTATTAGTATGATATATTAGTCATCATAGGTGTGCATTTAAAATAAACTTGTCGGGCGAGTTGTGAGCCGGGGTTTTAGTTCGGTGAACTCGCCAACGCGGGGTTTAGTAGCAGTGAGGCCGAGCGTTGGGGCTAATTAGATTTAAATTATTTAAACATGTTATGGTTGAAGATTTATTTAATTAAATGTAAATACATAAGCTTAGGCTAAGCTAAGGAAATTAAATTGGGTACACTAAGTGTGGGACCGCCTCGGGAAGCGTGCTGGACATGGGGCACGGGGTGCCGAGTGGTCGGGGAATTAGTGTGACCATATTCACAAATTTATGAAATTTATTGATGACTAGAATAGGTGTTATGAATTAAATCAATTGGATTAATTAAAGTCCTATAGTTTGATAGGAAGAATTAGCATGCATAGGATAATCCTCGAGATGCACAACAAGGTAATTCAAGGCAAATGTTGTCATGATAAGGTGTCAAGAACTTTGGTGACGCAGGGTGATTAGGAACCGTCCGATCGTCCTCGAGATGCGCACACACGCTAGATTAAAACATAACTATATATATACACTTGATCGATCAACATGCAAAGACCCAAACAAATTCTTAAAAATTTTGTGAGGAGATCAGGGAGAGATCTGAGGTTGGAGTGGACGATTTAAGGCTTGGGGGAGATGATTCTGGGCGTCTAACACTCAAGCTAAGCTAATAAATTTTCCGTTTTTGGTTTAAACTTCCATTAAAATGGGTTGTGGTGATTTCGGATTTTTGGACAAAATTATTACTATTTTTACTGGATTTGGAGTTCTTGAGGTTTAATTTGATGAATCTTATCGATTTGGATCGAATTTGTGGTAAATTTGAGGTGATTTGGTAAATCTTTGGGTTATTTTCATGAATTTTAATCTGAGAATTGGGTGTTGTTCTTGGGGTTTTGTGGTGAAATTTAGAGGTTTTAGAGGTCTCCAATGGAGTGAGATTGAAGAGAAATCGAGAGGAGAATGATGAGAAGCCAAAAGAAGAAGAAGAAAAAATGGGTGCTGTTTGAACCAGGAACCAGAGGTTCCTGGTTCGTCCCAGGGAAGCGCGTGCGTCCCAGACTGGTCCAGGTGGGGCCCGCTGGAAATAAAAAATATATAAATAAAAATAAAATAATATATATTATATATATTATTTGCTGGAAAATACAAAAAATAATTGAGAAATATCAGAAAAATTGGGAAAAATTCTAGAAAAATATAAAAAATTAGAAAAAGGTAGAAAAGTGGTTTTGGAACCTTTCGGGTATTTTTGGAACCCCGACCCAGCCCGGAGAGGTACCACAATTGAAAAATTGAAAAATATAATATAATATCATAAAATGATATAATATGTTTCCAAAAAGTTTAAAACACTATAAAATGGACTTCAGGGACTGGGAAACCATAGCTCGGAAATTGGGGAGCTAGGTGGGGCGTACTGACGAGTCCGGGAAGTCGGAGTGTGTATTTTAGAGTACGTAAAATCCAACTGAACACCACTACTGCATTTACTTATTTATTTCCATTGAGCTTTATTTTCTTGAAAATCTATGATTTATATTCCTACTGGGACGGTTATGGTATCGTCTATGTATCCACGGGTAGTTGAGGTCGCTGGCTAGGTGTGTATCGCGTGTTCTAGGAACTCGGTAGATGATATCCCGAGTTGGACTCTATTTCACGGGTTCGATTAGCCCACTAGGGTTAATGTCGCTGGGATACAGTCGTAGGGTCGGAGGCATGGGCCACGACCAGGGCTCCTGGTCCTAGTACACACTTAGTGGCTGTGTTCACACCCCTTTGTCTATCGATGCGTTTATATACATGCGATTAGTTTTGAGCAGTTGTCTGCATATTTTCCTTCCTTCCGCATGTTTATTTAACACTACTTTTTGGCTCTATTAATTATTTCATTAATTATTTATGCACGGTAGTTTTCCTTGGGATTTTACTTACTGGGCTCGCCATCTACCTTTTTGTGGTGGCTGAGCGCAGATCCTAGTACTAGCAGGGGCAAGGGGATCATCGATGATTTTATCTGACTTGCCTACGCCGAGGCCTGCTGGTACGTGTGATGTCTATATTTTGATATTTTGTATTATCTTTTGGGTTGGGAAACTGGATACACACTTGTACTGATATACATACTCTTATAGTTGATCGCCTGTATGCACAGTACAGCCGGGTTTTCCACTATAGGTTTGATCAGTAAAACTTATATATATATATATATATATATGAATGCACTTTGTTAAAATTTAAATTCTTCCGCTGTTAATTTCCTTGAAAATGATAAATTAAGTGACTTTAACAAATTACATGATAACTACCTAAAGTACGAAGGCAGAGAGACACGTGGCAGCGACTTCCGGAGCTGAGGCAGGGGGGTAGCTGACCACGGGGCGGCTCGAGAAATTTGGGCCCGCCACACCCAGGGTCCCTAACAATAATCAAATACTCAAAGTTCATTCTATTAATTAGTAGTTTAATTTCTAGCTATCGCAAGCAAAATGAATTGGCCCTTAATTTGTTCATAGATCAAATGCATCTGGCATGCAGTTTATGTTGAATATAGTAGTTCAAGTTTGTATTGTAAAAATGACAACTAAACCTTTAGTCCTACATAGGAGAGAAAGGCTTTGTTTCTCACTTCAAGTATGGTCCAACACCCTTCACTATTGTTTATTGTAGTGAGTGGAGTGGCCTATGAGGTTTTCTATATAAAAGACACCTTATCCAACACACTTCACTATTGTTTGGTTGATACAACACTTAGCCAACTCATAAACATTATTTTATTTTTCGAATTTGATTTTTGTTTTGAAAAATAAACAAAACACCAATAGTTACTCTGTAACATCCTCTATCCCAATTAGGGGATATCCGGCCTGAAACCCTAATTAAACCCTGGTAAACCAGATTAGACCTAATTAGAGCCAACAATCTTATACCTATTCTTTACAACAACATGTATATCTTAATATCGAATAAACAAATTAAAATAAAACATAGCAAAAAATTTACAACTTTTTCGATAAATATAAGATATACAAAACCGGTATACAACTTTGGTATTAAACTCGTATCCCCACCTTTATTATTACAAAATAATATTCAATACAATATTTATATAACATGGAAACTCACTACATGGAGAGAAGATGTTAAACTCCTATGCTTCTCCAATCCTGAGTTTCAGTGCACACCCATTTTCTGGAAATTTTAAGATGGGTGAGCTCCTACATGCTCAGCAAGTGACTCCCATACCAACCATCAATTATAAATTACAATCAATAAATAACATATACCAACATGAATCCAATGCATATTTAGGGAATCATTTGAATAAAACTTAACGTGAATCCCTTAATGTTGTCCCAAGTAGTATTCCACATGGAGTTCAAAAACGAAATTAGTTTTTAAAACTAAACAAGGGAACACCCTTGATTTGATGAAAATCAGTTTCATCATAGAAATCCAAAATTTTGGCCGAAAACCTCAAAGTCAAAATTTTAGCTTGAACATCCGAATTGGGACTTCAAAATGTATCAAAAACTAGATCATCAATTCTTGAAATTGAATTTACAAAAAACCCCATGATCAAACTCAAAACCCATGACTTTTAAAATTAAAGGGAGGTTGGGGTGTTACCATAAGGTTGTAGCTACTTGGTTCTTCTACTTTGATTGAGCAATCCTCCCCACTAATCACTCAAATTTCTAGCAACTAAATCCCCAACGACTAAATCTCTAGCTCTATTTTTTTGGCAGTTCTTTGGCATGCATTGTGAAGCAAGCAACTAATATATACTTAGTGTTTTCATCAATTTTTATTTCCGTATCTTCATGAATATCTAAGGTCCACAATCACTCCTACACCCCACTTATTTCCAACTAGGAGACACAAGTGTAACATAAGTTTATGGGAGTTTGTGCTAGCATGTATCCTGAGGTCAGTCTTATGGTTATTGAAACTAAATTGCAACTATAGGATATTAAATGTGACTATTTATTATTAAATAAACTATAGGCTACTTAATTGATGTACATTAATACTAGGCATATAATCAATACAAAAATACTATATACCTCGGCCACGTTCCTCGGTCGGTGTGCATATCACAGTGTGGGTCCCACGTGACGGGTCGGTGATCCTGATTAAGCAAATTAAAATGAAGTTAGAGATTTGGGTCGTGATAGTAATTTGCTTAAACTACCTAAATATAATAGTTATATTACGAATAAGATTTTAAGTGAGAGTTTATCTATATATATATATATAAATAAAGACTCATACCCTAAAAACATACAAGAATTTCGTTTTTGTTTTTTCTAGAATTTTTTGGATTTTGGGAGAGAAAGAAAAAATGTATTATGTCTTTCTTGGGGCTAGCACTCCAAATTGCGATCACCATTCATATGTAGACTTCTGATAGAGGACGTGCGCTTGAACGTCTAAGAGATCGAACAATCAGAGAAGGAAAACACGAATTAAGGTATGGTTTACTTTGTAGATCTTGTTTAATGGAACTTATTTGCGATCCTGTTGGGGTTTTCATAAATTGTTTTCATAAATTGTTTTTAATTTTTCGCAGCGTATGAATCCCAAAAACCCAACACTATCATTCTTTCCACACTGACTATTTCTCGTTAGACAATATCAGTGAGAATCAAGATCATTAGAGACTACTCAATGAGGCAGTTATCTATAAACTCACCTCCTTTTCATATTTATATTATTAGGATTTAGGATTCCACAAACCCTAACCCTCAATATATATATTTTCATCTCATGAGAAATAGATGGATACAAACCCATCTTATTATCGTTCTACTGTCTTCCTTTATTTTATTATGTCTGAAGTCCAGATTCCCAAGAACCTCACTATCAATACTCTTTTGACTTTCTAAGTCATAGATATGGGATAAGACCTTCAGATTCATTCATAAGCTAGACAAAATAGCTATATCTATTGCATAAATATACTATAAAGCTCAAAAATACATGCTCAAGCTTTTATCTTTTATTACCCCCCAAAACATCGATAAAACCATTTCTTTTTAATGCTAGGTTATCTCTGACTTGAGAACCAATCTTCAAATCAGTTAACCTAACTTCTATTTAGTATTCATGTATTTAACTCAAGACTTCAATCCCTATGTATCAGATTTACCACACCATTCGAAACTAATTCAAAAGTGATAATCTCAGTCTCCTATACTCGCCGTATCAAAATTATTCCATTGATTTATCAGTGAAATAATTATGTCAAGCTCTCCAAGCTAGGCTTAGATACCAACTATAACATCCCCTATTTCAATTAGGGGATATCCAGCTTGAAACCCTAATTAAGCCCCGGTAAACCAGATCGAACCTAATTAGAGCCAACAACCTTGTATCTATTCCTAATAACAACCTGTATATCTTAATATCGAATAAAGTAATTAAAATAAAATGCAGCAGAAAATTTAAAACCTTTTTGATAAATAAAAGATATACAAAATTGGTATACAACCTAGGTATTAAACTTGTATCCCACCTTTATTATTACAAAATAATATTCAATACAATATTTATATAACAGGGAAACTCACTACATGAATAGAAGACGTTAAACTACTACGCTTCTCCAATTCTGAGTTTCAGTGCATGCCCATTTCCTGGAAATGTTAAGATAGGTGAGCTCCTACATGCTCAGTAAGTGACTTACATACCAACCATCAGTTATCAATTGCTATCAATAAATAATATATAAGAACGTGAATCCAATGCATATTTAGGGAATCATTTGAATTAATATAATCAATATATAAACAGATACAAGTTCATTGGTTCATTGCAATATACCCATGATTCGCATTTTCAATTTCAACATTTCAATAGATTTTCCCTCTCACATCATTAGGAATCAGTCACTGGGCATCTGATTAATTCCCATTGATGTGCCGCCAACTCCAATAAATAGAGTCGCACTCCCATATTATCACTAAACCAATCACTAACTATTTGATTGGTTTATGACTGATGTACCGCCAACTCAATAGGAAAACATTGATCAGGATATTCTCAGCTCATTGGGGGTGCATTGATGCAAAACTGCCCTAACACAGTTCCAAACCCCAACCCGATTCGTCCTGCCTAACCACTTCCTGAATTTCATTTTCATTTAAAACACCTTTGTAAAACTAAAGCCAAATAACAATACATTGCCACATTCCCAGTCTAGAATACTACGTGCTCTAATAATACTATTTTACTTATCGATAACATAATCTTTGATACCAACTGGGAAGTTAGTATCACAATTTTAAGTCAACTCTATGCTTTGTCCCTAAGGTTCTAAAGCCTATGCTCTAATACCAACTATGACGACCCCTCTCTTAATCTAGGACACCGCCCGGCCTAATCGCGTAATTAAGCCCTAATCATGACATTGTGGGATCCAATTACGTCTTAGTCAGCCTTTACTACCTATATTCTCATGAATCGTGTCAGGATAAGTAATTCACTAGTTCTATTATTTACAAGTTTTACAATTTAATAAATTAGCAAAAGTTTGATTTTAATCTAGCAGAAGTTTTTAATATGTTAGCAGAAGCAAATTTTTATAAGCCTAAGTGTGGAATCCAGGAGTAACGATCACAATATATATATATATATGCAAGTAAACGGCGAACATATAGACAAAGTGAAAGTCAAAAGGCAGGTAGTCTAACACTCATCCCAATAACATCCCAAGTAAAAGACATAAGTAAAGCATATACAAAAATACCCTACATGTATGGGCAGCTACGCGCTTAGAGCTCAGAGGTAGTCGTTGATCTTCTTCGTGCCCGGCCTGGTGCTGCTCGACGGACCTACATCCACCATCACAAACTAGACAGTGAGTACAATGATATTTAAGTGATAACTGGGGAATTCTAATACTACATTTCCAATTTAGACAAAAGGTATTTAAAAACATAAAGTAGTAGAAGAACGCTGAATAAATAATGCAAGTAAATACCACAATTAATAGAAATACTTAGACTGACACGGGCTAAGTCGAGATGATCTACGTCCGATCAGCGGGGAGAACTATCACCTAGCCTTTACCACTACTATATGGAGTTGTGCTCAACATATAACAATAATTTTTTTTTCTAATAACCTCAAGTGGCGGAGCTGTGCTCTACGCATATAAATCATCTAATACTTGTCGATAACCCTGTGGCCTATACCACGTGTGCTGCCCAAGTGTAGTGGCGAGTACTGGAGACCCCGAGAGACCGAAGCCCCTGTGAATCTGTGCATCTCGTGTGCAATGGATACTAGATTATACCCTACTTTAAATTTCAAGAATTAATATCCTACAATGCTATGATTTCAACACAAGTTAGGCTACAAAGCCTAAGGGAATAGAATACAAGTCCAAACATAACAGATAACCCTGTAGCATGCATTTTCTAAGAAATCATAATTCCTTTTCATAACCAATCATCAAGCATTCAGGAAATAGAGTCAATGATAACAATGCAAGACATCATGCTATATCAACATTCATAATGAACAGAAACAAGGGAAGCATGATGTGGGAATTAAATCAGCAAGTCTGCAATTAGACTGAAAATGGCAAATGACATGAATGAAATAAAGTAAAGAGTTCCCACAGTTTCACTTACTAGTCAAAGGACAGTCCAAGCTATATGACCTCGCGCACTCAGATACTCGTGTTTCCCAGATTCTCGGTACATTCTCCTAAGTCCTAGTATGTTCAGTTAATATTTAGGGTCGGTGTGTGTCGATTGTATGTGTCGTATACCCAGTTGGGTAGTTAAATCCTTGAAAATTTTATTTAAAAAATGTGGTTGTGGACAGTGCCCAGCGCGCTGACCATGTGCTCAACGCTTTACTATTCCTGGGTGAACAATGTAGCACCCAGCGCACTACTATTCTTGGGGGTGAACAATGATTCATCTCCTCCAGAACAGGCAGTGCGCTAGGTACTGTGCCTAACACGCTGGACAGTGCAAAACCTAGAATTTTTAGAGGGAAATTCTGGTTTTCTGGGCGTTCTGGGTGCCACCAACTCAGTCAAACAACATGCATGATCATAATATATAAGATTAGACTTGAAAACTACCCAGAAATACAAGAGAACCTTGGTTAAACCGGATCGATTCATGCATTGACTCTTTACAAAGTTTTCACACAAAAACCCAAATTTCTTCAAAAATCTGAATCAAAACCATAAATAACAATTGAAACAAACATAGTATGGAAGAAAAACACTTTATAAACTAAAATCCCAGTTCAAATCCGACTTAAATACAAAAACTCCATTTTTACCCATTTTGATGGAAAAAGTGTGTTAGGTGTGATTACCTCAGGTTGGATCTTTGTTTTCTCCTTGATTTTCAGCTCAAATTCACCAGATTCACCCCTCCTAATCTCTCTCTCTCTGTCCAGAAACTAGTTTGCATGAAATGTGTTTGGGGATTTTGTGAGAAACCCACTAATCTATGGGTGTCTATATGGTTTGTCATAATCTTGTGTGCACTATTTATCTTGAGGTAAATTCAATGGTCACTAACTAAACAGTCCAACTTCTCATGTAACACAACAAGAGTGACTCTCAACATGGGAGTGTGCGGCAGCACAGATTCTGAGGTCTGTCTTAAGGTTAATTTAATTCAATACAAACTATAGGACATTTAAAATGTGATTTACTAATAATAAAAACCATAGGATAAAATCTAATATGCATTAATTTAATTACCAAGGTTGTGTATTAATTTATTCTAAATTGTATTTAACTAAGTTTAGACTTACCACATGTCTCGCTACCTAGTACCTCGGCTTACACGCAACTCGATGCGTGTCCCCGTTCGCGTCTGGATGTCGATAGCTGCTAGTACTGACTTAGTCTACACACATACATAACACTACGCATACACCAGTACAAATATAAAATTTACTTCGGCCACGTGCCTCAGTCAGTGCACGCATCTCATGTGGGCCCCACGTCACGGTTCGGTGATCCTAATTAAGCAAGTTAATCAAGATTATAAAATTGGGCCGTGAAAATTACAATCCAAGCAAACACAATACAATATGCAAATCCACGCACACGCTAGTCATATCTAATTGGGCTTAACCATAAGCCTAACTCAGGTTAATTAGGATTCGGATTATCACTAATCAAGTGCTTAAGGTAATGGGTCGTTACATACTCTTTTTCAAAATTAGGAGTTACTTAACTGCAAATTAGTGATGCACTAATTAGATCACTAATGGTCATAGACAGATAATTAAACTGTCCACTTGGATAGTGCTCTAAAATTTAAATTAGAAAAGGTCAATAACTGTTGAGACAGTTACAAATATCCTCTATAAATGAAGAGTCCACTAACATAGATTATTCATTGATTTTTCAAAGTAAAAACATGTGTTTTGGTGTTTTTGAGAGAGCATCCATTACTACAGTTTTAAGGTTCTTTGATTGGTACATAATCAAAGTTCATTCCAGTTGTATCTCGGGGACAGAGCTCCTAGTAGAATTCAACACTGGATTGGAAGGAAATATTTTGTCTTAGGATATTGCAATTCTCAAGCCTCTGGTATATTTATTTGCGTAGTTTACTTTTCAATTAATTATGTATAGATCAACACGCTAAGTTCTCTCTTATCAATTATTATATTGTATGCCATGTCCTGATTTGTGAAAATTTAGATTGCTTGCTCTAACAGTTTATGAATATGGTAAAATAAACCAGCCCACCATTATGCTCATCAAGTACATACCTAGCTAGCTAGTACCTTACAAATTGACTGTAGGGGCTGGATATTAATTAGTCAAGCAACCCATTTATCTTTAGAAAAATGTTAGAATGACAGGGAGTAAGTCACACCCCAACTACAAGAGCCCTCCATGTGACCTCGACTCACGTGTTATGCATCGAGATTTGTGTGTGCTCGCAACCCTAGGTGGACATCAGTGATTCTTGTGGGTCAATGTGTGTTAGAGTATGACTTTCTATTGTCATTGTAGCACTTCTCTTGTCTTTTTAGATAAGACTATACCGCATGGGAACCTGTTTTATGTGCATGGACGGACTAGTAAACGTACGTAGTAGTTGCACGTGGTCTGCTGATGAATTCAGATAATTTTGAACCAATTACTACTTGATCGGGCGTATACCATCCATGCATGCATTAATATGCTCACGGACTTCACCATCAAAAGGGGAAAAAATAAGTGTCCACTTGCTTCATTGAACTATTTTTAGCTATTTATATATAGTTGTACTTTACGTATGTGTATATTTATATAGATAGTGATTGGGTGACATGAATATTTTGATCTCTATATATTTGCATGATGATCTTCTTCAGATGGGCATCAAAATTTGGGTGTGCGCATCTCTGTGTGCGATTTAAGGCACTTCAACAACTGCATATAAGTGCGTGATGAACGGGAAGTGTCACCCCGCCAAACTTAAATCTAATGTATAGTATAATTATGTACATGTACAGCTCCTAGCCTCCTATATACATTGATAAAGATAAGGAGTATAAACATGCATTTCTCGTGACGTGAAGCTTGAGATCGATAATGAGATCCATGACCTATTTAGCTTAATTTAATTTCTAGCTCGATCAAAATCCATGACCTATATGGGTTTTCTATGTGGAACGCATTCTAGCTATAGGGACATATGTCCAATTAAAAATGAAAAATAAGGCAATAAAGAGTCGTGACCTCATGAATTAATCGTGATCAAACAATACTACCTCATAATAGTTTACTTAGTCGGTCAAAAAGCAACCTTCAATCTTGAATGGCAAGGAGAAGGAATACTTCTACTACTTAGTCTACCGATCTACTTTGTATAATTATTATTATTTTTACGAGAGATTGCATTGTTGCAATCCATTTCAATTACATGGATACAACCACTAGCTAGGAATACCGCGATCCACAATACACGACACTCCTTGACGAAATAATCATATATTACAAATAAAATGGATATATAGCCATCATATTGGTCGCCCCAGTGTTTCGAACTGGTGCACTGATAAAGTCAATTAATGAAATGTGCACATACATTTCCCAAAGGTCTATGCGATCCAATATCTTATGCCATATATCTCCAAATATGTTGGCTTATCCTAAGTCATGGGCTTATGTTGAAGATGTGTGGACTAAATTAGTCCCTATTCGATTAAAGAATATTTCATAAAGAAGTATAAAATTGATTGTCTTCTTGTACCGAGACCTTTTAAGTTAAAATCCCAAACCAATGGTTAAGTTGGAAATAATATCGGTACTATAGTGAAGATTCACAAGCCTGCAAAGTAATACCGCAAGCAGGTCGCTTGCAGATGTTGTGTTGCGTCAACCACAACCCGGAGATATGGAACACGAATCTTCGTGAGAAGTGCTGCAGACTTATCGCTTGACTTCCTGACGGCAGCCTGCAAGAAAGATCCTGAAGGTGGGGTGGCCTGGGAGAAATACTCCGATGCGTAATTCGGAACAAAGAATAGAAAAACGTTAGAGTTCGTAAACTGTAATTAGTGCGCATACCTTTGGAAGACTACCCTTTCTAATATATAGTTGTGGTGTTTCCAATATTGATTATTTCTTAAACCGTCGTATTGCCTTCTGAGTCTCATTCTCTTAATTAGGCAAGCTTCCTCAATTTCCCTTTTGACCAGGAAAGTTCCCACAAATCTTTTCCTAATTAGTGGGATCTCATAAATTTGGAGATCTCGCCCCTGAATATAACTTTCTTCATGTTTAAGGAAAGTTTTTTAGATCTTATTCCTGAGGAGTTTCCTTAATGGGACTGGGTGTATATTCCAAAGTCTCTTCAAACCGTATAAAATACGCATCTCAAGGTGTAGGATATTCTACTATATTAAAGGGTGGTCAAACTTCAGTTTGGTGGTGGAAACCACCAAACCGTGACCAAACCGAGGGTTCACAGTTTGACCAATTTACAAACCACCACCAAACCGCGTACCCTCTAAACCGAGACCAAACCGATCGCGGTTTGCACGATTTGGTCGGTTTGGTCACAGTTTTCCTGTAACATTTAAAAAAAAATTGCATATATTCCATACATGTCCATCAACAAAACATACAATAAAATACATGTTCATACACAATCATCCACCAAAAATACATTGAAACACACCAAAGTAATGAATCCAAGTTCATTTCAAAAGTTAAAACAACAAATGCAAATAGATTCAACATGAAAAACCTTCAACTCCATTCTTCCAAGTTTCAATTTCATTCTTTGTTCCTACAATAAAACAATAATTGGAAATATAAAGTTAGGAACAATATAAGAGTTTAATAAGAACTAAAAGTTCCAATAAGATTTACTTACCAAGTCAATGACTCAATGCATTTTGCTAATCATCTAGAACAAGTTTCAAAATGCCTAAGCAATGTTTCAAAATGTAGTAGGATTAGATGATAGTAAAAGAATAAATAAAAGTAACCAAAGTTTGGTTAACCGCGGTTTTTTCGAAATGAAAACCACCATCAAACCGTGATTCCGCGGTTTTCAAGTTTTCTAAACCACCCCTAAACCGCGAATTAAAAATACCAGACTAGACCATCACAGATTGGGTGGTTTAGGCGATTTTGCAGAGACGGTGCACACCCTTACTATATCAGGCATTAAGGGTGCAAAAAATAAAAAGATGTTACCGGGCATTCGCGCATAATCAAAAGTAACAACAATGGTAGCAACGACAACATCGGTAGCAACGACAACATCAGTGGCAGCCTCAACATGAACAGGGGGTGGTAGTCGCTTTGAAGTCCATCAAATTTTTTTTCCTTGAGATTGTTAGAGAAATGAACTTAATTCAACTTGCTTGAGGCGCATATTCACTGTCCTCAAGGATATTTCGTCGTAATTGACGTACCCCCTAGGATTCAACAAGCCTTCCATAATTCAACGAGAGCAGGAACAACAAAATCAACACAAATAGAAAAATTCCAGTAAAACAGAAAATAGTGAACAAAAAAAGAAAGTTGTATTCAGGGGCGAGATCTCCAGATTTATGAGAGCTCACTAATTAGGGAAAGATTAGTGAAAACTTTCCTAGTTAAAAGGGGTAAGATCTCTAGATTTATGAGATCCAACTAATTAGGGAAAAATTTGTGGGAATTTTCCTAGTCGATGAGATCTCCAAATTTATGAGATCCCGTTAATTAGAGAAAGATTTGTGGGAACTTTCTTGGTTAAAAGGGATATTGAGGAAGTTTGCCTAATTAAGAGCATAAGACTCAAAAGGCAATATGACGGTTTAGGAAATAATCAATATTGGAAACACCATAACTATATATTAGAAATGGTAGTTCTCCAAAGGTACACACACTGATTACAATTTAAAAACCCTAAAGCCATTCTATTATCTGTTCTGACTTAGGAATCGAATTAGTATTTCTCCCGGAGCCCCCACCTCTGGGATCTTTCTTGTAGGCCACCGTTGGGAAGTCAAACGATATGTCCACAACCCTCCTCGCAGAGATCCGTGTTCCATATCTCAGGGCAACAATATCAAATAAAGTCGATCGAGAAAAAACCCCTTGGATCATGTGAATTTTGATCCAAGGTGAAGTAGTGTTGAAGATAGTGTGGATCAAAATTAGTCCCACATCGATTAAAAAATATTTCATAATAACGAAGCATATAATTGATTAATGAGCGAGAAATTTTATAGCTTAAATATCAAGGCTAAGTATATAGGGGTCAAATTTATCGATTCTTCCATTGGTCAAAACATTAATATTGTACATATCCTTCTCATCTTTAAATTTTAGGTTAATCTCCGATTCCATGTCATGCATTGCACGGCCAGTGGAGCAATTTGCATGCACATTTAATGCAAAAGAAGAAAGAAGCACACCATTTGCTTTCATAATTTGCTTTCCACGTTTAGGCGCAGTTATCTAACTATAAAAGCAAAATATTGAGTGTTGCATGTGTGGTACTGTTATCTATAACTTTTACAAACACTACATATAGTACTCTCATCATCAATTTCTAAAGCAGAAGAACTTGAAGCTTGGAATTGCATCAATGGTAATAATTCTTTTGTTTATTTAATAATTATAATCATGCCAATGCTTAATTAGGCATTCAGTAATAGTACACAAAAATATATATAACTAATTGATTAATTTGTTGCATGATTTAAGTTCCTCATTTTTATCCTGATTTTATAAACTAATAATCTTTTGGGACAGAATGATCAAGGACTTCGGAGAGCTCAGTCCGATGCAACAACAATCGGCGATATCCTCGACAGAAAATTAATTTATGCGAAAACAATCGAGAGGGTTGAATGTAGATGTTGTGGGCACACTGAGGACTGCACCCCAGATTACATCAATGATGTAAAGGACTCACACTGTGGGAACTGGGTGTGTGGGCTTTGCTCTGAAGCAGTAAAGGACAAGCTGCTGAGATCACCAGCAGGATCAGTAACACTAGAAGAAGTTGTGAACTCTCACACGGATTTCTGCCAGACTACAAGACTGAATCCCAAGCTCTCTCTTGCATGGGCAATGAAGGACATAGCTCAGAGAAGTTCACAACAGAGAGCCTCATTAATGGTGAAGTCTTCATCCATTGTTCCAAAAATTGCTAGGACTAGTAGTTGCTTTCCCTGCATTCATCAGGAATAGAGATCCTCTAAGCATATATAAATTGTACTGCGCTAGCTGGTTGTGCTTTAATTTGTGTATATATATATGGTTGTTGTTATGTACATTGTATATGCGAGAATAAATGAGCTAGGGCAATCATATATATATATATATATGGGTTCTTCTACAATGGAGCCCAAATATATACTCATATCATGAGAACCTTTCATAATGTGTTATGCATTAAATGCTTTGTATATTTATGGTGTCTTGATTAATGTATTGGATTAAAATCAAATGGTTGTAAATAGTGTACCCATGACATGAGTATATATTTGGTTCTCATGGTAGTAGTACCCTATATATATATCAACTACATATAATTAATCCATATTTTGTTTTGATAAGAAACAAACAATTATCCCTTCTTGGGGTTTGAATCCATAACCTCTCTCAAACCCTATATATAGGGAAATTCTACAATGGAGCCCAAATATAATACTTATGCCATGAGAACCCCTCAAAATATGTTGTGCATTAATGACGCAACGTAAACGCTCAAACAAGGAAGAATCCTTAAGGTTTTGAAGAAAAACCGAAATTGAAATATAAATTGATAATAATTTATAATAGTTGATAATGATTACAACCCTAATCATGGCTTTATATCGCCCATTCGAAACTCTAATCCTTCTACGACTCTAAACTTAATCCTTCTACGACTCTAAACGTAATCCTTATATGACTCAAAATGCCTAATCCTTCTAAGACTCTAAAAACAACTTAAATAAAGTAAATTACAAAAATACCCTAACTGAACAAGAAAATAGAAAGTTCTCGATAGAGCCCTAAACGAAGGAATTTGAATCTACGAAACCCAATCTCGGAGACCAAAGCTCCAGGGATAGCTGTAGAGCATGAAACATCATTTCCGAAAAGGTATTATAATAATCAATCGAATTCCTAGATCAAAAGTTATGGTCCCACAAAGCATCTACAACTGCCACGACATCATTCTCTCCCACCTGAGAAAAAACTCGACCTCGAGTTTTCTGGATACAAAGGCTCATCATTTGGATAGAATGGAAAAACATCCGCCACATTAAATGTTTTGGATATTCCCTAATATGCCCTTTCTGCAGCAACTCCTGCATTTTGTCATGCAAGACCTCACTCTCCTTTGGACTTATTATGTAATGTGGAAGTTTGACAAACTAGCGCAAGGAATCAGGTCAATGTGGTGCTGAATATCGCGCATAGGAGGTAATCCGTTAAACAACTTGTTTGGTATAATTTCAGAAAATTCCTCTAGCAATGGATTGACCTGCCTTGGAATCTCAAAAACTAACTCCTTCTCGTTCCCTACAAGGATCTGTCTCAGCATCAACGCATGCACCACCTGTGACTCTTTAATGGCTTCGTCCATCTCATGCTCAGTTTGTGTCATTACAAGGAAAGACCGTTCCTCCACTTTAGAAGTCTTAGAACGGTTACTTGCCTTTGAAGGAAGCAAGTTAAACGTCACTCCCTCCTTCTCCAATTTATACACATTGTCTCTCCCAGCGTGTTGTGCATTAACATCAAACTATCAAGGTCGTCCAAACAGCAGATGGCAGGCATCCATATCTACCACGTCACAATACACCTCATCCTTGTAAGTACCAATGGAAAAAGGTACCCTGCAGAGCTCAGTCACTTGCACCTCCTCAGTTGCCTTTATCCAACCTATAGAGTACGGACTGGGATGCTTCTCCATCTTCAGTTTCAGTGCCTCGGCTGTACATCTACCAATGATCTCACAGCTCCCACTATCTATGATAAGTTCAAACACCTGGCCATTAAGAATGCATCTCGTCCGAAACAGTCCGGGCCACTAACTACCATCTTCTAATTTAGGAGTTAACATCAGCCTCCCTACCACACAATTTTGTCCGTCTCCCTCATCATAATCATCATCCCCTCCATCAAGACCATAATAAACTTCCTCTTCGTCACTTTATTCAATTACATTAACCTGCTTTTTATTAGGACATTCATTCGATCTGTGACCAAAGTGCCCACAACGATAACACTTGACCATAATAGGCTTAGCATAAGGATTTGTGGTTGCCTTTTGTCCCTCTTTCTATTCAACAGGTTTCTTTCCAGGTCCCTTATCTTCCTTCCGTTCAGTACCTTGATTCCAGCCATGGGTGGACTTACTCCGCTCTACAAAACTCCTTGAAGTTTCCTCTTCGCTATTATTCCTCTGGTAATTATCACTACCATAGGTTCGCCGATTGCCCTCATATCGATTTCCACCTCTGTCCTGCATCATTTATTCAGTCTTAATGGCTAAATTTTTTGCCTCGGTGACATTTCTTATAACCTACATTCCAATTTTCTCGCAAACTTGCAGTTTCAATCCATCCAAGTATCATATAACCTGATGAACCTCATTCTCCCTCAAATCATTCCTTTCAGCCAGTCGCATAAAATCTGTTGTATATTCATGAACAGATCTCGACCCTCCTGACATCGCTGGTATTGCTTTGAAACAAGATTTGCTCATAATCTAGAGGCAGAAAATCTTGCAGGAGCAACTGCTTCATTCTGTACCACGTCCGAACAAGCTGTTTACCTTCCTTGTAATGCCTACTCTGCAGCCTCTCCCATCAGGCAAATGCTCCACTCTTCAATCGACATGCCACCAATTTCACCCTTTTCTCTTGAGGAATATCCATATACTCAAAAAAATGGTTTACTTCGGCAATCCAATAAACAAAGTCCTTAATGTTCAGATTACTAGAATAACTAGGAATATCCACTTTTAACCTGAAGTCGCCTCCTTCATAATAATCACGATTAGGATGATTATTATTGTTATTATATTTGTTGCCTCGATCTCTCCTAACAGGTCTGCCCTTATCCTCGGCCAGAAGCATATCCTCCTCCTCGTCACTGGAGTCACCACCAGCAACCCGACCTCTAAAATTCGCAGCCACTCGTGCAATAAGAGCATCACTTCGAGCACACTGATATCTTGGACGCACTACAAAAAAACAGCAAATCAGAAACGGAAATTTTCGTCTCTGATTTGCAAAAAATCCGTCTCTAATTGCAATCAGAAACGGAACAGAGACGGAATCAATTCTGTCTCTAAAAACGTCGTCGTGATTCGATCAGAAACGGAAAATTGATTCCGTTTCTGATTAGCGACAGAATAAAGACGGAATAATTCCGTTTCTGATTAGAGACAGATTTAGCGACAGAAATTAGAAACGGAACAGAGACGGAACAGAAATGGAATTTCTCCGAAAATGGTGCGTTTGTAATTGCAATCCGTCTCTGATTCCGTTGCTAATCACAAACGGAATCAGAGACGGAATCATCAGAGACGGAATTATCCGTCTCTGATTCCGTCTCTGATTTAGAGACGGAATTCTTATATCCGTCTCTGATTCTGTGTTTGATTTATGCATATATTCTGGAAAATTAGAGACGGAATAGCAACGGAATGTTTGAATTCCGTCTCTAATCCGTCTCTAATTTTCCTGTTCATTTTATTTTCAAACATAAACATAATCCAATTGGTTTTCCAACGTATAACTTGAAATTACAACCATGGGATCTACTCCATCGCCTGCACCCCCTCCAACAACTTTTTGGGGGGTGCTAACATCCTACAAAAAAACCAAATTTGACATTCATACATCGACAATATATATCAACAAATATTCAAAAGAGAAAAAAAATGTAAAAATCAAAATTTGAAAAAGATTTATATATCCACGAAAATTGTCTTGTAT
The DNA here is from genome assembly GCA_039657345.1 of Stephania japonica. Lineage (NCBI taxonomy): Eukaryota > Viridiplantae > Streptophyta > Magnoliopsida > Ranunculales > Menispermaceae > Stephania > Stephania japonica. The sequence goes on from CM077559.1 coordinate 44,792,871, forward strand.
TACAAAAGCTCAAAAGTTGTAAGTATTCACAAAAACCACCAATCCTATTGTTCAACAACCACAAAAAAAAAAAAAAACTTACAATCCTATAAATATGCACATAATAACTATAACGCAGCTTTGAAGCACTTATGATTCTCCATCTCGAGGACAACAACCAAGTGATAATGCATATTCACGGGGTCCCTTTCGAGCGATCTGAACCACGAGAGAGCTAAATAGCGCCTAGGAACAGATCCGCTCCAACGTCTGGTAAAAGCAATACACCACACACACATCAAGAGCTTTCAAGGAAGTAAAAATATATAGGAAAAGAGAGGAGAGGCTGGAAAGTATATGTAATGTTGATTAGTTGCACACTGAAATCGACTATACAAAAATAATGACTTGCCATATCTAATGTTGCAATAGAGGCATTACACATGATCAATACCCCATATAAGTAGTAAGCAATAATTGGCAGGCATTGCAAGAACAAATATGAAAAATGTTAGGATTACTACCATAAATATAATGAATATAATGTAAGAACAGGCACACTTAAAACTGAAAAAGTAATGTTGAGGTCATGTCTAAAGGTGTGATTGTGTGAACTTGATTAATTTGAACTAATAACCAAATTGAAACATCTAATAGGTTCTGCTGTTAAAAAAGTGTTATCCAATTAAGAGTTAAGATCATATTATCTCGAAGCATCTAACGTGTATCAACTATCACCTGCATGGTGTCGAAATTTTCTTGCTCTTGAAAGCTACATTGCAGTTATTCATTAGTTTTTCTTGAGAAAGACGAAGAAATTTGGAACATAGCGGCTTTATGTAAATGGAATAATAAATTATTTGACTTACATTCATTGCATGCTTTCTTATCATAGTAGTTAGTGAGATCATGAGTGTGACATTTAAACTACAATAATTGATTAATTGCAGCATTTGACTGGCTATTGAGCTCTAGGACTTCAATGGCACAATAGTCACTTCTTGTTCCAGAATTATGGTACAAGAATTTTCTTCATTTGTGTCAAAGGGCTTCGTTCGAAATAATTATTCATACTTCTTGTTGAATAAGTTTCACAAGGTTCAAACTCAAATGATATTGCGGTTTGAGATGGATGTCTTAAAAATGAACTTCAAACCGAATGAAAGGGAAGAAGATTTACAAGGCAGATTTTGGCAATTTGGAAGATAATCATATGTCCCTCAGTAGCACAAATGCGAGAATCAAGAAGAGCAAAAACATGTTATTTCTTTCAATTTAGACCATCCTCCCATTTCGATTAGAACAAAAGAAAAAACATATCATACTTGAATTTGCTGAAAAAATGGTATAGAATAAGATATTCACAAGTATATGATACAAAACAAAAAGTAAAACTAATATAAAAATGATGATATTGATTTAGATAACATAGAGAAGTAAAAGCATTATTGTTATAAACATGTTGGAACTGATTGAACAACATGTTTGAGAAGCACCAATTGATTGAACAACATGTTTGAACTGATTGAACAACATGTTTGAGAAGCACCAATTGATTGAATGGTTAAGAATGCATCAATTGCATTTTTTTTAAATGACTAAATGAATCCATAATACTTTATATCATGAATAGAATCATAAAGAAATTTATTTAATTTTATTTAAGTCTAAAATAGAAATCAAAATCCATCACAGGGAACAATATCAATTTAATAGAATCATAAATAAATAACTTTATTTTTATTAAAGCTATTCCTTCTTACACTCATATATTTATCTTTTTTTATCTTAAAACACATGTTGGGCATTGTTCTTTAATTGCAAAGAAAAGCAAGCAAGTGGTTCCTTATAAGTCTTTTTTTATTTTTATTAAAGCCTTGGCCCATAAACCGCTTTTAAGAAAAACAACATGGCCCTTTTCTTTATCTGTTTCTTTAAAGACAAGCTTGATGGGCTCTAAAACATACAAGCAAACAATATAGATTTATGCGGATTGAGGACGATCCATTGGCCTACAGTTTATCTTCTCTTATTAAAAGAATGAAAACCCTCACAAAAAAAGATAGACTAGCCCAAATACATCTCTCGAGAAAACTCGAAAATTTTAAATACGAAAAGATCCAAATGAAGCATGAATGCCAATGTTCCTCAACCTAAATCTAAGTTTAAAGACTATAAAGGTTCCTTCCAATTCATGGCCCATGCCATTTGCAACATATCTCCGTAAGAGTCTTCTTTATTTACCTTGTACTAAACGAAACTATCTAGAATCAAATTTGAGAAATTCTTAGAAATTATTTCTCCCAATATATATAGCTTTAAAAATCATAACTTTTAGTCACAAATCATCTAACAAATAAGCCCAATTGGATAAGTATTTATGAAGTTATGCCCTTTCAAAGTACAAAGCATTTTTCATGCATATAATTGGTTATACTAGCAAGTTTGGCTTAATTCCTTTGAAACCAAAGTTATGTGATATGTACATGATTCATCTTCAACCTTATAACATCATGGAATCATGAAGAAAACAGTAATACAAAATATCTTGACACAACTTAGTCATGCGTGAAGGCATTTTTTATTGAAATTGAAGCAAAAGATGAGTAGAAGAGGTTACCTATGGCTTGATTCTTTGTAGTTTGATCCTTCAAAGCTTAACTCCTTTGATTACCCAAAAATTTCAGCTCACATTTGCTCTCTTTGTTCCTAAAAATGCTGAATTTTTCTCCTCTTTATTTGCATGAAAGCAAACACCTCATAATTGTCTTGTGCTACTTGTATCTCTTCAATGACACATTGCACCTCAAAATGGACAAGTATTGCCTACTAGATTACACAGTGCCTCACACATCTCGAGGCATGCTCTATGTCTTGTTAACTTGGATTACACTATTAACATAGTAATATTAATTTAATTCATGAATATGACTTATGAGTTTTATTTTGATTCAATAGGATGCATTACATAACCCATGATAGATTATGGAATATCAATCTAAATATGCACAAAAAGAAATGTCAATCATAAAGTTATGCGAAGAATTTACACAAGCAACAAGTAAAATACCTATGTATCACCAAGTGCTCATCTCTCGAAGCCACGCTTACGTCTCACGCTCAACATTGTCCCCTTGTTGTGGTGGATCGACCGGATCTATTTGCGACAGTATTCTTTGGTCATGAGGTGGCGGTGCTTGGTGGTGGTGGTGGTTGTTGCTTGAGATAGGCTGCTCCGTCCATGTTCATCCCGAGATCTTTGCTTGCATGAACTCCATAACCTTTCGTAGTTGCTCTGCAACGACATTGAACTCTGCACGCGGCACCATATCCGGCATCTCGGACGTGCTAGCACCAGGATCTGCATATCTCCTCTTCTTTCTCCCTAAAGACCCGAGACCGTAGACACGTCCTTTGGGACACTCACCCGCCACATTGAGGTACACCGCCTCATCATCCACCGATTGGTCCGGTGTAGCCTGGGTGAGCTCCGACATCTCCTCTGGGAGCCTATCCCGCGAGATATCAACAACAAACAAAATACATGATATGGTTTAAAGTAAACTTAATACTATTTTACATTTCATTTCTATACTTACATAGAACCGCTCGATCTAGTATCGATGAATGTCATCTGTCGTGATTTACGGTGTGGAGATGCAAATACAATTCATTCACCGTCGGTGGCGTCTCGGATGAATCATTCTGCGTACAGGACCAAGCATAGTGAACAAGTGTATAAATGTAAAAAATAACCAAGAGGTTAAAAAAAACTTACCAATCTTTCTTGGGTAGTCACAAAAGACACGGAACCACCACTGTGCTTCGAGGGTCCAGTCCCAGGGCCTTCGACCTCAGTGTTCCTATTCGCCGTCGCTTGACTAGACCTGGCAAGGAAGTCCTCGCTCTCCCAGTACTCCAAGTATCTCCTCCATGCCTCATCTATAACATACACTGGTTGCACACGTTTCTTCTTTAACTTGTGCATCAATGCGGTGTACCTTATGCCTGCAAGCTTGTCGTACGCCGCTCGAATGAGATCCTCGGGAATCGTGTCATCCCATCTAAAAAATACCTACAAATTGGCGATTGCTATTGTTACGAGACATTGAGGAAATAGTATAAATCATAAGACATTTAGTAGTCGTGTTTACCTTCCAAAGGCGCCGGTATTTGTCTTTATGATGAGGCGGTGCCGACTTCCAACAATACCCTTCAGGGAATCATCCATCTTTTGAAAACTTTTGTCATCCTCCGTGCACAAAAATGCGAAGGATGCAACTCCTGTGTTTCATGAACATGCATAACATCTTAACTACTTCTTCAATAATTTACATCCATATTTAAAACGACATATATGAGTCAAATACAAACTTACGTATCATTGGCAATCGGTCGATAGGGATCTCATGTACGTCGGGGGCTCCATCCCTATCCTCTCGAGGTGCCGCGGAGGGCATGTCACCTCCAACCCCGCTCTTACGTCGTATTGTGGGGATGCTTTGCCGGTGATGCTTGTGTGGGGGTGCGGCCTCGTGGGTAAAGGAGTCCTTGATGTCAACGATGGTGGCCGGAACTGCATATTTGGTATAGTCCTTGATGACGACGATGATGGTACGACGACGCCGACGACGGTATGGAAGGCGAAGGTGACGTTGCGGCTATCTCGTGATTGAGAGAACGAGAAGTCGGAATCGACCCACGACCTCGACCGCCACGACCTCTATGGACCCCTCGTGTGGCCTGACCATGAGGCCCGGTCGGTATTTCGCCTCCGAGGTCGGTCTTTGCACCTCTTCCGCTGGACGATGTCCTCCTAATGGGGAACCTCGACGTGGTGGATGACCACCTCCCGCCATGAAACCTAACAAAATAGCAATAAAATTTCAGAGAAGGAGGGCATACAAAAACTAGAAATTAAGTCTAAATGATTGGAATTAATAACACGGGATCCATGCTGATAAAAGTAACTAAATGATTGGACGTTGACATAACATATACATACATTATTCGCTATCATCCGTTTCAAATTCACTCTCATAATTAGAAGTTGATGATTCTTCTTCTGAATCATCTCCACTATATACTTCTTCACTTAGACCCGCTTCAACAATGAATTGAGTCCCATTCGGATCATCCAGATTGTTGATATCGACGATTGCATCGTCGACTACGCACGTGGTGGCCATCCCATCTTGGAATGCAATCTCTGCTGAGCCCTGGTCATTATCGTCTTTGCTAGTTTCCTCGTCAGGGAATTTTGGTTGACAAGCAACAAGCGCTAGCCATTCTTGTCGGTCGTTCCTCATAGAAGGGTAAGAAAGGTAGTACACTTGAGTGGCTTGCATTGCTAGTACAAATGGCTCGTAGTTGTTATATCGTCGACTTCGATGAACCTCTACCAATTGAAGTGTTGAGTGAGTCCTCACACCATGATTCGGTGTAGGGTCATACCATTCACACTTAAACAAGACCACACGCTTGAGGCCAATATACTCAATCTCCACAACCTCTTGCAGTACTCCATAATAGTTATGGGAAACATCGGCGTAGTTTGAACCCTTCACCAAAACACCGCTGCTCTGCGTCGATCTATTAACGTCATATGTTGCGGAGTGGAACTTATACCCATTAACAAGGTAACCAGGGTAGACAGTACATGATCGACTAGGACCAACAAAGATCAACAAGCGTCTCGTCAACTATAGAATTCCGAGCCTATTCAAAAAAAATTAGAAATGCAATATGACACATTACTTATGGAAGAAATTTATGAATCTATAACGCACAAAAGTAATGACCTTACGTATGTTTGAAACCAAATGGGGAAGTTGTGCTCTAGACTACTATCAACTTCCGACTCCCCCATTGCTTGAGTGATTTCATCGATGAATATCCTAGAAGAAAGGAACATGTAAGTAGGTTGTCTTAGTAAAATATGAACAATGAATGTCTTGCAATATTGAATGAAAGTGACGGATGTCTTGGACGTAAGGAGCGATCTCTGGACAATTAAGCGGTATGTACGAATGAGCGGCATTAAACTCTGCTCTGTTAAGTACCGCTCCTTCGACTTGCCAATGGGTCAACCAGGGATAAGTGAAAATTGAGAAATTGCCGACAAAATGCGGTGTGGGCCCGATACCGCCATCGTCGTTACGTTGCACTTTGTCATGCAATGTAAAGACGTGATCTTCAAAGTAGTAAGAACAAAAGGATGTGACCTCTTCGACCAAATAAGCATTACACATGGAGCCCTCTACCTTCGCTTTGTTCCGCACATTGTTCTTCAAATGTTTAAGGTACCTGTATGAATGTTATAGGAAGTGTTGATTTAAAACTTATTGAATGGGAAAATAATTTCAAGGGCTCAAGATAGTACCTCTCAAATGGATACATCCATCGAAATTGAACGGGACCGACGGACGGGCCTCGTAGGCCAAGTGGATTGGTAGGTGTTCCATAGAGTCGAATAAGCTTGGAGGGAATATTTTCTCCAACTTGCAAATGATTTTTGGTATTTCAGACTCTAAGACCTCCATATCTTTGAGACTGACACATTTCGCAGTTAGGGATCGGAAAAAAAGGCTTAATTCGCTAATTGCAACCCAAACTGGGTTTGGGAGGAGTTCTCTGAATGCAATTGGTATCAACCGTTGCATGAAAATATGACAATCATGGCTCTTCATGCCGAATATTCGCAGTTTCTTTGGATCCACACATCGACCAAGATTCGAAGCGTAACCATCAGGAAAACGCAACTTTTCAACCCACTCGCACAATTTTTGTTTTTTTGATGTATCAAGAGCATAGCATCCAAGGATGTAAGTATTTGTCGCCGAATCAATGTGTAGAGAAGGTCGGTGACAATATTCACAAATATCTTGTCTCGCTTTCGCATTGTCCTTACTCTTGCACAGTACACACATAATAGTGTTGAATATGTTGTCAAAAACATTTTTCTCAATGTGCATGACATCTAAGTTGTGGCGAATCAAGTTTGTCTTCCAATACGGCAAGTCCCGAATATGTTTTTCTTCCTCCATCCCGAATTCTTAGCTATCCGCCCATTCACGAGAATCGCTCCGATTTACGTCACTTTCATCAAGCCTAACGATTCAATTTACGCAAAATTTCTTCACCGAACGCAAAGCGGGCGGATCATCATTTATGACCATTTTGCCTCTAATGAAATTTTTTTGTCTTTCCTTAATGGTGATGACTTCGCCAAGAAACGACGGTGACAATCGAACCACGATGTCTTACCACCATTTCGCAATTGAAATGCATTTGTATCCTCCATACAATATGGACAAGCGTACTTACCATGTGTGCTCCAACCGGACAACATGCTATATGCGAGGAAATCACTAACGAGTCCATAAAAGGGCAACTCGCATGAGAAAATTTGTCTTTGTGGAAACGTCGTATGTAATCACACCATTGTTCCATAAATCTTGCAACTCTTTCACAAGCGGTGAAGGAACACGTCGATTTTACTCGCTTTGGGCTGGTCGGTCCGGGAACGATAACCGTTAAGAACATAAACTCGATTTCATGCACATCGACGGTGGAAGGTTGTAAGGAGTCAAAATCACGGGCCACGAAGAGTACGATTTCCCGAAAGCCCAAATACTTGAAAACCATCGGTGCACAATCCTAAACGAACATTCCGAACCTCGGCGGCGAAGTCTCTATTGACGTCATTAAAATGTCTCCAAGCAATCGAATCATAACGGTGTTGCATAACATCTTCGGCGAGGAATGATCTCCATGCCATCGCATATGTTTTGCCGTTGACTCGAGACGCATACGATCGTTGCAGCAGAGGGCCCAAAGGGAAGTAGTACATTTTTTTGCAAGGGCGGTTTTTGTGTTCCGACCACGACCTCGTTGATGTGCAATGTAGCGTGATTTCCCACAAAATTTACATGACGTCAACTCGAGTCCACTCCCCAATAAATCATACATTGGTCCTCACAACAATCTATTTTCTCAACAGGTGAGACCTAGACCTCGCATTAGTCTTTTAGTGGCATAAAAATTTTCAACCAATGAATTGTCATTTGGCAAACAATCCTTCATGAGTTTAATGATTTCATTATACCCTCGTTCGGATATATGATGTTCGAGACTTGATCGCAAGTAATCTTGCCATTGCGGACAACGTTGTCATGGTTTCGCAACCCGGCCACAATTGTTCCCTACTTGCATCAATCATGTCATATAGTTGGCGTGTTTGGGGGTTTGGTGATTCTTCCACGTGATTCCAATTGAAACTTGGACTGCCCATTGTGTAGCATCTCGCGGTAAGTTGTCGGATCGTATCCTCCCACATCAGCATCACCAATATGGCTATCTATTTGGTAAAAGTTTTGCGGGCCTTCATCCCCGTTCTCACCATGTTCGTACCAACAGTGATATCCCGGAACAAATCCATACCTACATATGTGGTACTCAACCGTTTCGACGTCCAGTGCGGTACAAGTCGACATTTCTTCAAATTGCACGGACATCTAATCTTCCTTTCACTTTGGTATGTAGGACAATGTTGTTTGGCAAATGATATGAATTCTTTAACCTTCGCCGCGAATTCAATTCGAACGTAACCGTTGTCGAGCCGGTTGTACATCCAATCTCGACTTGTAGACGACATTCTATTGAAGTGTTGTGCAATTAAATTAGTTAACTAGTTTCTTCCTTTCACTTTGGTACATGACAACTTGTGTGTCCAACTAAACAATTTATAAATAATACCGATATAAAGAAGCCTTATTCAACATGTTTGACACATGTAATGTGACGACCTTAATTCCAAGATATCACTTATGATATCTGAATAGTTATACACATCAAAATATCATAAAATAGCAAGGGAGACACACTGGTGCCATTGGCCCTACTTTACAAGGTACTAATTGAAATTATCCAACGTTATATCAATTCCACTGGCATTTAAACGATAAGGAGTTTAAAAGGGAACTGCTAAAAAAATCTTAGTGAAGAACTACCATAATGGATCCCAAATTAAACTTCAATCACTACTAAAATGAATCGAAGCATATAAACTAGCATGGGAGGATTGATAATAGTTCAAACCTCACTTACTTCGTTTGCTTAGCATTATTTTGACTTGTAGAGATATCTAGGATCAAAGTTTTTTTCTAAGACTTATTTCCTCAAGTGAAAATACTTAAGTGATTAACTTCTTTACAATAACTACTTCTTAAGTACCTCAGTTGTTGATCTAAAAATAAATAAATAAATGGTTATAACATAAGAGATCTTTATTCCATGCGTAGGTTTTAATACTATTTATCTATTTACTTTTTATGTAATAAACAGGGGTCTTCATATGGGTTTGGGTTATCACTTGTCACAGGGTCAACACTTCAACTTGCTCAATAAGTTTAGATTCACCTAACTTTGTCAACAATCCGTATAATATTTAATAACGAAACGTAGGAGCAATATCAACAAATTAATGCTAACATGATATTATAAAACATATAATCAATATAATGAACCACCCATGTATTACAAAACTATTGACCAAGAAACACAAAAGAACGGACACCCATAGAGAAACATAGTGAGAGGCTTAATTAAACTATTATAAAACTATTGGCCTTGCTAAAGACTTAAGCATGGAAGGCTTAAATAAACTAACAATTAGAAGAGCAAGTAGAGAAGGGAAACAAAAGAGAAGAGAGTTAGAGATAATGTAGAGATTGTATTTCAAGAATTTTTATATTGTGTACAAGAGAATGAACTCCATTTATATGCCCTTGATCATGATGATCATATGTACTTTGAACAAAGATTACAAGCTACAATTGGTGGACAAGGTAAATAGAAGAGTACACAAAGTGGAACAAGTAACAATCACAGATCATTGTAAAAGCAACAATCACATATCATTGTAAAAACAACTTGTGTATAATAAACATGCAAAAAACAACTACATACATGAAACAATAAATTCTCACGCCCGAGTAAAAATCACAGATCATTGTAAGAGCAAACAAAACATGTTACTGCCAATTAACCAAAAAAAATGTTTCGAGAGGAAAGAGGAGAACTCACCAATGAAACACAAATGAGGCCGGACGAATGAGAGCACAATGAGAGAGCGAGAGAGGTCGAAGAGGGGACCGAATGAGAGCACGATGCGAGAGCCGAGAGGAGCGAGAGGTGCGGATCGAAAATGTGCAAGACGTCTCTATGACCGAGAGCGGGCGCGCGCACACAGTGGGAGCGATGGAGTGAGAGGACGACTTGTTGGGGGTTGGGGATTTGGGGAGCGGTGGCGGAGAGACGGAGAGACCGAGAGAGAGACGGAGAGACCGAGAGAGAGAGAGAGAGACCAGAGAGACCAGAGAGACCCGAGAGAGACCAGAGACCGAGAGAGTTGAGAGCAACGGAACAGAGATGAGAGATTTGTTGGGGGTTGGAGATTTGGGGGCGGTGGCCAGAAGAGACGAAGATACCGAGTCTAGAGGAGAGACGAGAGTATAGAGAGAGACGACGAAGAGTTAGGGCTTTCGGTGGTGGGAGTTAGGGCTTTCGGTGGTGGGGAGGACGAGGAGTTAGGGTTTTCTTTCGGTGGTGGGGAGGACGAGGATGGGTATTAGAGGGGGTAAAGGGGAAATCTCGAGATTTGTGCAACAAATCTCGAGATTTGATGAACGGGTAGAACAAAATAAAGTTTTGGTGGGAATGTTCGCGCCATTTTTTAGAGACGGAATTTAATTCCGTCTCTAATTCCGTCTCAATTCCGTCTCAATTCCATCTCAATTCCGTCTCTGAATTTTCCGTCTCAATTCTGTCTCTAATTTTTTTTTTTTAGAAACGGAACTTAATTCCGTTTCTAATTCCGTTTCTGATTTGCTGTTTTTTTGTAGTGACGTTGTTCACCATCACCCTTATGTCTGTTGGCATTCACCCCAAGGGCGTCAAATCTGTTAATCACCGCATCAACGCGCTCGTCTATACGCCAAAAATGTTGATCGAGATTTGTCTCCAAGGTTCTGATTGCCGCCTCTTGAGCCTCCACTTTGGTTTGCAAGGCTTCAACATCCTGAACGATGTTCGGAATGCCACTGCTTCCACCGGACATCTTTAGTACGAACGAAATTCACGCTCTGATACTAATTGACGCAGCGTAAATGCTCAAACAAGAAAGAGTCCTTAAGATTTTGAAGAAAAACCGAAATTGAAATATAAATTGATAATAATTGATAATAGTTGATAATGATTATAGTCCTAATCATGGCTTTATATAGCCCATTAGAAATTCTAATCCTTCTACGACTCTAAACGTAATCCTTCTACGACTCTAAACGTAACCCTTCTATGACTCAAAATGCCTAATCCTTCTAAGACTCTAAAAACGACTTAAATAAAGCAAATTTCAAAAATACCCTAACTGAACAAGAAAATAGAAAGTTCTCGATAGAGCCCCAAACGAAGGAATTTGGATCTGTGAAACCCAATCTCGAAGAATGAAGCTCCAGGGACAATTGTAGAGCACGAAACGCCATTTTTGAAAAGGTATTATAATAATCAATCAGATTCCTGGATCAAAAGTAATGGTCCCACAAAGCGTCTGCAACTGCCACGACATCAATTAAATGCTTTTTGCATTAAATCCCAAACCATACCATTGGGCCACCCAATTGGTTGATTATTTAATTGGTTATATAATTAATCCTTATTGGTGTATGTATATACATATATATAGATATAACCAACCAATTGAGTGGCCAAATGGTATGGTATAAGATTTGAAAGTAAGAGGTCATGGATTTAAACATTGGTGGGTCCAAAAGTTGTTTCTTTCCTTTCAATATTCATATAAAGTGATTCTATTATGGTGATTGGGGAAAATCACCACACATGGTGATTTTTATTTATAACAATTGGATTTAGATCCAATGGTTATGGTATATTCTTGATACTTGCATACATTTAAGTGTCATTAATGAGGCTATCTGTGACGACCCGTCTCTTATTCCAAGGCACCGCTCGGTCTAATCCCGTCATTAAGTCCTAATCTCAATCACGTAGAACTTAACAACGTATTAATCAGCTTTTTTGTCTTATTAACCTCGTTATTCTAGTTCATGATAAGTATTACTCAATTGTCATTATTTGTGATTTTTAGATTTAATTAAAACTTTTTGACGGTTTATCAAATTCAACGGAAGTTTTAACAGTTTAGCGAAAGCATGGCAATAAACAATGTGTTAGTGTGTCAAGTCGGGGAACTAATCGCTCAACCTAATATATAACCCAAAATGTATAGAAAGACATAGGTAAATAAATACATCAAAATATCAAAAACCTATAAAATCTAGAGTAGACGTATGTCGATGGCTCAGAGGTAGTTACCGATCTTCTCCTTGCCTGCCTTATTACTCAACGAATTTGCACCCACCGTCACAAACAAGACGATGAGCACAGTAAAGTAAAAGTAAAACTTGTAGCCATTTGTTCATATTTCCAAGTATAATAGAAAGATATCTAAAAACATATAAATAGAGAAGAAATGCTGAAACATGAATATGCCAAAAGATACCACAGTTAAATAAAGTGATACTGACTCGAGTATTAATTTTGGACAACCCAACCTCATGTAATAGCTTAACTAGCCGTGCATATCAATACTACCCTTATTGGTTGAGGACTACGTCACATCGACCTCATGTAATAGGTCGGTATACATTCACTTTGGTATTACCCTACTTGGTCGCATATTTGACCTCATTAATAGGTCAGTACACCTGCACTTCGGTATTACCCTAGTTGGTCATATATTTGACCTCATGTAATAGGTCAGTACACCTGCACTTCAGTATTACCCTACTTGGTCACATATTTTGTCAAATCAATCTGATGTACTAGGTTAGTGTCACTAGCTAGATGGATGTCGGCTACCCCGAGTCCCATACCCCGTGTGCCGCACACATCTCAAGAAAAATAGAAGAAACTAGGCATAAGGACTTCTTTATCATCATAGAGAAATAACACAAACATGGAATTTCAAAGCAAGGTATATTGCTTACACAAGGCCAAATATTTACGAGTACAAATCCAAACCACTAATAACATGCTATTTAAACCATAAATAGTCAAGGAAAGAAAATATTATGAATATGAGACAATGATAACAATACATCAAAATGCCATGATAAAAGATCTCATAAGCTGAGGTAAGTCACCCAAGTCATGGCATCGAGAATGCAATAGACAATTAGTCCAAATGACTGTAAATCAAAATATATATGTATAGGAATGAAATGAAGAGAAGTGCTAAACAAGTTTACTTATAGTTCACGCAACAATTCCTAATTTAACCGGTCTCCCAATGCCTCAAAACCCGTACCCAGACTCTCGAAACTTATCTCTAGGTTCCTAGTATGATTATATATGTTTTAGAGGGTGTTGAAGTGTTTTAAGGAGGGTTGAGTTAAGTTAAACAAGTTTAAAGTGTGCTAGGGAATTGCAGAATTTTGGCTGCCCAAAAGTTTTAACACATTAGGGACATTTATCTAGCGCGCTATACGCAACATAGCCAAAAATATGCAATAGATTCTTGGGTTTCCCAACTCGGGAATGACCTCCTCCATAGCCCCAGATCCCCGTTCTCCTCCACCAGGGATCCCTAACACACTCCTCAACATCATCAAGGCAGGCACTTCAATTATTCATCATTCAACATCATATTTTCAAGATTTACACATGCATTTCAATAAAAAGCTCAAGAATAACCTAATTTTGGAAATTCAAAACTTCATTAATACTCCACTATTTTCAGAACTTCTTTACAGAAAAATTAGTAGAAAAATGCAAGGATTTCAAATATGAACTTGGTTTTCACAAACACATTGATTTTCTTACTTAGATTTTGAAAAATCAGTTTCATATGAAAAATCCCCTATTTTGGACAAACTTTTGCAAATTCATAAATTGGGGCTTGGGATTCAATTGAGGGGTTCATATTGCTTAAAATCAGTGATGAAAGACTTAGAACCAATTTATAATCAATTGAGGGGTTCATATTGCTTAAAATCAGTGATGAAAGACTTAGAACCAATTTATAAACAAAAACCCCATCATTCGTAACTCAATTTCATGAACATTATGCATTGGAGATAAATCTTTTACCTAAGTTTGGCGTTATTTCCTAGCTCATGAATTCTCACTTTGTGTATGAATTGCTCCTTCAGAACTCCAATTTCCAGCATCTCTAAGTTTCAACCTTGATTTCTTGTTGTTGAGCATGCATGACAATCAAAATTTATAGCTAAGTATAGCTTATATACTAACTTAACCACATAATCTTGGCCATACATTACTTGATTTTTTTTCTCTAGGATGATCATGTGATCCTCATACACTCCTACTCCACTAACTCAAATCAAACTAACACATAATGTGTGCACAAAGTCTTATAGTGATGGGTGTTGCACACATCTCAAGGAATATCAATGTATAGGATTTTTATTTAAACTTTAGGCTTGTAATTTGATTTACATTAAACCATAGGCTACACATATTAATTACTTAGTCTCACTACTATTTAATGTCAAATTTATAGACTACCCATGTGACTCTCTACCCGAGTCCCATACTTGCATGCATCTCGAGGCATTCCTTGCTTGCTCGCCAAATTTGTGAATATCCAAACTAAATAAAATTTCGGGTATAATGTACACACATACAATATACTAGGTATCCATCACACGCAGAACATAATATAACTCGGTCTCGGAGCTGAGTGTTAGAACTGTGCACCCGCTCTTAGGCCACTTCATAAGTTAGTGACCTTTAATTACATATAAATCCACTGTTAGCGATTTGGGCCATTACACTATCAAATTGACAATGTAATATATAGAAGAAAAAGGCACTACAATAGATTAAATCCCCCATAGCACATAATAGACGATGTCTAAACCTGCATCTCAATGTAAATCCATATTGTGTCCTTACGGAGGGATATGCGGTAAGGTGTGTGACGACATGTATTTGCGAGTCCGTGAATCTCACTAGTATGTTGTCTCACACGTGTGTACCATACTACAGAAACTATCACAGTCATTGGGGCACAATAAGAACCGATTTACAAAAATAATTGAATTGTAAAGCAAACCATACACAACACAAAGATATTTTAACGCAATTCGGTCCAAGACCTACTTCTGTGAGGCCTTGCCCAGACATGGAAAATTCACTAATGATAAAGAGTTATTCCTCACTAGGCTTGCTACATTTCCCTTATAATGAACTCGCACCCCAAGATCCCTTTAGTAATGTCAAGTCCCTTTGACTAGTTCTGTGCAAGATTCCCCTGGTTATGTCAAGTCCCCTTGACTCTTCCACCCCAAGATCTCCTTGGTAAATATAGATCAATAAAGAAAAAGAAAAGTTCAGACCCCAGGAATTGCAGGTTGCAATTTCTGAATTGAATGAACAATGAAGAAGAAGAACATAACATCTATAATACTATTTCATCCTTTCTAAAATTGCATGTGAATTGTCCAATTGGGTGGTTATTTTTTGTGTTGATTACCTTTGAATGTATTTAGAAAGTCCACTTGAGATCTTGTGACAGCCCCAGTCCCCACAAATTGGACCCCACCCTAGCATAGGCCTACGTAGACTCCTAGTCAACACCGCGAAGTTAAAAAATGCCTAGTCAGCCTCTTTTCCATGTTATTCAATCATTAGTTGCTTATTAAGTTTGTTATTCAAATTAAACAAGTCTTATAAATATTGCAGTGGAAATTAACAATTTCAACCAACTTAAAAAATTAAAACATGAGTCAAGACAATCCTAATGTGAAAATCCAGCAAAAGTAGATCTCATGTATATATCTAGTAATAAATAGAGTAAAGTAAGATTATATACATGTCCCACAATTCTCACAATCCATGTCATTCTCCAAAAATAACAAAACGACAATTGTATATCATAAGTGTTGGGTTTCAAGGATCAAGCGCAACGAAATTTTTTTTGAAACCTTTTCGAATATTCCGAACCACGATCCTATCGATTCCATTAAACTAATATATCAAGAGATAAAAACCATATCTTAACAAGCACAACTCCATGTTTGCCTTGTTTGGTGTTGATCGATTCCTTCAAGATGCTGTCAGAGACAAACGTCCTCCATAAGAAATCCACACACAAACAGATGATCACGATCCGGAGTGCTAGCGCCAAAAATTTTAGGGAAGAAAATTCTAACAAAAACTCGATAGAAAAATCTCTCTAGAAAAGTCTCTCACACAAAGTCTTTCTCTTTCTCTCTATACAACTGTGACCCTAATTTCTTATTTATAGTTCAATAGGTCGAGTTGTAAAAGAACTCTATCTCATAGTCAGACTCTAAATAGAGTCTTAGATAAAGCCCAACTCTAAAAAGGATAGAGTTAGACAATCTACAATTACTAATCCAATAAGAGTTGTAATTTATCTAAAACTCAAATAAGAATTAAAGTCATACTTTAATTCCAATTAGAGTCCTATTCAAAATAGGATTTACTAAGAGACTAAATTTCTAGTGACACTAGAAATGTAGGAGAGTTTTGAATCCTAGTCAAACTAGGACACTTAATGAAAATCTTCAAAATGAATTTTATCAAATAAAATTCATCAACCTAGATAATATTAAATCGCGCAAGTCCATTCTTTGTGTGCCAATAGGTTCATACAACATTGGCAGTAAACCAAAACCCTTTTTGGCACACAAGTCATAAGCGGCCTCTAGCGAGACATTATGACTACCCAAGTTGTAGGAAGATCAATAAATCGATACAACCTAATAGACAATGTATATCATATCCTTTTGTCACGCGATATCTTTTTAATTGAACTTAAGACTTGGAATGTCACCCTTATAGTTCAATCTACTAGTCTCGATCTTTGAGTAGACAGAAATTGTCAAGTGACATTGATCCAATCAATTTACTAGACATGGACATTTATCAGTCTAACATATCGAGGGGCCCAATAGATATCTCTCTCTAAAAGAGAGGGACAAATCGTATCTTGATCACACAACTTTCACACATTAGTCAGACAATGACCAATCACAATCTTTATAATCATCCAGTTAAAGACAACGTTTAATTGTGTCAAATCATTGTGCTCCTAATGTTGGAGTCTTTGATGATCTCAAGTCGAAGGATTAAATGATATAACTATCATGAGAATCGCTTATAACATTATCATGCAGCATTCTCATAGCGGGTTGGTCCAGTATTTGGTCCTAACAAATACTTATGATCTTGATCCGTATCCGTATACGCATAATCATCACATGACTATCAATCAAGACTCATACTAGTCTTAATTTATTATTTTTCACACAATAATAACTGACTAGGGACATTTAGAATAATACTATAATTATTCATGGATACTATTATAAAAAAATATACATCTACTTAGAATAGTTAAACAATATTTACAGAATTGGTCTAGGCACATTTCCCAACAATAAGTACATCCAAAATATCAAAATAAACCTACGATAGTAGTAGAGGGAAGCTAGCTATAAGAGAAGCTCGGGGAAATCATCGATCATTGGCTCCTTGCCTCTGCTACTAGAGGGACCTGCTGTAGACGCCCCTAATTCTATTAAGGGATACTCGGCCTGAAACCCTAATTAAGCTCCGATAAAATAGATCAGACCTAATTAGAGCCAGTAGCCTTGTACATATTCCTGATAGCAACTTGTATATCTTAATATCGAAATGAACAATTGAAATAAAACGCAACGAAAAATTAAAACTTTTTCCGATAAGGTAAGATATACAAAATCGAGATAAAACCTCAGTATTAAACATGCATTCCCACCTTGATTATTACAAAATAGTATTTAATGCAATACATATAAAACAACGAAACTCATTACATTGAAGAGAAGCCATTAGACTCTTATTCTTCTCCGTTTCCAAGTTCTAATGCACGCCCATTTTTCAAAAATGTTAAGGTGGTGAGCTCCTACATGCTCAGTAAGTGACTTCCATACTAACCATCAATTATCAATTACTATTAAAGGATAATGTATAGCAACATGAATCCAATGCACGTCTAAGGGAGCATTTGAATCAATATAACAATATATAACAGAAGGAAGTTCATTGGTCCATTGCAATGTACCCGTGATTTATTTTTTCAATTTCGATATTTGAACAAAGTTGCACTCCCACATTTTCAGGAACCACTCACTAATCATCTGACCAATTCCAATTGATGTGCCGCCAATTCAAATAAATAGAGTCGCGCTCCCACATCGTCATTAAAACCAATCACTGGCCATCTGATTGGTTTATGACTGATGTTCTGTTAACTCAATAAGAAAACAATGATCGGGATATTCCCGGTCACTGGGGGCACGGTGATGGGAGGCCTCCCCAACACAATTCCAAACCCTAGGTCGATTCGTCCTGTTAAAGCACTTCCCGAATTAATTTTCGTTTAAAATTTTTTTTGTAAAAACAAAGTCAAATCACGGTACATTACCCCATTCTCAGTCCAGAACACTACGTGCTCTAATAATACTATTTTATATTGCATAATTACTAAAAAAATACGAGTCCCACTTACCTTGTGACGACCCCAATTTCCCCGTGCAATTGGGTACGCCTGACCTAAACCCATACAAGCCCACGAATAAAAATTCACGCAACTTGATGAGCCTAGTCAGCCTCCGTTCATTTAATTATACATTTTATGAAAGAGTTATTGCAAATTAATCACAGCGGAAAGTAATCAAACTATATTAAGGGAAATAACTCAATCAAAGGGAAATTCAGGAATCTATAAATGTGGAAAACCTCGAGTATTCATGTACAATCCGATATGAGAAGCGCATAAATACATGATACCAATCTCAATATAATCCCAAGTTCAATGACTCAAAACATTTATATAACAAAACGACGTACAAGTAAGCAAATAATAAACCTACTCTAATAGTCTCCAAGGTCCAGCCGCTAAGTCCTCAAAGGAAATCACCTAAACAGGGCCCCTTGCTCTTGCTGCTCTCCACCCTATCTGCACCCCCCGTCACAAATTAGACGGTGAATAATTGAAAAAATCGAAAGTAGTGCTAGAAGAATATAACAATAATTTATGATTTAACAACAAGACAGTCCAAATATCATGCAGTAATTGAAAGACAAGAGTGTAAATAAATTAGAGTGCATGATAAACAGACTGATAGATAGCAATCGAAACATGTGTATTCTACGAGTCAAGAGTCGCCCATAAGTGGTCTAATTTCATAGTAATAAGGCAAAGATCTCGCAAGATCTCCCGGGCAATGTTGTAACACTAGCGCAGCTTGAAATTGAGAGGCATCACAACACCTTTTGAATCAAGTGTCCAGTACACACAACACTAGTGGTGGTCAGCTACCCCTGCAGGAGGCACCCTCGTTGTCCTGCTAGTGCGGGACCACATGATACCTTCGAGACACACACTCACGCTAAGAACACACAACCAAAAATATAGAATGGAATACCAAGCATGAGATTAATTCAATAATAACAATCAATAGAGGATGTATAAATCACATAATATTTCCTTATTAGCCTACTAACATACACACACACAACACATGTGTACTTACCTGAAAAATGTCGCGACACGAAAACCACTCGAGCGACTCTAATTCACACCGTTTGTTTTCATACTTACTTGACAAATGTCACAGTGTTTATTTATAATTATAAATAAACACCCAAAGTTTTTCCAAGTTTTTCTAGTTTTCCAAGTCTAAAATTAATATACAATTCATTTTTGGTTTATGATGTCGCGGCAACACTGTGGTTTTTAGGTTTGGCAGCGTTACTCGAAACACCCATTCTGGGGTATTCTGGTCAGGACGTCGTGAATGGCGCCATTGGGACTTTCGCCCATGACGTCACTCAAAATACCAATTTTTTTGTGAATCGGGGGGGTGAAATGCACTTCATAGTATGGAGAGCGTGCTCTTGTTCTTCGAAATACTCGACGCATCACAATAGCCTGGTCACGATCCTGACAAGTGGAACATAAGTCGGGTTAAATTTTGAGGGTTGTTACAGTCTCCCCCACTTATTAGAATTTCGTCCTCGAAATTAAACTAATAAGTAACTAAACTAAAAACTCACCAGAATCAAACAGGTAGGGAAAGTGCTCGCACATGTAGGACTCTAACTCCCAAGTTAACTCCTCGTCTTCGTGAAATTACCATTTCACGAGAACCGAAGGAATCTCCTTGTTCCTTAGCGTCTTGACCTTCCTGTCAACAATCTGGATCGGCTACTCCTCATAAGTGGCATCATCTCACACATAGATCTAACTCAAGTCTACCGTCAGTCGCCGTCCTTCGCTTGACTTGTCTAGTCGAAGCATCGAAATGTGAAATACTCGATGAAATATTGGATGAACACCGATGAGCTCTGGCAGTAAATACAACTGATACGTAACCTTACTTTTTACAATTGAAGGGACCGATACATCTAGGGGTGAGCTTTCCCTTGATTCCGAACCGTCTGTAACCCTTCAGTGGAGAGACCTTCAACAAAACATAGTCTCCTAAATCATACTGAAGCTCATTGTAATATTTGTTGTAGTACTTCTTATGCCGCTCCTGGGTACCCTTTAGTCTCGGACGAATTTGTCGTACCTTCTCAGTATGATCAACAACAGTCTCAAGACCAACTGTCACAACATCCTCTGGCTTAGCCCAGCAAGAAGGTGAACAATAAGGCCTGCCATACATCACCTCGAACGGTGCCATATTGATACTCTTCTAATAACTGTTGTTGTACGCGAACTCGCACAAATGAAGGTACTCTTCCTATGACCCGCCGTACTATAACATACACATCATGAGCATGTCTTCCAACACCTGGATCAACCTCTCAGACTGTCTGTCTGTCTGTGGATGGAACGCCGTACTCAACTCCAGTCTGATGTCGAATTGAGCTTACATGCTCTACCACAACAACAAAGTGAACTGTACCCCTCGATCTGACATAATCGACAATGGAACTCAGTGCAATCTGACAATCTCACACTCGTAGAGGATGCCCAGTCTATCAACTCTGTGTGTAGTGGATACCGATATGAAATGGGCAGATTCGTCACTCTATCCACAATTGCCCAGATGCTATCATGACCACAACGAGATTGGGGCAAGCCACTTAAGAAATACATAGCAATGTGCTCCCACTTCCAACGAGGAATAGGTAGGGACTGCAGCAATTCTCTAGGCAGTCGATGCTCAGCCTTCACATGTTGGCATATCTCACACGCTCGAATAAACACCGACATATCGGACTTCATCCCTCGCTACAAGAAGAAATGTCGCATATTAGCGTACATCTTGGTTCGACCCTGATGCACACAAAAATGGGAATGGTGAGCCTCTTGAACTATCTCGGTGCACAAGTCAGTTACCAATGGAATCCACAGTTGCCCATGATACCTCAAGCAAAAGTATGTTAACCTTCTCCAATCTGGATACTCTTAACTGTCCACCATCTCACTGTAATGCTAGTATAACTCATTGCCCTGCTGTCCCTTGAGAACAGTCTGTAATGAAATGGTCTGCAACCTCATCTGACTACATCTGTGTCCTGGTAGTCGTCGGCATGTCCGTTGAACTCATCGTCTCGGTTGCCTCAAGTAACACGTACTCGTGAGTCATACGACATACAACTACTTCAGCATCAGATCCTATGCGGCTCAAAGCATCGGCAACAACGTTGGCTTTCCCCAGATTATACTCGAGTGCGAAATCGTAATCCTTCAGTAATTCAAACCAACGCCTCTGTCTCAGATTCAACTCCTTTTGAGAGAATAGGTACTTCAAGCTCTTGTGGTCTGTGAACAACTCGAACCGCATGCCATACAAGTAGTGCCTCCAAATCTTTAACGCAAACACTATTTTCGCCAGCTTTAAGTCGTGGGACGGGTAGTTCCTCTCATGAACCTTCAGCTGTCGGGATGCATAAGCGATAACTTTGCCTTCCTGCATCAGCACATAACCCAAACCAATCTTTGACGCATCGATGTACATGAATAGGTCCTTCCCTGTCTTAGGTAACGCTAAGACAGGTGCGGTCGTCAATTCTCCTTCAGAGTGGAGAACGTCTGCTCATACTCCTTATTTCAATCAAACTTCGCGTTCTTCTGAGTCAGTTTCGTCATCGGCGCAACAATCGTGGAGAAATCCTACACAAATTAGCGATAGTAACCTGCCAACCCAGAAAACTGCAAATCTGTATCATGGTAATCGGAATAGGCTACTCATTTACGGCTCTAATCTTCTCTAGGTTAACGGCACCACCGATAGCTCCAATTACATGCTCTAAAAATCTGACCTCTGACAGTCAAAACTCGTATTTGCTGAACTTGGCATAGAGTCGGTGGTCCCTCAGAGTCTGTAACACTACTCGAAGATGTCCCTCGTGCTCCTCACGTGTCTTAGAATAGATGAGAATATCGTCGATGAATACAATAACGAATCTGCCTAGATACTCCCTCATTACTCGGTGCATCAGGTCCATGAACATTGCCAAAGCATTAGTCAAACCGAATGACATGATTGTGAACTGGTAATGGTTGTATTTCGTGCTGAACACTATCTTCTCTCATTCCTCGTCCCTGATCCTAAGCTGATGCTAGCTTGATCTCAAATCAATCTTTGAGAACCAATATACTCTTGTCAGCTGATCAAACAGATCGTCAATGCATGGCAACGGGTACTTATTTTTTACTGTAACCCGGTTCAGCTATCTATAGTCGATACAAAGCCTAAAACTACTGTCCTTCTTCTTTACAAACAACATTGGCGTGCCCCATGGCGACATACTAGGATTGATGAAGCCCAACTCTAGCAACTCATCTAGCTGACTCGTCAGCTCCTCAATCTCTTGAGGTGCCATTTTATACGGTGGTATCGAAATCGGTTTAGTCCCTGAGACTAGGTCAACGATGAAGACGATCACTTTCTCCGGTGGTAATCCTGGAAAATCCTCCAAAACTACATCAGTGAACTCACACACGATCGGTACGTCGAATATGCTGATCTCCTACCTCACACTAGTACTCATGACGCTCGCAATAGTCATGATCTCGCCACTCGTGGCCTTCCTGCCTCTGGTGATAGGAAGTGCTGGTGTTGTACCTTGAATGTTGATCTCTGTAACATCTGCCAACAGAATCGTGATCGTCTTCTCATAACAACTGATCTGAGCATGGTACGCTCCTAACCAGTCCATGCCTAACAATGCATCGAACTCAAGTACCCTTAAGTCAGTAGGAAACTCATAGCCTTCTATCTCTACCAGATAATCAACACAAAGAAGATTTGGGTATATCATGTCCTTATCAGCCGTGTTAAGGATCGAGGGTCTATTAAGTCTAATGGGTCTAAACCCTAACATGTCTACCATACGTCCAGAAATAAACAAAATAGTGGAACCAGAATTGAACATGGTATGCATGAATATACTACAAATGGAAATCATACCCTCGACTAGGTTTCGGGATGCCCCCTGATCTGGCTCAACTACAGCCTGCATCCGCTCTCGCTGGTGCTGATGGTGTTGTGTCTACGTCTTCTCAGGCTAAGTACACTGAGCCTGGATTTGGCCAACTCTGCAGCATCTGTAACATATATGCGTATCCTATGCGCCCTGAGTCTGACTTTGTCCTTGACTCTATGTAGATCTCTAGGCCTGAGTCTGCCTAGACCTCTGTGTAACCCCTCTACTAAAATCTCTACTCACGGTAGACTATCCCTTTGACTGTTGTACAGGTCTCAAAGGCTGTGGAAGATGACTCGCAAAGCTCGGCACTAGTAGAGTCGTCTGTGCCGATCGAGTAAGAGGTACAATGGATCCTACACTCAGAGCTCTGGAATCTCGGTAACTAAGTCTGTTCTTCCTCCGCTTCTTGTCCTAATGATCCTCTAATCTAGTCTCCAGTCTAGCCTGTCTCACCTCCTTGAGGTGAGAAATCAGGTAACTCCCTCTCGCCAAACTCCGCTTGTATGCTCTCTGTAAAGTCTGTGGCTCGGTAGTGACCACTGAACCTCCAATAGTAGGTAGCAAACCCACAGTGAAATAGTAAATGCGATCGGTCTCTGAATAAGATGATCCTCTGACATAAAGTAACAATTGGATAAAAACCTGCCCATGTAGTCCATCACTGGTTCGCCTGTAGACTGCCTCAGAGAAGTGAACTCGTTCCTCTTCGCTAGTAACACCGTCGGCAAAAAGTACTTCTGGTTAAACTAGGTCTTGAAATCGATCCAGTCTCTCAGAATGCTTTTAGTAGTGAGAATAGTCGTTCACCAGTCATCTGCCCCCCCTGTAACATGGATGAAGAAATCGTCGCCTTTATATGATCCTCAGTAGCGATGATGGTATTCTACTTATGCTTCTTCAGGAATACCTCTATCGCTGCTACGTTTGTACCACCAAAGAACTTGACTGGGTCGTGCCGCCTAAATTCTCTCCACTGTCTCGCCTCAGTAGTGGTTTTGGGACTCTTCTCCAGAGTAGTGACCGGAGTAGTCTCTGTAGTAGCTACGGGTGTCACTGGTGCCTCCTCAGTTTGGATCGGATGTGCAACAACCTCTATCAGTGCTATCTGTGCAACTGTCATCCCTATCATCACTGTAATCGAAATCGATGATGTGGAAGCTGTAGCCACTGGTGTCTCTGCACCTTGAGTAGTCGAAATGGGTGAAAAAGGTGTAGTCGTAGTCGATGGTGTCGTGGTAGCCAGTGTGAGTGTCCGCACTAACTCCTCAAATCTCTGGTCCTGCATAGCGGCTCTCTGAGTATCGTGACATAATCATGCCGATATCGTCGCTCAGACCTGTCTGATCCGCCATCGTTGTTTAAACAAACGAATGAACTCTCGGATCAATTATAGCTAGCGCATACCATAAAGTACAAGCGACAATCATACTATGTACAAAAATTACATCCGACATATCCCAACTCATCCTTACACCCCAAACTAAAGTTCTAATTAGGATCGTAGGGTTTTCCACTCTAAGTTCAACCATTCCTAATTTTTGCTGTCTTAATGGTTTGTGTTTCAAATTAAGAGTCAGGTTTTTATAACCTTAGGCTCTGATTCCAACTGTGACGACCCCAATTTCCCTGTGCAATTGGGTACGCCTGGCCTAGACCTATACAAGCCCCCGAATCAAAATTCGGGCAACTTGATGAGCCTAGTCCGCCTATGTTCATTTAATTATACATTTTATTAAATAGTTATTGCAAGTTAATCGCAGCGAAAAGTAATCAAACTATAGTAAGGGAAATAACTCAATCAAAGGGAAATTCAGGAATCTATAAATGTAGAAAACCTCGAGTATTCATGTACAATTCGATATGAGAAGCGCATAAATAAATTATACCAATCTCAATATAATCCCAAGTTCAATTACTTAAAACTTGTATATAACAAAACAACGCACAAGCAAGCAAATAATAAACCTATTCTAATAGTCTCCAAGGTTCAGCCACTAAGTCCCAAAGGAAATCACCTAGACAGGGCCACTTGCCCTTGCTGCTCTCCACCCTATCTGCACCTACCGTGACAAACTAGACGGTGAGTAACTGAAGAAATCGAAAGTAGTGCTAGAAGAATATAACAATAATTTATGATTTAACAACAAGTCAATCCAAATATCATGCGGTAATTGAAAGGTAAGAATGTAAATAAATCATAGTGCATGATAAATAGACTGATAGATAGCAATCGAAACATGCATGTTCTACGAGTCAAGAGAGGCCCATGAGTAGTCTAATTTCACAGCAATACGACAAATATCTCACAAGATCTTGCCGAGAAATGTCGCAACACTAGCGCAGCTTGAAATTGAGAGGCATTGTAACACCTTTTGAATCTAGTACCCGGTACGCACAACACTAAGGGTGGTCAGTTACCCCTGCAGGAAGCACCCTTGTTGTCACAGCTAGTGTGAGACCACATGATACCTTCGAGACATACATTTACACCAAGAACACACAACCAATGATATAGAATGGAATACAAAGCATGAGATCAATTCAACAATAACAATCAACAGAGGATATATAAATCACATGATATTTCCTTATTGGTCTACTAACATACACACATACATAGCACATGTGTACTTACCTGACAAATGTCGCGACATGAAAACCACTCCCGTGACTCTAATTCGTACCCTTTGTTTTCATACTTACCTGACAAATGTCACGGTGTTTATTTATAACTCTAAATAAACACCGAAGGTTTTTCCAAGTTTTTCTAGTTTTCCGAGTCTAAAATTAATATATAATTCATTTTCGGCTTTGGATGTCGCGGCGACACCAAGGCTTTTGGTTTTGGCAGCGTTACTCGAAACACCCATTTTGGGGTATTCTAGTCGGCGTAAATGGTGCCGTTGGAACTTTGGCCCACGGCGTCACTCAAAACGCCAATTTTTTTGTGAACAGGGGGTGGAGCGCGCTTCATAGTATGGGGAACGCGCTCCTGTTCTTCAGGAACGCTTGCCCAGAACGTGCAGCGCACTTCTCTGAGGGGGGGAGAGCGCTCCCCTGATGGAACAACATAATTCCCAGTCTGGAATTCTGCTCTTCCACCCATGGGAGTGCTTCCCTATTATAGTCGACCCCATTCTCCTTCATGGGGGATTCAACAACATCCCAACAATGTCGAAACAACATTTAAATCCACTATATGAATTCATCAAATGTAATTTAAATCCGAAAATCCATTAAAAACTCAAAACTCTTCCAAATCTCAAACACCCTTTATTAAACTCGTTTTTATTGATTCATAAACCACAAATCCTTCACTAACAGCGGTAAAATCCATGTTCAAAGCTTGTTACTCGAAACCATTTCAATAAAAGTGACTAAAATTGACATCTAAACGTAGATATTTGTGAGGGGAATCGAGTTCTTACCTCGGATCGTTCGATTGATCGCTCCAGCAGACCTCCGGTCACCTTCCAAGTGGTTGTCTAGCCTTGCCTTGTTCTCCAAGTTTGAGAAGAGAAGAAAAGGAGAGGAGATATGGAGAGAAAAGTGTGAGAGAGGGAGAGAGAAAAAAAAAGGTGAGAGGGATGTGTCTTTTTCAGGACGCATTTTCATCCACTTGCACGTACTTATCTCGAGGTAAATTCAAGTCTTTTCCTTTTAAGTTATCCACCCACTCTAGCTCTACTTGTGGACTCCAATAGGTGACACCTATGCCATTTAATTAACCAACTCCTTATCCCGTTCTTCACATTTTCGAACACGCCATGCACCACAACTCGCGTGTTGTGTGCTCGTGGTCTCACCAGCGTAATTAACCTCGTTAATTAGTCTAATTATCATTTAATTAAGTTTTTATTGTCATATTCTGTGTTTTATAACCCCGTTTAATCTAGGCAAAGCCTCACTCAGATTATCAATTAGCCAAACGGCTCGAGACTCGTATTAAACTAACTAATACAAGCATTATAGAATCATAAAATTACCTCAGTGTCGACTCCTAAAGTTCGAAATACTCGACGCATCACAATAGCCGAGTCACGGTCCTGACAAGTGGAACACAAGTCAGGTAAATTTTGAGGTTGTTACATACCTGTCCTGAGCTTTTCTAAAGTTTTCTTTGGGTTTTCCTAGCATTTCAAGGTTCCATCACGTTCCTAATGCTCGAACACCTATGTCATACCCACTGGTATCATTTTGGTCCAATGTATACTAATTCAAATCCCTAAACCAACTCTAAGCTCACACCAAAACAACTTAACCACAAAACAATTTTCACTGTTCACGCTGGCAAGCACGCTAGGGCTAGTTGCCAGCGCGCTGGTCGACTGAACCTCTGCAACTCCAGCACATTCGACTTAACTAAATCTGATCCAAACGGGGTCCAAAATTCCTACAACCTCAAAGAGGGCCTCTACCAAGAACTTACAACACAACTACATGACCACAACACTAATGGGTCACTAAATCACCACCCCAACCGAACCCAACAACAACAACAACTAACAACAACAATGAAACACAACAACAACATCAACAACTCACCTCGCCTAGCCTCGACGTCCTCGACTCCACGAGCTCCTCGCACGGACTCTCCTTTTCCCTCTCGGCTCCTTCGTTTCTCTTTAGCCTTTTCTCCCTCTCTCTCATGTTATAAATGAGGAGATGAGGAGGTTAAAAATATAATAAAATAACTACCTCGAGATACTCATAGCATCATCTCGAGGATCCTTTAAGTTATCACTTTGACCTTACTAGTTAGTGAGCTAGGGCTAACACCTAGCACGCTGGTCACCTGCCAGACATCAAGTCCACTCGGCGTGTACCCGTCCTAGTAACCTTTGTGTGTCTCAACGTGACCTTACATGTTACTTAATACCCATTATTTATCAATTATTATCATTTTAATATATATGTGACGACCCCAGTTCCCTATAAAACTGGGTCCCGCTCGACCTAGACCTACGTGGACTCCCGAGCCCTTACTCGTAAACTCTACGCATCCTAATCAGCCTCAAATCCTTATATACATAATTGTTTTATCATTTAAATGTGTGAGTTATAGGATTATAAAGTTATCAGGAAATTCGTAACAGAAATTACTATAATCAACTATAAATTTGTAAATGGAAAATTAGGAAAAACAGTAACCTATCATGTGGAAACCCTGAGAAATGGATAAATACATGCATGTCTAGTGATCAAAGCTAAACAGTACGATCATACACAATATCCCTAATCTCTCAACCACAATACATGTCCTAAGGTTATACAAAACATAATGTACAATAATCACAGTCAAAAGAAACAAGACCTACAGTGAGTAAAAGAAAGAAGCGTTCCGAGAGTCCTCAAAGGATATCACCTAGCATTAACTCATTTCTCTTGCTCGTCTCTGCTTTATCTGCACCACCGACACAAACTAGACGGTGAGTGCATGAAAAATATAAAAGTAATGCCAGAAGAAACTAAATAGTAATTCCCGAGTTACTAAATAAACAGTCCAAATATCATGAGGTATTGAAAGACAAGAAATATATCAAATTACATGATAAACAGACTGGCAAGCATAGCAATTAAGTTTGAGTGTCCAAAGAGTCAAAGGAGATCCATAAGTGGTCAATTTCCACATCACAACAGTACCACATCTATAACCACAACAATCAATATCCACATCAATATCTACAACAATCTAGTACTCGGGGTGTAACCCACTATTAGGGGATGGACAACACTCCTGCAGAAGTGTTCACGTTGGCCCAGCTAATATGGACCCAGGAGTACTTTCATGACACTTTTACACCAAGACACTCAACCAAGGAAATATAGAATGGAATTCCAACGAATAGCTCAGTTCTAATAGATATAACAATAATGAAAAATGAATTAATGTGCATTTTCTTACTAGCTTACAATCGTACAAAAAACTTACCTCAATCTATCGTGAAATCTCGATCCTCTCGTAACCCTCTAACTTGTCCCACTCAAATTCTGAAAGTTTGGCAATCATTTAACCTAAATTTGGTTCAATTAGAGTCATTCCATGACCCTAGATAGTCCTCCAAAATTTCCCAAGATTTTAGAAATTTATTTAAAAATAAACTGTTCCAGACGTCGTCGTGACACCGCCAAGAAAAATCCCACGACAACTCTTAAAGCATGGATTGGGTAAACGTCTCTGTTTTAGACGCCGTTAACCAACACCGCGGGAGAAAATATCCACAACGTCCCTCGCGTTGTGGCATTCTGAATATGTTTTGGGGTTTCCGGAACCCCCAGCTCGTGTCGTCGCGTCTGAGTCTATCCCAAACTCTTAAGGATGTCCAAAACTACAACAAACACACCGACAAATACCCTGATTCGTAAATCACACAAAAATTCACCAAAAATTCCTAAAAATTCCAAATTGTTTCAAACAATCAAACCAATTCACAAATCCTTAATAAATCACCCATTTGATCACAAAAACAACATCCAAACTTATTTCCAACATTTCCCAAAAAATATCGTCCCAAATCGTCGTGACGAAAACCCACAAAATTAACGTCTAATCATAGATAAACACGAGGGAGTTGGGATCCTACCTTTTTACGCGTAGTTGGTCGATCCCCGGCATCGCAACGAGCTCGAAAATCTCAAAACCCTTGTGTTCTCAAGGCACATCTTATGTCTTTCCTTCAATACATCCATCTACTCTAACTCACATTCATGAATTCACTAGGTGACTTTATCGTTAAAACCAAATCATTTATCTTTAAAACCAAGTCATTTCTCGCTTACACCGTTCGTTCTCGGACCCGTTTCACCTCACGACTTGTACATCATATGTTCTCGGACACAACATCGCTCTCGCATTTTATTAAATTATTTATTATTTTCTGATAATTCCCTAATTACTATTTTCTGGTGTTTAATTATCTGTATTATACCCTAAAATTCATGTTTTTCCTAAGCAAATCTCACACAGAAATCCGTAGTGATTAATAAAACAAAATCATGCAGTAAGGCATTCCGAGTTCACAATCGAGTATAAATAATAATATAAACGTCACAGAAAAATAAAATATACCTCAGTGTCAACGCTATCCAGAGTCTCATGTGTGTCCCCCCTTAACCCATACATGCTATTAGGCATTCCCTTATTTGTCCAGTTATTAATTTATAATTAGTATTATAGTCCATGCAAACACAATTTGGCACACAATTCCATACACATGTTAATCATAGCTAATTGGGCTTAACCATGAGCCTAACTCGGGTTAATTAGGATTCGGATTAACACTAATCACCTGCTTAAGGTAACAGGTCTTTATACCTGCAATTGTCACCAATTATAGAGAAAATTCTAGTGAGTAAATTCAGTAGAAGTTCAACAACATTTTTTATAACGAAAAATAAGTTTATAAACCATGTGGGAAATGAAAAGAATTGTAAATAAATCAATAAGGAGCGTGATAGACAGACTAGAATGATCTATGATAGACACCAAGTGACCCAGAAGTAAGAAAAAATAGGGAGTGAGTGATCCATACACTATTAACAGGGGCTTGAAGCCGCTTAAAATATGTGTAAGCATGTATAATTGGTAGCGTTTGCTTAACCCACATCAGTCATACCTATTTATTCGGCACCACTTGCTCATCTAGGCTATGGTCCGTGAGAGTTCCAAAAGGAGCCACAGTCACAACCAGATGCTCAGACACAGTGGAACTTGAATACAAATGAAGAGCCACAACTTAGTAGCACATGCTCACTCAATAGGATTCAAACTTGATGAGGAGCCACATAAGCCACCTGGAAGTTCAACTCACGAGTAAACACCAACAACTAGGTCTAACCATTCACACCTTACGCCACTTAGTGGGGAATTGTAGTCTAATAATAACATTAATTTCATCGTTTCAAAACACCAAGGAATAAGAAAGAAATAGTATTAAGTTTCTGAGTGGTTTATGTGGAGTCCCCGAATCCCAAGGCTGCCCCATGGCCTGTTGCTCCCCACGGGCACGGCCGCACCAGCCACATCCTCGGTCACGCCACCAACCTTTGCCACGTCCGTAGTCCCATTGAAAAAAATCTGTCCTGTCTGACTAATCGCGCCATCCTCAATCGTTTTAATATGTTAAACATTTACTTGCTTATTTATTTCAGCGGAAGTCTTTGAATATTAACAGTCCTAGATAGTGGAAAACCCAGAAATAATACCATGCATATAAATGAGACGAAAATATAAACAGAAATCCATATACATGTATTCAGTGTTCTATAGTCACCAAAACCGAACAAAAACATGTAAATAAATACATATTGTAGTACAAAACAAGAGCTGCAGCAACAACGAACTCAAAGGTAGTTGTCTAGTACCTCCTTACCCTTGCTCTGGCTCGTCGAAAGATCTGCACTGAGTCACCCAACAACTACAGTAACGATTCCAGTGGGTAAATTCCTAAGAGAAGTCCACACAATAATCATGAAATAAACTGATAAATCTACGAGACATGTGAATATGACCTCTGGCAACAGACAATCATATTCCCATGGCTAGCAGGCATGCAATACATCATACAAAAGCACCAACAAGAAATACAAAGCATTACAAAAATACCAGCAAACTGTAAAATAAATAAATAGGCTCAAACGAATAATAATTAATTAAATAAATTATCATTCGACTAACCACGAGAAACCCTGACCTAACCCGATCGCACGATAGAACAAATCCAGGAATCCAGCGGTACCCCGCGCTACTTATACAGGTTTACAGTGACTAAATCCCAACTACAGTAACTGGGTGAACCCCTCTAGACGCTATTTCAAGTTAAGGAAACCCATAATCCCTCCCGTCAGTCGTAGATATATTCTATTGCCATCGACACGGTCGTTTTCACAAGCTTGCTCATGCAAGAGAACTAGCCATAACTAAGGATGGAAAACCCTGTGCGACCTCCAGCAGTCACACATGAAATCGATTCAATATTCAATAAAAGCGACACCATGAAATAAGTGAAGCATTCTCAAGGGTTTTATGTGTGACGACCCTTCCCTGACCTAGGGTCAAGTCGCCCGGCCTAAATCGTTACCTAAACCCTATACCTGAACCAGGCCCAAGTAACGGTTTGGCACGCCTAAGTAAACCTGCGGAATAATTATTCTAAACAATATATATAATAATAAGTGTGTGAAAAATAATCACAACAAAACCATATAAACCTGTATATCATAATAAGATCTATCATCTTTAATACTTAAATGTCTCATACAACTTCATAATAATATTATAAAGGTTCAAAACTGCCCATTAACTAATTCTCAAGCTATAACCCACGTACGAGGTGTACAAAACGATTAATATTAATAATAAACTAGTATTATATGAGTCTCTCATATGAAGGCACTTCAAGATAAATCGTTTCCCTTGCCTTTCTTGTCTATCGCGCTGGTAGAGGGACCTGTGGGGTAGAGTGGGTGAGCTAAAGAACCAACGATGCTCAATAAGAGGAAAGACTCGCTCAAACATTAAATATGCAAGTACTACCTAGTACTCATGCAAATTCTACATGACATCAAATCCATACTCATAACACGTCATGTAATAACCGAATAAATGTAAATCATAACCAAATATAAACATATAAATGAACACATAATTCGATACAAGTAAAGGCATTGTTCATGCTCATCGTAGTTATGAAAATGAATTCATATTCTAAGAAGAATGAATAAATAGTATTTCCATTTCCAAATTAGACATCCAATAATCTTCGTGTCAATATTTCAAGTCGTGTTCCATTCACTATACTATATATATAAAAGCATAACAGTTTTACAACACATTTGATAAACATTCATTTATTTCAGGCATAATAATATTCATCATTTTTCATTTATAAAATCTACACATGACATACATATAAAGCCAAATGAAAGATTTAAATGAAATGCGATAAATATAAATATTAATATAAGTCGTTGTTCAATTCAATGCGAACTAGATATTGGTAAGGATCCGGTGACCGAATCATCTATTTTCGAATTGGTACAATAACTAGTGGAAACGCAATGGCCGTTACGCCCTCTAAATAATTGCACCAAAACAAAGATAGATTCATCCAAGCCGTCACCGCTACACGTCTCAAAGAATCATCAAGTAGCAAAGGATGGAACTCCAAACCATTACCCTCGAATAATTCACCTTATGCATTCAATTAGTCAAGTGAACCCTCGGTGGTTAACTACCACAACATTCTGGGGCGTCCAAGATATAGACTACTTGCTAATTTGGCCCGCGGTGGCACTCCACACATTCTGGGGCACCGAATAACATAAAAGGCAAAACAATGTACTCACAATTCCATAGATAATAGAGATCCAAACCAATATCATGACGCAACCCATTCCCAAGTCGTTACATTCAAAACATGCATTCCTAATTATCTAATAATCAAGCCATATTTAATGCATGAGTGAAGCTCCCCACTTACCTGGACCCGTCGCGACGCCTATACCGACTCCTCGCGCGTTTGGGGTCCCACGTGAACCGCCTTGCGAATCTAAACAATTCATATAATACTACATAAGCATTTTACTCATTTAAAGTTTGGTATTTTAATTATTAATTTATATTTGGGGACCCAAATGGTGTGGGTCCCACGTGATGTGCTGTTTAAGGGCTTTATCGAGGGTGGGACCCGTCGTCGAGTCCCTCGGAGTGCGCGTGTACGCCTCCGATGAAGTCATAGAGGGGCTGGGACATTCCAGCCCCTCATTTTACTATTCCAGAGACATTTTAGTCCCTGGTCAACTAATTTGGTTGACCGGTCAACTGATCCAAGTGACCAGTTGACCGGTCAACTGACCAGTTGACCAGACTGTCAACAAGGGGGAAGCCCGTGCTCCCCCTTGTTGGAGCCGTGGAGGGGATGGGCCCCTCCACCCCTTCGGCCTCCGGCGTGGACTACGCCGGGGGGCCTCCGACGGCTGGCCAGAGGGCCGCCGCCCCCTGTCCGGCCGCCGTCGAGGCGGAGGAAGGGT
This sequence comes from Stephania japonica, assembly GCA_039657345.1. Taxonomy (NCBI): domain Eukaryota; kingdom Viridiplantae; phylum Streptophyta; class Magnoliopsida; order Ranunculales; family Menispermaceae; genus Stephania; species Stephania japonica. Next base: position 44,827,443 of record CM077559.1, read on the forward strand.
GGCGAACCACCCCTTTCCTCCCCTCTCCATGGTTTATATGGGGTGGGGAAAGAGGAGCCTCCTAGTGGGGCTCCCACCCCCCTTCTCCGGCGAGGATGGGGCTCCCTTGTGGGCCCCCACCGCCCACAGCAGCGGCAGCGGCGGCGGCGGCGGTGAGGCCGCCGCTCTTGCCTTGATGATGCCACCACCACCACCACCACCATTTTTCCTATCCAAAAATTCTTTTTTTTTTAATAAAACCAACAAATAATAAAAAAAACTTAGATGGGATTAGGGGATGGTGTGTTTACCTTCTTGAATGCTTAACTACACTCCATCATCTTCTTCATCATCATCAACCCTCCTCCAATTCTCTCCCTTCTCAAGTTTAGGGTTTCAACACAAAAGAGGCTACAAACTTTATAAAAGGTTTATATAGGTAGGATTTTAGGGTAGGGTTGTTCACAAATTCAACCCAAATGACGTAAATACCCCTATGGGCTCAATTTCCTTGTTAAGCCCATTTAAACTATTTCCACTTAGTCCAAGTCTTGTTAAGATTAATTTTGTTTATCAATTTCATTTGTTCACATACTTTAATATAAAATCAATAAAATACCTTTAAAATTGGTCAGAGAATATTTGGGTCGTTACATTATGCACCTCAAAACGTACTCCGACTTCCTCGGACTCCCGAATCAGACCCTCCCAAGCTCCCCGGTACGCCAGCTATAGTCCTCCTAGTCCCTGAAGTCCATTTGATATCATTTTAATTGATTTATAATATTAGATCAAAATTCTAATTTTCAGTTGTAAGACCTTTCCCGGGTTATATCGGGGTACCAAAAACACCCAAAAAGTCCCAAAACCACTTTTCTACATTTTTCTCAATTTTTTATATTTTGTATAATTTTTCCCAATTTTTTTTTGAAATGTTCCAACTATTTTCCCTATTTTTCAAAAAATAACATATAAAAATATAAATATATATTTTTATTTAATTTTTACTATTATTTTTTTGTTATTAGGGGGGCCCACCTGGACCGAATCCGTCGGACCCAGATGGGTCCGGTTCGACCGAGCCAAGGGGAACGCACGCACGCGTGTCTCCTTCCCAGAGACTAATTCGTCTCTCCTTTTTTTATTTTCTTTTCCTCTCCTCTTCTCTCTTTTTTCTTTCTCCCAACTCAATTTCAACCTCACAAGATCGAAACCACCTCCATAACACCCAATTCAAACCAATTTTATACCAAATCCGAAAATTATGCCTACACACCCGAGATCTGAAAATTCAAAATTCACACCAACAATTCCCAACAAATCCAATTTAAACTGGTTTGTTTGAGCAATTCACACCATTTACACCCCAATCTAACTGAAATCTAGTGCATGTACAAGAAATCCAAAATTTGTATTTGAAACCCAATAAAAATCCATTTTAATGGAACTTGACAAGTTGAGTGATGAATTTACCTTAAATCCAGTGACTACACCTTGAATTCCTAGTTCCAGAAGATCAAATTCACTCTTCCCTCTCCTCCAGATCGAATCTCTCTCTCAAAAAATTCTGTGTTTTGCATGTACATTGCATCAACTGTGTATTTATATTAGTTGTGTGATCTGATGTAAAACACGTATCTCGAGACATATCTAATGGCCCTTTTTAATTGTTGTCCGCAACTACAGTGACACATGAATGTGACACAATTACTCTTGATATACCCATGTGCTAAGATCATCCAATGTGGGTTGATTTTCATGGTTTCAATTATAGACACTATATTGATTTGATTTAAATAAATTCATATAACCTATACTAGGCCTCCACAATAATTTATAAAATTTATACACAAGGTCCCACTAGCCCTTGACTACCCAGTACCCAATGTCTGCATCGACACGCACTTCGGGTCAAATACCTGACTTACAACCTTACCTGACATCAACCTACACACATGTGATGTTATATAATAAATAATAATCTTCAACACTGCAATAATAAGCATACGACACACACAATTACCATATATATCTTGGGTTCTCTTATCCGAGTCAGCTCAACTGTCCACGTAACGCCCAAATTAACCCTGTTAATCCCCGAGATTAACACTAATCCTGATTAAATTAATTTGGGTCGTTATAGTTTCCTTACATCAAAAGCCATCACAATCCGATGAAAATGGTTCCCACACGTCCCGCAACACTCTCGTGATGTCTCGTAGGCTCCTGTCATCATTTTGAGTTATTTTATAAGTGTTAAAGACTAATAGATTTGACTATTTTAGTTCATTGTAAAAACAATCCATATTGATACTATATTGCGTTTTTGATATTTACTTAGACTTAACTTTGTCGTTAAAGTGTTTCTAAAGGTCCATGAATCTTTCTCATAGGTCCTTGACCTCTAACGCTAGGTTTTACAATAGGTTTAGCGCAAGAAGACCCGGAGAGGACCCCTTTTTATTTGTTTTTATCGTTTAAGTATTGAATTTCTGAATTATCGTTTAAGTCTTTAATTTCTGAATTATAAGTTCAATCTATCTCGGGTCTCAAACCTAAACCAATTCCACATTTCTAGGGCGAGAAATCCCTAAGAAAGTCCTTTGTTAAAATATTTAGACATTAACTTTTAAAATTACTCCGATGCAATATTACATTTTCTCAATTTGAAACCTACTCGAAAAAAATGGGTTAGACATCTCGGATTGGTCGCAAACTCCCAGGACACTTAAATCATAGTATTTTAAGTCATTCTGGACAATATGGTCTAATTTGGATCCCTAAAGACCACCCTAAAGCCCGTGAAGAAACCCAGAATTTTCGGTTCCGCTGGTCCATTAGCGCAAACTGCGCTCTGCCTCAAAATTCTTTAAGTCAAGTTTCAGGGTTTCCACTCTTGGGCTCTCGTTCACCTCCACCAATGGTCTGACATCTTCCTCCTGGAAAAATACATCTTACACTCCAACAAATCATCATAATTTCATCAATTTAAACAACCATAATCATAATCGATCATCACAATGAACACATTCATTCAACAATCACATTCATGCATCTATTCTTACCAAAATTGAAACCCAATCTTATCCAAAATTGCACAAAAATGAAAACCCATCAAGAGCTTAATTTAAGGGCAAACAAACACTAACCCCTTTAACTAGAAATTTAGTCCACACATGCTATGAATCGAAAATCCCCAATTTTGAAACAATGAAACCCCAATTCTGATGTACATGGTCTAAACCCTTTTGAAAACACTCTTAGACAATAAATTTGTGATAAAAACCCTTGAAAAAGAATGGTGAATGAAACCCTCAAGACATTTCAGAATTGACCATTATTAAAAACACCATTTACATTACAATTGAGTATAAAAATGAAGGAAAAGATAGTGCCTAGGTTTGAATGTTGTCTCCCCAACTAGAGATGATAAGTCAGTATTTGTGTTAGCCTTAGTGGTGGATTTATTATATTTTTGGGTTTAAATGTATCTAAAATATTGCGATAATAGCTCTTATTTCTTATTTATAGGTTTATGAGGATTTAGGTCGAAACCGAGGCGAAAAGAGCTCGAAACAAGTGTTTTAGATGTCGATGATGTTAACAAGAACCAACAATCTCATGCATAATAACTAGAGATGCCTCTTCTTCTCTCTAAAATCCTAAAATTCTTTTTTTGATTCACTTTTGTGATTTTTGTTTTTGAACCACCATCGATCCTCTCAATGATTGACGGTAGCTCCAATCAAATCCATTTTGTTCTTTGTTCATTCAATAAACAACAAATCTTATCAAATTTGTAGAAATTGATTCATCTTTGTTGCGATGCATCTTCATCAACGGCGTTGAGTGGATTTGCGCTGGGCGGTGGATTGATTAGTCTTTAGTTTTTGCTTTATAGTTAGTTTTATTCCCTAGTTGGAAGTTTTTATTTGTCTTCTCCTTGTTGAGAAGTTTTAGGTTTTCTTCTACTTGTTGAGAAGTTTTGTTATTTGTTTTGTAGTTCTAGTATTTTTATGTATTATCATGATTTTCAATGTTGTAGAGAGCAATCCCAAATTGTGAAACTATTTCAATTTCGAAAAAAAAAAGCCAAATTAATGGCAATTTGTTTGCACAAATAAGATTAGCGAATCAATGTACTTCATTCTATGTCTGGTCCTGTATTGAGCCATGAATGATTAATAAAATTTCGATTTCTTTTCAAAAAAAAAGATGTCAATGATGTTGTCTTGGAAAACATGCTAACATGAATCTCAATATATGCATGGATTATTCATTGGCAAAACTCATCATTTGGTCCCTGAACGTTGTGTTTTTTATGTTTTTGGTCCCTGAGCTTTTATTACTACACATTTGGTCTTTAAACTTTTACAAAGATCTAATTTAGTCCTTCCACCATTTAAAGTGTTAAATTTCTCCTACGTGGGTAACATAAGTGTCATGTGACTAGTCAAGAAGAGTGAAGTGGTTTATATTACTGAACTGGATGACTCACATCGACCAACAAAGACCAAAAATTTTTTTTAATTTTATCCAAAAACTCAAAGTTCAGGGACCAAAAGCATAAAAACTCAAAATTTCAGGGACCAAATGTACAACAATGAAAGTTTAGGGACCAAAAGTACACTAATAAAAGTTCAAGGACCAACATAAAAGACTCAAAGGTCAAGGGCCAAAAAATATGTTTTGCCTTATTCATTTTGTTGGTGATAATTGGTGATGATGTCATCATGACATCATATGGATATGAGATGGCAAAGGATCAACTTGTGATGGTATAATTGATGTGCATGAAAGTTTTGTTACCATATGTGGCAAGCACATGAAGATTATGCAGTCCATGCATGAGGTGTAGACACGTCGCACAAAAATTAAAGTAAAAGTATGAAGTGGATATGCATAGATTGATATCGAAAAGTGCATTGCATCAACTTCCAAGGATTTTAAGCTATATATATTTTATTTCGAATTCTATCAATTTGGGGGATTCTCCGTTTATCTTTGTATTTTGTTTTCTTCAACTATAAAAGGCTAAGTTCATGGCGTAGGTCAAACTACGAGCGAGGTTCGATCATTATTATCTATGAATTTGTGAGATCTAATTTATTTCCGATTCTATTGTCTTTCTTTTGAATCTTATTTCTTTTGGCACTATTTGAATGCTAGGGTTATATTTGATAAAATTGTGAAGGGCCCTTGCATGCGCTTTGGTTTATGCCCTTTGTTATTGAGTTGAACGCATACGTATTCGTGCGATAGACTTATATTTGTGATAATTGACTACACCAATTGATTAGACCCTTTTGGGACCAAGTGCTTTAGGGATTTTGGCTAAATCGGACACACTAGTGATCCAGTTGTCTAGGTGTAGTGTCTTCATTGAGACCAAAGCAATCATCGCATTAAACCTAAGGTGATTGAGTCTAGGGTTATGTGTTTGATTAGAGAAGTAGTTAATGGTCGTACCTTGGCTACTGATTAATAGGGGTGTGCATGGGTCGAGCTCGGGCTAGCCCGTCCCTACTGATTAGTAGGGACGTGCATGGGTCGAGTAGGGGTGTGCATGGGTAAGAGCCTACCAAAAGCCCAACTCTCCTTTTCAAGAGTCCTTACCCGCCCTTGTCCGAAGTTGGGCGGGTTTAGGAGGGCCCAAGCAGACTGAGCCCATAAGGAGGCAATCTCCTCCAATAAGAATACCATTATTTACAATGAAGTAGTTGGAGAAGACAATGATTATGCTCTTCAATCTGAATAAGATGAGTTATTCTATGTAAAAGAGAACTAGACACCAAGTTTGCCAAATTGAAAATATTAGACATAAAATTAAGCAAAGTCTTCGTTAGGTTTGGAACCCCCAATAGTCAAAGAGCTTGAAGGGTGGTGATGAGTGTCGGCGTTGAGCGAGTGTCGTTGCAATGCTGATTTGGCATGTTATGTCCTTGTGAATTCACTACCCTTAATCTGTTACATTGTCGAGAGCTTGAAAAGGGAGACTGGGATGGGAAATAAAGAGCAAACAGTGGTTAGATGTGTGTCTTTGAGTTGAGTTGATATTGTTGATAGGGAACTGAGTGGAAGCTAAGGTGTCAGAGGTAAGGTAGCCGAATGGTGAGATTTAGAGTAGGGAAGATGTGCCGAAGAAAGAGATGTAGTAGCATGCGAGATTAGGGCTTTTGCATTTTAACAGCTGTCGGGTCGGGCACCTGACAAACATAATGTTGTTGGACTAAGTAGTTAGTCACACTAACTCCAACCGGAATTTTGATGGAAACAAACAAGGTGAAAATATTATAATAAGTTTTATCAAGTGTATTTCAGTTTCATCAAAGGTTGTGAAACATCACATCATGGGTATTCGAGCATTCAAGCTATACAAGTTCATGACTCGACATACATAAATGAATGAAGACGAAAGATCAAGGTCACGAGTTGTAAAATTGATGTAAGGTATTCAAGTTCACTTAAGCAAGCCTATTGCATTAGTTCATGCATATCGTGATTTTAAAATGGATTTTCAAATGTCAAGTGATTACTTGAAGATTTCGGTCCCATAAGTCTAAACTATGTTAAACTATATGTGTATATTAATATCGCATTTTAAAAATCATTGCGAAAGCTTTTGAAAAAGAAAAACTTGTTTTTGAAAGGTCTTTGAAAAGAAAACTGCATATTTGAAGAAAAGTCCCTCGCAAATCATGAAACCGAGATTTTCCATTTTCGGGATTTGTGAAAAAATCCGAACCATCCAAATAGGCCATATGAACCATAACAAACATGTATTATATGTTATATGAAGGCTCATTGGGTCTAGGACGTGTTAAAGGGTCGCTAACACAAGGGACATAATTAATTATTCTGAGGTCCCTGCAGTTAGCGCGCTAATACTGTTATTAGCGCGCTATGTGCAGAGTTAGCGCGCTAGGTCATAAAATTAGCGCGCTAATTGCAGTCCTGACAGCTTTTTATAAAGCTGAAAAATTCTCTTTAATTCGAATTTTTGATCAAATCTCGGCCCTTGGATGCACACAACGGTCATATATTGGTCTATAAATATATACAACTCTCCCAAACACACTATGCACAAAAATTAGGTTTTAAAATCAAAGAAAAACATTTGTGCTCAAATTTTTCAAGAGAAGGAGCTTGGGGTTTTCAAGCTACACTTAGAAAGGTCGTTCATTCAACATCAAAACCAAAGCACTCTTGAGGCACTCTAAGGAGTACAACAACCTCTCCGAACTGATTTTCAAGTCATCTTCTTGGGGTTGTAAGAAAGTCCATTCCCTAACTTTTCTTGTGCTTAAATTATATATTCTTGTGTGATTGATTTGGAAAATTACTTGTTGTGTTGTTAAACACACTTGTATTGGGTTTTGCACTTAAACTTGATTCATTAAACCCTTGGACTGATTTGAACAAGAGTTTGTGCTTAAACTTGATTTTTATCAAACTTCTTGTTCTTTGGATTTGAAACCGGTTTTGTTCTCATCAATCTATTTAAAAGGTTTCATATTTGAGTTTTGCATAAAATAAGTTTTATACTTGCATTTCTCAATTGTTTTTATACTTGCATGCATAAGAGTGATTAGGCTCTAGGAGGCTTGCTTGTATTTGAACTTGATACCACTTTACTTTGTAAAGTGTAATTTCACTTGTATTAATCAAATCTTGATTGTAAGACTTAGTGGGATCTAAGTCGAAAGGGAAGACCTAGTTGAGGCTAGGCATATATCCTAGTTGCGGCTAGGTGGGAAAAGTCCTAGGTGGGTCTAGGTGGGAAAATCCTAGTTGCGGCTAGGTGGTTGTATAAGACCTTATTGCGATAAGGCATCGTGTAAAAGACCTAGTTGAGGCTAGGCATTCACTAGGCTAGTTTGCTTAGGGTGTAACACTTATTGATAATATAAGTGGGGTTTGAAAATCCTAACCGGGGAGGTTAGGTAGTGGATGTAGATCGGTTGGATCGAACCACTATAAATCACGTGTCTTATTTCCATCTCTTCAACCCCCTTCTTGATTGCATAGTATTGATATTTATCATTGGTGTATGCATTATCATTATTATTTATGCATAAAGTTTTAAAAATGCGATAATCACTCGGTAACCCAATTCACCCCCCCTCTTGGGTGACCTTCAATTGGTATCAGAGCCAGGTTATTGCTCAAAGTGTTACTAACGTATCTTTGAGTGTTTTTGTGCAAGGATGCAATCTCTAGATTTCTCTCGCCTTAGGGAAGGCAACTCATCCGTCCGACCTCCCTACTTTGATGGAACAAATTATGCTCATTGGAAAGTTCGAATGAAGTTTTACATTAGAGCACAAGGGAGACATTTGTGGGACACAATTGAAAATGGCTACTCTCCACCGAACAAGTCCTTGAAAGAATACACCGCCGAGGAGATCAAGATCGAGCTCTCAAATGATCAAGCCATGAATCATTTGTTTTGTGCACTAAGTGAGAACGAATTTAACCGAGTTAGTGCTTGTCAAACGGCCAAGGAAGTATGGAAAAACTTGAAGTGCATTATGAAGGTACACAACAAGTCAAGAACACTAAGTTGAGGATTCTTGAAGAACATTATGAGACCTTTCGAGTGGAGCCCCATGAAGACATAGCCACGGCCATCACAAGGTTCACGAAGCTCTTGAATGAAATCAAAAATCTTGGCAAACATTATGATCAAGAGAACTCGGTATACAAGTTCCTTAGAGGCTTGCCTAAGGAATGGGATGCGAAGAAATATGCTATTCAACCGGCTCAAAACCTTGGAAATTATACCTTTGATGCCTTATGCGGAGAATTGACGGTTCATGAATTTGAGCTAAGAGACCGTGCTAGATTGGAAGCACTTGGTGGTTCGACCAAGAAAGAGTCAAAGAAGGAGCATGCCTTAAAAGCTACATGCCTATCGGGCGAAGATGATGAGAGCTCAAGTGAAAGTGAATCAATTGAACAAGAAGTTGCCATGCTATCAAGAAAGCTCAAGAAGGCAACGTACAAAAAGAAGTACAAAGGTGCAAACTACGGAAGCAAGTCACGCGAGATGATTTGCTATGAATGCGGCAAACCGGGACATAGAGCATCGGAATGCAAATACTTGAGAAGAAGCAAGAGACATGAATCATCATCATCATCATCATCTAGCTCCGACTCCGAGTCAGAAAATGAGAAAGCTATCCTTTGCCTTATGACAAGGAGTGAGGTAAGTGACTCTTCATCTTTTAATTATGATGATGTAAATGCATTGGATGATATGTCTATTATTCATGACCTTAGGAATGAATTAGAAAAGGAGGTCAAAAAGACCAAACAACTCAAAAAGAGTTTGATCAAAGCCATTAGTGAGATTGAATCTCAAAATGAGATTATTGATGATCTCCAACAGGACTTAGATTTGGCCATAAATGAGAAAATAGGCTTAGCAAAAGAAATAGAGGACTTGACCACTACGGTGACCAAGTTTACAAGTGGCACCAAAATGTTTGACATGATGTTGGGCGCACAACGACGTGCACTCAACAAGAGAGGCATAGGCTATGGTGCAAGCCTATTGAGCTATGGAAAGCTTTTGGCCGAGTCTAAGAGATGTTTAAAATGCAATAGATCTCATAATGTTGGCAAATGTGTCCTAAATAGGACCAATAGAGGTAAACTTGCATAGGTAGAAAAGAATGTATGTGATACACATGTTAGGGAACACAAAGGTGTATGGGTACCAAAGTCCAAAATTCATAGAGTGAATTAGATTCACTTTGGAACATGAATGTGCTAAAACGACAAATTGATATATAGGAGTTAAGCATGATAGGCCTTACATTAGTCACATACACATAGCATGCATACACTGTTATTTTTGATGTCATGACTGCATTTCACATATATTTTATGTAGAACCATGATGAATTAATACAATGTAGCCAAGCACTTTTAGGCCAAATTCATTGACACGGAATGAGTTAGGCATTTCTCATAAATCGGACCTTCCACACATGTTTTAAGTGTTTTAATCATCTTTATATGATGTTAATGAAGTGTCCATGAAGTTTGAGGTAAATCGGAGTTGTGCGTCAAAAACTCAAAAATTTTTAATTCCGAAATTCCAGAGAGGAATTAGCGCGCTAGGTATTTCCATTAGCGCGCTAGGTCTAGCAATTAGCGCGCTAGGTCAATAAATTAGCGCGCTAATTCTCCCTGACTAGACAAACTTCACATTTAAAGTCATGTGTTGAAGCCATTGTTTTAAATTGGGGGAGACCTTTAGGTAATGTGAATGACATTGATAGGGGAAAACTTTATACCCATTTTTGTTGGCATCTAATTTTTTTGGGGGAGCAAGACATGTACCTAAAATGAGAAATTTGTTGGTATCACAAACTGAAACATGCATGTTGATAGGGGGAGCCTAGATTCTCGACTATTTCCTTAAGTTTTTTCATCTGATGCACATCAATAGGGGGAGCACTTAGTTGTTATCATTCTCATAAAACGAGGGAGCCTTTCTAATGATATCATTATTATTTTTTTCTGCCCCCACTTTTTGATGGTATCAAACGGGGGAGAAAGAGTGTTGAACTTGAGAGAGTATAAATTTTATCCATTATTGTGATGTTCATACACTTGTATTATGTTTTATGCTTGTCAAGTTCACATTGTTTGTTATCATCAAAAAGGGGGAGATTGTTGGACTAAGTAGTTAGTCACTCTAACTCCAACCGGAATTTTGATGGAAACAAACAAGGTGAAAATATTCTAATAAGTTTTATCAAGTGTATTTCGGTTTCATCAAAGGTTGCGAAACATCACATCATGGGTATTCGAGCATTCAAGCTATACAAGTTCATGACTCGACATACATAAATGAATGAAGACGAAAGATCAAGGCCACGAGTTGTAAAATTGATGTAAGGTATTCAAGTTCACTTAAGCAAGCCTATTGCATTAGTTCATGCATATCGAGATTTTAAAATGGATTTTCAAATGTCAAGTGATTACTTGAAGATTTCGGTCCCATAAGTCTAAACTATGTTAAACTATATGTGTATATTAATATCGCATTTTAAAAATCATTGCGAAAGCTTTTGAAAAAGAAAAACTTGTTTTTGAAAGGTCTTTGAAAAGAAAACTGCATATTTGCAGAAAAGTCCCTCGCAAATCATGAAACCGAGATTTTCCATTTTCGGGATTTGTGAAAAAAAATCCGAACCATCCAAATAGGCCATATGAACCATAACAAACATGTATTATATGTTATATGAGGGCTCATTGGGTCTAGGACGTGTTAAAGGGTCGCTAACACAAGGGACATAATTAATTATTCTGAGGTCCCTGCAGTTAGCGCGCTAATACTGTTATTAGCGCGCTATGTGCAGAGTTAGCGCGCTAGGTCATAAAATTAACGCGCTAATTGCAGTCCTGACAGCTTTTTTATAAAGCTGAAAAATTCTCTTTAATTCGAATTTTTGATCAAATCTCGGCCCTTGGATGCACACAACGGTCATATATTGGTCTATAAATATATACAACTCTCCCAAACACACTATGCACAAAAATTAGGTTTTAAAATCAAAGAAAAACATTTGTGCTCAAATTTTTCAAGAGAAGGAGCTTGGGGTTTTCAAGCTACACTTAGAGGCTGTTCATTCAACATCAAAACCAGCACTCTTGAGGCACTCTAAGGAGTACAACAACCTCTCCAGAACTGATTTTCAAGTCATCTTCTTGGGGTTGTAAGAAAGTCCATTCCCTAGCTTTTTCTTGTGCTTAAATTATATATTCTTGTGTGATTGATTTGGAAAATTACTTGTTGTGTTGTTAAACACACTTGTATTGGGTTTTGCACTTAAACTTGATTCATTAAACCCTTGGACTGATTTGAACAAGAGTTTGTGCTTAAACTTGATTTTTATCAAACTTCTTGTTCTTTGGATTTGAAACCGGTTTTGTTCTCATCAATCTATTTAAAAGGTTTCATATTTGAGTTTTGCATAAAATCAGTTTTATACTTGCATTTCTCAATTGTTTTTATACTTGCATGCATAAGAGTGATTAGGCTCTAGGAGGCTTGCTTGTATTTGAACTTGATACCACTTTACTTTGTAAAGTGTAATTTCACTTGTATTAATCAAATCTTGATTGTAAGACTTAGTGGGATCTAAGTCGAAAGGGAAGACCTAGTTGAGGCTAGGCATATATCCTAGTTGCGGCTAGGTGGAAAAGTCCTAGGTGGGTCTAGGTGGGAAAATCCTAGTTGCGCTAGGTGGTTGTATAAGACCTTATTGCGATAAGGCATCGTGTAAAAGACCTAGTTGAGGCTAGGCATTCACTAGGCTAGTTTGCTTAGGGTGTAACACTTATTGATAATATAAGTGGGGTTTGAAAATCCTAACCGGGGAGGTTAGGTAGTGGATGTAGATCGGTTGGATCGAACCACTATAAATCACGTGTCTTATTTCCATCTCTTCAACCCCCTTCTTGATTGCATAGTATTGATATTTATCATTGGTGTATGCATTATCATTATTATTTATGCATAAAGTTTTAAAAATGCGATAATCACTCGGTAACCCAATTCACCCCCCCTCTTGGGTGACCTTCAATTGGTATCAGAGCCAGGTTATTGCTCAAAGTGTTACTAACGTATCTTTGAGTGTTTTTGTGCAAGGATGCAATCTCTAGATTTCTCTCGCCTTAGGGAAGGCAACTCATCCGTCCGACCTCCCTACTTTTATGGAACAAATTATGCTCATTGGAAAGTTCGAATGAAGTTTTACATTAGAGCACAAGGGAGACATTTGTGGGACACAATTGAAAATGGCTACTCTCCACCGAACAAGTCCTTGAAAGAATACACCGCCGAGGAGATCAAGATCGAGCTCTCAAATGATCAAGCCATGAATCATTTGTTTTGTGCACTAAGTGAGAACGAATTTAACCGAGTTAGTGCTTGTCAAACGGCCAAGGAAGTATGGGAAAAACTTGAAGTGCATTATGAAGGTACACAACAAGTCAAGAACACTAAGTTGAGGATTCTTGAAGAACATTATGAGACCTTTCGAGTGGAGCCCCATGAAGACATAGCCACGGCCATCACAAGGTTCACGAAGCTCTTGAATGAAATCAAAAATCTTGGCAAACATTATGATCAAGAGAACTCGGTATACAAGTTCCTTAGAGGCTTGCCTAAGGAATGGGATGCGAAGAAATATGCTATTCAATCGGCTCAAAACCTTGGAAATTATACCTTTGATGCATTATGGAGAATTGACGGTTCATGAATTTGAGCTAAGAGACCGTGCTAGATTGGAAGCACTTGGTGGTTCGACCAAGAAAGAGTCAAAGAAGGAGCATGCCTTAAAAGCTACATGCCTATCGGGCGAAGATGATGAGAGCTCAAGTGAAAGTGAATCAATTGAACAAGAAGTTGCCATGCTATCAAGAAAGTTCAAGAAGGCAACATACAAAAGAGACAAGTACAAAAAGTACAAAGGTGCAAACTACGGAAGCAAGTCACGCGAGATGATTTGCTATGAATGCGGCAAACCGGGACATAGAGCATCGGAATGCAAATACTTGAGAAGAAGCAAGAGACATGAATCATCATCATCATCATCATCATCTAGCTCCGACTCCGAGTCAGAAAATGAGAAAGCTATCCTTTGCCTTATGACAAGGAGTGAGGTAAGTGACTCTTCATCTTTTAATTATGATGATGTAAATGCATTGGATGATATGTCTATTATTCATGACCTTAGGAATGAATTAGAAAAGGAGGTCAAAAAGACCAAACAACTCAAAAAGAGTTGGATCAAAGCCATTAGTGAGATTGAATCTCAAAATGAGATTATTGATGATCTCCAACAGGACTTAGATTTGGCCATAAATGAGAAAAGAGGCTTAGCAAAAGAAATAGAGGACTTGACCACTACGGTGACCAAGTTTACAAGTGGCACCAAAATGTTTGACATGATGTTGGGCGCACAACGACGTGCACTCAACAAGAGAGGCATAGGCTATGGTGCAAGCCTATTGAGCTATGGAAAGCTTTTGGCCGAGTCTAAGAGATGTTTAAAATGCAATAGATCTCATAATGTTGGCAAATGTGTCCTAAATAGGACCAATAGAGGTAAACTTGCATGGGTAGAAAAGAATGTATGTGATACACATGTTAGGGAACACAAAGGTGTATGGGTACCAAAGTCCAAAATTCATAGAGTGAATTAGATTCACTTTGGAACATGAATGTGCTAAAACGACAAATTGATATATAGGAGTTAAGCATGATAGGCCTTACATTAGTCACATACACATAGCATGCATACACTGTTATTTTTGATGTCATGACTGCATTTCACATATATTTTATGTAGAACCATGATGAATTAATACAATGTAGCCAAGCACTTTTAGGCCAAATTCATTGACACGGAATGAGTTAGGCATTTCTCATAAATCGGACCTTCCACACATGTTTTAAGTGTTTTAATCATCTTTATATGATGTTAATGAAGTGTCCATGAAGTTTGAGGTAAATCGGAGTTGTGCGTCAAAAACTCAAAAATTTTTAATTCCGAAATTCCAGAGAGGAATTAGCGCGCTAGGTATTTCCATTAGCGCGATAGGTCTAGCAATTAGCGCGCTAGGTCAATAAATTAGCGCGCTAATTCTCCCTGACTAGACAAACTTCACATTTAAATGTTTTAAAATCATGTGTTGAAGCCATTGTTTTAAATTGGGGGAGACCTTTAGGTAATGTGAATGACATTGATAGGGGAAAACTTTATACCCATTTTTGTTGGCATCTAATTTTTTTGGGGGAGCAAGACATGTACCTAAAATGAGAAATTTGTTGGTATCACAAACTGAAACATGCATGTTGATAGGGGGAGCCTAGATTCTCGACTATTTCCTTAAGTTTTTTCATCTGATGCACATCAATAGGGGGAGCACTTAGTTGTTATCATTCTCATAAAACGAGGGAGCCTTTCTAATGATATCATTATTATTTTTTTCTGCCCCCACTTTTTGATGGTATCAAACGGGGGAGAAAGAGTGTTGAACTTGAGAGAGTATAAATTTTATCCATTATTGTGATGTTCATACACTTGTATTATGTTTTATGCTTGTCAAGTTCACATTGTTTGTTATCATCAAAAAGGGGGAGATTGTTGGACTAAGTAGTTAGTCACTCTAACTCCAACCGGAATTTTGATGGAAACAAACAAGGTGAAAATATTCTAATAAGTTTTATCAAGTGTATTTCAGTTTCATCAAAGGTTGCGAAACATCACATCATGGGTATTCGAGCATTCAAGCTATACAAGTTCATGACTCGACATACATAAATGAATGAAGACGAAAGATCAAGGCCACGAGTTGTAAAATTGATGTAAGGTATTCAAGTTCACTTAAGCAAGCCTATTGCATTAGTTCATGCATATCGAGATTTTAAAATGGATTTTCAAATGTCAAGTGATTACTTGAAGATTTCGGTCCCATAAGTCTAAACTATGTTAAACTATATGTGTATATTAATATCGCATTTTAAAAATCATTGCGAAAGCTTTTGAAAAAGAAAAACTTGTTTTTGAAAGGTCTTTGAAAAGAAAACGCATATTTGCGAAAAAGTCCCTCGCAAATCATGAAACCGAGATTTTCCATTTTCGGGATTTGTGAAAAAAAATCCGAACCATCCAAATAGGCCATATGAACCATAACAAACATGTATTATATGTTATATGAGGGCTCATTGGGTCTAGGACGTGTTAAAGGGTCGCTAACACAAGGGACATAATTAATTATTCGAGGTCCCTAGCTTAGCGCGCTAATATCTTGTTATTAGCGCGCGCTATGTGCGAGAGTTAGCGCGCTAGGTCATAAAATTAACGCGCTAATTGCAGTCCTGACAGCTTTTTTATAAAGCTGAAAAATTCTCTTTAATTCGAATTTTTGATCAAATCTCGGCCCTTGGATGCACACAACGGTCATATATTGGTCTATAAATATATACAACTCTCCCAAACACACTATGCACAAAAATTAGGTTTTAAAATCAAAGAAAAACATTTGTGCTCAAATTTTTCAAGAGAAGGAGCTTGGGGTTTTCAAGCTACACTTAGAGGCTGTTCATTCAACATCAAAACCAGCACTCTTGAGGCACTCTAAGGAGTACAACAACCTCTCCAGAACTGATTTTCAAGTCATCTTCTTGGGGTTGTAAGAAAGTCCATTCCCTAGCTTTTCTTGTGCTTAAATTATATATTCTTGTGTGATTGATTTGGAAAATTACTTGTTGTGTTGTTAAACACACTTGTATTGGGTTTTGCACTTAAACTTGATTCATTAAACCCTTGGACTGATTTGAACAAGAGTTTGTGCTTAAACTTGATTTTTATCAAACTTCTTGTTCTTTGGATTTGAAACCGGTTTTGTTCTCATCAATCTATTTAAAAGGTTTCATATTTGAGTTTTGCATAAAATCAGTTTTATACTTGCATTTCTCAATTGTTTTTATACTTGCATGCATAAGAGTGATTAGGCTCTAGGAGGCTTGCTTGTATTTGAACTTGATACCACTTTACTTTGTAAAGTGTAATTTCCTTTGTATTAATCAAATCTTGATTGTAAGACTTAGTGGGATCTAAGTCGAAAGGGAAGACCTAGTTGAGGCTAGGCATATATCCTAGTTGCGGCTAGGTGAGAAAAGTCCTAGGTGGGTCTAGGTGGGAAAATCCTAGTTGCGGCTAGGTGGTTGTATAAGACCTTATTGCGATAAGGCATCGTGTAAAAGACCTAGTTGAGGCTAGGCATTCACTAGGCTAGTTTGCTTAGGGTGTAACACTTATTGATAATATAAGTGGGGTTTGAAAATCCTAACCGGGGAGGTTAAGTAGTGGATGTAGATCGGTTGGATCGAACCACTATAAATCATGTGTCTTATTTCCATCTCTTCAACCCCCTTCTTGATTGCATAGTATTGATATTTATCATTGGTGTATGCATTATCATTATTATTTATGCATAAAGTTTTAAAAAGGCGATAATCACTCGGTAACCCAATTCACCCCCCCTCTTGGGTGACCTTCAAATGTAATATACTGTCACCAATTCATTCATATGTCGAGTCGTATCAAAGGCTCGAATTTTAATTAACAAGGGCTTAGGCCCATCCTAAAATAAAATCTGGCTTGGCAGGTCGAGCGGGTCGATCAGGTTGTTGGTAATATGCACACCCCTACCAAGTATCGAAAGGCTAGGAATCTGGGCACGTTGCTTGGTTCTATAGCTACACTAGGATACACTTGAATTTCATGTATATGCATAGATTGACGACCAAATCCAATTTTTTGTCGAACCGAGCTTGTATGTCTTGACGTAGGTATTTTAATTAATTATTTTCAAAACTATTTCCTCTATTTAACTTATTTTCATGCTATTTAGATTAGTTAATTTACATATTTTCCCAAAATCCCATTTTCCCTTCCTTTTAGAAGCTTAGAAAGATTATCTTTATGTGATACACACTTCGCCACTATTCTGCAAATAGTTTGTTTAGGTTTATTAGTTTATAGACACGTTCAGCGTGCGCCAAAAGTCTCTAGAATCCAACCCTAATTCTCTCTTTTTCCTTCAATTCTTCCATCAAAATAAGGGTTCTTCTCTAAAGTTAGCTAGTGATGGAATTTTTGTTATGCTTTCATTTGCATGAGTAGAGAAGAACGCTCTATTTATAGTTTTTTAATTTGAACAACAACCATAAGATCCTTTTAACATATCTTATTGTTCCACATCTCAATGGCAATCCATGGAGTTCATTTGCCTTACACTTCATCATGGATTCCACTGTTAATCCACTAAGCTCAAAGTGAGTTTAGCATTTTTTTTATTAAATTAGGACTTTAGGCTAGTCATTTGTTCATAGATCAAATAATCTCATTATACACATTAGGCTAGATAAAGCCTAAGTTATGAACTAACCACCAAGTCTCGATCTACCCCACAGTCTTTGTAACGACGCAAATTTTCCCAACCTGACCTTAGGGGTATTTTAGTAATCTTATATTAACATGTGTGTGATTGCTTTGATTTATGAATTGTTGTAACTATACTTAAAATTTAGAGAACAAAGTCTAAGTTAATATGGCCCAACAAAGGCAATATGATATATTGGGTTCAAGGCCCATAGGGACACTTTGGTCACATGTATACAACCTAAAACCCCTAACCTTACCTATATAAACCATTTATAAGGTTGTAGCTACATTTGTTCAAAACCCCGAACTCGGAGAGAAAGGAATAGGTGATGGAGCGTTCAAACTTGTGTTAGAGGATCTAGGAGGAGTCAAGAACCAAGGAGGGCCCATAGGAGGTAAAATATCTTCTTCTCCGCCATTACTCTTTTTTATTGTTGTGAAATGAAGTTGTGGTGGTTTGGTTGTACTCTAATGGTGGGAAACATTATTATAGGGCCTATTTTGGTAGGAATGGAGGAGTTGGGACACCACCACCAAGTCAATAGTGTTTTTAGTGTCCCAAGTACCCCATTTTGGAATTTAGAACTTGTTTTAATAGGATTAGGGTGTTGTACACCCAATTTTGAGTTGAAAAACCAAAAAAAGGGGGGCTGCCAAATAAGGGTGGTGGCCTTGCCAGTGTAGGGCAGCAGGCCCACAGTGTGGGAGGCAAGCCTCCATTAGGACGCCTCCATCCACTCCCACATGCTTACTGCCCGAATGGGCAATGAGCAAGGGAAGGGCGTCCCCTTTTGGACACCCATGCATTCAGGGGTAGGAAAGCCATGCCCAACTAATGGCCCCTAAACCTTAAACTAAAAGAAAATAATAATAATAATAATAATAATAATAATAAAACACATAATATATATTTATATTTGTATACATAAATGAATAAAATAAAATAAAAAACAAGTAAACAAGGGAAATGTGCCCTTGAATTCAAACCGAGCGCGCTACTGCATCCCCAAGTGAAAAGACCGGGCGGGTCCCACCCCTCGACCCTGGCACAGGGTGACGGGGACCCACGTGACCCACACTAGTGGACCCAAAAGACAAATAAATAAAAAATTAAATAACTTCAAATTGTAAATAGTATTTGATGTGATGTGTCTTTAATTGTTTAGATATGCCAAGCGATTCACATAGGACCCCTAACACGCAAGAATCGATAGTGGACATCGCGACAACTCGAGGTAAGTGGGGAGCTTCGCTCATGTATCAAATATGTCGTGTTATTAGATAAACTAGGAATTCAAAAATTAAACGAAGGACGTGGGAATAGGTTGCATTATGATATTGACTTGATTTTACTTATCTATGGGATGTATGTGTGTACTCTATTTGCAATGTGTTGATTCTATTATTAGAGTTATAGAGGCGTGTTGGAAAGAGTTCATCCATCGATCACTTGAACTCCTCTATTAAATCTACAAATTAAACATGGAGGCGTGTTGGAAAGAGATCATCGATCCATCACTTGAGTTTCGGAGAGAGGTTATCAATTCATCACTTGAGCTTCAGAGAGAGGTCATCAATCCATTGCTTGAGCTCCCATCCAATACAAACAACACATAAATAGTCACATAATGGAATCGAGTTGGGGCCACCTTCTCATGGAACTTAAGTAATCAGGTGCACACATTGGCGACGGCTTGGATGAACCTATTGTTGGTTTGATGAGACCATTAAGGGGACACAACGGTCATTGTGTTCACTAGTGATCTTCATCACCTTGATAGTAGGAGAATCGGTCATCGGAATCAAGTCAATAACTAAAATGCATTAAATGGACCAACAATATATATATATTATTATTTATTTATGGTATCTTTTGTGGACCCCTTGAATAAATGTTGGATTTTGTTTATGATTTGTGAATCATGGCCTTGATTATAGATGACGAATCTTGAAATATGCGTTACATGAAATGGATGAATGCTTATACTATGTTTCGACAAATTTTAGAATATGCTTGTATGCAATTGATGGTGGACTATATTATATATTGTTGAATCATAGATTATACCATCATACTGTGGATGACTTCCATTATCATATCAATTGGAATTATGAAGTATTGCCTCACTTGCAATGAGAAGATGAACACTTACTTGTTATGGATCAGAACTTGTCTTTATGCGCCAAATTGAAGTATAATCATTGATACCATGTTGCTAGTTGGTTGAGGATTTTAGTTTTATAGTTCTTACTTGGACTTGAACTTCCATGCTTGGAAAATATTAATATGTTTATGAATGGATATAAATTATGAATTCCATGTTTTCTACTTAATGCGAATGATTGGATTTCTATTCCATGTTAGATCTTGTATATCTATTAGGTAATACTTGCATGTTTGGTGTTTGAGCAGGGTTTTCCTCTTATTGTGCTCCATTGGTTCTTTTAGCTCACCCCACTTACAATATAGATCTACCTACTAGCGTGCTAGATTATGGCAAGGTGAAGGTCATTGCTCGAAGTCTCCTTGCATTGTGAGCTTGAGAATGCTACTATTATCTATTTATCTATTTTAAGAATCTTTCAAACTTTGGGTTGTAACTTAAAACAGGTTATTCGGCTAGCTTGAAAACTTTTGATTCTTGTTTAGACTATTTAGAAGCTTTTAAATTTGGGAGCGGCTAAATGAACCCCGCTATTTGCTAAATGACCCTGATTACTTCAACGTACCCCATTTTTGAAATTCTTTTAGTAAACGGACCCCAACATTTTTTAAAATATCCCCATGATCAATCAAGAAAACTACCCTTCCCCAACCAATTATTCACACTCATACCCCAAATCAATCCTCGATGAAACCCAGAAAACACCCCAAATACTTCATCAATCTAGGTCACTAAGGTGGTAGGAGGCTTATTTTGAGGCAAAGCCCGACAGATCTAGTGTCGATGGAACATGAGGAGCGAAGGAGCACCCCAACATTCTTCATATCACCGCAGCTGATTTGGTAAGTTTTTGACACTATAATCTTGTGGGTTTTATTCATAATGAGATTACGCATCGTTTGGATGTATTTTTGCGGCATTTGGTTCGGTGTAGTGAGGTTAGGGTTTCTGGGTTCAAGGTATCGGTATCCCGTATTGGACGACTGCTCAGAGCCAATACCCGGTGATAGATATCGATCATGTTGAACTGTAAGATGTTGTGGTGGTAGTGGAATAGTTAAGTTGTAATGTTTATTTCATTGCAGTGTACTCAAATTGTAATTGATGAAAAATGGTCGATTGGTTTGGGCCGACATCATGTCTATGGATGTTGGCCATGTTGAACCGAAACTGCAATAATTAAATGGCTTCTCATTTGTTGAACTGTGTATGTTTAACTATTGATGTCTACCATATTTAATTGAAAATTAGCTTAAAACTGGTTATGCAATTTGTTATACTATGTATGGCGATCTGTTGATGTCATATGGGGTATAAAAAGTAGTTGGATAGGGTATATGAGGCATTACGGTGCAACATGTTCACGACAGACCTATTGCTTTCAACCAGGTTTTTTCGAGATAGACACATTTCTCGCATGCACCCCATTAATTATTGTTATTACTGCATGCACCCCATTAATACTATATTATATTTTATATCCCACTTATTTGCTTAAGGTACCCCATAGATGATGACATTGTTTTTGTTAACTATGTATGTATGTACCCCCTTAATACTATTTTACTTTTTATATCCCACATATTTGCTTAATGTACCCCATAGATGATAACATTATTTTTGTTGGTTGTGTGTGTTTAGGTATGCCAAGAGATACAACTAGAGTGCAGAGATCCCATAATCATGGTGGCAGGGGCGGCCAGGCTAGGCAAGATATTAGTACCACAGGTTCCCTAGTGCAGGAAGGAGTGCCTGGAAGGAAACATCCCACTTTCTCTATTCAAAAGAAAAAGGACCTTAAAGCGTCAAGCGAAGAAATCCAAGGAGGATGAGCCAAATTTTGGAGGGGCTAAAGTTGAGGCTATGTTTTCTATAGGTGAGAGGGGCACACTGGTGGCAGTTAGAGGAACATATGGAGTTTGGTTGGAGGAGGCTACTGAAGGTAGTCATACACTATCAACTGTTGAATCTAATGAAATTGATGATGCAGAGGACTCTTATGACACGTCGACCGATGTCGAAGATGCAGAGGCCACTTCATTTCCTGGTGGTCCCTCTAATTTAAGTTTCCTACTATCGTTCAGACACTACATGTTGTTGGATATCTGGAGGAACAAGATATCGTAAATTTGGTTCAATTATATTCACCATCTTTTTATTGTTGTATAATGTTTTTGTAATACGTTTTATATGTTTTGTAGGCTGGGGATTCTAGAAGTGCAGAAACCATGGTTATTAGATCTCTGTGTGGAAGACTATCGAGAACATCTCGAGAAGGAAAGGGTGAAGAAGCTGGTGAACAATTTTGGTTTAGCACCATTAGAGTACATCTCATATGATAGAGGTAATAGGGTCTATATTTCTGGCATTGCCGAGAGATGGCAGCCTGGAACCAACAAGTTCCACTAACCCTTTGGGGAGATGACGATCACACTTGAAGACGTATGGGTCCTTCGTAGTATTTTGTTCATTGGTAAGATGATGTTTTGCCTTTCAAGGATTGTAAAGAGGTAACTACCATGGTTAGTTAGGCTATTAGGGGTGTTAATGGCTGATGCTGACAAGGAGATTAGGACTAGGCCTGACCTCACTATTAGTTTGGCATGGTTAAAGGATCAATTCTCGGTACTAAAGAAAATAGATAAAGAACCCAACAGGAAAAGAGCTCCCGATGTATATCCTAGTCCCAAATGCTTGGTCCAAGCGTACCTCTTATACCTGCTTGGAACAACATTATTAGCAAACAAGTCTGGTACAAGAGTCTTTCTTTCACTCCTCATGCTTCTGGAATATGTACATAAGATTGGTTTTTATTCATAGTGGGCACAACACTTGCATTCATGTATCGTCAACTAGGTATTACCAGCCATGCCAAAGTCACTCAATTTTTTAGTTATATGACATTGTTTAGAGGTATACTATTAAGTTTTAATAATCTTCATAGTTAGTAATGCATGCATTTAATATATGACAAACATAAATTTGGTATGTGTAGGGATGAATGTACGATCGTATGCCATTTATTCAGCCCATTTTGCATAATGACTACACATCGGATAAGCCCGTGTGATGAAATGGCACCATAAGGAGGAAAGGATCTACAAGAAGGACACTAGGATGTTGTTTGACCATCTTGTTTCTTTCAGGCGTTGACTCGATAGGCTTAGAGCACATAATGTGAGGACCATAACATACCCAAATTGAATTGTTCTCTTTTATACGTTTATGTTTATTGGCAATTATCTTTATTTTTGCTAGGTGATTTTAACTACTAGTTTGAAAGGTGCATCGCCTGTCCATGATATTGCATTCTACCATAATCCCATGAAGTACATGGATATTGTTGAACCACACAATCCCATAATGGTGTTAAGGAAAATGGTATACGTTCAATGCATTCCAAGAGAGCCTTACCGACCAATCGACTATGATAGGAGTAGCCTAGCACAGTCATACTCCATCAAGTACTCATATGATTCCCAATTTTGGAAGGATTGGGAGGGGAACCTTGAATCTATTGAGTGACATAGTCAGCAGGCAGACTCTCCATATGAAGCGTCATCCGACTATATGGAATAGTTCCTTCGATTCAACCACCATTTTGCAGAGAATCTTGAACGCACAACGAGGGTCCATGAGGAGGATGAGAACTATTTGGTGAGAATTTTGATTATGTTTGTTTTCCCTATGTTTTTATTCATGCATTTCTTTGTTAAACTTATTCGACATATTTGCAAACAGCGCAACCGTCGGGTGCTTAATGCAGCATTGCAGTTCAGGTGCACGTCGTGGGACAGCGTTACAGTGGATGATGCGTTTGAAATGGTAGATCAAGTAATCGCATTCCTTTCGTGCTGTGAAGATACATACCAAACCACCGTGACTGGCAGTCTAAGGGAGGGACGAACTCCATCCACCGGGAATGTTCGTCAATACCACCATAATGGAAAGCAACTAGTTGTGGAGCCTCAGCCTCAGCCCAAGATCCTTTCAAGTTTATTTACTCAATTTGGTGATGGAAGTTGCTACTTTGGAATATTTACTTGAAACATTTGAAACAGTTGTTGTTTTGTGTGGATTGTTAAACTTTGAATAATTTGTGTGTATATTGTTGATGTATAGCCTTTTAGCCTTTTCATTAAACCTTGTTGTCTGCCCTAAATGATTTGTACTATTTGCACAGGTGTTTTTATACATACTTTTTGTGTATGGCGAAGGAACAGGGACCATCAGCAACAGAGGTTTATCAGTTGAACATGGCTATCATAAGGGCAGGATATCGACTACAATGTGTTTCAACTTATAAGTACATCAAGCAAATAGGTGGGGTATATAAAGTAATACAATATTAATGAGGGTACAGGCAGTAATAAGGTGGGATATATATGTAGTCACGGTTCATTATAATTGAAACTAATACAGAACTGACATCTACATTAATCTGACAAGCACTCCAAAATAAAATGGGGGTACTTGTGGGTTAATTTTTGAGGATTTTTGGTGTAATTTTTTAATCGAGATTTTGTCGAAGTTTCGACACAAAGGGAAGTTGGTTTTATATGGTTTTGGACATCCCTAAGAGTTTGGGATAGGGTCGGAACGTAATGACACGAGCCAGGATTTCGAAAAACCTAGATATAGGTTCAGGGTGTCACGCTACGAGGGACGTCGTGGAGTGTTTTCTCCTACGGCGTCAGTAACGGCGTGCAAACCAGAGACGATTGGGGAAGAGACGTTTTAAGTGACGTCTTGGGCCAAAAGCCTTGGCGGCGTCATTCACGACGTCCAAACCAGAGGGTCAATAATTCGACGTTTTAAATGACGCCATGGGGTTTTAAACATGGCGGCGTCACCCACTGCTTCATGAACAGTAAAAACATGATTTTTTTTAAATAATTTTGAAAACTTTTGGGAAACTTTGGGGGTTTATCTAGGGTCATGGAATGACTCTAATTTAACCAAATTTGGCTTAAATGATTGCCAGGGATTTAGAAAATCAATTTGACAAGTTAGAGTCATTTGAGGATCGGTGTTTGCGCGAGTGGTTTGAGGTTCATTAGTAAGCCAGTAAGAAGGTGCATAGTAATTCATTTTTCATTATTGTTATTTCTATTGAATTAAGCCAATTGTTGAAATTCCATTCTTATATTCCTTGGTTAAGTATCTTTGGTGTAAGTGTGTCGTGAAGGTACTCATGGGTTCATATTAGCTGGGCTAACGTATACACTTCTGCAGAAGTATTTTCCACCCACCTAATATTGAGTTTCAACCCGAGTATTGGATTGTTGTAGACTTGTTGTGGATATGGTTATGGAAATGTTATGGAAATGTTGTGAATTGAGATGGTTATTGACCGCTTATGGGCCTCTTTTGACTCGATAGACACTCAAATTTCATTGATAAACTTGTCAATTTGTTTATCATGCAAGTTGTGTTATTTATCTGCCTTTCAATATCGCATGATTCTTATACTGCTTTATTGGTTATTCATGAATTATTGGTTTTGTTCTTCTGGCTTTACATTCAGATTTATCACATACTCACCGTCTAGTTTGTGACGGTGGGTGCAGATAGGGCAGAGACGAGCAAGAAAAAAGAGGCGATGCTAGGTGACTTCCCCGGAGAACTGTAAGAGCGATTCTTTCCTTTTCTCCACAGTATGTGTTGCCTTTTGACTTGTGATTATCGTGTATTATGTTTTTTAATACAATAGGGTGTACTTTGGGATTAAGTGAATAGGGATATCATGTATTGTTGTATTCCTATACTTTGTCACCAGATTTACATGTTTATCCATTCTCTGGGTTTTCACACTATAGGTTGTTCGTGATTTCCTACTTATTGAGTTATTTAAATGATTATAGTTGATTTCCGCTGCAAATTTACATGATAAGAATATAATTTAATAACTCAACCCTTAAATTGATAAATTAATGATGAAGTAAAGATTTGAGGCTGACTGGGTTTGCGTTGACTTCGTGAGTATAGAGTCAGGGGTTCACATAAGTCTAGATCGAGCGGGGACCAGTTTTATGGGGAACTGGGGCTGTCACACAAGGCCAGTCTCTGGATTCGTTCAATGGCCTGCGTAGTACCTACGACGCACCGACACGTGCCGCGACGCGATCCTCAAGTCGAACTATCTACTGAAATTTCTAGCAACACGTGTTATGGCCTAATAGACATACATACGGGAATGGCACGAAGGGAGAGCCTCAACGTCCATCAATTTTGACACCACATCAGGAAATAGAATAATGGAATAAACAGTACATAATTCAAATGCCAAAAATAAGTAAATGCTTGAGAAATTTCAATTGGGATACTACACACCTTAAACCGCACTCCTCGTCCTGAAAACCAAACCCCGGTCCTGCTTTGCTAAACACTCGACAATCAAAATACCGTATGAATTCACCTAATACCATTTATCATTGATTTAAAGCAAATTAGATGTATTTTATGGATTATTAGATAGTCATTAGGTCAAAATTCCCAAAACAACTATAAATAACTACCCTGATGAGCACTCAGCGCGCTGAAGGATTGCCCAATGTGCTGGTGTTCATCCTCATCATTAGTCTTGCCTAGATTACCCAGTGCTAGGGCCCTTGGCCAGTGCGTTGGGTGATCGAAACCCAAAAATTCCAACAGAGCTGAACTCTGAAATTCCAACCCAAGGCCAACTCCAATGCCATCGACCCCATCCTCACCTCGTGGAGATTAAACAACGCTCCAAAATGCGAGAGGCAACAATTCATACACCATATATAATCAATTTGAACAATCAAACAAAACTTTTAAAACCCAAACTTAACCAAAACTTGTGCAACTTTGAAAACCAACAACACCATAGCTATCACCAAAACCACACCAACAACTACCCAAAACTAGTAGCAAATACTTCAATCCCAAATTCAACTCCAACATGAACAACACTAAGACCAAACGGAAAAGAAAGTGAAGATGATCAAGGATCTAACCTTGTTTTGTGGATTCCTTAACACCAAGCCTTCAAATGATCAAACAAGATGTTCAAAACCCTTGTTCACAACTTGTATTTTTGGATTCAATGTTTGGGAGAGAGAAAAGGTGGTGAAAGAGATGTCGAACATGATATTTATACTTTAAAATGATATCTCGTCATTTGCATATCTCTATGCCCATCCCAAGGTCATCTCTTGGCCAATAATTGGACCCATTTCCATCCCAAATAACAACAATAATGACTCACATGTAGACTCCCCCTTGTATGTGACACATAAAGCCACTACTCGGGCATTTCGACACCCAGTTTCGCACCACAACTCGCGACGTAACGTACTAACGCACCTTTAAACCTCAAGTTGGCGTCTCATATTAAGTATTAATTTCATTTATTTCATTTTCATGTGTGTATTAATTTCTCCGACTTAATATTTTGTCTTTAAGCCTACCTGGTACCCGTGTCGACACGCATATCGAGGTGAATACTCATCACACTATCTCGCACATCAACACCACTATATATGCACACATTGCGATGTCATTTAACATATTTAAGCATAAACATCACAAATTACACAAACATCACGCAAAATAGTTATTTACCTAACTTCAGGTGTGCCCTGACCTATCTGCGGGGTCCACGGGGTGTTGAGTTGTCATCCACGTCTGCACACACATTATAATTAACAGCTAGTTAAAATCGAGACATTACAGAGGGTGTAAGATATATATGTATGTATTTAGGGTTTCGCCCACTAGGCCCGTTTACCTGTAACTATATATTGACCTAATTGGTCCTATTATAATCAATTCAGTCTTTTTTCCCAAAACCTAACATTAACAACTAATATGACTAGCTACTTGAAATTATGTATCCACTAGTCGATTTCTTGCACTTTGCGCAGGATTATTACATATTTTTAAAAAATTTAATAAATTAATTTACATGAACATACTGCAATTTTCTTACAATTAAAATTGCAATTCACAGTAATCAACTCATATTTCTTACAAATAAAATATACAATAAAAGGTAAACAAAACACATCATCTAAATAATTAATTAATAAACAAAAAATCAGAAACAGAGCTGCGACTAAAAAAGATTTCACGATCCCATTGGAAAGAGATGCATGCTTGTTCGATAGTTTGCCTTACCAATTGCGCCTAGAAAGTCAAGTTGGTATGGATTGCAAGAAGAATAGATGGGAGGTGAAATTTATAAGGAAAAAAACTTGCGCATCACTCAATTTTATGTATATAACTATAGTTTAAAGTTCCACACACACTATATATTAATTAGTAATAGATGAATACATTATACTTCATTGCAGGAACTCTTCCCAAGAAAAAGTTTGAACATTTCGAAGCAAAAACTTTTCGAACACTAGATATAATAATAATGTAATTTAATAATATAAATAAATAATTAACAAAAAATAAGAAAGCTGAGATAATTAGAAAATTAGAAAGATGAGATTAGGTAGATTTTGAAATTTCTCTTTCCTCCTACTTTTATATATATACATACATACATACATACATACATACATACATACATACATATATATATATACATATATGTAGATTTGATATCATAACTTCTCAAAATTTTCCGCTATTTCTGTTACTCTTATTTTATTTGTGTTAGGAGAGAATAATATAGTTCAAACTCTTGAGTTCAAATAAAATACAGTGTAATTTTTCTTCTTCATTGATGTTTTCATTCCATCTCTGCGAAAAGCTCTATTGATAACGTAATCGTGGATACCCATGCCTATGAATAGGGTCTAGGTTTAAATTCACCTCCTAACTAAATTTTCTAGATTCACCTTAGGGCCTCGTTTGGTTCATTTTTGCTAACTTTCAGTGTTAGTTTGGAGTTATCTCCATGGATTTAATATTTTCATGTTTGGTTCAACTTTAAACTTGTAGGGAAGTTACAAATTTTAAATAATAAAATATATGAATTGACATAAATAGCTTTCAAATAAGAGGTGAGTAATAAAAAAGTCATTAATGAGGAGTAATTGTGTCCACAACTCCTGGGAGATATCTTTCAACCTAGGATGTAAGTTGGGAGATAACTTGCAGAGAAGTTAGACAACGAAATAAAATTAGTTCCCAACTCCCTACAATTTATCTCCTGAGACATAACTCCACCTCTAATCAAACAAGACCTAGATTGCTAATTAATATACTCCATATATCTTGCTAATTAATATACTCCATATATCATCAGTACTAATAATAAGTCCGTACCCTTATTCTCGGTTGGCATGCACTCCTAGCTCGCTAGCTAATTTCCATGAGTTATGTTGAAACTAAAAACGTGTACTCACGTGAACACTGCATATATATATTTATGGATTGCTTCCAATAATGATAAGGGTCCTTCATCATAGTTAATTAAACAATATATAGATAGTCATTGAGACCATACCCAAAAAAATAATTAAGCTATATGGCGTCCTATGGGATCAGTGATTTACTTGTCTAGGATCAGGTGGACACTCCCTACATTACCAACATATTCATCGAATTCCCAAACCTACCACATGTGCCCATTGCTCCATATATTGTCTATATATAGGATGCTTCTCAGCATACTTCTCTTTACCTATAGATATACGTCTCTTTACCTATAGATATTAATATATTGGGTAATTAAAATGCAAATTTTCTATTAGGTTAGCCATGCATTACATACATTTTAGCCAATGTAAAAACATCGTTAGGAAGATGGACGAGACATCACTTATCAAAAAATCAAATTTAAAGACGTTATGAGTTCAATCTTGAAATTGAAAAACAAAATAATTTTTTTGTTAAAGCATCTCCCATGAGATTGATGTGGCATTACTTAATTACCAAAATGCAAGATTTAAATAGGTCTTTTGATCTCTTTAAAGCAGAAAATGAAACAAAAAAATTATTTTTTAAAGTGACGAAAATAAATTATAGAGTAAATTAAATTTCAGAGTTTTTATTTAAAAATATGCAACATTATCACCAAAGATAGGCAATAATAAGGAGAGGACAAGTGATGGAAAGTAAATTAGAGGGATCAAATTAAGTACTATCTTTGACAAATCTCACGGGGCAATTTCTAATGGGAGCGGTTAAAAAGACCCCATATATTACTAGACAGACCCCGATTGCTTCAACATACCCCACTGTTGAATTTCTTTTACCAAACAGTCCCAAATTTCTTGAAATATCTCCAAAATACCCCCATCCTCAACCAACATAAAACCCCTTCCCCGTCTGATTCCTCACACTCATGCCCAACATCAAAACTCGTTGAAACCCAGAAAAAATCGAAATACTTGATCAATCTAGGTCACTAAGGCCACGGGAGGCTTATTTTGAGGCAAAATCTCAATGGATCTAGTGTCGATCGAACATGACGAATGAAGGATCTCTGCCACATTATTCGTACCACCCCCGCTCATTTGGTGAGTTTTCAACACTATAATCTTGTGGGTTTTGTTCGTTATGAGATTATGCAATATTTGGATGTATTTTTGTGGTATTTGGTTCGATGTAGTGAGGTTAGGGTTTCTTGGTTTGAGCCATTCGTTCCTCATACTGGACGGTTGTTCAGAGCCGATACACTGTAAAGGCTATCAGTCATGTTAAAACGTAAGGTATAGTTTTAGTAGCGAAATTGTGTGGTCGTAATATTTATTACATTGCGATGCATTCAAATTGCAAGGTATATTGTTGGTGTTGACTAGGTTGGGTCGACATCTTTGTTATGAATGTCCACCATGTTTAACCGAAACTTTAGTAATTAAATTGGTTTTCTTATTTGTTGAACGTATATGTTTAGCTATTGATGTCTACCATATTTAATTGAAACTTTGGTTTAAGATTGTTTCAAATTTTGTTGTACTGTGTATGTTGATTAGATGATGTCGTGTGGGGTACACTAAGTAATTAGATTAGGTATATGGGCCTTACGGTGGTACTTGTTCGTGACAAACCTAATATTCTCAGCCAGGTCATCCCGAGACAGACTCCTTATTTTCGACGTTACAAAGCTGTTACTATATATGTACCCCGCATTTTAACTGCCTATACCCTAATTATGTTGTATTACTTTTTGTATCCACATATTTATTTCATGTACCCCACTATTGTATTCATTTTTTTGTGTTGACTGTGTAGTAAGTACTGGGATGGGGTACAATAAGTGAGTGGATAGGGTATATGATGTATTGCGCTGCAACATGTTCACGACATACTTGTTTGTTTCAGTCATGTTAGTCCCTTATAGAGTCATTGATGTCTATTTGACAAGGTCGTTATCCCATCCATACCCCACATAATTACTTCCTACACCCTAGTAATGTTGTATTATTTGTTATACCCCACTTATTTGTTTTACGTACCCCATTTATGACGGCACTTTTTTTGTTGATTTAATTTGTTTAGGTATGACGAGAGCTAAAACTAGAGCCCAAAGACCTCCCCAAGGTGGGAGGGCCTGTCAGCATAGACAGGATACTAGTACTACAGGTTCTCAAGTGCAGGAGGGAGTGCCTGTAAGGAAACGCCCTACTTGCTCTAATCGAAAGCAAAGGAACCTTAAAGCCAAAAGGCGTCGAGTGAAGAAATCCAGGGATGATGAGCCAAATTGCGAAGAGGCTGAAGTTAAGGTTGCGTCTTTCTGTAGGTAGGAGAGGCAGAGTGGCAGTTGGAGCAGCAGATGGAGTTAGGTTGGGGGAGAATACTGAAGGGATTCGTACCCCATTTAATGAGTTTGTGGATAGCGAGGATGCAGAGGACTTTTTTGGCATATCGACTAATGCACAAGACACTAAAACCATTAGTTTTCCTAGTGGTCCCTCTGATTTAAGTCTCTTACCCTCGTTCAGACACCGCGTGTTGTTAGATATCTGGAGGAACAAGGTATCATAAATTTAGTTTGATTATATGCATAATCCTTTTACTGTTACATATATTTTCAGTACGTTTTATATGTTTTGTAGGTTCGAGGATTACTGAAGTGCATATACCATGGTTATCAGATCTCCAAGTAGAAGACAATCGAGTAACACCCCTAGAAGGAAAGGGTGGAGAAGCAGGTGAACGATTCTAGTTTAGCACCATTGGGTTACATCTCATACGATGGAGGTAATAGGTTCTATATTTATGCCATTGCGGAGAGATGGTAGCCTGAAACCAACACGTTCCACTTACCCTTTGGGGAGATGGCGATCACACTTGAAGACGTACATATCTTTCTCGGTAGTCTAGTCATTGGTAAGACCATAGTTGTGCCTTTCAAGGATTGTAAAGTGTTAACTGCCATGGTTAGTAGGCTATTGAGGGTGTCGGTTACTGATGTTGACGAAGAGATTAGGACTAGGCCTGGCCTTACTATTAATTTGGCATGGTTGAAGGATTGATGCTCAGTGCAGACGAAAGGAGATGAACAACCCAATGTGAAAAGATCTCCTGAAGTATATTCTAGTCCAGAATGTGTGGTCCGAGCGTACCTTTTATAACTTCTTGGAATCCCATTCTCAAACACGACAGGTGCAAAAGTCTCCCTTGTTGGATTTTGGGGTTCATGCGCAGCGGAGATTTCAAAACTATTTTGAGAAAAAAACCCAACAGGATCTGAATCTGATTCCATTGAAACACGTTTAAACTATGAAAACTTAATCATACCTCAGTCGCAATGCACCTTTCTGAAGGTTAATCGATCTCTAAGGCATTGCCAACGACGAACGCCCTCTATCAGCAGCCCACACACGAACGGCGGTCGAGATTTGAAGTGCTAGCTTCGAGAGAATACCAAACTTTTTGTTTCTCTCCAAAACGATCCAGAGCAAACCAAAACCCTAAGTGGTTTCTTAAAACGAAAATAGAGTTTCGACCCTTTTAATCTTTCTTGTACTTGTATTCTAACTCAAAGCGTCTATTTATACAACCCTTGTATATAGACGATTAAGTAAATTATACATATACCCTTACTTAAAGAGGTATAAGTGTAATACACTACAAGGACATTTCTATCATGAATTTTATCATATAAAATTCATTCTTCCGAATTATTTTAAAATCTCGCAAAAACATTCTTAGTGTGCAACCCAATAGGCTCATACAACGTTGGCAGTGTACCAAAATACATTTGGTATACAAGTCATAAGCAGCCTCTAGCAAGACATTATGACTACCCAAGTTGTACGAATATCAAATCGATACAACCTAATCAATAGTGTATATAACATCCTTTTGTCACACGATATCCTTTTGATCAAACATAAGGCATGGAATTGTCATCCAACATGTTCAATCGTATTAGTCTCGATCTCTAGGTAGACTAAAAACATCTAAGTGACATTGATCAATATCAATTCACTTAGACTAGGCCTTTTAACAGTCTAACACATCGAGGGATCCACTAGATATCTCTCTATATGAGAGGGACAAATTCTATCTCGATTACACAACTTCACCACATTATTCACACAGTAACCAATCACAACCTTTATAATCGTCCAGTTAAAGACAACGTTTGATTGCGTCAAATCACTGTATTCCTAATGTTGCAGTCTCTGGTAATCTCAAGTCAGAAGACTGAATAATATACATATCATGAGAAATAACTATGACTTAATCCATATGATGTTCTCATAGCGGGTCGGTCCAGTACTTTGTTCCATAACAAGTACTCATGATCTTGATTCGTATTCATATACGTATGATCATCGAATGATCATCAATCAAGACTCACACTAGTCTTAATTCATTATAGTTCCCAGTATAATAATCGACTAGGGACATTTAGGATATTTTTGTAAATACCCATGGATCTTATTATAATATAAACATGCAAATCAATTATAATAAACAGCAAATGGAATCCTCTATTTTATTAACTAAAATGTATTTATAAAGACTATTAATGGATTGACGTAGGGCACATTTCCCAACATCTCCCACTTGCTCTAGGGCCAATCATTCATGCATCTAATGCCTAATGATCTAACATGACCATCATGTTTCGCTTGTGGAAGAGCCTTTGTCAATGGATCCACAATGTTGTCTTCAGTAGGTACTCTGCAAATCTTTACGTCTCCCCTCTCAATGATTTCTCTGATGAGATGAAAATGCCTGAGTATATGTTTGGATCTGTGGTGTAATCTAGGTTCCTTGGCCTGTGCTATTGTCCCGTTATTGTCACTTTACAAACAAACAGGGTTAGCAATACTTGGAACCACACCTAGTTCAGAAATGAACTTTTTGATCCAAACTGCCTCCTTTGTTGCATCGGACGCTGCAATATACTCAACTTCAGTTGTAGAATCTGCCACAATCTCTTGTTTTGAACTTTTCCAGTTTACTACACCCCCATTCAAAGTAAACACATATCCAGACTGCGATCAGAAATCATCTATATCAGTTTGAAAACTTGCATCTGTGTAACCATTTACAACTGGATCATTTTCAAAACCTCCATAGACCAAGAACACTTAGTCCTTCTTAAGTACTTAAGGATGTTCTTTACTGCTATCCAGTGACTCTCACCAGGATCTGACTGATATCTGCTTGTAGTGCTCAAAGCAAATGATACATCAGGCCGAGTGCATAGCATGGCATACATGATAGATCCAATAGCAGATGCATATGAAATCTTATTCATACGGTCTCGCTCATCATTTGTCTTAGGACATTGAGTCTCTCTGAGACTTATGTCATGAGACATTGGCAACAATCCTCTTTTATAGTCTTGCAAACTAAACCTATTCAGCACCTTGTCTATGTAAGCACTCTGACTTAGACCGATTAGCCTTTTAGATCTATCCCTATAGATCTTTATCCCTAGGATATAGGTTGCATCTCCTAAGTCTTTCATTGAGAAACATTTCCCTAACCAAGACTTGACACTTTGCAATGTTGGGATGTCATTTCCAATGAGTAATATATCATCAACATACAGTACTAGAAAAACAACTACACTCCCACTGACCTTCTTGTATACACAAGGCTCATCTTCGTTCTTAATAAAACCAAAATCCTTAATTGCTTCATTAAAACGAAGATTCCAACTCCGAGAAGCTTGCTTTAATCCATAAATGGATCTTTGAAGCTTGCATACCTTCCTAGAATTCTCAGGATGTACAAAACCTTCAGGTTGTGTCATATACACGTCCTCAAGCAGCTTTCCATTAAGAAATGTTGTTTTTACATCCATTTGCCATATCTCATAGTCATAATATACAGCAATGGCAATTAAAATTCTTATGGATTTAAGCATGGCTACTAGCGAAAAAGTTTCATCATAATCAACACCTTGAGTCTGCCTGAAACCTTTTGCTACAAGTCTTGCTTTGAAAGTATGCACTTTGCCATCCATGTCAGTTTTCTTCTAGAAAACCCATTTACATCCAATGGTCTTACCACCTTCAGGTAAATCAACCAAGTACCAAACTTAGTTATCATACATGGATTGCATCTCAGAATTCATGGCACTTAGCCATTTATCTGAGTTTGGTCCAGACATAGCCTCCTGATAAGTGGTGGGCTTATTTTGATCCATAAGCAACACATCACGACTATCAGTAATGAGAAATCCGAATCTCTCTGGCTCATGTCTTACCCTACCAGATTTACGTGGGCTTTGTGTCACTTGCGGAGGTTCAACTGGTTCAGAACTTTGTTGAACTTCCAGTAGCAATTCAGTGTTTATTTGTGATTTTTGAACTTCTCCAAGATTTACTTTTCTTCCACTAGTGTCTTTTGAAATAAACTATTTTTCCATAAAGGCACCATACCGAGCAACAAACACTTTGTTCTCAGTGGGATTATAAAAGTAGTATCCTTTTGTTTCCTTGGGATACCACACAAATAAACACTTGTCAGATTTAGGTGCTAGTTTTTCTGAGACTTGTCGTTTTACGTAACCCTCATAGCCCCAAATCTTAAGGAAAGAAAAACTAGGTTTCTTCCCATACCATATCTCATATGGTGTTTTATCAACCGCTTTAGAAGGAACTCGATTAAGAGTGAAAGCTGCAGTTTGTAATGCATAACCCCAAAAGGATAATGGAAGAATCGCATGACTCATCATAGATCGAACCATATCTAATAAGGTTCGATTTCTTCTTTCAGAAACTCCATTCCACTGTGGAGTTGCTGGTGGAGTTAATTGGGAGACAATCCCACAATTTCTAAGATGATCATCAAATTCTTGGCTTAAATATTCACCACCTCGATCTGATCGAAGTGTTTTGGTAGTTTTACCAAATTGATTCTGCACTTCATTTTGAAACGTTCGAAATATCTCAAATGATTCAGCTTTATGTTTCATAAGATATACATAACCATATCTGCTGAAATCATCAGTAAATGTAATGAAGTACTGATAACCTCCTCTAGTCATTGTGTTTATCGGACCACATACATCAGTATGTATTAGACCTAATAAATCACTTACCCTTTCACTATGTCCAGTAAAGGGACTTTTAGTCATTTTGCCTAGTAAACAAGATACGCACGTTTCATATGATTCCAAATCAAATGAATCTAGAAGTCCATCTTTATGGAGCTTCGTTATGCGTTTCTCATTTATGTGGCCGAGACGACAATGCCAAAGATAGGTTTGATTCAAATCATTTGACTTAAATCTCTTTGTATTTATGTTAAAGACTGGAGTATCAGTGGACCTTTTCATGCTTAAAATATAAAGACCATCACACAAATCAGCATTTGCATAAAAAATGCCTTTACGAGAAATTGAACATCTATTATTCGCAATAATAAAATCAAAACCATCTATATCCAAACATGAAACATAAATGATGTTTCTGCTCAAAGCAGGCACATAATAACAATTATTTAAAGTTAAAATAAGTCCACTAGATAATATTAAGTCATATGATCCAACAGCCAGGGCAGCAACTCTTGCTCCATTCCCTACGCGCAGGATGACTTCTCATTTTTTCAGCTTCCTACTTCTAGTGAGTTCCTGCACATTTATACAAATGTGAGATCCACATCCGGTATCCAATACCCAGGAATCACTAGTGGATAAATTAATTTCAATAACATAAATACCTGAGGTGGTAGTCGCACTACCCTTTTTCTTCTTTAGATCTTCCAGATAAAGTTTGCAATTTCTAAACCAATGTCCAGGTGCATGGCAGAAATGACAATTTCCTTCCTTTTCCTTTTGGTGCTTTGAAGCAGGAACAGTCTAGGGCTTGACTTGTTCCATAGGCTTTGCGACAGGTGTAGCAGCAGCCTTGGCAACTTTAGCCTTGCTTTTGCCTTTCATCTTCATTCCCTTTCCCTTTTGGAGCATCAGCACATTACTAGAGGTTGATATTTTGTTCAACAGTTTTGAGCATCAAATGCAACTCTGAAATTGATTTCTCCATATTATTCATATTGTAGTTCATCACAAATTGTGAGTAACTCTCCAGTAATGAGTTTAGGATCAAGTCCGTAGCCAACTCTTGGCTTATGGGAAATCCAAGTCTATCAAGTTGGTCAACATAGCCCTTCATCTTCAGAACATGAGGACTAACTGACGCACCCTCAGTCATCTTACAAGAATGCAGGTTCTTGGCTGTCTCGAACCTTTCTTACCTAGCTTACTGTTGGAACATTTCCTTCAGCGTTATAGCCATGTCATAGGATTCCATTAGTTCCATGTCCTTCTGAAGTTCAGGAACCATAGTTACCAGCATAATACATGCAACATCAGTAGAATCATTGATATGCTTCTTATGCGCATCCTTCACAGCTTTAGTAGCATTGGCTGGTGGGTCCTCAGGGATCGGAGCATCCAGAACATACAACTTGCATTCATGCTTGAGAACAATTCTCAAGTTTTTGAACCAGTCAAGAAAGTTAATCCCAGATAACTTATCCTTCTCAAGGATAGATCGCAGTGACAGGGGATTATTCTTACTTGAAGAAGCCATTGATCTACAATAAAGATTATGCAGAGTTTATTTTAGTATAGAGGAATAAACTCCCACTAAATTAACAACCCTCCTAAAACATATTGTTTATTTAGGGGACTTAAATCCATATTTCACCTAATTATATGACAGCTATGGCATGAAACACAGAACTAGATTATTTAGGTAGGTAACAGTTACCAATTACATCTTATGTAACTTTAGATACTTTTATGAGATACAGAACATCTTATGTCTTAGCATGTTTTTATCTCATCATATGCCTAAAGCCCAAAACTATTTTGATAGCTTTATTAAGTCAGACCAATTTAAACATTTAGGTAACTCTTACCAAACTTATCTCACCAAGATAACACAATACACCCAGCTATGGCTGAAACTATATTAGTGCGATCGAGGCCTTGATAAGTGTTTAAAATTGGATGGCACAAGACTTAAGATTTAATAGAGGGATTTTATTCAGTTTTAGCGATTTTTAAGTAAACAATGAAATATCATATATTTTATTGATTTGTAGAACCACTAAACAATTTAGGAAATTTTTATGCTATTCACTAATAGAAGAATTTTTGTACGCTAGGATTAGTTAGACGGCGGTCCCACTGACCCTTTTTTTTTTAAAGACGAATCTCAATTCTGAAAATTGAAATTCACTATAGAAAATCAGATTTTTCGTTGATTTTACTATACTAAATTTATCCCTTAATTTATCCAAAATTAAGTCAATTAAAACATTTTTAATTAACCCGGGCCCACATCTAACTAATCATTTTATCCTAATCCAATTAGGACTTTAGATATTTGAATCCTAGCATATCACCAATAACAAACTTCTCCATATTTATCTCCTATCCAATAGGGATAATGAAACCGATTTTGCATATATCTCCTAATCTAATTGTTATCTATATTTATCAAATAAAACTTTATAATAAAATAGATATAACAAAATAAATAAATAATTTTGAAAATTAATTATTTGCAATTTCGATCTTCATCCAAATAATCACAAATATTTAGCTGAATCATGAACTACTATCTCAATCGAACCTAATCATATTAGTTTCGAATTAACATTCAGACTTATACAATTTAAGAAACTTAAATTAATGTAACCTAAATATGCATGCTGAATTACAGAGATTTCATCCATGCATCAATACACGAAAATAAAGATTATACCTAATGGTGTCATGGATCATAGCATACGAAATTCAATTCATTAAAATTATTCGAATTAACCTAACATGGTTACTTGCATATACGAAACTGATTTCAATTAAATCACGAATATAAGTATCATATACATAAACCATGATAATAAATCTCACATAAAACTTATGTATATCACATATATATCAACTATTAATATGCTTTCAATCATATATCATAAGAAAACATGCAATGAGTTTAATGGAATCAAACTCGAAGGCTCTGATACCACTATTGATGATTTTGGGATTCATGCGCAGCGGAGATTTCAAAACTATTTTGAGAAAAACTCCAACAGGATCCGAATTTGATTCCATTGAAACACGTTTAAACTATGAAAACTTAATCATACCTCAGTCGCAATGCACCTTTCTGAAGGTTAATCGATCTCTAAGGCATTGCCAACGACGAACGCCCTCTATCAGCAGCCCACACACGAACGGCGGTCGAGATTTGAAGTGCTAGCTTCGAGAGAATACCAAACTTTTTGTTTCTCTCCAAAACGATCCAGAGCAAACCAAAACCCTAAGTGGTTTCTTAAAATGAAATAGAGTTTCGACCCTTTTAATCTTTCTTGTACTTGTATTCTAACTCAAAGCGTCTATTTATACAACCCTTGTATATAGACGGTTAAGTAAATTATACATATACCCTTACTTAAAGAGGTATAAGTGTAATACACTACAAGGACGTTTCTATCATGAATTTTATCATATAAAATTCATTCTTCCGAATCATTTTAAAATCTCGCAAAAACATTCTTAGTGTGCAACCCAATAGGCTCATACAACGTTGGCAGTGTACCAAAATACATTTGGTATACAAGTCATAAGCGGCCTCTAGCAAGACATTATGACTACCCAAGTTATACCAATATCAAATCGATACAACCTAATCAATAGTGTATATAACATACTTTTGTCACACGATATCCTTTTGATAAAAAATAAGGCATGGAATTGTCATCCAACATGTTCAATCGTACTAGTCTCGATCTCTAGGTAGACTAAAAACATCTAAGTGACATTGATCAATATCAATTCACTTAGACTAGACCTTTTAACAGTCTAACACATCGAGGAATCCACTAGATATCTCTCTCTATATGAGAGGGACAAATTCTATCTCGATTACACAACTTCACCACATTATTCACACAGTAACCAATCACAACCTTTATAATCGTCCGGTTAAAGACAACGTTTGATTGCGTCAAATCACTGTATTCCTAATGTTGAAGTCTCTGGTAATCTCAAGTCAGAGGACTGAATAATATACATATCATGAGAAACAACTATGACTTAATCCATGTGATGTTCTCATAGCGGGTCGGTCTAGTACTTTGTTCCCTAACAAGTACTCATGATCTTGATTCGTATTCCTATACGTATGATCATCGAATGATCATCAATCAAGACTCACACTAGTCTTAATTCATTATAGTTCCCAGTATAATAATCGACTAGGGACATTTAGGATATTTCTGTAAATACCCATGGATCTTATTATAATATAAACATGCAAATCAATTATAATAAACAGTAAATGAAATCCTCTATTTTATTTACTAAAATGTATTTATAAAGATTATTAATAGATTGACCTAGGGCACATTTCCCAACATCCCTTTCACTCCTTCAACTTTTAGAACACATAGATAAGATTGGTTCCTATGCATGGGGGGCTGCAACACTTACATCCTTGCATCGTCAACTGGGCATTGCTAGTCGTGCCAAAATCACCCAGATTTTTGGATATATGATATTGTTAGAGGTAAAATATTGAGTTTCAATGATTGATCTTCATAGTAATGCATGCATTTAATTTGTTTTTCGTAATAAATTTGGTTTTCATAATAAATGTGGTTTGTGTATGGGTGGATGTATGATCGTATGCCATTTATTCAGTTCATTTTGCATAGTGGCTACATCTCGGTTAAGTCTTGTGTAATGAAGTGGCACCATAAGAAGGAAAATAGGTTCTACAAGAAGGGCATTAGGATGTTGTTGGACCATCTTCTCTCTTTCAGGAATCAACTCAACAAGCTGAAAGCAAATGATGTGAGGACGATAACATAGCAATTTCAATTTTTCTCTCGTATACGCTCATGTTTATTGACAAATATCTTAATTTTTGCTAGGTGATTTAGAATACAACTTTGAAAGGTGCACCGTCTGTCCATAATATTGCATACTACAATAGCTCATAGAGTACATGGATATCGTTGAACCATACAATCTCATCAGGATGTTGAGGCAAATGGGATACGTTTAAAGCATTCCGAAAGACCCTTATCGACCTATAGTTGCCTAGCACAGTCTTACTCTGTGAAGTACTCATATGATCCCAATATTAGGAGGATTGGGAGGGGCATCTTAAGTTTCTTGAGCGACGCAGTCAGAAAGCGGAATACCCATATCAAACGTCATCTGACTACATGGATTGGTACTTTAGATTCAGCCATCCATTTTCAGGGAATCCTGAACACTTAACAGGGGTCCAAGAAGAGGATGATAACTTTTTGGTGAGAATTTTAGTTAAGTTTGTTTTCCCTATCTTTACATGCATTTATTCATTAAGGTATTTGATTTGACAAATTTGGAAACAGTACAACCGTCGGGCCCTTGATGCAGCATTGCAGTTCACGTGCACATCGAGGGACAACGTTACAGTGGGTGATACGTTTGAAATGCCAGATCAAGTGATCGTATTCCTTTTGGGTTGTGAAGATACATATCAAACCATCGTAACTGGCATTCAAGTGAGGGAGGTACTACATCTACCGGGAATGTTCGTCAACACCACCATAGGGAAAGAAACCAATTGTGGAGCCTGAAACCTGAATCTTATATCCTTTTAAGCTATACTCAATATGTGATGGAATTTGATACTTTCAAATCTTTAAACATTTGAAACAGTTGTTGTGTTGTGTGAATTATTAAACTTACAATAATGTGTTGATATAATGTATTTGAACCTTGTTGTTTGCCTTATATGATTTGTGTTATTTCAAATGTGTTTTTCAACATACTTTTCCTATATGGCAGATGAACTGGACCATCATTATAAGAGGTTTCTCGGTTAAAAAAAGTCCATCATTAATGTAGAATTACGGCTACATTGTGCTGTAATAAATGGGTACACAAAGCAAATATGTAGGGTATATAAAGTAACAACATTAATTATGGGATATATTAAGTGATAAAGTGGGGTCTATAGCGAGTAACTGTCAAACACAATAGATATCTTACAGAACTTACGTCTTCATTGATCCGATAGGTACTCCAACATAAAATGTATTAGGGAAAGATTAAGTGGGGTATAGGAAAAAAATGTGGGGTATAACGAGTATGTTCTTAATAATGGGGTACAAAGAGTATAATGGTGGGGTATATAGAGTGTTATGGTTCAAAAAACCATTACTAACCAGCCTTTTATTCTCCATCATGTTGTAGCATATGGGTACATCAAGTAAATATGTGGGATATACAAAGTACTAAAATAAATAGTGGGGTACATGCAATGAAAAAGTGGGGTACATATGTACTCTTGGTTCTTCTAAACCAATAACCTTAAATTTCTTACAATTCTATAATATGGTTGCAGGAAGTATATTGTAGTGAAGCTTTTTCAACAATTTCATAATTCAAAATGCTAAATTTAGTGGGGTACGTTTAACACTTTTCTTGGGTATATAGAGTGTTACAGTGCACAACAACTATTACTAACCAGCCGATTATTCTCCGTCGTGAAGTAACATATGGGTATGTCAAGCAAATATGTAGGGTATACAAAGTACTAAAATAAATAGTGGGGTACATGCAGTGAAAAAGTGGGGAAGATATGTACTCTCGATTCTTCAAAATCGAGAAACTTAGACTTCTTATGGTTTACTAACATGATTGTAGGACGTAGATCATGGTGAAGTTTCTCCAACAATTTCATAATTTGAAATGTTAAATCTAGTAGGGTATTTTAATACTTTGCGGGGGTAAATGAGAGTTACAGTCCTACTGCACCGTAATAAATGTTATATTTACGACCCAGGTAGAACGTTAATCGTATGTTTTTTACCGTTACATATGTTCGATATTTAATTTGAAAAGTACTTAATAAGGCAAGTAGGGTACATGAGAAAAGAATATGGGGTACGATAGTATAACGACTGGTTTTTGTCGTCAATATATCAATGTTTCGGCTATTCAAGACTGAAAGTTTATGATATGAATTTCTTGTATCCATTAGGCTGGGGTATACTAAGTAAGCCTCTGGGTACATGAAGCAGTATGGTGAATTTTTTTCCATAACAGACATGTTGCTCTCAACCTAATTACACCGTACGTGACAGACATGTTGCTCTCGATTTAATGAGACCGACAATTTCTAAAATTGAGTGTTATGATTATATTAATACTTCCAATGAATTACAAATTAACTGCCCAATGTGTGTAGGTAAATAAGTAGATCGATACAAAACATAAATGCTAAATATAAGCTAACAGAAGTGGATAGACATGAAAAATGAGATATTCCCACACATACTTAAAACAACATTAGGGCATAAAGACAATCAATTTCCATTCCACAAAAATATTGTCATTTATCAAACCAAAATGAGTTCAAACTAGGCATTTCCATATTATATAAGTTAAAGAAAGTAACCAATATCCATCAAAGAACACAAAAAAAGTTACAATGTATCCATGTTTGCTTTATCCATATACACCCACACATATATGAAAAACTAAC
Source organism: Stephania japonica (assembly GCA_039657345.1). Taxonomy (NCBI): domain Eukaryota; kingdom Viridiplantae; phylum Streptophyta; class Magnoliopsida; order Ranunculales; family Menispermaceae; genus Stephania; species Stephania japonica. The sequence continues at coordinate 44,871,456 of CM077559.1, forward strand.
GTTGCAATGTACACATTCAAAAAAATGGGTGAATGTTGCATCCTAATAAAGAGTAAAAAACGAGGGGTTCTTCCATATTTGATTGTGGTCGTGGAAGAATATTGAGTCCGACCACCCATTCTTTGTTATATTCGTCAACGAACACATCCCATTGTCGTGAAGTTGGTGGTAGAGGAGCATCGTCTCTCATTAGAAGCTGCAAGTAATAACAAAATATATAAGTATTAGCGAGTAAACATCATAATGAAATAAAGATTTTCATTATGGGAAGTAACTCTAACAAAATGATTTTGATTGATGAGCAACAACCAAACTAGTCTTCTCTTAGAGACAACTGAGGCTTCCTGTCTGCTAAGAAGCCATAGAGTGAACCCTTCCTTGGCCAATACAAATAAAGCCAACTTGTAATGGTTTGCCACAATTATCCCATGTTTAGTAATGATAGCAAATATTACCCTTCAGCGAGGTTGTCATAGATATTAATTGCATCTCTAATTCTACCATACTAGGTCTTGAAACACATTCATGTACATGGCCTCGTTCCTAATCAACTCTTCAAACATTTCCAGTCGCACATGTCTCTATCCTTCATCAGATTTGTAGCCTACTACATTGGCTATTGCTCGAAACATATAATTCCCATCGGATCGCATATCAAAAATGTTAATACGGTAAGTGTGCCATCATGGTGGCATCTCAACAATGTAGCCCTCACCGACCTGAGTTCGGGTCTTAGGTCGTTTCGGTGCAATGGTTTTGATTGTTTTTCCCCTTCCACGTGCAGGTTTTGAAGATGAAGGTCCCTCATTTGGTTAACTTGGCTGAGTTGGTTGACTTGGCTTACTTGATTGGCTTATTGCATAAGCCTGCGCTACGGACTCTTGAGTATTTTTTGCCTCTGTATTCTCAAAACTAAAAGGATTTCTCTTGGTGGAATTGTCAACTGCGGGCTTCTTGCTCTTTGACTTCTTCATTTTCAAGTTCTTGTCTTTCTTGTTGGGTCGACCCTTAGTTGCAAGTTCCTCTTTGGTACAGAACGGAGAATCGATGCAAGGAAAACTATCTCCCTTAGCTTTTGCACAATCTTTGCCCGCATGTCATGATCGTAGCTCTTGTACTTAGCGTCCACACCATCCATTTCAACTTCGTAAAGGTAGTCTAACTCGCCATCACTTGCAGGCTCAATGGGGATCTTATTCAGTTTCTTCCAATGCATTTGGATTTCATCAAGCCTGATAGGGCTACCATCAAGCATATGTAAAGAGATCTCATGCTCTCATGGCAATCCATGAGTGGCTCGCAACACACAACCACAAAGTGAATAATCATGACCAACCCCACCTTCACTAACTAATCTTGCCTCCCTGTTGATTACATTCAATGCATGTGCAGACACAGCCTACGATGTTGTTGTACATGTGGTGTTGAAACTCGTGTGCCACTAGGTGCATGGATCAATTGAATGATGCTTCCAAGTTATTCTGTAAGTGTGTAAGAACCTTGTAAATAGCGTTGAAAACATCCGCAAAATGTCCCTATGATATCCCAAGCTCTTTCTTCAGTACATTATGAGCACCTTCAGCACGATTGGTAGTAGCATTCTCAAAGTGTAGTACTGTAATGGCCCCAATTACTGAGGCTGCCACGTGGCCAGCTACTTCCCCACTTGTGCACCAGAAGCACCTACCCACATCACCATGCTAACAATTTACTTAACAACCTTGAATTTCGTGCCAATTAATTTAGCGAGTTTACATATAGTTTTAGATTTAACATTTAAATCACAAATAGATCATCAGGATTAATAAATAAAAGCAGAAGTCTTAATATAACAAAAAGGAGCATATTAAGTTAACTTGTTCATCCTATAGTGGAAATCCCGGCAGTACTATGCATATAGGCGATCAAATTATAACAATAATATATATAAGTACAGGTGTGAAACAGTCGCTCAACCCCAAAAGATAATACAAAATATCAAAAAGTGATATCTACCAACAAACGTACTAACAGACCTCGGCTCAGGTAAGTCAGGTGTAATCGCCAAATATCCCCTTACCCCTACTGGTACTAGGATTTGCGCTCAAGCCATCACAAAAATCAGATAACGAGCCCAGTAAGTAAAATCCCAAGGAAAACCACTGTGCATCATAATTTAAGAAATAAATAACAGAGCCAATAAATAGTGTTAAATAGACATGAGGAAAGAAGGAAACATATGCAGACAACTGCTCAAAGCTCATTGCATGAATATAAACACACAGATATACAACTGGGTGTGAACACAGCTGACTAAGTTGTGTACTTAGGACCAGGAGCCCTGGTCGTGGCCTAGACCATCGACCCTAGGACTGTGTCCTAGCGGCATTAGCCCTATTGGGGTACTTCGAACACATGAATCGATATTCTACTCGGGATATCATCTAATGAGGCCGAGAACAAGCGCTACACACTTAGCAAGCGACCACAGCAACCCTCAGATACATAGACGGGAATAACTCGATTGCCCCGGTAAGAATTGGACTCACAGATTATCAAAAATTAATAGCTCAAATGAATAACAATAAATAAATGCAGTAGTGGTGTTCAGTTGGGTTTTATGCACCTCAAACCGCGCTCTATAACCCCAAAAACACCCCCAATCTGACCCTCCGACTCCATATATTGATTCCTAAGATCGATTATCGGTGTTTAATTGTTAATTAAGTGGGTTTGTTATCAATTAGGCTCGATTACATATTTAGACATTTATGGGTTCTGGTCCCAACGCGCTAGGCTAGATAGTCAGTGCACTGGGAGGTATGGTAATTGCCTTTGAGTGTTGGGTCCCCAACGCACTAGGCATAGTTGCCAACGCGTTGGGTGATTCTTCACCCAGGAAGGAGACTCGTCTTCCCCAGCGTGCCCAGCGCGCTGGTGTTTATCACCCAATGCGTTGGGTACGCCCCTGCCCAGAATTCCAATCACGAATTTTGGGTTTGTGGGATTTTCCAAACACCAAATTACAACCCTCGTCCCTCCCACACCTTAACTGTATCAAATCCATCACTAAAACACCGATTAAAACGTTATTACATCCAAAACCAGAGGATTAAATATGCATGTCCAAAAATCCAAACTTTATCCAAATCACTCTAATTTTCCACAATTTGACCCAACTTAGTGTAATTAATCATGATAAAACCCAAGAACATCAAAACCAATAAAAGACATTGACAAATCCATCCATAAATCCGGTTTAAACCTCAACTTAAGAAAAAAAAAGTTTTCATGAAAAATCAAGTTGTGGGTGAGCAGATTACCTTCGATTTCATTGTTAGATACCCAAAATCGCTCTCCAACCTTCGAATTCACCCTTTTTGGTATAAATTCCTCTCAGAGAACTCACAATTTTGTTGAAGAATGTTTAGATTTGCATGTGTCCATTGATCGGGTGTTATTTATAGGGTGTGTTCTAATCTAAAGCGCACACGCATCTCGAGGTTGATCGGACGGTCCCTAATAAGATGGTGTCACTCAAATCCTGAACACCTTATTATGACACTGATTGTCGTGTATCTCCTCGTTGTGTGTCTCGAGGACAATTCTAGGTGTGCTTATTTGTTTGATTACAAGTATAGGACTTATATATTTTAATTTGATTTGATTTATATAACCTATCTAAGCCATCAATTAAATTCCATAACGTGGTAAATACAGTCACACTAACTTCCCGACTACCTGGCACCTCGTGCCCCGCGTCCAGCATGCACCCCAAGGCGGTCCCACACTTAGTGTACCTGATTGATTTACTTAACTTAGCCTAAGGTTATATTTGAATCCCCTTAATTTAATTCCACAACCATAGTCCTATTGCTATCATTTAATTCAGTCTAACCCCAACACTCGGCCTAGCAACTACCGAACCCTCGCGTTGGCGCATTCTACAAAACGGAACCCTGACACTCAATCTCGCCCGACAAGATAATATAGATGCACACCTGTGATGAATAGTATAACAACTACATAATGATAATACATCACAAAAATGAAATACAACAGTACACAGTCAATACCCTAGGTCAGCATCATGCCTAGCCTATCCGCAACGTCCACGTGTCGTCTGAGCTGGCTTCCTAATATGAAAATAATTAAATAATGGTGTTAATAAATAACGGGTCGTTACAAGTACCTTGTTTGTTTAAGCATACACGAATTTCTCCTTTTATCATAACCACGTGTCCGTAACATATTCATATAACCCCAGGACTCCAGCATTGTTGTCCTATAGTTCCTTAAATCGGACATTGTAACATGCCTCTGTTTGGAATTGCACCAAGTTGATCCACATGTCTTTCCAATGGTCAAAGTCCTCCTAGAGATTGAGTAAATCCCTTGTCTTTGTAACAATATTCCTATTCACATGCCATGAAGAAAGTAAGTGCGTAGCCGCAGGGAACACCTCCTCCACTGCCGCAACCAAATCCAAGTCCTAATCCGTTAAAATAATACCTGAGAGTTACCACCCATCTAGTAATGACTTCAACTGCCTGAGCGCCCATTAATAGTCATTCGTAGTCTCCTTATCTAGGAAAGCATGTGCTACTAGGAAGGTCTTGTGTGTGGATGAGACCCCAACAATCTTAAGGTGCGGGTACTTGTACCGATTTGTCTTGTATATGCAATCCATTATCAACACATGAGAGAAACAACGAAGGAGCTGCACTGAATTAGGGTGGGCAAAAAATAGAGATCTCACACTATAAGTGTCTTTGAAGTAATCACGTTGCTCAATGTAATTGAGTGCGTCCAACTGGTGGACTAATAATTGCATCATGTTTTTTCCATCGGCTTCAATCCTTCTCAACTTATCCCTTTCATTGTAAATTGTCTTCATAGAAGTCACATTGCCCTTGTTATGGGTCTTTATGTGACTTAAAATGTCCTTTGGCCTGGCACTAGTCTTGCTCAAGTCTCGAACAATGTATTTCTTAGCTACTATGAGCCCCCTCAGCTACAGCTTGCTCAACCAAAGAATTACTGAAGCGATGGCTATATATGTCACACACAACTCGAACACGCCACAACCCATCGAGCTCATGCTTCACATTGATCTTGAATTTACAGCCACACTTCTTTGTTCCGGTCACTTTATTGATGTTCTCATTGTCTTTATCCTTTATATCTTTCAATAGAAGTTTTGTTTTTGCTAGTTTCACTTTAAATATCGCATACCTGTCACAACCTATTGACAATCTTGCTCGTCTGCCTTGACTGGCCCACTAGAATCAAACTTTAATATAATCAAAACAAAACCATATTGTTTGGCAGTCTCTTGAGCCCAACTGATAACAACCTCTCTACTCTTGAAATGCAATATCGGTGTAAAATGCTCCTTGAAGTCTGGGTATGCCTCGACAATAGTTGTACCTATTATGTCACAAGCAGTACCCTACAGGAACCAAACAAAACAAAATTTAGTTAAGAAACAACGAGAAAACAATAATCAGACAAAAAAACATCGTGGCGGAGTAATGTGGCCAACAGCCCAACGTGGGTGTTGGATGAATATAACAGCTAATCCAGTATGAATTACGGAGTGAATAGTCCGTAAAGGTAAGTAAACATTTCGGAATGTGTAAACTGATACCTTTTTGTAAGTTACGGAGTAACAGAGCCAAAACGTGTATTATACGCTAGGCTCTGTTACTCCACACGACACGGGATTGCAAGCAACAATGGAGGTTATTCCTCTAAGCATAAAATTGAATAAAAATGCAAAAAAAACAAAACAAAACACACATCTTCATCGTTGGGGTGGCTTCATTTTGATGATTCCTTAAACATTTTGCACCAAAAAATTGCAATTAAACAAGAACTTCCAAGCCCTAGAATCGCACAAACAACCATGAAGATCATCAGTAAAATGATGCTCAAATACTCAAAAAAAGGACATACCAAGTCGAAATCAAATGGAGAACAAACTTACTAAGTCGATTTGGTGTGTATTTGGCTGGCCGGAGATAAGGAAGTGACGTTTGGTTTCAGATGAGATGAATCGGTGAAGAGGAGAGTTGATGGGGTGTGCTGAGCAAAACTCCTTTTTATATGAAGGACATTTTGGGCATTTTCACATAGGGCAAAATTTGAAAAAGAAAAAAAAAAAAAAAAGAAAAGAAAAGAAAGGGGTTCGTCTAGCAATATACGTGGTCCGTTTAGTCGCCCCTTTCTAATTTACCATAATAGCACTAGTCCTCAGTCTTTTTTTTTTTATTAAGCACTAGACCTCAGTCCTTTTTTTTTTGTAAGCACTAATTTGGTAATCGTCAATAGACCACAATGCAATGCTTTTTATTTAGACCTTGCTAATAATATTTGAACCAGCATTGCCATAATATTTTTTCACACTTATTAATTTGTTAATCGTGACAAAAAGACTAATTAATTAACAACTATAGAGCAAATTAATAAACGTATCAAAAGTACATGCAAATCACTCAATTTTTGATGCACCAATCCATAATTACTCAAACCCAACCCAATTAATGATCAACAATGCATGCCACAACATACCACTATATACATTGTACTTTCATGCTGAGATGGCATCAAACAAGATAGGGGTGTACATGGATTGGATCCAGTTCAGTTAGGGTCAATCCGCAATCTAATCTAATTATTGTGGATTGAAAAATTACAATCCAATCCAGTCCAAATAATTCATCAATCCAATTTACAAAATACGGACCGGATTGGATCAAGTTTCACGGATTGACGTTTTCCTATCTAAAGATTCATAAAATTAAATTTAATCAAATGAATCACAAAAATTATACATCTCATGAATGACAAATTTACAACATACATTCCACAAATCTATATATAGCATATTTCCCACAAACTTTTTATCACAATAACTTTCAAAATGTAAGTTCCTACATAAATAAATATGTCATCCACAAACCTTAACCACACACCCTCACAAAAGCACAAAAAAAATGCATGTACATACAACCTACAAAAAAAATGTTGAAATTATAATAAAAGAGTTAAGAACAAGCATAGTCTTTTAGATATAGTCTTTTAGATATTATAGTTTAGAGTTAATAGTTTAAGTTAGCTCTTCAAGATATTATATTACATATGATCATATGTGTATATGTGTTGATGTGCTAAACGGACTGGATTAGATTGGATCTGCAATTTTTTAATGTAAGATACGTAATCCAATCGAGAAAGTGCAATCAAATTGAATCCCTCAAAACAAAGAAAAAAAAAAGAAGAAAAAGTAGTACTCATCCTAGGTAGCTTTCTTTTTTTTTTTCCCAAATTTTTCAAATTCTTCGGGGAGTGATGATGATCAACCAAAATTAAAGTGACCACCATAACCATATCAAAAAAAAGAACTAATTAATCCAAAAAATTAGACTAGAACTAATTCTAGTCCCAATTAAACTCATCAAATAACTATGTAATCATATCATAATCAAAGTAGCTGCCTAAAATCAGGCCCAATGTGGTGGTGGATCAAGTACCCCTGATCACTTCCAGACAACTCAAACATGGCCCCTGCATTGCTCTGATGATGATACAGCTGAAACAACTGATTATGATGATGATGATGCTGTTGTTGTTGCAGTGGCTGCTGCAGCACCATCTCCTTCTGCCTCCTCAACTCCAACACCTTCCGGTGTGAATTCGAGTGCTTCGTCTGCAAGAACGTCGGGCTCGCCGCCGGCCTGTACTCCGGCACCAGCCTCCCCGACTTGTACCGCACGCCGCAGGCGTTGCACAGCGTCTTCGGCCCCATTGGCCCCGTCCGCCACTGCGGCGTCTTCTCGGTCGCGCAATGCAGGCACCTCCGCCCGGACCCATCTCCCCCTCCCTCCCCACATTGCTGCTGCTTCTTAACATTATTCGTCTTCACTTTCGCGACTGCTTTCTTCTTCACCTGACCTTGTACAAAACTACTGAAATTCTCATTGTAATTATTATTGGACATCATTTCTGATTGATCTGATGAAGTTGACGACGACGTCGTCATTGTCGCCGTCGTGAGAAGGCGTGACGACCAATTGCAGGTCGTGGCTCGCGGTCTCTTGCTGCGAGCCTTTCCTGGAACTGAGATTTCAGGACCCAGACTCTTATTGTTGCTAATTAAGATAACATTGTTGTTATGACTATCATCTTGATTGTCTAGCATTGATGGTGATTCTGATCCGATTCGCGATATTTCGACATCGGTCGTCGCAGTCATCGCCGTAGCTTTCATGCCTGAAATCAGCTGGAGTTTTTCCAAATCCTCGCTGGAGAACGATTCCTCCTCGAGCCGCGAGAACCACTCCAGCTCGGGGAACTCCTCACACTACAAGAAAATTTATTTTTTACAACAAAATTATCCACCGAAAGAAACTAAATAAAAATTTTTTTTTAAAAAAAAGATGATCAATTTGATTTCTACGTTATAATTAAATTAATGTGGTGATTACGTACAGGAGGAAGGCAAAGGACTTCGGAGAAATGCGCAGCGGGGAGGTCGCCGGGGCTGTCGACGACAGTGAAGGTGGAGGAGTCGGTTGAGTTGGCGCCGGGGGCGGTGTCGAAATGACTGCAATCCTCGTCGGCGCCGATTGCAACTTCTTCATTTGAGAAGTCGAAGAGGTCGTCAATGATGAAATTCTCGCCGGATTTCGGATTTCCGAGGAGATCAAGCGACTCCATTGATAGGTTTGGTGAGGTTGGTTGAAGTTGGGAGGTGAGAGAAAGTGATGGGAGTGTGTTTAGAGAGAGAGAGAGAGAGAGAGAGAGAGAGAGAGAGAGAGAGAGGTAGACTGAGTTTTAGAGAGAGGAAATGAGAGAGAGCTTGTTTTGTGTAGGAAGATGACAGATGGGCATCTGCACGGGATGGGTGGCTTTGACGGGTTAAAAAAGCTAACAATGTAATTAATTAATTAATTAGTTAAAAATCTAATTACAATAAATCAATTACTTATTTTTTTCTTTTTTTAGCATAATGAGTTAAATGAAGCTTTATTGTGCAGTAAATTGTAATCACCTTCTTACCCTTATTGGAGTATTACTGTACTCCAGGAAATGACTGATTTGCCCTAACATTCTCTTTTAATATTTGAAGGTTCCCTCCTTGAAAACTCATCAAAGGATGATGGTTCAGTGATTGCTCTCAATTAATTTAGCACTTTTGTAATGTTCACCATTGTCTATACTAACTAAAGTGATATTTTTTATCAGGAAAAAAGTGATATTTTTTAATCCTTTTGACTCTAATGGCAAATTAAATTATGTGACTAAAAAAAATTATAGTTTTGAATGTATTGAATGTTCGTTTATTGTTTACTTAAATTTTATTAGGATAGAAATTTAGTTCTCATTAATATATTATTCATCTCTAAAATATTCAATGTATAAAATTAGACATTACTTTAAGTTTTATGTTATATCGACTTATTTTTATTAAATAGAGGCATAAACAAGCCTGAAATTACAATATAAAATAAAATAAAATAAAATAAAGGTACTTCTGACACTTCTTTACGAATAACGACTTCAACAATAGTAGGTCCAATCGAAGTGAAAGATATATCCATGTGGACTTTTATAAGCAAAGTTCTATATTATTTATATGGATGTATGTATTTCAAAGATATTTTAAATTCTAAATTTTCTTCATGCAATTATTACATATTCTGATTAATTTTATATCGACTTATATAACCTAATAATTTAACAAGAAATTACGTTTGTTATATAAATTAAGGAGAAAGAGATCTTTTAAAGTTTATTATAGTTATTTAGAATTTATAATTAAGTGAGTGGCCATGAAGGGTAAAATAGTAAATAATACGTGTGATTTTAATATAGATATTAAAAAGTAGAGAGCTAATTAACCAAAGAAATTAGTAGATTAATTAAGAAAAATGTCTGAGTAACTTTGCTCCTTAATTTTTATCAATACACATTTTCACGTTAATTTTAAGATACATCAAAAGAATGCATAATTTAAGTGTGTGTCTTTGTCTTATCTAGATGTTATATCCAAAGGAAAATGTCAAGTGTACATACTTGTCATACTTACTTATCACACCTGACAATCAGTCATTGTCGATACACTTTGAGATATACGTTTGAAGTGTGTCAAACTGCGTACAATCGCTAGATGTGACAAGTATGCACACTTAACATTTTTTATATCCAAAATAAGTTAGCAAAGTTCATTAATTAAAATTAAAATATCAAAAAAAAAAGAAATCACTGATAAATAATTTTTTTGAAGAAATATTACTTTCTTTTTTTGAAGTAAGAAGAAATATTTACTAGCAAATAATAAGTGTTGAAAATTCAGCTAATGAGGAATCAATCTTAGCCCTTTTGTCGCTGTGACTACTGCATTAGCGTCCAAGTTTACAACCGGATTCCTCTGCTTTAGTTTTTTTCTCCTCGGGAAACGCACACACATTTCTTTTTATTCTTTATATTTCTTTTTCGGTTTCACATTACTCTCCTACTTTTCATTATTTAATCCCATTTGTACCCACTAACCACGTTTAAGCACGGCACTTACAGCTCAATACTCTCCTCATCAACGGCCCAAAATCCTCCACGTGTCGCTTCCATATGACTCCTGTCAGCACTCATGTTCTCCTCACCTGCCACGTAGGACCAACCAGAACCGGTATTCTACTCAGGTGCTCGATAAGGTTAATTAACTCCAAGGACAACCATTCATAGAGATGCGCATATCGTATTCAATTAATGTATGATGAGGAAACGGTCTTTAAAGGATGTGCATGGAACTTGCCTAACGGGGTGCCACCACGTGGCAGTAATGATGCGACTCTTTGAGATGCGACTCTTTGATGATCTGACAATTGTTGAAAGAGATGAGGTGTGGATGTGAATTTTAATTACGAAAATGCTTGAGGGACACTCCTATATAAAACCCGCACCCAAATGCACCCTTCCCCTATCCAATCTTGTTTAGAATCTCGAGATATGTAAATTTTCATTTAGAGATCAAACGGCCGGTGAATTATAAGGGGTGTACGTTTCAATGTAACGTTGGGGTGTTAATCAAACAAAGTCCTTTTAATTAAGGAAGATGATTCAATGACACTCAAAGTCACACTAAAATGACGTTACATATATTTTTAATGTAAAAATGAATGTCCACACATAATTTTTGATGCATAATATACATATATAGGGTGTGATTCGTCTGAATTCTTACTATACAAGAATGACTCCTAAAAATACAGAACCACACACTACGTGACTTATTGTGACTTTTGGAGTGTTTTCATTAATAAAATGATCTCTTTTTTACACAAATACGAATAAATACTTGGAATACACTCACTTTTTTGTTTTTACTTTTTTACATTAAAAAAATGATGTCACTAATTAGCTCGAAATTACATCTTGTTCAACACTCACTAATTATTAGTGTCGATTGATTTGTATATCGATATTTGTATGCCTACAAATTGATTTGTCTTTAAATTAAGGATTCTAATAACTATCCAAGTGTCCAAAGCAGAGTCAGCACAGCACTACTAAAAGACAAGTTAGCTATCAATTTACTTATTAACAAGAGATACTAATAATTTTTTAACAAAAAAAAAAAAAGAGATACTAATAATTTGGTGTCTATCCAAGTGTCCAAAGCAGAGTCAATGCCTCTCAAGTGAGATGGTAAAGACTTCATTTACCAAAAAGGCAAAATCTTGGGAGATTGTGATTCGATTCCCACTGAAGTCAAAAAAAAATATCAATTTAAGTAGAGTTGAATATAAACTTGATATTTTTCTTAAGCTAGCACGATCAAAATCTTTTTAACTTTTTTGTGTTTGAAATCGAAGGTTTGCTCATTATATGTGTTTAACAATTACTCCCTCCGATCAAAAATGTAAGTCATTTAAAGTAAAGGCACAAAAATTAAGAGTGCCTTAATTACGAGTGTAATTTACATATACTCCCTCTGATAAAAAATATAAGTCGTTTAAGGTAAAGACATAAGAATTAAGAAAGCTTTACTTACGAGTGTAATTTACATATATGTCTTCTGACATTAAATAAAAGGAAGAATTGAAAAATCATAAATATTTGGATTACATAAGGGTAAAATAAGTAAAAAAGATAAATACACTATCGAATTCCGAAAACAACTTATAATTTTGAACAAGGGGTTTTTGCTAGAACGACTTACATTATTAACCGGATGAAGTATGACCTTTGACATTAAATGAATGGAATAATTGAAGAATCATAAATGTTTGAATTGCATAAGAGTAAAATGGATAAAAAAGCAATAAATATACTCTCGAATTTTAAAAATGACTTACAATTTTGAATAAGGGGTTTTTGCTAAAACGACTTATATTATTGACCGGAGGGAAAAATATTTATACATGAAAAGTATTAGAGTATTCAGTATGTATATGTAAAGATATGTGTAACTGTGCATGATTAAATTAAGAAAAGTATTACTATATATGAGTATATTACTATCATGGGAACTATAAATATACCCATGCCATGAGAGCATCACTTACAACCCTTAGATTTTAATTCAACACATTAATCGATGAGTCATAAATGTACAAAACATTTAATGCATAACACATTTTGAGGGGTTCTCATGACATGAGTATATATTTAGGCTCCATTGTAAAACTTCTCATTTATATTATTATTCTAAATCCAGCACATTAATCGATGAATCATAAATACACAAAATATTTAATGCATACCACATTTTGAGGAGTTCTCATTACATGAGTATATATTTGAGCTCCGTAGAATTTTCCATATATATTTCTCCATTTAATATTGTTAGATATTTTTCCTTTCCCTCCTTGCTTATTTTTTATTTTATTTAGATCCTTGAGTTTACCCAGCTAATTTGGAATTAAGGCTAAGTTATTGTTTAATCTACTTTTTTTTTTTTCTTGAGGACTAAATATATAATAATATACTTGTTAAAGAAAAGAAAAATGGTTTCATGTTGAAAGAGAAGGTACGAGGGGTCGTAATTGTTAGGCACGTAGCTTTAACGTTTTACTGATTTTATGTTCTCTATTTTATTTTAATTATTTATTTTTTAATATAAAATTATATAAAAAAGTGGGGTGTTATGTGCGGTCACGATTGCACGTGAGACCGGGGTGGAGGCAACGTCAGTCGCATGTGAGTATTTGGTTGGTCGCTCGCTCGTGTCAAAAGCGCAAAATTAAAAGAGAAAGCTGTGGTCAATGCCACGTGGCAGTTCTAGCTGGTTCTTATCTTTTTCCGAGTTGAAGCCCTCTCACGTGCTTTCATGTTATTTAGTTTTGAAGTTAAATTGCAATTTAGTCCATCAGATTTTGTGTAATATATGCACTTTAGTCTGCAAAATTTAAAAAAATTCTCTATAGATGCACTTTATTCTCAATAAAGAATTAAGTAAAAACTTAAAATATAAAAGGAAGGTATTATTGGCAAAATAAAAATGTTATATTATTAAAATAATATAATAACAAAAAATAACAGAAGGATGATTTTGACTAATGAAGTGTAAAGTAGAGAGTAAAGCGCATATTTTGCAAATCTTGGGAACTAAAGTGCATATTATACCAAATCTCAGAGACTAAATTGCAATTTACCCTTTAATTTATGTTTTGTTTATAAACTTTGCTTTCTTTCTTTCCTCGGAGTGTGGTTATCTATTTAGAGTCTTAGACAGTGTCATTATTATGAATCATGAGCTGGGTACCCACTTGGTCCGCTCAGGTAGGACTGGCAAAAGTTGTCTGGACTTGTTTGTCCGATTTTGTCCGGATCCATTTTAAACGGGTCCGGACATAATTTTTTTTTTAAAATACAGGTCCAAACATTTTTTTGTGTCCATTTAAAAATACAAGACAAAAATTTCAAAAAATAGGTACTCATTTCGCGATTAATTCACATAGTTATCTTGTTATTTTACTAGTTCATACTAGTAAGAAAAGTAGCATGACTTCTATTCATCCAAATAAATGGTTTTTTTTTTAAATACGTTCACATTTTGTTAAGTATTTTTAGTAATTGAATTTAAGCTATGTGTAGTTTTACTTTTTTGTTTTGAAACAAAATATGAGTAAGAAGTAAAATTACTTAATTACATTTAAAAACAGACAAAAACAGGTCTCGTATGTTTTACAAAAAAATGGGTCTGGACAAAAAAAGTGTCCGTTTCTAAAACGGGCTTAGGTTCGAACACCATTTTTAGTTATTATTAAGGGGTGTGTCTAGACCTGTTTCCGTCCGGACCTATTTTTTTGCTAGCCCTACACTCAGGCAGGCTTGTTTTGTTTGGGATGGGTTTGGATTTGTAGTTGTAACCAAGCTCAAAATAAAAGTGTTGAAAATAAGGTTTGAATTTTAAACTTTAAGGTGTCAAATATTTTGGTTCCGTCATGTCGAGCAAGCCACAACACCACAACATGGTGAGCTTGTGATATGAAAAGGGTTGACAGTTGTGTTGTTTGTGTTTGGTAGGCGTGTTTAAGCCAGGGTTATTTTAGAGATTTCTTTTTATATTAATGGTGGGGGTAATTGGCTTTTCAAAACTAATTGCGTAGTTCCTAAAAAAAAGAAAAAAATTAATTGGGTAGTCAATTTAAATTGGATGAGTTGAAACAATATGTAACGACTCTAAAATTCTAACTCGCGCCACATGATATTTTAGAGTTGTATTGTGAGCTCAGCTAGCCGTGGGGTACTTGTTTCGGCCATCGGGAGTCGACACTGAAATATGTTATGTTTGTTTAGTAATTTGTATTATTTATTTATTACTAAACATTAAATTCAATATACCAAATGTGTGAAGATGTGGTGAGTGTGCGTTGGTACCGTTGAACAAGTTCGGTACAAAAAAACGCGTTAAACGGGTATTTAAGAGTCCGGGGGATGAAAAATGGAATAAAAATACTGACATTTACAAATGAAAATAATTAATGGAATTAAATAATAAATTATAGGCGCCGAGTGATACGTGGGGTCGTGGGTGACACGCGTGAGTCGAATGGTAGTGTGCGCGCACGCCCGAGTGAACTCGTTGGCACACAACGAAATTGTAGGCATAAGAAATACAATTATATATATATATATATATAGAATATATATAAATAAGGGTAAAATGGTCATTTGACCCAAAATTTGTTAACAAAACTCACGCCACCATTTTCTCACCATTCACTTTAAAAAAAAAAAACTGAAAATCGAAGGAGGGAGAGAAGAAATCAAAGAGATCGGTCGATCGAAGGTGTGAAGATTGTTGAGATCGAAGAGAAGAGTTGGCGAAGGTGAGGTTATTGATTATAGTTGGGGTTGTGGATGAGTTGTTGATTTTGGGAGAAATTAAATTTTAATTAGTGGGAGAAATTAAATATGTTTTATTTTTATTTTTTTGAAATAAATATTGGAAAAATCAGGAAAAATTTAGAAAATAGGAAAAAAAATTATGAGAGATTATATTTCAACCAAATAAATAGAAATTTGAAAATTTTTATGAAAAATGAAGAATTTGAGATTTGTGACAAGACTTTTGTCTCGTAAAGTGTGAAATTGTTAAAAATAGTCAAAAAATATTGAAAAATATTTTTTTAAAAATTGCATGAAAATTATGAGGTTTCGCTTGAGTATCCTAATGGGTTTGAATGGAACCCAGTACCAGGTAAGCGACCCAAATTGCGCAAAAGAACAATAATTTAGAAAATTGTAGAAAATGGGTCAAACTTGAGAAAAATTGAGGAATACTTGGAATAATTAGGGAAAAATTAACAAAAATTGGTCGAAATAATTGTCAGGTGACGAGCGGAGTGTTGGCAACTAATTAGAGAACAAGTGGAGCTACGCGAGGACGTTTTTAGCGGGATTCGAGGTGAGTAAAGGCAACAATAGAATCAACATGATTACTTTTCTATTTCTTGATTGATTATTCTTGAAATGCGAGCCATTTGTATTCCATTCTAGTTCAGGTGACCTAGGGTTTAAATAATCCGACTGTGATGAGAAGTCTCAACGAGTTTAGCAGCAGGCATAAACTGTGGCTTCTCGTTGGAGCCTATCGAAATGATTTAGCATCCGGCTTGTGACTGTGACTTTCTTTGGGTAGTGTGTTAGGAATTTAGCAGCCGGCTTTGTTTGTGCCTTTTTCTAACAGAGTGTGCGTTCAATGGAAGCGACCTTCGGGCCCACTGGTTCGTATGGGATGGATTGAGCAGGGGAGGCAGTTTTGGGCTTACTGTGTTAATCGCAAACTGATTAGGTCTTGTGACCCGCAGTTTGATTAGGACTATCTATTCGCTTATCCATTTGTTTCTTGGTCACTTAATTATCGTTGTTTGAGCTTGTTGAATCTATTTATCATGCGATTTGCTATCTATTTCAGTTTCTTGTTATACACTGCATGATTCATAGACTCGTGATTATTGAAAATTCAGTAGTTTATGTTGAGATATCTATTGTTGCTGTTTACTGTTATATTTTGTACTCACCATCATTTTCATGACGGTGGGTGTAGATCCTCTGAGGCACACTCAGAGCCGTTAGCTTTGCTCTCACTTTGTAGGTATTTTGTCCTTTTGTTGTATATTTTGGCTATCTATCCATATGTTTTGATATTTTGGGGCTTTGGGAGTTGAACCTGACTGTCGATACATGTATATGTTCATTTTGGGTTTTCAGTTGATCTGTTATATACATATGATGTTGTTTGGACATGATTTTCCACATCTAGGTTGACTGAGTTGTAAACTGTTTTAAGTTGGTGTTAAAAACAATTCCGCTGCACACCTAACTATAATTGAGGATAAAAGATTAAATAGAGTTAAGGTGAATCAAAAAGAGCGATCCAGGGTGAGTGAGTTAATAATGTACTGAGTAATGGGTAAGTTAAGGCTGACTAGACTCGCGTTAACTCATCGGAGACGGGCTCGGGGGTCCATGTAGGTTTAGGCCGGGCGGGGCCCAATTTGTAGTTGCTGGGGCCGTCACACAGCAACCCTCTTTATTTATTCATAGGGCTATTTAAAAACTTTTAAGACGTTTTTATTATAATTTCACCACCAATGATGATGTTATTTTTAGGTAGAAACTTGTAAGACTTCATTTTGAATAATATGTTTTTTTTTCTAGTGGTAATAGAATGCACTGGTGACATGAAAATCATGCATTTTGTAAATAGTTAGGAGGAGTCTTATATTTTATAAACACATGAAACTATACAAAAAAAAGGTCTTTAGAAAATGGGTACGAGTCTGAACACTATTTTTAAACATTATTAAGCGGGGTATTGACTCGTTTATCGTCAATCCTAACTGTAACATTGAAATTAACAATGTGTCAATCAAGGATTGTTCTCTAAAACCATTTGGAACACTTGACAATTTACAAACATCACTAGAACCATATTATGAAAAACAAAACTTCTTCTAACGAGGGAAGAAAACCTAAGATTTCCAATAAGGGGAGACAAAACTAAAACTTTCAATAAGGGAAGACAAAATCAAAACTTCCAGCAAGGGAAGACAATAACATCTCAATCCCAACAACAAGATAAAACAACCCACCAAAAAAAAGAAGAGGACCAACCTAACAGTCGTTATAAATCTACAAATGATCATTGAAAAATATGTACCGCAATAAGAATAGATTCAACCTTCACATATATGAAAAGAATTGTAATTTGTTGAATAAGTAAAACACAAAGAGATGTGGTAGGAACCCCTGTCGATCAAAAGAGAAGATTGACGGTGATTCAAGATCTTAAATCACGAGCGAGAATCAAAGAATATATTTTAAGGTTTAAAGCTGCTACCAACTTTGGATATTAATGTTGTTCACTAGTCAACAAGTGTAACGACCAATTTTTCAAATAGACACAGGGGCCAATGCAGACCCACAGTCTGTCTTACCAGCGACAGCTGTGCTCTACATTGGATTACATCCTCCATTTTATCTTTTTAAACCTTATTAATTATCTATTTATTGATTAAGTTGTATCGAAGTCAATTTATATGTTAAAGCATCCAAAAGTCCTCAATAAACACAGCGGAAGCCTCATCATCACCTTTACTAGGATAATAATACTATAAAGGTGTAACATAAACCATAACCCTAATGTGAAAAACCCGTATATGACCATAAGTACCTTTGAAGTCACCAAAAGTTCAATATATATAAAGTTTCTCAAAACCCCAAACCCATAATAAAACAAAGTAAATATAATACAAACGTACGAGTCGGGCTGTCTTGGCTCAACAGTACTCTGGCAGCTTGCCTTGTCCCTGCTCGTACTAGAATCTGCACTCAAGCCATCACAAAAGGTAGATGACGAGTCTAGAGTGAGTATTCCCAAGGAAATTAAGTGAGCATTAATGAAAGTAAATACTGGAATTTAAATAAAGCTATTAAATAAACATGCGAAAATAAATACTGGCAACTGCGCTCATTGCATGAATAATTAATAGTAAAAGTTCAAAGTGTGTTCCTAGCTCCTAGGGTCAGACTACACCATAATTCGGACTCTTCCACAGAATACTGCCAGCGAGTCCAACTTAAGCAGGGCAAGCATCTGGATCCGCTCGATGGCCGGCGTTATACCTGCGGCGCATCGACACACACCACGACGTGACACTCGGATCGTACTATTCACCGAGTTCGATCTGGTAGCACGTGCTATGGTGTAGTGGACATACACACAGGAATGAAACGGAGGGAGCCTCGCTCAATGTCCGCCCATATAATCATAACCAAGAATAGAGTATTGAAATTAAAGAAATTAAATTCAAATGCCAAAAGAGATAAATACTCA
The DNA here is from genome assembly GCA_039657345.1 of Stephania japonica. Classification (NCBI taxonomy): domain Eukaryota; kingdom Viridiplantae; phylum Streptophyta; class Magnoliopsida; order Ranunculales; family Menispermaceae; genus Stephania; species Stephania japonica. The sequence goes on from CM077559.1 coordinate 44,890,285, forward strand.
AGTAATTTTAGTTGGGATACTACACACCTCAATCCGCACTCCGCGTACCGAAAATAAAACCCCGTCTAGCTCCAATAATCACCCGATAATCCAAATTATTATCCCAAATGTACCTAAAATTATTTATCATTGAATTAGCTTCAATTTGACATATTATGTCAATTTTACGTTTTTCGAGGTAAAAACCCCGACACATCTTGCCAAAATCCCGAGAAAATCCCAAAAACTCATTTATTAACCCATTTTCTAATTTCTCATATTTTTCTGGATTTTTCTAAATTTTTGGCTGTTTTTCTCTATTTTTCTATATTTTATTTTATTTAAAAACTGTTTTTAATTATTTAAATAAAATAATAAAATAAAATAAAATATTATTTAACTATTATGGTGGGTCCCCTGAACAGGGTCCGACCCGACCCAACCGGGTCCGGGTGTCAATTTGCAAGTTGATTGTTTTTTATTTCATAAATAATTGAAATTACAACATAAAGTAATAAACAAAACAATAACATAGCCTCAGTCTCAAATTAATTTGGGTCGGCTACATGAATTAAACTCTTCCACTGTGCTCAATTTAGTGCAAGGTGATGTGATGCACACCCTTGCACATTTTTCACTACACCTGGGCTTTGATGAACCGTGTCGTTAAGTGAGAATGCCCCAACATTTATGTGTTTGATCCATTTTATGATGAGTGACAAAATCTTCACACTGGTTGTCAACCTATGACAACCCTCTTAGAAAAGTCTTTTGAAAGATAACTATAGCTTCATCATTCTATCAAACACACTTAGTCACATATAAGCACTATCATGCGTTGTCTTGAGTTTTTGCAAGATGATCAGCCGTAATAAGCACACAACTCTAGTTGTATTGTTCCGAGTAAGGTCCCCATAACATTTGGAACCAGAAATTGAAATGGAAGAAATGATTACATTGTGCACAAATAGAACTAAGAAATGGAAGAAGATAATGCATTTTGTACAAATAGAAGTTAGTGAAGAAATGATAAATAAAGAGGATATGTGTTAGTTCTTTAGGCTATAATCGAGCTTACACAACTAATATAATTAAATGTATCATGTTTCAATATTCATAGACGAAGAAAGAGACGGTCGTGAAGAAAGTCGAAATGGAAAAGATAAAATGGCATGAACTCCAATACAATGTCAACAGTTTGGTTGAAAGTGTATGTAGCTTGTATTCAAGTAGCTTGAATTGTTCTACAATACAAGCAATGTTCCTTTAAAAACAAAAATAATGGATAATTATAGCCTATGGAAGGATTCCCCATTTTCAAACGGTAATGAATGCGTAATTTGAGTAGTAGCAGAGAGATGCGTTGTTCTGCGAGTGGCACTGACATTCAAACATAGAGCAACACAATAGCAGAACATCCATATTGCTATTCTCTTTTTTTTGCAAATGAAAAAATCATTACAATTACTAACCTGTGAGTTGCATTGCACTTACTTCAGTTCCAACTCCTTCCTCCACTGTTGGATCTTAATTGAGTCATATAGGAAATATTTATTTGCTTATCAAGGTTTGCTCAAACATGTTGTAAGTTGTAACTACATTAAAAAAAAAAAAATAGAAATTCAAAGAACATGAGTAACAGATACTGAAATGGAAGATCATTTAATCATTTGCAGCATTAGTACCGTGGGATTCATTGTCCAAAACTAGTGTTTAAATTGAGATATAAATTTTAAGAAGAGTTGAGAAGAAAATTGAAGGCCACGCATATATGAAGGCCTCTAGTTACACTCAACTATTAATTCACCATTGCTATTATTTTTCTGTATCAACTTCTTTAAATGCCACCACAACCATCTTTTTTACAACTGGAGGGAGATCAAAGTTAGAACAAATGAGTAAACTATTGAACTTTAGGTATTATGTTTACCCACGACCAGCTTCATTAGGTTGGTGTTCAGCAGATATTTGCAACATGCATGTTCATTTAAAATGATTAAACATAAAACATAAAATTCAATCAGTAGTTTCCCAGCAAACGCTATAAGAAAGGTATTCCACGCTTCTTCTTGACCTGCTTTTCAAGTACTTTGGCTTCTGTAGTACGAAGAAAACCAATTAGAAAAGAATAAATACATATGGGGTGAAATTTGAAAATAATGTGACCATATTCATATATTTGCTATCTTGTCCAGTGTGCAACAAAATATCACTAGAACAAATTCTACTTTTCATAGAGGTTTTGAACCTCTATGAAAGACTTTTCATAGAGGTTTTTGACCTCTATGAAAAGTGTTATCTTTTAAGGTGTTATCTTATCTTCAAAGCTTACATAGGGGTTTGAAACCTCTATCAAAAATTGACTATTTCATAGGGGTTTCAAACCTCTATTAAATCTTGGCTATTTCATAGGGGTTTCAAACCTCTATAATATCTTCAAAGGCTTACATAGGGGTTTCAAACCCCTATCAATTGTAGTGATTGCATAGGGGTTTGAAACCTCTATATTATCGTCAAAGGATTACATAAGGGGTTTCAAACCCCTATCAAATGTAATTTAAAAAAAAAAATAATAGCTGAAAATGCTCAAAATTAATTTTTATTTCCATTTTCAATTGAAAATATACAAATCTACATTCCACTCGCAATATTATTATTCCATTAAGAAATTCGCAGTGTTCTACAACCAATCAATAAAACGACAAATTGATAGCTACACATTTCATGAAACCAATCAACAAAACTCAGTTTTCCAGTTTTTCAGGTTGCTACACGCCATTTTCGAGTTCATCACATGTATATTAGCAAAGCAGATTGTGTCATTGTTCTTATTGAAATTGCTAACCGAACCAAAGCTTCCCCGATTCGAGCTAATCCTTTTGCAGATTTTTGAATTTTCTTCTTGAATTCTGGTGTTGCCTGTTTTGCAGTGAAACATATGGTAACTATCTTGTAAAAAGAGGCTCAACAATTTGTTCAAGTGGAATTCTGAGAACTGCAAATTGCTGCCTAATTACCATTTTTCGGTAAGCTTCACTGCTTATAGTCGACTGCAAAGGCATGAAACAAAATCAAAACTTATGAAATCAAACCAGAAGTAGCTCGAATAAATAAAATAAATAAATAAATAAATAACATGAGATCGCTAAAACACATTCTTTTTGGGCATTAGTTTTGAAGGATGGACATTCAAATTTTACTCAGTATAGAATCAGTACCGACTCTACCAAGTGAATTACCAAGAACTTAAACCAATGACAAAAACTATGTCAGAAAATTTCTTTTCTAGGAAATGTTAAATAATTATATGAATCATAGAACTGTTTCATAACTGAATTTCCATTTCAAGGACTTCAGTGGGTGTTTTGACAGGGTTTTCCATGAAATAAAAGCTTTGTTTACTATGGCTTCAAAAAAAAAGCTTTGTTTACTATAAATAAAAAAAAAGAAGCTGAACCACATTAATCAAAGCACAAATCTATCATTGAAAAACAAAAGTAGACTGACCCTAGAGTAAACTAAATGCTCCAAACAGCGTACACAGGTGATCTAAGTAACTTTGTATGCTGAGATATGACAAAAAGAATATGGAACTGACATGCATTAATAAAATAGGCAACCAGTATGTACCCAAATAAAGGCAACCAGCCACCAAGATATAAAGACTTACCTTATTGAAAACCACATGCTTCGGAACAGTGTAGATACATGCCCTATGTAGCTCCGCGAGAAGAATATCCATCACAAGTGGGACCTACGTTACAGATATTAAAAGCATAATGAAACCTAAACTTGCAAATAGATAAAGTTAAGATGTTACCACATCAGTAAAGTATTTGGGCTGATTGTACAATGTTAACATCCCTACCTTATGGTTACAAGTTACAAGTTACAAGGTTTGATAGAAGGGATAATCTGAGGCAACCTAGCAGATTGAAAAGTATCATCACTCAAAACAACATAAATAATACCTGCGATGCCACATGGTCTATGACCTGCCCACAAGCAAAAACAGTTCCGTCAAAGTTTGTGCTTGTGTTTTGGAAATGAGCGACAACCTGTAATACCAAATTGAGGAAACGAATCACAACTTTTTATGTAGTATACATAAATGGGCCTTTGTTGGAAGAACTGAGATTATATAGTCCAATATAATGCTAAACCTAAAGGAAGGCTTTTAGGTTGTCTAGATCAACAATATAATGTTTTACGGGTCCCATAATGTTGCAACATGAATTAATTCATTTATACAAAAAATCTTGATTGAGGACTCTTTTCTTATTCATATTATTTAATTCAATCTCTATATTTCACTCCAAGGGAAAGACCTTTTTCAAATGGCCCATATCCTTCAACAAGGAGTTTTATGCTGGCACCTAAACATTACTCTTCAACATCAATAGCATTGGTCATATAAGAATAAGGAATCCAGAAGCCCAAAGGAAGTGAATTTCCAGTTCCACTATGCCATGAGTTTTCAGCTTCATATCTCAGATAGCAACATTACTTAAAAAGTTACAGGATCAACTGATAAATCTATATAATCTGGACTTCCTATATGCCTAAATATATAAATGATTGTGTAAAAAAAAAAAGTCACTCCTGATAAGCTCAGGAGATCGTCCAAAAACTGAAAAAATACAACATAACTTTTTTTTTGGTACATGAAACATTACTATGACTTAGCAAGTGAGAAGACTCCTGCTGTAATACCAAGAAGAAGAAATAACAAATTCTATAAACATTGCTCAGAATTAATGGTAGGCACTAGGCGTATAATTTGCACCAAAGTAACATTTTCATATTGGTTGATTCCTCTTTTCATGTTTTCCAAATGAAGGACTTGACAAAACTAATCACAAGATAGATTAAAACAGCATTGACCCAAGTCAGCAAACACTTAAAGATTAAGTAATATGTACCTTCTTGGCAAATATAGCGATACTGATTGACTGCCGACAAAGAGGATCCTTCAAAATCTCGACAAGTTCAGATGCCTTTAATCTGGAAATGCAAATTCAAAAGTAAACGTCATAACTGCATACTCATGGATATCATGTATTCTGATATCAAGATAATTCCAAATTCAAGTATTTCAAGATATTCTCTGCTTTCTCAATTGGACAAACATGCATTCCGATCGGAGAATAACCAAAGACTAAATCACAATGATAGCCTAAAAACAATAATAAAAGAGAAAAACAACAAGATCACCTACAAGACTCAGTTTTCCAGTTTTTCAGGTTGCTACACGCCATTTTCGAGTTCATCACATGTATATTACCAGCAGCAGATTGTGTCATTGTTCTCATTGAAATTGCTAACTGAACCAAAGCTTCCCCTGATTCAGAGCTAATCCTTTTGCAGGATTTTTGAATTTTCTTCTTGAATTCTGGTGTTGCCTGTTTTGCAGTGAAACATATGGTAACTATCTTGTAAAAAGAGGCTCAACAATTTGTTCAAGTGGATTTCGAGAACTGCAAATTGCTGCCTAATTACCTGAATTGGAGAGTTTATGTAGCTGTTGAGTGCTTCGATTCGGCATGCGCATTGCCATATTCTTACAACTGTGGGATGGATAAAATTATGCAAATCATTATAACATAACATGTATGTATATGCTTCTTTCAAATATTCAGATGTGTATGGATATATATCGGTTCGAGAGAGAGAAATCCACATCGTTATGCAAAACACATCTTCCCTTGACATTGATACATGTATCATGCATGTCTAGCTTATTCACTGCAAGGTTATTTTTGCAGGCAAACCATAAAAGCAGATTATAATCTCAGCTCCTCTTAACACATCAAACAAAGCATTTTAGATCCAATGCATGCATTCACAGCTTCATTCACTGTAAAGAACACTCTACCCCCAATTTTCTCCACAAATTTCACTAACTTCAGCTTGTGAATAACTGCCCAGCTTGGATTGGCTAAGGCCAACTGCAACTCGAAAACAAGGGTAGTTTGCAAACCGATATCGAAAATGTATCGATAAGTTTATGAAATAAAAAATCATCATAAAATTCATATATATGTTCTAATATGTGTACCTCTATGCCCAGAGAGTTGAGCCTCTTGTGCAGTTCTTCTAGTGCAATGATCCCAGATGTGTCAATGTTCATCAATTCTACCAACATTATTAATATTAGCGTTAGTAAGTTCCATATCTATTTATATATGTAGCCGTAGTAATTCGAATACCAGGGGTCGCAAGACCAAGAAAAAAGACAATAATGTACATGACTTACTGGAAAGGTCAAGGATTAGAACTTGAATTCTGTCTTTGTGATGATCACTGTCCCCTGATTCTCCTAGTTTTTGTTCTTCACCTAATGTCACCCATCTAATTATCCTGCAAAAGCAAAACTATACATACTAAATCACTTGTAAACTTGCGAATGCTAATTAAGAATGATAGTTAACCTTTATTGGATTTGTTGTATTGCAAAATGAGAGTGAATTGATTGATTAAGTTGGTAGGAACCTTAAATAACATGCGTAGAAATAATTAAAAGAGATGAAACTTATTTGGAATATATAGTGGATAGATTAGAAGGGCGAAAATGGATTGATTTAGATGATCGAAAAAGACTTCAATGAATTTAGTTTAATGAACTTACACTATACTTCTAATGTCGAATCAGGATCAATTATAAATTGATAAGTACTCAGATATAGTATCTATGTATAGTAAAGTTGAGTTGAGGGGGGACCTTTCTTTGACAAAATTAGCATTGGCAAAGCAAAGCAAGGCAGTGTCGACGCGCATCACGAGGAGACTAGGGACTTTAACTGCCATTTTGTATTGGCTGATGCTGCAAAACACATTGGTTCCTGGAAGTCTTCCAAGCACTTCTGTGCCAGGCCTAATTGAACTTACAATTATCTTCAAAAATGATATGCTCACCTGTGATTGAAAAAAAAAAAGCAATACTGTCAACTGTATCTAGGTAAAACTAATAGGCCTTTATTAGAATCTATGATGTTGAGACTAGTGTGCACTAGTGGGGGTGACAGTGGCTTTTACTTTAGTACATTAATGCCTATGTGACAAAATTATTAATGAAGTAGTAACTGCCATGACCAGTGTACCTGAAAGTGGACAAACTTCGGTAATTAAAGCTCAGGTGCTTCAGAGTTGAACCAATTTGATAACAATTGTCCTACCAATTTGGAGTCATGCTATAGTACCTTCCGTCATTAGTAGGTAAAGTCTCAAATGAATGGTCTCAAGTTCGAGCCTTGAGTACTTAGAAAGATCACATTTCCTTTATAAGCATTATAGTAAAATTTTCACACACACATAGAATGTTAGTGTGATTTAACTTAAATTTTGAACTATCAAATGGTGTTCTGCAATTGCACAGAAAGTGGTTCTGCAATTGCACAAAAAGAGGTACAAAATGTTAAGTAAAGAAAACAAGAAGAGAGAACAACAGCTAGTGTAGGCTAAGGAAACTGAGGAATTAAAACCGAAACCAAACCCGTTTTACCCGAAAATCCTCGCAGCAACACTTGCGGCGCAACAGAGAAACTCGAATTCCTCCTAAACATCTCTGCCTCCTAAACATCTCTGCGAAACCATATGAAGATGATAAAGTTGGGTCAAGAACAATGAACTAAGAATAACAATAATAGTAAAAAAACAACAAAGACAGTCAAATGAAATCAAATGAAATCAACAGTCCTTATTTTCAAGATGAGTTAGTATTTGTGCATTCACCAAAGTACTTCAAACATAATATTACTCACCTGGCTTCACCTGGAATGGTAGAGGCGATCCTTCAGTTAAGTTGCAAGTACATCATCATATTTTACCCTGTAGAAACTAGTTTGCTCAACATTCACTTTAATCCATATTTGCTCACCAACCTTTTCGCAGTTCAGCCATATGTTAATCAATGTAAAAACTAAAACGTTTTAAGAAAAAGAACTTACAGCCAAAACAAGAAAAGGGATTACTTCCATTATGATTAGGGTGGACTTTAATCCAATGGAACTAAAAAATCCAATGGATCCAAGAACAACAAGCATGATTAGGAGAACTCCTGAGAAGCCATGGCTATCTATGATAATATGTTTTAATCCATTAAACAAGGGGCACCTATTCCAGCAGTCTTTTTTACTGCTGGAATAGATCAATATCTTTCCACCTCAGTGAGATCAAAGTATATACACATTTTCTCAACCTTAGACAAAAGCGATTAGTAGTGATAGTAATTAGGAAAATGCAAACAGTAGACAAATATTCAGTACTAGCTCTCTGATTCAGTGCCTAACATCAGGGGATTCTCATTATTTAAACTCAAATCTACCTTTCCTAGGTCAAAATCAACCCTAGATTTACCTAAACATAGCTTCATTTCAAAGGTTCTGAAAAATCAAAATGAGATTTCACTTTCCTACTTTTCTGAACACTTTGCAACGATTCAACATCATCAATTAATCATCCACTTCATCAAATCCACAAAACCTACATTCAAATGAGCAATTTCACAAAAAATATCCACACAATGAACCGAATTCAGTCAACATACTAGAACCATCAAAATCACACAAAAACGAGCAGCTAAGAAGTTGAATCCACTTAACTGAACCAAAATGTCGACGATCTGTGGACTGTCAAAGCCTACACAGGCATGAATGAGGTCGTTCGTTAGCCAGAGAAACGAAGATTCTAGAACACAACGACGTGAGAAAGGATTGGATACCTTACCCTAGAAGAAGTTGCACTTCGTTCTCACGAGAAATCAAGCAAAACCACTCACAGCGCGAGACAAGCATGGCGAGCGCGCAAGCGAGGCGAGCGAGAGACCAGAGTGACTGCAAGCGAGCGACCAAAGCGAGCGAGAGGCCAGCGCGAGTGAGCGAGACGAGTGAGTGAGAGTGGGGTGAACGAATTTTGTTGTTGGGTCAAGTTTCCATAGAGGTTTTCTAAACCTCTATGAATTAGTCCTATTAAAAGTCTTACATGTCTAATTCATAGGGGTTAATTAAAACCTCTATGAATTAAGTGTTATAGAAACCTTAATCATCTAATACATAGGGGTTACTCAAAAACCTCTATCAATTAAGTGTTATAAAAAGCCTAAATTGTTCTAGTGTATAATACCAAACTTCATTGAAGACGCAACTTTGCTTGTCAGATGCACTGATCATCTATTGGAACGAAACAACCAAATAACATATCCAAATAGTTACCACAGTACACACATCTTTGATGAAGAAAAAAATGAGAAAAACATAAAGAAAATGAAAAACATGAGCAAGCTAGAACCATGCACCCCATAGTTCGCGTGGCATCAAAACCAGTACTAAGCAATCCAAATGCATAATCATAGTTGGCTTTATCATATTCATAGATAGCATCTGCAAGCTAATGATGAAGAACAAATAAGATGACGAGCCGTGAAAGCTGTAAAAGGAAAAATAGTGTTTACTTCATGCACTGAATTCCAGCAGCAAAGAGCATCAGGTGGAATTAAGCTACATTGATTTGAATGAAATGTTTGGTGTTCTTTTAAAGAAATGTATTTCGTTAATCATTGAATGTGGCAATTAATAAATCAAAGTTATGTATAATTTAAAGAACTTGCTAATACATCTATTTATCTTGCTTTTGAAGGTCTACTTGCACACCAATTTATTTATCATCTCATTTTTCCAAGGTCAAAGATCAATGAACAAATTTATAATGATAACTTCATATCAAAAGGTAGCCTGCAAAATTCTCAGGAAAAAAAATGTTTGGTGCTCTCTCCCTCTCCCGCTCTCCATTGAGATCTAGTTGTCGAGTCCAACTTCAGATTGGAAGTGTTGACAAGGATTTGGTGTCCGTGTCTGTGTCATGTCACGTCGACATGGACACCTCAGCCCTAAAGGAAAGTGCATTCGACCAATTTACAGAATTATTGTCAAGATGAATGGTACAAAAATTTATAATAAGTAAAAACTCCCAAACATCTAAAGCTGATGTCGGAAATAAACCAATATCTAGTGAGACGAAAATTCGCTAGATGACAGTCAGGAGTAAGGAATGAAGCATTCACAGCCACCCAGTTTTTTAATAAACAAGTGGCAAGTTTATCATGGATTGCACGGCTCACCTTCCACCAATGCAAGTACTTCCTTTCGACAACCTGCAGGAATATCTCCTTGCAAACAAGTAATAATCTTTGTCATCATCTGAACAATCTTGGGTATTCACTATAGCTCTCATAATGACCCCATCTTGGATCTCTACGAACCTGTATAGGCCAAAGTACCAAAATGGAGAAGGGTTAGATGTAATGTTCAGATCATCACACGGTGGTTGAAATGAGTAAACTAAAACTTAAAAGGTGCTGAGAATTGATTGATTGTGCAATATTTCGTATTGGGCCTATTGGATTGAGTGCAATAATTGATTTATAAAAGAGTAGAGAGTGGAGATTTTGAAGAAGTCTGGTCATTTACCAGGGACATAAACTCTTTTCACCAAGTCTAACAAATAGAAAGCCAAGGATTCGACTGCAATAGCTTTGTTCAACAACAACTACAACAACAACAACATAGCCTCAGTCCCAAATTAATTGGGGCCAGCTACATGGATCAAACTCTTCCATTGTGCTCAATTTAGAACAATTGATGGTGAGCATTCCAATTTACAACCATGGGAAGCATAAAAATATCAATGTCAAGGGAACACCATTTACAACCATTGGATTTTAATCCAACACATTAATCTACGAGTCATAAATGTACAAAACATTTAATGCACAACACATTTTGAGGGATTCCCATGGCATGGGTATATATTTGGGCCTCATTGTAGAATTTCCCTAATTTCCCTATATATATTAACATGCTAAACAAAAAAGAAATGTACAAGGAATATTATAAGAAACATGAGATGCCATATTTCTCTGTCAAGTAGAACAGTTACATCCAATTTCAAAATATATCAATGAAGATTTCAATCCATTAATGCACATTTTCACTGCTTTGCCAAAATGAATCTGTATTTTGTTGTACTCCGGCATCACTATCATATTCAAGAAATGAACATCGCATCCATCCAACACAAGAACCAAGATTGGGAACACATTGTGGAGAACATGAGAACTTATAATATAATGAAGCCAAATAAGGAGAGATTGAATGTACCTAAATGCTTGGATCCTAAGACCAGCTGCTATAAGTTCTCGATATATGAGAAGCATGAATCTCGGAGAGTTCGCCCAGTTACTTATAATATCACTGCAAGAGAACATGCAAAACTCTGCGCAGTAAGATTATTTAACTATATACTTTGCCAGGTGAAAAATGAACTTCTGAATCAGAATGAGCACCGGCACATGTCCCCAGCATAGAAAATCCCAGTAAAAATTGCATGCATAGCTCTTTTTCCCTCTGGTAGATTAAAAACGCTTAGCATACTGTTCAGTACAAGGAGCATGCACCCTGGACATCCATGGCTGAGTTTCAAAAAAAAAAAAAAACAATCATCATTGAGGCCATAGCACTCCAAAAGAAAGAACAAACTCAGAAACTTATAGACACTTAATTGTAGGATAAAAAAAAAATCTATGATTCGTATTAGGATTGTAAGAAAAGAAAAAACAAATAAGTACCTCTAGTTGCAAAGTCAAATATTAACGAGTTATAAGTGCTATGAATGTCAAAAAACAAATTTCAGAAGTTCATTCATGGTGGATATTGGAACAGGTTTTTCTTTGTTGGATATTCCTGCAGCATTGCTCTTATCCTTCTTCTAAATGAAGCCAATGCTTTCCAAAGTTTACAGAAGGTACATGGATGTCATCTTCACAATTATACTCAACTTCAAATCATTAAAAGTTGAAAGGAGTAGGTCTCAAAAAATAAAATAAAAAATGAGAGGAGGATCAATGATCAATGATCAATGACGCAATGGCTAACAGTGCTTTCAATTAAAGTGCAATTTTTTTTTAAAAAAAAGCAATTGGGCTCATGATATTTATTGAATTAGAATTAGTATATTTGCATCAATAAGATAAGCGAAAGTGTAAGGAATCCATGTGTCTCTTACTTCAAGAGCAGTTGCAGCTCCAATTCTCTTAAGAGGTTGAGAATGTCAGGTTGACAATAATGAAAAGTATGAGAAATGGCTGAAATAAAACTAATGAAGTATCTGTAGTTCTAAAATAGCTAGCTATAAAAGTTGTCTTCAAAGAGCTCGATATGGTTTCCATCAAGGATGCAGGAGTGCTTCCTGCAAGAATTTATCTCACTCATCAAATCAAACTATTAGACATCCAAAAAAGATTCACCATTTAGCAGATTATAAGATTCCGGATAAGAATGGCATAACTAATTAATAAATCTATTGATGCACCAATTGCAGTATTTATTATCAAGCAAGATATCAAAGGGGACAATATTCAGTAGACGTCAAGCATGCATCATGAGAATACGAATGAGTTTACCATCAAAATTCAGTTACCATAAGAAATTCACATTTACCCACAAATATCCAACCATTGAATGTATACCATATATGAAAAGCATCAATGGAGAAGTGTATTGGCGAGAACAGTAAATATCTTCATTATTTACCAAGGCATTAAGTTTGTTCAATATGTACCAATACCAATCTGAAGTTAGAACCAAATGCAATAATACACCTAGTTTTTCATGTGCAAACAAACAAAATAATCTTCCACAATTATTGCCTGATGTATTTTGTAATTGATGAATATAACAAAGAGATATATAGTGTTATTTCCTTCTCGTTAATAAAAAAAGTCCATCTGAAAAAAAAAATGATGAAATTAAATGAACCGCATTATATATATGTACTCTCAAAATCTAGAACCTAACATTCAAATAACTAAATAAGTTAAGCAAAAAGTAACTAAACCAGAATCCCGAGAACTTCCATTGATAGCCTGAAGTGTAAAATAGAGGTTTAGTTTTGGGCTCTTTTCATCAAATATGCATAGCCATAGAATAATAATTGTACAACATGTTACCTCCAAGTCTTCTTTTACATATCATGCCCTTGATTAGATGATTGGAAAATATAATTTCCCCAGTAATTGTATAACTAGATGATTGGCTAACTATAAACACAATGCCTTTGGATTGTCATTTAAGATTAACATTTACATATCCATGTGAGTTTTCTTTTCCTAGGTTCGTCACTATCTTGTATTCATGACTTGCCTCTGCAGTGAACAAATTTTCTCCACACTTAAATTATTTTATCTGTTAAAAGGATCTATTAGCTTGTAGAGTTAGTAATTCACGTAATATTCCATTTCATGAATAAGAATAGAATTTGGATCAGCTCCATATCCAGTAAGTTTCATCTGTATGAACAATTCATGCAATATTTTGTATATGTCATCTGCTTGTGTATGTAAAAGATCATTTGCTCCAAACTCATGAATCACATTATGGACCTCAATCCAACTCTTTCCGATTTCCTTCTTGAGCCCATTTTCCTTCATCAGTTTCCTGACCTTCAAAACATCCTTCCACCGTCCATGAGTAGCATATATGTTTGAAAGCAGCACATATGCTGCCGAATCATTACGTTCTAATGCCATAATTCTTTCCATTGCTCTCTCCCCTCTGAGGAGATCACCACAGCTCCTGCAGGCACTCAACAGAGTTTTCCACACAAAAGCATTTGGCACTAATGGCATTTCCTTGATAAAATTCTCAGCTTCCTCAAGCCTTCCAGCTCTCCCAAGTACATCTACCATGCAAGCATAATGCTCAAGGTCTCGTGTAATTCCATATTTTTCTGGCATTGTAATAAAATACTGCTCTGCTTGTTTAGTGAATCCAGCATGATTGCATGCTATTAATAAAGAAAGGAGGGTTGTGCCATCAGGTTTCACGTTCAAACTTTCCATTTGATTAAAGAGTTCAAGAGCCTGGTTGCTGCATCCATTTTGTGCACAACACATGATCATTGCATTCCAAGTTACTATAGTTTTATCTATTTCAAGTCTGTAGAAAACCTGTTCCGCTTCCCTTGCGCATGCAAAATTAGCATACATTGTTATCAAAGCATTGGTCACAACAATATCTGCAGTTAGTCTTGATTTTAAGACTAAGCCATGGACCTGTCTACCTAGTTGGAGAGCCATTGCATCAACGCATCCTGACAGAACGCTAGCAAAAGTAAAATTATTAAGCATCAAGTTTTCTTGCATTATTTGGCAAAATAGTTTCAGCGCCTTGTCGGAATGTTTGTTCTGCACAAAAGCAGTGATCATTGAGTTCCATGCTATCAAATCTTTCAGCTTTATTTCCTCGAATGCACGCTTGGCATCTGATAGCACCCCGGACTTTGAATACATGCCAACAACTGAACTTCCCACAAAAGCATTTAGTTCCATTCCCCTTTTTATCAAACTGCCATGAATGACTTTCCCAAATTTAAACCAATCAAGTGTGATACAAGCATCAAAGACCCCAACATAGGTGAACTCATCAGGGTCTCTACCTGAAAATATCATTTCCTGAAATAGGACCAGAGCTTGTTCAGACCTATCATTTTGCACATATGCATAGATTAAGGAATTCCAAGAGTCAAGATTAGGCTCTTTGATATTCTCAAAAGCCTGTATGGAGTAGCATAACTCTCCACATTTGGAGTACATCGCTATGAGAGTATTTCCAACCAAAGTATCCTGGTTTAATTCTAATTTCACAGCAAGGGCGTGAAGCTGCTTACCCTCTTCATTTCTTCGCCGAATAGCTATTCCCTTGACCATGCTTGCTATGGTATATTTATCTGAACTGATAGATTCCTTGCCCATTCGGAGAAAAAGATGGAAACCTTCATTAATTCGTCCATTCTCTATGTATCCAGCTATCATGGCATTCCAAGCAACAATGTTCCTTTCAGGCGTCCTACTAAACACCAGGTATGCATCTTCTAAATTTCCATCACCTAAGTACGCGTTCAGTAGTGTTGTTATGACAAAAATATTGGCATCATATCCACTTTTAACAACTTGAGCGTGAAGCATCTGGACCATTACCATTTCACATGATCCAAGTAGACTCCCAAAGGTGAACTCATCAGGACTTGACCCTTCACGCAGCCTTTCAACAAACAATGTTATGGCTTGGATACTACATCCGTTTTGAGCATAGGCGGCGATAATGCAGTTCCATGTGATTTCATCCCTCTCTACCATGCTTCCATACACCATTTCAGCAAATTCAAGATTGCCCAATTTTGCATACCCACTGATCAAAGAGTTCCCCAACTGCACATTCTGGTAAAACCCGGTTTTCATGGCATGAGAATGAATCTGTTCACAATGTCTTGGATCCCCTGAGCCAACAGAAGCTCTTAGAGCACTCAAATACGTGGATTTGTTAGGTAGAAGCCCATTCTCAATCATCAAGCAAAAGAAATCCAAGGCTTCTTCGAATTGCCGGTTAAAGCAGTAGCCCGAAATCATCGCATTCCATGAGACACAGTTTCTCTCGCGCATTCCATCAAACACCTCTCTTGCCCATCCCATATGCCCACACTTGGCGTACAAATTAATGAACTGATTCTCCTGGAACACACTGGGCTTGTGGCCAGTGCTCGCCATATGGGAACGCAATCGGGTTCCTTCTTGAACTGCATTTTCTGATACACAGAGCGAAACAAGAGAATTATAGGAAACAGAATCAAGGGCATCTCCGGTCTTTGAAGATGATTGAAGATAACGCATCATTTCATCCAATCTGCTTCGGCCCTTTGTAGCTCTGTTTTCAATCAGAGGCCTCACTTGTGTCACCTGCAAGTCAATGATAAATGGATTATATGAAGTAAATGGAACAACTTTTGGGTTTCCAAGCAAAGAGTGTTTACCTTTGAAGGTGAGCATGCAGTGTGTTGAAGCTTACTTGACGGAGATATTTCATTGCAAAGATGGGCTTGCAATGGAGGAGTCATGGCCACTGTGGCTGTCAGGCCTCCCATCTTTTGGAAGAGAAAGGAACCTGTTTGGTTCTTACAATTCCACAAATCTAGTAAGCAATCCAAACGTGCAGGCTGTAATATTATTTAATATTTTTTTTTTTTTGTCAAAATAGATAACAGTAGCTGTGATTACATTGATACAACTTTTTATACATATGTAAGTTATAAGTTTAATTGGTTAAAATATTTTTAACTTTTTATAAGTTTTATTATTATATCCTAACTTTTTAAGATTTGTTATTATATCTTCACATTTTTTATTGCAGAGGGCAATTAAAGTACGAAGATAGTGGGTTCCACTAATAGAATCCCAACATTAATTAGAAAAAGATTTGCAAAAATGATTACAAGTATTCATGTTTCATAAATACATCGGAAAGCAGAAATGAAACCAAAGACGAATGTTGATAACAATAGGACGTTCATATGAAATAGTAATAGAAATAAAATGAACTAAATAAAAGTAAATTCATTTAATGAAAACAATGCATAAGATGAGGAAAGCAAGTTGTGATGACTTAGCCAAGTGAAAAATAATAACAAAGAAGGAAGATATATGAGAATAAATCGTGTGGAAAACTAGCTAATGCATCTATATTAAAATGGATGAGGCATCACTTGCTAAAAGGCAAGGCTGGAGGAGGTTTCAGGTTCTACTTGTGTTGGAGTCACTTGTCAAAAAAAAAAAAAAAAAAATTATGTGGCAAACTAAAGAATTAAGGAAGGATCCTACCAAAAAACAAAAAAAAGAATTAAGGAGGGGACACATTGCACTAGGATAACATATGAGAAAAGGTTCAAGCCTTATATGTATCATAAAACAATTAATTCAAGTAGTAGACTCAAAGATGCTAACATAAGGCTTATTTTGTTATTATTATCAATTACCAACATTTTGATGAAAAATCATCAGTAATCAAAATTATAATACGTATGGTCAGTCTTTTTTCACAAAGTTATATTTTCACTATTAATTGTAAAACTTCAACTAAATATTTGCTTCTCAAGCAACAAAAAAAAAAATGCTAGAAACATCAATCAATTCACTGTTGGGGCTATAAATTAATAACGAACAACTGCTACCAATCTCAATCAATTCAGTTCATCAGTTGACACATTTGAGGCTAAGAAATAAAAACAATCTTAAAATAGTTCTACAGATTTATCCCAAAAAAAAAGGATTAAATTAGATCGTTTTAGTTACTCGTATGCGTGCAAGTTAAATTTAGGAAACTGCAAAAGAAATAAACAACAAACAAGAAGTTAAAGAATCCTAAGCTTATTAAGCAAGTCATTCTTGTGCTCTATGGACCATCTATATATTAAAAGATGAGCATAAAATAAATAGTAAGCAATAAATGTGCTTACGGTATGGGAGGACACTGATGTCGGAACTGAATGGCATTATTCCTCCACATTAACATCACTGCATCTTTATGGTTGTTTGGTTGCATTGTAATCCCCTAAATTCAGTGTTTGTAATTGTCCCTAAATCAGTTCCATATATTCTAATTAAGGATGATTGAGAAATTGCGAAGGGAACAAAGAAAATTATACTACGCACTGTTGGGCAAGAATAATGATAATTTATATGGGACTTAATGCTTCAATTATTAGAAACTAGCACAAAGTAAAAGAAACACTGGCATCAAAAAATCCAAAGAAGGAAATGACAGGAGACATAAAAAAGTTCCTTGCACATTCCCCAATGACTTTTAAATTATGATACAACCTAATCGAACTCAGTCAATAAGTCTATTTCAGCAAATGCTGCAAATTTGCGAGAATTCTCTCTTTCCTTATTTTCACAAAAAATACAATAACAAGTGTAACTCAATTTTATCCTAACAATATCACTTTTAAAGAACATAAGGGAATTCATTTCATTTGATTCAAATATGCTAGAGAAGTGTATAAAGATACTCCGAAATAATTTCCCAAGGAAAAGTAGGAAGAACCATTAGACATAAAGCTCGGAGACATGCTTTCATTCAATTCTCAAAATCTAAAGCAAGTGTGAGCATGTACCGATAGAAACAAAAAATGGCAACGGTAATGGAAAAGTACTCCTAAATCTCGGGGCGGGGTATTCAATTTAACAAATTCATAGATTCTTTTAAATGATGGATTTTCATGAATTTCATAAATTTGGAAAGAGTTAATTCAAAATTCATCGAATCTCATAGTAGGGGTGAAATTTTGTTTTGTACATATTTTGAATAGAAATTATCATAATTCATTAAAATCCATCAAAATTTTAATGTGTTTAAAAATTAAATATACCTAAATTTTTTTAAAATCTATTAAAATTCATACAAATCATAATTGAATACCCCTTGACTTTTCAAAAGTTCATTAAAATATTTTGAAATCCAAATTAAATACACCCCGATTTTAAAATTTTTCAAACTCTTTTAAAATTTTTTCAAATCTTTCAATTGAGTACACCCCCACTTTATTTGCTTATGCATTTTTTTTTCTTTTTGTGTTAAATTCATCAAAATTATCCAACTTAATGAGAAATAAGACGGTAAATCCAAGTTTTAGAGATTGAAGAAGGTCGTTTTCTTGAAAAAAAAGGAAAGCTGCCTTTCAATGTATGTTGACCACAATCTTGATATCTTTCACCCATTTGTCCATGATAATGGTTCGAATTTTCGAATGATAAGGCAAAATAAACTGATAATGTACAATTTTCTACCTTCAGCAAATAAATTTAGTTATAGAAAAAAGATTTGCACCCAAAGGAACGTTCCCCTTCAACTCTGGAGCGCAATTTCAGGAGGCGTTTCTCTCCTCTTCTCCTCCAATATCAGTAAGGGATGGTGAGGAGAAGTGTGAAGAAGGAGAAAACAAAGAAATCGAGTAATTTCAATGATTTCTCAACTGGAGAAAATTAGAATAACATAGCATAAGGTTTGAACAGTAGTTAGAATTCCCCTTTTTTAGCATTCTGTATAGATGTTTCTATTTGACTAAAAAAAGTGAGAAAAATCAGTGAGAATAACACCTTAGAACAGCACAAAAGCAATTCCCTAATTTTGGTAGCAAAAGAGTTTAGGATGCAAAAGATAAAGAAGAAATAGACAACTTTCAAGCACAGCAGGGAAGAAGATGGCACTCAACAGCCACTGAAAAAAATAAAAACAAGAAAAAAAGAAAAAAAATGGAAGTGACAGGGCATCACGTGATAGTCACGTGATGGTGCATACAAAACCAGACCAACTCTCCTAAAAGTTCAAAAAAATGAAGCATTCTAATGAAATATATCGTTG
This sequence comes from Stephania japonica, assembly GCA_039657345.1. NCBI lineage: Eukaryota > Viridiplantae > Streptophyta > Magnoliopsida > Ranunculales > Menispermaceae > Stephania > Stephania japonica. The sequence goes on from CM077559.1 coordinate 44,909,508, forward strand.
TTCTTAATTAATCAACTTTCTTCTTAAAAATTAATCGACTTTCTTGACATCGTTTGAGGTGCTTCATATATCGATTCGTTGATAGTCGATCGTTCTCTCTATTTTACATGTAATATTACAACCTCAATTAATAATTTATTCAATAGTGTTTCATCATTTCTACAAATTTCTCTCGATCACAATATGTTCCCACTAGTTATCTCTCGATCATAACTTTGTCTCAAAATGTCTCTATCAAGACTTATTTTCATGCTCTTTCTTACTAATTCATTCACCAATTAATGATTGTTGATGTCTATAAAATAATGTGAGTTGTGTTGTATAATAATTATTTTTTTCGTGCCAAATATTTGATGAAATTAAAGCTATAGTGTTAATTAGCAAGTGAGTCAAATAATCAAATTAAAGCTATAGTGTTATTTGATGAAATTAAAGCTAAATATTATGATAAGTCATAGATCAAGTTAGTAGTTAGGATTATTTGATTGATACATAGTAATGATTATATACTATACCTCAATTTAATTATTAAGGGTTTATCCTGAACTAAATATTTACATTTGAGCTTAACAAAATGAAATTGAGGCAACATAATGGATAAGTTTTTTTTTATTAAGTCTAATCTATATTAGAAAATTTGGCCTCCCATGTCCCAAGAGTCCGGCTTTGCCCCTGGTGGTTGTGCCAACTGGTAACAGGCCAGTAACGGTGGCGGTGGCAATGGGGTATTCGACGGGTGGCAGTGGTGGTCCACGGCGGCGAGTGTTTTTAGAGCGACGCGACTTGTCTTTCGGACTTCTTTCATATGTGGCTAGTGCTTTAGGATTTTTTTAGTTATCTAATTCGGATCTACTTATGGTTTCGTCTCCATGCATGCGAATTTATTCCAAGTCTATTATGGATCTTATTAGAATAATTTAGGTCCACATAGATCTTGGTAGCTATATAGACCATTAGACTCACCTAAATTCTATGGGTTCGCCATGTTGACCAACTTAAGTTTTATGGGACTACTATAATAAAATAATCGATTTTCAATTATTAGATTTATTTAAACACAATGGATCTCTTCATCAAAGTATCCATTAAATATAAAAGGCATAGGGGAAAAATACACACTCAAGAATTGGATAGCAATGGAAGGTATGTGTTTATTTTTATAATTAAATCAAAGTGTATATGAAGATCATTAATGTTTACAAGAAAATCTTATAACGTCGATAGAATAAAAAACTATTGAGATTAGGTTGTGACGGCCCCAATTTCCCCGTGCAATTGGGTATGCCCGGCCTAGACCCGTTCAAGCCCCGAATTATCACTCGGCAACCTGACGAGCCTAGTCAGCCTCATATTTACTCAATTTAGCGCTTTATGAAAGAGTTATTGCAATAATACACAAATGAAAGACTAAACAAGTAAGTAACAAGGGGAAATAACTCAATCAAAGGGAAATTAGGAATTCTATAATGTGAAAAACCCCGTGTTCATGTACAATTCGATAAATCAACATACATGATACTAATCTCAATAATAATGCCAAGTTCTATAAACAAAAAACATACATATATAAAGCGATATACAAATGAGCAAAAACATATAACCTACTCTAGGGTTCCTCAAGTCCAAATAGCTAATCCTCACAAAAAAAGTCGCCTAAGCAAGGCTCTTTGCCTCTACTGCACTCCGCTATATCTGCACTCACCGTCACAAACTAGACGGTGAGCAACTGAGAGAAATCGAAAGTAATGCCAGAAGAATATAACAGTAATTCATGAAATATCAATCAAGACAGTCTAAATATCATGCAGGAATTGAAAGACAGGAAGTTGAATAAACAAGGTGCATGATAGGCAGACTGGAAACAATAACAATCGAAACATGCGTGTTCTTTGAGTCAAGAGAGGCCATAAGTGGTCTAAAATCTACAACAATATTCACAACAATCCAGTACATGGTATCACACAATCGCTAGGGGTGGTCAAACACTCGTGCGCACGAGTGCCCGCGTTTTATCCCTTCTAGTGCAGGCCGCATGTACCTTCGAGACACACACTTATGCCAAGAACACACATACAAGGAATATGGAATGGAATGCCAACAAATAGGTAATAGCAAACACAATGGAATGAAGATGAATCACATGATATTTTCTTAACTGGCTTACTAACGTACACAAGTTTTTGAGACAAGTGTACTTACCTGATCTAACGTGACCCAGTACTCGCTCTGAGACTTTAACACGCTTCCCGTCTTTCTTGACTACCTGACAACGATTTAAGTCCCGAATATAGGTTTAGGATTAGTATTTAGTTTTATGATAATCCTCATAAACTTTGTTTCAGTTCATTTAATTACTGCAACCCATGTTATCGTTAATGTCCTTTATACCCTGGTTAGGCTCTTGGTGGGTCCATGTATTAGGCCTATACCCACCTAAGTAGGCTCGATATGTGGATAATTATTAGACTTGGACTTATGGGCTCGTTATTACCTTTTATGTATTCGTTTTGTGCCTTAAGTTGTGCTTATCATATTAAACTCTTATTGGGTTTTACACAACCCATATACACACAAATTGAGATTTGTTATGGACTTATTATTTAAAATGAGTGGATTAGGCCCTTGTTGGGCCTCATTACAAGTCCATATTCATTTAATACAAATGTTTATACTTATAATCTTGTTTATTTATTCTTAAACTTACAACTTTATACATTATGGTCACACACACACAATTGATGTGTACACCCCACTGGTGTGCACATTAACACTTCACACACCTCACTGTCTTGTGCACACACACCCCGCTGGTGTGTGCACCCCACTGTGATTTTCCATGTTCACATGCATTGGAACATTAATTTATTACTTGGAATTATGTTTTATACACATTTTCACTATTCCATACATATGCAACTGTTGTGTACACCCCATTGTGGTGTACACACATTGTACACTCCTTACATAACAGTCACACCCCAAAACAGTTTCTATGCACACCTAAACCCACCTATACATCTCATGAAAACAGTCCCACACATCCACTATAGTGTACACACCCATACCCCAACTGGGGTGTGCACATACACACACTGTACGCACCCCACACATATAGGACAACCACCCCACACACACACATTCACCAAACCGTCATACACAACTCTCCCCCAAACAGTTGCACATACACACATCAAAGCTAAAATCGTCACACACAAACCCATATCACCTAAAACTGTCGTGTACACCACTTTGGTGTACACACACTGTTGTGTACACCCCACTGTGGTGTGCACACAGTGGTATGTACACCCCACCATGCCCAAACAACAAAACAGCCACCCAAACGGCAAAAACAGTGAGCATGGAAGGAGAACGAAAACAATGGAAAAAAGAGGAGAGAAGCTCACCTAGTGATCTCCGGTGAGTAGTGGAGGCTCCAATGTTGTGGTGGGTGGCGATGGTGATGGTTCAGCTGGGGGAAAGCGAGCTGCTATAATGGAGGCCGAGAAAGGTGATGTAAAGTACAAGCCGAGAGAGAAGAGGGAAAAAGGGGTGGAAGAGACTCACCTAGGCGTCTCCGGTGGGTGGACAAGGTGGCAGTACCGTAGAGGGTGGCGGTGGTGACAGCCCAAGGAGGAGGAGGATGCATAGCCGAGAGGAGAAGGAGATCACGTAAGGCCGAGAGGGAGAGGGAGAGAGAGAGAGAGAGAGAGAGAGAGAGGGAGAGAGAGAGGGAGCTCGGACCTCCGGTGTGGTCCGATCAGGTGAGAGATCCGGCGACTGGCAGTCGATGGTCGACGGTGGCGAGAGGTAGTGACGGCTATGAGGTGAGGAAGATGATGAATAGTGTGTATTAGGGTTTTTGTTTGTTTTTATATATGTGACTTAAGGTGAAATGACCCTTTTGCCCTTGAGTTTACACTTGCCCAACCCTTGGACAGCTACCCTTATGAGTCATTTGGCTCATCCCCCTAATCTAACCCATGTACACATCTCTATGACCATCCAATGGTCCTCCTCACTCAAGTGTGTCATTTTAACAATCCTATCTATATTAACCTATTAAATTAACCCCATTAATTTTATTAAATTTCCAATAAGGTTACACAAATTCTCGCCTACTCAATGCACCGTGCCCCGCGTTCGACACGCTTCTCGAGGCAGTCCCACTCTAGGGATTTGAATAAATTCCCTCATGCTTTTATTATACTTTATTGTTAAAATTTTATTTTCCTCAACTTAGGTCATGTTTTTCATTTGACTTTGTTTATTAATAATGCCCACTAAAATGGTTCCCGAAACACCCCGTTTAACTGAGCGACACCTCACTCAATTAAAATATAGCCCGAACGGCTCGAGACCCGTAAAAATACTAATATACTAATACATGCATTATCATCCACAAATAACCAAATTTCTGGGTCGTTACAGTCTCCCCAACTAACAAGAATTTCGTCCTCGAAATTAGTTCTAACTCGAGTGAATGAGGAGAATAAACACCCGTTCGCAACTTGTCCAAATTGCGGCTTACAACCGCTTCAAACAGCTTGGATCCTCTATCTCGAATCTGCGGACTACCTCGTAGTCACTTCGACATGCTCGTTCCTCATCGTTGAATCTAACGGACCAATGCAAAGTCGCTTCGAGATAGCTCAATAAGCCATGACCAACTGTGGACTCTCGCGAGAGTCACTTCCAACAGCTCGACATTAGGTATTGAATTGCGGACTTGTGCAAAGTCTCTTCGAACAGCACAACATCTTAAATCCACTCTCTTTTTTTTCTCCACATCTATCAAACTGTGGGCCTCTGCCACTTCGAACAGCTTGATTTTATCTCGGTCTTCGATCATGGTCTCAACCACTTCAAACAGCCTAATTCAACTACGGTCTCCTAGACCGCTCCCATTACCCAAAATGGTAGGAATGCCACGACCTCGTCGCAAACATCGCCCACTACCACGACTCAAGCTTGGTGATCACGACATAAGACGCTACGATCACGACTCGCACGTCATACTCGTGAAAACCTCCCAACCCACTCGCGTCTCGACGCAAGTTTATCAATACCCAGGCAGTAAAATAGATTCGACAAAGTTGTAACCGTGGCCACCATGTACACTACGTGTCCATGCATCGTAAGATGAATCACAACCAGTCTGGTCCTGCCTCTCTTTAGGTGTGCTTGTGGCTAGTTTTGACAACCCATTGTGCCCAAACTTACCATTTCTTTCGGTTTCTAATCTAAGTTAGGTCTGTCTCATCCTAGACAACACTGCTATGGTTAAACGGTACCACTCTAGCCAGTATCGACACTAACTCTGTCACATGACGTTTGACATCACATCTTAAACACCTAAAGTTTCAAATAATTTGTTCCCTGCATGTTGTAGAATAATTAGGAAAATCCTTTGCCTCCAATAGGATTACCAACCATTGTCAACTATTGTTCATTCGTGACGTGTACATCCTCGATGGCCTGAAGCTGATCGTCATCTTGCTGGTTCTCGTACAAATCGGGACATCGATTCTGAAAATGTCTGGGTTGTCCGCACTGGTAACACACCTTTCGCTTTCGAGAACCACTATCATCGTTCGGATTCCTCGTTCGTTTCTCGTCATGTCTCCTTGATCGGTGCTCTAACTGCAACTCGGGTCGATCAGGCTCAATCTCCTCGTGGTGAGTACTCAAGTAACTCTCCCTAGCCAAACTCCGCTCATAAGTCCTTTGCAACATCCCTGGCTCGGTTGTAACGATCGCACCTCCAATTTCGGGTAGTAGACCCTCAATAAAGTAGTACACTCGGTCTGTCTCCGTGCTAGCTGATCCTCCAGCGTATGGTAATAAATGCAAAAACCGACCCATGTACTCCATGACGGATTCATTCGCTAATTGTCTCAAGGAAATGAACTCGTTTCTCTTGGCTCTCATCACAGTGGGAGGAAAGTACTTCATCTTGAACTGGGTCTTGAACTCTATCCAGTCCCTCAGTACGCCTCTGGTACTCACAATCGTAGTCCACCAATTGTCAGCTTCTCCCTGAAGCATGGATGAGGAAATCGTCGCTCTCATGTGATCTTTCGTAGCTATGATGTGTATCTTCTCATGACTCTTTAGGAACAACTCTGTTGCGGTCACGTCGGTGCCTCCATAGAAAACAACAGCGTCGTGCCTCTTGAACTCTCGCCATTGCCTGGCCTCAATAGTCGCCGCAATGTCATACACTGTCGGTGCACGAGGTACAACCGCCATCACTGGTGTCGTTGAAGTGGAGGAAGGAAGCAAAGTCATGGTCGTAACCCCCGATGTGTTTGCCTCTTGAGTAATGGTTACTCTAGCCGTTGATGGTACCGATACAACAGCAACTGACGCCCTTAATATCACCAGAATCTCTTCCAACTGTCGCTTCTGAGCTGCGACTCTCTGCGTCAAGGTCTGAAACACGTCGATGCTAACAGCTCGAGTACTCGACGTCCCGCTGTCGTCACTAGAACCCCTCTGATTCGCCATCGCAATCTCATAACGAAGCGTATTTTCGGATCAGTGGATAGCAACCGATACCATATAATACACACAACAATCGTAATATGTATAAACATCACATCCGACTTATCCCACTCCCCAACTAGGATTCTAAGTCAGGATCATAGAGTTTCCACTCTAAGTTCAACCGTTCCTAACTTCCACTGGTTTAATGGCTTGTGTTTTATGACTTTAAACCTGGTATGCTCTGATACCAACTGTGACGTTGGTATCAGGTTAAAGAATAAACTACACCTCATCCCTAGGCTCCTCAAACCTAGGCTCTGATACCAACTATGACGGCCCCAATTTTCCCGTGCAATTGGGTACGCCCGGCCTAGACCCGTTCAAGCCCCGAATTATCACTCGACAACCTGACGAGCCTAGTCAGCCTCATATTTACTCAATTTAGCAGTTTATGAAAGATTTATTGCAATAATACACAGCGGAAGACTAAACAGTAAGTAACAAGGGGAAATAACTCAATCAAAGGGAAATTAGGAATTCTATAATGTGGAAAACCCCGTGTTCATGTACAATTCGATAAATCAACATACATGATACTAATCTCAATAATAATGCCAAGTTCTATAAACCAAAAACATACATATATAAAGCGATATACAAATGAGCAAAAACATATAACTTACTCTAGGGTTCCTCAAGTCCAAATAGCTAATCCTCACAAAAAGTCGCCTAAGCAAGGCTCTTTGCCTCTACTGCACTCCGCTATATCTGCACCCACCGTCATAAACTAGACGGTAAGCAACTGAGAGAAATCGAAAGTAATGCCAGAAGAATATAACAGTAATTCATGAAATATCAATCAAGGCGCCTAAATATCATGCAGAATTGAAAGACGGGAAGTTGAATAAACAAGGTGCATGATAGGTAGACTGGAAACAATAACAATCAAAACATGCGTGTTCTACGAGTCAAGAGAGGCCATAAGTGGTCTAAAATCCACAACAATACCACAACAATATCCACAACAATCCACAACAATCCAAGACATGGTATCACACAATCACTAGGGTGGTCAAACACTCGTGCGCACGAGTGCCGCGTTTTATCCCTTCCAGTGCAGGCCGCATGTACCTTCGAGACACACACTTATGCCAAGAACACACATACAAGGAATATGGAATGGAATGCCAACAAATAGGTAATAGCAAACATGTGGCGGCCCCAATTTCCACATTGGTCCGCCACGGGAGGCCACGCGGGCCCACATATTATGATCAACCTAAAGAATTATCTTGTATATTATGAGCAAAAATGCCTAAGTGGAAACCATACCAAATATACATCATATACATCTCATCTGATTCTCAAAATATCAGAATGTACAACCTATCTCTCTCAAGCCCAAAACCCGACATAAAACGAATAAATATAAACATACGTACGAGTGGGGCTAAAACTGTCAATCGATGTACTCTTCAAGCTTGCCCTTTCCCCGGCTCGTACTAGGGTCTGCACTCAGCCATCATAAAAAGACAGATGACGAGTCCAGAGTGAGTAATCCCAAGGAAATTCACCAAGTAATTACGGAAATCAAAGTACTGGAATTGAAAATGCTATAATTTAAACATGCGGAACAAGAGAAATACAGACAACTGTAAAAAGGAACATCGCATGCATAAATATAGTGATGAAACAAAGTACGTGCACATAAAAATCAGACCAAGTCATACTTCGGGTTTTCTCCCCGGGCACCAACCGTAAACACACCAATGGGTTGGCCCTAACCCTCTAGGTGGCCGGCGTAGACCCACGGCGCACCCACACAAGCCTACCATACCCGGGTAGCCTATTCACCGGTATATGCCTAGACAAGTGCTATGACTTAGTGGACTCTATGGCCGTAACGAATAAGCACCAGGTGGGGAGTGATCTCAACACCGTAAAGACACCAGTAGGAGTACACTCCACTACCGTAAAGTCACCAGTGAGAGTACTCACCACCGTAAAGCAATAATGAAATGGAGTAGAGAATAAATGGAACTGAATTCAAATAAATCAAACGGTAAATACTTAAAGTGAAGTTCAATTGGGATACTACACACCTCAATTCGCACTCCTCGTCCCACAAGTTAAATTCCCCGGCTCGATTTCTTCAATCCCCGATAATACTCCCGTCCGATTCCCGACTAAACCCGAGACTCCAATTACTATTCCGAGACTCCTGGAATTCATTTATGAGGGTTAATTATCAATTAATAGGTTTATAATGTTGTTTAGACTCATTTCCTCATTTTCCAATTTTTGAATTCCAGTGAACTATTAGCGCGCTAATGAGATGAATTAGCGCGCTAATTCATCTAAGTCACTGTTCATCGTTTTCCAGAGGGCAATTAGCGCGCTAGGTCCACCCATTAGCGCGCTAATCGCGCTCTGTCCAGATTTTTACAGTTTTAAATTTCTGAACTCCAATCACCCCATAAACCCATACAATCGGTTCCAACACCTCCAAAACTCATCATTCTCCTCAAAAACACCATTTAGACACAAATTTATCAAGCTTAAACATCGAAATCCAAGAATCATTAAGAATCACATTTTCAAAACCCACTTTCCAAAATCATCCAATTTCTCCCAAATTAGCTCAAAATCACAACCACCTCATGTCATTCTCGCACACACTCACTCTCAACAAAACTAAGTGTATAATCCCCTAACAAATCCGAATTTTACAAATTCAAACCCACTCCAAAAATCTCACAAAATACAATTTTATTGTATCCATACCTTAGATTCTTGTTGTTGGATGCCAAAAATCACTTTCTCCACACCTTGATGATGTTGTTCTTCTTCTCCTCTTCTTCAACGATTCTCTCCGTCAAGCTCTCTCTCTCTCTCTCAAATCTCACTCTCTTCCCCTTTTGATCGGTCAAACACACAAACATATATATACTTGGTTCCCATCAAGTGTGTGCACGAATCTCGAGGAGTATCCAAGGGTTCCTGATCACCCTGTGTCACTCCAACTCCATACACCTTATCTTGACACTAATGGCCCTGTTATGCATCTCGAGAAACATCAACTGTTGTTGTTTTATTCAGCCTACTATAGGACTTATTAATTCCCAATTGATTTAGCTCATAAAAATTCCTATTTTATTCAATAAATTTCCAAAATTTATGAGTAAACTCACCGTAGTTTCCTCGACTACCCGGCACCCCGTGCCTCGTGTCTCGTGTCCGCACGCACCTCGAGACAATTCCTTACTCGTCAATAATCTACATTAACATACATATTGCAATGGAATTTACTAATTTGTACATTTCTATCACAATTTACCACATCAAGTCATACAAAACGGACTGTATACCTAGTTCGAATGCACTCCAGCCTCGCTGTGGGACCCTCAACCGTCCTCGCTGGCATTCACATCTGCAATGACGTCATAATTAACGGTAATTTTAAATTTGGGCCGTTACAAAACACAATGGAATGAAGATGAATCACATGATATTTTCTTAACTGACTTACTAACGTACACAAGTTTTTGAGACAAGTGTACTTACCTGATCTAACGTGACCCGGTACTCGCTCCGAGACTTTAACGCGCTTCCCGTGTTTCTCGACTACTTGACAGCCATTTAAGTCCCGAATATAGGTTTAGGATTAGTATTTAGTTTTATGATAATCCTCATAAACTTTGTTTCAGTTCATTTAATTACTGCAACCCATGTTATCGTTAATGTCCTTTATACCCTGGTTAGGCTCTTGGTGGGTCCATGTATTAGGCCTATACCCACCTAAGTGTTGGACTAAGCGGTTAGTCACTCTAACTCTAAGCGGTTAGTCACTCTAACTCCGACCGAAATTTTGATGGAAACAAACAAGGTGAAAATATACTAATAAGTTTTATCAAGTGTATTTCAGTTTCATCAAAGGTTGCGAAACATCACATCATGGGTATTCGAGCATTCAAGCTATACAAGTTCAAGACTCGGCATACAAAAAGGAATGAAGACGAAAGATCAAGGCCAAGAATTGTAAAATTAATGTCAGGTATTCAAGTTCACTTAAGCAAGCCTATTGCATTAGTTCATGCATATCGTGATTTTAAAATGGATTTTCAAATGTCAAGTGATTACTCGAAGATTTCTGGTCTTATAAGTCTAAACTATGTTAAACTATATGTGTATGTTAATATCGCATTTTGAAAATCATTGTGAAAGCTTTTGAAAAAGAAAAACTTGTTTTTGAAAGATCTTTGAAAAGAAAACTGTATATTTGCAGAAAAGTCCCTCGCAAATCATGAAACCGAGATTTTCCATTTTCGGATTTGTGAAAATATCCGGACCATCCAAATAGGCCATATGACCCATAACAAACATGTATCATATGTTATATGAGGGTTTATTGGGTCTAGGACGTGTTAAAGGGTCGCTAACACAAGGGACAAATTAATTATTTTGAGGTCCTGCAGCTTAGCGCGCTAATATCGTTATTAGCGCGCTATGTGCGTAGTTAGCGCGCTAGGTCATAAAATTAGCGCGCTAATTGCGAAATCCCGACAAACTTTTTTATAAAGCTGAAAAATTCACTTTATTTCGAATTTTTGATCAAATCTTGGCCCTTGGATGCACACAACGGTCATATATGGGTCTATAAATGTATACAACTCTCCCAAACACACAAGGAACAAAAATTAGGTTTTGAAATAAAAGAAAAACATTTTGTGCTTAATTTTTCAAGAGAAGGAGCTTGGGGTTTTGAAGTTACACTTAGAGGTCGTTCATTCAACTTCAAAACCAAAGACTCTTGAGGCACTCTAAGGAGTACAACAACCTCTCCAGAACTGATTTTCAAGTCATCTTCTTGGAGTTGTAAGAAAGTCCATTCCCTAGCTTTTCTTGTGCTTAAATTATATATTCTTCTGTGATTGATTTGGGAAATTACTTGTTGTGTTGTTAAACACACTTGTATTGGGTTTTGCTCTTAAACTTGATTTATTAAACCCTTGACCGATTTGAACAAGAGTTTGTGCTTAAACTCGATTTTTATCAAACTTCTTGTTCTTTGGATTTGAAACCGGTTTTGTTCTCATTAATCTATTTGAAACGGTTTCAGCTTTTGAGTTTTGCATAAAATCGCTTTTATAATTGCATTTCTCAATTGTTTTCATACTTGCATGCATAAGAGTGGTTAGGCTCTAGGAGGCTTGCTTGTATTTGAACTTGATACCACTTTACTTTGTAAAGTGTAATTCCAATTGTATTAATCAAATCTTGGTTGTAAGACTTAGTGGGATCTAAGTCGAAAGAGAAGACCTAGTTGAGGCTAGGCATATATCCTAGTTGCGGCTAGGTGGGAAAATTCCTAGGTGGGTCTAGGTGGGAAAATCCTAGTTGCGGCTAGGTGGTTGTATAAGACCTTATTGCGGTAAGGCATCGTGTAAAAGACCTAGTTGAGGCTAGGCATTCACTAGGCTAGTTGGCTTAGGGTGTAACACTTATTGATAATATAAGTGAGGTTTGAAAATCCTAACCGGGGAGGTTAGGTAGTGGATGTAGATCGGTTGGATCGAACCACTATAAATCACGTGTCTTATTTCCATCTCTTCTACCCCCTTCTTGATTGCATAGTACTGATATTTATCATTGGTGTATGCATCATCATTGTTATTTACGCATAAAGTTTTAAAAAGACTATAATCACTCGGTAACCCAATTCACCCCCCCTCTTGGGTGACCTTCACTAAGTAGGCTCGATATGTGGATAATTATTAGACTTGGACATATGGGCTCGTTATTACCTTTTATGTATTCGTTTTGTGCCTTAAGTTGTGCTTATCATATTAAACTCTTATTGGGTTTTACACAACCCATATACACACAAATTGAGATTTGTTATGGACTTATTATTTAAAATGAGTGGATTAGGCCCTTGTTGGGCCTCATTACAAGTCCATATTCATTTAATACAAATGTTTATACTTATAATCTTGTTTATTTATTCTTAAACTTACAACTTTATACATTATGGTCACACACACACAATTGATGTGTACACCCCACTGGTGTGCACACTAACACTTCACACACCTCACTGTCTTGTGCACACACACCCCGCTGGTGTGTGCACCCCACTGTGATTTTCCATGTTCACATGCATTGGAACATTAATTTATTACTTGGAATTATGTTTTATACACATTTTCACTATTCCATACATATGCAACTGTTGTGTACACCCCAATGTGGTGTACACATACAGTGCTGTGTACACCCCACTGTGGTGTACACACCCACTGTTGTGTACACCCCATTGTGGTGTACACACATTGTACACTCCTTACATAACAGTCACACCCCAAAACAGTTTCTATGCACACCTAAACCCACCTATACATCTCATGAAAACAGTCCCACACATCCACTATAGTGTACAAACCCACACCCCAACTGGGGTGTGCACATACACACACTGTACGCACCCCACACATATAGGACAGCCACCCCACACACACACATTCACCAAACCGTCATACACAACTCTCCCCCAAACAGTTGCATATACACACATCAAAGCTAAAATCGTCACACACAAACCCATATCACCTAAAACTATCGTGTACACCACTGTGGTGTACACACACTGTTGTGTACACCCCACTGTGGTGTGCACACAGTGGTATGTACACCCCGCCATGCCCAAACAACAAAACAGCCACCCAAACGACAAAAACAGTGAGCATGGAAGGAGAACGAAAACAATGGAGAAAGAGGAGAGAAGCTCACCTAGTGATCTCCGGTGAGTAGTGGAGGCTCCAACGTTGTGGTGGGTGGCGATGGTGATGGTTCAGCTGGGGGAAAGCGAGCTGCTATAATGGAGGCCGAGAAAGGTGATGTAAAGTACAAGCCGAGAGAGAAGAGGAAAAAAGGGGTGGAAGAGACTCACCTAGGCGTCTCCGGTGGGTGGACAAGGTGGCAGTACCGTAGAGGGTGGCGGTGGTGACAGCCCAAGGAGGAGGAGAGTGCACAGTCGAGAGGAGAAGGAGATCACGTAAGGCCGAGAGGGAGAGGGAGAGGGAGAAAGAGAGAGAGAGAGAGAGCTCGGACCTCCGGTGTGGTCCGGTCAGGTGAGAGATCCCAAGAATCGGCGATCGGTGGTCGACGGTGGCGAGAGGTAGTGACGGCTATGAGGTGAGGAAGATGATGAATAGTGTGTATTAGGGTTTTTGTTTGTTTTTATATATGTGACTTAAGGTGAAATGACCCTTTTGCCCTTGAGTTTACACTTGCCCAACCCTTGGACAGCTACCCTTATGAGTCATTTGGCTCATCCCCCTAATCTAACCCATGTACACATCTCTATGACCATCCAATGGTCCTCCTCACTCAAGTGTGTCATTTTAACAATCCTATCCATATTAACCTATTAAATTAACCCTATTAATTTTATTAAATTTCCAATAAGGTTACACAAATTCTCGCCTACTCAGTGCATCGTGCCCCGCGTTCGACACGCTTCTCGAGGCAGTCCCATTCTTGGGATTTGAATAAATTCCCTCATGCTTTTATTATACTTTATTGTTAAAATTTTATTTTCCTCAACTTAGGTCATGTTTTTCATTTGACTTTGTTTATTAATAATGCCCACTAAAATGGTTCCCGAAACACCCCGTTTAACTAAGCGACACCTCACTCAATTAAAATATAGCCCAAACGGCTCGAGACCCGTAAAAATACCAATATACTAATACATGCATTATCATCAACAAATAACCAAATTTCTGGGTCGTTACATAGGTCTTGTTTGGTTCATTTTTGCTAACTTATAGTGTTAGTTCGAAGTTAACTCCTTGGAGTTAATATTTTCATGTTTGATTCAACTTTAAACTTGCAGGGAAGTTGCAAAATTTTAAATAATAAAATATATGAATTAACATAAATAACCTTTAAATAAGAGAGATGTGGGTAATAAAAGGGTCATTAATGAGGGGTAATTGTGGCAACAACTCTTTGAAGATAACTCCCTATGGGGTAGGTGATGTCCTCACCTAAGGGTGTAAGTTGAGAGATAACTTGTAGGAAAGTTGGACAACCAAACAAGATTAGTTCACAACTCTCTGCAAGTTATCTCCTGGGAGATAACTTCACCTCTAACTAAATAAGGACCAGGTTAAGTTAGCCCCTAGCACTTTTTGTTATTATTTATTATTTCTTTTGATTTGTAGGTCTATAATTACCTTAACTATTCAACATAAGACATATATGTCACATGTACCAACTAATTAATAACAAAGCTAATGATTTTTTGCTATTTGTTCATTTAATAAATAACAGATCTAATCAGATTCGTGGAAAATGGTCAATTTTTGTTGCGGTGCATATTCATCAATGGTGTTGCGTGGATTTGTGTGGCGCACTGGATTGATTGTCTTTAGTTTTTATTTTATAGTTAGTTTTCTTCTCTAGCTGGAAGCCTTTGATTTGTCTTTTCTTTACTGAAAAATTTTAGATTTTCTTTTTTCTTTTCCTTATTTTTATTTGAAGAGTTTTTTCTTTATTAGAAAGTTTTGTTATTTGTTTTGTGGTTCTAACACTTTTGTGTATTGGTATGCATTTCAACGTTGTATAGAGTAGTAGTTCATGATTGTCAAACTATTTCAATTTCAAAAAGAAAGTCAAATTAATGACAGTTTGTTTGCACAAATAGGATTAGTGAATCAATGTACTTGATTCTATGTCTGGTCCTGTATTGAGCCATGAATGATTAATGAAATTTCGATTTCTCTTAAAAAAACAAAGCTAATGACCTATATTTATTTTCAAGAAAAAAAAGGATAAACGCACTATTTTTTTGTAGGATCGCACTATTTTTTTAGATTACTCTATAATGAGTCAACTTGAAACCTCCTTCAACTTTGTACTTTAGCAAAAGATACCCCAAAACCCTCATCCATCCCACTAGAGTTGTTTTGTCTTAATCATCTTTGGGTTAGTAACAAAGGAAAGACACTGTCCTAGTTGAGCGTCGCTGTAACAACCCTAAAAAATATAACACGTGTCACGTGTCAATTTTAAGTTGTATGTGGTCTCTTGCCGTGATACGTGTGAATAATTCTCAGTCGTCGACACCGAAGTATGTTATATTTTTGGCTGATGTTTGTATTATTATTTATTTGCCCAGAATTAGATTTCAGTTCCAAATGTGTGAGGACATTTGAGTGAGAACATTGAAGCAGAGAAATGAGTTCAATTCAAGAAAATGCATTTAGAGGTGAACTGTGGTTGGGTATTTAGTTGTTCCGGGGACAAATGTGAATAAAAAATTGACAAAATACATTTAAAATATAATAGTATAAGTTGGGTAACGTGTTCGGTACTTTGTTAAGTTGTTGGGCAATTGGCAGTGCGAACGGGGGTTCGAAAACTTGTATGGAAGAGTGTGTGTAACGACCCTAAACTTCTAACTCGTACCACGTGACATTTTAGGGTCGTATTGTAGGTCCAACTAGCTGTGGTACACTTGTTTCGGTCTTCAGGAGTCGACACCGATGTATGTTATTTTTGTTTAGTGATTTGTATTATTTATTTATTACCGAACATTAAACTCAATATCTCAAATGTGTGAGGACGTAGTGAGTGTGCGCTGGTACCGTTGAACGAGTTTAATATGAAATAGCGCGTTAAACAGGTATTTGAGAGTCCAGAGGACGAAAAATGGAATAAAAATATTGACATTTACAAATAAAAATAATTAATGGAATTAAATAATAAATTATGGGTGCCGAGTGATACGTGGGGTCATGGGCGACACGCGTGAGTCGAATGGTAGTGTGAATGCCCGAGTGAACTCATTGGCACGCACAACGAAATTATAGGCACTAAAAAAATACAATTATATAAATATAATTGTATATATATATATATAAAGTATATATAAATATATATGAAATAAAAAAATGTGAAATGACCATGAGGGGTGTTGAGTTGGTGAAGAAGTGGATAGGAATTGAAGGGCAAAATGGTCATTTGACCCAAAATTTGTTAACAAAACCTCACCGTTCACCATTCTCACTGTGAAAGAAAAAAATTCAGATCGAGAAGGAGAGAAGGAAGAGATCGAACGAAATTGGGAGATTGAGCTCGGGAAAGCGGTGTAATGGTGTTGGGGAGGTGAGTTTTTGTTGTGGGTGTTGTTGATGTTGTTGTTTTTCTGTGGTTGAGTTGTTGATTTTGGGAGAAATTAGATTTAATTGGTGGGTGTTGGTGTTGGTGGTGGTGTTGTTGTTTGTGAGAAAGAGAATGAGAAAAAAAAATTGACAGAGACAAACTGAAAATTTTCCAATTCGTCTATGTTGAAATGAGGAAGAAGACCCTGGTGGGCCGGGTCGTGGTGACCCGGGCCCGACTCGGCTAGGCTGGACCGGATCGAGCTCGACCCGGGTGGGTTGGCCCTAGTCTGACCCAGTTGGGGTGGACTGGGTTGGACCCGACCCGGAAACCCACCCATTATTAAAATAATAATTTATTTATTTATTTATAATAAATTAATTAATTAAATGTGTTTTATTTTTATTTTTTTTGAAATAAATATTGAAAAATAAGGAAAAATTCTAAAAAATAGGAAAAAATTCTAAAAAATTATATTTCAACAAAATAAATAGAAATTTTGGATTTTTTTTTATGAAAAATGAAGAATTTAAGATTTGTGACGAGACTTTTGTCGGGGTTTTTGCCTCGTAAAGCATAAAATTATTAAAAATAGTCAGAAAATATTGAAAATTATTTTTAAATTGCATGAAAATTATGAGGTTTCGCTTGAGTATATTAATAGGTCTGAATGCAACCTAATACCTGATTAAGCAACCCAATTGCACAAACGAGTGATAATTTAGAAAAAAAATTGTAGAAAATGGGTCAAACTTGAGAAAATTGAGGAATACTTGGGATAATTAGGGATAATTAACGGAAATTGATCGGAATAATTGTCAAGTGACGAGCGGAATGTTGGTAACTAATTGAGAAACGTGTGGAGCTACGCGATGGCGTTTTTAGCGGGATTTGAGGTGAGTAAAGGCAACAATAGAATCAAAAAGAGTGATCCAGGGTGAGTGAGTGAATAATGTATTGAGTAATTGGTAAGTTAAGGCTGACTAAACTTGCGTTAACTCGTCGAAAACGGGCTAGGGGGTCCATGTAGGTTTAGACCGAGCGGGGCCCAGTTTGTGGTTGATTAGGCCGTTACAGTTGGTATCAGAGCATAACAGTTTATCACCTGACTTTGAATAAGCATAAAACACAAGCAAATGAACTTAGTGTGAAAAATCCTAAGAACTTAACTCAAGCATAGTGGGGAAATGATATATTATTTTGAGCATGTTAAATTTTAATGTGTAATATAATATATCGTTACGTAAGACTAATCGAGGCTCGCTATTTGCTATTGCAGATCGTGATGGCTGACCAGCCTGATGCTGGAGATTAGAGCGGAGTCCGTGATCCTCCACTAGATGCGTCGAGTGACGTTGCAACTCTAGCACGTGAGTTATAATTATGGACTCAAAGAGTAAAGTCATAGAGACGGAGGATGGATGAGATATTGGATATTCTCAAGGGACAGGTACAACAGTTGCCATCTCCATCGACTTCAGGGATAGCTCCTAGATAGGATGTGAGTCCGCCTACACCTCAGGCTACTCCACCGGTTACTACTACTAGTGCAGTACCTGCACCACCTAACACTGCAATTGTTCTGGCACAGATTGCGATGGAGTCACGTGTTCATGATGATATTGATTCACGCTTGACTACAGATGCGAGGTGAACTCAGGAGTATGAGAAGTATAGACCGAAGAAGTTCAGTGGCGATCCAAGTGTAAATGAGGCGAATTTGTATATTCGTAGTCATGAGAAGGTACAGAAGCTTCTCAAGGTCGAGGATAGCAGAAAACCTTGGTTGGCAGCATTTTCTTTTTACTGGTGATGCAGAGATGTGGTGGGACAATTTAATATCCACACATGGAGAGCCGACTACCTGGTTAGACTTCGAGAAGTATTTCAGTCAGAAGTTTTATCCACCTTCGGCTATGATAGCTAAGAGGGACGAGTTTATGCATATCCGACAAGTATTAGAAGAGTCGGTTATGACTTATATGGGCAGATATCGGCATTTACTTCCTTTTGCTGATGGAGTAGCTGATCGAGACAGAGATCAGGTCTATTATTTTACTGAGGGCTTGTTGCCAGCTATTGGAGGGATAGTTATCACTACTCTACCTCCTACACTACAAGATGCTTATGATCGTAGTTTGGCGAGGGAGGCATATCTGAGGACACATCCCGCACAGGGATATGATCAGCCCCGAGAGGTACAGGATGAGCAAAGGCAAGGTCGTTTAGGGGGCAGGAAGAAGAGGAATAGATGGCAGATTTAACATCTGGCAGAGTTCAGAATGTAGCTTCAGTCGCACAGTCTTCGCAGCCGATTCAGACATATGTTACTGCACCTACTCAGACACAAAGTTACCCTAGTCGACCACCACTGGTACCACAACAGGTGCAACATTCTAGAGATGATGGGGGCAGAGGCAGTGGTACAGTAGGGACATATGTCAGGTCAAGGATCGAGTAGGCGAGATTACTCAACACAGAGACCTGTTGGAGCGTGTTATAGGTGTGGACAGGTGGGTCATCTTGTCAAAGAGTGCCCACAGCCAGCTGAGTTTCAACAGAGACCTGCGGGAGCTTGCCATCGATGTGGACAAACAGGACATTACATCAGAGAGTGTCCACAGCCTGTCGATGTTCAATAGAGAGTAGCACCATGTCAGCAGCAGACGAGGGAGGGTGCACATGTTGTTATTGAGCCAGACATTCAAGCGACTCGACAACTCTTTGAGGGTATGATTTACATTTGTGGTCATTTGATGTATGTTATGATTGACTTTGGTTCTACTATTTCCTTTATTTCTAGGCGCATGGTTGATGAGTTAGGGTTAAGACCAGTTAAGTTAGAGAGATCTCTAGTTCTTAGCATATCTGATGGGGATAAAATCTACCCTAACATGATTTGAGAGCTGTATTGTAGAGATAGAGGGACATGAATTACCTATAGATCTCAGAGTGTTAGAGTTTATAGAGTTTGATACGTTATTAGGCATGGATTAGTTAGGTCCTTATCACGCACAGATTGATTGCTTCGGCAAGACGGTCACATTTCAGATTCTTGGATAGCTAGAGTTTACTTTTCGTGGCGGTGCGACTTAGTTGAGAGTTACCAGAGGCAGGGTAGCCACGAGCAATGAGATTAAGACGTTTATGAGTGTTCTAAGTACAGTAGGAAGAGCTGAGGCAATGATCGATGAGGTACCAGTTGTGTGCGAGTTTCCGGACGTGTTTCCAGCAGAGCTTCCCAGATTACCACTGACAAGAGAGATTGATTTCATCATTGATTGAAATCAATGATGAAATCACCCGATATTGATTCCATCGTACCGGATGGCTCATAAGGAGTTGGAAGAATTGAGATCACAACTAGATGAGTTGCTGTAGTTAGGTTTATTCACCCGAGTATGTCACCTTGGGGCACGCCGGTCTTATTTGTGAAGAAGAAAGATGACATCCTAAGATTGTGTATCGACTATAGGCAACTGAACCGGGTGACAGTGAAGAACAAGTATCCATTACCTCGTATTGATGACTTGTTTGATCAACTGACTGGAGCGCAGTGGTTCTCGAAGATTGATTTGAGATCTGGTTACCATCAGTTGAAGATTAGAGCAGAGGACATAGAGAAGACGACTTTTTGCACGAGATATGAGCACTATCAGTTTACCGTTATGCCGTTTGGGTTGACGAATGCCCTAGCAATGTTCATGGATCTGATGCATCGTGTATTGAAACAGTACTTGGACAGATTTGCCATAATGTTTATTGACGACATTTTGATCTATTCTAGGACTCGTGAAGAGCACGAGGAGCACCTCAGGACGATTTTGCAGACGTTGAGGGAGCATAGAATGTATGCTAAGTTCAGTAAGTATGAGTTTTGACTTACAGAGGTTGGATTTCTAGATCACATTGTCGGAGCTAGCGGAGTGTCAGTAGATCCTGCTAAGGTCAGAGCAGTTGTTGATTGGCTTACACTGAGATCAATGATATATATCCGGAGTTTTCTGGGATTGAATGATTATTACAGACGATTTGTGCAAGACTTCTCAAATATTGCGACACCGATGACACAGTTGACGAAGAAGGAAGTCAGATTTCAGTGGGATGACAATTGTGAGCAAGCTTTCCAGACTTTAAAGAAAAGACTGACTACTGCGCCAGTGCTCGTATTACTTGAGTCAAGGAAGGGTTTTGAGGTGAACACCGATGCTTGTTTGGTTGGTTTGGGCTGTGTTTTGATGCAGGACGATAGAGTGATAGCTTACGCGTCCCGACAGTTGAAGATTCATGAGAAGAATTACCCTACACATGATTTAGAGTTGGCGGCAGTGGTATTTACACTAAAGATTTGGCATCATTATCTCTACAGAGAGAAGTTTGTGTTATTTACTGACCACAAGAGTTTGAAGTACCTCTTCACTCAGAGAGAGCTGAATATGAGATAGAGACGGTGGTTAGAGTTCCTCAAGGATTATGATTTCTCGTTGGAGTATCACTTGAAGAAGGCTAATGTCGTAGCTGACGCATTGAGCCGAAGAAGGGTTGACTCAGAGGTTGTGACGTATCGCATGACACATGAGTATGGATTGCTCGAGGCGGTCAAGATGATGTATTCTGTTGATATCCTGACCAGAACTAGAGTGTTGATTTGTGGGCAGTTGAGGACTTAGATAGTCTCTATCTAGAGTGTACTTGATGGCCAGCAGGCTGATGACAATATCAGAGGTACAGTGAGTTTCCTCAGAGTTCAGATCATCCAGAATGGAGTCACTCAACAGATTTCTACCTGAGATTTATAGGGAGACTGTGGATTCCATCAGTGGCTGAGTTACGTGATGAGATTCTCCAGGAGTCTTACCGCTCACATTTTTCGGTTCATCCAGGCAGGACCAAGATGTATGCTGATATGCGTCGTCTATTTTGGTGGCCGAGGATGAAGACCGATATTGGTGATTATGTTAGAGGTTGTGAGATATGCCAACGAGTTAAGGCTGAGCATAGGAGGCCTGGTGGATTACTGCAACCGTTTCCCATACCTCACTGGAAATGGGAGCATATCACTATGGATTTCGTCAGTGGGTTGCCTCGATCTCAGCAATATCTGGGTGATTATGGATAGATTGATGAAGTATGTGCACTTCGTACCGATTTCTACCACACATCGAGTGGATAGGTTCGCAAGCTTGTACGAGAGAGAGATAATGCGACTACATGGAGTACCATTGTTGATCGTGTCAGACAGAGGGCCACAGTTTACGTCACAGATTTGGCAGAGTATGCAGGCACAGTTTGGCACGAAGTTGGATCTTAGTACAACTTATCATCCACAGACCGATGAACAGTTAGAGAGACTGATTCAAGTGTTGGTGGACATGTTAAGGATGTGTGTGTTAGAGTATGGTGGTTCTTGGAAGGAGTATCTTCATCTGTGTGAGTTTGCTTACAATAACGGTTATTAGGCCAGTATTGGTATGGCACCGTTTGAGGCATTCTACGGCAGGCCATGCAGATCTCCATCTTACTGGGCAAAGCCAGAGGATGTGGCAGTGATTGGGCCAGAGATTGTAGTGGATCACACAAAGAAGGTACGACTGATCAGACTTCGGTTGAAGGGTGCGCAAGAGAGGTAGAAAAGGTATTATGATAGGTACCATGGCGAGTTACAGTATGATGTAGGAGACTATGTTTATCTGAAGGTTTATCCACTAAAGGGGTTACAAGAGATTTGGGATTAAGGGTAAGCTTGCGCCGAGGCTTATAGGTCCGTTCAGAGTGAAGAAACGTATAGGCAAGGTTGTGTATGAGCTTGAGTTACCACACTTCAGTTAGCTGGAGTTCACCCTGTATTTCACATATCAATGCTTCGACTGGATAGGTCGAGAGAGGCCAGACGACCGATTATGGACCTGAGTCAGATTGATCTGTGGGAGGACATTACTTACGATGAGCAGCCTATTCAGATTATGGACCAAAAGGTGAAGGTATTGAGGAATAAGGAGATTCCTTCAGTTCTCGTCAAGTGGCAGCATCACGGGGATGAGAAACTGACTTGGGAGTTGGAGTCTTACATGTACAAGCATTTCCCTTACTTGTTTTGATTCTGGTAAGTATTACCCTGTATGTTCATTTAATTTCGAGGACGAAATTCTCAATAAGGGGGGAGACTGTAACGACCCTAAAATTCTAACTCATGCCACGTGACATTTCTGGGTCGTATTGTGGGTTCAGCTAGCTGTGGTGTACTTGTTTCGGTCCTCGGGAGTCAACACCGAGGTATGTTATGTTTGTTTAGTGATTTGTATTATTTATTTATTATCGAACATTAAATTCAATATCTCAAATGTGTGAGGACGTGGTGAGTGTGCGTTGGTACCGTTGAACGAGTTTGGTATGAAATAACGCGTTAAACGGGTATTTAAGAGACCGGGGGACGAAAAATGGAATAAAAACATTGTCATTTACAAATGAAAATAATTAATGGAATTAAATAATAAATTATAGGCGCCAAGTGATACGTGGGGTCGTGGGCGACACGTGTGAGTCGAATGGTAGTGTGCATGCCCGAGTGAACTCGTTAGCGCGCACAACGAAATTGTAGGCACAAAAATTTTTTTATATATAAAGTATATATAAATATATATGAAATAAAAAAATGTGAAATGAGCATGAGGGGTATTGAGTTGGTGAAGAAGTGGATATGAATTGAAGGAGCAAAAAGGTCATTTGACCCAAAATTTGTTAACAAAACCTCACCGTTCACCATTCTCACTGTGAAAGAAAAAAAATCGGACCGAGAAGGAGAGAAGGAAGAGATCGAACGAAATTGAGAGATTGAGCTCGGGAAAGTGGTGTAATGGTGTTGGCGAGGTGAGTTTTTGTTGTAGGTGTTGTTTTGTTGTGGTTGAGTTGTTGATTTTGGGAGAAATTGGATTTTAATTGGTGGGTGTTGGTGTTGTTGATATTGATGTTGTTGTTGTTTGTGAGAAAGATAATGAGAAAAGAAAAAAAAATTAAATTGGCAGGGAGGAACTGGAATTTTTCCAGTTCGTCTCTGATGAAATGAAGGAGAAGACCTTGGTGGGCCGGACCAGACCGGGCCCGACCCGGGTGGGTCAGCCTTGGTCTGACCCAGTTGGGGTGGACTCGACTTGGGGACCCACTCATTATTAAAATAATAATTTATTTATTTATAATAAATAAATAAATTAAATGTGTTTTATTTTTATTTTTTTGAAATAAATATTGAAAAAATCAGGAAAATTTCAGAAAAATAGGAAAAAATTCTGAAAAATTATATTTCAACCAAATAAATAGAAATTTGGGAATTTTTATGAAAAATGAAGAATTTGAGATTTGTGACGAGACTTTTGTCGGGATATTTGCCTCGTAAAGCGTGAAATTGTTAAAAAAAGTCAGAAAATATTGAAAAATAGTTTTAAATTGCATGAAATTATGAGGTTTAGTTCGGGTATATTAATGGGTCCGAATGCAACCCAATACCCTATTAAGCGACCCAATTGCGCAAACAAGTAATAATTTAGAAAAATTATAGAAATGGGTCAAACTTGAGAAAAATTGAGGAATACTTGAGATAATTAGGGATAATTAATGAAAATTGGTCAGAATAATTGTCAGGTGACGAGCGGAGTGTTGGTAACTAATTGGAGAACGTGTGAAGCTATGTGAGGGCATTTTAACGGGATTTGAGGTGAGTAAAGACAACAATAGAATCAAAAAGAGTGATTCAGGGTGAGTGAGTGAATAATGTATTGAGTAGTTAGTAAGTTAAGGCTGACTAGACCTGTGTTGACTCGTCGGAGACGGGCTAGGGGATCCACGTAGGTTTTGGCCGGGCGGGGCCTAGTTTGTGACTGCTGGGGCTGTAACAGTGTGCATGGGAGCGAGTGTCCCATGTGTCACTATAGTGTGTTAGTTGGAGTGTGAGAGAGATGGCGGTTTAAGTGGTTGGTGGAGATGGGGATCTTCAAATTATCCTCGGGATACGTGCATACATGATGATGCCAAGGATATATAAAGTTTTGTTTTATTTCTTTCTCTTCATCGGTTTCTCTTCTTCATTCACATGAGAACGACTTGGAGGAGGTTTCTCGACAAGATTTTGAGCTCAGAACGACGCCAATACGCGGTCGAACTCGAAAACCAAGGTAACCACCCTATTCCTTGTGTGGTGTACATTATTTTGTAGATTTTTGTTGTAGTATTTTTGGGTGATGGATTTGGGAATTGGTTTTTCAAGTGTTTTGAACGTTCATATCGACTAAGTGATCTGTGTGGATCACAACTACATGGTTGCTTTGGGTGTTTAGATGAATTTTGTATTTTTCAAAAATTATCGTGATTTTTGAGTTAATTTCCATACGGGGTAATAGACTATTGTTTTAATCGAATTAAATGTTTGTTAAGTTGTATTTGAGCGTCCTTATGAGTTTGGGATAGGCTCAGAACGTGGCGAAGCGACCCGGGGTGTTAGAAAACCTCAAGAACGATTTCAGGAATTGGGGTCGTGGGGGACGCTATGAGAGTTTTTCCCCACGGTGTCGATCACGACGTCTGAAATAGAGAGGAATTTGAATTTCACGCTTTAGATGACACCGCTGAGCATTTTGGCCATGGCGTGGCACTGTTTATCAGATCAATTTTTTATTTTTTTTCGAGAACTTTGGGGGTCTCTTAGGTATTCAAACGGGTTCCAATAAGGACCAATACTCAAGTAATTGACCTAATTAAGTAAATGAATAAAATTATAGAAAATGGGAATAACTGAGGGATAAATGTGGGTTTTTGGTTAACAGATGCTATAGGACAGTACTAGGCATACCTGAGGATTCGTAGGACGAATTACGGGTGTGTGAGTGCGTGTTAGCGTTGGACACGGGTAAGTGAACCAATGAAAAAATTTACAGTTATTTCTTTGAGCTTTAATTTATTTTTGTTGTTGCTCTATCATGTTTCGGAATTCTATTATATTTGAGTAGTCAATGGCAAGTGAGTCAGCATGATCCTTGAGAGGACGGGTTACCTGGTCATTCCCTAGCGCTAGGAACTTGGGATACACGTTACTATTTTTGGAGCTTGATATTCATGAGCATATCTTTTGGTTTCTATATACGGAGTAGGAGTTTCTTCATTAGATTTTTGAGGAATTCTTATTTGCGTGGATTTTAAGATGGTGTGAATTGGCCACACCCTAAACTTTGAGCTTAGAAGGGGTAGCTTATTCCTCAGCTCAAACGACTGTTTCAATAAGTCAAGATTACTTGCGTCTTTCATTTTGATTCCTTAACATTCATTATCGATTGTTTGTAGATTTATTTATTCATGCATTCCATGTCCTTTTCTTTCTATCAGCATGAATATTGACTATTATTTATTGTGAAATACTGTAAACATCCTGCTTGGCGTTACTTACTTGGAACTCGTCATTCTTGTGTTTGACTGAGTGTAAATCCACAGTTGAGCAAAGGGAAAACTTCTTAGCTTGGTGATTTGCTTTGAGGATAGTGGAGTTGTTCTATCTTTGGACTTAATGTAGGTTTTGTTTGTATTACTGTATTTATATGTTTTGAAACTAGATTTTGGGAATGAGAGATCTTAGGTTTGTATTTGAGGATATTCTCTCAAGTGACATGACATTTGGTGATGATGTATATATTTGTTGGATTTTCACATTTCTAGGTGATCCTAACTTATGTCTTGAGGTTATTAAACGGTAGAAAGTAAGGTAAAGCTGACTAGGTTTGTGTTGACTGCGCGAGGGTTGACTCGGGGTCTTCGTAAGTTTAGGTAGGGCGTGGTTTAGTTTTAGGTTTGTGAAACTGGGGCCGTCACAGCCGTGCAATACACCCTAAGACTCACACGTACACGTCGCGAGGTGTATCGCACAACATGCGGCTGAGTCCACACCTAAAGTGAGCTCTAGTAACAAATCCTTGCAACTCTCTAAAATCTTCCCTTGATTTGTTCATTGAAAATGATTAGACGGAAATGTGGTTGCTCTCATCATCATGAAAATCTTCACACACCAAGGACCAAAACGTCTCCACTGCACAATCATCCCCCAACGCCTCATCCACACCACCACTACCAATTCCCAACAATCTCCCACACCACCCACCACACCTCCCGAGCAAATCATCGCTACCCAATTCTCAAACTGCACTTACTTGCTAGACTTGAAGCGATTGCACGCCCAAATCATCCGAACTCGCATGCTAGAACGGTACCCAGCACCCTTTCATTGGAACAACATAATCAGATCGTACGTTAGACTCAACCACCCAAATGTTGCTCTCAAAACTTACATCGCAATGTCCCGAACAGGGGTCTTGCCTGATTGTTATACAATCCCAATTGTGTTGAAGGCGATGTGCCAATGCTTTGATGTTGAACTTGGGAGGAAGCTACATTGTTTAGCTGTGAAGGTTGGGTTGGATTCGCAAGAGTTTTGTGAAAGTGGGTTTATCAGTTTGTATGCGAAAGCGGGCGATTTGGGTGATGCCCGGAAGGTGTTTGATGAAAGTCCTGAGAGAAAGTTGGGGTCATGGAATGCGGTTATTGCGGGGTTGGCTCACGGAGGGCATGCCAGGGATGTGGTGGTTACGTTTATGGAGCTAATGAGAAGTGGGTTGAGACCGGATGACGTGACGATGGTTAGTGTGATTTCGGCATGTGGGAGTTTGGGGGACTTTAGGTTGGGTGTTCAGTTGCATAAGTGTGTGATTGAAGCGAAGGCGTTGGAGAAATCGGATGTTTTGATGTCGAATTCTCTTATAGACATGTATGGAAAGTGTGGAAGGACTGATCTTGCTTATAAGGTGTTTAAGGGAATGGGGAGAAAGGATGTGTCGACGTGGACGTCTTTGATCATGGGGTATGCAATGCAAGGGCAAGTGAAGGATGCGATTGAATGCTTTCGGCTTATGAGGGAAGCGGGAATAAGGCCTAACCATGTTACATTTGTCGGGGTTTTGAGTGCTTGTGTACATGGTGGATTGGTGGAGGAGGGAAAACGTTATTTTGAAATGATGAAGAACGATTACGGGCTCATGCCTTTAGTGCAACATTATGGCGTCATGGCGGATTTGCTAGGGCGTGCGGGGCTGTTGAGGGAAGCTAGGGAGATGGTAGAGACGATGCCAATGAAGGCGAATGCAGTAATTTGGGGAGCGTTAATGGGGGGCTGCGAAAAACATGGGTGTGTGGAGATGGGGGAATGGGTTGCTAGACACTTGCAGGAGCTAGAACCATGGAATGACGGTGTTTACGTCGTCTTATCTAATATATATGCTAGTTCAGGCATGTGGGAAGACGTTGAGCGGATTAGGGGGATGATGAAGAATAAAATGGTTGATAAAACTCCCGGATATAGCTTGACAACGGCTTCAAATTGACATAACACTAAATGACCTTCAAACAAGTTTCCTTCCCAATCAAACAAGCCACTGTTCTTTTTTTAGTCGGAAACAAGAGCGGAAAGAAATAAATTGGAAATCAAAATCGTTGTCGATATGTTGTACGACTTAGAATTACCAGTGGCGCGCAACTGCCCATGTTGATGAAAAGTTGAAACTATTTTTATCTATTCATTCTTTCTGGATTTCCCAGCTTCAGTAAGCAGTGCCTGATGAGAAGAGAAAATAATCGAGTGGTATGTTTCTTAATCCTCCCTCGGATTTTTGCTATATATATGTATAAGTTATGCTCGCTTGATAAAATTTACCTTCTCTTGATGTCCTTAAATAATAACCAGTGCTTTCTTTTCATGCAAAAAAAAAAAAAAAAAAAAAAAAAAAAAAAAAAAAAGAAACAGTGCTTTCTTACAGATAATATGAGGTATTCGATGAACTGATTGTCTGATAAAAGGGCAGTAACAAATTTGTACATATGGACAAGATCCTCTAGCATTAATGATTGTTCGTGCCTTGGGCAAGAGAGATCTCTTTTGTATGTTAAATATAAAGACAACTTTTTATTAAGCACATATGTGGAATGCGTACCTTCAAAAAATTACGTTTTTCACAAAGCATAGAATTCTTGGTTACTTTGGAGATGTGTGGACCGAAAGTTAGTCCCACATCAGATAATTAAGTGTGACTTTATAATGAAGCATATAAGTGTGGATCTCCCCTCAGTTAGTACCAAGACATTTTGGAGTAAACCACAGACTTATGAGTGCAAGATGGTCAAGTTGGGGACAACTTCATTACTAGTGGAGATCCACAAGCTCTCGGAGAAATGTCGCGGGCAGGCCGCTTATAGATAACGTGCCGCAAGCGCAGTAACAGTTGCAGAAATACTTCTCTTGACTTCGTTGATATATTTATACTAGCTAACAACCTAAAGAGTGAATCTAGTAATACTAAATGGCTAGGAAATGAAGAAATTCATTAAGCTTGACTGTGCTCTTCCCCTTCTCAACATTGTTAAATTTGATTTTAAATGCTTTTTATTTGCACGTTTTAGGCAAGGAATGATAAATCGATAAAATTAGCCGAATTCTAGGAAAAATTTATCGAGGTTGAAGGGATCGAAATGAAGTTCACGGGTAGTTTAAAAATTACAAAACTTCTCTGAAGTTTATGTTAAAAGTCGACAACTTTGAATCGAGTTGATATGGATCGCTAAAAGAAAGGAGAAATTGAAAACTTTTCGGTCAAAAAATCAAATAAGTGATAGTGCTACGAAGGTTTATACTTACCTCACATTAGAGAGAAGAATCAAGTTAGATTATCAGAATTTTACATTTATTATCTTATCTCAGACTTCTACATCTATTCACTTTTGCACAATCTCTACACTGATCATATGATCCCTTGATTTTGCATCGAGATTCACTCTAATACACTTAGTAGTTTTTTTTTATTGATGTTTAATGTCGAAAAATGGTTTTTTTCTTTTGCTTTAAACATAGACCCATATATTTCTCAAAAAAAAATATAGACCCATATAAAAAAAAATATATGTTTCATAATTTTAATTTTACTTATGTGAATGTGCAATTGATAACATGGTTAGAGAATCAAATTAATTGTATTTATTATCGCTAAAAAGTGATCTACCATACACAAATATGCATGACTATTGTCAATAAAACTGACTTCTTTTTTTTTTTGCAAACTTGTCAATAAAATTGACTTAATACCATTAAAATTGTGAATTTTTAAGGTATAAATAAATAATTGTACTTGTTTTGACATCCCATAAAATAAGTTTTTGTTTGTTAACCATTTAAATAACAAATTCTTAAACTTCTCTAAGTTAGCAAATTTTTACCAAAATTCTTCATGTCGAATTAAACTTCTCTGAATTAATTCTAATTATCAAGAGGGCGAAATATAAAGTGAAGTCGAAGTTTCAATCCTTGGTTTTAGGATAGTCGTTATTGTTGCTGTTGTTGTTGTTGTTGTTGTTGTTGTCGTCGTCATTGTCCGCAACCATGTGCATTGCCTCGTTTACTTATTAATTTTTATTTTCTTGCACCCTTGTATAAGTACTAGTTACCATTTCAATATCAATGCATGCCACTTGCACTTCCTTGTCCTTTGAGCTGTTGTATGTTGCTGTTGCTTCTTTATCACATTCGAGCAAGAAACACTTTCCTATCAACTGAACTCAAAGCTTTACATCTTCATGCACCTCCAACACACCTCAACTAGTCGACTTCGTTGAATTTGTGTTGAGTTGTTGTTGTCATGTCCTTACTACTTACTTCTTGACCACCTATAGTGAAGCAGTTTTCTGTGATGCCTGTCTTCTTTAGTCAGTAGTGTCTTTCATGTTAGTGAGCTTTGAAAAACTTTTCTTGGCAGTGTAAGGTGACAACGACTGATACAAACTTGGGGCAGCTTTAATTGTATGAACAGGGCTAAGCGAACCAGGCACCACATTTGTAAAACTTTTGTTGCCTTTCTTTCTTATTCACGAGTGAAATTGAAGCAGTGAAAGGACTTAACATATATGTATAGACATGTCACCATTGCTCTACTTTCCTCTTTTTGAGGAACATGGGCAAGCACAATTCATTAAAAGTTTTGGTTGGGATTATTTTCTACTTTTTGTTTGTTTTGAGGGATTGAAATTTGACCACAAATTCTCCAAGTGTGTGAGAAGTCTTTTCAACAAATAAATTGGTAAAAAACAAAATTGATGAAAGAGATGTTTATCACTTTCTTCCAGGATCTCTGTGATCTAAAAAGTGCACAAGTTTAACTTTCTTTCTTGTGATGCAGCATGAACAAAGTTTCAATTTCTTGTGACACATTTGTGTGATTTGTGCTATACATTGCTCCCTTCAATGTATGATGGTTCAAGAACCACATGTATCACAAGTCGACTCCTTTCTTTGTTTCTCACAAAAGAGAGATATACACTTATTTATATTGTATGGATAGAATTGAGCAGCACATGAATGCCCATTATTGGAGAAATTGCTTTTGTTAAATTTCCAGGCAGAAATTATTGAAAAATGCTACATTAACATCATCTAGGACATTAAACACATACCAAGGCCCCTTTTGCGACATTAGATGCAACTTGAATTACTTAAAAACACGTGATTCGAGGTTATTGATAGGACAAGAAAGGTACTTGTGTGTGTTTTTGATGTCTCAAAAGCACAAATCAACATTACCTAGTAGTTGTTCACCCAAGAGTGTCTTAGACGTTATAGGTTTGACACTTCTAATTTTTTGAGACATGTCTCTTACATGTTGAATTATATTCTTGATGGAATAGTTAAGAGTAATTCTAAGCACCACAATATATATATATATATATATATATATATATTCAAAGTACATGCACTTCTTATAGAACTCAATGAACCTTAATTGCCAAACCACTAATTGTGACTTTAATTCATCAATAATTTCTGTTCATGAAATATCTAGAGGCCGGCTATGTGCACCTCAGTCGTTACTCAGGGACACCCCATTTACAAGGACATCCATCGAATTTCTCAGGGCACCACTAAGTTAGATGAAAATGCTCTTCTTCATCAATGTAAGGCACCCCACTAACAAATCTTCTTTTACACTTCTTCCCATCACAAATCGACGCCTCAATCTACCAAATCTCCTCATTTTCTTGCTCGTTTACCCCTCGATTTGTTTTTTTTAGGGTCGGGTGAGTGTTTGCAGTGTTTGTGAGGTGAGGGTTTGAATGATGACTTGTGGTAGATGGTTGATGTTGAATCCTATTGGATTCGAGGGTGTTTTTCGTTGAGTTTGTTGTTCCTTTATCTTGTGTTGTTGTCTTTCATGAGAATGTACCCATCACTAAGTTCAACCACAATCCCGTAATGTTCGGCCACACAGGACCGAGACTATTGAGTAAGTCTCGGAACTGCATGAACGAGACTCTGCAGTACATCTCGGTACCAAGTAACCGATCGAACAAGTAACTTAATTCATAATGGGTTCTGTTATCAAAGAGACCGATACATAAGAGGATATCCTAGTTGTTGGTAACTGAGACATCCTCTTATGTCTCGGTACCCGGTAACCGATCGAACAAGTTACCCATTCACAATGGGTTCGGTTAGAAACGAGACTGAGACATAAGAGGATGTTTCGGTTGTTGGCAACTGAGACATCCTCTTATGTCTCGGTCCTGTGCATCCGACACTTTTGTGTATGTGGTACATTTCAAAATGTGGGAAACCCTAAAGACATAAAGGTCAAAACACACCAAAACTCATGCTTCCAACCCTCAAAATGGGGTGGTGGGGTGCCCAAAGTTGTGTTCGACCGTCGACGAAGACGACGGGATAGATTGGGAGCACAAGGGTGGTGGAGTTCGGTGATCACACATCAAAATGTGGTGGTGGAGTGCCCAAAGTTGTTTTTTTTTTGTTTTTGTTGTGGATTTGTGTTGGAGGGCATATGAGTCATTACACATACAATTAGAAACAAAATGTGGTGCCATGAGTGATGATTGAAGTGCACATAGCGGGCGTCGATATCTATTGCATTCATGATGCTGTCCATTGTGATATTGATCACGGGCACGAGAGTTCCTATAGTGTCCACTACTTTTCACTGTTTTAACTTCCAACTTCCAGAAAAGACGGCAGAGAGAAGCTCTATATATTAGGCTCCATGCTCCTACTTTCTTATACATGTACACTTGACTAACCATCCAAGAAGTTCTCCTATTCTAGTATTATCTACTTTACATTTTCCTCCCACACTAGATCAGTCAATCTGTTCTTTAACAAAGTCTACACGTACTTTATTTAGTATCACCTGAAGTGGTAGTAGTAGTATGGCTCCTAACGGCGAAACCCTTGTATCATCGTTCTCTCAACCGACAACCAACTTTTGCAAGCCAAATCGACTCTCCATGGAAGGCCTTCAGAGGACCATATCGGACATCTCCTATGAGTTGAGCAAGGAAGCGATAGAAGAAGCGACGCTTCCACCAATATCAGAAGTCGAAGACATCAAGTGCGAGTGTTGTAATATGTCGGAGGAGTGCACGCCGGAGTACATTCAACGTGTGAGGGACAAATTCTCGGGGAAATGGATATGTGGGCTGTGCTCCGAGGCGGTGAAGGAGGAGATGGAGAAGAACGGTGGGAGAGGAGACCAAGAGGCTTTGAGTGCACACATGAATGTGTGTGTAAGGTTCAATAGGTTGGGAAGGACTCACCCTGCTTTGTTCCATGCAGAAGCTGTGAGGGAGATTTTGAAGAAGAGTAGCAGTGCAGTTGGTTTGGATGGGAGAATTAGAGCAAAGTCTAATAGCCCTAGAGATAGAGCGGCGCTTGGGAAGAACAAAGGCGGCATTGCGAGGAGCTCGAGTTGCATTCCGGCGATTACAAAGGAGATGATGAAAGAAAGGTCGTCGTCGTCGTCGACTGCTTAACTACAAAAACTCACTAATGGTTTCACTCATGATATGCAAGCTTGAGTTCATGAGTTCAAACTTTACCGTTGCGAGAAGGGAAGCCTATTTGGTCTATAATCCGCTTTTATGTAAATAAGGAGGGGCTTTAAATATGTTCAATCTTGTTATTATTGTATTTCTCTTTTATTTTAGGCTTTCAAGGGTGTGTATTGGAATCTCCCTTAAAGTCTTATCATGTTTAGTTAGTTGTGATTAACTTGGGGCTTTTCTTGGATAATTAGTTTTTACAAGGCAATTAACTGTTAAACCTTCATTTCCTTGCTTAGGTTATGTTGGTCTCAACGTTATTTGTGAAGCCTTGTTTAGTAATCAAGATTTTTGCCCCTGCATGACAGTCATGTTGATCACTAATCAGCCGTCTCGATTGTGTATCACACATCTATAAATCATGTAATCCCCCCTCTAGTTCCTATGATCAATGGTTGAAGTTCATTTCAATTTCTCAAGTTTTTTTTGTGAACTGAAAACTATATAGTGCTCTTTATAAATTTTTAGAATTTTGTACAAAGAAAAAAAAAAAAAAAAGCTTTCCTGCCTCGTCACTATTATTTTTGCGACACCTTATTGTTATTTTTCACAGGTAAGGTTCTATTTCACGATTGTTCCTAATTCAATTTAGGGAAATGATTTTTTTTTTTGTCAAATGCTAACTTTATATTACGAGATCAGAAAAAAACCATTAACGAATGGATTCGAACCATATACAACCATCTTTCATAGCTAAGGCTTTTCTCGCTAACCTATGAGCTAATACATTGTGCTCTCTAGGAACATACTGGAATTCAACAGGGTTTCTAAGTCTGGTGACTCTTCGGATATCATAACAGATTGCTTCTAGATCATGTGGACATTCCCTTGGCTTGTTTAAAGCATCTATCACCACCTTTACATCTGAATTAATTCTCAGGTTCATAAACTGCTCACAGCAAGTGATTGCTTTTAGGATTGCCCATCCCTCTGCTACCATAACTAAGGATGAAGGTCCAAGGAAGAAAGCCTCTGCTTGCATTGGATTAGATGTTCCTCTCATAAGGATCCAACCGACACTGCATTCCTCTTTCTTAGGATCCCTCAATGCATCCGTAAATAGAGAGAAGAAATTCGAGTCATCATCCATTACATATTGAGGTAGTACTACTATTTCTTCCCCTGATGATGTATCAATAGGTTTCATGGCCTTGTTGAAATCATCTATTGCTTTTCTGGTAAGTTCCATCTGTGCACTTGGGTTCTCATGTTTTTCAAAGAAAATCTGGCGGTTCCTATTCTTCCAAAGGTTCCATAGTCCCATTGTTAACCATTGTAGTGCTTATTCTTTCGATGTTTGTAACAACCCATTTTTCAAATAGACCGCTACGGGGTCCAATGCAGACCCACAGTCTGTCTTATCAGCAACAGTTGTGCTCTACATTGGATTATATCCACTATTTTATCTTTTTACACCTTATTAATTATCCATTTACTGATTAAGTTGTATTGAAATCAAATTATATGTTAAGTCATTATAGAATCCTCAAATTATCCATTTACTCGGATAATGATACTATAAATGTGTAACATAAATCATAAACCTAATGTGAAAAACCCATATGTAACCACAAATACCTCTGACGTCACAAAAAGATCAATATATATACAAGGTATCTCAAAATATCTCACAATCCCTAAACCCAAAATGAAACAAAATATATATAATACAAACGTACGAGTTAGGCAATCTCAGATCAACGGTACTTTGGCAGCTTGCCCTTGCCCCTGCTCGTACTAGGATCTGCACTTAAGCCATCACAAAAGACAGATGACGAGTCCAGAGTGAGTATTCCCAAGGAAATTAAGTGAGCAATACTGAAAGTAAATACTAGAATTTAAATAAAGCTATTAAATAAATATGCGGAAATAAATACAGACAACTGCGCTCATCGCATGAATAAATAATAGGAAAAGCTCAAAGCGTGTTCCAAGCCCCTAGGTCAGACTACCACCATAATTTGGACTCTTCCATAGAATATTGCCGGCGAGTCCTACTCAAGTAGGGCCAGTATTTGGATCCGCTCGATGGCCGACATTACACTTACGACGTACTGACACATGCCACGACATGATACTCGAGTCGTACTATTCACCGAGACCGATCTGGTAGCACGTGCTATGGTGTAGTGGATATACACACAGGAATGGAACGGATGGAGCCCCGCTCAACGTCCGCCCATATAGCCATAACCAGAGTAGAATATTGAAATGAAAGAAATTGAATTCAAATGCCAAAAGAAGTAAATACTCAAGTAATTTCAGTTAGGATACTACATACCTCAAACCGCACTCCTCATCCCGTAAAATAAACCCCGGTCCGGCTCCTCAAAATCTCCGATATCCAAAATATCGCCCGTAATGTCCTATTACCATTTATAATTGATTTAGATTCAATTGAGTATATTATGTCAATTTTATATTTTACGAGGTAAAAACCTCGATATAATATCTCGTCAAAATCCCAAATACCTTACTTTTCATAAAAACTCATAAATTCTCATTTATTTGATCAAAATATAGTTTTTCTAAAATTTTCATTTTTTCCCTTTTTCTATTAATTTTTTTTTTCAAAACTGTTTTTATTTTATTTTATTTTATTTTGTTTTGGGTTGGGTGGGGTTGGGTTGAACCGGACCCAGTTCATCTGGGTTCAGTTCAGCCCAACCGAACCGGCCAACCGGGTCGGCCTGACCCACCCAGGACAGGGCTGGGTCGGCCCGACCCGTTTGGGTCTTCTTCTTCAAGAGATTGATCCAGAAGCTCTGTTTTGATTTTTTTTTCGATTTCGACAACCCCTCATCTTCTCTTGGCATAGGAGACATCTCCCCGGTGTGACGACCCCAATTTTCTGAGGTCGTCCCGTGACCCACGCCCTCCGCTCACAAGCCCAGCGGCGCTTGTCACGTCAGGACACGTCATTACTACTGCCATGTTCGCAGCTCTGTGAAGTGACGCTTCGTTTAACTAATCCTAGTATATTGAATTGTTAAATTCTCCTAAACGTCTAGCAAGTTAGTTAATAATAATAACCATAGCGGAAGCATTTATTTTGTATTTTATGAGAATTTATTTAACCTAAGTAGTGGAAAACCTGGAAATAAACACCATGTATATAAGTGAGACGAAGTAAACAGAAATCCATATACATGTGATAAAGTTCTAAAGTCCCCAAAACCCAACAAAATAATATATACATACATTATTAGGTAGTCAAAACACGAGCTGTCAACAACAATGACTTCAGAGATAGTCGCCTAGTACATCTTTTCCTTTGCTCTTTCTCGTACTAGGATCTGCGCTCAGTTGCCCAACACATACAACAACGAGCCCAGTGAGTAAATTTCCAAGAGAAGTCTACATGATAATCATGAAAACCAAAGTAATCTTGTGAGACATGTGAATATGATCCTAGCAATAGGAATCATATTCCCATGGCTGGCAGCAAACAACACTCACAGTAACATTAAATTCTTCAAAAACAATGATGAAATCCTCATGCAAATCCAAGTTACTTCAAAACACCCACAAACCACATTTTATCAAAAATTCATATATAGGATGAAGAGATTACTTTGGATCGATGTTGTGAGGCTCAGATTTCCTCTCCAAAGCTCGAATTCTCCTTCCCCAGTCCGATTTCCTTTCACAGAGCCTCCAAAATTGTTTGGTTTTTGCATGCATTCATCGATCAAGTGTATATTTATAGGTGGTTAATCTAATTTGATGTGTGCACGCGTCCCGATGATGATCTAACGGTCACTGATCACACTGTGTCACTCATGTTCTGGACACCTTATCATGACACTGCAGTCCTTGATTCACCCTATTGTGCATATCGAGAATCATCCTATGCACCTTGATTTTTCTAGCTACAACCTTAGGAAATGAATTAATACTTTGATTTGGTTCACATACCTTAGGCTTGATCACCAAATAATTCATAAAAAATCATATGTAAAGTCACACTAGCTCTCAGCTCCTTGACAACCCATGTCCCGTATCCCGGCTACCGAGTACCCGGTACCCGATCCCTGACACTCATTTCAGGACATATACCCGACTCGTGACCTTGCCCGATATCAATGCTCATACGTGCGATGTTTACATACATAAACATAATTAATATACCCCACATCGCAATACTAGGCTCCACACCATGCACAAATAACATAAATATAACCTGGGTTCCCATATCTGAGTCACCCAGCTATCCACGTAACGCCCGAATTAACCGTTAATCATCGTGATTAACACTAATACTCAATTAAATTAATTTGGGCCATTACAATTCTTCCCAACTAGGAGAATTTCGTCCCTGAAATTTAAGATAACCGATACCTCTTTTCAGGGGTCGCAAAACTAACGCAACCACCCGCTAGTCTAACCTGACACCCGTTGTCGAAATGAATTAATCAACTCTAATTCCTCAGTGATCTAATCAACTGAATTCTTAGGGAACAAATCAACCTATTCCAAGGAAACACATCAACTTGGCCCTGGTGAACGAATCAACCGGTCTTCGACTAATTGCTTGGCCCTGATGAACAAATCAACTAGCCTTCTCAATCCCCTAGTGAACTAATCAACTAGGATGCACCCATCTAAGTGAACTGATGCAATGAATGCATGGAGTTGCCACAAATGCAACAATCTAAGGAACTAATCCACCTATATGAAACACATGTATAGGAAAATACACAATAACGTACCTTGCTCATGATGTCGGGTCATCTCTCTAACCTGCTGTGTCACAACATGGACCCTCTCATCTATCTGTGGAATCTCTGGTGTTGGAGAGCCTCTACGACAATTCACACTGATGTGACCTCTCTGACCGCACCATAACATCTACGTCTGTCACTTCCTCCAGACTGTCGGCCCTCAGCTCTTTGATCCCAACTCTGATTTTGCTGATCTCGATCGCTACCACTCTAGTCCTGAGTGTACTGCTGTTGTTGTGCTGATACTGCATATGTCCTGCCATCTCGGTCATCACCTATTTGCTGTTGATCCCGCTATCTGTCCTCATATTGGGGTCTACTTTCCTGGTGATTACTCCTACTATCTCTGTCAGATCCGGCCGTGAACCCTGACCACTCTCTATCCTAACCGACGCTGTCACTGGAATGCTATTCTTCTGTAGCAGAAACGTCTCATAAGTCAAAGCTCTCTCGAACATAGCCTGTAACGTTGAAGCCCCGGACGACA
This sequence comes from Stephania japonica, assembly GCA_039657345.1. Classification (NCBI taxonomy): domain Eukaryota; kingdom Viridiplantae; phylum Streptophyta; class Magnoliopsida; order Ranunculales; family Menispermaceae; genus Stephania; species Stephania japonica. Next base: position 44,948,334 of record CM077559.1, read on the forward strand.
CAATCACGCTCGCAATCACTTCCTCAACCCCCAAACAAAGTAGTAAATCTGTAGACGTTCGGTACTGGCGATGTCCATAGAGAACTGCAGAAGATAGCGGTATCGATCCATATACTGTAGCATCGTACGATTTCCCTGCCTCAGGGATAAGAACTCCTCTCTCAACCTCAATCGGACCTCCATAGGAATAAATTGATCATAAAATATCTCTCGAAACTCAATCCAAGTCGTTAGATCGGCATGCGTATCCTGGTAGTTAGTCCACCACACTACTTCGTCAAACCTGAAACACGTCCCGGATAGTCTCGCCCTGTGCCTCTCCTCTGTGTTTAACTCCTTATGTAGCTGCTGATGCAATACAATCCAGTCCCCTGTTACCTCAGGATCTCCCCAGCTATAAAAATATGTAGGATGAAACTTAAGAAAATCCTTTAGTCTCCTCGCCTATGAATCCATCCTATACTCTGGAGTAGTAGTAGTCGTAGTAGTAGTCGTAACTGTCGGTGAAGGTGTCGGAGTCGATGTCTCCACTGGTACCACTATTTGTGTAGTCTCAATAGTCGGTGTCTCTTGCGCTACTACCTGGGCTGGTGTCTGAATCTCAGTAGGCTTTACCGCTGTCTCTACTGGTACTACAACCGCAATCGGGTCTCTCGATGTCGTGAAGGCTGCTATGGCAGCTGTCTGAGCTCTCATCATGTCTAGTAATAGCTCAAACTACCTATCGTGAGCGACAAGTCGCGCTGCAACCGCATGATCCATAACCTCATGTCACGACCCAAATTAATTTAATTAGGATTTGTGTTAATCACGAGGATAAACGGGTAATACGGGTGTTACGGGGATAGCTGGGTGGACTCAGATAATAGTACCTAAGTTATATTTATGATATTTGTGTATGGTGTGATACATAATATTGCGATGTTGAGTGTATTAGCTATTTTTATGAATATAAACATCGCATGTATGAACGTTGATATCGGGCAAGGTCACGAGTCGGGTATATGTCCCGAAATGCGTGTCGAGGACTGGGTACCGGCTACGGGGTAGTCGGGGTACGGGGCATGGGTTACCGGGTAGCTGAGTGTTAGTGTGACTCATGCATAAATTTTATATGATTTATTAAGGTTATCAAACCTAAGGTTAAATTAATGTATTAATAGATTAATAGAAATCCTATAGTTTGATAGGATTAATTATGGTGCATAGGATGATTCTCGAGATGCACAACGGAGTGAAACGAGGCATGTGTTGTTAGGATAAGGTGTCAAGAACTTGGGTGACGCAGGGTGATCAGGAACCGTCCGATCTTCCTTGAGATGCGCGCACATGCCAGATTAGAACCAAAGTATACATACACATTGATCGATTGAAACACATGCAAATCAACATTTTCTCCAACAAATTCTTTGAGATCAGTGAGAGAAATCGAGGTTTGAAAAGGAGAATTCGAGAGTTGGAGAGTTGATTTGAGCATTAAAGCATTGATCCAAGGTAATCTCTACCATTTAAATGGGATTTTTTGGTAAAAATTGTGGGTTTTGTGGGTTGAGTTTTAAACAAATTTTTAGAGGATTTCATCACTGATTTTTGATAAATTTGGTGTTCTTGAGGTTGGTGTTGATGAATCTCATCGTTTTCGATCGAAATGGTGGAAAAATTGAGGTGATTTGGTAAATTTTGAGTTATATACATGTATTTAAATTCGGGAATTTGGTGTTGTTTTGGTGGATTTGAGGTGAGATTTTGAGGTTTTAGAGGTCTTCAATGGTGTGAGATTGAAGAGAAATGGAGAGGAGGGAAGAAGAGGCAAAGATAGAAAAAAAAAAAATTTGCTGAACCAGGAACCTTTGCGTGCGGAAGAAGGGACGCACGCACTGGTCCGACCGGGTCGGATCGGCCAGCTAGGCCGGTCCAGCCACTGGACCGGACCGGTCCAGGTGGGCCCCCCTCCCCAAATAAAAAATAATAAAATTTTATTTATTATTAAATTAAATAATATTATATATATTATATATTATTTGCTGGAAAATAGGAAAATAAGTGAAAAATATCAGAAAAATTAGGAAAAATTCTAGAAAAATATAAAAAGTTATAAAAGGTAGAAAAGTGGTTTTAGGACTTTTTGGGTATTTTTGGAACCCCAACCCAGTCCGGGAGAGGTACCACAACTGAAAAATTAAAAATATAATATAATATCATAAAATGATATGATATGTTTTCAAAAAGTATAAAACACTATAAATGGACTTCAGGGACCGGGAAACCATAGCTCGGACATCGGGGAGCTAGGTGGGCATACTGAGGGGTCCAGGAAGTCGGAGTGCGTAGTTACACGTGCGTAAAACCCTTGAGAATTTTACACTTTAAGTTCATGCGTGGTGTGTCCATATAAATGAATGTTTATTCATTTATTTATTTACCGCATTGTTTACTTATTGGATTGGCTTGTTTATGCAAATGTGATTACGTGTTGATCGGTGGTTGATTTGTTCACACGGTCGGAGGTTAATCGAGATGGTTGTGGTACGGAATTGAGCAGGCTAGATCGTAGCGCGTGTATCTGGGTGCTGTCGGTGAATAGCTACCCGAGTAGCAGGGTGCACGTGTCCAGTGGGTTGTGATTTGTTCCGGTCACCGTTAGTAGTTCGGATGTGGTTTAGACTTGATGTGTTTCAGTCGGGGTCATCTGAATCTACGAAGTATAATCTAGTTTTGTTAGACTCCGTCACACTTCCATCTAGTTTTAATTGATATCGTAATTAAATCGGTTTACTCGAATGTTGTTTTATCTTTTAGTTTGTTTTATTTTCACTGTGTGTGATCGTCATATCAGTTGTGAATATTGTTTATCGCACCCATAGGAATATGATTCTGTCGTCGTGGTCATATTCACATGTCTCGAAGGTTATTGTGGTTTTTCATGATTAACGTGTAAACTTCTCTTGGGAATTTACTCACTGGGCTCGTTGTTGTATGTGTTGGGCAACTGAGCGCAGATCCTGGTACGAGCAAGAGCAAAAGAAAGGAGGTACTAGGCGACTATCTCTGAGACTGTTGATGCTGATAGTTCGTGTTCTTAATATCATGTACGTATATTTTGATTTGCTGGGATTTGGGGACTTTAGAACCTTATCACATGTATATGAAATACTGTTTACTTAGTCTCAGTTATATACATGGCGTTATCTCCGGGTTTTCCACTGCTTAGGATTAATAAATTCTCATAAAATACGAATTAAACGCTTCCGCCATTGTTATTAAAATTTTCCAACCTACTAGATGTTTAAATAAGTTATAGGATTAGTCAAATGGATCATCACTTCACAGAGACGTTGACGTGGCAGCACTGATGATGTGTTCGGTGACGTAACAGGCGCTGTTGTGCTTGCGAGCGGAGGGCGTGGGTCACGGGGCGGCCTGGGAATTTGGGGCCGCCACAGTTTGGTATCAGAGCCTAGGTTTGAGGAGCCTAGGGGATGAAGCGTGGATTATGGTTAGCTCTGATACCGTCACATTTTTGGTATCAGGGCAAGGTCGATAGGGCCTTGAATTAATAAAGTTAAGGAAAGAGCATAAACTTTAAACAAAATTAGATGTGGAAACTCGATGAATTGGCTAGAACTTTTAGTTGGGAAGCAATGGAAGCTGGTAGAGTTGGGATTGTTATGTGATATATGTATTGTTGTATTTGTATATACTATACGCATACGTATATTGGGAACTGATCCGGACACGAAAATTGATGCCGACCATTATGGATGGACAGATTCCTACACCCATCCCTCCGACTACTCAGCAAAAGGTTGGGGAGACTAGTGATCACATCACTAGAGAGGTAGCTGATCTGCGAGCCATGGTGCAGAGAGTTACGGACCAGCAATTATTGTAGCAGGCACAGATGGCTGAGCTCATGGAGTACATACGGAGCTCGAGGATACCTGCAGTAGCACCGACAGCTGAGTTAGCTGCAACTACCCCTTCGGCTGCGATTGCACCAGCAGTGGACACACAGGCAGTAGGGGACTGAGATATTGAGAGAGAGAGTTGAACTCGTTATGGTACCAACTGTTGCTACTGAGGTGACGCTTACTACTACGGAGCCGCAGGGCGTTACTTCGACTGCCAGGAGTAAGATGTCAGAGACAGAGAAGATGGTGAAAGATTTTATGAGGTTCAACCCTACTTACTTTATTGGCGTTAGTGATCCAGAGGTTGCAGGACGGTGGTTGATGACACACCGGCATCTACATCAGTTGTTAGAGGTACCGAAGGCGGATCAGGCAAGTATTTCAGGGTACTGTTTGAGAGGTCAGGCAGCGGTGTGGTGGACGATCTACACGGACACGCATGCCGTACTGTCTACCTGGGTAGAGTTCAGACAGTTGTTTTTGGATGAGTATATTCCTACCGAGGTGCAGTTGCGACTTAGAGAGTAGTTCTTGGCATTGAGACAGGGTAGCATGACGGTATCGCAGTACATGGATCGATTCAGGTACCTTATAATGTATGCCATGGATGTGGCGAACATTGAGAGGCTCCAGGTCTACTATTTCATCAGGGGTTTGGATGAGAGGATAGGTGGTGTGATAGTTGCGAGTGGAGCCGAGACTTTACAGGTTGTATATGATAGAGCATTGTCACGTGAGACATACCTACGATCTAGGGGTGAGCTGATAGACAGGTCTGGGCAAGGTTCTCAGTCTGATCAGGGATCGAAGAGACAGAGAGACTCGTCAGATGGAGATAGTGGGAGTGATCACCACGGCGGTAGACCACGATATGAAGACAGATCACAGGATCGACAACATAGAGGTGATGATAGAGACGATAGAGCATATGCAATGTCAGCACCATAACAACCTTATACACGGGACCAGGGAAGTAGAGATCGAGATCAGAGAGACCGGAGTTATAGACAACACTCTGAGGGCCGACAGTCTGGAGGAAGTGACAGACGTACATGTTGTAGGTGCGGTCAGAGAGGCCACATCAGTGTGGATTGTCGTAGAGCCTTTCCAATACCAGAAATTCCACATACAGAGGAGAGAGTTCATGTCGTGGCACAGCCAGTCAGAGAGACGACCCGACAGCATGAGCAGGGTACATTATTATTGTGTTGTTATATGTGTGTTGCATATTGGTTGATGTGTTCATTATAATTATTGATTTGTTGCATTCCATGCATTCGTTGCATCTAGGTTGATTAGTTCACTTAGATTAGTATGTCCTAGTTGATTCATACACTAAAGGACTGTGGGAGACTGGTTGATGTGGTTCACCAGGGACTGGTTGATGTGTTCACCAGAGATTGATTGGTACATCAGGTTTTAGTGGGATACTGGTTGATTTGTTTACCAGGTTTTAATTGAAGACTGGTTGATTTGTTCACCAGGATTTTGTTGAACACTGGTTGATTTGTTTACCAAGTTTTAATTGAAGACTGGTTGATTTGTTCACCAGGAATTTGGGTTGAAGACTTGTTGATTTGTTCACCAGGTTTTAATTGAAAACTGGTTGATTTGTTTACCAGGGTCAGGTCGATGTATTCCCTAGAATAGGTAGATGTGTTCCTTAAAAATTTCAGTTGATTCGTTCACTGAAGGGTTAGAGTTGAGTTGTTCATCTAGAGGACGGGTGTTAGGTTAGTTAGTCTAACAGGTAATTGCATTCACGTTGCGACCCCTGAGAAAAGGTATTGGTTATCTTAAATTTCGGGGACGAAATTCTCCTAGTTGGGAAGAATTGTAACGGCCCAAATTAATTTAATTAGGATTTGTGTTAATCACGAGGATTAACGGGTAATACGGGCGTTACGGGGATAGCTGGGTGGACTCGGATAAGAGTACCCAAGTTATATTTATGATATTTGCGTATGGTGTGATGCCTAATATTGCGATGTTGAGTGTATTATCTATTTTTATGAATATAAGCATCGCAAGTGTGAACATTAATATCAGGCAAGGTCACGAGTTGGGTATATGTCCCGAAATGCGTGTCGAGGATCGGGTACCGAGTACGGGGTAGCCGGGGTATGAGGCATGGGTTACCAGGTAGCTGAGTGTTAGTGTGACTCATGCATAAATTTTATATGATTTATTAAGGTGATCAAACCTAAGGTTAAATTAAAATATTAATAGATTAATAGAAATCCTATAGTTTGATAGGATTAATTATGGTGCATAGGATGATTCTTGAGATGCACAACGGAGTGAAACGAGGCATGTGTTGTTAGGATAAGGTGTCAAGAACTTGGGTGACGCAGGGTGATCAGGAACCGTCCGATCTTCCTCGAGATGCGCGCACATGCCAAATTAGACCCAAAGTATAAATACACATTGATCGATTGAAACACATGCAAATCAACATTTTCTCCAACAAATTCTTTGAGATCAGTGAGAGAAATCGAGGTTTGAGAAGGAGAATTCGAGAGTTGGAGAGTAGATTTGAGCATCAAAGCATTGATCCAAGGTAATCTCTACCATTTAAATGAGATTTTTTGGTAAAAATTATAGGTTTTGTGGGTTGAGTTTTAAACAGATTTTTAGAGGATTTCATCACTGATTTTTGATAAATTCGGTGTTCTTGAGGTTGGTGTTGATGAATCTCATCGTTTTGGATCGAAATGGTGGAAAAATAGAGGTGATTTGGTAAATTTTGACTTATATACATGTATTTAAATTCGGGAATTTGGTGTTGTTTTGGTGGATTTGAGGTGAGATTTTGAGGTTTTAGAGGTCTTCAATGGAGTGAGATTGAAGAGAAATGGAGAGGAGGGAAGAAGAGGCAAAGATAGAAAAAAAAATTTGCTGAACCAGGAACCTCTAGTTCCTGGTTTCTTCCTGGGCTGGTCCGACCGGGTCGAACCGTCCAGCTAGGCCGATCCAGCCACCTTGGCCGGACCGTTCCAAGTGGGCCCCCCTCCCCAAATAAAAAAATAATAAATTTTTATTTATTATTAAATTAAATAATATATATTATATATTATTTGCTGGAAAATAGGAAAATAAGTGGAAAATATCAGAAAAATTGGGAAAATTCTAGAAAATATAAAAAATTAGAAAAAGGTAGAAAAGTGGTTTTGGGACTTTTCGAGTATTTTTGGAACCCTGACCCAGTCCGGGAGAGGTACCACAACTAAAAAATTAAAAACATAATATAATATCATAAAATGATATGATATGTTTTCAAAAAGTATAAAACACTATAAATGAACTTCAGGGACCGGGAAACCATAGCTCGGACATCGGGGAGCTAGGTGGACGTACTGACGGATCCGGGAAGTCGGAGTGCGTAGTTACAGGTGCGTAAAACCCTTAAGAATTTTACACTTTAAGTTCATACGTGGTGTATAAATGAATGTTTATTCATTTATTTATTTACCGCATTGTTTACTTATTGGATTGGCTTGTTTATGCAAATGTGATTACGTGTTGATCGGTGGTTGATTTGTTCACACGGTCGGAGGTTAATCGAGATGGTTGTGGTACGGAATTGATCAGGCTAGATTGTAGCGCGTGTATCTGGGTGCTGCCGGTAATAGCTACCCGAGTAGCGGGGTACATGTGTCCGGTGGGTTGTGATTTGTTCCGGTCACCGTTAGTAGTTCGGATGTGGTTTAGACTTGATGTGTTTCAGTCGGGGTCATCTGAATCTATGAAGTATAATCTAGTTTTGTTAGACTCCGTCACACTTCCATCTTGTTTTAATTGATATCGTAATTAAATTGGTTTACTCGAATGTTGTTTTATCTTTTAGTTTGTTTTATTTTCACTGTGTGTGATCGCCATATCAGTTGTGAATATTGTTTACTGCCAGCCGTAAGAATATGATTCCTGTCTCGCAGGTTATTGTGGTTTTTCATGATTAATGTGTAAACTTCTCTTGGGAATTTACTCACTGGGCTCGTTGTTGTATGTGTTGGGCAACTGAGCGCAGGTCCTGGTATGAGCAAGAGCAAAGGAAATGAGGTACTAGGCGACTATCTCTGAGACCGTTGCTGCTGATAGTTCGTGTTTTTAATATCATGTACGTATATTTTGATTTGCTGGGATTTGGGGACTTTAGAACCTTATCACATGTATATGAAATACTATTTACTTCATCTCAGTTATATACATGGCGTTATCTCCGGGTTTTCCACTGCTTAGGATTAATAAATTCTCATAAAATACGAATTAAACGCTTCCGCCATTGTTATTAAAAATTTCCAACCTACTAGATGTTTAAATAAGTTATAGGATTAGTCAAATAGAGCATCACTTCACAGAGACGTTGACGTGGCAGCAGTAATGATGTGTTCGGTGACGTGACAGGCGCTGTTGTGCTTGTGAGCGGAGGACGTGGGTCACGGGGCGGCCTGGGAATTTGGGGCCGTCACACCTCATCTCCCGTATGATCCCTTACCTGAACAGTCCCTAACCCTGACGGTGCTTGCAGTCCATCCATCAAGATCTGCATCGAAAGTCGTGCGTCGAATTATTACGTGATCCGTATATATATAATATACAACCGAGTCATAACACACATATAAGTCCTTACTCTACCCGACTTATACCGCTTCCCAACTAAAAGTTCTAGGCAGACTCATCGGGTTTCCACATCTAATTTATTTTAAAGTTTATGCTCTTGAAAATTTTTATCCCGAGATTCCACATAAACTTTCGCTCTGATACCAAAGTGACGGTATCAGAGTTGATAATAACCCATGCTTCTTCCCCTAGGTTCCTCAAACCTAGGCTCTGATACCAAAATGACGGTATCAAAGTTAACAGTAATCCACGTTTCATCCCTTAGGCTCCATAAACCTAGGCTCTGATAACAAAATGTGACGACCCAAATTTTCTGAGGTTGTCCCGTGACCCACGTCCTCCGTTCGCAAGCCCAACAGCGCCTGTCACGTCACCGGACACATCATCACTACTGCCACATCTGCAGCTCTGTGAAGTGACGCTCCGTTTAACTAATCCTACTATATTAAATTGTTAAATTCTCCTAAACATCTAGCAAGTTAGTTAATAATAATAACCATAGCGAAAGCATTTAATTCGTATTTTATGAGAATTTATTTAACCTAAGTAGTGGAAAACCCTGAAATAAACACCATGCATATAACTGAGACGAAGTAAACAGAAATCCATATACATGTGATAAAGTTATGAAGTCCCTAAAACCCAGCAAAATAAAATATACATACATTATTAGGTAGTCAAAACACGAGCTGTCAGTAGTAACGGCCTCAGAGATAGTCACCTAGTACCTCTTTTCCCTTGCTCTTGCTCGTATCAGGATCTGCGCTCAGTTGCCCAACACATACAACAACGAGCTTAGTGAGTAAATTCCCAAGAGAAGTTTACACGATAATCATGAAAACCACAGTAATCCTGTGAGACATGTGAATATGATCCTAGCAATAGGAATCATATTTCCATGGCTGGCAGCAAACAACACTCACAGTAACATCAAATTCTTCAAAAACAGTGGTGAAATCCTCATACAAATCCGAGTTACTTCAAAACACCCACAAACCCATTTTATCAAGAATTCATACTTAGGATGAAGAGATTACCTTGGATCTATGTTGTGAGGCTCAAATTCCCTCTCCAAAGGTCGAATTCTCCCTCCCCAAACCGATTTCCTCTCACAGAGCCTCCAAAATTGATTGGTTTTTGCATGCATTCATCGATCAAGTGTATATTTATAGGTGGTTAATCTAATCTGATGTGTGCATGCATCCCGAGGACGATTTAACGGTCATTGATTACCCTGTGTCACTCATGTTCTGGACACCTTATCATGACACTGCAATCCTTGATTCACCCTATTGTGCATCTCGAGAATCATCCTATGCACCCTAATTTTTCTAGCTACAACCTTAACAAATGAATTAATACTTTGATTTGGCTCACATACCTTAGGCTTGACCATCAAATAATTCATAAAAAATCATATGTGAGGTCACACTAGATCTCAGCTCCCCGACAACCCATGTCCCGTACACCGGCTACCCAGTACCCGGTACCCGGTCCCCGACACTCATTTTGGGACATATACTTGACTCATGACCTTGCCCGATATCAACGTTCACTCGTGCTATGTTCATACATAAACATAATTAATATACCCCACATCGCAATACTAGGCATCACACTATGCGCAAATAGCATAAATATAACCTGGGTTCCCACATCTAAGTCACCCATCTGTCCACATAACGCTCGAATTAACCGTCAATCATCGTGATTAATACTAATACTGAATTGAATTAATTTGGGCCGTTACACCCGGCCATGTTCATCCTCGGACGAACTGCCATGGCAATTCGTCCGAGCCCCCCATTGAACCACCACACCAACATACAACAACACATACAACAACAACAAAATAACATAATTCCTCACCTCGTCCACGCTTTGCCTCTCTAACACGAGCTCGACCTTCCTCCTCGGTCAATTACTCTTTCTCTTCTCCTTCTCCTCTCCATTTCGATCGAAAATGGTGAGAAAAATGGGGTGTCGGTGGTGGTTATCAATATTTTGGGGTCAAATGACCAAAATACCCCTATGTTCTTATCCTCATCCTTAATAATCCAATGCCCTTTTTGGTCATTTAACAATTATTTTAATTTCTAATTTTAATATATATATATTTTAAATTACATATATATATATATTCGCCTATTTTTTCGGGCTTACAATTCTGTTGTGCGCGCCAAAGAGCGCACTTGGGCGTGCACACTACCTTATGACTTAACGTGTGTCGTCCACGACCCTAAATCACTAGAAATCCACCAAATTTACTATTTTATAACATTTAATTCATTTAATGTGTATTATTTTCTTCGACCTAGTATTTTATCTTTTAGCCTACTCAGTACCCTCGTCGACACGCATATCGAGACGAATACTTAACACAATCTCACACATGAATTGAAATATAATTACACACATCGCGATGTCGTTTAACCTATTTTAACATAAACATCGCAAAATTAGACAAAACAACACACAAAATAACTATTTACCTAGCTCCAGTCGCGCTCTAGCCTAGCCTAGCTGCGGATTCCACGGGTGTCTGAGCTATCCGCCACGTCTGCAATACATCATAAATAATGGCGAATTAGATTTGGGTTGTTACAATGTTCCCTTTTTTAACTTCCTCATAAGGTCTGCCCAGTTAGACAAGAATGAGTTATTATCCAATTTCATGGAATCAAGTCCGAGAGGAGAAGAATACCAAAAAGCTCTAGCCCCTGGGCATGTAAAGAATAGGTGCACTGTTGTTTCCTGGGATCTGCTGCATATTGGGCACCAATCATGATCAATAGCCTTATTTTGTTTAAGCTTTAGTTTTGTAGGGAGGGCATCATGGCAGGCTATCAAAATCAACAATTGCATTTTCCTTGGAGCACGTAGTGATCACATCGATTTCTAGATTGTTCCTTGGGCAGCTCTATGATGATCAGGGGTACTTGATTCACCTCCTTGAATGCCTTGTATTGCTCCTTGTGCTAATTTGACTGCTAGGAGGTATGTTGTCTTTATGGATATTTTGCCAGACTTTTCATACAACCATATTTTTCTATCCTCACATCCTTCCCAAGAAATGTGTTTCCCTAAAAGAAGTTTTTGTTCCTCAGCTGTGAAACTTTCCATGATCAATTCTTTATTCCATTAATTTGAGGTTGGGTGAAGCAAATCTGCCACCCACACTAAGTTGTCTCTTCTGGGAGACCACAAGTTGATTCGTCGTGGAGCTTGAACCCATGCATCATCCCAAATCTGGGCGGTTATTCCATTCCCCACACTCATTATTAGTCCTTTCTTTAAGATCTTCATGCCCTCCATTAAGCTTCTCTAATAAAATGATGGTCTCGCTCCCAGTTTAGCTTCAAGAATGGAAGTATTAGGATGATATTTAGCTATAAGGATGCAAGCAAGGATGAATCATCTTCTAACAATCTCTAACCTTGTTTAGCCAACAAAGCTAGATTGAAAAGTTCTAAATCTTTAAAACCCAAACCCCCTGTGACGACCCCTTTCCTAATCTAAGGCACCGCCCAACCTAATCCTATAATTAAGCCTTAATCTTGATCCTGTAGGACTTAACTACGTATTAGTCAGCCTTTATAACCCATTTACCAACTTGATTGCATTCAGGATAAATAATACACTAGTCTTACCAATTACTGAATTTTAGAGTTAATTAAAACTTTTAGCAGTTTAATGATTTAGCGGAAGTCTTAACAAAAGTTTGTGCAAGTCTTAATAGTTTATACAGAAGCAGTTAGATAAATCCTAAGTGTGGAAACCAGGAAATACGATCACAATATATATATATATTGAAATATGTGGCGAACATATAGACAATGTGAAAGTCATAAGGTTGGGGAACTATCGCTCAACCTAATATACAACCCAACAATATAAAAGACATAATAACAGTATAATACAAAATATCAAAACAACCTACACGTCAGGACAGTAACATCCTCGAGGCTTAGAGGTAGTCGTCAATCTTCTTTTTATCTGGCCTACTGCTCGATGGATCTGCACCCATTGTCATAAAAAGGACGGTGAGTACAAAAGTATAGCAGTAATTCCAAATTGATATAATTATTTGAATTTCCAAAATAAAAGAATGGTATTTAAAAGCATAAACAATAGCCAAGAATTGCTTTAAATAAAATATGCTAGAAAATACTGGATATGTGCAAAAGAAACTGACGCAGGCTAAGTAGTATTGATCTAGGTTTGGTCGGCCATGAGTTACATCACTTCAGTCTTGTTCCACTATCGTAAGGCGTGAGCTCTCTCAAATGCCTCATTAAATTCATAGTATGTCAATTCTCGTCGAACACCCTGATTCATTACACCGTGAGTCGCGCGAGTGTAGCGGAGAGTGCCGACATCCTCGAAGTCCAGTGACCCATGCGCGCCCACTCTATATTCTGTAATGGACCCTATATTCTAAAACTACTATGTAATTTCAATAAATGACTCGGTAAAGGATTTCAAGAATTAGCTATGCTACAAAACATAATATATCAAGAATATGAGGCATGATCTTTTTATACTAGCTTGCTATTTGTATCACTTTCTCAAATATAACAATAAAAGTAGACATGAGGTACATGAGAAGAATCAATGATTATATCATAAGACAATATCATGATAGTGAGACTCAATATGAGATGATTCTACAACAACTCATGATATTCAGATACAAAAGGCTTATATATCTAGTCAATTAGACTATCCAACAACAGTAAAGTGGAATTGAAAGGTAAATAAATATCTCAAATGGGATTACTCACATTCAAGCAAGTTCCCTAGTTGTTTTTCGGCCTCTCGACGCCCAAACTCTCGCTCTCGGACTCTCGACACACTTCCCTAGGTCCCTTTGGTGGTTAGACATGGATTAATGTGTGTTCATAACTGTTGGTGTGGGTTTAGGCTAGGGGTTAAGTCGTTTAGGTGTTGTAGTAAAAATTAGGACTTACAGGAAATTTACTGTTATCCAGGGTGCCCAGTGCGCTGAGTGCAGAAACATAGAAAATCTGAAATCGATCTTCTGGGTTCCCACACGGGAATCTCTTCTCCATCGCCCCCTGGACCTTGTTCCCCTCCACCAAGGTTCAATACAACCTCCTCCAACAAAAGTACACACCAAACACTTCATTTATCATAAAAAATAACAAATTTATGGAGATCTAACATGCATTTTGAGCAAGGACAAAGAAGAACATATGAAAAGTCAAAAACATACAACTTTTGATTTTTAAACTCGATTATGGAAATTCTTTATAGCTAGATTATTAGGACGAAATGGAGAATCAATATTCATCGTTTGATTTCGAAAATGAACATCATTTTAAAGCCAAAAATCAGTAAGTTGTATACATGAATTGAAACCTCAATTTTTTAGAAAACTTCAATTTCCAACACCCAACTTGAAAAGTGAAACCAAGGCTTTAAAATGCATCACTAGAACATTAAAATTAGTTTAGAATTGATCTTTCCCTAAAGCCCCTTGATTCAACTAAAACCTCCATGAATTTGTAAATCAAAGAGAGGGTTTTGGCTCACCTATTTTGTAGCTAGGGCATGAGTGTGATGGTCCGAATCCCTAAACACGACTCTGCCCAGCCTAATCCCGTAATTAAGTCATAATCCCATCCACTTAGGACTTAACTACGTATTAGTTAGCCTTTCTAACCCATTTACTAACTTACTCGAGATTAGGATAAATAATACACTTGTCTCCTTTTTTAAATTTTAGAATTTATTAAAACATTTGTTAAATTATTTAAAATTTAGTGAAAGTCTTAACAGATATGCAGAAGCAATCATAATTCAACCTTAAGTGTGGAAATCAGGAAATAACGATCACATGAATATATAATAAGTTGGCGAATATACACAACGTGATGGTCAACAAAAGTCAAGGAACTAATCGCTCAAACATAGTATGTACAAACCAAAAGTATCCAAGACATAATAACAATATAATACAAAATATCAAACAACCTATGCTAGTTAAAGGTAATCGTACGTTGAAGACTCAGAGATAGTCGCCAATCTTCTCCTTGCCCAAATTACTAGTCGGCGGATCTACACCTACCGTCATAAAAAGGACGGTGAGTACAGTAAAAATAACAGTAGAACAGAGTAGACATTTATTCACATTTCCAATTACAATAGATAGGTATTTAACAACAATAAATAGAGAAGGATTATTTAAAAGAGTAAGCATGCTATAAATTCCAAAAGAACATAAGTAAGACTGACTCGGATATAAAATTACTTGCAGTGTACATTGGTACTACCGTTATTAGTTTTAGCCCTCCATCCTAACGACCTCATGTAATAGGTTAGTACATGAGCACTTCGTACCACCCTTATTGGCCACACATAGACCTCATGTAGTAAATCAGTACCCGTGCACTTCGTACTACCTTAATTAGTCGAGGATTTCATCTAACAACCTCATGTAGTAGGTCTGTAACACTAATTGAATAGATTTCGACACCCCAGGTTGCATATGTCATGGCCTAATTTCCTAATCTTAATTTACTTGCTTAATCAGGATCACTGACCCGTGACGTGGGGCCTACATGAGATGTGCACACTGATCGAGGCACGTGGCCGAGGTAAATATTATATTTGTACTGGTGTATGCCTAGTGTTGTGTATGTGTGTAGACTAATTAAGTCAATTTGTTTGCAAACAATAGACGCTGAGTTGACGCGAGCAGGGACACGCCTTGGAGTACGTGCAAGTACGGGTACTTAATGAAATTACCCGGGGTAGCGAGACTAGGCTAGGAAATAGTAATTAATTTCAAATGTACCTTAGCATAAATTAAATTATATCATTAAGTTGGAAATACAACATTCGACGCACGGGGAAAGTGCCTCGTGTTGTGTGCGAGCCGAGTAACCAGGTAGTTGGCACTTTGGAGAGTTTTGTTTTATATTAATATGAATTTATAAAAGATTAATACGCATTATGGAGTTATTAAAATGCATATGGTTCTATGTAATTGTGCAAATCAAATTAGAATCCTATAGTTGGTTGGAAAATACAACACACATAGACTTACCTCGAGATCGTGTGAGCACACACTCCCATACACTTGTGTCACACATGTGTGTTACTAGGCTGGATTTTAGTGGAGAGTAGGAGCAAAGGATGGCCACAAGATATCATAGAGATTGGATGGACACATTAGATCAAAACCCCCACTATAAAAACCACATTTTTTCATACATTGCTTCATAATGCATGTCTTTGGCTAGAAATTCAGAGTTGTAGAGAACTCTCTTGCTGGAAAACTTGGGAGATTTAAAGGAGTTTTTATAGCACAAATCAAAGGATCAAACACCTCCCATCAAAGAACACCAACTAGGTAACCTTTCTTCCTCATACATTCAAGTTGTAGTAGTTTTGAGTTCAATCAAAGAGGTTTTCTGTGGAGATGATTCTAAAGTGTCTTGATGTAGATTTGATGCAATTCTAAACCTTAATCTCAAACAACAAGTTCCATTTTCGGATTTTGTAAGTTTTTGCCAAAAAATGGAGTTTTCTTATGATTTCGATTTTGAGAATTTTCGAGCTACTAAATGATGTTGTTTTTAAAAATAAAGTTCATATTTGGATTCTCCATTGAAAAACAATTGGAATTCCAAAAGAGGTTTCGAAAATCAGTGGGGTTTTAGTTGGATTAAAATTTTCAGTTTTAGGTATCTTCTTGAAGTTCTTGAGTTGTAGTTTACAAATGCATGTTGAATACGGAAATTTATGGTAACTTGTGTTGTTGATGTTGAAATTGGCCTTTAGAGTTTGGAGGTTGAATATGGTTTGGGAGAGGAAAGAAGAGGGAAGAGGGAAGATCAAAGAAGGAAAAAAAAGGGAGACGATTTCGTCTCTGAAAAATCAGAGATGAAACCGTCCCCGGGGAGAGGACGCACACGCGTACTTGTGCGACCCTGGGCCGGATTGGACCGGCCAGTCTTATTCAGATGGGGTTCACTCCTTTAAAAAAAGAATTAAAATTAAAATTAAATAATAAAAATTAAATAAAATATATATTATTATATATTAATTTAATTTTTGGAAAATAAGGAAAATAGTTGGAAAATTTCTGAAAAATTGGAAAATAATTATAAAAAATATAAGAAATTGAGAAAAGGTAAAAAAAGTGGTTTTGGGACTTTTTGAATATTTTTGGTACCCTGATATAACTCGAAAAATGTGTCACAATTAAAGATTGACATAAAATTCTAATTTTTGTTAAATATTATGAATCCACTTATTGTGGCTTTAAACCAATTAAAATAATATAAAAATGAACCTCAGGAACTAAAGGTTATTCTTGGGAATTTGGGTGCACGAGTCGGGGTGTCGGGAGGGCGGATAGCTAGGACTACTGTGTTGACTAGTAAGTGAAACTGTAGGAACTCATTACTTTACTTCATTCCAGTCATTTATCATTTTTTAGTCTATTTGTAGACTAGCTTATTTATTTCCCACAACATGCTTTCCTTGTTTCTATTCATTATGAATATTGATATGACATGATGCCTTGTTTGATATATCATTGACTACATGCTTCCTTATATACTCAATGTTTTTCTTGAAATATGACTAATGGATATTTAGAAGATGCATGCTATAGGGTTATCTGTTATGTTGGACTTGTGTTCTATTCCTTTAGGGCTTTGTAGCCTAACTTATTGTTGATATCGTAGAACTTAGAAATGAAAAATTCTTGAAATATAAAGTACGAATTATCTAGTGTCCATTGCACACGAGATGCGTGGATTCACGGGGATTTCGGTCTTTCGGGGTCTCTGGCATTTACCACTACACTTGGGCGGCACACATGGCATGGGCCACGGGGCTGTCGGCAAGTTTATACGCACAGAGCACAGCTCCGCCGCTTGAGGTTAAAAAAGTGAGAGAGATTATTATTATATGTTGAGCATAGCTCCATACAGTAGTGGAATAGGCTAGGTGATAGTTCTCACCGCTGACTGAACGTAGATCATCTCGACTTAGCCTATGTTAGTATGTCTAATTTTGTTAACTCTGGTATTTACATGCATTACTTTCTCAACACCTTTTTTCTGCTATATTATGCATTTAAATATCTGTATTTAAATTGGAAATGTAGTATTAGATTTCCCTAGTTATCACTTAAATATCACTATACTCACAGACTAGTTTGTGACAGTGGGTGTAAGTCTGTCGAGCAACACCAGGCCGGCAAGGAGAAGATCGACGACTACCTCTGAGCTCCGAGCGCGTAGCTGCCCGTACATGTAGGGTACTTTTTGTATTATATTTACTTACGTCTTTATCTTTTTGGGATGTTATTGGGATGAGTGCTAGATTACCCGACTTTTGGCTTTCACTTTGTTTATATATGTGCGCCTTTTACTTGCATATATATGGTGATCGTTATTTTCTAGATTCCACACTTAGGATTAAAAAAAAAATTCCGCTAAAATATTTAAGACTTCCGCTATAAATTGTAAAGACTTATGCTAACTAAATCAATTGTTTAACACAGAGAACATAGGTAATAAAGGCTGACTAATACATAATTGGGTCCTACGTCATGTGATTATGGCTTAATTACGAGATTAGGCCAGGCGGTGCCCTAAATTAGGAGCAGGGCCGTCACAAGATACCCATGAGGTGCGCACATCTATTAAAGTATTCAAGGAAAGAGACCAATAAAGAACAACTAGTAATTCGAAAGAAATGCCATAAACTAAATACTCGTAGTTGAGCAGATCATTCAACAAGCATGACATTTGGAGTACAAAGGATAAACACATATAAACCAATATAAAATTCAGAATTTAACGCGAAAATGAAATGAAAACAAATGTCCATTCTGCTACTTACTTTTCACGTAATAATTCCTAGCCTAACTTGCTTCTCGATGCCCCAACTTGCGCACTCGGACTCCCGGTACGCTTCCCTAGGCTCCTATTATGTTTATATATGGTTTACAGTATTTTTTGGTCGGTTGATGTTGGTTTAGTAACCACTTAGCCAAACCAGCCCCTTTTAGTTAATTTACTTAAAAAAAATAGTGACTGAACATTGCCCAGCACGCTACTATTCTTGATGAATAGTGGCACCTTCTCCAATTTATGTAGCGTGTAGGGACCGTGCCCAGCGCACTGCGTATCTCGAAACCCATAATTCCAGCAAGGAATCCTGGCGTTTTCGACGCCCGTGGCCACCCCCTTCACCTTCGTCGACCCATACTCATTTCATGGAAACACAACTAACCGCCCAGAACATCAGAATCACAACAATTCGACAAATTAAATACCATTAACATGCACGATATCATTTTTCCCAAAACACAATCCCAACACCAAATTAGTTTAAAAATCCCACTTGCATGCTAAAATAGACTCAAACACACATAAATATCACCTAAAAATAGCAAACAAACCTTGAAGATCGTTTGAATGAAAACCCCTAAAGTTCATTTTCATTTTAATGGAGTTTTTGGAGCACAGAGAGGTGTTGAAGATGATTACCTAATTGATTTTAAGTTCTACTTATGTTGTTTATGATCAAGTTTGAACATTTATTTGGGTCTCAAGCTCCAATTTTTGGATTTCAAGGACTTTGCTCAAAATGAGGTTTTATACATGAAACTGAAATTTCAATTTTTGACTTTTAAAATCAGTTTATTGTTAAAAATTAACACTGGATTTGGATTCTCCATTTCTTGTTGATAATCCAGCTATTAAGAAGTTCTAAAATCGGGTTTAAATTAAATTAATTATGGATTTTCAAAGTTTCAAGAGTTCTTCCCCAAATTCTCCATATGCATGCTTTAATCTTCACTAAATTGATTAAATTGATGTTGTTGATTGTTATTGTTTTGAGGTGGTTGTACCCTATTAAGGGAGTTTTTGGCAATGGAGATGGCCTAGGTGAGATTTGGGGTCAAAAATCCTGAATCCCGACTGCAGAAATGCAATCCGTAGCACACCCAACGCGCTATCCAAACTGGATAACGCGCTGGAGACTCTGCAGGCGGGACAACTTTACCTCTCTTCGTAAAACAACCATAATTTTCTTATTTTAACTCGGATCTTGACGTTTCGTATACCTTTGGAAAGCTAAGACAGAGAGGAACAACTTAGAACCATTAATTTTTCCAAATTAAGTCATATAAGTTTTCAAAAATGGGACAAAAGACGGGCTTGTCTGTATAATGGTCATTTGTATAAATGTTTTTGGTCATTATGGTGTCGGATAGTCTTAACGCTTAATTAAAGACTAAATACATATAATATAACTTAGATTGATACCAACAACCTTCGAGAGATATTCATGAGTCCGGGCACGAGAGTTTAGGTGTCTGGAAGCTAGATTTGCTAAGGAATTTGCGTGAACTGTAAGTAGACAAATTGGACATTTATTTTGATTTCATTCCTGCTTTAAATTCTGAATTTTATATTGGTTGATATGTGTTAATCATTTGCACTCCAAATGCCATGCTTGTTGAATGATCTGCTCAATTATGGGTAATTAGTTTACGACATTCCTTTGAATTACTATTTGTTCTTTGTCGGTCTCTTTCCTTGAATACTGAAATAGATATGCACGGCTCAAGGGGTATGGGACCCAGGTGTCGGTATCTACTCAATTAGTATGTACAGAACTACTACATGAGGTTGTTAGACAAAATCTGCGACCAATTAGGGTAATACCGAGGTACACGGGTACTGACCTATTACATGAGGTCCATGTGTGGCCTATTAGGGTAGTACGAAGTGCTTGTGTACTGACCTATTACATGAGGTCGTTAGGACGAAGGTCTAAAACCAATAAGGGTAGTACTGACGTGCATGACTAGTTGAGCCATTCGACCAAGTAGGGGAATACTGAAGTACACATGTACTGACCTATTACATGAGGTCCATGTGCGGCTAAGTAGGGTAATACGAATTGCACATGTACTGACCTATTTCATGAGGTCGTTAAAACGAAGTTCTAAGTATCTTCGAGTTAGTTTTACTTGCGTTCTCTTGGTATTTATGGCATGCTTACTCTTTTAAATAATTCTTCGATGTTAAATACCTTGTTCTTGTAATTGGAAATGTGGATAAATGTCTATTCTGGTCTACTGTTATTTTTACTGTACTCATCGTCTTTTTTATGACGGTGGGTGCAAATCTGTCGACTAGCAGGCTGGGCAAGGAGAAGATTAGTGACTATCTTTGAGCCTTCGGCGTACGACTACCTTTGACCGGTGTAGGTTCTTTTTGATATTTTGTATTATACAAATATTATGTCTTCTGATACTATTGGGATGTATATTGGGTTGAGTAATTGTTCATTGACCTTATTGACTTTCACTCTGGTTTATATTCGCTACTTGTTATATATATCATTTGATCGTTATTTCCTGATTTTCACACTTAGGGTTTAAATATGATTACTTTCGCATATTTGTTAAGACTTCCGCTATATTTAATAATTTTGTTAAAAAGTTTTAATTAACTCTGAAATTTGTAAGATAATGTGACAAGTGTAATACTTATCCTGAATACGAAGAACGAGGAGAATAGGTTGATAAGACTCACTAATACGTAGTTAAGTCATATGTGAATGGGATTAGGGCTTAATTACTCGGTTAGGTCGAGCGGCGTCGTGTTTAGGGATTTAGGTTGTCACACATGGCCATTTTGTAGGCAATTGTCCACGGCGGGAGCGTTGCTCGGTATGCTCTGTAGGGTTCGTAATAAGGAGGTGCATGAAGAAGGAAGGCCGACCCCAACAAGGACGGACCATTTGGGGTGTAGTACTGGGCAATAATGCTTGTTATTTGCTTGGAATGACCTCCCTTAAATTTTCCTACCTGGTCGAACACAAGGCGCGCAGAGAGCCAGTGGCATTGGAAGTCATTGCAACTGTGAATGGGAGGAAGGGAGCAGTTCGGCAGGGGAATGTAGACGTTCAATTGGGAGTGAATTGGAAGGTGAAGTTGTGGTGGGATTTAGCACATTATTCACAGAGCGCTTATCACTTAGTGGTTAAGTGGAATTTATTTTTGAGACCACAACTAGCTAGGCTCATTAAGAGAGGGGGGTTAAATAGTATAGGGGTTGTTGTTTCATTGTTAGCATGTAGGTTTGTCATTTTTTTTTGACGAAAAGATATTTCGATTCATGGAAATTGCTCACTATTACATCTGATTTAACAATGAAATTACATTAATAGCAGCCCTTTTCCTTCTCTTTGAGATCAAATCGACGTTACGAAGGTTTATCTGTTGTAATGACTTGAACTATGTATGTTTTTGTCATGGTAATGTAAGGGTAAACTCTTTTTACTATCAAGGAATGAATTGTTTAGATTATATTGTTTCTCCTTGTCTTATGTATGAATAGATTGTCGAGAAAACATTGTGAACACGGTGAGATTCATAGAATGCTAGCTTTATGCAAAGGTTTTGTTGGAAAAAATATCTAGCCTTCCGTAGGTCGTAGATGGGTCTACACATAAGCATGAGAATATCGTGTATTTTGACAGGATTCATACGCTATTGAATTTATCTCGTACATCTCTCCATGTGAAATAACTATTTAATTAAATTGTTTCCAATAAGTAACAAAACATTTCAGGCAATAGATACAGGTTAAAAGGACAATTACAAGCTGGTTCCTCGAAAAAATTGTGTATCTATTTAATTAAATTGCTTTTTGCCATTTTTTTTTGCCTTTTCAAATTATTTTGGCTTTTTTTTTTACTTTCTCACTTTTCAATTTAGACTCACTGCACTAAGTCGGTGCCTTTTCTATGTTACTCTAACATTTCCCTTCAATTTATTACATGAGTTTTAGAGCTGTACGAACTTGATTTCAAATTTTCAGCCGAGCATTGACATCTTACATCATCATAATTCATAATCAACTAGGCAACGATCTCCTTCCAAACTCTAACAAACATGCGACAATATGTAACAAAATTGACCAGTTCGAGGAGCATCTATGACTAATCACCAAAAAATTGTTCCCAATACATTAGGAAGGTAAGTCGAGCCCACCTAGGGTTGCAAGTGGGGTCAGGAATCCCCCCGCCTCCCGCGGGGCGCCACACTGGTGGGGCAGGCATTCCTCACATTTTTGCCCCCGCAGGGGCGAGGCGCAAGGTGAAAGTTCGCCCCACATAACGGGTTGGAGACATGGATTACTCTTCCCCTACGGGTTTTCCCCGTCACCTCGTCCAGTACCCCACCCCCACGAGGAATCCCTATCTCCCCGCCCCACACCTCGCTCCACTGGGAATCCATTTAAAAAAAATGTTACAAATATGTTGTGAATTATATTTATTTCTTATTTTGCATTAAGTTTTAAAAAATTATATGCATTCAATTTACTATCTAATACTAATTTTTAACTTAACGAAGATAACAATTTCAAAATAAAGTCTAATTTAATCTAACTAAAATTTTTATTAAGACTAAATTACTATATATACTTTATAGATGTAATATAAAAGATATATTTTATATTTGCGATTAAGATAGTAAAAGGTACATCACTACAAAATATATAATTATAACCAAATCTACCTTACTAAATAATTTATTATAATAAGCTATAATTTTAAATCTAATACAATACCTAATTATTAAATACATAATACATACTAACCTCAAAAAAAACATACTATAGTCTTAAAAATTGAATATTTAATGTATTTGCAAATCATTCTAATTAAATAGTTTCGATTAATTTTCATGATTTATTAATATAATACAATACATTTAGAAGTCATTAATTAAATAATTATATAGTTTATTTTTTATTTAGTTTCCTATGTGGCGGTAGTGTCAAATATTGCCAACCGCACTGCCTAATACACACTATCAGATATTGTCATTGGATCCCAATTTTCACTAATAGGTAGACCTTTGATTTTTTTTTTATAAGAAAAAATTAAGGAAACAACTTGTCCCCATTAGTGTTTGAACTATGAATCCATGACCTTAGTATTTGTCATCGGATCTTAATTCTTGAATAATGGGGTGACCCTTTGAACTTAATTTGTTTTTATCTACGAGATTTGAACTTAAGACCTTGCTTACGGGAAGTTGGTTCCATTACCACTTAAACCAACTAATTTTTTTAACTAATTTTTTGTATACAATAAAGTTTTTCCAGTCAACTGTAGAAGTAATTAAATTAATTCAAGTTAGAACTACTATTTATATATATATATTAATTCAGCCATAATTTATCAATGTGATGATAAAAAAATATATGATCAAATAAATGTACTTTATTAATTCAGAATAAGAAGGTTACATTAAGTTTATAATTAGATCTAATTATACATGTCATAAGGATTTTTATTTTGAGAATGTCACATGGATATAGTTATATATTATTTTTATGGTTATCTTTCTTTATATAAGTTTCTATTAAAAAAATAAGTCTCCACCTTGAGATACCATTAGCATACAACTGATTAAAAAATTTGCTTGACAGATAATCAATTGCTAGTTAGTATGATTGACTTATCCTAACTAATCATATAAAATTGGGAGCTAGTAGTACTTAGGTAGAGACGCGTTGTATGTGCGTCAAATAAAGACAAAATAAGCCAAAGATTGAGGATCAAAACATGCACTTATATAAAATCTCACACCCCGCGGGGAATTCGACGGGGCGGCAAAGTTTGTCCTGCGGAGAATTCTCAAGCATAAATTCCCGTCTCGCACCTCACGAATGTGAGGATGGTATCTCCAATCCTTGCCCCGCCCTGCCCACTTGCAACCATAAGCCCACATATCACTAAAACCCTAACTTATTGATAAAGAGTTGAACCTACAACCTTTTGATTGCAACTTTAGGGGGCTATCACTAAAGTTTACGACTCCAAAATTCTACAAAGCATTCATAGCCTTTTGGGTGATGTAGTAAATACAACACTTGCCAAAAAGCAAGACCTTGGAAAATCGTGGTTCGATCACCACTAAAGTAAAAAAAAGTCTACAAAGCAAAAAGGAAAATAAATTTTAGAGTGAATAATGTTTTTTTGACCCACTTTAGGTAATGTCAATTCGGCACGCCATTAAGTGTGACCACTGATTATATCCACGTGTGTGAATTCATGTAAAGATGAAGATTTCCTAACCCACTACCGAGATTGAACACCTACCCATTCAATGCCCATGCAATACAGTGCATGCTCGTGCCTCGAGGTGTATCGTACGGGCACCAAGTGGTAGGTGCTCAAATTCGGTGTTTTTCAAAAAGTAGGGTTGGTTTACTTTAAAATTCATTAAATAGGGTAAATTTCTTTAAAATTTCAAAAATAATGTATATCTCCTTTAGAAGAGGCATTTTTTAGGATGATGTGGCGTGACGTGGCGGTGGGTTGGTGAGGTGGCAATCCCAATTGTATGAATGACTCCTTTTGAAAATGAGTCATTCATACAATGTGGCTTTGTATGAATGACTCCTTTTCAAAAGGAGTCATTTATACAATTGGAATTGTGACGTGGCGTGGGTGTGTGAGTGGCAATTCCAATTGTATGAATGACTCCTTTTGAAAATGAGTGATTCATACAATTGGAATTGCAACACACCCACCGCGACCCACTGCCATGTCACACAACCATTGCCATGTCACACTGTATGCATTTCATAGTTTGTATGAATGACTCCTTTTCAAAAGGAGTCATTCATACAATGTAACTTTGTATGAATGACTTCTTTACAAAAGGAGTCATTCATACAATTGCAATTGCAACACACACCCACACATCCACCGCCACCCACTGCCATGTCACACTGTATGCATTTCATATTTTGTATTAATGACTCCTTTTCAAAGAGAGTCATTCATACAACTTATATTTCCTCATACCCTTGCTCGTATATATTAAAAATACTACACACACATCAACCGAAACCATACTAAAATACATATTGGGTGGGTTCTACACCAAATCGAGATGCATATAGATAACTCAAACACCAATGTGTGTTTTGGTATATCCGTGCAACATTCCTCAAACATAATACCATTTTCATTGTATTCTTCTATCAATTAATTTTTCAAGTACACAACATGACGAAATTAACAAAGTCATATACAGGTCAAAACGTTTCACTCATAACCCATATCTAGCATAAAACGATAAAAGTAAACAAACGTACCAGTAGGGAAGTGTACAGACAAATCACAAGAAGTCCGCGAATGTCTACGATGGTGTCCATGTCTGCAATGATCTCATGAATAACGACAATTAAAAATTAGGCCGTTACAATACAAGTAAGAGAAAAATAAATAGCAAAAAAAAATCCAAGAAATATACAAATCCAAGAAATTACCATGACATGAAAGAAACTCATACAAAGGTGTGATGCGGTTCTATCGACGTCGACGTTGCTCCTCCGTGTGGCAAACCGGTCGTACTCTATTTCGAAATGGATTTCTCTGTGCTTGTACGTCCGGCTGAGTCTGTTGAACTCGATGACTCGACTGAACTTCTTCCTCATGTTGAGTCGATTGACCTCTACTATCAGTGCTATCAAAGATAGGGGGTTAAACCATTCCAACATACTGACTTCCTGTATGTGGTAGGGTGAAAGGAACATGAGGTGGCATACCTAATAAGGGCATGAATGAACCATCTCCACTATATGAAATATTGTAATTATAATATGGCAGATTAAATGGACTTGGCATGTATGAAGGCAATGAACCATGCATTGAATGTGTAGGCATTCTATGGTCCATGTAGGAAGATGATGGCCCAGGAACATATGGATCAAAATGATAAAGATGAACATTCATGCTCGGTGTCCTAGGCAAAAACATATGAGCATCAGGTTACGTTGGGGGCAGCAAAGGAGAGTGCCCATAAGAAGAAGGGCGGGTTAGAGGTGGTGGAGGAGAACGTTTGCTGCTCTCACCAACAATCTCTGACATTCTTGGTGTTAGACAAGTTGGAGGTGGTGGAGAAGAACGTCTACTGTTTTCACCCAGAGTCTGAGTCGTTGTTGTTTTTCTTCTCCTCCCTCTATCTGCTAGGCTTTGATCCTTTTCTTGTTGTTCTTCCTCTTCTTCTTGAGAAGCTTCGTCATCTATTTTCGGCTCAACTACATTTTCATCATTCCACATAGTAGTCCTTTGTCGTTCATCCTCATCTAAGATTCTGATGTATTCGTGTAGAGCAGCAATGCCTTAATCGATCCCATCATCAATGAACACTCGCTCCAATTGACGCGCAAATGTAGACTGATATACAAAAAAAAGCAGTGTTAGTTAACAATTTTAAATATGACTCATGAGGATAACAACATTATAGTTTCAAGGTTACCGAAAATTCGTGTAGTGCCCCATCATGTCCAATGTATCATCTGGTGATAGATCTGTACCACCTCATGTACTCTTCCTGATCATATTCCCCTTCTTGTTCTATCGTGGCTATGGTATTACCACGATTTTCCCACAACTCTATGTATTTTCTGTGATACACTGCCCAATTTTCTTGAGGGTGTCCTCTCAATTGGATGCGGTGCAGACGTGTGTCAAAATCACAGTGAAGTGGCACGACCTGTGTCAGCCCGAACTGTCTCATGACCCTTTCCGGTTTATGCCACTCAACTATATGGAAACAAATTAAAGGACACGTCGAACGCCAGCTCCCATGACCTTGAGTACATAATTGTGGAAGTGACTCGATGACATCAGCATATGGTTGCCAC
The DNA here is from genome assembly GCA_039657345.1 of Stephania japonica. Taxonomy (NCBI): domain Eukaryota; kingdom Viridiplantae; phylum Streptophyta; class Magnoliopsida; order Ranunculales; family Menispermaceae; genus Stephania; species Stephania japonica. Next base: position 44,975,602 of record CM077559.1, read on the forward strand.
TCCACGACATTCTCCCTCTGCGTGTCAAGTGCATCACGAAATGATAGTAAAACGTGTGTGGAAGTCCTAGTTACCGAAAATGCAACTATCCATCTGTATACAAAACAATAAATTAGTCATAAATTAAAAAGACGCAATGAATAATTAAAAATAATATGATAAACATTTTTATTACCGATATCCCAAAGGAACGCCATTGAGCATGTATACTTCATCACATGTTCGTGGTCGAGCTCTAGGAATAGTCATGCACGTTGGTGCTATAAATGGAAACCTATCCCAGGCCCATAGTTGTATAAGAATTGATGACCAGCGACCTCGTGCGCACTAGAGCGAGTTCCACGACATAACTCCCTGTATAAATATGTCAAACATGCACTTCCCCAACTATACTGTCCAGCTGTTTGAAGGTCCTCGAGCAACGGAAGAAACATCAAATGTACATATCAGATCGACTTGTCAGCGAACACACAACCACCAATAAGTTGTAGAATGTACGAACGAACATAACGTCGAACCATTTCCTCACTGCTGTCATCCTCTATAGGAGGCACATTTCGTTCGAGCCATGAAACAAGAACTCTATTCCCAGAAAGGTCAAGTGGTTCAGGTCTTGCACCAAGTAGTCTTTCACACACCGCAGGATAGTCGACATCTGTACTTCCAGTCACAGGCATACCATTAATCGGTATCCCGAGCTGAATCTCAACGTCTTGGAGTGTTATCGTACACTCGCCACAACGCATGTGGAACGTATGCGTCTCTGGACGCCATCTCTCAACGAAAGCGGTGATAAAAGCCCAATCAAGTTTAACAAATCCTACGCGTGAAACCCCATAAAAGCCACTAGAGCGTAGGTAAAGGATCATTCGAGAATGGTAATTCACCCGTCGATCAATGACACCCCGTCTTCTTCGCACGCGCATCGTATCATGTACCTTACAATTAAGAAATATGTCGATATATATATATATGTATTAAACATTTTTGCATAAATATTAGGCACATATATGTTAAATGTATATACCTGACCCCTCCAGACTTGCGATGATTTGTGTGTAGATTGGAGGCGTAGAAGAGAAGGATTAGATGGTCCTGGTTCCATGTGTACTCGCTACAACTGTGTGATTAGAGAAATTAGTAGAGTAGTTTTAAAAGTCACAACAAATCATTAGTACGAGTTATAACATTAACAAATACCTATCTATTACTTTACGTAACATATTCGAATACTATATTAATATAAATGTTATGAAATTACCAACTGACACCGTTTACAAACAAAATACAAATCCTCTCATTGGTTTGGATTGAGGGGTTGAGCTTTTGATGGACAATTTTTTTTGTTATGACCCTTTGCACGACAAAGATTGCAACGGTTTCTCCTAGTAAGGACTCGACCACGATCTCTATTCAGACAAGTTGTTCGTTTATGTTCTTCTTGATGACATATGCCACGTCGCAAAGTCTTCGAAACATTAGGAAGATTCATCTCATTTTGCCTTCGTGTTCCCTTTAGTCTCCCTCAACCACGTCTACACCTAGGATCTGGTAAAATTTTTGTCTCAAAAGTTGGCCAATACTTCTCATCGGGGATGGCTTTGAATTGAGAAGAGTAGCATCGTGCGTACACGTCCATCCTGTAGTATGGCTCAATAAATTGTGTATAATCAAGTCAAATAAAGGCACATGAAGCTACACGTGTGAGCAAGGGAAACCAAACGATTGCCATTTATTGCAGCTACAATACCAGTTCTTCAGGATAACAATTTGTGCATTGTTGCCTTTATGCATGCGATCACCATGACGTCCAGTGAGCACCTCAAACTCACTAGTCTCCTTGCAAATTGTTCAGAATGTGCAATTTTATCCATGGCATATTTCGTGTAATTGAGCCCGTGCGAGATTGCTTCATCGATTTCCTACTTGCATCGGTTGGTATATGTCACCAACCTGTAGTAAATCATTTGAACCATTGCTGTTATTGGCAAGAATCGTGCCCCTTTCAATACACCGTTAAAACATTCTACAATGGTAGGATAATGTTGTGTCAGTAATATCAGCACAATGAAAAAAATATAGGATAACAAACATAACTACTATCGATTACATACCAACCCCGTTAAAATTCATCCATCCGTACTGCAGGCCTCCATCATGCGATTGAGTCCAGAGTTCATTGGGAATGGCATTCACATATTGAAGACATTGAGGAGTTCCTGATGACAAATAAGCAAAACGCTCCATGCATGCATTAAATTTCCTCACTTGATGTTGACCAGCAGCTCGAGAAAGGATTTCTTCAACGATTTATTTTTGAAATTCGTATTAAAATTATTGGTCAAGTGTCGCAGTCAATAACGATGGTATCCTCTTAGTGGATAAAAACCATTTGCTGGTATGTTAACAGCCTCAAGAATGCCAGAGTGATGGACAGAAATAATACAAATACCATCTCTATCGGTCACGTGTTTGCACAACATCCTCAAAAACCACCCCCACAAGTTTGTTGATTCGTTTTTTGCAACTGCAAATGCAACTGGAAGTAGATGTCCATTACCATCAACAGATAGGGCAATCATTAGCTTACCACTGTATTTGCCATACAAGAATGTCGCGTCAATCTGTAGAAGAGGCCTACAATGCTTAAACCCTTCTATTGATGCTTCGAATGCGAAGAACACACGACGAAATTGAGGATGCTCTGTCCTGATCTCATCTGCAGCCCATTGTCTATGTGACCACTCAATCTTTGTCCCTGGGCTCTTATTAGTACAGCCGCCAACCATCTTAATAACTTAGCATACGACGTGTCCTAATCTCCGAATGCATTTGCAATTGCTTTCCTTTTAGCATCCCACATTTGCTTGTAGGGAACTTCATGTCTGTATTTTAGCTTAATCATTTCTACCAAGGCCTTGATAGTAATTGCCTGATCTATTTGGATAACGCTTTGTATCTCACGTGCAGTCATGTTGGCGTCGAGTTGGGCATGACTGCATTCTATGCCGGGATTTATACAGTTGTGTGGCTCGTCTAATTGAGTAATCTCCCACAATTGTTTCTTCTTTCGCAAACAAGCACGGAGACGCCACATGCACCCAGCTTCTGGCACACTTCTGCACTTCACCGCCCATAAGGTTGTAGTTGACTCCATAACAAGGTATTAACAATGGTTGTTAACATGTCATACTTTGATGGCATGCTGCAAGTCTTTCTTATTGTCAAAGCACATTCCTCTTTCCAACTCAAAATTAGGCATGTCCCATCCAGTCGAATGATGAGAATGTTGGGTCATAGTAGAATTAGCTACTTCCCAATCAAGTTCATTATACACCGGCAATGGTTGGTAAACTTCTTCATCGCTTGATTCTCCCATGTACTCCTCTTCATCAATTGCAAATTGTTCATCATCTTGCAAGTTTTCCGCCCCTGGAGGTTCGTAGGTTGGGTCGTCTGTAACAACATTTATATTTTCCCAATTAACAGATGGCGCAACATCCTCGAGGGGACATACGTCCTCGTCAATGTCGTTGCCGTGATCCTCGTTAGGGTCATCACTGGGGGCACTAATGTTATTATCAATCGGAGTAACAAATCCATCTTGCACAACATCACCTATAGGTGATTGCATACGTAATCTTTCCATCATTGATGTAGGGCATGTCATGCCCACATTTTCTTCTACCACTTGTGAATGTACAGTAGAATTTCGAAAATGCTCGATTGGCTCGAAGATTAAATAAATCTCTACCTTCGCTGATAATGGTAGATTCGCCACTGTTGACCACATCAACTCGAAGTGGGTCTTGTCTTACAACGACACGGGGATAAAATATTGTGAACCTGATAGATGGGTTATTACGTGACGATGCGTCATCGTAATGAGAGTCTCAGTGGACGAGATACCAAACGCATTATACACGTGATCCATCAACTCATGTTTACTCATTCCAAACTTAAGAATCAGGATCATTGATGAAGGTCTGCTGTACTCGATGCCTTGCGAAACCTTAATAATTTCTTCGTATGCATAAAATTGAAACGAGATGTTTCTACGTTCCATGACCTACATAATTTACCGCATTGATAATGTAAAAAAATTACATATATATCAAGCGAAAAATGATTAAAATGAGGATTTGATGTACAATCGAAGTTTTCAATAAATCCTCATCAAAGATTATTCTTATTCCTATATCAAAATGGAACATCTTGTAGTAATTTTTCAAAATGATTTGAATTTTATCCTAAGGTTGTTCAAGGAGCCTCTTGGGAAATGAACGAGTCCCTTTTAAGGAACTTAGTATCGACTGAGTATTCAATTTTCTTAGAGTCCCATCTTGGGAAGGGAACGAGTCTCTTCTAAGGAACTTAACTTAGATTTATATTTATACATAGAGAAAGTTGAGCGCAATGAAAAATGCAAGCACAGTTGAACACATCAACTCGAAGTGGGTCTCGTTTTGCAACGACACAGGGATAAAATATTGTGATTACATATAAAATAGATTACATATGTATCAGGCCAAAAAATTATCAAAATAGGAATTTGAGGCGTCACCGAACTTTTGATAAGTTTTTCGTTAAAGATTATTCTTGTTCTTATATCAAAATGGGGCAGTTTATAGTAATTTTTCAAAATGAATAATGCAAGCACAGTTTAGGGATACACTTGATTTTCAAATATATTTGGGGGAAATTTGACAAAATAGCTCCAAATGGACCCTAATAATAAAAAATAACTCATGTTTTTCAGATTTGGTTTTTTAGTCCAAATCTAGTGGTGAAAAGTCTTTTCTACCCTTGAAATTTTCAAAACACATCAAGCTTATATGGAAGAGCAAGGGATATTCATCTTCTCCACCACGATCAAGCTCTCTCTCTCTCTCTCTCTCTCTCTCTCTCTCTCCCCTGCCTACACTCTGCATATATATGTCTCTACACTCACCCTCTCTCTCTCTGCACTCTCGAAGGTCTTCTTTTCTCTCCTTCTCCGTGTTACATTAGTTACTTTGAGCACTCCATGTACAAGTGATTTCGATTTGAAAAAGAGGAAGATGGTGCCTAGGGCATTTGGCCGGTGAGAAGACTTATTCATGTTTGGATTTTGCTTGAGAAGTTGTTGTTCGAGTTTGGATGTGAGGAGGAGAAACGCAGGTTTGTTTTTCACTTTAACTTTGATTTAATTTATAATGGAAGGAGTTGAGACTTCTTGAACGGTTTTTATTTGATTTCTAGGTTTTGATTCTTATTTTATTTTATGGTTTTTTTTTGACTCCTTACAAAAGTGGGTACTCCAATTTGAGAGGTTCTCTATATGAATGATATTTACAAAAAATGGAGATTTTTTAAGCAAAAACCATACCCAAAAGTCTTGTTGTGCCTGTCTTAACGCCAAAAACGATGGGCATCATACCAACAAAAATTTTCTCATGCTTGCGCTAACTCCAAAAAGGACATATCAACTTAGATCAAATGTCATTAGGGACTGCCAGCTTCTCAACAAATCAGTTAAACTCCAACCTAAAAACCTTGTTCTAAACCACCCACTTGCATATATATCACGTATTTATCACGTATCAACCTTATTCGTCTAAAATGTGCCAAATAATTATCATGTATTTATCACTACACACAATAAGCTACGACAACCACTACAAAAAATTAGTTTTTTTATAGGGTTTAACATTCGTAACATTTTGTTAACTAAAATGTTATGTTGCAACATCCTTTAATAGCTATTTAAAAATAAAACATTTAAATTACACACACCATGCAATAAACACATGCTACTTAACCACATTTTCTTAAAAAAAAACTATTACACTATAAATATATTAAATAAATAAATAAATTTTTGTTCTTACTATTTTCCTTCCGGTTTGTTCTTCAATTTAATATTTCTTGACCTACAAAAAATTAATATTGCCTGTGAAAAAAAAAAAAAATTTAGTTATTTTATTCAAATGAAAACCAAACAACAAAAAAATATTCATAAAAAGAATAATTAAAAATATTGGTTCTCTCGGCTAAGCGTTCTCCGAACACCGAACGTTTGCTAAATACACGCAAACACACACACTCACTTTGCTCTCATTTGTAAACCGAAACACACACACACTCTCTCTCTCTCGGCTCACACACTTAGTTGTTCCCCCTCTCTCTCTCAGCTAACACACTCAACCCAAACACACACACACATTCTCTCCTTATCTCTCTCTCTCTACTGCTCACACACACTCTCTCCCCCTCTCTCTCCCCTCTTTCTCACACTCTCTCTCTCTCTCTAAGACACTCTCTCTCCCTCTTTCTCTCTCAACACACTCTCACCCTCTCTCTCACACTCTCCCCCTCTCTCTCTCACGCACACTCTCTCCTCCTTTCTCTCTCACGACACCTCTCGCCCTCTCTCTCACTCTCTACCTCTCTCTCTTCTCTCTCTCTCTAAACCCTCTCTTTCACCCTCCATGTCACTCTCTACCTCTCTCTCTCACACTCTCTACCTCTCTCACGCACCTCTCTCTCTCTCACACACTCTCTACTTCTCTCTCTCTCACTGCACTTCTCACCATCTCTCTCACACTCTCTCCCTCTCTCTCTCTCTCTCTCTCTCACATACTCTCTTCCCTCTCTCCTCCTCTCTACTGCTTCCCCTCCCCTCTCTCTCGGCTCACACACTCTCTTCCTCCTCCTCTCTACGTTCCCTCTCTCTCTCTCTCTTGGCTCACAAACTCAACCCAAACACACACACACACACACACTTCTAATTACACTGCCTGTAACATCCCTCGATTTTTAACCTGACTTGTATGATACGTGTCAGGACCGTGACCCAGCTACGTGATACTGAACTGTATTTCGAACCCCGGAGTCGACACCGAGGTAATTTTATGATTCTTTAATGTGTGTAATAGTATTTTAGTTTAATACGTGTCACGGGTCGTTCAGGCTATTTTCAATGAGAGTGAGGTCTCGCATAGGTAACCGGGGGAGAAAATACAGTAAAGAGATAATTAAAATAATTATTTAATGATTTAATAGTTTATTTGTGTGAGACAAAGGTAAAAGTGTGCATGTGGCGGGGAAATACGGACCGATGAGGTGAGATGGGGTCGGGGAAAATGTTTGGAAAATATACTGGTGTTGGGTTAAAAATTTTGTATAGTGACACAATCAAATAATGGGGAACCCTTGGGTTTAATTTTGAGATGTGTGGGTTGGTAAAAATGGGTAGACACAACTATCATACCCATTTAAATATTCAAACACACACCTACCCCCATCACTCAACTCACCTCACACCCCACCCACTCCCATCACTCACCCACCTCACCCCATCACTCACGTCACTCTCTCACACACCACACTTAAACACCCACTCATCTCACGTCATACACACACTCATTTAAAAATTTCCTCACTCACGTCACTCTCCCATTCTCACTCATCTCTCTCACGTATCATCTCCTTCACTCTCTTATTCACGGTGCTTCTCCCAACCCATCACCCACGATCTCTCTTCCATTTCCCTCTTCTCACCACTGCCCTCTCCCATTCGTCGGTGACCGGAGTAAACATCGGAGGTTACGTGTTGACTGGAGGTATGCATTCTTTCTTTCTCTTTCTCTCTATCTCTCCCTCTCAGTTGTTCTTCCTCTCGACCTCCCTCTTGGCTCACTCCTCTCTCGGCCTGGCAAAGTCCTTGCCGATCGTCGGAGGTTCAGGGGTGACCGGGAAGTTCACCGGAGGTTCCCTACCTCCTTCCCTCTCTCGGTCTCTCTCTCGTTCTCACGATCTCTCTCTTGTATACTCTCAAGCTCTCTCTTTCCTCTCGGTTTCTACCTCTCCTCTCTCGGCTCTCTCAAGACGAGCCACCACTGGCCCTGGCCGGACCAGTGGTGGCCAGGGTTTACTCCCTCACCGGAGACCTCCCTCCCTCTCTTTATTTCTTGCCTCCTTTTCCTCTTTTGGTTCACTGTTTTCCTTGTTTTTTGGGATTTGTATTTCGTCACTGTTAGGGGCTTCCGTGACGGGGACCGGTCGTGGACGACTTCCGGTGACTGACCGAGGTCCAAACCATCCCAGAGCACCCCTCCCTCATGACCCATGCAAAGTCCCTACTAGTGTACACACATTAAGTTGGTTTTATATGGTTTTTACCCTCTCGCCGGAAAACGCCCTCACTGGCAACGCCACCACCGGACCACGATGACGGGGACACTGTCGGGGACCCCACCAAACTCATATGTGGGTCCCACAACTTTAAAAGTGGCTGAAAACAGTTTCATTCCGAGCTAAAGAGTCGTTATTTCATGTGTTTTGTATGGTGGAGCCTAGCTGGAAACCGCCGCTGCCGGTGGTGCTACTGGCCGAACCACCACCAGTGGAGGTTGTCGGGAATCTCATCTAACATTGGTTGAAGTCCCGCAACCCTTGCTTAAGTCCGAAACAATGTTATTAAGGCGTTTTGACGTGATTTTATGTGTTGCCGTCGTTGAGTCATAATTTGTGTATGTTGACGTAATTTCCAAACTGGTGGAGGGTTTTCCGGCATTACCCATGCCACGATAACCCTTCCCCCAACATCGAACAACACCAATGAAGTTCCATGTTTGTTGGTACATGTCGGTTCGATTTTCATGTGGAGTTATAGTTAAGTGTCGGGTTGGTATTGAAGCATCGCATGGCGATGAATGGCTATGACGTCGTGGTCATGTCGCGGATCCTCGAGACTATGACATAACCTATATAAGACTGAGCCGAGCCTATGATTTGCGATGAGATTTATACATAATGTGTTTTCAAAACCCGAGAGAGAGTATTCGTTTTTCGATTAAATTGTCGTGTCGTTCGAATCATTTAAAACATTGGGGGAAAATAATAAGTTTAAACTTAGGTTTAGTGAATGACTTGACCTATTAATACGAGTTTCCGACCTTGTCAGGTAGCGAAAAACTTGGGGATACGCGTTAGAAGTCGCGAGAGCGTTGTACGCGGGTTACAATAGTTCAGGTAAGTACACTTGCCTTAAAAAACAATTGTACGTTAGTAAGCCAGCTAAGAAAATACCATGTGATTCATTTCATTCCATTGTGTTTGTTATTTTCTACTTGTTGGCATTCCATTCCATATTCCTTGTATGTGTGTTCTTGGCATAAGTGTGTGCTTGAAGGTACATGCGGCCTGCACTAGAAGGGATAAAACGCAGGCACTCGTGCGCACGAGTGTTTGACCACCCCTAGTGATTGTGTGATACCATGTATTGGATTGTTGTGGATATTGCTGTGGATTTCGATGTTGCGACATCGCTGTTGTGGAATTGTTGTGGAAATTTAGACCACTTATGGCCTCTCTTGACTCGTAGAACACGCATGTTTCGATTGCTATCATTTCCAGTCTATCTATTATGCATTCTTGTTTATTTAAATTCCCATATTTCAGTACCCGCATGATATTTAGACTGCCTTGTTTGTTATTTCATGAATTACTGTTATATCCTTCTGGCTTTACTTTCGATTTCTCTCAGTTGCTCACTGTCTAGTTTGTGACGGTGGGTGCGATAGGACTGAGAGCGAGAGAGGCAAGGGACCTTGCCTAGGAGATTTTTTGTGAGCAGCTGGACTTGAGGTACCGAGATGTAGGCTCATGTTTATTTCTTTTTGTATGACGTTTATATATATATGATCGTTTTGGGACTGGGAAATATGTTTTGAGGTTGATTCCATCAATCCATTTTGTTGACTTGGATATGAATATATCGGGGTTTTCCACATTTATATAGATTCCTAATTTCCTTTGATTGAGATATTTCCCAATTCTTGAGTAGTATGTAATTTGCTTCCGCTGTGTTATAATTGCAATAACTCTTTCATAAAACGTGAAATTTTGATGTTTTGAGGCTGACTAGGCTCGTCAGGTTCGCTGAGAACTGACTCGGGACCTGCACGGGTCTAGGTCGGGCGTACCCAAATGCATTGGGAATTTGAGCCGTCATACTGCCGCCTGTGTTTGCCGCCACTGCGGCCTCTGTTTGCCGTCGTTGCTGCCTCTCTCGATCTCCCACACACTCTCTTCCTCTCTCTCGCACTGCTGCTCTCACTGCCTCTTACCTCTCTCCCGCTTTTAAACATTTAAACACCCCGCCCCCCACCATCCCCAACTAACATTTAACCCCCCGTTGATGACCCTAGGTCGTCGATAGGGGGGTTGTAGGCGGGGGGTGCTTGCAGAGATTCTTTGCATGCATGCATGCTGCAACGCGTATGTAGAGAATCTCTACAACCCGCAACGAGGGGCCCATCGCTGTGTATATAGCGACGGGCCCCCCTTCGCCAATGGCCACGTGGCGCCATGTCACGAATGGCGCCTTTACAAAAGGCGCCATTCTTGTTGGTCACATGACGTGGCGCCACGTAACATGAATGTCGCCTTTTGTAAAGGTGCTATTCATGTAACACCAACTTTTCAAGTTAATTATGCATTTTCAAAAGGCAATATACTATAATTAAAGAATAAAAAAAATTACAGTAATTTATGAATTTTTAAAAAAGAAAACAGTACGGTTGTAATTTGGCCGAATTCTCCGTGCTCAAAGTGGATCGATTTAGCATCCTTCGTGTAAACACGAAACTCGATATGCATCAAAGAGACTCCTGAACGAGAGCCAATGTAAAGAAATAGAACCTTGGTTCCGAACAGGGGAACCTCTCTGAAGCAGCTGAGTCTCTTCAAGGACCATGTTAGGTTCTTTCAGAACGCCCACTTCTCGACCTTCAAGAAGAGTAAGTCTTCAACTTTTACTTCTTCAATTCCCTCCACAATTGCTTGCTTTTTTGGTGCTGTAAATGGTGCGTGCAGGAGCAGAGACGAGAAGGGGAGTGGCTTTCGCCGAGTCTGAGTCCAGGGTACTTCATTCCAGGTCTCATCGTTGGTTTCCTTTGTGGTTTTATCTTAGATTTTCGAAAACTCCCCAAAACCAGTCCCAAATCGAAAGGAAACGTAAACAACAACCACCCTTCTTTGGCCAAGCACAGAGAGAAAGTACAAAGACTTGGGTCATCTGCTGGGTCCAATGATGAACTTAAAATGGTTTGTTTTCATTTCTCCATGTCCTTTACTTGCAACTGCTTTGATTTTTTTTTCATGATAGAATGTATTTAAAGGCTGTAAAGTTGGTTTTTTCTTTTGGATGACCGTGGTTGTCCGTACCGCCTCTGTGCCTCCCCATTAAGGCCCGACTAATCCAACGGGGGCTAGGAGTACTACTAACCCACATGTCAAAGGAAAATGATGTAGTTGCCGCAAATCGAACCTATCACATTTGCCTTAGTTAGAGTACTAAAGCGCTCTTCGTAACAACTGCACCACACCCTTTGGGGGCATAAAGTTGGGTTTTTTTGGAGATGGGTTGTTTAGTGGATGCCTTAAAACTCTTATTTGATGTAATTTTTGGCATCTTTGATGAATTTTTTGGTCCACTGTGTTTGGTTAGTGTTTATTGACAAATGGGCGGGACTTAATATATGTCCATTACCATTGCATTTCTGAAGAATTAATTCAACTTCAACAGTTCATTGGTTATGCCTTGGCGGGGTTTCAAACGATGATTCACCGGTAACCACTTAAAATTATTGGTCACCCTTATGAGTTATGAAGCCTACTGAAGGATCATTTTAAAACTTTGGTAATCTCAACAATGTTAGTTAGGTTGCAAGCTTAGTAACTCTAATGACTTGTTGATTAAGTGAAGCGATGGAGGTGAGGTGGGGGCGAAACCTGGTGTTAGAATGAAAGGGCACGGGAATACGAAAAGAGTAATGGGCAAATGTATTATTTGAAATTTTCATTTCAAATTACAAATGAGAGATGATTTATTGTAAGTGTGAGTTGTCGACTTATATGATTTCTATTTTCTACCCTTTAACTGGTTTCATATGTTTTATTTTATTTATTATTATTTTTCTATTTTTTTATAGTACCACGTTAGCAATATCTACCCTTTAACATACATCACTCATATATGAACAATGAGACTCGAACCTAGACCCATGTTGTGACGTCACGGATGCCAAACCAACGAGACAATTGGTGGTTGGAAGATGGATTGCATATGTGAAACATAATATTCTCTTGGATCTCCCTTGTGTGGGGTATTGATTTGATTTGAAGTGTTGCATACTTGGATCTAGAAGTTTAGTTAGATTAACAAACTACATTGCTTGTTTGTTTCTTGAAGAATTTAAGTTATTAAATTATTAGTTTTCAAAAACAAAAGGTATTAAATTATTAATACGCATGCCATATTTTCATTGACCGGCCCTTTCCCTCATGTTTTTCCCTTCATTCTTCTTTTTGCTGATGAAATATGTGCTGATCCATGTAAAATATGATCACCTTTTTATTGATGTTTTATTTAAAAAATACTTTTAGTTGGGTAATAAATGCATGAAAATCAAGTGATCATAGAAATTTATGTTATTTTGAGCTATGATGTCTCACCAAATTGATTGGTTTAGTTGGTTACTGACAATTTATTCACCGCACCTGATGACATGTTTTGGGAAATCCAGTTGATTTAAGATTGTTTTAAACTCGTACTGAAACACTTCAAGCTTTCTTGAAGACCCAAAAAGTGGTTCACAATTGTTTTCTGCCTTTATTAACTTACAATTTTGATGGAAAATAACAGGTATGGAGTTGTAACTTTGGTGCAGTTTGGAGGAATTTTTCTTATACAATGACTAATTGTTAATTGCAGGTCTTGGTTGTTAGACAAGACCTCAAGATGGGAGTTGGGAAAATTGCATCTCAATGTGCTCGTAAATGCACTTGCCTTTTTTCTTTTTGTTTTTTTTGGTCAAGTGCCTTTTTCTTTTAAAATTCATGATAATTGTTTTTTATTTAATCCAAATGAAGGATCTGTCTTCTTCTCTCTGATCATCTTGTTTATCCATTTTGTTACTCTTCTAAATTGGCAGATGCTGCCACTGGTATATATGCAGAACTGATACTAAGGTACTTTTTCTCTGGCAATCTTTTTTCTCTAGTCTTCTTTATTTGTACTTGGCTAATAAGAGAAATGAGCTGGTGACTTTGTTATGAGTTTCTTGCATTTTTTTTCCATCAATGGTTGTTCCTGCAACTATTTTAATTTGCAAAACCATAGAAGATAAATTGAAGACAAATTTGAACATGGAGCCAACCAATTGGTAGCTACATTGTTTTGGCATGTGCACACCTCTACATAGGTGAGGGCTCTAGACTTCTAGTCTTCCTGTTTGGGAGTTTGGTTTATTTGTTGGGAATGGGGATAAAATAAATTTGAAACTTGAATGGTTTTAAGTTTGATATGTTTTATCAGTTATTGAGTTTTTTACTGATGGTCTAGTGTGTTTATTACTAATTCTTAACTCGACATTTTAAAAATGTAATTTATTTAGGAAGTTTGAAGAAGTTAGGGCAATTTTCTTGCCATTTTTGAGATTGAGAATTCCTCTCTACACCAAAACTATGTTACCTGGACCCTTCACTCTAACCCAAAGTACCCGTGTCGGACACTTGAAACGAGTCGGACACTTAAAAAAGACATGGATACTCCATTTGAAGAGCTCTTTGTATAAAAAATTTAAAATGTAAGAGAATAAAGAAAAAAACTTAACAAGAACTTTCTAGTGTAGAGTAAAAAATGAAAAATGAGAAAAAATATAGGTGTATAAGCTATTACATATATGTAATATATGTTATTACATATATATAAGCATATGTCACGCAAGTTTTAGACACTTTTTGCCGAGTCTCCGTGTCCTTAAATTAGAGAATAGGTGGGTCCGATCTTTAGACTCATACCCATACCCGACACCCGCACCCCGTACCCGACACCCGCACCCGAGTCCAGGTAACATAGCACCAAAAATTGCTACTACGTATGCCTATCATGTCATACTGTATGTTCTGTCTTCTTCCTTTCCTATTTAGAAATATTAATTTCTATTTCTCCAAGCTCTGTTAGTTTTCTTTATGTTCTTTATTCTTGCATGATTTGAATATAATCAATTTGCAGAGCTTATTTATGCATAATAATTTTTTTAGTTCTTTGGGCATTTTGGACGAAAATGTATCAAAAACTTCATAAAGCATCGGAAACATGATTATTGTTTGTTGATAATAAATTGACTAATGTGGCTTGTTATTACAAAGAAGGTATAAGTTTATAACTTCCCTTTCTAGTCTTCCTTTCCTTCCTATATGCTTACGATGCAAGTTCTTAAATGTAGACCTACGAGTTCTATAGAATCTGAAAATTGAAATATGCGTTGATGCAGTCAGAGGTCTCTTTTGAGACAATGGGAAAGCTCTGGTCAACCAAAAATAGCTCTATCATGCAAGAATCAGCAAGAAATGTAAGCAAGTGATCTAATTATTAATAGCATTTTGCCCGAAATAATTGTTTGAAAACCATGTCTCTAATGTTTGGGACGATTTTATTTTCCTACCAACCATTGCCTTAGTGCAGAGGTTGGACCTACTAGCTGTTCACATGTGTCTCTTTGTGGTCACAAAATTGAATCTTCTAACTTCATGAGGCATATCTCTTGTGGGGGTATGTCTCCTGCTGAATAGTTGATGGTGATCTTGGACACCACATTATTAATTTATTGATTTTTATTGTTTTTCTAATTGTTGTTGCCTTTTTTCATTTTAATCAGGGATAAACTTAAGGAAGCTGCAGATAGCATTGGCCTTCCAACTTTTGTTGTTGCTGACGCGGGGCGAACGCAGGTACCTTTTCCATTTCTGTACTGAACAATGGAATTTTTGAAGCGATTTGGTACCTGTAGAAAGGGCATCGTACACTTGTTCGAGTAGGCAAAGCATGGCCATTTTATTTACAAGTTTTGAAACGCAAAAGTTGAAGGGTTTATTACAGATGAGTGTGTTGTTGAGCTCAATGCTTCCTTTATCTGCATGTTAGTAGATGAATATAAATTTATTGATGAATTTTCAGTATTTTGCTACACAGTTTAGGAGTTCATTATGCAAAGTTGCTGCATTTTCTCTGTGACTTCTAAGTTTGTTGTAACAGTCCTTTCGACATGACTGCAAATCCTCAGCATGTTGATATATTTTCTTTGTGATGTACACATCTCTGCTATCTGCACTGATATTGCTCGGATAATTGTTGCACCAAAAGCTTGAGTTCAATCTTCTGCAGAAAAACCTTTATCTCGTGAATTTGACAGAACAGGGAAGTTTGTGAATGCACTGAAATTTCTAGCGAAAAACCTGTCTTGTGAGCTTTTCACAAAAAATGGAAAGTTTGTGATGCTGTAGAACAATGTTTTTATGGGATTGCCTAGGCAAGTACT
Source organism: Stephania japonica (assembly GCA_039657345.1). Taxonomy (NCBI): domain Eukaryota; kingdom Viridiplantae; phylum Streptophyta; class Magnoliopsida; order Ranunculales; family Menispermaceae; genus Stephania; species Stephania japonica. Next base: position 44,990,970 of record CM077559.1, read on the forward strand.
AGATTGTCGCGAAGGACTCACCTCCAACCACCTAGCTCATACTCTGGGAAGGCCATTGGGCTTCTATGTTATTTAAAATCTCAAGTATCTCTATATTTGGTAAACTTGTTTGAAAGAGATGGTCTACATTTTTTGTTCTTCTATACATGGACAAATCATAACTTGAAATACTTGTTTAAGGTTCATAGAATCAATATTATTATGTATTAACTTTTTATAACTTTGCTATATATAATATGATAATTAACTTTTATCATCATCTCAATAAACAATAAAGATTACTTGTATCATATTATATCATCTGGGGCCTATCAAGGCAATTTTGAGGCATCTCCTTGCGCGACAAGGAACTTGCCTATGGACCCCTTTACATTTTAACTATGCTGCTGTATACTTCAGTTTGATAAAAAAAGAGAATAATTGCAATTTAAAAATGTGCAGCTTCGTCATGGTTTTTGGTGGAGGCTATTCCCTGTGATAATTATTTTTAACTCAGTATGGGCATTTCTTTTTGAATCTAAAATAGTTTTACGAGCATAATTACTAAATTACTGAACAAATTGCTAATCATCTTGTCACAATCCTGACGTCAAGGCTGTTTATTTTTCCCTTCTATATTTGACACACAGAATTAAGTATTTCTGAGAAATTTTATTTGGATTTTTGAAATCTAAAGAATTGTAATGTCCAGATAATGCAGTTTATTTCATAAATCTCTAGATTTTTTCTGTGGCTATTGCTTTTGCACAGCCTTTATGTAGTCAATTTAAGGTCATAAATTAGACACATTAGTGTCCCAAAAACGAGATTAATATAATTGTGAGACTTTGATTGAATAGGTTAAGTGGGAACTCATATTTTGATGTCATATAGGCTATTGCATACTATATCTTCTATAATATTCAGAATATTGTTCCCTAATATTAGGTACTGTATTTATTAAGAAAGGTGCTATTTAAGCTGTGTAAAATTGATGCTTAGTTACTGTTCTTTTTTTTTGGGGTGAAATTTATTGTTGCTTTGTTGCTTTTTTACTTGTATGTATGAGCAAGAGCAACTGCTTTATTTGATTATTGAATTTCGATTGATGGTTCATAATTTAAAAAACATTTCCATGCAGGTTTCGGCTGGTTCAAGGACAGTTCTTGCCATTGGTCCTGGTATGATTCTTGAATTGTTTATGATTAGCTCAAGGAAGATGATATTCGATAATTCTATTTACTAACCCTAGTTTCTTTCTCTTCTAACTTTACCTATAGCCATAATTATCTGATGGCAAGCTGTATATGCAATTTCTAGAAAATATTTATTTTGTCAAAGTTCTTGCCCAACTTTCGTAGGAACGTGGCAAGTTTGGCTAGCTCTTAAAACAAGGTGTGCAATGGTAGTGTGATGGTTTCTTCTAGGAACTCACGTCGGAATTGGTGGAATGTTCCGAGGATAGTTTTTTCTAGCCTCCATTATAAATTTGATTACAAAGAAAACTTATTATAGAAAGAACATAGCTTGGAATTATAAAGAAGAGGATCGTGTTTGCTGTCCTTTTTTTTTTGTTTCTGAAGTACTAATTGCATAGACTAAAGCTATGCAGAAAATGTCCAGCTTTTTGAATTTTACGTTAGGATGTACATATTGAAGTGTTATCAAGAGACCCCAGCAATTTTGTAGCAAATGTATGTACCGAAAAAAAAGTATCACTGGTTCATAACCAAGTATAAAAATAAAACTACCAAGTTCAAGCCTCAAATTGAAGTAGAAATCACAATCATCAACATCTCGGAGGTTGAGGGAGTCGTTGCCGAATCCTACTCTTTGGAAGTGGTGGATGGGTGAGGGCTGGAGGTGGTGAAACGTAAATGGGTTTTGAGAGTTAGTATTTAAATACAACAACAACAACAACAACAACAACAACAACAACAACAACATATCCTCAGTCCCAAATTAATTGGGGTCGGCTATATAGATCAAACTCTTCCATTGTGCTCGGTTTAATGCAATTGATGGTGAGCTTAGAGTTAGCATTTAAATAAGAAAATGAATTGTATGTGTGAAAAACACCAACTTCTGCCTAATTAATGGACTTTGATAGGTGTGAAAAACTGTCTAAGACATCGCCTAGTTGGGACCTAAACGATGCCTTAACGGTACTGTTGGGGTGCAAAGCTTCATTGGACATCTCTTCCCTTCTACCTTCATTGTATATGCAATACACCGTCTTGGAAAAATAGGGAATCGTAAAATATCGAACCCAGGACCTAGCTGCCTATTTATGGACCAGTTCTAAAGCATATCCACATTCACTCTCGTTTGAGTTAACTAAACAAGAGACATCTTGATCAGTTTAAGCATAGGTTAGTGTAGGTATTTCTTTCTGAACCACATTAAGGAGATAAGGCTGTCTTAAGTTGTTTCTTGCACATTTGAATGTGAACATTGAAGCTGGTGCGAGGTATGGATTATAAATCCCGAGCATCTGTATGGCCATACAAATTCTTAGTCATAGGTCACCCCATGGATGTGTCTAGCTGCTCTCACAGTTGATAATGTGGCTTGTTTTTTCTGCAAAACACTGACCAAATAGTATTAACGAGTTCAACGTGGTTGTCTAAAACTAGGCTGTGTTACAAACCTACAAGGCTATACAAGGTACATTGATTAAAAAGGTTGAGAGACCTCTGTTCCAAATATTTGAAATAATGAAATATTTGATGCCAGAATGTAACTTTTCTTTTATCGATTTTTATGATTTGGAAACTTTTATTTGCAGTGAAATGCAGAATAGTAACCTTACGAAATTTGTCCATATTCGTCCTTTCCCATTCTTAACCAGCAAGTCTACTAACCATGGAGGCTGATATATAAATTCATGTAGATGCATTCCTGTTATACAGACAGTTGAAGAAGCTTGACTTGCGATTTTTTAGGTACTCTTGACTGCCATTGTGTTTCTTACTATGGAATCTAAACCATGGTGGTTTTGTTTTTCGTTTTTCTTCGACAGGAGGGAAGGCCTCTGTGGATTCTGTAACTGGAAGACTACGCTTGCTGTGACAGTATTAACTACAGCAATGCGGCTTATTTGACTATATCATTGATGGGTGCTACCCTTCTTGCAGTGAGATTCAATTTAAGTTGTTAATCTGTGCTGTCAATGCATTGGACGACTTCTGACCCCGACCTCACCATCGTAGGCGTGTGCTGCAAGTGTTGTTCAGTCGCAGGTGCAAATCATGCTTGTGTTCTTGATATGCACATTGCGGCATTGACATTGTCATGGAATTGTCATGAAAGATGACGCCAAGCACATTGGACATATGCTTGAAAGTTTAGAATATATTGTTACAATTTCAAACTTTTGATGAAAGAAACATGCACCTGAATTTCTCTTTAGGTGCCTTTGATGTATTTTGGTTTGGTGTTGATGTTATACTCATGATTTGCTGATTGCTTGTGGTTGCTCACTGTGTTCAAATCACGTTGTTGCTCGTGCCTATAAATCACAAGAGAGCATCAAAACGGTGGACCACCTTTTGCTGATCTTTTCCCTGCTCATGCATACTCCAAATTTGAATTTCAATTGTTAAATGTGCTCCTTTCGATCCTCCTTGTTTCTCGATTTCTCACCTATGTGGAGCACTTGCACTAGGTTAGAAGTGCCCTTGGAGTGTTTAGTTCTGTCAAGATCTAGTCTCGTCGAGGTCCCATGAGTAATGAAGTACCTCGAAAGTTTTTACCATTTCTCACGTGATCGGGTAAGTTTCTTGAACTAAAAGTTACTAGGTTTTTGTTCCTCATATATTTGTGCATGACTTGGTTATGTTTTTGTGCATTTTGGTCGATCATATTGGATTATATGGTAATCCTAAATTTTGAGTTGGAGATCCATTAGAACAGGACAGCCTCACAAGGCCAAGACCTTTAGAGAGGTCTCGATCGACTCCCATTAAAACTTTAATTGATTAAAATATATTAACCTTTTACAACTGTTATTATATTTTAACTTTTTTGAATTTGTTATTATATCATCACATTTCTAGATTGATAAATTTGTATCCTTTGTCACATTTTAACTTCAATGAGACGACACATAAATAATCTTTAAAAAAGCTATCTCGTCACTTATAATCACTAAAATAATTGTTAAATTTATCGTTTAAAGATCATTACTTGAGTGCAATCTTATCAAATTTAGGTTAAAATGTGAGTTGGAATATAAATTTATCAATTTAGAAAGGTGAGGATATAATAATAAATTTAAAAAAATTAAAAAATAATAAAAAAGATGTAAAAGATTAGAATATTTTACGAAATTTGGCCTTAATTGAAATGTCCATATATGTCATAACAAATGCATGATGCATTGATGCTTACCTTTTAAGCTACATCGGGCGGGGGCTAAGGTTCTTAGTCCTCTTTCTTCTATCTGATGATCAGCAATCCGAGTGTCCCCCAATTCCATTTTTAGCAATCCAATCGCTCCACCAATGAAGGGAGAAGAAGACATTCCCAGAACGCCTGATCAATCAGAAACCCTAGACGAAGAAGACAATCTGGTCCTAGATCTCACGGGGTTCCAGCTCCACGACCTCGACGGAGTCGACATTCCCCCCACTTTGATCGAGCTGGACTTGACCACGAACCGTCTCTCGGCGTTGGATTCTCGGATCTCAGCCCTCTCTCGCCTCAGAAAGCTCTCCCTCCGTCAAAACCTCTTCGATGATTCCGGGATCGACCCCATCTCGAGCTTCGATGCCATTTCGGGCCTCCAAGTACCATTCCTCCAAACCCTAATTGATTCATCTCTCTATTTCATTCGTATTTCGATTTAAAATGACTATCACTATGGAATTGCTAGCTATGATGGATGACTGCAATTTTTGAATAAGTATTTCATTTGGGAACCTATTTATTTCTTTTAAAGGGAAATAAACCCTATGACTACTACTAAACTAAGTTAGAAACCTTATGATGCAATTGAATTTTTTGTTGGCAGGAACTAGTGATAAGGGATAATAAACTGACAAAAATACCTGATGTCAGTATTTTCAAGAGCCTTTTGGTGTTCGATGTATCCTTCAATGAGATATTTTCATTAAATGGACTGTCAAAGGTCTCTGCCACTCTCAAAGAGCTCTATGTTTCAAAGAATGAAGTGCCCAAGATTGAGGAGATAGATCACTTAATTAATCTGCAAATTCTTGAACTTGGGTCGAATAGATTAAAGGTGAGTATGAATTTCACAAAAAACTGAAGCAAAGCGAGATCTTAAATCAGATTTTTGCAAATTGGTTTTGGTAATATGATCACTTTTTGTGGTTGTGCTTTGTTTGCTTCAACAAAAGAAATGAAAAGTTTGTATTTTGCACAACTTTCAACTTATTTTGCGATTTAGCCGACTGTTTTTGCTGACTCAATCCTACAACTTCAGTGGTTGGACATATTTCTCAATTTCAGGTTATGGAGAATTTGCACAATTTGACAAATTTGCAAGAGCTTTGGCTGGGAAGGAATCGCATCCGAGCAGTAAATCTTTGTGAGCTGAAATGCATCAAGAAGATTAGCTTACAAAGCAACCGTTTGACGTCCATGATAGGGTTTCAAGTATGCTACTCTTGAGTGTCTTGCTTCAGTGACTATATAGAACAAAACATAATGGATTGATATGTTGTATTACTAATGTTAATTACATTTAAGCTATTTTTTTTTTTTTCAAAGGATTGCATTGCTTTGGAAGAAATATATCTGAGCCATAACGGTATTTCAAAGATGGAGGGATTATCCACCTTGTTGAATCTCCGAGTCCTAGATGTTTCCTCTAATAAACTAACAGCCGTGGATGATATTGAAACTCTGACAAAGTGAGTTGATGATTTCTATTTATACCGTCTTCCATTTATCCTTCCATTGTTATTGATGTTTGTTGATGTCGATTCAGATTGGAAGACCTGTGGCTTAATGACAACCAAATAGCTTCACTAGACGGTCTTGATATGGCACTTGCTGGTTCTAGAAATCATCTCACTACTATCTACCTTGAGCGCAACCCATGCGTAACTACATCTAGACCCTTATTACTCTTATGTTCTTGTTTATGCTCCGCAAAATGCTAGTGAGTCTCTTTAAAGTGGTACTGATATGTTCTGTTTTCACAGGCTAATACTTCCAATTACTCAATTATGCTGCGGCAGTTCTTTCCGAATCTTGAGCAGATTGACTCTAATATTTTCTGTTGACAATTTTGGTTGTTTTGTGCTTCCTGTTCAAGCTGTACATTGCTTTGGTAGAAGTTGCTGATTCTAATGCCAAGTTTTTAAATTGCATTGATGTTCTCCTGATATGCTCTTATTTTCTGCTGCACATTTTCTGTACAACTCGTGAAAACAATAGATTGAAATTTTTTTTTCCTATTTTTTGTCCGCGTGTTTGCGGCGAAGCAGGGCTAGGATGTGGGCATTTTCTGCTTCACTGATTCATCGAGCCTTGACCATTTGACAGCTACGGCTTTCTGAAGTGTTGAAGCATATGTCATGTTATTGTTAGGGTATCTAATCACCCGTCTTTTCTTTAGATTATTGTCGAAAGAGCTTTGCCTGGACTTATTGTTTTATTCTTCAACACCATTCGTTGAAGAATACTTATTTATGTTTTACATTTTAAAATTTTAGGCATGGTCAGATTTGAGCGTGTTGGATTACGATATACAGTATTCCGTTGCCTTTTGTAATTGGCGGCGGAGTTGAGCTAGCAACAACCCTGGTATTTTGGCTTCAGTTGCCTGGCCAGTTCTCATTGTTGCCATTCTTGCCATAGTAGCTGTAAAATATGTACAGGTAGAGCTCAACCTGCTTTGTTCATTTTCTTGATCAATACATTGAATAGATACCAACAACCGGATGTTCATTCTGTGGTCTCAAAAAGGTCACCCTAGCATCTTCCTGTCCAAGTCAGATAGTGGTTATGTACAGCCTAGGACCCTAGGCTGCAAGATTCTCTTATGGAAGACGAGAACAAGTTCAACTGTCCATATTTGATGAAACTAGTTATGCCTTAGTCCCAAATTGATTGGAGTTGGCTACATAGATTAAACTCTTTCATTTTGCTCGATTTAATGTAATTGATGGTGAACTTTTCAAATAATTCAAATCTCTCCTAATTAATGCATCTTAAGTTAACTTCGGTCTACTCCTACCTCGTCAAATTTTTTTAGTTTCTATTGAGTCAAGTTTTCTAGTGGATGTATTTGTAGTTCGTTTTTGTAGGTGATCAAACCACCGCAACCTCCTTTCTACAATTTTTGTGTCAATCGGTGTTACTTCTACTTGTCTTTGAATTTCTTTATTTCTATCTTATTCTATTTTTACAAGCTTTACTGTACATTCACCTAAGCATCATCATTTCTGCTACATTCATTTTATGTAATTTTTTTAAAGAGAAATTGAAATTTCATTAATCATTTATGGTTCAATACAAGATCAGACATAGAATCAAGTATATTTGTTCAAATAGTTTGATAAACAATGATTGCTCTCTACAATGTTGAAACTCATTACAATACACAAATACCACAAGAACCACATAACGAATAGCAAAACTTTCTAACAAGGAGAAGAAAACTTAACATTTCTTATCAAAGAAAAGACAAATCAAAGACTTTCAACTAGAGAAGAAAAATTAACTATAAAATGAAAAATTAAAGACAAGATCAATCCAGCACGTCAGACAAATCTACACAACATAATTGATGAAAATGCACTGCAAAAAGAATAGACTAATCTCAACAAATCTAACTAGATCTGCAGTTTATTGTATGAACAACGTGCAAATGGATTTGATTCGATGGTAATTCAAGAACAAAAAATATAAAAGAGAATCAAGAAATTTTTTTTAAGGTTTGGGAGAAAAAAAAGAATCACGACAGTCGTCCCTCTTTTTGTAGTTGCCGTTGCTTATTTATGAGGCTAATTAATATCAATTAAAAGTTTTCGTATTAATTCGAATAAAATAGAATTCTTAAGAAAATACGTAGAACAATTTTAGAAGCTCACATAACATTTCCAAATAATAATTACGGTACTTTCCTTTTTGTGTAAAAGCATGTAACTCGTAAACTTTCTTTTTTGGTGTAAGGTGTAACTCATAAACTTTCCTTTTTGGTTTATAAGCGTACCCTTTTTTTTTGAGCCACGTTATGTGCACCCCAGTGTCCTCTCAGGGTACTCCAAAATGCATGTAAATTGATACACTATTGAGGTGCCCTCATAAACAATTGAGGTGCACATAGCGGTGCTCTTTTTTTTTGTCAAAGTTTGTTACATTAATGTTCCTCATACCCAAAGGTTACAACAACCATTACATCTTAAGCTTGAAACAACATCCACATTAAGAGGGCAACAACTCCACGAGAGGAGACAACAACCTCCCTAAGGAGGGCAAGAACCCCATGTAGGGGGCAACATACAAGTTAACGAAGGGCACAAAAAAGCATAGAACTCTAGACCAAAGTAAAGAAAGCGACAACAAAACTGCTAACGCTCGTGGGACTTCACACCATTATGAGGACGCTGCTCATTCTCCAGAGATCAGTTGTCGTCGTCATTCTTATTAACGATCTACAATCAAGGAGTGACAAAGGTAACCAAGATCCTTACAAAAAGTTCAACAAATAATGATCTTTGGGCCCATGCATTTCTATATGGTGTCAGAGCAGAACAATCTTGGATTTGTATTTGATGACCTGGTTGGGCTAGCGGTAGAGTCTAGACCCGTTTGTAAACCTAGAAGCCCATAAGAGTAGGCCTAGGTATGTTTGTTCGGACCTCTAAATTAAAGTAGGTATGTATTTGGCAAGTGACAACTAATCCAGGCCTAGTTGCATTTGAGGGGGAGTGTTGGAGTATATAATCCCATATCAAAAATATAATAAGAGTTGGTGTGGTATATAAGTGGTGTAGATTGGATCTTAGCACAAGCCAATTGGTTTTGTGCAAGATAGACTCCAACCCTATTTATATACCCACATGTGCGCGCGTGTCCAGCCCAACACTCTTCGGGCCCATGGATTTTGTATGGTATCAGAGCTTAGGTGAGTTAGTGGGCTTACCATGCCCTCATACATCTTGGTGTGTATCTATGTTTTTTTTTTGTGCGTTGTAATATATATCCCTCCGTAACATGTTAAATTTGTTTCTCAATAAGCGGTCGCTTGAGATTCTTACCAAGCACAAAACCACTCAACTTTTCTACCAAGCACAAAGTCGTTTGAGATATCAACACAAATTGCTACTCAACACTTCTACAAAGTGCAAAGTCGCTCAAGATCTTCACCATTCATCAAGGGCTAATCACAGAAAGGCATCGATAATATATTGAGGCTTCATTACTTTTGGTTGCAATTTTATACCACGGTGAGCAAAAAAAAAAGCAACCAACCAGTTCATGTTTAAGCACAAAAGCAGAATATCATTCTATGGCCTATACTACAACTGAACGTATGCCCTTGGATTACTTGTTACCAAACATGTGTCCACTGCTGCTCAAGTTGCAGATATATTTACTAAATCTGTGCCCAAGGCTGCTCTTTCATCTTTTTTTACTAAACTATGACTCAAATTCCGACTTAATTTGTGGGAGAATATTAACAATCTACAATCAAGGAGTAATAAATAAGGAAACTCGGCTAATTAACGATCAATTAGTCATTGAATAAATTCCAAGAATATAGTTTTATGTATCTTTTCTTTATTTAGTTTTTGTTTCCTAAAAGTTGTGTAACGACTAGATAACGGTCGTATAACGGCTAGATGCATAATGAGTAGCCTATATAATGTCTAGTTTAAGTTTTGAAAAGTATCAAAAAAGAAATATCAATACAACTCATTCTTCTTTGCTACATCTTTTTTTTTCTTAATTCTCACCGCTTGAAAAGAAGGCCGACATGATGATGCACTTCCCGCTTTATTTGCTTTAGAGCCCCGTCAAAAAAGGGGTCTTCAACAATGGTCACATAGAAAACCCACCGGCATCGCGACTGCTGGTCGAGAGCCAGTCAAAAGAAAAGGGAGAGAAAGGAAAGGGGGGACGATGGCTACGGGAGAAGGAGAGCCGTTGAGGTGATTTGAGGGGGAGAGGGGTTGTGGAAGTGGAAAGGTCACGGAGGGGTGGAGAAGGGGGAAAAGAAGTATGATGGGGTGAGAAGAAAGGGGGAGGAGCAGGAGTATAAGGGAAAGAAAATAGACTGGGGGGAAGTCATGGGCGGAGTGTAACGGTCCGAAGGTAATTTGTCGTTATTAATGACTTGGTTGCAGACGTGGCGGATAGCTCAGATGCTTGTGGAACTCGCAGATAGGTCAGGGCGCGTTTGGAGCTAGGTAAATAGTAAAATTGTGTGTTGTTGTGCTTTAATTTGTGATGTTTATTAGTAATTAGGTTATTGACATCACGATGTATGTTAGTTATTGTGTTATTGACGTGCGAGATAGTGTGACGAGTATTCATTCCAAATAGTGGGCAGACGCGGGAACCAGGTAGCGAATGACAGTACATTAGGTCGGGGGACTAAATACACACAATAAATGATAAAATTCATTAAATAATTAATATAAAATGATGTTGAGGCGGTTGGTACTGTCTTTGTCCGCGAACGACATGGGTTGCAGCGCAGGGCCGCATATCGAAACACCTGGAGTCCAATAATTGGAGCTATGAAGGATAAGGTCAAAGGACCATGTGTGGTCAAGTGTGTCCACATTATGTTGACTTGTTGACTCCATCTCCACCATCCAATGAGGCCTTGTGATGTGTTTGTGTGTGTTTTTGATGAAGTTTTTTATATAAAAACCTCAAAATCTCACTGCTCACAAACTTTTCTCTCTCCTCTCTTTGTGTTGGATGAAATTGAGAGAAGTGTGAGGGTTTTGTGAACTTTGAGTGATCATTTGGAGCTCAAGAGGTCAAGAAAAATCGAAACCAAAGTTAGATCTTTGATCCCCATCTCCTTCTCTACGTTTTATATTAGTTTTCGTGGGTTTTAATGGTGGTTTCGGATATGGGTTTGAGCACACCAGCATGATAAGGTGTTGCTATGGTTTTTAAGGTTGTTTTGAAGTCATAAATGATGGATTTGGTGATGGTGTGGTTGTTGTTTTGGTATTCAAATGATTTTTTGGGTTTTTGTCGAGAAAACACAGGGCTTGTGCTTCGGACGTGTTTGGTCGAGGAGTTTTGGTTACTTGAGGTTGGCTAAGTGTTTGATGAGTTGTTGGAACAAGCACGTCCCCCGACGACGAGCTGAGGGGGTTTGAAAACTCCAAAAAACCCACTGGCGAAGACGCCGCCAGGGGCGTCGTAACGCTCACGGTGCCACCCACGACGTCCAAGCTAGTAGCTAATTTTCCACGCTTTGGAGGCGCCGTGGAGGGGATGAACATGACTATGCCTGCCACGGCGTCCAGGACGTCGTGAGACACTTCGTGGAGGCCATGTACACGACGGCATCTTCGACGTCTCAGACAGTTTCGCGACGAAAATTTTTAAAATAAATTTACCAATTAGGGTGTGACTTAGGGACTTATATAGTCTATTTGGGGTGTTCAAAGGGTAGTTTCATCGATGATTTGGGTATTGAATAATAAATTTTGAGGTTTGGGAATTTATTTGATTTATCGGGAATTGATGAGTTTAGGTTGAATTGCGGATATTAAACACGCGGTTGAGGCGTGCATTTGGACTAGTGGCGAAAGTGGAGTGCGTTTGAAGTGTGTAGTATCCTAACTGAAATTACTTGAGTATTTACTTCTTTTGTCATTTGAATTCAACTTCTTTTATTTCAATATTCTACTCCTAGTTGTGGTTTAATGAACGGACGTTGAGCTGGGTTCCCTCCGTGCTATTCCAATGTGTATGCCCACTAGAACATAGCACGTGCTACCAGATCGGTCTCGGTGAATAGCTCAACTCGAGTATCACGTCGTGACATGTGTCGGTGCGTCGTAGATGTAACACCGGCCACCGAGCGGATCCAGATACTGGCCCTGATTGAGTTAGACTCGCCGACAATACTCTGCGGAAGAGTCCAAATTATGGTGCTAGTTTGGCCCTGGGCTCTAGGAACACACTTTGAGCTTTCATTATTATTTATTCATGCGATGAGCACAATTGCCTGTATTTATTTCTACATGTTTATTTAATAGCTTTATTTAAATTTCACTATTTACTTTTAGTATTGCTCACTTAATTTTCTTGGGAATACTCACTTTGAACTCATCATCTGCCTTTTGTGATGACTTGAGTGCAGATCCTAATATGAGTTGGGGCAAGGGCAAGTTGCCAGAGTACAGTTAATTCAGAGATACATAGCCTGACTTATACGTTTGTATTATACATATTTTGTTTTCATTTTGGAATTTGGGATGAGAGATACTTTAATACCTTGTATATTTTGATATTTTGTGACATTTGAGGTAATTTTGGTTATCTTATGGGTTTTCCACACTAGGTTTATGGTTTATATCACACATTTAAATTATTATCATCTGAGTTAATGTGTTAGTAAGACTTCCGTTGTAGTAATTTGAGGATATTATGATGACTTGGCACATGATTAGAGTTCATTACAACTAAATCAGTAAATTGATAATTAATAAGGTTTAAAAGGATAAAATGGAGGATATAATCAAATGTGGTGCACAACTGTCGTTGGTAAGACAGATTGTAGGTCCGCATTGGCCCCCGTGGCGGTCTGTTTGGAAAATGGGTCGTTAGGATGGACATAAACACCATGGATGGATGGAAAGAAGAGGAAGAAAGGGAAGGGTGGCTAGTAAAGGTAACTCAAATATCTAGTAAGTTTTTTATAGGTGCGGCTTCTATACAATTGGTAATGGTAAGATTTGCACAATTACCAATCACAACTCTCTGTGTCATTTAATGGATGACGTGAAAATGGCTAGTAAAGGTAACTTAAATATCTACTAAAGTCTTCTCTCTTTTCTTTTTAGGGATGACGTGAAAATGGCTAACTTTAGAGTGTGCGCATATAGTTCCAAGTGCATAACACATGGGGTGTGTATCCCAAGGCTCGCATGGACGGCTCCTAGAGACATAAGCCCGCACGCCACTTCTCCCATAGAGAAGACGTTGCTTAAGAGTGGGGGTAAATCTGTAATAAAAAAAGTTAGTAATTACACCCTCCTTCATTCTCTCTATCAAACGACATGTGGCACGTGATTGGTAATTGTGCAAATCTTACAATTAGAAATTGTATAGAAGTCGCTTCCATTTTTTTATATAAGCTCGCCCAATTGAACAAAAAGCTTTAGAAAAAACGTAACTTTAGGAAACTAACCAGTGGAATGTTGTTCATGGCAAATTACGCACCTGAGCTTCCACATGATGGTTTGCATTTCAATAAGCTTAGTTCAATGGTTTGTTATGCAGCCTTTAGATTGGTCTGTCGCTCGTGGAGATTGTTTTCGCTGCGATATTACTCGTATCTTATGCCTCCTTACCTACCATGGCTCATGTTTCCTCCTTGTGCGAATCCAGATCCACCATCACTACAAAAAAACCAAAATAGTGACCACATTTAGTGACGGGTAGAATCTAACGATGGATTAGCGACAGGGGAAAATTTGACCTATTTGACCATTTAGCGATGAAGTAGAGAGGGGAATAGCGATAGGATGATTAGCGACGAACTCAACCCCCTCGCTATTTATCAGGCGAGAATTTTATCACCTGGTTGTTGCCCACATGGCACTAAATTTAGCGACTGGCCCATCGCTAAATTATGATAAAAGCCCTATGTAACACATCTCCCCGTTACTCCCCTATTTACCAACCAAAACAAAACACATTAAAAACCCTCAAATCTATCTTCCTACTTCTTCTTCCTCCTCCTGAAACCCTAGCCACCACCACCACCTCAATCCACCTCCATCCTTCGGCCATTGTCTAAAGCCCAAACCACTTTCCTTCCCCAAATCAAAACTAAACCTTCATTTCTCGATTGACCTGTCATGGCCCAAATTTCTAAATTTTAGATTTGGACCGTAATCGAGGTCACCGACCCATGACGTGGCCCGAGAGTGGGTACACAACCCTAACACTCGGCTCGGGGATAGAGTAATATATTATTTTTGGTGTGGTGAATGCTTAGTGTATTGTATGTGTGTATCTTATACCCGAAATTATTAAGTTCGATAGTGTCGATAATTAGGCAAGCGCGGGGAATCGCCTCAAGTTGCATGCGGGCACGGGATCGGGTAGATAGTTACAGGTGAGGCATTTACTTAATTGAATGCATCTATGCGACCAATTTATTTGTTTGTCTAATTCTATGGTGGTTAAGTGAGTTAATTGAAAATGCCTATAGTTGTAGCTACATGTAAGAAAAAAAATGAATACCCATAGACAAACCTCGAGATTTGTGCAACCACTCTTCACCATACAACCTTGTGTACACATGTGTGTTAGTGAGCTAGAAATTAGTAGAGAGTAGGACCAGGTTTGAGCCATTTGATTACATGGGAATGAGGGTTAGCAAAAATTGATGAACTAAAGGGGAATAAAAACGAAAATCTCATTATTTGATTTCATTTGCATGTCTTTGAGAAACAAAAATCAGAGTTGAATCTCTAAAATGGGGTGTTAGAAAGGTGAAATTCTTCAACAAAATTGAGGAAGCAAATGCACACAATCAAGCTTCAACATTAGGTAACCCAACCTTCATTTTCTTCGTTGTAGTTCATGAATATGAGTATGGAATCATAGGGTTTCTAAATTCTAAGTATTTGGGAAAGTTTATTTATTGATTTTAGATCAATTAGACACACAACAGGAGTTCCTTAAATCGAATTTCAAATTTATCAAAGTTTTGGCAAAAATTTGGGTTTTTGAAATGCAACTGAAATTCTGATTTTCGACATGTAAAATGGTTCTGGTTATGAAAACTAAACACATATTTGGAATTCTCATTTTGAACTAATAATCCAGTTACTAACAAGTTCCCAATTTGGTTTTGAAATCATTAAGACATGGGTTTTGAAAATTTTTAAGTGTTCTTGGACTTTTTGATCAACATGCATGTTTTTGATGTCAAATCTATGTAACTTTTTGTTTAAATCAACTCAAATAAGTTGCATGTAAGATGATTTATGACCATTGAACGTGTTTTGGAGTTATGGTATGTTTTTGGATCATTTGGGGTGAGTTTTGGGTGTTTTGAATGTGCAGAACTATGTTTCTGCAGTTCTGCTCAAGCATGGAGCGCGCTCCATCAAATGAGGGAGCACACTCCATTTCCTGAATAACCTTTATTTTAGTAGTTTTAGTAAAATGACCATATCTCTCTCATTTTAAGTCGAATTTCGGCGTTCTATCTATCGTTGGAAAGCTAAGAGAGAGCACAACAATTTAAATACGTGGGAATGTTATATGTAAGTTTTGAGAATGTTTTAGAAATCTCAATTTAATATACATCTAAACAACATGGAAATATACTAAACAACCTAAATTGACTTCAGGAATTTTGATAATTAACGTCGGGGTGTGGGATGCAAGTTTGGGGTATCAGAGGCCAGAGAAATTAGAAATTTTGCATTCTTGGTGAGTAAATCTGTTGTCCGGAACAATAAATAATGATACTAATATATATGAATAACAAGTTTTACAAATAATTAATAACAGAATCAATCAACAAAATAAATTTCTAACCGGAGGCTTGCACAAAAGCAATGTCCTAAGACATAAATTTCCTTGAATTCGGTGATTCAATTTTCTTCAAAGATCTGCCCCCAGGATACAACCGGATACCCTTTCGAACCAAAAATCACCAAGTTCAAAAGTCTGCCAAACTGTGATTTTCTTTCTCTCTCAGTAAAAACGAAATTAGAAATTCTATGTCTTTCTGGTGTTTTAGTTCTACTTAAATAGAACTTGAGGCACTGGTTCAAACCAATGTGACTGTTCAAAATTCGAAATAACATATTTAACAGTCACACCTGTTCACAACAATCGCACCTGTTCACAAAAATTAACTACCAATAATTAATTTCAAAAATAAAAAATAAAATAAAATTTTAATTGATTTTACAAGGCCAACAAATCTAAGTCCAAAGTTCGAAGGCCCAATGCCCTATCTTTGATTTTAAATATAATTATATATATTTATATATATAAATATATATTTACACCTATTACCCAATGGGTGCCAATTTGGACTCTATCCATTGAGTTTCTCTAAAGCAAATCTTTAAAGTAGATGTTTATATATAAAGAGTTTGTACTCTTTGAAGTGAGCAATGTGGGACTAAAGAGGTTTTCTATTCAAACTCACTTGATACATTTTTCAAATTCCAACAATACCCCACATTTGAATAGAAAATATCACTGTACCCCACATTTCTGTTCAAATTTGGTTTAAAAAAAATTATAACGAAAATTATAATACACGAAAGAGAGAGAAGTCTCATGTCATGTTGTCAGGAAAAGTATCTGAAAGACTTGAACTTACCATAGTAAAACATATTGGATTTACTTAGTGACGCAGTGGATATGGAGGATCTTGAACTGTTCACGTTTTGTAGTAAACCAAGACAATATGCATTACGCATGACACGATTATCAAAATTCAGTTTATATGTTTTTTCCATTTTGGTCCTGGACATATCCTGGTTTCATGATAGATTTAGAGAAGTTAGCCTGTTTCGTTCTCATAAATGCGACCCACATTTACTATCATATAGGTGACAAGTTTATTTGTCATTAAAGGTTTAACATATCCTTGAACTTCTTCTGAACACAGTTTTTATCTTAGGAATGAACGAATATGTGTTCTTCTCACGAGTTTCATCTAACCAGTTTGCCTATTGAACCTAGTACATGGGATCTCCAATCACCTAGGTTAGGTTTCCACCAGACTTAACTCATTTATAGGCTTTAAACACATTCCCCTCGATAACAATAAAACTTGATTTCTTGGTAAGCCCTTTGTCATAGGATCTGCAATATTCTCCTTTGACTTTACATAATCTATACTAATTACTCCACTTGAAAGTAATTGTCTTATAGTATTATGTCGGCGCCTTATATGTCTTGACTTACCATTGTATACATTATTCTTAGCATTAGCTTGTGCTGCCATACAATCACAATGTATACATATTGCTGGCACTGGTTTTGGCCAGAATGGAATATCTTCTAGAAAGTTTCGTAGCCATTCTCGCTTCCTCAAGACAGCTTTATCTAAGGCTACAAATTCTGATTCCATTGTCGAACGTGCTATACACGTTTGCTTAGTTGATTTCCAGAAAATCGCAGCTCCTCCCAATGTAAAAATATATCCACTGGTTGACTTTGTTTCAGTATTGTCAGAAATCCAATTGGCATCACTATACCCTTCAAGTACCGGTGGATATTTTGTATAATGCAATCCATATTCTAAAGTATGTTTTATATACCTTAGTATTCGTATCAATGCTTTCCAATGATCATTATTTGGATTGCTTGTATATCTACTAAGTCCGTTCACTGCATAAGCAATGTCTAGTCTTGTAGAGTTCATCAAATACATCAAACTTTCAATTATTTGGGAGTACTCTAATTAAGAAATTGCACTGTCAGTATTTTTCTTAAGTTTGCAATTTGGCTCAAATGGGGTGGGAACAGGTTTACAATTAAATTGATTAAACCTCTTCAATATTTTTTCTACATAATGTGATTGAGTAAGGACATATCCATTATCATTTCGTTTGATTTGAATACCCAAAATGACATCTGCTAGACCTAAGTCTTTCATGTCAAAATTAGAATTCTACATCTTCTTAGTTGAAATGATTATATCCTTATTAGTCCCAATTATCAACATATCATTAACATAGAGACATACTATGACACAAGAACTTTTCAATTCTTTGATGTAGACACATTTTTCACATTCATTAATTTTAAATCCATTTGCAAGCATAGTATAGTCAAATTTCTCTTGCCATTGTTTTGGTGCTTGTTTAAGTCCATATAAAGACCTAACCAATTTGCAGACTTTATTTTTTTGACCTTGGACCACAAATCCTTCGGGTTGTTCCATATATATCTCTTTATCTAATTCTTCATTTAAAAATGTTGTTTTTACATCCATTTGATGTATTTCCATATTATAAATTGCAGCAATTGAAATTAACATCCGAATAGATGTAATTCTAGAAACTGGAGAATATATATCAAAATAATCCAACCCTTCTTTTTGTCAAAAACCTTTAGCTACTAAACGAGCTTTATATTTATCAATAGATCCATCGGCTTTCAATTTTCGTTTAAAAATCCATTTATAACCTATCGGTTTAATCCCGGGAGGTAAATCAACCAATTCCCATGTGTGATTAATTAAAATGGATTCTATTTCTCTATTTATGGCTTCTTTCCATAAAATAGCCTCAGTAGAAGTCATAGCTTCTTTATATGTTTGTGGTTCAGTTTTAGTCAAGAAACTTATAAAATCTGGCCCAAAACTCTTTTGAACTCTAAATCTTTTCCCCCTTCTTGGTTCTTCATCTAATGTTGGAACATTAGAAGTGGAAGGTTCATCTCGAACTCTCTTGTTTGATGAACTTGATTTCTGTTCTTTATAAGGAAAAATTCCTTCAAAGAATTGCACATCAGCAGATTCTATAATTGTATTAACATGGATATCATTAATCTCAGAATTTATTACCAAAAATCTATATGCAACACTATTGTTAGCAAACCTAATAAATACACAATCTATAGTTTTAGGCCCCAATTTTGTTATCTTGGTGATAGGAACTTGTACCTTTGCTAAACAACCCCACACTTTTAAAATTTTAAAAGTAGGAATTTTTCCTTTCCACAATTCATAAGGAGACTTATTTGTCTTCTTAATTGGGATTCTATTTAGGATATAATTTGCTGTAAGTAGTGCCTCACCCCACATGATATGTGGAAGTCCAGAACTATTTAGCATAGAATTTATCATGTCTTTAAAAGTTCTGTTTTTCCTCTCCGCTACACCATTCTTGTTGAGGTGTGTATGGTGCCGTAGTTTGATGTATAATTCCATGACTACTACAAAATTCAGCAAATTCAGAGGATTCATATTCTCCACCTCTATCCGTTCTTATTGCTTTAATTCTTTTATCTAATTGATTTTCAACTTCAGCTCTATATGTCTTAAACATATCAAAAGCTTCATCTTTAGTTTTAATCAAATAGACATAGCAATATTTACTACAATCATCTATAAAAGTGATGTAGTAATTTTTTCCTCCTCTTGTAGGGGTTGATTTATAGTCACAAAGGTCACTATGTATTAATCCTAACAATTCATTTGACCTTCCTAGAACAGTTTTAAAAGATTTCCTAGCAAACTTAGATTCAGTGCAAGTTTGGCATTTATGCTTCACATAAAAATTAAATTTAGGTAATAAATTGAGATTAATCATTCTACTGATAGACCTACTGTTTACATGGCCTAATCTAGCATGCCAAATATCATAAGAATCCACGATATAAATAGAAGCATTCACTTTATTCATAACATTAGTAACAATTACATTCAGTTTGAACATACCATCTACTAAGTACCCTCGTCCTATATAGTCTGTAGCCTTACAAAGCACAAACTTATCCGATTCGAAGACTAGTTTGAATCCCCTTTTAGTAAGAAGAGTACCAGAGACTAGGTTCTTTCGTATTTCAGGAACATAAAGTACATCAATCAAAGTAAGAGTTTTTCCAGAAGTAAATTTCAGCAAGACTTTTCCTTTTCCTTTGACAGTTGAAGTCGATGAATTCCCCATGTAGAGTTTTTCATCATTAGTAGTATCTTCAAAGGTTGAAAACAGCGCCTTGTCGCCACAAATATGCCTAGTTGCTCCTATGTCAATCCACCAACCTCTAACATTGTCAATCATATTGACTTCAGGAATAACATCAACCAAATCTTCTTCAGTACTTGTGACATTGGCCTGATTCTTTTGAGAAGAATTTGCAGCAGGTTGATCTTTCCAGTGACGACATTCTTGAGCCTTATGGCCAAGTTTTCCACACACCTAACAATTACCTTTAACTTTCTTAAATGGCTTGCCTTTAGTTGCAAAATTGTTGGAGTGTTTCACAAAAAACTTCTTTGCTTTGTTCTTCCGAAATCTGGATTTTGAAGCCTCTCCTTCAACTACATTTGCTTTTGCAGCCAATGTAGGTACTTCAACTTTGTCTCCCATACGATGATCTTCTTCAACTCTAAGCCTCAGAATCAAGTCCTCTATAGTCATCTCAATCATTTTGTGCTTTAAATAGATCTTAAAATCTTTCCACGAAAGAGGTAACTTCTCAATAATTGCACCAACTTGAAAGTGTTCATTGATAGAACATCCTTCTACATGCAATTCATGAATCAGGACTTGGATTTCCTCTACTTGCTTAATGACAGTTTTGGAGTCCACCATGAGATACTTCAAAAATTTACCAATTACGAATTTCTTCGCACCGGCATCTTCAATTTTATATTTCTTTTCAAGATTATTCCATACTTCTTTTGCTGTGTCATATGACGAATATATGTCATATAAATTATCATCCAAACAATTAAGGATGTAATTGCGACAAAGAAAGTCAGAATTTCTCCAGTTCTCAATGGACATAATAGTCTCCTTCGATAGAGGATCCTCATCTGTCTTAGGTTCATCCTCTCTTACAATATGTGCAAGATTGAGGGTTGTCAAGTAGAACAACAATTTTTGTTGCCACTTTTTAAAATCCACTCCTGTGAATTTTTCAGGCTTTTCTTCATGCCTCTTGAAATCCACTCCCTTGGATTTCTCAAACTTGTCTTCTGATTTCTTAGAGTTGTTCAAACTCGATTGTCCCACCGTTTTCATAATTTCTGAAATTCACAAAACAACACAAAATCTCAGAAATTTCTGAAAATTTTCTTTCTTAGATTGTTATCCTGAACAATAAATAATGATACTAATATATATGAATAACAAGTTTTACAAATAATTAATAACATAATCAATCAACAAAATAAATTTATCACCGGAGGCTTGCCCAGAAGCAATGTCCTAAGACAGAAATTTCCTTGAATTCGGTGATTGAATTTTCTTCAAAGATCTGCCCCTAGGATACAACCAGATGCCCTTTCGAACAAAAAATCACCAAGTTCAAAAGTCTGCCAAACCGTGATTTTCTTTCTCTCTCAGTAAAAACGAAATTAGAAATTCTGTCTTTCCGGTGTTTTAGTTCTACTTAAATAGAACTTGAGGCACTGGTTCAAACTAATGTGACTGTTCAAAATTCGAAATAACATATTTAACAGTCACACCTGTTCACAACAGTCGCACCTGTCACAAAAATTAACTACCAATAATCAATTTCAAAAATAAAAAATAAAATAAAAATTTACTTGATTTTACAAGGCCAACAAATCTAAGTCCAACGCACGAAGGCCCCAAGGCCCAATGCCCTATCTTTGATTTTAAATATAATTATATATATATATATATATTTATATATATAAATATATATTTACACCTATTACCCAATGGGTGCCAATTTGGACTCTATCCATTGGGTTTCTCTAAAGCAAATCTTTAGAGTAGATGTTTGTATATAAAGAGTTTGTACTCTTTGAAGTGAGCAATGTGGGACTAAAGAGGTTTTCTATTCAAACTCACTTGATACATTTTTCAAGTTCCAACAAAATCTGTTGTGGTTCTTATCTACATTTCATTTCCATTTCTACTATTGTTGTATGGTTCATTTAGGACTGATGATGCCTTGTGAATCTAGTATCATGAATTATTCTTGATTCTATCCATTATGTAGATGTCTTCTCTTGATGCTTTGCTTTGGTATGATTCATTGATTTCCATTCCTATATATTGTTCCTTGTTGAAGTTGTTAATTAATGCATTAGTTGAATAGCATGCTATTAATGTAGATGAGTTGTTGGAAATGTACTCTTGTTGTTCCCTAATTTGGGTTGGGATGTGTGTGGCATATGGGGAATGAAACCCTGGGTAGTTGGCATTCCCACTAGTTAGTGACATTGAGCTACTACATGCGAAGTTCACGACCAACAGGGTAATACCAGATTGCAGTAGTTTCACCCATCGATTACATGAGAGTCTCGATGATCAATACGGTGATCTTGGATGCACTAGTGATACTGACTATTACCGGAGGTTGATGTGACATAACTTATAACCAACAGGGTGGTACCTAAGTACACTGCTAGATCCTTGTTTCTTCGTTTTGGTTTGATTGTAAATTGTTTAACTATAGTACCTTATAACATACTTTTGGGCTGTATATTTTGAGTTGAGAGACTAGGCTCCTCAATTGATGCATATATTACTGTGCTTATTATCAAGTGATTGCGATTTCCTGGTTTCCACACTTAGGATTCATCTCATAATGCTTCTGCTATAATATTAAGACTTCCACTGAATTTAATGCTTTCGCTATAATGTTAAGACTTCCGTTGTAATTAATATATTGTTAAAAAGTTTTAATCAACTCTAAATTCAATAATGGTATAACACGTGTATTTACTTATCCTGAACTTGAAGAACGAGGAGAATAGGTTAAAGAGGCTGACTAATACGTAGTTAAGTCCTATGTGAATGAGATTAGGGTTTGATTACGGGATTAGGCAGGGCGGTGGCATGTTTAGGAATTCGGGCTGTCACCCTACCTCCCTTCGAAACCCTAGCCTGCAGCCGCGCTTTGCCTCGCCTCCCTGCTCCACCACCCTACTCTACTACCACTGCCACCACCACCACCACCACAACCTTTGTCATCATCACCACCACTGTCATCACCACCACAGTCATCGATCACCTCCACCGCCCCTGTTCGCCTCCCTTTCTGCCTTCTCAATCCCTTTCTTTTCCACGACCTCCTACTACCACTCCCTCCCTCGGCCTCGATCACCAGCACCACTGCCCCCTCCTCCGCTGTCCACCACCACCACTTCACACTCCGCCTCCCACCACTCCCCTTTCGATTGTTAAGCTTTGTTTTTTTTTTTTTTGGTGAGCTTTGTTTTTTAGATCTGTTATCGGTATGTTGTAGATCTATTAGATTTTTTTTTTCAGTTTGTTTATGTTTTTTTGGTGAGCATTGTTTTTTTAGATTTGTTAGTATTATTTTTTTTGGGTATGTTTGTTGTTGTATTTCTGTAGTAGTTGAAGGCGGCATGCACCACTCTCACCATTCATCAGTGCCGCATTCCGTCGGTGGAGGTATATTTTTAATTGATTTTTGTATTGTGATTATTTTTTTGTGTTTTTAATTAATTTGTGTATATGTTTGAATGTTAAAAAATAAAATTTGTTATAATTAGATGTGTTATATAATTTGTTATTTGTGAAAAAATTAAATTGCTTGAATTGGTGAAAAATAAAATTGTGTATTTTGAATGTGTTATATATATAATGTGAAGAATGTGGTAATTTGTTGTTGGTGAAAAAACTAAATTGTTTGAATTGGTTTTTTATTAGATGTGTATAATTAATTAGTTTTATGTGTTATATATATATATATATATATATATATATATATATATATATAGTGAAAATGTGAATTTTATATTAGATTATATATTAGTTTTGAAATGTGTTATAATTAGTTTAAATGTGTGTGTGTGTAGGGAAATTCTATAATAGAGTTCAATTATATACTCATATCATGGGAACCCCATGTGTGTGTGTGTGTAAGGAAATTCTATAATAGAGTTCAATTATATACTCATGTCATGGGAACCCCTCAAATGTGTTGTGCATTTATGACGCATCGATTAATGTGTTATATTAGAATCCAATGATTGTAGATAGTGTACCCACGGCATGAGTATTTTTATGGTTCCCATTATATATATATATATATATATATATATATATATATATATATATATATATCTATGTATTATGTGTTTGTGTGCGAGCGCGCGCGTCCATAAGGATTATAATAAAGGTCGTTTTGGATCTCATGATATGAATTTGATGGTTGACAGAGTATTTGGAATCGGTGCTTTAGCAAATAGTGTTTCTTTTTTATTTTAATTATTATCCTTATTTAAGTATTACAATTACATGTTTATGAATTATGAGTAGCCAAACTAAAAAGAATGATAGCAATTAATTCTCGATTTTCTTTAGAGTTTTGCTATTTATGTGTAAATATTGGCTCGATTAGCATATATGGGTAATTCGCGCTTAATTTGTTGCATAGAGGAATGGATAATTAAAAGAGAAATTATGCACACAAGCTTTCTTTTTTCTTGTAGGAAGAAGGATTTTGTCATTGTCCCTTCAAGTTCGTTGAGTACCCTTACTAGTTGAGCTATCAAGTCCAGGTTATGCACACAGACATGATTGATACTTTTATGAATATTATGAATATAATTTTTGATAAAAAAGATATTATGAATATATTGGTTGATAAGCTCTTATATTCTAAAGAAAATTGATTGCATATATATATTTTTTAATTATTTTAGTCCTCTTTTATTTGTTCATTTTTTATATTTAAAGTTTATAAATTATCTAAACACGTGTGGAGCACACGTTTACTTTTGAACATGTGTGGAGCAAATATTTTTTTGTATATTAAAGAATCATACTTTGTAGATAATAAAAAAGTTTTGTAATAGAATTGATTCCCACAGCGGGCTAATTCGTAAACCCTAAACACTCTAATGTTAAATTTAATCAATGCCACTTTCATATCAAATTTGAGTTTCTTGAAGTGTTGTTTTTAAAATAATATTAATTAATTGACAATTATTAAGTACTCATCAAATAATATATTCAAATTTATTGAACAAGATATAAAATAGTAGCTAGCAGAGCTCAAACATTATTACTGGCAGACATGAAATTAAAAGAAACCATGGTTTAATAATTTTGTCCTCATCTATGTATCAAAAATTCAAATGTGCATCGAGCCATATAGGTACATGAGGGAGAAACCATGCATGGATTTGTACTAGCTAATTAAATGTTCTTTCAATCGAAGAGGGTGTGGCAAACGCTCGAAATAACGATCGAAGATGCTATACTAATCAGTGTCACAGACTCACAGCTATATGGCAAGAAAAAAGAATGCCAGGCTCTTTCAAGACTCAGAGAACGAGGGATGTATACACGCATGGAAACAACAATGTGGGAATGTTTGAAATATATATAGAGAGAGAAGTGCTAGAATATTAATGACAACATATTGGCTCAAGTCAAGGAGCCATCCATACATGTCTCAGGATGTGGGCATATATACACCACGATCGGTAGGAGGACCCAAGATAGTGAGGGAGCCTAGGCTAGACTTAATTAACTAACATGTATTTTTTTTATTTTGTTAAAAAGAAAGAAGTTTTTTTTTTTTTTTTTTTTTTTTTTTTTTTTTTTTTTTTTTTTTTTTTTTTTTTTAACAATGTAGCTAGCTAGTGTTAATTATCTTTACACAAGTTAGCTTAAGAAAACCAATGTCTTGCAATATAAATTTACTAATGGCTTGAATACTTGTGTTAAAAAATATAACAAGTCGTATTCTTTTATAAATTAGATAGTGGTAGATAACATCTAAATTAGCTAATTTGTTCAATTGTACACAACAACAACTTTGCTCAAGGTTCGACTCGATTTAATTTAATTTCAAAATGAACTTTAATTAATTTTCTTTACTCTATTGGTTTTTCTTTTAAGTTTTTTTATTAATTGTTTGAAATTGGGTGGGCTAGATGTGCAAATTCTCTTAGTGGGGTTGGCTAAGCTTAGAGAATCACCTTATTTTTGGGTAGCCTAATTAATACATATACATAGGGAGCTCCATGTTACATGCCTTGGGCTATAGCCCAAGGCAAGTAACATGTAGCTAGGTCCGTCACTGCATAGGGTCAACGCTATATGAACACCTCATGTGAGCCAATTTGTTTGAGAGACAATCCATTGGGTTGTTTGCATGGTATTTGAAAACGACAAGCAAATCTTATTTTTTGATTACAAGCTCATGAGGAGCTAGCAACTCTGCCCCATTGATTATAGGGCAAGTCATTGCAGGGGAATATTCACAATCAACCCATAAAGCTTAGGGGAGCCTAATGGATATGACCTACTCGCATAACTTCCAATTACGTTCCACTGTAGACTTGAACTACTACCAAGATCCATGATCGATGGACTTGGATTAAATAATAACTAAACGTCTAACATTTATTTTACATTCCACAAGACTCAAACCTTGTTTTTCGTTCTAGTTGAAATTCTAGACTTCGCCCCCACATGCAACTCTATAGTCTGTCGTGGTTCACAAATTCTTATTTTTAAAGACTGTTTACATAAAAAAAAAAAAAAAAAAGTTAATTACTCTTCTCCTTTAAAACTTTCACAAAAAATATAAACCTTTTTTTTTTTTTTTTTTCTGAAATACTTTAAACACCAAATTTTTTGCCTGATAAATTAAATCTTTAATGCGAGTGTGTATTAATTAGTTAATGCTATTTATTTTGGTATTTTAATTTAGTTTATTAATTTTGTAATAAAAATCGCTTTTCATTAGAAATAATATGTATCACGCTTACTAGCTAAAATTAACTAAGTATTTGTACTAAAAAATTTGAAGTCAAATATAAAACATATATAAAACTAATGCCAATCACACCTGTAGTGTAATGGAAAAGGTATCATCCCACCTCTATGAGGTCAGGTCACCGATTCTCAAAAAACAAATACAAAATTAATGTTATACATTCAATCAAAATATGAATTTTCATTGCAAGTAATTTTGATATATATATGTAATGTACTTAGTAACATTTATCATTTCTTATAAGAGAAAACTTATATTTAACATTTCTTATCCAAAAAAGAAAAATATTTTCACTGAAAATAAGGGAAAAAACATTTAACATTTAAAGTGAATGAAAAAAATTTGGGTTGGGGGGCCCAATGCCCAAGCATAGATTAGATGGTGCAGTTGGTGTTGTGCACCGTGCACGTGAAAAAAAGAGAGCATATTTAGCGTAGTGGCAAATTTCGTTAATTAAAAAAATTATTAATTATTGTCTTACTTAATTTTTTTAAGGAGTCTTGCTACAATTACAATTAATCTTTAAAAAATTAAATTTCTAAATTTTTTTTAAAAAAAAAACAAGGCGTGTGTGCGTTGTAAACATATTTATCGTAGTGGCAATTTCGTTAATTAAAAGCTTTATTTATTTATTGTTGTCTTACTACAATTACAACCTTAAAAAACAAACTTAAAAAAAGAAGGCATGTGTACGTTGTAGATTACTATATAAAATTCATATTTCATACTTATCTTTATTTCTAAATCGATATCTACAAAAAAAAAAAAAAAAAAAAAAAAAAAAAAAAAAAAAATTATCCCAATCGATTTCATCTCTCTATATATATACGAGGTATAGGGAGCCAAATAGAGTTTGTTGTCAGAATACTTGTTTTTTGTTGTCTGAAGACAGAGTGATTAAAGATGCAAGAATTATTAACAACGCATGCAGAACTTAATGGAGAATCAGATGAACAATAATCTACTCCCACTGCCGAGGGGTTTCACTTTTAATCCCACGGATGAAGGGATTATGCGGTACTTGAGGGCGAAAGTTGAGAACATCCAACTTCCTTTCCTCGACCCCATCCTCGAATTTGACGTTTATGCCATTGAGCACCCATCCCAATTATTCAATCGTATGTATATCCGTTCTCTTTTTTGGGTTTCTATTGTAAACTGTTTTTAATAATGTCATGAACAACCATTAATTATCTAGGGTTTTCTTTATAAGCGTTTTGTTTTTAATAGGGTTTAACTAGGATTTTAGGGTTCTTGTTGAATGATCTTAGATTTTTTTAGGTTATCTTACCGTTACAATTTAATTAATTAATTCGAGTTTTCTCTTATAGGTGTTCTTTTTTTTTTAATAGGGTTTAACTAGCTAGGGTTTAGAGTTTCTTGTTGCATGATCTTTGGTTTTTTACACATGCATGCAAGCTTCTTGGTAATTGGTTGGTTTTTTAGGTGATCACATGTATAAGTACTGTTTTAATATTGTCAACAAGTATATATTACAATTTGGCTAGGGTTAATAAGGGACAGTTGATGTAAAAAAACAAGAAACAAAAAACAAAAAACAAAAAAACAAAAAAATTGGGTTTTAATTAGGGCTTTTGGTGATCTTTAGTTTTTAGGTTATATATCTTACATTGCATGAATTAATGCTTCTTGTTATTTGGTTAATGCAGCGGGGCTAAATGGAACCCACTTATTCTTTTACGTTAAAAAGAGCGGGAGAGATCGCACTGCCGGCAATGGATATTGGAACGCCAGCAATGGTCCGATCGATGTATTTAATAGGGAGGGAGAATTGATCGGGCAGAGGAGATCGTTGGCTTATTACAATTCAAAGAAAAGGAAGAGTTCCGCAGCCAAGACCAAGTGGATCATGAATGAGTGTAGGCTTCCCGATCCCCACCCCATGATGTCTGGCTCATCATCCAAAGTAAGTATATAATCACCAACTGGTTAAAAATTGATTGGATTAATTAATTAAGATTTATCAGTTGGTCAGTTACTAATTATCAATTGTGGATTTATATTTGATTAATTATTGTAGGCTCCTATGTGGACTTTATGCAAAATTGGCGAGACAGGAAGAACCTTTGGAAGTAACAATTACCAAAGGAATAGTACTGTGCCTCTACAACAACAACAGCCCCAGCAACAACAATTAAAAAGGAGATTGGTGCCTCATCAAGTAGATCACCAACAGCAACAGCAACATCAACAATTACAAATGGAATTAGTGCCTCATCAAGTAGATCACCAACAGCAGCAACAGCATGATCAACAATCTGA
Source organism: Stephania japonica (assembly GCA_039657345.1). Lineage (NCBI taxonomy): Eukaryota > Viridiplantae > Streptophyta > Magnoliopsida > Ranunculales > Menispermaceae > Stephania > Stephania japonica. Next base: position 45,019,857 of record CM077559.1, read on the forward strand.
ATGTGACGATGATGATCGCTTGGTGCTAACAAAGGAGGATCTTCCTCCTGAGTTCTGGGTTAATTATGATCATGACTCATCTTCAAAGGTCGTTGATCAGGAGGCGTCTGCAGGCCGCATTGGATCAGTAGTACTGTCAGATCAATGCTACAGTCAAGATTTGTAATGGAGGAGGTGAACCATCAGCTGCCAATTCAACAATTTGGCTGCAGCAACCGCTATCAGCCTACATATGTACTATTGATGATGATCAGCCACAAAAACAAGAAGATGACCAGGAGGAGCCATCCCCCAAGCGCGCTAAAGAGTCCTAGAAGAACAATTTTATGGGATCATGCATGAGTCCCTTTAATTAATTCAATTTGTTGTGGTGTATAGCACAAAACAATGTATGCACTAGGTAGCAATTACCATATGCTAGCTACTTGCACGTACTATTCTTTGTAACATTTTTTTTTCATCAACAAATTCAATACAATTCAGTTTATATTAGTTTGCAAATATATACAACCTTCCAATTAATATATATATATATATATATATATATATATATATGCATGAATCTGTTGCTGACAAGGAATCAAGACTTAAATTTTCATGCATGTGTAATTGTGTTTTTCTTCTCAAACATTTGATCCAAATTGCATTGCACACCTTCGGTTATGTAGTCCAAATTAACTTGATTTTCTTCATCATGAGTATTATAAGTTTATTTATTTAGATAATAAATAACGACAAATTTTTATGTACACTAAAATTTTGCTTTGTCGATGATGAAGATTAAGACCATAGACGTCGTGTGCAGGAGAATGATTCAAGCATTGAATTCGAGGACGAATTTTATCAACCGAGAGAGAATGATGCAAACAAGAGTTTGTGTTAGATTATGATTTTTATTTATTAGATAAGATAGTTTAGTTTAGTTGGATTAAAAGTTTTGTGTCCTTTTGTGTCAAAGTTAGAGTTTAAATATGAGTTAGTGGTAGTAAGAGTTTTATTATAATTACAGTTAATATGTCTTTTGGTATTCTATTAGAATTAAGAGTCTTATTATTTTACAAGATAGTTTAGGAGTTGATTATTGATTTTATTAAAAGAATAATGTTTCTTTTTTTTAGAGAATTAGGGTTTATTTCTCAAGGCCCTGAATTGCATTATTCGTGTGTCGAATAATCAATTTAGAAGACTTCCGTTGCGTCAGTTTGATATAAGAGCTTTTATCGCACCTGATTCGACGTTAATCATGGCTCCGACGAAGAAGAATCATAACCACCAACGAGTTGAAGACATTTATCAGAGAGACATCCAAACCCATAACGGGCAACGGTTCTCTCAACTTTCAGAGACGCAAAACCAATTGCTTCACAAACTTGATAAGTTGTCTGCACTCTCTCATGAGTTGTCTGCTGGGATGACAGAGTTGTTAAAGATTCGTGGAATCCATATCCCAAACTCTCGAAGAAACCCTATTATTTTTAAAGATACAAAGATATTCTTCTTTTGACAGGGATGATGAGTACAATGGCGAAAATTATCGATCAGAAGAATAATGTTTAGGCTTTGATTATAAAGGTTGAATAATCAATTTAGAAGAATTTCGCTACGTCAGTCGAGCAATAAATAATAGGGTAGCTAACTTCTTGCGTGCAGAGAGGAGAAAATATAATATACTTCTATACCTATTATGTGAATTCACACTTCTACAAAAACATGAATTAGACACAGAAAATTTTGTGGATAGACTAACAAAACACTACAAAAAAATGCGGATTTTGCGACGGGAATTTCCCTCGCTATTCGTGTACGATTCGTCACTTAGAATAGAATAGCAACGGGAATAACGATGGGCCACCTGTAGTTGATTTTTGCGTTGCTATTTTTAAATAGTGATGGTGTCAGAGTTTGGCGAAGGGTAAGCCTGTTGCCTTTTCTTGTAAAAAATAATAGGGGTTAGCGATAGGGAGCCTGTCTCTATATTATTTTTTTTAAAATTCCAATTTTTTTTTAAATTTTTTTCTTGCAACAAATATAATTTTTCCCTGCAACCTATTTATTTTTTTCCTGCAACATATAACAAAAAAATTAAAAAAATTAAAAAAATTAAACTGAATACCATTATAGATTGAAGAAACCTAAAACCTAAATACAAATCAATACATATATTGTAATTTCCAATTATTGTCTCATAAGTACAAAAAATTCACAATAAACTAGAATCAACAAAAAATTCACAAGAAACTAGAATCAAGAAACGAAAAAAACAATCCATTATAGCATTCAATTAATTTCCAGCACACAAAACACAAAATAAAATAGAATCAGAGCATTGATTTTGAATAATAAATAGAAGATAAAAGTGTTGGACTAAGTGGTTTATAAATTACATTCACCCGAGATTTTGATGTCAACAAGCAACGTGAAATGATACTAACAAGTTTTTCAAGTATTTCAGTATATCAAACTTTGTTAGATTCACAAGTTCTAATAAAGCCAAGCTTTTCAAGTTCAAGAGAATTGGAAGAAATGAGACCCGACTCATATAAGGAAGCAATGACTAGAAAGACAAGACAATCATATGTACATCATTTGTAAGGTATATAAGTTTCATTCCTACAAGCCAAATGCATTAGAATCATGCATTCCATAAATTTCAAGTTTTAAATAACTTAAAGTTATGATTTTTGTGATTTTCAATTTCGTGGGTTTTAAAATGTTTTAAATCATGCAAACATGTTTTATAACATGTATTTGAGGTGTATGTGTTTAGACGGCTTTTCGATTGACATTAAAAATATTTACAGAAAAACCCCTATGTTTTTCATAAAATCGGGATTGTTAATTTTTGGGATTTGTGAATACATCTAGGATGTCTAGACATGTTTTATGGACCCTAAAAAACATGTATAAAGTGATTTCAGAGGTTTAGTAGAGTTGTTGAGTCATTAGGAGGTCGTTTTACAAAATCAAAAAAATAATTATTTTCAGGCCCTATTACCCAACACGCTAAGTAGAAGACCCAGTGTGATGTGCAATTAACTACCAAAAATCATCCAGTGCGCTGTGCAGTAAATTGCCAAAAATCACCCAGAGTGTTGGCTAGTCTACCCATCGCGCTGTGTATTAAACTACCAAAAATCACTCAGCGCGTTATGCAGTAACCTGAATGTTTTTTTAAAAAGTTTCTCAGCACACTTGACAGTTTACCCAGCTCGCTGTGCAATAATTTAATAGCTTTTTTAAAGTGTTGATCCACACCTTTAATTTGAATTTGGGGATCATTTTAGGCCCTTGGATCATATGTAACAATCATATGAGCATATAAAGGGTTTGACCACATACCCAAACAACCAAGAACACAAAATACACAACTCTTGTTCCTACACTTTCCAAAATCCAAGTTTATACTCAAATTCGTCAAATTTGTGCACACAATCACTTGAAATTTTTTAGGGCTTGCATTTGGATCTTGAAGTCGGTGTTCTAAAGCCTACAACTTGTGCTCCAAATATGATTTTTCATAATACATACTTGGGTTGTGAGGTTTCTTGATTTCCTATACTTTTTGAGCTTAATCTATACTTTGTGACTAGTATATTGTTTGGAAATCGTTTGTTGTGTTATTGAGCATACTTGTCATGAGTTTTGAACTTAAACTTGATCTCTTTGAGCTTAAGACATATTTGAACATGTTGTTGTGCTTAATCTTGATTTTTGACAAAATCACTTGTTCATTTGATTTGAAACCGCACACGTTTTCATCGATACTTTTTTATTGGTTTCTTGACTAAGCATTGCGCATAACTCGCTGATTTTATCGTCATCTTAGTCAGAGTTCATACTTGCATGCATAAGAGTGGTTTAGCTCTACGTGGCTTGTAAGAATTGGACTTATTGCCGCTTTACTTTGTAAAGCAAAACTTTCATTGTATATGAAAAAGATTTTGATTGTAAGACTTAGTGGGATCTAAGTCAAAAGGGAAGACCTAGTTGAGGCTAGGTAAAGAGAAATCCTAGTTGAGTCTAGGTGGGGAAAATCCTAATTGAGTCTAGGTGGTTGTATAAGACCTTATTGCGGTAGGGCATCTTGTAAAAGACCTAGTTGAGGCTAGACATTCACTAAACTTGTGGGCTTAGGGACATTCACTTGTTGGTAATATAAGTAGGGGATTGAAAATCCTAACCGGTGAGGTTAGTTAGTGGATGTAGATCAGTTGGATCGAACCATTATATATCGTGTGTCTCATTTCCATATCTTCTACCCCCTTCTTGATTGCATTGCATAATTATTTATCGTTGGTGTGTGTGTGTCATTGTTGTTATTTAAGCATAAAGTTTTAAAAAGGCGATAATTACTCGGTAACCCAATTCACCTCCCTCTTGGGTGACCTTCATAAAGCAATTGCAATGATGGCTCAATCAAAACATAGATTGAACAAAAGCAATGTATGCCAAACAAAAACACAAAAAACACTCATTCAACTGCATCAAACATTCACAACAACAACAAATAGAGAATATTTAGAGTTTGCATCAAACCAAAACATACATCTCTTTTTCAGTTGGACTGACTCAAAAGAGAGGAATGAATGTTACGGTGTTAATATGTCAAATACAACAATTTATGAACATGAATACGTTTCATGCAATAAAATAAGAAACAATTAATTGTTGTAAAATGAAATGAAAATTTTGTTTCAATCTAGCCTTTCCCCCATCCATTCGTTTTTAGGGTCCATCCCTCAATTATAAGATTTATAACCGATAGATGTTAATGGACCAACCAGAAGAATGATTTGATATAGCCAAATTAGACCACATAGATTTGTTGGTGCAAATCTCGATGTTAAAACCCCATAGTTTATTTAGGTTTTTCAGAATTTACAAGTTGATATATATGTATTTGTTTGAACTTCTTGCCTTAGATATTTAAAAGTATGTTATTATAACTCAAGAACTTAACTCAAGAAAAACATGCATTTGTTTACTCATCAAAACGGACAACGTGCATGCATCTTGAAGTGCATCGGACGACACGCAAACATGTCCATATAACATTATAACTCATGGGTTAAGTTCCTAAGTTACAAAAGTATTTTCCTATTTAAATATATACTCATGAAGCTGTAATGTTGATTATATTGCCCTCTAAAAAAATTTAAACTTGATTCACTAGGTGATATATCCTCTCTCATTTTAAAGGAAGGAAAATGATTGTAACGACCCAAAAACTTATATTATTTTCTATGTGATGACGTGTACTATCGATGTATTTGTGAGACAGAACGGTGACATCGAGTTGCAAGTAGAGTCCGCCTTGAAGAACATTGACGGAAGAATTATGGGTACACGAGTCAAGAAAATGAACTTGGTGAACGACCGAGAAACAAAATATAATAATAAATTAATTTGAGAAACTTACGGGTCATTAATAACTTCGATCACGCACGATGGTGCGAGTCGTGGTGCACGCCGGACGAAGGAATGCCCGAGGAAACCCAATTTATTGTTAAAATTGGATAAAAACAAGAAGGTAGTCACCCACTAGTGTCACCAAAGTGGGTGTGCTGGAGTGAGGAGAAAGCATGAGATGTGCCTCGAGAAGTGGGTGTGCGCCAAGATGAGGCCCACACTATAAAAGATGGTCAACACCTTTCTCTCTCTTATCTCTCTCCTCTCCAAGCAAACGAGAGGTGGCGGTGGAGGTCACAAAAAATAGCTTCAGCGAGGCGGCGACGGGATGATTCGAGGTAAGATCCTTCATGTCCTCATCGTTTCCTACGCGTTGGTGTAGGTTTTATTCACGTTCGTCGCGACAAAAGTTGGACACCACGTTGAGATTTCGAATTCAATTGAAACTCTCAACACTTTAGTGATCCTCATGATGATCAACGTGAGTTTTGTGAAAGCGGTAATCGATTTGGGAGAGTTTTGGATTTTTGGGGATTTTTGGAGTATTTTCGTTTTAGGTTTTCCATTGAAGATTTCGGATGTTTTGGAGTGTCGAAGATGTTTTTGGAATGGTGTTGCATCCCCGATGAAAAAATGGACCAAATCGGCTTAAGGCGGTGCGAATCGGGGGTGGTAAACACCCCTAGAAAGTCCTTCAGACAGGAGCCCCATGGCGCCAAACACAGCGCTGGGGACAGTGTCCCCCAAGCCGTGAGGACGCCATGAGGGATAAACCCTCACGACATACCCTACATACGACTGGGGCAGAATCGATCTTTGCCCCACGCCGTAAAGGCGTCGTGGGGTATAACACCCCCATGGCGCTGCCCACATACGCCTAGGGCAGAGTCGATCTACCCCACGCCGTGGAGATGCCACCGAGGGGAAAACACTCACGACGTCTCAGCGGCGCCCAAAACCTAAATTTTTCCAAAATTCTGTGGAATCTTCATAACGAATTGGGGACTTCCCAAAGTACCTAAACGGGTCCAAATACGACCCAATAACCCTGAAGTCGAACTGGAAATATGTTGAACATAAATATGGAAAATTAAAAAGGGATTTCAATTACACACGGAATAAAACACTAATACTGCCAAATTGCAACGAAAATGCTTGCTAGGTACTTAGTGGACCGGTGACGGGCTTGCGGAGACATTTGGTAGTGTGTGAGAGCCATGAGCACAGAGTTTCACCAGGTATTTGTGAGTAAAACCAACTGGAGTATTTACATTATTTCATTTGTGCATTTATTTGGGCTATTATATCTGTTGAGCAGTATTTCCTTGTGGACTATGAATTGTTGAATTCTCCTTGGTTATGCCTATCCTTGGTGGTTTATCGGCGTGCTTTTTGCTTTCATCCCTTGAGTTATCCCAAGGCAAGTATGTCAAGCGTGATCCTTGCAAACTTTTGGGCTTGCGGTGTATCATACTGGGGTTTATAGATGGGGATACGTAATTGTTGTGATGACATGTACGGGGTGAGAGTTCTCCATCAGATTGTTGGGGACTCTGCACCCGCGTAGGGGTCTTAGAGGAGATTCTGTCCTTCACTCCTAACCTTTGAGGAGATTATGTCCTCGGCTCAAAGACTTTGATTGGTCGAGACCACTTGTGCCTTTCCCTTGTATTCCGAGACACTCAATTTCGATTGCTCATTCATTTATTTATAGTCTTTATATATTCATGCGCTCCCTGTCCTTTATTTCTATCTGCATGAATTGACTGCTTAATTTATGTGACATTTGAAATGTTGTTAAGACTCTATTGGTATTTTACTTTCTACATCACTGTATTCACCGTCTAGTTTGTGACGGTGGGCAGATCGAAAAGCAGACAGAGGCAAAGGACTAGCACTAGGCGATTGAAGTTGAGGACTCCAAAGCGATCTCCTCTCGCGTATTGAGTAGGTTTTGTATTATGTATCTATATTATTTTGTTAAACATGGGATTATGGGGTTAAGAGAGATCTTTGGCATGTGTGACATTATTAATACTCTCTTTTGATTCACATGGTGGATATGATTTACGGGGTTTCCACACCCTAGGTTGTCCTGACTTGCGTATTTTGAAGTTTATTGATTAGTTAGGAATTAAATTTTCTTCCGCTGTATCTGATAATAACTCACTAATTGATTAACTTCACATGTAAATACTTAATAAATGGTAAGGGTAAGGAAGGTTGACAAGGCTTGCGTGACTCAATGAAACTGGCTCGGGGGTTCGAGCAGGTCTAAGCCGGGCGGTGCCCAATTCTAGGATTATGGAATTTGGGGCCGTCACAGTTGGTATCAGAGTCTAAAGTTCTAAACTTGGCTATTAAATTAAATCACAATCCATTAAGCCGCAAGATAACAGAAGTTAGGACGATGGTTGAACTTAGAGTGGAACCGTATGAACCTGACTTGAGTCTTAGTTGGGAAGTGTGTAGAGTTGGGGAAATAAGAATTGACTATATGAGCTGTTTGACGTATTGTATACTATTACCATCAATAGCTATAGCCTGACCGAGAATTCATTTTTGTGACAGATAGCGATGGTCAATCAGCCAGATTCTAGTGGTGGTGGTACAAAGGATCCTCAACAGAGACTTGATGACATGTCTCAGTTGGTCACTTTACATGGCTAACAACTCAAGGAGACTCTCCGATTATTGAAGGCACAGACTGTGCTAGTAGGATCGGTAGTGACCGAGGACGTACGGGTTCAGGCAGAGGTAGTACCACCTACACCAGCAAATGATATGTTGAGTACCCCCATTGACACGAGTACTAGAGTGACAACTGAGGCAAGGCAGACTCGTGAATTTATAAGACATCAACCGGAGAAGTTCCACGGGGGAACTGATCTCGGGGCTGTAGAGAAGTTTATGAGGAGCCATGAGAAGATACATGATGTATTTGCTACACCGGCACACATGCAGCTGAGTATATCTTCAGCCTTACTGTTCGGCGAGGCCGATGTTTGGTGGCGCACTACGGTGGCGTCGAAAGGGAAGCCCACAGACTGGGCAGAGTTTAAGGAGAGGTTCGAGCGAAAATACATCCCTTTTACGGTCCGCAGCCTAAAGAGAACTGAGTTCCAAAATAGTCAACAGAGGTCAGACGAGTCCGTGATGCAGTATATGGATCGATACTTGCGATTAATGGAGTATGCCAGAGGAGTAGCTAACTCTGACACCGACCAGGCGTATTACTTTATGCATGGGCTACTCGACGCTGTTGGTTTGATAGTTGTGACGATGGCTCTTAGTACATTGCAAAAGGCCTACGAGAAAGCCATGGCTAGTGAGGGTTTTGTTAGCATACGTACCAGGAAGGGTACTGCAGATCTAGTGTCAGGATTGGATGGTGATTACGAGGATGATGACGTGGAGATAGTTGCATCACAAACACGTTCCATATATACGGGGTTCGTTTCACATGCTCCTGCAACCTATGTCGCTATGCGATCACCTCAGGGAGTACGGGCGGGGCAACAACGACCGTATAGTACCCAGAGCGGAGGCAGTAGATCGCAGGGAAACCGATGATGTTACCAATGCAAGAAGCCATGACATATAGCCATCCATTGTCCTCAGATGGCAAACATGTCGCAGGCCAGTGCTTTGTTACACGTGCAGGAGAGAACACATGCCATTACGGACCCAAATCTAAAGATGACGTGATACTCAACGGCGGGTAAGAGTTAATTCTTGTGTCTTTGTGTGATTTTATTGTGTTCGGTTTGTAGTTTATATTCGACTCAAGTGAACTCTAGGTGAGTCTAAGTTAGAATAGACTCTAGGTGGGTCAGTTGTAAATGGTGACTCTAGGTGAGTCAGGGATTAGCAGTGGCTCTAGGTGAGTTAGACTTGGGGAGACTCTGTGTGAGACAGTTAGTAGGACATGCTCTGTGTGAGTAATGGTGAGGAATTCTGTGTGAATACACCCTTCAAAGTACAATGGATATTTAGTTGTGTGCGACGACTCTGTGTGAGTCAACTTTCGAATGGGAGGAGCAAATTGTGTGTGATACTCTTGACTCTGTGTAAGCCCTGACTCTATGTGAGTCTAACCTTTGAAAGGATATCTAGCTATGTGCAATGACTCTGTATGAGTCAATATTTCGAAGTGGTGGACTAGGTTGTGTGTTAGGACTCTGTGTGGGTCTAGGGGAAAAAGGGATTGTGTGTTAGGTCTCTGTGTGAGTTTAGACTCTATGTGAGTGAAAGTAGATTGTATGTCAGGACTCGATGTGAGTGAGGGTAGACTGTGTAACATGACTCTGTGTGAGTTTAGACTCTATGTGAGCTAAAAGGGGTTGTGTGCGTAGATTCTGTGAGTCTAGGATTTGTGTGAACTTGAATAGAGGCACATGTTTGACACTAGGTGAGTCTACACTTCAAGGGAAAATGATATCGAGCTATATGCGCGAATTCTGTGTGAATACGACATTTTGCCCCAAACAAACTCTATGTGAGCTTGTAATTTACGGAACGACCATAGATTGGTTAAGTTAGATGTGTGCCCACCAGTTAGAGGGCATGATTTTACCTACTCACGTTTAAATGGGTTCACATGAGTATGGGTGAAGGGATTGATTAGACAGTACTTTCCCTGCTGTGTGCGTTTTATTAAGGTTTCGCTCGAGTTAGGATTAATTTTGAGGACGAAATTCTTATTAGTTGGGAAGACTGTAACAACCCAAAAATTTATATTATTTTCTGTGTGATGATACGTACTATCGATGTATACTCGTGTCTGTGTGACAGAACGGTGACGTTGAGTTGCGAGTAGAGCTCGCCTTGAAGAACATTGACGGAAGAATTACAAGTACACGGGTCAAGAAAATGAACCTGGTGGACGACCTAGAAATAAAATATAGTAATAAATTAATTTGAGAAACTTACGGATCGTTAATAACTTTGTTCACGCGGGATGGTGCGAGTCGTGGTGCAAGCCGGGAGCAGGAATGCCCGAGGAAACCTAATTTATTGGTTAAAATTGGATAAAAACAAGAAGATAGTCACCCATTAGTGTCTCCAAAGTGGGTGGGTTGGAGTGAGGAAAGACCACAAGATGTGCCTCTAGATGTGCGTGTGAACCAAGATGAGGCCCACACTATAAAAGGTGGTCAACACCTTTCTCTCTCATTTTTTTCTCTCTCTTCTCTCTCTCTCATTTCCAAGCAAACAAGAGGTGGTGGTGGAGGTCACCGAAAATAGCTCCGGCGAGGCGGCGATGGGATGATTTGAAGTAAGATGTTTCATCTCCCCGTCGTTTCCTACGCGTTGGTGTTGGTTTTATTCGTGTTCGTCGGGACGAAAGTTGGACACCACGTCGAGATTTCAAATTCTATTGAAACTCTCGACGTTTTGGTGATCCTCACGACGATCAACGTGAGTTTTTGTGAAAGCCGTAATCGATTTGGGAGAGTTGCATTTTTGGTGAATTCTTGAGGATTTTTGAAGTATTTTCATTTTGGGTTTTCAGTCGAAGATTCCGGACGTTTTAGAGTATGTCGAGGATGTTTTTGGAATGGTGTTGCATCCTCGATGAAAATGGACCAAATTGGCTTAAGGCAGCACGAGCCGTGGGTGGTAAACACCCCTGAAAAGTCCCTCAAACAGGGGCGCCAAGTGTGGTGCTGGGGATAGAGAGTCTCTCAGTCCCCTATGCCGTGGGGATGTCGTGAGGGATAAACCCTCATGACGCACCCCATATACGACTGGGGCAGAGTTTATGCAAAGTTAAACTCTGCCCCACGCCATAAAGGTGTCGTGTGGTATAACACCCCCACGGCACTGCCCACATACGCTTGGGGCAGAGTCGATCTACCCCACGCTGTGGAGACGTTGTCGAGGGGAAAACCCCTCACGGCGTCTCGGCAGCGCCCAAAACCCAAATTTCCCAAAATTTTGTGGAATCTTCGAAACAAATTGAGGACTTCATGGGGTACTTAAACGGGTCCAAATACAACCCAATAACCCCGAAGTCGACCTGAAAATATATTGAACATAAATATGGAAAATTAAAAAGGGATTTCAATTACACGCAGAATAAAACATTAATACTACCAAATTGCAACGAAAATGCTTACCAAGTACTTAGTGGACCAGTGACGGGCTTGCCGGGACGTTTGGTAGTTTGTGAGAGCCGCGAGCGCAGAGTTTCGCGCGATATTTGTGAGTAAAATCAACTGGAGTATTTACCTTGTTTCATTTGTGCATTTATTTGGGCTATTATATTTGTTGAGCAGTATTTCCTTGTGGACTATGAATTGTTAAAAATTCTCTTTGGTTATATCTATCCTTGGTGGTTTATCAGCATGGTTTTTACTTCCATCCCTTGAGTTGTCCCAAGGCAAATGTGTCAAGGGTAATCCTTGCAGAATTTCGGGCTTGCGGTGCATTATACTGGAGTCGACTTTAATTGGTCGGGCCCACTTATGTCTTTCCTTTGTATTCAAGGACACTCAATTTCGATTGCTCATTCATTTACTTACAGTCTTTATATATTCATGTGCTCTCTGTCCTTTCTTTTTATCTGCATGAATTGACTGCTTAATTTATGTGACATTTGAAATGTTTTTAAGACTCTATTAGTATTTTACTCTCTACATCACTGTACTCACCGTCTAGTTTGTGACAATGGGCAAATCGACGAGCAGACAGAGATAAGGGACTAGCGTTAGGCGATTGAAGTCGATGACCCTAAAGCGGTCTCCTCTTGAGTATTGAGCTGGTTTTACATTATGTATCTATATTGTTTTGTTAAACATGGGATTATGGGGTTAAGAGAGATCTTGGGCATGTATGACATTATCGATACTCTCTTTTGATTCACATGATGGATATGATTTACGAGGTTTCCACGCCCTAAGTTGTCTTGACTTGCGTATCTTGAAGCTTATTGATTAGTTAGGAGTTAAATTTTCTTCCGCTGTATCTGATAATAACTCACTAATTGATTAACTTCACATTTAAATGCGTAATAAATGGCAAGGGTAAGGAAGGCTAACTAGGCTTACATGACTCAATGAGACTGGCTCGGGGGTCGCAGGTCTAGGCCAGGTGGTGTCCAATTCTAGGATTGTGAAATTTGGGGCTGTCATAATAATGATGTGTTCTAGAATAGGTGTAGCCACTCTTAATTTAGGGGGAACACAATAGCATTCTCCTTATAGGAAATCCACTTCTCCAATAAGGGAAAGTGAGGAACTTCGATAAAATTTGCAACTAAAGGAGGAAGACACCTAGTTGCCTTTTTCATGTGAAATTAATGGACTTCCCACGTTTTACTTATCCCCAACCAAACTTGACCTAACATTCGAGAAGATACTTGAGAAACCAAGTGTTAACTTAATCAACTTTTGATGATAAAGTCAAACAATTTAATAGCACATGCCACGTCACTGCGCCAACAAGCTACCTTGGAATCTCGAGTTTCATGCTATTTAGATTAGCAGTTTATATATGATTTCCGTTTATTTATTATGTTGCAAGTATATAACCAGTATTAAATAAATGCGAAAGTCTTTAATATAGCAAAATGAGCATAATAAGTTAGATTTGTTCAACCTATAGTGGAAAACCCGGTAGCACAGTGCATATAAGCGATCAAACTGTAATAGTAGATATATACACAAGTACAGATGTGAAACAATCTCCTAAAAACCCCAAAAAGATGATACAAAATATCAAAAGTATTAAATACCAGCATACGTACTGGTAGGCCTTGACTCAGGTAAGTCAGATATAATTGCCAAGAATTCCCTTACCCCTACTGGTACTAGGATATGCGCTCAAGCCATCACAAAAACCAGATGACGAGCCCAGTAAGTGAAATCCCAAGGAAAACCACCGTGTATCATAATTTAAGAAATAAATGACAGTGTCAATATATAGTGTTTAATAAACATATGGAAAAAAGGAAAATATGCAGGCAACTGCTCAAAGCTTATCACATGAATATAAACACACATAAATACAAATGGGTGTGAACACAGCTGACTAAGTTGTGTACTTTGGACCAGGAGCCCTGGCCGTGGCCTACACCATCGACCCTACAACTGTGTCCTAGCGACATTAGCCCTACTCACGTACTTCGAACACTTAATACGGTATTCTACTCGGGATATCATCTACCAAAGCCAAGAACACGCGCTACACACTTAGCGAGCAACCACAACAACCCTCAGATACATAGGCGGGAGTAACCTCAACCAATCCAGTAAGAAAAGATTCACAGATTATAAAGAATTCATAGCGCAAATGAAAAGCAATAAGTAAATGCAGTAGTGATGTTCAGATGCGTTTTACGTACCTCAAACCGCACTCAATAACCCCGAAAAAACACCCCTCGATCCGACCCCCGACTAGTCCCCGACTCCAAATACCGTCTCGTGACTCTTAAGATCAATTATTGGTGTTTAATGGTTAATTAAACAGGTTTATAGTCAAATAGGCTCGGTTAAACACTTAGAAATTTCTGGGTTCTGGTCCCCAACGCGCTAGGCAGGGTAGCAAGCGCGATGGGCGATTCTTCATGCACTGTTCATGCATGAAGATCGTCATCTTCCCCAGCGTGCCCATCGCACTGGTGATCATCACCCAGCACACTGGGTATGACCCTGCCTAGAATTCCAGTGGTGAATTCTGGATTTTCTGGGTTTGCTATACACCCAAACACGATCAACAACATTCATATACTCCAATCGCATCAAATCTCACACAAAAACACCAATTTAAACATAAATTTTTCCAAAACAGAGGATCAAAATGTGCATGTCCATAAAACCAATTTTTCACCAAATCACTCATATTTTGCTCAAACACGATTCAAATCACTACAATTCATCATAATCATCCTCTAAATCATCAAATTGATCACAACCAGTGGTAAATTCATCAAAATCTGAATTTGAACTCAACAACCCACCAAAACACATTTTTCATGAAATTTCTAGATTTGTGTGAGTAGATTACCTTAGATTTCGTTGTTGGATGCCTAATTTCACCCTCCAACACAAGAATTCGCTTCTTCAACACCGAATTCCATCTCTCATTCTCTCAAGACTTGTTTGAGAAGCTTGTGTTTTATGAATTTAAACCTGGTACGCTCTGATACCAACTGTGACGGGCCCAAATTCCCAATGTATTTGGGAACGCCCGACCTAGACTCGTACAGATCCCTGAATCAGTACTCAGCGATCTGGCGAGCCTAGTCAGCCTCAAATTATCAAATTTCAAGTTTTATGAAAGAGTTATTGCAAATATAACACAGCGAAAGAAAATTTAATACTAAACAATTATTGGGAAATAACGTAGTCAAACAGAAATCAGGAATCTATATAAATGTGGAAAACCTCGTAAATGGGAATATTTATGTACAATAAGCCATCAAATGAAACATTACAAGATATAAATCCCAAACTATAATCCCGAGTTCAATGACTCAACAAAACATGGTATATAATAACAAGCAACATACAAACAAAACATATAACCTATTCTTGGGTTCCTCAAGTCCGGCCGCTCACAAAAAGTCTCCTAGGCAAGGTTCCTTGCCTCTACTGCACTCTGCTCTATTTGCACCCACCGTCACAAACTAGACAGTGAGTAACTGAGAGAAATCGAAAGTAATTCCAGAATAATATAACAGTAATTCATGAATTATCAAACATAGCAGTCTAAATATCATGCAGGCATTGAAAGACGGAAATTTAAATAGACAAGGTGCATGATAGACAGATTAGCAATAATAGCAATCGAAACATGGGTGTTCTACGAGTCAAGAGAGGCCATAAGTGCTCTAAAAATCCACAACAAATCCATAACAGCGATGTCGCAACATCGATAACCACAACAATATCCACAACAATCCGGTACATGATATCACACAATCACAAGGGGTGGTCAAACACTCGTACGCACGAGTGCCCACGTTTTATCCCTTCTAGTGCAGGCCTCATGTACCTTTGAGACACACACTTATGCCAAGAACACACATACAAGGAATATGGAATGGAAATACCAACAAGTAGATCATAGCAAGCATGATAGAATGATAATGAATCACATGGTATTTTCTTAACTGGCTTACTAACGTACACAAGCTTTAGGGCAAATGTACTTACTTGAACTATCGCAACTCGTATACAACACTCCTGCGAATCCTAACGCGTATCCCCGAGTTTCCCACTACCTGACAAAATTGGAAACTCTAATTAATGGGTTGAGTCATTAACTAACCTAGGTTGAAACCTTAGTATTTTCCCAAATGACTCGAACAACTCGACAATTCAATAGAAAAATGAATACTCCCTCTCGGGTTTGAAAGCCATAACGCATGTAAGCCTACTCATGAATTCGTAGGCTCGGCTCCGTCGTATATGGGCCACACCATAGCCTTGAGGACCGGCGGTGTGACCACGACGTCATAACCATTTCATGACACGAACACAACATATTCACCAAACCATAACCACAACTCATCATAAACCAGAAACTACAACAAACTTTTCTCTATGTCGTAAAAGCCAAATTGACAAAACTAAATTGAACCACAAGTATGATATCTCATTTTCATGGAGGCCATGACCACATACTTGGGCCAATCGATTAATCAAAACTGAAACATTCAAAATAGCCGGCATTGACAAGGAAACAAGGAAATAATCACTCAAATCGAACCATATCCAAATACGAAGCCCTTTACAACCACTTACAAATGTTGTCCGAGGTTGGGAGGGAGTCACCTCGAGACGGGTAAGCCGGAGATACCCTCATAGCTCGGCAAACCATGACAACACGAACATGACAACCAAAAACACATCGTGAACAACATGAAATCATATACAAATGACCCAAAACATCACTGATTCAGGCACACCAAAGGCTATGAGACACCATCAAGGACTTCGAGAAGTCCCCCGACAACCCCCACGCGTGGTGGTCCGGCCAGCAGCGTCGCCCGTCGTGGTGTTTTACGGCGAGACTTTCAACAATGACCAAATTTGCTAAAACAGAGCACATGGACATCAACGACACATATGCAACAAACCAAGAATGTTCTGAGGGTGTGGAGACTCGAATAGACCTCTAGGGACCATCCCCGACCACTAATACTCACCGGAGCAATGGCCAGACGCGGCGGTAATGGACAAACTCAACAACAACAACAAAAATCCAACAATAACTGTCGACACCATGATTTGACAGTAAACCATGTGTGCAGTAAGGGGGTGCTCCGGTCTATTAGGACTTCGGCGAGACTGCTATGGGTAGTCTCCGACCGAAGCCCAGCTGCAACACCACCATCAGGCGTGTGAAGACCAACCCATCCAAGAGAAAACACCAAAACAGTTGCAACAACAGTCCTCTATGTCCGCCTCGATACGGGGAAGCTCTGGGACCTTCGAGGCTCTTGTGGACCACCAGGTGTGACCTCCAACCAGTCCCTGATCATCGACACCACACGACAGCGGCGGTCGGACACAGGACAACCACCAAATCATGGATAAATAGAGAGAGAGAACGGGAGGGAACTCACTAACTCCGGCGAGCTCTTGGACCTTCGGCGAATGTCCGACCACCACTGGACCACCTAGGGTCGATGGCTTGCTCACCAAAGGAGGGAGAGAGGAGAGGGAGAGGAGAGAAGGAGGAGAGAATCGGTGAATAATGAGATGAATAGTGATTGAATAGTAAAGTTAGGTGGGTAGAGTGCTATTTATAACCGCTTGTTTGCATCTCAAAACACACGCATCTCGAGGCTGATCTGATGGTTCTCACACTGTGGCGGCCCCAAATTCCGAGGCCGCCCCGTGGATTCCTATTTCTCCAGCGAATGCACTAGAAACTTCTGCCACGTCATTCTCTATCTACTTACCTGACATTCTCTCATATTTCATGCCATTTAATATAAAATTTATGATTTATAGCAGAAGCTTCATTTCTACCAAAAGAATTATATATATATAGATTTTACTGTTTCATCCTATAGTGGAAATCCTGGAAAGTACTGTACATATGGTGATCAACTATAACAGTTAATATATACAAGTACAAGTGTGAACTATAGTCTCCCAGTTCCCAAAATATAAACAAAATATCAAAATATAGATATCACACGTACCAGCAAGCCTCGACGTAGGTAAGTCAGATATAATCGCTGAGAATCCCCTTACCCTTGCTAGTACTAGGATCTGCGCTCAGCCATCACAAAAGACAGATGACGAGCCCAGTAAGTAAAATCCCAAGGAAAACCACCGTGCATCACAATTTAAGAATGTAAAATGAAATCAATAAATAGTGTTAAATAAGCATGCGGAATTGAAGGAAAATGCAGACAACTACCCAAAAGCTCATCGCATGAATAACAACACAAAGATATGCAAATGGGTGTGAACCAGCTAATCCTAGGTGTGAACTAAGGACCAGGAGCCCTGTCGTGGCCCACACCATCGATCCTACGATTGTGTCCTAGACCACACACCCAGCAAGCGACCACACAACCCGAATACATAGACGGAACCATAACCGTCCCAATAGGAATGAACTTGAAGATTATCAATAATAACAACCCAAATTGAATAACAATAAGTAAATGTAGTAGTGGTGTTCAGTTGGGTTTTACGTACCCGAAAATACGCACTCCGACTTCCCGGACCAGTCAGTACGCCCCACCTAGCTCCCCGATGTCCAAGCTATGGTTTCTCGGTCCCTGAAGTCCATTTATATTGTTTTATACTTTTTGAAAGCATATTAAATCATTTTATGATATTATATTATATTTTTAATTTTTCAGTTGTGGTACCTCTCCCGGACTGTGTCGGGGTTCCAAAAATACCCGGAAAGTCCCGTACCAACTTTTCTACCTTTTTCAATTATTTTCCTATTTTATTTCATTTAAAACGGTTTTTTTTTATTTTTTAATTATTACTATTATTTATTATTTTTATTATTATTTTTTATTTATTTTTTTCTCTGGCGGGCCCCACCTGGACCGGCCCTGTTCGGGGGACGCACGCACGCTGCTCGTGCGTCCCCTTCCCAGAGACGAAATCGTCTCTGGTTTAACCAGAGACGACTTTCGTCTCTGTTTCTTCTTCTCTTTTTTTTTTTCCTCCGTCAATCTTGCTCTCCTCTTCACTCTCGATTCTTCTTCACTCCCACTCTATTGAAGACCCTCAAAACCTCCAAATTCCACCACAAATCAACGCAAAACCAACCCAATTCCCGGATTACATACATGTACCCCAAAAATTTCGAAATCCACAAATACACCTCAATTTTTCCCAAATCCGATTTCAATTGATGTAATTTATCAAAACCAAACTCAATAACATCATATTCATCAAAAACAGTGATGAATTCTCTCGAAAATCCAAGTTAACCTCAAACCCACAAATCCACACTTTATTCAAAAATCCAAGTTTATGAGGGATAAAATACCTAAGATCGATTGTTGTGAAGCTCAATCTCCTCTCCAAGCTCAATTTCGTCTCTCCCCAACCTCGATTTCTCTCACAGAACCCCTCAAATTGTTTGAGAAAAATATTGGATTTGCATGCATTTGATCGATCGATGTATATATAGGTGGGTTTTAAATCTCACGTGCACACGCATCTCGAGAATAATCCAACGATCACTGAACACAATGTGTCACCAACTTCTTGAACACCCTATCATGATACCAATCTCCTTGTATCTTTCCATCGCGTGTCTCGATGACAATCCTAGGTGTACTGATTATTCATTTCAAACTATAGGATTCTATTTATTTAAATTTGATTTAACTTATATAATTTATTCTAGGCATCAATAAATTTCATAAATTTGTAAATATAATCACAGTAACTCTCCAACCACTCGGCACCCCGTGCCCCATGTCCGGCACGCTTCCCGAGGCGGTCCCACACTTAGTGTACCCAATTTAATTTATAATCTAGCCAAAAGTCATGTTTACATTTCATTATAAATTAAGTTCTCCACCTTAGCATGTTTAAATAATTTAAGTTTAATTAAACCCCAACGGTCGGCCTCACTGCCACCAAACCACGCATTGGCCTATCCTAAGAATGGACCCCGGCGCTCAACCTCGCCCGACAAATACTACCTTTACACACCGGTGACGGATAATACATCGTTATAAAGAAAATGGAAATATTAATAAATCACCGAAATTAGAAAAACAACAATACACAGTCAATACCTATGTCTAGAACATGCCTAACCTATCCGCGGTGTCCACGTGTCGTCCGAGCTGGCGTCCTAATCTGAAATAAGGCAAATAACGACGTTAATAAAAAACGGGCCATTACAATTCTTCCCAACTAAATGAAATTTTGTCCCAAAATTTGAGTTAATATATGATATACCGTGGAATAACTATGGATAACGCTCTCGCATGGTCGACTCCAGCTCCCAGGTAAGTCCCTCCGTACCGTGATGCTGCCACCGTACGAGTACTTTCGATATCTCCCTGTTCCTGAGAGTCTGGATCTTTCTATCTAATATCGCCAATGGCCGCTCCTTGTAAGTTGCGTCAGGCTGAACATCGACCTGTCGCACATCAACCATGTGTCGTGGCCCGGTCCTAGCCAATCTCAACATCGAAATGTGAAAAGGTAGGATGAATCCCTGCTAACTCCGCCGGTAGATCTAATCTATACGCTACATTGCCAATCTTCTCTACAACTCGATAAGGTCCAATAAATCTCGGCACCAGTTTCCCCTTAATCCCGAACCTCTGTTGGCCCTTCCAAGGAGAAACCTTCAGATAAACCATATCGCCAACCTTATAGCTCAGACTCTCGTGGTATCTATCCGCGTATTTCTTCTGTCTGTCCTGTACCGCTCGAAGCCTCTGAAGAATCTGTGGAATCTTCTCTGTGATCAACAACTATCTCCGGCCCTATCGTAATTGTATCCTCCGGCTCTACCCAACACGCTGGTGACCTGCAGGGTCTCCCATACAATGCCTCAAATGGCGGCATCCCGATACTAGCCTGATAGTTGTTGTTGTAAGCAAACTCACACAGTGGTAAGTAGTCCTCCCACGAACCTCCAAACTGCAGAATACAAGCCCTCAGCATGTCCTCTAAGATCCGTATCAGTCTCTCTGACTGGCCATCTGTCTGAGGATGATACGCCGTGCTAAACTGCAACCTAGTGCCAAACTACTCCTGCATCGCCTCCCAGAATCTCAAAGTAAACCTAGGATTCCTATCAGATACAATGGAGACCGGCATCCCATGCAGTCTAACAATCTCCTGCTCGAATAATCTGTTCAACTGAGGGAACGTGTATCGCATGGAAACTGGTATGAAATGCGCCGACTTCGTCAGTCTATCAATCACTACCCAAATCGCATCGTGTCACCTGGACGTCTGCGGTAATCTACTGACAAAATCCATGGTAAGGTGTTCCCATTTCCATTGAGGAATGGGTAACGGCTGTAGCAATCCACCTGGTCGTCTATGCTCCGCTTTCACCTGCTGACATATGTGACACCCTCGAACATAATCGCCAACATCGGCCTTCATCCCTAGCCACCAAAACAATCTCCGCAAGTCATGGTACATCTTGGTTCTGCTCGGATGAACAGTATAACGTGACCGGTGTGCATCCTCTAATATACTATCTCTGATCTTTGGTACCGTCGGTATCCACAATCGACCTCTGTGTTGCAAACATCGATCCGCTGTCTCTGTCCAATCAGTGCACTCGGGATCTCGCGCTAAACTACTGAAGCGTTCATAAAGCCCATCAACCCTCGACACTCCGATACCCGCTCTAGTGACATTGTTGGTACTCTCATCTGACCACAAATCTGGATATCGTGCATAGCTGCAATGTCTGGCATGCTCATAAGTGATGCTGCCTCCAATAGTCCCATATGTCGCGTATTGATCTGGCTGTCAACTCCGCATCTACTCAAAGCATCTGCCACTACATTGGCTTTGCCAGGGTGATACTCGATCGTGAAGTCATAATCCTTCAGCAACTCTAACCATCTCCTCTTACGCATATTCAGATCTCTCTGTGTGAAAAGATAGCGCAGAATTTCATGATCAGTGTAAAGGACAAACTTCTCTCCGTAGAGGTAGTGTCTCCAAGCCTTCAGCGCAAACACAACTGCCGCAAGCTCCAAATTGTGTACGAGGTAGTTACACTCATGTGGTCGTAATCGCCTGGATAAATAAGCCACTGGTCGTCCTTCCTGCATCAGAACACATCCCAATCTAGTTCCCGATGCATCAGTGTAAACTGTCAAACTCTTCCCTGGCTCCGGTAATGTCAATACCAGTGCAGAAGTCAATCGCTTCTTCAACTCCAGAAATGCCTGCTCACACTCTTCAGACCACTCAAAAGGTACATCCTTCTTCGTCAACCTCGTCATCGGTGCTGCAATCGTGGAGAAATCCTGTACAAATCGGCGGTAGTAACCTGCTAAACCCAAGAAACTCCGTATCTCAAAAACAGTCTACGGTCTCTTCCAGTCAATCACCGTTCTAATCTTGTCTCCCTCAACAGAAATGCCATGACCGCTGATCACATGTCCCAAAAACTTCACTTCCCTCATCCAAAATTCACACTTACTGAATTTCACATAAAGCCGATGCTCCCTCAACGTCGTCAATACCGATCGAAGATGACTCTCGTGATCCTCTCGCGTTAGGCTATATATCAGTATATTGTCAATGAAGACTATCACGTATCGGTCTAGATAAGGTCTCAGCACGCGATGCATCAAATCCATGAAAACTGTTGGAGTGTTCGTCAACCCAAACGGTAACACCGTAAACTCGAACAACCCATATCTGGTACTGAAAGCAGTCTTCTTAATATCCTCTTCTCGAATCCGAAACTGTTGATATCCCGAGCGTAAATCAATCTTCGAGAAGAACTGTGCACCTGTCAACTGGTCAAGCAAATCGTCAATCCTTGGAAGTGGATAGCGGTTCTTGATTGTCACCTGATTAAGCTTCCGATAATCTACACACATCCTCATCGATCCATCCTTCTTCTTCACAAATAATATTGGCGCTCCCCACGGTGACATACTCGGATGAATGAAACCTTTCGCCAACAAGTCCTCTAACTGTTTCCTGACCTCCTCCTGCTCCATCGGTGACATCCGATAAGGTCGGCTAGATATAGGCTGGGTCCCTGGTATCAACTCTATAATGAACTCTATCGCCCATGGTGGTGGTAAACCGGGTAAATCGTCTGGGAAGACGTCGGCAAACTCTCGGATTACTGGTATATCCTCAATCCTAACTGGTACTCTAGTCTCGGGCTCAATAATCGCTGCGAACTCCTCCATCTCCTGAGTAGTCGCTAATCTACCTCTCGTAATGGGTAACTCCGACGTAGTCCCGCTCAATGAAAAGTCTGGCAAACCCGAAATACTAAACTCTACCCTTTTCCCAAAACAGTCTATCCGTGCATGGTACGCCGATAGCCAATCTATTCCAAAGAGTGCATCAAACTCTAAGTACTCCAGTACTCGAAGATCAACTGGCAACTGATATCCGACAACCTCAATCATGACGTCTCGAACTATCTGGTTATGGTAAATCTTATCCCCAGCAGCCGTGCTGAGAACAAGATGGGTCTCAAGTGTGTGTGCAACTAACCCTAACTCCCCAACTAATCGTCCAGCAATAAATGATAATGTACTACCCGAGTCAAACATAGCATGAACTAGTCTACTGTGAATAGATAACGTACCCTCGACTAGTTGCCTGGTAGCTCCCGAATCTGGCTGTGCCACTGCATGCACTCTGTCTCTATCCGGACCCTGATCTCGTCGTGGTGACGGTGCTCTGCAGTCAACCCTCAAGTGTCCCTTCTGACCGCACCTAAAACACTTGCGCGTCTCACGCCTCCCAATCTGCCTGTCATCAAATCTCTGACTCTGAACCCGGTCTCTCTGACCCCTGTCTTGGCCACCCTGATCCCTGTCCTGATACTGCTGCTGCAGTGTTGTCGGCGCCCCCGACAGTGTATGTAGCAAGAAGATACACCACTTGTCTCTCGGCTCCTCTCTGCTGCTCAGGACGCCTATCTCGACGACCCTGATCGTGTCTCTGTCGGTCAGACTGATCCCTCTGTCTCTTCGGCCTCTGATCAGACTGAGAACTCTGCCCATACCTGTTTACCAGCTCACCCCTATGCCATAGGTATGTCTTGCGAGCCAATGCCCTATCCTAGATAGCCTGCAAAGTTTCGCCTCCACTCGCAACAATTACTCCACCTATACTCTCATCCAAACCCCTAATGAAATAATATATCTGAAGTCTCTTGGTGTTCGCCACATCCATGGCATACATCATAAGATACCTGAATCGATCCATATACTGTGACACCATCATGTTACCCTGTCTCAATGCCAGAAACTGCTCCCTAAGTCGCAACTGCACCTCGGTAGGAATATACTCATCCAAAAACAATTGTCTGAACGCTACCCATGTAGACGGTATGGCATGCGTGTCCGTGTAGGTCGTCCACCACACCCCTGCCTGACCTCTCAAACAGTACCCTGAAATACGTGGTTGATCCGCCTCCGGTACCTCTAACAACTGATGTAAGCGCCGGTGTGTCATCAACCACCGTCCTGCAACCTCTGGATCACTAATGCCAGTAAAGTAGGTAGGGTTAAACCTCATAAAATCTTTCACCATTTTCGCTGTCTCTGACATCTTACTCCTGACAGTCGAAGTAATGCCCTGCGGCTCCGTAGTAGTAAGTGTCACCTCAGTAGCAACAGCTGGTACCACAACACGTTCAACTCTCTCTCTCAATATCTCAGTCCCTGCTGCCTGTGTGTCTACTACTGGTGCAATCGAAGCTGAAGGGGTAGTTGCAGCTAATTCAGCTGTCGGTGCTACTGCAGTTATCCTCGAGCTCCGTATGTACTCCATGAGCTCAGCCATCTGTGCCTGCTGCAGTAACTGCTGATCCGTAACTCTCTGTACCATGGCTCGTAAATCAGCTACCTCTCGGGTGGTATGATCGCTGGTCTCCCCAGCTTCCTACTATGTAGTCGGAGAAATAGTGGTAGGGGTCTGTCCGTCCATAGTAGTCTGCATTAATTTTCGTGTCCGGATCAGATCCCAATATACGTATACGTATAGTATATACAAATACAACAATACATATATCACATAACAATTATAACTTTACCCGTTTCCATTGCTTCCCAACTAAAAGTTCTAGGCAATTCATCGGGTTTCCACATTTAATTTGGTTTAAAGTTTATGCTCTTTCGTTAACTTATTTTATTTACGGCCTTATTGACCTCGCTCTGATACCAAACTGTGGCGGCCCCAAATTCCAAGGCCGACCCGTGGCTTCCCATTTCTCCTGCGAATGCACCAGAAACTTCTGCCACGTCACTCTCTATCTACTTACCTGACTCTCTATCTACTTACCTGACATTCTCTCATATTTTGTGCCGTTTAATATAAAATTTATGATTTACAGCGGAAGCTTCATTTCTACCAAAAGAATTATATATATAGATTTTACCCTATAGTGGAAATCCCGGAAAGTGCTGTACATATGACGATCAACTATAACAGTTAATATATACAAGTACAAGTGTGAACTATAGTCTCTCAGTTCCCAAAATATAAACAAAATATCAAAATATAGACATCACACGTACCAGCAAGCCTTGGCGCAGGTAAGTCAGATATAATCGCCGAGAATCCCCTTATCCTTGCTAGTACTAGGATCTGCGCTCAGCCATCACAAAAGACAGATGACGAGCCCAGTAAGTAAAATTACAAGGAAAACCACCGTGCATCACAATTTAAGAATGTAAAATGAAATCAATAAATAATGTAAAATAAGCATGCGAAATTGAAGGAAATGCAGACAACTGCCCAAAAGCTCATCGCATGAATAATAACACAAAGATATGCAAATGGGTGTGAACCAGCTAATCCTAGGTGTGAACTGAGGACCAAGAGCCCTGTCGTGGCCCACACCATCGATCCTACGACTGTGTCCTAGACCACACACCCAGCAAGCGACCACACAACCCGGATACATAGACGGAACCATAACCGTCCCAATAGGAATGGACTTGAAGATTATCAATAATAACAACTCAAATTGAATAACAATAAGTAAATGCAGTAGTGGTGTTCAGTTGAGTTTTACGTACCCGAAAATACGCACTCCGACTTCCCGAACCCGTCAGTACGCCCCCACCTAGCTCCCCGATGTCCAAGCTATGGTTTCTCGGTCCCCGAAGTCCATTTATAGTGTTTTATACTTTTTGAAAACATATTATATTATTTTATGATATTATATTATATTTTTAATTTTTCAGTTGTGGTACCTCTCCCGGACTGTGTCGGGGTTCCAAAAATACTCAGAAATTCCCGTACTAACTTTTCTACCTTTTTCTAATTTTCTATATTTTTCTAGAATTTTTCCCAATTTTTATGATATTTTTTTCAATTATTTTCCTATTTTATTTCATTTAAAACTGTTTTTTTATTTTTTAATTATTATTTTTTAATTATTTTTATTATCATTATTTATTTATTTATTTTTTTTTTCTTTGGAGGGCCCCACCTGGACCTGTCCGGTCCAGGTGGTTGGGCCTGTCCGGCCCGGTTCGGGGGACGCACACACCCTTCCCAGAGAAGAAATTGTCTCTGGTTTAACCAGAGACAATTTTCGTCTCTGTTTCTTCTTCTCTTTTTTTTTCCTCCGTCAATCTTGCATTCCTCTTCACTCCTCTCGATTCTTCTTCACTCCCACTCCATTGAAGACCCTCAAAACCTCCAAATTCCACCACAAATCAACACAAAACCAACCCAATTCCCGGATTACATGCATGTACCCCAAAAATTTTGAAATCCACAAATACACCTCAATTTTTCCCAAATCTGATTTCAATTGATGTAATTTATCAAAACCAAACTCAATAATATCATATTCATAAAAAACAGTGATGAATTCTCTCGAAAATCCAAGTTAACCTCAAACCCACAAATCCAAATTTTATTAAAAAATCCAAATTTATGAGGGATAAAATACCTTAGATCGATTGTTGTGAAGCTCAATCTCCTCTCCAAGCTCAATTTCGTCTCTCCCCAACCTCGATTTCTCTTACAGAACACCTCAAATTGTTTGAGAAAAATATTGGATTTGCATGCATTTGATCGATCGATGTATATATATAGGTGCGTTTTAAATCTCACGTGCACACGCATCTCGAGAATAATCCAACGATCACTGAACACAACGTGTCACCAACTTCTTGAACACCCTATCATGATACCAATCTCCTTGTATCTTTCCATCGCATGTCTCGATGACAATTCTAGGTGTACTGATTATTCATTTCAAACTATAGGATTCTATTTATTCCAATTTGATTTAACTTATATAATTTATTCTAGGCATCAATAAATTCCATAAATTTGTAAATATAATCACACTAACTCCCCGACCACTCGGCACCCCGTGCCCCATGTCTGACACGCTTCTCGAGGCGGTCCCACACTTAGTGTACCCAATTTAATTTATAATCTAGCCAAAAGTTATGTTTACATTTCATTATAAATTAAATTCTCCACCTTAGCATGTTTAAATAATTTAAGTTTAATTAAACCCCAACGCTCGGCCTCACTGCCACCAAACCCCGCGTTAGCCTGTCCTACGAACGGACCCCGGCGCTCAACCTCGCCCAACAAATACTACCTTTACACACTGGTGATGGATAATACATCATTATAAAGAAAATGGAAATATTAATAAATCACCGAAATTAGAAAAACAACAATACACAGTCAATACCTAAGTCCAGAACATGCCTAACCTATCTGCGATGTCCACGTGTCGTCCGAGCTGATGTCCTAATCTAAAATAAGGCAAATAACGACGTTAATAAATAACGGGTTGTTACACACACTTTGGGCTGTGTCACTTTAACTAGCCTATATTGGTTCCTACACCCTAGTCCGAATGTTATTTAGTTAACCGACTTCTCGCAATCCAACGACGCTCCTCAGTCCATTTTTCCTGGCAATGACTCTCGTCGCGCGCGTAGTCTCGTCACGTCTCGATAAATAATTGTTTAAGAAAATTCATTTATTTGTATTTTTACCGTGTTTTACTCCCCCGTTTACCTAGGCGAAGTCTCACTCAGACTAAAAATCACCCAAACGGCTCGAGACCCGATTAGACTACAATACTAGTACACACATAAAAAAAATAAAATTACCTCGGTGTCGACTCCCGAAGTTCGAAATACTGTCCAGTATCACGTAGCCAGGTCACAGTCCCAACAAGTACAACACAAGTCAAGTTAAATTTGAGGGTTGTTACAGTGAGAGCCGCGAACGTGAATTTTTGCTTGGTGATTAGTGAGTAAAACCAATGAGAGTATTTATATATCATTTATGCATTTAAATTGGGTTGTTATCCTTATTGAGCAGTATTTCTTTATGAAAGATGTTTTCTTGAATTTCGTTTATGGTGTCTATCCTTTGTGGATTATCGGCTTTGTTTTCCTTGGATTCCTTAATGAGTGGTTTTTTGGGTCTACGTGCGCGATACGATGGTTACGGGTGCGATGAGACTGCTTAGTATTCTCTTTTACCACCGTAACTATACGGATTTTGGACGTGCCTAAGCCCACAGTTTAGGGATTTGTAATTTGACCGTAAGTTGAACTATGTATGGGCTACAATATAGTGACTCATCCTAAGTTGTCTGAAGTGATTTATTTATGTCCAAAATCTATTTGGGAAGTCAAGTTGTGAACTTTATGTGGCAACCTGATGAACTTGAAACATTTAGATGTTTTTTTACTTTGTGCTCTTGACACTCATTTATCGTTGATATTTAAGTGATTGAATTATCATGTTGTCTTTTATTATCTTTGTTATATTCCAGCATGATACTCGTTTAGCCGTTTATTTGGTACTTGAAATTATATTAAGACTCTACTTGGTTATTACTGTTATTCTTTATACTCACCGTCTTTTTTATGAAGGTGGGTGCAGCCTCGTCATACTGCAGGATTGACAGGAGTAAAGGACCGGCAATAGGCGATTGACGTTAAGGACAATTAGATGGCCTACTTTTGCCTACAGTGCAGGTTCTTTGTATTATTGTATACTATTCTTTTGAAGACATTGGGATATGGGTTTTTGTGAGATCTTGGGACATGTATACGAGATGTTTGACTCTCCTTTGACTTGATATTTGATGTTGGTATACAAATGCAAGGTTTCCACACTCTAGGTTGTCCTAACTAGTGTCTTAGGGTTATTTCATTTAGTTTGAGTACAATTTTCTTATGTTGTACTTTGATAACTCACTAACTTGAATAACTCACATTAAATTGCTAAATAAATGGTAAATGGTAAGGAAGGCTGACTAGGCGTGCGTTGACTTCGTGAGATTGGCTCGGGGTCCATGTAAGTCTAAGTCAGGCGGGGCCCAGTTTAAGGTTGTGGAATTGGGGCCGTCACAACAGATTCGGAGGTCCATGTAGGTCTAGACCGAGTGGGGTCCAGTTTGTGTGGGAACTGGGGTCGTCACAGTTACCTTAGTTATCTACTTTCTAGTTAAAGTTGATAGCTATTTTGTAACTTAATTACGTTTATTTCCAAATTAAAGTTGATAAAAAGCTTTAATCTAGTGGTATGGTGGTGTAACCGCATACATTAGACAAGCGAATGAAAGACATGGAAGTGGTATATCCACATTTATTATATTGAACGAGAGTTAAAAATGGAAAAGCAATTTCTATTTCTCTTCGAAACTATTGGTGACTTGTATGTTTCTTTTAAGTTCGAAGATGAAATTTTTCTTAAATATGGGAGACTCGACCCGTTACTTTAAGCAGGTGATTAGTTTTAATCCGAATTCGAATTAACTCAAGTTAGGCGTGTAACGACCCGTTATTTTATTAACGCCGTTATTTACCTTATTTTAGATTAGCACGCCAGCTCGGACGACACGTGGACGCTGCGGATAGATTAGGCATGTTCTGGACCTAGTATTGACTGTGTATTGTTGTTTTTCTAATTTCGGTGATTTATTGATATTTTCATTTTCTTGATAATGATGTATTATCTGTCACTGGTGTGCATTTAAAATAAACTTGTCGAGCGAATTGTGAGCCGGGGTTTTAGTTCGGTGAACGCGCCAACGCGGGGTTTGGTAGCTGTGAGGCTGGGCGTTGGGAGTTAGACAAATTCAATCAATATTATATTAGTATGGTTGAGGGTTTAAATGCAAAGAAATTCATATGTGACTATAGGCTAAATGAATGAATAATTGGTACACTAGGTGTGGGACCGCCTTGGGAAGCATGCCAGACACGGGGCACGGGGAGCCGGGTAGTCGGGAGCGTAGTGGGACCATATTTGGCATTTTACGAAATTTAGTTGATAGCTTGGGTAGAGTGTACAAGTTAAGATAGATATAATTGAAGAAAGTCCTATAGTTTGAACTGGAAAATCAACAAACATTGGATGATCCTCGAGATTGACAACAGATAAAAAACTAGGCAATATGTGTCATGATAAGGTGGCTGGATGGAGTGACACGGACTGGATAAGGACCGTTTGATGGGCCTCGAGATACGTGTGCACTTTAGATTATATTAACCACTATAAATACCACCGATCAAACTCACATGCAAACCACAAGCCATTCTGAACCAAAAACTTCAGATTTCTGAGAGAGAAATCAATGTTAGGGAGCTCAACTATGGCGTTTTAGAGGCTGGATTTGAACATTAACTACAAGCTTGAGGTAATCTACTCCCCTGTTTCTTGGATTTTTGATGAGAAATGTTGCATGTTGTGGTATGTATGATTTCATCGAGTTTTTGTGCATTTGCCACTGATTTTACTAGATTTGAGGACTATGAGGTTGGTATAACATGAGTTGTGTTTTTGATCAAGTTTGAGAGAGATTTGATGAATTTGTGAAAATGGGTTTTGAACATGACTTTTTATGATTTGTTGAATTTGAGGTTTAAGCTCGATAAATTCGTGTTTAATGATGTTTTTGGGTGTCAATGAGGCATGTGGGAAGTGGAAAAATCGATTTGAATGGGTTTAGGAGGTGCTGAAATCCAAAAATTTGAATCTGGAAATGCCTGACAGAGTGCTATTAGCGCACTAATAGCTGGAATTAGTGCGCTAATTTCTTTCTGGAAATGATGATGAATAGTGATCGAGATCAATTAGTGCGCTAATTGATCTCATTAGCGGGCTAATGATCATCTGGAATAGAATTTAGTGTGAAATTGGACATAATTGATTATAAACCAAATTATTGACCAATAAACCTTGAAATTTGGTCCCTGGAGTCTCAAGATAGTGGAATTGAGTTAGGAATTCGTCGAGGGTCGAACCGGGGGTAATTTCAGGGTTTGTTAAGCGCGGATTGAGGTACGTAAAACCCAATTGAACACCACTACTGCATTTACTTATTTATTTCCATTGAGCTTTATTTTCTTGAAAATCTATGATTTATATTCCTACTGGGACGGTTATGGCACCGTCTATGTATCCACGGGTAGTGGAGGTCGCTGGCTAGGTGTGTAGCGCGTGATCTAGGAACTCGATAGATGATATCCCGAGTTGGACTCCATTTCATGCGTTCGATTAGCCCACTAGGGTTAATGCCGCTGGGATACAGTCGTAGGGTCGGAGGCATGGGCCACGACCAGGGCTCCTAGTCCTAGTACACACTTAGTGGTTGTGTTCACACCCCTTTGTCTATCAAGGTGTTTATATATATGCGATTAGCTTTGAGCAGTTGACTGCATATTTTCCTTCATTCCGCATGTTTATTTAACACTACTTTTTGGCTCTGTTAATTATTTCTATTATTTATGCACGGTGGTTTTCCTTGGGATTTTACTTACTGGGCTCGCCATCTTTCTTTTTGTGGTGGCCGAGCGCAGATCCTAGTACTAGCAGGGGCAAGGGGATCATCAACGATTTCATCTAACTTGCCTACGCCGAGGCCTGCTGGTATGTGTGTAGATATTATCATGTTTTGATATTTTGTATTATCTTTTGGGTTGGGAAACTGGATACACACTTGTACTGGTATACATACTTATTACTGATTGATCGCTCGTATGCACAATGATACTGTAGGGTTTTCCACTATAGGTTTGATCAGTAAAACTTTTATATATAAATATGAATGCATTTTGTTAAACTTTAAATTCTTCCGCTATTAATTTCTTTGAAAATGATAAGCTAAATGACTTTAACAAATTACCTAAAGTACGAGGCAGAGGGACATGTGGCAGGGACTTCCGGAGCTGAGGGAGGGGGAGGTAGCTGACCACGGGGCAACCCGGGAAATTTGGGGCCGCCACAAGGCTCATGATTAAGCCTGACTTGTCTTGATTAGCGTGTGCTTGGATTTGCGTATCATTTAGTGTTTATATGGACTGTATTATTATTTATTAGAAACAATTGGGGTAATTAGCCTATAATTGAATAATTGACAAATTATGGGACACCTAATACCATGTGTGGATGCACATAGGTCGTGGGGTAGTGTGCACCCCCGAGTGTGCTCGTCAGTGCATACGACGAAATTATAGGCTTGAATATAGGTGTATGTATATATTAATATATATGGTGAATGTATATATATATTGAAATGAGTAAATAAATAATAAAGTGGTGGACTCCTAGCAACATGCAAAGTCATGGGTGACAAGCGTGGGTTGTGCAACAGTGTGCACGCCCGAGGGTCCACATTAACGCGCCCAACGGAATTATAGGCGCGATGATGTGGGAAAATATATATTTATATATAAATATATATTAAAAATCAGAAAATGAAAAGTGTGTCACGAATTTGTGTCACTTTTAGGTGTTACTTTACACACATATTCCTTGGATCAGTCTCATATATATATATATATATATATATATATATATAATATATATATATATAAGATCATCACCACCGCCTCACCATTTTTTTGACAGTTTGAGAAGGGAGAGAGCAAACAGAGACTGATATGATAAGGAGAGGAATGAGAGAAGGGAGAGCTCGAGGAGAAATTAAGAGAGGGTTGAGGATCGATACTAACATGATCTCCATGTTAGTAAGCCTTCCCTCCATCATCTTCATCACTTTTGAATTGAAGTTAAGATGTTTTTGGTGAGATTTTAGTCATAGGACTGTAGTGATCGATTTGGGAGTGTTTGGAGGACTAAAAGGGTTCTAGTCTGTAATCGAGAGTTCAGTGTTTAATTGTTTGGATTCAAGGTTTTGGTGTTTAAATTGATTGTTGGGTGTTCTTGATGAATCCATGATAATTGTGGTTAATTGTTGTTGTTGATAGTTGGAATTGATGTAACACCTCGTTGGAGGCCCTTCCTAGCTATTTGGGGAGGTTTGGGATACATTTGAAATGGTTTTGGCGTCTCAGAACGTTATTGGAATTGCAGGGCAGATGCAGGTAGTGTGATACCTAGGCTACATAGTGCGCTACCTAGTGTGGAGATTATGAACACAAGTGCAGGTAGCGCCCTACCTGCACTAAAAACAACATTTTGGTTGTTTTAAACATGAGTTTTGGCAACGATTTAGGACCAGTTTAGGGTTCTAAACCTAGGGTATTAGACTTAAATTGAGATCAATTTGTCTATTTTAGGTTGTAGGCCAATGGGGAACAAGTTTGTGGATTCTGACAGTTGAGTAAGTCGGTATAAAGTTAGGAAACTTCGGTACAGGTAAGTGAGACTTGTACTCTTATCAATTATGCAACGTAAATTAGTATATTTAGTTCATATAATATTATGGACTGGGATTGGGCATCATATTGTGACTTGATTGTTTTTCAATATGAAAATGCTAGAAAATGTGCGACAAAGCGAATCAAGACTGAGGAATGTAAAGGTTAGCCTAGGAAATGAATCCACCCTTTATCCTCATAGTAAGAAAATGACAGCCTGAAAATGGATTCCGCCCTTTCATCCTTAATAGCCAAAGTTTACCTAAGTCGGCATTTTCTAGTTAGAGTTGGTAGCTCAATCAAGCTTGAATAAACCAGTAGAATAACATGTTGGCGAACATGAGGATTAATTTTGAAAAAAAAAACATGTGGATTTAGTGGTTTTATTCTCAAGTGACGTGAGTGTACCACTCTATTTTGAAACTTAAATTACAAGTCATGAGTACAGTTGTAATTTACTTTGGAATTGCATTATATTATTTATTGTTTATATCATTTCTTATGCCTGAATAGATATGTTTTGGATTCGTATTGCTATTCATTGATTTATTGATATTAGTTGATAATTGATGTGTTTACGAGCATCACTTACTGAGCAAGTTGGAGTGATCATTTTCCAACTAACATTTCAGGTTATCAGTGTGCACTGCGACTCAAGAACGAAGAAGATTAGGAGTTTATAACTCTCCTCTACGGTGTATTGATTCCTCTCTTGTATTTATATTGTAATGAATTACTGTTTTGTAATAAACAAGGTTGGGATATAGTTTTTAGGAAAATGATAATCTAACACACTTTTGGCACACTCTTGGGGCGCACACTTTGTCTTTTAGCCTATTATGACTATTTTTTGTCTCCTTAGGCATGTGTCCCACATCTAACAAAATAATTTAAATAGGCTAAAAGACAAAGCGTGCGCCCAAAGTGTGTTAGATTATCATTTTCCTAGTTTTTATACCGAGATTTATGCTGATTTTTGTATATCTTGTAATTATCAAAGTTTTAATTTCTACTATGTTTTGTTTTAATTATTATTCGATTATCAAGATATACAGGTTGTGTTTATCAAGTATTGTGAGAAGGCTGTTGGCTTTAGTTAAGTATGGTTGGTATACCGGGGCTTAATTAAGGCTTCGAGCTTAGTATCGCCCTAATTGGGTTAGGGGATGCTACAATTTGGTATCAGAGCTAGGTTTGTAGAGCTTAGTTTCACTATTCCGAGATTTGTTGAAATCAAGGAATAGCTCTGCTACAGTTTGGTATTAGAGCCTGAGTTTATCACTTTTGAATTGGTTTCGAATTAAGTGGTAACTCTGATACAGTTTGGTATCAGAGCCTTGCAGGAGTCAAGATATAACTCTGATACAGTTTAGTGTCAGAGCCTAAAGTCATTACTGTAAATTGAATTGGAGTCTAGATTTACTGACTTGGAGATTGGTTAACAAGTTATGAATAACATAGGACTTAATAAATGATTTTATCGATATTTTGGGAGGTAATAAAAGATAAAAGCTTGAGTTATGGTATTTGTTGAGCTTTATTATATCTATGCGATAGATATAGCTCTTCTTCTATTGAATAGTCTTTGCTGGTCTTTATTCTCATTGATATTGTTTGATAAATAATAGTCATGTAGAAGAAACGATTAGACCTAGACTTTGAGGCATATGTTAGGAGAATTAATATTAAAAAGTGAATAAAACATTGGATGACCTCAGGTGAAACTAAAGGCGATGATTCACTTTTAGTAGAGTATATATACTAGTATTGAGACTAGTTAAACAAGAATAAAAGTCATTAAGTGAGAAAATTAGCAATAAACAATGATAAGAACCAAATTGAGGTTAGATAAAATCTAATGTATGTATACTTCATAAGTTAGTATGAAGTAAAAGTTTCCTAACATGGTGTTAATCCATATTGGAACAATGAAAAGAAGTATGTCAATACAGTTGTGGTGTAATTGCACATACTGAAGGTGAAATTTAAAAACTTGTATACTTTAAGCTAAAACATGACAGTGAGCTAGTGAGATGTCCTAATCTGATCAGTTAGATTGATATAGTCTAAATTGGGGAGAATGAGTTGTCAATGAGTCTGAGGATTTTAAAAATCCATAGAATACTTTACGGAATGAATAGGTGAGTTGTATATCAAGAGGTTAATATTAACTGCCACTCTTAACTAATAATTTTGTAATTTTTAATTTCTAATTTTGTACGGGGGCTTAATTAGGGTTTCAGATTGGGTATCGCCCTAATTGAGTTAAGGGATGCTACAGCTTGGCATCGCATGTGTGTATTTTTACCTTGACTATACTGTGTGAGATTGTGTGACAGGTATTTGCATCAAAAAGCGTATCTACGAAGGAGTCGAATAGGCGAAATACGGGTACTGAAGTCTAGACAATGCTAGATAGACAATTAAGTTTATAACCAAGGTAAATGTGATATTCAAATGAATATAGGACCATAGCCTTATATTAATTCAATTAATATGTACAAAGCTATGGCGTGTCTCGAGATGCATGTCGAGGCACGGGGCATTGGGTGTCGGGTAGTCGTGGTTTAGTGTGACCTTACGAATTGATTTATGAACCCAATGTAGCTACCTAAGTGGATTTGCATAATTTAATCATTTTAATTAATCAAAGGCCTGGGTCGGCCATATGTTATTTGTCCAGTAATATCTTTGTTTGGAATTGATTTTCCAAGACACTCCCAAATCCTTCGCTCAACATCTTTTTCGATCATGTGTTCATGGTCTGGATTGTGATGGCTTGACTCAGAATCTCCAGCGGCCTCCCGTCGACTTTGATTACGATTCGACCCACTTAAGATGTCAACTTGCCCTTGTAATCTGTTTACTTGCTTCTTCGTCCTAGCCACTTCGTTCTCAGCAAGTGGGCTTCCAACCTTTTGCTTTCCTCGTTCAATCCTTCGTTTTTCTATTTCATCCCTTAAATCGGGATCTCCTTTGTTAGAAGCACTGTGTGCTTCTTCAACATGTCTGAATGGTGCACGCCTCGGCATACCTTCTCCTTGGCCCCCACCTCGTGGTGGAGGACGAGGTCGGTCTTGCCTTAATTGATCATTGGATGAATTTTGTGTCCTAGCGTTTCGAGTTGTGACTGCCATTAGGCTCTTCCGTGCCAAAAATGTTGTGGAAACAACACCTTCGAACCTCAAGATCAGAGACACGAATCACCAGAACTTTGAAATCCTTCTGTCGAAGTCTGCAAAACAAATTTTGGAGTGGGTACCTCCAGGGAAAACACTCCAACGCTCAAGTCAGTTAAAACTCAAAGGGTTTTTTTTTAAAAAAATTCGTACGTACCTCTTGTTTTAGCCGGTTTCCCTATTAATTGTTATGTGATCACAACGTATCTCGGATTTGAGATCACAACATATCTTAAATCCTTACTCCCCTAAGATTGTCTTTATCCTTATTAGTTTAGAAATCCATCTCAAATAGGATAACTTACAACAACCTTCGTATCTTATCTAGGCTGTCTCAACAATGAGGTGTCAAAATCACCTTCTTATCTCGATATATCTATGTAACACATATCTCGAGGCACCACAATGCTATACCATATCAATATGCATTGTTGAAGCATGAATCATGTTATTGTTTATTTAGTTGATTTTTTAAAAAAAATTTCCAGAGGTTGTTGCTTTTGTTGTTGTTGTTTTTATTATTATTATTATTATTATTATTATTATTATTATTATTATTATTATTATTATTATTATTATTATTATTATTATTATTATTATCATCATCATCATCATCATCATCATCAGGTGGGCATCGGAACCGTCTTGGCCCCTTCTAATTAAGGCCCGACTAATCCCACAAGATTTAAAAAGGGCTTTACCACAAACCCGAACATCGAAAGAAAATGATGCAGCTGAAAAAGTTTACCTGCATCCTAAAAAATAGTTTTTTAAAAAAAGTTGAACTTTCCATTCCATTAAAATTCTTCAATTCCCAAAAATTTTCACCCTTTCATGATTTATTTTTTAATCGTTAAAGTATTTGATACTTTCATGGTAATCATAATTGGAAAGGTGTCATTTGGGATGTCATTCTAAAATTTTCTATCATAATTATTCGTAGCCACTCCACCACACCGTTATGAACAACCAAAATATATCTAAAATATTTATGAAATCTCAAAAAATTCACATGTATACTAAAAAATCGTTTAAAAAAAATAAATTCCCATTCCATTAAATTTCTCCAATTCCCAAATCTTTTTCACCCTTTTATGAATTTATTTTTTGATCAATAAAGTATTTGATACTTTCATGGTAATCATAATTGGAAAGGTGTCGTTTGGGGGTGTTACTTGTGGTGTCATTCTAGCATTTTCTATCATAATTAATTTGACCTTTACATAGTAATTTTATTTAATAAAAATTTACTAAAAGAATATTAATATAAAAAAATTATTGGTTTTAGCCCAAATGGACCAAAAATCTTGACTCCGCCAGTTCGATGAAGTAAATATTTACAACAACAGGTCGAGGAAATCAATTTACTTTTTTTTTTTTTGGTTTACATTGTATAGACTGAGGGCATTGCCTTTGAGTAGAAATTGTTCATAAAGAAACCAAAGTCAGTGCTTCCAACTGAATCTCCTCAAGATGGTGAAAATTTAACAATCATGTGCTTAAATCTCTACAAGAATCAAATTTGGCATTGCCACTCACATATTCGCTTCAAAGTTCCAACATTTCTGTTTAGTGCAAAGATTCTTAGCGGATAATACAAAACTTAAGGGCACCTTATCCTAAGAGCATGTGAAGCTAAGGGATAAATGTCATAACATGGATATGTGCACTGTTGGGTTGCTCCTTTTCTTTAGTTTTTTTTTTTTTTTTATTTGTAAGTAGCTTGTCTTCCTTGTTGAACGCTTTGATTTTGTTTTTTCTTGTTAGAAGTCTTAAATTTTTTTCCGTTGTTGAAAGTTTTGTTTTTATCATGTGATTCTAATAGTGTTTGTGTATTTTGTAGACTGCAGTCACTGATTGTTGCATTGTATCAATGTTGCAGTCGCATTCACAACCAAATTCATCGTAGTTCTTTTGAACAAATCAGATTAGCGAGTCAATGTACTTTTATTACAGCAATTGATTCTATTTCAGATCTTGTATCGAGCCATTGATGATTAATAAAATTTCTATTTTACTTTAAAAAAAAAGGAAAATGATAATCTAACACACTCTCGACGCACACTTTAAGCGCATACCCTCGTCTTTTAGCCGTTTATGGTGTTTTATCAGATGTGAAGTCACACTTGGAGAGACAAGAAAGAGCAATAAATGGCTAAAAAACAAGGGTGTGCGTCCAAAATGTTCGTTCAAAGTGAGTCGTTTTATCATTTTCCAAAAAAAAAAAGCCTAAATGTTATAATGCATCATATGACTCCTATACAAAATGAACTTTCACTAAAACATAATAACAACGTCAAATTCAACATGAGTGCATGTAGCATTATTTACTACAAAATGAAAATGATTTTTGATCAAAGAAGGCCACCAACGGATGAGTGGTCCGAGTGGCTCGACTCTTGGGCCCCTTAAGTAGTCTCGAGTTCAAGTCCTACGTATGAGCCCCCTCTGTTGGGAGAGTCAAAGCCCCTTATGAGCCAACTACAGCTCAAGCCTGAAGTAATCGATTAGTTCAGATTTTGGGTGGTTCACACCAAAAAGCAAAAAGAAAAAGTAAAGCAATTGGTTGAGTACTCTTCTAACTTAGAACTGAGAAATGCCAACATGTGGACCAAAATGCATCTCAAATGGTGGAGAACAATCATAAAGCAATTGGTAATAACAGTTGAGGTGACCCTCTATTGAAACTCCACACCTCTCTCTATCTTTAATGGAAATAAAACCATCAAACAAATCATAGCAGTTACCTTTTCGGCGGCAAAAGTGCCAAAAAGGTCTTCCCAACGTCTCAACGAGTTGGAAACTCAGTCCCTAAAGTCTAAAGAGGCATAACTCACTCCCACATCTCTCGTTTCTCTAAACCAGCCCTTCCATCTCTATTACTAACCAACCCTGCTAACCCCAGTTAACCTGCCATTATCACCACAAACATTAGGGCTAAGAACACAACAAATATCGATGTGTGTTTTGATAATCTACATCCATACTTAAACAAGATGAAACAAATTGCTAACATGGTTAGTTAGTCATAGAGATGGAAGGCCTGGTTTAGAGAAGTGAGAGTTGTGGGACTGAGTCGGGCCCCTTTAAACTTTAGGAACTGAGTCTCCAACTCGTTGAGACTTGGGAGACCTTTTTGGCCCTTTTGCCCCTCTTCGGCCGAGAGGATAAAGAGATTTACCCAAAGGCTCATGGGAGGATGTTGCACACCCAAGCTTATAAGCAAGCGAACAAACCCAACAAATATAATTGATAATTGAACGAGATGCTAATACTTAAAAGTGATAATAATATCATACATGAGCAAAATCTTACACAAGTGATTGCTAATCTTCCTGCACATGCCGATTTCTTCTAGCTCCAAATGCAAGTCTCTGAGCTCCAACAATAAGAAAAAAAGAATAAAACGATTAATTCACCATTCAAGAGAAAAAACAAAATAAAGCGTGGGTTGTAGCGCATACATCATTGCCACAACTAATTAAGTTTATGTAGAATTCCTTATCTTTTGGTCTGCCAATCAAGATTTTATGATTTGCAGGGAAATATGCTAAAGTTCTTTAACTGTTATATCGCAGTTTCATCAACATAGCAAAGAAGAGCATCACTTAACTGAAAATATCTGGGAGTAGGCCTTAAGCCCAGTAAGGAAGCGAACATACGTTGGCCGTGTAGATCCATTACTAGGGATTGATCTGATGATTGGAATGAGATATTCGGCAACCTGAGCAGAGAAATAAACCTCGTAAACACGCACTGCACTATATAAGAGTCCGAAAACTGCACATGCTTAGCAATGTTCATATCCATGCATGATATCTTGTCATGTGAGCTATGATAGATAAGCTGTAATTCTCAAATGCAACACATTTGCATCACTTTTTTCGTAAGTTTTTCAGCCATTCACTAACAAATGCCAACACAAATGATCATCTACACCTCTTCAATGTAGTGGGAATACCTAAAATATGTATAGTTTCATGCATGCAACATAACTTAAGCCATTCATTTGCATCAAAATGGACATTAAGAGCACCAATGATCCAAAAGCCCCAATCCTAAGTTAGGAGTAGTTGGTTACATGGATCAAAAAAATTTAAACAAAAAAAAAAGAAAAAAAGAAAAAAAGAATAGAAAAAGATTGTAACTAAATATCTTCAATGCTGTAGGCCAAGTGATGCCTACAAACTTCATAAAAATAGAGTAAGTTATCTGTTAGTTCAATGAATGAAAACTTACCACGTCAGGTGGTTCTGCCAACACATTAATAAAGAATTTGGCCTGCAATTAATGGAAAGAGAGTTTTAACCCATCTTGGAATCCCAAGGTGCATGACGGGAATATAAAAGGAAAGATTCATCAATATTTTGATTTCATCAATATTTTGATCGGACGAAAGATTCATCAATATTCAACCTGCTTTGTAGTTGCTCCAGACATAAGAAGCTCTGTTGTAACCATTCCCGGCTGCAATCAAGACAAAAGACTTTAACTTATCTAATGATGGCGACCATCAATAATGAAAAGCAGGTATAAAATGTATAGAATTAAATAATTGCTTAAAAGTTGCAACCAAAAACATAAATAAATAAAGAACCTACCGACAAGTTATGCACAATAACATTCTTAACATCTTGCATTTGCAGTTCAGCCTGTTGACAAATTGCAATGCTTTCTGTTTAGGAAAATATCATTTGAGTTAACAAATATGGTGTTTTATAAAAAGAATTATAGAGGCAAGAATAGATCCTATTCCCATAAGACATCTGTATCAAGAGCATTTATAGAAAGCATTTAAAAAAAATCCCAGTTCTTTCACTAGAAGATGTCCTTGATAATAATAAAAAAAAAAATATAGGAGAAATCTTCTTTTATGGAAATCGCTTTTTAGTTTTATTTTTTTAACTTCGTTTTATTTTGCCAATCAAAAGAATGTGATAGCCTGAAAAGAAAACCTTAATTTCTTTTATATACCAATCCGAAGTTAACTTAGGATGCATTAATTAGGACTTTAGGAGGGATTTGAATGGTTTGGAAAGCTCACCACCAATTGCACTAAATCGGGCACAATGAAAGAGTTTGATCCATTTAGCCGACCCCAATTAAGTTGGGATTGAAGCTATGTTGTGGTCAATCATTGTGGAACTATAAAAGTGTGGTCGATCATTGTGATTTTGTCACCTCACAAATTCAAAGCGTCTAAGATGTTGAGATTTCTGACTGTCCTGATGCTATGAACTATAAAATATTCATAGAAATGACAGAATGGGAATCGCCAGAAAATTTTTGATACCGACCTGCAATGACTTTGTCAAATGGACTACACTGCGTTTGGTAGCACCATATGCAGCAAATCTAAAGAACATAAGAAAGTGTGTCAATACAATGTTATTACTAGAAAAGAAAAGTGGAAAGAATTTAAACGATAAAAAGGAAAAAGAAAAGCAGATCAATAAGACCTAGCTGTAGCTAAACATATATCAATAATTTTAAGACAGTTTAGACAGCAGAAAGGAAAAGATTAGATTTCTCTTCTATAAGGATAGTTTTTTTGAGAAGAAACCACGAATACTATATTATTAATGAAGAACGATGCACGATCTGAATCAGAGTGAAGATTGAACCAGAAATCCAAATTAAATCAAAAGAGCAACAATCTTTATTACAAGTAAAAACATTCATCTAAGAGCCAAAGCCAGAGTGTATTGAACCTTGGAGTTGGCCTTCCATCTGAACCAGCTCCATCTACATTGAAAACATGGCCGCCACGAGGCTGGCTAAGCATCATCTTTATAGCCTGCAAATCATTGTCATAAGACTGGGATTTTCAACAAATAGTTGAGGATGTAGAAAATTAGAAATATTATTTATTATTTACCTCCCGGCAACATAGCATCAATCCAAGGGTGTTTGTTGTTACAACTTCCCTAAGAAACAACATTGCAAAACGTTAGAGAAACAACTAGGGTTTAGGGTTTAGAGTTTAGATTATAAGATAGATGCGTCACTTTAAAATTTTAGTAACAACGATCCAGATTATACTATAAACAACTCCCATAATGTGTACAATAATAGGACACTGCAGCAATTTGTCTCAGGAACATTCAAAGAAACCTAAATACTGGCACAATTTGGCAGCAATGTGTACAATAAGATAGATGCAGTCACAGCTAGTCTAAGAAACCTAAATACTGGCAGGAACATTCAAAGACACGAATCAGATAATGATTTCCCATTGAATTACACATTCTGTAATAAATAATCATGTATTTAACTGAACAGATAATGCAATGGAAGCTCACATAAGATCTTCATCAGATGCTTCTGCCAAAGGCCTAAAGCTGTATGCATTTGATCCAGCATTATTAATCTGCATCCTTTCTCAAAATAAAGGAAGAAAAACTTGAAAGTGAGGTTTGAAAATAAGACCTTGCACCTTAAACAACTAAATAAGGTAGGAATGTAGCGAAACTGATAAGATCATAAGAGAACCACATAAGCCCTAAATGAGAAAGAAGCATTTAATAAAGTAACATATTAATACCCTAGTGAAGATTATCTTTGCCCAAGACCTTAAATATCTAGCATCTAATAATCCAATCTGTTAGAAATAAGCAAAATCCATACGAATTAATGTGTATTACGCAAGGGAAAAACAAAAGTACAGATATTAGACATTATATTGTAATCAATTATGAATATTGACAGGTCAGTGATCTAGAGCAATCAAGCTAATGAATGGGAGCACAGAGAGAATGATGCGATCAAATCTAATGATATCAAGAAATAGCATGGTATTTCTTTAAAAGCTAGATTTTTGAATACTTGATTTTATGGTGGCACAAAGTGAATTTGCAAGGTGTGTTCCCATGTGATTGTCTCCCCAAATAGGATTTTGCTCTTACCCATATTTCAAAACAACTTCAATTATTTTTTCGAATTCTAAATTTTCCAGACTACCTAAAACACTAGTTTCACACCAGTAACTTGTTTCAAGACAGATATTTCAAGCAGATGTCTCCAAAGCGAAAAAGGAACTTCCCACGAAAAAATTGAAACAATCCATTGTGGAAAAAATGGAAACCAGCCCTCATAAACATGCAACATCACATTAGTTAAAATGGAAAATTCATCAATTTCTACCATCAAAACCCATCAATGTAGACAAAACTAACAAGGCTTGTCCTCTGAACAAAATGATCCACATCAAGGATCTCTTTGGTTTCATCAGGATCTCATATTGCATGTGAGAGTAAAATATAAACATGTAACCTCGTTATGAAGAGTAATTGACATGAATGGGTTTATTTTCTTAATATTGCACGGACGAAAGCACTCAATCTTATGTGTGTAAAACTAAGAGTGAAACAGGTAATATAAATAACAAAAATATTAATACTAACAATGAACAATTAAAAGAAAGTGACCTCATCTTCATTTACACACCCATATATCAACATATCTAAGCTTCTCCTGTGCAAAAGCGACTAATGCCGTGACATCCTGCCCTTGCCTAACATCACATTGGGCACCCTACAAAAAAAATCATTTAGAAGGTTCACAAATCAACAGAAAACACCCAAAAAGAATAGCAGATAAAACCTTCACAATAAGAAAGAGGAGGTACCCACACACGTTGCTCCCCAAACTCTTCTCTTAAGCTATTTACTGCAGATTCCACCCGTTCAGCTACAAATGATAAATTCACATAGTGAAGCAACAAAATGACAACCCTCTTCGATTCACTTTTCTGAAAAGTATTTCTT
Source organism: Stephania japonica (assembly GCA_039657345.1). Lineage (NCBI taxonomy): Eukaryota > Viridiplantae > Streptophyta > Magnoliopsida > Ranunculales > Menispermaceae > Stephania > Stephania japonica. Next base: position 45,064,001 of record CM077559.1, read on the forward strand.
CCTTCAAATACCGCACATGTAAACAAAAAAGAAAAAGTGGAGAAAGTGAGAAATTACATGATCTTGAGCAGATTATGACATTATCCCCAGATTTTAGGAACTCTTTGGCAAGTGCATATCCAATTCCTGAGAAAAAAAAAACATGTTAAAATAAAATAATTTAAAAAAAATAAAATTCCATTGAAGATAGAGAATAAGTAGTGTTTCTAGCCAGAGAATTTTAAGCTTCAATACATTAACTCAGTCCTGGCATCCATAATCACCAAATGAAACCATACAAAAATCCCCAATGTTGAAAAATAACGTACAACTAGAAATCAACGAGTTCTTGGGTAGAGTCGATAGAATCTTGCATCAAAATCAATCTTTTAGGCGATTTTAGCCCAAATTGAAGATCCAAAATATTGAAGATGTACGGACCGAAATATAGTCCCACATCGATTAAGTGTAACTTCGTAAATAAGTACATAAGTGAACCACGAGCATGTGTGTAACACAAAATGAGCTAATATTTTACGAAAATATTAATTCTACAATTTGAAACTTAATAGATTTTTTTTTTTTTGAAAAACTGAAACTTAATAGATTATCAATCAAATCCCAAAAAGGCTCCCAATTTCGCCATTCTAACAAAATCTACCAAGTACCCACCACAACAAACACATCATCAAATCAACCAATTCAAAGATTTCACCTTTAGACGATCCGGTAATAAGAACGTTGTACGGAGGTGCCATGGGCTCTCTCTTCTCAGCAATCTGTGCCCTAATTTCTCCACTTCTCGGACCATGAGCTTGAGCAAACCCTAGTTTTGAGGGTTTGGGGAGACTGGTGAGGTCGGAAGAGTAGCGAAATTGGAGGCGAAGATTTGAGATTGAGAGTGAATTGGGTTTCGGGAGAGAGAAGGAGAAGAGAAGAGGATGATGGTGGGATGGTGAGAGAGAAATAGCGGGAGAAGCCATTTTACAGTTTGAGCTCAAGAAACTGTGAGAGTTGTGTGGGATTGTAACGGATAGAAACGGCTTTGTGTGTAACAGGAGGAAACTCTTGAATACCCAAAATGTCCTTTGAAGATGTAATAGTGTTTGTGTTGAATGTACAGTTGTTTGAGTGAGTTGGGTTAGATTATGCAAGTCTTAATGTCTAGGAACTTGACAAAGTAAAGGTGATTTGGATGATTGGATTAAAATCTTGTCTTTTTTCCATTAGATATCATATCCTACGCCTGAGATATGTGGACTGAAAGTTAGTTCCACGTCAAAAAAGTGTACGTGATTTTATAATGAAATATACATGTGTAGATTTTCTCTTAATTAGTTATGAGGCCTTTTTGAAGTAAAACACTTTTCAGTTAAGGCTTGCGAATAAGTGTCGAGTGCTGCGAACGGGTCTACAACACCTAAAGATTTAGGTTGAATTGAATGGAAGTGCTACTTCTACATCATTATTACCAAATTCTCTTGCAGATTAGTTTTGATCTTACATCATTTACTTCATTGACAATCTTCCACAACCTCCCCCAATTTTACCTGGCTAGTGATACTTCATCCTCCCCTAACTTTACCTTTTGGCAAGTGATACTTCATTGAGATTGATGTTTTGACATTTCTACATCATGAAGTTCATGACATGTCATTGTAATATTACGTCACTTTTGACACATTTGTTAGTATATTTGCTAAATAATTTTTGAGTTTTTTTTTTTCTGATAGGTATAATGATTGATATGCATGAGGTTTGAGAGTAAGGTCGTTCAAAAATTAATGGGGACAAGTTGTTTCTTTTCTATCAAAAAAAAAAAAAATAACAGGATCACACTACCACATCTCGAGCTTAATTTACTTTCTTCATTAACAATTTGACTGTCTCGCATAAAGATCTACTTGGCAGGGTCCCCTTAAAATTAGAGTTGCACTACGTGCACCCCAGTAATTACTTAGGGCACCCTATTTATAAGGACATTCATCGTTTTTCTCAGAGCACCCATGAATTGGACGAATGTCCTTGTTCATCAACGCAAGCTCGAAACCAAACGAAACCATTCTTCCCTTCTTTCGCTCTCCCTTCACAAATCAATGCATCAATATACCAAACCCCCTCATTTTCTTGCTCATTTACTCTAGATTTGTTGTTTTCAAGGGTCGAGTGAGTGCTTAAAGGGCTGATGGTTTGTGATGACTTCGAGCATATGGTTGTCGTTGAATCGTCCAGTAAACGAGAGTATTTTCGTTGATTTTGTTGTTTATTTATCTCGTTTTGTTGTTTTTCATGGAAATGTATTCATCACTGGGTTTAACCGCAAACCCGTAGTGTTCGACCACATAAGGAGGTGATTTTTCTTTCGGTCTCAGAAGTCCATTGTCGAGATCATTGAGTAAGTGTCAGTTAAGCTCAACCAACACATAAGTATGAAGGACCCCAACTGATCACGTGATTGTGTATCACCAAGACAACTAGTTTAGTCTCAGTGACCTAATATCGAGACATTGAACTATGTCTCAGTTGCTTCTAACTGAGTGTCATAATAAGTTATGTTTGGGATTAGTACAGGCTCGATACTTAATGAACAGTGTCAATACCACCATATAGCCGACACCATTTGTTAAGTCTCGGCACCACAGATTCAGTTACACACAACCGAGACTTTGATTGAAGTATCGATCATCAGAAACCGAGACAACAAAATGACTCGATCTTGTGTGACCAAGACATTTGTGTACGTGGTACACATTTGGAAATGGAGAAAAACACACACACAACAAAAAAAATAAAAAATAAAAAATAAAAAAATAAAAACTCACCTCCACTATTTGTATGCACTCTTTGATCGTATAAAGTGGTGTCCGATCGACGACAAAGAGGTGAAATCCGTTGGGGTTTGGTGTTGGAGGTGGGGTGCACAGGAATAGAAATGAAGAGTTAGTCGTTTGGGTTGGGAGGGGCATTTGAGTCTTTTCACATTAAAAACAAATTAAACGGGGTACCTTGGAGCTTGTAACAGCATCCTCACGAACAGAGCAACAACCCTACGAGGGAGATAACAATTTCCTAAAGGAGAGCAACTTCCCACGTAGGGGCAACAATCCAAGTAGAACAAAAAGACAGACGTCAAGCCTTCACATTTGCAAACGCCACATTAAGACGCCGCTCTCTACCTCATAAGGTAGGTCGTCGGCGTTCACCACCATTGCAGTCGTGTCTCGCTCGCTCCTCCCAGTCGAGAACGTAGACAAAATTGGGACAGCGGCGGCCAAGCTGAAAACCCTCCAGCGGCACGATCGCTTTAGCCCAACAAAAAGGAACAACTAACCTAAAAACAACAGACCTACCCTCTACTCCTTCTCTGCCTTCAATAACACATTGTGAAAGAGGATTTTGTAAGAGAGCAGACCGCCATATTAACACCCACCACCTATGGAGCCATCAAACCCACCACCACCACCGCTGGAGCTCTGCTATGCTCGCTCCTACCGCCACCACAACAATCCCTAGCCTCCTTTCAAATATCACCCTCCTCCATCATCAAAGAAAAGGAGAAGTGGGGAGAAGAAACATAGATCTTGATTGGAGTACATGGGATTACCTGCCCAAACGTTGGCATTCTTGAAAGACGCTTTTTTTTTTTTTTTTATGGAAAATGATAAAATCACTCACTTTGAACGCACACTTGGAATACACATTTTGTCTTTTAGTTCATTTATGGTATTTTGTTAGATGTAGACTCACACCTTGGGAGACAAAAAAAAAATAGCCATAAATGAGCTAAAAGACAAAGTGTGCTCTTCAAGTGTGCGCTCAAAGTGTGTTAAGGTTATCATTTTCCTTTTTTTATTACACAAAATGTCACCATCTAAGTTTTTTCTAGTTATAGTGAGCCAAGACAGACCCAAACATGGGTTGACACGTTGACATCTTCATGTGGGCTTATCCACGTGGACACGTCTCATTGTTCCACGTCTCCAGAATCTCAAGGAACTCATCCAACGCCCTCAACGAACTCCCCTTCACACCATCCACCTCTCCAACAGCTCTCCTCATCTCCACACTCAACCTCTCCACTCTCCTCCTCATCTCCTCCGCCGCCTCTCCAGCCACCGCCGCCCCCACCTTCCCCGCCAATTCCTTCCCATCCACCGCAGCGTCGAACCCCCTCGCCACCTCCACGCACACCCCCAACTCCTCCACCAACAGCTTTGCATTGTAAAACTGCTCTGACCCCAAAGGCCACCCTATCAAAGGGACTCCCCAACTCAAGCTCTCCAACACCGAATTCCAACCGCAATGACTTAAAAACGCGCCAATCGATCCGTGCGACAGGATCTCAATCTGGGGAGCCCAATTTCGAACCAATAACCCTTGTTGGGTCTCCCTCATTCGCTCCTCAAATCGCTCCGGAAGCCATTCGGGTTGGAATTCAGCTTCAATATCGATGCCTGTGGGATTCCTCAACACCCATATGAAGGGTTGGCTGCTGAGCTCTAGCCCTCTAGCCAACTCCCTCATTTGTGGCGGAGGAACGCTGTTCTGGGACCCGAACGAGACATAGATAGTTGATTTGGGGGGTTTCCGGTCAAGCCATTCAATGATCTCAGCCGGAGACGTTCCGGGCACCTTGCTTCCTCTCTCGTATTCTTTCTCGGATAGGGGAAGGAGAGGCCCTATTGCCCAAACTGGCTTCGGGTCTCCATCAAATGAGTTATTCGCCCAGTACTCCAAACTTGATTTCTCAAGTACCTATAACAAAAACAAGGATCAAAATTAATGAATACACATCAACTTCAGAATCAAGGTCAAAAAAAGTAGGGAGCCAAAAAGAAACCCAAATCAAAACATGTTGGAGATGTTGGGCTCACATCAACTAGTTGGAAAGAAAAGATAACGCTTATAAGAGTTTAGTGGGCACTCCATCTTGCTTTGATATTTTGGAGTGAACTCCACTTTTACACTTCAAATCAACTGAATGTAATTGAATCACAAAGACTGAATTACCAATAAAAAATAAAAATAAAAAAAACACAAGTCAACTTACTGTAATTGTAATCAAGGTCTGTAAATCACATCTCACAATCAAAATTACTAGAATGGAGAGCGAGAAAACCAAATCAAGATTAATAAATGTAAAATCAACTAACTGTAATTGAACCTCAAAGAATATAAATCCCAACTCAAAATCAAATAAAAACAAAATCAAAATCAATAAATACAAGTAAACTTACTACAATTGCACCTCAAAAGGAGTACTGTACATCAGAAATAAAAAAAAAAAAAAGGAGCCAAAAAACCCAAATCAAAAATACATATCAACTAATAGTCGATGGTATCCGAGCCCACGCCAATGACACCGACTAATAGTGGACTCGACTAATCAATCAGCATAGGAGGCACCCCTACCACTAATCCAGAGGGAGAAATAGTGCAGTTGTTGGAATCGAACTTGTCACCTTTGCCTTAGTTCAAAGTATATCAAACTAACTATAATTGAACACTAAGACATCAATTACAACTTGTTTACAAAAAAAGGCGTCAATTACAAATCAAAATCACAAAAAATGAACAAACAATTAATGTTGGAGATGTCGGGATAGCCCCACATCGACTAGTTAGAATATAACATTAAAGCTTATATATGTATGGAGTTGACACTCCATCTTGCACTTAAGCCCAAACATAAACTAGTCACTGCACTCTTCTCCCCTTGGATTGAGACTCAATATTACAAAAAGTGAATATGTATCAGAGACCATGATTCGTTTAATAGACAAGCTAGACCCATCCTCCAGTGCTCCAGTTATATATGATGGACTCCGGTCGAGCCCTAGTTGGAAGTGTTGGAAATGTTGGGATAGTCCCCCATTTTGACTAGTAGTGTATACACTATAGAGAACACTTCATCTTGCATTTTCCATTTGGAGATAACCCCACTTTCACACTTAAGCCCATACATAATTGAAAAATGCCATAATGACAAAATAGAATGCACAGCAGAATGCACAAAGCACACATCCCAACAGTGTATTGCACCTCAGCATTTGTAAGGCCACGTCCTGAAGGTTGTATGGACGATGGGATTAGTTGTCATTCTAGCATTTTTCTATGCAAATTAGTCACCTCAATCTCCCTCGGATTCGGACCAATATTAAAAAAATAATAATAATAAAATAAAATTGAACAGACAAAATAAAAACACAAACCAAAATCAAAAGAAGGGAATCTAAAGAAAAGCCAAATGAAACTAAAAAAAAAAACCAAAGTACCTCAACAGTGTTCCAGAGGCTCCCATCAGATCCCCGATTGAACTCCGCCTGGCTCTTGGCAAACCAAGAGCTAGGATCATCGGGATCCGCCCGATTCATATTCTCGGAGATCTGCGACCTCTCAACGGTCACCCCATCAGGCAAACCAGGAAGCCTAATAACCCAATCACCATCATCATCACAATCATCCACCTTGTTTATCTTATGCGGAAAGTGAGTCCAAATCGAATTATAAATACTCATGGCATAGGGACCAGAGGTGTAGAGCGTGACATGTTTGGAGCCGACGCTGTGCGCGGCGTGGACGGAGAAGGCGAGGAACATGTCGGAGACGACGCAGGTGGGGGGGCGGGGGAGGCGGCGGAGGAGGCGGAGGAAGGGGGCGGAGAGGAGGGAGTGGGAGGTGCGGTAGAAGTCGGAGACGGCGGCGGGAGTGGAGAGGGCGTCGGTGGAGTGGGAGTGGGAGGGGAGGTGGGCGGAGAGGTCGGCGAAGTGGACGGTGGGGTGGTGGCGGAGGAAGCGTGGGCGGAGGGAGAGGGTGGTGGCGGGGGTGCTGACGATCGTGATTGAGAGGGAGGGGGATCGGACGGCCAGGAGGCGGGCGAGGTCCAGGAAGGGGTTGAGGTGGCCTTGGGCCATGAATGGGAACAGGACCACCGTGGGTCGTGGTGGTGCTGGTGGCCCCGTGGCGGTGCTATCGTGCTCCATGGGGGTGACACTGACGGACGGTGGCCTTGTTGAGATTCTCTTAAAACCCCGAAATGCGCTTTTCGTGTCGGAAAAGTGATTGGGAGCTTTTGATAGATTGATTGGAAAGGCTAGAATGACGCATGGGCCCCCACATCAAACCCTAACTCCCCATTTTGATGTGGGGCTTACATAGTATTGTAACTTTACCATTTCCCACCCTTATAGATACGGAAAATACTAAAGTTTCTTCAATTTTGACCTACATTTCACATCGACGAGTCGTCCATTTTTGCCTCACAATAACGGTTCCCAATGTGGTCGATGAGAAATGTGAGTAAAAAATATGAGAAAATGTAGTAGACCTCTATAGATACATTTAAAATCAATGCATCAAACCTAGTGTTATATTATCCAAAGTCGCTACTTTAACTCATTTCAGGCCCCATGTAAGTGCACTATGCGGGGACTGCACAATACATTTCATGCAAGTCGCAATCACATCGAATGGTGCCTATTAGATGCATTTAAGCCGACACGGTCAACTGATCATTTTCAGTACCATCCGATCGTGCCATTTACTATATAATGTACTTAGGTTAAATAAATTACTAGACATTGCAAGTCAATTGATTAGAAAGTAAAATTTATAATGATTAAAATAAATGATCACTAATATGTTTTTAAATATTAAAAAATTACTAACATTTTTTTTATAACCTTAAGTGTTCCAACCTTCTCCAGCTCTTCCTTACTTTGATTTGACTAATCCCATAAGAATTAGTCAGGTTTCCCAACGTCATAACTCGAGAGTAATCTAGAAAATATAATAATGCTATCAAGAATTGAACCCGTGACTTCTACCCCAGTCAAAGTTAAAGTGCTATTTTCTTTATCACTAGACCACACCCCTTGAGAGAATTACTAACATCGTCATCGTTGACATCTTTTAAATATCCGTCAAGATGGTGTTATAATTAAAGTTAAAGGTTGTTGATTAAATGTGTAATTAAATGCGAGTTTTAGGACTTATTTGGTTCATTTTCTCAAACTTACGTATATGAAAGTTTTTTTTCATGGCGGCTTACTCCCATGAAAGAAAACTTTTATGTAAGTTGTTTTTTTCTTGTTTGGTTCAACTTCAAACTCACTTTGGGGGTTGTACAATTTAAAAATGGTAGAGTATGTAATTGACGAAGACGCTTATCTCCCCCTTACCTCCAAGGGAGTTATCTCCCCCCATGTGCGGTAAGGTGGAGGCCAACTTACACGGGGAGTTAAACACAAAATGTCAACCAAACATAAGATTAGTCAAAATTTCTCTGTATAAGTTACTTCACTCCCTCCAACACCAACCAAACAAGGCCTTAGAGCACTTCCGATTAGTTCTAAACATCAGAAGACTTGTTCGGCGAGACCGACTCTTGATCTTCAAGCAGACATATCGTGAAGGGAATAGGGTTGCAGATCTAAGCAAGGAAACTCCCCCGTGGAATAACTAAGCTGTCTCAACCACCAGACAGAATCAGAACTTTCCTACCAGATATTCGTGAGGTTCCCCAACCTAGAATGTGCTTATTGTAATTTCTTTTCTTAGACCTGGTGCCTAGTTTTCTCACATAAAAAAAGTACGAGTTTCATACCACTACGTATTTGTATTTCATGCTTAACATAATAGTAATACTCCAAAAAAAAGTCTAACGTGATATGTTTTTGTGAGATCTACTTTTATATTAATTTTCTTCTAACGACACGTATCTACCATGTTCCCTGAAAAAGGACAAAGCATATCAAGTGAGAAGGACAAAGCATATCAAGTGAGAAGGACAAAGCATATCAAGTGAGAAGGACAAAGCATCCCTTGTCAAAAAGCAAAAGTAAGATAAAAGAAAGTCATTGGTTTAGCTACTATTGAAGTCAAAAAAAAAATCACCAAAACAATAATTAAATAAATAAATTGGTGTACGTAGGATGAAACAAAACACATTTCAATTGTGCAATTCTTCTTAGGGCATCAAATGCACAATATTGAAAACCGAGTCACTCTTAGAGAATTATAAAAGATTGATGATCACTAATTGCTTGCTAATGTGGAACTCGAACTCTTCATACAAAAATAGATTACGATTGTAAACCCAGGTCCTATAACTATGTATAATATTAATTGACAAAAAATGTCCAAAAAGTTCCAATAACAAGCTAAAAAAAAAAGAAAAAGAAAAAAAAGGAAGAAGCTCAAAGCTCTCTTTCATTGCATATTTTTTTTTCAAATCAAGATAGGAAGAGCATATAGGTCCTTCACTTTAAGAAATGACAAGATGACTAATTATACACATGTAAATGAAGGAAAAACAAGAACAAAGAATAAATATAAACCAAAAATTAAGCCTCATTGACAACTACAATTATTTACATAACCTGTTGTTGTAAAAAAAAAAAAAAAAAAAAAAAAAAAAAAAAAAAAACTGAATAAATACATGGCAATTATTGGTAGCTAAAGGCATAAACATGTTACGCTTGTACTCAACTGGCATTTGCCGATCGAACTCAAGTGATTGGTTCAAGAATCAAAAGGCTAAACAAATTTTTGTGCTTTTGTCAGTATTGTTTCTCCGGCAATGGAGTCAGGTTTGAGTTGTTGTCTGCTGCCTGACCCTCAATGTCTTTATTAAACTTTTCTTCACCTTTCAGAAAGATCCCTGCCGAAAAAGAAAAAGAGAGAGAGATAGATGCAATTTGAGATTCACAGCCAGGAAAAAAGCGAAGGCTGCGCCATTTCCTTGAATATAACCACAAAGAACAGTGTAACCTTAGCAATCATGTTAGTTTCATGCAAGAGCCACAATCTCGAAACGTTCATGGGTATTCCTTGTCTAAGGAAGCAATAGATATTAACTCACCAACAAACCATATAGCAGAAGCTAGAAAAAGAATGGACGTGAGGATAAGAGACGTCACTCTCCAGTTGTCAAGGTGATCCTGCAGAAGGTTTGTGAAAGCATCAGCATTAAAATGATATTGAAAAGGATTTGCAACGATGCCGATCTACAAAGACCATACTTATGTTTCGAAATGTACATAGAAAAACTTAATCCTTTAAACTTGATCAAATAGCAATTGTCAATCATGTTTGTATTTTATAAGGCTAACAGAGTGATATACTATAATAGAAATGGATATGTATGAGCAATGCATGGAATTTACATGCGTCCTCCAACAACAATAGTTCAAAAAAAAGAGAAGAATCTATTAATTATATGTTGTGGACCGTTGTAGCTAAGTGGGAAAAATCAAAGAACATAATTCCCCATCGAAGACTAGAAAAATCTATCATAATCAGAAGTCACATTTGATGCATCAAACTATTTCATTTTCACAATGTAATATCCTAAACTATTACGTGTCAGAAAAAACAGCAAAAATCAACGCACCAAGGCTATTAAGTACCAAGTAAGAACCACATAAAGAAAATGAACATCCAATGGTTCAAACATTTCGTTCCGCAAAAGCAATGTAGCAAGACATTTGGAGCCATCAGTTGATTAATCATCTCCTGAACTTTTTCCAGTCTCTCCATTAACTTGCATAGTTGCATTACTGACTATCAAGCTTCATATGACGTGTAAAAACGACAATACACATAACTCGACAATTACTAAATCGCACTACACCAATGAATTGGAATATGGGCCAAGCTGATTGTGATAACTATATATTCTACTCCTCTGATTTTACACCCCAACAGTCCCAGCACTTGCAGTTTCAAAGCGGGAACACAGCATCTAACAGATAAAAATAAGAATGAACATGGAAAATAAAAATAAAAGAAGACAACGAATTTCTGAAGATAACCCCATCGAAAGAAGTGCATCAGAAGAGCATTTTAGATTGGAAAGCTACAAATTCAAGCACAAACAAGAGACTCGTCAATCTATTGCAGAGGGATCAATTGAAAATCAGAGATGATTAGATGAAAATAAACTTTTTGCAGAGGGATCAATTGAAAATCAGAGATGATTAGATGAAAATAAACTTTCACCATTATCTTTTTTATTTTAAGCCAACTTTCATCATTGCCAATACAGTTCATAAAGACAAGAAACAGATCAAGGCCTAAAAACTAAAAGACAAGAAACAGAAACAATGTAAACAAACCTGAATCACACCAACAATAGGAGAAGAAGGGACATCACCAAAGATGTGGATTGACACAGTAGAAAATGCCATAGATAGTGCTCTCAAACTAGGTTCAATACAACGAAGACAGACAAAGTTCACAGGAGCCTGCAAGGAATAATTTAAATTGTAAGACCTCGTGATTATTGGAGTGTTAACCCAATAATTAATTGCAGCTGCTGCGAAGAAAAGAACAAACGTGTAACAGCAGTTGCTGCATTCACACATGGAATAATTAACTGCCAAGATGAATAAATATGCTTAATTCCAATTAAATATACCTGTGTTGCAAATACAAATAGTTCACCAACCGCAAATAGAGCTATGAATCCATACAAATTCCTTGACCAAAATGCAGCAAAGCAAAAAATAGCCCCCAGAAGAATCGCTCCAGAAAGAAGCTGCAGAAAAGTCAAACTGCAATTCAAAGATATATAAACAAACACAAGGTGGGCATATAAACAAAATTAAAGATAGAGGTTTCCTTGGTGATAAAATTAGAGTATAAGAATCATGACCAAGGATCGAAAATTCGACTTCGCCTATTACTTTGCTCACGTAAAATATAGAATTAATTAGGAGAAGTGCAATTCAACGTAGGGAATTTTTGTAAAATTTCTACATGATATAGAAATATAAATAACTTCATTTAAGTGTTAAAGAACATCCAAATTTTATCAAAATGCATTAAAAACATGTTTTTTTTATAATATTACGTGTTTTTTTATCTATCTATACTTGATCTTAAGTTTTTTAAACTTCAGTTTTGATAGATTTGATCATTATGGATATTAGTTCTTTTTTCAACAAAGTTTTTTAGAATCCATTTGTGATAAATGAGATTGAATTTTGGCCGTTTATCTTCTAACTTGACTTTACTCTTTAACAATATTTCACATTTCCTATAATTAAAATTGAAATTTATATATCTTAGCCTTACTCTTTAACTTCGATGGAAGTTTTGTAAACTTTCGTTTACCTCTAATTCTTAATTCGATGGTCCAAAAAACCTAATTAATTCGGCTAATTTTATCAAACTTAGGAGATTTTCTGTAGCCCCTAAAAGCCCATCTTCAACAACTTAGTTGTTAATTTATTCTACGAGGCTAAGAACGTTTTAGTTTGATCTTGTTGAAAAGATTGCTCATAGTTCTACAATGCCACAAAAAGATGCCATTCAGAAACTAAAGTTCAATTTAGCTACTAACTGTAATATTTTAGGAGAACAACTGTGGATTTCACAGCCCAAGTATTCATCCTCAAAGAAATAGAAAAAGCTAACATGGAAAGTATATACTTCTCAGGAATATTTGCTTTTGAAGTTCAGAACATGAAGAAACAAGTACAATGGCGGGCTACAAAACCATCAAAAGAGATATGTCCATAAAGTGTCAATTTGACAAGCACAGGCTCTCATGCAGTCATGCATGAGCGCTAGTGAACACACACACACACACACACACACACACACACACACATCATGAAAAGAGCCATGAAAATTTTCATATAGGTGCAAATGCAAAACACGTCTACAACACACCATAGAGATTTCTATCTTCATTGTATTAGAATATGCAATTGAATTAGCGTGCTCATATTGAAAATGAGAAATTGTACCTCCATGATAACAAAGCAGTCTTTTGACAGGAATGTAAACAAGCGTAGGAAATCAATCAACAAATTGCAAATAATCAAACTTCATATGGTTTAAAGATTTTGAATCACAAGTTCACTTTATGATGCATGTACCTTAAAAGCATTGGAGAGTGTGGGATTCATCCTATCAAGAACTAAGCCTCCAGCTATTGTTCCTAAAATACCGCATATAACAGTCATTCCTCCAAACACCATATCTGCATTTTTCTACAATAAACCCCAAATTTAGTAATAAAAAAATCATGATCAACAGGGAAAAGAGCAATAACCAATAAAATAATAATAATGTGATGTAAACTTGGTATTATGATAACGAACAAAAAGCAAGATGAGAGAGGTAAAGAACAGCAACTGTGAGCAACATCTCCCCTCTCCTAATAGAGCCCAAATATATACCCATGACCAGCATTTTAGATCACAACTTGATGCACATGACTGTTGAGATTGTACATTATTGGATGGCCTAGTAGGAGGAAAGGTTATATTGCATCTTGGTTCCATTTAATTGGTTCCATCCGCTAGTAACTCATTCAAATTTTACAAGACGCTACGGTATGGGCTGTGTTATTTTGTCTCTGTTGAAAGAGGATAAAAAAAAGGAATAAGTCTACAAAGGAAGGGTCCCTCACTCAATTGCTTAATTTCTGTAATCTCAAAGATTCCAACTCCATACTATTTGAAACACTCACATACCAGGTTGTGCCACTTATGGACCAACGTTTCATAATAAAAATTAAAATTTAAAAAAAAATTAAAAAAAATTAAAAAACTTAATATGACTTCAATTTTCTCTTCATTGATAGCCTCAATCCCAAATTAGTTGGGGTCGGCTACACAGATCAAACTCTTATATTGCGCCCTATTTAGTGCAATCATTTTCCTTCACACCCATGTGGTGACGTGAAGGAACTAGCTTCTTTACCTACACCCGTCCTATGTGTGTGAATCCTTGCTCATTTTTCTTCACATCCAGGCGACGATGTGAAGAAGTCTAATACATACTTTAAAAATGAGGAGAAATCAGGAAATTCCATAATACTAGAAGTCCATAAGTTAGTCTAAAGATGTACCGATCAAACAAAAATGTAACTGAAAATGGAAAAATTCTAGTAATTAGGACAAAAAAGAAATTTTGCTTGACGATCTCCCAAGCAAATTAACCAAGGATGAGAATTGGGGTTAAATAAACTCTTAATTACTGCAAATTAAATGAAGAAAAAAAACTTCGCTAGAAATGTAAAGCGCAGAAAATCAATTAGAAAACATAACAGACAGAATTTAGCTACAAGGATATCACTTGATAAGTCAGCAAAGCAAAATGAGCTGTACTATATGAAGAGGAATGCCACAGTCAAATAGAAAGAAGGCCCCAAACTCCAAGGTTTAGGACTCTACAACCACATTATCGTGCATTCACAAGATGGAAAATTACGATAGTAGTTCCTTCAAGGTTCAGGACTTTAGTTTATGCAAATGAGCCATCCCAGTAGAAAATATACCATAAGTCATTGGCTCTTATAATACTTTATCTTGATATTGGAGGAGTTTATTACTCAAAAAGGACATTATTCCAGTCTAAATATGTGCAGTATGCAAGAAGAAGCTTACCATATGATAAATACCATAACCAGCCTTTGGTCCCCAATATGAATAAGCCCCTATGACAAAGTTGTATGCAACGTAACCTGAAGAGAAGTACTAAATCAACAAGCAAAGACGTTTGTAATCCCAAAACTTATATATAGTGACAAATCTTTTTAGTTTCTACAACAGGATCTAACATTTGTCCTAAATTACCCTATAAAAATCATTTGATGCCTTTACATCATTCATCACATAGAGTATGCTAGACAAGTACTAACAAGCATGACATATAAGACGGCACTGACATACCTACAGTGTTTACAAGGAAGCGCCGCCTCCTAGGCACCGCCTTAGGCATTTAGGGAGTGCCCACCGCCTAGTCCTTAATTAGGCAAGCAGTGGGCTTGAAAATATTTTTATTATTTTATTACTTTATTTGTTTGAAAATATTTTTTATTTCAAAATGTGTGGAAAAATGTGGTGTTAAAAATATGTTGATGAGAATGTTCAGGTAATAAAATATGCCCCTCATTGTTGAAGGGTCTCTAAATAAATTAAATTATTTCTTAGGGATGTCTAAGTAAATATTTTTTGTCCGCCTAGGCACCGCCTAGACTACGTGGGGCTAAGCCAACTAACATCACTTTGTTGCCTTGAAAACATTACATACCTAGTACGTTAGTGAGGAAAACCTTCTCACGCAGAAGTGCTCTCAGATCCTTCCAAAACCTAGTAAATTGATTCAAAGGCTTCGCTTTATCCTTTGCCCTGTAAAAATAGTAGCCCCATGGAGAAAAAAAAATGAAATTAGCTCCAATGAAATGAAGCCTACTTGTAATATTTTAGAAGGTACTCTTCTTTAGCCAAATATAAGCACATCATCAAAAAGATGTCCTTTGCTTGTTTCTTAGTAAAATAGAATAAAAAGAAATGCCTTTTTTCCCAGTAGGATGTTTATAACTCTAGCCAGTGAGGATTTTTTGAAGAGATATAAGGCTGCAAATTTGCTAAGTGAATGGATGCTTAAAAGAAATAGAGCGTAGAAACTATCTTTATTTTTTATTGTGATGAATTCCAAATAAAACAAGTAATATAAGATAGTTATGCAACATGCACATGTTATATCCCAAGGGAATTACCCAAATCAACAAGAAAGATGTGTGTTTGAACATGAAACATCATCATAATACCATTAAAAATATAAAATGCATCAACATCTTTACTTAGGAAATGACAAAGCCCTAAGCCTAATCCTTAATAATAGATTTCATTATGCACAAAAAATGTCCCAACAGGAAGAGATATTTTCCTTCATGAATAAATTTATAATGGATCAATTAACTTTTCTTTCTTCTAGAAAAAAAAAAAAATATTAGCAATGCAAGAGAAAGAAAAGACAAACAAGCAAGAAGGACAGAGGGCCACCACATACACCACTGACTAATTTGTAATCACAACCCACTTACAAACTAAAATAGTAAGAAAACCTCAAAACTAGTCATTATAAGACATTCTCTTCAAAGACCATTTATATCCCTTCCAGTCATACATCCTAATTGAAAATTAAAGAAACCTAACCCAGGTAACTTTCCAATGAAGTCTCTTTTTTGGCAACTAAACCGCCAGATAAGCATTTAATTTGATAAAAATACTTATTCTCAGCCATATCAACAAGAAAAATATAACAATAGTGTTGGAAGCCAAGCAGCTTCTCAATCATCCAACCACAAAAAAATAATAAAAGTAAAAAATAAAAATTGTCCAACAGATATTGAATGAGATAACCTGATAAAGTTCTTACAAAGGTGTTTTGTCCAAGGAAGAATCATTGTTTTTCTCATTTCCAGCCAGCATACCGACTTCTTTACCTGCAATCAGCACCTCTAAAAATTTGAATAACCACCAAATAAATAAATCATTTAAAACAAGAAATACATATATGGAAACAAAAAAAAAAGGAGTTAGTGCCTTCAAACAACCTATGAGACAAAATGAAAAGCGGAAATTAGTTAAAATGTTCTGGTGCATGTGTGCGTTAGAGAGAGAGGGAGGTTTCAAATGACACTCTTGATGGAAAAACTTTGCAATTTAGATGTTACGTTCTCTTAAAATTGGCCTAAACTTAGGGTTAGCATATTTCTCAAAAACAAGTAACCAAGTGAACAATATAATTTTTCACAAGGAACTGTTTTTGTTTCAGTAAGAGGTTGTACAACTTACAAAAAGTAAGACCATTAGAAACTGAAAGAAGAAAAAAAAAAATTATCATGCTACCTTCTTGCAAGATATTAAAAACCGAACTATACCATTATCCTACAATATTTCTCCAATTTCTATCCCATTCCTCCATGGAAAATCCAAAGTAAAATCACATAATCTTTCAAAGCATCAAGGTTTTTGTTCAAGAATATTCAAATGATTTCCAATGATTATAAAGTTAGATTGCTATTTTTCCACTGTTGTTGCACTCCTTGTGATGATATTCCCTATGAAGCAATTATCTTAACCTACTTTCTAATTTTTCACAACTTGAGATTCATTAATTACAAGTAATTTAAAAGATTATGAAAGCAAACCATCAATTACATTAAATGGAGGTGAATGGAAGTGTTTCGTCCATGTAGCCAACCCCTATTTATGTGGGACTGAGGCTTTCTTGTTGTAAGAGTTTCTTAAATACCAAGAGAATCTTGATCATAGCACGCACCAAGTTCATTTCCTACCATGGGCAAGGAGTTCAAATGAAAGAAAATCATGAAAATTAGTTTGAATAACATCATTCAGTTACGAAGTCCAAAATGATGCCACATGAAATACCTTCCACTTCGGAGCCAAGCCGCTCTTCCGACGGTGAAGCCTTCTCTAATTCAGCGGGAGTAAAACCTGCATAGATAAATGTTGGATGAGCATTTGACAATGTTGAAAGAACTCAGTAGTATAAATATCTACAAAACTAGTCAAGGTCAACCTTTCAAATTCAAAGGTTTTATTATGAAGCCCATAATGACAAATGGAAGCATCAAAACGGCCTCCACAAAAAATGCAATACGCCAGCCAAGATTGACACCAGCCTATCAATTAAGAAAAGTGAACAAAAATTTAATGTGGAACAAAAATAAAAAACATAAATGGAAACACAGGTAAAGAACAATGACTTCAAGCAAGAAAAATGTCTAGCCTGACTACTAATAATGGCGAAAATTGTAGCGTCTACATGTTCAAAGCATAGAAATCAATACTTTACTAATTACTACTAATCTCCAATCCACATCAATTAACGGATGTCATATTGATATGAAGGTGTCCTTGATAGACTGATAGTGTTAAGGAAACATTTAACTACATTTTAACCCTTCCAGGCATAGATGGTGCAACACTGGAAGACACATTCACATTACAATTTAGCACCGACTAATTGCAAAATGAGCAGGCTTTTACATACATGAGAACTAAGAGCATCTCCAATGCAACCATGAATTTGGGTGAAAATGGATGCCACCAAGAATGGAAAGACATTGAACCCAAAAGGAAGGCTCTCCAATGCAAATGCGGATTGTGAAAGTGTAGCTAGTGTGGCAAGAATAAAAGCAGAGAATGTCTACCCCAAAGTCTACTTCTAGACATTGGGGTACACATTCTCCTCATTGCCACATCATATTTCAAGTTATAGAAACAAACAAAAAGCAAAAAGAGAAGTTCCAATCCACATTGTGCATTGGAGACCATTTTTGAATTTGAATGTTTATCTAGTGAAAAAGGGTGCTATAAAGGATAGACATTCTCCCCACATTAATGAGGTGGCACCAGTCCGTCGTCCCAATCCACATTAAACACGGGAGATGCTCTAAGCACCATTTAACTGCACATCCGGATATAATGGGGCAAAAGAAGATATTGACTTAACAATAGCATAACACACCGTAGAGGCACAAACTTCATGAGGATGATAGGATGTGAGTTTCATTTGCACCAAATAGTCATACAAAATGCAAAGATCCTACTTAAGAGGAGGGTCAATGTTTTCAAAAAAAAAAAAAAAAAAAAAAAAAAAAAGAAGAGGACGGACAACAACAAGACACCGCACTTGATCTTCCGCTTGATATTTCTACATTACTACGAACGCTTGCTAAGATATTGCATTACAACTAATTCCCTTTCAATCAAAACCTGTTCCCCTTCGTCCTTCCCTAATAACAATAGCAAGAAGCCATTTACTTGGCAATGGTTGAATTTGAAGCAACACCACTAACCAAAGAGAAACTAAAATCTGAATCACCATGACATATAGAAACAATTATAGCATTGTAAGTCAATTCAATTTAGACATCGTTATGAATGATATACTCTCCTGTCTCAATTTTTAGTAGCTTTTAGCAGTTAACAGGCAGCAAGACATGGCTAAGTGCCTTTATTCTGATCTCAATGTTGTATCGAATTAGCTTTCTAATACTTTTACAGTTTGCCAATCACTCAATACAAACCAATTCTACTACTATGACTATTAGCCTGATGATGGAGAGTCAAATCTAACAACTTTAAGTTCTCCTGAATCTTAATATTTGATGAGATGGAATAGTTTAGGCCAATTTAGGATAAGTTCAGATAGAAAATGAATATAGGGAAGCCCAATGTTGAAGAGCATAAGTGATGACCATAACAAAGATTCATTAGCATTTTATACTTCTATCAAACAAATTTTTTTTTTCCTTTTTTTCGTTCACATCCGTACTGCTCTTAGGCACGTGACTTTGAACTTGGGGTTTTTGTAATGGAGTAATAGTATAGAAAGGCTATCCGGTGATTCAGTGCGGAGGTAAAGCGCAAGGGAAGTTCTAACACAGTTTCTGGTTATTGGTTTGAGGCGAGGCAAGGGCTTTCCGAAAGATTTATAAAACTGGGTGTGTGTGTGTGAATCTTCTAAATGAAATGAAACACTTCTTTCCTGCTATGAATCTTCAAAATTAAATCTTACAAAGGTGAAGCACCTGCTGCACTTAAAAAAACATATCTAAAAAATATTCCGTCACTCAGAGGAGATGAACTTACCAATCCACCATAGACATAGCCAAGAGCGATCCCAGTAGGTATGCACATGTAAAAGATCCCAAGCCAGGCTGCTTTCTGATGTCATTGACAAAATTTAGATTTTAATGCAAATGAAGGAAATTTAGCATCCTTAGTAGCCAACTTAAAACATAATAATTTTCTTATAGCATATTGTAAACTTCAGTACGTGCAAATGAATATGCTTCTTTAATGTGCCTTGACAAATTATGGATCTTGCTAGTAGTTATTCATACATCTCTTTTAAGGTCAAAGTCTTACATAAATTGATATATCAAAAGAAAGTCTTACATAAATTCCCCACATTGAATTACACTTCCCCGAATTACTTTCCTATTTTAAAAGACTGAGGTCATAGGCGAGTCGAGTTTTTCATTCTTGCCTACATCAAATTAGACTTCTCCAAATGACCTCTGAATTTTAAGTGACTGAAAGCATAGGCAAAGTTGAATTTTCAATCCTAGCTCCTTAAGAAGCCTCTAACAGTGAGGATAATGTGCTTATGAACTTTACTCACAGTCACATGGGATGTATCACAATTTTAGAGGCAAGAAAGTTACCATGGTAACCACCGCTATTACACATAATTGAGCTTCATTCAAAACAATATCCAACCAAAAAATTAAAAAAAAAACCATAAACAATAGCCTTTTCCCAACTATATGGATTCAGCTACATGAACCTGCATTTCCATTGCACTCTTATTAAGCATTTGAGCCATTTGGAAAAACATTTCCACTCAAAACTAAGCCATTTCTTAACTCTCTACATTTCTTAATACTTTGCAAAAATGAATTGGAAAGTGTCGAATAGCTTCATTTTCTTTGAAAGGGTTATGGTAGATGCGGTAGTTATACTATGAGATCACCAAATGTCGTCCAAATGTCCAAAATCAGTTTGACAACTCTATACCAAAGCACATATATCATGAAATAAAAATAAAGACCAAATATTGTACAAGAAAATTAGGTGAAATAATCCACATACAGCTAAGCTAGTCAATACATAGAAGCACACCATTGTAACTTTTGCATTTATATAAACAGAATTAAAATCAAAGGATCTACATCACCTTTTTTTATCTTTCAGACTTATTTTCGATACTAAGGCAGGCCCATGACTTTGTAATAGTGACAGCAAAAATGAAACTAGGACAGTAAAATTAAGCTAGAGTAAATGTGTGTAATTTTAAAATTTAGAAAAAGGCTAAATAGATGAAGTTGGTGTCAAAGTACTAAACTTACAAACTAAGTCTAAAGTAGCAACAAATTAAGAAAATTCATAAGCCATTACAGAAATCACTACTTTGATTGAGAACCTATAATGGGTGTGTGCTACATACTCCAATTAAATATTTCATAAAAATGTCCCAGTTCTAAAATATGAACCTTCTCAAAGTAGTGAATCCTTCCACCAGTCCAACATTACTTTCAAAGATTTCACTAATCAAGCTATCAGCTTAATAATCTTCTATTTAATAAAACAAATATCCAAAGCCAATTTTCCAACCATTGAACCAGCAAACTTTAAGTTCTAGCTTTCCTCAATCCTCACCATCATACTCTAAAACCTTTATCAATACCAGCCCAAACCTCAATTTCTAAAACCCACAGCCGGTCTCCAGCATAGAAAGCACAAAACCTTAGTTTTCATTCTTTTTACATTTTTCATAATTATGAAAAAAAGTAATCATGCACGTGTCCCCCAATGTTAATATTACAAGATTTTCACTACCCTAATTAAAGTAGAAATATAGCTCTTGGCTCTTGAATTAGTGTCGTCATAGAGCACTCTCCACTCTTTCTAGAGCTTTAACTTGTTGAATGTAACATCCTTTGCTCAATGTCTTTCTGATGATAAAAATGTTCAAGTGTTCCCAAAGGATTTTAAGGGTAGTGTTAAAGTCCAAGGATTATAAGAATTTTATTTTATGTTAATTCGAAAGTCCATGTGAAATTAGGACATCATCTTCTAATTTGGTTCAGTTATTCTTTCTAATGTTTTGTGTGCATTGTTAGTTTTTAGTAGATATCTACATTTAGAGATTTTCAAGTGTTTAGGAATCTAATATCGGAAAACCCATAAATATGGCATGAGATAGTAATTCCATTGCATTTCATTGAAAAGAGTTTTTAGGCATCGCATTACTTCCCTACTCCATATTTAGGCCATTCCAAAATACATACATGTACATAGTTCTATCCCTAGGACCTTCTGAATCACTCTAGTAAGTTCTCTAAAAATTTTATCAAGTTTGAGGTAGGAAAAGTAATTAAAATAAACTCTTCCTCGACAAAAGACGATTTCATCAGCTAGATTTTGCCTTACCCATCTTTTGGCTTTACTTTGTCTAGCAAGCTATTCACTGTCATCAATTCCTAGGTTTTTTCCATCCACTAGTAATCTTAAGTGCACGACGAATCAGCGTTATTTCTGTGAATTGATGAATTAACCTAGCATTGCTTCTATAATGTTTGCTTAGTTAGCCGAGCTAAGTCGAAAACCAGCTATAAAACCCCATGAATTAAAAAAACGTAATCAATAGATTGTTTCAACTTCATGCAGGGGTTTCATTCATAAGCAACACTGCTATACAATTATTTGATCAAAATAGCTAGTAAATGAGCCTTGAATATGAATGAAGAAGACAGTAAGAAGCATCCAATACTAGGAAAAAAGACTAAAAAATCCCATTGGCTGCAGTAGGAATATCAAATGGAGATATTACATCAATTGAAAGCAGGAAAATATCAGATAATTATCACATTCTCAAAGGGTTTAGTTTAAGAGTTAATTTAAAAAAAAAAAAAAAAAAAAAAAAAAAAAAAAAAAAAAAAAAGTAACTGGAGCGTGGTCATCAATAAATGGAGCTGCAAGACTTATGAATGAAGCCTCACCAACACCGACAAACCTAAGAAGAGCAGTAACATTAATCTTGGATAAGTAACATGAAAGTAGTCGTCACCCAGTAAGAATTCAACTCTTTTATAAACCAGATGCAAATTTGCTCACATGCGAAAAACAGCTATCATCCAAAAATTTAGTGAGCCCCCACAACCAATAACAGCTAGGGTCCAGACTGATAAGCCAATGCCAATAAGCCGAAAAGGGTTGTAGCTGCCAAAGAAATTTTTACATCAGGATTCACCAACCAAAAAGAAACAGGTATTATTAACATTTACCACTGCAACCCTGCCAAAGAAAACACAAGAAAATAAAAAACCAACTCGAATTGTATAAACTCGAAACTTTCACTTTTTTTTTTCTCTCTCTCTAATCTCGTCCAACTGAGAGGTCCATCCCCAAGTATCTTTTCTAGATATGATTTGTATTTTTTTCTCTCTAAATATTTATCTTTAGTCATTAAATCCATTCTTTATACGTCTAATCGTTACATATCAACTGTATATACTAACTGATCCCTCAAGCCAACAAGGAAGTTATTCATTCCATAAGCATCACATTACACAATTACATAGTTTACAATGCATGGAGGTTGATTGATGCCCATTAATCATTACCATTTAACACTTGCGGAAAAAAAATGTCATTGGCAATTGGCATCAATATCATGGCATATTAATTTTTATATTGGAATGGTCAACATAAGATATTTCTCAGTTTGCTGAATTTTATTTTTTTAGGAGTCCTATTTTGAAAGAATCTAATTTTTCCTAGTATTAGTAAAAAAAAAAAAAGCAGATTTTCCTTTATAAGAAACAACTTTTTTTAAGTATATATATTCTCTCGTCTAATTGTAGCCAATGGCAAAGCCAAAAAATCAAGTATAAGGTGAAGTTTTTTGAGGAATACTTAACAATCCACTTGTAACTAAGAAAATAAAATGCTTCGAAAATGAGAGTTTTCTGATATAATGAAGCAATGCCAATACTTTCTCAACTATATCCTTTTATAAAAAAACTATGCTTTCCAATTAATATGCTATATAAAAAGTAATGAACTATACAATTTCATTGGACTATAGTAGGACCAAAAGCATGAAAGATCCATATGCAGCATTATTGGCGACGACTAAGTGATTAAGTTAATTACTTATTACTGGCTTTGATAAATGATAAAAGACACAAGTATAATAACAAAGATATATCACATATCTGAATAATGCTAACCAATAATTAGGCATACTGTGAAAGATTAAGCAATATGAAACAAGCAACACAAGTGGCTTTCCGTCAGGGAAAATGCTTTTGTAACCCAAGAAAGACACGTATCCCAATGTGCATTGAAGAGACGTGAACAAGCTTGTGTTATTTGTGCGTGTCGTTCCGAGTTTACAATAGCAGGGTCCTTCCATCAATTTCTTTGATATTCCGGCTCACAAAATGGTTTCAGCTAATTTAGTCATGCTACTTTATGAGTCAAATAATTCAAACATGAAAAAAGAAATTTCAATGTTGTTAAATTAACTGGACCAAAACAAAATCAAATGAACAGCCATTTGATGCAGCAGTGTAGAGGTATCATATAAAAAAGGAAAAAAAAAGTTCATGAGCAACAAAGTAAGAATTGTCCAAAACCAAGTACTCTATCTAAGAGAAGGAAAATCATGATATATGGAAATAACAAATGCAATTTTAAGTTTTACCTCTTAGCAAATGATGCAAATATTGGGGAAGCCACCAAAAGTCCAACCATAAAAGCAGAAGATAGAACGCCATCTTCAAAATTGCTCAAATTAAAATGACCCCTGGATGCCATCCTTAGTAATAAGTACAGAACCAAAAAGCTGCTCAATGAAATCTAACAAGAAACTTCAAGGCAATAAACAAATGAATACCAACACAAAGATTTCGCATGAAGACAATATGAAATTTTTTTTCTTTTATAATTTTCCTTTAAGATAACGCAGCGTCCAAAATTAATACAACACCACAACACTTAACTTTGGTACAGTTAAAGAGAAAATAGTAGTTGGATGGTTATTTGCAATTGGATTGTATAATTATTAGGGATGATAACACACTTCTGGTACACATTGAGAGGACTAGATCATGCCACTAAAGATAATAGTTGTAAGCATGATGCATTAAGCAATCCCTTCGATATCACCACACAAAACAATGATCGAAGCTGCATCATCAAGATTACAATCAGCATGGGCACCACAGAATACCCTTTTCTATGTCCAGCTTTATGGTTGGAGTAAAAAAGGTAGATGTTCTCAAGAACCAGCATGGGCAGCACATTGATATGTCCAACGCTGTTAATAACTTAATCGAAAGATAGTAAACAGCAATTTTTGGGAGGCAGCAGGAGAACAGGCTCAGAGACCCTACTAAACAGCAAATCTAAACTAAAAGCTATGTGCAACTCTGCCAATTGATGGGCAAATGACAGAACCAGTATGGGCACCACCAAATGTCAAAGTTAGGTGCAAGAACCTCTTTTCAAGGACGTAATCTATTTATTATTTTTTCTTACATTTATTCAGTAGCTTGTATTTGTGTAACAGTTGTTTTTTCAGTCATCTCATTGGTTATGCTTCACTTTTTCATACTTGGTGCTTTAAAATAAAAATCATTGATACATTAGCAACCAATCACATGGTTTTATCACTTCAGTTAATACAGTTTTGTTCTATTGAACCAAGATTAATTGTAATGAAGAAGAACCAGCAAAAAAGGTTCTGCTTTTAATCAAAAAGCTAAAATAGAAGGGCCCATCAATCCAATGAAGTCTGTATGCATTTCAAATACTTCCTCTTCCAAATAAGCAACAAACTGAACATCGTAGGTATAAAAACTATCAAGAAACAAAAGCAAGCAAATAAGGATCAAATCCATCTTACTGAATTCCGCTACCAGGGGTGCATTTACCATCGGCTGTACACTTTCCACGACTGCCATTAACACCATTAGTCGCAATCGCTCCTCGATCCATATAAGTTATCAAGTTAATCACGCAAAAAATCGCCAGTAACCTGCAAAAACAGAATCCACAGATGCTATTACGAACCGACATCAATCCAAAACTAGGAAACTTACAAATAAGAAAACTTAAACACACAGAAACACAATAAGATCACTTCGCCGATACAAAAACATCTATCAATAATCAAACCACTCGCAATCACCAAACTAAACTAAACAACACCTAGTGCACCGAAATCATCACTTTGATGTTCACATTCAAGTTAACGAAAATCTCTTCGGAGTGAACCGCCGACCACGAAGGTTTCGAATTCGACAGTCTTTCAGGTAACTTCACAGAGAGAATTGAATCGAGAAAAGCATCCAAAACTGAAAAGAACAAAAACCGCGACGCACTGCACAAAAATTGCACCAAATCAAGCATATCTACTGTGCAACGTTAAACAATCAGAGAACCAACACAATTGCACCAAATCAAGCATATCTACTGTGCAACGTTAAACAATCAGAGAACCAACACAATTGCACCATTGAAGAGTGACCGAATCAGATCAAAGAGACTATAAACCTCATCAACATCATCAATTTCAAATCCAAACACAAACCTAACGAAACCAAAACGACCTAGAATCCGTACCTCTTCGGCGTGAACCACGAAGGTTTAGAGTTCGAAGTTCCTTCGTCCGGCGACCTAGCCGGATCGTCACGAACTGTAATGGCGACGGCATTGTCACTGCCAATCTTCGGCGCTTCCGGTTGCTTCGAAAGGTCGTTTTGGTCCGCCATTGTTGCTCGCTCGAAAAGCTTCCACTCTCTCTCTCTCTCTTCGCTTTTGCTTTTTTTTTTTGTTGTGTTGGCGCGTCTGCGTATGTGCTGTACCGATTTTCTCAACTTCCGTCTCTTATCTAAAATGCTGGCGCGGCCCTAGTTGTTGAGTTGGGAACGGCTTGTGTACAGTTTGTGCAATCGTATGGGCGCTAACATTGGGCACGTGGCTTAGGGAGAGAAAAATAAGGGATCCAACGATCGATAGTGTTTTTGGAATACCCAACAACTTATTTATTTGGAATTTGGGGGTTATGATTTATGATTAGGTTTTAAGGTATAAAGATTTAGGATTAGGGTTTTAATTTTTATGGTCCGTTTGGTTAGGTGTTAGCTTAGTTAAGTATGGGCTTAATTATAAAATTATTATTTGATTGAGTTCATAAATACTACGTAGACATAACTGAGCACATCAACTAATACTTATATAAAGGAAACCTAGACAGGTCCTCATCCTTTTTCATCTAGAAAGTCAATATTGTCCCTCACATAAATATATCAAGTCACCTCAAGTTTTGAATAAGGGGCATTAAAGTAAATTAATTCATTAAAATCTTTATATGAGAAACTCAAATAAATACACGTTCTTTGTCTTGAATAATAAATATACATGCGTGCTTGTAAATTAATTATTTAGTATTTTTATTTTAGATATTTATTTATATAGTTGGTTAAGTTTACTCTCACTAAGATTATTCTGTTGTATACTTGTGACATACTAGATTATAACATATATATATATATATATATACACGTCGATGAATAGTCGCCACAACTGCAGTTCCTAGAAAAAGCCATACCGAGTCAAACACCTACGAAACATGTGGTCGATCTTTTACAAACACACTTCACTGAAGAAGAAACTGCTTCAAATTTGAAGACAATAAGACAAAATTTATTCGTCTTTATGTTCTACAAACAAAATCAATAATGGAAACACAACCAACTATTCGACACCAAAAGCAAATAACCTTACAAAACACTCAAACACAATTGTATTCAATCACTCAAAAGACATATGTTACTAGCTAATATAGGATCTTTATATATAGACACCCATAATTGATAAATTTATTAATTAAACCAAAAAAATACATAAATAAGCATTGTCCAAAATCAATCAAACTCAATTAGAACCTTCCGCCTAAACACAAAATAATTAAAAAATTAACTAAAACATTAAATTTTCTAATTAACTAACAAAACAAAATAAAAATTTAGAGTTTTGAATAGAAAAACCCAACAGTTTGGAGTATAGACTTGTAAATAACATTATTTTAATATATAGACCTTTAAGGGTCCCGTGAGAAGAGTACTCAACCCTTCCAATATAAATATTTTTTTATGAGTTACATAAATTTATGGAGCTCGTCTCCATTTCCCAAATATAAAAAAACTAATTGTAATTAAATAATACGTTTTAATTTGAGAGTGAATATCATGGAACAATTTATAGATTCTTAATTGGAATTAGCCACTTTCTTTTTTTTTCTCCCAAATCCTAAAAAAAATTTTCTTGATTTTTTTTTGTGATTTTTATTTTTGAACCACTGTCAATCATCATCTTCGATCGAAGTTCCAATCAAATTCTTTTGCACTTTGTTCATATAATAAACTGCATATCTAGTCAGATTTGTGGAGATTGGTCTATCCTTATTGCGGTGGATCTTCATCAAAGGTATTGCATAGATTTGTGTGGCGTGTTGGATTGATCTTGTCTTTAGTTTTTCATTTTATAGATAGTTTTTCTTTCCTAGTTGGAAGTTTTTGATTTGTCTTCTCCTTGTTTTAGATTTTTTTTCTCCTTATTAGGAAGTTTCATTATTCGCTATGTGGTTCTAGTAGGGGGTGTGTATTGTAATGAGTTTTAACATTGTAGAGAGTAGTTCATGATTGTCAAACAGTTTCAATTTTACAATCGCATTCACAACCAAATTAATGGCAGTTCGTTTCAACAAATAGGATTAGCGAATCAATGTACTTGATTCTATGTTTGGTCCTGTATTGAGTCATGAATGATTAATGAAATTTCGATTTCTATTAAAAAAAAATTGAGAGTGAGTATTGTTTCTCCAAAGTGTGACGCAGCGTGTACAAAAAAAAGTGTGAAGCACCAACCCACCAAAATAAATAAATGTGAAGCACTAGAAAGGGTTCATTCTAACATGATCAAGTCGTCTCTTCAAAAAAAACATGACCAAGTAGTCCACATAATATAATTGTTTTTTTTTAAAACATAATTGTTTTTTTCTAAATGAGAAATAAACAACTTGCACGGCTCCAACATAAGTTGAAAGCCGATTTTTTTCTCTCAAAATCCCAAAACTCTTGCTTGTTTTCTCTAGTTTTGTACTTAAATCTAAATTTTTGAACTAACACGCATCTTCTCTTTTGATTGATTGTAGTTCCATCTTTTCAATTTCTTATTTAAAAAAAAGATAAATCTATTTAAATTTCACATGTAGTATGCGCTTTGAGGTTATCAGGTTCACTATTAGTTTCGATCATCTCAACTACGTACGTCTGCGTCATTTTGCATAATTGTCACTACAAGAAAAATGTTATTTTACAATACTTAATCATGTTTTTTTTGAGAAAAAACTAATTAGGTTTTAAATTAATATATAACTAACTATTGTTTATGGCAAAATTAATGATTAATAATTGATTAAATATTACAAAATAAAAAATTTTATTAAATTTATATTTCAATACCCATTAAAATTTTAATTAGAGATATATTTTTTGCATGGTAATGCTTCATTATATGAAAAATGACCTTCTATAACACTTAATTATGTTTTTGTATAATATGTTGTGAAAAGCTATTAAGTTTTAAATTAACGTATAATTAAATATTTTTAGGACAAAAAATAATGATTAATGCGCTGCAAGGAATTTGGTTTTTAATAATGACACCACTAGTAACGAATATTGAAATCATATGTAAAAGTCTACAATTACTTACTATTTATAGGATTTGTAAGTAAATATCACTAAAACTCGTTACCAAAAAATTTGTTTTCACTCACAATTACGAACTCGTGAGTAAAAGTAAGTAATTTGTAAGTATATAACTATGTTGGGAATTGAGTTATTTTTAACTTATGAGAATATACTTTTAGTAATCACTTTTATTCATAAGTAAAACATATAGGTGTTGCTTACAATACTTGAGTATAAGCAATTGCATGCATAGACAATATTTTTCGGAGAATGTACACTCTTACTTCTGAAGTACTATTAATCAGAAAAGCTGTAAACTTACAAGTAAATGCAATAAAAAAAAACTTGTAGTGAGAAATTGTTAGAGCAATTTTTTATAAGAGAGAGTAATTTTACTTGCAATGAAAACAAATATTTGTAAGTGAATAAAATTTAATAAAATAATTATTTTGTTAATTTTTGATTATTTATTTTTTTGACTTAATCCATTATTATTTCTAGATTATTATTTGAATCACTTTTGATTTTTCTAGTTGCTTAATTATTAAACTTTATTTTGAACAAATAGTCAATTAGCTCACCCAAAATATTTACAGTTATAATTGATTTATATATATTAATTATAAATCATAATCTATTATTTATAAATTCTTGAACTTCCATACTCTATTATCTATTTGATAAAAATTTCGGTCTCGCTTCTAACATTCATATATCTCAAAATAATTTTAATTAATATTTTATTTTCAATTACATTAGGAAAGTTTTCAAATCTAAGATTCTTTTCAACTAATTACCTACTTTTCCTATCAATTTCCTAAGAAAAGATCATCTCTCCTTGCACTACTCTCACCCTCTATCTCCCTACCCTCATGAAATCACCATCACTACAAGAATAAATGTCTTTTATAAATCAAAAAATGTAGTTATACTCTTTGTTGTTAAAACTTATTTAATATGTAATATTAATATGCAATCAAAATATCTATAGTTAAAAAATGATACGTAATGATTTATAGATTTAATTAAGTTTTTTGTTTTATAATATTTAATCAATTATTAATAATTACTTTTTGTTCTAAATAATATTTAATTGTATGTTAATTTAAAATTTAATAAGTTTTAACAACGTTTGGTAAAACAACAATTAAGTGTTATAAAAGATCAATTTTCTTGTAGTAGATCTAGTAATTTCTCACTCTTCACGCGTTATCCAATTATCTTCGAATGTTCAATTGTAAAACGCTTCAAAATATTAAAGAAGATGGAAGATGAAGAGAGGTTAATTAATCTCTTTAGTCGATTAAGGTATTTGTGTCATTTTAATTTAATTCTCTCTGATTTTTTTTGTAAGAACTTTGATGTTTTTTTTAATTAAACTTTGGTAAGATGAAGATATAGCCTTATTTTTTTTAATATTGATCTTCTCTACGTTTTCTTATTATGGCTTGGTTGTTTCTTGAACAAAACATGAAGATTTACAAATTTGTGGTTTATCGCCAAAGAAAGTACAGGAAAAATAGAAAGATTCAAGTTTGATATATCTCTATAGAGGATTGGTGTGTTATTTATTAAGTTTGATTGTTCATATACTTATATTTTCTTACTCATAAATTAATAGTCAAGTATTGTATTCTTCTAGGTACACATATATTAAACAAATTGTGCCCATTTCATTTTCTTACTAATGAAAGAATTGTTATCATTTATTTGTTAATTTATAGTTTTATAATTTTTTTGTGAAATCACGTTAATTAAAAAATTAAAAGGTTTCTCACTTACACAGTCCAATGCGCTAAGGCCAGTGCCTGCATTTGGGCATACTGATAACTTACTTGCTTTGCATACCAGTGCAATCGACATGATCAAATTTGACCCAAACGACGTCCAAATGTCCTACACTTCAAGGAGAGTCTCACACAAGCTCTCACTACCTGCATGTGATCCCATCCACAATGAACCACCACACACCTCTAACCGAAACACCACAACAACGACTTCATCAACAACAACTAACACAACAACAATGACAACCACAACATCAACAACGAGAGCTACTCACCTTGACGTCGTGACTTCGATGTTCTCCAGCTCTCGAGCTCGCCATCCTCCTCCCCAGCTCCCTTTCCTCCCGCTTTTTCTTTCGTACTCTCTCTCTCTCTCTCTCTCTCTCTCTCTCTCTCTTGTACATATACATATACACACACATATATATATAGATATATATACCAACAGTGAAAGAGGTGGTTACCATTGCCTTGAGATACACCTCGTGTTATCTCGAGGATTCTCCACCCTTATCTCATTTAACTCACTGTCCAGTGCGCTGGCTACTGGTCAAGCACCATTTTCTCAGTTTTTCTTCACTCCCCATGCAGGCCTTCGAGTATAGTTGTTGTGCACGTGTCCTAGTGACCTACGCATGTCCTATATCTACCCTACGTGTTACTTCGTGACCCACACGTTACGTAATATCCATTATTTCCATTTAATATATATATATCAATATATATATATATATATAATATCATTATACACCCCAATTACGTTTACACTACATAATTCACCCCACTGAACACACTCGGTCGTTAACGCTATCCAACATCTCATGTATCTCCTCCTTAATACACATGGTAATTAAGTATTCCCTCATTAGTTCGGTTATTCATTTATACATACTAATACAGTCCATACAAACACAATGCAACACACCAATCCACTCATACGTTAATCGAGACAAATTGGGCTTAACCACGAGTCTAACTCGGATTAATTACTATTCGGATTGATACTAATCACACGCTTAAGGTAACGGGTCATTACAATCTCTCCAATTTAGCAATGATTTCGTCCTCAAAATTAATGGTACGTACCAGTCACCAGTAATCTTGAAAGGTAATAAAATCTACTTTTCCATTATAATTTTCGTTCCTTAGCTTTCTCTTCTTTTGTTGGTCTAGTATATGCGATTGCACCACCATATTACTAGTACAAAGCTTAATCTCAACTTTACTTTGAAGAAGAAACGTAACTAAGTTACTATTTCATTCTTCTCTTTTACTTTTTAATGGATGTGAATAACACTAGTCCATTAACTTAGATTAATCCGAATCTATATAGCCCGTTCATAGGTGAGATTTCAAAAGATTCCATTTATCTTTTGATACCTTTAATAACCTATGATATTTGTCACGTTTTCTCAATTCTCATAATCATTATAGCCAAGCATTAACAAATCTACTCATGTAACAATATAATTGTCTCCTAACTTTTGTCCATTTCATCCGTGAATGGCAAGGTCAACCAGCATAATATCTCCTACCTCCATTCTAGATATGTTTGAATGGCAAGGTCAATCATTATGATGCTTCCTACCTCCATTTCACACATTAGTGAACGGCAAGGTCAACAATTACTCTGCATCCTACCTCTGTTCATCATTACAAACAGTAAGGTCAACATTCATTATGTCTCCTACCTCTGTTTAGCATTAATGAACAACAAGGTCTACTATAATCATGTCTCCTACCTCTATTCCATATTAATGAACAACAAGGTCAACCATATTCATGTCTCCTACCTTTGTTCATCTATAATGAATAGCAAAGTCAACATGTGTTGTGTCTCCTACCTCCATTCCCTTTTCGGCAAATGGTTTGGTCGACCATACAACATTCTTTAAATTTGTAGATTTTGTCAATCTACAATCCTTGTATAGTACTCTCATTTTGTACTATCTGTATATTCTAACGTTGTAGTTACACCATTCTTTAGTCTACCCTTTGTTCTCTGTATAGTTCTTTCTTATCTCATCTTTTCTTGTACTGGTATCTCCAATTCTTATCCCTTACCATTATGGTAAGATAATGTTGAGCACACCTATTCTATAAAACTCACACATATGTATATTCTTTTAGTGGTTATCATGATGTGACATAAGCTCCATCATATTTCTTGAAATCAGGATTAGCACCTCATTTTCTTTATTAACATCAAAAATATACTATGGTAAGACTGAGAAGGGTTTTTAAACTATATCAATAACTTCTTCCCCATTAGAAGCAAGTCTCGGATCTCTATCCAAAAATTTAAAATCATACCATTTCTCATCTCCCGTACATATATTTTGCTTAATTCTTTCAAATCTGACATATACCCTCACTGACAAGAATTTGCAGACTTGGTTAATCTATCAACTACAACTCACATTTTTCATTGTGCCAGCTCTAATTCACATCACAAAATCTACAATCTTGTTTCTTTTCTTTTATCAGGTATAGACAAGAATCTACCTAACTCTTTAGGTTTCACTACCCAATATCACATATTGAATACATCTCATATCTCTTTATAATCTCACTATATATCATCATCTCAGACAATTTATAATTTGTTCATATACCTAAATATGATATGACATTGCATATATCAATAATATAAAGAGATATACGAGATATTCACAATGATTCTTGCCTAACCTTTCATTTGAACCATATTTTTCATTTCAGAATTTAATATGTCTAGCACGATTTCCATTAAAACATTTAATATAGACATTACTCATTCATAATCAATCTCTTTTCCTCAACTTCATCACCCATTAATTCATTTATTTACTGAGTTCAACATCCCTCTGAAATGGTAATTATCAATTCCAATCTCTTAATTGATGATATGTCTGCGCAGGACTTCCTTTATTCATCAATCTTATCTATCTATCTGATGATATAATACCGAGAAGTTTCTATTATAATAACACCTCATGCCCCTTTCTTTCATTCAAGTATTGACCATCGTCAAACACTTTTATATGGATGATTCCTCAGAGTGAATATATCATTTTTTCATTAGGGCGACTCATTACATCTCAAATTTATTTTACTCTGGCATAACTATACTCTTCAAACTCTCATAGTTTGAATCTTCCCTTAAATCACATGTTACCAGTTTCACTGGTTTTTCAAAATTTTCATCTATCATTTAGTGATTCCTCCAAGATCTTATAATCTTAGGAATAGCTAAATGACATTCATGCCCATTAAACCCTTGTACATGATACGACTGTACTTCAAAACCCCTTTAATGAATGAATGAACTTGCACGTCCTATCCCATCAACTAAATTTATACTAATACTGATCTTCATCCTTATCTAATCATTTTCAAGTCTTTCTTCTAAAACTTATTCTTGCAATTCATTTCATCAATCGTTTCAAATACATATTCTCAACTTTTCATTATTACTTAATGCCTTACAATAGCTTGGTACTCTTACCAACCTATTGTTTCATATTATTTCCTTTTTAAACTATATCAAATGTATTTACTACAATCTCTTACTTCATTGTGTCAATAGACAACTACTTGGATAAAAATACTAGGATACACGTATAACTTTTCTATACTCCAAGCATAATTAAACAACTATTGTAGTCAAACTACATTTCAATTTCCTCAAGACATCATTTGTATCATGTACAACTCATCCCCATTCCATTCTAGAGTTAATTGAATATACAACACAACTATATCACAACTCTCTTTATAAGATGTTTGTATCCTTTAATTATATCACGTTTTACCATTTTCTATCTTTTTGTTGAATATAAGACAACTCTTCAATTGTCTTAACCTCAATCAAATCATTTGACTCATAATTTCAATTCAACACACTTCCTAGTGGTTTACACTTAAAACTTAACATTTGCACCTACAACTTTTGGTATACACTAATTTATCGTTAGAGTTCACCTAACTGTACGATAATGATTGTGCTTTTGGTAAGTCTTCAACTCTTTTACATTCGTCATCATTATCAACTCAATGATAACTTGTTTCAATAGTGTTTATGTAACGGCCCTTCCAAATAGACCGCCACAGGGCCAATGCGGACCCACAGTCTGTCTTATCAGCGACAGCTGTGCTCTACATTGGATTACATCCTCCATTTTATCTTTTTAAACCTTATTAATTATCCATTTATTGATTAGGTTGTATTGAAGTCAAATTATATGTTAAATCATTATAAAATCCTCAAATTCACACAGCGGAAGCCTTACTATCACATTTACTTGGGTAATAATACTATAAATGTGTAACCTAAACCATAAACCTAATGTGGAAAACCCATGCACAATCATAAGTACCTTTGAAATCACCAAAAAGTTCAATATATATAAAGTTTCTCCAAAACCCCAAACCCATAATAAAACAAAGTAAGTATAATACAAACGTACGAGTCAGGCTATCTCTGTTCAACAGTACTCTGGCAGCTTGCCCTTGCCCCTGCTCGTACTAGGATCTGCACTCAAGCCATCACAAAAAGCAGATGACGAGTCCAGAGTGAGTATTCCCAAGGAAATTATGTGAGCATTTCTAAAAGTAAATACTGGAATTTAAATAAAGCTATTAAATAAACATGCGAAAATAAATACAGACAACTGTGCTCATCGCATGAATAAATAATAGAAAAAACTCAAAGTGTGTTCCTAGCCCCTAGGGTCAGACTACACCATAATTCGGACTCTTCCACAGAATACTGCCGGCGAGTCCAACTCAAACAGGGCAAGCATCTAGATCCGCTCGATGGCCGGCGTTACACCTACGGCGCACCGACACGCCACGACGTGATACTCGGGTCGTACTATTCACTGAGATCGATCTGGTAGTACGTGCTATGGTGTAGTGGACATACACACAAGAATGGTACGGAGGGAGCCCCGCTCAACGTCCGCCCATATAACCATAACCAGAGTAGAGTATTGAAATGAAAGAAATTGAATTCAAATGCCAAAATAAGTAAATACTCAAGTAATTTCAGTTGGGATACTACACACCTCAATCCGCACTCCGCGTCCTGAAATCAAACCTCGTCTAGCTCCAATAATCACCCGATAATCCAAATTATCACCCCAAATGTACTTAAGATTATTTATCCTTGAATTAGCTTCAATTTGACATATTATGTCAATTTTACATTTTTCGAGGTAAAAACCCCGGTATAAAGTCTACTCCGACTTTTGAATTTCTCATTTTCCATATAAATTCCCCAATTTCTATTTATTTGGTCAAAATACAATTTTTCCATATTTTTCCCTATTTTTCTCCTATTATATATATATATATATACATATACATATATATATATGTATATATATATATATATATATATATATTAGAACAGGATGCACACGCACGTGCCGTGCGTGTGCATTTTCTCCATTTTTTCGACCAGAGACGCAACAGCGTCTCTGGTTCGAACAACCAACCTTTTTTTTTTTTTTTAATTCTTTTCATTTCTTTCTTCTTCATCAATGGAATCGAGAGGGTGGAGATAACACTTCGTCTCCTTCCCCGACTGATTCCAATTCTCGGCCATGGCTCCGCCATGGCCGAGCTCTCCACCACCTCCACCACACAACACAACGCCACAACAGCAACAATACACAAAATCACAAGAACCACAATCAGCTCACCACGTTCTCCTCGATCCCACGAGCTCACCTCCTCCTTCTCTTCGTCTCGGCTTCTCTCTTTCTCGAATGCTCTCTCTATTTTTTTATTTTTTATTATTTTTTTTTATTTTTTCGATTTATCGAGAGAGAAGACGGTTAAAATCGGGAAAATGACCAAAATGTCCTTCATGTTTATCTCTTTCCTTAACAACCCCAATACCCTTTTATGGTAATTTTGCATTTTCTATTTATTTTCAAAATTTCCATATATATATATATTATATTAATTATATACATATATATATATATATATATTAATTATATACATATATATATATATATAAATATATATACACACCTATATTTTCGCACCTACAATTCCATCGTGCGTGCCAACGAGCGTACTCGGGCGTGCACACTACCGTACCACCCACGCATGTCGATCACGACCCCGCGTGTCCCTAGGCGCCCACCAATTTATTATTTTATCACATTTAATTCATTTAATGTGTGTAATATTTTCTCCGGCCTAATATTTCATCTTTTGTCTATTCGGTACCCGCATATCGAGGCGAATACTTAACACACAACCTCACACGTCAATTAAAATATAATCACACATTGCGATAAACATCGCAAATTAAACAAAACAACACACGAAATAACTATTTACCTAACTCCAGGCGCGCTCTAGCCTAGCTGCGGGTCCCACGAGTGTTTGAGCTGTTCGCCACGTCTTCAATACGTCACAAATAACGGCGAATTAAATTCGGGCCGTTACAATTCTTCCCAACTAGGTGAAATTTTGTCCCGAAATTTAGATTAAACTTAACTACTTACTGGCAAATAAGTGGGGATACCGTCGTTGCATCGTAGACTCGAGTTCTCAGGTGAGTCCCTCAGTTCCATGATACTGCCAACGAACTTAAACCTTCGGGATCTCCCGGTTCCTCAAAGTCTGAATCCTCCTATCCATGATCTCCACAGGTTGCTCCTCAAATGACACGTCTGGTCGTACCTCAATCTGACGTATATCAATCATAGGTCTCGGTCCCGACCTTGCTAGCCTCAACATGGATATGTGAAACACTGGATGTACCCCTGCTAACTGTGGCGATAACTCTAAACGGTATGCCACTTTGCCGACACGTTCCTCCATTCTGAACGGTCCAATGAACCTTGGTGCTAGTTTCCCCTTAATGCCAAATCTCTGATAACCCTTCCAGGGCGAAACCTTCAAATACACCATGTTTCCAACCTCGTAGCTCAGACCCCCGTGATACCTATCTGCGTATTTCTTCTGTCTATCCTGCGCCGCCTGAAGTCTCTGTCTAATCTGCCTCACCTTCTCAGTGTGATCCACAACAACCTCAGGTCCTATAGCCGCTGTATCCTCCGGTGCTTTGCCCAACACGCTGGTGACCTGCAGGGCCTACCATATAATGCCTCAAATGGTGGCATCCCGATACTCGCCTGATAGCTGTTGTTGTACGCAAACTCGCACAATGACAGATAATCTTCCCACAATCCCCCAAACTGTAAAATACACGCCCTGAGCATATCCTCGAGAATCTAAATCAACCGCTCTGACTGCCCGTCAGTCTGAGGATGGTACGCAGTACTAAACTGTAGTCGAGTGCCAAACTGTTCTTGCATACTCTCCCAAAGTCTCGAAGTAAACCTCGGATCTCTATCAGAAACGATGGAGACCGGTACACCGTGCAATCTGACAATCTCTTTCTCGAAAATAGTGCTCAGTTGTGTAACTGAATATCTCATGGCGATCGGTATGAAATGTGCCGACTTCGTCATCCTGTCGATAACTACCCAAACTGCGTTGTGTCTCCTCGTAGTTTGTGGTAGGCCACTGACGAAGTCCATGGTCACATGTTCCCATTTCCACTGAGGAATGGGCAGCGGCTGTAGCAACCCAACTGGTCTTCTGTGCTCAACCTTCACCTGCTGGAAAATATGACAACTCCGGACGTACCTCCCCACGTCAGCCTTCATCCCTGGCCACCAAAATAATCGCTGAAGATCGTGATACATCTTGGTTCGACTAGGATGAATGGTAAATCGCAACCGGTGTGTCCTCGAGAATACTGTCTCTGAGCTCCGCTACCTCCGGTATCCACAAACGACCCCTGTGTCTCAAGCACCCGTCTGAACCCTCAGACCACTCGGTGCACCCCGGATCCTGAGCCAGTCCACTGACCCGTAAATACCGGTCATCAGTTCTCTACAACTCAGCAACCCGCTCTAGAGACACCATAGGAACTCGTATCTGGCCGCAAATATGTAGCTCAGCAATAGACTGTCACGGCCCAATTTTCTAATCTTGATTAACTTGCTTAATCAAGATCACCGACCCGTGACGTGGGACCCGCATGAGATGCGCACACTTACTGAGGCACGTGGCCGAGTTATAGGCGTCGAGACGCGAGCGGGGACACGCCTCGGTTTGTGTGCGAGCCGGGGAGTCGAGTAGCTAGACATGTGGTAAGTCTAAGTTTAGTCAAATGGGTGTTAATTAATTTATTTCATAACATAAGTCTATGGTATACACATCAATTTAAATAAACTATTACTTAGCCTATGTTATATTTAAATGAAATCAAATATTAAGGCCTATGGTCAAATGTAATTACAACCACCCTTTGGATATGCCTAGGGATGTGTACTAGCACACACTCCCATGTAATTTGTGTCATGCATTTGTGTCACAAAGCTGAAATTTTAGTGAAAGTAGGAGTGATTAATGGTCATTAGATCATCTTAGAGATGAACAAAAAAATCAAATGATGCATGACCATGATAAAGGAAACTACATGCTTGACAAGTGGCATTTAGGGGGTTTCATGCTTAACAAGTGTCATTGAGCTGAAAAAAAAGTAGGTGAGTAGGAGTGTTTGATGACCCTTGATTCACATGGAGATGGAGTTGTGCAACTTGATGAAAACCCAACACTATAAAAGAAACACTTAAACACTTTCCTTCTCATTTGCATACAAACCAAGCAAAAAAAAAATTCAGAGCTGTTAGGGGATTTTGTTTGCTGGAAATTGGGGTGTAAGAGAGCCAAATTTCCATATCAAAGGAAGCTCAAGTGACAACCATCAAAGATAAAACCTTAGGTATCATCTATACTCTTTTATGCTTCAATCGTTGTGTTCTTGGTTATGAATATTGAAGCTTTTATATAAAATCGATTTCAAAGATGTTTTAATGATGTTTTAACTCATTTTGAAACACTAAATGATTTCCCTAAGCTGTATTTCATAATTGAGAAGTTTTGTCAAAGATTGGGGTTTTTTTTTTCTTGTAAAATTGAAAATCTGATTTTCTTGATACAGCCTCTGTAATTTGGACATAACTCACTCATCATAACTCCAAATTAAGTGATTCCAATGCCATATGAAAGCTAACTCATATACGAACAACATTTGTGTCTACCATGTTTTTGAAATTCTAGCTCTTTCTTACTCAAAAATGCTCTGCAAATAGGTAATTTAAATGTCATGATGGGATTGTTGAAGGTGAAATTTGAAAAGGAATAACTCCTCCAATTCATATCCAAATGAGATGAATTTTAATTATGTTATTCTTGGATATGTAAAGTGACTTGTGACAAAAAATTATGATTTTTGGAGCTTTAAATTGGGAGAACTGATTTTTACAATCTCGCTGATCAGATTTTGATTCAAATTCGAGTTGTCTTTGAAAATATTTGATATCTCCTTCATTTTATATCGAAACCTTACACACCATACCATTCCAGAAAGCTAAGACCTAGAGCTAAAACTTTTTTCTTAAGTGTCTTTGATGATTTAGAGTTTATGATGGTTTAATTAACGCTGCAATACTAAGTATCAAATTGGAGTTTTGCAAGAACTTAAGGGGCTGTTTTGGGTTATAGGTTCACAAATTTATTTGACTTGACCTAAAACCAACCAAATACCTATCTAAACACACCAGGACTTAGGAGAGCGTACCGGGAGTCTAGGGACGCGGGTGTCGAGTGTCGGGAGGCCGGATAGCTAGGACTACTGCGTTAACTTGTAAGTGAAACTGTGGGAACTCTTTACTTTATTTCATTCCAGTCATTTATAAATTTTCAGTCTATTTGTAGACTTGCTAATTTATTTCCCACATCATGCTTTCCTTGTTTCTATTCATATTGAATATCGATATAGCATGATGCCTTGTTTATTATATCATTGACTCCATGTTTCCTTATATGCTCAATATTTGTCTTGGAATGTGGCTAATGGATATTTAGAAAATGCATGCTATAGGGTTATCTGTTATGTTGGACTTGTCTTCTACTTTCCTTGGGGCTTTGTAGCCTAACTTATGTTGAAATCATAACAACTTTAGGAAATATATTCTTGAAAACTAAAGTAGGGATTATCTAGTGTCCATTGCACACGAGATGCGCGGATTCACGAGGATTTCGGTCTTTCAGGGTCTCCGGCACTCGCCACTACACTTGGGCGGCACACGTGGCATGGATCACGGGGTTGTTGGCAAGTATAAATGATTTAAATACGCCGAGCACAGCTCCGCCATTTGAGGTTGTTAGGAAAAAAAAAGAGAGATTATTATCATATGTTGAGCACAGCTCCATACAGTAGTGGAAAAGGCTAGGTGATAGTTCTCACCGCCGACCGGACGTAGATTATCTCGACTTAGCCTGTGTCAGTTTGTGTATCTGTTAACGTTGGTATTTACTTGCATTATTTATTCAGCATTTCTTCAGCTACATATGCTTTTAAATACCTTTTGTTTAAATTGGAAGTGTAGTATTAGATTTCCCTAGTTATCACTTAAATATCATCATACTCACCGTCTAGTTTGTGACGGTGGGTGTAGATCCGTCGAGCAGCACCAGGCCGGGCAAGGAGAAGATCGGCGACTACCTCTGAGCTCCGAGCGCGTAGCTGCCCGTACACGTAGGGTACTTTTTTGTATTATGTTTACTTATGTCTTTATCTTTTGGGTTGTTATTGGGATGAGTGTTAGATTACCTGACTTTTGGCTTTCACTTTATTTATATATGTTCGCCGTTTACTTGCATATATATGGTAATCGTTATTTCCTGGTTTCCACACTTAGGCTTTATAAAAGAATATTAAAGACTTCCACTAAATAAAATAATTGATTAAACAAGAGAACACAGGTAGTAAAGGCTGACTAATTCGTAATCGGGTCCTATGTGTTGTTATTAGGGCTTAATTACGGGATTAGGTCGGACGGTGCCCTAGATTAGAAGCGGGGCCGTCACATAGACTCTGTCACACACAACACCGACGCAGCTTCAAGCAACTCGTGCTCATGTGTCATATGCCGCAGTCCCGTTTGACTCTCGATGTCACTCCTGCTCAGCGCATCAGCTACGACATTCGCCTTCCCCGGATGATACTCGATAGGGAAATCGTAGTCCTTCAGTAACTCGAGCCATCTCCGCTGTCTCATGTTCAACTCCCTTTGAGTGAACAAATATCTCAAACTCTGGTGGTCGGTAAATAGTACAAACTTTTCACCGTACAAATCCAAGCCTTCAGTGCAAACACGACTGTCGCAAGCTCCAAATCGTGCACTGGATAACTCTCCTCATGTGGTCTTAATCGTCGCGATAAATAGGCCACTGGATGTCCATCTTGCATCAACACGCATCCCAACCCAGTACCGGAAGCATCCGTGTAGACCAAGAAGCCCTTACCTGCCACAGGTAATGCCAAAACTGGTGCAGAAGTCAACTGCCTCTTCAACTCCCAAAAAGCGTCCTCACACTCCTGCGACCAGTCAAATATAACATCTTTCTTAGTCAACCTCGTCATCGGCGTTGCAATCAAAGAAAAATCCCGTACAAATCGCCTATAATATCCTGCCAAACCTAAAAAACTCCGAATGTTCGAAACTAACTCAGGTGTCCTCCAATCAGTAATCGCTTGAATCTTGTCCCCATCAACCGATATCCCTTGATTACTAATAACATGTCCGAGAAACTTCACCTCACTTAACCAAAACGCACACTTGCTGAACTTGGCGTAAAGTCGGTGCTCTCTCAGCATCGTCAACACCTCCCTGAGATGACTTTCATGCTCCACACGAGTCTTGTTGTAAATTAGGATATCGTCAATGAAAACTATGACATATCGATCCAAAAACGGTCGGAGCACCCTGTGCATTAAATCCATGAAGATCGCTAGCGTTAGTCAACCCAAATGGCATGACTGTAAATTCATACAATCCATATCGCGTACTGAAAGCGGTCTTCTCAATATCTTCCTCTCGAATCCTCAATTGATGATATCCCGATCTGAGGTCAATCTTCGAGAAGAATTTGGCTCCTGCCAACTGATCGAACAAATCGATCCTGGGAAGTGGGTAACGATTCCTAATAGTCACCTGATTCAACTTCCAATAATCCACACACATCCGCATCGAGCCGTCCTTCTTCACAAAAGAACTGGAGCTCCCCAAGGTGACATGCTAGGGTGAATGAATCCTTTCTGCAGTAAGTTCTCTAACTGAGTCCTCAACTCCATTTGCTCCGATGCTGACATCCTATACGGCCTGCTATAAAGCGGTTGAGTTCCAGGAATTAGCTCGATAATGAATTCAACAGCTTTCGGTGGTGGCAATCCTGACAAATTCTCAAGAAATATGTCGGGAAACACCTCAGGGAACTCACACACTATTGGAACATCTTCCACTCTAATCTCCGATTTCAGTTCTGGCTTAACTACCGCCATAAACGCCTCCATCTCCTGAGTCGTAGCCAGTCGACCTCTGGTAATCGGTAAATCTGATGCAGCTCCGGTAAATGAAAATTCTGGAATCCCATCGATGTGAAATGTCACCGTCTTACTACAACAGTTGATATGTGCGTGATATGACGATAACCAATCCATACCGAGCATCGCGTCGAACTCCAAGTATTCTAATACTCTAAAGTCAACAAGTAACTGATGTCCCTCAATCTCAACCACACAATCCCGGCAAATTCGGTTAGGATAAATCTTATCCCCAGCTACCGTGCTGAGAACAAGATGTGTATCTAAAGTTTGTGCATCTAATCCTAATAATCCTACCATATGTCCAAATATAAAAGAAAAGTGTACTACCGGAATCAAACATAACATCTCGTGTAATCTCTCATGAGCCAATAGCCACCTCCCGGCTATCTCTGGGTCTCCGGCTCCATGAAAGTACCCTGGAGAAAATCTAAGATAATCCTTCAACTTTTTCGCCTCCACTGTCATCAAACTCCCTGATGAAGACGCTACAGGTTGGCTGCTCAGTAATGGAAGGAGTTACAACTATTGCAGTCTGTCCCTGA
The DNA here is from genome assembly GCA_039657345.1 of Stephania japonica. NCBI lineage: Eukaryota > Viridiplantae > Streptophyta > Magnoliopsida > Ranunculales > Menispermaceae > Stephania > Stephania japonica. Next base: position 45,107,882 of record CM077559.1, read on the forward strand.
GTCTCAGCAGTAGTAGGAGCAACAACTGCAGAAGTAGTAACCAATGGTGCAGCTATAACTGTAGTAGGGGCTGTCACAGTCTCACGAGTTCTCAATAAATCCAACAACTGTGCGAATCTATCATCCATTGTCCGCGCTAACGATTCTAACGTCAATGTCGACTTAGCAGGATCGCTAGTATTCACAACCTCTGGCTGAGTCGTACCTGAAGGCTACCCGTCCATCGGTATCTGCATCAAAGAATACGCCTCAGCACGAATATACGCGTGACGTAAGTAATATACAAAAAAAAACATAACACGTATATCCCTGATTTCTACCCATCTTTCATTGCTTCCCAACCAAGACTTTAGGCAATTTCCTTTGGGTTTCCACATCTAAAGCTTATTCAATAGGTTTATGATCAAGTTTTCCTCAAATTCGAGCCCTAGGTTTTTTCTAAACCTAGGCTCTGATACCAAAACTGTAACGGCCCATTTTCCAAATAGACAGCCACAGGGCAAATGCGGACCCACAGTCTGTCTTATCAGCGACAGCTGTGCTCTACATTGGATTACATCCTCCATTTTATCTTTTTAAACCTTATTAATTATCCATTTATTGATTAGGTTGTATTGAAGTCAAATTATATGTTAAATCATTATAAAATCCTCAAATTCACACAGCGGAAGCCTTAATATCACATTTACTTGGGTAATAATACTATAAATGTGTAACCTAAACCATAAACCTAATGTGGAAAACCCATGCACAATCATAAGTACCTTTGAAATCACCAAAAAGTTCAATATATATAAAGTTTCTCCAAAACCCCAAACCCATAATAAAACAAAGTAAGTATAATACAAACGTACGAGTCAGGCTATCTCTGTTCAACAAGACTGGCAAACCCTGCCCTTGCCCCTGCTCGTACTAGGATCTGCACTTAAGCCATCACAAAAAGCAGATGGTGAGTCCAGAGTGAGTATTCCCAAGGAAATTATGTTAGCATTTCTAAAAGTAAATACTGGAATTTAAATAAAGCTATTAAATAAACATGCGAAAATAAATACTGACAACTGTGCTCATCGCATGAATAAATAATAGAAAAAACTCAAAGTGTGTTCCTAGCCCCTAGGGTCAGACTACACCATAATTCGGACTCTTCCACAGAATACTGCCGGCGATTCCAACTCAAACAGGGCAAGCATCTAGATCCGCTCGATGGCCGGCGTTACACCTACGGCGTACCGACACGCCACGACGTGATACTCGGGTTGTACTATTCACTGAGATCGATCTGGTAGTACGTGCTATGGTGTAGTGGACATACACACAAGAATGGTACGGAGGGAGCCCCGCTCAACGTCCGCCCATATAACCATAACCAGAGTAGAGTATTGAAATGAAAGAAATTGAATTCAAATGCCAAAATAAGTAAATACTCAAGTAATTTCAGTTGGGATACTACACACCTCAATCCGCACTCCGCGTCCTGAAATCAAACCTCGTCTAGCTCCAATAATCACCCGATAATCCAAATTATCACCCTAAATGTATTTAAGATTATTTATCCTTGAATTAGCTTCAATTTGACATATTATGTCAATTTTACATTTTTCGAGGTAAAAACCCCGGTATAAAGTCTACTCTGACTTTTGAATTTCCCATTTTCCATATAAATTCCCCAATTTCTATTTATTTGGTCAAAATACAATTTTTCCATATTTTTCCCTATTTTTCTCCTATTATATATATACATATACATACATATATATATATATATATATATATATATTATATTAGAACAGGATGCACACGCACGACACGTGCGTGTGCATCTTCTCCATTTTTTCGACCAGAGACGCAACAGCGTCTCTGGTTCGAACAACCAACCTTTTTTTTTTTTTTTTATTCTTTTCATTTCTTTCTTCTTCATCAATGGAATCGAGAGGGTGGAGACCACACTTCGTCTCCCTCCCGACCGATTCCAATTCTCGGCCATGGCGGAGGCATGGCCGAGCTCTCCACCACCTCCACCACACAACACAACGCCACAACAGCAACAATACACAAAATCACAAGAACCACAATCAGCTCACCACGTTCTCCTCGATCCCACGAGCTCACCTCCTCCTTCTCTTCGTCTCGGCTTCTCTTTTTCTCGAATGCTTCTCTCTTTTTTGAATTTTTTCTTTTTTTTTTTCGATTTATCGAGAGAGAGGCGGTTAAAATCGGGAAAATGACCAAAATGTCCTTCATGTTTATCTCTTTCCTTAACAACCCCAATACCCTTTATGGTAATTTTGCATTTTCTATTTATTTTCTAATTTCCATATATATATATATATATATTAATTATATACATATACATATATATATAAATATATATACACACCTATATTTTCGCACCTACAATTCCGTCGTGCGTGCCAACGAGCGTACTCGGGCGTGCACACTATCGTACCACCCACGCGTGTCGATCACGACCCCGCGTGTCCCTAGGCGCCCACCAATTTATTATTTTATCACATTTAATTCATTTAATGTGTGTAATATTTTCTCCGGCCTAATATTTCATCTTTTGTCTATTCGATACCCGTGTCGACACGCATATCGAGGCGAATACTTAACACACAACCTCACACGTCAATTAAAATATAATCACACATTGCGATGTCGTTTAACCTATTTTAGCATAAACATCGCAAATTAAACAAAACAACACACGAAATAACTATTTACCTAACTCCAGGCGCGCTCTAGCCTAGCTGCGGGTCCCACGAGTGTCTGAGCTGTTCGCCACGTCTGCAATACGTCACAAATTACGACGAATTAAATTCGGGCCGTTACAGTTTAACAACTCTACATCTTTCCATTATTAAACATAGCATAAGCTCTAGTGAGTTTCTATTGTTTACACCATAATGTTTCATATTATTAAGCTATCGCTTGACTATATACTCATAGATTCTAATCTTTACTTAACGATAACCAAATCTCAGTCAACTATTGATAATTATTGGTTTTATTTAGTTAAACATTTGAGTTGTTAATTCTAAGAAGTAACTATTCATTTAAAATTTAATTCGAATTAACTTATCACTCAAATTGAGTTCTCCGACTCATATAATTCTCATAATACATCAAAGTAAAATGGAATTAATCATTTATTGAGTATTATAAATCAAGTAATTGGTGAATCTTCCAACCTAAATTGTGATAAGATTTCAAGTCATTCTAATACACACATTACTTGAAACCTTAATTTCACAATCTTACATTCGTCAAACTTGCTTTTCCATTAATGACCTACTACTCTATTGTTGGGTTTTGGGGTTCATGCGCAGCGGAGATTACAAAACAATTTTGAGAAAAACCCCAACAGGATCCGAATCTGATTCCATTAAAACATGTTTAAACTATGAAAACTTAATCATACCTCAGTCGCAATACCTCTCTGAAGGTTAATCGATCTCTAAGGCGTTGCTAATGACGAACGCCCTCTACTAGCTGTCCACACACGAACAGCGGCCGAGATTCAAAGTGCTAGCTTCGAGAGAATACCAAACCTTTTGTTTCTCTCTAAAACGATCCAGAGGATACCAAAAACTCTAAGTCGTTTCTTAAAATGAAAATAGAGTTTCGGCCCTTTTAAAATCTTTCGTACTTGTATTCTAACTCAAAGCGTCTATTTATACAACCCTTGTATATAGACGGTTAAGTAAATTACACATATACCCCTACTTAAAGAAGTATAAGTGTAATACACTACAAGGACGTTTCTGTCATGAATTTTATCATATAAAATTCATTTTTTTGAACAATCTTAAAATCTCGTAAAACCATTCTCAGTGTGCGACCCAATAGGCTCATACAACTTTGGCAGTGTACCAAAACACATTTTGGTATACAAGTCATCAGCGGCCTCTAGCAAGACATTATGAATACCCAAGTTGTACGAATATCAAATCGATATAACCTAATCAATAGTGTATATAACATCCTTTTGTCACACGATATCCTTTTGATCAAACATAAGGCATGGAATTGTCATCCAACATGTTCAATCGTACTAGTCTCGATTTCTAGGTAGATCGAAACATCTAAGTGACATTGATCAATATCAATTTACTTAGACTAGGCCTTTTAACAGTCTAACATATCGAGGGATCCACTGGATATCTCTCTTTATATGAGAGGGACAAATTCTATCTCGATTACACGACTTCACCACATTATTCACACAGTAACCAATCACAACCTTTATAATCGTCCGATTAAAGACAACGTTTGATTGCGTCAAATCACTGTATTCCTAATGTTGAAGTCTCTGGTAATCTCAAGTCGAGGACCGAAAAATATACCTATCATGAGAAACAACTATGACTTAATCCATGTGATGTTCTAATAGCGGGTCGGTCCAAGTACTTTGTTCTCTAACAAGTACTCATGATCTTGATTCGTATTCCTATACGTATGATCATCGTATGATCATCAATCAAGACTCACACTAGTCTTAATTCATTATAGTTCCCAGATAATAATCGACTAGGGACATTTATGATATTTCGTAAATACCCATGGATCTTATTATAATGTAAACATGCAAATCAATTATAATAAACAGCAAATGAAATCCTCTATTTTATTAACTAAAATGTATTCATAAAGACTGTTAATGGATTGACCTAGGGCACATTTCCCAATATCTATACCCAAACCATTTGAATTTTGTGTGATATTTATATTTCCACGAATCACTATTCGTAAAAAATTAAAGATTTTCAATAGTTTCCATTAAGGATAGCAATTAATACCAATCTTTTAATATACTGTTTCCTTTATTCATTCCCTATATCAAACATCATTATCTGAATTTTCAATCGTTAACTTTATTAACAACTCATTCTCCCCAATTTAGACTGTACCAATCCAAAAGATCAAATTAAAATACCTTACTAGCTCACTGCTATGTTTTTTCTCAACTTACCCAAATAGTACATTACTTGTATATATCAGATATCTCCAATTATAAGAGTGTCAGGTATGTGAATCTTTCTGCCTCCATGCCCAAAAAGTTCCTATATGAGTTGATGTTAAACCTCTACCTTTGACTTTCCCAGTCCTTAAGTTTATATATTTGCAACTTGCCCTTCACTTCCATTTTCGATTTACCATTACTCTAAAAGTGATTGTAGTTCATCAAACAAGATAGAGTTGACCAACAACATGAATTTTCTAAAATCCTTTAACTCTCATCTCTTGTTGTAGCTATTCACTTTTAATGTAATGTTACCCTCAACTCATTTCCTTATATTCTAACATTGATCTATACATCAATCAGGTATCTTCACATTTCATTTCTCCATGTGTGATTCTACCACATCATCATTCCTTTCTTTTTATTGCTCTATTAGTGAGTGCAGTTAACTACAACAACACTAATAAGCTCTTTTCTATTCCACCTTCAGTATGTGCAATTATATCCCAACTATACTGACAAGCTTTCTTATTATCATACTATTAGTTCGTGCAGTTACATTGCAACAACACTAATAAACCTCTTTCTTACCTTACTTTCAGTATATGTGACTACCCCACAACCATACTGATAAATTTCTTTCTCACTATTTCAATATAGACCAACACTATATTTGAAATTCTATACTTCATAATCATTCATGAAGTATGATTAACTAGTAGTTATCTAACCTCAACAAAGTTCTTATCATCATTTACTACTATTACCTTTCATTGAATGACTTTTCATCTTATTCAACTAGTGTCAACACTAATACACTCTACTCAAAGTAATTCATCACCTTTGAGTTTCATATAAGTCATCCATTCCATTTTTAAAGTTAATTCCCTTGATTTACGTCTCTAAGTCCAAAACCGATTATTCCTTCAACACTGACTATTTCTCATCAGACAATATTAGTGAGAATCAAGACCATTATAGACTACTCAATGAAAAAGTTATTTATAACTTATCTCTTTTCCATATCTATATCCTTAGGATTCAGGGTTTCACAAACCCTAACCCTCAATATATATGCCTTCTCATCTCATGAGACATAGATGGATACAAACCATCTTATTATCGTTTCACTGTCTTCCTTTATTTTGTGATCCCTGAAGTTCAGGTTCCCAAGAACCCTCACCATCATTTTTCTTTGACTTACCAAGTCATAAATATGAGATAAGACTTTCAGATTCATTATTAGGCAAGATAGGACAACTATATCCATCGCATAGGTATAATATAAAGCTCAAAAATACATATATATCAAGTTTTTATCTTTCATTACCCCCAAAACATCGATAAAACTCATTTGTTTAGTTCTAGGTTACCCCTAACTTGAGAGCAAATCTCCAAGTCAGTTAACCTAAATTTTCCATTTGATATATAGATATAACTTATGGCCCCAATTCGAACGGTGTCAACACCTTCATATCACTTCGAGACCCAATTGAAAGTGATCACCTTAATCTATGATACTCATCGTATCATAGTCATTCCATTGATCTTTATCAAAGAATATGAACCCAAACTCTATAACTTGTGCTCTGATACCAACTATAACATCCCCTAATATCAATTAGAGAATATTCGGACTGAAACCCTAATTAAGCCCGGTAAACCAGATCGGACCTAATTAGAGCCAACAACCTTACCACACTTCCTGACAACAACCTGTATATCTTGATATTAATCAAACAAAATAAAAATAACGTAGCGAAAAATTTAAAACTTTTTTGATAATCACAAGATTTACATTACCGATATGAACATCGGTATTGAGCTCGTATTCCCACCCTGATTATTACAAATCATAAAATAATACAATCTATATACATATAATAGGAAAACTTACTGCACCATAGAAAAGATACTAGACTCCTGATCTTCTCATTTCTTGAGTTTCAAGTCTTAGCGTATGTTCATACCTGGAAATGTTAAGGTGGATGAGCTTCTACATGCTCAGCAAGTGGCTCCCATACTAACCATCAATTGTCAATTAATATTCAAAGGATAATATATAATAACGTGCAACCAATGCATATTTAAAGGACCATTTGAATCAATATAATCAATACATAAACAAATGCAAGTTCATTGGTCTATTGTAATGTACCCATGATTTGTACTTTCAATTTTAGTATTTGAATTAAGTCGCCCTCTCATATCTTCAAGAACCAGTCACTGGCATTTAACCAGTTCTTGTCAATGTGCCGTCAACTCATAAAAACTTAGTCGCACTCCCTCATTATCATTAAACCAATCATTGCTCATCTGAATGGTTTATGTCTGATGAGCCGCCAACTCAAATGGAAAGTATTAATCGGGATAATTCCCAAGTTACTGGGGGTGCAATGATGGGAAGCAACTCCACCACAGTTCCAAACCCCAGGTCGATCTTTCCTGCCAAACCTCTTTCTAAATTCATTTTTCATTTTAAAACAGTTTATGTAAAACAAAACTAAATCATGGTACATTACCCCATTTCCATCTTGAACACTACGTGCTCTAATAATACTATTTTATGTTGCATAATTGATAAAAAGTACGAGTCCCACTTATCTGTCATGAGATTTCCTAAGGTTTTCCTCAGTTTTTACTAGCTTTCCGAGGTTCCATCACACTTCCCAATGTCCGAATACCTATATCACATCCCCTAGTATCATTGTGGTTCAATATCTATCAAACCCTAAAAGCAACCACACACCTCACATTCACACAACCGGTCCAAAACAGTGTTCTCACTATTTTACATTGTCCAACACGCTAGGGCCAGTGCCCAGCGTGCTGGACAGCTGCGCTGCTGCATACTAGTCGCTATTGGCATGATCAAATCTGACCCAAACGACATCCAAACGTCCTACAACTTCAAGGAGAGTCTCACACAAGCTCTCACTACCTATGTGTGTGATCCCATCCACGACGAACCACCACACACCATCAACCGAAACACCACAACAATGACTTCAGCAACAACAACAACTAACACAACAACAATCACAACCACAACGTCAACAATGAGAGCTACTCACCCTGACATCGTGACTTCGATGTTCTCCAGCTCTCGAGCTCGCCATCCTCCTCCCCAGCTCCCTCTCCTCCCATTTTTTTCTTTCGTACTCTCTCTTTCACTGTACATATACATATATATACTAGTAGTGAAAGAGGAGGTTACCACTGCCTCGAGATACACCATGTGTTATCTCAAGGATTCTCCATCCTTATCCCATTTAACTTACTGTCCAACGCACTGGCTATTGGTCAGGCACCATTTTCTCAGTTTTTCTTCACTCCCCATGCACGCATTCGAGTCTAGTTGCTATGCACGCGTCCTAGTGACCTACGCATGTCCCACATCTAACCCGCGTGTTACTTCGTGACCCACACATCACGTAATACCCGTTATTTTCATTTAATATATACATATATATCAAAAAAATATATAAATATATCATTATACACCCACAATTACGTTTACACTACATAATTCACGCCATCGAACACACTTTGTTGTTAACGCTATCCCACGTCTCATGTGTCTCCTCCTTAACACACACAAGGTAATTAACTATTTCCTCATTAGTCCAGTTATTCATTTATACATACTAATATAGTCCATACAAACACAATATAGCACACCAATCCACATAAACGTTAATTGAGACAAATCGGGGTTAACCACGAGTCTAACTTAGATTAATTACTATTCAGATTGATACTAATCATGTGCTCAAGGTAACGAGTCAATATATATATATATATATATATATATATATATATATATATATATATATGATGCCAATCCTCCCAGCCTTCCTACTAATTTAAAACTTCACATTATTCCAACATTGTCCTTAAATGCTAATATCTTATTGGATGAAAGCTTTTTAAAAAAATAAAATTAGGGGTGTATGTGTCAATTTAAACGTGATATATGTGAATTTAAAATTGATAACCAATTCCACTTTTCTTTTAAACAAAAATTGTAAAAGAGTGAGAGAGTTATGGTTTAAAAAAAAGTATTAAGGAGGAGAGAGAGAATTAGTTTCCTTTATAACTGATGAAACGTTCTCTATATCCCTTTAATTAGGGAAATTGAAATCTTTAGAGTCGTGGTTTAAAAAAAATTAAGGAGGAGAGAGAGAGAGAATTAGTTTCTTTTATAACTGATAAAACATGCTCTATATCCCTTTAATTAGAGAAATCGAAATCTTTAGAGTCGTGGTTCTTAAAAAATTAAGGAGAAGAGAGAGAGAAAATTAGTTTCCTTTCTAACTGATAAAACGTACTCTATATCCCTTTAATTAGGGAAAACGAAATCTTTTCTTCTTTTTAAAAAGTAACCAGAAAATCTTTATAACTGATCAAACGTGCTCTATATCCCTTTAATCCCCTCTTTCAATATAGAAATGAATAGGTACATCAAAAAATAAATAAATAAACACAGAAAATTTGCTCTTTACTCTCTCTAGAAACAAAACCTTCTTCCTCTTCTTTTCATGGATAAATAAACACTAAATATTTGCTCTTTACTCTCTCTAGAAACAAAACCTTCTCCCTCTTCTCTCCGTGGTGATGCAGAAAACACAAGACTGGATGAGGACCATGGTTGCCAATAATGAGGAGATGGAGGGCTGGTGTGGCTTTAATAGGAGGATAGAATGAGAAAATTGACTGGTGAGTTTGGTGACCCTTTGAGGTTCGTTGGGTGGTTGTGGATATATTTACTTATAAATCTTCACCATAAGATTTTGATTACTTAGGAGAGTCCAATTTCTTTTGTTCTATTTTAGATTGGAGTCAATTGACAGACTCATACCTGAGATTTAGAGGGTGACTGTGGATTCCATCTATAGCTGATCTACGCGATGAAATACTTTACAAGGCATACCGCTCATGTTTTACGGTCCATCCGAGCAGAACCAAGATGTATGCAGATGTGTGTTGTCTATTTTGGTGGCTTGGGATGAAGTCCGATGTTTCTAATTATGTTAGAGGGTGTAATATTTGTTTGCGAGTTAAGGCTAAGCATCGCAGACCCAGTGGGTTAACGTCCCGTTCCTAGGGGAAATGGGAGCACGCTGTTATAGATTTCGTCAGTGGTTTACCTCGATCTCAGTATGGACATGATAGCATCTGGGTGATTGTGGACAGGCTGATGAAGTTTGTGCACTTTATACCTATTTCAACCACACATCGAGTGGATAAGTTGGTGAGTTTATAAGAGAAAAAGATTGTATGACTGCATGGTGTTCCATTATCGATTGTGGCTGACAGAGGGCCATAGTTTACATCTCATGTTTGGTAGAGCATGTAGGCACAGTTCGATACGTTGTTGGATCTCAATACCGCCTTTCATCCATAGACTGATGCATAGTCAGAGAGACTGATCCAAATTCTTGAAGATATATTGAGGATGTGTGTGTTGGAGCATAGTGGATCATGGAAAGAGTATCTTCACTTGTGTGAAATTGCCTACAATAATATTTATCAGGCCAGTATTGGTATGACACCATTTAAGGCATTATACGGGAGATTGTGCAGATCTCCATCTTACTGGGCAGAGCCAGAAGATGTGGCAATGATTGGGCTGGAGATTGTAGTGAATCACATAGAGACGATACGTTGGATCAGATTGAGGTTGAAGGGTGCGCAGGACAGGCAAAAGAAGTCTTATGATCTGTATCACGGGGAGTTAGAATATCGGGTCAGAGATTATATATTTCAAGGTATCTTCGATGAAGGGTGTAAGAGGTTTGAGATGAGAGGGAAACTTAAGCCTAGATTTATTGGTTCATTTCGAGTTGGGAAGCAGATAGGTAAAGTTGTTTATGAGTTAAAGTTGCCACCTCAGTAATTAAGGATTGTAATGGCCCATTGTTTATTAACGCCGTTAATTTAATTAATTTCAGATTAGGATGCTAGCTTGGACGACACGTGGACACCGCATATAGGCTAGGCATGACCTGGACCTAGGGACTGACTATGTACTGTTGTTTTCGTAAATTTGGTGATGTAGTAATATTTCTATTATTATATTGATGTATTATTCATCACCGGTGTGTAGATATAGTTACTTGTTGGGCGAGTTTCAGCGTCGGGGTTTTGTATCGTAGAATGTGTCAACACGAGGGTTCGGTAGCTGTGAGGCCGGACGATGGGGTTTGATTAGATTTTATCAATATAGCATTACTAAGGTTGAGGATTGATTTAATGGGATTTAAATATAACTTTAGGCTAAAAATCAATTAGGTACACTAAGTGTGGGACTGCCTCGAGATGCGTGCTGGATGCGGGGCACGGGGTGTCGGGTAGTCGGGAAGTTAATGTGACCCTAGTTACCATTTTATGGAATTTATTTAGTGGCTTGGATAGGTTATATATGAGTTAAATCAAATGGATTAAATAAGTCATATACTTGTAGTTGAATAAATCAGCCTACCTTGGATCGTTATCGAGATTAACAACCAGGTGAAACAAGGCCACTAGTGTCATGATAAGGTGTTCAGGAAATTGAGTGACACTTGATCAATAAGGACTGCTGGATTAACCTCGAGATGCGTGTGAACACTAGATTAAAACACAACATATATATATATATATATATATATGATCGATCGGTGGAGGACATGCAAAATCAAGAAATTCTCAATCAATTATCATTGTTCTGAGGAGAGAAAATCTGTAATAGAGGAGCGAAACTGAGGGTCAGAGGCTAGATTGGACGTTCAGACAACAAGATTTAAGGTAATTTACTCACCAATCTCGAATTTTTGTGAAAATTTGATGTGTTAGGTATGTGAGGTTTGTACGGATTTTGGACGAATTTATCAACGGTTTTTGGTTGAATTGTGGTTATTGAGATGTGATGGATTAGATCAATTTGAATCGAATTTGTGGAAAAAAATAAGCGGTTTGGTGATTTCAAAATTTACCACATGCACACTTTGATTCTCTGCTTTTGGGTGAAAATTCTTGTTTAATGGGTGTTTTGAAGAGGGAATGGATGCTATTGAAGGGGGTGTGTGTTGTTGTAGGATATTGGGAGGAGTTAGGAACTGGAAATTTGTTTCTGGGATTTCTGGGGCAGCGTGCAATTAGCTCGCTAGGTGATGAACACTAGCGCGCTAATCAAGCTGGGGAAGACGATGAACAGTGTCGAAGATCGAATAGCGCGCTAATACCCCCCTGACTTTAAATTAAAAATATGAAATCGAGCCTCAATGATCATAAATCAAATTAATTGACCAATAAACCCCGGGATTAGATCTCAAGAGTCACGGGATAATAGTTGGGTCAGGGACTATTCAGAGGTCAAATTGGGGGCTATTTTTAGGATTTTTTAGCGTGGTTTGAGGTACGTAAAACCCAACTGAACACCACTTCTGCATTTAGTTATTGTTATTTCATTTGAGCTGTAAATTATTGATAATCTACGAGTCCATTCTTATTGGGACGGTTGAGTTTTCCCGTCTATGTATCTGGGGAAGGTGTGGTCGCTTGTTAGGTGTGTGGTATAAGACACAGTCGTAGGGTCGATGGTGTAGGCCACGACAGGGCTCCTGGTCCTCAGTACACATCTTGGATAGCTGGTTCACCCCCATTTGTGTATACTCTGTGTTTATATTCATGCGATGAGCTTTGAGCAGTTGTCTGCATTTTCCTTCTTTCCGTATGTTTATTTAACACTATTTATTGATTTCCATTTACTTCCTTTAATTTTGATACACAGTGGTTTTCCTTGGGATTTTATTTATTGAACTTGTCATCTACCTTTTGTAATGGCTGAGCGCAGATCCTAGTACTAGCAGGGGTAAGGGGATTCTTGGCGATTACATCTGTCTTACCTACGCCGAGACTTGCTGGTACATGTGTTGATATTTATATTTTTGATAATTTATATATCTTTTAGGATTTGGAGACTATATTACACACCTGTACTTGTATATATATACTATTATAGTTGATCGCCTATCTGCACAGTACTACCGAGATTTCCACTATAGGCTGAATACTACAACTGGTATATTCTTTTGAAAATGTCAAGACTTTCGCTGTTATTAATTATAAAGATTAGCTTATTGTCATATCTAAAAACATATGTAAACGAACGAATCAATTGACAAGACACGCCAAGGTGTTAGACAAGTGAGGAGGATGAGTGACGTGGCAGAGACTTCAGGTGCTGAGGCAGGGAAGTAGCTGACCATGGGGAGGCCTCGGAATTTGAGGCCGTCATAGGGATCCACCCAGTATTTCATGTGTCGATGCTTCGACTAGATAAGTCGAAGGGGCCAGACGACCTATGGTCCACTTGAGCCAGATCGATTTGAGGGAGAATGTAACGACCCGTTACTTTAAACAAGTAATTAGTGTTAATCCGAATAATAATTAATCCGAGTTAGGCGGTGGTTAAGCCCGATTTATTTCAATTAACGTGTGTGTAGATTGGCGTGATGTATTGTGTTTGTATGGACCGTATTAGTATGTATAAATGAATAATCAGATCAATGATGAGATGCCTAATACTATGTGTGGGTCATGTGGACACACATGAGACGCGAGATAGTGTTGACGCCCGAGTGTGCTCGTTGGCGTAAATTATGTAATTATAGGCATAAATATATATATATATATATTATGGTTATATATAAATATATATATATATATATATAAAATGGAAAATTAATAAATAATGGTAAATGGTCGGGCACAGAGTGATACGTAGGGTTACGAGTGACAGGCGTAGGACGTGCGATGGTGTACATGCTTGAGAGTTCTTGTTGGCGTGCCAACCAAAATTTTAGGCGCAATATATCGATAAATATATATATTTATATATAAATTGGAATATATAAATATATATAATAAAATCAGAAAAATGTGAAATTACCATTAGGGGTATCTAGAAATAAAGGAAAAAGGGATAGACTTGGGGGGCATTTTGGTAAACTGCCAACCCAAGCCAACCGCCTCTTTCTTCTCTAAATTTCGTGACCAGAGAGAAAGAGGAGGGTGGAAGGGAGAACGGAGAGGAAGGAGAATGAGAGGGCGATAGAGGAGCTCGGTGAGATCATGTGGTCAAGTCGTCGAGGTGAGCTTGCTCTCGTTGTTGTTGTTGTTGGATCGTTATTGTTGTGGTTGTTATTGTTAGTTATGTGTTGGTGTGGTTCGGCCATGGCCGAACAAGGAAGAAAAAGAAGGGGAGTATTCCCATGCTGAGGATTGAACAAGGAGTTTGGCCAAGCTAGACCCCGATTTGAAAGAAAAAAAACGAACATAGCTGACACTCTATTCTCGTGAGGAAGAAGGTGCTAAACCGGGCCAGTTTAGCCCGGTTCAGACCCAAACTAAAAGAAAAAAAAAGAGAAAAAGGAAAGAAATTCTGGAAAAAATTCAGAAAATAGGAAAAAATATGAAAAAATAGTATTTTGACATAATAAATGGAAATTGAGGGATTTCTATGGAAAATAAGGAGTTCAAAAGTTGGAGAAGACTTTATACCGGGTTTTTACCTCGAAAAATGTGAATTGGTCAAATAGGTTAGAAACTAGGTCCCGAGATTTCGGATTTAAATGGAACCAGTTTAGGAATGTTAATAAATGACTATTAGACATAAGTTGATAGCAGTTGGTCTATTTTAGGTAATAGACCGATGTGGAAAGGTTTGATGACTCCGGGGACTCGTACAAGTCGGTAAAACATAGAAAGCTCATGACAGGTAAGTGGGACTCGTATCCTTTATCAATTATGCAATGTAAAATAGTATTATTAGAACATGTAGTGTACTAGACTGGGAATGGGCAATGTACCGTGATTTGACTTTGATTTTACAAAAATGTTTTGAATGAAAATGGAATGCGAAAAGAGGTTTAACGGGACAGATCAGCCTAGGGTTTGGAGCTGTAGTGGAGTTGCTAACCATCTCCGCGCCCCCAGTGACTTGGGAATTATCCTAAACAATGCTTTCCATTTGAGTTAGCAGTTCATCAGTTATAAACCAATCAAATGAGCAGTGATTGGTTTAGTAATGATGAGGGAGTGCGACTCTATGTTTTTATGAGTTGGCTGCACATTGACAAGAACTAGTTAGATGTCCAGTGACTGGTTCTTGATGATGTGGGAGAGCAACTCAATTGAAATATGGATATTGGAGATACAAATCACGGGTATATTGCAATGAACTATACAAATCACGGGTATATTGCAATGAACTAAGGAACTTGCATCTGTTATATATATTGTTTATATTGATTCATATGCTTCTTTAGACATGCATTTGATTCATGTTGTTATACATTGCCTTGATAATAATTGATAGTTGATGGTTGGTACGAGAGTCACTTACTAAGCATGTAGGAGCTCACCCACTTTAACATCTCCAGGTATGAATATACGCTAGGACTTGGAACTCAGGAAAGGAGAATACGAGGGGTTTAGTATCTTCTCTACGGTGCAGTGAGTTTTCCTGTTGTATATATATGTATATTACATTGCTCTATAATTTGTAATAATTGGGGTGGGAATACAAATGTAATATCAATGTTCATGCTGGTATTGTATATATTCTGATTTACCGAAAAAGTTTTAAATTTTCTGCTGCGTTTGTTTTATTTATTTATGTAATCTCAATATATACAGGTTGTTATCAGGAATGAGTATAAGGTTATTGGCTCTAATTAGATCCGATCTCGTTTACCGAGGCTTAATTAGGGTTTCAGGACGAACATTCTCTAAATTGAAATTAGGGGCTGTTACAGAGGACATCACTTATGGCAAGCAACTTATTTAGATCTTAGACCGGAAGATGAAGGTTTTAAGAAATAAAGAAGTTTAATCAGTTCTTGTCAAATGGCAGCACCACAGAGACGAGGAACTGAAGTGGGAACTCGAGTCATATATGCGTGAGTACTTTCCTTACCTTTTTTAAGTTTGGAAAGTTTTTCCCTGAATTTCATTTTAAATTTCAAGGACGAAATTCTTGTAAGTTGGAAAGACTCTAACGACCCTAAAATCTAACTCGTGCCACATGTCATTTTAGGTCGTACGTAGACCATTTGCTGTGATACATGTGAATAATTCTCGATAGTCAACACCGAGGTATGTTATTTTTTGTTCGATGTTTGTATTATTATTTATTTACCCGAAATTAGATTCTAATGTTCCAAACATGTGAGAGAGTTTTTCATATCAATTTAAGAAATCTTTTAATGTAATTACGTATGATAATTCATAAGTTCATAACCAATCAACATAACAATATCAAAAACAAAATTAAATTATTGTATTTGAAAAAAATAGTTTCCTGAATAAAATAAAATTTTAGAAAGTAATTAATCGTTAAAAAGGCCAAGGAGTGGAGTTCAAAATAAACATTTTTACAAAAATTGATAAACCCCGCATGAATCCTCGCGGGGTAAGTTGGGGCGACAAAGTTCTCTCCGTGAGAAATTTTTTAAGATGAATACCAACCTCTTGCCCCCCAAGAACGAGAACGATAATTTCAATCCCCGCCCCGCTATGCCCCACTTGCAACCTTATCCATGCATTTCACTAGAGATGCTTTAATGATATATTTTTTTAACAAGAAAAAAACAACAATTTATCGGAGCTCAAACCTCGAACCTCTTATACACATATGACCTTATACCAAGTTAGTAAGCCTGCTTGGTAATCGGTAGTGGATAAATGAACCTCATGTTTAAATTTTTATTTCGTGTATCCCTACTTTTCACTTAGTTTACCCCATAACCCTCACTCTCCCCCCGAACAGATTTCATTCCTCTCCACCATTTATTGATTTTAGTCATTGTAGAGCACTAGTACCAAGTCACCAAATGTCTAGGAGTTTTTCTTCATTGAATAAGGTCGGATAAGGTCGTGTCTTAGAAGTGAAGAAGAATCGCTTGCATGTTTTGGACTAACAGAGCCAACACCTCTGAAGAGGTCTCGGCCAACTCCGACCAATAATGCGAAGATAACTTCGTCTTAGTGGGTGACAAAGAGATCCAACCGAAACTTCTTTAGAGGATATGCAATATTCAAGCCTCAAATCGAAGCCTTAAACCCCAAAAACAAATTCACAAACAAAATGACTCAAAAAGAAAAAAAAACCCAAAAAAGAGATGATAAATGCATTCACGACGTCGAATCCATGTGACTTTGCTCATATTTTTTCGGATTTAGGTTGTTGGCGCATGGTGAGTGCAATTTGAGATAGAGGTAACCGGGGAAGGGGTATGGGTGAGTAAAACCTTTTTATATAGAGGGGTAGTTAGGTAATTTCACAAAACTGAGGTCCGTTTAGCAATTACCGGGGGTCTGTTTAGCCGCTACCTTAATTATTATCCAAAAAGCATACTATTTTTTATTTATTTAAATAATAAATAAATATTTAAATAATTCAATGACTTTTATAAAAAAAAAGTGTTATATATGCTAAATAATATTTTTTTTCTTGGATAAGAAGACTCAATCTTCATGGCTACATTCTATAACACATTGTAAATCTATATATGGCTAGTGTACGCACAACATAGAATCTAAAAGCGAGAGAGTAGTGCAGCTTAATTAAAGTGGAGAAGAAATAAAAAAATAATATAATGTAATTTAAAACCGAAATAGGAATAAGAGAACGAAAGAGTAAAGGGTAAAAAAGACTTTTTGCTTGCAACTCAAAAATTGAAGATTCGTGCTTTTATATAGTTGATAGAGTAACTCATGTAGTCATGTGGAATTTGAATCACTGCCTTCCTCATTATAATCACAATTTTGTCGGATAAATCTCTTACAGAATTGGAAGGTATTACAATTTATAGGATGAAATTCTTAAGTTCAAGTTTACATAGGAGGGAGAGTGAATGAGCGAGAGCTTAAGGTTTAGAGTGCAAGTTTCACCAAAATGCCAAGGCAAGATGGTGTCTCCAATCCAAATTTATAACCCATTTATTTTGTATTTATATACCCGATGTAGAATTAATCTTAACACTCCCCCTCAAGTCCAATGGGCGATAGCTAAGTTGAGACTTGAATTAATTAGAACAACTAGCCAACTGGGTCAACTCAAATTCAATGGGGCACTGATCAATTATGGGCAACTAGCCAACTAGGACAATCTAACGGGGCATTGACCAAGACCAAGAGGATAACCTGCTTGGTAGATTGTTTGAACTGAAATATTGGGCATCCACATTTTACTGCTCTGATACCATATTACAATTTGTAGGATGAAATTTCCAAGTCCAAGTATACATAGGAGGGAGAGTGGAATGAGTGAGAGCTTAAAGTTTAGAGTAGAGGTTTCACCAAAATGCCAAGGCAAGATAGTGTCTCTAATCCAAACTTATAACCCATTTATTTTGTATTTTTATATCCGATGTGGGATTAATCTTAATAGAAAGCCTTCTAGATCATGATAGTATGACTTGATTAAATTATCAGTTTTAAGAGAAATTGTAGTCCCACTCAATCTAATGGGGATGCCCTGGTTTTGGCATATGTCAGTAGGAGGAGTAACATTTTAGTGCTTGCTTGAAACAAAATAAAAAATAAAGAACATTTGCACTATAAGTCTAGTAATACAAATCAAAATTTTTATGTTTTGAGGATATAGTCCAATAATGCAAAAACAACAATTCCGATTACAACTGTAATTGTGTAAAATAGCACAAAAATAAGGGCAAAAAATACTTTTTACTTACTACTCAAAAATTAAAGATTCGTGTTTTTATATAATTGATATATATATATATATATATATATATATCTATTATATATTATTGTCTAATATCTAACATGATGAAGTATCATGATCAAGTAGAAGAAACATCTTATGCAAGGTTGCTATCTCATTTATGTCATCATATAATTAAACATGGCAAGCTCTAAACTTCAAATAAGAAAAAAATAAAAAAAATAAAAAAATAAAAAATAAAAAAATAAAAAGAAAAAATGTTAGAATGACACTCTAAAGTCATACCTGTGACGTAGCGCGTAGGCCCACGTCTTTGGCAGCCATCCTTCTGCACCTCGAGATACACAATGCATGTTATGCACCGAGATCTACGTGCTTGACACCAATTTTTACGTAGGGCCCACACTCTACGTCACTAGGGTGAGACTTTGAGTGTGACTTTGGAGCGTCATTTTAACATCTTCCAAAAAAATGGAAGATAATATATATGCTTAATTGGTTAAAAATTTTTAACATTTTACAACTTTTGTTATTATATCCGAACCTTTTGACATTTGTTATTATATCCTAACCTTTTTGAATTGTTGATTTGTATCCTATATCATTTTTTAACTCAAATATTGACGAGGTAACACTTAATTAATAAATTTAAAAATCCACCTCATCGGCTCTGTTTGACAACACTAGATGATAATCTAGCTAAAAGCTGGTAATTTAGCTAATCAATTAAAATCGTTAGAAAAAAAAATCAGCTGATAATGTAGCTGTAAAAAATGACATAAAAGTATATGTTTATATATTAATTAAACTGCATACTAATACAAATTTTTTATTTTTTTATTTTTTTTGCTAACCAAAATTATTATTTATTAACAAATTTATTGTACAATTCTTCAAAAAAAACAAATTTATTGTACAATATGCTTTTATTAAAGTCATTTTACAATATTGTTATATATTTATTATGCACTATTTATTATTAGATATATGAAATCATACACAGACACTACTTAACGTGTTTGTATAATTAGTTATAATAAATATATAGATATAATATTTAATAATAATGAATAAAGTATCAATATAGTACTAACGAATAAGTAAATACACTAATGTCATGGCAAAGAAAACTATGATGTTATACTTATAAAGCAACATATTATTATACTCTATATTTAAGCATATTAATGATATATATTCTTAGCACGTTAGTAGATTAATTCTTTAACGACCCAAAAATTTATGTTATTTTTGGGTGATGATGTATACTATTGAGTGATACTCGTGTCTGTTTGACAAGGCGGTGATGTCAATAAACGAGTAGGATCACCTTGGGAAAACGTGTCGAATGGGGTTCGACGGGCGAATTACAGGTTTACGGTGTCCAGGGGGAAAATACATTTAAATAAAACACTGACAAAATAATAAATTAATGGTCGCCAAGTGATACGCGGGGTTATAGGCGATACACGTGGGTCGTATGGTAGTGTGCACGCCCGAGTATGCTCGTTGGCGTGCACGATGAAATTATAGGCAAATATATATATATTTATATATGTATATGTATGTAATTTATTATATATATACATATATAAATATTAAAAAATTAGAAAAGATTGGAGAAATGACAAAAATGGGCTTTGGCTTATGTGGAGAAGGATAGGGTTGGAGGGGTAAAATGGTCATTTGACCCCCAAAATACTAACAAAAACCATTACCGAGGCACACAAGGAAGGAGAAGGAGAGAGTCCGAGATAGAGAGAATCCAGGAGAGAGAGAGAGAGAGGGAGAGCTCAACGGAGGAGGGAGATCGGAAGCTTCGAGGCGCGACGTCAGCGATTCGAAGGTAAGGTTGTGTTATTGTTGTTGATTCGTTATTGTCGTTGTTAAGTTGGAGAGAAGGCTCGGACGAACTGCATTGCAGTTCGTCTGAGGATGACGACGGCAGGGGAGTAGTCTCCCCTGCCTAGATCGAAATTGTGATTGGGAAATCCCAACCACAAATCAAAAAAAAAAGGGGCCCTGTTCGTTCGCTGGAATTTTTCCAGCGAACGAACAAGGAAGAAAGAGAAATGGACCCGACTCGATTTCGATCAAACTGGGTCTGACTCGGGTTGACCGAGTCAGACCGGGTTTGACCCGGTTAGGGCGGTCAGACCCGACCCGAGACCCACAATATTATATTAATAAATAATTATTTATTTTAATTAAATATATTTAAAAGGATTTTAAATTGAAATAAAATTCTAGAAAAATAGGAAAAATTCATGAAAAATTCTAGAAAATTATAGAAAATTATATTTTCATCAAACAAAGAGAAATTTGGGAATTTCCATGAAAAGTGAAGTATTCGGGGTTCTTATGACGCATTATGTCGGGGTTTTTGTCTTGAAAAACGTGAAATTGGCAAAAATAGCCAAGAAATTTAGAAAAAAATTATTATTAAGAAAAATATGGGAAATGGATTTAAAAATCCAAAATTTTCCAAAAAGGCCCTAACGTGATGTAAATGGATCAAAAACAATGACCAGGTGTCTAGTAGATTGGTGACAAACGTGTAGAGTCGTTTGGTGGCATGTGAGAACTGCAAGCGGAGTTACGTGCTATATTTGTGAGTAAAACCAACCAGAGTATTTACATTATTTCACTTGTGCATTTAATTGAGCTATTATGGTTGTTGAGCAATACTTTCTTGTGGATTATGAATTGTTGAATTCCCTTTGTTATATCCATCCTTGTTGATTTATTGGCTTGATTTTGATTGAATTCCTTAATGAGTGGTATATTTGGGTCTAAGTGGACAACATGGTGCTCACGGTCTATACCGTGAGTACACGGACTCTAGACGTGGTTAAACCCGTAGTTTGAGATTGTGGTGGCCGTATGTTGAACTGTGTGTGACGTTGCGGTGCCCGTATGCGAACTAAATGTGACCTGGGGCTAAATGCCTTATTCTATACTGCCTTGGGTTTGAGTAGGTCCAGAATCTGTCTTGGAAGTCAGGTTGTAAACTAAGTGTGGCAACCTGGTGGACTTGGGACACTTAGATTCCTTTTCTTTTGCTTTGTGCTCTTAACACTCATTTATCGTTGTTATCTCCGTGATTCACTTATCATGCTGTCTTTTATATTCTTCGTGACATACATACATGATACTAGTTTAGTCATTTACTTGACATTTGAAATACTGTTTAGACTCTATTGGTATTTTACTCTCTACATCACTGTACTCACCGTCTAGTTTGTGACGGTGGGCAGACCGATGATCAGACCAAGGCAAAGGATTAGCGCTAGGCAATTGAAGGCGAGAACCACGAGGCGTTCTCCTCCGGCGTATTGAGTATGTTTTGTATTAAGTATCTATATTGTTTTATTGAACATGAAATTATGGGTTATGAGAGATCTTGGGCATGTAGGACATTATTGATACTCACTTTTGATTCATATGGTGGATATGATTACGGGGTTTCCACACCCTAGGATTGTCCTAACTGGTGTGTATTAAAGTTATTGATTAGTTTGGAGTTAAAGTGCTTCCACTGTATCTGATAATAACTCACTAATTAATTAACTTCACTTATAAATATGTAATAAATGGTAAATGGTAATGAAGGCTGACTAGGCCTGCGTGACTCAGCGAGACTGGCTCGGGGGTTTGTGTAGGTCTAGGCCGGGCGGTGCTCAATTCAAGGATTGTGAAATTTGGGGTCGTCACATATTCTTCTTTTTTTTGGTAAGGAGTAGATTAATTCTTTTTAATAAACTAATAACTTACAAAGAGCATGGCCACCACTTACGTATTATTTTTTTCTAGTCAAAGCGAGCCCATATGTGTGTATTTCATTTTTCTCTCAGCGCACACATTTTTATTTATTTATTTTCAGTTCGATCGTCTATTGTTACGGGAAACCCAATTTAGGGCAAAATTGAGAATAAAAATATAACTCCGCGTTTCAAAAGAAGACGCTTCTTCATGTAGCGTCTAAAAATTTAACGTTTCAACTAGTTTATTTGAAAAATAAGTTATTAATTAACCAAACACAACTTATTCGATCAAGTAGCTTATAAGCTAGTTTATCATCTAGTTTTATTAGCTTAATTTAAAATATCTTAACCTTTCATAACTTTTGCTATTATATCCTAACCTTTTGACATTTATTATAATATCCTAACCTTTTTAAATTGTTGATTTGTATCTTATATCATTTTTTAACTCAAATATTGCTGATGTGACACTTAATTAATAAATCTAAAAACCCACCTCATCATTTATAATTACTTAAATAATTATCAAATTTCCTACCAAAAAATAATTATCAAATTTATTATTCATATTTATTTACATTCATTATTTGAGTGTCACATCATCAAATTTGAACTTTAAAAATGACATGAGATACAAATTAAATAATTTTGAATAATTAAAATATAATAACAAAAGTTGAGAAAGTTTAAAATATTTTAACTAATTTGACCTATTATATAGAAGTGGGGCATTGGTAATTACGTAGTAGTTAAAGATAGATAAGATATACATAAACGTGTAGTAATGAAACTTAATTGATCACAATGGTCCACAATACTCACATCATCACCATCTCAAAACAATAAGTAAGCTCTCTTTGACGTGTCAAGCCAAGCAGCCACACGTCCACACCCACATCCCCATGCCTTTCCATGCATAGCCAGCTGCTGGACTTTTTGCTTGATTAACACATTTCACACTAATATTTTCTAATCTAACACACCTGCTAAAATATATAACAAATTAACATATTTAACGCCACATCACACGTCACGTGGGGCAGAACAACATACATATGGAAGTCGTGAGTTGAACTCACGACTTTCATATTTTTTATTTTTTATTTTTATTTTTATCTCCATATTTTTTTGTTTTTATATTTATTTTTTAATCCAAATAAAATAAGGAAGTCGTGTTTGGAAAACACAACTTCCTTATTATTATTTTCGTTTTCAAAAAATGAAAATAAATTATTTAATATGGAAGTCGTGATTTGCAGTTACGACTTCTATATTTTTATTTTTATTTTTATTTTTATCTCCATATTTTTTTGTTTATTTATTTATTTTTTAATCCAAATAAAATAAGGAAGTCGTGTGTTCCGAACACGACTTCCTTATTATTATTTTCATTTTTTAAAAAATGAAAATAATTATTTAATATGAAAGTCGTGATTCCATATATTTTGTTTTTTTTTGTTTTGTTTTTTTGTTTTTTCTTAATAAAATTCTTTATTAACGTGCTATGAGATTCACAATCCATCTCTCTAAGGCAATCTTTAAGGTGGAGAAAGAGGAGTTTAGCTAGCTTGATAGGAGTCAAGTTCTCCCTGGCTTAAACTTTCTTTTAGTGGAGATCCTCAAGGCTAGAGGCACTGCATAGCTTAAACATTTCATTTTTTTGAGAGGCTAGGCGCCTATAACTAAGAAGTCGTAAACTCTGAGCCCTTTAAAGCACTGGCTTATTAGAGTCTAGGTGAAATCCCTATTTGCCTCCAAGTAAAGTTCCTCACTCAAATCCTTATGCCGGAAATCCAATTATTGAGCACAATTCCTTGCGTCTGAATCTTCCTATTCTGGTGTGTGGTTTTCTACCATCTTACCTACATGCGCAATAAGCTTGAACTTCACAATTCTAAGTCTAAGAAATACATTATTTTTTAACAAAAAAAATACATTGCTAATTAAATTACGGGTTCACAAAAATATTACATTGTTCTCGTTCACGTTGAGTATGGTAACTATCAACTACAAAACATCAATAGAAACAAAAAGATGTGTTGTTTCACTTCAAAAAAAAAAAAAGATGACTTAATCTGACTCCAAAAAATGACTTCCAGTCACACAACGTGTTCTCTTTTTAATTCGTCGTTCACGATCTAAAGCTAATGGCACATTCCGCAGGTCCACATCAGTAGGCAACAAATTTTGAGCATCTTCTTGTTGAATTTCATTGATATTATGTCTCTCACCACTAATACTACTAGTAGTTTCGAATGAATTCATCGGTATTGGACTTGTATCAAAATAACGTGGCAATGTAGGTATCCTATCAAAATAAAAGGCTTGTGTAGTCTCAAACTCAGTGTTGGGAGGTGCCGGCGGAGTAGATGTAGTATCGGACTCATTGTTAAGAGGTACGTATGGAGTATACACTGGAGTACCATGACTCGAACATATATTTTCATAAGAAGATTGAGGGGATTCTTCAAAAAAGGGTGGCATATTATAGATGCGATAGTCTGCATGTATTGTAGTCAAAGTTGATGCAGCCATATCTCTAATACGTGGAATCGAAACATCATCACCCAATGTCAACTGATGAATTGAAGTAATTCCATGAGCCTACATATGAAAAAATTTATGAAGTTGCATGTGAAAACAAAAGTAAAATATTTATTATGAAAACTTCATGATTGTAAATAAAAAAGTTTATACTTATCAATGCTTCAACAATAGCTCCACGAGAAGACATGAATCGTCGTGTAATGCGACGATACCATACCATGTACGGATCATAGAATCCCATTGGCTCCTCTAATAATTCATCATTCGCAATATTAGAAGCACGTTCAGTCCACATGGAGACATAGTCACTATGTTCTGCACTCCAATCCTTGTCGGTCTTCCCTCGCAAGTCAATTTTATGTAGCTCCTTACTTGTGTTAGATAAAGGTGGTATTCTTTATTTCAAACCAAATTGTCGCATGACTCTATCAGGATTGTACATTTCAACAACACAAAAGAAAATTAGAGGCGCCTTCGTTCGCTAAATACCACGACCACTACTACAATTCGCTGGCAAATCCCTTATCACCGTCTCAGGATACAGTTCCCAAATTACCTGAGCTCATAAATAGTAAATTGAAATGAATGAAATTATAGTTTTCACCATTTAAAAAAATGAACTATAAAGAAATTAATTAAATGAATTTCATACTTCCTCAGGTGTTTGCATGTCAATCATTTCTCTATATTTTGTTAGAACGTGCATTGATGTTCCGGTGGTTTCTAAGGCATGTCTCCACCTATACGAACATGGAGAACAACACAATGTATGCCTCAATTCACATGTAGATAGATGAACTTGTTTTTTTACTAGGTAAAAGAAATTGATAATTACCTATGACCAAAGGGAGGATGTGGGAATAAATCGTCATGTGGTTGTATTTCGTCTCGAAGAACATTTCCCATTATTGGTGCAAGGAAAGGCAATCTGTCCCAAGCCCATAGTTGCAATAATATAACTGGACCCGCAATCTTCGCTCCATCAATATCAGCAGCAAGACATAATTGTCTATATAAGTGGGTTAAAGTTGCACTACCCCAACTATATATTTTCCTACTACCTCAAAGTCCTCAAAAAATTGTAAATATGTTATGTGTACAAGATTGCTAGACTTATCTGCAAATAAGGTTCCTCCAAGAAGCTGTAATATGTAAGCTCTTGCATATTGTTGCACTTCTTCGTCACTAACAAAATTTGGAAGGTTTGGAAACCATGTTGAGAGTTGTCGAATTGGGATACGACCTCCTCTGGTATTTTCAAGGAATGAGAAGCCCAGTTGTCCCAAACACAAGGCATCATAATCTTGTTCTACAATTCCAGTGAGTGGTACTCCATCAACAGGTAACCCCAAAATTATCTGTACATCTTGTAGGGTAATGGTCATCTCACCAACTGAAAATAAAATGTGTGTGTTTTTGGCCTCCACCTCTCAACAAGTGCAGTAATGAGATGCCAATCAATTCCTATGAAACCTATTCGCGCTGTTCCATAGAATCCAACTTGGTCAAGATACCCAACTATACGTTCGTCAAGTGCAATCAGTCGATGTAATGCTGCCAAATTACGCCTGATTGTCAAGACACCAGGATCCTGCTATGCAAAAATACAAATGACTTACATTAGTACAAATTTGGCTACAAACTCTAAAAAATAACATTACCAAAAAATAAAATATTACCGGTCCATTCCACACTCGAGTAGATCTATGTAGAGCCTGCATAGTCAACACTGAATCATCTACAGGCTCAGGATCCATATCACGCTTGAACCCCAAAACATTAACAAAGTTATTATTAATAGAACAAGGAAAAGACAAATATCAACAATAAAGTTCATTAAAAAAGAAAAATAAAACATGTGTACCTAATTAAACTTCAACAACTTTAATTAAAACAAACTCATGGTTTAATTCAAACAAAATACACCAATAACGTAGTTATAATTAAAAATAACTGATATAAGAAAAAGATGAGTGAATATAAATTATTAGACTTTAAATGTCTTTCATTGTGAACGATTAGGTGGTTGTTCTTGCTGACGACTAGAGCATGTGCGGCTATTGTGACCATCCTGCTTACACATACTACATTGCAATTTTGTTGGCGCTTCTCTCCATTCTTTTTCTTGCTGCATATGACGCGGTTGTTTCTGATTGCCTCTCCAATCCATCTCAGTTCGCAAACGTCTTGTTTGGGGATGACCTCTTTTCACTCGCTTCCGAGAAGGGTCAGGTAGCAAGGTGTATGGAACTCTAGAATCAGGCCAATAATCTTCGTGAGGAATTGGTTGAAAACTCGCAGCATAATATTGACTGTACACGGACAAACTATAATATGACTCAATGTACTGAAAGTAGTCTATAGCAACACTAGTGCAAGCTGCTTGAACATGGGAACATGGAATGCCAAAACACTGCCACTTCATACAAGTGCATCTACGAGCCGCCAACTTCAAACCACTTGCTTGTTATGATACCCACATGTTCCAGTGATTACTTCAAATGTGCCATTTTCACGATTCACTAATGTAACATTGTGCCCCCCAGCTACCTTTCCCCAATGTTGTAACTTATCAAGTGCATACTTGGTGTATTTTTCGGCCCTTCCTAAGGCGACACCTATGTCCTCATGCGTTTTGTTAAAGTAAGCCATAATGCGATAAAATGTTACTTGCACCAACGCTGTGACGGGGTAAAATCGTGCACCATTAAGGACCCCATTAAAGCATTCTACAGTTGTGAAAAGAAATATTATGAGTTATATTATGAGTATTTTCTTATAAACATGACAAAAATCAAACACATTAAATAAAAAATTAATATAAACATAATACCTGCTAGATTTGTAGTCATCCATCCGTATCGATATCCTTTGTCGTATGCATTGGTCCATTGTGCTCGATCAAGAACATTATACCACGCAATACTTTCAGCATTAATTTGTTGAAGCTCTTGCATATATGCCTTAAATTTTCGAGGTTGATGTTGCACACCGGCTAAGTACACCATATTCTTTAATTCTTTACTCCCAAATCTCATGTTGAAATTACTACATATGTGACGAAGGCAAAACCTGTGTTTAGCTCTGTCACAAGTCCACCCATTTCGAGGATCATTCATTGCCAACAATATACCAGGGTGTCGATCAGAAATTACACATATACCATCTCGATCAGTCACATGATGTCGCAAACAAGCCATAAACCATCCCCAACTGTCTTGACTTTCCTCATCGACAACGGCAAATGCTAAGGAAAATATATGACTGTTACTATCTACAACTGTGGCTATCAAGAGATTTTGTTTGTATTTCCCGTACAAGAAATGTGCCATCAATTTGTATTAGTGGCCTGCAATGTCTAAAACCTGCAATAGATAGTGCAAATGCCCAAAAAACCCATTTAAATACAACTTCATTGTTGGCATTAGGTTCGCCGTATCTCCAATCTACACGCGTCCCAGGATTGCTTTCTTGAAGAGCGGCCATCCACCGCGGCAACATTTTATATGATTACTCCCAATCTCCAAAGATCTTGGCGACTGCCTTTTTTTTTTGCCAACCAGACTTTCTTGTAATGAACATCATAACTAAATTTGTCCTTGATAATTTGATGAAGAACTGAACTGAAATAGATGGATCTCTTCTCACCACATTTTCAATTTCACGACATATAACAAGTGGAGTTCAAATGAGCATGATCCTTTGATAGTTTTGCATTGATACAGGTATGTGGTCCCTCATATTTACTTATCTCAAACATTCCATGTGCTTTTCTTTTTGAACACCGCAACCTCCAAACACATCCCTCTGAAAGTTTCTTACAACAGACAATCTACACATTAGGTGTTGAATGAGTTACCATAAATTGTCTGTGTACTTTAATGTTGTACAATTTTACTGCATGTTGGAAGTCCCCCTTAGAAAAAAAATCGCATGCCAACATGAAATTCTGAGGCCTTATTCCATAGAGCTTTAGAAGGAATCATTGTAATCTCATGGAGGGTGGTCATTGCCTCACTACTCAATTCCATAAATACAGATGAAGGTATGACAAATTCGCCAACACCCACAGGCGCATCATTAAGTCCATTAGCCTCTTGATCAAAAAATCATTGTTTCCAACTTCATCCAAGATTGGAGGACAAGATAATGAGCCATCCTCGGCAATGACTTGGTTTAATGCATCTCAAATTATGTTATCAGGAACATGAAGTGCATCGATTCCTTCATCATTGGCATCATCACCGCTCTGTTCAGTAGTATTCCCATCACTGCAACAATCGTCATCATCATTCACACCACCACATACACCAAGGGCATGAGTTTCCTCGTCAACATCATGATTTAAAGTCATTAAAGGTAATGAACAGTAATTACGTTCAAATGGAGGTTGAATACTATGCCCTGCCGCATTGACCGCTATATTAGAACTAGTATGTAATTGCTTCGGAACTAAATCCAAAAATAGCTCCATATAATTCGGTGGTAGACATTCAGCCACAATGTCCCAAGCATCTTTAAGAGTCGATTCATCAACTATTTGCAAAGGGACATAGTTGTACGTTCCAGTTCCAATGTACATAGGATAACGATATACTATATATAATATCATTTTTTCAACGTCTATTTCCAAAGCATTGCAAATAAAACTCACAGGTTCCTCATACCCTAAACTCAACTTAGATCTGAGATGTCGAATAGGTGCTGTTGTATATGAAATTCCAAATGGTCCATTAACAATGGCACCATTCATATAGCATATCAAAGTCAGTCTCCGGTCAACCATTATGGAATCTATATAATATATATATATAATATAATTGTTAGTCAATAGAAGTGATAATAATTAATTCACTAAGTACATAGAAACTTAACAAACTTCAACTAAGTACATAGAAACTTAACAAACTCCATCCAAGTACATAGAAACATAGCAAACTCCAACGTGTTTTAAAAATCTATTTCATTTTAGCCTCTTATTTTATTCACAAAAAGGAACCAACTACCAATCACATAAGTGACACAATTGGTGCAAGCAATAGAACAACGAGCAAGGAAGTATCTTTTTGTGGATTGCAAATGCTAATGCACATCACTTTTGACACATTATGTAACGGCCCATTATAAATTAACACCGTTATTTTAATTATTCAGATTAGAACGCCAACTCAGATGACACGTGGAAGCCGTAGAGAGACTAGACCTGAGACTGACTTAGGTAACTGATTGATTTTTAACGGTTGGCAAGTTCTATGATGTTTTTATATCAATTGTGTGAAAGTCATCATAGGTGTGTGTTTATTTTATCTTATCGGGCAAGTTGAGAGCCGGGGGTTGTGTCGTGAGGCAGGTCAACGCGGGGATTCGAGAGCTGTGAGACCGGGCGTTAGGGGGGTTGATTAGATTAAGTAGTAAGCATGACTAAGGTTGATGAGGATTTAGTCTAAATAAAATTTAAATATAAACTTAGGTTAAGATTAAATTAGTTACACTAAGTGTGGGACCGCCTCGGAAAGCGTGTCGGACACGGGACACGGAGTGCCGAGTGGTTGTTAGGCTGGTGTGGCTATTTACAAATTTTGAGAATTTATTGAATTGATTTGATAATTGTTATAAGTTAAATCAAATAGGAATTTTAAAATCCTATAGTTAAGTGGGATAAATCAGCAACCCTTGGATGGTTCTCGAGATGCACATTTAAGGTGATTGGTGTCATGATAAGGTGTTTTTGAGTTGGAGTGACACAGAGTGATGTTGGACCATAGGATTTTCCTCGAGATTTGTACGCACACTTGATCAAAAATCAAGTATATATATAGGATGATCGGTCAAAAATGGGGTGAAAGAGTGAGGTTGATTGAGAGAGATCGGTTGGAGAAAGAGGAGGAAGAAGAGATCAAAGAAGGGATCAAAGCTGGATTAGAGAGTGATTTGTGGCAATCAATAACAAGAATTAAGGTATGAAATCATTTTATCTGGGATTTTCATGAAAATTTGGGTTATTGGATGGTTTGGGTTTCAAACGAATTTTGGGGGATTAAATTCTGTATTTTAGGTGAGATTTAGTGTTCATGAGGTAGATATGACATTGGTGGTGAAAGTAATCAAGTTTGAGAGAGATTTGATGAATTTTTGAAAAAGGGTTTAAAAATGGAAATTTTTGTAAAATTGTGGATTTTGGTGTTTGATTATGGAAATTCATGTTTA
Organism: Stephania japonica; assembly: GCA_039657345.1. Taxonomy (NCBI): domain Eukaryota; kingdom Viridiplantae; phylum Streptophyta; class Magnoliopsida; order Ranunculales; family Menispermaceae; genus Stephania; species Stephania japonica. The sequence continues at coordinate 45,139,098 of CM077559.1, forward strand.
AATGGTGTAATTGAGGTGATTGAGGAGTTATGGAAAGATGGAAATTGAATTTAAGAGTTTGTGAGTGGTTTGAAGTTCAAAAATTTAAATTTGGAAGTTTTCTGAACAGCGAGCAATTAGCGTACTAATTGGAGAAATTAGCACGCTAATCACGCTGAGTGAACAGTGATGAAGATAAATTAGCCGCTAATTTATCTCATTAGCGCGCTAATTGTTCACTGGAACTCAAAAAAATAAGGAAATGAAGAAATGAGCCTAAATAACAATATAATCAAATTAATTGACCCATAATCCTCATAAATGAATTCCAGGAGTGTCAAAACAGTAATTTCAGTCGGGAATTGAGGAAAATCAGACTCTGGGGATATTTTCGTGGTTTTGAGCGCGGTTTAAGGTATGTAAAACCCAATTGAACACCACTATTGCATTTATTTATTTGTTCATTGAGCTTTAAATTCTTTGTTAATCTGAATCTATTATTGATGGGAACGGTGAAGTTCTGATAGGTTTTTCCTTCGGGTGTGTAGTCGCTTAGGAGAAATTGTGACTTAGGACACAGTTTGCGGGGTCATGGGAGTAGAGTACGACCAGGCCACTGGTTCTCAGTTCACTTCTTATGTAGCTGGTTCACACCCATTTGTTTTTGAGTGTTAATATTCATGCATGTTCCATTTGAGCAGTTGCCTGGATTATTTTTTTCTTTTTGACAAGTGCATGATTATTTCACACTATTTTTGGCTTCTATTATGGTTTCCTTAAATTAAATGCCTGGTGGTTTTCCTTGGGATTTTACTTACTGGACTCGTTATCTGGTTTTTGTGATAACTGAGTGCAGATCCTAGTACCAGCAAGGGTAAGGAGGTTCTTGGCGATTACATCTGATTTACCATCATCAAGACTTGCTAGTACGTGTGCCGGTATATATGTATTGCTTTTGATATTTTGTAGTCTTTTGGGATGGGAAAACCTATCATAACTGTACATGTATATAACACTGTTCCAGTTAATCGCCTATATACATGTACAGCCCGGGTTTTCCACTATAGGATGGATAATGAAAACTAATATAACACATTTTTAATAATTCACAAGAGTTCCGCTGTTACTTATGGATTTATATCATTACTTGTAAGAGTATTAGATAAGGGGATAGATAAGTGACGTGGCAGTTACTTCTGGTGCATGAGCTGGAGAAGTATTCTGTTGCACGGGGCGACCCTAGAATTTGGGGCCGCCACACATTATGAGGCCCTTTGAAGAATTATCTGTTCTAAGGTGCTGGTTTAATCTACTGAGGAATTTCCCCCCTCATGTTAAGAGATCTTTCACTATTGTTTATCTTTTTTACATTTTTCTTCTTCAACTTGTTTCAGCTTAGAGAGCAACAACATTATTCTTTCATATGATTTGCCGGTAATTTTCTTTACATTGAATAGGTAGAATGAGTCTTTTTAGCTTTAGCAATAGTACCCAAAATGACTACTGGAAATATATATAAATGATCGTTTGGCCATGCGGGTTCTCCATAATAATTATGACCCATTCCTTTTGCCAATTTAGCTCTTAATATAGGATCATTCAAGTCAGGTTTCTTTGTTATTGGGATAGGTAAATTCTTACGGACACATCCACCAAGGAACTGGACATGATAATTTTTTATCATCCGGCTCGAGCAAGAATCATAAAAAATATAATGGATTCATAAAAAATCTATATGCATTATAAACAGTTACCCATTGAAACAAAAAGGGAATAAAATGCTTTATAAACAATTGTTACTCTAAGGTTGTGTTTGAAAGCTTTAAAAAATTTATTGGAGAAAAAACAATTTGCCTAAGAAAATATTCTAAAGAAATTTTTTTAAAGATAATTTTCTGCGATTGTTTGATAGGAATAAAGAAAATTTTCTTTTGACAGTTATATTTTTTTAAGAGATTATACTGATAAATCAGCTATAATTAATAATCTTCAGTTCCTACCTAAAATTCTTCAAGTCATTAAAAAGTTGTAAGTCCGTCATATAGAAACATCAAAGTCCTTGTGTCTTGATCTTAGGAGAATTTGGACGCCATCAATTCAAAAAAAAAGAGAAAAACTATGCATGTGCCATTTGAAGTTTGGGCTTGAGGTTGAAAACTAAGCACTGCTTCCAAAAACTACACCATCTACTAAGGCTTTTATACAAACACGTATGATGCACTTCATCTAAAGTGGGTAATTATGATCTGGCAAGGTTTTAATGCCTTCTCTTTAAAAAAAATAAAAAAAGGTTTTAATTAGTTTATAAGTAAGAATAAAATGGTAATACCTAATTGGCAAGTTTGGGTAACAAAATTCGAAACTGTGGCATAATCCACACTACAACTGATTGATCCCAAAGGCATCTAAAATCTTATGCAGACTTCAGCGACAAACTGCAAATGAAAATTAGGTTCGTCTAATAAGGCTCACATATCCTCATATAACAACAACTCACATGTCCTCATCACTATAATTAAAGGCTCTGATTTTGTGAAGCAAAGGAGGATGATCATATACACTAGTAAGATGGTAGAGTGGATCGGCATCGCTAGCAAGATGGAAGAGTGGATTGGCATCGCCAACATGATGACCACCACAATCACTTACCTCAATCTTCACCTCCAACACAACTGATATTAATGAAAGCGTTGGTGGGACGAAGATGAAGATGAAAAGTTGGATATGATGAGGTTTTTTTCCATTTTCTTAGGTGTTGAGAGAGTAAATATTTGAGAAAAATAAGGATGTATTCTCAAAACGATTTTGAGATATCAAACACCAAAAAAGTCAGTTATTTTGGAAAAATAGAAAAAGTTTTATGGTTTTTTTCATTTCCTCACCTATCAAACACACCCTAAATTTCTTGTATTTTGTTTCCCCTATAATATATAATAATTAATCTAAGTTGAATTTGAACCAATACACACATACACCAGCCCCAACCATCACCAAGCATGCTTTCATCAAAGAAAAAAAATGCCGGAGCCACACCATTAAAACAATCCCATTCTGAAATTGGCAAAAACAATGATAATCGACTAACAAAACAACAAAACAATATTGAGATGATAAGATACTAACCATCGGCCAAGTCGAGAAGTGAATCGAGAACTGAAGAGAACGGCGGTGAATCGAGAAGCCGAGAAGTCTCAAGCGGCGGGGGTAGGTGCTAGTGCGACAACGGCGACAGGTGCGACAACGGCGACAGGTGTGACAGCAGCGGGAGTGGGCGAAGAAGAAGAGGCGAGCGGGAGTGGGCAAAGAAGAAGAGGCGAAGAAGAAGAAAAAAGTTCAAAGAACCCTAAACCACTGATTTACATAACTATGGAAGTCGTGTGCGCAAGCCACGACTTCCATAGTTTATTAATTTTTTTATTTAATAAATATATATAAGTGTTTTTATAAAAAAAAAAAATTGACGAAAATAAAAATATGGAAGTCATGTTTGCAAAACACGACTTCCATATTTTATTATTACTAATTTTTTTATTTAATAAATATAAATAAGTATTTTTTTATTTAATAAATATAAATAAGTATTTTTTATTTAATAAATATAAATAAGTGTTTTAAAAAATTGATTAACGAAAATAAAAATATGGAAGTCGTGTTCGCAAAACACGACTTCCATATTTTATTATTAGTGATTTTTTATTTAATAAATATAAATAAGTGTTTTAAAAAAATTGATTAACGAAAATAAAAATATGGAAGTCGTGTTTGCAAAACACGACTTCCATATTTTATTATTAGTGATTTTTTTATTTAATAAATATAAATAAGTGTTTTTATAAAAAATTATTAACGAAAATAAAAATATGGAAGTCGTGTTCGCAAATCACGACTTCCATATTAGTGATGTGGCATTGATGTGGGGTTGTGATGTGGCATCAAATGTATTATTTTGTTATATATTTTAGTAGGTGTATTAGATTGGTAAAAACTATTTTAAAATGGGTTAATCAAGCAAAAAAATCCGCCAGCTGCATCCCATGGACTCATCCCCTTTCCCTCCCTTATATATAAACACATAAACACAAAAACACTCAAAACAATATTTTTCTAAATCCCAAAACACACACCAACATGTCCACTAGTGCTACTACTCTATCAACTACGCTTCTCATCAAATGTTGCTGTGTTGTTTGTACTAGTGGCAGTGGTGGGTGCAGATTTTATTTCAGAGATGGATCTCACATGGGGTGGAGACAGAGCGAAGATCACACAAAATGGGAGTCTCCTTCAACTCTCTCTTGACAGGGCATCTGAGCCTGGCTTTCAATCCAAACAACAATACCTATTTGGCAAAATCGACATGCAAATCAAACTAGTCCTTGGTGACTCTGCTGGCACCGTCACCGCCTACTATGAAAACATTTTTTTTAACATTTTTTTTATCTTCGCTTACTTAAACTCGACTATTCCCACTAGAGTCGGGCAGGTATTTTTCAACATATATTTCTTTATTTCTACATAATAAATATATTTATTTTTAATTTATTTTGGTAATTATGGGTGTTTGGATTTTTTTATGACAACCCCTCTTACTTAGGCTCAGATTCATTATTACCACAAGAGTCGTCAGACGTCGTAACCTTAACCCAAAAAAAACCAACATATATTTGTATAATTCTATATTAGAATTGTGGGGTTTGTTACTTTGCTTGTTTGATTTGGTTTTGATTTTGGTATGATGATGATTTGGTGTACTAATTAATTTGATTAATTTGATCAGTTGTCATCGGAGAACTGGGACACCCATGACGAGATAGACTATGAGTTTCTAGGGAACGTGAGTGGGCAGCCATACATAGTTCACACAAATGTGTACACACTTGGGAAGGGCAATAGAGAGCAGCAGTTCTATCTACGGTTCGACCCAAGATTGGCCTTCCACGCTTACTCTGTTGTGTGGAATCCTCAGCAGATATTGTAATGCAACTACTTTATTCTCTCTCTCACACAAGCATAATACTTTCACAATCTAATTTATCAATTGATTGGTGATTATCCTCAAAATAAAAAATAAAAAATGATTGGTGATTATTAAAAATAAAAGCACGTTCCTACCAAAAATAAAATAAAATAAATAAAAGCACGTTTTAAGTGGGAAACTAAGGTTTTAAAGCAATTTTAGTCTAAACCCTAGATTTTCAATTAATGGTTTTTTTTTTTTTTTTTTACTTAAGTGAGTCCAACTTACGACCCCCAAACTTTGCATTTTGACAAATGATGTCTCTACTATGTCACCACAGATATTTTGGCTTAATTAATAGGTTGTCATAAGCTAATTTGAATGTGATGTTGTGCCAAGTTTTTATTTATTTATTTATTTATTTATTTATTTTGTGTTAACGAAAAAGTGCTCTTCGTTTTTTTTTTTGATCCAGTGCTCTTCGTTTTTTTTTTTTTTGGCGAAAAAGTGCTCTTCGTATTTGAGCACATGCTTTCTATGCAATTTGACTTTTGACTGAGAGTATGTGGACTAATTTGATCCAAAATATAAACTTGTTTATTATTTCCCCATGTCTATAAATACAAATATGTAGTGGCAAAATAAATAAATAAATACAAATATACAAATATATATATATAAAACAGTGTTTGGCAGTTTGGCTAGCATAAATTAGTTTATAATCTTGTTTAGATCTAAATTATAAATTATTTTGACCAAATGGACTTATTCGAAGTAAAAAAAAAAAAAAGAAAAGAAAAAAAAGCGTAATTCTGAAATTTTGGACGCATGGAGGGCCTTGTTTCCAATGGCTTCACTTTTGAACTTGTCGGCACCCATGTCGGACCACAATCCAATCCTATTGAGGGTGCAAGACCTTATCACTAACCTTCGCACCTATCCCTTCAGGATTAAGAATTCTTGGTGGAAGGTTGAAGGGGTAATGGATGTCATAAAGGAGGCGTGGCGGACTGAACATGGGGAGATATTCCAACAAGATTGAAGTCGTGTGCACTGGCATTACAAGCATGGGGGAGACACCTTACTGGGAATTTTAAACACAAAATACAAAGGAGCAAGAAGAGAAAGGAGCTGAGGGTCGGGGATGGATTTCAAAACCATGAGGGGGTCTTGGCAGCAAGAGTTGAGTTGGGGAATCTTCTTGAGCAAGAAGAAATATATTGGAGGCAAAGATCTAAAATGCTTTGGCTACAAGGGGGAGACAAAAACACGAAGTTTTTTTCACGTTACTGCAACACAAAGAAATCGATACAATAACATACATTTCTCTGTTGACCATGCAGGTAATAGAGTGGAGGATGTATTAGGAATCCAACAAGTTGTGGTGCAGTACTTCCAAAACTTGTTCGAGCGTTGGATGTGGACTTGGAGTTAGTACTCTCTACTGTTCATCCAAAAGTTACGGGGGAAATGAACAATGCTTTATTAATGTCATTCAACATAGAGGAGTTCAAAGAAGCTATATTCCAAATGAACCTCGATAAAGCGCCAGAGCCCGATGGATTTAACTCGGCCTTTTATCAAAAGAGTTGGAATGTGGTGGACAACGATATTTTTCAACAATGTAGCAGTTGGATGACAAATCTAAACATTCCTGATGGAGTGACTGACATGACAATCATACTCATCCCAAAATGCGACAAACCATCCAACGTTAAGGACTTTCGACCAATATCTCTATGTAATGTGTTATATAAACTAATGGTAAAGGTCTTGACAAACAGATTGAAATCCTTTTTGCAGAACATTATGTCAAGAGAGCAGTCAGCTTTTGTCCCCAATACATTGATTGTTGACAACGTGTTAGTAGCATTTGAACTACTACATTCGATGCGGTGTAACAAGAAGGGGAAATATGACACTGCGGCGTTGAAGATCGATATTAGCAAAGCTTATGATAGGGTGGATTGGACGTTTTTTATAGGCATTCTTGGGAGGTTGGGGTTTGCAGAAAGATGGGTGAACTTAGTGATGATGTTAGTACCAATGTGGAGTTTCGAATTAATGGGAATGGTGAGTTAGTAGGACCGATTAAACCTGACAGGGGATTGAGGCAAGGATGTCCATTATCACCATACCTTATCCTATGTTTGGAAGGACTATCCTCACTTCTCCGTTAGGCCGAGATTCAGGGTGGGGTCCATGGATGCAAAGTGATACAGGATGCTCCGTCAATGTTTCATATATTATTTGCAGATGATAGTTTTCGATTTTTTTCGAGCCTAGGAGGAGGAATTGGTGGTGATAAAACAACTGTTATATAGGTATGAGAAAGCATCAGGCCAAGCAATAAACTTGCAAAAATTATCGATGTTCTTCTCAGCAAAAGTGACAGTGGAGTTCGAGGCACAATGATATGCATGATAGTAAATAATTGGGGTTGCCGTCTCTACTAGGGAGAAAAAAGTGTGAAGTTTTTTCTTTTTTGAAAGAGAAGTTGTGGTAGAGATTAACATCATATAAGCACAAGTTTTTCTCGAAAGCGAGTAAAGAGGTGTTGTTGAAGTTCATAGCCCAAGCACTCCCCACTTACTGTATGGGGACGTTCTTGATACCTTTATCCATATGTGATTCGCTACAAAAGATGATGAACTCCTTTTTGTGGAGTATGAAGAATGGCAACCAAAGGGGTATGAATTGGTTGAATTGGCGTAGACTATACGCAAGGAAGGAGGAGGAGGAGGGTTTGGGTTTTAAAGATTTCCACAGTTTCAATTTAGCCATGTTAACAAAGCAAGGGTGGCGGTTGTTGCATGACCCAAGTGCTTTGACATCGAGAATTCTCAAAGCTAAATACTTTTCGAATAGGGACTTTTTGAAGGCTAAAACAGGCCATAATTTGAGTTTTACATGGCGAGGAATTGTGGCAGCAAAAGCAGTTGTGGAGCGAGGGAGTAGATGGAGAATAGGCAATGGGAAGTTGGTGAAGATTTGGGGTCATCCGTGGTTAAAAGATTCGGGTAATTTGTTTATCTCAACTGAGCCTATACAAACAGGTTTAGAGAATATAATAGTTGATGAACTTATGAACCCGTTTAGAAGGGAGTGGGACCATGAGATAATTGAAGAACTCTTTAATGATAGGGACGTCTGTGAGATACACCAAATCCTGTTAACTAATGGAGAGGAGGATAAACTAATGCGGGTCATTCTAAAGATAGGCACTACAGAGTGAACTCCGGGTATAGAGAGGCGGTAGAGATGGATAGGGATGATGATTTGTTGTGTATTCCCGTGGATTGGATGAAGTTATGGAACCTCAAGCTCCCACCAAAAGTTAATCATTTCATGTGGAAACTTATGAGGAGATGTATTCCTAACAAAAGTAGATTGGTAGAAAGAGGCATGCCGATTAACGACGGGTGTGTTTGTTGCACAAGTCAAGTCGAGACATATGGATATCTCATGTTTCATGGCAGTAGGATACGCGAATGTTGGAGGGGAGTCTTGCCAAGTCAGTATGATAGGGATGAAGTCGATCTCAAGGGTTAATTTTTCCCGCTCTTCCAGGTGATGGAGGATTTCCAAATACAAAAAATATGCATGTATATGTGGGCGATTTGGAGGTATAGAAACAACATGCTATGGAGAGAAAATGTAGCCCCATTACATGTGGTTATTAGGCAAAGCATGGAATGGCTTGTGGCATGGACTGAGGAGAAGAGGAATAGTCGGACTGGGACACCCCAAGAAACTGTTGGTGATCGTGACGAATAGTGGAGTCCTCCAACAATAGATTGGTTCAAGTGCAATACCGACGCAACTTTCTTCGATGAGGAAGGAAGGGTAAGTCTGAGTGGTGTTGTTCGAAACGACATGGACAAACTGATCCATGGACGCACAAGGATTTTCACGAGTGGATGTAATCCCATTGAGGCTGAAGCTATGGCAATAAAGGAGGCGTTGAGCTGGGTGGATGGACTAGGACTCACACAAGTCATCTTTAAATCGGACTCACTACTGGCAGTGAATGACATCAACAATTTGAATTCAAATATGCTTGAAGTTGATGAAGTTGGTGTAATCCTGAATGAATGTAAGAGGTTATTGGTTAGGCGCCCCTTATGGAAGATTCATTTCATTAGAAGACAAGTGAACTTATTGGCTCATGATATGGCAAGGAATTCGTGAAGTCATATTAGTACTAATTGTTGGAGCGTGGCACCGGTTGATGAATAAGCAATGTCATAATTTGTAACTTGTGTTGAGTTGCAAAAAAAAAAAAAAAAAAAAAAAAAAACCTGAGGCGAAAGTTGAAAATTTAGTAACTATAATTTAAAAATTAACGCTACATTTACCAAAAAAATAATAATAATAAAAATTAACGCTACGTCTTGTGGCCTTATGTTAAGAATAGCCTCATATTGAGTAGCCTTAAGCCCTCACTAAGCCCTCGTACACTGGTACACACTCTCCCTCCCTTATAAACTGCATCCTTCCTAAAACTTTAGGGTCAATCAACTTGTTAACTAAGTAGCTAGAACATTAGTAATTCATGAACAAAACCTACACGTTATAAACTTCTTCGCTTTGGGCTAGATTTTAAGGTCTAAGCGGAAGGAAAATGATTTGGCGATCTATTTTGGACACGAAATGGACACTTAGTTGTTTGTACGCATTAATTTTTGCATCGAGTTGCATTTATGGGACACAAACAACCCTTACTGTCAAACATTAGAACATGAACACTAACGTTGAAAGTGTCCAGGTTGTTGAATGAAGGCTTGTGTTTTTTTATCAGGTTTTCAGGGAGCGGTACACCCATTAGAGTGTTCAGGAACTCTGTGGGGCTAGGAGTGCCATACCCCAAGAGCCAACCAATGAGGTTGTACTCGAGCCTATGATGCGCCGATGACTAGGCCACGAGGGGCGGGCTTGTCAAGACCAACTGGACCTACGCACCCTTCACTGCTTCCTACAGAGCTATCAGAGCCGATGCTTGTGTCTACACAAATGGGAGGTCTTCATGTTCTTCATCAAAAGCTACTTGGTGGAGCCAAGCACTTGACTCAAGCTCAAATGGGTGCATCAGAATTACATGATTTACAATTACTGCAGTGATGGCAAGAGGTTAAGCCACCTGAATGTGCCCTTAAAAGTATATGTAGCCATAAATAAAGTACATGTGTTTCTCCGGTAAGTCGAATCGATCAGACAGCTCTTAAGAGAAGGTTCAGGGCCCGTACAAAAGCGGACTCGAAGATACTTAGATTTGTGAAGAATAGAGAGCTGATACTGATGATGTTCTGTGGCTAATTGAAATATATGACGACTTGTGCGCCGCGCTTTTGTATAGTTAAAACTTTGCCCTCTACCTTGATCAGAGCAATGCATTGTATATTATAAAATGTTGTTGTTCTGCACAGCACACATCATTTTCATGAACCATCGCGATTTGTCAAGCACACATCATCACGTAGAAAGCAAGCAAGAATCTTACATTATTTCACTAAACTTGAGTTTGGCTGCAAGCCCTTGAAGGGAATTCTAGGAACCAATGCTAGGAGGTGATAACAATTTCAAGCAAAAATCAGTGTTTATTCCACACAATGCTTTCCCTAAAAAAGCAGAAATCTATCACTGTGGAGAACCGCAGAAATCTATCACTATGGAGAACCGCAGAAATCGATCACTATGGAGAACCGCAGAAATCTATCACTGTTGAGTAAAAACCAAGTCTTTATGAGATGGAACACATCATGTCTACAGAAAAATCCCATACCTTGAAAGTTCCAACTAAGTTAACAAACCCAGATTGAGCAATGTACAAGAGCATGAGAGAAAAGAAGGCTTAGAGCACATAACAAAACATACAATTTCGCTTTATATGGTCAAAACGATTACGCATGCCACAGGTAGGAATCAATCCTGAAGGTCATACAAAATATAAAGAGTATTGAGAAAGAAATATGGTCTTAAAGAGGCAACAACTAAATTAGACTCTGAAAAGTGAAAGTAGTAAGTTACAACCCCTTCATGTATATGTGTTGAAACTCATATCTGGACAAGTGAAAAAACTTACTGAGGAGGTCATAAATTCAGGCTCTACTCCTTAATGTGTAGTATCAAAGGAACCTGCAAGGGTAATCCAGCAACAACACGCAAGAACGACACACACTTGTTGTCGACCTTGCAATAGACATCGAGAACATACATGCACATCCCAATGCAAAAGGCAATGGATGCCAACAGGTGTGTCATTGCTGGGTTACAAAAGCATTTTCCTATCATTAAGTCTTTTTTGTTTAGGGGGGACCACTATAAGCACCTAAGCCATACGGATTATGGACATAACATGGCTCAAAACATGAAATTAAGTGAGGATATGCCGAAAAAGAAGTGAAGGAAAAAGTCGGCAGAAATTTTCTACCAAAGACGATGTGTACCTAGGTCCCACGTATGAGGATCACGACCATTAGGAATAACCATATCGCAATAAACGCTGCTACCAATGTAAAGCATGAGGTCTTGGAACTGTTCGAGTATATCTCCATTGCGCGAACATTGGCATGACCCGTACTCGCCAAGCTATGTTCCACTGCCGTCTCAGTAGAATCCAGAAGCTGAGTACAAATCACAAGCAATATTAGAATTATAACTCAATCCAAGAAAAGCTTTCTTTAATCATGACTATCATGGATTTCTCAAATTCAAACTAGAGGGTCAATCATCAAATGATGCAGACATAATATAGCCATACTTTTTCAGTTTCTTTCAAGGATTGATGCATTACGAGGCTACTCTCCTTCAGTTGTCTTGCCAACCCTACCATTTCATCTGTCAAATCTTCTTGAAGCTTTCTGTTTAAAGAACAAGCAAAGCAGAATATGAAAAAAAACATGAAATTCAAGATTTTCTGAAGGTAAACTTGGTAGGTAGATGCAAATTCTGTTTCAACCACAAAAACATACCTATGCTTCTCAATGTGAACCTGCGTGGCAGTATCCAACTTGACAGGTGCAGAAGAATCAGTATCAGTGGTCTCTTTGGTAATGTCATCAAGTTTTGCATGGGAACTAAGCAGTTCAACAAGATATGAAACTCAAAAAGAGAAGCAAACCACGAAAAGAAGTCCAAACAAAAATCATAAAAAGAGAAAGGATTAAGTTTCACTTACAATAATCTCTTTCGCAATACAGGAGAAGGAAGGACATGAGTTTCTTCTTTAGTGGAAGCATTTTTCTCAACTTCAATCACATCGACAGCATCTACAGATTCTGGCTCGTCAGACTGCCAAAATTGTGCAAAGTTAATGATTAGGACAAGTATCTATAAAACATGTTGGAATCCCAAACTGACACAATTTTGCAAAATAATTCCAAGTGTATGACTAAATGCACTCCCCGATTTCATGAGATGCAAGGCTCAAAAGAGTATACATATTAAAGAAGGCTCAGTAACTATGAGAATGAAAAGTTCAACCTCTCACGGATTCCCATTCACTTTGTTACCAGTTAACCACAAAAGTTTGTAAACGTGAAATTAAAAAAAAAAAAAAAAAAAAGCCCATTTTGCTTATAAAAAGGACTGTAAATTCCAAAAGTAGGCAAAAAAGAAGAAATTAGAAGATGAAGGATAGAATACTGATAAGTGGCAACACAAGTGTGCATATTCATTAAGAATTGAGTTTGTCAAATAGAGAACAAAATAGTACCTTTCAAAGAAGTGAACGAAAGAAAACATTACCACTGGAGACTCATTCTCTTAATCATATTAAAGAAAATTATAAAAGCAATACTTTCAAAGAAAAGTCCAACATAGTATTCAAAACATACCAAAGGGGAAGCTAATCTAGCCGCAAGTGCTTCAATCTTCTCTGAATAATCATTCACCTTTGCTTTTGAAATTCTGCACAAGGAATGCATAAAATATTCATTAATAATTGAAAAGCTACAGGGCATGTAATTTGATAAGGCACCGATCAAGGGACAGAAATGAGGAGTGGATAATGCCTCATTTTCATTTCATAATTTTGCAATTCAAATAGAAATACATGCCAAATAAAACCAAACTCCACGAGCATTCAAAGCCTTAATCATTAAAGCAAAAAACATGTGAAAGGACTAAATAAGAATTAAGAAAGACCAGATGCTAGTTAAGTCCATGAGAATTGCTTGCAAGTTGCAAAGACATAATTCTCTATGTGTGTTATAAATTTCAATTGAAATTCATCAAATCATACATAACAATGTTACATGCTTATTAGAATGTAGAACTTATTGTCTCCCAAACCTGCTTCTTTTTCTGCTCCTTCAAATAGCCTTTCCAGAAGGCAAAGAAAGCTCAAAGTAAAATATGACCAATTAAAGTAAAAGATACTCTTCAATGTAAAGCCTGAATCTAAACAAATTTGGCAATTGCCAATTGTAATGCTAAAGGTTCGTCCACATTTCCAGTGACAACTCTCATTTATAACCAAACAAATATAATTATTAAAAGTAATATTAGCAACACATAATGTGGTATTCCATCAACATAATTTTAAAAGGGAAAGGTGTTCCGATTTTAATCTCTTTTGCTTGAAAGATTGAACCGCAACATTGTTAATTGCAAAAAGTAAAAGAAAAACGTTTAACAGTCCAAAAGAGGTGTTATACCTTACGTATAAGATCTTATGATTATTATGCCACATTTACAAACATGTAAATTGAAAGGTGGGACTTGAAGGCCTCAGACATATTAGAAAAAGTCGAATAGCATGAACAGAATAGTCATCAGACTCATCACTCATCAGTATGATTGCATTGTCAATGTTTCATAGAAACGGTAAAGAGTTATGCAGCTGGAAACACAGCCCCAAAGGTAAATGAGGAAGTAGGTAGCGAAGCCTGATAAATGATCAATTAAGCCACCAAAGTATTGTATACTTATACCCTTCTACTCCCCCACCTAGTCAGCCAGACATTGGTTTAGATCATCTATTGGAGAAGTAATATTATACCCAACACTAAAACGCCTCAAACAGGTTTCACTTGCATGTCTTCCAATGGAATAATCTAAATCAATTGTCCTTAATGAGGAAAGCACACTTCCCCATAAATGTAACTTTTACAGGAATGGGAAAATATATAATGTACCAATGCAACATGAAGAAAGTAGCGAGCAGACCTCGGTAACCCTTCAGGTGTAGTTTCTGCACCAAGTTGTTCTAATTGTTCTCGCAGAGTAGCAACATACTGCAACATCGATCACGGACACAAGTGTTCATAACGCAGGAACTTCAAATCAATAAGAAAAAACATAAAAAAGCTTAAAACTTATTAAGTGAACCAACCATAACAAAGTACCAAATTTCAAAACATAAAGATGGGAACTCTGAGTAACTTGCTAGCTTTAAGATTTAATATGATACAAGTGAAAAGAACTCAAAAAAAATTTATTTAGGCAACAGCTAAAAGGACCCCAATTTTTGCTACAAGGACCCCAGTTTTGTGAAATTACCCAACTACCTCTCTATATAAAAGGGTTTTTACTCACCCATACCCCACTCACCTCTCTCTCAAATCGCACTTATCAACAACTCAAATATGACGAAATTCGAGCAAAACCATATGGATTCGACGCTGTGGGCGCATTCATCATCTCTTTTGGTGCCGATTTCGAGGTTTTTTAGGGTTTATTTTTTTTTCTTTTGAGTCGTTTTGTTTGTGAATTTGTTTTTCGGTTTAGGGCTTCGATTTGAAGCTTGAGTTTTGCATTTTGAATACAACAAAGCTTCGATGGAATTGAAAATATTAAGCGATTCTGAGCAAAACCCAATATTTTTTACCATTTTCATGTATTTTTTGGGAGTTTTAAAGTTTTTTTGTTCATTCTGGTCGCCTGCGGGTTTCGGACTTAAAAGGCCGAAACCGCTAAAGAGGTGTCGGACACATAGGAACGACACCTCTGAAGAGGTTTCGGATACACAGGGTCGACACCTCTAAAGAGGTTTCGGCTAGATCCCCATCACCCACTGAAACCGAGTTATCTTCGCATTAACAGTTGGAGTCGACCGAGACCTCTAAAGAGGTATCGACCCTGTGTGTCCGAAACCTCTTTAGAGGTGTCGGTGGTGTGTGTTCGATACCTCTTCAGAGGTGTCGTCTCGATTGGTCCGAAACCCGCGGGCGACACTTCTTCAAAAGTGGGGTATGGGTAATGGGGTGAGCAAGGGTATTTTTAGAATTTTAAAAAATAAAAGTGGGGTAAACTAAGTAAAAAGTGGGGGTACACAAAGTAAAAATTCAAAATTGGAGTTCGTTTAGCCGCGGCCTTTTATTTATCCTCATAAAAACAATCAAAGAATCAATATCAACCACATAATCATTTGCCAATTATATCCCCTCACTAGGCAACATGTCCCAATAATCTGTGTATTGTACATTAATCTGCTTTCCAAAAAATATAAATTATTTTCCGAAGCGACCTATATGAAGCAACACCATACATAAATGGTAATTTAAAGAAAAAACAAATTTCAAATTCTCGTACACCAATATCTGGACAAAAGACATCAAGTTAAATTTAAATTGCCAAAAAACTATTTGGTAGGTCGGTTGAGTACATTAGACATGACACTTACATGTACAAGTTTTGCCTGATTCTGCTGTTGAGGTGCCGCAGAAAGTAACCTCCTCAAGTTCACTTCAGTCTTGCTAAGTCCCATTTGATTTCAAGAAAAAAACTGCAATCAACTAGTGCAATACACATGTATCAAACAATACGATAATGGAAAGTCCAAGAGCACAAGTATCCCTCTCGTCAAGACTAGTCGGCAACTATTTGATTAAAAAGGATCCCTCACCATGCGGAATTGGAATTGGAATTGAATAGAATTTGAGAAATTCGTCTAGTTGATTATAGGCAAAACATATATTTTGGTCCTTGAACTTTGAGTTTTTTACGCTTTTGGTCCCTGAACTTTCATTAGTGTACATTTGGTTCATGAACTTTCATTGTTGTACATTTGGTCCCTGAACTTTTGAGATTTTATGCTTTTGGTCCTTGAACTTTAAGTTTTTATGTTTTTGGGGGAAATTAAATTTTTTTTCGGTATTTGTTGGTCAATATGAGTCATCAGGTTCAGTAATATAAACCACTTTACTCTTCTTGACTAGCCACGCGGTACTTATGTCACCCACGTTGGCGAAATTTAACACTTTAAATGGTGGAAGGACTAAATGTTGATCTTTGTGAAAGTTCAAGGACCAAATGTGTACTAATAAAAGTTGAGGGACCAAAAGCAAAAAAAACACAAAGTTCAGGGAACAAATGATGGGTTTTGCCTTGATTATATGCCAAACCCAAAAACAAACTACTCATATTCACAATGAAACCATCCTTTCTTTACACCTAAAAAACAATAAATAGTATCACCAAAATAAATAATAAATAATGAAAGCCCAATCCAGAATGATTAGAATCAAGATTTAAAAACATTAAGGTCTGATTATTCGATTCAGTATCATAATTTAAGGCTAATTCAATCCAAACCCTAGATTTTCTGAACAATTTGAATCAACCATGCATTACTCGGTTGTCAATTATATGTCAACAACTCCAGAAATTGAATGCAACCATAATAATAATAAACCACCATTTCAAACAATCAAAAACAAATTCAATCAATGAGCAAAAACATTCAAATAGAGGAATAAGATCATACCCAAATGTTTTTAATAGAAGCATAAGCAAGTAGGCGATTGAAATCCCCTCTTTCGATATTCAAAATCTCAAATTTTGATTTTGAGAATGTTTGGTTTTTATTTGGTTTCGGTTTGGTTCAAAGTAAACTGGTGGTGGTCTGATGAAAAGCCGGCCATGTGGCCCTTAAGGTTAGAGAGACGCTCTGTCACAAAAATTAGTTATGACGACTGTATCTTTTTATGATCCAAACCAACTTAAGTAATTTGGGTTGGGTTAGAAAAGCTATTGATTTGGGTTGAGCTCTTTAAATTTAAGAACCAATGGGTTGATTTAGTATTTAGGTTCTACAATTGAAGACCCGTTCAAACCCGAACCAACCATGATCATGCTAAGTATTCGTCAAATATATATAGATTTGGCTTATAGTAAATTTATTTTATTTTATCTTTGAACTTCAGGGAATCGTATCCAAAATTTGTATTAGTGAGCAACTTTATATGTGGTTCAATAATTGGGCTTGAATATTAGTTTTATAATAATGTTATATTTTTGTTGGCTCTAACTAGCGATCATAATTTTGTTGGCTATAAATTTTTATAAGTATATTTCATAAATTCATAATTTTTATACTTAAATTTATAAAATCAACCCAAGGTTTGAAACCACACATCCCAAACTCATAGAGTTGGGTTTGTTTGATTTTGAAGAATCAATTAGTTTGGTTTGGTCCTAAAAAAATTAGTCCCGGGCTATTTTACTTTGGTTCATGTTTAGGATAAACCCAACCTTTGTACACCCCTAGTTGCAAGTGGTGGAGGGCGAGGCAGGGCGGGGATTGAAGTTCCCATCCCTATGGGGCGCCGGGCAAAGATTTATCCTTACAAATTCTTCGCAAAGAAAACTTTGCCGCCCCGTGGGGGTTCCGTGTGGCGGATGAATCCTCATGCCCCATTAACTTTGTGAAAATATTCATTTCAATCTTCACTCTTCCATCGTTTCATTACTTAACTACTTTCTCAATTTTTATTTTATTTAGGAAACTACTTTTCTCAAATAGAATAATTTAACTTTGTTTTTAATATTGTCATGTTGATTGAGTTACAAATTATCATACATACATACATATATATATATGCTAGTTTCATTATCGTGCTTCGCACGACTAAGCCCGCTTGCTACGCTCGCGCGACTTCAGTTAATCGAATTAATTTTTATCATCCAAAAAGAGGGAGGGAGGGAGGGGGTATACAATTGAGGTCGTTCGTTGCCACGACTAATGAATGCTTAAAATTGGTCAAAGATCCATTTGGAGTTGATGCTTTGTTGTTGTTGCTGAAAGCGAAACACAAATATGTAGTGACAAGTAGGGAACTTTCACTTTATGATGTGGTCACATTCCATACTGTTTGTCTCATCATCTGTCTTCAATTCTTCGTTAAAACTCGTAGAGTTTCATTATCAATGTGAATATTAAAGAACCACTATCCAGTGACCATTGATTTCGAGCACTTGCTTGGTAGACATGTAGTCTACCTTGAAGTCTTAAATGATGGCATATGTATACATGTGTGTGTTCTTACATGCGATGTTTATGATAGACATTTTTCAAAGTAAGCATGATGCATGGTGGATATGTTTCTTACTTGCAGTGTGGAAGGATGGGTTATTGTTGGAGTGGTGTGAAAAACAGGTCTCCAATAAAAAAAGTGGTCCGCACAAATTTAGTTTTTAAAACAACCTTCTTGATCAAGATTGTTGTTTTGATGAAGCTCAAGTATTTGTCTGTTTTCCAGTATTTTAGAACATTTGATATTTGAGTTTTGTTCTTCAATGAATCTAGAGTTTAGCTTTTGTTGGTTACTCAGTAAAAAACTTCGAGTTGTGGGTTTGTTTCTTGAGGTAAGTTACGGGCTGTTTTTAACTACATCAAGTTGGATTATTGTACTACTGTCTTGGATAGATTAGTATTTCCTTTTAAATTTTAGATTCAAATGAGCCAATCTAGGTATGACTTAATTTTCATTCATATAGGTGTGTCAATAGATTTCGAATAGTTGAAGTGAAATTGTTTTAATTTGGGCTCTAATTTGACTAGCAGGAAACTTTTTTTTTTTTTTGGTAAGAGTTAGTGTCTTTCTTAATGTTTGTTATTTACTAGGTTCGTAAAGTTGGGTTTTGAATTTATTTGATCAATTGTGGTACTGCTAATTCAGTAGCTTTTTTTCAATCAGAATATCATCACACATGTAGTATGTAGAACTTTCAATTGTATGTAGGTTTTTTTTATTATCCTATATTTGATTGTTACAAATCAAATGCAGAGGTTTCTTCTCCAACGTAAAGACTTGTTTCTTCCTAGCGTTTTCATGCCAAAGCAAGTGCAAACAGTTTGAATCAATGAACATCAACTTTCTTCTCAAGAAGACGCAACATTAGGTCCCCCTTTGTTAACTTTGCTAAAACTGTTGGGTCTCGAACAGGGAGGAGGACAAAGAAATTTTCTCATCACTGGCGCGATTGCCTTCGCAACGAGATCTGTTGGGGTCTCGGATGAACTTCTATTGGCTTCGAAATATGACTATAGCAAGGAATATTTGGACATCTTCATACAACCTCATAATGGATGATTGGTTATGTTAAATTTGACATTGGGAATTCTTCCATTACACCCATTACCATTCATTTTGTTTTCGATAGCTCAAGCAAATAGCAACAGTTGGTAGTAATAGTATAACACCAATGGGTAGTGGGATATCGATTCAACTTTGAATCAACTGAGGAAATCTAAAAAAAAAAAAAAAAAAAAAGTACCTAAACTATGGCATTCAATTAGATAAATTAATCAAAAGCAACAATCAAAAGGCACGAGAATGATGGCATAGGGAGTTGGGAGAGAGGCTGTGTCGACGAAACAGAAAGATGAGGGCGAGAGGGGCAAATACAAGCAGAACCCCCATCTCCAAAACCTATCGATTTCATCAACCTCGATGAATAATCAATAACCAAGCACAAGTAGAAAGAGATTCACAACATTAGATGAAAACTACGTAAAGAGCCTGTACAAAAAACTTACCTGGCTTTCAACTGAATCCAAGAACTGATGAAGATCTCAGACCTGTGCACATCTAAGATCGATTAGATCGCATTGCCTTGAGTCATTAGATCGACGAAGCCAGAAGTGTCGCAGATCTCGATTTAGATTGTATGGCGAATGCGCCGAAGACTTGAGGCGTGTAGACGACTGACTGACGTGAGAGTTCATCAACACAACCATTTCAGAAGACCATAGAACCCCGTTCTTGGTCTGAAAAAGAAGAGGAATCTTGAGCAACTAGGGGTGGGCAGCGGTTTTCAAAAAACCGTCCAAACCGCTCAAACCGACCAAACCACACGATTTGGTTTGGTTTTTGAAGCTTCGGAGTTTGGTCGCGGTTTGAAAAACTACCAAAACGCAGATTCGCGGTTTGGTCGCGGTTTTCATTTTGAGAAAACCGCGGTTTAACCAAACCGATGGCATTTTGGTAAATACAAACTAAAAACCCTAAAAAAAAAAAAAAAACCACAAATCTCTTCTTCTCCAAACAACCCCCCACCGCCGCCTCTTCTCTCTCGATCCCATCTCACTCTCTCGCTCCCTCTCGATCTCTCCACTCCCATCTCACGATCTCTCCTCTCTCTCTCGGCCTCGTCTCGCTCTCTCTCTAATCTCACTCGACTCTCTCACTCTCGTTGTTCTCTCTCATCTCCTCTCGATGCCTGTTCGTTCTCCTCCTCCCCCGAACCGGCAGCCCACCACCTCCCTCCCGACACCGGGACCTCGACCATCCATAGGAGACACTTAGGTGAGCTTCTCTTCTCTCCCTCTCTCTCTCTCTCTCTCTCTCTCTCTCTCTCTCTCTCTCTCTCTCTCTCTCTCTCTCTCTCTCTCTCTCTCTTTCGTTCTCACCGGTTTCTTCTCCTCGTTGGGCTTGTTGTTTGCCTTTGGACGTCGCTGCCGTGGGTGGTGGTGGTCGGGGACGATGCCCGGAACGGCCCTCTTGTGCCCACCGGAGCTCCCTTATCCCCGAGAGACCTTCGAACATTGCATAAATTGCTTGTTTTTTGCTTGCTGTTTTTTTTTTTTTTTTCTTGCTGGTTTTTTTTTTCCTGAAAATAAATTGCATGAAAACCGCGAAACCAAACCGCGCAAACCCGCGGTTCGCTTTGGTGCGGTTTTGGTGATCTCGGTTTGGTTGCGGTTTGGAAAATCACCAAACCGTAGACCCTCGGTTTGGTCGCGGTTTGGTGGTTTTCCAAACCAAACCGCGGTTTGCCCACCCCTATGAGCAACAGTAGTAATTTTATTTTTTTACTATTTTTATAGATTTTTTTGACATGAAAAACATATACTTTCAAACGTTGAAACCCTATATATATATATATATATACTAGTTTTGGTTACGTGAGTAGAGCCGCTCGCTACGCTCGCGGGACGTCAATTTTTACATTTTCTTATTAAAGAGAATTAAAATAAGGTAACCTATTTAAAATTTGACAATGAGTTAAGTGTTCTCGTTAATGGATAGTGATTCTATTATTAATTCATGGAAAGACTAAACATAGATATTTTTTTTAAAATATGAAATGATGCTCCAATATTTTGTCGAAGTAAAGAAGAAATTATTGTTCGAAGGAAATGTGTGCCCTCATACTCATGTCCACTAATGGAGTCGACTTACATGTAAAAAGTTTTGACTAGATGAAGGTATATTAATTACATATTACATACTCCCTCCAATAAAAAATGTAAGTCGTTTAAGGTAAATGCACAAGAATTAAGAGAGCCTTAATTATGAGTATAATTTACATATATGTCCTTTGACATTAAATTAGGTAGAATTGAAGAATCATAAATGTTTGGATTGTCCAAGGGTAAAATAGGTAAAAAAAGGTAATAAATACACTCTCGAATTCTGAAAACGACTTACAATTTTGAATAAGGAGTTTTTGCTAGAACGACTTATATTATTAACCGGAGGGAGTACTATATACAAACTTATGATAATTTAAATACATGTATATATTTAGGTAAAAAAAAAAGCTAATTAGTAATCTGTCCATCTCTTAATCCTCTGTTTTCCTCTTCTATTTGTGCATTTATTGATCCTCATCAGCACGCTAAGGCTAAAAATTGCGCGTTGCACTAGACTCGACAACGTAGTCCAAGTTTTAAGGATCCTTTTTTATCATTATTTCCGTAGATAAAACCTGAACTTCTAAATGCCCAAATACGTATCTCCGACTACATCCTTTTTCTTAGAATTAAACTTAGTTCCCTTGTTAATGTAGTTCAAACAGGTGTTGCAACGGACGCTCATCAGAAACATCATCCTCACTTTTATATGTTGCTTTTTTGTTGTTGTCTTCTCTAAAGCTTCGCCAGAACGAAGTACAAAGGGTAGTATTTATTCAAAACATTTTTTCTCCTATACTTTTTTCCAAAACCTAGCAATTACAAAATACACAATCAATCATTCAATCAAAATTAGTCAAAAACCACAATTCAACACGCAAAACACTCGAATGAATCAATTTGCTAAGAAAAAGAAAATTAATTTTAGAATCCAAACCTAGAATCAATTTAAGGAAATCTTTACAAGAATTAGGATTAGAGTCAATAGAGAATCACGAATTTAAGGAAAACCTAAAAACCCAATCTTAGAAGCAATTCAAAATGGTATACATTAGATAGTAACTTATTCTATTAGAATTGGTTACAAAGTTATTGCCATTATGTTTTCCAATAATCATGTTCCTTTGATTCAGGCTTCCTCTAACGTTATAGCCACGATTATTGGATTGACTATATCCCTCCATGTCGCCACGATTTCCACCACCACTCATCGAAAACGTCTTCTTGGCAGGGCCCCTAAGCCAACGATTATGTTGAACACCGCTGCACCCTGTACTTTGAATGTATTTGACCAAGCTAACTTTTCATCTTCCCTACATTACCACTCCACCACACCTTATATTCTTTATCTTCCCGTCAAGCCCTTCATGCTTCTCAACTTCTCATCTTCTTCCCATCAAGCTTCTCTCCATGCATAAAGGAGAAATCCACCCCTATTTTTGTTGTAAACTAGTAGATTGAACCACAATTATGGTTTTAGTGCAACCATCCAAAGTTTTTTTTTTTAATAAGATGTTATCAAACTCGAGCCCAGACCAAAAAATTAGCCGACAAATATAAATTCATTAAAAAGGTTAAACACAACTAAACAAATAACAAGCATAAATTAATAAGTTCAGATAAATGCACGAAAACGAAAAGCATGAAGCATAGTAACATAGAATGTCCGACATTATACATGTAGTAAGACCCAAACACTACTACCAATTTAAAATATCTTTCAATCATCCACTGCATCATCACAATCGTCTTCTTCATCATCAACACACTTGTGCATCTTGTGGAGATTTGTATTTGACATTTTGAAATCTTGATTCACATAATTGCTTCACTTCTTCCTTACGAGCAATATCTCTTCCCCTGTTTCTTCGTCAAGTTCACCAATAGTTGGTGAAGGGATAGCCCTATTTTCATGTTCCCCATGTTCATCTCTTTCAAAATCATTTTTTAATATTCAGAGAAGGGATAGATAGTATTAGATAAGTCCTTTCTTTGCAATGATCCTTGCCATTTATAGCTTTGAGACAAATAGCATACACGTCGCCATTGTTAAGCATGCTCAAATTCATTAGTGGATGAAATTTTTCCTGTTAAATGAGATTCATATAAGAGAACAATATATAATTATATATACATACATTAAGAAGAATAATTTAGTAAATATTTTTTTAAGTTTGGAATAAATTTTTTTAACATTTTTTTTGCAAGTCCAGTAAAATTTACCTCAACACTTTTTTCCATTACATAATTTCCATCATGTTCTTGATCTTTTGAGAGAAGGCCTTTTGCTATTTTTCCATAAACTGTTAGACCAAGAGAGCCTGTATTGTCTTTAAGTTCTAAGTACACGTGACACCTACAAGTGATTAAGAAAGATATTGTTAGTGAAATGATGTGTGATTTTTTTAATAATAAGAAGATAATAAAATGTATAAAAGACCTTGGTATTGTGACGACATCATCTTTCTCACAATAGAAACAAGGGAAGATTTCATTGAACTCTGCAACAGTGCGTTGATCACAATTTGAGCAACTTATATACCAAAATGTTTGATTGAAGTTTGTTATGGAAAGTGTTGCTTTAACCCAAAATATCTTCTGCTGCGAAAGAACATGATAAAAAATTAGTTATATTTTGTTGTTACAATTTAAGAGTTTGAAAAAGTACGCAGTTACAACAATGTTACCTTTTCAACAGAAGTAACAACTTCATTTATAGTGAAAACTTAATCAGGGACAAAGTTTGATTGGCTCTTTGACAAATATGGAACATTTTTGGCTCTTTTGACAAAGTTTGTTACCTTTAAAAATTCTTTTGAAATAACAGTATTATCAGTATTGTCAATTAATTGATCAAAACTATAATATTCAACACTATCGTCGGGAAATCTTTCATTGACTAAATTATTAATCTCATCAACATAATTATTTTTTGTAGTTAGTATTGCACGATTTGATACTTTTTTGTAATCCTTAATGAACAAATTTAGATAATGAAATATATGACTTATAAATATTTGCATTGATAAGTTGTCGTCATTACATCGTACAACCATGTATTTTGGTATATCAACTAAATGTTTTTTTATCTTCTTTTTCCACTCCATTTCCTATTCGTAGCAAATAATCTAAGAAATGTTTATCAAGTTTTGCACACATGTTATAAGTTCATTTTAAATTTGTAAACATAGGCCACAAATAAGAAGTAGGCAAAGTAGCATTAATAACTTCTTGTTGTGTCCCTTTTTATACGACAGGTAACACTTGACGAAAATCCCCATCAAATACTACAACCTTTCCTTCAAAAGGCAATTCATTCACACATATGTCCTTCATCATTGAATCTAAAGCTTCTATTATTTGTTTATTTGACATTAGAGCTTCATCTCATATAATTAACTTTGTCATCCTTAGTAATTTTCCTAATCCTAATTGCTTACTCACATTGCATGTACTATTATTTTCAACAGGTATTTTAAATCTCGAATGTGCTGTGTGAGCCCCGAGCAATATAAATGTTGCTACACCTGAAGATGTTGTTGCTAAATCGATTATCTTTTAACTTCTAATTGTTGCCAATATTGCTCTATATAAAAAAGTTTTACCAATACCTTCTGGTCCATCTATAAAAAACATTCCAGACTCATTTTACAAAACTTTACCAACAATGAGATTATACGCCAACCTTTGATTATCATTTAGATTTGAGTGCAACATTACATCTTTAGAATAAATTGCTACATCTAGTTCCTTTGCAATTTTATGAACAATGTTTTCATTTTCTCCCATTGATAGCCAATTCAAATTATAAGTACGGATATCTTTTCCCATTGACTGAAAGAAATAATAAATTTGCTGCATAGCTTTTCTTTCAACCTTTGAGATGATAAGTGATTCTTTGTAAAAATCTTCACACACTTTTTCTTTGAATTCTTTCAACAACTCACTTGGATTCTTAGGATTATAATGAATTAAGATTGTTACAAAGATCCTTCGTAATGTATGTGGCATTTGATATGTCGAAGCTTCTTCCAAACACAATTCTATACTACTATTAGATTCTAAAAGTCCATGTAACAAAGTAGCCTCATGAAAAGAAGCCACCAGTGACGGCCCCAAATTCCGAGGCGGCCCCGTGGTCAGCTACTTCCCTGCCTCAGCACCTGAAGCCTCTAACCACGTCACTCATGCTCATCATTTATCTGACACCCTTGCGTTTCTTTTCAAGTTATTCAATAGTTTACATTTTACAATTAAATTCAATTAAATTATCATCATTTATAACGAATTAAAAGCGGAAGTCTTAATATTACCAAAAGAACATATAAAGTTTACTTATTTACCCTATAGTGGAAATCCCGACAGTACTATGCATATAGGCAATCAACTATAACAGTATATATACAAGTACAGGTGTGAAATATAGTCTCTCAACCCCAAAAGATAATACGAAATACCAAAAGTATAGCTACCACCAAACGCACCAGCAGGCCTCAGCGTAGGTAAGTTAGATGTAGTTGCCAAGAATCCCCTTACCTCTGCTAGTACTAGGATTTGCGCTCAGGCATCACAAAAGACAAATGACGAGTCCAGTAAGTAAAATCCCAAAGAAAACCACCGTGCATCATAATTTAAGAATGTAAATGACAGAGCCAATAAGTAGTGTTAAATAAACATGCGGAAAGAAGGAAAAATGCAGATAACTGCTCAAAGCTCATCGCATGAATATAAATACACAGATATACAAATGGGTGTGAACACAGCTACTAAGGTGTGTACTTAGAACCAGGAGCCCTGGTCGTGGCCTACACCATTGACCCTACGACTGTGTCCTAGCGGCATTAACCCTAGTAGGTTACATCAAACACGTGAATCGGTATTCAACTCGGGATGTAATCTACTGAGGCCGAGAACACGCACTATACACTTAGCAAGCGACCACAACCCCTCGGATACATAGATGGGAAAACTCAACCGTCCCAGTAAGAATAGACTCACAGATTATCAAGAATTTACAGCTCAAATAAATAAACAATAAGTAAATGCAGTAGTGGTGTTTAGTTGGATTTTACGTACCTCAAACCACGTTCAATAACCCCGAAAACACCCCCAGTCTGACCCCCGACTAGTCCCCGAATCTAATTACTATCTCGTGACTCCTGAGATCTATTTCGGGTGTTTATTGGTTAATTAAGTAGGTTTGTTATCAATTATGCTCGATTTCAGTTTTAGAAATTTAGGGGTTCTGGTCCCTAGCGCGCTAGGTAGGGTGGTTAGCGCTCTAGTTGATCTTCGTGCATCGTTCATGCACGAAGGATCATCATCTTCCCCAGCGTGCCTAGCACGCTAGTATTCATCACCTAGCGCGCTAGGTGCACTCTGCCCAGAAATTCCAGCAACGAATTCTGGGTTTTTTTTGGTTCCTAACACCTCACAAACATCATATAAACAACACACACTCCAACCGCATCAAATTCCTTTCCAAAACACCGATTAAACAAGTTTTTCACTCGAAACAGAGGATTAAAGTGTGCATGTGTTTAAAATCCGAAATCACCAAACCACTCATTTTTGTGCACAATCTGATTCGAATTGATGTAATTCATAAAAACCAATCTCACAAACAACAATTCCAACATAAACAGTGATAAATTTTCTAGAAATCCGTTTGAACGTCAACATACCCAACAACCTCAAATTTTCATAAAATCAAAGATTTGGTGAGTAGATTACCTTATGTTTCATTGTTTGGACGCCTAATTCCGATCTCCAAACCCTCTATTGCGTTCCCTCATAACCTCAAAAATTTGTTGAGTAGATTACCTTAGATTACCTTAGGTTTCGTTGTTTGGTGAGTAGATTACCTTAGAATTTCTTCCCTCATAACCTCAAAAATCATTTAGAATTTGCTTTGTTTTGCATGTCTCCACTTCCAAATTGGTATTTATAGGTGTTTGTTCTAATCTGCCATTCACACGTATCTCGAGGCTGATCTAACTATCCTTTTTAAGCATGTGTCACTCAATTCCTGAACACCTTATCATGATACTAGTTGTCTTGTATCTCATCTGTTATGTGTCTCGAGGACAATCCTAGGTGTGCTGATTTATTTAGTTACAACTATAGGATTTGTTTATACTAACTTAATTTAACTCATATAGCCTATCCAAGTCATCAATTAATTCCATCAAATGGTAAGTAGGGTCACACTAACTTCCCGACTACCCGGCTCCCCGTGCACCGCGTTTGGCACGCTTCCCGAGGTGGACCCACTCTTAATGTACCTAATTGAATTACTTTACTTAGCCTAAGGTTATATTTAAATCTCATTACATTTATATCCTCAACCATAGTCATGCTATATTGATTAAATATAATATAACCCCAACGTCCGGCCTCACAGCTACCGAACTGTCGCGTTGGCGTGTTCTACGAAACGGAACCCCCGGTGCTCAAACTCGCCCGTCAAGTAAATATAGATACACACTTGTGATGAATAATACAAAATATTCATAGTAATAATACATCACAGAACTCAAAGAAATACAGCAGTACACAGTTAGTACCCTAAGTTCTGGTCATGCCTAGCCTATCCGCGGTGTCCACGTCTCGTCCGAGCTGGTGTCCTAATCTGAAATAATTAAATAACGGTGTTAAAATTATAACGGGTCGTTACACCACCTTACTCCATTGACAAATTTTTAACTCATCAAAAGATTTAGAACCTCTAATATGGTTTAGTAATAAATGTAAATAAAATCTTTCACCTTCGATAGGATTTTCCATCACTACTCGTCCAACAACGGTTCCGCGTTTTCTTCTAGACCAAGATTTACTTCTACTATTCCATACATAATGCTCAGGTAATTCCTTATAAAATAAAGTTTGAGCAAACTCATCAACTTTATTTTGCTCGAAGTATTCAGTTAGCATAGATGAAGCTATTGACTCAGGTTTTCTAAACTATGACTCTTTTTGAATGTCACCAATTGCTTGTCTTGAAGATGATATTCACGTTGACTTAGTGTTGCATGTTCTTCAATTTGATTCATCTGTCCATCAATTTATCTTCTTTTGGGGCAATTATTAAGGAAATAATTCTTAAAATTATTGTGACAAATATATTTCGTGATGTTCTACAGAGAAGAAGGATTTGTCGTAGGGGCAAAAAGTGGGGAATCCCCTGCTCCACCTGCAACCCTTGAGAGTCATAAAAATAACAGGTTACAGGACTGTGTTTGTGTTGCTTTATTTTTTTCTGTATCAATGACGATTGGTATGACTTTTATATAAATTTCTAGGCCCTATTGAGATCATAAGAACTCAGAAGTAGAAGTTGAACTATTGAGCTCAATGGTTTCCATATCTTCGTATGTGATTCAATAGCTTATAGCTTGGTATGTGATCAATACTTATTCAATATTTATGGTATCTCATTAATAGGCCATTTAATGGACTTAATCATAAATCCTTACATAAGAGCATGAACTTATGTTAAGCTCTACGTAGCCAATTGTGATAGTCCCAGTTCCCCATAAAATTGAACCCCGCCCGGGTTAGACCTACGTGGACCCCCGAGTTCATACTCGCGAAGTCTACGCAAGCCTAGTCAGCCTTCATTGGTTACATCCTCAATATTTTAACATTTAAAGTTGAGTAATTAGATCATGTAAGTCTTGAATATTAAATGCGGCGAAAATCACGTAAACATTTCTAATATCCTCAACAAGATAAATCATGAACAATCTAAAGTGTGGAAATCCTGAAATAATTGGATAAACATGCATATCTAGTAACCAACAATATACGAAGCGATAATACATGATATCATAAGTCACTTGATCCCAAATGTTTCTAGTGTTATCAAAAATAGTAATGTACAGTAATCACAATAAAAAAGGCAGAACATACAGTGATAAAAGGAAAGAAATTGCTTTACGAGTCCTCAGAGGAAGTCATTAATCATCAGTCCCTTTCCCTTGTTAGTCTCTCCCCGATCTGCACCCACCGTCACAAACTAGACGGTGAGTATGTGATAAATTGAAAGTAATGCCAGAAAGATATATACAGTAATTCAAGAATAAAGTGAAAAACAGTCCAATAATCATGCGGGTATTAAAAAATAGATAAATAACGAAAATTTGCATGATAAACAGACTGACAATTATTTCAATAATATTTTAGTGCCTATTGATTCATAAGAGGCAACTAAGTGGTCTATAAACCATAACAAGCCACAACAATCCAGTACTTGAGGAAGAATCACGTTAGGTTGGGTAACCGCACCCCCGTAGGTAGTGTTCATGTTGGCCCAACTAGCCAAAGTCCCAAGAGTACCTTCCCCACACATTTAGACTGTAGACACTGAACCAAGAAATATAAATAATGGAATTCCAATAAATAGCTCATGTCAATAGAAACAACAATAATAGAAAGTGAATTAATACGCATTTCCTTAACGTGCTTACTAACTTGCCTTATTCGACACGAAAATCGTTCCTCGCGTGGCTCTAATTCGTCCAAATTTGATTTCTTAAATTCCTAGTATTCATTTAGTTCCAATTTGGTTGTATTATAATCAAGTTATGTCCTTATATCAATCCTTAAAGTTTCCTAAAAGTTTTGAAAAAATTTAAGAAAATAACCAGTTTTCATTGTTCGGGAGGCCGTGGGTGACGCCTCCACATTCAGGCCCCCACAGAGTCACTTAAAACGTAAGATTTATGTCTCACTGGATTGGACGCCATGAGTGACGCTGCCAAAAGCAAAGGCTCACAACTTCATTTAAAACGTCTCCTGTATTTTCCCTCAGGTTAGGGTGTCGTGATTGACGCCATGGATATTTGTACTCCATGGCACCACCCTCAGCACCCTTAGCAAGAATTGAATTCCTGGGATTTCGACAACCCCGCTTCACGTTGTCGTGTTCCGAGCCTATACCACCGTCGTAGGGACCTCGGTTGCGAACCAAAACCACATTCAAAGCCCACCAAAAATGTCCAAACCCATCCATTTCTCTAATATTCCCAAAAATCAACATAATTTTCAAAAATTCAATACAACTTCAACAACCATTAAAACCCACACCAAAACCTCATAAATGCTCATTAACACCTCCCAATAAAATACCCAACATCAGTGTGATGAATTCCCAAATTAGGATTTTCAAGAAACACCCTAAAATCATATTCAAAATGCCCAAAATAGAACTAAAAGACGAAATGTCGCCTTTGCAGAGGTGCTCGATCAATTTATCGCCTTCAATCTATCACGAAATCACTAAAGATCCAATTCCCAAACCACTAATTTGCTCTGAATCAGTGGTAGTGTGTGTTGAGTTTGTTTAGAGTCAACTCAACCAATCTTTCTTTTTATACTTCATCTTATCATCACTTGACATACACACGTATCCCGAGGTAAATCCATGGCTCATACTTGAGTTGTCTACAAACTCTAGTGACTTTTTTGTGACACCCTAGTTCAACACTTATCCTTTAAGCATAAATATCCCATTTACGGGTATTCCGGTACTCGACCCAGCACTACGATTCGCACGTCGCGTATTCACGTCTATCTAACGATCGAGACGTATTATTTATTTCATTTATAATTTTCCAATGATCTAATAATTATCAATTTCTGTGTTTAAAATACCCAAATTTCATATGACAATCTGTTTAATCAAATTTTCCTAGGAGAAACCTCACACGAAATCCAGTGCGATAAACAAAATAAAATCATGCACTATGACACTTGATATTCACATTTGGGTATACACAACAAATACAAACATCACAAAAAAATAAAATATACCTTAGTCTCGACTCTCAAAGCTTAGACAATATGACAAGTCACGACAGTCAGGTCACAGTCCTGAAATGTAATAGGTGGCACGAGTTATTTGTGGCTCGTTACACCAGTCCTAAATCTTTACAAAGAAAAAGGGTTCTCAGGTGAGATGGTAAAGACATCACTTGCTAAAAAGGCAAAACCTCAAGAGATCGTGGTTCGATTCCCACTGAAGTGAAAAAAATAAAAAAATAAAAAAAGGTTGTAAGTTGATCAAACAAATACAAAGGCTTTGAGGGCATGCTATCAACTACATAATATCAAGCATAGCATAAGAGTTTTATCCATAATTAAAACTGAAACCATATTGTTATTGGGATAATCCGTTAATGCTATGCCTCACCAAAGTAATAATTTTTTTTGAAAAACTACAAAAGTAATTAATAAAATGTTGATGGAAATCGGCATAACCAAGAAATGATCGAATTTCTTGCACATTTGTGGGGTAAGACATTTTTTGAATTACTTCAATCTTTGTTGGGCCTACCTCCACACCCCTTGCTGAGATAATATGCCCCAAGACAAGACCTTGGTCTACCATAAAGTGACATTTCTCATAATTAAAGACTAAGTTCTTCTCTATGCACATGTGAAGGACCTTCGCAAGGTGACTAAGACATAAGTCAATAGAATAAACGTAAATGGTGAAATCATCCATGAAAACTTCGAAGAAGTGCTCAATGAAGTTAGAGAAAATGCTCAACATGCACCGCTAAAAGGTGGCGAGTGCATTGCACACCCAAAGGGCATGCGTTGGTAGGCAAAAGTGACAAAAGGACGGGGAAAATGATCTTCTCCTGGTCCTCCGGGGCTATGGGTATTTGGTAAAAACCAGAATACCCATTTAGGCAATAGTAGTGAGATCTATCAGCCAGTCGCTCTAACATCTTATCAATGAAAGGCAAAGGAAAGTGGTTTTTCCGAGTTGAAGCATTAAGCTCCCTACAATCGATGCAAACCCACCATCCATTCTGGATGCGGGTTGGGACTAACTTACCTTGTGAGTTTGTGACCACTGTGATTCTGTACGGGACTGACCCACTTGTTGTTGAAGATCGGGTAGATCATCCCAACGTCAAGGAGTTTCAAAATTTCCTCTTTAATCACATCCATCATGGGTAGGTTCAGTTGTTGTTGTGTTTCTTGAAAAGGCTTAGACCCTTCTTCCATATGTATTTGATGCATGCATGTAGAATGGTCAATGCCTTTAATGTCAACAATCGTCCACCCTAGTGTTGTTGCGAAATGTGCCCTAGGTCAATCCATTAATAGTCTTTATGAATACATTTTAGTTAATAAAATAGAGGATTTCATTTGTTGTTTATTATAATTGATTTGCATGTTTACATTATAATAAGATCCATGGGTATTTATAGAAATATCCTAAATGTCCCTAGTCGATTATTATACTGGGAACTATAATGAATTAAGACTAGTGTGAGTCTTGATTGATGATCATACGATGATCATACGTATAAGAATATGAATCAAGATCATGAATACTTGTTAGGAAACAAAGTACTGGACCGACCCGCTATGAGAACATCACATGGATTAAGTCATAGTTGTTTCTCATGATAGGTATATTTTTTAGTCCTCTAACTTGAGATTACTAGAGACTTCAACATTAGGAATACAGTGATTTGACGCAATCAAACGTTGTCTTTAACCGAACGATTATAAAGGTTGTGATTGGTTACTGTATGAATAATGTGGTGAAGTTGTGTAATCGAGATAGAATTTGTCCCTCTCATATAAAGAGAGATATCCAAAGTGGATCCCTCGATATGTTAGACTGTTAAAAGGCCTAGTCTAAGTGAATTGATATTGATCAATGTCACTTAGATGTTTTCAGTCTACCTAGAAATCGAGACTACTACGATTGAACATGTTGGATGACAATTTCATGTCTTATGTTTGATCAAAAGGATATCGTGTGACAAAAAGATGTTATATACACTATTGATTAGGTTGTATCGATTTGATATTCGTACAAATTGGGTAGTCATAATGTCTTGCTAGAGGCCGCTTATGACTTGTATATCAAAATGTGTTTTGGTACACTGCAAACGTTGTATGAGCCTATTGGGTCGTACATTGAGAATGGTTTTACGAGATTTTAATATGGTTCAGAAAAATGAATTTTATATGATAAAATTCATGACATAAACGTCATTGTAGTGTATTACACTTATACTTCCTTAAGTAGGGGTATATGTGTAATTTACTTAACCGTCTATATACAAGGGTTGTATAAATAGATGCTTTGAGTTAGAATACAAGTACGAAAGATTTAAAAAGGGCTGAAACTCTATTTTCGTTTTAAGAAACGACTTAGGGTTTTTTGGTATGCTCTGGATTGTTTTGGAGATAAACAAAAAGGTTTGATATTCTCTCGAAGCTAGCACTTCAAATCTCGACCGCCGTTCATGTGTGGACTGCTAATAGAGGGCGTTCGTTGTTGGCAGCGCCTTAGAGATCGATTAACATTCAGAAAGGTACATTGCGAGTGAGGTATAATTAAGTTTTCATAGTATAAACGTGTTTTAATGGAATCAGATTCGAATCCTGTTGGGGTTTTTCTCAAATTAGTTTTGAAATCTCCACTGTGCATAAACCCCAAAATCCAACAGTGGTATCAGAGCCTTCGAGTTTGATTCCATTAAACTCATTGCATGTTTTCTTATGATATATGATTGAAAGTATGTTAATAGTTGATGTATATGTGATATAAATAAGTTTTCTATGAGATTTATTATCATGTTTTGTGTATATGATACATGTATTTGTGATTTAATTGAAATTAGCTTCGTACATGCTAGTAACCATGTTAGGTTAATTTGAATAATTTTAATGAATTGAGTTTCGTGTTCTATGATCCATGACACCATTAGGTTCGATTGGGATAGTAGTTCATGATTCAATTACATGTTTGTGATTATTTGGATGAAGATCGAAATTGCAAATAATTAATTTTCGAAATTATTTATTTATCTTGTTATATCTATTTTGTTATGAAGTTTCTATTTGATAAAGATAGATAACAAATTAGAATATGAGATAAATATCAAGAATCTTGTTATTGGTGATATACTAGGATTCAAATATCTTAAATCCAAAATAAATAATTAATTTTCAAGATTATTTATTTATCTTGTTATATCTATTTTGTTATGAAGTTTCTATTTGATAAAGATAGATAACAAATTAGATTAGGAGATATATGCAAAATCGGTTTCATTATCCCTATTGGATAGGAGATAAATATGGAAAAGTTTGTTATTGGTGATATGCTAGGATTCAAATATCTAAAGTCCTACTTGGATTAGGATAAGATGATTAGTTAGATGTGGGCCCGAGTTAATTAAAAACGTTTTAATTGACTTAATTTTGGATAAATTAAGGGGTAAATTTAGTATAGTAAAATCAGCGAAAAATATGATTTTCTATAGCAAATTTCAATTTTCGGAATTGAGATTCGTCTTCTAAAAAAGCAGAGTATTGCGCCCCTGTACCCCCTTCGTCCGTTGACCGATCAATGGAACCACCATGTACTGACCGTCAATGGGACCGGACCGTCTAACTAATCCTAGTGCACGGAAATTCTTCTATTAGTGAATAACATAAAAATTTCCTAAATTGTTTAGTGGTTCTACAAATCAATAAAATATATGATATTTCATTGTTTATTTAAAAATCATTAAAACTGAATAAAATCCCTATATTAAATCTTAAGTCTTGTGCCATCCAATTTTAAACACTTATCAAGGCCTCGATCGCACTAATATAGTTTCAGCCATAGTTGGGTGTATTGTGTTATCTTGGTGAGATAAGTTGGGTAAGAGTTACCTAAATGTTTAAATTGGTCCGACTTAATAAAGCTATCAAAATAGTTTTGGACTTTAGGCATATGATAAGATAAAAACATGCTAAGACATAAGATGTTCTGTATCTCATAAAAGTATCTAAAATTACATAAGATGTAATTGGTAACTGTTACCTACCTAAATAATCTAGTTCTGTGTTTCATGTCATAGCTGTCATAGAATTAGGTGAAATATGGATTTAGTCCCCTAAATAAACAATATGTTTTAGGAGGGTTATTAATTTAGTGGGAGTCTATTCCTCTATACTAAAACAAACTCTGCATAATCTTTATTGTAGATCAATGGCCTCTTCAAGTAACAATAATCCCCAGTCACTGCGATCTATCTTTGAGAAGGATAAGCTATATGGGACTAACTTTCTTGATTGGTTCAGAAACTTGAGAATCGTTCTCAAGCATGAACGTAAGTTGTATGTTCTGGATGCTCCGATCCCTGAGGACCTACCAGCCAATGCTACGAAAGCTGTGAAGGATGCGCATAATAAGCATGTCAATGATTCTACTGATGTTGCATGCATTATGTTGGCAACTATGGTTCTTGAACTTCAGAAAGACATGGAACTAATGGAAGCCTACGACATGGCTATAATGCTGAAGGAAATGTTCCAACAGCAAGCTAGGCAAGAAATGTTCGAGACATCAAGAACTGCGCATTCTTGTAAGATGACTCAGGGTGCGTCAGTTAGTCCTTATGTTCTGAAGATGAAGGGCTATATTGACCAACTTGATAGACTTGGATTTCCCATAAGCCAAGAGTTGGCTACGGATTTGATCCTAAATTCATTACCGGAGAGTTACTCACAATTTGTAATGAACTACAATATGAATAATATGGAGAAATCAATTTCAGAGTTGCATTTGATGCTCAAAACTGCTGAACAAAATATCAAGAAACCCTCTAGTAATGTGTTGATGGTCCAAAAGGGAAAGGGAATGAAGAAGAAAGCAAAAGGCAAAGGCAAGGCTAAAGTTGCCAAGGCTGCTGCTGCACCTGTCGCTAAGCCTATGGAACAAGTCAAGCCCTAGCCTATTCCTGCTTCAAAGCACCAAAAGGAAAAGGAAGGAAATTGTCATTTCTGCCATGCACCTGGACATTGGTTCAGAAATTGCAAACTTTATCTAGAAGATCTAAAGAAGAAAAAGGGTAGTGCGACTACCACCTCAGGTATTTATGTTATTGAAATTAATTTATCCACTAGTGATTCCTGGGTATTGGATACCGGATATGGATCTCACATTTGTATAAATATGCAGGAACTCACCAGAAGTAAGAAGCTGAAAAAAGGAGAAGTCATCCTCCGCGTAGGGAATGGAGCAAGAGTTGCTGCCCTGGCTGTTGGATCATATGACTTAGTCTTACCTAGTGGAGTTATCTTAACTTTAAATACTTGTTATTTTATGCCTGCCTTGAACAGAAACATCATTTATGTTTCATGCTTGGATATGGATGGTTTTGATTTTATTATTGCGAATAATAGATGTTCCATTTCTCCTAAAGGAATATTTTATACAAATGCTGATTTGTGTGATGGTCTTTATATTCTAAGCATGAAAAAGTCCACTGATACTCCAGTCTTTAACATAAATACAAAGAGATTTAAGTCAAATGATTTGAATCAAACCTATCTTTGGCATTGTCGTCTCGGGCACATAAATGAGAAACGCATAAAGAAGCTCTATAAAGATGGACTTCTAGATTCATTTGATTTAGAAACATATGAAACGTGCGTATCTTGTTTACGAGGCAAGATGACTAAAAGTCCCTTTACTTGGACACAAGAAAGGGCAAGTGATTTATTGGGTTTAATACATACCGATGTATGCGGTCCTATAAACACAATGGCTAGAGGAGGTTATCGATACTTCATTACATTTATCGATGATTTCAGCGGATATGGTTATGTATATCTTATGAAACATAAAGTTTGAATCATTTGAGATGTTTCGAACGTTTCAAAATGAAGTGCGAATCGAACTTAGTAAAACTATCAAAACACTTCGATCGATCGAGGTGGTGAGTATTTAAGCCAAGAATTTGATGATCATCTTAGAAATTATGGGATTGTCTCCCAATTAACTCCACCAGCAACTCCACAATGGAATGGAGTTTCTGAAAGGAGAAATCGAACCTTATTAGATATGGTTCGATCTATGATGAGTCATGCGGATCTTCCATTATCCTTTTGGGGTTATGCATTACAAACTACAGCTTTCACTCTAAATCGAGTTCCTTCTAAAGCGGTTGATAAAACACCATATGAGACATGGTACGGGAAGAGACCTAGTTTGTCTTTTCTTAAGATTTAGGGTTGTGAGGCTTATGTAAAGCGACAAGTTTCAGAAAAACTAGCACCTAAATCTAACAAGTGTCTATTTGTGGGGTATCCTAAGGAAACAAAAGGATATTACTTTTATAATCTCACTGAGAACAAAGTGTTTGTTGCTCGGTATAGTGCCTTTATGGAAAAACAGTTTATTTCAAAAGACACTAGTGGAAGAAAAATAAATCTTGAAGAAGTTCAAGAATCACAGATAAACACTGAACCACTACTAGAAGTTCAACAACGTTCTGAACCAGTTGAACCTCCGCAAGTGATACAAGGCCCATGTAAATCTGGTAGGGTAAGACATGAGCCATAGAGATTCGGATTTCTCATTACTGATAGTCGTGATGTGTTGCTTATGGATCAAAATGAGCCCACCACTTATCAGGAGGCTATGTCTGGACCAGACTCAGATAAATGGCTAAGTGCCATGAACTCTGAGATGCAATCCATGTATGATAACCAAGTTTAGAACTTAGTTGATTTACCTGAAGGTGGTAAGACCATTGGATGTAAATGGGTTTTTAAGAAGAAAACTGACATGGATGGCAAAGTACATACTTTCAAAACAAGACTTGTAGCAAAAGGTTTTAGGCAGACTCAAGGTGTTGATTATGATGAAACTTTTTCGCCAGTAGCCATGCTTAAATCCATAAGAATTTTAATTGCCATTGCTGCATATTATGACTATGAGATATGGCAAATAGATGTAAAAACAATATTTCTTAATGGAAAGTTGCTTGAGGACGTGTATATGACACAACCTGAAGGTTTTGTACATCCTAAGAATTCTAGGAAGGTATGCAAACTTCAAAGATCCATTTATGGATTAAAACAAGCTTCTCGGAGTTGGAATCTTCGTTTTGATGAAGCAATCAAGGATTTTGGTTTTATTAAGAACGAAGATGAGCCTTGTGTATACAAGAAGGTCAGTGGGAGTGTAGTTATTTTTCTGGTACTGTATGTTGATGATATATTACTCATTGGAAATGACATCCCAACATTGCAGAATGTCAAGTCTTGGTTAGGGAAGTGTTTCTCAATGAAAGACTTAGGAGATGCAGCCTATATCCTAGAGTTAAGGATCTATAGGGATAGATCTAAGAGGCTAATCGGTCTAAGTCAGAGTGCTTACATAGACAAGGTGCTGAATAGGTTCAGTTTGCAAGACTCTAAAAGAGGATTGTTGCCAATGTCTCATGGCATAAGTCTTAGCAAGACTCAATGTCCTAAGACAAATGATAAGCGAGATCGTATGAATAAGATTTCATATGCATCTGCTATTGGATCTATCATGTACGCCATGCTATGCACTCGGCCTGATGTATCATTTGCTTTGAGCACTACAAGCTGATATCAGTCAGATCCAGGTGAGAGTCACTGGATAGCAGTAAAGAACATCCTTAAGTACTTAAGAAGGACTAAGGAAATGTTCTTGGTCTATGGAGGTTTTGAAAATGATCTAGTTGTAAATGGTTACACAGATGCAAGTTTTCAAACTGATATAGATGATTTTAGATCGCAGTCTGGATATGTATTTACTTTGAATGGGGGTGCAGTAAGCGAGAAAAGTTCAAAGCAAGAGATTGTGGCAGATTCTACAACAGAAGCTGAGTATATTGTAGCGTCCGATGCAGCGAAAGGAGGTAGTTTGGATCAAAAAGTTCATTTCTGAACTAGGTGTAGTTCCAAGTATTGCTAACCCTGTTTGTTTGTATTGTGACAATAACGGGGCAATAGCACAGGCCAAGGAACCTAGATCACACCACAAATCCAAACATATACTCATGCGTTTTCATCTCATCAGAGAAATCATTGAGAGGGGAGACATGAAGATTTGCAGAGTACCTACTGAAGACAACATTGCGGATCCATTGACAAAGGCTCTTCCACAAGCGAAACATGATGGTCATGTTGGATCATTAGGCATTAGATGCATGAATGATTGGCCCTAGAGCAAATGGGAGATGTTGGGAAATGTGCCCTAGGTCAATCCATTAATAGTCTTTATGAATACATTTTATTTAATAAAATAGAGGATTTCATTTGCTGTTTATTATAATTGATTTGCATGTTTACATTATAATAAGATCCATGGGTACTTACAGAAATATCCTAAATGTCCCTAGTCGATTATTATACTGAGAACTGTAATGAAATAAGACTAGTGTGAGTCTTAATTGATGATCATACGATGATCATACGTATAGGAATACGAATCAAGATCATGAGTACTTGTTAGGAAACAAAGTACTGGACCGACCCGCTATGAGAACATCACATGGATTAAGTCATAGTTGTTTCTCATGATAGGTATATTTTTCAAGATTTCGACTTGAGATTACCAGAGACTTCAACATTAGGAATACAGTGATTTGACGCAATCAAACGTTGTCTTTAACCGGACGATTATAAAGATTGTGATTGGTTACTGTGTGAATAATGTGGTGAAGTTGTGTAATCGAGATAGAATTTGTCCCTCTCATATAAATAGAGATATCCAGTGGATCCCTCGATGTGTTAGACTGTTAAAAGGCCTAGTCTAAGTGAATTGATATTGATCACTGTCACTTAGATGTTTTCAGTCTACCTAGAAATCGATACTAGTACGATTGAACATGTTGGATGACAATTTCATGTCTTATGTTTGATCAAAAGGATATCGTGTGACAAAAGGATGTTATATACACTATTGATTAGGTTGTATCGATTTGATATTCGTACAACTTGGGTAGTCATAATGTCTTGCTAGAGGCCACTTATGACTTGTATACCAAAATATGTTTTGGTATACTGCCAACGTTGTATGAGCCTATTGGGTCGCACACTGAGAATGGTTTTGCGAGATTTTAGGATAGAAAAATGAATTTTATATTATAAAATTCATGATAGAAACGTCCTTGCAGTGTATTATACTTATACTTCTTTAAGTAAGGGTATATGTGTAATTTACTTAACCGTCTATATACAAGAGTTGTATAAATAGACGCTTTGAATTAGAATACAAGTATGAAAGATTTAAAAAGGGCTGTGACGCGCGCCGAACACGTCAATAAAATATTTCCTTAAACCAACTATTTGCAGATAGTGGCAAAGGGTCGATCCCACAGAGATTGGTAGTCTTTCTAAGGTTCTAAAAGAAAGGAAAAAATGGGGGTTTAGAGAAAATAATTAAATTAATTAATCTAATTACTAATAAATTAAATAACTAAAATAAATATCTAAGTTTATGAACAATTAATTTAAATACCTAGGTCTATGGTTCCACAAGACAAGATCAAGATTCAATGGCACATCATGGTCGTCAATCTTTCCGAAAACAATTATTAATTCAAGTTCCCCTAGATTAGCTATGGAAAATCGACATCCGCCAGAAATTCCTAATTCCCCTAATTTCGATAGCTAGGACATCCGCCACTAACTACTTCCCTAATTAATGTATAACCCTAGACATCCGCCATAAGATTTAACACATTAACCGCAGTAATAAAGTTCTATGGGAATACTAATCCTAGATAACCGGATCACGTCCGCTCCCGATTTAACCTAGATTCAATTGTTGCACACTCAAGAACCGAAAGGTTTTGACGGCAATCGGGTGAATGTTTGTTACTTATATTGTCTCAAAAGTACAATTACGGATACTAATGAGTCAATTAACAATAGATTTTCCACCTAAAAGCATGCACTGGCCACATACATACCCTAAGTTTAAACCATATTCATTAAAATCAACAACAATGAAATAGAAGAAATTAAATTAAATAAATAATAAATTAAAAGATCTCACAAGTTATGCCATGAATCCATAATCCTGAATTGCTTCACCATCGACCTAGGCAATGGCTTGATTAGCCAAACATGGCTACTCACAAAATAATGCAGAGAGAGAGCGTTGAGAGATGAGAGAGAGTGGAGAGAGAGAGTTCGTAATCAATAATAGATATTCTATTTATACCTAAAGTCCTAATATCTAAAACTACTAAGAATTGGTGTATGGAAGAGAGAGAAAACTATTTTTGGGTGTATTTTCGGTCTTGACACGTGGCAGAACCGGATTGGGTGAATTCTGTGCGTCGCTGACGTGTCAGAAGGTGATTGGCGCTGAGGTGCTGTATCGGCTGACGTGGCGTGACGCGATTGGCTGAGAAGAGAGGCGTGACGTGTTGAGGGGTGTAGAGCATGACACATGGCGGGATCCCATTCGCTGGAGCTGGAATCTGTGCCTTGCTGGACCAGTCGCGGAGCGACACGTGGCGTGCAGAGTGGCGGGTGAATTCGCGCGAGTATCACCGAAGTTCTGGGAGACAGTGTGGATGCGCATATCGAGGCAGATTGACGAGCTGGAGAGAGGAGATGGTTGTGCTTGTCCACGTGGCGGTAGCTGATTGGTGATGACGGTGCTGGACTGACGACGTGGCGGACACCAAGCTGCTGTGTGACGCGGCTTGACGAATGGGGAGGCGACACGTGGCTCTCTGGACGAATGACACGTTGACACGTGGCACTGCTGTGTACA
The DNA here is from genome assembly GCA_039657345.1 of Stephania japonica. NCBI lineage: Eukaryota > Viridiplantae > Streptophyta > Magnoliopsida > Ranunculales > Menispermaceae > Stephania > Stephania japonica. Next base: position 45,180,972 of record CM077559.1, read on the forward strand.
TTTATCCCACTGTCGGCGTATATTTCGAAACTAACTCTCCCGGTATCCAATTAATGCAAGTAAATACTCTATTTTGAGTATTTTTTCGCCACGAATCCAACCGTGCACTCCGTTTCACCTAAAAACCAAAAGTAAATTTAATTAGATATATATTTTATAAACTTCCACACTAAATTATACTAAAATAGACAATAAAATCCTATAAATACCTACTTATCAGGCTGAAACTCTATTTTTGTTTTAAGAAATGACTTAGAGTTTTTTCGTATGCTCTGGATTATTTTGGAGAGAAACAAAAAGGTTTAATATTCTCTCGAAGCTAGCACTTCAAATCTCGGCCGCCGTTCGTATGTGGACTACTAATAGAGGGCGTTCATTGTTGGCAGCGCCTTATAGATCGATTAACCTTCAGAAAGATACATTGCGAGTGAGGTATGATTAAGTTTTCATAGTATAAACGTGTTTTAATGGAATCAGATTCGGATCCTGTTGGGGTTTTTCTCAAAATAGTTTTGAAATCTCCGTTGTGCATGAACCCCAAAACCCAACAAGTGTTTCATTGAACTCTCGAAGCACATTGATAAAACTTCTCCTCTTCAGGTAATGTGAGTTTAGTAGAGATGATAAACGGTAGAGTATCATTATCACCTAGAAACACATATTTGAGGTGATTAGGTAGTGGTTTGAACTTTAGTATGGGTGTTTGCTCTAAGGATGGTAGAAGTTTAGAGTTTGAAGCAGGTTGCTTTAAGAATGCTAGGGTGGAAGGGAGGTACATAGTAGAGTCTAACTCTGTGATAAGATCTCTGATCTCATAATCAAGGGAGAATGCACACTTTCTCAGAAAAGTGGTGTCAATGTGATTTTCTAACACCACTTTCAACTCATTTTCTTTCAATCAAGGGAGAATGCACACTTTCTCAGAACAAGCACTATAGATGATGATGTGTCGCTAAGATGACGTATTACATCATAGATATTAAATTTGATGACCTCGCCATCAAACTCCATGGTCAAGGAACCACTATGAACATCAATCTTTGCTTTAGCAGGTTTTAGAAAAGGCCTGCCAAGTAAGACCGAAGAGAAATGGGGACAAGACTGATTCTTCATATCAACAATGTAGAAATCAGCAGGGAACATAAGCTCACTAACCTTAACCAGAATATTTCCAAGACTCCTACTAGGCGAACAGTAGACCTGTCTGCCAAGTGTATGACAATTCATGTCTCCTGCAAAGGACTTGCTTTCAATATCTCATATATGGAAAGAGGCATGACATTGATGGAACCGCACATTGCTCGTTGGATGTCGACTTCTCCAATAGTGTTAGGTATAGTAAACATGGCTGAATCCTCATACTATATGGGCAACTTCTTCTGTAGGATAGTAGAGACATTCTCTCATATAGTAATCTTTTTGTCACCTTTAAGTCGACCATTACTGGTGCAAAGGTCCTTAAGAAGCTTAACATATCAAGGCATGTATGCTAAGGCATCTAAAAGTGGGACATTAATTTCCATTTTTCTTAAGATTTTCAGGATTTCCTTCTCTTCACTTGTCTTTTTTATTTCGTAAGAAACATTGAGGAAATGACGGCAAGATCTTAATAAAAGGTTGTGCTTGTTTTTCCAAAGTGTATGTCTTTGGGGAAGACGAATGAATTTGGGGCTCTTGTTCAATCTCCTTGCACTTTTTTGGATCCTCACTAGGCAATGGTTGCTTGTGAGGTTGATTAAGCTCTTTTCCATTCCTTAGGGTAATTGCATTTGCAGATGCAATTGACCCGTTAGGATTGGGATATGGTTGAGAAGGCATTCTGCCTTTTTCATCCATATGGCATAGCTGAATAGCAACTTGGCTCATTTAAACTTCTAAATTGCGCACAGTAGCATTATTATCAGCTTTGTAATATGTCACATCTTTATAAAGGATTGTCACATCTCTAGAGTGGGTATCAACCTTGGTGATGAGTGTCCTCATCATCTCTTTTAAAGATCCAAGGTTCTGAGCCAGATGGGACTATGAAGGAGGTGCCATATGGGCATACTGGAGGAAGTTTTGGTTCCTAGGCCAATAATTGAAATTTGTTTGGTTTTTGGCGGCTTGATTGTATGAATTACCAAATTGATTTCTAGAAGGTTCCTAAAATCCACCACCCAAAGCATTAGTTTGTCCATCCTCGAACAAGGTGGGACAAGATTCAGTGGAATGATCAGTGGCAGAACAAAATCCACAAGACTTGACTTGACCTTTCCTGGAAGTCAAAAATCGCTCCATAAGGTCAGTGAGTTCGTCAAGCTTTTTATCAGTGTTGCTTAACCACTTCCAGTGAAAATGTGACGTAAGGGCTCCTCCTCTTTTTTGTCAATGTATTGACAAGATTGACTAGCCAACGATTCATACAACTCATAAAACTTAAACATCTCTTGAGTTGTTTTCTTCTTGTATGCACATCCACAAGCATTGCAAATCATGCATTTCTACATAGATGTAAGACCCACATAGAAGAATCGGACAAGATAGGTATTACTTTGACGATGTTGGGGACATTTTGCAAGTAATTGATACTATAGATTACTTGCAAAATAGTCACTGAAAGTTTCTCCCTTCTTCATCTATATACTAAAGATTTCTCCAATAAGCTGAAATGATAGAGATTCAAGAAAGAATTCCCTTAAGAATGTGGAAAGTTTTTGATAAAAGTTAACAATTTTACTTCATCTTCATTGGCTCTGGATGATTGATCCTGGGGGGGAGATAGAAGAGCTACTATTATGCTCTGTCTTTAAGACAGAATGGAAAAACCAACAATTTTACTTCATCTTCATTGGCTCTGGATGGTATCATTGTCCCGCACTTAGAGTGAAAGTTTTTGATAAAAGTCAATGGATCCTTTTTGTCCAAGCCATGGAAGGAGGGTAAGAGGTTGATAAAGCCAGACTTCAGTTCAAATTCTCCCATATGTGCAGGATATGCAATGCAGTGTCGCTGATGTGCTAAGAGAATTTGCATCTCATCATTCTCCATCTCTATGGTGACATGACGCTCAGATTGTGCCGGTGCAAATGCAGGGTTAACCACATTAGGTGCCTGTGTTCGAAATTGGGGAATTATTGGTCCCCGTAGAGCCATTGGAGGAGCTAAGTGTTCCTTATTATCCTGGTGTTCCCCATGATTTTGGTTGTCCCCTTCCTCTCGGGGAGGATTGTTGTTGTTATTCTCCATTGTTGGAGAACGTTCGCCACTACGTAGGAGTTTGGAAGCTTATTTCCTCTCTCGAGCTTCTTTGGCGTCCTTACGGCAAGTCTTCTCGATCTCTGGATCGTAAGGTATTAAGGATCTGATGGACTTCGATTGAAGAAGACTTTTGTGCATAAAAGAAAATAAAAATAAAAGAAAAAACCTAAGTTAAGAAAGACTTGTTCCCCGAAAAAGGCGCTACTTCCCTAACCAAACACACAACCCTAAACATGCAAATTGGGTTTAATGCATTGATTGCATTAATACAATTTGTGAAGGCACTAATAATAGACAATCGGATCATTGGTGCTCCCGATTTAGCCTAGATCCATAAAACACTTGACCGGTCCCCGAAAGGGACTAACCAATCAGTATGGTCAATTGTCATTTAGATGACTCTATCGCGTAAGGACGGACGCTTCGACTGGATAACTAAGGGTAGTCAACCTAATATGCATGCAAGGACCCTTCACACACAAGCAAATCTAACCTTAGATGAAGTTTAATGTCAAAGAAAATAAGTCATAACAGAAAAATCAATGAAAAACAGTTTAAATAAATCTCATGATGAATTCCAAAGTTGAAGACTCTGTTTGATCACCTTCTGCTTAGATTAAGATTATTAGCCAGACATTGTCAAGCAAAAGCAATTTTTTCCTATGACTTATGGTGTAAACAAGAGATAGAAAATTTTAAACCAACCTAACTACTATTTATATGGAAACCCTAAAGTGAGTTTCCCAAAATAAGTCCAAAAAAATAAGAAAAAACTAAATTTCTCGTGCGGCACCGCGGATGGCACCGCCTTTATGTGTACAAGGCGCAGCCTGCGGAGCAAAGTTAGAGTGCTCATTGCCTCCCTTCTGATGTGGCTCCCACTTTGGTTGCTTGCTTGGCGGCAGCTCCCACCGCACCAGTCTGCTAGTCCATCTTCTAACGTGATTTCAAGGCACTTAAAGTTTGAATTTGGTGATGCTTGTGCATGAAAACGCCCGGATTTGAGTCTACTTTCCAATGGAAGAAACAAAAAATCATTTGGGTTTGAAATGAAGAAGTTATGGCCTTTATACTAAAGGTAGGTCGATGTAGCACTTGATCGAACTTTCACCAACTTGTTGTCGCTCAATCCCAACTTCACATTTTCTTCTTCAAGTCCTGATTTTGCCTCTTATTCACGTTCTAAGTCCAAAATACCTGAAATCCACAAAAATGAGAGTTTGTCACCATAAATGAGAGAATTAGAGTCCAATAATGCATAAAATATTAAACTAAATCATGTATAATTATAGACTTAACACACATCACTAGTTATGGATGATAAAGATCTCCCATATGATGACTGTCTTCGCGATGGAGATCCACTTGCCGAAGACGACCCAACAGTTCATGTAGGCGCATCAATACGTCCCAACCGACCCCTTACTCTTGGAGAAGATACTGTAAATGTGCAGAACATTCTTGCGCAGCAACCATTGTGCATCACTTACCTAAATGACAGGGAAGCTTTCAAGTTAAAATCAGGCTTTATTCACTTATTGCCGACCTTTTATGGCAAGGTCAGTGAAGATCTCATCTAATTCATTAAGGAGTTTCAAATGAAATGTAACTCGATAAAACCTAAAAATGCTAACGAAGAAACGGTTAAGCTCAAAGCTTTTTCGTTCTATTTGAAGGATAAAGCCAAGTATTGGCTTTACAACCTTCCCGTGGGATAAATTCTCAACTGTAGTGATATACTCAAATACATAAATATATCATTCTGGATATCCTCCAATTGTTGGAGGTCTAACTTTCTCTCTTTGTTGGCCGCATAGAGTTCCATGTTGAGTTGTTTGACAACCCATAAAGATTTATATGTCGTTCGATAAGCCTATACAGCGTCCTCAAGGCGCACAATCCAATCTTTTCTTCAAGGATTAACAGTCTTTTCCAAAATAGACTTAATCTCTCTATTAGACACTTCAGCTTGACCACTCGTCTGAGGATGGTAAGCCGTGGAAGTATGGTGTGTGACATTGTATTTACACAAGAGATTTTCAACCATATTATCGTAGAAATAAGTGTTTCTATCACTAATCAATGCACAAGGAGCTCTTAAGGTAGAAAAAAAATTGTGATTTTAGAAAATTGGATGCCACTGCCAAATCGTTGGTATGGGCAACTTTTCCTTCCACCCATTTGGATGCTTAATCCACCGCCAATAAGATAAAGAGATAACATAATGAAGGACAAAACAGCCTTAGTAAGCATAGGCTCAATAGAATGTTAAAATAGATTGTCTTTGTATGAGAGACAATCTCCACAAGTATGAGCCATCCCATACATAGTATTAAGAGTCACTCCAAATCTTATACTTTTGAGCTCGAGTGAGGTGAGAACTCTCGTGTAACGAGATAGTTCACTAAATCTACAAACCATGATAAGTTATCAATGACAGACCAGACGTTCATCTGAAAAGTCATCTCTGAAAGGAGTTCTTGACTTCGTTTTTACATTACCACCATGAGTTTTGGCACAGAAGTTTTCCAATCGATTTGCCAAAAAAGGTTTATTATAAGAAAACAAACATCTCATACAAAAAAAAAAACAGAAAAAAACATAGACATGAGATGATAAAGATGAAGCAAAGCTGTACAAAAAGAGGTCCATAACATAGGATTATAGCTGCACAGGAGGCCACCAAGAACAGTACCAGAATCTCCAAAATTAGTTAGTTGGTGGGTTTCCCTCCTCGGTCCAAAACACGAGGGACTAAAGCCAGTGGCACCTAAGTTATATACAAAACGTACAGCTTTCTAGCCAAATAACCGTTAAGAGCACAAAGGACGCGCAAAATTAAGTTTCACCTAGACATGCAAGACTTGCTCTCTCAGCAAAAGAACATCGAACTGCTCACACTATCTTTCAGCGTCGGCAGCTCAGGCACTGGGACGGCTCCAACATTAGACATCCCACCATGACTTGAAGAAGTTTCCGATGCGTCTTCAAACTTCACAAAATGTCCCATTTGAGATGCAGCCAAGTGAGCATATCGAATAGGTGCAACTGCAGAACAAAAGGAAGAAACAGAGCGAATCATGACAATATAAAGGAAATCAAACAAGAACTATTAAAGAAACTTCGAGGTTGGTCGTGCATTTTCTCTTCTGAGTCTCCCTGTTTTTAACTGCAATAATCGATCCTAAAGATACTGATAGTTCCACTGATGCAGCGGGAGAGTAAAACTGTCTTCAACTTCATGATTGAAGGACAGAGATCAATGATATTTACAACATAATCAGGTGTTGAGGTACTCAAAAATAAATCTCACAAATAGAAAAATCGCTTGATAGGTTATCGAAGGATAATGAAAACTATTTATAACCGTATGACTTCGAATTGGCTACTTATTAAAGAATGAAATTCAGAAGAGAGCTACAGCCACAATATTGATTTTAGAATTCCATCACCTTTAAACACAATAAAACTGAAAAAATTGCTTGTGGGTGGCATCCAAATTGAAAATAATGAAAAATTTGCATAAACTTTTAGAAAACTGATTTCAAAAAGTTATATACTTAGAGAGAACCAAGTACTGATGAATTTATTACTCGAAATCAATATTCCATTCGACACAATCAAAATAGTAGTTGTTTTTAATTTTTTTTTGAGGAAGTAGTTCTCTTTTCCTATATAGAAAAAAAAAAAGAATTTTAATCTTAATCACAAAAGTATAATTAACAAACAACAAACAAGATATGAATTACTTACCAACTGAAATGGCAGTAGTGCTCCGCTGGTACCTGTAAATTTAAATAAATATTGGAATCGTTCATGATATACGCTACTTGAAAGAACATGTTGCAGATGGCATTTTCTTAGGTCAGATATACATACACATAGGATAGTGAGTGCACGAGTTCCTGAAGATCATCAGCTGAAAAGCCAATCTCATCATAAAGAACATGGTAATGAGTAGGCCTAGTCGTTCCCTGTCAAAAAAGCAGATCCATGTGGAAAACCAATTACATCACTTCTGCTGCAGAAAGGCAGTCAAATTTATATGACAGTTTATCACTTTTTGACACAAATAATTCAACTGCATATAACCTTTTCGAGGTCAAGCAACTCAAGCCATATATGTAGAATTTGATCAGCGACCATCCAAAAGTAAGAAATTAATCCTCTAAAACCACCACTTACTGGTTTTAAAAGCATGTAAAATATTTTTTCAAGGACAGGTCTGGCACATGATCTTAAACCACTAAAAGGTAACTAGGCTGGCCCAACTTTGATATAGTCAATACTCTCAAATGAACAGTAACAAATCAACTTGGAGATTCAATGGAAAAGTTAAGAATGAATTTTAAACAAAAAACAAGTCGAGAATGGATATCCTGAGTAGCCAACCCAAAAGTCCAAAAGCTGCAAGGTAATACTAACAGTTACAAGGATAACAAGTTTACACATTATTACTTCTTTCTCAGCTCCCAAGACATTGCTTCAATATATTAAAGCTTTGAATATGTTTGGAATGATCAATAGTGAAAGACCTTATGATTGCCTTCCAGAAATTAATAACTTATATAGGGAGCTTATGTATTTTGGACTACACCGAGCTCTTGGAGTCTTTGATATACTTAAAGAAGAGGAAACTTACAAATAAGCTTTTGATAGGTTGACCAAAAAAAATCTCAGTAAAAATAAAATTAAGAATCATATCTATAAATCCTCATGAAACAAGAGGATATTAGGAGTATTAATGTTAAATTGTAAAATAATAATACTCTAGTACTCTTCACCAAAAAATAAAAAATAAATAAAAATCCTCTCAAGTCTCAAGTACTTGGAGAAGTCATTGATCAAAGCCAAGGCTTTGACACAATAAAAAAGAAGATGAACAAAATTGGATCCAGATAATGCTTAGACCAGATCTATTGATTCAAGAAATGTAACAGCACCCAAGTTATAGATTAAAAAAAAATAGAGAGAACATATAATCACTCGACCACTTCTCTCTAGCTGTAACAAACACGATCTGAATAGACTAAGAAGAACAAAACTAAGAACAGATTTTAGCCTTACGAAAGGACGTCTCTCCTGCACAAAGCTCTCAACATCCATCCATCCCCCTCATTATAACAGTTTACAGTTGAGAAACAAACATTTTACCAATCATACTTGGTTCACTTGAAACATAACAAATTAAAATTTTAAAACTCAACTGCAAAGGCCAAATCAACAAGTCAAGTATGTGGCAATTCAACTAGGAGGGAGATGAGTTTAAACTAGTTATAACAAACTGCTTGAAACATGAACAGATCACAATTTTTTGTGTTTATTCAGAATCATTTACTTTATTTCCTATTAAAATATAAATATTGAGTTTAATATAGTTACATAAAAGCATACAAAGGGTATGTAGAAAATAACTAGGATAGCTCTAAGTAGTCTCAATATTTTTTAAAACAAGTTTAATAACTCACTATCATCCCGGCATGAGAACAAATGTAGAAATCATTATTTCGTGGATGACAAACTTTGGTATCAATAACAGTACCTGCAAGCATGAAAAGAATTGAGTTTGAAGCTAAATTTTGCCAACATTCTTTCTGCTGAAGAATTTGTAAAAAGCTAACCAGGTGGGACATTATTGGGAGATCCGGACATGAAGAACTTCGTATGATGATTCTTTTGTGCAATAATCACAGTAAACTTGGGTGACCATTTCTCATCAAGGAACTTGCAGGCCTGTAACAGTTATTCCTCAAAACAACAATCAAATAATCGAGATATAAGAAAAAAAAGAGTGGAACTAAATATTGGTTTCACGAAGCAAACCTCAATAATTTGATTAAGCTCAATGTTCAAGACTTGATTGAATTGTGACTCACTTACACCATCCCTGAGTAAAAGCCGTTGGTGATTAAAAGTGTTGCACAACAATACGTCATAATGCAAAGATTAATAAAGTAGCTAAAATCTGAAAGAAATATAAAACATGCCTGAAAATGATTATATGCTCAGGCTTCCTCTTCCCTGAACTTGCATAGAAATCCAACAAAAGCTCTCTGATATAAACAAAGTCACACTTACCCACATTAGATAAACTTAAAAAACGAACAATGTTGGCAGTATGATTTAACTCAAAAAAAAAAAAAAAAAAAAAAAAAAAAAAAAAAAAAAAAAAAAAAAAAAAAGAAAAAATTGGCATGAGTTTGCAGACTCTATGAAGGGTGTGCAATGTAGAAATTAAGTACTTTTATCAATTAGTGCAGTGTGGAACAATGAAAACTAACAAGTTAAAGAGGCTCCACTGTAGCAAAGAAAAACTTGTACCTAACTAAGCCTTCATCCTTATCTTCAACTGGCTTAAATAAAGAGGCTATCATTTCAGACCTTGCTGGTTGTGTCTTCACTGAAGCTCTATAACTAGAAATCAATGGCCATTGCCTGGAGCTGACTACCTAATGATTAGCAAACAAAAGTAGCAGCATGGCACATGTAAGCAGGCGATTTTCATTCCATAAAAAGTTAGACTCATGTTGTGAAAGAAGATATAATAAATCAAAAATATAAACCTAAAAATAATACAGCATTAAAAAAAACAAATTTAACCAAATAAGAATACTACCGCTGCAATGGAGGGCGTATCAGAATGGCCAGGAGAACCATGTGAAACATCCATACCAAGAATGATTGTGGGGATCTTGGAAACAAGAGGAATCGAAGGAACATGCTCAACGGACAACAAAGAATTCAAGCCACCCAACTGACAAAGATTTGAAGACAGAAGAATTACATCAAAAACACGGTAATCTTAAGCATTTAATCACAACCAAAAGGTTTGTAAAGAACCTCACTTTTGCATTGATCTTCAACAGAACATTTGCATAGTATGCCATATTGGGTTTCCTATTTGGTCCAATACATTGAGACGGAATACCAACCTCAGTAAGGGCTTTCTTCTTCCATGGGCCTTGATTGTCAACAAACCATAACCATACTCATTACTCAAGTCATAGCACAAATAACAAAACAATAAAAAATAAAAAAAACTGCACATTAAATGAGCCCAAGTCCTAACCATATATGGTACAGGTTTTTCTCTCTGGCATTAGACAGAGAAGAAACTGAGGTGGCTCGCTAATTTTGCCCATCATTTGCTCAAACATCTGCTCCACTCTAACAGAAGGTGGTGCTCGTCTGAACTGAGGATTTTCATGAAACACGTCTAGTGGTTGATTCATAAACTGCAATGTTAATTAAAATTTAGGAGTGAATAGAAGAAAATTGACAAGAGAAGAACAAATGTGGTACACAGCAGATAACTCACAATTCCCAGCTGCTCTCCACACTTAACAAGGTCTCGGACAAGGCTATTTATATCCCAAGGGGTAGAGAAATTTGCTATGGCCCAACACTCTATCTTTGTAGGTCGCACAAATTTCTGAACAAGTAAACACTTCTTTTTTAGCGTAAAAGACCATATAAAGACAATGTAAAAATTTTAAATGAGGGTAAAGTTATAAACATCACCTTAAACCTAAAGTCCCACCTCCCATTTTGAGGTTTCAAGTCTTCTCCATTTCCAAGTTTCAACTTCATAGTAGCAAAATTACGACACATACAAAGAAAAAGTGTACAATCAAGGGCATAGCAAAAAACTTACATTTTTTAAAATATAGGTTATATTCAAAAAGAAAAGAGTATCAAGATGCAGTAGAATAGGAGCATCGTGCGTGGAAATAACAGCAACAACAATAAATACACAGACTACTTACCATTGGAGTCGATAAAACTCGAGCATCTATTTGAGTGAAGTTAGAGTTAATTGAAACACCGCATGCCTTTAGCATTGGATCACGATCGTACATGCTTGTTTTCAAAACCTGCATGAATGATTGATTAAAATGATATAAACCAAGGAGAAGTAATGAACATACCTTTTAAAGAACCAAAGCTTGTAATATATTAAAAACCTACATATTTTGTTTTGAAGTAAATTAAAAACCTACATCTGATAAAACTGACATTCTCTCTTGAGGCTTCTGCCTTGATTTTTCAACGAGAGAAGACCTTTGGAAAGTGGATAAAGCCTTAGTGTAGCGTTGTAGAGAAATGAGCGAACAAAGCTGGAAAATGAAATAAAAACATCATTGTATGCAGCGTCTGATACACAAAAAGCTTTAAGATTAATTTATAAGAAAACCAACAGCATTTACCTCAACTGGGATGTAAGTAGGCCGCTTAGCTTTTCCAACATTGATGCAGGGCAGTTCAGCAGAATACCGTAACTCTGTTCCTTTACGATTAACAAAATAATCGTAAACTGTAATCTCTTCAACATCTGTATCACCTCTCTGCTTTAATGTAAATCTACAAAAAAAAGCAAGAAATTAGAAAAAATATATGTAATATGCAAACAGCTGGGCAACACATGCACACCAAGGAAAAAACTACAAAATGATAAAGTAGTGAAAAGCTTACAACTGCTGGTTGCAGGGTAGTTCGCTTAATCCTGTGATTTTATACTCCGCATTAGAAGGAATTGCTTTGATCCGGAGATTTTTAAGGGTCCTTTTTGCCTTTGACAAATGCAAGCAAGAACCTTACTCAGAAATGAGAGTTTCCAATAACCAAAAATCAGAATCTGAAAAGGGAAACTACCTTCGCCCAGTCAATAGAATATGGGTCCTTCACATTTTGATTAGCAACAAGAAATTCCAACAAAGGTCCAGGCTGGACTATCATAGTAGTGGACACATCTGCAAGTAAACATACAAAAAAGATCAAGAACCAGACACCACTTTCCAAGCCTGTATGGCATCAAAAGTTTTTCAGTACTCACCAATATTGAGAGATAAACCACCTTGAGTAGTTCGGAAACTACTATGGAAACCTTTGCACCCCAAAACACCACCTCCAAGGTCAGTAAAGTTCCGAGGGTTGTTGTGGAAAAAGGATTGTCGAACAAGAAGGCAACCCCTGAACAAGTAGCGATTTAGTAAATCAAATCACATGAGTGTAGTAAAAGAAGACAGCAACATTAAAATACAACTCACTTTTCTGCCGCATGCTGTCTCAAGACAATATCTAATACTCTCAAAGCTTCTTGAGAGTCCTCCGATTCACGACCTCGGAGGGCATTGGCAATGGCATTCATTGGAATTTTAGCTGCAAAGCTAATCTCTACTTTGAAGGATTTAGACCGATATGGACGCCTCAATCTCTTGCGGTCAATCTCATTTGGGCTATTATTGCCATCAGGACTGCCATTACCAGCAGCCCTACACACAAATAACTCCGCAAATTAAATTCTAGTAACATATAAGCACTTCAAGATTCTTCAACACTTAAAGAGTAGAACATCATGAAAACATAAACATAGAAAATAAAAAGTTTACCTATTTGAGGATGCTTCCTCCAACACAACCATGAATTCGTGCTTGTTTTGAGGCAAGGCCCCAACAGTGAACAGGCTCTTCTCCCCATCATAAGCAAAGTGCTTACCATCAAGTTCACTACTGTACGTATCATGCACTCTATCTAAGACCCTTCTTCCGATACCCTTGCTGTCGACAGGACGGCCATCCTCATAAAACAGTGCTACCTGTTCCAAATAAATGTGAAACAGAATAGCATGCATGATCAGCAACAACCAACTTCAACGATACCACAAATGCATGAAAAAACTTTAAAGAAAGCCACACACATACACTGTAATGGAAAAAGTAACCATCAGTATTCGCGACTTTCACTGCAAAATGATTAGTAAGCAACTGTATGGGTTGGCCTCTTCGTGCAAGGCCTTTCCTTGCCATCAATTCCCGTTTCGGCTTAGCAACCTGGCTTTCAACATCCGGGACTTGTCCCTTATCTGCATGCAACGGAACAACATTGGGAGGAATAGGCGGTGGCGGGGGCAACGCCTCCGCACCATTAACTCCAGGAGAATCCATCTACCAGAACAACAAGCTGCAAGCACACAAACAACAGCAACAACAACAACAACCACCATAAGAACACAAACCCAAAAACCATAAACCCTAAACCCATATATGTAAAAAGGGTAATACCTTGTACAGACACTAGATGGAATTCACACAAAACTAGTAGCTTTACAAGAATTAAAATATATAAAAATAAAATAAAATAAATAAATAAATAAAAACCAGATCAGCACAGAGAAATGCAGTTCACATCACATTTCATTGTTACTAGGTAGAACATGCATATCCACACAGCAACTAAGCATGCAAGAGAAGAGCAGAACAAGAAATTCTAAACCAAACAAAATACACAACATGAACTCAGTAGATCAAGTGAAAAAACACCAAGAAATGCACATGAACCAAAACCAGCATGAAAATCTGGGCAGAAAAAACAAATCAAAACCCAGAAACCAAAAACCCCACAAATTAGAATCTGTACTAGAAGATTCAATCAGGTCAACAAACATCAAAACCAGCACAAAAATCACAAAACAAAACCTAACAAAGACGAACTTCACCAAAATCACTTGCATTAGCCCAAAAACCACTCAGAACCCAAAATCAAACCACAGATTGCTCCCAGACAGCGATTTGGACTCATTGACGCACAGAAATCGGTCAAACTGAGCAAAAACAGAGCGAAATCAACAACTAGGACATGGAATTCCAGTGAGAATAGAAGAGGATTACGTCGAATGTGGAGAGGAATTGGGGCTTTGAAGGTCTGTTGAAGAGTGAGCGAACACAAAAAAACCCTAGAAGAGAAACCTCTCAACAAATGTTGAGACTTGAGAGTAGAGAGGGATATAAAATTAGAAATGAAGCGGTACGGCGAGAGAGCGACGGACAGTGCGCCATTTTCATGTCATTTCTCACACCACCTGACGGACGCTCTTTTAATACTTTTGTACACGCACCTGTGTTTGCTAACGTTGGGTTTTGTTACCACAAATCTCTAGGCGAGTCTAGCGGATGCGAAAAAGAGAGTGTTGTTTTCGGGTGTCCTTTGTGGTTACAGAGGAAGGGTTTTTTCTTGGTTCAATTTACATGTACATATATTAATAAATTATTATATGATATATGAGATATGATATGAAGTAACGCCAATGGAAGGGCTGCCGTCAAGTACTCAATTGAGCGTGAAGTGAACTGACGTTACAAGTTTATGAAGTGGGCCATCCAACGTAAAAGAAAAAAAAGTGCGACTTCTTTTACCAGCTCGTGGGCGGGAGCAACCCTAACCTTATGGAGCCACACCAAATTGATGAAGTCTAAAGCAAGTCTATGTACAACAAGGGATCCGTGTAGGCTGATGCTATCAATTTCAAACCTGCGTCACTCGACCTTGGTTACGTGAGCAACTCCAATGGTACTCTATTTTGGAGCTTAAACTTTAAAATAGAGTTGAAACAACTCTAATCGTACTCTATTTTCTCTCTATTATAGAGTTCACCCAACTCTACAATAAAGTTCCTTTCTTTTTTATTTTTTTTCTTTTCAAATTTATTAATAATTGTTTCTTTTTTAAAAAAATATGAATGTATTTTTTTCTTATTTTTTATTGATTAAACAATTTATTAAAATTAATACAAAAAAATAACAAAAAAAAAAAGAAATAGAGTTTTGGAGTAGAAATAGGGTTTGTGGTTGGAGAAGAAATAGAGTTTGATGTGACAAAACTGTAAAATAAAGGGGAAAATAGAGTATTTGTGGCTAGAGATGATCTAAGACTAATGAACGACGCTAAACACTATAAAATCGACCAAATCCACATGTTTTCAAGGTCAAAACTGATTGAAATGGGGTCGGCAAACTTGTTGAATGTGGTTTAGAGGTGAAGAAATGCGAGAGAGAGAGAGAGAGAGGCTTTTAGAATTGGGAAACGTGAGAGTCAGTGAGGAAGATGTGGTATGTGTTGTTGAGGGAAGGGTATACCTATTCATGAGCTCAGGTACCCACCCGACCCGCCCAAGCTCACCATGTTTGGGATGGGCTTAAGTTTGTATTTGCAAGCTCAAGTTTGCCCGACCCGCCCATCAAATATTTAAAATACTTTTTTATTTAGTAGAAATGTTAAAAAAATGTCGAAAGTGAGGTTTAAAACTTATACATCAAGTTAATTAATACAACTTATGCAATGTGAGAATGGGTGAGGAATACGAGGTTTGTGTTCTTGAGGGGAGGCCCGGGAGGGTATTCTAGGGTTTTTTGAAAAAAATGTGAGGTTGCTTTAGCAATTGAAATTCAAATTTGGATAGGCAACAGCTACCCCAGTTATTACTAAAAGGACCCCATTACTACACCATACCCTAATTTTGATTTTTTTTACTAAACGGACCCCCTTTTTTATTTTATTCCAAGATTACTTATACCTTCAACCCAACAAAACACTCACACCATTCCATTAGAACCCCAAAATCGAATCCATCAGTACTCATTTTTTACGCTAGTTGGGTTATTCTGAGCACTGCGTTGAGGTCGAGGGTGCACGAGGAAGGCTCATATCAATCGAACTTCACCAGATCTGGGCTTGGAAGAGTTCGACGAGCAAAGGGAACCACTGCCAGAGTCGTTACATTTTCCAGTCGATTCGGTAAGTTTCTTGCATTAAAACGTTAGGGGTTTTGATCGCAATGAGATTTCGTGTCTTTTGTTTGTATTTTTTTATTGCTTTTGGCCTGTGTGATTTGAGTTTGGATTTTCTAGGTTTTAAGTTGTGTGTCGAGATAAACACCCCCACAGGGCCGAGATATTGCAATGCACTACGACCCTGTGCAACTGAGTTGGGGTGTTTAATTTCAAATTTGTTTGACTGAGTGTTGTTCTTTACTTTCGATATTGTTTGCCCGAGATGAAAATAAGGTTTCGGTCATTTATAACCGCAACCTCTATAGAGCTTTTGATTCCAGTTGACTGACACCTATGATAATGATATCGGTCGTGTAGATCTGAAGGTCATGAGTTTTATGTTTTTGCTTTTGATCTTAGGCCTGGTTATGGTGTTGTTGTAGTGAGACTATATTGAGCACGTTTTCTTTCGTCTTTAAGTATGGGGAAAACAGTTGAGATTATGCATGTCAGCTTTTTGGGGCTATGCAACTTAAGCTCTCATTTTTTGGGCCTATTCTCAATCGAAATTGAGGTTATGCATGCTGGCTTCATTTCTTTTCCGCATACATTATATCTTCTTTGCAGGTTATGGCTAGCAAGGACAAGAAATGGTACGTTGTATTTAGCGAGCAAGAAACAGGTGTGGTCAAGAGATGGGAGGAATGTTGTTGGTTCTTATTAGTGTAACTCATTAAGTGTCTGTAAGTGTGTATGTAATGTGTGTGTAATAGTGTATGTTGTATGTGTATAATGTGTGTATAAAATGGATGGTTAAGATGATATCTCGAATAGGTGATGTAACGAGAAATCAGATGTTTATCATGTAACATTACACTTACTATATATAATAATAGCACTCACTCCTCTCATAAGAGAGAAAGAGTGAGACCTTTTATCTCGTCTTGTTCTTCAAACTGTGATTGATCTTCACTGGAGATCAAACATGGTATTAGAGTTGTCTTGGCTCGCGCTGATGAAGATCTGATCCTATGAAGTTGTGTGTAGTGTGTTGTGAAAGTTTCTCTTGACTTTGAGTTGATGATCTATGCGTCAGGGTTTCGATTCTTGTTCTCCAAGAGTTAGAAACGACGAACAACAATAACAGATCATGGTTTCTCATCGTTTGATCTAGCGTTTTTCATAGCAGATCATGACAAAAAAAAGTTGGTGACTAACGATCTGATGAACATCAACAACAGATTGAGGTTTCTCATCGTCTGATCTAGCATTTCTCATAGCAGATCGTGATGAAGAAAAGTTAGTGATTCATGATTTGCGATCAGTTGTTCAGATTTGGTGTGCATGTCATCAGATCTAAACAAAAAGAGAGTTTAATTTGTGAGATTTGTGATGTTGCACATCACATCTGCTTAGATCCAGTTCAGTTCTTGATAGATCTGTGAAGTCACCAGTCCGATATGAGGATATGGAGAGCGGTTCGTCATTGCATGAAACAGAGGTGTCCTCAGCTGAGTTCAATGGTCATCAAGGGAACACGATGACCCTAACACTCCTTTCAATAACTTTTTAAACCAACTTGTTACTGTTAAGTTGAATGAAACAAATTTTCTTCTCTGGAAAGCTACTATTATACCATTGATTGAAGGTCATGACCTATATGGTTATTTGTTTGGATCATCACCATGTCCAACAAAGTCCTTGGATGATGAATCTGTGAATCTGGCTTATAAATCCTGGCTTGGCAGATATAGGATGTTATTTAGATGGCTCATGACTGCCCTTACAATAGATATTGGTACATCAAAGATTCCTCTTCACACAACTCATGAATTATGGACAACAATTGAGGCTCACTGTGGTACGAATAATAGATCCCAAATTCAGGTGTTGAAGAAACAGATCCAAGGAACAAAGAAAGGAAATATGCAGATGAATGCTTACTTACTAAAGATGAAAAGCTTAGTAGATAGCCTTGCAATTGCAGGAGCACCGATTGGCATTGAGGATTTGATGTCAAACTGTTTGTGTGGTTTGGATGTTGAGTACCTGCCGATGACAGTTGTTCTACAACGTTGTTCAGATCTTACTTGGCAGGATTTTTCGGCATCACTGATGAGTTTTGAAACTACATTAGATCAGCTGAATGTTAGTCAGGATGTGAATTCCTTGAGTTTATGAGATTCAACTCCAACAACCCATTCTACTGAAACTAAAAATAGTGGAGGTCGAGTTGGTGGGAACAATACTGGTGGATTTTCTCAGAATCAATCATCTAGCAATGGTCAATCTACTAATAGAGGATCAAACAATGGTACTGGGTCTTGAGGTCGTGGTGGTCGAAATAGAGGAAGAGGTGGCTTCCAGTTTAACAATGTCAACAAATCAACTTGTCAAATTTGTTGCAAGTTTGGTCATTCTGCAGCTATTTGCTATTTTCGTTCAGATATGAAGTACATAGGTTCCACATAACAATAGTTTCCCTCTGAACAACAGATGCGTTTCAATCCAACACCTCCACAGGCTCAGACCTCTTTCTATGGCACTCAAGAATTTGTCCTAGATACATCATGGTACATGGGCAGTGGTGTGTCCTCTCACATCACAGCTGATCCATCACAACTAAATAACTGCATGCCTTATAGAGGTAATAAATCTCTAATGGTCGGTAATGGTAAATACCTTCCAATTACAAGTATTGGCTATGCATTACTTCCATCATTTAAATCTAGACTATCATTTCATAATACATTATGTGTTCCTAGTATTAAGAAAAATTTGTTAAGTGTATCTCAGTTGACTAGGGACAACAATGTTGTGATTGAATTTTGTCCTGATGTTTGTCTTGTAAAGGATATCAAAACCAGTGAAGTCTTACTTCATGGATGTATACACAACGGATTATATCGGTTTTTTGGACCAAGGATCTTTTCTATTGATACACATACTACTTTTTTGGCTTCCAATAAAGATTTGTCGAACCTGTGGCATTCCAGTACCTGATTTTTGTTCATAATGTCCTATGGGCAAAATACATGCATTACCATATTCTACTTCCAATCATATTGCTTCTCATGTTTTGGATTTAATACGCACTGACTTATGGGGTCCTGCTTCAGCTACCTCTCCTGAAGGATTTAACTATTATATTCACTTCATTGATAATTGTACTCGTTTTACTTCGGTTTATCCTTTGAAACTTAAATAAGATGCTATTCATTTTTTTTCTCATTTTAAAAAGTTAGTAGAAAATCAGTTTGGGACTACCATTAAACGTGTACAATCTGATTAGGGTGGAGAGTTTAGACCTTTTAAACATTTACTTAACTCATTTGGTATTATTTTTCAACATTCTTGCCCACATACATATGAACAAAATGGGAGAGCTGAACGTAAACAGACATATCATTGAGATAAGTCTCATTTTATTAACTCAAGGGCACCTTCCCTTCAAATTTTGGTGGGATGCATGTGAGACTGTTACTTTTTTGATTAATCGTCTTCCCACAACCGTTTTAAAAGGTTTTTCCTCTTATAAGAAATTATTTTCTATAAAACCAGATTATAATTTTCTTAAAGTTTTTGGGTGTGCGTGTTTTCCATATTTGCAACCCTATAATACTAATAAATATCAATTTCATTCTGAAAAATGTTTTTTTAGGATACAGCTCTCGTCATAAGGGATATAGATGTTTACATCCATTAGGTAGAGTGTATATATCACGAAATGTGTTGTTTAATGAACATGAATTTCCTTATTCATCTTTGTTGTCTAATAAGGCTTCTACATCTTCTGTTGTGTCTGATTGGCCTTTTTGGGTTTCTTTATCTCTTCCTGCTCATTGTTCTTCGTCTTCTACTTGTTAGTCGACTAGTTCCCTTTTACCTAGTTTGTTTACTTCTTCTGATTTATCCTTCCCTTGTGTTACCTAGTCCAATTGAGACACCCACTGAACTAGCTTCTGGTCCACCTGTGACTTTTTCTAATACTAGTGAATACAATAATATACATCCCATGATAACTAGGGCTAAAAATGGAATCACTAAGAAAAAGGTATTTGTAGCAAAGATAATAGTCCCAGGATGATATTCCTACTTCAGCTGAAATAGCTCTCAAACATCCTAAGTCGAAAGAGGCTATGGATAAGGAATATCAGGCTTTGATTAATACTGGAACTTGGTCTTTGGTACATTCATCTTGAAAAAGAATTCTGATGGTTCCATTAATCGATACAAGGCTAGATTAGTGGCCAAGGGTTTTACACAAATCCCAGATGCCGATTTTGGGGAAACATAGTCTTGTTGTTAAAGTATCAACTATCAGAGTCATCTTGTCACTTGCAGTACAGTTTGGGTGGTCTCTAAGGCAACTGGACATAAATAATGCATTCTTAAATTGCTCATTGTGTGAGGAGGTGTTTACTAATCAACATGCTGGCTATGTTAATCTAATGTATCCTTCTCATGTCAATAAATTGCATAAAGCTCTATATGGACTGAGACGGGCACCTAGAGCGTTGTTTGACAAACTAAGGACTACACTTCTCTCTTGGGGCTTCTATAATTCTAAAGCTGATAATTCATTGTTTGTTTTGTCGTTCTAGTGCATCTATTTTGTACATTCTAGTGTATGTTGATGACATTATTGTTATTGGGTCTCATGATTCTGTTATTCAGTCTTTCATTTCTAAATTACATAATACTTTTGCTTTGAAAGACATTGGTGAACTTAATTATTTTCTTGGCATGGAAGCTCAAAGAGAGAAGAGCACCCTATATCTCACACAATCAGCGTATGTTAAACAATTATTACAAAGAGGTGGAATGTTCAATTCCAAAGCAATTGACACTCCATTCTCAGTTGGCAATCCCCTATATGCAAATGGTAGACCTATATTCCATGACATCACTCTGTATAGAAGTTTATTGGGGGGCCTACAGTACTTGGTCAATACTTGACTGGACATTGCTTTTATTGTCAATAGGTTAAGTCAGTTTCATCAGTCTCTTACTAATAATCATTGGCAAGCTCTTAAGCGAGTTCTTCGATATCTTAAGGGCACTATAGATATGGGTTTATGTTTTAGACAGGATTCTCAATTATTTGCTACAGGCTTTTCTAATTCTTATTGGGCTGCATGTCCTGATGATAGACGATCAGTTGCAAGTTATGTTGTTTTTCTTGGTCCTAATCTTGTTTCCCGGCAGTCAAATAAACAAGTTGTGGTTTTCAGGTCTAGTACTGAGTCCGAATACAGAGATCTTGCTCAAGTCACTACTGAATTGGCCTGGGTGCAGTCGCTTCTTGGTGAATTGCAAGTTCATTTACCTGTTCCTCCTACCATCTGGTGCGATAACATGAGTGCAATAGCCTTGGCTAAGAATCCTGTGTATCATGCTCATACCAAACATATTGAACTTGATGCTCATTATGTCTGTGATAAAGTTCTTCCAGGAAAACTTTCTATTCTTCATGTTCCTACTGCTGATCAGATTGCAGATGTGTTCACTAAGGCTTTCACGATGTCTCGATTTGGTTTTCTCAGAGACAAACTTGGGGTTGTTTGGTTATCCCTGCGTTTGAGGGGGGATATTAGTGTAACTCATTAAGTGTCTGTAAGTGTGTATGTAATGTGTTTGTAATAGTGTATGTTGTACGTGTACAATGTGTGTATAAAATGGATGGTTAAGATGATATCTCAAATAGATGATGTAACGAGAGATCAGATAATCATCATGTAACATTACACTTACTATATATAATAATTGCACTCACTCCTCTCATAAAAGAGAAAGAGTGTGACCTTTCATTTCGTCTTGTTCTTCAAATTGTGATCGATCTTCACTGGAGATCAAACAGTCCGTAGATAGGTATAAAGGTTGTAGTTATCGATCTTGTGCAATGAAAGAAGAGGCATTTGTAGCCTTCGAGTGATCACAAGCAACAAGGTCAAAATTGAGAGGCGATGCCTCTACCTCCTGAATGGATGATGTCACTACGCAGCTACAGCTACCGCCAAACTGTTGGGCCGAGTACAAAGGCATTCCCCCACCTCCGCTGCCTCCTGTCCAATGGATCCATGATGCCTTACAAGTTAGGAGGTGCTGCAGTCGGTGTGGAAGTGATGAATGTATCTCATTGTGTAGGAATGTTGTCGAGGAATGTCATGATGTAGTTTATGTTTGCATTTTTTTCTTTTAGAAATTTATGCTTAATGCATTGGTTTGACATAAGGAGTAGACTCTGGTTCGTATGTTTGCATGTTACACATTAGTTAAGTGTATGTGCTTATGGCTGTGAGCCATGTGCACTTATGAATGATGCATTGTGATGTTAATTATCACTATTTCATTCACTTGTTAATGCGTTGGTTTAGGGTTCATACAATGTTTCATTCTCTTGTTAGTTGAGTCGTGTGCATTTATGACTGTAAATTTGACATTTGTGATGTTAAATTCGAATGTTATGTATGGATCGATCAGTTTAAATATATTGGTGAAGTCCGGGAAGGGTTCATTCAATGATGTACACTCCGTGGCGTTCGTACGGACCTACAAAGATGGAAAGAACCACTAATTAAACACACAACAACGACAAGAACGTCAAATTTCATCATGAATAAACTGTGCGGAGTACCTTTACCAATACCTATAATATCATTTTGGTGTAGCCTAACCGAGACCTATAATGTACATTCCGGTCACATGGAGTCGAAAGGTATAGATAAATAATGGATCACGATATCCGAAAGCTAGAGTATGATATAAGTTTCATTTGGCCGAGCACAGTTGTGTACTTACGGCATAGGAGATCTGAGACACATATTCAACGTCTCGACCCTACAAGTCCAACATACACGGGTAAAAGAACACATTTTAAATCCACTCCTAAATCAATAAAAAACTTAAGAAATTACCTCATTCTGGTCCGCTTCACTTCGTTTTGGCGATTCCTTCGAGTTTTCCATTTTCGAAGTCTCGATTTGTCCCAAAATTCAAAGTCCTAGAAAAATTGAAAATGGAAAAAAACATCAACACTCAAACAAACACTAAACAACCCAACATAACCCATTGAGTAACAATAAATGAGAAGAAAATGAACTTACTTGGTCGATTTCGTGAGGATTCACCCTTGTTTGGTCGAAAAAAAGATCGAAGGGGGTTAAGGTCAGAAAGGGAGGAGCGACTCTTGGGTTTCAATTTCAAAACTGGGATATGATTGCAACAAATACCCTTTATACATCAGGGGCAATAAGGTCATTTTGCTTAAGGGTTAAGAAAAAATAAAAAAATTCGAAAACTATGGTCCTTTTAGCAAAAAATGGGGTCCTTTTAGCCTCTGCCTTTGGATATGATAGTAAATGAGCTACATTCAACAAAAGTAGGGCCCATTTAGGCGTACTGAATTTAAATTGAGGGTTATCCTTTCTCCTTTCCTGTTTTCCCATTTTGTCATTTAACATCTCTACTGCTATATAAAGGTTTTCTTAGTCAATCAGACGATGTATAATGAATGGACTATATATATATATATATATCTAACTATCTATCCATATCTATACTTGTAATGACCCAATTTTAATTAAGCTATTATTCTAACGTGTTTGCAGACGCGGATGCCAGTTCAACACCCCGTGGACCCCGAAGTTAGGCCAGGAGTAGGTAAATATACCGATTTGTGTGTTATTCTGCATTTTTGTGATGCTTTATGTACACTTATGTTAGATTGTATCGCAATGTGTGTATTTACATTGTTATTCATGTGTGAACTGGTATGACGGGTATTCACCTCGATTAGCATGTAGACACGGGTACCGGGTAGGCGAATGACAGTACACTAGGTTGGGGAATTAATATACACATGAAAATGAATTAAATGTGTGACGACCCCGAATCTACCTGTGACGACTCCAGTTTCACAATCCTAAACTGGGCCCCGCCCAGCCTAAACTTACGTGAACCCCCGAGCCAATCTCGCTGGGTCACACAAGCCTAGTCAGCCTTCCTTTATCATTTACCATTTTTAAGTCATGTACAAGTTAAAAACATTGATTAGTGAGTTAACATTAATAAAGTGGAAACAATCAATCCTCAAACTAATCGAAGCAATCACAACCATTCAAAAATAAGACATCCTAAGGTGTAGAAACCCTGCATATGTATATCATCATCAATGATTAGTCAAAGGAGAACAACATACATACATATGCCCAAAATCTCTCAAAAACCCAAGTCCCAAATGTTTCAAAACAATATATACAATAATACAAAAAGTCCCCGAAATCAGTCAAGTGGAAAAAGGTGCTTTGGTATCCTCATATCAAATCTCCATGCTCTGGAGCCTTTCCCTTGCTGATCTGTGGATCTGCACTCCGTCAAACATAAGAATAATGAGCCCAGAAAAGTAACGCCAAGTAGGACATAATTACAACATTTTGAAATAAATAAATAACCAGTCCATATTCATGCAAATAGAAAGAAATGACAGGGAATGCATGAATAAAATAAGACTGTAAGTAAATTAACTGAACAATCGAAAATGATGGTCCCGGAAACAACAAAGAGGCGCAAGTAGTCCCGACCAAATGATCGTTGAGTCGAGGTATAAACCTACAAGACTCGACATTTAGGACGCGATACACTCACGCCGTCCTAACATCCACTAGAATGAGATTCCCTAGTACTCCAGGTAAGAACACTCATCCCGTATAAAACCAGAACTAGTATCGTGCATCCCCAACTGTTGACCTCTAGCATGTTACCTCAGAAAACCCGAAAATTCTGCAAGGATCACATTAACCCACTTGCCTTCGAATAACTAAAAGGAATGGAATTTCCAAAATGGGAATCGAGCAATAACAATAATAATTCAAAGCTCAAGAAATAACTATAAAATTCCTCACTGGTTTACTTACCTGTATCAACTAATATGCACTCAAACGGATACTGACACACCTATTATGAATCCCCGTATGGCCCATTGATGACTATAAGTCTTGATAATCATTTAATTGCAATTTTCCATTAATTACCCTAAAATTATCCAATTTCCATAATTTTATTCGTTCACACAACTGGGTCGATTACTCAGGTATTGGGTCGTATTTGGATCCATTTGGATACTCGAGAGACCTCTAAAATTTTTTGAAATTTTTGCAAAAATCACCTTGTGAAAAGTGCCACACGTGGTGGCGTCGTGGGGTTCAACCCTGGACAGTGCCCTCGCGGTGTGGGTGTTGGGGCTCTGCCACAGACGCTATGGAGTGGTGTTATGAACATATGTGCTCACGACGTCTTATCCAGACGCCCTCAGTCGAGGGTTTTTGACACCCCCGGCTCGCGTCGTCATGGTTCGAGCCTATCCCAACCTCGTCGGGACTTCCGTTACAACACCAAAACACCCTCGGCTTGTGTCAAAACCTCACCAAACCATCGAATTTCGAAAATCTTCCCAAAAATCCAGAAAAATCTCCAAAATTTCAAAAACTTTCCAATCACCAAAACCATTTTACAAAGCATCAATAAACCATTCCATTCATCCCAAATTCATCAAAAGAACCCATAAAAACTGAATTTCTCAATTCGTTGCCCAAATTCATCGCGGCAAAAACACCCAAAACTGGCGTCAAAATGTAGATATGCATGTGAGGAATCGGATTCTCACCTTGAAATTTGAGTTTGACCGATCCCTTGGCGTCAAATCGCTACGAACATCCCCAGAATCCTCCATGTTTTGTTGTGTTTGATCGTTGTGAGAGATTGGAAAAATGAGATAGGAGAGAGAAAAGTTGGCGAGGATGCTTTATATACATCCCTCTTATCCACCCACATAAATGAATCTTGAGGCACATCCTTAGGCCTCCCTTAAATCCATCTACCTAACTTGACATTCCTAGGTGACTTCACTATGTGACACTCTCTTAACTTAGCCATTTCTCGCACAATACTCGCGTTTTCGGACCCGTTCCGTGCCATAACTTGCTCGTCGAGTAATCCTGGACGTACCAACGTATCGAACGCGATGTTCAACTTTAATTATTATTTATTTTGTATTTTGTCAATGTTTTTAATTCATTAAGTCCCCCGAACTGCTAATTGCCCAACTACCGTTCGCCCGAAATCCGTTATTCACGTTCCCATCGAGACGAACCCGTTTCCCAACACCAACGTTCACACTCAAATGTCCTCACATGTTTGGGACATTGGAATTTATATTCGGGTGATAAAATATAATACAAACACCAAACAAAAATAACATACCTCGGCATTGACGACTGAGAATTGAACAACTATATAACAGTGAATGGGCCCACGTCCGACCTAAATTGACACGTGGCACGAGTTAGATTTTAGGTTCGTTACACTACCGAGGCCCGTCACCGGTGCCACACGGGCCCACAACCAACCATGTCACTGCCCAAAATCTCAAATTATAAACATTATTGCTATTTATATTCAATTATAGGTCTCCAATCATCAGTTATATTAACAAGCATCAACTGAAGCCTTTCAAACATGATAAATAAAAATAAAACGTTCATGTCATGTTGATGAAACATTTACTTAATGTGAAAAACCCGTAATCATCATATAAAGGGAAAGAAACCTCAAAATGTATCAAAATATCAAAATACAGGTCATAAGTTATCTCTCACAATTTCAAACCCAAGATAAAAACAATAAATACATATATAACAAAACCTATAAGTCCGGTTGTAGTCTCAGAAATCAAAGGTAGTCAACAAGCTTGCTCTTGTCGCGACTTGTACCAGGATCTGCATTTAAGCTATCACAAAAAGGCAGATGACGAGTCCAGAATGAGTATTCCCAAGGAAATTCAGTGAGTAATTACGGAAATTAAATGCAGGAATTTAATAAGCTATTAAATAAACATGAGGTAAAATAAACAGACAATTATGCTCATCGCATGAATAAATAATAAAAAAGTTCAAAGTGTGTGTCTAAGCCTAAGTCAGACTGGCACCATACTTCGAACCAGCTAGTAACACTCTAGTATGGCCAGCCTTCGAGTTCTCTCGATGAGCCGTGGGTCGGCGTAGACCCAAGGCTCATCGACACGTGCCCCATCATGATACTTGGGGGTCGAACTATCCAGTGAAACCCTTGGCAACACGTATTATGGACTTATAGACGTACACACAAGGAATAACACGACGAGGGCGCACTCTACAAACCATTTATATAGCCACAACCGGAAATGAATAATTGAACAATTGAATAGAATTCAAATATAAAAACATATAAACTACATAAGAAATTTCAATTGGGATACTACTCAACTCAAACCGCACTTTGTGTTCCAAGAACAATCCCTAGTACGACTTCACTGACCTCCCGGCTTTGGTACTAATGCCCCAAGTCACCCAATATCAATTATTAGTGTATTAGATTGTATTCATGTCGTTTAGATAGGCATTAAGCTTAATTTCCTCAAAACAGTCCCAATTAGTCCTGGCAGCAGGGGTGCAGCGTGCTCCTGTTCTTCAAGAGTGCCCTGTCCAGAACGTGGAGTGTGCTCCTCTGAGACTGGAGCGCGCTCCCGTACTGTAATTGTAGAATTCTAGAAGTGGGAATTCTGCTCTTCCAAGGCCTTCACCTATGCCGTCGACCTATCTTCTCCTCGTGGGGGAACCAACAACACTTCCACAAATGTTAGAGGCTCAATCAAACATCGGATAATTCAAATTAAAATCCATAATTAAACCAACTTTTCCAACACCAACACTTAATTATTTGAAATCCAACTTGAAAATAAATAACAACTACCTAAACATGCTCCATATATCCTTAAACCGACCAAAACCCAGTAACACAACCCCATTCCTAGATAATACACCAACATCAACAAAAATATTGCCTACATGTAGAGAAAGTTGAGGTGATTAAAGATCTAACCTTCATTTGTTGATTCAACACTCCCAAGCTCTTCGAATGATCAAAACAAAATCACCAAACCCTCATTCACAAGCTCAATTTTCGGATTTAAGGTTTGAGGAGAGAGAAAAGGTGGTGGTTTAGTCAAATTTTGACTATTGATACTCCTAAAATGATCTCCTATCAGTTACTCATCTCAATTATCATCTAAGGACCAATAATTGGGCCATATCCTCCCAAAATGGCACCATTTTATGACACCAATGAATGACTCGCCCTTTGCATGCCACACATAAAGTCGCATTCCGACGTTCTGACGCCCGGTTTTGCACCACTACTGTGCCAACAACCCTCAAATCAACATTACATATTAAATACTTATCTCACTTTATTCATTTTTATGTGTGCATTAACTCCCCAACCTAATGTTATGTTATTAGCCTACCTGATACCCGCGTCGACAAGCATATCGAGGTGAATACTCTTCACACTGTCTCACATGGTCAACAACAATAAAAATATACACATTGCAATACAATCTAACATATTTGAGTTCAAACATTGCAATAAATACAAAACAACACACAAACTAATCTATTTACCTACTTCGGGTGCGCCTTGGCTTGACTGCGGGGTCCATGGGGTGCTAAGCTATTGTCCACATCTGTAAACATTATAATAATGACTTAATTAAAACTGGGCCAATACAAAATGCATTATTTGACTACTCCAGATCCACAATCTAAAACTGGACCCCGCCCGACCTAGACTTACGTGGACCCCCGAACCAATCTCGCTGAGTCACGCAAGCCTAGTCATCATTCCTTACCATTACCATTAATTAAGCAATTTAAGTGAGTTTTCATATTAATAAGTTATCAAAGTATAGCGGAAGCAATTTAATACTTGACTAACAAAATAATATTTAAGACATTAGTCAAGACAACCTAGAGTGTAGAAATCCCGCATATGCATACCATCATCAAGTACACAAGTCATAAGAAAGAAGCATCATAGTATACATGACTAAGATCTCTCATAAACCCATATCCCACTGTTTAAATTAAAACAAATACGTACATAATACAAAATCAACCTACATTAGTCAAGGGGGAGAACTGCTCTGGTATCCTTAAAAAATGTCACCTAGCCATGGAGCCTTCCCCTTATTAGACTGTGGATCTGCACTTAGTCAAACATAAAAATGACGAGCCAAGGTAAGTAACACCAAACATGACATATATCTTTAGCATTTCAAAACAATAAATCAGTCTATATTCATGTCGATAGAAAAGAAAGGTACATGGAATGCATGAATAAATAAAGATTGTAAATAACTGTGAATCAATTGAAGATGAGTGTCCAACAAAAACAAACGAAAGACGCAAGTAGTCCCGACCAAACGGTAATTGAGTCGAGGAAAAAACCTGTAAGACTCGGAGTTTCCCAAATTCCATAACCCTAAATTTGGGCTCCGCCAGGCCTAGACTTACGTAAATCCCGAGTCAACACTCGCGCAATCTTCGTAACCCTAGTCAGCATTCCTTACCTTTTCCATTTATTTAGTTATTTCAGCTGAGTTATTATATATTAGTGAGTTATTCAAATTACCGAAGTATAGCAGAAGCAAATTAAACTCTAACTAATATAAATACTCATAAGAAACTAGTCAAGACAACCTAGAGTGTGGAAACCCAGCATATGTATACTAACATCAAGTCAAAGGAGATACAACATAGTATACATATCCGACCTTTCTCACAAATCCATATCCCCATCTTATCAAAACAAATACATATAATATATAGGACCTACAAAATAGGGGAGCTTTGATCACCTAATAACCCTTCACTTCAATTGTCTAGTTATTGCCTTTCTCTGTCCTGCGATATGATGAGTCTGCACCACCACCATAAAAAGAACGGTGAGTACAGAAGTAGAATAGTAGTAACCAAATGGAGTCTTAACATAATTTCAATGTCAAATAAACAACTAATCGAGTATCATGCGTAAATATCATAAAAATGATAAAAAATAGCGTGATAATGAATTACTGAGATATCAATGATGAATGAGTGTCTAGAAAATCAAAGGATAGGTGCAAGTAGTCCCGACTTAATGAAACAGTCATTTGAGTCGAGGATAAACAGCTATCAAACTTTTGCGGGGCCAAGGTAATTCACCATCCCAACTCGGAGTTTTAGGACGTGGCCAACTTACATCATTCTAAAATCCACGCAAATAAGAATTCTCGAACAATCTAGTGAAGTAATTCCTACTTTATATATAGGAACCAAAAGATCAGCTCGTGAATATCAAGTTCCAAAAATAGTAACGTGCATCCCAAGTTTCTGGCGCTAGCCCAGGTAATCCGTCCTCTTAAGGATCATGATGACTCACTTGCCCTTGGATCACTCAATCAAAATAGAGTTCCGAACCAGGATATAGCAAAACAATAACAATTCCAAAAGCTCAACAAGGATAATAGCCAAATAAAAGCACAAATGAAATAATATTAAAGCTTCAATTGGTTTTACTCTTTGTACTCCCAGTACAACACCAACCCTCGTGTTCGTAGCTCTCGAACGTTCCCAAATTGCCCCGTACACTTACCACCAGTCACCTAGACACTTGGTAATCATTTCAATACATTTTGGTTGCGTTAGAGTTATATTCCATTTCATTATAATTTCCCCCATTTTCCATAATTTTATCCATTTTCCTTGTATTTTAGTCAATTCCCCAGGTATTGGGTCATACTCAAACCCGTATGGCTACCCGAGAGAAATCTTGAAGTTTTCATTAATTTCCATAATTTTAAAACTGTGAACAATGTCACGCCGTGACCAAAACACCCGCCGAAGTTGATCAAAACGTGAAAAATTCAACTGGCACTGTTTTAGACATCTTGGGTAAAATCCCTAGCGGCGTCACATAAAGCGCGACTTTTCCAACCCTCTCTGTTTCAGACGTCTTGGCTCACAGGCTCCACGACATCACCTCCTGAATACATTTTCGGGGCTTTTCGATACCCGACTCATGTACTACGTTTCGATGCTATACCAAACTCCTCGAGACATCGTTACCAACCTAAAACCACCAAAAACACCTAAAACCACCTTAACACTGAAATCCAATGTCGCCCAAAACCCCCCGAAACCTATGTCAAAACAATGAGAACAACGCGAGGAGTCGAGACCTTCCCTCAACTTGAGTATTCACCATGTCTTCGCGTCATCGTGAGCTCTAGAATCAGCTGTTCTTCCTGTCCAACGGAGAGAGAACGAGAGTGAAATAGAGAGACGAGTGAGAACAGTGAGGAGAGAGAGAGTTTTATATACATCCTCTTCATCGCCCCCCAAGACGTATCTCGAGGCATATCCGACGCTCCTCATCCTCACCAGTAGCCTTCACGGCTTCAGCCGTCAACGCGTTCTCGACCATGTTTTCACCTCCAAATTACACCACAACTCACCCTGACGCACACGAATACAATACTAACAACCCGAACCCTTTCCCGGGTTAATTAATTATTGTGCTTTATTTACGGGTCACCCTAATTATTATTTCCCTGGCACCATGTACCCATACCTCATTCACCTGACCCCCGTTTAACTCGTTTTTTGAGCCGAACCTTACTCGTACACTGACATCATCATCAGTACACACAGACACGAGTTATAATAGGTACTTCACCAAGTCATATAAACATATCATATTTTCAGGTCGTTACAGTGGTATACTAAAACCTCCTAAAGTCCACGCGGGTGAGAGACTTCCCTGTAATCTAGCAAAGAACTATCATTACGTATGAAACCAATAACCGGTATCGTACATCCTGAGTTCGTGGCTCTGGCATATTACCTCAGATAACCCGTCTTACCAAAGGATCACATTGACTTACTTGCCCTCTGACAACTCAATAGAATAGAATCTCCAAAACAGGAATAGAGCAATAACAATAACAAATTAAAGCTTAATGAAATAACTGTAAAATTCCTCACTGGTTTACTTACATGTATCTGAAGCTAATACGCACTTGCAAGACTGACTCGTCCCCTACAAATCCTCGTGTGTCCGTCACTAACTAAAATCTCCTGATAGTCATTTAATTCCAATTTTGGTTAATTACCCTCCAATTTACCCAATTTTTCATAATTTTATTCATTATTGTACTTGGGTCGATTACCCGAGTATTGGTTTGTATTCAGACCCATTTTGATACCTGAGAGATCCTCGAAGTTTTATAAAAACTTTCCAAAAATGGTCTGATGAACAGTGTCACGCCGCAGGTGGTGTCGTGGGTCTCAAGGCTGGCAACGTCACATAAAACGTGAGTCTGGGGTGCCCTCTGCCCCAGACGTCGTGAGTGGCACCGTGGAGAGTTGGCGTCAATTAAAGTAAGATGTTCACAGGGCTTTCTGCCCTGGGCGCCATGACCAACGCCATGGGGCTTTAGGCTCCATGACATCCCTCGTGAAGTCAAGACCAAAACACTAATTCTGAGGTTTTTCAAAACCCCGGCTCATGTCGTCGCGTTCCAAGCCTAAACTATCCTTGTAGGGACATCCGTACAAACTTAAGACCATCATCAAAACACGTTTAAACGTCCGCGAATCACCGATTCGAACAATTCGACCAAAAATCCCCAAACATTTACAAAAAATGACAAAAAATTCTTAATCCTTTAAACCACCATAGAAACTTGTTAGATCCATCCCTTAATCATCAAAACATCACCAAATAAACATTAAAAAGTCTAGAAAATTGAAACCCCAACTCGGCGTCCAAAATCATCGCAATAAAAACCCACAAAACTAGCATCAAAACGACGAGAATTGGACAAGTAGACGAGATCTCACCTTAATTCGCATCGTAGCTCAATCCTTTGGCCATCAATTCCTGCCCAAACAGTTGAGACCCCAACCACATTCTTGATTTTGTTGAAAATGAGTGTGAGAGGAGAGAGAAAAGGTGATGGTCACCTTATATACGATGGCTTCATCATCATCCACGCACAAATCTCAAGGTATATCCTATGACTCACACACACATCAGACCACTCTTCTAACTCACTCATAGACTCTTTTTTTTACTCAACCCTTGCACTCCCAGGCGTTCCTGCACCCTAAACGCACCATGACTTGTACCTTCGTGTGCTCACAAACGTATCAATGTACCGGACACGTAACACAACATTTAATTATTATGTTAAATTGTATTTTATTAATGTTTTAATTCAATTTGTCCCCCGAACATCTAAACACCAACTAATAGTTCGTGTGACACTTGTATTGGCACATTTTTCCAAGCAGAACTCATTCCTCAATACCCACGTGCGCACACAAACGTCTTCACACGTTTGGAACATTGGAATTAACATTCGAGTAATATATAAATAATACAAACATTGAACAAAAATAACATATCTCGGTGTCGACGATTGAGAATTGGACACATGTATCACGACAAGTGGGCCCACGTATGACCTAAAATGACACGTGGCACGAGTTAGCTTTTAAGGTCGTTACAGTTTTCTCAACTAACTAGAATTTCATCCTCGAAATTAAAATAAATTAAAGGAAAGACTTACCGAATATCAGAAGAGGTAGGGAAAGTACTCGCACGTATAAGACTCGAACTCCCACGTCAGCTCCTCGTCCCCGTGGTGCTACCATTTGACAAGGACTAATGGGATCTCTTTGTTCCTCAGAATGTTCACTTTCCGGTCCAAGATCTGAATAGGTTGTTCATCATAAGTAATATCCTCCCTCAAGTTTATTTAGCTCAAGTCTACCATCGATCGTCTGCCCTCTCTCGACCTATCTAGTTGTAGCATCGATATGTGAAACATAGGGTGGATCCCAAATAACTGAGGTGACAACTCCAACTCGTACGCAACTCTTCCTATCCGCTTCCTAACTTTGAATGGACCAATAAACCTCGGCGCAAGCTTCCGACTAATCCTAAACCTCCTGTGATCCTTCATTGGAGACACCTTCAGATAAACTAAGTCCTCGACCTGATACTCTAACTCCCCGTGATACATGTCGTAGTATTTTTTCTACCTCTCCTGCGCACCTTTCAGTCTCAATCTGATCAGACATATCTTCTCTGTGTGATCCACTACAATCTCTGGCCCAATAACTGCCACATCCTCGGGCTCCACCCAACAAGATGGAGATCTACACGGCGTCTCGTATAGTGCCTCAAATGGTGCCATAGCAATACCGACCTGATAACTGTTATTGTAGGCAAACTCACACAAATGAAGATATTCCTCCCATAATCCATTGTACTCTAATACACACATCATCAACATATCCTTGAGAATCTGAATCAGTCTATTAGACTGCCCATCAATATGTGGATAATAGGCGGTGTGTTATCATGTCTACACTAAGATCAAGGTAAGCCACTGATGAAATTCATGGCAATATGCTCCCATTTCCACCGGGGAATGGGAAGTGGATGTAATAACATACCTGGTCTGCGATGTTCAGCCTTAACTCATTAACAAATCGCACACCCTTGAACGTAAAAAACATTAGTTTTCATCCCTGGCACTAGAAAAGACGAAGCACATCTGCATACATCTTGGTCCTGCTTGGATGAGCTGTAAAATGTGAGCGGTGTGCCTCATGAAGTATCTCATCGCGTATCTCAACCACTGATGGAATCCACAGTCACCCTATAAACCTCTAGCATGAGTCTGTCGACTGACTCTATCTGGATGATCTGAACTCTGAGCCAATTTAAGAAACCTCTGGTGCTGCTCATCTCTTTGATGACCATAAAGTATACTCTGCATAGAGATGGTCTAAATCCTCAACTGCCCACAAATCAACACTCTAGTGCTGGTCAGAATATCACAGAATGCATCACCTCAACCGCCTCGAGCAAATCATACTCGTGCGTCATGTGGTAGGTAACAACCTCCGAGTCAACCCCTCTGTGGCTCAATGCGTTTGCAACAACATTGGCCTTCCTCGGGTGGTACTACAAAGAGAAATCATAGTCCTTAAGGAACTCAAGCCAACGCCTATGTCGCATATTCAACTCCTTCTGAGTGAAGAGGTATGTCAAACTCTTATGGTTAATAACAATACAAATCTCTCACCGTAGAGGTAATGACACCAAATCTTTAGTGGGAAGACCACTGCCGCTAACTCCAAGTCATGCATAGGGTAATTTTTCTTATGAATCTTCAGTTGTCCGAATGCGTAGGCAATCACTCTATTGTCCTGTATCAGTACACAACCCAAACCGACTTTAGCATCGGTGTTCACCTCAAAACCCTTCCCAAACTCAGGCAAAACCAACACTGGTGCGGTAGTTAAACGTTCCTTCAATGTCAGAAACGCTTGCTCACAACTGTTATTCCACTAAAAATGGGTATCCTTCTTCGTCAATTGCATCATAGGTGCTGCAATCTTCGAGAAGTCCTTAATAAAATGCCTATAATACCCTACTATGCCAAGAAAAGTGGAAAATCTGTCATTGATCTTGGTGTAGGCCAATTAATCACTACTCTAACCTTCGCAGGATCCACTGACACTCATCTAGTTCTGACGATGTGACCAAGAAATTCGACCTCCGTATGCCAAAACTTACACTTACTGAACTTGACAAATGGTTTGTGCTCCCTTTGTATTTGCAAAATCGTCTTGAGGTGCTCCTCGTGATCCTTACGAATCTTGGAGTAGATAAAGATGTCATCGATGAACTTAATGACAAACCTATCCAAGTAATGTCTTAACACTCGATGCATCAAATCCATAAACATCAGTGGGGTGTTAGTGAACCCGAAAGGCATGACTGTGAACTGATAATGCCTGTATCGAATGCAAAAAATAGTCTTCTCCCTATCCTCCGCTCTAATTCTCAGCTGATGGTACCTAGATCTCAAATCAATATTTGAGTATCACTGTGCTTATGTCAGTTGGTCAAACAAGTCATCGATGCAAGGAAGTAGATACTTGTTCTTCATTGTCACCTGATTAAGCTGCCTGTAGTCGATACATAACCTCAAACTGTCGTCCTTTTTTTTGATAAATAAGACTAGCGTGCCCTAAGGTGACATGCTCTGATAGATAAAACCTAACTCTAGCAACTCATCTACCTGTGACCTTAACTCCTCTAACTCTCTCGGAGCCATACGATATGACGAAATAGATATTGGTTTGGTCCTTGAGACCAAATCAATGATGAAGTTGATATCTCGGGGCGGTGGTAAACCTAGTAGCTCTATAGGAAAAAATCTGGGAACTCACATATAACAGGTACCTCATCCATCTTAGTCTAAATTCTCCTCGTCGTACTCAAAACATTAGCGAATTTCTTGACATCTACGCTAGAAGCTACCCTGCCTCTGGTAATCGGTAAACTGGTCGAAGTCCCTTAAAAATTGAACTCTGGATGTTCAAGAATCCGAAATGTGATCCTCTTACTGTAACAATGGATCTGTACATGATACGTACCCAACCAATCCATGTCCAACAAAGCATGAATCTCTATGAACTCCAAAACTTTCACGTATACAGATAAGAGCCCCCTCTTTCTACCGAACAATCAATACACAACAAGTTTAAGTAAATCATGTCCCTAACAGTTGTGCAAAGGATCAAGAGTCTCTCTAGTCTAGTGGGTCTCAATCCCAACTCATCAACCATACAATTCGATATAAATGAAATAATAAACCATAATCAAACATGGCATGCATAAATCGATTGCAAATATAAACCATACCCTAAATCAGGTTACGGGTAGCAGTCTGGTCTTGTGCGACAGTGGCATGAACCTGCTCGCGACTCTATTACGGCTGCCCTTAGCCCAGTCGTGGCCATGTACTGTGAAATGCACTATCTGTCTACACTCATAGCATGCTCTCTAAGATCCCAATCCAGACTGAACACTCTATCCCTTTCTCTGTAACTAACAAGAACTCTGACCTTGACCCTAGTCATATATCTGACCTTGCTTATACCTCTGTCCCTGGCCACTGCCTCTATCTCTATCACTGCCACTGCCTTCAGCCCACCGATACTATTGTCTTTGAAGACTTTACTGTATTGGCTGTTGTGGTGTACTGGCATAACTTCGTACTAAAGCAGATGGTTCTATCGTAGTAGTAGACGGAGACACAACAGATCCCACAATCTGAGCTCGGTCTCTCTACATCCATTGTTTGGTCTCTTCCTCCTCCTATCACCTCCTGAACTGACCCCTGACTGTGATGGTGCTGATGGCACAACCAATGCTCCGGCACGGGTGCTCAAGAAACTCTCACTTGCCATACCCCCTTCTCGTAGGCCTCCTGTAGTGTCCTTGGAGATGTAGTCACCACCATAGAACCAATAAAATCTAGCAGGCCTTGCATGAAGTAGTAGGCCTGGCCAACATCGGTGTTAACTATGCCCCTGGTATATTCCATCAATCACAGGTACTAACCCATATACATTATCATTGTCTCGCCGGCCATCTGTCGAATATTCTGAAACTCAGTCATCTTTAAGTTATGAATCAAAGGAGGAAAGTACTTTTGATCAAATCTCTCCTTGAACTCAGCCTAGTCCTTGGGCTTCCCCTTCGTAGCCACTATGCCACGCCACTAGACAATAACCTCCCCAAATAACATAGCTGATGAAATACTAAGCCTCATGTGCTCTGATGTGGCCACACGTTGTGAACCTTTTCGTGACTTTGTATGTACTTCTCTGCAGCCTTAAGATCAGTACCCCCGTGGAACTTCTCTTGATGGTGTCGCTGGAACTCGCGAGCCTACCTCGCCTCAGCTGTAGCCTTAGTAGCCGTATCAGTTGTTGTACTCGGCATATCCTCGACCTGTGTATCGGGCGTAGGTTGTACTATCTTGGCCTCCTCGTCCACCATAGGTCATTCCTGTACTATGGGAGTTGCAGGTATGTCCTGAACTGTAGGATCACTCCCAACCTGCGTAACTAGTGATGCGGACATAGAGGGTGAAGGTGTAGCCTGGGTCATCAACAGTCGGAGGATCTCCTCAAGCTACTGGTCGTGCGAAACAACGGACACCTCGTTTTTTCTCCCCTGAACGTCTCTCGAACCTCCATCACTGGTCTCGGGCTGATCGACCATTGAAATCTGAAAAGATAGCGAGTACACGATTAAGACATAACTATCGATAATAGTATATACAATACATCAAATAGCTCATATAGTCCAGTTTTAAATTCCCTAACTCTCCTCATTTCCCAACTAAGACATAAGTCAGGATCATAGGGTTCCACTCTAAGTTTAACCATTGTCCTAACTACCATTGGTTTGTGTCTTAATTGGTTGTGACTTAAATCATAAGTCAAGTTTTAAACTTTAGGCTCTGATGCCAACTACGACGACCTCAGTTCCACAACCTACTGGACCCCACTCGGCCTAAACTTATGTGGACTCCCGAGTCAATCTCGCTGAGTCACGCAAGCCCAGTCAGCCTTCCTTACCATTTACCATTAATTAAGCAAGGTAACAACTCTATTCCTTGCGAGGTGTACATCATTTTGATAGGTCTTTTGAAGGGTTTTCGTTGTGGTGTTTTTGGATGTCGAACATGGAAATTGGTTTTTCGAGTGTTTTGAACGTTCATATGGATTAATGGATTGGTGTGGAGCACAACCACATGATTGTTTTGGGTATTTGGATGAGTTTCATATTTTTGGGGAATTATTGTGGTTTTTAAGTTAATTTCCACACCTGGGTTATAGACCACTATTTTGGTCGATTTAATTGTTAAAATTGGTGTATTGGAGCGTCCCTATGAGCTTGGGATAGGCTCGGAGCGTGATGAAGTGAGTTGGGGTGTTGAAAAACCCTGAAAATGATTTCAGGAACTGGCACCGCGAGGGACGCTATGAGCAATTTCACCCACGGTGTCTGAAACGTTGAAGAATGTGATTTCATTCTTTAGATGATGTCGTCAGGCTATTTGGTCACAGCGCCACTCACGACGTGACACTGTTCATCAAACCAATTTTTCATTTTTTTTTCAAAAACTTTGGGGGTCTTTTAGGTATCTAAATAGATTCCAATAAGGACCAATACTCGGGTAATTGACCTAATTAAGTAAATGAATAAAATTATGTAATATGGAATAATTGAGGGATAACTGATGGATTCTGGTTAATAGGTGTTGTAGGACAGTAATAGGCATACCTAGGGATTCGTTGGACGAATTACGGGCATGTGAATTTGTGTTAGCATTAGACACATGTAAGTAAACCAGTGGGGAAATTTACAGTTATTTCTTTGAGCTTTAATTAATTATTGTTATTGCTCTATCATGTTTCATAACTCAATTCTATTTAAGTGGTTAAAGGGCAATGAAGTCAACGCGATCCTTGAAAGGACGGGTTACCTGGGGTTATTCCCTAGCGCCAGGAACTTGGGATTCACGATACTATTTTTTGAACTTGAAATTCACGATGCGATCTTTTGGTTCCTATATACGGAATGGGAATTATTTTACTAAATTGTTGAGGAATTCTACATTCACGTGGATTTTAAGATGGTGTGAGTTGGCCATATCCTAAACTCTGGGTTGGGATAGTGAATTACCTTGGCTCTAAAAGAGTTTGATAGATGTTTCTCCCCGACTCAAACGACTATTTCACTAAGTTGGGACTACTTGCGCCTTTCCGTTTGATTATTGGACACTCATTATCGATTGATTCAGATTTATTTTCAGTCTTTATTTGTTCATGCATTCCCTGTACTTTTCTTACTTTCAGCATGAATATAGACTGCTATTTATTTTCAAAATACTGTAAATATTCTGCTTGGCGTTATTTACCTGGGACTCATCATTCTTGTGTTTGACCGAGTGCAGATCCACAGTCGAGCAAAGGGAAAGCTCCTCAGCTTTGTGATTTTCTTTGAGGATAGTGGAGTTGTTCACCCTCTAGACTGATGTAGGTTTGAGTTTGTATTATTGTTATATATGTTTTGAAATTAGGTTTTGGGAATGAGACATCTTGGGCATGTATATGGTGATATACTCTCCTGTGATATGACATTTAATAGTGATATATATATTGGCTGGGTCCACATGCTAGTTTATCCTAACTGATTTCTTGAGGTTGTTATATTACTTAGAGATTTTAAATGTTTCTGCTTATCTTTGAATAACTCACTAATATCAATAATCCCATCTTAAATTGTTAAATAAATGGTAAGAGGTAAGGTAAGGCTGATTAGGCTTGTGTTAACTACGCGAGGGTTGACTCGGGGTTTATGTAAGTCTAGGCCGGGTGGGGTCCAGTTTTAGGATTGTGGAACTGGGGCCGTCACAACTGTAAATAACTATGAATCAATCAAAGATGAGTGTCTAACAAAAAATAAAAAAGAGGCGCAAGTAGTCCTGACCAAACGGTTGTTGAGTTGAGGAAAAACACTTACAAGACTCGGAGTTTAGGACACGGTACACTCATACCATCCTAAAGTCCACGCGGATGAGAGACTTCCTGATAGTCCAATAAAGAACTCTCACCCCGTATAGAACCAGTAACCAGTATATTGCATCCCGAGTTCGTGGCTTTGGCATATTACCTCAGCTAACCTGTCATACCAAAAGATCACGTTGACTCACTTGCCCTCGAACAAGTCGATAGAATGGAATTTTCAAAACAGGAATAGAATAATAACAATAATAAATTAAAGCACAATGAAATAACTGTAAATTCCTCACTAGTTTACTTAACTGTATCCGAAACTAATATGCACTCACAAGTCTCTGACTCGTCTCCTACTAATCCACATGTGTTTGTCACTGACTAAAATCCCTTGATAGTCATTTGATTCCAATTCCCTTTAATTATCCTCCAATTTACCCAATTTTCCATGATTATATTCATTATTTTACTTGGGTCAATTACCCAGGTATTGGGTCGTATTCTGACCTATTTAGATACCCAAAAGATCCCAGAAGTTTTTTGAAAATTTTCTAAAAATGGTCTGATGAACAATGCCACACCGAAGGTGACGCCGTGGGTCTCAAAAGTGAGTCTGGGGTGCCCTATGCCCCAAACTCCGTGAG
The DNA here is from genome assembly GCA_039657345.1 of Stephania japonica. Taxonomy (NCBI): domain Eukaryota; kingdom Viridiplantae; phylum Streptophyta; class Magnoliopsida; order Ranunculales; family Menispermaceae; genus Stephania; species Stephania japonica. Next base: position 45,221,715 of record CM077559.1, read on the forward strand.
TGTGACCGACGTTGTAGGGATTTAGACTCCACGGAATCCCTCATGGCGTTATAACCAAAACACTAATTCTGGGGTTTTTCAAAACCCCGGCTCCTATTGCCATATTCTGAGTCTATCCCAACCTGGTAGGGACATCCATTGTGACGACCCCAATTCCCCATAAAACTGGGTCCCGTCCGGCCTAGACCTATGTAGACCCCCGAGTCCTCACCCACAAAGTCAACGCATCCTAGTTAGCCTCAAAACCTCAAATTCACCATTAACTTATCAACTTAAATGCGTGAGTTATAGGATTATATAATTATCAGGAAATTCACAGCGGAAATCAACTATAATCAACTAATAACTCCATAAAGGAATATCAGGAAAACAACCTATAATATGGAAACCCTTAGAAATGGATAAACATGTAAATCTGGTGACAAAGTACAACTATGCGATAATACATGATATCCCTAGTCACTCAACCCCAAAAGTACCCCATTGTATTCCAAACATAATATACAATATTCACAATACAAAAAGCAACACCAACAGTGGAGTAAAAGAAAGAACTACTCCGAGAGTCCTTAGAGGAAGTGACCTAGCATCGGCTCCTTACTCTTGCTCGTCTTAGCTCTATTTGCACCCACTGTCACAAACTAGATGGTGAGTACATGATAAAATTGAAAGTATAGCCAGATGAACATAAACAATAATTCATGAATAACCAACAAAATAGTATAAGAATCATGTGGTATTGAAAGGCAGAAAATAACACAAATTGCATGATAAACAGACTGACAAGTATAACAATGATATTTGAGTGTCTATCGAGTCAAAAGAGGCCTATAAGTGGTCAATAGCCATAACAATCCACAATCATATCCACATCCACAACAATCCAATACTCGGGGTGAAACTCAATATTATATGGTGGACAACACATCTACAGAAGTGTTCACGTTTGCCCAGCTAATATGAACCCAGGATTACCTTCATGATATACTTACGCCAAAGACACTCAGCTAAGGAATATAAGAATGGAATTCCAACAAATAGTTCAATTCAATAGAAACAACAATTTGGAATATAAATTAATATGCACCTTCTTACTAGCTTACTAACATACTAACGTACCTCAAAGCAATCGCGAAATTTAATCCTCACGCAACTCTCTAACTGATTCAATTTGAATTCTCAAAGCCTGACAATCATTTATGCCCAATTTGTTTCAATTAGAGTCATTATGTGACCTTAGATAGACCCCCAAAGTTTTCCCAAAAGTTTTGAAAATTATTTGAAAATTTCTATTATTACTGTTCCAGACGCCGCAAGTGGCACCGCCTGGAGTTAATCCCCACAACGTCACATAAAGCGTCGAATTATTGAGTTACTGGTTTAGACGCCGCCAAGGTTTTGGCCCACGACGTCATCTAAAGTGTTTATTCCCTAAACCAGTTCTGGTTTGCACGCCGTGGGAGAAAAGTCTCCACAATGTCCCTGCAACATGACACTCTAAATTCATTTCCGAGGTTTTTCGAAACCCTAGCTAGCGTCGCCGCATTCCGAGCCTATCCAAAACTCTTAGGGACGTCCGAAACAACACCAAACCCACTTCACTTTATGTTGAAACCCCAACCAAAGCCCCAATTTGAAAATTACTCCAAAAATCACCGAAAATTCCCTAAAATACCAAACTCTTCAAAATCCTCATTTGATCAACCAATTGATCACAAAACCATCACTCAAACTCATTAAAACCGAACCCGAAAATATCGTCCAAATTCATTGCGACGAAAACCTACAAAATTAACATCAAAACGTAGACATCCACGATAGGAGTCAGGATCTTACCTTTTTACGCATGGTTGGTCGATCCCCAAAGTCGTTCCGAGCTCAAACGTCACCAAACCCTTTACGTTCTCTCGTTTAATCGTTTGAGTAAGAAATGAGATATGGAGGAGAGAAAAGGTGATGGATATTTATACTTCCATTTTCATCACTCTAGCATACGAATCTCGAGGCACATCTTGTGTCTCTCCTTTATTTCAGTCAACAACTATGACATAAATACATAACTCCAATGGGTGACTTCAACTCCACAATCAAGTAATTTCTCGTTCACAACTCGCGTCCTCAAACCCTTACCATTTCACGATTCACACGTCGTGCGTTCCCGAACACAACAACGCGCTCGCATATTAATTAATTATTTATTATTTTATGATAATTCACCAATTATCATTTTCCTAGTGTTTAACTATCCGTATTATACCCATTTTGCTCTAAAATACTCATTTTTCTAGGTGAATCTTATAAATAAATCTGTGGCGATAAACAAAATCAAATCACGCACTAGAACATACAGTATTCACATTAGGGCATAAATAATATTACAAACATCACAGAAAAATAAAATATACCTCAGTGTCGACTCCCGAGGCTTAAGTAATATGACAAGTCACAATTGTTAGGTCACGATCCTGAAACATGACACGTGTCACCAATTAAATTTGAGGGTCGTTACATCCGTACAAACCCAAAACCATCGCCAAAACATGTTCAAATGTCTACAAATCACCGATTCGAACAATTCAACCAAAAATCTCCAAAACTCCACCAAAAATGACCAAAAAGTCTTAATCCTTTAAACCACCATAGCAACTCATTAGATCCATCCCTTAATCATCAAAACATCACCAAATCAGCACTAAAAAATCCAAAAAATCAAAACCCCAACTCGGTGTTCGAAATCATCATGATGAAAACCCAAAAACTAGCGTCAAATGACGAGAATTGGACAAGTAGACAAGATCTCACCTTAATCCACATCGTAGCCCGATCCTCGACCTTCGATTTCTGCCTAAACCGTCGAAACCCCAACCACGTTCTTGATTTTGTTGAGAGTAAGTATGAGTGGAAAAAGAAAAGGTGATGGTCCCCTTATATACTAGGGCTTCATAATCATCCACGCAGGAATCTCGAGGTAAATCTTATGGCTCTCACATACACCAGCCAACCACTCTTTTAACTCACTTATAGACTCCCTTTTTTGACTCAACCCTTGCACTGTCGGGCGTTCCTGTACCAGAAATGCACCACGACTCACACCGTCGTGTGCTCACAGATGTGTCAACGTACCAGATACGTAATACGATATTTAATTATTATTTTAAATTATATTTTGTTAGTGGTTTAATTTAATTTGTCCCCCGGATAGTTAAATACCGCCAACAGTTCGCCCAGCACTCATATCGCACATTTTTTCAAGTTGAACTCATTCCTCAACACCAACGCGTACAGACAAACGTCTTCACACGTTTGGGACATTGGAATTAACATTCAGGTAATAAATAAATAATACAAACACTGAACAAAAATAGCATACATCGGTGTTGACAACGAGAATTGGACACACGTGTCACGACAAGTGGGCCCCACAAACAACTTATGTGACGACCCCCAAAATTCCACAATCCTAGAATCGGGCGCCACCTGGCCTAGACTTGCACGAACCCCTGAGCCGGTCCCGCCAAGTCGTGCGGGCCTAGTGAGCCTATACTTACCATTCAATCATTTAAAAAGTATTTTTAAAAGTGAAGCAAATTAATTAGCGAGTTATCAAAGTATAAAGAAGAAACAATAAACCTCAACTAATCAATCAATCTCTAAAGCTCCAAGTTAGGACAAAACTTAGGATGTGAAAACCCCGTAAATCATATATACCATGTGAAACAAAAGAGAGTATCGTCCATGTCATAAATATCCAAACAATCTCCCAACCCATAACCCCATGTTCAAAACAAAATAAGTAGATAATACACCAAATGGTCAATTATGTCAAGCAGAGGAGGGGTCGCTCAAAGTAACTCGCCTATCTACACAACCTTCCCCTTACTGGACTACGAATCTGCACTCGGTCAAACACAAAAATGACGAGCCTAGTTAATTAACGCCAAGCAAGAACAATATATACAATACATCAAAATAAATAAATCAAGCAGTCAATTCATGCAAATAGAAAGAAAGGACAGTGAGCGCATAAATATATATAGACTGTAAATAAATGAATGAGCAATTGAAATTGAGTGTCCCGGGAAATGCATAAATGGTCCCGACCAATCAAAGTCGTTTTAGCCGAGGACAGAATCTCCTCAAAGGCTCAGAGTCGAGGACAAAATCTCCTCTAAGACCCCTACGTAAGTGTCGGGTCCCCAGCAATCTGGTGGAGGACTTTCACCCCGTACATATCATCACAACCAAATCGCTTATCTCTATCCGTAAACCTCTTGTATAAATACACCGAAGGTTCAAAATTCTGCAAGGATCGCGCTTGACTCACTAGCCTTCGGACAACTCAGGAGAATAGAATTTCAAAATGGCATTAAACAATATCAATAATAATTTAAAGCTCAAGAAAATAATTGTAGTGTTCCATAGTGGTTTACTTACCTAGATAGCACTATCGCGGACTCCGACTCATCCCTACGTAATCTCGCATGCTAATACTCTTGATAATACAATTTATTGTAGTTTTCCATCAATTTTTATACAATTTTCCTTATTTTTGTTCAATGTGTTTCCGGGTAAACTTTCGGGTTATTTTGTCGTATCTGGACCCATTAAGGTACCCCAAGGAGTCTCTAAGTCATTCTAAAGATTCTAAAAAAAATTGGGAAAATTGGGTTCGGGGCGCCGTTAGGGTTTCTCATCGGTGGCGCCTCTACAGCATGGCGGTTCATCCCCCCACAACATTTGTGGGGTGTGTTGTCAGGGTTTTACCCCTATGACGTAGGGACAAAGAGACCCCTTTCTCTCCTTAGCGCTGCGCCTAGGGCCGTGGGGCTAAGGCCCCCAGACGTCGGTCGTGGCACCACTACTAGAGGGACTGTCGGTGTTGTTTACCACCCCCGGCTCGTGCCACCTTGAGCCGATTTGGTCCATTTTTCTTCGAAAACTCAACACCATTCCAAAAACTCCTTCGACATATCCCAAAACGTCCGAAATCATCGCCGAAACCAAAACTGAAATTTTTTGAAAAATTCTAAAAAATTCATGAAAAATCTAAAACTTCCCCAAATCGATTACTGCTTTCACAAAACTCGTGTTGATTGGTGTGAGGATCACCAAAACGTTGAGATTTCGATCAAGTTCGAAATCTTGACGTGGTGTCCAAATTTCATCGTGACGAACACGAATAAAACTCACACCAATGCGCAGAAAATGATGAGGAGATTAAGAATCTTACCTTGGATCATCCGAAACTGCTGCCTCTAGCGCCGCTTTGGCCACACCAGTCCGATTTTTGCTTAAGGAAAAAATTAAGGAAGAAGCAGAGATAGAGAAATGAGAGAGGAAGAGAGAGAAAACGGTGGGTGTTGGGTTTTATACCCTTCACCTAATATTGGCCAAACACACATATCCCTAAGCCCATCCAATGACTCATAATCACTCCATCCCACCTACTTAAGTGACACAATTGGGTGACTTTAGTTGACTTGCCCCTCACTTTAGCCTTTCCACCTCATCCCTTGTGCATCCGGATTCGAACCGCGCCACACCACGCGTGTCTTGTGCACTTGGTCGAATCATGTACCAATTAATTCAATAAATTTAGAATTTGTATTTTATTAGTGTTTTTAACTCGACTTTGTCCCCCGGACCCTAAACATCGCCTCACATAACCAACACTTGTATACAAACGTCCTCACATGTTTAGGACATTAAAATTATTGTTAAAGCTATATAGTATAATACAAACATCGAGCAAACATAACATACCTCGGTGTCGACGTCCGAGAATTGATGACTGTATCATGATGGAGGGCCCACGACCACCTGTATTAACACGTGGCACGGGTTAAATTTTAGGGTCGTTATAGTCTTCCCAACTATTTGGAATTTCGTCATCGAAATTAAAACCAAACTAAAGGAAGGACTTACCGAAATCAGAAGAGGTAGGGAAAACACTCGTGCATGTATAACTCCAGCTTCCACATCATCTCCTCGTTCTCGTGGTGCTGCACTTGACAAGGACTGTAACGACCCTAAATTCTAACTTGTGACACGTGTCAATTTCAGTCGTACGTGGGCCCATTTGCCGTGATACAGAGTTCAATTCTCGATGGTCAACGCCAAAGTATGTTATTTGTGTTCAGTGTTTTGTATTATAATGTATTACCCGAATGTTTAATTCCAATGTCCTTAACGTATGCGGACGTTTGAATGTGAGCGTTGGTATGGGGTATTGCATGAAATAACGGGTTTTCGGGCGAACGTTGGTTGGCTAATTAGTAGTCTGGGGGACTTAAATGAATTAAAAATACTGACAAAATACAAAATAAATAATAATTAAAATTTTTAATATGCGTTCGATACGTTGGTATGACCGGGGCGACATGACGAACTAATTTGGCGTTCGAAATGAACTCAAAAAGCGAGTATTGTGCGAGAAATCACAAGTTAAAGAGATTGAGTCACCTATTGAAGTCATGAATTGGTGTCAAGGTAGTTAGATGGATTTAAGGGAGGCCAAGGGATGCACATCGAGATCTGTGTGGGGGTTTTGATGGGTGAGGGGTATAAATACCAACCCCATCATCTTTTCTCTCACATCTCTTATTTCTCTCATCTCTCTCTTCAACAATTACAACGAAAACAATGTAGGTTCCAAGGGATTCTCGACGCTGTTTGACGCAACGGGATCGACCAATTGTAAAGGTGAGAGTTCGATTCCTCATGTGATTATCTACGATTTGGCAATGTTTTTGTTGGTTTTCGTCGTGATAATTTCGAACAACAGTTTTGGGAAATTGGTTTTTTATGATTTTTTTGATGAATTAGTGATCAAATGGATGATCAAAACATGAATTGTGAAGTGGTGTTAGTGTTTGGAAATTTTTCTGAATTTTTGAGATTTTTTGGGGAATTTTGTGTGATTTCAAAAAATCGATGGTTTGGTCGAGTTTTGACGTGAGCCGAGGGTGGATTGGTGTGTTGTTGGATGTTTAGTCAAAGTTAGGATAGGCTCGAAGCACGACGACAAGAGCCGGGGTGTCGAAAAACTCCATTTCAGAGGTGTTCTGCAACAGACGCCATGGCAACGCCGTGAGTATTTCAGGTCACGGTGTCACGCCGTGAAGACGTCGCCACGACCAACCAAGGTCACGGCGTCACTCACATACAAGTTGGGCAGTGAGCATCATCTCCACACCGTGGAGACGTCGCCCAAGCCATTGGACGTCATGGCGTCCCGACGGCGTGACACTGTTCACATGGGCCAATTTTTAAAAAATTTTCAAAAACTTTAGGGGATCTCTCAAGTATCCCAATGGGTCCTGATACGACCTAATACCCAGGTAATCGACCCAAATGAATAAACGAATAAAATTGTGAAAAATTGGATAGAATGAGGGTAATTAATGGGAATTTCAATTTAAATATATATTAGGGATTTTGAACATTGACAGGACACGGGAAGTCTTAGGTGATGTGCTGGGGGTTCGTTGAGCGTGTATTAGTGGGATTAAAGGCAAGTAAACCAGTGAGAACTTTTACAGTTATTTCTTGAGCTTTAATTTGTTGTTATTGCTCTGTTTATCATTATATCCTTTGGAATCTCTGTTGGTTGAGTGGTCTACTAGGTTATGGTTACTTTTACTTGCGATATTAGCTCTTATCTAGACGATGCTGATATCTCCCGATTGAGTGTATGCTGGGGGCTCTTATTCGGGTCTATAAATATCTCATAGTCATAAGGATTAGGACTGGTAGGCTGCATTCTTGTCCTGAACCGAGTCTTGTTGGTTTTACCTCGACTATTGTCGTGACTCCTTGCAAATCTATTTTGTAACTCGAACACTCACTTTTCGATTGATCTATTTACGGTCTTATACATTCATTATTCCTTTCTTTCTATCAGCATGAATGTGGACTGATGTTTATTTATTTCAAAATGTTGTATTATTGTTCTGCTTAGCGTTACTTACCTGGGCTCGTCATTCTTGTATTTGACGGAGTGCAGATCCACAGTCCAGCAAGGGGAAGGCACCAGAGCTTAATGATTTGCTTTGAGGATACTAGAGCACGCCTTTCCACTTGGCTGAGTAGGTGATTTTTTTATATATATGTTGTTTTGAAACATGGGTTTGGGTATGCGAGAGATTCTGGGCATGTATATCTATTGGGTTGTTCTCCTCTGACTGATCATTTATGATGATATACATATGTGGGGTTTCCACACTCAGGATGTCTTATCTTTATATGGTTGCGATTATTTGATTAGTTTGAGCTTTTGCTTCCGTTATATTGATGATAAATCACTAATCGATGTTATATGTAAACGAATAGTAATTGGTAAGGTAAGGCTGACTAGTCTTACGTGACTCGTCGAGACGGGCTCCGAGTTTCACGTAAGACTAGGCCAGGCGAAGCCCAGTTTAAAGTTTGAAAATTGGGGTTGTCACAAGGACTGATAGGATCTCCTTGTTCCTCAGGGTCTTGACCTTGCAGTCTAAAATCTAAATCGGTTGCTCGTCGTATGTGGCATCCTCCCTCAAGTCTATCTGGCTCAAATCCACTGTCGATCGTATGCTCTCTCTAGACTTATCCAGTCGTAGCATCGATATATGAAAGACAAGATGAATCCCTCATATCTGAGGTGGCAACTCTAATTCGTATTCGACCTTGCCTACTCGCTTCACTACTCTAAACGAACCAATGAACCTCGGCACAAGTTTCCCCTTGATCTCAAATCTCTTGTGACCCTTCAACGGAGAAACTTTCGGATATACAAAATCCCCGACCTGATATTCTAACTCCCTGTGATACAAATTATTATACTTCTTCCGCCTCTCCTGCGCACCCTTCAATCTCAATCGGATCTGTCGTATCTTCTCTGTGTGATCCACCACAATCTCTGGCCCAATCGCTGCCACATCCTTGGGCTCTGCCTACCAAGATGGAGATCTATATGACCTCTCGTATAATGCCTCAAATGGCGTCATGCCAATATTGGTTTGATAACTGTTATAATATGCAAACTCACACAGATGAAGGTACTCCTTCCAAGATCCATCGTACTCCAACACACACATCCTCAGCATATCTTCAAGAATTTGGATCAAACGCTCTGACTGTCCATCAGTCTATGGGTGATAGGCGGAACTAAGGTTCAACCTCGTGCCAAACTGCGTCTGCATGCTCTGCCAAATCTGTGATGTAAACTACGGCCCCCTGTTAGACACGATCGATAACGGTACGCCGTGAAGTTGAATTATCACCCATTAGTACAACTCTGCTAACTTATCTACCCGATGTGTGGTCAAGATCGGTATGAAGTGCGCTGACTTAATCAGTCTGTCTACAATCACCTAGACGCTATCGTGTCCTTGTTGAGTTTGAAGTAGCCCATCGACGAAATCTATGGCAATGTGCTCCCACTTCCACTAAGGAATGGGAAAATGCCTGTAATAACCCCCCAGGTTTGCGATGCTCAGCCTTAACATGCTGACAAAAATCACACCCTCAAACAAAATCAACAACATATGTCTTCATCCATGGCCACCAGAAGAGACGACGCTCCTCTGCGTACATCGTAGTCCTGCCCAGATGAACCGTAAAATGTGAGCGATGTGCCTTATGAAGTATCTTATCACGTAGCTCAGCTACTGATGGAATCCACAGTCATCCTCTAAATCTCAGGCATGAGTCTGTCGACAGACTCAAATATGGATGATCTGAACTTTGTGCCAACTCTAAAAACTTCTGATATTGTTCATCAGCCTGCTGACCCTTGAGTGCACTCTAAATCGACACTGTCTGAGCCCTCATCTACTTTCAAATCATTACTCTGGTATCGATCGAAATGTCATCAGAAAAAATCCTTTCAACCGCCTCGTGTAAGCCGTAGTCGTGCGTCATGTGGCAGGTAACAACCTCTGAATCAACCCCTCTGTGGCTCAATGCGTCTGCAACCACATTAGCTTTCCTTGGGTGGTACTCCAATGAAAAATCGTAGTCCTTGAGGAACTAAAGCCATCGCCTCTGTCGCATGTTAAACTCCTTCTAAGTGAAGAGGTACTTCAAACTCTTATGGTCAATGAATAGAACGAACCTCTCCCCGTAGAGATAGTGGCGCCAAATCTTTAGTGCAAAAATCATTGCCGCCAACTCTAAGTCATGCGTAGGATAGTTCTTTTCATAGGTGTCGCAATCTTCGATAAGTCCTGTACAAAACGCCGATAGTAACTTGCCAAGCCCAAAAAATTGTAGATATCTGACGCTCATCTCGGTGTAGGCCAATCACTAACTGCCCTGACCTTAGCGGGTTCCACTGATACTCTGCTGGTCCCAACAATGTGACTTAGAAATCCTACCTCTGTCAGCCAAAACTCACACTTAGTGAACTTAACGAACAATCGGTGCTCTCGCAGTGTCTGCAAAATTGACCTGAGGTGCTCTTCACGAGTCCTGGAATAGATCAAGATGTCGTCGATGAACACAATGAAAAATCTGTCCAAGTACTGTCTCTACACTCGGTGCATCAAATCCATGAACATCGCTAGGGCGTTAGTCAGCCCAATTGGCATGACTGTAAAATGTTAGTATCCTTATCGAGTGCGAAATGCGGTCTTCTCTGTGTCCTCTACTATAATTCTCAAGTGATGGTACACAGATCTTATATCAATCTTCGAGAACAACTATGATCCTGTCAACTGGTCGAATAAGTCATCAATGCGAGGGAGTGGATACTTGTTCTTCACCATCGCCTTGTTCAACTGTCTGTAGTCGATGCATAATATCAAGCTGTCATCTTTCTTTTTAACAAATAACACTGGCAGGCCCCAAGGCAACATACTCGGGCAAATAAAGCCTAACTCCAACAACTCATCTAGTTGTCCTCTCAACTCCTCTAGCTCTCTCGGAGCCATACGGTAAGGTAGAATCAAAATGGGTTTATTCCCCTGGACCACATCAACTATGAAATCGATCTACCTAGGTGGTGGTAAGCCTGGTAACTCTGATGGGAAAATATAAGGAAACTCGCATACTACTGGTACTGTAATGAGCCGAAAATTTGGCTATTTGTGAATGATGTGTGTTTTAGTAATGTAGTCTAATACGGGTCTCAAACCGTTCGGGCGATTATTAGTCTGAGTGAGGCTTCGCCTAAGTAAATGAGGGAGTAAAACACAATAAAAAAATATAATTAAATGAATTTTTGTATAATTTAAATAAATAATTGGCGAGACAAGGCGAGGCTACGCGCGTTACGGGAGGTGGGGCAAGGCCAGACGGACTGAGGAACGTCGTTTAAACGCGGGAGCTGGATAATTACACAACACACGGACTATATGATAGGAATTGTTAAAGTGACATAGCCCAAAGGTGGAGGGCCATCAGATTTCCTCGAGATGCGTGTGTGGTGATGAAAACAAAAGTTCTATAAATAAGATCCTATCCTCATTTTACTATTCACTCATTTCAAACCTCATATAACCCAATCCTCACTTCTTCTCTTTCTCTCTTCACTCTCCTCCCTCCTCATGTGACTCCACCACTGAACCACCATCGTCCCGTGGTGGTCCAACCTCGTCGGAGGTACGCCAGGGTGGCCAGAGGTGAACTTTCTATATCTCTCTCTCCTCTATCATTTTTTTTCCTCTTCTCTTCCACTCCTCTCTTCCTCCACGACTTGACTGCACCACTGCCGACCACCAGCGAATCTGGGCAGTCAGACCTTGCCGACGAACGTGAGGGTTTCTCTCTATCTCTTTATCTCTTTTTCTTTCCCTCTCGCGTGACTGTTTTACGTGTATTTTTTGGTGTTTCTCTTTGCTGGAGAGGATGCAATGATCGGAGGCTGGTCGGAGGTTGTTCCTGATACATCACCAAAGCCTCGCTGGTTTCAGAGCATCTCCGTTCTCGGCGGAGCAGTAGTGGAGTTGATGGTGTTGATTGAAGTTTATTTTTCCCTTTCTTCATGCCTAGGCGGATATGTCGCATCCTGACCACTGCTAGGGGACTGGTGGTGGTCGGGGACGGTCGGAGATGGGCCCTCATTGCCCACCAGAGCCCCTCTGTCCCTGAAGTGTCTTTAGTTCATTGTATATAGTTTGGTGGTGTGTGTGTTCCCATTATTTCATGTGTTGTTGTCATTTCGGTTCCTCATTGGAAACCGCCATGCCTGGCGGCGCTGCTGGCTGGACCACTATGTTTGGGAGACTATCGGAGACCTCTCAACGCCTTATTGGTGTCTCACAGCCCCAGAGTGGTCCATACCAATGGTGGCAGTTGTTTTTCATGCAAGTTTTAAGTCTGAATCTTCTTGTTTATGTGTGTATTTGACCCCGATCTGGTGGTGGGTATATCCGGCTTCCCCATGGCGAGGTTACTCCTCTCGGACGTCAGACATCATCAGCAATGTCACCATGACAGTCTTGGGCTCACTTGGTGATCGGTTATGGAAATTAGTCCTTGTCATGGCCAATTTACTAAGTGTTGTTTTGGTTTAGGGTTTGTTCATCTTGATTTCTATTTGATTATGTTGAACTGTTGTTTTAAGTTCATGGTGTTGGTTTAGAGAATTACATGAGTTGTGGTATTGGCTTCATATATTTGTATGTTGTGGTTTCGATTTTAATGTGATGTATGTTGGATTGTAGGAAAACGTGTTGTTACTTTCCTGTGTTTTGATTTGTTTTCATGCTCGTTCATTTACATTTCCTTTGGATAAGTTAAATGGTTGTGACATCGTGGTCACACCACCGGTCCTCAAGGCTATGGCGTAACCTATATACAACTGAGCCGAGCCTACAATTTATGAGTAGGCTTACAAGCGTTATGGTTTTCAAATCCAATAGAGAGTATTCATTTTTCTATTGAATTGTCGAGTTGTTCCAGTCATTTAAAACGTTGGGAAAATACTAGGGTTTCACCTTAGGTTAGTTAATGACTCGACCCATTAATTAAAGTTTATAACCTTGTCAGGTAGAGGGAAACTCGGGGATACGCATTAGGATTCTCGTGAGTGTTGTTACGCAAGTTACATTGTCAAGTAAGTACACTTGCCCAAAAGCTTATGTATGTTAGTAAGCCAATTAAGAAAATACCATGTGATTCATTATCATTCTATCATGTTTGCTATGATCTACTTGTTGGCATTCCGTTCCATATCCTTGTATGTGTGTTCTTGGCATAAGTGTGTGTCTCGAAGGTACATGCGGCCTGTACTAGAAGGAATAAAATGCGGGTACTCGTGTGCACGAGTGTTTGACCACCCCTAGTGATTGTGTGATACCATGTACTAGATTGTTGTGGATATTGTTGTGGTTATCGATGTCATGACATCGTTGTTGTGGATTTTTATACCACTTATGGCCTCTTTTGACTCGTAGAACACGCATGTTCAGATTACTACTATTCCAGTCTGTCTATCATGCAACTTGTCTATTTAAATTCCTGTCTTTCAATTCTCGCATGATATTTAGACTACCATGTTTGATAATTCATGAATTACTGTTATATTATTCTGACATTACTTTCGATTTTCTCTCAGTTACTCACCGTCTAGTTTGTGACGGTGGGTGCAAATAGAACGGAGTGCAGTAGAGGCAAGGAACCTTGCCTATGAGACTTTTTGTGAGCGGCTGGACATGAGGAACCCTAGAGTAGGTTATATGTTTTGTTTGTATGTTGCTTGTTATTATATAACATGTTTTGTTGAGTCATTGAACTCGGGATTAAAGTTTGGGATTGATATCATGTAATGTCTCATTTGACTTTTGTTTATTGTACATGAATATTTCTATTTACGGGGTTTCCATATATATAGATTCCTGATTTCCATTTGACTGAGTTATTTCCTAATATTTGTTTGGTTTAAATTTTCTTCCGCTGTGTTATACTTGCAATAAATCTTTCATAAAACTTGTAATTTGATAATTTGAGGCTGACTAGGCTCGCCGGATCGCCGAGTACTGACTCGAGATCTGTACGAGTCTAGGTCAGGCATTCCCAAATGCATTGGGAATTTTGGGCTGTTACACGTACGTTTTCCAACCTAGTCTCCACTCTGCCGGTTGTACTCAACACGCCAGCGAACGTCTTTACATCTACGCTAGTGGCGAATCTACCCCTGGTGATCGGTAAACTAGTCGAAGTCCCCTAAAAGCTAAACTCCAGATGCCCAAAAATATGAAATGTGATCCTCTTACTGTAGCAATGAATTTGTGCATGATAAACACCTAACCAATCCATGCCCAGCAGTGCATCGAATTCTAGGAACTCCAATACTCTTAGGTCTACAGGTAAGGTGTGACCCTATATCTTTACCCAACAGTCGACGCTCACTAGGTTCGGGTAAATCTTATCCCTGGCAGCTGTGCTAAGGATCAAGGGTCTCTTTAATCGAATAGTCTCAACCCGAAATCATCAACCATACGACCCAAAATAAAAGAAGCTGTGGAACTGGAATCAAACATGATATGCATAAATCTATTGCAAATGTAAACCGTACCCTCAATCAGGTTCCATGCGGCATTCGAATCTGGTGCGACAATGGCATGAACCTGCTCCCGGTCATGTGGCTGCCCTCGGCCGAGTCGTGGACAAGCACTGATGAAGTGTCCTAACTGTCCGCACTCGTAACATGCTCCCCTTTGAGACCCTGAACCAAACGAACCATGCTGTCCCTATTTCGGTGCATGATCAGAACTCTGTCCATGGCCCTGATCGCGTCTCTGTCCTTGTCGGTAATTCTGCTTCTGACCGTCGCCCCTGCCCTTAGTCCTCTAACGTCGATGTCTATACTGGTCTGACTGAGTTGCGATGGCTGAACACTAGCATAACTTTGTGTCGGAGTCGATGGTAAACTGTTGTGGTGGGTGGAGCTACTACAAATGCTACACTCTGAGCTCGGTACCTCTGTGACCACTGTCTGAATCTCTTCCTCCTCCTACCATCCCCCGAAGGCCTCCTTGACAGGGAAGGTGCTGATGAAGTGGCATGTGTCTCGGTACGTGCACTAACAAAACCCTAATTAGTCACGACTCTCTCATATGCCGCCTGCAATGTACTCGGAGCCATCGCCACAACCATCGAACCAATCAAGTTGAGTAGCCCATATACAAAATAATACGCCTAATCGGTGTCAGTCACAACTGTTCCTCTGGCGTACTCCATCAGTCGTAGGTATTTGTCCATATACTGTATCACAAACTCATTTGACCTCTGCAGAATATTCTGAAACTTAGTCCTCTTCAGGTTACAGATAGTAGGAGGGTTGTACTTCTGCTCAAACCTCAACTTGAACTCAGCCCAATCCTTGGGCTTCCCCTTCATGGTCACCGTAGTGCACCACCAGACATCGGCCTCTCCGAACAGTGAGGCGGAGGATATACTAGGTTGCATGTGGGTCGACGTAGCTAGAATGTCATGAATCTTCTAGTGGCTCCTCAAGAAGATCTCTACTACCTCAAGGTCCATACTCCGTAGAACTTCTCGGATTGATGTCTCTTAAACTCCCTGGCCTGCCTCGCCTCGTGTTTAGCCTTAGTACCCGGGGTAGTCGGTGTACTAGGCTTCTCCGCAACCGGTGAATGTAGCGTTACTGACCTCACCTCTGTCTGAGTAGGAGGTATTACTACCTACGTATGCACTATCGTCGCCACTGCGATCTCCGACATCACTACAATTAGAGTAAGAGTTGTCGACGTCGTCGCTGTAATCGGTGTGCCAGTCTCTTACGCAGTAGGTAATTGCGAAGTAGTTAGTGTGGATGGTGTCGTTGTAGTAGGTGCTCTCAATAGTGTCAGGATCTCCCCCAGTCGATGGTCCCAACTCATGATCCTCTGAGTCCACATCTGAAACTCCATCATACTAATGCCTCTAGAGCCAGACGCCCCACTATCATCACCAGGACTCGGCTGATCTGCTATTACTATATGCAATTTGGGTGAATCCCCGAATCAGTGAATAGCTAATCGATATCATAGTAATACACCATCTCAAATATAACATGTACAATACAAGTTCCGACTTCCCCCCAACTCTCCTCACTTCCCAACTAAGACTTAAGTTAAGTTCTTATGGTTCCACTCTAAGTTCAACATCTATCCTAACTTCCGATTTCTTGTGTCTTAGTGAATTGTGATTTAAATTTATTTAACCTTTACGATCTGATACCAACTGTGATGGACCCTAATTTTCGAGGTCATCCCGTGACCCACGCTCTTCGCCCACAAGCCCAGTAGCGCCTGCCACATCACCGAATACGTCATCACTACTGCTACATCCGCAGCTCTGTGAAGTGATGCTACATCTAGTAGGTTAGTTAATCATAGTGGAAGCCTTTAATGCGTATTATATGAGAATTAATTAAACCTAAGTAGTAGACAACCCGAAAATAAACACCATATATAATTGAGACGAAATATACAGTAATCCATATAAATGTGACAAAGTTCTAAAGTTCCCAAAACCCAGCAAAACAAAATATACATACTAGATAGTCAAAACACAAGTTGTCAGCAGCAATGGCCTAAGAGATAGTCGCATAAAGCCTTTTTCCCCTTGCTTTTGCTTGTACCAGGATCTGCGTTCAATTACCCAACACAAACAATAACGAGCACAGTAAGTAAAATCCCAAGAGAAGTCTACACGATAACTATGAAAACCACAGTAACGTGCGAGACATGTGAATATGACCCTAGCAACAGGAATCATATTCCTATGGTTGGCAGCAAACAACATTCACAGCAAACATATCGATCACACACAGTGCATCCGGTTCAACAAAAGATATCAATTAAAACTAGACATAGGTGTGACGGAGTCTAACAAAACTAGATCATACTTTGTAGATTCGAATGCCCCGGCTGAGCACATAAAGCCTAGACCATACCCGAACCACTAACGGTGACTGGAAACACATCACAACCAACCGGACACGTGCACCCTGCTACTCGGGTAGCTATTCATCGGCTGCACCAAGTATAGTGCTACAATCTAGCCTGCTCAATTCCGTACCATGACAATCTCGATTAATCTCCAACCATGTGAACAAATCAAACACTGACCAACTCATGATCATAGTGCATAAGCATGGCAACCAATTAAGCAAGCAAAACGATAATAAATAAAAGAATAAACACTCATTTACACAAAAACAAACCACACATGAATTAAAGTGTAACATTCTCAAGGGTTTTACGCACCTGTAAATATGCACTCCGACTTCCCGAACCTGCCTATCCGATCTGCCTAGCTCCCAGGTGTTCGAGTTATGGTCTTCTAGTCCCTTGAGTCATTTATGATGTTTTTAAGGTCAATTAAGTGGTTCTTATATGTTAATCAGGCCTAAATCCCGTGAATAACTTGTTGGAAAATTCCAGTTTTGGGTCCCCAGTGCGCTAAGGAGAATGCCTAGCGCACTGGGCAATTCATTGTTATTGTTCATCTTCTTCAGGCTGCCTAGCGCACTGGTGTTCATCACCTAGTGTTCTGCCCAGAATTCCAGCAGTGAATTCTGGGTTCTCCTGGGTTTCTAAACCACCGAAGCATTCCTAACACTCACATACTTCCAAGCGCACCAAATCCATCAATTTAACACCGATTAAACACGAATTACACCCAAAACAGAGGATTTAAACATGTATGACCATAAACCCAAAAGTTCTCCAATTTGACACCAATTCCTTACAAATCTGATTAAAACTTATATATTTCTCCACAACAACCTTTAAAACCTCAAAATCCTAGAAAAACTAGTTCATGCTTGAGAAATCCGAATTTCACCAACAAAACCCATTTTAATGGAAAATTCAAGAACATTGAGGGATTGATTACCTAGATCTCGCGTTTGAATCCTCAATCTCCTCTCCAAAACTCGAATTCCACCCTCTCCAGCTCCTACAGAAGCTATGAACTTTGTAAAATATGTTTTGATTTGCATGGAAGCACCCATCGATGGCTTATATACTTGTTTTCTAATCTAATGTGTGTGCAAATCCCGAGGACGATCAAATGGTTTCCTAACCAACTTGTGTCACTTAAATCTTGGACACTTTATCATGACACTGCAGACCTTGTACCATCTTGTTGTGTGTCTCAAGGAACATCCTATGCGTCCCAATTTTCCTAGACATACTATAGGATTTTGATTAATGGATTGATTTAATTTACAAACCTTAGGCTAGGCCACCAAATAACTTCATAAAATCATAGGTGAGGTCCCACTAACTTTCAACTACCTAGTAACCAATGCCCCTTACCCTGGTTATCCGGTACCCAGTCCCCGATATGCACTTCGGGACATATACCCGACTCGTAGACTTGCCCGATATCAACATTCACACATGCGATGTTTATATACATAATAATAATTAATACACTTAACATTGCAATACTAGGCATCACACCATGCACAAATATCATAGATATAACCTGGGTTCCCACATCTGAGTCACCCTACTGTCTACGTAACGCCCGAATTAACCGCTAATCATCGTGATTAACACTAATGCTCAATTAAATTAATTTGGGTCGTTACAATTCTTCCCAACTAGGAGAATTTCATTCCCGAAATTTAAGATAATCGATACCTCTTCTCAGGGGTCACAAAGCAGACGCAACTACCCACTAGTCTAACCTAATGCCGTTGTCTATATGAACTAATCAACTCTAACTCCTCAGTGAACGAATCAACTTAATTTTCTTAGGGAACAAATCAACCTATTCAAGGGAAACACATCGACCTGGCCCTGGTGAACGAAAGTGAACTAATTGACCTAGATGCAACGAATGCATGGAAATGCAACAAGATAACAAATACAATGAACTAATCAATCTATATGCAACACATGCATGGAAAAACACAACAAAAACGTACCCTGCTCATGCTGTCGGGTCGTCTCTCTAATCGGCTGCACCACAACGTGAATTCTCTCACCGGTCTGTGGAATCTCTGGTGCTGGAAAGGCTCTACGACAATCCACACTAATGTGACCTCTCTTACCGCACCTATAACACTTACGTCTGTCCCTTCCTCCAGACTGTCAGTCCTCAGATCTTTGATTCCAACTCTGATCCCGTTGATCCCGATCTCTACCACTCTGGTCCTGAGTGTACTACTGTTGTGGTGCTGATATTGCATATGTCCTGCCGTCTCGGTCATCACCTCTGTGTTGTCGACCGCGCTGTCGATCCTCATACTTGGGTCTACTTCCTGGTGATCACTCTTACCACCTCTGTCAGATCTTTCATGCTGCCTCTTCGGCCTCCTATCTGACTGTCAACCCTGACCACTCTCTATCTTAGCCGACGCGGTCACTGGAATTCCATTCTTTTGTAGGAGGAACGTCTCATAAGTCAAGGCTCTCTTGAACATATCCTATAACGTCGGAGCCCCAGACGACACAATCGCACTCGCAATCACCTCCTCACCCCTCAAATAAAGTAGTAAATCTGTAGACGCTCAGTACCGGCGATGTCTATAGAAAACTGCAAAAAGATAGCTGTATCGATCCATATACTATAGCATCGTACGATTGTCTTACCTCAGGGATAAGAACTCCTATCTCAACCTCAGTCGGACCTCCATAGGAATAAACTGATCGTAGAAAATCTCTCGAAACTCAGCCCAAGTCGCTTGATTGGCATGTATCTCCTGGTAGTTAGTCCACCACACTACTGCATCAGACCTAAAGCATGTTCCTGATAGTCTCACCCTATGCCTCTCCCTGTGTTCAGCTCCTTGTGTAGCTGCTGATGCGATACGATCCAGTCCCCTGCTGCCTCAAGATCTCCACCACCATAAAAGTATGTGGGCTAGAACTTAAGAAAATCCCTCAGTTTCCTCTCCTGTGGATCTATCCTATACTCTGGAGTAGCAGTTGTTGTAGTCATGGTAGCAATCGCAACTGTTGGTGGAGGTGTCGGAATCGTAGTCTCCACTGGTACCACTACTGGTGTAGTCTCAACAGTCGGTGTCTCTTGCGCTATTGTCTGGGCTGGTGTCTGAATCTCAGTAGGCACTACTGTTGTCTCTGCCGATATTGCAACCGCAGTCTGGTCTCTCGATGTCGTGAAGACTGCTATGGCAGCTGCCTGAGCTCTCATCATGTCCAGTAGTAGCTCAAACTGCCAATCGTGAGCGGCTAGTCGCGCTGCAACTGCAGGATTCATACCCCATCTCCAGTATGATCCCTCTCCTGACTAGTCCCTAACCCTGACGGTGCCTGTTGTCCATCCATCGAGATCTGCATCGAAAGTCGTGCGTCGAATTCGTATGTAGCCCGTATATATATATAATACACAACCAAATCATAACACACATATAAGTCCTTACTCTGCTCGACTTATACCACTTCCCAACTAGGATTCTAAGTTAGGATCTTCGGGTTTCCACACTAGTGTTTGTTTATTAAAATTTACTGTCTTTCTTTATACTTATCCATTCCAAGGCCTTATCGACCTTGCTCAGAAACCAAAATGTGACGGCCCCAATTTCTGAGGTCGTCCCGTGACCCATGCTCTCTGCCCGCAAGCCCAGTTTCGTCTGTCACGTCACCGGATACGTCATCACTATTGCCACATCCGCAGCTCTGTGAAGTGACGCTCCGTCTAGTTAATCCTACTATATTAAATTGTTTAATTCTCCTAAACATCTAGTAGGTTAGTTAATCATAGCGGAAGCCTTTAATGCGTATTATATGAGAATTTATTAAACCTAAGTAGTGGACAACTCGGAAATAAACACCATGTATATAACTGAGACGAAATATACAGTAATCCATATACGTGTGACAAAGTTCTAAAGTTCCCAAAACCCAGCAAAACAAAATATACATACTAGATAGTCAAAACACGAGATGCCAACAGCAATGGCCTCAAAGATAGTCGCCTAGTACCTCTTTTCCCTTGCACTTGCTCGTAATTCTGAACTCAATTGCCCAACACATACAACAACGAGCCCAATGAGTAAATTCCCAAGAGAAGTCTACACGATAACCATGAAAACCACAAAAACGTGCGAGACATGTGAATATGACCCTAGCAACAGGAATCATATTCCCATGGCTGGCAACAAACAACATTCACAGCAAACATACCGATCACACACAGTGCATATAAAACATCATTCAAGTAATCCGATTCAACAAAAGATATCAATTAAAACTAGATATAGGTGTGACGGAGTCTAACAAAACTATATCATACTTTGTAGATTCGGATGCCTTGGCTGAGCACATCAAGCCTATACCACACCCGAACCACTAACGGTGACCGGAAACACATCACAACCAACAGGACACGTGCACTCCGCTACTCGAGTAGCTATTCACCGGCTGCACCAAATATAGTGCTACAATCTAACCTGCTCAATTCTGTACCACGACCATCTCGATTAATCTCCGACCATGTGAACAAATCAAACACCGACCAACACATGATCACAATGCATAAGCATGGCAACCAATTAAGCAAGCAAAACGATAATAAATAAAAGAATAAACACTCGTTTATGCAAGAACAAACTACGCATGAATTAAAGTGTAACATTCTCAAGGGTTTTACGCACCTATAAATGCAAACTCCGACTTCTTGGACTCGCCTAGCTCCCCGGCGTCCTAGCTATGGTCCTCTAGTCCCTAGAGTCATTTATGATGTTTTTAGGGTTAATTAAGTGGTTCTTGTAAGTTAATCAGACCTAAATCCCGTGAATAACTTGCCGAAAAATTCCAGTTTTGGGTCCCCATCGCGCTAGGGAAAATGCCCAGCGCACTGGGCGATTCATCGTTACTGTTCATCTTTTTCAGTTTCGCTTTCAAATACATGTGTCAGGGGATCTCGCCCGTAATTCCAACAAATAATTCTTAGTTCTTCTGGGTTTCTAAACCCCCTGAAGAATTCCTAACACTCACACACCTCCAAGCGCACCAAATCCATCAATTTAACACCAATTAAACATGAATTACACCCAAAACAGAGGATTTAAACATGCATGACCATAAACCTAAAACTTCTCCAATTTGACACCAATTTCTCACAAATCCGATTAAAACTTATACATATTTCTCCACAACAACCTTTAAAACCTCAAAATCCTAGAAAAACCAGTGCATGCTTGAGAAATCCGAATTTCACCAACAAAACCCATTTTAATGGAAAATTCAAGAACATTGAGGGATTGAATACCTAGATCTCGAGTTTGAATCCTCAATCTCCTCTCCAAAGCTCGAATTCCACGATCTCCAGCTCCTTCAGAAGCTTATTAGTTTGTAAAATATGTTTTGATTTGCGTGGAAGCACCCATCGATGGCTTATATACTTGTTTTCTAATCTAATTTGTGTGCGAATCTCGAGGACGATCTCATGGTTTCCTAACCAACTTGTGTCACTTAAATCATGGACACTCTATCATGACACTACAGACCTTGTACCATCTTGTTGTGTGTCTCAAGGATCGTCTTATACTTTCCAATTTTCCTAGACATACTATAGGATTTTGATTAATGGATTGATTTAATTTACAAACCTTAGGCTAGGCCACCAAATAACTTGATAAAATCGTAGGTGATATCCCACTAACTCTCAACTACCCGGTAACCAATGCCCCGTACCCTGGTTATCCGGTACTCGGTCCCCGATACGCACTTCGGGACATATACCCAACTCGTAGCCTTGCCCGATATCAACGTTCACTCATTCTTCATAATTGATTGTGAAGAATGAGGATAAAAACATAGGGGTATTTTGGTCATTTCACCATTATTTTTAATTTCTGATTTTAATATATATTTATATATATACATATCTATTTTAAATTATATATATTCGTCGTGCGCACCAACAATTTCGTCGTGCGCACCAACGAGCGTACTTGGACGTGCATACTACCGTACAACCTACACGTGTCGACCACGACCATGCGTGTTACTAGGCGCCCACTAATTTACTATTTTATCACATTTAGTTCATTTAATGGGTGTATTATTTTCTTCGACCTAGTATTTCATCTTTTAGCCTACCCGGTACATGCGTCGACATGAATATCGAGGCGAATACTTAACATACAATCTCACACGTCAATTGAAATATAATTACACACATCATGATGTCGTTTAACCTATTTTAACATAAACATCGCAAAATTAGAAAAAAACAACACACAAAATAACTATTTATCTAATCTGGGCGTACTCCAGCTTCGCTGTGGGACCCACGAATGTCCCCGCTAGTGTCACGTCTGCAATGACGTTATAAAATAACGGCAATTATTAATTGGGTCGTTACATTAATACACTCAACATCGCAATACTAGGCATCACACCATGAACAAATATCATAGATATAACCTGGGTTCCCACATCTGAGTCACCCTGTTGTCCACGTAACGCCCGAATTAACCGCTAATCATCGTGATTAACACTAATACTCAATTAAATTAATTTGGGCCATTACACCAACTGTGACGGCCCCAAAATTCTACAATCTTAGAATCTGGCGCCGCCCCACCTAGACCCGCACGAACCCCCGAGCTAGTCCCATCGAGTCGCACGGGCGTAGTGAGCATATCCTTACCATTCAATCATTTAAAAAACATTTTTAAAAGTGAAGTAAATTAATTAGCGAGTTATCAAAGTATAAAGTGGAAACAATAAACCTCAACTAATCAATCAACCTCTAAAGCTCCAAGTTAGGACAAAACTTAGGGTGTGGAAACCCCGTAAATTATATATACCACGTGAAACAAAGGAGAGTATCATCCATGTCATAAATATCCAAACAATCTTTCAACCCATAACCCCATGTTCAAAACAAAATAAGTAGATAATACACCCAATGGTTAATTATGTCAAGCAGAGGAGGGGCTGCTCAAAGTAACTCGCCTATCTACACAAACTTCCCCTTACTGGACTGCGGATCTGCATTCGATCAAACACAAGAATGACAAGCCCAGGTAAGTAACGCCAAATAGGAACAATAAATTCAGTATTTCGCAATAAATAAATCAAGCAATCAATTCAGGCAGATAGAAAGAAAGGACAATGAGCGCATGAATATATATAGAGTGTAAATAAATAAATGAGCAATCGAAATTGAATGTCCCAGAATACAAAGGAAAGACACAAGTGGTCCCGACCAATCAAAGTCATTTGAGCCGAGGACACAATCTCCTCAAAGGCTCAAGTCAAGGACAAAATCCCCTCCAAGACCCCTACGCGAGTGTCGGGTCCCCATCAATCTGGTGGAGGACTCTCACCCCGTACATATCCTCACAACCAAATCGTGTATCCCCAGCTGTAAACCCCTGGTATAAATACACCGAAGGTCCGAAATTATGCAAGTATCACGTTTGACTCACATGCCTTCGGACAACTCAAGATAATAGAATTCAAGATGTCATTGAACAATTAAAGCTCAAGAAAATAACTGTAGTGTTTCTTACTGGTTTACTTACCTTAATCCAAGCTAATCGCACTCTCACGGACTCCGACTCGTCCCTACGTAGTCTCGTGTGCTAATACTCCTGATAATACAATTTATTATGGTTTTCCATCAATTTTTATACAATTTTCTTTATTTATGTTCAATGTGTTTTCGGGTAAACTTCTAGTTTATTGGGTCATATTTGGACCTGTTAAGGTACCCCAAGGAGTCCCTAATTCGTTCAAAAGATTCCACAAAAATTTGGGAAAACTGAGTTCTGGTCACCGCCGAGATACCGTTAGGGTTTCCCTTCGGCGGCGCCTCCACGAAATGGGGCAAAATGCCTCTATCCCACGTGCCTGCGGGGTGCGCTGTGGGGGTAAAACCCCCACGATGTCAATCGCGGCGCCACCGCCTAAGGGACTGTTGGAAGTGTTTCCTACCCCCGGCTCATGCTGCCTTGAGCCGATTTGGTCCATTTTTCTTCGGTAACTCAACACCACTCCAATAACACCTTCGACATACCCCAAAACGTCCGAAATCATCACCGAAAAACCCAAAGTTAAAATATTCTGAAAAATCACCAAAAATTCATCAAAAATCCAAAACTTCCTCAAATCAATTACCGCCTTCATAAAACTCGTGTTGATCGTCGTGAGGATCACCAAAACGTCGAGATTTGGATCAAGTTCGAAATCTCGACATGGTGTCCAAATTTCATCGCGACGAACATGAATAAAATTCACACCAACGCGTACGAAATGACAAGGAAAGTAAGAATCTTACCTCGGATCATCCGAAACCGCCACCTTCGATGCTGCTCTGGCCACACCAGTCCGGTGGTTGCTTGGGGAAGAAGTTAGGGAAGAAGAAGAGATAGAGAAAGGAGAAAGGAGTGAGAAAAAGGTGGTGTTGGGTTTTATACCCTTCACCTAATCTTGGCCCAACACACACATCACTAGGCCCATCTAATGGCGCATAATCACTCCATCCCACCTACTTAAGTGACACAATTAGGTGACTTTAGTTGACTTGCCCTTCACTCTAGCCCTTCCACCTCATCCCTTGTGCATTCGGATTCGAACCGCACCACACCCCGCATGTCTTGCCCTCTTGGTCGAATCACGTACCAATTAATTCAATAAATTTAGAATTTGTATTTTATTAATGTTTTTAACTCGACTTTATCCCCCGGACCTTAAACATTGCCTCACACAACCAACACTTGTACACAAACGTCCTCACGCGTTTAGGACATTAAAATTATTGTTAAAGCTATATAATATAATACAAACATCGAGCAAACATAACATATCTCGGTGTCGACGTCCGATAATTGATGATTGTACCACGACGGAGAGCCCACGTACTACCTGTATTGACATGTGGCACGGATTAAATTTTAGGGTCGTTACAATCTAAAATGACACGTGGCACGAGTTAGATTTTATGGTCGTTACACATTAAATAATAAATATTAAACGTCGATTATGACCGTTGTTGTACGCGAGTGTCACGTGTTGCAGCGCGAAGAAGAGTATGGGAACACTCGAGATTCAGTTATTTTCTTGACAAATAATGAGGTTAAGGGAGTAAATCACCCACCTAAGTCACTATTTTGATGACTTTTTGACCCCATATGGACCACTAGATCAAGCCTTGAGATACACAAGTGAATGGAGATGAAATGGAGGTATAAAAACCTCATTCTTTTCCTTCCCCACCACCTTTTCTCTTTCATCTCTCATATAATCCAAAAATTGGTTGTGGTGGAGGGTTTTGGTGGATGTGAAGTTATCATTCCCAAACGACGAACAATTGACGATCGAAGGTGAGATTCTTGCGCTCCTCGTCATTTTCTACGTATCGGGTCCATTTTCTCAAGTTTTGACGTGGGATTTGGGGATGCGAATCGAACCTACAGGTTTTTAATGAGTTTTTATGGATTTCAGGAGTGTTGTAGAGCACCAATTAGGTTTTTGTTGGTGTTGTGGTTATTTGTTGAGGTTTTTCAGCGATTTTATCGAAATTTGTTAGAATTGTCAGGGTTTTCATTTCGGACACATTTAGTCGATGTTTTGTGGGTTTTCATGGTTCATTTGAGGATACATGAGAAGTTGGGATGGGTTTGGATTGCGACGATGAGCCGGTAGTGCTGAAAATCCAAGTATTACGTTTCTAGCTTGGACGCCGCCAGGGACACCGTGGAGAGTAAATCTCCACGGCGTCACCTACTATGTCCAAACCAGTGAGACACCCCACCCCATGTTCATGGGTACTGACCCATGGTGGCGTGAGTTATGGCGGCGCCTCCCACGACTTCTTGATAGAAAAATGAATAAAAGTTTTTAAAAAAAATTCTAATTTGGCCTAATGAAGGCCTAGCATGGGGATCATCATGAAATATAATATGAATTAAAATGATCAAATTTATATGTAAATGGGAATTGAGGGAAATTTTGAGGTTTTGAGTAATTAAACAGATTATTGAAAATCAAGATTTAGATTTGAATTACGGGGATTTGACACGCATTTGGAGGCATGATTAGACGATATTGTACTAGGTGGAGTGTGGTTTTAGGTGTGTAGTATCCCAACTGAGACTCCTTGCGTAATTACATGCTTTTATATTTGAATTTCATTCAGTTGTTCAATTATTCCTTTCCTGTTGTGGCTATATAGACGACTGGTAGGGTGTTCCCTCGTCGTGCTATTCCTTGTATGTATGTCCATTACACTATAACACGTGTTGTCAGGGGTTTCGGTGGATAGTTCGACCTGAGTATCATGACAGGGCACGTGTCGGTGTGTCGTGGGTCTACGCCGGCCATTAAGAGGACCGATAGGCTGACCATGCTAGAGTGTTACTCGTTGGCAGTGCTCGCGGGGAGTTCGAAGTATGGTGCTAGTTTGACTTAGGTTTAGACACACGTTTTGAACTTTTTTATTATTTATTCATACAATGAACACAATTTTATGTTTATTTTCCCACGTGTTTATTTAATAGCTTGTTAAATCCCTGTATTTATTTTTGTAATTACTCATTGAATTTCCTTGGGAATACTCACTCTGAACTCATCATATACCTTTTTTTCATGGCTTGAGTGCAGTTCCTGATATGAGTCGCGGCAAAAGCACGTTAGTCGATTATCTTTGAGTTTCAGACTACAGGTTGGACTTGTACGTTTGTATATATATACATTTTGTTATCGTTTATGTTGGGCTTTGGGTTATTGTGAGAGACCCATGACATACATTTTGATATTTTGAGGTTCTTGGATTTTGATATACACATGATGTTTGGTTTACGGGTTTTCCACATTAGGTAAATACTCCATTAACATGATATGAATGTTTAAATTGAATTTATCATGTCTCAAGTCTTCCGCTGATAATTGATGATAAAATAGATGATTGGAGTCCAATAATTGAATCTAAATGGTAATAATTATAGCTTTATTTGAGCTTTAATGATATATGGTGGATTAAATGGTCGTAGGACACAGCTGACAGCTACATGGCCGGTTGTAGGCTCGCGTGGTACCCATGACGGGCCTCAGGGGTTTGGGGTTGTTACAATACTATTATAATAACAATACTTGACAATTGATGGTAAGCTTATTTAGCCACCAAAACTACCAAGAATGCCCTTAGTTGTATTTGGATCTTAAAGAGTTCGAAAATTTTAAGTTAAAGGGCAATTGTGTAATTTAATTTTAAATCAAAATTACTTTAGACGGCTTCCTAAATTAATAGGCGGTTTTGACAATATATAAATGGGCAGAGCAAAATTTAATTAGTTTCCAAATGTGCTCCTAATTAATAGACCGTTTCTTAAAAACGTGAGATTTGGTGGATTTTGTAACTATATCGTTTTTCAAAACTGTGCACACAAGTTTTATAAATTAATTTTGTTTCCAAAATGGAGAGAATATATATAGATAGATTTTCGACGACTCTAATGTGAATTTCAGAAATTAATAGGCAGTTTCCTAAAAGTTTAATTAGTTTCCAAAGGTGCTCCTAATTAATATGCGGTTTTCAAAAAAGGTGGGATTTTGTAACTATATCGTTTTTCAAAACTGTGTGTACAAGTTTTCTAAAATAATTTTGTTTTCAAAATGGAGATAATATAGACAGATTTTCAACGACTTTAATATGAATGTCAGAATTTGCCTTGATCTCAAGAATGTTTGGCAAAAGGCGGTCTGTGTTTGAGAAGTCTACAACGGGGTTTGATTTGCAAGTTATATATGCTCTTCTCAACTCGCTCTCTACATTTTTTTACCTATGATAGATCTCATACATTTATTGTAGGTTCAAATAAACGGCTCCTCTTTTTTTTCGCTTTTAATTTTTGTTTAAGGTTTCTTTTCGTGTGTGTGTCAATTCCATAATGGCGATAAAGAAGGGAATTTATTGAATGGGTTGTTTATGCGACTCTAATGTGAATGTCAGAATTTGCTTTAATCTCAAAAGCGTTTGGCAAAAGGCGGGCTGTGCTTGAGAAGTCTACAACGGGGTTTGATTTGCAATGTACACATGTTCTTCTCATCTCGCTCTCTACTTTTCTTTACCTATGATAGATCTCTATATATTTATTGTAGGTTCAAATAAACGACTACTCTTCTTTTTCACTTTTGATTTTTGTTTGGAGATTTCTTTTTGTGTGTGTGTCGATTCCATGGTGGCGTTAAAGAAGGGAATCTGATGAATGAGTTGTACATGCAAAGACCGATCACTAGCAGTGATGTGTTGAAAGTCTGCAAGTCACCCTCTTTGTAATGATCAAAACAAGCTAGCTAGGAATGAATGAATATGTTTTTAAATAATTTTTTTTGAAGTACTGATGTCATACTTTTTCTTGTCAATGAGATAATATGTATTTTGTTATACTTAAAACCTTTCGTTCTTTATTGTGTTGCATTTTCTTTTTTTTATCCAAGTAATTAGTAATGGTTATTGCTTAAACACATTATATAAAGGAATAGAATAAAACGTTGTACAAAAAATATTTTACAGTTTAAATAACATCTTTTTGTTTGAAATAATAAATCTATTTAAATTATCTTTTGTCACACTCATACACAAACTTTGATTAATTTTTCTTTAGTAAAAAAAAATCAACTTTATGTCATGTGCTTACTTACTAGTATATATATATATATATATATATATATATATATATATATATATATATATATATATATATATATATATATATTTATATATATATAGGAAAAATGCTAAAATGACATCTCAAAGTTACACCCTAGTGATGTGGTGTGCGGGCTCGCATATTTAATAGCCATACATGTGCGCATCGAGATATGCATCAAAAACTATATACCTAATACCTATTTTTATATAAGGCCCACATGCCACGTTAGAATGTGACTTGGGGTGTGATATATATCAGATTATTGCCAAAGTGATGTGTTGTTCATGATGAAATCAGCATCGCTTTCTAACTAATTTACTGCCAAATTTGATTGTACAATGCGTGGAGCCGTGGAGCGTGCGCATGGCACACGTAAGAGAAGACCAAATAACTTACGATATTGACTCGCATCTGAAAAAAATAAGGAGAATTAGTGTTTTATGGGTAAATTGTAAATTGGGCCATAACGCTTACTATAATATGTGTTTTTATCTCTGTGATTTCAAAAATATATATTTTGGTCTCTGTAATTTACTTCTAGTTAGCAAAAACATCATTGAGTTAGTGTTAAATTAAAATATTACTATTATATTACTTTTTGATGATGTAGCTTAATTATTTTACTAACAATACCCTTTAAATTTTTCCAAATTCTCTCTTTCCTAATCAACACTATGTAAAACATTATCATCTTAGTCCCTTAACTATATGTACAATTTTTTTTTTTCATCTTTTATATGTACATAAGTATATTTATTTATTTGTTCAAGAATTATTCATATATTTTAAATTAATAAAAATTATATTTTGCAAGAAATAAATAATAAAAAAAATATTATAATAAAAAATAAAAAATATGCAAAAATATGTAAAACCGAAAATAAAAAACTATTAATTAAATTGTCGCATTATTTTTCAATTTACACCTTTCTATAATTTATAAAAATAAATACACAAAATATTCTTAAAGGCTATAAAAGTAGTAAATCAACACTAAAACCAAATGCTGCTCTATTAATAATAATATACATAAATATATATAAAAAGTTTATCAAAAAAGTTATTTTAAAGAAGACTTGTAAAAAAAAAATCATGATTTATTTAAAAATATTTTGGTTCCTTATTCTTTGTGTTTGTCTTTTTGTAGTGGTAAATTAGTATTTGTATATTAACTCAACCATGTTTTAGAAAAAAATTAGTAAGAGGGACCAAAGTGCATATTTTGAAACTTCAGAGACTAAAGTGTATATTATGATAAACTGCATGGACCAATTTGTATTTTACCCTTGTTTTAGCCCTAAACAGTAAACACTAGACTAATTCAATTTGTTATCCCAAGCTAATGCCTTTCATATTTTTGTGCGGTATTTGACACCAACTACATGAATTAATTCAATTTGCTCCATCCCACGAAATTGAAGTCGAAGCCTATACCTTACATAAACTTAACCTGAATCCTTTACTATTCGTATCAATTCGTATTCAAACCAATTTATTGTTTATCTGAAAAACTATGTATTTAAAAAAATAAACAAATGAATTGAGAGAACTTACATTTTCTCATAGGAATTAGGAAACCTATGAATTTACTTCATCATATTAACATGTATTTTTGAAAAAAAATGAAAAAGTGACAATGTATTTTTCCTTCTAATGATAGTTGAACTCACTACCTCTTCATATCTTTTCGACAAGTGATGACTCATCCTGTCAACCATCTCATCATTGATCTGTCAACAACAAAAAGTTTACTTACAAGTTTATTTAAAATTAGTATTTAGAAATGTTGAATTTTTATATAACTCCAATAAAATTAGAGTGGTGGTGAAGTTAACTGGGTCTTGTCCAACTTGAAATTTATTAGTTTATTTAGGGTCAAGGAGATTGGGTGCAAGAGCTTGACCCCAAAAAAATTTGAGCAATTATATTAAAGAAAAAGACATAAAAGAAAAATTCGTATGTAGGAACTAAATCTGCCAAAGCATGCAAGATTTGGCCTATTTGGGTGTTCGCCTGCTGAAGTTAAAAAATAAAATAAAATAAAATAAATTATCTACATATACGGAAAGATGGCCACTGCCCACAGCATCTCTCACAGCTTCTTTGCCGGTGAAAATGGCGGATTCCGGCGGACGCCCTCTCTCCGGCGACAAATTGAGGAAAAAAATCACATCTCTCGCCGCCGGCGAAGCCCACACTCTTGCTCTCGCGGGTAAATCTTCTCTTCCATCCCTCTCTATGAAGCAATCAAAAAGGGGAACATTACATAAACACAGTCAATTGAATAATCTAAGATTGTTTTTTGATGTTTTGTTGAATTTGAAGTGATGGGTAGTTGTAAAAATTGCTCAAAAATGGCTCAAATGCAGGAGATGGGAGAGTGTTTTCATGGGGGAGAGGTACCTTGGGCAGGCTTGGGACTGGAAGTGAAGAAGATAAAATTTTGCCAGAATTGGTAACTTTTGATTCTTCAAAAAGGACTGAGAAACCCAGGTTTGTACAAGTTGCTGCTGGGGCATATCACAGTCTGGCATTGCAAGGTTAGCTCAAAATCTTTAAATTTTGAGTTCTTATTTGGGTAATTTTTACTTGTTTCAATCTTATGAAAAAAGTGGTTCTTTGTTGTTGATTATTGTTGTGCTGGGAGGTTGGTGATCAACTGTGGGGTTATGCAAATTGAACAATTGGAAGGTTGTATCATTTTGAAAGTCCTGTTATAGATTGATTGAATTCTTTTGTTATAGATTGATTGATTGAATTCTTTTGTTTCCAATTGAGATTTTAATGGACTTTGGTTACTTTTAATAGCTAAAAAAGTTAAGGTGTTACTAAAAGTCGTCAAAATGAAAGTCACATAAAAGTTCATCAAAGACTTTAAAAGTCTACAAAAATCTACAAACTCCAGAAAAATCATCCACTTAATCTCAATTGAATACACCCTTGTAAATGTTATCATTTTGTTGGGGTTTTAATATTTTTAAGTGGCTCGTGTTTTTTATATGAAAATTTGAAGTTATATCACTCTGAAAATAAATCTTCACATGTTGTGGTTCATGGTGCTATAATTGCAACAATCACCCATAACTAGATTCTGTAAATAGATTGAGTCGCCCATAACTAGGTCCTGTAAATTGGTGGAGAAACCTCTTCTTCAGTGGCTAAATCAATTATTGCTGTTAATCATGTGCTGCTGTTTTAGAGCTGTACTTAGTGTCAATACTTATGTTTTGGCGTCATCCGTGTCATGTTGAGCTTTTGACACTAGTTATTTTGGATTGTCATTAGTGAAGGATGATGAAGATATGATGCTCAGGACATGCCTTATTATATGGAAAGTGAAATAGCATTTGATGAATAAAATTGCAAGTATTAAGGAAAAACATGCGGAGGTCCGATATGAATTATTGTTTATATTTTTATCTCGAAAACTATAAAAAAAATAGAATGTTTTGCTATGTAATCTCAAGGACAGTAATGGACATGATGTCTATTGATCTTGTGCTCTTTATGGCTTGTTGTAGGTCAGACTTTAAGTTAGACTGGTCATTTAACAGTATGTGTGTAGATTGATGCATGAATTTCAAGTTCAATAGGAGCTTAGTGCGTGTATGAAACCACCCTCGGCCTCCAAAAGAAGATCTGGATCAATATTCATGAAAAGGTAAAGCAAAAGGAGATATGACCACTTAAAAGTAGTATAACTTTAAAATTTAGCTCTTCATAGAGCAAGTGAGAACTTTGAGTTGCTAACTGATCATGCTGTGCAGTTATGTTGAGTTGAGTTTGTGTGCCAGCCATTTGAATGTATACAAAGTGCTAGATAGTGAACAACACATTGTAATGAGGTGCTTTTTAGTTGGTGAGCGAAGCATTCAAAACTCTTTCCAGATCGATCTTGGATATTTTAGTTTTTGCATTACTCTTTTTTTTTTTGTAAGGATTCTAGGTGAATTGGATGAACTTGAAGTTACATTTTAATGTCAAAAACGATATTTGTCAAAGCCCACAATTTTCTAATTTCTGGAATTTCATTTTTCATGACAATTTTATTAGTCTTAGTGAAACTGAAAGACTCCCTGGCGATTGATCGGAAAGACCAAAAAAAGGAATAGAAACGCCTCCATAAGAAGTTTATTAACTACATAATGCTGCAACAACAACAAAGCCTCAATCCCTAATTATTTGGGGTCGGCTACATGGATCAAACTCTTCCATTGCGTTCGATTTAGTGCAACTGATAGTGTGCTTTACAAATCATTAGTTACATAATGCTAATAGATATATATCAAGTATCTGTGACTGGGCTCTTATATCATCAAAACATTCAGCTTTATCATGGAAAACAAGTGTTGCTGCATCAAATGAGCCTTACGTTGAAATTTTCTTCTCTCTAAACGCAGTAGACGTGCCTTGTATTTGTGTGATCATCGAATGATTGTTTCCTTGTCTATTTCATCTGATCTACCTTACACTGATATCCTTTGAGGTTTAAAGGGAAAAAAAGAAGACGCTTGGCAAGAGTTTTCACTCAAAGCTAGCTGCTACAACTTTTTTCCCAAGCGTTGATATATAGGTTTATGGTTAAGATATGTGAGGGATGCTTCCCTTTATGATTAATTTCTTTTTTCTTCAAGATGGCACTCTGAAAGTTTGTGTAAATGAAAATGTACGAGTATTCAATTTCTGACTATCAAACTCATGAATATTCACAAAACCGCTGCTGCTGTGCTTAGAGAAAAATTTGCACAGCAAGTAATTGCAGGTCTGTGAATCTAACAGTGGCGCAGAAGTCAAAACCATTTCTTCTCTTTTGGATGTTCAAAGACATGCTTTTTTTTTTTTTTAATAAGAAACGAACAACTTGACCCCAACATAAGTAGATCCCACAACCTTGCCTTTGGCAACTGATTCCTCATCCATCTCACAGAGCGGAGATTTGGTTTTAGTTTGTGGTGCAGAAACTTTTCTACCGCTTGATTAAATATTGGCCTGGTGCTTATTCTAACTTGATTACATGTGCTACCAGTGGATATTTCATTTCCATCCTTTAAGTTTTGTGTTGTCCAAATGATTAGTTTATTTACCGAATTGTTACTAATAATTCAAAAGTTTATGTAATGCAATTTGATTTCTTATGGAACTGTGTAATTTCAAATGTGAGTGGGTAGAATGGAAATGACTTGGTGTTTGTTGAATTATGTCTTGAAGGTATCTCAATCTCTCAGTATTTATTACTATCGTTGCTGTTGTCATTGTTGTTATTATTATTATTTTCTTGCTTGTCAGGTGCTTGTCAGTTGTCACTGAAGCAGATATCCTTATTTCTTGAATTGCAGATGATGGATCAATTTGGTGCTGGGGTTACAACATCTGTATCCTTCATTATTGATTTTTTTCCTGTTCTTGTCATTTTCGGGGCAGGGAACAGTATAGATTTGATTTTTGATTCATGAATGTGAACTAGGAAAGTTTCACATGTTATTATTGCCTAAATTCCTCCTCCGTGTCACTTTAACTGTAGCACAGATGGCCAACTTGGTCTCAATTTGGAGAACTCTTTAGTTCCTCGTCTCTTGGATAAATTCCTTGAGTTGGGTCCTGATGATTTGAGCACAGGCCGCCAGAAACCTTTAAAGGTAGGTAGGGGAAGCTTTTCTTTTTCTTTAATTTAATATTCATTGTCATGTTTTGTAGACTCTTAGGACAACGACAACACTTTTGATTGACTTGTTGAATATGTTTGCAGGTTCGTTCTGTCCAAGCTGGAGGGATGATGTCGCTTGCAATTGACAAGCTTGGGGGCCTCTGGATATGGGGAAACTGTCCTCCTCAAAGCAGTATTGGCAACGGAGAGTTCTCACTTGTTAGCATCTCTACTCCATTACCTGTTTGGGATTTCTATGGCCACACTGTGGTTAAGGTGGCTTGTGGAAATGAACATGTTGTAGCACTAGTAACTGCTGGAGAAACCTTTAGAGGAGGGGACCTTATATGCTATTCATGGGGTGGCAATAATCATGGCCAGTTGGGTCTAGGTGATCAACAGAGTAGGTTGCGGCCTGAACTCGTGGAAACTTTTAACTTTGGATGCCCATGGGAGGCTTATCAGGTAGCATGTGGGGCGTTTCACACAGCGGTGCTTACATTTAAGAAAGACGGTAATATGCTGAATTCTTCTCACAGTGGTGATGTAGAACTAGAAGAAAAGGAAACCATTTGTTGGACATTTGGTCTTGGAGACAACGGGCAGCTCGGACATGGAAACACCAATACCTTATTATCGCCAAAAGCTGTTGACGGGCTACCTCCAGACGTATTCCTCATCTCTGTCGACTGTGGCTTATTCCACACTTCTGTTGTTTCTTCCGCTGGGGATGTCTGGTCATGGGGCATGGAGAAAGGTCTCGGCCTATGCCCAGATGCCAGTTTTGTTGGAACTGATCCAGGCGACGCTTTAACTCCTCTAAGGTTTTCATGTGATGATGGACCGACGTTTTTGGATCCGGTGCAAGTTGTATGTGGAGCAGCTCATACTGTGCTTGTTGCAGAAAAAGGATATAAACTTTGGGCTTGGGGTAGGGGACGTAGTGGAGTTCTCGGAAGAGGTAATGCAGTAGATAGCTATTCTCCTTGTCTGGTAATGTGGCCACCACTCGATGAGGACTTTGGTATAGGAACAAAAAGCGTAAGCGCAAAACAAGAGGTAGTTAACAAGGAGTCAGGAGGGCAAATGGACACGGAGAAAAAGTTAATCTCAGCTATGGAACAAGTGCAGCTTCTGCAGTCAAGGCTAACTGTGATGGAGCATTATGCGGGCATTTTACACGGCTCTATTTTTGGAAAACCATTAGAGGAGAAAGATGTGCCATTGCAATTACTGCAGCAGTCCAGCACGTTTGATATCGCTAAGGAATGGGAGAACATATTGGAAGGTGCCGATAATGAAAAGCTCGCGAAGATGGAGATGTTTTTCCGAAACATGCTTGCTAGCTTGAAGAACGAGCGGTTAAAAAGAAGGATACAAGAAATGATCAAGGATTGCCTCCAAACTTCACAACATGAAGCCAAAAGTAGCAAATGATGGTTACCCTAATCCGTTGTCATGTACAAAAATTAAGTTTATATTATGCTGTTCTTCATTGGAGCCCCCACATTGGCTTTGGTTTAGTAGAGGGCTATGTAGGTTCAGCTCAGAAGAGTAGTTTCAGATGAAGCTCATATGTGTTTTATATATTAAGGAATAAAAGCTAATGAAAAAAATGAATAAAAACATGTGTGAACCAAAAAAAAAAAAAAAGCGTACAGTTTTACTTACAGGCACCTGGTTATCACTATTTGATCTTGTAATATTTTTCAACATAGAGCAAAAGTAATGGTAATTCTATGGTTACTATTTTATTATTCAAAACCACAAAAGACTGTTTGATTAATGAGATGTGAAAGTGAAACAGAAGAGGAGTTTCGCAATCGGAGCTTTCCTATGGCCTTAATGGACTCCTATGACAACCTTGAACTTGAAAGTTAACATGAATTTTTGATAAGGCTAACTAGTTTGTGAGTAGAAAGTATGTATGAGACCTATTTGCTACTAGTTTTCTGTATATTTAATTGATTAATCTGATTAATTAGGAGTATGTGAAGACTAAACTATTTGATAGAATTAAAGTAGCAGCCTAGTTTGTACTAATAGTTTCCTTTTTCAATTGAAGGTGGAGTTCATCACCATTGATGAGAATCCATAGTTGTTTGTGCCAAGAGTGATACAATGTTCATTTCATTTGTTGGGGCACATCCTCTCAACATTCCTCACCCATCTTGCCAGCATACTTTGAAGTATCATGACAACAATGCTCAAAACCAACCACAACAAAATCTCTAAAAGTCCTTACAAGATTTTTTTTTTTTATATGCGGAATGTCTAATTTTATAGTGGGGGAGTGTATGAACGAGCTAGGGCTTATAAGGTTAGGAGTGGATGATTTACCAAAATGACAAGGCGAAAGGCAAGACAATGTATTAATTCAATCCAAACTTATTACTCATTCTTTATTAACTTGAATATCGATGTGAGACTATTTTTAACAATGCTAACGATGGGAAGAATTACATTAGGATGAATTTAGAAGTTGATCATGTACCCCCCTGCATGCATACAATCCAAGCTAGCCATTTAGGGATATCAAAAAAGAAAAGAAAAAAAATTTAGAAAATTCTGTTGTTTAAAATTGTAATTTCCCTTTTAGAGGTTCTAATTGAAGGAAATATATGAATCAGATGGGAATAGTTTGGTAACTTGAAGAAAGTTGTGTCAAAAGAACAAAAGCAACAGAGTCAATTTCAATGATAATTACAACAAAAAGTGAAAGAACTGTAGTTAATTTTACGACGTACATTGAGCTCTGATATGGAATAGAGAATCCCGCTTGCCTCGAGATGCTAAAACCTCATTTTTCAAGGACATGTTAGTTCACGGGAAGCACAATATTAGATATTAACTCAAACTATGAGATAGTCTTGATAGGATAGAGACTCCTAGTTGGAGGTTGACATAAATCAAACAGGATAAAGACACCTAGTTGGAGATTGACATAAATAAAAAAAAAAGACTTAGTGTGATATACATATACATGGGTTGGTTGAGAAAGGGAACGCACAACTTTCATCTCGACTACAAACTTCTTGACCTCCCATCTGATTTGAGCGTTGGAGTGCTTCCCCCGGGGACCAACTTCTGGGGACTCTGTTTTGCAGATCTTGTCTACAAAAGAAGCTAGGGTTCATACGATGTGTGAAAGTTCGGGCGACACGCATCGATCGTGGTCCCAAGATTTGAGGCACCCTCTTCTAGTTTACACAACATTTGGCGCCAGAAGGAGGGCCATGACAGTCACAACTCGAAATGTAAGGACACGAAATCTGTCTAATGACCGACCAAGGCAAGATCGATCTCGTCTTCCACCACGAGATGGAGGCCAAGGAGCGCACATTGCTTCTAACATAAAAGGTCCCAATTTAAGGGAAGAAAGAGAAAGACGGAAGATTGAACGAGGAAAGAATAAGGTCATAGACCTACCCGTTGATAACGAAGTGGCTAGGCTGAAGGAACAAGTAATCGAATCACAAGGGCAAGTCGACATCTTAAGTGGCTCAAATTGTAATCAAAGCCAAAGGAGGCTGCTGAAGATTATGAGTCGGGCCATCATAATCTTGGCCACGAACACAAAATCGAGAAAGATGTTCACTACAAAAAAACAGCAAATCAGCAACGGAATTAGAAACGGAATTTATTTCCGTTTCTAAATCAGAAACGGAATTAGAAACGGAACTTATTCCGTTTCTAATTGTAACAATTAGAGACGGAATTAGAGACGGAATTAAATTCCGTCTCTTGAAATTTGGCGCCACCATTCCCGCCAAATTCTTCATTTCTTATGGCCGTTCATCATTCCTCGAGATTTGTATTTTCTCGATCCTGGCAGCCTCTTCTCCTTCCCGCACCCCACCCCCACCCCCGCAACAAAACACGAAATCCCCAAATCATTCCCACGAAAAAACCCCAAAACCTAAATCCGTCTCTCCGTCTCGTCGCGCCGGTCGATCGTCTCGTCCCCACACGTCCATCCCGTTCGATCGTCTCATCCCCACACGTCCATCCCGTTCGATCGTCTCGTCTCTCCGTCTGGTCGTGCGAGCTGGTCTCTCTGGTGCTCTGCTCTGGCCGTCTGGTCGCGGTGGTCTCGCTTCTCCATCCATCCGGTCGTGCTACCTGGTCTCGCCGTCTCTCTGGTCTCTCCGTCTCGTCGCGCCGGTCTCCTTCATCGCCGATATCTCTCGCTCTCTCTGGTCTCTGATTCGGATCCGGTTAGCAAGGAATTTGTAGTTTTGGAGTCTTACTACAATCTTCATTTCTTATTTGTTTTTTATTGTTCTTTATAATGCAGCAAACACTCATGATCAAGAGCTCTTCACTTTCATAGAGATCATTCACCTTGTGACGGTTTTGAGGAAGTCTTGAATCGCTTGGCCATTTTCGCTAAAAATTTGCGTCAATCAGTTGGCGTTCTAGTCCCCTTGTTTATCTAATTTAAAAAATTAATGGAATATTCCGTCGGGTGACATGAGAATTATTTAAGTTTCCGTTATGGTTCATTTGATAGTTCGATCTTCTAGTAAACATCGGAGTTGAAGGCAAGAAGCTATTTTATCTAGAGAGATTTTCCAATTTAAATTAAGCATGGAGACTTCATAAATTTCCATCTATCAATAAATATTTGGGGTGTCCGGTGTTCCTACGTACATTATATGCGGCATCCAGGAATATTAAAGTCGTAATACTTGTTAGCATTGCAAATATTATGCTCATGAATGAAATATGTTATAGATTTTCACTTGAACTGAAGCTATAATCTAGGGAAAACGAAATCATATATATGCCTTGATGTTCAAATATAGGAAATGAACATAATGTGGTGACCATTGTGTATACTAGGTTTTCTTAGCGGCTCACTATACTAGTCTAATAAATGGATTTAAATGAAAAATTTATTTTCTTGAAAGGTCTTAGCTATTATGGTCATGGAATCCATTTTATTTTTGTATATTCGTCTTGGCAATTGGCCGTGTTATAGTACTACCTTATTGTTTATGAATCGTGAAGGAACAAACTCTTTATCGTGTGACATATTTTAAGAGTTCAGTTCTTATAATTGTTATTACTTTATGAGGTTTTATTTTAACTGTTCTTGAGTGATTTGATTTGTTCCTTGGTTGATTGTGCATTAGTTGGTGTTCTTCACTTGATCTATTAAGTTAATGTTGTGTCTTTTGTTTGGTTTAGAAGTTTTTGTTCTCGCTTCTTCTCTTACATGCATAGTTATTGAGGTTATGCTTGTTCTATTTTTAGGTTTATTAATATGTACTATTTCATTTCAACCTTTTAATTGAGCAATTCAAGATTTATATTGATTCCGTATTTGGTTGTTATTCCATGTTTATTTTATCGGTAAAGCATGTCATCCGTATTTGGTTGTTATTCCATGTTTATTTTATCGGTAAAGCATGTCATGAGAGTCATTATAATACATTAGAATCATGTACTGAGGTAATTACTTTGTCGTTTGATGTTATAGTTAGTAATTTCATATTCATGCACTTGCTATGGATGATTGATTAGTTAGGTGTTGTTGGTTATCATGATAGGAATTCCAATATGACCGTTTATAGCCGTGTTAGGAATCCAGGTAATCAAAAATTCAAATGTAAAGCTTGATTTCCAACAAATCAAAAATATATGGCGGTGGCTAATTAGCGCGCTAATTCTCAGTAATTAGCGCGCTAACCGCAGGGAACTCAAAAAAATTATTTTATCCCTTTGTGTTAGCGACCCTTAAACTCGTCCAGGACCTAACCAACCCTTATAATACATGTTATACATGTTTATTATGAGTCATTTACAACAATCCTTTTGATAATGCCCAAGCTTCTTACATAAACAACATAACTCAATCAATTCCTTCTCTTTACATTGTGATGACTCATTAATGACTTCCTAACTTTGTCAATTTATTCTCTACCTATGAGTTTAATGTGCGAACCTCGTTCTTTCACTTAGCTATCAATTTCTTCTCTTTAGATGGTGTAGATCGCATTTCCTTTGTAAGCCTCAAAGGTGCTTGGATTTGAGGACTTAAGAACACCAAAAAGATCTCCTATTGCTCCTTCTAAAAATTCAAATTTCTTCTCTTTGTAGATCTTGAATTTTGAAATGTGTTTCTTCTCCCTTATGTTACAACCAAGTTTGTGGTGGTTTTATCATGATAGGAATTCCAATATGACCGTTTATAGCCGTGTTAGGAATCCAGGAAATCAAAAATTCAAATGTAAAGCTTGATTTCCAACAGACAAAAATATATGGCAGTGGCTAATTAGCGCGCTAATTCTGTAATTAGCAGGAGTATAATGCCGCTCATTCGTACATACTGCTCAATTGTCCAGAGATCGCTCCTTACGTTCAGTATGTCCATCACTTTCTTTCATTAATGCAGTACATTCATTGTTCATACATTATAAATACATCCGACTTACACGTTCATTTCTTCTAGGATATTCGTCGATGAAATCACTCAAGCAATGGGGGAGTCGCAAGTTGATAGTAGTCTAGAGCACAACTTCCCCATTTGGTTTCAAACATATGTAAGGGCATTACTTTTGTACGTTATAGATTCAAATGTTTCTCCCATAACTAATGTGTCATATTGCATCTCTAATTTTGACGAATAGGCTCGAATTCTATAGTTGACGAGACGCTCGTTGATCTTTCTGTTGGTCCTAGTCGATCATGTACCGTCTACCCTGGTTACCTTGTTAATGGGTATAAGTTCCACTCCGCAACATATGACGTTGATAGATCGACGCAGAGCAAGCGGCGTTTTTTGGTGAAGGGTTCAAACTACGCTGATGTTTCCCATAACTATTATGGAGTACTTGCAAGAGGTTGTGGAGATTGAGTATACCGGCCTCAAACGTGTGGTCTTGTTTAAGTGCGAATGGTATGACCCTACACCGAATCATGGTGTTAGGACTCACCCAACACTTCAATTGGTAAAGGTTCATCGAAGTCGACGATATAACAACTACGAGCCATTTGTACTGGGCAATGCAAGCCACTCAAGTCTACTACCTTTCGTACCTTTCTATGCGGAACGATCGACAAGAATGGCTAGCGCTTGTTGCTTGTCGACCAAAATTCGCGACGAGGAAACTAGCAAAGACGATAATGACCAGGGCTCGGAGAGATTGCTTTCCAAGATGGGATGCCCACCACGTGCGTAGTCGATGATGCGACGCCGATATCAACAATCTGGATGTTCCGATCGGGACTCGATTCATTGTTGAAGCGGGTCCAAGCGATGAAGTTTATAGTGAAGATGAATCGAAAGAAGAATCATCACCTTCTACTCATGAGAGTGAATTTGAAACGGATGATAGCGAATAAAGTTTGTATATGATACGTCAACGACCAATAATGTAGTTACTTTTATTTGCATGGATTTTGTTCTTATTAAGTCCAATAATATAGATCGAATTTCTACTTTTTGTATGCCCTTCTTTTCGATGTTTTACTCGTGGCGGGATTGTTAGGTATCATGGCGGACGTGGTCGTAGGGGATGTCGAGGTTTGCCATTAGGACGCCATCGTCCAGCGGAATAGGTGCGGTACCGACATCCGCGGCGAAATACCAACCGCCCTCGTAGTCGGGCCACAGGAGGGGTCCATAGAGGTCGTGGCGGTCGAGGTCGTGGTTCGATACCTCCATTATCGATTCCGACTTCTCGGTCTCTCGAGCACGATACAGCCGCAGCGTCACCTTCCCCTTCCATACCGTCGGGGTCGTCTGTACCATCTTCGTCGTCATCAAGGACTATGCCTACTACACACTTCCCCACACCTTCTCCGACGTCAATGACTCCTTTACCCACGAGGCTGCACCCCCGCCCACAAAGATCACCGGCAAAGATCCCGAGAGGAAGACGTAAGAGCAGAGTTGGAGGTGACAGGCCCTCCGGGCCCACCTCAGAGGCCAGGGATGGAGGCCCCTCGCGTGCAGGGGATCCCTATCACGCTGATTGCCAATGATACGTAAGTTTGCGTTTGACTTTTATATGTCAATTCCAATATGGATGTCAAATATTGAAGAAGTAGTTAAGGTGATATGCATGTTCATGAAACACAGGGAGTTGCATCCTTCGCACTTTTGTGCACGGAGGATGACAAAAGTTTTTAAACGATGGATGATTCCTGAAGGGTATTGTTGGAAGTCGGTACCGCCTCATCATAAAGACCAATACTGGCGACAATGGAAGGTAAACAAGACTACCATGTGCCTTATGATTTATACTATTTTCTCAAATAAGTGCTAACAATAGCAATCGCCAATTTGTAGATATTTTTTAGATGGGATGATGCGCTTCCCGAGGATCTCGTGCGAGCGGCGTACGACAGGCTTGCAGGCACAAGGTACACCGCGTTGATGCACAAGTTGAAGAAGAATCGGGTGCGACCAATTTATGTTACGAGATGAGGCATGGAGGAGATACTTGCAAGATCGGGAGAGCGAGGACTTCCAGTGCTAGGTCTAGGCAAGCGACGCGAATAGGAACACCGAGGTCGAAGGCCCCGGGACCGGACCTCGAAGCACGGGTGGTGGTTCCGTGTCATTTGCGACTACCCAAGAAAGATTGGTTAGTTTTTTTTAACATCTAGGATATTTCGTACATTTATACTCTTGTTCACTATGCTTGGTCCCGCACGCAGTGATTCATCCGAGACGCCACCGTCGGTGAATGATTTGTACTTGCATCTCCACACCGTTAATCATGACAGACGACATTCATCGATACTAGATCGAGCGGTTCTATGTAAGTGTAGAATAAAAATGTAAATTATTATTAAGTCTTTCACTTACCCCATATCATGTACTTTGTTTGTTGTGCATATATGCGGGATAGGCTCCGAGCGGACGTCGGGAGCCGACCCGTGCTACACCGAGCAATCGGTGGATGATGAGGCGGTGTACCTCAATGTGGCGGGTGAGTGTTCCAAAGGACGTGTCTACGGACTCGGGTCCGTAGGGAGAAAGAAGAGGAGATACGGAACTCCTGGTGCTAGCACGTCGCGACGCCGGATGTGGTGCCGCGGCGAGTTCGATGTCGTTGCGGAGCAACTACGAAAGGTTATGAACTTCATGCATCGATCTTGGGATGGACATGGACGAAATAGGCCTAGCTCAACAACCACCACCACCGCCACCACCACCGCCACCTCATGACCAAGAACGCCGCCGCAAATAGATCCGGCCGATCCACCCCAACAAGGGGACAATGTTGGGCGTGAGACGTAAGCGTGGCTCTCGAGAGATGAGCAGGTTGGTGATACATAGGTACTTGACTTGTTGTTTGTTTCAAATGCTTAGATTAAATGGACAATGAATGTACTGCGACGATGGTGGTTTGTTGAAGCCTCGATGTAGTGGAGGGTACGATGATGAAGTTCCTTTATTTTTTTCTCCCGTTTTCGGATAGGCGGATTTTAGTTTTTCCTTTCGTTCTCGAGGGAATGGGTTCATTGCTTTTGTCGATGAGCATGTTGTAGACGATTTGTTTCATTTGCATGTTAAACTCATTCT
This sequence comes from Stephania japonica, assembly GCA_039657345.1. Classification (NCBI taxonomy): domain Eukaryota; kingdom Viridiplantae; phylum Streptophyta; class Magnoliopsida; order Ranunculales; family Menispermaceae; genus Stephania; species Stephania japonica. The sequence continues at coordinate 45,266,475 of CM077559.1, forward strand.
TTTTTTTGGTGGTGGTGATTTTGGTCCTTATAGGACTCCGTGTCTCGGAGGTAGGCGTGGTGGGTATAGTGGAGGCGGTGAGCTTGGTGGGGGTTATGGAGGCTTTGGGGCCAGGTGGCTTAGGTGCTTATCGAGGTGAATCTTCTCTTGGCTATTCTATTTTGCTTTTGTGAGTGTTCTTTTTTTTTTTTGCTTGTTGAACGATAGGATTGGTTGGTTTTTGTGTATACTTCCAAATTTTGGAGCTTTTGTAATACATGACAACTTTCCGTGGATATATAAATGTTTGGGCTAATTTTCAGTTTCACATTTTTTCTTTCTCTTTTGAATTTTTGTTGATATATATTTTTGATGTATGGATGCGCAATTTGGCTTCTTTGGGGGATGTTAGCACCCTCAAGGAGTTGTTGGAGGGGGTGCAGGCGATGGAGTATGTCATATCGGGTTGTATTTTGATTTTTTAGGTTGGAGAATCGATTGGCTTATGTATACGTGCCATATTTAAACAAAACAGAAAATTAGAGACGGATTAGCAACGGAATTCAAATTTTTCGTTGCTATTCCGTCTCTAATTTTCCAGAAATATTTCTATCAATCACAAACGGATCAGAGACGGAAATATTAATTCCGTCTCTGATTCCGTCTCTAATTAACAACGGAATCAGAAACGGAATCAGAAACGGAATTATCCGTCTCTGATTCCGTTTTCTAATTAGAGACAGAATCAGAGACGGACACTATGTATTCCGTCTCTGATTCCGTCTCTGATTCCGTTGCTGATTAGACACGGAATCAGAGATAGAATTCATAAATTTATTAATTCGTCTCGATTCCGTTGCTAATCGAAGAACGGAATCGAGACGAAATGCAAGTACAAATGTACCATTTCGAAATAAAATCCATTTCTGTTCCGTCTCTGTTCCGTTTCTAAGTTCCGTCTCTAAATCCGTCTCTAATCAGAAACGGATAATTTCCGTCTCTATTCCGTCTCTAATCAGAAACGGAATCCATATTCCGTTTCTGATCGTATCAGCGACGACGTTTTCAGAGACGGAACGAGTCCGTCTCTGTTCCGTTTCTGATTTCATTCAGAGACGGAATTTTCGCAAATCAGAAACGGAAAATTCCGTTTCTGATTTGCGATTTTTTTTGTAGTGGTTGAACGGAGAATTTGGGAACGTCTTGAAAAACCAATTCTGCACGAAGATACTACTGGACAAATAATATACATGCCCGGGTCACCACCTTTTGTTCAGGAGATCTTAGATGAACCCCCTAAAAGAGTTTAAGATGCCAACCATAGACAAATAGGATGGAACTAGAGATCTATTCGAACATGACCTAAACTTCAATGTTGTTCTTCTCTTAGATGGAGTATCGAACATCATAAAGTGTAAGGCATTCCCTCAAACTTTCAAGGGACCTGCCCAAAATTAGTGCCGTCAACTTTCCCTTAGTTCGATAAGATCTTTCAGCCAGTTGAGCAAAAGGTTTGTTAACCAGTTCATTGGAGGAAATACACATGCAAAGAGTTTTGCATCTTTGATGAGTATCCAACAACGAAGGGGGGGTCTTTAAGATAATATATTAGGCGATTTATCAAAGTGACATTGAGAGTCCTGAACCTGGACCAATCATGTCAGTAGCAGTTGTAGCTCTAGCTAATGGGACTACAAACGAGCATTTAAAGATATTTTTGGTAAAAAACCCACCAACAAACATGGCTGAACTCCAAAGGAAAGTAGGAAAGTACATGGTGGTTGAAGAAGTTATCCAACAAGAAAATGAGAGAATTGAAGATCAAAAAAGGGGAGAGAAAGAAGACAAGGAGCATGATTTCAATAAAAAAACTAAAGGCAAACACGACCTCTACTACTATTGCATGATTCAATTAATACAGTCCTCTTAATTCTTCTAGACGACAGATTCTTCATGTCATTGAGTCAGAACCTTTTGTTAAGATCATGGCCATGACACTAATGATTGTAGGCAGTTAAAGGAAAAGATTGAGTTCTTAGTTCGTAAAGGGCACCTTAGTCGGTTCTTGAAGAACAACAATAAAACATGGAGAATGGATGATCGATCAGAAAGAAAAGAGGTGGATAGAGAAAAGACAGATATGGTCATTGCAGGTTTCATAAACATGATATCAGCAGGAGGACCAACAATTGGAGGAGCTTCCTTTTCTTTAAGAAAGTATGCTCGACATAATTTAGTGGTATATACACCACCCAAAAAGGCTAGAATGGACCAAGATATAATGTTCACTGATAAGGATTTAGAAGGTGTCAAATATCCACATGATGATCCATTGATCATAAAAATCCTGGTTGGGAATTTTATAGTCAAAAGATCATTGGTTGAAAATGGAAGTTTTGTGGATATTTGATATCACAAAACTTTCATAGAGACGGGGTATAATGATAGTCAATTAACCTTGACTACTACAACATTGTAGGGATTTACTAGGACGGAAGTTATAGTTAAAGGCTCCATTCTACTCCCAGTGACCATTGGGACTACTCCTAAGCAAGTAACGCACATGGTCAATTTTATGATGGTCAAGGCTCTTTCTACATACAACGTGATTTTGGGACGGTTAGTGTAACGATTAACACGTGATTAGGGTTAATCCAAATATTAATTAATCCGAGTTAGGCTCGTGGTTAAGCTCGATTTTCTCGATTAATGCGTGAGTGGATTGGCGTGTTATATTGTGTTTGTAAGGACTGTATTAGTATGTATAAATGAATAACTGGACCAATGAGGGAATGCCTAATACCATGTGTGGGTCAAGGAGGACACACATGAGACGCGGGATGGCATTGACGCCGAGTGTTCGCGTTGGTGTAAATTACATAATTATAGGCGTAATTATATGCATAAATATATATTTATATATATTATGGATATATATAAATGTATATTACAATGAAAAATAATAAAATAATAGTAAATGGTCGGGCGTCAAGTGACACACGAGGTTACGAGTGACACGCGTAAAGGTAACTGATTTAAAATCAAATAAATGAGAGATTACCATAAAGGGTAACTGATTTAAAAGAAAATGAGATGAGCATAAGGGCGTTTCGGTCAATTCCCTGATCAATCGCCTCTTTCTACTCTAAATTGAGAAAATGAAACAGAGGGAGAGATCAGACGAGAGTGAGGAAGCCGAGAGGAAGGAGAGAGCAATGGGATTGAGCTCGCTAGAGCACGAACTTTGCAATGGAGAGCTCGAGGTAAGGTTGTTGATTCTGGTTATTGTTGTTGTTGTGGCAGTTTGTTGGCGTAAGTGGGGGCTTGGATGAACTGCTCTTGCAGTTTGTTCGAGGAGGGAGAAGACGCACGAAGTCGTCTCCCCTCCCAAAGGTGATTGGAGGCTGGGTTGGGAGCCAACCCCAATCGAAAAGAATAAGAAGAAAAAAAATAGAGCAACAACTCTGTTATTATCGTGAGGTAGGGAACGTACCTGAACTGGGCCGGTTCGGTTCGGTTGATCCAAACTCGGTTCGGCCTGGTTCAGGATCAAATGAAAAAAAAGGGAAAAGGATAAGAAATTCTGGAAAAAAAATCCAGGAAAATAGGAAAAAATATGGAAAAAAATAGTTTTTTGATTAAATAAATAGAAATTGAGGAATTTATATGGAAAATGAAGAATTCGAAAGTTGGAGAAGACTTTATACCAGGGTTGTTACCTCAAAAAGTATGAAATGGTCAAAATAGGCTAGAAAATAGGTCTCGAGATTTTCGGATCTGAATGGGACTAGTTTAGGAGTATTAATAAATGAATATTAAACTTAAGTTGATGACAATTGGTCTATGTTAGGTAATGAATCAATGTGAAAAGAGGTTGAGGACTCCAGGGAGTCGTACAAGTCGGTAAAACATAGAAAGCTCAGGACAGGTAAGTGAGACTTGTATTTTTTTTTTATCAATTATGCAATATAAAATAGTATTATTAGAGCATGTAGTGTATTGGACTGGGAATGGGGCAATATACAATGATTTGGATTTAGTTTTATAAAAATATTTTTAAATGAAAATGGAATTCGAAAAGAGGTTTGGTGGGACGGATTGGCCTGGGGTTTGGAACTGTAATGGAGTGGCCTTCCATCACTGCGCCCCCAGTGACTTGAGAATTATCCCGATCAATATTTTCTATTTGAGTTGGCGACTCATCAGTCATAAACCAATCAGATGAGCAGTGATTGGTTTAGTGATGATGAGGGAGTGCGACTCTTTGTTTTTATGAGTTGGCGGCACATTGACAAGAACTAGATAGATGCCCAGTGACAGGTTCTTGCTGATGTGAGAGGGCAACTCAATTCACATACAAAGATTGAAAATACAAATCACTGGTACCTTGCGATGAACCAAGGAACTTGCATCTGTTATATATATTGTTTATTTTGATTCGTATGCTCATTTAGATATGAATTTGATTCATGTTGTTATACATTGCCTTGATATTAATTGATAGTTGATAGTTGGTATGAGAGTCATTTACTGAGCATGTAGGAGCTCACCCACCTTAACATCTCCAGGTATGGATGTACGCTAGGACTTGGAACTCAAGAAAGGAGAAGACTAGGAGTTTAGTATCTACTTTACGGTTTAGTGAGTTTTCCTATTATATATATAAATTGTATTGCTTTATGATTTGTAATAATTGGGGTGGGAATAAGTGCTCAATACCGATGTTCATACCGATATTGTATATTTTGGTTTTATCGAAAAAGTTTTAAATTTTTCGCTGCGTTTGTTTTATTTTGTTTATTTAATAGCAAGATATACAGGTTGATGTCAGAAATTGGTAAAAGGTTGTTGGCTCTAATTAGGTCCGATCTAGTTTATCGGGGCTTAATTAGGGTTTAAGGCCGAATATTCTCTAATTGAGATTAGGGTATGTTACAGTTAGCGCTTAACAAGTTCAAGGCCATACCATCCACCTATTATTTAAAGATGAAACTTCCAACCACATAAGGTGTAGGAGAAGTTAAAAGGGATAAAAAAAAATAGCGCAAAGTTGCTACTTCACAACAATCAAGTCCTCTGGCTATCTCGGTGAGGTCCTAATTGTTTATTTTAGAGACGAAGGACGAGGAAGACAAGAACCTATGGAAGAGTTGACTCTCTTGCCTTTAAATGATGAAGACAAGAAGGAGACTATGTCATGCGTAAAAGGTAATGGAGCCTAAATCGATTGAAAAACCGTCACCAAATTGGGAGAGTCAATACAAGGTTAGAAGGTCTTAAAGTTTGAAGCATATGAATGAAAATTCCATGCTTATGGAATGTAGCAAACATGCACTTGTATTCTTAGTAGATTTCACTTTATGCTTTGTTTTTCCGTATGACAAGACATTTTTACTAATGTTATTGAATAAAGTTGCTTCTTCAATAGAAGAACATGAATAACTTATGTTATCATGATTCATTTTTTTTTTAAAAAGGAGAAAGCCTTGTTTAGGCATGGTTTAAGTATTTAAGAGACACCAAAACTTGGAGGGAAGTATTCTTGGAAAGTTTTTTTTACTCAATTTAGTCCATTAAAAAAGAGGACCTAACTTACAAGTCTAAGACTCAACTTAGGTCCTTTTAAAAAAGAACCTAGAATCAAATCTGAGACTCAACATAGGTCCTTGAAAAAAAAGGACCTACCATACAAGTCATGGAACCCAAAATAGGTCATTTAAAAAAAAGACCTACAATTAAGTCTGAGACTTAACGTAGATCTTTAAAAAAAATACCTACCATACAAAGTCATGAGACTCAAAATAGGTCCCTTTAAAAAGGACCTAGAATCAAGACTGAGACTCAACGTAGGTCCTTAAAAAAATGAACTACCATACAAGTCATGGGACTCAACATAGGCCATTTTTTTTAAAAAGGACCTAGAATCAAGTCTGAGACTCAACATAGGTCCTTGAAAAAAATATGACCTACCATACAAGTCATGTAACTCAATAAAAAAAAAGAGGCTATGTGTTTAGTCGAGAAGACCAAAATAACACATTGATCCGAAAAAAAAGGCTATGTGTTTAGTCTAGAAGACCAAAATAGCACATTGGTTAAAAAAAAAGAGGCTATGTGTTTAGTCCATAAAAAAATGGTTATGTGTTTAGTCCAGAAGACCTAAATGATACATTTTTTGGTCCATAAAAAAGTGGCTAAATGTGGTTCATAAAAAATTGGTTGTGTTTTGTTCAGGGGACCAAAACAATACCTTTTTTAGTCCATAAAAAAGTGGTATGTGTTTAGTCTAGGAGACCAAAACAACACCTTTTTTGTTCCATACAAAAAGTGGTTGTGTTTAGTTCAGGAGACCTAAATAGCACATATTCTGGTCCGTAAAAAAAGTTGCTAAATTTGGTTCATAAAAAAGTGATTGTATTTAGTCCAGGAGACCTAAATAGCACATGTTTTGGTCCATAAATAATGGATGTGTTTAGTTCAGGAGACCTAAATAACACATTTTTTTGTTCGTAAAAAAATTGTTTAAATGTGGTACGTAAAAAAGTGGTTGTGTGTGTAGTCCAGGAGACCTAAATGAATCATTTTTTTGGTTCATAAAAAAAGTGGTTATGTGTTTAGTCCAGAAGACCTAAATAACACATTTTTTGTCCATAAAAAAATGGTTGTGTTGGAGACCAAAACAACACCTTTTTTGGTTCATAAAAAAGTAGATATGTGTTTAGTTCATGAGACTTAAATAACACGTTTTTAGGTCTGTAAAAAAAGTTGCTAAATTTGGTTCATAAAAAAGTGCTTATAAGTTTAGTCCAAGAGATCTAAATAGCACATTTCTTGGTCCATAAAAAGAGTGTCCATGTGTTTAGTTCAAGAGACTTAATAGCACATTTTTTTGTCGGTAAAAAAGTGGCTAAATGTGGACCATAAAAAAGTGGCTATGTTTTTAGTTCAGGAGACCTAAATGGCACATTTTTTGGTCCATAAAAAAGTGGTTGTGTTTAGTTCAAAAAACCTAAATAACACATTTTTTTGTCCATAAAAAAGTGGCTATGTGATTAGTTCATTTGTCTATAGAAAAAGTGGTTGTGTGTTTAGTTCAAGAGACCTAAATAGCACATTTTTTTGTCCGTAAAAAAAAAGCGGCTAAATGTGGTCCATGAAAAAAAAGTGGCTATGTGTTTAGTCCAAGAGATCAAAGCAACACATATTTTTGGTCCATAAAAAAGTGGCTATATGTTTTAGTTCAGGAGACCTAAATAACACCTTTTTTGTTCCGTAAAAAAAGTTGCTAAATTTGGTTCATAAAAAAAGTGGCTATGTGTTTAGTCCAGGAAACCTAAATGACATATTTTTTGGTCCATAAAAAAATGGTCATGTGTTTAGTTCAGGAGACCTAAATAGCAAATTTTTTTGTCCGAAAAAAGTGGCTAGATGTGGACCGTAAAAAAGTGGCTATGTGTTTAGTTCAAGAGACCTAAATAATACATTTTTAGTCCATTAAAATATGGTTAAAAGTAAAAAAAGAATTATATCTACCACTTAAACAATTCAATAATTGTCAAAGGAGTGGGGGGCTACTGGTTTGAAATAGAGAATCCTGCTTGCCCCGTGATCAAACCGCACCTTTCAAGGACATGTTAGTCCACGGGAAGCACAATATTAAAGATTAACTCAAACTATGAGATAGTCTTGATAGGATAGAGACTTCTAGTTGGAGATTGACATAAATCAAGCAGGATAGAAACTCCTAATTAATTGGAGATTGACATAAATAAAAAGGATAAAACTTAGTGTGGTATATATATACCTAGGTTGGTTAAGAAAAGGTACGCATAATTTCCATCTCGACTACAAACTTCTTGAGTGTTGGAGTGCTTCCCCCGAGGACCAACCTCCAGCGACTCTGTTTTGCATATGCGCGGAGGTTCGAGCGGCACGCATCAGTCGTGGTCCCAAGATTCGAGGCGCACCCTATTCAGTTTACACAAGAAGCTCATCAGTGAAGCTTCGGTTCAAATTTATGAGCACCTACCTCATTTAGAGGCTGAGCATATATGCTCCACTTTTTCCGATAGCAGCATGCTCAACCGAGCGCAGTAGTAATAACGTTATTAATTAATTCTTTCCCATCTTAACATCTTCTGCAACAACGTACGTACAAATTGGTGGCTCGGTTCAGTATATAGTGCCCTCAGCAACTTCAGTGGACGACATAGGGGCAACATCTCCTTTGGCACATCTTCTGTAATGCTCTCAAGACATGCATTTCAAAGAGATTAGCTAGGGAGCGATATGTCAACACCCATACTCTTTACCCCATCGTCACATTCATCATCCTCTGTCTCACACTCCATATAAGTGATGTGATGAAATCCCTTTTTTTAGGTTGCATGTTAACTTCAAACAATCTAAAGTAAATCCTTAAATATATTATAGAGTATAAGATAGAGCTGCAATAACTGCACATGCGCGCACACTTAAAAAAAACTTAAGAAAAAAAAAGGAAGTGTTAGAATGCACCACAATGGACAATCAGAACGTTTTTCTTGCTTTAGTTGGTTGTACTAGACAGTTGTTATGTTCTGGTTTCATTGACAAAAATGTTATCCCAACCCAACGATTCATATGAAACTGTAAGCTCAGATAAAAACACAATACTGCACTGCAAAAATGATCAACATTTATTCATCTGTTTCAATGCCCTTTTATTGAGTACATATACTGAAGTAGATAACTGCAAACAAAAACAAAGAAACTAAGAACACGACTGCACTATCTCAACCACTAAGCTAGAAAAATGCAAACAGAATAACAGAATTGACCCATTAAACTAGAGAGACCAAATCTCTTTATTCCTAAACTTATGGAAGATAAAGATACACAAAAAACCAACCCAACAATCCAACAATCCCTCCCCTGAACTGAACTTTGCAAGAATTCAGTTCAGAGTGCTCATTTCAAAATCTTCTCGGATTCTCTGAAATGTCACCATCTTCAAAGGCTTTGTCATGATATCTGCTAACTGCTCCTCCGTACTGCAATAGACGAGCTTAAGAATTCCTTCTTTAGTTAAATCCCTTAGAAAATGATAACGAACCCGGATATGTTTGGATCTCCCGTGCATAACAGCATCCTTGGACAACTTAATGGTGGATGTATTATCACATAACAGCACCATTTCACCACCCTGTTCATAACCAATCTCCTTTAGAACTCTTCCCATCCAAATAGCTTGACAAGCACAGGTTGCTGCTGCAACATACTCTGCCTCAGTGGTTGACAACGTTACAATGGGCTGCTTTCGTGAGGACCATGCGACAGCTCCTCCGTTCATCAAAAAAAATACCCTGAAGTGCTTTTGCTGTCATCTACATCTCCCGCGTAGTCACTATCAGTATATCCAACGAGCACTGTTCCTCCTTCTTTCTTGTACCAAATCCCATACTCCATTGTTCCTTTGAGATATCGCATGATTCTCTTCACTGCGGCAAAGTGTAACTGTGTGGGATTGGACTTGAAACGACTGATGAGACTCACCACGAACATCAAATCAGGGCGTATTGTTGTTAGATACATCAAATTTCCCACCATCTGCTTGTACATAGTTGAATCAACCTTCGCGCCTACTTTGTCCCGACCAATCTTCTGTCCAGGAACTATCGGATTGCAGACTGGATTGAAATTCTGCATTCCAAATCTCTTGATTACTTCAGCTGCATATTTCCTTTGACATATGAAAATACCATCATCCTTTTGTACCACTTCTATGCCAAGAAAATATCTCATCTTCCCCAAATTAGTCATATCGAACTCTTTTTTCATAGACTGCTTGAACTTATCTAGTAACTCATCATCATCATCACCAGTGAACAACAGGTCATCAACGTAGATGCTAATGATTAGAACTTTACTCACTGGTGCTGCTTTCGAAGCCTTCTTCGAGAAAATAAGCTTTAATACGACTGAACCACGCTCGTGGTGCTTGTTTCAGTCCGTATAGAGCTTTGTGAAGCTTGTAAACCATATGCTTCTTCCCGGTTACCTCGTAACCTTGAGGCTGCTCCACAAAAACGTCCTCCTTTAACTCACCATGTAGAAACGCTGATTTTACATCTAATTGAAAATTTTCCCACCCTCGTTGAGCTGCCAAAGCAATAATCATCCTCACAGTATCCATTCTAGCCACAGGTGCGAATACTTCCGTATAATCTATCCCATATTCTTAAGCATAACCCTTTACCACAATTCTAGCTTTGAATTTGTCGACCTCTCCCAACTCATTGAATTTAGTTTTGTAAATCCATTTCACACCAATTGCTTTGGCTCCATCTGGAAGAGTCACTAGAGACCAAGTTCGATTTTTTGTAATCAATCTTATCTCGGCATCCATTGCTTCCTTCCATCTCGAGTGTTGTACAGCTTCTTGGAAGGTTGTTGGATCCGAGATGACCATGAATGCCATCTTTTCCTCCAGATCTGCAGAGCCAAGTCTCGCCATATTTGCCTCTTCTTCAGTATCAGATAACTCTTCTCCAGATGTATAATCAGCATGCCAAACTGGCGGCCTTCTCAGTCTGCCCACTGTTGAGGTTGTAGTGTCTGTTTGGACTTGAATTTGCAAGGGAGAATCTGCATTCTGATCTTCATCTACCTCTGGTTCTGCTGCCTCTACGTCCTCCTCTTCGTTTTCATTGTCGTCACACTTGTACTCATCTTCCCACTCGAGTTCCATGCTCTGTTCAGCCAAGTGACTAGCATCCCAGTTCTACTTCTTCTCTTCTTCAAATATCACATCCCGGCTGATGTGAGCCTTCTTCTCTATCAGGTCAAACATTTTGAAGGCTTTCGATTCACTGTTGTAGCTAATCATGATACACTTAACACTTTTATCATCAAGCTTGGTCCTTTTGACATCAGGAACATGAACATATCCAATGCAGCCAAAGATCCTAAAGTGCTCAACTGATGGCTTGCTTCCGCTCCATGCTTCTTCCGAAGTCATGTCTTTCACGATCGTTGTAGGAGATCGATTAAGAACATGATTTGCCCATTGTACTGCATCCGCCCAGAAGCTCTTTGGTACATTCTTTTCCGATAGAACAGTTCTCACCATATTCATAATAGTTTTGTTTTTGCGTTCAGCAACGCTGTTTTGCTGTGGAGTGTACGCGGTGGTCAGCTGACGCTTGATTCCATGTTCCTTGCAATACTCCTTGAACTCGGTAGAATTGTACTCTCCTCCACTGTCTGTTCTCAGACACTTAATGAAGTTCCCTGTTTGCTTCTTTACAAGCACCTTAAATTCCTTGAAAATGTGAAGAACCTCTGATTTCTCTCGCACAAAATATATCCACGTCTTTCGTGAGAAATCATCGATGAAACTTATTAGGTACCTCTTCTGGCTATTTGATGGCGGAGTGATCGGACCACACAAATCAGAATGGATGAGTTGCAGCTTCTCGGTTGATCTCCACTTGCTCTGTTTGGGGAAAGAAGCTCGGTGATGTTTTCCTTTGACACAAGCATCACATGTGATCTTCACTTGGCCAATGTCTGGTAATCCGGTGACCATGTCTTTAGTGCACAGAGTTAAAAAAACCTTTGTAGCTGAGATGTCCGTATCGGTGATGCCATAGCTCTTCCTTGTTTGCAACATCGACCTGCAAGCATCTTTCCTCCTTTGTCTTTTCGCCCAGCAGAATAAACATCTGATTAGCACTCATAATGGATTATGTTATCTTTCCTCTTGAGGGATGAAATATGCTACATGTTCTTTGTTCTCCTCCTTTGAATAGCACGTGCCCTTCTCTTGAAGTTGCCCAACACTCAGCCGATTGTTCTTCAATTCTGGAACATAATACACATCATTTACCACATAGCTTATTCCATTAAGTGTTATCTTCACTACTCCTTTCCCACCGACTACTAGCTTGTGATTGTTCCCGAGCTTGACGTTATGTGTGAAGGCAGTGTCCAAACTTGAAAACATGCTTCTATATCCACACATGTGATTTGAGCATCCAGAATCCACGAACCAGACATCTCTTCTTTTAGTTCCTTGAAGTTCGACATACGCCATGAGAATGACTTCATCCTTTTCTTCGATCTCTGCAAAGTGTGCTCCATTGTTCCCATTTGGACATTCGTATTGGAAATGTCCAAGTTTGTGACAGTTGTAACACTCAATCGTTGCCTTGTTGAAAGAGCGTCCTCTGCCCCTACCTCGACCTCTATAGGCTCCTCTGCCTCTTCTGCCAACATTGAGAGCTTGATCTTCTTCGTCATGATTGGTCTTCTTGAATTTCTTCTCATGAACGGACAGAGAGCTCTGCAGTTCATCGATCGTCATGCTCTCTGTGTCTTTGGACTCCTCAATAGACACAACAACATACGTGAATTTGTCAGTCAGAGTTCGAAGTATCTTCTCAACGATCTTCGAATCTGGCATGTCTTCCCCGTTGCTTCTCATCTTGTTGGAAACTGTCATCACCCTTTTGAAGTAATCATCAATGTTCTCATCATTCTTCATGGCGAGAACCTCAAAGTCTCTCCTTAAGGTTTGGAGAAGAGATCGCTTCACTCTTTCGTTACCTCCAAACTTTTTCTTCATTGATTCCCAGATGATCTTGGATGTTTTGAGATCCAAGATCTACTCAAACACAACCCAATCAATTGCTTGGAACAAGTAGTGCTTGACTTGATGATCCTTCATCTTAAGCTCCTCAAAACTCTTCTGCTGCGCTGCAGTTGTCTCGATTCCCGCTGCTGGCTCAGTGAAACCTTCTTCTACTAGACTCCACAATCCCTTGGCTCGCAAGAGATTCTCCATCAATTCACTCCAATGATCGTAATGACCATCAAAGTGAGGGATCTTGGTAAGCGTCTTGTCCTCGCTCATCTTCTTTCTCTTTTCTCTCTTTGATCACTTTGATTTGTGTTTGGCTTTAATACCAATTGAAACTGTAAGCTCAGATAAAAACACAATACTGCACTGCAAAAATGATCAACATTTATTCATCTTTTTCAATGCCCTTTTATTGAGTACATATACTGAAGTAGATAACTGCAAACAAAAACAAAGAAACTAAGAACACGACTGCACTATCTCAACCACTAAGCTAGAAAAATGCAAACAGAATAACAGAATTGACCCATTAAACTAGAGAGACCAAATCTCTTTATTCCTAAACTTATGGAAGATAAAGATACGCAAAAAACCAACCCAACAATCCAACATCATATGCCTTTTCAAGGCACACCACTCTCAAAAGCCCTATTTTTCTACCAAGTTAAGTTGATCCATCGTCCGTTGGACATTGCGTTTATCGATCAAAGAGTGCGCACCAATTTTGTTGATCGTGTTTGTCGATTCGTCGTCGACCGAAAATTCGACGAGTTTTTAGCATTTTTAAGGTTTGATGGTTGAATAAAATGAGTAGGAGGCGGACGTCGCAAATTTATCGCTTACATAGGACCGAGACATGTTGTAGTGTCTCTGTAACCTATAATTGATAACTACTAAAAGGTGTCAGTTACTACCAACCGAGTCTAATCCCAAATATAGTTTTTTATTACACTCGGTTAGAAGTAATCGAGACATAACTTAATGTCTCAGTAACAGGTCGCCGAGACCAAACCAGTAGTCTCAGTGATACACAACCACGTGGTCTTGGGGTCCTTTTCACTTAGGTATCGGTTGATGTTAGTCGAAACTTTCACAATGGTGTCAACAATGGACGTCTGAGACCAAAAGATAGATCACGACCCTATGTGGCTGAACATTACGGAATTGAAGTTAAACACTCACCCAGCCCTAAAAACAACAAATCTACCTTAAACGAGCAAGGAAATAAGGGGATTTGGTATATTGAGGCCTTTATGACATGATGGAAGGGAGAAATGACTAAAAAAACCTTATACCCTATGTAAGGGCATTTTGGTAAAAGTCGTGGGGTGCCCTGATAGGATGCGGGGTGCACATAGCGCGACTAAAAAAAAAACCTTTACCCTGTGTTTGGTACACAGGAACTTGGGGTGGTAATTTAAATTCATGGGAATTCAATTCCTACAAATTTATTATACGAGAATTTAAACTTGGGAATCAAATTGCATGGAGTTACAATTGCTATGAATTTAAATTCAATTGTTTGGTTCCAAGAAGGAAGATTATGATTGGAATTTGAAAATTCAATTCTTTTGACTTTGTCAATGAATGATGATGCATCAAATAATTTCTTTTAGTAATAAAAATTAATAAAACCTTATAAATGTCTACTAGACGAATTAATTTATTATTTAAATATTTTATACTTCAAAAAATAAAAATATCGAACAAGCATAATTACAAATATAATATTTCATAATTCTTAAAAATTTTAGAAATGTTGTAAATGAAATGGATGTGGATGACTCTTCCTATTCAAACCATTTGTATTCCACCATTATGTGTGAGTGGTTACACATTCCACCATTATGTGTGAGTGGTTACACATTTTACCATTATGTAATTGTAACTTATGATCTTTGACATTCTTGTAATGGCCTATATAAAGAGCTCACATCTATGTAATGGATATACCATATTGGAATGAAAGTTCTCTCTATTTCTCCCCTATCTCTTCTCTTGTTATCTTTATAGTTCTTTATCTTTACCTTTCTGGCTTTGCCTTTAATTAGTTTACAACACGTTATCAGCACGAGCTTGCTCTAGTATTAAGGAGATCTTGAAGTTCAAGAAGACTTGTTAAGGAGACAAAGCTAGGAAGGTATAACTTTTATGAGTTTGGTTTATTTCTATATCAGCTTGGTTGATTCACTTTTATGTGCATACTTCATTCATATACTATGCATTATAACGTCACCGATTGCGAAAGTATGCTCTTTAGTTGCGTCTTGTACGATCTTCTACATCAGAAATCAAAAGTCAATATGTGACATAACTAGTTTTCTCGCTATACTACAAACGATTAATTATACTCCATTCTTGATTTTTTTATATTGCAAATAGTGTTATGAGTTTGGGTTGATAGAGAGTAAGCCTTGTCCCCGGTAAAGCTAAACATTGAAAGGGAGACGGGTTATCCCGTTCAAGGAGGCATGATTTTTAAGTAGACTTCATCTCACCACCTAACCTGGAGGTTGTCCCACCAACTCATACAAGTAGTACATTTTGCATATTAATAATCAAGTTGTGAACATATATTTAATCGTATATTATTTATTTTATATAAAAAGGAGAACTATTTACGTCATTTTTTTTTCAAAAGTATTGTACTTGATTGAATTTGTGCCGTAATATTATTGACAAAAATCACCTATCAAGGCAACTAGATACTAAAATTATAAAGCATCTATGCAAGGCTGTGTGTATAACACTAATATTTATTCGCCGAATATCTCTATAGAGATTTGAAAAGTGAATATTTCACTTTATATTATCTTTTCACCTTATAGAGCTGTGAATATAAACACCAAAATTGGTGATGCTTCAAAAGGCTCAAAATGAGCGGCTAGGTCTCACGCTACAAAATTTATATCAGTCAAATATCATTTATTATTCTGCAATTTCAATTACCTCTATGTTGAGGCTATGCAGAAATATGACTGATGAGACAAATAAAGGCCACGTGGCTCGCCTCGATGTATTACTGCAACAAATTATTGAGCGCGCACGTCAATCCATTAAATATTAATTATGGATTGAATCCGTGTCTCATAGTAGCTGAGTAAAATAATGAGATATTATTTATATAATATCACTCCCATCCAATTGTTCAAGCTTCATGAAGCACATGTTGCGTTTATAAAATGACCATGGTCGCAACTATATAATTATGGACGTGGAAAAGTGAAGGGATTCAATAAAGGACTTAATAATAATTTTACTTAAAGTGGAATAAAAATGGTGCACCACATGAAACATGAAGGGCAAAATTATCGACAATGAGCATGCTCAAAATCGTGACACACTATGTCACGTATGAAAGACCATTATATTAAGTCACACTGATTATATATTGTCATATATGCCCAAATATTTTGGTGACCATTACCGTGCCAATCAAAGGCAAAATTATGAATTTTATGCCTCATTAAAATTGACACATTGAGATGTGTTCAAATCATGAGCTAAATAAAGGCGAAAATGCATGTCTTGCTTATTTTGCTACATGCACACTATAAAAGAGAATATTTCTAAAATTTGAACTTAGTTGAGACTAATGTTCAGCCAATATCTGATACAACATTTATAATGTTGTTAGTGTTTTGCACCAGAAAAAAAAATTACTCAGAAATGTTGTTCATGCTTTACACCAGAAGAAATTTACTGAGAATAATAGAGATTTGCTCTATATATTATGATTTAATCTGAGAATCGAATTCCCAGCTTTAGCTTCTGTAATATGTAAGACACATTAAAACGAATGATCCAAAGACATTCATTTTATGGCATGACCGGCTTGGTCATTCAGGATCATCAATGATGCGAAGAATAATTAATAATTCGCATGGACATCCTTTAAGGAGTCACAAAATATTTTCAGCTGGTGATTATGATTGTGCTAGTTGTTTTCAAGGTAAATTGATAGTTAAATCATCCCCAAGTAAAATTGTTGTGGAATCCCCAGTTTTCTTAAAATGCATTCAGGGAGACATATATGGACCTATTCATCCTCATTGTGGACCATTTAGATATTTCATGGTTTTGATAGATGCATCAACTAGGTGGTCACATGTTTGTTTGCTTTCGACCCGCAATGTTGCATTTGCTAGACTTTTAGCGCAAATCATTAAGTTAAGAGCACAATTCCCTGACAACCCAATCAAGACCATCCGTCTTGATAATGTTGGGGAATTTCAATCTCAAGCATTTAAAAATTATTGCATGTCTATAGGAATTACCATTGAACATTCTGTTCCATATGTGCATACCCAAAATGGTTTGACAGAATCTCTGATCAAACACATTCAATTAATTGCCAAACATTTAATCATGAGAACTAAGTTATCAAATTCAGTTTAGGGACATGCAGTCCTTCATGCAGCATCTATCATTCGTTATATGCCTACTGCATACCATGAACATTCCCCCATGCAACTCATTTTAGGTCAACAACCAAATATTTCACACTTAAGAATTTTTGGTTATGCAGTGTAGGTTCCTATACCACCTCCCAATAGAACTAAGATGGGTCCACAACAAAAACTTGGGATTTATGTTGGATTTAACTCATCGTCCATTATAAGATACCTTGAGCCCTTAACAGGAGATTTATTTACTGCACGTTTTGCTGATTGTCACTTTGATGAAGCAATTTTCCCACCATTAGGGGGAGATAAGAAGTCAATTCGCGAAATTGCTTGGAATGCATCAACTTTATCACATTATTCACATTATGATCCATGACCAAATCAGTGTGAACTTGAAGTTCAAAAGATCATTCATTTGCAACAAATCGCAAATCAATTACCAGATGCATTTAATGATGCACAACAAGTGATAAAATCACATATTCTAACTGTAAATGCTCCTACAATAATTGATGTCTCTGTGCAACAAAATGCACAAGAACCAACGAAACACTTAAAGCGTAGAAGACCGGTTGGTTCAAAGGATACAATTCCTCAAAAGAGGAAAATGGGAGTAAAAATAAATACAAATCAAAATACTCCTGAGAAAGCACAAGAATCCTTTGATAAGGGTTTGTCAGAACAAGTTGATTACTTTCCCTAGAAAAATATGAAAAAGATGAAAGTAATGAGATCTTAATAAATTATTTAAACTCTGGTAAGATTTGGGATCGAAATGAAATTGTTCCTGATGATATATTTGCTTTCAATATGTCCTTTGAAATATGTGAAAATAATGATGATCCAGAACCACGATCAGTGGACGAATGTAAAAAAAGACCTGATTGGCAAAAATGGCAAGATGTTATCCAAGCAGAGCTAAACTCGTTAAGGAAACGAGAGGTTTTTGGACCAATTGTCCAAACGCCAGATGACATAAAACCTGTTGGATATAAATGGGTATTTGTACGAAAGAGAAATGAAAAAAAATGAAGTTACAAGGTTCAAAGCAAGACTTGTAGCTCAAGGTTTCTCACAAATACCTGACATCGATTATGATGAAACATATTCTCCTGTTATAGATGCAATCACATTTCGGTTCTTGATAAGCCTTGCAGTCTCTGAAGGGCTTGATATGCATTTAATGGATGTCGTTACAACATATCTGTACAGATCTCTAGACAGTGAGATATATAGGAAAATCCCTGATGGTTCTTTGTACAGATATATATCTGTACAGATGTCGGTTCTTTGTACGGATTGTTTCAACCCGTACAAAGACCTTTGTAATTTTATAGAATGCATGTTATGAGGACGAATGTGGTACAAACGTCTTAGTGATTATTTACTGAAAGAAGGATATGTAAATAATCCGCTTTGCCATGTGTCTTCATTAAAAGATCATCAACAGGATTTATGATTATTCTTGTATATGTTGATGATTTAAATATAGTGGGAAACCATGACGACATCGTTAGAACAACCGAATACTTGGGAAAGGAATTCGAGATGAAAGAACTTGGAAAAACAAGACTTTGTCTTGGTTTGCAAATTGAACATTTTTCAAGTGGAGTATTTATCCATCAATCAAATTATATTGAAAATTTATTAAAAAGATTTTATATGGACAAGGCACATCCATTGAGCTCTCCAATGGTTGTCAGATCACTTGAAGTGGATAAGGATCCATTTCGACCTCATGAAAGTGATGAAGAGCTAATTGGTCCGAAGGTACCATATTTAAGTGTAATTGATGCACTTATGTATCTTGCAAATTGTACAAGACCCGATATTGCTTTTGCTGTCAAACTACTTGCAAGATATAGCTCTTCACCAACTCGAAGACATTGGAATGGTGTTAAACACATTTTTCGATATCTTCGAGGAACAAGTGACATGGGTTTATTTTACTCGAGAGGGGTAAAATTGAATCTCCAAGGTTATGCTGATGCTGGATTTTTATCAGATCCCCACAAGTCCCGTTCTCAAACGGGATATGTATTTATCTGTGGTAATACTGTTGTATCATGGAAGTAAGTAATGGTTGCTACTTCTTCAAATCATTCTGAAGTACTTGCAATTCATGAAACAAGTCGTGAATGTGTTTGGTTGAGAAACATGATTGTACATATTCAAGAATCATTTGGATTGCCTTCAATAAAAGATTCTCCAACCATATTATATGAAGATAATGCAGCATGTATTGCACAATTAAGTAAAGGATTCATAAAAGGGGACAGAACAAAACATATTTTACAAAAATTCTTTTATGCTCATGTGTAACGACTCTAAAATTCTATCTCGTACCACGTGACATTTCAGGGTCGTATTGTGGGCCTTACTAGTCGTGGTGTACTTGTTTCGGTCCTCGGGAGTCGACAACGAGGTATGTTATGTTTGTTTGGTGATTTGTATTATTTATTTATTACCGAACATTAAATTCAATATCCCTAATGTGTGAGGACGTGGTGAGTGTGTGTTGGTACCGTTGAACGAGTTCGGTACAAAAAAATGTGCTAAACGAGTATTTGAGAGTCCGGGAGACGAAAATGAAATAAAAACATTGTCAAATACAAATAGAAATAATTAATGGAATTAAATAATAAATTATGGGCGCTGAGTGATGCGCGAGGTCATGGGCGACACGCGTGAGTCGAATGGCAGTGTGCATGCCCGAATAAACTCATTGGCGCGCACAACGAAATTGTAGGCGCGAACAATACAATTATATAAATATAATTTTACATATATATATATATATATATTTATATATATATATAAAGTATATATAAATATATATGAAATAAAAAAAATGATGAAATGACCAAGAGGGGCATTAGTTTATTAAGGAAGAGATAAGAATGGAGGGGCAAAATAGTCATTTCACCTCAAAATTTATCAACAAAATCCCACCGCCACCATTTTCTCACCATTCACTGTAAATAGAAAAATTGAAAATCGAAGGAGGAAGAGAAGGAGGAGATCGAACGAAATTGAGAGATTGAGCTTGGGAAAGCGGTGTAACGGTGTTGGCGAGGTGAGTTTTTGTTGTGGGTGTTGTTGATATTGTTGATTTGTTGTAGTTGAGTTGTTAATTTTGGGAAAAATTGGATTTTTAATTGGTTGGTGTTGATGTTGTTGTTGTTGATGTTGTTGTTGTTGTTTGTTGAAAAAGAAAAGAGAAAGAGAAAAGAAAAGAAAAGAGAAAAAAAAAAAAAAAAAAAAAAAAATTGGTAGAGACGAACTGGAAAAATTCCAGTTCGTCTCTGTTGAAAGGAAGAAGAAAAAGATGGGTGGGCCAGGTCGTGGTGACCCGGGCCCGACCCACGACTTGGCCCACCCCGAGTGGGTCGGCCCGGGACTGACCCAGTTGGGGTGGACCGGGTCGAACCCGACCCGAGGACCCACCATTATTAAAATAATAATATATTTATTTATTTATAATAAATAAATAAATTAAATATGTTTTATTTTTATTTTTTTTGAAATAAATATTGGAAAAATCTGGAAAATTCAGAAAAAATAGGAAAAAATTTTGAAAAATTATATTTCAACCAAATAAATAGAAATTTGAGAATTTTTATGAAAAATAAAGAATTTGAGATTCGCAACAAGACTTTTGTCGGGGTTTTTGTCTCGTAAAGCGTGAAATTGTTAAAAATAGCCAGAAAAATATTGAAAAATATTTTTCTAAATTGTATGAAAATCATGAGGTTTCGCTCGGGTATCCTAATGGGTTTAAATGGAACCCAATACCGGATTAGCGACCCAAATTGAGCAAAGGAACAATAATTTAGAAAATTATAGAAAATGAGTTAAACTTGAGAAAAATTGAAGAATACTTAGAATAATTAGGAAAAAATTAACGAAAATTGGTCGAAATAATTGTCAGGTGACGAGCAGAGTGTTGGTAACTAATTGAGGAACGTGTGGAGCTACGCGAGGGAGTCGTTAGCGGGATTTGAGGTGAGTAAAGGCAACAATAGAATCAACATGATTACTTTTCTATTTATTGATTAATTATTCTTGAAATGCGAGCCATTTGTATTCCATTCTAGTTCAGGTGACCTAGGGTTTAGGTAGTCCGACTGTGATGAGAAGTCTCAACGAGTTTAGCGGCCAGCGGCATAGATAGTGGCTTCTCGTTGGAGCCTATCGAAATGATTTAGCATCCGGCTTGTGATCGTGGCTTTTTTCGGTAGTGTGTTAGGAATTTAGCGACCTTTTTGTCGTGGCTTTTCCTAACAGAGTGTGCGTTCAGTGGAGGCGACCTTCGGACCCACTGGTTCATACGGGGTGGATTGAGCAGGGAGGTAGTTTTTGGCCTACTGTCTCGATCGCAAGCTAATGAGGTCTTGTGACCCGCAGTTTGATTGGGACTATCTATTCGCCTATCCATTTGTTTCTTAGTCACTTGATTATCGTTGTTTATACTTGTTGAATCTATATATCATGCGATTTGCTATCTATTTCAGTTTCTTGTTATACACTGCATGATTTATAGACTTGTGATTATTGAAAATTCAGTAATTCATGTTGAGATATCTATTGTTGTTGTTTACTATTATATTTTGTACTCACCGTCCTTTTTATGACGGTGGGTGCAGATTCACTGAAGAGTAGGGGCAAGGCACCGATGCTTGGCGATATCCTCTGAGGCACGCTCAGAGCCATTAGCTCTGCTCTCACTTTGTAGGTATTTTTGTCCTTTTGTTGTATATTCTGGCAATGTATCCATTTGTTTTGATATTTTGGGACTTTGGGGAGTTGAACCTGACTGTTGATATATATATATATATATATATATATATATATATATATATATATATATATATGTTCCTTTTGGGTTCTCAGTTGATCTGTTATACACATGTGAAGTTGTTTGGATAAGATTTTCCACCACTAGGTTGACTGAGTAGTAAACTATTTTAAGTTGGTGTTAAAAACATTTCCGCTGCACACCTAACTACAATTAAGGATAAAAGATGAGATAGAGTTAAGGTGAATCAAAAAGAGTGATCCAGGGCAAGTGAGTGAATAATGTATTGAGTAATGGGTAAGATAAGGCTGACTAGACTTGCGTTGACTCGTCGGAGACTGGCTCGTGGGTCCACGTAAGTTTAGGCCGGGCGGGACCCAGTTTGTTGTTACTGGGGCCGCCACAGTTGGTATCAGAGCCTGAAGGTTTATCACCATGACTCTGAATAAGCATAAAGCACAAGCCAATGAACTTAGTGTGGAAAATCTTAAGAACTTAATTCAAGTATAGTTGGGAAGTGGGAAATGATATATTATTTTGAGCATGTTAAATTTTAATGTGTAATATAATATATTGTTACGTAAGACTGATCGAGGCTCGTCATTTGCTATTGTAGATTGCGATGGCTGACCAGCCTGATGCTGGAGATCAGAGTGGAGTCCGTGATCCTCCACCAGATGCGTCGAGTGACGTTGCAGCTCTGGCACGGGAGTTACAGTCCTGGACTCAGAGAGTAGAGTCACAGGGACGGAGGATGGATGAGATATTGGATATTCTCACGGGGTAGGCACAGTAGTTGCCATCTCCATCGACTTTAGGGATAGCTCCTAGACAGGATGTGAGTCCGGCTACACCTCAGGCTACTCCACCGGTTACTACTACTAGTACAGTACCTGCACCACCTATCACCGCAGTTGTTCCGGCACAGATTGCGGTGGAGTCACGTGTTCATGATGATATTGATTCACGCCTGACTGCAGAGGCGAGGTGGACTCGGGAGTATGAGAAGTATAAAGCAAAGAAGTTCAGCGGCGGTTCAAGTGTAGATGAGGCGGATTTGTACATTCGTAGTCACGAGAAAGTTCAGAAACTTCTCAAGATCGAGGATAGCAGAAAACCTGAATTGGCAGCATTTTCTTTGACTGGAGATGCAGAGATGTGGTGGGAAAATTTAGTATCCACACATGGAGAGCCGACTACCTGGTTAGACTTCAAGAAATATTTCAGCCAGAAGTTTTATCCACCTTCAGCTATGATAGTCAAGAGGGACGAGTTTATGCATATCCGACAGGCATTAGGAGAGTCAGTTATGACTTATATGGGCAGATATCAACACTTACTTCCTTTTGCTGATGGAGTAGCTAACCGAGACAGAGATCAGGTCTATTATTTTACTGAGGGCTTATTGCCAGCTATTGGAGGGACAGTGGTCACTACTCTACCTCCTACACTATAGGATGCTTATGACTGTAGTTTAGCGAGGGAGGCATATCTGAGGACACATCCCGCACAGGGATATGATCGGCCCCGTGAGGTACAGGATGAGCGGGGACAAGGCCGTTTAGGGGGGCAAGAGGAAGATGAATAGATGGCAAATTCAGCAGCCTGGCAGAGCTCAGAGTGTAGCTTCAGTCGCACAGCCTTCGCAGCCAGTTCAGACATATGTCACCACACCTACTCAGACACATAGTTACCCTAGTCTACCACCACCGGTACCACAACAGGTGCAACAGTCTAGAGATGGTGGAGGCAGAGGTATGGGTAGTGTACAGCAGGGACAGATGTTAGGTCAGGGATAGAGTAGGCGAGATTACTCAGCACAGAGACCTGCTGGAGCGTGTTATAGGTGTGGACGATGGGTCATCTTGTCGAGAGAGTGCCCACGACCCACCGAGTTTCGACAGAGACTGCGGGAGCTTGCCATCGATGTGGACGACGGGACATTACATCGAGAGAGTGTCCACACTGTGTTGATGTTCAAAGAGAGTAGCACCACGTCAAGCAACATACGAGGGAACGTGCACATGTTGTTCTGCCGAGCCGACCCTCGAGCAACTCGACATCTCGTTGAGGGTATGATTTACATTTGTGGTCATTTGATGTATGTTATGATTGACTCTGGTTCTACTGTTTCCTTTATTTCTGGGCGCATGGTTGATGAGTTAGGGTTAAGACCAGTTAGGTTAGAGAGACCTCTAGTTCTTAGCACAGCTGCTGGGGATAAAATCTACCCTAACATGATTTGTGAGCGTTGTATTGTAGAGATAGAGGAACATAAGTTACCAATAGATCTTAGAGTGTTAGAGTTTCTGGAGTTTGATGCGTTATTAGGCATGGATTGGTTAGGTCCTTATCACGCACAGATTGATTGTTTCGACAAGACGGTCACATTTCAGATTCTCGGACAGCCAGAGTTTACTTTTTGTGGCGGTACGACTCAGTTGAGAGTTACCAGAGGTAGAGTAGCCACGAGCAGTGAGATTAAGACGTTTATGAGTGTTTTAAGTACGGTAGGAAGAGCTGAGGCAAAGATCGATGAGGTACCAGTTGTGTGCGAGTTTCTGGACGTATTTCCAGCAGAGCTTCCCGGGTTACCACCGACGAGAGAGATTGATTTCATCATTGATTTGGTTCTTGGAACCAAACTGATATCAATTCCACCGTACCGGATGGCTCCTAAGGAGTTGGAGGAGCTGAGATCACTGCTAGATGAGTTGTTGGAATTAGGTTTTATTCACCCGAGTATGTCACATTAGGGTGCGCCGGTCTTGTTTGTGAAGAAGAAATACGGCAGCCTGAGATTGTGTATCGACTATAGGCAATTGAACCGGTTAACAATGAAGAACAAGTATCCATTACCTCGTATTGATGATTTGTTCGATCAGCTGACTGGAGCGCAGTGGTTCTCGAAGATTGATTTGAGATCCGCTATCATCGATTGAGGATTAGAGCGAGAGGACGAGAGAAGACGGCTTTTTCGCACGAGATATGGGCACTATCGCTTCTACAGTTATGCCATTTGGGTTGACGAATGCCCCAGCAATGTTCATGGATCTCATGCATCGTGATTGAGACAATATTTGGATAGATTTGTTATAGTGTTCATTGATGACATTTTAATTTATTCTAAGACTCGTGAGGAGCACGAGGAGCACCTCAGGACGATTTTGCAGACGCTGAGGGAGCATAGACTGTATGCCAAGTTTAGTAAGTGTAAGTTTTGGCTTACGAGGTTTGGATTTTTAGGTCATATTGTCGGAGCTAACGAGTGTCGGTAGAGACCTGCTAAGGTTAGAGCGCTTGTTGATTGGCCTACACCGAGTTCGATGTGACGATATTCGGAGTTTTCTGGGATTGGCTGGTTATTACAGACGATTTGTGCAGGACTTCTCAAAGATTGCGGCACCGATGACGCAGTTGACGAAGAAGGAAGTCAAATTTCAGTGGGATGATAGTTGTGAGCAGGCTTTTCAGACTTTAAAGGAGAGACTGACTACCGCGCCAGTGCTCGTATTACCCGAGTCAGGGAAGGGTTTTGAGGTGAACATCGATGCTTGTTTGGTCGGTTTAGGCTGTGTTTTGATGCAGGACGGTAGAGTGATAGCTTATGCATCCCTACAGTTGAAGATTCACGAGAAGAATTACCTTACACATGACTTGGAGTTGGCGGCAGTGGTGTTTGCACTGAAGATTTGGCGTCATTATCTATACGGAGAGAGGTTTGTGTTGTTTACTGACCACAAGAGTTTGAAGTACCTCTTCACTCAGAGAGAGCTGAATATGAGACAGAGACGGTGGCTAGAGTTCCTCAAGGATTATGATTTCTCATTGGAGTATCACCCAGGGAAGGCTAATGTCGTAGCTGACGCATTGAGCCGAAGAGGGGTTAACTCGGAGGTTGTGACATGTCGCGTGACACATACGTATGGATTACTCAAGGCGGTTGAGATGATGTACTCTGTTGATATCCCGACCAGCATTAGAGTATTGATTTGTAGGCAGTTGAGGACTCAAACAGTCTCTATCCAGAGTGTACTTGATGGGCAGCAGGCTGATGAGCAGTATCAGAGGTACAGTGAGTTTGCTCAAAGTTCAGATCATCCAGAATGGAGTCAGTCGACAGATTTTTGCCTGAGATTTAGAGGGGAACTGTGGATTCCATCAGTGGCTGAGTTACGTGACGAGATTCTCCAGGAGGCTCACCGCTCACGTTTTTCGGTTCATCCGGGCAGGACCAAGATGTATGCTGATATGCGTCGTCTGTTTTGGTGGCCGGGGATGAAGATCGATGTTGGTGATTATGTTAGAGGTTGTGAGATATGCCAGCGAGTTAAGACTAGCATAGGAGGCCTGGTGGATTACTGCAGCCGCTTCCTATTCCTCGCTGGAAGTGGGAGCATATCGCTATGGATTTCATCAGTGGGTTACCTCGGTCTCAGCGCAGACATGACAATATTTGGGTGATTGTGGATAGATTGACGAAGTCTGCGCACTTCATACCGATTTCTACCACACATCGAGTGGATAGGTTGGCGAGCTTGTACGAGAGAGAGATAGTGCGACTGCATGGAGTGCCATTGTCGATCGTGTCAAACAGAGGGCCGCAGTTTACGTCGTGGATTTGGCAGAGTATGCAGTCACAGTTTAGCACGAAGTTGGATCTCAGTACAGCTTATCATCCACAGAGTGATGGACAGTCAAAGAGACTGATTCAGGTGTTGGAGGACATGTTGAGGATGTGTGTATTAGAGTATGGTGGTTCTTGGGAGGAGTATCTTCATCTGTGTGAGTTTGTTTATAATAATAGTTATCAGGCCAGTATTGGTATGGCACCGTTTGAGGCACTCTACGGCAGGCCGTGCAGATTTCCATTTTACTGGGCAGAGCCAGAGGATGTGGCAGTGATTGGGCCAGAGATTGTAGTGGATCACACAGAGAAGGTACGACTGATCAGACTTCGGTTGAAGGGTGCGCAGGAGAGGCGTAAGATGTATTATGACAAAATTATGGCGAGTTAAAGTATGAGGTGGGAGACTATGTATATCTCGAAGGTTTCTCCTCCGAAGGGTCACAAAAGATTTGGGATCGAAGGGTAAGCTTGCGCCGAGGTTTATAGGTCCGTTCAGAGTGAAGAAACGAATAGGCAAGGTGGCGTATGAGCTTGAGTTACCATCTCAGTTAGCAGGAGTTCACCCTGTATTTCACATATCAATGCTTCGACTGGATAGGTCGAGAGAGGGTAAACGACCGATTGTGGACCTGAGTCAGATTGATCTGAGGGAAGACATTACTTACGATGAGCAGCCTATTCAGATTATGGACCGAAAGGTGAAGGTATTGAGGAATAAGGAAATTCCCTCAGTTCTCGTCAAGTGGCAGCATCACGAGGACGAGGAACTAACTTGGGAACTGGAGTCTTATATGCGCGAGCATTTCCCTTACTTGTTTTGATTCCGATAAGTCTTACCCTGTATTTTCGTTTAATTTCGAGGACGAAATTCTCAATAAGGGGGGGAGACTGTAACGACCCTAAAATTCTAACTCGTACCACGTGACATTTCAGGGTTGTATTGTGGGCCCTACTAGCCGTGGTGTACTTGTTTCGGTCATCGGGAGTCGACAACGAGGTATGTTATGTTTGTTTGGTGATTATGTTATGTTTGTTTGGTGATTTGTATTATTTATTTATTACCGAACATTAAATTCAATATCCCTAATGTGTAAGGACGTGGTGAGTGTGCGTTGGTACCGTTGAACGAGTTCGGTACGAAAGAACGCGCTAAACGAGTATTTGAGAGTCCGGGAGAAGAAAATGAAATAAAAACACTGTCAAATACAAATAGAAATAATTAATGGAATTAAATAATAAATTATGGGCGCTGAGTGATGCGCAAAGTCGTGGGCGACACGCGTGAGTCGAATGGTAGTGTGCACGCCCAAATGAACTCGTTGGCGCGCACAACGAAATTGTAGGCGCGAACAATACAATTATGTAAATATAATTGTACATATATATATATATTTATATATATAAAGTATATATAAATATATATGAAATAAAAAAAATGATGAAATGACCAAGAGGGGCATTAGTTTATTAAGGAAGAGATAAGAATGGAGTGGCAAAATGGTCATTTCACCTCAAAATTTATCAACAAAATCCCACCGCCACCATTTTCTCACCATTCACTATAAATAGAAAAATTGAAAATCGAAGGAGGAAAAGAAGGAGGAGAGCGAACGAAATTGAGAAATTGAGCTTGGGAAAGCGGTGTAACAGTGTTGGCGATGTGAGTTTTTGTTGTGGGTGTTGTTGATGTTGTTGATTTGTTGTAGTTGAGTTGTTAATTTTGGGAGAAATTGGATTTTTAATTGGTTGGTGTTGATGTTGTTGTTGATGTTGTTGTTGTTGTTGTTGTTTGTTGAAAAAGAAAAGAGAAAGAGAAAAGGAAAGAAAAGAGAAAAGAAAAAAAAACAAAATTTGGCAGAGACGAACTGGAAAAATTCCAGTTCGTCTCAGTTGAAAGGAAGAAGAAGATGGGTGGGCCAGGTCGTGGTGACCCGGGCCCGACTTGGGTGGGTCGGCCCGGGTCTGACCCAGTTGGGTGGACCGGATCGGGTCGGACCCGACCCGGGGACCCACCATTATTAAAATAATAATATATTTATTTATTTATAATAAATAAATAAATTAAATATGTTTTATTTTTATTTTTTTTGAAATAAATATTGGAAAAATCTAGAAAATTCAGAAAAATAGGAAAAAATTCTGAAAAATTATATTTCAACCAAATAAATAGAAATTTGGGAATTTTTATGAAAATAAAGAATTTGAGATTCGCGACGAGACTTTTGTCGGGGTTTTGTCTCGTAAAGCGTGAAATTGTTAAAAATAGCCAGAAAAATATTGAAAAATATTTTTCTAAATTGTATGAAAATCATGAGGTTTCGCTCGGGTATCCTAATGGGTTTAAATGGAACCCAATACCGGATTAGCGACCCAAATTGAGCAAAGGAACAATAATTTAGAACATTGTAGAAAATGAGTTAAACTTGAGAAAAAATTGAAGAATACTTGGAATAATTAGGGAAAAATTAACGAAAATTGGTCGAAATAATTGTCAGGTAACGAGTAGAGTGTTAGTAACTAATTGAGGAACGTGTAGAGCTACGCGAGGGAGTCTTTAGAGGGATTTGAGGTGAGTAAAGGTAACAATAGAATCAACATGATTACTTTTCTATTTATTGATTAATTATTCTTGAAATGCGAGCCCTTTGTATTCCATTCTAGTTCAGGTGACCTAGGGTTTAGGTAGTCCGACTGTGATGAGAAGTCTCAACGAGTTTAGCAGCCGGCATAGACTGTGGCTTCTCGTTGGAGCCTATCGAAATGATTTAGCATCCGGCTTGTGACTGTGACTTTCTTTCGGTAGTGTGTTAGGAATTTAGCAGCCAGCTTTGTCTGTGGCTTTTCCTAACAGAGTGTGCGTTCAGTGGAGGCGACTTTCGGGCCCACTGGTTCGTACGGGGTGGATTGAGCAGGGAGGCAGTTTTTGGCCTACTGTGTCGATCGCAAGCTGATGAGGTCTTGTGACCCGCAGTTTGATTGGGACTATCTATTCGCCTATCCATTTGTTTCCTGGTCACTTGATTATCGTTGTTTGTACTTGTTGAATCTATTTATCATGCGATTTGCTATCTATTTCAGTTTCTTGTTATACACTGCATGATTTATAGACTTGTGATTATTGAAAATTCAGTAATTCATGGTGAGATATCTATTGTTGTTGTTTACTGTTATATTTTGTACTCACCGTCCTTTTTATGACGGTGGGTGCAAATTCACAGAAGAGTAGGGGCAAGGCGCCGATGCTTGGCGATATCCTCTGAGGCACGCTCAGAGCCATTAGCTTTGCTCTCACTTTGTAGGTATTTTTTTCCTTTTGTTGTAT
Organism: Stephania japonica; assembly: GCA_039657345.1. Classification (NCBI taxonomy): domain Eukaryota; kingdom Viridiplantae; phylum Streptophyta; class Magnoliopsida; order Ranunculales; family Menispermaceae; genus Stephania; species Stephania japonica. The sequence goes on from CM077559.1 coordinate 45,296,232, forward strand.
ATTCTGGCTATGTATCCATTTGTTTTGATATTTTGGGACTTTGGGGAGTTGAACTTAACTGTTGATACATACATATATATATATATATATATGTTCCTTTTGGGTTCTCAGTTGATCTATTATACACATGTGAAGTTGTTTGGATAAGATTTTCCACCACTAGGTTGACTGAGTAGTAAACTATTTTAAGTTGGTGTTAAAAACATTTCCGCTGCACACCTAACTACAATTAAGGATAAAAGATGAGATAGAGTTAAGGTGAATCAAAAAGAGTGATCCAGGGTGAGTGAGTGAATAATGTATTGAGTAATAGGTAAGTTAAGGCTGACTAGACTTGCGTTGACTCGTCGGAGACTGGCTCGTGGGTCCACGTAAGTTTAGGCCGGGCGGGACCCAGTTTGTGGTTACTGGGGCCGTCACAACATGAGCTTCAGAAGAATGGTGAAATTGATGTCAAGCAAATCCGATCGAGCGATAATCTTGCTGATTTATTTACAAAAGCCTTACCAACTACGACATTTAAAAGGCTTTCATATGGTATTGGCTTGCGTAAACTTAAAGACATTGCAAGTAAAGAAACTGAACAAGTTTCACCCATGTTCACATGAGGGGGAGTTATTGATTAATGTATTGCACTCTTTTTCCTTTAGCTATGGTTTTATCCCATTGGGTTTTCCTAGCAAGGTTTTTAATGAGGCAATCTTAACAATATTATACCCATCTTAATATTTATGAGAATAGTGTACACTTTTTCTTTTATTATATTTTTTCCACAGGTTTTTTTTAGTAGAAGTTTTAACGAGGCACAATCTATTAACAAGTGTCATCCAAGGGGAGTGTTGTAAATGAAATGGATGTGGATGACTCTTCCTATTCAAACCATTTGTATTTCACCATTATGTGTGAGTGGTTACACATTCCACCGTTATGTGTGAGTGGTTACACATTTCACCATTATGTAATTGTAACTTATGATCTTTGACATTCTTGTAATAGCCTATATAAAGAGCTCACATCTATGTAATGGATATACCATATTAGAATGAAAGTTCTCTCTATTTCTCCTCTATCTCTTCTCTTGTTATCTTTCTAGTTCTTTATCTTTACCTTTCTGGCTTTGCCTTTAATTAGTTTACAATAAGAAAAACAAATATTAGTTTTTACATAATAAATAATAAATGCGCCAATAATGCAAAATTGCAAAGTCGAACTCCAAGCCGACTTTTTTCAGATAGACAGCCGTCACACAATTCGGTCTAGTTAGACTTTATTATTAGAAGAAAGATTAGTCGACCTTTTCATAATTCTCTCCAACGTCTTTCTAATTAGTCGATCATAATCTTTCTAAAATAGAAAGAAATCAGGAAAAAGAAACATGTTGGATAATTGCTAATGTGTGGCGGGTCCTACACAAAAACAACACTTCCTTATCGCACGAGGAAAGGAGACCTTCATGGGAATTGCAATACATCCCAATTTCCGGATGTATTACAAATCCTACATACGTAAGAATTAAAAATAGTTAAGAATTAGAATTTCACCCTAATTTTAATTCCATTCCATCAACAAACATAAGAATGGACCTATGAGAGAATATCAGAGCAAACAATTTGAATAGACCTATAAGAAAAAAACCCTAAGTAAATGGCCCCATTTTAATTAAGTCATTATTATGACGTATTTGCAGACATGGATGTCAGCTCAAACCCCGTGGACCTCGTAACTAGGTCTGGTTGCGCTTGATTAGGTAATAGACCATTTTCGTGTGCTATTTTGTATTAATTGTGATGTGTATACTCAATTATATTAGTTGGCACCGCGATGTGGTATTGATCGTACGAGATAGTGTAACTGGTATTTGCTTCGATTAGTGTATAGACGCGGGTATTGGGAAGGCGAATGACAATACACTAGGTTAGAAAATAATTAAATAATTAATCTTAAATGCCGTTTGGTCATTAGTGGCATGAGAGTATATAAGTGACATGCGTTGCGACGCGGAGACAAGTACCGAAACGTCCGAGGATTCGAGTGATTGTGCTTAAGCAAGGATAAGAACAAGGGACCAAGTCCACATTGGTGTCACATTATGGCTAAAAATTTGACCTCATCAAGGCCATAGGATGAGCCCTTGTGATACACTCATACACAAGATGTCAAATGAGACTATAAAAAGGTGATTTGCCACCAACTCACCACCTTTTCACTCTCTTCTTTCCTAAAATATGAAAATTGGTGATGATATGGAGGGTTTTATGAGTTTTTGGTGATCATTTCGAGGAGCAAACAACGACAAATCGACGAATTAAGACTAGATTCGGACCCTCCTCGCAATTCTCTATCTTTCGGCATCTGTTTTCCTCAGTTTTAACATGGTTTTGGGGGTGTGTTGAGCTCTGGTTTTTGTGACAAGTTGCTATGAATTTCAAGTGTTTTGGTGGAGCAACAATGTTGAATTGGGTGGAGTTGTAAATTTTGGCTAATTATTAGTGTTTTTGTTGAAATTATTGGGGTTATCGATTTCGACGTGGTTTGAACATGCCCTATGGCGGCTTTGGTGAACCATAGGAGGTTGGATCGAAATCGGGTCGCAGTTATGGGGCCGAGGTTATGAAAAACCCCGAAAAAACTCGAGAACAGGCCCGGGGCGCCTCTAGCGGCGACGTGGGCGGCGCTATGGGGATTTTACTCCCCACGGCACCACCTGCGGCGCCATGAACAGTGCCATGAATAAAAAACAAAACTTTGGGTTTTGATTTGCCGATTTGTGGGCCTATCTCGGGGACCAATACCAAATATAAGGTGAATTAATTTGATAGATTTGATACATAAATGGAAATTGGGAAATTTCAAGGTTTGAGAAATTAAATGGATTTTCGATAATCAGCTATTTGTGATTGACTGACGGGTAGTTGGGCACGTAATTTGAATCGTGGGGATCGTTTTTGAGTTAGTAGAGCGTGGATTGAGTTGTGTAGTATCCCAATTGAAATTCCTTAAGTATTTACATGCCTTTATATTCGAATTCCATTCAATTGTTCATTATTCCTTTCATGTTGTGGTTATATCGACGGTTAGTAGGGTGTTCCCTCGTCGTGCTATTTCTTGTGCTTTGCACGTAAAACGCAATTTATTTAATTCATACAAAACAATGTTATAAGATTCTTTTAAAGAAAAATTAAGAAATGTATCTATTAGTTACTGGTATGAAGCCCAACGTCGCTACAGTATACACATCTATCCCTTAAAATGCTGGCTTCCCCAAACCCCTTTTGGTTTTGCCGTAGTTTCCACATGACTAGCACACGTGTGACAACTCCCTTTGATTGGCATCGAGATGTGTTAAGGAAATTTCTATGTAAGATCTAGCAGACTCGAAGTACCATTGACTTTGACGCGTATGACACAGATTATATTCGAGATCTCTAATCTGTTATCACTTCCGTTTTCCAGGGTCAATAAATAAAAATTGATAGTATATTGTGGTTCTCTTGAAAAAAGAATAAAATTGTATGAAAAAAAATACAATTGACCTCTTAATTGGTGTGAAAATCTAGAGACCTTAAAGGAAAGTAGTAGTGTAGAGTGTCTAGTGATCCATATGAATCGGTGGGGAGATTGTTGTCTATTCAACACTTGATTAAGCATAACAAAATGTGTTATTAATAATTACAAACAGGTTTTGCAAGTCACCCCCATAAAAGAGTTGTAGGCAAAAGCACGTCACTGTCACTGGTAGTGATCTCTCTTTTAAGATCAATGGAAGTAGTAATTCCTTTTCACTTTGTTCTCTTCGTCAATGGATGAGGACATATGAACTCTCTTGCTACCTAGCCTACCCTTCTCCTCTTTCTCTCGCATCATGCAACTCTACTCCTAAAAACCATTTTACTTGTTGCACTCTCCTCACAACATAAGCCTTGGGGACTTGGGACCGACAGACGTGTGCATGAACAACCCATGCATTTGACAAATTAGAAAACCATAAAATTCTCTTCTCTAACTACGCCCTCATAACTACAAACGAAAATCAAAAGTAAGAAGGAAGAAGAGCCACTTATTGAACCTTGAATAAATGAATAGAGATTTATGGTACATAAAGGAAAAAGCAGAGAGTGAGATGATATCATACCCAACAGATCAAAGCCTCTTCTAAACATCTGAAGTACATTCCCGCTTCTTTTTTGTTTTTTTGTCAACCAAACCCACTTGAGATAGCCGAAGATCTACATACTTCTCTACAATTTGAAAACTGATATTTTTTAATCATATTTTGAAACTGCTTTTTTTTTTTTTTTAAATTTGGAAACTGATTTATTTCAGAAAATTAAGTTGTGAGCACAATTTGAAAACGGTTTGTTAGTTGCACATCCACCAATTTCGTTGGAGATAATTTTGGAAACATTTTGAGTAAGGATCCGTTTTCAAAACTAACTATAAATAATACTATTTGTTTTCCAAAACAGTCTCATTTAATTATTTTTTAACCTTTTCTTCAACCAATAAGAATAAATAAAATAAAGACAAATATGGAATAAGTCCAAATTTAGAACTAATAGTTTCTAATGGAGGATTGGCATTATATATAGATATAGATATATATATTATTTTGACCTTAATTGAGCACGCGAACTAATTTATGCATTTATTTGTTTGCGCACAAAAATTGATATGCATTTATTTCTCCCTGCGCTCTGATCATGAGGGATTCCGCAACAGATCAACCTTGTCTAAAATTAAATGCTGGACCAAAGAATTTATTGAGCTAATTTCATTATTCATAATAGTATTTCCTTAACCAATTAAAAGAGACAAGCACAAATTTCTTTGCATCAGTATTTTTTTTTTGAGCCTGAACCATCGATATCCGAACTTAATCAACTATTTTAAACTTGAGCCGGGTCGGTCCAGCTAAAAAAACAAACTCAAAAGTGATGACCAACATTCAAAACAAGTCGAATTATCTAATACTTTCTTCCGTCATTTTTGTTTGTCGTTTAAGGATTATGCACACCGTTTAAGAAGTCATTAATTACATATGAATCTTACTAAATTACCCCTAATTAAAAAATTTTTTTGGTTTTGTTGAAAGACCCATTAATATGTTTGGGTTTAAGTGAAAAACAGTTCGGTGGCTTTTTTTATTCTCGATTCATAGATAGGGCACGCTCTTCTACTTTTCTTCTTCATCAAATTTCAACATCTGCACTTAAAAAACACCATTGTTGAAGATGAAAGCATTCCAAAGTACACCAAATCTAATTAATTGAAATTGAACAAAACAAAACAAGTAAAAGTACTATTGTAAATTGAACTAAAAAACCCATATGTATCGTCATCATCGACAACCTCATCTAATCGAAACAAATCCGCTATATCTTTGCCTCAGACCCTCGAACCAGAACCCTAATAACCTATGATCTTGAAATCGCCACTGCCATCTGCTGCTCCCTCTTATCCCCTTTTGGTCTCTTATGCATTTTCTTGGTAGTTTCAATCTAGAGAGAGAAGTTTTCATAACCAAAATCAATCTAATCACTCTAGCCACTTCACTTGAGGATCAATCAACCAAATCTTCACCACCATAGCACGAACAAAGCTCAAAACCCACGCAAAAAGATCAAAAATCACATGGCACAACCAAAATCCAACCAATTCAACTCCTCCACTTCAACAACGACACATGCATCACAACATAGAGATCACAACGCAGACATTGAAGATGAATTTGATGAAGAAAACCACAGAAACAACATCCATACGTACACGATGACGATCATCGCAGAGCCGTCGAAGGTGTTGAAGTGGTTCTCGCATTGATGATTAGGTCACTGTGATCTTGCAAGTCACTAGTTGCAGAGCTTCACAGATTCACAGGGAGAGAACTCTTACACAAGGAGCATTAATTAGGCAGTAAGAGAGAGATCGCTTCATTGTTTACATTTATTAATAGGGGTAAAAATAGGTAAAATAAGCCTAGATTTGTGTAAACGACTTGCATTTTGAAACAACAAAAAGATACCGAGAACGACTTGCAAAAATGACGTTAAAAACGATTATTACTTTTCATTAAAAAAAGGATGATCACTGCTTGGATGATCTATATACGTTAATTAGCTATGTGTAAAGCTAGTTATAACACATTTTTTTACTAACCTAAATAGAGTAAGTCAACCTATTACAATATATCAATGAGTAAAATAAGGCATTAAATTGCATATTGAAAGTTTGAAACTACCATAATAAAATAGAGAAGAATATATACCCCACAAAAGGGGAGCACTACTCCTATAAAAGAGGGGACACCTACCTCAATTTGGTGAAACATTCACGTGAGAGACAAAACTTAAATTAAACCTAAACTAAACCAAGAACAAAATTAAAATGAAATTCTAACGGAAGTAGAATTATATAAATAAAGAGATCACCCGAAACACTTTGCCAACATAATGGATTGTTAATTGCCTCACGAGACAAACCCTTCCACCACCACATTGTTGTCAAGACTCCATCTACTTAATTTGTTGCTACCCACACTCATCGTTGCCTGCTCATCGTCGAGGGCCATCAACAACCCCTAAACACCTTATAAAATCCCAAAATCTCTCGTCTTTATCATCTTCCAATCTCACCTCTTCCACCATTGCTATGTCATCTACCTCTCTATCTCATTGAAAGCCCCTAGATCTTAGAAGATATCTTTAAATCTAAAAAACAAGGAGAATAGAGGAAGAATAGGCAACACAAACACATAAGGAAAAACGAAAAAAATAAAAGAAACTAAAACAATATTTTATTGAGAAGATTTGTTGCACATTGATGTCGTTGCTATTGATAAAGGTCAGTGACCGCCGGTGGAACTAGGAGTAGAAAGTGAGAGAAAACTAGTTTTAGGGTTATTTTTCTTGATGTTACACAATTATATATAGGCAAAACGTATTTTTTGGTCCTTCAACTTTGAGTCTTTTATGCTTTTGGTCCCTGAACTTTCAATAGTGTACATTTAGTCCCTGAACTTTCATTGTTATACATTTGGTCCCTGAACTTTTGAGTTTTATGCTTTTGGTCCCTGAACTTTGAGTTTTTTATATTTTTGGGGGAAATTAAAAAAATTTTTGACTTTTTTTGGTCGATGCGAGTCGTCCGATTCAATAATATAAACCATTTTACTCTTCTTGACTAATCACACAACACTTTTGTTGCCCACATTGGCATAATTTAATATTTTAAATGGTGGAAGGACTAAATGTAGATCTTCGTGAAAGTTCAAGGACCAAATGTATAGTAATAAAAGTTCAGGGACTTAGAGCATAAAAAACACAAAGTTCAGGGACCAAATGATAAGTTTTGCCTTATATATATTTAACATGTATGTACTTTAACCGAATAATTGTCTTGGTGAAATTAGGTTCCTGCAACAGTGCACAACTCTACTCCACCTCAAGTTATTGATAGGATGATGAGTGTTAAGAGCATCAACGAAAGCATCATTTCCGATCCTCCGACCTTCTATAGCATCATACAATGCAAAGTAGTCGTCGCCATCGATATCGTTTTGACAATTACCTGATCGCACTAAAACGACGTTATCTGCTACGAAGCACGTTTCAAACACCATAGGAACTCTCAACGACATTAAAGAACACATTTTACTACAATAAGCTCCATCATCCTTATTCATAAGCACATATTCATTTGTGATTTGTGCAACGCTCAGAACTAATTTTGAAAATGCAATGCTTCCCTCTCGATGTCAAGCTAAGCACTGGTCCCCATGGCAACTATAATAATGATCTGTTAAACATAACATCCTCCACTACTTTTCACTATCGATGTTGAAATAAATCAAATAGATTGATCTGTCGTAGTGATGATCATTAAAACTATTGCCTAGCCAATGGACAACTCCATTCTCTAAATACCCCTTTCCCAAGAAATCGATGTCATAGGGGACTTGGGGAGCTTTCTCCATGCTTTAGTTCTTGATGTGTAAATTACAACTTCTTCACCGAAGCCCAATAACCTTGTAGTCGTTTCCGGTGGATTCACACCCAAACCCAACTGTTTGAGTCACCAAGGCCGGCAATGATCGAAGGCGATGATGGCGATGGTGGCAACATCCACCACATTCACCAAGATAGCCCATTGCATGAACCCCAAATTTCAGTAGTGGTAGAACGAGTCTTGAACGGATAGTCCATCTCTACCAATTGGTAGAGATGGTTGTGGATGATGTTGTTCAATTTGAAATTAGGTAACGAGAAGATTTGTTGACGATCATATGATTCACAAAGTAACAGACGATCTTCTTCGATTAATGCTGAAGAATTCTGATTGTAGAAGTGAAGTTTGGGGAGTTTGGGATTTGTCATCCAAGCAAACCAGGATTTCTTGCCATACCTTAGGCTCCAAACAGATTTGGCGGGAATTCGAGGAAGTATATCATGAAGGAAAATGATAATCTATCACACTTTCCACGCATACTTTGGGCGCACAGTCTTTTAGCGGTTTATTGTGTTTTGTCAGATGTAGGGCCCATACTTGGAGAGACAAGAAAGAATCATAATTGACTAAAAGATAAAGGTTTCATTTTATCATTTTCCTATCATAGAAGATTATATCGTTAGGAAGCATCATTGCAATTGTTGCATGATGGGCTGTTTTTGAACAGTGCGCCATTAATTGTAGTGATTGTACGTAGAAGAGATCGAACGAGGCTTGACTGTTAATGATATTAACGTTTATATAACGAAGAAAGTGGCTTAGCGTTTATAATGCTAATGCATGCATAAATTAAATATGATTGAAACTTAATTTAATGAAAGTTCATCGTACGTGCAAGCTTATTGTTCTTTATAAGAACTATATATATATAAAACAAAAACTAGGTCATCATAGTCTAATTGGGATTCTGCATGTGCTAGGAGTAAAATTCTCAATTTGGGTAAATTTAATTAGTTTCTTTTCCTGACAAATTAGCGAGTTAGGGTTTAAATTGGTTTAACAGAACGTTGGTAGTAAATTAGTTAGCTATGGTTTAAATTGTCCAATTAACTTGAATTTTTAAGACAACTAAAGTCCCTATTTTACTATAACTCTAATTCGCATCATTCTCCTCAGATTGAGAAAAATTCATCCACCTCAATTCGGAATGTTCCTCCACAACACAGATGATATTCTTGCAACTTTTTGCAACTTTTTGCAACCATTATACTATGTGTTATTTCTTTCGGACCTATAAGAGAAATAATAATAATTTTACCTCCAATCCAGGTGAATTAATTTTGTACAATGACATAATACGTAGTCAAAATTTTAATCCAACTTAACTAACGCATCTCAAATTACCTTAATGTGCCTCTATATTATTGACATTTACTATATTATATCATAACAATTCTAAATTTTTAATTTGTATCCTAACTCACTTTTCAACTCAATTTTCAACTCAAAAATTTGATGAGATAACACTCACACCTATATAATAAGTTCAAAAAGTCACATCATCACCTATAATTATTAACAAGTTTTCAAGTTTTAGGTCCCTTTTGGAATAAGAAAATACTTGTGCAAGTAACCCAATTTGGGCACCCCATTTAGGCAACCCTGTCAGCTGCCCGTCATGTTCCACGTGTGCACACATCTCGAGGTAAATCATGCGGCAACCAACTAAGTGGATGCAAAGTGAGTTACCAACCGTAGCATTTTCATGTGAAATCAGACAGTTCGATAAATGTCTAAGGGTGGAATATTCAGTCCATAGGAGAGAGAGCATGAACTTAAGTTTCTTTCTATATTCCTCAAGATGGGGCACCATGAAGTACCACCAATGCAACTGAACATATGTATTATACATAACCAACCTCAACCTCCCAAATCCACCATTATATTAAGCTTATAGCATCTCACTTAGCACATCATATTGTACAAACTCATTCCACACATTCTGGGCAAGTAATGGATAATCTTAGTGCCAATGCATGTTCTTAAAAAGAGGAGATGAACAAAGTTCTTGAAACTATTGTAGTGGCGACATTGAAGAAAGTTCTGTCAAAAGATAGTAAAAATCTTAGCAAAAGCAACAGTCAGTTTTAATGAGAATTACAACAGAAAAGCTACAACTGTATTTTTAACACATACATTGATCTCATCACTGAAGCTTCTGTTCAAATTGATGAGCACCATCTCTCTATTTGAATCAAAACCAGCAGCATCAGCAGATGATTAGAACTTAACCAATGGAACAGAAAGTACAAATTGAAGATCACTCCTCCAGAAAAGCCCTGCCAAGATTCATCGCAAGGGCAAGCCTGACAGCACTTAAGGCCTCAGGTGGCAGGTTGGGTTCACAATAATCTGGACGTGACCTTGCAACAGACAGCTCTTGCAATTTGTTAAGCAAGAGGTTGGTCTGGGAGACATTAAGCAGAGGAGGCTGCGATCTGAGTAACTTCAACTGCATATCAAAACAAAAAAGGGTAAACAAAGACCGATATGATCCACACATCTCTACTCATATAAAGTTAGTATCTTTATTAAGTCAATACTACAAGGTCTGAGTAGAATCACCCGGAAATAAAGACATTCAGCACAATTTGCTTTTATGGTAACAATGGGAAAACTGACTGGGAACGATATAAACAGACCCAGAGAACACAATCGTGTACATTGATCATAACCATGTCAGCAAAAAATCTCTTATCAGAGTTTCCAGTTAGAATCAATAGAGCAGTAACAAATTGATCGCCTTCAATTACAATATGTTCACTGAAAAAGATTGTGATCTTTCTCAAAGAGAAAACTTGACAAGCTAGAAGTTAAAAGGAATTTGAGGTATACCATATAAGTATAACTTGAGATACGTTAAAATTATAAAAGATTTAAAATATTACCAATTAAAAGCATTGACAGAGCTGAATGAAAATTTTTCATCCAACTAATTTAGAAAGTGAAGCATTGTTTTGTATCTTCTTCGTTAATAAAGAAATTCCAAAAATAACTGCACATTCAAATCATTCCAAAGAAAGAGCCGTCACACATAAAAAAAGGCTTAGGACAACAGTCAACTCTAAGAACTAGTGAATTGAGAAATGGTCGATGTTTAAACCAAAAGTGGCCTAACTAGATTTAACTCAGAGAGGGGGTAGGGCACAAGCAATGTGACCGTCAAGTACATCGGAGAGCTCAACCTAACCTGCAACGCACTAACACAAGATGACATGTTTTCTTGGGGTGTTAGCTTTTTCACCTTAGAATAGTACAAAAGGGCATTTAAGTATTTAGGGGTGGTCACGGGCCAGTTATCCTACTCGACACTCCTGTTTTTGGATCAACCCCTCTAGTCAAGTGACCATCACAAAATATCCGAATCCTAATAGAGGTGGGTTTCAGTTGGGTTGGATGACCCAACACACAAGCTAGAGACTTTGAAAACAAAACTTTTAAAGTCCTTGCAAGAATTCAGCACTGCAAGCAGTTGCACATGAATACCACTTAAATGTTTTGAAGCCATGATAGGCCTTAACTAGGCCTTACAATACCATGTTCGGATCTGCCAATCAGTTTTGTCCAGCGTGGAATAAAAAGGATTCGGACAAAGTTTTAATTTGGACAAGGTCTAGACAAGGTCTTCCTATCCGAATTAAATATCGAGTCAATTACACAAGACTCTTGGCTCATAATCGGCTTGGACCCAGTCCAAATTTTATATTAGCCTTGAAAAAATAGATAAAGATATATAGCAAAATATCAGTCAATATAATTTTTTGTTTTCAAACGTTTAAGTGGTTAAGATAACATTGTAATGATTTATATTGAGTAATTCAATGCAACTTAAAAATTAATTTCTCAAAATTATATTACAAAAGTTATTTTACGCGAGATAAACTTTTTTTTGAGATTATTTTATATTTAAAAAACTTTCTAAATATAAAATAAGGAGATTCAAAGAAAAGAAAGAGAAGTAGAAATTGACGCAAAATTTTGGAAAAGGGTTTGTGGTGGTTTAGACATATTCAAAGACAGTTAGCAAATGCCCCAATTAAAAAACTCTCGATATAATAGAAATTGAAGAAATTTAACAGTATAAGGGTCGAACTAAGATAATTAGAAAGAATTTAAAGAACTTTGTAAGCACAAAATCAATTGCGTTAATCGAGGGGAAAGGAAGAGTTTGATCCATGCAAGCAAACCCATAATTTGGGATTGTGGCTTTGCTGTTGTGGCAATATAGGTGGAGTTGTACCAATGGATGATGTTGTCTTATTTGGCCTCTTGTTGCCTCAACAACAAAACAACATCTATATGGACCACTCGGATCGCATGTATGCACAACTTCATAAAGGAAAAGAAAAAGGAAACTGACTAAGAAACGGTCAACCAAATGAAAGAAATTAAATGCCAAGAACGAATACAAACACATATCCCCCCCCCCCCCGCCCCCCCCCCCCCCACCAAAATGAAGTATTCACAAGTCATGGATTTACCAAATTACTAAAAGTAGACGGTTATCATAACCGATACTGCTTGTTATAGACTACTCACAGAATCATGCAGAAGCGGCAACCAGAATTTTTGCGGGGTTGAAGGGTTTTTCATGAGCTGCAGAATAAAACCAGTATCTCATCATGAACAAAAAATGAAAGATATTAAATGTCACAAACTCATAACTGTATTACAAAATCTTATGTGACGGGAGTATTAGGGACCGTTCCATTGCATAGGAAATTCACAATTATATAGCAAGGTTATGATCAAGTACTGTTTTATTGATTTGAGGAATTGCAGGATCTGACACAAGACTCCAAAACAAAAATGCGCCAATTCTTAGGCAACATACTGCTTGTGTTGCCGAGTTAAATTTAGAAAGAGGCGACCAAAGTTTACAATCTATATCTCAGGGTCATGTGCATAAAACACAAACCATGACAAGGCTCTCATAAAAAGTATTCAAATGAATTTGCAAGAGGCACTATATTAAATACCAGTATAAGAGATTCTACAGCTTGCCGAGCCGCATCACTGGCCTTTCCATCTTTTATCTGCTGCAGTGATTTCTTGAAATCCCTGTACCTACAATGTTTCACCACCAAACAATTTTCTTATCAGTAACCTGAATATACAAGGCACTCACTTATTTTATTATAGCATTGCAAGCAGAGGTGTCCACCAAGTGAAGAAGTAAAAAAGTGAATAGTTACTTGTGTAGAAAATCAAGACCACCGACTGTCTTGGCTTCTTGCCCTAATAACTCAATCAATCCTTCCCATTGCTGTATTCAGAGCACAATGTTAAGTCATGAACTACAATAACAACAGAAAGTCAAGGAATAGTTAACTCTTCCAAGAAACAACTGGAAATCTACAAAAGGACAAACAATAATGGAAAGATATAAGAAAAATAAGTCATTTCCGTGAACAAATCCTGATAAGGACCACAAGTAGTAAACATTTTTGAAGCAATGGCGTTGAATACCTTGAAACTATTACCGGAAATTGATTTGCCAACATAATCAAACAGCTGCTGCGAAATTCGATTAAGCCGAACTTCATCCTGAGCCTTTTGAAGCCAGAACACACCTGATCCTTTCCTACCATGTTTCCACTGGTGCACCCCTGCAATCTATTGACAAGTAACAAAGATCAAAAGGAGGGTACAGTCCACAAATGAGGATGTTCTTGAATCATCATCTAAAATGCCATGCAAATCACAAATTCTCTTAGAATCCATTGTCAGTTCATGGGAACACTGTTGAAGCAAAAGAGATTAATTTCCCAAATCCACACAGTAGAAAAGTGAACTGTCATAGATTTAAATAAAAAATCTTTATGAAGAATGTATTACCTTCATAATGTCAGAGCTAATGCTGTCAAGGTCATATAAACGACAAATCTCTAGGGTCTGCATGGCTAAAAGAGCATTTTGTCATTTTATTGAGACATAACAATCATCACTTGATACAATCAATCGGTAACACAACATCAAACGATGATTACCTTAAGCAAAATCTGATTTTGTTGTACCGGTTGCTTATACAGTAAGATCTCCAACAAGCGCATTCCTTGAGTTGCACATGACATTAAATAAACTGGTGCAATCTGCAAAGATCATGCTGTTAGTAATAATTTCCATAAAGGTTAACAGCTCCAACTAAATTATTGAGATGGAATGCCCAATGTCGAGTTGGAAAGCAACATCAAAAGGAATGTCCAGAAGAAACTTGTACAACAACAACAACATAGCCTCAATCCCAAATTAATTGGGGTTGGCTACATGAATCAAACTCTTCCATTGTGCTCGATTTTGTGCAATTGATGGTAAGCATTCCAAACTATTCAAGTCCCTCTTAATTAATGCAACCCAAGTTAATTGCGGTCAACCCCTACCTCGTCGAATTTCTTCAATTACTATTGAGTCAAGTTTTCTAGTGGGAACATTTGTAGGCCGTCTTTACAAGTGTCCAAACCACCGCAACCGCCCTCCCCTAATCTTTGTGTCAATTGGTGCTACTCCTACTTTTCTTTGAATTTTTGTGTTTCTTATTCTATCTTTACGAGTTTTACCACACATCTACCTAAGCATCATCATTTCTACTACGATCATTTTATATAATTGTTGTTGCTTTACCGCCCAACATTCACTTCCATAAAGCATAGCTAGACCTAATTGCGGTCCTATAAAATTTTTCATAGAGTATAGCTTCCAGAAGAAACTTGTACACATGCAACAATAAGATTTCTCATTAAAAAAGGCTTCTAATGTTCTGAAAGAAACTCATAATTACATGATTTTAGTTAGCTATAGCTCAAAGCACATTAACGATCTGCAGTCTCTCAAGTCATCAAGTGTGACAATAGCACACGTGTATAATTGGACAGAATTTTGAAAAAGCTCAACGAGAACAGATTAGATTTTAATCATTGAATTCAGGAACCTCACTTGCCTGCCAAGTCAAAGCATGTGAAGAAAGCACTTGAGCATAGACAAGTCTATAGAGTTCTTCAATACTGATTCCTCCCAAATTGTATTGCTCTTCATGCAAGAGGGTTTCAGCTCCATTACTCCCAATAGTCAAAAGTTCTATGGCATGGGCAACCATCCTATAAAATATAAGAGCACAAGCTGTAAGTGAGGTAATAGAACTAACAAAAGAAAATGCAGATTTTTTTTTTCCTTTCAAGTATATATTTCGGACCACCAAGAACTACAAGGATGTAGCATAAGTTTTAATGTTTTGTAATATAATGAAAACGAGATACGGACAAAACAAAAGCAGATTACCATGGACCAAAAGATCTCGAGCATTCAGCTAGAACAACCTGAACCACAGACATTAGATCTACATCACTAAACATCAAATGAGGCTGCACCAAGCAATCAACAAATGCAGAAAATGTAATTACCTCAGTGTTTTCACCAATAATTCCAAGCATAAGACTCGTCAACTCATGACTCTGAGATGATGGTTTCAGCTGCATGCATTTCTGAGCTAGGTTGTGCATTCCTTCTAATCCCTAGTAAAGAAATGAAGCAATAAACAAACCTCAACGACAGAAGAGGCAAAGGGAAGCAGAAATAATATAGCATCTCTAAAACATGACTACATGAGAAAGCACTAAGTAGGAAGAGAGACACCAACCATAGTAAAGGGTTTGATGTAAAGAAAGTGGGATACATATAATTCCATCCAATTAAATGATGCGTCAATGATGCTATTAGTGTTTCCCAGCATAATCTGCAGCAACTTTCTCAACCCTTCCCTTGTTTGGTCGTGTTCACACTGAATCCAAAATGCACTACATTCCAACTTAGCTATTTGCCCACGCCATCTTTCCCATGCCTGAACAAATAAAAAAGACAATGGAATACAGTACCACATTCTACAGCAGAAAGTGTCATGATATCAACCCACAATACCTTCATAAACTCAGGCTTGGTTTTAAAGCATTCACCCAATGTTCCATCTGCTAATTCTGGACGCATACGAGGCATCTTAGAAACAAGTACAGCTACGGCTTCCACCAGACCATTCTCAGTCTACTTGATGGGAAAAAAAATCAACATATTATGAAATATTTTATTAGGAACCAGCTCTCTCCAAAGTTAAGTTAATGACAGTTCCACAAATGTCGAGAAGAATCAGGAACAAAAAAATATGCAAACTTTAAACACATTCATCTAGTTGGTCGCTATGTAGATTTCTAAGAGAACAAACCTCACGATTTCCTAGTTGATCTAGTTGATAAGATCCATGCAATCTCAACAATTTCACCTGCAAAATGGAACGAATTCTTTTGTTAGAATTGGAAATCAAGGTTTTCTTATATCCATAGAAAAGTAATGAAAACTAGTAACTGCATTGCAACGAG
Organism: Stephania japonica; assembly: GCA_039657345.1. NCBI lineage: Eukaryota > Viridiplantae > Streptophyta > Magnoliopsida > Ranunculales > Menispermaceae > Stephania > Stephania japonica. The sequence continues at coordinate 45,312,599 of CM077559.1, forward strand.
GAAGCAGTATCATCAATACATGCCTCGGAAATGACTACGAGAATGTTGCCTAAGTAAATGGCCTATTCCAATGATTACAAGGTGTCAATGTGATCCCGAGGCAATTTCCCTAGTCTAGGCGAGGCGTTACCTAGGCAACCTACAAAATATTTAGTTAGATGCCCCTGGATTATTATTTATTTCTTTATAGATCCTTAATTAGAAATGATTTTCTATTAATCGTTATAATCTATATTCAATATATATTTCAAGGATAATAATAAGCATTTAGGTCCATATGTAACATTAGTTACATTAAGATTTGTTCAGTAGGTATCCTTAGTATCAAATTTAATTGTAATTAGTCCCTTCAATTTTTAAAAACTAATTTTGAAGGACATCACCCGCCTAGGCGGTTTTGCCCTAAAATACCTAGGCGCCACCTTGCAATCACTAATTAGAACTTAAGTAGAGAATGTGACTCTCTAAAGAAGATTTATAAGTTATTAAGTTTAAAGGAGCCAATAAAATTGTATGAAATTGGAGTTTTACACCTTTCTCCATATTCTAAAGTTGGATACCTAAAGATTGATAGTAATTTAAATTTTTTCATTCATATTAAGCAATAATTTAATAGTACAAAGTCCCAGTATGCTTGTCCTCTACTTTTTTTATGTATTTATCTATTCGTTTATTTTTCTGTTATATTTAATGATCATCATGAAATTGAATAAAGTCCCAGTATGCTTGTCCTCTACTTTTTTTATGTATTTATCCATTCGTTTATTTTCCTGATATATTTAATGATCATCATGAAATTGAAGAATGTTTAAGGCATCAAGACAACATATTTCTTTTATGGTACACTCCACTTTTGTATTGAGTTTATAAGTAACTTTATCATACTATATAGTCTATACTATACAAGCTTAGTAAGTAAAAAATTTATTAGTCATTAATTGACCATTTTTATAAACTATCAACCATCCATCATGATCAAGAAATTGGAGAATGTAGAAGAAAAATGACAAGGCCTCACTTTGATATTGCATAGGCTGTGCCCACCTAGATGAAGCCAATTGTCTACGAATTATCTTGACGCCTTAACATCACAAATAAGTAAGAAAGGCATAGAACATCTTACCACAATATGAAGCCAACCTACTGCAAGTGCGGAAGATATTCCTTCCCAGTACTTCTGATAATTCTCAATAACCTGCAAAGGGTAATATCCTTTAGAGCATAATGTACAGTGAGTATTATTTGTTCAGAGATAAATATATCAAATGGAGAAAGTATTAAGAAGGAAAACATGCTTATTTTTTGAGATTAAGAAGGAGGCCGACGTAAGTCTTAATCTCTAACTAAGCATATAAAGAACAACATGCTTATTTTTTGAGATTAAGAAGGCGGCCGACGTAAGTCTTAATCTCTAACTAGGCATATAAAGAACAACTAGGGCCACATTTCTGTCATTGCTCATGTGCCTTCTGTACAAAATCTGGAGAAAAATAAAAGTTTCGATGATCAAACAAGTAAGAGACCTGTAAAGTGGCAAGTTCCTTTTGAAGATCCACAAGCTCTGAATATACTGTTCCCTCTGTTGTCGACAAAAGGCAGTCATAACTCTGCAAAGAGAAACATTCAGCATATTGACAAATACACAGATGCAATGAAGTGGTAAAGGCATCTGAAGAATGATCATTACAGCTAACCAATCAACAAGACGTTCAGGAAGCCAAGCTTGTGACTGCTTGTCCGCATAAAAAACCTCTATTAGTTCCCACGCAGCCTTCAAACAGGTCGGCTCCTCAACATTCTGCCGCATCATAAACTTTAAGTCAGATTCCATAGACAACACCATTTAGAAAAAGCACCCGCCAACAACTACAAGATTATAGGTAGAAAGCAAATGCCAAAGAATTCTACAAAAATAAAGAATATAGCACCAGCCCAACCAACAAATCACATTGAAAGATTCGAAACTAACACCAAGTGGTATTGAGACACTATTCATTATAAAATAACATTAGCCTTCAACCAACCATCATAACTGTTGTTACTCGGACCTTTCACTCAAACCCAAAACACCTGTGTCGGACACTTGAAACGAGTCCAACACTTTAAAAAATTTGCACACTCCCGACTTGAAAGCTCTATGATAAAGAAGATTCAAGATGTAAAAGAAGAAAGAAAAAATAACATGAGTATCCCAATGTAGCATAAGTAATGGAAAACAAGAAAGGCAGAAGTTTATAGGCTAGTATATATATACGTTAGCACATACATCTAAATGTGTCAAGATTTTTGGTCACATACCCACACTAGACACCTCTACCTAAGTCCCCGTCTCTTTAAATTAGAGAATAGGCAGGTCCGACCTTTAGACACATACCCACAACTGACACCCCTACCCGAGGCCAAGTAACATATGATATGTGTTCAATCCAGATTCCAGACATCATTTTAAATCAACGGAAAACCATAATAATATCAAATACAACAAGTCCACAACAAAGTCTCAATCTAATTTTGGGATTTGTTACATGGATTAAACTCTTTTATTGTTAATGGCATGCCTTTCTGAAACCCATAATCAAATTATATCAGAAAATCAAAACAAGCAGCCATATCTAAAAAAAAATGAATGTACAAATGAAACTAATTAAGCTTTAAGTCAATCATCACAGCAATCATACCTTGAGAACCACCTTGGCGTCCTCCACGATCGACCTTGGAGCGTGCTTAGGGTTCCCAAGAAGAGAAGAAATGTCATTACTGAACCCCATCACATGCTCCCACCTAACAACCACACAACAACTCATCAAACCAAATAATTCTCAAAATCTCCTCAATTACTTCAAATCAAAACCCCCCAAAAACCCTTACCACTCGGCGACATTCACCGAGCTCCCAACGCCCATCCCGGCCAACGCGGCCATGGAATTCTTCTGGCTCTGGAGCAGCGCGAAGGGCGAGACGGAGCCGTAGGCGATTCGCCTTCGCTGCGGGTCGTGGAGCTCTCCGGAGCCGACGCTGACCTCCACGACCTTGCCACCGGAGTGGTCTCCGGTGGGTGAAGGGCTTGAGAAGAAGGAGACGCGGAGGCAGTTCCCCCGGGCCCATGAGATGGCGATGCGGGAGTGCGGCGGCCGGGGGGCGTGCCGGAGACCGGTACAGCAGCGGGGATGAGGGCTCCGGCGAGAACGGGGCCAGGGAGTCGCCGGAGTCGGAGACGAGGCCCGGCATTGGGGTTTTGGAGGGCGAGGGTTTTAGGAAGCGTGAAACTGTGGCGACAATTTATCTAAGGAAAATGCTACCGTTGGGCACGCAAACGGCTCGTGCCGGTGAGACTCATGCCTTTGATATGCAACTCGAGGCGCGTCAACGATATCCGATAAGTGCGTGTTGGTGTTGCGTATCCCAGCTTGATGCATGCTACAGTAAAAAATAACCTTTCAAGCATGCTACAGTAAAAAGAACCTTCCTTGAGTAATTTTGTTTGGCTTAGAACATTTTTAATGGTAATGTGAATTTAGATCATGAATTGGTGCCCTTGCTAGATAATATCTATTCTATGTGACATTAGATAGACATTTAAAATCCGAAATGATTTCCAATGATAATGTGGATTTATACTATAAATAGTGATTTTTTTTTACTTTCTATAACAAACATGGTGATAGACACCTTCCACTTCGATTCCCTGCTACATAAGATAGACATTTACAATTCATAGTCTCATCGGAGAACACTTCTAGATTGGATGTAGATTGTGTCCTAGATGGATTCATTTTTACCACAATCCATGGTCTCATAATGCTAAGGTGACTCATTACGAGCACGCACCTTAATTTTTTGATTTTGTGGTTGAGGATGAGGAAGGCATTGGTGTGTGTAGATAGGAAGGAGGTATGTGGGTGGGAGGTGAGGACAAAATTTTAAAAAAAATTAAAAAATTAAAGTGCGTGCTCATAGTAAGTGTCCATAGTTGATGATGTGTGTAGATAGGAAGGAGGTATGTGGGTGGAAGGTGAGGACAAAATTGTAAAAAAAAATTTAAAAATCAAGTGCGTGCTTGCAGTGAGTGTCCATAGTTGATGCTGTGTATAGATAGGAATGAGGTATGTGGGTGGGAGGTGAGGACAAAATTGTAAAAAAAAAAAAAAAAAATCAAAGTGCGTGCTCGTAGTGAATATCCATAGTAATTCACCTTAGCATTGTTCGAGAACTTGTCTATTGATTTAGTATGTGGAGGAACATTTTATGTTGGTTTTGACATTTTAGTGGTCCCATGTAAGGATGTCAATGGGTAGGGTACGTATCGGGTAGGTACGCTTCACCATACTCGCCCCCATCATATAGGTGTCCTATCATACACTACCCTTTTACCTTTATTCTTTGATGGAGCGAGTATGGGTATTATCTGTTTGAGTCGTAGAATGCACGTGGGTATCCATACTCGCCATTATTAATTAATATGATATAAGAAATTCAAAATTTAATAGTAAAACACCAATAGAACTTACACAACATATTATTTCTATAATTATTACAAAACATAAATAAAAATGTACGCTAACCGCTCACCTTTGTTCTTCAAAATTCAAAGCTATACTTTATCCCTCAAAGGTTCAGATACTTGGCAGCATGGGAGTCCCATCCAATCTGGCCTTCCTTTATTCAGAACACCTGGTTACCTATTCATCTAAGTAGTAAAGGATTTCTCGGCAAGGGCTGTGGTTTGGAATAAGGAGATTTTTGGCAATATATTTCAAAGAAAAAGGAGAGTCTTGGCTAGAATTGTAGGCATTGAGAAAGCTATATATGGAGACTCACACAACCAGTAATGACTTGTCCTGTCGCTAAGGTATGAGCTTGAAAGTTGAAACTATACTTACACTAATAGAGGAGCGTCTTTGGCTTCAAAGAGCCAATGTGAACTGGAATCTTCTCGGGGATATATAGGAACACATCCTTTTTCCATTCAAGGGTGAACGAAAGAGCGAAACGCAAGACCATTTAAGGGCTTTCGAGGGTGTAAATGTAGATTAATATGCCAAAGGCAAAGGAAATGGCATAGTTACCACTGCGCGCGGTTTAGCATGCTCAATTGAAAACACTGGAGCATATATGATCAGCCTCTAAATGAGGAGCTCATCAATTTGAACACAAGCTTCACTTAAAATTACACTTCTTAATGAGTCGCACAATGTACACCACGACCTTTTTTATTAATGTTGGACTTTGTTGGTTCTAAAAGAAAATGACACATTTACCCTCGGGTGCCCTCAGTGATCGGTGAGGTGTCTATAGCATGACAATATATTAATTGACACTATGTTTCATGTCTCGGTGGGAAATGACTAAACATATAGTCTCGCACAAGGCCACGTACCAAGACCACTTGTATGGTCTCGGTGGTTATCCATTGAGTTGGGTGTTTGACTACTTTATTTGGGTGTCGATCGATATAGACCGACACTTTAATACGGGTCATGGCAAGACATAACCGAAACCATTTTAACATGGCTTGGGTGGTGTGATGTGTTGGGGCATTTTGGAAAAAGTGTCGAGGTGCCCTGAGCAAAAGCCTGGGCAACAACCCAAGTGCACATAGAGCGACTCTTTTAATTTCTGTTGTAATTCTCATTGAAAGCTTCTTGCCATTATCTTTTGACAGAACTTTCTTCAAGCTATCTAAACATTACCCAGCTGATTCATTTCCCCTCAATTAGAACCTCTAGAAGGGAAATTACAATTTTAAACAAGAGCAGTTTATAATGTTTTTTCTTTTCTTTTCTGATATCGATCGATCCCTAAATGGCTAGCTCTTGGATGCTCGGTCCTTAATTAATTTAACTCTTCCCATCATTAGCATTGTTAAAAATAGTCTCGCATGCATCTGATATTCAAGTTAATATATAAAGAATGAGTTATAAGTTTGGATTGAATACAATGTGTTGCCTTGTCATTATGGTGAATCATCCACTCCTAACCTTAAGCCGTCATTCATACACTCTCCCTCTATAAAATTAGACATTCTTCATATAAGAAAACCTAACAAGAACTGTTAGAGATTTTCTTGTGGTTGGTTTTAATCAATGTTGTCATGATAGTTCAAAGTATGCAGGCATGTTGGGTGAGGATTGTTGAGAGGTTGTGCATCAACAAATTGTTGGTGGGATTTCCGAAAACTTGGTGCGAAATAGAAGAAAAACTTGATGCAATTGATCGAGGCTTGAGTTATACTCAATGTCCTTAAGACTATTTCGCCCCGCTACGGTGCTCACGGTCTAATGACGATAGTCTCCCAAGATACAACGATCATACTAGTGATTTGTAGCACTCCAAATCACTAGTCTACGAACTAATCTATGATTCAATACTCTCTCAGACTCAAAAGCATGTAAAATAGAGAAAGACATTTTGATTTGACCTATTTGTTTTTCCTTCTAATTATATATATATATATATATATATATATATATATATTAAAACAATCCATCAAGTGAATATATATATAGACTTTTATGTGTCTATTAGAAAAAGACACACCTCTTGGTGAATAGATACACCTTTTGGTCTATTATGTCTCTACACAATAGTACACACCTTTTCACATAATTTTCATTCAAATTATAAACAATTAAATAATATAATTAATTGTTCCAACATTCCCCCACATGAATGAAAATTGATCATCAAGTCTTTATATATCCCCCACATAAATGGATTTTAAAAATCATTTTAATGCAGACACACTTGAGAGAGCATTGGCGGAATAAAGTTACATCAGGAAAAGTGTCGTATATAGACTTGAACTTACCCTAGTGAAATATTATCGGACTTACTTAGTGACGCAGTGGATATAGAAGATCTTGAACTATTCACTTTTTGTAGTAAATCGAGACAATAATACTCACATAACTTCATCCCTATCATTATTGGTTTTTACGGTTTTGTCCATTTTGGTCCTGGACACAATCCTGGTTTCATGATAGATTTAGAGAATTTAGCCTGTCTCGTTCTCATAAATGCGACCCACATTTACTATCATATAGGTGACATTTTTATTTGTCATTAAATGCTTAGCATATCCTTAACTTCTTCTAAACACATTTTTTATCTTAGGAATGAGATACGTGTGTTCTCCTCTCGAGTTTTATCTAACCAGTTTGCCTATTGAACCTAGTACATGGGATCTCCAATCAGCCAGGTTAGGTTTCCGCCAGACTTAACTCATTTTTTAGGCTTTTAAACTCATTCCCCTCGATATCAGTTTACTTGATATCGACAAACCTTCAATTGTTGGCCACAAGTTTGTCTTCTTATTTCTCATTTTCTATAAAAATTATTCTATAATCAAGTAACTATTCAATGACAATCTTCGACACATAAGTCAAGATTTACTAGTTTATGCATAATTTTATTCTGTCACTTGCGATTATTAGCCGACATACATCTTATGCATTACCGAGACAATTGCATGCAATATGGAATATCCTCCAAGCTCTTTCAAAGTCATAATATTACTTTTCTAGCTTATTAATTTGCGTGCAATCAATTAGATTCCATTGTGAATCTAACAATACTCCCATTTCATTGAGGATTTCTATTGATACAAGCATTTCTTCTCTAAATTCACTATTTAAGAAGTGTCGCCTCTTGACATCTTTTGCTTTTCTTTATTAGCAACCAACTTGCTAGATGTCATTATAGACTAGTGAATTTCTCTCTGAGAAATCAAGGCTCAATTTCTCTCAAATAAAGCCTTAAGTTATATATTTAATTTGCTTAATTTTAAGCAACTTATCAATCTGCCATTAATTAGATTTTAAAATCTATTTACACTTCAAAGGCTTCAACTTGATGGATTCAATCTCACTATTGATAACTCATTTTCAATACAATCTATTCTTGAATGCTTTACTTGGGGTTTATAATTTACTTTCTTTAATCCGAAGACAAAAGTTTTTATGTGCAACCCCACATCTTTCAAGTACTCATAGACATTTAATAATATATCTTCAACTCGCAAGATATAACTATCAAAGTTAAGAGTAGCAACTAAATTTGCTTTCAACCCCCACAATTTTATTATATAGCATTCATGATAGAAGATTCATTCAATAAATCTACATCCTTTGGACTTAATCCATGATATAGTCCTTTTTAGAAGTCAATAAATTTACAACCATATACATCATGGTTAATTTCTTGATTCTTGCACTTTTTTTAAAAAAATATGGACCATTAGAGATTAGGGCCAAATCAGGTTGCTAGCCGTAGTGCTTCTTTAATTTTTGTTGCACCCATTCATCTATATATGAGCATTCAACACCCTGTTAGCCATAGCCTTTTGCAACATGTACCCATCACCAATGTGCATCTCTTCATACCCCTGACTACATGGACACTCACGACTATTAATTAAGGGAGTGAAGGCTTTGTATCAAGCGTTGCCTTCTTGCACTCGATCGTGATTTGGTTCCATACATACCATAATTGAGAATGAGATCTGTTAGCATGTCATCACACCATGTTAATTCACGACTATTAATAAACACGTACAATTCTTACTGTTTTCAATTATAAATTCATCATCAAATCCATGATATCTGTTAGCATGTCATCACACCATGTTAATTCAAACGTGAAATCGGTCCAGTTAAGAAACAAACTAAATTAACGACATTAAAAACATGGGGAAAAGGTGCAATCAAGCAAACAAAACTCATTATGACTGTTGAGTAATGATATATTCCTCTCTTGAATGCACAAACCAATTTAAAATAATTTAACACATACCAGATGATCCACGATATAGCGTATGCCTTTGTAAGATCAAGTGTAATTATGATGGCGAGGGACCGAATTGAATTAAACCACCAACGGAAATAGTTTTAAGATTGTTGGTGGGATTTTCGAAAACTTTGTGCGAAATAGAAGAAAAATTTGATGCAATTGATCGAGGCTTGATTTATACTCAATGTCCTTAAGACTATTTCGCCCCTCTACGGTGCTCACGGTCTAATGACGATAGTCTCCCAAGATACAACGATCATACTAGTGATTTGTAGCACTCCGAATCACTAATCTACGAACCAATCTATGATTCAATACTCTCTCAGACTCAAAAGCATGTAAAATAGAGAAAGACATTTTGATTTGACCTATTTGCTTTTACTTCTAATTATATATATATATTAAAACAATCCATCAAGTGAATATATATAGACTTTTATGTGTCTATTAGAAAAAGACACACCTCTTGGTGAATAGATACACCTTTTGGTCTATTATGTCTCTACACAATAGTACACACCTTTTCACATAATTTTCATTCAAATTATAAACAATTAAATAATATAATTAATTGTTCCAACACAAATGAAATGAACAGTGGCGGAACCAACAAATTTAGTTAGGGGGGCAAATTTTACTTACACTCATTAGCTCGGTCCATCTAAATTCGATCGAGCTTGAGTTATAAGGCTAATATAGACTCGACCCTATTCAAGAGTATTTTGTTTTTTTTTTTTTAACATTTCTTTTTTGCGAAATTTGTTTTTAACTTAAGTGAGAGTCGAACTCACGACCTCCCTAAACTTTGTCTTTTTGGCAAGTGATATTCTTCAACCACCTAAACCCTATATTCAAGAGTGTTAAAGCTCGATAATTTAATAGACAAGTTTAAATTTGCATTTATCAGCTCAAACTTCGCCTTCGTATAACTTATAAATTAATATTTTGGTCTTTACCTCAAAATGAGTTACTTGGTTTTAAAAAGAAGTTATAAAGTCAAAATTGAGTTAGGTGTACCTATACCTCAATTTTAAGCCATATTAATCTTGGGAGGGTCACATAGAATATTTTTTGTGTCAAATAAAAAAAGCTATATAGATAAAAATTTAAAATCAAATAATAAACTATTCATAATGATTTGTATTATAAATTAATAATATACAAGCAAAATTTTACAAGAAGGGAGTTAATTTTGTAACTTTTTGTTCAATAAAAAAAGTATATTAGGTCCCGCCAGGGTGGCCTAGTGGTAAGGAGTTCGGCCTTGTAACCACTTTGGCACGAGTTCGACTCCTCGCCCTTCCACTCCTGGAAAGTCTGTCATGGGAGGGATGCACAGGGACGATGTATACTCCCCCCAGGACTAGTTAGAGAGGGCTTCACTGAACAGAGTGTCAAGCTTGTTGTGAGGGGGGAGGTCGAATCTAGATATCTAGGGTCATAAAAAAAAAGTATAACTTTTCAATTATTTTTTTCTCCTCCCAAGCTTTCAGTTAATTATTTTATGATTTGAAACAATAAAAATTGAGGTTTGAGTTCTTTTTTAACTTTATTTTTACAGAGACATTTTGAAATTAAATATATAAATTTTATCATCTTTAATTAAGTGTGTATTTTGACTATAACTTTCTAATTAACCATAACACGGAATTGTTTTCAATAAAATTTTGGTGAAATTAGGCTTCAATATCTTTATAACAAGTGTTTATATATATATATATATATATATATATGATCCATTTAGACTTAATAAAAAATATAATTTTTACAAGTGTTATTTAATAATATTCCTAAATACATAAAGAAATTTATCTTCTTGAGCTTTCACCATACAACATGATCAATTATTATTTCGAAAAAGTGGTGAGAGTAAAGAGGCCGGAATAGGCCGCGGGGGCAAGGAGGCTTGGAAGATGGAGTGGAAATGTCTCTCTTGACAATAAGAAGGAGATAATTAATTTATTGAATCAAATATATAACTATGGATTCTCATCAAAGGTGATGAACTCCACCTTCAATTGAAAAAGGAAACTTCAACTCCTAATCAGATTAATCAATTAAATATACAGAAAACTAGTAGAAAATAGGCCTCATATATACTTTCTAATCACAAACTAGCCTTATCAAACATGCATGTCAACTTTCAAGTTCAAGGTTAAGGCCACAGGAAAGCTCCCATGGCGAAACTCCTCTTCTGTTTCACATCTCCAACGATGGAAAGCCCATACTGATCGAGCAATCGATCGAGCTTCCACTCCGGCATATGCTCATAGTCATTCTTGGTGTACCTCGGATAATGCAGTGGCATCTGAAAGTACCCGCATCGCTCTCCTCCACCTTGACAGCTCTCAGGACCATCGACTCCGATTGCTTGTGTCCAAGAAAGTGACCCCAAGCCACCTCCAGTGCTCATTTTTCTCTGTTTCAGTCCTGCCCAACTCTTTGAACAAGGTTGCTGCTTTGGCCTTGGCCTTTTATAGGAAAGTTTTGGAGACAAACAATGCTCTTTTATTGAGTCCCAATCAAACGTGTGAATGATTGGTATGGTACTTCTAACTAAAATATATTCTTGGTACTGAAAGTGCACTGGTTGGTATAGGTTAGGCCACCCATTTTACAGTTTTTTCGAGGACTACTGGTGACAGTGCAATCTTATACTTTACAGCTATCATATGTTCACTGCTTGGATGTATTCAGTCTTAGATTCAGTTTCCATTGTTAAAAAATCCGATTGATAGAGATCATATTAAAGGTATTATTGGCTTTAATATGTCAAATAAGGCATTTATTGGAAGAGGGGCCTTATAAAGTTTGACATATGCATGGAATGGCCATATGAAGGTAAGATTGTTTAATGTGTAGAATTAAAGAGACCTGTGGTTTTGTCCGTAGCAATCTATGACTATAAGTCTATGATATGAGAAGTGTGTAACTGAAGGTTGTGGCGTAGTGGCAAAGAAAGGAGGCCGGAGGTCTTGGATTCAATTTTTGGTAGCTATAATTTTTGGTAGCAAGGAAAGTTAAGGTTTGGATACCCATATTAAAAAAGGTTGTTAATTATAGTATGAGTCTGAACTAGATGTCTTGCTACTTTGCTAGTACAATATTATGGTCAAAAATTTTAATTCTGTCCAAGACTCATAACCACAAGACAAAATAAGGACATCAAATTTTTTAAGGTTAGTTTATGTTGCTATTAATTAATCAGGGATGCTTAACTCAACATAGAAAAAAAGTGATATTTAATTGGTCAAAGTTAATTAAAGTGATCACTATAAGAAAATTAGTTTTTAAAACACTAGTATGTATATGTTGTTAAAAGTTAAGTGAGCGGCTAAATGGACCCCACTAATTGCTAAATGTACCCCAATTTTAAATTTTTATTACATGTATCCCACTTTTTTTTCTTAAAATTTTAAAAATACCCTTGCTTAGTGTACACCACTTTTTTTACTTCGTGTACCCCATCACCTTCACTCTCACCCCAATACACAGCTTGCGAGTTTCAGACGAACAGAACCGACACTTCTTTAAAGGTCTCAGCCGACTCCGACCAATAATGCAAAAATAACTCAATCACAGTGGGTGACGGAGGGATCCAACTGAAATCTCTTTAGATTTCATTGAAACTTTCTACCAAAAATGCACGATTCAAGCCTCAAACCTAAACCCGAAAACAAATTTACAAACAAAACGACTCAAAAAAAAAACTCAAAAAAACCTCAAAATCGGTAGTAAAAGAGATGATGAATGCACCCACATCGTTGAATCCATGTGGTTTTGCTCAGATTTCGTCAGATTTGGCCAATTTTTTGTGAGTGCAATTTGAGAGAGGTGATTGAGGTACGGTGAGTAAAAACCCTTTTATATGGAGGGGTAGTTAGATAATTTCACAAAACTGGAGTACGTTTAGCAATTAGTGGAGTATGGTGAGTAAAAGCCCTTTTATATGAAGGGATAGTTGAGTAATTTCACAAAATTGAGGTACATTTAGTAATTAGTGGGGGTCCGTTTAGCCACTCCCAAAGTTAATTGATATATAATCAATATATTGTAAGTAGTTATTAATTGTAAAAATTATAAATAATAATTTGTTTAATGTTATAAAATAAAGAAATTTGTTGACTTTATAATTCATTATGATTTTAAAAAAAATATATATTTTTAAATATCAATTAAATATCATAAAAGAATTTAAAATAAGTTTTAACAAAGTTTATAATAACATTTTTTTTTTGAAAACATTATAACAATATTATTAAATATAGTAAGAAATAAATTTTCTTGTGTATAAATTAGTTTTTAAATCACATGACTATTAGAGTTTTGATAAAAAGTATAAACTAAAAAACAATCAAATAATTTGCATCTTCTTTTATAGTGATTTAGAAAAACTCATCCAACTACATGGGGTGTTTACGTAGTGTGCGTGTGCCGCTACACTCCTTTCATAAAGAAGCTTGAAGAAAATATAGAAAAGTGATGGCAGGCATTTGAATGTCATATATATCATTTTGATTTATAACTAAACTATATATTGGTTTAAAAAAATCTAAACTATATATTGCATAGATCGATGTTTTATAAAGTATCAATTGTTACCTTTTTTTTTTATCTGAGAACCAATATTGTTCCAAAGACGCCCAGGGAAAGAAACCGGCGGGAATTGTTACCTTTTTTCTCTAGGCTTGTCACATTATAATATTTTGACTGTAGGGACATTCATCAGTATAGCATCTTCGCTCTGATCAACTCTCAATGTATTGAAATTCTTCAATTGGGAGCTAAATCCGTATCTAAAGCACACCGATCGATAGCATCGTCACAAAATGGACTTTCTTAAAAGTTAAAACCTAGTTACATGAGCAACCAATTAGGCAATCTAGCCACAGATATAATTACAAATTCCCCCCTTACAATACAGAGAAGTAACACCATGATCTCAATGGTGTGGAGGCCTCATGCACCACACCAATCCAACTTCTTGTTGGTGGTTAATGCTAAAAGCAGGCTACTTAGGGATGACAATTACATTCATGGTATGGGTACTCAAGGGTACCCGACCCTAATAGACAAGGTAATACTTGACCTGATATAGGGTATAGATTTATGAATGAGATACTCACATGCGTATGGGTAGAATATGAGTATTAACATCTACCCGCCCCATTTCCTCAATTACCCACCCTATATACCCATTATATTATATTTTTTATTTATATATATTAACTTGGCTTTACAAATAGGATGTCTATTGGCAAAAATTAAAAGTACATTATTCTAATTTTCAAAGAATGAAGAGTTTTTTGGCTTAAATAAAGACTTTAATATTTTAAATTTTTGAATAATTATTAGAGATAACGTAGATTTTTGTTTATGTGTAGTAAGAATTATAGAAATAATATGGTGTATGAATTCTATTGATATTTTATGCTAAAAAACTTTACTTTACTCCTTTTAGAACAATGGCCTCACAGGTACCCTACTGCCCAAACAGATAATACTCATACCCGCCTCACCAAAAAAATATAGCATAAATGTAAGGTATGTGTAGGACACCCATACAATGGGGTGAGTATAGGTGTGGCATACCCGCCCATACCCTACCTATTGACATCCCTAACGCTACTCAACAATTGGCAACAAACCATATATATATATATATATATATATATATATATATATATATATATGATTATTGGTAACAAAAATATGTTCATGAGAATTACTTGGAATACATTAACAATTGCTCATCGTAGTGATTGAGACAAAAATACCTCTTAAGAGGGCGAATAAGGGTTGCTCCTTGTGAGCTTGTAATTAAAAAAAAAGTTAATAACAAAAAAACACTAATTATTAGATTTTTTGCAAATTTAGAACAAATTTTTAGTTTTTTCAAATATATTACAAACTTTTTTTTGCAAATATATCACAAATACTAAATTGGCTTCAATCCCTCACGTAAATATAATAGGGTAGCGATTATTAGCCCCCCTCTACCACAAGAACAAGACTTCAACTAGTGCATACAATGTTCATCACACTATGCATTGGATGATCTCTCATTATTTTTTTTGCTTAGAGATATAACTATGTTTATGTGAGCATCAATTATTTAAAATCTCGATCACAAACATCAAGTTTAGTTTGTAATATTCTATTATGCATCTATCATATGTTTATATGAATCTAAACACTCATTTAAGCCCCCCTCATTTTGTTTTTGGAACAACTATTTTAATGATTATATTATAATAAAAAACAAAAGTCTCCATTAGTTTGCTAATAAATATAATTAATAGTCCATTTGTCTCTTCTAAAGTTTATATATATAAGAGTTATTTGATAAAATAACCATTAGAGGGAGCAACATCTAGTATAAAGGACTCATATAAGTAATAGATTGATTCATTTCAAGTAATTTTATAAACATATCACAACATATGAATGTGTAGATTTTTAAAATTTTGCAATATATGAAAATTTTTATTTCAAGTCTTTTGCAACCGACCCCCCCTCTAGCTCGGGGTTGCGTCCACTCCTGCGTAGTGATATAGAACAATGGCCCCAATGAGATAAAAAGGAAACCATATCAAAATATTGCAACTCATATCCAACAGCATTAATATACAGAGAAGAAGAGACCTAGTAGCAAACAGGTCTCATGATACTTCTAATTAATCAAATTATGCAAGACACATTTCTTACGTTTCAAACAATGCATGTAGAGTTATATAATCTATATGCATATATCACAGACTAGCCTTGTCATGCAAACATTTCGACTTTCAAGTTCAAGGAGTCCACAACCATCTCATTCTTTCATGCTTGTCATACACACGAGTCCATTAAGACCAGAGGAAAGCTCCCATGGCGAAACTCCTCTTCTGCTTCGCATCTCCAGTAATGGGAAGCCCATACTGGTCAAGCAATCGATCAAGCTTCCACTCCGGCATACGCTCATAGTCGTTTTTGGTGTACCTTGGATAATGCAGTGGCATCTCAAAGTGCTCGTTTCGCTCTCCTCCTCGGCAACTGTCAGGACTATTGCCTCCCATAGCTAGTGGGCAAGAAGGAGACCCCATGCCAACTCCAGTGCTCATTTCTCTCTGATTCTGTCCTGCCCAACTCTTTGAACAAGGTGGCCTTGGCCTTGGCCTTGGCCTTTTATAGGAGAAATTTGGAGACACGGTGCTCCATGAGTCCCCAAAAAACGTGTGAAATATTGGTACAATACTTCCTAACTAAACATATTTTTTTGTACTAGAATGCACTGGTTGGTATGGTCAGACCATCTCCAATTATAGAGTTTGGTTAGCAACCGAGGGCCATTTTTGCGCCATTTTGTAGTTCCGTGAATAGTGCAATGCTAAATTTGGTATTCCACTATTCACGGAACGCTAAAACAGAGATGTTTCTTTTTTATTTTTTTCAACTTTTTTTTAACAAAAAAAGTATTTGTTGTTGTTTCCACAAAAAAGTACCAGTCACTATTTTTATCTTTTTTAAAAGAAACATATATTTTTCTCAAATTTTTATTAATTAAATAATGTAGTAAATTATTTTTAAAAAATAAAATAGAAAAATAGAAAATAAAATTTTGGTGTTAAAATAGGGTTTGCAGTCTAAAAAGAAATAAAATTTGATGCGTCAAAACTGTAAAATAGTGAGAAAAATAAAATTTTGTTGTCAGAGATGCTCGAAGACCGCTCATTTTACAGTTTTTTAAGAACTGGTGTGGCGACAGTGCAACCTTGCTTCTTTTTTTTTTTTCGGTACAGTGCAACCTTATGCTTTACAGCTATCACACGTTCAATGCTGGATTTAGTCATATATTCAGTTTCCAATTTTTCTTTTTTAAAAAATTTGATTGATAGAGGCGTCAAAGGTATTGTCTTTAATCTGTCAATTAAAGGAGAGAAGGCAATTGGAAGAGGGGCCTTATAAAGTTGACATACCCATATTAAGGTAAACTTGTTTATTGTGTAAAATTAAAGAGACTTTATGGTTTTGTCTGTAGCAATCTATGAGAAGTGTGTGAGTCAAGTTGTTAATTAGAGCACCAAAGAGTCTCAACCAGATGTCTTGCTAGTACATACAGTTTTGTGATCAGAAATTTTATTTTAGTCACAACCACAAAACAAAACAAGGACTTGAGGTTGTGCAGGTGAAGAAGATTAGGACATCAAATATTTTTAAGGTCTAGTATATGTTGCTAGTAATCCAAAGTCATTTAATTGCTCAAAGTGAAAGGAAAAAATAACCCGGACGGGTTGCCTAGTCAGTAAGGGTGATCTCAGGGCTCTGTGTTAAGCACAAGGTCCCGGGTTTGATTTCCCAGATTGACAAGTTCGTTCGGGCCACTAGCCCAACTACCTGGTGGAGGTCCAACACCCCTTGGAGATGCCCCATGGTTATGAGAGCAAACATAATTTAGGGCATAGGATATGGAGATTCATATTTGTGTTATGGGCTCAGTCAGACAATTATATTGCTTGTAATGGCAGCAGAAATTGTTACTTCAGTTTTTCTAACAACTCCTACATCTAAAAGTCTCATTTTCTATAAAGTTTTGTTTAGCACTAAAATTGTAAAAGGAAGGTAAAAGGCTAACCATTTCTATTATGTCCCATCTTTCATAATTTTATAGAAGCATCAAAGCATTTCTTGTCTTCTTTTTCAATTTTTTGTACGTCTTTAAAGAATCTTATCAAACAGTGCATTTCGATTTTATACTTCATCCACAAAAATAGAGCATGAAAAGATGATCAAACCTAGGGATGCAAATGGGTAGGGTAGGGGATGGAGACCTCATACCCATACCCATACCCATACCCATACCCATACCCACACCCATACCCACTAAAAGTTTTATCACCCGGGTATCTGGGGATGAATTCTCATACACATCCCCATACCCATCAAATCCCCGTTGGTATAGGAAATCCCCGAGGGAAAAATGTTTTACCCATTTCACTCCCCATTGGAGATCCCCGTGGGGATTTTCGTGGGAATTTTTGTGGGGATGGAGAATCCCCATGAGGAATTTTTTTTTTTCCATTCCATTCCCCATTGGGGATCCCCAATTCTCAAAAAAGAATTTTAACAAATAATGTGTCAAATATGCATACATAACAACACAATTGTTGAAATTCCAACAAAAATAAAAAAAATCAACATATCATGCAACAAAAGTTCTAACTACTAAGTGTTAACACTTATAATTAAGTTCTTACCAAAAAAAAACACTTATAATTAAGTTTCTACAAAATCATTGGCATATGCAAAACGAAAAATCAACACACTTAATATTTATTATTAAAGTTTTTGTTTTTGCAAAATTTATCATTAAAGTTTGTTGGATGTAATATTAAATATACATAAGTGTACGTGTATTGGTGTTTTTAAATGGTATTTATAAACGTAATATACATAGGTCTATTGTTGGTATAGGCATATTGTAATATGATATATAATTATATATATAATATTTAGTTATAAAGTTATAATATAACTAAATATTAACAAATATTATATTATAAAGAGTTTGATCCATATAGTTGATCCACGTAATTTGAGAATTGAGAATTTGAGATTAAAGGTTGAAGTTTTTTTTTTCTCGAAAAGGGTTGAAGTTTTGTTGTGGTTGATGATTAATGAATATTTTTTTCTCTCCCAACACTTCGGAGTTAAGAAACAATAATGTCGTGATACAAAAAAGAAACAATTATGTCAATAAGTTACAAATTCATAACATTTATATATATAAATACAAACTATATATAAAGTCAATAGCATAAAGGAACCCCCCAAAAAATTAGGAGGATTCTATAACATAAGGTTTTGCAATCTTTCTCATTTGATCCTATTTTTTCAGTACTTTTGATCCTAAAATTCTAAAATATAAATATAGTTGCAAACAATTCAAAACAAAACATATAGTTATTAATTAACCAAATAAATTAAAATTATAAATTTCATTAAGAGGTTTTTTGTTATATGTATTAGTGTTTGGAGTGGAAACTGTAATATATATATTATG
Organism: Stephania japonica; assembly: GCA_039657345.1. Classification (NCBI taxonomy): domain Eukaryota; kingdom Viridiplantae; phylum Streptophyta; class Magnoliopsida; order Ranunculales; family Menispermaceae; genus Stephania; species Stephania japonica. Next base: position 45,331,428 of record CM077559.1, read on the forward strand.
TAATATTTATATATAAATATCATATGGTATATGTATATAAATAATATCATATGGTGCATAAATTGATATATGAGGGATCCCATGGGTAGATGGGTATCCCCGTGGGGATCCCCGTGGGGATCTCCGTGGGCAATCCCCATCCCCATCCCCATTTAAAATCCTCATTCCCGTATCCATTAGGGTAAATACCCATCACCCATTTGTAAATACCCATCACCCATGGATTCAAACTCACATTTCAAACTTTTGATGATATAATAACCGAAGCGGTAGCAAAGATGTTCTTGTTTGTGATGGAGTGGAAACTCACTAGACTAAATCACAACCCAGTACTGGTGGCCAAAACTAACCTGACAAGATCACAATCAAGCAATCTTGCAATTCTAGGGTTAACTCCATGCAACCAATATGGGCAGTCCACTCTTGCAGCTTTTTCTGTTGCTCGATTGAGTTTCTCGCTATTTGGGATGTTCGCAATACAGAGAATAATCATGTATTGTGATGCTTCACTGCATTCAAAAGCAGTCATTAGGACCTTATGCACCATCTTCACGCACAAAATGCACAAAATTCAATCACTCGGGAAATAATCACGCAGAATACAGTTAAAAGCTTTTTCTTACATTCTACTTTCTTTGGTTGCTTGCTTCCATTGAGCGATCAATAGAAACTTCATGAAGGCTTTCAGGAAGTGCTTTCACCGTCTCAGGAAAATCTACTAGCACGCTTGGAGGGGCAAAGTACATGTGCAACGACATCATGCAGATAACAATACCCAAAAAGAGCTGCAACAATTAACGCCGGAAATAAGTGTTCTATATCCTGGTCCTGATTCAGGATATACCTTGTGCCGGAAGTTCAATAAATCAGTTTGATAAAAAAACAAAGTTCAACAAATCATGAGGGAATAGAATTTCCAATAAAGGAAAAAGTTAAGATGTATCTTGTCAAGTACCTGCAATGTTGGCCTGAAATTGAACAGATATATAGACAAAACCATGGTGAGTAGCATTGCCATAGAGGTAGAATAGACCTGAAAAAAATAAGATTATTATATAGCTCATCATCTAAGTTTTACAAGCAAATAAATATTGTTAACCCATCCACCATTTGAAGATCAGGTCACTACAAAGGTTTGTATCCTGGTAGTCAGTATTGCAGTTCTTGCTATTGTGAATTGGATAATTCACAATTAGTTTTACTCCAAACAATTTGAATCGCTATGCTTGTGAATATCAAGATTTTTAAAATTTTCTTTTTCTGGAATTTTAGTAGAATCACTAAACTTCAATAACAATAAACTATCATAAGAAAATGAACACCATCAACAAAAACAATTTTACATCTCGTATCACGATTTTGGAGTCTTCTCAATTTCCTAGTCCCAGTTAAAAAATACTTCGGGTATTACAACGACGGCCTGGAAATGCCCAGTTAGAAAACTCGACAGAAACTAAAGAAACACTACGATATAGGGGAGAACTAAGATAACTTAAGATGCACTTATTAGAAGCATTTAAAGGATTTTGAAAACACATCATCAAATGCATTAAATTGAGCAAAATAGAAGAGCTCGATCCATGTAGCCAACCCCAATCAGTTTGGGATTGAGGCTTAGTTGTTGTTTTTGTAGCTAAATAAGTTCAAACGCACAATTCTCCGACGAAACTTGAGATCTGTTCAATCCAATAGAAACATGCATAACAGGACACTGTCATATATCCTTGAGTCCCATAAATTTCACCACAGAACAGTTTAAATATATTCCTCAAATAGCCAAATCCAATTGGTGTACAAAAACCTTGAACAATTTTGTCTAGTACAAAAACCCCACTACAACAGCTTTTAATTCCTTCCCACAAGCCAGCTGGATAGGAAATGTCATGACACCCAGTTACATCTTCAGAGCTAGATGATGAAGAACGTCATGGGCACCATATACCATACCTTAGAATAGATAAGTTACAGCAGCCATAGGTACGTGACTAGACGATCATCAAGCATATTATGTGAAGTGCAGCAAGTGCCTTGGAGGTCACAGTGCAAGAATTTATTTATTTATTTCTGGAAAAAAAAAGATCAAGAAAGTGTAAATGGAGAGAAAGAAGTCACCTTCACAATATTATCTGCATATTTCATTAACCAAGACACCAGCAAACCAGTAGATCCTAGGTTTAGTACCACCATCCATGTTGTAAGACCATATCCATGTAAAAGCCGTTGCCACCAGGGACCATTTTCAAATCCACTTCTGAAGTCGTCCAACAGAAGTCGTGCCATGTTGAAGATAGCACCAAACCTGCAAATAGTCCTTTGGAATGATTAAACATATGGATAGCATTGGGCAATCACAAGAGTCCTAGTTACAATGAAAATTAAAAACGACTAATACCACCCATAAATGACATCCGCCAATACAGTTTAAAAGTGACACATTTAGAAAATCTAAATGAGCACTTGTGGTAGGCACATTCAAGAATGTGTTTACTGTTTAAACCACTTTACCCATTGATTTTGGTAGAAATTCCGGCTCACAATATATCAGTTATTTGTTTATCTTTCCCATAGAATTACTTTAATGATAGAATTTAAATGGAGACTAAACTTTAGAGATTTGTGGGGAGAATTGAAAAAAGAAAATCAATAAAAATCACCCCATGCTCTCCGCAAAGAATTCCTATTACAATTTCATACACAATCTGATCCATAATCGAATAACCAAAAAGAAGGAAGAGAAAGTGACGGTATCTAGTTAAAATGATGCAATGAAGCTGATTATTGAAGGCTGAAGCTTTTCCGAATTGAGTACCATTAGATTTTTGGTTTTCCTTCCCCATAGGCTAGGGGACAATAAAAAAGGTTAAAGGATTAAAATATTTCGATAGCTATGCTTAGAAAAGGTTCCTAAGAAAAATTCTAGTCTTGCATTCTTATGACACAAAAAAAGAAGTTGAATGTTTGGAGAAAGGGATACCTACGTATACAGTTGCACATTTTGCCAGTACAGGCTATCATTGTTCTTCTTCATCAAATATTCCGTATAAACACCAGCTAATGCAGATAGACAAGCAGACAGAATTCCTAGCATATACCCTTGAAGTGGTGCTGAGAAAAGTGAGTCACATGATGCCTCTCCACAACCTTTAACCTGAATTAGGAGAAAAAAAACACAAGAAAAGCAAATTAAAACAGATGTGGAAAGATAACAACGGGGATATTTGTTCATTCATTAATGAGAGTGCTTGAAGGGATAAAGTAAAATAACTTGAGCAACATAACTAACAGCATATTTAAGGTCAGAATAGTTAAGACAGAAGACTGATATTTTAGATGACATAGAGGAATCAACTTTTCCCAATTTTGGAGAAATCTAGGATGAACACTCGCATATTACCACATTGATGGAACTTTTCCAACATAAGGTAAAGCAGGTTTAATGTGTTTTTTTTTCTTTTCTTTTTTTTCTTCTTCTTCATTTTTTTTTTTTTTTTTTTTTTTGGTGGCACAAGAAGGGTAATTGATACTCCTACTTTCACAATTAACAGAATCAAACAGAAGGCATATTAAAAAAAAAGGGTTAAGCAATACCTCAAAATAATTTTAAAACAAAATTAAACACAACAAATGGAGTTGGAGATTTTCAATTTTTTCCATAGATTCCATTCTAAGAAGAATGCTAAATCAGCCAAACAAATATAGCATATAAAGGAATACAGCAAAACACACACAGTATACCACAAAAAAATTGTTTTAATTGTAACATGGCGAGATGGAATTTATTATAAACCAAGACAACGATCTACTTGGTGAAGTGTAAAATCTACCAATGGAGGTTAGTATGATTGGTTTGGAGAACTCAATGCTCCCAAACCAGAGGTCTCAAGTTCAACTACTTGTATATATCACCTAAAGATATAATTGATACACATAATGCACAGTTTCGTTTCTTTGTAATTCTGATCTGTTTCAGTTATAATGATAATAACAATAAGGGTAATTTCATATTCAATTACTAAGAGAGGAGGAGGAGACTAGCACTGACACCTACAACACTGAAAAGCATCGTAATCCAATCACAAGTGCTCACAAGCCTAAAAGCATCATAATCCAATCACGTTAGTCCATGAAAGCTAACTACATTATCATAAACCAAAGAGAAAAAATTAATTGCATTATTGCCCTTGGTTTTCTAAATCCCAAAGTCAAAAATATCACTTTCTTCGTCAATTAGCTTTCACTGGCATTCATATAAAACTGTTTGGGTCTCTACAGACTCTAAGGCACCAATATAAAAGAGCAAAGTCAAGATGACCGTTATAGATAAAATGAAAGCAAAAGACAAGATATTAAACTCCAAACCCTAAAAATGTAAGTAAAAAGAAAATTCCAACGATTGCTATTACGAATTACCTACTCATAACTCCATTTCCTACTTATAACTCCATTTCCAAATAAATATGAGGATAGGGCTCTAGCCATCACCTGGCTAGTTGTTGTTCCAACAGCTAAGAGAACAATCGCCATCCATTGCAGATTAGACAGTTTCCTTCTCAGGAACAACCTGAACCATCAAAATGAAAATTCCAACGATTCAATGAGATAAACGGTTCTTCAGAAAATAAAAAAGGAACAGCCAATTAAAACCCTTTTATGGCTTCTTCTTTTTGTCGACAAAAAGAAATATTGTCAACTGCAGTTTGTATACAAAGAAATTTTTTTTGACAACTCTCACCATTAGAAAGAGCCCATAAACCTGACCTCAAATCAATCATATGCATGTATAACTAAAATGAAAATCACCTGAACAATATCCCCGTAGTAACGATCTTCAAATTTCCCATTATCTGATACGTCGACGTATCCACATAAGTTAGAGTAGCAAACTGAACATTGTTGTGGATCAAATAAATGATGGATGGAATAGGGTACAAGCGCACACTTTTCCACTCCGTGGTCATCCTTGGAGGAGTCGGTGCACGGAACTCTCTCCAAAGAAGAAAACTAGACACAAGAAGCTACATTTCACAAGAAAAGAAAAGCAAGGCAATCAATAACCAATTCACCAAGCTAACTAAATAATGCATAAAGCATCATTCCACTCGAAACCCAAACAAATTCTAGGGTTTACGCAACGATTTCTGTCAACTGAGCTAACATGTTCTATCCAACTTAGCTAAAATTCATGAGTCATTAAACGATCTAACAAAAAACGAAAGCAAAAGCATGACGCGCATGACGCATACTTCGACTTCAAATCCAAACAAACGCTAGGGTTTATACAACGATTACTGTCAATTGAGCTAACATTTTCTATCCAACATAACTAAAATACATGAATCGACAATCTAACAAAAAACAAAAGCAAAAGCATGACGCATACTTCAACTTCAAATCCAAGCAAATTTCTAGGGTTCACGCAATGATTTCTGTCAATCGAGCTAACATTTTCTATCCAACTTAGCTAAAATTAATGAACAACCAACAATCTAAAAAAACGAAAGCAAGAGCATGACGCATACTTCGATTTCAAATCCAAATAAATTCTAGGGTTTATGCAACGACTTCTGTCAATTGAGCTAACATTTTTAACTCAAATAGTCTAGAATTCATGAATCAGCTATTAAGAAGAGATGTTTAAGGAATGAGACCTTGAAAACCTCGGCGAGGAACGGAACAGTGGCGTAATCGTACTTATATCCGCCATTACTCTGCGAGAGAGTCGTCAAAATCCCCTGCAAAACACGGAGAACAGAAATGTAACAACTACACACAATCAATTCTCAAAACCTAAATAGTCACTGAAACGTATCGATTCATGGCTTACCTGAGAACTGGTGAGGATAGTGAGAAGCGCAGCGACGAAGTACCACTGCATACTGATAGTGACCGAGTAGTGCAATTCAACAGTGGTCTAGAGTTGTGGTCTGCGATGAAGAGGACGGCAGCATTGAAGATCCGTTGTTGTCGCCATTGCAGGTCTGTAGAGGAAGAGATTTGGAGACCGACGATCGAGATCTGAGACGGAGAGGAGAATCGAACGCGTGGGATTGGGGTGAAGAGGGTTTGGAATTGTGGAGCGAACCAAGCGATTTGGGAAAATGAGAAGAAGAACAAACTGAATTACGGGGGGTGTATTCAATTAGGAATTTAGTGTTATGATATGGATGAACTATTGATCAAGACTTTGTATGACTAATCATTGTCAAGTATGGCTCTTACATTGAGTGGTAGTATCAAGCATGGCCCTTACTTGTATCCATATCAAATGTACTCATTATTTCATGTATTGTCAATGTTGCTTGTGAAGAGTTGTATGACATGTGATGTATGTGTTACTTGTAAACATTATCTAAGATACATTTATCATCATCACCAAAGGGCTATATAAAGGGTGTCAACCTCATTGTAAAAACACACCAAGTTGTATACAACTTCTCATTTCAACTATCTCATTTTTCCTCTTCTGCTTTGTAGTTGTAGTTCTTTGTAGTTCTTTGTAGTAGTAGAAGTTCTTAGTTCTTCTCCATTCATTCTGTAGTTCTAGCAAGTTTCATTTCAATTCACAACACGTATCGCACGACGAGCTTGCTCTGGCATTAAGGAGATCTTGAAGTTCAAGAAGGCTTGTTAAGGAGACAAAGCTAGGAAGGTATAAATTTTATGAGTTTGGTTTATTTCTATATTATCTTGGTTGCTTCACTTTTATATGCATACTTTATTCATATACTATGAATTATAACGCCACCGATTGCGAAAGTATGCTCTGTAGTTGCGTCTTGTACGATCTTCTACATCAGAAATCAAAATTCAATATGTGACATAACTAGTTTTCTCGCTATACTACAAACGATTAATTATGCTCCATTCTTGATTTTTTTATATTGCAAATAGTGTTATGAGTTTGGATTGATAGTGGGTAAGTCTTGTCCCCGGTAAAGCTAAACATTGAAAGGGAGACGGGTTATCCCGTTCGAGGAGGCATGGTTTTAAGTAGACTTCGTCTCGCCACCCAACCTGGAGGTTGTCCCACCAACTCATACAAGTATTACATTTTGCGTATTTATAATCAAGTTGTGAACATATATTTAATGGTATATTATCTATTTTGTATAAAAAGAAAACTATTTAGTTTATCCCTATTTTCATAAAGATTTTATTTAATTATAATTGAATTAATTACCTTAACAATATTGACAATACTAATTACTTGTCAAGGCAACGGGATGCTCAAATTATATATAAAGTATCTATGCAAGGCTATGCGTGTAAATATTTATTCGTCAAATATCTCTTTACACTCTTTAGAGATTTGAAAAGTGAATATTTCACTTTATATTATCATTTCACCTCATAGAGCTATCTATATCAAAGCCGAAATTGGTGATGCTCCAAAAGGCTCAAAATGAGCGGCTGCGTCTCACGCTACAAAATTTATATCAGTCAAATATCATTTATTATTCTGCAATTTCAATTACCTCTATATTGAGGCTATGCAGAAATATGACTGATGAGACAAATAAAAGCCACATGGCTCGCCTCGATGTATTACTGCAACAAATTATCGAGCGCGCACGTCAATCCATTAAATATTAATTATGGATTGAATTCTTGTCTCGTGGTAGCTTAGTAAACAATAAGATATTATAAATATAATATCACTCAGGTCCAATTGGTTTAGTTTCAAATTAAGAAGCATATGTTGCATATAATGACCATGGTCGCAATTACAAATTTATGGACGTGGAAAAGGTGAAAAGATATGGTAAAAGTCATATTGACAATTCCATTGATAGTCAATATAAAAAGTGGTGCACCACTAGAAAGGGTAAATTAGTATTGACAAGGAGCGCTCATAATTGTGACATTTTTTTGTCACGTATGAAAGGCTATACTGCCTAAATATTGTCATATATAAAATACCCAAATATTTTTGTAATATTTTACCATACTTTTGTTGACTAATGATCCAAAAAGTTTGAGATATTCGTATTTTATTACGAAAAGGGTATTTCTTTAATACCATATTGTTTTTCAATGTACAAATGGATCATCAAGTTATTTGTTCGGATTATGGCGATATATGTCTTGTTGATTATGCTACAACGCACACTATCCTCAAAAGAAGAGAATATTTCTCCAATTTGAACTTAGTTGAGGCTAATGTTCAAACAATATCTGGCATCTCCAATTTGATTAATGGCTCTGGAAGAGCAAATATTATGTTGCCTAAGGGAACAATAATTCATATTGACAATGCCTTATACTCTGAAAAATCCAGAAGAAATTTACTCAGCTTTAAAGATATTCGACAAAATGGATATCACATTGAAACCATGAACGAAAATAATAGAGAATTTCTCTATGTCACATTGGTTTCAAATGGGAAAAAAGAAGTGTTAGAAAAATTCTCAGATTTATCCTCTGGATTATATTTTACTCATATAAGGCATGTCGAAACGAATGTCGTCTTAAATAAGAAAATTAATGATCCAAAGACATTCATTTTATGGCATGACCGGCTTGGTCATCCAGGATCATCAATGATACGAAGAATAATTAATAATTCGCATGGACATCCCTTAAGGAGTCACAAAATATTTTCAGTTGGTGATTATAATTGTGCTAATTGTTCTCAAGATAAATTGATAGTTAAATCATCCCCAAGTAAAATTGTTGTGGAATCCCAGTTTTCTTATAACGCATTCAAGGAGACATATGTGGACCTATTCATCCTCATTGTGGACCATTTAGATATTTCATGATTTTGATAGATGCATCAACTAGGTGGTCACATGTTTGTTTGCTTTCGACCCTGCAATGTTGCATTTGCTAGACTTTTAGCGCAAATCATTAAGTTAAGAGCACAATTCCCTGACAACCCAATCAAGACCATCCATCTTGATAATGCCGAGGAATTTCAATCTCAAGCATTTAAAAATTATTGCATGTCTATAGGAATTACCATTGAACATTCTGTTCCACATGTGCATACCCAAAATGGTTTGGCAGAATCTCTAATCAAACGCATTCAATTAATTGCCAGACCTTTAATCATGAGAACTAAGTTATCAACTTCAGTTTGGGACATGCGATCCTTCATGCAAAGATCTATTATTCATTATAGGCCTCATCGCATACCATGAACATTCCCCCATGCAACTCATTTTAGATCAACAACCAAATATTTCACACTTAAGAATTTTTGGTTGTGCAGTGTATGTTCCTATACCACCTCCCAATAGAACTAAGATGGGTCCACAACGAAAACTTGGGATTTATGTTGGATTTAACTCATCGTCCATTATAAGATACCTTGAGCCCTTAACAGGATTTATTTACTTGCACGTTTTGCTGATTGTCACTTTGATGAAGCAATTTTCCCACCATTAGGGGGAGATAAGAAGTCAATTCAAAAGGAATGACGCGAAATTGTTTGGAATGCATCAACTTTATCACATTATGATCCACGAACAAATCAGTGTGAACTTGAAGTTCAAAAGATCATTCATTTGCAACAAATTGCAAATCAATTACCAGATGCATTTAATGATGCAAAACAAGTGACAAAATCACATATTCCAGCTGTAAATGCTCCTGCAAGAATTGATGTCTATATGCAACAAAATGCACAAGAACCAACGAAATACTTAAAGCGTGGAATACCGGTTGGTTCGAAGGATACAATTCCTCGAAAAAGGAAAACGGGAGTAAAAATAAATACAAATCAAAATACTCCTGAGAAAGCACAAAAATCCTTTAATAAGGGTTTGTCAGAACAAGTTAATTCTGATGTGGAACAACTTCCTCTAGAAAAAGATGAAAAAGATGAAAGTAATGAGATCTCAATAAATTACTTAAACTCTGGTAAGATTTGGGATCGAAATTAAATTGTTTCTGATGATATATTTACTTTCAATGTGTCCTTTGAAATATGTGAAAATGATGATGATCCAGAACCACGATCAGTGGACGAATGTCAAAAGAGACCTGATTGGCAAAAATGGCAAGATGCTATCCAAGTAGAGCTAAACTCGTTAAGGAAACGAGAGGTTTTTGGACCAATTGTCCAAACACCAGATGGCGTAAAGCATGTTGGATATAAATGGGTATTTGTACGAAAGAGAAACGAAAAAAATGAAGTTACAAGGTACAAAGCAAGACTTGTAACTCAAGGTTTCTCACAAAGACCTGGCATCGATTATGAGGAAACATATTCTCCTATTATAGATGCAATCACATTTCGGTTCTTGATAAGCCTTGCGTCTCGAAGGGCTTGATATGCATTTAATGGATGTCGTTACGAATATATCATACGGATCTCTAGACAGTGAGATATATATGAAAATCCCTGATGGATTTGTAATATCCGATGAAATAAAATCAAAACCTCATAACATGCATTCTATAAAATTACAAAGGTCTTTGTACGGATTGAAACAATCCGGACGAATGTGGTACAAACGTCTTAGTGATTATTTACTGAAAGAAGGATATGTAAATAATCCGCTTTGCCTATGTGTCTTCATTAAAATATTATCAATAGGATTTGTGATTATTGCTGTATATGTTGATGATTTAAATATAGTGGCAAACCACGACGACATCGTTAGAACATCCGAATACTTGAAAAAGGAATTCGAGATGAAAGAACTTGGAAAAACAAGACTTTGTCTTGGTTTGCAAATTGAACATTTTTCAAGTGGAGTACTTGTCCATCAATCAAATTATATTGAAAAATTATTAAAAAGATTTTATATGGACAAGGCAAATCCATTGAGCTCTCCAATGGTTGTCAGATCACTTGAAGTGGATCCTCCCATTGAGCTTTCCAATGGTTGTCAGATCACTTGAAGTGGATAAGGATCCATTTCGACCTCAAGAAAGTGATGAAGAGCTAATTGGTCCGAGGTACCATATTTAAGTGCAATTGGTGCACTTATGTATCTTGCAAATTGTACAAGACCCGATATTGCTTTTCTTTGTCAACCTACTTGCAAGATATAGCTCTTCACCAACTCGAAGACATTGGAATGGTGTTAAACACATTTTTCGATATCTTCGAGAACAAGTGACATGGGTTTATTTTACTCGAGAGAGGTAAAATTGAATCTCCAAGGTTATGCTGATGCTGGATATTTATCAGATCCCCATAAGGCCAGTTCTCAAACGGGATATGTATTCACCTGTGGTAATATTGATGTATCATGGAAGTCAGTAAAACAAACTATGGTTGCCACTTCTTCCAATCATTCTGAAGTACTTGCAATTCATGAAGCAAGTCGTGAATGTGTTTGGTTGAGAAACATGATTGAACATATTCAAGAATCATGTGGATTGCCTTCAATAAAAGACTCTCCAACCATATTATATGAAAATAATGCAGCATGTATTGCACAATTAAGTGAAGGATTCATAAAAGAGGACAGAACAAAACATATTTCACCAAAATTCTTTTACGCACATGAGTTTCAGAAGAATGGTGAAATTGATGTCAAGCAAATCCGATCGAGCGATAATCTTGTTGATTAATTCACAAAAGCCTTACCAACTACGACATTTAAAAGGCTTACATATGATATTGGCTTGCGTAAACTTAAAGACATTGCAAGTAAAGAAATTGAACAAGTTTTACCAATGTTCACATGAGGGGGAGTTATTGATTAGTGTATTGCACTCTTTTTCCCTTACCTATGGTTTTATCCTATTGAGTTTTCCTAGCAAGGTTTTTTTAATGAGGCAATCCTAACAATATTATACTCATCTTAAGATTAATAAGAAATGTGTACTATTTTTCTTTTACTAGATTTTTTCCCACAGGTTTTTTCTAGTAGAAGTTTTAACGAGGCACATTCTCTCAATAATTGTCATCCAAGGGGGAGTGTTATGATATGGATGAACAATTGATCAAGACTTTGTATGACTAATCATTGTCAAGCATGGCTCTTACATTGAGTGGTAGTATCAAGCATGGCCTTTACTTGTATCCATATCAAATGTACTCATTATTCCATGTGTTGTCAATGTTGTTTGTGAAGAGTTGTATGACATGTGATGTATGTGTTACTTGTAAACATTATCTAAGTACATTTATCATCATCACCAAAGGGCCTATATAAAGGGTGCCAACATCATTGTAAAAACACACCAAGTTGTATACAACTTCTCATTTCAACTCTCTCATTTCTCATCTTCTACTTTGTAGTTGTAGTTCTTTGTAGTTCATTGTAGTAGTAGAAGTTAGTAGTTCTTCTACATTCCTTATCTAGTTCTAGCAAGTTTAATTTCAATTCACAACATTTAGGATTTAATAGGATTTTGAAAATTTAAGGTGTATTTAATTTGGAGTTCATAAAAAAAACATTAGGATTTTGATGGATTTTAATGGATTGTGATGAATTTTCTATTCAAAAAGTGAACATAACAAAATCTCACCTCTACATATGAGATTTGGATAGATTTTGGATAAGTCCATCTAAATCCATCAAATTCCATAAAAATCCATCCTTTAAACAAATCCATGGTTTTGTCACATTGAATACACCCCTGCACAATACGACTTTTTGACTTTTCAAGTTTAGAGTTAAAATCTTTGAATCCGGCTATAGGCACCCAACGTTTACTCAGGGAACCCGATTATGAGTGTACCTCAAATTCAAATTTCAATTTATGATGACACCCTAAATTTTTACTAAAATACCTATTTATCCCAACCGAAACACCTAATTCCAAATCCTATTTTAGATTTAGCGGCGTGACCGAGAATTATCTTTAGTCTCCGTGTTGTCCAATCGAACCTCTTTGGTGAAATTTAGTTGATATTTGTTGACCTAAAGGTTCGGTGAGTTCCGACCGACTCTCCAATAAAAGGTTCGGCAAGCTTTGACCAACTCTCCAACTAGAGGTTCGATGAACTCTGACCGACTCTCCAAAAAGATATTATGACCTGCGAGGTCGAACAACTCGATGATGCCCTACAAATCATAAGAAAACAATGTGTGGAGGGATGATGGTAAGGTGCACAAAACGAGAGAGAAGGGTGGTGGGGTGCACTAATCGCAGTAAGGGTCATAAGGGACATAAAATGAACGTAACAGAAATTAGGATGTTTAGGTGGATGTGTGATAAGACTTGTAAAGATAGAATAAGAAACACAGAAATTCAAAAATGTAGGAGTAGCACCAATTGATACAAAAATTAAGGAAGGGCAATTGTGGTGGTTTGACACCTGCAAAAACGGCCTACAAATGTTCTCACTAGAAAACTTGACTCAATACAAACTAATGAAATTCAACAAGGTAGGAATATACCGAAGTTATTTTGGGATGCGTTAATTAGGAATGACTTGAATGGTTTGGAATGTTCACCATCAATTGCACAAACTCGAGCACAATGAAAGAGTTTGATCCATGTAGCTGACCCCAATTAATTTAGGATTAAGGTTATGTTGTTGTGTTGTTTTTTGTTGAGGTGCCCTAAGTAAACGGTGGGATGCGTATTGTTGGGCTTAAATCTTTTAAGGCTTCACTTTTTATCCACTTTCTTGGTTATTATGTCAAACCCTAGCCGCACGAACCATATTCAGCCTTGGGGATTGGTGTTGTTGCGGCTCGCCATCCCCGTCGGCCCCTCCTCTCTCTCCCAAGAATCCAAGGTCCTACCTCATCTCTCCTTTCTCCCCTTTCATCTTCTCCATCTCTTTTCTTCTCAGCTCTCTGTCTCGTCTCCCCATCGTTTTCATGTTCCCTCCCCCACTTCCCCCTCATAGATCCACCATCCTTTCCTTCCCCCTTCTCTTTTTTGTTCCCCCTCTCTCTTTTCTTGTGTTTGTGTGAAGAGGAAAGGGATAGTGGAACAAGCGCACTGGATCTAAATAGGCTTGAGAGGAGATTTTGGGAGAGGAGTCGGTGTTCCTGGTTCATCGACATCAACAGAGATCCGTCAGGTGTGAGCATCTCCGATCAATGGCCACGACAATGGCCGATAAGATATTGCGCTTTCACATCAGCATTCTTTTTGGATCTGGTTTGCCGCAACGTAGACGACGACTTCGGATGGTGTGTTTCTCCTCTCTTTATGATATTGTCGTTGTCCGCAAGTAGGATCTATGTATAGTTATGTTGTTCTATAGTTTTAAAATAGTTTGTTACGGTTTGGTCTTTGCCTATGCGTTATGTTCCCCGTCGACGGGGTTGTTTTGTTTTGGTGTCCCCTTCGTAGGGTGGCTACCCTAATTCGAGAGGTTGTTGTTCCCTTCATGGGGTTGTTGCTCTCCATATAACGATATTGTTTCTAGCTTAAGTGGATTGTAAAATCTGTTACCATCGATGTAATAGATTGTTGTATCATTTTCGAGTGATAGGAACATCAATGCAACAAATTTGATCAAAAAAAATCTTTTAAGGCTTCAAGCGCGTTAGCATTCCTCTTTTCCTTCCCTTATGCTTAGCTGGAAAACAAATTGATAAAATTTATCCTCAACCAAGATTCTAAAGAACTTGTGCCACATGAAAGAAAAAAGTGATAAAATGAGCCCAATCAAATCTCAATATATGGAGGTGCTTCCAATTAATGTTAATATGTTATGATATGGATGAACAATTGATCAAGACTTTGTATGACTAATCATTGTCAAGCATGACTCTTACATTGAGTGGTAGTATCAAGCATGACCCTTACTTGTATCCATTTCAAATGTACTCATTATTCCATGTATTGTCAATGTTGCTTGTGAAGAGTTGTGTGACATGTGATGTATGTGTTACTTGTAAACATTGTCTAAGTACATTCATCATCATCACCAAAGGGCCTATATAAAGGGTGCCAACCTCATTGTAAAAACACACCAAGTTGTATACAACTTCTCATTTCAACTCTCTCATTTCTCCTCTTCTACTTTGTAGTTGTAGTGTGACGACCACCCCCCCAGACCTAGGTCGGTCGCTTGAAACCGTTACTTAGACCCGATACCTGAACCAGGCCCAAATAACGACTTGGCACGCCTAAATAACCTGCGGAATAATCATTCTAAACAATATATATATATATAATAACCAGTGTGTGATAAATAATCACAACAAAACCATATAACCTGTATATCATACTAATATAAATCCTCTTTAATATTTAAATATCTCACACAACCTCAAATTAAAATTATAAAGGTTCAGAACTACCCATTATCTAATTCTCAAACTATAATCCACGTACGAGATTTACAAAACGATTAATATTAATAATAAACTAGCATTGTATGAATCTCACAAATGAAGGCACTTCAAGATAAATCTTTTCCCTTGCCTTTCTTGTCTATCGCTATGGTATAGGGACCTGTGGGGTAGAGTGGGGTGAGCTAAAGAACCAACGATGCTCAATAAGAGGAAAGACTCGCTCAAGCATTAAATATGCAAGTACTACCTAATACTCATGCAAATTCTACATGACATTCAATCCATACGCATTACACAACATGTAATAACTGAATACATGTAAATCAAAACAAACTTATAAGCATAATCATTTAGCACATATTTCGAACCAATTAAATATATGGTTTATGCTCATCGTAGTTATGAAAAAGTGGAATTATATTCTAAGAAGAAACGTTTAAATGTTATTTCCATATCTAGTTTAGATATTCTAAAATTCTATGTATCAATATTTCAAATCATATTCCAATCACCATACTAAACATAAAAGCCTAACAATCTTACAACACATTTGATAAGCATTCATTTATGTCAAGCATAATATTATTCATCATTTTTCATTTATCAATTTACACATGACATACAAATATAGTCAAATGAAATATTTAAATAAAATGCGATAGATATAAATATTAATATAAGCCGTTGTTCCATTCAATGCGAACTAGATATTGGTAAGGATCCGGTGACCGAATCATCTATTTTCGAATTGGTACAATAATCCGTGGAAACGCACCAAAACAAAGATAGATTCATCCAAGCCATCACCGCTACACGTCTCAAAGAATCATCAAGTAGCAAAGGATGGTAACTCCAAACCCTTACCCTTAAATAATTCACCTTATGCATTCAATTAGTCAAGCAAACCCTCGGTGGTTAACTACCACACACTCTGGGGCGTCCATGATATTGACCACTTGCTAATTTGGCCCTCGGTGGTTAACTACCACACACTCTGGGGCACCGAATAACATAAAAGGCAAAACAATGTATTCACAATTCCATAGATAATATAGATCCAAACCAATATCACGACGCAACCCATTCCCAAGTCTTTAATTCAAAACATGCATTCATAATTATCTAATAATCAAGCCATATTTAATGCATGAGCGAAGCTCCCCACTTACCTGGACCCGTCGCGACGCCAATACCGACTCCTCGCACGTTTGGGGTCCCACGTGAACCGCCTCGCGAATCTACGCAATTTATTTAATTTTATATAAGAATTTTACTAAATTTGAAGTTGTATAATCTAATTTTTAAATTCACTTTTGGGAACCCAACTGGTGTGGGTCCCACGTGATGTGCCATTAAGGGCTTTGTCGAGGTTGTCGACGCCCACCGTAAGTTTATCATATTTTATTTTATTTTATTTTATTATTTTTTTTTCCTTTGGGCAGGGACATTCCAGCCCTGTTTAGTTGACCGGGGCATTTCACCCAGGTCAACAGTGGTCAAACCCCCCTGTGGGGCCGACTGAACCGGTCCAGGGCTGTTTGCTCTCGGGACCGAACGCAGGGACGCAGGGCGCCCGCGTTTCGTCACCACGGGGTGGGGGTTTCCCCCACCCTGAACCCTCGGATCGAGATCCGAGGGTGGTCCCCAGTGCTCGCCGAAGATTGGGGACCCCACCGCCGCGACCGACCACCGGCGGTGGTGGTGGTGGTGGTGATGGAAGAAGGGGGGGGCAATGCCACCCCTTCTTCCTCACGGTTTCATGGGGGGGTGGCCAAGCCCACCCCCTCCTTTTGTTTGGCGCGCCGCTTTCTCTTTCGGCGGCGCTGTGGCGCCGCCACCACCGTCCGTAACAAAATCAAAACAAGAAGAAGGAAAGAAAGAAAAGAGAAAGAAAGAAAAGAAAAGAAAGAAAAGAAAGAATAGAAATAGGAAATCACCACAAGATTTTTCTCTCCTGATTGTTCAAACCTCTTCTTCTTCTCCTCCCTCTCCAAGTTTGTTGAAACAACAACTAGGGTGACTAGGGTTTACAACTTATCCTTATATAGTTAGGGTTTTTCACCAATTTAACCCAAAATTACGTAAATACCCCTATGGGCCCAATTTCCTCGTTAAGCCCAATCAAAACTATTTTCACTTAATCCAAGTCTTGTTAAGATCAATTTTGTGTAACAATCTCATTTGTTCGCATATTTTAATATAACATTAATAAAATACTTTGAAAATGGGTCGGAGAACATTTGGGTCGTTACATGTAGTTCTTTGTAGTTCTTTGTAGTAGTAGAAGTTAGTAGTTTTTCTACTTTCCTTCTCTAATTCTAGCAAGTTTTATTTCAATTCACAACACGTTATCAGCACGAGCTTGCTCTAGCATTAAGGAGATCTTGAAGTTCAAGAAGGCTTGTTAAGAAAACAAAGCTAGGAAGGTATAACTTTTATGAGTTCGGTTTATTTCTATATTATCTTGGTTGCTTCACTTTTATATGCATGCTTTATTCATATATTATGCATTATAACGTCACCGATTGCGAAAGTATGCTCTGTAGTTGCGTCCTGTACGATCTTCTACATCAGAAATCAAAAGTCAATATGTGACATAACTAGTTTTCTCGCTATACTACAAACGATTAATTATGCTTCATTCTTGATTTTTTATATTGCAAATAGTGTTATGAGTTTGGGTTGATAGTGGGTAAGCCTTGTCCCCGGTAAAGCTAAACATTGAAAGGGAGACGGGTTATCCCGTTCGAGGAGGCATGATTTTAAGTAGACTTCGTCTCGCCACCCAACCTGGAGGTTGTCCCACCAACTCATACAAGTATTACATTTTGCGTATTTATAATCAAGTTGTGAACATATATTTAATGGTATATTATCTATTTTGTATAAAAAGAAAACTATTTAGTTTATCCCTATTTTCATAAAGATTTTATTTAATTATAATTGAATTAATTACCTTAACAATATTGACAATACTAATTACATGTCAAGGCAACGGGATGCTCAAATTATATATAAAGTATATATGCAAGGCTATGCATATAAATATTTATTCATCAAATATCTCTTTAGACTTTTTAGAGATTTGAAAAGTGAATATTTCACTTTATATTATCATTTCACCTCATGGAGCTATCTATATCAAGGCCAAAATTGGTGATGCTCCAAAATGCTCAAAATGAGCGACTGGGTCTCACGCTACAAAATTTATATCAGTCAAATATCATTTATTATTCTGCAATTTCAATTACCTCTATATTGAGGCTATGCAGAAATATGACTGATGAGACAAATAAAAGCCACGTGGCTTGCCTCGATGTATTATTGCAACAAATTATCGAGCGCGCACGTCAATCCATTAAATATTAATTATGGATTGAATCCTTGTCTCGTGGTAGCTGAGTAAAATAATAAGATATTATAAATATAATATCACTCATGTCCAATTGGTTTAGCTTCAAATTAAGAAGCATATGGTGCATATAATGACCATGGTCGCAATTACAAATTTATGGACGTGGAAAAGGTGAAAAGATATGGTAAAAGTCATATTGACAATTCCATTGATAGTCAAAATAAAAAGTGGTGCACCACTAGAAAGGGTAAATTAGTATTGACAAGGAGCGCTCATAATTGTGACATTTTTTTTCGTCACGTATGAAAGGCTATGCTGCCTAAATATTGTCATATACATACCCAAATATTTTTGATCTTTTACCATGCCTTTAAAATCAAGGCAAAGTTATGAATTTTACCATTAAAAATAGCTCAATTAAGTATTGACACATTAAGATGTGTTCAAATTATGAGCTAAATAAAGACGAATAACGCATGTCTTACTTATTGTACTACATGTACATTGTAATATAAAGAGTATTCATCGAATTTAAACTTAGCAGAGGCTAATGTTTATGCAATATCTGGTACAACTATAATGTTGTCAATGTCTTATATAGATGTTATTCAGTATGATTTGTTTCATTTGAAAATTTAAATTCCCAGCTTTATCCTCTGGATTATATTTTACTCATATAAGGCATACGAAACGAATGTCGTCTTAAATAAGAAAATTAATGATCCAAATAAATTCATTTTATGGCATGACCTGTCACGGCCCAATTTCCTA
Source organism: Stephania japonica (assembly GCA_039657345.1). Taxonomy (NCBI): domain Eukaryota; kingdom Viridiplantae; phylum Streptophyta; class Magnoliopsida; order Ranunculales; family Menispermaceae; genus Stephania; species Stephania japonica. Next base: position 45,350,721 of record CM077559.1, read on the forward strand.
ATCTTGATTAACTTGCTTAATCAGGATCACCGACCCGTGACGTGGGGCCCGCATGAGATGCGCACATTGACCGAGGCACGTGGCCGAGGTAAATGTTATATTTGTACTGGTGTATGCCTAGTGTTGTGTATGTGTGTAGACTAATTAAGTCAATTTTTGCAAACCATAGACGACGAGTCGACACGAGCTGGGACACGCCTTGGAGTGCGTGCAAGCATGAGTACCTAGTGGAATTATCGGGGTAGCGAGACTAGGCTAGAAAATAACAATTTATTTCAAATCTACCTTAACATAAATTAAGTTATTTAATTTAGTTAGAAAATACGACGTTCGACGCACGGGGAAAGCGCCTCGAGTTGCGTGCGAGTCGGGACACCGAGTGCCGGGTAGTTGAGGGTCGGTGTGACCACTTAGATAAATTTTATAAATTTGTATGACCAATTAATTATGGTCCATATGGGATTTATGTACATTAATCGATTTAACCTATAGTTTATTTAATTTAGAAATCACATTTTAATATCCTATAGTTGTTGTGAATTAAACTAACCTGAGGACAGACCTCGAGATTCGTGCTGCCACACACTCCCATGATGAGAGTCACAAAGTTGGTGTCATCAAGAGAGCTGGACTGCCTAGTTAGTAACCCTCGGATTTACCTCGAAATTCGTGACACACACTTGATTTCACAAACACATATAAATACCACAAGTTGAGTGGGTTTCTCATTGATTCCCCAACCAAAATTCATGCAAACACACGGTGATCCAAGAGAGAGGGAGTTCGGGAGAGAAAGGAAGGAGTCATCGGAGACGGGGAAATCGAGAGCTCGAGGTGTGGCGACGTCGAAGCGGAGGTGAGTTTGTGTTGTTGGTGTCGTTGTTGTTGATGAATGTGGCTTTCATTTATGGTGGTGACGGGGGAGTGGACGAACTGCTCTTGCGTTCGTCGAGGAGGAGATGACATGATCGTCGTCTCCCTCCCTCCCATCTTGATGTCGATCAAAAAAAAAAAAAAGGGAAAACCGAGACGCCGCGTCTCTCGGAAAAAAAAAAAAAAAAATGTGTGTGTGTGTTTGGGGAAGAAGATGCACACGTGCGGGCCGCACGCGTGTGCATCCCCCAAATTGGGCCGAGCCGGGGGCTGGGCGGGCTCGGCCCATGGCCGAGCTCGGCCACGCCTCCGCCCGGCCAGAACTCTCGGGTCGGCTCGGCCCGACCCGACCACGAGTTAGGGATCGGGTCGGGTCGACCCGACCCAAGACCCAACCAAAAAATAAAATAAAAAATAAAATAAAATAAAATAAATAAAATAAAATAAAATAATATATATATATTATCGATTAAATATATATATATATATAATAAAATAAAATAAAAAAAATATTATTATTAATTAATTAATAATAATAATAAATTAATATATGTATATATATTTATATATTTATATATATTAATTTAATTTCGGGAAAATAAGGAAAATAGTTGGAAAATTCCTGAAAAATTGGAAAAAATTATAGAAAATATAAGAAATTGAAAAAAAAGGTAGAAAAATGGTTTCGGGACTTTTCGAGTGTTTTTGATACCTCGATATAACTCGAAAAATGTGCCAAAATTAAAGATTGACATAAAATTATATATTTTGGTTTAATATTATAAATTCACTTAATGTCGTGGCTTTTAAATAAATAAAAATGATATAAAATGAACTTCAGGAATTAAAGGGAATTCTTGGAAGTTCGGGTGCACGAGTCGGGGTGTCGGGAGGCCGGATAACTAGGACTACTGAGTTAACTTGTAAGTGAAACTGTGGGAACTCTTTACTTTATTTCATTCCAGTCATTGATAAATTTTCAGTCTATTTGTAGACTAGCTAATTTATTTTCCACATCATGTTTTCCTTGGTTCTATTCATTTTGAATATCGATATAGCATGATGCCTTGTTTAATATATCATTGACTCCATGTTTTCCTTATATGCTCAATGTTTGTCTTGAAATATGGTTAATGGATATTTAGAAGATGCATGCTATAGGGCTATCTGTTATGTTGGACTTGTATTCTGTTTTCTTGAGGCTTTGTAGCCTAACTTGTGCTGGAATCATAGCAATTATAGGATATTAATTCTTGAAGTCAAAAGTAGGGATTTATCTAGTGTCCATTGCACACGAGATGCGCGGATTCACGGGGATTTCGATCTTCCGAGGTCTTCGGCACTCGCCACTACACTTGAGCGGCACACGTGGCATGGTCCACGGGGTTGTCGGCAAGTATGAATGATTTATACGCGCGGAGCACAGCTCCATATAGTAGTGGACAAAGCTGGGTGATAGTTCTCACCGCCGACCAGACGTAGATCATCTCGACTTAGCCTGTATCAGGACTCTATGTGAGTAAGAATAGGCGTGTGTCGATACTCGTGTGAGTTTAAACTCGTGTGAGTGATAGTAGATCGTGTGATAGAACTCGTGTGAGTTTAGACTCTTTATTAGTTAAGGGGTTATGTGCGTAGATTGGTAAGTCTAGTATGTTTGTGTACATCCGTTAACGTTGGTGTTTACTTGCATTATTATTCAACCTTTCTTCGATACATATGCTTTTAAATACCTTTTGTTTAAATTGGAAATGTAGTATTAGATTTCCCAGTTATCACTTAAATATCACTATACTCACCGTCTAGTTTGTGACGGTGGGTGTAGGTCCATCGAGCGACACCCAGTGCCGGCAAGGAGAAGATCGGCGACTACCTCGAGCTCGAGCGCGTAGCTGCCCGTACACGTAGGGTACTTTTTGTATTATGTTTACTTATGTCTTTATCTTTTAGGATGTTATTGGGATGAGCGTTAGATTACCCGACTTTTGGCTTTCGCTTTGTTATATATATGTTCGCCGTTATATGCATATATATATGGTGATTGTTATTTCCTGGTTTCCACACTTATAATTATAAGATTTACTTCCACTAAAATATTTAAGAATTCCGCATTAAATTTGTAAAGACTTCCGCTAATTAAATTAATTGTTAAATATAGAGAAAAATAGGTGATAAAGGCTGACTAATTCATAATTGGGTCCTATGTGTCGTGAATAGGGCTTAATTACGGGATTAGGCCGGGCGGTGCCCTAGATTAGAAGAGGGGCCGTCACAGTTGGTATCAGAGCTTAGGCTTTAGAACCTTAGGGACAAAAGCATAGTGATGAATAAGGATTTTGATACTAATTTCCTGATTGGTATCAAAAATCATTTATCAAGGAGTAAAGCATAAGTTTGAATAAAATACACACCCTAGAAGTGGAAACCAGATGAACCTTGCCTAGGAATTATTTTGTTGGGAATTGAGTGAAAGTGAGTTGGGAATTTGTATATATATATGCTATCTTTTTCAATATGTATACGTATATACGTGGTAGACTTCGTAATAGTTGATAGGAAATCGTTATCCACATGCAGACGATGATGACGGATGCACGCGAGACAGGCGACGGGGGTGCTAGCAGTAGTCAGCCTCCTACTACATCAAGCGACGACTATCAAAGGTTGGCGGATAGAGTAGCGGCACAGGGACAGCAGATGGCTGATTTCATGGCCTCCATGACAGCAAAGGTCACCGCACTTACTCAGGCCGTCGCCACTACTCCTGCGACTACCACACATCCGACGACCGGACCTACTACTATACCACCCAGCGTTCCGAATCTTGCACCGATACTAGACCCACCTATTGTTCGGGACACGGTAGTGACGCCGACTCTTCCGGTAGTGACCGTTTCGACGACGAGAGGTAGCGATGATGACTCCGACTCCACACCCACACCTTCAGGGCTCGGCGGTGAGGATTCGGTGGTGAAGGACTTTCTCCGCCTTCACCCGAGTGTACTTCGACGGGAGAGAGAAACTTTGAGAAGATTGAGGGATGGATATTATCACGGGAGAAGCTACATCGGATTTTGGGGATCGAGGATAGACTACGCCCGATTTGTCTTCTTATACGCTACGAGAGAGATGCCGACGTCTCGTGGCGCACCACCATAGCTACGATGGGGACTTTGAGTCATGGACGGCCTTTAAGGCCAAGTTTTATCAGCGGTACTTCCCGCCGCAGCGATCATGATGAGAGTTGAGGAGAGAGTTTATGAGTTTGAGGCGAGAGAGCAGATGAGTCGGTTATGGAGTGCCGAGATAGATACGGGTATCTTGGCGGTTCTGGGGGATTTGGTCCGAGATGAGTTGGGAGATGTGTATCATTTTGGGCGGTCCGAGAGCGGACATTGGCTATCACGTAGTCGGCACGGGCGCTAGGACACTCACCGAGATATACGAGCGTGCACTTTCCCACGAGACCTACTACCTTGGTGTAATAGGCGACGGGCGAGGCTTAGGGCGAGATTGACATTAGAGCATGCCGCAGATTTCGAGAGGAGGCGGCGGGTGGCAAGGCACCCAGACATGGGATAGAGGCTTCCATGGATCGGGGATGACTTCACGTTTCACATCGGTGGTACCTCGGGTGTCTTATGTCGCGTCGGCAAGACAGAGCTCGGGGAGGACGTTCCTTACCACCACCACCGATTAGGCCGGTATTACCAGCCGAGAGAGACTTGCTCTTCGGCGCCATCGGCACCACGACAACGATCACGTGGTTTTCGAGTGGAGACAGTGAGTCACGCGGGCGAGACTATGTTATCGTTGCGAGACGGTTGGGACACATTGCTCCATACCGTCCACAACACGACAGTACGAGTAGGCCACGTGGCGAGGGACATAGGTTATGTTACCATTGTAGGCAACCGGGGCATACCGCCGAGTATTGTCCTCGGTTGACGTGCATGTCACTTAGTGATGCACACCCGCTTTGCGAGAGAAAGCCCACGTTGTTGCGAGCTCGGATCCCGAGCGAGACGCGACAACCTATGGCGGTAAGAGTTATTTTGCGTCTTGGCGTGATTTTATTATGTTCGATTCGTAGTTTATATTCAACCTAAGTGAACTCTAGGTGAGTCGAGTTAGAATAGACTCTAGGTGAGTCAGTTGTAAATGGTGACTCTAGGTGAGTCAGGAATTAGCAGTGGCACTAGGTGAGTCAGACTTGGGGAGACTCTGTGTGAGTCAGTTAGTGGAATGTGCTCTACGTGAGTAGTGGTGAAGAAATTTGTGTGAATACACCCTTCGAGGTATGATAGATATTTAGTCGTGTGCCAGGACTCTGTATAAGTCTAGACTCTATGTGAGTCAGAGTAAACTGTGTGCATAGATTTATGTGAGTCTGGGTTTTGTGTGAACTTTAGCGGAGTCACATGTTTTGACTTTAGGTGAGTCTACAGTTTGACGGAGAATGATATCGAGCTGTGTGCACGAATTCCATGTGAATCCGATGTCTACCTTATCACTCTAAGTGGGTCCATAAATTCAGACAAGATATCGAGCTGTGTACGTATTCTGTATGAATCTGATATCTGCCCCAAAAGGATTCTGTGTGAGTCTGTAATTTACAGAACGACCATAGACTGGTTAGGTTAGCTGTGTGCCCACCAGTAGAAAGTAAGTATCACATATTCATGTTGGAACGGGTCCACGTGAGTGAAGTTAAAGGGATGGGGAAAATAGTTACATCCCTGCGGTGTGCGCTTTAGTAAGGTTCCTCGAGTTAAATCTAATTTCGAGGACGAAATTTCCATTTTGTTGGGAATATTTGTCACGGCCCAATTTCCTAATCTTGATTAACTTGCTTAATCAGGATCACCGACCCGTGACGTGGGGCCCGCATGAGATGCGCACATTGACCGAGGCACGTGGCCGAGAGGTAAATGTTATATTTGTATCTTGGTGTATGCCTAGTGTTGTGTATGTGTGTAGACTAATTAAGTCAATTTTTGCAAACCATAGACGGCAAGTCGACACGAGCTGGGACACGCCTTGGAGTGCGTGCAAGCATGAGTACCTAGTGGAATTATCGGGGTAGCGAGACTAGGCTAGAAAATAACAATTTATTTCAAATCTACCTTAACATAAATTAAGTTATTTAATTTAGTTAGAAAATACGACGTTCGACGCACGGGGAAAGCGCCTCGAGTTGCGTGCGAGTCGGGACACCGAGTCTTAGGGTAGTTGAGGGTCGGTGTGACCACTTAGATAAATTTTATAAATTTGTATGACCAATTAATTATGGTCCATATGGGATTTATGTACATTAATCGATTTAACCTATAGTTTATTTAATTTAGAAATCACATTTTAATATCCTATAGTTGTTGTGAATTAAACTAACTTGAGGACAGACCTCGAGATTCGTGCTGCCACACACTCCCATGATGAGAGTCACAAAGTTGGTGTCATCAAGAGAGCTGGACTGCCTAGTTAGTAACCCTCGGATTTACCTCGAAATTCGTGACACACACTTGATTTCACAAACACATATAAATACCACAAGTTGAGTGGGTTTCTCATTGATTCCCCAACCAAAATTCATGCAAACACAGTGATCCAAGAGAGAGGGGAGTTCGGGAGAGAAAGGAAGAGAGAGTCATCGGGACGGGGAAATCGAGAGCTCGAGGTGTGGCAGCGACGTCAAGGCGGAGGTGAGTTTGTGTTGTTGGTGTCGTTGTTGTTGATGAATGTGGCTTTCATTTATGGTGGTGACGGGGGGAGTGGACGAACTGCTCTTGCAGTTCGTCCGAGGAGGGAGATGACATGATCGTCGTCTCCCCTCCCTCCCATCTTGATGTCGATCAAAAAAAAAAAAAAAGGGGGAAAACCGAGAGACGCCGCGTCTCGGAAAGAAAAAAAAAAAAAATGTGTGTGTGTGTTTTGGAAGAAGATGCACACGTGCGGGCCGCACGTGTGCATCCCCCCCAAATTGGGCCGAGGCCGGGGGCTGGGCGGGCTCGGCCCATGGGCCGAGCCAGGCCAGCACGCTGGCCCGCCCGGAACCGAGTCGGGTCGGGTCGACCCGACCCGACCCAACCAAAAAATAAAATAAATAAAATAAAATAAAATAAAATAATATATATATTATCGATTAAATATATATATATATATAATAAAATAAAATAAAAAAATGTTATTATTAATTAATAATAATAATAATAATAAATTAATATATGTGTATATATATTTATATATTTATATATATTAATTTAATTTCGGAAAATAAGGAAAATAGTTGAAAAATTCTGAAAAATTGGAAAAAATTATAGAAAATATAAGAAATTGAAAAAAGGTAGAAAAATGGTTTCGGGACTTTTCGAGTGTTTTTGGTACCCCGATATAACTCGAAAAATGTGCCAAAATTAAAGATTGACATAAAATTATATATTTTGGTTTAATATTATAAATTCACTTAATGTCGTGGCTTTTAAATAAATAAAAATGATATAAAATGAACTTCAGGAATTAAAGGGAATTCTTGGAAGTTCGGGTGCACGAGTCGGGGTGTCGGGAGGCCGGATAACTAGGACTACTGAGTTAACTTGTAAGTGAAACTGTGGGAACTCTTTACTTTATTTCATTCCAGTCATTGATAAATTTTCAGTCTATTTGTAGACTAGCTAATTTATTTCCCACATCATGTTTTCCTTGGTTCTATTCATTTTGAATATCGATATAGCATGATGCCTTGTTTAATATATCATTGACTCCATGTTTTCCTTATATGCTCAATGTTTGTCTTGAAATATGGTTAATGGATATTTAGAAGATGCATGCTATAGGGCTATCTGTTATGTTGGACTTGTATTCTGTTTTCTTGAGGCTTTGTAGCCTAACTTGTGCTGGAATCATAGCAATTATAGGATATTAATTCTTGAAGTCAAAAGTAGGGATTTATCTAGTGTCCATTGCACACGAGATGCGCAGATTCACGGGGATTTCGATCTTCCGAGGTCTTCGGCACTCGCCACTACACTTGAGCGGCACACGTGGCATGGTCCACGGGGTTGTCGGCAAGTATGAATGATTTATACGCGCGGAGCACAGCTCCATATAGTAGTGGACAAAGCTGGGTGATAGTTCTCACCGCCGACCAGACGTAGATCATCTCGACTTAGCCTGTATCAGGACTCTGTGTGAGTAAGAATAGACTGTGTGTCAGTACTCTGTGTGAGTTTAAACTCTGTGTGAGTGATAGTAGACTGTGTGACAGAACTCTGTGTGAGTTTAGACTCTTTATTAGTTAAGGGGGTTATGTGCGTAGATTGGTAAGTCTAGTATGTTTGTGTACATCCGTTAACGTTGGTGTTTACTTGCATTATTATTCAACCTTTCTTCAAGATACATATGCTTTTAAATACCTTTTGTTTAAATTGGAAATGTAGTATTAGATTCCCCAGTTATCACTTAAATATCACTATACTCACCGTCTAGTTTGTGACGGTGGGTGTAGGTCCATCGAGCAGCACCAGGCCGGGCAAGGAGAAGATCGGCGACTACCTCTGAGCTCCGAGCGCGTAGCTACCCGTACACGTAGGGTACTTTTTTGTATTATGTTTACTTATGTCTTTATCTTTTAGGATGTTATTGGGATGAGCGTTAGATTACCCGACTTTTGGCTTTCGCTTTGTTATATATATGTTCGCCGTTATATGCATATATATATGGTGATTGTTATTTCCTGGTTTCCACACTTATAATTATAAGATTTACTTCCACTAAAATATTTAAGAATTCCGCATTAAATTTGTAAAGAATTCCGCTAATTAAATTAATTGTTAAATATAGAGAAAAATAGGTGATAAAGGCTGACTAATTCGTAATTGGGTCCTATGTGTCGTGAATAGGGCTTAATTACGGGATTAGGCCGGGCGGTGCCCTAGATTAGAAGAGGGGCCGTCACATGACCGGCTTGGTCATCCAGGATCATCAATGATGCGAAGAATAATTAATAATTCGCATGGACATCCTTTAAGGAGTCACAAAATATTTTCAGCTGGTGATTATAATTGTGCTAGTTGTTCTCAAGATAAATTGATAGTTAAATCATCCCCAAGTAAAATTGTTGTGGAATCCCCAATTTTCTTAGAACGCATTCAGGGAGACATATGTGGACCTATTCATCCTCACTCTGGACCATTTAGATATTTCATAGTTTTGATAGATGCATCAACTAGGTGGTCACATGTTTGTTTGCTTTCGACCCGCAATGTTGCATTTGCTAGAATTTTAGCGCAAATCATTAAGTTAAGAGCACAATTCCCGACAACCCAATCAAGACCATCCGTCTTGATAATGTCTCGGGAATTTCAATCTCAAGCATTTAAAAATTATTGCATGTCTATAGGAAGTACCATTGAACATTCTGCTTCCACATGTGCATACCCAAAATGGTTTGGCGAGAATCTCTAATCAAACGCATTCAATTAATTGCCGGACCTTTAATCATGAGAACTAAGTTATCAACTTCGGTTTGGGGACATGCGATCCTTCATGCGGCATCTATCATTCGTTATAGGCCTACATCGCATACCATGAACATTCCCCCATGCAACTCATTTTAGGTCAACAACCAAATATTTCACACTTAAGAATTTTTGGTTGTGCAGTGTATGTTCCTATACCACCTCCCAATAGAACTAAGATGGGTCCACAACGAAAACTTGGGACTTATGTTGGATTTAACTCATCGTCCATTATAAGATACCTTGAGCCCTTAACAGAGATTTATTTACTTGCACGTTTTGCTTGATTGTCGCTTTGATGAAGCAATTTTCCCACCATTAGGGGGAGATAAGAAGTCAATTCAAAAGGAATGGCGCGAAATTGCTTGGAATGCATCAACTTTATCACATTATGATCCACGAACAAATCAGTGTGAACTTGAAGTTCAAAAGATCATTCATTTGCAACAAATTGCAAATCAATTACCGATGCATTTAATGATGCAAAACAAGTGACAAAATCACATATTCCAAATTGTAAATGCTCCCGCAAGAATTGATGTCTCTGTGCAACAAAATGCACAAGAACCAACGAAACGCTTAAAGCGTGGAAGACCGGTTGGTTCAAAGGATACAATTCCTCGAAAAAGGAAAACGGGAGTAAAAATAAATACAAATCAAAATACTCCTGAGAAAACACAAGAATCCTTTGATAAGGGTTTGTCAGAACAAGTTGATTCTGATGTGGAACAACTTCCTCTAGAAAAAGATGAAAAAGATGAAAGTAATGAGATCTCAATAAATTACTTAAACTCTGGTAAGATTTGGGATCGAAATAAAATTGTTCCTGATGAAATATTTGCTTTCAATGTGTCCTTTGAAATATGTGAAAATGATGATGATCCAGAACCACGATCCGTGGACGAATGTCAAAAAAGACCTGATTGGCAAAAATGGCAAGATGCTATCCAAGTAGAGCTAAACTCGTTAAGGAAACGAGAGGTTTTTGGACCAATTGTCCAAACGCCAGATGGCGTAAAACCTGTTGGATATAAATGGGTATTTGTACGAAAGAGAAATGAAAAAAATGAAGTTACAAGGTACAAAGCAAGACTTGTAGCTCAAGGTTTCTCACAAAGACCTGGCATCGATTATGAGGAAACATATTCTCCTATTATAGATGCAATCACATTTCGGTTCTTGATAAGCCTTGCAGTCTCTGAAGGGCTTGATATGCATTTAATGGATGTCGTTACTGAGATATACGTACGGATCTCTAGACAGTGAGATATATATGAAAATCCCGATGGATTTGTAATATCGATGAAATAAAATCAAAACCTCATAACATGCATTCTATAAAATTACAAAGGTCTTTGTACGGGTTGAAACAATCCTAGGACGAATGTGGTACAAACGTCTTAGTGATTATTTACTTGAAAGAAGGATATGTAAATAATCCACTTTGCCCATGTGTCTTCATTAAAAGATCATCAACGGATTTGTGATTATTGTTGTATATGTTGATGATTTAAATATAGTGGGAAACCACGACGACATCGTTAGAACATCCGAATACTTGAAAAAAGAATTGAGATGAAAGAACTTGGAAAAACAAGACTTTGTCTTGGTTTGCAAATTGAACATTTTTCAAGTGGAGTACTTGTCCATCAATCAAATTATATTGAAAAATTATTAAAAAGATTTTATATGGATAAGGCACATCCATTGAGCTCTCCAATGGTTGTCAGATCACTTGAAGTGGATAAGGATCCATTTCGACCTCAAGAAAGTGATGAAGAGCTAATTGGTCCGGAGGTACCATATTTAAGTGCAATTGGTGCACTTATGTATCTTGCAAATTGTACAAGACCCGATATTGCTTTTGCTGTCAACCTACTTGCAAGATATAGCTCTTCACCAACTCGAAGACATTGGAATGGTGTTAAACACATTTTTCGATATCTTCGAGGAACAAGTGACATGGGTTTATTTTACTCGAGAGGGGTAAAATTGAATCTCCAAGGTTATGCTGATGCTGAATTTTTATCAGATCCCCATAAGGCCCGTTCTCAAACGGGATATGTATTCTCCTGTGGTAATATTGCTGTATCATGGAAGTCAGTAAAACAAATTATGGTTGCCACTTCTTCCAATCATTCTGAAGTACTTGCAATTCATGAAGCAAGTCGTGAATGTGTTTGGTTGAGAAACATGATTGAACATATATAAGAATCATGTGGATTGCCTTCAATAAAAGATTTTCCAACCATATTATATGAAGATAATGCAGCATGTATTGCACAATTAAGTGAAGGATTCATAAAGGGGGACAGAACAAAACATATTTCACCAAAATTCTTTTATGCACATGAGCTTCAGAAGAATGGTGAAATTGATGTCAAGCAAATCCGATCGAACGATAATCTTGCTGATTTATTCATAAAAGCCTTACCAACTACTACAAAACATATGGAAGTGCTTCCAATTAAATCTCAATATATGGAGGTGCTTCCAATTAATGTTAATAAAATTTATTGAGCTCTATATAAAACATCAGAATTTGCGTCTAACAAATATCAATATATGAAGGTGCTTCCAATCATCTTTTTTTTTGTCCTTATTTTACTTCTAACAAATATATCACTTTGTGGCTGTGGAATAATCTGTAGCTTCGATAGTCCATGCACCAAGATCTCTTCTTTGGCGGCGCCTCTCTTGCACCAGCACGGGCCGCACCTATGTGTTACAACAACAACAACAACAAAACCCCAATTCCAAATTACATGGGGCATAAACACACATAATAACACAACCACCTCAAAGAGACCTTGTGCAAAAAAAATTGAACCACCTTAAAGGCATCTCTGCCCAAAAATCACCCTCCTATTTTGTAGAAGAGGGGATCAAGCTTCCAACCTCACGGTTGGACAAACTACCCATGTGCCAACTAAGCTAGGTGCCCTCGTTTGCTTAATGTGAACTCAATTAAATATGTTTTAGCCTTATAACAAGGATTAATTTTGGCAGCAGAACACATTGTGCTGTTTGATTTTCATAATCTTACTACATCTAAAGCAGCTTAACATCTTTACCCAAAAAAAAATAAAAAACATCGAAGACTTCAACTCTAAGGGTCCATCTTTCATAAGGTGTGGCGTATAATTCCTATTTGATTCTACCCAAAAATTATCCTTTCATAAGCTACCCATCTAATTTGTTCTTTTGACTTAAGTGAGAATCGAACAACAATCTCTCTAAGTCTTGCCTTTTTGACAAATGATATATTTACCATCGAGAGGCTTTGACTACCCATCTAATTTGTTATTTGACATTATAATACATGAATTTAAACATATTGATACACCTAAAAAGCATTTTATAATTCTGAAAACTCCCCTCAACTTAACATGCTTGGGAAATGGAAATCACTGGCATCATAAAACAAAACATATACTGAATCGATCTATTGAAGATCTGTTACCTTCCTTCAACAGAATCAACACTTAAAACTACATGAACGAACACCTGGGCACAAAGAAAAACAAAAATCTCCCGACATTAATGCAAACGTCAAACCTATAATACATATAAGTAGGATCACCAGTAATAAAGCAATTTCAGTCTTCCAATGTACAACACGGAATCTATCATATCATAACATCTTCGCTTCAAATATCAAATTTTTCATTAAAGTTAAGACTGCCACGATATCCCAGCAGAAAATGAATAGAAAACCTAGATGATGACCAATGAACAGATCTAGATATTGTGGTATGAGAAATAACAGACACAAAGAATTTATGTAAACATAAATAATGGAAGCAAAATAATGAATAGACTTTATGCAGAACCTCAGAAATCCATGGTCTTCATCTTCAGTCTCATGGGTCGTTGTAGATGTCCCAAACTCAACTAATAAGTTAAGCAACAGTAGAAACCTGCCAACATATCTCGAGTCCCAACCAACAGAAAGTATTGTAGCAATAGCAGTCCACCGATATATGTAATATACACAAATCACATTCTTGGAAAGTAAAATTTCTACAGATTTCCACCCAAGTAAAACCCAACTAGCTTCTGGCCGGAGCAACATTAAGCACAGATACAACTCTCAAACTCTGCCAGCGAATCAGATAAAAGAATCAGCTGCTATTGTTGTACCTGATGGTGTTTAAAAGATCTTACAGTTTTTTAGGTAAGTTGTAAGTCTTCTTCAGAAATTTTGTCGCAGCTTCGTCATTCCGAAGACATAACACACGCAGGAGAGTGTTGGGCTCAGTTGGGCTCCACTGACCAGATGTCGGAGGGAGTGGAAGCCTGGATTTAGCAGAAGAACCATAAGTCTCAAGTGTAAGACGTCTGTATTGGTCAATGAGACTCTCAGTATCAGTACGGAAAAGGGGAAGAACCTCTCTTACTGGTTTAGAACACTTGTCGATCAACTCATCAGGCAGTCCATCACCATTAGACCAATACAGATCTTTCAGGGATCTGAAATCATCCTCTATCACTTGAGAATCTTGCTTAGAGAAAGAACGAGATGGGCCTCCGGCAAGAAGTACCAATAAGAATCCATCAAAGGAAGCTCTCATAATATCGGTAATGACACGGGTACGCACCCGGTTGTGCACAGTTTCTGCAATCATCTCTAATATTTGTTCAAGCTCCTTCAGCATGGGTTCAATTCTTGCAGATGCCGTCTCTCCAACATATAAAGTATCCCACAGAACATGACCAAGATCATGGAAAATCACCTTATATGCAGTTGCTTCGCTAAGTTGCTGAATACCTTCTACACAAGCAGCTGGTGACAGCTCAAACTTTTTCACCAAACCATTGGCGATATCATGAGCTTGAGCTGATTCCGAATTTCTCAAACATGTAATGCTTCTCTTCTCTAAGGTTTCCATTTCTGTTCTGATGTGATGAAGTGTATTCATACGTACACATAACTGGGGTATGGCATCTCCATTTGTCGTCCCAACTTGAGATCTCCTGTAAGGAACTTGCAACTTTTCTTTCTTTTTCCATTGGAACTTTGATCCTACTGTACATCTAGTTAGTGCCGGCAGTGTGGGAAGGAAAGTAGTCCGTGACCCTGCATACGAGTTTTTTTTTTTTGTAACAAAATGTGTATACACGCATACGATAAAAGCAACATAGTCTTTATTGGATTCACAAGTACATACCACAGCCAGATTTTGTCTTGGATATGTAATGCAAAAGACATTTGTCAAGTCCAGTCATCAGGTCAGGCAGGCAAGCTGGATGCATTGGTATTGGCAACTGAAAATAGGAATCCAAAGTCTCATCTAGAATTCGAAGGACTTCAACAGCAGAGGGAGCAAGTTTCTCTTTATTTGCCTGTGGATTCCAAATCTAAAGAAAAATATTCAAAGGAAACAGAAATAAGAAGAAAGAAATAAGAAGAACATTAGCATAGACATACAAAATGGAAAAGCTCAAAAATTAAATCACAGTGAAACATCGAGTTCATCAAGTAAGATAAGCAAATGATGAACAAAAGCATCTAATTATACATAAGTTTTTTTTTTTTGAAAAATTATACATAAGTTAGGAGAGCTCTCTTCATTGCAGTGTAATAATCTGGTGACCGAGTATAAAAGCCATTTAGCAGTGCACGCTGCACCTTAAAATTTGGATTGATCTAAGCATTATACATCTAACCTTAGAACCTGGTAATAGGCTAATAGAGTTAGTACCGCAAATCAGATTTATCTCCTTCAGACTCAACTCAACTAATCAAACAGAGAAAAGGTCAATGGAAGATGTAAAGTCAGCCACATGAATCCACTTCTTTTCACCAAAAATCAACTACTTGTCATACAAAAAGCAATTAAGCATTCCTTATCTACATCAGTCACATTTGGAGTCTTCACCTAATGCAATTCATAATGTCATTCATCCAAATCGATGCATCTGATAGGTTAACTTCTCACTTATTTTATATCCAGTGAAGTTAATCTTATCATCCATCAAATATCTTTACCTAACTCTTTATCTTAAAATTTGTTGTCACATGACTACATAAGAGAATCATATTTGTTACACTTAGTTAATATTTCTTTACCACAACATATTCTCTCATAAAACCTTGTTAGCCTGAATTTTTTATTTCTCTCCAAGACTCCTAGACTCCAAGTAAATAGTTCAAAAAAGTGTTAAACTACTGTCTACTGATCTTCAACGTCACTCCCATCTTAACAATAACTCTTATCTACTAAATTAACCTTACTAATCCCTAGATCTCTAGAATCTGGATTAGCTACTTTGCATGTTCTATTCCACTTTAATAAAATTTTCTTTTCCAGTTACAAACCAAGAGAAGTAAGAATTTTAATTCAAGAAGCTTTCAAGCAGAGAGCTCACGTAGAAGATATGCTCGACCAACATAAGTTTCAATGCATGATCATATTGCCAAAACATGCAAAATGGCTTTCATTTAAGGTGTTCAAGAACAGAAAAGGCAATCTAGAGGAAGTTGACCCAAATTAGTTGGGTCTGATAGCAATGTTGGCAATCCAACACCAGTGATATAACAAAGGGAGTTGTCGAAGATTGAGTTTCCTAAACAAATTAACTGCAATTTCTTAACCCTTACCATTTTCATTAAACCGCATGCTCAGGCCAGAACCCAATAATATTTCTCATTTCCTTTTACCTACAGAATTTCATTCTAGAAATAATTCAATATGATCATTGTTAGCTGTCCAGCTTGAAGCATTACTGAAAAGAGGCCTCTGTGTAAAGTCAAACCATCAAGCTATTTATGTTTCTATTGTTGCTTTATAAGAGTGGAAAGTAAGGAAATGAAAGGCAGCTTGGCCACCTATGTCGTCCCATGCGCAAGATTGAGAGGTAAGAGTTGGTTTCTTCTCAAAAAAAAAAAAAAAGCATGAGAGACTGAAGGAGCATCATAAATATAGAAGCAAACATTCACAAACCTCTTGCTGCAGACTCCTGTCAACCCAGTCCTTCAGCCTATCTACCTTTGTCTTCACCCACATCTTCACCATATTAGCAATAGCTATTTCGGCTTCATATGGAGGCATCTCACGAATTATCCCTTTCCCACCATCATCACTATCCACAGAGTCTTCAACAGCAATCTGCACAAGATCTTTCTCCAGTTTATCAGCAGCTCTCAGGACATGCACAGCATCAGGTGTTAGCTCCGAGAGGCCTGATATAAATTGCTTCAGCTCATTTCCATAGCAAGTGTGAAGAGTGGCAACAGCTACACCAGCTGCTAGAGGGTGCCACCTTTTCAGGATTGGACTGAAGATCTCCTTCTCGTTCACAGCCAGCTCACCAATGTCCTTCGCAAGGATAGAAAGAAGAGGGAGGGATTTTGGCTGGTTTCTTGATGTTCGTCTGCTAGAATCAGCCTTCTCCATTCTCTGTCTTAAGATAGAAATTTTTTTACCATTAATACAACAAGAATGCTATTGGCAAAATAAATAAAATCGTTTACATGAAAAGAAATGAAAAGATGAATAAATGAATAATGTCACCATTTCTTCTGGACAGTGATTATTGAAGAATTCAACTGCGATAAGCATATTGTGTGACCTTTCCCACTTTAGTCTAGTCACCTCAAATTACTTTTGCAAACAACGCTCATGTAATATACTTACATAAATTCAGACTTTTGCACAAGGCTTTAAGTTGATACTTATTTTGTTTACATCAATGACTGCAAGGTAACAAGTGATACGTAAATTGAGGTAAGGTGTTGCTAAGGCATGGCCTAAGCAAGATCAAAGCAATATATATAGAGTCGCGCTATGTGCACCCTGATATCCTCTCAGGGCACCCCGGGACTTTTACCAAAATGTCTTTGTTTGAAGCATGAGCACCCCACCACCAAATTGAACAAAACTCTTCCTTTCTCCCTCCTATCACGCCATCAAGGCTTCAATATACCAAATCCCCTCATTTTGCTCGTTTAAGGTAGATTTGTTGTTTTTAGGGTTGGGTGAGTGTTTAACTTCAGTTTCTTAGTGTTCGACCACACAGGGTCGTGATCTGTCTTTTGTTCTCGGACGTCCATTAACGATACCATTGTCTAAGCGTTGTCTAATATCAGTCGACACCTAAGTAAGAAGGACCCCAAGACCACGTAGTTGTGTATCACCAAGACTACTAGTTTGGACTCAGTGACATGTTACCGAGACATTAAACTATGTTTCGGTTACTTCCAACCGAGTTTAATAAAAAACTACATTTGGAATTAGACTCAGTTGGTAGTAACTGACAACTTTTGGTAGTTATCGGTTATAAGTTACCGATACACTACAACATGTCTCGGTCCTATGTAACCGATAAATTCGCGTCTGTGATTCACCTTTGGAAATGGGAAAAAAACCATAAAAACCATGAAAACTAACCTTATCGAGTGCAACATCTGCCTCCCACTCATTTTCTTCAACCATCAGACCCTAAAAACGCTTCAAACTCATCAAATCTCCGATCGGCGACGGATTGACAAGCGTGATCGACAAGGTTGGTGAACACTCTTTGATCCGCAAACGCAATGTCTGGCAAGCGACGGATCGACTTGACTTGCTAGAAAAATCGAGATTTCAAGAGTGGGGTGCCCTAAGAAGGCATTTGAATGGGCATGTAAAATGTTGGGTTGGGAGGGGCATTTTTGTCAATTGGTTATAAAACCAGTTTTAATTAAAAATGGTGGAGTGCCCTGAGAGGATACCGGGGTGCACATAGCGCGACTATATATATATTCAATGCTTTCTTCTTTATTAGCGCTGTTTAATTGGATTCTTTGGGTTGCGTTGATGTTTGATCACATAACATATTAATTAATTAATTAAAAATAAGAAAAAAACTATTCATTCAAAAGGTTGAAGTAGACGTGTCTTATAAATTCAGCTACTAAGGTCAATCAACGTTTATGCAACAAGTTCACAACAGCATATGTGATCCAACAACTGTATAATGCAGCACAGCAGTAGCTGTGATGCCATTTCAGAAACATGAGTTTTGCTATGGTGTCACAGTGACAGCAATGCACATGCGGCAACTGCAAAAATTTGTTCACTAAGATTGCAATTTACAAAGAAGGTACTACAAGAAAAAGAGAGAGGAGAAAAAGGAAAACAAAGAAGATTCTATAGCCAAAGGAGACGCAGAAACCACCAAAACAGCTATCCAAGCTGCTACGTGAATGCATAACGAAGATGATAGGTTGGGAGCGACAGAGATGAGGTCAAGATAACAGGAACTTAATATTTATAGTGGGTTTAGATGGATTCAAGTTTTTTATTTTTTTCTTTCTTTTTTTTAAAAGCCGACAGTCTTAGCATCTTGGTGCTGCCCAGGAGATGTATTGCGCATTGCGGTAACTGGTTTAGGCCTATTCTTAATTGTCATCTTACTTTTCTCCAAGTAATAATTTTTTTTTTTGCAATTGCCTTTTTATCATCAAGCAATTAGTTTATTTTTCATATTTCGAACCTCTTGCTTTCAGCTTTTCTATCATAATTTAATTATTTTCATCATGATCAATTCTATAGCCCCACTTGCACATAACTCCACAATAACTTGTGAGTCATTGCTTTCGTTACTTCTAAGATATTTTTTTTTCTATATTTCATAGCTCACTTTCCAATTTTGGCTATAAAAAGGGATGGTGTAAGCAGAACAAGATAAAATAATCACATACTACCATTTATAACAATCAAGTCTAATTTTCATTTAATCTTCTTGACCTCAATTATGATATTATGATCCAAAATGGACATATACTACATACAAAACAGTTGTCTATTATTTAATACTCCACAAAAATCAAACCCTGTTATCCCTTACGGATAGCTAGACCTTGGCTAATTGTATTTTTATATTATTGTTTTTAGTCATTCCTTTCTGTGTACTTTCCTTTTTCTTGCATAAGATGTTCTAATTAATGGATTTGTGGTTGTGGCTTCTACTTAAACCTATAAGTCCTACAGGAGCATCTCACTTTATTTCCACTTAAACCAACAAATACTACAGGAGCGTCTCACTTTTAGGCCATCTTGCAGCAAATGCTTTATCTTGTGTTATTTTGTGTGCTCATCACATTAACTATTAGAATGTATTGTGGTGCATGCCTAGTTAATATACTACCTCTAGTGATTAAATTGACGGTGCTTTATAGATCTAAGTCACCATTGTCTTCCATTTATCATATGTACATCTTAAAAACAAAAACAAAATTCATGCAAATCTGCATAGCATAATATTACTAATGAACACGGCAAAAAAGATGAGGAGACTTGCCTGTGCAAATGCAGTGCGAAGTGATGATCTGATATAAGTATCAATTCTACTACGAGCTACATCAACTTCTTCTCTCCTCTTTCTTCGATACTCATGAGATATATCTTCAACCAATATCTTAGCTGCTGATATGCCAAGCGAAACAATGCTTTCCATTGAATCAATATTATCGTGATGGAAGGTATCATGGTAGGCCAGAAGCCTCTTTTCTGCCCAACCAAGCATTGAACTAAGCGTCGAACTCAAGATCTTGGAATAAACTGGATCTTTTGATGCCTTTGCATCTTTGGCAACTTCATCCAGCTGACTATTAGCAGCCAATAGAAGATCCATTTCAACTTGGCCAGTTATTACAAAATGATGAAATAAAACCCACGAAAAGCAAAGGTTATGAAGCATCTGATTAATACCAAGAACGATCCACGTCTTTTTTATGAGTTCCATAACTTCATCAACTTCTTCAATAATCGATGTTTCTTCATTAGCATCGAAGCACGCTTCTAAAAGCATCTGATAGAGTCGAAGGTTCAACGGAATTCCATCAGCCCAATGGCATGTATCGGGAATCCCATTTGATGTTCTGCAAGCAAGCGCCATTACAGCACTGCGCAAGATCTGCATTGCTTCATTGTTTTTCCCAGATTCTATGGGCTTCTCCATGGCGCCACGTATAATTTGACGAAGACGCTGAGCAGCAGCATCCTGCTTATCTAGTGGAATATGCGGATAAAGCAGAAGCCCAGCTTCTAAAACCTTCAAATTTCTCCTTTGCCACGCTTCATACTCATGCTGGTCAGGAAAATCTGAAGACTTGAACTGCTGTAATAGCTCTAATGGCATAACCATCGAATCAATGCGTCTTCCAAGCTGCCAAAACAAGTTAAAGATAAGCTCAATTAAAAAAAGTAACTTGTTTCCACAACATTCAATGTGATTCTTACACTACTAAATCCCCAAATCAATAAAGCAAAAGTTCTCTTTCTTGCACAAACTTACTATAATTTGAGATTCTTACACAAATAAGACCCCAAAACCTAGACTACAACAATCAAATTGAACTTCTCATTCAAAAACTAGCCATCTACTACTACATGAAATAGATAAACCAAAATTCAAAATGGGCCATTTTTAGTCAAATTCAGTCAAATTAGAAACAAAAGCACCAACTTTACAGATCAACAACACAAAATATTAAAAATCAAAAACATAAAAAATTCCCATCACAAACAATCATAACTACAAAATCATTAGAACCCACATCACTCAAAACCCAATCAAATTGAGATGAAAAACATACTTCTTGGTCCTTGAACTTTGAATCTTTTATGCTTTTAGTCCAACTTTTATTAGTGCACATTTGGTCACTTGAACTTTCATTGTTGTACATTTGGTCCCTGAACTTTTGAGTTTTTATGCTTTTGGTCCCTAAACGTTGGGTTTTTTATGTTTTTGGGGTAAATTAATTTTTTTTTTCAACTTTTGTTGGTCGATGTGAGTCATCTGGTTTAGTAATATAAATCACTTACACTTCTTGACTAGTCACGCGACACTTTTGTTACTCACGTTGGTGGAATTTAACACCTTAAATGATGGAGGACTAAATGTAAACCTTTGTAAAAGTTCAAGGACCAAATGTGTAGTAATAAGAGTTCAGGGACCAAAAGCATAAAAACCTAATGATGGATTTTGCCCATTGAGATTCTCATTCTACAACTACCCATCAAGGCCTCTAACATTAAATGAAAGAAATGAACCAAAATTCAAAAATGATCCACATTTGGTCAAAATTCAGTCCAACTGGAAACTACTTAGAATTCAAAAAACACATAATTACTACAAAATCCCCAACTTTACAGATCAATCAACAACACATTAAATATGGAAAAATCACAACAAAAATATTTCCATCACAAACATCATAACTAGAAAATCATCAGAACCCACATCAGTCCAAACCACAAAACCAAAATTAAAAAATAACCCATTTTTAGTCAAATTCAGTCCAATCAGAGAGACTACTTAGTATTCAAGTAACAAAGAAACAAAAACACAAACTTTACCAAATATGGTTAAAATCACAAACAAAAGTCCAAAATGAACAAAAACCCTAAAATCCTAAACTTGCAATCTCACCTGGCCAGCTGAGATCCTCAACAGGCCTCTCCGAACCCTCGAATCGGACTGCTCGGAAACCCTCATCTGCACTCTCATGAGCTCCCCAGCCGTCAACGGCTTCCTCAATTTAGGGCTCGCCCCATTCGCGTCCTTCCCATTAGGGCTCCTCTTCTTCATCCCCAGCGCCTTCTTCACCTTGCTCGCCGCCCCCAGCGTCAGCGACCGCTGCAGCGACGTCGACAGCGACGGCTGCAGCGACGACTGCGGCGACGAGCGCTCGGCCTGCGGCACGTAGGTCAGGGGCTTCCCCCCAGAGGATCTGCACGCCGAGACGAAGATCTCGTAGGCTGTTTCGCGGAGGTCCGAGTCTGAGAGGGTTGTGGATGAGATTTCGCCAAATGGGGATGGGACGTCGAGATCTGGGATTGGGTGGATCGTGGGGTGCCGCTTTGAGGATCCCATTGAAGCTCCTCTGTCGAGGAAGTGAGACGCCATTGTTGGTCAGATGAGCTCTCTCTCTCTAGAGAGCCTTTTTTTTTTTTTTAGAGAGAGAGTAGTGTGTTGTGTGTTGAGTTGTTCTTGTTTGTATTTTAGTTGAGATGTTAGGGTGATATAATTATGATACCTATATTTAGCACACAATTGTTGTGGTCCGTTGGATGTGCTTTGAGATACAAGAGTACAAATGTTGATGGTCTCTGTCAAATGTAAGTCTTAGAGTATGACATACGGTCATTTCTTCTCCATGTAACATCACTGATTAATCTACATTTAGACATTATCGAGCTTTATACAAAGCGATCATCTTAACTTAATTTTTTTCATTTACAATACTCACTCAGACTTTACTTATTTTAAGCTCTCACCACTTAGGTGTGTCAATTGTTGGTATCATACTTCATTTCTTTTAGTTAAAAGTGTAATTAGGTTGTGAAAGCGTACTTGATTAGAGCACTTTTATATAGAAATTGAGCTGTGGTATGTTGGATATGTATTGAGATTTGAATTAGTGGATCTGAATTCGGGATCGGATGGTTGTGAATAATGCTTTTGTTTAGTTTTTAAGTAAGCAATTAGTTAAGGATTAGCGTGTAGGGCCCACAGGAGCAAAAGGGTCAGCGTTTAGTGAGGACAGCAGAGCTGTTGGTGGCAAAACGGCGATGGGGGTTGGCGTGTCTCGGTTCGAGGCGGTTCGACCTGGTTGACTCAGTGAGTGAGGGAGTCGGATGAATGTCTAAAACATTGAATTTTCTATAGAAACTGATGATTTCACGTCTAATTATTATAGAAACAACAAAGTCTCAATCATAGAAGGAAAAAAGTGTGGCTTCTTAAAGATATAACAAGATAAAGAGTAATAAGTAAACATAACCTAACATTTAGCGGCTTTGGTATATCTATGATAACGTTTTAATTTTGACTAGTTTATCTTAGCGTTTTCATTTTGTGTGAATTGTATTTCTTGGTTAAATGTTGCATTAAAAATTAATCACGTGACATCCATTATTTTTTTCAATTTGTTGTTTAGATTACACTAAATAGATCACAACAGAAAAGTTTAATCCACGTCGTCGACCCTAATTAATTTGAGATTGAGAATTTGTTGTTGATTGTTGCGTGGATTAACTGTGGTGTTAAGTAGAGTCATACATATTATATTAACATCTTTTGTCAACACATCATCAATTTTAGAACAGATTTGATCAAAAATACAATTTACTCAAAATCAAAATTAATGTTATGGTAAATCTTTCAAAATTGAAACATTATGATACGATTGTTAAAATCTTCAAACGTTAACATAGATTTTGACTAAAAAAAAGGACGCATAGATTTGAATAAAAAGGCCTAAAAATCATGACTAGATTTATGAAAGAATATCGAGAACGATTTAAGCACGTTCCTGTATTTGTAGAACTCGGAAATAAATGTTGGACCTAAAGCTAAAGTTGATATTTAACTTAAGTTCATTTTGGATCTTTGTTGAATAATCTAACCACTATAGATCTTGGTAGGTTTGGTCCTGGGTTCAAGTAAAACGGGCATAAAAAAAATAATGTTGGGAGAGTTTTACACTTTAGTGGGTCGACCCGCCTCAATCTTGAAATAAGTAGTTGATTAAATTTGAATATCAAGGCCTTGCTTGATTAGGGGTGGAGTTATCTCCGGAGAGATAACTTACAAGGAGTTAAAAATTAATTATGTTTAGTTGCCCAATTTATCGGTAAGTTATCTCCCAACTTATCCTAGGATAAGAGATATCTCCCTACCTTCAATAATGATCCTTTTTAATATATATATATATATATATATATATATATATATATATATATTCACTCTTGTTTGAAGACTATTTATATTAATTCATATTTTTAGGCAGTGGCTAAACGAACTCCAGTTTTTACGAAACGGGCCCCAATTTTAAAATTTTACTTGATGCACCCCACTTTTTACTTAGTTTACCTCACTTTTATTTTTAAAATTTTAAAAATACCTTTACTCATCCCATTACACATACCCCACTTTTAAAGAAGGGTCGCTCATAGGTTTTGGACGAACCGAGACAACACCTCTAAAGAGGTGTTGGACATACAAAGTCAATACCTCTAAAGAGGTTTCAGTCGACTCCAATTGATAATGCAAAGATAACTCGATCTCAGTAGGTGACACTGGAATCTCGCTAAAACCTCTTTAGAGGTGTCGACCTTGTGTGCTCGACACTTCTTCAGAGGTTTCAACCCTGTAAGTTCGAAAACCGAAACCTGCGAACAGCCAGAATGAAAAAAAAAAAACTTCAAAACTCTAGAAAAATACATGAAAATGGTCAAAAAATAGTGGGTTTTTCTTAGAATCGCTTAATATTTTCGATTCCATCGAAGCTTTGTACCAAAAATACAAGATTCAAGTTTCAAATTGAAGCCCTAAATCCCAAAAATAAATCCGCAAGCAAAACGACCAAAAAAAATCTTGAAATCGACATTAAATGACATGATGAATGCACCCATAACGTCGAATTCATATGATTTTGCTTGGATTTCGTCGGATTTGAGTTATTGATGAGTGCGATTTGAGAGAGAGGTGAGTGAGGTGAGTAAAAACCTTTTATATAGAAAAAGTAGTTGAATAATTTTATAAAACTGAGGTCCTTTTAGCCACTATTTATTTTTATTGTTTAAAAATTTTTAACTTTTCTGTAAGTTTAAAGTTAAGTTAAAACCAAATATAAAAATATGTACTTCAACGAGAATTTGCGACTATACAATTGACAAAACACGAACCAAATGAGTAGCAAGTGGTCTAAACCCAAAAATAAAATAAAATAAAATAAAAAAAAGTAACCCCATGAACTAGCCAATGAAAATTTGTTGACAAAAAAAATCAATGTTTTGTAACCATGATCAGTGTCGGCTGAAATAAGCACTCAAAATTTGAGTGAGTTGAATGGGTCTCCACCAACTATTAAAAGCCAAACAGTCCTGTTCACATTACAATTATAATTCTATTATCATGGCGGTGACAGCGGCACAAAATCTTTGTTTTACGTTTTGCTGAGCAGGATAACCAGATAAGCTCTCTTTGGTAGCTTTTTTATTTGTTTGAAATAATTGACAAAAGTACCCTCGATTGACTTTAACTCCTAATTATATAAAGATAGGGGCAGTATGATCTTAAAGATATTTTAATGAGGGTAACGAGTGTCTTTCGGTTTCCTGGTCGTTACGCCAACTGTAACGATGGAATCCTTTGTCGTTCTCTTCGTGATAAAATATAAGTGGGCCCAGTTTACATTCAGTAGGAGAAATTTCAATCTTTCGAATCCTTACTCCTGCGCCCTCCACGTGTGGACATCTTTACCCCCTCTACACCCCAATCGGTTCCACCCTGCACACGCCCACGCGCACACTACCACCGCCATTTTTTTTTTAACTAAAAAAAAATATACGACTTTATTTTTTTTAGAAAACATTTTTATTCTTCTATATATAAAAATGAAGCATGGTTTCGAAATCAACCGTTAGTTAGAATTTCATGAATCAAAGCAGATGCACAAAATCACCAACAAGTTGAACTCGGGAGCGCGACCCTAGTCATCACCATCGCCTTCACATTTCAAGTTGAATATTGACACCTCAATTCGTAGGAGGTGGTCGGGCTACAGGATTAGTAGGGTGATCCACAGTCACCATAGAGTTATTAATGCCTCTAAAGGTTGTTGCAATGTATTGACATCCTATTGTCCCATTTTCATATCAGAGCATATAATTCATGATTTACCAAATTAATGAATCAATGTGGAAGGTGTTTTTTTTTAAAAAAAGAAAGAAATCATGTTTTCTTTTCTACATAAATTAAGTGTTCAAAAAGTTAATCAAGTTAGTCTACTAAAAGAAAAAAAAAATGATATAAAAAAATAAATTTATATATTTCTTTAATACGATGCACTCCACAAGTCCTTTAATTACCCTTCTCTTTTTTTTCTAGGTTTATAACAAGAAAATCATAGACTGAGCTAAAAAAATGTTAATAACCTACTAACAACAAACAATATTAAATATTTAATTAGATAAATAATCTTAGATTCACGTATTTCTAAAACAAAGATTATTTTTTGAAAATAGTATATGCTACTTACTGTTTGGCTAGCTCTGTGAAACTCTTACACCTTATTTGAACCTTCTAAATTATTAGACACCATCTCTATATTAGGTAATTGATATGCACTTGAAAAGGTAGAGCATTCACCAACATTATGTCGTCCCTACAAAATAAGAAATAACCTTTAATAAGCCTTGTAAAACTTTCTCTAACTTGGTTGTATTTATTTCAACAAAAATACCTGTATAGAGTTATTGTTCCAAGTAAATAGATTCACTTGAGGGTGAGGAGGAAAAGAAGCAACAACTGGTGGATTTGTGTTTTGACTGTTCTTGTTACATTTTCTCTTCGACCAATTTTCAACACAAGTCTTTTTTCGAGGTCCACCACGAATTCTACCCACTTTCTTTTTGAATCCTTTTGCTTTTTGGAGAATCGAGATGTGTTGAGTTGAACCATCAGCTTTCTCCTTTAGAAAGTCGTCATATATGAAAACCTGATTCTTATTCTTCTTTATCAACTTAATCCTTGTTTCTTCAAGATGCTTCATTACAAAATGGAAGTCCTTTTCCGTTTTAGCTGCAACTCCAGACAAATTAATATCACTTCGACATAGTTCTTTGTATCGCCTTAATATTGCCATTTTAGGATCTTCAACATCTCTTACATCAGAACACTTAATTATATTACCACCTGTGGCATCCTTTGTCGACCTCTTTAAAATATATCGGCTCGATATCAACTTGATGTCATATCGATCAAATACTTTGAGAACATGACAACATAGAATCCCGACAAATTCAAATTTCTTGCAACTACATGTTACTGTATTATTAGTCGAATCAAATATCATTGTATGTTTTTGAGCCATTTAATAAATGCTTACCTTGTATATTATTAACGAGTCACGTTCTTCATACCATTTGATAACAAGATTCATGGTTTTCTCAAATTCTTCTTGAAACCATTCAAAAACATTTGATGTGTATTCATCTCTAACTTGCTCCAACAAAATGGAATTCATTTTCATTCTTGAATATTTCTGAGTCATTTCAAAGTCAGCCTTAAGTTCTTTGTAACGGAGATCATCCAACATCCTTTCAAAATGATTGAAAAATCCCAATATAATGCAAGTATTTTTTTAATCTACTATTGAAACTCTCACTTAATTGGGTATTTTTCATGTCAACACAAAACACATGTCTTCCATATACCATTGCCCACTTTTCTTTTTCTTTGAAGGTTCTTTGCAACCACTCGTTGTCTTGAAGGCTAAATTTTTCCAAGATATATATGCTCCCACAAGTTTAAAAACTCATCTTCTTCGTAATCATAAATACAACGGCCGAAGTCTTTCGCAAATGATGGCTCTCTCTTAAATACATGACCAAGGTGTTTCAGAGCATTTTGGTATAGATGCCATAGGCACAATCTATGTCGTGTTTCTGGTATCACTGACGCGATTGCATAGGCCATTGCTTGATCTTGATATGTCGAAATTTTCTTAGACTTTTGTCTAGCCATTGACTCAATGAATGCTTCAAATAACCATTTGAAAGATTCTTTTGTTTCATCATACAAAAGTGCAACACCAAAAACGACAGTTTCTTTGTGATTATTTATTCCTACAAACGGTGCAAATGGTTGACAATCCTTATTTATCCTGTAAGTTGTGTCAAAACAAATCACATCTTCGAATTGATGATAATCAGCCAACATTTTTGCATCAGTCCAGAAAATATTTGTTATCTGATCATCCCTATCAAGTTGAATAGCATAAACAAAAGATGGATTTTCATTTTGTTTTTTTTGAAAATAATGCAATAAAGTACCAACCTCCCCTTGACTCATACTTCTCCTCCTTTTAGTAGACAAATAATTCTTCAACTCATTATGAAGAAATCCTACATTTGACTTTCCACCGGCTTGTAGACTCATAAATATTCATGTTTGCTTTGGTCTCATTCTTGAGCTTTCATTTAAGTCAACTTTAATGCTTTAAGCAAAATTGATTTTTCTTTGAGATCGAAAAAAACCGTACTTTGCTGTGATGACTCCTCTCCTAATCTAGGGCACCGTCCGGCCTAATCCCATAATTAAGCCTTAATTCGATCTATAGGACTTAACTACGTATTAGCCAGCTTTTTCAACCTATTTGCCAACTTGATCGCGTTCATGATAAATAATACACTAACGATACTAATTTCAATAACTTAGAGTTGTTTAAAATATTTAACAGTTAGTTTAGTTAGCAGAAGTCTTTAAATGATTTTAGCGGAAGTCTTAACATTTCAATGAAATAATTTAATAATCCTAAGTGTGGAAACCAGGAATGACGATCACAATATATATATGTGGCGAAACCTATAAAAGTGTGATAGCCAAAAGTTGGGGAAACTAATGCTCAACCCAATATATATACATCCTAACAATACGAAAGACATAAGTAAATAAAGTATACAAAATATAAAAACCTACAGTCAGTTAGTAGTATACTCCCCTAGCTCAGAAGTAGTCGCCAATCTTCTCCTTTCTGAGTTTACTGCTCGATGGATCTGCACACATCGTCATAAAAAGGACAGTGAGTACAAAAATATAACAATAATTCTCAAATGACTTATTTACTCACATTTCCAAAATAAATGAATGGTATTTAAAATCATAATGATTATCCAAAGAACACTCTAAATAAACATGCTAGAAAATACCAGGAAATTGAATGAAACTAACACAGGTTAAACAGTCTGATCTAGGTCCGGTCGGTGGTGAGAATTATCTCTTAGCCTTTTTCCACTATTTGTATGGAGCTCAACTCTACATATTATCATTTTCTAATAACCTCAAATGGCGGAGCTGTGCTTTACGCGTATAAATCATCTATCATAAATCTCGCCGAACATCCCGGTTCATTATGTCGTGTGTCGCGCGAGTATAGTGGAGAGTGCCGACATCCCCAAGGTCCTGTGACCCCATGAGCCACCCACTCTATAAATGTGCAATGAACCCTAGATTCTAAAACTACTTTAAAACCAATAAAAATACTCAGTAAAGGAATTCAAGAATACAATTGCTACAAAACACAAATATCAAATAATCACAAGGCAGACATATGCGTATGTAAAAAATCAATGAATTTTAAGGAAATGAGATATCATGATAGCAAGTCTCAATATGAGGAGATTCCACAACAATTCATGATATTCAAAATACAAGGCAAAATATAGTCAATTAGACTAATCAACAATAGTAGAATAGAAATGAAATGAAAATAAATAATTCAAGTGGAATCACTCACAATTCACGCAATTTCCTATTCAATCCGACCTCTCGACACCCGATTCGTGCTCTCGGAACACCCCCTACATCCCTGGAATGTCATTTTATATCATATTTATTATTATTATTTTTATTTTATATTTTTTAAATTATTTTATTTTATTTTTAAGGGGAGTTAGACCCTTGAACCTAGGGGTGGGCACGGGTCGGGTTTGGGTCAACCCGACCCGACAGCCGATGACCCGACTCATATCGGGTCACCCAAAAACTGACCCGCCACCCGACCCGCCAGGCAGCAGACCCGATATATACCCGACCCGTTTAGGGTCGGTCGTCGTCGGTGACCCGGTTTCCTTAAAAAAAACAACAACAGTCGTCGGATCGGGTCGGGTCATCGGGTGAAGTGAAAAAAAAAGTAGTCGTCGGGTCGGGTCATCGGGTCGGGTCGGGTCATAGACCACCTATTATATATATTCATGCATTGGTCGGGTCGGGTCGGGTCGGGTCATCGGGTCATAGACCCCTATTATATATATCTATGCATTGGTCGGGTCGGGTCGGGTGACCTTTGATCATACCCGAAACCCGACTCGATACCCGACGGGTCGGGTTATTTTGACCCGACTCTTTATTTGTATCCACTCTACCCGACCCGCCACCCGCCACCCGAGTCGGGTGACCCGACCCGAGTCGGGTCATCGGGTTTTGTGCCCACCCCTACTTGAACCGGGTCTGACCCTGTCTAGTCCAGGTACTGAACGCATGCATACGTGTGCATGCGTTCCCTCCCCCTCCCGAAATTGCAGCGTCTCTGCTTTTTTTTTTTTCTTTTGAACAACAAAACAACAACAATAATCACTCCAACAATTCATCCCATCACAAATCAACCACAACCTCTTCAACATATCAAAGCAGCAACTAGGCATTTCATTTGTCATTAAAAACATAATTTTTTAACAAGGATTAGACATGCATGTAAGGGAAAAATGGGGAAGAACACTTGAACTTCAAAAATCACAACTTTGATCCAAAAACGAAACTGGAAATTTAGACCCTTAGTGCTATCCTAAGTGAAATTCGACAAGGATTTCAAAATGCCATTAGAATTTGCAAACAACCTTGTTTTCAAGCTCAAAAATTGAGATTTCAGTTTCATATGGAAAACCTAAAAGTTGGCAAAATTCATGAAAATTGAAAATACAACTTGTACCACCAAATTAAAGCCTCCATTTTGATTCAAAATAGTAATAGAACACATTCAAACTGATTTTTTGTAAAAGCCCTTTGATCCCTTAGCTACAACTCAAAATTTGAATGCATGAATTTGTAAATTTCTTACCTAGGTGTGAAGTTTGATGATCTAACACATCTTGGTCTCTTTTTGTTGTTGAAACCCTCGTTGAATCCTAAATTTCCAACACTAATTTTAGTCTAGTAGCTCTAAATATTTGGTTGGGGAAGGCATGCAAATAGAAGCAAGTGATGAAAGGTGAGTTTTTATAGTGTTGGATTTAATCTATTGTGCACACCCTATCTTTATGTTAATCTTGTGATCGTAAGTCACTCCTACACATCACTTATTTCCAGCCAAGGTGACTCCAAATGTTGACACACTCTTGTGGGAGTGTGTGCTAACACACATCTCGAGGCAAATCTTATGCTTGTTGTAATTTGTTTTCAACTATAGTACATTAAATGTGATGTAAATTATTTAAGGCCATAGGCTATGTTATGAAATAAACTAATTAACACCTGTTTGACTAAACTTAGACTTACCACATATCTAGCTACCTGGTTTCCTAGCTCGCACGTAAACCGAGGTGCATCCCCGCTCGCGTGTCGACTCCTATCTCTGCAAGTACTAACTTAGTTAGTCTACACATATATATATCACTAGGCATACACCACAACAAATATATAATATACCTCGACTACGTGCTTCAGTCGGTGTGTACACCTCACGCGGGTCCCACATCACGGGTCGATGATCCTGATTAAAGAATTAATCAAGGGTTAGGAATTCGAGCCGTGACATTTGCTTGGTGTAACAAGCACATGGTTATAATTATCTTCAAAGCACGTAATGACATACTTTCCATTCTCTTGAAGAGATATTGTCATTCTAGCTATACAGTTAGTTATAACATCTTTTTTTGGATGTTTACTTGCATGCTTTGTTTTGTTTCACGTCTGAGCCCTTCTTTGAAACAAGTAAAATTTTTACTAGTAACAATCCCATCATTATTTTTGTTTACCCAATTCTTTCGAATTTCAAAACCTTTAATGCTCCCATAAGAATTGTAAAAATCATAAGCCTCATCTTCTGAACTAAAACTCATACCAATTTTAGGAACTTCATAACCGGCTTTAGGTGTCGCACAATCAATTTCTTCAGAATAAATTCTTTGAGGTGTTGTAGTTTTCTCTTCCATATTAACACAAAGATTTGTCAAACACCAAATCAATTAATAAGCCAAAATAATGTTGTAGACAATGGTTAGAAGTGAGTGATTCTATGCTGCGGAGTTAAAAAAAGTAGAGAATAGATAATATTAAGAAAATAATAAGTACCTTTTTGTAATGCTTACCTATACACTTTTCTTCGTCGACTTTTTGAAATATTGATACTATAGAGAGTAGAAGGGAACACCAATTTGAGTTGAATATATGTGTTAATTAAGAACAGGTAAAACAAAGGAGAGAAAGAGGAGCAAGGAGAAGACAACTGTAACGACCCAATTTATAATTGTCGTTAATTATGACGTCATTGCAGATGTGGATGCCAACGGGGACGGTTGTGGGTTCCACAGCGAGGCCAGAACACACCCGAACTAGGTATACAGTTCGTTTTGTATGCTTTTTGTGTAAGTTGTGATGGGAATGTTTAAATTAGTTAAACTTCATCAAAATATGTGTGTTAATGTAGTTTATTGACGAGTGAGAAATTTCCTCGGGGTGCGTGCGGACATGGGACGCGCGGCACGGGGTGCCGGGTAGTCGGGGGACTAGTGTGGCCTTACTCATAAATTATGAGAATTTATTGAATAGAGTAGATAATTATTATAAGCTAAATCAAATTGGAATCAATAAGTCCTATAGTTAAGGTGAATAAATCAACAATAGTTGGATGATTCTTGAGATGCACAATGAAGAGAATTGAGGTAGCAAGTGTCATGATAGGGTGTATGGAGTTGGGGTGACACAGGGTGATCAGGAGCCCTAGGATTATTCTCGAGATTTGTACACACACTTGATCAAATATCAAGTATATATATATACATGTTTGATCGATCAAACAAAGAAGAGTGTGGTTTTGAGAGAGATTGAAAGAGAGAGATCGGTGGGAAGAAGAGGAGGAAGAACAACAACTAAGGAGTGAGAAAGAGTGATTGGTGGCATCCAACAACAAGATCAAGAGGTATGGATACATCAATCTTAAGTTTTTATGAGATTTTTGGTGTGGGTTAGGAATTTGTGAATTCGAAATATTGAGGGATTAAACACTGTATTTGTTGAGATTTAGTGTTTATGAGAATGGTATGACATGGGTTGAGTAGTGGATTAAGTTTGAGAGAAATTGGAGGATTTTCTAAAATGGGTTTTGAAAACATGATTTTTGATGATTCTTGGATTTTGAGTTTAAGCTCGATAAATATGTGTTTTAATGGTGTATTTGAGGTCATTGAGGGGTTATGGATGTTTGAGAATCAAATGTATGGGTTTATGTGGTGATTGGAGTTCAGAAATTTGAACTTGGAAAATCTGGACAGAGCGCTATTAGCGTGCTAATGAATGGCACTAGCGCCTTAATTACCCTCTGGAAAATGATGATGAACAGTGACGAAGATCAATTAGCGCCCTGATTGATCTCATTAGCGCGCTAATAGTTCACTAGAATCTGAAAAATTTGAAAATAAGGAAATGAGCCTAACAGATATTTTAACCCAACTAATTGACTAATAACCCTCATAAATGAATTCCAGGAGTCTCGAAATAGTAATTGGAGTCGGGGGTTAGTCAGAAATCGGACCGAGAGTAATATCGGGGATTTGGAGGAATCGGACCGGAGGTTTGATTTGTGGAACGAGGAGTGCGGTTTGAGGTGTGTAGTATCCCAATTGAATTTCACTTTAGTATTTACAATTTGATTTAATTGAATTCAGTTCTGTTTATTCTTTACTCCATTCATTATTGCTTTATGGTGGCTGAGTACTCTCACCTAGTGTCTTTACGGTAGTGGAGTTTACTCCTACCTGGTGTCTTTACGGTGTTGAGATCACTCCCCACCTCGTGCTTATTCGTTACGGCTATAGAGTCCATTAAGTCATAGCACTTGTCTAGGCATACGCCGGTGAATAGGCTGCCCGGGTATGGTAGGCTTGTGTGGGTGCGTCGTGGATGTATGCCGACCACTAGAGGGTCCAGGGTCACCCGGTAGAGGTGTTTTCACGGGCAGTGCCTGGGGAAAAGCCCGAAATATGACTTAATCTGATTTCTACTATGTACGTACTTTGCTTGCTACTATACTTATGCATGCGATGATCCTTTCACAGTTGTCTGTATTCTTTTGTTCCGCATGTTTAATTATAGTATTTTAAATTCTAGCATTTTTACTTACGTAATTACTTGGTGAATTTCCTTGGGATTACTCACTCTGGACTCGTCATCTATCTTTTTGTGATGGCTTGAGTGCAGATCTTGGTACGAGCCGAGGGAAGGGCAAGCTTGAGGACTACATTGATTGACAGCTCTAACCCTACTCGTACGTTTGTTTATATTTACTTGTATTATGCTGGGTTTTGGGATTTGAGAGATAGGTTGTATATTTTTGATATTTTGAGGATCTCAGATGATATGTATATGATGTACATTTGGTATGGTTTCCACTTAGGTATTATGCTCATGAAATTCAAGTTAAATCTTTATGTTAATAAGTTAATCTTCCGCAGCGTAAATTGAGGTTAAAGGAGGTTAAAGGAACCTATGTTAATTTGAACCCGTAATTGTTAGCACATAACATCAGAGTTAACAGGAAATTAATTGATAATGGATAATTGGGCGTGGGACACAGCTGGCGGTTGAGTGGTCAGTTGTGTGCCCGCGTGGCCTCCCATGCGGACAATGTCAAAATTGGGGCCGCTACAACAACTATTGAAAACCAAAATATAATAGAAGATAAGTGTGGTGGGATTTGATTGAGTAAGATATAGTAAGAATCCTATGTATATAAGAAGAAGTAGTAACTTAAGTTGTTGTTTCCAGATTTTTATTTTTATTTTTTTCGCAAAGTTGTTTCCTGGTCTAAAAAAACGTTATGGTAGTGTGCGCGTGTATGTGTGTGGGGTGGGACCCATTGGGGTGTAGACTTGTAATGGCCCGAATTTAATTCACCGTTATTTATGATGTATTGCAGATGTGGCGGACAACTCAGACATTTGTGGGACCTGCAACTAGGCTAGAATGCATTTGGAGTTAGGTAAATAGTTATTTTGGATGTTAATTTGTCTAATTTACGATGTTTATGTTGGATAATGGTAAATGACATCGTGATGTGTGTATTTACATTGTCATTGACGTGTGAGGTTGTGTATTAAGTATTCGCTTCGATGTGCGCGTCGACGCGAGTACCGGATAGGCTAAAAAAGGAAATACTAAGCCGGGGGAAATAATACACACATAAATGAATAAAATGAATTAAATAATTATTTTGGAATGCCTATATGGGGTTTAGTATCGTGGTAGTACGCGTAGGTTGTGTGTTGTGACGTGAAACGAGTGTCGAAACGCTCATTTGGAGACTTTAAATGATGCAAACCAAATAGAGTCCACAAGTGTGTCATGTAAATGAGTCATTTGGGCTGGAAAAGGGGTCAATTATTGGCCAAATGAGAACCATTTGATAAGCATTGGGATGGCCAAGTGTGAGATCAAATACAAGGTATAAAAACCCATTTTGTCTCCTCTAACACACTTCTCTCACTCTCTCACTCAAATTCGAAAATTCATAGTGTTGGGGAAAGGTTTGATCCATTTTTAGTGAGGATTTGAATGTCTGGAGGAGTAAATTCATCAAAGTAAGGTGAGATCTTCACTCATTCCTTCTTCTTCTCTTTTTTGGTAGTAGTTTTGGGCATGTTTGTGTGATCCGAGATCAGGGTGTGTGGATCAATGATTTTGGTGTGGTTTTTGGTGTTGTTTGGTCATTAATGTTGTGGAGAATGTATTGGGGTTAATGGTTTTTCAAGTTTGAGAAGTTTTCATTAAATGGGGGTTTTCAAGTTTTTCTTTGATCTTGTGATTTGATGAATGTATGATGATTATAATTGTGCCACTGGCATTTTCGAAGTGTTGTTTAGTGATGACTCCAATTTTCCTATGCAATTGGGTATGCCTGGCTTAGCCCGTGCAAGCCCCGAGTCGAAACTCGGCAAACCTGACGTGCCTAATCAGCCTCCGTTCGTTTAAATTATACAATTTATGAAAGAGTTATTGCAAGTTAACGCAGCGGAAAGTAATCAAACTATAGTACGAGATATAACTCAATCAAAGGGAAATTCAGGAATCTATAAATGTGGAAAAACCTCGAGTATTCATGTACAATCCGATATGCATAGATACCAATCTCATCAAAACTCCAAGTTCCATAACTCAAAAACATGTATTTAAAGCGTCATACAAATAAGCAAATAGTAAACCTACTCTAATGATCTCCCAGGTCTAGCCGCTAAGTCCTCAAAGTAAATCACCTAGGCAGGGCCCTTTGCCCTTGCTGCTCTCCACCCTATCTGTACCCACCGTCACAAACTAGACGGTGAGTAATTGAAGAAATCGAAAGTAGTGCTAGAAGAATATAACAGTAATTTATGATTTAATAACAAAACATTCTAAATATCATGCGGTAATTGAATGGCAGGAATGTAAATAAATCAAAGTGCATGATAAACAAACTGATAGATAACAATCGAAGTTTGCGTGTTCTAAGAATCAAAAGAGGCCCATGAGTGGTCTAATTTCCCAACAATATGGCAAAGATCTCGCAAGATCTCCCCGGGCAATGTCGCCACAGTAGCGCAGCTTGAAATCGAGAGGCGTCGCAACACCTCTCGAATCCAGTACCTAGTACACATAACACTGGGGGTGGTTAGTTACCTCTGCAGGAGACACCCTCGTTGTCCTAGCTAGTGCGGGACCATATGATACCTTCGAGACACACACTCATGCCACGTGCACACAACCAAAATATAGAATGGAATACCAAGCATGAGATCAATTCAACAATAACAATAAATAGAGGATGTATAAATTACATGATATTTCCTTACTGGCCTACTAACATACACATATACATAGCACATGTGTACTTAACCTGACAAATGTCGCGACACGAAGGCCACTCCCACGACTCTAGTTCGTACCTTTTTTGATTTCCTTACTTCCTGTCAATGGTTTGAACCCCAATAGATAGGTTTTATGGTCCATTTATAATTCCAAATAAATCCCCAAAGTGTCTCCAAGTTTTCCAAGTCTAAAATCAATCTGTAATTCATTTTTTTTTGTTTAGGATGTCGCGGTGACGCCGGGGTTTTGGTTTTGGCGGCGCTACTCGAAGCACCCATTTTTGGGGTATTCTGGTCGGGACATCTTGGATGGCGCCATCGGGGACCTTGGCCCACGACGTCACTCAAAACACCTCGTTTTTTGTAAACAGAGGGGGGTGGAACGTGCTTCATAGTATGGGGAGCGCGATCTTGTTCTTCAGGAACGCTTGCCCAGAACGTGGACATGTGCTCCTCTGAGTGGGGAGCGCGCTCCCCTAATGAAAAAAACAGAATTCCCAGTTCGAGAATTCTGCTCTTCCACCCATGGGAGTGCTTCCCTATTATGGTCGACCCCATTCTCCCTCATGAGGGATTCAACAACATCCCAACAATGTAGAAACAACATTCAAATCCGCCATATGCATTCATCAAATGTAACTTAAATCCGAAAATTCATGAAAAACTCAAAACTCTTCCAAATCTCAAACACTCTTTATCAAACTCGTTTTGATTGATTTATAACTCACAAATCCTTCACAAACAACAGTAAAATCCAAGTTCAAAGTTGTTACTCGAAACCATTTCAACAAAAGTGATTAAAATTGACATCTACACGTAGGTATTGGCAAGGGAAATCGAGTTCTTACCTTGGATCGTTCGATTGGTCGCTCCGGCGGACCTCCGGTCACCTCCCAAGTGGTTGTCCAGCCTTGCCTTGTTCTCTAAGTTTGAGAAGAGAAGAAAAGGAGAGGAAAGATGGAGTGAAAAGTGTGAGAGAGAGAAAAAGGTGAGAGGGATGTGACTTTTATAGGCTTCATTTTCATCCACTTATACATGCTTATCTCGAGGTAAGTCCCAACCCTTTTCCTTTTAAATTATCCACCCACTCTAACTCTACTTGTGGACTCCAATAAGTGACACACATGCCTTTTAATTAACCAACTCCTTATCCCGTTCTTCACATTTTTGAACCCGCAATGCACCACAACTCGCGTGTCGTGTACTCGTGGTCTCACCAGCGTAATTAATCTTGTTAATTAGTCTAATTATCATTTAACTAAGCTTTATTGTCATTTTTTGTGTTTTAAAGTCCCGTTTAATCTAGGTGAAGCCTCACTTGGATTATCATATCGCCAAACGGCTCGAGACTCGTATTAAACTATAATACTAATACAAGGATCATAAAATCATAAAATTACCTTGGTTTCGACTTCCGAAGTTCGAAATACTCTATACATCACAATAGCCAGGTCACGGTCCTGACAAGTGGAACACAAGTCGAGTTAAATTTTGAGGGTTGTTACAATCTCCCCCACTTATTAGAATTTCGTCCTTGAAATTAAACTAATAAGTAAACTAAATTACAAACTTAACGGAATCAAATAGGTAGGGAAAGTGCTCGCGTATGTAGGACTCTAACTCCCAGGTTAGCTCCTCATCTCCGTGAAATTACCATTTCATGAGAACCGAAGAAATTTTCTTGTTCCTCATCGTCTTGACTTTTCGGTCAACAATTTGAATCAGTTGCTCCTCATATGTGGCATCTTCTCGCACGTTGATCTGGCTCAAGTCTACCATCGGTAGCTGTCCTCCGCTTGACTTGTCTAGTTAAATCATCGAAATATGGAATACTGGATGAACACCAGCGAGCCTGGCGGTAACTCTAACTGGTACGCAACCCTACCAACCCCCTTCATGATCTTGAAAGGACCAATAAACCTCGGAGCGAGCTTCCCTTTGATTCCAAACCGTTTGTGACCCTTCAATCGTGAGACTTTCAGGTATACATAGTCTTACAAGTCGTACTGAAGCTCATCGTGATACTGATCATAGTATTTCTTCTGCCGCTCTTGGGCACCCTTAAGTTTCTGACGTATCTGCCTTACCTTCTCCGTATGATCAACAACAGTCTCAAGACCAACTGTCACAACGTCCTCTAGCTCAGCTCAATAAGAAGGTGATCTACAAGGCCTACTATACAGTGCCTCGAACAATTCCATATCGATACTCGCCTGATAACTATTGTTGTATGCAAACTCGCACAAATGAAGGTACTTTTCCCATGAATCGCCGTACTTCAAAACACACATCCTGAGCATGTTTTCCAACACCTGGATCAACCTCTCGGACTATCCATCTGTTTGTGGATGGAACGCTGTACTCAACTCTAGTCTGATGCCGAACTGAGCCAGCATGTTATGCCACAACAGCGAAGTGAACCGCGCCCCTCGATCGACAATCGACAACGGAACTCCGTGCAATTTGACAATCTCGTGCTCGTAGAGGATGCTCAGTCTGTCAACTCTATGTGTAGTGGATACCGGTATGAAATGAGCAAATTTCGTCAATCGATCCACAATTACCCAGATATTGTCGTGACCACGAGGAGATCGAGGCAAGCCACTGACGAAATCCATAGCAATGTGCTCCCACTTCTATCGAGGAATGGGCAGGGGTTGCAACAATCCTCCAGGCCGTCAATGCTTAGCCTTCACGTGCTAGCATATCTCACATGCTCGAATAAACTACGACACATCGGACTTCATCCCTGGCCATATAAGAGACGTCGCATATCAACGTGCATCTTAGTTCGACCCGGATACATAGAAAAAGGGGAACGGTGAGCCTCCTGAAGTATCTTGGTGCGCAAGTCAGCCGCTAATGGAATCCACGGTCGCCCACGATACCTCTTGCAAGAATCTGCCGACCAACTCAAATTTGGATACTATGAACTGTCTGCCATCTCACTGTAACGTTGGTACGAATCATCGCCCTATTGTCCCTCGAGAACAGTCTACAGTGAAACGGTCTGCAACCTCATCTGACCACACATCTGTGTCCTGGTAGTCGTCGGCACGTCCACTGGACTCATCATCTAGGCTGCCTCAAGTAATTAATACTCGTGAGGCATACGACATACAACTACCTCTGCGTCAGATCCTTTGCGGCTCAAAGCATCAACAACAACATTAGCCTTCCCCGGATGATACCCGAGTGCGAAATCGTAGTCCTTTAGGAATTCAAGGCAACGCCTTTGTCTCAGATTGAGCTCCTTCTGAGAGAACAAGTACTTCAAGCTCTTGTGGTCTGTATACAACTCGAAGCGCACGCCATACAAGTGGTGCCTCCAAATCTTCACCGCAAATACGATCGCTGCTAACTCTAAGTCGTGGGTCGGGTAGTTCCTCTCATGAACTTTCAACTGTCGGGATGCATAATCGATAACTCGGCCCTCCTGCATTAGCACACCACCTAAACCAATCTTTGATGCATCGGTATACACAACTAGGTCTTTCTCGGTATCAGGTAATGCTAAGACAAGCGCGATTGTCAATTTCTCCTTCAGAGTGGAGAATGTCTGCTCATACTCTTCAGTCCAATCAAACTTCACGTTATTCTGCATTAGTTTCATCATCGGTGCAGCAATCTTGGAGAAGTCCTGCACGAATCTATGATAGTAACTTGCTAACCCCAGAAAACTACGGATCTGTGTTACGGTAGTTGGAGTAGGCCACTCAATCACGGATCTAATTTTCTTTAAATTAACGACAACACCATCAACTCTAACTATGTGCCCTAAAAATCTGACCTCTAGCGGCCAAAACTCGCACTTGCTAAACTTAGCGTAGAGTCGGTAGTCCCTCAGAGCCTGCAACACTGCTCATAGATGCCTCTCGTACTTCTCACGAGTCCTGGAATAGATGAGGATGTCGTCGATGAACACAATCACGAATTGGTTTAGGAAATCCCTTATCACTCGGTGCATCAGGTTCATGAACATTGTCGAAGTATTAGTCAAACCAAACAGCATGACTGTGAACTGGAAGTGATCATATCTTGTGCTGAATGTCGCGTTCTCTTGATCCTCAGCCCTGATCCTGAGTTGATGATAGCCTGACCTCAGATCTATCTTAGAAAAACCACTGCGCTCCGATCAACTGATCAAACAAATCATCAATGCGCGGTAATGGGTACTTATTCTTCACTGTAACCTTATTCAGCTGCCTGTAGTCGATACAAAGACTCAAACTACCGTCCTTCTTCTTCTTCACAAACAACACTGACGCTCCCCATGACGACATACTAGGACTAATGAAGCCCAACTCTAGCAACTTATCTAGTTGACTCCTCATCTCTTCAAGCTCTCAAGTTGTCATCCTATACGGTGGTATCGAAATCGGTTTAGTCCCTGGGACTAAGTCAACAATGAAATCGATCGTCCTCTGCAGTGGTAATCTTGGCAGATCCTTTGGGAATACGTTAGTGAACTCGCACACGATTGGTACATTTGCTATGTCAACCTCCTGTCTCATAACAGTACTCATGACGTTCGCAACAGTCATGACATCGCCATTCGCGGCCTCTCTATGTCTGGTGATGGGAAGTAATGGTGCGGTACCCTGAATACTGATCTCTGTAGCATCTGCCAACAAAATCATGATCGTCTTCTCGTAACAAGCGATCTGAGCACGGTACGCTCCCAACCAGTCCATGCCCAACAACGCATCGAACTCAAAAAACTCAAGTACCCTCAAGTCAGCAGGAAACTCGTAGCCCTCTATCACTACCATACACTCAACACTTAAAAAATTTGGGTATATCTTGTCCCCAGCCGCCGTGCTAAGGATAAAGGGTCTACTAAGTGTAATGGGTCTCAACCCTAA
This sequence comes from Stephania japonica, assembly GCA_039657345.1. Lineage (NCBI taxonomy): Eukaryota > Viridiplantae > Streptophyta > Magnoliopsida > Ranunculales > Menispermaceae > Stephania > Stephania japonica. The sequence goes on from CM077559.1 coordinate 45,392,586, forward strand.
CATGTCTACCATACGTCCTGAAATAAATGAAACAGTGGAACCAGAATCGAACACGGTATGCATGAATGTACTACAAAAAGAAATCATACCCTCGACTAGGTTTCGGGACGCCCCCTGATCTGGCTCAACTGTGGCCTGCACCCACTCCCTCTGGTGCTGATGGTACTGTGTCTGCGTCCTGCCAGGCTGAGTACAATGAGCCTGGACGTGGCCAAATCTGCCGTATCTGTGACATGTACGCGTCCTGTGTACCCTTAGTCTGACACTGTCCTCGACTCTATGTAGATCTCTAGGTCTGAGTCTGTTCTGACCTCTGTGTCTACCTTTGTCTACCTCCTCTACCAGAATCTTTGCTCGCGATAGACTATCCCTGTGGCTGTTGTACAGGTCTCGTAGGCTGTGGAGGGTGACTGGCAAAACTAAACACTGGTGGAGTCGTCTGTGCCGGTCGAGTTGGTGGTAGAATAGATCCTACACTCGAAGCTCTGGAATCTCGGTAACAAAGTCTGTTTTCCTTCCCTTCTTATCCTGATGATCCTCTGATCTGGTCTCTAGTCTGGCCAGTCTTGCCTCATCTGGGTGAGAAATCAAGTAACTCTCTTTAGTCAGATTCCACTCGTATGCTCTCTGTAGAGTTTCTGGCTTGGTAGTGACCACTGAACCTCCAATAGCAAGTAGTAAACCCTCCGTGAAATAGTAGATACGATCAGTCTTTGAATCTGTTGACCCTTTGGCATAAGGGAACAGTTGGATAAACATGCCCTTTTAGTCCATCACTACTCTCTTGTAGACTGTCGCAGAGAAGTAAACTCATTCCTCTTTGCCTGTAACACTGTCGACGAAAAGTACTTCTGGTTAAACTGGGTCTGGAAATCGATCCAGTCTCGCAAAATGCCTCGGGTAGTGATAATGGTCGTCCACCAATCATCTGCCTCCCCCCTGTAGCATGGATGAGGAAATCGTCGCTCTCATATGATCTTTAGTTGCGATGATGGTATGAATCTTCTCATGATTCTTCAGGAAAAGCTCTGCCGCTGCTACGTCTGTACCATTTAAAACTTGACTGGGTCATGCCGCTTGAACTCTTCCCACTGCCTCACCTCAGCAGTAGCCTTAGGACTCCTCTCCGGAGTAGTGACCAGAGTAGTCTCTGTAGCAGCTACAGGTGTCACTAGTGCCTCCTTAGTTTGGATAGGATGTGCAACAACCTCTGTCTGTGTTATCTGTGCAACTATCGTCCCTGGCATCACTGTAACCGAAATCGGTGCTGTGGAAACTGTAGACACTGGAGTCTCCGTCCCATGAGTAGTCAAAATGGGTGGAAAAGGTGTAGTCGGGGTCGATGGTGTTGTGGTAGCCGATGTGGGTGTCCTCAATGGCTACACTAACTCCTCAAATCTCTGGTCCTGCGTCGCGGCTCTCTGAGTCAACGTGCGTATCTTCTCAAGGCATCGTGACAAAATCATGCCGATATCATCGCTCGAACCTATCTGATCCACCATCGTCGTCTAGACATGAAAAAGAACTTCTTGGATCAGTTATAGCTACCGCGTACCATATAATACTAACGATAATCATACTATGTACAAATGTCACATCCGACTTATACCAATTCCTCCTTACATACCAAACTAAAGTTCTAATTAGGATCGTAGGGTTTTCCACTATAAGTTCAACCATTTCTAATTTTTGATGTCTTAATGGTTTATGTTTTAAATCAAGAGTCAGGTCTTTATATGTAACGACCCAAATTAATTTAATTGAGTGTTAGTGTTAATCACGATGATTAGCGGTTAATTCAGACGTTACGTGGACATCTGGGTGACTCAGATGTGAGAACCCAGGTTATATTTATGATATTTGTGCTAGGTGTGATGCCTAGTATTGCGATATTGAGTGTATTAATTATGTTTATATATATAAACATCGCATGTGTGAACGTTGATATCGAGCAAGGTCATGAGTCGGGTATATGTTCCGAAATGCGTGTCGAGGACTGGGTATCTACTATCGGGTAACTGAGGTACGGGACATGGGTTGTCGGGTAGCTGAGAGCTAGTGTAACCTCACATATGATTTTTATAAATTTATTTGGTAGTCAAACCTAAGGTGTGTGAGCCAAATCAAAGTATTAATTGAATTCCTAAGGTTGTGGCTAGGAAAATTAGGAAACATAGGATGATCCTCGAGATGCACAATAGGGTGAATCAAGGACTGTAGTGTCATGATAAAGTGTCAAGAATATGAGTGACACAGGGTGATCAGTGATCATTAGATCGTCCTCGAGATGCATGCACACATCAGATTAGACCAACCACCTATAAATAGACACTTGATTGATGGAGGCATGTAAAATCCAACAATTGCAACCATTTTTCTTGAGAATTCTGAGAAGAAACTTGTGGGGAAGGGTGAATTCAAGCTTTGGAGAGTGTAATTGTGGGCATTCAACAACAGATTCAAAGTAATCTATCCCTCCTAAATTTGAAATTTTGATAAAAATGTGGTTTTGTGTGTATTTTGAAGTAACTCGGATTTGCATAAGGATTTCATCACTGTTTTTGTTGGATTTGATGTTCTTGAGGTTAAATTTGACGAATTACATCATTTTGAATCAAATTTGTAGAAAATTGAGGTGAATTTGGTGATTTCGATTTCAAAAACATGCACACTTTGATACTCAGTTTTGAGTGAAAACCTTGTTTAATTGGTGTTTTGGAGAAGAATTTGATGCTGTTGGAGTGTGTGTTGTTTGTATGATGAATTGAGATGTTAGAAACCAATTAAGCTCATAATCCATTTCTAGAAATTCTGGCCAGAGTGCACCTAACGCGCTAGGTGATGAACACTAGCGCACTAGGCTTGTTGGGGAAGACGATCGTACATGAACAGTGCACGAAGATCAATTAGCGCACTAATTCCCCTGACTAGCGCGCTAGGTACTAGAACCCCAAATTTATAAAAATGAAATTGAGCCTAATTAATAACCAACCCACTTAATTAACTAATAAGTACCGAAATAGGTCTTAGGACTTTAGGGACTGGGGAACCATAACTCGGGCATCGGGGAGCTAGGTGGGGCATGTGGCGGCCCTAATTCTTCCGGGGTTGCCCCGTGACCCACGCCCTCCGCCCGCAAGCCCAGCAGCGCCTGTCACTTCACCGGATACGTCATCACTGCTGCCACGTCCACAACTCTATAAAGTGACGCTCTGTGTAACTAATCCTACTATATTAAGTTGTTTGACACATCTAGCAGGTTAGTTAGTAAATACAATTTCATTACTAGCGGAAGCATTTAATTAGTATTTTATGACAATTTATTTAACCTAAGTAGTGGGAATCCCGGATATAAACACCATGTATATAACTGAGACGAAATAAACAGTAATCCATATACATGTGATAAAGTTCTAAAGTCCCCAAAACCCAGCAAAATAGTATATACATACATGATATCAAAACACGAACTATCAGCAGTAACGGCCTTAGAGATAGTCGCCTAGTACCTCCATTCCCTTGCTCTTGCTCGTACCAGGATCTGTGCTCAGTTTCCCAACACATACAACAACTAGCCCAGTGAGTAAATTCCCAAGAGAAGTCTACACGTTAATCATGAAAAACCACAATACTCTGCGAGACATGTGAATATGACCCTGACGACAGGAATCATATTCTTATGGCTGGCAGTAAACAATATTCACAACTAATATGACGATCACACACAGTGAAAATAAAACAAACTAAAAAATAAAACAACATTCGAGTAAACCGATTCAATTACGATATCAATTAAAACTAGATGGAAGTGTGACGGAGTCTAACAAAACTAGATTATACTTCGTAGATTCGGATGACCCCTACTGAGCACATCAAGTCTAAACCACATCCAAACTACTAACGGTGACTGGAACAAATCACAACCCACAGGACACATGCACCCCATTACGTGGGTAGTTATTCACCGGTTGAGCCTAGCACATGCGCTACAATCTAGCCCGCTCAATTCCGTAATACAACCATCTCGATTAACCTCTGACCATGTGAACAAATTAAACACCGACCAATACATGATCATAATGCATAAACATGACAACCAAATAAGCAACAAAGCGTTAAATAAACAATTTGATAAACAATCATTTACATAGACACACCACGAATGAAATTAAGTGTAACATTCTCAAGGGTTTTACGCACCTGTAACTACGCACTCCGACTTCCCAGACCCATCAATCCGACCCGCTTAGCTCTCCTATGCCCGAGCTATGGTTCCCTAGTCCCTGAAGTCCATTTATAGTGTTTTATATTATTAATAAAACACATTATCTAATTTTATGATATTATATCATATTTTTCAAATTTGAGTTGTGGTACCTCTCTCGGACTATGTCGGGAAAATACCCGAAAAGTCCCGAAACTACTTTTCTACCTTTTCCTTAATTTTCTATATTTTTCTAGAATTTTCTCCAATTTTTCTAATATTTTTCAACTATTTTTCCTATTTTCCGAAAAAAATATAATATATATAATATATATAATTTAATTTAATAAAAAAATATTTTTTATTTGGGTGGGGCCACTGACCGGTCCGGTCCAGGGTGGTCGACTGGACCGGGCCGGGGAGACACGCACACACGCGCGTGCGTCCCTCTTCCCCGAGACGAAATCGTCTCGGTTTACACTGAGACGAAATCGCCTCGTCTTTTACACCCAGAGACAATTTTCGTCTCTATTTTTTTGTTTTTTTGTTCTCTCCTTCTTTGTTGATTCCTCTACTCTCCTCTCTACTCCTCTTCTCTCTCAACCTCTCACCCATTAGAGACCTCCAAGACATCAAAATTCCACCAAAACAACATCAAATTCTCGGATCAAAATACATGTAAATAAACCCAAAATTTACCAAATCACCTCAATTTTCCACAAATTCGATCCAAATCAATTTAATTCATCAAAACCAACTTCAATAACACCGAATTCATCAAAATCAGTGATAAAATCCTCCAAAAATTCAAACTAACCTCAACCCACAAAACCCACATTTTTATTCAAAAATTCACATTTAAATGGTAGAGATTACCTTGGATTAACATTTTGATGCCTAAATCACCTCTTCAAAGCTCGAATTCACCTCTCCAACCCTGTATCTCTAACTGATATCTCTAATTTATTTGAGAAAATGCATCATTTTGCATGTTGAACACCCATCGACAAGTATTTATATGTTGAGTTCAATCTAATGTGTGCACGCATCTCGAGGAGGATCTAAGGGTCACTGATCACCCTGTGTCACTCAAGTCTAGATACCTTATCAAACACAATCTGTCTTGTTTTTGGTTTGTTGTCAATCTCGAGGATAATCAATGTGTGCTGATTTTCCAGTTCAAACTATAGGATTTCAATTATTCATTAATACATTAATTCAACTTTAGGTTAGGCCACTTCATAAATCATATAAAAATCATAGGTTAGTCACATTAACACTCAGCTACCCAACAACCCATGCCCCGTACCCCGACTATCCCGTACTCGGTACTCGGTCCCCAACACGCACTTTGGGACATAAACTCGACTCGTAGCCTTGCCCGATATCAACTTACACACATGTGATGTTTATATAAATATTAAATTTCCACATCACAATAATAGACATACAACATACACAAATAACACAATATAACCTGGGTACTCTTATCCGAGTCCACCCAACTGTCCCCGTAACGCCCGAATCACCCGTTAATCCTCATGATTAACACTAATCCTGATTAAATTAATTTGGGTCATTATAGGGCGAATTGACGGGTCTGGGAAGTTGGAGTACGTGTTTACATGCGTAACCCTTAAGAATGTTACATTTAAATTCATGCGTGGTGTGTCCATGTAAACGAGTGTTTATCAAATTGTTTATTTACCGCTTTGTTTACTTATTTGGTAGCCATGTTTATGCACTGTGATCATGTTTTGGTCGGTGTTTGATTTGTTCATATGGTCGGAGGTTAATCGAGATGGTCATGGTACATAATTGAGCATGCTAGATTGTAGTGCGTGTACTGGGTGCAGCTGGTGAATAGCTACCCGAGTAGCGGGGTGCACGTGTCCCGTAGGTTGTGGTGTGTTTCCGGTCACCGTTAGTAGTTCGGGTGTGGTCTAGGCTTGATGTGCTCAGCCGGGGCATCCAAATCTACAAAGTATGATCTAATTTTGTTAGACTCTGTCACACCTCTATCTAGTTTTAATTGATATCGTGGTTGAACCAGATTTCTTGAATGATGTTTTATTTCCACTATGTGTGATCGATAGGTTTACTGTGAATGTTGTTTGCTGCCAGCCATGGGAATATGATTCCTGTTGCTAGGGTCATATTCAACATGTCTCATGGGTTACTGTGGTTTTCATGGTTATCATGTAGACTTATCTTGGGAATTTACTTACTGGGCTCGTTGCTGTATGTATTGGGCAATTGAGCGCAGATCCTGGCACGGGCAAGAGCAAGGGAAAATAGGTACTAGGCGACTATTTCTGAGGCCGTTGCTGCTGACAGCTCGTGTTTGGGCTGTCTAGTATGTATATTTTGTTCTGATGGGTTTTGGGAACTTTATAACTTTATCACATGTATATGGATTACTGTTTACTTCGTCTCGGTTATATACATGGTGTTTATTTTCGGGTTTTCCACTACTTAGGTTTAATAAATTCTCATAAAATAAGCATTAACGACTTCTGCTATAATTAACTAACTTACTAGATGTTTAAGAGAATTAAACAAATTTAATATAGTAGGACTAACTAGACGGAGCGTCACTTCACATAGCTGTTGATGTGGCAGTAGTGATGACGTGCCCAATGACGTGACAGACGTTGCTGGGCTTGCAAGCGGAGGGCGTGGGTCATGGGACGACCTCGAAAAATTGGGGCCGTCACATTATAATCTTAGGCTCTGATACCAACTGTTACGACCACAATTTTCTCGTGCAATTAGGTTCGCTAGACCTAGACTCGTGCAAGCCCCCGAGTCGAAACTCGGCAAACTTGACGAGCCTAGTCAGCCTTTGTTCGTTTAAATTATACAATTTATGAAAGAGATATTGCAAGTTAACGCAGTGGAAAGTAATCAAACTATAGTACGAGATATAACTCAATCAAAGGGAAATTCAAGAATCTATAAATGTGAAAAAACCCCGAGTATTCATGTACAATCCGATATGCATAGATACATGATACCAATCTCATCAAAATTTCAAGTTCCATAACTCAAAAACATGTATATAAAATGACATACAAATAAGCAAATAGTAAACCTACTCTAATGATCTTCTAGGTCCAGCCGTTAAGTCCTCAAAGTAAATCACCTAGGTAGGGCCCCTTGCCCTTGCTGCTCTCCTCCTTATCTGCACCCACCGTCACAAACAGACGATGAGTAACTGAAGAAATCGAAAGTAGTGCCAAAAGAATATAACAATAATTTATGATTTAATAACAAAACAGTCAAAATATCATGCAGTAATTGAATGGCAGGAATGTTAATAAATCAAAGTGCATGATAAACAGATCGATAAATAACAATCTAAGTTTGCATGTTCTAAGAATAAAAAGGCATATGAGTGGTCTCATTTCAGAGCAATACGACAAAGATCTCGCAAGATCTCTCCGGACAATGTTGTAATACTAGCGCAGCTTGAAATCGAGAGGCATCGCAACACCTCTCAAATCCAGTACCCAGTACACACAACACTAGGGGTGGTCAGTTACCCCTGCAATAGGCACCCTCGTTATCCCAGCTAGTGCAGGACCACATGATACCTTCGAGACATACACTCATGCCAAGAACACACAACCAAAGATATAGAATGGAATACCAAGCATGAGATTAATTCAACAATAAAAATAAATATAGGATATATAAATCACATGATATTCCTTACTGGCCTACTAACATATACATATACATAGCACATGTGTACTTACTTGACAAATGTCGCGACACGAAAACCACTTCCACGACTCTAGTTCATACCCTTGATTTCCCTACTTCTTATCAATGGTTTGAACCCCAATAGCTAGGTTTTATGGTCCATTTATAATTCCAAATAAATCCCTAAAGTTTCTCCAAGTTTTCCAAGTCTAAAATCAATCTGTAATTCATTTTTTTTGGTTTACGATGTTGCGGCGACGCCGGGGTTTTGGCTATGGTGGCGCTACTCGAAACACCCATTTTTGGGGTATTCTAGTTGGGACGTCTTGGATGGCGTCGTTAGGACCTTGGCCCACCACGTCGCTCAAAATGCCACATTTTTTGTAAATAAAGGGGTGTGGAGCACGCTTCATAGTATGGGGAGCGCGCTCCTGTTCTTCAGGAACGCTTGCCCAGAATGTGGAGCGCGCTCTTTGAGTGGGGAGCGCGCTCCCCTGATGAAAAAAACAGAATTCCCACTTCGGGAATCCTGCTCTTCCACTTATGGGAGTGCTTCCCAATTATGGTAGACCCCATTTTCCCTCATGGGGGATTCAACAACATCCCAACAATGCAGAAACAACATTAAAATCCATCATATGCATTCGTCAAATGTAACTTAAATCCAAAAATTCATGAAAAACTCAAAACTCTTCCAATCTCAAACACTCTTTATCAAACTCATTTTGATTGATTTATAGCTCACAAATCCTTCACAAACAGTAGTAAAATCCGAGTTCAAAGGTGTTACTCGAAACCATTTCAAAAAAAATGATTTAAATTGACATCTACACGTAGGTATTGGTAAGGGGAATCGAGTTCTTACCTCGGATCGTTTGATTGGTAGCTCCGGCGAACCTTCGGTCACCTCCCAAGTGGCTGTCCAGCCTTGCCTTGTTCTCCTAGTTTGAGAAGAGAAGAAAAGGAGAGGAAAGATGGAGAGAAAAGTGTGAGAGAGAAAAAGGTGAGAGGGATGTGTCTTTCATAGTGTTCATTTTCATCTACTTGTACATGCTTATCTCGAGGTAAATCCCAGCCCTTTTCCTTTTAAATTATCCACCCACTCTAACTCTACTTGTGAACTTTAATAGATGACACATGCCGTTTAATTAACCAACTCATCCCGTTCTTAACATTTTTGAACCAGGAATGCAGCATAACTAGCGTGTCGTGTGCTCGTGGTCTCACCAGCATAATTAACCTGGTTAATTAGCCTAATTATCATTTAATTAAGCTTTTATTGTCATTTTTTGTATTTAAAAGTCCCGTTTAATCTAGGCGAAGCCTCACTCGGATTATCAAATCGCTAAACATCTCGAAACTTGTATTAAACTATAATACTAATACAAACATCATAGAATCATAAAATCACCTTGGTGTCGACTTCTGAAGTTTGAAATACTCGACGCATCACAATAACCGGGTCATGGTCCTGACAAGTGGAACACAAGTCGGGTTATATTTTGAGGGTTGGTATATTTTTATCCCCCATGAGGTGAGGATGGGTCGACAACTTTGGTGGAGGCTTGGGGATCAAATTCAACAATTCAATAGAAAACTGAACTGCTTGCATTCGACTACCCAGCGTGTTGGCTAGAGGCCCTAGCGATCTGGGTAATCTGGACAGTTGGTGTTGATGAGGATGAACACTAGTGCGCTGGGCAATCCTCTAGCGCACTGAGTGTGTATCCGATGGGTATATTTAGGTTGTTTTGGGGATTTTGAACCTAATGGCAATACTAATCAACCTAAAATACATACAATTGACTAAAAATCAATTATAAATGGAAATAGGTCATTTCGGGCTATATTATTGATATCGGGGATTCGGTGGAGCCGAATTGGGGTTTATTTTACGAGACAAAGAGTGTGGTTTGAGGTGTGTAGTATCGCAACTAAAATTACTTGAATATTTTCTTCTTTTGGCATTTGAATTCAATTTCTGTTATTTCATTATTCTACTCCTGGTTGTGATTAAATGGACAGACGTTGAGCGGGGTTCCCTCCGTGACATTCCAATGTGTATGCCCACTAGACCATAACACGTGTGTCAGGGAAACTCGGTGAATAGTTCGACCTAGGAATCGCGTCGGGACACGTGTGGGTGCGTTTTAGGTAATACGTCGACCACCTAGTGGATCCAGATACTGGCCCTGCTTGAGTAAGACTCGTCGACAGTATTCTATGGAAGAGTCTGAATTATGGTGCTAGTCTAGCCCTAGACTCTAGGAACAAACTTTGAGCTTTCACTATTATCTATTCATGCAATGAACACAGTTGTCTGTATTTATTTCCTCATGTTTATTTAATAGCTTTATTTAAATTCCAATATTTACTTTCAATATTGCTCACTTAATTTCCTTGGGAATACTCACTCTAGAATCGCATCTGCCTTTTGTAATAGGTTGAGTGAAGATCCTAGTATGAGTCGGGGTAAGGGCAAGCTGCCAGAGTACAATTGATTCAAAGATACATAGCCTGACTTGTACATTTGTATTATATATATTGTTTTCATTTTGGGATATGTGAATTGTGAGATACCTTTGGTACACTATATTTTGATATTTTGAGACCTTTGAGGTATATTTCTTGATATGTGATGATTACATGGGTTTTTCATACTAGGTTTATGGTTTATATCACATAATTCGATGTTTATTATCTGAGTTAATCTGTTAGTAAGACTTTCGCTGTGATAATTTGAGGTTTAAATGATAACTTAGCATATAATTAGTGTTAAGTACAATTTAAGCAGTAAATTGTTGATTAATAAGGTTTAAAAGTAGTAAATGGAGGATGTAATCCAATGTGGTGCACAACTATCACTAGTAAGACAGATTGTGGATCCGCATTGGCCCTCGTAGCGGTCTGTTTGGAAAATGGGTCGTTACAAGACCGATTGGGGTGTAGAGGGGGTAAAGCTGGAATGAATTTTTATGGCTTGCAGTTCCTTTTTTTTCATTCTGCAATGTTGACACGTGGAGGGCGCAAGAGTAAGGATTGGAAAGATTGGAATTTCTCCTATTAAATGTAAACTGGGCCCAATATATTAAGTATATGTGAGTTTGGTTTTAAAAAACAAGAATTGAGTGGAGAAATAAAGACAAAGCACCAATACTAAAATAACTGGTCGACATCTCCAGCTTCGCTCGCAGGCAAAATCGAGTGTTAATACTTAGATAAAATAATTTTTTTTTTGAAATCAGATAAAATGAATTTGATAAGAAAAATAAATATAAAAAATTACGTATTATGTGATCTTCGAGAGGCTCAAGCCATTGTCGACTCCCCCAACCCAAAAAATAACCATAGTTCCAGCTCTCAAATCTGCCGCTTAGGAGTTCCAACGACATTCCGCTCACACAGGCGAGCACAACTATTGTCGGTAGCCCCCTTCTTTGTTCTTCCCCCTATTTTCTTATTCTTTTACTTTTTCTCCCATTGTGGGATTTAACGCTGCCGCATCTCAATTTGGATTTGTGAATGGCGCTGGAGATCCCCTCTTTTTCTATCCCCTGTCCCTCTACTCCATCTCCCTTCTTTTTACTCATACTTTTTTTTCCTATGATATGGTCTAGATGATAAAGGTGATGAGATAAGGTCTAGGTCATACACATTTAATGAAGGAAATTGACTAGTGGCAGCGAGCCGCCAGTAGCAGGGAACGACCACTTGCAGCGACATTCAATGATCATGATATTAATTGAGGTGATATCAACCAATCTATTGTCATTCACTCATTTGAATCGAGGTTGTAGTTTCTTTTTTTGTTGCTTAGTTAGATTTGATTTCCGTCTACCACCTGCATGCATATTAAGTTCAAGTCCATTATGGATCTTGGTAGAATAATCCAAGTTACTTAGGGCAAAACTGGGCCGATGGGCTAGAAAAAAACCTGGCACCCCTACACCTAGAGTTTTTTTAGGGCACCTCGATTCTGAGTGTACCCAAAATTCAAATTTCAATTTGTGAGGGCACCCCGCACTTTTACCGAAATCTCCCTTTATTCCAACCAAAGCACCCAACTCCAAAACCTTGTTCGAGACATCTATTTTAGGTTCGACGACATATGACCGAGACTTATCTTCTAATCTCGGTGTTGTCTAACCGAACTTCTTTGGTGAAATTTAGTTGACAGCTACCGACCAAAGATTCAGTGGGTTCCGACCGACTCTCCAATCAAAGGTTCGACATGCTTTGACCAACTCTCCAACTAGAGGTCGGTGGGCTTTGACCGACTCTCCAATAAGAGATTCAGACCTGCGAGGTCGAGCCATTCGATGATGCCCTACAAATCACAAGAAGAGAGTGTGTTGAGGGCTGATGGTGGGGTGCACAAAACGTGTGGAAAAGGGTGGTAGGGTACACTAAACGCAGTGTGGGCCATAAGGGTCATTTTATATTAGAATTGACTTTTTTTTTAAGTTTAACTTTTTTACTATGGTGCCCTAAGTAAACGGTGGGGTGTTTATAGTCGGGCTCTAAATTAAATATATATATATAACTAAAAAAACACAAATTTTATCAAAAAAAGATAATTAAAAACACGAATATCAGCCATCGAGAAATTTCTATTTTGCCCTTGATCTAATTTTTTTTGAAACAAAAAATTAATGCCCCTGATCTAATTAGTTATGGATTTTGTGTCTTATTCATCGTTCTTTCCATTCTTGATTCCTATCAACATTACAAGTTTAGTTGTTGTTGGACATGTTGCTCGATCATGTTTGACAATTTTAATCGCTTTATTCAATTTAACAGATCCATGAATTTTTTAAATGATGAATTTCCATGGATTTCATGGAATTTGATTGATTTGGAAAGACTTGATCTAAAATCCATTCAAATCTTATGGGTAGGGGTGAGATTTGGTTGTGTATTTTTTGAATACAAATCCACTACAATTTATTAAAATCCATCAAAATCCTAATAGTGTTTAAAAATTGAATACACATAGACTTATAGAAATCCATTAAAATCTATCAAAATCATAATTGAATACCCCTTACTTTTCAAAAGTCCATTAAAATCTTTTGAAATCCAAATTAAACACACCTCGATTATGAAATCCTCTGAACTCTTTGAAAATCCTTCAATTAAATACAACCCCCTGTAGTCTCACAATGAGTCTATATATGTTTGAGTTGCGTAATTGGTAGTAACAAATTAGTAGTGTTTTAATTGAAATATACATGTGTAATTATTGTAGGACATGTTAGTCGTGTGTTGATCAGTTGCACATATTAACAATCCCAACTCCAAAAAAAAAAAAATCCAAGTTGGTTATACATGTTTGTGCATGGTACGGACGAATGGATTAGAATGTTGGAGGTGTTTATTAGTGAGTATTGATTTTGATGCTCACATTCACATGAAATTGAACTTATTTCTTATTTAAAACATTGTACATGCCAAAAACATTACATATTTAGTAAAAAAATGTTATATATTAAATCAAAATATAAGTGAAGTAATAGAAGCCAAAGAGAGAGATGTGTTCTTCCTCTCCGTTTGTCGCTTTGCCGGCGAGTGCTAGAGAACCACCAACACGAGTAGATCGCAAAGAATATGGTACGAAGAGTGAGGATTCTGGTATGGACATGGGTCGTATAGAGATAGTCTATTGGCGGAGAAGAGGTACAAGTTTGTAGAAAAGATGGTTCTGGAAGTGGGGGACATTAGGACTGATAGAGATGAAAATGGGCCTTTTCATGGTGATATTGGATAAGTTGAACCATTTTATGAATCAACAGATGGAGAAGGCAGTAATCATTAAACTCATTGGTAGAACAATGGGGTATCAGATGCTTCATAACAAGATCAAAAACTCATGGGATCTAAGGGGTGAGTTCACTATTATGGATCTAACTAATGGTTATTATTTGGTTCATTTTACTTGTGAGTACGATGTAGAGAAAGCTTTGAATGAGGGTCCGTGGTATATTTTAGGGCATGTTTTGTCAGTACAATGTTATTATTCCTTTTTCAGGGCAAATGATGCTCCGTTGGTGTGAGCAGCAGTGTGGATCAAAATTTCTGATTTGCCTGCTAAGTATTATCATGAGCCAATCCTCAAGGGTATTGGTAATATGGTGGGAAGAACAATAAAACTAGACCTCAATACTGAGATAAGTCAAAGAGGTCAGTTTGCACACATTGCAGTGGACTTGGATCTGTCTCAACCCCTAGGGTCGAAGTGTAGATTGGCAGATGTGTGGCTTACTGTTGAATATGAAGGCATTTCTCAGATGTATTATTCATGTGGTCGGGTCGGCCATAATGCTATTGCTTGCCCTCTCAAGAAGGAGGTGATGCGGGAATCGAAAAAGGCACAAGGAGGGCAAGAGGGAGCTAGTTCATCTTCTGGCAAGGCTACTAATTCGACTCCAAATGCAGCAGTCGGAGACGATAAATTTATACTTTGGATGATAGCACAACGTCACCCTTGCTGGAGACCGATGAAGGAAAGCTCGCAAACTCGCAAGGAAACAATCACGTGAGGATTTAGGGATTCTCACCCCACAATTAAGGGTAACCGTTTTGGACGTTTTGATTCTAATGGTGGAAAGTCATCAATAAGGGCTCATTATAAGGAAATCAATCCCTCGTGGAGATGTTTTTAATAGCCAGCGTGAGAAGACAATTTCTCACCCCACAATTACGGGTAACCGTTTTGGAAGTTTAAATTCTAATGATGGAAAGTCATCAATAGGGGCTCATTATAAGGAAATCAATCATTCAAATCGTGGAGTCATTTTTAATAGCCAGTGTGACAAGACAGTTTCTTAGTATGCGATGAAAAGAAAGATAGAAAAGAAAGTCTAAAGCCCCTATTAGATCATTAGTGGACATTTATAACATGGATAATACCATCAATCGACCCCCCAAGGCAAGATCCAAGACACGAAGTATGACATCCCACCAGGCCTGTCCCATTTCCCCTGCTCCCCCAGATAAAGATGTCAATCTCGAGGCAGGAAAGAAGAGATATAGAGTGAGAGAATTGTCTTGGCAGGACGTTAAGCCAACATCAAATGAGAGTCATTCAAATTAGTAGCATGGTTATTGAGAATTCAGCACCTCTGGAAATCCAAGGCAATGAGTTAGTCCCCGTTAGAGGAGGTGCTCATTTTCACTAATTTTGTTAATGATGCAAGGTCATCAAAGGGTTCTCGATTCTTCAAACATACAGTTAAATATGTCTTTTATATCCTAGAACCGTCAAGGAGCAAAGAGCCCTAAGTTTCGAGTGAGCGTCAAAGAACTTATAAGAGCTAACAAACCCTATGTTCTTGCTATCCTTGAACCTCGAATTAGCGGAGACATTGCTGATGGGGTTATCAAAAGAATTGGTTACTTAAAATTTTTAAAGTTGATGCTAATGGTTTCTCTGGTGGGATATGGCTTCTATGGTATACTTCTAATATACAACTCTCTATTAAAGGCTTTGGTAGTCAATGGATCCACACATCTTGGCAAAAAGGGGACCTGAAGGGCTATTGCGTTTTTGTCTATGACTCACTGAACTATAGAGTCCGGAAGCTGTTATGGGAAGAAGTATCTGCATTGCACATTCCTAACTCTCTACCATGGGTGCTTCTTGGGGATTTTACTGTATACCTTACGTCTAATGAGAAAACAGGGGGGCTCAGGTCAATTCTTTAAATGCAAAGAACTATTTGAGTTCATGAATCTTAATGCCTTACATAACCTGTGTTTCAAAGGCTCAAAGTTTACGTAGGTTCGAGGAAGGTTAAGGGATCGACTAGATAGAGGACTATGGAATGGAGAGTGGCTGATATGTTTTCCTGAAAGTGTTATCTTTCATCTACCTAGACTCAAATCAGATCACCACCCCTTGCTCTTGTGCCTTCAAACAGATGCTCCCCCTAAAGCTGATAGGTCGTTCCGCTTCCATTCATGTCGGACAACTCATGAGGGCTTTAAGGAGTTTGTCAAAAATAACTGGGTAAACAACGCATAGTTTCATGTGGTGTCAAAACTGTTTGAGGATAAGCTCAAGTGGTGGAATACCCACGTTTTTGGAAATATTTTTTTGAGAAAGAAGAAGTTACAGTGGAGGTTGGAGAAACTTTATCGAAGCCTAGATAGAGCCTTCTCAACTAACCTGCACAATCAGAGAATTGAACTACAAAAACAACTTCAAGATGTTCTTTTCCAGGAAGAGATACTCTGGTACCAAAAATCTAGAGCCAAATGGCTTAAGTTTGGAAATAAGAACACCATATACTTTCACCAGAGTACAATTACTAAGAGGAAAGGGAATCGTATTCTGGCATTAAAGAACGAAGATGGGGAATCGGTGAATGATTAGGAGACTCTCAAGGCAATGGAAATTCAATTCTACAACAAACTATACCTTGATGATGGTATGCGACCTTCTTCACTTAGTTGGAACCACAAATTACCGACCATGCTACCTGCAGACTAGAACAATTTGATGAAGGCGGTTGATAAGCAGGAAGTTCGGAATGCACATTTTGATATGGGGGCTTATAAAGCTCTTGGCCCTGATGGTTGGAGTCCTATATTCTTCCAGTCACAATGGGAGGTGGTGGGTGATACAATTACTACTACAGTGAAAGACTTATTCTCCAATGGAGTTCTCTCAACTGGTTTAAACAATACCCTAATTGTTCTCATCCCAAAAACTATTTCCCCCGAGTCTTTTTCAGATCTTCGACCGATCAGTTTATGCAATGTTATATATAAACTTATTACTAAGCTAATTGCAAACAGGTTGAAGCCCTTAATAAACAATATGGTAAGTAAGAATCAATCGAGCTTTATCCCTGCAAGAAATCTGTCTGATAATACTATCATCGTACAGGAGATCATTCATTCAATGAGTAGGAAATATGGTCGTAAAGGTTGGCTAGCCATCAAATTTGATTTGGAGAAAGCATATGATAGACTACGTTGGAGTTTCATTGAAGAAACTCTTGTTGCTGTTGGTTTTCCTAACGTGTTGATCGACAGAATTATGCATTATATATCTACACCAAAGATGCAAGTGTTATGGAATGGAGACATAACAGTGGCTTTCTCACCATCCAGAGGAATTCGCCTAGGAGACTCCATCTCACCTTACATCTTTGTTCTCTGTATGGAGATGTTGGCTCATGGTATCCAAAAAACGGTTGATGATAAAGAATGGTGTGGAGTTCGTCTAGGTAGAACTGGTCCCATGATCTCTCACTTGTTCTTTGCGGATGATATGTTCATTTTTGCGGAAGCTAACATGTCATAGGTACAAATAATTCAAAAGATTATGGCAGAATTTTGCAGTTGCTCAAGCCTAAAGATCAATGCTCAGAAAACAAAGCTCTTCTTCTCTAAGAATGTGGCCGCACATGTGAAGAGGCAAATCAGCACTAAGATGGGCTTCCAGATGACAGAGAACTTGGGAAAATATTTGGGGATCTCCTATCCTCCATCAAAGGTCGAAGAAGGACACCTATAAGGAAATTGTTGATAAATTGAGGGCACGACTCTCAGGGGGGGAAGCGAAACAACTCTCGTTAGCAGGCAGGGTGACGCTAGCCAAGGCATGTCTTCAATCTATACCTGTGTTTCAGATGCAGACCGCAAAACTCCCTTTAAAAGTATGCGATGAAGTTGATAAAATTGTGCGCAGTTTTATTTGGGGATCTGACGTGTAAAGGAAAGTCCACCTAGTTCGATGGGAGGTCTTGTGTTATAATAAGTTCTTGGGGGATTAGGGTTTTGAAAGGCGAGGGACAACAATTAAACCTTTATATGGAAGCTCTGCTGGGACTTTTATACTAAGAAAGAGTGCTTATGGGCCCAAGTCATGAGAAAGAAGTATTGCA
Source organism: Stephania japonica (assembly GCA_039657345.1). Taxonomy (NCBI): domain Eukaryota; kingdom Viridiplantae; phylum Streptophyta; class Magnoliopsida; order Ranunculales; family Menispermaceae; genus Stephania; species Stephania japonica. Next base: position 45,410,391 of record CM077559.1, read on the forward strand.
AGTTGACAAATAAGGAACCTTCATTGTTAGCGGGCCGCCTTGCCTCGTTGGTATGAAAGATTATATGCCAATCTTGGCTTCTCTTCAAGGAAGGCCTTACTAAGATTATTGGAGATGGACGTGGAACTTTATTCTAGAAGGAGAAGTGAGTGGAAAACGTGGACTCTTTCCTACCCTATGCTACTACTTCACTTTCTAACAGGGACGCAGAGCAGAAGGTGGCTCATTATACTACAACATTAGGAAGTTGGGGCATCTCAAAACTTGCACAGATTCTACCTAGTGAGATGTGCAACAAAATCTTGCAACTCCTCACCTAATAGTAGCAAGGGAATAGACATGATCTCTTGGATTTACAACAAGTCTGGGAAGTTTTAAGTTAAGAAGGCTTATGAGCGAATCGCCAATGAAAATATCCAATCTGATGATACAGGCTGGAGGTCAGTATGGGATTGGGAGGGTCCGCAGAGAATTAAGACTTTTCTATGGCTGGCTAGACATGATCGCCTCCTTACTAACATGTTGTGTTGTAAACGCCAAATTAATACCTCCGATGTTTATAGGAGATGTAATGCAGAATCAGAGTTGGTTCTTCATGCCTTTAAGGACTGGTTTATAGCAAGGACGGTCTGGGATAATCTTTTGATGGGAATACAGAGTCCTAACTTCTTTGGTGATAACCAAAAAGAATGGTTGGACTCTAATATGAAATAAGGTGCCTCTTCTTGGAAGACCCTGTTTGGTGTCACGTATTGGGTTCTTCAGTTCACAAGAAATGAGTTTGTTTTCAAGGGTATTCAGGCGTCACTTATGGAGGTGATTTCTCAAGCTCGAGATAGAACAGATGAGATAATTAGATGTGGCACTCGAACACGCACTGCTAGTCTTGAAGGGCAAGCTAAGAGGGAGACACGATGGAGGAAATCGGATGAGGGATGGGCAAAACTGAATTGTGATGGGGCAATAACGAACGACCGCGCATGCTCATCTGCTGCAAGGTTGTTACGAGATGACAGAGGAGAGTTCATCTCTAGTTTCCAAGTCAAGTTGGGCAGTTGTCCACCTTTGTTAGCAAAAATTTGAGCGTTATGGTATGGAGTCCATATGACAAAGGAGAAAAGACTCACTAAGATGGTGATTGAGACAAACTCATTAGAAGTTGTTTTGCTCATGAATTCTCGTCATACTCTGGTTTTCATGGACTATCAGATCGAGGAGATTTAACGGACTCTTCATCAGATGGAGGGTAGCTACATTAGATACATCCCCAGATGTACTAATGCTTGTGTAGACTTCCTAGCGAAGAATGTGCTCGAATTGCAGTATGAAGCTCATAGATTAAACATAGAGCTTTGTTGTATTTCCCTCTTGTTAGCACAAGATAAGTGCGATAGCACAGTGTAATTCTCGGCCCATTTTTTTGGGCCGTGTTCTTACAAAAAAAAGTGAAGTAATTTATTTTTGGATAATAAAAATAATATGTAGCTTTTTGGTATTTGTGCACACATTTAAGAGTCATTAATGTAGCTATCAATATGACCATTAGATCAAAATTCAATGGTCAAAAAGAAAAATCATTGTAATAGAACTAAGAAACACCTCAATTAACCTAATTTTTTTAGAAATGTAAGTAAATATAACTATAGTGCCCTTTGTTTCATTTGATATAGTAATTGCATTAGTGGAAAGCTTTTACTCCTTAGTGGACCGACCGGCTCGAGCCCGGAGTTATCGGTTACGTCCCAATACTATGTTGGTCTAGACAAAAAAAAGATGAGTCAAACAGAACTGAAAAATAATGTTGACTAGGCAAGGAAAATTAAACTGAAATAGGAAAAAATCTCTGAAATGATTTACAATATGTGAATCACAGCGAGTACATATACATACTAATATTTTGTTCTGAATTTGACTCAAGAAGACTTAGTAAAAAATTGAATGTATATATTATAACCAAGAAATATTTAACGTAATTTATATTAATAACATGAAATAGCAGATATTTATGTAGAAAACTTAATTATCACAAAAACAAAAGAGTTGCATGATTGATCTCCTTTGACTAAAACAAAAAAAAAACCCGAATTTTTTTTAATTCACTTTTGTGATTTTTGTTCTTGAACCACCGCCGATCCTCTCAACGATTGGCGGTGGTTCCAATCAAACCCCTTTTGCTTTTTATTCATTCAATAAACAACAGATCTAATCAGATTTGTAGAGATTGGTCCATCCTTGTTGCGGTGCATCTTTATTAACGGTGTTGCGTAGATTTGTGCGGCGCGCTGGATTGATTTATCTTTAATTTTTACTTTATAGTTAGTTTTCTTCCCTAGTTGGAAGTCTTTGATTTGTCTTCTCCTTGTTGGAAAGTTTTTAGGTCTTCTCCTTGTTGGGAAGTTTTAGATCTTCTCCTTGTTGGGAAGTTTTGTTATTTGTTTTGTGGTTCTAATAGTTTTGTGTATTGTTATGAGTTTCAACGTTGTAGAAAGCAGTCCTCGACAACTCATGTCCAGTACCCCAGCTACCCGATACCCAGTACCCGGTCCCCGACACGCACTTCGGAACATATCCCCGACTCGTAGCCTTGCCCGATATCAACTTACACACATGTGATGTTTATATAAATAATAAATTCCCACATCACAATAATAGACATACAACATACACAAATAACACCATATAACCTGGGTACTCATATTCGAGTCAACCCAGTTGTCCAAGTAATGCCCAAATTACCCGTTAATCCTCGTGATTAACATTAATCCTGATTAATTTAATTTGGGCCGTTATAATTCTTCCCAACTAGAAGAATTTCGTCCTTGAAATTGAACAATCCTGAGTAACATCCCCTGGTTCATCGAACCGTACACTTCCCTCGTCATTTCCACCACTGACTTACTCTTCTACGGTTCCTTGGACACTACTGCACCCACTTACAGGGTCGAACAATACCTTCTCGCTCCCACTCACAGGGTCGAGTCTTCACACCGAGCTACAGGTGCATGTCACACACGTGAACGCTGGTCACAACTTTTCCCTGACATTACCGCCACCTGTACTCAACCAAAACCTATGTCCAAGAAACCCTAATCCAGTCACCAATCTCGGCCAACTGCCATTTACTTACCCATTGTGTATCTCCACACGATAACTATGACTTAACCACTAAACCATGGCCAATCCTGCCATATAAGTTGACAACCACATTGTGGCCCCACTGACCACAAACACCCAAAAATCAACCATGCATCAAATAGGTCATGCATGCTTAACAAAAAACATAACATATAATTATGAAAATAAATAACCTACCATGAACCCTACGCTGGGATGTCTCCCTGCCTGGCTCAATCGCTGCATGCACTGGCTCTCGAGTCTGCACCGGTCTCCTAGGTACTGGAGTCTCTAACTCCTGCGTACAATCACGTCTGATGTAGCCCTCCTGTCCACATTGCCAATACATGAACACCTGTCTCGGTTGTCCATTCCCCGACCCCTGGCTCTGACCTTGTGATTTTTGGTCTCTGCCTCGTTGGTCTGGAGTGTAGCGCTGTTGTGGTTCTGTTGTCGCTGGTATTGCATATACTTTGCCATCTCGATCACTGCCTCGGCGATCCCGACCCTGCTGACTATCCTCGTCGCTATAGCACTCGCGCTGCCTCTTCTAGCCGTGGTTTGACCTAGAACTCTGTCCAGTCTATCTATCTGTACCTACAGACGCCTGTCTACTATCCTTCTGAAGTAGACATGTCTCCCGTGTGAGAGCACGATCAAACATGTCTTGTAGAGTCTGCGCACCGCTGGAGACTATGACACTAGCTATCTCGTCTTCCAGTTCTCTGACGAAATAATATACCTGGAGTCGCTCTGTCCCCGCAACATCCATGGAGTACTACGGTAGGTACATATACCTATCCATATACTGCATAACCGACCTCTTGCCCTGTCGGAGTGATATGAACTCCTCCCTCAACCTCAACTGTACCTCGATGGGAATATACTGATCGTCAAAGATGCGTCGAAACTTCTCCCACGTAGCTGGCTCTGGATGTGTATCGGTGTATATTGTCCACCACACCGCCGCGTCTCCTTTCAACATATGTCCCGAGATATGTGCCTGAATGCTCTCTGGGATTTTCATCAACTTGTGCAGCCGCTGATGTGCAATAAGCCACTTCCCTGCCTCCTCTGGATCCCCGCCTCTAGAATAATACCATGGCTCGAACTTGATAAACTCCCTCATCAGTCTAACCTCTGATGTCAATGTCGCCTCGAATATGTCAGTCAATGCCACTATTGGTGCAACCTCTACTGCTGGAGTCTATTGTGCTACTGCTGGCATCAGTACCATCTGAATGATAGGTGTTGTTGTCGTCTCTGTCGTATTCTGTGGTCGATCAGCTGCAAATAATGCAATGACTGTTGTCTGCGCCCTCATCATATCCAGGAGTAACTCAAACTGTTTGTCGTGTCCTGCAAATCGTGCGGCTACTGTAGGATCCATACCTCCATCTCCAGTATGATCACTTGTTTGACCTTCATCTAAACCCGATGGAATCTACTGTTCGTCCATCGAAATCTGCATCGAAAGTCGTGCGTCGGATCACTACGTTATTCATATATATAGTACACAAGCAGAATTATACACATATATAAATCTTTACCTCTACCCGACTTGTATTTGCTTCCCAACTAGAATTCTAAGTTAGGATCTTCGGGTTTCCACAACTAGTGTTTGTTTGTTTAAGATTTATTGTCTTCTTCTAAACTTATTTATTTCAAAGCCCTATCTACCTTTCTCTGATACCAAGATGTGACGATATCAGAGCTAACCATAATTCACACTTCATCCCCTAGGCTCCTCAAACCTAGGCTCCATCCCTTAGGCTCCTCGAACCTAAGCTCTGATACTAAACTGTGACGGCCCCAATCTCCCGAGGTCGTCCCTTGATCCACGCCCTCGCTCCCAAGACCAGTAGCGCCTGTCATGTCACTGGACACGTCATCACTGCTGCCATGCCCGCAGCTCTGTGAAGTGATGTTTCGTGTAACTAATCCTACTATATTAAGTTGTTTAATTTATCTAAACATCTAGTAGGTTTAGCGGAAGCATTTAATTCGTATTTTATGAGAATTTATTTAACCTAAGTAGTGGAAAACCCGGAAATAAACGCCATGTATATAACTGAGACGAAGTAAACAGTAATCCATATACATGTGATAAAGTTCTAGAGTCCCTATAACCCAGCAAAAACAAAATATACATACTAGATATCATAACATGAGTTGGCAGCAGCAACGGCCTTAGAGATAGTCGCCTAGTACCTTCTTCCCCTTGCTCTTACTCGTATCATGATCTACGCTCAGTTGCCCAACACATACAGCAACGAGCCCAGTGAGTAAATTTCCAAAAGAAGTCTACATGATAATCATGAAAACATCGATAACCTGCGAGACATGTGAATATGATCCTGACAATAGGAATCATATTCCTATGGCTGGCAGTAAACAACCATCACATCATTCACACATCAACTGAAAATGTAAATCATCCAAAATCCAACAAATAATTAACTAAATGAGCTTGACGTAAAATCCACAGATAAATGCATCATCACTCGTTTAATCACGATAAAACCATGACCCGCCAGTCATACGATAGCAAACCGGAGTTCTTAGCACAACCCAGTGCTTAGTAATAGGCTTACAATGACTACACCTCAACTCAGTAACCGGGCGTACTCCTTTCCAAGCTTTTTAGTTCTAAGAGTACCCTTAACCCCTCGAGACAGTTGTTGATACATTCTACTCTTATCTACACAGTCGCCATCATAGACTAGCCCATGCTCAAGCGTGTAGTCATAACCAAGATGAAAAAAACCATGCGTGACCACCAGCAGTCACCGCATACGATAAGATAATCGATAAAATATATGCCATGAATTTAAAGTGTAACTTTCTTAATGGTTTTACGCACCTGCAATATGCTCTCCGACTTCCAGACCAGCCAATCCAACCCGCCTAGCTCCCCGATGTCCAAGCTAAGGTTCCACTAGTCCCTGGAGTCATGAGACCTATTTCCAGTGTGTATTAGTTAATTAAATGGGTGGGTTATCAATTAGGTTTGATTTCACATTTTATTTACAGTTCAGGGTGGTATTAGCACTCTAGTCAGATCAATTATTGCGCTAATTGATCTTCGGCACTGTTCATCGTCTTCCTCAACGTGATTAGCGCGCTAGTGTCATCATCTAGCGCGCTAATTGCACGCTGCCCAAAAAATTCCAGAAATAAATTCTGGGTTTTCTAGTGTTCCAACACCTCAATTCATCTTAGAACCCATACACACACTCCAATAGCATCATATTACTATAAAAAACACCAATTAAACAAGATTTTATCACAAAACCGAAAATCACAGTGTGTATGTTTAAAATCCATAATCACCCAATTCACCTAAATTTTCCTCAATTGTGCTTCAAAACTATGTATTTCATCGAATTTAACCTCAAGAACACCAAATCCAGTAAAAAACAATGATGATTCTGTCCAAAAATCCGAGATCACCACAACACCCATTTTAATGAAATTTAAATCAAAAAGAAAGTTTGATTACCTTAGATCGATGCTGTGAGGCTCGAATTCCCTCTCCAAAACTCGGATTCTCCACTCCAACCCTAAATCTCTCACCGATCTCTCTAATTTCTCAAGAAATCTCCTCTGCATGCCTCCACCGATCCATTGATATTTATATGTTTGTTCTAATCTAATGTGTGCACGCATCCCAGGAAGATCTAACGGTCACTGATCACCCTGTGTCACCTCACATTCGGGACACCTTATCATAACACCCATTGCCTTAAATCACCCTGTTGTGCATCTCGAGGATAATCCTATGCACGCTGATTTTTCCTATCAAACTATAGGATTTCAATTAATCCCTTAATTCATTATTCAACCTTAGGTTAGGCCACCTTAATAAATCATATAAAATCATGTGTGAGTCACACTAGCACTTAGCTCCCCGACAACTCATGTCCCGTACCCCGGCTACCCGATACCCGGTACTCGGTCCCCGACACGCACTTCGTAATATAACCCCGACTCGTAGCCTTGTTCGATATCAACTTACACACATGTGATGTTTATATAAATAATAAATTCCTACATCACAATAATAGACATACAACATACATAAATAACACCATATAACCTGGGTACTCATATCCGAGTCAACCCAGCTGTCCAAGTAACGCCCGAATTACCCTTTAATCCTCGTGATTAACACTCATCCTGATTAATTTAATTTGGGTCGTTACATTTATCTTTAATTGTGATGTCAAACTCTTGTAATAGGAGTATCCATCGAATGAGCCTAGGTTTGGCATTATTTTTACTCATCAGGTACTTCAAGGCTGCATGATCAGAGTAAATAATAACCTTGGTACCCAGAAGATAAGGCCGAAACTTCTCAAGTGCGAAGATAATGGCAAGGAGCTCCTTTTCAGTAGTGGTGTAGTTCATCTGAGCCACGTCTAGAGTATGAGAAGCATAGTAAATAACATGTGAAGCTCTCCTGACTCTCTGTCCTAAGACTACACCCACTTCATAATTACTAGCATCACACATGATTTCAAATGGAAGCTCCTAATTAGGGGCTTGAATCACTGGTGTGCTAGTAAGTGAGGCTTTTAGTGCATTAAATGCACTCCTACATGCCTTGTCAAACTCAAATGGTATGTCCTTTTGGGGTAGATGACATAGGGGTTGTGCAATCTTGGAAAAGTCCTTGATGAAACAACAGTAAAAATCGACGTGTCCAAGGAAAGGTCTAATTGCTCGCACATTCGTAAGGTAGGGAAGTTTCTTTACAACATCGATTTTAGCTTGGTCTACCTCTACACTGCTGTCTGAGACAATGTGTCCCAAAATAAGACCTTGATCCACCATAAAATGACACTTTTCATAGTTCAGAACCAAGTCCTCCTCGATGCACCTGCTGAGTACTTTTGTCAGATTGATGAGACAACTATTGAATGAATCACCGTAAACAATAAAGTCATCCATAAAGACTTCTATGAAATGCTCAGCAAAATCTGAAAAGATACTCACCATGCACCTTTGAAAGGTGGCAGGTGCATTGCATAACCCAAAGGGCATGCGTCAATAGGCAAAAGTGCCAAACGGACAAGTGAAGGTCATTTTTCCCTGGTCTTCAGGTGCTACCAGTATTTGGTGAAAACAGGAGTAACCGTCAAAACAATAATAATGAGAACGACCGGCTAATCTCTCCAACATCTGATCAATGAATGGAAGAGGGAAATGATCCTTCCTTGTAGAAGCATTTATCTTCCTATAGTCAATGCAAACCCGCCATCCATTTTGAATGCGTGTTGGAACTAACTCACCATGTGAATTGGTGACTACTGTGACTCTTGTTTTCTTTGGAACCACCTGGACAGGGCTTACCCATTTACTATCAGAGATAAGGTATATCATGCCAACATCAAGGAGCTTCAGTATCTCTTTCTTTACGACATCCATCATAGGAGGATTGAGCCTCATCTGGGCTTCTCTCGTAGATTTTGACCCCTCTTCCATATATATATGATGCATGGAAGTGGATGGGCTCAAACCTTTGATATCCCTTATGGTTCACCCAATAGCCTGTTTAAAGTCCCGGAGTACTCGTAGGAGTCTTTCTTCTTCTAAATGTGTAAGTTTGGCTGAGATGATCACAGGGAGTATGTCATTCTCACCCAAAAACATGTACTTTAGGTGCTCAGGAGCTTTAACCAAGGAAGGAGAAAGTTTGGAGTCAGTAGTGGGCAACTCCAAATAACAGACATTTGGGGGCAGTGGTTGGAATGAATCCAACTCTAAAACAACATCCTCGACATCAGTATCGAGGGTTAGAACACCCTGGTGGATATAAGTGGTGTGGAGATGGTTCTTTAACACTATTTTCACCACATCATCATTACTCGTGAGCAAAGTCTGCTCAATGAGTGGATCCATACAGTCCATGATACATACCACAGAAGACACATCACTGGGGTATCGTATCGCATCATAGATGTTAAACTTGATGACTTCACCGTCGAACTCCATGGTAAGAGATCCATCATCAACATCTATCTTTGTTTTCACCGTCTTCAAGAATGGGCGTCCAAGTAGCACTGACGAAGTATTAGGAAATGGTTCCTCCTTTATATCTACCACGTAGAAATCAGCTAGAAACACAAATTCATTCACTTGAACTAGTTTATCCAAAAGAACGCTAACGAGTCTAAGAACTGAATGGTCTGCCAACTGAATGACAATACCGGTCTCCTCTAATGGGCCTGCATTTAATGTCTCATAAATAGACAATGGCATGACATTAATGGAAGCGCCAAGGTCGCACATAGCCCTCTGAATGCTTACATCACTTATAATACAAGGCACTGAGAACATCCCAGGATCCTTGCATTTAGGAGGCAATTTCTTTTATAGGGTAGCCGTGACGGTTTCACCCATTTGGACTTTTTCGTTGCCTTTTAGTTTCCCTTTGTTAGTGCATAGTTCCTTAAGAAACTTTGCATACCTAGGGACTTGCTTCAGAGCATCGAGGAGTGGAATATTGATTTCCATTCGCCGAAAGGTCTCGAGAATTTCTTTCTCTTCCTCCTTTTTCTTATCTAGGATAAGTCGTTGTGGAAAAGGAGGTTTGACCTTAAATGTGGGTGGGGCTTCTTTTTGAGCAGTTACCATCTATTTAGGGATAGACGGGGTCACTTCTAACTCATGCTCCTCCTCATTTGCCTGGTCTTTGGCATCAGATGACCCATTGTTCCTTTTGGGTCCCTCCAACTTTTTACCATTTCTGAGTGTAACTGCGTTAGCACTAGCGTTAGGATTTGGGTAAGGTTGTGAAGGTAACCTACCATTATCCTTAAGACGTCCCAATTGCTATGATATTTGGTCTATTCAAACTTGAAGGTTCTAGGACCGTTGAATTTGTGGCACTGATGGATTTTCAGTGGTAGCCTTGAATTGGGCAACGTCTCTTGTAAATTGCCACTGTTCAACCATAAGAGTTTTCATCATATCCTCAAGTGAAGAGGATTGGTTGGAGGGTGTAGGCAACGGTTGACCTCTTGGGATAAAGGTCTGGTAGTTCTGATTTTGAGGCCCGTAACTGAAGTTTGGGTTGTTCATTGCCGTTGCGTGATTATATGTATTCCCAAATGGGACTCTAGATTGTCCCTAGAACTGATTACCCATGACATTGGCATGTTGATTGTCCTCAAAGAGAGTAGGACATTCATCAGTTGCATGATTTGTGGCTGTACAAATGCCACAAGCCTTGACTTGCACTTTGCAAGAGGATAGCAGACGCTCCATCATGGAGGTCAGTTGGTCAATTTTCCAGTCAGTAGAACTTGAGACACTTCCTGTAGTTAGACTTCGGTAAGCAGTGTCATCAAGATCTCCATAAAGGCGTGACTGCTGAGCGATGTCCTCATACAGTTGCTTCATTTAGGCTGGAGTTTTATTTCAAATGTGACCCCCATACGCATTATCAATCATGCATCGTTCTATGGGCGACATGCCAACATAGAAGAAACGAGCTATGGCCTTCTCAAACTGGCCATGCTGCAAGAAACTAGCAATTAATCGCTTATAGCAATCCTAGTATTCACCAAATGATTCACCCGACTTCATTTTGATGCTGCAAATGTCCTTGATGAGCTGAGCAACTCTATCCTCAGGGAAATATTCATTTAGAAACGCAGTTGTCATCTCATTCCATGAGTTAATGCAGCCAAGCGGAAGGTAGAAAAACCATTCCTTGGCTTTGTCTTTAAGACAAAATGGAAAAGATCTAAGCTTAATCGTATCCTCATCCGCATTAGAGGGTTTCATAGACTTACAGTTAGTCTGAAATTCCTTTAGAAAAGTAACATTGTCTTCATTCTCGACACCATGAAAGGACGGTAGGAGATGAATGAACCCTGGCCTCAACTCAAAATCTCCGGCATTATCCGGATAGTCGATGCATGGGGTTGTTGTGGCAAAAGAGCTTGAAGCTCTTGATTAGCATGCCCCATAGTGATTTGGCGATTTTCAGCCATTTCTGGAGGATTTTGGCCTTTTTGTTGCCTAATTTAGGTCTCTCTATTCAACGTATGAAATGTACTCTCCAGTTTAGGATCGAAAGGTAATAGTGAACCAGTCGATTTTGACCGAGTGAGTCGTGGGAGCATAAAACTAAGAAAAAGAAAAAGAAATCTAAGCTCAAAATGAAAGATTAAGTCCCCGACATCGACACCAAAATTTGATCACGTGTCGTGCATGCCAAATATAACCCGTAATTGAGTTACCAATCCGACAAGGGTGTAGTAGTGGTAAATACGGAGTCGAATCCACAGGACTCCCTAAGTTAGCTAAAAATGGGGGTTTTAAAAAGAAGTTTTAGAGCAAACAATAAAAATAAAAATAGCAGGAATCAAGATTGCAAGAATAATATCAATGAAAGAAAACACTTAGGTCTATGGTTCCACAAGACAAGATCAAGATTCAATGACATATAATGGTCGTCAATCTTTCCCAAAACAATTATTAATTCAAATTCTCTTAGACTAGTTATAGAAAATTGACATCCGCCAAAAATTCCTAATTCCCCTAATCTCGATAGCTAGGACATCTACCACTAACTATTTCCCTAATTAATGTATAACCTTAGGCATCTGCCATAAGGTTTAACACACTAACTGCAGTAATAAAATTCTATGGGAATACTAATTCTAGATAACTGGATTGCGTCCGCTTCTGATTTAACCTAGATTCAATTGTTGCACACTCAAGAATTGAAAGGTTTTGACGGCAATCAGGTGAATGTTTGTCACTTATATTATCCCAAAAGTACAATTACGGATACAATTGAGTCAATTGACTATAAATTTTCCACCTAGAAGCATGCAGTGGTCATATACATACCCTAGATTTAAACCATATTCGTGAAAACCAACAACAAAGAAATAGAAGAAATTAAATAAAATAAAATAATAAAAATAATAGATCTCACAAGTTATGCCATGAATCCATAATCTTGAATTGTTTCACCTCCGACCAAGGCAATGACTTGATTAGCCGGACATGTTCTTCACAAAACTCCAAAGAAAATAATGCAGAGAGTTCTCTAAAGTATAATTGTTAAATTCATCTTACCTAAAGCCCTAATGTATAAAAACTACTAAAATTGGTCTTTGAAAGAGAGAGAAAACTGTTTTGGTCGTTCTTGTGTCTAGGACACGTGTCAGCGTCTGATTGGTGAGAAACTGGGCATTGCTGACGTGTCGCTACTGGATTGGACAAGAAGTTGTTCCGGATGACGTGGCAGAACGTGATTGGTGCTGAGGAGTGTTGGTGATGTGCGGGTAAGGGGTGAAAACGTGATGAGTGGCGGGTAGAGTTGCGAGAATGAATTCGCACGACTCGTGCGAAAATCTGGGAGACAACACTAACGCGGGTCTCGAGTCTGGTCGATGCACGAGAGAGAGGAGACACTTGGCTTGGCCACGTGGCGCTCTGTGAGTGGTGGAGATTTGACCTGTGGTAGCGTGCGAGACTCCAATTACCTGACTGTCGGTGTATATTTCGAGACAAACTCTCCCGGTATTCGATTACTACAAGTAAATACTTTATTTTGAGTATTTTTTCGCCCCGGATTCAACTGTGCACTCCGTTTCACCTGAAAACCAAAACTAAATATAATTAGACATATATTTCAAAGACTTTTCACACTAAACTATATTAAAATAGACTATTAAATCATATAAATACTGACCTATCAATTCCTCTTTATTAAGGGAGAAACTTTACCTTTCTTCTCCTTGAATCCATCTTCAGAAATTATTGTAGAATCCATAATGGCGCTACCTCGAATATTAGCAGAGAAGTAATCCTTCAACTTGAAAGCATCGACCGCATTTCGCAAATTATCAATAGCATCCGAATACAACTCTTGGCAATTCAACAAACAACCCTTGTAAAATGGATCCAAACATTTTTGCATCAAAAACTTCTTAATATGTGACAAGGTGCCACTTGCGTTTGCTTTGATCAAATTCGCCGCAACAAGTCCTAGTCCTTGAAGGTCTTTTACATGGTGCTTCAAAGCGACTCCTTCCAACGCCGCCATGCAGATGTTGTAACAAAGCCGAGGATCACCTTGGACCATTTGTTTGCAAGTTTTCGAGAGCAAATTATTGGTGCTCTTCACACCATGAAAGAAAAGGGTGAGCAATAAAGAGATGGAGAGAAGGGAAGACATAAAAAGTCTCATATTTTGTTTTGTTGAATTTTGATTCTGATATTTGGTTTGGTTCAACTTGATTGCTATATAATGATATGTAAGTTTTATCAAAAAAAATGATATGTAAGTAGTGACGTGGGGTAGTGCAGAAAATATCAAACTATGGAATTTCATAAATTCCAACCAGCCATAAAAAGGGAGTTTTTTGGAATGTAAGGGAGAGAGAGAAAAAAGTGGCTTACTATAAGTCTTCTTTAAATCAAAAAAAGAAAAGAAAAAAGAAAATGTAACTTGTCTTATATAATTAATCTTCTCTTTAAATAATGCAAAAAAATGTAACAAAAATATATTCGTTTTTAAGTTGGAATTTTTGTTTGGCTTTATAAACAATACAAGAATTTAAGCCACTAATATAAGAAATGTGTCATAATTAATTAATTTCCAGTAACCATTGAATATTGTGAATATGAAATCTTTCACTTATTTCTTATTTTGTTATGTTCAATTTGTAGAGTACATTGAATGAACAAAAATGGCTATAATAAAGTTCAATTCCATTATTTAAATTAACAACTATTCTAGGGAATGTTTTTATATATGTGTTACTAACCATTTAATAGTAATCTTTGTGGTATGTAAAAAAGTATTCGTGTTTGAAACAAATACTTTTCTAATTACGATCAATTTTCAACTTCTTGTTAACTTGTTACTTTTATAAGGTAATTGACAACGAAATGAAATGATAATGATAAGGAATAACAATGTTATCTCTAAGTTAAGAAATGATATTTTTGAAAGCGATTTAGTCTAAGAATAATAATGTCAACAAATAGTGCTTAAGCATCCAATCAAATTGACTTTTATTTATTTATTTTTTATCACCTTCAAAATATATACACAACCACCACACATAAAAGAGCGCTCTAATTTTTGCACTGTATACTGTGCACAATGCCACATAGTATCTCTAAAGATCTAGAGATTTTAGACCGTTCGATCGCCATCTGCCTCAACCGAGAATCAGGCCACCATCGTCAGATCAGGGGTAGAATCGTCAAGTTTGTGTAAGCATATGTGAGCAGGCGAAGGAAGTTGCTATTTGAGAAAGTGACAAGTAGAAACAAACTCAAAATATATAGACAAATATATCATTATATGTAGTTTCATGCATAGCATTTAATTAACTTAGAAATAAAGAACATATTAACCATGTATTAGAGAAAAAGAAGATTAAGAGATTAACTAGTATTTCTTCCAAAAAAAGAGATTAACTAGTAAAAAGACAACTTACCTTGTCAAAATGTAAGATCCCCCTTTTCTGCAACAGTGGTTTGAAAAAATCCATCTCCCATAGAAACTCAATATCAATATTAGCAAAAATGGCTGCATCATCCTGTGCAATACGCATATTAACGACTTTGCAGGCATGCAACCCTTTTGTACTACAAAACCTAGCATCATTGCACAGTTGGAGTTGCTAATCTACGCCAAAATGCAATATTAATTTATTTGTTATTCTTGATATAAAAAAACAGGAAAGTTAATACAAGACTGACAAGGCCATGGATTCAAGTTTCGCTACAATAAATCAATCAAACAAATCAGTTGGCAATAAAAACTTTGAAGGATTTTGGTATATGAAAAATAAGACATTTTGTGCCAAGAAATTCCATCGGCACAGAGAATTATTCAGAGTTCCTTCCTGTTTTTTTACCAAATGTGCACACTGCAATACTCATCAGTTGGCTCCACAAGCTCATCTCCATTAGAAAGCACTGCAATCGTTAGTGTAGGATATACCTTAAATCAAAAGTATGCAAGCTTTCTCAGAAGCATTTTGCTTCCAAGTATGCGCAACACCTGAGATTTGAAGAATGCAGACCACAAGATACACCAAAGAAGGGCTATACCTTCGCCATCATTGCTCCCACAGTAGTAAGTAAGCCAATTTCAGAAGTTCCATACATCACACCTTAATATAGCTGCTTCTTTCTCACTATTGCATCCCTGAGCAAAAGACCATTACATCATTCTTCTAAGGAAAAAAAACTTCATGCTTGAGCTTTATATACTGGCAATTAGATATACGTACATATTACATAGACATAAATGAACGGATGGTACCTTCTTTTCCTACCACATTTAAGCGAAAATTATGGTTAGTGACTACAAGTAGTCTGACAGTGATAACAAAATACAAGTACCATAAAACCTTAAAAAAATCATAAAGGGATACTGAAAAGTATAAGTGCATCCATAATTAAGGCTGCATAATCCAAAATAAAACCATCGGGAGCCTAGAAGTAAATATCTTCAATATACATTTGCAAAGAGAATTATCAAATGTTTGTCTGTGCACATATGCATGCAGTGTAGGATACATGACGCACACATGTTGTGTACCGCAAACTATTGTAAAATTGCCTAGTAGATAGCTTGCTGCTCTAAATTTCTTAGTATTGCTAGTGAATTTATACATGTGTATGGAACCTACAACACGATTCATGAGTCGTTGTCAAATTCGCATAGAAGTAACAAGAGTATAGATCATTTAGACAAGAGCGAGATGAAATGTCAAGTGATTGGCAAGTATAACAAGTATTCTGACTCATATCAACGCCCAAGTTCCGAGAGAAGTGACTAGTTTATCTCAAATTCTCTAGCAAATATTTGGAGTTTGTAGTAGTATATACCACATGCTTAATGCCAAGACCTTGCTGAGCATTCACAAGTATTCTGATTCGCTTTTATTCTCCCAAAGCAGTTTTTATTTCTTTAGTATCTTCAAGTTGTGTACCAAAGAATAGGGAGCATCAGGTACGGGTCCTATAGAAGAAAAAAAATTATATTATCG
This sequence comes from Stephania japonica, assembly GCA_039657345.1. NCBI lineage: Eukaryota > Viridiplantae > Streptophyta > Magnoliopsida > Ranunculales > Menispermaceae > Stephania > Stephania japonica. The sequence continues at coordinate 45,426,545 of CM077559.1, forward strand.
GATAATAAAACAGGACAAAATTGCATTGCGCTAAAATCAATTCAACTTCTCTTTTTCTCCTAATTGATATCGCAATTTTGTATATGTGGATCAAGGTCTTTACTTATACTTTACAAGTTTTCCTTATCAGATTTTTCCAAATGAAATGATACTATGGAAAGAGAAGGCCAAACATAACAAAATCGACATCACAATCAATGGAGAACGACAACATCAACAACAACATCAGCCTCAGTTACAAATTAACTGGTGTTGGCTATATGGATCAAACTCTTCCATTGTGCTCGGTTTAATGTAATTGATGGTAAGCTTTCAAAACCATTCAAATTCCTCATAATTAATGCATCTCAAGTTAACTTCGGTCTACCCCTACCTCATCGGATTTCTTCAATTTCTATTAAAGCAAGTTTTCTAGTGGGGGCATCTGTAGGCCGTCTTTGCAGGTGACCAAACCACCGCAACCGCCTTTCCTTAATCTTTGAGTCAATTGGTGCTATTCATACTTGTCCTTGGATTTTTGTATTTCTTATCATATCTTTACGAGTTTTACCACACATCCACCTAAGCATCCTCATTTCTGCTACGTTCATTTTATGTAATTGTTGTTACTTTACCGCCCAATATTCATTTCCATAGAGCATAGCTGGCCTAATTGCTGTCCTATAAAATTTTCTTTTTTTTATCACAGATAACACCAGTTGCACTCCTCCATTTCTTCCATCCAACTTGAATTCTATGTGTGACATCATTCTCAATATTGCCATAATTTTATATGATTGATCCTAAATATCTAAAGTGTTTCACCTTAGGAACTTCTACTTCCACTAATTTTACCACTCCATTATCTCGATGTCTCGTATTTCTAAATGTACAGTGCATGTATTCGGTCTTTGTCCTACTCAACTTAAAGCCTTTAGATTTTAATGTATTCCTCAAAAGTTCTAATTTTTTATTCACTCCATCTCTTGTTTCGCCCACAAAGACAATATCATTCGCAAATAACATACACCATGGTATAGCCTTTTGAATATCCCTAGTTAGTTCATCCATAACTAGTGTAATGAGATATGAGTTTAAAACCGATCTTTGATGTAGTCCTATCGTAATGAAAAATTCTTTTGTACTTCCTCTGAATGTCTTTATACTAGTTACTACTCCCTCGTACATATCCTTAATCGTGTCTATGTATTTAGAATGCACCTCTTCTTTCTAGAACCCACCAAAGAACATATCTAAGAACCCTATCACATGTTTTTTTTAAATCTACTGATACCATATGAAGATCCTTTTTCCTTTCTCTATATTTTTTCATCAATCTTCTTTCAAGGAAAATTGCCTCAATAGTTGACATTCCAAGCATGAAGCCAAATTGATTATCTGATATTGTTGTATCTCTTCTTAGCCTATTGTCAATTATCCTCTCCCAAAGTTTCATAATATGACTCATAAGTTTAATTCCCCGGTAGTTTGAACAACTTTAAATGTCTCATTTGTTTTTGAAGATGGTACAAACGTGCTTCTTCTCCAATCCATTGGTATGCGCTTTGATTTTAAAATTTTGTTGAAACCTTTTATTAGCCAAGTCAATCCAATTTCTCCTAAGCATTTTCAAATCTCTATGGGTATTTCATCAGGGCCACATGATTTCCCTATTTTCATCTCTTTCAATGCCTTTTTTACTTACGGAATTCTAATATTGCTGATATAGTTTACATTTTTTCTTGGTGTAGGTTTTCATCTACTATGATATCAACTTGGTCATCATTAAATAAACTATCGAAGTAGCTTCTCCATCTCTCCTTAATATTATCTTTGTGCATTAAAATATTTTGATTTTTGTCCTTAATACATCTTACATAGCTTAGGTCTTGTTTCTTTTTGTCTCTTAATTTGGTTAGCCTATAAATATAATTTTCGCCATCTCTTTTACCTAACTTTATATATAGATCTTCCATGAAGTTTGTTTTAGCTTGACCAACTACTTTTTTAGCTTGTTTTCTAGCTTCTCTATATTGATTGTACGTATCTTCATCTTAACACCTAGGTATCAATGAAGAACAACCATGAAAAAAATGTTAAATGAACTAGTAAAGGTTTCAAACTAGAAATTGATTGAGCCTAAGCAAAAAAAGGCAATCTAGAATCTTGATATAGTGAAACATAAGAATAAACATGTTCTACTAATTATAAAAATAGGGATAAGAAAAGTACTGTTCAAATTAAAAATACCTGAAACATAAAGGTGATCCAGCAACATCCAGACCCCAGTCATCGCATATGCAGCAACTCCAGGAGTAACTATCACTCCAACCACATCATTTCTAGCTCTAGACTCAATGATCACAATGTTGGGATGTGTGGATCGAAAAGTTTAGTCCCATATTGGTTATCTATGGCTTATTGAAGAAGTTCATATGAGTGGATGTTTCATCTCATAGTACCGAGGCCTTTTGGAGTAAAACTCCATACTTAATGTTGAGGTGGTTAAGTTGGGGACAATATCGGTACTAGCAGAGATCTACGTGCCCGCACAGGCGTGTGCGCGGATGGAGGCCTGACAAGTGGTATCAAAGCCGATGGTGCGGCTGGGATAAGGCATGTCTGTTGGTGGTCGCATGTGTGCCTCGAGTTGTGCTCTCCTTCGAGATGGTAGCGACAACGGATCATGCGGTGTGCCCATCTTGGATGGATTTCGGTTCAAGGTGGAGATTGTTGGGATGTGTGGACCGAAAATTTTAGTCCCACATTGGTTATCTATGGCTTCTTCAAGACATAAGAGTGTGTGTTTCATCTCATAGTACCGAGTCCTTTTGGAGTAAAACCCCACACCTAATGTTGAGGTGGTTAAGTTGGGGATAATATCGATACTAGTGGAGATCCACGTGCCAGCACGGCGCACGTGCGGATGGGGCCTAACAAAGTGGTATCAGAGCCGATGGTGAGGTTGGGACAAGGCATGTCTGTCAGTGATCGCATGTGTGCCTCGAGTTGTGCTCTCCCTTGAGATGTTAGTGACGACAGATCATGTGGTGTGCCCATCTTAGATGGATTTTGGTCTAAGGTGGAGATTGTTAGGATGTATGGACCGAAAAGTTTAGTCCCACATTGGTTATCTATGGCTTCTTGAAGAAGTTCATAAGAGTGAATGTTTCATCTCATAGTACCGAGGTCTTTTGGAGTAAAACCCCAAACCTAATGTTGAGGTGGTTAAGTTGGGGACAATATTAAGACTAGCGAAGATCCACATGCCTGCGTGAGCATGTGAGCGGATGGGGGCCCAACAAAGTGGTATCAGAGCACTCTGATGGGGTGAACCTATACGAACAAATAATCTATCCCTCTCTTGTGTTGTCAAATAAAGATCACAACCACAATATGAGCAATTAACAAATAAAGAACAATAAAAGTGCAAGAATCACACCACAACACACAACTTTTTACGTGGAAACCTTCTCAAAGTGAGAAGAAAAACCACGAGATGACTAACACCTATGAAAAACTCTCCACTATAAAAATGGGAATATAAAAGTCTTCTCTAACACTAGTTAGAGGTATAAACATCACAAATCATCAAGACATCAAGCATATAAGCTTATCTTGGCTAAAGAACTTAGTACAAGAGATGTGGAGGATGTCACATAGAAAAGGGAAAAGTGAAATCTCTACCAATGGTGATGTAGAGCTCGACGCCGCAAATCTCCCCTTCCAATCTTGCCTCAAACGGAGTCGGTTTGGACCTTCAATCAAACACTTAAATGATGCTCCTAAGTTAATGCTTGAAGAACACAAATCTCTCTACAAATTTCTCCTCAATCAAAGTTGTTCTCTCTTTCTCTCTCTCTCTCTCTCAAAATAAGGCAAGTGCTTTAAACATGAGGCAAGCAAATTGACTAATTTGCCTTTCACTAATGAGTTGAAAAACTCAACAAGATACTTACCAGGCTCATCAGAAGCAACCACTGCGTAACCATCCAACAAATGCACAACACTCATGTTAGATACTCACAATTTGGAGATAATGTTTCAAAAAAGTGAGATGTGCAATCAGAGATTTTTCAAAATCACCCAAAGATTAGAACTTGACTAGGGCATTAAACGCTACAAAATGGACTTTAAACCCTAAATGGATAAGACTAAAAAAACCCGAATGGAAAAAGCTAGAAGATGGGCAATCACAATATTGAGCCACAAAAAAAATTGATAAGGGGACCAAAATAATTCTCAAATGGGCTATCAGGAATTCGATCCCCTCCACCATGTAACTGAAAAACCATATGATTTTTAACAACATGAAGTATAACTTGAAACCTCAACGTCAAACTGATAAAAATACAAGATGGGTAATCATAATATTGAGGCACAAAGACTAAAAACTGATTTGGGGACCGAAATGATTATTAGATTGAGATGGGCAATCAGAAACTCGAGCCCCTCGACCATTAAACTGGAAACCAAAATGATTTTCAACAAAAAAAGTATAATTAGATTTGGAGATCGAATTGAAACGCAAATAATAAGAACAACATGGTGTGTTCATTCTAAAATGAGAAATGCATTCAAGTATGTATACAAGGAAATGCTAGAATGACACTCCAAAGTTACACCCTATGACATGGAATAGCCATCTGTAAGCGCCTCGGGATACACACCCCGCATGTTATGCATTGAAAACTTCGTGCCTAACACCCATTTTTATGTGGGGCTCATGTACCATGTCACTAGGGTGTGACTTTGAGGTGTCATTCTAACATCTTCCATAAATAAATAACCTTTTCACCATTTGGTTATTCTCACATTGACAGGCTTTGAAGTCCATTCCAGTTTTCACCACTTGGGTAAGAGCATAGCAATGTGAGACGCCGTCGAGATTAGAGTCATAAGCGTTGTGACAGTCGGGTGAAACACACCAGTGGAAACCGTCTCATGGCGCAAATAAAGACGGTGCATCCTCCACAAATCCTTTATGGGAATAAGCTAAACGCAATAGAGTTCCAAACAACATCTCTCAAGGGAATTTTGTCAAACACTGGGCGGGCATTATTAATGCACACATCAATCAATGTAAAAGTTGGGAAGTTTGGTTTTGATGGGGGCCGTAGGAGGTGGGGTCGCAGAGGTGGCTTTATCTTTGTTATGGTGATTGAGCGAACAACCGTCGTCTAATGCTGCCAATCACGACAATTTGGGATAACATAGATGTATGACACATTTTTTTTTGGATTCCCCCATGGTATCAGACATCAACTAATTTATGTTTTAGCACTGTCGAGCCGCCATATTGGGGGCGACCCTCCCAATTCAATTTTTTTCCATTCACAAGACTCGAACTGAGACCTTACTTAATGGACCAAGACCCTTACCACTTGAGCCAAATGATTGTTGGTAGACGAATGACATTTGCATTTGGCACTTGGCAATGCAACAATAAAAGGTCACAATCAAGGCATGCTAAATTGGCGTGCCAAAAGTGGGTCAAAAATTTTATTCTTGTATAATAATAGTAGAAAATGATCATGATTCAGTTAGTCCGAATGGTAAGGGACTTGGTGGGTAATGCTAAGGTAGTTCACTACTTTAGACACTTGAAATGAACACTGATTATTGGTGTCCCTTAAATACACATCGATTTGCATTTTACATCAACATACAAGTCGAAGGATTGGGTGCCCATCTCGGGTGTTCAAAAACGGATCACCCAATCATTTGAGAAGTTTGGTTCCAATTTTTATTTTTTTTTAAAGTAGAATTGAAATTAATTTCATTAATCATAAATAGCTCCATACTCATAAAACCAATTTCCCTATAATCTTTTAACTATATTTTATCTTTTATCAGAACTTTAGGTTGTATTATTTAAATTAAAAATACATAACCGGTCCATGTAATTAATTAGTACTTTTGTATCCCCTAAAAAAAGTACTTATGTAACAATAATTGATAAAATGCCTATTGATAAAAAAATATTCTAACATGTATCAATTATATCCTAACCTTTGAGATTTAACGATTATATCCTAATTAACCTTTCCAATTTAGTATCAATTCTATCATCAATTAATTTGGGACACTTTTTCTTTGAAAATAACTTAAATCTTCTCACTTTTCTTTTAATGATCATTTTCATTGATCAATTTATATCAAAATCTTTTTAAGCCCCATATTTAAATTAAGTTTATGAAGACTTATAAAAATAACAATTTATAAAAAAATATATGATATATTAGTACTCTAATTCAAATTTAATTATTCATAGATCACCAATAGTAAGTTAAAAATTATGTGTATATATTCATATGAAAATGATATAAATTAACTTATTAGAAGATACTCATAGTTGTTTAATTTGATAAAAGAACTAACTACCTAAATTATGTATGTAAATGAGTGGGCATATGTCCACATAACTGTGTGCATTATGTACATGAAGACATATATATATTTTTTGAAAACGGCATATATATTTATCATGAATATTGAACTTTAATGCATATGTATGAATAAATTTTTAAAGGGTGCTACAAGAAAGTTGAACTATGGACATATATTTTTTTTTTGAAAACATGTGTGGACAATATTATGAAGGGCAAATGGAGTCAAATTTGTTGAGGATAGAATTGATACTTTTTTTTTGAGTAATCGCGGGTATCCAGACTCTTTGTTTGACTAGTCCCACGAGCCCTGAGATTGCGTGATGAGACTAATAGTGGCCCGACGTTTAATTGGTTGTTGTGGGAAATCGATACCGAGGTCGTGCGCCTAACCCACACAACCACGTCATCGCCCTAACCACTAGGCTACACCCGTCCGAGTTAGGATATAATTGATACTAAATCAGAAAGGTTATGATATAATTAATAAATCTTAAAGGTTAGGATATAATTGATATAGCTTGTAAAGGTTATGATATTTTTGATCATTTGGCCTTGATAAAATTAAGAAAATAGAAAATTGTACAATATATGAAAAGGTAGGTAATTATTAATTGCTAGGATACAGTAAAAGCAACCATATATATATATATATATATGGAAGATTTTGGTATACATATATCGAACTGCTAATGTCAATGGAACATATTGGTAATAGACAAAAAAATGGCACACAACTGAAATATATCATCGTTCATCTTCGTCAAGGGAGAAACTACACCTTTCTTCTCCTTGAATCCATCTTCACAAGTTATTGAATCATCCATAGCGGCGCTACCTTGAATATTAGCAGAGAAGTAATCCTTCGACTTAAAGGCATCGATTGTGTTTCGCACTTTATCAATAGCACCTGAATACAACTCTTGACAATCCAACAAGCACCCCTTGTAAAATGGCTCCAAACCCTTTTGCTTTAAGAGCTTCTCAACATGTGACAAGGTGCCACTTGCATTCGCTTTGATCAAATTTGCCGCAACGAGTCCGAGCCCTTGCAGGTCTTTTACATGGTTCTTCGAAGCGGGTCCTTCCAACGCCGCGATGCAAAAGTTGTAGTGAAGTTGGGGATCACTTTGGACCATTTGTTTGCAAGTCTTGGTGACCAAATTATTGGTGCTCTTCACACCAAGAAGGAAAAAGGTGAAGAACAAAGAGATGGAAAGAAGGCAAGACAGAGAAGGTCTCATATTTCTTGTGTATTGCGTTGGTTCATTTTGATTGTTATATATAATTGATGTGAGTAGTGACGTCGGGTCGTTGCAGAAAGAATCACATCAAGGAATTTCATAAACTTCAACCAGCCATAAAAAAAGAATTTCACAATCATTTTTTTTTTTTTGAAAACCACAATCATGTTTAGAGGACTGCAAGTCTTCTTTTATAATAATAACAAAAAAAGTTAACGTATGTAACAAGTATGTAACTTGCCTTTTGTTTAATTTATCATGCATAGTATATGTAACAGAGCCTTTCTTCACTAGAAAAAAAAAGTGCATTGTACATAAGGAAAAAAAAAACAAGAAAGAAAAAAAAGTGTAACCGTTTTTTTTTTTTTTTTTTGGTAGAGAGTGTAACTGTACCTTTCGTTTTTAAGTGGTAATAATTTTTTCATTCTTTTTACTTCAAAAAAATGTGGGAGTTTTTTTGGCTTTATATATATAAAAAATGGTACGAGCTAGAAATTAAGCCACAAAGAAAATGACATACATATGCCACATTTAATTTAATTTCTAGTAACCATTAAATATTGTGAATATATATGTGTGTAAAATTAGTATATATATACGTGATGGACACAAATACTTTTCTAGTGATCACATCAATTTTCATCTTGATGTTAGCTAGCCAATTTTTTTGTAACGATAAGGTTTAACAATATTATCTATCTCTCTGTTAATTAGAAGTTGATATTTTTGAAAGCGATTTCATTATAACTAAGTCTAGGGGACAAATGATGATCTCCAAAAAAAAAGTGTAAGGGCCAAATGATCAAAAAATATCCAAACCTTTACAAGTTGTATCAATTATACCTAACTTTTGAAATTCATCAATTATATCCTAACACTTTCAATCTACTATCAATTATATCCTCAACTCATTTGGGACACTTTCATTGGAAATCAACATAATCTTCTAACTTTTTTTTTCATGACCATCCACATTATTCATCAATTTACATCAAAATCTTTTAAGCCCCATGTGTTAAATTAAGTATACAAGGACTCACAAAAATAATAATTTATAAATCAATGGTACATATTGATATTTAATTTAAATTTAGTTATTCATAAATTACTAATAGTAAGTTGATGTGTATATACACATAAAAATGACATAAAAGACTTATTAGAAAGTTGCACATATTTTGATTTGACAAAATAATTATGTACTTAGATTATGTATGTATTGGAATAGGTATACGTAAACACAACTATGTGTATTATATACATGAATAGATAAAAAAAAAAGGCAAGCGGCTAAACGAACCCCAATTTTTGCTAAACATACCCCACTTTTTTTTTAAAAAAAAGTGAAATAACTCAACTACCTCTACATAAAAGGGTTTTTAACTCTCCCCATACCCTACTCATCTCATCCATCCATAACTTAGTCACACCACCGTCTCACCCACTCTCAAATTGCACTAACCTTCGGCCCTAATTTGACGAAATCCAGGCAAAACCACATTAATTTGACGTTGTCAGTGCTACTTCTCATCTCTTGTGTCGATTTAGGAGTTTTTTTGGGGTTTTTGAGCCGGTTGGGTGTTGTGTTGGGTTTAGGGCTTCGATTTGAGGCTTGAATCTTTTATTTTGGACACAAAATGTAAAGGCCCGAGGTTAATTTGCTGTTATTGATGACGTGGTTGCAGCCATGGCCGACAGCTCAGATGCTCGTAAGATCCGCAGATAGGCCAGGGCGCGCCTGAAGCTAGGTAAATAGTAATTTTTGTGTTGTCGTGGTTTAAATTGCAATGTTTATGTGTAACTAGGGTTATTGGCATCACGATGTGTGTAAATTATTGTGTTATTCATGTGCGAGATAGTGTAACGGGTATTCACTCTGATTATCGTGCAGATGCAGGTACTAGGTAAGCAAATGACAATATACTAGGTTGGGTAGTCATAGACACATGGAAAATGATAAAATACAATTAATAATTAATAAATAATGTCGTATGTGCGTTCATAGCGCGAGAGCACACGAGAGACACAAGTGTATGCGTGGGAGTCAGGTACCAGAACACCCGAAGGTTTTGTGAGTTGTTTGAGCAAGAAGAGACAAGGGAGGAGTGTCACACACCCAAGTCACATTTAAGTTGGACCAATTGACTCATTTTGAGCCCTTAAATTGTGCATGAGGATGCACAAGTGAGGGGGATGACTTAGAGACTATAAAAGTCAATTTTTGCTTTCACTTACCACCTTTTCTCTCTCTTCTTCTTCTTCACTTGAACGAATTTGGAGCTTGTGGTGAGGATTTTCTAGATTTCAAGTGATCATTTGGAGGTGCATACGACAAGGGTTCGACAATCTGGGGTTAAAATCTCGTTATCTACGTTTTGGGGGTAAAAGTTTGGGTTTTTACGTGGGTTTCGATTATGAATTTTGAGCACACTAGTTTGGCACTGTTGCTATGGTTTTGTTGATGGGATTTGTGATATTAGAGAGGTTTTGATAGTGGTGTTGTTGAAGTTATGGTTTTTGTAAAAAGAAATAGGGTTTTATCGGTTTTTGTTGGGGTTTTGGTTTCGAACGAGTTCCGTCGAGGGGTTATGGTTGTGTATGTTTTCTAGATGATTATATGCAATGTTGGGACAATTTCGAACCGCAGTGATGAGCCGAGGGGGCTTAAAAACCCTATTGGGCGTCATTGCTTCAGACGCCACCAGGGGCATCGTGGGGAGGAAACTCTCACAGCATCACCTATGGCGTCCAAACCAGAGATGAAATTCCAACCACCTTTTAGTTCAAGCTGTGGGGTTTTCTTCTTGGTGGCGTGGGTCACAGCATGAGGCACGCCGTGGAACGGTTGTACACGACGGCACCACCTACGGCGACTGGGAACAGAAAATTAAATAAAAATTTAAAAATGAATTTTTCAAAATTTAATTGGGGTTTTAATGGAGGATTTTAATCAATTTAATGGGGATTTAAATTGATCAAAAGGGATTCAAATTAGGATTTCAAATTTGGAAAATTTATAGATATTTTCAATTATCAGACTATGGATTGACTGACTGGAGATTTGACACGTATTGTGGGCGTGATTTGGACGGCAATTGGGATTAGTTGGAGTGTGGTTTGAGGAATGTAGTATCCCAACTGAAATTACTTGAGTATTTTCTTATTTAGTTTTTGAATTCATTTTCTGTCTTTCAATACTCTATTCTTGGATTTTGGTTTAATGGGAGGACGTTGAGCAAGGCTCCCTCCGTGCCATTCTAGTGTGTATGCCCATTAGGCCATAGCACGTGTGTCATAGGTACTACGTCGACCACCTAGCGAATTCAGATACTGGCCCTACTTGTGTGGGACTCTCCGACGGTATTCTGTGGAAGAGTCCGAATTATGGCGCTAGTTTGGCCCTAAGCCCTAGGAACATACTTTGAGCTGTCACTATTATCTATCCATGTGATGGTCACAGTTGCATGTATTTATTTTCGCATGTCAATTTAATAGCTTTATTTAAATTCCAGCATTTACTTTCAATATTGCTCACTTAATTTCCTTGGGAATACTCACTCTGGACTCGTATCTGCCTTTTTGTGATGGCATGAGTGCAGATCCTAGTACGAGTCGAGGCAAGGGCAAGCTACCAGTGTACCGTTGATTCAAATACTGTGAGTCCGACTTGTACGTTTGTATTATATATATTTTGGTTTCGTTTTGGGGTTTGGATTGTGAGATACCTTGATATACTGTATTTTGATATTTTGAGACCTTTGAGGTACATTTTCTTGATATATGATGGTTTCATGGGTTTTTCACACTAGGATTATGGTTTATATCACATGATTCGATATTTTTTAACTTATGTTAATATATTTTAAGACTTCTGCTGATATTTTAAGGTTTTGGAGATAATTAACAGATAACATACATTACTAATTTGAACAACAATTTGTGGCTTAATGAGGTTTATAACGATAAAATGGTGGATATTATTCAATGTGAGGCACAGCTGACGCTGGTAAGCTAGACTGTGGGCCAACATTGGCCCCCGTGGCGGTCTGTTGGAAAACGGGCTCGTTATATTTTAGTATCAGAGCCTAGGTTTAGGGAAACCAAGGGCTCAAATTTGTGGAAAATTTGAGAATAAACCTGACGAACAAACTTTATATGTGGAAACCCAAAGGAATTTCCTAGAATCCTAGTTAGGAAGCTATGTAAGATGGGTAGAAACCAGTGGTATACGTGTTATGTTTTTTGTTGTATATTACATATGATACATGTATATTCGCACTGAGGCTGACTGTGGCACGTTCTTCGATGCAGATATCGATGGACATGCAACCTTTAGATATGATTCAGCCTGACGTCGGGGATACCAGTGATCGAACTAGGCAGACATTGACATTGGAGTTATTAGCGCTGATGGTTGAAAATAGGTTTGCGTTGTTGATTGACATGTTGAGAGTTCGGGATGCTTAGGAGGCTACTACAGCTCTTACGACAGTTATGGTTGCACCTTCGACTACTCAGGTAGTTGCTGTAATGACCCAATTCTAATTGGTCGTTATTAATGATGTGTTTGCAGACGTGGCTGACAGCCTAGAAGCTCGTGGGACCTGCAGCTAGGCCAGGGCGCGCTTGGTGAATTGTAAGCGCGAAAGTATAGGTGAATATATATTAAAATATATATATATATATTAAAATCAGAAATTAAAAAGAGATGTGAAATGACCAACAAGGACATTGGTTTTATTATAGATTGTGGATAAGGATAGGGGCATTTTGGTCATTTGACCTCAAAATATCAAAAACACCACCACACCACCACACATACACACTTAAAATTTAAAATTGACTGATAGAGAGAGAAGAGAAGAAAGAGATATCAAGGCTGAGAGCTCGGAGAAGTGGCATTACCGGCGTTGGCGAAGGTGAGGATTATTATTTTTGGTGTTGATGTTGGCACTGGTTTATTTGAGGTTTGGAAATGATTTTAACCGATGAATTGTATTCAATAACAATTTAAACCGTAAATTGTAGCTTATATTCAATGTAAGGCAAAAGTGGCACTGGTAAGCCAGACTGTAGGCCCGCATTGGCCCCCTTGGTGGTCTTTTGGAAAATGGGCCGTCACATTTTGGTATCAGAGTGAGGCTCTGATGAACCTTAGGTTTATTAGGCTCAAAATTAAGGATAAACCTGATGAATTAACTTTAGATGTGGAAACAAAAAGGAATTGTCTAGAATCCTAGTTGGGAAGCGATGTGAAATAGGTAGAAACCAGGGTTATACATGTTATGTTTTTTGGTTGTATACATTACATACGATACACATATATTTGTTCGAGGCCTGGACGAAAGGATCATGAATGTTGTTTTTGTTGGAGGAGCATGCACATTACAAGAGGTGTTTGACAGGGCCCTAACACATGAGACATATATGACGTAGAGGGCCAGTCGACCAACATCTTTGTCAACAGGCACAACCAGCTTAGATTTCTCCATCTGATCAGAGGCCAAAGAGACAGAGAGGATATCAGGGTCGACAAAGACAAACCTAGAGACCTCACCGAGGTGATTGGCAGTCTGATTAGGGTCGCAGAGCCGACAAAGATTGTCGTAATGATCGTGATAGGAGTGATGACCGCGAGGTAGTATATTCTACAGCTTCTGCACCAGTTGATTAGCTTAGACAACAACAAAGGTAGGATTAAGGTCAGAGAGGCCAGAGTCGAGGTCGGGAGGCAACCAAACTGCTAGTAAAGGGTACGTTAATTATCTGTGGTATTTGTATGCATGTCATGTTTGATTCAGGCAGCACACTTTTATTATATCTGGATGCATGGTAGGAGTGTTAGGGTTAGCTGCACAGACCTTAGATACACATCTTGTTCTTAGTATGAAAATTGGGGATAAGACACTCTAATCGAATTTATCGGGATTATGTGGTGGAGATAGAGGGACATCAGTTACTAGCTGATTTGAGAGTATTAGAGTACTTGGAGTTGGATGTGATGTTCGGTATGGATTGATTATCATCTTATCATGCACAGATCGACTGTTTCAGCAAGACTGTGACGTTTTACATAGAGGGGATTTCAGAGTTTTTCTCGCATTACCTATCACTCGAGGTAGACTAGCGACGTCGTAGGAGATTAAGGCATACGTGGCTATAGTTAAGCCACAGCTTAGGATGGTGATTAAGATGTCTCGGTTGTTTGTAAGTTTTCAGATGTGTTTCCTGAGGATTTTCCAGGATTGCCACCACTGAGAGTTGTGGAGTTTATCATTGAGTTGACTATGGGGAGTCAGTCTATTTACATCAGGCCTGATAGGATGTCAGTATCAGAGCAAGAGGAGTTGAGGACCTAGTTAGAGGAATTACTGCATAAGGGATTCATTCCCCAGGTAAGTGGGGAGTATCGCTCATCTCTATCAAATGTGGCATGTTATTAGTATATAACTGATCATGATTTCAATTAAAGGACTTGGGTACTGGGTTGCATTGGTTATTGGTATGAATGCACTAATCATTGGAAAATCTACGATATGAACATTTGTAACGGGATGTGATTGTATGCCCATCAAATTGAGTGGTCCGTGCTCCGACTAGCGGGATGAGACTATTCAGTCCATCAAATTGAGGGGTCCGCGCTTCAAAACATTAACACTTACCACCTTTTCTCTCTCTTCTTCTTCACTTAAACGAATTTGGAGCTTGTTGTGAGGGTTTTTTGGATTTCAAGTGATCATTTAGAGGTGCAAACGAGAAGGGCCCAACAATCCGAAGTTAGAATCTCATTCTCCATCTTGTTATGTACGTTTCGGGGGTAAAAGTTTGGGTTTTTACAAGGGTTTCGGTGATGGATTTCAAGCATATTGTTTTGACCGTGTTGCTATGGTTTTGTTGATGAGATTTGCGATATTGGAGAGGTTTTGATAGTGGTGCTGTGGTAGTTATGTTTTGTGTAAAAAGAAATATGGTTTTATCAATCTTTGCCGGAGTTTTGGTTTTAGACGAGTTTTGTCGAGGGGTTATGGTTGTATATGTTTTCTAGATGATTATATGCGATAATGGGACGGGTTTAGACCACGATGACGAGTCGAGGGGGCTCGAAAACCCCTATTGGGCATCACTGGTTCAAACGCCTCCAAGGAACCCGTGGGGAAGAAACTCCCATGGAATGACCTGCGGCGTCCAACCCAGAGACAAAATTCCCACCCACACTTTTGTTCACGTCCTGGGGTTTTCTTCTTGGCGGCGTGGGTCACGGCGTCCAGCACGCTATGGAACGGTTGTACACGACGATGCCACCTACGACGTATGGAACAAAAAATTAAATAAAAGTTTAAAAATAAATTTTCTGAAATTTGTTTAATTGGGGTTTTAATGGAGGATTTTAATCAATTTAATGGGGATTTAAATTGATTAAAAGTGATTCAAATTAGGATTTCAAATTTGGAAAATTTACGAATATTTTCCATTATCAGACTTTTCATTGATTAACTGGAGATTTGACACACAATGTGGGCATGATTTGGACGACAATTGGGATTAGTTGGAGTACGATTTGAGGTGTGTAGTATCCCAAATGAAATTACTTGAATATTTACTTATTTGGTTTTTGAATTCAATTTTGTCTTTCAATACTCTATTCTTGGATTTTGGTTTAATGGGCGGACGTTGAGCGGGCTCCCTCCGTGCCATTCCGGTGTATATGCCCATTAAACCATAACACGTGTGTTAGGGAAACTCGGTGGATAGTTCAACCTGGAAATCGCTTTGGGGCACGTGTAGGTGCGTTATAGGTACTACGTCGACCACCTAGCGGATTCAGATACTGGCCCTGCTTGAGTGGGACTCGCCGACAGTATATTGTGGAAGAGTCTGAATTATGGTGCTAGTCTGGCCCTAAGCCCTAGGAGCACACTTTAAGCTTTCACTATTATCTATCCATGCGATGATCACAGTTGCTTATATTTATTTCTGCATGTTTATTTAATTGCTTTATTTAAATTTCAGTATTTACTTTAGTATTGCTCACTTAATTCCTTGGGAATACTCACTCTGACTTGTCATCTGCATTTTGTGATGGCTTGAGTGCAAATCGTAGTACAAGTCGAGGCTAGGGCAAGCTACCAGAGTACTGTTGTTTTAGAGACTGTGAGCTCGACTTGTATGTTTATATTGCACATATTTTGGTTTCATTTTGAGGTTTAGGATTGTGAGATACCGTGATACACTGTATTTTGATATTTTGAGACCTTTAAGGTACATTTTCTTAATATATGATGGTTTCATGGATTTTTCACACTAGGTTTATGGTTTATATCACATGATTCGATATTTATCAACTGATGTTATTATGTTTTAAGACTTCTGCTCATATTTTAAGGTTTTGGATATAATTAACAAATAACATGAATATATTAATAATTTGAACAATAACTTGTGGCTTAATGAGGTTAATAACAATAAAATGGTGGATATTATTCAATGTGAGCCACAACTGGCGTTGGTAAGCCAGACTGTGGGCCCACATTGGCCCTTGTGGCAGTTTATTGGAAAATAGGTCGTTACACAAAATGTTGATGGAATCGAGGCTGTCAAACGATTTCGAGCAAAACCCTATAATTTTTTTTTATCATTTTCATGTATTTATCTGAGTTTTGGAAAAAAAATTTTCATTTTTGTCGTCCATGGGTTGCAAGACATGTGATCGATGAAACAACCCAAAGATTTTGTTATGTCTGTATGATGATGTGTATTACCTATTTATGCTCGTGTCTATATGACAGGATGGTGACGTCGAGTTGCGAGTAGGGTTTGCCTAGAAAAAATGTGTCGAACGAGTATCGGGTGGACGAAATACAGGAATACAGGTCCGAGAGACAATTTTCTTGGGCGACGAAAAAAATAAAATATGATAATTAATTAATGGGAAGTGCTAGAATGCACCAAATGGGACACTCAAATTGGACACCTTGTCTAGTTAGTAGGCGTGGGGCCCACATTAAAAGTTGTTTTCCTTAATTCTTTATTGCTTTAGCTGGCTGTACCAAACAGCTATTATGTTTTTATTGGCTGTCTGATACAAATGATCGATATGATCAAATGACTTTAACACCGACAAATCATCAACTCATCAATACTTGAGTCACTGGGTGTAGTTTGTGGTTGTCCCATTTGGTGCATTCCAGCATTTTCCTTAATTAATATGTATTCGGGTCGTTAATATTTTTATTCGCACGCGATTGTGTAAGTCGTGGTGCATGCCGGGCGCAAAAAATTCTGAGATAGGTCCAATTATTAGTTCAAGAGAGGATAAGAATAAATGAGAGAGTCCCAAAATGAGTCACCAAGTGGTTGTTGGCTGGAGTGAATGGAGGCCACAAGATATGTGTACTGACCCGAGTCTTTCCCTAACCTGACTCAAAGGTAATTTAGTAATCTTAATACCAAATGCATGTTGGTGTGACTTTAAAGTTGTTTGATTTGTGAAAATTAAATAAGGCCTAGTGTGATTAGGGCCAAATAAAAGATAAAATGGTGAAATTGTTGGAGGCCCATAAGCGGTACTTTAGTCTTTTCCTATCAAGGTTGTATACAACCTACCCTAAACGTAAACCTTGACTATAAAAGGGTTATTTAAAGACTTGCCACATTGTTCAACATTTTTAAGTGAAAGGGAAAAGGAGGAGAGTTAGATGATGAAGTAGATGGTGATGGAGTGCACCTACGTCTTCAAGAAAGTAAACACACCCTCCCCTTATCCCCTCTAAGCTTTGTTTGTTGATTTTGTTAAAAAAATGGAGTTTGAATAAAGGGAATGATCCAAGAAGGGTGGCGGAGCTGCGGTGGCTCCGCTAAAGGTGGTGGCGGTGGCGTTTTAGTCACCAATGTCAGGGACAGAAGGTGGGGCCCCACTGGGAGCCCCACCACCTCCTCCATGAGGGAGAAGAAGGAACACAAGCTACCCCTCCCGTGGTGGCCGCCAGAGCGACGATTGGCCAAGGTGCTCTCGCGCCCTTGGGCAGTCATAACGGACGTCCCAATGCGATGGCGCTAGGATGTCACTGGCCAACAACGAGGGAAAAACTTTTCTTCCCCTTCTTTCGCATCACCGAACCAAGGTTGAAACCCTCGGTTCGATCAACCCAAGGTTGATCGACCCTGGACCAAAGGTCCAGTGCTTAATCAACCCTTGAAGGGTTGACTGGGTTGACCAGCCCCTAGCAAACAAACTAGGGACCATATTTGTCTCTGGTCAATGAAAGAGGGACCAATTGGTCCTTGGTCAACAAAACAGGGACCAAATTGGTCCCTGCACCAAAATTAAAGGTCAATGAGACCTAGGTTCGACCCAAGGCGCTCAGCGGCCCCGAAGGACTCAAATGTAGGTCCCCCACCTCGACAAGAGCCCCGAACGACACGTAACTCAAGGAAACCGCATTAGTTGGTTCCAAAGACAAATAAAATAGAAATCTATTAAACTGTAAATCGTGATCTCCATTAATGCAGTGTTGTTCTAAATTGTTTAGTGCGCAAAGGATCACATCAAGCCCCGGTGCGCAAAGAGTGGTCACAGGCGCGCTATGTGCAGGTAAGTAGGGAGCTTGTTCAACTATCATATATGACATGATTGCTAATTATGTTTAGGATTCACGATTTGAATTAAAGTGTGACAACCCTTCCCTGACCTAGGGTCAAGTCGCCCGGCCCAATACCGTTACCTAGACCCGATACCTGAACTAGGCCCAAATAACGGCTTGGCACGCTAAATAAACCTGCGGAATAATCATTCTAACAAGATATATGATAATATGAGTGTAAAAGTTAATCATAATAAAATTATATAATCCTGTATATAATAATAAAATCTATCATCTTAAATATTTAAAAGTCTCATACAACTTCATAATAATAATATAAAGGTTCAAAACTACACATTAACTAATTCTCAAGCTATAACCCACGTACGAGGTTTACAAAACGATTAATATTAATAATAAACTAGTATTATATGAGTCTCACATATGAAGGCACTTCAAGATAAATCCTTTCCCTTGCCTTTCTTGTCTATCACGCTGGTAGAGGGACCTGTGGGGTAAAGTGGGGTTAGCTAAAGAACCAACGATGCTCAATAAGAGGAAAGACTCGCTCAAACATTAAAATGCAAGTACTACCTAGTACTCATGCAAATTCTACATGACATCCAATCCATACGCATAACACAACATGTAATAACCGAATAAATGTAAATCATAGCAAAATTATAAGCATATTAATTGAACACAAAATTTGATACAATTAAAGATATGGTTCATGCTCATCGTAATTATAAAAATGGATTCATATTCCAAGAAGAATAAATAACTAATATTTCCATTTCCAAATTTGTCATCCAATAATCTTCGGATCAATATTTCATGTCGTATCCCATTCACATTACTATACATAAACATAACAATTTTACAACACATTTGATAAACATTCATTTATGTCATGCATAATAATATTCATCATTATTCATTTATAAATTTACACATGACATACAAATAAAGTCAAATGAAAGATTTAAATAAAATGCAATAGATATAAATATTAATATAAGCCGTTGTTCCATTCAATGCGAACTAGATATTGGTAAGGATCCGGTGACCGAATCATCTATTTTCGAATTGTTGCAATAATCAGTGAAAACGCAATGGGCGTTACGCCCTCTAGATAATCGCACCAAAACATATATAGATTCATCCAATAGCCGTCACCGCTACACGTCTCAAAGAATCATCAAGTAGCAAAGGATGGAACTCCAAACCCTTACCCTCAAATAATTCACCTTATGCATTTAATTAGTCAAACAAACCCTCGGTGGTTAACTACCACACACTCTGGGGCGTCCAAGATATAGACCACTTGCTAATTTGGCCCACGGTGGAACTCCACACACTCTGGGGCACCGAATAACATAAAAGGCAAAACAATGTATTCACAATTCCATAGATAATAGAGATCCAAACCAATATCACGACGCAACCCATTCCCAAGTCGTTACATTCAAAACATGCATTCCTAGTTATCTAATATGCAAGCCATATTTAATGCATGAGCGAAGCTCCCCACTTACCTGGACCCGTCGCGATGCCTATACCGACTCCTCGCGCGTCTGGGGTCCCACGTGAACCGCCTCGCGAATCTAAACAGTTCATATAATACTACATAAGTATTTTACTCATTTAAAGTTGAGTATTTTAATTATTAATTTTATATTTGGGGACCCCAAATGGTGTGGGTCCCACATGATGTGCCGTTTAAGAGCTTTGTCGAGGTTGTCGACTCCCATCGTAAGTTTTCCTATTTTATTTTATTTTTTATTTTTATTTTTTTCAATTTATTTTGGCCAGGGACCTATTTGGTCCCTGTTTAGTTGAACAGGGACCAAATCGGTCCCTGTTTGGGTTGACCAAGGGGTCCCAGCCCCTGGTCAACGGTCCACCAGCCCCCCCAGGGGCCAGACTGGCCCCTGGAAAGGTCCAGGGGCCTGTATGACACCCTGGGACCAAACCAGGGGCAGACGCCCCTAACGTCCTCGACCCCCCTCACGGGTGGGGTTTCCCCCACCCCACCAACCCTCGGATCTATGTCCGAGGGTGGTCCCCAGTGCTCGCCGGCACTGGGGACCCCTCCACCGCGGCTCACCCGCCGCGGTGGCGGTGGTGGTGGCGGTGATGGAAGAAGTGGGGTGGCTATTGCCACCCCCTTCTTCCTCACTGATATGGGGTGGCTATAGCCACCCCCCATATTGACAGCGGCACGCCCGCCGCCCCCAAACCAGCGGCTCCAAGGAGAGCCGCCACCCCCTTTCCTCATCTCCACAAACACCAAACCAAAGAAGAAGAAAAGAAGAAAAAGAAAAAAGAAAAGAAAAATAATGAAAAACTACTAAAAGATTACCTCCCCCTTGGTTGTTCAAGCCTCCTCTTCTTCTCCTCCCTCTCCAAGTTTAGGGTTTCAACACAAAAGAGGCCACAAACTTATAAAAGGTTTATATAGGTAGGGTTTTAAAGTAGGGTTGTTCACAAATTTAACCCCAAATTACGTAAATACCCCTATGGGCCCAATTTCCTCGTTAAGCCCATTCCAACTATTTTCATTTGTTCACATAATTTCATATAAAATCAATAAAATATCTTTAAAATGGGTCGAAGAATATTTGGGTCGTTACATAAAGACTTGGGATTTATGGGTTGCATCGTGGTATTGACTCGAATCTATGTATCTATGGAATGTGAATGCACTATTTTTCCTATCTAATTATTCATGTCCCCAAAATGTTTGTGGAGTTCCCCCAAAGGCCTTATTAGCAACTAATTCTATATGAATGCCCCAAGATGTTTGTGGTACCATCGAGGGCCATCAACGCCCTAGGATGTTTGTGGAATTTACCACCCATGGTTTTACTTGATTAATCGAATTCATAAGTGTGTCACGTGGGGACATGAGTTGAAATTCCTTCTCTTGTACTCTTGAGACATAGGGATGTATATCGGTGATGGTTTGGGTGAATCTACAGTTGATTTGATAGGACGAACGAAAGGGCACATAAGGCCTGTGTGCCAACTAGAAGTTTCCATCACCTCGAGAATAGGAGAATCAGCCACCGAATTCTTGTCAATATCTAGTATGCATTAAATGGAATGACGACTTATACGTATTACTATATTTTATGGTATATACTCTCGTGAAACCCTCCTTTGCATGAAAGCTTTGAATTTATGTATGAGTTGTCAACCTCTTTCTTGCCATGGATAATGAATCATGATATATGTCTTCCATGCTATTGATTGAGAATTATGCTATGTATTGTTGAATTTTAGAATAAGCTTTAAATGCTATGTATGGTTATCGTTGTTACAACTTGATGACTCATGAATATGTCATATATGCTATGAAAGGATGAATTCCTATTTACTTGTGATTTACAAACCTTAGGTCCATGTTAGTGCTTGTTGGTTCATTATATGCTTATCTCTTATGAAATCCTGCTACCATGCTACTATTAAATGAATCCTTGTTTGCTTTCAAATACATGCTTGACTTTGCATGCTTATTAGATATTACTTGCATACTTGATGGTTGAGCGGGTTTTCCGCATTACTGAGCTCAATTGGTTCTTTTAGCTCACCCCACTTACATCTCAGGTATCCAAGACAACGCTAGGTCGAGACAAGGGAGAGGCGAGCTTGAAGTTTCCTCTTGATGTGAGCCTTGTGTTGATATATATTATGTATATTCGATTTTGAAACTATTAAACTTAGGTTGAAATTAAAATAAGTCTTTATGTAGCTCGAATCTTAGTTGTTTTTAGTTGATCCACTTGGGAGCTTTAATAAACCTTGCCTAGTTTAAATGAATACGAACCCATGTATAGTTTCATAAATGTTCTTATGAACGAAAATTTATTGGCTAAAGGATATCTCTTTATATTTATTCCGTAATTATTATCCTTTGCTTAGCCAATATGTATTCCGAAGGTTTATTTAAGAGGCATGCCAGACTGTTATTTGGGTCTGGTTTAGGTATTGGGCTTAAGTGGCGATCTAGGCCAGGCAACTCAACCCTAGGTCGGGGACAGGTCATCACAATATACCTCGAGATGTGTGTGTGAGCCAAGATTTGGAGCACACTATATATATAGGTTATTCAACACCTTTCTCACTCATTTTTCTCAGTTTTCTCTCTCATCTCATGAGAACGGATTAGGGAGGGGTTGGAGTCTGTGATTTTTCGTCGAGGATTTACGCCAAGGGATCATGCAACAACATAAACGGAGGTGAGATCGTGACTCCCCATTCGATTCTCGTCATTTTGGCGTCGATTTTGTATGTTTTCATTTCGATAATTGGATCATTGGTTGGACGTTTTAAACAGTTTTATGGTGGTTTGAGTGGGTATCGGGGTCCCTACAAGGTTGGGATAGGCTCGAAATACGGCGACGTGAGTCGGAGTCACGAAAACCTCGGTAGTCATATTTTGGATGTGACATCGCGAGAGAAGTCGTGGGGCTTAGGCCCCACGGCGCCAGTCATAGCGTTTGGGGCAGGGGTTGTCCTGCCCCATTATTTAAGTGACAACGTCAGGGTTGGACCCCTACGGCGCGACACAATTCATCAGGCCCAAATTTTGAGAACTTTATGGACTTCGAACAGCTTGAATTTAATTCGTCATTATTAATGGCATGGTTGCAGGCGTAGTTGACAACTCAGATTATTGTGGGACCCGCAGATAGGCCACGAGGCGCTCAAAGCTAGGTAAATAGTGATTTTTTTGCTGTTTTGTGTTAATTTGCGATGTTCTTATGTAATTAAGGTTATTGGCATCGCGGTGTGTGTATTTTATTTTGTTATTAACATGCGATACAATGTGCCAGGTATTTGCCCCGATTAGTGTATAGACGCGGGTACCAAGTAGGCAAATGACAATACACTAAGTTGGATAGTCATACACACATGGAAAATGATAAAATGTAATTAATAATTAATAAATAATGTCATGTATGCGTTCATGGTGCAAAAGTACGCGAGTGTACGCGTGAGAGTCAGGTATCGGAACGTCTAAGGGTTTGTATGTTTGGTTAAGGCAAGACAAGTCAAGGGGAGAGTGTCACCCACCTAAGTCACTAAAATTGGACATTTTGGCCTCTCCACAACCATTAGATGGAACCTTGTGATTTGTACACACAAGTTGATGACTTTGGGGTATAAATACCCTCATTTTCTAATACCCACCACATTTTCTCTCTCTCTTCTTTTTCTCTTAGACGAAAATTGGAAATGGGAATAGGGTTTTCTAAGATTCAAGAGGTTATTGATTGGCCAAGGTTGTCGATTTTTTGTTTGAGAGCTGTTGCTGAAGTATGGTGGACTACCTACAAAGCGACTTGTCCTAATGTGGCTAACTGGGCAGAGTTTTAAGTATTGTTCATGGAAGAGTATATACCCATAGAGGTCAGGAACAAACTGGAGAGGAGTTTTTGACATTAGTTTAGGGTTAGATGTTTGTTACCGAGTACATGGAGAGGTACAAATATCTATTATTATACTCTATGGATCTGGCAGTGACCGATCGATTATAGATCTATTATTTTGTCAGAGGTATATGATAGGTCCCTCTTGCACGAGACATATATGGTTCAAAGGGCTAGTTGGTTAGTAGTTTAGGCTGCGTTGCGGGGCTAGCAGGGTCAGTAGAGTCAGCCAGCTCAAAGTTCTTGGCCTGATCTAAGATGGAAGAAACAAAGGAGAGATCAAGGCCGACAAGGACAGGGCCAGAGACCTCGCCGAGGTGATTGGCAGTCTGATTAAGGTCGCAGAGGTGATAAGGATCATCGAGATGACCGTGATAGGCGTGATGATCGTGAGGTAGCGTATTCTACGACTTCTGCACCAATTGATCAACTTAGACAGCAGCAGAGGCAAGATAGAGGCCAGAGTTAAGGCAAGAGTTAGACACTGAGTCAGAGGACTATTGGTAGATCAAATACTCGTACGTGTTACCGTTGTAGTTGGATCAGACATATTATAGCTGATTATACCAGACCAGCACCACACCACCACAGACTGAGTAAGCTAGAAATAGGACCCAGACTACGGCTTTTGAGGTTGCACAACCAAACAAGGAGGTGACCAGACGGTTTTAGAGAGTACGTTATCTGTCTATGGTATTTCCATGCATGTTATGTTTGATTTAGGCACCACACTGTCTTTTATTTCCGAAAGCATGGTAGGAGAGTTAGGGTTAGCTGCACAGACCTTTACACATTTTGTCCTCAGTATGACAGCTGGGGATAAGATTTACCCTAATCGGATTTGTTGGGATTGTGTGGTTTAGATCTAGGGACATCAGTTATCGGCTAATTTGAGAGTATTAGAGTAACTGGAGTTCAATGCGATGTTCAGTATTGATTGACGGTCATCTTATCACACACATATCAATTATTTCAGCAAGACTGTGATGTTTTACATCGAAGGGATTCTAAAGTTTTCATTTGTTGGAGTTGCGACAACATTACTTATCACTCGAGGCAGACTAACGACGTCGTAAGATATAGAGGCGTATGCGGCTATGGTTGAGACAGAGCTTAGGACGGTGATTAGGGTTGAGGATGTTCCTGTTGTTTTTGAGTTTTTAGATATATTTCCTGAGGATTTTCCAGGATTGCCGCCACTGAGAGCTGTTGAGTTTATCATTGAGCTGATTTCGAAAACTCAACTGATTTATAGTAGGCCAATAGGATGTCAACATCGAAGCAATAGGAGTTAAGGACCCAGTTAGAGGAGTTACTATAGAAGGGATTCATTCACCCTAACATGTCACATTGGGGAGCTCCAGTTCTTTTTGTGAAAAAGGACGACTCGATGCATATATGTATGGACTACATGAAGTCTAATCAGCTGACGATTCGAAAACGTTACCCATTTCCCAGGATCGATGATTCATTAGATCAGTTTGTAGGAGCCAAATTCTTCTTGAAGATTGACCTCAGATTAGGTTATCACAAATTGAGGATTCAAGAGGGGGATATTGAGAAGACTGCCTTTAGTACAAGATACGAGTTGTACGAGTTCACACTCATGCCGTTTGGGCTGACTAACGCACCATAAAGCCCATGAAATCAAAACCCCTCAACAACACACGTCCGAATCACAAACTCCACGTTTTTCGACCAAAAAAAATCACTTGGATATCAACACAACCATAGCAACAACACCAAAACCACAACCATAACCTCAATTCCAACACCAAAACCATAGCAACACCCCTACATAGTTGGTGTACTCAAAACCCCCATTGAAATCTCCGTCAAAACTGACAAAACACCCACTAAAACGTAGGAAACTGAGAGATGGTCGAGGATCATACCTCGTTTATCGAATCCCTTGCATTCTTGAGCTCCAAATCACCAATTGAAATCACACAAACCCTCACACACCACTCTCAATTTCGTCCAAGTATAGAGAGGAGAGAGAAAAGTTGATAAAAACCAATAAAATCCCATATATATCCATAACATCTACTTACACCCACCAATTTCGTCCTAATGATGCCACAATTGACTTCTTTCTTTTGTTTCTTGACTCCATTTTGTACTTTCTTTCTTTTGTGCTTCTTGACTTCCATGTCATTTATTATGAATTATTGAATGTCTTTTATCAACCATTCTAATGATTTGTCGCCTCATCGCGGCGATGAACACCCATTACACCAACTCGCGCGTCACAGGAGACCAGCTGGGTTGCTACAGTCGCTGGCCATTCCTCGGTAGAAGTGGGAACACTTGACTATGAACTTTATCAGTGCCCTACCGCAGACATGACGCAGTTTGGGTAGTTATCGACAAGTTGACGAAATTGACACATTTTTTTACCGATTGCCATGAGATATTCGGTTACACAACTGCGCACTATCTTTGAGAAAGAGATTGTCAGATTGCACGGTGTATCGGTCTCCATTGTTTTTGACAGAGATCTGAGGTTTACTTCGAGGCTTTGGGAGAGTATGCAGGAGCAGTTTATCACTCGACTACAGTTCAGTACTATGTACCATCCTTAGACTAACGAGCAATTAAAGCATTTGATTCAAATTCTCAAAGATATGCTCAAGGTGTGTATGTTACAATTTGGTGGATCGTGGGAGGATTATCTGCCTTTATGTGGATTTGCTTACAATAATAGCTATCAGGCGAGTATCGGGATGCCACCGTTTGAGGCACTTTATGGTAGGCCTTGCAGTTCATCAACATGTTAGGCAGCACCGAATGATACAACGGTTATAGGACTTGAGGTTGTTGTGGATCATACTGAGAAGGTGAGACAGATTAGGCAAAGACTTTAGGCGGCCCAGGATAGACATAAGATATATGCTGACAAGTAACACGGGAGTCTGAACTATGAGGTGCATGATACGTTGTATTTGAAGGTTTCTCTGTGGAAAGGGCATCAAAGATTTGACATTAAGGGGAAATTGGCACCTGGGTTTGTTGGACCATACAGGGTCAAGGCACGCGTCGGCAGTATAGCTAATGAGTTGGAGTTATTGCCGCAGTTAGCTGGGGTACATCTGGTGTTCCATGTTTCGATGTTGAGACTGGCTAGGTCAAGATCGAGGCCGATGATTGATGTCAGGTAGGTAGAGGTACGACCTGATGGCACATATGAGGAGCAGCCAGTGCAAATAGTGGATTGAATAGTGCAGACTCTGAGGAACAGGGAGATCTCAAAGGTTTTGGTTCGTTGGCAGCATCACGGGACCGGGGGACTCACCTAGGAGCTTAAGTCTATGATGAGGCGACAATACCTTTAGCTATTTGCTGGTTAGTTTTAATTATCTTGTTTAAATTTTGGGACAATTTCACCTAGTTGGAAAGAATTGTAACGGCCCGAATTTAATTCGCCATTATTAATAACATAGTTGTAGACGTAGCTGACAGCTCAGATGCTTGTGGGACCCGCAGATAGGCCAGGGCGCGTCCGAAGCTAGGTAAATAGTGATTTTATGCTATTTTGTGTTAATTTTCACTTCTTATGTAATTAGGGTTATTGGCATCGCGATATGTGTATTTTATTTTGTTATTGACGTACGAGACAGTGTGATAGGTATTCGC
Organism: Stephania japonica; assembly: GCA_039657345.1. Lineage (NCBI taxonomy): Eukaryota > Viridiplantae > Streptophyta > Magnoliopsida > Ranunculales > Menispermaceae > Stephania > Stephania japonica. Next base: position 45,453,811 of record CM077559.1, read on the forward strand.
CCCGATTAGTGTACAAACATGAATACCGGGTAGGTGAAAGACAATATGCTAGGTTGGGTAATCATACACACATGAAAAATGATCAAATGCAATAATTAATGAACAACGTTGTATATGCGTTCGTGGTGTGAAAGTAAGCGAGAGACATAAATGTACGCAAGGGAGTTGGATATTGAAACACCGAGGGTTTGTTTGTTTGGTTAAGGCAAGACAAGTCAAAGGGAAAGTGTCACCCACCTAAGTCACTAAAATTGGACCTTTTGACCACTCCACAACCATTAGATGGAGCCTTGTGATTTGTACACACATTTGGATGACTTTGGGGTATACATACCCTCATTTTCTAACACCCACCACCTTATCTCTCTTCTTTTTCTCTTGGAAATGTGAATAGGGTTTTCTAAGATTCAAGAGGTGATTTGAAGCACCAAACAACAACGAATCAACGATCCAAGGTGAGATCCTCGATCCTTACTTCATTTCCTACGTGTTGGGTGTAAAAGTTTGGGTCTTGACAAGGTTTCCGCGTTTAGATTTTCAAGTACAATGGATTGGGCATGGTAGTGTTTGAGCAACAAGTTGAGGTTTTGTTGGAGTGGTTGTTGAATTTGTAGTTTTTGGAAAGAAAATAAGGTTTTTATCAGTTTTTGCCGGGGTTTTGGTTTTGGACGATTTCCATCGAAGGGTTATGGTTGTATATGAGTTGTATGAGGTTTTGTAATGTGACGGCCCTAGTTCCACAAACCTAAAATTAGACCTCGCCCAGCTTAGACTTACGTAAACTCCGAGTCCTTCTCGCGCAGTCAACGTAAATCTAGTCAGCCTTACCTTACCTTTTTCCCATTTATACAATAATTTAAGATGAGATCATTAATATTAGTGAGTTATTCAAAGATAGCGAAAGCATTTAACATCTCCAATTAATTTAACAACCTCAAGACATAAGTTAGAATAACCTAAAAATGTGGAAATCCAGCAAATATATGCATCATTACCAAAAGTCATATCACATGAAAGAATATCATCACATCCATGCCCAGGATCTTTCATTTCTCAAAACCTAGTTTTAAAACATATAATTATAGTAATACAAAATCAAACATATGTCGAGTCTAAAGACATAACAATTCCCTTATCCTCAAAGCAAATCGCCAAGCTGAGGAGCTTTCCCTTTGCTCGACTGTGGATTTGCACTTAGTCAAATACAAGAATGACAAGTCTCGGGTAAGTAACGCCAAACAAGATGTTTACAATATTTCAAAAGTAAATAAACAGTTTATATTCATGCTGATAGAAATAAAAGTATAGGGAATGCATGAATAAATAAAGACTGGAAATAAATTTGAAAGCAATCGATTATGAGTGTCCAGGAATCAAAAGGAAAGGCGTAAGTGGTCCCGACTTAGTGAAACAGTCATTTGAGTCGATGAGAAACATCTATCAAGCTCTTATGGAGCCAAGGCAATTCACCATCCCAACTCAGACTTTTAGGACATGGTCAACTCACAGCATCCTAAATTCCACGAGAATAGGAATTCCTCAGCAATCTAGTGAAGTAATTCCTACCCCATATATAGGAACCAAAAGATCAGCTAGTGAATATCAAGTTCCAAAATAGTGACGTGCATCCCCCAAATCTCAAGGATCACACTGACTCACTTGCCCTTGAACCACTCAATCAGAATAGAGTTCCGAAACAAGACTGGGAAATAACAAAAATAAATTAAGGCTCAAAGAAATAACTGTAAATTTCCCTACTGGTTTACTTACCCGTGTCCAATGCTAACACACACTCGCACGCTTCTAATAATTACCATGCATACCCAATTATATTATGGTAAAGCTCTGACTGAAACCAAATCACAAAACATCGTGAAAACTGTGATCAAAGTACGTTCGAGAGCTAGTTCCAAATATAATTATTTATAACTTCAACTAGCTAACTTGAGATAACTTTTTAACCTTGAAAACCTCAATATTTGTCATACTGGCAAAAAAAAAACTTGTAGTACGCATTTTGTGCTTTCCATAGACTCCAATAAGACTTAAATCAGATAAAAAACAGAGTTATGAATTTTCCCATATGACTTATTGACAATGCAAACTTTATTTGTTTTGAACTAACAAAACTCTCCAAATCAATATTTTCGCAATTAAATGCTCAAATCGCGCCAACAAACACCACAACACCACTCGATACCAACTTTCAAATATTTTCATAGCCCGTGGAGTCAATTTAAATCAAAACCAATATTCAATTCATCCAAAATCTCAATATAAATCAATATCAACTACAAAAAACATCTTCAAAATTGTTATCAACTAAGTTGCATCACTTCAAATCACAAAAACCATATCTTACGCCGGTGAAATTTATCCAAAATTGATGCAAATCAACTCAATACATCAATTCACAACAATTGATACCAATTCCTACGAAAACCCCGTGAAAGAAACTAAAAAATCATGAGATTTCTAAATGACTTGAGGAAAAACATAATGAATTGATGTTTTACCAGATTCTGGGCTGAATCCCTCGTTTCCACCGTGATAACTTAGCTCAAACTCACCATCTCGCAATGCTCTATTGTTTTGTGAAAAGAAACTGGATGAAAAACTGATGTCAGAAGCTCCGCGTGTAAAAAATCGAGTTGAAGGGTTTCGTTTCAATGAAACAAAAACATTATGATCAAAACAAATGAATCGTTCTTTTTTCATATATATATATATATATATAAACCCTCAGCTGCTTGTCAGCAGCTTAATTTCTTTTTATTTATTAATTTTCATAAATCTCTATTTTGACGGTTTTTAACTTTCAGTGCCTGTTTTGAATCCGATTTTTTACCAAATTGAGCCAAACTCTCAACAAAATAGTCCATCTTCATAAAACGCCCATAACACTAATCTTTGTCACACCAAAACCCTATATATCTTAACTTTATCCATGACATATCAAACTCTTATGGACCAATTCTCTTACCATACTTGTCGTACCACGTTTAATTATTATATTTTACTGTATTTTGTCAATATTTCTATTCAATTTGTCCCCTAGGCAACTAAATATCCGATCACAGTTCGCCTCGACTCCTGAAAATCACATTTCCTCGAGCCGAACCTATTTCTCCACGTCAATGCTCTCACTCAAACGCCCTCACATGTCTGGAACATTGGAATATAATTTTGGATAAATAAATAATAATACAAAACACCAATAAAAAAATAACATACATCGGTGTCGACTACCGAGAATTGTTCACGTGTATCACGGCAAGAGGTCCATGTATGATATAAAATGACACGTGACACGAGTTAGATTTTAGGGTCGTTACATGTAAGGTATTGGGACGGGTTCGAACCGCGACGATGAGCCAAGAGGCTCGAGGGCGTCACTAGTTCAGATGCCACTAGGGGCACTGTGAAGAAGAAACTCCCACGTCGTCACTCGTGGTGTCCAAACCAGAGACCACCACACCAACCATGTTTTATTTCACGCCGTGGGGGTGGTCTTAGCGGCGTGGTCCATGGCGTCGAGGACGCTGCGAATCATTTGTTCACGGTGGCGCCACATGCAGCTTCTGAGACAGAAAATCAAATAAAATTTTGGGCATGATTGGGATGACATTTGGATTAGTTGAAAAATGAATTACTGCACATTTCCTTCTTTGGTTTACTAACTTACCTTAATCGACACAAAAATCATTCCTCATGCTGCTCTAGTCCGTCCAAATTTATTTTCCTAAATTTCTGGTATTCATTTAGACTCAATTTGGTTGTAATAGAGTCATGTTATGTCCATAGATCAATTCCCAAAGTTTCCCAAAATTTTTGAAAAATTAAAAAAATCAGTTTTCATTGTTCGAGTGGGTGATGTCACCACGCTCAGGCCCCCATGACGTCACTTAAAGCGTGAGACCAATGTCTCACGGATCCAGACGCAGTGAGTGATACTGCCAAGAGAAAAGGCTCACAACGTCACTTAAAACGTCCCTATTAACACCCTAACTGGTTTGGACATTATGGAGATTTGTACGGCACCACCCGCAACTCCTTTCGCAAGTTTTGAATACTGGGGTTTCGACAACCCTGACGCGCGTCTCCGTGTTTTGAACCAACTCAATACTCTTAGTGACTCCCAAACACACTAATTGACATCTCCAATAACACAAATGCCCACAAATCGCCAATTTTACCAAAAAATAAAAAAAATCCAATAAAAACACCAAAAATTCATTAATTATATCAACCACTTCCACAACCATTAAAACCTCCAATACATGCACTACTTCAATGAGCTCAACTCCCAATTCGATTTTCAAGAAAAAAAAACCCTAAAAATCATATTCAAAATGCCCAAAATTGAACGAAAAGATGGGATCTTACCGTTGTCAACGTGTTGGATTGATCCCACGCCTTCAATCCTCACTAAATTCGCCAAGATCACCTTCCCAATCTCCCAATTTTTTGTTGGTCGGTGGTGTTGGTGTGTGAGTTTGTTGAGTTGGGTTTTGGTGAGTCAACCCAAACAATTCCTCCTATTTATATCTCATCTTTTCATCACTTGGCACACAAGTATCTCGAGGCACATCCATGACTTACACTTAAGTTGTCCACCAACTATTGTGACTTTGTTTAGTGACTTAGTCACTTGATTTTTATCCTTTTGATCAAATAAACACCTCATTCACGGTAATCCGATACCCGACACAGTACTACGGCTTGCACATCGCGTATAAAAGTCCATTCTAACAATCGAAGTGTATTCACATATTATTTATTTATTTCATTTTTTGTTTTCAAATAATCTAATAATTATCAATATTTGTGTTTAAAATATCTAAATTTCACCCGATAATCCGTATTAACACATTTTTCCTAGGCAAAACCTCGCACGCGAATCTGACGTGATAAGCAAAATAAAATAACGCACTAGAACATTCGATATTCATGTTTGGGTATAAATAGTAATACAAACATAATAGAAAATTAAAATATACCTCGGTATCGACTCCCGAGCTTTAGTCAGTATGACAAGTCACGATGGTTAGGTCACAGTCTTGAAACATTACACGTGGCATGAGTTAAATTTGAGGGTTGTTACAATATCACTTACCAAAAAGATAAGACCTCGCGAGATCGTGATTCAATTCCCACTTAAGTAAAAAAAAAAAAAAGAAAGTAATGGGGTTCTCAAAGAAGTGTGGTCGGTTTGGCCATTGCCCAAATTAATCATTGTTTGAACTTTGAAGAAATGCTGGAGCCGTTGGATCATCCGTGAATCGCGAGTATATCTCATCTCGATAGTCAAGCTTTTCCGCAAATGTGGTTTGGAGCGACTGAGTTCGACATCCATTTCGGGGGTTTTGCGTTAATTCTCCGATTCTACCACTCCAAGGTACGATTTTTAATCGAATCAGTTTGATTTCTTGGGATTCAATGTATTTATTTACGTATTGGATCGATGAAACTAGATTTCTAAGTTTTGTTGATCACATTGGGCACTGAAATTGATCGAATTGATCGAATTCCCTGTTCATTAATGGCCGATTGAACCTCTCTTGATGAACTCTATGAAACCTTTTGTGTTGTTTGTGTAGGACCGATGAACATTGCCCTAACTGGGCTGATTCGTCTCCTAACCCTAGCTTGAAATTAGGGTTTGTTGTTTCATTGAGTGGTTGGGAAGCGATCATGGCGACTTATCTGTGGAAGAGATACGCGGAGTACCTCCACAATAAATGGGAAAAGACGTTCCTTTGGGACTCAATTGAACGCTATCGGCGCCCAACGAGTTTCATCCCAATTGTTCTTGTGTACACTGCTGCTTTCTATACTGGAGTCGTTGGAGCTGCAATAACGGAACAACTTTACAAGGTAATTCAACTGCACTTTTGTAATTGTTAGTAGTTATCTTTGTTCTCCAGTTTGTGATAGACCCTTTCCCTTAGTTCGACACTCGAAGACTTGAACTCTCAACCTCATGTTGTGGTGAAGACGTACCAAATCAGTGGATGTATGATTTTGACATTCTTTGGCAGCTTTATAATTATAGTTACTGGTGACATTAGCCATTTCTAACTCTAGGAATAAAATTAAATTGATTTTTCCCTATTAGACATTATTTTGAATGTCACTTATAGTGGCGGGCATGTTTGAGTCTTGAAGGAGATATAGGACAATCTCAAATTAGTTGGGGTCTGCTAGAAAGAGATATAGGACTGGTAATTAATAGGGATTTTTAACATGCCCATGCATCAAATATCCATGATCAACTTCCTTTGCTTTGGAACCTCTATCACTGCCCATAAGATACACCTAGTTTGTATTAGCAAATGACTTAAGAATCTTAAGATTCCTTGAGAATCTAATTATTAGTATGCTCTTACTTAGTATCTCTTTCAGTAAAACTTAGAGCTGCATGTATGGTGAAAACTGATGTAATATATAGCATAGGCTAAATCATTGGACTAACTAAGTTGTGTTGGTGGGAGAACTTGAAAATATTTGTTGGTTTGGATGCTCCAAGTTTACTTTTATATCATTTTTTTTTTTTAAAAGGGTGATATATTAGTACTTGATAGTATTACAACATAGAAAAGGTAAATTCTTATAAAAAAATAAAATAAAATAGAAAAGGCAAACAAAGACAGGGGGAATTCTATGAGCGTCTGATGAATCTGACATCCATTGGGTGTCAATGTGAACACGTACAAATGTGTACGCGTTACACACACCTGTATGTATTGTTTGCACACAAGTATCTATGTATTTGTATTAAGTCAGCTTGCTGCCTTGCTCAAATCCTTTGTTGATTTCTAATTAACTAAGCTATTACAAAAAGAGGAGGTAGAGAACCTAATGTGGGGAAGCACGTGGTGAGTGTTGTTGTGGTTTCCTTTCCATGTCTAGTGTTTTTGGGAGTTCACATCAACTAGAGATCTAGATAATGGAGTGGTAAAATTAGAAGCTGAAGTTCTTTAAGTAAACCATTTTAGATATTTAGTATCAATCGTACAAAAGGATGATTAGATTGAGGATGACGTTATGCATAAAATTCTACCTGGATGAAAAAAGTGGAGTGAAAAATGTGTGACGTGATCAAAATATCCTTGTTAAATCCAAAGAAAGCTTTATAAGAGCACAATTAGGTTAGTCATGTTTTTTGAAAGTGAACATTGGGCGGTAAAGAAACAACATATGCATAAAATCAACATAGCAGAGATGAGAATGCTTAGGGGGATATGGGGTGAAACCTGTAAAGAAAAAAATAAGCATAGAGATTTAAAGAAAAATAATGGTCACACCAATAGTTGTAAAAATTAGGGAAGGGTACACCAAAAAAAAAAAAAAAAAAAAAAGGGAAGGGAAGTTGGATTAGTATTTTAATCACAACAACATCTAACCAAACTATGTTTGAAGTCATTAAAGTTTACTTTGGTATTAGAGCAAAGTGAAACACTTTCGATTCATCGTAAAAGTTTTTTGCAAGTTTTCCACATGATTTGTAGTTCCAAAAATTAAAGATTGTTTGATATGACTTTGGATATAAATGGATACAAGAAGAGTTTGACCTTGTGCATATAATTTCGGTTATATTGTATCAAATGTGCCATATTTTTGAAGTTGTTTAATTATTTATTTGTTTGAAAATATTTTTTTTATTTCGAAATGTGTGGAAAAGTGGGGAGGTGAAAATATGTTGATGAGAATGTGTAGGTAAAAAATATGCCTCTTATTGTTGAGGGGTCTCTAAATAAATTAAATTATATCATATGGAGTCATAAATAATTTTTTTTTTTCCGCCTGTTCTAGGCACTGCCTAGACTAGGCGAGGCTAAATCACCTAACACCACCTTGAAAACATTGTGTATGCTGATTTTGGATAAATTAATATGTCGACTTTGCATTAATTCGATGTGTACGTGTATATGTTAGATTTAAATCGGATACACAATTTATCCCTATCCAAATTAGTGATTAAATTAGGATTTATACATATATGTACACAAATCTGAATTTTGGACATGACACGATATTGCACAATGCGTTGAAGAGAGAAGTCCTAGCGCATGCATATATTCATGATACTGCAAATGTGCTTAGCACGTAAGTATATATGAATAAATGCATCACTCTAAAGTCTTATATATATATATATATATATATATATATATAGGGTGCTTCTACAATGGAGCCCAAATATATAGCATTTATTGCGCATTTAATGCAAAACACATTAAATGTGCAACATTATTCACCATTAGATTAAGATTACATGGTAATCCAATGGTGAAAACACATAGTCCCATGACATGGTATATATTTGGGTTCCATATATATATATATATATATATATATATATATATTATAAACCATTTGGTATATCAAAGATATGCAATGCAATATGTATTTACTATTTACAAAAACATATAAGTGATGATAAATCATATTGTTGTGCTTGTTTATAGTCAGTTAATGTGCGCATAATTAATGTAACACTTAGCTAAATATATATTAATTGCAATATGTATGTTCAATTACATTAAATGTATTGGATAATGCAATTACCTTTATATGATGCAATTCAAAGTATGCTTTATTAAAATTGATTTTACTGAAAGCTTGTTTGTCACCAAATTGGCCTAACTTGAATAGATATTTAGATATTGAATTGTGTACTTCAATTTTTCATGTTTTGATATAAATTAAATGGCATTAAAGTTCATGTTGAACAATTATGATGCTAGGAGGTCACCTAATGACAAACCATAGCTTATAATTAACGATACTAAGAGAGATTTATAGTCATACTCGGTGATTGTGTTTGTTTTATTCAAAGATAGCTATATATTCATTTGAGTATGATTGATTATCTATTAAAGCATTCTTATTCAAATTTGATATTGCAAGAAATTATGTATTTTTGTATCACCCAAATGTGAACTTAAAAACATAATTAAAATTTATAATATGTCTGAGTCTGTTTGATTTACTCATAGCATTAATGCGAGCATTTCATATATTATGTGCATCATCTTCCAATATGTTTAACTTAGATGACTTAATGGCTAAGTTTAATGGGTTCAACTCTAATGATTGGTCTGAACAAATCCGATTTTAGGCTTTCAGTTAGGTGTAATGGTTTTTGACTTAGCAATCATTTTAGATGAAAAGCACACAACCATAACTGAGGCCAACTCTAATAAGGAAAAGTCTCTTTTTGAGCCTTGAGAGCGGTCTAACAGGCTGAGCTTAAATTTGATGCATTTCACGATTGTTGAAAACATCAAGCCATCAATGCCTAAGACGACTGATGCTAAGGAATTTATAATAAAGCTTAAGGAGTACTCACAGTCAAACATTGTTAATAAGCCCATTGTGGAGAGCTGGATGAGTGAGCTGGCGGCCAGGAAGTTTGAATGATCATAACTCATAACCCATTCATGATCATGTAACTAACATGTTGAACTTGGTAGCAAAGCTCAAGGCTATGAGAATGGATGTGAGTGAGTCTTTTTTGGTTGAATTCATCATCAACTCACTTCATCCGGAATTTGGCTAGTTCCAAATGAACTATAACACTATTAAAGAGAAATGGAACTTGCAAGAAATTAAGGACATTTTAGTTCATGAGGAAGTGAGATTAAAAAAGATGAAGGATTGCTCAATCCATCTCATTGTTATAGAGAAATGGAAATTTTAAAAATTTCAAACATTGTTTGATTCATTCAAAATCTTTATTTGAAATAGAATTGGAATGACAAACTAACCTCCATGCTTTCCTATCCTTAAGATTTCTTTTTATTTTCTCCTCTCTCCGTTCCTTACATTTAGTTGAGAAACTTGATGGTTAGATCCCAAATTTAAAGAAAACGTATTCAATAACTGAATTTCAGTTATTGCATACATGTCGTTTGAAGAGAGAAGAGAGGGAGTTTAAAAACCCATAAACTTTAACCACTTCAGCCCAAACAACCATCAAAGTGGGGGTCATATTTAGAGTTTTATCGTATTAATATGGGTCGCATTAATAGGTACATTATTAATTAATCTAACTATACCCCACTTGACCCATATTATGACTTGGTGATTCAACAATAAAATATAAGTGTGCAACATTTATTGAATATAGTCACTTTTAACTAAATTGAAATGATCAGATCAATAATAGTCACAAGTCATTTAATCGACATGATTCCTTTCATGTATCACAATCAATTCAACTAGTAGAACTTTAACAAGGATATTTCAATCCTTCAACTGTATCATTATCTCACTATAACTTTAACTGTATACAACGTAATGTAGATAACAAGTACATAAGCAAAGACAAAACTTTAATTGAAAATACAAGTGTCATGACAACAATATGAGCAATAGAACTATATATGTATTGACGTACCAAAATATTATGCTAACAAAGACTTGTCTGTAATGCTCATATGTTCAACATGGCCAACAAATGTTTTGACGGTAATCCCTTTGTTAACGGATCCGTCATCATCAGACCAGGATTAATATGCCCAATTGACACTATGTTTTTGTACTTCTCCTTTGAGAAAAACAACTTCAAATCTGTGTTTTGCACCCTTCGATTGGTTGTCATTCTTTGAGAAGAAAACAACTGGGGAAATATCACATTATAGCCTTAACAGTCTAGCTATATTATCAACAACTCAACAATACCAAGTCTTGGTACGGAATTCCACAACCATAATGCATGAACAAGGGCCTTAAAGCATGCTAAAAATTCAGCCTCCATAATGCAAGTAGCAATGACAGCATGCTTCACACTTTTCCATAAAAATGCTCATCCAGCCAACAGGAGCATGTAATCGATTGTAGATTTCCTTGATTCCACACATCAAACAAAGTTTGAATCTGATTAGCCAATCAGTTTGAGTTGACTTGACCTTTTAAGTACGTAAGTACATTTGTATTTTCTTTGCGGCCTTCCAATGGTCCATTCCATGATTACTTTGTTATTGACCCAACATTCCAACAAAAAAACTGATATCCAATTGAGTACAAGTCTGAGCATACATTAAGCTCCATATTACTGACACAAAAGGAATATATTGCATCACCTATTGTTCCAAATCATTTTGATGTCATTGCATTAAATTGAACATCTCCCCTTTTTGAATTGGAACAATTCTCTTGGAGCACTTGTCCATTTTAGCTCTCTGCTTAGCAACAAGAAGGATATCATCAACATATAGGACCATACAATGAACTTGCTCCCCCTAATCTTTATGTATATACACCTATCAATAATGTTTGAGCCCGGCTAAGTGCACCCCACCAGTTACTTAATGCACCCCGATCATGCGTGACACCCCAAATTCAAATTTCAATTTATGAGGGCACCCCACATTTTTACCAAAATACCCTTTTATCCCAATCAAAGCTCCCAACTCAAAACTTTAATCGAGACATCTATTTTGGTTTGGCAACATATGGCCAGACTTGTCTTATAGGCTCGGTGTTGTCCAATCGAACCTCTTCGTGAAATTTGGTTGACAATTGCCGACCTAAAAGTTCGGTGGGTTCCAACCAACTCTCCAATCAAAGGTTCGACAGGCTTGAACCGACTCTCCAACAAGAGACTTGAACCTACGAAACCGAGCCACTCAATGATGCCCTACAAATCACAAGAAAAGTGTACGAGGGATGATGATGGGGTGTACAAAACGAGAGGAAATGGTGGTGGGGTGCACTAATTCCAATGAGGGGCACAAAGGGTTATTTTACAGTACAATAGAACTTTTTTTTAAGTTTGACTTTTCTGTTGGGGTGCACTTAGTAAACGGTGGCCTCTTATGTTTTCTACAAAACCATATGATGTAATGGTATTGTTAAACTTAATATATCATTGTTTGGAAGCTTTTTTCAATCCATATATTTATTTATTTAATTTACACACCAAATTTTCCTTTCTTATGGTTTAGAAACCTTCGAGTTGGTCCATGTGAACTTCCTCTTCCAAGTCTCCATTTCAAAAAACGGTTTTCACATCCATTTGTTGAAGTTCAAGATCATAATAAGATAGCAAAGCCATTATAATTCTTAAAGAGTCCTTTGAAACTTGAGAGAAGGTCTCCTTATAGTCAATGTCATCTTTTTGAGTGTAACCTATAGCGACAAGTCTAGCCTTATGTCTTCCTATTTTGCCTTGTGAGTCTCGTTTAGTTTTGAAGACCCATTTGCAACCAACTTGCATTGGACCTTATGGCAACTCGAATAGTTCCCAAATTTTGTTGTCATCCATTGATTTCAACTCTTATATTATAGCATTAAACCATTTTTTAGAATCATTACATTCCGTGGTTTGTTTAAATGAGATTGGATCTATGTCAATGCTCTAGTCATATTCATGTTCAACTGAGTAAACCACAAAATCATTTGAAATTATTGGTCTTTTTGACCTAATGTTGTTTCTTGTGGCACCACTTGTTCATTGGCAACTTGTACATTATCAGTTGGGATAAGTTCATTTTCCTCATTCGAAGCATTGATTTGTTGTTCGAGTTTGTTGCATAACCTCGATACAACAAGAGGAACAACAATTAAGGAGAAATGCTAGATGTAGGAGTTTTCAATTGAATTTCATGTATATCCACTTTCGTGGTTCTTTACTCCCACTGATTTGGCCATTCTCAATGAACCGAGCATTAACAAACTCACCTCTTGTCCTATTGTAGTTACGACAATAATATGTATCCTTTTGACTTCTCTGGATATCCAATAAAGTAACAACTAATAGCCCTTATATCAAGTTTCTTTTCATGTGGATTATATATCCTTACTTCTTTGGACATCTCCAAACATAATGATGTCTCAACTGATTTACAAAGAACCCTATTTAGCAAATATGCAACGATTTTTAATGCGTGCATCCACAATAATGAATGTATAGTGTTATGACTTAACATACTTCTAACTAGGGGTGCGCACGGATTGCACTAATCCGCAGATCCGGTCCAATCCAGACCAATTATCACTAATTGTATCAATTTTTTGATCCATTGGATTGGACTGGATTGAAAAATCACTAATCCGGCTGGACTGGATTGGATTACGGATCCTACATTAAAAAATCGAGAATCCAATCCGATCCAGTCCATTTAGCACATCAACACATATACATATATGATCGTATGTACTTTAGTACCTTAAAGAGCATCAACTTAAACTATTAACTCTAAACTATAACATCTAAAAGACTATGCTTGTTCTTTAACTCTTTTATTATGCTTTTAACCTTTTTTTGTATGTTACATATATGTGCACTTTTTTTGTGCTTTTGTGAGGGTATATGGTGAAGATTTGTAGATTGACATATTTGTTTATGTAGGAACTTATGTAGGAACTTGCATTTTGAAGGTCATTGTGATGACAAGTTTATGGGAAATATGCTATATATAGATTTGTGAAATATATGTTGTAAATTTGTCATTTATGAGATGTATAATTCTTGTGATTCATTTGATTAAGTCTAATTTCATGAATATTTGGATAGGAAACGTCAATCCGTGGAACTTGATCCAATCCGATCCGCATTTTGCAAATTGGATTGAGTTAGATTGAAGAATTATTTGGATTGGATTGGACTGTATTTTTCCAATCCGCAATAATTGGATTGGATTACGGATTGACCCTAATTGAACTGGATCTAATCCGTGTGCACCCCTACTTCTAACCATGTCCATATGAGTACGATTACGCCTTTCATGTACACCATTTTGTTGAGGTGTACCGGATATTGTGTATTGTGCACAAATGTCTCAATTTTAAGGAAAGTCACAAATGGACCTGGTCGTTGTCCACTTTTATCGAACTTTTCATAGTGTTCACCACAACTATCAGATCTCACCTATTTCACTTTTTTATCTAGTTGTCTTTCTACCTCATTAACACTTCTATGACGTCCACTAAATGAGATTTTTCATGCTACAAGTATAGGTAACGATGACGTGAGTAGTCATTAATAAAAGTGAGAAAATACTTTTGACGACTCCAAGATGAGCATCAAAAGGACCGCAAATATCGATGTGTATTAATTCAAGAGGCTTGTTGCTTCTTGTGGCTGGATGTTTTGATGTGTGTCTAGTTTGCTTTCTTTTAATGCAATCCACGCATACATCACAGTCAACCAAATCCAATTGAGATAAGATATCACATTTCACTTACCTTTGCACCCTTACTTTGGATATGTGTGACCTAATCTTTGATACCAAAGTAAAGTTAAGCACTCATTATGTGCACTACGTTTGTTTTCAACTACATGCTCAAAATGAAACAAGGATTCAACAAACATAATATCAATATTGAAACAATATAAGTTGTCAATTACAATAATTCCTGAACCATAATAGTTAAATACTACATCATCAACTTTGCAACCAAAACTAAATTCCTAGCACAATCAAGAACATAAATATACTTTTCCTGATCCATTTTTCATGTAGTATCCAATATCAATATGTAAGTTCCAATTGCTTCTATTTGTGACTTCATTGTCTTCCCTATAAACAAGAACTTATCAATTTCACCTATGGGTTAGTTTGAAAGGAATCTCTGCACAACATGTGATACATAAGTAGTTGTACCTGAATCAAGCCACTAGGTATTATTAGACATTTCACTCAAAACTTATTGAGACATAGTATATACCTTTCTTTTCGAACCAAGCCTTTCGTTTGGGACAATCCTTCTTGAAGTGTCCAACCTTCTTGTAGAAATGGAACCTATGCTCCTTATGAGTTCGACCCTTATTGACTTTCATTCGGGCTTTATCCTTCCTTCCTAGTTACTTTTGTTGCAACTGGCTTCATTATGCACAATGAGATGAATTGAGTGATCTTTCATTTTCGTTAATCTCCCTTCCTCCTGAACTAATATGGACTTGATTTCCTGCAAGTTCATTTTCTCTTTTATGGTGTTGTAGTTCACTTGGAATTGACCAAAATCCGGAGGAAGCGAGTTGATGACGAACTAAACAAAAAAGGATTCACTAACACCCATCCCCATTGCCTTGAGCTTTGCTGCCAAGTTTGACATGCTAGTTACATGATCATGGATGGTTTATGACCACTTAAATTTCTTGGTTGTTAACTCACTCATCAAGCTCCCCACAATGGATTTATCAACAATGTCCGACTGTGAGTACTCCATAAGCTTCATTATGAACTCTTTAGCACCAATTGTCTTAGAAATCGATGGTTTGACGTTTTCAACAATCGTCAAGTGCATCAGGTTTAAGCTCAACCTGTTAGACAACTCCGAATCCTCATGAAGATACTTTTCTTTATCAGAGCTAGTCTAAATTTTCATCTAAACTTATTGTGAAGTCTAAATCCTTTATACCTAGCTGAAATTGAGTTTTATTCAGACATATCATTAAAGTTGAGCCCATTTAACTTAATTATTAAGTTGCTTAAGGGAAACGTATTGGAAGATGTTGCATATGTAGTATAAAATATTCATATTAATGCTTTGTGTAAACTAAACAAATTCAGAAATACTATAAACTTTAATTTTGCATTTAAGTTCACCTTTGGGTGATATAGAAATACATAATTTAACGCAATATCAATTGTAAATAAGAATGTTTAAATAGATTATCAATCATTGTCAAGTTAACATACAAGTTATATTTGGATAAAACAAACCCATCCACCAAGTATGACAATAAATCTATCTTAGTGTTATTAATTATAAGCAATGGTCCACCTTTGGGTGATCTCCTAGTATTATAACTAATGATCTCAAATAAACATTTAAATATTTATTTAAGCTAGGTCACTTTGATATCTAACAAGCTTTCAATTGAATAAATATTTAATTGGGCATACTTTAATTCTTGCATCATAAATATAATACAATTGCATGCATATAATATATATGTATACATACTAGAATTGTTAAATATTCATTTTAGTAATATATTTATTAAATGCAAGCATTAAGGCACACATTAGAATACCCATGCCAATTAGACATGCATAGCAATAAAACAATCAATTACTTAACCAATGGCATGTATGTGTCTATTAATGATACTGTTTTTTTTTTTTTTTTTTTGAAAACTATTAATGTTCCTGTATATGCACAATAGTTAATGTACATATTAAAATATGTGCAGTATTCTCATTCTATTTTTCAACAACAAACAAGAAAACCTCTTTTGTATTATCAAAAGCAACAAAACTTGGGCACTTTTACTATCCACAAAACAAATAATAAATTGGGAGTTCGATATGCCTATACGTGTTACACACTGCTTATCCCAATTTCATAATCATGAAGATATACGCAAATGCTAAATTTAATCAAACGGAAATATTACTTTCCAAAAATAGAACCAGAATTAAAGAGCCACATTAATGAATCTTTCAATTTATCTAAAGTATGAAAGTTTTAGTGAGCCACGTTAATGAGTCTTTCAATTTATCTAAACTTATTCCATGTAGCCAACCCCATAATCTGGGACTGAGGCTTTATTGTTGTTTTTGTGCTTGTGTTTGTACTCATTCAAAAATTTCAGTGACCGAAACCACTGTAATTTTAGTCCAAGGTTTTTACTGTCTATCTTTTCCTCATTCATTTTCTTGAGTGAACTGTTTAGCATTATCAACAATCATAAAACAACAAAGCTTGTATGAGCTACCATTAATTGCATATTTGCATAACCTATGGCTATCGGTTGCTGTGTACTTTGTTAAGTATTATATGAGCATCAAGATTATTTCTACGGTTGTAGCTAAATATAATTTTTTTCATGTAACTGCTATTTCAGCATCCTCAATCTGAGTTTGCTCCTTGTGTAGTCCCTGATCTCTTAGTACTTCCAAATCATATTTGTTTACCTTCAATATCTTAACTTATTATAATTGTGTACAGATATTGATGATAATATTGTTGATGTACAACCTTTCTCTCTGATTTCTAGAGTTGTTCCTTAGTCTTTGGGCTCACTATGTTCAAGACATGCTGAGCCCTTTCAAAGGTAATTGTATTGATGGCTCCTAACCCAAAAGGGTAAGACATTCTTTTGCAACTGCAGCCCAGAACAAAGTCCACGTCAAGCACACAATGGTGCAATATCAACCCCAGATCTGGGAATAAAAATACCGGCCTACACCGGGCAACCCTAACTTTAGGGACAACAATACCAAAACACTCCCATGCTGGTGATTTCTTCAATGAAACCACCATCAAAGGAGAGATAAAGAAGACAACCCCAAAAGGGGGGACTACCAGAAAACATTCAAACAAAAGATATTAGAACACACAACACTATACCATCAAATGGAAGAGTAATAATTCAAGAAATACCATCTAAAATTACACTTAGGAGCCACCACCACGACAACAATCACTAGAGAAAGCTGCTCGCCGAAGCTATAAGCCACAACTGCTGGAAAACGCTGCCGCTCGTCATCATTGCACCACCGAACATAACTACCATCATACCCTTTGCTCTTCAAAAAGCCCGAATATTTTTCTTCTTCATTACGTTCGGTTTCACGGCTTCCACAAACATGACACCTTCATCCACTTTCTCCTTTCTATGAAAAAATAAAAACCGAGAAGAAAAGAAAAAAAAAAAAAAAAAGGAAGAATAAGAGAGAAAGAGAAGGATGACAAAGATATCTAGAAGAAAGAAAATGAGAAGAAAACAGGGAAGAGTTTAGGCAGGGGCGAGGGAGGGCGGGGCGAGGGGAGGGGGAGGGGGAGGGGGAGGGGGAGGGGGGGGGGGGGTGTCACCAACAACGGTGTTGTCGGAGCCCCTCTCGATCAACAGATTTGGCGGAGATTGTTGAGCTATTGCTTCTTTTCGTTGATCCTAATCCTTTATTTACTTGTGCTATGATACATGGACTCTTCACTTTGGATCAAGTACCCGTGTTTGACATGACACGACATGGACATTGACACTTGATATGTGTCGGACTCTTCAAAATTACTTTGGACACTTTCATTCTTTATTCAAGAGTGACTAGCGTAAGAGAGTTGGAACTTAGAATTGTAAACATGTAGGTATATTTCAGTCTCATTGTTAAAAAACTTACAAGTTATAGTTACTTTCTTTTTTTTTGAAGACATAGTTGATGCATTTTTATCCTAGTATAGAATTTCATGATGAGTTGATGATGATATTTGTTGTGTAATAGCATGTATTTCATCTTATGCCTTTTTTTCCGAGTTGTGCATTTATTTCGAGTATATTTTTGAATTTTTATATGTACATGCACCCCAATTCATTAAAGATAATGAGATATTTTCACTTGTATACCATGTCCAACCACCCATGTCTAAATTTTCAGTCATTTTTAGCCGAGTCCACGAGTCTTTAAAATTAGAGAATATCCAAGTCCAACCTCTAGACATGTACCCGACACCTACCCCGGTATGGGTAACATAGCTCTTGTGCCATTGAGCTTTCATTTGCAAGTTATTACTATTAGATTCCTTAGTGCAAGGAGTGAGCGATTTGAGAAAACTAGGCGTTTTTTTCATATTGAATTTGTGGATATTCATTTCTTTTTGGATGAACGTTCATAAAACTTAGATGTTCGAACTTTCGTTGAGGCAAGTGTTCTAGAATCAATAGAGATTTTGTGGGTTGTTCTACTGGATTATGGCCAATAATTTGCAGAAGTTCTTGACAAATTAAGGGTAGATTTCTAAAATATTTCTTTTCTAACCTCTCATTCTTACATTTTTATTTGAAAAGCTTTCTTTTATTGCAAGGTTGAAGGTTTTGTTTAGTGAGTCTTACAAGATCAAAATGGTTCGAGAAGCGACCTTTTTTGGCTTTTGTGGTAAATTAGGGCCCTATTTCATCTTCAAGATCTGTTTAGGAGTTAGTCTCAATGAGGGCGTCATGTGCGTGGTTTGAAAGATGGACGAGTTAATTAGGTACATCATTAGCATTGTGACTGAAAATTCTATTTGGTATTTCAGGGAGAGACACTGGATTTATTTTCTTGACTGTTCTGGGGTCAATTCTTCCATTTTTGTACATTTTTTGATCTTCTTGTTCTTGTAGATTGTAATTCTTTGTCAAATGTGAAAAAGAAAAATATATTTTGTACCTTGTACCAAAAAAAAAAAAATCCCATGATGCTGGTAGAGCTTTTGGGAAGGAAAATGAGAGTTTTCGTGAGATCAGAAGTGATAAGTGGCTATTGGACTTGGGAACTTTAAATATAGGAAGAAGGCGTTGGTTCACAATTCAGTTTTTGAAGGTTGATGATGTAATGCAAATTGCAATGCATCGTGGCCCAAGATTATAAAAACTTGACTTTGGATCCCTGACGACTGATGGCATTTTGGTTTGGACATATGTTTCAGTATAGAAGCTAATTGAATTTTTTGCCGTTTTACGTATATATTGTGCACATGTCAAAGTTGGTCACACTAATTTTTCTGGTTGGAGGAAGATGCCTGGCGTGTTTCCTCAAATTTTACTGCTGCTATATTCTTTTCCTCTCATTATGACAAATCAATCAGTTTCTTCATTCAGAAGGACTTGAGTTGATCTACTAAGTTTATTCTGGAACTTTTTCCGTAGCGATCTTACCTATAGGGAAGCACCCCACCCCCTAGCAAAAAAAAAAAGGAATAGAAAATGTTTGGGAAGCACTTGTTCCTCATGAAACTGAGGTGTTTGCCTTCATATTCTCAATATAATGGATTGAGATCTCTTTCATAGAATGAAACCTGTTCGTATCCACTCTATTACATGAAATGTATGAAAGTGATCATTGAACAGGAACCGCTTTTTGATATTGTTGGTTATCGAGTGATTATCGCCTTTTTAAAACTTTATGCTTAAATAGCAATGATAATGCATACACCAACAATAAATATCTATGCTATGCTACAAAGAAGGGGGTAGAAGAGATGGAAATGAGACACACGATTTATAGTGGTTCAATCCAACCGATCTACATCCACTACCTAACCTCCCCGGTTAGGATTTTCAAACCTCCACTTATATTCCCAAGTATTACAACCTAATCCCGCTAGACTAGTGAATGTCTAGCCTCAACTAGGTCTTTTACATGATGCCTTATCGCTATAAGGTCTTATACAACCACCTAGCCGCAACTAGGATTTTCCCCACCTAGACTCACCTAGGATTTTCCCTTCCCTAGCCTCAACTAGGTCTTCTCTTTCGACTTAGATCCCACCAAGTTTTACAATCAAAATCCTTTTTTAAATACAATGAAATTTTTGCTTTACAAAGTAAAGTGGCAATAAGTCCAATTCTTACAAGCCACCTAGAGCTAAACCACTACTATGCATGCAAGTAAGACTTTGCCAATTGAGATGTCTTGTAAATTGAGTTTTTATAGGCTAACTCTCAATATTGAAACTAATCAAGAAGAGTATAGATTAAGCTCAACTTGGTTCTAATAAATGGCTAATTGATGCACAAGTAAAGATGCAATTTTAAGCTCAAATTGTGCAATCAAAATTACGGGTGAAAAACAAGTTTAGATTAAGAACAAGACCCTTGTAAATATGTAGTTAAAACAACACAAGTATGAAATCACAAAAATCAAGTATAGACTAAGCACAAGTAGGTTTCAAAAATACATGAACAAGTGGTATGTGAAAATCAATATAAAGACCAACAACTTGTTCAAAATCAATCATAGGATTAAAGAGGTCAAATATAAGTATCAAACCCAAGACAAGATGCTCAAGAACACAACAAGTGATTTTCAAACAAAAACACTAGCCAAATAGTATAGATTAAACTCAATGAGTGTAGGAAATCAAGAAACCTTGCAACCAAAGTGTGTACTCTGAAAAATCAGATTTGAAGCACGAGTTGTAGGCTTTGGAACACCGACTTCAAGATTCAAATGCAAGCCCTCAAATGTTCCAAGTGATTGTGTGAACAAGAGTTGTAGTTTTTGTGTTCTTGGTTGTTTTTGGCACTTGTTCAAACCATGTATATACCCATATGACCGTTGCTAACAATCCAAGGGTCCTAAATGATCTCCAAATTCAAATGGAAGGTGTGGATTAATACTTTAAAAAAGTTGTCAGAAAATTGCACAAAGCGCTGGGCAACACTTAGAAACATTTTCTATCAGGACACTGCACAACGCTGGGGAAATTGTCCAGCGTGCTGGACAACACTTAGAAAAAATTTCTTGTCTGGGCACTGCACAAAACAATTAGAAAAATTTCCTGTTCACTGCAGGGCTTTTAAATAAATAACATTCTGGTTTTTCAAAACGACCTCCTAACGCCTCTACGACTCTACTAAACCTTTGAAATCACTTTATACATGTTTAGTAGGGTCTTCAAAACATGTCTAGACATCCCGATGATTTCACAAACCCTAGAAACAAAAATTCCGGTTTCATGAAAACATAGGGGCTTTTCTACAAATAATTTTAATGTCAATCCAAAAGCTGTTTAAACACATACCGGTGCATTCAAAATCGATTCTAACAGTTCATACACTTCAAATACATGTTATAAAACATGTTTGCATCATTTAAAAACATTTTAAAAACCTCGAAATAGAAAATCACAAAAATCATAACTTTAAGTACTTTGAAAAAATGAAACTTATGGAATGCATTATATACCTTACATGACTTGTACAACTTGTGGTCTTGTCTTTTCGGTCCTTGTGTTTTTGTATGAGCCGAGTCTTGAACTTATCCAGCTTCATGTTGGCACTTTGACTTGTTCTTGTAGAAACTTCAACTTTCTCTTTGAACTTGTGATTCTTACAAAGTTTGATGTTTTGAAACACTTGACAAGTTCATTAGTATCATTTCACATTGTTTGCTAGCATCAAAATTCCGAGTGGAGTGTAAGTGATAAAAATACTTAGGCCAACAACAAGATGGAAGTCGAAACTATCTTAGTCAAGATATTTTGTTATATTTTGATGCTATAATGTAGGGATTCCTAATCAGTATGGAACTTGGAAAATTTTAGTGCCTCTTCTTTCAAAGTGAGTAAAAGAATTCAAAAGGCTTTCCAATATCCCACTAGCTTAGGAGGTGAAGAACTTCTGTTCCTTCTTTGTGGAGAAAAGTGTCAGTTCGATAGGCAGTGCTTAAGGTCCCAGACTCTAGCTACTGTAATCTTTTCGCGGCATTAATCTCTAACTGCATCTATTAAATTTGTCACATCTTATAAAAGGGGAAAATCGCCCTCTGCTAGATTGTGCTTTTTATGTGACCCTTGTATAGTGTTGGACCTGTTGGTGAATAATCAATTACTAGTCTAGTCTAGGAATTTTCAATTTCGAAAGGGCATATAATTTCATAAATGAGTGGATTCTTTATGGCTTGGATTTTGAATTATTTGCATTCTTACTAAGTGAAATATGTAAATCTTATATATACCACATCTGTAGTAGCTAAGATTTTGGATGTCTTTATGTTGAACAGGAGAAGTACTGGGAAGAGCATCCAGGCGAAGCGGTGCCTCTGATGCATCCTAAGTTCTATTATAGCAAATGGAAAGTTCGAAGAGAAGATCACTTCCCTCCCAATCAATGAGTAAAACGGGTCCGTTTTCTTTACTCATCCAGCATAGAGAATGTGTTTCGAGGTGATTTAGAATCGTTCAAACTGAAGCGCGCTTTTTTGCTCTCTGTATATGTAAGAAGCTTTTACATAAACATTTTTTCAGACCTTTTTTTTATTGGAATCATATGAACGCACAGGGTTTTAGATTGGTTAAGATGACCATGTCTTGATATGGTGTCTTAGATGGTCATGCATGCAGGTGAATTGTGAACACCTAAGCCCATGGAAAAATCTTATTAGCCGAATGTCACCAGGGCTCTTGTTATAGGAGCTGTAACAATAGGAAGTAGTTTCAATACGTTGGATGGTCATCGAGTTGCGTGTTGCAACATCTGTCGGCATCTCTGTGCCCATCCAACTTATCGTAGCTGCTTATCCACAAAAAAAATGAGTGTAAAATGTGTTAACGTACTTTGGACACTGAAATGGACACTAACTCACAAGGTGCCATGCGATGCATTATGCACACTGCTAGAGGTGTATCGTACGGCACACCCATTTGGCTGGTGTTTGAAGTTGTTACTTTAGCAAGGTCCAAAATTTGATGGAAAATGATCAGGTGCCAACCTTTTGACACATCCATTGATACTCACTGTTTTTTCTGTCCATTGAATAATGCATCTAGATTTTGCGTACACATTCTTGATACATACTTTGCTACGTAGTTGTTGGAGTCCTTTGGATACATTTTGCCTTGATGCAAACATCAACTTATACGAACAAATAAATATGTAGCAAAGTATGTGAACCAAACATATTCCTTATCGAAAAATGATAATCTAACACATTTGAGACACACACTTTGTTTTTTAGTCTATTTATGACTTTTTCTTGTCTCTCTAGGTGTGAGTCTCACATCTAACAAAATATCATAAATAAGCTAAAAGATAAAGTGTGCGTCCCAAGTGTACATTTAAAGTGTGTTAGATTATCATTTTCTTCCTTATCATATACTTTTCTTTTTATTGAAGTTTGATTGCACTTTTTTATTCAAAAAAATGTGGCCGTGTTTTCACCCGTAGATGAGCATAGGTCACTCTCAATTTTACAAGCAAAACATGAAAACAAAGCATCTTCCACGCTTATTCCCACGTGACAAGCGTGGTCATGCACTTGTTTACTTTTCCACTCTTTATATAACATTGTAGCTTCTGCTCCTACTTCACATGTATCTTGACTGCACAAAGTAGTAAAACAAACACTGAACAAAATGAGCACCATGGTGGGAGAAGAGCAAGAACAAGAGATGAGATGGCAAGCCCAAGTGTGGAACCACATCGACGGTGGCTTTGCAAACTCGATAGTCCTCAAATGCGCTGCTGATCTCTCCCTCTTCGACACCATCCACGCCATACACACCGAGCAAGGGAAACCAGTCACTCCATCCACAATTGTCAGGACTTCTCCTAACTTGTCCTCTATCAATCCCCACAAATTGTTTCGCCTTCTAAGGTTCTTGGCTCACATGAAACTGTTAAACATCCATGATTTTGATAATGTTGGAGAGAGTGGGGATGAAGTGGGATTCTCACTGACTGACTTGGCAAAGTTTTTGCTGAGAAGCAATGAGAAGAACATTGTGGACTGGGTGATTGGAGTTCCCGACGAGCCCGCCATTAATGCTTGGCACCAACTGCCGAATTGCATTTCTTATCCGAGTGAAGGGCCGACGCCATTTGAGAAGGAGCATGGGAAGACCTTGTGGGAATTCGCGAGGGACAATCCGGAGATGAACAAGGTGTTCAACGACGCCATGGCCTGCGATACGAGGTTGGTTATGCCTGCGTTTATTGAAGGCTGCAAGGATGTTTTGAAGGGCATTTCATCTTTGGTTGATGTTGGTGGTGGCACTGGCACTGCTATGAATTATGTTGTTAAAGCTTTCCCTCATATCAAGTGCAAAGTTTATGATCTTCCCCATGTTATTACGACGTCGCCGGAGTATCCCGGTATAGAGCTTGTTGGGGGAGACATGTTCCAATCAGTTCCCAAAGCAGATGCTGTTATATTGAAGGTATATACATCTTTTTCCCATGTCAATTATATTTTGCACTTAGATGGAGACATAAGGGTATGGAAAGTGTGTGGATGTTATCAATCTTACATCTGATCAGTTAGACAAGGAACCTGCTAATGTAACGCACTATTGACATGCACAAAAGACATGCAAGCGCTTGATGGCGTATCTTCGATGCATATTGGTATGTGTGCACGCACACATGTTGGCAAAACTCAATGGACGCCAGCAAGTGCGTGTCTTTCACGCGTCTTAATGGATTACATTAGCATTTTCCATTAGATAATTACTACTGTTTTATTTGTAGGTATACAATGTCTGCCCAGACTACCCTAAACCACAACTCAGTGTAGTGGACAGGGAGCAGGCCCTTTGAGTTCTCCCATTTAAATTAAGTCTTATGATTAAAGTTGGGTGGAAATCTAGGGATGTCAATTGGATCCATGATATGGGTACCCGAACTTAATGGACAGGGTAATACCCGACACGACATACATCGAGTAAGAGTGTTGGTTTATGAATGAAATACTTAAACAGGTATGGGTAGGGTAAGGGTATTAACATCTACCCGCTCCATTTACCTAATTACCCGCCCCACATATCCATTTATATTATATTATTATATCTATATATATTATACCTTCATGTCTACGCACTATATTTTTTCTTCTTAAAATTCATACATTCTTTTTTTCTTGAAATTAGGACAACATAGTACATACAATACTACTATGTACTAACTAATTTTCTAACATCAAGAAAAATACTAATTTATTTCATGTGAGATGTGAATTCTCTTCACGAAATCAACTTACAAGCCACAAAATCAAATTTGGTTTTTTTTTATATGGATACTAACTTGGTTTTATTGCTATGATATGTCTATTGTGGAAGATTGAAGGTGCTTT
Organism: Stephania japonica; assembly: GCA_039657345.1. Lineage (NCBI taxonomy): Eukaryota > Viridiplantae > Streptophyta > Magnoliopsida > Ranunculales > Menispermaceae > Stephania > Stephania japonica. Next base: position 45,479,319 of record CM077559.1, read on the forward strand.
CTTCTAGTTTTCAAAGATTGAAGATTTTTTTTATTTAAATAAAGACTATATTTCAAATTTAAAATAATTATTAGAGTCAACGTATATTTTTATTTGTGCTTTGTAATAATTATAGAAAGGCAAAACATACTTTTTGGTCCTTGAACATTAAGTCTTTTATGTTTTTGGTCCCTGAACTTTTATTAGTGTACATTTGGTCCTTTAACTTTCATTGTTGTACATTTGGTCCCTTAACTTTTAAGTTTTTATGCTTTTTGTCCCTAAACTTCGAGTTTTTTTTATGTTTTTGGAGTAAATTAAATTTTTTTTTCAGCTTTCGTTAGTCGATGTGAGTCGCCCAGTTTAGTAATATAACCATTTTACTCTTCTTGACTAGTCACGCGACACTTTTGTTACTCACGTTGGTGGAATTTAACACTTTAAATGATGGAGAACTAAATGTAGACCTTTGTAAAAGTTCAAGGACCAAAATGTGTAGTGATAATAGTTCAGGGACCAAATGATGGATTTTGCCTTATAGAAATAATATGGTGTGTAGGTTCTATTGACATTCTAAGTTCAAAAACTTTATTTTACTCTTTTTAAGTTTAAAGTTTTTTGATATCATTTCAATTAGTATTGGGTATGGATACCTACGGGTACCCTACTACCCAGACGGATAATACTCATACCCGCCCACAAAAAAATAGGGTAAATTGGTAGGATATGAGTAGGACAAGACATTAATATGATGGAGCGGGTATAGGTGAGGCGTACCCACCCTATACCCTACCCATTGACATCCTTAGGTGGAACCCCTAATGCCCTTGAGGGGTCCTTGGCTGTTGGTCCCATAGTGGATTGAGATAACTACTATTTACTATCAAGGCCTTATTTGGTTCATTCGATAACTTCTTTTAAAGATTGATTTCTTAATGAATACACTTATCGAGAAGTTAATATTTGATGTATTTAGTTGATCTTTCTTCTGGTTGGAAGTTGGGTATTTAAAAATGATAAATCGTTGCAATTGACTTTAATTTCCATTAAAAAACGATTTGTATTAATTCTTTAACATATTTTTGTTAAAAAAAGGCTCCAACTAATATGCGATTGATGTTTTGTTGTTGTTGAAAAAAAAAAAAAAAAAAAAGGCCACTCCATGAAAAGAGCAATGTCCTTTGAGAGGAAACCGGCACCTCCTAAGTGCATTTCCCATGAAGTGGAACAAAATTTCCAACCAAATAAGGAAGTTGCCACTTCCTAGAAGTGCGCTTACCCACCTCCATTTTCCCTCTAACCAAACATGATGTAAGAGTCTGCAGAGATTCTTTTATAGCATTTATTTCAAAATTCGATTAATCCTTTTAAATTGCTAATTACTGATGAATTTATTTTGTTGATGAGAATAAGTATTGGTTTTTGCAGTTCATGCTTCACAATTGGCAAAATGAGGGATGTGTAAAGATACTACAAAAGTGCAAGGAAGCAGTTCCAAAGGAGAAGGGCAAGGTGATTATAATAGATGTGGTGATAGATCAAGATGAAGAAGATTACGATGTTACCCACATCAGGCTTAGTTTGGACGTTGACATGATGGGAATGTCTGGAGGGAGGGAGAGGACAAAGGAGGAATGGAGGGTGCTCATGAAAATGGCTGGATTTAGTCACTATGACATTATTCCCATTTTCGCTATGCAGTCAGTCATTGTGGCTTACCCTTAATTTTACTTAGTTAAGTACTTGTTATCATTTTTGTTAACTCCTTGTTGTCATTTTTGCCAAAAAAAAAAAAAAAAGTACTTGGTTGTCATCAGATTGGAAGGGCAAAAATGACAAAAAAATAAAGTAATTGTCACTGTTGTATTGTTGAGGTTTTAAAGCTTTTGTGTTATTTTGTTTCAATGGGAAGATCCAGTAATGATAATGATTTATATTGGAACATCCAGTAATAAGGTAATTGTCGCTATGATTTGATATATGAGTAGAAAATCAGAAAACCAAAGAGTTTTTATGGGTTTTTTTTAAGAGAAATCAAAATTTCATTAATCATTTATGGTTCAATACAAGACTAGACAAATATAGAATCAAGTGCATTGATTCTCTAATCTTATTTGTTCAAACAAACTGTCATTAATTTGGCTATAAAATGCGAAATTGAAACAGTTTGACAATCAATGATTGCTCTCTACAACATTGAAACTCATAACAATAGAGAAAATTACTAGAGCCACAAAATGAATAACAAAACTTTCTAACAAGTAGAAAACAAATTAAAGACTTTCAACTATGGAAGAAAACTAACTATAAAATAAAACTAAAGACAAGATCAATCTAGAGCACTGCACAAATCCACGCAACAACGTTGATAAAGATGCACCGAAACAAGAATGGGTCAATCTCTACAAATCTTATGGTTTCTTAATCCTTTCATTTCCTAAATTTATGCATGTTAATCCCTATGACATCCTTTGACGTTGTACTAATTTAAACCAACCATAAAACATCATCAACAAAACAGTATTATAGGCTATTTTTATATGAAAATCTTCAAAAAATATGAACCGATAAACAAGCTGAGAGATTAAAGTGCATATTCTTGAAAATAAAGGAACAAAAATGAACCAAGAGGGTTTTGATTGGATGGCTCAGTTCCTTCTTTATTTAATCAAATATCTCAAGTTTGACCAAGAGAATGAAAAATTGTAAACCTCTTAGGCTGAGGTTTTTGTCTTTTTGATTCTTCCCTCCTCCAGTTTGGAATTAGTTGAGGCAAGGCCCCAAAATATCCTGACAATAATTTAAAAAGAAATAGCAAAAATGCTATAAGCCTATAACCATTAAGGCTTGACTAGATGTTGTTGCCCTTGTAGTCATTTTCTTCCTCGAGCTGAGATTAGTCAAGGCAAGACTTCAGATACCCTGACAATAATAATCTAAAAAAAAAGAAAAACTATTAAAATTACTTTGAAATAGTGATTAAGGCAATTTGAGATCAGACGCTTACACGTGCGTGTCCGTGCTCAACACCAAACCATTTTCCATAACACTCTCTATTTAAAGTTTTCTCTCGAGTCTCTTATTTAATGTCAACTTTCTCAACTAGTCTACCGAGTGTCCACAAGTTGAGTGCCTCGTTATGTAGGCCCAACTAGAAGGAAGGTGGGAAGCCAAGTTTTTTTTAGGTCGCGCTATGTGCACCCTACCCATTACTCAAGACGTCCCATTTATTTTGTGTTCAATGTGAAAAATACTCAAATGCCCTTCCCAACTCAAATGACCAACTCTCATTCCTATTCCTGCGCACCCCACCCCATCAGCGCCTCGTTAGGTGTTTTTATGATCCAATGGATGAAGAGAACGCAAGGGCGAGGAGGTGAGTTTTGATATTTTTTTTCCATTTCTGAATGTATACCACATACATGAATGTCTCTATCACATAGGGTTGAGACATATTATGTTGAATCGATTTTTGAATACTGACACTTTAATTAAAGTCTCGGTATGGTACAATTGAAAGCTGCCTAAAGGTCTCGGTGACTACCAACCGAAACTAATCCCAAAAATACCATATTACGATACTCGGTTGAGCTTAGCCGACATTTACTCAATGGTCTCGACAATGGACGACCGAGACCAAAACACAAATCACGACCCTGTGTGACCGCACACTACGGGGTTGCGATTAAACCTAGTTATAGGTACATTTTTTTATGAAAATGAGGAGATTTGGTGGATTGATGCCTTGATTCGATTTGGTAGTGGGGTGCTTTTCGTTGAAGGATAAGGGCAATTTCATCCATTTTTCTGGGGTGCCCTTGTAAATGGGGTGGCCTGAGTACTGAGTGGGGTGCATATAGGGTGACCTTTTTTTTTTTTTGGTCAAATATGGGAAGCCAAGTTGGGCTCAAACGAAAAGGCCCGGTTTTGACAATCTTGTTCACCATTGTTAGGCACGCATTGCATTGCATTGCCCAATTCGCACAGCAATGGCGAGCTCGAATGCGTACTTCCAGCAGTCCTACGACCCCAACTACGCCTACCCCAACCACCAGCACCACGGCTACGCTTTCAACGACATTCAGGGCGGCGGCGTCAACACCCTCTTCGTCTCCGGCCTCCCCGACGACGTCAAGCCCCGCGAGATCCACAATCTATTCCGCCGCCGCCCCGGCTTTGATTTCTGCCAACTTAAGTACACTGGCCGTGGGAATCAGGTCTGCCTTCTAAAACTTCATCCCTTTTATGGTTGATTTTGGATTTTTGGGTGGATTTGGTTTCTTTTATTAGTGTTGAAAATTGGTTTGGATTGTTGGAGGAAATTAGATTTTGGGGTTATTTTTCGTTGAGAATTGAGATAAATAAAAGTTGGTCTGGATGAAGCTGAGTTCGATTCCCCACGACTGCCAAACGTTACACCACTGGTGGTCTCTTTCTGCCTAAGGGACTAGTCCGACAAGTGTATGGATACCCGTAGTTTATAAAAAAAAACCCAAAATTGTTTTCGGATATTAGAACAACAACAAAGTCTCAATTCCAAATTAGTTGGGTCGGCTATATGGATTGAACTCTTCCATTGCAATTGATGGTGTGATTTCCAAGTCCCTTAAGTCCCTCCTATCAATGAGTTCTAACTTCTAAGTTAACTTCGGTCTACCCCTACATTGTTGAATTTGTTCACTTTCAATTTAGTCAAGTTTTCATGATACTAGATCACTACAAACAAAAGACTTCGTTCAATTTTTTTGTAAGATAAGGTCAAATCCAAAGGTGAGAAGAGTGTGGTGACTAGTTTATGTATGGGCTTAAGTGTGAAAGTGGGGTTCACTTCAAAATGCCTAGGCAAGATGGAGTGTCCTGTGATGATCTTGAATTTTATTTAATTAAGCATACCCTAAAAGAGTGTGTGAAATTTGTGTTAGTATTCGTAGAAATCCCTAATAACTATTAGTCACATGTGTGGGTCCACACGGGAACCACAATTAAAAGAAAATCGAAATTGGGAGAGAAGGGTGGCGCTCTCGTATTCTCTCAACAAAAAAGGAAATAAAAGATTTTAGGAAATCTTTAATTGTGGCTAAATTTGAGTGAATCAAGGATCCATCTAGATCCTTTCGTTGTAACAACGTGAGAAGAAAAAGGGATTGCGTACAAGTGACTGAAAGAGGAAAAAAGCAAGGGCGGTGTAAGGGAGAGCTGAAAGGGGAACGAGGAAGGTGATTGGTGGTGTTTCCCCGCATTAGTTAACCATTTTAAATTTAGATTTAAACTTGTTCATGTTGATATTGAGGTTTTAATTGGTTTTTCTATCGATCTACTCGAGTATTGCGTGAGATCCTTTTATTATAAAAATCTTCAAAACAAGTTTCCTTTGATGTTTGAATTTCGTTTTAAACTAGACAGTATAGTTGAGAGATTTTATCTGGATGTAAAAAAAAGTGGAATAACAAATTAGCGCAGTGTTGTATGCGTATAGGAAGAAAGGAGTGTGTGTGCTTCCCCATTCAATCGAGCAGGGCTTGGTTCACTAGGCCCAGTCAAAACGAGTTGGGCTAAAGGCCCAACCATACAAGCTGCCATCAATTAGTTCGTAAACACGAGGGGGAGGGGAGCGCACGCAAGGCATGTGCGCTCCTCACCCGAGTTGCTACTGGGACTGGGAATGTCCTAGGCCTGTACACATCGGTTAGGCCAACATTGGCCCAACCAATGTGAACTGCGCTGCAACAACAACACAATTTACAAATGGGGAGGGTGCACACGCCTACTCACCCCCAAGGTCGGCCTGTGACTGGGTCTGGTTCAACCCTGGCCCAGCTAAGGTAGTTGGGCCGATCCAGGCCCAGTGGATCGGCCTAGATACCCAAATGAAAAAAAAAAAACAAGTTTGACCAACTCTCCCACATTTAAAATACTTCAAAGAATCCCCTCGAAATCCGTGATTGAAAAGTCTACTATTTAATTTATTTTAAAATTGTTTTTATTTAATTTTTTGTAATTTGGGTAGCTGGGCCGATCCACTAGGCCTGGATCGGCCCAACTGCATTAGCAGGGCCTGGGTTGAACCTATACCCAGTCACAAGCTGACCCGGGGGGCGCATAGGGCGTGTGCACCCTCCTAATTCGTGAACGGACAACAACATAGTTCACATGGGTTGGGCCCATGTTGGCCCAACCAATGTGTATGGGCCTGGGACATTCCCATACCTAGTTGCGGCTCGGGTGGGGAGCACACACGCCTTGCGTGCGCTCCCCTCCCCCTCGTGTTTTCACTTTGACTGGGCCTGGTGAAGCAGGCCTAGACTCGATTGAATGGGGGAGCGTGTACACAGTGCGCTCCCCTCCTTTCTTCCTTTGTGCAAACAACGCTGCGCTAATTCGTTATTCCCCTCTTTTTTACATCCATATTAAAATTTCCTAACTATATTGTCTAGTTTAAAACGAAATTCAAACATCAAGGAAAACTCGTTTTAAAGATTTTTATAATACATGGATCTCACACAATACTCGAGTAGATCGATAGGAAAATCGATTAAAACCTTAATATCAATATGAACAAGTTTAAAACTAGATTCAAATTGGTTACCTAACGCGAGGAAACACCACCAATCACCTTCCTCGTTCACCTTTCGGCTCTCCTTTCACCGCCCTTGCATTTTTCTTTTCTCGGTCATTTGTGCGCAATCCCTTTTTCTTCTCATGTTGTTACAAGGAAAGGATATAGATGGATCCTTGATCACTCAAATTTAGCCGCAATCAAAGATTTCCTAAAATCTTTTATTTTCTTGTTTGTTGTGAGAATATGGGAGAGTTTGTCAAACTTGCCGCCACCTTTCTCTCCCAATCTCGGTTTTCTTTTAAGTGTGGGCCCACACATGTGACTAATTATTATTAGAGTTTTCTAATAATACTACACAAATTTCACACACTCTTTTAGGGTATACTTAATTAATTAAAATTCAGGTCGTCACATGTCCACTCCACACATATAAACCTTATTATAATTATATTCTAACTAGTCGATGTGGGACTATCCCAACATCTCCAATAGACTTGGATCATAGCAGGATTTTTAAGGCGTTTCTTAGGCGCTTTTAGGCAATTTAAGCATTCACTGATTAGGGAAGGTGTTAGGTGTTTAAATGATTGATCAAAAAATTTAAGGAGCAGTTATTCCTATTATTATTAATATTTTTTTTCCTTTGTCTGCAGGTTGTAGCGTTTGCTACGTTTTTTAATCATCCGTCAGCTATTGCTGCAATGCATTCTTTAAATGTGAGTTAGTTTATTTATGCAAATTGTAATTCAATTCTTCTTTGGCTTTCTTCTTCCTGTTTCAAACAAAAATTTCAAATTATTCTATCTTTTTATTCATTTGGTCATTTAGCATTTGAAGAGAAAAGATTGAAAAACTTTATGGAAATGTGTTCAACGGGAATACAAATGGAAAGGGTATCTTCGATGTGCAATGAAGTGACTTTTCTGGGTTTATAGAAATGGCCTCAAGCTAGATAGTTTATGTGCATACCTTGGAAGATTGGTTGAGCTATTCGTACTTTATAATTTGGTTCTTTATGCAATCAAGATATTGATCTGTGCTTGTTGGGTGACACGTGAATAGCCTCTAGTTCTTCTATTCTTTAAAAAAAAAAAAGAAGAGATACTTTGTCTATTATGTGTTAGTAATTATAGTTCCCTATACAGCAACAATGAACGTTCCACCGCCACAAAAATTCCTCAACACACAGGACCCATTAATACAAATTATGTGTGTCTAAATGCCTTGGGAGATTGGTTAAATTCTTGGCAGCTACATTATATTTCCTTGGGTTCTCCTAGGTTATGGGGTTGGGGTGCTTGACTAACTCTCATTGGATTAGTTGAACCAACGTAAGGAGGGGCTGAAAAAGGTTCGGGCATCCACGGTTATCGAAAAAAAAGTGTACCCTATCAACCTACAAAAATCCCAATCCCTCATAAGATTGGAAAAAGGATGTATCCTTTCCCCATATGGTATTAGCAAATCCAAAACAAAGCAAGTTGCTTCAATTGAGCCTAAATGGAAAACCAATCAAGTGTTTTATCCTTAAAAAACTCTTCTATTCTTTTCCATCCAAAGATTCCACTTGGTAGCAAATTCTACCCATCTATAAATCTCTTTATATTTCCTTGACATCTCCAATGAGGGGAAGGGCATAAAAGCCTGATCTTGTGTCCTTTGGAACCTTCCGTTAGTGAAGTAGGATCATTGCCACCATATCTCCTATCCATACAAACACTCGCCAAAAAATGTGACCTGCACTTTCTTCGTAGCAACACAAGACTACAACATTAGGGTGAGGTAGAAAGGTTAGGATTCCTTCTTTGCGAAATATCAAGTGTGATAAGCATGTTCAAAGCGACCAACCACCCAAATTTCTTCAATTTAAATGGAGCTAATGCTTTCCATATGAAATTGTCGATAGGAAACTTGGCCAGCTTTGGCCATCAATAAGGGATTTTGTTGATGGATTAAATGAGACAAGTAGGATTCTAAGGCTTTTGGCCACCCTCCTAATAGGTTCTCTTTTAAATTTGAAGTCCCACATGGATAAAAGGAGGAATTGGGTTGGTAGCTAGAAATGAACTTGAAAGAGAATGAAGAGATGAAAAATCGATAGCAAGAGTGGTGTTCCCACGCTAGAGATCCTCCTAAAATCTAATAGATTGTTCATTTTCGAGTTTTAGGGATGTAGAGGTAAAAAATGCTATAGACAGAGAAAATAGACTTCCAAGGACTATGACTCGACCTCTTTCTCACGATTAGTGAACCTCGACCATTAGCATGTAACCCATATTTGCTCAATCACCTTAGCCCATAAGGACTCTTTCTCTTTGTAAAACCCCCATAACCACTTCATGAGGAGTGCATTATCCCTCTTTGCTATGTTCCCAACTTGCAATCCACCCTTTGCTAGGTTTTTGTATTTGTTGCCACCCAGGGGCAGAGCCAGGTTTTTTTGAAGCTCTGAGTTAAAACTAATATATGTTTCCTTGGTGTTTAACAATTGAAAAATGCGAGAGAGAGACACCGCACACTTGGAGAAGAAGGAGATAAGATTAGGGTTAGGGTTTTAGGGTGTTTTAACTTTAAATTATGGAAAATATCAATAATACCCTTAAATATATAACACAATTGGTACACTAGGGTTTTTGGATGTTTTAAACTTTAAATTATTAAAAAATATCAATAATACCCTTAAATATGTAACACAATATATAACAATTTGCATACCATTACATTTACTTAAAAAAACAATAATATTATTAATATATGTATATACATATACATATTTACATAAATTTAGCCGGGTCCTAGCAGCCGTGTCCAATTATTTGGACAAATGTAGCTGAGTCCACGTATCCTTTATATTTGAAAAGAGCAAGTCCGACACCTAGATATGTACCCGTACTTGACACCTGTTCCCGAGTCCGTGTAACCTAGGCCATTGCTTAACCAACTTAATGCCAGTATTTAAAAAGCAATAGGTGAAAAGTTGGTATCGCTTATAGGACAAATCTAATCAACACCAACATCCCTCCTTTTGAATTTTGACGTAAAATCTTTTTTCCATCTATCCAATCTTCTCGCATTTTTTTTAGGAAACCATCCCAAAAAACCAACTCTCTTGGATAGCCATCCAATGGAAGCCCAAGATAGGCCAATGGCCACACTTGCCAAGGACCTCGTATTGCTAGCTTGCCTATGCACCCATTCGTCTTCAACATTGATTTTGCAAACTTGAGTTTTATCTAGATTCACCTTCAGACACGACATCAAGCAAAAACCTCTCACCACTCAAAGTGCGCTCCTGATGCTCTTCTTTTCTGCCTCTAAGAGCAACAATGTGTCATTGATGAGCTATAGGTGCGACACCTCGATTTTTTGTCTCCCCACTTTGGGTCCCTTTAGCTTCCCAACATTGCATTCCTGATAAGGCATTCTTCCCAATACATCAACCATAATAATAAATAGGAATGGAGATAATGGGCACCCTCGCCAGATTCCTCACACTGCAGGGTTTTGCCATGTGGTCTTCCATTAACCATCACTGAAAAACTAGTTTGGCTCTGACCCCCCTCATCCACGTCCTCCACCTACAACCAATGACTTTCTTTTCCAAATCATACTCCATGAAATCCCAATCCACCCTATCATTCGCCTTGACAACAAAATCAATGTTGATCGCAACTCCTCTCTTATTCTTAGCTTGATACTTTTCCACTGTCTTATTTACCACCAAAACTGCATCAAGGATACTGATATTTCTCACAAATGCAAACTAGTTCTCATCCATTGTTAAGTGGAGAATACTTTTGAGTATGTTAGCCAACACGGTTTCAATGATTTTGTATAGATTTGTGATCAAAATAATAGGAAAAAATTGCCTATATTCAAAGAGTTAGTCTTCTTTGGAATAAGACATAGATACATCGCATTGGTACATGCATTCACAATGCCATTCTCGTAGAATTCTTTCATCACATTGAGAAGATCCCCTTTCACGACCACCCATGAATCATGATAAAAGGGCTTTGAAAAACCGTCCGGACCTGTTGCTTTATTCCCTTCACAATAAAAAATCGATTCCCTTATTTCTTTCTTAGCAAACTCCCTCTCAACTCTCTAGGGCCCCACTCGCTTGATCACCAATTGGTTGTCATCCTAACCCATCTATCTCCCACACCTTAGTTTGATACAATGAATACCAATTCATGAAGAATTTGGTGATTTTTGGTGATTTTTGTAACCACCTTGGACTCTTCAATGAGCAAAGACCCATTCTCCCTTTCAATCTTTGGTATCACACTCCTCATCCTTCTATGGTTAAGGAATTTGTTGAAAAACTTGGTATTCGCACCCCCTCTTTAAGCCACTTCACTTTTGCTCTCTGAAATGCCATCCTATTTTCTTGTAAGTTCACTTTTGTAGGCAACCCCAACTAATTTGGGATTGAGGCTTTGTTGTTGTTGTTGGTTAAAACCTAAGGAGTTTTTTTTTTTTGGTAGGAAAAACCGAAGTTGCTATCCATAATAATCTTAAATGTCCAAGGTGGAGTTACTAGATATTATGCAACAAGTGACTGATGAGTCTTTACTTTGTGACTTTGTGTATGATTCCTGAATGCTACTGTACTATCACTGCAGGGCGTACTTTTTGACCCTCAAACAGGTGCTACTTTGCACATTGAACTGGCGAGATCTAATTCAAGACCTAAACGCTTACGAGGTATTATATTGCTTGTTGCCCTCTCACAATTAATTCTTTTCCATAAAGGCTTAGCATGCTCACTTTATTAAAAGAGCATTGTAACACTTTGGCGAACCACAACTTATTAGGTAGGTGATGTAGTACATATTGTTATGATCATCCAAAAATACCAATAACAATTTCTGTGGCAGGTACCGAAGTCTATTTTGTTATTGATAAGAGAGTCAAAGCATCACCAGTTGCCCAAGAAACTAGTCATGATGGTAAATCTAAGTTCATATTTAATTAAAAAAAAAGCTCATTGTTGTCCAAAATCTCATGATTTTCCATTATTGTAATCCCATGCCTTGCAATTTAGATCTTATTTTGAATCTTTTGCACCAAAATCTTACAATTCAGTCCTAAAATGCCCACCACTAATGTTTGAACAATAGGATCTAATGATTTATTCAATTTGTAAAATTGAATCTTGAAATTTGAGACCTCCAAAATTTCATGGTTCCTTCTATATTCTTTTTCTCCATCTATGCGAGTTGTTAGATGTTAATCTAACGTTTTTCCTCTTTCATTTTACTTACAAATGTAAAATATATTTTAAAACTGGATGTACATATTCCTATGACGTACACAAATTATCGATGAATATATAAGTATTATGCTTATGGAAGAAATATAAAATTATTTTCTATTTTGTCAAATCATGTTATTTATTTGTAAAAAACTCAATGTAAAGGATCATGACTCATGAGTGAAGGAGTAAAAATATTTAGATTGCTGATGCAAGATCTGAAAAAATGAGTTAATATGGGACCAAATACATAAGTGACTGATTATATTGTATCGTTCTAAATAGATAAATGAGTAATGTGCAAATAAGATTCTCCTAATGTTTTTAAGATTCAACTCTGGTTTGTCAACCATGTTTAAGTGTCTAAGTATTAATATAAATGGAAATGCCGCAATCTTATCCTCAGATTATATGATTTTTGCATATCTTGCTGTTTGAAAAGTCACAAATATTAGAGATTTAAATAACAGAGCAGAACAATTAATGAGTAGGAATTGTAGGGTGGAGCATTTTAGACATTTAGGATCAATCATATAAAAGAAAGACATTGAGGACGTCATTACTCTACCAAAAGAAAAGTTGTATATGGTCGCAATTAGGCTTGTTATGCTTTATAAGATTGAATATTAGGCGATTAAGAAACAACACATAGAGAAAATGGGCTTTACTAAGATGAGGATGTTTAGATGGATGTGTAGTAAAACTCGTAAGAATAAAATAAGAAATATGGAGATTCAAAGAAAATTGGACAACAATAGAAGAAAAAATAGAATAAGGGCGGTTGCGGTGGTTTGGACACCTCCAAAGTCGATCTGCAAGTTGCCTAGTTTGAAAACTTGTTTCATTAGAAATTTAAAGAGGTTAAAGGTATAAGGGTAGACTTGGGATAACTTGGGATGTATTAGTTATGAAGATTTAAAAGATTACCAAATCTCATCATAAATTGTATTAAAATCGCGCTCGACGTAAAGATTCAATCCATGTAGTTGATTGGAACTATTTCTTTTTTGGAAAAAAATTTGGGTGGCGAACTTTTTGGATGCATAGATTTCACCACTGTTTTTGGAGTTGTTTGATTTGTGCATCGTGATACGCATCTTGATGTGTGTCCAAAGGACAACAACAATTGTGTAGCATATGTATGCTTCAAAATTATAAAAGTCTCTAATCCTTATGTTGGATATGTGTGGACCGAAATATAGTCCCTCATTGGTTAAGTGTGACTTCATAAAGAAGTATTTAAGTTATGCTTCTCTCCCCTACTGAGGCCTTTTGGAGTAAAAAGCCCACACCTTTGAGTTGAATGTGGCTAAGGTGGCGACAATATCGATATTAGTGAGATCCACGCATCTGCGAATACAGGCGCAGGCGGGCTCAACAAGTAGTATTAGAGCCGATGGTTTGGCTGAGACAAGGAATGTCTGTCGATAGTCGTGGGTATTCCTCGAATCATCGCCCCTCAAGATGAGTGATGGCAGATAATGCAGTGATGCATTTTGAGGGGAAGTTGGTCTCAGGTGGAGCCCAGGCACCTAGTGGGATTTCGAAGGGAAGTCGGTCTAAGGTGGAGCATCTTAGTGGGATTTCGGTCTAAGGTAGATATTGTTGAAGATGTGTGGACTGAAACATAGTCCCACGTCGGTTAAGTGTGACTTCATAAAGAAGTACTTAAGTTGTGGTTCTCTCCCCAATAGCACCGAGGCCTTTTGGAGTCCCCACACATGTGAGTTGAAGGTGGCTAAGGTTGGAACAATATTGGTACTAGTGAGATCCATGGACCCGCGGATAAAGGCGCAGGAGAGCCCAACAAGTGGTATTTGAGTCGATGGTTCGACTGGGACAAGGCATGTCTGTCGATAGTCGCGGGTGTTCCTCAAGTCGGTGCCCCTTGAGATGAGCGATGACTAGACCTGTTCACGGGCTTGGGTACCCGCCCGACATTCCCAAGTGTGTGACTAATGGGTAGGGTTTGGACTAGTTTTCTTAGGCCCAAGCCCGCTTAGGCCCGATTTAATTTGGCATGGGCTTGAGTTTACTTGTAAAGCCCAAGCCTGATCCGACCTTCCCCGCCACCAAATTAATGTCTATATTTTTTAAAAAAAATTGTTAGAGAGAAGCTTGAATTCAAGACCCTCTACATTGATGTTTGTTCTTTACCAACATGCTACATCTATCTCTTGTGTTTTATTTGTATGTTAATATAAATAAATACAAAATCCACAAAGGAAAATGATTTGGTGACATTTCTAGTGACACAAATTAGTCACATCAGCACACGTGTTCAATTTTAAGCGGTTGCTGGTGGGGCCCACCGTAGACAAAAGTTGAGCACGTGTGTGCTCCATCTACAAAATACTACTTATTAATAAAAAATATAATTATTTTTATGGAAGAAAAATTTTAAAGATACTTATTTTTTTAAAAAAATATAATTATTTTTATTAATAAAAAATATATGCGGGTTTGATAGGCTAGGCTTGGGTTTTGTATTTTTTACGTGGGTTGGGCTTGGGCCAAGATATAGGCCCGAACATAGGTGGTGGGTCTGGCTTGGGCCAAACTACTTAGGCCTGGGCCTGGTTGGGCCCGACCCAAGCTCGTCCCATGAACAGGTCTAGCGATGACTAATCATGCAGTGAGAGATTTTGGTGGGAATTCGGTCTAAGGTGGAGCCAAGACACCTTAGTGGGATTTCGGAGGGAAGTCGGTCTAAGGTGGAGCATGTTAGTGGGATTTAGGTTCAAGGTGGAGATTGTTGGAGATGTGTGGACCAAAATATAGCCTCACATCGGTTACTTAAGTTGTGGTTCTCTCACCAATAGTGCCAATGGCTTTTGGAGTACAAACCTCACAACTGTGAGTTGAAGGTGGCTAAGGTGGATACAACATTGGTACTAGAGAGATCCACGAGCCCGTGGATACAGGCGTAGGTGGGCCCAATACCTTTTATTAAATAACAATAATGATAAAAAGGAAGAAGATCTTCTACTTTCAACGTGTACCCTCAATACAAGTGTCATGATCACATTAATGCATATCCTTTAAATTGGTTTGTGGAGTTGGTAAGAAAGTGATTAAGAGATAAGTTCAATCCACATTTTTTTTGAAATAAAATATTAAGCAGAAGACACGTGTATATGCATGCATGTGGCTCTTAAAACATTTATAAACCCATGCATGTAGTTTGAAAATATCTAGAACTCATCAACTAATAAACATGCATAATGCCACATCAACAAACTAAAGCTCACACACTTGCACCTTAGGATTCTTGGTGTAAAAGCCACGTTAATAAACTAACATCTTAGGAGGGAATCTTAGTTTGGAAACAGTTGACATATTAGGTAAGGAAAAAAAAACATTGGGAGACACATGGAATCTAAACATGTTGCATAAACAAATAAACGTTAAGTTGACTTATGACAAGTCATGCATGCTAACCAATGGATAAAGTATCTAGAAGATAAATGTGTTGCAAAAACAAATAATGCATCTAGAAACCAAACAACAACAACAGCAGCAGCAAATAGCCTCAATCTCAAATTAATTGGGGTCGGCTACATGGATGAAAATCTTCCATTGTGCTCGATTTTGTGCAATTGATGGTGAGCATTCCAAACCATTCAAGTCCTTCCTAATTAATGCATCCCAAGTTAACTTTGGTCTACCCCTACCTCATCGAATTTCGTCATTCTCTATAGATTCAAGTTTTCTAGTGGTAGCATTTGTAGGCTGTCTTTGCAGGTGTTCAAACCACCGCAACCTCCCTTCCCTAATCTTTGTGTCAATTGGTGCTATTCCTACTTTTCTTTGAATTTATGTGTTTCTTATTCTATCTTTACGAGTTTTACCACATGCACCTAAGCGTCCTCATTTATGCTACGTTCATTTTATGTAATTGTTGTTACTTTATCACCCAACATTCACTTCCATAGAGCATAATTGGCCTAATTGCAGTTCTATAAAAATTTCCTTTTAACTTGTTAGAGATATTTCTATCACATATCACACCCGTTGCACTCCATTTCTTCCATCCAGCTTGAATTCTATGCATAACATCATTCTCAATATTGTCATCATTTTGTATGATTGATCTTAGATATCTAAAGTGTTTCACCTTAGGAACTTCTATTTCCCTAATTTTACCACTCCATCATTTATGTCTAGTATTTCTAAACTCACAGTGCATGTATTCGGTCTTCGTCTTACTCAACCTAAAGCCTTTAGATTCTAATGTATTCCTCTAAAGTTCTAATTTCCTATTCACTCCACCTCTTGTTTCGTCTACTAAGATAATGTTATCTGCAAATAACATACACTATGGTATATCCTCTTGAATATGCCTAGTTAGTTCATCCATAACTAGAGTAAAAAAATATGGGCTTAAAACCAATCCTTGATGTAGTCTTATCGTAATGGGAAATTCTTTTGTAGTTCCTCCAAATGTCTTTATACTCGTTACTACTCCCTCATATATATCTTTAATAGTGTCTATGTATTTAGCATGCACTCCTTTTTTTTTTCTAGAACCCACCAAAGAACATCTCTAGGAACCCTATCATATGTTTTTTCAAAATCTACAAATACCATATGAAGATCCTTTTTCTTTTCTCTATATTTTTCTATCAATCTTCTTACAAGGAAAATCGTTTCCATAGTTGACCTTCCAAGCATGAAACCAAATTGATTATCTGATATTGTTATTTATTTTCTTAGTTTATTGTCAATTATCCTCTCCCAAAGTTTCATAGTATGTCTCATAAGTTTAATTCCCCGGTAGTTTGAACAACTTTGAATATCTCTTTTGTTTTTGAAGATTGGTACAAGCGTGCGTCTTCTCCAATCCATTGGCATCCATTTTGATTTTACAACTTTGTTGAAGAGTTTTTTTAACCAAGTCAATCCAATTTCTCCTAAGCATTTCCAAACTTCTATAGGTATTTCATCTGGGCCACATGCTTTCCCTATTTTCATCTTTTTCAATGCCTCTTTTACTTTTGAAATTCTAATATTGCGTGTATAGTTTACATTTCTTTCTTGGTGTGGGTTTTTAGCCACTATGATATCAACTTGACCATCAGTAAATAAACTATTGAATTAGCTTCTCCACATCTCCTTAATATCATCTTTGCGCATTAAAACATTTTGATTTTCATCCTTAATACATCTTACCTGGCTTAGGTCTTGTTTCTTTTTCTCTCTTAATTCGGCTAGCCTATAAATATATTTTTCGCCATCTCTATTACCTAACTTTGTATATAGATCTTCCATGAAGTTTGTTTTAGCTTGACTAACTACTTTTTTAGCTTGTTTTCTAGCTTCTCTATATTGATTGTACGCATCTTCATCTTGACACCTAGGTATCTTCCTATACATCTCTCTTTTAGTCTTAATTGCTTTTTGGATATCTTTGTTCCACCATCATGTTTCCTTCTTTGGTGGTCCCAAGCCTTTAGACATATCTAAGACGTTTGACACTACTCTCCTTATGCAACTACTCATTTCTAGCCACATTGTATTAGCATCTAAATCAAGATTCCAAAAGTTTTCTTTGAGTAGTTTTTCTCTAAACTCTACTTGTTTACTATTTTTTAGGTTCCACCACTTTATTCTAGGGTCATTGTCTTTTTTATTCTTATTAAGTCGTCGTTTTAGCTAATCAAGTACTACTAACTTATATTGGGTAGTAAGCGATACTCCTGGTATTACTTTGCAATCTCTACATATTTTTCTATCTATTTTTCTTGTTAGAATAAAATCTATTTGACTCTTGCTATGACCACTACTAAAAATAATTATGTGCGACTCTCTTTTCCTAAAACTAGTATTTGCTAAGACAAGATCATACGCTGAAGCAAATTCTAAGGGAACAAGAAAAAGAAAAAAGGGATAATTGCAAGGGAACAATCATCAGACCCACTAGCTTGTAGAGTTAATGAGTAGCTTCATCCTTGTAGGGTCATGATGAATAATATTCTCTCAAAGCAATATAAAGAATTGAACTTAGATTTATCCCTTTTTTATATTTTTATATTTTATATTTTTATTTTTTATACTCCGTTTGGTTTCTAGATGCATGTTGGACATGTATCGCTTGCCATATGTCAACTTCTTGGCACTTATTTGTTTGTGCAACATGTTTAGCTTGTCATGTGTCTCTTATCTAATGTGCCATTTGTTTCCAAACTAAGATTCCTTCCTAAGGTGTTAGTTTCGCAACATGGCTTTTACATCAATATTCCTGGGCTGTAAGTGTGTGAGCTCTAGTTTGTTGATGTGGCCTCATGCATGTTTATTAGTTGATGGGTTCTAGATATTTTCAAACTACATGCATGGTTTGATAGATGTTTTAAGAGCTACATGCATGCACATAACATTTCTTCTGTTTAATATTCTATTTCGAAAAGAATGTGGATTGAACTTATCTCTTAGTCACTTTCCTACCAACTCTATTAACTAATTTAAAGGATATGCATTAATGCGATCATGACACTTGTATTGAAGATACAAGTTGAAGGTAGAAGATTTTCTTCTTTTTTACCATGGTTGTTATTTAATAAAAGGTTTACAGACTTTCATAATTTGCCAAATTTTTCTTAACTAGACTTTTAGTTTGGTGACAAGCTTATTCTTGTTATCAATGTCAACAAGGCAACTGCGATCATTTCCTGTTAAGTTGTTATCACTGTCAACAGGGCAACAAGATTCTCTCCTCTCATCACTTACCGAGTATTTTACTACAGAAACTATACATTATTTATTAAACAAGGTACGCTTCTGACCTGATCTGTGTTCATTCTCCCAAGCTTGTTTGACAAAGCACCTGGAATTTTTAGATTTAATGAGCCACCCGAACAATAATTTCCTGATTACACCCTGTTAATGCAAGATATATAGCAAAACAATAACGACAACATATATTACCAAGCATAAACAAACATTAGTTAGGAACCACACCGGTGGACCTCATAATTTTTCCTTAAGGCTTGAATCTCACCTAAGGTCATTAATATAAATTTTAGGTGTCAGCAATTTGGTGGGCCACAACAACCACACCGATGGACTAAGAAATGTCCGAAGGCTTGAATATGTGGATAGTAAGAGTAATATCAAGGTAATAGGAGTGTCAATGTTAGGACATATATAAAGAATTTATATCGTGTAAAAAGAAAATTACCTTACTCAGTAGCTATTAGAAATCTCGTAGAGTTCTTTCTACAACTAAGAACGAGAGAAAAGAGAGATTATAAGGGTGTTTTAATGTTGAGTCGTCTTTCCCATTCTGTAGTGGTAAGAGGATGAGAATAGTCTTGAGGTTTTTGTCAATCATAATGACAAGATAAAGATAATGAATCTCTATTTATAACTGAAGTATAATGAAAGGATAAACTGTTAAGGGTAGTTGTCGATCTAATATTAAGATAAAGATAAAGGAAGCTTCCTATTCTCTACCTATTGTTTAATCGGTCATCAAGTTTTTGGAGGTTTTTTTTTGTGTTTTTCGATGCATGAAGTATTTTGGGGTGTCGCGTTCTCTACCCGTAAAAGATGATTTTGTCCTCAAAATTTCATAAAGTTAAGCAAGAGTACCAGTTTTGGTTAGGGATGATGGTCATCAGAAAGGGTTAATTCATCTCCACTGGTATTGGAGTTTTCACTGTTAGTTGCTTCCTCTTCTTCGGCCTCATCATCTGTGTACAAGTAACATTCAAACATTATCCTTTCATGATTAGGGAGACTATCAAAAAGAAATTCTTCAAAAGTCATTGTACTTTCTTATAAGACTTCTGGTTCTAGTGGAACGATATATTCTTCTATTGGTTCATATGCTATTGGCGGATACATCTCCGTCATTGGATCCTCAAATGGATAAAAGATGTATGCGAACTCTTCCTTCGAGTCTTCAACAAAGAATATGCATTCATCGGGTTGTTGCAATGTTTCGTAGCTGTTTGCATTATTTGGCGATTCCACATATCCTAGGTTGGGCATTCCATAATCTAGCCATGCGTTTATTTCATAAGATGGTGTCCCATCTTGGTACCTTGGATAGTGTTGGACATATTGAGGTTCGCCCTTAGGCGTGGTTTAATTTGATGCTTGTGAGATGTTTCGTTATATGTGTTGTAGTAATGGTGTGTAATTAGAGCATTACCCCATGGAGTTCTTTCAGTGTTCACTAGAATAAGCAGATTAACCGCACCTTGGGATCGATAAGTGAGTTGGCTTCCCCTTGGATCCATTGCCATGTCAGTAATTCTCTTGGGGATGGTGATTCTTGTTGAGGTAACCCTCTTTCATAATCTTTTCTTTTTGAAATGAAAGACCGACAATTGGATTAGCTATGCTTTATGGGAGTGAATATTGGGGCAATGAGAATTCTTAAACGAATGCGTGGTAAAACTTGTAAAGGAAAAGTAGGGGCAGCACCAACAAATGCAAAATTAGAGAATGTCGGTTGTGGTGATTTGGACACATCTAAAGACAACTTGCAAATTCCGCAATTAGAAAACTTGACATGGTAGTAAGAAAGTTTGATGGTACAGGAGTAGAAGTAGAACTTAGATAACTTGGGATGCATCAATTTAGGAAATTATTTAAATGATTATGAAAGCACATCATTAATTACATTGAATTGAGTGGAGTGGAGGTGTTTACTTTGTGAAGCTAAGCCCATCTAATTTGGGATTGAAGCTTTGTTGTTGATGAAAGAGAAGATGAACCCATTCATGTTTATCGAGTAGCCCCGATCTCAACTAATTTGGGAGTTGGGCATTGTTGAAACATTTAGTTCTTGCCCTTCTCTGTAAGTTGTCACCTGCATTTGAGATGTGGGTGCTGTCTAGAGTTTCTATGTAGTACGTCTTCACTAGAAGATTATAGACCTCACTTGCACCTGTTTTCTTTTCACATTCATCACATTCAAGGGATAATGATGGATTTTTTGTTGTTGTTGAAACTTTCAGTTCTTGCCCTTCTCTGTAAGTTGTCACCTGCACTTGTCTTGCCTCTTTTTTTAGATGCGGGTGCTGTCTAGAGTTTCTATATGGTTCGTCATCACTAGAGGATTATAGACCTCACTAGCACCTGTTTTCTTTTCACGTTCGGCACATTCAGGGGATGATGATGGATCCGATGTACCATCTGGCACGGATGACTCCAATTCAAGCAACCAGGATGATTTAGCTACTGCAGAGAGGTTCAAAATGCACTCAAAAGCACATAATTTCATTAATTTTAATATTGTTGAACATCCATATTATTCGGGGCCCTGTTGAAATCATGTGCTTGATCAGCATGCTACGTAAATGCTTGGCAATCCTGAATTTGCAATAGCCCTAAACTCATTTTGTGTTTTGCAATTTCAGTGGTGAAACTAAGGTTGATGCTGATAGCACCAGCGTCGAAGGAAATGTAAGTGCATCGCAACAACTTCAGAGATATACCACAATTTTCAGGAACAATGTCAATTCATTATTATTATTATTATTATTATTATTTCCTTGTTTTGGAAATTTGTGAATTTTGATTTTACGTAGCATGTTCTGTCAGTGTTTAAGCACCTTCCAATGATCCTTATGTTGTCTTGAAATCTGCACCCCTTCAACATTGCACCTGAAGAGATATGATTTGCCCCATCTTTTTTTAAAGGGAAAATTTTGATTTCGTTGTCCTGTAGTCCATGTCTGCATATTTTAACGCAGATCATACCAGACCCATGTTGCTTTTATTGATCGTGGTTCTTTTTAGTATTTTTTTTTTTTTTTTTAATTTTGCCCCCTCTTACTATTCGCTTATTAACTGTTGCAGGAGCAGTCAGAAAAACCTGCTGGAGGTGATGTACAGCCGTGCTCGACATTGTTTATTGCAAATCTAGGTCCGAATTGCACAGAAAGTGAATTAAGGCAAACTCTTTCTCAGTAAGACATTGTACATTCTACAGTGTTTCGTAGTTTCTCAAATTAGTAAATCAATGTATTGTTGCTGTCACGATGTTTGATCAAATTGGTTTTTTTGAACCATGTTAGTTGATTTATGTTCCTTTTATGAACTGTTCTGAATCCCTTGTACAATCTCAGGTATCCTGGATTTCACATTGTTAAGATGCGTGCAAACCGTGGAATGCCAGTTGCTTTTGCTGATTTTGAGGTATTGATCTTATAACGTTTAGAAAAAGGGTTTACATATTCATATTGTGTTTATCGTGCAAACTACAGATTTCAATTTCTTGGTACACATGTTGGACAAGACAAATAGTTTTCAACTTTCCCTTTCAAAGCAAAAATGCATGTGCTAGGTTATGGAAATCTATTTTTGCAAGAACTAGAAATGACCGAAGTTAATTTGGGACTTATTTGGAAAATTGAAATGATTCATGAATCTTCTTCTGTTTAATCTGGGTCCGGTCCACAATTAAATTCCCTTTTCCTCTGCCATGGAGAATTGAACCCATGGCTGCTTCTTGGTTTGATGGCATTGAACTGACCAATGAAGATACCGGTTATTGGTGGAAAGTGGAAAGTGTAAATATTTTGCTAATTTTAAGCCAAGAATCAATTTACCAAGAGAGAAAAGAATGAAGCACTTTTGTTTTGATGAGGTGCTTTTTGGGAAATTGGAAGGGTAATAACTGAAATTTCTTCTTTCATGTTGTGCAAGTGGAAAGCAATTATATGATTTTTACTTGACCAATTAGTGGATATGTGGTTTGGGCGCACAATGATGATAATTGGATAGCTATTTGGAAAGAGTTAGATCGCATCTTAGGAAAAGTAACATATCAAATCAATGCTAGCAAGTAAAACTTATTTTGCCAAACTTGGAGAAATCAAGTCAAGGCGTTAATTAATGTTGACCCCCTTCCCAAGAGGCCAAGAACTAGAATGGTGAATAGGAGGAAGTAGGTCACCTGCACTAAATGAAGATGTCATTCGAGAATCACCCTAGGCGATTGTAGAATTACCTTTGGGCTGTTTAACTTGTTCCTTCAAACGCAACTAAACATTTCACTTGACCATGGAGGAAGATGTTAATTAAAATATATAGAGATGACTAAGATTGGAGAAGATAAATATATGTTGCCAGCCTAATATATATATATATATATATATATAAATGTAAAATAGATAAAGAATCTAGAGTGAGATTAACTGCTTAACATAGTAAAATCTATAATCAAGAAAAAAAAAACCCACAAAATTCCATCATTGAGTGATTCAAAAATTTCTACAATTTATCAATTCAGTGTAATTTTGGAATTGAGAATTTTTTTTTCTACTGTACATTCTTAAATTTTCTCTGTTGTACTACCATTCTCTAGCAGTTTTCTAGTATTTAAATCAATGAATATATAAACCTCAAAAAAAAAAAATCAATGAATTTATAATGTACTTGTGTTTGATAAGTTTGAGAGGGATGAGTGGAACGCTGAGAGAGTAGAAAGGAAAGAGTACTTTTTGAGATGGAGCAGTTTTTATTTTTTGATGGGGACCGATTCTTGTTACAGACTATTATATATTTACAAAATACAATCTCAATTCATTTTATTCAATTAGAACGTTGATTTTATAGTTATAATTTAGAAAAGTAGTTACTAGTAATTATCGGTTGTCTCCGAAGAGACTAGTTACTAGTAATTATAGAGAATAAGTAGTTACCAGTTGTAGTAATTATAATTGAATTATTTTATTCGGACCTTTCACTCTAATTTGAAGTACCTGTGTTAGATACTTGAAACGAGTCCAACATTAAGAGGATCTGAATACTCCATTGAATTTCTTTCTATTAGAAGATTGAAAATGTAAAAGAAGAAAGAAAAAGTAACAATAACTTACCGATGTAGAACAACAAATGAAAAATAAGAAAAAATATAAGTGTATAAGCTATTATCTATATGCTATTACACATATCTAAGCATATGTGCCTCAATTGTCGGACACTTTTTACTGGTCCGTGTTCTTAGATAATAGGTAGGATTGACCTTCATTAGAAACGTGCACACACCCAACATCCTCACTAGGTAACATAGTTGCAGAAAATAAGTATTTACTAGTATTTAGTGCAGAGAATGTTGGAACAATTAATTGCTCATAATTTGAATAGAAATTATGAAAGGGTGGGTAATCCTGTGGAGAGACATAACATACTAAAAGGTGTGTTTATTCTCATTTTCTAATCGATCGAATATGCACATTTGTTATTACGCATATTAATTAATTTGTGGGGTTCATTTAGTATCAGACACGAATTATATTGCTGGTGCATATGGTTATGGTGATCCATATTATAAGTTTGAAATAAAATATCTAAAAAGAGAAGCAGAGGAACTATATTGTTGATTCATATAACTTGTATTAATTATTTCTTTCTCATAAGAATATTATTACATACTTACGTATGTATATTATGGATTAAGTCCAAAAGATATAGCTTGTCTAGTGAATTAAAAATGATTGCAAGCCCAAATCATGAAAGCTATCTTTTCCGAATTAAATATATATTACTAAATGTCTATGAATACTGAAATACGTGGGTGTGTGCATAAAAGCATTTATCTTTATTTTCAAATTAAAGAAAATAAATTATGAGCTCCAAAAAGTATTTGAAGAGGCATTTATTGAACGATATATTGTTTTTAAAAGGAATTATCAATAGTGAGATTGAATCCATCAAGTTGAGCCTTTGAAGGATAAATGGATTTTAAAATCTAATTAAAGGCGAATGAATAAATTGTTTAAAATAAAGCAAATTACTTAAGGCTTTATTTGGGAAGGAAGCCTCAATTTGTTCAAGAGAAATTCACCGGTTACTATGTAACATCAAATTTGTGTGTTGATTGCTGATAAGCAAAACAATAGATGTTGAGAGACATGTATTACTTGGTGATTTAAAGAAGAAATGATTGCATATTGGAAATCTTCAAGGAAATGTGTACTTTTAGAAAAACAATATCATGGCTTTGAAAGAGTTTGGAGAATATTTCATATTGGATGCATTGTCTTTGTAATGCGTATGTTGTAAGCTGATTAATAGTTGCAATTTAAGAGAGCAAAATGATATGGTATATTTTGATATTATCTGTCAAAGATTATCATTCATTGGATAGTTACTTGATTATGGAATAATTTTTATATAAAATGAGAAATGAGAAGAAAAACTTGTGGTCATCAATTGAAGGTTTGTCAAGATCAAGTAAGCTGATATTGAGAGGAATGTTTAAAGCCTAAAAAATGGGTTTAGTATGGTGGAATACCTAGTTGATTAGAGATCTCATGTACTAGGTTCATTAGGCAAACTGGTTACATGAAACTCGATAGTTAAACACATAATCTCTTATTCCTAAAATAAAAAATATGTTGTGAAGAAGTTAAGGATATGCTAAGCATTTAATGACAAATAAAAATGTCGCCTATATGATACTAAATGTGGATTGCATTTATAAGAACGAGACAGACTAAATTTTATAAATGTATCATGAAACCAGGATGCATCCAGGACCAAAATAGACAAAACTGTAAGAGCCAATAATGATAGGGTTGAAGTTATGTGAGTATTATTCTCTCGGTATATTGTAAAAGTGATGTTCAAGATCATCTATATCCACTACGTCACGAACTATATTCGATAATATTTCATTAGGGTATGTTCAAGTCTCTACAACACTTCTGATGTAACTTTATTCGTCCAATACTCTATCTAGTGTGTCTACATTAAACAACAATCCCAAATTAATTGGGTTGGCTACATGGATCAAACTCTTCCATTGTGCTCGATTTAGATCCATTTCATGAAGTGTGACAAATTTTTTACGTTGGTTGTTAACCTAGCACAACCCTCCTCCATTTTTCAAGAATGGAAAATAGGCATGGGTCTCCCTCCCTCATTTTTCGGGTATGAAAAATGGGTTTGGGATCTCGCTTACCCATTTTCCATAGGTCAGAGTCCTCCTTTATCTGGACTTGGGACCGCTTATGTAGCGCACATTGTGTTCTACATAGGTGGAGTTAGTGTGTTTGCATTACAATGAAGCCCAAATATATACCTATGTCATGGGAACTATGTATTTTCACCATTGAATTACCATGGAATTATCCAATGATGAATTATGTTGCACATTTAATTCAAAACACATTAAATGTGCAACATACTCACCATTGGATTAAGATGCAATGGTGAAACACACAATTTCCCATGGCATGGGTATATATATATATATATATTAGTTTTCATAACATGCTTCACACGTGCTATGCACACGCTACATAAATTTAATTTGAAAAAAATTTCACAATCTTACAATTAAATCAACTACTAATCAATGAAATGTAATCAAACCCACTTAACATATTGAATGAGAAAATTTAAAGTTTTTCCTAACATGCCTAGTTGTGCAGACACTGCTCTTATATAGCATTTACAAAATGCAATTACTAAGTATTTGTTCCGAGGAGAACACAATCAATAAGTAGTTAGTATCTTTCAAAAATAAAAGCCGTTTGTAGGAGATACAATGATAAGTTTATGAAGTTTTCAAATCTTAAAGTATCAACTACTGAAAAAATAAAGGAATTTTATTCCAATTAGTTAGTTTACCAAGATGAAGTTTTCCGTGCTCATTGGCTTCTTCATATTAGATACAATTCTTTATTCAAGGGAACACAATTAACACATGCCTAAACAATATTTAACGAAAGAACTTATCTGAAACCTACTAACAAGTGCACTAAAAGATAAATGATTTTCCACTATATTTGTCCCTATGCTTTTCCTTCACTGCATCCTCTCCATATAATGAAATCCTGAAGTAAACCTATTAAGAGCAGTGAGTACAAGCTTCTAGTGCCGTTCCCACATGATTTGAAAAATCAAATGGATCTACACTTTGGCAACTCCCCAGTCTCAGTAACACAAAAATTCAGTCCGCTTGTAAATAGCTTGAAAATGGAGAAAACATATATCATACTTGACAATCAAAAAGAACTCAGTATAAATTAGCAAAGTAAAGTTAGTCATACCCAAATTAACAGTACCCAATGACACCTAAAATACATCAAATCTAATTAAAAAAAAAGTCCAAAAATTTCAGTAAGGTTAAATATTCTGCAGAATTTAATTACTACTTTCTCCCTTATCCACCTCCTTTTGTTCTCAAACTTCCAAATGATCAATGATCAATTAATTACCATTGATGCACCTTTGTACAATGTTTAATGTATAGTATGTCTATATTTTGTATCTACATGCCTTCTAACATGAGCAAGACGAACAAACTAGTAGATTGATTACAGATGAACGAACTGATACATTACCTTTACTTTTAATTTATGCCTTATACCCATAAGTGTTTTAAAATGTAGGATTTTGAAATACAATATGAATACTAAGTTCCTACACAACAAGAAAAAGATTGTGACTCTCTGGGCATTTGACCACTTCTGTTTTTTGTTCATAATCTTGTCATGTGTAGGAATGTTTTTTGAACAACTAAATGCGAAAAGTATTTTTACCTAATTGAACAAAATACATAGAACATTAACAATCACCATCAAAACAAAGTTGAGGGTCAATTTTCCTTTGGCCTCTCAAATATTTAAACTATGAGTTCAGTTATGCATATGCAGGAGAGGGATTTAGTTAATTGGACAACTTCCGAAAACAGACTAAAGACTTTAGTTCTCTAACAAAGTAATGCATTTTCTATGAACATATTTTTTTTCCTAAAATAAAGGATTTCAATAAGAAAATAAAGACTATGAAAGAATTCTGAGTGAAAGCAAGAAAACACACCATAGAAAGGGGTAAAGAAATTGGCATCTTATCATCATTGTGACAAGTGAAAGAGAAGCTAATTAAATTTCTCATTTCTCATGGGCAATTAGTAAATTCCATAAATAAATGATCAAAGACATGAACTTCCTAAGTTTCTAACAATCTTGTTCACTTTTTCTTACGCCTGTAGTTGACTTCCAGGAAAACCCCCCAACCTAAACAATATTGTTCACTTACGTTCACAACTTATTGTCACCATCCCGATCTGTGAATGCTTTGGTTTATTTTTAGGAAAACTCACCAACCAAAACACGCATATTTCTTTACTGTCCCCTTTGAGGGTTTTTTACAAACAAATTCAAAGCACTCTTCTTTTTCATACCCTCTCTCACATCTTAGGCATATGAGCATCATCATTTTCATGCCGTTTTAGTGTATCCACAATAAGTACTCAAATCAAGCTGGACATGTCTATCAAGACCGTGTCCTTGAGGAATTTCTTCTAAGAAAAATCGATTGGCACTCCTCAAATTTGATTCTCGGATTGCAATTGCTATGTTTTGACAAATTTCTGCAAATATTGGAAGCATGGGGTGATGGGCTACTTGCAAAATGTTGGAGAAAATCAAAGAGAAGTAGTAATCAAAAGAGAAAGAGATGTAGAAAACTGAAAAATAATGAAGGACCAAAAATTGGTCTCTAATTTTTTATTGCTGCTTTAATAATAAAAATTTGATTTGGAGTGCTTTTTAAAAATACACCCAAATACTAGTTGACAAGAAGTAGAAATAGGATAAAATACTAATCCTAAAAAATAGCAACATATATCCTAATCTATTTAAAAACTAAAAGATAGCTAAAACTATGTAAAGATAACAACTAAATAAAAAAAAAGATAATTAAAGGACTAAACTTCAGTCAACTTGCATGCATCGATCTAAATATGTGGGCAACCAAAGCATATCTTCAACACTCCTCCTTGCTTAGGTTGCTGCAAACTCCATGCTCCTCTCTGAGAAATTGAAACTTGCAGTACTTCAAACCAATTGAACTTTCCTTTCGCATTTCTGTGCTTTCCTCCTGCTTCAGATGTAAATCTTCTAGCATTTTCTTTGACCATAAAGACTGGTTTGTAGCTGAAGTACTTTTCATCCCATTAAGTGATCTTGACCAATCATTGTCAGAATTGCCCTGCAAAACATAATTCTGACTTGCACAAAATATAGCTCCATAATTCAATGTCCCTTTCACATATCTATGGACTCTTTTAGCAATTGTTGGATGCACAACACAACCTGTTAGACTGATGTAGTAGGTTTCATCAACCTTCTCATCTTCATTTCCTTTGCTCAATACCGCTTTTTGACTCATTTGAGTATGAACGCTCTTGCATTCATCCATACTGAATTTATTTAGAGTCTCCTTGCCATTCTCATATTTCAAGGCCTTAATTTTCTGACCACTTTATATTTTGATCCTTGCATGGCTTTTGTTGTATAGAATATTGTCTGCTCCTTCAATGTATCTTGTGCAAATGTCTTCCCCTTCATGTTGACTTTAAAGTTTAAACACATCTTCACCTTTTGAATCTTTGATCAAACATTGATTGCTTTCAAAGATTACTTTGAAACCTCTTTATAGTAATTGGCCTACACTCAACAAATTTTGGCTTTAGTTAGGTACAGATAATACATCTTTAATTAACTTTGTACCTGAGACACTTTTGATTGCAACTGTGCCTTTTCCCTTGACATCAATATACTCGTCGTTGCCAATTCTGACGTTGGAGGTTACCAACATATCCAATTCTTTGAAGAGATCCCGATCAAAAGTCATGTGGTTTGTGCAACCATTATCAACAAGCCACTTGTCACTTGTACTTAAAACAAGATGCAATAAAGAGTTGCTCCTCCACTTCTTCTCGATCTTCAACTTGTGCAACATTCTTCGGTTGAAGGTTGACTTGAGTCGTATTTCTTTGTTGTAGATTGCTTCTACATATCCTCTCATGATATCCCTTCTTCTGACATTTCTCACATTGTTGGTATGGTCTCCTCCAACATTTAAAGGGTGGATGAGTCTTTCTTCCACAATGATTACAAGGAGGGTAATCAAATTTTGTTTCCCTACCGGTGTTAGGAGAATCAAAACTCGACTTCCTTATCTCATTCATCTTCTCTTTTTCTTCCTTAAAAGGTTGAGCTTTTGCAGTTAATGCACCTTCAATATACCCTTCGGATCTGATATGATTTCTCTGTTCATGTGCCTGCAAAGCACTCAATAATTCCGCCAAACTAACATTTGCCAAATTTCTAGTATTTTCAAGCGAAGAAATAGTAGCATCAAACCTTGTCGGGGCAGTTACAAGAATTTTTTGAAATATTGTGGAGTCAGTAAATTCTAAAGCAAGTTATCTTACTTTATTTGCAAGTCCAAGTAGCCTGTCAAAGTACTCCTTTACTGTCTCTGAATCCCTCATCTTTTGAAGTTCAAACACTCTGGTCAAGTTGAGGACTTTCATCCACTTGATGTTCTCATCTCCTTCTTTAGGTATTTCCAAACCTCAAAGGCTGACTTTAATGACATTATTCTGATAAAGACATCAAAAGAAACTGCAACAAATAAAATTGCTTTGGTCTTTGATTTTCTTGACTTCTGCTTTGTGAAGTTTGATTTGTGCCTAGGTTGGATTTGCTTGCAATGGAAAAACTTCATAGTCCCCCTTAACAGCTTCCCAGAGATCATTCACCTCCTGATGTGCCTCCATCCTTGCCGCTCAAATGTGATAACCTTCACCGTCGAACACCGGTGGTGCAAGTGCAGTGACAGGGTTCCCAAGAAATGAATCTGAATCCATGGAAGAAATCTAGGATACAAAAATATGTTTCTCTCAAAAATCAACCACAAGTCCCTTAAGAATAGGGCTCTGATACCACTTTTTGTTGGAGAAAATCAAAGAGAAGTAGCAATCAAAAGAGAATGAGATGTAGAAAACTGAAAAATAATGGACTGAAAATTGGTCTCTAATTTTTTATTGCTGCGTTAATAATATAAATCTGATTTGGAGTGCTTGGCTGATGAAGATAAAGAAGAACTCGTTTGGAGTGGTTGTCGAAGAAGATGAAAGGAGTTGGAGTTGTTGTCGAAGAAAGAAAAAGAACGCTGAGTTGAAGACGAAAATGGGGGAGAACAAAGTCGTGAATGGAATCAGATTTGATAGGGGATAAAAACATAACTTCATCACGGTCGAAATGTGTCATTGGATCTTAATCCAATAGTGAGTAATGTAGTGCATTTAATGTATAATGCATTTAATGATCATTTAATGCTTTCAAATTTTGAATTTTAGTTCCTATGGTAGTACTACATATATATATATAAATATATTGATGATCAAATTTCCATTCATGTGTGGATTGTTGGAACAATTAATTATATTATTTAATTGTTCGTAATTTGAATAGAAATTATGAAAGGGTGTGTAATCCTGTGGAGAGACATAACATTCTAAAAGGTGGGTTTATTCACTAAGAGATGTCTTTCCTTGTAGACGCATTAAAGTTTATATATATCTACTAGATGGATTGTTTTTTAAAGATATAAGAAAATAAGTTCAATCAAAATCTCCTTCTCTATTTTCCATGGTTTTGGGTCTGAGAGAGTGTTAAATCATACAATTAGTTTGTAGGCTAGTGATTTGGAGTGCTACGATCACTAGTATGATCGTTGTATCTTGGGAGACTATCGTCGTTAGACCGTGAACTTTGTAGCGGGGCGAAATAGTCTTGAGAACTTTGAGTATAACTCGAGCCTCGATCGATTACATCAAGTTGTTTTTCTATTTCGCACCAAATTTTTCTGAAATGCCAACACATAGCAAGTAGTTAGTAGTAGTAATTATGGATAACAAGTAGTTAGTAGTAGTAATTATGGAGAACAAGTAGTTACTAGTAGTTCTTAGAGTCAGATCATGATTAAAATTCTATAAATACATGTAATGAAAAAAATTAATAAATATAGAACTGGAAGAAATATTACGGTTCTCCTTGTCTTTTTGTATACTTCTTACCCCTCTCATGCTCTCCTTTCTAATATTTCCCCCTCTTTCTAAACCTCGACTCTCTAATTCTAATTCTCTCTCTAATCTCTCTTCCCCCTCTAATCTCTCTTCCCCCTCTAATTTTATGACCTCTTTCCTCTTTCCTCTAATGACCTCTTTCCTCTCTTCTTTGCTAATGTAACTGTTGATCCACATGTTGCAATGGTTCATCATCAACAAAGTTCTTCTCCTACAAGATGAGGAAACAAACATTTTCTATTGGGTGAGATTTGACCTAAGCACCATATGATGCATGCATCATAAAATTCATAGAAAATTTATGAGGAGAGAACATATCAAGAATAAGGGAAGAGGAGAAACGAAATAGCAATAGAAGAGTAGTGAGAAGTTTAGAGAGAGGAAAGAGAGAACGTTACTGAAGGAAAAGAATGGTGGAGTTGAGAAACTTTTAATTTTCTTCAATCTCTAATAATCTCCTTACATGTATTTATATCTTTGTTGCAAAACCCTTAACTAACTGTTAATGACTTTTCATGTAGCTAATTACTAAAAACCATAACTATTTGTGTAACACTTGACCTGAAAAGGTTTTGACGCATAAAATGGTTATAAGTGCTCCCAAGGATGCGTTTGGTTTCTCATATTCCCTTGCAGCGAAAACTAAACTGCTATCCTCTTTATATATTCTTTGGGTATCCATTTTTGCTTATGGAATGACTAATCACTGGATTTCTGAGAACCTAGTACTCTAGTATAAACTCAAAATGCACTTTCTTTCCATAACCAGATACAATGTTAAAATTGTTGTGTTAACTTTGTCCTCTTCTTTTCTGCGCAGGAGGTTGAACAAGCAATGGAAGCCTTGCAGGGTCTTCAAGGCAGCATGCTGCCGTCATCTGACCGCGGTGGTTTGCACATAGAGTATCCTTTTTTTCTTCTTTATTTATTTCCTCAAATTAAGCTCATGCCATCCCAACCTGATGCTTGCATTACATTTGTTTTCGTTGTTCTGTAAAATATCAAACCAGTGTTATTCCTGACTTTCAGCAATGCAGATACGCGAGGTCTAAGATGCGGAAGTCTTAGGCGCGATTGCCTTTCATATAAGCAATCCGACTCTATTCAACAATGGCGTTTCGTGGCCTGTTGATTACCGGTTCTCAATCTGGTGCATTAGTATTCATCAGTTATATAGCTAGGATCCCATGAGGATCAAAACCCAACACCTGAATCTTTTTTTTAATGCAACCCCTGAATCTTTGTTATTGAAATGATAGATGCTTTCTTACCATCGGACAAATGTGGACTTAAATTTGTATTCCCAGAATGCATTAGCTTCAACGATTGTTTATAAGAAAACGATAAACTTTCAACGCACACTTTGGGTATACACCCTTATCTTTTAGCTATTTATGATGTTTTGTCAGATCTGGGACTTACGCTTGGGGAGAGAAGAAATAGTCATAAATGGTTAAAAGACAAGGGTGTGCATTAAAAGTGTGAGAGTATATTTATTTATTTATTTATTTTTTTTTTATTTTTTTAAACCGCGTTGAGAGCGTGTTAGATTATCATGTTCCTTGTTTATATGTACCAGGACTTGAGCTCAAAAGTTGGATATTTTTAATTTCAAAGCTGGTAGTATACATCGTTTCATAAATTAGCATGACTATTAAAATCTCTTTATACGTATCAGTAGGGGTGACAATTCGTGTCGGCGAGTCGTAAACGTATTGTGTCGTAAACAGGTCATGACCCATATAATTCAAACTCATGATATGACATGTTTATTAATCGTGTTAATCGTTTTTATGTATAAGTGGGTCATGTTATAAAAATGTCGGTATTCATGTTGCATGTTTATTAAATATTTTATTTAAACATTTTAATTTATTTAAATTTTTATAATTTGTTTATTACATTTTTAAAAATATATATATATATATATGAATAAATTGAAATGAACATAATCATATTTTTTTATAATTTTTATAATGGAGATTTAATCTTAAGTTTTACTTTACTTTTTCATTCAAGTCTTTACTCTTTAGTGTTAATAATGAAGGGAAAATGACTCGTAACAAATAACATATATAAGACAACAAGAATCCTATAAAAATCGTGTAAATTTTCATATTTTTGATAAATAATTATTAATAAAAATTTAAACTTGAATAATATATTAAAAGTAAAATAAATATTTCTTCTAAAAAATAAAGTTATGTATGAAAAAGGATGTCTACAAATAAAAAATAAATCATGTTATTAACATGTACTAAAATAGATGAATAAATGTTCAAATAGGTGAATTTTGTAATAATTTATTTATATAACATATTTATTATTTATACATTATTCCTTAATCATGTTAAACGAGTTATAAATGTGTCAAGTAGATTAACATGTTAAAGACTCATTTATTAACTGTGTATAAACAGGTTAACTTGTTTATGACTCAGAACCACTTATGTCAAATCTATGACATGTTTATTACGTGTCGTGTCATGTCGTGTTAAACATTTCATGATCCAAGTTGACAGCCCTACGTATCACGATCTTGATGATTGAGATTTTTTTCAACAATACTAGAATTTGAACTGAAAACACTTGACAATATCACAGATGATTATGCTGCATCATTATTGATAATTTTGTAGCACGCGTCATTGCATACACCCTTCATTTTCATCCTTCTTACTTTTTTCTTCAAGTATATAATAATAAACTATTTGGTTTCCTGTGCATTGCATAGGATTATTAAATTTTTTTAAAAAAATTAATAAATTAATTTAAATGAACATACTGTAATATTTTTATAATTAGAATTGCAATTCACAATAATCAATTCATATTTCTTATAAATAAAATATACAATAAGAATGAGATTAATTAGGGTTTAGGGTGATTTGAATCGAAGATGAATATTGATCTGAACAGATTTGTGTTGTTTTTTTTAATAAAGAAATTTTATTAATCAGTCAAAAAATACATGTACAAAAAGAATGGGAAACAAAAACAATTTTACCTATCTACTTACAAAAGTCTCATTTGTTATACTATGCAAAAAAAAAAAACTCGTCTCGTTAGAAACAAAACCAAAGTTCTGGAGGATCACAGTTGTGAGTCTTGTGACCACTCATTTTAGCCCACTCAAAAAAGAATCTCATAAAAGTCGCCCTCCACATATCTACCTCAGCCCTTACTCAATTAATATTCAATTGTTACAATAATTGATGTAGGCAAAAGAAAATATGCAAAAAATGATCTGCAGAAAAAATTCGCCATCATAAACCAAAAATTCAGAGATACCCAACAAATCAACAGGAAAAACAAAAACAAAAGACACCCACATGCCAAGTTGCCTCTTATCCCATAGTCAGCCGCTCACAAAAAAGCATCTAAAGATGTTGTGCCAATTCTTTACCAATTTGTTGAGATTCCAAGCCTTGAACAGATTTATGTTATTACAGTTGTCCAATTGGATCTAAGAAATTAGATTTGATGAAGAAGAAGAACTAAAGTTAGAGTTGGACATACCAAATGGAGAATTGAAGGAGATAAAAAATTGTGGGGGTTTGAGTGAAGGTTAGGTGTTTGAGCTAATGAAAACTTAAATTTATATGCGTCGCTCTTAATCGTAATGATCTCTTCGTATTTTGCAAGCTAGTTGGACTTTTTGTTGTCCAAAAAATTAGGGGGATGAATATAAGCTAGTTGACTTTTCGTTGTCCAAGAAATTGGGGGATGAATATATCCTAATACAATTAATAATACAAAGAAATAAATAGCAGAAAATAAGAAAAATGAGAAAAATAGAAAAAATAGAAAAATTGAGAAAATTTTAAAAATGAAACGGTTAAAGGAGAGAGCACGCTCTCTCCTCCAACTTATATATATATATATATATATCTTTTTTTTTTTGCAAAATAAATCCTTTTTTTTTAATTATCATAATGGATGCAGAATCTATTTTAACAACTCTATTTTGGTTTGACTAATCTTATAAGAATTTGTTGTGTGCCTCAATTTTATAGCTAAGGTGGAACTAAAGGAATATTGTGTAGTTACTAAAAATTCGAACTTATGATTAGGGGTGGCAAAAAGAGGGGTTTGGATGGGTACAGGTATATACACTCCCCCTTAATAACAATGAGAAATAGTGTCTGGACTCGTGCCCATTTATAAAACATTCACTTTTTTTTAAGTTGCATGATTATTATAATCTCTTTATACATATCATTGATGACTATGATAATTTTTTCAACAATATTACAATTTGAACTGAAAACACTTGACAATATCACAGATGATTATGTTGCATCAATTGTTGATAATTTTGTAGCACGCGTCATTGCATACACCCTTCATTTTCATCCTTCTTACATTTTTTTTCAAGCATATAATAATAAATCTTTTTTTTTTCAAAATAAATTCTTTTTTTTATTATCATAATGGATGTAGAATCTTTTTTAACCGCTCTTTATTTTGGTGTGACTAATCTTATAAGAATTTGTTGGGTGTCACAATTGTATAGCTCAAGTGGAAGTAAAGAAATATTATGTAGTTACTAAAAAATCGAACTTATGATTAGGGGTGGCAAAAAGAGGGGTTTGGATGGGTACGGGTTCGGATCCCCCCTTAATAATGATGAAAAAAGTGTTCAGGCTCGTACCCCTTAATAACGATGAAAAATAATGTCCCGACTCATACCCATTTTTGAAACATTCATTTTTTTAAGTTGCATGATTATTATAATCTCTTTATACGTATCACTGATTGACTGTGATTTTTTTCAACAATATTACAATTTGAACTGAAAACACTTGACAATGTCACGGATGACTATTGATAATTTTGTAGCACGCGTCATTGCATACACCCTTCATTTTCATCCTTCTTGGGTTAGTATATGTTTCGATCATTACTTTTTGTAGCACACGTCATTGCATTCACCCTTAATTTTGTAGCACGTGTCATTGTTCATTACTTTTTTTTTCAAGTATGTAATAATAAATCTTTTTTTTGCAAAATAAATCCTTTTTTTATTATCATAATGGATGTAGGATCTTTTTTAACCACTATTTATTTTGGTTTGACTAATCTTATAAGAATTTGTTGGGTGCCACAATTTTATAACTTAGGTGGAACTAAAGGAATATTATGTAGTTACTAAAAAATCAAACTTATGATTAGGGGTGGCAAAAAGAGGGGCCTAGACAGGTACAGGTTCGGACACCCCCCTTAATAACGATGAGAAATAGTGTCAGAACTCAAGCCTGTTTTTGAAACATGCACCTTTTTTTTTGTCCGGACTCATATGTTTATAAAACAGGCAAGACTCATTTTTGCCCAGACCTGATTTTTTATATAATAAATTAATTTTCTCACCTAATTATTCACAAAATACATGATTTTTCATGCCACCATGCATTCTATTACTACAAAAAAAGATATATTATATCTTCTTGGTCATTTTACATTTTTACTTATATATATATACATTTATATATATTCTATATATAAATATATATATATAATTGTATTTTTTTCATGTCTAAAATTTCGTTTTGCGCACCAACGAGTTAACTCGACCGTGCACACTAATATTCGACTAACGCGTTTTTTCGTACCGAACTTGTTCAACGGTACTAACGCACACTCACCACGTCTTTACACATTTGGAATATTGAATTAATGTTCGGTAATAAATAAATAATACAAATCACCAAACAAACATAACATACCTCGATGTCGACTCCCGAGGATTGAAACAAGTACACCATGGCTAGTTGGGCCCACAATACGACCCTGAAATGTCACGTGGCACGAGTTAAAATTTTAGGGTCGTTACGCTCCTCCCTTATTAAGAATTTCGTCCTCGAAATTAAACGAAAATACAGGGGTAAGACTCACCGGAATCAAAACAAGTAAGGGAAATGCTCGCGCATATAAGACTCCAGTTCCCAAGTCAGTTCTTCATCCCCATGATGCTGCCACTTGATGAGAACCGAGGGAATTTCCTTATTCCTCAATACCTTCACCTTCCAATCCATAATCCGAATAGGTCGCTCATCGTAAGTAATGTCTTCTCTCGCATCAATCCGACTCAGTCCACAATCGGTCGTTCGCTCTCTCTCGACTTATCCAAATAAGCATTGATATGTGAAATACAGGGTGAACTCCCGCTAACCGAGATGGTAACTCAAGCTCATAC
Source organism: Stephania japonica (assembly GCA_039657345.1). Taxonomy (NCBI): domain Eukaryota; kingdom Viridiplantae; phylum Streptophyta; class Magnoliopsida; order Ranunculales; family Menispermaceae; genus Stephania; species Stephania japonica. Next base: position 45,517,159 of record CM077559.1, read on the forward strand.
GCCACCTTGCCTATTCGTTTCTTCACTCGAACGGACCTATAAACCTCGGCGCAAGCTTACCCTTGATCCCAAATCTTTTGTGACCCTTCAAAGGGAGAAACCTTCGATATATATAGTCTCCCACCTCATACTTTAACTCGCCATGGTACCCGTCATAATACCTCTTCGCCTCTCCTCGCGCACCCTTCAACCGAAGTCCGATCGTCGTACTTTCTCTCATGTGATCCACTACAATCTCAAACATGCACCTTTTTTTTTGTCCGGACTCATATGTTTATAAAACAGGCAAGACTCATTTTTGCCCAGACCTGATTTTTTATATAATAAATTAATTTTCTCACCTAATTATTCACAAAATACATGATTTTTCATGCCACCATGCATTCTATTACTACAAAAAAAGATATATTGTATCTTCAAAATTCAAGTCCTACAACCGTCAACATAAAAAATAAGGAAAATGCTACAATGACACCCTAAGTGACAACCCTATGACGTGTGTGGGTCCACATCCTTGTAGTCGTTCCGTGCACGCCTTGGAATACACACCATGCACGTTATGCACCAAGAATTACATGCGTAACACCCATTTTCAAGTGGACAAATGTGGAACCAGAAAATTTAGTTAGGGGGGCGGATTTTACCTTGACCTATGCTCATTAGCTCGATTCACCTAATGTGGGTCAACTTTGATTTGTAAATGTTGTAAGGCTAATATAGCCCGACCCTATTTAAAATTGTAAAAACTCGATAACTTAACGGGTTTTAAATTCACATTTATTGCCCTTGTAGAACTTATAAAATATTTTGGTGTTTACTTTGAACTGAGTTAGTTAGCTTTAAAAAAGTTATCGAAGAAAATATTGAGTTGAGTTCTGCTAGAACCCAATTTTTAGTCATATCACACTTGGGCTGGCTATATAGAATAAATTTTTTGCGTCAAATTAAAAATGTATTAGTAAAAATTCATAATCGAATAATAAACTAATAATCATAATGACTTGCAACATAAATTAATAAGATACAAGCAAAACTTCACGAGAAGAAAGTTAATAATTTTGTAATTTTTCGTTGAATAAAAAAGTTTATGTATTAAATCAATTATTTTTCCTCCTCCCAAGCTTTCACTTAATTATTTTATGATTGAAACAATAAAAAAAATGATGTTTGAGAACTTTTTAAACTTTATCTTTTTGAAGAAATTTCACAATTAAATATAAGTTTTATCATCTTTTATTAAGTGTGTATTTTTTTTGGCTTCAATGGGAGTTGAACCACGACTACCCAGAGTCTTGCCTTTTTGGCAACTGATGTCTTTCCATCTCACTAGAGAGGCTTTGACTATAACTTTCTAACTGCAACTCGAAATTCAGTTCTAAAAAGTTTTGGTGAAATTAGATTTCAATATCTTTACAACCTTTGATTTTTACAAGATTCATTTAACAATGTTTCTAAATACATAAAAAAATGGGTTTTAAAAAATAGAAATACATAAAGAAATTTATTTTTTAGGTTTTCACTATACGTATATTATTAACATGATCAATTAATTCTATCCAAAGAGTGTGAATAGTAAAGAGGCGAAAATAGATCGGGGGTGAAAGCGTTTAAGGGGTGGCTGCATGTAAAGGGTAGGAAAAAGGGACGAAGGCGGTGAAGGGGACGAGGGTGGGATGCCTAAAGGAGGTCCCCTTGCATCTGCCCCACCAAGTGGAACCCACATGCCACGTAATAAGGGTGTCAATCAAGGTGTCATTGTAGCATTACTCTAAAAATAATATTTTTATGGGTGAAATTACAATATATACATTAGACAAGTTTTCAAATGTCCTTGTGAATAAATAAAATACCATGCGAAGTTTACTTTACTAAACATGTACCCATTTTTTAAAAAGTTTGTCCGAACCCGAACTTATTTTTTTAAAACGAACAAGAAAATATGTCCAGATCTGTTTAAAACAGGTACAGAAAAATGCGGACAAACAGGTTCGGACTCTTTTGTCACCCCTACTTATGACCACCTTCAATATGATGTTTCTTTTTCTTTTCTTTTTTTGCTGCACCACAACCAGGGGCGGATCTACACCCCCTATGCATATATGCTTAGCATGCTTAGGGACTCTAAATTTTTTTTTTCAATGCCTAGCTTACCCAATAATAAGATTTTTCAAGCGTAGCCCACCCCAAATAAAAAAAATAAATAAAGGAAAACAAATTAAGTTCATTTTGTCGACATTCGATTAAATAAATAAGGAGTCAAAGTATCTCCGATGAGATGGTAGAGATATCACTTGCCAAAAGGCATGTCGAGAGGTTGTGAGTTCGACTTCTACTTAAGTAAAAAAATAATAATAAACAAAAAGGAAACACAAGAAAAATCAAGATTAGCAAAGTTTAGTGTTTATTTCATTGAACTGTTGTTATTATCATTCCTCTATTAATTCCTTATCTCTTCATCTTCAATTATTTTTTCAACTAAGAATTAAAACATACAAGATTATATGATGGGTTTGGTGTCAATTTCTTTCCTTCTTTCTTGTTGATATTGTTGTTTGTTAATTTATTTTTTGACATCAATTGTTTTTAATTTTTTATTTTTAAATGGGAACTAAAGAGTTTCTTTAATGTAGCTGACCAAACAAACTTGAGAAAGGTTGTTGTTGAAATAAAATTAATATGAGTTAGTTTTGGGGGTGGCGTAGTTGGTGTAACACCATAAAGAAATATGAATTGCACCTCTATTGTCCTGATTACAATAATCGAGTTAAGCCTTATAGTATAATATAGTTGGTAGCTATATTATCTTTCTTTCATGGAGAAAAAGGTAATTAACACTAGCTAATATATTTTCAAATTTTTTTATTTAAATAGAAATTAAGGACCTTGCTATTGTAAATCAGAAAAGTCACATACTTGTTAGTATTTAAATCTAACTCAGGTTCCTTCAAATCCCCTTGGCCACAACCCTTAGGGTCAAAAAAAGGAAAAATGATAATCTTACATTCAGATGTACATTTGCTTCACAATTATATAGATAAAAAATCTATTTGGACATTAAGTCCGGACTCAAAGGGAGGTTTTTGAGATTTTTGTAAATATTAAAGGAGTGTTACAAGTTATAATTTTGAAGTCATTGATTGCTTGAGGATGACTTTGAAATAAAAATTTTTCAAAAAACACCCTAAGAGTCTAGACTAATGAGTCTAAGTAGCACTACTCAATATAGATTTAGCATTGCAATCAAATCTCGAGATGTTTTAGCAGAAAAATTGAGTTGCTGATTATGAGGAAACACGTGGACATTAAAAATTGGCACGTGGGAAGGGAAGGTTCAGGAGAAAGGTTGGATTGCAAAGTGACACGTATCTTGCTCTTTGATACAGCTACTGAAAATGATGTCATATTTGTATGTGTTAGCTCATCCGTCCCTATCTGTCAAAAGTGATAAATCACAACACGACAAATCACTTGAATGCCAATTAATTCAAACGTAAATGTCCTTTATTTTTTAAAAAATAATAATTTAACGAACTTTTAACGCACTCTTAATACATACTTTAGGACGTTAATGATACTTTAACGAACTCTACTTATAATTAAAGAGATCTAATTTTCATCAGTATGTCCGGCCCCTTAAATCCACTCCACCAACCAAGGATAAAGGAAAGTTCAAGTGACAACCACACTGTTTTAGTTGTTTCCTGAGCAAGTAACAAATTATGAGTACAATCATATATACATATATGGCTTTAATATAGATTATGTATCCACTTACATGTCTATATGATAATAGACTATATGTATATTTTTTTGTGGTTCGTCTTCTTTTGGATAAGGTGTGGACAATAATATGCATCGTGTACATTTCATTCCTCATGCGATGAGGACCACCTTACTTCAATCAAGCTAACGTTCTTGCTTTTGTCCTACTATATTTTTGTTTGTGTAAAAATAGCTCGATCACATAGAATAAGTTTATTGTATTTTTTAATGTACAGTATAGTGCCTTATTTATAAAATGGTACAAAACTAAATCAGTGTAGACGTTACATAATCAGTGGAGGCGTTACATAATATTAGTTTCTTAACAAGAATCGAATAAGTTTATTGTTTATATCTCTAATGTACAGTATAGTGCCCTATTTATAGAATGATACAGAACTAAATCAGTGTAGACGTTACATAATCAATGTAGACGTTACATAATCAGTGGAGGCGTTACACGATTAATGTAAACGTTACACAATCAGTGTAGACGTTACATAATCAATATAAACGTTACAAAATATTATTTTCCTAACATCCCCCCTTAAACTCAAGGTGGTGGCAACGAAACCACTTAAGTTTACAAACGAATAAGATGAGGATACATAAAGTCGGCGACAATTCTAGATGCAAGTGATCACGAACATAATTGACAAACGGGTCGACAAAACAGGCAGATCTAAAATGGGTACATGAGACGGGCAAACATTGCGAACTGCGCTCGATAACGTACAGTATGCGGATAACAGGCGTGACAGGCATTGCGAACTGCGCTCAAATTAGTGGACAGTGCACGGACTGGATAACAGAATAACTGAACAACAGAACAACAGAGTCGATGGAACGACTATCGGGACTGAGTCAAGGAACAACTAACGGAACAACATAGTCGGCGAAACGAACTAACGGAACAACATAGTTGACGGAACGACTAACGAAGCTAAGTCGGCGGAACGACTAACGAAGCTGAGTCGACAGAACGACTAACGAAACAACATAGTCGATGGAACGACTAACAGAGCCGAGTCGGCGGAACGTCTAACGGAATTGAGTCGATGGAATGACTAACGGAACAACATAGTCGATGGAACGACTAACAGAGCTGAGTCGGTGGAACGACTAACGGAGTTGAGTCGACGGAATGACTAACGAACAAAGTTGGCTAAACAACTAACGGACAACGGAGTCGACAAAGTCGACGATAGGACAACAGAGCAGACGGATGGCAGAGTCGACATAGTTGACAACAGATCGACACCAGAGTCAACGACAGACAGGATAAGAAGTGGGGATCTCGAGACAAGCATATGGTTATGCGAGTTGGAAGGCATCAAATTTGTGCGAACATGGTAGGCGGATGGCTGATTGAGCGACGCGGAAGAGGCAAATAGACTGGTACAACTAACAAACATGTGTGAAGACACAAAAGAGAAACAAAAGGAAATCAAAACAAGAGCATAATTGAACACACGAACAAGCACTAAGATGTATCAAGGATCGGTCATCGACTCAAAAATCGACTGACCTTGGATTTGAAACCAAGCTCTGATATCATGATAGTTTCATAATAGAACAAGTTCATTGTAATTTTCGAATGTACAGTATAGTGCCCTATTTGTAGAATGGTACATAACTAAATCAGTGTAGACGTTATATAATCAGTGGAGGCGTTACACGATTAATGTAGACGTTACATAATCAATGTAGACATTACATAATATTAGTTTCCTAACACAAACCACGCTAAAACACACATTTACGTGTGTTCCACATTAAATCGAGGCACATATAGACGACTTACTCACCAATGTACATTTCGGTATGTCCATGCAGTGTTCCTCAAACCTAACACCATTCTCATTGAATTCCTCCAACAATTCATTTTCAAGTACGCAACACAACGAAATTGACATTTTACCTTCACCTTTACACAGTTTTAGGGAAACATGCATTATTAGTAATTCATGATAAAGAAAATGCAAATGACATAATAGCAAAGCTAAATTGAAAAACCCCAAAAATTGCATTGATTGCTTTGAAAGAGATAGTTTGGAGATCTTATAGTTAATTTAGGCTTTTCCTCATAAATTAGGAAACTAAAAACTGGTCTCATTATAACTTTAGCACTCGATTGCCCTATCTCCATCTCCATCTGCATCATATATGAAAATTTGCATATAAGTGAGAGAAAAACGAATAGCAAAAAAAAACTCAAACAAATATATAAATCCAAGAAATTACCATGACATCAAAGAAACCCATACAAACGTATGATGCAGTTTTATCAATGTCGATGTTGCTCCTTCCTGAGGCAAACTGGACGTACTCTATTTCAGATTTCTCGTGCTTGTACGTCCGGCTAAGGCTGTTGAGCTCGACGAGTCAATTGATTTTCTTCCTCGTGTTCACTCGATTCACCTCTACTATCAATGCTATCAAAGATAGGGGGTTTGGGTGAAAGGAACATGAGGTGGCATGCCTAATAAGTGCATGAATGAGCCATCTCCACTATATGGCATATTGTAATTATAATATGGCAGAGTAAACGAACTTGGCTTGTATTTAGGTAATGAACCATGCATTGAATGTGTAGGCATTCTATGGTTTATGTAGGAAGATGATGGCCCAGGTGCATATGGATCTAAATGATAAGGATGAACACTCATGCTCAGTGCCCTAGGTACAAACATATAAGTTTCAGGTTGCATTGGGGGCGGCAAAGAAGTGTACCCATGAGAAGAAGGACGTGTCTCACAACAGTCTTTGTTGTTCTTGGTCTTGGACGAGTTGGAGGTGATGGAGGAGAACATCTGCTGCTCTCACCCACAGTCTAAGTCCTTGTTGTTTTTCTTCTCCTCCCTCTATTTGCTAGGCTTTGATCCTCTTCTTCTTGAGAAGCTTCATCATCTATTTCTGGCTCAACTACATTTTCATCATTCCACATTGTAGTCCCCTGCCGTTCATCCTCAACTAAGATTCTAGTGCCTTCGTTAAGAGCAGCAATGTCTTGATTGGTTCCTTCATTAATGAACATTCGTCGCAATTGACGCACAAATGTAGACTGATATACAAAAAATAAGTGTTAGTTAACAATTTAAAATATGACTCGTGAGGATAACAACCTAATAGTTTCAAGCTTACCGCATATTTGTGTAGAGCCTCGTCATGTCCAATGAATCGCTTACCGATAGATCGGTACCACCTCATGTACTCTTCTTGATCATGTTCCCATTGTGGCTATGGTATTACCACAAATTTCTCACAACTCTATAAATCTTCTATGATACACAACCCAATTTTCTTAAGGTTGTCCTCTCAATTATATGCGATGCAGTTGTGTGTCGAAATTACAGTTAGGTGGCACAACCTATGTCATTCTACTCATTACCCTTTCCGGTCGATGCCACTCGATTATATGGAAACAAATTAAAGGACCCATCGAACGCCAACTCCCATGACCTTGAGTACAAAATTGTGGAAGTGACTCGAGGACATCAGCTTATGGTTGCCACTTCAAGACATTCTCCCTATGCATGTCAAATGCATCACGATATGACGATAAAACGTGTGTGGAAGTCTTAGTAACCAAAAATGTAACTATCAATCTGCATACAAAACAATAAATTAGTCATAAATTAAAAAGTCCCAATGAATAATTAAAAATAATATGAGAAACATTTTTATTACCGATATCCCAAAGTAACGTCATTGGGCCGCATTTTTACTCTATCAAATGTTTGAGTTCGAGATCTAGGAACAGGCAGGCGCCTTGGAGCTACAAATGGAAACCTATCCTAGACCCATAGTTGTGTAATAATTGATGCACCAGTGACCTCATGCACACTAGAGCGAGATCCACGGCACACCTCCCTGTATAAATAAGCCAAACATGCACTTCCCCAACTGTATTGTCCAACGTTTGAAAGTCCTCAAGTAACGGAAGAAACATAAAATGTATCAGTACGACTTGTCAGTGAACACACAACCACCAATAAATTGTAGAATGTACGAACGAACATAACATCGAATCGTGTCCTCATTGCTCTCATCCTATATAGGTGGTACATTTTCTTCGAGCCATGAGACAAGAAGTCTATTCCCATAAAGGTCAATTGCATCAGGTCTTGCACCAAGTAGTTTCTCACACACCTCGAGATAGTCGGTATATGTGCTTCCAGTCACAGACATACCATTAATAGGTAACCCGAGTTGTATCTCAACGTCTTGAGTGTAATCATATACTTGCCACAACGCACATGGAACGTATGTGTCTCTGGATGCAATCTCTCAACGAAAGCGATGATCAAAGCCCAATCAAGGCTGAAAAATCCTATGCGTGATTCGAGAATGGTAATTCATCCATCGATCAACAACACCCCGTCTTCTTCGCACACACATCGTTTCATGTACCTTATAATTAAAAAAATGTGTCGATATATATGTATTAAATTTTTTTGCATAAATATTAGACATATACATGTTTAATGTATATACATGACCCCTCCAGACTTGCGATGATCTGTGTGTAGGTTGGAGGCGTAGAAGAGAAGGATCATATGGACCTGGTTTCATTTGTGTACTTGCTACAACTATGTGATTAGGAAAATTAGTATAGTAGTTTTAAAAGTCACAACGAATCATTAATATGGGTTAAAACATTAAAAAAGACCTATATATTACCTGATGTAACATTTCTGAATACTATATAAATATAAATGTTATTAAATTACCAACTAACGCCATTTACAAACAAAATACAAATCCCATCATTAGTTTGGATTGGGGGTTGAGCTTTTGTTGGAATTTTTTTTTGTTATGTCCCTCTACATGACAAATACCGCATCAGTTACTCCTAGTAGGGACTCGAGCACGATCTCTATTTGGACATGTTCATTTATGTCCTTTTTGATGGCATTTGCCACATCGCAAGGTCCTCGAAACATTAGGAAAATCCATCTCATTTTGCCTTCGGGTTCCCTTTGGTCTCCCTCGGCCATGTTTACACCTTGGATCTGGTAGAATCTACGTCGTAAAAGTCGGCCAATACTTCTCATCGGAGATGGCTTTGAATTGAGAGGAGTAGCATTGTACATACACGTCCATCTTGTAGTTTGGCTCAATAAATTGTATATAATCAAGTCAAATAAGGGCACATGCAACTAACACGTATTAGCAAGGGAAACCAAACGATTGCCATTTATTGCAACTACAATACCATTTCTTCAGGATAACAATTTGTGTATTGTTGCCTTTATGCATGCGATCTCCATGACGTTCAGTGAGCACCTCAAACTCACCATTGTCTCGATTTATCAATTTGGCGTAATGCCTCCTTGTAGATTTTTCATAATATGCTATTTTATCCATGGCATATTTTGTGTAATAGAGCATGTGCAAGATTGCTTCATTGATCTCCTGATTGCGTCGGTTGGTGTATGTCACCAACCTGTAGTAAATCATTTGAACCATTGTTGTTATTGGAAAGAATCGTGTTAAAACATTCTACATTACACTGTTAAAACATTCTACAATAGTAAGATAATGTCGTGTCAGTTATATCAACACAATGATAAAACGTTATAGGATAACAAACAAAACTAGTATCGATTACATACTAACCCCATTAGAATTCATCCATCCGTATCGTAGGCCTTTGTCATGCGATTGAGTCCATAGTTCCTTGGGAATGACATTCACATATTGAAGACATTGATGAGTTCTTAATGAAAAATAAGCAAAACGCTCCATGCATGCATCAAATTTCCTTACTTGATGTTGAACAACAACTTGAGAAAGGATGTTCTTCAACGATTCATTTTTGAAATTTGTGTTAAAATTACTAGCCAAGTGTCGCAAGCAATAACGTTGGAATCCTTTTAGTGGGCAAAAACCATTTGCTAGTATGTTTACAGCCTTGAGAATGCAAAAGTGACGGTCATAAATAATACAAATACCATCTCTATCGATCATGTGTTTGTGCAACATCCTCAAAAACCACCCTCACTAGTCTGTTGATTCATTTTCCGCAACTGCAAATGCAATTGGAAGTAGGTGTACATTACCATCAATAGATATGACAATCATTAGCTTACCATTATATTTGCCATACAAGAACGTTGCGTCAATCTATAGAAGAGGCCTATAATGCTTGAACCATTCGATTGATGCTTCGAATGCGAAAAACACACGACATAATTGAGGATGCTTTGTTCTGATCTCATATGTTCCCCACTGTCTTTGTGACCACTTAATCTTTGTCCTTAGGCTCTTATTTTGTACAGCCACCAACCATCTAAGTAACCAAGCATACAACATGTCCCAATCTCTGAATGTATTTGCAACTGCTTTCCTTTTGGCATCCCACATTCGCTTGTAGGGAACTTCATGTTCGTATTTTAGCTTATTCATTTTTACCAAGGCTTTGATAGTAATTGTCTGATCTATCTGGACAACGTTTTGTATCTCACGTGCAAGCATGTTGGCGTCGAGTTGGGCATGACTGTGTTCTATGCCGTGATTTATACAGTTGTGCGATTTGTCTAATTGAGTGATCTCCCACAATTGTTTTTTCTTTCGCAAACAAGCACAGAGGCGCCACATGCACCCGGTTTCCGGTGTACTTCTGCACGTCACCGCCCACAAAGTTGTAGTTGACTTCATAACATGGTATTGACAATGTTTGTTAACATGCCATACTTTAATGGCATGCTGCAAGTCTTTCTTATTGTCAAAACACATTCCTCATTCCAACTCAAAATTAGGCATGTCTCATTTAGTCGAATAATGAGAATGTTGGATCGCAGTAGAATTAACCACTTCCTAATCAATTTCATGATACACCAGCAATGGTTGGTAAACTTCTTCATTGCTTGCTTCGTCCATGCAATCCTCTTCGTCAATAGCAAATTGCTCATCATCTTGCAAGTTTTCTGCCCTTGGAGGTTCATAGGTTGAGTTGTCTGTAACAACATTTATATTTTCCCAATCAACATATGGCTCAGCATCCTCGAGGGGACATACGTCCTCGTCGATGTCATTTTCTTCATCCTCGTTAGGGTCATCACTGGGGGCACTAATGTCACCTTCAATTGGAGTAACAAGTCTATCTTGCATGACATCACCTATAGGTGATTACATATGTAATCTTTCCATCATTGATGTAGGGCATGTCATGCCGACTTCTTCTTCTACCACTTGTGAACGCACAATAGAGTTTTGAAAAGGTTCGATTGGCTCGAAGGTTAAATAAATCTCTACCTTCGCTGATAATGGTAGATTCGACAATGTTGACCACATCAACTCGAAATGGGTCTCGTCTTGCAATGACACGGGGATAAAATACTGTGAACCTAATAGATGGGTTATTACGTAACAATACATCATTGTAATGAGAGTCTTAGTGGATGAGATACCAAACGCATTATACACGTGATCCATTAATTCATGTTTACTCGTTTCAAACTTAAGAATCAGAATCATTGATGGGGTTGTACTCGATGCCTTGCGAAACCTTAACAATTTTTCTGTATGCATAAAATTGAAACAGGATGTTCATACATTCCATGGCCTACATAATTTACCACATTGATAATGTAAAAAGGATTACATATATATTAAGCCAAAAAATAATCAAAATAGGGATTTGAGGCGCGATAGAACTTTCAAAAAAAGATAATCAAAGATTATTCTCGTTCCTATATAAAAATGGCGCATCTTGTGGTAATTTTTCAAAATGATTTGAATTTTATCGTATGGTTGTTCGGGGAGCCTTTTATGTATTATGTCAAATATCGAGGAAACGCCATTTCGACTTCAAAAGGGACTCCTATTAGAGTTTCATCTTGGGAAAGGAAATGAGTTCATTCTAAGGAACTTAACTTAGGTCTAGATTTATACATAGAGAAAGCCGTGTGCAATGAAAAATGCAAGTATGGTTTGGGGAGGGGTTTTTCTCCTATTTTCTATATTTCAATAAAAAAGAATTATCTACTCCATGCGACTAGTTGCGGGTTTGAATCCCAAGCAACCCATTATCCTATTCTATACATATACATATAGAAAATTAGATAATAATAAAAAATAGAATAAAATAAGAAAAGAAAATACATTCAATTTTCAAATATATATGGAGTATTTTTTTGTCTTTTTTAGGTATTAGAAAATACATATCATATTCAATTTCCCATTTTTTATCACTCAATTATTGTCTCTATTTTTTTTAAAAAATATTTTACTACAAGCAATAAGCTATGACAATCATGACTAAAAAATAGCTTTTCTATAGCTTTAGAATTATTCCACCTTTCTTGAAATGCAAATAAAGACAAGCATTACTTCAAAAAAATAAAATAAATAAAACACATAAGTATCGATTTTAATTTAAATGGTCTTAAGGGGGTTTAACTTTTGTAACATTTTGTTAACTACCACACTTCTTTTTTAACATTTTACTCTATAGCATTTACCAAAATCGTAAACTCGTTTAACATTCGCTCTTGAACCTCGTTTTCACTCGAAGTCGCAAACTGCGCACACTCCATGATCTCTCTGGCTCAATCGTTGGCTTTGATCTGTCATTCGTATGACAATTCTATAGTGTTCTTGATGGCATTTTTCATTGGTAAAAAGATTGGTGTTTCCTAGCGTTTATGAAATGCAATTAATGGTTAAGCTGCAACATCTTTTGGTAGCATTTTTTAAAAGTAATTAGTAGTTAAGCTACAACATCTTTTGGTAGTGTTTTTTAAAAGCAATTAGTAGTTAAGCTACAATTAATGTAACTAAAAGCAATGAATAGCTAACCTGTAGCATTTCTTAAGAGTTGTAAAAGACATATTTATTTTAATAACATGGGATATAACAACGTTGGTAAGAAAAAATAATTAAATTGATGTCACGGTGTTTTTGACATGCTATTAAAAACCTTATTTCTAGTTGTGGATTCTAATATTTTCTTTTTATTAAAAAAGTTATTTTTTAAAGCTCAAAATAATTAAAAACACAGTTAAAGTATAAATACCATGCAATAAACAAATGCTACTTAATAACCTTTTCTTTAAAAAAAAACTACGCAATTAAACAATATAAAAATAATAAAAAATAAATAAATTTTAGTTCTTATTATTTCCCTCCTCGTTCTTCAATTTAGTATTCCCAACCTTTCAAAAAAATTAATATTCCCTGTAAAAAAAAATGAAGTAAGTTCTTTTATTCAAATGGAAACTAAATAACTAAAAAGATATTCTTAAAAAGAATAATTAAAAAATCCTTCACTTTAACCATCTCTACCCAACTCTCTCACAAACCCACTCACTTCTCCCTCAAGTCGGCCTAACCGGCCCAACTCTCTCTCTCTCTCTCTCTCTCTCTCTCTCTCTCTCTCTCTCTCTCTCTCCCCCCCTCGTCGGCCTCATTGTTGTTGCTTCTCTCTCTCTCTCTCTCTCTCGTCGCCTCCTTGCCGCTTGCTCTCTCTCCCCTTGTCGGCCTCCTTGCTACTAGTTTTTCTCTTTCCTCATCTCTCTTTCACTCTCACGTTGTCTCTCTCCCTACCCCTTTCTTTCTCTCTTTTAAACTCTATAACTAATACCATTAAACTCACCTTACCATCCCAAACGATTCAACCACCCATTAAAAACCCCATTGAAGACCCTACTGCTAGCTAGAGTGAGATTTGGCAAAGAATATATTCTTTGCAAGAAGGTGTTGTAGATCATGAACTACGCATTTAGGGATGCACAATTCGCGATCCACGTGGACACATACCCAGTACAAAACACACGAATAACGTCTTTTCCGTATGCGCTATTCGTGTGTTTTGCACGGGAGTCCTTGTCACAGAATAACACATTTTGTAAATGCGTTATTCGTGTGACATGGATCCACGTGGGCCTCCACATGGAGATATACCCAGTTCAAAAACACATGAATAATGCATTTTCCTTATGCGTTATTCGTGTGTTTTGCACGGGAGTCCATGTCACTGAATAACACATTTTGTAAATGTGCTATTCATGTGACATGGATCCACGTGGACCTAACGTCACACAAATAGCACATTCACAAAATGCGCTATTTGTGTGATTCATCCCACAACCAAAACTTCACTGCTTTCTTCACGAATTTTTCCTTTTCAAAAGCCAAAATATATTACTTAACGAATTAAAAAAAAGCTATTGTACTTTGCAAATTTGAAAGTAAAAGAATGGTACGGATGTAAAATTTTCCAATCGGACCACAAGTCCTTTAACAATTCCCTACAATCACTAATAAAAGAGACAAAGTATGATAAATCTTCTATTCTACTCTTTAATGCTTGAACCACCGTCAACACATCCACTTCGACCGAGACACTAACATCCGCTCTTCTCATTATCCAACTCAGTGCCTCCCTCAAGCCAAGGGCTTCAGCTTCCTTTGGGTCCAGGATACCTTGTATCTGGCTTCCCATAACAGCTAGGAAGGTTCTTGAATCATCTCTTCGTAGTGCACTATAGGATTATAGAGAAAAAGTTTATATAATTCATATATGCATTTTTTGCATAAAAATAATAAGTGGTTAGAAACATAGAATTGAAGTTCTGCTAGCGTAGCATGTTAACAAAACTAGTATATATATATATAGGTACTTCTACCATGGGAACCAAATATGTATCCATGCCATGGGTACACTATTTATAACCATTGGATTTAAATCCAACACATTAATCGAGGCGACATAAATGCACAACACATTTTGAGGGATTCCCATGGCATGGGTATATATTTGGTCTCCATATATATATATATATATATTAGAAATTGCCAATAGAGTATAGAGAGCTTTACTTAGCCATATTACTATATAGCTTTGCTAGTCGATCAGGCATCATAAAAGTGATACAAGTTCATATAAAGGAGTAGTAAGGTCGACGATGATCCTAGAAAGGTTTGGTCTAATGGTAAGGGAGATGACGGGGTTGTGTGAGTTAGGTGAACGACCTCGGAATTGATTCCCCATGAGAGTTAAACTTCGATCCACTAGTGGTCTTGTTTGGCAATCTTAGGGCCCGTGGGACTAGTCAGAAAAGAGTTTAGATACACATGGTTAATATAAAAAAGGTTGACGATGAAGTCAATTGTTATGACCCCAGTTCCACATAAAACGAGGCCCAGCCCGGCCTAAACCTATGTGAACCCCCGAGTCCATACTCGTGAAATCAACGCAAGCCTAGTCGCCTCCAATCTTTCTATCCTCATTAATTTAATAATTTAAAAGTTGAGTTATGAGGTTATGATATTTATGAATGTTCGCAGTGGAAATTGAACGTAAAACAAAGTTAAATAACTCAATTTAAACAAAGTTAGGTCAAACCCCGAAATAAACGGATAAACATGCATATCTGGTTACCAACAATATACAAAACGGTAGTACATGATATCCTGTCACTCGATCCCAAATGTTCCTAGCGTTATCAAAAAAAATAATGTATAGTAATCACAAACAAAAATGCAGAATATACAGTGGAAAAAGGAAAGAAATTGCTCCGAGAGTCCTCAGAGGAAGTCACCAATCATCGACCCATTTTCCTTGCTAGTTTCTACTCGATCTGTGCCCACTGTCACAAACTAGACAGTGAGTACGTGATAAATTGTAATGCCAAAAGGATATAAACAGTAATTCAAGAATCATTTAAAAAATAGTCTAAATATCATGCGGGTATTTAAAAATAGATAAATAATGCGAATTTGTATGATAAACAGAATGACAAACATTTCAATGATATTTGAGTGCCTATTGATTCGAAGAGGTAACTAAGCGGTTTAAAAACTATAACAAGCCACAACAATCCAATACTCAGGGAAGATTTACATTACGTTGGGTAGTCGCACCCCCGCAGGTAGTGTTCACGTTGGCCCAACTAGCCAAAATCTTAGGACTACCTTCTCGACACACTTAGACCTTAGACGCTCAACCAAAGAATATAAATAATAGAATTCCAATAAATAGCTCATGTCAATAGAAACGACAATAATGGAAAATGAATTACTACACATTTCCTTAACTGGCTTACAAACTTACCTCAATCGACGCAAAAACCATTCCTCGCGCGGCTCTAGTCCGTCCAAATTTGAATTCCTAAATTCCTAGTATTCATTTAGACCTAATTTGGTTGTATTAAAGTCATATTATGTCTCATGATCAATCCCCAAAGTTTCCCAAAAGTTTTGAATTTTTTTTTGAAAAAAATCAGTTTTCCACTATTTGAGATGTCGTAGGTGACGTTGCCATGTTCAAGCTCCCAAGGTGTCACTTAAAGCGTGAAATTAGGTCACTAGATCAAACGTTGAGAGTGACACCACCAAGAGCAAATGCTCACGACGTCACTTAAAATATCTCTATAAAACCCCCACCGGCTTTGGACGTCGTAATTGACGTCGTGGAGATTTGTACTTCACGGCGTCACTCGCGACGCCGTTCGTAGAAATCGAATGTCGGGGTTTCAAAAACTCGGGCTCGCGTCGCCGTGTTTCCGAGTCACTTCAACACCAACAATAGCCTCAACATACACCCAATGGTGTTTCCCAACACCCCAAACTACAATAATTCATCAACTTAATCGAAATTCCCAAAAATCAACCCAAAATACAAAAAATTCATTTAATACTTTCAACCACCACTAATACCCACACTAAAACCTCATCAATGATCACTAAAACTTCCAACAAATGCACAACCTATGTGAGCTCAACTTCAAATACTGGTTTTCAAGAAAAAATCGCCAAAAACCATATTCAAAATGCCCAAAATCAAACGAAAAGATGGGATCTTACCGTTGTCAACGTGTTGGATTGATTCCATGCCTTCAATCCTCACTAAAATCACCAAGATCACCTTCCCAATCTCCCAATTTTTCGTTGGTTGGTAGTGGTGTTGGTGTGAGTTTTTTTAGTTGGGTTTTGGTGAGTCAACCAAAAAAATCCATCCCATTTATATCTCATTTTTCATCACTTGGCACACACGTATCCCGAGGTAAATCAATGGCTCACACTTGCGTTGTTCACCAACTCTTATGACTTTGTTTAGTGACTTAGTCACTTGATCTTTATCTTTTTGATCAAATAAACACCTCATTCATGGGTAATCCAGTACCCGACACAACACTACAACTCACATGTCACGTGCAAATGTCCAATCTAGCGATCGAAATGTATTAACATATTATTTATTTAGAGTCGCGCCAAGGGCACACCGCAATCCTCTCAGGGCACCCCACCATTTTTAATTAAAACTAATTTTATGATCAATTGACAAAAATGCCCTCATCCAACCCAACAATTTACATACCCATTCAAATGCCCTCTCAGGGCACCCCACTTTTGAAAACTCAATTTTTTTAAGAGGTCAAGTCGATCCGTCATGGGTCGGACATCACGTTTGTCGATCAAAGAGTGAGCACTAACCCTTGCCAATTGCT
This sequence comes from Stephania japonica, assembly GCA_039657345.1. Lineage (NCBI taxonomy): Eukaryota > Viridiplantae > Streptophyta > Magnoliopsida > Ranunculales > Menispermaceae > Stephania > Stephania japonica. Next base: position 45,534,378 of record CM077559.1, read on the forward strand.
TTTGTCGATCCATCGTCGCATGGAGATTTGACGAGTTTTAAGTGTTTTTAGAGTCTAATGGTTGAAGAAAATGAGTGGGAGGCGGACGTCGCACACAACAAGTTAGTTTTTATGGTTTTTGTAAGGTTTTTTTTCTATTTTTGAAGTTGAACCACGGACACGAATTTATCGGTCACACAGGACCAAGATATGTTGTAGTGTCTCGGTACCCTATAACTGATAACTAACAAAAGGTGTCGGCTATTACCAACCGAGTTTAATCCCAAACGTAGCTTTTTATTACACTTCAGTTGGAAGCAACAGAGACATAGCCTAATGTCTCGGTAACAGGCCACCGAGACTAAAACCAGTAGTCTCGGTGATACATAGCCACTTAGTCTAAGGGTCCTTCTCACTTAGGTGTTGGTTGATATTAACCGATACTTACACAATGGTTTAAACAATGGACGTCCGAGACTAAAGACAGATCACGGTCCTATGTGACCGAATATTACGGGATTGAAGTTAAACACATCATCTGACCATCAAAATAACAAATCTACCTTAAACAAGCAAGAAAGTGAGGGGATTTGGTATATTGAGGCCTTGATGTGATGATGGAAGAGAGAAAAAAGGGTTTCATTCGATTTGGTGGTGGGGTGCTCGCAAATCAAACGAAAGGGCATTTTGGTAAAAGTACCGGGCTGCCTTGATAAATTGCTGGGGTGCCCTAATCAGCGGGGTGCCCTAAGAGGATTGCGAGGTGCCCTTAACACGATTATTTTGGTAAAACGTATTAACACGTTTTTCCTACACGAAACCTCGCACACAAATCCGATGCGATAAAAAAAAATAAAATCATGCATTTAAATATTTAATACTCACATTCGGGTATACATAATAATACAAACATCACAGAAAATTAAAATATACCTTGGTGTCGGCTCTCGAGGCATATTCTGTACGACAAGTCACGACGGTCATGTCACCATCCTGAAACGTAACACGTGACATAAGTTAAAATTGAGAGTCGTTACATCAATAATTAGCATTTTTTTCTTACTTACGTGTTTGAGTAAGAAAAAAATGCTAATTAATTGATGTAACGACTCTCAATTTTAACTTCTGCCGCATGTTACGTTTCAGGATTGTGACATGACCGTCATGACTTGTCATACAGAATAAGCCTCGGAAGCCGACACCGATGTATATTTTAATTTTCTATGATGTTTGTATTATTATGTATACCCGAATACGAGAAACAACTTGTCTCCCAGGGGTTCAAACTCATGACCTCTTACTATCAAAACCACATACCAAACTATTTGGCCACCAGATTGGTTGGCACGTTTTAGTTATTTTTTTTGATAGGGGTACGTTTGAGTTAATGTTATCATTTCCATTTTCTTGGTATAGATATCATTGCCTTTTTAAGTATTTTCTCTAACGATATGAAAAATTACGCTTTAAAGTTTCTCATAATCTACATTTTACTCTCTTTATTAATATGCACTTTGATTGGTTTTTTAGACTATTAATTAGAACTCTTTTTTAATTAAAAATATATAGAAATTCTATAATGGAGCCCAAATATATACTCATGTCATGGGAACCCTTCAAAATGTGTTGTGCATTATATGTTGAGTCGCGCTAAGGGCACCCCGCAATCCTCTCAGTGCACCCCGCCATTTTTAATTAAACTGATTTTATAACCAATTGACCAAAATGCCCTCATCCAACCTAATAATTCACATGACCATTCAAATGCCCTCTCAGGGCACCCCATTTTTGAAAACTCGATTTTTTACGAAGTCAAGTCGATTTGTCGCAAGCCGGACATCTCGTTTGTCAATTACAGAATGTGCACTAGCCCTTGTCAATCGCGTTTGTCGATTCATCACCGTCCGGAGATTCAACGAGTTTTAAGTGTTTTTAAAGTCTAATGGTTGAAGAAAATGAGTGGGAGGCGGACGTCACACATGACAAGTTAGTTTTTATGGTTTTGTGAGGTTTTTTTTTCATTTTCGAAGGTGAACCACAGACATGAATTTTTCAGTTGGAAGCAACTGAGAAATAGCTTAATGTCTCGGTAACAGTCCCGAGACCAAAACCAGTAGTCTCGATAATACACAACTACCTGATCTAAAGGTCTTTCTAACTTAGGTGTCGGTTGATGTAAACCGACACTTACACAATGGTATCGACAATGGACATCCGAGACCAAAAGACAAATCACGGCTCTGTGCGACCGAACACTATGGGATTAAGGTTAAACACATCGTCCGACCATAAAACAACAAATCTACCTTAAACAAGCAAGAAAGTGAGGGGATTTGGTATATTAAGGCCTTAATATCGTGATGGAAGGGAGAAAAGAAGGGTCTCATTCGATTTGGTAGTGGGGTGCTCTCACTTCAAACGAAAGGGTATTTTGGTAAAAATACCGGAGTGCCCTAATAAATTATTGGGGTGCCCTAATCAGCGGGGTGCCCTGAGAGGATTGAGGGTGCCCTTAGCGCGACTCTTATATGTTTTATGCATTTATGAGTCATTGATTAATGTGTTGGATTAAAATCAAAGTGTTGTAAATGATGTTCTCATGGCAAGGGTATTTTTATGCTTCCCATGGTACTAGTAACCTATATATAATGTGAATAGATAGAGAATCTTAATTGAGAGATAAAGTAAAAAAGTGAGATTAACTGCTTAACACAGTAAAACAACTATTTAACATAGTAAAATCTATAATAAGAAAAACCTACAAAATTCCACAATTGAGTGATTTAGAAATTTCTACAATTATCAATTTTCAGTCTAATTTTGGAATTGATACTTTTTTCATACTCTATCTTCTTATATTTTCTCCGCTGTAGTTGGATGCTTCGGTTGGAATGACGGGGTATTTTAGTAAAAACGTTGGGTTTAGGGTTTCATAACAAAGTAATTAATTAGAACCTAAATTAATTAAATTAGTTCCATATTCATCAATTAATTCATATATTATTAGAATTGCATAGATACAAGTTGAGATATACATTTGTTGTATATTATTATATTAATGATTCAACGAAACTAAACTTAAAACCTCTTTAACTTAAACCCATAAGCCCATCCCCAAAAATAAGTCATACCCAATCCATGGCATGTATAAGTTCAAATCCCTTGCACAATCCAACCAAATTAATCCTGCTCAAGCCTAACCCACTCACATGTACCAATCCCACCTAGACAAGGCCCCTATACTCTCTTCAAAGCAACCCGACATCAAAACCCCACCCTCATTATCCTCCCTAACCATTCAGGATTCATCCCCCATCCCAAAAGTTTTCATTAAGGCCATCTCCATGAATTCTATCCAAGTCCATCCAGACCACATCAATCCAACCACACATACAACAACCCTTAACCATGCCCCTAAACTGAATCCAGCTCACTCGACAAATCTATTAACCCCCATCCTCATCAAGACCATGACGAAACCACCAAATTGGGTCACCGAACCTGATAGCCCCACCTACTTGGTAGACTGTCCCTGTTAACCTACTTGATCCCCATTTTTCGCCAGTTTTTGCCTCCACTACCCAAACCCATGAGATCCCAAATAAAAAATAGGCTAACTTCCTCTCGACCGATCACCCGAAGAGGACGTACTTTGAAGGTAAATGCCAAAGAAGTAGGAAACAGAGTGTGTAAGACCCAACATATATTAGTGTTCTCATCGTCCTGTCTTCCAATGAGAAGAAAGCTAGATTTTGGGAAGGAAAATGCCCAAACAAATGCCATAGCAAAGAAGAGAAAGGTTTCCCAATACAAATCAGTGGTGGAGGCATTCGACCAAAAAGGGACCCGGGGTTACCATCTTTGACAAAAATTATAGTTTGCACTTGAAGGGGAATTGGGGGGCCTCTACAGGAAGCAACGATTAAGGAATCAATGAGATTCCTTGCCCTAGGTGTTCAGGTGTTAGTAGAGACAAAGAATCTAGAAAGAATTTGGGAAAGGATATGCAGATAGTTGAATTTGGAGCATATGCTTACAACGAATTCGAAAGGTTTATCAGGCGTAAGTTTAGATTGCTAAGTATGGTTCATTATACGTTGAGCTCCAATCCAGCGCACTATAAGGTTCTTAATCATGGTGTTTTTTGGAGGTTTACCTCAGCACAAATAAACAAGTTAGAGAGTCTTAACTGAAGTGCTTGAGTAGAAGGATTTTGAGAAGTGAGGAACCTAGTGTGGTGGCAGGGGATTTTAGTTCCATTACTACCAAGGAGGAAAAGAGGGGGGGACTCCCCTGGGCACCTAATGAGAGTATGGAGCTGGTGAATTTTATTAACGAAATTCAAGGAACTGACTTGGTTTTCAAAGGTCTAAGATTTACTTAGACAAACATAAGGCTAGGAGATCAACTGATAGCGGCAAGACTGGATAGGGGAATTGCTACACAAAGATGTATGGGTGTCTTCCCTATGGCTACAGTCACTCACATTGGCTTAACTAGGTCAGATCACCTAGCGATTTTGCTGGACACGAATAGGATGCAAAAGAAAAAACATCTTTTTCGTTGCGATACTGGCTGAACAATCATAAGTGTTTAGAGATAACAAACAAAATTTGGTTGAATGACCCTCACTGGCAAAATGCTTCTCTAAGTGAGAAAACAAAAAGGCTGACATCTCTCATCCTCGCTTGGAGAAGGAAGGCACCATTGGATAACTAAAAAAGGTTGATATTGGACCTCAAGGTAAGATCAAACTCCTACATGAGACGGGCAGTGGGGACATGGAACTTACTTAAAAAGCTTATGTGCTTGCAACTAAGATGGATAGGGAAGATTTCTGGGGTAAACCATTAGTTGGAGAGTCCAATGACAAAGCAAAATGGTGTAGGATATGGAAGGTTCTTTTAAAGATCAAGGTTCCAAGGAATATACACTTTTTCCTCTGGAGGTGCCTGTAAAATGTCCTTCCCACGAAGTGCACCTTGTGAAAACATAAACTTTTTCATGATTCCTTGTGTCCAATGTGTATGGAAAGAGAGGAAACACCGAGCCATGTAATGTTTCACTATGAGTTTGCAAAGGTCTTTTGGTTTGCACCTCCATGGGTGATGAGACTTGAAGGTAAAGAGGAAAGGGGAGAGGAAAAAGACTTCACTGAATTATGGCAAGAAGTATTGCTCAAGGCTGTAGGTTGGGAAGATGGGGATGGTATGTGTGACAGCCACAAATCCCGACGCCAGCCTCGCCATACGCCGCGAGCCAACAACCTTGCCATGTCATTGTCCGATTGTGTCCCACACGCACCATATGCCACTTTACTCCTCATTTATCCGGGTTTTAAATTTAACTTACCACAATTTGGCGGAAGCCATAAAAATATGTAATTTTTAATTGATTTCATCAAATTTAAGAGTACCAGTCTTATTTGGAAAACCCGGCAATGTACATAGTATATAAATTAACAAAAGAGTTTACATACATCTACAGGTATCTCATAAGTCCCCAATATCCAAAATAAAGTCAAAACAACAAAATAACTAAATACATACGAGTCAATCAAGTTAGTGGCAAGTCACATGTAGTATGCAAGTGTCTCTTTGGCCTTTCTCGTAGTAGGTCCTGCACTCAAACCATCACAAAAGGCAGATGACAAGTCAAGTGAGTAAAACCCATAAGGAAACCACCTTACATTTATAATAATGGAAGCCAACGATACACTAACTAAACATGCAACTATAAATAAAACGTATGCATAAATAACACCGATAAACCAAATGGACGTGTGTCATGTAGTAAGACTGAACCATAATCCATATATCAGGATTTCTCCAGGGGGACTTCTCCTCCTCCATCTATCCATCATCTGAGTCTGTACCTATTGTCCAACCCACCCAAGACCGCCCATATATATCGGAATAAACTAGAATCTGGTGGCGAAATAAACAGCCAAAAGTATAACATAAGTAAGCACATGGAAATATTATTCAATAATAAACGATAATAGCTGAATCAAATGAAAACCAACAAATAAATACTAGAGTATGTTTGTAACGACTCACATTTAACTCGTGCCACGTGTTACGTATCAGGACTTTGACCCAACTGACATGACTTGTCATACTGCTAAAGCTTCGGGAGTCGACATCGAGGAATATTTTATTTTTCTGTTATGTTTGTACTATTATGTATACCCGAATGCAATGTCGAATGCCCTAGTGCGTGATTTTATTTTGTTTATTGAACTGGATTTGTAAGTAAGGTTTCGCCTAGGAAACCATAAATTTTCAGATAACCAGGTAAAAGTTGGACATTTTAAACACAGAAAATGATAATTAGTAGATTATTAGAAAATAATAAATCAAATAAAGAATTAATATGTGAATGCGTTTCGGTGTTAGAAGGGGCGTGAATGCGTGACGTGCGAGTCGTAGTGCTAAGCTGGGTACCGGAATACCCGTAAAATGAGATAATTGTCCACAAAGGATACGTATTTTAGTTTCAACAAAGTAAAGGAGTTGGTGGACATCCTTCTTGTGAGCCATGTATGTGCCTCGAGATACGTGTGCATCAATTGATGAAATCTTGAGTATAAAAGGGTTTTTTGACTTCAAGTTTCTCAAAAACTCACACACACAAACACTACCATCGACACCCCACCAAGGAGACCAAAAATTGGTAGATTGGGAAGGTGATCTTGGCGAATTTGGAGAGGATTGAAGGTGGAGAATTGATTGAGCACCTCAACAAAGGTGACATCTCATCTTTTTTTTTTATCGATTTTGGACATTTTGAATGTCGGTGTTTGGGGGTTTTGTGGAAATTCAAATTTTGGAAGTGAACACGTTAATTTTGTGTAATTATTGAGATTTTTTGTGAGTATTAATGAGGCTTTGGTGTAAGTATTGATAGGAGTTGAAGTTTTTATGGGTTTTTTTTATTTTGTTGATTTTTGGGAATATTGGAGAAATTATGGTTTTGGACGTTTTTAGTGGGGTTTGAATGGGTTTTTGGTTAGTGTCCGAGGTCCCAATGATGATGGCGTGGGCTAGGAATGCGGCGACGCGAGCAAAGGTTGTCGAAAACCCCATAATTCATTTCCTACTAAAGGCGTCGTGAGTACAAATCTACACGACGTCCAAAACAGAGGGAAAATGGATTCGACGCTTTAAGTGACACCATGAGCAATTTTCTTGGTAGCGTCACTCACGACGTCCAATCCAAAGTGTCTGGATTTCCACACTTTAAGTGATGCCATGGGAGCCTAAGCTTGGCGGTGGCACCCACGGTGTCTGGAACAGGGAAATTTGATTTTTTTATAAATAGTTTCAAATCTTTTGGGAAACTTTAGGGATTAATGTAGGGTCATAATATAACTTTAATGCAATCAATTAGGTCTAAATGAATGCCAAGGATTTAGGAAATCAAATTGGACAAGTTAGAGTCGCGCGAGGAACGCAGTTTTTGCGTTGATTGAGGTAAGTCGGTAAGCCAATTAAGGAAATGCGTAGTAATTCATTTTCCATTATTGTTGCTTCTATTGACATGAACTATTTAATGGAATTCCATTCTTTATATTTCTTGGTTGAGTGTCTACGGTATAAGTGTGTCGAGAAGGCACTCCTGGGATTTTGGCTAGTTGGGCCAACGTGAACACTAACTACAATGGTGCAGCTACCCAACCTAACGTGATTCTTCCCCGAGTACTGGATTGTTATGAATTGTTATGGTTTTAGACCGCTTAGTACCGCTTTTGAATCCATAGGCACTCAAAAAACGTTATGAATGCTTGTCAGTCTGTTTATCATGCACCTTGTGTTATTTATCTTTCTTTAAATACCTGCATGATTATTATACTGCTTTTCAATTATTCATGAATTACTCTTTATATCCTTCTGGCATTACTTTCAATTTATCATGTACTCACTGTCTAGTTTGTGACGGTGAGTGCAGATCGGGCAAAGATTAGCAAAGGAAAGGGTCCGATGATTGGTGACTTCTTCTAAGGACTCTCTGAGCGATTTCTTTTCTACTATACTGTATGTTTTGTCCTTTTTATTATGATTACTGTATATTATTTTTTGATAACACAAGGTATTTTTTGGATCGATTGACTTAGGGTATCATGTATTATCGTTTATGTATATTGTTGATCACCAGATATGCATGTTTATCCAGTTATTTCAGAGTTTCCACACTTTAGGTTGTTCCCAACGTTCTATTTATTGAGTTATTTAGCCTTGTTATAGTTTAATTCTGCTGCGAACTATCCAAAAATGTTATAACCCAATAACTGAACTTATAAATTTTTAAATTAATGAGGAAATAAAAATTTAAGGCTGATTAGGCTTGCGTTGACTTCACGAGTATGAACTCGGGGGGGTCCACGTAGGTCTAGGCTGGGCGGCTCAATTTTATGGGGAATTGGGGTCATCACAATTGGTATCAGAGCATAAGGTTTATCACCTGACCTTTATTTATCTTATAACCAACATAAGACACAAATGAACTTTAAAGTTAGGAAACAGTTGGAATCTAGAGTTCCCTATGATCCTAACTTAGAATCTTAGGTTGGAAGTGAGGAGAGTTAGGGGAAAAGTAAAACTTGATCCTATATGTTATAATTGTTATGGTGTACTATACTATATCGATATTTATCCACTGATTTGGGGATTTGCTTTCTATTGCAGATTGTGATGATGGATCAGACCAAACCCAGTGATGATAGTGTGGTTGCGAGTCCTCGAGTTGTTAGTGTCGAGGAGTTTTAGACCTTGTCACAGAGAGTTACTTCCTAGGATCAACGACTAGAGGAGATCCTGAGGATATTAAAGACATCGATTACTTCCGTACCATCACCACTATCCACATCGAATTTGCCCATTACTCTGGAGACAGATGTACCGATCATAACGGCTACTTCTACGGCTCCTACTACCATTGCACCTATATCGGAGACTACTATTTTACTACAGGTACAAACAGAGGCATTACTTGTTGTACCTTCTATACAGACTAAGACAATGCCCATTACATCAGTAGAGAAGGGCACTAAGTCCACTGCAGAGGCAAGACAGTTGTAGGAGTTTAAGAGACATAATCCTACTGAGTTTTTCAATGGTACCGATTTAGTGGTTGTGGAGAGATTTTTGAATACCCCCGAGAAGGTGCACAATATCATTACTACTGAGGAGCACATGAGAGATTTTATTTCTTCTTCCATGCTACTGGGGGAGGCAGATAATTGGTGGAATACGATTGTAGCTACCAGAGGAGTACCCAAGGATTAGGCAGACTTCGAGATGCAGTTCAATTTGAAGCATTTTCCTCTAACTGTGATGAGAAAGAAGAGGAATGAGTTTGCTACCCTACAACAATATGCTGATGAGTCCGTCATGGATTTCATGGGATGGTATTTACAACTACTACCATATGTTGGAGGCGAGACAGATAGAGACGTTGATTAGGTGTACTACTTCACTGATGGTTTGTTGCTCAAGATTGGAGGTGTCGTTGTCTCCACTAAGCCAAACACGTTGCAGAGGGCTTATGGGCGGAGCTTAGCCAGGGAAGGTTATTTGCGTACCCATCCAGATGAGGCTAGACCTGCTCGACTGGAGACACATTCAAGTTGTCGATCTGATAGGAACAGGAAGAAAAACAGATAGAATTTCAGGGATATTAGAGCTCAAAGTGTTGGGTATGTTGCATTACCACCACGACATGCTTAGACTACTCATGTTCCACCTGTACCAGTACCGAGTCTTACTACTCGACCATCGCAGAATACCCGACCCGCATATCAGTTATAAAGACAACATTCTGAGAGTAGGGATGTAGGTAGAGGCAGTGGACATACGCAGAGGTCCGGACAAGTAATGACATAGATATATGGTCAGACACAGACTCAAAGACCTGCACAAGGACGTGGATAGGGTCAGACTTAGGGGGTGTCTTTTAGATCACGAGAGACACGTACTTGCTTCAAGTACGGTCATATGGGCCATCTTCAAGTCCAGTGTCCACAGCTAACGAGAGCTCAGCCACAACATCACCAGCAGTAGAAGGAGAGAGTTCAGGCTGTTGTGGAGCCAGACCAGGGAGCTTCCCGTATCTCGTTGAGGGTATGGCTTTGATTTGCAGTACTTTGATGCATATTATGTTTGATTCTGGTTCTACAGTTTCATTTATTTTATGACGCATGTTAGATGCATTAAAATTGAGACTCACTAGGCTTAGTAGAATTTAATCCTTAGCACAGCTGCTGAGGACAAGATATACTCGAACTTCTTGTGCATTGATTGTTCGGTAGTTATAGAGGGTCATGATTTGACTGCTGATTTAAAGTTCTCGAGTTTCTAGAGTTCAATGCATTGCTTGGTGTGGACTAGTTAGATGCATATCATGCGCATATTGATTATTATGGAAAGACTATTACGATTCCATTGTTAGATGGTACGAAGATAAGATTTTAGGGGATATCTGTTTTACTTCCGATCACCAAGGGCAAGATAACCACTAGTAGTGAACTCTTAGTGAGACTGAAACTCTTATGAGTACTGTCGAGAGACTAGAGATTAGTATTGGAGATGTGTCGATAGTGTGCGAGTTCATGGACATATTTCCAAAGGATCTACCAGGACTACCACCACCGAGAGAGATTGGCTTTATTATTAACTTAGTCCCCAAGACTAAACCCATTACTATACCACCGTATAGGATGCCACCTCGAGAGTTGGAGGAACTAAGGACTCAGTTAGATGAGTTGTTGGAGTTGGGATTCATTAATCCTAGCATGTCATCATGGGGGCGCGTCGGTGTTATTCGTGAGGAAGAAAGTGTTGGGTTTTGGGGAACAAGTGAAGCAAAATTTTCGAAACCTTTTTGAATATCCCCGAACCAGGATCCAATCGATTCCATTAAATTGATATATCAAGAGAGAAAAATAAAACCTTAACAAGAACAACTCCATGTCTGCCTTGTTTGGTGTTGATCGATTCCTTCGAGACGCTGCCAAAGACGAACGTCCTCTATCAGAAATCCACACATGAACGGATGATCACGATCCGGAATGCTAGCGCCAAAAATTCTAGGGAAGAAAACTCTCACAAAAACTCTCTAGAAAAATCTCTCTAGAAAAGTCTCACTCATACAATTGTGACCCTAATGTCTTATTTATAGTTCAATAGGTCAAGTTGTAAAAGAACTCCATCTCCTAGTCATACTCTAAATAGAGTCTTAGACAAAGTCCAACTCTAAAAATGACAGAATTGTAGATAATCTACAATTACTAATTCAATAAGAGTTGTAATTTATCTAAAACTCAAATAAGAATTAAAGTCATACTTAAATTCCAATTAGAGTCCTAATCAAAATAGATTTACTAAGAGACTAAATTTCTAGTCACACTAGAAATGTAGGAGAAAATTTTGAATCCTAGTCAAACTAGGACACTTAATGAGAATCTTCAAAATGAATTTTATCAAATAAAATTCATCAACCTAGATAATATTAAATCACGCAAGTCCGTTATTTGTATGCGAACCAATAGGTGCATACAACGTTGGTAGTGAACCAAAACCATTTTCGGCACACAAGTCATAAGCGTCCTCTAGCAAGACATTATAACTACCCAAGTTGAATGAAGATCAATAAATCGATACAACCTAATAGATAGTATATATCATATCCTTTTGTCACGCGATATCTTTTTAATTGAACTTAAGACATGGAATGTCACCCTTATAGTTCAATCTACTAGTCTCGATCTCCGAGTAGACTGAAATTGTCAAGTGACATTGATCTAATCAATTCACTAGACATGACCATTTATCAGTTTAACATATCGAGGGGCCCAACAGATATCTCTCTCTTAAAGAAAGGGACAAATCCCATCTTGGTCACACAACTTTCACACATAAGTCGGACAATGACCCACAATCTTTATAATCATCCGGTTAAAGACAATGTTTAATTGTGTCAAATCATTGTGCTCCTAATGTTAGAGTCTCTGGTGATATCAAGTCGAAAGACTAAATGATATAACTATCATGAGAATCACTTATGACATTGACCATGTAGCCTTCTCATAGCGGGTTGATCCAACAAATACTCATGATCTTGATCCGTATCCGTATACGTATAATCATCACATGACTATCAATCAAGACTCATATTATTCTTAATTTATTTTTGTTTCCACAATAATAACTGACTAGGGACGTTTAAAATAATACAATAATTATTCATTGATACTATTATAAAAAAACATGCATCTACTTATGATATTTAAACAATATTTATAGAATTGACGTATGGCACATTTCCCAACATTTCTCACTTGCACTAGGTCCAATCCTACATGTATCCAATATTGTGTGACCTTAATGCTTATCAGTGGAAGAATTTATTTATATATTTTCTACATTGTTTAATATTGTTGTTCTGCAAATCTTCACGTTCTTTTTTTAATAAGACAAAAATGCTCTAGTGATTGTTTAGATCTATAGTGTGATTTAGGTTCCATAACCTAAAGTTGTGCATTGGTTTTACAATTAAGTCCAATGTCGCTTCTAATACTTGGAATTTCACCTTATTCAATCATGAACCTTATGATCTAAATATTTTCTTTGGTTGCATCAAATGCCATTAAAACTCAATTTATGTTGTAGAACTTTGTTAGAGTGAGTTTGGAACATCCAACTCACTGCATCTTCCTATAAAGTTAGCACATATCCATATTGCGATAATTAATAATTTATAATAGCTTGGATGTTTGCATTTTGTAACCATTTACAAGATTCATATCTTCCAAACCTTTGTAAATTCAATAACATTTTTCAAGTGCTTCCGAAGTACTTAAGAATGTTATCAAAAAATATCCAGTGACCTTCACTGGAATCTATGAGATATATGTATGTTTTGTCGAAAACTTATGACATATTGAGTTGAATGCAAAGTGTAACATATGTGATGATTCCCATAGTAAATGCATATGAAATCATACTCACATTGTCTTGCTCATCATTTGTTCTAAGACTTTGAGTCTTGATGAGACTTATGTTATAAGATATAAGTACGAATTCTTTTAAGAATCTCGCATACTGAAACCTTTTCAATTATTTGTCTATTTAAGCACTCTAATTTAGACCAATTAGCCTATTAAATTTATCTTTATAGATCTATATCACAAAGATATATGCCTAATTGTCTAGGAATTTCATTGAGAAACTTTTCCTCAACCAAGACTTGACATTCTGCAAGGTTAGGGCATTATTTTTAATGAATAATATATCATCAACGTAAAGATTCAGAAAAGATAATTGCACTCCCACTAACCTTTATGTGTACACAAAGTTTATTTCCGATTCAATGAACTTAATTCATTCATCAAAACATATATCCCAACTCTAATAGTCTTACTATAATCCACAAATGGATCCTTTAAACTTGCATACCTTTCTAAAATTCTTAAGATAATCAAAACCCTTAAGTTGTGTCATACACATCTTTAAGGAGCATAGATCAATGCTATTTCGATAGTCGTTTGTCATATCTTATAGTTAAGCTATGAAATAATGACAATAAGAATTCTAGAACTTAAGCTTAGCTTCCAGTGAAAAATCTTATTATAATCAACACCTTGATTTAGATTGAAATTTTTCTATAAGCCAAGCTTTTTAGTATGCACCTTTTGTTTTTTCATGTCATTTTAAATCATTTACATCTAATGGTCATACCACTTTCAAGTAAATAAATCAAGTTCCAAACTTGAATAACATACATGAATTAAAATTCAGAGTTCATTAACATTTAGTCACTTCATCCAATCTAGACAAGACATGTCTCTTGATAAGTAGTGGTTCATTCTGTTCCAGTATCAAAAAATATATCACGATTATCAATAATAAGAAATTTCATATTTCTCTAGCCAATTTCTTATTATTCTATATTTTAAGAGATATATGTTACTTGTGTACACTCAACTAGTTCAAAACTTTGTTGAACGTCCTAAAGTAGTTCAGTTCTCATTTGTGGTTCTTGAACATTTCAATATTTATCTTATTCCCAATAGTGTCATTGAAATAAATTCTTTATTTAGAAAAACATCATTTTGAGCAACAGACAATTTGTTCTCAATTGAATAAAATAGTATCATAATATTCAGCCACAATTAGATACAAAATGACTTAGATGTCAAACTTTATGTGACTTAGCGTCATACGCATGTCTCGCTGCCTCAAGTCTCAAGAAAAGATAAACTTGGTCTTTTTATTCCATATCATATATGGAGTTTTATCAACCACTTTAAATAATATAAGGTTTAGTGAGACGTGCAGTGATTTCTAAAGTATAGCTTTAATAGGACATCTTAGGAAGGTCTACGTGACACATCATAAATCTAATTATATCCTATATAGTTCGATTTCTCCTCTTAAAACATCATTTCACAAATGACGTTCCTAGTGGAGTTAAATGCAAGACAATCCCACACTTTCAAAGATGTTCATTTAAACTCTTGGCTCAAATATTATCCACCTTGATCTCATCAAAGTATGTTAATAGTTTTCCAAGTGATTTTTTTAATATGCTTATTTTGTAATGTTCGTAACAATTCAAAATTATGTCTTCCTGATAGGATTTGTAATTCACTATAAAATGAATAATTTCATTCTATGAAAAACTTAATCCGTCCTTTAAGGCTTACCTTTAAAGCTAGGCAAAGTCTACCTCACAACTAAGCTTTTACCTTCTCTTTATCTTTCTACATTAAGTTCCTTTAATTTCTATAAGAACCTTCAAATACAAATATAAGGCTTCTCTTAATATTGTCTTACAGTTTGAACTGCATCAAATGCAACTGCAAACATACTTTTCCATGTCATTCATAATATATAGTTCAAAATTATTTTTGATGAATTATAGATCAAATCTAAACCAACTCTTGGCACATAGAGATAAACCACTTTTTTTTAGATAATCAATATAGCCCTTTGTGTTACAAACACAAAAACATATTGATAGGGTCTCAATTATTTACAAGAATCAAGTAATTTTGTATTCTTATACTTTTCCTGTGTGACTTACTGTTGGAACATTTCCTTCAGTGTCACTGTCATTGTCATGTCATTAGCTTCCATGGTCCCAAATCTTTCCAAAAGTTTGGTTTCATAGTTGCTAACATGACATATAATTCTTGCAATAGTAGATGGTAGTTCTAAAGAAACAAGTTAATCTAAGACATACATCCTTGATTTTTATGGTTGATAACATTTATCAATTTTCCAAATCAAATCAAGGAAAATAGTCTTAGAATTATTTTATCCTTCTCAAGGATTGATCGTTGTTGTTATGGATTAGTGTTACTATAATTTTTATATCTACAACTAGAAAATTATGCAAAACCATTTATTAGTGAGTAATTAAACTCCCACTAAATCAATAACCCTCATATGTATTAATATAGTGGACTAAGATCCATATTTCACTTAATTTTGAGACAGCTAAGGCATGACACTCAAAATCAAGTTATTTTGGTAAGTAACCTTTACCAATTGCATCACATACAACTCTTAGGTTCTTTATGAGACTTAGACATCATAGGTCACAACATGTTGTGTCTCATCTATGCCTAAAGCCCAAAACTGTTTTGATATCTTTATTAATTCAAACCAATTTAAAACATTCAGGTAACCATTATCTAACTTGCCTCACCAAGATAACACAATGCTGTGACGGCCCCAAATTTCACAATCTAAAATTGGGCATTGCCCGGCCTAGACTTACGTAGACCCCCGAGCCCACCTCCCAGAGTCGACGCAAGCCTAGTCAGTCTTACCTACCATTTATCATTTATTTAGCAATTTAAAAGTAGAGTTAATCAATTTAGTGAGTTATCAAAGTACATCGGAAGCAAATTCTACTCCAACTAAACTGAATAACCCTAAGACACTAGTCAAGACAACCTAGAGTGTGGAAACCCCGCATATGTATACATCCAAACAGTATAACAAGTCAAAGGAAAGTCAAATACTGTATACATGTCCCAAAAGATCTCACAAACCCATATCCCAATGTATCAAAAACATAGGCATATAATACAAGAAACCTACACGGTAGGCAGGAGGAGATCGTCTAGCAACCTTCAACTTCAATCGCCTAAATTCCGTTATTTTTCACTTGTCGACCCTGCAATGTGACATGGCTTCACCCACCGTCATAAAAAGGACGGTGAGTACGGAAAATTACAGTAACAAGTAAGTGGAGTCTCAATATAATGTCAAAATGCAAATAAACGGCTAAACTGGTATCATGCATAGATATCACAAAAATAATAAAAGCACGCATGATAAAGAATCATTAAGAAATCAACGATAAATGAGTGTCCAGGAAGACAAAGGAAAGACGCAAGTTGCCCCGACCAAAAATTCGTTGGGTCGAGGTAAACACCTTCAAACTCGACGCTTAGGACGCGGTACACTCACGCCATTCTAACACCTACGTAAATGAGATTCTCTGGTAGTCCAGTAAGAACACTCATCCCGTATAAAACTAGAACCAATATCATGCATCCCCAGCCGTCGACCTCTGGCATGCTACCTCAGAAAGCCCGAAAGTCTGCAAGGATCACGTTGACTCACTTGCCCTTGGACCACTCAACCATAATAGAATTCCAAACCAGGATACAACAATAACAATAACGATAACCAATTTTAAGCTCAACAAGGATGATAACCCAATAAATGCACAAAAGAAATTATATAGAAGTTTCCACTGGTTTTACTCACTGTACAACATAACACTCTGCACTCGCGGCTTTCACACACCACCCAAAATGACCCCGCACGCTCGTCACTCGCTCACTAAGCACCTGGTAATAATTGTTGTTCCAATTTGGTCGTGTTAGAGTTTTATTTCCCTTTAATTGTAATTTCCTATTAATTTCCACATTTTACCCATTTTTTCATAATTATTTTAGTAGTCTAATTCGGTTGATTTCCAAGATATTGGGTCATATTCGGGCTCATTTGAGTCACTGAGAGATCTCCAATATTTTTCAAATTTTTACAAAACTGTCTATGTGAACAGTGTCACGCTGCCGGGGTGCCGTGGGATTTTATTTTTGGTGGCGTCCCCACGATGTGAGAATGGGGCCCATTCGCCCCATTCGTCGTGGGTGACGTTGTGGACACTAAATGCTCACGGCGTAGCTCGAGGCATCTCACCCAAACGCCCCGATCGGGGTTTTTCACACCCCCAGTTTGCGTCGTTGTGGTTCGAACCTATCCTAACTTCGTTGAGATCTCTATTACAACACCAAAACACTCTTAGCTCGTATCAAAATCCCGACAAACCGTCCAATTCCAAAAATCATTCAAAATTCCCAAGAATCCTCAAAAATTACGACACTTCCAAATCGTCGTCTCCATGTCGTAAAAACCTTTCCTGACTATCACAAGCCTGACAAAATCGTGTCGAAAACTTGATAAAAATCGAAATCTCGACTTGGGTGCAAAAACATCATGACGAAAACCCATGAAATAGGTGTCAAAATGTAAAGTAACACGTAGGGAGTCGGAATCTCACCTTTAATCGTGTAGTTGGTCAATCCGAGCTCGAAACCGCCAAAACCCACTCTTTCGTTTCATTCTTCACAGTGAGGAGAGAGAGAAAAAGAGAAAGAAATGAGAGAGAGTGAGATTTGACTCACCCTTATATAGAGTGGGGTCTCATCTTGGTGTGTTCGCTTATCTCGAGGCACATCTTGTGGTCTCCAAACACACCAGCCTCAACCACTCTTGTGACACACATGGAGACTCTCTCCTTGTCCTTGCCTCTTTTGCACAAATAATTGGCCTTTCCTCAGGCATTTTCGCGCCCGGCTTGCATCTTCACTCGTACCGTCGCGCGCGAATAGAATTCCTAACGACCCAAACATATTCTCGAATTAATTTATTAATATATTTTATTTTTCGATCGTCCACGAAATCATTTCCCGGACTCGTGTACCCGTATTTCATCTACCCGATACCCGTTCTTCACGTTCTTTAAGGCGAACTCCACTCGCAACTCGACGTTACCTTCCTATCACATAGACTCGAGTATACATCGATAGTACACGTCATCACACAAAATAATATGAATTTTTGGGTCGTTACAAATACACCCTGCGAAGGCAGACCCATATTGATGTGATTGAGGCCTTGACAAGTGTTTAAAAATTGGGTGGCATTAACTTAGAATTTTAATTGAGGGATTATTATTTAATTTTATGATTCTTCCTTATATTAAGACTTATAATTCTAGCATCTAATCCTGAAATATCCAATATATCAAATCATGCATAGAATAAAGATAATAAATAAATAGGAAACAATTTCACATATAGGTAAAACATCATAAAACAAATTTAAGAAATTAAATGTTATTCAGCAATAGAAAATTTTCCATGCATTGCAATTAGAATTTTAATGAATTTAAGCATGGCTACATGAGAAAAAGACTCATTATTTTAGTCAATCCAATTGACTGAAATTGCCCTTTATTTTTATTTTTGAAAATTAATTAAAATGATTTTAATTAATACGGGTCCACCTTTAACTTAATATCTTATTTTAATCTAATTAGAATTTATGATACTTGGAATCCTAATCCAAATAGAATTTAAGATACTTGAAATCCTAATCCAATTAGAACTCAAGATACTTGGAATCCTAATCCAATACAAATTTGTTATATATCTCATCTATCATATAGGAATTTACAAATATTCTTATCCAATTACAAGTTTATCTCCAATCTAATAAGAATATACTAACAGACAAAAACAATGAGACATATAACCAAAAACAATTTCGATTCTTATCCAAAAGTCAAGCAATTGAATTAAGAAACGAAATATTAATCATGCATGCAACATCAGAATCATATTAACCTAAAGATGATTTCTATCATGAAGACATACATAATTATTACACAAAACAAACTATGTATTCAATAACAGAATCATATCAAATTAATCATATTAACCTAAACATGATTTATATCATTGAGATATACAAAATTCGAATTGTTCAATTTAAAAAAATATCTTAATCGAAATATACTTAACATGAATTCTATCAATGAATCATATCATATGTATATATCAAATACATGAATTAACATGCTTTAATAATTAATTCCTGATAACAATTATCACAGAGCCTATCATATATACTTTAATCACGATCATGTTTTCACACATATATCATATATACATAAGAGAAAACATGCAAAAATTTAATAGAACCGAACCTAATGCTCTGATACTACTGTTGGGTTTCAGGGATCAAGCGCAGCGAAATTTTTGAAACATTTTTTAATATCCTCGAACCAGGATCCTATCGATTCCATTAAATTATTATATCAAGAGAGAAAAACCACACCTTAACATAAACAACTCCATGTCTGCCTTGTTTGGTGTTGATCAATTCCTTCGAGACACTACCAGAGACGAACGTCCTTTATCAGAAATCCATACACGAACGGATGATCACGATTTGGAGTGCTAACGCCAAAAATTCTAGGGAAGAAAATTCTCACAAAAACTCTATTGAAAAATCTCTCTAGAAAAGTCTCTCATACAACTGTGACCTTAATGTCTTATTTATAGTTCAATAGATCGAGTTGTAAAAGAACTCCATCTCCTAGACATACTCTAAATAGAGTCTTAGATAAAGTCCAACTCTAAAAAGGACAGAGTCGTAGTTAATCAAAAATTACTAATCCAATAAGAGTTGTAATTTATCTAAAACTCAAATAAGAAGTAAAGTCATATTTTAATTCCAATTAGAGTCCTAATCAAAATAGGATTTACTAAGAGAATAAATTTCTAGTCACACTAGAAATGTAGGAGAGTTTTGAATCTTAGCCAAACTAGGATATCAAATAAAATTCAACAACCTAGATAATATTAATGTGTAACCTAATAGGTTCATACAACTTTGGCAGTGAACCAAAACCCTTTTCGGCACACAAGTTATAAACGGCCTCTAGCAAGACATTATGACTACCTAAGTTGCATGAAGATCAATAAATCGATAAGACCTTATAGATAGTGTATATCATATCATTTTGTCACGCGATATCTTTTTTGATTGAACTTAAGACATGTAATGTCACCCTTATATGTAACAACCCCTAATTTCAATTAGAGAATGTTCGGCCTGAAACCCTAATTAAGCCTCGGTAAACCAGATTGGACTTAATTAGAGCCAGCAGCCTTGTACTCATTCCTGATAATGACATGTATATCTTGAGATTACATAAATAATTAAAAGAAACGTAGCAGAAAATTTAAAACTTTTTCGATAAAATACAAAATATACAATACTGGCATGAACATCAGAATTGAGCTCGTATTCCCACCCCAATTTTTACAAATTATAAAGCAATGTAATATATATTTACAACTCTAACTCACTGCATCGTAGAGAATATACTAAATCCCTGGTTTTCTCTTTTCCTAAGTTCCAAGTCCTAGCGTACATCCATACCTGGAGATGTTAAAAAGAGTGAGCTCCTACATGCTCAATAAGTGACTCTCATACCAACCATCATCTACTAATTAATATTCAAGGTAATGTATAACAATATGAATCAAATGCATAACTAAAGGAGCATATGAATCAATATAAACAATATATACATAACAGATGCAAGTTCTTTGGTTCATTGCAATGTACCTGTGATTTGTATTTCTAATATTCGTATTTGCATTGAGTTGCCCTCTCACATCTTCAAGAACTAATCACTGAGCATCTAACCGGTTCTTGTCAATGTGCCGCCAACTCATAAAACATAGAGTCGCACTCCCTCAACATCACTAAATCAATCACTGCTCATCTGATATGCTTATGACTGATGAGCTGCCAACTCAAATGGAAAGCATTGTTCAGGATAATTCCCAAGTCACTGGTGGTGCGATGATGGTTAGCAATTCCACCACAAATCCAAACCCCAGGTCGATCCGTCCCGTCAAACCTCTTTCCGAATTCATTTTCCATTTCAAAACAATTTGTATAAAACAAAACCAAATCACGGTACATTGCCCCATTCCCAGTCCAATATACTACATGCTCTAATAATACTATTTTACATTGCATAATTGATAAAAGCTACGAGTTCCACTTACCTGTCTTGAGCTTTCAATGTTTTAACGACTTGTACGACTCTCCGGAGTCCTCAAACCTTTCCACATGAGTTCATTACCTAAAATAAACCATTTCTTATCAATGTAAGTCTAATATTCATTTGTTAATACTTATAAACTAGTCCCATCCGAATCCAGAATCCCGAGATTTAGTTTCTAACATATTATGACCATTTCACGCTTTTTGAGGTAACAACCCCGGTATAAAGTCTCCTCCGACTTTTGAATTTCTCATTTTCCATAGAAATTCCTCAATTTCTGTTTTTTGGTCAACATACTATTTTTCCATATTTTTTCCTATTTTTTTGGATTTTCCTTTCCTTTATCTTTTTTTTTCTTTATTTGCCTTTAAACCGGGCTGAACCGGGTTCGGCTCATCCCCTACCTCTTGCAAACAGAACAGCAGCTCTGTTTGTTGTTTTTTTTTCTTTTGGTTTCTTCTTCTTCGATTGGGGTTGGCTCCCAACCCCAACCCCAATCCAATTTGGCAAGGGAGACCACTCCCTTACTGTCTCCACCCTCGGCCATGACCGAGCTCACTCACCTTCACAACAATGGCACACACCACTGCAACAACAAAAATAACAACTCAACAACAACCAACGACTACAAGAACAATAAGAGCAAGCTCACCTCGACAACTCGACCACACGATCTCGCCATCGCCTTCTCTCTCTCTTCCTCTCCGTTCTCTCCTTCTCTTCTCCCTGTTTTCTCCCATCTCTCTCTCTCTCCTTCGTTCAATATAACAATGAATAAGGCGGTTTAGGTGAGAAAAATGACCAAAATACCCTTATCTCATCCACTTCTCTTTTTAAACCAAAAGCCCTTTTCGTTAATTTCACATTTTTCCTATTTTATTATATATATTTATATATACTAATTTATATATAAATATATATATTTATCGATATATTGCGCCTCAAATTTTGGTTGGCACGCCAACGAGAACTCTCGAGCGTACACACCACCGTACATCCTACGCGTGTCACCCGTGACCTCGCGTGTCCTTGCCGCCCGAAAATTCACCAGTATTTTATTTATTTTCCATTTTAATATATATTTATATTTATCTATAATATATATAAATATATTTATGTTTATAATTATGCCTATAATTACGTAATTCACGCAACCGAGCACACTCGAGCGTCAACGCTATCTCACGTCTCATGTATGTCCACAGGTCCCACACATGGTATTAGTCGTCTCATCATTGGCCCGATTATTCATTTATACATACTATTACATACTAAACAAACACAATACATCACATAATTCCACACACGCGTTAATCGTAACAAAACGGGCTTAATCACGAGCCTAACTCGGATTAATTTGGATTTGGATTACTGTTAATCACGTGCTTAAAGTAACAGGTCATTACAATCTCCCCAATTTAGTAACAATTTTGTCCTCGAAATTAAGGGTACTTACAAGTCACCAATGATTTCGAAGAATAATGGAGTTCACTATTCCATTATATTTCCTATTCCTTAGCTTTCTCATTCCTTGCTTGTCTAGTATATGTGGTTGCACCACCCTATCACTAGCATAAAGCTTATCTCAACTTTACTTTGAAGAATAAACGTAACTAAATTATCGTTTCATTCTTCTCTTTCAGTTTAATGAAATGTGAATAACACTATTCCATTAATTTCACTTAATCTGAATCTCTATAGCCCGTTCATAGGTGAGATTCCTAATATACCATTTATCTTTTGATGCCTCTAACAACCTATGATATTTGTCACGTTTTCTCCTTTTCTTAAGGATTGTTGTAGCTCAAGCATTGACGAATCCACTAAGGATCAACAATATTGTCTCCTACCTCCGTCCATCCCATAACTAAACGGCAAGGTCGACAATCATCATGTCTCCTACCTCTTTCCACCACAAATGAACAACAAGGTCAACATATGTGTGTCCTACCTCCATTCCACCCTTCGGTGAATGGCAAGGTCAACCACGCAACATTCTTATCATTTTATTTCGATACTTGCTTGAACCTTATAGATTTCGTCAATCTATACACTACAACTTAAATTTTAACCTTTTATTATTCATTTCTTTTATATTGTAATTATATCTTACCTAGTTTGCTCTATTTCCTCTGTGTAGTTCTTTATTACTTCATTCATTCCTAGTACAGTATCTCTCATTCTTATCTCTCACCCCTATGGTAGAATAAGAAAGAGCATACTTCATTCTGTAACCCCTCGGATTACTAAGATCATTAGAGAACTCACACAGTTAAAATTGATTCTTTTAGTGATTATCATGATAAGACACAAGCTCAATCATACTTGTTGAATTAAGATTAATAACACAATCTCTTCGTCAACACGAAGGAAATATATTGTACTGAGATTGAGACTGATTTTCATTTTATATCAATAATTTCTTCCCTCAGTGGAAACATGTCTCGGATCTCTATCCAGAATATTTTAATATTAAACCATCTCACATCTCTCATACAACTATTTTACTTAATTCTTTCAAGCTTAACATATGCCCTCACTGACAAGAATCTTGCAGACTAGATTCCCTCATCAACTATAATTCATTGTGATGATGTTTATTTCCCATTACAAAATTTATAATCGTATTTCGTTTCTCTTATCAGATATAGACAAGAATCTACCTAACTCTTTAGGTTTCACTACTCAATATCATCTACTGAATACGTCTCATATCTCTTTATAATCTCCCTATATATCATCATCTCAACCCATTTATAATTTGTTCATATACTCAAATATGATATGGCATTATATATATATCAATAATATAAAGAGATTTTTGAGATATTCAGAATCATTCTTGCCTAACCCACAATTTCCATTAAAACATCTAATATAAACATTACTCAATTCATAATCAATCTCTAGCACATTGAGTAGTTCCAATTAGATTTCTTAATCAATTCTATCACCCATTAATTCATTTATTTACTGAGTTCAGTCTCATTCTGAACTCTAAAGAAATGACTAATAATTATCAATTCCAACCTCTCAATTGATGATATGCCTGCGCAGGACTTCCTTTATTCATCAATTTTATTTATCTCTCTAATGAGATAATACTGAGAAGTTTCTATTATAATTACCTCTCTTGCCCCTTTCTTTCATTCAACTATTAACTATCATCAATCACTTTATATGAGTGATTCCTCAGAATAAATATATCATCTTTCACATTCTAGTAACTCATTACATCACATTTTATTTCACTCTGGCATAATCATCCTTTTCAAACTCTCATAGTTTGAAGCTTCCCTTAAATCACATGTTACCAGTTTCACTGGTTTTCCACAATTCTCATCTATCATTTAGTGATTCCCCTAAGATATTCCAATCTTAGGAATAACTAAATGACATTCATACCCTTCAAACCTTTGTACATGATACAATTGTACTTCAAAACCTCTTAATGAATTAATGAACTTGCACGTTCTATCCAATCAACTAAATTTATACTAATACTGGGACCTTCATCCCTATCTTATCATATTCAAGTCTTTTCCCTAGGACTTATACTTGCAATTCATTCCATCCATCGCTTGAAGTATATATTCTCAACTTTTCTATTATCAGTTGATGCCTTACAATAGTTTGACACTCTTACCAACATAATTTTTTTTACATTAGTTCCTCATGAATTATATCAAATGTATTTACTACAATCTCTTGTTTTATTGTGTCAACAGACAACTACTTGGATAAAAATATTAAGATACACCTCTAATTCTAACTTTTTTCGTAATCCAAGTATAATTAAGCAACTATTGTAGTTAAACTACATTTCAATTTCCTCAAGACATCCTTTGTATCATGTACAACTCATCCTCATTCCATTATAGTGTTAATTGAATATACAATACAACTATATCACAATTATCTGTATAAGTTGTTTGTATTCTCCAATCATTTCACATTTCACAACTTTTCTATCTCTATGTTGAATATAAGACAACTCTTCAATTGTCATAATCTCAGTCAAATCCCTTGACTCATAATTTAAGATTCAACACATATCCTAATGGTTTTTAGCTGAACTTAATCATTGCACGTACAACTTTGGGTATATGCCAATCTATTGTCAGAGTTCCACATAACTCTGCAACAGTACTTTGTGCTTTTGGTAAAGTTTCAACTATTTTTACATTTGTCATCATTGTCAACTTAATGATGATCTTATCTCAATAGAGTTCAACAACTCTACATCTCCATTCATAAACATAATGTGAGCTCTAATGAGTTTTTAAGGTCTACATCATCCTTTTCTCATATTGTCTAGTTACCACTTGCCTATATTTCTCAATTATGATCTTTACTCAATGACAACCAAATCTCAGTAAACCCTTGAGAACAATTGCTTTCATTTCAGTTATCGACTTAAGTTTTCAATTATGGAAATAACAATCATTCCCTTATGATTTTATTCACATCACTTACATTGAGTTTCAGGCTCATACAATTCTCATAATACCTCAAGTACAATAGAATTGATCATTGGTTTAGTATCATCAATTTAAGAAATTTGATGAATTCCTCACTTAAGTTGTGATAAAATTCCAAGCAATTATACTAAACACATTACTTGAAATCTTAAATTCACAATCTTAATTCTTCAAGCTTGCTTTTCCATTACCGACCTACTACTTTTTACCTAAACCATGTGAATTTCAAGTGATTACTCTATTTCTACGAATTATCATTCACAGAGTTCATAAATTTCAATATTTTCCATCATATATTGCAGTCAATACCAACTTCTTGATATACTGCTCATCTATTCATTCTCAGTATTGTACATCATTATCTAGATTCTCAATCCTTAACTTTATTGACAACTCATTCTCCCCAATTTAGACTATACTAATCCAAAAGATCAAATTAAACACCTCCTAGCTCACTACTATGTTTTTTTCAGCTTGCCTGAACATTACACTTCTTATCTATATCTGATATCTCCAAATAACCAGAGTGTCATGTCTGTAAATCTTTCTATCTCCATTCCTAGAAAGTTCCTAAATGAGTTGATATTAAACCTCTACCCTAACTTTACCAATAGTTAGGCTTATGTATTTGCAACTTACCATTTACTTCTACTTTCAATTTCAATTTACCTTTACCCCAAAAGTGATTCTAATTCCTCAGACAAGATAGAGTTAACCAACAACATAAATTTTTTTCAAATCCTTCAACTATCAACTCTTGTTGTAACTGTTCACTTTTAGAGTAACTTCATCATTTCCTTACCATCTCCACATTAAGCTCCACCTCAATCTAGTATCCTCACATTTCATTTCTCTATGTAGGGTTCTTCCACATCATCATTCCTTTTTCTTTATTGCTCTACTTAATGAGTACAGTTACCCATAACAGAACTAATAAGTCCTTTTTATTTCGCCTTCAGTATGTGCAACTATATCTCAACTATACTGACAGGCTTCTTATTATCATATTATTAGTGTATGTAGTTACATCGCAACAACACTAATAAACCTCTTTCTTACCTTACTTTTGGTATATGCGGCTATACCATAACCATACTTACAAGTTTCCTTCTCACTATTCCAATATAGACTAACCCCATATATGGAATCGTATACTTCATAATCATTCATGAAGTATGCTCAACTAATATTATCTAACCTCAACTAGGTTCTTATCATCATTCACCACTAATTTTCCTCCTCAAATTGATTCATCACCTTTGAGTTTCATTGTCAATCATTTTATATTTCATTCACCTTTTATGGTCATTCCATCTTACCTATGTCTCTAAATCCAGAACCCATCGTTCCTTCTACACTGATTATTTCTCATCAGATAATATCAGTGAAGATACAGACCATTAAAGACTTCCATTGAAGAGTTATATCTAAACTTTCCCTTTCCATATTTATATTATTAGGGTTCAGGGTTCCACAAACCCTAACCCTCAAAATATACATATTCTCATCTCTTGAGAAATAGATGGATACAAACCATCTCTAAAGTCTAGGTTCCTAAGAACCCTCACCATCATTTTCCTTTGACTTACCAAGTCATATATGTGAGATAAGACTTCCAAATTCATTCCTAGGCAAGACAGTATAGCTATATCTATCGCATAGATATAATATCAACTCAAAAATACATGTCTCAAGCTTTTATCTTTCATTACCTCCCAAAACATCGATAAAAGCCGTTTAATCCAAGGTTATCCCTGACTTGAGAACCAATCTCCAAGTCAGTTAACCTAAATTTCCATTTTAATATACAGGTACAACTTTTAGGAATAAATCCTTATGTATCAGAGTTATCACACCATTCGAAACCAATTCGAAAGTGATAACTTCGGTCTATGATACTCACTGTATCAAAGTTATTCCATCAACTTATCAGTGGAATAATTATACCAAACTTTACCAACCAATCTCTGATAACACACTATATCAAAACTGTCTTTTACTTCGAGGCCAATAATAAACTAAGGTTTGTAAAGCCTTGGCTCTGATACCAACTGTAATAGCCCCTAATTTCAATTAGAGAATGATCAGACTTAATTAGAGCCATCAACCTTATACTCATTCTGATAACAACATGTATATCTTGAGATTACATAAATAAATAAAATAAACGCAGAGAAAAATTTAAAACTTTTTCGATAAAATACAAAATATACAATACGGGCATGAACATCAGTATTGAGCTCGTATTCCCACCCTAATTTTTACAAATTATAAAGCAATGTAATATATACTTACAACTCGAACTCACTACATCGTAGAGAAGATATTAAACCCCTGGTCTTCTCTTTTCCTAAGTTCCAAGTCCTAACGTACATCCATACCTAGAGATGTTAAGGTGGGTAAGCTCCTACATGCTCAGTAAGTGACTCTCATACTAACCATCAACTACCAATTAATATTCAAGGCAATGTAAAACAACATGAATCAAATGCATAACTAAAGGAGCATATGAATCAATATAAATAATATATATAACAGATGCAAGTTCCTTGGTTCATTGCAATGTACCTATGATTTGTATTTCCAATATTCGTATTTGCATTGAGTTTCCCTCTCACATCTTCAAGAACTAATCACTAGGCATCTAACCAGTTCTTGTCAATGTGTCGCCAACTCATAAAACATAGAGTCGCACTCCCTCATCATCACTAAACCAATCACTGCTCATCTGATTGTCTTATGACTGATGAGCTGCCAACTCAAATGGAAAATATTGTTCGGGATAATTCCCAAGTCACTGGGGCGCAGTGATGGTTAGCAATTCCACCACAGTTCCAAACCCCAGGCCGATCTGTCCTGTCAAACCTCTTTCCGAATTCATTTTCATTTCAAAACAATTTGTATAAAACAAAACCAAGTCACGATACATTGTCTCATTCCCAATCTAATACACTACATGCTCTAATAATACTATTTTACATTGCATAATTGATAAAAGCTACGACTCCTACTTACCTGTCCTGAGCTTTCAATGTTTTCCGACTTGTATGACTCTCCGGAGTCCTCAAACCTTTCCACATGAGTTCATTACCTAAAATAAACCATTTCTTATCAATGTAAGTCTAATATTCATTTACTAATACTTCTAAACTAATCCCATTCGAATTTAGAATCCCAAGATCTAGTTTCTAACATATTATGACCATTTCACGCTTTTTGAGGTAAAAACCCCGGTATAAAGTCTCCTCCGACTTTCAAATTTCTCATTTTCCATAAAAATTTCACAATTTTTATTTGTTTGGTCAACATACTATTTTTTCATATTTTTTCCTATTTTTCTGGATTTTCTTTTCCTTTTTCTTTTTTTTATTTGCTCCTAAACCAAGCCGAACCGGCCCGGTTCAAGGTCATCCCCTACCTCTCGCAAACAGAACAACAACTCTGTTTGTTGTTTTTTTTCTTTTGGTTTCTTCTTCTTCGATTGGGGTTGGCTCCAAACCCCAACCCCAATCCAGTTTGGCAAGGGAGACCACTCCCTTGCCGTCTCCACCCTCGGCCATGGCTTTCGCTATAACTGAGCTCATTCACCCTCACAACAATGGCACACACCACTGCAACAACAAAAATAACAACTCAACAACAACCAACGACTACAAGAACAATAAGAGCAAGCTCACCTCGACAACTTGACCACACGATCTCACCATCACCTTTTCCCTCTCTTCCTCTCCGTTCTCTCCTTCTCTTCTCCCTGTTTTCTCCCATCTCTCTCTCTCTCTCTCTCTCTCTCTCTCTCTCTCTCTCTCTCTCTCTTTCGTTCAATATAACAATGAAGAAGGCGGTTTAGGTGAGAGAAATGACCAAAATACCCTTATCTCATCCACTTCTCTTTTTAAACCAAAAGCCTTTTCAATAATTTCACATTTTTCCTAATTTTATTATATATATTTATATATACTAATTTATATATAAATATATATATATATATATATATATCGATATACTGCACCTCAAATTCCAGTTGGCACACCAACGAGAACTCTCGAGCAAGCACACCACCATACGTCCTACGCGTGTCACCCGTGACCTCGCATGTCACTTAGCGCCCCAAAAATTCACCCGTATTTTATTTATTTTCCATTTTAATATATATATATATATATCCAAATATATATATATATATATATATTTATGCCTATAATTATGCCTATAATTACTTAATTCAAGCCACCGAGCACACTCGAGCGCCAGCGTTATCTCGCGTCTCATGTGTGTCCACAGGTCCCACACATGGTATTAGTCATCTCATCATTGGTCTGATTATTCATTTATACATACTAGTACACACCAAACAAACACAATATGTCACACAATTCCACACACGTTAATCGTGACAAACTGGGTTTAATCACGAGCTTAACTCGGATTAATTTGGATTTGGATTACTGTTAATCACGTGCTTAAAGTAACAGGTCGTTACATTATAGTTCAATCTACTAGTCTCGATCCGAGTAGACTGAAATTGACAAGTTACATTGATTTAATCAATTCACTAGACATGACCATTTATCAGTCTAACATATCGAGGGGTCCAATAGATATCTCTCTTTTAAAGAGAGGGACAAATCTCATCTTGATCACACAACTTCCACACATAAGTCGGACAATGATCAATCACAATCTTTATAATCATCCAGTTAAAGACGACGTTTAATTGTGTCAAATCATTGTGCTCCTAATGTTGGAGTCTCTGGTGATCTCAACTCGAAGGACTAAATGATATAACCATCATGAAAAACACTTATGACATTAACCATATAGCATTCTCATAGTGGTCGGTCCAGTATTTGTTTCCAACAAATACTCATGATCTTAATTCGTATCCGTATACGCATAATCATCACACTACTATCAATCAAGACTCATACTAGTCTTAATTTATTATTGTTTCCACAATAATAACTGGCTATGGATATTTAAAATAATACAATAATTATTCATGGATATTATTATAAAAGAAACATGCATCTATTTATAATAATTAAACAATATTTACATAATTTCCCTTGGGCACATTTCCCAATAGAAAGACGAGGCCTAAGATTGTGCATTGATTATAAGCAACCAAACTGGGTCATTGTGAAGAACAAGTACCCCATTCCTCATATTGATGTTCTTTTTGACCAATTGACGTGAGCGCAGTGGTTTTCCAAGATTGACTTAAGGTCGAGCTATCACCAGTTCAGGATTAAGGCTGAAGACAGGGAGAAGACTCCATTCGGTACGAGATACGACCATTATCAACTTACAGCCATGCTGTTTGGTTTGACTAACGTGCCAGCTATGTTTATGGATCTCATGCATAGAGTACTAATGGTTTATCTGGATAGATTTATGATTGTGTTCATTGATGATATCCTTTTATACAGACTTTGAGGGACCACCGTTTGTACGCCAAGTTCAGTAAGTGCAAGTTTTGGCTTCCAAAGGTTAGATTTTTGGGACATGTAGTTGGAGTCAGCGGAGTATCTATGGATCCCGCGAAGATTAGAGCAGTGATTGACTGACCTACTTCGACTACAGTGATAAAGATCTACAATTTTCTGGGATTGGCTGGGTATTATCATTGTTTTATTCAGGATTTTTCTTGAATTGCTACACCGATGACTAGACTGACTCGAAAGAATGTGAAGTTTGATTGGAGCAAGAGTTATGATCAAGCATTCTCTATTTTGAAAGAGAAGCTAACTAATGCACTAGTTTTGGCATTGCCTGAGATAGGGAAGGATTTGGTGGTTTATACTGAAGTGTCGAAGGTTGGTTTGGGTTGTATGTTGATGCAGGAGGGCACGGTTATTACATGTGCATCGCGACAGCTCAAGATTCATGAGAAGAACTATCCAACGCATGACTTAGAGTTGACTGCTTTGGTTCTTGCATTGAAGATTTGGAAACATTACATGTATGGTGTGAGGTTTGATTTGTTCACTAATCATAGGAGCTTAAAGTACCTATTCTCTCAAAAGGAGTTGAATCTGAAACATAGACGTTGGTTAGAGTTCCCGAAGGATTATGATTTTTTGCTTGAGTATAATCCTGGGAAGGCCAATGTGGTTGATGATGCTTTGAGCAGGAGAGGATCTGATGTTGAGGTAGTAGTGTGTCATATGACTAATGAGTATGTGTTACTCAAGGCAGCCGAGATGATGAGTTCAGTTGATGTACCGGCTACTACCAGGACACAGATTTGTGGTCAGATGAGGATGCAGACTATTTCACTTAAGACCGTTCTTGAGGGACAACAGACTGATGAATTGCACCAACATTTTAGTAATATGGCCGATAGTTCATCCAAACTGGAGTCGGTCGACAGACTCATGTTTGAGGTATCGAAGTGACTGTGGATTCCATTAGTGATTGAGTTGTGCACCAAGATACTTCAGGAGGCTCACCATTCACATTTTTCTGTTCATCTAGATCAGACCAAGATGTAAGCTATATGCGACGTCTCTTTTGGTGGCTTGGGATGAAAGCCGATGTTTCGGAGTTTATACGAATGTGTGAGATATGTCAACATGTTAAGGCTGAGCATAGGCAACCTGGAGGTTTGCTGCTGCCTCTTCCCATTCCACAGTGGAAGTAGAGCACATTGATATGGATTTTGTCAGTGGTTTGCCTCGATCTCCTCGCGAACATGACAATATATGTGTAATTATGGACAAGTTGACAAAATCTGCACATTTTATACTGGTATCCACTACACACAGAGTTGACTAATTGAGCAGTCTCTACAAGCAAGAGATAGTCATATTACACGGAGTTCTTTTGTTGATCGTGTCAAATAGAGGATCGCAGTTCAGTTCATTATTGTGGCAGAGCATGCAGGCTCAGTTTGGCACCAAGCTTGATTTGAGTACGACGTACCATCCACAAACAGACGAATAGTTTTAGAGGCTGATTCAAGTGTTTGAGGACATGTTCAGGATGTGTGTACTAGGAGTACAAAGGATCCTGAGAAGAAAATCTTCATTTGTGTAAGTTTCCATATAACAATAGTTTTCAAGCCAATATTGGGATGGCACCATTTGAAGTGTTGTATGGTAGGCCTTGTAGATCACTATCGTGTTGGGCGAAGCCTGAGGATACAGTGACAATTGGGCCGGATATTGTTGTAGATCACACTGAGAAGGTATGACAGATTCGTCAACGATTAAAGGGTGCTCAAGAGAGACAGAAGAAGTATAATGACATGTATCATGATGAGTTACAGTATGACGAGGGAACCTATGTTTATCTGAAGGTTTCGCCTCTAAAGGGTCACAAGAGGTTCGGAATCAAAGGAAAACTTGTGCCTAGATTTATTGGTCCGTTCAGGATTTTGAGGAGAGTCAAGAAGGTTGCTTATGAGTACAATTTTCGTCTTAGCTCGCCGAAGTGCATCCAGTTTTCCATATCTCTATGCTTCGACTAGACAAGTCAAGCAAAGGATGACAACCGACGGTAGACTTGAATCAAATTGACTTGTGAAAGGATATTACTCATAAGGAGCAACCGATTCAGATTGTGGACAGGAAGGTCAAAATACTGAGGAACAAGGAGATACTTTTAGTTCTCGTTAGGCGGCAGCACCACGAGAGACGAGGAGTTGACCTGGGAGTTAGAGTCATGTATGCGCGAGCACTTCCCTTATTTTAATTCTGGTGAGTCATTATTTTGAGTTAATTATTAGTTTAATTTTGAGGACGAAAATTCTAATAAGTTAGGAAGACTATAACGACTCTCAAATTTAACTTATGCCACGTGTTACGTTTCAGGATTGTCTGTCGTGACTTGTCATACTGCCTAAACTTCGGGAGTCGACATCAAAGTATATTTTATTTTTCTGTGATGTTTGTACTATTATGTATGCCCGAATATGAATGTCGAATGTCCTAGTGTGTTATTTTGTTTTGTACACAGAAGATAATAAATGAAATAAATAATTAATATGCAAATACGTTTTGGGTGTTAGAAAGGGGCGTGAATGTGCGACGTGCGAGTCGTAGTGTTGAGTCGGTATCAGAATACTTGTAAAATAAGATAATTGTTCACAAAGGATAAGTATTTGGGTGTCAACAAAGTCAAGGAGTTGGTGGACAACCTTCTTGTAAGCCATAGATGTGCCTCAAGATACGCGTGCATCAATTGATGAAATATTAAGTATAAAAAAGGTTTTTGATAGGGTTAACTTCAAGTTTCTCACAAACACATACAGACAAACACCACCATTGACACCCCACCAAGGAGACCGAAAATTGGGAGATTGGGGAGGTGATCTTGGCAAATTTGGAAAGGATTAAAAGAAGAGAATCAATCGATCACCTCGGCAAAGGTGAGATCCCGTCTTTTTGATCGATTTTGGGCATTTTGAATGTTGGTGTTCAGGGGCTTTTGTGGAAATTCGAAATTTGGATTTGAACACATTAATTTTGTGTAATTATTGAGAATATTTGGTGAGTATTAATGAGGTTTTGCTATGAGTATTGATGGGAGTTGAAGTTTTTATGGATTTTTTTTGTATTTTGTTGATTTTTGGAAATATTGGAGAAATTAGGGCAGGGTTTGAATGGGTTTTTGGTTAGTGTCTGAAGACCCTACGATGATGGTGTAGGCTCGAAACGCAGCAACGCGAGCCAGGGTCGTCAAAAACCCCATAATTCATTTCCTGCTAAAGGCGTCACAAGTGGCGTCGTAGAGTACAAATCTTCATGGCGTCGATCACGGCATCCAAAACAAAAGGAAAATGGATTTGACGCTTTAAGTGATCGTGAGCAAATGCTCTTGGTGGCATCACTCGGGCATCCAATCCAGAGAGACTGGATTTCCATGCTTTAAGTGACGTCGTGGGAGCCTAAGCTTGGCAGCGTCTCCTACAACGTCTGGAACAGGGAAATCTATTTTTCTTTTAAATATTTTCAAAACTTTTAGGAAACTTTAGGGATTAATAAAGGTCATGATATGACTATAATGCAATCAATTGAGTCTAAATGAATATCAGGGATTTAGAAAATCAAATTGGACAAGTTAGAGCTACGTAAGGAACGCGGTTTTTGCGTTGATTGAGGTAAGTTAGTAAGCCAGTTAAGGAAATGCGTAGTAA
This sequence comes from Stephania japonica, assembly GCA_039657345.1. Taxonomy (NCBI): domain Eukaryota; kingdom Viridiplantae; phylum Streptophyta; class Magnoliopsida; order Ranunculales; family Menispermaceae; genus Stephania; species Stephania japonica. Next base: position 45,569,148 of record CM077559.1, read on the forward strand.
TTTCATTTTCCATTATTATTGTTTTTATTGACATGAGCTATTTGTTGGAATTCCATTTTTTATATCCCTTGGTTGAGTATCTACGGTCTAAATGTGTCGAGAAGGTACTACTAGGATTTTGGCTAGCTGGGCCAACGTGAACATTGCCTACGGGGGTTTGGCTACCCAACCTAACGTAATTCTTCCCCCAGTACTGGATTGTAGTGGATTGTTGTGGTTTTCGACCACTTAGTACCTCTTTTGAATCCATAGGCACTCAAATAACGTTGTGAATGTTTTTCAGTCTGTTTAACACGCACCTTGTGTTATTTATTTTTCTTTACATACCCGCATGATTATTTGACTGCTTTTCAATTATTCATGAATTACTGTCTATATCCTTCTAGTATTACTTTCAATTTACCATGTACTCATCGTCTAGTTTTTGACGATGGGTGCAGATCGAACAGAGACTAGCAAAGAAAGGGACCGATGATTGGTGACTTCCTTTGAGGACTCTCGAGCAATTTCTTTCCTGTTATACTGTATGTTCTATCATTTTTATTGCGATTATTGTATATTATCTTTTGATTACACTGGGTATTTTTTTGGATCGAGTGACTTAAGGTATCATGTATTATCGTCTTTGTATATTGTTCATCACCAGATATGCATGTTTATCCAATTACTTCAGGGTTTCCACACTTTATGTTGTTCCCAAATTTATATTTATTGAGTTATTTAGCCTTGTTATAGTTTAATTCCACTGCGAAATATCCTAAAATATTATAACCCAATAACTAAACTTTTAAATTGTTAAATTAATGAGGAAAGAAAGATTTGAGGCTTACTAGGCTTGCGTTGACTTCGCGAGTATGGACTCGGGGGTCCACGTAAGGCTAGGCCGGGCAGCGCCCAATTTTATGTGGAACTAGGGTCGTCACAATGTTTCTTAAGCGGTTACGCACCTAAGTTGCACTCCAATTACCGAGTATTAGTCCCCGGTCCAATCCTGTTCATGCTTTGGTATACCTAACTAAGTCCTCCTAAGTCCCTGGTATCCAAATAAACCATTGGCATCCCCAAAATTTGAAAATCAAATTAATTTTCTCAATTTATTTTATTTTATTTTATTTATTTTACTGTGTCGGGTGCCATAAGTGGCGTCGCCATAAGCACACTGTGGGTGGCGCTGTGGAGAATTGCTCTCCACCGAACTACTGGCGGCGTCTCCACTATCACAAGTTAGGGTCGATTTTTTTGACCTCCTAGGTCCGCCAAAGTGATCCGAACCCATTCCAAACCCCTATGGTTCTCCAAAACAACCATAATATGTGTTCAAACCTCGATAAATCTCGACACAATCGATAAAACCTCGTGAATTCTCACCAAAATGCCGGTAAATATTATTTTCCACAACCAACAACCACAACCTCAATAAATCTAGTATTTAATACTTAAAACCACCATTACAACCATACACTTAGCCCCAAAACCAGTGAGCTCAGCTCACCCTTCAGAATCCATCTCTAAAACCTGCGAAATTGTAGTCGAAACTTATAGAATTACAGAGGAATTCGTATCTTACCTCGGCCTGTTGATCTCCTAGATCCAACTCCTTCAAATCACCACCAAAGTTGCCCCGAAATCCTCAAGTTCTCATACAATTTTTGTCCAAGAGAGAGAGAGAGAGAAAAGGTGGTCAAATGAGACCAAAAACTCATTTTATACCTTGATTTTCATAAAGTGTGCTCACCTCATCTCAAGACCCATCTTGTGGCCTTGGATGAGTCAAAAAGTCGAAGCCCATATGACTTGGTCCTCAGTCTTATCCTCTCAACACTAAATCATTTTATTATCAGGTGTTATAATACCAGATACCTGGCAACTCGAAGTGCGATACGAAACTTTGACAATATCTCCAGCCTACGCCGTGTTACCATATCCGTTATTTATTGCATTTAATTTTTTATCTATGTTAACTCAGTGTTCCCGTCATTCGCTCATCCGGTTCCCACGTCAGCACGCTTTTATAGGCAAAAACCTGTCACACAATTCACTTTGTTTAATCAATATAAGTCACACCTACGATGTAATAAGTCATAACATATTCATTATCATCACAATTACTTAGACAATTCAGTCAAAATAATATTTTTTGACCAATCGAGGCATAACGCGGCCTGTCCGTGGCGTCTACGTTCAAAAATACGTGAATAACGGCCTTGATGAAATTTATGTCGTTACAGTTCTTCTAAACTAGGGGAGATTTCGTCCCGAAATTTGCGTAGATCTCCACTTCGAACCTTGGAACTGCAATCGTGGCGGAAAATAACTGACAACGCCATCTCATCCTCCGCAACCCAATCCTAGACCATATTCCGGTACGTCGGGATCCCAACTAATGTATTCATCGCCTGGCCAATCACCCAGAACCTATCGATTTAGGATCCCACCAGCGATCGCACCCACTCCTAGTCTATCACCCAATAGCCCTCGCTATGGCCTAGTGTATCACATGATCAATCAAGCCTCCATCAAAATCCTCCAATGAGTACATCAACCGTCCCCAAGCGCGTAAGTAATAAAAACGATATATACACCTATGAAATAAGCAACAAAATAAATAAATAAACTTATACGTACCATCGATAAGTTGTTGAGTCTCCTCTGGATTGGCTATGCAACAACGTATGCCTCTCTTTGGCGTTTACCGACTCTGGTGGTAACGATGCCCTCCCGCAACTCGCTCAGATGTGTCCAATCTAACCGCAACAATGACAACGATGTGTCTCTGGTCTTTTAGCCTGCCTATCCTCGAATCTCTAGCCCGAACTTCAGTCCCTCTGATCCTGTTCTTATCGGTATGATTGTGTATGACTTCTAGGCTGCTCTACTAGTGCAGGTACAATAGCATGTTCAGCATGGCGATTATCATCGCTAAATGGATCATCACTCTGCTCCCTATCGTCCCTACAATCCCAATTTATTTGCCAATGAACTCTGCGTGCTCGAGACTCTTATCCCTGGTCATCAGACTGATCCTATCATTTCTTCAGCCTGAAATCTTTCTGAGAACTCTGTCCAAGCGTATCCGAATAAATAGAAGTCGTCAATCGGCTGTCTCTCTGTAAGAAATGTCCGTAGGCAAGAGGTATGTCGTACATCTCATGTATTATGTTTGCTCCACTAGACACAATATTAAAGGCTACCACCTAGTCCAGTCCTTTGACGAAGTAGTAGATCTCCAGTCTCTCTGTCACAGAAACATCAATGGCTTACTACAGTAGATATTTGTACTGCTCCATATACTGTAGCACATACATGTTCCCCTATTTAGGGCCTAAAACTCCTCCCTCAGCCTCAACCGAACCTCCATTGGAATATACTCGTCGAGGAATAGTTGTCGGAACTCAGCTCAAATAACAGGATATGGGTGAATATCTGAGTATATAGTCCACCATACTGTTGCACTACCCCTAAGACAGAAACTTGAAAGTTGCAGCTGATCGACCTCCTCCACCTTCAACAGCTTGTGTAGCTGTTGTGTGTCAATAAGCATCTCCCAGCTAACTTTAGGTCACCAACACCGTAGAAGTATCCCGGCTAGAATCGTAAAAAATCCTTGACTTTTTTTGCCACTACAGACATCGCATTGCCTGATGCCACTGCAACCGTCGACAGCTCAGTCGTAGCCGGAGTAATAACTGTCGTGTTTGCAGGCACTACAACTGGCATCGTCCCCTTAGCTTGTGTCTTTGAATCCGCGGCCTGAATCGGCGTCTATAGTATGATCGGAGGTATGGCTGCCTGTGAAGTGGGTACAGCCAAAACTATCGTAGGAGCTTGCCTTGGCACTGCCTGAACTCGCATCAAGTCCATAAGCTGTACGAACCGGTCATTTATACTCCGAGCCAACGACTATAATATCAGAGTATCTCTCGTATGGTCGCTCGTATCACTGACTTAGGGCTAAGTAGTGGGAGACTACCCATCCATCGAAATCTGCATCAAAGAACGTGCACCGAGTCATCCTCTAATATAAGCATTTCATATGTAATATACAATCAAACACATAACACGTATATAACACTAACTTTACCCGCCTCATTGTCACTTCCCAACTAGAGTTCTAGGGTAAGTACATCGAGTTTCCACATCTAAGTTTTATTCATTAAGTTTTATGCTCTTTAATTAACTCCATGAGGCTCATCGTCCTCGCTCTGATACCAAATATGACAAAACCCAAATCCCAAAGTCCATCGCATCATACGCCACGAGCCCATTTCCTTGCCATGTCACCGTTCGGCTGTCCCACGCGCACCATATGCCACTTTACTCCTCATTTATCTGGGTTTTAAATTTAATTTACAACAATTTGGCTGAAGCCTTAAAAATATGTAATTTGTAATTGATTTCATCAAATTTAAGAGCACTAGTCATATGTGGAAAACCCAACAATGTACACAGTATATAAATTAACAAAAAAGTTTACATACATGTACATGTATCTCATAAGTCCCCAATATCTAAAATAAAGTCAAAACAACAAAATAAATAAATATATATGAGTTAATCAAGTCAGTGGCAAGCCACAGATAATCTTCAAGCGTCTCCTTGCCCCTGCTTGTAGTAGGTCCTACACTCAAACCAACACAAGAGGCAGATGATGAGTCCAGTGAGTAAAACCTAAAAGGAAACCACCCAACATTTATAATAACGGAAGACAATAATATGTTAAATAAACATGCAACTGTAAATAAAACATAAACATAAATAACACCGATAAACCAAATAGATGTGTATCATGTAGCGGTCCTGAACCCTAATCAAGATTCATTATTTCTCCAAGGGCCTTCGCCTCCTCCTCCACGTGTCCATCACCTGAGTCTATCTCTATTGTCCAGCCTACCCAACTCTGCCACACATCTTTGAATAAACCAAAATTCGACGGCGAAATAAACAGCCAACCATACAACATAAGTAAGCACATGGAAAGATTACACAACGATAAACAATAATAGCTAGATCAAATGAAAACCAACAAATAAATACTAGAGTGTGTTTGTTAAGGGGTTTACGCACCTAAATCCACACTCCAATTACTCAGTATTAGTCCCCGGTCCAATCGCGCTCTTGCCTTGGTATACCTAACTAAGTCCTCCTAAGTCCCTGGTATCCAAATAAACTATAAGCATTCCCAAAATTTGGAAATCCAATTAATTTTCAATTAATTTAATTTAATTTTTATTTTACTTGGAAGGGCGTCATGGGTGGCGTCGCACGGTGCCGCTCGTGGCATCTCCCCTATCCTAAGTTAGGTTAGTTTTTCGAACCTCCTAAGCCCATCGCCACGACCCGAACCCATTCCAAACCCCTATGGCTCTCCAAAACAACCATAGTATGTGTTCAAACCTTGATGAATCACAATGCAATTGATAAAACCCTGCGAATTCTCGCCAAAACGCCGGTAAATACGGTTTTCCAGAACCAACAATCACAACCTCAATGAATCTAGCATTTAATACTCAAAAACACCATTACAACCACACACTCAACCCCAAAACCAGTGAGCTCGACTCACCCTTCAGAAACCACGCCAAAACTCGAAGTTGTAGCCGAAACGTAGAGAATTACGAGAGGAATTTGGATCTTACTTCGGCTTGTTGATATCCTAGCTTCAACTCCTTCAAATCTCCACCAAAGTTGTTCCAAAACCCTCAAGTTCTCCCACAATTTTTGTCCAAAAGAGAGGGAGAGAGAAAAGGAGGTCAAATGAGCAAAAACTCATTTTTATACCTTGATTTTCATCAAGTGTGCTCACCTCATCTCAAGGCCCATCTTGCGGCCTTGATGAGTCAAAAAGTCCAACCCCATGTGACTTTGATGGGTGACTTGGTCCTTGGTCTTATCCTCTCAACACCAAATCATTTGATTCTCGACCATTCTAATACCCGATACCTAGCAACTCGAACTGCCATGCGAAACTTCGACGGTATCTTCAGCCTACGTCATGTTCCCATATTCGTTATTTATTATACTTAATTGTTTTTATCTATGTTAACCCATTCCCCGACTCAGTGTTCGCGTCATTTGCTTATCTGGTTCCCATCAACTCGCTTTTCTAGGCAAAAACTTGTCACACTATTTCTCTTGGTCTAATCAATATAAATCACACCTGCGATGTAATGAGTCATAACATATTCATTATCCGCCCAATCCAAGCGTAACACGGCCTGTCCGCGAGTCTCTGTGGACCTGAGCTAGCGTCCATGTCCGAGAATACGTGAATAACGACCTTAATGAAATTTGGGCGTCACAGTATGCTACAATGGTTTGCGTTTGGCCTATGGTTTTTAGTGAAGAATAGAAATGAGATGGTATTAAGAGGTGCAAGAAAACTGCCAAATGTGATTGTGGAAAGGACCGTCCACCAAGTGGAAGACCTATCAGGAAGCATTGTTGGATTGTGCTTTGAGGGGTTGGAGGGAGGAACAGACAATATTGAGAGATGACGATTATGCAATTTTTGAAGATGCAGCTAGAGACCCCTGCACAGGGGAGACAAGCATTGGGTGGGTATTGGTTTCGTCCTGGGACAAAGTTCTTAAGGCAGGTTCCCCGTTGCAGGTTATTCATCATCAATTGAAGTGGCAGAGTGTTGGACAATTCAGAGTACCCTCTAACATTTTCTACATTTCAAGGAGCTGAAGGTAGTGTTTACATATGTTTCAGTGGTTTATGATTCTATAAACAAGCCTTCTTCTCTAAGTTGTGATCTTGATCCTTTGTTTTATGACCTACGCTTTTTTATCAAAGATAGGGATCATTTATTGTTTCGACATGTCACCAGGGATAAGAATGTACGAGCAGAATCCTTAGCACGATGTGCTTTAAGAGATCGTACAAACTGTATGTGGGAGAATTCCAAGTATCTTTCTCAATATATGGAATGCATAACTCTACTTCATGAAAAAAAAAATGATTGATGAGTAGTCACTTTTTTTTAGGTTGTATTATCTGGTTTTCATACTCCAAATAATGAATAAGATTATTTCCCTAAAACTTCTGTTATCTCTTTATGATATATCACATATTAAAGCATGACGATAAAAAGTTAGAAGATGTATTTATTACCGGTCCGGCTATATGCAAACCACTTTTTACTAAGGGCAAATCACTTTTTATTTTTTTTCACTCCACTTCCAACAATGTTCTTCTTCCTTTTCACCAAGTGCACCCCACACAAATGCCACCTTCGACTCATATATTCCCCTCCAACCACCGGCGACGCGAACTTACAATTTCGAAACCCTCTACCATCGTAAGAGTCGGTTTCTTCATATTCCTCACTGGAAAATCATGTTTCTCCACTGTTTTGAATGTATTTTATAGGGTTTGAACAAAAAAAAATTCAGTCATTATTTGTTTGCATTGCTCGGTGACTTTTTACCATAAAAATGGAAGATGGATGTATAGAAGATACGGATGTGTAAGATGGAGAGATATTTCTTGAGTTTTCATTCAATTTTTGTATTTTTTTCTCATGTTCAAACCAAGGATTCCGCCTCTAGTTCGGCCTTGCATGGCCGAACAAATGGTTTTTGCTCGATTTGTCGAGGCCGATTGAAACATGTCTGTTCAGTCATTTATGAAAATATGATGATACACTAAAACAAAAACAATAACAAAAAAAAAAAAAAAAAAAACAAACAAACAAACAAAACAAAAAAAAAAACAAACAAACAAACTTTTTAAGACGCTAAAGAAGTATTGATGAAAGCTATGTTGTTCAAGCTTATTTAGTACATCATTGACATATTATAATATGTTATTAATTATGAAAATTCACTTGTAACGGTTTATTAAATTAAATGAACTTAATAATGCAATTAAAAACGAAGCAATTAATTGTTTCTTTCTTATAAAAAAAACAAGCATATCAATATATGGGTAACTTTGTTTTATATATGTGTGTGTGTGTTGATTGTGCATTTAATATATGTTTTGACAATGTATTTAATTATGTACAACGCTGTTCGATTTTCTTGTAAAGAAAAAAAAACAACGCTGTTCGATTTTGTTACATGTGTTTTTTTGTAGAGATATTGTCTATTTTTTTTAGTAGTTCATATAATCATATTAATTGGGTACGGCTAAAGGCACTCAAAATTGGATTTTCTTGGAACACAATATTGCCTGCCATATTAATTTTCCTTAAGCAAGCTATCAAAAAAGAAAGTTCTACTTTTCAAAAAAAATAAATTCTACTTTTCAAAAAAAAAATTCTAATGAACGTGTGATAGTACTATTCTTTTTTTTTGGTCCTTGCAAATGGTAATCAAAGATCGGCAGTGTTATTAATATAAACTAGTCTACGACCCACGCGCGAGTGTCAATATATTATAAAAATAAAAATATTAAAGAAAATATCTTATAAAAAATATATTAAAGAAAATATAAGTGTAACAAAAGATATTGTGTAACATCCAATGAACTCAAAGCCAATAACATCGTAGAAAAAAAAATGGAGAATTTACATTTGAAAATGTTGTAAATGTGATTGACAACTAATTTATCTTTGTAGTCAAAGCCTCTTAGGTGAGATGATAAATGCATCACTTGTTAAAAAAATAAGAACTTGGGAGATCGTGGTTCGATTTCCACTAAAGTCAAAAAAAAGAAAGACTAATTTATCCTTGTAACTCTCGTATATACTTAACTAGTCGTTTCTCTGCGCTCTGCGCAGGTGTTATTGAAACTATACAATAGAAGGTTTATTAAATTATATTACACCCTTAAAATTATGTTAATTTTAAAATAGTGAAATTGTACTATTTTTTTTTTCTTTTGATTCTTTGAAGGGGAAAAGAAAAAAAATCAAGTGGATTGCAAGAAGAATGGATGAGAGGTAAAATTTATAAAGGGAATAGAACTTGCACTACACTCCATTCCATATATTTGCTCATGATTTCGAGTTGAACATACTCATTTTATTAATCAATTCGTTGATAAGATAATCATTATTGATTATTAATAGACGCACTTGTAATACTTAATTCAATGAATCTGATGGGTTGACGTGTTGTATGATAAAACTTGCACTACACTTCATTTCATGTATCTGCTAATGGTTTCGAGTTGAACGTACTCATTCTATTAATACATTTGTTGGTAAGATAACCATTATTAATTATTAATTAATCCACACATAATACTCAATTCAGTGAATCTGATGGGTTGGCATGTCTTATGATAAAATATAATTATATCTCTTGGACAGAGGCGGATGCAAGGGGGGCACTGGCCCTAACCACCCTCAACCCCCGGAACCCCCCTTTAGGCACTCCACCCTTGCCCCTTTCCCCTCCTCCGTTCCCTTTTCCAGCCCCCCTTACATGCGACCGCCCCTCGAAAGCTTTCACCTCGATTTATTCTCGCCTCCTTATTATCAACACTCTTCTAATAGAATAATTGATCGTGTTAATAATATACGTATATATAGTGGAAACCCAAAAAATAAATTTCTTTATGCATTTCTCTTTTAAACCCTTTTTTTTATGTATTTAGAAACATTGTTAAATGAAACTTGTAAAAATCAAAAGTTGTAAAGATATTGAAGTATGATTTCACCAAACAAAAATTTTGAACTGTATTTCGAGCTGCAGTTAGAAAGTTATAGTCAAAATACACAATTAAAGATGATAAAACTTATATTTAATTGTAAAATGTCTTCAAAAAGAAAAAGTTTAAAAAGCTCTTAAACATCATTTTTTATTGTTTCAAATCATAAAATAATTAAGTGAAAGTTTGGGAGGAGGAAAAATAATTGATCTAATATATATACTTTTTTATTTAACAAAAATTACAAAATTATTAACATTCTTCTCCTAAAATTTTGCTTGTATCTTATTAATTTATATTGCAAGTCATTATGATTATTAGTTTATTATTCGATAATGAAATTTTACTAATATGTTTTTTTAATTTGACACAAAAAGTTTATTTTATATGGCCAACCCAAGTGTGATATGTCTTGAAATTGGGTTCTAGGCAGAGCCCAACTCAATATTTTCTGTTATAACTTTTTTAAAACTAACTCAGTTCAAAGTAAACATCAAAATATTTTATAAGTTCTACAAGTACACAATTTGAGTCGATAAATGTGAATTTAAACCCCGTTAAGTTATCGAGCTTTACAATCTTAAATACGGTCGAGTCTATTAACCTTACGACCCTTACAAATCAAGTTTGACCCACATTAGGCGGACTAAACTAATGAGTATAGGTCTAGAAAAAATTTGTCCCCCTAACTAAATTTTCTGATTCCGCCTCTGCTCTTGGAACAACCGATAGTATAAATAAATAAATAGCAGAAAATAAGAAAAATAAGAAAAATAGAAAATTAAAATGGTGAGAGGAGGTAGCTTCTTAACTTTCTCTCTATCCTCCAACTTTATATAGATATATAGATATAGATAGATAGATTTAGATCCCGGGATCTAAAGTACAGATTTCGCCTAACCTCATAGAGGAAATTGTAAGTTACCATTTATTTAGCTTACTCGGTGGTTCGTGTGTCCTTTCAGCTGAGACATGCATTTTGGCTGAGAAGATTACAAGGAGTAATTAAAGCTCATTAATTAAATAAATCATCCCAAACATGCATGTTTAAAATGTTCTCATAATTAGTACCTCTTTTCTATTTTTATTTTTTGAGTAGTGCTACTTGGACTCATGAGTCCGGACCCTTAGGGGGTTTTTTGAAAATTTTTTATTTCAAAGTCATCCTCAAGCAATCAATGACTTCAAAATTATAACTTGTAACACTCCTTTAATATTTACAAAAATCTCAAAAACCTCCCTTTGAGTCCGGACCCTTAGTGTCCAAATAGATTTTTTGTTATTTTTTTTGGTACATACTTCTTTTCTACTTTACAAATTAATCATTCGCTCTCCACTTCACATTGTTCATCAAATCTTGATGTTTCCTTAAAATTTGAACTTTTAATTATGAGGAAGTCAAGGTATAACACTGATTGTTCAGCTTTTAAGCCAACGTCTTAGACTATCTCCAATGATAAATGTAGATGGTGGGCATGGATCCTTACCATGCACGTTAGCAATGTGAAGAGGATGTCATCCCATATGACTGAAATAAACACATTAAATTTTAAAATAAGACTTCAATAGTTAATGTAGATTGCATTTTTTCTTTTTAAAATTTATTATTTTTCTATATATTTTGAAGAGGATTGTTGGTGTGGTTATGAATTGCACCGTTTAAAAGTAGACATTCAAAATAGACAATGTTTGTTCCTTACATGACACATTACCTCGACATTCAAAATGCACATTCCCATTGGAAAAGTTTTTTCACTCCAATGTCTATTTAATCTTACAAAACACACATTGACATCCAATTCACATCTCTTTGGAAATGCTCTTAGTTTCACCAACTAACTAGTTAGGTTTCTTGTGAGGTTTTGCTTCATAATCACTACAAAAAGATGGTGGAATAGCAACAAACTTTAGTGACAAACACAAATCTGTTGCTATACTACAACAAATTACCAGCAAATCAACGACAAATAACAAGTTTGACCCATTTGACTAAATACCAACACACTAAGGACAGATCTGTGACAAACACTTAGCAACAGACCAGTAGTTGTCACAAATCTGTTGCTGAACTTCGGCGCCAACACTTCCCGCCAATGTATTTTGTCACTAAAATCAGCGACAGATTAGAGACACACCTCGAGATATCCATTCACACATGTGGACATCAATTTGGCCTTAGATGCATTAGTGACACATTAGTGAAAACCTAGCTTGTCTCTAATTTGAGTAGAAAAAAAAAACCACTCTGCTGGCGTCTCCTCTGCTGCGTGACTGCGTCTCCTCTGCACACCTCCATGGCGCTGCTCACCTCGCTCACCAACATGGCGCTGCTTACCTCGCTCACCAACATGGCGCTGCTCACCTCCTTCTCTCCTCCATGAAAACCGTCTCCTCCTTCTCTCCTCCGTCGCCTACCCTCTATTCCATCGCCTACCCTCTGCTCCATCACAACTGCTTGTTATTTCGCTGTCGAGAAACACACCAAAACGCGCGATCGTTTCAACCTCTCTTTCATTTGTTCGATTTTCAAACATTCTGATCTATACAGGTTCGATTTCATTGATCGATTCCCTCTTTGTTCTCACATTTTTGCTCATCCGATTTCATTGATCGGTTCCCCTCATTTCTTCAGATCTATTTTTATTTTGGTCGATTCGTGTTGAAATATTTGTTCTTTCTTCAGATTGTTGATTTCTTTACGGGTTTGGTGATTTTGAGTGGAGTTTTGATATGATTTTTGTTTGTTGAACAGGTTGTTGGCGGTGTGAGGGCTTCGTTGTCGACTGATTTAGGGTTCTATAATACTTGGTATGGATTTTTTTCTTTTAATAATAGCATCGATTGTTAAGGGTTTAATGCAGTCCTTCAAGTTCAAGATAATCCAGTCCTAGTTATGCAGTCCAAATCTGTAAAGATTGGTTTTTAAAAACCAATTTCCCAATAGGGTTCCAACACTAAGTGTTGCTTTCAAGGGAAATACACTTCCCTGTGAAAACAGAACAAAAAAAGATTAATAGGATTACAAGACAACTTAAGAAGATGAGAATAAAAGGAGAAGGATCATAAACTTGAAAGGGATGGACTGAGTTTGAAATGAAATCATTTACATTGAAATAAATACTCTTATAAAAAAATAGAAATAAATACATTAAGTTTTGGAAATAAGACTATCTGAATATGCCTTGCGAGTGAAGATATTTAGATTCCTCGAAATATGAAGACGTTTCACAAAATTGCCTTACAGAGCTTGTAACTTCCTAAGTAACACAGATAAGAGGAACATAACAAAATTCGAAAGTAGATCATGCTGGCAAAAGAATGATAACAAGGTAAATCTAGCCTCTCCACAGTTGTCCATCAAAATCAACAATAAGACGTTTTTTGTGCAGAAAAAATCACATTACGGAAAAGAAAACTGAATTCTCTAGTTAAAGAAAGGCAGCGTTACTTTATCGAGGGCAATGCCCTTTGCCTTTTGCACAGTCAAGTTCGTCTCAAAGCTGCTATTTTATAAGTTTTTTCATTTTCTCCTCTAATATGGGGATCATGTTGAGACAATACAAGAAGACAAACATAGACCAAAAATCTTGTTGGAACATATGTAATCCTGCCAATGTAAAGCAAGTTAAGAATGTGCACAACATAGACCAAAAATCAAATCAAGCGCAGCAGTTTATATAACCATCATTTATGATGTGATCAAATTGATGTTAATCAGAAAAGCTGATATATGATGCCCGCAAATTATTTTAATCTCGTAATCAAAGTGGAACAATATACCAAACCATTGCAATTAGGCTTTACAATTTGTTTTAGATTGATAAACATTAGATTCTATTATAAGCTCAAGTGTCAGAGATGTCGTATTCTTTTCCAACTTCAACTTCTCTACACAATTAGGAATCAAGGAAATTTCTTGGCCAAATAAAATATTATGGTAATGGGTATATGCTTGTCATTTAGTGTTCCTAATACTTACAAGAAGTGCTAGTTGGTGGAGCCGTGGAGGGAAGTGCATTTTAAGAAGCACTATATTCAATAGAAAAATGGAATCAATCCACGTTATCCATTAAGATCGTGTTCATTGATAAAATGTTGTACTAAACCTTGAGTTATCTTGGACTAGGATTCCCAAAATCCTAAAAGATGTGGTCAAATTAATATCTAGCATACAAGTAAAAAGAAATGGTACTTTAAAATAAAACCCAAAAAAAACTTGAAATATGGTACCTAATCTCTCTCCCTCTATGATGTAAGATTCTCGTCTAAATTAAATTGTGAAGATCCTAAAAATGATTCTAAGTCACGTTAATGCTCATCAACAAAATAACAATCAAAGCCAGCCATGATATTAGGAGTGAATTTCTTTTTATCCTTCCTCTCTTTCTTTCTTATTGAACTTTTTTTTTTCACTTCAAGGGATGATGTCTATGGGCACATAATGGTAACTCAGTATATATATTTTATAGATTGCAGATAAATAAACAACAAATCTCTAATGCATGTAACAATAGGGAGATATTGACATTTTTTTATGCTCTCCAATAACAATGTCATTTTTAAGCTTTACAATAGGGAGATATTGACATTTTTTTATGCTCTCCAATAACAATGTCATTTTTAAGCTTTATTACTTTTCCTCCAGAAGATGAAACAAGTCAATGCTTGTTAATACGGCTAATTAACGAGAAAAGCTTTATTCATTTGAAATTTTAAAATGCCTTTATTTCTTCAAAGTAGCCGACAAAGCATATATCACAATTCATTTCAAGAAAACAGTTGACATGTACAACTTATCACATCAACTAAAAGCAAAAAGAACACAAGGTATGTGTAGCCCTGCATATTATTCTACGGAGCATAATGTTAAAACAAATTTCAATTCAATAACTCACCTAAACCGGTGACCCACATTTCCTCGAAAAGGAAGAAAAAAAAGATCCATATCATAGAAAAGTTAGTTTAGAACCTTCCAAGAACCAATTTGTCCTTTCAAGTTGATTAAGGTTGAGAGTAAGGCGGATAGAATACTAGATCATGTTGTTGAGATGCAAGATACAAGATCATTATTAGATTAGGAGCCTCATAATAAATACACAATGTTATGAAAAAACAAATATTTTTCAGATTTAAGCTCTACATTTTTTCAGATTTAAGCTCATAATAAATCACATTCCCTAAGTGAAGTTAAGGCTCAAAAGTTACAGTCCCACAAAGTATCTATGACTGCCCGACATCAGAAAAAGAGAGTGGTTACTATAAAGAACTAAAGTCGGACACTTTATATTTTTGTATTCCTTGCTCATTATAAAATGATGTCATATTCTGCAAGACAAGTGTATCGGGACCCATTTTTGCCCCTTTCATAGAGAACCTTTTAGTTTTGAGGATGACTGTTTCACTTGTTCTTTATGCACTATTATATTAAAAATTAATAAATGTACGCGTTGTTTAACTTATTGATTCACAAGCATATATAGAACTTATTAGACTCATTTGTGGTTAATACACTAATTTAATAAATGTATGCATGGTTTAACTTATTGCTAGTAAATGAAAAACTTACAGTCTATTGTGATGGAAAAAATAAAAGTTGCATGCCTTTTTAATCTTATTAATTATATTTGCATTGATATGTACAATGACATGTTCAAATTGTTTGTTTGTTTGTTTGTGCATTTCAATTGAAACCACATTAAGTATTGAGCATGAAAGAAATCTTAATCGAGTAATTTAAATTGGAAGAGAGTTAGGAAGTTTGATCCCCTGAATATCTGGGGAGATGGAGAACAGGGGCCCGACAGCGCCCGAGCCTGGATTAGTTCGCGCAATTGGCACTAGATACCACACGAGAAACTCCAAAAAAAATTACACAATTAGACTAGAATGTAGATAGTGCTTCGAATATGAAAAATGGGGCTCACACAGGGAACAATGGAACGAGTAGTTGTTTCTGGTCCAAAAAAAAAAGAACATACAAAATCAAGTCATTTGCATTCCGAATGAGCAAGTCTGTTAGGTAGTCTACATATTAAAAGAATGTGCACTCAACACCAAGGATATCAAATAAATAAAACTGCCTGAGACAAGATACCTTCAAATTGCTCAACATCTTCACTGTTGCAGGACCAAAGTAAAGCTGAAAAAGGAAAAGAAAAAAAAGAAACTCAAATGTTAAATAGTATAAACACATTATCCAAGATACAAGGTTCATGGAGTTCAGTAAAGACAAAAGGTGAATAAATGTCGTGAAAAGGGTTGAGAAGCAAGCCCGAAAGGCGAGCATCATGGGATAGTCTTCTTCAACAGTAAAAAATAATTAAAACACTCAGGTGGTTTCGTCCTGAGCCTAAATTAGTTTCCATATAAAGAGGCATCAGTCTGCAATTTTAAATGCAACAACAAAAAATACAAACCGAAAGAGGTCAAGAAAATCTAGTTAGATCTCAAAGCATCACCCAAAGTCATAACAAAAATCCTTGAAAATTGACGAGTTTAAAATTTAATTCCTCATCTTTTTAGTCAAAACATGGAGTCTTTGTAATGCATATCTCAGATTCTCAAATGAAAAAGAACAGTATGAAAGTGGAAGGAAAGGCAACCTCTCATCTTTTCATTTTCGTGACAATCATTTTTAGTCACATTGCTCCATCGAAGCCCTACATTTTCTTTGTTCTTTTCCATCTCTTCTCATCCCATAAGTTATTTTGAGTTCTAATTTCACTTGAAAATGATAGAAGCAGGCTAAACTGAACCAGAATTCATGTTTTCCTGGGAAACGATGTCAATATATTCAGGACTCATAACCAATTCGGGCTAGGATTATGATGTTGGGAACAACATAAATAGCACCCACTTTTGGTTGATGATGACGAGTTTATGTCGCAACTAATGCCGCCTCCGCGACCACCGCCATCTCATGAATGATTTGTTGTTGTACTTTTTTTGTGGAACGTGGTTCATTTTGTAGGAACTTAGAATGGTTCCCTTTTTTTGGTTCAGTTTTTTGGTTTTGCCATTGTCATGGTTGTTTCTACTAATGTTGTCAATGGCAGCTCTCTTATGACCTTTATGAAGGGAGAGTAGCACAGGGTCCACTCAAAGGAGCACGAGTTATGTTTAAGGTAAATTCTATTGTGCTTCATTTTTACTTTTCTTAAGAGAATCCAATTGTAAGAGTTTATATTCATGATAGGCATCGGTTGCGGGATTTTTCTTTTATTAATACGTTGTATATTTTTTCATGTTGTTTGTTAGGGATTCTCTCCATCGCTCTCCTGCTCGGCCTCCCCCCACGATTTGGCTTTGCTCCCTCTAGTTGGATCTCCCTTTTGAAAAGGTGCAAATCTCATACTTCTCTTCTTTTACTTTTTTGTTTGATTTCTTGTGGTTAGTTTGGTGTATGATCTGATTTTTTTGAAATATGATAGTGTGTGTGGGTATGTTAGGTTTTGTATTGGTTCGTAGTGGTAGTGCATTGCCTTGTGATATCTATTTTAGCAATGTCAGGCCTAGGTGTTTCAGCTTGTGCCATTGTATTGTCTTGTACGTTTGTTTTGTCTGCAAGTCTTGACCACTCTTATATGACTTCATCATTATGATACTTTTCGTTTGGGAAGATAAAAGAGTAATACAACTAAAAAATGACTAACTTGAATTTTCTTTAGCTTGCCCTTCCAATCTTTTTCAAGGAACGATTGGCACTCAATCTCGCTGTTAATTTCCTTAATCTTTTGGATTAGTATTTAAAGTCTACTATATTTTTGGTATGAAGCCTTGACAATTCAAACCTGCCTGATAATAGCCAAACCTATATATTTTAATAAACCCAATGACTTCACAATACATGAAAGAAGTTTATTCTTCATACCAAACATGTACATTCATAAATTCAAGAAGTTTGTCTAACTTAATTTTTGGTCCTACATTTGCATCTTTTTCATTCTTTGCTCTCATAAACTAAAAGTGAATGATTGTGAGAGAGCATTTAACATCAGCTATAAGGTTATCACTCTTTCCCACTTTGTTGGTACATATCATGTGAAAACTCATGAAGTACATACCTATATCAATATGTTGTCCTTAAAAAAATAGATACACTATTGTCCTTGTAAATGCATTTGCTCACACACATGTAAGTGTATATAAATTAATTAGTTTTTTTGAATTTGTCTTTTCTTGGTGTGTAATTTCGTTGTTTTGATTTGGGTTTGTGAGGAATTAATTTATTTGGGTAGCTATTTGGCTAAATTGCTAGTACACAATTGCTAGTACACGTGTTAATGAGTTGTTTAAGTTAGTTTGATCTATGTGGGTTTAAGGTTTGTTTGGTTTTTTGTTGAATATTTATGGGCAAATCAACCTATGGTGCATAGTTCTTGAAATTTGTATTGATCTTAAAAATTGATAGACACTTGGTTTTAGATTTGGGTTTGTTGTCTCCATTTTCAATCATAAACTTGTGTTTTGGTAGCAAAAAGTGAAATGTAGTGTGTGTTACTAGTTCATCATGTTTCTTGGATGAGAGAGGTCTTTAATTTAATATATTACATTAGATCTTTGTTTATATTTTCACGTGATTTGTTAATGAGTGTGAATGAGAGAATTATTGTAAGGTCCAACCTTGTTTACCCAGAGAGTAACTGAATCATCTTGTTGATACTGCAATAACAAGCCATAAACCACTTTAAGATCAATGGCATGTGAAACAAAGCAATGGAGAAGACTAGCAAAAGCGGTCCTATGGAACATGCAGTAATCAAGATATTGCATCTTGAAAGTCAAGGTGTTCTTCAACACATTGTAATCTTTTAAAAAGCATAATTCTCTTTTTTTTGTTCTAAGTTCCAACTTAAAAGTATATTATTGAGCTTAGTTGAAGTGTTCAATCCTTGTAGCCAATCTCAACTTATTTTGACGGAAGCTTTATTGTTGTTGTTGGTAGATATGATTAGTCGACAATTGATGCTTTCAAGGTTTAATTTTCGATGATTTGTGATGTTTGTATGTCAAACTAAGTCCATGAGAATTAGCCTGAGGTTTGGTGGAAGTTTCGTAGGTCAATTATAATCGAATTGATCGCATAAAAAAAAACTAGTTTTGCAAAAACTAGTAGTGCAGTCTAATTTTTTGACCAACTTGGGTAACGATTTCGGACAATCAAACGAGTGTTTTTCGACGAAGACTTTGATGGGTTCAATTTTGGTATGTCAATCTAGCTCCATTATAGTCAAATTTTGTCTCGGATGAGTTTTGGTGGGATTTTCAGCGCCAAGAACATGGGATAAAAACTTGTTTTAGACTTGCTGAAATTTGACAAAGTATAAAAATTGTTTCTAATAGGCAAGTTGGGGTGTCAATTTGAGACATCAAATGAGGTTCAAAATACTTGTGAATAGGTTCATTTGAATCTTTGTATAACCTACTTTGATGATCAATAAAGATTGTGGCCATTGGAATTTGTTTGGTCAATGAAAAATAAGGTATTACATAGCCTGTTGATATAGTCTAAATTTGAACTGTCCTATTATAACAGTTGCAACATAGCAACTTGAGATGATAATTTGAATAGGCATTTGTTATCCAAATTAGTTAAGGTTGAACCTGTTGGAATCCTTGTATATCCATGAATTAGGTTGTTGTCTATTTAGTTGAGTTTATGTATACTTTGGCATTTTTTGTTTCATTTTTTCTAAATTTCATTCATTAGCATTATATCATCAATTAATTGAACAATTTAAATGCAATGTGGGTTTTTTTTATCCAAGCGATAATTGAAGAAAGGCATTAGAATTTAGATAGTTTGAGATTAGTTGGAGTGGAAGTGTATGTGGTGAATGTTGTTTTTAATGGAAGTGTTAATGCAAGGAGAGAGATCACATAGGGGCAAAGACTGAGATTTGAGAGGCATCATTGAGTAGGCATTGTATGTATTTTATTTTCATTCACCTATTTAATTATCGGTAGGCATAGAAAAAATGAATTAAACATAATATGGGTCTTAAGACTAAAGAAAATTGAGTTAAGTTTGGCAGTGCTTCTAGAATAGCATATAATCAAAGACATTTCTTTAGAGTTGAATAACTAAATATAAGAAGACCTCTATTAAATTGCCTATCTTTTGTTGTTCTTCTAAATTCTAAAATAACCTTCTTTGCTTTTGCAGGCTACAATACTTAACATTGGTTATAAGCAACGATGTGTTGTTGGATGCAACGTGTGTGTGTTGTTGGATGATGTAAGTCCTTACTTTCTAATATGTTGTAGCTGCAATTTAAAAAAAAAAAAAAAAAAAAAACTGTCACAGTTACACTTCTTTGTGTTGATTCCAGACATTACATGCCTTAAGCTGAAAGTGAACTTGATTTTTGCCTTTGATACCATGCTTGTTACACCCTTATATTTGTGGAGTAGAAATCCAACTATGTATGTCATGGTAATAGAAAAAGAATCGATACAATAGTTTGGTGCCTATTGCTTCAAATTATACATTGGTTCAGATTATGAACATTTTGATCGATCAATCTATGTTGGTTGTTGCAGGTAAAGAGGGCGAGGACAGAGCGGGAGGCTCTAAGAGCATTGTCTCTCTACCAACGAACAATTTCATGATGGCGATGATCTATTTTGGCATCCCGTGAAGGAATTATATATGGTTTAATTCATGCTTTCTCTTCCATCAGTTGCGAACTACTTGATGTAATATTTGTCTTATAATATAGTGTCAAAATTGTTCATTGAACTTCAAATTGTACGTTTTCCTTGCCAATTACCTTTTTGTTGGGCATATATATATATATATATATATATATATATATATATATATATATATATCTCTCTTTGTGGTTGACCCTCATTTATATTGAACTTTGTTCACATAAGAAATATGTTCAAAAATTATAACACATTATGAATTGGTTTTAGGATGTGTGCTCTACAGTTTGTAGATATCTCCATAGTTTGGATAAAATTAGTTTTGTTACTGTTTAATGTGTATTTTCACTATTTTACAGTTTTAAAGTTTTACAGTTTTACAGTTTTACTATTTTAAGATTTTATTTTTAAAAGTTTATTTTTTAAATATTAGCGACAGCAAGTGTTGTCGCTAAATTCTCTAATCTTGTCAGATTCCACTCAGCGACAGATTGTTATTCTGTCTTTATTTAGTGACAGAATTGTAAGAGATAGCTTGTCGCTCCACTCAGCGACAGATTGGTATTCTGTCTTTATTTAGTGACAGAATTGTAAGAGATAGCTTGTCGCTAATCAGCGACAGACTCTCTATTTGTCGCTATTTTCGATCAGCGACAAAGAGTTCAGCGACAAACTGTTACACACGGGGTATCATTGCAATACCACATTGTGACAAATTCGTACCAATTCAGTGACAGATTGGGTTGTTGCTGAATTGGTTTTTTTTTGTAGTGAATTAAGTTTTTTGAAAAGGAGAACAATTTTTTTTTTCTTTGGAAAATGATTGGTTGACCCGTTTTGGACACACAGATAAGATTGCAAAGTGGGGCGATGAATTGCTATTCCCCATGGAGCCCCGCCCCACTGGGGCGAAAATTCTTCAAATTTTACTCTCCGCTGGGTGGGACGCAAGGCAAGTGGGATGGGGATTAATTGTTCTCACCCCATGGGAATTCTCCATCTCCCACCCTGCTCCTCGTATAAAATCTTTCATTTTTTATTGTTTTTACTAAAAGGCTTTAAAAAAAACAAAACAAACAAGCAAACAAACAAACAAGCATATGTAATGTATGGAATGGAACTCAAGATCTCCAACCACAAAACTTGTTTTTACCATTAAATTAATCCTACAACATATATTGTATCATAAAGATATGTAAAATTATATTTAAAACATCATTGTATATTTAATTAAGTATGATATATAATGCGTAACTCAATCAACATAAGAGCATCTCCAATGCAAAATGTAGATTTTGGGTGTGGATTCATGCCACGTCATTACCATGGATGAAATGTCCATCCTATATGGCTAATAGACATTGAAGTCTAAAATTATTCTCCAATGCATAATGTGGATTGCCTCCTTCTATTGATAAATTGAAAATTTAAAAAAAAAAAATTTAAAGAACATTATATTTTTATTCACAAGATCGATTGTATTGTATATAAAAAGAGTGCATTGAACACAATGTCACATTAACTAAATGAATGTAGTTTATCTCAGCAGTGGATCTAGGAGTGGGGGTAGAGGGGCGGTCGCCCCCCTTACCCCCGGGATCCCCTATAGTATTTCTATGTTTTCACCGACCCTCGCCCTTTTTTGCCCTTTTTCGCCTCTCCTATAGTCGACACATGCCCCTTAGAGTTAAGATTCGCCCCTAATAAGGTTTTCTGATCCACCGCTGGCTTACCTATGTGTAGAAAACTAATTAATTAAATACACAGTATATATGTCACACTACAAGAAAATGCACTTTTTGTGGCAGCAATAAAACTGCCACAAAAAGCTATTTTCTGCCACAAATGACCTTTTGTGGCAGCTATGTGACGGGATGGATGGTGCCACTAATACCGTCACAAAAACTTTTGTGACGCCAGGTGCTGCCACTAAAAGTATTTGTGATGGAATTTGTGGCAACTTCTATATTGCCACTAAAAACTTTCAGGGGCAGCATTTTTCCTGCCACAAAAAATAATATTTTTTTTGGCAGGCAAAAAGCTGCCACAATAAAGATTTATTTGTGGCAGCTTACAGCTGCCACGTAAAAGATATATTTGGGGCAGCTCTCAGCTGCCATAAAAAATAAAATATACTTGTGGCATTTGTTACCTGCCACAAATGACAGTACTCATCGCAAAGTTAATACATAGTTTGTAATATTCAATAACCTGTAAATAAGATAATGCTGAAATAGAAAAATATTTAATTTTTTGCTAAATTTACAAAAAATGAGAATTCAATACCAATATATTTATTAAAACTTATCATAAAGTCTCAATTACAAAGCATTTATTACAAATTACAAAAAAAATCGCAACTTATAATTCAACTTGCATCTTCCTAGCAACGAGAACTCCAATTCTTCTTCCTAACTATCACATGAGCAACGCAAGGGAATCTCGCCAGTTAGCTGAAAAATAAAAGTGAGATCACTTGTCAAGAGCAATAATTCTAAACAAAATCCGACAATTTATAGTTGGTTATTGAGCAAACACAAGCCAAAAAATACAAGGATTAAGTAAAATATCTCAAGGAGGGTGTCACTAAACGAACCTAGGTTATCAATTCGGCATAACTTCTTCTATTAAAAATTTCAAGATATGGAATAGGATTGATGAATGGAAGCGCACCTTTATCATCGAATCTCCATTCCATTTCCAGAAATATAGTTCCACTTCTCAATCATTTCATCCTTCTTCCAGTCAAATTTAAACAATCGTTTTTCCATCCATCTACATTTGAAAAACAAAAAAATTATAAATAGACAAGCTTCAAGGAAACTACAGAATATGCGAGTAACTATCATAAAATGTTTCTCAGTCATCCATACAATAAAATAGTAACAAATTAAACTTCGCAGGAACATGCATAACTTGACAAGAAGATATTTTAAAGTTACAGTTGCAATTCATTGAATAAAATGGGCTATTTGACTCTTCAATCAATACATCTAGACTGGGTTGTCTAAGTAAATTGACTAAACATCCATAACTTAGGTCTGAACAAGTAATCATCGTCATATGAAGAGAATTTTAGAGTTTTGATCTGTCATTTGCCATTGGAAGAAATGGATATTATTACAGGAAAAGAGTACAAATATATAGCATATCGGTCTTGGCCTAACCTTAGAATCTGATTTTGTTAATGCTGCACTGGCCTTTAGATCAGCATCCTATTCATCACAGAGATAAGGCTTCATAGAATTACTAGAATGTGAGTTTACGCAAGGAAAGACATGTTCAGCTTCTGCTAGTTCATCTTCTCTATTAGATGAATTAAAACCAATAGTCAGTGCATCCTTCCATATATAAGATATTTCCAGCTAATACGATATAATATTTATCATCTAATATATCCATTATACTGAATGTTGGAAGAGCAAATAAGGCAGATAAACTTCATCGTAAGACTGATAAACATCAATCCTTTTTTTTCTTTATTAGAAGATTAATCAAACAAGAGCACATGATCAAATACGATAGCTTGCATAGTGGTACACTAGTACATGGTTATGAGTCTGAACCAAAAACTAAACAAATAAAAAAAAATCAACCAGTATTGGTTGATTTTTTTTTAGGAAAACCAAAACAAGTAAATTAAATTTTAGAATCAACAACTCCATAGACAATGTATGAAACAAAGACTGATGAGTATACATAGATAGCCACATGAATGATTGAATCATAAAATACAGACTTGATCAAAAAGTGAAGATAAGTGTTTCATTCTCAAACAAATTAACATATTTAGTATAATCAGAAGGTTCAATAGACTAGAATAGCTACTTATGTAGCAGTTGAACACATGACAAAAATCTATAATTAGAACTGCATTAAGTAGAGCATTCCAACTCACATAGTTATTTAGACTACAATGCTCTCAATAACATAAGTTTAGGAAATCATATAACGAGTCTAAGCAACACATCTCAAAATAACATAGATTCAGGGAGTTAGAAGTTAGAACTATATGAAATAGAGCAAACCAATGATACTATCAACATAAAAATGATATTAATCAATAAAAGTGAAATCCATCAGACATGAGAGAAAATTACGTCAAGTAGTTAAAGTATTTCTGTGGCAAACCTGAATTTGTGGTTCATAATAACACGCGTAGACATAGAGAGTATCAAATTTTAAGAGCAAGAAAACAAAAAGAGACAACTCCATTAGAAAGATCACATGACTACAAACAAAATATATGAGAAAATCATGGCTACCTTGTTCATCGTGTTGTCCTTGGTCTTGTCCTTGCACTCCACAACCTACAAAATTAGTTAAATTCCCTCAACAATAGCTTAATCTCCAAACTCTAAGGCACTATTGTAGGCGAATAGATGAAACTGTACTTTATGTAAAAGATACTTAAGCAATCTTGTGAGCTCACTCTCCAAACTGATCAGTTTTCTTCCTCTTTATCCCTGACCACATGCTCACAATATTCTTACTATCCCAAAAAAATAGCATATCTAGTAAAAAAATTATTTTGGTAAACATGACGTCAATCCCTTTTGACAAGCAACAATGAGATCAATATCCTTCGGAAACTTCTCTTCAGCCTGAGGTATGAGTCGGCTGTTGCATAACTAGAAAACATGCAAATCAGAAAAAAGCAAAGAAAAAAAAAGAAACAGAAGAAAATGCATGAGAAATGAGATCTAAATCAGAATAAAATAGCTAGAACAAAGAATCCAAGTAAATCTGAGGTTCTTCAAATTTGGTGAACTGTTTCATATTTCTATCAGCTTAGACTTAGACTAAGCAGTGTTGCCATTCTAGGTGGTTCAGAAAGGTCATAAGATTTTCATCAGCAGTTCCCAAGGGAAATGTCAATGAACTCAAGTAGACAACCTCATTCTAGCAAGCTATAGTAGCTCACTCTAGTACCATAAATAAGAACAAGTCTTTAGAACAATGGAACTAGACCATGTGCAATTTAATGGAATGATGAAAATAAAATGAGCACATTTCTTTCCTCCAAAGCTTAATCAAGTTCGTTTCTTTTCCCATCTGGCTCATGACTTTAGATTTTTTAGCTTATTGAACTCAACTCACAGTCTATCAATTCTTTCCAAACTAAATATATTCAACCTAAATATTTCTACTGATGACATCAACCTATCATTGACATTTGCATTAATGACCAGTAGAACTTAAAAAATTTAGATATTATATTAATGCAATTGAGACATGAGAATTGAAGAGACACAAACCTTGACCGCCAAAGTCCTCGCATCCTGCACGCTCTGTGCTTCAGACATTTACTACAAAAAATCCAGATAACTGAAAATTGAACTCAGATCCTTGTTACGAGAAAAAACAACATGAAACGAAGGCAAGTGCCACATAAATTTTAAACATGATGCATGGATGATGAGGCAACAATCTGAAAACAAGTCCTTCCTAGAAATTTACCGACATACAGAAATTAGTGCATAGTTTATAAAGTTTTAGGTGAATAAACAATTGAGAATCCAAAGAAATTACAAGATTAAACTTCAACTTTGCTTGAACTGCAGCACAGAAATCCTCCAATAAATCACCAGACAATGCAGATACACAACTACTTCATCCTTTTCTTCAGTTTAGACGAAAGCTTCGCATTTACCAAGACTAAACTTTTCATTCTTACCAATGCTTCTGAGATATTTATTCATACATGTCGTTGACACACACATCAAATTCTGCAAATATTAACAAAAGTTCACCAAGATATCACCTATGCATTTGTGCAATAGTCATTTCTAATGGGCATTACATCAAACAACTGGTGTTCAACACAATAAAACCATTAAAGTTGCAATCTTTGCTTCAAACATCAAACTGAATTCATCACTCAATCAGATTTCAATCTCAAACAAGCCTAAAAAGAAGAAAAAAACTGATTCAATATCATCAATGAAAGAACATTTTAGCGACCTGATGAGAAATCCACAATTGTTGAAGACGAAAAAGAAATCTTCAATGAAGAGAGACAGAACGATTTCTTAAGAGTAGCGAGAGAGAACAATTTCTGATAAACAATGAGAGAGAGAGAGAGCAATTACTGAAGAAGACGAAGACGAAATCTTCGATGAAGAGTTTGATGAGAAACCAAAAAAGCTTCAGCTAATGAGAATCTCACCTGTGTTTCTCCTTCGAAGCATTGTCCGTCACTGAGTTCAATAGACTTGCAGATGAGGCGCCTCTACCTATCGATTCTCCCTTTCGCCGCTAGATCGGAAGCCCTGGCAAACTAAAAACAACACCAAATCTCGAGACACTCGCCTCCGGAGCACCAACGGAATAGAGATCCGAACACCACCGCGGTGATTGAGGTCACGACAAGCGCAGCGGCCACCGACGGAGACACCGCGACAGCGACGGAGATCGGGGAAGGCACCGGAGCGTTGGCGGCATGGGACGAGCGCCATTGCAGTGACGAAGAGATAAGCTCCGCTAAGTCTCATCGAACCCTCCATTTTCTCTCCAAACCCTAGCTTCGCCGATCATCTTCACCTCGTCTTCACCCGTCTTGGATCATCTTAACCTAACTATTTTTATGTTTAGAGTAAAAAGACTAATATACCCTCTCGCTCACAAGTCGCGCGCGCCATTTCCTTCAACGTAAGCGCGGTCTTGGTTGGTTCCTTTTTTGATACTTTTTTTTATGGCAGGTCTTAAGCTACCATAAATAATTTATAACAAATCATTAGAAAAATATTTGACTTCTTACTTATTTAATAGTGGCAGGACAATCCCTGTCACAATAAATGTTTTTGTGGCAGTTTTTTGACTGCCATAAAATAGCTTGTCACAACAAGCAACTTTTCTTGTAGTGTCACTGAGTTCTTTTTTGACTTGATATATGTGACTGGTTAATAATAAAAAAATATAATTTTATTTTATTTTATTTTATAACGATAGACTGTATAAAAAAATAAAGAGATATATATTAATGCATTACTAGATTTACAATTTTGTTTCATATTGTATACGTACGGTTTTCACCAAAAAAGTGTATCGGCTTTTTCTTTTTCGATTTCCATTTTTTCTTTCAAATACGGTAATCTAGCATACCCACACTGTCTAGAGGCTACAATAGACAGTGTTGATTTTTTTTTATGCCACACCAGCAAGACGTTACAAATCCGCAGTTGCATTATATGACTTTTTATTTGAATGTCTATTCTCTCCCATGGGGCATACATTCTCTCCCAATCCATACTCATTAGAGATGTTCTAACAATATCAAAAATAAAATAAAATTAATCCTTCAAATTGAAAAAAATAGTTTTCCAAAAAAAATTAAGAAAGTAGTTTAAGTGGCAAAAAGACCGAAGAGTGAAGATTAAAATGGACATTTTTACAAAATTGATGGACTCCCTGCATAGAATTTGCAGGAATAAATCGCCATGCACCTTGCGCCCCGCAGTGACGAAGATGGTATCTTTAATCCTGCCCCGCCCTACCCCACTTGCAACTCTATACACAGTTGGTGTCCATTAAGATTTTGTTGTGTATTTAAGGACACCAATAATCGATGTGTATTTAAGGACACCAATAATCGGATGTGCTTTTTTTTGCATTTTTTATTTTTTTTGGTAGGACCGGATGTGCATTTCAGATCACCCACACTATCCTTTATTTTTAGGTCCTTTATTTGGTGCGGACAATCAATTATTAAGTCATCATTTTGAAAAAGTTGATTATGTTGTGATAAAGGGTGGGAAAAACTCGCGTTCCGGTTTAAGATAACCTCTATTATAAAAAAGTATATGCATTGTTCACACCTAACTTGGGTTTAAATTTAGACAAGGCTAGCTTGTCCAAACTCGTGGGTCAAATACTTGGATTATTCAATTGTTCGGATTTGTCACAATCTTGAAAGCTTGTCTTTTATACTAAAGCTCCTTCAAATATTAAAGTATACGCATAGTATGATCTCATTTGATATAATTTGAAAAGGCAATTAAAAATTCCAAAAATTATCAAAAATTATAAATCATTGCAATGTTAGTGCAAGTAACTCATTTAACTATACATTCAACATAAATAAACAAATATTAATGTATAGAAAAAATTAAATTTTTATTCATTCTAAAACTAAAGATATGGACTGTTTTTTTAAAGGATAAGTAAAATTCAGACCAAATTTGGGTTAGATATGGGTTTACAAGGTCTTACTGTTTTTAAATCTATACAAGCTAGAGGTCTTTGTCCATAACCAACTCGATTTTATTATAACATTATTTGAATCTTTTTATTTCGGGTCAGACAAAATCAATCTGGTGGGTATGGACAAGAAATTGTTAGCCCTAGCATGAGGTCTTCCAATGTGATTTTCTCAATTTTCGGATGTGGAGATTTAATCATGTATGAAAATATTGTATGAAAAAAAAAATCATGTATGAAAATATTGATGCAGTACTTAAATGATCATAAACAGCAGTAAATTAAGAAGGTATATACTTTGGAAAAATGATAAAATGACTCACTTTTAAAACACATTTTAGGTGCACACTCTTTTCTTTTAACTATTTATGATTTTTTTTTGTATCTCCAAACATGGTCTCCACATCTGACAAAATATCATAAACCGCTAAAAAAATGATATAAAGTGTACAACTAAAGTATACGTTGAGAGTGTATTAGATTATCATTTTCTTATACTTGGTACTGGGACATATTTCTGTTCCACAAAAGTCCTTACACTACATGACAAAACCTTTCAAAATCAAAATCAGAGAAGAAAGGATTAAACATGTGTGACTCTAAAATTGAGGCAAAAGTTTACGTGAAAGCCAATTTATTATATTCAATGTACATAAATATGTTGTACAATGTACAACGTCATCATGCATGTTTATGATATTTATAGAATTCTTCAGATATTTGCTTGGTCTACACAAGGCCAACATGATCCAAGTTTTAAATAGCAACACCAGATAATACTTTTAATTTATGAAGAAAGAAAAACATTATTGGAGAACTTTCAAGAATGACGTACAGAATAACAAACGTAAGAAAAGCCATTTAGGAAGAAAACAAGAGGAAATCTCTAGAGGGGTCCCCTACAACTTTGAATTGTTTCCAAGCAAGCAACAAAAGGGCGGTTTTGATGTCAGCAGATTATAACTAGGCATGAAGAAAATGTTCAATAGTTTGTGAGGTATATCTTCAGCGTGCACAAGTGTGGACAAGATTAATACTTTATTTTCTTTCCCTTATCTTTCAAGTCACCGAAACCTTAGGAAGGAAGAATGTGTTAGTTTGCTTGTCGTCGTAGACAGCATACTTTTTGTAAAAGGGTAGCGACTAATTTTATAATAAGTTGTAGCTCTAATGATTTGGTATGTGCTCACTTTTACGTAAAACTGAACTAAATTTTAAGACTCATGGGCAAGTTGGAGGGGTTTTCTTCTACATATATACTTATTCATCGATGCCCCATAATGTGAAATCCTCAAATCCCCTGTTGAGACGTAAGTGTGGACCGAAATAATAGTTTCAAGTCAGATAAGTGAAACTTTTTTTTTGTTAAGTAGATAAGTGAAACTTCATAATGAATTATATTTATGATCTCTCCTCAAATTGTACGAGGCCTTTTGAGTTAAAATTGAGAAGTGTCGTGGGCTAAATTTGGCAACCCAACACAAAGATTGTTCTGCTTAAACAAACTAATTTTCGTCGACTTACATGACATGATCTAAATTATTACTTGCGAATAAATCAATGAATTTGATTTCTTGAGTATAGAATGATATATAAATATTGGACAACTAGCTCGTAACTAATAAAAGAAATCAAAGAGGTTTTCTTTCAAAAAAAAAAAAAGAAAACCAAAAATCAAAGAGTTTTTTATTTGCACAAGTTCAAGGCATGGCAACATCTCACATGCACATAGTTCTAGAAGTAGCTTTTTATGTATCTTAATTGTGTTGTCGGTGGTGCTTTTGGAATTAAACAAGGACTGGTAGATCAAATATTTAATGTGTCAAGGTTCTGCAATCATTAAAAAAAATTTATTTTGATAATGGCTTTACTTTGAGTGCATTTAGAAATCATATAGCACTTCACTTATACATAACTTAATCTAGCTATAGGTAGGAAACGAAAAGGAAGAACTTTCAACATTGCATCATATTAATTAGAAATGCGTGCAGAAGATTCATCAATCATCATTAATTAATTAATTTTTTTGGTTCTCATGACATTTGGTCTAATAAAATCAAGCCTTAGTAATTAAGGGCCATCACCCTTGATCATTTTTTTTTACATCACAGAATAATCAAAATTTTCTCTTCTGAATCATTTTAATTATGTTAATATAAGCCTACAATACAATACACCATATTCATTTAGATTGCTCTAACATTGTATCAAGTCATGAGTACTGTTATACTGATCCAAGTAGGAGGGGACTTAGAGATGATTGATGACTTTGATCCAATGGCCTAGGAGCAGCAAGTGTGAGCTCTAGATCTGGTAGTGCGCCCTTCGAGATGATTGGCGGTGTTGTCATAAACGAAGATCTGAACAAAGGATATTGGGAACTACTATTGCTACCTCGATCAAAGAATGTTTCGTCGTTCTCTGATGTGTTAAGCTCTATCAGATGCAAAGGGATTTCTTGAGAAATATTTTGGTGAGTGACTGTGATGCTAGCTGATAAGTCAATTTGCTTGGAACTTGTATAGCTGATGTTGTTATTCATGTTAGTGCTTCCAACCTGCAAGAGAAAGTTAAGGAAGAAAGAGAAAATAAATGTTTCACTTGTCATGAGTTGGCTAAAAATTACTTACAAAAATTAAGGTTGAGAAATGCATTGAAGAAAAGTAATGGTGAACTTTTAGATACCATGTCGAAAAGGCTCGATCGACGCTTCTTGTGGAGGCAACTCTGTCTGAGGAAGTATTTTTGGGCATGGCTGGCTACTTGTGTTGGAGTTTTAGTTGTCACAAAGTTTCTAGAGATGCCCCTCCAGTCACCCTTGCCGAGTTTTTCGAGGCCAGCAAGGAATGTCCTATGCTCCTCCTCTGTCCAGGGAACTCCTAATTGTTGTACACACAAAACTAATTAAAACAAACAACCACCAATTAAATGACCAAAAAATATAGGGAAGCCAATAAATGAGAAGAAGTTCTTCAAGAAATCAAAAAAAGAGGAGAGAGCTTGATTTGAAGATTATAATCAACTAAATAAAGAAGCATATATAGAATTATTTTGTTTTTCTTAAAAAAAAAATAATTAGCAAGATCTAAAACAATACAAGAACGTGAACAAAAATAACGAAAGCCTCAGTTTCAAGTTAATTAGTCAGGGTCAGCTACATATATCAAAAGTTTCCATTCAGCTCAATTTAATGCAAAAAAAAAAAAAAAAAAAATGTATTTCAGATTAAAATAAAAAAAAAAAAAAAAAAAAAAAAAAAAAAAAAAAAAAAAAACACAAACAAGTTAAGAACACATACCCTTTTTCGTTTCTTGAGTTGTGACCCTAAGACCATCAGAAAGGTAGCCATTATTTGAAGATACTTTATCAGAATTATTGTCACTAATTGAAGAAGTAATGGTAGTAGTGGTAGATGACGATGAGGAAGAAGAATTAGATGACAAACTATCCATACTGAAGCTCTTTTTTATGGGAAATGTTATTGAATTATTAGCAGAAGGGGTGTCAAGTTGCACACCAAAGAGCCTAAGCCTACCAACAAAAGAACTACTGCTGCTTCCATAATGAGGTGTAGTAGTGCAAGTCCTTGAATTGTGGCCCATGTTCCCACAATGTGAGCACTTCCTGCCCATCTCTTCACCCAACACAACCACCACTGCTGTGAATGAATGGGACACAGAAAATCCTAAGAAACTAGAAAAAACAGAAAGAGAAAGAAAGAAAAGGTTCAATACTAGTGAATACTGATATATGACTATGGTATATAAGAAGAATGAAAGCCATGTGAGAGGATTGGGTGGAGTGGTGGACTTTTTGTTTTGGGAAAGGATATTGTTATAGATACTTAAAGGTCACACGCCAGTTACACCCGCTTGAAAGCTGTGCGATGTTTTCGGGATGTGTGTATATATACTTTAACGTGTATCGCACGGTTTTGAATATAGGTGTGTAGCATTCGAAGTCTTTTGTTTTGTTGTTTTAGCTTCATTTCAACCTCTCTCTCAACAAAATCTTACACGCACGTGACATGATGCGTTGTGCTTGTATCAGGAGAATGTTGGAGGTAATTGATTAATAAACAATGAGGGTATATTTGGAAAAGAGTTTTAAAGGGAGATAGGTGATCTTGGACACCCGGTAATGGTGTCTATTCACTACATATCAGGATTTGTGTGCAAACACATCAATGTGCTAATGAATGGACACTATCATCGATTGTCCATCTCGGGTGCTCTCATTAGGGTCATCCAATATTATCAAATACCTATTTGAAGAATTTGGGAGGTATATATCAAGACAGATATATGTATTGATATAAAATAGGTATGTGACTTTGAAATGGTCTTATAAACGTCCGTCGTAATATGATTTTCCTGCTTAATTAATAATTGCGATGCATACTTTGTAAGTCAATTAGTTAGATGGCATGTGTGATGCAATATATTTTGTTGAGTAATTAATTAACGTTAAAGCTTACTTATTTGTAAGTCAATTAGTTTGACCACGTGCAAATTTTCAGTTAAGTTGGGTGGGAAGAAGGAAATTAAGACCAATAGTTGAAATGACTATGTGAGAAGTTGTATATAGAAAAGGAAAATGTTATAAGGACATCCCAATGTCATACCTAAAGTTATACTCTATGATGTGATGTGTAACCCCGCATATTTGGTAGTCATCTATGTACACTTTGGAATACGCACCTCGCATGTTATGCACCGAGATCTACATACTCAACATCCATTTTTATGTGGGCCCACATACTGCATCACTAGGGTGTGACTTTAGATGTGACTTTGGAGTGTCATTCTAGCATTTCCATAAAATATAGAGAAAGTTGAAGCTCACGTGGGTCTCCAACCAACACAATTTGAATAGAAAAATTGGGCTTGTACTCAACATTAATTAGTATTATTAGTTAATTAGCTACCTATAGAATCCTTGAACTTAGATTCCATTTCCTAAAATTCAAATTATATTTTAGACATCATAAATCTAATTTATAGAAAAAAATAATTGAGGACACTTTTGATGCATAAAATTGTTGTCATACACTTTAGCTCACTAAAACAATTTCAGTCTTTAATAGAGATTTCAAAACTCCTATTAAAGATGGGTATTATAAATGTCATGTAAGAAATTTGTTCAATAGGTTGTGTTTTAATTGTTAATACATGTATTACGTAGAGGTTGTTTAAAACCCCTATCAATTTGGTGTTATTATTAAATATCAAAACTCTTCTATTAATTAAAACACGACCCATCAAACATATTTCTTGCGTTGCATTTAATAACACTCATCTTTATTAAAGACCAAAATTATTCTAGAGGCTTGTATATCGGACGTGCATCAAAGTTGCCCACACATCTCAATGCATATCCCACAAGCTCGATCGTTTGGCATATGTTGGTACAATGGTATATACCAAAGGTATGTTTTTTTTTGAAGAAAAATAAAAATTTCATTAATCATTAATGTCTCAATACAGGACCAGACATATAATCAAAAAGTACATTAATTCACTAATCTTATTTGTTCAAAAGAATTGTCATTATATGTTAATATTGATAAAGGGCGTTATGTACTATAACATAAGGGTGAAGGGAATGATAATTGTATAAGAGTATATAATATATATGAGATCATACCTTAAGATGGCGTCAAAATATTTTAAATCTTCCATCTTACTCAAATACCTTGTACCAATCCAACGAGTTTCCCACTTGGTTGGTAGATGAAATGCCATCATCCCCTTGCATTAAAATGTCAAAGTCTTCTCTCCATGTGTGATCTAAAGGACTTTGGCTTCTTTTCTTTTCTTTTCTTTTGGTTTCTCATTTTCGGTGCCAATCGCACTGTCGGGGCCCATATAAGGGGCAGCCCTCCCAACTTAATTTTTTTCCATTCTTAAGATTCAAACTCAATACCTTACTTAAGGAGACCAAGTTTCATATCACTTGGGACAACTGATTTTTGGTTTAGTATATATATATAGTTATTGCCATTTCTTTCTTCATTTATGTAAGCTATGGTGACTTAAGTTATCTGTCTTATTACATTTTTTTTTCAAGTTTCTTTCTTACTACATTACATACAATAAAGGAAGATAGAGTATATTCTCCTCTCACGTTGGCTTTGTGCTGGTGACCTATATATATATATATACTCTAAGCCAAGAGGTGGATATTTATTGATTAGATAAAAGACTTGATATTTATGAGGAATACTATATATTACTACTAAGCCTTTGTTTAATTAATTAAGGTGATTCAACCTTCCCCTAATTGCACTACTTGTCTGTCATTAGTATTTTAATTAGTATTATAACTTATCTAAATGACAAGTTGTATACATATTTCAATGTAGTGCTGGTCATTATCAACATGGTTGAAAAATGTCTAAACTGGCCAATGTGTCCATGCCGATTGGCAATGTAATAAAGAATCTTTACCAGACAAGTGAGATAAAATTATATATATATATATATATATATATATATATATATATATATATATACATGGTGGTGTTTGTGTTAAGGCAGATTAATTTTAATAATCATGCATATTCTCATCTTATAGGAACCATTTTTCCTCTCTAGCTCTTCATTAAGGTTGATCATGATCTTATTATCATACAAGACAAAATTTTAGAATAACACACTTGACAACACAATGGAACGCACACAAAATATAATAAAAATAAATTTTAATTTTTAATATAATAACTAAGGGAATTCATTTTCTCAAAAAAAAAAAAAAAAAAAACTAAGCGAGTTCATATCTTATCCAATTGCATCGGGTTCAAGTATCCCAATGTCCAAGTTTAAGGAAAAAAAAAACAATTTCTAATTAGGAAAAAACAAAACTCCATTATACCCAAGCTAAATCAGAAAATAAAATAAAAATGTTAATTAATTAGTCACTTCCACTAATATATAAACTATTTTACAATAATAATAATTTTTTAGTTTTTATTTATTGCAAAATATCTATGATTGTAATGTACAAGAAATATTAATTTTTATTTCTGAAAGAGAAGTATTAATTAATTAAAACTATGATTCCTTAGACCACATTATCCCTTTCCAATAACATTTGTGCCCAAGATAAGATTACAAGCATAAATATAATGTATTCTTAATAGTGTCAGATGCTTTGATGAAAAAGCAATGGCAATACAAGCTATTTTCTTATCATCAGTTGGTGAAAGCGTAGTATAAACGAAAATGGCTATTTTTTTATCACTTTAGGTACATTGCACGCATGGACACTAGATAAACTCTATATTTTGTAATACTATAGCAACAAAACTCAATTATGCAGCGAATCAGCGATAGTTCACCATACTTTTTGAAGTCCATATGAAATAAGACGTTGCAATTTATGACCAAAAAGTGTTACAAAGTATAAAATATATGACCTTGCGCACGAATTACCCATCTTACTTTATCTTTGGGGATGATATTGTTACAATACAATATTCAAGTACATTAGTACATCTCAATGTGTATTAGGGACGTATATATCCTTCTTTTTTTCTTCTTAATGACCTTTAGAATGCTATTTTAAGGCTTGTTGGGTTGAAGTGTTAGCTTAGTCAGGCTTAGTTGTAAGACTGACGTTTGGTTAGAGTGTTAGCTAAGATATGGTCTTAACAAAGCCTTTAGACTCATCCTTATCAAATGACAGAGTCCCCTTGTCATTAGCTAAGCTCAACTTAAGTGAATTAAAATTATATTTTTACCCACATCTTCAACAACCCATCTACATCATATCTTCTCCATCCTAACAGCACGTCAACCCCCCAAATGAGTCCAACATGAAACCAACCACTCACTATCAAAAATACATTGATAACTCAACCTCGACTCCCCCACACTGACCAAAGTCACCCTCCCATTCACCCCAGTAACACACTAAACCCTTCTCCGCAATAGACGACTCCGATTGAATCGACAGGTTGACCGGGTAAGTGACCAAAAAGTGGAGTGATCCGTCGAACGTAGATGTGGTAAGGGTTTTTTTTTTTTTTTTTTTTTTTTTTGGGGGGGGGGGGGGGGGGGAGACTCTCAGAGAGGGCACGTCCATGAGGTTCAGTCTCAGAGAGGGCACACGTCCATGAGGTTCAGTGGGTCTTTAGTGTTTATGGTATTTTGCTTCGGTTTGGTATTCATGATGGCGTGTGTATATCATGCACTTGTTGGGTAGCATTTTTGTTTGTTGAATTGGTGAGTGAGACGAGTGTTGTTGTTGGTATTGGTGGAATTGGGAGGAGCTGCTGAAAATTGGGTAAAAGAAGTGGAAGGGCATAACAATCCTAAAATAAATCTTATCTAACACAATTGGTATAAAATCAAACAAAAGATTAGCTAACCTATCACTTGTATTAGGTCCTATGTAAAGATGCTCTCACTATTAGTCCCGATATCGGGTGGTTTAGACCCAAAAAAGAAAAAAAGATGCTCCCACTGAATTGGAGAAAACTCTAGATATTATATCATTGATATGACTGCCTTCGGAATGCACAGAACTAAATACTTGCACAGAGAAAAGTTGATAGACCCTACATTAAATAATTTTTTCAAGTTTGAAGTAACCACTGAAGAAAAGAAAAAACAGGCGTTTGTAAAGAAGAATGAGAATGTTCCACATGATTTTGATCATTCGCTACATTCACATCAATGATTAGTCAATCTGTAACTTAAATTCGCAACTGTTTAGTCCTTAACTAAGTTGAAGCATGAAGAGAGTTTTGGAATGCCTATTTATCGGCTCTTCGCCATCATAGCTTTTAGGTGAGCTAATGAACTCCCGAGCATAAAGTGAATTTTCTAGGTTGAGAAGAAAGAATGAGTTATGTCGTCGAATTTTATCCAGGTTATTGAGGGAACAGGTTACTTACAGTAACGAACCAGTTTATTCACGGTCATAACCATACAAACAAGATGAAGGAAACTAAAATTTCCCGAACACCTATACGACAACCATAGAAATGCAAGATAACTTACTGGGGTTAACGATTCAAGAATTATTCCAACATCTGAACTTGCAAATTCCTCGGCGATGCTGACCAAAAGAATCTCGAATAGATTGCAACATAGAGCTTACAGCATCTGACTTGCACAACTCTTCATCGTGCTCCTGCAATTAGGATTTAGAATAGCCGTTCTTAAGACAGCTTTTCCCTCTCAAGAATCAAATGTGGAACTAGAAATGCAATTACCACGTCCACTAGACGGCCTTCTATATTCCCTGATTTTGCATCTACAGGCATGAAAATCTTCTGGTAAGCCCTCCTCATTTTTCTGATCTGCAATCCTTCATCCGAACTACACAGATCAGTACTCAAAACATGCAAAACAACAACGGCACGATGAACACTGGAGCAATGAAACAAACTAACGTGATATTTGATAGCCAGGATACCAATATCTGAAAATCAATTAAAAGTAACTTGAATAACTTGGTAAGCGCTTTAACGACTTCCTTATTTAATAAGAAACAGATCATTTTAAAAATAACTCAAAGATTTCAACTTCTACATTAGAGTGATGTATATGTTACAAATTTACAACACGTCCCAATGACACACATAGAAATGAAAGTCCGCATATATACACATGAAAGAAATAGGTCATGAATAATCAAAAAGAGACTTTTAACTGATTGAAACATAAAGAGTCACCTTATTCATTATTTCCACAGGACTCCCCAACTCCAAGCACTAATGAATGTAATAACAGGAAACATAGACAAAGAAAACAAAAGATGCTTCCAGTGATATATCTTTCTTCGTTGATCATTCAAACACTCAGTTCCAACTGTTGCTTCTTGAAGAACTTTGTAAAAGCCAGTTATCCAACCCAAAGTCATTGCTATATTATCTGTCACCAGAATACAGAATAAACAAGCCTCTATGCTTACACATACAAAGCGGTGGCATGTACCAACTAATTTTATGTTTACACCTCTAACAAGTTCTTCTAGAACAGGGTGCTCGACCAGTATAGAATGTTTTCTCGTTACAAAACATTTATCTCCATAAGATTTTCATATTTCCTATATTAGTTGCACAAGATCAGTTTAAGCGTGAAAACTCCATAGTACGCACCTAACTTATAGAGCAGTGGCGAATCTAGGGGGTGGGCAGCCACCACCACCCCGGACCCTATAGTACCCATGTATTTTATGTTGTCCCCACCCCCCTCCTCCCCTACTGCTACGGTCAACACAACTTTTAGATAGACTATAGATATAGTGTGTGAAGTTGCTAATATGATGTATTTGGAGAGTCTTGAGTGTATATTTTATCATGTCAATTATGCATTGTAGAGTGCAATTTAAAAAATAAGTTTTCTTTATGTATATAGTTTTTTTTTTGAAACCTTTTTATGTATATAGTTAAGTAACAACTTGCAAAATATATATAAAAAAAATTAAAAATTAAAAATTAAAAAAAAAAAAAAAACTACAACTCTAAATGGGTCATATAAATACTTCTTAGAAAAGTCTCGAAGTTTACTTTTTCACTAGAATTTTACGGATCTTGATTCCGAGTTACGGTTAAAAAGTTATGAGTAAAAAACTCAACGAAGGGCAAAACTTACACTTACATATGAAAATACCACCAAAAATTTAAAGACGAGGGTTTTTCAAACCTTATTTTTTTCATTTTTTGGAGATTTAAACAAATTGTAGAAAAGCTTAAAGCTTAGGAGAAGGGAAAGCATTAAACATTGAGAAGTGATCCAAATGTATGATTTCTAACTCTCAATCTTCGTTGATTACTAAATTTAGGGGATGGAAATTTAGTGTTCTACTTTTACATCATAGTAAAACTTCAATATGATGAGTTAGGGTTTCTACACTTAATGAAAGGTTTATATTTCGAAATTAAGGTTTCTAAACATATGGCAAAATTGTTTATCAAGACAAGATTGCGAAATAAGATAAGCGATGAATGGTTGAACGACTTAATGGTGTGTTATATTGCGTGAGGCATATTTACATATTTAGATGAAGAAAAGATATTAATTGCAACGTTTTCAAAATATGAAAAATCATAGGATTCAACTATTTTGCCGCAGAATTTAGCGGTATTTTTAATTTACATTGTAAATTATTATGATTATTAGTTTATCATACTACTTTTTTCTTGACTAGTATAATTATTTGTTTGAAAACAAAATAGGCGAACCACCCACCCCCCCCCCCCCCCGCCCCGCCCCGCCCCGGTATAGAGTAAAAAAATTCAAATTTTTGTTTCCACAGGATCCAAAAAGCAACAAGACATTGAAATCACCCAACCAAAAATCACACTGACCTCTTCACTAGAAAATCCATTTCGCCGTAGTCCCTCTAAATTCAATCCACGCAGCTCCGCTCTGTCACCTGACACCATCATGTACCTAGGAACATCTTGGCTCACCTACAACATGAAACAGGTACAGCAAATGTGACTTGCATTTTCTTGCTTAAACAAGACTACCACACAAAAATAATGGAACAGTGCTAAAGAAAAGATAATCATACCACTGAACCGCCACCAATAAAGGAGAAGCAGCCAACATGACAAAATTGGTGAACTACAGTGGCTCCTGCTGTGTGAGCGTTATCCTATGTTAAACAACATGATTAAGTTTTCTTTCAAGGTGATAATCACAAAACATAACAAATTTTGATACAATGGCCACAGAACAGAGACTTACTTCAACAACAACATGTCCAGCGAAAAGAGTATTATTTGCAAATATACTGTTGTTGCCCACTTTGCAGTCATGAGCAATGTGACTAGTCCCCATGATTAGATTCTTATCACCTATAACCTACATATGAATACAAGACAGGATTAGAAAATACAAATAACAACATGTCCAGCAAAAAGTTAAGCTCTTCACACATACTGTTCGATCACTTGATTTTGAAGAGCGATGAATTGAACAATATTCTCTAATGTCATTGTTGTCACCAATATCGAGAAAACACTCTTCTCCTGCCTAAGCCAATAAAACGTATTAGTAAGACCTATCCCATTCCCCAAGTTCCCAATATTCCACACGAAAACAGAAAAAAAAAAAAAAAAAAAAAAAAAAAAAAAAAAGATATGTATATCCATATACAACTGCCCACAAGAACCCCGCCTCAATTCAGGCAAGGGATGGGGAGTGGTTATAATACATAATAAACTATAGAGCAAAAGTAACATAATTGAAGAATGCTAAAGCTAATTCTGACTTGGTTTCAAAGGCATGCAAATACTGGAACAATAAACACACAATGACCTTGTATTTGAGATCTTGACACCTGACTCCAACCACCGCATGATGGCCAATAAGATTTTTGCATCCAATAACTGTACGTCCAGGAAGGTCCTCACCAACAATCGCCCCACTGCATTTTCCCGAAGAAGGGAAAAAGAGAAAACAGAAAAAGAAAAAAAAAAGGTAAGACAGAAATAATGAGTTCAAGAACAAGAATGAAAAGACCCAAGAGAAAAGATTTAAGAAACAATACTGAACTAACAAGAAGTTTATTTGAGATACAACATGATAAAAAGCTGGTAGATGCATTAACTAGAAGACTGTAAGGCTGTAATGAAAATGCATGACTGAGAATTTCTCCAATATCGGTATTTTTTAGCCATATTAAGAAAATTACAAAATCGCCATTTGCAATAACTATAAAGTAAATCTCAGACTCACGTCATGATAATGCAATGTTCTCCCAACTCGGTATTACCAAAAACATGGCTTCCTGCATGCAATTGACAAGCATATCCAATTTTTGCAGATGATCCAACCGTACAAAAAGGACCTATAGAAGTACCCTGTCCATTTATGATAGGCAACATAAAAGGATAAGTTAGTGGAATTAAGCCTAGACAAATCCATTACCAAATCTTGAGCTTCATAGATATATAAGAATCTTAATAATATCCAAGATGTAAAGAGAAGTGAGAACAAGGATAATCTCCTTAACTGAGATAGATGTATAAGAGTCTGAACTATGAAGTGTTCAAAATGCTTTGCCATTGCCTAAATTCAAAGTGGACTTGATCAAAATTTCCATTTGGACCCAAGATATTTGACCAAGGCTCACGCAATATATGCGCACGCAAAACGCACAAGGGACCCATAGGAAAGAGAATAACATGAAAAGTTTACAGCAGACCAAAATGGGGAGAAATAACTTCTATCATTAAGCCAACTCAATCTGATGTGTAGCCCAAAGTACACAAGTTGACACAAGATCTAAATTGAAACATGAAATATGCTTGACTTTAGAATTTAGGAATTAGAAAGCCCTGTCTAAAACAAAATCTCTAAGTTAAGATGAGATATAAGAAAATGCAAAAAGCAAGTGATAGGTTACACAGTAATGACTCCACTATAGCAAAGAGAAAGAACGGAAAGAAAATATGTGTTAGCATTTAGCCATTCGTTTTGAAGGGCCACGTGACCACGTCCAATCAAGAGAAAAGATAATAACATGGTGGAAAAAAAATTAAAAAAAAAGCTCCCCTCTTTTACTTAGTAGTAAGCATTTGCATGGAACTTGTGACCATTGAAGCCATATAGAATCATTCTCAATGGGCAAATGGATTAAGAAACTTGTAAATATGACTACGTGTATAATGCATAGAAGTAGAACATCCCATCAACAGAAGGAAATGAAGAGCATCCCATATTTTTTCCCCCCAACTTTTCTTACTCAATTTTTGACAACCTGCAAAAAAAGATCCCCTCTTTTTTTCTTGAATAGTTCCCACATGGTATTCCACGCTAACCATGCCGACTAGTCCATACTCGGGCACTGTCATACTCCTTAGGAGAAGTGCCCTCCCAACCCAATTTGTTCCATCCACAAGACCTCACTTAAGGGAAACTGAGTAGTAAGTAGGGCCACTTGGAACAAGCAGTTGTTGATAGCAAATTCTAAGTTTCTAACTAACATTGAAGAACTCCGAAAAACAACCTAGTACATCAAGAACTCAATCCTATGTCACGATCATTTTGCTCTTTCCACAGTGCTTTTTTCTCTAAAGAAACAAGTTATGTCTGTGATGCTTAGAGATGGTCTCAGTGATGTATATGAGGATAACTTTGGCCAAAAACATAAACTACAGCGACCAGTACATACCAATTTCAAACTGCATCCTTCACCTTCAGTTGTTGGATCAAATTCGACCATCACATACGAAAAACTCGATCCTATATTCTTATGTCGAATTTTTTCAGTTTCTATTGAGTCAAGTTTTCTAGTGGGGGCATTTATAGACAATCTTTGGAGGTGTCCAAACCACTGCAACCGCACTAACCAAAAAATTGTAAATACACCCCACCATGCCACACACACTCCACATATTCTCAATTCCGTCACAACACACCAAAACAACAACACCCATTACATTTATACAACCAAAAACCCCAAATAGATCACAAAACGCAAAATCCAAACCAAAATGCTTAATCGGTGACACGAAATGCCTCACAAACCTGACCGATGACGGCGTTGGGATGAACAACGGCTGTGGGGTGAATGAAAGTGGAGTTCGCTTCTGATGCATTGCCCTCCAAAGCATCTGAAAAAATGAAGATCAAAACAAACAGCGAAACTGAATGAATTAGCGAATTTGGAATCAGAGAGGGGGAGAGGGAATTGAATGAGTGTTACAGGTGAGTGGTCTGGAGAGGCGCCGCAGCGGCGGCTTCACGTATTGTAGAGTAGATGAAGAGGGGTTGTAGAGGTGGAGGAGGCGCCGGAACATGGCTTCGAAGAGTGGATGCTAAGGGTTGGAAATCAAATGATTTTCTAATGACAGGTGATGGGCGAGTGCTACATGAAACTATTTCCTAGTGGTTCTTTTGGTTAATGGGTTTAGTTGAACCGACTTGACCATGTGAAATTAGTTGTACCTCAAAGGGTGCGGATACTTATAGTTATAAAAATAAAATAAAAAAAAAAAAAAACTAAACCCAAAACTATGTGTCTTGGGGTGTGAGTGTGATGATGAGAGTGTAGCAAATGTAAGCAAAATAACATCACTTAGGGTTTAGGGCGTTCCAACTATCGATGTGTTGAATTGGATCACTAAATTGAGTGTGATGGAAAAGTTTAATCCAATTTAAACTACTTCAACTAATTTGAGATTACGACTTTGTTGTAGAATTTGAAAGTTCTATTATGATTTATTTTAAGTGTTTTGTTTGTGTATTGTTACATTTTAGATGTTTGTTAGAAAAAACAATCACTCACAATGTTTCAATATTACATTGCAGATCTTCAAACCTAACAGTATAGTAGTTTTATGTTCTTTTGAATAAGTAGTATTAGCGAATTTAAAAGTATATCAACTAGCTAATCCTACTTTTCTTAGTTTGATGTGCAACATTGTTCTATTGAATGTATTGAATCAATTGACCAAAACAAAAGGAAGTGGTTAAACTGGCCCATTTTTTTTTTGCTTTGCTTATTTCGTTACTCAAGCGTACCCCAATGTTGAATTTCAATTGCAAAATGTACCCATTTTTTTAAATCCCCAAAATACTCATCTCCCAACATTCAAACCCCATCTCCCTCACCCTTACCTCTTGACCTCTTAATCCTCTAGATTTCTTAGGTTTGGCCATTGTAGAACACTTGTACCGGTTGTAATGTTGTAGGATTTTTTTTTCGTTAAACAAAGTTGGATCTGGTCTCGCCGGTGGCATAGAAGTAAAGAAGTAAAGAATGTCGTATGTGGTTTTAGACACACAGGTCAAGACCTCTTTAGAGGTTTTTGGCGGGAAACGATCAAGTCTTAGTGGGAGTCAGGTGAAACCTTTAAAGAGGTATTGACCCTATGTGTCCAAACCCGGGTGATAAGAACTAATACTTTTTAAAAAAATTCTAAAAAATAAACGAGAAAATGACACAAATTCACTGAGTTTTGCTCGGATTTGCTAGATATTCTCGATTCCATAAATATTTTTATTATGCCTAAAATGCGAGATTCAAGCT
This sequence comes from Stephania japonica, assembly GCA_039657345.1. Taxonomy (NCBI): domain Eukaryota; kingdom Viridiplantae; phylum Streptophyta; class Magnoliopsida; order Ranunculales; family Menispermaceae; genus Stephania; species Stephania japonica. The sequence goes on from CM077559.1 coordinate 45,613,599, forward strand.
CCAAATTATGGGTTGCAAAATGGATCATGACACGATAACACGACACGAAGAACCACATAAGATTGGAACGGGTTCGGACCGCGGCGATGGGGTTGGGGTCCGAAAAACCTCAAAAACTGTGGTTCGATCCTAGCGCCACCCACAACGTTTTGTGAAATGGATTGCCCCAGTCCAAGCTGTGGGGTTTACCCATGGCGGTGTCCTCTGCGGTGTCGGACCAGAAAAAAAAAAAAAATGAAAGAAAAATAAAAATAAATAATAATTGATTGGATTTCCAGATTTTGGAGATTTCAATGGTTTATTAAGATGCCAGGGACTTATGAGGACCTAGTCGGGTATCGGGCATGCATCCCGAGGTAAGTGCGGGATTGGATCGGGGACTATTTTCGGGTATTGAAGCATGGTTTGAGGTGCGTAAGCCCCTTAAGAAACACACTCGAGTATTTATTTGTTGGTTTTCATTTGATCCAACTATTATTGTTTATCGTTGTATAATTTTTCCATGTGTTTACTCAAGTTGGACTGGTTGGTAGTTTAATTCGTCATCAGATATGGTATATTTTAAGGTGTGTGGGCGAAATTGGGTAGGCTGAACAATAGGTGACAGACTCAGGTGATGGACCAATGGGGGGTGGAGAAGCCCACTTAAGGGATCCTGATATCTGAAGTAGGGTTTAGTCCTGTTACATGACACACATCCATTTGGGTTTATCGGTGTTATTTATGCATGCATTCCACTTACAGTTGCCTGTTTACCGCGCATGTTTATTTAACATATCGTTGGCTTCCATTATTATAAATGTTGGGTGGCTTTCTTCAGGGTTTTACTCACTGGATTCGTCATCTGCCTTTTGTGATGGCTTGAGTGCATATTCTGGTACGAGCAGGGGTAAAGAGATGTTAGTTGACTACTTGTGACTTGCCACCGACTTAGAGTGACTCGTATGTTTATATTTTGTTGTTTTGCTTTATTTGGGGCAGTTGGGGAGTGTGGAGACACTAGTACATGTATGTATTTACTTTGTTAATTTATATACAATGTATTATTCCTGGTTTTCCACATAGGATTAATGCTCTAAATTCTTGATAAATGAAATTATAAATTTTCATGTTATTCAGTCTTCTGCTTAAATTGTTGTATATTGAATGATAAACTCGGATAAACAAGGAGTAAAGAGTGGTTGTTGCGCGTAGGACACAACAGGGCGGTGACGTGGCAAAGCTGTGGGCCTACGGGGCATCACGTGGATGGCCTCGGGTTTTAAGGCTGCTACACCCTAAACCTTAAATTGTATACCCAACAAGTAAAAGACACAAAACATTGAGAAAATAATCGCAAACTCATGGGGAACAAAATCTATTTAAAACTTGGGCAAAAAACTTCTGTAATACACCAGTAGTAGATGAATAATAGCGGTGTTTTTTGACTTTGCCTTTATTGCCGCATACAGATCTGGCGAGCTTCCACACACAAAAAGACTCAAAATGCACTGGAGAGTTTGATTGAGGGTTCGGTAAGGCCGAAAAATTGAAGAGAGGGTGGTGGTGACGAATTTAGTTATAGACGTGGGTAAGAGATGGAGTCAGGGTTGTCTAGGGGCAAGGGTAGTTTCAAAATATTTTACAAAATAGTGAAAACGCAGTAAAAAAAAATTAAAATTAAGGTACGACGAAGTAATGGGGTAAATGGAACAAAAAATGGGGTCCAAATAGCATATTTAAGCCATTGGTGATCGATAAAATTTCTATTTCAATTTCATTTGAAAAAGTCCTCAGTTTTTTTTAAAGCCAAAAGACTTCAACTCTTACGTGTCAGTTGTAATTGTGTGTATGCGCTCTTTTTTTTTAAAAAAAAAAAAAAATACTATGTTGTATTAATTTGTTCAGTCAACCTTGAAGGGGCACAATGAAATGAGCATTGTAAGTCCATAACTTTGACTGAGGTAGAAGTGTTAACTACATTATACCTTAATTGGTTAAAATATTCCAACCTTTCACAACTTTTACTATTATGACATAACCTTTTAACATTTGTTATTATATCATAACATTTATAAATTTTTTGATTTGTATCCTATATTATTTTTTAACTCAAAATTTGATGAGGTAACACCTAAATAATAAATTTAAAAACCCACCTCATCATCCATAAATACTAAAATAATTATTAAATTTATTATTTACATTTACTTACATTCATTATTGGGGTGTCATTTCATCAAATTTGAACTTCAAAAGTGATATAGGGTACACATTAACCAATTTAGAAAGTTAAAATATAATAATAAAAGTTGAGAAAGATTAGGATATTTCAACCAATTTGACATTTTTTATTTTATTTATTTAGGAGTTGGGGCGCCAACTAAGTAATTTAACTACCATAAGATTAGTGAAAATTTTCGATAATTAATGAGGTGTTCCGATAATTATAGAATAGCCATGCTATGTGCACCTCGGTCATCACTCAAGGCACCCCATTTACAAGGGCACCCATCGTTTTTCTTAGAGCACCCCTGAGTTGGACGAAAATGCCTTTAGTCATCAATGTGAGGCACCCCACCACCAAATATTCTTTTGCACTCCTTCCCATCACAAATTGACACCTCAATCCACCAAATCTCCTCATTTTCTTGCTTGTTTACCCCTCAATTTGTTGTTTTTAGGGTCAGGTGAGTGTTTGTAATATTTGTAGGGTAAGAGTTTGCATGATGACTTGTAGTAGGTGGTTGATGTTGAATCGTATAGGGATTCAAGAGTGTTTTCAGTTGAGTTTGTTGTTCATTTATCTTGTGTTGTTGTTGTCTTTTATGGGATGTACCCATTACTAAGTTCAACCACAATCCCATAATGTTCGGCAACACAAGGCAACTATGAACGAGACTCTGCAGGTACATCTCGGTACCGTAATCGATCGAACAAGTAACCTATTTCATAATGGGTTCAGTTATTAATGAGATTGAGATATAAAAGGATGTCTCGGTTGTTGGTAACCAAGACATCTTCGTATGTCTCGGCACCTAATAACCGATCGAACAAGTAACACATTTCACAATGGGTTCGGTTAGAAACGAGACCGAGACATAAGAGGATGTCTCGGTTACTGGTAACCGATACATCCTTTTATGTCTCGGTTCAGTGCGTCCGACGTTTTTGTGTATGCGATACATTTCAAAATGTAGGAAACCTAAACACAAAATGGTCAAAACACACCAAAACCCATGCTTCTAACCCTAAAAAACCAATAAAATAAATAAACCAAAAAATAAATAGATACTAACCTTGTATGCACTCTTTAATCCAAGAACGCCGTGTCCAAACGTTGACGAAGATGACATAATTGGTTGAGAGCACAAGGGCGGTACACATCAAAACGAGGTGGCAGGGTACCCAAAGTTATGTTTTTTTTGTTTTTGTTTTTGTTGTGGATTTGTGTTGAAGGGCATATGAGTCATTACACATACAATTGATAAAAAATGGGGTGCCCTGAGTGATGCTTAGGGCGCACATAGCGCGACTCTTAAAAAAACACAATGGTTTCCTGAGTTATTAGGTACAATAATCAATCCTCATTTAAAAAAGGAAAATGATAATGTACCACACTTTGGGTACACACTTTATTTTTTAGCTCATTATTGATATTTTGTTGGATGTGGGGCCACATCTAGGGAGACACAAAATACCAATGAACTAAAAAAATCAAATGTGCGCCCAAAATGTGTTAGATTATAATTTCCCTTAACAAATAGATTCAGTTCGTTAAATAAACGGGAAATAATTGAGTCACATGCAGTTGACATACATACAATTCCTAGACAGTTGTTGTATGAATCCCGCATCGAGATACGTGATTCCATTCTCTAACAACCGTGTACCAAATATAAATACCCATTCTCTAACAACTGTGTACCAGATATAAATACCACAGTTAAGTCACTCATCTCACATAACAATAATACAATACTAATAAACAACAATTATTATCAGAATCTCAAACGGAAACGGAAGCCACTCTCTTCTCGATCTCTCGATCTCTCGAAATCGAGATCGAAGACTAGGTTTTAATTAAGTGGCGATGCGTGTTTGAGCATAATTTATAGAGATTGGAAGTCTGGAAATTAGGGTTTTGAGAAATATGAAGAGGTTTCTGTCTGAGATGTTGACGGCGACTTCGGCCGGCGGGCAGTCTGTGCTCTCGACCATGATGTTTGCTGTTCTGCCAATAGCTAAAGTATTCACTGTGTGCTTTATGGGGTTTTTGATGGCGTCTAAGTATGTCAACATTCTTCCTGCGAGTGGACGGAAGCTTCTTAATGGAGTAAGTCAATTGACTTCTAAATTTCTTTAGGTTTGTACAAGTAGAATCAATCAACAAAAATAACGAAGCCGAATTCCCAAATTAGTTGGGGTTTGGTACATAGATGAAACTCTTCCATTGCGCTCGATTTAGAGCATCTCCAATGGTAATGTGGATTTAGACTATGGATTTGGAAAGGATGTTTATCCTACGTGGCATTAAATAGACATTCAGATTTTAAAATGTTCTCTAAGAACATCTCCAATAGTAAATGTGGATAGTGATGTGGATTCTTAATGTGAAGAGGATGTCCATCCTATGTGGTTCAAATTGACATTGCACTTCAAAATAGCTCTCCAATGGTTGATGTGAATTTGTGGCTCAATTGATGAGGTGGCATTTCTTTTTGTAATTTTATTAATTAAATTGTGAAAATAAAGTCTAAATAAAATAAGTAAATATTTTTAAAAAAAATCTTATTATCCAACATGGATGTCAATTTGAATGTCAAGAAGTGACATTCAAAATAGACGATGTCTATCCACGTCATCTTGACATTTAAAATGCACATTCCATTGGAGATGATTTTTTCACTCCAATGTCTATTTAGTCCTAGGTGGCACACATTGACATTCAATCTACATTCCATTGAAGATGCTTTAATAGTAATGTGGATTTATAACATGGATTGTGAACTTTTTGACTTTCTATAGCAAACAATGATGATGTGGCAGTGGAGGGGATGTCTACCACAATGTTTACTTCTAGACATTGTGGTAGACACCCTCAACTTTGATTCCCTGCCGCATAGGATAGACATTCACAATCCATGGTCCCATTGGACAACACTTTTTGGTTGGATGTGGATTGTGTCCTAGGTGGATCCATTTTTACCCCAATCCATGGTCCCATTGGAGATGCTCTTAGTGCACTTAATGGTTTGGTTTCCGAATCCTTTAAATCTTTTCTAATCAATGCTTCCCAAGTTAGCTTAGGTCTATCTCTACATCGTTTAATTTCTTCAATTTGTGCTGAGTCGAGTTTTCTAACTGGGGCATTTGTGGGTCGCAGTTGCATATTCTAAAATCTATTATTTCTCCAAGGCATAGACAAAAGAGCATATAACATTGACATATTGTGAATAACTTATGTAACTTATATTTGATATAATCTTTAACTTAACTCAAACTTCTTCTAATCCCATTATAACTCAAAATCCTAAACCACAAATTTTAATCAAATATTACTTTTAATGTTAGGACTCCTTATGCTAAATTATCTTGAACATTTTCGAGGTTTCGCAAGTTGAGTCTTTAAGTTTTCAAAAGAGTAAAGGATGATAGATAACTAACAAACCAAAAAGCATGACTTTAATTGGTGGATGCAAGAAAATATTTCTAGCTATCATTAAAATTGACGCTCTACCTTCACATATGTTTCCAAATTGCAATATAAGAGAAATAGACAGATACTCAAATAATGATGTGTTCGAGTGAGAATAAACAAACGCTAGCAAGGAGCTTTTAACTTTGAGCATGCTTGAGTTAACTATTTGAACACGAAAATGTAACTATTGGATAGAGCCCAAATCAATGTATTTCAATCTATCACAAACACTTACCTAAGGGAGAGTATAGGGGTGGGAGTATAGGGGTGGGTTGCTGGCTATACAAGAAGTTACTTAAGATAATGTTGTGTTTTTTCTTTTATTTACTTTTACATTGTGAATTCATGTTACAAATTGTAATCACATGTGGGTATATTTACTAATTTGATGCCTTGCAGTTGGTATTCTCCCTTCTACTTCCTTGTCTTATATTCTCTCAACTCGGAAGGGCTGTCACAATAGAGAAAATGTTTGAGTGGTAAGGGCTGTTCTTTTTTTTTTAATAAAATTTTTTAAAATTGTACAGTATTTTGAAGCACCGTTTTAATGTTTGGTGATTTTCTCTTTTTGGACGGAAAATGGGATTGACTTTTTTCTTGTTTTTTGTTTTTTTGTTATAGGTTAGACTTCTAATTGTATTCCTTTATATGCACATTAATAAGTAGGTGTAGCAATATGATTATTTTGGAGCGAGACTTTGCCGTCGTCGTCGTCGTTGTGCATTGTTAATGATTGATAATATTTTCTTGTAGGTGGTTTATACCTGTTAATGTAGTTCTTGCTGCTATATTTGGCTCAATAGTTGGATTAGTTGTTGCAAGCATTGTTCAGCCGCCATATCCATTCTTCAAGTTTACCGTCATACAAATTGGAATTGGTACGCTATGCCTTTATTATTTATTTCTTGATGTTTCATGGGTGTGGTACCATTAGCTGCCAACTCTCAAACTTATATTCTGTGAAATTATTTTGTAACCATAATGGGCGTCTTTGTTGGGAAAAAGAAATTGTGATGCTCTTCTATTAGCTACAACTTTGTAATAAATAAGTTCTCTTTGTAAGAATACTGAATGACCACAAACATAGATTTCGTCATATAAATGAATCCCAATTCGGCTAAAGGTTGCTGAAATTCTAACCTGGCATCCTTGTTACTTCTAACTTTGACACTAAACTATGTTTAGTTGTGATCTACCTAAAATCATCAAAGAACCTTCTTCTTAGTTCATTCCTTATATAACCGGGATATGTCTAGATACAATTATCGACCATGTGCCATATAATGATGGATATGCTGGATAAGTTCTCTTCCATGTAAACGACTCCAACTAATTTGAAGTTACGGCTTTGCTGTTGAATTGAAAGTTCTATTATGATTTATTTCAAGTGTTTTGTTTATGTATTGTTACATTTTAGATATTTGTTAAGAGAACAATCACTCACGATGTTCCAATACTACAGTTGGATATTTTCAAAGCTGACATTATAGTAGTTCTATGTTCTTTTAAATAAGTAGTAAACCTGTTCGTGGGTCGAGCTTGGGCTGGGGCTCAACTGGGCTCGGGTCTAAGAACCTTAGCCCAAGCCCAACCCACCATATACACGTAGGCCTATACATAGGCCCAAACCCGGCCCATATAAAAAATGCATAGCCCAAGCCCGACCCATCATGCCCATATATAAATATTTTAATATTAAATATATAAAAAATAAATTATTTATTTATTTAATAAGTTTTTTATGCACTTTTTCGATACTGTGTGTTTCTATGTATATATTATATATTCAATTGTCGTGCAAAAAGGAGAAGTAGCACAAATGGCAAGTATCAAATTGGAATTGGTACGTTTTGCCTTTTTTATTTATTTCTTGATGTTTCATGGGTGTGAGTACCATTAGCTAATGGGTGTTTTTGTTGGGAAAAAAGAAATTGTCTTGCTCTTCTATGAGCTACAAATTTGTAATAAATAAGTTCTCTTTATCAGAATACTGAATGACCACAAACTTAGATTTCGTCATATAAATGAATCCCAATTCGACTAAAGGTTGCAGAAATTCTAACCAGGCGTCCTTGTTACTTCTAACTTTGACACTATAACTATTCTTAGTTGTGATCTACCTAAAATCATTAAACAATGTTCTTCTTAGTTCTCTCCTTAAATATAACCGGGATATTTCTAGATACAGTTATCGACTGCGTGCCATATAATGATGGATATGCTGGATAAGTTCTATTCTTATTAAGCTCTCTTTTTTCTCATTGGCAAGTGGGTAGGATGACTATACTGTCTTAGGAAGTGGTTTTCAGGCAAGTATCAAATCCATTTCCTATGCGTCTATGTTGTGATCAATATTTATTAGTTTGTTGTTTCGGATGATAGATACTTCGCTTTAATTAAGCGTTACCACTTTATCAGCCTTAGCTTGTGTCCATGGATATATCTATACACTTGTTGCAATTGACAAGGTCTTTCCCCTTTTTTCCCCGATTTGTGATATGTTTTTGTTTTTATTTCTTGTTGATCTTTATACTTGACATAGTTGGATGTATTGATTGTTTGTATTTGAATAGGGAATATTGGAAATGTCCCGCTTGTCTTGATTGCGGCTTTATGTCGAGACAAATCCAACCCCTTTGGTGATTCAGAAAAATGCAACCAAGATGGAAATGCCTACATCTCATTCGGCCAATGGGTGTGTTCTGCATTATTTTCTCCTTATTATCTTGTCTCAGATTCACTCTTTTTCCTTTAGTTGCAAGTTGCAAGTTGCATTTTCATGTGATTTGGTTATTATCTAGTTTTAGTACTACTGCTCATGAGATCATTATATGTTTTTTGTTTTTTGGCAGTCTATGTCTCTCTTCTTAAATATTCTTCTGCTTTAAAGTTCATACTTTGTTATTTATTGTAATTCATCTGGTATGCTGGCAGCTTGCTGCATTAGTGCATTTGACACACATCTTTGGTAATATGTTTTCCTTGGCACTGACTAAAACTGATGGATACATGTCAGGTGGGTGCAATTATTGTGTATACATATGTATTTCAGATGCTTGCACCTCCTCCAGAAGGTACTTTTGACGTAGAAGAACGACTTAAGATCCCTGTGAAAGATATGGCAACTGAGCAAGAACCAATGCTTCCTCTTGGGGGACATGAGCCAATAGATTCAGATATGTCAAAGCCAGGACAAGTAAGAATCAGCTTATTCTAATGTGTTGATGACTTGTTGTTTGTGATGGTATATTGCGATGTGTTACGATCTTCCTAGATTGTGTAAATGATTTTCCATCTGACGCATCTTTTTTCTTTTTCTGGAACTTCTTAGCCGTAGAATGCATTCATTTTTAAAAAAAAAAGCACATACACATTTTCATCTTTTTTGGTCTATTGAAGGTTTGAGTGGAAAAACGAAGCTGACACACTTGGTGAAGTGGGAGAAGGTGCAGAAACCTGTGGAAAAAGTGATATGGTTGACCATTGGTAACATACAAAAATGGAATATTGCTTTAGCAGCAAAGTGATTAGGGAGGTTTTAGGAATAGAAAATGATTTTTTTAACATTCTTTTGGTACATACATTTGCTACACAATGATGTAGATTCCCTTGGAATTCGTATGGCACGTATCCCAATCAAATCTACACAATTGTGTAGCAAATGTATGTCTCCTAGATTGTTAAATTATCATCTTCCTTTAGGAATAGCATAATCCTCATTGGATCAAAGCGCTTAAGAGGGTACACGCACATAGACATGGTAATATGGTAGGTGGGAGATGAGAGCCCTTCCTTAGAACACCTCTAGAATCCCATGGAAGTTTATTACATCACCTTATCCATCGTTTGCGAGTTAATTCAAGATTAAAGTGGGGGATGTTAACTGATTTAGATTTTGGGTAGATCTTGGAGGGGAGATAATAGCTTAGCCATTACTAGGGGTGTGAATGGGGCAGCGCGGAATTGGGTCCCCATCACATCCCCATCCTCGTTTATTTATATATCCTGTCCTTGTCCCCATCTTTGTTCGGGTATGGGAAATCTTCCCTATCCCTGTCTCCTGCGAGGAGAGGGCGGAATGTGGAATTCCCCTAGGGATGTACTTTCCCCATTTCATTCCCCATTGGGAATATCCACTACTATTTCCAGCGGGGATGCCAATTAAGTATTCGATTCTTTAGTGAAAGCAAATAAACACCTAACAATAACATAGAATATATCAACTTTCTTCATTTGAATAAAGTTGTTGCCAAAATCAACATCATGCATATGCACCAAATACCATATATAACATTACTTGAAAATTCGTAATTTTAAGTTCAAACCAAACTTAATGTAATGTACATCCATCAAAGTTTGCAAAGCTTCTAACAAAAGAAAATCCTAAAAGTTTATATAACAAAGTTTAAAATTCATAATAAAGTTCTATGAAACTATCCACGAAATTTATCTTAACAACAACTTTGTCAATCATCACTGAGCTCCTTGTCAATTTTAGATGAAAAGTGGCAAAATATTTCCTTTGATTGTAAGAGGTCATAAGTGAGTGAAATCTCCCTGCCCACATTAGAAACCTTTTCTTTCCCCATCCCCGTCACTGTCTGGGGAACCTTTTCTCTTCCAATCCTTGTTGGGACAGGGATTTCCCGCTCATTTATATCTCTATCCATTAGATTTCCCTTACTTTATAACCTTTTATACGCTCATTTTAAAATGATAAGCTTTTTCTTTCCTCAAATAGCATTACAAGGGAAAGAGGCTTGGAATTTCAGTTTAATGGGAACTTTCCAACGAGCCATTCATTATATTAGAATTAACCCTAGTACACACAACAATGGTGTTAAAAACTGGGCCTTTTATAGCATCTCCAATGGTACCATGGATTGGGGGTGAAAATGGATCCACCTAGGATACAATGGACATTCAACCCAAGAAGAGCTCTCCAATAGGACCATGGATTGTGAATGTCTAGCTGATGTGGCGGGGAATCAAAGTAGAAGGTGTCTAACTCAATGTCTACTTCTAGAAATTGTGGTAGACATTCTCTCCATTGCGCATCATCTTTTTTTTGTTAAAAAATTAAATTAAAAACAAAACAAAGGTCTCATTCCGTATCAAAATAAAATAAAAAAGTCAAAAAAAGTCTCAATCCACATTCTCTTCGAACTTCTCTGAATTTTCTTTGAAAAATATCCGAAATTCTCTCAAGTTTTAATGCTCACTTGTAAGAAAAGGGAAATGCAGTTAGGGTTAGCTTTTGTTAGAATATAATCTAAAGAATGGCAACAGAGATAACAAACCACAATTTTACTTCACTATTAAAAATGGATTCTAATATATTGTCTGGTGAAGAAAATATAATGTAAAAAATTGATCAATCCCGTCAAAATTGAAGTTTTGAAAACTTAAGATCAAGTATAGAATGAGAAAAAATATGAAATATTATAGAAAGTAGACTTTTTAATGTTTTTTGATGAAGCTTGGATGTTCAATAACACTTTAGTGAAATTATTTAGACTTCTCTATAATGTCGAAGTTTTACCAAAATTCCCCACATTGAATTACACTTCCCCGAATTAATTCCGAATTTTAAGTGAGTGATGTAATAGGTGAAGTTGAAGTTTCGAACCTTGTGAGGTGGCACCAATTCATGCTCTCAATCCACATTTACCATTGGAGATGCTCTTAGGCAGTTACTCTTTTGAATTCCTTTTCTCTTTCCTCATTAATAATCCTTATGACTTACCCTTCACCTAAGCTAAATTCATCTCTAATGCTTGTGTTTGGATGGTTTATTGCCTTCAAAAAGATAAAAACCTTAGACCAAGGACTGTGATACTTGTTGAAATCGTTGTTCAATCATCGGTTACTAAAAATATGCTTTGACCTATCTAGTAAGTAGGCTGTAGTCCCCAACAAGCTCTGGGACCCTGTTCTCCTATTATCGACAGTCAAAACAGGCTCTTCAACTACTTCTCTAGCTAACTTGCAACCTTAACAAGCTCTTATGGTTCAACGCGTCAACCATATTAAATTTTGTGGAAACACCTGCTCTAAATAACAACAACATAGGCTCGGTTGTTCAACCTAGATCTTGCAATCACTTAGGATTTCTTGAAAGGGTGGAATCAATCAATGATCCTAATGACTATGTGTGATAGGGATCCCAAACAATTACATAGGGAATGGATCCCTAGCTAGTAATAAACTCAATTAATGGTTGTGCATGTTGGCCACGACGACAACTAAAATGAACCATGAAAGAGAACAATGAAAGCAAGAATACTAAATGAGAGAGAAGCATTAACATTCAATGAAAACCTCATAAACAACTTACAACTTGTTTGACCACTCCTTGATTTAGATGAGTGAAATAGTCACTGATGGCCATTGATATCAACAAATCTCGAGCTTAAAACTCATTGTTTTGATCAAGCAAATTCAACAAAAACTAATGTAAACACCAAAATAAAGAAGAAGCAAAGATATTCTTCTATTCTGGACGCTCACAATTCATATTCTAATCATAAAAACTGATAAGATCTCTTAAAAATCCAAATCCTGGACGAATCTTGCAAAATCCTCTTTTACCAACCATGCAGTTGTGTTGGCACCTTGAACTTTGTCCTGACGGTGTGGTGCAACATTAGGGTCATCAGGCTGACGATGAGTCTGTGACGTGCTATTCACTTAGTGTTGGCTCGGTGGTGGAGGTCTCCAGAAACCCTAAAAGCACACAAAAAGAGATACAACAAGTCAACAACAACAACATAGCCTCAGTCCCCTATTAATTGGGGTCGGCTACGTGGATCAAACTCTTTCATTGTGCTCGATTTAGTGCAATTGATGGTGAGCTTTGCAAACCTTTTAAGTCCCTCATAATTAATGTATCCAAAGATATACTTAAAAAAAATGCATCAAAAGTTAACTTCGGTATACCCCTACTTCGTTGAATTTCTTCAGTTTTTATTAAGTCAAGTTTTCTAGTGGGGGCATTTGTAGGTGTCCAAACCATCACAACCGTCCTTCCCTAATATCTGTTTCGATTGGTGCTACTCCTATTTTTCCTTGAATTTATGTATTTCTTATTCTATTTTTACGAGTTTTACCACACATTCAACCTAAGCACCCTCATTTCTGCTACGTTCATTGTATGTAATTGTTGTTATTTTATCGCCCAACATTCACTTCCATAGAGCATAGTTGGCCTAATTGCGGTTCTAATAAAAATTTTCTTTTAACTTGGTAGGAATATTTCGATCACAAATCACATTTGTAGCACTCCTCTATTTTTTCCATCCAGCTTGAATTCTATGTGTGACATCATTTTCAATAATGCCATCACTTTATATGATTGATTCTAGATATCTAAAGTGGTTTACCTTATGAACTTTTACTTCCCTAATTTTACCACCCCATCTTGATGTCTAGTATCTCTAAATTACAGTGCATGTACTTGGTCTTCGTCTTACTCAACTTGAAGCCTTTAAATTCTAATGTATTTCTCCGAAATTCTAATTTCCTATTCACTCAATCTCTTGTTTCGTCCATTAGGACAATATCATTTGCAAATAACATACACTATGATATATCCTCTTGAATATGCCTAGTTAGTTCATCCATAACTAGAGTAAAGAGATATGACTTAAAGCCAATCCTTGATGTAGTCTTATTGTAATGAGAAATTCTTTTGTGGTTCCTCCAAATGTCTCTATACTCGTAACTACTCCCTCATACATATCCTTAACAATGTCTTTGTATCTAACATACATTCCTTTTCTTTCTAGAACCCACCAAATAGCATCTCTAGGAACCTTATCATATGCTTTTACTAAATCTACAAATATTATATGAAGATCCATTTTTCTTTTTCTCTATATTTTTCCATCAATCTTCTTACAGACATGAAGCCAAATTGGTTCTCTGATATTGTTGTTTCCCTTCTTAGCCTATTGTCAATTACCCTCTCCCAAAGTTTAATCGTATGACTTATTAAATTCCTCGATAGTTTGAACAACTTTGAATGTCTCCTTTGTTTTTAAAGATAGGTACAAGTGTGCTTCTTAGCTTTCCGGCATGAAGCCAAATTGGTTCGTTGATATTGTTGTTTCTCTTCTTAGTCTATTGTTAATTACCCTCTCCCAAAGTTTCATTGTATGACTTATAAGTTTAATTCTTCGATAGTTTGAAAAACTTTGAATGTCTCCTTTGTTTTTGAAGATAGGTACAAGTGTGCTTTTTCTCAAATCCATTGGCTTTCGTTTTGATTTTTAAATTTTGTTGAAATGTTTTTTTAACCAAGTCAATCCAATTTCTCCTCAGCATTTTCAAACCTCTATGGGTATTTCATCTTGGCCCAAAAGAGAGATAAGTATAGTAAATTGGAGACTTCGAGATAAGTATAGTGTATTGGAGGCTTTGACACTGTAAACACGCTAAATGCGAACCTAAACCTGGCACATTTACGGACTTATCAGACATTCTCCATAAGACTCCCCTTATGATGCATTTTTGCAAAAAAGTAAGAAGTCCATTGATTATATGTTCTTCAATTGTACCTCTTCAAAGGCTATTAGGAGAAGGTGGGACTTCTGTTCTACAGGAACGATTGGAAATGCAGTTAGTGTTACTGGTCTTTTAAGTATTCCGGAAATAGTAATCATGTCCCCAAAAATGTGTAATGTTAGGCTATGTGCCATTCTAGCTTCGATTTGGTTCTTTATTGATTCCTTGCATATGTGAGTTGTAGCGTAGTTTTTGCTCATTTTCCTCGTGCATATATATATATTTTGCTGCTTACATATTTGTAGCTAATGAATTTAGTCACATATATAAAGGAACACCTTATTAGCCATGAACTACACTTGACATTTTGAGCAGATACAAAGTTGTATGATTCATGATACTGGGTTTAGATTTGGTAATTCTCATGCTTCTTGATGCAGATTAGATTATTCATTACTTTTCTGATTGAGAAGTTAAAGCTTAAGCAAATTCTTCAGCCTCCTGTCATCGCTTCTGTAAGTTTTAGGCTATTTCTTGCTCATCTGTTTATCTTTCTCGCTAGTAAATCAGTTTCATTTTCCTCCCTGTTAATTGGATGGAAATTTTTGTCTATATTAAATTTTTTCTGATAGTTTGCTTTATTTGTTACCCACAAGTAGTGGCTTTAGGCTTGAGCTCTCAATGCCTCTCTAGAATACTGAAACAAAAAGCACAAAAGCATGTGGTTTGGTGTTCATTAGTAGGTTCAGTTTTTTTGGCTTCAGATCTCATGCTTCACATGCTTTTCCATGAAATTGCAGATCCTGGCCATTCTGATTGGTGCAGTGCCATTTTTGAAGCGATTAGTACTTACTGATGATGCACCTCTCTTCTTCTTCACTGACAGCTGCATTATTCTTGGGTATGTCATCAACTCTTCATTTACACCTGTTAATTAATTTTCTTATTGTTACAATTTACAACAACATGAACAAAGTCTCATTCCCTAATATTTGGTGTTGGTACTTGGTGTTAGAATTTGGGATTCAAATCCTGAATCGTGAGTCCTTGTACCAAATCCTTAACCTATTCCCAATTGATTCATTGCTTTGGATCCTTCCGAATCATACAGTTTGAGTCTGAATCCCACGATTTGGCGATTCACCAGCACAAAAATCTAATAGATTTTTTGGTGGTCTTATTTTTCCTCAACACCTATATGATTGAAACCCTTAAAAGTCTAATAGAACACTGAAATTGATCTATTGAATTGAGAAGAAACAACGATCACAAACACAAAAGTAACCATTGAATTGAGAAGAAACAACGATCACAAACACAAAAGTAACCCAGAGAAGAGTCTTAAAACTCTCTCAAATCCATCACTCAAAAAGTGCCCAATTACATTTAAATTCCAAGATACGCTTCTCTACCATCCAACCACTATTTATACTACTAATTCACAATTCAAAACACACTAACATGTAACTAACTTTCTGACTCTCTTCACTCACACCTATAGTATTGTTGTAGTCCCCCAAGCCTCTATCATTACTCCCCCCTTTGAAAATTCACCTTGTCCTCAAGGCGGTGGACTAGAATCGAATCAACATATAAGGATGAGTATGCTCGGGTCAAATACCCATATGAAAATAGAAGTGTAAAGGCATCTAGGAGAAATGAACCAAGCCAATATCCAAATGAACCTTGTAACGGTAGGTGAGACAATGGTTGCCACCGGTAACGTTGTGGAATCACTTGCGAACAAGGTGCCCATAAAAGCCGATGAAATGCAGACAAGATATAAGTCACAGCATGTGCCCTAGCGTTCTGAAGTAGTAAAGACAAGTGATCTCCATCCATAGCGACATGCTCAACTAAGAATGCAATGCCCTCCCTCTCAACATCCCAGCTTGGTGTGGTATAGTACGTGCCATCGCTGAACATGAGCATGATCATTCCAACAAGAATCCCTAAAGAGCATATCAATGATGTTCCACGGTGGCCATTGTGGGCATTTGGTAAGGTTCATGTGTAAAAGTAGTGTCCCACCACTAATTAGAGCATTCCAAGCATGTGGAATCTTGCTTAGCATGATCATGTGCCCGGTACGAAGGACAAGAAAACACGATTACCACCTTGCCCACCAAACCTATCAAGTAGCAAAGGTAGTTGCCGATCAAAGCAAAAGTGAACCCTAACAAGACTACCCCAAAATAGATGTAGTACAATGAACCAATATAAAAAAAAAAACACGCTGATCGAGCAAGGGCTAGAAAAGAACCCACCATTATTTGTAGTGTGATACCAATTAAACTCATATGGGCCCACCACATTAAGTAAGATGAATGCGAGCTCTCTATCGAGGAGCAACAACTCGATTAGGAAGCAATTGTATTAATTTGGGACGTACTGCACTAGTAAGGAAGCACTTACCCTCATTTGTTGGCAACTTTCCCATCATCAATACTCCTCAAGATTCCCATCGATCATCTAGCATCATCTGCCCTAATTCATCTGCCTTAATCCTCATCGGTAACTAGGTATCAACTGATACAATGAGCTTTAAGAAATCAACCCAGCCAAACTAGAAAATAACAAGATCGATGGTGGAGGTCTGAACCAGTGGCCATGGAGGACGAGAGAAAGAATCTTCCATTGGAGCTTGGAGAATCGCTAGCATCATATAAGAAGATCTCAGCGGTGGCCAAGGAGGAGGATCTAATGTAGCATCGTTGAACCCTCCCTGAGCATCGATAGAAATGGTGGTTGCAGTGGTAGTGGAGGGATTGAACTTGTCCCAAAGGCGCATGAAACGTTCACCAACAATGTCGGATTTGGCGGAACTGGAAATTCAACAGACTTCCCTGATTTGATGAGTGGTCGAAACCTTCAACAAGTTAGTGTAAGGTTGAAGAAGGGGCACATCGATCTTCATCGCTTGCCCTCGGATCTCTGATTTCCCCTCCGATATGAAGTTGAATAACTGTTTCTTTGCCAGATTTGGATCGGCAACGATGCAAACCACCTTAGACGCCACCTGATCTACAATGCCAACAATCGGAGACCCCTCGATCGACACTGGACCTGGATTGCCATTGATAAGAATCAACTCGAACGCCTTTGGATCAAGCGGATCTGGTGATTTCGTGCCACATGACTCTTCAATTTGTTGGTTTTTTGTGTTAGGTAACACAATCCCATAATGAAAAAAGAAAAGTTCGTTGAGCCTCCGAGCCAAGGTGTTGAACGTAGTCGTCATTTCCAAATTGAAAACGCTCATTTGATTCTTCATCTCCTCGAGCAACTCCACTATCGGTGAACTCTATAGCTCGCCTTCACTTTGATCCAATCGCGCGTCCATGTTTGAAGGTGTGCTCTGATACCACTTATAGAACACTGGAATTGATTTATTGAATTAAGAAGAAACAACGATCACAAACACAAAAGTAACCCAGAGAAGAGTCTTAAACTCTCTCAAACCCATCACTCCAAGAGTGCCCAATTACATTTAAATTCCAAGATACCCTTCTCTACATTCTAACCACTATTTATGCTACTAAATCACAATTCAAAACACACTAACATGTAACTAACTTTTTGACTCTCTTTACTCACACCTATAGTATTGTTGTAGTCCCCTTAGCCTCTATCAAAGTCCTACCAATCAAACATTCAATTCCTCTCCACTATCTAAGTTTCTCGTTTTTTTTGGCCTACTAAAGCTTGGGCACCGTGCGTCCCATATGGGGGTGGCCTTCCCAACCCAATTTGCTCATCGACGAGACTTGAAACCAAGACTTCATGTATGGGGAATTGAGTCCCTTACCCTAGCACCAATCGGTGGTTGGTCTAAGTTTCTTTTTCGTTAATCAACAACAATAAAGTTGCAATTCCAAATTAGTGGGGCTACATGGATCAAAGGCTTCCACTTAGCTTGGTGTAATGCAGTTGATGATCTAATTTCATAGTCCTTTAAATCTTTTATAATTAATACATCCCTACTTTTTTGGTCTAACCCTATATTCTCGAGTTTCTTCAACTTCTCTTTCAATCTTGAAACTCTTTAATAGTAGTATATGATGAGAAATTGAGAAGTATACATTATTATATGATGCACAATGGTTTTTGAATCTTAGTATTCAACAATTTGAATCCTAATTTGATTTAGGTAGGGCCCCAATTATTCATTTTTCCTTTAGAATTCCTGCAACCATGTTAAAATCTTCAATTCCACGTGATTTAATGTTTTTGATGATATGCTTTCATAATCCTTTAAATCCTTCTTAAGTAATGTATTCCAAATTATCTTAGGTCACCTTCATAGTGAGAAGATGTGCCGCCAATAAAGGAACCATGTTTGATCATATTCTCATTTGCTTACTTGGTAACTGGACAATTTCAATCATTAACGATCATTTTTTATTTTTTACCAGGGAGGCAATGATTCCTTGCATATTGTTGGCATTAGGAGGAAATCTCGTAGATGGTAAGTTAATTTATTTCCATTGAAGAGTTCGATTCATGTAGCTGACCCCAACTAAGTTGGGTTTGAGGCTTTGTTGTGTGTGTGTAAAAGTAATGGCATAGTGTTATTTAAAGCAAATACCATCTTATATTGAATAGCTTATCCTTAAAGTGAGGATAAGTTGTGTCTAAGCTTATTTCCATGCCATAAATGTCTAAAGATCGATTTAGCAATGCCATCGAATTTTACTAGCAGCTGTGGAAGCTATATTTCTGATAATTTCTTCTGTCTGGTTATAGGTCCAGGAAGTTCGAAACTTGGATTTCGAACCACTGCAGCTATTATCTTTGCACGTTTGGTCTTGGTTCCCCCTACAGGGCTTGGCATTGTTATGTTGGCCGATAAGCTGGGCTTCCTTCCACCTGGAGATAAGATGTTTCGATTTGTTCTCCTTCTTCAACATAGCATGCCTACATCTGTACTTTCCGGTAAGTTTGCATTTCCATTGCTTCTTAGATTAACATCACTTTTGCAAAGGTAATACTAATACACCACATAATTCTAATACTGGGTTATAGAAGGGTCTGATTGTGCTAGTCTTTGACAAATGGTCGCTTTGAAAATTAAACTATAAATGCATGCTTGTTATGGATTGTTTTTTGTTGGATTGATGTTAAAAGGTAAATTCATTCAGGCGTATGTTGATAGTGTTGGATAAGATTAAAGTGACGTTTAAAGCCATCACTTTTTTTAAGAGACTTGTTTTTGGTCAAAAAATTTTAGAGATTTTGCATGGGAATTCATGAATCAATTTCAAACGACGACAGTTCAAAACTAAGCCCACAAAAAGCCTGTGCTATGGAAACTTCCACATCTGCTAAAGTGCTTAAACCCTATGCGCAAGTGGATTAGTAATTGGAGATGAGTGGATGGTTAAAATATATTGTAAATATATATTTTTACGATTTATTGTATTTATTATTTGAAATGTGTAAAGACTAAAGACTTAACACAACTATTACAAATGCTTCCCTCATTCTCATGAAAGGTATCAAGTGAAGTTTGAGTTGCACGTTTGAGACAAGCTTCTCGAGCTTGAGAGTTTTGGGTGTAAATTGATTTTTGGTGAAAATTGCTTTGTTTTTGGGTGGTTGTATTTGGCGAACCATTTAAATTCAAGTGTTTCTTTTTGTTGGCAAATTTCTGCTCCTACAATTGAATATAAATTGAAATAACTGAATCGGAACCAAAATTTCAAGCTTCTCCTGCCTACGGTGGATTAATTTCCATGATACTGGTGCTTGTTTCTCGTTATGTCGCATTTCCTTCTATTTTTCTTTTGGGCACTTCCCTGCGGACAGTACATCCAAACTTGAGACATCGATGTATAATGAATGTTCATCCTAATTTATAGACAGACAAACAGGGAGCACAGTTCAGTTCGCTGGCGTGCCAATTTCTGCTTATTGTTATATGCGGAGAGTTTCATTTGTAGAATCAATACTAATGCAGAATTGTCAACCTTCTGATCCATGTTACAGGAGCTGTAGCAAGTTTAAGAGGGTGTGGAAGAGAGTCTGCTGCAGTCCTGTTTTGGGTTCATGTCTTTGCAATCCTCTCCATGACTGGCTGGATTATTCTCTATCTTCATATACTGTTCTGAAGGCTCGCCATGTCGTCGCCACCAGAACTGCGAGCTGTATAATTAAAATTTGGAACTGACTCCCTTGTGTAATGATTTTTGTATGTCATGCATGGGTATCTTCATTTTTTGAAGGGAAGCCCAATGAAGTATCCACATCTATAAAGAATTGTTGATTTATTTAGTTTTTTGGTAATCATGTCCAAACTCTTTTTTTTCGTCCCCCTCCCTACTAATTGGGTTTGACTATTCTTGCGAGAGTTAGTAGGACGCCTTAATTTCATTAGAAACTGACATATTTGGAGTTGAATGACATGATTCATCTCTATGATTAAGACTTCTCGGAAGAGCCTACACAACAAATGAGGGCAAGGAGGAAATAATGTACATAGTTGCTACTAAAGCACTCGGTATGGAAGGCTATCGGGCATATTCAACTAGCAGAATTAGAAGTTGCAATAGGGTTGCCCACTCATTGGCAAAACATGTGTATTAAATTATCTCGGATGCAAATGTGAATTGAGAGAGAACGTGTGCCATCTTGGATGCAATGAACATTGAAATTAAAAACCCTTCTCCAATGCAACTATTGATTACGTGCAATTGACGTGACGTGAAAAAAAATAGACAATATCTATTTTTAATGTCTACTTCTAGAAAAAACAATAAAATTTTAAAATTGAATGTCCAATCTACATTATGCATTGGGGAGCAATTTTTGAACTTCAATATCTATTTAAGTAATATGGGATTGACATCCACTTCACATTCACGTCAACACTTCTATATAAAGTATATAAAAAAACAATAAGATTTTAAAATTGAATGTCCAATCGACATTATGCAATGGAGAGCAATTTTAAACTTCAATATCTATTTAAGCAACATGAGATTGACATCCTCTTTAAGTTGATGATTTGGCATGTATGGAATGTTTCAATTCCTAGATTGGTTTATTTGTTGGATTGATATCTTATGATTAAGATCACCAATTAAACTTCACATTGCTTTCAAAAAATTAATAATTGATCTGTTTTGAATTTCTAACTATATCATTGATAGAGATGATATCAACCCTTGATTAAGGATTTGTATTAAAAACATACTTGTTGTTTATTCACAAAAGTTGACGGATGCTTCTCCTGCTTTAGTAAGATGGATGAGGCATCACGATTCATTGGTCTAGAGAGGTAGTGGGTGCAACTCCCGCTGAAGTAAAAAAAAAATGCATGTCCTTTATTTTAATGGCCTTTTTTTTACATAGAATTCAGTGCCAACTGCTCTAACTAGTTCATACTCAGGCATTGTTGCATTGTCTAACCCCAAATAGGGGTGTCTCTCGAACTCAAGCTCTTGAGATCTCTAAATTGAGACCTCGTTTAATAATAGGCAAAAAAAAAATGTAATAAAAAAGAAGAAGATGAGGAGCCTATTCATTTGTCTCTCCCTCTATATATGCAATTGAAAACCTCTTTGATTCTCATGGGCCACCTGGACTCAGGCCTAAGAACCTTACCTAAGCCCAACTTATCATTTGTGTTCGGGCCTATACATTAGTCTGGCCTGACCCTCCACTCGACCATACTAAAACTTGTCTGTTCTCTCTTGTAAAGATCAGACCTAAAGAGGTTGATCTGCTTGAGCTATTCAAGCTTTTAACAACAATGAACACAGAACAAACGATTGAAGAACTGAACAATTACTTTCCTTCTCATTAACTTGATGAAGAAGATACAACTTCTTTATATACAACTCTGCAACTAATATGTAACCAACTTAGTTAACTAACTAGTCACTAACTTAACCATAGTAGAAAACTAACCATGATCAGTTTGTACGTCAAGACCATTAACTACATTGACCACATTAGTATCTCTAACATCCCCCCTCAAAGTAAACCGTGGAGAAACTACAAGGTTTACTTTGGAACATAAGAAAGAGAAACGAGGGCCAACTAACATCTTAGTAAAAAGATCAGCAGTTTGATGTTGAGAAGGAACATAACGAAGATCGAATACACCAGCAGCAAGTTTCTCGCGTACAAAATGAGCATCAATCTCCACATGTTTGGTGCGAGCATGAAAAACTGGATTGGAAGCAAGAGCACGAGCACCAGTGTTATCACACCATAACACAGGACGAGAAGAACAGGATATACCCAGTTCAGTTAATAAAGAAACAGTCCACATGATATCAGATACACCATGAGCAAGAGCACGATACTCAGCTTCAGTTGAAGACCGAGCAACAACAGACTGCTTCTTAGATGACCAAGACACAAGATTTCCCCCAAAAAATAAGCAAGAACCACTCGTAGAACGTCTATCATCAACATCACCAAATTTCCAATCAAGATCGGTAAAAGCTTCAAGAGACAAAAGACGAAGGCTGGTTTAAACCATAAACCATGATGAAGAGTGCTCTTGAGATATCTAAGAACTCTTTTGCAGGCAGTCCAATGTAAATCAGTAGGAGATTGAAGAAATTGACTAAGTTTATTAACAATGAAACTTATATCAGGTCGAGAATAAGTGAGATACTGCAGAGCACCAACAGTACTCCTATACAGAGTTGGATTGACAAAGGGACGACCATTAGACACTGATAACTTGTGACCAGCAGCAAAAGGAGTTGCAAGTGGTTTGCAGTCCTGAAGTCCAGCTTTGAGTAGAAGATCAAGTATATACTTATGCTGAGTTAAGTAAATACCAGACTTATTGCGACAAACTTCAAATCCCGAAAGAATAATCCACCTGACCAAGAGTTTTAAGGGAAAACTTGGTATCAAGCCAAGTAATCAAGGACTCGAACTTCGAGGATTAGACCCAAGACTAGAATATCATCAACATAAACCAAGAAAGCGAAACGGTGAAGTAGATGAACTCTTATAAAAGAGTGAGACATCGACTTAGAATTGGTAAGATCCCAATCCAACAATGCTTCACGAAGTTTAGAAAACCAAGCTCTAGGGGCTGTTTGAGACCATATAAAGCCTTATTTAACTTGCACACATAATGTGGAAAGGATTTATTAACAAATCCTCCGGGTTTGAGACATATAGACCTCCTCGAGAAAGATCACCATTAAGAAAAGCATTGTTGACATCTACTTGCTTGAATAGGCCACCCAAATGTAACGCAAGGATGAATAAAATGCGTATGGAAGAGGGCTTGACAACAGTGAAAATGTATCAAAACAATCAAGACCAGGAGTTTGATGAAAACCCTTTGCAACAAGGCGAGCTTTGTATCTTTGTATGGCACCGATAGGAGAAGTCTTGACCTTAAAAATCCACTTACACCCAACAGGGACTCATAGAAGAAGTAGGAGGCACAAGAGTCCAAGTACAATTTTTGTCAAGAGCTTTAATTTCATCCACCATAGCATTGTACCATTTACGATCTTGTAGAGCGACTTTAACAGAGACTTAGGTTCTAGGTGAGTCATGTCAAGAGGAGACCGAGTAACCAAAGCTTTTGGTTTAAAAATCCCATTCTTACTCCCGGTGAGTATGTGATGAGTATTAATTGTATGAGGTACGATGATGAGAGGAGCGGGGAGGAACAAGAGAGAAGGTGAAGCATTGGACAGTGAAGCATTAGACAGTGAAGCATTAGACAGTGAAGCATTAGACAGTGAACCAGTATTCAATGAATCAGCAGATAATGAAGCAGCAGAAACAAGATCAGGAGGAGTCAGTGCACCAGGTAATGACGAATTAGACAATGAGGGAACCATATTAATATGCTGGAACACAGATAATGGAAGTGTTTTGGGAGATGTACCACTAGGTGGAAAATAAGTCTGAAACAGACATTGAAATGGAAATTCATCCTCATTGAACACAACATCCCTTGAAATGTACACTTTACCAGAAGGGTGTAAGCAACGATATCCATGATGTCGAGGTCTGTAACCAATAAAGACACACTTTGATGATCGAAAATTAAATTTGTGAGAGGAATAGGAAGTAAGACTGGGAAAGCATGTACATCCAAAAGTTTTAAGAAACTTGTAGTTAGGAAGTTTCTTAAAACAAACTTGATAAGGACTTTTAAATTGCAAGGGTGATGAAGGAAGACTGTTGATGAGAAATACTGATGTTAAGAAAGCTTCTTCCCAAAATGACAAAGGCATTTTTGAATGAGCTAGAAGAGTTAATCCCATTTCTACTATTGCACGATGTTTTCTCTCTGGAACTCCATTCTGTTGATGAGAATAAGGGAAAGAGTAACGATGATGAACACCATGTGACAAACAATACTTCTCAATAGGTTTGAACTCAAGTCCCATATCAGATTGAAAACTCTTCAACTTGGTACCCAAGTGCAATTCAGCTGAATTTTTAAAATGAAGAAAAACAGCAAATGTATCTGACTTGAGTTTGAGAGGATAAAACCAAGTGAAACGACTAAATGCATCAACAAACACCACATAGTAACGAGAACCAGTAGATGACAGCATAGGTGCAGGACCCCATAAATCGGAGTAAACCAACTCCAAAGGACTAGAAACAGTAATAGAGCAATGATTATAAGGTAGTTTATGCATTTTTCCAATCTTACATGAATCACAAAAATGTTGTGGAGTCTTAGGTACAGTAGTTTCACAGCACTGAAGAACTTTTTGTAATACATCATAAGATGGATGACCCAATCGAGCATGCCAAGTATGAGATTTATCAACAGTTGCAACCAAATTTGTAGTAACCAGATTATTACAATGGAATGATGGAGAAGAAGAACCTGAAGGAAAGACATCAGTTGATGAAGAGCAACTGTTAGGAATGCAGTATAGTCCATCCTTAACCTTGCCTTGAAGCAAAATTTTCCTCGTTGCCTTGTCCTTAACACAAAATGAATCAGATGAGAACTCAGTAATGACATTGTTGTCACGAGTTAATTGTGAAATACTGATAAGATTTTTGGCAAGTTTAGAAACATGAAGAACAGGACATAGATTGATATCAAGTGAAGGATGAGCACTAGACTGCAATGTACTAGAACCAATTGAAGAGATAGCTAATTTTTCACCATTTCCAACTGTAATACGTTGAGTACCTGAGTAATCAGACTTGTTTTGCAGTGAAGAAGAGTCTGAAGTCATATGACAAGAAGCTCCAGAGTCCATGTACCAATTCGGATCAGTCACTAAATCAGGAGAAGCCATCATGCCTTGAAAATGATGAAAGTTGGCATATTGATTTGGAAATTGTTGCATCATTAAACCTCCTTGAGATGAATTATTGGAGAACATTGAAAGACTGATCAAACCTTTGATAACATTGTTAACATTGTTAACTGGTCCAATGAAAGACTGATCAAACCTTTGATAACATTGAAGTGCCATATGCCCAGGTTTAGAACAAATTTGACAGAACAGTCGATTTCCACCTCTTCCACCATATCGTCCACCTCTGAAATTGTTACCACCTCTATTGTATCCTCCTCTATTACCTCCATTGTTCCTGCTCACACTGTTAAATCCTCCAAATTTCACATTCTGTGATTTCTTTTCTCCATTGTTAATTGCAAGATGTGCTGAATGAGAATTCATCTCAAGTGTATTTTCTCCATTCAGTTGAGCAATTCTTTGTTCATGTAACATCAACAAGTATTGAGCATCTTGAAGAGTCATAGTCTTTTGTTGAGAAGAAATCACTACAACAACTGAATCAAACTCATGTCCTAATCCATTTAAAACTGATTGAATTAGATCTCGACTCGAGACTATTTGCCCAATTGACTTCAATTCAAGACCTATATTCTTGATTTTTACTACAAATTCGAAATCGAAGATGCACCTTTCTTTAAAGAATTCAATTGTTGTTTCAATTGAAGTGCCCTAGCCATGGAAGCTTGAGAATAAAGTTTCTCAAGAGTATTCCAAATCTCATAAGACGACTCACATTCTGTGACATTCCCAATCACATCTTTTCCTATACTTGAAAATAACCAAACCATCAACATTGCATCAATCTTACTCCATACCTCATCATCAAATGATCCAACTGTTGAAGACGACGATCGACTTGAAGAAAAACGATCTTCTGTGACCAAGAAACTCAATCCAAGTGCTTTAATGGCTGCTTTCACCTGCATCTTCCAATAGATGTAGTTGGATTCATCAAGCTTTGTGGACAGATTGAAATTCAAGGATTTTGCAATCGTTGCCACATCTAGAATCACATTTCCAGGAATTCCTGGTGAGTTCAGATGATCAGACGCCATTGCAATTGGCTCTAATACCATGTAAAGATCAGACCTAAAGAGGTTGATCTGCTTGAGCTATTCAAGCTTTTAACAACAATGAACACAGAACAAACGATTGAAGAACTGAACAATTACTTTCCTTCTCATTAACTTGATGAAGAAGATACAACTTCTTTATATACAACTCTGCAACTAATATGTAACCAACTTAGTTAACTAACTAGTCACTAACTTAACCATAGTAGAAAACTAACCATGATCAGTTTGTACATCAAGACCATTAACTACATTGACCACATTAGTATCTCTAACATCTTTGTCGTCTCATCCATCTGGTCGTTGCATCTCTCGCATACAATACCCTCTAATGCTTTAGCAGATATAAAGTTTAAATTGGGGTTTTGGAAGTGCCCCACCTTTTAAGTTTTAATTAATTTCATAACTAGAGTATGACATGTATATTAATTATCTTTTCAGCACTAGTTTCTTCTTGGACGCATTACTTAATTTAAATTGGGGGCACTACTTTTTTAATTGCAGAGGCCTTAATCTTTGAATGTCAATCTTCAGATTTGTTTTTTTTGGAGGAAAAAATGGATTTTCTAATGAAGAAACAGGCCATGAACTCCGCTAGATGTTCACTTTTTTGGACTTTGTATTCCCATATATTTTACCTCTTCTATTGTTTGGGATCAACGTTTTTGGTTCATTATCAATTAAAGTTTTGACTGAAGATTGCTGCTTATGCTTCAAACTTCACGTGCTTCTGTTGTAATGTTTGATAGGTTGAGGAAGATGGTTCTGTGAAAAGATCCGCCATGAGTAGACATTTGAAGACCATACTGGATTTTTTTAGGGCCTCTAATTATGTGACAAAGCACTGTTCATTTTTATGTGTTATGCTAGAAGTTTGAGCTTGTAAGTTATTTGCCTTTCCGTTTAGTGCTAAGGTCCTTTAATATTTCTGCGTGAGGGACGATGTTTAATAATTTATGGTTTGCGATTTCAGGAAAAATCTATCTATTGTGTTGTGGTTGAGCCCCTTTTTCTTGTACCCTAATCATGTACTTATAATATTGCTTCAATTTTTGCTAGGTGCCTTAGGCTTATGAGACGCATTGCCAACATATTTGCATTTTTTTTGATGTGCTTTTGCAGGTTCATGGTGCCTCGATTTTCTTTTGTTTTGGGTGCTTGGTGCTTCCATTTTTTAAGATTTGGTTGAGTTTAATGGTATAATATTTGATGCGAATTAATATTGTTATTATTCTTTTGACTTCAACTGAAGTCGAACCCATGACCTCCCCAAGCCTTGCTTTTTAGCAAATGAAGCCTCATCCATCTCACCGGAGAGGCAGACTAATATTATTATTATTATTATTATCATTATTGTTATTATTATTATTATTATCATTATTTGAAGTAAAATAGAAATTTTATTAATCACCAATGGCTCAATCCATTTAATGGAACAAGACCAGGTATAAAACAATTGCCCTAATAAAAGTATATTGATTCACTAATTTTAATTGTTTGAAAGAACATCTAACTGCCATGAATTTAGCTTTGAAACACTACAGACTGTAATATTGGAATAGTGTGACAATCAATTAATACTCTTTAACAAACATCCTGAACACAACTACACAAGTACTACTAGAACCACAATGAAAACAAAACTTCCAACAATGGCAGAAATGCAACTTCCAATTAGAGAAGACAACTTAAGACTTCTAATACGGGAAGACAACTACTTAGTAAATAAAATAACCTAATGATAAGTACCAATCCAACAACTGCTAGCATAGATGCACCCTTAGAAGGGAAACAATTGGATCCAATGATAAATTTGATAATTGCAACATGGATGAAATTGATCACCTCAAATTTGACTAGATCTATTGCTTATTATAAATAAGAAAGCAAAAGTTATTATTAGAGTTGATGGTATAGAAATTTTTATAATAAAATAATTTTCTAACTCTAATTGGTCGAATGAGAATCTCTTGGGTTGAATATGAACATGAGCTACCATTTTCTATAAAGTGCTTATATTGCAAATGTGGTTTGTAGATGATTCCAGTTTCTTATGTTGCGTGAGATTTTAGGTAAGCTTACAGGATAGTGCAAGCCTTTTTCTCTCTCTCTCTCTCTCTTCTTTTTTTTTTTTTTTTCATTGAAAAATGAGAATCCTTACCTCCACGATATAATATTAAGACTCGATCTCCATAAGAATAACGTAGGTGATGAAGCCTCATCACAACCCATCAAAGAAAGCCCTGACAAAAGGGAAGGAAAACCCTTCAAGAGGAAACGCAAACTATAATAACTAAATACAAATCGCTCTCCATGAGGGAACACAAACTACAACCACTAACAACAGCTCTAAAGGCAAGTATTTATGAAGAAATCATTATTGGAGCCACTACAACCTAAATACACATAAACCCTAACATAATGCTTACAAAAGGAGATGAAAATATCAGAGACACCAACCAAAAACTACTGGGGAACCTCTAGAATGCATCCACCATGACTGCTGGATCGTCTTCCTTTTCCCCAACATCCCTTTTTTTTTTTTTTTTTTGTCAGATTCGCCACCATCATTCTCCTCTTTAGCAGTCACTTCAAACACATACAAATTAGAGAAGAGAAGACAAAATGAAGCCGAGTGGAAGCGAATGACACCAGATCTGACGTTTCGTGAGGAGCGACAACCTCTCCTCAACCTCCAACCTCTTTACTGTATCGTTGTTGTACGAAAACTTGTTGGAGTGTCAACGTAGCTGGCGGAGCATCGCTGTCTAAACTACCCAATCTCCGAAAAGACTCTTTGTAGCAGATCTCATTCCTTCCGCTTAAACACCCCTCGTTCTCAGCATTGCCAAGAAGAAAAAGGGAGAACAAAGAACAAAGGAGGAGAAGAAAGTACAAAATAGGAGAATAGGAAGGAGAAAAAAAAAATAGAAAAGAAAAAAGGGAGACGTAGAGCAAAGAACATGCAAAAGAGGGGAGAGGACCATAGGGGTCTACTGGCACCGAAACAAGCTTCACCATTATCGAAAGCCCCACACAAACCCTAGACCTGATTTAGCTTGCGCAACAAGAAACTAGGAAAGAGAAGTGGGCGTATTAATCCCTCACCTGTCTTTTTCTCACATCTTCAAAATTTTGATAGCTCATTTCTAGAAGTCTCATTTGATTGGCGTAACCTCTTATTTTGTGACAAAACAAAACATTCAATTAAGATTGGAGATGCCTTATCCTAATCACGAAATTATGTTTGTCATTCATGATATGAGAAAAGGCTTACACGACAGATTGCTTGAAAGTTAAGTAGTCAAACAGGATCAAACCAATATACGCTATTTTCTCCCTCTAAGTTTTTTGGTGTGCAAGTAAACCAGATCTAGGGTTTGTGTGGGGTTGTCGGCAATGACGAAGCTTGCTTCAACACTGATAGCCCTCCATGGTTCGTTTATCCCCTCTTTTGTATGCTCTCTCATTTTTCCTTTTTTTTCTTCTTCATCTTCTTCTCTTTTCCTTCTTCTCCCCTTTCTTCTTGGTAGCAGGGAGACGAGGGGTGTTTGAGCGGAAGAAATGAGATCTGCTACGAAGCTCTGAGAAAAGAGTTTTTTAGGAGATTGGGTGGCTTAGAGAGTGATGCTCTACCATTGGCACACCAGCAAGATTTCATGCAACAACGATGAAGTAACATTATTGGAGGTTGAGTGGAAGAAATGAGCTCTGGTGCCGTTCGCCTATGCTCGGCTTCGTTTTGTCTTCTCTTCTCTCATTTGTATGTGTTTGAAGGGGCTGTTGTAGTGGAAAATGATGGTGATGGAGAGTTTCCTCGATGGTTTTTTAGTTGTTATCACTAATATTTTATCTCTTCCTATGAGCATCATGTTATGGTTACTGTATGTTTTTTTGTTGTTTTTGTGCATTTATATTGTAGTGGCTCCGACAATGATTTTTAAACAGTTGTTAGTAGTTGTAGTTTGTGTTTCCTCGTGGAGGACGGTTTGTATTTAGTTATTGTAGTTTGTGTTCCCTCTTGGAAGGTCTTCTTCTTTTTTGTCAGGGCTTTCTTCCGATTGTATTTGGCTTTTTTCCCATCAATTGTGCTGTAGAGGCCTCCAATGGTGGGTTATGATGAGGCTTCATTGCCTCCATTATTCTCGTGGAGGTTGAGCCTTAATATTGTATTATAGATGTAAGGGTTCTCATTTATTAATGAATTTCATTGTGCCTTGTTGATAGAATAACAAAACCCTAGTTTCGCTGTTGAAGAAGAAACTTGGAGAGGAAGAAAATGTGAAAACTGAGAGAGAGAGATTGTATTCTCTCACAGCCCACAATATATATATATATATATATATATATATATATATATATATATATATATATATATATATATATATATATATGAAGAGTCTCGTGCATAGCACGTGAGTACATATAAAGTAGTAAAATAAAATTACAACAGAGTAACTTAATGATTTACTCTAACATCCCCCCTCAAACGAAGGGGGAGAGCAACGACACCAAGTTTGCTCCTAAGAAAAGAAAAACGAGAAGCAGCAAGAGCTTTAGTGAATCCATCCGCAATTTGATCATAACTAGGTACATGATGAATAGAGATCTGACCTGCCAACACCTTATCCCTCACATAATGTATGTCCAATTCAATATGTTTGGTCCTAGCATGATAGACAGGATTATGAGCCAAAGCTTGAGCAGAAATATTGTCACACCATACCACTGGAGCAGTAGGAAGAGAAAACTGAAGTTCAAACAGCAGCGATTGTATCCATGTAATCTCTGCCGAGACCTGCGCCAATGCTCTATATTCAGACTCAGTACTTGATCTGGCAACAACATGTTGTTTCTTGACTCGCCAAGATATCGATTTGAGCCAAGGAAGACAAAGAAACCCCGAAACAGATCGCCTATCATCGGGAGATCTTTGCCCAATCTGCATCGAAAAAACCAAGACAAACATGTGTGTACTAGGTCTAAACCAAATACCCCAATCACTTGTACCTTTCGGATAACGTAAGACCTCTTCTTGCTTTTGCCAAGTGCATAATAGTCGGACAACTCGAAATTGACTCAACTTATTAACAATAAATGCAATATCCGGTCTAGTGTGGACCAGATATTGCAAACCACCAAGCAAACTACGATATAACGTAGCATCCGTAAACGGAGGAGATGTATCAGAAAAGAGAGGCTTGCCCACTAACGCAGGAGTATCAACAACTTTAGCCTGGAGCATGCCTCCTTTCTGAAGTAATTGTTTTATATAGGCTGTTTGAGTGAGAAACAGTCCAGTAGTATCACGCCTAGCCTCCATCCCCAAAAACAAGTTTAAATCACCAATATCTTTTAAAGCAAAAGAAGCATTTAATTTGGAGACAAACTGTTGAATGTGTTCAGAATTAGAACCAGTGACAATAATATCGTCGACGTAAACCAAAATGTATAAAACAGCCGAAGAAGATCGAAAAATAAAGAGAGAGTTATCAGCCTTAGAATTTAAAAAACCCCATGACAGTAAAGTGGATCGCAGTCTATCAAACCAAGCACGAGGAGCTTGACGAAGACCATAAAGTGCTTTATGAAGTTTACAAACATAGTTAGGAACTGAACTATCAATAAATCCTCGTGGTTGGTTTGTATAGACATCCTCAATCAATGACCCATTTAAAAAGGCATTATGAATATCAAGCTGACGAATCGACCAACCAAATTGAACAGCAATCGATAAAATAATACGAATTGTGGAGGCCTTTACTACTGGACTATATGTCTCATCGAAATCGATACCCGGCAACTGTTTGAAGCCTCGAGCCACTAATCTAGCTTTGTATCGATTTATTGAGCCATCAGAATTCTTTTTAACTGTAAAAATCCACTTATTATCAACAACATTACGAGACGAGTGAGCAGGTACCAACGACCATGTGCCATTCTTAATAAGTGCTCTATACTCAGTCTCCATGGCCTCTCTCCATTTAGGATCCTTGAGTGCCATGTCTACAGATTGAGGAATATCCTCAAACACAGAAGTGGTCGCTACAAAAGCCTTTTTCTTAGAAATACCATCCTTAGCTCGAGTGATCATTGGATGAACATTTTGTGGTGCCTCTGATTCAACTGTGACAACAGGATCACCTTCAGTTACAGAAGGGACAGTTGTTGAATTTCCCAAATTTTTGTTATTAAATACATCAGAAGAAGGTGTAGTATCAGACTGAGGAGAGGACTCAGATATAGGTAAAGAAGCAGAAGACCTTTCATGAACAGAAGAAGGGGTTGAACCAGACATATGGGCTCTAGATGTCGAGGATACAGATGAAAGAGATGGGCCATTAGTCGTGAACTGTGGAACTGGAAGATTGACCCGTGATGATCCACCTGATCCATCAGGCAAAATTGATGAAGAAAAGAGAGAAGAGTAAGGAAACTCATCCTCATTAAATAATACATGACGAGTGATAAAAACTCTCCCAGATTTATGAAGACATTTGTAGCCTTTGTGAGATGAACTGTACCCCAAGAAGAGACATTTCTCAGAACGAAACTGCAGTTTATGGGCATTGTATGGTCGTAAGTATGGAAAACAGGCACACCCAAACACTCTTAAAATAGAATAATCTGGTGGACGCCCATACAACCTCTCATAAGGAGACTGACCCTGCAACACTTTAGATGGAAGTCTATTGATAAGAAAAACTGCTGTTTCACATGCGTCCCACCAGTATTTATAGGGTAATTGACTATGAGCTAACAATGTTAAACACATGTCAATAATGTGACGATGTTTACGTTCAGCTCTTCCATTCTGTTCATGAACATGTGGACAAGAGTGTTGAAAAACAATACCACAAGAGTCTAGAAATGGCTTCAGGGACCTATACTCCCCTCCCCAATCTGATTGAACCTTCTTAATGCGTGTAGAAAACAGATTTTCAACCAACTTTTTAAAATGCAGAAAAGCGTTGAAAACATC
Organism: Stephania japonica; assembly: GCA_039657345.1. NCBI lineage: Eukaryota > Viridiplantae > Streptophyta > Magnoliopsida > Ranunculales > Menispermaceae > Stephania > Stephania japonica. The sequence continues at coordinate 45,647,103 of CM077559.1, forward strand.
AGATTTGGCCTTCAATGGATAAATCCACGTAAATCGTGTATAATCGTCCATGAAGTGCACATAGTAAAGAAAACCACCAGTAGACAGTACATGAGAAGGACCCCAAACATCAGTGTGAATGAGATCCAAAACACTCGAGGAATGGTGGGTAGACAACTGAAAAGGTAAAGCATGACTCTTACCTAAAGGGCAGCTTGAACAAAACTCAAAAGACTTATTGGACACATTTATCAACTGTAACACCTTCTGCAATGTCTGTTGTGCAGGATGTCCCAGTCTGGAATGCCATAATGCAGGCAAATTCTTATTGAAAACAACTAAAGCGATCGTATGCAGCGAGAAGGAGAATGAGGTCCAAAGAATCGATACAAACCATTGTGGAGAGTACCATGAAGCAAAACCTTCCTAGTTCTGATATCCTTCACAAAACAATCACGAGCATAAAATTCGATTAGAACGTTATTCTCACGAGCCATTTGAGACACACTCAATAAATTTTTCTGAATCTGAGGCACACACAATGTATTCCGAAACGACAGACTCGAGCTAGAAGACAAGACCTTTGTTGCGGTACCAATACCAGAGATATAGAGAGAGAATGTCCATTACCAATAGTCGAGAGTTGTTACCTTGATATGGCATGCAATTATGTAACCGAGATGGGTCCAAGTGATATGAGATGTAGCACCACCGTCATGCATACCATGAAGTATCCGAACTTGGTTCGAAGCGACATAGAAGGTATTTGGTGGTGGATGAGCGAGTCCAAAGTATGCGTCGAGTTGAAACGCAGCTTGTTGTGATGGTGCACCTGTTGGGGTTGAGCAGTCGGAGCTCCCATATATTTCATGTCCTGTCTGAAGTAACAGACTGCAGCAGAATGTCCGAACTTCCCACATATTTGGCATGTCGGTTTATTACTATTCTGTGACCGGAAGCCCCATCGTCCACGACTACGACCACCACGATTGCGATTGTTTGAGCCACGACCACCACTATTTGATTGTTGAGTTTGTGAACCACCTGGAACTTGCTTAATCTCTGCAGAATTCACTGATTGTGTTGTCTCTTGGATAGACAAGGAACTCATACTGTTGAGACCATGGAACTGAGTTAAGGTCATCTCAAAACTCAGTAGAGATGCCTATAATTCTGTCCATTTTAGGGATTCCTTCTCTTGTAAAACTGAAATAATCGGAAGGTACTCACCATCCAGTCCGGCAAGAGTGTTTGACACAAGATCGTCATCAGAAACAGGAGAACCTGCTGTTGCAAGGAAGTCAGCCATCTCCTTCATTTTGAGTAAGAACTCAGACATCGTCATAGACCCTTTCTTTGTCTTCTAAATCTTTCGTCTATACACTTGAACTTGAGCCCGGTTGTGAGATCCACAGTGTTCTTCAATCCTTCTCCATGCTTCATGAGCGAGTCGAGTCACACCACCACATGAGCAATCTCGTTGGACATCGCGCTGATGATCCATCCAAGACAGAACTGATCCTTTCCATACCAGTCTTCATATGAAGGATTTGGATCGCTTGACTCTGGTAAAAACTCCGGCGGACTCTTCAACGTTCCTAGCAGATGTCCATCTAGACGGCACCCTCGGAAGATCGGTAGGACCATTGCCTTCCAGACCAAGAAATTAGTACGGTCTAGCTTCATAGACACGATTTGGTTAAGAGAGTTACCGAAAGGGGTCATCGCCGGGTACTGTGTGGTAGATCCTGATGAACCAGATGTAGATCCAGTCACCATTGATCCCGATTCACCCTCTCTTGAACCAGATCTGAAGACAGGAGTAGTCTGATCATCCGCCATCTCAGAACCGTCACAGTTTGAATGACCGCTACCTTTCCTCCGGCCTTCGTTGCTCCGATACCATGTTGATAGATAACAAAACCCTAGTTTCTTTAAATCTTCCAAATGTTGATAGCTCTTTTTTAAAGTCTCAATTAATATATATGTGAACCCTATATTTCTTAACAACAACATATCCTTAAAGCAAATTAATTACAACGAGTAACTTACATGGATCAAACTCTTCCATTGCGTTTGATTTAGTGCAATTGATGTTGAACTTTCCAAACAATTTAAATCCCTCCTAATTAATGCGTTCTAAGTTAACTACGGTTTGCCTCTACTTCGTCGAATTTCTTCAGTTTCTATTGCGTCAAGTTTTTTAATGGGGGCATTTGTATATGATAAGTTTAGATAAGGACGCATATATATATATATATATATATATATATATATATATATATATATATATATATATATATTCTTGTTTAAAAAATTCTTCAAAAAATGTGTGATGTTAAGCCCTACCCACTCAATAATCTTTTTTCTTTTTTGATAAGAAAAAACCTTAACTTGTGAGCTACCCACTTGGTTGGTACCCGCTCAATAATTTTGTAGAATATGCTAAACCAAACTGTCTGATTAGAAGAAACCGACAAAAAAGTTGTTCTAACAATTAATTTCATAATGTTAAGAATTCTAGTGTTAAAATAAATTGAAGCAATAGTAGCTCCCCTTGGTGAAGCTTCAAAACTTGATGCCTTTGAAATTAGATGCTGATTTTGGTTTTAAAAGAAATCTTGAGGTTATCTCTTGTAACTTAAGAGTTGTTTGTATTGTCTTTTTGTTTGTTAGTGGCTTTCGTAGGGACCGGTGTTCTGCATGTATGGTTTTCATTGTTCTAAATGAAGTTCGTTTCTTATCAAACAAAAGCAAAATTGTTTCTTTCTTCCTTTCTGAGTTGCATTCTCTTTTATTTATTGTTTGCCAACTCTAGCTTTATGAACATGTTAATTAAGCTTACAGTAATGCAGTTGTCAATGATGATCAAATAACTGACTGTGGGCACCAATTGATGAATTAAACAACATCAAAATAGGATATAAATTTTGACCTCGTTAATTTGTATAGTGATCGAGTTAACAAATATTTTACAGCAAAGTAAAGAGAGCAGATAATCAAAGAGAATACCAGCTGGTACACTTGACAAGTAATGCAAGCCATGCTACTTTCTGAAAATTCAGAAAGGCAAAATGAGACGACCCCAATTTCCACAACTACAGTCGCCCGGCCTAAACCATCGCCAAACCCCTCGAGATAACCCAGTGAGTCGGGCGAAGATCTAGTAAGCCTTAACCTGCAGAATTTCAATAAGACAATCTACAAATAGACTAATAAGGCATAATAAGGTGCAGAATAAAAACCTTCTAAGTCTATAAGGTGCGGAAATAAAATAAAAGTCTTACATGCCAACTAAACATAGTCTATGGGTTTCGCAAAGTCTACCCATAACAAAAACCCCTGTTTTAATACATATAAAGTTCAATCATAATAAAATAGTAGAGTATCAACCTCTCAAACAGAAAAGAGCTCCTAAGCTATGACTAGGCCCTTTCCTTTGTCCTTTGCATCAATTGAGGTACTTGGGGAGGGAGAAGTGGGGTGAGCAATAAACAACGGGCTCAGTAAAGTAGGATCTGCTCTACCGTCAATCACTCCAAGTAATACTTAATGCATATTTAACTATCATGCAACAAGGGATCATTTAAGAAATCCTATTATCATTTTGAGCATGAATAAGTAACATAAACAAGCATACTATAACATGCAAGGTAAAATAAACATTTGCCCAAGTATGATAATTCAACAAGGATAAAGAAAGAAGCATGAATACCATAGAATCAAAGGAATAGCAACTGTATATACATACCCAACCCTCCCATAGGCCCATTGGTGTATGATAGTTTGTATACCCAACCCACCCGTAGGCCCATTGGTATAATTCAAGAACATTTACATATCGGTTCCATTGGTATTCAAAGATAGAGAGAAATAAAGGGGGCGTCATTCATAAGTAATTCATCAATGAGATATCAAGTGGATTCCAAGTAAAGCATCAAATCTTTAAGTGAATCCTAGCATATCTACTAGCATGACAATGATTGAAAGTAGAGCACACCTCACTTACCTTTAGCGTTGCTTTTTAATTCCAATCCTAGCCCCGAGAAGTTCCTATTCGGTCTTCCTCGAGCGTCTACATTGGTTTAGGTTTATAGATCATCATTAACTTGCTTATGTGAGATAAGTTGTTCAATTCTTGTAAAACTTGAAATATATTGGATTTCATCCAACATTTAGAGTTCATCTATTTTCAAGATCATTTGCAAAACTTGGAAGAAAAGTAAGGTCTCTTTGAGGCATTTTGTCAAACACATTGTATGCAAAGAAAATGAGTTTACTCAACTTAACATAACTTAGATCAAAATTGAGCAAATCAAGTTTGAGTCACATTCAAAACTTAAGTTCCATATAGATTCAAGCGAAATCGCCAAGAATAACCAATTTGAAATCCGATCAAACCAAAAGTTGAGTTCAAAGCTTCACATAGTCTTCAAATGAGGTTTCTAGTACCAAAAACCCAATAGACCTTGACTCCAATGCATTCCAATGACTTGAAAATCATTAAAGCTTACCCAAACCATCGATAGAAACCAATTAGAAATCAAGACATTCTAGCCACAACCATAAATTCATGCATTAAAATGTGAAGGAAATAGGTAGAACTCCTTTGTGGCTTTTCATCAAACATTTATACCTCATTCATGCATATTTGAACATAAAGCATTACTGGTAAGAAAGTCATGAAAATCATAAGTATTTAAGTAAAAACCCATTAATATCATCATTCAAACCATAAGACTACTCAAGTGAGGTGGAAGGACTCCAAAGCATCATTTAAAACATACAAGTTCCTCTCCAACCTCATTATCATACAAGTTATGCTTTACCATTTTAAAAACGTATAGCTTTATCATTCAAATGTGAAATCTAACTTCATAAGCTCAAACCAACTTACAAAGTGTGGAAAAACACAATAAGAAATTATTTGAGACCAAAACCATAAAAATAAACCAAAGATTTACAATAAAGGCATGTATTCATCAAGATTTGGGGCTAAAACATGAAAACAAACTCCAAACCCATACACACATCCATAGTAATGATCAAATTGACGATTGTGTAAATCTTTTGGAAATTAAGCTTGAAACCTTAGCTTAACATCAAATCCGAAAATTACATCCCGTTTTCAACAATTAGTTCAAGCTTAACAAATTAGTTTAAGATTCTTACCTAGCTTGAGTGAGTGTTGATGTTGGTTCCCTCCACCACCTCTACTAGTCTCTAGGGTTGCCTCTCCTCTCACTAGGGGTGCACACGGATTGAATCTAGTCCAATTAGAGTCAATTCGCAATCCAATCCAATTATTGCGGATTGGAAAATTATAGTCCAATCCAGTCCAAATAATTCATCAATCCAACTCAATCTAATTTGCAAAATGCGGACGGGACTAGATCAAGTTCCACAGATTGATGCTTCCCCATCTAAAGATTCATGAAATTAAACTTCATCAAATCAATCACAAAAATCATTCATCTCATGAATGACAAATTTACAACATACATCCCACAAATCTATATATAGCATATTTCCCACAAACTTGTCAATAACCTTCAAAATGCAAGTTCCTACATAAATAAATGTCATCTACAAATCTGCACTGTACACCTTCACAAAAGCACAAAAAAAGGTGCACTTGCAACATACAACCCACAAAAAGGTCTGAAGCGTAATAAAACATTTAAGAACAAGCAAAATCTTTGAGATACTATAGTTTAGAATTGATAGTTTGAGTTGATGCTCTTCGAGATATTATAGTACATATGATAAGATCATGTATATGTGTTGATGTGATAAACGGATTGGATCATCGATTTTTTAATGTAGGATCTGTAATCCGATCCAATCCAACCAGATTAGTGATTTTTCAGTCCAATCCAGTCAAAAGGAATCAAAAAATTGATCCAATTAGTGATAATTGCTTTGGATTGGACCGGATCCGCGGATTAGTGCAATTCGTGTGCACCTCTACCTCTCACTTGTTATTTAGTTTGGGAGGACAAAGAGTGGCTACAAAGTTATATGGAGTATTTATACCTAGGTTATAAAGCTAGGGTTTTGAGAGCATTTATTTCCATCCTTGATCTTTTCCTATCTCATTTAAGTTCTATGACCATCTTAATGGTCATCCTTTAATCCTTCCTTTTGTTCTTCCATTTAATTACCAAAATGCCACTACTTGTTATTTAGTTCATTTAAACAAACCAATTTGGTGTTTTATGCTTACTTAGGCCTACTTAACCACTCATGTCTACTAATTAACACATAATACACAAATACCACATATATTTACCAAAATACCTTCGACACTAGGAAATGTTACTAGATTTGAAATTTGGGGTGTTACACAAAAACACAGTTGTATTGATTATGTGAAAGAAGGGTAAAGTAGAAACAATGCTTGTCTCAATAAATCAAACTCTAATATAATTTGGTCCTGGTGATTCTAGGCCTTGTAGTTAACGAATTTCACGGAGTCGGGTTTTACATAATATAGTTAGATGTATAAAATTTCCATGACTTCTTCATCGATCAAGATGATCATGAGAGAATAATATATACTTGGGTTATTTGCCATATATTGAATCAGGTGCCAAGCTGCAGCATAAAGCATTCATCACTTATGATCCGCCAAAGAGAGATGAGAGCATTGGATCTGCATTGCTCATAAATTCTAAAAATATGTTAATTCAGGGACAGAGATGTCTTACAATCCTTAACACTGACATTTAGTAGTAATCTGCATATGTATGTCACCTGTGTTCTTCCATTAAAACTTATCAACACAAGAAGTGGCATGATTTTGAGTGTAATTCATATATAACACGTAGTTAGCTCAATTAGGATGTGCCTCTTTGTCTTCTCAGCCCTTGCGTAGGTGGTCAATAAAATTTACAATGCAACCAAGAAATGTTGGAAGTTCAAGTTGATGGTTTCTTTGAAAAAGCCAGAATCTTGAATCTGATTCACAACAGCCATGCCAAAGGGCATGTTATTATTGATAAGAAAGAAGCTCAATGATATTTATTGCTGACAAAAGGCATTAATTAGATTCACATAAAACTGAACTCACACTAAGAGAATAGTGTTGAATAGTTCTTGTCTAAATATATCAGGAAAGCCTCAAATATAGCTTGGAGAATCTTCACTATTAAAACACATGCAATTAAAAACTAGAAGTATATATAAGGTTTACTTCTTAATCAAGGTGATCACAAGAGGATAATACTTGGGTTCTTCTTTGCTGTAGAGTTCGACGATCCTCTCCGAAAGCCTTTTGAATAAGGCATCCATCACTTGTGATCCTCCAAAGTGAGAAGAGAGCGTCAGTTCTGAAAATGTTCTTAAGTATTTACTTATGTATGTTGCCCTCTTAAGATTGTCGAAACTAGTTAGATTGGTATTGCTGGTCGTGTTGGGGTCCTAACCGATTTCAAAGCCCTCTAGTTGAGTAAGAATAAATGATCCTTCTAGAAGTATTATGTCACGTACTTCTACGGGGTGGCAAAAATGCCCGGACCTGTTTGTCTGCATTTTTCCGGACCCACTTTTAATAGGTCCGGACATGATTTTCTCAAATAAATACGGGTCCTGGACATGTTTTCTTGTCCATTTTAAAAAACGGTACTGGTACGGACAACAATTTTTTTTAAAAACGGGTACCCGTTTAGCGATTAATTCGAATAATATTTTATTTATTTATAGGGGTATTTGAAAAACTTTCATAATGATTGCATTATAATTTTACTAATGATGATGTTATTTTTATATGAAAACTTGTAAGACTTTAATTTTGAATATATTACATGTCTTTATGTAGTAATGGAATGCATTGTAACAAAAAAATTATGTATTTTTGTGAATAATTAAGTGAAAAAATATTTTATTATATACAAAAAGCGGGTCCGGACAAAAAACGGGTCTTATATATTTTAAAAACATACGGGTCCGGACAAAAAAAAGTGTCCTGTGTCCATTTCAAAAATGGGTACGGATCTGGACACTAATTTTAGTTGTTATTAAGAGGGGGTGTCCAGACCAGTACCTGTCCGAACCCCTTTTTTTGCCACCCCTAGTTCTACGATAGAAGGTGCATATAATGGAAAGTTGAAGGAGTCTATCTGTGCCACTTCTATGTGCCCCTACATGTGTTGGACAATGGAATAATGGAGCGAGTCAAGCATTGATGCAATGGAGTAGTGGAGCGGTAATTCCTTAATGGAGAGCGGTTTCAACCGCACCCACTAAGCCACTCTACTAACTGCCCATTTAATCTCGAAAATGGTAAAAATTTTTACCCATGGTTAGCTAACACACATATGCGCGCACAGGTACGTGCCTCGTGCCAAGTGCGCCTATAAAAGTGCATAAAATGCGCCATATGCGCCGTGCAGCGTGCGCGCGTGTGGCTCACCAAGCATAGCACTTGTATTTTATTTTACACACACTATGGTGCAAGAGTACATATATACTCTTTAAACTTGAAGTTCCTAACCAATGTGGGACTAAACATTTAATTTGAAAATGTTCAACAATCCCCCGCCATTTTCAAAATACTCAGATCATTCAATCCACGAAATCTCAAACATTATATGCATAAGTAATGGTATCTTGCGATTTGAACCACTAACTTGTGAAAAGTTCATTACATCATATCAGAATTACATGGTAGATACACTTTGATCTAATGATTCTATTCGATATGTAGCATAAACATATCACGCATATAACTTACACCAACAAATAGCCATAAATATCCTGACATATTCAACATTGGCCTTGTGTCCCGTATCTTTTCGTGAATGTCTTTGGAGCCAAGCCCTTGAACTCCTTGAAGCGGCCGCACTTCACATCCACATAGGTAGTCTCCATTCTAGTACCCCCGCAATTTAAGTACCTTTAGAAGACTATTAAGAGATCATCTCAACCTCCTTTCTTTACATGCAGGTGCCAAGCACTAACAACCTTGGGATGGTTATTAAAATTTAGTGCTCATAGTCACACCTATAATGAATTTGACTGCATTGAACTCAAGACTTAACGTAATGTTAGGCGTCGAGTTGAGTTTTCACTATTGGTGACCTATAATTCATGAGCTTGAGACCCATCCCCCTTGATGTTTTATTCACCAAGTCTCTTGGCAATCCTTTAGTAAGGGGATCTGCCAAATTTTGACTAGATCTCACATAGTCAATTGTGATAACTCCACTTGTTATCAATTCTTTGACACAACTGTGTCTCAGTCCAATATGTCTGGATTTACCATTATACACTTGGCTATAAGCCCTTGCCAATGTGGTCTCATTATCACAATGGATAGAGATTGGAGCTATCGGTTTAGGCCACAATGGTATCTCGTGTAATAATTCACGTAGCCATTCAGCTTCTTTTGAAGCCGAGGCCAGCGCAATAAACTTTGATTCCATGGTAGAACCAGCCATTAAAGTTTGTTTATTTCAAGCCCACGAGATTGCTCCTCTAGCAAGTGTGAAAATCCACCCACTTGTAGATGCATGATCTTGATCTTTCACAATCCAACTTGCATCCGAAAATCCTTTTAAGACTGAAGGATATTCACTATAGCATAAACCATAGTTAATTGTTTTCTTCAAATATTTCAAAACTCTTCGAATTGCAAACCAATGCAACTCACTTGGATTAATTGTAAATCTGCTTAACTTGCCTCATCGCCAAGGCAATATCTGGCCTAGTGCATGTCATTGCATACATTAAGCATGCAATTAATCTAGAATACTCCAGTTGTGAAACTGGATTGCCTGTATTTTTCACTAGCTCAATACTTGAATCTAATGGGGTAGAAACTGGGCACAATTTAAGTGATTGAATCTATTGAGAACTTTCTCAATATAATGAGATTGAGTTAGAATAATACTCCCTTCATCTCTTACAATCTAAATTCCGAGTATGACATCAGCTTGGCCCATATCTTTCATTTCAAACTGGCTTGAAAGAAACCTTTTGATCAATTGAACTTGTTCCAAGTCAGTTCCAAAAATCAGCATGTCATCTACGTAAATACAGATAATGACACCATTGTCTTTTCCATCAAACTTGCTATATACACATTTATCAGATTCATTTATTTTGAATCCAAAAGCAAGTACAACCTGGTCAAATTTTTGGTGCCACTGTTTTGGTGCTTGCTTTAAACCGTACAATAATTTTCGCAATCTACACACTTTATTCTCATGACCGGGCATAATAAACCTTTCAGGTTGTTCCATGTATATTTCCTCATCCAACTCTCCATTTAGGAACGCAGTTTTAACGTCCATTTGGTGGATGACTGTCACGGCCCAATTTTGCTAATCTTGATTAACTGCTTAATCAGGATCGTCAATCCGTGACGTGGGGCCCGCATGAGATGCGCACATAGACCAAGGCATGTGGCCGAGGTAAATTTTATATTTGTATTGATCTATTCCTAGTGTTTCGTATGTGTGTAGGCTGATTAAGTCAGTATTTGCAGCTATCGACGCCGAGACGTGGTCAGGGACACGCCTTGAGTTGTGTGCAAGCCGGGGTACCGAATAGCGAGACTTGCGGTAAGTCTAAATTTAGTAAAATGCGATGTACTAAATTAATACACATTAAATCATAGCCTATGGTTATAAATTTATTAAATTGAATTGGAAATATACATACATATATATATACTTATATTATATAAATATATAATATAAATATATATACATTAAAAGAAATTAGAAAAATCAGAAAATAATTGTGAAATGACAATAAGGGGCATTAGTGTATATAGAAAAGGATAGGGTTGGAGGGGTAGGATGGTAATTTCACCCCAAAAAACACAACAAAACCACCCCGCCGCCGCACGCACAGAGGAGAAGAAGGAGAAGAGAAAGGAGAAGAAGAAGAAGAGAAGATCCGAGAGAGGAGAGGTCATCGGAGGAGATCGCGGCATTGGCGAGGTAACTCTTTTGTTTTTGTTGTTGATTGTTGTGGTAGATGTTAATGGTGGTGTTGGTGAGGTTGAATGAAGTTGAATTTAAAAAAAAAAAATCAAATCAATGTGTGATGGTGGATTTTGATGTTATGATGTTGATATTGGTGTTGGAGTTGTTGTGTGGATTGAAGAAGTAAAGAAAGGAAGGAAGAAAAAAAAAAAAAAAAAAAAGGGAAGAAACGACGACAGAGAGACATTTGCAGCAACGAGCGTCTCTCGTTGAAGAGATGAAGGGGGGACCCTTGGGCCGGGTCGGCCACTGATCGGACCGGGTCAAACCGGTTGGACCGGTCCGACCCGGTCCCGCCAAAAAAAAAAATATACATAAGTAAATGAATGATATGAAATGACCTTTCGGGGACCTAGGGGTGTCACGGGAGTTCGGGAACGCTAGTCGGAGTGTCGCGAGGCCGGATAGTTAGAGCTATCCCGTGACTTGTAAGTGAAACCTGTGGGAAACCTCTACTTTATTTCATTCATATTAATTCCTTTTTCAGTCAATTTGATGACTTACTGTTAGTAATCTACCATCATGCTTTCTTTGCTCTATTCAAGTTGAATGTTGAAATAGCATGATGCCTTGTGATGTTTTCATTGACTCATTTCCTAATGTGCCATATTTGGTTTTGAATTATGTTATAATTGATGTTAGAAGTGCATGCAATAGGGTTACTGTGGTAATTGATTTGTATTCCATTTCCTTTGAGGCTTTGTAGCCTAACTTACTGTTGATATCGTAGAACTTTAGAAATGAAAATCCTTGAAACAAAAGTTGGAGATTATCTAGTGTCCATTGCACAAGAGATGGGTGGATTCACGGGGTCACTGGACCTCGGGGTTTCCGGCACTCACCACTATTACTTGGGTGGCATCACGTAGCTTGAACTACGGGGTTGTCGGCAAGTTATACATATATATATATATTCAAAATTTACAAAGTATGTTAGAGAGTATCTCCATACGATAGTGGAAAAAGGCTGGTTGATATTTCTCATTTACCGAATGGGACGTAGATCATCTCAACTTAGCTTTGTGTCAATCTATCTAATTCGGTTAATCGTGATATTTATATGCATTACTTTCTCAACACTATTTTTTCTGCTATATTATGCATTTAAATATCAGTCTTTACTTGGAAATGTAGTATAGAATTCCCCGGTTATCACTTAAATATCATTATACTCACCGTCTAGTTTGTGACGGTGGGTGTAGGTCCGTCAGCGAAGACTAGACCGGGCAAGGAGAAGATCGGCGACTTCCTCTGAGTTCGTAGCGCGTGGCTACTGTACATGTAGGTCACATTTTTGTATTATGCATATATATACGTCTTTTGCGTGGGTTGTTTTTGGGACGAGAGTAGTGCACCCGACTTTTGATCTTCATTTTGTCTATATGCTCGTCGTTTATTGCATATTTATATTGTGATTATTATTTCCTGGTTTCCTCATTTAGGATTTACATAAAATACTTCCGCTACTACATTGAAGACTTCCGCTAATTTGATAATTCTTATAAAATGATGAATAGTACTGATAGGGATTTTCTTATCCCTGAACTCAATTTACGAGATAATTGGTAGTACAGGCTGACTAATACATAATTAGGTCCTACGTGGCGTAATTAGGGCTTAATTATGGGATTAGGCCGGGCGGTGCCCTAGATGAAAATAGGGGCCGTTACAGTTGGTATCAGAGCTTAGGCTTCAGAACCTTAGGGACGAATAAGGAAAAACACGAACTCGCATAAAACACAAATCTTAGAAGTGGAAACCAGATGAACATCGCCTAGGAAACTATTTTGTTGGGAATCGAGTGAAGGTGAGCTGGGGATTTTCAAGTATATGTGTTAATTTCATTATGTATATATATACGCGATACACTTCGTAGTGGTTGATGCAAATTCGTTATCAACATGCAGATGACGATGACAGACACACGCGATACAGGTGATTCGGATGCTAGCGGCAGTCAGCCTCCCACCACATCGATGACGACCGGCGAGAGGCGTCGACGAGTGGCGCTCGGGGCGACGAGCTTGGTGGACTTCATGGCATACGTCACTGCGCAGATCACTGCACTCACATAGGCAGTCGCTAGTACACGCACAGTTGTTACGCCTCCTACGACAGAGCCTACTATACCACAGGGCGCCATTCCGCCGACTACGACGCCGCCACCGTTTGCCATACCGGCTACCATTCCTGTTGCCACGCCCGTAGCCGAGACACCTATTGTTCAGACTACGACTGCGACTCCTGTGGCACAGGCTCTCCCAGCCGCCACGGTTCCGACGACTGATATAGTAGTGGCGACGACCACTCGCACCTCCACATCATCAGACTCAGCAGTGGGGATCAAGCTGATTAAGGACTTCATTAGGCTTCAGCCAGAGTACTTTGATGGGACTCGAGACTTTCAGATGATCGAGAAGTGGGTGCTATCTCAGGAGAAGCTTCATAGGATATTGGGCATTGAGGATAGGCTACGCCCCGAGCTATCGTCGTATACATTGCAGAGGGATGCTGATGTTTGGTGGCGCACGACGATAGCGACGGATGGGGACTTCACATCATGGAAGATATTTAAGCACAAGTTTTATCAGCAGTACTTTCCGCCAGCAGTTAGGATGAGACTGAGGCGAGACTTCATGAGTTTGAGACAGGGACCGGATGAGACAGTTATGCAGTATCGAGATAGATACGGCTACTTGCGACAGTTTGCGGGGGATTTGGTCAGAGAGGAGCTAGAGGATGTGCACTACTTTGGGGTTGGTTTAAGAGCTGATATTGGAGAGCATGTGGTCGGCACGGGAGCCGGACTCTTGGTGACATTTATGAGCGCGCCTTGCCCATGAGACTTACCATTTGAGTAGAGTAGGCGACGAGCAGCGGCTCCGGTCGACTTGGTCGTCCGAGCGGATAGTAGAGTATGAGAGGAGGCGACAGAGGGGTAAGGCACCTGGGGGTGGTACCGAGGGACCTCGGGATCAGGGACGACCTCACATCACTCGGTCGTGCCCCGTGCATCATATGCTACCTCCGCGCGAGTTCAACAACACGGATTTTGCCCCCACCGCAGCCGGACCCGCACTACCGGCACCGGAGAGATTGGCACTTCCGGCACCACCGAGAGACACGCCACCATCGCCGCAAGGTGGCGAGGCCGAGGCGAGAGGCGAGAGGTCGAGGGACCTCATCGGGACGAGACACTCGGGGTCGAGTTATCGGCGACGGCTTTCGGTCGGCTAGACATGTTACATGTTTCGGATGTGGGCGAACGGGACATGTAGTCGGGGAGTGCTCGCAGACGGCCCGCAAGACATCCACCACAGCCGGGAAGCGGTACATATGGTCGCGCGATCGGCTCGGCCGAGACGCCGGCGCCACACTGAGTCTCATTGAGGGTACGATTTCTATTCTTGGTAGAGACTCTTATGTTTTATTTGATTCCGCTCTACCATATCTTTTATTTCGGGTCGCATGATAGACATCAGGATTAACTCCGGTGAAGCTTAGTGTACATTTGATGTTGAGTACCGCAATGGGGATAAGGTTTATCCTAACGATCTAGTTGAGAGAGTCCCAAAGTAGAGATTAGCGGGGTTGAGTTACTGCGCCGATTTTAGAGTCCTCGAGACGTTAGAGTTCGACGCACTTTTTGGGATGGACTGGTTAGCAACATACCACGCACACATTGACTGTTACAGTAAGTCAGTGGTATTTGAGATTCTTGGACGTCCATTATTTGTACATCAAGGTAGTACACCAAAAATTAGCACCACGAGAGGTCGATTAGCGTCTAGTGAGGAGATGGAGACTCTGGTAGCTTTGTACGCCGTAACGGAGAGTCAGGGACCCCGACTTGAGGACATACCAGTGGTCCAAGACTTTCCTGATGTTTTTCCGGAGGACTTACCTGGACTACCACCACCTCGAGAGATAGACTTTGTTATTGATCTTATGCCAGGCACCAGACCAATCTCGATACCACCCTATCGCATGGCACCGAAAGAGTTGGAAGAGTTGAGGGATCAGCTTCAGGATTTGGGAAATAAAAGATTCATTACACCATCTATGTCGCCATGGAGAGCACCGCTTTGTTTGTAAAGAAAAAGATGGTAGTCTACGACTATGTATCGACTACGATATATCGAATAAGGCCACCGTTAGGAACCGGTGCCGTTCGAGGATTGACGACTTATTCGAACAGTGAGGGAGCACGGTTTTCTCCAAGATAGACTTGAGATCGGGGTATCATCAACTCGGGATCGGGGACGAGGATAGGTCTAAGACAGCATTTCGCACTAGATATGGACATTATCAGTTCACGGTTATGCCTTTCGGGCTGACTAATGCCCCTGCTGTGTTTATGGATCTTATGCATCGAGTTTTGAAACCATATCTTGACCGCTTCGTGATAGTCTTCATCGACGACATTCTCATTTATTCGAGGACACGAGAGGACCACGAGCAGCACCTTAAGGAGACGTTGCAGACTTTGAGGGAGCACAGGCTATTCGCCAAGTTCAGCAAGTGTGAGTTTTGGCTTGCAGAGGTCAAGTTCTTAGGTCATGTGGTTGGAGCATCAGGGATTGCAGTAGATCCGGCCAAGATTCAGACAGTCATGGATTGGCCAGCACCAAAGTTCGTGACATAAATCAGGAGTTTTCTAGGGTTGGCAGGCTATTACCGAAGATTTGTGAAGGATTTTTCCAAAATTGCTTCACCAATGACTAGGCGACACGAAAGACGTCATATTTAATTGACCGCAGAGTGTGAGAACGCATTTGCTCACCAAGAGATTGTTGACTACCGCCCCGTGTTGGTGTTACCGAGGCGGTCGGGGATTCTTAGTGTACACCGATGCTTCATACACAAGACTTGGATGTGTATTAATGCGGGGTAGTGGAGTTGTGGCATATGCTTCGAGACAGTGAAGATACATGAGAAGAACTACCCTACACATGATTTGGAGTTAGCGGCGGTAGTATTTGCTCGAAGATTTGGAGACATCGTACGTATGGGGAGAGATTCACACTCTATACTGATCACAAGAGTTTGAAATATCTCTTCACGCAGAAAGAGCTGAACATGAGGCAACGCAGATGGTTGGAGTTTTTAAAGGACTATGACTTTTCTCTGGAGTATCACCTAGGAAAAGCTAACGTAGTTGCAGACGCGCTGAGTAGGAGACCAGTTGGAGATGTAGAGACGACCAATTGTCATATGACACGTGAGTATGAGATGTTCAATGTAGCGGCGACATCAAGTCAGATAGGTATTCTTACGGATGTTAGAGTTGAGATTTGCACGCAGTTGAGAGTACAGACCGTGTCCACACAGAGTAGCAGAGGGTCAAAGGACCGACGAGTCGTATACGAGATTCGGTGAGTTAGCGCAGAGTTCGATTGTGTTGGTTTGGGCGAGACATCGATCAATGTCCGAGGTTTAGGGGCGGACTATGGATACCCGAAGTGCCGAGTTAAGAGACGAAATCCTTCGAGTCACATCGTTCCCGATTTACCATTCATCCAAGCGGACTAAGATGTACCATGATATGAAGAGACATTTCGGTGGCCTGGGATGAAGGCGGACGTGTCGAGTTTATCCGAATTGTGGAATATGCCGGCAAGTGAAAGCGGAGCATCGTAGGCCGGGGGACTCTTACAACCACTTCCCATTCGAAATGGAAATGGGAAGACATAGCCATGGACTTTATTAGAGGTTTACCAAGACGCCAGTGACACGACTCGATATGGGTTATAGTCGACGGACTAACTAAGTCTGCTCATTTCCTACCAAAGTGGCATCACATTACACATTTGATCGGTTGAGCGTGTTGTTTGAGAAAGAGATCATCGAGTGCATGGAGTACCATTGATTATTGTATCGACGAGAGATGCTAACTTTACATCCAGGATGTGGCGAGTATGCGGGAGCGATATGGTACACGCCTACATTTCAAAGACGGCCTTTCACCTCGATGACGATGACGACCGAAAGACTCAATCAGGTCCTAGAGGATATGTTACGAGCTTGTGTGCTAGAGTTTGGCGGATCATGGGCGGAATACCTACCGTTGTGTGAGTTTGCATACAACAACAGTTATCAGGCTAGCATCGAAATGGCGCCATTTGAGGCTTTATATGGTAGACCTTGTCGCTCACCATCGTGTTGGGCTGAGCCAGAGGACGGATTGTCGGTAGGACCTGAGATTGTTGTTGATCATACAGAGAAGGTACGACAGATTCAACTGAAGCTTAAGGGAGCCCAAGAAAGACAAAAGCAGTATGCAGACAAGTATCACAGTGATCTCACTTATCCCGAGGGAGCCTATGTCTACCTTAAGGTTTCTCCTCGGAGAGGTCTGCAGAGATTTGGTGTAAAAGGCAAGCTTGCACCGCGTTTCATCGAGCCATTCAGAGTTAGGAAACGGGTTGGAAAGGTTGCGTACGAGTTAGAGCTTCCTCCGCAGATGTCAGGTGTTCATCCGGTCTTTCATATATCTATGCTTCGACCGTTGGTTTGAGTCGAAGCGGCGCACGACAACGGTTGACTTGAGTCGATCGACTGAGCGAGGATTGTTCATATGAGGAGCAACCTATCCAAATCCTAGACCGAAAGGTACAACAGTTAAGGAACAAGTCTATCCCGAAGGTACTAGTCAAGTGGCAGTTCCACAACGAGTCGGAACTCACTTGGGAACGGGAGGATTATATGCAGTTCCACAACTAGTCAAGTGGCAGTTCCACAACCTTTTAATCCTCTAGATTTCTCAGGTTTGGCCATTGTAGAATAGTTGTACCGGTTGTAATGTTGTAGGATTTTTTTTTCGTTAAACGAAGTTGGATCTGGTATCGCCGGTGGAGTAGAAGTAAAAAATGTTGTATGTAGGTTTTAGACAAGAGGTCAAGACCTTTTTAGAGGTGTTGGCGGGAAACAATCAGGTCTAAGTGGGAGTCAGGTGAAACCTTTAAAGATGTATTGTCCCTATATGTCTGAAACCTGTAGGTGATAAGAACTAATACTTTTTAAAAAAAATTCTAAAAAATATACGAGAAAATGACACAAATTCACTAAGTTTTGCTCGGATTTGCTAGATATTCTCGATTCCATAAATATTTTTATTATGCCTAAAATGTGAGATTCAAGCTCCAAATTTTGGGCAACAAAATGGGTCATGACATGATAACACGACATGACGAACCACATAAGATTGGAACGGGTTCGGACCGCGGCGATGGGGTTGGGGGTCCGAAAAATCTCAAAAAATGTAGTTCAGTCCTAGCGCCACCCACAACGTTTGCGTTGTGGATCGCCCCGGTCCACACTGTGGAGGTTTACCCATGGCGGCGCCCCTACAGTGTTGGACCAGAAAATTAAAAAAAAATAAAAAAAATAAAATGAAAGAAAAATAAAACTAAATAATAATTGATTGGATTTCCAGATTTTGGAGATTTCAATGGTTTATTAAGATGCCAAGGACTTATGAGGACCTAGTCGGGTATCGGGCATGCATCCCAAGGTAAGTGCGGGATTGGATTGGGGATTATTTTCGAGTATTGAAACGTGGTTTGAGGTGTGTAAGCCTTTTAAGAAACACACTCGAGTATTTATTTGTTGGTTTTCATTTAATCCAGCTATTATTGTTTATCGTTGTATAATCTTTCCATGTGTTTACTCAAGTTGGATGGTTGGTAGTTTAATTCGTCATCAGATATGTCATATTTTGAGGTGTGTGGGCAAAATTGGGTAGGCTGAACAATAGGTGACAGACTTAGGTGATGGACCAGTGAAGGGAGGTGGAGAAGCCCACTTAAGGGATCCTGATATCTAAAGTAAGGTTTAGTCCTGTTACATGACACACATCTGTTTGGGTTTATCGGTGTTACTTATGCATGCATTCCACTTACAATTGTATGTTTACCGCGCATGTTTATTTAACATATCGTTGGCTTCTATTATTATAAATGTTGGGTTGCTTTCTTCTGGGTTTTACTCACTGGATTCGTCATCTACCTTTTGTGATGGCTTGAGTGCAGATTATGGTACGAGCAGGTGTAAGGAGACATTAGTTGACTACTTGTGACTTGCCACCGACTTAGAGTGACTCGTATGTTTATATTTTGTTGTTTTGACTTTATTTTGGGCAGTTGGGGACTGTGGAGACACTAGAACATGTATGTATTTACTTTGTTAATTTATATATAGTGTATTGTTCCTAGTTTTCCACATGGGATTAATCCTCTAAATTCTTGATAAATGAAATTATAAATTTTCATGTTATTCAGTCTTCTGCTTAAATTGTTGTATATTGAATTATAAACTCGGATAAACAAGGAGTGAAGAGTGGTTGTTGCGTGTAGAACACAACAGGGCGGTGACGTGGCAAAGTTGTGGGCCCACAAGGCATCACGTGGAGGGCCTCGGGTTTCGGAGCCACTACACCCTAAACCTTAAATTGTATACCCAACAAGTAAAAGACACAAAACATTGAGAAAATAATCACAAACACATGGGGAACAAAATCTATTTAAAACTTGGGCAAAAAACTAGTCTAATACACCGGTAACAGATGAATAGGCGGTGTTCTTTGACTTTGCTGGCTATTGCCGCATACAGATCTGGCGAGCTTCCACACACAAAAAGACTTAAAATGCACTGAAGAGTTTGATTGAGGGTTCGGTAAAGCAGAAAAATCAAAGAGAGGGTGGTGGTGACAAATTTAGTTGTAGAGTACATAGGTAAGAGATGGAGTTAGGGTCGTCGAGGGGCAAGGGTAGTTTCGAATATTTTACAAAATAGTGAGAATGCAGTAAAAAAAAATTAAAATTGAGGTACAACAAAGTAATGGGGTAAATGAAACAAAAAATAGGGTCCAATTAGCCGCAACCAAAATATTTTAAGCCATTGGTGATCGATAAAATTTCTATTTCAATTTCATTTGAAAAAGTCCTCAATTTTTTTTAAAGCCAAAAGACTTCAACTCTTACATGTCAGCTGTAATTGTGTGTGTGTGCGCTTTTTTTTTTTTTTTTTGTGTTTTAAATACTCTGTTGTAATAATTTGTTGAGTCAACCTTGAAGGGGCACAATGAAATGAGCATCGTAAGTCCATAACTTTGACTGAGGCAAAAGTGTTAACTACTTTATATTATTTTTTATTGGTTTAATTGGTTAAAATATCATAACCTTTCACAACTTTTGTTATTATGGCATAACCTTTTAACATTTGTTATTATATCATAACTTTTATAAATTGTTTGATTTGTATCCTATGTTATTTTTTAACTCAAAATTTGATGAGGTGACACTTAATTAATTAATTTAAAAACCCACCTCATCATCCATAAATACTAAAATAAATAATTATTAAATTTATTATTTACATTTACTTACATTCATTATTGGGGTGTCATGTCATCAAATTTGAACTTCAAAAGTGATATAGAGTACACATTAACCAATTTAGAAAGTTAGAATATAATAATAAAAGTTGAGAAAGGTTAGGATATTTCAACCAATTCGACCTTTTTTATTTTATTTATTTAGGAGTTGGGGCGCCAACTAAGTACTTTAACTACCATAAGATTAGTGATTTCGATAATTAATGAGGTGTTCACTTATACTCTTGATAATTATAGAATAGCCGCGCGAATTATGTGCATGTGCACCTCAAAATTGGAAATTTCCATCACTCAAGGCACCCCATTTACAAGGGCACCCATCGTTTTTCTTAGGGCACCCCTGAGTTGGACGAAAATGCCTTTAGTCATCAATGTGAGGCACCCCACCACCAAATATTCTTTTGCACTCCTTCTCATCACAAATCGACACCTTAATCCATCAAATCTCCTCATTTTCTTGTTTTTTTACCCCTCAATTTGTTGTTTTTAGAGTCAGGTGAGTGTTTGTAGTGTTTGCGGGGTGAGAGCTTGTATGATGACTTGTGGTAGATGGTTGATGTTGAATCGTATAAGGATTCAATGGTGTTTTTCGTTGAATTTAATGTTCCTTTATCTTGTGTTGTTGTTGATTTTATGGGATGTACCCATCACTGTGTTCAACCACAATCCCATAATGCTCAACCACATAAGGCAACCATGAACGAGACTCTGCAGTACATCTCGGTACCCGATAATCGATCGAACAAGTAACCTATTTCATAATGGGTTCAGTTATTAATGAGATCTGAGATATAAAAGGATGTCTCGGTTGTTGGTAACCAAGACATCTTCGTATGTCTCGGCACCTAATAACCGATCGAACAAGTAACACATTTCACAATGGGTTCGGTTAGAAACGAGATCGAGACATAAGAGGATGTCTCGGTTACTGGTAATTGATACATCCTTTTATGTCTCGGTTCTGTGCGTCCGACGTTTTTGTGTATGCGATACATTTCAAAATGTAGGAAACCTAAACACAAATGGTCAAACACACACCAAAACCCATGCTTCCAACCCTAAAAAACCAACAAAATAAATAAACCAAAACATAAATAGATACCAACCTTGTATGCACTCTTGATCCAAGAACGTCATGTCCAAACGTCGACGAAGATGACATAATTGGTTGAGAGCACAAGAGCGGTGGAGTTCGGTGATCACACATCAAAATGGGGTGGTGGGGTGCCCAAAGTTATATTTTTTTTTTGTTTTTATTGTGGATTTGTGTTGAAGGACATATAAGTCATTACACATACAATTGAGAAAAAATGGGGTGCCCTAAGTGATGCTTGGGGCGCACATAGCACGGCTCTTAAAAAAATACTATAGTTTCTTGAGTTATTATGTACAATAATCAATCCTCATTTAAAAAAGGAAAATGATAATGTACCACACTTTGGACGCACACTTTATTTTTTAGCTCATTATTGATATTTTGTTGATGTGGGGCCACATCTAGGGAGACACAAAATACCAAAATGAACTAAAAAATCAAATGTGCACCCAAAGTGTGATAGATTATCATTTCCCTTAAAAGAAATAGATTCAGTCCGTTAAATACACGGGAAATAATTGAGTCACATGCAGTTGGCATACCTACCTACCTACACAGTTGTAATCTTTTGAATCCCGCATCGAGATACGTAATCCCAGTCTCTAACAACCGTATACCAAATATAAATACCCATTCTCTAACAACTGTGTACCAAATATAAATACCACAATTAAGTCACCCATCTCACATAACAATAATACAATACTAATAAACCACAATTATTATCAGAATCTCAAACGGAAACGGAAGCCACTCTCTTCTCGATCTCTCGATCTCTCGAAATCGAGATCGAAGACTAGGTTTTAATTAAGTGGCGATGCGTGTTTGAGCATAATTTATAGAGATTGAAGTCTGTAAATTAGGGTTTTGAGAAATATGAAGAGGTTTCTGTCTGAGATGTTGACGGCGACTTCGGCCGGCGGGCAGTCTGTGCTCTCGACCATGATGTTTGCTGTTCTGCCAATAGCTAAAGTATTCACTGTGTGCTTTATGGGGTTTTTGATGGCGTCTAAGTATGTCAACATTCTTCCTGCGAGTGGACGGAAGCTTCTTAATGGAGTAAGTCAATTGACTTCTAAATTTCTTTAGGTTTGTACAAGTAGAATCAATCAACAAAAATAACGAAGCCGAATTCCCAAATTAGTTGGGGTTTGGTACATAGATGAAACTCTTCCATTGCGCTCGATTTAGAGCATCTCCAATGGTAATGTGGATTTAGACTATGGATTTGGAAAGGATGTTTATCCTACGTGGCATTAAATAGACATTCAGATTTTAAAATGTTCTCTAAGAGCATCTCCAATAGTAAATGTGGATAGTGGTGTGGATTCTCAATGTGAAGAGGATGTCCATCCTATGTGGTTCAAATTGACATTGAACTTCAAAATAGCTCTCCAATGGTTGATGTGAATTTGTGGCTCAATTGATGAGGTGGCATTTCTTTTTGTAATTTTATTAATTAAATTGTGAAAATAAAGTCTAAATAAAATAAGTAAATATTTTAAAAAAAAATCTTATTATCCAACATGGATGTCAATTTGAATGTCAAGAAGTGACATTCAAAATAGACGATGTCTATCCACGTCATCTTGACATTTAAAATGCACATTCCATTGGAGATGATTTTTTCACTCCAATGTCTATTTAGTCCTAGGTGGCACACATTGACATTCAATCTACATTCCATTGAAGATGCTTTAATAGTAATGTGGATTTATAACATGGATTGTGAACTTTTTGACTTTCTATAGCAAACAATGATGATGTGGCAGTGGAGGGGATGTCTACCACAATGTTTACTTCTAGACATTGTGGTAGACACCCTCAACTTTGATTCCCTGCCGCATAGGTTAGACATTCACAATCCATGGTCCCATTGGAGACCACTTTTTGGGTTGGATGTGGATTGTGTCCTACGTGGATCCATTTTTACCCCAATACATGGTCCCATTGGAGATGCTCTTAGTGCACTTAATGGTTTGGTTTCCGAATCCTTTAAATCTTTTCTAATCAATGCTTCCCAAGTTAGCTTAGGTCTATCTCTACATCGTTTAATTTCTTCAATTTGTGCTGAGTCGAGTTTTCTAACTGGGGCATTTGTGGGTCGCAGTTGCATATTCTAAAATCTATTATTTCTCCAAGGCATAGACAAAAGAGCATATAACATTGACATATTGTGAATAACTTATGTAACTTATATTTGATATAATCTTTAACTTAACTCAAACTTCTTCTAATCCCATTATAACTCAAAATCCTAAACCACAAATTTTAATCAAATATTACTTTTAATGTTAGGACTCCTTATGCTAAATTATCTTGAACATTTTCGAGGTTTCTGCAAGTTGAGTCTTTAAGTTTTCAAAAGAGTAAAGGATGATAGATAACTAACAAACCAAAAAGCATGACTTTAATTGGTGGATGCAAGAAAATATTTCTAGCTATCATTAAAATTGACGCTCTACCTTCACATATGTTTCCAAATTGCAATATAAGAGAAATAGACAGATACTCAAATAATGATGTGTTCGAGTGAGAATAAACAAACGCTAGCAAGGAGCTTTTAACTTTGAGCATGCTTGAGTTAACTATTTGAACACGAAAATGTAACTATTGGATAGAGCCCAAATCAATGTATTTCAATCTATCACAAACACTTACCTAAGGGAGAGTATAGGGGTGGGAGTATAGGGGTGGGTTGCTGGCTATACAAGAAGTTACTTAAGATAATGTTGTGTTTTTTCTTTTATTTACTTTTACATTGTGAATTCATGTTACAAATTGTAATCACATGTGGGTATATTTACTAATTTGATGCCTTGCAGTTGGTATTCTCCCTTCTACTTCCTTGTCTTATATTCTCTCAACTCGGAAGGGCTGTCACAATAGAGAAAATGTTTGAGTGGTAAGGGCTGTTCTTTTTTTTTTAATAAAATTTTTTAAAATTGTACAGTATTTTGAAGCACCGTTTTAATGTTTGGTGATTTTCTCTTTTTGGACGGAAAATGGGATTGACTTTTTTTCTTGTTTTTTGTTTTTTTGTTATAGGTTAGACTTCTAATTGTATTCCTTTATATGCACATTAATAAGTAGGTGTAGCAATATGATTATTTTGGAGCGAGACTTTGCCGTCGTCGTCGTCGTTGTGCATTGTTAATGATTGATAATATTTTCTTGTAGGTGGTTTATACCTGTTAATGTAGTTCTTGCTGCTATATTTGGCTCAATAGTTGGATTAGTTGTTGCAAGCATTGTTCAGCCGCCATATCCATTCTTCAAGTTTACCGTCATACAAATTGGAATTGGTACGCTATGCCTTTATTATTTATTTCTTGATGTTTCATGGGTGTGGTACCATTAGCTGCCAACTCTCAAACTTATATTCTGTGAAATTATTTTGTAACCATAATGGGCGTCTTTGTTGGGAAAAAGAAATTGTGATGCTCTTCTATTAGCTACAACTTTGTAATAAATAAGTTCTCTTTGTAAGAATACTTGAATGACCACAAACATAGATTTCGTCATATAAATGAATCCCAATTCGGCTAAAGGTTGCTGAAATTCTAACCTGGCATCCTTGTTACTTCTAACTTTGACACTAAACTATGTTTAGTTGTGATCTACCTAAAATCATCAAAGAACCTTCTTCTTAGTTCATTCCTTATATAACCGGGATATGTCTAGATACAATTATCGACCATGTGCCATATAATGATGGATATGCTGGATAAGTTCTCTTCCATGTAAACGACTCCAACTAATTTGAAGTTACGGCTTTGCTGTTGAATTGAAAGTTCTATTATGATTTATTTCAAGTGTTTTGTTTATGTATTGTTACATTTTAGATATTTGTTAAGAGAACAATCACTCACGATGTTCCAATACTACAGTTGGATATTTTCAAAGCTGACATTATAGTAGTTCTATGTTCTTTTAAATAAGTAGTAAACCTGTTCGTGGGTCGAGCTTGGGTCAATTCAACCGGCTCGGGTCTAAGAACCTTAGCCCAAGCCCAACCCACCATATACACGTAGGCCTATACATAGGCCCAAACCCGGCCCATATAAAAAATGCATAGCCCAAGCCCGACCCATCATGCCCATATATAAATATTTTAATATTAAATATATAAAAAATAAATTATTTATTTATTTAATAAGTTTTTTATGCACTTTTTCGATACCTTGTGTGTTTCTATGTATATATTATATATTCAATTGTCGTGCAAAAAGGAGAAGTAGCACAAATGGCAAGTATCAAATTGGAATTGGTACGTTTTGCCTTTTTTATTTATTTCTTGATGTTTCATGGGTGTGAGTACCATTAGCTAATGGGTGTTTTTGTTGGGAAAAAAGAAATTGTCTTGCTCTTCTATGAGCTACAAATTTGTAATAAATAAGTTCTCTTTATCAGAATACTGAATGACCACAAACTTAGATTTCGTCATATAAATGAATCCCAATTCGACTAAAGGTTGCAGAAATTCTAACCAGGCGTCCTTGTTACTTCTAACTTTGACACTATAACTATTCTTAGTTGTGATCTACCTAAAATCATTAAACAATGTTCTTCTTAGTTCTCTCCTTAAATATAACCGGGATATTTCTAGATACAGTTATCGACTGCGTGCCATATAATGATGGATATGCTGGATAAGTTCTATTCTTATTAAGCTCTCTTTTTTCTCATTGGCAAGTGGGTAGGATGACTATACTGTCTTAGGAAGTGGTTTTCAGGCAAGTATCAAATCCATTTCCTATGCGTCTATGTTGTGATCAATATTTATTAGTTTGTTGTTTCGGATGATAGATACTTCGCTTTAATTAAGCGTTACCACTTTATCAGCCTTAGCTTGTGTCCATGGATATATCTATACACTTGTTGCAATTGACAAGGTCTTTCCCCTTTTTTCCCCGATTTGTGATATGTTTTTGTTTTTATTTCTTGTTGATCTTTATACTTGACATAGTTGGATGTATTGATTGTTTGTATTTGAATAGGGAATATTGGAAATGTCCCGCTTGTCTTGATTGCGGCTTTATGTCGAGACAAATCCAACCCCTTTGGTGATTCAGAAAAATGCAACCAAGATGGAAATGCCTACATCTCATTCGGCCAATGGGTGTGTTCTGCATTATTTTCTCCTTATTATCTTGTCTCAGATTCACTCTTTTTCCTTTAGTTGCAAGTTGCAAGTTGCATTTTCATGTGATTTGGTTATTATCTAGTTTTAGTACTACTGCTCATGAGATCATTATATGTTTTTTGTTTTTTGGCAGTCTATGTCTCTCTTCTTAAATATTCTTCTGCTTTAAAGTTCATACTTTGTTATTTATTGTAATTCATCTGGTATGCTGGCAGCTTGCTGCATTAGTGCATTTGACACACATCTTTGGTAATATGTTTTCCTTGGCACTGACTAAAACTGATGGATACATGTCAGGTGGGTGCAATTATTGTGTATACATATGTATTTCAGATGCTTGCACCTCCTCCAGAAGGTACTTTTGACGTAGAAGAACGACTTAAGATCCCTGTGAAAGATATGGCAACTGAGCAAGAACCAATGCTTCCTCTTGGGGGACATGAGCCAATAGATTCAGATATGTCAAAGCCAGGACAAGTAAGAATCAGCTTATTCTAATGTGTTGATGACTTGTTGTTTGTGATGGTATATTGCGATGTGTTACGATCTTCCTAGATTGTGTAAATGATTTTCCATCGGACGCATCTTTTTTCTTTTTCTGGAACTTCTTAGCCGTAGAATGCATTCATTTTTTTAAAAAAAAGCACATACACATTTTCATCTTTTTTGGTCTATTGAAGGTTTGAGTGGAAAAACGAAGCTGACACACTTGGTGAAGTGGGAGAAGGTGCAGAAACCTGTGGAAAAAGTGATATGGTTGACCATTGGTAACATACAAAAATGGAATATTGCTTTAGCAGCAAAGTGATTAGGGAGGTTTTAGGAATAGAAAATGATTTTTTTAACATTCTTTTGGTACATACATTTGCTACACAATGATGTAGATTCCCTTGGAATTCGTATGGCACGTATCCCAATCAAATCTACACAATTGTGTAGCAAATGTATGTCTCCTAGATTGTTAAATTATCATCTTCCTTTAGGAATAGCATAATCCTCATTGGATCAAAGCGCTTAAGAGGGTACACGCACATAGACATGGTAATATGGTAGGTGGGAGATGAGAGCCCTTCCTTAGAACACCTCTAGAATCCCATGGAAGTTTATTACATCACCTTATCCATCGTTTGCGAGTTAATTCAAGATTAAAGTGGGGGATGTTAACTGATTTAGATTTTGGGTAGATCTTGGAGGGGAGATAATAGCTTAGCCATTACTAGGGGTGTGAATGGGGCAGCGCGGAATTGGGTCCCCATCACATCCCCATCCTCGTTTATTTATATATCCTGTCCTTGTCCCCATCTTTGTTCGGGTATGGGAAATCTTCCCTATCCCTGTCTCCTGCGAGGAGAGGGCGGAATGTGGAATTCCCCTAGGGATGTACTTTCCCCATTTCATTCCCCATTGGGAATATCCACTACTATTTCCAGCGGGGTATGCCAATTAAGTATTCGATTCTTTAGTGAAAGCAAATAAACACCTAACAATAACATAGAATATATCAACTTTCTTCATTTGAATAAAGTTGTTGCCAAAATCAACATCATGCATATGCACCAAATACCATATATAACATTACTTGAAAATTGTAATTTTAAGTTCAAACCAAACTTAATGTAATGTACATCCATCAAAGTTTGCAAAGCTTCTAACAAAAGAAAATCCTAAAAGTTTATATAACAAAGTTTAAAATTCATAATAAAGTTCTATGAAATCCACGAAATTTATCTTAACAATAACTTTGTCAATCATCACTAAGCTCTTTGTCAATTTTAGATGAAAAGTGGCAAAATATTTCCTTTGATTGTAAGAGGTCATAAGTGAGTGAAATCTCCTTGCCCACATTGGAAGCCTTTTCTCTCCCCATCCCCGTCACTGTCTGGGGAACCTTTTCTCTTCCAATCCTTGTTGGGACAGGGATTTCCCATTCATTTATATCTCTATCCATTAGATTTCCCTTACTTTATAACCTTTTATACGCTCATTTTAAAATGATAAGCTTTTTCTTTCCTCAAATAGCATTACAAGGGAAAGAGGCTTGGAATTTCAGTTTAATGGGAACTTTCCAACGAGCCATTCATTATATTAGAATTAACCCTAGTACACACAACAATGGTGTTAAAAACTGGGCCTTTTATAGCATCTCCAATGGTACCATGGATTGGGGGTGAAAATGGATCCACCTAGGATACAATGGACATTCAACCCAAAAAGAGCTCTCCAATAGGACCATGGATTGTGAATGTCTAGCTGATGTGGCGGGGAATCAAAGTAGAAGGTGTCTAACTCAATGTCTACTTCTAGAAATTGTGGTAGACATTCTCTCCATTACGCATCATCTTTTTTTTGTTAAAAAATTAAATTAAAAACAAAACAAAGGTCTCATTCCGTATCAAAATAAAATAAAAAAGTCAAAAAAAGTCTCAATCCACATTCTCTTCGAACTTCTCTGAATTTTCTTTGAAAAATATCCGAAATTCTCTCAAGTTTTAATGCTCACTTGTAAGAAAAGGGAAATGCAGTTAGGGTTAGCATTTGTTAGAATATAATCTAAAGAATGGCAACATGTTATGAGATAACAAAACCACAATTTTACTTCACTATTAAAAATGGATTCTAATATATTGTCTAGTGGAGAAAATATAATGTAAAAAATTGATCACTCCCGTCAAAATTGAAAGATCAAGTATAGAATGAGAAAAAAATATGAAATATTATAGAAAGTAGACTTTTAATGTCTTTTGATGAAGCTTGGATGTTCTCTAGCACCTTAGTGAAATTATCTAGACTTCTCTATAATGTCGAAGTTTTACCAAAATTCTCCACATTGAATTACACTTCCCCGAATTAATTCCGAATTTTAAGTGAGTGATTTAATAGGTGAAGTTGAAGTTTCGAACCTTGTGAGGTGGCACCAATTCATGCTCTCAATCCACATTTACCATTGGAGATGCTCTTAGGCAGTTACTCTTTTGAATTCCTTTTCTCTTTCCTCATTAATAATCCTTATGACTTACCCTTCACCTAAGCTAAATTCATCTCTAATGCTTGTGTTTGGATGGTTTATTGCCTTCAAAAAGATAAAAACCTTAGACCAAGGACTGTGATACTTGTTGAAATCGTTGTTCAATCATCTGGTTACTAAAAATATGCTTTGACCTATCTAGTAAGTAGGCTATAGTCCCCAACAAGCTCTGGGACCCTGTTCTCCTATTATCGACAGTAAAAACAGGCTCTTCAACTACTTCTCTAGCTAACTTGCAACCTTAACAAGCTCTTATGGTTCAACGCGTCAACCATATTAAATTTTGTGGAAACACCTGCTCTAAATAACAACATAGGCTCGGTTGTTCAACCTAGATCTTGCAATCACTTAGGATTTCTTGAAAGGTTGGAATCAATCAATGATCCTAATGACTATGTGTGATAGGGATCCCAAACAATTACATAGGGAATGGATCCCTAGCTAGTAATAAACTCAATTAATGGTTGTGCATGTTGGCCACGACGACAACTAAAATGAACCATGAAAGAGAACAATGAAAGCAAGAATACTAGATGAGAGAAAGCATTAACATTCAATGAAAACCTCATAAACAACTTACAACTTGTTTGACCACTCCTTGATTTAGATGAGTGAAATAGTCACTTATGGCCATTGATATCAACAAATCTCGAGCTTAAAACTCATTGTTTTGATCAAGCAAATTCAACAAAAACTAATGTAAACACCAAAATAAAGAAGAAGCAAAGATATTCTTCTATTCTGGACGCTCACAATTCATATTCTAATCATAAAAATTGATAAGATCTCTTAAAAATCCAAATCCTGGACGAATCTTGCAAAATCCTCTTTTACCAACCATGCAGTTGTGTTGGCACCTTGAACTTTGTCTTGACGGTGTGGTGCAACATTAGGGTCATCAGGTTGACGATGAGTCTGTGACGTGCTATTCACTTAGTGTTGGCTCGGTGGTGGAGGTCTCCAGAAACCCTAAAAGCACACAAAAAGAGATACAACAAGTCAACAACAACAACATAGCCTCAGTCCCCTATTAATTGGGGTCGGCTACGTGGATCAAACTCTTTCATTGTGCTCGATTTAGTGCAATTGATGGTGAGCTTTGCAAACCTTTTAAGTCCCTCATAATTAATGTATCCAAAGATATACTTAAAAAAATGCATCAAAAGTTAACTTCGGTATACCCCTACTTTGTTGAATTTCTTCAGTTTTTATTAAGTCAAGTTTTCTAGTGGGGGCATTTGTAGGTGTCCAAACCATCACAACCGTCCTTCCCTAATATCTGTTTCGATTGGTGCTACTCCTATTTTTCCTTGAATTTATGTATTTCTTATTCTATTTTTACGAGTTTTACCACACATTCAACCTAAGCACCCTCATTTCTGCTACGTTCATTGTATGTAATTGTTGTTATTTTATCGCCCAACATTCACTTCCATAGAGCATAGTTGGCCTAATTGCGGTTCTAATAAAAATTTTCTTTTAACTTGGTAGGAATATTTCGATCACAAATCACATTTGTAGCACTCCTCTATTTTTTCCATCCAGCTTGAATTCTATGTGTGACATCATTTTCAATAATGCCATCACTTTATATGATTGATTCTAGATATCTAAAGTGGTTTACCTTATGAACTTTTACTTCCCCTAATTTTACCACCCCATCTTGATGTCTAGTATCTCTAAATTACAGTGCATGTACTTGGTCTTCGTCTTACTCAACTTGAAGCCTTTAAATTCTAATGTATTTCTCCGAAGTTCTAATTTCCTATTCACTCAATCTCTTGTTTCGTCCATTAGGACAATATCATTTGCAAATAACATACACTATGATATATCCTCTTGAATATGCCTAGTTAGTTCATCCATAACTAGAGTAAAGAGATATGACTTAAAGCCAATCCTTGATGTAGTCTTATTGTAATGAGAAATTCTTTTGTGGTTCCTCCAAATGTCTCTATACTCGTAACTACTCCCTCATACATATCCTTAACAATGTCTTTGTATCTAACATACATTCCTTTTCTTTCTAGAACCCACCAAATAGCATCTCTAGGAACCTTATCATATGCTTTTACTAAATCTACAAATATTATATGAAGATCCATTTTTCTTTTTCTCTATATTTTTCCATCAATCTTCTTACAGACATGAAGCCAAATTGGTTCTCTGATATTGTTGTTTCCCTTCTTAGCCTATTGTCAATTACCCTCTCCCAAAGTTTAATCGTATGACTTATTAAATTCCTCGATAGTTTGAACAACTTTGAATGTCTCCTTTGTTTTTAAAGATAGGTACAAGTGCGCTTCTTAGCTTTCCAGGCATGAAGCCAAATTGGTTCGTTGATATTGTTGTTTCTCTTCTTAGTCTATTGTTAATTACCCTCTCCCAAAGTTTCATTGTATGACTTATAAGTTTAATTCTTCGATAGTTTGAAAAACTTTGAATGTCTCCTTTGTTTTTGAAGATAGGTACAAGTGTGCTTTTTCTCAAATCCATTGGCTTTCGTTTTGATTTTTAAATTTTGTTGAAATGTTTTTTTAACCAAGTCAATCCAATTTCTCCTCAGCATTTTCAAACCTCTATGGGTATTTCATCTTGGCCCAAAAGAGAGATAAGTATAGTAAATTGGAGACTTCGAGATAAGTATAGTGTATTGGAGGCTTTGACACTGTAAACACGCTAAATGCGAACCTAAACCTGGCACATTTACGGACTTATCAGACATTCTCCATAAGACTCCCCTTATGATGCATTTTTGCAAAAAAGTAAGAAGTCCATTGATTATATGTTCTTCAATTGTACCTCTTCAAAGGCTATTAGGAGAAGGTGGGACTTCTGTTCTACAGGAAGGATTGGAAATGCAGTTAGTGTTACTGGTCTTTTAAGTATTCCGGAAATAGTAATCATGTCCCCAAAAATGTGTAATGTTAGGCTATGTGCCATTCTAGCTTCGATTTGGTTCTTTATTGATTCCTTGCATATGTGAGTTGTAGCGTAGTTTTTGCTCATTTTCCTCGTGCATATATATATATTTTGCTGCTTACATATTTGTAGCTAATGAATTTAGTCACATATATAAAGGAACACCTTATTAGCCATGAACTACACTTGACATTTTGAGCAGATACAAAGTTGTATGATTCATGATACTGGGTTTAGATTTGGTAATTCTCATGCTTCTTGATGCAGATTAGATTATTCATTACTTTTCTGATTGAGAAGTTAAAGCTTAAGCAAATTCTTCAGCCTCCTGTCATCGCTTCTGTAAGTTTTAGGCTATTTCTTGCTCATCTGTTTATCTTTCTCGCTAGTAAATCAGTTTCATTTTCCTCCCTGTTAATTGATGGAAATTTTTGTCTATATTAAATTTTTTCTGATAGTTTGCTTTATTTGTTACCCACAAGTAGTGGCTTTAGGCTTGAGCTCTCAATGCCTCTCTAGAATACTGAAACAAAAAGCACAAAAGCATGTGGTTTGGTGTTCATTAGTAGGTTCAGTTTTTTTGGCTTCAGATCTCATGCTTCACCTGCTTTTCCATGAAATTGCAGATCCTGGCCATTCTGATTGGTGCAGTGCCATTTTTGAAGCGATTAGTACTTACTGATGATGCACCTCTCTTCTTCTTCACTGACAGCTGCATTATTCTTGGGTATGTCATCAACTCTTCATTTACACCTGTTAATTAATTTTCTTATTGTTACAATTTACAACAACATGAACAAAGTCTCATTCCCTAATATTTGGTGTTGGTACTTGGTGTTAGAATTTGGGATTCAAATCCTGAATCGTGAGTCCTTGTACCAAATCCTTAACCTATTCCCAATTGATTCATTGCTTTGGATCCTTCCGAATCATACAGTTTGAGTCTGAATCCCACGATTTGGCGATTCACCAGCACAAAAATCTAATAGATTTTTTGGTGGTCTTATTTTTCCTCAACACCTATATGATTGAAACCCCTAAAAGTCTAATAGAACACTGAAATTGATCTATTGAATTGAGAAGAAACAACGATCACAAACACAAAAGTAACCATTGAATTGAGAAGAAACAACGATCACAAACACAAAAGTAACCCAGAGAAGAGTCTTAAAACTCTCTCAAATCCATCACTCAAAAAGTGCCCAATTACATTTAAATTCCAAGATACGCTTCTCTACCATCCAACCACTATTTATACTACTAATTCACAATTCAAAACACACTAACATGTAACTAACTTTCTGACTCTCTTTACTCACACCTATAGTATTGTTGTAGTCCCCCAAGCCTCTATCATTACTCCCCCCTTTGAAAATTCACCTTGTCCTCAAGGCGGTGGACTAGAATCGAATCAACATAAAAGGATGAGTATGCTCGGGTCAAATACCCATATGAAAATAGAAGTGTAAAGGCATCTAGGAGAAATGAACCAAGCCAATATCCAAATGAACCTTGTAACGGTAGGTGAGACAATGGTTGCCACCAGTAACGTTGTGGAATCACTTGCGAACAAGGTGCCCATAAAAGCCAGATGAAATGCAGACAAGATATAAGTCACAGCATGTGCCCTAGCGTTCTGAAGTAGTAAAGACAAGTGATCTCCATCCATAGCGATATGCTCAACTAAGAATGCAATGCCCTCCCTCTCAACATCCCAGTTGGTGTGGTATAGTACGTGCCATCGCTGAACATGAGCATGATCATTCCAACAAGAATCCCTAAAGAGCATATCAATGATGTTCCACGGTGGCCAGTTGTGGGCATTTGGTAAGGTTCATGTGTAAAAGTAGTGTCCCACCACTAATTAGAGCATTCCAAGCATGTGGAATCTTGCTTAGCATGATCATGTGCCCAGTACGAAGGACAAGAAAACACTGATTACCACCTTGCCCACCAAACCTATCAAGTAGCAAAGGTAGTTGCCGATCAAAGCAAAAGTGAACCCTAACAGTACCCCCAAAATCGATGTAGTACAATGGACCAATATAAAAAAAAAACACGCTGATCGAGCAAGGGCTAGAAAAGAACCCACCATTATTTGTAGTGTGATACCAATTAAACTCATATGGGCCCACCACATTAAGTAAGATGAATGCAGCTCTTATCGAGGAGCAACAACTCGATTAGGAAGCAATTGTATTAATTTGGGACGTACTGCACTAGTAAGGAAGCACTTACCCTCATTTGTTGGCAACTTTCCCATCATCAATACTCCTCAAGATTCCCATCGATCATCTAGCATCATCTGCCCTAATTCATCTGCCTTAATCCTCATCGGTAACTAGGTATCAACTGATACAATCAGTGGCCATGGAGGACGAGAGAAAGAATCTTCCATTGGAGCTTGGAGAATCGCTAGCATCATACAAGAAGATCTCAGCGGTGGCCAAGGAGGAGGATCTAATGTAGCATCGTTGAACCCTCCCTGAGCATCGGTAGAAATGGTGGTTGCAGTGGTAGTGGAGGGATTGAACTTGTCCCAAAGGCGCATGAAACGTTCACCAACAATGTCGGATTTGGCGGAACTGGAAATTCAACAGACTTCCCTGATTTGATGAGTGGTCGAAACCTTCAACAAGTTAGTGTAAGGTTGAAGAAGGGGCACATCGATCTTCATCGCTTGCCCTCGGATCTCTGATTTCCCCTCCGATATGAAGTTGAATAACTGTTTCTTTGCCAGATTTGGATCGGCAACGATGCAAACCACCTTAGACGCCACCTGATCTACAATGCCAACAATCGGAGACCCCTCGATCGACACTGGACCTGGATTGCCATTGATAAGAATCAACTCGAACGCCTTTGGATCAAGCGGATCTGGTGATTTCGTGCCACATGACTCTTCAATTTGTTGGTTTTTTGTGTTAGGTAACACAATCCCATAATGAAAAAAGAAAAGTTCGTTGAGCCTCCGAGCCAAGGTGTTGAACGTAGTCGTCATTTCCAAATTGAAAACGCTCATTTGATTCTTCATCTCCTCGAGCAACTCCACTATCGGTGAACTCTATAGCTCGCCTTCACTTTGATCCAATTGCACGTCCATGTTTGAAGGTGTGCTCTGATACCACTTATAGAACACTGAATTGATTTATTGAATTAAGAAGAAACAACGATCACAAACACAAAAGTAACCCAGAGAAGAGTCTTAAACTCTCTCAAACCCATCACTCCAAGAGTGCCCAATTACATTTAAATTCCAAGATACCCTTCTTTACATTCTAACCACTATTTATGCTGCTAAATCACAATTCAAAACACACTAACATGTAACTAACTTTTTGACTCTCTTTACTCACACCTATAGTATTGTTGTAGTCCCCTTAGCCTCTATCAAAGTCCTACCAATCAAACATTCAATTCCTCTCCACTATCTAAGTTTCTCGTTTTTTTTGGCCTACTAAAGCTTGGGCACCGTGCGTCCCATATGGGGGTGGCCTTCCCAACCCAATTTGCTCATCGACGAGACTTGAAACCAAGACTTCATGTATGGGGAATTGAGTCCCTTACCCTAGCACCAATCGGTGGTTGGTCTAAGTTTCTTTTTCGTTAATCAACAACAATAAAGTTGCAATTCCAAATTAGTGGGGCTACATGGATCAAAGGCTTCCACTTAGCTTGGTGTAATGCAGCTTGATGATCTAATTTCATAGTCCTTTAAATCTTTTATAATTAATACATCCCTACTTTTTTGGTCTAACCCTATATTCTCGAGTTTCTTCAACTTCTCTTTCAATCTTGAAACTCTTTAATAGTAGTATATGATGAGAAATTGAGAAGTATACATTATTATATGATGCACAATGGTTTTTGAATCTTAGTATTCAACAATTTGAATCCTAATTTGATTTAGGTATGGCCCCAATTATTCATTTTTCCTTTAGAATTCCTGCAACCATGTTAAAATCTTCAATTCCACGTGATTTAATGTTTTTGATGATATGCTTTCATAATCCTTTAAATCCTTCTTAAGTAATGTATTCCAAATTATCTTAGGTCACCTTCATAGTGAGAAGATGTGCCGCCAATAAAGGAACCATGTTTGATCATATTCTCATTTGCTTACTTGGTAACTGGACAATTTCAATCATTAACGATCATTTTTTATTTTTTACCAGGGAGGCAATGATTCCTTGCATATTGTTGGCATTAGGAGGAAATCTCGTAGATGGTAAGTTAATTTATTTCCATTGAAGAGTTCGATTCATGTAGCTGACCCCAACTAAGTTGGGTTTGAGGCTTTGTTGTGTGTGTGTAAAAGTAATGGCATAGTGTTATTTAAAGCAAATACCATCTTATATTGAATAGCTTATCCTTAAAGTGAGGATAAGTTGTGTCTAAGCTTATTTCCATGCCATAAATGTCTAAAGATCGATTTAGCAATGCCATCGAATTTTACTAGCAGCTGTGGAAGCTATATTTCTGATAATTTCTTCTGTCTGGTTATAGGTCCAGGAAGTTCGAAACTTGGATTTCGAACCACTGCAGCTATTATCTTTGCACGTTTGGTCTTGGTTCCCCCTACAGGGCTTGGCATTGTTATGTTGGCCGATAAGCTGGGCTTCCTTCCACCTGGAGATAAGATGTTTCGATTTGTTCTCCTTCTTCAACATAGCATGCCTACATCTGTACTTTCCGGTAAGTTTGCATTTCCATTGCTTCTTAGATTAACATCACTTTTGCAAAGGTAATACTAATACACCACATAATTCTAATACTGGGTTATAGAAGGGTCTGATTGTGCTAGTCTTTGACAAATGGTCGCTTTGAAAATTAAACTATAAATGCATGCTTGTTATGGATTGTTTTTTGTTGGATTGATGTTAAAAGGTAAATTCATTCAGGCGTATGTTGATAGTGTTGGATAAGATTAAAGTGACGTTTAAAGCCATCACTTTTTTTAAGAGACTTGTTTTTGGTCAAAAAATTTAAGAGATTTTGCATGGGAATTCATGAATCAATTTCAAACGACGACAGTTCAAAACTAAGCCCACAAAAAGCCTGTGCTATGGAAACTTCCACATCTGCTAAAGTGCTTAAACCCTATGCGCAAGTGGATTAGTAATTGGAGATGAGTGGATGGTTAAAATATATTGTAAATATATATTTTTACGATTTATTGTATTTATTATTTGAAATGTGTAAAGACTAAAGACTTAACACAACTATTACAAATGCTTCCCTCATTCTCATGAAAGGTATCAAGTGAAGTTTGAGTTGCACGTTTGAGACAAGCTTCTCGAGCTTGAGAGTTTTGGGTGTAA
Source organism: Stephania japonica (assembly GCA_039657345.1). Classification (NCBI taxonomy): domain Eukaryota; kingdom Viridiplantae; phylum Streptophyta; class Magnoliopsida; order Ranunculales; family Menispermaceae; genus Stephania; species Stephania japonica. The sequence continues at coordinate 45,684,980 of CM077559.1, forward strand.
ATTGATTTTTGGTGAAAATTGCTTTGTTTTTGGGTGGTTGTATTTGGCGAACCATTTAAATTCAAGTGTTTCTTTTTGTTGGCAAATTTCTGCTCCTACAATTGAATATAAATTGAAATAACTGAATCGGAACCAAAATTTCAAGCTTCTCCTGCCTACGGTGGATTAATTTCCATGATACTGGTGCTTGTTTCTCGTTATGTCGCATTTCCTTCTATTTTTCTTTTGGGCACTTCCCTGCGGACAGTACATCCAAACTTGAGACATCGATGTATAATGAATGTTCATCCTAATTTATAGACAGACAAACAGGGAGCACAGTTCAGTTCGCTGGCGTGCCAATTTCTGCTTATTGTTATATGCGGAGAGTTTCATTTGTAGAATCAATACTAATGCAGAATTGTCAACCTTCTGGTCCATGTTACAGGAGCTGTAGCAAGTTTAAGAGGGTGTGGAAGAGAGTCTGCTGCAGTCCTGTTTTGGGTTCATGTCTTTGCAATCCTCTCCATGGCTGGCTGGATTATTCTCTATCTTCATATACTGTTCTGAAGGCTTGCCATGTCGTCGCCACCAGAACTGCGAGCTGTATAATTAAAATTTGGAACTGACTCCCTTGTGTAATGATTTTTGTATGTCATGCATGGGTATCTTCATTTTTTTGAAGGAAAGCCCAATGAAGTATCCACATCTATAAAGAATTGTTGATTTATTTAGTTTTTTGGTAATCATGTCCAAACTCTTTTTTTTCGTCCCCCTCCCTGCTAATTGGGTTTGACTATTCTTGCGAGAGTTAGTAGGACGCCTTAATTTCATTAGAAACTGACATATTTGGAGTTGAATGACATGATTCGTCTCTATGATTAAGACTTCTCGGAAGAGCCTACACAACAAATGAGGTCAAGGAGGAAATAATGTACATAGTTGCTACTAAAGCACTCGGTATGGAAGGATATCAGGCATATTCAACTAGCAGAATTAGAAGTTGCAATAGGGTTGCCCACTCATTGGCAAAACATGTGTATTAAATTATCTCGGATGCAAATGTGAATTGAGAGAGAACGTGTGCCATCTTGGATGCAATGAACATTGAAATTAAAAACCCTTCTCCAATGCAACTATTGATTACGTGCAATTGACGTGACGTGAAAAAAAATAGACAATATCTATTTTTAATGTCTACTTCTAGAAAAAACAATAAAATTTTAAAATTGAATGTCCAATCTACATTATGCATTGGAGAGCAATTTTTGAACTTCAATATCTATTTAAGTAATATGGGATTGACATCCACTTCACATTCACGTCAACACTTCTATATAAAGTATATAAAAAAACAATAAGATTTTAAAATTGAATGTCCAATCGACATTATGCAATGGAGAGCAATTTTAAACTTCAATATCTATTTAAGCAACATGAGATTGACATCCTCTTTAAGTTGATGACTTGGCATGTATGGAATGTTTCAATTCCTAGATTGGTTTATTTGTTGGATTGATATCTTATGATTAAGATCACCAATTAAACTTCACATTGCTTTCAAAAAATTAATAATTGATCTGTTTTGAATTTCTAACTATATCATTGATAGAGATGATATCAACCCTTGATTAAGGATTTGTATTAAAAACATACTTGTTGTTTATTCACAAAAGTTGACGGATGCTTCTCCTGCTTTAGTAAGATGGATGAGGCATCACGATTCATTGGTCTAGAGAGGTAGTGGGTGCAACTCCCGCTGAAGTAAAAAAAAAATGCATGTCCTTTATTTTAATGGCCTTTTTTTTACATAGAATTCAGTGCCAACTGCTCTAACTAGTTCATACTCAGGCATTGTTGCATTGTCTAACCCCAAATAGGGGTGTCTCTCGAACTCAAGCTCTTGAGATCTCTAAATTGAGACCTCGTTTAATAATAGGCAAAAAAAAAAAGTAATAAAAAAGAAGAAGATGAGGAGCCTATTTATTTGTCTCTCCCTCTATATATGCAATTGAAAACCTCTTTGATTCTCATGGGCCACCGGACTCAGGCCTAAGAACCTTACCTAAGCCCAACTTATCATTTGTGTTCGGGCCTATACATTAGTCTGGCCTGACCCTCCACTCGACCATACTAAAACTTGTCTGTTCTCTCTTGTAAAGATCAGACCTAAAGAGGTTGATCTGCTTGAGCTATTCAAGCTTTTAACAACAATGAACACAGAACAAACGATTGAAGAACTGAACAATTACTTTCCTTCTCATTAACTTGATGAAGAAGATACAACTTCTTTATATACAACTCTGCAACTAATATGTAACCAACTTAGTTAACTAACTAGTCACTAACTTAACCATAGTAGAAAACTAACCATGATCAGTTTGTACATCAAGACCATTAACTACATTGACCACATTAGTATCTCTAACATCCCCCCTCAAAGTAAACCGTGGAGAAACTACAAGGTTTACTTTGGAACATAAGAAAGAGAAACGAGGGCCAACTAACATCTTAGTAAAAAGATCAGCAGTTTGATGTTGAGAAGGAACATAACGAAGATCGAATACACCAGCAGCAAGTTTCTCGCGTACAAAATGAGCATCAATCTCCACATGTTTGGTGCGAGCATGAAAAACTGGATTGGAAGCAAGAGCACGAGCACCAAGTTATCACACCATAACACAGACGAGAAGAACAGGATATACCCAGTTCGCTTAATAAAGAAACAAATCCACATGATATCGGATACACCATGAGCAAGAGCACGATACTCAAACTTCGATTGAAGACCGAGCAACAACAGATCGTTTTCTTAGATGACCAAGACACAAGATTTCCCCCAAAAAATAAGCAAGAACCACTCGTAGAACGTCTATCATCAACATCACCACCCAATCAAGCATCGGAAAAGCTTCAAGAGACAAAGACGAAGCTTTGGTTTAAACCATAAACCATGATGAAGAGTGCTCTTGAGATATCTAAGAACTCTTTTGCAGGCAGTCCAATGTAGATCAGTAGGAGATTGAAGAAATTGACTAAGTTTATTAACAATGAAACTTATATCAGGTCGAGAATAAGTGAGATACTGCAGAGCACCAACAGTACTCCTATACAGAGTTGGATTGACAAAGGGACGACCATTAGACACTGATAACTTGTGACCAGCAGCAAAAGGAGTTGCAAGTGGTTTGCAGTCCTGAAGTCCAGCTTTGAGTAGAAGATCAAGTATATACTTATCTTGAGTTAAGTAAATACCGAGACTTATTGCGAAAAACTTCAAATCCCGTAAAAATAATCCACCGACCAAGAGTTTTAAGGGAAAACTTGGTATCAAGCCAAGTAATCAAGGACTGAACTTCGGAGGGATTAGACCCAGTGACTAGAATATCATCAACATAAACCAAGAGCAGCAACAGTGAAGTAGATGAACTCTTATAAAAGAGTGAGACATCAGACTTAGAATTGGTAAGATCCCAATCCAACAATGCTTCACGAAGTTTAGAAAACCAAGCTCTAGGGGCCTGTTTGAGACCATATAAAGCCTTATTTAACTTGCACACATAATGTGGAAAGGATTTATTAACAAATCCCTCTGGCTGAGACATATAGACCTCCTCAGAAAGATCACCATTAAGAAAAGCATTGTTGACATCTACTTGCTGAATAGGCCAGCCAAATGTAACTGCAAGGATGAATAAAATGCGTATGGAAGAGGGCTTGACAACAGGTGAAAATGTATCAAAACAATCAAGACCAGGAGTTTGATGAAAACCCTTTGCAACAAGGCGAGCTTTGTATCTTTGTATGGCACCAGTAGGAGAAGTCTTGACCTTAAAAATCCACTTACACCCAACAGGACTCATAGAAGAAGTAGGAGGCACAAGAGTCCAAGTACAATTTTTGTCAAGAGCTTTAATTTCATCCACCATAGCATTGTACCATTTATAGTCTTGTAGAGCAGCTTTAACAGACTTAGGTTCTAGGTGAGCTGTCAAGAGGAGACTGAGTAACCAAAGCTTTTGGTTTAAAAATCCCATTCTTACTCCTGGTGAGCATGTGATGAGTATTAATTGTATGAGGTACAGTGATGAGAGGAGCAGGAGGAACAGTAGAAGGTGAAGCATTGGACAGTGAAGCATTAGACAGTGAAGCATTAGACAGTGAAGCATTAGACAGTGAACCAGTATTCAATGAATCAGCAGATAATGAAGCAGCAGAAACAAGATCAGGAGGAGTCAGTGCACCAGGTAATGACGAATTAGACAATGAGGGAACCATATTAATATGCTGGAACACAGATAATGGAAGTGTTTTGGGAGATGTACCACTAGGTGGAAAATAAGTCTGAAACAGACATTGAAATGGAAATTCATCCTCATTGAACACAACATCCCTTGAAATGTACACTTTACCAGAAAGGTGTAAGCAACGATATCCATGATGTCGAGGTCTGTAACCAATAAAGACACACTTTGATGATCGAAAATTAAATTTGTGAGAGGAATAGGAAGTAAGACTGGGAAAGCATGTACATCCAAAAGTTTTAAGAAACTTGTAGTCAGGAAGTTTCTTAAAACAAACTTGATAAGGACTTTTAAATTGCAAGGGTGATGAAGGAAGACTGTTGATGAGAAATACTGATGTTAAGAAAGCTTCTTCCCAAAATGACAAAGGCATTTTTGAATGAGCTAGAAGAGTTAATCCAATTTCTACTATTGCACGATGTTTTCTCTCTGGAACTCCATTCTGTTGATGAGAATAAGGGCAAGAGTAACGATGATGAACACCATGTGACAAACAATACTTCTCAATAGGTTTGAACTCAAGTCCCATATCAGATTGAAAACTCTTCAACTTGGTACCCAAGTGCAATTCAGCTGAATTTTTAAAATGAAGAAAAACAACAAATGTATCTGACTTGAGTTTGAGAGGATAAAACCAAGTGAAACGACTAAATGCATCAACAAACACCACATAGTAACGAGAACCAGTAGATGACAGCACAGGTGCAGGGACCCCATAAATCGGAGTAAACCAACTCCAAAGGACTAGAAGCAGTAATAGAGCAATGATTATAAGGTAGTTTATGCATTTTTCCAATCTTACATGAATCACAAAAATGTTGTGGAGTCTTAGGTACAGTAGTTTCACATCACTGAAGAACTTTTTGTAATACATCATAAGATGGATGACCCAATCGAGCATGCCAAGTATGAGATTTATCAACAGTTGCAACCAAATTTGTAGTAACCAGATTATTACAATGGAATGATGGAGAAGAAGAACTCAAGGAAAGACATCGAGTTGATGAAGAGCAATTGTTAGGAATGCAAGATAGTCCATCCTTAACCTTGCCTTGAAGCAAAATTTTCCTCGTTGCCTTGTCCTTAACACAAAATGAATCAGATGAGAACTCAATAATGACATTGTTGTCACGAGTTAATTGTGAAATACTGATAAGATTTTTGGCAAGTTTAGAAACATGAAGAACAGGACATAGATTGATATCAAGTGAAGGATGAGCACTAGACTGCAATGTACTAGAACCAATTGAAGAGATAGCTAATTTTTCACCATTTCCAACTGTAATACGTTGAGTACCTGAGTAATCAGACTTTTTTGCCAGTGAAGAAGAGTCTGAAGTCATATGACAAGAAGCTCCAGAGTCCATGTACCAATTCGGATCACTCACTAAATCAGGAGAAGCCATCATGCCTTGAAAATGATGAAACTTGGCATATTGATTTGGAAATTGTTGCATCATTAAACCTCCTTGAGATGAATTATTGGAGAACTGTTGAGTTGATGTAATCTTCTTGAATTGACCCTTATGAATTCTATTTCCATTGTTAACTGGTCCAATGAAAGACTGATCAAACCTTTGATAACATTGAAGTGCCATATGCCCAGGTTTAGAACAAATTTGACAGAACAGTCGATTTCCACCTCTTCCACCATATCGTCCACCTCTGAAATTGTTACCACCTCTATTGTATCCTCCTCTATTACCTCCATTGTTCCTGCTCACACTGTTAAATCCTCCAAATTTCACATTCTGTGATTTCTTTTCTCCATTGTTAATTGCAAGATGTGCTGAATGAGAATTCATCTCAAGTGTATTTTCTCCATTCAGTTGAGCAATTCTTTGTTCATGTAACATCAACAAGTATTGAGCATCTTGAAGAGTCATAGTCTTTTGTTGAGAAGAAATCACTACAACAACTGAATCAAACTCATGTCCTAATCCATTTAAAACTGATTGAATTAGATCTGACTCAGAGACTATTTGCCCAATTGACTTCAATTCAAGACCTATATTCTTGATTTTTACTACAAATTCAGAAATCGAAGATGCACCTTTCTTTAAAGAATTCAATTGTTGTTTCAATTGAAGTGCCCTAGCCATGGAAGCTTGAGAATAAAGTTTCTCAAGAGTATTCCAAATCTCATAAGACGACTCACATTCTGTGACATTCCCAATCACATCTTTTCCTATACTTGAAAATAACCAAACCATCAACATTGCATCAATCTTACTCCATACCTCATCATCAAATGATCCAACTGTTGAAGACGACGATCGACTTGAAGAAAAACGATCTTCTGTGACCAAGAAACTCAATCCAAGTGCTTTAATGGCTGCTTTCACCTGCATCTTCCAATAGATGTAGTTGGATTCATCAAGCTTTGTGGACAGATTGAAATTCAAGGATTTTGCAATCGTTGCCACATCTAGAATCACATTTCCAGGAATTCCTGGTGAGTTTAGATGATCAGACGCCATTGCAATTGGCTCTGATACCATGTAAAGATCAGACCTAAAGAGGTTGATCTGCTTGAGCTATTCAAGCTTTTAACAACAATGAACACAGAACAAACGATTGAAGAACTGAACAATTACTTTCCTTCTCATTAACTTGATGAAGAAGATACAACTTCTTTATATACAACTCTGCAACTAATATGTAACCAACTTAGTTAACTAACTAGTCACTAACTTAACCATAGTAGAAAACTAACCATGATCAGTTTGTACATCAAGACCATTAACTACATTGACCACATTAGTATCTCTAACATCTCTGTCGTCTCATCCATCTGGTCGTTGCATCTCTCGCATACAATACCCTCTAATGCTTTCGCAGATATAAAGTTTAAATTGGGGTTTTGGAAGTGCCCCACCTTTTAAGTTTTAATTAATTTCATAACTAGAGTATGACATGTATATTAATTATCTTTTCAGCACTAGTTTCTTCTTGGACGCATTACTTAATTTAAATTGGGGGCACTACTTTTTTAATTGCAGAGGCCTTAATCTTTGAATGTCAATCTTCAGATTTGTTTTTTTTTGGAGTAAAATTTTGATTTCTTCCAATGAAGGTCTTGATGCCAAGGGACTATTCAATTTAATTTGATATACAGTAAACCTATTGGTGCAAACTTTACATTAAAACATGGAAATGTAAATTCCTTTAGATTGCTAACATCTTTTTGGCGGTAGATCTGTACCAAGGCGAAAATGCTAAAGATGTTCACTTTTTTGGACTTTGTATTCTCATATATTTTACCTCTTCTATTGTTTGGGATCCACGTTGTCGGTTCATTATCAATTAAAGTTTTGATTGAAGATTGCTGCTTATGCTTCAAACTTCACGTGCTTCTGTTGTAATGTTTGATAGGTTGAGGAAGATGGTTCTGTGAAAAGATCCGCCATGAGTAGACATTTGAAGACCATACTGGATTTTTTTAGGGCCTCTAATTATGTGACAAAGCACTGTTCATTTTTATGTGTTATGCTAGAAGTTTGAGCTTGCAAGTTATTTGCCTTTCCGTTTAGTGCTAAGGTCCTTTAATATTTCTGCGTGAGGGACGATGTTTAATAATTTATGGTTTGCGATTTCAGGAAAAATCTATCTATTGTGTTGTGGTTGAGCCCCTTTTTCTTGTACCCTAATCATGTACTTATAATATTGCTTCAATTTTTGCTAGGTGCCTTAGGCTTATGAGACGCATTGCCAACATATTTGCATTTTTTTTTATGTGCTTTTGCAGGTTCATGGTGCCTCGATTTTCTTTTGTTTTGGGTGCTTGGTGCTTCCATTTTTTAAGATTTGGTTGAGTTTAATGGTATAATATTTGATGCTCAACGAGAGTCGAACCCATGACCTCCCAAAGCCTTGCCTTTTGGCAAATGACGCCTCATCCATCTCACCGGAGAGGCAGACTAATATTATTATTATTATCATTATTGTTATTATTATTATTATCATTATGTGAAGTAAAATAAAAATTTTATTAATCACCAATGGCTCAATCTATTCAATGGAACAAGACCAGGTATAAAACAATTGCCCTAATAAAAGTATATTGATTCACTAATTTTAATTGTTTGAAAGAACATCTAACTGCCATGATTTTAGCTTTGAAACACTACATACTGTAATATTGGAATAGTGTGACAATGAATTAATACTCTTTAACAAACATCCAGAACACAACAGAGCACAAGTACTAGTAGAACCACAATGAAAACAAAACTTTCAACAAGGGCAGAAAGGCAACTTCCAATTAGAGAAGACAACCTAAAACTTCTAATACGGAAGACAACTGTAACGACTCGTTACTTTAAGCAGGTGATTAGTGTTAATCTGAATGGTAATTAATCCGAGTTAGGGTCGTGGTTAAGCCGATTTGTCATGATTAACGTGTGTGTGGGATTGTGTGATGTATTGCGTTTGTTTGGTGTGTATTAGTACATATACGTGAATAATCGGACTAACGAGAGAATGCCTAATGCCATGTGTGGGTCACGTAGACACACATGAGACGTGAGATAGCGTTGACACCGAGTGTACTCGTTGGTGTGAATTATGTAATTATTGGCGTAATTATGGGCATAAATATATATTTATATATATTATGGATATATACAAATATATACATTAAAATAGAAAATAATAAAATATAGCAAATTGTCGGGGCAGTGTGATACGCGAGGTCACGAATGACACGCGTCGGACATATGGTGGTGCGCACGCCCGAGATGTTCTCGTTGGCGTGCCAACCGGAATTTGAGGCACAATATGTGATAAATAAATATATATATATATATATACTTTATATATATAAATATATATAATATATTGAAAAATGTGAAATTACCATAAAGGGTAATGGAGTAAAGAAAGAAATGAGATAAGCTCAAGGGTATTTTGGTCATTTCCCCACCTTAACCGCCTCATTTCTTCTTTAAAATCGAAGAAGAAAGAGAACAGAGAGATCGAAGAGAAAATAGGGAGAAAAGAAGAAGAGAACGGAGAGGAAGAGAGGGAGAAGGCGATGGCGAGGTCGTGGAGTCGGGTTCGCGTGACTGAGGTAAGTTGTTTGGGTAGTTATCGTTGGTTGTTGTTGTTGTGTATGGTGTGGTGATAAGCTCGGCCATGGCGGAGCCATGGCCGAGAGTTGAAACCGAGAATTGAAATTGATCGAGAGTGGGGAAGGCAAGGGAGTAGTCTCCCTTGCCAGTTTGAGTTGGGGTTGGGGTTGAGAGCCAACCCCAACGATGAATCAAAAAGAAAAAAAAAATGAACAGAGCAGACGCTCTGTTGAGTCGTGAGGAAGGGGATGACCTTGAACCGGACCGGTTTGGCTCGGTTGAGCCGAACCCGGTTCAGGGCTTCAGGGCCAAGTCAAATGAAAAAAAATGAAAAAGAAAGAAAAGAGAGAAAATGGAAAAGAAAATTCAGAAAAATAGGGAAAAATATGGAAAAATAGTATTTTGACATAACAAATAGAAATTGAGAGATTTCTATGAAAAATGAGAAATTCAAAAGTTAGAGGAGACTTTATACCGGGGTTTTTACCTCGAAAAGCGTGAAATGGTCAAAATAGGTTAGAAATTAGGTCCCGAGATGTCGAATTCGAATGGGACCAGTTTAGGAATGTTAATAAATGACTATTAGACTTAAGTTGATAACAATTGGTTTATTTTAGGTAATGAACCGATGTGAAAAGGTTTGAAGACTCCAGGGAGTTGTACAAGTTGGTAAAACATAGAAGCTCAGGACAGGTAAGTGAGACTCGTAGCTTTTATCAATTATGCAATGTAAAATAGTATTATTAGAGCATGTAGTGTACTGGACTGGGAATGGGGCAATATACCGTGATTTGACTTTGGTTTTACAAAATGTTTTGAAATGAAAATGGATTCGGAAGGAGGTTTGACGGGACGGATCGGCCTAGGGTTTGGAACGGTGGTGGAATTGCTAACCATCACCGCGCCCCAGTGACTTGGGAATTATTCCGTTCAATGCTTTCCAGTTGAGTTTAGCAGCTCATCAATCATAAACCAATCAGATGAGCAGTGATTGGTTTGATGATGATGAGTAAGTGCGACTCTGTGTTTTATGAGTTGGCGGCACATTGACAAGAACTGGTTAGATGCCCAGTGATTGGTTCTTGGATATGTGAGGGGGCGACTCAATGCAAATACGAATATGTGAAATACAAATCATGGGTACATTGCAATGAACCAAGAAACTTGCATCTGTTATATATATATATTGTTTATATTGATTCATATGCTCCTGTAGATATGCATTTGATTCATGTTGTTATACATTGCCTTGATATTAATTGGTAGTTGATGGTTGGTATGAGAGTCACTTATTGAGCAAGTAGGAGCTCACCCACCTTAACATTTCCAGGTATGAATGTACGCTAGGACTTGGAACTCAGGAAAGGAGAAGACCAGGGTTTAGTATCTTCTCTTCGATGCAGTGAGTTCAAGTTAATTATATATATTTCAATGCTTATGATTTTGTAATAATCAGGGTGGGAATAAGAGCTCAATACCGATGTTCATGCCGGTATTGTATATCTTATGATTTATCGAAAAAGTTTTAAATTTTTCGCTGCGTTTGTTTTATTTTGTTTATTTAAATCAAGATATACAGGTTATTGTTAGGATATGTGGTAAAGCTGCTGGCTCTAATTAGGTCCGATCTGGTTTACTGGGGCTTAATTAGGGTTTTAGACCGAACATTCTCTAATTAAAATTAGGGTCTGTCACAACAACTACTTAATAAATAAAATAACCTAATGATAAGTACCAATTCAACAACTGCTAGCATAGATGCACCCTTAGAAGGGCAACAATTGGGTCCAATGATAAATTTGATAATCGCAATATGGATGAAATTAATCACCTCAAATTTGAATAGATCTATTGCTTATTATAAATAAGAAAGCAAAAGTTATTATTAGAGTTGATGGTATAGAAATTTTTATAATAAAATAATTTTCTAACTCTAATTGGTCGAATGAGATCAATCTCTTGGGTTGAATATGAACATGAGCTACCATTTTCTACAAAGTGCTTATATTGCAAATGTGGTTTGTAGTTGATTCCAGTTTCTTATGTTGTGTGAGATTTTAGGTAAGCTTACAGGATAGTGCAAGCCTTTTTCTCTTTTTTTTTTTTTTTTTTTTTCTCATTGATAAATGAGAACCCTTACATCCACGATATAATATTAAGACTCGATCTCCATGAAAATAACGTAGGTGATGAAGCCTCATCACAACCCATCATTAGAGACCTCTAAAGCAGAATTGCTTGGAAAAAAACTAAATACAACCGAAAGAAAGCCCTGACAAAAGGGAAGTCAACCCTCGAAGAGGGAACACAAACTATAATAACTAAATACAAACCGCTCTCCATGAGGGAAAACAAAGTACAACCACTAACAACTGCTCTAAAGGCAAGTATTTATGAAGAAATCGTTATTGGAGCCACTACAAACTAAATACACAAAACAACAGAAAACCATACACATAAACCCTAACATAATGCTTACAAAAGGAGATGAAAATATCAGAGACACCAACCAAAAACTACTGGGGAAACTCTAGAATGCATCCACCATGACTGCTGGATCGTCTTCCTTTTCCCCAACATCCCTTTTTTTTTTTTTTTTTTGTCAGATTCGCCACCATCATTCTCCTCTTTAGCAGTCACTTCAAACACATACAAATTAGAGAAGAGAAGACAAAATGAAGCCGAGTGGAAGCGAATGACACCAGATCTGACGTTTCGTGAGGAGTGACAACCTCTCCTCAACCTCCAACCTCTTTACTGTATCGTTGTTGTACAAAACCTTGTTGGAGTGTCAACGTAGCTGGCGGAGCATCGCTCTCTAAACTATCCAATCTCTGAAAAGACACTTTGTAGCAAATCTCATTCCTTCCGCTTAAACACCCCTCGTTCTCAGCATTGCCAAGAAGAAAAAGGGAGAACAAAGAACAAAGGAGGAGAATAAAGTACAAAATAGGAGAATAGGAAGGAGAAAAAAAATAGAAAAGAAAAAAGGGAGACGTAGAGCAAAGAACATGCAAAAGAGGGGAGAGGACCATAGGGGTCTACTGGCACCGAAACAAGCTTCACCATCATCGAAAGCCCCACACAAACCCTAGATCTGGTTTAGCTTGCGCAACAAGAAACTAGGAAAGAGAAGAGGGCGTATTAATCCCTCACCTGTCTTTTTCTCACATCTTCAAAATTTTGATAGCTCATTTCTAGAAGTCTCATTTGATTGGCGTAACCTCTTATTTTGTGACAAAACAAAACATTCAATTAAGATTGGAGATGCCTTATCCTAATCACGAAATTATGTTTGTCATTCATGATATGAGAAAAGGCTTACACGACAGATTGCTTGAAAGTTAAGTAGTCAAACAGGATCAAACCAATATACGCTATTTTCTCTCTCTAAGTTTTTTGGTGCGCAAGGTAAACCAGATCTAGGGTTTGTGTGGGGTTGCCGGCAATGGTGAAGCTTGCTTCAGCATTGATAGCCCTCCATGGTCCGTCTATTCCCTCTTTTGTGTGCTCTATCTCATTTTTCCTTTTTTTTCTTCTTCATCTTCTCCTCTTTTCTTTCTTATCCCTTTTCTTCTTGGTAGCAGGGAGACGAGGGGTGTTTGAGCGGAAGAAATGAGATCTGCTATGAAGCGCTGAGAAAATAGTTTTTTAGGAGATTGGGTGGCTTAGAGAGTGATGCTCTGCCAACTACATTGGCACACCAGCAAGTTTTCGTGCAACAACGATGAAGTAATTGGAGGTTGAGTGGAAGAAATGAGCTCTGGTGCCGTTCGCTTCGCTCGGCTTCGTTTTGTCTTCTCTTCTCTCATTTGTATGTGTTTGAAGGGGCTGCTGTAGAGGAAAATGATGGTGATGGAGAGTTTCCTCGATGGTTTTTTAGTTGTTATCACTGATATTTTATCTCTTCCTATAAGCATTATGTTAGGGTTACTGTATGTTTTTTTGTTGTTTTTGTGCATTTATGTTGTAGTGGCTCCGACAATGATTTTTAAGCAGTTGTTAGTAGTTGTAGTTTGTGTTTCCTCATGGAGGACAGTTTGTATTTAGTTATTGTAGTTTGTGTTCCCTCTTGGAAGGTCTTCTTCCTTTTTGTCAGGGCTTTCTTTCGGTTGTATTTGACTTTTTTCCCATCAATTGTACCGTAGAGGCCTCCAATGGTGGGTTATGATGAGGTTTCATTACCTCCGTTATTCTCGTGGAGGTTGAGCCTTAATATTGTATTATGGATGTAAGGGTTCTCATTTATTAATGAATTTCATTGTGCCTTGTTGATAGAATAACAAAACCCTAGTTTCGCTGTTGAAGAAGAAACTTGGAGAGGAAGAAAATGTGAAAACTGAGAGAGAGAGATTGTATTCTCTCACAGCCCACAATATATATATATATATATATATATATATATATATATATATATATATATATATGAAGAGTCTCGTGCATAGCACGTGAGTACATATAAAGTAGTAAAATAAAATTACAACGAGTAACTTAATGATTTACTCTAACATCCCCCTCAAACGAAGGGGAGAGCAACGACACCAAGTTTGCTCCTAAGAAAAGAAAAACGAGAAGCAGCAAGAGCTTTAGTGAATCCATCCGCAATTTGATCATAACTAGGTACATGATGAATAGAGATCTGACCTGCCAACACCTTATCCCTCACATAATGTATGTCCAATTCAATATGTTTGGTCCTAGCATGATAGACAGGATTATGAGCCAAAGCTTGAGCAGAAATATTGTCACACCATACCACTGGAGCAGTAGGAAGAGAAAACTGAAGTTCAAACAGCAACGATTGTATCCATGTAATCTCTGCCGAGACCTGCGCCAATGCTCTATATTCAGACTCAGTACTTGATCTGGCAACAACATGTTGTTTCTTGGACTGCCAAGATATCAGATTTGAGCCAAGGAAGACAGCAAACCCCGAAACAGATCGCCTATCATCAGGAGATGCTGCCCAATCTGCATCAGAAAAACCAGTGACAAACATGTGTGTACTAGGTCTAAACCAAATACCCCAATCAGCTGTACCTTTCAGATAACGTAAGACCCTCTTCGGCTTTGCCCGATGCATAATAGTCGGACAACTCGAAATTGACTCAACTTATTAACAATAAATGCAATATCGGTCTAGTGTGGACCGGATATTGCAAACCACCAAGCAAACTACGATATAACGTAGCATCCGTAAACGGAGGAGATGTATCAGAAAAGAGAGGCTTGCCCACTAACGCAGGAGTATCAACAACTTTAGCCTGGAGCATGCCTCCTTTCTGAAGTAATTGTTTTATATAAGGTTTTTGAGTGAGAAACTTGATCCGATAGTATCACGCCTAGCCTCCATCCCCAAAAACAAGTTTAAATCACCAATATCTTTTAAAGCAAAAGAAGCATTTAATTTGGAGACAAACTGTTGAATGTGTTCGAAATTAGAACCAAGTGACAATAATATCGTCGACGTAAACCAAAATGTATAAAGCAATAGAAGAAGATCGAAAAATAAAGAGAGAGTTATCGACCTTAGAATTTAAAAAACCCCATGACATAAAGTGGATCGCGATCTATCAAACCAAGCACGAGGAGCTTGACGAAGACCATAAAGTGCTTTATGAAGTTTACAAACATAGTTAGGAACTGAACTATCAATAAATCCTCGTGGTTGGTTTGTATAGACATCCTCAATCAATGACCCATTTAAAAAGGCATTATGAATATCAAGCTGACGAATCGACCAACCAAATTGAACAGCAATCGATAAAATAATACGAATTGTGGAGGCCTTTACTACTGGACTATATGTCTCATCGAAATCGATACCGACAAGCTGTTTGAAGCCTCGAGCCACTAATCTAGCTTTGTATCGATTTATTGAGCCATCGAAATTCTTTTTAACTTGTAAAAATCCACTTATTATCAACAACATTCTAGAGAGTGAGCGGTACCAACGACCATGTGCCATTCTTAATAAGTGCTCTATACTCAGTCTCCATGGCCTCTCTCCATTTAGGATCCTTGAGTGCCATGTCTACAGATTGAGGAATATCCTCAGACACAGAAGTGGTCGCTACAAAAGCCTTTTTCTTAGAAATACCATCCTTAGCTCGAGTGATCATTGGATGAACATTTTGTGGTGCCTCTGATTCAACTGTGACAACAGGATCACCTTCTGTTACAGAAGGGACAGTTGTTGAATTTCCCAAATTTTTGTTATTAAATACATCAGAAGAAGGTGTAGTATCAGACTGAGGAGAGGACTCAGATATAGGTAAAGAAGCAGAAGACCTTTCATGAACAGAAGAAGGGGTTGAACCAGACATATGGGCTCTAGATGTCGAGGATACGAGATGAAAGAGATGGGCCATTAGTCGTGAACTGTGGAACTGGAAGATTGACCCGTGATGATCCACCTGATCCATCAGGCAAAATTGATGAAGAAAAGAGAGAAGAGTAAGGAAACTCATCCTCATTAAATAATACATGACGAGTGATAAAAACTCTCCCAGATTTATGAAGACATTTGTAGCCTTTGTGAGATGAACTGTACCCCAAGAAGAGACATTTCTCAGAACGAAACTGCAGTTTATGGGCATTGTATGGTCGTAAGTATGGAAAACAGGCACACCCAAACACTCTTAAAATAGAATAATCTGGTGGACGCCCATACAACCTCTCATAAGGAGACTGACCCTGCAACACTTTAGATGGAAGTCTATTGATAAGAAAAACTATTGTTTCACATGCGTCCCACCGATATTTATAGGGTAATTGACTATGAGCTAACAATGTTAAACACATGTCAATAATGTGACGATATTTACGTTCGGCTCTTCCATTACGTTCATGAACATGTGGACAAGAGTGTTGAAAAACAATACCACAAGAGTCTAGAAATGGCTTCGGGGACCTATACTCCCCTCCCCAATCGATTGAACCTTCTTGATGCGTGTAGAAAACAGATTTTCAACCAACTTTTTAAAATGCGAAAAGCGTTGAAAACATCGATTTGGCCTTGATGGATAAATCCACGTAAATCGTGTATAATCGTCCATGAAGTGCACATAGTAAAGAAAACCACCGATGAGACGGTACATGAGAAGGACCCCAAACATCGGTGTGAATGAGATCCAAAACACTCGAGGAATGGTGGGTAGACAACGAAAAGGTAAAGCATGACTCTTACCTAAAGGGCGAGCTTGAACAAAACTCAAAAGACTTATTGGACACATTTATCAACCGTAACACCTTCGCAATGTATGCATTTGTGCGGGATGTCCCGATCTGGAATGCCATAATGCGAGGCAAATTCTTATTGAAAACAACTAAAGCGGTATCGTATCGTGAGAAGGAGAATGAGGTCCAAAGAATCGATACAAACCATTGTGGAGAGTACCATGAAGCAAAACCTTCCTAGTTCTGATATCCTTCACAAAACAATCACGAGCATAAAATTCGATTAGAACGTTATTCTCACGAGCCATTTGAGACACACTCAATAAATTTTTCTGAATCTGAGGCACACACAATGTATTCGAAACGACGGACTCGAGCTAGAAGACAAAGACCTTTGTTGCAGTACCAATACCAGATATAGAGAGAGAATGTCCATTACCAATAGTCAGAGAGTTGTTACCTTGATATGGCATGCAATTATGTAACTGAGATGGGTCCGAAGTGATATGAGATGTAGCACCACTGTCTGCATACCATGAAGTATCCGAACTTGGTTCAGAAGCAGCATAGAAGGTATTTGGTGGTGGATGAGCAGGTCCAGTATGCGTCGAGTTGAAACGCAGTTGTTGTGATGGTGCACCCTGTTGGGGTTGAGCAGTCGGAGCTCCCATATATTTCATGTCCTGTCTGAAGTAACAGACTGCAGCAGAATGTCCGAACTTCCCACATATTTGGCATGTCGGTTTATTACTATTCTGTGACCGGAAGCCCCATCGTCCACGACTACGACCACCACGATTGCGATTGTTTGAGCCACGACCACCACTATTTGATTGTTGAGTTTGTGAACCACCTGGAACTTGCTTAATCTCTGCAGAATTCACTGATTGTGTTGTCTCTTGGATAGACAAGGAACTCATACTGTTGAGACCATGGAATCCCGAGTTAAGGTCATCTCAAAACTCGGTAGAGATGCCTATAATTCTGTCCATTTTAGGGATTCCTTCTCTTGTAAAACTGAAATAATCGGAAGGTACTCACCATCCAGTCCGGCAAGAGTGTTTGACACAAGATCGTCATCAGAAACAGGAGAACCTGCTGTTGCAAGGAAGTCAGCCATCTCCTTCATTTTGAGTAAGAACTCAGACATCGTCATAGACCCTTTCTTTGTCTTCTAAATCTTTCGTCTATACACTTGAACTTGAGCCCGGTTGTGAGATCCACAGTGTTCTTCAATCCTTCTCCATGCTTCATGAGCAGAGTCAGCACCAACCACTGCATGAGCAATCTCGTTGGACATCGCGCTGATGATCCATCCAAGATGAACCGATCCTTTCCATACCGGTCTTCATATGAAGGATTTGGATCGCTTGACTCTGGTAAAAACTCCGGCGGACTCTTCAACGTTCCTAGCAGATGTCCATCTAGACGGCACCCTCGGAAGATCGGTAGGACCATTGCCTTCCAGACCAAGAAATTAGTACGGTCTAGCTTCATAGACACGATTTGGTTAAGAGAGTTACCGAAAGGGGTCATCGCCGGGTACTGTGTGGTAGATCCTGATGAACCAGATGTAGATCCAGTCACCATTGATCCCGATTCACCCTCTCTTGAACCAGATCTGAAGACAGGAGTAGTCTGATCATCCGCCATCTCAGAACCGTCACAGTTTGAATGACCGCTACCTTTCCTCCGGTGGTGGTGGTGATCTCGGAACGATCACGGCGCGAGCCTTCGTTGCTCTGATACCATGTTGATAGAATAACAAAACCCTAGTTTCGCTGTTGAAGAAGAAACTTGGAGAGGAAGAAAATGTGAAAACTGAGAGAGAGAGATTGTATTCTCTCACAGCCCACAATATATATATATATATATATATATATATATATATATATATATGAAGAGTCTCGTGCATAGCACGTGAGTACATATAAAGCAGTAAAATAAAATTACAACAGAGTAACTTAATGATTTACTCTAACATGCCTTAACAAAAAAAGGGCTTACAGGATAGTGCAAGTCTTATAAACCTTTCAAATGTTGATAGCTCTTTTTTAAAGTCTCAATTAATTGATGTGAACCATATATTTCTTAACAACAACATATCCTTAGTCCTAAATTAATTGGGGTCAGCTACATGGATCAAACTCTTCCATTGCGTTTGATTTAGTGCAATTGTTGTTGAACTTTCCAAACAATTTAAATCCCTCATAATTAATGCGTTCCAAGTTAACTACGGTTTGCCCCTACTTCGTTGAATTTCTTCAATTTCTATTGCGTCAAGTTTTCCAATGAGGGCATTTGTATATGATAAGTTCAGATAAGGACGCATCATATATATATATATATTCCTGTTTAAAAAATTCTTCAAAAAATGTGTGATGTTAAGCCCTACCCACTCGATAATCTTTTTTCTTTTTTGATAAGAAAAAAACCTTAACTTGTGAGTTACCCAATTGGTTGGTACCCGCTCAATAATTTTGTAGAATATTCTAAACCAAACTGTCTGATTAGAAGAAATCGACAAAAAAGTTGTTCTAACAATTAATTTCATAATGTTAAGAATTCTAGTGTTAAAATAAATTGAAGCAATAGTAGCTCCCCTTGGTGAAGCTTTAAAACTTGATGCCTTTGAAATTAGATGCTGATTTTGGTTTTAAAAGAAATCTTGAGGTTATCTCTTGTAACTTAAGAGTTGTTTGTATTGTCTTTTTGTTTGTTAGTGGCTTTCGTAGGGACCGGTGTTCTGCATGTATGATTTTCATTGTTCTAAATGAAGTTCGTTTCTTATCAAACAAAAGCAAAATTGTTTCTTTCTTCCTTTCTGAGGTGCATTCTCTTTTATTTATTGTTTGCCAACTCTAGCTTTATGAACATGTTAATTAAGCTTACAGTAATGCAGTTGTCAATGATGATAAAATAACTGACTGTGGGCACCAATTGATGAATTAAACAACATCAAAATAGGATATAAATTTTGACCTCGTTAATTTGTATAGTGATCGAGTTAACAAATATTTTACAGCAAAGTAAAGAGAGCAGATAATCAAAGAGAATACCAGCTGGTACACTTGACAAGTAATGCAAGCCATGCTACTTTCTGAAAATTCAGAAAGGCAAATTGAGACGACCCCAATTTCCACAACTACAGCTGTCCGGCCTAAACCATCGCCAAACCCCTCGAGATAACTCAGTGAGTCGGGCGAAGATCTAGTAAGCCTTAACCTGCGGAATTTCAATAAGACAATCTACAAATAGACTAATAAGGCATAATAAGGTGCAAAATAAAAACCTTCTAAGTCTATAAGGTGCGGAAATAAAATAAAAGTCTTACATGCCAACTAAACATAGTCTATAGGTTTCGCAAAGTCTACCCATAACAAAAACCCCTGTTTTAATACATATAAAGTTCAATCATAATAAAATAGTAGAGTATCAACCTCTCAAACAGAAAAGAGCTCCTAAGCTATGACTGGGCCCTTTCCTTTGTCCTTTGCATCAATCGAGGTACCTAGGGAGGGAGAAGTGGGGTGAGCAATAAACAATGGGCTCAGTAAAGTAGGATCTGCTCTACCGTTAATCACTCCAACTAATACTTAATGCATATTTAACTATCATGCAACAAGGGATCATTTAAGAAATCCTATTATCATTTTGAGCATGAATTAGTAACATAAACAAGCATACTATAACATGCAAGGTAAAATAAACTTTTGCCTAAGTATCATAATTCAACAAGTATAAAGAAAGAAGCATGAATACCATAGAATCAAAGGAATAGCAATTGTATATACATACCCAACTCTCCCATAGGCCCATTGGTGTATGATAGTTTGTATACACAACCCACCTGTAGGCCCATTGGTATAATTCAAGAACATTTACATATCGGTTCCATTGGTATTCAAAGATAGAGAGAAATATAGGAGGCGTCATTCATAAGTAATTCATCAATGAGATATCAAGTGGATTTCAAGTAAAGCATCAAATCTTTAAGTGAATCCTAGCATATCTACTAGCATGGCAATGATTGAAAGTAGAGCACACCCCACTTACCTTTAGCGTTGCTTTTTAATTCCAATCCTAGCCCCGAGAAGTTCCTATCCGGTCTTCCTCGAGCGTCTACATTGGTTTAGGTTTATAGATCATCATTAACTTGCTTATGTGAGATAAGTTGTTCAATTCTTATAAAACTTGAAATATATTGGATTTCATCTAACATTTAGAGTTCATCTATTTTCAAGATTATTTGCAAAACTTGGAAGAAAAGTAAGGTCTCTTTGAGGCATTTTGTCAAACACATTGTATGCAAAGAAAATGAGTTTACTCAACTTAACATAAGTTAGATCAAAATTGAGCAAATCAAGTTTGAGTCACATTTAAAACTTAAGTTCCATATAGATTCAAGCGACGTCGCCAAGAATAACCAATTTGAAATCCGATCAAACCAGAAGTTGAGTTCAAAGCTTCATATAGTCTTCAAATGAGGTTTCGAGTACCAAAAACCCAATAGACCTTGACTCCAATGCATTCCCATGACTTGAAAATCATTAAAGCTTACCCAAACCATCGATAGAAACCAATTAGAAATCAAGACATTCTAGCCACAAACATAAATTCATGCATTAAAATGTGAAGGAAATAGGTAGAACTCCTTTGTGGCTTTTCATCAAACATCTATACCTCATTCATGCATATTTGAACATAAAGCATTACGGTAAGAAAGTTATGAAAATCATAAGTATTTAAGTAAAAACCCATTAATATCATCATTCAAACCATAAGACTACTCAAGTGAGATGGAAGGACTCCAAAGCATCATCTAAACATACAAGTTCCTCTCCAACCTCATTATCATACAAGTTGTGTTTTACCATTTTAAAACCGTATAGCTTTATCTTTCAAATGTGAAATCTAACTTCATAAGCTCAAACCAACTTACAAAGTGTGGAAAAACACAATAAGAAATTATTTGAGACCAAAACCATAAAAATAAACCAAAGATTTACAATAAAGACATGTATTCATCAAGATTTGGGGCTAAAACATGAAAACAAGCTCCAAACCCATACACACATCCATAGTAATGATCAAATTGACGATTATGTAAATCTTTTGGAAATTAAGCTTGAAACTTTAGCTTAACATCAAATTCGAAAATTACATCCCGTTTTCAACAAATAGTTCAAGTTTAACAAATTAGTTTAAGATTCTTACCTAGCTTGAGTGAGTGTTGATGTTGGTTCTCTCCACCACCTCTACTAGTCTCTAGGGTTGCCTCTCCTCTCACTAGGGGTGCACACGAATTGAATCTAGTCCAATTAGAATCAATCCGCAATCTAATCCAATTATTGCGGATTGAAAAATTATAGTCCAATCCAGTCCAAATAATTCATCAATCCAACTCAATCTAATTTGCAAAATATGGACGAGACTGGATCAAGTTCCACAGATTGATGCTTCCCCATCTAAAGATTCATGAAATTAAACTTCATTAAATCAATCACAAAAATTATTCATCTCAAGAATGGCAAATTTACAACATACATCCCACAAATCTATATATAGCATATTTCCCGCAAACTTGTCAATAACCTTCAAAATACAAGATCCTACATAAATAAATGTCATCTACAAATCTGCGCTATACACCTTCACAAAAGCACAAAAAAAGGTGCACTTGCAACATACAACCCACAAAAAGGTCTGAAGCGTAATAAAACATTTAAGAACAAACAAAATCTTTGAGATACTATAGTTTAGAATTGATAGTTTGAGTTGATGCTCTTCGAGATATTATAGTTTATATGATAAGATCATGTATATGTGTTGATGTGATAAACGGATTGGATCATCGATTTTTTAATGTAGGATCCTTAATCCGATCCAGTCCAGCCAGATTAGTGATTTTTCATTCCAATCCAGTTAAAGGAATCAAAAAATTGATCTAATTAGTGATAATTGCTTTGAATTGGACCGGATCCGCGGATTAGTGCAATTCGTGTGCACCTCTACCTCTCATTTGTTATTTAGTTTGGGAGGACAAAGAGTGGCTACCAAGTTATGTGGAGTATTTATACCTAGGTTATAAAGCTAGGGTTTTGAGAGCATTTATTTCCATCCTTGATTTTTTCCTATCTCATTTAAGTTCTATGACCATCTTAATGGTCATCCTTTAATCCTTCCTTTTGTTCTTCCATTTAATTACCAAAATGCCACTACATGTTATTTAGTTCATTTAAACAAACCAATTTGGTGTTTTATGCTTACTTAGGCCTACTTAACCACTCATGTCCACTAATTAACACATAATACACAAATACCACATATATTTACCAAAATATCTTCGACACTAGGAAATGTTACTGGATTTGAAATTTAGGGTGTTACACAAAAACACAGTTATATTGATTATGTGAAAGAAGGCTAGAAACAATGCTTGTCTGAATAAATCAAACTCTAATATAATTTGGTCCTGGTGATTCTAGGCCTTGTAGTTAACGAATTTCACAGAGTCGGGTTTTACATAATATAATTAGATGTATAAAATTTCCATGACTTCTTCATCGATCAAGATGATCATGAGAGAATAATATATACTTGGGTTATTTGCCATATATTGAATCAGGTGCCAAGCTGCAGCATAAAGCATTTGTGAAGAAACATGTGGGCCCCACACGAGGGACCCACATGCAAGGAAAATGCACTAAACGCGTCCACAAATTTCTCCATTATCAGTGGAATAAACGCGTCCACAAATTTCTCCATTATTAGTGGAATAAACGCGTCCACAAATTTCTCCATTATCAGTGGAAGCGTTGACCAACGCGTCTTTGGTTGCCTATAAATAGGCCCAACGCGTTAGAACAAGATATAGTAGAGCAAGCAGAAGCTCAGAGCACAAGATAGCAGTGCAATGTGCAAGTGTGCTCTGTTGTGAGCAAATAGAGAGTGAGTGTTTCTCCTATTATAAAGAGAGATATTTTCAGTGTTTCTCCTTTATAAATAGAGAGATAGTGTAACACCTACTATTTTTCTCATAGTAAATTCTTCTATCCTTTCCCGTGGTTTTTACCCTAATTTGTTTGGGGGTTTTCCACGTAAAAATCTCTGTGTCCATTTTTCTTCACTTTTATTATCTCAAATTATTTGTCGTGGTCTTGCTCTATCCGGTCTATTTTTTACAACAAGTGGTATCAGAGCAAGGTTGAGATAATTTGTGATAGAAGCAATGGCGACAAAGTTCAAGATTGAGAAATTCACGGGAGTAATTTCTCACTTGTGGAAATTAAAGATGAAGGCTATCTGAGAAAGGATAATTGTTTGGCGGCCATCGGCGAAAGGCCGGTGATTTCGAAGACAACGCCAAATGGAACGAGATGGACGAGAATGCTATTGCAAATCTTCATCTGTCACTAGGCGATGGAGTATTGTCAAGCATTGAAGAAGAAAAAACGCCAGGAGATCTGGGATCACCTTGGAAAATTGTACGAGGCCAAGTCACTCCACAACAAAATTTTTCGAAGAGGAAATTATACACTCTACGGATGGCGGAGTCTACTTCGATGACGGAGCACATCAATGCGATGAATACACTATTTTCTCAACTCACATCATTGAGTTATAAAATAGAATCGCAAGAACGTCTTGAACTTCGCTTCAAAGTCTACCGGATTCGTATGATCAACTCATCATCAATCGACAAATAATCTCTTAACGGATTGTTTAGCCTTCGATGATGTTGCAAATTTCTTGTTTAGAAGAAGAAAATCGGCGCAAGAACAAAGAAGACAGGCAGCCGATTCACAACAAGTGGAGGCCACGATTTGTGATGAGAGGAAGATCAACGAACGTGGCCCCGATGGGAGTCACAATCATGGTAGATCAAAGTCAAAAAGCAAGAAGAATTTTAAATGCTACAAGCTGTGGCAAGAAGGGTCATTTGAAGAAAGACTGTTGGAGTTTGAAAAACTCCGATCCTCAAGGAAATGTGTGGCTAGCACTTCAAATGATGGAGCTGCATTGTGTTGCGAGGCGGCAACAACAACTAAAAGCAAGGAAAAGATTCTCGATGTCTGGATTATCGACTCAGGTGCGACGTATCACATGACCTCTCGAAGAGAATGGTTCCATCACTATGAACCTATTTTAGGAGGATCTGTGTACAGTTGTAATGACCATGCTCTAAAGGTCATTGGCATCGGAACCATCATGTTGAAGATGTATGACGATGCTTGTTCGCACTATCCAAGAAGTGCGACATGTGGAAGGCCTCAAAAAGAATCTGCTATCTTTGGGACGATTTGATGATCTTGACTGTGAAATCAAAGTCAAGAAAGGGATCATGAAAATCAGTCGAGGAGCGCTTGTACTTATGAAGGGAGAAAAGGTTGCTGCAAACTTGTACCTGCTCATGGGAGAGACTCTTTAGGAAGGCGAAGCATCAGTTGCTTCAAGTTGTTCAAGTGAGAGATCTGCAATGATCTGGCACCAAAAACTTGGACACATGTCCGAACAAGGAATGAAAATTTTTGTTGAGAAGAAGCTACTTCCAGGCCTCACAAAGGTGTCACTACCCTTTTGTGAGCATTGTGTAACAAGCAAACAACATCGGTTGAAGTTTAACACATCAAATTCTAGAAGTAAGGCTATTCTAGAATTGGTCTACTCTGATGTATGGCAAGCACCAGTCACATCAATAGGAGGAGCAAATTATTTTGTGTCCTTCATTGATGATTACTCCGGAGAGATGTTGGGTGTATCCAATCAAGAGGAAGGCGAGATGTGTTCGGAATCTTCAAAGTGTTCAAAGCGCGGGTTGAACTTGAATCTAGGAAGAAGATCAAGTGTTTGAGGACCGATAATGGAGGAGAATATACGGCAATGAGTTCGATAGCTTTTGCAAACGGGAAGGCATCAAAAGACGGTTCACTACGACATACACTCCTCGGAAATGGAGTGGCGGAGCGGATGAACAGAACTCTACTAGAAAGAACAAGAGCTATGTTGAGTACGAGGCTTAGAAAAAAAGTTTTGGGTGAAAAAACGATCAACACACTTTGTTACGTGATAAATCGGGCTCCATCAACGGCAATTGAGTTGAGGACACCGATGGAAATGTGGACTGGTAAACCAGTTGACTATTCAAACCTCCATGTATTTGGAAGTCCGATGTACGCTATGTACAATGCCCAAGAAACTACAAAGCTAGATCCAAAATCCAGGAAATGCTTATTCTTGGGGTATCTTGACGGAGTAAAGGGTATCGCTGTGGGATTCCACTACCCACAAGGTTGTAGTCGGCGAGATGTTCTCTTTACGAGAGGACAAGGTACAACAAATAGAAAAAGATGATAGCATTTCGAAACTACAACGATACGGGTGGAATGTGAATCGAACGAAAGGATTCTTCGAAGTTGTGCGAACATGAGGAGAATGAACCAGGTGAACTGAAGTTCCGAACCTCGTAGATCATCTCGCACGAGAAACGCACCAGAGGGCACTCGAGAATATATTATGGAAAGCAATGTTGCATACTTGTCTTCTAGCAGGAAGGAGAACCATCAACTCTTCAAGAGGCAATGCATGGCTCGGAAGCATCTCAGTGGACGGCAGCAATGCAGGAAGAAATCGAAGCTCTCCATAAAAATAAAACATGGGAGCTAGTGCCATTACCAGGAGGCAGGAAGCCCATTGGCAACAAATGGGTTTACAAGATCAAACGAAACAGTTGATGATGATCAAGTGGAGCGGTATCGTGCAAGATTGGTGGTGAAAGGATATGCTCAGAAAGAAGGCATTGATTTCAATGAGATATTTTCCCCTGTGGTTCGACTTACAACAGTTCGAGTAGTTCTAGCGATGTGTGCTACTTTTGATCTACATCTAGAGCAGCTAGATGTTAAGACAGCTTTTCTTCATGGAGATCTTGAAGAAGAGATTTATATGCTCCAACCAGAAGGATTTGAAGAACAAGGAAAGGAGAACTTGGTTTGTCGGTTGAACAAATCTCTGTACGGTCTAAAGCGAGCGCGAGGTGTTGGTACAAGAGATTTGATTCCTTCATAATGAGCCTTGGTTACAACAGACTAAATGTAGACCCTTGCGCATATTGCAAGAGATTTGGTAACAATGATTTCATTGTTTTGCTGTTGTATGTAGACGACATGTTGGTATCAGGCCCCAACAAAGATCGTATTCAAGAATTGAAGGCTCAGTTGGCTAGGGAGTTCGAGATGAAGGATTTGGGACCAGCAAACAAGATTCTAGGGATGCAAATTCATCGAGACGAAATAATAGAAAGATTTGGCTTTCTCGGAAAAATTATTTGAAGAAGATCTTGCGTCGTTTCAACATGCAAGGCTGTAAGCCAATTTCTACCCCACTTTCTATTAATTTCAAGTTATCCTCAAGTATGAGTCCTAGCGATGAAGAAGAGAGGATGGAAATGTGTCGAAAGCCGTATGCATCGGCGATGGGAAGCTTAATGTTCGCGATGATTTGTACACGACCGGACATTGCACAAGCGATGGGAGTAGTTAGTCGGTACATGGCGAATCTGCGAGAGAGCATTGGAATGCTTGTAAAGAGGATCCTACGATACATCAAGGGTACCTCAAATGTTGCATTATGTTACGGAGGATCGGACTTTATTGTCGGTGGATATGTTGATTCGATTATGCGGGAGATCTCGATAAAAGCAAATCCACCACTTTGGATATGTGTTCACACTTCTTTGGCGGGACGATAAGTGGGTTTCAAAAGCTATGATCGGTTGTGGCTACGTCAACAACGAAGCGAGAATATGTCGCAACTACACAAGCTAGTAAAGAAGCGATATGGTTGAAGATGGTGTTGGAGGAACTCGGGCACAAACAAGAGAAAATTACTTTGTATTGTGACAATCGAGTGCCTTGCATCTCGCAAGGAATCCACCTTTCATTCAAAAACAAAGCATATACTAGTTCGGTATCACTTCGTTCGTGAGAAAGTGGAAGAAGGAACCGTGGACATGCGAAAATTCATACTACGGACAACCTAGCGATTTTCGACGAAGTCGATCAATGCGACAAATTTATCGGTGTCGATCCTCATGCGGCTTGACGAAATGTAAGCAACATGGAAATAGCAAGGAAGAAAGAATGGTGTGAAGATCGATTGATTCTCAATCAAATCTTCAAGTGGGAGATTGTGAAGAAACATGTGGGCCCCACACGAGGGACCCATGCAAGGAAAATGCAAGGAAAATGCACTAAACGCGTCCACAAATTTCTCCATTATCAGTGGAATAAACGCGTCCACAAATTTCTCCATTATCAGTGGAAGCGTTGACCAACGCGTCTTTGGTTGCCTTTAAATAGGCCCAACGCGTTAGAACAAGATATAGTAGAGTAAACAGAAGCTCAGAGCACAAGATAGCAGTGCAATGTGCAAGTGTGCTCTGTTGTGAGCAAATAGAGAGTGAGTGTTTCTCCTATTATAAAGAGAGATATTTTCAGTGTTTCTCCTTTATAAATAGAGAGATAGTGTAACACCTACTATTTTTCTCATAGTAAATTCTTCTATCCTTGCCCGTGGTTTTTACCCTAATTTGTTTGGGGGTTTTCCACGTAAAAATCTCTGTGTCCATTTTTTTTCACTTTTATTATCCCAAATTATTTGTCGTGGTCTTGCTCTATCCGGTCTATTTTTTACAACAGCATTCATCACTTATGATCCGCCAAAGAGAGATGAGAGCATTGGATCTGCATTGCTCATAAATTCTAAAAATATGTTAATTCAGGGACAGAGATGTCTTACAATCCTTAACACTGACATTTAGTAGTAATCTGCATATGTATGTAACCTGTGTTCTTCCATTAAAACTTACCAACACAAGAAGAAGTGGCATGATTTTGAGTGTAATTCATATATAACACGTAGTTAGCTCAATTAGGATGTGCCTCTTTGTCTTCTCAGCCCTTGCGTAGGTGGTCAATAAAATTTACAATGCAACCAAGAAATGTTGGAAGTTCAAGTTGATGGTTTCTTTGAAAAAGCCAGAATCTTGAATCTGATTCACAACAGCCATGCCAAAGGGCATGTTATTATTGATAAGAAAGAAGCTCAATGATATTTATTGCTGACAAAAGGCATTAATTAGATTCACATAAAACTGAACTCACACTAAGAGAATAGTGTTGAATAGTTCTTGTCTAAATATATCAAGAAAGCCTCAAATATTGCTTGGAGAATCTTCACTATTAAAACACATGCAATTAAAAACTAGAAGTATATATAAGGTTTACTTCTTAATCAAGGTGATCATCACAAGAGGATAATACTTGGGTTCTTCTTTGCTGTAGAGTTCGACGATCCTCTCCGAAAGCCTTTTGAATAAGGCATCCATCACTTGTGATCCTCCAAAGTGAGAAGAGAGCGTCAGTTCCGAAAATGTTCTTAAGTATTTACTTATGTATGTTGCCCTCTTAAGATTGTCGAAACTAGTTAGATTGGTATTGCTGGTCGTGTTGGGGTCCTAACCGATTTCAAAGCCTTCTAGTTGAGTAAGAATAAATGACCCTTCTAGAAATATTATGTCACGTACTTCTACGGGGTGGCACAAAGTGCCCGGACATGTTTGTCTGCATTTTTCTGGACCCACTTTTAATAGGTTCGGACATGATTTTTTTAAATAAATACGGGTCTGGACATGTTTTCTTGTCCATTTTAAAAAACGGGTACGGGTATGGACAAATTTTTTTTAAAAACAGGTACCCGTTTAGCGATTAATTTGAATAATATTTTATTTATTTATAGGGGTATTTGAAAAACTTTCATAATGATTGCATTATAATTTTACTAATGATGATATTATTTTTATATGAAAACTTGTAAGACTTTAATTTTGAATATATTACATGTCTTTATGTAGTAATGGAATGCATTGTAACAAAAAATTTATGTATTTTTGTGAATAATTAAGTGAAAAAATATTTTATTATATACAAAAAGCGGGTCCGGACAAAAAACGGGTCTTATATATTTTAAAAACATACGTGTCCGGACAAAAAAAAGTGTCTTTGTCCGTTTCAAAAATGGGTACGGGTCTGAACACTAATTTTAGTTGTTATTAAGAGGGAGTGTCCAGACCAGTACCTGTCCGAACCCCTTTTTTGTCACCCCTAGTTCTACGATAGAAGGTGCATATAATGGAAAGTTGAAGGAGTCTATCTGTGCCACTTCTATGTGCCCCTACATGTGTTGGAGGTGTAGACCAGGGGAATTACAAAGACTTCAAAGCGTGTAACACTGCCACTTTCCTAAAGGAAGTTTTGCTCTCTACACTGCAAGAGTCAGCAAATATCCTAAATGATACGATGAAGTATACCCACCTTTCACTTTGCAGTAGTGAAAGATGAAAAAACAAGAGCAATTGCTAGTGAATTTCGAGATAATTTCTTCCTCCCCAAACCTCCCCATTTATAGAGCACTGGTCATGACCAGTTAAAGTGAAAATGGGGTAGTGGAGTAGTGGAACAGTCAAGCATTGTTGCAATGGAATAATGGAGCAGTCAAGCATTGATGCAATGGAGTAGTGGAGCAGTAATTCCTTAATGGAGAGCAGTTTCAACTGCACCCACTAAGCCACTCTACTAACTGCCCATTTAATCTCGAAAATGGTAAAATTTTTTACCCATGGTTAGCTAACACACATATGCGCGCACAGGCACGTGCCTCGTGCCAAGTGCGCCTATAAAAGTGCATAAAATGCGCCATATGCGCCGTGCCGCGTGCGCGTGTGGCTCACCAAGCATAGCACTTGTATTTTATTTTACACACACTATGGTGCAAGAGTACATATATACTCTTTAAACTTGAAGTTCCTAACCAATGTGGGACTAAACATTTAATTTGAAAATGTTCAACAATCCCCCGCCATTTTCAAAATACTCAGATCATTCAATCTACGAAATCTCAAACATTATATGCATAACTAATGGTATCTTGCGATTTGAACCACTAACTTGTGAAAAGTTCATTACATCATATCAGAATTACATGGTAGATACACTTTGATCTAATGATTCTATTCGATATGTAGCATAAACATATCACGCATATAACTTACACCAGCAAATAGCCATAAATATCCTGACACATTCAACATTGGCCTTGTGTCCCGTATCTTTTCGTGAATGTCTTTAGAGCCAAGCCCTTGAACTCCTTGAAGCGGCCGCACTTCACATCCACATAGGTAGTCTCCATTCTAGTACCCCCGCAATTTAAGTACCTTTAGAAGACTATTAAGAGATCATCTCAACCTCCTCTCTTTACATGCAGGTGCCAAGCACTAACAACCTTGGGATGGTTATTAAAATTTAGTGCTCACAGTCACACCTATAATGAATTTGACTGCATTGAACTCAAGACTTAACGTAATGTTAGGCGTCGAGTTGAGTTTTCACTATTGGTGACCTATAATTCATGAGCTTGAGACCCATCCCCCTTGATGTTTTATTCACCAAGTCTCTTGGCAATCTTTTAGTAAGGGGATCTGCCAAATTTTGACTAGATCTCACATAGTCAATTGTGATAACTCCACTTGTTATCAATTCTTTGACACAACTGTGTCTCAGTCCAATATGTCTGGATTTACCATTGTACACTTGGCTATAAGCCCTTGCCAATGTGGTCTCATTATCACAATGGATAGAGATTGGAGCTATCGGTTTAGGCCACAATGGTATCTCGTGTAATAATTCACGTAGCCATTCAGCTTCTTTTGAAGCCGAGGCCAACGCAATAAACTCTGATTCCATGGTAGAACCAGCCATTAAAGTTTGTTTATTTCAAGCCCACGAGATTGCTCCTCTAGCAAGTGTGAAAATCCACCCACTTGTAGATGCATGATCTTGATCTTTCACAATCCAACTTGCATCCGAAAATCCTTTTAAGACTGAAGGATATTCACTATAGCATAAACCATAGTTAATTGTTTTCTTCAAATATTTCAAAACTCTTCGAATTGCAAACCATGCAACTCACTTGGATTAATTGTAAATCTGCTTAACTTGCCTACTGCCAAGGCAATATCTGGCCTAGTGCATGTCATTGCATACATTAAGCATCCAATTAATCTAGAATACTCCAGTTGTGAAACTGGATTGCCTGTATTTTTCACTAGCTCAATACTTGAATCTAATGGGGTAGAAAGCGGGCACAATTTAAGTGATTGAATCTATTGAGAACTTTCTCAATATAATGAGATTGAGTTAGAATAATACTCCCTTCATCTCTTACAATCTAAATTCCGAGTATGACATCGACTTGGCCCATATCTTTCATTTCAAACTGGCTTGAAAGAAACCTTTTGATCAATTGAACTTGTTCCAAGTCGGTTCAAAAATCGAAGATGTCATCTACGTAAATACGAGATAATGACACCATTGTCTTTTCCATCAAACTTGCTATATACACATTTATCGATTCATTTATTTTGAATCCAAAAGCAAGTACAACCTGGTCAAATTTTTGGTGCCACTGTTTTGGTGCTTGCTTTAAACCGTACAATGATTTTCGCAATCTACACACTTTATTCTCATGACCGGGCATAATAAACCTTTCAGGTTGTTCCATGTATATTTCCTCATCCAACTCTCCATTTAGGAACGCAGTTTTAACGTCCATTTGGTGGATGACCAGCTTGTTTATGGCTGCAATTGCAATAAGCAATCGATAGTAGCAATTCTAGCTACTTGGTGAAATAGTCTATTCCATGCTTTTGGGTGAAACCCTTAGCAACCAGTCTCACTTTGTGTTTTTCAATGGATCCATCAACTCTTCTTTTCCTTTTGAAGAGAAATTTGCATTTAATGGGTTTACACCCAGGAGGTAGATCAACTAGCTCCCAAGTGTTACTTCCCATTATTGAATCCATCTCATCATTTAATGCCTCTTTCCAAAAAGTTGCATCTCTTTCTTTCATTGCTCCTCTACTGTTTGAGGATCAGCATCCGTATTAAAACAATACGGAATTTGTCTAGTTACTGTTTCTCTACTTCCTTCAACTAGGAATATATAGAAATCAGAACCAAATGACTTAATTTTCCAAGCTCGTTTGCTCCTTTGAAGTTTAGGAACTTCTACTATTTCTTTGTCATTTTCAATTTCTATGACTTCCTTCCCTTTTTGGTTTTCTTCAGGAATACTTTTAGTAACAGATTTAAATCTTATCTCATCAAAGATTGTATCCCTTGATTCAATTACAGTGTTTACTGAAATCGAATTATTAGGCTCAATTACCATGAACCTATATGCCTTACTGTGTTGTGCATATCCAATAAATATGCACTCCACTCCCTTTCACCCAATTTCCTCTTTTTGGGTTGGGTACTTTTACTATCGCTTTACTGACCCCAAACTCTTAAATAATTAAGACTTGGTTTTTGCTTATTCCAAAGCTCATATGGGGTGACTTTATTCCTCTTTTGTGGAATTCTATTCAAAATATGACATGCAGTCAGCAATGCCTCTCCCCAAAATCCGCTACTCAAACCAGAGTTTGATAGCATAGCATTAACCATTTCGGTTAAAACACGATTTTTACGCTCAGCCACACCATTTTGTTGTGGTGTATAAGGGGCAGTAGTCTCATGGACTATTCCAGTGGATTCAAAGTACTTTGGATCATAGTACTCTCCTCCCCTATCAAACCTTAAACATTTTATAAAGGTCTCACATTGCAATTCAGTTTCTGCTTTATAGGCCCGAAACTTAACCATTGTCTCATCTTTGGAATGCAACAAATAAACATAACAGTACCTACTATAATCATCAATAAATGTTATAAAATATTTATTGCCTCCTATAGATGGTGTACTATGTATGTCATATACATCAGAATGTATTAAGTCTAGCAACTTTGAATTTCTTTCAACATTAGGAAATGGATTTCTTGTTATTTTTGTTTTCATGCATGTATTGTAATTTCCTTCATATTTATCAAAATAAGGCGGTAATTCCAGATTTACCATATCATATAATTTCCTGAAATGAACATGACCTAATCTATGATGCCATAAAAATGAAGAAGACTCAACAAGATACGCAGAAACAACATTCTTATTAGATAAAGCGATTACATTGAGCTTAAACATGCCCTCATAAGCATACCCCTTCCCTACATATACCCCTCCTTTGGAGAGTACAAACTTGTCAGCCTCAAAGACAAGCCTAAATCCAAACTTATTCAAAATACCACCTGACACAAGATTCTTCCTCACTTCTGGTGCATAATACACGTTAGTGAGTGTTACAATTTTGCCAGAAGTAAACTTCAGATCAACACTACCTATGCCTTTAACAGAACAAGTAGCATCATTTCCCATGTACGGACAAGATTTTCATCTCTCGCCTCCATGGTCTTGAAGAACCTCTTGTTCTTGCAGACATGTCGAGTAGCACCAGAATCAACCCACCAAGCCATATCATTTTCAACGACGTTGATTTCAAATATTATAGCAATGAGATCATCATTGTCGTTACCTGCACCTTTGGCAGCGCTAGAGGAAGCATGATTTTTTCCTTGCTTTCTCTTCCAATGATGACATTCGGACTTGAGGTGGCCATCCTTCCCGTAGAACCAACAAGTGACTTTCTGCTTCCTTTGATTCTGGTTTTGGTTGTTCGATTTTCCCGAACCATTAGGCTTTTTGAAACCACTAGGTTTGTTAGGCCTGTTCAACAGGGGCTTTTTGAACTTAGCCGCTTCCATCACATGCACCTTTGAAATTTCCTGAGCACTCTGCTCTTTTTTATTTTCCTGCATGCGACAATCCTCTTCTACACAAAGATGGTTAACAAGTTCATCAAGAGATATGTCCTCTTTTTTATGCTTAAGAGTTCGTTTGAACTCCTTCCAAGATGGGGGCAGTATATCAGTAATAGAAGACACAACAATTGTTTCATCTATGACAAGATTGTGTTGAGAGAAATTATTTCTAATCCTCTCAACTTCACGGAATTGTTCCATGACAGACCTTTCATCAACCATTTTAAAATTAATAAACTTTGATATAAGGAATTTCTTACTTGTCGCATCCTCCTTATGGTACCTTGCCTCCAATTTCTCCCACAACTCCTTGGCAGAGAGGACGTCATGGTAGAGGTCGAACAGTGAGTCCTTCATGGCGTTTAGAACGTGACCTCTGCAGGTGTGGTCATCCGTTTCCCATTTCTGCCTCTTCCTGATCTGCTCGACAGTTTCATCGTCGAACTCCGTAGGTTTTGGTGTATCCAAAACATACACCAGATGAAGAGCCACCAGCAGGAAATGTACTCGCTTCTGCCACCTCAGGAAATCGCCTCCATCGAAGCGATCCAACTTCACAATGTTAGCCGACAGTTCTTTGATTGAAGCCATTGCAACGACAGACAAAAACTTCCTTTAGATTGTTAGACCAGGGGAATTGCAAAGACTTCAAAGCGTGTAACACTGCCACTTTTCTAAAAGAAGTTTTGCTCTCTACACTGCAAGAGTCAGCAAATATCCTAAAGGATACGATGAAGTATACCCACCTTTCTCTTTGCAATAGTGAAAGATGAAAAAACAAGAGCAATTGCTGGTGAATTTCGAGATAATTTCTTCCTCCCCAAACCTCCCCTTTTATAGAGCATTGGTCATGACCAGTTAGAGTGAAAATGGGGTAGTGGAGTAGTGGAACAGTCAAGCATTGATGCAATGGAATAATGGAGCAGTCAAGCATTGATGCAATGGAGTAGTGGAGCGGTAATTTTGGAAGAAGCATAGATTAAATATGTTATTGTACACAATATTCTTAACATTTATTTGGTATTAATTGTTGAATTGAAGTGTTTACCTCTTGGGCTATGTCTTTGAGTGCCAATGAAATCATCTTCCATGGCACACAATTTTCATCACATGAAGGATCATCTGTTCTTCTACCTGTGAAAGTTAAGATGGCTCGCCAGCCTGCAATTACTTCTTCAGAGCGTGAGTGAAGGTATGAATAAAAGTCGTGCTTAAATTGCTCCTGATAAGCTCTTGAGACAGCAGGAGGGGTTGTGCTTGCTATGTATACATTCCCCTTATTCAGTGGTGAGCCTTCTTCACTTACTAGGTTTTTGGCAATCTGCAGCATGGCCGTTGAACAAAAGCATTTCTCAAATTAATTAAGGTATGTCCCCATCCTTGTTATTTCATTACAAATTTACAATTAATAATGTTTTTGTAAGTCCCTACTATAAAAACATTGTTCTCTATTCATTCCTATATATGTTGCAACAGGAATAAATCGAACATTTTAGGAACATCAAGTGTGTAAGCGATGTGTTGGTTAAGTTTTAGAGACGCTAAATAGCATCACTAAATTAAAAAAAAAAAAAGAAAAAGTAGCATCTCTAAAGGTATACTTCTTTATTGTGCATTTATTCATACTTATATAAATGTATAATTGATCACCTGAGAGAGATAATGAAGACTGTTGGAAGAGTGAATGAAGTGTATAGATTTTCTTGGAAAGAGCCTCCCATGAAAAGAACCGGGCACCGCTGCAATAAAGCAGGACCGACCATGATTGATATTATCTCTCTCGAGTTTATCGTAGAAAGAAGGCAATGACTTGAAAACGGTAGTGAAATCCTTTCCGGTAAGATTATTTAAGACCACTTGAAACTCTGGAGGTTATCGATGCTGCCTACTGCAAGTCATGCTAATAGTATCAACAATATGAGGAATGACTGATAGGGAGTTAGGACCCGAAGAACATCCAAATCTGCGATGCACAAAACCTTGGAGTCTAAGAAGGCTTCATCACTTACTAAGTCCAATATCGTCTCTTCTAGCACAGGCTTTATCTTTGTTAGAACTGCTCTCTGCTTATAAACAGATTTTTTTTCTTCTAAGAAATCAACAACTTGCATTTAGCAAGTGATGTCTTACTATCTCACAAGAGATGCTTTGGCTCATATAAACAGATGAAACTATGAGGAAACAAATAACTAATCTGAAAGAAATTTCTGTGAGTCGTAATATATAGATTGATCAATGCATAAAAATTTTAAGAGGGACAGAGAAGAGGAGACCTGATGTGAAGAGTTTGAAGCATAGCTAGATTCTCCTTCTCCCCCATTTCGATGTACTTCCATCTTTTCTTGGTTACTGTTCAATTTTTATATCAAATGGCCCAATCCAAGGTGAGGAGAATGTGGTGACTTGTTTTATGTATGGGCTTCAAGTGTGAAGTGGGGTTCACTTCAAAATGCCAAGGCAAGATGGAGTGTCCACTCTACACTTATGAACCTTTCTTTCTCTTTCTAAGTAGTCCATGTGGGACTATCCCAACATCTCCAACAGTTACAAGTGGAAACAAGGGATCACAGATCACTTATACCCATCCATCTTGTACTTTTTTTTTATGACAATCCATCTTGTAC
Source organism: Stephania japonica (assembly GCA_039657345.1). NCBI lineage: Eukaryota > Viridiplantae > Streptophyta > Magnoliopsida > Ranunculales > Menispermaceae > Stephania > Stephania japonica. The sequence goes on from CM077559.1 coordinate 45,721,950, forward strand.
TCACGATAAGTGAGACTTGAATGATAAACAAGCACTTACCATGTTCGATTGGGATGTGATCTTGGAGACTGAATGAACATGTGCATGCATGACACTGATAGAGACGTCATCACATGGCCTTAATTTGAATGTCATGGCCCACAATTTTTTTTTTTTTTTTTTACTTTTGAAAAATGGTTGCAGAACATACTTTTGATACCGAGTCATTTGCCTTTTGGATGCATATATTGGAATCGTTTGGTGGACACACATACATATAATTTATATGTCAGGTGCTATTATAAGGTTTGGCCAATCATTTAAAGTGATCTAATAATGTTTAAGTTCTTGGATCTAAATCATCATAGAAAGTATGATCCAATATGTAGCTTTCTAACTCTTGATGGGCGAATTGGGAATGTTACACAACTTCTAGGGGATTTTATCCATGTCATTGGAGATGTCCATGTTTATAAAAATCACGATATAAAGGATATAGACTCTTTTGTTGCTTCTGATTTCAAGCTTTTGGGTTATGATCCTCACCAGAAAATTGAAATGAAAATTGCGATATGAGCTCTCCTCTTTTTTGAGTATGTGCAATAAATCTTTCTAACCAGGATGCAGATATTAGTTTTGAGGTAATCACTGTTACATTCTATTGCCTTTTTCATCGTAATCACTGTTGCATTCTATTGCTTTAATATTTAGATCTTTTTTATTTTGTTCTTTTGTTTATTTTAAGATTTTGTGGGTTTATTTTAAAAATTGGAATACATTAATTCATATATAGTTGGGACTTGGTGACTGAAGTAAACTTTTCTTTTTTCCCTGAAATGATCTCATGAGTAAAAGAAATGCCGAAGAATCATACCCAGTTTTTCCAGTATTTTATTTTTACGTTTTTCAGAATAAAATTAAAGCCGCGACTGCTTTTTGATTCATGAATAGTATAGGGCAATATCTTACCTATTAAGCATGGAACGTGTGGATCCAAAAAAAGGGCATGGATGTGTAGTGTTAAAAACTTGCATGATGAAATCATTTTTTGTATTTGATAAACATTACCAAATGTTATAGGCGCACATACCATAGGTACTTCGTTATAAATTTACACCTGAGTACTAGGGGTAGGGGAACCTTTTTTACATGGGAGGTTGGTTATAAGTAAATTATCATTGTTCGACTGTTTCGTCTCCCTATATCTGTTTGTGTTGTTTCTACATGTTAATTAATTAGGCATGGATTTTTTATTTATTTATTTTTGGAGAAGATGCTGATTAAGTTTGACTATTACTGTTGTTTTCAGGTATCCGTCCGGTCCACAGAAGTGCTTTTAACCGCTGATATCTGCATGAAAAGATACAAGGTGACGTAGATTTCTAATTGTTTTCGTTGTTAGCAGAGACAGGGTCATCGAATCCGAATATGAAGAGTGGTATGCACGAGATCGCTTCGTCTTGGTTGGTTAATCAGTGCAATATCCAAAGAAGTTGCATCTGCTGTAGTTGGTGCCAAGAATGCAAGAGAAGCGTGGCGAAACATAGAAGATCATTGTGGATCTCACAGCCGTGCTCAGATCCAAGTATATAAACGACAGATCCAGTCGAACAAGAAGGGATCTCGATCAATATCTGAATATGTACTTCATATGAAGGAACTCGCCGATAATCTGGCTATTGCAGGAGCACCAATGACAAATGAAGATCTGATCTCAAATACACTGGCAGGTTTGGATGGAGAATACTTGCCAATAATCTCGGTGTTACAAGATAAGGAGTCATTGAGATGGCCGGAGTTTCAAGCCTCACTGTTAAGTTTTGAAGCTACACTCAGTCAGATCCAAGGTGTGCAGGCAGTTGCATCGTTGTCAATAAATGAAGAAACTCCATCAGCAAACTCAGCTGAGGTGAAAATCTCCAACGGTGGCAACATACAACCAAGATCTGGTGGACGGGGTAACCAACCTTATAGAGGTCGAGGAGGCAAATCTCGAGGTCGTGGTGGATTCGATTTGTAACAACAATAAGCCAACATGCCAAATTTGTGGAAAATTTGGCCACTCTGCAGCAGTATGCTACTTCCGTGGAGACATGAAGTACATGGGATCCTCTTCCTCCACTCCGCAGCTTCATCAAGGAAATCCACGATCCTTTATGCAGTCTCCTCCACAGCAGAATCCACAGCAACATTCATTTTATGCTGCTTCAGAACCAGGATCAGATGTTTCCTGGTACGCCGACAGTGGAGCATCTTCACACGTTACATCAGATCCATCGCAGTTGAACAATTGTGTTCCATATGGAGGTAACAAATCATTAATTGTTGGTAATGGACAGTCATTAGAAATTTCTGGTATTGGCACTGCATTATTACCCTCATCTAGATCGACCTTATCATTTAAAAATACGTTGTGTGTCCCTCAGATTCAGAAAAATCTCATAAGCGTGTCTCAATTAACTCATGATAATAATGTTCTAATGGAATTTACTGCTCGTGATTGTTTTGTGAAGGACATCAAAACTAAGAAGGTCCTTCTTCATGGCATTCTTCATAACGGTCTGTATCGTTTCTTTGGTTCTCCAGTGTCATCATTTGTTAACAATTGTGCTTTTCTTACTGTCAATAAAAATCTTTCATCATTGTGGCATGCCAGGCTGGGACATCCTGCACAGCATACATTGCAGAAGGTGTTACAGTTGGTAAATGTACCTGCTCGGTCAGTTGAGTTTTGCTCTAGTTGTCCTTTAGGTAAAAGTCATGCATTACCCTTTCATTCATCTTTCAATAATTCTACTTCTGTACTTGATTTGATTCACACAGACTTATGGGGGCCATCTCCTGTTAAGTCTACCAGTGGGTACAGTTACTATGTACACTTCATGGATGACTGTACACGTTTTACTTGGATTTATCCTTTAAAAGTAAAGTCTGATGCATTTCCTGCTTTTCTTCATTTCAAAAAGTTTGTTGAAAATCAGTTTTCATCAAAAATTAAACGTGTTCAATCTGATTGGGGTGGTGAATATCGTTCTTTTAAACCTTTCCTTGATTCTTGTGGGATTGCTTTTCAACACTCCTGTCCACATGTGCATGAGCAAAATGGGAAAGCTGAGCGTAAACATAGACACATTATTGAAATGAGTCTTACTCTCCTTGCACACAGTACCTTGCCCCATAGGTTCTGGTGGGATGCTTGTGAGGCATCTGTGTTCCTTATAAACAGGTTGCCTACTAGGATCCTACAGGGGTTATCCCCTTATGAGAAGCTGTATCATAAACCCCCTGATTATTCTCTGTTGAGGGTTTTTGGTTGTTCATGTTTTCCGTATCTTCGTCCATATAACTCTCACAAGTTTCAATTTCGGTCTGAACGTTGTTTGTTCTTAGGATATAACTCTTCTCATAAGGGTTATAAATGTTTACATAAATCTGGTCGTCTTTATATTACTCGTCATGTGGTGTTTAATGAGGATGAATTTCCTTATCATATGTTATTTTCTACTTCGTCTTCCACTGCTGGGTCTGAGTCTTCCTCTACTATTTTTCTGCCTACTCCTTTGTTATCTACAAGTACGTCTTTCTCTAGTTCTTCTCTGAGTCAGTCTCAGTCTCCATCTATGTCTGTTCATGCTTCTTCTCGCCTAATGCTTCTTCTCAGGTCCAATTCATCCGATCGCCTACATCCGATCCGTCTAATGCCCATGTTTCTTCTCGCCTCTATCGCTTCTCCTTCTGGGTCTGAGTCTCATTTGCCTTTGTCTATGGATGTTTCTGAATCTGAGGTACCTCTCAATACTCATCCAATGATAACTCGATCTAAAGATGGTATTGTTATGAAAAAGGTGTTTGTGGCTACAACTACTGTGCCTACCATTGAAATTCCTAAGACTGTTGAATTGGCTCTCAAGGACCCTCAATGGAGAGAGGCCATGGAGATGGAATACAAGGCTCTTATCAGGACTGGTACTTGGTCCCTGGTGCCTGCCTCTTCCTCTCATAATGTTGTTGGAAATAAATGGATTTTTTCAATTAAAAAGAATTCTGATGGCTCTGTGAGTCGATACAAAGCTAGATTAGTGGCTAAAGGCTTTAAACAAATGCCGGGTATCGACTTTGATGAGACTTACAGTCCAGTTGTTAAGGCCTCCACTATTCGTGTCATTTTAACTCATGCTTGCGATTCGGTTTGGTTGGTCAATTAGGCAAACTTGATATTAATAATGCCTTTTTGAATGGGTCATTGATTGAGGATGTTTATACAAATCGACCTCTTGGTTTTGTAGATAGTCGATCCTATCATTGCATCGCAAGCTGCACAAGGCCTTATATGGTCTGAGACAAGCGCCTCGAGCATGGTTTGATAAATTGAAATCAACATTACTATCATGGGGTTTTATTAACTCAAAAGCTGATAACTCTCTTTTTATATTTCGTCAGCAGTCTGTGAGTTTATATGTGTTGGTTTATGTTGATGACATTATTGTCACTGGGTCACACACTGCACAGATTCAACAATTCATTTCTAAATTACATAACTGTTTTGCTTTAAAAGACATTGGGGACTTGAGTTTGTTTTTGGGTATGGAGGTTCGTCGTGATAAAAAGCTCGATCAAGCTTTCTCACACAAATCGCCTATATTAATCAGCTTCTTCAGAAAGGAGGCATGCTCCAGGCTAAGGCTATTGACACTCCTGCGTTAGTGGGCAAGCCTTTATTTTCTGATACATCTCCTAAGTTTACTGATCCTACTTTATATAGAAGTTTATTAGGTGGTTTACAATATTTGGTGAATACTCGTCCCGATATTGCTTTTATTGTTAATCGGTTGAGTCAATTTCAGCAGTCACCTTCTATGACTCATTGGCAAGCACTTAAACGTGTCTTGCGTTATTTAAAAGGTACGTGTGATTGGGGTCTATGGTTTCGGCCCAGTTTGCAATTGTTTGTTACAGGTTTTTCTGATGCTGATTGGGCGACCTCACCGAATGACGACAATTACTTTGTTTCGGGAGTTTCTTGTGTATCTTGGTGCTAATTTGGTTTCGTGGCAGTCTAAGAAACAGCAGATGGTTGCTAGGTCCAGCACTGAAGATCGAAGGCTCGAGTATCGCGCGTTGGCTCATGTTGCTGCAGAAGTCTCCTGGCTGCAGTCTTTATTGTCCGAACTTCAGCTCACAATTCCAGCACCTCCTGTGGTATGGTGTGATAATGTTGGTGCTCAGTCTCTTGCTCGTAATCCGGTTTATCATTCTCGCACTAAACACATGAAATGGATGTTCATTATGTTCGGGATAAGGTGTTGCGTGGTCAACTGTTTGTTCATCATGTTCCTAGTCATGACCAGATTGCGATTGCTTTACTAAGGCTTTTGCTTTGCGTCTCGATATTTCTTCTTAAGGTCCAAACTCGGTGTTGCTTCTCTCCGTTGCTACTCCAATAGTCCAATGTCTTAATTGGGATATATTCCTTGCGAGTCTTGGCAACTGAACATTCCTTCATTGTCTATATATAATTAGAAAACAAGGTTTGCTTAATTACTTCTTAATCAAGGTGATCACTAGAGGATAACACTTGGGTTCTTCTTCGCTGAAGACCTCGGCAACCCTCTTTGTGAACTTCTGGAATAAGGCATCCATCACTTGTGATCCCCCCAAAATGAGAAGAGAGCATAGGTTCTAAAACTGCTCTCATGAATTTGCTTACATATGCTGCCTTCCTCCAATTATGTAATCTAGTTAGATTGGTATCACTGACTGTGTTGAGGTCCCAACCAACGTCAAAGCTGATTAGTCGAGTGAGATTAAACGATCCTTTGAGAAGAACTATGTCCCGTACTTCTGCAGCAGAAGGTGCGTAGTATGGAACATTGAAGGAATCTATCTGCCCTTCTTCTATCACCCCCTACATGTCATTGGTAAACTGTATAAGTATACAACATTTCTAACGTTAATTGTTATTGTTTTAGTGTGGAAACAAACAACTAATTGAAGCATGTACCTACTGGACTATGTCTCTGAGTGCCAACAAAATCATCTTCCATGGTTTGCAATTTTCATCACATGAAGGATCATCAGTTCTCCTAACCATGAAAGTCAAGACGGCTCACCCTCCAATAATTATTTCTTCAGAGCGCGACTGAAGGAATGAATAGAAATCGTGCGTAAATTGTTTATGGTAAGCTCTTGAAACAGTAGGCAACGTTCTGCTTGCTATGTATGCATTCCCTTTGTTTAGTTGTGTGTCTTCTTCACTCACCAGGCCTTTAGGAACCTGCATGGATCCCATTGCATCCTTGTGATTTAGTGTTTTCTAAATTTGGCATGTCAATACGTCAGGAATATGAACTGTTCACTTCACCCACTACATATTCCACCATATGAATATCATATCCATACTTTTTGACTTTTTTTTCTTGGTAGGGTGTAAAGAGTGGCAAAAGTACTATCAAAGCTATTTGTGTATGTAATTAATTAATTAGTCTTGATTCTTTATATCTATGTAATTAATTTGGTGAGAAAGATGAAATTAATTGCTACCTTAGTATAAACAATTTACTTGTATTATGGCAACTAGTAAACCGGCAAACATATCTAATTGTCAAACTATAGCTTATAATCTTAATTTTTTAGCTAATTTGTGCTACCAGGCTGGAGTATAGTTTATAAGTTAGCTGATAAGTTAGTTTGTACGCTCCAAACAGAGCCACAACCTAAGTACATCTAGATAATCAAATAGATGTATATTTTACCTGAGAGAGATAGTGAAGACTGAAGGAAGAGTGAACGAGTGTATTGATTTTTTTGGAAAGAGCCTCTTATAGAAAGTGCCAGGCATCCCTGTGATGAAACAGGGCCCATAATTGATATTGCCTTGCATGAGTTTATCATAGAAAGAAGGCAAGGACCTAAAAATAGTATTGAAATCATTTCCTGGAAGATCATTTAGGGACACTTGAAACTCCGGGGGTTTACAATGCAGCTGTTGGCAAGCCGCGGTGATAGTTTTGAGGATATGATAAATGACTGATAGAGAGTGACCCGAAGAACATCCCAAATCTGCAATGTGCAGGACCCCGGACTCTAAGAAGGCTTTGTCGTCGATCAGGTTCAATATGGTCTCTTCTAGATTAGGTTTAACCATTGTTATGATTGCTCTCTGCATGCATATAAACATATAAAGGATGAAAACAAATTAATGACTCGTGAAAAAAAAAAAATCTCTAATGTGATGGTGCTAAAATTTGAAGCGTAATTAAAGAGACTTGAAATTTGGAGTTGGAGGCATAGCTAACATCTCCTTCTCCTCCATTCATGTGGAGAACTCCCCGGGCTTCCATTTCTGTGTATTACTTCCCTATTGATTGTTGCTAAAAGGATGATGCTGTTGTCCGGAACAATAAATAATGATACATAATATATATGAATAAACAAGTTTTACAAATAATTAATAACAGAATCAATCAACAAAATAAATTTTTAACCTGAGGCTTGCACAGAAGCAATGTCCTAAGACAGAAATTTCCTTGAATTCGGTGATTGAATTTTCTTTAAAGATCTGCCCCCAGGATACAACCGGATGCTCTTTCGAACCAAAAATCACCAAGTTCAAAAGTCTACCAAACTGTGATTTTCCTTCTCTCTCAAAAACGAAATTCGAAATTCTATATCTTTCCAGTGTTTCAGTTCTACTTAAATAGAACTTGAGGCACTGGTTCAAAACCAATATGTCTGTTCAAAACAATATATTCAACAGTCACACCTATTCTCAACAGTTGCACTTGTTCTCAACAGTCGCACCTGTTCACAAAATAACTAAATTAACTACCAATAATTAATTTCGAAAATAAAAAATAAATTAAAAATTTATTTGATTTTACAAGGCTAACAAATCTAAGCCCAAAGTCCAAAGGTCCCAAGGTCCAAGGCCCTATCTTTGATTTTAAATATAATTATATATATATATATATATTTATTATATAAATATATATATATTTACACCTATTACCCAATGGGTGCCAATTTGGACTATATCTATTGGGTTTCTCTAAAGCAAATCTTTAGAGTAAATGTTTGTATATAAAGAGTTGTACTCTTTGAAGTGAGCAATGTGGGACTAAAGAGGTATTCTATTCAAACTCACTTGATACATTTTTCAAGTTCTAACAATACCCCACATTTGAATAGAAAATATCACTATACCCCACATTTCTGTTCAAATTTGGTTTAAAAAAAATTAAAACGAAAATTATAATACACGAAAGAGAGAGAAGTCTCATGTCATGTTGTCAGGAAAAGTATCTGAAAGACTTGAACTTACCATAGTAAAACATATTAGATTTACTTAGTGATGAAGTAGATATGGAGGATCTTGAACTGTTCACGTTTCGTAGTAAACCAAGACAATATGTATTACGCATGACACGATTATCAAAATTCAGTTTATACGTTTTTGTCCATTTTGGTCCTGGACATATCCTGGTTTCATGATAGATTTAGAGAATTTAGCCTGTCTCGTTCTCATAAATGCGACCCACATTTACTATCATATAGGTGACAATTTTATTTGTCATTAAATGTTTAACATATCCTTGAACTTCTACTGAACACAGTTTTTATCTTAGGAATAAACGAATATGTGTTCTTTTCGCGAGTTTCATCTAACCAGTTTGCCTATTGAACCTAGTACATGGGATCTCCAATCACTTAGGTTAGATTTCCACCAGACTTAACTCATTTATAGGCTTTAAACCCATTCCCCTCGATAACAATACAACTTGATTTCTTGGTAAGCCCTTTGTCATAGGATCTGCAATATTCTCCTTTGACTTTACATAATCTATACTAATTACTCCACTTGAAAGTAATTGTCTTATAGTATTATGTCGGCGCCTTATATGTCTTGACTTACCATTGTATACATTATTCTTCGCATTAGCTTGTGCTGTCATACAATCACAATGTATACATATTGTTGGCACTGGTTTTGGCCAGAATGGAATATCTTCTAGAAAGTTTCTTAGCCATTCTGCTTCCTCAGCAGCTTTATCTAAGGCTACAAATTCTGATTCCATTGTCAAACGTGCTATACACATTTGCTTAGTTGATTTCCAGAAATCGCAGCTCTCCTCCCAATGTAAAAATATATCCACTTTGGTTGACTTTATTTCAGTATTATCAGAAATCCAATTGGCATCACTATACCCTTCAAGTACTGGTGGATATTTTGTATAATGCAATCCATATTCTAAAGTATATTTTAAATACCTTAGAATTCGTATCAATGCTTCCCAATGATCATTATTTGGATTGCTTGTATATCTACTAAGTCTGTTCACTGCATAAGCAATGTTTGGTCTTGTAGAGTTCATCAAATACATCAAACTTCCAATTATTTGGGAGTACTCTAATTGAGAAATCGCCTTGTCAAGATATTTTTTAAGTTTGCAATTAGGCTCAAATGGGGTAGAAACAGGTTTACAATTAAATTGATTAAACCTCTTCAATATTTTTTCTACATAATGTGATTGAGTAAGGACATATCCATTATCATTTCGTTTGATTTGAATACCTAAAATGACATCTGCTAGACCTAAGTCTTTCATGTCAAAATTAGAATTCAACATCTTCTTAGTTGAAATGATTATATCCTTATTAGTCCCAATTATCAACATATCATCAACATAGAGACATACTATGACTCAAGAACTTTTAAATTCTTTGATGTAGACACATTTGTCACATTCATTAATTTTAAATCCATTTGCAACCATAGTATGATCAAATTTCTCATGCCATTGTTTTGGTGCTTGTTTAAGTCCATATAACGACCTAACCAATTTGCAGACTTTATTTTCTTGACCTTGGACCACAAATCCTTCAGGTTGTTCCATATATATCTTTTCATCTAATTCTCCATTTAAAAATGCTGTTTTTACATCCATTTGATGTATTTCCATATTATAAATTGCAGCAATTGAAATTAACATCCGAATAGATGTAATTCTAGAAACTGGAGAATACGTATCAAAATAATCCAACCCTTCTTTTTGTCGAAAACCTTTAGCTACTAAACGAGCTTTATATTTATCAATTGATCCATCGGCTTTCAATTTTCGTTTAAAAATCCATTTATAACCTATCGGTTTAATCCCGGAGGTAAATCAACCAATTCCCATGTGTGGTTAATTAAAATGGATTCTATTTCACTATTTATGGCTTCTTTCCATAAAATAGCCTCGTAGAAGTCATAGCTTCTTTATATGTTTGTGGTTTAATTTCAGCTAAGAAACTTATAAAATCTGCCCAAAACTCTTTTGAACTCTAGATCTTTTCCCCTTCTTGGTTCTTCATCTAATGTTGGAACATTAGAAGTGGATGGTTCATCTCGAACTCTCTTGTTTGAAGAACTTGATTTCTGTTCTTTATAAGGAAAAATTCCTTCAAAGAATTGCACATCCGCATTCTATAATTGTATTAACATGGATATCATTAATCTCGAAATTTATTACCAAAAATCTATATGCAAAGACTATTGTTAGCAAACCCAATAAATACGCAATCTATAGTTTTAGGCCCCAATTTTGTTCTCTTGGTGATAGGAACTTGTACCTTTGCTAAACAACCCCACACTTTTAAAATTTTAAAAGTAGGAATTCTTCCTTTCCACAATTCATAAGGAGACTTATTTGTCTTCTTAATTGGGATTCTATTTAGGATATAATTTGTCATGTTGATGCTTTCACCCCACATGTTGTGTGGAAGTCCGAACTATTTAGCATAGAATTTATCATGTCTTTAAAAGTTTTGTTTTTCCTCTCTGCGACACCATTCTGTTGAGGTGTGTATGGTGCCGTAGTTTGATGTATAATTCCATGACTACTGCAAAATTCAGCAAATTCAGAGGATTCATATTCTCCACCTCTATCCGTTCTTATTGCTTTGATCCTTTTATCTAATTGATTTTCAACTTCAGCTTTATATGTCTTAAACATATCAAATGCTTCATCTTTAGTTTTAATCAAATAGACATAACAATTTTACTACAATCATCTATAAAAGTGATGTAGTAATTTTTTACCTCCTCTTGTAGGGGTTGATTTATAGTCACAAAGGTCACTATGTATTAATCCTAACAATTCATTTGATCTTCCTAGGACAGTTTTAAAAGATTTCCTAGCAAACTTAGATTCAGTGCAAGTTTGGCATTTGTGCTTCACATCAAAATTAAATTTAGGTAATAAATTGAGATTAATCATTCTACTGATAGACCTACTGTTTACATGGCCTAATCTAGCATGCCAAATATCATAAGAATCCACGATATAAATAGAAGCATTAACTTTATTCATATCATTAGTAACCATTACATTCAGTTTGAACATACCATCTACTAAGTACCCTCGTCCTATATAGTCCATAGCCTTACAAAGCACAAACTTATCAGATTCGAACACTAGTTTGAATCCCCTTTTAGTAAGAAGAGTACCAGAGACTAGGTTCTTTCGTATTTCAGGAACATAAAGTACATCAATCAAAGTAAGAGTTTTTCCAGAAGTAAATTTCAGCAACACTTTTCCTTTTCCTTTGACAGTTGAAGTCGATGAATTCTCCATGTAAAGTTTTTCATCATTAGTAATATCTTCAAAGGTTGAAAACAGCGCCTTGTCACCACAAATATGCCTAGTTGCTCCTGTGTCAATCCACCAACCTTTAACATTGTCAATCATATTGACTTCAGAAATAACAGCAACCAAATCTTCTTCAGTAGTTGTGACATTGGCCTGATTCTTTTGAGAAGAATTTGCAGCAGGTTGATCTTTCCGGTGACGACATTCTTGATCCTTATGGCCAGGTTTCCCACACACCCAACAATTACCTTTAACTTTCTTAAAGGGCTTGCCTTTAGGTGCAAAATTGTTGGAGTGTTTCACAGAAAACTTCTTTGCTTTGTTCTTCTGAAATCTAGATTTTGAAGCCTCTCCTTCAACCACATTTGCTTTTGCAGCAAAGGTAGGTACTTCAACTTTGTCTCCCTTGCGATGATCTTCTTCAACTCTAAGCCTCAGAATCAAGTCCTCTATAGTCATCTCCCTCCTTTTGTGCTTTAAATAGATCTTAAAATATTTCCACGAAGGAGGTAACTTCTCAATAATTGCACCAACTTGAAAGTGTTCATTGATAGAACATCCTTCTGCATGCAATTCATGAATCAGGACTTGGATTTCCTCTACTTTCTTAATGACAGTTTTGGAGTCCACCATGAGATACTTTAGAAATTTACCAATTACGAATTTCTTCGCACCGGCATCTTCAATTTTATATTTCTTCTCAAGATTATTCCATACTTCCTTTGCTGTGTCATATGACGAATATATGTCATATAAATTATCATCCAAACAATTAAGGATGTAATTGCGACAAAGAAAGTCAGAATTTCTCTAGTTCTCAATGGACATAATAGTCTCCTTTGATAGAGGATCCTCATCTGTCTTAGGTTCATCCTCTGTCAAGTAGAACAACAATTTTTGTTGCCACCTTTTTAAAATCCACTCCTGTGAATTTTTCCGGCTTTTCTTCATGCCTCTTGAAATCCACTCCCTTGGATTTCTCAGACTTGTCTTCTGATTTTTTAGAGTTGTTCAAACTCGATTGTCCCACCATTTTCAGAATTTCTGAAATTCACAAATCAACACAAAATCTCAGAAATTTCTGAAAATTTTCTGTCTTAGATTGTTGTCCTGAACAATAAATAATGATACTAATATATATGAATAAACAAGTTTTACAAATAATTAATAACAGAATCAATCAACAAAATAAATTTCTAACCGGAGGCTTGCACTGAAGCAATGTCCTAAGACAGAAATTTTCTTGAATTCGGTGATTGAATTTTCTTCAACGATCTGCCCCCAGGATACAACCGGATGCTCTTTCGAACCAAAAATCACCAAGTTCAAAAGTCTGCCAAACTGTGATTTTCCTTCTCTCTCAAAAAATGAAATTCGAAATTCTATATCTTTCCAGTGTTTCAGTTCTACTTAAATAGAACTTGAGGCACTGGTTCAAAACCAATGTGTCTGTTCAAAACAATATATTCAACAGTCACACCTATTCTCAACAGTTGCACTTGTTCTCAACAATCGCACCTGTTCACAAAATAACTAAATTAACTACCAATAATTAATTTCGAAAATAAAAAATAAAATAAAATTTTATTTGATTTTACAAGGCTAACAAATCTAAGCCCAAAGGCCCCAAGGCCCTATCTTTGATTTTAAATATAATTATATATATATATATATTTATATATATATATATATATATATTTACACCTATTACCTAATGGGTGCCAATTTGGACTATATCCATTGGGTTTCTCTAAAGAAAATATTTAGAGTAGATGTTTGTATATAAAGAGTTTGTACTCTTTGAAGTGAGCAATGTGGGACTAAAGAGGTATTCTATTCAAACTCACTTGATACATTTTTCAAGTTCTAACAGATGCATGCCATGCACTTTTTAATATATATATATATATATTATATAAACCATGCACTTTCGAATATATATATAATTATATATATAATTATATAAACCATGCTTCCAGTTCTAAGTGATGCAACGGTCCTAGGGGGAGACGTAGATATGGGAGTATATAGTTAATGTAGTGATGTCTGTTGAATTTTTGCCTCAGCTGCTGCAGTATTTATTTGTTTGATTTAGTCTAATGTTTCAGTTGTTACTTCCTTGTTTTTAGATTAGTTTCTTTGACTGATCTTGGTGTATCAGTTGTAGTGGCATTATTTTAGGAGTAGTTTCCTTATTTTCTGATTTTTAGTTAGTATTTTTTTGTGTATTTAAGTTATTCAACTTAAATGAAATCAACAGACTACTGCAGATATATTTCTTCTTTATTCTTGTTTCTTGTCTCTGCTTCTTTAAACTCAATTTACTACTTTGATATTCCTTCAAAATTGGTATCAGAGCAGTCATCTTGAGGGACCAATAACTGAGTAAAATTCACCATTGAAAAGCCTAGATATCCATCTACTTTCATGGATTCATAATCACTTGAAAAGCCCTTCACTTCACTAGCACCACCATTGTTTAATGGTGAAAACTACCATGTATGGACAGCCAGGATGGAGCCATATCTAGAGGCGCATGATCTCTGGGATGCTGTTGAAGAGGACTACAAAGTTCCTCCATTGCAGGAAAATCCAACAATGGCGCAGCTCAAGAATCACAAGGAGAAGAAAACTAGAAAGTCTAAGGCTAAAGCCTCGTTGTTTGCAGCGACTCAAAAAGAAGTTTTTGTCGAATCATGACAAGGAAATCAACATTTGAAGTTTGGAATTTTCTCAGAGTGAGTACGAAGGAGATGAAAGGATTAGAGCAATGCAAGTCTTTAATCGATACGAGAATTCCAACTACAAACAATGAAGGATTCGGAGACCATCAAAGAGTATTCCGACAAATTACTAGGCATTGCCAACAAAGTAAGATTACTCGGCTCTGAATTTCCCGACTCTAAATTAGTTGAAAAAATTATTGTGATCTGTTCTGACAGATTTGAATCACCATTTCTTCTTTGGAAAATACTAAAAATCTATCAAAGGTTAGCTTGGTAGAATTGTTAAGTTCCTTGCAGCACAAGAACAAAGAAGGCTCATCGAGATCTGAAGCGGTGTTAAAGGAAGGTGCATTAGCTAGAACTCGGTTCAACCAAGGAGGAAAAGGGAAGAAATATGAGAAGAACAAGAAAGGAAACTCAATTTTTGATTCCCCTAAAACTAATATGGGAACAAAATCTGATTTCCCTCCTTGTAAACATTGTGGAAGAAAAGGTCATCCACCTTTTAAATGTTGGAGGAGACCTACCAGTAGTGTGAGAAATGTCAGAAGAGTGGACTTCATCAAAAGATATGTAGAAGCAATCCTCAACAAAGAAATGTGACTCAAAGCAATCTTCAACATAAAAATGCAGCTCAAGTTGTTGATCAAGAAGAAGAGGAGGAGCAACTTTTTGTTGCATCTTGTTTCACCTCAAGTAATGCAAGCGATAAGTGGCTTGTTGACAGTGGTTGCACAAATCATATGACCTTCGATCGAGATCTCTTTAAAGAGCTCGACACGTTTATAACCTCCAAAGTCAGAATTGGCAACGGAGACTTCATTGCAGTCAAGGGAAAATGAACGATAGCAATCAAAAGTGTTTCAAGTACAAAGTTAATTAAAGATGTATTGTTTGTACCTAACATAAACCACAATTTGTTGAGTGTAGGCCAACTACTCGAAAGGGGTTTCAAAGTAATCTCCGAAAGGATTCAAGAGGAGAAGATGCGTTCAAAGTCAACATGAAGGGAAAGAGCTTCGTACTAGATCCTTCGGAGGAGGAGATTGCAGCTTATTCAGCCATTAAGTTTACCATAGAATTGTGGCACAAAAGACTTGGTCACTTTCATCATGCAGCAGTGTTGAATTTGCAAATAAAAGAGTTGGTTCAAGGCTTACCTCACTTAGAAGCTGAATTACTAGATTGCAAGACATGTCAATTTGGAAAGCAAACAAGACTTCCTTTCAAGCAAGCAACTTGGAGGGCTACTAAAAGGCTGCAACTAATCCACACAGATTGGTGGACCTCAAAGAACTCCTTCACTTAATGGGAGTAAGTACTACATTGTTTTTATTGATGATCACACTAGAATGTGTTGGATTTATTTTCTTAAATTCAAGACAGAAGTTGCTGGAATTTTTTGGAAGTTTAAGCGGTGGATTGAAACTCAAAGTGGCTACCAAATTCAAGCCTTAAGGTCCGATAATGGCAAAGAATACACATCAAATCAGTTCAACACGTATTGTGAGGAGGCTGGAATCAAACATCAACTTATCGCTCCATATACTCCTCAACAAAATGGAGTAAGTGAGAGGAAAAATCGTACAATAATGGAGATGGCTAGATGCATGCTTCATGAGAAGAGTTTGCCAAAGGAGTATTGGGTGAAGTTTGCACATACTTCGCTTTTTCTTCTTACCGGTTTCCTACAAAAGTAGTAGATGGGAAGACACCATTCGAAGCTTGGTATGGTTTCAAACCTTCTCTCAAAAAATTTAAAAGTGTTTGGATGCTTGTGTTTTGTTTATGTGCCTCGATCAAAAGAGATAAGCTAGATAAAAAGGCAACGGCTGGAATTTTTGTGGGATATAGCACAATTTCTAAAGCTTATAGAGTTTTCCAACCTCATACAAGGAAAATTCTAATAAGTAGAGATGTGCACTTCATGGAAAATGAGATTTGGGACTGGAATGGAGAGAAATCAGCCTCAAATTTACTTCACAATTCAAAGTTTCAGCTGAAGGAAGATGAATTGATTGATGATGTTCCAATTAGATGTACAAGATCACTTGCTGACATTTACCAAAGGTGCAATGTAGCAATTCTTGAACCTACTGATTTTTGGGAAGCTGAAAATGATCCCAAATGGAGAGCTGCAATGGAAGAAGAACTGAACATGATCGAGAAGAACCAAACTTGGGAGCTTGTGAAAAGACCTACTGACGAGAAAAGTGATTGGAGTGAAGTGGGTATTCGTAACTAAGCTAAATGCAAATGGCACAATCAACAAGCACAAAGCAAGGCTTGTTGTAAAGGGGTATGCTCAAATTTATGGTGTTGATTTTTCTGACACATTTGCTCCTGTTGCTAGATTGGATACTGTTAGATTGCTACTAGCCATTGCCGCACAAAAGGGCTGGAAAGTGTATCAGCTGGATGTTAAGTCTGCTTTTTTGAATGGTTTTCTCGAGGAGGAGATTTACGTCGATTAGCCGAAAGGATTTGCAATTAAAGGCCATAAAGATGAAGTTTATCTACTAAAGAAAGCTTTGTATGGGCTAAAGCAGGCACCTAGAGCTTGGTACAGTAGAATTGATGAGCATTTGATGAAGTTGGGTTTCAATAAAAGCCCAAGTGAAGCTACCCTCTACACCAAAGGTGATGAAGTCAATTTTGTGATTGTTCCTTTGTATGTTGATGACTTGTTGGTTATAGGTAGCAATGTCAATCTTGTTGAAGATTTCAAACAAGATATGCAAAGGACATTTGAGATGACAGATTTGGGAGAGATGGCTTACTTTCTCGGAATGGAGATCAAACAAAAGCAAAAATGAGTTTTTTGTTTGTCAAAAGATGTATGCAAGAGAGATTTTAAAGAAGTTCAAAATGGAGAATTGCAAAGAAGTGGCTACTCCAATGTGTCAAAAGGAAAAGCTGAGCAAGAACGATGAATCTGGAAGAGTTGATGAGACTTTTTACCGAAGTATGGTTGGTTGTCTCATGTATCTCACGGCAACTAGACCGGATATTTTACATGCTGTAAGTGTCTTATCCAGATTTTCTAATAGTGCAACTAAAACTCATCTTACAGCAGCTAAGAGAGTTATGAGATATGTTAAGGGAACACTTAATTTTGGAGTTATGTTTTGTGCAAATCAGAATTATGTTCTGCAGGGATATTCAGACAGTGATTATGGTGGTTCTGATGATATGAAGAGTACTTCAGGTTATTGTTTTATCTAGGTTCAGGGGTGTTCACTTGGTGTTCTAAGAAGCAAGATATTGTTGCACAATCCACCGCAGAAGCTGAATTTATTGCTGCTACAGCTGCTGCGAATCAAGCATTGTGGCTTAGGAAAGTGTTGATTGATCTAAATTTGAAGCAAGAAGGAAGTACAGAGGTGTTTATGGACAATCAAGCAGCAGTTGCTATCTCAAACAGTCCTGTTTTTCATGGAAAAACAAAACACTTCAATATCAAATTATTTTTTCGATGTGCAAAAGGGAGGATCAATTAAGTTGAAGTACTGTGAGACAGATTATCAACTGGCGGACATCTTCACCAAAGCCTTAAAGCAAGTTTGAATTCCTGAGAGAAAAGCTTGGAGTGTGCAGCAACTGAAGCAAGGAGGAGTGTTGAATTTTTGCCTCAGCTGCTGCAGTATTTATTTGTTTGATTTAGTCTAATGTTTCAGTTGTTGCTTCCTTGTTTTTAGATTAGTTTCTTTGACTGATCTTGGTGTATCAGTTGTAGTGGCATTATTTTAGGAGTAGTTTCCTTATTTTCTGATTTTCAGTTAGTATTTTTTTTTGTATTTAAGTTATTCAACTTAAATGAAATCAGCAGACTACTGCATAAATATTTCTTCTTTATTCTTGTTTCTTGTCTCTGCTTCTTTAAACTCAATTTACTACTTTGACATTCCTTCACTGTCCAACTCAACAATTAATGCACAAAAATATCAAAGCGCTAGCATCTAATGAAGTTGTATCTACTACTTGTCTGCCGTTGGATAGGGTTCATTTCATTTTCATATCATGTTTCTTTGCTTTCTCATCCCTTTAGAAACCTAAAGTTCAATTATGTGCTCAGTAAAATTTACATGTTTATTTTAATATATATTCCCTTACTATTGCAATGGGCATCAATTTTTTACCACTTCATACAATGAAAGCAAGAAATGTTGGAGGTTGAAGTATCACATGCAGTTTAAATTTTATGAAAGGATAGAATCTTGAATATATAGTACTGTTGAATAGTTCTTGTTTCAATAAACCAAAGCCTCATCTGGAAATATATAAGAGCCTTATTTTACAGGCTAATAGAAAGAATAATTCACTATATATTAAACACACAATAACTAGAAGTGGATGTATATAAGGTTTACTTCTTAATCAAGGTTATCACAAGAGAATAAAACTTGGGCTCTTCTTTGTTGTAGAGTTCCGCGACCCTCTCTATATGCCTTTGGAATAAGGCATCCATCACTGGAGCCCCAAAGTGAGAAGAAAGCATCGATTCTGAAATAGCTCTTACGTATTTACTTACATATCTTGCCCTCCTAAGATTGTCAAAACTAGTTAGATTGACATTTCCCGTTGTTTTGGAGTCCCAACCAATTTCTAAGCCCTCTAGTCGAGTAAGATTGAATGATCCTTGTTGAAGAATTATGTCTTGTACTTCTGCGGCAGAAGGTGCGTAATATGGAAAGTCGAAGGAGTCTATCTGTGCCTCTTCTATGTGCCCCTACACGTTGTTAGAAGTTGAATATTAAATATCTCTTGTACACAATTGGTATTTGAAAACTATCAATTGAAGAATATGCATACCTCTTGGGCCATGTCTTTGAGTGCCAATGTAATCATCTTCCACGGGACACAATTTTCATCACATGAAGGATCATCTGTTCTCCTACCAGTTAAAGTTAAGACAGCTCGCCCACCTCCAATTACTTCTTCAGAACGCGAACAAAGGAATGAAGAAAAATCATGTTTAAATTGCTCATGATAAGCTCTTGAAACAGCAAGAGACGTTGTCCTTGCTATGTATGTATTCCCCTTGTTAAGTGGTGTGCCTTCTTTACTGATTAGGCCTTTGGGAACCTGCATATATGCATGCATGGAAGTTTAAAAAAGAATTTCTCAAATTAATTAAGTTATATATATTATGACCGTTGGTATATGAACCGCCTCGGCCCCTCCCGATTAAGGTCCAACTAATCCTACGGGGGTTAGGAGGCCCAACTAACTCAAATTTCGAAGGAAAATGATGCAGCTATCACGAATTGAGCCCTTCACCTTTGCTTTAATTAGTTCCAGTACTATAGCCTTGTTCTTAGCCATTCCACCACACCCCTTATAAATGATTCAGAACTAGCAGTATACTTATAGATGTATAAGTGATCACCTGAGAGAGATAATGAAGACTATAGGAAGAGTGAATGAAGTGTATTGATTTTCTTGGAAAGAGCCTCTCATAGAAAGAACCAGGCATTGCTGTGATAAAGCAGGACCCATGATTGCTATTACCTCTGTTGAGTTCATCATAGAAAGAAGGCAATGTCTTGAAAATGGTATTGAAATCATTTCTAGGAAGATCATTTAAAACCACTTGAAGCTCTAGAGGCTGTCGATGCTGTCTATCGCAAGCCGTGGTGATAGTGTTGACAATGTGAGAAATGACTGATAGGGAGTTAGGACTCGAAGAACATCCCAAATCCGCAATCCGCAAAACCTCAGACTCTAAGAAGGCTTCGTCTCTTACCAAGTCCAATATTGTCTCTTCTAGTATAGGCTTTACCATTGTTATAACTGCTCTCTGCAATACAAAAAACATAGAATTAATAAAGAATAAACACATAAATTACCATGTGAAGATGAAGAACTCGTACATAAGAAGGATAGAGAAGAGGAGACCTGAAGTGAGGAGTTTGAAGCATAGCTTGCTTCTCCTTCACCCTCATTCATGTGAAGAACTCGACGTACTTCCATGCCTCTCTTGTTTTCTTGATTGCAAGTGGAATAATTAAGGGATCATGATTCACTTGTGTACAAGTGATAACATATATATTTTTGATACATCCTACGATGACATGAATGAGGTATCACTTGTCAAGAGATGAAAATTTAAGACGGTTGAGTTCGACTCCGTTTGAAGTGAAAAGAAAAAAAAAAATATTTTTGATACATTCAATGTATATAGATGCAATCTCATACATCGAGAATTTGACTTTGACAGGCTGGGTAGACCAACACCCTCCCCTGTATATACATACATCCATGATGCTTATTGCCTTTAGGACATTAATTTATGGAGAGGCTAAACATACCCCAATTTTTGCTAAACATATCCCATTTTTAAAAAAAATGTGAAATGATCCAACTAACATCTATATAAAAGGGCTTTTGCTTTCTCCATACGCCACTCAGCTCATCCATCCATATCCCAATCACACCACTGTCTCTTCCACTCTCAAATCGCACCTACCTTCAACCCTAATCTGACGAAATTCACACGAAACCCCATCAATTCGATATTGTGAGTGCGATTCTCTATCTCTTTTGTGTCAATTTTAGGTTTTTCTTGAGTTGTTTGGCTATTTTTGAGTCATTTGATGTTGTTGTTGTTGGATTTATGGCTTCAATTTGGGGTTTCAATCTTGTATTTTAGACAAAAAATATCTATGGAAACAAGATTATCAAGCGATTTCGAGTAAAACACAATAATATTTTTTTCTTTTTCATGTGTTTTTAGGAGTTTTGGATTTTTTTTTCATTCTCGTCATCCGTGGGTTGCAGACTCATATGGAAAATACTTCTTTAGAGGTCTCATTCGGTTCCCACCAAGACCTATAAAGAGATCTCGGTGGGTGTCAATCGAGACCCAATTGCCTTCTACCAAGATCGAGACCTCTTCAAAGGTTTCGGTGAGATTTAGATGAAGCCGACCGAAACCTCTAAAGGGCTCTCGATAAGTGGGAGTCATCTGATACCTCTTTAAAGGTCTTGGTCTGTATGGCCGAAACTCACATGTCGGGAAAAGAATGGTATGTTTGAATAATGAGGTATATTTTAAAAAAAATGAGGAACATTCAACAAGGGTATTTTGGGATTTTATAAAAAAAGTGGGGTACGTTTAGCAACTAAAATTCAAAAACTGGGGTATGGTAATGTCACGACCCAAATTTCTAATCTTGTCTTGATCCATAATCTGGACCATCGACTCATGACGTGGGACCCTCAGTGAGATACAGTTATATTTTATATTTGTTTGGCGTCTTCGTAGTGTTTTGTATGTATGTAGATTACTAAATCACTTTCTACTTGATTATAGGCGTTGAGACACTAGCGAGGACACATCTCGAAATGTGTGTGAGCATGGGACCGTGAAGAGAGTGACCGGTGAGTTAACTAAATTAATTATGTAAATTAATGTGACTAACATATATATATATATAAAAAAATTCTACAAAGGAGAGCAAATATATATTCATGTCATGAGAACCCCTCAATGTTATGGATCAAATGTTTTGTGCATATATGTCGCCTCGATATATATATATATATATATATATAGGGTTCTTCTACAATGAAGCTCAAATATATACTCATGCTATGAGAACCTTTCATAATGTGTTATGCATTAAATGTTTTGTGCATTTATGGCGCATCGATTAATGTATTGGATTATAATCCAATGGTCGTAAATAGTGTACCCATGACATGTGTATATATTTGGCTCATATGGTAGTAGTACCCATATATATATAGGGAACTTTTACAATGGAGACCAAATATATACCTATGTCATGAGAACCCCTCAAAATGTGTTGTGCATTAAATGTTTTGTGCATTTATGTCGCCTCGATTAATGTGTTAAAGTTAAATCTAATAGTTCTAAATAATGTATCCATGACATGAGTATATATTTGGCTTCCATAGTAAAAGTACACAACACACACACACACACATATATATATATATTTACATAGCGTTTTGTATTTATTTAATACAAATCAAATTAGAAGGTCAATGGTTTAAAATATAAAATTCCCTACACATAGATCTTATCTCGGGATATGCGTTACAATTAATCTAACGGAACTTTTTGTCAATTTGTGTGTTGATGAGCTGAAATTAGTGGAAGGGTGGGAGTGGATAGAAACTGGAGGTTGAAGTATCACATTACTACAATGAAACCAAGAAATTTTGGAGGTTGAAGTATCACATTCAGTTTAAATTTTATGAAAGGATAGAATCTTGAATTGATATGATCCACAACAGCCATGCCATAGTGCATATATTTCACATAAAACTGAACTCAAACTAATAGAATATATGGTACTGTTGAATGGTTCTTGTTTCAATAAACCAAAGCCTCATCTGGTAATATATACGAGGCTTTTACAGGCTAATAGCTAATTGAAGAATAATTCACTATTAAACACACAATAACAAGAAGTGGATATAAGGTTTACTTCTTAATCAAGGTGATCACAAGAAAATAAAACTTGGGCTCTTCTTTATCGTAGAGTTGCGCGACCCTCTCCTATACGCCTTTGGAATAAGGCATCCATCAGCCCTAAAGTGAGAAGAAAGGATCAGTTCTGAAATTGCTCTCACGTATTTACTTATATATCTTGCCCATTAAAGATTGTCAAAACTAGTTAGACTGGTATTTCCCGTCATGTTGGAGTATATAATCTCACATCGGATATATAATAAGAGTTGGTGTGGTATATAAGTGGTGTAGATTAGATCCTAACACAAGTCAATTGATTTTGTGCAAAGATGGGCTCCAACCCCATTTATTTATCCACATGTGCTCCATAGATTTCTATAAGTAAATTTCGTAGCCTAAGATTGAATGATCCTTGTAGAAGATTTATGTCTCGTACTTCTGCGGTAGAAGGTGCATAGTATGGAAAGTCGAAGGAGATTAATTATGCATATTGCATGTACACAATATGCTAAAGTACATTAATTGTTATTGTTGAAAACTATATCAATATTGAGGACAAGGTGGGTGTCTAGTGTCTGTGCAACTAACCCTAACACCATAACAATTTGTACAACAATAAGGATAATGTACTACCAAGTTGAAGCGACGTGGCATGCGCAGCTGGGCCCGCGAGCATGGAACTGCAGGCCACGGGGCGGCCTCGGAATTTGGGGTCGTCACATTTGGTATCGGAGGTAGCATTTGAGGAAACTTGGAAATTATAAGGAAAGAGTATAAAACTTAGACAAACAAACTTAGATGTGGAAACCTGATGATATTGCCTTAGAACCCTTGTTGGGAAGTGACGGTGAGGTGGGTAGGACTAGACATATGTATGTGTTATATTTTATTGAATACTATATATATACTAAATGCGTACATATATCGAAGCTGATTAGCAAACGCTTTTTGGTGAAGATCACCATGGGCGGTAAGTCAACTACGCTTCACGAGACAAGATAGACTAGTGATACTACTAGGAATCCCACACTTACTGTGAGCTTAAAGGACCGTGTATTAGCTCATGAGACTAAGATGGTAGAGGTACTCCGAATACTACGGGACTAGGCCAGCGTACTTACAGCCCTAGCATTGGCATCGAAAGAGCCAACAGTTTATAGTACCGACTAAGACAGGTGTTGCCTGGACGGTTACACAGACGCTTGTTCAGGCACTGGTTAAGGAGACACTTGGAGAGGGAGCTACACTAGTAGTCGTACCTTTGGAGATGCCGACGCTGACACCTACATCCCTACCTACGACTATGGAGTAACGAACTACTACTAGCACTACCATGTCTAACTATTCGTTGAAACCAGAGGCAAAGTTATTGAGGGACTTTCTCAAGTTTCAGCCAGGATATTTCCATGGAGGTGGTGACGTTGAGTCAACAGGTAGATGGCTCATTGCACACTAGCATCTACATAAGGTGATGATGACTGAGGAGAGACATCACGCACGTATTTCTGCCACTTGCTTTTAAAGTGATGCAATAGTTTGGTGGACTGCGTACCAGAATACACATTCAAACCTGACCACTTTGGAGCAGTTCAAACAGGTCTTCTACGATCAGTACATACCTATGGAGTTTCGGTTGTGACTCATAGAGGAGTTTCTGGTTTTGAGACAGGGCGATCGAATGGTAGTACTGTACATAGAGCACTATCCGTATCTACTTTAGTTTGCGACAGACTTAGCGGGGGACTGAGTGACTACAGATTTACTACTTCATCTGGGGGCTTGACGAGATCATTGCAGTGCTATCATGTCATCAGGGGCTTAGACATTGCAAGATATGTATGTGCGGGCATTGACTCACGAGACATTTTTGTTGTTGAGGGATAGTAAACGTGCTGTAGGGATATCTAAGAAAGAGAATAGACAGAGTTCTCGGCCGAATAGAAGTCCAAAGAGACAGCGGGATCAGTCCCACAGAGGTTGGAGATATGAAAGGCAGTGTAGTGACCGTAGAGATGATTGCCGAGATGGACAGTTTAGGTATGATGATAGGCAGCCAGTACACACTATGGCACCCGCACCAGCGCCACAACAGCAACAACAACAGCCTCAGCAGCGCCATCAGGATGGAGATCAGGCTGACCGCGATAGGGGTCAGAGGGACCAGGGCCGGGGCCAGGGATCCAGAGACAGACATCCTGAGAGGCATGAGACGTGACGTTGTCACATATATGGTCAAATGGGAAATTTGAGAGCAGATTACAGAGCACCACCTTCACCACGACCAGAACAGGGACTGGATAGGGAGAGAGCACATGCAATAGCACAGCCAGACGACGGAGCCACCAGGCAACTCATCGAGGGTACATTACATATTTATGGTAGACCTATGCATGCAATGTTCGATAAAGAGAGATCGAGAAATGTAGAGAGAGATCGAGAGAGAAGATCGGTGGTCGACGCCATCGAGAGAGGTCGAGAGAAAGAGAAGATCGGTCGATGCGAGAGAGAGAGAGAAGTGAGTGATTCAGTTTTTAGGGCACACGAGGGAGAGAGAACATTATAGATAACGGTGGTCGTTATCGAAAACTAAAAATAATGGCTACCATTATCTATCCTTATCATTAATGACGGTCATTACCAACCCGTCATTAATGCTCCTGTTATTAAAAAACATTGATGTTGTAGTGTTCTGTGCATTTGTGACAATGCATAGCCTAGTAATTGAGGAATTGAGATGAAGCAGAGCCCAACCAAAATGGCCACCATTTCCGTATTGGGAACCTCCAATTGCAAGAAGGATTCCTTGCACCATCGATCGAGAATTGATGTTGCCGATCAATGCTTGAGAACATCAGTCCTGAGCTGAGGTTGTCAATTCTATCCTGCAAGTTGAGCCAGGCAAGGCTATTCTTTGGTTTGCTTCTTAACTTCTTTAATTCACTTCTGAGGAGATGAAGCTTTCCCTTCAAATTATATCATGTCCTTCCTCTTTCATTGGTGTCGAACGCCAAAGCAAATCTATTATGTGAGGAAACAGTTAGTAACTGATCAGGATTATGTATAATTGATTGACTACAACTTCCTCAGTATCAGTAATTTCGCATAGGAGAATGCTTCAAGATTCTTATTTTGTAAGGAAACAGTTAGCTCTGTGGCGATGAGAACTAAGAGGAATGATTATCAAAATTGTGTAGAAAAAGATAGGTTTTAATTTCCACGAAGAATTCATTGTTGAATTAAAGAAGGAATATTTAAGAAGGCCAGTTGCAGAATTTGAGAAGCTCCTGAAGGGGTTCAAGAAATTTCTTACCTTCACCGCACCAAGATTTTTCTTCCACAATAGTTTTCGAGGTGTCTTAATTACATGGAACCTCTCTGCATAATCAACAAGCAGTTGGTCCACAACTTCTACTACGTTAAGAGCTTCATCCTACAATTTTGTTTCCAAAGTAAGTACAAAGAGGTACTTCAAAATTGACACAACCATCATAATAAGCTAAAAAGAAGGGTGAGAAAAAAAAAGAAAAAATCATATCAACTCCAATGAAAAGATCTATTGAAATCATAAAGTGGTTCTCGCTCGTGAAGTTGAAATAAAAAACCATATCAACTCCAATGAGAAGATCTAGTTACTTTTGTGGGAAATGAATTGAGAACTTGAAAATGAAAAAAGTACAAAATAAATAAATAAATGAGTTTTACAAACCATATTGGTCACCACTGTTGAAATATCCACTCTTAGTCCGAAAATAGTTTGAATTCGCCTCGAGCTAGGAGTCAACATCGCAAGGTGTATAACGTGATTGTTATAGACTTCATGCATTCTATTGTTATATACTATTAAAGCATCAATCTTTCATAATTCTAATGATTATATGATCAATGTACCATAAAAAGTATAGCATGAAGCAATCAAATGCGCAATCCAGTGGTACCTTATTCGCAGGTTTTACTTCATTAAGAAGGCCAACACCTTTGGAGACATCAACAACTGGTAAAGATCCTTTTACTTCCAGCTTTCTAGCAATAGCAGTAGGAAAATGTAACTAAATTGCAAGTGTTCCTTGAACAAGGTCATGGATTGGAAACTTTCTAGGCTATCTCAGCTAAATACCAAAATTAATGATCAGAACTTTTTAGCTATTTCTCCATCTTCTAAACATTAAAGAACACTCACAAATACCAATCATACCTTTGTGTTCATAGAGGCATTTCATCAAACACCTTCACATTACCTTGTGTCATCCGCAACCTCTCTACATCAGAAAGTATGACTTCATCTTGCAGCTGCGTAAACACATTGACGACAATAAATCTCACAAATTTTAATAACCTAATCATAAAACTTAACTTTTTAATTAGTAGTTTGCATAATTATAAAAAAAACCTCACTTGCTAATCTTTTAAGGTCGCGATATTCGATGGCAGCTTCTCGCATGGCATCTGCTTTCCTTTCTGGCCAGTTGAAATGTTTTAGAACATCTCTTTCATCAGCCTGTATAACACAAGATGGAGTATTTATATATAGTCAGCATTATAATATACACTTGGAAGTTGGAAATAAGACTTTATAGTCCTCATAGAGGATAATCAAAAAAAGAAGCCATTGCACAATGTTGGATCTCAGTTAATGAGCAGTTCTATAATATTTATGAATTTCTTAAGGAACAAAATTAATGAAAATTGTGAGCTTCATTATCAAGATTAAATAAAGACAATTATTTTCTCCGCTAAAATATTAAGAATACCGAGGAAGAGAGCTCATTATCAAGCCAGCCAACTAAGTAGAGCACATATTCTATATCTGTGAATACTGCAGCCCGAATTTTCTCAAATAGAGACCTAATCAAGTTGCCTTTAGTCTCGACATCCTTCCTTATCTGCAAAACCTCATTAATATAAGCCAAACGCATTATGTTTGAGAAAGCAAGCATATAAATAAATAAAGTTCACACACAGACACTCATAGCTAACAAATGAGATGGGCAAAGAAATAGTTTACCATATCATAGATTCTGTACTCCCAAAGAAAAAGGAAATGCATATGGATCAGAAAACCACACCATGAAAATTTTATCAAGATA
The DNA here is from genome assembly GCA_039657345.1 of Stephania japonica. Taxonomy (NCBI): domain Eukaryota; kingdom Viridiplantae; phylum Streptophyta; class Magnoliopsida; order Ranunculales; family Menispermaceae; genus Stephania; species Stephania japonica. The sequence goes on from CM077559.1 coordinate 45,749,812, forward strand.
TAGTTGACCAAAGAAACCTGAACAGAGCAACATAAGAAATAGATCAAATATAGATTGGACTTGTACTAACCAGCAACCGATTATAACAAAGTAAGCAATGGAAAAACTTGAAGAGTTGCATCAAAACCATGGAATATAGATTGTTGAATTTAAAACATCTTTTAAAACCTTATAAGCATGGGAAGGCGGTGTTCTCCCCTCTAAACCATTCTTATTTCAAAGTTCTAACACAAGGGTCATGAAACAGTAATGTGAAGGTTGATTCTATAGAAATGTTGAAATTGTCGATACAAACACATAGCAATGAATCAATTTTCAACAACAAATGAGACACATTCGCAATGCTCACCACATATTGACGGTCCCGGGTGGCGCCACAGCATGAAAAAACTCCAATTCAAGAGGCTCATAGTTAGGATTCTGATCCTCCCTTTGCTCTTCACTCTTTTGTGATACTTCAGCACCTATGGTTCCTCTTTCTTCTTCTCTCTATCAAACAATCAATCACTTGTAAAGAACGATACTTTCGAATCCCAATTCAATTCAAAACCCTAAAAACACTTGATTGAAACAAAAAACATGAAATTTATGCAACAAAGAGTACTTACTTTTGTAATTCTTCTTGTTGGACGCCATTATAGTGAATTATTAGTTTCAAATCGAGCTCTCTAAAGAACCAAAAACACGAAATCGATCCAAAACATGCCCTATCATCAAATAGTCGAGTTTGCTCGATCAACCAAGTATTTGTGAGTGTCAGATTGAGAGCAGATACGAAGAAGTTTGAGAGATCTGATTGAACACCTAGGGCTTCAAATCTTGCTCTTTCGTCTCCATTAATGGCTGCTCCTTTTCTGAAATAGAGAATGTCGAGATCGAGAGCAGAAATGAAGAAGTTCAATAGATCTGATCGAGCCTGAAAATCAGTGGCACAGTTGATTCTCAATCGATTTTGTGTGTGCTTGCATGAGAGATCGCTCTATGGTTGAAGACGACGACAAACGATTGGAAGAGAAACCCTAGTAAAACCTTTCTCGTTGTTGAACGAGCGAGAGACAGAGAATCACAACGAGTGGTGAGCGAGAGATAGAGAATCATGAATCTCATACCGATTTAGAGTTTTTTGAAAGAGCTGGAAAAGGGTTAGGGAACGAGAGAGGCGAGAGTCTGAGAAAGGTTTTTGTTTGGTTCTCGTAGGAATAAAGTAGAGAGAGAGTCGAGAGTAAAGTTTGGTTTTCTCTGTATAACACTAACATAACGGTTACTGTCATCTCTACATGTCTTTCGTGACGGTCATTCTAAACCGTCATTAATTGTTCTGTTATTAAATGTCATCAATGTTGTAGTGTAAGCAACCTCAAATATGTTGAGCAACCTTAAATATGTTGGACAACGCTCTAGATTAAGTATAACTCCTAATATTCAAAAAGGTTTAAGTCATAAAAGTAGCTTAATTTGAACTCATCCATAACCAAAAACACTCAACAAGGTTTCAGACAATTCTACATGCAACAAAATACTCTAAACATGCATGAACTCAATAATGCAACTAAATAACTATAAAAATGCATGGAATACTACAAATTACTACTAACCTAAATGATGCAATGCATAGCATGTCATAACAAGAAAATGAGGTGAAAAGAAAATAAAAACACCACCATAACTTACCATATCATGGAATACACATAAAAATAATAAAATGGTTATACCTGTCATGCGCTAATCCATTCATCCAACACTCCACTATACCTGTAAAACACCCTCAAACTTATCCTAAATGTTGTCCTCAAGGTTTAAAACAAGAATGAAGCTATCAAACTACAAAATGAAAGGAAAAATAGGTGAAAAGAACATGGAATGAAAGAGATAATGGGGAATGACGTGATAAAATGAACATGCAAAACCTAATGGACTAAAATATCTCATAAAATATAGAATATAGTAACAAAAATGCTCAACTCAGGAAGTCACGTGAATATACATACCAATACCTCCACAGACTCAAAAACTAAACCTAATAATTTAAAAGTAAGAACTTACCAAATCCCAATTAGACTAACCATATATACCAGCCATGGAGCCTCAGCAGTGATATCAGGCTCTCAACTCCTTCGGTGCTTCAACAAACGAGTATCAAACACCTGTAAATAGTCAAAACAGGATAATGGTGAGTTCACTAAACAAATATAAAAATAAGAAAACTAAAAAAAACATAAACGAAAGAAACTTGGGCTGCCTCCCAAGAGCGTTTTTGGTTAAAGTCGTTAGCTCGACTTGTCGTGATTAATCACATGATGCCCTCTCATTTCAAGATGTCGACAACGAACGACACATCTATAGCTTTGGACAATTCAGCAGGCATGCCATCCTTCAGATTTAAGAGCTCATCCGGGACTTCTAACACATATGATTTTGTCGCAACATGATCGTCTGACACAAAGGTGTCAACAGTGCAGAAAATCTGCGAACGCTCCTTTACTACCACCCTGTTTTTAAATTCAACAGGTATGCATGGGAGGGAGGGTGGTTTTACCAACACCAAAGGTTAGTTTTCCTTTCTCTCTTTTTTCGGTTCCTCCGGCCTTTCTAAAATGACTTCAATTTCTTTCTCGGCTTCATCCGCTTCATTCTATGCAATGATAATGTCCGGCTCATGTAAAAAAATTCAATTGTTTCCTCTAGTTCACTCCAATAGTCCTTAACAGGTGTATCCTCATTCACCTCAACACTCTCTAATGGAATTGCACTCATGGTCTCTGTTGATATCTTATAGAGAATTGACTTTATTTCTTCTTCAACTTCTTGATCCCTTTATTCAATCCATTGGTCTAATTCTTGCTCGGTGAAGCTCATGTCTTGCACGGTCTCCAACCGATACCTTATTATATCCCTTGAAGCCCGATTCCACATGTAACTATTTATAGCAGACTGTGGTAATGAATTACGCCAGTCATCAAAGGGACATACATTAATGCTTGAAGAAAGCCAGTCGGAGATCATATCTTTCTCAATGTCTTTAATGGTTCTCTGTTCCTATTGAGGAATCTGTGAACTTGGCCTAGACATATAGAAGTCGGGTTGTGGCGATGCATAACTAGAACCGCGATGATTTCCATACCTCGGATGGTAAGGACAAACATATGTGGGATGAGAGTATTCCCCACAAAAATCACAAACCCTGACATGTTGCATAAAAGACCGCGAGTTAGAAAATTGATGTCCATTATATGACATACCTACCCCATTCATACCATGATAGTTCGAGTCTTCGAATCGATCATAATTATGGTAGTAGGAGGCCATTGAGAAACTACCTGCAAAAGTATTAGGAACAAGGGGTTAGATACAAAAATAAATAAATAATAAATATACAACAAAAAACCAATCCCCAGAAATGGCGCCAAAAATTGACGCGGGCTGACCGCGTCAATAAAATATATAAACCTAAACCAACTATTTTGTAGATAGCGGTAAAGGGTCGATTCTACAGAGATTAGTAGTCTTTTTAAGGTAAAAAAAATACAAAAAAGGAAAGTTAGGGTTTTAGATAGAATGTATAAATATTTAGAAAATACAGAAATTAAATGAAAAGAAATCTAATAGGAGTGAAGTCTAGGTATTCAGCTTCACGGTCTTCGCAATACAACTTGGGATTGATTCCATTAATCCTTGGTTTATAAAAGATATGAGACTAATCTATGATCTTGTGAAGCTATAGACCCTGTGACGCACTCGGTTCCTCGCACTTCCTACTCTCGTCAGCCACGGTACGACCGTTTACTACTTCCCTAACCAAACACGCAACCTGATCGCTAGTGCTTCAGATTTAACGCGTTGGCCGCATTACCTCAGTCTGTGAAGGCACTACACCTAAACAACCGGATCGCTAGTGCTCCCGATTTAGCCTAGATCCCTATGGTACTTGACCGGTTGCCCAACTGTCACAAATATGAGTCTACCACGTAAGGACGGACGTTTCGACTTCAATGACAGAAGGTAATCAATCTAATATTATAAACAATACCAAAGAAAATATATCATATAAAAGAATCAATAATAATAATAATAAAGATAAATAAACCTCATAAAGGATTCCCAAGTCGTAGGCTTGACTGATCCACCTTCAACCTATAAGAGAAACTAGCTAGACATAATCAAAAACCTAATTCTAATACAAAACGGAAGTAAAACAAATGATTAATTTCAAATTGGAGTCTATTGGTATTTATAGGAATACCCCAAAGTGGGTTGAAAACCTAAAAATCCTGAAAAGAAGGTAAAATCCTAAAATTTTGAGTCTTCAAGGCGACAACGTATTGGCGGCATCTTTTTTGAGCTCTCTGGTTCACTCGTATATGAGTCATGGCGTCTTTTGCCTTGAAATGCGATTTTGGACCACTTAGAGGCCAAATCTGAAGAAGCTTTGGAGACATGAAAATGTTCAACTTGGAGTCTACATTCCAACAAAGGAAACGTCAAGTTATTTGGTTTTGAGATGTGAAAGTTATGGAATTTATGCTGAAGAGGGGTCATTAAAAAACTTGGTCAAACTTTTCCAACTGTGTGTAGCTCTTTTGAGCCACTTCAAATCCGTATCTCATAATGCTTGTGAGAGATGAAAATTTCTGTCTCGAAAACGTCTGACTCATGTAAAATCCCTGAAACACATAAAACAAGCATTTATCACTTTAAAATAAGATAAATATAGTCCATTAACTCCTAATAACCTATACTAAATGATACCTAAATAAACACTTATTTTAATTGTTTTTAATTTTTTTTATATCAAGTTGGGATCGATGTGATCTTGGAGACTGAACAACACTAGTTAATTGATACTCGAATGCATATGAGGAGGAAATGTATATTGCTTCTCTGATGGATTGATAATTTGATATAGTCCAATATTGAATAGGAAAATGATAAAATGACCCACTTTGGACGCACACTTGGGGGGCACACTTTGTCTTTTAGTTCATTTATGGTGTTTTGTTAGATGTAGGCCCACACCTTGAGAGACAAGAAATAGCCATAAATGGGCTAAAAGACAAAGTGTGCGCTCCAAGTGTGCGCTCCAAGTGTGTTAGATTATCATTTTCCTATTGAATATGTGCATGCATGGATCGGGGTAGAATCGTGTACGGTCACATGGCATTACTCAGCACTATGCCCAAAATCTTTTTTTTTTTTTGGTTTTGAAAATTAAGAGAAGTACTGTAATGACAACGGGTATGTCACACTACAAGACACATTAGCTCATAAGAGTCGTCCATGTTCATCTCGAGATGCAGGCTTACATAGATCTCAGTGCATAACATGTTGGTTGAAGCCACATGGACCGCTCTTGTGAGCCAATATATTCGTATGACGTAAGGTTGTCATTCTAGTATTTTCCATTAAATGATTGCGGACCTACATTTTATACGAGTCATTTGCTTTTTTTGTATGCATATTGAGATGTGTGTAAACTCATCTCATTAAGAAGAAATACCCTAAAATTCATTTTTTAATTTACTTTGTGATATTTGTTCTTGAACCACTGTTGATCCTCTCATCGATCAGTGGTGGTTTCAATCAAATCTCTTTTGCTCTTTGTTCATTTAATAAAAAACAAATCTAATCAAATTTATAGAGATTGACCCATCCTTGTTGCAGTGCATCTTCATTAACGGTATTGCGTAGATTTGTGCGGCACGCTGGATTGATTTATCATTAGTTTTTATTTTATAGTTAGTTTTCTTCCTTAGTTGGAAGTTTTTGATTTGCCTTTTCCTTGTTGGAAAGTTTTTATGTCTTCTTTTTGTTGAAAAGTTTTAAGTCTTCTCCTTGTTGGAAAGTTTTGTTATTTATTTTGTGGTTCTAGTACTTTTATGTATTGTCATGAGTTTCAACTTTGTAAAGAGCAGTCATTGATTGTCAAATTGTTTCAATTTCGAAAAATAAAAATAAATTAATGACAGTTTGTTAGCACAAATAAAATTAACGAATCAATATACTTAATTTTATGTCTGATCCTTCAGTGAGCCTTAATGGTTAATAAAATTTTAATTTTTCTTAAAAAAAAAAAAGAAAAAAACTGAATAACAAGTACACTAATCGAGACACGAATTTATATTCGTAGCCCAATGGACATGTGCCATGGGTCATGCATGCGACGGATTGAATCGTACCCTCTGTGGACATTGTGGTCATGATCAACTGATTGTAAAGACATGAAAGAAAGAAAAAATGACATGATGCCAAGTGGTGGGTGGGGCCGGGGGGCAACATATCTAATCTATAAATAGATGATCGTATATCCATAACGCTTATTTATTTTTTTTTTTTAGTCAAGGCCATAACGCTTAATTATATGAGTTCCATTCCCACCTCGGCCCCGCATTATCATTGCTTTGAAAAATACTAGAAAGGCAATTGGTAAGTCACAAGAACCTTCTATACGATCTCGACTCACATGTTACACATCAAAATTTGTGTGTGCCCATATTTTAAGGTGGGCATGAAAGACTCTTCTGGATCATTGTGTATTGTAGGGTGACTTCCCATTATCATTAATGTAGCACTTCTCCATTGCTTTAGGTCATTAATTTACTTTGACAATAATCATATGCTTATCGACATTTTTGTTGTGATAAATTGCTAAAAATCTGCTTAATATATAAGTGTGTGCACGTTCAATGTATCTATCAACTATATAAAAGCACGAATATGTGATTTCTAAGTAGTAAGCAAAAATACCAATTTGCCCTTTTTAATATATTATGTGTTTCTATCTTTTTTAATATATTATTTGTGTCGAGGTTTTGTAATTCGATTGATGGTTTTGTTGTACTAATCCTATCACGATTACAATTGTGTAATTAGATTCAATTATTCTTAAGGTGAGTTTTAGAATTGGCTAATATATTGCCAAATTAATTAATCAATCTGTAAGACTTTTTGTTATTATTTGTGTTGAGATTTTTTTTTTCGTCGGATTTTGTGTCAAGATTTTTTTTTTCGTCAAATTTTGTGTTGAGATTTTGTAATTCAATTGATAATTACTTAGATTCACCTATTTTTAAGGTGAGTTTTAGAATCTGCTAATATATTACCAAATTAATCAACTATTAACTTATATGTAAGACTTTTGTTGCAATCAAGAAATTAAGAAACTTTGTCAAACTTTGCCCACTGTGTGTGGAACTTTTGCCACTTCAAATCCGTATCTCATGTGCTTGTGGGAGATGAAAATGTCTATCTCGAAGTCTTCTTTTCAACAAGACCAACGACGAGTCGTTCTGACTTCGGATGTGAAAGTTATGGCTTGTGAACTGAACATTACTCAATTAAGTTCAAAACACGCCTTTTGCTCCAAAAACGCCCGACTCATATAAAATCCCTGAAACACATAAAACAAACATTTATCACTTTAAAACAAGATAAATATAGTCCATTAACTCCTAATAACCTATACTAAATCATGCCTAAATGAACACTTATCAAACACCCCCAACCTTAGACTTTGCTCGTCTCGAGCAAATGAATGAATGAAAACCTATACTCTACTCCTAAACTACAATGACTAATCCTAACAAAGCTATGTCAATCACCAAGTCAAATTTGAGTTCCTTTTTTATTTAAATCTGCCACTCAAGTAACCATCACCCAAAAGAAGTTCAGAGTCAAATAGTGTGAAAACGGAGTTCAAACATCAGTGAAAATGAACTATCAATGAAAAGCCTTCAATTACTCAAGATTTTAAAAACTAGAACCAATCTAGACAAAAGCCTTCAATTACTCAAGATTTTACACAGCCACTACATTAAAGCACACAAGTTTATAATTTCTTAAAAATAGTGCATCAACACCGAAAAATGGACTATCAACAAAAAATGCAACACACTATCCATAAATGTAGACTAAACACATCAAAGAGATACAATCAAACTTTAAAATTTGAAAATATAGAACATCGCATTGGAATAACTCAATTGATCTAGCTATAAGCACTCGGTCAAATCTTTTTATTCAAAAGAGTTTTCATGGACTTTCGCCTTTATGCGTATATACACTCTATTTTCTCCAAAAATTTTAAAAGTAGTACGATCGCTGCTTTATTTCCTATAGAAGTCGCTTTTATCACTTAGTCCCACCACAAGATTCCCTGCTCCTTTTACTATGAAATCTGTGGGACTTTCTAAAATTTTTTAGGAAACTCTTGTTGACCCTTCTCACTTTCACTATAATCAAGCAAGTTATCCAATGTCTGTTCAAGTCTAATCATTCTCAAAAAGTGGTCTAGTCATATGAATTGATGTCTCAAGTGAGCTACATTCTCGTTCTAGCACCCTAGAAATTTGATAACTTGCAAAATAGGATTGCCTGCCTCTTTGGTCTCTAGCACAATGCATAAACTTCATACTAACTCTCTAATAACCAACCTCAAATATGTTGGACAACGCTATAGATTAAGTATGACTCCTAATATTCAAAAAGGTTTAAGTCATAAAAGTAGCTTAATTTGAACTCATAAACCAAAAACACTCAACAAGGTTTCAGACAATTCTACATGAACAAAATACTCTAAACATGCATGAACTCAATAATGAAACTAAATAACTATACAAATGCATGGAATACTACAAACTATTACTAACCTAAATGATGCAATGCATTGCATGTCATAACAAGAAAATGAGGTGAAAAGAAAAGAAAAACACCACCATAACTTACCATACTCATGGAATACGCACAAAATAATAAAACGGTTATACCTATCATGCGCTAATCCATTCATCCAACACTCCACTATACTTGTAAAACACCCCCAAACTTATCCCAAACCTTGTCCTCAAGGTTTAAAACAAGAATGAAGCTATCAAACTACAAAATGAAAGGAAAAAGAGATGAAAAGAACATGAAATGAAAGAGATAATGGGGAATGACATGATAAAATGAGCATGCAAACCTAATGGACTAAAATATCTCATAAAATATAGAATATAGTGACAAAAATGCTTAACTCAGGAAGTCACGGAAATATACATACCAATACCTCCACAGACTCAAAAACTAAACCTAATAATTTAAAAACAAGAACTTACCAAATCCCAATTAGACTAACCATATATACGAGCCATGGAGCCTCAGAAGTGATATCGGGCTCTCAACTCCTCCGGTGTGTTGGACTAAGTGATTAGTCACTCTAACTCCGACCGGGATTTTGATGGAAACAAATAAGGTGAAAATATACTAATAAGTTTATCAAGTGTATTTCAGTTTCGTCAAAGGTTGCAAAACAACACAATCTCAAGCATTCAAGTATTCAAGCCATACAAGTTCAAGATTCTGCAAACATAAGGAAAAGAAGACGAAAGATCGAACCACGAATTGTAACATTGATGTAAGGTATACAAGTTCATTTACGCAAGCCTATTGCATTACTTCATGTACATCAAGCTTTTCAAATTGATTTTCAAATGTCAAATGATTACTTGAAGTTTTAACTGAAACTTAACACATGACTCGGTCTATAAGTTTAAACAATGTTAAACTATGTGTTTACGTTCATATCGTACTTTGAAAATCATTGTGGAAGTTTTCAGATAAGAAAAACTTGTTTTTGAAAGGTTTTTAAAAAGAAAACAGCATAGTTACAGAAAAGTCCCTCGCATATCATGAAATCAGGATTTTTCATTTTTTGAATTCGTAAAAATATCCGGATCACCCAAATAGGCTATATGACCCATAACAAACATGTATGACATGTTATATAAGGTTTGGTAGGGTCCTGGATGTGATAAAGGGTCATTAACTCTATTGTCAAAAATATTATTTTGAGGCCCCTGACAATTAGCGCGTTAATATTTTTATTAGCATGCTAAGTGCCAAATTAACACGCTAGATCAGAAAATTAGCGCACTAATTCCTTTCCTGACAGCTTTTTTATAAAGCTGAAAATCACACTTTAATTTAAATTTTTGATGAAATCTCAGCCCTTGTATCCCTAGAACGGTCATAAACTAAAATATAAGAATATAGAACACTCTCAAACAACTAAGCACAAATGATTTGTTTTGAGAAGAAAGAAAAACACAAGTGCTTAAAGTTTTCAAGAGGAGGAGCTTGAAGTTTTATGAAGAACACAAGGAATATTTTTGAGGTTGTTGAATCAATCTTAAAACCAGCATTCTTGAGGCCTTCTAAGGTGTACTGCAACCTCTCCAAAATTGATTTTCAAGTCATCTTCTTGGGGTAGTAAGAAAGTCCTATTTCCTAGCTTTTCTTGTGTTTAAATTATATATTTTTGTGTGCTTGACTTGGGAAATCACTTGTTGTGTTGTTGAACACATTTGTCTTGAGTTTTGCACTTAAACTTGATTTACTAAACCCTATGACTGATTTGGACAAGAGTTTGCACTTAAACTTGATTTTTATCAAATTTCTTGTTCTTTGAATTTGAAACCGGATTTGTTTTAATCGATTTGCTTGAAATGGTTTCATACTTAAGTTTTGCATAAAATCAGTGATATATTTGCATTTCTCATTTGTTTTCATACTTGCATGCATTAGAGTGGTTAAGCTCTAGGAGGCTTACTAGTATTTGAAATTGGTGCCACTTTACTTTGTAAAGTGTATTTCATTGTATTCATCAAACTTTGATTGTAAGACTTAGTGAGATCTAAGTCAAACGGGAAGACCTAGTTGAGGCTAGGCATAAACCCAAGTTGAGGCTAGGTAAGGGAAAAATCCTAGGTGAGTTTAGGTGGGAAGATCCTAGTTGCGGTTAGGTGGTTGTATAAGACCTTATTGCGATAAGACATCTTGTAAAGGACCTAGTTGAGGCTAGGCATTCACTAGGCTAGTTAACTTAGGGTGTAACACTTATTGGTAATATAAGTGGAGGTTAAAAATCCTAACCGGGGAGGTTAGGTAGTAGATGTAGATCGGTTGGATCGAACCACTATATATCGTGTGTCCCATTTCCATCTCTTCTACCCCATTCACTTGCATAGCATCCATATTTGCGTTCTGGTGAGCATATAACATCTTGATTATTGGATTATTTTTAAAAATGCGATAACTAGTCGGAAACCCAATTCACCTCTCTCTTGGGCGACCTTTATGGTGCTTTAACAAACGAGTATCGAACACCTGTAAATAGTCAAAAACAGGATAATGGTGGGTTCAATAAACAAATATAAAAATAAGAAAACTAAAAAAAAAATATAAACGAAAGAAAATTGGGATGCCTCCCAATAGCGCTTTTGGTTAAAGTCATTAGCTCGACTTGTCGTGAATAATCACGTGATGCCCTCTCATTTCGAGATGTCGACAACAAATGGTGCATCTATAGCTTTGGGCAATTCAACGGCATGCCCTCCTTCAGATTTAAGAGCTCATCCGAGACTTCGAACACATGATTCTTTCGCATCATGATCGTGTGACACAAAGGTGTCAACAGTGTAGAAAATCCGCGAACGCTCCTTTACTACCACCCCCTTTTAAAATTCAACAGGTATGCATGGGAGGGAGGGTGGTTTTACCGACACCAGAGGTTGGTCTTCCCTACTCTCATTTTGCGGTTCCTCCGGCCTTTCTAAAATGACTTCAATTTCTTTCTCGGCTTCATCCGCTTCATTCTGTGCAATGATAATGTCCGGCTCATGTAAAAAAATTCAATTGTTTCCTCTAGTTCACTCTAATAGTCCTCAACCGGTGTAACCTCATTCACCTCAACACTCTCCAATGGAATTGCACTCATGGTCTCCGTTGATATCTTCTGGAGAATTGTCTTTATTTCTTCTTCAATTCTTGATCCCTTTGTTCAATCCATTGGTCTAATTCTTACTCGGTGAGGTTCATGTCTTGCACAGTCTCCAACCAATACCTTATTATATCCCTTGAAGCCTGATTCCGCATGGAACTATTTATAGCAAGCTGTGGTAATGAATTACGCCAGTCATCAAAGGGACATACATTAGTGCTTGGAGAAAGCCAGTCGGAGATCATATCTTTCTCAATGTCTTTAATGGTTCTCTGTTCCTGTTAAGGAATCCGTGGACTTGGCCTAGACATATAAAAATCGGGTTGTGGCGATACATAGCTAGAACCGCGATGATTTCAATACCTCGGATAGTAAGGACAAACATATCTGGGATGAGAGAATTCCCCACAAAAATTACAAACCCTGTCCTGTTGCATAAAAGACTGCGAGTTAGAAAATTGATGTCCATTATATGACATACCTACCCCATTCATACCATGATAGTATGAGTCTTCTAATCGATCATAATTATGGTAGTAGGAGGCTATTGAGAAATTACCTGCAAAAGTATTAGGAACAAGGGGTTAGATACAAAAATATATAAATAATAAATATACAACAAAAAACCAAAGAAAGAAAAACAAATCCCCAGCAACGGCGCCAAAAATTGATGCGCGCTGAACGCGTCAATAAAATATATAAACCTAAACCAACTATTTTTTAGATAGCGATAAAGGGTTGATTCCACAGAGATTGGTAGTCTTTCTAAGGTCAAAAAAATACAAAAAAGGGAAATTAGGGTTTTAGATAGAATTTATAAATATTTTGAAAATACAAAAATTAAATAAAATGAAATCTAATGGGAGTGAAGTCTAGGTATTCAGCTTCACAGTTTTTGCAATACAACTTGAGATTGATTCCATTAATCCTTGGTTTATAAAAGATATGAGACTAATCTATGATCTAGTGCAGCTATAGACTCGGTGACACACTCGGTTCCTTGCACTTCCTACTTTCGGCAGCAATGGTACGACTGTTGACTACTTCCCTAACCAAACACGCAACCTGATCGCTAGTGCTTCAGATGTAACACGTTGACCGCATTACCTCGGTCTGTGAAGGCACTACACCTAAACAAACGGATCGCTAGTGCTCCCGATTTAGCTTAGATCCCTATGGTACTTGACTGGTTGGCCAACTGTCACAAATATGAGTCTACCGCGTAAGGACGGACGTATCGACTTCAATGAAATAGGGTAATCAATCTAATATTATAAACCATACCAAAGAAAATATATCATATAAAAGAATCAATAATAATAAAGATAAATAAACCTCATAAAGGATTCCCAAGTCGTAGGCTTGACAGATCCACCTTCAACCTATAAGAGAAACTAGCTAGACATAATCAAAAACCTAATTCTAATGCAAAACGGAAGTAAAACAAAGGATTAATTTCAAATTGGAGTCTATTGGTATTTATAGGAACACCCAAAAGTGGGTTGAAAACCTAAAAATCCCCAAAAGTAGGTAAAATCCTGAAATTTTGTGACTCAGCGTAAACGCTCAAATAAGGAAGAATCCTTAAGGTTTTGAAGAAAAATCGAAATTGAAATAAATTGATAATAATTGATAATAGTTGATGATGATTACATCCCTAATCATGGCTTTATATAGCCATTAGAAACTCTAATCCTTTTACGACTCAAAACGTAATCCTTCTACGATTCAAAACATGTAATCCTTTTAAGACTCTAAAAATGACTTAAATAAATCCTTCTATGACTAAAACACCTAATCCTTCTAAGACTCTAAAAACGACTTAAATAAAGTAAATTACAAAAATACCTTAACTGAACAAGAAAATAGAAAGTTCTCGATAGAGCCCTAACTTAATCGGATTCCTGGATCAAAAGTTACAGTCCCACAAAGCATCTGCAACTGCCAAGACATCATTTTGAGTCTTCAGGGAGGCAGCGTATTGGCGGCATCTTCACGGCATCTTTTTTGAGCTCTCTGGTTCACTCGTACGTGAGTCACGACTTCTTCTGGCTTGCAATGCGATTTTGGATCACATAGAGGCCGAATCTGAAGAAGCTTGTAAGAAAAGAAAATGTTCAGCTTAGAGTCTACATTCCAACAAAGGAAACGTCAAGTCATTTGGATTTGAGATGTAAAAGTTATGGCCTTTATAATGAAGAGGCATCATTAAGAAACTTGGACAAACTTTTCTAATTGTGTGTCACTCTTTTGAGCCACTTCAAATCCGTATCTCATGATGCTTGTTTGTGATGAAAATGTCCGTGTCGAAGTCTTCTTTTCAACAATACCAACGGCGAGTCATTCTGACTTCGGATGTGAAAATTATGGCTTGTGAACTAAACATCACTCAATTAAGTTCATAACACGCCTTTTGCTCCAAAAACGTCTGACTTGTGTAAAATCTTTGAAACACATAAAACAGGCATTTATCACTTTAAAATAAGATAAATATAGTTCATTAACTCCTAATAACTTATACTAAATTATGCCTAAATGAATACTTATCAATATTTTTTTTAATTTTTTTTATATCAAGTTGGGATCGATGTGATCAACACTAATTAATTGATACTCGAATGCATATGAGGAGGAAATGTATATTGCCTCTCTGATGGATTGGTAATTTGATATAGTCCAATATTGAATATGTGCATGCATGGATCGGGATAGAATCGTGATACGGTCACATTGCATTACTCAGCACTATGCCCAAAATTTTTTTTTTTTTTTTATTGGTTTTGAAAAATTAAATGAAGTACTAGAATGACAACGGATATGTCATACTACAAGATACATTAGCTCAATAAGAGTTATCCATGTGCACCATGAGATGCAGGCTTACATAGATCTCAGTATATAACATGTTAGTTGAAGCCACATGGACCGCTCTTATATTCATATGACGTAAGGTTGTCATTCTGATATTTTTCATTAAATGATTGCGGGACCTACTTTTTATACGAATCATTTGCCTTTTTTGTATTCATATTGAGATGTGCGTAAACTTATCTCATTAAGAAGAAACATATGTACGTATGAAGATGTCATGATAAGATGGATACAAAAGAGGGCGTCGGAGACCTGAAGTGAGGAGTTTGAAGCATGTATAGCTAGCATCTCCTTCTCCCCCATTCATGTGAAGAACTCGATGTACTTGCATGGCTCTCTTGTTTTCTTGTTACATGTGGAAATAACAATTAAGGGATGCAGGGCCGTCCTAAGTATTTACGGGTCCAGGGCAAAATTATAATTTGGGGCGCCTTAATTATAATAAAATACTTAATATTGATAAACAAATATGCACTTCACACACACACAAAATTACTTTAAATAAAGTAAAATTAACAATACTTCAAAAAAAAAGTGAAGTGTAACGACCACACTTACAAAATACAAAGCAAAGGACAAATCGACCAATAGTTGGTTGGCGCAACTGGAAGCGAGTTGTTGTCTCTTAACTAGTAACTCGAGTTTGAGTCCTGTAGATATAAACATTAACGCTAAGACCTCCCCCCACTTATACGGTGCGCGACTTGAGGCGAACTCGGAGTAGTCGGATAGTTCGGATCTGAGTGATTTAAATCAAGAAAAATAAGAGGATAAATCCCTAAGGGTCTGAGATGAGAAAATAACTTAAAAGAGCTAGCTTTTTTGAAGAGAAATGAATTACTCAATAGAGGACCAAACATAAATTAACAACTTACCAATTATGTGAGTCGCTCAATGATTTACTATGTGGTCATTCGAGTTGTCAAAGCCTCTTAGGTGATATGGTAAAAACATTACTTATCAAAAAGACAAGGCCTCAGAAGATCGTGGTTTGATTATCACTGAAGTTTAAAAAAAAAAAAAAAAAAAAGGTTGGTGTCCAAGTTCTAAAAGGGAACAAGAAAAGTTAGCTTCCTTTTTATAAAAATAAAAGTACACAAAAATTTTTATAAGTGGCATTACATTACATTAACAACAATAAATCTTAAAATAAAACTTATATTTGTATATATAACTAATTTTAAGAAATAAAATAAAAAGGGGCCAACAATGATAGGGCCCGGGGCAGTTGCTTCACCCACCTGTGATGAGGGCCGGCGTTGAAGAGAGGATCATAATAACGAATAAGTTGAAAGGATCCCAAACATTGGGATCAAAATAATGTATGTACCAAATGTTAAGTACTGATTCACGTACAATTACGTTGTGATGTCCTTTTTTATTATTTTTTTATCAAGTACGTTGGTATGTGATACTGAATATCAGCCACGTGACAACAGCGGATACAATTAGTTTTAGACTAACAATACTTATCTCCATACCCCATCATTTTTAATTTAGTTTTGTGATATTTGTTCTTCAACCTCAGTTGATCCTCTCATCGATCAGTGATGATTTCAATCAAATCTCTTTTGCTCTTTGTTCATTTAATAAATCTAATCAACTTTATAAAGATTGACTCATCCTTATTGCGGTGCATCTTCATCAACGGTATTGTATATATTTGTGCGGCATCCTGCATTGATTTATCTTTAGTATTTACTTTATAGTTAGTTTTCTTCTCAAGTTATAAGTTTTTGATTTGTCTTCTCTTTGTTGAGAAGATTTATTTTTCATTTTATGATTCTAGTGCTTTTGTGTATTGTCATGAGTTTCAACTTTGTGGAGAGCAGACCTTGATTATCAAATTGTTTCAATTTCAAAAAATAAAAATAAATTAATGTCAGTTTGTTAGCACAAATAAAATTAACGAATCAATATACTTAATTTTATGTCGGATCCTGTATTGAGTCATAATAATTAATAAAATTTTAATTTTTCTTAAAAAAAGAAAAAACTGAATAACAAGTACACTAATCGAGACTCGAATTTATATTCCATGGCTCATTCATGCGACGGATTGAATCGTACCCACTGTTGTCACATGGCCATATATTGAGTCGCGTTCTGTCCACAATCCTTTTCTGGATATTGTGGTCATGATCAACTGATTGTAAAGACATGCAAGAAAGAAAAAATGACATGATGCCAAGTGTTGGGTGGGGCCGGGTGGCAGCATATCTAATCTATAAATAGATGATCATATGTCCATAACGCTTAGTTTTTATTTTTTTTTAGTCAAGGCCATACCGCTTAATTATATGAGTTCCATTCCCACCTCGGCCCCCATTATCATTGCTTTGAGAAATACTAGAAAGATAATTGGTAAGTCACAAGAACCCTCTATACGATCTCAACTCACATGTTATACAACAAAATTTGTGTGTGCCCATATTTTAAGGTGGGCATGAAGGACTCTTTTGGATCATTGTGTATTATAGGGTGACTTCCCATTATCATTAATGTAGCACTTCTCCATTGCTTTAGGTCATTAATTTACTTTGACAATAATCATATGCTTATCGACATTTTTGTTGTGATAAATTGCTAAAAATCTGCTTAATATATAAGTGTGTGCACGTTCAATGTATCTATCAACTATATAAAAGCACGAATATGTGATTTCTAAGTGGTAAGTAAAAATACTGATTTTCCCTTTTTAATATATTATGTGTTTCTCTCTTTTTTAATATATTATTTGTGTCGAGGTTTTGCAATTCGATTGATGGTTTTGTTGTACTAATCCTATCACGATTACAATTGTGTAATTAGATTCAATTATTTTTAAGGTGAGTTTTAGAATCGGCTAATATATTGTCAAATTAATAAATCAATTAACTTATATGTAAGACTTTTTGTTATTATTTGTGTTGAGATTTTTTTTTTTTCGTTGGATTTTGTGTCGAGATTTTTTTTTTCGTCGGATTTTGTGTTGAGATTTTGTAATTCAATTGATAATTACTTAGATTCACCTATTTTTAAGGTGAGTTTTAGAATCTGCTAATATATTACCAAATTAATCAACTATTAACTTATATGTAAGACTTTTGTTGCAATCAAGAAATTAAGAAACTTTGTCAAACTTTGTCAATTGTGTGTCGCTCTTTTGCCACTTTAAATCCGTATCTCATGTGCTTGTGGGAGATGAAAATGTCTATCTCGAAGTCTTCTTTTCAACAAGACCAACGACAAGTCGTTCTGACTTCGGATGTAAAAGTTATGGCTTGTGAACTGAACATTACTCAATTAAGTTCAAAACACGCCTTTTGCTCCAAAAACGTCTGACTCATAAAATCCCTGAAACATATAAAACAAACATTTATCACTTTAAAACAAGATAAATGTAACGGCCCAAATTTATAATTGCCGTTAATGATGACGTCATTGCAGATGTGGATGCCAGCGAAGACAACCGAGGGACCCACAACGAGGATGTAACGCACTTGAACTAGGTATACAGTCCGTTTTGTATGCTTGTTGTGGTAAATTGTGATGGAAAGGTATAAATTAGCTAATTCCATTGCAATATGTATGCTAATGTAGTTAATTGATGAGTGAGGAATGACCTCGGGGTGCGTGCGGACGCGGGACACGAGGCACGAGGTGCCGGGTAGTCGAGGGAACTAAGGTGAGCTTACCCATAAATTTTGGTAATTTATTGAATAGAGTAGATAATTATTATGGGCTAAATCAATTGGAAATTTATAAGTCATATAGTTGAGCTGAATAAAACAATAACAGTTGGATGATCCTCGAGATGCACAAGAGGGTGTTAAGTGTCAAGATAAGGTGTTTGGAGTTGGAGTGACACAGGGTGATCAGCAACCCTTGGATACTTCTCGAGATTCGTGCACACACTTGATCAAAAGCCAAGTATATATATGTTTTTGTGTTGACCGATCAAGGAGAGTGAGAGTGTGAGATTGAAGAGAGAGCTTGGAGGAAGAGAGAAATCGTTGGGGGAAAAAGATGAGAGGAAAAACAACAACAAGGTGTGAAGAAGGTGATTTGTGGCTTCCTACAACAAGAACCTAAGGTATGGACACATTAAACTTGGATTTTTGTGGAATTTTTGGTGTGGGTTGGAGCTTGTGGAAATTCGAATTTGTTGGGAATGAAACACTTGGTTTTGTTGGAGTGAGTGTGTATGAAAATGGCATGAGGTGGTTGTGAGTTTTGAGTAAATTTGGGAGAAGTTGGAGGATTTTCCAAAATGGGTTTTGAAATGTAATTTCCATGATTTGTGGATTTTGGGGTTTGATTATGGTAATTTGTGTTTAAATGGTGTAATTAAGGCCATTAATGTTTTATGGAAACATGGAAATTGAATTTATGAGTTTGGAGTCAAAACTTGTAATTTGGAAATTTTTCGATGAGAGCGCAATTAGCGCGCTAATTGGGAAATTAGCGCGCTAATCACGCTGAGTAATGAAGATGATGAATAGTGATTGAGATAAATTAGCGCGCTAATTTATCTCATTAGCGCGCTAATTGTTCTCTGGACCCCAAAAATTGGAAAATGACAAAATGAGTCAAACCAACATTATGAACCCATTAATTGATCATTAATACTCATAAATGAATTCCAGGAGTCCCAAAATAGTAATTGGAGTCGGAGTTTAGTCGGAAATTAGACCGGAGGAAATAACGGGGATTTGGAGGTTTTGAGCCGGGGTTTGACGTGTGGAGCGAGGAGTGCGGTTTGAGGTGTGTAGTATCCCAATTGAACTTCACTTTAAGTATTTACAATTTGATTTATTTGAATTCAGTTCCGATTATTCATTATTCTATTCCATTACTGCTTACGGTGGTTGAGTTCTCTTCTGCGGTGTGTTTGTATGGTAGTGGAGTTTACTCCTACTTGGAGCCTTTATGAGATTACTCCCCACCTGGTGTTTATTCGTTACGGCCATAGAGTCCACTAAGTCATAGCACTTGTCTATGCATATACCGGTGAATAGGCTACCCGGGTATGGTAGGCTCGTGTGGGTGCGTCGTGGGTCTACGCCGGCCACCTAGAGGGTCCAGGGGACAACTTTGTTGGTGTGTTTGAGGGTTGTGCCCAAGGAGAGGCTCGAAGTATGACTTAGTCCGATTTTTACTGTGCACGTACTTTGCTTCATTACTATATTTATACATGCGATGATCCTTTCACAGTTGTCTGTATTTCTTTTGTTCCGCATGTTTATTTATGGTATTTAAATTCCAAAGACTTTTACTTCCGTAATTACTTAGTGAATTTCCTTGGGATTACTCACTCTGGACTCGTCATCTGTTTTTTTTATGATGGCTCGAGTGCAGATCCGGGTACGAGTCGAGGGAAGGGCAAGCTTGAGGACTACATTGATTGATAGCTCTAGCCCTACTCGTACGTATGTTTATATTTATTTGTTTTATCTTTGGGTTTTGGGATTATTGAGAGAGATAGGTTGTAGCTTCTTGATATTTTGTGGATCTCAAAGGACATGTATATTTGATATGGTTTCCACTTAGGCATTTTGCTAATAAAACACGAGATGAATTTACATATTGTTCATTTAAGCTTCCGCTGTTAATTTGAGGTTATATGATATTAACTGAATCAAACTTAATGATGAATTGATCGATAATGGATAAATTGGGCGTGGGACACAACTGGCGGTGACGTGGACAGTTGTGGGCCCGCGTGGCCTCCCGTGGCGGACCAATGTGGAAATTGGGGCCGCCACATTTTGGTATCAGAGCCAGGTTTAAGGAACCCAGGGAGTGAAGTGTGGGCTATGGTTACCTCTGATACCGCCACAATAGTATAAACTCAATGAATAAATCTTAGATGTGGAAACCACAAGTGAATGATTAAAGGCTTAGTTGGGAAGTGATGTGAGGTGGGTAAATTTAGGAAATTATACATATACGTATGTTTTGATTGTGTACTACATATTATACGCGTATGTACTGAGTCTGATCCATTGCACGTTGGTTGTGCAGTTTACGATGGACGGACAGACTCCTACTACTCCGCCCCACTACTCGACGCCCGAGAGGTTGGAGATACTAGTGATCGTACCACTAGTGACATGGCGATATGCGAGCTATGATACGTAGGCCGATCGAGCAAGCAGCTGATTCAAATAGAGCAAAGAGCTATTGCAAAGCTCGAATGGCCGAGGCGATGGAGTACATTCGAAGCTCGAGGACGCCGCGCGATAGCACCGACTGCGAGCGTCTTTTGCTACCACTCAGACCACATTAGCACCGGTTATTGCTACACAGGCGGCTGGATCAGAAACAGTTATAGAGAGGGTTGAGCCTGTGGTGGTACCAGCAGAGACTACGGAGGTGACACCGGCTACTACCGAGCAGCGTGTAGGAGTTTCAACTGCCAGAAGTAGGATGTCTGAGGCAGCAAAGATGGTGAAAGATTTTATGAGATTTAATCCTACGTACTTCACGGGAGTCAGTGATCCTGAGGTTGCCGGCCGGTGGTTGATGACACATCGACGGCTACACCAGCTATTAGAGGTACCCGAGGCGGACCAGGCGCGTATCTCGGGGTATTGTTTGAGAGGTCAGGCAGCGGTATGGTGGACTACTTACACCGACATACATTCTACACCGTCGACGTGGGCGAGTTTCGACGAGCTTATTTCTCGATGAGTACATTCCCACCGAGGTGCGATTCGACGAGGAGCGCTTCTTGGGACTACGACGAGGTAACATGTCCGTGTCACGCGACATGGATCGATTCGAGATATCTCATGATGTATGCCATGGATGTGGCTAACACGGAGAGGTTACAGATCTATTACTTCATCGAGGCCTAGATGAGAGGATTGGTGGTGTGATAGTTGCGACCGGTGCGGAGACGCTACGAGTGTTTTTGACGAGCATTGGCTCGCGAGACGTATTTACGACACCGGTGAGAGCTTGGAGACGGGTCGGACGAGTTCTCGGTCGATCGAGACCGAAGAGACCGAGAGAGATCGATCGACGAGACATGATTATCGGGTCGACGAGATAGACGTTCGAGCATCGAGAGAGGAGATGAAAGCGAGATAGTGTACGTTCTTCGCACCCGCACCATTTGAGAAGCCACGACGGCGTGTGCGAGATGGAGGAGGTCGTGGTAGAGGACGAGAGAGGTCGAGGTCGTGACGGGGCTCGGTACATATAGTATCACGATCGGATTGGCGGGATACACGACGATGTTACGATGTCATCGGGTCGGACATATACGAGTAATTGTCCGATGTCGCTTCATCATCACGACCATGATTGAGGCAGCTAGGGAGAGAGTTCATGCTGCTGCTACCGCACCTACTGTCGTACAGCCAGATCGTGATGCGACTCGTCAGCTTGTCGAGGGTATGTTATCTATATGCGATGTTTCCATGCATGTATTATTTGATTCCGGTAGTACTTTGTCGTTTATATCGGGACGTAGGGTCGGACAGTTAGGATTACAGGTTGAGACCTTAGACCCACATCTTGTCCTCAGTACGGCTGCTGGGGATAAGATTTACCCTAACCGTATATGCCGGAATTGTGTAGTAGAGATTGAGGGACACCAGTTACCTGTCGACTTCCGTGTCCTAGAGTATTTAGAGTTTGATGCGTTATTGGGTATGGATTGGCTAGCGACCTATCACGCACACATTGATTGTTTCGGTAAGATGGTGGTATTTGATATTGAGGGCATTCCAGTATTTACTTTTGTTGGGACGGCGTCAGACTTACCGATTACCGAGAGTCGATTAGCTACGACTCGGGAGAGATGGAGGCGTTTAGGACGGTGGTTGAGCCGGACTTGAGACCGAGATTAGATTAGAGGATGTCCCAAGAGTGTGTGAGTTTCCCGAGGTGTTCCCGACGATTTGCCGGGTTTACCACCTTCTAGGGCGATTGAGTTTATGATTGAGTTGATTTCGGGGACGCAGCGATATATACGACCGGCGTATCTGGATGTCAAGATCGGAGCAGGGAGAGTTGAGGTCCCAATTAGAGGAGTTATTGCGAAGGGTTTTATTCATCCCGGTATGTCTCCTTGGGCGCGCCCGATCCTTTTGTTAAGAAAAAGGATGGTTCTTTGAGGATGTGTGTAGATTATAGGAAGTTGAATCGGGTGACGATTCGAAATCGTTATCCACTTCCTAGGATTGATGATCTATTCGATCGGTTAGCGTGTGCTAAGTTTTTCTCGAAGATTGATTTACGATCCGGATACCATCGATTGAGGATTCGGGAGAGTGATATCGAGAAGACGGCGTTTAGCACGCGCTATGGATTGTTTGAGTTCACAACATGCCATTCGGGGTGACTAATGCGCCTATTGTCTTTATGGATTTGATGCACCGAGTATTGCGACCATTTTTGGATCGTTATGTGATTGTGTTTATTGATGATATCTTGATATATAGTAAGACTCGTGTGGAGCACGAGAGACACCTCGAGATGTGTTGATGACGTTGAAGGAGCACCGATCGTATGCTAAGTTCAAAGAAGTGTGCTTTTTGGTGAGTGAGGTGAAGTTTCTTGGACATGTCATCGGTGGTCAAGGAATATCTCGTTGATGGAGACAAGGTTCGAGCGATAATTGATTGGAGGACACCGGAGACGATTACGAGACATTCGTAGTTTCTTGGGGCTTGCGGGCTATTACAGCGGTTTGTGCAGGATTTTCGTTGATAGCAGGCGCTTGATGACGAGGTTGACCAAGAAGAATGTTAAGTTTGAATGGTCTAAAGACTGCGAGGTAGCGTTTTTAGAGTTGAAGAGGAAGTTGACTTCGGCGCCAGTGTTGGCTCTACCTGAGACAGGGAAAGGCTTTTCGGTCTACACAGATGCTTCCGGGACTGGGTTGGGATGTGTATTGATGCAGGAAGGACACCCAGTTGCATATTTATCGAGGCGACTGAGACCTCACGAGGAGAATTATCCGGTGCATGATTTAGAACTAGCTGCAGTTGTGTTTGCGCTCAAGGCTTGGCGACATTACCTTTATGGGGAGCGATTTATGTTATATACAGATCATCAGAGTTTGAGGTATCTTTTCACTCAGAAGGATCTGAATATGCGGCAAAGACGGTGGCTTGAGTTGTTGAAAGACTACGATTTCGCTATTGAGTACCATCCTGGGAAGGCGAATGTAGTTGCTGATGCATTGAGCCGGAGTGGCGTAGAGAGTCGACTGTCTTTGCGCAGACAGATGACACATGAGTATGGATTCTTTGGAGGGCTGCGACGGTGTTGTGTCTGTCGATGTTTTTGCTTGATGTTCATATCTCATTGCCGGATGCGTGTTCTGTGGTGTCGTTAGAGAGAGGTCGAGTGGCAAAGGGTCGACGGACATTTTGCTCGCTTCACTGTCTGGCTCGGGATCCGGGTTGCACGATTGGTCTAGTGGTTCGGACCGGTGCTTGAGACACGGGGTAGGTTGTGGATACCTGAGGTGCAGGAACTACGCGATAGCATTCTTGAGGATGCACACCGTTCGCGGTATACAGTTCATCCTGGCAGGACTAAAATGTATCATGACTTGCGACGTTTGTTTTGGTGGCCTGGGATGAAGGCCGATGTGGGTGCATATGTGAGAGCTTGTCATGTTTGTCGGCGAGTTAAGGCGAGCACGGAGACCACTTTGGATTGTTACAGACCACTACCCATTCCGGTGGAAATGGGAGCATGTTACGATGGACTTTGTTAGTGGATTGCCACAATCTGCGAGACGTCATGATCTTGTGTGGGTTGTGATTGATAGATTGACGAAGTCTGCGCACACTTCATCCCTATATCGATGAAGTACTCGTTTGCTCGATTGAGTATCATTTTTGAGCGAGAGATTGTAAGGCTACATGGAGTGCCGATATCTATTGTGTCCGACGAGATCCCAGGTTGACCTCGAAGTTATGGGAGAGCATGCAGAGCGAGCTTTGGGACGAGATCGCAGCTCAAGATTCGGTGCGGCTTATCATCCTCGACAGACGGTCGGTCGAGAGAGATTAATACAGATATTGGAGGACATGCTCGAGAGCATGCATTTTGCGGTTTGGAGGTGCTTGGGAAGAGTATTTGCCGTTGTGCGAGTTCGCGTACAACAACAACTATCAGCGTAGTATTGGTATGCCACCATTTGAGGCTTTGTATGGAAGACCTTGCGAGATCACCACTTGTTGGGCGGACTCAAGATGTGGCGGTGATTGGACTGAAGTTGTTGTTGACCACACCGAGAGGATTCGCGATTAGATTGAGATTGCAAGCGGCTCAAGATAGGCAAAAGAAGTATCTTGATAGGTATCTTGAGGGTTTGAGCTATGATGTGGATGATTTGGTATATTTGAAAGTTTCGCCCTGGAAAGGTCATCAGAGGTTTGGGATCAAGGGGAAACTAGCACCAAGGTACATTGGGCCTTTCAGAGTTATAGCACGTGTTGGGGCAGTGGCATATAGATTGGAGTTGCCAGCAGAGTTAGCAGGCGTTCATCCAGTGTTTCACGTGTCTATGTTGAGGTTAGCAAGGACAGACCGAGGCCGATGGTGGATATTAGACAGTTGAGGTTCGTCCCGACGCTTCTTATGAAGAGCAACCCGTGGAAATCATGGATCGGAGAATTCGAGACAACGAGGAATAGGGAGATTTTGAAAGTGTTGGTTCGATGGCGGCATCATGGAACCGAGGACTCACTGGGAGCTCGAGTCGACTATGAGACAGAGATATCCTCGCTTATTTATCGGTGAGTGTTGATTATAACTTAATTTCGGGACGAAATTTTCATTTAGTTGGGAAGAATTGTAACGGCCCAAATTTATAATTGCGTTAATGATGACGTCATTGCGAGATGTGGATGCCAAATGAAGACAATAGGGACCCACAACGAGGATGTAACGCACTTGAACTAGGTATACAAATCCGCTTTTGTATGCTTGTTGTGGTAAATTGTGATGGAAAGGTATAAATTAGCTAATTCCATTGCAATATGTATGCTAATGTAGTTAATTGATGAGTGAGGAATGACCTCGGGGTGCGTGCGGACGCGGGACACGAGGCACGAGTGCCGGTAGTCGAGGAACTAAGGTGAGCTTACCCATAAATTTTGGTAATTTATTGAATAGAGTAGATAATTATTATGGGCTAAATCAATTGGAAATTTATAAGTCATATAGTTGAGCTGAATAAAACAATAACAGTTGGATGATCCTCGAGATGCACAAGAGGGTGTTAAGTGTCAAGATAAGGTGTTTGGAGTTGGAGTGACACAGGGTGATCAGCAACCCTTGGATACTTCTCGAGATTCGTGCACACACTTGATCAAAAGCCAAGTATATATATGTTTTTGTGTTGACCGATCAAGGAGAGTGAGAGTGTGAGATTGAAGAGAGAGCTTGGAGGAAGAGAGAAATCGTTGGGGGGAAAAAGATGAGAGGAAAAACAGCCAACAAGGTGTGAAGAAGGTGATTTGTGGCTTCCTACAACAAGAACCTAAGGTATGGACACATTAAACTTGGATTTTTGTGGAATTTTTGGTGTGGGTTGGAGCTTGTGGAAATTCGAATTTGTTGGGAATGAAACACTTGGTTTTGTTGGAGTGAGTGTGTATGAAAATGGCATGAGGTGGTTGTGAGTTTTGAGTAAATTTGGGAGAAGTTGGAGGATTTTCCAAAATGGGTTTTGAAATGTAATTTCCATGATTTGTGGATTTTGGGGTTTGATTATGGTAATTTGTGTTTAAATGGTGTAATTAAGGCCATTAATGTTTTATGGAAACATGGAAATTGAATTTATGAGTTTGGAGTCAAAACTTGTAATTTGGAAATTTTCTGGACAGAGCGCAATTAGCGCGCTAATTGGGGAAATTAGCGCGCTAATCACGCTGAGTAATGAAGATGATGAATAGTGATTGAGATAAATTAGCGCGCTAATTTATCTCATTAGCGCGCTAATTGTTCTCTGGACCCCAAAAATTGGAAAATGACAAAATGAGTCAAACCAACATTATGAACCCATTAATTGATCATTAATACTCATAAATGAATTCCAGGAGTCCCAAAATAGTAATTGGAGTCGGAGTTTAGTCGGAAATTAGACCGGAGGAAATAACGGGGATTTGGAGGTTTTGAGCCGGGGTTTGACGTGTGGAGCGAGGAGTGCGGTTTGAGGTGTGTAGTATCCCAATTGAACTTCACTTTAAGTATTTACAATTTGATTTATTTGAATTCAGTTCCGATTATTCATTATTCTATTCCATTACTGCTTTACGGTGGTTGAGTTCTCTTACTGGTGTTTGTATGGTAGTGGAGTTTACTCCTACTTGGAGCCTTTATGAGATTACTCCCCACCTGGTGTTTATTCGTTACGGCCATAGAGTCCACTAAGTCATAGCACTTGTCTATGCATATACCGGTGAATAGGCTACCCGGTATGGTAGGCTCGTGTGGGTGCGTCGTGGGTCTACGTCGGCCACCTAGAGGGTCCAGGGACAACCTGGTTGGTGTGTTTGAGGGTTGTGCCCAAGGAGAGGCTCGAAGTATGACTTAGTCGATTTTTACTGTGCACGTACTTTGCTTCATTACTATATTTATACATGCGATGATCCTTTCACGGTTATCGTATTTCTTTTGTTCCGCATGTTTATTTATGGTATTTAAATTCCAGTACTTTTACTTCCGTAATTACTTAGTGAATTTCCTTGGGATTACTCACTCTGGACTCGTCATCTGTTTTTTTTATGATGGCTCGAGTGCGGATCCGGCAGTCGAGGAGGGAAGGGCAAGCTTGAGGACTACATTGATTGATAGCTCTAGCCCTACTCGTACGTATGTTTATATTTATTTGTTTTATGCTGGGTTTTGGGATTATTGAGAGAGATAGGTTGTAGCTTCTTGATATTTTGTGGATCTCAAAGGACATGTATATTTGATATGGTTTCCACTTAGGCATTTTGCTAATAAAACACGAGATGAATTTACATATTGTTCATTTAAGCTTCCGCAGTTAATTTGAGGTTATATGATATTAACTGAATCAAACTTAATGATGAATTGATCGATAATGGATAAATTGGGCGTGGGACACAACTGGCGGTGACGTGGACAGTTGTGGGCCCGCGTGGCCTCCCGTGGCGGACCAATGTGGAAATTGGGGCCGCCACAATAAATATAGTCCATTAACTCGTAATAACCTATACTAAATCATGCCTAAATGAACACTTATCAAACACCCCCAACCTTAGACTTTGCTCGTCTCGAGCAAACCTATACTCTACTCCTAAACTACAATGACTAATCCTAACAAAGCTATGTCAATCACCAAGTCAAATTTAAGTTCCTTTTTTATTTAAATCAGTCACTCAAGTAACCATCACCCAAAAGAAGTTCAGAGTCAAATAGTGTGAAAACGGAGTTCAAACATCAGTGAAAATGAACTATCAACGAAAAGCCTTCAATTACTCAGGATTTTAAAAACTAGAACCAATCTAGACAAAAGCCTTCAATTACTCAAGATTTTACACAGCCACTACATTAAAGCACACAAGTTCATAATTTCTTAAAAATAGTGCATCAACATCGAAAAATGGACTATCAACGAAAAATGCAACACACTATCCATAAATGTAGACTAAACACATCAAAGAGATACAATCAAACTTTAAAATTTGAAAATATAGAACATCGCATTGGAATAACTCAATTGATCTAGCTATAATCACTCGGTCAAATCTTTTTATTCAAAAGAGTTTTCATGGACTTTCGCCTTTATGCGTATATACACTCTATTTTCTCCAAAAATTTTAAAAGTAGTACAATCGCTGCTTTATTTCCTATAGAAGTCGCTTTTATCACTTTTTCCCACCAGAAGATTCCCTGCTCCTTTTACTATGAAATCTGTGGGACTTTCTAAAATTTTTTAGGAAACTCTTGTTGACTTTTCTCACTTTCACTATAATCAAACAAGCCATCCAATGTTTGTTCAAGTCTAATCATTCCCAAAAAGTGGTCTAGTCATATGAATTGATGTCTCAAGTGAGCTACATTCTCGTTCTAGCACCCTAGAAATTTGATAACTTGCAAAATAGGATTGCCTGCCTCTTTGGTCTCTAGCACAATGCCTAAACTTCATACTAACTCTCTAATAACCAACCTCAAATATGTTGGACAACGCTATAGATTAAGTATGACTCCTAATATTCAAAAAGGTTTAAGTCATAAAAGTAGCTTAATTTGAACTCATACATAACCAAAAACACTCAACAAGGTTTCAGACAATTCTACATGAACAAAATACTCTAAACATGCATGAACTCAATAATGCAACTAAATAACTATACAAATGCATGGAATACTACAAACTATTACTAACCTAAATGATGCAATGCATTGCATGTCATAACAAGAAAATGAGGTGAAAAGAAAAGAAAAACACCACCATAACTTACCATACTCATGGAATACGCACAAAATAATAAAACGGTTATACCTATCATGCGCTAATCCATTCATCCAACACTCCACTATACTTGTAAAACACCCCCAAACTTATCCCAAACCTTGTCCTCAAGGTTTAAAACAAGAATGAAGCTATCAAACTACAAAATGAAAGGAAAAAGAGATGAAAAGAACATGAAATGAAAGAGATAATGGGGAATGACATGATAAAATGAACATGCAAACCTAATGGACTAAAATATCTCATAAAATATAGAATATAGTGACAAAAATGCTTAACTCAGAAGTCACGGAATATACATACCAATACCTCCACGAGACTCAAAAACTAAACCTAATAATTTAAAAACAAGAACTTACCAAATCCCAATTAGACTAACCATATATACCACCATGGAGCCTCAGAAGTGATATCGGGCTCTCAACTCCTCCGGTGTGTTGGACTAAGTGATTAGTCACTCTAACTCCGACCGGGATTTTGATGGAAACAAATAAGGTGAAAATATACTAATAAGTTTATCAAGTGTATTTCAGTTTCGTCAAAGGTTGCAAAACAACACAATCTCAAGCATTCAAGTATTCAAGCCATACAAGTTCAAGATTCGGCAAACATAAGGAAAAGAAGACGAAAGATCGAACCACGAATTGTAACATTGATGTAAGGTATACAAGTTCATTTACGCAAGCCTATTGCATTACTTCATGTACATCAAGCTTTTCAAATTGATTTTCAAATGTCAAGTGATTACTTGAAATTTTAAATGAAACTTAACACATGACTCGGTCTATAAGTTTAAACAATGTAAAACTATGTGTTTATGTTCATATCGTACTTTGAAAATCATTGTGGAAGTTTTCGCAAAAGAAAAACATGTTTTTGAAAAGAAAGCGACATATTTGCAGAAAAGTCCCTCGCATGTCATGAAATTGGGATTTTTCATTTTCGGGATTCGTAAAAATATCCGGATCACCCAAATAGGCTTTATGACCCATAACAAACATGTATGACATGTTATTTAAGGTTTGGTAGGGTACCGGATGTGATAAAAGGTCATTAACTCTATGGTCAACAATATTATTTTGAGGCCCCTGACAATTAGCGCGTTAATATTTTTATTAGCATGCTAAGTGCCAAATTAGCACGCTAGGTCAGAAAATTAGCGCACTAATTCCTTTCCTGACAGCTTTTTTATAAAGCTAAAAATCACACTTTAATCTAAATTTTTGATGAAATCTCAGCCCTTGTATCCCTAGAACGGTCATAAACTAAAATATAAGAATATAGAACACTCTCAAACAACTAAGCACAAATGATTTGTTTTGAGAAGAAAGAAAAACACAAGTGCTTAAAGTTTTCAAGAGGAGGAGCTTGAAGTTTTATGAAGAACACAAGGACTATTTTTGAGGTTGTTGAATCAATCTTAAAACCAGCATTCTTGAGGCCTTCTAAGGTGTACTGCAACCTCACCAAAATTGATTTTCAAGTCATCTTCTTGGGGTAGTAAGAAAGTCCTATTTCCTAGCTTTTCTTGTGTTTAAATTATATATTTTTGTGTGCTTGACTTGGGAAATCACTTGTTGTGTTGTTGAACACATTTGTCTTGAGTTTTGCACTTAAACTTGATTTACTAAACCCTATGACTGATTTGGATAAGAGTTTGCACTTAAACTTGATTTTTATCAAATTTCTTGTTCTTTCAATTTGAAACCGGATTTGTTTTAATTGATTTGCTTGAAACGGTTTCATACTTGAGTTTTGCATAAAATCAGTGATATATTTGCATTTCTCATTTGTTTTCATACTTGCATGCATTAGAGTGGTTAGGCTCTAGGAGGCTTGCTAGTATTTGAACTTGGTGCCACTTTACTTTGTAAAGTGTATTTCATTGTATTCATCGGACTTTGATTGTAAGACTTAGTGAGATCTAAGTCAAACGGGAAGACCTAGTTGAGGCTAGGCATAAACCCAAGCTGAGGCTAGGTAAGGGGAAAATCCTAGGTGAGTCTAGGTGGGAAAATCCTAGTTGCGGCTAGGTGGTTGTATAAGACCTAATTACGATAAGACATCTTGTAAAAGACCTAGTTGAGGCTAGGCATTCACTAGGCTAGTTAGCTTAGGGTGTAACACTTATTGGTAATATAAGTGGGGGTTAAAAATCATAACCGGGGAGGTTAGGTAGTAGATGTAGATCGGTTGGATCGAACCACTATATATCGTGTGTCTCATTTCTATCTCTTCTACCCCATTCACTTGCATAACATCCATATTTGCGTTCTGGTGAGCATATAGCATCTTGATTATTGGATTATTTTTAAAAATGCGATAACTAGTCGGAAACCCAATTCACCACCCTCTTGGGCGACCTTTACGGTGCTTTAACAAACGAGTATCGAACACCTGTAAATAGTCAAAAACAGGATAATGGTGGGTTCACTAAACAAATATAAAAATAAGAAAACTAAAAAAAAACATAAACGAAAGAAACTTGGGTTGCCTCCCAATAACGTTTTTGGTTAAAGTCATTAGCTCGACTTGTCGTGAATAATCACGTGATGCCCTCTCATTTCGAGATGTCGACAACGAATGGTGCATCTATAGCTTTGGGCAATTCAACGGCATGCCCTCCTTCAGATTTAAGAGCTCATATGAGAGTTCTAACACATGATTCTTTCGCATTATGATCGTGTGACACAAAGGTGTCAACAGTGTAGAAAATCTGCACGCTCCTTTACTACCACCCCTTTTTAAATTCAACAGGTATGCATAGTAGGGGGGTGGTTTTACCAACACCAGAGGTTGGTCTTCCTTACTCTCTTTTTGCGGTACCTCCGTCCTTTCTAAAATGACTTCAATTTCTTTCTCGGCTTCATCCGCTTCATTCTGTGCAATGATAATATCCGGCTCATGTAAAAAAATTCAATTGTTTCCTCTAGTTCACTCTAATAGTCCTCAAACGGTGTAACCTCATTCACCTCAACACTCTCCAATGGAATTGCACTCATGGTCTCTGTTGATATCTTCAGGAGAATTGACTTTATTTCTTCTTCAACTTCTTGATCCCTTTGTTCAATCCATTGATCTAATTCTTGCTCGATGAGGTTCATGTCTTGCACAGTCTCCAACCAATACCTTATTATATCCCTTAAAGCCTGATTCCGCATGAACCTATTTATAGCAAGTTGTGGTAATGAATTACGCCAGTCATCAAAGGGACATAAATTAGTGCTTGGATAAAGCCAGTCGGAGATCATATCTTTCTCAATTTCTTTAATGGTTCTCTGTTCCTGTTAAGGAATCCGTGGACTTGGCCTAGACATATAAAAGTCGGGTTGTGGCGATACATAGCTAGAACCGTGATGATTTCAATACCTCGGATGGTAAGGACAAACATATGTGGGATGAGAGTATTCCTCACAAAAATCACAAACCCTGTCCTGTTGCATAAAAGACTGCGAGTTAGAAAATTGATGTCCATTATATGACATACCTACCCCATTCATACCATGATAGTATGAGTCTTCGAGTCGATCATAATTATGGTAGTAGGAGGCCATTGAGAAATTACCTGCAAAAGTATTAGGAACAAGGGGTTAGATACAAGAACATATAAATAATAAATATACAACAAAAAACCAAAGAAAGAAAAACCAATCCCCAGCAACGGCCCCAAAAATTGATGCGCGCTGAACGCGTCAATAAAATATATAAACCTAAACCAACTATTTTTTAGATAGCGATAAAGGGTTGATTCCACAGAGATTGGTGGTTTTTCTAAGGTAAAAAAAATACAAAAAAGGGAAATTAGGGTTTTAGATAGAATTTATAAATATTTTGAAAATACAAAAATTAAATAAAATGAAATCTAATGGGAGTGAAGTCTAGGTTTTCAGCTTCACTGTCTTCGCAACACAACTTGAGATTGATTCCATTAATCCTTGGTTTATAAAAGATATGAGACTAATCTATGATCTAGTGCAGCTATAGACTCGGTGACACACTCGGTTCCTCGTACTTCCTACTTTCGACAGCCATGGTACGACCGTTGACTACTTCCCTAACCAAACACGCAACCTGATCGTTAGTGCTTCAGATGTAACGCGTTGACCGCATTACCTCGGTCTGTGAATGCACTACACCTAAACAAACGGATCGCTAGTGCCCCCGATTTAGCCTAGATCCCTATGGTACTTGACTGGTTGGCCAACCGTCACAAATATGAGTCTATCGCGTAAGGACGGACGTATCAACTTCAATGACATAGGGTAATCAATCTAATATTATAAACGATACCGAAGAAAATATATCATATAAAAGAATCAATAATAATAAAGATAAATAAACCTCATAAAGGATTTTCAAGTCGTAGGCTTGGCTGATCCACCTTCAACCTATAAGAGAAACTAGCTAGACATAATCAAAAACCTAATTCTAATGCAAAACGGAAGTAAAACAAAGGATTAATTTCTATTGGTATTTATAGGAACACCCAAAAGTGGGTTGAAAACCTAAAAATCCCCAAAAGTAGGTAAAATCCTGAAATTTTGTGACTCAGCGTAAACGCTCAAACAAGGAAGAATCCTTAAGGTTTTGAAGAAAAATCGAAATTGAAATAAATTGATAATAATTGATAATAGTTGATGATGATTACATTCCTAATCATGGCTTTATATAGCTATTAGAAACTCTAGTCCTTTTACGACTCAAAATGTAATCCTTCTACGACTCAAAACATGTAATCCTTCTAAGACTCTAAAAACGACTTAAATAAATCCTTCTATGACTAAAACACCTAATCCTTCTAAGACTCTAAAAATGACTTAAATAAAGTAAATTACAAAAATACCCTAACTGAACAAGAAAATAGAAAGTTCTCGATAGAGCCCTCTTCTTCGGCTTGCAATGCGATTTTGGACCACTTAGAGGTTGAATCTGAAGAAGCTTGTAAGACATGAAAATGTTCAGCTTGGAGCCTACATTCTAACAAAGGAAACGTCAAGTCCTTTGGATTTGAGATGTAAAAGTGATGGACTTTATACTAAAGAGGGGTCATTAAGAAATGTGGTCAAACTTTTCCAACTGTGTGTCTCTCTTTTGAGCCACTTCAAATCCATATCTCACGATGCTTGTTTGTGATGAATATGTCCGTCTCGAAGTCTTCTTTTCAACAAGACCAACGGCGAGTCGTTCTGACTTCGGATGTGAAAGTTATGGCTTGTGAACTGAACATCACTCAATTAAGTTCATAACACGCTTTTTGCTCCAAAAACGTCGACTCATGTAAAATCTCTGAAACACATAAAACAAGCATTTATCACTTTAAAATAAAGATAAATATATTCCATTAACTCCTAATAACTTATATTAAATCATGCCTAAATGAACACTTATCAATATTTTTTTTAATTTTTTTTATATCAAGTTGGGTTCGATGTGATCAACACTAATTAATTGATACTCGAATGCATATGAGGAGGAAATGCATATTGCCTCTCTGATGGATTGATAATTTGATATAGTCCAATATTGAATATGTGCATGCATGGATCAGGATAGAATCGTGATACGGTCACATTGCATTACTCACCTCTATGCCCAAAATTATTTTTTTTTTTGGTTTTGAAAAATTAATAGAAGTACTAGAATGATAACGAGTATGTCATACTACAAGATACATTAGCTCATAAGAGTCGTCCATGTGCACCTCAAGATGCATACTTTACAAGATCTCAGTGCATAACATGTTAGTTGAAGCCACATGGAAGGCTCTATTGAGCCAATATATCCATGTGACGTAAGGTTGTCATTATAATATTTTCCATTAAATGATTGTGGACCTACTTTTTATACGAGTCATTTGCTTTTTTTGTATGCATATTGAGATGTGCGAAAACTTATCTCATTAAGAAGAAACATATGTACGTGTGAAGATGTCATGATAAGATGGATATAAAAGAGGGCGTCGGAGACCTGAAGTGAGGAATTTGAAGCATATATAGCTAGCATCTCCTTCTCCCCCATTCATGTGAACAACTCGATGTACTTGCATGTCTCTCTTGTTTTCTTGTTACATGTGGAAATAGCAATTAATGGATTAAGAGCAGTTCCTAAGTATTTACGGGTCCAGGGAGAAATTATAATTTGGGGCTCCTTAATTATAATTAAATACTTAATATTGATAAACAAATATGCACTTCACACACACAAAATTACTTCAAATCAAGTAAAATTAATAATACTTCAAAAAAATAGTGAAGTGTAACGACCACACTTACAAAATACAAAGCAAAGGACAAATCAACCAATAGTTGATTGGCGCAACTGGAAGCGGGTTAATGTCTCTTAACTAGTAACTCGGGTTTGAGTCCTGTAGATATAAACATTAACGCTAGGAGCTCCCTCCACTTATACGGTGCGCGACTTGGAGGGCAAACTCGGAGTAGTCGGATAGTTCGGATCCGAGTGATTTAAACTAAGAAAAATAAGAGGATAAATCCCTAAGTGTCTAAGATTGAGAAAATAACTTAAAAGAGCTAGCTTTTTTGAAGAGAAATGTATGACTCAATAGAGGACCAAACATAAATTAACAACTTACCAACTATGTGAGTCACTCAATGATTTACTATGTGGTCATTCTAGTTGTCAAAGCCTCTTATGTGATATGGTAAAAATATCACTTGTCAAAAAGACAAGGCCTTAGGAGATTGTGGTTTGATTATCACTGAAGTTAAAAAAAAAAAAAAAAAGAGGTTAGGGGTCCAAGTTCTAAAAGGGAACAAGAAAAGTTAGCTTCCTATTTATAAAAAAAAAGTACACAAAAATCTTTATAAGTGGTATTACATTACATAATCAACAATAATCTTAAAATAAAACTTTTATTTGTATATATAACTAATTTTAAGAAATAAAATAAAATGAGGCCCAACAAGGATAGTGCCCGGGGCAGTTGCTCACCCACCTGTGATGAGGGCCGGCGTTGAAGAGTGGATCATAATAATGTATATGTTGAAAGATCCCAAACATTGGGATCAAAATAATGTATGTACCAAATGTTAAGTACTGATTCACGTACAATTACGTTGTGATGTCCTTTTTTATTATTTTTTTTTATCAGCCATGTGACAACAGCGGATACAATTAGTTTTAGACTAACAATACTTATCTCCATATCCCCATCATTTTTAATTTATTTTTGTGATATTTGTTCTTAAACCTCTGTTGATCGTCTCATCGATCAGTGATGATTTCAATTAAATCTCTTTTGCTCTTTGTTTATTTAATAAATCTAATAAAATTTATAAAGATTGACTCATCCTTATTGCCGTGCATCTTCATCAACGGTATTACGTAGATTTGTGTGACATGCTGAATTGATTTATCTTTAGTTTTTACTTTATAATTAGTTTTCTTCCCAACTTGAAAGTTTTTGATTTGTCGTCTCCTTGTTGGAAAGTTTTGTTATTCGTTTTGTGGTTCTAGTACTTTTATGTATTGTCATGAGTTTCAATTTTGTAGAAAGTAGTTTTTTATTGTCAAATTGTTTCAATTTTGAAAAATAAAAATAAATTAATATCAATTTGTTAACACAAATAAAATTAGCGAATCAATATACTTGATTTTAATTTTATGTCTAATCTTGTATTGAGTCCATAATGATTAATAAAATTTTAATTTTTTTAAAAAAAAAAAAAACTGCATAACAAGTACACTAATCGAGACTCAAATTTATATTCGTTTCCAATGGACATGTGCCATGGCTAATGCATGCGACGGATTGAATCGTACCCGCTGTTGTCACATGGCCATATATTGAGTCACGCACTTCTGTCCACAATCCTTTTTTGGACAGACATGCTCATTACTTTGTGGACATTGTGGTCATGATCAACTGATTGTATAGACATGAAAGAAAGAAAAAATGACATGATGCCAAGTGTTGGTGGGGCCGGGGGGCAACATATCTAATCTATAAATAGATGATCATACATCCGTAACGCTTAATTTTTATTTTTTTTTTAGTCAAGGCCATAACGCTTAATTATATGAGTTCCATTCCCACCTCAGCCCCATTATCATTGCTTTAAGAAATACTAGAAAGACAATTGATAAGTCACAAGAATCCTCTATACAACCTCGACTTGCATGTTATGCATCGAGATTTATATGTGTCCATATTTTGAGGTGGGCTGAAGGACTCTTCTAGACCATTGTGTGTTGTAGGGTGACTTCCCATTATCATTAATGTAGCACTTCTCTATTGCTTTAGGTCATTAATTTACTTTGACAATAATCATATGCTTATCGACATTTTTTTTGTTGTGATAAATTGCTAAAAATCTGCTTAATATATAAGTGTGTGCACATTCAATGTATCTATCAACTATATAAAAGCATGAATATGTGATTTCTAAGTGGTAAGCAAAAATACCAATTTTCCTTTTTAATATATTATGTGTTTATCTCTTTTTTAATATATTATTTGTGTCGAGGTTTTGTAATTCGATTGATGGTTTTGTTGTACTAATCCTATCATGATTACAATTGTGTAATTAGATTCACTTATTTTTAAGGTGAGTTTTAGAATCGGCTAATATATTATCAAATTAATTAATCAATTAACTTATATGTAAGACTTTTTGTTATTATTTGTGTTGAGATTTTTTTTTTTGTCGGATTTTATGTGTGAGATTTTGTAATTCAATTGATAATTAATTAGATTCACCTATTTTTAAGATGAGTTTTAGAATCGGTTAATATATTATCAAATTAATCAACTATTAACTTATATATAAGACTTTTGTTGCAATCAAGAAATTAGTCATAAAAGCATTAATTGGATAAGGTAGAAGTTTGATTTGCTTTCATAAGAGACATAAAAACGTGTCTTTTTTTTTTTAGGAAAAGAAAAATTGTCATTAATTATTAAAATCTCGTGAGCGGGCTCAAAATGTGCATAGCACAATATAGTGTATATATAGGTGAAGTGAAGGTGAAGGACTACTAAATCGAGCAGCAGGTGGTGAGCTGAGTGGTGGTAGTGCTTCAGTGATGTAAGTTAATTAC
The DNA here is from genome assembly GCA_039657345.1 of Stephania japonica. NCBI lineage: Eukaryota > Viridiplantae > Streptophyta > Magnoliopsida > Ranunculales > Menispermaceae > Stephania > Stephania japonica. The sequence continues at coordinate 45,787,953 of CM077559.1, forward strand.
TTGGTTTGTTCAATCAATTATGTGGATCGATACTGAGAAAACAAGCTACACATTTATGGCTATCCTTCCTCATGTGAAATTGCTTCCCACACCTAGCTGGTTTTTCTATAGATATACTTTGTCTAAAAGTAAAGATTAGGTGAGTCAAAAAAATGGCAAGTGATGCGTGCCGAATGCATCAATAAAATATAGAGTCGTGCTAAGGGCACCTCGCAATCCTCTCACGAGCACCCCGCCATTTTTAATTAAAACTAATTTTATAACTAATTGACAAAAATGCCCTCATCCAACTCAACAATTTACATGCCCATTCAAATGCCCTCTCAGGGCGCCCCACTTTTAAAAACTCAATTTTTTTACAAAGTCAAGTCGATTTGTCGAGAGCCGGACATCGCGTTTATCAATCAAAGAGTGCGCACCAACCCTTGTTAATCGCGTTTATCGATCCGTCGCCATTCGAAGATTCAACGAGGTTTAAGTGTTTTTAGAGTCTAATGGTTGAAGAAAATGAGTGGGAGGCGGACGTCCCACACGACAAGTTAATTTTTATGTTTTTTGTGGGTTTTTTGTTTTTTTCATTTTTGAAGGTGAACCAAAGACGTGAATTTATCGATCACACATGACCGAGACATGTTGTAGTGTCTCGATACCCTACAACCGATAACTAACAAAAGGTGTCGATTATTACCAACCGAGTTTAATCCCAAAAGTAGCTTTTTATTACACTTCGGTTGGAAGCAATCGAGACATAGCTTAATTTCTCGGTAATAGGTCACCGAGACCAAAACCGGTAGTCTCGGTGATACATAGCCACGTAGTCTAAGGGTCCTTCTCACTTAGGTGTCGGTTGATATTAATCGACACTTACACAATGGCATCAGCAATGGACATCCGAGACCAAAAGACAGATCACGACCCTGTGTGATCGAACACTACGGGATTGAAGTTAAACACAATTTCCGACCATAGAATAACAAATCTACCTTAAATAAGCAATAAAGTGAGGGGGTTTGGTATATTGATGCCTTGATGTCGCGATGAAACATAGAAAAGAAGGGTTTCATTTGATTTGGTGGTGGGGTGCTCGCACTTCAAACGAAAAGGGCATTTTGGTAAAAGTATCGGGGTGCCCTGATAAATTGTTGGGGTGCCCTAATCAGTGGGGTGCCTTGAGAGGATTGCGGGGGTGCCCTTAGCGCAACTCAAAATATATTACCTAAACCAACTATTTTGTAGATAGCGGTAAATGGTCGATCCCAAAGAGATTGGTGGTCTTTCTAAAGTAAGAAAAATACAAACAAGGAAAATTGGGGTTTTAGAGAGAATGTATGAATGCTTTGAAAATAAAGAAATTAAATGAGAGGAAATCTAATGGGAGTGAATCTAGGTATTCAGCTTCACGGTTTTCGCCATACAACTTGAGAATGAATCTATTAATCATCGGTTTATAAAATTTATGAAACTAACCTACGATCTAGTGCAGCTATAGACCCCATGACGCACTCGGTTCCTCGCACTTCCTTAATCTCAACAACCAAGGTATGACCATTGACTACTTCCCTAACCAAACACGCAACCTGATTGCTAGTGCTCCAGATTTAATGTATTGGGCGCATTACCTCGATTCGTAAAGGCACTACACCTAGAATATCGGATCGCTGTGATCCCAATTTAGTCTATATCCCTAAGGTACTTGACCGATGACCAATCGTCTCTAATTTGAGTCTACCACGTAAGGACGAACGTTTCGACTTCAATGACAAAGAGTGATCAATCTAATATGCATGCACATGTCTTTACACACAATTAAATCTAACCTTAATATTATAAACGTAACCAAAGGAAATAGAACATATAAAAGAATAAATAATAATAAAGATAAATAAACCTCATAAAGGATTCTCAAGTCGTGGGCTTGATCAATCCACCTTCAACCTAGAAGAGAAACTAGCTAGACATAATAAAAATAAACCTTAGTTCTAATGCAAAATGGAAGTAAAACAAAGGACTATTTCATTTAAGTGTCTCCTGGTATTTATAGTAACAATTCCAAGTCGATTAGGACTCTAAAAATCTTGAAATCTCGAGTTCCTGGTCGCGGCGCTGCGGAGACGTCGTAAGAATTCGTTGAGTGCGGTGTATACACGGTGGAATTCCGTAATGTGTATTCTGTTGGTGTGAGAGAGTCGACACGTGTCAGCATGAGATTGATGAGAATTGTTATTGTGACCTGGTCTGGACGAACGGGAGGAGGACACGTGTCATCCTGGCAAAACATATTGGCTCCTAATGAGAATTGGCGAATTTCTGGGAGTTGGTGTTAGTACGCATCTCGAAGAAGATCAACACACTTGAGAGAGAAACAGCTATGCTGGAGACGTGGCACTCTGTGAGTGGCGAGGCGTTGTACATTTAACATATGTGTCATGAGGTCTAGCCAATGGATGGATGCCACATGGAGGCTCTGACGCGCTGGACCAATAGAACTTGACATGTGGCATTGCTGGAATCCACTTACTCAACAGTGTAATGTAAGTTTCGAGACAGATCCTCCGGTATCTAATCACTACAAGTAAATACTCTATTCTAAGTATTTTCCGCCTCGGATTCAACCATGCACTCCATTTCACCTAAAAATGAAAACTAAATATAATTAGACGTATATTTTTAAATCATTCCATATTAAACTATATAATAAATAAACCACTAAATCCCTAAAATAAACACTTATCACCACAAAACAAGATAAATATAGTCTAATTACACATAAAAAATATATTAACTAATACCTAAATGAACGCTTATCGCAGCTCGACTAACACAATGGACTATTGGGTGGAAATTGTGGACAAAAGAAGAAGGGCAACGGTCGTAAAAACAGAAAAGGATCAACATGAGGAGTTTTAGGAGAGGGTAACCGATACTTTTCTCGCCAAGAGGAAGAACATTGTAGTGGAGCGTGCATAGGGACAAGGCTTGAACATTATGGAGTACACTCAACGAGTGCTTCAAATTGGAGGTGGAGGAGAGCCTTTAACTCATGGTGTTGCCGACTCCATTGAATGGTTCATGAAGTATCCAGATAAAGAGGAGCGTCGACCATGAAGGGAGAGATCTATCACATTGGTGATCCAGGTATTGACGAACGCTAGGGGAAGGGCAGTGCGGATCAACAAACTTTACTCTAGGGACTGACAATTGGTCCTTATTGTAACAACCCTCAAATTTAACTTGACTTGTGTTACACTTGTCAGGACCGCGACCCGACCACGCGATACTGGACACTATTTCGGACTTCGAGAGTCGACGCCGAGGTAATTTTATGATTCTTTGATGTGTGTATTAGTATTGTAGTCTAATACGGGTCTCGAGCCATTTGGACAATTTTTAGTCTGAGTGAGACTTCACCTAGGTAAACGGGGGAGTAAAACACAGTAAAAATTCAAATAAATGAATTTTCAAATAATTTAAACAATTATTTATCGAGACGTGACGAGACTACGCGTCGACGAAAGTCATTGCAGGGAAAAATGGATCGAGGAGCGTCGTTGGATCCCGAGAAGTCGGTTAACTAAATAACATTCGAACTAGGGTGTAGGAACCAATATGAGCGTGTTAAGTGACACAGCCCAAAGTGAGAGAACCATCAGATCGGCCCCGAGATGTGTGTGTGTTTTGAGATGCAAACAAGGGGTTATAAATAGGACCCCACCCACCTAACTTTACTATTCAATCACTATTCATCTCCTTCACCACCGATTCTTCTCTCCTCTCTCATCACCGCCCCTCTCCTCCTCTCTCTGTCGCCGAGTAGGTCACCGGTCCCAGGGACCCTAGTGGGTGGTCGGTCTCGCCGAAGACACCCAGGGTCGCCGGAGTGGTGAGAAATCGCTCTCTCTCTCTCTCTCCTCTATCATTCTCTCAAACCTCTCACCCTCTCTTTACTCTCCTCCTCCCCTCTCCACAGCCGATCCAAGCCAGTTTCAGGTGGTGGTCAGAGGTCTCGTAGGTCACCGGAGTCGAGGTTGTTCTCTCTCTCTCTCTCTCTCTCTTCTCTCTTTCTTCTCGGTCACGCACACTGTGTGTTGTTGTTGGTCTGTTCGTAGATGGGGGTGGCTGGCCTGACCGGAGAGGGGTCGAGACACCTCTCCAACGTCCCAACAGCCTCGGAGTCCTCCCCAAATGCGTCACTGGTGTAGATTCATTGTTGTATCAATTGTTTCATTTTCTTTTATGTTCCATTGCCTCACCGGAGTTACAGAGCTCGGCGGCGCCATCGCCACTGCTGGACCACCATGATTAGGGGTTGTTGGGGACACCGCCACACACATGCCGGTGTCTCGCAGCTCCGGAGTGGTCCATATTAGGAACAATAGTGGTGAAGTTGTGTTGTTGTCATTTTGGTTCCTCATCGGAAACCGCCATGCCTGGCGGCGCTGCTGGCCGGACCACCACATCTGGGGGACTGTCGGAGACCTCACCACACCTTGTTGGTGTCTCACAGCCTCGGAGTGATCCATACCAGTGGTGGCATTTGTTTCATGCGAGTTTTGAGTCCGAATCTTCTTGTTTGTGTGTGTTTGACCCCCGATCTGATGGTGGGTATATCAGCTTCCCATGCCGAGGTTACTCCCTTCGGACGTCGGACATCATCAACAATGTCACCATGATAGTCTTGGGCTCACTTGGTGATCGGTTATGGCGATTGGTCCTTGTCATGGCCGATTTACTAAGTGTTGTTTTGGTTTAGGGTTTGTTCATCTTGATTTCCTATTTTGATTATGTTGAACAATTGTTATAAGTTCATGGTGTTGGTTCGATGAATTATATGAGTTGTGGTATCGGTTTCATATATGTGTATGTTGTGTTTTTCGATTTTGACGTGATGTGTGTCGGATTGTAGGAAAACGTGTTGTTACGTTCCGGTTTGAGTTGTTGTCATGAACGTTCGTTTACATTTTTGGATGAGTTAAATGGTTATGACGTCGTGGTCACGCCGCCGGTCCTCGAGGCTATGGCGTGACCTTTTTACGACTGAGTCGAGCCTACGATTTTATGAGTAGGCTTACATGTTATGGTTTTCAAACCCGAGAGAGAGTATTCATTTTTCTATTGAATTGTCGAGTTGTTCGAGTCATTTAAAACGTTGGAAAATACTAGGGATTCAACCTAGGTTAGTTAATGACTCGACCCATTAATTAGAGTTTCCAACCTTGTCAAGTAGCAGGGAAACTCGGGGATACGCGTTAAGATTCGTGGGAGTGTTGTTATGCGGGTTGCGATAGTTCAAGTAAGTACACTTGCCCTAAAGCTTGTGTACGTTAGTAAGCTAGTTAAGAAAATACCATGTGATTCATTATCATTCTATCATGTTTGCTATGATCTACTTGTTGGGATTCCGTTCCATATTCCTTGTATGTGTGTTCTTGGCATAAGTGTGTGTCTCGAAGGTACATGCGGCTTGCACTAGAAGGGATAAAACGCGGCACTCGTGTGCACGAGTGTTTGACCACCACTAGTGATTGTGTGATACCATGTACTGGATTGTTGTGGTTATCGATGTTGCGACATCACTGTTGCGGATTTGTTGTGAATTTTTAGACCACTTAAGGCCTTTTTTGACTCGTAGAACACGCATGTTTCGATTGTTATTATTTCCAGTCTGCCTATCATGGACCTTGTTTATTTAAATTCTTGTCTTTCAATTCTTGCATGATATTTAGACTGCCTTGTTTGATAATTCATGAATTACTATTATATTATTCTTGCATTACTTTCGATTTCTCTCGCTACTCATCGTCTAGTTTGTGAAGTGGTAGTTAGAACGACGGTATAGTGCGGAGACTAGAGTGGCGGGACTTGAGGAACCCTAGAGTATGTTATATGTTTTGTTTGTATATTGCAAGGAACCTTGCCTATGAGACTTTTATGTACATGAATATTGTCACACCTAATTTCCTAATCTTGATTAACTTGCTAATCGATCACCGACTTGAGGAACCCTAGAGTAGGTTATATATATTTGTTTGTATATTGCTTTATTATATACCATGTTTTGTTGAGTCATTGAACTCGGGATTATAGTTTAGCATTTATATCATGTAATGTTTTATTTGATGGTTTTATTGTACATGAATATTTAAGGCCTACATGTAATTTGTGTCATGCGTTTATGTCACCAAGCTAGAATTTTAGTGGAAATAGGAGTGATTAATGGTCACTAGATCATCTTAGAGATGGACAAATAATCAAATGGTGGATGACCATGATAAAGGAAACTACATGCTTGACAAGTGGCATTGAGGGGAGTTTCATGCTTGACAAGTGTCATTGAGCTGAAAAAAAGTAGGTGAGTAGGAGTGTTTGATGACCCTTGATTCACATGGATATGGGGTTGTGCAACTTGATGAAAACCTAACACTATAAAAGAAACACTTGAACACTTTCCTTCTCATTTGCATGCAAATCAAGCAAGAAATTTCAGAGTTGTTAGGGGATTTTGTTTGCTGGAAATTGGGGTATAAGAGAGCCAAATTTGCATATCAAAAGAAGCTCAAGTGACAACCATCAAAGCTAAAACCTTAGGTATCATCTATATTCTTTTATGCTTCAATTGTTGTGTTCTTGGCTATGAATATTGAGACTTTTATATACAATCGATTTCAAAGATATTTTTAATGTTTTAACTCATTTTGAAATACCAAATGATTTCCCTAAGCTGTATTTCATAATTGAAAAGTTTTGCCAAAGATTGGGGTTTTTCTTGTAAAATTGAAAATTTGATTTTCTTGATACAACCTCTGTAATTTGGACTTAACTCACTCATCATAACTCCAAATTACGTGATTCTAATGCTATATCAGAGCTAACTCATAGACGAACACCTTTTGTCCTTACCATATTTTTGACATTCCAACTCTTTCTTACTCAAAAATGCTCTGCAAATAGGTGATTTAAATGTCATGACCGGATTGTTGAAGGTGAACTTTGAAAAAGTATAACTCCTCCAATTCATATCCAAATGAGATGAATTTTTATTATGTTATTCTTGGATATGTTAAGTGACTTGTGACCAAAAATCATGATTTTTGGACCTATAAATTGGGAGAAATGATTTTTATAATCTCCCTGATCAAATTTTGATTCAAATTCCAGTTGTCTTTGAAAATATTTGATATCTCCTTCATTTTATATCGAAACCTTGCACACCATACCATTCCAGAAATCTAAGACCTAGAGCTAAAACTTTCTTCTTAAGTGTCTTTGATGATTTAGAGTTTATGATGGTTTAATTAATGCTACAATGCTAAGTATCAAATTAAAGTTTTGTAAGAATTTAAGGGGCTGTTTTGGGTTATAGGTTCACAAATTTATTTGAATTGACCTAAAACCAACCTAATACTTATCTAAACACCTAGGGAAGTGTGTCGAGAGTCCGGGTGTGCGTGTCAGAAGACCGAAGTTAGCTAGGATAATTGCTTGGTGTGAGTAATCCCACATGAACTCTCTATTTCCATTTCATTTCAATTGCTCTATTGTTGGACAATCCTTATGACTGAAAATGCTATTTTGTGATCTTGATATCATGATTTATTTCTATTCTCTCATATTGAGCTTGTCATCATGATATTACCTTGTGATTAAACTTAATTACCTCTTTTCATCTCATGTCTATTTTTATTGAGAAGTTGTGGTAAAATGATAAATAGCATGCTATTAGGGGTAGATAACCTTATGAATGGACTTGTACTCTTGTTTACTTGTGCTTCGTAGCATTATATTGTTGAATTCCTTTATCGAGTCTTTTTGTTGGCTTTAAAGTAGTTTTAGAATCTAGGGTCAATTGCACAATTATAGAGTGGGCGGCTCACGGGGTCATGGGACCTCGGGGATGTCGACACTCTCTACTACACTCACGTGACTCACGGCGTAATGAACTGGGGTGTTCGGTGAGATTTATGATAGATGATATATACGCGTAGAGCACAGCTTTGCCATTTGAGGTTATTAGAAAAATGATATGATAATATGTAGAGCACAACTCCATACAAATAGTGAAAAAGGCCAAGTGATAGTTCTCACCGCCAACTGAACCTAGATAAGACTGCTTAACCTGTGTCAGTTTCATTTGATTTCTCAGTATTTATCTGGCATGTTTATTCAGAGCATTCTTTGGCTATCATTATGCTTTTAAATACCATTCATTTATTTTGGAAATGTGAGTGGATATGTCATTTGGGAATTACTGTTATACTTTTGTACTCACCGTCTTTCTTATGACGGTGGGTGCAGATCCGTCGAGCAGTAGGCCTGGCAAGGAGAATATTTGTGACTACCTCTGAGCTTGGAAAGTGTACTACTGACTGACTGTAGGTCTTATTTTTGATATTTTGTATATTTTACATACTTATGTCTTTCGTACTGTTGGGAGTATATATATTGGGTTGAGCGTTAGTTCCTCGACTTTTGACTATCACACTGTTTATATGTTTTGCCAAACAGTTCATATATATATATATTGTGATCGTTATTCCTGGTTTCCACATTTAGGTTTATCAAATTGTTTTCATCTATTTAAAAAGACTTCAGCTAAATTATAATAAGATTTCTGCTATAACTGTAAAGACTTCCACTAACTAATTTAACTGTTAAATATTTTAAACAACTTTAAGTTATTAAAATTTGTAGGGCTAGTGTATTATTTATCCTGAACACGATCAAATTGGCAAATAGGTTAAAAGGCTGACTAATACGTATTTGGGTCCTATGTGTCGTGATTAGGGCTTAATTACTGGATTAGACCGGGCGGTGCCCTAGATTAGGAAAGGGGCCGTCACAAATATTCCCGTTTACGGGGTTTTCCACATTTATATAGATTCTTGATATCCGTTTGATTGAGTTGTTTCCCAATAATTGTTTAGCATTAAGTTTTCTTTCGCTGTGTTATACTTGCAATAACTCTTTCATAAAACTTGTAATTTGATAATTGGAGGCTGACTAGGCTCGCTAGACCGCCGAGTATTGACTCGGGGATCTGTACCAGTCTAGGCCGAACGTTCCCAAATGCATTGAAATTTGGGGCCGTCATAGTTGGTATCAGAGCGTACCAGGTTTAAATTCATAAAACACAAGCCATTAAAGCAGCGAAAGTTAGGAATGGTCGAACTTAGAAGTGGAAACCCTATGATCCTGTAGAAACTTAGCTGGGGAAGTAATGGGTTGAGTCGGATAATTTTAATACATATTATGATTGTTAAGTGTATTATTGTAGTATGCGGTAGCTATAGACTAATCTGAGAAGTTCGTTCTCTTGGTTCAGACGATGATGGCAGATCAGACCGGTCCGAGCGACGACAGCGGCACATCTGCACACGATATGCTAGTGCGGAAGATGTGCATGCCTTGACACAGAGAGTCGCGACGCAGAACCAACAGCTACAGGAGATGTTACGATTGTTGAGGATACTCGTACCAGCTACCAATACACCATCGACTCCGACTACACCATTGCCACCTACTGTTACTCGGGGAGCAGAGACCCCGATGCATCTACGGCTCTAATTTCGTTAGCGGCGATACCTGAGGGAGCTGTTGTTGCGCCAGATACGCATACCGAGGCAAAGACACCTCCGTTACAGACAAATATAGTACGACCGGTGGAGACACCAACTATTCCAGCAACTATTGCAGAGGTTACTCCGACTACGACTCCAGAGAAGAGTTCGGGAGCCACTGCTGAGGCGAAGCAGTGGAGGGAATTCAAGAGGCACGATCCATTGAGGTTCTATTGCGATACTGATGTCCAAGCAGCGGAGCTATTCCTGAAGAATCATGAAAAGATTCACACAATCATTGCAACGGAGGACCATATGCGAGCGACGATCTCTTCGTCTATGTTACAAGGGGAGGCAGATGATTGGTGGATAACTATCGTTACTACCTGAGGCATTCCGAGAGACTGGATCTACTTCAAGACCCACTTTAACCAGAAGTACTTTTCACCGACGGTAATACGGGCAAAGAGGAACAATTTTACGTCACTGAGGCAGTTTACAGGAGAGCCATTATGGACTACATGGAAAGATTCATTCAGCTATTGCCTTATATTGGTGAATCAGCTGATTTAGAGACTGATAGGATTTACTATTTCACTGAGGGTTTGCTACCTGCGATTAGAGGTTTTGTAGTCACTACGCAGCCGGAGACCTTGCAATTGCGTATGAGCGGAGTCTAGTACAGGAGGGTTACCTGCTTACTCATCCAGAGGAGGCCAGACCAGTCAGACCAGAGTCCTGATCGGTGGAGCACCATCAGGACAAGAAGAGGAAGAAGGGCAGGTGGAATTACTGAGACCGTAGGGCTCAGAGTGTAAGGTCCGTTGCACAGCAGACTACTCGTCTGCTAGTACCATGTTTTGCTAGTCATCCATCGCAACCTAGTCATCCAGGATAGCAGTCGCAGAGGCAGACTACTGAGAGTAGGGGTTCTGATCGAGGAGATAAGCAGAGGAAGATAGAGGTCTGGTGAGGCTCAGACTTAGAGTTTCGCACTGGGACGAGGCAAGAGCCAGACTCAGGGATTGTAGGATACCCGCACATATTTCAGGTGCAGAAAAGTTGGCCATATTCAGAAGGAGTGCCCTCAACCACCGAGAGCACCGCCATAGCATCGCCAGCACCAGAGGGAGCGTGTTCAGGCAGCCGTTGAGCTAGACCAGGGGGCGTCCCGAAACCTTGTTGAGGGTATGGTTTCTATTTGCGGTACTTTCATGCATACCATGTTCGATTCCGGTTCCACTGTTTCGTTTATTGTTGGTCGCATGGTAGATGAGCTAGGTTTGAAACCTGTTAGACTTAGTAAACCCTCATCCTTAGCACTGCTGTTGGGGATAAGATTTATCTGAATTTGTTGTGTTTTGATATTCCGGTAGAGATAGGGGGTTACGAGTTACCAGTTGATATGAGAGTACTCGAGTTCTTGAAGTTCGATGCCTTACTTGGCATGGACTGGTTAGGATCGTTTCATGCTCACATCGGTTGTTATGAGAAGAAGATCACGATTCCGTTTGTAGATAGTACAGAGATCAGCATTTGGGGCACCACATCGCTACTTCCTATTACCAGAGGCAAGGAAGCCACGAGTGGCGAGATTGAGACGATTGCGAGCGTCATTAGCATTGGGGTGAGACAAGAGATTGGTATTGTCGATGTACCAGTCGTGTGCGACTTCACAGATATGTTTCCGGAGGATTTGTCGGGATTACCACCGCCGAGGGAGATCAACTTCATTGTTGACTTAGTCCCAGGGACTAAGCCGATCTCGATACCACCATACCGTATGGCACCTCGAGAGCTTGAGGAGTTGAGGAGTAAGCTAAATGAGTTGTTAGAGCTAGGCTTCATCAGTCCGTGTATGTCGCCATAGGGAGCACCAGTGCTGTTTATGAAGAAAAAGGATGGTGGTCTGAGGCTATGTATAGATTATCGCCAGTTGAACCAAGTCACAATGAAGAACAAATACCCGTTGCCACACATTGATGATTTGTTTGATCAGTTGACAGGAGCGCAGTGGTTCTCGAAAATAGATCTAAGGCCAGGCTATCACCAGCTTAAGATCAGGGCTGAAGATCGAGAGAAGGTGATGTTCAGCAGAGATACGGTCACTTTCAGTTTACAATCATGCCATTCGGCTTGACTAATGAGCTAGCAGTGTTCATGGATCTCATGCATCGTGTGATGAGGGAGTACCTTGATCGGTTCGTGATTGTATTAATCGATGACATCCTCATCTATTCTAGGATTCGTGAAGAGCACGAGAGGCATCTACGAGTAGTGTTACAGATTCTGAACGATTACCGACTGTTCGCTAAGTTTAGCAAGTGCAAGTTTTGGTTGTCAGAGGTAAGATTTCTAGGGCATGTAGTTGGAGCTACTGGTGTTGCTGCTAATCCAGAGAAGATTAGAACCGTGATTGAGTGGCCTACTCCGACTACCGTTACGCAGATTCACAGTTTTCTGGATATTATCGCTGATTCGTGCAGGACTTCTCCAAGATAGTTGCATCAATGACGAAATTGACTCAGAAGAATGCGAAATTTGATTGGAATAAGGAGTATGAATAGACATTCAACACTTTAAAGGAGAAATTAACTACCACGCCTGTGCTAGCGTTGCCCAAAACCGAGAAAGACTTAGTCGTGTACACTGATGCGTCGAAGATTGGTTTAGGTTGTGTGCTGATGCAGGAGGGCAGAGTTATCGCTTATGCATCCCAACAGCTGAAGGTTCACGAGAGGAACTACCTGACACACGACTTAGAGTTGGCTGCGATAGTGTTTGCATTGAAGATATGGAGGCACCATTTGTATGGCGTGCGCTTTGAGTTGTTCACAGACCACAAAAGTTTGAAGTATCTATTCACTCAGAGAGAGCTGAACCTGGGACATAAACGTTGGTTGGAGTTCCCGAAGGACTATGACTTCTCGCTAGAGTATCATCCGGGAAAAGCTAATGTGGTTGCTGAGTCTTTGAGTTGCAAAGGATCTGATGCTGAGGTAGTTGTTTGTCGTATGACTCACGAGTACGCGTTACTTGAGGCGACCGAGATGAGTTCAGAGGACGTGCCGACGACTACCAGGACACAGATATGTGGTCAGATGAGGTTGCAAACCGTTTCACTACAGACTGTTATCGAGGGATAGTAGGGCGATGAGTTGTACCTGCATTTTAATGAAATGGTAGACAGTTCAGAACATCCAGATTGGAGTCAATCGACAGACTCTTGCTTGAGGTATCGTGGGCGATTATGGATTCCATTGGCAGCTGACTTACGCACCAAGATACTTTAGGAGGCTCACCGTTCTCGTTTTTCTGTGCATACATGTCGAACCAAGATTTTCGCTGATATGAGACGTCTCTTTTGGTGGCCAGGGATGAAGTCTGACGTGTCGGAGTTCATTAGAGCGTGTGAGATATGCCAGCATGTGAAGGCTGAGTATCGATGACCTGGAGGATTGCTGCAGCCCCTACCCATTCCTCGATGGAAGTGGGAGCACATTGCTATGGATTTCGTCAGTATCTTGCCTCGATCTTCTCGTGGTCACGATAGCATCTGGGTAATTATAGATAGATTGACAAAATCTGCTCATTTCATACCGGTATCCAATACACACCGAGTTGACAGACTGAGCATCCTCTACAAGCGCGAGATTGTCAGATTGCACGGAGTTCCATTATCGATTGTGTCAGATCGAGGGGCGCAATTTACTTCGTTGTTGTGGCAGAGCATGCAGGCTTAGTTCGACACCAAACTATAGTTGATTACGACGTTCCATCCGCAGATAGACGGACTGTCCGAGAGGTTGATCCAGATGTTGGAAGACATACTCAGGATGTGTGTTTTGGAGTACGACGGATCATGGGAAGAGTACCTTCATTTGTGCGAGTTTGCTTACAACAACAATTATCAGGCGAGCATCGATATGGTAGCGTTTGAGGCACTCTATGGCAGGCCTTGTAGATCACCTTCTAGTTGGGCTGAGCCAAAGGATGTTGTGACAATTGGTCCGGATATTGTTGTTGATCATACTGAGAAGGTACGATAGATTCTTCAGAGGCTTAAAGGTTCCCAAGAGCGGCAGAAGAAATACTATGATTAGTATCATGATGAGCTTTAGTACGATGTGGGAGACTATGTATACTTGAAAGTCTTACTTCTGAAGGGTCACAAACGGTTCAGAATCAAAGGGAAGCTCGCTCCTAGATTTATCGGTTCCTTCATGATTATGAAGAAGGTCAGTAAGTTCGCGTATCAATTAGAGTTACCGCTAGAGCTCGCCGGTGTTCATCCAGTATTTCACATTTCGATGCTTCGACTAGACAAGTAAAGCGAAGGGCGGCGAATGACGGTGGACTTGAGCCATGTCGAGTTGTAGGACGATGCCACTTACGAGGAGTAGCCGATCCAGATCGTTGACCGCAAGGTCAAGATGCTAAGGAACAAAGAGATTCCTTTGGTTATTGGAAATAGAAATTTCACGGAAACGAGGAGCTAATCTGGGAGTTAGAGTCCTACATGTGCGAGCATTTTCTCTACTTGTGTGATTTTGGTAAGTTTGTAGTTTTTACTTATTAGTTTAATTTCGGGGACGAAATCCTAATAAGTGGGGGAGACTGTAACAACCCTCAAATTTAACATGACTTGTGTTGCACTTGTAAGGACCGTGACTCGGCTACGCGATACTGGACACTATTTCGGACTTCGGGAGTCAAGGCCGAGGTAATTTTATGATTCTTTGATGTGTGTATTAGTATTATAGTCTAATACGGGTCTCGAGCCGTTTGGGCGATTTTTAGTCTGAGTGAGACTTCGCCTAAGTACACGGGGGAGTAAAACACAGTAAAAATACAAATAAATGAATTTTTGAATAATTTAAACAATTATTTATCGAGACGTGATGAGATTACGCGCGCGATGAGAGTCATTGTAGGGAAAAATGGACCGAGGAACGTCGTTGGATCCCGAGAAGTCGGTTAACTAAATAACATTCGGACTAGGGTGTAGGAACCAATATGGGCTTGTTAAAGTGACACAGCCCAAAGTGTGAGAACCATCATATCAGCCTCGAGATGTGTGTGTGTTTTGAGATGCAAACAAGGGGTTATAAATAGGACCCCACCTACCTAACTTTACTATTTAATCACTATTCATCTCCTTCACCACCGATTCTTCTCTCCTCTTTCACCAACGCCCCTCTCCTCCTCCTGTCTCTGTCGTCGAGCAAGTCATCGATCCCAGGGACCCTAAGGGTTGTCGGTCTTGCTGGAGACACCTAGGGCTGCAGGAGTGGTGACAAATCGCTCTCTCTCTCTCCTCTATCGTTCTCTCAAACCTCTCCCTCTCTTCACTCTCCTCCTCCCCTCTACATAGTCGATCCAAGCCAGTTTCAGGTGGTGGTCAAAGGTCTCGTAGGGTCACCAGAGTCGAGGTTGTTCTCTCTCTCTTACTCTCTCTCTCTCTTTTTTCTTTCGTTCTTCTCGGTTACGCACACTATGTGTTGTTGTCGGTCTGTTCGTAGATGGGGGTGGCTAGCCTGACCAAAGAGGGGTCGGAGACACCTCTCCAACGTCCCAACAGCCTCGGAGTCCTCCCAAAACACGTAACTGGTGCAAATTAGTTGTTGTATCAGTTGTTTAATTTTTCTTTTATGTTCCACTGCCTCACCGAAGTTACAAAGCTTGAGCGGTGCCGCTGCCGGACCACCATGATTAACGGTTGTCGGGGACACCGCCACACACATGCTGGTGTCTCGCAACTATGGAGTGGTCCATATCAGGAGTAGCAGTGGTGAAGTTGTGTTGTCATTTCGGTTCCTCATTGGAAACCGCCATGCCTTACGGCGCTGCTAACCGGACCAGTACGTCTGGGGGACTGTCGGAGACCTCGCCACACCTTGTTGGTGTCTCACAGCCCCAGAGTGATCCATACTAGTGGTGTCAGTTGTGTTTCATGAGAGTTTTGAGTCCGAATCTTCTTATTTGTGTGTGTTTGACCCCCGATCTAGTGGTGGGTATATCCGGCTTCCCCATGCCGAGGTTACTCCCTTCAGACGTCGGACATCATCAACAATGTCACCATGACAGTCTTGGGCTCACTTAGTGATCGGTTATGGCGACTGGTCCTTGTCATGGCCGATTTACTAAGTGTTGTTTTGGTTTAGGAGTTGTTCATCTTGATTTCCTATTTTGATTATGTTGAATAGTTGTTATAAGTTCATAGTGTTGGTTTGATGAATTATATGAGTTGTGGTATCGGCTTCATATATGTGTATGTTGTTTTCTGATTTTGACGTGATGTGTGTCAAATTATAGGAAAACGTGTTGTTACGTTCCAGTGGTTTGAGTTGTTGTCATGAACGTTCATTTACATTTTTGGATGAGTTAAATGTTTATGACGTCGTGGTCACGCCGCTGATCCTCGTGGCTATGGCGTGACCTTTTTACAACATAGATGAGCCTACGATTTTATGAGTAGGCTTACGTGCGTTATAGTTTTCAAACCCGAGAGAGAGTATTCATTTTTCTATTGAATTGTCGAGTTGTTCGAGTCATTTAAAACGTTGAGAAAATACTAGGGTTTCAACCTAGGTTAGTTAATGACTCGACCCATTAATTAGAGTTTCCAACCTTGTCAGGTAGCAGGAAACTCGGGGATATACCTTAGGATTTGCTGGAGTGTTGTTATGCGGGCTGCGATAGTTCGGGTATGTACACTTGCCCTAATGCTTATGTACGTTTGTAATCCAGTTAAGAAAATACCATGTGATTCATTATCATTCTATCATGTTTGCTATGATCTACCTGTTGGCATTCCGATCCATATTCCTTGTATGTGTGTTCTTAGCATAAGTGTGTGTCTCGAGGGTACATGTGGCCTGCACTAGAAGGGACAAAATGCGGGCACTCGTGCGCACGAGTGTTTGACCACCCCTAGTGATTGTGTGATACCATTTACTGGATTGTTGTGGATATTGTTGTGGTTATCGATGTTGCGATATTGCTGTTGTAGATTTTTAAACCACTTATGGCTTCTCTTGACTCGTAAAACACGCATGTTTTGATTATTATTATTTCCAGTCTAGCTATCATGCACGTTATTTATTTAAATTCCTGTCTTTTTATTCATGCATGATATTTAGACTGCCTTGTTTGATAATTCATGAATTACTATTATATTCTTCTGGCATTACTTTAGATTTCTCTCAATTACTTACCCACCGTCTAGTTTGCAACGGTGAGTGCAGATAGAACGGAGTGCAGTAGAGGCAAGGAACCTTGCCTATGAGACTTTTTGTGAGCGACGTGACTTGAGGAACCCTAAAGTAGGATGTATGTTTTATTTGTATATTGCTTGTTATTATATACCATGTTTAGTTGAGTTATTGAACTCGGGATTATAGTTTGGGATTTATATCATGTAATGTTTCATTTGATGGATTATTGTACATGAATATTCCTGTTTACGAGGTTTTCCACATTTATATAGATTCCTGATGTGACGGCCCCAATTTCCACATTGGTCCGCCACGGGAGGCCACGCGGGCCCACAACTGTCTACGTCACCGCCAGCTGTGTCCCACGCCCAATTATTTATTATCAATCAATTATCAATCAATTATCGGTTAACTTTGATGTTATGAATTTACTTTTATTCCTTTAATATCATTTAAGCATAAATTACGCAGCGGAAGATTTACTATCAATGTAAAGATTTAACCTGAGTTTCATGTATATTATGATCAAAATGCCTAAGTGGAAACCATATCAACTGTACATCATATACATATCATCTAAGGTCCTCAAAATATCAAAATATACAACCTATCTCTCAAGTCCCAAAACCCAACATAAAACAAGTAAATATAAACATACGTACGAGAAGGGCTAGAGCTATCAATCGATGTAGTCCTCAAGCTTGCCCTTTCCCAGGCTCAGATACTAGGATCTCGCACTCGGCCATCACAAAAAGACAGATGACGAGTCCAGAGTGAGTAAATCCCAAGGAAATTCACCAAGTAATTACGGAAGTAAAGTAATCTTGGAATTTTAAATACTATAATTTAAACATGCGGAACAAGAAATAATACGAACAAACGTAAAAGAAAGATCATCGCATGCATAAATATAGTGACGAAACAAAGTACGTGCACATAAAAATAAAACTAAATCATACTTCGGGCTTTTCCCCAGGCACGACCCATGAAAACACACTAATGGGTTGGCCCTGGACCCTCTAGGTGGTCGGCGTAGACCCACGACGCACCCACACAAGCCTACCATACCCGGGTAGCCTATTCACCGGCGTATACCTAGACAAGTGCTATGATTTAGTGGACTCTATGGCCGTAACGAATAAGCACCAGGTGGGGAGTGATCTCAACACCGTAAAGACACTGGTAGGAGTAACTCCACTACCGTAAAGTCACCAAAGTGAGAGTACTCACCACCGTAAAACAATAATGAAATGGAGTAAAGAATAAATAGAACAGAATTCAAATAAATCAAAATGTAAATACTAGAGTGAAGTTCAATTGGGATACTACACACCTCAATCCGCACTCCGCGTCCCGAAAACCAAATCCCAGCTCAGCTCCAATAACACCCGAAAATTCAAACTATCACCCGAAAAATACCTATTATCATTTATCACTAAATTAGCTTCAATTTAATATATTATGTCAATTTTTCATTTTTCGAGGCTAGAACCCCGACTATATCTCGCCAACATTTCCGAGAAAATCCCAAAATTCCTTTATTTGATAAAAATATATTTTTTCTAAAATTTTCCTATTTTATATGAATTTTTCAGATTTTTTTTCCAAACTGTTTTTTTTTAATTAATTAGGGACGATTCGTCCGAACCGGGTTCGGCTCAACTGAGCCGAACCGGCTTCGGTTGGTCGAACCGCCCCTTCTTCTTCCTTCGCCAAATAGAGCAACCGCTCTCTTTTTTTTTTTTTTTTTTTTTTTTTTTTTTTCATCAATGGAATCGAGAGGTAGAGACCACACGTCATCTCCTCCCCGGTGATTCCAATTCTCGGCCATAGCGAAGCCATGGCCGAGCTCTCCACCACCTCCACCACACAACACAACACCACAACAACAACAAACACCTCAACTCACCTTGTTCGCCTCGTCGTCCTCGATCTCCTCCACCTTCGTTCTCTGTTCCTCCTCTCGGCTCTCTCTCGCTCGGTTTCTCTCGATCTTCTTCTCTGTTTTTTTTTTCCGATTTATCGAGAGAAAGAGAGAAGACGGTGATGGTTATCAAAATTTTTGGGGTGAAATGACCCTTTTGCCCTATCCTTATCCACTATTCTTTACAAAGTTCATGCCCTTTTTGGTCATTTCACTATTATTTTCTTAATTTCTGATTTTAAATATATATTTATATATATATATTAAATTCCTTATATACATATATATATAAATATATATATATATATTCGCCTACACTTTCGCGCCTAAAATTTCGTCGTGCACGCCAACGAGCGTACTCGGGCGTGCACACTAACGTACCACCCACGCGTGTCGACCACGACCCCGCGTTTTACTAAGCGCCCACCAATTTACGTATTTTATCACATTTAATCCATTTTATGTGTAATATTTTTCTCAACGTAAAATTTCATCTTTAATCTACCCGGTACCCGCGTCGACACGCATATCGATGCGAATACTCATCACACAATCTCCCACGTCAATTTAAAATATAATTACACACATCGCGATGCCATTTAACTAATTTGGACCTATACATCGCAACTTCACCACCAGAGCACACAATACGGACTGTAAACCCTATCCAGACGTGCTTCGTCTTCACTAGGGACCCACAAACGTCTCCGCTGGCATCCACGTCTGCAATTTCATCATCAATAACGACCATTGGAAATTGGGCCGTTACACCTGATTTCCGTTTGACTGAGTTATTTCCCAATAATTGTTTAGTATTAAATTTTTTTCCGTTGTGTTATACTTGCAATATCTCTTTCATAAAATTTGTAATTTGATAATTGGAGGCTGACTAGACTCACTAGACAGATGAGTACTGACTTGGGGATCTGTACAAGTCTAGGCCGAACGTTCCCAAATACATTGAGGATTTGAGGTCGTCACACCTATCCTAGAAGGTAGAGACATGAAAGCCTTGAATTCTATAGAAAATGAGGACTCACTCGATCAGGAGACTCCCTTCACCGATACGTGATGTGATGGTTGAAAAGGGAAGTGGTGAGTGAAGTATGGGAGAACGTGCAGCCTCAGGGTGTTTGTTTACCATCACAGATTGTTCTATCTAACTCAAGGATTATCACTCTAGTTGAACAAGAACGGATCCAGATTTGTCTGAATGTGATCCCTCAAGAATGTGCATTTCATAGCCTTCTGCATTGGATTGTTAGCTCATTTTTTCATCTTTAAAATGTCCTAGCGTACCCATGGGAAGAGGTGGAAAAAGGCTCTTTCCACGGGCATGGCGGGACCAATCCAGCTGAACCTAGTGGGAATGAATAGAGCTATCTTGGTTTGTGTTTATCGGTGAAGAGAGGGACAACATTCATAAGGAAGGATACGAGATGGGAAATAACCTTATTTTTCAGACTCACCTATATGGAATCAGGACTTCCATTGGATGAAGTAGTAGTGTGGTGGTACCGATTGTTGGATAACCATTGAGGTTCTTCCTCTTAATATGTGGAATATATTTGGGTTTCAGATGATATGAGGAATGTTTGGGGGTTTGTTGGAAGTGGACACAGGGACGCTCAATCGATAGAATCTGATGAAAGCTAGACTGAAGGTCAGGGGTGATGACCATTGCGTTTTCTTGGTAGAGATAACCATACCTTGTTGGCAGAAAACGACAACTTTACAAGGGCAGGGGCATTTTGGGGAAAAAATTATTGGTTTTGGGGTGCCATCATCAATACGTGTGGTGACTACATCTATTGGTTTGCCTATATAATTTGTGGGGTGCACATAGCCGGGCTAATAAGGCTTCTAATATTGCTCAAACCCATGAACGTAAAGTGAATAGGGAATAAACCCAGCTTACGCTAGAGGTTGTATCTAACCTTTTTTCATGATAAGGCTGTGGCGGTGGAACAACAATATGCTCTTGTGTGATGACCTCAATTCCCGAGGTCGCCTCGTGACCCATGCACTCCGCTTGCAAGCCCGTAACGCCAGTCACGTCACCGGACACGTCATCACCACTGCCACATCTGCAACTCTGTGAAGTGACACTCCGTCTAACTAATCCTACTATACTGAATTGTTTATTTATCCTAAACATCTAGCAGGTTAGTTAATCATAGTGGAAGCCTTTATTGCGTAATTTATGAGACTTTATTAAACCTAGATAGTGGAAAACCTAGAAATAACACCATGTATATAACTGAGACAAAATAAACAGTAATCCATATACACGTGACAGTGTTCTAAAGTTCCCAAAATCCAGCAAAATAATATATACATACTCTGAATAAGCAAAACACGAGTTGTAAGCAGCAACAACTTCAATGATAATCGCCTAGTACCTCATTCCTCTTACTCGTATCAGGATCTGCGCTCGTCGCCGCTCAACACATACAACAACGAGCCTAGTGAGTAAATTCCCAAGAGAACTCTACACGATAGTCAAACAATGATAACCTGCGAGACATGCGAATATGACCCTAGCAACAGGAATCATATTCTCATGGCTAGCAGCAAACAACTAACACAGTAATCACATCAATCACTCATAGTGAATATAAGGCATCCAAAATATCTATTATATGCAAAACCAATAATTAAATAGGCTCGAACGTATAAATAATAAATAAGTAAATCACCACTCGATTAATTACGGCCATGAGTGGTTATGTTGTATCAGAGTTATCGTGTTGGGATACACGATGGGTGAAGAAGTGTTAGTCAATCGGGAAGATGTAACTAGGTTAGGGTTTCTTGGACACAGTTTTTGGTTGAGCGTAGGTGACGGTGATGTCAAGGAGAATTCGTGACGGTATGTTCATGTGTGACATGCACCTGTAGCTCGGTTTGAGGACACGACCCGGCCAAAGGTGCGAGAGGTATTGATTATTAACCCTATGAGTGGGTGCGACAGTGTCCATGAAGCTGCAGAAGAGTTAGTCAATAGTGGAACTGACGGGAAAATGTGTGAGGTGTTCACACGGTAAGCGGTTTGGTAAACCGGGGATGTTACTCGAAATGGTAAAATTTCGGGGACGAAGTTCTCCTAGTTGGTAAGGATTGTAATGACCCAAATTAATTTACTCAGGATTAGTGTTAATCATGGGGATTAACGGGTTAATGCGGGCGTTACGTGGACAGCTGGGTGACTCGGATGGGGGGTACCCACGTTATTTACGGTATTTGTGCATGTTGTAATGCCTACTATTGCGGTTTTAAAGTGTAGTATTTATTATATAAACATCGCAAGTGTGAACGTTGATGTTGGGCAAGGTTGCCATGGGTTACAATGATGTTGTTATATGGTCTGTGGAGCCATATGGTTGTGTGTTGTTAGGTTATATGGCAGGATTAGCCATGAGTGGTTATGTTTTATCAGAGTTATCGTGTTGGGATACACGATGGGTGAAGAAGTATCAGTCGACAGGGAAGAGGTGACTGGGTTAGGGTTTCTTGGACGCAGGTTTTGGTTTTTATTATTTTTATATGGTGGGGCCCACCTGGACCGGCCTGGCCGATCCAGTCCGGTCCGGCCCAGGGATGCACGCCATGAATTAAAGTATAACTTTCTCAAGGGATTTACGCACCTGAAATACGCACTCCAACTTCCCGAACCCGTCAATCCGACCAGCCTAGCTCCCCGATGCTCGAGCTATGGTTCCCCAGTCCTTGAAGTCTATTTATAGTGCTTTATATTATTTAAAAAACATTATGAAATTTTATGATATTATACCATAAATTCTAATTTTCAATTGTGGTAACTCTCCCGGACTATGTTAGGGTTCCAAAAATGCCTGAAAAGTCCTGAAACCACTTTCCTACATTTATCTCAATTTCTTATAATTTTTTCCAATTTTTCTGATATTTTCCAACTATTTTCCTTATTTTCCATAAAATAGTATATAATATCAACAAAAATTGTAGACATGGTCACACTAACTCCCGACTACTCGACACCCCATGCCCCGCGTCCGACACGTATCCCGAGGCAGTCCCACACTTAGTGTACTCAATTGATCAATTAGCCTAAGCTTATACTTTAATTCAATTAAATCCTTAAATTCCTCAACCATAGTCATAGTATAATTTGACCTAGTCCCATTACCCCAACGCCCATTTTGACAACTCCCCGGGTAACACTTACCCAATACCCGCGTCGACACGCACTTTGGGGCATATACCCAACTCGTAACCTTGCCCGACATCAATGTTCACACTTGCGATGTTTATAAAATAAATACTACACTTCAACACCGCAATAGTAGGCATTACAACATGCACAAATACTGTAAATAACCTGGGTACCACCATCTGAGTCACCCAGCTGTCCACGTAACACCCGCATTAACCCGTTAATCCCCGTGATTAACACTAATCCTGATTTAATTAGGCCGTTATATCTTAAGTCCAACAATAGAAGAGAAAATCAAGGCATAATAGCTAATAAACTCGGGGTTTTTCAAAAAGTAGGGTTGGTTTACTTTAAAATTCATTAAATAGGGTAAATTTCTTTAAAATTTCAAAAACAATGTATTTCTCCTTTAGTAGAGGCGTCATTGAGTCTGATGTGGCAGTGGGTGGGTGAGGTGGCAATTTCAATTGTATGAGTCATTCATACATTTCATATTTTGTATGAATGACTCATTTACAAAAGAAGTCATTCATACAATGTGACTTTGTATGAATGACTCCTTTTGTAAAAGAGTCATTCATACAATTGGAATTGTGATGTGGCGGTGGGTGTGTGAGGTGACAAATCCAATTGTATGAATGACTCCTTTTGTAAAGGAGTCATCCATATATTTCATATTTTGTATGAATGACTCTATGTAAATGAGTCATTCATACAATTGGAATTGTGATGTGGTGATGCGGCGATGTGGCGGTGGGTGGGTGAGGTGGCAATTTCAATTGTACATGGCGATGTGGCGATTGGTTAGATGATGTGGCGGTTGGTCAGATGACGTAGCGCCACGTAACACGAATGGTGCCTTTTGTAAAGGCGCCATTCGTGTTGGTCAGGTGACATGGCGCCACATAACACGAATGACGCCTTTATAAAAGGCGCCATTCGTGTTACACCAATGTTTAAAGGTAGTTATGCCTTTTCAAAAGGCGATATACAGTAGTTAAAGAATAATAAAAAAAATTATAGTAATTTACGAATTTAAAAAAAAAAAACGATACAGATGTAATTTTTTCAATAAACTCAACTTTCTTAACAAATTATTTGTGGTGGCACAGGCTTATGAAGCTCCGACCTATGATGGGAAACAACATGGATCGTACCAATTCTAGCGCATTGAGAGATGGTCTCATAATGGGGCAAAGAAATCGAGATGAGTTATTGACGGGATCAAGGGGGAGACTGGCGTGCTCGAAAAGTCTGATCAAAATATGGAGAGTAGGTGGATTAAGGTTGAAACAATTGTAGAGCTATCCGAAACAAATAGTGTTATTGTGGCGGAAGCCCCTATCAGAGGGCGATTGGGGCTCTTTGAGAAACAACTTTTCTGATGGGGAAAATTCTATTATGGGGGAGGCACGTGATTTAGACACGGACGGAGAAGAGAGGTAGGCAGAGCGGGAACAATGTTCGAACATGAAACACCGATTCATACTAGTCAGCTGAATAATGGTAGAGTAGGAGTGGAGGCATTGTCATTATCTGGGATGTGTGGAGATTGAGTGTCGGGGAGTAAATTAGTGGGGTCTTTTTCGGTCTCAGTTAAGGACATTGAATATGAGGGGGCTGAATGGTGGATCTCTGGGGTTTATGGGCCTTGCAACACTAGTCTAGGATTGGGAGGAATTGAGGGCTCTCTATGGTATGTGTACACCAAGTTGGGTATTGGCGGGGGATTTTAATGTGCCTAGGTTTTGGCAGGGAGGAATGTGGTAACCACTAGTATCTAGTATGAGGAATTTTGATGAGTTGATTAGGGAGATGGAGTTGGTTGATTATCCAATCACCAACGTGAACTTTACTTAGTCTAATGATTGGGAACACCTTCTCCAATATTCTAAAGTAGTTAAAGGAAATGTAGTTGTCGCGACTCAAACTCAGGACTATTGCCTCGGTCAACATCTTAAGTTTGAATTGTTATCATTACACCATACCACTCGGGGTGCAATTTATTACTTTACTGTTAAAAATTTTATTTCAACTATTTTGTAATTGTTTGGCTTCTTAATGATGTAGAGCGGTTCATAGGAGGAGTGAAATAACAAACCAACAAGAAAGAACACACATAAACATCCAATCTAGGGCTTCAAGATTTAATTCTTCAATAATAAAAAACTATAAGTGTGGTTGTGCTTATACCATTAATAACCTGGCCAAATCCTAGTACATTAATACTATATATTCCTAATATACCTCTGTTATATATCATACTATAATCCTAACATAAGGCCTACATTAGCTACCGCATCATTCTCTCTTTCTTAAAAAAGCCCGATCACGAGCAACTGATCAAAGTAGAAGCATCGTCAAAGAGCATGATCTGGAGGTCGACCTAACGTTGAAGCATAATAAAAAAAGCAATCACACGCACTCGTCGTTCGCCCTTCAATCCACTTTGGTATGCATGAGCACACTCTCGAGAATTAAGGGCATTGACGAGTGTGCTTGTTGGTGCTTGTCTATGAAGCACAATTTAAGTATTTCTATCTCTAAAAGGTACTACTTTCTTAGGAACTCCTTAGTCTCTCCAATCAAGTATACTCCCCTTCTTAATGAGGAGGGTGACACCTCCCCCACTCAAAAAGTTGGTTTGAATCGGCAATCGAACAAGAAAATCTGTGGTAATGGAGGTTAATCATCTTATGGAATAGGCAGTAGACTTGTTCACCCGGGGCTCGGGCTAAGCCTTATTAGGCTTGATTTCTTAGAAGTTGCTCGAAGCCCGTTTACGTCCATCATATTTTGAAACCCTCCCAAGTCTTATATGGGTGGAGTTTAGACAGATTTAATCTAATTCCCATAATTGTTAGATCAGAGTGATAAGCAATGACTTCAAGCGTGTAACAATGCCACTTTCTTAAAGGAAACTTTGCACTCCTATTACCAGAGTCTAACAAAGATCCAATAGGATACTATGAAGTCTCGATTTGCACTAATAACAGTGAAAATCGAATCAGAGCAAATGCTGTGAGGTTTTTGGCGTTTGCATTTTATGTCATGTCCTTTCTTACTCTCATGCCTCTCTTCTTATAGTTAAAGAAAAGAGTGGGATTGTGAACCTATATCAATTGAGTGTTCAATTTGTAACTGCTCCACTTTAATTTGTTGAATGGATTTTGTAACTGCTCATTTATTGGGTCTATTAACTATCTACTTAAGTACAACAAATTCTTTTGAAAATGTCTAACATGGGTTTCGTAATTGCCCATTTAAGTGGGTCAATTAACTGCTCATTTACAACAAATTCAAAATTTACATACATAGTAAAAATAAAGAAAAGAAAATTTTACCATGGTTAGTCACATTCACACACGCATTTCATGCTAAGTGTGCCTCACTTTGCATACCTCTTGTGAGTATATATACTCTTTAAAATAAAACTTTTTATCCCATGTGAGACTAAACACATTTCTTTGTTGTTTTAAAATGTTCAACAATATAATAATTAGTCTTACAATATATACTGCAATATTTTATATTTAGATTCAACACAAAGTTGTAATTTTTTTTTTTTTCTAAATGATAGCTAAGCTTGGTTCAGGATTATGTATCACCTTTCTTTGTTTTTATTTATTTTGGTCTACTAGTATTGCCATGTATCACAGATTCACAATAGTTGAACTGCACTGTCTTTAATTTTTTTGGTCTACCAGTACATTGGTCGTCGAAACTAAGGACATGGGCTGAATACCCAACCCATGAGCAGGCCTAATAGACATTATCGTCTGACAGTTAAAATGAATACGTAATTTGTCTTGAATTTCAAGTTTTCAACCATATTCACAAGGAAGCTGATAGAATAATACTCATTGAACGCACTGATTAAACGCACATTACACGTGGCATCCACATGGCTACTTTTCGTCAGAAGTGGCTAAGCGGTCTCTAGCAAGACATTATGACTACCCAAGTTGTACAAAGATCAAATCGATGCAACCTAATCAATAGTGTATATAACATCCTTTTTGTCACACGATATCCTTTTGATCAAACATAAGGCATGGAATTGTCATCCAACATGTTCAATCGTACTAGTCTCGATCTCTGGGTAGACTGAAAACATCCAAGTAACACTGATCAATATCAATTCACTTAGACTAGGCCTTTTAACAGTCTAACACATCGAGGGATCCACTGGATATCTCTCTCTATATGAGAGGGATAAATTCTATCTCGATTACACAACTTCACCACATTATTCACACAGTAACCAATCACAAACTTTATAATCGTCCGGTTAAAGACAATGTTTGATTGCTTCAAATCACTGTATTCCTAATGTTGAAGTCTCTAGTAATCTCAAGTCAGAGGACTGAATAATATACATATCATGAGAAACAACTATGACTTAAGCCATGTGATGTTCTCATAGCGGGTCGGTCCAAGATTTTTTGTTCCCTAACAAGTACTCATGATCTTGATTCGTATTCCTATACGTATGATCATCGTATGATCATCAATCAAGACTCACACTAGTCTTAATTCATTATAGTTCCCAGTATAATAATTGACTAGGGACATTTAGGATATTTCTTTAAATACCCATGGATCTTATTATAATGTAAACATGTAAATCAATTATAATAAACAGCAAATGAAATTCTCTATTTTAATAACTAAAATGTATTCATAAAGACTATTAATGGATTGACCTAGGACACATTTTCCAACATCTCCCACTTGCTCTAGGGCCAATCATTCATGCATCTAATGCCTAATGATCTAACATGACCATCATGTTTCGCTTGTGGAAGAGCCTTTATCAATGGATCCGCAATGTTGTCTTCAGTAGGTACTCTGTAAATCTTTACGTCTCCCCTCTCAATGATTTCTCTAATGAGATGAAAACGCCTGAGTATATGTTTGGATTACTGGTGTGATCTAGGTTCCTTGGCCTGTGCTATTGCCCTGTTATTGTCACAATACAAACAAACAGGGTTAGCAATACTTGGAACAACACCTAGTTCAGAAATGAACCTGTTGATCCAAACTGCTTCCTTTGCTGCATCAGACGCTGCAATATACTCAGCTTTTGTTGTAGAATCTGCCACAGTCTCTTGCTTCAAACTTTTCCAGCTTACTGCACCCCCATTCAAAGTAAACACATATCCAGACTGCGATCTAAAATCATCTCAGTTTGAAAACTTGTATCTGTGTAACCATTTACAACTAGATCATTTTCAAAACCTCCATAGACCAAAAACACTTTCTTAGTCCTTCTTAAGTACTTAAGGATGTTCTTTACTGCTATCTAGTGACTCTCACCTGGATCTGACTAATATCTGCTTGTAGTGCTCAAAGCATATGATACATTAGGCTGAGTGCATAGCATGGCGTATATGATAGATCCAATAGTAGATGCATATGGAATCTTATTCATACGGTTTCACTCATCATTTGTCTTAGGACATTGAGTCTTGCTGAGACTTATGCCATGAGACATTGGCAACAATTGTCACGGCCTAATTTCCTAATCTTGATTTACTTGCTTAATCAGGGTCATCGACTCGTGACATGGGGCTCGCATGAGATACACACACTGACCGAGGCACGTGGCCGAGGTAAATATTATAATTGAACTGGTGTATGCCTAGTGTTGTGTATGTGTGTAGACTAATTAAGTCAATTTGTTTGCAAATCGTAGACGCTGAGTTGACGCGAGCGGGGACACACCTTGGAGTGCGTGCAAGTACGGGTACCTAGTGGAATTACCCGAAGTAGCGAGACTAGGCTTGGGAATAGTAATTGATTTCAAATGTACCTTAGCATGAATTAAATTATATTATTAAGTTGAAAAATACAACGTTCGGCACAAGGGAAAAGTGCCTCGAGTTGCGTGCGAGTCGAGACACCGAGTGCGGGGTAATTGAGAGTCGGTGAGACCACTTAGATAAATTTTATAAATTTGTGCGACTAATTAATTATGATTCATATGGGATTAATGTACATTAATTGGGTTGGCCTATAGTTTATTTAATTAAGAAGTCACATTTTAATATCCTTTAGTTGTTGTGAATTAAACTAATATTAGGACAGACCTCGAGATTCGTGCTACCACACACTCCCATGATGAGAGTCACTCAAGTTGTGTCACATGAGAAGCTGGACTGCCTAGTTAGTGACCACCGGATTTACCTCGAGATACACAATACACACTAGATCCTAACAACACCTATATATTCAACTTGATGAGAAAATTTACACTATTTGCATACAAATCACATAGAACGGAAGAGAGGGGAGATTTTAGAGAAGTTTGGAGAGAAATTTGAGCTAGGAGTGGAGAGAAATCAGAGATCCAAACCAAGGTAATCTCACCCACCATTTCTTTTACCCAATTTCTTATAGATTTTTTTTTATTTATTGAGTTTCAAACACAAATTTCGGATTTATGGACATGCACTATGGATTTGGTTGATTTGAAGTCTAAATGGTATGAATTACTTAAACAAACTAGTTTTAATCGAAGTTGTTAGGAATTGTTGGTGAGAAGTTGGTATTTTTGGATTTTTTTTAGGTTATATACAAGCATGTTGATCCGAGAATTTATTGTTGTTTATGTGGTTTTTGATATAAAAATTTGGTCTCTTGAGGTGCTATTAGATCAGTGATAGAGAGAAGAGGATTAAAGAAGTGAAGGAAGAAAGAAAGAAAAAAAATACAAAAAAGGAAAAAAAAACCAGAGACTTATAAACGTCTCTGGACAAAACAAAAGAATTTTGGGGAAGATGATGCACACGTGCGGGCCCGCACGTGTGCATCCCCCCCAATTGATTGGACCGGACCACGGGCCTTGGCCGGGCTCGGCCATGAGGCGAGCCTGGCCTGCTGGCCGGCCTCGGGTCGGTCACGACCCGACCCGACCCGACCCGACCACAAATAAAATAAATAAATAAATAATAAATAAATAATATATATAAATAAAAAAATATATTATTAATAATAAAAAATAATAAAAATAAAATAAAATAAAATAAGATATATTATTATTATTAATTAATAATAATAATAATAAATTTCGGTCTTTCGGGGTCTCCGGCACTCGCCACTACACTTGGGCGGCACACGTGACAAGGGCCACGAGGTTGTCGGCAAGTATGAATGATTTATACGCGTAGAGCACAGCTCCACCACTTGAGGTTAAAAAAAAGAGATTATTATTATATGTTGAGCATAGCTCCATACAGTAGTGGAGAAGGCTAGGTGATAGTTCTCGCCGCCTACCAGACGTAGATCATTTCGACTTAGCTTGTGTCAGTTTATGTGTATCAGTTAACGTTGGGATTTACTTGCATTATTATTCAGCATTTCTTCAGCTACATATGCTTTTAAATACCTTTTTTAAATTGGAAATGTGGTATTAGATTTCCCTAGTTATCACTTAAATATCACTATGCTCACCGTCTAGTTTGTGACGGTGGGTGTAGATTCGTTGAGCAGCACCAGGCCAGGCAAGGAGAAGATCGGTGACTACCTCTGAGCTCCGAGTGCGTAGCTGCCCGTACATGTAGGGTACTTTTTGTATTATATTTACTTACGTCTTTATCTTTTTGGGATGTTATTGGGATGAGTGTTAGATTACCCAACTTTTGGCTTTCACTTCGTTTATATATGTTCGCCGTTTACTTGCATATATATGGTGATCATTATTTCCTGGATTCCACACTTAGGATTAAAAAAAAATTTCCGCTAAAATATTTAAGACTTCCGCTATAAATTGTAAAGACTTCCGCTAACTAAATTAATTATTTAAAATTGAGAATATAGGTAGTAAAGGCTGACTAATATGTAATTGGGTCCTACGTGTCGTGATTAGGGCTGATTACGGGATTAGGCCGGGCGGTGCCCTAGATCAAGAGAGGGGCCGTCACAGTTGGTATCAGAGCCTAGGCTTTAGAACCTTAGGGATAAAGTATAGTGTTGACTAAGGACTTTGATATCAATTTTTCGATTGGTATCAAAGATCATGTTATCAAGGAGTAAAGCATGAATTTGAATAAAATACACACCCTAGAAGTGGAAACCAGATGAACCTTGCTTAGGAATTATTTTGTTGGGAATTGAGTAAAAGTGAGTTGGGGACTAGTATATATATGCTATTTTTTTAGTACGTATATGTATATACGTGGTAGACTTTGTAGTAGCTGATAGGAAATCGTTATACACATGCAGACGACGATGACGGACGCACGCGAGATAGGCGATGTGGGTGCTAGTAGTAGTCAGCCTCCTACTACATCAGACGACGACTATCAGAGGTTGGCGGATCGAGTAGCGGCACAGGGACAGCAGATGGCTAATTTCATGACCTTCATGACAGCACAGGTCACCGTACTTACTCGTGTTGTCGCTGCTACTCCTGCGACTACTACACTTCCGACGACCGGACCTAGTACTGCACCATCCACCATTCCAGCGATTGCGCCCATACCA
Source organism: Stephania japonica (assembly GCA_039657345.1). NCBI lineage: Eukaryota > Viridiplantae > Streptophyta > Magnoliopsida > Ranunculales > Menispermaceae > Stephania > Stephania japonica. The sequence goes on from CM077559.1 coordinate 45,819,327, forward strand.
GACATTCCTATTATTCAGGGCATGGTAGCGACGCCGACTCTTCCGATGGTGACTGCTTCGACGGTAGAGGTAGCAATGATGACTCCGACTCCCACACCTACACCTTCAGGCGCATCAGTAGGGATTCAACTGGTGAAGGATTTTCTCCGCCTTCAGTCAGTGTACTTTGACGGAGAAAGCAACTTCGAGAAGATTGATGGATGGATATTATCACAAGAGAAGCTACATCGAATTCTAGGGATCGAGGATAGATTACGCCCAGATTTGTCTTCTTATACACTGCAGAGAGATGCCGACGTTTATTGGCTTACCATCATAGCTACCGATGGAGATTTTGAGTCATGGACGGCCTTTAAGGCCAAGTTCTATCAGCAGTACTTCCCACCGCCAGTCATGATGAGGCTGAGGAGAGAGTTTATGAGTTTTAAGCAGAGAGCAGATGAGTCAGTTATGGAGTACCGGGACAGATACGAGTATTTGAGGCAGTTTGCAGGGGATTTGGTCTGAGATGAGTTGGGAGATGTATATCATTTTGGGGCAGGTCTGAGAGTAGACATTGGCTATCATGTAGTCGGCACGGGCGCTAAGACACTCACCGAGATATACGAGCGTGCACTTTCCCACGAGACCTACTTCCTTGGTGTAATAGCTGACCGGCCAGGCTTAGGGCAGAGATTGACATTAGAGCAGGCCGCAGATTTCGAGAGGAGGCGGCGGAGTGGTAAGGCACCCAGGACATGGGATAGAGGCTCCCATGGATTGGGGGTGACTTCACATTTCACATCCTTGGTACCTCTGGTGTCTTATGTCGCGTCAGCATAGAGCTCAGGGAGAGGACGTTCCTTACCACCACCATCGATTAGTCCAGCATTACCAGCGCCAGAGAGACTTGCTCTTCCAGCACCATCAGCACCACGACAAAGATCATCCAGCGAGCAGGGTGGTAGAGGCCGAGGCAGGGGTAGAGGCCGAGAGGGACCCCGTCAGGGACAGAGAGAGACTCTAGTTCAGGGGACGACCACATCCGGACAAATGCGCAGAACGTGTTTCATGTTACAGGTGCGGACAGGTGGGACATTTGGTGAGGGAGTGTCCATAGCCAGCAGCAGTGTATCCACCACATAGTCGAGAGGCAGCTGACATGGTAGCACAGCCAGATACTAAAGACACACGGAGTCTCATCGAGGGTACGATTTCTATCGCTGGTAGAGAGTCTTATATTTTATTTGATTCGGGTTACACTATTTCTTTCATTTCTGGACGCATGATAGGCATACTAGGACTGACACCGATTAGGCTTGGAGTACATTTGATGTTGAGTACCACTGCCGGAGATAGGGTTTACCCTAATAGTCTAGTTGAGAGTGTTCCAGAAGAGATTAGTGGGATAGAGTTACCCGTCGATTTTAGAGTCCTTGATATGTTAGAGTTCGACGCCCTTTTCGGGATAGACTGGTTATCAGCATACCACGCTTACATAGATTGTTTCGGTAATTATGTCGTATTTGAGATTCCAGGACCTCCGAAGTTCGTACACCGAGAGCTGATACCACGAGAGGTCGATTGGCGACTAGTGAGGAGATGGACACTCTAGTAGCCTTGTATACTATATCAGAGAGTTAGTGACCCTGACTTGAGGACATACCGATCGTTAGAGAGTTTTTCGACGTTTTTCCCGAGGAGTTGCCAAGACTACCGCCGCCGCGAGAGGTAGACTTCATCATCGAGTTAGTACCAGGCACCAGACCGATCGCAATACCACCTTACCACATGGCCCTAAAAGAGTTAGAGGAATTGAGGGCTCAGCTTAAGGACATGGGGGAGAAGGAATTCATCACACCTTCTATGTTGTCGTGGGAGCGCCAGTACTTTTTGTGAAGAAGAAGGATGGTAGTCTATGACTATGCATCGACTACAGGCAATTAAATAAGTTTACAATCAAGAACAAGTACCCGCTACCGAGGATTGATGACTTGTTTGAGCAGCTGAGAGGAGTACAGTTCTTCTCCAAGATAGACTTGAGATCAGGGTATCATCAGCTTAGGATCAGGGACGAGGACCGATCCAAGATTGCGTTCCTCACCAGATATGGACACTACCAATTTACGGTCATGCCGTTGGGGCTGACCAACGCCCCCGCCGTGTTTATGGACCTTATGCATCGAGTATTCAGGTCATTTCTAGACCGGTTCATAGTAGTCTTCATCAACGACATTCTGATTTATTCGAGAAAACGGGAGGATCACGAGCAACACTTTAGGGAGACGTTGCAGACATTGAGGAAACACCGTTTATATGCCAAGTTCAGCAAGTGTGAGTTTTGGCTTTCAGAAGTCAAGTTTTTGGGTCACATTGTTGGAGCAACGGGGATTGTCATAGACCCAGCCAAGATTCAGACGATTATGGACTGGCCGGCACCGACGTCAGTGACAGAGATCAGGAGTTTTTGGGGTTAGCAGGCTACTACCGCAGGTTCGTAAAGGATTTTTCTAAGATCGCTTCGCCGATGACTAGACTGACACAGAAGGACGTCGTGTATGATTGGACTGAGGAATGCGAGAATGCGTTTGAGCAGTTGAAGAGGTTGTTGACGACTGCACCAATATTGACACTGCCTGAGGTTGGACAGGGATTCCTAGTATACACTGATGCTTCACACACGGGACTTGGATGCGTGTTGATGCAGGGTAGCGGAGTTGTGGCTTATGCTTCTAGACAACTGAAGATACATGAAAAGAACTACCCAACGCATGATCTTAAGTTAGCAACAGTCGTATCTGCGTTGAAGGTGTGGAGACACCACTTGTATGGAGAGAGATTCACACTCTTCACGGACCACAAGAGTCAGAAGTATTTCCTTACACAGAAGGAACTGAATATGAGACAGCGCAGGTGGTTATAATTCTTGAAGGACTATGACTTTTCCTTGGAGTATCACCCAGGAAAAGCGAACGTAGTCGTCGACGCACTGAGTAGGAGACCGACCAGAGATGCCGAGGTTGTCAGATGTCATATGACGCACGAGTACGGGTTACTTGAGGCAGCGACTACAGTAGGTCAGTAAGACGTTCCTATCGATACCCGGATTGAGATCTGCGCATAGGCGAGAGTACATACCATGTCTACATAAAGTGTGTCAGAGGGTCAGAGGACTGAAAGGTTGTACCAACAATTCAGCGAGTTAGCGTGGAGTTTAGATTGTGTTGATTGGACAGAGACATCTGATCAGTGTCTGAGATTCAGGGGCAGATTGTGGATAACCGAGATGCCGGAGCTGAGAGAGGAAATTCTTCAGGATTCACACCATTCCTGATTTACTGTTCATCTAGGCAGGACTAAGATGTATCACGACATGAAGAGACATTTCTGGTGGCTTGGGATGAAAGCGGATGTGTGAGAGTTTATCAGGAATTGTGAGATTTGTCAACAGGTGAAGGCAGAGCATCGTAGACCTGGAGGACTGTTACAACCATTGCCCATTATGAGATGGAAATGGGAAGACATCGCCATGAAAGGCTTGCCGAGGACAACCAAGAAACATGATTCCATTGGGTGATAGTTGACAGACTTACAAAGTCTGCTCATTTTTTGCCAGTTGCAGCGCACTACACGTTTGATCAGCTGAGTATAATTTTCGAGAGGGAGATCATTAGGCTGCATGGGGTACCGTCGACCATCACATCAGATAGAGATGCTATGTATAGTTCCAGGATGTGGCAGAGTATGCAAGAGCAGTACGGTACGCACCTACAGTTCAGCACAACTTTCCATCCTCAAACTGATGGACAGACGGAGAGACTGAATCAGGTTCTAGAGGACATGTTGCGGGCTTGTGTGTTAGAGTTCAGCAGATCTTGGGAGGAGTACCTACCATTGTGTGAGTTTGCGTACAACAACAGTTATCAGGCTAGCATTGAGATGGCGCCATTTGAGGCTTTATATGGCAGAACGTGTCGCTCGCCATCGTGTTAGGCTGAGCCAAAGGACAGAGTGGCAGTAGGGCCTGAGATTGTTGTTGATCAAACCAAAAAGGTGCGACAAATTCGACAGAAACTCAAGGCAGCTCAAGAGAGACAGAAGAAGTATGCAGACAAGTACCACAGTGATCTCACTTATTCCGAGGGGGCCTACGTCTATATTAAGGTTTCCCCTTGGAAGGGTTTGCAGAGATTTGGTGTGAAGGGCAAGCTTGCACCACGTTTCATCGGGCCATTCAGAGTTAGGAAAAGGGTTGGAAAGGTTGCATACGAGTTAGAGCTTCCTCTGCAGATGTCAAGTGTTCATCCGGCCTTCATATTTCGATGCTTCGACTGGCTGAGTCGAAGGCAGGCGCAGGACCGATAGTTGACTTGAATCAGATCGACCTGAGTGAGGATTTCTCATATGAGGAACAGCCTATCCAGATCCTAGACCGAAAGGTACAACGGTTTAGGAACAAGTCTATCCCGAAGGTGCTCGTCAAGTGGCGGTTCCACAGCGACTTGGAACTCACTTGGGAGCGAGAGGACTATATGCGAGATCGTTTTCCGTACCTTTTCGAGTCAGGTATAATCCTAACTTGAATATAATTTCGAGGACGAAATTTCCATTTTGTTGGGAATATTTGTCACGGCCTAATTTCCTAATCTTGATTTACTTGCTTAATCAGGGTCACCGACTCGTGACATGGGGCCCACATGAGATACACACACTGACCGAGGCACGTGGCCGAGGTAAATGTTATAATTGAACTGGTGTATGCCTAGTGTTGTGTATGTGTGTATACTAATTAAGTCAATTTGTTTGCAAATCATAGACGCTGAGTTGACGCGAGCGGGACACACCTTGGAGTGCGTGCAAGTACGGGTACCTAGTGGAATTACCCGAAGTAGCGAGACTAGGCTTGGGAATAGTAATTGATTTCAAATGTACCTTAGCATGAATTAAATTATATTATTAAGTTGAAAAATACAACATTCGGCACAAGGGAAAAGTGCCTCGAGTTACGTGCGAGTCGAGACACCGAGTGCGGGGTAGTTGAGAGTCGGTGAGACCACTTAGATAAATTTTATAAATTTGTGCGACTAATTAATTATGATTCATATGGGATTAATGTACATTAATTGGGTTGGTCTATAGTTTATTTAATTAAGAAGTCACATTTTAATATCCTATAGTTGTTGTGAATTAAACTAATATTAGGACAGACCTCGAGATCCGTGCTACCACACACTCCCATGATGAGAGTCACTCAAGTTGTGTCACATGAGAAGCTGGACTGCCTAGTTAGTGACCACCGGATTTACATCGAGATACACAATACATACTAGATCCTAACAACACCTATATATTCAACTTGATGAGAAAATTTACACTATTTGCATACAAATCACATAGAACGGAAGAGAGGGGAGATTTTAGAGAAGTTTGGAGAGAAATTTGAGCTAGGAGTGGAGAGAAATCAGAGATCCAAACCAAGGTAATCTCACCCACCATTTCTTTTACCCAATTTCTTATAGATTTTTTTATTTATTGAGTTTCAAACACAAATTTCGGATTTATGGACATGCACTATAGATTTGGTTGATTTGGAGTCTAAATGGTATGAATTACTCAAACAAACTAGTTTTAATCGAAGTTGTTAGGAATTGTTGGTGAGAAGTTGGTATTTTCAGATTTTTTTTGGGTTATATACAAGCATGTTGATCCGAGAATTTATTGTTGTTTATGTGGTTTTTGATGTAAAAATTTGGTCTCTTGAAGTGCTATTAGATCAGTGATAGAGAGAAGAGGATTAAAGAAGTGAAGGAAGAAAGAAAGAAAAAAAATACAAAAAAAGAAAAAAAAACTAGAGACGTTTAATGTCTCTGGAATAAAAAAAAAGAATTTTGGGGAAGATGATGCACACGTGCGGGCCCGCACGTGTGCATCCCCCCCAATTGATTAGGCCGGGCCAGGGGCCTGGGCCGGGCTCAGCCATGAAGCGAGCCTGTCCGAGGCCTGGCCGAGTCGGGTCGGACCCGACCCCAAATAAAAAAAATAAAAAATAAAAAATAAAAAAATATATATAAATAAAAATATATATTATTATTAATAAAAAATAAAACTAAATAAAATAAAATAAGATATATTATTATTAATTAATTAATGAATAATAATAATAATAAATTAATATATATAGATATTTATATATATATTAATTTAATTTCGGGAGAATAAGGAAAATAGTTGAAAAATTCCTGAAAAATTGGAAAGAATTATAGAAAATATAAGAAATTGAGTAAAAGGTAGAAAAATGGTTTCGGGACTTTTCGAGTATTTTTGGTGCCTCGATATAACTTGAAAAATGTACCACAATTAAAGATTGACATAAAATTCTAAATTTTAGTTAAATATCATGAATCCACTTATTGTGGCTTTAAACCAATTAAAATGATATAAAAATGAACCTCAGGAACTAAAGAAAATTCTTGGGAGTTCGGGTGCACGAGTTGGGGTGTCGGGAGGTCGGCCGGATAGCTAGGACTACTGCGTTGACTGGTAAGTGAAACTGTGGGAACTCTTTACTTTATTTCATTCCAGTCAATTATCATTTTTCAGTCTAATTGTAGACTAGCTAATTTATTTCCCACATCATGTTTTCCATGATTCTATTCATTATGAATATTGATATAGCATGATGCCTTGTTTGATATATCATTGACTCCATGCTTCCCTGTATGCTCAATGTTTATCTTGAAATATGGCTGATGAATATTTAGAAGATGCATGCTATATGTTATCTGTTATGTTGGACTTGTGTTCTATTCCCTTGGGGCTTTGTAGCCTAACTTGTGTTGGAATCATAGCAATTGTAGGATATTAATTCTTGAAACCAAAAGTAGGGATTATCTAGTGTCCATTGCACACGAGATGCGCGGATTCACGGGGATTTCGGTTTTTCGGGGTCTCCGGCACTCGCCACTACACTTGGGCGGCACACGTGGCATGGGCCACGGGGTTGTCGGCAAGTATGAATGATTTATACGCGCAGAGCACATCTCCACCATTTGAGGTTAAAAAAAAGAGATTATTATTATTATATGTTGAGCATAGCTCCATACAGTAGTGGAGAAGGCTAGGTGATAGTTCTCACCGCCGACCGGATGTAGATCATCTCGACTTAGCCTGTGTCAGTTTATGTGTATCAGTTAACGTTGGTATTTACTTGCATTATTATTCAGCATTTCTTCAGCTACATATGCTTTTAAATACTTTTTTCTAAATTGGAAATGTGGTATTAGATTTCCCCAGTTATCACTTAAATATCACTATGCTCACCGTCTAGTTTGTGACAGTGGGTGTAGGTCCGTCGAGCAGTAACAGGCCAGGCAAGGAGAAGATCGACGACTACCTCTGAGCTCCAAGTGCGTAGCTGCCCGTACATGAAGGGTACTTTTTTGTATTATATTTACTTACGTCTTTATCTTTTTGGGATGTTGTTGGGATGAGTGTTAGATTACCCAATTTTTGGCTTTCACTTTGTTTATATATGTTCGTCGTTTACTTGCATATATATGGTGATCGTTATTTCCTGGATTCCACATTTAGGATTAAAAAAAAAAATTCTGCTAAAATATTTAAGACTTACGTTATAAATTGTAAAGATTTCTGCTAACTAAATTAATTGTTTAAAATTGAGAACATAGGTAGTAAAAGCTGTCTAATACGTAATTAGGTCCTACGTGTCGTGATTAGGGCTTGATTATGGGATTAGGTCGGGCAGTGCCCTAGATCAAGAGAGGGGCCGTCACAACAATCCTCTTTTAGAGTCTTGCAAACTGAACCTATTCAGCACCTTATCTAGGTAAGCACTCTGACTTAGACCGATTAGCCTCTTAGATCTATCCCTATAGATCCTTATCCCTAGGATATAGGCTGCATCTCCTAAGTCTTTCATTGAGAAACACTTCCCTAACCAAGACTTGACACTCTGCAATGTTGGGATGTCATTTCCAATGAGTAATATATCATCAATATACAATCCATAAATATTTGCCGTTATTTTATGACGCCATTATTCTATGACGTCATTACGACGTGGATGCCGCGTGGACGTTCGTGGGTTCCACAGCGAGGCTGGAGTGCGTTCGGATTAGGTAAATAGTGTTTTGTGTATTGTTTTGGTTAATTTGCGATGTTTATGTTAAAACAGGTTAACGACATCGCGATGTGTGTAATTATACTTTAAATTAACGTGTGAGATTGTGTGATGGGTATTCACATCGATATGCGTGTCAACGCGGGTACCGAGTAGATTAAAGACGAAATTTTAAGTTGAGAAAAAAATATTACACACATTAAATGGATTAAATGTGATAAAATACAAAATTGGTGGGCGCTAGTAAAACGCGGGGTCGTGGTCGACACGCGTGGGTGGTACGTTAGTGTGCATGCCCGAGTACGGTCGTTGGCGCGCACGACGAAATTTTAGGCGCGAAAGTATAGGTAAGTATATATATATTTATATATATATGTATATAAGGAATTTAATATATATATATATATAAATATATATTTAAAATCAGAAAATAAATAAATAATAGTGAAATGACCAAAAAGGGTATTAAAGTATGAAGGAGGAGGATAAGATTTTAGGGGCAAAATGGTCATTTCACCCCAAAATTTTGATAAATATCACACCGTCACCACAGTTTCTCATTTTTCCCACATTTCGATTGATTGAAGATCGAGAAGAGGAAGAAGAGAGAACAAGAGGAATAGACCAAAGAGGTGAGTTGTTGATGTTGTGGTGTTGTTTTTGTTGATTGTTGTTGTTGTATGTTGTTGGCGTTGTTGGATGGTGGTGGTGGCGGTTTGGTGGTTCGATGGTGATGGTGATGGTAGGGAGGAGCTAGAGAGCTCGGACGAACTGCGAGAGCAGTTCGTCCAAAGGGGGAGACGACCCCATGTTGTTTCCCCTCTCTCTCTCCCTCTCTCGATTCATGAAAAAAAAATTTATGTTGGAACAGAGCCAGTGGCTCTGTTCCAACGAAAGAAGAAGAAGCTGGGTTTCGGCTTGAACCGCCCGGCTAAACCGCCCCTAATTAAAAAAAAAACAATTTTGAAAAAAAAATCTGAAAAATTAATAGAAAATTCATATAAAATAGGAAAATTTTAGAAAAATGATATTTTGATCAAATAAAGGAATTTTGGGATTTTCTCGGAAATGTTGGCGAGATATAGTCGAGGTTTTAGCCTCAAAAAATGAAAAAAAAAATTGACATAATATATTAAATTGAAGCTAATTTAGTGATAAATGGTAATAGGTATAATTCGGGTGATAATTTGAATTGTCGGCATTTATTGGAGCTGGACTAAGGTTTGGTTTTCGGGACGAGGAGTGCGATTTGAGGTGTGTAGTATCCCAATTGAACTTCACTTTAAGTATTTACCGTTTGACTTATTTGAATTCAATTCTATTTATTCTTTACTCCATTTCGTTATTGCTTTACGGTGGTTGAGTACTCTCACCTGGTGACTTTACGGTAGTGGAGTTACTCCTACCTGATGTCTTTACGGTGTTGAGATCACTCCCCACCTGGTGCTTATTCGTTATGGCCATAGAGTCCACTAAGTCATAGCACTTGTCTAGGTATACGCCGGTGAATAGGCTACCCGGGTATGGTAGACTTGTGTGGGTGCGTCGTGGGTCTACGCCGACCACCTAGAGGGTCCAGGGCCAACCCATTGGTGTGTTTACGGGCTGTGCCTGGGGAAAATGCAAAGTATGACTTGGTCTGATTTTTATGTGCACGTACTTTGTTTCATCACTATATTTATGGATGCGATGGTCCTTTTTACAGTTGTCTGTATTCTTTTGTTCCGCATGTTTAAATAATAGTATTTTAAATTCCAATACTTTTACTTTCGTAATTACTTGGTGAATTTCCTTGGAATTACTCACTCTGAACTCGTCATCTGTCATTTTGTGATGGTGAGTGCAAACCCTAAGTCGAGCCGGGAAAGGGCAAGCTTGAGGACTACATCGATTGACTCTAGCCCTTCTTATACGTATGTTTATATTTACTTGTTTTATGTTAGGTTTTGGGACTTGAGAGATAGGTTGTATATTTTGATATTTTGAGGATCTTAGATGATATGTATATGATGTACGATTGATATGGTTTCCACTTATGCATTTTTCTCATAATATACATGTTGAATCTTTATGTTGTTAAAATCTTCCGTGCGTAAATTGTGGTTAAATGATATTAAAGAATAAAAGTTAACTCATAACATCAAAGTTAACCGAAAATTGATTAATAATGGATAATTGGGCGTGGGACACAGCTGGCGGTGACGTGGACAGTTGTGGGCCCGCGTGGCCTCCCGTGGCGGACCAATGCGGAAATTGGGGCCACCACATTTTGGTATCAGAGCTTAGGTTTGAGGAACCTAAAGGATAAAACGATGATGATAGTTAACTCCGCAATTTGCTACTTGGTATCAATGAATAAATCTTAGATGTGGAAACCACAAGTGAATGATTAAAGGCTTAGTTGGGAAGTGATGCAAGGCGGGTAGACTTAGGAAATTACATATACTTATGTTTTGATTGTGTACTATATATTATACGCGTATGTACTGAGTCTGATCCAATGCACGTTGGTTGTGCAGTTTATGATGGACGGACAGACTCCTACTACTCCGCCGACTACTCAGCAGGAGATTAGGGAGACTAGTGACCATACCACTAGTGAGGTAGCTGATTTACGAGCCATGATGCGAGAGATCGACGAAGCGAGTGAGTTATTACAACGGAGCGACGATTACTTCAGCATGCACAAATGGCTGAGTTGATGGAGTATATCCGGAGTTCGAGGATGCCAGCAGTGGCACCGACTGCTGAGCGTGTTGCACCTACTACTACTCGAGCGACCTTAGCACCATTGTTTGTTACTACAGGCGCGGTGGGTCGAGAGAAGATGATAGAGGGTTGAGCCAGTTGTAGTGCCGGTAGAGACTACTATGGTGACACCCACTACTACAGAGCAACAGATAGGGACTTCGACTACTAGGAGTAGGATGTCGAGAGCGACGAAGATGGTGAAGGATTTTATGAGGTTTAACCCTACGTACTTCATTGGAGTCGGTGATCCCGAGGTTGCGGGACGTTGGTTGATGACTCACGACGACTACACCGATTCTTTGGAGGTACCCGAGGTGATCAAGCACGTATTTCGAGTTATTGTTTGAGGGTCGGCCGCGATTTGGTGGACCACCTATACGACATACATGGTACGCTAGCGACGTGGGGAGAGTTTAGACAATTATTTCTGGAGGAGTATATTCCCACAGAGGTGCAGTTACGATTGAGGGAGCAGTTCTTGAGTTTGCGACAGGGTACCATGTCAGTTTCGCAGTATATGGACCGATTCCGGTATCTCATGATGTATGCTATGGATGTGGCTAACACGGAGAGATTACAGATTTATTATTTCATCGAGGCTTGGATGAGAGGATTAGTGGGGTGATAGTCGCGGCCGGTGCAGAGACACTACAGATTGTTTATGATAGAGCATTGGCTCGTGAGACATATCTACGACACTGAGGTGAGCTTGGAGATGGGGCTGACGGACGAGTTCTCTCGTCGATCAAAGACCGAAGAGACCGAGTGATCAGTCTGACAGACAGAGACATGATCAGGGTAGATGAGATAGGCATTACGAGCGACGAGAGAGAGAGAGCGAGAGGCGGGTAGTGTACGTCATCACACGCCCATTTGAGCGACCACGACGGCGTATTCGAGATGGAGGAGGTCGTGGTAAAGGACAGAGAGGTCGTGACAAGGCTCAAGTGCATATAGTGTCACAGTCGGATTGGCGAGAGACGCACCGATGTTTCAAATGTCATCAGGTCCGACATTTACAGATTAATTTTCCGATGACAGCTTCATCCTCACGACCACAGATTGAGCCAACTAGGGAGAGAGTTCATCTTTTCTACACTACGCCTCTTGCCGTACGACGAGATCGTGATGCGACTCATCAGCTTGTCGAGGGTATGTTACCTATATGCGATGTCTTCATGCATGTATTATTTGATTCCGGTAGTACCTTGTCATTTATATCGGGACGTAGGGTCGGACAATTAGGGTTATCTATTGAGACTTTAGATCCACATCTTGTCCTCAGTACGGCTGCTGGGGATAAGATTTATCCTAACCGGATATGCCGGAATTGTGTGGTAGAGATTGAGGGACACCGATTACTGTGACTTTCGTGTCGTAGAGTATTTAGAGTTTGATGCCTTATTGGGTATGGATTGGCTAGCAACATATCGCGCACACATTGATTATTTTGGGAAGGTGATAGTATTTGATATTGAGGGCATTCCAGTATTTACTTTTGTTGGGACGGCGTCAGACTTACCAATTACCAGAGGTCAATTAGCTACGACATAGGAGATGGAGGCATTTAGGACGATGGTTGAGACCGACCTAGGACCAGAGGTTAGAGTAGAGGATGTCCCAATAGTGTGTGAGTTTCCTGAAGTGTTTCCAGACGATTTGCCAGGTTTACCACCTCCTAGGTCAGTTGAGTTCATAATTGAGTTGATTCGGGGACGAGCCGATATACTGACCGCACCGTCTGGATGTCAGCGTCAGAGCAGGGAGAGTTGAGGTCCCAATTAGAGGAGTTGCTACATAAAGGGTTTTATTCATCCCAGTATGTCTCCTTGGGGCGAACCAGTCCTATTTGTTAAGAAGAAGGACGATTCTTTGAGGATGTGCGTAGACTACAAGAAGCTAAATCAAGTGACGATTCGAAATCGTTATCCACTTCCTAGGATTGATGATCTATTCGATCAGTTGGCGGGTGCTAAGTTTTTCTCGAAGATTGATTTACGATCTAGGATATCATCAGTTGAGGATTCGGGAGAGTGATATCGAGAAGACGGCGTTTAGCATGCGCTATAAATTGTTCTAGTTCACAGTCATGCCATTTGGGGTAACTAATGCACCGGCTATCTTTATGGATTTGATGCACCGAGTACTACGGCCATTTTTGGATCGTTATGTGATTGTATTCATCGATGATATCTTAATATACAGTAAGACTTGTGAGGAGCACGAGAGACACCTCAGAGATGTTTTGATGACGTTGAGGGAGCACAGATTGTACGCTAAGTTCAGCAAGTGTGTTTTTTGGCTGAGAGAGCGGTGAAATTTCTCGGACATGTCATTGGTAGTCAAGGAATATCTGTTGATGGAGACAAGATTCGAGCGATCATTGATTGGAGGACACCTGAGACAGTTGCAGACATTCGTAGTTTCTTGGGGTTTGCGGGCTATTACCGGCGGTTTGTGCAGGATTTTTCTTTGATTGTAGCGCCGATGACGAGGTTGACTAAGAAGGATGTCAAGTTTGAATGGTCTGAAGACTATGAGGTAGCATTTTTAGAATTGAAGAGGAAGTTGACTTCGGCGCCAGTGTTGGCTCTACCTGAGACAGGGAAAGGCTTCTCGATCTACACAGATGCTTTCGGGACTGGGTTGGGATGCGTGTTGATGCAGGAAGGACACCCAGTTGCATATTTATCGAGGCGATTGAGACCCCACGAGGAGAATTATCCATGGTACATGATTTAGAGCTAGCTGTAGTTGTGTTTGCGCTAAAGGCTTGGCGACATTATCTTTATGGAGAGCGGTTTATGTTATTCACAGATCATCAGAGTTTGAGGTATCTGTTCACTCAGAATGATCGAATATATGCGGCAAAGACGGTGGCTCGAGTTACTGAAAGACTACGATTTCGCGATTGAGTACCATCATGGGAAGGCGAATGTAGTTGCTGATGCATTGAGCCCGAGTGGTGTAGAGAGTCAGACTGTGCTGCGGCAGATGACACATGACCATGGATTGTTAGAAGCTGCGACGGTGTTGTGTTTGTCAAATGCTTTTGCTGATGTTCATATATGTTGCTAGATGCGTGTTCCTGTTGTGTCGTTAGAGAGGGTCGCTGAGTGGCAAAGGGCTGACGGACATTTTGCTCGCTTCAATTTGTCAGCTCGGGATCTGGGTTGCACAGATTGGTCTAGTGGTTCAGACCAATGCTTGAGACACATACCTGAGGTGCAGGAACTACATGATAGCATTCTTGAGGATGCACACCGTTCACGATATACAGTTCATCTTGGCAGGACCAAGATGTATCATGATTTGCAACGTTTATTTTGGTGGCTTGGGATGAAGGCCGATGTGGGTGCATATGTGAGAGCTTGTCATATTTGTCAGCAGGTTAAGGCCGAGCACAAGAGACCAGCTGGATTGTTACAGCCACTACCGATTCCACAGTGGAAATGGGAGCATGTTACGATGGATTTTGTGAGCGGGTTGCCACAGTCTGCGAGACGTCATGATGTTGTGTGGGTTGTTATTGACAGATTGACAAAGTCTGCACACTTCATTCCTATATCGATGAAGTATTCATTTCCTCAGTTGAGTATCATTTTTGAGCGAGAGGTTATTAGATTACATGGAGTACCGCTATCTATTGTGTCTGACAGAGATCCCAGGTTGACTTCGAAGTTGTGGGAGAGCATGCAGGAGCAGTTTGGGATGTGACTACAGTTCAATACGGCTTATCATCCTCAGACAGATGGTCAGTCAAAGAGATTGATACAGATATTGGAGGATATGCTTATAGCATGCATTTTGCAGTTTGGAGGTGCTTGGGAAGAGTATTTGCCGTTGTGCGAGTTCGCGTACAACAACAGCTATCAGGCGAGTATTGGTATGCCACCATTTGAGGCTTTGTATGGTAGACCTTGCGAGATCACCGGCTTGTTGGGCAACACCGAGAATGTGGCGGTGATTGGACTGAAGTTGTTGTTGATCATACCGAGAAAATTCGGCAAATTAGATTGAGATTGCAAGCGACTTAAGATAGGCAAAAGAAGTATGCTTGATAGGTATCTTGAGGGTTTGAGTTATGATGTGGATGACTTGGTATATCCGAAAGTTTCGCCTGGAAAGGACATCGAGGTTTGGAATCAAGGGGAAACTAGCACCGAGATATATTGACCATTTAGAGTTATAGCATGTGTTGGGACAAAGTAGCATATAGATTGGAGTTGCCAACGAGGTTAGCGGTGTTCATCCAGGTGTTTCACGTGTCTATGTTGAGGTTAGCTAAGTTAGGGGCCGAGGCCGATGGGGGATATTAGACAAATTGAGGTTCGTCCTGACGTTTCATATGAAGAGCAACCCGTTGAGATCATGGATCGTAGAGTTCAGACTCTGAGGAACAGGGAGATTTCGAAGGTGTTGGTACGATGGCAGCATCACGGGACTGAGGGACTCACCTGGGAGCTCGAGTCGACTATGAGACAGAGATATCCTCAGTTATTCACTGGTGAGTGTTGATTATAACTTAAATTTCGGGACGAAATTTCAATTTAGTTGGGAAGAACTGTAACGGCCCAATTAATATTTGTCATTATTTTATGGCGTCATTACAGACGTGGATGCCAGCGTGGACGTTCGTGGGTTCCACAGTGAGGCTGGAGGGAGTTCGGATTAGGTAAATAGTATTTTGTGTATTGTTTTGATTAATTTTGCGATGTTTATGTTAAAATAGGTTAACGACATCGTGACGTGTGTAATTATATTTTAAATTGACGTGTGAGATTGTGTGTTGAGTATTTGCATCGATATGCGTGTCGACGCAGGTACCGGGTAGATTAAAGACGAAATTTCAAGTTGAGAAAAATATTACACACATTAAATGGATTAAATGTGATAAAATACGTAAATTGATGGGCGCCTAGTAAAACGCGGGGTCGTGGTCAACACGCGTGGGTGGTACGATAGTGTACACGCCCGAGTACGCTCGTTGGCGTGCACGACGAAATTTTAGGCGCGAAAGTATAGGAATATATATATTTATATATATGTATGTATATAAGGAATTTAATATATATATATATAAATATATATATTTAAAATCAAAAAATAAATAAATAATAGTGAAATGACCAAAAAGGGTATTAGAGTGTGAAGGAGGAGGATAAGATTTTAGGGGCAAAATGGTCATTTCACCCCAAAATTTTGATAAACACCACACCGTCACCACAGTTTCTCATTTTTCCCACATTTCGATTGATCGAAATAGGAGATCGAGAGGAGGAAGAAGAGAGAATAAGAGGAAGAGACCAAAGAGGTGAGTTGTTGATGTTGTGGTGTTGTTTTTGTTGTTGTTGTTGTTGTATGTTGTTGTTGTTGTTGGATGGTGGTGGTGGCGGTTTGGTGGTTCGGTGGTGAGGTGGGGTGGAGCTCGAGAGCTCGGACAACCGACTGCGAGAGCGGTTCGTCGGAGGGGAGACGACCCCATGTTGTTCTCCCCTCCCTCTCCCTCTCCCTCTCTCGATTCATGAAAAAAAAAATTCTGTTGGAACAGAGCCAGTGGCTCTATTCCAACGAAGAAGAAGGGGCCGATTCGACCTGAACCGGCAGGTTCGTAACAACGCCCCTTAATAATTAAAAAAAAAAAAACAGTTTTGAAAAAAAAAATCTGAAAAATTAATATAAAATTCATATAAAATAGGAAAATTTTAGAAAAATGATATTTTGATCAAATAAAGGAATTTTGGGATTTTCTCGGAAATGTTAGCGAGATATAGTCGAGGTTTTAGCCTCAAAAAACGAAAAAAAAAATTGACATAATATATTAAATTGAAGCTAATTTAGTGATAAATGTTAATAGGTATAATTCAGGTGATAATTTGAATTGTCAGCATTTATTGGAGCTGGACTAAGGTTTGGTTTTCGGGACGAGGAGTGCGATTTGAGGTGTGTAGTATCCCAATTGAACTTCACTTTAAGTATTTACCGTTTGACTTATTTGAATTCAGTTCTATTTATTCTTTACTCCATTTCGTTATTGCTTTACGGTGGTTGAGTACTCTCACCTGGTGACTTTACGGTAGTGGAGTTACTCTTATCTAGTGTCTTTACGGTGTTGAGATCACTCCCCACTGGTGCTTATTCGTTACGGCCATAGAGTCCACTAAGTCATAGCACTTGTCTAGGTATACGCCGGTGAATAGGCTACCGGGTATGGTAGGCTTGTGTGGGTGCGTCGTGGGTCTACGCCAGACCACCTGAGAGGGTCCAGGGCCAACCCATTGGTGTGTTTATGAGCTGTGCCTGGGGAAAAACTCGAAGTATGACTTGGTCTGATTTTTATGTGCATGTACTTTGTTTCATCACTATATTTATGCATGCGATGGTCCTTTTTACAATTGTCTGTATTCTTTTGTTCCGCATGTTTAAATAATAGTATTTTAAATTCCAGTACTTTTACTTTCGTAATTACTTGGTGAATTTCCTTGGGATTACTCACTCTGGACTCGTCATTTGTCTTTTTGTGATGGGTGAGTGCAGACCCTAGTCTGGCCGGGAAAAGGCAAGCTTGAAGACTACATCGATTGACAGCTCTAGCCTTTCTCATACGTATGTTTATATTTACTTGTTTTATGTTGGGTTTTGGGACTTGAGAGATAGGTTGTATATTTTGATATTTTGAGGATCTTAGATGATATGTATATGATGTACGATTGATATGGTTTCCACTTAGGCATTTTGCTCATAATATACATGTTTGAATCTTTATGTTGTTAGTAAATCTTCATTACGTAAATTGTGGTTAAATGATATTAAAGGAATAAAAGTTAACTCATAACATCAAAGTTAACCGAAATTGATTAATAATGGATAATTGGGCGTAGGACACAAATTGGCGGTGACGTGACGATTGTGGGCCCGCGTGGCCTCCGTGGCGGACCAATGTGGAAATTGGGGCCTATTAAGAAATGCTTTGTTTTTACATCTATTTTCCATATCTCATAGTCATAATATGCAGCAATAGCAATTAAAATTCTTATGGATTTAAGCATGGCTAGTGGCGAAAAAGTTTCATCATAATCAACACCTTGAGTCTGCCTAAAACCTTTTGCTATAAGTCTTTCTTTAAAAGTATGCACATTGCCATCCATGTCAGTTTTCTTCTTGAAAACCTATTTACATCCAATGGTCTTACCACCTTCAGGTAAATCAACCAAGTACCAAACTTGGTTATCATACATGGATTGCATCTCAGAATTCATGGCACTTAGCCATTTATCTGAGTCTGGTCCAAACATAGCCTCCTGATAAGTGGTGGACTCATTTTGATCCATAAGCAACACATCACGACTATCAGTAATAAGAAATTCGAATATCTCTGGCTCATATCTTACTGTACAAGATTTACGTGGGCCTTGTGTCACTTGCAGAGGTTCAACTGGTTCAGAACGTTGTTGAACTTCCAGTAGCGGTTCATTGTTTATCTGTGATTCTTGAGCTTCTTCAAGATTTATTTCTCTCCTACTAGTGTCTTTAAAATAAACTCTTTTTCCATAAAGGCACTATACCGAGCAACAAACACTTTGTTCTCAGCGAGATTATAAAAGTAATATCCTTTTATTTCCTTAGGATACCCCACAAATAAACACTTATCAGATTTAGGTGCTAGTTTTTCTGAGACTTGTCGATTTACGTAAGCCTCACAACCCCAAATCTTAAGAAAAGACAAACTAGGTCTCTTCCCGTACCATATCTCATATGGTGTTTTATAAACCGCTTTAGAAGGAACTCGATTTAGAGTGAAAGCTGCAGTTTGTAATACATAACCCCAAAAGGATAATGGATGATTCGCATGAATCATCGTAGATCGAACCATATCTAATAAGGTTCGATTTCTCCTTCCAGAAACTCCATTCCATTGTGGAGTTGCTGGTGGAGTTAATTGGGAGACAATCCCATAATTTCTAAGATGATCATCAAATTCTTGGCTTAAATACTCACCACCTCGATCTGATCGAAGTGTTTTGATAGTTTTACCAAATTGATTCTGCACTTCATTTTGAAATGTTTGAAACATCTCAAATGATTTAGCTTTATGTTTCATAAGATATACATAACCATATCTGCTGAAATCATCAGTAATGTAATGAAGTACTGATAACCTCCTCTAGCCATTGTGTTTATAGGACCGTATACATTAGTATGTATTAAACCTAATAAATCACTTGCCCTTTCACTATGTCTAGTAAAGGGACTTTTAGTCATCTTGCCTAGTAAACAAGATACGCACGTTTCATATGATTCCAAATCAAATGAATCTAGAAGTCCATCTTTATGGAGCTTCGTTATGCGTTTCTCATTTATGTGACCAAGACGACAATGCCAAAGGTAGGTTTGATTCAACTCATTTGACTTGAATCTCTTTGTATTTATGTTAAAGACTAGAGTATCAGTGGACCTTTTCATGCTTAGAATATAAAGACCATCACACAAATCAGCATTTGCATAAAAAATGCCTTTACGAGAAATTGAACATCTATTATTTGTAATAATAAAATCAAAACCATCCATATCCAAACATGAAACAGAAATGATGTTTCTGCTCAAGGCAGGCACATAATAACAATTACTTAAAGTTAAAATAAGTCCACTAGATAAAACTAAGTCATATGATCCAACAGTCAGGGCAGCAACTCTTGCTCCATTCCCTACACACAGGATGACTTCTCCTTTTTTTAGCTTCCTTCTTCTGGTGAGTTCCTGCACATTTATACAAATGTGAGATCCACATCCGATATCCAATACCCTGGAATCACTAGTAGATAAATTAATTTCAATAACATAAATACCTGAGGTGGTAGTCGCACTACCCTTTTTCTTCTTTAGATCTTCCAGATAGAGTTTGCAATTTCTAAACCAATGTCCAGGTGCATGACAGAAATGATAATTTCCTTCCTTTTCCTTTTGGTACTTTAAAGCAGGAACAGGCTGGAGCTTGACTTGTTCCACAGGCTTTGCGACAGGTGCAACAACAGCCTTGGCAACTTTAGCCTTGCCTTTGCCTTTCTTCTTCATTCCCTTTCCTTTTTGGACCATTAGCACATTACTAGAGGGTTTCTTGATAATTTGTTCAGCAGTTTTGAGCATCAAATGCAACTCTGAAATTGATTTCTCCATATTATTCATATTGTAGTTCATCACAAATTGTGAGTAACTCTCCGGTAATAAATTTAGGATCAAATCCGTAGCCAACTCTTGGCTTATGGGAAATCTAAGTCTATCAAGTTGGTCAACATAGCCTTTCATCTTCAGAACATGAGGACTAACTGACGCACCCTCAGTCATCTTACAAGAATGCAGGTTCTTGACTGTCTAGAACATTTCTTGCCTAGCTTGCTGTTGGAACATTTCCTTCGGCGTTACATGACCATGTCGTAGGCTTCCATTAGTTCCATGTCCTTCTGAAGTTCAGGAACCATAGTTGCCAACATAATACATGCAACATCAGTAGAATCGTTGACATGCTTATTATGCGCATCCTTCACAGCTTTCGTAGCATTGGCTGGTGGGTCCTCAGGGATCAGAGCATCCAGAACATACAACTGGCGTTCATACTTGAGAACGATTCTCAAGTTTCTGAACCAGTCAAGAAAGTTAGTCCCAGATAGCTTATCCTTTTCAAGGATAAATCGCAGTGATAGGGGATTATTGTTACTTGAAGAGGCCATTGATCTACAATAAAGATTATGCAGA
The DNA here is from genome assembly GCA_039657345.1 of Stephania japonica. Taxonomy (NCBI): domain Eukaryota; kingdom Viridiplantae; phylum Streptophyta; class Magnoliopsida; order Ranunculales; family Menispermaceae; genus Stephania; species Stephania japonica. The sequence goes on from CM077559.1 coordinate 45,839,947, forward strand.
GTTTATTTTAGTATAAAGGAATAGACTCCCACTAAATTAACAACCATCCTAAAACACACTGTTTATTTAGGGGAATAAATCCATATTTCACCTAATTCTATGACAGCTATGGCATGAAATACATAACTAGATTATTTAGGTGGGTAACAGTTACCAATTACATCTTATGTAATTTTAGATACTTTTATGAGATACAAGACATCTGATGTCGTAGCATGTTTTTATCTCATCATATGCCTAAAGCCCAAAACTATTTTGGTAGCTTTATTAACTTAGACCAATTTAAACATTTAGGTAACTTTTACCCAACTTGTGTCACCAAGATAACACAATACACCCAGCTATGGCTGAAACTATATTAGTGCAATCGCGGCCTTGATAAGTGTTTAAAATTGGATGGCACAAGACTTAAGATTTAATAGAGGGATTTTATTCAGTTTTAGTGATTTTTAAGTAAACAATGAAATATCATATATTCTATTGATTTATAGAATCACTAAACAATTTAGGAAATTTTTATGCTATTCACTAATAGAAGAATTTCCGTGCGCTAGGATTAGTTAGACGACGGTCTCGTTAATGCCGTCAATGAAGCGGTGGTTCCGTGACCGGTCAATGATGGAATTACAGAGGGACAATGTGCGCCCCCTTTTTTTTTTTTAGAAGACGAATCTCAATTCCGAAAATTAAAATTCGCTATAAAAAATCATATTTTTCGCTAATTTTACTATACTAAATTTACCCCTTAATTTATCCAAAATTAAGTCAATTAAAACGTTTTTTAATTAACTCGGGCCCGCATCTAACTAATCATCTTATCCTAATCCAATTAGGACTTTAGATATTTGAATCCTAGCATATCACCAATAACAAACTTCTCCATATTTATCTCCTATCCAATAGGGATAATGAAACCAATTTTGCATATATCTCCTAATCTAGTTTGTTATCTATGTTTATCAAATAGAAACTTCATAACAAAATTGATATAACAAGATAAATAAATAATTTCAAAAATTAATTATTTATTTTAGATTTAAGATATTTGAATCCTGGTATATCACCAATAACATGATTCTTGATATTTATCTCCTATTCTAATTTGTTAACTATCTTTATCAAATAGAAATTTCATAACAAAATAGATATAACAAGATAAATAAATAATTTCAAAAATTAATTATTTATAAATAAATAATTTTGAAAATTAATTATTTGCAATTTCGATTTTCATCCAAATAATCACAAACATGTAATTGAATCATGAACAACTATCCCAATCGAATTTAATGGTGTCATGGATCATAGAACGCGAAACTCAATTCATGAAAATTATTCAAATTAACCTAACTTGGTTATTGGCATATGCGAAACTAATTTCAATTAAATCATGAATATATGTATCATATACACAAAACATGATAATAAATCTCACAGAAAACTTATGTATATCACATATACATCAACTATTAAAATGCTTTCAATCATATATCATAAGAAAACAAGCAATGAGTTTAATGGAATCAAACTCGAAGGCTCTGATACCACTGTTGGGTTTTGGGGTTCATGCGCAGCGAAGATTACAAAACTAGAAGAACCCCAACAGGATCCGAATCTGATTTCATTAAAAATATTTAAACTATGAAAACTTAATCATACCTCAGTCGCAATGTACCTTTTTGAAGGTTAATCGATCTCTAAGGTGCTGCCAACGACGAACGCCCTCTATCAGCAGTCCACACACGAATAGCAGCCGATACTTGAAGTGCTAGCTTTGAGAGAATACCAAACCTTTTTGTTTCTCTCCAAAACGATCCAGAACATACTAAAAACCCTAAGTCATTTTTTTAAACGAAAATAGAGTTTCGGCCCCTTTTTAAATCTTTTCGTACTTGTATTCTAACTCAAAGCGTCTATTTATACAACCCTTGTATATAGACGATTAAGTAAATTACACATATACCCCTACTTAAAGAAGTATAAGTGTAATACACTACAAGGACATTTCTGTCATGAACTTTATCATATAAAATTCATTCTTCCGAACCATTTTAAAATCTCGCAAAACCATTCTTAGTGTGCGACCTAATAGGCTCATACAACGTTGGCAGTGTACCAAAACACATTTTGGTATACAAGTCATAAGCGGTCTCTAGCAATACATTATGACTACCCAAGTTGTACAAAGATCAAATCGATACAACCTAATCAATAGTGTATATAACATCCTTTTTGTCACACGATATCCTTTTGATCAAACATAAGGCATGGAATTTTCATCCAACATGTTCAATCGTACTAGTCTCGATCTCTGGGTAGACTGAAAACATCCAAGTGACATTGATCAATATCAATTCACTTAGACTATGCCTTTTAACAGTCTAACATATCGAGGGATCCACTGGATATCTCTCTCTATTATAATAAACATGCAAATCAATTATAATAAACAACAAATGAAATCTTCTATTTTAATAACTAAAATGTATTCATAAAGACTATTAATGGATTGACTTAGGGCACATTTCCCAACAAGAAGTGGGACCTACCCAAGGAAGAAAACGGAAAGAAGAAAAGGAACTTCTGCTTCCGTTAATTTGTGTTCTCGGTGGGGCCCGCCATCTGACTCGGCTGACATAGAGTTGATAACTGCGTCAGCAAAAACCATAGATTGGCGACACATGTCGTCACTTTTAAATCCAAAAGAAAATCCGTTTTGGGAACACGGTTTGCTTTCTTCTCAAACAACACAACACAATCGATTTTGGACGCAGAGTACTCTGTCCCTGAAAAAGTCATTACAAACTCCACGATGGTAAACAAAGGTGGAGTACAAGACCTCTGTCCGTGAAGATTCTCTGTGTGAAGGGGACAATTGTAAGGTGAGTACTTTAAACTGAGTTTATGTTTCCTTAGTTTATATGGTCATATGGTCTGTTTTAATGGCAGTTATGGCTTTTGTTTCCACACCACATGTGGGTTTGTTTGACACATATAGTACCTTGAGCTCAAGCTTAAAGAAGCTTCTAAATGTTGATAATTTGTTCTATAAGTTAATGGTGTACTGCATTCATAGTTCCGCTGTACTCAATTTATGGTCGATTTTGCATTCATGGTTCACATTCAATGTAAGTTAGGTTAATCGGTTCATGAGAAAATAAGTTTCAACTTTGTTTTGGAGCTCATCAAACTTTTTTTTTCCTTACAATGAATGAAGGTAGGTCATGTTGTTTAAGGTAGGCCATAGCAATGAATGCAACTTGATTTGATGTATTGTTCTATTTTTTGTTTGTTATATGTTGTATGGGATTTGTTGTTCCTCATTTTTGAAGTGGCAGTTTTCAGTTTGCCTAAACCTTAAATTTGTAACGATGAAGTGGGTAACCTTTTTTAGTGAAAGTGAAGAGATGGAAGTAAGTGATGGAGCAGAGTTAATAAGAATTTTGTTTCCTTGGAGGTTAGGGAAATTGGTGAATGTGTTGAAGTACAACATCATGAGGTGAAAGACCCCATTGAAGAGGCGGTTGACAAAACAAACTATTATCAAATGGAAGTTGAACCTCCATTTAGACCTACTGTAGGAATGACATTTGAAAGTGCTGAAGAAGCAAAGACTGCCTGTAATGATTATGCGGGGTTGGAAGCTAGATGTGGTTGCAAGGCTTAAATGTTTGTAAGATTGTGTAAAGACAATAAGTGGCACATATCAAGTGTACAACTTGAGCATAATCACATAGTTAGTCCATCGAAGTCAAAGTTTTTTTGTTGTAACAAAGTGATGGGCACTGCAGTTAAGAAAAGGCTGGAAAATCATTATGATGCAAGCATTCCTGTTTGCAAGTCATTCATGGCGAGTCTACTCGTGCTGGGGGTATTGAGAACCTACCATTTGATGAAAGGGATGTGCGTAATCACATAAATGCAACCCAACGACGTTTGAGATTTGGTATTGGAGATGCGAAGCAATTCAGAATTATTCGTGAGGAAACAAGAGCAATATCATAGATTCTTTCACTTAATGCACGATCCCGAGGTCGCCTAACACATTTTTTTTTGGGCAGATGCTCGAGCTAGAAGTGCATATGAATACTTTGGTGATGTTGTCTCTTTCGACATGACATATTTAACAAACAAATATGACATGCCTTTTGCTCCATTTGTAGGCATTAACCACCACAGCCAGTTTGTGTTATTGGGATGTGCATTGTTGGGTGATGAAAGAGTTGCAAGTTATAAATGGTTGTTTAGCACATGGTTGGCATGTATGGGGAAGGAGCTTAAGGCTATCATAACATACCAATGTCCTTCACTTAGTAGTGGCATTGCAAGAGTATTTCCTAATGCAAGACATAGGTTGTGTCTTTGGCATATCATGAAAAAGGTACCAGAGAAGATTAATGGCCTTAAAGATAAGGACAAAATTATCAGTGCATTGAATCGAGTGGTGTATGATTGTCTTACAGTTGAGGAGTTTGAAGCTGCATAGGATAAGTTCATGTCTAAATTTGAATTCAAGGATGGCAGTCGCCAATGGCTATGCAGGCTTTATGAAATTTGACACAAGTGGGTGCCCGTTTTCTTAAAGGACTGTTTTTGGGCGGGCATGACAACAACTCAAAGGAGTGAAGGAACAAATCATTTTTTAAATGGTTACTTAAACTCAAAGACAACACTGCAACAATTCATAATCCAGTATGAACTTGCAATGAGTATCAAAAATGCGAAGGAAGATAAAACTGACTTTGAATCCTTCCACAAGGAGCGAAGACTTATGTCTGACGTGTCATATGAGCGGCAAATGAGTGTCCTTTATACCAATAAGATGTTTAAGAAATTTCATGAACAAAGAAATAGGATGTTTAACTACAAAGTTGTAGGAGTTATGCATGACATTGATCACTTGACCACATATGATGTTCGGGATATTACAATCCCACCGGGCTTGCATGAGTCACCTAAAAGAGTCTACCAAGTGGTGTATCACGAGGCTCTTGAAGAATTAAAGTGCATATGCCGGTCATATGAGTCTTGTGGTATCTTGTGTTGTCATGCTCTTTGTGTTTTCTACGACCGAGATGTTATGGAAATTCCAGCAAAGTACATTATGGATCAATGGCATAAGAACTTCAAGTGAAAGTATGCACGGGAGAAAACGATATTGGAACTTGACACTAGTGCAACAACAGTGATGGAAAGGCACAATGCAATCACTATAATGTGCAATCACTTGGTTGAGTTGGGAAGCACATAATCGAAGAAATTAAAAATAGTGGACGAGGGTGCGAAATAGATGCAAGAGGCTCTCATTGATGCTAGTGATGATGAAGAAAGTCCAATACCTCGACTCAAGCATCGACTAAGGCCAAACGAATAGTGAAGGATCCACTTTCGAAGAAACGTAGGGGGAGACCACGAAAAAGTATACTCAAAGGACCATTGGATAATGGAAATAAAGGAAAGAAAGTAAGTATTAATGCATTGTATTGTGTGTGATTTCCTTTTTTTTATGATTACCACTTATTAATGATGTATATTAATGCATTGTGTTGTGTGTGATTTCCTTTTTTTTATGATTACCACTTATTAATGATGTACATACATTATTTACTTATCTTTAATTGTTTTCTATATTTTTTATGGTTAGGTCCAAACATGTAGCGAAAATGGTGAGTCCATGGTACTCATAAATTAACAATTGAGAAGCACAATATCCCTTATTAATGAAGTCTCAATTGATAACATGTGCTTTATTTAATAAGATTGTATTCAAACATGCGAGAAGGGCAATGGTGAAATACCTTTGAACAAGGAATGTGATGAAGCAAATAAGAAGACAAAGAAAGTAAGTAGTTCTGAGGGTGGTAATAACCCAAAGAAAATGATAAGGCAAATAGACTATACAATGGTAGTTTTGTTTTACTTTTCTTCACCAGGTGCATCAATCTAACAAAAATGTTAAGGCCACAAGAGGACTAACATCACAAATGACATGCATAGTAAGTCACTCTTAATTTTCCATTATATTATCAATTAGGTTGTGTGATTGGTTTTATCCTATTAGTTATGTTCTTTGTAATAGGGTAGTACCAATGGTGCCTTCCATTTGAATATAATGAATCAGAATGTTGTTTACGCAAGTGAAGAAATGGGTTTAATTGTTTCAGTTTGTGACACCATTGACTGGATAGAGAACTTGGATTCGCAAGAATACTCAAGTTATAGCCAGTCTATCTTTTGATTTGCAGGTTCAGTTAGTTTTGGCATGCATCATACGTGTACTTAATGAGGCGATGAACAAACGATGCACCTCGAATCACACAATGCCGAGTGATTCGTGGAACATTGTTTATGAAAAATAAGGGATGTTATTGTATTAGACAATGACTTTTTTGGGCAACGAGTGACATACAATGAGATACATAATTATTTTGTACTTGTTTATGTTATGCATGGGTTATGGTTATAGCCTTGTAGGAAATGAATTCTCAAACAAAGCATATATAGCTTTTATAATTTTACAACTATGGTAAAGAAAAGTATGCATATGCTTTGATTATATTTCTTGCTCCCTTCTTTCCTTTCCTTTATTCAATAATTCAAATACAATAGGAAAAGGAAAATGCTTTGTTATTTTTTACTTGCTATGTTTTGTTGCAAATTTTTGGAGTTCTATAGTTCATGTCAGGAGTGAAGCTTTTGGCACAATGGGAAATTTCCACCATCCCATTCACTCGGCATTACCTTTTGTGAGGCCTCACAATAACTCAACCAAAAAAGAAAAGAAAATGTTAATAGAAAATGATAATTACTATGTAGTGAAGCCTTTGATGCAACATTACCTTTCATGGGGAAATGATATGACACAAAGGTAGCATACAACAAATGAAAATTACTAAGTGGAGATTACTTAAAGAGCATAGTAATCATGCGGTCGCATAACTAACTTACAAACATTACAAGTCCAAATACAGCTCGAATCAGTGTCTTCCAAAAGTTAACGGCAACAAAACATTACAAAAGATTGGAAAATGATAATCTAACATCCATTCAAGTTCATTTTCCCAAAAAATATCTAATTGCCAACAAGTGGGACCAGTTGCTCACTCATGTCTCTTCATTTACCACCCTAATGGTAATTTCAGATTCCAATCGCACCCTACCTCGCACTTCGATAGTGTAATCCTCGATGCACATCAAGGTCTTCTAGTCCTTGTGTACCCATCGTAGTTGCAGTTGAACTTGTAGTCGTAACAACTGAGCTGCTAGTGTGATAGCCCCAATTTCCCCATGCAATTGGGTACGCCCGCCTATGCACATCACTTTGCAACCTAACGGCCTCTTCTTTAATCAATTTAGTAATTTATGAAAGAGTTATTGCAATAATACCATCGTAACAAGTAACTCAATCAAAGGAAATATAGAATTCTATAAGTGTGAAAAACCCTGGGTATTCATGTACAATTCGATAAGCATATATATACATGATACCAATCTCATCAAAAATGTCAAGTTCAATAATCCCGAAAACATAAATATAAAACGATATACAAATCAGCAAAACATAAACATATATAATACACATTATAGTCACACACCCTATATTTGATACACCCCACACTTGGAACACACCCACTGTTATATGCACGAAACACAACTGTTGTGTACACCCCACTGTGGTGTACATACACACTGTTGTGTACACCCTGCTGTGGTGTACACACAGTGAGATGTACACCCCATGCACACACACCCAAAACCGTCACACATACACACATAAAATAATACAATTTGTGGCCACACCCTACACACATAGCACAGTTTATAATCACTCACCCAACACCCTAACGGTGGTGCACACACCCCATACTGTATGCACACAACACATCTCACACTCCACACACAACAACAAACATCTCGACAGCAAAGAACAAGGAAGAAAGAAGAAAAAATGAAAGAAAGCACCGATATATGACGCACACAATGGGGTCACCTCCGGCCAGCAGAGTCGTAGGAGGGTGACCTCCGGTCAGCCTCAACCGGCACTAGTGCCGATCATCCAAAACAGTGACACAAATTGTCACCAAAACATTCCCAAAATGGTAAAAACAGTGAGCATGGAAGGAGAAAGAAAACGATGGAGAGAGAGAGAGAACCGTGGGAGAGACGCTCACCTAGATATCTCCGGTGGTCGTCCGTGGTTCCAGCACCATAGTGGGTAGCAGTGGTGACTGGCCAGACGAGAGAGAAGATAGCCGAGAGTGAGAGAGAGAACATGAACTGTCGAGAGAGAAAAAGAAGAGAAAGAGAGAGGAGTTCACCTAAGCGTCTCCGGTGGGTGGTGGAAAGGTCAGCTTTAGGCAATGGTGGGTGGCGGTCCAACAGAGGGGGAGGAACGACACAACCGAGAGTCGAGGGAGAGAAGACAACTGAGAGAGCAAACGAGAGAGGTAGAGAGAGAGCCTCACCTCGTCGGAGTCGGAGTCTCCGGTGGGACGTGGTGGCAGTGGCAAGGGGAGGGAGGGTGAATAGTGACGGCAGTTGGATGGAGAAGATGATGAATAGTGTACACTAGGGTTTTCTTTTTGTTTATATATGTAGTTAGTGTAAAATGACCCTTTTGCCCTTGGACTAACACTTGTACATTTCTTGGACAGTTGCCCTTATTGGTCATTTACCTCATCATCATGACTTAACACAAATACTCATCTCAATGCCAATCTCATGGCTTTCCTTATCAAGCTGTGTTACTTTAACAATTTTTATCCTATAGCCCGCATGTTGCGAGACTATCCTACTCCCACATTGATCTTACATTCCTCGGTCAGCATTTCTCCGAAACTTTGGTTTGTCGTGCCTATTTTCTCACCACATCCCATCAACTAATTAATTTAATTATTAAAAAATTCATTTATTTGTACTTTAACAGTATTTTAAATCCCCCGCATACCCGTAACTCAATTTTCCTACTCGTTCACTGACTTTATTATTCGGTCACTCAAATACGAGTATAAATATATAATACACATCATCATTCACAAATAGCCAAATTTCCGGGTCGTTACAGTTTCCCCAACTAACAAGAATTTCGTCCTCGAAATTAGCTCTAACTCAAGTGAATAAGGGGAATCAGCACCCGTTCGCACCTCGTTCAAACTGCGGGCTTGCAGCCGCTTCAGACAGTTTGGATCCTCTATCTCGAACTGCAGACTACCTCAGAGTCACTTCAAATAGCTCGTTCCTCATCGTTGAACTGCTGGCCAATACAAAGTTGCTTCAGATAGCTCAATAAGTTATGACCAACTGTGGACTCTCGCGAGAGTCACTTCCAACAGCTTGACATCAGGTATTGGACTGCGGACTTGTACAAAGTCTCTTCGAACAGCACAACATCTTAAATTCACTCCCTTTTCTCCACATCTACCAAACTATGTGCCTCTGCCACTTCGAACAGCTTGATTTTATCTCAGTCTTCATACTGCGGGTCTCAACCACTTCAAATAGCCTAATTCAGTTACGGTCTCTCTAGACCGCTCCCATTTCCCAAAATGGTAGGAATGCCACGACCTCGTCGCAAACATCGTCCACTACCACGACTCAAGCTTGGTGATCACGACATAAGACGCTACGATCGCGACTCGCACGCCATATTTGTGAAAACCTCCCAACCAACTCGCGTACCTAGGCAGTAAAATAGATTCGACAAATTTGTAACCGTAGTCACCATGTACACTACGTGTCTATGCATCGTAAGATGAATCACAACCACTCTGGTCCTGCCTCTCTTTAGGTGTACTTGTGGCTAGTTTTAGCAACCCATTGTGCCCAGACTTACCATCTTTTTCGGACTCTAATCTAAGTTAGGTTTGTATCATCCTAAACAACTCTGCTAAGTTTAAACGACACTACTCTAGCAAGTATTGACCTTAACTTTGTCACCTAACGTCTAACGTCCCATTTAAACACCTAAAGCTTCAATTAATCGGTTCCATGTATGTTGTAGGATAATCAGGAGAATCCTTTACCTCCGGTAGGATCACGAACCACTGTCAGCTGGCTCAGTCGCATGTGCACTTCCTCAATGGCCTAAAGCTAATCGTCATCCTACTGGTCCTCGTACAAATCAGGACATCAGTTCTGAAAATGTCTGGGTTACCCGCACTGGTAACACACCTTCCGCTTTCGAGAACCACTATCATCGTTCGGATTCCACATTCATTTCCTATCATGTCCCTCTGGTCGGTGCTCTAACTGCAAGTCGGGTCGATCAGGCTCAACCTCCTCATAGTGAGTACTCAAGTAACTCTCCCTAGCCAAGCTCCGCTCATAAGTCCTCTGCAACATCCCTGGCTCAGTCGTAACGAGCGCACCTCCGATTTCGGGTAGGAGACCCTCAATAAAGTAGTACATTCGGTCTGCCTCCGTGCTAGCTGATCCTCCAGCATATGGTAATAGCTGTAGAAACCGTCCCATGTACTCAATGACGGACTCATCTGCTAACTGTCTCAGGGAAATGAACTCGTTTCTCTTGGCTCTCATCACGGTGGGAGGAAAGTATTTCATTTTGAACTGTGTCTTGAGCTCTATCCAGTCCCTCGGCACGCCTCTGGTACTCACAATCGTAGTCCACCAATCGTCAGCTTCTCCCATCAACATCGAGGAAGAAATAGAAGCTTTCATGTGCTCCTCAGTAGCTATGATGTGGTGTATCTTCTCGTGACTCTTTAGGAACAACTCTGCCGCAGTCACGTCTGTGCCTCCATAGAAAATGACAGGATTGTGCCTCTTAAACTCTCTCCATTGCCTTGCCTCAACAGTGGCCCTGGGACTCTTCTCTGGAGTAGTGACCGGAGTAGTCTCTACAGCAGCTCCTGGCGTAGTCGATGTCTCCTCAGTCTGAATCGGATGTGTAGCACCCTCAGTCTGTACTATATGTGCAACTGTAGTCCCTGGCACAACTATAACCGAAATCGGTGTTGCGGAAGCCATAGCTACTGGAGTCTCCATCCCCTGAGTGGTAGAAATAGGCGGTAAAGACGTAGTCGGAGTCGATGGTGTCGTGGTAGCCTGTGCTTGTATCCTCAGTGACTGCACTATCTCCTCAAATCTCTGGTCCTGCGTCGCGGCTCTCTGAGATAATGTACGTATCTCCTCAAGAGATCGTGACAAAATCATGCCGATATCGTCGCTCGAACCTAGCTGATCCGCCATCGTCGTCTGAACAAGAAAACGAATTTCTCGGATCAATGGATAGCTACCGCATACAATATATTACAATTAGCAATCATAATATGTATAAACATCACATTCGACTTATCCCAACTCATCCCTCCAAACTAAAGTTCTAATTAGGATCGTAGGGTTTTCCACTCTAAGTTCAACCATTCCTAACTTCTGCTGTCTTAATGGTTTGTCTTTTAAATCAAGAGTCAGGTCGTTATAACCTTATGCTCTGATGCCAACTGTGATGGCCCCAATTTCTCCATGCAATTGGGTACGCCCAGCCTAGACCCGTGCAGGCCCTAAGTCATCACTTGGCAACCTGTCGAGCCTAGTTAGCCTTCGATTTAATCAATTTAGTAATTTATAAAAGAGTTATTGCAATAATACACAGCGGAAGACTAAACAGTAATAACAAGGGAAAATAACTCAATCAAAGGAAATATAGGAATTCTACAAGAGTGGAAAACCCCGGGTATTCATGTACAATTCGATAAGCATATATATACATGATACCAATCTCATCAAAAATGCTAAGTTCAATAATCCCAAAAACATAAATATGAAACGATATACAAATCAGCAAAACATAAACATATATAATACACATTATGGTCACACACACCACATTTGATACACCCCACACTTGGTACACACCCACTGTTATATGCACGCAACACAACTGTTGTGTACACCCCACTGTGGTGTACACCCCGCTATAGTGTACACACAATGAGATGTACACCCCATGCACACACACACACACTCAAAACTGTCACACATACACACATAAAATAATACAATTTGTGGCCACACCCCACACACATATAGCACAGTTTATAATCACCCACCCAACACACCAATGGTGGTGCACACACCCCATACTGTATGCACCCCACACATCACACACTCCACACACAACAACAAACATCTCGACAACAAAGAACAAGGAAGAAAGAAGAAAAAAATGAAAGAAAGCACCCACATATGATGCACACAATGGGGTTACCTCCGGCCAGCAAAGTCGGAGGAGGGTGACCTCCGATCAGCCTCAATCGGCACCAGTGCCAGTCATCCAAAACAGTGACACAAACTGCCACCAAAACAGTCCCAAAATGGCAAAAATAGTGAGCATGGAAGGAGAAAGAAAATGATGGAGAGAGAGAGAACCGTGGGAGAGACGGTCACCTAGATATCTCCGGTGGTCGTCCGTGGTTCCGGCACCGTGGTGGGTGGTAGTGGTGACTGGCCAGACGAGAGAGAAGACAGCCGAGAGTGAGAGAGAGAACGTGAACTGCCGAGAGAGAAAAAGAAGAGAAAGAGAGAGAGAGAGGAGCTCACCTAAGCGTCTCCGGTGGGTGGTGGAGAGGTTAGCTTCGTGACATGGTGGGTGGCGGTCCAGCAAAGGGGGAGGAATGACACAGCCGAGAGTCGAGGGAGAGAAGACAACCGAGAGAGCAAACGAGAGAGGAAGAGAGAGAGAGCCTCACCTCGTCGGAGTCGGCGTCTCCGGTGGGACGTGGTGGCAGTGGTGAGAGGAGGGAGGGTGAATAGTGACGGTAGTTGGATGGAGAAGATGATGAATAGTGTACATTAGGGTTTTCTTTTTGTTTATATATGTAGTTAGTGTAAAATGACCCTTTTTCCCTTGGACTAACATTTGTACATTTCTTGGACAGTTACCCTTATGGGTCATTTACGTCATCATCATGGCTTAACACAAATACATATCTCATTACCAATCTCATGGCTTTCCTTGTCAAGCTGTGTTACTTTGACAATTTTTATCCTATAGCCCGCATGTTGCGAGACTATCCGACTCCCACATTGATCTTACATTTCCTCGGTCCGCATTTCTCCGAAACTTTGGTTCGCCGTGCCCGTTTTCTCGCCACATCCCATCAACTAATTAATTTAATTATTAAAAAATTTATTTATTTGTACTTTAACAGTGTTTTAAATCCCCCGTGTACTCGTAACTCAATTTTCCTACTCGTTCACCGACTTTATTCTTTGGTCATTCAAATACGAGTATAAATATATAATGCACATTAGCATCACCACGAGCTATTTGATTGAGAATAGTAGTAGGTGCATAACGTTATACTGCACATAGCACACAGAGGTCAACCCAAACAAAAAAGTTACAAGGACCACTTGAGAAATCCATTGGTGCAACCATAAAAGAATTTTCCTTTGTTGGGCCCTTCTTTGTTGACTCGCCTTATGACTCTATACCCAATAGGGCACTTTGTACAACACTCCTTCCATAGGCAATCATCAACAAAGTGGTACTTAGATCCATATTCCCAACGTCTATGTTCACCCATAAAAGTCACACCTTGCAATTGTAATTGTTAATGAAAATCATTAGAACGCGAACACGCTTCGTAAACATAATTAGAAAAGAAAATATGTACCCTTAAATACAACTAAATATGTACCCTCATTGATTTTTTTAATGGGACTCTTCACAAAAAAGTGCAATCATTGTGATCATTACACCTTATTGACAAATGGGAGTGATATATTAGAGTTTAGAACCATTAATTAAACATTGTAAGACTATTTACTTTATACAATAAACGTTAACGAAAAAAAGTTTTCACATTCTTCATCAATGTCATTCAATCTGTATTCTAATTTAAGCATTAGTATTGGGAGATCAAGAGTTTTAGAAAGTTTTCAACTGTCCGCCAAAGATAATTAGACATGTTATGTTCTCGTCACTGAAATTATTTGTAACCTTAATTTAAAAATATAATTTAACATTTATATATTGATGTAAGTTGTGACAAGAGATGCTGAGAAAGGATTTCAGTTTGTCTTAGGTATATTGACTGCATAGAGTAAGGTACATGCATTATATTTGGTGATGTAGCTAGAGAAGTTGTAGTTTATGTTGATGATTTCATTTGCAGAATCTACCTAGTGTATCCTAAGTGAATTCATGTTTGCTTTCCATATTTTTCTTGGTAAGGTAAGTGAATTCATGTTTGCTTTCCATATTTTTCTTAGTAAGGTACATGCATTATATTTGGTGATGTAGCTAGAGTAGTTACAGTTTATGTTGATTATTTTGTTTGCAAAATCTACCTAGTGTATCTTAAGTGAATTCATGTTTGCTTTTCATATTTTTCTTAGGTAGCCGAGTTTTGTAGGAAATGATTGATTTTAACATGGTTACTGGACTTACATTAACTTATAAAACAAGCAAACTGAGGAAGAAGGTAATAAACTATGACTTAGACAGAGATGATGTCACCTTGTCAAATAAGTTCATCCTTTAACCTCCTAATTCAATACAAAATGAACATATCTATCACATTGAACACGGTAATGAGAATATGTTATCATTCATGACACCTTTCTAGAAAATCATAACGTTCAATTTTAAAGATATTTTCTATCCAAGATGCTTCTTCTAGCAGAACTAAGAACTTGGTAATCTTATAACATTTAAAGTAACTTATCAAACTCAATTACACTTTTTAATAGAAACTTAAATTAACTTACCAAATAGGTAATCTAAAGAAGTATATAATAAGCTACTGAATTAGAACCAACAATTTAAAAGTTTATAATTTATAATACTCAATTGATTATTAAAATTGAGACAGTACATGCATTCATAAGTTAATGACTCAATATAAAATTTTTAAACAAACATGAGTAAGTGAGTTTCACAATAGAACTTCTAAATCATCTGTGTGTTGGAAACAATTAAAAGAGAATCATCTTTACTACATCCTCACTAGATTAAATGAAGTAATCATATTAAAAAAAAATTAAACTATCAAAATTAACTTTATTACACTAAGAAAGGTCAAACTTTAAGAAAGAAAAGGAAATCTCCAAATATATTGTTGTAGGAATATATTTGACAGTCAATGACTCAATATATTCTTCCAATTGAAATAAAAAATAAATCAACTATTACAACCACTTCATTAAACCCAAATATCAAACATCATTGAGTCATCAACATACAAGATCAATTTTAATTATTTATATTTAATTGTTTCTGTCATTAATGTAGTTTATATAAAAGACACAAGTTCAGGAACCAAATAATTAGATACTATAAATACCTAACATTTAAGATAAGCTTTAGTTCTTATAAATAACTTGTTGTTTCAATGACACATTTTTACTCAACCAACAATTTCAAAGTTTTTTTGTTCTGGTTTGTTATAGCAGAAGCAACAAATCTAGAACGACGGGGGCATCTCAACCATGTACCCTCTCACTTATCATCTTCCATTTCCACTAGGAAACAACAAACATAACTAACAATTTCATAGAAAACCAACTACAAAGTACTTTCTCACTTATCATCTTAACAAAGTCATTATCATCTTCAACAACCAACAACAACCAACAAATCACCACAAAAATTAAACATTTTGTGAGAAGAAAATGTTTACTAAAAAGACCCTAAACCATAACTTAAACACACAAAGCAACCACAGAAATTAAACATTTCATGAGAAACAAATGTTAACTAAGAAAACCTTAAACCAACCATAACTTATACCTACAAATCAACCCCAAAAATCAAGCCTAACGACTACAAAACAAAGAAATTCTTAATGTCAATACCTATTAGGATTTGATCCGCCACTATTCCTTTGACTCCTTCAACTTCTTCATCGTCGTCGTCGTCTCCATTTTCTCTTCTTCCTCCACTGTTCCTTTAAACTCGTCGACTTCGTCTTCGTCTTCGTCGTTGTTGACTTCGTCTTCGTCGCCGACTTTTGTCTTGGTCGTTGTTGTTGCCAATTGGCTGCCACAAATGCGATGCGATAAATCAATGCGTTGGATTAGTGTCATTTTATCATTTTCCTATTCACAATAGTTGATGCGTTGGTTAATGTTTTTCTTTTAGAGCAATAATGGCTTCATTTCATAAATCATCAGATACATCTCTTACATTAATCTCAACAATATTCGGTGAAAATTGACAGCACCATGAAAATGAACTAATTTTGTCATAGCATGAACTACCCCGTTGGCTTTCCTTCTCGTAAAAGTAACATTCGATCATTTCCTTTTATTAAAAGATCAAAGCAATCATAAAATAATGGTCAAATAATCAAAAATATCCTAACCTTTAGAAGTTGTATCAATTATATCCCAACTTTTGAAAATTATCAATTATATCTTAACTTTTTCGCTTTAGTATCAATTCTATCCTCAACTAATTTTGGACACTTTTTCTTTGAAATTAACATAATCTTCTAACTTTTCTTTTCATGATCATCCATATTGATCAATTTACATATTGAAATTCCGTAAGCCTCATGTTTGAATTAATGCATGAGAACTCACAAAAAAATAATTTATAAATCAATGATACGTTAATACCTTAATTAATTTTTATAGTTATTCATAAAGCACAAATAGTAAGTTGAAAATCATGTGTATGTACATATAAAAATAAGATGTAAAGTTTATTAGAAGGTACCCATAGTTGTTTAATTTAACAAAAGAATTATGTAGTTGAATAAAAGTATGCACTTAGATTATATGTATATGATTGACTAGCATATGTCACACACTACTATATGTGTATTATATACATGAATACATAAAAAAAAAAGAATATTAAGCTTTAATGCATATGAATGAATAAATCTTTAAATGGTGTAATAAGAAAAAAAAAATGACGTGTGGAGAAAAAAAGGGTTTAAATTAGTTGAGAATATAATCGATACTAAATTTCAAAGGTTAGGATGTAATTGATAAATTTCAAAGGCTAGGATATAATTGATACAACTTGTAAATATTAGGATTTTTTTATCATTAGGCCTAAAATAATTGACCAAATTTAGATGAGTTGAATGGCATCGATATATTATTGAATGCGTTTTCCTTTATTTTTGTAGCTAGTTTCCCACACTTTTTTTTTTTTGAATGAATATAAAAGTGTAAAGAAAAGAAATGATTTTCTCTTTTTTTGAAGAACCAATACGATGCACTTTATTTCAAATCATTTGTATATCAACAAGATAAAAGGGCATAACAAACCACTCAATTCAACCAAACAAAACACTACCCTCCCTAGCAATGGTACGAGTTGTTGACTTTGGTGATCTACGAAAATAACAAATACAATAGAACTTCATGTCCTTTAACAACTCCTTAAAATCTTTTGCTAAAGTACCAAAATAGGATAAGTCAGTGACATTGCTCTTTAGTGCTTTGACACCAACAGCGCATCCGTCTCAATTGTGAATTGTGTAGCATTCCTCCCTTTGAACCAACTGAGAGCTTCACGAACTCCTATTGCCTCCGTTTCTTTTGGATCAAGAGCCCCAATGATTTTTTTTCCCTACTGCTATGACAAACTACCCTGAGTCGTCTTTGAATACTGTTGCATCTACATTGCAAGTGAAGGTCCCATTCCTTGATAACTGCCATTTACCATTCCTCAAGATTGTTGGCCCTCCCAAAACCATTTTTGTGCCTTCCCAGTAACACCCTCCAACTGTACTGCCGCCACGCCACCAGATGTGTTCTAGCTCCCTCCACAATTTGTGAGAACGTTTTGTTTCTCTGGTTCCAAACATCACACTTCTATTATTCCGCACATTCCAAGAGACCATCGCCGCCAGTTCCGTGATGTTTGGTGGGAAAACTTCGTGGACCTTGGTCATCCCTCTGCAAACGACTGCACCCCAATCACCTTAGGTGATTAGTGTTAATCTGAATCTTAATTAGTTTGAGTTAGATTTGAGGTTAAACCCAGCTTGTCTCAAATAGCGTGTATGTGAGACTGCGTGATTGTAATGTGTTTGTTTGGCGTGAAAATTGGTAAATAAAATCATACGTGAGATTGCGTGATTGTATTGTATTTATTTGGGATATCCGGGTGTATTTCTTCGGTATCCTATTCTATCATGGTCAATGGAAAGCCTCAAACCAGTTTTAATGCTCAAAGGGGTTTGAGGCAAGGTTGTTCTCTTTCTCCGTTCTTATTTGTTATTGTGGCTGATGTCTTTTCTCGGATGATGGAACAAATGAAACTCTTGGGGGAATAGAAGGTTTTCACATAGGGAGGGACCGAGTTCGCCTTACACATCTATTATTTGCTGATGACTCCCTTCTTTTTATTGATGGCAACGAGGAGCAGGGACACAAATTCATGAATGTGGCGGAGGGTTTCTGCTTAGTCTCTGGGCTGAAGCTAAACAAAGAGAAATGTATGTTGGCTGGCATCAATATGGGGGAGGAGAACGTCCAATCCCTCGCGAACGCTTTGGGTCGCGCAGTTAATGGATGGCCACTGAAATATTTGGGATTGCCACTTGGGGGGAAGCCTTGGTTAAAGCTGTTTTGGTCCCCGGTATTGGAAAAATTGTCAAAAAGACTAGAGGGATGGAAGAGGGGTTTCCTGTCCAAAGGGGGGAGAGTTATACTAATATCTTCAGTTCTCCAATTGTATTCCACTTCAGGAGAGCATGGTCAAATTGTATGGAATTTGGATTTTAGGAGGAGATTGAGTTAAGCTAAAAACCAGGAGGCTACTGAGCTGTTGGGTGGTCTTGAGTTCTCCAATATTAGTAATGTTTGTCCATGTTGAACTAGAAAACTTGGGGAAGAAGAAAATCAGATCTGAGTGAGTCGTTTTCTCTTCTCTTCCATCTCAGCTGTATTGGCTTTTATTTATATCCTGTGAGATGTTACAAGGACCGTATGATCAATTCAATCACAACCGTTTGATTGATCATACATCAGCTGTAACACATACACACACATTAACACTCAGTAACTCACATATTACAACACAGTAACTCACATAATGACATAGTAACTTTACTTAATGATTTATTCTCACATCCCCCCTCAAACGAAGGGGGAGAGAAGCGACACCAAGTTTGCCTCTTAGAAAAGTAAACCGGGACGCAGCAAACGCTTTGGTGAAGCAATCCGCCACTTGATCATGACTGGGAACATGATGAACCAACAGCTGACCAGCAAGTACCTTATCTCTAACAAAATGGATATCAAGTTCGATATGTTTCGTCCGCGCATGATAAACTGGATTGTGAGCCAATGCTTGAGCACCAATGTTATCACACCACACTACTGGTAACGCTGGAATAGGAATATGCAATTCAGATAACAAAGATTGTACCCATGAAATTTCAGCAGCTGTCTGAGCAAGAGCGCGATACTCCGACTCAGTACTAGACCGAGCCACCACATGTTGTTTCTTAGACTGCCAGGAGATTATGTTCGACCCAAGAAACACAGCAAACCCCGAGACAGATCGACGATCATCTGGCGAAGCAGCCCAGTCCGCATCAGAGAACCCAGTTACATACAACTGACTAGAAGGCCGAAACCATAGACCATACTCAGAAGTCCCTTTCAAATAGCGCAATACACGCCTCAATGCTTACCAATGAGTAACAGTAGGACTACGTTGATATTGACTTAGCCGATTAACTACAAATGCTATATCAGGCCGAGTATGAACTAAATACGAAGACCACCAAGAAGACTTCTATAAAGAGTAACATCAATAAATGGAGGAGATGTATCAGCAAAGAGAGGTTTGCCCACTAACGCAGGTGTATCAATTGCCTTAGCCTGGAGCATACCCCCTTTCTGAAGTAATTGTTTAATATAGGCTGATTGAGTAAGAAACAGTCCAGTAGAATCTCTCCTAACCTCCATACCCAAAAACAAATTTAAATCACCGATATCCTTAAGAGCAAAAGAATCATTTAATCGTGACACAAACTGTGTAATATAATCAGTGTGTGAACCAGTGACAATGATATCATCGACATAAACCAAAACATACAAAACCACCGAAGAATGTCGATAAATGAATAAATAAGTATCAGCCTTCGACGGAGAAAAACCCCACGATAATAAAGTAGATCTCAATCTATCAAACCAGGCCCGAGGTGCTTGACGCAAACCATATAAAGCTTTGTGTAACTTGCAAACATGATTAGGATACCTACTATCAACAAAACCTCGAGGCTGATTTGTATAGACATCCTCGATCAAACAACCATTTAGAAATGCATTATTAATATCAAGCTGTCGAATGGACCAACCAAACTGAACAGCAAGCGAAAGAATAACACGAATAGTGGAGGCTTTAACTACTGGACTGAACGTCTCATCAAAATCGATACCTGGCATCTGTTTGAAGCCTTTAGCCACTAGTCTAGCTTTGTATCGATTAACAGAGCCATCAGAATTTTTCTTAACAGTAAAAATCCATTTATTATCAACGACATTCTGAGAAGAGCAAGCAGCACCAAGGACCAAGTATTTGTCTTGATGAGAGCTTGATACTCATTCTCCATGGCCTCTCGCCATTGAGGGTCCTTGAGTGCCAAATCATCTGATTTAGGAGGTTCATCAGTTGACACAGAAGTAGTAGTAAGAAAAACCTTTTTCATAGAAATACCATTTTTCGATCTAGTAATCATAGGGTGAACATTTTGTGGTTCCTCAGATTCAGAAATCTCAGTGACAGGAGCTGATTGAGATGCAGAAGAAAATGGAGAACCAGTGGCAAACTCAGATGGAAAACCAGTGGCAGACTCAGATGGAGAACCAATGGCAGACTCAGATGGAGAAGGAGAAAGAGCAATAATAGGAGACTGAGCAGTAATAGGAGAATGACTAGGGGAGGAAACCATAGTGTTGGACATAGAACCAGATGGAATAGACCTACTCAAAACAGGAAAACATGTAGACCCACATGGAACAGAAAGAGGAACAGGTGAAGAAGATGTCGAACCCCCCAAATGAGAAGAAAAAGGAAACAAAGAAGATACAGGGAACTTATCCTCATTAAAGATCACATGACGAGTAATATACAATCGACCAGACTTATGAAGACATTTGTAACCCTTATGAGACGAACTATATCCCAAAAACAGACATTTATCAGAATGAAATTGGAACTTGTGGGAATTATAAGGACATAAATAAGGGAAACAAGCACACCCAAATACTCGTAAGAGAGAAGAATCAGGAGGACGACCATACAACTTCTCATAAGGAGACACACCCCCCAACACACGAGTAGGTAAACGATTGATCAGGAAAACTGCAGTCTCACAAGCATCCCACCAAAATTTGTAAGGAAGTTTGCTATGTGCTAACAAAACCAGACTCATTTCAATAATGTGACGATGTTTACGCTCAGCTCTGCCATTCTGCTCATGAACATAGGGACGCGAATGTTGAAAACCAATACCATATGAGTCAAGAAGTGGTTTGAAAGAACGATATTCCCCACCCCAGTCAGATTGTATACGTTTAATACGAGTAGAAAACTGGTTCTCAACAAACGCTTTAAAATGAAGAAAAGCTTTGACAGCATCAGACTTAGCTTTCAATGGATAAATCCATGTGAATCTCGTACAATCATCAATGAAATGGATATAGTAGTGAAAACCATTAGTAGATGACATAGGAGAAGTCCCCATAGATCAGTATGAACAAGATCCAGAACATGAGATGAATGACTGAAAGAAGACTGAAAAGGTAATGCATGACTCTTTCCTAATGGGCAACTAGAATAAAACTCCAGAGGACCATTAGGAATATTTACCAGCTGTAACACCTTCTGCAATGTAGACTGTGTAGGATGTCCCAGACGTGAATGCCATAGTGAAAGTAGACTCTTATTGAATGTTATGAAAGCAGAATGTCTGTGAGAAGGAGAAACATGAGAACCAAAGAACCGATATAGTCCATTATGCAGTGTCCCGTGAAGAAGAACTTGATTAGTTCTGATATCCTTCACAAAACAATCACGAGCACGAAACTCAATTAGCACATTATTGTCACGAGTCATCTGAGACACACTCAAGAGATTTTTCCTAATCTGAGGAACACATAATGTGTTTCTAAAGGATAAACCAGATTTAGTAGATGGAATAGATGCATTACCAACACCATAGATTGGTAATGATTGTCCATTACCAACAATCAGTGATTGATTACCTTGATAAGGCATGCACGTAGACAGCTGAGAAGGATCTGATGTAATATGCGATGAAGCCCCACTATCGATACCATGATGTGTCGATCCAGTTCCGATGCAAATGAAGAACGAACTCTGTTGGGAAGTGGACGCTGGAGGAGTAAAACGCATTTGTGGAGAAGGAGAAGGTTGTGGAAGAACCTGCACACCATTCGAAGCTCCCATATATTTCATGTCTCCGCGAAAGTAACAAACTGCGGTCGAATGACCAAACTTTCCACAAATTTGGCAAGTTGGTTTAGTATTGTTTGGAAACTTAAAATTCCCCCGTCTTCGAGATCGACCTCCTCTGCCGCGATTCGAGGAACCACGGCCACTAGAACCTTGTTGGTTACTACCAGTACCAGATCTATACTGCACAGTACCACCACTATTGTTCTTCACCTCTGCAGAGTTTGCAGAAGGAGATTCATCATGTATGTCGAGAGAGTTCAGACCTTGACCAATTTGAAATTGCTGAATCGTCGTCTCAAAGCTCAACAAAGATGCTTGAAACTCTGTCCAACGCAAAGACGCCTTCTCTTGTAACACAGAAATAATCGGAAGATATTCACCATCAAGACCAGCCAGAACATCAGAAATCAACTCCTCATCAGAGATCGGAGAACCAGCAGTAGCCAGGTTGTCGGCGATGTCTTTCATCTTCATTAGAAACTGGGTCATCGATTGAGAACCTTTCTTGGATGATCGAATTTGACGTCGATAGACTGGATCTCGAGCTCTGCTTTGAATGATCCACAATGTTCTTCAATGCGTCTCCATGCCTCATGTAGAGCAAGCTCCGATCATGCTGATGATGACACACTCTTCGATGTGGCGCTGATCAGCCAACCAAGACAGAACTGATCCGTCGCATACCAATCATCATATGCTGGATTTGGTTCACCAGTTTCATCCAAGAACTGAGGTGGACATGCAATCGTCCCGAGAAGATAACCATCCAAGCGACATCCTCGAAATATTGGTAAAACCATGGACTTCCAATACAAGAAATTCATACGATCTAGTTTTATAGAGACGATTTGGTTCAAAGAATTACCAAACGGAGTCAAGATCGAGTGTGATGATGAAGATCCTGCACCGATCTGTCCAGATCCAGTGTTCTGTGATGTAGATCCACCATGGTTGAGGTCAGATCTGATAACTGGGAAGCCAAATCCACCGTTTTCATGAGCCGAATTGGCCAACTCTGCCGACGAAGGTTCTGCGACGAATGCCATCTGTGATGATGATCCTCTATGCGCCGATCTTTCACCAGGAATCACTCCGGCGTCCATGTTTTTATTTTCTCACTGCATATTATGTCTGTCCTGCAAAATATGGATGCTTTCTCTTTCTTTCTTTGTGAGGTTTCGATGTCCCATTTGTTTCGGGGCATTTGCAGGTGGTGGGTCGGGGTACACAATCCCCCTGTAACTTTGCCATAGTTTTTTCAAATTAATAAAATACTGGAGCACCGTCTCCTTTCTTTCAAAAAAATAATATGTATTAATAAAAGCCTATAATAGAAAAAAATAAATTATGGGGCGCCTAATATTATGTGTGGGGTCAAGAGTGAAGCACATTGATAGTGGGGTAGCATGCACACCCGAAGTGTACTAGTTGGCACACGGCTAAATTATAGGCACGTGAATATAGCTATATATATATATATATATATATATATATATTGAAATGAATAAATAATTAATAAATTGGTGGGAGCCTAATGGCACGCGGGGTCGTGGGTGATACACGTGGGTTGTACAATAGGTGTACACGCCCGTGTGTACTCGTGGCGCGCACAACAGAATTGTAGATGCGAAGACATAGGCATATATTTATATATAAGTTAAATATATATATATATTGAAAATCAATAAGAAATTATGGAAAGTGTGTTAAGATTGATGTCACGATAAGGGTATCATTTTAATGTGTGAGTCATCATATCGTCCTCGTGATAAGTTGTGATGAATGACGATAAGTTAAGCATGAGGTATGAGGGTAAGTGATAGGAGGCAGTGAGAGGGCGTTTAGAAGAAGGTCAGAGAGTTTGTCCTCTCTAACCTCATCGTCTCTCTTTTTCTTCTCCCGTGTGCCATCGTTGTTGCCATCAATGCCGTGCCACCATTATCACCAACAGCTCATCATCATCATCATCAGCTTATTTGTGAGAGCTTTTCCATTATCATCTTCTTGGTGAAGAGAGCTCTTCTGCAACATTGTGGTGAGTTTTTCTCTATGTTCTTTGTTGTATGTATGATGGGTGTAGGTAGGATTTGATGAAGGTAAGCTATGTTATGCATGGTTGTTGTCTTGAGAGGTTGGGGAGCTGATAGGTTCACTAGAACCACTACTCATGAGGAGTTTGCAGTAGTCCATGACAACAAATCAGTTTGTTAGACGTCATGGTGGTGGTTGTACAGGCGAGAAAATTCAAGGAATCTCAATAAAATGAGACCAAAATAATGCAAATTGTTGTATTTATTGACGGTAAATGTTTGGCAATGATTTTTGAGGTCTTTTGTGGTTCATTTGGGACCATTAGAACCCAATCTAAATGATGAAACACGAACTGAATTTCTGTCCTAAAGCTATTTATGAGTTTGGGTTCATTTTACATCTTAACTTAAAGAATTGAGCCTAAATTGCAAAGCTGAAATGACGGTTCACATAACTTCCTCATTTCAAATAAAAATCAACTTTTTTCTGGATATGTTGATGATTGATATGTTAGGTAGCTTCCCACCAAAAAGGTGCGATTTTTGCATATATATTTTAGGAGTTATGATTTTTCTAAGTTGCTAATGGAGGCTGCTTTGTTGTTTCATGTGTAACGCTTTCAATTTTCGTCGAAATTGAGTGATGATTGATATGTTAGGTAGCTTCCCACAAAAAAGGTGCGATTTTTGCATTTATATTTTGGGAGTTATGATTTTTCTAAGTTGCTAATGGAGGCTTCTTTCTTGTTTCATGTGTAACACTTTCAATTCTCGTTGGAATTGAGCAAACCTTACCATTTCGAAAAGCTAAGAAAAATATCTTCAACTTTTCTGTAGGGTGTGTTGTCCAAAATTTGAGGTTTAGAGGCTCAAAAACCGGTCGCAACAGTTCAGCTGGAAAACAATTTGAACTAGGCACCTTTTACTTAAAAAATATTAGTGGAAAAAAGGGAGTTTGGGCTGCGGGACTTGGGCTAGCATTCTAGAATGGTATTTGGACTAGTCTAAGACCTAAATTGACCTATCTTTACTGATGTTTGTATAGACTTGCCAAGAGTTCGCTAGAACGCTTGAAAGGTCGATAAAGAATTAGAAAACTGTGATCGAGGTAAGTGGGACTTGTATTCTTATCAATTATGTTTCGTAAAGTAGTATATTTAGTTCAGGTAGTTTATGAATTGGGGAATGGGGCAATGTATTGTGACTTGACAGTGTTTTATGTGAAAATTACTTGGACATGGATTGCGATATAGCGAATCAGTTTGGAGTTACGACAGAGGTGGTTGGATCGCAACTGACATCTTCCTTTCATTAACCTTGAGGTATCTTAATTGCTACTTTCCAGTTAAAGTTGGTAGCTACGTCATCCTTGAATACACTGACTTAAACACATGATGACCAACATGCGGGTTTTGTGGATCGTATTCCTAGGTAACGTGAGAGCACAACTCTAGAGTTTTAATGAGTCGGTAGCTCAAATTACACCTGAATACACTGGTAGAACCCCATGTCGGTCAGCATGTGGATTCTATAGACGTATTCACGTGTAAGATGAGAGTACGACTTCAAAAAGAAAATCAAAATAGAAGTCACATGTACAGTTGCAATTCACTTGATTACATGCATTTTATTATTTATTGTTTATATCATTTCCAATGTTTGGATAGATATATTTTGGATTCATATTGCTATTCATTAATTCATTAATAGCAGTTGATAACTAATATGTTTATGAACTTCATTTACTAAGCAAGTTGGAGCGTTCATCCACCAATTAACATTTCAGGTTAACGACATGCGTTTTGACTCAAGAACAAAGAAGATTAAGAGTTTATATTCTTCTCTACAGTGCAATGATTCCCTTACTTTTATATATTGAAATGAATTGATGTTTTGTAATAATAGGGTTGGGATATGGTTTTAGTACTAAGGTTTATGCCGGTTTTTGCATATCTTGTAACTATCGAAAAAGTTTTAATTTCCACTGTTTTTTGTTTTAATTATTAATCGATTATCAAGATATACAGTTTGTGATTATCAGGTATTGTGAGCAAGCTACTGGCTCTAGTTAAGTTTGTCGGTATTGTAACGACCCAAATTAGATTTAATCAGGATTAGTGTTAATCACAAGGATTAACGAGTTAATTTAGACGTTACTTGGATAGCTGGTTGACTCGAATATGAGTACCCAGGTTATTTAAGATATTTGTATTTGTTGTAATGCCTATTATTGTGATGTGGAATTTATTATTAATTATATAAACATCACATGTGTGTATGTTGATGTCGAGCAAGGTTACGAGTTGGGTATTTAACTCGAAGTGCGTGTCGAGTGCGGGGATGGGTACCGGTATCAAGTAGCCGAGGTATGGGGTAATGGCCGCCGGATAGGTAAGGGTTAGTGAGATTGTGTATAGGTCAATTCATATATTATATATGTTAATGTGTCAAATGTGTAACAAATTGATTGATTGAATTAAATGACCTATAGTTGTATTAAAAATATAGGAACCTTAAGATGTACATAGAGATCTAGATGGCAATTGAGTCACAGATTAGAGTCACACAAGAGCTGCATAACTTTAACAGAGACTGTCCTCGGGATACGTGGGTTGAGGTAGATTAGATCAAACACTATAAATAGGAACTGATGAAGTGAATTTTTGTTTGAAACAAGAACAGAGAGTACATGCAATTGAGAGATCTGGGTTTGGAGAACTTGAGGATATGATTTGGAGGTGTAGAAGAGGAGAAATTCAGTAAATTAAGGAGCTAGGAGTTGGAGTAAGAGACTTTTATCAAGGAAATTGTGTTAGTTATAGGTTTCCATTAAAATGAGATTTTCAGATTAAATTGAATTCCTTTGTTTGGGTTGCTCGGTGATTGACTATTTAGTGATTTATGGTTTTTGAGTATGTATAGTTGAGGTTTTAATCGGATTTGTAGTCGAATTTTTGGGTTTTGGATAAAATTGGGAATATTTCACATGCATGTATGATCCACAAATTTGTGATAATTCTGTGGTTTTAGGGGTGTAATTTTGGTCTCTTTGAGGAAGTTATGGATCGATGGAGGAGTGAAAAAAATTAAAAAAAAATACAGAGATGAATTCGTCTCTGGTTTGAACCAGAGATGAGTTTGCCTCTGGGAAGGGGATGAAGCACGTGCGTGTGTCCCTCTAACCCGGGCCGAACCGGTCCATATGGGCCCCCCAATTTAAAAATTAATTTAAGAAATTAATAAAATTAAATAAAAATATATTTTATATTTTTATATATTATTTTCTAGAAAATAGGGAGAATAGTCAGAAATATATCAGAAAATTGGGGAAAAATTATAGAAAATATACGAAATTAAGAAAAAGGTAGAAAAGTGGTTTCAAGACTTTCCAGCTATTTTTAGAACCCCGATATAACTCGGGAAAAATACCACAACCGAAAATTATAATTTTTGACATAATATTATAAATCTATTTAAGGTGTTTTTAAAATAATATAAAAATACTATTAATGGACTTCAGGGACTAGGGAACCGTAGCTCAGGCATTGAGGAGCTAGGCAAGTTGAATTAGCGGGTCCGGAAGTTGAAGTGTGTATTTACAGGTGTGTAAAACCCTTGTGAAAGTTACACTTTAACTCATGACGTGCATTTTATCGATTATCTTATCGTATGCAGTGATTGTTAGTGGTTACACATGGTTTTTCATCTTGGTTATGGCTACACGCTTGAGCATGGGCTAGTCTGCGACGACGATCGTGTTGATAGAGTAGAATGCATCTACAACTGTCTCGAGGGATTAAGGGTATTCTTAGAACTAAGAAGCTTAGAAAGGGGTACTCCTTTTTATTGAGTTGGGGTGTAGTCATTGTAAGCTTGTTATTAAGCACTGGGTTGTGCTAAGAACTCTGTTTTATTATCGTATGACCGACGGGTCATGGTTTTATCGTGGTTAAACGAGTGGTGGTTTATTTATTTGTTGATTATACGTTCGAGCCCATTTATTAATTGGTTTTGCATATTACGGATATTTTGGATGTTTTATATTTATTGTGTGTGATTGATGTGATGCCGTGATAGTTAGTTGCTGCCAACCATAGGAATATGATTCCTGTTGCCAGGGTCATACTCACATGTCTCACAGGTTATCGCTATTTTCACGACTATTGTGTAGAGTTCTCTTGGGAATTTACTCACTGGGATCATTGTTATGTGTTAGGTGACTAAGCGCAGATCTGGTTCGAGCAAGAGCAAGGGAAATGAGGTATTACGCTGCTATCTCGTGAGGTCGTTACTGCTGATAGCTGGTGTTTTGACTACTTAGTATGTATATATTTACTTTTTGTTAGGTTTGGGGACTCTAGAACATTGCTACATGTATATAGATTACTGTTTATTTCGTCTCAGTTATATACATGGTATTTATTTTCGGGTTTTCCACTATATAAATTTAATAAGTTTTCATAATATACGCATTAAAGATTTTCGCTATGATTAACTAAATTGCTAGATGTTTAGGAGAATTAAACAATTCAATATAGTAGGATTAGTTAGATGGAGCGTCACTTTACAGAGCTGTGGATGTGGCAGTAGATATGACGTATTTGGTGACGTGACAGTGTTACTGTGCTTGCGGGCGGAGAGCGTGGGTCACGAGATGACCTTGAAAGTTAGGCCGTCACAGGTATACTGAGGCTTAATTAGGGTTTCAGGTTGAGTATCTCCCAAATTGGATTAGGAGATGCTACAATTTGGTTTCAGAGCCTGCTTTTAGTAATAACCTTGATATAGTTTAGTGTCAGAGCTTGATTTTATCACTTTCGAATTGTTTTCAAGTTTAGTGATAACTCTGATACAGTTTGATGGTACCAGAGACTCATTCAAAGCTTCAAGTCATTACCTGTAAATTCAATTGAAGTCTAGGTTTACTGACTTGGAGATTGGTTCTCAAGTTATAGATAACGTATAATTTAATAAATGGTTTTATCGATATTTTGGGGGTAATGACAGATAAAAGACTGAGTATTGTTATGTGTTGTGATGTACTGTATCTATGCGATAGATATAAGTCTTGTCTTTACAGAATGATAATAAGATGGTTTATGTCCATCAATAACTCAGGAGTTGAGAAAGTATTGAGAATTAGGGTTTTAGAAACTTGAATCTCAATGGCATATGGGAAAAAGGAAAAACATAAAAATCTTACAAACTAGAAAAATAAACTCTTCGTTCTATTGAATAGCCTCTATTAGTCTTTATTCTCATTGATATTGTTGGATTAATAATAGTTAATGAAAAAGGATCAATTAGACCTGGACTTTGAGACAAATATTAACAGAATGAACATTAATAAGAAAGTGGTTTCCAGTGAAACTTAAAGGTGATGATTCAATTTGAGTAGAATATATATACTAGTGTTGAGACTAGCTTAATAAGATTAAAGACCATTCAATGAGAAAATTAGTGGTAAACAATTATAAGAACTTAGTTGAGGTTAGATAATCACTAATTTATTCATATTTCATAAGTTATTATGTAGTTAGATTCCAGACATGCTGCTAATCCATATTGGAATATTGAGAAGAAGCCTGTCAATATAGTTGTTGTGGTGTAATCACCATATTGAAAGGCAAAGTTAAAATAAGAAAGATCTTATTAGTGTTGTTGTGGTATAACCACACCCACTAATATAATGATAAACGAAAAAAGTGACGTGGTGGATTCGCACATACAAAAAGGAAAATAAGGGGGTGAAATTCAAATTTAAAATCGTATAGTTTGAGATAAAACATGATAGTGAGTTAGTGAGATGTCCTAATCTGATCAATTAGACTGGCATAGTTTGAATTGGGGAGAATGAGTTATCAATAAATCTGAAGATTTTGAAAATCCAAAGAATATTTTATGATACTTGGAATGAATAGCTAAGCATTATATCAAGGGGTTGGCATTTACTGCTATGTTAACCAAAAATTGTATAAATTTCTAATTTTCTATGAATGGTGACTTGTAGAAATAAAGTTATCACTTGAGATTCAAATGGTTCAGATTTGTGTAGAATAGTGGCAATCCTTAATTAGAATTCAAGCTTTGTGAATGAAAATTGTGATTTCAAAAGTTTCAAGAAATCTATTTATCAAATTCTCTTCGGATTTTATCCCAACTTGAGTTTAAATTCATCAATTACTTGAGCTATGGTGCTAAACTAATGACCAATTCCATTCTATGTTAGAGAATTATGAGAATTGTGTGAGTTTGAGAATTCAACTCGAGTGATGAGTTAATTTAAATTAAATCAAGAATGAATATTTATTACCTAGAATCGACAACTCATGTGGTCAATTATATGAAACTAGTTGTGCTCCATAGTTGATTGAGATATGATTATCATTTAGTTAAGACCAGAATTAGGAATATATGAAAATGATGCCAGGTAATGGTGTGATCATTTTAGAAATCATGGTGAGAACCATTAAAACTCACTAGACATCATATTATGTTTATGAATGAAGAAGTGGAGTTTTTGAACTCTATCAGAATAAGATCATCATGGTGTTATCGATGATAATATAAAATCGTTGAAGACTTAGAAAAGACACAAACAATATAGCAACCCCTCTCCTAATCTAGGGCACCGCCCGACCTAATCCAGTAATTAAGCATTAATTGCAACCACGTTGGATTTAACTACGTATTAGTCAGCATTTACATCCTATACTCCTTAATATGCGCGTTCAGGATAAGTAATACACTTATGAAACCATTATTAGATTTTCAAAGTTAGTTAAAACTTTTATTAATTATTTAATTATCGGAAGTCTTAACGATTTACGCGGAAGTGATTAAATAAATCATAAGTGTGGAAACCAAGAAATAATGATCACATAGATATATAACAAGTGGCGAATATAAACAATGTGATGGCCATCAAAAATTGGGGAACTAAACACTCAGACCAATATACAACTCCAAAATGTATCAAAGGACATAAAGTATGTAATACACAAAATACCTAAATGACCTACAAATTCGGAAGCATAAACACATAACTGGCTCAGAGGTAGTCACCAATCTTCTATTTGTCCACCCCTGTTGCTCAATAGATTTGCACCCACCATCATAAAAAGGACAGTGAGAAAAAATAAGTATTTAAACCATATAAATAGCGATGAAAATTGCTCTAACTAACAAATGCTGTAAAACACCACAGAGTTTAAATTTAGACTAACACAGGTTAAGCAGTAGTGATCTAAGTCCGGTTGGCTGTGAGTTAAATCAAACCAACCTTATTCCTTTACCGAAGGGCGTGAGGTTCACCAAACACATTATTATTACTGCTATCGTCCACACTGATCAATACACACAAGTCAATACTCGTCGACCACCCTTGTTCATTACTATGTGTGTCACACGTGTGTAGTTGAGAGTGTCGACACCCCCGGGTCCCTACCTCGCGCCCCCACTCTAAATTGTGCAATGGACCCTAGATACCAAAACTATTTCTATTGTGAAAGGAAGATCCGGTATAAGATTATCAACAAAAGTAAAGTGCTACGAAGCACATCGAATTGAGTACAATTAAGTAATTCATCTCAACAATTCCCATTTATCCTAATAGTATGCTATTTAACTCCTTTATCTTTGAAACAACAAGTAAAGACATAGGGCATAGTACGGAATCAATGAAAGCACCAACAAGGCAATATCATGATAACCAAGCTCAATGAGTGAAGAATAACAACAAACATCATGATAGCAAAGTACAAGGGCACCATATAGTTACAAAGACTGCCAACAACAATAATAAAAGGAAATGAAATGTAAATAGAAATTTCCACGGGATTACTCACCTCACAACATAGATTTCCTAGCTTTACCGACCTCCCAACACCCTACACTCGCGTACCCGAACTCCCAGTACACTTCCCTAGGCTCCTGGTATGTTAAGACATGCATTAGAGTGTGTTTAGGTCGGTTGGTGTAGGTTTAACAGGTGTTTATGTGTTGCAGGAAATATTAAGGTGTTGTTGGATTTCCTGCCGCCCACCATGCACAACGCGCTAGGGAAAATTTCCTAGCGCGCTGAACCACTTAGCGCTCACTGAGTGCAGAAACCCAGAAATCTGCAACAGATTTTTGGGTTTCCTAACTTGGGAAAACCTTCTCATTGCCCCCCGAACCCTTGCTCTCATTCACCAAGGGTCCGTAACAACCTCCAAACATCACATACACCAGGCACTTCAATATTTATCATTCAAAAAAGATTTATACAAGATTTATACATGCATTTCAAGAAATTGAGGAAGAAAACCTTAAAGTTCAAAAACCCATAACTTTTAATTTTCAAACTCAAATCTAAAAATTCTTAGTAGTTGGGTTATCAGGTTGAAATGGGGATTCCAAATTTGCTTTTAGTTTTCAAAATCATAACCATTTTGTTTGTCATAAATCAAAATTTCAGTTGCATGAACAAAAACTCCCCATTTGAGCAAAACCTCCAAAATCAAAAATTGCACTTTCAAAGCCAAATCAATGATTTCATTTTGATTGGAAACAATGTTGTAACTCTTTGAAACTGATTTTATACAAAAGTCCTCTATACTAGGACCAAAATCTACAAGATTGCATGCATGAAAGTCATGAAGTGAAGTATACCTAGGTTGATGCTTGCTCTTAGCACATGCACTCTTCTTGATTGATGAAGATCAAACTTCTCTAAACTTTTCAACTAGGATTTCATGTAACAACCATCAATTTTAATCCGACTAGTGTTGCACTGGTTAGGAACGTGACCCAGCTATGTGTAACTAGACAGTATTTCGAACTTTGGGAGTCGACACCAAAGTAATATTATGTTTCCATGATGCGTGTATTAGTATTTTAGTCTTATGCGTGTCTCGAGCCGTTTGGGCGATTTTTATTTGAGTGAGGCTTCACCTAGTCAAACGGGGGAGAAAAACACAGTAAATAATACAAATAAATGAATTTTCTAATAATTTAATTAATTAGTTGATGGGATGTGGTGAAAGAACGGACACGACGAACCAAATTACAAAGTAATACTGACCGAAGAAACACAATATCAACGTGGGAGTTGGATAGTTTCACAACATACGAGCTATGGGATGGAAATTGTTGAAGTAACACAGCTTAATGAGGAGAGCCACGAGATTGGCATCGAGATTTGTATGTATGTGGAGATGTGATAAAGGAATAAAAGACCAATAAGGGCAACTATTTTAAAATGTACAAGCAGTAAATTGAAGGGCAAATAGGTCATTTGGACAAATTAAACACATATATATATATACATAACGTTCCCTAATAAACACTACTATTCATCATCTTCTCCAAATAGCCATCACCCCCCTCTCCACTTCCATCCACTGTTTCACTAAACCACCGACCTCCGACCAAACTAGAGGTGACTGGAGACTGGGACGACGTTCCCCCCACACTCTCCCTCTCGCTCTCAGCCTATACTCTCTCTCTCTCTCTCTCTCTCTCTCTCTCTCTCTCTCTCTCTCTCTCTCTCTCGTTTTGACAGCTCTCTCCTCCTCTCTCGACTGTCATCACCACCCTCAACGGCACTGGACGGCGGACCCTCGCTAGAACCACCTCGGTCACCGGAGCAGGTAAACCTCTCGACCTCTCTATTTCTCTCTCCCTCCCTTTCTCTCTCATTTTGCTCATTGCTGCCACCTCTGTCCCACTGGGGAGATGACTGCCATCGTCGGAGATGACCCAACGGGGTCACCAGAGTCTCTAAGCACCCCCAACGTTATAAGGGACGTGGACTATGGCGGTCCTTTTTCAACAGCAATAAACCTCGGACTATGGACGTCCTCCTCCCCCTCTTCGTGTTTGGTCGGTGGTGTGGGCGGCACTGTGACCAGGGATCCGGTCAGGGATGACTCGACGGTGTCTCACCGAGTTCCACCAATCCCAGAGCACCCCCACCCCAATGTATGTGTATAAATAACTGTGTTGTGTCATTTTACCCTGCTTTGTCAGTTTTTATTGAAACTGTTATGGTTGTTGTCTTGGCGGCACCGCTACCAGCAACCGTCGTGGCCTGGGGGACTGTCGGGGGGGGGTCGTCACGATCATGTTGACATCGCCTTAGAGTCAAAACCAGTAGCCCTGTGAGTGGTGTTCGTTGTTTTATCGATTTTCCAACTGTTTTGGGTTGTTTAGTGTCCTCGCCGGAAAACACCAAAATTGGTGGCGCTGCTGGTCGGACCACCTCTTATGGGGGGTTGTCGGGGACTATGCCAAGCTATGGTTAGAACCTCGCAACCTCCAAAGTGCCCAAAACAGTGTGATGGATGCGAATTGTTGTGATTTCATGTGATATTGAAGTTTGTTTCTCATTTATGGGTGTGTATTCGAGTTCCACTAGGCGAGGCGTTTCCAGCCATTCCATGCCGAGGAGACCCCCTCCCGATGTCGGATAGTACCAACGTGTTTCCATGGTTGTCTCGTCGTTGTGGGATGTATGGTTATGGAACTTTTGTTGTTCCTTGTCGATCAAACCGTTTTGAGTTTTCCAACTTTGTTTTAATGTTTTAGCTTGGGTATGATGACTTGATTTTTCAAACTTACTAGAGTGATTGGTTATCTTGATGAACACACGACGAGTGTAAGAGATTTACGGACATATGGTTTATGGTTTCGATTTGAGGGTATGTGTATGAATATGGTTGTTAAACGGTTGTGACGTCATGGTCACGTCATCGGTCCTCGAGACTATGGCGTGACCCCCATATGACTAAGCTGAGCCTATGATGTATGAGCAGGCTTACATGTGTTATGGTTGTCAATATTGGGATATCGTAGACATGGGCATTGTTATGGTTTTCAAATCCGAGAGAGTATCCATTTTTCTATTGATTTATCGAGTTGTCAAGTCTCTAAAACACTCCAAAAATACTAGGGATTTAACCTAGGTATAGTTAACAACTTGACCTATTAATACGAGTTTATGACCTTGTCAGGTAGCGGGAAACTCAGGATACGCGTTAGGGACGCGAGAGTGTCTACGGGTTGCAATTAGTCAGGTAAGTACACTTGCCTTAAAGCTTGTGTATGATTTGTAAGCCAATAAAAAATGTCATGTGATTCATTATCATTTATTCAGATTCGTTATGCTCTATTATTGGTATTCCATTCCATTCCTTGTTGTGTGTTTCTTGGCGTAAGTGTTTTGTCTCAAGAGTACTAGGACCTGCACTAGAGAGGTAAAACGCGGGCACTCTTGTACAGGAGTGTGTGACCACCCTTAGTGACCGTGTGACATCGAGTACTAGGTGGGTGGGCTTGTGTCCCTCCCTTCATAGCTATGCCTTCGCTTGTGTCGATACTTGAGAAGACCTCGCAGGTCTTCGTCGTTATGTTATGATTTAGACCACTTATGGACCTCTTTTGATTCCTTAGAACACACTTGAAATTCGATTGATATCTATTAGTTTGTTTATCATGCACTTGATCTATTTAAATTCCTGTCTTTCTATTACCGCATGATATTTAGACTCTTTACTTGATATATCATGAATTACTGTTATCTTCTTCTAGCATTACATTCGATTTCTCCAGTTGCTCACCGTCTAGTTTGTGACGGTGGGTGCAGATAGAAGCGAGTGCAGTAGAGGCAAGGAGCCTTGCCTATGCGACTTTTTGTGAGGATTAGTGACTGAACTTGGAAAACATTATAGTAGGTTTTTATGTTTTGCTTACTTGTATATCGTTTCATACATATGTTTTGTATTACAAAACTTAGTATTTTTGATGAGATTGGTATCATGTATCTTGGCTTATTGAAATGTACATGAATACCCCGGTTTCCACACTTATAGATTCCTACATTTCCCTTTGATTGAGTTATTTCCCTTATGTTTAGTTTATTTACTTTTCGCTATGTAAAACTTGCAATAACTCTTTCATAAGTTGAATAATTGAATGATTGGAGGCTGACTAGGCTCGCCAGGTCCGCCGAGTACCTGCTTGGGGACTTGTACGAGTCTAGGCTAGGCGTACCCAAATGCAAGGAGAATTTGGGATTGTCACATTTCCAGCAGAGATGAACCCACTGCTCTGATTTTTGTTGAAAACCCATGCAAATGATCAATAAAGGGGCCAAGTTTGGCTTTTATACTTGAACCTTCATCAAGTGTGCATCCTCACATCCTTATGCTATCCAAGGACCTCATCTCACTCCCCCTCTCCATTTATCCAGCCATTCTAACACACATAATGACACACAAGTTCACACCAAGTTATATGGTGATGAGTGTCGCACACATCGTAAGGCATATTGATATGTGTAGGATTTTTGTTTAAAACTATAAGACCTTGATTTGGTTAACATTCGATTAATTACCATAGATATGTAACTTAATTATTTAAATGATATTTAAATAAACCAATATCTACCATATCACTATCTACCCTGTCCCACGACTAGCATGCAACTCGAGGTGCATCCCTGCTCGCATCTCGATGCCTTTACACTAGTAAAAGTGACTTAATTAATCTACACACATATGACACACTAATAATACACCACAACCAAATAATATGCATCTCAACCACGTGCCTCGATCAGTGCACTTGTCCCCACGCGAGTCTCGCATCACTAGTCGGTGGCCCTGATTATGACCAAAAATCTAGAATTAGAAATTTTGACCGTGACAAGAGCCATGTGAACCAAGACGATCAATTGGTTTATACCAAAGTTGCAAGTGCAAGTATATATTAAGCTTCAAATGTAAATCGCGTAGATATGTGTTGAAACCTAATAGCGAGTCAATGGACTTGATTGGATTAAGACAATTGGAGAATTGTCATATATTCAACACAAAATCATAAAGGTATTGTCATCTTAGAATAATTGAATAATACAAACAATGTATACAAAAATTTGTGGTATCTTTGTGTTGTATATTCAATTAACCTAAGATTGGAGTTGAGGTGAGTTATAAATGATACAAGGATGTGTGAGGAGATAATTAAAACATAGTTTGACTATAATAATTGTTTGGTTATACCTAGACTATGGAGAAAGTTAGAGGTTTATCCTAATACTTTTATCCGGGTATACACATATGAAAGAGGAACTATTGTGAAATAAGTTTATACTTTTATATAGTGGAAAAAAGTTCAAGGAGGCAAAGACTGTATAGTTTTATACTATTGTGTATACTTTTATCTAGGTATACACAATGATGCAAAGATTGTGTTTATACTTTTATATAGTGCAAAAAAGTTCGAGAAGAACTATTGTGAAATATTGTTTTGGTAATAACACCAAACAACTTAAGACATCATTTGCAGAGTACAGGCTTATAATGTATTTCAAACGATGTATGGAATGGATTGCAAGGAAAAGTTTTATAGTTGAGATATGGGTGTTATAAGATATGGATGTGGATTCTAACTTATTTATGAATCCATTCAATTGGACAGGTTGCACAAATTCATTCATTCATCATAGGGTTTTGAATACGATATACACATTTATGAAAATAGTTGTGTAAAGTTGTCTTTTAGTCATTCCTAAGATTAGAAAATCTTAGAGAAGACACTAGAAAATAGATGAAAAGTATGAAAACCAATAAATTGGTAAAAAATTTGATTTGGAGATCTTCAAGCTTTGAGCGTTTGAAGAGTAGAATTATCAGAGTGAAAGAAATTGAAGGTGAAGTAAGTAACTTATATCTTTGAAGATAATGAATTCACTCTAAAAAATCACCCACACAAAGTGATTGATATCATCAATGCTTTGAATAGAGAAAAGAACATGAAGTGTAATTATAATAAGAACTTCTCAGAATTATCTCTTGAGAGAGATTTGTAATAATGATGATGGAATGAAGTCCTGCAGACACATCATCATCTGAGTTGTTGGAATTAGTAATTACAGATCTGTTCTTTGGAGCTTAGATTGGAGCTGAACTGAGTGTTTAATTAATTGGGTGATAAGGTGATTAAAAAGTTTAATTGGATCCATTTGATATGCTAGGATTTGGCTATTAATAGATAGTGTGCAAATTAGACTTTTAATGAAATTATGTTGTACGCATTAGATTTTGAGATGAAAATCCCAATTCAGGAAGGATTTTGGATAATAATTACTTCGATGACCTCATAGATCTCTTTATATGGTTTATTCAGGCATGTCACATCGTATTAAAGTATACGATGAAATTATGGATTGTTTGGGATGATGATATATGTTATTGAATTCATAAAGAGAAATTAGAGTTATTTAGTAGGTTGGGACTGGACAATAAAACCTAAAGGGTTAATTAAATTCTTATCTACACTTGATGATGGGGTAAAACATAACGGTAGGTTATGTAATAAAATTGAACAAATTTTGGCATCAACACAATATAATGGAAGTTATAGTTGACAAATTGATCAAGTCTGCAAATTATTGTCATTGAGGATATGTCATTCTTTTGACGGATTGAGCAAGATGTTTATATATGGAGATATGAGATGATATGGTGTTTCAGTGTTCAAATTCCCCGAACGAGATTCGAGACTTGCTTCCAGTGGTGGAAGAATTTATTGATACAACTAGAAACCATTCTGAGTCTCAGTACAATATATTTTTCTTCATGTTGACGAAGAGACTGAGCTGCTACTCCTAGATCTAAAGAATATAATTTGAACTTATGTCTCATAATGTTAACCACTGAAAGAAAACTGATTCCTCTGTGTGAGCAGTACCAACCCTCAATTTTTAACCTAACTAGTGTTGCAGTGATTAGGATCGTGACCCGGCTACGTGATACTAGATAGTATTTCGAACTTCGGGAGTCGACACTGAAGTAATATTATGTTTCCATGATGTGTGTATTAGTATTTTAGTCTAATACGGGTCTCGCGCCATTCGGGCGAACATTAGACTAAGTGAGGCTTCGCATTGGTAAACGGGGGTGTAACACAAATAAAAAAAATACAATTAAATGAATTTTTGTATAATTTAAATAATTATTAAATAGACAAGGTGAAACTACATGCATTTCGTGAGTCGGAACGAGGAAAGACGGACCGAGGAAAGTCATTTGAATGCGGGAGTTGGTTAACTACGCAACATACGGACTACATGATAGGATTGTTAAAGTGACACAATGGTGAGGAGCCATGAGATTGACCTCGAGATGTGTTTGCAACACACACCTACTTTACTATTCACCTACTATTCACCTCCTATATATATACACATAACACCTCTCTCTCTCTCTCTCATTTTCACTCTCACCACCATCCTCACTCTCTCACACCAGTCCCTCTCTCCGCCCCGGTTACGCCACCGCCGACCACCGACATTGGACGGCCAGACCTCACCGGAGGTCCTCGTCCACTCTCTCTCTCTCGGTTTTCTCTCTCTTCTCGGTCACTCTCCTCCCTTGACGAGCCGCCACCTCTCTCAGCGGTGCTGGAGTGTTGGACTCTTGCGGACTCTCGCCGGATCTAGAGGTCCCCTCGATTTCTCTCTACTCTCTATCTATCTATCTATCTCTATCTCTCTCATTTTGCTCATTGCCGCCGTGTCTATCCGACTAGGGAGGCGATTGTCTTCGTCGAAGATGACCCTACAAGGTCACCGGAGCCTCAGAACACCCCCTCATGGCGGAGCAATGGTGGGGTTAGAGTTTTTTTTATGAAACTATTATGTGTGTGCTCTCATCTTCGCATCTGGTCAGCGTATGGGGCGATGCCGTGACCAGGGACCAATCGGAGACGACTTCACGGTGGTCCACCGGAGTCCTCGACAGTCCCAGAGCACCACCATCGTCGTGGTCATTGTGTACATGGCCGAGATTCACTGGTGCCCTATTTTCTACTATTTTCAACTATTTTACTATTGGCTTATAGGCGGTTGCCGGAGTTGCCCCCGGTCGTCGGGGACGGTCGTGGGTGGGCCCTCCTACCCACCAGAGATCTAAATCCTCGAAGTGTCACTGGAATGGTGTATATACGTGTATGAGTCGTGGTTTGAGCAAGTGTTTGTTGTTGTGTTTATATGGACTATTTTGGTTTGCCTCGCCAGAAATTGCCCTAGGGCACCGCCGCAGCTGTACCACCATGATCAGGGGTTGACGGGGACCACGCTACACACATGCTAGTGTCTCGCAACCCCAGAGTGGTCCATAACAGTGAAGGTAGAGAAGAGTTGTCGTGTTTAAACAATTTTCTTGACTTTTGTTATCATTTCATGTGAATTTCAACGCCAATATCATAATCGTATGTATGGTGGGAATACGATTTGGTTGAGGGGTTTTCCGACAACTCAATGTCGTGGTGACCCCTCCCCAATATCGAACAACATCAACATGTTGCTACAATAGTTTTCAGTCTCGATTTTGTGTTCGATCTTGGTTAGGTCTCGAGAATATGTTATGTGGAAGTTTGAGGTCATAGGGACATTGGTATGTGTGTGCGGCGTAGTATGTATACATGTATACTTCACGCCGAGCAATGAGTTTTTTGTGTCATAATTTTGCGACAAATTGCATGGTTTGAGTGTTTTTTTTTTCCGTTTCGACCCTACGTTGTGTATACTTTGGTCCATGGGTGTTTGAACGTCGCATGCTAAATGTTTATATATTGCGAATGGTTATGATGTCGTAGTCACGTCGCCGGTCCTCGAGGCCATGGCGTTACCTAATTACGACTGAGCCGAGCCTAAGATATGTGATTAGGCTTACATATGTGTGGTTACAAAATCCAAGAGATCATTGTGTTTCGTCATGTTTTTGGTTTAATTTACCGATTGAATTATCGAGTTGTTCGAGTCATTAAAACGTTGGGAAGAAAACACCAGGAACGACCAAACCTATTAATACAAGTTTTCGACCTTGTCAGGTAGCGAAAAACTCGGGGATGCACGTTAGGATTTCGCAAGAGTGGATACGATTTGCGTTGTCAAGTAAGTACACTTGCCTTAAAGCTTGTGTATGATTTGTAAGCTAGTAAGAAAATGTCATGTGATTCATTATCATTCATTCAGATTCGTTATGCTTTATTATTGGTATTCCATTCCATTCCTTGTTGTGTGTTTTCTTGTCATAAGTGTTTCGTCTCAAGAGTACTAGGACCTGCACTAGAAGGATAAAACACGGGCACTCTTTTACAGGAGTGTGTGACCACCCTTAGTGACCGTGTGACACCGAGTACTCGGTGGGTGGGCTTGTGTCCCTCCCATCATAGCTGTGCCTTCACTTGTGTCTATGCCCGGGAAGACCTCATGAGGTCTTCGCCGTTATGCTATGATTTAGACCACTTATGGGCCTCTTTTGATTCCTTAGAACACACTTGACTTCCGATTGATATAAATTAGTTTGTTTATCATGCACTTGAATTATTTAAATTCTTGTCTTTCTATTACCGCATGATATTTATGCTGCTTTACTTGTTATATCATGAATTATTGTTATCTTATTCTAGCATTACATTCGATTTCTCAAGTTGTTCACCGTCTAGTTTATTGGGTGCAGATAAAGTGGAGTGCAGTAGAGGCAAGGAGCCATGCCTATGCAACTTTTTGTGAGGATTAGCCACTGAACTTGGAAGACATTATAGTAGGTTTTTTTTTGTTTTGGCTTACTTGTATATCGTTTCATACATATGTTTTGAATTATAGAACTTGGTGTTTTTGATAAGATTGGTATCATGTATCTTAGCTTATCGAATTGTAAATGAATACACGGGTTTTCCACACTTATAGATTCCTACATTTCCCTTTGATTGAGTTATTTCCCTTATGTTTAGTTTATTTACTTTCCGATACATAAAACTTGCAATAACTCTTTCATAAATTGTATAATTGAATGATTTGAGGCTGAATAGGCTCGCCAGGTTCGTCGAGTACCGGCTTGGGGACCTGTACGAGTCTAGGCGGGGCGTACCTAAATGCAAGGGGAATTTGGGGCCGTCACATGAGCTCTTTGATAATAATGGTAATCGATGAATTACATTGCAGGATGATAAAGCTGGATATACTCAATCTTATCATACAATAGAATAGAGAACTAAGATTGGAGTATAGCTTTTGCGGGAAATGAGATAGTTAAGGGCTACACAAAGAGGGTATGACAAACTAGATAATATATAACTACACCATGGTTAAAATAAAAATGTTGAGCAGTGGAACATCATTAATTGTTGG
The DNA here is from genome assembly GCA_039657345.1 of Stephania japonica. Taxonomy (NCBI): domain Eukaryota; kingdom Viridiplantae; phylum Streptophyta; class Magnoliopsida; order Ranunculales; family Menispermaceae; genus Stephania; species Stephania japonica. The sequence continues at coordinate 45,882,572 of CM077559.1, forward strand.
AGAATTCATAAGACAATTTCATTGTTCTTTAGAAAGTCTCATATATGAAAGGGCTTTATAGGTTCAAATTAAGGTGAAATAGTAATTTCAAATAAACGAAAAGATAACTTGAAAACGAGAGTTATAAGATCAATTTCCATTTCTTTTTGAATTACTGGTAACTTGTATGTCTCCGTTAATTTCAAGGACGACATTGTCTTAAATTGAGGAGACTGTAACGACCCGTTACCTTAAGTAGGTGATTAGTGTTAATCTAAATCTTAATTAACCCGAGATAGATTCAAGGTTAAGCCCAGCTTGTTTCGAATAGCGTGTATGTGAGATGGTGTGATTGTATTGTGTTTTTTTGGCATGGGAATTGGTAAATGAAATTATAGGCAATTAATATGTATTAATATAAGCCTATAATAGAAAAACAAATAAATTATGAGACACCTAATACCATGTGTGGGTCAAGGGTGACTCACATGAGTCGTGGGGTAGCGTGCATGCTTGATTGTACTCGTTGGCGCGCACGGCTAAATTATATGCGCGTGAATATAGACGTATATATATTTTTATATATTGTGTATATATATAAATATATATATATTAAAATGAATAAATAATTAATTAATTTTTGGGTTCCTAATGATACACGTGGTTGTTGTTGACACAAGGGGATTATATAATAGTGTGCATGCTCGAGTGTTCTTGTTGGCGCGCATGACAGAATTGTAGGCACAAAGACATAAGCGTATATATATATTGGAAAATCAATAAGAAATTATGGAAAGTGTGTTAAAAAGTGTATCACGATAAGGAGTCATTTTAATGTGTAAGTCGTCAGATCGTCCTCGAGATAAGTGCCTGATGAATTATGATAATTAGTTAAGCATGAGGTGTGAGGTTGGTGATAGGTGGCAGTGAGAGGGAGTTGAAGAGCAGGTTAGAGAGTTTATCCTCTCTAACCTCATCGTCTCTTTTTTTCTTCACCCGTGTACCATTGTCGTCGCCATTAACGTAGCCACGCCACCATAATCACCAACAGCTCATCCTTATCATCATCATCATCATCATATTTGTGAGAGCTTTTCCATCATCATCTTCTTGGTAAAGAGAGCTCAGCTGCAACATTGTGCACTAGAATAAATTCTACTTTTCATAGAGGTTTTGAACCTCTATGAAAGACTTTTCATAAAGGTTTTTGACCTCTATGAAAAGTGTTATCTTATCCTCAAAGCTTACATAGGGGTTTGAAATCTCTATCAAATATTGACTATTTCATAGGGGTTTCAAACCTCTATCAAAACTTGGCTATTTCATAGGGGTTTGAAACCTCTATAATATCTTCAAAGGCTTACATAGAGGTTTCAAACCCCTATCAATTGTAGTCATTTCATAGGGGTTTGAAACCTCTATATTATCGTCAAAGGATTACATAGGGGTTTCAAACCCCTATCAAATGTAATTTGAAAAAAAATTAATAGCTGAAAATGCTCAAAATTAATTTTTATTTCCATTTTCAATTGAAAATATACAAATCTACATTCCACTCGCAATCTTATTATTCCATTAAGAAATTCGCAGTGTTCTACAACCAATCAATAAAACGACAAATTGATAGCTACACATTTCATGAAACCAATCAACAAAACTCAGTTTTCCAGTTTTCCAGTTTCCAGTTTTCTAGTTTTCCTGCAGTTTTCAGCAACCTTAGCGTACATACTATGGTCTAGAAGAATGTTGCTTGATTTTACATCCTTATGAATGACTCCACGCCCGGCAAAAGTGTGCAGGTAGAATAAACCCGAACAAGATCGAAAAATTAATATCAAACTTCTACATCACAAAGGCTAATATGAGATGAGCACATATTTCCTTCATTGTGCATATAGTTGTTTTGCTTCCAGGAATTGGAAATATAATTATGTTGGAATGAATAAGAAACAACACCACTTCATTTACTTCCCTCTTGCAAAGCACCTAGTGCAATTGAGATTCTAGTTGGCCAATCTAGAACTTTCCTTTTGATGCTTCTCCTGCTCCCAAAAGGAAAGAATATGGTAAGAGAAAACTATATAATGAAGTAATGAACACTATCAGCCATCATATTGATACTGAACTATGAAGCGACTACCGTATAGACGATCTTGTAGAGAACCGTTGGACATGAAAGGATAGACAAGAATTTGCTGATCATTCTCACAACAGTATCCGAGAAGGGGAACCAAGTTTTCATGTCGAATAGCTGAGAGCAAGTTTAGCTGTAAAGGAAATAAACAAAAAATAAAAAATAAAAAAAACCATGATACTCATATTATGTTAGTAATGCCACAGGTTTGCAGAATTAATTTTTTTCTATCTAAATAAGAGTTCAACCTTCAAACGAACTAGATCATAAAGCCTAATTGACTTGCTAGTTGCACCCATGCTAACAGATGTGGATTGCGCTCCTAATTCAATTGTCATATCACCTAATTTATCTTGGTGGTTCACATCGAACATGCCTTACTATGAGATAGTTCATGATGGATCTTAGAAAGAAAACATTCACAATCAACTGTCAACAAATTACCTGTCTGCTTTACTCTTACATCATGTGATCAAAATGAGAGGATCAATTCATATTAGGATTTCGTCGCTTTCCTTTAGACATGTTCTTCTGGCCATTCATTCCATTCCGAGAGCCCGATATTTTTGCCTTTAATGTTGAAGAAAAAAAAAAAAAAAAAAAAGGAAGTTCTCAACATAATTAAAATGTGCTTCACAAAGAAATAGGAATCATCCATCGAAGAGCAAGTTTACCTTATTTTACTCAATTGTTGAGTCAAATCATTAATCTCCAGCCCTGAAAGTTTTAGAGAAGACAACGTCCCTGGTACCTCTTCCGATGCAACTTTTGAGAATTTATCCATTGAAGTTGCTAGTCTTCTAAAAGCCTAGGATGGCAAAAATTAAGAACATTTAATCAATGAAATCGCAACAACAAAAATGTAACAATCAAAACTTACATTCATGGTTGGAATGGAAATAGTAGCGAGGGCAAAAACTGCTCCAATGGCCTGCATTACATGAGAGAAGCCATGTATAAGAATCCAACTAGATGGTAACTTAGCAAGTTAGCAGTAAGATCAACTGTAAGTGGACACAAAATTCATCCATTTCTTGATTTCTCCAAAAATGATTTTGACAGATTTTTTTTTCCAGTTTGTTTGTTGTGAACAAATTACAAAGAAAAGTTTTCAACACTCATCCGGAAAGATAGCACCAACATTAGCACCAAATATTGTGCGTCTCACCAATAAGAGTATCATATCTTGGATGTGTCCAAACCACACAGAATAACCCTTGTCTTATTTTGGTATACAATCAACAAGACCCAACAACAAACAAGAGATGTGCTATGCAATCAAGAATACAAGCAAATCCTCGAGGAGATGAGGCCCCGAGGATAACAACGAGATGCTTCACGAAGCTCAAAGCAACTAAGAGGGGATAGCAACAACTTCTAAAATGCCACAAAATTCACAAGGATCTACTTTAAGTTAGATTGATGCAAATGAAAGAGAGAATTTATAAGCTCTAAAATGACCCTTATTTGTCCACCGAAGAGGCACTAAAAGACCATTCCCTGTTGTCCGAACAACAAGTGGTTCAAAGATTGTGTAATGTCTTCTTAGCTTATCTGACTGCTATGCTACAACTATATTCTATATAACTATTAGCTGAATGGTTGAGTCATGTCTACGTAACCTTTACAAATCTTGTTAATCAACAAATGAAGGTCTAGAAAGAAATCAACTTTTGAGAAAAGCAACACAGTAATACAATTCATATAAAGAGAGCTTGATTCAATTAACCCAAACATTTTGACTGACATGAAAAAGTTCAAATAGCCTTTGCGTTAAATAACATTAACATTAAGGCCGTTAGAGATTAATGTTATGTAGATCAGCCTGAGTTTACCCCGTGGCCCGGACAATTTTGACGCAAGAAAAAATCGAATCTAGGACCATGCGCCTAACTCACACAATTAGAAGCTCGCCCTTACCGTTGGGCCAACCTGTCCGGGTTTCAATAGTGAACGTATAACAAAGCATGTTGAGAGTTCTTACAGATACTTCAGATGTGTCAACTCAGCAACAACTGTTGGAATCGACCCGTTGAGACCTTTTGAGGAAACATCACTGCCCATCAATAGCAAAACAAAACCAAGTTCATATCTCAACCAAAATCTTCATTTTCTAGATTGTTTGACATTTTTTGATAGAATTCCACAAAAGGGGTTCAAATATTGAAAGTGTGGAATATGAGATTGAAATCTTACATGCTATCGATGATGAATGATTTATAACTGATAGGCTCGCATTGCAGGCCTTCCCATTGAAGAGGAAGACATGGGTCTCCACTCCAACTCGCCAGTGCTCCATTTTCTGGGTTTCGAGACGCCAATTCATTCCTCAATTCCACCGCTTTGTCCACTAAAACAACACAACAAAAGGGAATTTCCAGCCGTTAGATTCAAATCAGGATCATCAAACACACACACACACCAAAAAAAAAAAAAATAGCCATAGCCGCCTTCAATTATTTAAGCAATGCAACTCCTAAAAGCATAGGATCTAGAAAAACAAGCAAAATGAGTAGAAACTTACAACAATTGGTGAGTTCCTTGAACCAAACCGAAACTTGAAAAATCTCATGAGTTCCTTGAACCAAACTGAAAACTTGAAAACTTGGTGAGTTCCTTGAACCAAACTGAAAACTTGAAAACTTACAGTCTGCTTGGTGAGTTGCTTGGTAAATTATCAAGATAATTCCAAATTCAAGTATTCCAAGATATTCTCTGCTTTCTCAATTGGACAAACATGCATTCCGATCGGAGAATAACCAAAGACTAAATCACAATGATAGCCTAAAAACAAGAATAAAAGAGAAAAACAACAAGATCACCTACAAGAGTAAGAAGAAAACTAGTATAACAACAATATGAGCATACTAGCATAGAAGCTTTGAAAAAGTGTAACAACATAAATAATGCAAAGATATGTTTTCTCAACATGCCCGTAGGAGTAACTACTTGCTTCTCCGTGAATGGCAAATGACCAAGACCATGCTCAACAACCCGAAATTATTAATTACAAGAAAAAATAAAAAACGGAAACTATCCCCAGCTTGTAATAAGAAAAAATCGACCGAGGCGGAAAGGTACCAAACGAATAAGTCGATCGAATAAAAGACAAAGTCATGCTTTGATATTTCACGATCCCCGATCAATGTATGCATCCCTCTTATCTATCATAAAATTACCCAATGTCAAGCAAAAAGAACGAAAAGATAGAACTGTCGGAGGAGGATGAGAATCTTGGAGAACGAATTAAATTAAGACACAAAATCAAACAAACTGTTTCATTTATATACAGCTGCAAGTTACACATTGAGAGTCTCATGTTCGAATATCAGCCAGACTCCTCAACTAGTAACCATGGTCTCTCAGCATAGCTTTTGTTCCTGTCAAATGTAAAACAGTAACGACATGAAAGATAGTTGCGGTTCAAGCTCAAGCGAATGAAGGTTGTCATCTCGTTAAGCACATGATGTAGCTCCATCCAACAAAAGGAAGAACTAAGAAGGAATTTATATTAATCATAACATGATAACATAGACAGAGTAGGAAAACACACACATATAAAACAAAACAAAAAGGAAAGCATACATTCATATGTTCATGGAATTCAATTTATAAAAGTTCAATAGTCTTGAAAACTGATAGGAATGACTTACAAGGAAGAGGAGTAGCAAGCGATAAAAGGGCCATGGAGGAACGATTTATTTTACTTATCAATACCGCAATATCCTGAAACCAAATTCAAAATAACAAAGATGCCAACTCAAACTTCAAGAGGTAGAATTTAAAGAGAAAAACTTGGTTTAGAATGTACACAAATCCATCAACAACAAAAAAATGCAGCCATACCTAAAGTAGTAATCAATCTGTTTCGCACTTTACTGCTCGAATTAGGTGAAGGGTCAGTCAAGTTCAGCGCCATTGGGGGCCTAGCTTGAGGAGGAGGCATAAAACCAGGCCCTCTAATCAACTGATCCATCATCATCTATATGCCAAGACCACAAATAAGCACAACCATTCCAGTCACAGCATACAAATAAGATGATGTCTAAAGAACTGACTATGAAATTAGAAAGAAACTGCTCCTACTTTCTTATATCATATAGTATTCAGTTTTTAGTACGTCAAAATTGGAACAAAACAACTTTACAAAATTAGTGCATGACACATAATCATTTGAGAAACAGGAATAACCTTTGCAAGTAAGCGATTTGGAGCTACTCCAGCACTGCATGTGAGACCAGTTTCCCTATAAACACATTTTTTTAGTTCTTCAGCAATCTATGTTGAGGAAAAACAAGAAGTCAATGCTGGTAAGACAAGCAGAACAAGGTTCAAGATGCTAAACCTGAAAGCACGTCACTATCAAAGGAGCAGAAAATCATGCATATGCTAACTCACCTCTACAATGCTGATAGCCCTTTCTTTGCAGACCTCTGTTAGATCATTGTAGTGAGTGTATTTCTTAAAATCAGGTAAAACATGAAAACAGTAGCAGCATTTAGGAAAGACTTCTAAGTTTTCCTTTGATAAAAAAAATAAAATAAAATAGAGCCTTCAAGGAATAAGAGAATGGAACAGTTGTACAGTCCTTTGACCAATATTATCTGCAAATAGAAGGAAGACTTGAAATCCTTGTGATCTATAATGATGGAAGCAACACACCTCTTTGTGGATTCCCACGCATCTTTCCATTGTTTTTCCTCATCCTTGAATATGCAAATACTGCAAATGAATTTTGCAAATTGTTTTTAAAAACAAATTGAAATTTGATGTTAAGAAGATTTTTTGCCTAACTCCTTTTAATTTCATGCAAATATAGATGCTCGACTATCATCTGCAATTTAAGTTTACAAGCTCGTCTACCCTTTTAAAACTGCTATTAAGAAGCTACTGGCTGGTACAAGAAAATGGAACCCTGCATTACTCCTCTTCCCAAGGTGAAAAGCAATAAAGATACATCTGGTGATGCTCTGAGAAGTGGCATAAGAGGTTGCATGTTGCTCCCCCAAGGATACGAAATATGTTAGGCAAACTAATTGATCTTAAAATCATTTATCAGGATAATCAACTATGGAATCGAAGGGTTGGTCACTACGCAAAATTTATTGAATCCCTTCCTGATGGCAAGTACGGAAATATTATGGACATGAATGCTGGTTTTGGTGGCTTTGCTGCAGCACTGTCAAAATACCCAATTTGGTGGCTTTGCTGCAACACCTTGGCATCATCTACTAGTGTGGCCTCATTTGAACTTACATGAACTGGTTCGTCTTTGTAAAAATTATTCTTTTCTGCTGCATCTTTTCTTAGACCTTCTCCACGTTATGATTTTTGTACTGATAACTCAATTTTTATTTAGTTCTAGTACATAATCCTACAGCATTGCCTTTCCTGTGTAGAATAGGGAAGTTCAAAATCATGCTAATTTTTCATTGTTGAATATTAATTGGAACTGTTTCTCATGGTCATTCATTTATTTCTTTTTTAATCTAGGTGCGAGGCGTTCTCTACATATCCCCGCACATACGATTTGATACATGCACATAGGATATTCAGCATATACATGGACAAGTAAGCTCCTTCGTTTCTACTCTTTTCCCTCCCTGTATGAATTCTTGGCTTCTCAGGTGTAGGATCTGCTTTGACAAAAGGAAGAACTAAGAAGGAATTTATATTAATCATAACATGATAATTGTATATCCTACTTTTTCCTCATGTTGAAGTGTTAATATAAATTTCACATATCAACCCTAATTTCTCTCATTTACAATCATCAATCCATAGCTATGCACCCTATTGATTTTACTACTGACCATCATTGAACTCAGAAAACTAAAAACCTTCTTAAATAGTCCATTATATCACAAAATTATGTTGCGATTTTAAACTACACTCCTTCAAGTAAAAGACCAGAACTGGTGCTAGGAAGAATCGAATGCATAACAAGTCAATTTTTCAGAAGGCCAGAATTGCAACATACTTGCTTCACTTAAACACCTTCTGTCGGAAAGGAACCACGAAATAAAAAATAAAAAATAAAATAAAAAAAAAGCTAGAGCGTCTATGGAGACTTGAAAATGCTAGGGGTAGTAGTGAGGCATTACGAAACCTCTCGTTGGTTACTCAAGTGAAGAGTGGAGAAATTGATAGTAATGGGCATAGAAACATAACTTTCTCATGGAGCTTAAGAAATTACAGGTCCACATCCAAGTGAAGAATTCGTCCTATGTTCTAAGGTGCCTTCTGTTCTCATTGAAGAACCGCAGCTATGGGGAAAAACCTAAAACCATCAATCATCCCAACCAAACAACAAACCACAAACAAATGCAATCAATTTCAACCGAGAATCAATAGAAGTAGTTCGAGAGAACGAAACACATTTGCATTTTGCAATTGACAAAAAACCAGCCAAACCACAAAAAAAAAATCACCTAAAATCTCAACAAAGAAAAGGCTAGGTCTCTGCAAGTCGTTTAAGCCCTAAATCACAGTCTCCGTCCGTCCGTTCGTGTCGATCTCCTATAAATCAAACAAAAACGAACACACAAAGAGAAATGAAAAACGATGAAATCAAAACATAGAGACAGAGAGACAGAGAGACAGAGATTACGAGTTGACGCTTGGTTGCAGAGACGGTGAGATCGACGAAGCAATGTGAATCGAATTCAAGAAGAAACAACAAAGAAGAGAGATCTCGCACAGTCGCACTCACTCGAGAGAGAGATCGAGAGACCGAGAGACCGAGAGACAGAGAGAGAGAGAGATCGAGAGATCGAGAGACCGAGAGAGACAGAGAGACAGAGAGAGACAGAGAGATACCTGAAAATGAAGACGAAGACGAAGACGAAGACGAAGACGATTTCGATCCTTCGGCGAAGTGAGTGAACCCTAGACAACGATGACGAAGAGGTCGAAGAGGTCGAAGAGGGCGTCCTCTTTGAATGAGTTTTAGTGAGGTTGAAGATGACCAGTGAGAGTGGGGCGAGTGAGTTTTGTTCTTGGGTCAACTTTCCATAGAGGTTTTCTAAACCTCTATGAATTAGTCCTATTAAAAGTCTTACATGTCTAATTCATAGGGGTTAATTAAAACCTCTATGAATTAAGTGTTATAGAAACCTTAATCATCTAATACATAGGGGTTACTCAAAAACCTCTATCAATTAAGTGTTATAAAAAGCCTAAATTGTTCTAGTGGTGGTGAGTTTTTCTCCATCTTCTTTGTTGTATCTATGATGGGTGTAGGTAGGATTTGATGAAGGTAAGCTACGTTATGCATGGCTTTTGTCTTGAGAGGTTGGGGAGCTGATAGGTTCACTAGAACCACTACTCATGAGGAGTTTGCAGTAGTCCATGACAACAAATCAGTTTGTTAGAGTTCATGCATGGTGGTGGTTGTAGCGAGAAACTTCAAGGAATCGCAATAAAATGAGACCAAAATCATGCAAACTGTTGTATTTATTGACGGTAAATGTTTGGCAATGACTTTTGAGGTCTTTCGTTGTTCAATTGGGATGATTAGAACCCAATCTAAATGATGAAACACAGACTAAATTGCTGAGTTTGGGTTCATTTTACATCTTAACTTCAAGAATTGAGCCTAAATTGTAGTTGAAATGACAGTTCGCATAACTTCCTCATTTCAAATCAAAATCAACTGATTTCCGGATATGTCGATGATTGATATGTTAGGTAGCTTCTCACCAAAAAGTGTGATTTTTGCATGTTTATTTTGGGAGTTATAATTTTCTCAGTTGTCCAGATTTAGCTGGCAAATGGAGGTTGCTTTGTTGTTTCGTGTGTACCACCTTCAATTCTCGTTGAAATTGAGCAAACCTTATCATTTTGGAAATCTAAGAAGAAGATCTTCAAGTTTTTCGAGGTGTGCTCTCTAAATTTTGAGGATTAAGGGCTCAAAAAGGGGTCGCACCAATTATGCTGAAAAACAGTTCGAACTAGGGCACCTTTTACTTAGAAAACATTAGTGGAAAAAGGGAGTTTGGGTTGCGAGGTTTGAGCTAATATTCTAGAATGGTAGTTAGACTAGTGTACGACCTAAATTGACCTATCTTGACTAATGTTTGTGTACATTTGGTGGGAGTTTGCTAATAGGTTTGAAAGGTCAATAAAGAATTAAGAGGCTACGATCGAGGTAAGTGAGACTCGTATTCTTATCAATTATGCTTCGTAAAGTAGTATATTTAGTTCATGTAGTTTATAGACTGGGGAATGGGGCAACGTACTGTGATTTGACTATGTTTTATGTGAAATTTACCTGAAAATGGAGTATGATAAGACAAATCAGACCAAAGTGATGTCAAAGGTGGTTGGATTGCAACCGACACTTCCCTTCAGTAACCTAGAGGTACCTTAATCTCTAATTTCCAGTTAAAGTTGGTAGCTATGTCATCATTGAGTACATCGATAGAATCACATGATGACCAACATGTGGGTTCTATAGATCGTATTCCTGGGTAACGTGAGAGCACAACTATGAACTTTTAAAGAATTGGTAGCTCAAATTACACCTGAATACACTGGTAGAACCCCCTGATGGTCAACATGTAGATTCGGTAAATGTATTCATGTGTAAGGTGAAAGTATGACTCTAAAATTAAAATAAAAATACAAGTCAACGTGTAAAGATGCAATTCACTTGATTACCTACATTCTGTTATTTATTGTTTATATCATTTCCAATGTTTGAACAAATATGTTTTGGATTCATATTGCTATTCGTTGATTCATTGATAATTGATATGTAACAACCCCAAATTTTTAATCCGACTTGATTCATTGATGAATACGGTCAATTGATATGTAAATATGTAACATGCGAGACTATGTGATTAGTATTGTAAAAGTGACACAACCTAATGGTAAGGAGCCATGAGATTGGCCTAGAGATGTGTGTGTGTGCTAAGATGAGATGATGTGGTAAAAGACCCATAAGGGTAGATGTGTTTAAATGTATGAAGTGAAGGGAGAAGGGCAAAAAGGTCATTTGATGTTATATATATACAAACCGTTTCAACAATCAAACCCTACTATTCATCTCCTTCTCCAACACCCTCACCACCGCCGCCACCTCTCCTCTCCTCTCCTCTCCTCTTTCGACCCACGCCTGGCCGGAGCACATTCGCCGGAACCCTCACCGAAGGTCAGTGGTCTCTCTCCTCCACTCTCTCTCGGTTTCAAAACGAAAAAAAAAAAAAGAAACCAGAGACGCAAGCGTCTCTGGTCAAGAGAAAAACAAATTTGAAGAAGATGCACACGTGCATCATTATCTAATATTATATATATAAATATAATATATATATATATATATATATATGTATGTATATATATATGTATATATATGTATATGTATAGAAGAAAAATAGCAAATATATATATATTGAAAAATTCAGAAAAATATGATAAATTAGGAAATGAGTTCATAAATGAGTTTTGGGATTCTCTCGGAAATGTTGGCGGGATATAGTCGGGGTTTTAGCCTCGAAAAACGTGAAAATTGATATAATGTATCAAATTGAAGCTAATTTAATGACAAATGATCTTAAGTATAATTCGGGTGGTAATTTTGATTTGTTTGGCATTTATTCAAGCTGGACTAGATAATTGGAGTGCGGTATAGGAAATCGGGAAGTCGCGTTAGGATCTCGGAGTTGTCATACGGGTCACGATAGTTCAGGTAAGTACACTTGCCTTAAACAAGCATTTGTACGTTTGTAAGCCGCTTAGAAAATGCCATGTGATTCATTTTCATGCCATTGTGTTTGTTATTATTTACTTGTTGGCCTTCCATTCCATACTTCTTGTATGTGTGATTCCCGGCGTAAGTGTTTTGTCTCGAAAGTACTATGACCTGCACTAGAGGGATAAAACGCGGGCACTCGCGGCCACGAGTGTGTGACCACCCTTAGTGACCGTGTGACACCGAGTACTGGGTGGATGGGTTTGAGTCCCTTTCCAGACATAGCTGCGCTTTCGTTTGAGTCGATGCCCGGGAAAACCTTGCGAGGTCTTCGCCGTTATGCTATGGACTAGACCACTTATGAGCCTCTTTTGATTCTTTGGAACACACTTAATTCTCGATTGATATCCATTAGTCTGTTTATCATGCATCTTGTCTATTTAATTTCCTGTCTTTTTATTTCCGCATGATATTTAGACTACTTTATTTGAATTATCATGAATTACTGTTGTTTTCTGCGGCATTACATTCGATTTTATTCGGTTGCTCACCGTCTAGTTTGTGACGGTGGGTGCGAGATAGGGCGAGAGCAAGCAAGGGCAAGGGACCCTACCTAGGAAATCATTTGTGAGGATTAGCGGGTACTGAGTTGAAGACTATTTTATAGGTTTTTATTATGTTTTGCTTTTATGTACACCGTTTTATATATACATGCTTTGGGGATTATTAAACTTGGCAAATTTTGATGAGATTGGTATCATGTACCTTTGCATTTCGAATTGTACATGAATGCCCTGGGGTTTTCCACACTTATAGAATTCCTTTACTTCCATTTGATAGAGTTATTTCCCAATATTTGATTTGAATTTGACTTTTGCTTCCGCTTGTGTTATAATTGCAATAACTCTTTCATAAATCTTGGAATTTTGATGTTTTGAGGTCGACTAGGCTCGTCGTGTTGTCGAGAACCGACTCGAGGCTTGCACGGGTCTAGGCGGTGTACCCAAATGCATTGGGAATTTGGGGCCGTCACAGTTGGTATCAGAGCTTAGGCTTTAGAGTCTTAGGGACATGGTATATAGTTATCTAAAAATTGTGATACCAACGTCACAGTTGGTATCAGAGCATACCAGGTTTAAATTCATAAAACACAAGCCATTTAAACCAGCGGAAGTTAGGAACGGTTGAACTTAGAGTGGAAACCCTATGATCTTGACTTAGAATCCTAGTTGGGGAGTGGGATAAGTCGGATGTGATGTTTATATATATTACGATTGTTGTGTGTATTATATGGTATCGGTAACTATCCACTGATCTGAAATACGCTTTCGTTATGAGAGGCGATGGCGGATCGAAGGGTCCTAGTGACGACAATGGGACGTCGAGTACTCGAGCCGTTAACATCGACGAGTTTCGAGACTTTGACGCAGAGAGTCGCATCTCAAGAGCGATAGTTGGAAGAGATTTTGGCGATAATGAGGGCGTCGATTCTTTGTTGCATCGGTACCATCAACGGCTAGAGTAACCATTACTCAAGAGGCAAACACACCGGGGTGACGACGACCATGACTTTGCTTCCTTCCACCACTTCAATGACACCAGTTATGGCGGTTGTACCTCGTGCACCGACAGTGTATGACATTACGACGACTATTGAGGTCAGGCAATGGCGAGAGTTCAAGAGGCACGACCCTGTCATTTCTATGGAGGTACTGACGTGACCGTAGCAGAGTTGTTCTTGAAGAGTCACGAGAAGATTGAACCTGATCGACCTGAGTTGTAATTAGAGCGCCGATCAGGGGAAACATGATGGGAAACGAACGAGAAATTCGAACGATGATAGTGGTTCTCGAAAGCGGAAGTTGTGTTACCAGTGCGGACAGCCTGGACATTTTTAGAAACGATGTACTGATTTGTGCGAGGATGTGCACGTGGCGAATGAACAATAACTTATAGTGGTTCGTGATACTAACGGAGATAAAAAAATTTCCTGGTTATCATATGACATGCATGGAACCGATTAAATGAAGCTTTAGGTGTTTAAATAAGACGTTGGACGTCATGTGACGAGTTAGGGTTGATACTCGGCTAGAGTATTACCGTTTAAACTTAGCAGTGTTGCTCTAGGATGAGACAAACCTAACTTAGATAAGAGTCCGAAAGAGATGGTAAGTTTGGGCACAATGGTGCCAAAACTAGCCACAAGTACACCTAAAGAGAGGCAGGACCAGACTGGTTGTGATTCATCTTACGATGCATGGACACGTAGTGTACATGGTGGCCACGGTTACAACTTTGTCGAATCTATTTTACTGCTTGGGTATAGATAAACTTGCGTCGAGACGCGAGTAGGTTGGGAGGTTTTCACGAGTATGGCGTACGAGTCGCGATCGTAGCGTCTTACGTCGTGATCACCAAGCTTGAGTCGTGGTAGTGGGCGATGTTTGCGACGAGGTCGTGGCATTCCTAACATTTTGGGAAAACGGGAGCGGTCTAGAGAGACCGTAGTTGAATTAGGTTGTTTGAATTGGTTGGGACCTACAGTCTGAAGACTGAGATAAAATCAAGCTGTTGGAAGTGACATTCGCGAGAGTTCACAGTTGGTTATAGCTTATTGAGTTGTCTGAAGTGACTTTGAGGTAGTCCACAGTTCGAGAAAGAGGATCTAAGCTGTCTGAAGCGACTGTAAGCCCACGGTTTGGGAGAGGTGCGAACTAGATATAAACATTATATGCGTTGATTTGTGGATACTAGAAGATCAACGTTGTTGCTGATGCGTTGCGCCGCAAAAGGATTGGATGCGAGGTAGTTATATGTTAAAGAACCTACGAGCGTGGTTTATGTGAGGCATTCGAGTTGATGAGATCGGCGACGTGCCGACAACTACCGAACCCGATACGTGGTCAAACGATGTTGTGGACCGTCTCATTTGGCATTGTGCGTGAGGGACAAAGAAGGCGATGCGTCATACCAATGCGGTGCAATGAGATGGTGGATAATTCATATTGCCCAGACGAGTGGTCGACGGACTCATGCTAGAGGTATCGCGGCGACCGGGGATTCCATTGGGGTCGATGCTTGTGAAGAGTTACTTCAGGGAGATTTATCGTTTCGGTTTGGTTGTGTATCCGGGTCGACCTAAGATGTGCGCCGATATGCGACATTATCTTGGTGACCAGGAATGATGTTCCGAGTTGTCGGAATTGTTCGAGCATGTGACATGCCGCGCGTAAAAAGCTGGGCATCGACGACTGGAGGACTATCAGCCCCACCCATTCCTTGATGGAAGTGGGAACATATTGATATGGATTTCGTTAGTGGTTGCCCCGATCTCCTCGTGGTTACGATAGCATCTCGGGTAGTTGTGGATAGTTTGGTTTGAGACTTAAGAGTGCTCGGGAGTGGCGTAAGAAATACTTGACGAGTATCACGATGAGCTTCAGTGCGATTCAGGGAGATTATGAATACCTGAAGGTCTCTTCACTGAAGGGTCACGAACGGTTCGGAGTCAAGAAATGACTCACTCTGAGTTTTTATCGGTCCCGTTAGGAGCTGCGAAGAGTCGTTAATCTAGCTTACTTATTAGATAAATTTCGGGGACGAAATTCTAATAAGTGGGGGAGACTGTAACAACCCCAAATTTTTAATCCGACTTGTACGGCAATTGTCGAAATTGTGACCCGCTACGTGAATACTTGGTCAATATTTCGAACTTCGGGAGTCGACGCCAAGTGATTTTATGATTCTTTGATTGTGTGTAATAGTATGTTAGTATTTTACGAGTCTCGCGCTAGTCGGGCGATATTTAATTGAGTGAGGTTTCGACTAGTCAAACGGGGGAGTAAAACATATAAATAAATGAATTTTAATTAATTTAATAAATTAGTTAACGGGATGTGGCGAGAAAATGGACACGACGAGCCAATTGACGGAGAAATACGGACCGAGGAACGTCGTTTGAACGTGGGAGTTAGTTAAATATGTAACATGCGACTATGTGATTAGTATTGTAAAAGTGACACAACCTAATGGTAAGGAGCCATGAGATTGGCCTAGAGATGTGTGTGTGTGCTAAGATGAGATGATGTGGTAAAAGACCCATAAGGGTAGATGTGTTTAAATGTATGAAGTGAAGGGAGAAGGGCAAAAAGGTCATTTGATGTTATATATATACAAACCGTTTCAACAATCAAACCCTACTATTCATCTCCTTCTCCAACACCCTCACCACCGCCGCCACCTCTCCTCTCCTCTCCTCTCCTCTTTCGACCCACGCCTGGCCGGAGCACATTCGCCGGAACCCTCACCGAAGGTCAGTGGTCTCTCTCCTCCACTCTCTCTCGGTTTCAAAACGAAAAAAAAAAAAACCAGAGACGCAAGCGTCTCTGGTCAAGAGAAAAACAAATTTGAAGAAGATGCACACGTGCATCATTATCTAATATTATATATATAAATATAATATATATATATATATATCTATATATATGTATGTATATATATATGTATATATATGTATATGTATAGAAGAAAAATAGCAAATATATATATATTGAAAAATTCAGAAAAATATGATAAATTAGGAAATGAGTTCATAAATGAGTTTTGGGATTCTCTCGGAAATGTTGGCGGGATATAGTCGGGGTTTTAGCCTCGAAAAACGTGAAAATTGATATAATGTATCAAATTGAAGCTAATTTAATGACAAATGATCTTAAGTATAATTCGGGTGGTAATTTTGATTTGTTTGGCATTTATTCAAGCTGGACTAGATAATTGGAGTGCGGTATAGGAAATCGGGAAGTCGCGTTAGGATCTCGGAGTTGTCATACGGGTCACGATAGTTCGGTAAGTACACTTGCCTTAAACAAGCATTTGTACGTTTGTAAGCCGCTTAGAAAATGCCATGTGATTCATTTTCATGCCATTGTGTTTGTTATTATTTACTTGTTGGCCTTCCATTCCATACTTCTTGTATGTGTGATTCCGAGCGTAAGTGTTTTGTCTCGAAAGTACTATGACCCGCACTGCAGAGGATAAAACGCGGCACTCGCGGCCACGAGTGTGTGACCACCCTTAGTGACCGTGTGACACCGAGTACTTGGGTGGATGGGTTTGAGTCCCTTCTAGGCGGTGTACCCAAATGCATTGGGAATTTGGGGCTACTAGCATCACTTACTAAGCAAGTTGGAGCGCTTATCCACCAATCAACATTTCAGGTTAATGACGTGCGCTTTAACTCGAGAACATAGAAGATTAGGAGTTTAGTCTTCTATACGGTGCATTGATTTCCTTACTGTTTATATATTGAAATGAATTATTGTTTGGTAATAAACAGGGTTGGGATATAGTTTTAGTACTGATGTTTATGCCAGTTTTTGTATATCTTGTAATTATCTAAAAGGTTTTAATTTCTGTTGCTTTTTGTTTTAATTATTAATCGATTATCAATACATACAGGTTGTGATTATCAAGTATTGTGAAGAGGTTGTTGACTCTAGTTTAGTCTGGTTGGTGTACCGGGGTTAGTTAGGGTTTCAGGTCGGGTATCGCCCTAATTGGGTTAGGGGATGCTACACACCTGGCATGCCACTGCTATCAACTTCCAATATTTTTGAGTGAATACACACCCACCAATGCATGATATACATGCTCCCCGCCTTGTTTGCAGATTGGACGCACCGAGTCGATAGGTACCATTCTCCCTTGAAGATTTGAAGTGGGTTAGAGGTAGTTGCAAAGAGCCCTCCATAGGAAATTCTTTACCTTTGGAGGATTGCCAATCCCCATATTTTTTGCCACCAACCAAACTATGATTGATATTGTACCAGTTGTTGATCCCCAGCTTTCAATCGGTACCCACTTTTCACTGTATAAGACCCTTTTTATCCCCTTTCCAAAACCATATGCCCTGCTCTGCGAGACATTCAACGGAATATAGAAAATTAGAGGCTGATCTCGCTTATTGAAGATGTCCCTCACAACATTCACGTCTCATGTTCTCCCTACAATTAAAAAATAAAAAACACACCTTCGACCCATTAGTCCCTCTATAACCATATAGTTTGGACCCTTAGATTCATTTGATCTAGTATCAAATGGTCATTAAAGACCTCAATTTTAGACCCATTCCCCACCTCTCTCCGACAACGCCCTATAACTGTAGGCCTAGCAGAGCAAATGTGGCGACCCCGTACCTCGTGCCCTGTGGCCACCCTGTGGCCTGTTGTTCCTCTCCTTGCAGGCCCCATTACACCTGCCACATCGCTGACTTGTAGGTCCCATGCTCCACTACGTTTGTTGTCACGTCAACATCCTCGATTTGCGTACTAACTTGTTTCATATTGATTAGGGTTTACCAATTATTTTGTTTTACAACAGTTAGTTTTTAAAAACGCTTAAATATGCCAATTATTCGGTTAACTTATTCCTTTTAAGTATTAGTTTGTGTTTTCCTAGAGTTGCAAGTAGTTAACCAGTATATTATAGCAGAAGTCTTAAATAAACAAGAGACAATTATAATATATAGCTTTCATTCCAAAATAGAGCATCAGTCTTAATGTGGAAAACCCAGAAAAAGTACATTATGTTTATGGAGACAGATACTACAGAAATGATAATATATACATGCATGTACGATGTCTCTCAGTAGTCCCCATATACCAAAATAAACAAAATATCAAAAGTAAACACGTACTAGTAGATCCTTGGACTGAAGGCAATCAGAGATAGTCGTCTAGAATCCCCTTGCCCATGGTACTGGGATTTACTCTCAATCATCACAACAAAATAGATGACGAGTCCAGTGAGTAAAATTCTAAGGAAATCCTTTGAGCATTTAATAAGTAAATACATAGACTTAAATAAAATGTTAAATAGACATGCGGAATGTAAAACATGCAACTGTAATATGGTTTATCGCATGAATACATAACTCATAAGATAGGCAAAATGTGTGCTCATCCCGATCGAACTAGACTGTACTTCGGGCCCCAAGATCCCTTCGGTGGGTGCCCCTACCACTTTATCACTTGGTTACCTCAAGTGCTTGGTCAAATTCGCGCTACACCGACATGTGCACCAGACACATCTCGGGTTGCCATTCACCAAGGACACGTGTTACGACCTAGTGCGCCATGAACACACAACGAATATCTGGTGGGAGTATCTCAACCACCGTCCCAAAATAGTACAGAATAGAATACATGAACAAGGAATGTCCGATTAAAACTAAAACAAAATTAAATATTCGAGTGTCATTCAATTGGGTTTTACACACTTCAAAATGTACTCCGAAGCCCTGAAAATACCCCGATCCGACCACGACTGTCACACTACAGTCTCATAATTCCCTGAAATCATTTTCCAGCGTTTTAGGATGATTTAAATAAGTTTAGGTTGATATTATAACCTAAATCCAAAACCAGCCCCTTATGGTTTTTATTTTAAAAATATGTTTTTCCTTCTCTCAGTGAGCTAGGGGATTTTGCCCAGTGGACCCTGTCCAGCGCGCTACTTGTATCGAAACCCAGAATTTCTGATTTTGATACCCATAGCCACACCAAATGCCATTGACCCCATCCTCGACTCATGGGGGAATACCAGCTGCTTCCAACAAGCCAGAGGCACATTCATATAACAACATTTATCATCAAATACAAAGATCAACATGCATGTATTTAACTTAGCTCTAAACTTTAATTCCTTTGAAAATCAGTTTTGAAACCTTAATTGATGGTTTAAATCAACTCACAATCACAATCACATGGAGATTGACATAAAACAGTGAATTGCAGTAAAAATTCTTTTTAACAAAACCCCCAAATCTAAGCTCATTTTAATGGAAATTTGAACCAAGTAGAGTTGGAGATCGTTACCTAGCTTGGCTCTCCACTTGATCACTTCAAATTCCTAATTCCAGCATCTGATTTCTCCAGGAAATTTTGTTTTCTTCCTCTCACAAGTTCAGATTTCATTTACAAGCCTCGCACGCTCATTTTGAGCACTAAGAATGGTATAATAGTTGTTGCTTAGATCTAATGTGTAATGCGAATCTCGAGGACGGTCCTAGGGTCCTCATTTGGGTTGTCCCAATGTCCAGTTACAGCAAAAATGTGACTCATCAGCCTTTTTCTAACAGATTCCATTATCATCCCTATGTATATCAAGGGTCTTGTTATTTTCAATCCAACTATAGGAAATGACTTGATTTAGTTGAATAAATTACAACTAGGCACATTACCCTTTACATTAACTTATAAAATTGTGTTTTAAGGTTACACTAACTCCCAACTATCTGGTACCTAGTGCGCCGCGTCCGACACGCATCCCGAGGTGTGCCAACATTTAGTGTATCCAAATATTATGACTTAGTCTAAGGTTTGATAATTCATTTTAAGCTATAACCACCTTGACCGTAGTCATTTCATTCATTTTAACACTACTTAGACTAAGTGTTCTCATATTACGCCTACCTGGTACCTGTGTCGACACATTTTCGAGGCAAACACCGTTATATATTCTCACGCGATATAGAGATATAATGACACACATGCAATGATTAAATGAATAAAATAAACCACCGCAATATGGCATACAATCATATATACAATATAAACTATTACCTAGTCAAACGTGCCCCCTAGCCTATCTGCGGCGGCCATGGGTGGCTTGAGCTAATGTCCTAGTTTGAAAAATAATAATAAATAATGACGTTAATAAAACGGGTTGTTACAACAAATACTTTTCCATATGTAATTTGGGTTTCTCCCCATTGTTGTCCCCCATATGTGTGGGGGGATTTCAAAAAGTAAGGTTGTTTTTCTTTAAAATTCATTAAATAAGTTAAATTTTTGAAAATTACAAAAGTAATGTATTCTGGCTTTAGTAAAGGCGTGATTGGGCTGATGTGGGCGTGATTGGGTGATGTGGAACGAATGACGCCTTTTGTAAAGGCGCCATTCGTTCGGGGAGAGGGTGTACCGTTGATGTGGCGCGTGCCACGTCAATTAGCAACGGGTGCCCCGTCGCCACAGAAAAAAAAACAAAAAATAAAGAGAAAATGGAAAAAAAATCCAAAAATAGGGAAAAATATGGAAAAATATGGAAAAATAGTATTTTGACCAAATAAATAGAAATTGAGGATTTTATATGGAAAATGAGAAATTCAAAAGTCGGGGAGACTTTATACCGGGTTTTACCTCGAAAAATGTAAAATTGACATAATATGTCAAATTGAAGCTAATTCAATGATAAATGGTAATAGGTATAATTCGGGTGATAATTTGATTTGTCGGGTGTTATTGGAGCTAAGCGGGGTTTGGATTTTGGGGTTGGAGTGCGAATTGAGGTATGTAAAACCCAATTGAACACCACTATTGTATTTACTTATTCTATTCGTTGAGCTTTATTTCTTTGTCAATCTAAATCCAATTGTGATGGGAACGATAGCGTTTCGGCAGTTTTTCGGTGTGTGGGGTTTGTTCTTCTCAAATATACTTGTTATTACTGTACCTGTATATAACACTGTTTCAACTAATCGCATGTATGCACGTACAGTCTGGGGTTCCACTATAGGTGCACTAATCCATACTATATTAAAGTAGTTGACTGTATTAAGGTCTTCCGTTGTGAAATGGTAATATATGGATAAAATGATATGAAATTTAGGAACATCACTTCACAGAGTATATGTGGATATAGTGATAGCTCAGGTGGATGGATGAGTGACGTGGCAGGTACTTCTGGAGCATAGGCTGGAGAGGTATCTGTTGCACGGGGCGACCCTGGAAATTGGGGCCGCCAATATATAATATATATATATATATATATATATTCATTCAAAATTCATATTTACGATTTTAGGGTTTAATACATTCATATATTATACTAAACCCTAAATTAATATCTGCAACAATACAAAATTCATATATCCTAAACCCTAAATTCATATACAATGAATTCATACATTCCTAATTCATTCCGGTTGGTGGTTGGTTAATACATTCCACGACACTAATGAATTCATACATTCCATACATTCCAATAGAATTTAATCAAATTTGAATACATAAACTCAGTGTATCAATAATTGTCTCTTTCCATATCAATACAAAAAATAAAAAAAATCAAAATAGGAGAACATAAAATAAGTTTCCAAAAAAACCATCATAAAAATACACTCCATCCATCATATATACCATAGTTTCTGCAAAAAAAAAAAAAAAAAAAAAGAAAAATAAAATAAGTTAAACTTTGAGGTATACAAAATTGATATTCACATATATAAAAGTCATATATTTTATGGAAAATAACCTATAATAAAGAACAAATCATATTTATTTCAATACAAAAGAAAAAATAAATACAAATTAGTAAAATTAATTAACAGTTAGCATATATATTCAATATCACAAATATGAAAACACAAAATAAAAGATGTTAATATAGTTTGAACAAGTTTTTTTTGTGTAGAACCAATTAAAACACAAAATTCCAAAATTATTCTTAACAAATGTTCAATGTAGACCTAAAACAAACATTCTATTTAGAAATAAAACCTTTTTGAGTCTCCCAATTCAATATTCAAATAAAGAATACAAATAGAAAAAACTAGTGAATAACAAACATTACTCCAATAATCTCGACTCAATATATGGTTTACATGATTTATGTTTCTATAATGGTTCCTAATAAATTCATAAGATTTATAATGGTTCCTAATAAAAAAAAACTTATAAGTATCAAGTAAAAAATGAACCAAAAAATTTAACCTTTTTGGATGTTGTGAAAAAGAAATCATCATTCATCATCCTCGGTCGTTGAGTCATTGTGAGCGGAATCATCATCATCAACATCATCATCATCAACATCATCTTGCCTTTTTTGTGCAACTGATCTCTCCATGAAACCCTGTTCCATGCGATGTAACCGTCCTTGCATTTCAAGCAATTGCTCGCGATTTACAGACGTGCCATTAACCATCTTTAGTATCATTGCTTGCATCTCCTTGAATTATCATTGCTTGCATCTCCTTGAATTCCTTCTTGAATTGGTCAAATGGCTCATCATCTGCAAATATAGGACGAGAAGATCCAGCTTCATCATGTCTACGCATCTTAGACCCTGACGGTGTCCAGCCAAGACCAAATCTCCGGCCTTTATCATTTCGCTGCACAATCTCCAAATATAATTCTGTTTCATCAATTGGAGTGTCAGGCTGCAACTGTGAAAGCTCTATGGTCCTTTCGTGTATAGTCGCTTGTATTAAGAATTTAAACATTGACAAGTCATATAAGTCATTGATACCTATAATTAACAAAAAACAGTTATGGTCAAGTAGTTTCTTACGGCAATCGCCTCTGCTCTCGGATCCAAGAAAGTGACGCCATCATGATCCCTTGTATGGAGATATAAACATAAATCCAAAGCAGTCGGCTTTCGACCGAGTTTCTTCTCCTATAAAATATGTTTAACTTAAAATTAAGTTTGAAACTTATATGAATCTAATGTATACATATGTATGTATGTATTTATGTATGTATGTCCCAAAACATACCAGTCTCAACGAATGCTCATAGATGGATATGGCTCCACCTCCGTGCACGACAAACCCGAACCAGGTCCCCCACCTCTGATCTCCGATTTCGGCTCGCTTGTTCTAACTTTGCTTTATATTCTGGAGTAGACCGCATCTTCATGTAATGCTCAAAAACCTCCAGAGATACATGTGCTGGTTTTGTCGGCTTCCTCACCATCTTACTAATAAAGTCAGCGTAACAAGTGGCAATCTGCCTGTCGTACAAATGTCTGACCATAGCGTCATCCGATCGTCTCCAATCGAAATGAGTTTGTAATAATAGAAAGTCAAGTCTTCAACATATGCTAAGTAAAAGAAAATTTTTTTATTTAAAAATCTCTTACCGCCCATTTGTTAAAATATTGCTCCTTGATATGGTTGGGAACCGTATCCCAACATTAGCCATCCTTATGTAAATCGAATTTATATACCCGCGTCATTTGCTTTGACACTTCGCATGACGGATGCAAGAAAGTACCACTACATTTGTACAAAAAAAAGTTAGACCAATATTATAGTAAGTTCATTAAACGTAAGTATATATACGTAATAATATTTCATTGACTTACAATTCTTTCATAGTTTTTACGGTCAAAAACACCCGCACCGCGCCTCGGTCATCATAACTTCTACGTTTCGGGGCCCTAGCTAGCTCATCGTCTTGTTGTGATCTACGCGAGGCACCACTAATAGACGGCTCACTCGAAGGGTGGCTTGAAGTATTGGGCGAATGTGATGCATGCTCGACATGATCATGACTCCTCGATGGGGAGGCATGCATACTAGAGTCGAAGGAAGCAATCGGGACATGCTGGTAATACTGCTGATGGGAGGGAGATGCATGGGTAGATTCTCTAGAAGTAACGCGACCAGCGATAGGTGAGGGAGTTGCGATGCCAATTGAGAGGAGTAGGCCTAGTAGAGTGGTTGGATCATCGGGGCCAAATAAAGATGGGCCCAATGGCTGAAGGAGAGGGGCCTGGTGGGGGTTTATAAGGCGGACGAGAATACGATATAATTGTGATTGATGGTGTTCTTTGAGAAAGCGCTTGTTGGACAAAAAGTTGTTGATGGTAAGCTAATTGCTTTGTTGAGCAAGTCAAGCTGTTGCGGAGTGAGTTGCTCTTGACGCCGCTTGAGGCTCAAG
The DNA here is from genome assembly GCA_039657345.1 of Stephania japonica. Taxonomy (NCBI): domain Eukaryota; kingdom Viridiplantae; phylum Streptophyta; class Magnoliopsida; order Ranunculales; family Menispermaceae; genus Stephania; species Stephania japonica. The sequence continues at coordinate 45,907,101 of CM077559.1, forward strand.
ATCATCACGGGAGATCGTACTAGCGAACGATCCAAGTCGCGAGATGGACGATCTCTGCGACCACCGGATCTTCTGCTGGATCGTCCACCAGATCCGTCCCCAGATGACGATGCATAATTTCTTCCTGACATGACTTTTTTAAGGTTCAAGAGTAAGTTAGAAACAAATGTAAATGTCATAATCAATTATTACGAAATGAACAAACAAATGTGTAACTAAATTTACTAATTAGGTTTGATTTTTTAAACCTACTTAACTGAGTATGTCATGGTTCGTTATCACTATTTTCACCAACCACTACTTTATTTATTCAAAAATGACTCCGTATAGAATGGTAAAGGCATATGGACAAGCTAATAGACTAATCAAGTCGAGTACAAAGTTCATAGTCTCATTCATAAACTCTCTAATCCTAATAGCATGCTATTTAAAGCTCATTTACCATTAAAAACATCAAATGAAGACATAGAGCACACGAAAGGATTCAATGAAAGCATCAACAAAACAATATCATGATGAACAAGTTCAAAGAGTGAAGATTATCAACAAATATCACTATATTAGAGTACAAAGGCACCATATAGTCACAAAGACTGCCAATCAATAAGTAATAAAAGGAAATGAAATGCAATTCAAAGTATCATCAGGCATACTCACTTTTTTCACGCAGTATTCCTAGTCCAATAGGCCTCTCGTCACCCAAACTCTCGCAAACTCTCGCAAACGGACTCATATATATCTCTTGAAGTTTGTTGGTGACAATCTAGGTTATATTAGATGTACTTAGTCTTTAAATTAAACGTTGATACTATCCGACACCAAAACGACCCAAAAACATTTATACAAATGACCATTATACGGACAAGCCTCGTCTTTTGGCCCATTTTTGAAAATTTATATGACTAAATTTTGACAAAATAATGATTTTAGGTTGGTCCTCTCTGTCTTAGCTTTCCGAAACTATAAGGAACGCACAATTCCGATTAAAAACGAGAGAGATATGATACTTTTACGACAATAACTTAAAACTATTTTTTTTAAGTGTGACCAGAAAATTTGTACAATTTATTTCTCCTAAACCATAGCTCCAAAAATCCTAATTTTTTTAATGAAGTCTAAAATCGTACTTAAGAACATCATACTAAAATATGAACTCAATCCAATAAGAAATACATGAGTTATTCCTCAAACAATAAGGCATTATTAAAATAGTGAAGTCCAAAAAATTCAGATTCAACATCAAAATTGCAGAGGGTTTTTGGATAGAAAAACGCTTGAATTTCTAAATTTTTCAGTAGGAAAAGTTGTTCCATTTTGAGTTATCTTTCAAGTGGCATTGGAATCACCTAATTTGGAGTTCAGATGAGTGAGTTATACTTAATTTACAGAGATTAGGTCAAAAACTTAACATGCATTCTCATTCATTTCAAAAACCTAATTTTTGAGCAAAACTTGAAAAATCCGAAAATAAAAGTTTAATACTAAAACTAATGCTCTTATTTGATCATAGACCACTCTTCAAACACTTTGAAATTGGTCTCTCACGAAAGCCCTATGATCTAATGCTCAAAACCCTTAATTTTTATGCAAATAAGTGAATATGAACATACCTTAAGGTTGATGCTTGATTGTATATAACTAGATCGCTTTCTTGATGATGAATAACCTCTTAAGGACTACAATTTTCAGCAAATAAAAGTCCCCAATAGCTCTGAATTTTTTTTTATTTTTGTATTGAAAACAACATGCAAATGTGAAGCAAATAGGCTAGGAGTTTGTATTTATAGTTCTTGGCTTTCATCCAAATGTACAACCCCATCTCCATGATATCTAAGGGACCCTAAACACTCCTATCAACCCACTCATACAAAGGTATGATGCAGTTTTATCGACGTCGACGTTGCTCCTTCGTGTGGCAAACCGGTCATACTCTATTTCGATGTGGATTTCTCCGTGCTTGTACCTCCGGCTGAGTCTGTTGAGCTCGATGACTCGACTAAACTTCTTCCACGTATTGGCTCTATTGACCTCTACTGCCAGTGCTATCAAAGATAGGGGTTGAACCATTCCAACATACTGACTTCCTGTATGTGGTAGGGTGAAAGGAACATGAGGTGGCATGCCTAATAAGGGCCTGAATGAGCCATCTCCACTATATGGAATATTGTAGTTATTATATGGCGGAGTAAATGGACTTGGCATGTATTGAGGCAATGAACCATGCATTGAATGTGTAGGCATTCTATGGTCCATGTACGAAGATGATGGCCCAGGAGCATATGGATCAAAATGATATGGATGAACACTCATGCTCGGTGTCCTAGGCAAAAACATATGAGCATCCGGTTGCGTTGGGGGGCGGCAAATGAGAGTACCCATAAGAAGAAGGGCGGGTTAGAGGTGGCGAAGGAGAACGTCTGTTGTTCTCACCAACAATCTCTGACGTTCTTAGTGTTGGACGAGTTGGAGGTGGTGGAGAAGAACGTCTACTGCTCTCACCCAGAGTCTGAGTCGTTGTTGTTTTTCTTGTCCTCCCTCTATCTGCTAGGCTTTGATCCTCTTCTTGTTGTTCTTCCTCTTCTTCTTGAGATGCTTCGTCATCTATGTCCAGCTCAACTACATTTTCATCATTCCACAGAGTAGTCCTTTGTCGTTCATCCTCATCTAAGATTCTGATGCCTTCATGTAGAGCAGCCATGCCTTGTTCGACCCCGTCATCAGTGAACACTCGCTCCAATTGACGCGCAAATGTAGACTGATATACAAAAAAAATGCAGTGTTGGTTAACAATTTTAAATATGACTCATGAGGATAATAGCATTATAGTTTCAAGGTTACTGAGAATTCGCGCAGAGCCCCGTCATGTCCAATGTATCGCCTGGTGATAGATCTGTACCACCTCATGTACTCTTCCTGATCATGTTCCCCTTCTTGTTCTATCGTGGCTATGGTATTACTACGATTTTCCCACAACTCTATATATCTTATGTGATACAATGCCCAATTTTCTTTAGGGTGTCCTCTCAATTGGACGCGGTGCAGACGTGTGTCAAAATCAACGGAGGTGGCACGACATGTGTCAGCCCAAACTGTCTCATGACCCTTTCCGGTCTATGCCACTCAACTATATGGAAACAAATTAAAGGACATGTCGAACGCCAGCTCCCGTGACCTTGAGTACATAATTGTGGAAGTGACTCGATGACATCAGCGTATGGTTGCCACTCCACGACATTCTCCCTCTGCGTGTCAAGTACATCATGAAATGATGATAAAACGTGTGTGGCAGTCCTAGTTACCGAAAATGCAACTATCCATCTGTATACAAAACAATAAATTTGTCATAAATTAAAAAGACGCAATGAATTATTAAAAATAACATGAGAAACATTTTTATTACCGATATCCCAAAGGAACGTCATTGGGCATGTATACTCCATCACATGTTCGAGTCGACCTCTAGAAAGTGCATGCGCCTTGTTGCTATAAATGGAAATCTATCCCAGGCCCATAGTTGTATAAGAATTGTCGCACCGCCTTGTTGTCAGTGAACACACAACCACCAATAAGTTGTAGAATGTATGAACGAACATAACATCGAACCATTTCCTCATTGTTGTCATCCTCTATAGGTGGCACATTGTCTTCGAGCCATGAAACACGAACTCTATTCCCAGAAAGGTGAAGTGGTTTAGGTATTGCACCAAGTAATCTTTCACACACTGCGAGATAGTCGACATCTGTGCTTCCAGTCACAGGCAAACCATTAATCGGTAACCCGAGCTGAATCTCAACGTCTTGGAGTGTTATCGTACACTTGCCACAACGCATGTGGAACGTATGTGTCTCTGGACGCCATCTCTCAACGAAAGCGGTGATCAAAGCCCAGTCAAGTCTAAAAAATCCTACGCGTGAAACACCATAAAAGCCACTAGATCGTAGGTAAGGGATCATTCGAGAATGGTAATTAATCCGTCAATCAACAACACCCAGTCTTCTTCGCACGCGCATTGTATCATGTACCTTACAATAAAAAATATGTCGATATATATATATATATATATATATATATATATATATATATATATATGTGTGTGTGTGTGTGTGTGTGTGTGTGTGTGTGTGTGTGTGTGTGTGTGTGTGTGTGTGTGTTAAACGTTTTTGCATAAATATTATGCACATACATGTTAAATGTATATACCTGACCCCTCCAGACTTGCGATGATCTGTATGTAGATTGGAGGCGTAGAAGAGAAGGATCAGATGGTCCTGGTTCCATGTGTACTCGCTACAACTGTGTGATTAGACAAATTGGTCGAGTAGTTTTAAAAGTCACAACAAATCATTACTACGAGTTATAACATTAACAAATACGTATCTATTACTTTACGTAATATAAAGTTATACTATATTAATATAAATGTTATGAAATTACCAACTGACACCATTTACAAACAAAATACAAATCCTCTCATTGGTTTGGATTGAGAGGTTGGGGTTGAGATATGGATGGACAATTTTTTTTGTTATGTCCCTCTGCACGACAAATACTGTAACGGTTCCTCCTAGTAGGGACTCGACCACGATCTCTATTCGGACATGTTCTTCGTTTATGTCCTTCTTGATGACATATGCCACATCGCAAGGTCTTCGAAACATTAGGAAGATCCATCTCATTTTGCCTTCGTGTTCCCTTTGGTCTCCCTCGGCCACGTCTATACCTAGGATCTGGTAAAATCTTCATCGCAAAAGTCGGCCAATACTTCTCATCGGGGATGACTTTGAATTGAGAGGAGTAGCATCGTGCGTACACGTCCATCCTGTAGTATTGCTCAATAAATTGTGTATAATCAATTCGAATAAGGGCACATACAGCTAACACGTGTGAGCAAGGGAAACCAAACGATTGCCATTTATTGCAAACTGCAATACAATACCGTTCCTCAGGATAACAATCTGTGTATTGTTTTCTTTATGCATACGATCGCCATGACGTCCAGTGAGCACCTCAAACTCACCAGTGTCGCGATTTATCAATTTCACGTAATGTCTCCTTGCAGATTGTTCATAATGTGCAATTTTATCCATGGCATATTTCGTGTAATTGAGCCCGTGCGATATTGCTTCATCGATTTCCTCCTTGTTTTGGTTGGTGTATGTCACCAACCTGTAGTAAATCATTTGAACCATTATTGTTATTGGCAAGAATCGTGCCCATTTCAATACACCGTTAAAACATTCTATAATGGTAAGATAATGTCGTGTCAGTAATATCAGCACAGTCAAAACACATATAGGATAACAAACATAACTACTATCGAATACATACCAACCCCGTTAGAATTCATCCATCCGTACCGCAGGCCTCCATCATGCAATTGAGTCCAGAGTTCCTTGGGAATGGCATTCACATATTGAAGACATTGAGAACTTCCTGATGACAAATAAGCAAAACGCTCCATGCATGCATCAAATTTCCTCACTTGATGTTGACCGGCAGCTCGAGATAGGATGTTCTTCAACGATTCATTTTTGAAATGCGTGTTAAAATTACTGGTCAAGTGTCGCAGTCAATAACGATGGTATCCTCTTGGTGGATAAAAACCATTTGCTGGTATATTAACAGCCTCGAGAATGCCAGAGTGACGGTCAGAAATAATACAAATACCATCTCTATCGGTCACGTGTTTGCGCAACATTCTCAAAAACCACCCCCACGAGTCTGTTGATTCGTTTTCCGCAACTGCAAATGTAACTGGAAGTAGATGTCCATTACCATCAACAGATAGGGCAATCATTAGCTTACCACTGTATTTGCCATACAAGAATGTCGCGTCAATTTGTAGAAGAGGCCTACAATGCTTGAACCCTTCGATTGATGCTTCGAATGCGAAGAACACACTACGAAATTGAGGATGCTCTGTCCTAATCTCATCGCAGCCCATTGTCTATGTGACCACTCAATCTTCGTCCAGCCGCCAACCATTTTGGTAACGTAGCATACGACGCATCCCAATCTCCGAATGCATTTGCAATTGCTTTCCTTTTAGCATCCCACATTCTCTTGTAGAGAACTTCATGTCCGTATTTTAGCTTAATCATTTCTACCAAGGCCTTAATAGTAATTGCCTGATCTATTTGAACAACGCTTTGTATCTCACGTGCAAGCATGTTGGCGTCGAGTTGGGCATGACTACGTTCTATACCGGGATTTATACAGCTGTGCGGCTTATCTAATTGAGTGATCTCCCACAATTGTTTCTTCTTTCGCAAACAAGCACGAAGACGCCACATGCACCCAGCTTCCGGCACACTTCTGCATTCAATGCCCATAAGGTTGTACTTGACTCCATAACAAGGTATTGACAATGGTTGTTAACATGCCGCATTTTGATGGCATGCTTCAAGTCTTTCTTATTGTCAAAGCACATTCCTCTTTCCAACTCAAAATTAGGCATGTCTCATCCAGTTGAATGATGAGAATGTTGGGTTGCAGTAGAATTAGCCACTTCCCAATCAATTTCATTATACACCGGCAATGGTTGGTAAACTTCTTCATCGCTTGCTTCTTCCACGCACTCCTCCTCGTTAATTGCAAATTGCTCATCATCTTGCAAGTTTTTCGCCCCTGGAGGTTCGTAGGTTGGGTCGTCTGTAACAATATTTATACTTTCCCAATTAACAGATGGCGCAACATCCTCGAGGGGACATACGTCCTCGTCAATGTCATTGTCGTGGTCCTCGTTAGGGTCATCACTGGGGGCACTAATGTCATCATCAATCGAAGTAACAAATCTATCTTGCACAACATCACCTATAGGTGATTGCATAAGTAATCTTTCCATCATTGATGCAGGGCATGTCATGCCCATATTTTCTTTTACCACTTGTGAATGTACAGGAGAATTTTGAAAAGGCTTGATTGGCTCGAAGGTTAAACAAATCTCTACCTTCGCTGATAATGGTAGATTCGCCACTGTTGACCATATCAACTCGAAATGGGTCTCGTCTTGCAACGACACGGGGATAAAATATTGTGAACCTGATGGATGAGTTATTACGTGACGATACGTTATCGTAATGAGAGTCTCAGTGGACAAAATACCAAACGCGTTATACACGTGATCCATCAACTCATGTTTACTCGTTCCAAACTTAATAATCATGATCATTGATGGGGGTCTGCTGTACTCGATGCCTTGCGAAACCTTAACAATTTTTCCAAATGCATAAAATTGAAACGGGATGTTCCTACCTTCCATGACCTACATAATTTACCGCATTGATAATGTAAAAAAGATTACATATATATCAAGCGAAAAAATGATCAAAATGAGGATTTGAGGCACGATCGAGCTTTTCAATAAATCCTCATCAAAAATTATTCTTGTTCCTATATCAAAATGGAGCATCTTGTAGTAATTTTTCAACAACTTCTCTCTCTCTGCACTCTCGAAGGTCTTCTTTTCTCTCCCTCTCCGTGTTACATTAGTTACTTTGAGCACTCCATGTACAAGTGATTTCGATTTGACAAAGAGGAAGATGGTACCTAGGGCATTTGGGAGATGAGAAGTCTTATTCGTGTTTGAATTTTGCTTGAGAACTTGTTGTTCGAGTTTGGGTGTGAGGAGGAGAAACGGAGGTTTGTTTTTCACTTTAACTTTGATTTAATTTATAATGGAAGGAGTTGAGACTTCTTGAACGGGTGTTGTATGATTTCTAGGTTTTGATTCTTGTTTTATGTTGTTTGTTGGTTTCAATTAAACGAGTTGTGATTCTAGGGTTTATGATTTTTTTGTTGACTCCTTACAAAAGTGTGTACTCCAATTTGAGAGGTTCTCTAGGCCATCCACTTGCATATATATATATATATATATATATATATATATATATATATATATATATATATATATATAAGCATTCGAATGTTGTCACGTGCCTTAGAGCTTCTCACATATATACAAAAGTTCTTGATAGTGCAGATATACACAAGTATTACGTGGGTTATTCAACAATAATGACACGTCTAACAAGTTTTATTTATTTACTTTTTTGGATAGAAACAAACTTTCTTTATCTTTCTATGTCGTTTCAAATGCATGTTGTCAATAAGTAATATATAGACAATATGGGCATAAAAGTAGTTACCACTTAATGTTTATTTAATTCAAAATTCGATTGATTGATTGAAGTAGGTTATAGTCTCATGATGACAATATTTATTGACAATATAACCAATATGGACAATGTAGAAGAAATAGTAATTACTATCACTTGCAATTAAAAACTTTCATTCAACACAAATCAATATGTTTATGTAAACCAAAAAAGAAAAAATGACAGGTTGACGTACATAGGTTTCATGTTTCCTTGATCACTATTGACATAATATATTGTTAATATAGTCAATATTGTTAGCATAATCAATATTGTCAATATTGACAATATCAATCCATCCATACTTTTCAAAGTGTTTGATATGAAATATTATTATAGAATAAATTATTAAGAAATTTGACAAAATAAAGTTGAGAATTATCTTCTTCTTTGGTAAGGTGGGAATCTCATTGAATTCTCTAGCATCAAAACATTACAATGTGAACTTATTAATATATATTGATACTAATTTACTTTTCAAATGTACCTACACATGGAAGTTTGCATTGCCTAACAAAAAAGTCTATTCCTATTGATCGCCAACACACATTACATCATTTATATACTTGTATGGACAACAATCACTTCTTGTTTTATGCTTCTCTAACGAGATGTTGTTTGTAAAAGGCTCATGTTATACACTAATGCTTAATTGTTTTTACTAAATATATCGTCTATAATGTTATTATTCTTAATCAGTGGTTATCGAAGCTTCAAGTGGTAGATAGTGAGTTCGAATATGATCAATTGCGGTCACAGTTAGCAAGTTAGCTACTTCCTTGCATGGTCGTGGCCAGAGAAGAGGGAGAAGAATGGTCTGACGTATTCAAAGATGAGTAGTGGCATGATTTTTTCATTGTACGATAGTTGACCGAACAATTGGAAATAACTATATCCGGCGGGCAAATAGCGCTATAGTCTACTCATCAAGACTAGAGAGCAGAGTGAGGACACTTGTGAATGCGAGATTACGTATTTTGTTACTGATGTTCACTACAAGAAATTCGACTTTTAATTACAAAACTTTCAATTACGAATATAAAAAGTGTAAGTAAAAGTCCATATTTGCTTATGACTCTTAAGTTTGTAAAAAAAATTGATAAAATTGTAACTAAAAGTATTGTTTCTACTTATGACTCATGAGTTCTAAGCAAAAGCTAATAATTATTAAGAGAATATCGACGCAATTCGGCAATAGTTTTTAGTGAGTAATAAAATTTCTTTTACTCACAAAAATATATTTATATAAACTACTTTTGTTCGCAAGTAAAAATACTAACTTTTGCTTATGAATCTTAGAGGAAAGTAATATGTATAGCTTTGTAAGTAAATATATATTTTTACTTACAATATATATACTTAATAAAAAGGAAACTATCAAACTAGAAAAAAGAAGAAGAAGAATAAAATTAATTAACAAATTAAGCTTTCACTAAAAAGGGACGAAACAGTAATGTAATATTTAATTTTGAATTTTGTCTTTTTACAAGTAAATAATAAATAAATGGTTTATTTTGTTGGATAAATCTAAAATAAATAAAAGATAGGCACAAAAAAATATCAAAAAAAAGAAGATAGGCACAAAAAAGATAAGGATCTTGCTATGTACTCAAACACGAACGTGGGAACACGCACCCGAAACCCCCCACATCCCACCCCCCAATGCACACACGTTGTTTCAAAAGATAATAAGTTAAAAACCCAACAATTTCTCTCCCTATCTCCTATGCTCACGGTCGTATCTCTCACGTTGACCTCACAACTAATTTCTATTTCATCACGTCGCAAATGATCAAAGAGTTCTTCTTGACATTGTTGCGCCTTACACTTCATCTCGATTCCGCATCGTCTCTTAATTTCATGGGTTCATCCATGTCAATACATGCAATCTCTACAAAGGTTTTGATTTGCATTTCACCTACATTTGTTGATTAATCCTAATGCATTATATACGTTTCAACTTATTTTCTTCATATTAATTGGGTGCATGTAAGATGCATGAGCCTATTGCAAAGTCTCTACAAGCTTCAAACATCCTATGGCTTTTTTGAAGGTTGTATTCAATTTTTTAATTTCTTTAATTTTTTTAATGAAGAAAATTATAAATGAATTTTAAACTGTCTAACTTTATTTTTTCTTCTCTTTCTAGTTGTTGGTTGAAGGAGCTTTGGTACATTGTTTGGTTACCCAGCTAGATCTACTTTAGCTAGCTTTGGGCTCCCGAATAAGACAAAGTTTGTCAAATTGATGAAAAACTGATCAGAACAATAATCAAGAATAAATAACTGTATTTTATTTAAGCTTAACTTTATTTTATTTAAGTTCTCTAACTCATTAAATTTTTTTATACCAAAACGAAACTCATTAAATTAACGTGAAAAAAAAATGAAAGGCACAAAAATTAAACAAAATAATATTTAAATGAAAAATCTAGTTATATTAATGAATATTATTGAAAACGAATAGAAATTTTATTAACAGATATTATACACTTTTACTTATGATGGTGGATTCGCAAGTCAAAAAGGATCTCTTTACTTACAATTAAGTTTGTAAGTGTAAACTTTTACCAACGAGTCTATTCTTACGATGTTTTTACCAACAACATTTTGTAAGTAAAAACTTTTACTTACAATTTTAACACTGTTACTTACAAATTAAATTTGTAAGTAAAAGATTTTTTCCTTCTTGTCGTTGTTGGAGATGTTGAGGCGACCAATAGTGTATACACCGGACACTCCATTAATACTAACTTGTAATTGATATCTTGTCGCAATAATCAAACACTGATAATAAATAACAGAGATAATATTTAGCTTTGGGTCGATTTGCCACTCACTTGTAAAATGTGCCAAATAATTATCAAGCATTTATCACTACACACAATAAGCTACAACCACCACTACAAAAAAATTAGTTTTTCTATAGGGTTTAACATTTGTAACATTTTGTTAACTATGATGTTCACATTCTTTACTAGCTATTTAAAAATAAAACATTTAAATTACACACACCATGCAATAAACACATTTTCTTAAAAAATATATTACACTATAAATATATTAAATAAATAAATAAATAAATTTTTGTTCTTACTATTTTTCTTCCGATTTGTTCTTCAATTTAATATTCTTTTACCTACAAAAAAAAATTAATATTCCCTGTGAAAAAAAAATAATTTAGTTATTTTATTCAAATAAAAACTAAACAACAATAAAATATTCATAAAAAGAATAATTAAAAATATTGGTTCTCTCGGCTAAACGTTCCCCCAACAATGAATCGTTTGCTAAATACACGAAAACACACGCTATCTCACACTCAGTTGTTCCCTCTCTCTCTCTCAGCTAACACACTCAACCCAATCCCAAACCCACACACTCTCTCCTTCTCTCTCTCTCTTTTTCACACACTCTCTTCCCCTCTCTCTCACCCTCTTTCTCACTCTCTCTCTCTCTCGACACACTCTCACACTCTCCCCCTCTCTCACTATCTCGACCTCTCTCTCTCACAACCTCTCACTCTCTCACTCTCTCTCACTATCTCGACCTCTCTCTCTCTCACAAGACCTCTCACTCTCTCTCACAAACTCTCCCTCTCTCTCTCTCTCTCGGCACTCTCACCCTCCTCTCTCTCTCTCTCTCTCTCACGCACCTCTCACCCCCTTTCTCACACTCTCACACGGCACCTCACCCTCTCTCGCACACTCTCTACCTTTCTCTCTTTCTCTCTCGGCACACTCTCACCCTCCATGTCACTCCCTACCTCTCTCTCTCTCACGACACCTCTGGCACCTCTCTCTCTCTCTCTCTCTCTCTCTCTCTGCTTTGTTTCCTCTCTCTCTCTCTCTCTCTCTCTCTCTCTCTCGACTCACAAACTCAACCCAAACACACACACTTCCACTTACACTGCGCGCCTTCGCCTTCGCCTTCGCCGTCGCGTTGCCATCGTCGTCGCCATCGCTGCGTCGCTCTCGATCTCCCACACACTCTCTCCTCTCCCTCACATTGCTTCTCTCGATCTCCCTCACACTCTCTCTACAGTTTCTTCCTCTCTCTTCTTACTGCTCCTCACTTACTCTCTCCCTCTCTTCTCACTACTCCTCACTGCCTCTCTCCCTCTCCCTATTTTAAATTTCCCCACCGTCCCCAACCAACATTCAACCCCCCATTGATGACCCTAAGTCGTCGATAGGGGGTTGTAGGGGGCGGTGCTTGTAGAGATTCTCTGCATGCATGCAGAGAATCTCTGCAACGCGTGAACGCGTGGTGTCCTTAACCCTTGAACCCGTGTACGCGTGGCATCCCACGCATGCATGCACTGCACGCGTGGTGGCATCCCACGCTTGCAGTGCATGCATGCGTGGTGTCCACATGGGACCAGCATGTGTGGCGTCACGTGGGAGACGTGAGGTGTGGCCAGACAGCGGTGAGGTGGCCAGAAACGAATGGCGCCTTTTGTAAAGGCGTCATTCGTGTTGCCTAGGTGAGGTGGACAAATGGTTGGACGAGGTGGTTAGGTGTAGGTGAGGTGGACAAATGGTTGGACGAGGTGGTGAGGTGGACAAATGGTTGGACGAGGTGGACAAATGGCGCCTTTCGTAAGGGCGCCATTTGTATGGTGGGTACTGGCAATGCGTCCACGTCACCCCAATTACGCCTTTTGAAAACACGATATACATTAATTAAAGAATAAAAAAGAAAATCATAATAATTTACGAATTTAAAAAAAAAAAAAAAAAAAAAAAAAAAAACAACCGTACGAATGTAATTTTTTCTATGTGTGAGTTTGGGAAGTAACGTGCCTTCAACAATCGAGCTGCGAGAGAATCCCCATTCATAACAAGCCTCCACACTTGCTTCATGAGCATTGCAGTATTGAAGTCCCCCTCTCTCCCAAACCCCATTCCACCCCATTTTTTCGGCCTACACAATTTCTTCCACTGTCCCCATCTAATACCTCCCTTTTTATCAACATCAGATAGGCACCAAAATTTGTTCAGTAGGACATCCAATTGAGTACACAACCTTTTGGGGAGCAAAAACGCCCTCACCACGTGTATAAACATGAAGAATTTCAAATGCTTTATTTCTCAGGCATGGACGCCCTTTACTGGCCTCCAGATCAAGGCTAATGTATCCCTCATAACTCCGAAATCAACCCTTCTATCAGTATGTTGACGTTTAATCAACACTTTTGAGCAGACCAACTCCAGTTGATTCTCTTGATCATCATCCATAATTAGACCCTATCTCATCATTCCCAATCTCCAGATCTGTGCAATGGGCACTTAACTCCTCTCCCATAGATGTACTCACCATTTCAAAACAAAATAAGAATAAAGAGCATGACACAGTTTGTCGAAAGAGCAAGAAATAGGCTGTTAGTATTAGAACTGTTGCATCGATTGAGGAATAGTTGATCAAAGAAAAAACAAAAGATAAAAAACACGTCATAGAGACAAGAAAGAGAGAATACGCCATATAGACGAGACAACCAAATGACCCCCTTAAAACGAAAAAATGTACTCCGTTGCACTTTTTTTTTGCTGACCGCGGGTGTCCAAACTGTCTTAGCCCCTTCCAATTAAAGCCAGACTAATTCCACAAGGGCTAGGAGGGCGCCCCTACCACTAACCCAAATGTCGAAGAATAATGATGTAGCTGTTGCAAATCAAACTTGTCACCTCTGCTTTAATCAGAGTACTAAAACCTTGTTCGTAACCACTCCACCACATTCCTAAGGGCACTCTGTTGCACATTTTAACATTCCAAATGAGCCATTTTTATCTCTCTCCCTCTAAACATGCAAGTGAAAGTAGGAGTGTACATGGATTGGATCATGCCCAATTATGATCAATCCATAATTCAATCTAATTATTGCGAATTGAAAATTGGCAATCCATTATAGTCCAAATAAATCAGCATTCCAATCCAGTCCAATTTACTTAATGCGACTAGGATTGGATCAAGTTATGCAGATTGAAATTTTTTCTATTAATATATATAGATATGATATAATAATCAAGCATAAACAACAAATATGCACATCAAATAAACTTAAATATATAATTATTATACATATTTTTGAATAATGTGCTCAATATCATATCACATGAGGTAAATAACTAAATATTGAACACAGTTCCCCCACATTAAAATTCATCTAAAAAAACATTATACAAAAAACAATAAAACAAAATCGCAATGCCGCATCCAGGACCTACTTAAAAGAGAAGAAAAAACAAGATCATATATTTGTGTAACCTAATGGTACCACATTATGCAAGACATACTTTAACATAAAAATACATATAATGCTAGGATTGGATTGGATCCGCGGTTTTTGAACATGTGATTCATAATCCAATCCAGTCCAATCCATGAGACTAAAATTCTAATCCAATTAACCTCAATTTGAGACTGGATCCGCGAATTACTGGATTTGTTGTTCACCCCTAAGTGAAACCTCCTTGACTTCATACTTATTGCAGTCACACGCGCGACTCCACCCACCATAATAACAGCAATCACATAGATTCAAAGCAGAATCAACAATCGAAAACATGAGAAAAATTTCTGTATTGTCTCGCCTGCTTTATATCCCTTTGTCCTTCACCCCCTTATTTTCATAGTGTTAAGAGCATCAATATGGTTCATAGTACTTGCACGGAAGAGGCGCAAGATGATCCCCGGCTTCCCTACAACTTTTGCGTGGCCGCTTAAGAAGAAGTTGCATCGAAGGACCATGTAAAAGACCTTCAAGGACTGGGACTCATTGCATTGAATCTGATCAAGGTGAATGGAAGTGCCATCATGTCACACATCGAGAAGCAATTGAAGCAAAAAAGTTCAAGGCCACATGATAAGAGTTGGTCATTAGATTGTCAGGAGTTGTACTTAGATGCCGTGAATATGTTACAAGAGGCAGCCAAGGACTTCAGGATGGAGGATTACTTCCCTGCTAATATAAAGATTAATGCCGTTATGTCGGGATCTGTATCTTGTGAAGATAGATTCAAGGGGGAGATGGGTGAAGTTTCACCAATAAAAAGTACGAGCGACAATATGATTCAATTATGTGGAATTTTCTTGGGTATTACAATTATGTCCGTTATATATAGCTTCTAATCAAAAGCCCTGTTAAGGTTTCTTTCTGTATAGAAAAACTTGGCTAGTTTGATACCATCAGTTTAATAAGAGTGTTGTATAAAGTCAGTATGTAATTGGGTAATACTAGTGACTTCTTTCTCAATATATTTAGCTATGCATATTCCTCAAAGTGTATCATATTATAACAATAGTAGCTCAAACAAAATATGTTCTGCAGCGCAGTAGCCACGCTGAAAACCATGAATCATAGTCAAAATCAACCAAAGAAATAAATGTACTATCACTAAGTATGGAAGGAAGTTTATAGTGAACTGATAGAAAGTGGATCCTTAAGAGTATAAGTGTAAACCACAATAGAAAGCTTTCATTACTCAGCTTACTCTAACCTGACACCAGCTTAGCCAGAATGAAAACGAGGTTCAGAAATATAAGTGGGAATCGTAAGTACTGTGTCGCATAAATGAGCCCCACGATCTGTCCCTTCAGCGACTTTTTCCTACCTCCAGGCACTTCTGACAGGCTCCACCCTTTGGGTGCAAGGAAGCGCTCCTCATTAAGTATCGCAAGCGCATTTGCAATTAGCAGGAAGCCTTCAAACAGTGTCCATAGTCCCATTTCCTGCAAAACCAAGATATCACTACTTTCAATTCCAATACAAATATGTACTTCAATTCAAATTCCTATTGTAGCTGATGGTTTTCTAAGCACTTATACTCAGAAATTTTGAAAGATAAAGAATAGGCAGTTACAGGAATGTGAAGATTTGAAAATATATTCATCGGGCAGTAAACTGTAATTGCATTATCAGCAAACTAATTATATGCAACCCCAAAAAAATAAATATATTAAGCGTTCGTTAATCAAATGCAGAAGGTGTTGCCTTGTGTCTCAAGACTCAGTTTATAGAACCTTTTTGTGCTTCAAACTTTAAGAGTAGATGTGACGACCCAGAAAATAAAACATTTGCGTCGGGGGGGCAAAGGAGTAATTAACCATATAATTTGTGTATTGTGTGTATATTATGTGTGTGGTATATATTTGATTTATTTTCTTTAAAAACTAATATACTCAAAGGAAAATAATTAAAATAACAAGGTTGATTTGGGCCCAAAGTCCATAAGGGCATTTTAGATTTTTTGAAGGATTTTGTACAACCCTAGTTTGTAACCCTAATCCTATATAAATATGTGATAAGAAAACCCTAGCCTCATTGGGTTGCATTACTCAAATTTGAGAGTGAAGAGAGGAGGCTAGGAATATGGTAATGGAGTAAAGCAAGGCCAAGTTGAACCTATTTGAAGGTAATCTTTTCTTCTCCATCTTCTTCTATACCTTACTTTATGTTTCTTGAGGAAAAAAGGGAGGGAAAAGACCCCAAAAAAGAGGGGCGGCGTCGGTCGCCGGCGAGGGCTGCATCGGACACCGGCGAGGGCGGCGTCGGTCGCCGGCGGCGGTGACTATTTCCACCGTTGCCGTCGTCGGACCTAGGTTGTCCCAAAGTAAAATAAGGGAAGAGAGGGGTGGACAAAAGCCACCCCTCCGTGGTCCAACTCCGCCTCCGGCGGTCGGCCGGGACTCACTGGTCCCTGGCCGGCCAGCCGGAGGGCCTCCCTAACGTCGTGAGACGTTAGGGAGGTGTGGGGCGGAGTGGGGGAGCAACTGCTCCCCCATTCCCGTGGAGACCAGGGGCTGTTCAACAGCCCCTGGTTCATAATCGACCCCTGGATTTTAATCCAGGGGCATTTGACCCCTGGGGTGATCATTTGGCCCCTGGAATTAACCAGGGACCAAATGATCCTGCACAAATTATTAGAGGGGTTGGAAAGTCCCAACCCCTCAACACTCAATTAAGTGTGCATTTGCACTCCCCGAGGGACCAGTCAACGGGTCCCACCCTCAACAACACAACATGGGACCCCGACGAGGAACCCGAATGATACCAAAATTCGTGGGACCCCACACTAGTGGACCCCAAAGACAAATAAATTAATGATTTGGTAATTTTATATTGAAATATGCATTGATGTGATGTTTTATAAATTGTTTAGTATCGCGTGAAGGTTCACATCGAACCTCGAGCGTGCAAGAGGAGGTTATAGGAGTCGCGGCGAGTCAAGGTAAGTGGGGAGCTTCGCTCATCTATCAAATGTGGCTTGCTATTAGTATACTTAGACTCACAATTTTAACTAAAGGACTTGGGATGGGGTTGTTGCCTACCTTGTTTGACTTTATGTAAGGCCTCTTGGGGAGTCATAGACATATGATGGAACCAAGTCACCTTACATACTTAAGGGCCTCTTGGGGAGCCGTAATTAACGGTGGAACCAAGTCACCCATCGCAAGGGCCTCTTGGGGAGTTGTGGATGCACAATGGAACCAAGTCACCCGGGCCTCTTGAGGAGCCGTGGACACACGGTGGAATCAAGTCACCCACGCATATTTATTATATTTTAGTTTTTGGTCGACAAGGGGAGGCAATGACAAATGAAACCATGGACTTGCATTTATATTCTATTATTTCATATGTATCTCTCTTGAAATCCCTTTGCATTGGCTAAACTTGATTATTTATGTTTTACAATACTTGAATTATCAATCAGTGTTTGAAATACTTTATGGAACATGAAATGTTTACTCTTTATGGAATTGCTACTCTTCTATCAATGGCTAATATTTGATTTGATTTTAAAGACATGCTAGTATTATTTTGTTTTATAGGTATTACTTGCACATTTGATATTTGAGTGTAGTTCTTCTCTTATTGGGCTCTGATGGTTCTTTTAGCTCACCCCACTTACAATACAGGTCCATCATCGAGTGCGGTAGACCGGGGAAAAGGGAAAGTTCTCGTTTGAAGACCTTTCTTTGTGTGAGCTGACGTGTTATTAATATTAATTTGTTTTGAGAATTATTTATAGGGGTTGTATTTCAGGCAAGACTATTGGGTAGATAAACCTTCCTTAATTAGTTTTATTTATTTATGAGCGTTTGAGGGATTTGGAGATTTTATATTTTGTCGATTTAACCAGGTGCTTCAGAGATATTCAATACTTTGGTTTATGGTGACATGGTATTTATTAATTTTGAATTTCGTATATTACTACCATATTGTCTATATATCATTCCGCAGGTTGTTTAGGCGTACCAGACTGTAATTTGGGCCTAGTTAAGGTATTGGGCTTAAACTACGGTCTGGGCGGACGATCCGACCTTAGGTCGAGGAAGGGTCGTTTCAGTAGACTTTGCCACAGGCAGATAAATTCAGCATTCTAATAGTTTACCCCCTTCAACAAAAGTCAGGGTCTAACCAAGTATAAGATCCTCAGGAGGATTACATGTAAAGGCCATTTTCTTCAACAAGAAGTTGAGGTTTTACGTTTAAACCTATGCTATTTTCAATTTATAGCAACATATTGTATAATCATCAGTGAAAGCCACATTCAATCATCAGGTCCAAGCTCATAAAAAGCTTGCTCACAAACACCATTCACAAAGTTTTAACAGCTCTATGAATCAACCAAGCCATTGGAGTTTGTGAAGTAAAAAATACCCCATAAAAATTAAGCAAGGGAAAATGCTAGCAATTCCAGATAAAGGTGTAGTCCAAGTCACATTCTTTGACTCTTGAACCCAAAAATACAAGTTAATTTTGAAAGACAAACAAACAAAAACAAGAAGTGTGGGATTCTAGAGATTTTGAGAACAAAGCCAATTTAGATGATGCAGTGTGGATTCTACAAGATTAATGGCAGTAACTAGCAAGATGGGTATCATCATCCAGCAAGTTCAAGAAAGGCTACAACTTTCGGGATTATTTCTATCATTGGCAATGATTCCTGTGATGAGAATGCATTTATAATCGTATTACCTTCTACTTTTTTGATGTGCAACACTTGATCCAAGTTTTGAATTGTATGTGCAAAGATTAGGAAATGTTATGTTTTTTTAAGAATGAGTGGACTGCTAGTCCTCTCTCTCAATATTTTGTACTACATTTTCATCATACAAAATAAAAACTTTGTTTGCCATAAAAAAAAAGAACCAAAAGTCTAGAACTTTATTTCTAATAAGCAAATAGTAATGAACTTGGCATTACCAGACATCTCGTGCTCCTCACAATTAGAACGACATGCAAAAATTGTCTATTCCTTCTTCTAAGAGTCGATGAATAACATAATGTCGACCATAATAGGGCAGAATAACTGACAGCGAATGCTGAAAAATGTGCCCAAGAAATGACTCAAGCAATGTGCGACCTAACTTAGCTTGCTTCTTGAGTGAGCCTTGTTGAAATTGGGTCCAGGCAAAAGGCGTGCAATTAATTTCACACATCAATTACACTTCACCTCCACAAGTGTCTAACATTTGTACCTTGTTTGTTAAGCCTCGTATACCAGACTGTTTAATTTTCAAGAAAGTTCCTCACTACGACTACAAAAGCCTACTGAAACTAAGAAACAAAAAATAACTTAAACAATAAAATCTGACAAAAATATTACACAAGAACACGAACCTTTATACTTAAAATAATCATTCACTTAATATTTTGCAATCTTCTCTTCCGTCTTCTACAACTCTCCGCTAATTAAAATTAAACAAACCCTGAATCTTGCAATCCTCAGCATTTCTACGATATAGAACATGGACAGCTTCATTTTCAAAGCTTGTAATGCTGAATCTGGTACCCTATTTTTTTTCCTTTCAAAGCGCGATAATACTTAAGGAAAATGATAAAATGATCTACTTTCAACGCACACCTTAGATACACACCCTTGTCTTTTAGCCATTTATAGCTCTTTCTTGTCTCCCCAAGCGTGGCCCCACATTTGACAAAATACCATAAACAGCTAAAAGACAAGGGTGTGCGTCAAAGTGTGCGTTGAGAGTTTGTTAGATTATCAATTTCCAATAATCAATCAAATCCACAATACCATCCATGAACACATACCATCTCATCTAATCTACTCTCATTGAGGCATTTCAACAAACACCTAGTGTTCCAGATCTTAAACCTCCAATTCAGCTTCTTAAATCAAAAACCTAAGACCCCACTTCCCAAAACCAATCAAACAATCAATAACATGATGAGAAAGCAAGATCAAGGGCGGACCCAAATCGCTTTCAAAAACCCTAATCAGATTCCAGGTTCTGTTGAATCGGTCGCATGAATCGAAGCAGAAATTGAAGAAATTGAAGGTACAAGAACATGAGATTGAAGTAGGAAACAACGGATCATACCGAGATTTGATCGATCGATCGATCGATCAAGTAGCGTGTCGATGGTGATGGTGCGGTGCTGCCGTGTTGGTGACACACTGACAGTAATAGTGTCTTGTGCGAGTGTTGTATGTGTGGGTAAAATGAGTGAACTCGGTAAAATAAGGTGAGTCACCTATTTTTGACATTTGAGTCTAGTGAGGTAGTTAGTTAACACGGTGGTTCATAGAAGTAGCGGCATTCGACCCAGTTTAGGTTAGGGTCGATCATTCCCACAAGAGTTAGTCAAGTACTATTCGAAGGTGGATAGCCATTTTTTAAGAAGCATACTGCACCTATATGAGTGATGTGCATTTCTGCACACATCGCATCGCCACAAAAGGTGCGTGTTGATTCCGAGTAAAGTTTGTAAATTACAAAAATATTTTCTTTTTTCTTTAACAATTACTTGAAAAATTGGTCACTCAAACAATACATTTGGCCTCGTTTGGTTCATTTTTGCCAACTAACAGGGGAGTTTTCTTATAGAGAAGTTATTGATCTAACATGAAATTAACTTACAGGGAAGTTTATATTTTCATGTTTGGTTTGACTCTGAACTAACAAGAAAGTTGGAGATTTTAAACAATAAAACATGTGAATTGACATAAATACCTTTAGAACAAAAGATGGATGTAGCCAGTTGGTAATAGAGATGTGATCAATGAGGGGTAATTGTGCATATAAGTCCCAAAGAGTAACTTCTCAAGGTGGTGAGGGAGTTATCTCACCTTCAAGGGTATGAGTTGGGAGATACTGTCACGACCCAATTTTCTAATCTTGATTAACTTGCTTAATCAGGATCACCGACCCATGACGTGGGGCTCGCATGAGATGCGCACACCGACCGAGGCACGTGGCTGAGGTAAATGTTATATTTGTACTGGTGTATGCCTAGTGTTGTGTATGTGTGACTAATTAAGTCAGTTCTTACAACTATAGGCGTCGACTCGACTCGAGCGGGGACATGCCTTGGAGTGCGTGCAAGTACGGGTATCTAGTGGAATTACCTGGGGTTACAAGATTGAGTTAGGAAATATTAATTGATGTCAAAGTAACCTTAGCCTAAGATAAATTATATAATTAAGTTGGAAAATACGATGTTCGACGCATGGGAAACTGCCTCGAGTTACGTGCGAGTTGGCACACCGAGTGTCGGGTAGTTGAGAGTCAGTGAGACCACTTAGATAAATTTTATAAATTTATGTGACCAATTAATTATAGTTCATATGGGATTAATGTACATTAATTGAGTTGGCCTATAGTTTATTTATTTAAGAAATCACATTTTAATATCCTATAGTTTGTTGTGAATTAAACTAACCTTAGGGCAGACCTCGAGATCCGTGCTACCACACACTCCCATGATGAGAGTCACTCAAGTTGTGTCACATGAGAAGATGGACTGCCTAGTTAATGACCACCGAATTGACCTCGAGATACACAATACACACTAGATCCCAACAACACCTATATATACAACTTAATGAGATGATTTACACTATTCCCATGCAAAATAAATCCGAACTGAAGAGATGAGAGTATTCTAAAGGGATTTGAGAGAGGATTTTCGAGCTAGGAGTGAAGATCCACTAGATCTAACCAAGGTAATTACACTTCTTGCCTCATTCTCCATTAAAATGAGTTTAAGTTTGGGGTTTTTGTTAAAAAACAAATTTAAACCGAGATTTCTGGCTTGGGATTGTCTTTATGCTGTTTGATGGTTGATCTAAGTATTGTTTGAGATTTAAATCGAAAATTTTTGGGAATTTGAGGTTTTTGGTGAAAAGTTTGAAAAATGACATGCATGACTTTGATTCTAAAATGTTAGGGATTTTGATGTTTTTCGGTTGTTTTCAATATTGATCTTTGTCAAAATGAGTCATATATGGATCGATGGTGTTTTGGTGGTGTTTCGAGTGTCCGAAACGCTAGAATTATCTTTGAAAATTTTGGTTCTCGCACAGTTAGCGTGCAAGGTACACCACCTAGCGCGCTAGATGTTCCTAGGAAGGACACACTATTCACTCGAGAACAATTAGCGCATTAGATTTCTTGCAAACGGGACAACATTACCTCTCTTCGTAAAATGACCATAACTTTCTTATTTTAACTCGGATTTTGACGCTCCATATACCATTAGAAAGCTAAGACAGAGAGGAACAACCTAGAACCATTAGTTTTTCAAAAATAAGACATGATTTTTCAAAAATGGGTCAAAAGAAAAGGTTTGTTTATACAATGGTCATTTGTATAGTTGTTTTGAGTCGTTTAGGTGTTGGATAGTCTTAACTCTTAATTTAAATACTAAATACATCTAATATAACCTAGATTGACACCAGAAAACTTTGGGAGATATACTTGAATTCGGGTGCGAGTGTTTGGTGTCAGGAGGCCATATAGCTAGGACTATTGCGTTGACTAGTAAGTAAAACTGTGGAAACTCTTTACTTTATTTCATTCCAGTCATTTATCATTTTTCAGTCTATTTTTTAGACTAGCTAATTTATTTCCCACATCATGCTTTCCTTGTTTCTATTCATTATGAATATTGATATAGCATGATGCCTTATTTGATATATCATTGACTTCATGTTTCCTTATATGCTCAATGTTTTTCTTGAAATATGGCTAATGGATATTTAGAAGATGCATGCTATAGGGTTATCTGTTATGTTGGACTTGTGTTCTATTCCTTTAAGGCTTTGTAGCCTAACTTGTTGGAATCATAGCAATTGTAGAATATTAATTCTTGAAATCTAAAATAAGGATTATCTAGAGTCCATTGCACATGAGATGCGTGGATTCACGGGGATTTCGGTCTTTTGGGGTCTCTGGCACTTACCACTACACTTGGGTGGCACACGTGGCATGGGCCACGGGGCAAGTATGAATGATTTATACGCGCAGAGCACAACTCCGCCACTTGAGGTTAAAAAAAAGAGATTATTGTCATATGTTGAGCACAACTCCATATAGTAGTGGAGTAGGCTAGGTGATAGTTCTCACCGCCGACCGGACGTAGATCATCTCGACTTAGCCTGTGTCAGTTTATGTGTATCAGTTAACATTGGTATTTATTTGCATTATTATTCATCATTTCTTCAGCTACATATGCTTTTAAATACCTTTTGTTTAAATTGAAAATGTAGTATTAGATTTCCCCAGTTATTATTTAAATATCACTATACTCACCGTCTAGTTTGTGATGGTGGGTGTAGGTTCGTTGAGCAGCACCAGGCCGGGCAAGGAGAAGATTGACGACTACTTCTGAGTTCCGAACGCGTAGCTACCCGTACATATAGGGTACTTTTTGTATTATATTTACTTATGTCTTTATCTTTTTAGGATGTTATTGAGATGAGTGTTAGATTACCCGACTTTTGGCTTTCACTTTGTTTATATATGTTCGCCGTTTACTAGCATATATATGGTGATCGTTATTTCCTGGATTCCATACTTAGGATTAAAAAAATTGTTTCCGCTGAAAGAATTAAGACTTCCACTTTAAAATTGTAAATACTTCCGCTAACTAAATTAATTGTTTAAAATAGAGAACATTGGTAGTAAAGGCTGACTAATATGTAATTGGGTCCTACGTGTCGTGATTAGGGCTTGATTACAGGATTAGGTTGGGCAGTGCCCTAGATTAGGAGAGGGCTGTCACAAATAACTTGCAAGGAAGTTAGATTTTATAGAACCAACCAAACAAGATTAGCTAGTTGGAACTTCCCTCCAAGCTTATCTCACTCCCCCAAATTCCAACCCCAACCAAACAAGGCCAAAATTTGTTCATTGCATGCCTAAATGTTAACATGTCGCGCGTATGTGCATGTACAACCACATGAGGAGAAGTGCAAACAAGTTGATTTTGGTGTAGAATAAAGTCTCGCCATAGATAACGAATATGTCAATGCCGACTTGGTGACCTTGAACAAAAGTTAATAAATGAACTGTGGGAGATGTGTAGATCGAAAGTTAGTTGCACATCAATTATGTGCAACTTCATAGAGAAGTACATGAGTGCGGATCGATCTCCCTTGCAATTAGTATCAAGACATTTTAGAATAAAAGCCCACATCTATATAAGTTGAAGGTGGTTAATGTATGTAACAACCCAATATTTATCATCGCGTATTATTCAGTAGTTTCTAACTAGGACACCAGTTCGGGCCCACATACACATTATGGATAGGCTAAGGGCATGCCTAATTAGTTATAAATAGTTATTTTTGCAGTTGGTTGCTATATTGCAATGTTTAACATGTTTAATTACCATGTTGCATTGTATGTGTGATATATTATCGTATTCGCATGAGATTGTGCAAGGAGTATTCGCCTCGAGAAACGTGTTAACGCAGGTTTCAGGTAGGCAGAAAACAAGTACACAAGGATAGGCGATACTAATTGAATTTAATCACAACGAAACTATGTAATGTGACAATAATATGAATAATAGAACCATAGCCTAAGTCGAATGATATAAAAATGTAAGCTATGGTGTAACGACCTGATTTTATTAACGCCCTTATTATTAATTATTTTCATACTTGGACGCCATCTTAGATTCATGTGGACGTCAATAGTAGGCTAGGACACGCCTAACTAGGTAAATAGTTAATTATTGTCTGTTGAATGCCTTATTGGATATTAATACATTCAAATACTACTTATTGCATCGCATGTGTGTGTTTATATTGATGAATCGTGCGAGATGGTGTGACGGCTATTCGCCTAAAAAAATGTGTCGATACGAGCATCGAGCGGGTGAAATACGGGTATACTAAGTCTAGAAAATGATTTTTATAAACAACCTAGGTAAATGTGACAAAAATATTAATAATAAAACCATATTCTAGGTCGTTTGATCAAAATAATATGCTATGTCGCGCCTTGCGATGCTTGTTGAGGTGCAGGACACCGGGTAACTGAGGACAAGTGGATAAAACCAAACTAGGGAGTGTTCTATTTGAGTCATTAATGTGAGTTGGACAACCCAAATAGAGTCCATAGGATGTCCTAGAGATACATGTATTCGCACTTGATGAAATTAAGAGATATATATGAGTTTTTGGGATATTTATCCACAAAGTTTCTCACTTTTGATAGCAAAATTCAAAAATTGGGAGAGAGAGAGAGAGGGAGAGATAGAGGGAGAGTTAGTGAAATCTTAGAGGTTTGGATAAGGATTTATCAATCAAACATAACAATCAAGGTGAGCTCCACACTCTTCTTTCAATTTTCAACAAAATAAGCTAAGTTTTTGGGTTTTTGAGAAAATCGAATTTGAAATCATAGCTCATTGATTTTCTTGTGAAATAAGGTGTTGTTTGAGTTTATTTCATTAATTGATTAGGTGTGTTACACTAGTTTTGATGAATTGATAAAATTTATGAAAGTTGATGAATGCATGAATCTTATCAAAATGATGTTCATTTTGGATGATTAATGAGGTTGTAGTATATGTTGTTGTTTTTTTTGATGAAGTTTCACTCGGGATTTTTTTGTGTGAGGTTCGCAACAATCTGGAGTCGAAAACATGTCATAAAACTCAAATTTTCGTGACTGTTGGGCTTAGTCCCAAGCATGGCGTCGTCCTGGCGTCGGGTGTCACACGTAGCGCTAGGGTAGTAGGCACGACACCACTGACACTATGGCCATATAGGCACAGTGCTAGGACGGCGCCGTGACCTAGGCAGGGGGAGTAAGGGACCACGACGTCAACACCCCTGAAAACAATAAATTACTATAAAATTTTACAATTTTAACTCGGATATTTAGTGTTGATCCTAACAAACCTAATACTCTATAAAACACCAATTGGGACCACTTGGACTAAGGGACCCGATAGTTGAGGGTTGTGATTAGGTTTTGATTTGGATTCAGAGTGTTTTTGGGGATTAGATAGCTTGTTTGAGGTGCGTAAAACCCAACTGAAAGTCACTTGAGTATTACTTGCTTTCTTTATTTTTTATTTCATTTACATAAGTATATCCATGTTCTTGTTGCCATTTGAATGGTTAGTTGAATTTACTCCCGCTAGGTATTTTGTTATGTGTTCATGACACGCTAGGTCATAACTCTTGTACTCGGTAAATGATGACTCAAGCTATTATTTCGGTATACATGTCGGTGCATCGTGGGTCTACATCGGCCACCGAGAAAATCAGGTGATGGACCAGTGGGTGCGCTCATTGGAGGGATCCTAGAGAAAATTTAAAGTATGCTCTAATCAGTTCGGGAGGGGCACACACATTTGCGTTATATTGTTTATTACGCATAAGATGACCTATTTACTATTGCATGTTTACTTCCCGCGTGTTTATTTAACAGTATTACTAGTTTCCTTTACTACTTGAATGCTCAGTAAATTTTCTTAAGATTTTACTCACTGGACTCGTCATTTGTTTTGTAATGATGATGGAATGCAAATTCTAGTACTGATAGGGGCAAGGGATCTTAGGCGACTAGCTCTGATTGTTTACTGTATGAGACTACTAATACGTGTTTATTTTTTATATTTTGCTTACTTCAGCTATGAAGGGACTTGAGAGACTTCTACATTATATACTTTACTTTTGAGTTCCCTTGTCTCCATATATACAATGTACATTATGTCGGGTTTTCCACAGTAGGATTGGTGCTCTATAGGACATGAACATTATATTTATTCCATACTATTCATGTCCATTAAGTCTTTCATTGAAATCAACTCTGTAAAATATATGTGGCGGCCAATTTCCCGAGGCCGCCCCGTGACCCACGCCCTCCGCCCGCAAGCCTAGCAGCGCCTGTCACGTTACCGGACACGTCATCACTTCGCTGCGCGACCGCGCCGCTCTCTGTAAAGTGACGCTCAGTGTAACTAATCCTACTATATTAAGTTGTCTTACACCTCTAGCAGAGTTAGTTGATAATTACAATAACATCATTAGCGGAAGCATTTAATTTGTATTTTATGAAAATTTATTAAGCCTAAGCGATGGAAAACCCGAATAAACACCATGTATATAAGCGAGACGAAGTAAACGGAAATCCATATACAAGTGATAAAGTTCTAAAGTTCCCAAAACCCAAAAAATAAATATATATACATACATACTAGGTAGTCAAAACACGAGTCCGTCGCAAGCGCAACGGCCTCGAGATAGTCGCCTAGTACCTCTTTTCCCTTGCTCTTGCTCGTACCGGGATCTGCGCTCGGTTGCCCAACACATACGACAACGAGCCCAAGAGTAAATTCCCAAGAGAAGTCTACACAAATAATCATGAAAACATCGATAACTGCGAGACATGTGAATATGACCACGACAACGGGAATCATATTCCCATGGTGCATGATAAACAACCTTCACAACATCACATCACATCACATATTAACTGGAAATGTAAACCATCCAAAATCCAACAAATAATTAACTAAATGGCTCGAAAGTAAATTCAACGGTAAATAAATCATCACTCGTTTAATCACGATAAAACCATGACCCGCCGGTCATATGATAACAAAACGGAGTTCTCAGCACAAACCAGTGCTTAATAACAGGCTTACAATGATCTACACCTCAACTCAGTAGCCGGGCGTACTCCTTTCCAAGCTTTTTTAGTGCTAAGAGTACCCTTAATCCCTCGAGACAGTTGTAGATACATTCTACTCCTATCTACACGGTCGTGCAGTCGTCGCAGACTAGCCCATGCTCAAGCGTGTAGTCATAACCAAGATGAAAAACCATGCGTGACCACCGGCGGTCATCGCATACGATAAGATAATCGATAGAATACACGCCATGAAATTAAAGTGTAACTTTCTCAAGGGTTTTACGCACCTGAAATACGCTCTCCGACTTCCGACCCACCAATTCGACCCGCCTAGCTCCCCGATACCCGAGCTATGGTTCACCGATCCCTCGAAGTCCATTTATAGTGTTTTTATACTTTTTAAAAACATATTATATAATTTTATGTTTTTATAACATATTTTCATTATTTGAGTTGTGGTATCTCTCTCATACTATGTCGGGGTTCCAAAAATACCTGGAAAGTCCCGAAACTACTTTTCTACCTTTTTCTTAATTTTCTATATTTTTCTAAAATTTTTCCCAATTTTTCTGATATTTTTAAATTATTTTCCTATTTTTCCAGCAATATAATATATAATATATAATATATATTATTTAATTTAATAATAAATAAAAATTTATTTTTTTTATTTGGGGAGGGGGGCCCACCTGGACCGGTCCGGTCCAGGCGGCTGGACCGGCCTAGCTGGCCGGTCCGACCCGGTCGGACCACTAGTGGACGCACGCACGCGCGCGGCGTCCCTTCTTCCTCCCTAGGAAGAAACCAGAACGAGAGGTTCCTGGTTCAAGAAAAAAAATTTTTTTTTTTTTTTTTTTTTTTTGTTCTTACTTGACTCTCTTCTTCCCTCCTCTCCATTTCTCTTCAATTTCTACCCATTAGAGACCCTCCAAACCTCAAAATTTCACCACCAATCCACCAAAAACACACTCAATTCCCGGATTTACATGCATGTATACAACCCCAACAATTTTCCCAATCACCTCAATTTTCCACAAATTCGATCCCAATAAATGTAATTCATCAAAACCAACTTCAATAACTCTAAATTCATCAAAAACAGTGATGATTTTCAATCAAAAATTTGTTTAAATCTCAACCCACAAAACCCACATTTTTTTTTCTTTCTTTTTTTTTTTTTCCAAAAATTTACATTTAGATGGTAGAGATTACCTTGGATCGATGCTTTAATGCTCGAATCCTCTCTCCAATGCTCGAATTCTCCCTGCTCCAGTTCGATTTCTCTCACAGAGCACTCCAAATTTCATTGTGGAATTGTTGGGTTTGCATGTCCATCGATCAAAGGGGTATATATAGTTGTGATTTTAATCTAGTGTGAACACGCATCTCGAGGCTAATCCAACAGCCACTGATCACCTCGTGTCACACAGCTTCTGAACAACCTATCATGACACCATCTATCTCGAATTTCCTTGTTGTGCATCTCGAGGATTATCCTATGCATGCTTGATTTTTTTCCTATCAAACTATAGGACTTCAACTAATTCATTAATACATTAATTCAACCTTAGGTTAAATCACCTAATAAATTATATAAAATTCATAAGTGTGTCACACTAACACTCAACTACCCGAAACCTATGCCCATTACCCGGCTACCCAATACCGTGCCGGTCCTCGACACGCACTTCGGGACATATACCCGATCATAGCCTTGCCGATGTCAACTTACACACATGTGATGTTTATATAAATAATAATTTCCCACATCACAATAATAGACATACAACATACACAAATAACACAATATAACCTGGGTACTCTTATTTGAGTCCACCCACATCATCCTTAATAACGCTAACGAATTACCGTTAATCCTCGTGATTAACACTAATCTGATTAAATTAATTTGGGCCGTTACAATTCTTCCCAACTAGGAGAATTTCGTCCTCGAAATTGAACAATCCCGAGTAACATCCCCGGTTCACCGAACCACACACTTCCCCCGTCAGTTCCACCACTGACTAACTCTTCTACAGTTCCTTGGACACTACCGCACCCACTCACAGGGTCGAACAATAACTTCTCGTTCCCACTCACAGGGCCGAGTCTTCACACCGAGCTACAGGTGCATGTCGCACACGCGAACCTTGGTCACGACTTTTTCCCGACATCTCCGCCACCTGTACTCAACTAAACCTGTGTCCAAGAAACCCTAATCCAGTCACCCATCCCGGTCGACTGACACTTATTTACCCATCGTGTATCTCCACACGATAACTCTGTCTTAGCCACAATACAATGGCCCATCCTGCCATATAAACTGACAATACCACTATGTGGCTCCACTGACCACGCACTCATAAATCGACCATGCATCAACTAAGTCATGCATGCTTAACACATACCATAACATATAATTATAAAAATAAGTAAACTTACCCTGAACCCTGCGTTGGGACGTCTCCCTGCTTGGCTCGATCGGCTTTGCGTGCACCGGCTTCTTGAGTCCTGCACTGTCTCCTGAAATACTTGGAGTTTCTAGCTCCCGTGTGTCAATCACGTCCGATGTGGCCCTCCCGTCCACATCGCCAACACACAACCCCCTGTCTCGGTTGTCCACTCCTCGACCCCTGGCTCTGACCCTGTGATCTCTGGTCTCTGCCTCGTTGGTCCTGAGTGTAATGCTGTTGGGGTGCCGCTATCGCCGGTACCGCATATATCTGTCATCACCTCTGTGCTGTCGATCCCGTGGTCCGTCCTCATATCGTGGTCTACTTCCGTAGTGATCACTCCTACTATCTCCATCGACGGTTCTCTCTGTCTCTTCGGTCCCGATCGGACCGAGAACCTTGCCCGACTGTCTATCGCTCACCCCAGGTCGTAAGTATGTCTCACGTGACGGTGCTCTCTCATATACAAACTGTAAAGTCTCGGCTCCACTCGCAACTATCACGCCACCTATCCTCTCATCCAAACCCCGATGAAATAATAGACACTGGAGTCTCTGTGTTCGCCACGTCCATGGCATACATCATAAGGTACTGAATCGATCCATGTCTTTGCGATACCGTCATGTTACCCTGTCTCAATTCCAAGAACCGCTCTCTAAGCCTCAACCGCACCTCGGTGGGAATATACTCATCCGTAAACAACTGTCGAAACTCAACCCATGTAGTCGGTGCATTAATGGATATCGGTGTAGGTCGTCCACCATACGGCCGTGCTGCCCCTCAAACAATAACTTTGAAATACGTGCACGATCGGCCTCGGTACCTCTAATAACGATGTAGACGTCGGTGTGTCATCAACCACCGTCCCGCAACCTCTGGATCACTAACCCCAAGATAAAGTAGGTGGGGTTGAATCTCATAAAATCTTTCACCATCTTAGGCTGCTTCGACATCCTACTCTGCCGATCGAAACAACGTATGTTGCTCCGTAGTAGTAGGCGTCACCTCGCATTATTTCTTTGGTATTACAACAGAGCTCGATCTCTCTATTCTTGTCTCGATCCCATTGCCGCTCAGGTGTCAACCGGTGGCGCTAACACGGCTGGAGGGTAGGTGTAACTAACTCAACGATCGGTGCTCTGCAGTATCCTCGAGCTCCGTATGTACTCCATGAGCTCAACCATCTGTGCCTTCTGCAATAATTGCTGATCCGTAACTCTCTGCACCATGGCTCGCAAATCAGCTATCTCTCTAGTAGTATGATCACTGGTCTCCCCACCTCCTGCTGAGTAGTCGGAGAGGTAGTGGTAGGAGTCTGTCCGTCCATAGTAATCTGCATCGATTTTCGTGTCTGGATCAGTTCCCAATATACGTATGCATGCGTATAATATATACAAATACAACAATACATATATCATATAAAAATCTCAACTCTACCCGCTTCCATTGCTTCCCAACTAAAAGTTCTAGGCAATTCATCGGGTTTCCACATCTAATTTTGTTTTAAAGTTTATGCTATTTCCTTAACTTTGTTAATTCAAGGCCCTATCGACCTTGCTCTGATACCAAACTGTGGCGGCCCCAATTTCCCGAGGCCGCCCCGTGACCCACGCCCTCCGCCCGCAAGCCTAGCAGCGCCTGTCACGTTACCGGACACGTCATCACTGCTGCCGCGACCGCAGCTCTGTAAAGTGACGCTCCGTGTAACTAATCCTACTATATTAAGTTGTCTTACACCTCTAGCAGGTTAGTTGATAATTACAATAACATCATTAGCGGAAGCATTTAATTTGTATTTTATGAAAATTTATTAAGCCTAAGCAGTGGAAAACCCGGAATAAACACCATGTATATAACTGAGACGAAGTAAACAGTAATCCATATACATGTGATAAAGTTCTAAAGTTCCCAAAACCCAGCAAAATAAATATATATACATACATACTAGGTAGTCAAAACACGAGCTGTCAGCAGCAACGGCCTCAGAGATAGTCGCCTAGTACCTCTTTTCCCTTGCTCTTGCTCGTACCAGGATCTGCGCTCAGTTGCCCAACACATACAGCAACGAGCCCAGTGAGTAAATTCCCAAGAGAAGTCTACACAAATAATCATGAAAACATCGATAACCTGCGAGACATGTGAATATGACCCTGACAACAGGAATCATATTCCCATGGTTGGCAGTAAACAACCTTCACAACATCACATCACATCACATATTAACTGGAAATGTAAACCATCCAAAATCCAACAAATAATTAACTAAATGGCTCGAAAGTAAATTCAATGGTAAATAAATCATCACTCGTTTAATCACGATAAAACCATGACCCGCCGGTCATATGATAACAAAACGGAGTTCTCAGCACAAACCAGTGCTTAATAACAGGCTTACAATGATCTACACCTCAACTCAGTAACCGGGCGTACTCCTTTCCAAGCTTTTTAGTGCTAAGAGTACCCTTAATCCCTCGAGACAGTTGTAGATACATTCTACTCCTATCTACACACGGTCGCGTCGCAGACTAGCCCATGCTCAAGCGTGTAGTCATAACCAAGATGAAAAACCATGCGTGACCACCAGCCGGTCATCGCATACGATAAGATAATCGATAGAATACACGCCATGAAATTAAAGTGTAACTTTCTCAAGGGTTTTACGCACCTGAAATACGCTCTCCGACTTCCGGACCCGCCAATTCGACCCGCCTAGCTCCCCGATACCCGAGCTATGGTTCACCAGTCCCTGAAGTCCATTTATAGTGTTTTTATACTTTTTAAAAACATATTATATAATTTTATGTTTTTATAACATATTTTCATTATTTGAGTTGTGGTATCTCTCTCATACTATGTCGGGGTTCCAAAAATACCTGGAAAGTCCCGAAACTACTTTTCTACCTTTTTCTTAATTTTCTTTATTTTTCTAAAATTTTTCCCAATTTTTCTGATATTTTTAAATTATTTTCCTATTTTTCCAACAATATAATATATAATATATAATATATATTATTTAATTTAATAATAAATAAAAATTTATTTTTTTTATTTGGGGAGGGGGCCCACTGGGCCGGTCCGGTCAGTGGGACCGGGACCGCCTACTGGCCTGGTTTGTTCCCGGTCCGGCCGATTCGGACCAGAGGACGCACGCACGCAGCGCGTGCGTCCCTTCTTCCTCCCTAGGAAGAAACCAGGAACAGAGGTTCCTGGTTCAGCAAAGAAATTTTTTTTTTTTTTTTTTTTTTTTGTTCTTACTTGACTCTCTTCTTCCCTCCTCTCCATTTCTCTTCAATTTCTACCCATTAGAGACCCTCCAAACCTCAAAATTTCACCACCAATCCACCAAAAACACACTCAATTCCGGATTTACATGCATGTATACAACCCCAACAATTTTCCCAATCACCTCAATTTTCCACAAATTCGATCCCAATAAATGTAATTCATCAAAACCAACTTCAATAACTCTAAATTCATCAAAAACAGTGATGATTTTCAATCAAAAATTTGTTTAAATCTCAACCCACAAAACCCATTTTTTTTTTTTCTTTCTTTTTTTTTTTTTTCCAAAAATTTACATTTAGATGGTAGAGATTACCTTGGATCGATGCTTTAATGCTCGAATCCTCTCTCCAATGCTCGAATTCTCCCTGCTCCAGTTCGATTTCTCTCACAGAGCACTCCAAATTTCATTGTGGAATTGTTGGGTTTGCATGTCCATCGATCAAAGGGGTATATATAGTTGTGATTTTAATCTAGTGTGAACACGCATCTCGAGGCTAATCCAACAAACCACGATCACCTCGTGTCACACAAACTTTCGAACAACCTATCATGACACCATCTATCTCGAATTTCCTTGTTGTGCATCTCGAGGATTATCCTATGCATGCTGATTTTTTTCCTATCAAACTATAGGACTTCAACTAATTCATTAATACATTAATTCAACCTTAGGTTAAATCACCTAATAAATTATATAAAATTCATAAGTGTGTCACACTAACACTCAACTACCCGAAACCTATGCCCCGTACCCAATACCCGTGCAGTCCTCCCGACACGCACTTCGGGACATATACCCGATCGTAGCCTTGCCCGATGTCAACTTACACACATGTGATGTTTATATAAATAATAATTTCCCACATCACAATAATAGACATACAACATACACAAATAACACAATATAACCTGGGTACTCTTATTTGAGTCCACCCAAATTCATAAATAACGCCCGAATTACCCGTTAATCCTCGTGATTAACACTAATCCTGATTAAATTAATTTGGGCCGTTACAATTTATAAAATGTTTATCCTAACAAATTTTAACTGGTAGAAAAGCTAACTTAATGAATAATCGAATAACAGATTTACTTTACGACAAGTTAGCATGCACTAAAAGGAAACGGATGGAGCAACGGACGTTAGAGCTACGTGGGACCCAACGGGTTAGTGACATGGTAGGGTTGCGGGGTCGTGGCACACCACGTGGCAGCATTAGGATTTGGGGCCGCTACATATGGTGTGCCTCACGATGTAAATCACCAGATACCACAAGAACTGCGGCAACGACAAGTACGGGATCAATCCTCGGAGACTAAGTGTTCCAACCTATGTTTGAAAATAGAAAAGAAAATCGGGGGTTTTGAAAATGTTTAAGAGAGCAATTAAAAACTAAGAAAATGTAAAAACACTTTTGTAGAGAAGAAATCACTAGAAGAGACAACCTAAGCTTTCGTCTTTTTGAACTTATCTAGTGGCACATGGAATTCATTGGTCTTCGATCCAAACAAAAATATGCAATTCAACTATATACTAGTATAGTTATAGACTCGGTAACGTGCATGGTTCCTCGCACTTCCTATTCTCGATAGTCAAGGTATGACAATGACTACTTCCCTAACCAAACACACAACCCTGGACTCATGCGAATTGGGTTTAATGCATTAATTGCATAGAGTTTTGTGAATGCACTACACCCAAACAATCGGATCACTAGTGCTCCCGATTTAGCCTAGATTTCTAAGGTACTTGACTTGTCCCAAAATGAGCTAACTAACGGTATAGTCAATGGTTACTTGGATGAGTCTATTGCATAAGGACAAATGTTTCGACTCAATAATAAGGGATGATCAACCTAATATGTATGCAAAAGCCTTTCAACATAAATAAATCTAACCCTAGATTCAAACCAATGCCAAAAGAAGTAGAATATATAAGAAAAACAATCAAATATAAATCAAATAGATCTCACAACGATTCCATGATGCCAACGACTTGTTCGATCCAGCTTTGGCCTATATCAAAGATTTTAGTCAGACATGATTAGGCAAAATACAAGTTTTCTATGAGTTCTTTGATAAACAAAAGGCTCCCCAAAACATAGAACAACCTAGTTTCTATTTATATGAAATCCCCAAAGTGAGTTTTAACCTAAAAAGTCTCAAAAATATAGATTTTTTGAGTTTCTAGAATTCACATCATGAAGGGTGTCGCCCTTACTGAAGCCTCGGTGTCGTTGGTGGAATTTTTTTATTTTCCTTTGCAAGATTTTTGTCATGGACGATGCTTTGGTTGAAATTGTCACAATGTCGTTCATAGCTGAAAATTCTAAACTAAATTGCAACGCGATTTTGAGCCAGTTAGAGGCTGAATTTTGTAAAGGCCTTGAGACATGAAAATGTTAAGCTCCAAGTCTACTTTCCAACGAATAAAATGACAAGACATTTGGATCTAAAATGAAGAATTTATGTGCCAATATGAATTTGACCGAATATTGGCCATTTGACATTTTTCATTCCTGAACTTTGCACTTTCTTCCTCGAGTACCCGTTTCCCTCCATATTCACGCTCTTAGTCCCAAAAATCTAAAATCATCAAAAGTGAGAGTTTGCCACTATAAAATATATAAAACACTAGATTAAATAATGCGTGAATATAGACTTAACAAACACCCCCAAACTTAGAGTTTTGCGCGTCCCGAGCAAAGAAGTGAATGAAGACACACATACTACTAATATCTAGACTTTTAATACTACAATGACTAATCCTAATAATCCTAAACCCGTCACAAAGTTAAGTGGAGTTCCCTTTTGATCTTAATGTCACTAAATCAACCATTCCCTCAAAGAAGTTTGAAGTTAAGTTTTTTTTGGTAATAGAGTCCAAACATCGATGAAAACCACACTTTCAAGAGCTAGATTCAGTCAAGACAAAGACCTTCAGCTACCAAAGATTTTTTAGGGTCGTTAGACTCAAGCACGCAAGTTTACAATTTCTTTAAAAATAGTGCATTAACACTCAAGAGGCATAATAGACAAGAAACGCAATCCCAGTCTCCATTGTTGTAGACTTAACACCAAAGGGAAACAATCGGACTTTAAGTTGGACATTTTAAGACTCAAAGCATTGGAGTAACTTGCTTAATCTAGCCATAAACACTCAAGCTAATTCTTTTTATTTGAGAAGTTTTCATAGACTTTCGCCTTTATTCATTTCATATATATATTCTATTTTTTTTCTCCAAGATTTTTTAGAAGTACGGTCCCTGCTCCATTTCCCGTGGAAACCATTTTCTCTCTTTTTCCAACCACAAGATTTCCTGCTCATTTTTCAGTGAAATCTATGGGACTATCTATTTTTAAGAAAACTCATGTTAGCTCTTCTCACTTTCACTATGATTAAGCGAGTCATCTAATGTAGGTTAAAGTATTATCAGACTTAATCATTCCCTAAAAGTGGTTTAGTCATATGAATTTCACCTTAAGTGGGCTACATCCTCGTTCTAACATCCTATAAATATGACTTTTATCCATTTGCACAATAGGACCGCCTGCCCTTTTGGTATTTAGCACAAATCCTAAACCCATACTAGCTCCCTAATATGTAATCTCAACAATGTCGGACAACGCTACAGATTAAGTATTTCTCTTAATATTAAAAAAAATTCAAGTCTCAAAAATGACTTAAATGAACTCATCCAAAATCAAAAGCACTCAACAAAGTTTCGAGCGACTCTAAACTCGACTAAATGGCATTAAATGTGGACTAAAACATGCATAGACACATATATAATCGCATAAATTACCATAAACTACAACTATAAACAATACTACTACCCTAAATAGTATATACTACATGACATGTCACAACAAAATGATGAATGAAGAATGTTATGAAATGGTAGAATAGAAATGAGTGAAAATGAGGTAAAACACTCATACTATATTGAAGATACCTATGGAATACTCTTAAAAATTAAACGGTTATACCTGATTTGCGCAAATTCCAACAAAAATCAACCCATGATACTTGAATACTTGAAAATACCCCCAAACTTATCTCAAACCTTGTCCCCAAAGTTTAAAACAAGAATGTGAATGTCAAATCATAAGGGAAGAGACAAAAGTGAAATAGAACATGATGGATAATATAAATGGAAGTGATAAATAGCAAGTATGAGAGATAACATGCCAAAATATTACAAATAAAGTACGAGACTGAAGTTCTCAACAAAATAAAGTGACATCATAAAATAATAGTGCTCTCACACACTCACAAAAGTGCTCAACTTTAAGTATTATTGTCCCCATCGGACCTAGTAACAAAAACCAAATAAACTAAATGTAGAAACTTGCCGAATTTCGATTAGACTAACTGTGGTTAATGAGACTGTCATAGTGAGCCATAAGAATGATATCAGGCTCTCTGAACTTCGGTGCTACACAGAGATACCTTGCACATGTAAATAGTCACAAAACGGGATAAGAATAAGTTTACCATAAAAATACAAAAAACTAGAAATGAAAAGATAAGGTAGAAACTAAGGCTGCTTCCCAAGAGCGCATTTGGTTATAGTCGTTAACTCAACTTTAGAAATTCGCATCCTAGGTGGCGTTGTCCTACTCGATCAGATCTCAAGTGATTCTCATCCACACAACTCCATAAGAGGAGAAAGTAGCACATGATGTCAATGTCCGGGTTGAAGAATCTCACCAACTTTCGGTACTTGACGATCGTCCTTCTTGTCCAACCTAATCTCAACCTGCTATGGAGGGTTAAATACATGCACTGCAAACAAGCAAGATATATCAGTAGGAGATTTCATGGTATAAAAAATATTCAATTTTACAATCTCGCCATCAAACTCTATAGGCAAAGTTCACTCGAAGAAGTCGACTTTAGTACGAGCAGTCTGAAGAAAAGGTCGATCGAGCAGAATGGGAGGTAAGTTGCGAAATCCCGAAGCTTTCCCCGTCATGCGTCGCGGGTCCATAACCTTGCCTTATCACTGCCATGTTGTGTCCCACGTGCAACCCATATATTTTATCTCTTAATCATCAGAGTTTATCATTCATATTTCAATAATTTACATTATAATCAGCGAAAGACTTAACAACATGATAATTTATAGTTTCATATCATTTAAATTTAGAGCATCAGTCCTATGTGGAAAACTCGAAAGAGTACACTGAACATAAAGAAAAATAAATAAATACATACATGATTGACATCTCAAAAGTCCCCAATTGCCCAACAATAAAGTAAAATACCAAAATGTATATGTACGAGTAGGTTTTAGACGGTAGACAATTAGAGGTAGTTGTCTGGTATCTCTGCGTCTTTGCTCATACCCAAATCTGCACTCAGTCACCTAACAAAAATAATGATGAGTCAAGTGAGTAAACTCCTAAAGAAAACCATCGAGTAAATAATAACAGAAGCTAATAAATAGGTTAACTAAACTTGCGGTAACCACAAACAACTATAAATCAACGCATGTGTAGTTAACAACCAATATAAAATGATCAATAGATAACTATAATGTAATTAAATAATTGTGCAACAATAATACCTATAAAACCAAACAAATGTGTAACGAAACTATAAAATTATATTATACTTCGTCAATCTAGATGCCCCATCTGTTCACATGAAACTTATGTTGGGAAATGTGCCCTAGGTCAATCCATTAATAGTCTTTATGAATACATTTTAGTTAATAAAATAGAGGATTTCATTTGCTATTTATTATAATTGATTTGCATGTTTACATTATAATAAGATCCATGGGTATTTACAGAAATATCCTAAATGTCCCTAGTCGATTATTACACTGGGAACTATAATGAATTAAGACTAGTGTGAGTCTTGATTGATGATCATACGATGATCATACATATAGGAATACGAATCAAGATCATGAGTACTTGTTAGGGAACAAAGTACTGGACCGACCCGCTATGAGAACATCACATGGATTAAGTCATAGTTGTTTCTCATGATATATATATTATTTAGTCCTTTGACTTGAGATTACCAAAGACTTCAACATTAGGAATACAGTGATTTGACGCAATCAAATGTTGTCTTTAACTGGACGATTATAAAGGTTGTGATTGGTTACTGTGTGAATAATGTGGTGAAGTTGTGTAATCGAGATAGAATTTGTCCCTCTCATATAGAGAGAGATATCTAGTGGATCCTCGATATGTTAGACTGTTAAAAGGCCTAGTCTAAGTGAATTGATATTGATCAATGTCACTTGGATGTTTTCAGTCTACCTAGAGATCGAGACTAGTACGATTGAACATGTTAAATGACAATTCCATGCCTTATGTTTAATCAAAAGGATATCATGTGACAAAAGGATGTTATATACACTATTGATTAGGTTGTATCGATTTGATATTCGTACAACTTGGGTAGTCATAATGTATTGCTAGAGGCCACTTATGACTTATATACCAAAATGTGTTTTGGTATATTACCAACGTTGTATGAGCCTGTTGGGTCGCACACTGAGAATGGTTTTGGGAGATTTTAAGATGGTTCAGAAAAATGAATTTTATATGATAAAATTCATGACAGAAACGTCCTTGTAGTATATTACACTTATATTTCTTTAAGTAGGGGTATATGTATAATTTACTTAACCGTCTATATACAAGCGTTGTATAAATAGACGCTTTGAGTTAGAATACAAATACGAAAGATTTAAAAAGGGCCGAAACTCTATTTTCGTTTTAAGAAACGACTTAGGGTTTTTGGTATGCTCTGGATCGTTTTGGAGAGAAACAAATAGGTTTGGTATTCTCTCGAAGCTAGCACTTCAAATCTCGGCCGTCGTTCGTGTGTGGACTGCTGATAGAGGGCGTTCGTCGTTGGCAGCACCTTAGAGATCGATTAACCTTCAGAAAGGTACATTGCGACTGAGGTATGATTAAGTTTTTATAGTTTAAACGTGTTTTAATGGAATCAGATTCGGATCCTGTTGGGGTTTTTCTCAAAATAGTTTTGAAATCTCCTCTGCGCATGAACCCCAAAACCCAACAACTTGGGTCACACCCAAACTACTAATGGTGAATCCGAACCAATCCCAACCCACCGAACACGTGCACCCCGCAGGTTGGGTCACAATCCACAGAGAGCACAAATACACACACCACAATCTAGCTTGCTATATCTCGTACCACACCGTCCCGAATAATCCTCGACGGCATAACCAAACCAATCTGATAACCAATAAACAAACTAAAACATTTTCAATAATGGAAATGAACAATAAGAATAGCCAATGCAAGAATTTAAACCATTAAATACTCCAGAAGTGTTTTTGTTGTGGTGTACGCACCTCAAATCGAATTCCAATTCTTATAACTAATCCCCGGTCCAATCCCGTTCTCACTACAAAATGCGCGCTCAATATTCTCCAGATGTGTTTCTGTTGGAGTGCCTCACTACGTCCAGGGCAGTGGGCAATGCACTTAGCCCCATGACACGTGCTGTCATGGGTCGGTACTTGCGGCATGACCTAAAGCATGTGGTTGGGGTCATCCCTCTGTTTTGGATGCCATAGAGATTTACTCTCTACAACGTCCAAGCTAAGCATGCATTATTGGGTTTTTCGAACACCCTGGCTCATCGTCGTGGTTCGAACTCATCCCCACCCCTCACATATCCTCAAATTAACCAAAATAACTCATAAAACACCAATAAACGCGTCCGAGATGAAAACCCCGACAATTTTGACAAAAATCTGATAAATCGTCGAAATTCCTAAACAAAACAACAACAATACCAACCAAACTTTAATTGTTGCTCTACAACACTCCTGGAATTCATAGCAACTTTTTAAAAACTTGTGTGCTCGACACCAATCCCCGAAACCTTTCTCAAAACCCAGAAAAATGCACTTGAAATGTAATGAACGAATAGGAAAATGAGAATCTCACAACGGCTCATTGATTTCTCATCGTTTGATGCTC
Organism: Stephania japonica; assembly: GCA_039657345.1. Lineage (NCBI taxonomy): Eukaryota > Viridiplantae > Streptophyta > Magnoliopsida > Ranunculales > Menispermaceae > Stephania > Stephania japonica. The sequence goes on from CM077559.1 coordinate 45,948,889, forward strand.
CAAACCTCCTATTGAAGTCCACGAAATCCTCACCCTTACTTTAAATTCTCAAATTGAGAGAGAGAGAGAGATGAGAGAGAAAAGGTGGTAAGTTGGTGAAAATAGTCAAACTTTGCATCTCTTATGTGGTGTCATCCCTATGCCTCATCTAATGGTTCAAATGGAGTCAAGAAGTCCTCACAAATGTGACTTGAGTGATTACTTGAATCCTTGATCTTATCCTTGCTCAACATAATCGATCGAACCCTCGGGTGTTCCCGTGCCCGGTCCCGCACGATAACTCGTGTCTCTCGCGTACTCTCACGCCACAAATGACTATATGACATTTCATTTTAATTATTTAATGCATTTTAATCATTTTCATGTATTTATTATTTCCTCGACCTAATGTATTGTCATTCGCCTACCTGGTACCCGCGTGTACATGCTAATCGAGACGAATACCCGTCACACTATCTTGTATGATCAAAACAATATAAATACACACATTGCGATGCAATCTAACATGATTGAATATAAACATCGCAAATAATGTAAAACAACACACAAATCACTCTATTTACCTACTTCAGGCACGCCTGCCTAACTGTGGGGTCCACGGGGTACTGAGCTGGCATCCACGTCTACAAATACGTCATAAATAATGGCTTAGTTAAAATTGGGCCATTATAGGAACCCTATGATCCTTACTGTAACGAATCGTTACCTTAAGCACGTGATTAGTGTTAATCCAAATCTTAATTAATTAGAGTTAGGCCTGTGATTAAGCCTGATTTGTCTCGATTAACGTGTGAATGGATTTATGTTATGTATTGTGTTTGTTTGGTGTGTATTAGTATGTATAAATGAATAATTGGACTAATGAGGGAATGCCTAATACCATGTGTGGGTCAAGGAGGACATACATGAGATGCAAGATAGCGTTAACACCCAAGTGTACTTGTTGGCATGAATTATGTAATTATTGGCGTAATTATAGGCATAAATATATATATTTATATAGATTGTGGATACATATATTAAAATGGAAAATAAATAAAAGATTGGTGAATTGTCAGGGCGCCAAGTAATACATAGGGTTAAGGGTTGCAAGCGTGGGTCATACGATAGTATGCACATCCGAGGGTGCTAGTTGGCGTGCACAATGGAGTCGTAGGCACGACAATATCGATAAATATATATATATATATAATAAGTTAAAAAAATGTGAAATTACCATAAAGTAGGCTGGAAAAAGAAGGAAAATAGATGAGCATAAGGGCATTTTGGGAAATTGTCAACTAAAACTGCCTCTCTGTTTCGTTAAATTGAGAAATAGAAAGAGAGGGAGACACCGCATGAGAGGGAAAAACAAAACCGAGTAGGAGAGGGAGGAGAGGAAGGAGAGCTCGGAGTTCGATGGAGTCGAGATCAGGTGAGGGAGATGAGGTGAGTTCAATTGTGTAGTTGGGTTGTTGAGTTGAGGTTTTTGTTGTTGTTGGTCGTTGTTGGGAGCTTAGACGAATTGCTTTTGTAGCAGTTCGTCCGAGGAAGGAGATGACGCAGGAGGTCGTCTCCCCTCCCAAAAATGAATTAGGGTTGATCCCAATTCAAGAAAAAAAGGGAAGTCCTGAACCGGGCCGAGTCGGCCCCGTTTAGGCCCAAACTTTAAAAAAAAGAAAAAAAAAAGAAATGTTGGAAATTATTGAAAAATCCAAATAAATGAGAAAAATATATAAACATAGTATTCTGACTAAATAAATAGAAATTATTGAATTTCTATGAAAAATGAGGAATTTGAAAGTCGGAGGAGACTTTATACCTAGGTTTTCACCTCGAAAAACGTGAAATGGTCAAAATAGGTGAGAAGCTAGGTCCCGGATTTTGGATTCAAATGAGACCAGTTTAGGAGTATTAATAAATGAATATTAGATTTAAGTTGATGACAATTGGTCTATTTTAGGTAATAGACCGAAGGGAAAAGGTTAAGGACTTTGGGGAGTCGTACAAGTCGGTTAAAGTTAGGAAAGCTTAGCACAAGTAAGTGAGACTCATATCTTTTATCAATTATGCAATGTAAAATAGTATTATTAGAGCATGTAGTGTACTGGACTAAGAATGGGGCAATGTACCATGATTTGGCTTTGGTTTTACAAAAATGTTTTTAAATGAAAATGGAATCCGAAAAGAGTTTTGGCAGGATGGATTGGCCTGGGGTTTGGAACTGTGATGGGATGGCCTTCCATCACCGCGCCCCCAGTGACTTGGAAAATATCCCGATTAATGCTTTCCTATTGAGTTGGCAGCTCAACGATCATAAACCAATCAGATGAGCAGTGATTGGTTCAGTGATGATAGGGGAGTGCGACTCTATGTTTTATGAGTTAGCGACACATCGATGAGAATTGGTTAGATGCCTAGTGACCGGTTCTTGATGATGTGAGAGGGCAACTCAATTCAAATACTGAAATTGAAATACAAATCACGAGTACATTGCAATGAACCAATGAACTTGCACCTGTTTTATATATTATTATATTGATTGAAATGTTTCCTTAGATATGCATTGGAATCATGTTGTTATATATCATTTTTATATTAATTGATAATTGATGGTTGATATGGGAGTCACTTACTAAGCATGTAGGAGCTCACCCAACTTAACATTTTTAGGTTAAGGATGAACGCTGGAAATCAGGAAAGGAGAAGATTAGGAGTCTAATATCTTCCCTACAATGTAATGTGAGTTCCTGTATATAGTTATTGTATTGAATATTATTTTGTAATAATCAGGGTGGGAATGTGAGATTAACACCAAGGTTTATGCCGGTGTTATATATCTTGGTTTTATCGAAAAAGTTTTAAATTTTTTGCTGCGTTTTATTTTAATTGTTGTTCGATATTAAGATATACAGGTTGTTAACAGGAATAGGTACAAGGCTGCTGGCTCTAATTAGGTCCAATCTGGTTTACCAGGGCTTAATTAGGGTTTCAGGCCGAATATTCCCTAATTGAGGTTAAGGGATGTTACACTTACTTAGAATCTTAGTTGGGAACTAAGGAGAGTTGGGAAATTAAAACTTGATCCTTTATGTGATATTTTGCTTATTGCACTATACAATATCGGTAATCATTTATGGATTTAAGGATTCCCTTTCTTTTGCAGATCGCAATGACGGATAAACCAGGGCCTAGTGATGACAGTGGGGCCGCAAGTCCTAGATTCGCGAGCACCGAGGAGGTTCAGAATTTGGTGTAGAAAGTTGCATCCGAGGATCAGTGATTGGAGGAGATCTTGAGGATACTTAAGACACTAACCTTGGCCATATCATTACCATTTTCATTGGCAGTGCCTATCGCTCTAGAGACGAATGCGCCTACAGTACATGCCACTTCCCGACTACCACCAGTGTGGTCATACCAGAGACTACAGATCTACCACCAGTATAGGTTAAGATAGTAACCCCCACACCTCCCGCACCGACAGAGCCAGTGTTGTCTACGCCGGCAGAGACGAGCACTTAGGCGACTGCGGAGTCTAGGCAGTTGCGTGAATTTCGGAGGCATAACCCCGGGGAGTTTATGGAAGTACTGACCTTGAGACAATAGAGAGGTTCATGAGGAGTCATGAAAAAATACATGACATCCTCACTACCGATGAGCATATGAGAGCCTCCATTTCATTAGCACTTCTTCTGGGAAAGGCAGATGATTGGTGGACTACGATGATGGAAACTAAAAAGTACCCAAGGATTGTGCAGACTTTAAGAGGCAGTTTGACTTGAATTATCTTCAACTAATAGTGCTGAGAAGAAGAAAAATGAGTTCATGGCATTAAGGTAGTATTCAAATGAGACCGACATGGAGTACATAGGACGGTACTTGCAGCTACACCTGTATGTTTGAGGCATGGCAGACAAAAACACAGACCAGACTTACTACTTCATTGAGGGATTATTACCTGAGATCGGGTGGTTTGTGGTGACCACCGAGCCTGAGACTTTACAGAGGACTTATGAAAGGAGTTTAGCAATGGATACTTATTTATGCACATGTGACGGCTCCAACTCCCTATAAAATTGGGCCCCGCCTGGCCTAGACCTACGTGGACCCCTAAGACCATTCTCGCGAAGTCAACACAAGTCTAGTCAGCCTTAAATCATTAATTTATCAATTTAATAAGTAAGTTATTCGATTATATTCTCATCAAGAAATTCGCATCGAAAATCAACTAATTAACTAAATAACTTAATAAAGAGGAAATCTGAAATAACCTATAGTGTGAAAACCTTGAGAATGAATAAACATGTAAATCTGGTGACAAAAAGTGACAATATGATAATACATTATATCCCTAGTCACTCAATCCCAAATTGTATCCCATTGTATTCAAAACATAATATACAATAATCATAAAATGAAGAGGCAACACATATTGTGGAGTAAAGGAAATAACCGCTCCGAAAGTCCTTAGAGGAAGTCACCTAGTATCGGCTCTTTACCCTTACTTATCTCTGTCGTATCTACACCCATTGTTTCAAATTAGATGGTGAGTACGTGATAAAATAGAAAGTATAGCCTGAAGAATATAAACAGTAATTCATGATAACCAATAAAGTAGTTTAAGAATCATACAGTATTAAAAGGCAGAAAATAACATAAATTGTATGATAAGCAGACTGACAAGTGATTCAATGATATTTGAATGTCTATTGAGTCAAAAGAGGCCCATAAATGGTCAATAACCACATCAATTCACAACATTTCCACAACCATTCCACATCCATTTCCACAATCATATCCACAACAATCCAATACTCGGGGTGAAACTCAATATTAGGTGGGTGGACAACAGTTTGACAAAAATGTTTACGTTAGCTCGACTAATATGAACCCAAGAATACCTTCACGACACACTTACGCCAAAAACACTCAACCAAGAAATATAAGATTGAAATTCCAATAATGGCTCAATTCAAGATAAATAACAATAATGGAAAATGAATTACTATGCATCTTCCAATAATGGCCGACTAATATGAACCCATGGTGTCACTTAAAGTGTGGGTTTTTTACCTCACTAGTTGAGACACCGCTATGGTTTTGGCCCACGGTGTCATCTAAAGCATCAAACTCCTCAACCTCTCTGTTTTTCACGCCATTACTAATGCCGTATGAGAAAACACTCCACGATATCCCCGTGGCATGGCACCCTGAACCTATTTTTGGGGTTTTTTGGAACCTCGGCTTGCATCTCCGCGTTTCGAGCCTATCCCAAACTCTTAGAGACGTCCAAAACAACACCAAACCACCTTCGCTTTGTGTCGAAACCTCGACAAAACCTCGATTCAAAAATTAAACCAAAAATCTCCAAAAATTCCAAAATCCTTCAAATCATCACAACAATCACTAGCAACCACTTTAATTAACCCTTTGATCACTATTTCATTACCCAAACTCATTAAAATTGAAACTCCAAAATATATTTCAATTCGTCGTGACAAAAACTTACAAAATTACCGCTAAAACATAGAGAATCACGCGAGAGTCGGGATCTTTCCTTCTAACTCATAGTTGGTCGATCCTCGTCGTGAATCTAAGCTTGAAAAGTCTAAAACCCCAATGTTCTCACGTTCATTTGTTCAAATAGAGAAAAATGAGATATAAAGGAGAGAGAAAAAGTGATAGGGTGGGTTTATATACTCCCCCTTCATTTCCTCCAACACGCGTATCCCGAGGCACATCCCTAGTATCCTCCTTTAGTCCATCCAACAACTCCAACTCATCAATATAACTTTAAAAGGTAACTTGGATTTCACACTTGGTCATTTCTCGCTCAACACTCGCGTTCTCGAACCCGTTTCACCTCACAACTCGCACATTATGCATTCCCAAACATAATAATGCATTCGCATATTAATGATTTATTTATTATTTTTTGATAATTCACTAATTACCATTTTCTATGTTTAAATGTCAGTATTATACCCTTTTTTCCTAGGCGAAACCTTATACACCAATCCATGGTGATAAACAAAATAAAACAACGCACTAGGACATAGAAAGTTCACATTAGAGTATAAATACTAGTACAAACATCACAGAAAAATAAAATATACGTAGTGTCGACTCCCGAGACTTAAGCAATATGACATGTCACGACAACTAGGTCACGGTCCTGAAACACGACACGTGGCACAAATTAAATTGGAGGTTCGTTACAGCACATATCCATATGAGGTTAGACCTGCTCAACAGGAGGCATGGTCAGAGTGCCAATCTGGATCAAACCAAAAGAGGAGGAAACGCATACAATAGGACTTTGGAGATAGCATGGCTCAATGTGTGGGATCAGTTGCACCATCACCGCAACCTGCCCAAACAGCTTATGTTCCACCTGCACCAATGCTAAGTTTTGCCAACAAACCACCACAGGCTATCTAATCGGCATTGCAGCCACAAAGGCGGTATATGGATAACAAATATAGGGATAAAGACAGTGGACAAACGCAATCACAGAGGTCTAGACAAATGTAGACTCAGAGATCTAGTTAGGGACAAACTAAGAGATTCGGATAATGATAGGGACAATGGCACATGATTCCACCGGGACCAAGACTGCAAAAGGCATGTTTTAAGTGTGGTTAGAATGGCCATTTTTAGGACATGTTGTAAGTAGGCACAACACAACCGCAATAATGGAGAGAGTCCATGTTATAAGCAGGCCGATATAGGGAGCATCTCGTAACCTTGACGAGGGTAAGATTTCCTTCTAGTTTTCATTATATTATGCATGGATTGACAAATTGGAACTTATGGACTATCTTGTAATTCCAAACATTATTTAATTGAGTTAGGTTTTATGCTTACTAGGTTTACTCAACCTTAGTAGGGTTATCGAGGACGAGAAACACCCAACTTAAGTGCAGAGTCCTAAAGGAGTGTAAGATCATGGTAAATTTTAGTACATGAGATACCAAACCTTACCTTGAACACACCTAAAGAAAGGCAAGACTAGATAAGTTGTGATTTATCATATGATACATGATGACAGACGTAGTCGCAACTTTGTTGAACATTACTCTTAAAGAGAGTTTAGTTGTTTTTATTCAGTATAAATGAGATGGTTATAAACTTGGATTTGTAATGCAAGTGGTCATGAAAGTTGTCACGAGTTTGACATTCGAGTCGCGATCGTAACGTTTTGCACAGTGATTACTAGATGTTGTAATGTAATGATGGGCAACACTTACGATTGAAATCGTTAACATCCTTGTTAATGCCTTGAGAATTGGGAGTGGTCTAGATAGGCCATGGTTGATTTTGGGAGAATCAGGCTACCAAAACTGGTTACGAACCACATTCTAATGAATCTATATTAAGCTGTAAAAGTGGTTGAAGCCCGCAGTTTAATGAAACTTGGGAGTCAAGCTGTTTGAAGTGACTCTAACTATTCCGTAGTTCATCAAAAACATTGGGTTATCTGAAGAGGCCTTGCATAAGTCCGCAGTTCATAGTCTGCAGTTCATTGTTGAATGTTGAGTGATTTGATGTGACCCTACGTGAGTTCATCACCCTTAATAGAGAATTGGGATGTCTAAAGTGAATCTGAATGAGTTCGCAGTTCGTGTAAGCATTTGAGCATCCTAAAGTGACTTAGATAAGTCTGCAGTTTGATAATAACACCCAAAGCTGTTTGAAGAGGCTACATGTCCGCAATTTAGGGAGCGTATGACCCACCTAAATCACGTTTGGACGGGTCCATGTGAGGAGTAGTGGAGGGTTCGATTTATGAACACCTCCCAAACTTATTCTAGACTGCGATTGTAACATCCCCTAATCTCAATTAGAGAATGTTCGGCCTGAAACCCTAATTAAGCCCTGGTAAACCAGATCATACCTAATTAAAGCAAGCAACCTTATACTCATTCCGGACAACAACTTGTATATCATGATTTTAAATAAACAAAATAAAAAGAACGCAACGAAAAATTTAAAACTTTTTCGATAAAACACAAGATATACAATACTGGTATGAACATCGGTATTGAACTTGTATTCCTACCCCAATTATTACAAATTATAAAGCAATGTAATATATATATATACACAACAGGAAAACTTATTGCACCGTAGAGAAGATATTAAACCCCTGGTCTTCTCCTTTCCTGAGCTCCAAGTCCAAGCGTACATCCATACCTGGAGATGTTAAGGTGGGTGAGCTCCTACATGCTTAGTAAGTGACTCTCATACCAACCATCAACTACCAATTAATATTCAAAGAATAATATATAACAACGTGCAACCAATGCATATTTAAAGGACCATTTGAATCAATATAATCAATACATAAACAAATGCAAGTTCATTGGTCTATTGCAATGTACCCATGATTTGTACTTTCAATTTCGACATTTGAATTTAGTCGCCCTATTACATCTTTAAAAAATCAGTCACTGGGCATCTAACTAGTTCTTGTCGATGTGCCGCCAACTCATAAAACATAGAGTCGCACTCCCTCATCATCACTTAACCAATCACTACTCATTTGATTGGTTTATGACTGATGAACTGTCAACTAAATAGGAAAGCATTGTTCGAGATAATTCCCAAGTCACTGGGGGTGTGGTGATGGTTAGCAACTCCACCACAGTTCCAAACCCCAAGTTGATCCGTCTTGTCAAACCTTTTTCCGAATTCATTCTTTTTTCCAAAACAATTTGTGTAAAACAAAACCAAATCATGGTACATTACCCCATTCCCAGTACTGAACACTACGTGCTCTAATAATATTAATTTATGTTGCATAATTGATAAAAAGTATGAGTCCCACTTACTTGTCCTGAGCTTTCTATGTTTTACCGACTTATATGACTCCCCAGAGTCCTCAAAGCTTTTTTCATCGATCCATTACCTAAAATAGACCAATTGTTATTAACTTATGTTTAATATTCATTTATTAACATTCCTAAACTGGCCCCATTCCAATTCAGAATCCCGGGACCTAGTTTTTATCTTATTTTGACCATTTCACATTTTTTAAGTAAAAGGTATAAAGTTGTAACAACCATCAATTTTAACCTGACTAGTGTTGCATTGGTCAGGACCGTGACTCGGCAACGTGACACTAGATAGTATTTCGAACTTCGAGAGTCGACACTGAAGTAATATTATGCTTCCATGATGTGTGTATTAGTATTGTAGTCCATTACGGGTCTCGAGCCATTCGGGCGAATATTAGTCTAAGTGAGGCTTCACCTAGGTAAACGGGGGAGTAAATCATAGTAAAAACATAAATAAATGAATATTTGAATAATTTGAATAATAATTTGGTAAGACATAGCAAAACTACGCGCGTTACGGAGTCGGAGAAAGGCAAGATAGACCGAGGAACATCGTTTGAATACGGGAGTTGGATAATTACACAACACACGGTTTATGTGATAGGAATTATTAAAGTGACACAACCCAACTTGAGAGAACCATTAGATCAGCCTCGAGATGCGAGCATGTGTGGTGATGAATTAAAAATTCTATAAAAAGATAACCCACCTAACACACTATTCACTTTCCCTTTCCTCTCCTAACCGATCTCTCTCTCACCACTCTCCCATTCTCCTCCTCCGCCGTGGTGCACCATCGCCGACCACTAGTGGCTTTAGGCAGTCTTACCTCGTTGGAGGTCCGTGCTCTCTGATCGTCGAAGTGAAGGTGATATCTCTCTTTTATTCTCTCTATCTATCTCAATCACGTCCTCTCCCCTTCTCGGCACTCTTTTGGTGACCAGACCAAGAACCCCCTCCCCCCACCGCCGAAGCTCACTGGCCGTCGTAGGTTCTCGCTCTCTCTCTCTCTCTCCACATGCTCACTATTTCACGTTTGGCGACTGTGACGTGGTCTATCCGTAGAGGGGGTGGTTGCCGACAACCTAACGACGGTCACTAATATCCCAGTAACCTTGGAACTCTCCCCAATCACGACAGAGTTATTGTGGTGGTCCGGATCTAGTCGTATTGCTATAACTGTGTGTGTTTCTTCTTCGTCGAGTCTATCTACTGTCGCCTCGTCTGGCCACTACTCCGGTGGGTTTTGGTGGTCGGGGATGGTCCATGGATGTCCACCAACACCCCCATATCCCTAGAGAATCCCTGGTTTGTAGCAATAGTTGTATAGATCCATGTTGTTGACGTTATGGAATGTGTTGATGTTTTGTTGGTCTCGCCGGAGTTGTAGAGCTCGGCGGTGCTACTGGTCGGACCATCATGACCTAGGGGACGTTGGAGACCATGCTAAACCCATGCTTGTGTCTTACGACTCCCAGAGTGGTTCATGACAGCGGTGGTAGTGAAGTGTTGTGTTTTATTGATTTTTCAACTATTTTGGGCTGTTTAATGTCCTCGCCAGAAAACACCACAACTGGTGGTGCCGCTGGCCGGACCACCTCTTATGGGGGTTGTCGGGGACTATGCCAAACTGTGGTTAGAACCTCGCAACCTCCAAAGTGACCAAAAACAGCGTGGTGAATGCAAATTGTTATGATTTCATGTGATATTGAAGTTGTTTCTCATTTATGGGTGTGTATTCGAGTTCCGACTAGGCGAGGCGTTTCTGGCCATTCCATGCCAAAAAGATCCCCTCTCGATGTCGGATAGTACCAGCATGTTGCCATGACCATCTCATTGTTGTTTGATGTATGGTTATGGAATTTTTATTATTCCTTGTTGACCAAACCGTTTTAAGTATTCCAAATTTTATTTTAATGTTTCAACTTGGGTATGATGAATTGATTTTTCAAACTATTTATAGGGATTGATTATCTTGATGAACACATGATGTGGGTGAGACATACAAATATATGGTGTTGGTTTTGGAGTACGTGTTGTTACGTTCACGTAGTTAGATTTGTTGTCATGCTCTTTCGTTTACACACTACAAGAATAGAGGGTTTTTGTGACGTACCTTTTACTTTGATAAAATAAATTGTGTTAAAAACAGTTTTTAAATAGTAAAAAAATAAAATCGACAATATATTGTTTGTTACTTACAACGTTAGTTCTAAAATGAGGCAAAAAGTAATGTTTTTGAGATAGTTTTAAGGTTTTGTTTTAAAAGGTAGCAAATTTAGGGCTTTTAACACATAAACCGATTCATATATAACACAACAAAAATGTGTTAATATGAGAGCACAACAACAACGAATTGATAAGGTCAAGAACGAAAAACAGATCGAGAACGAAAAGGATGAGGAGCGGCGCCAAAGAAATCTCGCGCCCACGATCGATTTGGAGATCGAGAGACCGAAAATCTTTCTCGCGAAAGAGAACGAAAAAGATGAGGAGCGGCGCCAAAGAAATCCTGCACGATCGATTTGGAGAGAAACCGAAAATCTTTCTCGCGATCGTCTTGGAGAGACCGAAGAAAAGGGCTGCGAGATCGGGGGAAAAAGGTATGGATTTCGATTTCAATGATGAGAAGATACAACAAACTCAGAAGAGAGTCGGCGCTAGATGCAGGTTGCTCGTCATCAGGTTTGTGAAATTTATTTTACTTATATTTTCTGTTGATATATGAGACATGCTGTTTGGATTGCAGTTTTCATATTGGGAACCAAAATACCCTTCAAATTGACTTCTAGTACTGCTGTCAATTGGAAGAAAACTTAATCCCATGGCTTTTTGTTTGCATACTTAAGTAGATAACATATAGAGAAGTTAATGGTGTGTTGCCCATTTTCCTCCAGTACTGTCACGTACTCACACATTTTCCTCTGCAACTCTTGATGTTCAGTACTAGATAACATATAGAGAAGTTGATGGTGTGTTGCCCATTTTCCAATTGCTTGGTCTTCCACCTAGCACACCTGTTTTGAAACCAAACAGCAACTTGTCTTGGTTGCAATCCTAGTTCTTGAGCAAGCTTCACTTTTCGCTCCGGTTCGAGCTTGTTTTCGACTTCAAAGTTCTTCTCCAACGCTTTAACTTGATCAACGCTCAATCGCCTTTTCTTCTCCGATACATGCCGCGGATTCTTCCACACAGTCATCCTCATCTAGTCCATCAAACATGGGTGGATACCCTCTATTGCTATTGTTTTTCTTGTTTGCTGAACTTTTCTCCTCTGATAGACAACCAAACAAACATCAATCTTAGCTTCAGATCTAACATAATGAGACATAAAGAACAATACCCACAAAGGAAAATCACAAAAGAAATGCAAATTAAACATTGCAAACAAGTTTCACAACATGGTATTGCAGACTCATGATGACAACTTGACAGTATCTTTGAATTGAATAACTTCGAAAGTATGCTAATGAGTTGCTTTCTTTTCTTTACCTTATTGACACATGGGGATCAGACTACTTAGAGAATCTGAGCTACCAAGAGTCCTCTTCATGACTGAGATAAGCCCACTTTAGATTTAGATCAATAAGAGGTGCTCTAGTTGTTGTTGATGTTGTTGTTTATTAAGCTTTGAGAGTGTAAATCAAGGCTGCTTGAGCACAGTTAAAGGAGATCCATTGGAGCACAGTTTTGATGCTCAGAGCAAAAAAACTGATTACCAACAACTAATAAACAAAGCTCATAATCAACAATTGGCAAACTTGGTGCAGAGAAAGTAGAAAATAAATCACTTAATTTCCTGTTTTCTTGTTGATTTTTTTGCTTGTTTGTTCATCAAACTATATTGGTTAATTGATTAAATACATTAACTGCAGTTATATGCTTTCTAGAGTACCAACAATTTGCGCCGTCTTGGTGCAGAGAAGGTAGAAAACAGATCACTTAATTTCCTGTTTTAGGGCAGGAAGCTACCAAAAGCTCAGTATTTATTTAGTTGACACTTTCCTTTCGTTCTGTTTAATTCAATGCAGTCATTGAAGCCTAATTCAAGTTGGTGCATATGTGTATTTGACCAAACAAAAAAAAAGGAAAAAAAAAAAGCATGTGTATGGGCTACGCTAAATGACACTCAAATTTGTGTGAAATGTGTGATTAGATTATCATTTTCCTTCTTTTAAAACATCTTCATTAACTCATCCCTTTGTTGAGTGGAGATTAATGGTTAGTGGAGAAGTGCCGCGGGCTACACATTCATATTCCATCAACAACAATCCCTGCAACCCCACATTACAATTTCATATAGACTTTCCCTGCAAATTCATATAAACTTTTCCTCCAAATGCATACAAACTTTTCCTGCAAATTCATATAGTTTTTCCTGCAACAATACAAATTCATCAACCCACAAATCACCTATTCATATCACCTTACTGTAACAACAGTGCACAAATTTATACACTCACAAACCACTTATTCCTATTATCTTTCCTGCAACAGTTCACAAATTTATCACGTTTCCTGCAACATCCTATAAACTTTTCCTGCAACAGTGCCTAATCGGCACTGTTGCAGTTTCTTCTTCCCAGCCACACATTCATCCTCACAATTTGATTTTCATACAAATAGGGTTCTAATGATCCTTGTAATCTTCCCAAACTCATTACAATCAAATCTCATACCTTGATACAATTCCACCTCCGTTTTCTCCAAATTCCCGAAACCCCCAAATTTGAAAGAAAACCTGCAAAACTTACCCGAACTTACGAACACCACTCAACACTAGTTGATCTCTACGTCACCTTCCCGTTTTCCAGCTCCGTCTCTCCCTCGCGTCCCTCTTCTCCTCGTTCTCTCCCTCCACCGCTCTTCTCTCTTCTCTTTCGCGATTTCGATAAGCAGAGGCGGTGGAGCTTTTGGTTTATAAATAAAACTTTGCCTCGAGATGCCTATTTTCCCATCTCGAGGTCATTTAACCTTATCTTCCTCACATATCTATATATATAAATATGTATGAACCGCCCCTTATATATATATATATAATAATTTATCTACATATACATATACATATACATATATATAATTCCTATGTATATATATATATGAGTATACAAACTTCTATATAACTCTAACCCTCTCTAGCCAACGAGTTCACTCGGGCGTTTCCGCGCTCTCGCCACTCTACCGGCATTCAAGCCTTCAAAAATTTCCCGGATTATCCCACTTTCTACTTATATGTACTACATAGTTATATAATACACACCATACAAACACAATTGTATTCACCAACACACACCCATACACGCTATTTAAGATACGCCGACCCTAATTCTAACTCAATCTCTTTGTGATTACTATACAATTATCACTAATTACTTGATTAAAGTTGCAGTTTTATCACTAATTACTTGATTAAAGTTGCTGGTCGTTACATTTTATAAGTGTTTTTTTAATAGATACCCTAAATTCGGAGCAAATTTCAAAAGGTCGTGGTCCTGCTCTAGCTATTGATGATTGGGGTACAGGATATATTATGAATGTTGAGTTTGATGAATATTGGAAACCGATTGGTAGCAACGCTGACAAGTTTAAGTCTCAACTGGGAGTCATAGCTCGTGATGAGAAAAAAGTCCCCTTGACTTATGAACGATGGACTGATGTACCTAAAGCTATTAAAATTGATATTTGGAAAGAGGTTAAGGTATGAAATACAATATATATTTAAAAACCTATATAAAATTTGATAGGCTTGCATTGGTGTTATATTTATTCTGATTTTTATGCAATATAGGATAATACAAATGTTCCCGAGGAATATAAAGTTTCTTGTTTGCAAGAAGTTTGTTCGCGTTGGAGAGATTGGAAATGCAGAGTAAAAAAGAATTGGTACAGTTCATGGTCAAATGACTCGGATCGCTTAGCTAATCCTCCTCCATTTGTTGCAGTAGACCAATGGAAAACACTTGTTTCTTATTGGGGTCTTCGTAAAGTGCAGGTGATATGTTTTTTAAGATTAGTTTTCATTATAATTTTTTTTTAAATTCATTATGAATTAATTGTTGTGTATTTTGATATTTATTGCAACATATGTTTTATTGAAAACTTCTATTTATAGGAACGCGCTCAAAAAAATTGTGATAGTCGTAAGCAAGCAGAGATGCTTTCTAGGACAGGTCGCACTTTGTATGCCATTGTGAGAGATAAGGCAAGTTACTAATTACCATAGCAATGATTCTTAATTATCATAATGAAAAGAAAACTTACTATAAAATAAAAATATACAGATGAAAAAGAAAGGCGAAGATGTGAACTGTATGACTATGTTTATGAAGACACGTAAAAAGAAGAATGGATCTATTGGCGACGAAGACAAAGGCAGTGTGAAGCTATTGTAAGTCCAAGCATACTTTATTAATGCATGTTAAAAAATTTATCATTCAATTTTTGTTTTCATTTTTTAATACTATTTGTGATTTTGCAAAGATCAAATGAATGAACTCATGTCCGAAATACCGAAGATGAACGAACTACCTCTCGTTTAAATCAAATTTTCGGGGAGGTTTTTGGAACTGATGCACGTGGTCGTGTTCGTATGCAAGGTTTAGTTCCATCTTCAGTTCAAAGTGCGAAGAAACACAAAATAAACGAAGAAAGAATTCGTGAAGATGAACGAAGAAAAGCTCAAGTTATTATTGATGAAGTTAATTCTAAATATGATAGAGTCATTCAAATGCTTGAGTCTCAACAAGGGAATACTAATCTTCGCTTTGATCCTAATGCGACTGAGCAGGTGAGTTTTAATCTTTTTATTTATGTTCAATTAATTAACTGAGTTTTCATTTTAATTTTTACTTTTTCAATTGTGTAGGTTCATGGAGTTTCTGATATAAATCTTGCAAATATTAGGTCTTCTGTTAATGATCAGGTTTTTGTCTATCTATATATAATATCAACTTTAAACTTTCCACTTAATTGATTTTCATAAAAAAAAACTTTATTTATTAACAATTCACTCATTATTTCTTAAATTTTCATTATATATATTTATTTTCAGGTTCATGGACCTTCTACGTCTCATTAATCACATTGCGTTTCGTTTCGCATAGAGGTATATATTATATCTGTCTTATATTAAATTCAAATTCAAATTTTATGATTTCCTATTTCTTTTTTTAAATTCAAATTTTGATATAGTTGTTTCATGTTTATGGGTTTTTTAACTTAAGAATGCATCGTCTATGTGTATTTCTACTTGTGATTGTTAAAAATTCTGATACTTGTGAAAATATAAAATTAAATAGTTGTGATGAATCTTCTTATTAGTTGTTATTGCATGGAAACAAAGTGGATGCTTTGTGATAAAATCTGATTTCTCATGTGTTCCTAAAAAATCAAATATGCGATCTCTTATACATTTAAACCGTTATCACTTTTGTTGAGATTTTTCATATGCTATTGTTGAGTTTTTGTCATAAATTATTTATGGCCCCTATGACTGTTGTTTTTATATTGTATGGTGATTGAGTATTTTTATGTGAATTGTAGTTTAATATGTGAAATCTTGATTGTCTTATGATCCTTTTATCATGTTGGATACTATTGACTTGGGTTGTACATGTCTCTCATGGCCATTAGTAATTTGAGATTGTGACAATCATATGAGTTCATTTTGATTATGTTAAAAAAAAAAGATGTTTGCTTTGGATTAAAATTAACTCTATTTGATAATTGATTCAAATACTTTTGTGCTTTCTTGTACCCATCTTTAGAACTCAAAAAATTGAACCATTAAAGTTGAAATCAAAGTTGTCAAATGGATTAGTCAAAAAAAAAAAGTTGCCAAATGAAAGTTAAGTAGATTGTTGATGCATGCATGATTCACTTTACTTATATTTGCTTCTAACTTCTTATTATTATGTGCCTTATTTTATTCAGTCTTTGAATTTTGTTTTTTTGTTTCAACCAATCTATCTGTTGGGGTGGTTCAAAATGTTTTTGTTCTAAGTGGTGACTTTGTTTGATTGGAGATTTTTTCTAGCACTGATATAAAATTTAATAAATCATGTTAGGGTTAGAATATTTCATGTATTTGTTGATGGTTACAAAAAATTGCAGGATTACATATTTCAGCTTATTGATGATGTCAATGTGCATCCTCTCAAATGAATATATCTTTTGATTTGTACTTAAAGTTGGCAGTTGTGATGTTTTCTTTTGATTTTTGAATTAAGAGGAATGAATGTAGCTTCAACTCTCCAACTCATATGGTTTCATTATTACTATATGTTGGATCACATATTTATCTCAATATTCTGGGATGAATATTAAGTTATAGTCAACTGTTAGAGAGAATGTTTTGTTCTTGATCTAATTTTGAATATATGAAGTGATTCGATGTTTTATTTGAAGTGATGTGAAGGTATTTTAATTAATAAGAAAACTCTGTCAAAATTTTTATAAAATTTATATTGTACCTTGAAGATTGGTCACATTGATTGTCATTTTCTCTTTGACAATTTTTTTTATGTGATCTTTGTCAAAACAAGTCTCTAATTTTTATTTATTTTTTCTTAAGTTCTACCTCCTTTTCATTCGAATTTTTTGCTTTTTTTGAAGTTTTTATATATTCTAATTATTATTTTTTTTTCAGGGTTCAATGAAGATCTTTTTTTTGAGAAAAGGGATTCAATGAAGATGGCACAAGATATGAAGGAAAATATTATGAGTGGCACATTTTTATTTCTTTAGTAGTATTTGTTTGAAAACATTTCTTTAGTAGTATTAAGTTGTTTTAGCTAATAAATCATTTTTAAAGTATTAAATACTTGGTAGAAGGGTTGAATTCTACAAATATTGCTTATATTTGTGCTTTTATTTTTTAATGTGGTGAACAAAACACAACAGTTGTTATTATCTATTAAAATTCTTTTCATTATGTTTTATCTTTATTTCTTAGAGATATAACCATATTTGTAAATTAGCGTACTATTGTCTCTATATTTACTAGCTAGAAGCTAGAAAAACATTGTAATAATTGTTTCTTGTGTTTTCAAAAAAAATAATTATTTTTTTTGACTAATAATGATTTTAATTTTATCAAAAAAATAATGATTTTAAAATTGAATGTTCGTATATACTTAAGACGGAAATAAAGCGTCACAAAATATTATCCTAAAAATAAAGATAAATCTACTATGCTATTTAATGTCGCAAATGAATGTCGTAAATGTTTTTTTGCAACGCTATATATGAGTTACAAACAAATGTTTTAAATGCATGTTACTCATTTGCTATAACATATAATCGTTGTAAATGTTTTAGCGACATCCAAAAAATGTTACTGTATTTTGTTGTAAAAGAAAATTCTAATACGACACATACTTTTGCTACGAAAATAATTTTGTCGCAAAAACTATTTACGACAGCATTTTATTGTTGCAAAGTTTTTGCCACACCGAGTTTTTGCTACAATGCAATAAACGTCGCATGACTGTCGCAAATACCTTTTTGTGACGAAATTCATTTTTATTGCGACAAATATTGTTTGTCGTAAAAAATGCATTTTCTAGTAGTGACATTTCCTTTGGACTAGTTAAATGGTTGTGACGTCGTGGTCACACTGTCGGTCCTCAAGGCTATGGCATGACCCACATACGAATGAGCCGAGCCTACGATTCATGATTAGGCTTACATGCATCATGGTTATCGATGTTGTGATATCGCAGTCGTGGTTATTATTGTGGTTTTCAAACCCGAGAGAGTATTCAGTTTCCTATCGAATTGTCGAGTTGTTTGGGTCCTTAAAAATCTTGGGAAAACACTAGGGTTTAACCTAGGGTTTAGTTAATGACTCGACCCATTAATTAGAGTTTCTAACCTTGTCAGGTAGCGGGAAGCTCGGAGATACGCGTTAGGATTCGTGAAAGTGTGTGTTGCGTTGACAGGTAAGTACATTTGCCTTAAAGCTTATGTATGATTTGTAAGCTAGTAAGAAAATGCCATGTGATTCATTATCATTTATTCAGATTCGTTATGCTCTATTATTGGTATTCCCATTCCATTCCATGTTGTATGTTTCTTAGCGTAAGTGTTTCATCTCAAGAGTATTAGGACTTGCACTAGAGGGATAAAATGCGGGCACTCTTGTACATGAGTGTGTGACCACCCTTAGTGACCGTGTGACACCAAGTACTGGGTGGGTGGGGTTGTGTCCCTCCCATTATAGTCGTGCCTTCATTTGTGTCGATGCCTGGGAAGACCTCGCGAGGTCTTCACCATTATGCTATGATTTAGACCACTTATGGGCCTCTTTTAATTCTTTAGAACACATTTGAAATTCGATTGATATATATTAGTCTGTTTATCATGCACTCGATTGTGACGGTGGGTGCAGATAGAGCTGAGTGCGGTAGAGGCAAGGAGCTCTGCCTAGGCGACTTTTTGTGAGGGTTAGCGGCTGGACTTGGAGACCTTAGTGTAGGTCTATTATTTGTTTTGCTTGATTGCATGACATTTTATATAATTTTTTTGACCATTGATCCGGGGATCATTTTGATTTGGATATCACGTATACGTTACTCTCTTTCATATTTGATTGTACATGAATATTTCGGGGCTTTCCATATTATAGATTTCTATTTTCCCTTTGACTGAGTTATTTCCCTTATGTTTAGTTTATTTACTTTCTACTTGCATAAAACTTGCAATAACTCTTTCATAAATTGTATAATTGAATGATTGGAGGCTATTTAGGCTCGCCAGGTCCGCCGAGTACCAGCTTGGGGACTTGTACGAGCCTAGGCTAGGCATACCCAAATGTTAGGGGAATTTGGGGCTGTCACAATTGTTATCAGAGCATACCAGGTTTAAATTCATAAAATACAAGCCATTTAAACCAGTGGAAACCTTATGATCCTTGTAGAAACTTAGATGGGGGAGTTGGGGATGAGTCGGATTTAACTTCGTACATATTATGCATGTTGTGTGTACTATATGGTATGCGGTAGCTATGTATTGATCCGAAGTATTCGCTCCCTTGGTTCAGACAGCGATGGCGGATCAGGCAGGTCTAAGCAACGAAAGCGGGACGGCTGATTCTCGATTCATTACTTTGGAGGTGTTTCGTGCTTGGACACGGAGATTCGAGGAGTTAGTACGATCGCTGACGACACCCGCACCAGCTACCACGACACCATTGACCTCGACCACACCTATTCCATCCATTTCGACTACTTAAGGGATGGAGACGCCAGTGGCTACAGCTTCTACAACGTCGATTCCAGTTACAGTGATGCCAGGGACGACAGTTGCACAAATAGCCCAGACAAAGATTATTGCACATCCGGTCCAAACTGAGGAGGCACCAGTGATACCTGTAACTGCTACAGAGACTACTCTAGTCACAACTCTAGAGAAGAGTCCCAGAGCCACTGCTGAGGTGAGGCAGTGGAGAGAGTTCAAAAGGCATGACCCAGTCAAGTTCTTTGGTGGCACAAACATAGCTGCGGCAGAGCTATTCCTGAAGAATCATGAGAAGATTCATACCATCATCGCGACTGAGGACCATATGAGGGCGGAAATGATTGGTGGATGACTATCGTTACTACCCAGGCATTCCGAGAGATTGGATCGACTTCAAGACTCAATTTAACCAAAAGTACTTCCCGCCGACTGTTCTTCGGGCAAAGAGGAAGGAGTTCATGGCACTGAGGCAAAGCACCGATGAGTCAGTGATGGACTATATGGGCAGGTTTATTTCACTGCTACCTTATGTTGGAGGATCCGTATATTGAGGCTGATCGAGTCTGCTACTTTACCGAGGGCCTACTACCTGTAATTGGAGGATTTGATGTTACGACTGAGCCAGAAAGTTTGTAGAGAGCATAAGAGTGTGTTTGGCGAGGGAGAGTTACTTACTCAATCATTCGGAGGAGGTTAGGGTGAACAGAGCAAAGACCCGATCAGATAGTCACTATCAGCAGGACAGGAAGAAAAAGAGGAGCAGATGGATTAATCGTGACCAGAGGACGCAGAGTGTAGGATCTGTTGCACAGTAGACCACATGTCTGGTACAGGCTGTTGCACCCGTGCCGAGTTTTGCCAGTCATCCACCGCAACCTAGTTGACAGGATCGCAGTCGCGCAGAGGCAAACTACTGAGAGTAGGGATACTAACCCTTGAGACAAGACAAGCAAGGAAGATGCAGAGGTCTAGTCAAACCCAAACTCAGGGTACTGCACAGGGATGAGGCCAAAACCAGACTCAGAGACCACAGGATACCCGTACGTGTTACAGGTGCGAACAGGTCTACCACATTCAGAGGGAGTGCCCTAAGCCGGTAAGAGCGCCACCACAACATCACCAGCATCAGAGGGAGCGTGTTCAGGTTGCTGTTGAGCTAGATTAGGGGGCGTTCAGACATAGTGTCGAGGGTATGATTTTCATTTGCGGTACTTGCACGCATATCACGTTCATTTCAAGTTATGATGTCATGGTTGACATGCTAGGGTTAGAGCCTGTTAGACTTAGTAAACCCCAAAATTCTTAGCATGTTGGCTGGGATAAGATATACCCGAACGCGATTTGTCTTGACATTCTAGTAGAAATAGGGGGTTACGAGTCGCCAGTAGACATGAGAGTACTAGAGTTGTTAGAGTTCAAGGCCTTAGTTGGTACGAACTGGTTATGAACATTACATATTTGGATTGGTTAATATGAGAAGAAAAATTGGAGACTTTCGTGAGTGTCATGCGTGCTGGAGCGAGATAGAGGCGTAGTTTTGAGTTGTTGAAGGATTGTTTGAGTACCATCCGGGGAAGACTAACGTTATTGCTGATGCTTTGAGCCGCAATAGATTTGATGCTGAGGTAGTCGTATGTCAGAGGACCTACTAGTGTGGCCTACGTGAGACACCCAAGTTGGTGAGTTCAGCGGACGTGCCGATGACTATCAGGACATAGATACGTAGTCAGACGATGTTGCAGACCGTCTCATTTGGCATTGTGCGCGAGGGACAACAAGACGATGCATCATACCAGCGGTGCAGTGAGATGGTGGATAGTTCAGATTGCTCAGACAAGAGTCGATCAACAGACTCATGCTAGAGGTATCGCGGGAGATTGGGGTTTTCCATTGGTGGCCAGGGATGATTTCTGAGGTGTCGGAGTTTGTCCGAGCGGGTGACATATGCCAGCGCGTGGAGGCTGAGCATCGATAACATGGAGGATTTCTTCAGCCCCACCCATTCCTCAGTGGAAATGGGAACATATTGATACAGATTTCACCAGTGGTTGCCCCGATCTCCTCATGGTCACGATAGCATATGGGTAATTGTGGAAAGAATTACGGAATTCGCAGTACCTTCACTTGTGCGAGGTTACGCACAACAATAGTTGTAAGGCGAGTATCGATATGGCATCGATCGAGGGGCTCTGTGATAGGCCTCGTAAATTTCCCTCATGCTAGACTGAGCCAGAGGATGTTGTGGCAGTTGGAACTGAAACTGTTAATGGTTATGATGAGAAAGTACGGTAGATTTGCCTAAGATATAAGAATGCCCAAGAGTGGCAGAAGAAATACTTGACGAGTATTACGATGAGATTTAGTATGATTTGGCAAAGACTACGTAGATCTGAAGGTCCCTCCATTGAAGGGTTACGAACATTTGGAGTCAAGGAATGACTCGCTCCGAGTTTTATCGATATCTTTTTGTGAAGAGGAATTGTAAAGTCGTTAGCTTAGTTTACTTATTAGGTTAATTTCGAGGACGAAATTCTAATAAGTGGGGAGACTGTAACAACCCTCAATTTTAACTTGACTAGTGTTGCACTGGTCAGGACCGTGACCCGGCAACATGATACTAGACAGTATTTCGAACTTCGAGAGTCGACACCAAAGTAATATTACGTTTCCATGATGTGTGTATTAGTATTGTAGTCCATTACAGGTCTCGAGCCGTTCGGGCAAATATTAGTCTGAGTGAGGCTTCACCTAGGTAAACAAGGGAGTAAAACACAATGAAAACATAAATAAATGAATATTTGAATAATTTGAATAATAATTTGGCGAGACAAGGCGAGACTACGCGCGTTACAGGAGTCGGAGCAAGGCAAGACAGACCGAGGAACATCGTTTGAACGCGGGAGTTGGATAAGTACACAACACACGGGTTATGTGATAGAAATTGTTAAAGTGACACAACCCAACTTGAGAGAACCATCGGATCAGCCTCGAGATGTGTGCATGTGTGGTGATGAATTAAAAAGTCTACAAAAAGACAACCCACCTAATACACTATTCATTTTCCCTTTCCTCTCCTCACTAACCGATCTCTCTCACCACTCTCCCATTCTCCTCCTTCGTCCTGGTGCACCACCGTCGACCACCAGCGACTCTGGGCAGTCGTACCTCGCTGAGGTCCGTGCTCTCTGGTCATCGAAGTGAAAGTGATCTCTCACTTTTATTCTCTCTATCTCTCTTGGTCACGTCCTCTCCCCTTCTTAGCTCTCTTTTGGTGACCGGACCACGACCCCCGCCGGAGCTCTCATTGGCGGTCGTAGGTTCTCTCTCTCTCTCTCTGCGTGCTCACTGTTTCACATTTGGCAACTGTGACGTGGTCTATCCGCAAAGGGAGTGGCATCCGATGACCCAACAATGGTCACTAACACCCCAGTAACCTCAGAACCCTCCCCAATCGCGATGGAGTTACTGTGGAGGTCTGGATCTGGTCGTGTCGCTCTAACTGTGTGTGTTTTTCTTCGTCAAGTTTGTCTACTGCCGCCTCATCTGGCCACTGCTTCAGTGGGTTTCGGTGGTCGGGGATGGTCCATGGATGTCCACCAATACCCCCATATCCCCGGAAAACCCCTGTTTGCAGCAACAGTTATATAGATCCATGTTGTTGACGTTATGGAATGTGTTGATGTTTTGTTGGTATCGCCGGAGTTGTAGATCTCGGTGGTGCTGCTGGTCAGACCACCATGACCTGAGGGACGTCGAGACCACGCTAAACCCGTGCTTGTGTCTCACGGCTCTCGGAGTGGTTCATGACAGCGGTGGTAGTGAAGTGTTGTGTTTTATTGATTTTTCAACTATTTTGGGTTGTTTAGTGTCCTCGCCAGAAAACACCACAACTGGTGGTGCCGTTGGCCGGACCACCTCTTGTGGGGGGTTGTCGGGGACTAAGCCAAACTATGGTTAGAACCTCGCAACCTCCAAAGTGCCCAAAAATAGCGCGATGAATGTGAATTATTGTGATTTCATGTGATATTGAAGTTGTTTCACATTTATGGGTGTGTATTCGAGTTCCGACTAGGCGAGGCATTTCTGGCCATTCCATGCCGAGGAGACCCCCTCCTGATGTGGGATAGTACCAGTGTGTTGCCATGACCATCTCGTTATTGTTTGATGTATGGTTATGGAGTTTTTATTGTTCCTTGTCGATCAAACCGTTTTAAGTATTCCAAATTTTGTTTTAATGTTTTCAGCTTGGGTATAATGAATTGATTTTTCAAACTATTTATAGGGATTGATTATCTTGATGAACACACGATGTGCCAGAGACATACAGATATATAGTGTTGGTTTTGGAGTATCCTCAGTTTGAAGGAAAATGTGTTGTTACGTTCCTGTGGTTAGATTTGTTGTCATGCTCTTTCATTTACATTTCCTTTGGACGAGTTAAATGGTTGTGACGTCGTGGTCACACCGTCGGTCCTCGAGGCTATGGCGTGACCCACATACGACTGAGCCGAGCCTACGATTCATAAGTAGGCTTATATGCGTCGTGGTTATCGATGTTGCGTTGGGTTTTGGGGTTTATGCGCAGCGGAGATTACAAAACAATTTTGAGAAAAACCCCAAAACAGGATCCGAATCTGATTCCATTAAAACATGTTTAAACTATGAAAACTTAATCATACCTCAGTCTCAATACCTTTCTGAAGGTTAATCGATCTCTAAAGCGCTGCCAATGACGAACGCCCTCTACTAGCTGTCCACACACGAACGGCGGCCGAGATTCAAAGTGCTAGCTTCGAGAGAATTCCAAACCTTTTGTTTCTCTCCAAAACGATCCAGAGGATACCAAAAACTCTAAGTTGTTTCTTAAACGAAAATAGAGTTTCGGCCCTTTTAAAATCTTTCCTACTTGTATTCTGACTCAAAGCGTCTATTTATACAACCCTCGTATATAGACGGTTAAGTAAATTACACATATACCCCTACTTAAAGAAGTATAAGTGTAATACACTACAAGGACGTTTCTGTCATGAATTTTATCATATAAAATTCATTTTTCTGAACCATCTTAAAATCTCGCAAAGCCATTCTCGGTGTGCGACCCAATAGGCTCATACAACGTTGGCAGTGTGCCAAAACACATTTTGGTATACAAGTCATAAGTGGCCTCTAGCAAGACATTATGACTACCCAAGTTGTACGAATATCAAATCGATATAACCTAATCAATAGTGTATATAACATCCTTTTGTCACACGATATCCTTTTAATCAAACATAAGGCATGGAATTGTCATCCAACATGTTTAATCGTACTAGTCTCGATTTCTAGGTAGACTGAAAACATCTAAGTGACATTGATCAATATCAATTCACCTAGACTAGGCCTTTTAACAGTCTAACACATCGAGGGATCCACTGGATATCTCTCTTTATATGAGAGGGACAAATTCTATCTCGATTACACAACTTCACCACATTACTCACACAAGAACCAATCACAACCTTTATAATCATCCTAAGGTTAAAGACAACGTTTGATTGCGTCAAATCACTTGTATTCCTAATGTTGAAGTCTCTGGTAATCTCAAGTCGAGGATCGAAAAATATACCTATCATGAGAAACAACTATGACTTAATCCATGTGATGTTCTCATAGCAGGTTGGTCCAGTACTTTGTTCTCTAACAAGTACTCATGAACTTGATTCGTATTCCTATACGTATAATCATCGTATGATCATCAATCAAGACTCACACTAGTCTTAAGTCATTATAGTTCCCAGTATAATAATCGACTAGGGACATTTAGGATATTTCTGTAAATACCCATGGATCTTATTATAATGTAAACATGCAAATCAATTATAATAAACAACAAATGAAATCCTCTATTTTATTAACAAAAATGTATTCATAAAGACTGTTAATGGATTGACCTAGGGCATATTTCCCAACATCTCCCACTTGCTCTAGGGCCAATCATTCATGCATCTAATGCCTAATGATCTAACATGACCATCATGTTTCGCTTGTGGAAGAGCCTTTGTCAATGGATCCGCAACGTTGTCTTCAGTAGGTACTCGCAAATCTTTACGTCTCCCCTCTCAATAATTTCTCTGGATGAGATGAAAACGCCTGAGTATATGTTTGGATCTGTGGTGTGATCTAGGTTCCTTGGCCTGTGCTATTGCCCCGTTATTGTCACAATACAAACAAACAGGGTTAGCAATACTTGGAACTACACCTAGTTCAGAAATGAACTTTTTGATCCAAACTGCCTCCTTTGCTGCATCGGACGCTGCAATATACTCGCTTTCGTTGTAGAATCTCGCCACGCTCTCTGCTTCGAACTTTTCCAGCTTACTGCACCCCCATTCAAAGTAAACACATATCCAGACTACGATCTAAAATCATCTATATCAGTTTGAAAACTTGCATCTGTGTAACCATTTACAACTAGATCATTTTCAAAACCTCCATAGACCAAGAACACTTCCTTAGTCATTTTTAAGTACTTAAGGATGTTCTTTACTGCTATCCAGTGACTCTCACCTGGATCTGACTGATATCTGCTTGTAGTGCTCAAAGCATATGATACATCAGGCCGAGTGCATAGCATGGCGTACATGATAGATCCAATAGCAGATGCATATGGAATCTTATTCATACGGTCTCGCTCATCATTTGTCCTAGGACATTGATTCTTGCTGAGACTTATGCCATGAGACATTGGCAACAATCCTCTTTTAGAGTCTTGCAAACTGAACCTATTCAGTACCTTGTCTATGTAAGCACTCTGACTTAGACCGATTAGCCTCTTAGATCTATCCCTATAGATCCTTATCCCTAGGATATAGGCTGCATCTCCTAAGTCTTTCATTGAGAAACACTTCCCTAACCATGACTTGACACTCTGCAATGTTGGGATGTCATTTCCAATGAGTAATATATCATCAACATACAAGCACTTAAAAAATAACTACACTCCCACTGACCTTTTTGTATACACAAGGCTCATCTTCATTCTTAATAAAACCAAAATCCTTTATTGCTTCATCAAAACGAAGATTCCAACTCCGAGAAGCTTGCTTTAATCCATAAATAGATCTTTGAAGCTTGCATACCTTCCTAGAATTCTCAGGATGTACAAAACCTTCAGATTGTGTCATATACACGTCCTCAAGCAGCTTTCCATTAAGAAATGTTGTTTTTACATCCATTTGCCATATCTCATAGTCATAATATGCAGAAATGGCAATTAAAATTCTTATGGATTTAAGCATGGCTACTGGCGAAAAAGTTTCATCATAATCAACACCTTGAGTCTGCCTGAAACCTTTTGTTACAAGTCTTGCTTTGAAAGTATGCACTTTGCCATCCATGTCAGTTTTCTTCTTGAAAACCCATTTACATCCAATGGTCTTACCACCTTCAGGTAAATCAACCAAGTTCCAAACTTGGTTATCATACATGGATTGCATCTCAGAGTTCATGGCACTTAGCCATTTATTTGAATCTGGTCTAGACATAGCCTCCTGATAAGTGGTGGGCTCATTTTGATCTATAAGCAACACATCACGGCTATCAGTAATGAGAAATCCGAATCTCTCTGGCTCATGTCTCACCCTACCAGATTTACGTGGGCCTTGTGTCACTTGCGGAGGTTCAACTGGTTCAGAACGTTGTTGAACTTCCAGTAGCGGTTCAGTGTTTATTTGTGATTCTTGAACTTCTTCAAGATTTATTTCTCTCCCACTAGTGTCTTTTGAAATAAACTGTTTTTCCATAAAGGCACCATACCGAGCAACAAACACTTTGTTCTCAAATGGGATTATAAAAGTAATATCCTTTTGTTTCCTTAGGATACCCCACAAATAGACACTTGTCAGATTTAGGTGCTAGTTTTTCTGAGACTTGTCGCTTTACGTAAGCCTCACAACCCCAAATCTTAAGAAAAGACAAACTAGGTCTCTTACCGTACCATATCTCATATAGTGTTTTATCAACCGCTTTAGAAGGAACTCGATTTAGAGTGAAAGCTGCAGTTTGTAATGCATAACCCCAAAAGGATAATGGAAGATCCGCATGACTCATCATAGATCGAACCATATCTAATAAGGTTCGATTTCTCCTTTCAGAAACTCCATTCCATTGTGGAGTTGGTGGTGGAGTTAATTGTGAGACAATCCCACAATTTCTAAGATGATCATCAAATTCTTGGCTCAAATATTCACCGCCTCGATCTGATCGAAGTGCTTTAATAGTTTTACCAAGTTGATTCTGCACTTCATTTTGAAATGTTCGAAACATCTCAAATGATTCAGCTTTATGTTTCATAAGATATACATAACCATATCTGCTGAAATCATCAGTAAATGTAATGAAGTACTGGTAACCTCCTCTAGCCATTGTGTTTATAGGACCGCATACATCAGTATGTATTAGACCCAATAAATTACTTGCCCTTTCACTGTGTCCAGTAAAGGGAATTTTAGTCATCTTGCCTAGTAAACAAGATACGCACGTTTCATATGATTCCAAATCAAATGAATCTAGAAGTCCATCTTTATGGAGCTTCGTTATGCGTTTCTCATTTATGTGACCAAGACGACAATGCCAAAGATAGGTTTGATTCAAATCATTTGACTTGGATCTCTTTGTATTTATGTTAAAGACTGGAGTATCTGTGGACCTTTTCATGCTTAGAATATAAAGACCATCACACAAATCAGTATTTGCATAAAAAATGCCTTTATGAGAAATTGAACATCTATTATTCGCAATAATAAAATCAAACCATCCATATCCAAACATGAAACAGAAATGATGTTTCTGCTCAAGGCAGGCACATAATAACAATTATTTAAAGTTAAAATAAGTCCACTAGATAAAACTAAGTCATATGATCCAACAGCCTAGGGCAGCAACTCTTGCTCCATTCCCTACGCGGAGGATGACTTCTCCTTTCATCAACTTTCTACTTCTGGTGAGTCCCTGCACATTTATACAAATGTGAGATCCACATCCGGTATCCAATACCCAGGAATCACTAGTAGATAAATTAATTTCAATAACATAAATACCTGAGGTGGTAGTCGCACTACCCTTTTTCTTCTTTAGATCTTCCAGATAGAGTTTGCAATTTTTGAACTAATGTCCAGGTGCATGGCAGAAATGACAATTTCCTTCCTTTTCCTTTTGGTGCTTTGAAGCAGGAACAGGCTGGGACTTGACTTGTTCCACAGGCTTTGCGATAGTTGCAGCAGCAGCCTTGGCAACTTTAGCCTTGCCTTTGCCTTTCTTCTTCATTCCCTTTCCCTTTTGGACCATTAGCACATTACTAGAGGGTTTCTTGATATTTTGTTCAGCAGTTTTGAGCATCAAATGCAACTCTGAAATTGATTTCTCCATATTATTCATATTGTAGTTCATCACAAATTGTGAGTAACTCTCTGGTAATGAATTTAAGATCAAATCCGTAGCCAACTCTTGGCTTATGGGAAATCCAAGTCTATCAAGTTGGTCAACATAGCCCTTCATCTTCAGAACATGAGGACTAACTGACGCACCCTCAGTCATCTTACAAGAATGCAGGTTCTTGACTCGTCTCAAACCTTTCTTGCCTAGCTTGTCGTTGGAACATTTCCTTCAAATTACATACCATGTCGTAGGCTTCCATTAGTTCCATGTCTTTCTCGAAGTTCAGAACCATAGTTGCCAACATAATGCATGCAACATCAGTAGAATCGTTGACATGCTTATTATGCGCATCCTTCATAGCTTTCGTAGCATTGACTGGTGGGTCCTCAGGGATCGGAGCATCTAGGACATACAACTTGCGTTCATGCTTTAGAACGATTCTCAAGTTTCTGAACCAATCAAGAAAGTTAGTCCTAGATAGCTTATCCTTCTCAAGGATAGATCGCAGTGACAGGGGATTATTGTTACTTGAAGAGGCCATTGATCTACAATAAAGATTATGCAGAGTTTATTTTAGTATAGAGGAATAGACTCCCACTAAATTAACGACCCTCCTAAAACATACTGTTTATTTAGGGGACTAAATCCATATTTCACCTAATTCTATGACAAATTATGGCATGAAACACGAACTAGATTATTTAGGTAGGTAATGCTTACCAATTACATCTTATGTAATTTTAGATACTTTTATGAGATACAGGACATCTTATGTCTTAGCAAGTTTTTATCTCATCATATGCCTAAAGTCCAAAACTATTTTGATAGCTTTATTAAGTCGGACCAATTTAAACATTTAGGTAACTCTTACCCAACTTATCTCACCAAGATAACACAATAAACCCAACGATGGCTGAAACTATATTAGTGCGATCGAGGCCTTGACAAGTGTTTAAAATTGGATGGCACAAGACTTAAGATTTAATAGAGGGATTTTATTCAGTTTTAGTGATTTTAATTAAACAATGAAATATCATATATTTTATTGATTTCTAGAACCACTAAACAATTTAAGAAATTTTTATGCTATTCACTAATAGAAGAATTTCCGTGCGCTAGGATTAGTTAGACGGCGGTCCCGTTGGCCGGTCAGCGGACGGGGGAACGTGCGAAAATCATATTTTTCGCTGATTTTACTATACCAAATTTACCCCTTAGTTTATCCAAAATTAAGTCAATTAAAACGTTTTAATTAACTCGGGCCCACATCTAACTAATCATCTTATCCTAATCCAATTAGGACTTTAGATATTTGAATCCTAGCATATCACAAATAACAAACTTTTCCATATTTATCTTCTATCCAATAGGGATAAATAAGCCGATTTTTGCATATATCTCATAATCTAATTGTTATTTATCTTTATCAAATAAAAAACTTCATAACAACATAGATATAACAAGAAAAATAAATAATTTCAAAAATTAATTATTTGCAACTTCGATCTTCATCCAAATAATCACAAATATGTAGTTGGATCATGAATTACTATCTCAATCGAACCTAATCATATTAGTTTCGAATTAACATTCAGACTTATACAATTTAAGAAACTTAAATTAATGTAACCTAAATATGCATACTGAATTACAGAGATTTCATCCATGCATCAATACACAAAAATAAAGATTATACCTAATGGTGTCATGGATCACGAATACGAAATTCAATTCATTAAAATTATTCGAACCTAATCATGATTACTTGCATGTATGAAATTGATTTCAATTAAATCACGAATATATGTATCATATACACAAAACATGATAATAAATCTCATAGAAAACTTATGTATATCACATATACATCAACTAATAACATGCTTTCAATCATATATCATAAAAACATGCAATGAGTTTAATGGAATCAAACTCGAAGGCTCTGATACCACTGTTGGGTTTTGGGGTTCATGCGCAGTGGAGATTACAAAACAATTTTGACAAAAACCCCAAAACAGGATCCGAATCTGATTCCATTAAAACATGTTTAAACTATGAAAACTTAATCATACCTCAGTCTCAATACCTTTCTGAAGGTTAATCGATCTCTAAGGCGCCGCCAATGACGAACGCCCTCTCTACTACTCGTCCACACACGAACGGCGGCCGAGATTCAAAGTGCTAGCTTCGAGAGAATTCCAAACCTTTTGTTTCTCTCCAAAACGATCCAGAGGATACCAAAACTCTAAGTTGTTTCTTAAACGAAAATAGAGTTTCGGCCCTTTTAAAATCTTTCCTACTTGTATTCTGACTCAAAGCGTCTATTTATACAACCCTCGTATATAGACGGTTAAGTAAATTACACATATACCCCTACTTAAAGAAGTATAAGTGTAATACACTACAAGGACGTTTTTGTCATGAATTTTATCATATAAAATTCATTTTTCTGAACCATCTTAAAATCTCGCAAAGCCATTCTCGGTGTGCGACCTAATAGGCTCATACAACGTTGCCAGTGTACCAAAACACATTTTGGTATACAAGTCATAAGTGGCCTCTAGCAAGACATTATGACTACCCAAGTTGTACGAATATCAAATCGATATAACCTAATCAATAGTGTATATAACATCCTTTTGTCACACGATATCCTTTTGATCAAACATAAGGCATGGAATTGTCATCCAACATATTTAATCGTACTAGTCTCGATTTCTAGGTAGACTGAAAACATCTAAGTGACATTGATCAATATCAATTCACCTAGACTAGGCCTTTTAACAGCCTAACACATCGAGGATCCACTGGATATCTCTCTTTATATAAAGGGACAAATTCTATCTCGATTACACAACTTCACCACATTACTCACACAAGAACCAATCACAACCTTTATAATCATCCTAAGTTAAAGACAACGTTTGATTGCGTCAAATCACCGTATTCCTAATGTTGAAGTCTCTGTAATCTCAAGTCGAGGACCGAAAAATATACCTATCATGAGAAACAACTATGACTTAATCCATATGATGTTCTCATAGCGGGTCGGTCCAAGATTTTGTTCTCTAACAAGTACTCATGATCTTGATTCGTATTCCTATACGTATGATCATCGTATGATCATCAATCAAGACTCACACTAGTCTTAATTCATTATAGTTCCCAAAGATAATAATCGACTAGGGACATTTAGGATATTTCTATAAATACCCATGGATCTTATTATAATGTAAACATGCAAATCAATTATAATAAACAGCAAATGAAATCCTCTATTTTATTAACAAAAATGTATTCATAAAGACTGTTAATGGATTGACCTAGGGCATATTTCCCAACATGTTGTGATATTGTAGTCGTGGTTATTATCGTGGTTTTCAAACCCGAGAGAGTATTCAGTTTCCTATCGAATTGTCAAGTTGTTTGAGTCCTTAAAACACTTGGGAAAGTAGTAGGGTTTAACCTAGGGTTTAATTAATGACTCGACCCATTAATTAGAGTTTTCAACCTTTTCAGGTAGAGGGAAACTCGGAGATACGCGTTTGGATTCGTGAGAGTGTGTTCGCGGGTTGCGTTGACAAGTAAGTACATTTGCCTTAAAGCTTATGTATAATTTGTAAGCCGGTAAGAAAATGCCATGTGATTCATTATCATTTATTCAGATTCGTTATGCTCTATTATTGGTGTTCCCATTCCATTCCTTGTTGTGTGTTTCTTGGCATAAGTGTTTCGTCTCAAGAGTACTAGGACCTGCACTAGAGGGATAAAATGCGGACGCTCTTGTACACGAGTGTGTGACCAACCTTAGTGACCATGTGATACTGAGTACTGGGTTAGTGATTTTGTGTCCCTCCCATCATAGCTGTGCCTTTGCTTTTATAGATGCCCGGGAAGACCTCGCGAGGTATTCGCCGTTATGCTATGATTTAAAGCACTTATAGGCCTCTTTTGATTCTTTAGAACACACTTGAAATTCGATTGATATCTATTAGTCTGTTTATCATGCACTTGATCTATTTAAATTCCTGTCTTTCTATTACCGCATGATATTTAGACTGCTTTACTTGATATATCATGAATTACAGTTATCTTCTTCTAGCATTACATTCTATTTTCTCAAGTTGCTTACCGTCTAGTTTGTAACGGTAGGTGCAGATAGAGCGGAGTGCAGTAGAAGCAAGGAACCCTGCTTAGGAGACTTTTTGTGAGGATTGGCGGTTGGACTTAGAGACCTCAGTGTAGGTCTATTACATGTTTTGTTTGATTGTATGACGTTTTATATATGTTTTTGACCATTGAACGGGGGATCATTTTGATTTGGATACCATGTATACGTTACTCTCTTTCATATATGATTGTACATGAATATTTCGAGGCTTTCCACATTATAGATTCCTAATTTCCCTTTGATTGAGTTATTTCCCTTATGTTTAGTTTATTTACTTTCTGCTGCGTAAAACTTGCAATAACTCTTTCATAATTTGTATAATTGAATGATTGGAGGTTGACTAGGCTCGCCAGGTCCGCTGAGTACCGGCTTGGGGACCTGTACGAGCCTAAGCCGGGCGTACCTAAATGTAAGGGGAATTTGGGGCCGTCACAAAAGTCTCCTCTGACTTTCGAATTCCTCATTTTCCATAGAAATCCCTAAATTTCTATTTATCTAGTCAAAATACTATTTTTCCTTATTTTTCCCTATTTTTCTGAATTTTCCTTCTTTTGTTTTCCTTTTTCTCTTTATTTTTATTTATTATTTTTTTTTCATTTTGTTTTTGGGCCTAAACCGGGTCAAACCGGGTTCGGCTCAACATTCAGGAACAACTGTTCCTTTTCCTCGCGAGAACAGAACGTCTGCTATGTTTTTCTTTTCCTTTTCTCGATTGGGATTGTCACCCAACCCAATCCCAATCGACTCGAAATCTCCAACCTCGAAAGGAAGACACTCTCCCTTCCTTTGTTCTTGGTTCGGCCATGGCGCCACAGTAGCCAAACAATGATCAACAACTACAACAACACAACAACACACACTCACCTTGGCATCGTGAACTTTTTGTCACACCAACTCCTCAAGCTCTCCTCCGTTCTCTCCCTCTTTTCTCCCTCTCTTCCTCGTCATCTCAGCTCTCTCTCTGCTTTCTTTTGATCTCAACATACACACATATATATATAATAAAAGAGGCGGTTAGTTGGGGAGGAAAAAACCAAAATACCCCCAAGCCTATCATTTTCTCTTTTATTTCAATCTGCCCTTTTTGGTCTTTTCACCTTTTCTAATTTAATTATATATTTATATATACTATTATATATAAGTATATATTTTTTTCGATATCATCGCGCCTACAACTCCGTTGTGCGCACCAACGAGCACCCTCGGCGTGCGTACCAACATACAACCTAAACGTGTCACTCGACACCCGACCATTCACCATTATTTATTAATTTCCCATTTTAATATATATTTATATATAACCACAATATATAAATATATATTTATGCCTATAATTAAGTGTTTCACGTCAACGAGTACACTCAGGCGTTACCGCTATCTCGCGTCTCATGTGTGTCCTCCTTGACCCACACATGGTATAGGCATTCCCTCGTCAGTCTGATTATTCATTTTTTTACGTATACGTACTACTACATACCAAAAAAATACAATACATTACACAATTCCACACACACGTTAATTGTGACGATTCGAGCTTAATCACGAGCCTAACTTGGATTAATTATTATTCGGATCAACACTAATCACTACTTAAAGTAACAGGTCGTTACAATCTCCTTAATTTAGCAACAATTTTGTCCTCGAAATTAAGGGTACGTACAAGTCACCAATAATTTCGAAGAGTAATGGGGTTCATTATTCCATTATAATTCCCACTCATCGCTTGTCTAGTATATATAATTGCACCATCATAATACTAGCACCAAGCTTATCTCAATTTTACTTTGAAGAATAAATGTAACCAAGTTACCATTTCATTCTTCTCTTTCAGTTTAATGAAATGTGAATTACACTATTCCATTAATTTCACTTAATTCTAATCTTTATAACCTATTCATAGGTGAGATTCCCAAAAGATCCCATTTATCTTTTGATACCTCCAATAACCTATGATATTTGTCACGTTTTCTCTTTTTCTTAAGGATTGTTGTAGCTCAAGCATTGACAAATCCACTAAGGATCAACAATATCGTGTCTCCTACCTCCGTTCATACCATGACTGAATGGCAAGGTCGACAATCATCATGTCTCCTACCTCTGTCCACCACAAATGAACAGCAAGGTCAACATATGTGTGTCTCTTACCTCCATTCCACCCATCGGTGAATGGCAAGGTCAACCACACCACATTCTCATCAATCTTTTTCTATACTTGCTTGAACTTTATAGATTTCGTCAATCTATATACTATAACTTTAAATTTTAACCTTTTAGTATTCATTTCTTTTATATTGTAATTATATATTACTTAGTCTGCTCTATTTCCTCTGTGTAGTTCTTTATTACTTCATCCATTCTATTACCCTATCTCTTATTCTTATCCCCCACTTCTATTGTAGGATAAGAAAGAGCATACTTCATTCTGTAACCCCCTCAGTTTACTAAGATCATTAAAGAACTTACATAGATAAATCGATTCTTTCAGTGACTGTCATGATGAGACACAAACTCAATCATATTCGTTGAATTAAGATTAATAACACAATCTCTTCGTCAACACGAAGGAAATATATTGTACCGAGATTGAGACTAGGTTTCATTTTATATCAATAACTTCTTCCCTCAATGGAATCAAGTCTCAAATCTCTATCCAGAATATTTTTAATATCATATCATCTTACATCTCCCATACAACTATTTTGCTCAATCCTTTCGAGCATTTGCAGACTAGATTCCTTCATCAACTATAATTCATTTTGTTGATGTTTATTTCAAATTAGAACATCTAATATGGACACTACTCATTCATAATTAATCTCTAATACCTTGAGTAGTTCCAATTAGATTGCTTAATCAATCCCATCACCCATTAATTCATTCATTCCCTGAGTTCAGTCTCCTTCTGAATTCTAAAGAAATGAACTGGTAATTATTAATTCCAACTACTTAATTGATGATATGCTTGCGCAAGACTTCAGTCATTCATCAACTAGAAGTTCCTATTATAATTACATCTCATGCCCCTTTATTTCATTCATGTATTAACTATCATCAATCACTTTATATGAGTGATTCCTCATAGTGAATATATTAGTTTTCCATTATAGTAACTCATTACATCACAAATTTATTTCACTCTGGCATAATTATACTCTACAAACTCTCATAGTTTGAAGTTTTCCTCAATTCACATTTCACCAGTTTCATTGGTTCTCAAATTTTTTTTTCCATCAATCATTTAATGATTCCTCTAAGATATTCTAATCTTAGGAATACTAAACAACCTTCATATCCTTCAAACCCTTGTACATAATATAATTGTACTTCAAGACCTTTTAATGAATGAATAAACTTGCATGTTCTATCCAATCAACTGCATTTATACTAATAATGGGATCTTCATCCCTATCTTATCATTTTTCAAGTCTTTCCTTTAAGACTTATTCTTGCAATTCATTCCATCCATCATTTGCAATACATATTCTCAATTCTTCATTATTAGTTGATGGCTTACAATAGTTTAGTACTCTTGCCAACACCATTATTTCTTACCAACACCATTGTTTCATATTAGTTCCTCTTAAACTATATCAAATGTATTTACTATAATATCTTGCTTTATTGTGTCAATAGACAACTGCTTGGATAAAAGTATTAAGATACACCTCTTGATTTTTCGTAATCCAAGTATAATTAAACAATTATTGTAGTCAAACTACATTTCCATTTTTCTCAAGGCATCATTTGTATCATGTATAACTCATCTCCATTCAATTCTAAAGTTAATTGAATATACAACACAACTATATCACAGCTCTCAGTATAAGTTGTTTGTATCCTTCAATCATTTTGTTTCACCATTTTATATCTTTATGTTGAATATAAGACAGCTTTCCAATTGTCTCAACCTTAGTCAAGTTCCTTGACTCAAAATTTCAATTCAACACCTATCTTAGGGATTTATAGTTCAAACTTATCTATTGCACCTACAACTTTTGGTATACCCCAATCTATCGTTAGAGTTCACATAACTCTACGATAGTATTTTGTGTTTTTGATATAGTTTCAACTTTTTTTTTTGCATTCGGCATCATTGTCAACTTAATGATGACCTTATCTTAATGTAGTTCAACAATTCTACATTTCCATTCATAAACATAACGTGAGCTCTAAAGAGTTTATATGGTCTACACCATCATTTTCTCATATTGGCAAGTTACTACTTGACTATATTTCTCAATTATGATCTTTACTCAATGACAACCAAATTTTAGTAAACCCTTACGAACAATTGGTTTCATTTCAGTTATCCACTTGAGTTGTCAATTCTGAGAAATAACAATCATTCACCCATAATTTTATTCAAGTTAATTCACCACTTAAATTGAGTTCTCAAACTCATACAATTTTCATAATACATCAAAGTACAATATAATTGATCATGGGTTGGATATTAACAATGAAACAATTGATGAATTTCTAACTTAAGTTGTGATAAGATTTCAAGCATCTCGTATAAGCAATCCTCTTGAAATTTTAATAACACAACTCTTGCTCATCAAGTTTGACTTTCCATTTCTAACATATTATCAATTTACACAACCCAACCATTTGAATTTGAATTTCAAGTGATTACTATACTTCTACGAATTATCATTCGTAAAAGTTATAAATCTTAACATTTTTCATCTAATGGTAGCAGTTAATACTAATCTCTTGATATGCTATTTACCTATTCATTTCCAACATTGTATATCATTATTTGGATTCTCAATCCTTAATTTTTTTAACAACTCATTCTCCCCAATTTAGATTGTATCAGTCCAAAAGATCAAATTGATACCCCTTATTAACTCATTGCTATGTTTTTCTCAACTTACTCAAACAATACACTATTTGTATATATCAGGCATCTTCGATGACAAGAGTGTCAGGTCTATGAATCTTTCTGCCTCCATGCCTAGAAAGGTTCTAAATGAGTTGATATTAAACCTCTTCCCTTAACCTTACCAATCGTCAGGCTTATGTATTTTACAACTTACCATTTACTTCCACTTTCGGTATATGCGGCTATACCACAACCATACTTATAAGTTTCTTTTCTCACTATTTCAATATAGACTAGCACTATATCTGAAATTTTATACTTCGTGATCATTCATGAAATATGAATAATTGGTAATTACCTAACCTCAACAAGGTTCTTATCATCATTCATCACTATTTCCCTCATTGAATAACTTTTCATCTAACTCCACTAGTCTCAACACTAGTACATTTTCTAATCAAAGTGACTCATCACCTTTGAGTTTCATTCTCTGTCATTTTATATTTCTTTTATCTTTTATGGTCATTTCATCTGACCTATGTCTCTAAGTCCAGAACTCATTATTCCTTCAACACTGACTATTTCTCATCAGACAATATCAGTAAGAATCAAGACCATTAGAGACTACTCAATGAAAGAGTTATTTATAATTCATCTCTTTTCCATATCTATATCATTTAAGGTTCCACAAACCCTAACCCTCAATATATACATATTCTCATCTAATGATAAATAGATGGATACAAACCATCTTATTATCATTTCACTGTCTTCTTTTATCTCCTTATCTCTGAAGTCCAGGTTCCCAAGAACCTCACCATCCCTTTTCCTTTGACTTACCAAGTCATAGATGTGAGATAAGACTTTCAGATGCATTCCTAAGCAAGATAATACAACTATATCTATCGCATAGATATAATATCAACTCAAAAATACATATCTCAAGTTTTTATCTTTCATTACCCCCCAAAACATTGATAACACCATTCATTTAGTCATAAGTTATCTTTGACTTGAGAACCAATCTCCAAGTCCGTTAACCTAAATTTCCATTTTAATATATAAGTACAACTTTAGGCATTAATCCTTATGTATCAGAGTTATCACATCATTCGAAATCAATTCGAAAGTGATAACATCAGTCTATGATACTCATAGTGTCAAAGTTATTCCATCAACTGATCAGTGAAATAATCATGCCAAGCTTTACCAACCAATCTCTGATATCACACAATATCAAATTGTCACTTACTTCGAGACCAATAATAACTTAAGTTTGTAAAGCCTTGGCTTTATACCAACTGTAACATCCCCTAATCTCAATTAACGAATGTTCAGCCTGAAACCCTAATTAAGCCTCGGTAAACCAGATCAAACCTAATTAGAGCCAGCAGCCTTATACACATTCCGAAAAACAACCTGTATATCTTGATTTTAAATAAACAAAATAAAAATAAACGCAGAGAAAAATTTAAAACTTTTTTGAATAAACATAAGATATACAATACTGACATGAACATCGGTATTGAACTTGTATTCCAACCCCAATTATTACAAATTATAAAACAATGTAATATATATATATACACAACAGGAAAACTCACTGCACCGTAGAGAAGATACTAAACCCTGGTCTTCTCCTTTCCTGAGTTCCAAGTCCTAGCGTACATCCATACCTAGAGATGTTAAGGTGGGTGAGCTCCTACATACTCAGTAAGTGACTCTCATACCAACCATCAACTACCAATTAATATTCAAAGAATGATATATAACAACGTGCAACCAATGTATATTTAAAGGACCATTTAAATCAATATAATCAATACATAAACAAATACAAGTTCATTGGTCTATTACAATGTACCCATGATTTGTACTTTCAATTTTGGCATTTGAATTGATCCGCCCTCTCACATCTTCAAAAAACCAATTATTGGGTATTTGACTAGTTCTTATCGATGTGCCGCCAACTCATAAAACATAAAGTCGCACTCACTAATCATCACTAAACCAATCACAGCTTGCTCATCTGATTGATTTATGACTGATGAGCTACCAACTCAAATGAAAAGCATTGTTCGGGATAATTCCCAAGTCATTGGGGGCGCGATAATGGTTAGCAACTCCACCACAGTTCCAAACCCCAAGCCGATCCATCCCGTCAAACCTCTTTCCGAATTCATTCTTTATTCCAAAACAATTTGTGTAAAACAAAACCAAATCATGGTACATTACCCCATTCCCAGTCCTGAGCACTACGTGCTCTAATAATACTAATTTACATTGCATAATTGATAAAAAAAAGTATGAGTCTCACTTACCTGTCCTGAGTTTTCTATGTTTTACCGACTTGTATGACTCCCCGAGTCCTCAAAGCTTTTTTTATCGATCGATTACCTAAAATAGACCAATTGTTATTAACTTATGTCTAATATTCATTTACTATCATTCCTAAACTGGCCTCATTTGAATATGGAATCCCGGGACCTAGTTTTTATCTTATTTTGACCATTTCACATTTTCAAGTAAAAACCCCAGTATAAAGTCTCCCATGACTTTCGAATTCCTCATTTTCCATAGAAATCCTTCAATTTCTATTTGTCTGTTAAAATACTATTTTTCCTTATTTTCCCTATTTTTTCTGAATTTTACTTCTTTTCTTTTCCTTTTTCTCTTTATTTTTATTTATTATTTTTTCATTTTGTTTTTGGGCCTGAATTGGGCCGAACCGGGTTTGGCTCAACAGAGCTTAACCGGCTTGGTTCAGGAACCACTGTTCCTCTTCCTCGCGAGAATAGAGCGTCTGCTCTGTTTTTTTTCCTTTTCTCAATTGGGATTGGCTCCCAACCCAATCCCAATCTACTCGAAATCTTAACCTCGACAGGGAGACACTCTCCCTTCCTTTGCTCTTAAATCAGCCATGGCATTAGCCATGGCCGAACATCACCAACCACCACCACAGTAGCCAAACAATGATCAACAACTACAACAACACAGCAACACACACTCACCTTGGCGTCGTGAACTTTTCGTTGCACCAACTCCTCAAGCTCTCATTCGTTCTCTCCTTCTCTTATCCCTCTCTTCCTCGTCGTCTCGACTCTCTCTTTGCTCTCTTTTGATCTCAACATATACACATATATATACAGTAAGAGAGGCGATTGGTTAGAGAGGAAAAGACCAAAATACCCCCAAGCCTATCCTTTTCTCTTTTATTTCAATCTGCCCTTTTTGGTCTTTTCACCTTTTCTAATTTAATTATATATTTATATATACTATTATATATAAGTATATTTTTTTTTTCGATATCATCACGCCTACAACTCCGTTGTGCGCACCAATGAGCAATTACGGGCATGCGCACCAACATAAACCTAAACGTGTAACTCGATGCCCGACCATTCACCATTATTTATTAATTTCCCATTTTAATATATATTTATATATAACCACAATATACAAATATATATTTATGCTTATAATTACGTATTTCGCACCAACGAGTACACTCGGGCGTCAACGCTATCTCGTGTCTCATGTGTGTCCTCCTTGACCCACTCATGGTATTAAGCATTCTCTCGTCAGTCTGATTATTTATTTATTCACGTATACGTACTACTACACACCAAACAAACATAATACATCACGTAATTCCACAAATGTGTTAATCGTGACGATTTGGGCTTAATCATGAGTCTAACTCGGATTAATTATTATTCGCATTAACACTAATCACCTGCTTAAAGTAACGAGTCGTCACACTGATAGGCCTTATTTAAGTCAATTCAATTTTGAGGATGAAATTCTTACTAGTTGGGAAGACTATAATGACCTGAAAATATTTTATATTTGTGTGATGATGTATAGTATCTATTTATACTTATGTCCAAAGTTTAATGGACGTTGTCATCGATTTCATGAGTGAGCATCACATTGAGACACATGCGATGTGTATGAGAAGTTGATACGCAAAAATGATGGTGACTTAGTCAAATTGGTGACAAATTTGGGGATACACACACTTTATACTATATAAACTTGACTTGGAGAGAAATTTCTCAAATGAACCAAAAAAAAAAACCCTAGCTTAGAGAAGAAGAGAAGGAAAAAAGAGATAGAGAGGGAGAGCTTGCTAGAGACCTTGGAGATGAGGAGATCAAGCCAGAACAACCACAACCCTAGGTAAGCTTTTTATTTTCCCCGTCACCTTTTGATAATGCATGTGTCGATCTTGTTTTCAATGATCAATCTTGATGTAATGAGTGTAATTGTGGTTACGTGGACGTGGTTATTGATGATTTGTTATAATTGCACCCCATTTGATCTGTTTTTTAAGGGAATTTGGGCCATGGGGCCAAAACATAAAATCTTTGCGAAAAACCAAAGAACATGTTGCTCACATGGTTGGCGCCTTGGGTGGCGATGTGCCTTATAAGTCATGATGCCAGATTTTTGTATTGATGATGTTATTTCTGCATCACTCAAGCTACTTTCGTAAAACGGCCATAACTTCTTCATTTTAACTCCGTTTTTTACATTCTGCATATCGTTGAAAGCTAAAGTTTGTCTGTAGGATGTGTTATTTCGTTATTGTTTTGGTAGTGACTTATCGAACCTTCTCTGGACTTCTAAAAAGGACCACATTGTCTAGAATACATCTTTATATAATGTTCTTGACAACCATTGAGTTTTGTTCCATTTTGAGTTTTCTAAACAAGTTTTCTAAGCATGAATTGTATTAGGGACTTAAGTGTTAATAAACAAACCTACATTGAAACCGAATTGTAAAAATGGTTTCTAAATTACCAAATGAACTTCTACATTGTTCTATATCAATGATTTGAACTTAATAGTGTTAAGACTAAGGCCCTAGGTTGTCCGAGATAAATCTCAGTATTTTCGAGCCACTTTAGTATTCATAATTTAGCAAAAAGATACCATAAACCTATGAATGCGCTAAAATGAAAAATAAAGTTATAAAACAAGTTTAGAAATGTCTAACATAACAAAAAATTACCTAAATAGATACCAGAGATCTAGTAGACTAGTGACGAGCATTGGGGACCGATTTTGGCGGCGTATGGGAACCAAGAGAGCCGATTTTTGCGTCGATTTAAGGTAAGTAAAACCATATAGGGAATGTATAGTAATTCATTGTCTATGATTCTTTCTTGTTTCTCGTTATGTTCTTTCCTTTGAAATTTCACTCCTTATTTTAGGATTGAATGTCTAAGGCCTAAATGCGTTAGGTGTTGTACTTGTCTACTACGTTTAGTGCGATACGTAATTTTATGTTCTTTGATGTGTGTATTAGTATTGTAGTCTGATACGTGTCTTGAAGGATTGTTAGTTTGAGTGTGGTTTCTCCTAGGTAAACGGGGGAGTAAAACACAGTAAAAACATAAATAAATAAATTTTTGAATAATTTGAATAATTATTTGGCGAGACAAGGCGAGACTACGCGCACTACGGGAGTCGGGGCAAGGCAAGATGAATCGGGGAACGTCGTTTGAATAAGAGGAGTTGGATTACTATGTGACAACCGAGCTATGCAATAGGATTTTTAAAGTGACACAACCCAAAGTGAGGGAACCATCGAATTTTCCTCGAGATGCATGTGTGTGTAGTGATGAAAACAAAAGTTCTATAAATAGGACCCTATCCTCACTCTACTATTCACTCATTTCAAACCACACATAACCCAACCCTCACTTTTTCTCTCTTTTCACTCTCCCCCTTCCTCCCGTGAACAACCACTGAACCACCACCATCCCGTGGTGATCTGACTTCACCGGAGGTGTGCCAAGGTGGCTGGAGTTGAACTCGTTCTCCCTCTCTCTCCTCTATCGTCCCTTCTCTTCTCTCCCACTCCTCTCTTCCTTCGTGACTTGGCTACACCACCACTAACCACCAATAGATATGGGCGGTCGGACCTCACTGGAGGTGTCTCGGTCACCAAAGTGAAGGTGTATCTCTCTATCTCTCTCTTTCCTTACGTTTGTGCAACTGTTGTGTGGATTGTCCACTGTCGCCGAATTTGGCCGCTGCTCCAGCGGTCAGCGGTGGTCCGGGTAGTCGGGAGTGACCTTTGGTGGTCGATTAGAACACCCACGTCCCGAAAAATTGC
Source organism: Stephania japonica (assembly GCA_039657345.1). Lineage (NCBI taxonomy): Eukaryota > Viridiplantae > Streptophyta > Magnoliopsida > Ranunculales > Menispermaceae > Stephania > Stephania japonica. Next base: position 45,993,492 of record CM077559.1, read on the forward strand.
TAACATGTGGTGTGAGTCAATAGCTCTTTGTGATACCCTGTTTTTCATTCGTTATCAAACTATTTTTGTGGTTGGGTTTGGAGTGGCTGCCGAAGTCGTAGGTGTCAGGGATGGTCGTGGGTGGGCCCTCATAACCTACAAAGTCCCTATAACCTTGGAGTGTCACTATAATTGTGTATATATGTGTATGAGTCATGGTTTGGTTAGCGGTGTTGTATGGTGTTCATATTGGACTGTTTTTATTGAGTTGCCGAAAAATGCCCCTCGGGGTGGTGCCGCTGCTGGACCACCAGAACTGGAGGTTGTTGGGGACCCGACCAAGCTTTTGAAGGTCACCCAAGAGGGGGGGTGAATTGGGTTACCGAGTAGTTATTGCCCTTTTTAAAACTCTATGCGCAAGTAACAATTATAAAGCATACACAATCAATGAATATATATGCTATGCAAGTGAATGGGATAGAAGAGATGGAAATTGACACACGATTTATAGTGGTTCGATCCAATGATCTACATCCACTACCTAACCTCCCCGGTTAGAATTTTTAAACCCCCACTTATATTATAAATAAGTGTTACAACCTAAGCCTACAAGCCTAGAATGCCTAATTACAATTAGGACTTCCTACCTAGCCGCAACTAGGATTTGTACCTAGCCTCAACTAGGTCTTCCCCTTTGACTTAGATTCCACTAAGTCTTACAATCTTACAATTACACCAAATTGCTGAAAAATAATGAGATACACTTTACAACACAAAGTAGTATCAAATTCAAACACAAGCAAGCCACCTAGAGCCTAACACCTCTTATGCATGCAAGTGCGAGAATAAATGGAATATGCAAATATGTCACTGATTTCGTTGTAAATTTCAAATGTGAAATCGTTTTAAAATCCAATGGGTTTGTGCAAAACCGATTTCAAGGCAAAGAACAATAGTTTAACAAAAATCAAGTTTAAGTTCAAAACTTTTGTTCAAATCATTCTTAGGGTTTGATAAAATAAGTTTAAGTGCAAAACCCAAAATAATAGTGTTAAAACACACAACAAACTGATTTTGATTCAACACACACAAAACTATGTAGATTAAGCACAAGAGAAGGAATCTAGAACAAGGACTAGCTTACAACCAAGAAGGTGACAAAAGAGAACAGCTTTGAGGAGAATCTAGTACTCTTTGAATGCTTCAAAGTCTTTGATTTTTGTGCTTGTGGACAAATTCAAGAATCTCCTTTGTTCCTTTCACAAAAATCAAAGTTCTTCTTTTGAATCTTTTGAACTTTTTGAGTGTGTGTTTGCCTTGTTGTGAGAAAACCATTGTGTTGGTGTTTTTATATTGTTAGGAATCCTATCTTGACAGCTTTATGACCGTTCTAGGGATCCAAGGGTCCAAAATCAATCAAAAATTCAAATTAAAGTTCATTTTCCAGCTTTTTAAAAAAGCTGTCAGGAGGGCAATTAGCGCGCTAATACTGAGACCTAGCGCGCTAACTCTGAACTTAGCGCGCTAATGACAGTATTAGCGCGCTAACTGCAGGGAGCTCAAAATAATTATTTTCTCCCTTTGTGTTAGCGACCCTTAAACACGTCCGGGACCTAACCAACCCTAATGTAACATGTTATACATGTTTATTATGGGTCATTAAGCCTAATTGGATGGTCCGGATATTTTTATAATCCCCGAAAACGGAAAATCACGATTTCATAACTTGCGAGGGGCTTTTCTGCAAACTTGCAGTTTTTCTTTTCGAAAAACCTTTTAAAAACAAGTTTTTCAGTCTTGAAAACTTTAACAATGATTTCCAAAATGTAAATGAACATTAACACATGATTTCACCTTGTTTAAACTCGTGGGCCTAGTTATGTGTTAAATTTCATTTTGAAATACCAAGTTACTTCTTGACTTTTGAAAAATTGATTTTAAGACTTGATATGCATGAACTAATGCATTTGGCTTGCGTGAAAGAATTTTGATACCTTACATCGAAATTACAAGTTGCAATGTGGTCTTCCATCTTCATTCCTTCACGAATGCCGGATCTTGAACTTGTATGGCTTGAATGCCCATGATGTGTTGTTTTGCATCCTTTAACACAAAAACTGAAATACACTTGATATTGATTAGTACATTTTCACCTTGTTTGTTTCCATCAAAATCCCTATTCGGAGTTAGAGTGACTAACCACTTAGTCCAACAATCTCCCCCTTTTTGATGATAACAAACAATGTGAACTTTAAAAATATAAAACATAATCTAAGTGTGTATTTCATTCAAGATTGTGCATTTCATTTGTGCAAGTTCAAACACATCAACATTTTCAAGTTCAACCACATTTCTCCCCCGTTTGATAACATCAAAAAGTGGGGCCAAGCTCCCTCGTTTGAGAAATACGGTGATGCATAAGTTAATGAAAACAAGAACAAAGACGCTCCCCCTTACTCTATGCATATCCAAAGACAATAGACGGAAGCGAGACATAATCAGATATGATAATTCATAGTGAAGCAAGTAAAAGCCATATAGAAACTCAGAGATACGCAATAAAAGAAATCATGATATAGATAGCATAAAGTGGTGTGAACATAGTTGTGGCGTAAACATGAGTAAAAGGAAAATATGGAAAACATCAAAGCCTAACAGTTTGGAGCCTAGTTCTCACCTAGTGGTTCTATACAAAAAAAATAACTACCGAATAGAACCTAATGCATAACATGCGATAAAAGGACTAAACACTCCTCCGCGAGGATGATGGTCGACGTGCAGAACTGGAAGTACGATCAGGGCGCGCGGGATGTGCTGGAAGCAACTGACCCTCAATGCGACGAAGACGATCATTTTGATGCTGGATGCTTTCCTCGACGGTAGCAAAGGTCTGAGTCATGTAGGAGTGCAGATAACCCAGTTGTGCAGAGACGTAGGCCGACGAGGGGGACATGTCCACGGGAGGTGTGAAACCACCAAATGTAGAAGGAGGTGGAGGCGGGGCAGTCTCGTAGTGCTGCGGCGGCGGGGGTGGAATGGTGGAGTCATGATGAGCTTCCTCATCGCCGTCATGGTCATCATCGCCAGCAAAGCCTCCTTCGTCTTCATGGTCATCACCGCCAAAACTGTAGCTGTATTCTAAGTAGTCAGGCGTATCAAACGGAGCAACCGGAGGGTCCGTAGGCAACGGAGATTCATATCCGCCGTAATACCGACCATCCGGGATCGCATCTTCCCGTGTCCACCGCTCCCTGTCGCGTATGTATCGGTACTTCATGGCCTTCAGAGTGGCCATGTCAATGGAGTCGTAGACAGTGAGAGGACGGCCGCCTAATGCAAGATCTACTTGGGCAGACTCCAAGTAGGAAGTGATGATATGGGCATACGGGAGATGACGACCCGAGCTACAAGTGCTCGTCATGTAGCCAATGATGATGTGAGGTAGGCTAAGAGGAATGGCTCGAAAGAGATGCCCTAAGATGAACATATCGAGGAGAGTAACATAGTTTTTACTCCCGCCACGAGGAAGAATAACTTTATGAAGGACTTTATGTAGAAGGTGGGGCATCAATTTAAAGTCAGTATCCGTAATGCCAGTCGGATACACAGTTAGGGTTCGTTTCGGCCGAAAGAACGAGTTAAGCACTTCAAGACGATCAAAAGGCCAACTCAGGAATTTTCCGACTACCGTAGTGGTAGGAGGATGCAATGGAATGTGTAGCCGTTGGGCGAGATTATCCGGGGTAATCTCAATGGACCGGCCACCAACCGACGAACGTAGGATAAATTGGGCTGATGTTTCAAGATTCGAATAGAAGACACAAACCAATGGAGGATTGTAGTGTGCGTTGTGAGAGCAAAAGGATGTCCATCCCGCGGAGTTGAGAATCTCCCGAATTGGGAGGTGAGCCCTATCAAAAAAGGCGAAATCGACAATGGCGGGGCGAAGGATCTTGGCATCCGTTAATCGCGGAGCCACGGACTCGAGGACCGAAGTGGCCTCATGGACGGACTTGGCGCGACCCTCACGTTGAGGGGCAATCGCCGGAGTGGGGGCGGGTTGTGAGGATTCCGACTCACTGGATGAGGATGAGGATGGTTGGACAACGGGACGTCGCGATGGACGACGAGAGGACGACGTGGGGGCGGTTGGTCGGGGGTTGGTGGTGGCGGTTGGACGAGAGGAGGGGCGGGTGGAAGTGCGGCGTGTCGACATTGGCGAAAAATGGAGAGAACGTGGTGACGAGAGACAAGAAAATTGAAGAAATCGAACAAGAGAGGTGAAGAACTTACCCGAATGAGGCGAGACGGAGGCGATTTGGAGGAGTGGAGAGGAGAGATTTGTGAGTTGTGGTGGTTTTAGGGTTGGAAATGAATTTATATTTGACCTGGCCGAACGACATTAGCGCGCTAATTCCATATATTAGCGCGCTAATGGGTCGGTTCATATTCTGGGCCAGTAACGTATTAGCGCGCTAATAGTTGAAATTAGTGCGCTAATTTCCCTCTGGAAATTTGTGGTCAGTTAACTATTAGCGCGCTAATTACCATCATTAGCGCGCTAATTTCCCTCTGGAAATTTTGGACACGAAATTTTTCGATTTTTGACATACAACTCGGATTGACCTCAAACTTCTTGGACACCTCAAAAACACCATATAAATAGGTTTAGAACACTAAAACATGTGTAGAATGTCCGATTCTCGAACCATGCCTAGCTCACGCCGAATTTTAGAAAATTGATCTCTCGGCAAGGGCTTTGTGAATATATCGGCTAATTGGTCCTCTGTGGACACATGAACAAGTTTAACATCGCCCTTTTGGACGTGATCACGAAGAAAATGGTGCCTAATCTCAATGTGTTTCGTTCGAGAGTGTAACACCGGATTTTTTGATATGTTTATCGCACTTGTGTTATCACAAGAAATTTCAGCACACCCAACTAGGATTTGATAATCCTCAAGTTGTTGTTTCATGTATAGAACTTGAGCACAACAACTCCCAAAGCAGCCACATACTCGGCCTCCGCCGTAGACAAAGCCACGGAATTTTGCTTTTTGCTAAACCATGAGATCAATGAGTTTCCTAGCAAATGACAAAATCCGGAGGTGCTTTTCCCGTCAACTAGACTTCCCGCATAATCGAATCAACAAAACTTCGGAGTTCAAAACTCTTGGTTTTGTTGAACCACAATCCTAAGTCTTGTGATCCACTTAGATATCTAAATATGCGCTTTACACATTTTAAGTGGGACTCTTTAGGATCGGATTGAAATCTAGCACATAAGCATACACTAAACATGATGTCCGGTCTACTAGCGGTCAAGTATAGAAGGCTACCTATCATTCCACGGTAAAGTTTAGGATCTATGGATTTTCCTAGTTGGTCTTTGTTCATTTTGATAGTTGAACTACTTGGAGTGTCACATGCTTTCAGATTTTCGAATTTGAATTTCTTTAACATGTCCCTCACATACTTTGCTTGATTTATGAAAATGCCATGCTTGGATTGCTTTATTTGCAAGCCTAGAAAGTATGTTAGTTCACCCATCATGCTCATTTCGAATTCATTTGTCATCAATTATGAGAATTCATCACATAAACGTGTGTTAGATGACCCGAAAATGATATCATCAACATAGATTTGAACAAGTAGCATATCATGTTCTTTGATTAAAATGAACAAAGTGGGGTCTAGTGTTCCTTTCTTGAACCCTTTCTCAAGTAAAAACGCACTAAGTCTATCATACCAAGCTCTAGGGGCTTGTCTTAGTCCATACAATGCTTTTTGAAGATGATAGACATGGCTCGGATGTTCATGATCTTCAAATCCCGGTGGTTGTTCTACATATACTTCTTCAAGGATGAACCCATTTAGAAATGCACTTTTGACATCCATTTGGTATAGTAGGAACCCGTTGTAGCAAGCATAAGCAAGCAACATGCGAATTGCTTCTAGTCTTGCTACGGGTGCAAAGGCTTCCTCATAGTCAATTCCTTCTTCTTGATTGTAGCCTTGTGCAACTAATCTAGCCTTGTTTCTTATAATTTCACCTTTTTCATTCTTTTTGTTTCTAAAGACCCATTTGGTGCCTATTGTTGAGTGGTCCTTGGGTCTAGGTACTAGTGTCCACACTTTGTTCCTAACAAAGTGGCTTAGCTCTTCTTGCATAGCCATTACCCAAAATTCATCTCCTAAGGCATCATCTATCTTGGTGGGCTCGGTTTGTGACACAAAAGCTAAGTGTCCTTCATCTCTTTGCAATGTTGACCTAGTGATTATTCCTTTGTTTGGATCACCTATGATTTGTTGAGATGAATGACCAATGAGGAGTCTTGAATTCTTAGGCATACTTGTTTCGGATTCCTTATTTGACTCAAGCTCTTGACTATTTGAGGTTTGTCCTAGAGTGCCATCATCTTCATCTTCAATCCTCAATTTCTCAAGATTTTGCATTAATTTAACCTTGGGATCTACTTCATCAAATTTCACATGAATAGATTCTTCTATGGTTTTGGTTGATTTATTAAACACCCTATATGCTTTGCTATGTGTTGAGTACCCTAGAAAAATGCATACTTTAGACTTTGGGTCAAATTTATCTAATTGATCCCTATCATTTAGAACATAGCAAGTGCAACCGAACACCTTAAAATAACCTATGTTGGGTTTTCGGCCTTTCCATAGTTCATAAGGAGTCTTTTTCACTTGCTTTCGGACATTTACTCTATTTATAACATAGCATGCCGTATTAATGGCTTCGGCCCAAAAATGCTTAGCTATGTTGTACTCATTTAGCATAGTCCTACACATTTCTTGGAGTGTTCTATTTTTCCTTTCAACAACTCCATTTTGTTGGGGTGTTCTAGGAGAGGATAATTGGTGTGTATAACCTTGTTTATCACAAAAGTCCTCCAAGTTCCTATTTACAAACTCACCACCTCTATCACTTCTAATGATGGTGATTTTGTATCCTTTTTCATTTTCTACTAAAGCACAAAACTTTACAAACACATCAAACACTTCATGCTTGTGAGATAGAAAATACACCCATGTATACCTTGTAAAGTCGTCAACAATAACAAAGCAATATGATTTACCTCCTAGACTTTGTGTTTGGGTAGGTCCGAACAAGTCCATATGGATAAGTTCTAACGCTCGAGTTACATCACTTGTTACTTTCGTCTTAAATGACGATTTCACTTGTTTACCGAGGATACAAGGTTCACATTCCTTGTCTTTCTTAAAGGAGCACTTTGGTAGGCCCTTAACTAGATCATGCTTAGTCAATTTTGATAAATTTTCCATGCTAGAATGTCCTAGTCTACGGTGCCACAACCATGCATCACAATCACCTTGTGCACTCAAACATGAAACATTTTGCATATGCATCTCATCAAAGTTAATGGCATAAACATTCTTATCTCTATATGCAACAAACAAAGTTTCATGCTTTTCATTCCTAACAATGCATTTGGATGATTCAAACATAACATGAAACCCTTTGTCACACAATTGACTAACACTAAGCAAGTTATGTTTCAAACCATCAACAAGATAAACATTAGAAATAGAGAGTGAATGGTTACCAACGGTTCCGAGACCAATAACTTTTCCTTTGTTGTTGTCTCCAAATGTAACCTTTCCACCGTCATGCCGCTTTAGCTCAATGAATTGATGTGCATCTCCGGTCATGTGTCTTGAGCACCCGCTATCTAGGTACCATGGGGTGCTCTTCCTTGCATCCTACACAATGGGAAACACACTAGATTTTGGTACCCAAACTCCTTTGGGTCCGAGAAAGTTAGTGTCATAAACATTTTTAACTACCCAAGCTAGTCTACCCCTTTTGGCCTTTTGTAAAGCACATTTCCCAACCTTATGAGTCTTATTGCATTTTGAGCATCTACGATCATCATTGAGCAATTTCTTGTAGCTTAACAAGTTTGCTCCATAACCTATGCCTCTCTTGTTGAGTGCACGTCGTTGTGCTCCTAACATCATGTCAAACATTTCTTTACCATTGGTGAACTTATGCACCGTGTTAGTCAAGTCCTCTACTTTCTTGACTAAGGCATCTCTCTCCTCTATGACTTCATTCAAGTCGCTTTGGAGATCACTAATGGTCTCATTTTGTGACTCTATTTCGCTAATTGCTATGGTTAAGCTCTTTTTGAGTTGTTTGGTCTTTTTGACCTCCTTTTCCAACTCTTTCCTAAGTTCATCAAGATTTGGAACATCATCCAAATCATCTATATCATCAAAATTAAAAGAGTTAGAGTTTACCTCGCCTTGTGCAATGAGACAAAGTATTGCCTTTTCACTCTCCGATTCGGATTCCGAGCTTGATGATGATGAGTCATCCCAAGTTGCTTTGAAGCTCTTCTTTCCTTTCTTCTTGTCAAACACCTTCTTCGATTTGCACTCCGCCTTGATGTGACCCGGTTTGCCACACCCAAAGCATATGGTTTCGTTTGACTTTCCTCCCTTGCTTCCACTTCGAACTTCTTCTTATACTTGTCTCGCTTGTATATGGCCTTGTTGAGCTTTCTTGAGAGCATTGCAACTTCCTCCTCAAGATCATTATCATCACAAGATTTTTCATCTTCAATGATTTCCACCGATGAGCTTGGGGAACTATTTGCCTTCAATGCAATCTCCTTTCTTGAGCTCTTTGTACCTCCACTTAATGCTTCCAATCTTGCTCGGTCTTTGAGTTCAAATTCATGGACCGTCAATTCTCCACACAATGCATCGAAAGTGTATTCTCCAAGATTTTGTGCCGATTGGATTGCATACTTCTTGGCATCCCATTCCTTAGGCAAGCCTCTAAGGAATTTGTATACCGATGTCTCTTGATCATAATGCTTTCCAAGATTCTTGATCTCATTTAACAACTTAGTGAATCGTGTGATGGCGGTGGCAATATCTTCATCGGATCCAACTCGAAAAGTCTCATAGTGTTCCTCAAGGATCCTCAACTTCGTCTTCTTCACTTGCATTGTGCCTTCATAGTGGACCTCAAGCTTTTCCCATACTTCCTTTGCCGTTTGACATGCACTCACTCGGTTGAACTCATTCTCGCTCAATGCACAAAATAGGTGATTCATGGCTTGATCATTTGAAAGTTCACTCTTGATCTCCTCGGCGGTGTATTCCTTCAATGGCTTGTCGGGTGGAGTGTATCCACTTTCAATTGCATCCCATAGGAATCTATTTTGTGCTCTTATGTAGAACTTCATTCTCACTTTCCAATGTGCGTAGTTGGTTCCATCAAAGTATGGAGGCCTACTCGAGGAGTTACCTTCCCTAAGGCGAGCCGGATCTAGACTTTGCATCCTTGCACAAAAACACTCAAAGATACGTTAGTAATACTTTGAGCAATAACCTGCTCTGATACCAATTGAAGGTCACCCAAGAGGGGGGGTGAATTGGGTTACCGAGTAGTTATTGCCCTTTTTAAAACTCTATGCGCAAGTAACAATTATAAAGCATACACAATCAATGAATATATATGCTATGCAAGTGAATGGGATAGAAGAGATGGAAATTGACACACGATTTATAGTGGTTCGATCCAATGATCTACATCCACTACCTAACCTCCCTAGGTTAGGATTTTTAAACCCCCACTTATATTATAAATAAGTGTTACAACCTAAGCCTACAAGCCTAGAATGCCTAATTACAATTAGGACTTCCTACCTAGCCGCAACTAGGATTTGTACCTAGCCTCAACTAGGTCTTCCCCTTTGACTTAGATTCCACTAAGTCTTACAATCTTACAATTACACCAAATTGCTGAAAAATAATGAGATACACTTTACAACACAAAGTAGTATCAAATTCAAACACAAGCAAGCCACCTAGAGCCTAACACCTCTTATGCATGCAAGTGCGAGAATAAATGGAATATGCAAATATGTCACTGATTTCGTTGTAAATTCCAAATGTGAAATCGTTTTAAAATCCAATGGGTTTGTGCAAAACCGATTTCAAGGCAAAGAACAATAGTTTAACAAAAATCAAGTTTAAGTTCAAAACTTTTGTTCAAATCATTCTTAGGGTTTGATAAAATAAGTTTAAGTGCAAAACCCAAAATAATAGTGTTAAAACACACAACAAACTGATTTTGATTCAACACACACAAAACTATGTAGATTAAGCACAAGAGAAGGAATCTAGAACAAGGACTAGCTTACAACCAAGAAGGTGACAAAAGAGAACAGCTTTGAGGAGAATCTAGTACTCTTTGAATGCTTCAAAGTGCTGAATTTTGTGCTTGTGACAAATCAAGAATCTCCTTTGTTCCTTTCACAAAAATCAAAGTTCTTCTTTTGAATCTTTTGAACTTTTTGAGTGTGTGTTTGCCTTGTTGTGAGAAAACCATTGTGTTGGTGTTTTTATATTGTTAGGAATCCTATCTTGACAGCTTTATGACCGTTCTAGGGATCCAAGGGTCCAAAATCAATCAAAAATTCAAATTAAAGTTCATTTTCCAGCTTTTTTAAAAAAGTCATCGGGAGAGGGCAATTAGCGCGCTAATATCGAGACCTAGCGCGCTAACTCGAACTTAGCGCGCTAATGACAAGATTAGCGCGCTAACTCGCAGGGAGCTCAAAATAATTATTTTCTCCCTTTGTGTTAGCGACCCTTAAACACGTCCGGACCTAACCAACCCTAATGTAACATGTTATACATGTTTATTATGGGTCATTAAGCCTAATTGGATGGTCCGGATATTTTTATAATCCCCGAAAACGGAAAATCACGATTTCATAACTTGCGAGGGGCTTTTCTGCAAACTTGCAGTTTTTCTTTTCGAAAAACCTTTTAAAAACAAGTTTTTCGATCTTGAAAACTTTAACAATGATTTCCAAAATGTAAATGAACATTAACACATGATTTCACCTTGTTTAAACTCGTGGGCCTAGTTATGTGTTAAATTTCATTTTGAAATACCAAGTTACTTCTTGACTTTTGAAAAATTGATTTTAAGACTTGATATGCATGAACTAATGCATTTGGCTTGCGTGAAAGAATTTTGATACCTTACATCGAAATTACAAGTTGCAATGTGGTCTTCCATCTTCATTCCTTCACGAATGCCGGATCTTGAACTTGTATGGCTTGAATGCCCATGATGTGTTGTTTTGCATCCTTTAACACAAAAACTGAAATACACTTGATATTGATTAGTACATTTTCACCTTGTTTGTTTCCATCAAAATCCCGGTCGGAGTTAGAGTGACTAACCACTTAGTCCAACAGCTTTGGCTTGGGTCCCACAGCCCTCCGGAGTGGTCAATAACAGTAAAGCGAGCGCGAATGTTTGTTATTTCATGTTCATGTCATTTCATGTAAGGTTATGCTCCTCCTCGCTAGAATCCGCTGCAGTGGGCGGAGCCACCGCTGTGCCACCGTAACCAGGGATGTTGGGGACTAAGCTAAGTCCATGCTTATGTCTCACGACTCTCGGAGTGGCCCAAAATAATGGCGTTTGTGTTCGTATATGTCGTTCATGTGTTGTATGCGTGTTGTATTCTTCTCACCGGAAACCACCCATCGTGGCAGCGCTGCCGTCACGCGATGACATAGGGGGACTGCTGGAGACCTTACCATGTCTATCATGAGTCTCATAGTGTGACGACCCGCTCCTAATCTAGGGCGCCGCCTTGCCTAATCCCGTAATCAAGCCCTAATCACGACACGTATGACCCAATTACGTATTAGTCAGCCTTTACTACCTATGCTCCATATTTTAAACAATTAATTTAGTTAGTAGAAGTCTTTACAATTTTAAAGCGAAAGTCTTAATTATTTTAGCAAAAACAATTTTTTTATCCTAAGTGTGGAATCCAGGAAATAACGATCACCATATATATGCAAGTAAACTGCGAACATATATAAACAAAGTGAAAGCCAAAAGTCGGGTAATCTAACACTCATCCCAATAACATCCCAAAAAGATAAAGACGTAAGTAAATATAATACAAAAGTACCCCACATGTACAGGCAGCAACGCGCTCAGAGCTCAGAGGTAGTCGCCGATCTTCTCCTTGCCCGGCCTGGTGCTGCTCGACGGACCTACACCCTCCGTCACAAACTAGACGATGAGTATAGTGATATTTAAGCGATAACTGGGGAAATCTAATACTACATTTCCAATTCAAACAAAAAGTATTTAAAAGCATATGTAGCTGAAGAAATGCTGAATAATAATGCAAGTAAATACCAACGTTAACTGATACACATAAATTGACACAGGCTAAGTCGAGATGATCTACGTCTGGTCGACGGTGAGAACTATCACCTTGCCTACTCCGCTACTTTATGGAGTTGTGCTCAACATATAATAATACTCTCTTGTTTTAACCTCCAGTGGCGGAGCTGTACTCTGCGCGTATAAATCATTCATACTTACTGACAACCCCGTGGCCCATGCCACGTGTGCCACCCAAGTGTAGTGGCGAGTGCTGGAGACCCCAAAAGGCCAAAATCCCCACGAATCCGCGTATCTCGTGTGCAATGGACACTAGATAATCCCTATTTTATATTTCAAAAATTAATATCCTACAATTGCTATGATTCCAACAAAAGTTAGGCGACAAAGCCCCAAGGGAATAGAACACAAGTCTAACATAACGATAGCCCTATAGCATGCATCTTCTAAATATCCATTAGCCATATTTCAAGACAAACATTGAGCATATAAGGAAGCATGGAGTCAATGATATATCAAACAACGCATCATGTTATATTAATATTCATAATGAATAGAAAAAAGGAAAGTGTTACCACCCCAATAGCTGAACCGAAGCATGCTGGGTTAGGCAGCATGATAACTCAGCAAATGACCAAGTCTCGGGGGACTCGAGAGGCTTCGTGGGACTCAGGTGACGAATTGGGGTTCAGTGCATGTCGCATACCTAAGTGGGCATGGTGTTTACCTAAGTGGGCAAGGTTTGGCACGGCGCGGGCACGGTATGGCAAGGCGTATACCTTAGCGGGCACGGAGTGGCACGACGCGTACCTTAGCGGGCAAGGCGCGCGTACCTAAGTGAGCATGCGCGGGTAAGGCGTTCTCCCTGGTGCGACCATAATGGTGACTTGGGGAGAGCACGGAAGCGACTTGGGCGTACCTTAGCAAAAGCTTGACACATACCTTGGCACGAGCAAGGTCATGCCTTGGCACGAGCAAAGCAAGACCTTGGCAGGAGCACAGTTGACTTTCCTTGACTTTGGCGTTGACCAGGTCAATGTATGATTGGTCTCACTTTTGGATGTTTCTTATTGGAGGGCCAAGAATGGCTTAACATCTACTATAGGGGAGGGACCTCTTTTGGGGTTGTTATGGGCAGGAAGGCAAGGGTGACCTTAAAGAAGGCCTTGGGCGTGCATGCCAAAGCCTTACCCAAAGACCAACATGAAACCACCTCCGAGCCGGTAAGACCCGGACGTAGTTAGGCTTCGGTACGCACCCAAGGGTGCCTAGGCTTAGCTAGGCATGACCAAGCACGACCCTAAGATCAAGGAGCATTCCTAGGCTTGGATGGACCAAGTCAAGCATGGCAATTCCTAAGGCGGTTAGGCAACCACCTTGGTCATGGTTGGAGCATGACCAAGGCACGTCCAAACAAGTCCCTAGCACATTGGAGATGTACCTATTGACCAGGTAGTCATGGTAGTTACAAGGCCAGGTGGCAGCAAAGGAGGCAAGCAGTTAGGCAACTATTTGACTACATGGGAGTGGTGTGGTTTACTTAGTTTTGATGCTTGTAAACTAGGCATGTGTCCATTCGGTTATGTAACCGCTTCAGGCTATTTTCAATAAATCCAACCCCTTATGCTTGGGGAAGCATAAGGTGGTATAGTTGTTACTCATCAATCATAGATCAATAAAGCTCCCATTTGTGCCTACTGTTGCTTGTTAGTGTAAAAGTTATTGGTGTATTGTACTAAGGTGGTCCTTAGGCACCACGGAGTGGTATTGAGTGAGAAAAATTTCCTTAGGGTAAACCTTCTCATCAATGACCCCGTGACAATTGGTATCAGAGCCCCGTTTGGCGACGATGGCGACTCGAGCAACTGTTGATCTAAGTGAGAGGGTGTCTCACTTGGAGCAACTCGTGGCAACACTTAGTGTGCAGAGGGAGGAGGTTCAGAGCTCTTCCTTGGCGAAGCGAGTTGGAGGCTTGGAAACACTCATTGCTTCGTTGGTGGCTAGGGAGGAATCTCATATGGGGATGATCTCTAGTTGGGAGGCTCATTTTGATGAACTAGTTGCTGATGTTCGTGCGGTTAGCGAACTTACCACTGACACAACAGAGACGATTGTTGTGGAGGTTAGTCTACTCAAGAAGGCTGTGGGTGGAACCTCAGATGTTGCGAAGCGGCAAAACTATCGAAACCCAAAGTTCCTGAACCTAAGAAGTTCTCTGGTAAGCAAAGTGCCAAAGAACTATAGAACTTTCTTTGGGACATGGAGCAGTACTTTGCCACGGTGCGGACTCCGGATGATCAGAAGGTCATCCTAACTTCAATGTACTTGGAAGGAGATGCAAAGATTTGGTGGCGGATCAGAGTTGACGATGATGTTACTGCTGGGAGGCCGAAGATCATCGAGTGGGAGGTACTGAAACCGGAATTGAAGGATCAATTCTTGCTTACTAACGCAGCTTGGCAAGCGAGGGAGGCTTTGCAGAAACTGAAGCAGACGGGCTCAGTGCGGGAGAACGTAAAGGAGTTTTACTCTTTACTACTGGACATTAAGAACATGTCCAAAGAGGATAAAATTTTCAATTTTACAACCGGCTTGCAGACGTGGGCACAAGCTGAGTTGAGGAGGCAAGGTGTAAAGAACTTGCCTGGAGCGATAGCTACTGCTGATAGTCTTGTCGATTTTAAGACTAGTTCTTCGCCTTCGAAAGGGAAGAACAAGGAGAAAAAACCCCATAAGGAGTACTTAAAGAAAGGCGATAAGAAGTCATTTCCTTCGAAGAAGCTGAACTCAAAGACGACACCCAAAACAGATGCGCAACCCTCATCATCCTCAAAGGGTTTTTCATTTGCAATGGGCCTCATCGAGCACGGGAGTGTCCAAAAAAGGAAAAGATTTCTGCCTTGATTGCAGAAAATACTTCTGAGACTCGGATGAACCACTACAGTTGTTGAATACCATTCAATAAACAAGGCCAAGCAAATCAGAGGGATTGCTCTATGGGGAGGCGATAGTGAACCAACACAAGGTCCTTGCGATAGTAGATTGGGGGGCGACACACTCATTTGTGGCAGATCATATGGTGGGTAAGCTAGAGCTTACCCTTGCTGAAAATTCCAGCCGCATAAAGGCTGTGAATTTGGAGGCCATGCAGGTCCAAGGTATGGCCTCTAATGTTGACATCAAGGTTCGATCTTGAGAAGGAAAGATCAACCTAATAACAGTTCCTCTAGATGATTTTGACATCATTCTAGGGAACGATTTTCACTATTCGGGGAGTATTGCCCTAATGCATTTCCTAAGGGGATTGTTCATCATGAACAAGTCCCATCCTTGCTTTATACCTGCTGTTGGCGATACTAAAGGGAAGGAAGGTGACAAGCAGACTCATTTATCGGCGATTCAACTCAAAGATGGTCTAAGGAAAGGGCAGCCGACCTACTTGGCAACATTAGTGGAGATGAAGCTAAGAGTTGCGGTGGAGGTCCCCGATGTAATGGTTGGTGTACTGGAGGAGTTCGAAGATGACATACCTCTAAAGTTGCCAAAACATCTACCACCACAGAACCATTGATCATGCTATTGAGCATGTACAGGCTCAAAACCGCCACCCAGACCCTTTTATCGAATGGCTCCTAAGGAGTTGGAGGAGCCGAGAAAGTAGTTGAGGAGTTGCTCGATGCGGGGTTCATTCAGCCATCCAATGCACCATTTGGAGCCCCAGTCCTTTTCCAGAAGAAGCATGATGGGTCCCTTCGAATGTGCGTCGACTACAGGGCTTTGAACAAGCTCACAGTGAAGAACAAGTACCCGATTCCCTTGGTGGCAGATCTGTTCGATCGTTTGTTCGGTGCCTTGTATTTTACCAAGTGGGATTTGCGATCAGGGTACTACCAGGTTCGCATTGCTATTGGAGATGAACCAAAAACGACCATGGTGACGAGGTATGGTTCGTTTAAGTATCTTATTATGCCTTTCTGTCTTACAAACGCCCCTGCTACGTTTTGCCATTTGATGAATGATGTATTGAGGGAGTTTATTGATCGGTTTGTAGTCATCTATTTGGATGACATTGTTGTATATAGTCAGAACCTCCAAGATCATGTTGATCATTTGAAGAAAGTTCTGACTACTTTACGAGCTAACCAATTGTTTGTAAAGAAGGAGAATTGTGAGTTTGCAAGGCAAACCATCACTTTTCTTAGTCATATTGTAAGTCAGGGAAAGCTGTTGATGGATCCGGAGAAGATTCATGCAATTGTTGAGTGGCTAAACCCCACAAAGGTCCCTAACTTCGATCATTCCTAGGCTTGGAAAATTACTATCGGCGGTTTATGGAAGGCTATTCGAGGAATGTGGCGCAGCTGACAGATCTTTTGAAGAAAGATCGTGCATGGTCGTGGACATAGAAGTGTGACCAGGCGATGGAAAAATTGAGGAAGGTCACTGCCTCTTAACCAGTGCTTTTATTACCAAACTTCGAACTTCTTTTCGAAGTCCATACCAACGCATCTGATACGGGCTTTGGGGGCGGTGCTTGTCCAGGAGGGACACCCCATTGCCTTCGAGAGCAGAAAGCTGAAGGATGTTAAACATCGATATCCAGCCTACAAGAAAGAAATGCTTGCTGTAGTGCATGCCTTCAGAATTTGGAGGCACTACTTGCTTGGGACAAGTTTTATTATGCGCACAGATAATGCGGCAATCACCTACTTTATGACCCGAAGAAACTCTCCCAAAAACAAGCAAGGTGGTTGGACTTCTTGGCGGAGTATGATGTACAGTTCAAACACAAGCCTGTGAGCCTTAATTCAGTCTCGGATGCTTTTAGTCAAAAGGTGGTAGCTGAGGTGGTTTAGGCAATTGCAGTGCTAGAAAGCCAATTCTTGCCTCGAATCAAGGAGGAGACGGGCAAGGACCCAATTTGCGTGAAACTGGTGAAACTAGTAGCTTAAGGTGTTACTCGGAGATTTTGGTGCGAAGATGGAGTCCTTTATGCTAAAGGAGGACGTCCATATGTGCCTAGTACAAGCGGATTAAGGCGAGAACTCTTGAGGGAGACCCGTGATACAAGGTGGGCAGGACATTTAGGCATGGAGCGTACCTTTGCCCTCCTGTCCCGTTCATTCTTTTGGCTAAAGATGGAGGAGGACGTAGATCTGTACATGTGGACTTGTCTTGTGTGCCAGCAAGACAAGAAAAAGAAGAGGATGGCAGCAGGCTTGTTGGAGCCTCTACCAATACTAGACAAACCATTGAGAAGCATTTCCATGGATTTCATCACTGGTCTTCCCAAGACGGAAGGGATGACTAGCGTAATCGTGGTGGTAGATCGATTCTCCCAAGTATGCTACATTCATCGCTGCTCCAAAGAATTGTGATGCAGACATGGCTGCAGAATTATTTCTAAAACATATGGCAAAATATTGGGGGATTCCGGAGGATATCATAAGTGATTGGGATACGAGGTTCACAGGGCAGTTTTGGACTGCCCTCTTCAACATGCTGGGATCGAAATTGAACTTCTCAACAGCCAACCATCCTCAAACGGATGGGCAGACGAGAGGATCAATGCCTTGTTGGAGGACTACCTTAGACACTATGTGAATGCAAGCCAGTCCAACTGGGTGGACCTGCTTCACTCTGCCCAATTTTGCTACAATCTCCATAGAAATTCTGCTATGGAGATGAGTCCTTTCGAAGTGGCGACAGGACAACAGCCAGCTACCCTACACGAGGTAGCAAAATCAAAGTCGATGGGATCGTGCCCAATGGCTTACTGCGACAAGGTGCAAGCAGGAGTTGCGAGAGGCAGCTCAAGATAGCTTGGCTAAAGCTGTCCGGTGGATGAAGAAATATGCTGACTAGAACAGGACGCCCTTGGAGTTCCAAGAGGGAGACTTGGTCTTCTTGAAGCTCACTCCTCAGATCTTGAAGAAGTTCAATAAGAAGGAGACATACAAGGGCCTGGTTCAGCGATATGAGGGACCATTTGAGGTGGTCAAGCGAGTTGGGAGGGTAGCTTACAAGCTAAAGCTACGAGAGAGGTTGAAGGTACACCCTACATTTCATGTCGGTTACCTCAAGCCTTTCCACTCAGATCAGGCGAATCTAGGGCGGAGTGCAGTTAGACGAGCTCCACCCTTGATACGAAAGGAATTTGCAGAGGAGATCGAGCAGATTCTAAACCACGAGGTGCGTGGTCAGAGTAAGAAAAATCAACGAATTTTCTACTTAATCAAGTGGGTTGATTTGGAGGAACCTACTTGGGAGCGGGACACTACCCTATGGCAGTTTAAGAAGGAGATAACAGACTACTAGAAACGGCAGGAACCGAGCAGTTCGATTAGGGCATCGAACATTTCGACCGGGGGAGGTTTGTTACCACCCCAATAACTGGACCGGAGCATGCTGGTCTGGGCAGTATGATAACTCAGCAAATGACCGAGTCTCGGTGGACTCAAGAGGCTTCGTAGGACTCAAGTGACGAATTGGGGTTTAGTGCATGGCGCATACCTTAGTGGGCACGGTGTTTACCTAAGTGGGCAAGGTTTGGCACGGCGCGGGCACGGTATAGCAAGGCGCATACCTTAGCGAGCATGGAGTGGCACGGCGCGTACCTTAGCGAGCACGGAGTGGCAAGGCGCGGCCTCAACAGGCACGGTGTGGCAAGGCGCATACCTTAGCGCGTACCTTAACAGGGCACGGTGTGGCACGGCACAGACCTTAGCGGCAAGGCGCGCATACCTAAGTGAGCATGCACGGGCAAGGCGCTCTCCCTGGTGCGAGCACAGTTGTGACTTGGGGAGAGTACGAAAGTGGCTTAAGTGTACCTTAGCAAAAGCTTGACACGTACCTTGGCACCTTGCAAGGTCATGCCTTGGCACGGCAAGGCAAGACCTTGGTAGGAGCACAGTTGACTTTCCTTGACTCTGGTGTTGACCAGGTCAATGTATGATTGGTCTCACTTTTGGATGTTCCCTATTGGAGGGCCAAGAATGGCTTAACATCTACTATAGGGGAGGGACCTCTCTTGGGGGTGGTATGGGTAGGAAGGCAAGGGTGACCCTAGAGAAGGCCTTGGGCGTGCATGCCAAGGCCTTGCCCAAAGACCAACATGCAACCACCTCCGAACCGGTAGGACCCAGACGTAGTCAGGCTCCGTCACGTACCCAAGGTGCCTAGGCTCAGCTAGGCATGACCAAGCACGACCCTAAGATCAAGGAGCATTCCTAGGCTTGGATGGACCAAGTCAAGCATGACAGTTCATAAGGCAGTTAGGCAACCACCTTAGTCATGGCTGGAGCATGACCAAGTCACGTCCAATCAAGTCCCTAGCACATTGGAGATGTACCTATTGACCAGGTGGTCATGGCAGTTATGAGGCTAGGTGGCAACAAAAGAGGCAAGCAGTTAGGGAATTGCTTGACTACATGGGAGTGGTGTGGTTTACTTAGTCTTTGATGCTTGTAAACTAGGACATGTGTCCATTCGGTTATGTAACCACTTCAGGCTATTTTCTATAAAGCCAACCCCTTATTCTTCGGGAAGCATAAGGTGGTAGAGTTGTAACCCATCAATCAAAGATCAGTAAAGCTCCCCTTTTTGCCTACTGTTGCTTGTTAGTGTAAAAGTTATTGGTGTGTTGTACTAAGGTGGTCCTTAGGAACACGGAGTGGTATTGAGTGAGAAAAATTTCCTTAGGGTAAACCCTCTCATCAGTGACCCCGTGATAGAAAGCATGATGTGGGAAATAAATCAGCTAGTCTATAAATAGACTGAAAACTAATAAATGACTGGAATGAAATAAAGTAAAGAGTTCCCACAGTTTCACTTACAAATCAATGTATTAGTCCTAACTATCCAGCCTCTTGACACCCAAACACTCGCACCTGGATTCAAGTATGTCTCCCGAAGTTTTCTGGTGTCAATCTAGGTTATATTAGATGTATTTTGTCTTTAAATTAAGATTTAAGACTATCCGACACCTAAACGACTCAAAACAACTATACAAATGACCATTGTATAAACAAACCTTTTCTTTTGACACATTTTTGAAAAATCATGTCTTAATTTTGAAAAACTAATGTTCTAGGTTGTTCCTCTCTGCCTTAGCTTTCTAACGGTATATGGAGCGTCAAAATCTGAGATAAAATAAGAAAGTTATGGTCGTTTTACAAAAGAGGTAATGTTGTCCCATCTGCAGGGAATCTAGCGCGCTAATTGTTCTTGAGTGAACAGTGTCTCCTTCCCAGGAACATCTAGCGCGCTAACTGCACAAAAACCAGATTTCTCAGAGAAAATTCTAGCGTTTCGGACACTAGAAACACCACCAAAATACCACCAATCCATACATGACTCATTTTGACATAGATCAACACCGAAAACAACCGAAAACATTAAAATTCTCAAATTTTCATAATCAAAGTCATGCATTTCATTTTTCAAAATTTTCACCAAAAACCTCAAATTCCCAAAAATTTTCGATTTAAACTCAAACAATACTTACATTAACCATTATACAGCATAAAGACACTCCCAAGCCAGAAATCTCGTGTTCAAATCCATTTTTCAACAAAAACCCCAAACTTAAACTCATTTTAATGGAGATTGAGGCAAGAAGTGTGATTACCTTGGCTAGACCTAGTGGATGTTCATTCCTAGCTCGAAAATCCTCTTTCAAATCCCTCTAGAATCTTCTCCTCTCTTCAGTTCGAATTTATTTTGTATGGGAATAGTGTAAGTCATCTCATCAAGTTGTATATATAGGTGTTATTGGGATCTAGTGTGTATTGTGTATCTTAAGGTAAAATCCGTTGGTCACTAACTAGGCAGTCCAGCTTCTCATGTGACACAACTTGAGTGACTCTCATCATGAGAATGTGTGGCGGCACGGATCTCGAGGTCTGTCATAAGGTTAGTTTAATTCATAACAAACTATAGGATATTAAAATGTGATTTCTTAAATAAATAAACTATAGGCCAACTCAATTAATGTACATTAATTCCATATGGACCATAATTAATTGGTCACACAAATTTATAAAATTTATCTAAGTGGTCTCACCAACTCTCAACTACCAGGCACTTGGTGTCCCGACTCACATGCAACTCGAGGCATTTTCCCCGTGCGTCAAATGTTGTATTTTTTAACTTAATTATATAATTTAATTTATGCTAAGGTACATTTGAAATTAATTACTATTTCCTAACCTAGTCTCACTACTTCGGGTAATTCCACTAGGTACCCGTACTTGCACACACTCCAAGGCATGTCCCCGCTCGCGTCAACTCGACGTCTATGGTTTGCAAAAATTGAATTAATTAGTCTACACACATACACAACACTAGGCATACACCAATACAAATATAATATTTACCTCGGCCACATGCCTCGGTCAGTGTGTGCATTTCATGCGGGCCTCACGTCACGGGTCGATGATCCTGATTAATCAAGTTAATCAAGATTAGGAAATTAGGCCGTGACACAGCCCCCCGGAGCATCCATATCACTGGTGAAGAGTCTTTGAATGGCAAATTCATGCGTGACTTATCTCTGTCTTGTTGAGTAGGTGTCGACATAATGTAGAGTGTACCTACGACTTTCCATGTCGTGTTGGTACTCTACGGATGTTGGACCACACCCACGAGGTTCCCAAACTCGTTGGTGTATGATCATTTTAAGTCGTGTTGTTTTACGGATTTCCATTTGAAGGTCGGGAATTGGTTATAACGTCGTGGTCACATCGCTGGCTCATCGAGGCTATGACGTGACCCACATACGACTGAGCTGAGCCTACGATACATGAGTAGGCTTATGTGCATTGTGGATACCGACGTTGTGATATCATTTTTGTGGTTTTCAACCCAAGAGAGAGTATACATTTTCATAACTTTTTGACGAGTTGTTTAAATGCTTAAAACACTGGGAAAACACCAGGATTGACTTAGGGTTTAGTCGATGATCTGACCTATTAACACAAGTTTTTCAACCTTGTCAGGTAGTAGAAAACTCAGGGATACGCGTTAGGGACGCGAGTTGTACGCGGGTTGTGTTAGTCACGTAAGTACATTTGCCTTAAAGCTTTTGTACGTTAGTAAACCAATTAAGAAAATATCATGTGATTCATTATCATTCGATCATGTTTGCTATGATCTACTTGTTGGCATTTTCGTTCCATATTCCTTGTATGTGTGTTCTTGGCATAAGTGTGTGCCTCGAAGGTACATGCAACCTACACTATAAGGGATAAAACACGGCCACTCGTGCGTATAAGTGTTTAATCACCCCCAATGATTGTGTGATACCATGTACTAGATTGTTGTGGTTATCGATGTTGTGACATCACTGTTGTGGACTTGTTGTGGACTTTTAGACGACTTATGACCTCTCTTGACTCGTAAAACACGCATGTTTCGATTGCTATTATTTCTAGTTTGTCTATCATGCACCTTGTCCATTTAAATTCCATTTTTCAATGCCTGCATGATATTTAGACTGCCATGTTTGATAATTCATGAATTACTATTATATTCTTCTGGCATTACTTTCAATTTCTCTCAGTTACTCACTGTCTAATTTGTAACGGTAGGTGCAGATAGAGCGGAGTGCGGTAGAGGCAAGAAACCTTGCCTAGGAGACTTTATGTGAGCGGCTGGACTTGAGGAACCCTAGAGTAGGTTATATGTTTTGTTTGTATGTTGCTTGTTATTATATATCATGTTTTGTTGAGTCATTGAACTCAGGATTATAGTTTGAGATTTATATCATGTAATGTTTCATTTGATGGCTTATTGTACATGAATATTTTTGTTTACAGGGTTTTTAACATTTATATAGATTCCTAATTTTCGTTTGACTGAGTTACTTCCCAATAATTGTTTAGTATTAAATTTCTTCCGTTGTGTTATACTTGCAATAACTCTTTCATAAAACTTGTAAATTGATAATTGGAGGCCGACTAGGCTCGTAGACTGCCCAGTACTGACTCAGGGATATGCACGAGTCTAGGCCGGGCGTTCCCAAATGCATTCAGAATTTAGGGCCGTCACACTGGACGTAGGTGAGTCATTTGGGCACCACTGATGTCCCATGCCATACTGAACTGAGTTGTCGACTTATTGAGTCGTAGTTCTGGGAAGTCGAGATGTGGCCGCTCGCGATGGATTTAGACCACTTGGTTGTCTTCTTTTGATTCCTAGACACTCATTTTCGTTGTTATTTATCTTTCAGTCTATTTATCATGCATTTTCCATTATTTATCTTTCTTTTAAATTTTTATATGATCCTTAGACTACTTTTAAATTATTTTTGGATTACTATTTAGAGCCTTCTAATTATTGCATTCTATTTTACTGTATTTACCGTCTAATTTTTTACGGGGGGTGCAGATTCACAGACGAGCAAGGGCAAGAGATCGGTGATTGGTGACTTCCTCTGAGGACTCCCGAAGCGATTTCTTCTCTTACTACTCATAGGTTTTGCATTTTTGTTTTGTGATTATACATATACACTGTTTTTGATAGCACATGGGGCATTTTAGAAGAGAAAGACATGGTATCTGAAATTACTGAACTAATGTGCTTTACAATAGGAAACGTAGTACGTTGTAATAAGGAATTAAACAGTATTAGAATATAAATAAAAGCAGTAAAGCAAACCACAAGACCAGGAGATTGTTCACACAGTTCGATCCACGACCTACGTCTACGGGGCACGCCCAGATGTAAAATCCATTAAGATAAAAGAGTTACAGATTTATGCAACATCCGAACTGGTGATCCTTCACTACGCTTGCTACACTACCTTTCACCTTCACAATGGACTTTACGCAAGTCTCTCGATACTTGCAAAGTGAGGCTCCCCCTCACTGGAATACCCAAGCTTTCACTCGGTGCGTTGAGCTCCCCTCAATGGAATACAAGTCTCCCACTTGCACCGTAAGGCTCCCTCACTAGAACACCCAAGTCCCTTTGGTGTTTACATCTTGACAAAGAATTGAACAATATAAAGTAAATGAACTGAGATACAGACTCCATTACTTTGACACAATTTATGGACAATGAAGTACACAAAATCCTAACTACATATCGTAACAACATGCTTAGGATTTGTCCAATCTTCATCTTCAAATAACCACGTCTTTCACATTGATCACGTGGTGATAAGCCTCTGGACCGTAATACCAACTTCCATGTATATCTTTAGTTGCTCCTCAATGGTTGTAGTAACAAACTGATTCAGAAATCCTGTTGCAACAACCTTTCGCATTCTGTTGCAACAATGTATCTTATCCAAATCACCCAAAGTTTATCTTCTTATTTAAGCACGTAAAAAATGATTTGGATGAGTCATTTACCAAACTAACAACCTGATCAACATGATGACAATCCAACTGATCGATCATAATCTTAACTAATGATCACGACACCAACAAACTCCCCCTTTGTCATTATGTTTATCACAAGGTAAATGAGGTAAGGGAGCATATATGATATCAATCAAATGAAGAACTTAGTTAGAAACTGAACCAACTACCTTCTTGCTCCGTTATAAAGAGTCACATAAGATTATCTTCAATATGTTAGTGCTTTGTCATTAATAATAAAATTACTAAAGTAAAAATATAACATTGCTGATGAACTTCTACATATCAACAACTTCAGTTTTGGTTGCAATAGCTTCAGTCATCTTGTTGCAACGACTTTAATATCTTCATCATAATGTCTTTAAGAATACCCAAGATGGAACTAACACTTACAAACTTCTCACAAAAGTAGCTTCATGTCAACATACTAAATAAAGTAAAAAGAAAACACCTCCATAGTATCTTTAAAACACAACCACCACTAAAATTGATCGTCTACAAAAAGAATAACTCCCCCTCAATTACATACTCTCCCCCTTTATGATAGCATAATGACAAACATCAGGGAGAAGACATACCAGTCCCATACGGAGAAGGAGACCACAGAGCTTGCACAAATGTTAGCAAAAACTTGAAAAAAAACATCATCATCCCACTTCTTTGGCTCCTTCGTGGGTTTTCAATCAGTGGATTCTTTCTCTTCAATTTCCTTTGTATATTAGCAAAATGAACAATGTTTTTATTAAATCTTTGGAAGCATGAAGATCATCATGAAGCACATCGGTATGATGCTTAACAACATCATCTCAAGTCCTTTCAACAACTGACTCGTTAGATTCCTTATTCAGATCAACTTGAGGATTAGATTCTTCAAGGGGATGACCTTTGGATTGTGCTCGGGAAAAACTTAATCACTACCACCATCACGAACAGACTAAGATAGTTCAACAAGAGGTTAAGGAGGTTCATTAGCAACAGTAGGATCATGAAGAACCTTTGTAGCAGCGAAAACAATAACATTAGCATCAAAACCCTTTTTCTTCCCAGTTAAGGTTTTCTGTTACAACTAGCTCGACCGTTTATTGTAACCCAGCCGTCCTCTCCACCTTGTCACATGCATGGCTTCTCAACATCCATCTGATCAGGCTCAGATGGAGCAAACACTCATTCGGTAGGAACAAATGATCGAACTTCATAGTTCTGAACATCATCTGGTTCTGAAGATAAAGTTAAGACTGAATCTCCCCTTATAGGTCCATTTTGTGGTCGATCTACAATGATTAGTGTGAATCCCTAGATGGAAAAGAAAATCATAGAAGAAACGTAATCCAAAAAAAAGAACTTTGACTCAAGAGTGATGATGAAAAGGAATCCCAAGTCGAAGAGATAAAAAACACCCACAGTTCCCCATAAAATTGGATCCTGCCCAGCCTAGGCCTACGTGCGCCTCGAGTCCTTTCTCGTGAAGTCTACGCATCCTAGTTAGCCTCAAATCTTCATATATATCGTTATTTAATCATTTATATGCGTGAGTTATAGGATTATAAAGTTATCAGGAAATTCGCAGCGGAAATTACTATAATCAACTATAACTATAAAATTGAAATCAGGAATAATGGACAACCTACTCATGTGGAAACCTTGAGAAATGGATAAATACATGCATGTCTGGTGATCAAAGCTATATAAAGCGATCATACATGATATCCTTAGTCTCTCAAATCCCAATACATGTCCCAGTATTTAACAAAACATTATACACGATAATCAAAAAAAAAGAACAAAAAACCTACACTGAATAAAGGAAATGATCGCTACGAGAGTCCTTAGAGAAGATCACCTAGCACCAGCTCTTTCCCCTTGCTTATCTCACCTCTATCTCTATCTCTATCTCTATCACCACCATCACTGTAACGACCTAAAAATTTAACCCGTGCTAGGTGTCAATACATGTGATATATCGGCCCACGCCCTAGTACAGTTATAAATTTTGGACGTCGACGCCGAGGTATGTTAGTTTTGTATGATGTTTGTATTATATTGTATAGCCTTAACAATAATTTTGATGTCCTAAACGTATGAGGACGTTTGTGTGCGAGTGTTGGTTATGTGACACGATGTTTAGTGGTCCGGGGGACAAACTTAACTAAAAACACGGACAAAACACAAATTTATAAAATTATAGGCGTGTTGTCACGTAGTTGCGACCAAGTACGAGCGACGGCAAGTCGCGGCGCGGTTCAAGTTCAACAACACCAAGGCGGAGTTGGAGTTGACAAAGTGTGGATCTCAAGTTACCTAATGAAGTCACATATGAAGTGTTAAAGTTTTTGGGACAACTGAAAAAAGGACCCTTGGATGCGACTCAGATGAGTGTGCATACGTAGATGAGGAGAGGGGTATAAAAACCCAACACTCACCCTATTTCCCTCTCTTCCTCTATCTCTTTTCTCTCTCTCTTCTCCCCTAACTTTTCTCCAAGCAACCACCGGACTGGTGTGGCCGGAAGCGGCACTGGAGGCGGCGGTTTCCGACAATCCGAGGTAAGATTTGGACTCTCCTCGTTGTTCTCTACGCGTTAGTGCATAGTTTGCTCATTTTCGTTGTGGTGGGATTTAGATGCCACGTCGAAGCTTCAAAGTCTATCGAAGTTTTCAACGTCCCGATGATCCTCGCGACGATTAATAGGTTATTTACAAAGGTTGTGTTCGATTTGGGTAAGTTTTAATTTTTGACAAATTTTTGAAGATTTTCAAGGATTTTTCGTTTGGGTTTTGTTAAAGGTGATGAGAGTGAAGAAGAGGTGTTAATGGTGGTTAAGTTGTTGTTGTGTTTAAAGAAAAAAAATATATAAATGTGCAGCATATCGTCTTGTTCGCTGGAACTTGGAGGGGACGGGTCATGGTAACCTGACCCGACTCGGTTGGGTTAGACTGGACCTGACCCAGTCAAGGCGATCCATTCCCGACCCGGTACCCACCCACCCATTATTATATTAATGAAACCACACCCAAGAAGGGGGGTCAATTGGGTATATCGAGAAGTTATCGCCTTTTTTAATTTAGTTCAATGATCAAGATGATATATGCTCACCAAAACGTGAATATGAATGCTATGCAAGTGAATGGGATAGAAGAGATGGAAAGTGACACACGATTTATAGTGGTTTGATCTAATGATCTACATCCACTACCTAACCTCCCCGGTTAGGATTTTTAAACCCCCACTTATATTGCAAATAAGTGTTACAACCTAAGCTTACAAGCCTAGAATGCCTAATCACAATTAGGACTTCCTACCTAGCCGCAACTAGGGTTTTTACCTAGCTTCAACTAGGTCTTCCCTTTGACTTAGATTCTACTAAGTCTTACAATCATTCAATTACAACCAATAACTGAAAAATAATCAAAAACACCTTACAAAGTAAAGTGGTACCAAATTCAAATACTAGTAAGCCTCCTAGAACCTAACCACTCTAATGCATGCAAGTATGAGAATAAATGAGATATGCAAATATGTCACTGATTTGTGCAAGTTTCAAATATGAAATCATTTCAAATGATAATGGTTTAGTGCAAAACCGATTTCAAAGTCAAGAACAAGAAGTTTAATAAAAATCAAGTTTAAGTGCAAACTTTTGTCCAAGCCAAATCTTAGGGTTTAATAATATAAGTTTAAGCACAAAACCCAATATTAGTGTGTTCAAAGACACAACAAATGATTTTCCAAGTCAAACAAACAAAGTTATGGAATTTAAGCACAAGAAAAATCTAGGACAAGAAGCTTTCTTACAACCCCAAGAAGGTGACTTGAAAAACTGTTTTGAAGAGGTTGTTGTACACCTTTGGAAACCTCAAAAGTGCTGGATTTTAGAATGAATTGATAGCCTCAAGAATCTTCTTTGTCTCCTTCACAAAAATCAATATTCTCCTTTTTGTAAGTTCGAGCTTTTGTGTGGTTTTTCTTCTTGTTTTAACAAAACAGTGTTCTTGGTGGTTTTAGTGTTACACATCTCATTTTATCAGTTTGTGACCGTTCTAGGGATCCAAGGGCCCAGAATTCATCAAGAATTCTGTGACTGCCCCAATTTCCCCGTGCAATTAGGTACGCCCGGCCTAAACCCGTGCAGGCCCCAAGTCATCACTTGGCAACCTGACGAGCCTAGTCAGCCTTCAATTTAATCAATTTAGTTATTTATGAAAGAGTTATTGCAATAATACACAGCGAAAGACTAAACAATAATTAAAAAGGGGAAATAACTCAATCAAAGGGAAATTAGGAATTCTATAATTGTGGAAAAACCCCGGGTATTCATGTATAATTCGATAAACCAATATACATGATACCAAGCTCAATAATAATGTCAAGTTCTATAAACCAAAACATACATATATAAAGCGATATACACAAGAGCAAAAACATATAACCTACTTTAGGGTTCCTCAAGTCCAGCCGCTAATACTCACAAAAAGTCGCCTAAGCAGGGCTCCTTGCCTCTACTGCACTCTGCTCTATCTGCACCCACCGTCACAAACTAGATGGTGAATAACTGAGAGAAATCAAAAGTAATGCCAGAAGAATATAACAGTAATTCATGAATTATAAAGCAAGGCAATCTAAATATCATGCAGGAATTGAAAGACAGGAAGCTAAATAAACAAGGTGCATGATAGGCAGACTAGAAACAATAACAATCGAAACATGTGTGTTCTACGAGTCAAGAGAGGCCATAAGTGGTTTAAAATCCACAACAATACCACAACAATATCCACAACAATCCACAACAATCCAGTACATGGTATCACATAATCACTAGGGGTGGTCAAACACTCGTGCGCACGAGTACTCGCATTTTATCCCTTCTAGTGCAGGCCGCATGTACCTTCAAGACACACACTTATGCCAATAACACACATACAAGGAATATGGAATGGAATGCCAACAAGTAGATAATATAAAACACAACGAAATGAAAATGAATCACATGGTATTTTCTTAACTGGCTTACTAACGTACACAAGTTTTTAAATAAGTGTACTTACCTGACTAATCGTAACCCGGTACCACTCCGAGACTCTAACACGTTCCCCGCAGTTTCTCGACTACCTGATAAAGGTTTTGAATCTCAATTATTAGTTTAAGGCTCGCATTTAGTCTTAAGGTGTTTGTTTGATAGCCATTTGGTAATGCGACCCAAATCGTCGTGGATTAAACCATCTCTATGGTCATGGCCCATTTATCAAGTCTATACTCACCTAAGTAGGCTATTTGTGTGGACACTTATTAGGCTAGATATATAGGCTCATTCTTACATTTTGTGTATTTGTTTTGGGCCTTAAGTTGTGCCTATTATATTGAACCTTTATTGGGCTTTTCACAACTTATAAACACAACATTTGTAACTTGTTATGGACTCATATTATAATGAGTGTGTTGGGCCCTAGTTGGGCCTTAATGCAAGTCCATGATCATTCAAAAAAAATGTCATACTTACAATCCTTTTTACTTATTCACAAATCTACAATTTTATACATTATGGTCACACCTTCAATAATCCATACACCCCACTGTATGCACCCCACACATCACACACCCCACTATTATGTGCACACAACACCCCGCTGTTGTGTGCACCCCACTGCTATTTACACCCCATGTTCACATGTATAAATGTCACTTTATTACTTAAAACTATATCATATACATAAATCCATTCTCACACATATACAACTGTTGTGTACACCCCACTGTGGTGTACACACACTGCTGTGTACACCCCATTGTGGTGTACACACAAACACCATTGTGGTGTACACACAACCCTTGCACACAAACCACACCAAAAATCACAACCGTCACCCACATATACACATAAAATAATACCATTTGTAGCCACACACCCCACACTCACATAGCACAGTTTATGATCACTCACCCCACACATAGTACCCCCCTCCCCACACCCCAACTGGGGTGTGCACACACACTGTCATACACCCCTCAACTGTTCCAACCCAAAACAGTTCAAACCAACACTATATTCATTAAGACACACACTCACCATTAACGTGGTTGTTGGACATGGAGGAGGGGTCATCGCCGGCCAGCAGAGTCGTCGAAGACTCCACTCCGATCAGCCGTGACCGGGGATGGTCCCACTAGCCACGGCAGCCTCAAATAGTAGCCAAAAATCGCCACCAAAATAGCCCAAAATGGAAAAACAATGAGCATGGAAGGAGAACGAAACGATGGAGAAAGAGGCGAGAAGCTCACCTAGTGATCTCCGGTGAGTGGTGGAGGCTCCAACGGTGTGGTGGGTGGCGGTGGTGACTAGTCAGGTGAGAGAAGGTGGCTGCCATAGCGTGAGATCGAGAAGAAAGGTGTGAGCATAGAAACCGAGAGTGAGAGTGAGTGAGAAAGAGAGGGAACGAGAGAGAGAGAAAAGAACTCACCTAGCTCCAGTGACGTGATAAGAGGCGATGGTGGTGGCTGTTCCAGCCGAGAGAGGAGGCCACCGAGAGTGAGAGAGGACGTGAGGCCGAGGTGTTGATAGACCTAGAGAGAACAACGAGAGTGAGAGAGAGAACCTGAGAACGAGAGAGAGAGAGAGAGAGAGAGAGAGAGAGAGAGAGAGAGAGAGAGAGAGAGACGACCTCCGGCGAGTGAGCTCCGGCGAGCTCGTGGCATAATCATGAAGGAGGGTGGAGTGTCGACCGAGAGGGGGGAAGGAGAGTGGGCGGCGGCTCAACAAAGGAGAAGATGAATAGTAGGGTTTTCTTTGTTTTTGTTATATATATATGGCTCAATTGACCATTTTACCCTTGAATTAACACTTGTGTATTTTTAAATCCTTTGCCCTTATGAGTCATTTACCTCATCATCACATCTAAACATAAATACACATCTTGATGTCAATCTCATGGTTCCTCCCCATTTGAGTTGTGTCACCTTAACAAGTTCTATCCTATAGTCCGTGAAATGCATAATTAACCAACTCCCGCGTTCAAACAACATTCCTCGTCCCGTATTTTTTTGTCAATTGGCTCGTCGTGCCTGTTTTCTCACCACATACTATCAACTAATTTATAAATATTCATTTAATTGTATTTTTTTATTATGTTACACCCCCGTTTACCTATGCGAGGACTCACTCAGTCTAATATTCGCCCGAATGGCGCGAGACTCGTATTAGACTAAAATACTAATGCACACATCATGGAAACATAATATTATTTCGGTGTCGACTCCCAAAGTTCGAAATACTATCTAGTATCACGTAGCCGGGTCACAGTCGTGACTAGTGCAACACTAGTCGAGTTAAAATTGAGGGTTGTTACAAATTCAAATTAAAGTTTGTTTTTCAGTTTTTAAAAAAAGCTGTTAGGAATGCAATTAGTGTGCTATATCTTTATATTAGCACGTTAACTCTGCACTTAGCGCTCTAATAACAGTATTAGCGCACTAACTGTAGAGACCTCAAAATAATTAATTTTGTCCCTTGTGTTAGAGACCCTTATTCACGTCTGAGACCCTACCAACCCTCATATAACAGATTATATATGTTTGTTATTGGTCATTAAGCCTATTTGGGTGGTCCGAATATTTTTACAAATCCCGAAAATGACAAGTCTCGATTTCATAACATGCGATGGGCTTTTCTGCAAATGTGTAGTTTTCTTTTCAAAAATATTTCAAAAACAAGTTTTTCTTTTTCGAAACTTTTACAATGATTTTCAAAGTATGATATGAACATAAACACGTAGTTTAACATTGTTTAAACTTATAGACCGAGTCATGTGTTAAGTTCCACTTAAAACTTCAAATAATCACTTGACATTTGAAAATTCATTTGAAAAGCTCGATGTGCATGAACTAATGCAATAGGCTTGCGTAAATGAACTTGTATACCTTACATCAATGTTACAATGCATAGTTTGATCTTTCGTCTTCATTCCCTTTTGTATGCCGAATCTTGAACTTGTATAGCTTGAATGCTCAAATACCCGTGATGTGATGTTTTGCAACCTTTGGCGGAAACTGAAATGCACTTGATATTTATTAATATATTTTCACCTTGTTTGTTTCATCAAAATCTCGATCGGAGTTAGAGTGACTAACCACTTAGTCCAACAATCTCCCCTTTTTATGATAACAAACAATGTGAACTTAACAAACGTAAAACATAATCTAAGTGTATTTATCGCGTTCATGGTTGTGCACATCATATAATTTTCATTTAAATATATAAGTTTAACCACATCTTCATTTTCAAGTTCAACCACATTTTCTTCCCCGTTTGATACCATCAAAAAGTGGGGCCAAGTTCCCTTGTATATAAAGCACAATAAAGTATAATATAATCTAGATAGAAACAATAAAATAGAGATACTGTGACGACCCCAATTTCCCCATGCAATTGGGTACGTTCGGCCTAGACCCGTGAAGGCCCCGAGTCATCACTCGGCAACCTGACGAGCCTAGTCAGCCTCCTATTTAATCAATTTAGTAATTTATGAAAGAGTTATTGCAATAATACACAGCGGAAGACTAAACAATAAATAACAAGGGGAAATAAATCAATCAAAGGGAAATTATGAATTCTATAATTGTGGAAAACCCCGAACATTCATGTACAATTCGATAAGCATATATACATGATACCAGTCTCACTAAAACACCAAGTTCAATAATCCCAGAAACATAAGTAAGAAATGATATACACAAGAGCAAAAACATAAAACCTACTCTAGGGTTCCTCAAGTTCAGCCGTTCATATAAAGTCTCCTAGGCAAGGCCCCTTGCCTCTACTGCACTCCGCACTATCTACACCCACCATCACAAACTAGACGGTGAGCAACTGAGAGAAATCGAAAGTAATGCCAGAAGAATATAACAGTAATTCATGAATTATCAAATAAGGCAGTCTAAATATCATGCAAGAATTGAAAGACATGAAGCTAAATGAACAAGGTGCATGATAGGCAGACTGGAAACAATAAAAAATCGAAACATGCGTGTTCTATGAGTCAAGAGAGGCCATAAGTGGTCTAAAATCCACAACAATACCATAACAATATCCACAACAATCCAGTACATGGTATCACGCAATCATTAGGGGTGGTCAAACACTCGTGCGCACGAGTGCCCGCATTTTATCCCTTCTAGTGCAGGTCGTATGTACCTTCGAGACACACACTTATGCCAAGAATACACATACAAGGAATATGAAATGGAATGCCAACAAGTAGATAATAACAAACACAACGGAATGAAAATGAGTCACATGATATTTTCTTAGCTGGCTTACTAACGTACAAATGTTTTTAAGGCAAGTGTACTTACCTGACTAATCGCAACCCGCGTAACAACACTCTCGCGTCCCTAACGCGTATCCCTAAGTTTTTCGTTACCTGACAAGGTCGAAAACTCTAATTAATGGGTTGAGTCATAAAATCACTTCGGTTAAATATCGCCCGACCGGCTCAAATCCCGTAAAATACTAAAATACTCATACACACAATCAAATAATCATAAAATCACTTCGGTGTCGACTCCCAAAGTTCGAAATACTGACCAGTATTCACGTAGTCGGGTCATAATCCTGACAAGTGTAATGCAAGTTAGTTAAAAATTTGGGGTTGTTACAGATACGCTCCTCCTCACTTCATGCATATCAAGAAACAATAGATGGAAGCTTTACCCATTCATATATAATGAATCATAGATATCAGGAAATAGCATTGTATTAACTCAGAGATTCGCAAAAAAAAATTTCATGATTTAAATAGCATAAAGAAATGAAGGCACAGTTGTGGCATTAAACATGAGTCTACAAAAGAGAAAATTTTCATGAACATCTAAAACTAACATTTTTGGGCCTAATGCTCGCTAACTATAATATCCCTAAACACTCCACCGGGATGACATGACCGACTCGCCGAGCCAAAGGCACGACCATCCGCGGGCTGGCGCAGATGTAGCAACTCTACCTCGATACGACGTAGCCACGTGTCGAAGGAATAGAACGTCTCAATCATATACGCATGCAGGTATCCCAGCTGCGCAGAAACGTATGCCAACAATTGAGACATCTCTAGTGGAGGGGTGAAGCCGCCAAACATCGAAGGAGGTGGAGGCTGCATTGTCGAATGGTGCAACTGCTGTGGTGGAGCCGTAAACTCCTGATGAGCTTCATCATCGCCATCATCACCATCATTTCCATCACCACCATCATTGCCATCATCGTTGTGAGAAAAAATGTAGTTGTATTCCAAATAGTTCGGTGCATCAAAAAAGCAACTAGAGAGTCTTTAGGTAGGGGAGACTCATAACTGTCGTACCATCCGGAATTGCATCTTCCCGTGTCCATTTCTGCCATTTACGAATGTAGCGATACTTCATGGCCTTCAAAGTAGCCATGTCAATGGTGTCATAGACAGTGAGGGGACGACCACCTGAGGCGAGATCCACTCCACTTGGGCTGACTCCAAGTAAGATGTGATAATATGTACATAGGGAAGATGATGACCTGAACTACACGTGCTCGTCATATAACCAATAATGATATGGGGCAAACTTAGAGGGATTATAAGAATCAGGTGCCCAAGAACGAACATGTTGAGTAGAGTGACATAGTTCTTACTACCACCTCGCGGAAGAATGACTTTGTGAAGAACCTTATGAAGAATGTGAGGTATGAGTTTGAAATCAGTGTCCGTTATACCAGTCGGGTATACGGTTAAATTCTTTTTTGACCGCAAAAAGGAATTGAGTAATTTAAGACGATCAATAGGCCAATTAAGAAATTTGCACACAACCATAGTGGTAGGAAGGTGCAAAGGGAGTTGAAGCCGTTGAACAAGATTTTTAGGGGGTAATCTCAATGGACCGACTACCACCAGATGATTTGTGAACAAAATTGTTCGTTGTTTCAAGATTTGAATAGAAAACTCAAACCAAAGGAAGGTTATAGTTAGCATTGTAGGCACAAAAAGTGATCCAACTTGCCCTATCGAAAATCTCCCGAATTGGGATATGAGCCTTATCAAAGAAGGCGAAGTCAACAACAGCGGGCCTAAGAATTTTGGCATCCGTTAGTCATGGAGCCACCGACTCTAAGATTGATGGGGACTCGTGAACAGATTTTGCACGACCTCATTTCGTGGGGTATTTGCCGGGATGGGGACGGGTTGGCTATAGGTAGAAGAATGAGTGGACTTGGACTCACTGCCGGATGAGGATGATTGGATGACACGACGTGTGGAGGGGCGGCGAGAGGATGTGACAGTGGTAGGACGAGAAGTGGTGGGGGCAATTGGACAGGAATAGGAATGGGCGGAGGTTCGTCGAGTCGACATGGGGGTATGAAAGTTTAGGGCTTAAATACCAAAATGTGAAGAAATTGACTAAAAGAGTGAAGGATGTTCCCTTGGAGTGGAGAGAGCACAGTGGAGGTGACAAGAGGAGAGGAAATTTGTGTGAGGTGAGTGATTTTTTAGGGTAAATACGGGTTTTATAACCATCTCTGCGAACGTCATTAGCGCGCTAATGGATCAATTAGTGATTTGGGCCAGAACAACATTAGCACGCTAATAGCTGCAATTAGCGTGCTAATTTTCCTCTGGAAATTTTGGACAAAAATTTTTGAGTTTTTGAAATACAACTCCAATTCTCCTTAAACTTGATGGGCACTTCACTAACACCATATAAAAAGGTTCGGAACAGCTAGAACATATGTAGAAGGTCCGATTCATGAGACATGCCTAACTTATGTTGAATCTTAGAAAATTGATCTCTAGGCAATGGCTTGGTGAAGATATCAGCTAGTTGATCTTTTGTGGGCACATGAATGAGTTTAACATCGCCCTTTTGGACGCGATCACAAAGGAAATGGTGCCTAATCTCAATGTGTTTTGTGCGATAGTGTAACACCAGATTTTTCAATATGTTAATTGTACTTGTGTTATCACAATAAATTTCAGCACAACCAACTAGGATTTGATAATCTTCAAGTTGTTGTTTCATGTATAGAACTTAAGCACAAAAACTCCCGGCAACCACATACTCGGCTTCCGCCGTAAACAAAGCAACGAAATTTTGCTTTTTGCTAAACCATGATATAAGTGAATTTCCTAGCAAATGAAAAAATTCGGAAGTGTTTTTCCTATCAACTAGACTTCCCGTATAATCAGAATTGACAAAACTTTAGAGTTCGAAACTCTTGGTTTTGTTGAACTACAATCCTAAGTCTTGTGTTCCACTTAGATATCAAAATATGTGCTTTACACATTTTAAGTGTGAATCCTTAGGATCAGATTGAAATCTAGCATATAAGCACACACTAAATATAATGTCAGGTCTACTAGCGGTCAAATATAGGAGACTACCTATCATTCCACGGTAAAGTTTAGGATCTATGAATTTTTCTAGTTAGTCTTTGTCCATTTTGATGGTGGAACTACTAAGAGTGTCACATGCTTTCATATTTTCGAATTTGAACTTCTTTAGCATGTCCCTCACTAGCATGTCCCTCACATACTTTGTTTGATTTATAAAAATGTCATGTTTGGATTGTTTTATTTGCAAGCCTAGAAAGTATGTTAGTTCACCTATCATGCTCATTTCAAATTCATTTGTCATTAATGATGAGAATTCATCACATAAACGTGTGTTGGATGACCCGAAGATAATATCATCAACATAAATTTGAACAAGTAGCATGTCACACTTTTTGATCAAAATGAACAAAGTAGGATCTAGTGTTCTTTTCTTGAATCCTTTATCAAGTAGAAATGCAATAAGTCTATCATACCAAGCTCTAGGAGCTTGTCTTAGTCCATACAAGGCTTTTTGAAGATGATAGACATGACTTGGATGGTCATGATCTTCAAAACCCGGTGGTTGTTCTACATATACCTCTTCATTGATGAAGCCATTTAAGAATGCGCTTTTAACATCCATTTGGTATAGTAAAAAGCCATTGTAGCAAGCATAAGTAAGTAACATTCGAATTGCTTCTAGTTTTGCTACGGGTGCAAAGGCTTCCTCATAATCAATTCCTTCCTCTTGATTGTAGCCTTGTGCAACCAATCTAGCCTTGTTTCTTACAATTTCACCCTTCTCTTTCTTTTTGTTTCTAAAAACTCATTTAGTGCCTATAATAGTATGGTCCTTAGGTCTAAATACTAGTGTCCATACCTTAGTCCTAACAAAGTGACTTGGCTCTTCTTGCATAGCCATTACCCAAAATTCATCTCCTAAGGCATCATCTATCTTGGTGAGCTCGGTTTATGATACAAAAGCTATGTGTCCCTCATCTAGATGTAGCGTTGACCTAGTGATTATTCCCTTGTTTGGATCACCTATGATTTGTTGGGAGGAATGGCCATTAAGAAGTCTTAAATTCTTAGTGCACTTGTTTCGGGTTCTATGCTTACCTCGACCTCTTGACTATTTGACGTATGTTCTAGGGTGCCATCATCTTCATCATAAATCCTTAATTTTTCCAAGTTGTGCATCATCATTACTTTGGGATCTACTTTATCAAATTTCACATGGATAGACACTTCTATGGTTTTGGCTGATCTATTAAACACCCGATATGCTTTGTTATGCATAGAGTAGCCTAGGAAAGTAAATACCTTTGTCTTTGGGTCAAATTTGTCCAAATGATCCTTATCATTTAGAACATAGGCAAGTGCAACCAAACACATTAAAATAACTTATGTTGGATTTTAGGCCTTTCCATAGTTCATAAGGAGTCTTTTTCACTTGCTTTCGAACATTTACTCTATTTATAACATAGCATGTCCATGTTAATGGCTTCGGCCCAAAAATGCTTAGCTATGTTATACTCTTTAGCATAGTTCTACACATCTCTTGGAGTGTCCTATTTTTTCTTTCAACTACTCCATTTTGTTGGGGTGTTCTATGATAGGATAATTGATGTGTATATCCTTATTTAGTACAAAAATCCTCCATGTTCCTATTTACAAACTCACCACCTCTATCACTTCTAATGATGGTGATCTTGTATCCCTTTTCATTCTCAACCAATGCACAAAATTTTATGAACACATCAAACACTTCATGCTTATGAGA
Organism: Stephania japonica; assembly: GCA_039657345.1. Lineage (NCBI taxonomy): Eukaryota > Viridiplantae > Streptophyta > Magnoliopsida > Ranunculales > Menispermaceae > Stephania > Stephania japonica. The sequence continues at coordinate 46,032,159 of CM077559.1, forward strand.
TAGAAAATACACCCATGTATACCTAGTGAAATCATCAACAATGACAAAGCAATATGATTTACCCCTAGACTTTGTGTTTGGGTGGGTCCGAACAAATCCATATGGATAAGTTCTAAGGCTCGAGTCACATCACTTGTAACTTTCGTCTTAAATGGCGATTTCACTTGCTTACCAAAGATACAAGGTTCACATTCCTTGTCTTTCTTAAAAGTGCATTTGGGTAGGCCCTTGACAAGATCATGCTTGATCAATTTTAATAAATTTTTCATGCTAGAATGTCCTAAGCTACGGTGCCACAACCATCCATCACATTCACTTTCTGCACTTCAACATGAAACATTTTGTATATTCATCTTATCAAAGTTAATGGCATAAACATTTTTATCTCTATATGCAATAAATAGAGTTTCATGTTTCTCATTCCTAACAATGCATTTTGATGATTCAAACATGATATGAAATCCTTTGTCACACAATTAACTGATACTAAGCAAATTATGTTTCAAACCATCAACAAGATAAACATTAGAAATGGAAAGTGAATTGTTACCGACGGTTCCAAGGCCAATAACCTTTCCTTTATTTTGTCTCCAAATGTGACATTTCCACCATCATGCCGCTTTAATTCAATGAATTGATGTGCATCTTCGGTCATATGTCTTGAGCACCCACTATCTAAGTACCATGGGGTGCTCTTCCTCACATCCTACACAATGGGAAACACACTAGATTTTGGTACCCAAACACCTTTGGGTCTGAGAAAGTTAGTGTCATAAACATTTTTAACTACCCATGCTAGTCTACCCATTTTGGCCTTTTGTAAGGCACATTTCCCAACCACATGAGACCTATTGCACTTTAAGCATCTACGGTCATCATCTAGCAATTTCTTGTAACTCAACAAGTTTGCTCCATAACCTATTCCTCTTTTGTTGAGTGCTCGTTGTTGTGCTCCCAACATCATGTCAAACATTTCTCTACCATTGGTGAACTTATGCACCGTACTAGTCAAGTCATCTACTTCCTTGACTAAAGCATCTCTCTCCTCTAAGACTTCATTCAAGTCACTTTGGAGATCATTAATGGTCTCATTTTGTGACTCTATTTCACTAATTGCTATGGTCAAGCTCTTTTTGAGTTGTTTGGTCTTTTTGACCTCCTTTTCCAACTCTTTCCTAAGCTCATCAAGGTTTGGAACATCATCCAAATCATTAACATCATCAAAGTTAAAAGCGTTAGAATTTACCTCGCCTTGTGCCATGAGACAAAGTATTATTTTCTCACTCTCCGATTCGGATTCCGAACTTGATGAGGATGAATCATCCCAAGTTGCTTGAAGCTCTTCTTTCCTTTCTTCTTATCCAACACCTTCTTGGACTTGCATTCCGCCTTGATGTGACTGGATTTGCCACACCCAAAACATATGGTCTCATTGGACTTCCCTCCCTTGCTTCCACTTCTAAATTTCTTCTTATACTTGTCTCACTTGTACATAGCCTTGTTGAGCTTTCTTGAAAGCATAGCTAATTTCTCCTCAAGATCATTGTCGTCACAAGATTTTTCATTTTCAATGATCTGTACCGATGCAACTGGGGAGTTATTTGCCTTCAAAGCAATCTCTTTTCTTGAACTCTTTGTGCCTCCACTTAATGCTTCCAATCTAATTCGGCCTTTAAGTTCGAATTCATAGACCATTAACTCTCCACACAATGCATCGAATGTATAATCTCCAATATTTTGTACCGATTAGATAGCATACTTCTTGGCATCCCAATCCTTAGGTAAGCCTCTAAGGAACTTGTACACCGAAGTCTCTTAATCATAGTTTTTTCCAAGATTCTTGATCTCATTCAATAGTTTAGTAAACCGAGTAATGGCGGTGGCTATGTCTTCATCGGATCCAACTTGGAAGGTTTCATAGTACTCCTCAAGAATTCTCAACTTAGTCTTATTTACTTTCATGGTAACTTCATAGTGTACCTCAAGCTTCTCTCACACTTCTTTGGCCATTTGACAAGCGCTAACTCAGTTAAATTCATTCTCACTTAATGCACAAAATAAGTGATTCATGGATTGATCATTTAAGAGCTCAATCTTGATCTCTTCAGCGGTGTACTCTTTCAAGGGCTTTTCCGGTGGAGTGTAGCCATTTTCAATTGCATCCCACAAAAATCTATTTTGTGCTCTAATATAAAACTTCATCCTCACCTTCCAATGAGCATAGTTGGTTCCATCAAAATACGGAGGCCTACTCGAAGAGTTGCCTTCCCTAAGACGAGCCAAATCTAGAGTTTGCATCCTTGCACAAAAACACTCAAAGATACGTTAGTAACACTTTTAGCAATAACCCGCTCTGATACCAATTGAAACCACACCCAAGGGGGGTGAATTAGGTGTATCGAGAAGTTATCACCTTTTTTAATTTATAGTTCAATGATTAAGATGTTATATGCTCACCAAAACACGAATATGAATGCTATGCAAGTGAATAGGATAGAAAAGATGGAAAGTGACACACGATTTATAGTGGTTCGATCCAATGATCTACATCCACTACCTAACCTCCCCGGTTAGGATTTTTAAACCTCTATTTATATTACAAATAAGTGTTACAACCTAAGCTTACAAGCCTAAAATGTCTAATCACAATTAAGACTTCCTACCTAGCTGCAACTAGAGTTTTTGCCTAGCCTCAATGAGGTCTTTCCTTTGACTTAGATTCCACTAAGTCTTACAATCATTCAATTACAACCAATAACTAAAAATAATCAAATACACCTTACAAAGTAAAGTGGCACCAAGTTTAAATACTAGCAAGCCTCCTAGAGCCTAACCACTCTAATGCATGCAAGTATGAGAATAAATGAGATATGCAAATATGTCACTAATTTGTGCATGTAACGACCCGTTACTTTAAGCACGTGATTAACAGTAATCCGAATCAAAATTAATTCGAGTTAGCCTCGTGGTTAAGCCCAGTTTGTCTCGATTAACGTGTGTGTGGATTTGCGTGATGTATTGTGTTTGTTTGGTGTGTAGTAGTACGTATACGTGAATAAATGAATAATCAGACTAGCAAGGGAATGTCTAATACCATGTATAGGTCAAGGAGGACACACATGAGACGCGAGATAGTGTTGACGTCCGAGTGTACTTGTTGGCGTGAAATACGTAATTATAGGCATAAATATATATATTTATAAATATATTGTGGATATATAAATATATATTAAGATATAAAATAATAAAATAATAGTAAATTTTCGGGCGCAGAGTGATATGCGGGGTTACGAGTGACATGCGTAGGACGTACAGTGGTGTGCATGCCCGGGAGTTCTCGTTGGCGTGCTAACCGGAATTTTAGGCGCAACATATCGATAAATATATATATATTATTTATATATAAATTAGTATATATAAATATATATAATAAAAATCAGAAATTGTGAAATTACCTTTAAGGGTATGGAGGTAAAGAGAGAAAAGGATAGGCTTGGGGGTAGTTTGGTCATTTCTTTGACCAAACCGCCTCTGTCTCCTTTAAAAAAAATCAAATGAGCAGAGAGAGAGAGAGAACCGAGACGATGAGGATGAGAGGAAGAAGGAGGTCGAGAGGAGGAGAAAGGAGCTCAAGAGCTCGGGAGTTCGATGGAGATTACGTGGTCGAGGTGAGATGATTTAGTTGTGTATGTTGTTGTTGTTGTGTGTACGGGTGAGTAAGTGATGATGAGCTCGGCCATGGCAGAGCCATGGCCGAGAACCGAACCAGGAAGCGCCGAGGGTGGAGACGGCAAGGGAATAGTCTCCCTTGCCAAACCGAATGGGGTTGGGGTTGGGAGCCAACCCCAATCGAAGAAAAAAAAACCAACATAACTGTTCTGTTCTTGAAGAAGACGATGAACAGTGTCTGAACAGGGCCGGTTCGGCTCAATTCAGACCTAAACCAAAAGAAAAAGAAAAAAAAGAAAGAAAAGAGAGAAAATGGAAAAGAAAATCGAAAAAATAGGAAAAAAATATGAAAAAATAGTATTTTGACCAAACAAATAGAAATTGAGGGATTTCTATGGAAAATGAGAAATTCGAAAGTTAGAGGAGACTTTATACCGGGTTTTTACCTCAAAAAGCGTGAAATGGTCAAAATAGGTTAGAAATTAGGTCCCGAGATGTCGAATTCGAATGGGACCAGTTTAGGAATGTTAATAAATGACTATTAGACATAAGTTGATAATAGTTGGTCTATTTTAGGTAATAGACCGATGTGGAAAAGTTTGAAGACTCCGGGGAGTCGTACAAGTTGGTAAAACATAGAAAGCTCAGGACAGGTAAGTGGGACTCGTAGCTTTTATCAATTATGCAATGTAAAATAGTATTACTAGAACATGTAGTGTACTGGACTGGGAATGGAGCAATGTACCGTGATTTGACTTTGGTTTTACTAAAATATTTTGAAATGAAAATGGATTCGGAAAGAGGTTTGACGAGACGGATCGGCTTGGGGTTTGGAACTGTGGTAGAGTTACTAACCATCACCGCGCCCCCAGTGACTTGGGAATTATCCCGATCAATGCTTTTCAGTTGAGTTTAGCAGCTCATTAATCATAAACCAATCAGATGAGCAGTGATTGGTTTAGTGATGATGAGTAAGTGCGACTCGATGTTTTATGAGTTGGCGGCACATTGACAAAAAATGGTTAGATGCCCAGTGACTGGTTCTTAAAGAATGTGAGAGGGCAACTCAGTGCAAATACGAATATTTGAAATACAAATCACGGGTACATTGCAATGAACCAAGGAACTTGCATCTGATATATATATTGTTTATATTGATTCATATGCTCTTGTAGATATGCATTTGATTTATGTTATACATTGTCTTGATATTAATTGGTATATAGTTGATGGTTGGCATGAGAGTCACTTACTGAGCAAGTAGGAGCTCACCCACCTTAACATCTCCAGGTATGGATGTACGCTAGGACTTAGAACTTAGGAAAGGAGAAGACCAGGGGTTTAGTATCTTCTCTACGATGCAGTGAGTTTCTTGTTATATATATAAATTGTTTTGCTTTATAATTTGTAATAATTGGGGTGGGAATACAAGCTCAATACCGATGTTCATGCCGGTATTGTATAACTTGTGTTTCATCGAAAAAGTTTTAAATTTTTCGCTGCGTTTGTTTTATGTTTTTTATTTAAATCAAGATATATAGGTTATTGTCAGGAAGTTGTGATAAGGCTGCTGGCTCTAATTAGGTCTGATCTAGTTTACCGGGGCTTAATTAGGGTTTCAGGCTGAACATTCTCTAATTAAAATTAGGGGATGTTACAGTGCAAGTCTCAAATATGAAATCGTTTCAAATAATAATGTTTAGTGCAAAACCAATTTCAACGCCAAGAACAAGGAGTTTAATAAAAATCAAGTTTAAGTGAAAACTTTTGTCCAAACCAAATCCTAGGGTTTAATAAAATAAGTTTAAGCACAAAACCCAATATTAGTATGTTCAAAGACACAACAAATGATTTTTCAAGTCAAACAAACAAAGTTATGGAATTTAAGCACAAGAAAAAGATAGGACAAGAAGCTTTCTTACAACCCCAAGAAAGTGACTTGAAAAATTGTTTTGAAGAGGTTGTTGTACACCTTTGGAAACCTCAAAAGTGTTGGATCTTAGAATGAATGGATGGCCTCAAGAATCTTCTTTGTCTCCTTCACAAAAATTAATATTCTCCTTTTTGTAAGTTTGTGCTTTTGTGTGGTTTTTCTTCTTGTTTCAACAAAATAATGTTCTTTGTGGTTTTATAGTGTTACACATCTCATTTTATCAGTTTGTGATCGTTCTAGGGATCCAAGGGCCCATAATTCATTAAGAATTCAAATTAAAGTTTGTTTTTCAGCTTTTAAAAAAAAAACTGTCAAGAATGCAATTAGCGCGCTATATCTTTAAATTAGCACGCTAACTGCAGGGACCTCAAAATAATTAATTTTGTCCCTTGTATTAGCGACTCTTATTCGTGTCCAAGACCCTACCAACCCTCATATAACACATTATATATGTTTGTTATGGGTTATTAAGCCTATTTGGGTGGTCCGAATATTTTTACAAATCCCAAAAATGACGAGTCTCGGTTTCATACCATGCGAGGGGCTTTTCTGCAAATATGCAGTTTTCTTTTCCAAAACATTTCAAAAATAAGTTTTTCTTTTTCGAAAACTTCCACAATGATTTTCAAAGTATGATATGAACATAAACACATAGTTTAACATTGTTTAAACTTATAGACCGATTCATGTGTTAAGTTCCACTTAAAACTTCAAGTAATCACTTTACATTTAAAAATTCATTTGGAAAGCTCAATGTGCATGAACTAATGTAATAGGCTTGCGTAAATGAACTTATATACCTTACATCAATGTTACAACGCATAGTTTGATCTTTCATCTTCATTCCCTTTTGCATGTCGAATCTTGAACTTGTATAGCTTGAATGCTCAAATACCCGTGATGTGATGTTTTACAACCTTTGAAGGAAACTGAAATGCACTTGATATTTATTAGTATATTTTCATCTTGTTTGTTTCCATCAAAATCCCGATCGGAGTTAGAGTGACTAACCACTTAGTTCAACAATTAATAAATAATTATTTATTTCAATTAAATATATTAAAAAAGGATTTTAATTGAAATAAATTCTAGAATTATTTCTTGAATCAAGGTAAGTAAACCAATGAGGACCGTAAGGGCGTGTCGGAGTCCGTGTAAGCGCGAATTAGTTTGATTCAAGGTAAGTAAACCAGTGAGGAACACTACAATTATTTCTTGAGCTTTGAATTATTTATTGATATTGTTTCAATACCCTCTTGTTATTCCATTCATATGAGTTGTCCTAAGGCAAGTGTGTCAAGCGTGATCTTTGCAGAATTTCGGGCTCGCGGTGTATTATACGGTGGTTTACAGCTGGGATACGTGATTGGTTGTAATGACATGTACGGGTAAGAGTTCTCTACCAAACTACTGGGGGCTCTACATTCGCGTAGGGTCTTAGAGGAGATTATGTCCTCGACTCCTAACCTATAAGGAGATTTTGTCCTCGACTTAATGACTTTGATTGATCGGGACCACTTGTGTCTTTCCTTTGTATTCCGGTACACTTAATTTCGATTGCTCATATATTTATTCACAGTCTTTATATATTCATGCGCTCCCTGTCCTTTTCTTTCTATCTACATGAATTGATTGTTCATTTATTTAATTCGAAATGTTGTATTCATTGGTGTTCCTATTTGGCATTACTTACTTGGGTTCGTCATTCTTGTGTTTGACCGAGTGCAGATCCATAGTCCAGCAAAGGAAAGGCCGTATAGTTAGGTGATATACTTTGAGCGGCTCTCCTCTGCTGACAATGGTAACTTTTTGGTTGTATTAGTTACTTATATTGTTTTTGTACATGGGGTTATGGGTTGAGAGAATTTTGGATATTATGATTGGATGATACTCTCCTTGCTTTACATGGTATATATGAGATACGGGGTTCCCACACCTTAGGTTTTTGTCCTAACTTGGAGCTTTTGAGGTTAATTGATTAGTTGAGATTTATTGGTTCCGCTTTATAATTTGATAACTCGCTAATTAATTGACTTAACTTGTAAATGATTAGTAAATGATTGAATGGTAAGGATAAGCTCACTGGCCCCGCGCGACTTAGCGGGATTAGCTCGGGGGTTTGCGTGGGTCTAGGTCGGGTGGAATTTGGGGTCGTAACAGTCACAAACTAGATGGTGAGTGCTTGAAAAAGAGAAAGTAATGCTAGAAGAAACTAAACAGTAATTCAAGATTTCAAAAAATAGTCCAAATATCATGCAGTATTGAAAAGCAGAAAGTATAACAAATAGCATGATAAACAGACTGACAAGTTGAACAACGAAGTTTGAGTGTTCACAAAATCAAAGAAGGCCCATAAGCGGTCAAAATCAATGCAGTACCATAGCACCACATTTTAAGTCACAATAGTGACCAATAAGCTCTAGACACCGCAGCGTCTAAACAATCCAGTATTCAGGGTATGACTTGCTATTAGTGGGGTGGAACAATACAACTGCAAAAATGTTCACGCTTACCCACTCATAGGGACCTAAGAGTACTTTGCAACACACTTACGCCAAGATACTCAACCAACAAAAATAATAATGGAATTCCAATAAAGCTCAATTCAATATAATTGACAATAAATAGATAATGAGTTAATGCATATTTCCTATCTAGCTTACAATCATACGATAACATACCTCGGTTTACCGCAAATCTCCAATCCTCACGTACCTCTACTAATCCACTCGAATTCTCAAACTTTGTAAATTCACCAAGTTTGTAAATCCTATTAATATCATTCTAATTTACCTAATTTTTTATAATTATCAACTTAGTGTAATTGGGTTGATTTTCAGGGTATTGGGTCATATTTGAACCCAATTGGATACCCAAGATATCCCCAAAATTTTCAGAAAATTTGGTCTATGTGAACAGTGTCACGCCACTAAGACGCTGTGACACCTTTTTCTTGGGCAGCGTCTCCACGACATGGAGAAAAACCAGCCTGCCCAACTTGTATGTGGGTGACGTGGTGACCAGTTTGTTCTAGACGGCGCCCCCTCGGCGTCTTTCCTGATTTTCATTAGTTTCCCTCTGCTCACGACGTTTGTGAGTAATGTTGTAGGAATAACCACTCACGGTGTCCCTCGTGGCATGTTCAACAGAACACCTATTTCGGGGTTTCTCGAAACCCCGACTCGTGTCGCTGCATTCTGACTCTATACCAACCCTTTGGGACGTCCAAAACAACTTAAATCTCAACTCGCTTTACGTCAAAACCCCGACAAAACACCCCGTTTCAAAAATAACCCATATTTCTTCAAAAATTCTCAAAAATTCTATTTCACTTCTAAACCACATATCAACCACCAATTCAACTATAAAATCCTCCATTTATACCAAAATCATCAATTAAAATCATTTTCCAACATTTTTCCAAAAATTCGTCCGAAATCGTCGAAACAAAAACCACCAAAATTAATGCCAAAACGTAAATAAACATACACGGAGTAGGAATCCTACCTATTTATGTGTATTCGGTCGCTCCACGGCATCACAACGTGCACGCAAAGTCCCGAAACCCTCTCTCTCATTTCGTTCTTTCCTCTCCCACGTTGATCAAAATGGAAATGAAATTGAGGAGAGAGAAACGTTGGTTTATATACCACTCCTTCATCTCATATCACATGCGGTTCTGGAGGCTAATCTTGAGGCTCCTCTTCATCATTTCCACCAACTCTAACACACACTCATGACTCCAATGCATGACTTAAACTTTAAAACCACCTCATTTCTCGCTCAAAACACATATTCTCGAACTCGTTTCAACTTGCGACTCGCACCGCGTACATTCCTGGGCATAACCTCGCTCCCACATTTTATTTGGTTTATTATTTTAGATAATTCACTAATTATCATTTTCCAGTGTTTAATTATCCATTTTATACCCTAAATTTTAATTTTTTCTAGCCGAATCTCACACAAAAATCCGTAGAGATTTATAAACGAAAATCACCCGCTAGGACACACAGTGTTCTCATTCGGGTATAAATAATAATACAAACATCACAGAAAAATAAAATATACCTCAGTGTCAACTCCCGAGGCTTGAGTAATATGACAAATCACGATGGTAGGTCACAGTCCTGTAAACACATGACACGTGTCACCAATTAAATTTAAGGGTCATTACAGTCTTCCCAACTTATTAGAATTTCGTTCTCAAAATTAATCTAATAATTACTCAAAATAATGACTTATCAGAATCAAACAAATGAGGAAAATACTCGAGTATATAAGATTCTAAGTCCCAGGTCAACTCCTCGTCTCCGTGGTACTGCCACCAAATGAATAATGAAGGTATCTCATTATTCCTTAATATCTTGACCTTCCTGTCCACAATCTAAATCGATTGATCCTCATAAGTAATATTATCATCGTGCAAATCAATCTAACTCAGATCTACCGTAAGTCGTCGTCCCTCGCTTTACTTGTTTAGTCGAAGCATCGAAATATGGAACACTGGATGAACTCCAACGAGCTGAGGCATCAAATCCAACTCATAAGCAACCTTGCGACTCTCTTCACAATCCTGAAAGGTCCAATAAACCTTGGCACAAGTTTCCCCTTGATTACGAACCTTTTGTGACCCTTTAGAGGCGAAACCTTCAAATAAACATAGGCTCCCTCATCATATTGCAACTCATCGTGATACTTTTCATAGTATTTTTTCTTTCTCTCCTAAGCACCCTTTAGTCTCTGACAAATCTGACGTACCTTCTCAGTATGATCAATAACAATCTCAGGCCCAACTGTCACTGCATCCTCTGACTCAGCCCAAAAAGATGGTGATCTACAAGGTCTGCCACACAGTATCTCAAATGGTGCCATGCCAATACTAGCCTGAAAACTGTTGTTGTACGCAAACTCGGACAAATGAAGGTACTCTTCCCAAGATCCTCTGTACTCCAATATACATATCCTGAGCATATCCTCTAACACCTGAATCAGTCTCTCGGACTGTCCGTCTGTCTGTTTATGGATGGTACGTCGTACTCAAATCAATCCTCGTGCCAAACTGAGCCTACATACTCTGTCATAACAATGACGTAAACTGTGGTCTTCTATCTGACACTATTGATAATGGAACTCCGTGCAGTCTGACTATCTCACGTTCGTAGAGAATACTCAATCTATTAACCCTATGTATAGTGGATACTGGAATGAAATGTGCAGATTTCATCAGTCTGTCCATAATTACCCAAATACTATCATGTCCACAAGATGATCGAGGCAAACTACTAACAAAATCCATAGACAATAGGAAGAGGCTGCAGGAATCCTCCAGGTCGCCTATGGTCAGCCTTCGCACGCTGGCATATCTCACACGTTCGTATAAACTTCGACGCATTGGCTTTCATCCCTGGCCACCAAAAAAGACGTCGCGTATCAGCATACATCTTGGTCCTACCCGGATGAATAGAAAAATGCGAGCGGTGAGCCTCCTGAAGTATTTCAGTGCACAAATCAGCCACTAATGGAATCCATAGTCGCCCTCGATATCTCAAATACACGTTTGTCGATTTGCTCCAGTCTGGATAATCTGAACTATCAGCCATCTCACTAAACTTCTGGTACAACTCATCAGTCTGTTGTCCCTCACGGACTACTAAAGTGAAACAGTTTGCATCCGCAACTGACCACAAGTCTGTTTCCTGGTAATAGCTGGCACATCAGCTAAAGACATCATCTCAGGTGCCTCAAGTAACACATACTCATGTGTCATGTGGCACACAACTACCTCACTATCAGATCCTCTCCTACTCAAAGTATCAGCAACTATATTGGCCTTCACAGGATGATACTCAAGCAAAAAATCATAATCCTTCAGGAATTCTAACCAACGTTTCTGTCTCAGATTTTGCTCCTTTTGAGAAAATAAATACTTCAAGCTCTTGTGATCAGTGAAAAGATCAAATCTCACCCCATACAGATAATGTCTCCAAATCTTCAGCGCAAATACTACAGAAGTAACTCCAAATCATGCGTTGGATAATTCTTCTCATGTACTTTGAGTTGTTAAGATGCATACGCAATCGCCTTGCCCTTCTGCATCAAAACACAACTAAACCCAACCTTCGACGCATTAGTATAAACCACCAAGTCCTTCCCTGTCTCAGGCAATGCAAGAATTGGTGCAGTCGTCAACTTCTCTTTTAGAGTAAAGAATGTTATCTCACAACTCTCATCCCAATCAAACTTCACATTCTTCTAAGTCAGTTTAATCATCGGTATAACAATCCTGGAAAAATCTCGCACAAAACGACGATAATATCCAGCTAAACTAAGAAAACTACGAATCTCTGTCACTGTAGTTAGAGTAGGCTACTCAACAATAGCTCTAATCTTCGCAAAATCCACAGAAACACCGCTAGCTCCAACAACATGGCCCAAAAATCTAACCTCTGGTAGCTAAAACTCACACTTACTGAACTTGGCATACAACTGGTGGTCCCTCAAAGTCTGTAGAACTATTCGGAGATGTTCGTCGTGATCCTTACGATTCCTGGAGTATATAAGGATATCATCAATGAACATATCACAAATCTATCCAGATAAGTCCTCAGTACTCTGTGCATGAGATCCATAAACATAGCTGGCGCATTAGTAAAACCAAATGGCATGACCGTGAACTGATAATGGTCGTATCTCGTACTAAATGCACCATTCTCCCTGTCTTTAGCCCTGATACTGAGCTGGTGATAACCTAATCTCATGTTTATCTTTGAAAACCACGTCGCTCCGTTAACTGATCAAACAAATCATCTATACGAGGATACGAATATTTATTCTTCACCGTCATCCGGTTCAGCTGTTTGTAGTCAATGCACAACCATAGGTTGTCGTCTTTCTTCTTCACAAACAACACCGGTGCACCTCATGGTGACATGCTATGATGAATGAATCCCAACTCTAACAACTCATCCAACTGAGTCTTGAGCTCCTTCAACTCCCGAGGTGCCATCCTATACAGCGGTATAGAAATAGGTCTAGTCCCATGTACCAAGTCTATGATGAAATTTATCTCTCTTGGTGGTGGTAATCCTGGTAGATCATCACGAAAACATCGGTAAACTTGCACGCTACTAGTACATCATCAATACTAACCTCCAGCCTCTCAGCAGTGCTTAAGACACTCGCAAATGTCTCTATCTCACCACTAGTAGACTCTCTACCCCTGGTGATAGGTAATAACGTCGTTGTACCTTAAAATCTAACCTCTGTACCATCAACCAATGGAATCGTGATAATCTTCCCATAACAATCAATATGGGCATGATAAGCTCCTAACTAGTCCATGCCTAACAACGCATCAAACTCTAGGAACTCTAGTACTGTCAAATCAGTAGACAAATCGTGACCCTCTATAAGTACCGAACAATCAACACATAATAAGTTCGGATATATCTTGTCCCCATCCGTTATGCTAAGGATCAAGGGTCTACTAAGCCTAATGGGTCTCAACCCTAATGCACCTACCATGCGTCCAGAAATAAATGAAACTGTAGAACCTGAATCAAACATGGTATGCATCAAAGTACTGTAAATCAAAGACATACCCTCAACAAGGTTACGAGACATTCCCTAGTCCGGCTCAACAGCAACCTGGACTCTCTCCCGCTGCTGCTGGTAATGCTATGGCTAAGCTCTTGTTAATAACAAACACTAAGACTGTAAGTGCCTATATAACCACACTTGTAACAAGTACGCGTCTCCCGTGAACCAGATGAAACCTGCCCTTGTGTCTTACCTTGCCTATGTCCATGTGGAGGTCTCTGAGTCTAACTAGACCACTGAGTCTGTACCTATCCAGATCTTTAAGTTTGTGTCTGACGTGCGCCGAACGCGTCAATAAAATATTTCCTTAAACCAACTATTTGTAGTGGCAAAGGGTCGATCCCACCTCTAAAAGAAAGGAAAAATGGGGATTTAGAGAAAATAACTAAATTAATTAATCTAATTACTAATAAATTAAATAACTAAAATAAATATCTAGGACTACGAACAATTAATTTAAATACCTAAGTCTATGGTTCCACAAGACAAGATCAAGATTCAATGGCATATCATGGTCGTCAATCTTTCCTAAAACAATTATTAATTCAAGTTCCCCTAGATTAGCTATGGAAAATCGACATCCGTCAGAAATTCCTAATTCCCCTAATCTCGATAGCTAGGACATCCGCCACTAACTACTTCCCTAATTAATGTATAACCCTAGACATCCGCCATAAGATTTAACACATTAACTGCAATAATAAAGTTCTATGGGAATACTAATCCTAGATAACCGAATCGCGTCCGCTCCCGATTTAACCTAGAGTCAATTGTTGCACACTCAAGAACCGAAAGGTTTTGACGGCAATCGGGTGAATGTTTGTTACTTATATTGTCTCAAAAGTACAATTACGGATACTAATGAGTCAATTAACTATAGATTATCCACCTAAAAGCATGCACTGGCCACATACATACCCTAAGTTTAAACCATATTCATTAAAATTAACAACAAAGAAATAGAAGAAATTAAATTAAATTAAATAATAAAATAAAAGATCTCACAAGTTATGCCATGAATCCATAATTCTGAATTGCTTCACCTCCGACCTAGGCAATGACTTGATTAGCCGGTATGGCTACTCACAAAATAATGCGAGAGAGTGATTTCCAATGAATAATAGATGTTCCATAAAGTTCTAATGTGTAAAACTACTAAAATTGGTCTATTATTTTTTTGTGTATTTTCTCCTTGACACGTCTTACTCCTTCTTCCTGATCGGAGAGGGCTTAACGCGGGCGACGTGGCGGCGATCGAGGAGAGAGCGGCGATTGGAGGAGAGTGGAGCGTGACGTCTTTGGGACGGTGACGTTTCTCATGTCTAAGGAGAAGAGCGCGGAACCTCAACGACTTGCTTGTCCGCGTGGCGTGGCGGTAGCTGGATGCACGAGTGTGTAAATGGGGAGGCGACATGTGGTCATGCAGACGAATGACACGTCCCTCCCTAGCTAAGCTCCTCTCATAAGTTCAGACAAACTCTAAAATAAATACTCTATTTTGAGTATTTTTCCACCCCGGTTCAATCGTGCACTCCGTTTCACCTAAAAACCAAAAGTAAATATAATAAGATATACATTTTATAAACTTCTCCACACTAAATGTCCTATAAACCAACTTATCCTCGTATCCCTACTCTCGGTATCGTTGCCTTTGTTATTCTTGTGTAGGCCTAAGTAGTAAACTCTTTGCACGTCGGTCAATCATGTGCAGTCGTGATGGTGGAGTAACTATCTACTAAACCCCCTAAAACCTTGTCTATTCTTACTCCTCTTCCTATCCCGTCTGTCCCGATAAGGTAACCTCCTCTCGCAAAATATCCCTCCCTAGCTAAGCTCCTCTCATAAGTTCGCTATAAAGTCTTTGGCTCTGTGGAGACTATAACACCTTTAATGTCGCATCCTCGGTGAAGTAGTAACCCATAAGGTAGCAAGCTGAGATAGCCCTATGTAACCCATAACAGACTCGTATGTGAGTTGTCTGATGGTAGAGAACTCATTCCTCTTTGCTCTCAGAACTGTAGGAGGAAAATACTTCATATTGAACTGGGTTTTAAACTCTATCCAGTCCTTCGGCCCTCTGGTAGACACAATCGTATTCCACTAGTCATTAGCCTCTCCAAACAACATAAAAGACGATACCGAGGCTCGCATGTGCTCCTCAATCGCGATAATAATGTGCACCTTCTAGTGGCTCTTCAGGAACATCTTTGCAACCACCAGATCTGTACCCCCAAAGAACTCCTTCAGGTTATGCCTCTTGAACTCTCTCAACTGTCTAGCCTCCAACGTGGCCCTAATGCCTCTCTCTGCTACTGGAGCAGGCACTATGTTAATCTAAACAAGATGTACTATAGGCACTGACTTAGCCTGTACCGGTGGTAACACAGTAGTATCCGGTATCACTACAACTGTAGTAGGAACAGGGGATATACCAGCGATCGGTGTTTCCATCTCCTGAGAAACAGGAACTCCTGAGGTAGATGGTGGTGATGGTGTAGCAACAACTGGCGTCCTCTAAATCCTCAAGATCTCCTCTGACCTTTGATCCTGAGTAGCTACTCGTTATGTCAATGCCTGAAAATCCTTGACACTGATCACTCGAGGACCAACAACCCTACTGTCATCACTAGGCTTTGTCTGATCAATCATCGCAATCTGAAATTGAAAGAGAATCACTGAATCAGTCAATAGCTACTGATATAGTATAGTACATCACAACAGATATAACATGTAGAATCAAGTTTTACTTTTCCCCAACTCACCTCACTTCCCAATTAAACCTTAACTTAGGATTATATGTTCCACTCTAGGTTCCAACTATTTCTTATTTCCGCTAGGTTTGTATTTTATGTTGGTTGTAAGGTAAATCAAGAGTCAAGTATGCTTTGATACCAACTGTGATGGCCCCAGTTCCCCATAAAACTGGATCCCGCCCGGCTTAAGTCTACGTGGCCCCCGAGTCCTTACTCGTGAAGTCTATGCTTCCTATTCAGCCTCAAATCCTCAAACACCATTATTTAATCATTCATATGCGTAGTTATAGGATTATTAAGTTATCAGGAAATTCGCAGTGAAAATTACTATAATCAACTATAACTACAAAATTGAAATCAGGAATAATGGACTACCTACTCATATGGAAACCCTGAGAAATGGATAAATACATGCATGTTTGGTGTTCAAAGCTATACAAAGCGATCATACATGATATCCCTAGTCTCTCAAATCCCAATACATGTCTTAGTGTTTATCAAAATATAATATGCAATAATCACAACAAAAAGAACAAAAAACCTACACTAAGTAAAGGAAAGGATCGCTCCGAGAGTCCTCAGAGATGATCACCTAGTACCACCTCCTTCCCCTTGTTCGTCTCACCTCTATCTCTATCTCTATCTGCACCACCGTCACAAACTAGACAGTGAGTGCTTGAAAAAGAGAAAGTAATGCCATAAAAAACTAAATAGTAATTCAAGATTTCAAATAAACAGTACAATTATCATGCAGTATTGAAAAGCAGAAAGTATAACAAATAGCATGATAAACAGATTGACAAGCTGAGCAAAGAAGTTTAAGTGTCCACAGAATCAAAGAAGGCCCATAAGTGGTCAAAATCAATGCAGTACCGCAACACCACATTTTAAGTCACAATAGTGACCAACAAGCTCTAGACACCGCAGCGTCTAAACAATTCAGTATTCAGGGTATAACCCGCTATCAATGGGGTAGAACAACACAACCGCAGAAGTGCTCAAGCTTACCCACTCATAGGGACCCAAGAGTACTTCGCAACACACTTACTCTAAGACACTTAACCAATAAAAATAAGAATGGAATTCCAATAAAGCTCAATTCAATATAATTGACAATAAATGGATAATGAATTAATGCATATTTTCTATATGGCTTACAATCGTACGATACGCACCTCGGTTAACTGCAAATCTCCGATCCTCGCATACCTCTACTAATCCACTCGAATTCTTAAAGTCTGTAAATTCACCAAGTCTGTAAATTATATTAATATAATTCTAATTTACCCAATTTTTTATAATTATCAACTTAGTGTAATTGGGTTGATTTCCAGGGTATTGGATCGTATTTGAACCCAATTGAATACCCGAGAGATCCCCAAAATTTTCCAAAAATTTTAAAAAATTTGGTCTCTGTAAACAGTGTCACGCCGCCAAGACGCCGTGACACCTTTTGCTTGGGCGGCATCTCCACGGCGTGAAGAAAAACACGTCTGCCCAACTCATATGTGGGTGACGCCGTGACCAGTTTGTTCTATACGGCGTCCCCACGGTGTCTTTCCTGATTGTCGTTGGTTTCCCTCTGCTCAAGACGTCTATGAGCGACGTCGTGGGAATAACCACTCACCGTGTCCCTCGCGACGTGTTCAACAGAACACCTATTCCAGGGTTACGAGAAACCCCGGCTCGTATCGCAGCGTTCTGAGACTATACCAAATCCTTTGGGACGTCCAAAACAACTTAAAATTCAACTCATTTTACGTCGAAACCCCGACATAACACCCCGATTCGAAAATAACCTGTATTTCTTCAAAAATTCCATTTCACTTCTAAACCACAAATCAACCACCAATTCAACTATAAAATCCTTCATTGATACCAAAATCATCAATCAAAATCAATTCCTAACATTTTCCCGAAAATTCGTCTAAAATTGTCAAGACAAATACCACCAAAATTAACGTCAAAATGTAGATAAACATACAAGGAGTAGGAATCCTGCCTATTTACGTGTATTCGGTCGCTCCACGGCGTCACAACGTGCTCGCAAAGTCCCAAAACCCACTCTCTCTCGTTTCGCTCTCTCCTCTCCCACGTTGATCAAAATGGAAATGAAATTGAGGAGAGAGAAAAGTTGGTTTATATATCACTCCTTCATCTCATATCACACGCGGATCTCAAGGCTAATCTTGTGGCCCCTCTTCATCATTTCTACCAACTCTAACACACACTCATGACTCCAATACATGACTTAAACTCACGAATTGCACCACGTACGTTCTCGAACATAACCTCGCTTCCACATTTTATTTAATTATTTATTATTTATGATAATTCACTAATTATCATTTTTCGGTGTTTAATTATTCATTTTATACCCTAAATTTCTGTTTTTCCTAGCCGAATCTCACACAGAAATTCGTAGCAATTTATAAACGAAAAATCACGCTCTAGGACTCACAGTGTTTTCATTCGAGTATAAATAATAATACAAACATCACAGAAAAATAAAATATACCACAGTGTCGACTCCCAGGCTTGAGTAATATGACAAATCACGATGATAGGTCACGGTCCTGTAAACACACAACACGTGTCACCAATTAAATTTGAGGGTAATTATAAGAGCAATTAGCCTTGGATATACACTAAGTCACTCAGATGCTAATTACCCCCTTAAATCGCTCACCAACTCATAATTAAGATAAACACACAACTAAAAAATGAACAACTTGATTAAAACACGCATATCATAAAATACGATAAGAATAATAAGGACGATAAGATAATAAATAAAGCAATGGTACTTTCTCTCCTTTTTTGATTTTTTATATAAAATTAAAAGGAATACTCAAAATAAACTAGAGTTTGTACCATTTACCATTACATAGGACAAAGACAAAGTCCTATCTCCCCCTTTGTTTTGTATGCCCTAACTAGGCTTTACATTCATGAAGCTTGTTTTCAAATTTTGTCCATTCAAGCTGTGGTGTATACCCATTATGAATTGCTCTTCAGTACTTAACATCAATTTGGAGAACACATCCCTCCAAGCGAGCCTTCCAATAAGTGCGATTGACATTGATAAGCGGCCTCGTGTTTGCATACCTTCTGGTTGGTCTGACTGATTTCCCTGATACATATGGTTAGTATTCGGACCTCACTACAGTCTGTAAAGAAACAGAGTTTAAGCAGTGCCCGATCTGAAACCAATTGAAATTATTGTACCTATGTGTGTTATAATAGGAAACGTAGTATGTTGTAACAAGGAATTAAGCAGTATTGGAATATAAATGAAGATAGTAAAGCAAACCACAAGATCAGGAGATTGTTCATGCAGTTCAATCCATGACCTACGTCTACGGGGCCACGCCCAAATGTAAAATCCACTAAGATAAAAGAGTTACAGATTTTCGCAACACCCGAACCAGTGATCCTTAACTGGGCTTGCTACACTACCCTTCACCTTCACAATGGAATTTACGTAAGTCTCCCATACTTGCACGGTGAGGCTCCCCCTCACTGGAATACCCAAGCTTTCACTCGATGCGTCGAACTCCCCTCAATGGAATACAAGTCTTATACTTGCACTGTGAGGCTCCCCTTCACTGGAACACCCAAGTCCCCTTGGTGTTTACATCTTGACAAAGAATTGAACAATTCAAAGTAAATGAACTGAGGTACAGACTCCATTACTTTGACACAATATATAGACAATAAAGTACACAAAATCCTAACTACATATCTTAACAACATGCTTAGGATTCGCCCAATCTTCATCTTCAAACAACCACGTCTCTCACATTGATCACGTGGTGATAAGCCTCTGAACCGCAATACCAACTTCCATGTATATCTTTAGTTGCTCCTCAGATAAGATCAAATCTGTAACAATCTGATTCAGAGATCATGTTGCAACAACCTTCCGCGTTCTGTTGCAACAACATATTTTATCCAAATCACCCAAAGTTTATCTTCTGATTTGAGTACGTGAAACATGATTTGGATGAGTCATTTACTAAACTAACAACCTGATCAACATAATGACAATACTGGTCGATCACAATCTTAACTAATGATCACGACACTAACAGTATCATGTATTATCGCACTTTCCTTGTTGTTTGTCACCATATATGCATGATTATCTATATATTTGCATGGTTCCACACCATAGTTTTGCCCTACTCTACTTTACGGAATTATTTAAAATTGTAAAGTTTATTTCTGTTGCATAATTATTAAAACTTGCATAACTTAGTTACTCAACTCTAAAACACTAATTTAATGAGGATGTAGCAAATGGAGGTTGATTAGGCTTGCGTTGACTTCACGGGAGCTGACTCAGGGGTCCACGTAGGTCTAAGACGGGTAGGGCCCAGTTTGTGGGAACAAGGGTAGTCACAAATATCTTTTCGTAAAAAAAGATAGTTAAGTTGGGGAAGTATGACCCATGTGAATATTCATAGGCGGGATGTTATTGTCTAAGACCAACTCCAATGGAGTGCCATTTTGGTGCTCCATTGAAGTGATGGCGTTGGGTTGGCTCTTTAACCCAGCTCCATCTACCACGCCAAAATGGCGTCGGACAACAGTGTTGTAGGCCCATGCCATTTTGGCGTGGGAGTAAAGTAGGATGTTTCTTTTTTTATTCATTCTTGACTTGTAGGCTCCACTTTATTAATTTAAAATTAATAAAAAAGCAAATATTCTTCGAATATTTTTTTTGGTACGAAGGATTGAAGATGAAAATAGTATTTTGAGTACTTTTTGCATTATTTTAGTGCAATGCATTAGAGATGCTAGTATAGGTATTCCTTCGTTTTGTTCTTATTTTTAACGTGTTCTTTAAAAAAAAATCTAGAACAATAAATCGATCGATCTCGCCTGACTATTATTAGGTAAGTGTGTTTGATTTTTTGTTTAGATAGGTTAGCTAGAATCTTGTATATGATTAATCATGCTAAATTAACATTCAGGTTAGCGACTTGTGCTAATACCATCTCATCTAATCTAGTCTCCTACCATATCATCTTTTTTTTTTTTTGAAAATCATACCATCTCATCTAATTAGTCTCATTGAGGCATTTCAACAAACACCTAGTGCTCAAGATCACAAAACCCCAAACCCTAATTCCCCAATTCCCAAAATCAATCAATCAAACAAAATCAAACAATCAAGAACACAATAACAAAGCAAGATAAATGGCAGATTAGGCTCAGAACACGAAATTGGGTGGGAATCAATCAACCAATGGATTTTGTATGTCGATGGTTATGGTACTTTGTGGGTGACACTAGTTTGTGCGTTAGGTGAGTGAGCTATTTAACATTTTGAATCTGGTGAGTTAGTTAACATGGTGGTATAGGGTTTCAATTCGACTATTCCCACGAGAGTTAGTCGGGTAGAACATAGAAATCAACATATTAAAGTTGGATAGCCACTTTTTATTTTATTTTATTTATCTCTTATTGTTTTCCTTCATAAATTAGTTACTCAAACAAATACAAAATTTGACCAGTATATGCAGATGCGCAGGTTGTAGTTGTGTAAGAGGATTATTATGGAAGGAAATGTGTGACCAATGTGATTTTGGTGTAGGATGAAGTCTCTCTACAAACACAGAGGCGAAGCCACATACAAGGTTGTCATGGGTTGTAGCTTAGGGCACCTTACATGTGCCCCTTGTACATTTAGAGATTAATAAGAGAAAAAATAAAAATAAACTACTTAGGCGAGAGCATAAGATATTGGCTATGCCCGTGGCCACATATAATGAAGATATCAATAACTTGCTTGGAAGGTAATACATGAATTTACGTTTTAGAACTAATGATGGTATTGAACATCTAACAATAAATACATTAAAAATGAAAATGGATGTGGGGAAACAATTCATATCTAACAAAATAAAATATAAATGAATTCATCTACTAACTATAATTAAACTTCATTTTTTTAAAAAATAAAAATTAAAATTAAACTTCATTTTGAATAAGATCTCTTACGTTGCATATCATTCAATTCTATTAGAAAAAGTACAATAAGCATATGAATATGTGTCCATCTCATCTATAAGAAGCCCATGTTAGTAGTAGTTTTTGAAGTTCTGAATTGAATTCTTCCTGCAACTTGACCAGTACTCTGCTACAAGCTTTGAAAAAAAGGAATTTATTCCCATAAGCTTTGAAGGGTCATCATATTCCACTAGTTTCCCTGCAAAACATTGACAATGACATTAGATGCACCTACATCACGTATATATATACACACACACACACACACATTCATGAAAGGAACTAATGATGTTAAAAATATGTAGTTATTAAACAGATCGAAAATGAGGAAATTTGTTTCATGTACAAAATTTATGCTCCAAATCCTATAATTAATTACTATTGATATAGGAAGTGGACAATGAATCTTCAAAGTTGATACTGAAATGGTAAAAATGAAAATTTTGTGTTCTTAATTCTAGGAATTTGTAGGTGTGAATGCATTGACGATCAATAATGGTACCGTGTTGCTTCTAAAATTTAAATTGTAAAAGCAAACATAAGACCAAAGGGAGTTGTAAGATTGGATTACCATATGAGAGTACCATGACCATGTCGCTATCTATAACTGTCGGAACTCTATGCGCTACTGTTATAACCGTACAATTCGAGAACTCTTCCCTTATCACTCTTTGTAGAGTTGCATCAGTTGCAGAATCGATTGATGCAGTAGCTTCGTCGAGGACCAGAATTCTGTTTCTTTTTAGAAGTACTCTTCCTAGGCAAAACAATTGGCGTTGGCCTGCGCTCCAGTTTTCCCCTTCATCACTCACTGTTTGATGAAACAAAAATTTAAAATTAACTTCTATATATCTAAAGAAGAAAAACTTTGGTCCTTGTGCATAACCACATAAACCAATATATATGTATTCCCATCTGAGCTCACCATATGAATCTAGAAGGTTGGGAAGACTAGATATTGTTGTTTTTAGCTGGCACTTTTCAAGAGCCTGAAATAGATAGTATAAAAGGTTATGAAATTTTGAAACCACTCTAGTTCGTATAAATAATTTGATCTTTATAGTATGCATGTAATATATTACCTCCCAAATTTGTTCGTCGGAGTACAAACCTAAAGGATCCATATTTGTTCGAACAGTGCCCCTAAAGAGAGTTGGTTCTTGAGGAATGATGCTGAGCTTTAGCCTCAAATCTCTGAGACCGATCGAGCAAATGTCTAATCCATCAATCAGAATTGACCCGCTTGCAGGCTCCACCAAACGAAAGAAGGCACTGATAAGTGTAGTCTTTCCACTTCCAGTCCTTCCAACTACTCCAACTCTAGTCCCTTCTTTGAATGTGCAAGTAATTCCTTTAAGAACTAGAGGAGCATTCGGGCGATATTTGATCTGAAACAACCAAAGAATAAGAAAACATTAGGACTCAAGACTCTCATAAGTTTTAACAACGTTTAGCATAACAACATTTTTAGATGTAAAAATCAAATTTTCTTGTAGTATATAACGTTTAAGTTAGTAGGCATCGACCACACCTTAAGATCCTGCAAGTCAATCCTTCCTTTAGAAGGCCATGATGGTGGAGGCCGTTTGTCATCCACAATTGCTGCAGGCTCCTGTTGTAAATGCATGAATTGTTTTATCCTTTCAACCGAAATGATGTAGTTTGCTAAATTGCAGTACCAACGTGTTAGAAACACTTGCGATGAGGTCAAAGCGAGCGCATAAGATAGAGAAAGCCCCACAAATCCTACCATACATAGAGTATACATTTAGTCTCAGATCAATCAACGGAAAACATAAGCTAAACATACACATATATATACCTGTGGCGATCGAACCATGAGGAAGCATTACAAGAAGAAGAGCTGCTGCGATCAATGTCACATTCTGAAGTGCTTCAACTCTTAAAAGTAACCACTCCATTGTGGCATTTGAATGGAAGAAAAGGGTAGCATCCGTGTCAACGAGCTTTAGGTAGTTTTGGAAGAACTTCTCTTTCATGGCAAAAGCTCTTATTGTGACAAGCCCGAGTGACGTCTCGGATGTATAGTTCATGATTGGAGCTTTGGTTGTACCATTTATCCTTATTAGTTCCCTTGCAGAAGCTAGGTAGTACCCCTTTCACATGAACAATACAAGTAAGATGAAATACATTGATCAAGAAAATGAACAGAGCAAGTTGATGTCCTCTACCTGTACATATTTTACAGCTACCATGACAAGAATGGCAACAATGAGAACTGGCCAGGTAACTGAAGCCATAATACCTATGGTTGCCATTATCTCAACTCCAGCGGCAATTACAAAGGCAATGGAATACGGTATATCATTATCCAACACACTCAGATCTGACGATGCCTGAAATTTTCAAATGCAAAACAGAAATAAGCATTCAAGAATAGTAATGCCAAGTCCCTTCTCTGCGCTTTAGTAACATAGGATCTCACCCTCGTTAAAATTCTTCCAATAGGAGTTGAATCAAAGAAAAGCATTGGAGCTCCAAATACCGAGTCGGTGAAACCAGAAAAGAAGGATTTTGAAGCCTTTAATCCAAGAAGGGCTGCAAAGTAAGATCTAAAATAAACAAAGATGGCGCTAAATCCTGAAATTACTGTATATACGCCAATCAGAACGCCGCTAGAGATTTGAGGGATTTGGTTGGCAATTGCTAGCCAGTAGGTTGATGCTGCTTGAAAAGCAACAAATGCACATTGAGTCAATGTAGACAATGCAAAAAAAAGAAATCCTCTGGAAACAACAATGTAGTCTTTAATTGGCTGCCACCCGACATCTCCAATTTCCATTTCTTCGTCTTCGGTTAGTTGAGTACCTACTTTACCACAAACTGAGATATCCCCATCACTGTTTTCTCTTTTGGCGTAAAGCCTACTAGGCTGATCTTCCTTTTGAGATTTGTTTTCCCAACTCACATTATTTTCGTTGTCGAACATAGTTATTGCATTTTTGTGAGCATTCACCAATTGCTCGAACGACATTCCTTCTGTCAAAAGGTCTTGATAACTTCCTGATTGTGTAATGCATCCACCCTCCATAACCTAGGAAAAGAAGAAACATTTCTGAACTCTTTTGCATAACTAAAATTAAATAGAATACAAAATAAATAAATAAATGTGCATGATCCCTTACCAGGATTCTGTTGGCTTCTGTGAGAAATTCAACTTGATGAGTCACAAGAATGACAGTTTTGTTTTGCAAAGCATCCATGACACAATCCTATTATCGGTTTCTCAACCGATGCATACAGAAAGCAAAGGAAAGAATAAAGATTAGTATTCATGATCTAGTAAGTCCAACTTCTCCATATGTTGTAATGAATTCTATCCCTTTGTTCATATATAATGAATGAAAAGAAAAACAAAATTTGTGGAAGTTTATGATATCTATTCTTACATTGAAAAGGATAGCAGCAGTATGTGCATCGACTGCACTAAAAGGGTCATCGAGAAGGTATATATCAGCATCATTGTACACTGCTCGAGCAAGTTGGATCCTTTGTTTCTGTCCTCCACTTAGGTTGAGCCCTCTTTGACCAATTTCAGTGAGGTCACCATGGTCAAAACTATCTATGTCCTTATCAAGAGCACATGCATTTATGGCCTTCTTATATCTGATCTTCTCCATTGGCTTTCCATAGAGTATGTTGTCGCGAACCGTTCCACTTTGAATCCATGAAGTTTGTGAAACATAGGCAATTGATCCATATACAGAAACCTATAAGCAAAGAATGAATAACCAGCATGACACAAATTTACTTGTCTTACAAAAGCTTTAGTAATTCTTGTGAAAGTAACTTACTGATCCTGATATTTTTGGGATCTCTCCAAGGATGGCATGTAGCAGCGACGATTTCCCCGAACCAACAGGCCCGCATATTGCGACTTTCTCTCCTGTTCTTACTTCTAAATCAATGGCTTCAAGTGTTTGCTCTGCTCTGTCCTGATTCCAGCTGAAGTAACCACAATCTATTCTAATACTGGTCCTTGAAGTATCTGATGATTGGCTTTTCAACATGTTTTGATCCTTTAGTTCATCGTCCAACAAGAATGTATTGAGGCGGTCTAATGAAACTTTGACTTGAATTATCATAGAAAGAGCCTCAGGAATCATCCGCACGGGTTCTGACATACTTCGCAATGTTGCAAGGACTGTGAATATAGTACTAGCATTCAAAGGGGCACTTCTTGTGAGAATACATCCTATGAACACGACTGCGGAAATCACAGTTGGTGACATCCAGTAAAGTGCAGTACCATAGGACTTCAAGATTTGTGCCTTGGATAACCATTTGAACTCAACTTCTCTAAAAGAATCAATCAAGTTCTTGAACTTCTCTTCCCAAGACTGCAATTTAATCACCTTCATATTGTTTAACACCTCGGACGTGGCTCTAAGTCGTTCATCTTGTCCGATCATAAATTGCAATTGACAATTTTGAATGAGTTTCGCAAACGGGACGTTCAAAAGCCCGCAAATGAAGATGGGAACCAAGCCAGGAAGAGCCCCAATACCAACTATCCCAAACAACACGCCAATGGCGAGAAGCAGTTGCAACGCGTAATTCCATAAGGAGTGGAACCAAAATAGAGATTCACCCATGCGATAAGCATCAACGGAAATGTAGTTTACGATCTCCCCAGTTGAGTGTCTTCTCCTACCAAGACTAGAAAGCTTAAGCAATTTATCGTCGCATCCTCATACCTGATTGAAAAAAACCAATGCCTCTGAGACAATGACCCCACAACACTTACAACAATCAAGTAACCGACCAATTTGAGACCGTCGATTAGGCTTGCCTCCTTATTCGACGAATACTTTACAAACGCATAGAGCAACAATGGAGAAACTACAACAGAAACAGTCCTAAGGAACGAATATATTCCAACAACTATTGATTCTTTCAAGTAAACTTTAGCCAATGCCAATACAACTAAATTTCTATTTCCATTTGAGCTCTTTTTCGAACCGATAAGACGGCTCAACGCTTGAACAAACATATGATAGGCAATGAGTGCTTCATCTTCGGAAACTAAAGAAGCTATGTCTTCTAGAGCTAATGGCTTTGAGTAGCCTAAACTTAGTAATGGATTCAACCAAGAAAATGTCAATTGGCTTATTAAATTTGAAGTCCCGATCGGCGACTCTCCTTTCGATCCTTTCACCCCTAATAGAGGTTCAGACAAATCTTGATCTTGATTATTTTCGGAGATTTTGTACCTATTACTACGTAAGAGTCTAAAAGAACACAAGAGAAGAAATAGGCTTACAAGCCAAGTCACTGCATCAAAGGCTCCAATTTTACGTGATTTCACTAAAACCTCCACATTTACTGCTGAACTAAGTATAAATAACATGATCCACCATACCACAATAATGATTTTCATGTTTATGGTCATTCGAATAATCACCGAAACTGCCAAGGCAATCCAAATTACACCTCTGATGACATGAATCAACCAAGTCATCTGACTCCTTGAATCATTCTTCTCTATCAAATCCCATAGAAAGACACAAAAATGCGCAATGCTGATAGCGGCACAACAGAATGAAGCAAATAAGAAAACCCAATCCGTTCTTGTGCTCACTCTATTAGAGTGTTTGCGGACGAATCCAACGAGTATAAGTAGAAGGAAAAGGAGGAGGAGTACTAGATTTAGAGCATCAATTATAATTCTCTGCAAATGGGAGGATGTCAAATCTAATCCTATTCCATGAAGATCAAATGATGATAAACTTCCTGCACATACAATAGAAAATTTAAAGAACAATAAATAATCCCTCGAACGCCTACTTTTATCATCTTTCGCTACTGACTAATGAACGCCTAGTTATAATAAGACGAGAAACCAACAAAATTCACAGAAACCAAAAAGTTTTTTCATAAAATCTTTGATAATCCATCGAATGCCTTCTTAGGTATTTAATCAAATAATTTCTTCCTAAAAGTTATTAAGACGAGAGAAACCAACATGTTCGGCCCTTCCATACTCGAGCTCTAATAATCCCATGAATGCCTACTTATTCTTGACTAATCCCAAAGACGAGAGAAACCAACACAACTTGGAGGTATTATTTGTTAATTAGTATGTTTTTCCTCGTTATAACTATTACCACTTTTATTTAGCCATACAGCTCCATAACTTGAAATACTATCGCATTTCATGATGGTCAGTTGTGCAAGTGCCCCAATCCCATGACAAGGGAAAACCAAAATACTTGGAACCCGTGATGGTAGTAGGATTAATCAGATTCCAAGACCTACTATCAATTAGTAACCAAATCATATAATATTGCATACCTATTTGAGATGGCTCTATGATGTAACCCATGTTTTGAAGAGCTTTGAAGAATGTTTGGAAGATGAAATCTGGCTTGGAAACACAAGTTATATAGAAACCTAATTGCATGAGACAGTACTGTATACATATAAATAGTAGATCAACTCTAAAATGTAAGGCACGCTAGCTTTACACATCATGAAAGACACTGACGTACATTATACCTGTAAGAGGAATTAATTATTTTTTTTTTTCCAGAAGAGGAATTAATTAATTTATTCATTTTCTACACTCACCTCTATATATTTTTTTGCGTCTTTTGTTCGGATAATAGCATATTAGCATATATATGTTTTTTTGTCTACGTACACATAATTTTTTTGTGGGCGTAGTCACCTAGCTAGTCTATTAATGTGTTTAAAACCGATCTAATATATATATATATATATATATATATATATATATATATATATATATAATCACAAGCTCATGACGAGCGGGAGCAATCCCCGCTGCCTCTTAAAGAGGTATTTTTGTAGTAATTGTAAGTTCATAAACAACAATTTAATTTAGCCTTACTGAAGTTTAGTAAACAAACGTAATTATTGATAATAATAGACCTATATACATATATAAAACCTAGTTTTTTTTTTTTTTTTTTTTTGACTTGGGTAGAAATCGAACTCACGACCTTCGAAAATCTTGTTTTTAGTAAGTGATGTCTCTACCATCTCACCAGAGATGTTTTTGGTATATAGAACCTAGTTAGGTCATCAAAGCAAATCTGTAGATTATATTTGGAGCAATGGCTTTTTTTGATGAATTAAGAATGATATATTAGCCAAAATATCTATGATGAGGTGGAAGAGGCGTCAATTTTTAAAAGGCAAGATTTGAGGAGGTCGTGAGTTTGACTCCCATGCACTTATTTCAAAAAAAGAATGGTATATTAATTAGTTGACTATTACCAAAAAAACAACAATTTAATAATACAAAATTCTCAAGTGGAGGCTGCCTCTCTCCCAAAACCTTAAAACTCATCTTTAGTTTTTATGGTTTTCTACTTAAATACGTTTTGAACTATAATCTTTCTCTTTTAACCGGCGGTGGTTTCATCTTTTTTAATGAACTACGAATCTCTTTAGATCAATCTAAAGTGTTTCAACTCTATTGCTTTTGTCGTAAATTTCCACGGGTGTGTGGATTTACGTTTGTGATTGAACTATAATCCATTTCTTTCTTTTTTAATCTTCCGGAAGTAGGAAATTTTGTTTTTTATTATGCCCCCACCCCCGCAACAAAACACGAAATCCCCAAATCATTCCCACGAAAAAACCCCAAAACCTAAATCCGTCTCTCCGTCTCGTCGCGCCGGTCGATCGTCTCGTCCCCACGTCCATCCCGTTCGATCGTCTCGTCTCTCCCGTCTGGTCGTGCGAGCTGGTCTCTCGGTGCTCTGCTTTCTGGCCGTCTGGTCGCGGTGGTCTCCGTTTCTCCGTCCGTCTGGTCGTGCTACCTGGTCTCGCCGTCTCTCTGGTCTCTCCGTCTCGTCGCGCCGGCCTCCTTCATCGCCGATATCTCTCGCTCTCTCGGTCTCGATTCGGATCCGGTTAGCAAGGAATTTGTAGTTTTGGAGTCTTACTACAATCTTCATTTCTTATTTGTTTTTTATTGTTCTTTATAATGCGAGGCAACACTCATGATCAAGAGCTCTTCGGCTTTCATAGAGATCATTCACCTTGTGTGACGGTTTTGAGGAAATCTTGAACTGCTTGCCGTTTCGCTAAAAATTTGCGTCTGTCGGGTTGGCGTTCTAGTCCCCTTGTTTATCTAATTTAAAAAATTAATGGAATATTCCGTCGGGTGACATGAGAATTATTTAAGTTTCCGTTATGGTTCATTTGATAGTTCGATCTTCTAGTAAACATCGGAGTTGAAGGCAAGAAGCTATTTTATCTAGAGATTTTCCAATTTAAATTAAGCATGGAGACTTCATAAATTTCCATCTATCAATAAATATTTGGGGTGTCCGGTGTTCCTACGTACATTATATGCGGCATCCGGGAATATTAAAGTCGTAATACTTGTTAGCATTGCAAATATTATGCTCATGAATGAAATATGTTATAGATTTTCACTTGAACTGAAGCTATATCTGCTAGGGAAGGCGATCATATATATGCCTTGATGTTCAAATATAGGAAATGAACATAATGTGGTGACCATTGTGTATACTAGGTTTTCTTAGCGGCTCACTATACTAGTCTAATAAATGGATTTAAATGAAAAATTTATTTTCTTGAAAGGTCTTAGCTATTATGGTCATGGAATCCATTTTATTTTTGTATATTCGTCTTGGCAATTGGCGTGTTATAGTACTACCTTATTGTTTATGAACTTGTGAAGGAACAAACTCTTTATCGGGTGACATATTTTAAGAGTTCGGTTCTTATAATTGTTATTACTTTATGAGGTTTTATTTTAACTGTTCTTGAGTGATTTGATTTGTTCCTTGGTTGATTGTGCATTAGTTGGTGTTCTTCACTTGATCTATTAAGTTAATGTTGTGTCTTTTGTTTGGTTTAGAAGTTTTTGTTCTGCTCTTCTCTTACATGCATAGTTATTGAGGTTATGCTTGTTCTATTTTTAGGTTTATTAATATGTACTATTTCATTTCAACCTTTTAATTGAGCAATTCAAGATTTATATTGATTAGTATTTGGTTGTTATTCCATGTTTATTTTATCGGTAAAGCATGTCATCCGTATTTGGTTGTTATTCCATGTTTATTTTATCGGTAAAGCATGTCATGAGAGTCATTATAATACATTAGAATCATGTACTGAGGTAATTACTTTGTCGTTTGATGTTATAGTTAGTAATTTCATATTCATGCACTTGCTATGGATGATTGATTAGTTAGGTGTTGTTGGTTATCATGATAGGAATTCCAATATGACCGTTTATAGCCGTGTTAGGAATCCAGGTAATCAAAAATTCAAATGTAAAGCTTGATTTCCAACAGTCAAAAATATATGGCGTGTGGCTAATCAGTAGCGCTAATTCTGTAATTAGCGCGCTAACCGCTGAGGAACTCAAAAAAATTATTTTATCCCTTTGTGTTAGCGACCCTTAAACTCGTCCAGGACCTAACCAACCCTTATAATACATGTTATACATGTTTATTATGAGTCATTTACAACAATCCTTTTGATAATGCCCAAGCTTCTTACATAAACAACATAACTCAATCAATTCCTTCTCTTTACATTGTGATGACTCATTAATGACTGTTTCATCTTTTTTAATGAACTACGAATCTCTTTAGATCAATCTAAAGTGTTTCAACTCTATTGCTTTTGTCGTAATCACCGTTAGATGTAATTGTTGCTCCTTTACATGTGCATCAATTTCCACGGGTGTGTGTGGATTTACGTTTGTGATCGTGGGGTTGGTTATTTTTAGTTTTTATTAGGTAATTTAATTTACTAGATAATTTACTTTCCTTAGTCGGAAGTTTAGGTTATCTTCCCTTAGGAAGTAGGAAATTTTGTTTTTTATTATGATTTTAGTAATATTTGTGTATTGTTATGTTCTTACTGTTTGTAATCTCTTATGGTTTGAGAAAAAAAAAAAAAAAAAAAAAAAAAAATCTCTTAATATTGTCGCATTGTTTCAATATTTGCAGTTGCAGTGTTTCAATTAAAGTCCATCACAACATTAATTAGATTTTCTTTTTAACAAATATCATTAGGGAATCAATATACTTTTATTAGGACAATTAGTTCTCTCTCTCTCTCTCTCTCTCTATATATATATATATATATATGTGTATATATATATGTGTGTGTGTGTGTGTGTGTGTGTGTGTGGATAGTACTACTATGGGAACCATAAAAATACTCATGGAATAGGAACCTCATTTACAACTATTGAATTTTAATCCAACACATAAATCGATGAGTCATAAATGCACAAGTCATTTAATGCACAATACATTTTGAGGGCTTCCATGACATGGATATATATTTGATCTCCATTGTAGAATTTCCCTATATATATATATATATATAAGCTATGTACATTGTTGATACATGTAAACTCTACATTGATTTGAAATGTTTTTGTGTATTAATTAGTTTGCCTAATTAATAGCTAACCTTTACAATTGCAACTTTTTATTTATAATAAAAATATAAATTCATAGTATTCCAAGACGATGTCCCGATCTAAAACTAGTCATATTCTATTGAATATTGTATTAAGCCATAATGATTAGTAAAATTTCTATATATATTTTACTTCAAAAAATTGATGTTACATTAATATCAAACACTTGCAACAAATTATGGAGACTCCTTTTATATTAGACACAATAAAGTTACACCTACGCCTTTTTAAAATTAAATATATGAAAGAGGAGTGATAAAGTGAGTCACTACGGACATGCTATGAGCACACACCTTTTTTTTTTAACAATTTTGTAGTTGTAGGGAGGTTTGTAGTGGTAACCTTAGCATTATCCTCAAACACAAAATTGTAAAAAAAGTAAACTAAAAAATAAAAAATAAAAAAACATAATGCGTGCTCTTAGTGCGTGAGTGCCAATAGTGAGTCACTTTAGCATTTCTCTATAAGAAAAAACAACTTGACAACAACATTCAAATTCTAAATCTCCCAAAACCTAGATAGCTTGCTTTACATAAGCGATGTCTCATGCGTGTCACTAAAGATACTTTAACAAAGTCATACTCCTACTTAAATATTGTGAGACGATAATCCGGTCGGGTTGGCCTAACGGTGAGGACGTACTCAGGATTACGTGGTAAGTGCGTTGTGCATGATCCTGAGTTTGATTTCCTGTTGGGCTTATATATATGTGTGTGTGTGTAGGCTTTGCTACCATGATGATGTTAGAAAATCACCGAGTTGATTCCCTGCCGAGTTTTTGGATTTAAGTCCTCTCCATGTCAATAATTCCCGATACTCTGATGAGATGGGTACAAATACATACAAAGATGATGCATGTCTTTTTCAAGAAAAAAACTAAAAGAGAAGAAGATGATGCATGTTTACTTTTCAGAACTTCATTTCTATTTTCATGGCTAGGAACAGAGCACACTAGACAGCATGCAACTACCTACGCATTTACTGACGTACACGTGGAGCCCATATAAAGGCTGTTTCTCTCAACTTTTTTGTTTTGAGAAATGGTAATTTGACGCGCGCGGTCAACACACCCACCCACGTGCTGACATGTCCCTGGCGGGTCCCACTCCAAATTATTTTTTTCCTTTCCTTTTTTTTTACTTTTTATTTGTCATGTCATTAGTACTTGCTCACTGTTAATGCAGCTGCCAGCGTACAAACTGTCAGTTGTCTGTCAGAGGCTGCTCTGGTTGGCTGTTCAGCTTATTGAGCGGGAGTTTTGAATTTTAAATGGTTTTCTCCACCAAAACTAGTCAAATCTACTTCTCCAAGCACATTTCGTGTTCCTCGAGCTCTCTTCCTACCAAAACCACTCAAACCCTAAACCCTATGTCGATTTTTGAAGGTTGAAGGTCTCATTCTTTCTCCTTTGTATCTCTTACCAGACATCAGGCACAGCTTGCTAAGTGCCCAAATCTTGAAAATTTTTCTTCATTCTTATGTTTTGTAGATGCTTGCAGTGTGGACTTGTTGTCATCTTTCTTGGAGTAAACCCTTTGTGTCAATTTAGAAGGATGAAGGTCTCATTCTTTCTCCTTTGTATATGTTACCAGACATCAATCATAGCTTGCTGAGTGCCCAAATCTTGAAAGTTTGTGTTTATTCTTCACTTTCTGGATGCTTGCAGTGTTGACTTGTCATCTTTTTTGGACTAAACCCTTTTGTGTCGATTTTGGAAGGTTAAAGGTCTCATTCTTTTTCCTTTGTAACTATTACCAGACATAAGTCACGGCTTGCTGAGTGCCCAAGTTTTGAATTAATGTTTCTCTTTGTTCTTCTGTTTTGTGGACGACTGCTCTCGAGGATGCTTGTTGTGTGGATTTTTTTTGGACACTTCATTTCGAGTGTGATGCCCTTAATTATGAAGGTTTGTCTTCGTTCTTCTTTTTTGTTTGTCACTTGTTTTCTTGATTAGATTCTTGTTTTTTCAAGGTTGGTTTTCTTTCTTAATTTTAATGTTTTTTCTTAATTTTGTTTGCCCCGAACCCTTTGTGTTGATTTTGAAGGTCCTATTCTTTCCCCTTTGTATCATATCTTCCAGACATCATTCACAACTTGTTGCGTGCCCTGTTATGCTACCCTTGATTTTTAAGGTTTGTCTTCCTTCTCTTTTTATGTGGTCGGTTTTCACATTCTTTCATGATTTTAAGATTCTGTTCTTGAAATTTGGAGGATGGTTTTCTTATTGATTTTAAGTATATTTTTTCATTTTTTATGGTTGTTGAAGCACAACTGAAATCTACATGAAGAAAACAACATATCAACGGGTGGCGGTGCAAACATGTAATGTCTTTTGTTGTCTTCATTTAATTTGGTACTTCATTTTTTGCAAGTTAAATTGTTTGTCTCTATCATTATTTGGTTCCACAAAATAGGGTTACTTGCAATCGCATGTGGTTGCACAGGTCCTGCAGTCAAGTGGTTGTATGTTGGAATTGTGAATTTAATAGTTCACATAACTTGAAATACTATCACCTTTCTTCAGGTGCCCCTCCTTACTTAGGTTCAACTAGTATCATGAGGGTCGGTCACGCAAGTGCCCCAATCCCATGACAAGGGAAAACCAAAATACTTGGAACCCATGATGGTAGGATTAATCATATTCCAAGACCTACTATCAATTAGTAACCAAAACATACAATGTTGCATACCTATTTGAGATGGCTCTATGATGTAACCCATGTTTTGAAGAGCGTTGAAAGAATGTTTGGAAGATGAAATTTGGCTTGGAAACACAAGTTATATAGAAACCTAATTGCATGAGACAGTACTGTATACATATAAATACTAGATCAACTCTAAAATGTAAGGCATGCTAGTTTTACACATCATGAAAGACACTGACGTACATTATACCTGTAAGAGGAATTAATTAAGAGGCCTGCTATGTGCACCCCATTCATTACTCAGGGCACCCCATTTACAAGGGCACCCATCGAATTTCTCAGGGCACCCCCGAGTTAGATGAAAATGCCCTTCTTCATCAATGTGAGGCACTCCACCACCAAATCTTCTTTCACACTTCTTCCCATCACAAATCGACGCCTCAATCTACCAAATCTCCTCATTTTCTTGCTTGTTTACATCTCGATTTGTTGTTTTTTAGAGCTGGGTGAGTGTTTGCGGTGTTTGTGAGGTGAGGGTTTGAATGATGATTCATGGAAGATGGTTAATGTTGAATCGTATATGGTTCGAGGGTGTTTTTCGTTGAGTTTGTTGTTCATTTATCTCGTGTTGTTGTCTTTCATGAGAATGTACCCATCACCGAGTTCAACCACAATCCCGTAATGTTCGACCATACAGGGCTGAGACTATTGAGTAAGTCTCGGAACTGCATGAACGAGACTCTGCAGTACATCTCGGTACCCAGTGACCGATCGAACAAGTAACTTAATTCACAGTGGGTTCAGTTATCAAAAAGACCGAGACATAAGAGGGTGTTCCGGTTGTTGGTAACCAGACATCCTCTTATGTCTCGGTACCCGGTAACCGATCGAACAAGTTACCTATTTCACAATGAGTTCGATTAGAAATGAGACCGAGACATAAGAGGATGTCTCAGTTGTTGGCAACCGAGACATCCTATTATGTCTCGGTCATGTGCGTCTGACACTTTCTTGTAAGTGATGTCTCTACCATCTCACCAGAGATGCTTTTGGCATATAGAACCTAGTTAGGTCATCAAAGCAAATCCATAGACTATATTTGGAGCAATGGCTTTTTTTGATGAATTACGAATGGTATATTAGCCAACATATCTATGGGCAGATGGAAGAGGTGTCAATTTTTAAAAGGCAAGATTTGAGGAGGTTGTGAGTTTGACTCACATGCACTTATGCCAAAAAAAGAATGGTATATTAATTAGTTGACTATTACCAAAAAAACAACAATTTAATAATACAAAATTCTCAGGTCGGGGTCGCCTCTCTCCCAAAACCTTAAAACTCATCTATAGTTTTTATGGTTTTCTACTTAAATACAACTATTGAACTATCATTCATTTCTCTTTTAACCGGCGATGGTTCCATATTTGTTAATGAACTACGGATCTCTTTAGATCAATCTAAGGTGTTTCATCTCTATTGCTTTTGTCGTATTCACCATCAGATGTAATTGTTGCTCCTTTACTTGTGCATCATTTTCCACGGGTGTGTGTGGATTTACATTTGTGATTGTGGGGTTGGTTAGTGAATCATTGTACACAATTGGTTCCTATCTGGATAATTGGTTCTCTCTCTCTCTATATATATATATATATATATATATATATGGGTAGTACTATCATGGGAACCATAAAAATACTCATGGCATAGGAATGTCATTTACAACTATTGAATTTAATCCAATACATAAATCAATGAGTAATAAATGCACAAGTCATTTAACGCACAACACATTTTGAGGGTTCCAATGAAATAGATATATATTTGGGCTCCATTGTAGAGTTTTCCTATATATATAAAAGATATGTACATTGTTGACACATTTCAACTCTACGTAGATTTGAAATGCTTTTGTGCATTAATTAGTTTGCCTAATTAATAGCTAACCTTTACAATTGCAACTTTTTATGTATAATAAAAATATAAATTCATATTATTCCAAGACGATGTCTTGATCTAAAACTAGTCATATTCTATTGAATATTGTATTAAGCCATAATAATTAATAAAAATTCTATATATATTTTACTTCAAAAAAATGATGTTACATTAATATAAAACAATTGCAACAAATTATGGACACTACCTTTTTTCTTTTTTTTTTTTTTTTTGTTAGGAATGGACACTCCTTTTATATTAGACACATGTAGTAAAGTTACACCTACGCCTTTTTTAAATTATATATATGAAAGAAGAGTGCTAGAGTGACTCATTACGGACACGCTATAAGCACGCACCTTATTTATTTATTTTTTTAATAATTTTGTAGTTATAGTGAGTGTCCATGGTGGGTAACCTTAACATTATCCTTAAGCACAAAATTGTAAAAAAAGTAAAATAAAAAATAAAAAACATGGTGCGTGCTCTTAGTGAGTGCCAATAGTGGGTCACTTTAACATTTCTCTATATGAAAAAAACAACAACTTGACAACAACATTCGAATTCTAAACCGCCCAAAACCTAGGTAGCTTACTTTTGGTAAGTGTTGTCTCATGCGTGTCACTAAAGAGATGCTTTAGCAAAGTCATACTCCTACTTAAATATTGTGAGACGATAATCCGATCGGGTTGGCCTAGCGGTAAGGGCATACTCGGGATTGTGCGATAGGCGCATCGCGTACGGTCCCGGGTTCGATTCCTGGCTTGTGTCAAGCTTCGATGAGCCACTGGTCAAACTAACTTGGGTGGAGGCTACAATACCCCCACACATTTCTTAAAGTGTAAGTGTACATAATGTTGATACATGCGTATATCGCATGGTCTTCGATCACAAATTGTTACAGTCAGATTTTCGAATGCGTCCATTCACCAAATTATATAGCTAGTTCTAATTAATGTTGTAAATTGATATCAAATGCAGTACTTATTAAGTATTACGTTACCATCTTGAGTCATAATAATTTATGTATAATGTATAATGATTTACACATTTGATCGATGAAATAAATAAAGAAAATAAAAATAGTATATGCACCTAATCTTTTCCATATTAACTACGTTGATTAGCTATTTGTCATGAGAATTGGCGTCAAGTTTTTGGATTTAAGTCCTCTCCATGTCAATAATTCCCGATACTCTGATGAGATGGGTACAAATACATACAAAGATGATGCATGTCTTTTTCAAGAAAAAAACTAAAAGAGAAGAAGATGATGCATGTTTACTTTTTAGAACTTATTTTCTATTTTCATGGCTAGGAACAGAGTACACTAGACAACATGCAACCACCTACACATGTACTGATTACACGTGGAGCCCACGTAAAGGATGTTTCTCTCAACTTTTTTGTTTTGAGAAATGCTAATTTGACCGGTTAAGGGATACTTGGTCAACACACCCGCCCACGTGGTGCTAATATGTCCCTGGCGGCTTCCATTCCAAACCATTTCCTTTCTTTCCATTTCTTTTACTTTTTATTTGTCATGTCGTCAATACTTGCTAACTGTTATGGACTGTCAGCTGTCTGTTAGAGGCAGTTGTGTCTGGCTGCTCAACTTTTTAACCAAGAGTTTTGAATTTCAAATGGTTTTCTCCACCAAAACCACTCAAATCTACTTCTCGAAGCACATTTCGTGTTCCTCGAGCTCTCTTCCCCACCAAAACCACTCAAACCCTAAACCCTGTGTCGATTTTTGAAAGTTGAAGGTCTCATTCTTTCTCCTTCTCCTTTGTATCTCTTACCAGACATCACGCACAGCTTGCTGAGTGCCCAAATCTTAAAAATTTGTCTTCATTCTTATGTTTTGCGGTTGCTTGCAGTGTGGACTTCTTGTCATCTTTCTTGGAGTAACCATTTGTGTAGATTTTGGAAGGTTGAAGGTCTCATTCTTTCTCCTTTATATATGTTACCAGACATCAATCACGGCTTGCTGAGTGCCCAAATCTTGAAGGATTGTCTTCATTCTTCGCTTTGTGGATGCTTGCAGTGTGGACTTGTCGTCTTTCTTGGAATAAACATTTTGTGTCGATTATGGAAGGTTGAAGGTCCCATTCTTACTCCTTTGTATCTGTTACCAGACATCAGTCATGGCTTGCTGAGTGCCCAAGTTTTAAATGTTTCTTTTCATTCTTCTGTTTTGTGGACGACTGCTCTGAGGACACTTGCTGTGTGGATTTATTTTGTAGTCACTTCGTTTCGAGTATGATGCCCTTAATTATGAAGGTTTGTCTTCGTTCTTCTTTTTTGTCTGTCACCTATTTTCTTGATTAGATTCTTATTTTTTCAAGGTTGGTTTTCTTTCTTAATTTTAATGTTTTTCTTAATTTTGTTTGCCCTGAACCTTTTGTTGATTTTGAAGGTCCCATTCTTTCTCCTTTGTATCATATTTTACTAGACATCATTCACAACTAGTTGAGTGCCCTGTTTTGCTACCCTTAATTTTTAAGGTTTGTATTCCTTCTCTTTTTATGTGGTCAGTTTTCACATTCTTCCATGATTTTAAAATTCTATTCTTGAAATTTGGAGGATGGTTTGCTTATTGATTTTAAGTATATATTTTCAATTTTTATCGTTGTTAAAGCACAACTGAAATCTATGTGAAGAAGACAACATATCAATGGGTGGTGGTGCAAACATGTAATGTCTTTTGTTGTCTTCATTTAATTTGGTACTTAATTTTTTGCAAGTTAAATTGTTTGTCTCTATCATTATTTGGTTCCAATAAATGGGGTTACCTGCAGTCGTGTGTGGCTGCACAGGTCCTGCAGTCAAATGGCTACATGTTGGAATTGTGAATTTAATAGTCCACATACTTCTAGGAATATCCCAAGTTTTGATGATGAAGATGAATATTATTGTTGGAATTGTGGTGACAACGATCACTGTGAAGAACTTTGTCCATGGAAGGACAAATTCCTAAAGTGTAAAGGCAGATTCTTATATAGGAAATGTCTCATAAAAGGAGGGAGACTGACATTAAAACACAAATGAGGTAATCGCTTTTGCAGCAATGATGATTGTGACTTAATTGAATGGGGTGACATCCTTCTTGGGCAATATCCAAAGCTTCTTGGTGGGTCAAAATACATTTGCATCAATGACGATCGCGCCAGTAGTTCACGTAGTACTGAGCATTCACTTGTGGAGCCATTAACAACTATCTAATGAGCATTTTCTTATGGCCAATGGTGTCTATGATGTTATTATGTTTTACCAATGTAATCTTGTCCAACAGTTTTGAATGAAGTTGTTAACTTGAGGGTTCATCCTTACATGTAATCGAAAACTTTTACTTACTATGATGGTTTTGAAATGAAGTGGTTCACTTGTGTTACGTTACATCCCCAATGTAAATCTTTACTCTCACCTGTTGAAAATCAAAAACAAACATGCATGTTCGAAACATAGTTAGATTAACAAACATACATATCCGAAACATAGTTAGATCAACATACATACATATCCGAAAGATTCAAAACGAAATTCATACATGCATCCAAAAGATAGTTATATCAACATCATCTCTTGAAATAAGCAACGAAATAGTAACAAAAGTGATGCCATCAACGGGCAACAAAATATAGTTAGATCAACATACATACATATCTAAAAGTTTTTAACAAAAGTAATGCCATCAATGGGCAAAAAATAGTTAGGATCGTCATTAGAAATCCCCTAAAACGTCAGCAAAATATATTACCATGTCCAAAAAGAAACCAATAGATTGTTTGTAACACAACAACATTAACTAAGTTAAAATTGACAGACTTCTTAGTAAGGAACAATTGTTTTTCCTCTATCACTACCTTCCTTGACAGCTTTAAGGATCTCTTTCCTCAACTCAGCCCTATGTGCAAGCTAGCAAGCCTCCATCTCATCGACTCGTGAGTCGAAGGTAGTGTAGCTTAGGCTTAGGGTGCTGATGAATTGACGCTCAAATTCTCCTAGTGCCTGGCTCAAATGGTTCTGAAAGAGGGCCTTATTTTTAGTTTCTATCCTTGTCTGGGCAGCAACAATCTTTGCCGTTATAGCTTCTTCTAATTCTCGTTGCAGCCATATAAAAGTCTGATGCATCTCAGCAAGAGCTTGTTGCATAGAGTGTTGCATTGCGTTAAACCTTTTCCTTATCTCCTCAGTACATATCTGCTGCAAAGAACACAAATATTACTATTTACTCCTTTGCATGGAAATGGCAAATACTAAAACAAAAGATGTAACACAAGGAATGTAGCTCTGATTAGGCAACCTAGTTCCACATTTATAAAAGAAAAAAATCATAATGACATCGAAACGTAAGTTGTTAGCTTTAGGACCGCAATGACTTGAGTAGTAGGATTTAATGTGTTTCCCTTTTAAGTCCCCTCAATATCTTGCGCACACATTAACTCCATATCAGAGACCAATAATAAATTTAATAAGACATCTAAAACTCTTAAGACCTGTGTATTGAAATTGTGATTACTCGAGATACTCGAGTATCAGGGGTGATTATCAACTCCTTAAAGTATCAACTCCTTAGAGTGAAGAGAATGTCTCATTGAATGAATGCTATTACTAATGTTGTGATTACCTAAACCTCCTGATCACCAACCCTGTTAGCTGCCCCCTCATGAGTTTCCTCCATATGCTCATCCATTTACTCACTTATATGGTCATCTATTTGCTCATCAACATGCACATCTACACTCTCATCATGCTCACCCAAATCCTCACCTATATGTTCATCTATCTGCTTATCCTCATGTTCATCCATCTAGCCATCCATCTGTTCATCCTCATGTTCATCCATCTGGCCATCCATCTGCTCATCATTGTAAGTAGGACTTATATTTGAGTCGTAATCAATAGAATGTCCCATCTATCCGAACTTTGTTGTAAAAATGTAATGAAATGAATTAAAAACAATACATATATGCAAAATGTAATCAATTGGCATAGAAATGAAATTAAAGTGAGCTTATATACCGTGGTCATGAACATCCTCATCATATTCATATCCATCAATACCTTCTTCATGGCCTTCTACATCAGCCTCATCTTCCTCATCAACAGCATGTAACTTAGCTCCTTGCACACTATATACCTCATCTCCACTGCCTTCATTAGCCTCTTCATCATCAGAAGCTTCTTCATCAATAGGTACTACCTCAGGCATTTGCCCCTCAATTGGATCTTCTTATCCATCACCAGCTTGTACATCAGTCGCTAGCTCAGTCATTTGCTCCTCATTCTGGTCTTCATCAGCTTCTAATTCTTCTTCTCTTATTGGCTGGCCAACATCATGACTATCATCATCCAAAGCATCCTCATCAGCCTCATATTCCTCCTCATCAACTGAGTCACACCCCTTAAACAGTTTTCGGGAAGTGGATGTTATGGTTGTCCTCTTCCTCTTTCCATTACCATTGGTAATAGATGGTTTTGGTTGGTACAATCACTTCCCATTGATTCTTCGGTAACGCATCTGTCTAAGGTTACTTTCCCCAATTACATCCCTTCTATCATCTAATTCATTCATAATTTGTTCTTCTGTTGGAGATGGCACACCAACCTTAATAAACAGTTTATACATGTGGTTTCCATAAGCTAGGCCCCTCGATGTATCTATTGTAGTCTTATACATCATGTTCACAATAATGTGGGCTAGATCAATTGACACTCCATTCATCACTGCCCAAACTAGGAATATGTCGAAGTGGCTTAAACATGTCCTACTACCAATTCTAGGACAAAGTATGCATGCAACTTGTCGATGCACAAGATAGGCTTCTACACATAACTCCCCAAATGATGGTTCATTTAATTCAGGGTCAATGCCCCCACAAAGTTGTCTCATTACCTTGGTTGAATCATAAGACTTTACAATATTTTCAAAATTACAGGAATCACCCACACGGTATTTACCAACAGGCAAGTTAAACATTTCCCTAACAATATCCACATTTACATGTATAGCCCACGAGTATATGTAGCTTTTAAGTGATATGTGGTCATCATTCGTGGTTGGGTGCAAGTGTGCAAAACTAGAGGTGTACTCTTCATGAATGGGCAATTTAGTAGACACAAAATTTAACCACCCCACTTTCTCAAACATATCCCTAACATTGATATCAACCTTATCAAAGTAATCAAAATCTAACCGGTGTGTTTTTAATGGTTCTCTTTCCAAAAATGATGGTTCCCGAGCTGCGATGCTTTTCGCGATGTCCATTATCCTTACCTGCATGTCCATGCCATCTGTAGTCAGTCCTTGCTCTTCTCCATCTTTCAATAATGAATGGGTTTTCGTAAGAATTTTTTGGTAGCTTTAAGGCATGAGCAGTATTCAGCCTTGCACTTTTCTCGAATGGGGACAGATTCAGAACCTTTCTCATTCTTAGGTGTTACGAGTTGATGATGGCCACTGAATTTTATAGCTTTCTTTTTTTCTTTCCCTTCCCCTTTTCTCCCTTCCCCTTTTTGTTGGTCCCTGCATTTGTTGCTCCTTAAGACTGTATGGGTGACTCGAAAGTAGGTGTGACATGGACAACAAATGTTGGTGCAGCAGGTGTGATAAGGGTAGGTGGTTTGGGTGTAAGGGTAGGAGGTTTGGAAGAACCAGGTTTGGCAAGGGCAAGA
Organism: Stephania japonica; assembly: GCA_039657345.1. NCBI lineage: Eukaryota > Viridiplantae > Streptophyta > Magnoliopsida > Ranunculales > Menispermaceae > Stephania > Stephania japonica. Next base: position 46,075,857 of record CM077559.1, read on the forward strand.
GGTTTAGGTGCAGCCGGTGTGACAATGGCAAGAGGTTTGGGTGTAGCAGGGGTGGGAGGTTTTGATGCAACAGGTGTGACAATGGCAGGAGGTTTGGGTACAGCAGGGGTGGTGGGAGGTTTGGATGTAATAGGTGTGACAATGGTAAGAAGTTCGGGTGCGGCGGGGGGTGGGAGGTTTTGATGTTGTAGGTGTGACAATGGAAAAAGGTTTGGGTGTAGCGGGGGTGGTGGGAGGTTTGGGTACAGCAGGAGTAGTGGGAGGTTTGGATGCGATAGGTGTGACAATGGCAGGAGGTTTGGGTGCAACAGGGGTGGTAGGAGGTTTGGATGCGATAGGTGTGACAATGGTAGGAGGTTTGGGTGCGGTCAGGGTGGTAGGAGGTTTGGATGCGCGCAATGAGGGTGGTTAAGTGGAAACCATACCAAATGTAAATCCTATACATATCATCCAAGATCCTCAAAATATCAAAATATATGCAACCCATCTCTCAAATCCCAAACCCAAAGATAAATCAAATAAATACATACAACCAACTAGGCATATAAGAGGAGTAGTCTCCGTCTTCAGGCATGTTGGGTTTAGGTTTATCCATGAGAGGGGGGTTTAGGTGTGTTACCCTTCACTTTAGTCAACTGAGGCTTCACTTTTGGCATCTCACCTGAACTGGGGTTGCCTATGGGTGTGGCTTTAGCCAAACTGAGACTACCCAAAGACTTCATGGAGGCTTCTTCTATGCTCTTTGTTGTTGTCGCCCCTGCCATCTTCACAGATTTAGGAATCACTTTTGGGGTTGGCGGAAGAGATTTGTTGTCAATCATCATTGGGGATGGGAGGAACAAATAATGGTTCGAATATAAGGGATTTTAGCCCAAAAAAGAAAAGATCGGAGAAGGAGAAGGAGAAGAAGATGATAGAGGAGATCACGACAAGAAGATTAAGGTTTTGAAGGTGGTTGTGGTTTAGGTTTGGAGAGAGTAAGAGCGGTAAGTGGGTTAGTGGAGGGTGGTTGTAGAGCATTAATAACTGCCTCCCTCCACTACCAATCGATAAGTTCACATTTCCACCACTAACTTCAATTGAAATGATTGTTATTCATTTTTAAATTTCAAATTTTTTTTAAAATGGTAATAAAACACAATTAACAAACCAAAAAGTAATTTTTTGTTACTCTACTACAGTAACAAACATACTAACAACAATAAAAAATGACACAATTATAATGTCACAAACATAACTGCACAAACTAACTAGAGAATCCTTATTTCAAAACAAATTGTGAAAAAATTAAATAAAATTTCCTCATTTCAACATGATCAATAGTGTACAAAATGCGATAGTTATATCCTAAGGTGTGCATCATTGAAGCTAAGTAACATGTGACTTTCCGTCGAAAAGAAAATTAACGTGTGACTTAACCTCGGCAAAAAATATAGATCCTATCCTATTTATACTATAGTTCATAGATCATAGTATCACTTAACTAAGGTAACAAAAAAAATAGATTCATAATCCAACAAGAAGAATAAAACTTAGCTTGATTGTGACAATGTTGGTTGTTGGCTACACCCTTCAATAAAGTCCTGTGAAGCCATTCATGTCACCCAATTTTCGATGTCGACAACCATGGGGTCATCCATAATAGTCATGTCAATATGAAATAACATCAAAATATATGTAAGTTATGCATAAAAAGTCCAACAAAATAAGTAAGTAATACGATCGAAGGAGTGCGAAAATACACTCACTATGTTTGAATCGCTACGATCAACCAGCTTTTCCTTGCCAACTACATCCTTCTTCCTATTCCTTTTAGGAATACAGTTTTCTTCTTTCACCACTTCTTCTTCCCCGCCATTGACTTTGTTTTTCTTCGCCTGTGACGTTGCATTAGTTAGCGATGCAAAATATACTTCAAAATTATAAACATGTGATATTAATTAAGAGAATTCAACTATTACCTTCTTTGATGCTTCGTTGTTCATAACTTCCTCTCCACCTCATTTCTTTCTCCCTCAAAGACGCCCCCTTCGGTTATGACGTGTAAGGTCCTTCAATATTGGGGTACCCCCGGTTGGGGGCAACATTCACCACTTCATCTTCCATTTCCGAGCCACTCTTGCAACCTCTTAATTGACTCAAAGCAAACTTCATCTTATGAACACTAGTGCTACCAAAATCATCCATTGTTGCACAATGAGATAATATTGCATCATAACGATCCAATTCCGAACTGCCGGTGCAATCCATCTCTTCTATCCCCTTATCTCGAGCGTAGATACGCTTGAAATCCTTTCTCCACCTGTTCATTATGTATTTTTGGGGAATCAACATCATGTCTAGCTCTTAGAAGACATAGAGAATGTGACAACATATAATGCCTCTAAACTCAAACCCCCGACAAATGCAATAAAACTCGTCCTTTTCCTTGTTACAAATGATTGTATAAATACAGGGGTTGAGATGATGACATCCATGAGGAATGGTGATGTCTCGCACCTCGTTTGTACAAAAGTCGGGGCCCTCTGTATCTTTCCTTGTCTTGCAATTTAACCACTTCCTCTATTCTTATTGAAATTTGCTAAACAATCTGTCAGTGTATATGTCATGAATTTGATTAACATATGGGACATCAGACAATATTATACAATCCTTATGATGGCACTTAAAGTTATGACTCTCCTCTTTTTCATATTTCCAAATCATACTGAGATATCATTTTCCTCAAAGAGGCCTCATCGTGAAATACCCATAAAAAAGCATTCATGTTCTCGCTCCTTTGAGTTGTTGACATCCTAGCCCAAAATGTATCCTTCACATAAACTGGAACCCACTTGTGCCTGATTTCATATAGAATGCATAGCTAGTGGTGACTGGCTTCTCTAAATTCACATTCTTCCATCATTAAAGTCCAAGATTCTTCAAAATCAATCGTACATATTGAGTCATATACTGGATTCTTCATCTTCCAAGTGATTTTTCCCATCTCTAAGTCCTACAAGTTTCTCAGGCAGCTTCTTCATGATATGCCACAAGCACAGTCTATGCTTTGCATTGGAAATACTTTTGCAACAGCAACACCTATGGAAGGACATTGGTCCGTGATAATGGTTGTTGGCTCCTTCCCCATACATTCTAACCAAGTTTTAAGAAAGCCATTCATAACGGCCCTTGCTCTCATCACCAAGCAAAGAACAACCCAACAAAATCGATTAGCCATAATGGTTTACCCGAAAAAATGGTGCAAATGGCATGCCAAACTTATTAGTTAGGTACATTGTATCAAATATAATCACATCTCCAAAGTACTTGTAAGCGATCCTAGACCGCGAATCAGCCTGAAAAACGTTCATAAGTTCATTACTCTTACCAACTTTCATTGCATGGAAAAAAATTCATATTATGTTTATGTTTTTTCAAGAAGTACTAAAGTATTACCTTTGCATCACCCTCCTTTATCCTAAGTATTCTTTCCGCGTCAATATGATTTCTGATATCCTTTTCTTTGTATGGCAACCGATTAATCCCACCAGCTCGCAATGACTCTGCCATAAATAACTTGGACACAGGAATTTGTGCTTTATCATACAAATGCAACCTCTTCTTTGTTGTCTCGTTAATAACTTTGTTGCACTGGTAGAATCTAGACTTCGTTGGGGTCCTTAATGGATGATTGTGTTTCAGAAAACACTATGTCACATGCCACTTTCCATCGGTGTATAAACATATGACCATCCTTGTTTTGCATCCGCACCTAGAATATAAACTGGTGTATGTCTTCTCATCCGGATTGGTTTGCCCTTCCATACAACATGAACACACATGCTTGCAAATGATATCTGTAACGATCCTAAAATTCTAACTCGTGCCACGTAACATTTCAGGGTTGTATTGTGGGCCTAACTAGCCATGGTGTACTTGTTTTGGTCCTCGGGAGTCGACACCGAGGTATGTTATGTTTGTTTGGTGATTTATATTATTTATTTATTACCAAACATTAAATTCAATATTCCACATGTGTGAGGACGTGGTGAGTGTGTGTTGGTACCGTTGAACGAGTTTGATACGAAAGAACACGTTAAACAGGTATTTGAGAGTCTATGGGACGAAAAATGGAATAAAAACATTGACATTTACAAATGAAAATAATTAATGGAATTAAATAATAAATTATGGGCGTCGAGTGATACGTGGGGTCGTGGACGACACGCGTGAGTTGAATGGTAGTGTGCACGCCCGAGTGAACTCGTTGGTGCTCACAACGAAATTGTAGGCGTGAAAAAAAATACAATTATATAAATATAATTGTATATATATTTATATATATAAAGTATATATAAATGTATATGAAATAAAAAAAATGTGAAATGACCATGAGGATAGGAATTAAAGGGCAAAATGGTCATTTGACCCAAAATTTGATCAAAAACACCACCGACACCCCCATTCACACAATTCGACCGAGAGAGAGGAAGAGGGAGAAAAGAAATTGAAGAGAGAGATCGATCAATTGAGGTGTGAGGATATTGGAATTGTTGAAGTGAGATTGAGGTGTGGATTTTTGAAATTGAAGGGAGGTTTAGCATCGTGTTGGTGAGTTTCATTTTCTCTCCTCTTTTGTTTATTATTTTCGAAGTTTTGGGTTGATGATGAAGATGTTGTTTTTGATGTTGTTGTTTGTTGAAAAGAGAAAGAGAAAGGGAAAAAAAATATACATGCTGGAACGAACAAAAAGCAATTGCTCTCTGTTCGTTCAATCAATGAAGAAGAAGATGAAATTGGTGGGCCGGGTCGTGGTGACCCAGGCCCGAACTGGGCCTGACCGAGGTAGGTCGGCCCTGGTCTGACACAATTGGGGGTGGACCGGGTCGGACCCGACCCGACCCGGGGACCCACCCATTATTAAAATAATAATTTATTTATTTATTTATAATAAATAAATAAATTAAATATGTTTTATTTTATTTTTTTGAAAAAATCAGGAAAAAATTTTGAAAAATAGGAAAAAGTTATGAAAAAAAATTATATTTCAACCAAATAAATAGAAATTTGGAAATTTTTATGAAAAAATGAAGAATTTGAGATTTGTGACGAGACTTTTGTCGGGGTTTTTGCCATGTAAAGCGTGAAATTGGAAAATATAGTTAGAAAAGTATTGAAAAATATTTTTTTTAAATTGCATGAAAATTATGAGGTTTCGCTAGGGTATCCTAATGGGTTTGAATGGAACCCAATACCGGGTAAGCGACCCAAATTGCACAAAGGAACAATAATTTAGAAAATTGCAGAAAATGGGTCAAATTTGAGAAAAATTGAGGAATAATTGGGATAATTATGGATAATTAACGAAAATTAGTCGGAATAATTATCAGATGACGAGCGGAGTGTTGGTAACTAATTGGGGGAAAGTGTGGAGCTACGCGAGGGCTTTTTAGCAGGATTTGAGGTGAGTAAAGACAACAATAGAATCAACATGATTACTTTTCTATTTCTTGATTGATTATTCTTGAAATGCGAGCCATTTGTATTCCATTCTAGTTCAGGTGACCTAGGGTTTAGGTAGTCTAACTGTGATGAGAAGTCTCAACAAGTTTAGCAGCCAGCATAGACTATGGCTTCTAATTGGAGGCTATCGAAATGATTTAGCATCCGGCTTGTGACTGTGGCTTTCTTTCGGTAGTGTGTTAGGAATTTAGCAGCCGGTTTTGTTTGTGGCTTTTCCTAACAGAGTGTGCGCTTGATGGAGGCGACCTTTGGGCCCACTGGTTCGTACGGGGTGGATTGAGTAGGGGAGGCGGTTTTAGGCCTACTGTGTCGATCGCAAGGTGATGAGGTCTTGTGACCCGCAGTTTGATTGGGACTATCTATTCGTCTATCCATTTTTGTTTCTTGGTCACTTGATTATCGTTTTCTGAGCTTGTTGAATCTATTTATCATGCAATTTGCTATCTATTTCAGTTCCTTGCTATACACTTCATGATTCATAGACTTGTGATTATTGAAAATTCAGTAGTTTATGTTGAGATATCTATTGTTGTTGTTTATTGTTATATTTTGTACTCACCGTCCTTTTTATGATGGTGGGTGCAGATCTCAGACGAGTAGGGGCAAGGCGCCGATGCTTGGCGATATCCTCTAAGGCACGCTCAGAGCCATTAACTTTGCTCCCACTTTATAGGTATTTTGTCCTTTTATTGTATATTTTGGCTATGTAGCCATTTGTTTTGATATTTTGGGGCTGTGGGAAGTTGAACCTGACTGTTGATACATGTATATGTTCATTTTGGGTTCTCAATTGATCTGTTATATACATTTGATGTTGTTTGAACAGGATTTTCCACATTTAGGTTGACTGAGATTGTAAATTGTTTTAAATTGGTGTTAAAAACAATTCTGCTGCACACCTAACTATATTTGACGATAAAAGATTAGATAGAGTTAAGGTGAATCAAAAAGAGTGATCCAAGGTGAGTGACTGAATAATGTACTGAGTAATGGGTAAGTTAAGGCTGACTACACTTACGTTGACTCGTCGGAGATGGGATTGGGGGTCCACGTAGGTTTAGGCCGGGCGAGGCCCAGTTTGCGGTTCTGGGGCCGTCACAGTTGGTATCAGAGCATAACGGTTTATCACCATGACTCTAAATAAGCATAAAACACAAGCAAATGAACTTAGTGTGGAAAATCCTAAAAACTTAACTCAAGCATAGTGGGGAAATGATATATTATTTTGAGCATATTAAATTTTAATGTGTAATGTAATATATCATTACGTAAGACTGATCGAGGCTCGCCATTTGCTATTGCAGATCGCGATGGCTGACTAGCCTGATGTTGGAGATCATAGCGGAGTCTGTGATCCTCCACCAGATGTGTTGAGTGATGTTGCAGCTCTGGCACGTGAGTTACAATCATGGACTCAGAGAGTAGAGTCGTAGGGACGGAGGATGGATGAGATATTGGATATTCTCAGGGGACAGGCACAGTAGTTGCCATCTCCATCGACTTCAGGGATAGTTCCTAGACAGGATGTGAGTCCGGCTACACCTCAGGCTACTCCACCAGTTACTACTACTAGTGCAGTACCTGCACCACCTATCACCGCAGTTGTTCCGGCACAGATTGCGATGGAGTTACGTGTTCATAATGATATTGATTCACGCCTGACTGCAGAGGCGAGGTCGGCTCGGGAGTGTGAGAAGTATAGACCAAAGAAGTTCAGTGGCGGTCCAAGTGTAGATGAGGCAGATTTATATATTCGCAGTCACGAGAAAGGTTCAGAAGCTTTTCAAGATCGAGGATAGCAAGAAACCTAGGTTAGCAACATTTTCTGTGATTGGTGATGCAGAGATGTGGTGGGACAATTTAGTATCCACACATGGAGAACCGACTACTTGGTTAGACTTCAAGAAGTATTTCGGTAAGAAGTTTTATCCACCTCCGACTATGATAGCTAAAAGGGACGATTTTATGCATATCCAACAGGCATTAGGAGAGTCGGTTATGACTTATATGGACAGATATCATCATTTACTTCCTTTTGCTGATGGAGTAGCTGACTGAGACAGAGATCAGGTCTATTATTTTACTGAGGGCTTGTTGCCAGCTATTGGAGGGATAGTGGTCACCATTCTACCTTCTACACTACAGGATGCTTATGACCGTAGTTTGGCGAGGGAGGCATATCTGAGGACACATCCCGCATAGGGATATGATCAGCCCAGAGAGGTACAGAATGAGCTGGGAAAGGGTCGTTTAGGGGGCAGGAGGAAGAGGAATAGATGGCAGATTCAACAGCCTAGCAGAGCTCAGAGTGTAGCTTCAGTCGCACAGTCTTCATAGCCAGTTCAGACATATGTCACCGCACCTACTCAGACATAGAGTTACCCTAATCGACCACCACCGGTACCATAACAGGTGCAACAGTCTAGAGATGGTGGGGGTAGAGGCAAGGGTAGTGTACAACAGGGACAGATGTCAATTTAGGGATCGAGTAGGTAAGATTACTCAGCACAGAGACCTATTGGAGGGTGTTATAGGTGTGGACAGGTAGGTTATCTTGTCAAAGAGTGCCCACAGCAAGCTGAGTTTCGACAGAGACCTGCGGGAGCTTGCCATCGATGTAGATAGACAGGACATTACATCAAAGAGTGTCTACAGCCTGTTGATGTTCAGTAGAGAGTAGCACCACGTCAGTAGTAGACGAAGGAGCGTGCACATGTTGTTCCTGAGCCAGACATTTAGGCGACTCGACATCTTGTTGAGGGTATGATTTACATTTATGGCCATTTGATGTATGTTATGATTGACTCTGGTTCTACTATTTCCTTTATTTCTGGGCACATGGTTGATGAGTTAGGATTAAAACCAGTTAGGTTAGAGAGACCTCTAGTTCTTAGCACGGCTATTGGGGATAAAATCTACCCTAACATGATTTGAGAGCGTTGTATTGTAGAGATAGAGGTACATGAGTTACCAATAGATCTTAGAGTGTTAGAGTTTCTGGAGTTTGATGTGTTGTTAGGCATGGATTGGTTAGGTCTTTATCACGCACAGACTGATTGCTTCAACAAGACGGTAACATTTCAGATTCTCGGATAGCCAGAGTTTACTTTTCGTAGCGGTGCGACTCAGTTGAGAGTTACCAGAGGGAGGGTGGCCACGAGCAATGAGATTAAGACGTTTATGAGTGTTCTGAGTACGGTAGGGAGAGTTGAGGCTAGGATTGATAAGGTACCAGTCGTGTGTAAGTTTCCAGACGTGTTTCCAGCAGAGCTTCCCACATTACCACTGACGAAAGAGATTGATTTCATCATTGATTTGGTTCCTAGAACCAAACCGATATCAATTCCACCGTATCCGTGGCTCCTAATATGTTAGAGGAGTTGAGATCACAGCTAAATGAGTTGTTGGAGTTGGGTTTTATTCACCCGAGTATGTCACCTTGGGGTGCGCCAGTTTTGTTTATGAAGAAGAAAGACGGTAGCCTGAGATTGTGTATCGACTATAGGCAGCTAAACTAGGTGACAGTGAAGAACAAGTATCCATTATCTTGTATTGATGACTTGTTCGATCAGCTGACTGGAGCGCAATGGTTCTCGAAGATTGATTTGAAATCTGGCTACCATCAGTTGAGGATTAGAGTAGAGGACAGAGAGAAGACGGCTTTTCGCACGAGATATGGGCACTATTAGTTTACCGTCATGCAGTTTGGTTTGACAAATGCCCCCTGCAAAGTTCATGGATCTCATGCATCGTGTATTGAGACAGTACTTGGATAGATTTGTCATAGTGTTCATTGATGACATTTTGATCTATTATAAGACTTGTGAGGAGCACGAGGAGTACCTCAGGACGATTTTGCAGACGTTGAGGGATCATAGATTGTATGCCAAGTTCAGTAAGTGTGAGTTTTGGCTTACAGAGGTTAGATTTCTTGGTCACATTATTAGAGCTAGTGGAGTGTCAGTAGACCCTGCTAAGGTCAGAGCAGTTGTTGATTGGCCTACGCCGAGATCAGTGACAGATATCCGAAGTTTTCTGGGATTAGTTGGTTATTACAGACGACTTGTGCAGGACTTCTCAAAGATTTCGGCACCGATGACGCGGTTGATGAAGAAGGAAGTCAAATTTCAGGGGGATGATAGTTGTGAGCAGGCTTTCCAAACTTTAAAGGAGAGACTGACTACCACGCCAGTGCTCGTATTACCTGAGTCAGGGAAGGGTTTAGAGGTGAACACTGATGCTTGTTTGGTCGGTTTGGGCTATGTTTTAATGCAGGACGGTAGAGTGATAGCTTATGCGTCCCGACAGTTGAAGATTCACGAGAAGAATTACCTTACACATGACTTGTAGTTGGCGGCAGTGGTGTTTGCACTAAAGATTTGGTGTCATTATCTCTACGGAGAGAGGTTTGTGTTGTTTACTGACCATAAGAGTTTGAAGTACCTCTTCACTCAGAAAGAGTTGAATATGAGACAGAGACGGTGGCTAGAGTTCCTCAAGGATTATGATTTCTCATTGGAGTATCACTTGGAGAAGGCTAATGTCGTAGCTAACGCATTAAGCCAAAAAGGGGTTGACTTGGAGGTTGTGACGTGTCGCATGACGCATGAGTATAGATTGCTCGAGGCGGTCGAGATGATGTATTCTGTTGATATCTCGACCAAAACTAGAATGTTGATTTGTGGTCAGTTGAGGACTCAGATAGTCTCTATCTAGAGTGTACTTGATGGTCAACAGGCTGATGAGCAGTATCAGAGGTACAGTGAGTTTGCTCTGAGTTCAGATCATCCAGAATGAAGTCAGTCGACAGATTTCTTCCTGAGATTTAGAGGGAGACTGTGGATTCCATCAATGGCTGTGTTACGTGATGAGATTCTCCAGGAGGCTCACCGCTCACGTTTTTTTGTTCATCCGGGTAGGACCAAGATGTATGTTGATGTGCGTCGTATGTTTTGGTAGCCGGGGATGAAGACCAATGTTAGTGATTATGTTAGAGGTTGTGAGATATGCCAGTGAGTTAAGGCTGAGTATAGGAGGCCTGGTGGATTACTGCAGCCGCTTCCCATTCCTCGCTGGAAATGGGACCATATCATTATGGATTTCATCAGTGGGTTGCCTCGGTCTCAGCGCGGACATGATAGTATCTGGGTGATTGTAGATAGATTGACGAAGTCTAAATTATATTTCAACCAAATAAATAGAAATTTAGAAATTTTTATGAAAAATGAAGAATTTGATATTTGTGACAAGACTTTTGTCAAGGTTATTGCCTCGTAAAGCTTGAAATTGGCAAAAATAGTCAGAAAAATATTGAAAAATTGCATTAAAATTATGAAGTTTCGTTCGGGTATCCTAATGGGTTTGAATGGAACCCAATACCGGGTAAGCGACCCAAATTGTGCAAAGGAACAATAATTTAGAAAATTATAGAAAATGGGTCAAATTTGAGAAAAATTGAGGAATAATTGGGATAATTAGGGATAATTAACGGAAATTAGTCGGAATAATTGTCAGGTGACGAGTGGAGCGTTGGTAACTAATTGGGGGAAAGTATGGAGCTACGCGAGGGCGTTTTTAGCAGTATTTGGGGTAAGTAAAGACAACAATAGAATCAACATGATTACTTTTCTATTTCTTGATTGATTATTCTTGAAATGCGAGCCATTTGTATTCCATTTTAGTTCAGGTGACCTAGGATTTAGGTAGTCTGACTGTGATGAGAAGCAGCCAGCATAGACTGTGGCTTCTCGTTGGAGCCTATCGAAATGATTTAGCATCCGGCTTGTGACTGTGGCTTTTCTTTTGGGTAGTGTGTTAGGAATTTAGCAGTCGGCTTTGTCTGTGGCTTTTCCTAACAGAGTGTGCGTTCGGTGGAGGCGACCTTCGGGCCCTCTGGTTCGTACAGGGTGGATTGAGCAGGGGAGGCAGTTTTGGGCCTACTGTGTTGATCGCAAGCTGATGAGGTCTTGTGACCCGCGGTTTAATGGGGACTATATGTTCTCCTATCCATTTGTTTCTTGGTCACTTGATTATCGTTGTCTGAGCTTGTTGAATCTATTTATCATGCGATTTGCTATCTATTTCAGTTCCTTGCTATATACACTGCATGATTCATAGACTTGTGATTATTGAAAATTCAGTAGTTTATGTTGAGATATCTATTGTTGATGTTTACTGTTATATTTTGTACTCACCATCCTTTTTATGACGATGGGTGCAGATCCACAGACGAGTAGGGGCAAGGTGCCGATGCTTGGCGATATCCTCTGATGCACGCTCAGAACCGTTAACTTTACTCCCACTTTATAGGTATTTTGTCTTTTTGTTGTATATTTTGGCTGTATCCATTTGTTTTGATATTTTGGGGTTGTGGGAAGTTAAATTTCACTGTTGATACATGTATATGTTCATTTTGGGTTCTCAGTTGATCTGTTATATACATGTGATGTTGTTTGGAAAGGATTTTCCACATTTAGGTTGACTGAGATTGTAAATTGTTTTAAGTTGGTGTTAAAAATAATTCCGCTACACACCTAACTATAATTGACAATAAAAGATTAGATAGAGTTAAGGTGAATCAGAAAGAGTGATCCAGGGTGAGTGAGTGAATAATGTACTGAGTAATGGATAAGTTAAGGCTGACTAGACTTGCGTTGACTCGTCGAAGACGGGATCAGGGATCCACGTAGGCTTAGGCCAGGCGGGGCCCAGTTTGTGGTTGCTGGGGCTGTCACAATGTCATCTAGCTTTTTCGAGGACCTTATTTTTATTCCGAATCCAACACCTTTACATATCTATTAAATGTTAAATGTGCATCATTATGGCTGTTAAAGGTCATTCCAATGTGAGGTACCACTTGTTTGTTAAGAATTTAAACTTCTTCATCATCTTTACCATCGCCTTCACCATCATCTTTACAATTTTGTTCATCAATCTCTTGTAACGACAGGTTCGACTGTGCCATGACGACCTAATGAAAATAAAATGTATCATCATATACAGTTGGTATTGGCTATGGTTCATGTACCGTGTCATGTAACTAAACCATGAACGAAGAAATACAAGGCCATTTGGGACCTTTTTGGTTCGTAAAACCCCATAGTTGATATTGGGTATGGCTTCAAGAAAATAAATGGGCAATTGGTATTACCCATGCTAAACTAACTCAGTAAACACCTGTTGAACCTAGCCTAAACCATACATAACACAACTAATTGTATGCAAACGTTGCTCATATTCACCTGGAGTAAATGCAACCGTAACTCATAGTAAATGCAATGAGTAAGTACATTTCCATCAAAAAAATGTGCTTCAACCACTTTTACCAACCTCATTTACTACAACATACAATCCAACATTAAAGGCACTGTTTACATTCAATCACCAACATTCCTGAACATAAAGCAATATTCCTCGGCAAAAAGTGAGAACAAAAGGGGGTTACCTCTGCCTATGTCTGTTGTTCTCTCTTCCTTGGACTTCACCTCAGTCAGTTGTGTACGAGAGTGATCCCGAGCAAACCAGTTCTTGAGTTCCTCGAATGTAGCAGAGAATCTTTGTTGAGTGGAGGGAGGAAGAGGACGATATGTGGTTGGGAAAGGTAAATGAGTTCTTTTGGTTTGGCGAAAAGCATGATTTCGACGCCAGAATTTCAAAATTCCCGCTCAAATTTTTGGCTTACTTGAGCAACCAGCCACAACTGCCTTTGACAAACAACTTACAGTCTGTACGCTGGCCGCTTCGTTAACAGTCAATAAGTACTGACGACATGGCAAATAAAAAGTAAACAAAAATGGAAAGAAAGGAAATGGTTTGGAGTGAGACCCGACAGAGACACGTCAGCGCCACGTGGGCTGGTGCATTGACCGGGTGTCCCTGGCGGGTCAAATTACCATTTCTCTTTTGCTTTTTCATTGATGAGTCTTAAACAAGATTTTTGTTTTTTCATTGATAAGTCTCCAACTTGAAATCTTGTTTAAAGGAAATATATGATTAGGCCTCGTTTGGTTTGTTTTTGCTATCTTACAGTATTAGTACAGAGCTATCTCCTTAAAGATAATATCTTTTATGTTTGGTTTAACTTTGAACTTGAATGGAAGTTTCAAATTTTTTTAAACAATAAAAAGAATATGAATTGACACTAATAACCTCAAGCAAGAGAGAAATGTGTAATAAAAGAGTTATTAATGAAGGGTAATTGTGTCCACAACTCTTAAGAGATAACTCCCTATGAGAGATGGGGTGTGACGACCCCAAATTCCACAATCCTATAATCGGGCACCGCCCAACCTGGACCCGCGAGAACCACCGAGTTAATCCCGTCGAGTCGCGCAGGGCCAGTAAGCCTTTCCTTACCATTCAACCAATTATCAAGTATTTAGATGTGAAATCAATTAATTAGCGAGTTATCAAAGTAATAAGCAGAAGCAATTAATCTCAACTAATCAATCGACTTCGAAAGCTCTAAGTTAGGACAAAAACCTAGGGTGCGGGAACCCTGTATATCATATATATTATGTAAAACAAGGAGAGTATCATCAATGTCATACAATCTCTCAACCCATAACCCCATGTACAAAAACAATATAAGTAGCTAATACACCAAAATGTCACCTATAACAGCAGAGGAGGGCCGCTCAAAGTATATCGCCTAACTACAAGGCCTTTCCTTTGTTGGACTGCGGATCTACACTCTGTCAAACACAAGAATGACTAGCCTAGGTAAGTAACGCCAATCAGGAACAACAATAAATACAATTTTTCGAATTAAATAAATGAGCAGTCAATTCATACAGATAGAAGGAAAATGACAAGGATCGCATGAATATATAAAAACTGTGAATAGATACATGAGCAATCGAAATTGAGTGTCGCGAAATACAAAGGAAAGGCACAAGTGGTCCCGACCAATCAAATTTGTTATGCCGATGACAAAATCTCCTCACAGGCTAGGATTCGAGGACAGAATGTCCTCTAAGACCACTACGCGAGTGCAGAGTTCCCAATAATCTGGTAAAGAACTCTCACCCCGTACATGTCATCATAACCAAACACGTATTCCTAGCCGTAAACCTCGGTATAATACATCGCAAGTCCAGAATTATGTAAGGTTCGCGCTTGACACACTTGCCTTGGACAACTCATAAGAATGGAATGACAAGATAGCATCAAAACAATATCAATAAATTATCCAAAGCTCAAGAAATAACTGTAATGTTCCTAACTAATTTACTTACCTCAATCCAAGCTAATCACATTCTCACGGACTTCGACTCGTCCTTACGTAGTCCCACGTGCTAATAATCCTGATAATACAATTCATTGTGGTTTCACATTAACTCTTATCCCATCAATCATTTATATGCGTGAGTTATAGGATTATAAAGTTATCAGAAAATTCGCAGTGAAAATTACTATAATCAACTATAACTACAAAATTGAAATCAGGAATAATGGACAACCTACTCATGTGGAAACCATGAGAAATGGATAAATACATGTATGTCTGGTGTTCAAAGATATACAAAGCGATCATACATGATATCCCTAGTCTCTAAAATCCCAATACATGTCTTAGTGTTTATCAAAATATAATATACAATAATCACAACAAAAAGAACAAAAAACCTACACTGAGTAAAGGAAAGGATTGCTTTGAGAGTCCTCAGAGAAGATCACCTAGCACCAGCTCCTTCCCCTTGCTCGTCTCACCTCTATCTCTATCTCTATCTGCACCACCGTCACAAACTAGATGGTAAGTGCTTGAAAAAGAGAAAGTAATGCCAAAAAAAACTAAACAGTAATTCAAGATTTCAAATAAACAGTCCAAATATCATGCAGTATTGAAAAGCAGAAAGTATAACAAATAGCATGATAAACAGATTGACAAGCTGAGCAACGAAGTTTAAGTGTCCACATAATCAAAGAAGGCCCATAAGTGGTCAAAATCAATGCAGTACTGCAACACCACATTTTAAGTCACAATAGTGACCAACAAGCTCTAGACACCGCAACGTCTAAACAATTCAGTATTCAAGGTATAACCCGCTATCAATGGGGTGGAATAACACAATCGCAGAAGTGTTCACGCTTACCCACTCATAGGGACCCAAGAGTACTTCGCAACACACTTACGCCAAGACACTCAACCAACAAAAATAAGAATAGAATTCCAATAAAGCTCAATTCAATATAATTGACAATAAATGGATAATGAATTAATGCATATTTTCTATCTGGCTTACAATCGTACGATAACGTACCTCGGTTAACCGCAAATCTCCGATCCTCGCGTACCTCTAATAATCCACTCGAATTCTTAAAGTATGTAAATTCACCACGTCTGTAAATCATATTAATATCATTCTAATTTACCCAATTTTTATAATTATCAACTTAGTGTAATTGGGTTGATTTTCAAGGTATTGGATCGTATTTGAACCCAATTGAATACCCAAAGATCCCCAAAATTTTCAAAAATTTTAGAAAATTTGGTCTCTGTAAACAGTGTCACGCCTCCAAGACGCAGTGACACATTTTGCTTGGGCGGCATCTCCACGACGTGAAAAAAAACACGTCTGCCCAACTCGTATGTGGGTGATTAGTTTGTTCTAGAGGGCTTCCCACGATGTCTTTCCTGATTGTCGTTGGTTTCCCTCTGCTCAAGATGTCTGTGAGTGACGTCGTGGGAATAACCACTCACGGTGTCCCTCGCGGCGTGTTCAACATAACACATATTCTGGGGTTTTAAAAAACCCCGACTCGTGTCGCCACTTTCCGAGTCTATACCAAACCCTTCAGGACGTCCAAAACAACTTAAAATTCAACTCATTTTACGTCGAAACCCCGACAGAACACCCCGATTCGAAAATAACTTGTATTTCTTCAAAAATCCCATTTCACTTCTAAACCACAAATCAACCACCAGTTCAACTATAAAAGCCTCCATTGATACCAAAATCATCAATCAAAATCATTTCCCAACATTTTCTCAAAAATTCATCTGAAATCGTCGAGATGAAAACCCCCAAAATTAACGCCAAAACGTAGATAAACACAAAAGGAGTAGGCATCCTACCTGTTTACGTGTATTCGGTCACTCCACGGCGTCACAACGTGCACGCAAAGTCCCGAAACCCTCTCTCTCTCGTTTCGTTCTCTCCTCTCCCACGTTGATCAAAATGGAAATGAAATTGAGGAGAGAGAAAAGTTGGTTTATATACCGCTCCTTCATCTCATATCACATGCGGATCTCGAGGCTAATCTTGTGGCTCCTCTTCATCATTTTCACCAACTCTAACACACACTCATGACTCCAATACGTGACTTAAACTTCAAAACCACCTCATTTCTCGCTCAAAACACGTATTCTTATACCCTTTTCAACTCGCGACTCACACCACGTACGTTCTCGGACATAACCTCGCTTCCACATTTTATTTAATTATTTATTATTTTTGATAATTCACTAATTATCATTTTTCGGTGTTTAATTATCCGTTTTATACCCTAAATTTTCATTTTTCCTAGCCAAATCTCACACAGAAATACGTAGCGATTTATAAACGAAAATCATGTTTTAGGACTCACAGTGTTCTCATTCAGGTATAAATAATAATACAAACATTACAGAAAAATAAAATATACCTCAGTGTCGACTCCCAAGGCTTGAGTAATATGACAAATCACGATGGTAGGTCACGGTCCTGTAAACACACAACACGTGTCACCAATTAAATTTGAGGGTCATTACAAGAGCAATTAGCCTGGATATACACTAAGTCACTCAGATGCTAATTACCCCCTTAAATCGCTTACCAACTCATAATTAAGATATACACACAACTAAAAAATGAACAACTTGATTAAAACACGCATATCATAAAATACGTTAAGCATAATAAGGACGATAAGATAATAAATAAAGCAATGGTACTTTCTCTCCTTTTTTAAATTTTTATATAAAATTAAAAGGAATATTCAAAATAAACTAGAGTTTGTACCATTTACCATTACATAGGACAAAGACAAAGTTCTATCTCCCCCCTTGGTTTTGTATGCCCTAACTAGGCTTTACATTCATGAAGCTTGTTTTCAGTTTTTGTCCATTCAAGCTGTGGTTTATACCCATTATGAATTGCTCTTCAGTACTTAACATCAATTTGGAGAACACATCCCTCCAAGCGAGCCTTCCAATAAGTGCGATTGACATTGATAAGCGGCCTCGTGCTTGCATACCTTCTGGTTGGTCTAACTGAATTCCCTGATACATATGGTTAGTATTCGGACCTCACTACAGTCAGTAAAGAAACAAAGTTTAAGCAGTGCCCGGTCTGAAACCAATTGAAATTATTGTACATATGTGTGTTACAATAGGAAACGTAGTATGTTGTAACAAGGAATTAAATAGTATTGGAATATAAATGAAGATAGTAAAGCAAACCACAAGATCAGGAGATTGTTCATGCAGTTCGGTCCACGACCTACGTCTGTGGCACCACGCCCAAATGTAAAATCCACTAAGATAAAAGAGTTACAGATTTTCGCAACACCCGAACCAGTGATCCCTAACTAGGCTTGCTACATTACCCTTCTCTTTCACAATGGAATTTACGTAAGTCTCTCGATACTTGCATGGTGAGGCTCCCCCTCACTGAAATACCTAAGCTTTCACTCGATGTGTCGAACTCCCCTCAATGGAATACAAGTCTTATACTTGCACTGTGAGGCTCCCCTTCACTGGAACACCCAAGTCCCCTTGGTGTTTACATCTTGACAAATAATTGAACAATTCAAAGTAAATGAACTGAGGTACGGACTCCATTACTTTGACACAATATATAGACAATGAAGTACACAAAATCCTAACTACATATCTTAACAACATGCTTAGGATTCGCCCAATCCTCATCTTCAAACAACCACGTGTAACGGCCCCTATTTTCGTCTAGGGCACCGCCCGGCCTAATCCCATAATTAAGCCTTAGTTCCAACACGTAGGACCTAATTACGTATTAGTCAGCCTGTACTACCTATTATCTCATGAACTGGGTTCCGGGATAGGAATATTCCCTATTATTTTATAGAATTATCAAATTAGCGGAAGTCTTTAACGTATTAGTGGAAGCATTTTATATAAATCCTAAATGTGGAAACCAGGAAATAACAATCACAATCTAAATATGCAATAAACCACGAGCATATAGACAAAATGAAAGTCAAAAGTCGGGTGAACTAACTCTAGTCCCAAAAACAACCCAAGCAAAAGACGTATATATAAGCATAATACAAAAATGTGACCTACATGTACAGCAGCTAGGCGCTACGAGCTCAGAGGTAGTTGTCGATCTTCTCCTTGCCCGGTCTAGTGCTATTTGACGAACCTACACCCACCGTCACAAACTAGACGGTGAGTATAGTGATATTTAAGTGATAACCGGGGAATTCTATACTTCATTTCCAATTTAAAGACAGATACTTAAATGCATAATATAGCAGAAAAAGGTGCTGAGAAAGTAATGCATATAAATATCACAGTTAACCAAGTTAGATAGACTGACACAGGCTAAGTCGAGATGATCTATGTCCGGTCGGCGATGAGAAATATCAACCAGCCTTTTTCCACTATCGTATGGAGATACTCTCAACATACTTTGTAAATTTTTGAATATATATATAGAACTTGCCGACAGCCCCGTAGTTCAAGTTACGTGATGCCACCCAAGTAATAGTGATGAGTGCTGGAAACCCCGAGGTCCAGTGACCCCGTGAATCCACTCATCTCTCGTACAATGGACACTAGATAATCTCCAACTTTTGTTTCAAGGATTTTCATTTCTAAGGTTCTACGATATCAACAAATAAATTAGGCTACGAAGCCTCAAAGGGAATGGAATACAAAACTAATTACCACAGTAACTCTAGTGCATGCACTTCTAACATCAATTATAACACAATTCACAACAAATATGATATTAGGAAATAAATCAATGAAATCATCAAAAGGCATCATGCTATTTCAACATTCAACTTGAATAGAGCAAGGAAAAGCATGATGGTAGATTACTAACAGTAAGTCATCAAATTGACTGAAAAAGGATTTAATATAAATGAAATAAAGTAGAGGGTTCCCACAGTTTCACTTACAAGTCACAGGATAGCTATGGCTATCCGGCCTCGCGACACTTCGACTAGCACTCCCGAACTCCCGTAACACCCCTAGGTCCCTGAAAAGTTATTTCATATCATTTATTTATTAACATTTTGTTACATAGATATATTTTATGTACATATACATATATATACATATACACATATATGTATGCATATATATATATATATATATATTTTTTTGTATGTGCACATGTGTATGTGTATATATAAATATACATACATGTATATATTATGTATACATATACATATATACATGTATGTATATATATTACATATATATTATTTATTATTATTGTTATTATTATTATTATTTTTTTTTTTTTTTTATAAATTTTTTTTGGGCTGGACCGGTCTCCATCTTCTCAATTGCAGAGACGCTGCTGCAACAGCAGCGTCTCTGCTTCCTTTTTTTTATTTCCTTCTTTCTCTTTTGCAATCCATTACACAACAACAATACCATCAATCATCTAATCCACCATTAAAACACAATTTTTTAAGCTTAAACACAATACCACTTTAATAACGCAACAACACCACCGTACCTTCAAATCATCGACGCCACACCTCGAAGCTTCCAATCTCTTCTCCGATGACTCTCTCTCTGCCGGATTCTCCTCCTCTCTCTCCCTTTCTTATTTTTCCTCTTTTCCTTCTTCTTCCTCTTCTTTTTCCTTTGTGGCGGTGGTGGCAGTGGGGATTTTATTTGGTGCTTTGGGGTTAAATGACTATTTTACCCCTCCAACCCTATTCTTTTCCAAATAAGCCAATGCCCTTTTTGTCATTTCTCAAATCTTTTTTATTTATTTATAAAATGTTTATATATTTATATATATATATATATATTTAAATATATATATATATATATATATGTCTAATTCAATTTAATTAATTTAGGGCTATAGCTATGATTTAATGTACATTAATTTGATTATATTATATTTTACTAAGTTTAGACTTACCGCAAGTCTCACTATTCAATACCCCAATTTACACGCAACTCGAGGCGAGTCCCTGATCGTGTCTCGACTCGATAGCTACAAATATTGACTTAGTCAACCTACACACATACAAAACACTAGGAATACATCAATACAAATATAAAATTTACCTCGGCCACATGCCTCGGTCAGTGTGCGCATCTCGTGCGGGCCCCACGTCACGGGTCGGTAATCCTGATTAAGCTGTTAATCAAGATTACCAAAATTGGGCCGTGACAAATATTCCCAACAAAATGAAAATTTCGTCATCGAAATTAAATTCAGGTAAGAGTTCTAACTGACTCGAAAATGTACGAAAAACGGTCACGCATATAGTCTTCCCGCTCCCAAGGGAGTTATGAGTCGTTGTGGAACTGCCACTTGACGAGTACTTTCGGGATAGGCTTGTTCCTCAGCTGTTGTACCTTTCGGTATAGGATCTGGATAGGCTGTTCCCCATAGCGATATAGATGATATGATAAATCTCTTATTTCCCAAATCTTGAAGCTGACTCCTCAACACTTCCAACTCTCTCAGTGCCATGCGATAGGGTGGTGTCGAGATCAGCTTGATGCCTGGTACGAGATCAATTACTAAGTCTACCTCTCCAGGTGATGGTAGAACCGGTAAGTCCTCCAGAAAGACATCAGGAAAGTCTCTGACTACTGGTATGTCTTCAAGTCAGGGTTCCTGACTCTCCGATACTGGCGTACAAAGCTACTAGAGTCTCCATCTCCTCACTAGACGCTAATCAACGTGTCGTGGTACAAGCACTCGGTGTGTTACCTCGATGAACAAAAATCGTACGCCTTGGGATCTTGGATATCACGAATTTATTGAAACAATTGCAATTCATCCCTAAGGTGTAGTCACTCGTCAATTGACTCCTAGTTTCTCGTCATTTAATCATTACCCTAGCCAAGATTTAAATGATACTAGCCCCAAAGTCCGCACGTCACAACATTATTAGTGGGCGAGTCACGCTCCGCGACCACATACTCATCATACATACGTACGACACTTTGGTCATAATGCTCAAGAAAAATCTTGCTAGGTGTAATTTTCTATGCGACATACGAACTAAGTCGGCTTACCATCTACTGGCCTAACCACTTTATGCATTAAAAATAGATCAAGACTTTCCCTCGACTCGGTCTCGCACCACAGTTAGGTCTGTCCTATAAGAATGTGGCCTCTCTCGATCTTATGGTTGTGGTGTCTCCTATCAATAACTTGCTAGCTGTGTACACTTTCGTACGATGTGCCCTACCTTATGATCTATAACATGTCGGTTGTCTCTTCTAATCACCATGTATAATCTTAGTCTGACCATGCCTTGGCGCATCTCGGTTTCTGCCTCTTGGTACCTACTGTGTCTGCTGAGATGGTATTGCTAGCATAAATGAAGTTGGCAAGATGGGTGGAGTCGCGTGAGATATAGTCTGGTGGCTGGTCTCATGATACTTGAGCTTTGAAATCTCTCACTTGCGATCCTCACTCCCTTGCCTTTTTGTCTCCGCCTCTCAAAATCAAATCCCTGTTCAACTCTAGCAGAAGATTCCTCAAACGCAATGGCATGGGCGTATCCTTGCCTGATACAACTATCAGTGCGGCGACAATCGACAACTCTGGCAGACGATGTACTACGAGCTATGTCGATGCAATCGGAGTCTTTGAAGTCAGGTTCGATGTAGTAGTAGTTGCAACCATGCTGGGGATGGCTGAGATCAACACTGTCATTCGCACCGTCATGGAAGTGATAAACTTTGCAAGTTGTTGTCCTTAAGCCGCTACTCGATAAGATAACTTCTGAATGTCATCCACTGATGCAACAGATTTTCTGACTGCTGCTAGCTCCTCCATCTCTAACTTCGTGAGAATTCGACTTCAGCTTCTATACGTTGGCGACGTACTCTTCATCAACCACTACGAATATAGCGCGTATATACACACATAATTATACTTGTACATATAACAATCCCTAACTAACTTTCACTCAATTCCCAACAAAATAGTTCCTAGGCAATGCTCATCTAGTTTCCACTTCTAAAGTTTGTGTTTTATTTATTGAGAACAAGTCTCTGTATTATATCCCTAAGGTTCTAACCCCTAGTCTATGATACCAACTGTAACGTTGGTATCACAATTTTAGACAACTCTATACTATGTCCCTAAGGTTCTAATCCCTAAGCTCTGATACCAACGTTGATACCAACTGTAACATTGGTATCACAATTTTAGACAATGTTATACTATGTCCCTAAGGTTCTAATTCCTAAGATCTGATACCAGCTGTAACGTTGGTATCACAATTTTAGACAACTATATATTATGTCCCTAAGGTTCTAATCCCTAAGCTCGTATCACATTTTTAGACAACTCTATACTATGTCCCTAAGGTTCTAATCCCTAAGCTCTTATACCAACTGTAACGTTGGTATCACAACTTTAGACCACTCTATACTATGTCCCTAAGGTTCTAATCCCTAAGCTCTGATACCAACTGTAACGGCCCCTATTTTCGTCTAGGGCACCGCCCAGCCTAATCCCATAATTAAGCCCTAATTCCAACACGTAGGACCTAATTACGTATTAGTCAGCCTGTACTACCTATTCTCTCATGAATTGGGTTCCGGGATAGGAATATTCCCTATTATTTTATAGAATTATCAAATTAGCGAAAGACTTTAACGTATTAGCGGAAGCATTTTATATAAATCCTAAATGTGGAAACTAGGAAATAACAATCACAATCTAAATATGCAATAAACCACGAGTATATAGACAAAATGAAAGTCAAAAGTCGGGTGAACTAACTTTCGTCCCAAAAACAACCCAAGCAAAAGACGTATATATAAGCATAATACAAAAATGTGACCTACATGTATAGCAGATACGCACTACGAGCTCAGAGGTAGTTGTCGATCTTCTCCTTGCCCGGTCTAGTGTTGTTTGACGAACCTACACCCACCGTCACAAACTAGACGGTGAGTATAATGATATTTAAGTGATAACCGAGGAATTCTATACTTCATTTCCAATTTAAAGACAAATATTTAAATGCATAATATAGCAGAAAAATGTGCTAAGAAAGTAATGCATATAAATATCACAGTTAACCAAGTTAGATAGACTGACACAGGCTAAGTCGAGATGATCTACGTCCAGTCGGTGGTGAGAAATATCAACCAGCCTTTTTCCACTATCGTATGGAGATACTCTCAACATACTTCGTAAATTTTTGAATATATATATATAGAACTTGCCGACAGCCCCGTAGTTCAAGCTACGTGATGCCACCCAAGTAATAGTGGTGAGTGCCGGAAACCCCGAGGTCCAGTGACCCCGTGAATCCACCTATCTCTCGTGCAATGGACACTAGATAATCTCCAACTTTTGTTTCAAGGATTTTCATTTCTAAGGTTCTACGATATCAACAAATAAATTAGGCTACGAAGCCTCAAAGGGAATGGAATACAAAACTAATTACCACAGTAACTCTAGTGCATGCACTTCTAACATCAATTATAACACAATTCACAACAAATATGATATTAGGAAATAAATCAATGAAATCATCAAAAGGCATCATGCTATTTCAACATTCAACTTGAATAGAGCAAGGAAAAGCATGATGGTAGATTACTAACAGTAAGTCATCAAATTGACTGAAAAAGGATTTAATATGAATGAAATAAAGTAGAGGGTTCCCACAGTTTCACTTACAAGTCACAGGATAGCTATGGCTATCCGGCCTCGCGACACTTCGACTAGCACTCCCGAACTCCCGTAACACCCCTAGGTCCCTGAAAAGTTATTTCATATCATTTATTTATTAACATTTTGTTACATAGATATATTTTATGTACATATACATATGCATAAATATACACATATATGTATACATATATTATTTTTTATTTTTTATTTTTTTTGTATGTGCACATGTGTATGTGTATATATAAATATACATACATGTATATATTATGTATACATATACATATATACATGTATGTATATATATTACATATATATATATATATTATTTATAATTATTGTTATTATTATTATTATCATTTTATTTTTATTTTTTTATAAATTTTTTTTGGGCTGGGTCGAGCTTGACCCGGTCCAACCGGGTCTCCATCTTCTCCATTGCAAAGACGCTGCTGCAACAGCATCGTCTCTGCTTCCTCTTTTTTTTTTTTTTTTTCTTTCTCTTTTGCAATCCATTACACAACAACAATACCATCAATCATCTAATCCACCATTAAAACACAATTTTTCAAGCTTAAACACAATACCACTTTAATAACGCAACAACACCACCTTACCTTGAAATCATCGACGCCACACCTTGAAGCTTCCGGTCTCTTCTCCGATGACTCTCTCTCTCTCTGTCGGACTCTCCTCCTCTCTCTCCCTTTCTTCTTCTTCCTCTTTTCCTTCTTCTTCCTCTTCTTCTTCCTTTGTGGCAGTGGTGGCGGTGGGGATTTTATTTGGTGCTTTGGGGTTAAATGACTATTTTACCCCTCCAACCCTATTCTTTTCCATATAAGCCAATGCCCTTTTTTGTCATTTCTCAAATCTTTTTTTTTTGATTTATAAAATGTATATATATATATATCTAATTCAATTTAATTAATTTAGGGCTATAGCTATGATTTAATGTACATTAATTTGATTATATTATATTTTACTAAGTTTAGACTTACCGCAAGTCTCACTATTCAATACCCCGATTTACACGCAACTCGAGGCGAGTCCCTGATCGCGTCTCGACTCGATAGCTACAAATATTAACTTAGTCAGCCTACACACATACAAAACACTAGGAATACATCAATACAAATATAAAATTTACCTCGGCCACATGCCTCGGTCTGTGTGCGCATCTCGTGCGGGCCCCACGTCACAGGTCGGTAATCCTGATTAAGCTGTTAATCAAGATTACCAAAATTAGGCCGTGACACCACGTCTCTCACATTGATCACGTGGTGATAAGCCTTTGAACCGCAATACCAACTTCCATGTATATCTTTAATTGCTCCTCAGTGGTTGTAGATAAGATCAAATCTGTAACAATCTGATTCAAAGATTATGTTGCAACAACCTTCCGCGTTCTGTTGCAACAGCATATTTTATCCAAGTCCCCCAAAGTTTATCTTCTGATTTGAGTATGTGAAACATGATTTGGATGAGTCATTTACTAAACTAAAAAACTGATCAACATAATGACAATACTGGTCGATCACAATCTTAACTAATGATCACGACACTAACAATGTCATGTATTATCGCACTTTCCTTGTTGTTTGTCACCATATATGCATAATTATCTATATATTTGTAGGGTTCCACACCATAGTTTTGCCCTACTCTACTTTTCGGAGTTATTTAAAATTGTAAAGTTTATTTCTGTTGCATAATTATTAAAACTTGCATAACTTAGTTACTCAACTCTAAAACACTAATTTAATGAGGATGTAGCAAATGGAGGTTGATTAGGCTTGCGTTGACTTCACGGGAGCTGACTCAGGGGTCGACGTAGGTCTAAGCCGAGCAGGGCCCAGTTTGTGGGAACAAGGGTAGTCACAAATATCTTTTCGTAAAAAAAAATAGTTAAGTTGGGGAAGTATGACCCATGTGAACATTCATAGGCGGGATGTTATTATCTAAGACTAACTCCAATGGAGCGCCATTTTGGTGTTCCATTGAAGTGATGGCGTTGGGTTGGCTCTTCAACCCAGCTCCATCTCCCACGCCAAAATGGCGTCGAACAACAGTGTTGTAGGCCCATGCCATTTTGGCGTGGGAGTAAAGTAGGGTGTTTCTTTTTTTATTCATTCTTGACTTGTAGGCTCCACTTTATTAATTTAAAACTAATAAAAAAGCAAATATTCTTGGAATATTTTTTTTGGTACGAAGGATTGAAGATGAAAATAGTATTTTAAGTACTTTTTGCACTACTTTGGTGCAATGCATTAGAGATGCTAGTATAGGTATTCCTTTGTTTTGTACTTATATTTAACGTGTTCTTTAAAAAAAAAATCTAGAACAATAAACCGATCGATCTCGCCTGAGTATTATTAGGCAAGTGTGTTTGATTTTTTGTTTAGATAGGTTAGCTAGAATCTTGAATATGATTAATCATGCTAAATTAACATTCAGGTTAGCGACTTGCGCTAATACCATCTCATCTAATCTAGTCTCCTACCATCTCATCTTTTTTTTTTTTTTTTTGAAAATCATACCATCTCATCTAATTAGTCTCATTGACGCATTTCAACAAACACCTAGTGTTCAAGATCACAAAACCCCAAACCCTAATTCCCCAATTCCCAAAATCAATCAATCAAACAAAAGCAAACAATCAAGAACACAATAACAAAGCAAGATCAACGGCAGATTAGGCTCAGAACACGAAATTGGGTGGGAATCAATCAACCGATGGATTTTGTATGTCGATGGTTATGGTACTGTGTGGGTGACACTAGTTTGTGCGTTAGGTGAGTGAGCTATTTAACATTTTGAATCTGGTGAGTTAGTTAACATGGTGGTATAGGGTTTCAATTCAACTATTCCCACGAGAGTTAGCCATGGGCACCAAATATTTTGGGGGTAGAACATAGAAATCAACATATTAAAGTTGGATAGCCACTTTTTATTTTATTTTATTTATCTCTTATTGTTTTCCTTCATAAATTAGTTACTCAAACAAATACAAAATTTGACCAGTATATACAGATGCGCAGGTTGTAGTTGTGTAAGAGGATTATTATAGAAGGAAATGTGTGACCAATGTGATTTTTGGTGTAGGACGAAGTCTCTCTACAAACACAGAGGCGAAGCCACATACAAGGTTGTCATGGGTTGTAGCTTAGGGCACCTTACATGTGCCCCTAGTACATTTAGAGATTAATAAGAGAAAAAATAAAAATAAAATACTTAGGCGAGAGCGTAAGATATTGGCTATGCCTGTGGCCACATATAATGAAGATATCAATACCTGGCTTGGAAGGTATTGAACATCTAACAATAAATACATTAAAAATGAAAATGGATGTGGGGAAACAATTCATATCTAACAAAATAAAATATAAATGAATTCATCTACTAACTATAATTAAACTTCATTTTTTTTAAAATTAAAAATTAAAAATTAAACTTCATTTTGAATAAGATCTCTTACGTTGTATATCATTCAATTCTATTAGAAAAAGTACAATAAGCATATGAATATGTGTCCATCTCATCTATAAGAAGCCCATGTTAGTAGTAGTTTTTGAAGTTCTGGATTGAATTCTTCCTGCAACTTGACCAGTACTCTGCTACAAGCTTTGAAAAAAAGGAATTTATTCCCATAAGCTTTGAAGGGTCATCATATTCTACTAGTTTCCCTGCAAAACATTGACAATGACATTAGATGCCCCTACATCACGTTATATATATATACACATTCATGAAAGGAACTAATGATGTTAAAAATATGTAGTTGTTAAACAGATCGAAAATGAGGAAATTTGTTTCATGTACAAAATTTATGCTCCAAATCCTATAATTAATTACTATTGATATAGGAAGTGGACAATGATCTTCAAAGTTGATACTGAAATGGTAAAAATGAAAATTTTGTGTTCTTAATTCTAGGAATTTGTAGGTGTGAATGCATTCACGATCAATGATGGTACCGCGTTGCTTCTAAAATTTAAATTGTAAAAGCAAACATAAGACCAAAGGGAGTTGTAAGACTGGATTACCATATGAGAGTACCATGACCATGTCGCTATCTATAACTGTCGGAACTCTATGCGCTACTGTTATAACCGTACAATTCGAGAACTCTTCCCTTATCACTCTTTGTAGAGTTGCATCAGTTGCAGAATCGATTGATGCAGTAGCTTCGTCGAGGATCAGAATTCTGTTTCTTTTTAGAAGTACTCTTCCTAGGCAAAACAATTGGCGTTGGCCTGCGCTCCAGTTTTCCCCTTCATCACTCACTGTTTGATGAAACAAAAAATTAAAATTAACTTCTATATATCTAAAGAAGAAAAACTTTGGTCCTTGTGCATAACCACATAAACCAATATATATGTATTCCCATCTGAGCTCACCATATGAATCTAGAAGGTTGGGAAGACTAGATATTGTTGTTTTTAGCTGGCACTTTTCAAGAGCCTGAAATAGATAGTATAAAAGGTTATGAAATTTTGAAACCACTCTAGTTCGTATAAATAATTTGATCTTTATAGTATGCATGTAATATATTACCTCCCAAATTTGTTCGTCGGAGTACAAACCTAAAGGATCCATATTTGTTCGAACAGTGCCCCTAAAGAGAGTTGGTTCTTGAGGAATGATGCTGAGCTTTAGCCTCAAATCTCTGAGACCGATCGAGCAAATGTCTAATCCATCAATCAGAATTGACCCGCTTGCAGGCTCCACCAAACGAAAGAAGGCACTGATAAGTGTAGTCTTTCCACTTCCAGTCCTTCCAACTACTCCAACTCTAGTCCCTTCTTTGAATGTGCAAGTAATTCCTTTAAGAACTAGAGGAGCATTCGGGCGATATTTGATCTGAAACAACCAAAGAATAAGAAAACATTAGGACTCAGACTCTCATAAGTTTTAACAACGTTTAGCATAACAACATTTTTAGATGTAAAAATCTAATTTTCTTGTAGTATATAACGTTTAAGTTAGTAGGCATCGACCACACCTTAAGATCCTGCAAGTCAATCCTTCCTTTAGAAGGCCATGATGGTGGAGGCCGTTTGTCATCCACAATTGCTGGAGGCTCCTGTTGTAAATGCATGAATTGTTTTATCCTTTCAACCGAAATGATGTAGTTTGCTAAATTGCAGTACCATCGTGTTAGAAACGCTTGCGATGAGGTCAAAGCGAGCGCATAAGATAGAGAAAGCCCCACAAATCCTACCATACATAGAGTATACATTTAGTCTCAGATCAATCAACGGAAAACATAAGCTAAACATACACATATATATACCTGTGGCGATCGAACCATGAGGAAGCATTACAAGAAGAAGAGCTGCTGCGATCAATGTCACATTCTGAAGTGCTTCAACTCTTAAAAGTAACCACTCCATTGTGGCATTTGAATGGAAGAAAAGGGTAGCATCCGTGTCAACGAGCTTTAGGTAGTTTCGGAAGAACTTCTCTTTCATGGCAAAAGCTCTTATTGTGACAAGCCCGAGTGACGTCTCGGATGTATAGTTCATGATTGGAGCTTTGGTTGTACCATTTATCCTTATTAGTTCCCTTGCAGAAGCTAGGTAGTACCCCTTTCACATGAACAATACAAGTAAGATGAAATACATTGATCAAGAAAATGAACAGCAAGTTGATGAGCTCTACCTGTACATATTTTACAGCTACCATGACAAGAATGGCAACAATGAGAACTGGCCAGGTAACTGAAGCCATAATTCCTATGGTTGCCATTATGTCAACTCCAGCGGCAATTACAAAGGCAATGGAATACGGTATATCATTATCCAACACACTCAGATCTGACGATGCCTGAAATTTTCAAATGCAAAACTGAAATAAGCATTCAAGAATAGTAATGCCAAGTCCCTTCTCTGCGCTTTAGTAACATAGGATCTCACCCTCGTTAAAATTCTTCCAATAGGAGTTGAATCAAAGAAAAGCATTGGAGCTCCAAATACCGAGTCGGTGAAACCAGAAAAGAAGGATTTTGAAGCCTTTAATCCAAGAAGGGCTGCAAAGTAAGATCTAAAATAAACAAAGACGGCGCTAAATCCTGAAATTACTGTATATACGCCAATCAGAACGCCGCTAGAGATTTGAGGGATTTGGTTGGCAATTGCTAGCCAGTAGGTTGATGCTGCTTGAAAAGCAACAAATGCACATTGAGTCAATGCAGACAATGCGAAAAAAAGAAATCCTCTGGAAACAACAAGGTAGTCTTTAATTGTCTGCCACCCGACATCTCCAATTTCCATTTCTTCGTCTTCGGTTAGTTGAGTACCTACTTTACCACAAACTGAGATATCCCCATCACTGTTTTCTCTTTTGGCGTAAAGCCTACTATGCTGATCTTCCTTTTGAGATTTGTTTTCCCAATTCACATTATTTTCGTTGTCGAACATAGTTATTGCATTTTTGTGAGCATTCACCAATTGCTCGAACGACATTCCTTCTGTCAAAAGGTCTTGATAACTTCCTGATTGTGTAATGCGTCCACCCTCCATAACCTAGGAAAAGAAGAAACATTTCTGAACTCTTTTGCATAACTAAAATTAAATAGAATGCAAAATAAATAAATAAATGTGCATGATTCCTTACCAGGATTCTGTTGGCTTCTGTGAGAAATTCAACTTGATGAGTCACAAGAATGACAGTTTTGTTTTGCAAAGCATCCATGACACAATCCTATTATCGGTTTCTCAACCGATACATACAGAAAGCAAAGGAAAGAATAAAGATTAGTATTCATGATCTAGTAAGTCCAACTTCTCCATATGTTGTAATGAATTCTATCCCTCTGTTCATATATAATGAATGAAAAGAAAAACAAAATTTGTGGAAGTTTATGATATCTATTCTTACATTGAAAAGGATAGCAGCAGTATGTGCATCGACTGCACTAAAAGGGTCATCGAGAAGGTATATATCAGCATCATTGTACACTGCTCGAGCAAGTTGGATCCTTTGTTTCTGTCCTCCACTTAGGTTGAGCCCTCTTTGACCAATTTCAGTGAGGTCACCATGGTCAAAACTATCGATGTCCTTATCAAGAGCACATGCATTTATGGCCTTCTTATATCTGATCTTCTCCATTGGCTTTCCATAGAGTATGTTGTCGCGAACCGTTCCACTTTGAATCCATGAAGTTTGTGAAACATAGGCAATTGATCCATATACAGAAACCTATAAGCAAAGAATGAATAACCAGCATGACACAAATTTACTTGTCTTACAAAAGCTTTAGTAATTCTTGTGAAAGTAACTTACTGATCCTGATATTTTTGGGATCTCTCCAAGGATGGCATGTAGCAGCGACGATTTCCCCGAACCAACAGGCCCGCATATTGCGACTTTCTCTCCTGTTCTTACTTCTAAATCAATGGCTTCAAGTGTTTGCTCTGCTCTGTCCTGATTCCAGCTGAAGTAACCACAATCTATTCTAATACTGGTACTTGAAGTATCTGATGATTGGCTTTTCAACATGTTTTGATCCTTTAGTTCATCGTCCAACAAGAATGTATTGAGGCGGTCTAATGAAACTTTGACTTGAATTATCATAGAAAGAGCCTCGGGAATCATCCGCACGGGTTCTGACATACTTCGCAATGTTGCAAGGACTGTGAATATAGTACTAGCATTCAAAGGGGCACTTCTTGTGAGAATGCATCCTATGAACACGACTGCGGAAATCACAGTTGGTGACATCCAGTAAAGTGCAGTACCATAGGACTTCAAGATTTGTGCCTTGGATAACCATTTGAACTCAACTTCTCTAAAAGAATCAATCAAGTTCTTGAACTTCTCTTCCCAAGACTGCAATTTAATCACCTTCATATTGTTTAACACCTCGGACGTGGCTCTAAGTCGTTCATCTTGTCCGATCATAAATTGCAATTGACAATTTTGAATGAGTTTCGCAAACGGGACGTTCAAAAGCCCGCAAATGAAGATGGGAACCAAGCCAGGAAGAGCCCCAATACCAACTATCCCGAACAACACGCCAATGGCGAGAAGCAGTTGCAACGCGTAATTCCATAAGGAGTGGAACCGAAATAGAGATTCACCCATGCGATAAGCATCAACGGCAATGTAGTTTATGATCTCCCCAGTTGAGTGTCTTCTCCTACCAAGACTAGAAAGCTTAAGCAATTTATCGTACACCGCAACCTCTAGAGCTGATCGCATCCTCATACCTGATCTTCTAGAATTGAAAAACCAATGCCTCTGAGACAATGACCTCACAACACTTACAACAATCAAGTAACCGACCAATTTGAGACCGTCGATTAGGCTTGCCTCCTTATTCGACGAATACTTTACAAACGCATAGAGCAACAATGGAGAAACTACAACAGAAACAGTCCTAAGGAACGAATATATTCCAACAACTATTGATTCTTTCAAGTAAACTTTAGCCAATGCCAATACAACTAAATTTCTATTTCCATTTGAGCTCTTTTTCGAACCGATAAGACGGCTCAATTCTTGAACAAACATATGATAGGCAATGAGTGCTTCATCTTCGGAAACTAAAGAAGCTATGTCTTCTAGAGCTAATGGCTTTGAGTAGCCTAAACTTAGTAATGGATTCAACCAAGAAAATGTCAATTGGCTTATTAAATTTGAAGTCCCGATCGGCGACTCTCCTTTCGATCCTTTCGCCCCTAATAGAGGTTCAGACAAATCTTGATCTCGATTATTTTCGGAGATTTTGTACCTATTACTACGTAAGAGTCTAAAAGAACACAAGAGAAGAAATAGGCTTACAAGCCAAGTCACTGCATCAAAGGCTCCAATTTTATGTGATTTCACTAAAACCTCCACATTTACTGCTGAACTAAGTATAAATAACATGATCCACCATACCACAATAATGATTTTCATGTTTATGGTCATTCGAATAATCACCGAAACTGCCAAGGCAATCCAAATTACACCTCTGATGACATGAATCAACCAAGTCATCTGACTCCTTGAATCATTCTTCTCTATCAAATCCCATAGAAAGACACAAAAATGCGCAATGCTGATAGCGGCACAACAGAATGAAGCAACTAAGAAAACCCAATCCGTTCTTGTGCTCACTCTATTAGAGTGTTTGCGGACGAATCCAACGAGTATAAATAGAAGGAAAAGGAGGAGGAGTACTAGATTTAGAGCATCAATTATAATTCTCTGCAAATGGGAGGATGTCAAATCTAATCCTATTCCATGAAGATCAAATGATGATGGACTTCCTGCACATGCAATAGAAAATTTAAAGACCAATAATAAAAGAAGTTAAAATTATGTGATGAGAAAGATTGCATGTATGAAAGAATTTAAAGCTCCCCAACACACAAAAAAAAAAAAAAAAAAAAAATTCAATTTATATTTAATAAAAGTTCATCACTAGATATTCCTTAATAAGTTAATTATTTCAAATCTTTGGGCATGTCCCTACTCAAGCTTTAATAATCCTTCTAATGCCTACTCGTGCTAGACTATTCCCTACTCAAAATCAAATAATCCCTTGAACGCCTACTTATGCTTGACTAATTCTTAAGACGATAGAAACCAACAAAATTCAGAGGTATTTACTTTCTTCCTAAAAAGTTTTTTCCGTCCATCCCTACTCAATCTTTGATAATCCATCGAATGCCTACTTAATTATGCTTGGCTATTCCCTACTCAAAATCAAATATATAATCCCTCGAACGCCTACTTATGCTTGACTAATGAGTAGTTATTAAGACGAGAGAAACCAACATAACTTGGAGGTATTTAATTAATTTCTTCCTAAAAAAATGTTCGGCCCTTCCATACTCGAGCTTTAATAATCCCTTGAATGCCTACTTATTTGTTAATTATATGTTTTTCCTTGTTATAACTATTACCACTTTTATTTAGCCATACAGCTCCATAAGTTGAAATACTATCGCATTTCTTCGGGTGCCCATCCTTACTTAGGTTCAACTAGGTTCAACTAAGTTTCATGATGGTCAGTTGTGCAAGTGCCCCAATCCCATGACAAGGGAAAACCAAAATACTTGGAACCCGTGATGGTAGTAGGATTAATCAGATTCCAAGACCTACTATCAATTAGTAACCAAATCATATAATATTGCATACCTATTTGAGATGGCTCTATGATGTAACCCATGTTTTGAAGAGCTTTGAAAGAATGTTTGGAAGATGAAATCTGGCTTCGAAACACAAGTTATATAGAAACCTAATTGCATGAGACAGTACTGTATACATATAAATAGTAGATCAACTCTAAAATGTAAGGCATGCTAGCTTTACACATCATGAAAGACACTGACGTACATTATACCTGTAAGAGGAATTAATTAATTGATTCATATTCTACACTCACCTCTATATTTTTTGGCGTCTTTTGTTCGGATGATAGCATATTAACATATATGTGTTTTTTTGTCTCCGTACACATAATTTTTTTGTGGGCGTAGTCACCTAGCTAGTCTATTAATGTGTTTAAAACCGATCTAATAATATATCGATCTAATAATATATATATAATCACAAGCTCATGACGAGCGGGAGCAATCCCCGCTGCCTCTTCTTAAAGAGGTATTTTTTTCGTAATTGTAAGTTCATAAACAACAATTTAATTTAGCCTTACTGAAGTTTAGTAAACAAACGTAATTATTGATAATAATAGACCTATATACATATATAAAACCTAGTTTTTTTTTTTTTTTTTTTTTTTTTTTGACTTGGGTGGAAATCGAATTCACGACCTTCCAAAATTTTATTTTTAGTAAGTGATGTCTCTACCATCTCACCAAAGATCTTTTTGGCTTATAGAACCTAGTTAGGTCATCAAAGCAAATCCGTAGATTATATTTGGAGCAATGGCTTTTTTTGATGAATTAAGAATGGTATATTAGCCAAAATATCTATGGTGAGGTGGAAGAGGCGTCAATTTTAAAAGGCAAAATTTGAGGAGGTCGTGAGTTTGACTCTCATGCACTTATGTCAAAAAAAGAATGGTATATTAATTAGTTGACTATTACCAAAAAAACAACAATTTAATAATACAAAATTCTCAAGTCGAGGCTGCCTCTCTCCCAAAACCTTAAAACTCATCTTTAGTTTTTATGGTTTTCTACTTAAATACAGTTATTGAACTATAATCCATTTCTCTTTTAACCGGCTCTGGTTTCATCTTTTTTAATGAACTACGAATCTCTTTAGATCAATCTAAGGTGTTTCAACTCTATTGCTTTTGTCGTAATCACCGTTAGATGTAATTGTTGCTCCTTTACATGTGCATCAATTTCCACGGGTGTGTGTGGATTTACGTTTGTGATCATGGGGTTGGTTATTTTTAGTTTTTATTAGGTAATCTAATTTACTAGATAATTTACTTTCCTTAGTCGGAAGTTTAGGTTATCTTCCCTTAGGAAGTAGGAAATTTTGTTTTTTATTATGATTTTAGTAATGTTTGTATATTGTTATGTTCTTACTGTTTGTAAGAGAACAATCTCTTATGGCTTGAGAGAGAAAGAGAAAAAAAAATCTCTTAATACTGTTGCATTGTTTCAATATTTGCAGTTGCCTTTTGTCGATGACAATATCTCTTTGGATAATTTGATTATAGCTGTGTAACCCAACTTGAATGAGTATGCAATTCAAAGTAGTGCAATGTCAAGTCGTGCTATTTTGGCAACGAAGAATGAATTTGTTGACAAAGTCAATATTTTATTGATTCATCGGTTTCCTGGTGGAGTTTTTAGATATTACAGTTTCGATGAAGCTATTGATGAGAACATCAATTCTATAAATCTAGATTTCTTAAACAGCTTGTCCTTAAGCGGCTTCCCTCCACATGAGTTGATACTAAAGAAGAACTGTCCAATTATGCTCCTGCGCAACATTAATCCATCAGAAGGGTTATGTAATGGAACTTGATTGATTTGTCGAAAATTTGGAAAAAATGTTATTGATGCTGAGATTGCAATAGGTCATTATAAAGGAAAAGGAGTTTTCTTACCTAGAATTCCTTTTATTCCTAATAATCAAGATAAAACACCATTCAAATTCAAGAGACGACAATTTCGTATTCGATTGTGCTTTGCAATGACAATTAATAAAGCACAAGGACAAACATTGGACTTTCTTGGAGTTTATTTACGAGAACCTGTATTTTCACATGGTCAACTTTATGTTGCGCTATCACATTCTACAACAGCATCTGCCATCAAAGTTCTTGTCAAGCCTTCTTATAATAGTAATCAAACAAATCGAACCAAGAACATTGTCTACAAAGAACTGTTGCCTCTCGTGAATGCTACTTCTGTCGAACCACTTTAGTTCATAGGTAAGTTTAAGAACAAATACATATTTTTATTAAAAGTTTAATTTAGTATATGTTTTTAATAATATTCTGGCTATTTTTATCTTGTTAATCACTTATTTGTCCAATGCAGATGATACTACTGGTAGGGACAAAGCTAGAAGTTATAACAATCAAAATGTTTTTGAAGAGCAGTAACAACACAACTGTCGTTCACTGAACCTTCCCAATGAAACCCACGGACAATCTATTCTGGTTTGGTCGACCTCACTTGCTTCTCCATCTCATCCACTTCATCCTATTCCAATTTAATACTGATGGTTATTACTTTTAATGATAATTCAGGCAATTGAGGATGTTGGAATGGCTATAGAAATTCACTTATCTAACCTTGGAAATGTCAATACAATCTTTGCAGAGTTGTTCAGGTTTTACATCAATTGACTTATCTGGGACATGCCAAATGGTAAGTCATTTTTTGCTTGAAATTGTTCTTACTTATCCAATATATAACTTTGTTTGTGCTTCATCATTTTTAAAGCATTGTTGTCATTTATATATATTTCTTCCTATGTTGAACAAAGCGACGAGAACCCACTGGTGTGAGAATATTGAAGCACATGTTGTTTAATTATCTATTTCTGTCATCTGATGGTTTCATTTCCTATCATTGGTGGGAACTTATAGGAAAAGAGAGAGGAAAGAACTTAAAGTTATAATCAGCACTTCTATATGTATCCTTGCTTATACCAATTTTTCTCATATTCCTCTATTTCTAGCCTATTGAGAACTATTGGACCTTATTAAATTGACCAATATGATGGTAGCCTGATAAGCTTCTTTGAAGGTCTTTTCTTCTTTATTAGTCTCTATTCCAAGTTACATTACTTAGCTTCCCTGTATTATCAATGTTCTACTGTAGCTTCGTTGTTAACTTCTATTTATTTATTTGGCAAGTTGAAACAGTTTTTCTTTTTGTCCTAGCTTTGTGATGGCTGACGATTTTAGAATAGCATATTTACAAGTGTCATTTGACCTGCAAAAATAACTGTTTACAGCAAAAACTGTGTTGTCAAATATGGAATTGAGCAAAACTTACAATATTGTATTAGAGGGATTGATTGTTGGGATGCTTGACATAAGGGAGCGTTGGATGATTTGTTAGTGGTTGGTCACAACAGTAATGGTGGTGGTGCTTATGATGTTAATATTGTTTTGAGATTGATAAGGGTGTTTGTTGAACAAATTGGTTTAGAATAGTATATTTGTTTAGTTTTTTATGACAAATTTCTTTAATTTTCTGTTCTATCTTTTTCCAAATTATTGTTAGTCATTGTCTTGATTCCGACAATCTACTTTATCAGGTTGGAAAAGATGTTGTTGAGAGTTTACAACATGCATTAATCAATTGAGGATTGAACTTGCAGGTGGCAGCATTGATGAGAAATTTATAATATAGTGAATTTTCTTTGTTTGCACTAATTGAATTACATGACACTAAAAGGAAATCCTTTGCGATGTAATTGTCGAAACATTTCGGAAATTCATGCTTTTGGCAGATGGCAGATGCTGGTTTTCATTACTTTGTACCTGATTGGATAGGATTTGAATTCAGTGATAAACCTCAACCTGGATATGGATTTAACTATACAGGTCTGTATGGTCGAACTTTGGAGTAAACTTGGTGTATTTATTTATTTACATCCAGTTAGTGAACGCCTAATTGACTCAATTGTCAATTTTTGTCAGTACAGAAGCAGAGTTTTACGAGGAATTTGACAAGTTAATTGAAGTGCTAGGCATCAAGTCGCCCTTTTTTAGTGGTACAGTTTTGATGATGTGTAAAGTCTGTTGAGATTTGCACATTCATTGAAGCATTTTAAATTTTGAGTACTGAGTGAATTACATCTACTTAATATGGCATCCATTTGTCTTGTAGGGATTTCTTGTAGGTTCGTATGGACTGACCTGGACCCTTAAAAACCCAAGTAAAATATCAAAGCTTGCCATTCCTAACAGTCCTTTGACCTTTGCATCTCCCGTTCCTGGATTATTCCAAAAGCTCAGGTAAGAAGTAAATATATTTTTCACGGTAAAATATGACAAATCACTTGACGATTTTATCCTGTTAACTTGTTTAATTAATGCTGCATCTCGCAACATTAGCGAATACACAGTGTTAGTTCATTTCATTTTGATTTGCTTTAGCCCACGTAAACTACTTCATCCATTGGGCACATGAATTTTGAGACAATTTTCAACTTAGGGATGTCTTTGCTGAGAAGGTTTGCCATAGATTCAAATGTGCGCGAACTCTATATATTTCCTTGGGAGCGTATATGAAAATGTTGTTAGAAAAAATTGCCCTTAATGCAGTAGTAGCCTATAGGTAACTAGAAGTTTCTGCTGTGGTTGTGTTGTTTGAGGACAGTTTATTGATTTGATAGACAAGGATTTGTCTTACAATCAACTCAATTAAAAAGTTCCATTTAACATCAAGTTTGGAGTAAGAGGTTTATAGCAATAATCGACCGTTATTCAAGGTTGGTTGCAAATTTGGTTGGAGCCATCCAGGTTTTCTTGATATTTATGCATAATTGAAGCATTGAAATGCATTTTTTCTCATTATTGAGAGCCTCAATCCTAAATCAGTTCGAGTCGGCTATATGGATCGAACAATGGGGCAATAGTGTTTTAATTTACGAAAAGATGGTGTGTCTCTTGATTAATATCTATAGATGACATTGATCCATTGTAACTAAAGGTCATGAGATTCAAATCCTAAAGCAGCACCTTCATAATTTTGAGATACCCTTATTATTTTTCCCTCTTGCAGGAAGAGTTCTTGCTAGAGCATTTTGGAGATCGAATAAATTTCGACAGAAGTCGATGAGCAGTAGCCCAAATTTATAGTGAAGCCTGCAAGCCTGTAGCCATTATGATCTAGGAGTCCACCAAGACTAGCATGCCCAGTCAGGTGAGTGCCATTTTATGAGCTTCTCTTCATGCTTCAGGAGTGGGACATTTAATGAGTGAAACAATTTATAAGCATGCTCATCGCCCCTTTAATTTTCTATCCATGCCTTTTCTAGCTCTGGTGAATTTTTGCACTATGTTTTGGATGCTTTTGTGTCACTGGAAAGCAATGTGAAGATCATGAACTCTCTCAAAAAAGAATGAAAGAGCAGATATTTGAAGCTGACAGTTTATGTACAATTCTCAATTTAGTAATCTCCTAGAGGCACTTCAAGTGCAGGAAACAAAGCACAGGGAGCTGACAGATTTCAAAGAAGCATTTGATGGTCTTACAGTTGAGATTGAGAGCTCCATAAACAAATTGATTGGATTCAAGCAAGCACTACTCCTTTTCTCCCTGTTTTATGATTGTCATAATACATGATTTTAGTAATCAAAAAACAAGATCCATATGTAATGCATATTAAATACAAACAGAAGCTATGAGACTGAATTAAAAAAGATTTTTTTTCTTATTAAGTATAATTCTGCATTCTACAATGAAATTTATCAATTCTAGAGAATTCACCAGAGATGCAACTAGACTTATTAGTAATAGCAGTTGATCATGACATAAAATTTGGTTAAATATTATTACAAAAGAAATGTTGGTTCGCATTAGTTTTTTTCTACTAATCAACTAATGCAACTAACAGAGCTAAGTGATCGATCAAATGAAAACTTTACATTATGAAAACGTCATTGTAATGAATTGTCAAAGTCTTGAAAGAAAAAGTGCAAAAAGTTAATAAATTCAATATCGCACAGGTGTAGTCCTGTATTAGCTTCGACAACGCTTAGAAAAATGAAATGGTAGATCAAATTTAAATACATGCTAAATCAGACAACACCTACAAAGACTGAACAGATATAAAACTTTAACCTAAGCATTTCAGGCAATGTAAAGCACCTGTAGTCAATGGTTCTATAGATTGCAGTGTATAAATATGCCATATGTAACTCACTACTCTGTATCTCTCAAAGCTCTCTCTATTCTTAATCATAACCACGTTCTCTTACTATTTTTTCTCATCTAAATTGCTTGAAATCCATTGCAGGTAACTTTTTTAGTTTCACTTAGGTCTGAATCACTTTTATTCTTTAATTTCTAAAGGGTTTTTGATTTTTTATTGGGTTTTACATGTTTCGTAATCATAAATCCCCTTTTATTTGGCTTTGTTATATTTATGATTTGATTTCTCAGTTGTTGATTAATGACTTGAAGGAAAAGATATTACCTAAACTTACAAATAAACTAACTGTTGGAGATGTTACACCATTTTTTTTTTTAAAATACTTCTTTTTTTCCTCCTTCAATGAGATACGATTAGCTTTTGTAGAAAGTAGGCATTAACTTTTGAATCTATTTGTTTCTCAACCTATAATTAAAGAGTGTAATTTTAAAATTTTAATTTCTATTTTTTTAATGTTTCTTTTGATTTGTTTTATGAAAAGTGTGTTTCTAACATGGCTTATTGAATGTATAATGTATGTCTACTGTAATGACTGAGATGATACAATGTGTTTTAAAGATAATTTCTTTAACTATACATAAACGATTAGATGAATGTAATATATTAAATAATTATTATGTAAAGTTCTGTAAATCATTTCTTATGGGTGTTTTTTTCCTAATAATTATTTTAATATTATTATATTAAATGTAATGTTATAATTAAATTTTTTTTGTCAAACAATTTGTTGGGGGATGGAGAATGGTTTTGGCCCTTTGGTTTGAATTCAAGAGTTGTCTTGAATGTGTTTTGTTGTTACATTGCTATACTTATTCGCATTGGGTTGACTTTAATTTGTTCATATGAACAGTTGTGGTTGCTGTGAGAAATATTATTCTCACACCCAATACTTCACAAGATATAATTATGCGTAGATTACTTATTTTATTTAACCACCTTATCAATTTAATCTTTTCTGTTAATCTTGTGGAGTTAGTAAGACTTACGATTACTTAATTTATAATTCATGTCTTTTGTTACTTAAATCATGCTTTTTAAATTTTTTATTATTTAAATGAGATATGATTAACTTCTTAAAGAAACTTGGCGTGCACTTTTGATTCTATTTGTTTCTCAACCTATAGTTAAAGAGTGTAATCTTAAATTTTCGATTTTTATTTTTTAAATGCTTCTTTTGACTTAACATATGAAAAAGGTGTTTCTAATATGGCTTATTGAATGTATAAAGTGTGTCTACTGTAATGATTGAGATAATACAATGGTGTGAGAACAACTGAAGTATAATGTTGCAGAGCATCACTCAGACAGCGGGAGAGTGTTTTTACCATTCTCTGATGCATGATATTTCTTCTGTAGATCTCCATAAACAGGAATGTACATTAGTTTTTTTTTTCCTTTTCACAATGTCCTCTATAAATCAACTCTTCATGTATTACTATTTTAGATAACAAATATAATCATTTCTACTATTTATGAAATATGGAGTGGTTGATGTTGACATATTATTTAATCAAATACTTTGGCAACAATCACACATGATTTGTCTACCACATTTGCTTCATAGATTAGTAACACCATGGAAAACATCATTTAATTCATCACTATTGCGCAATACATAGCATTCTTGATTTCCCAGAATCATGATATGTTGAGAAGCAGCAATCATGTCCAGTTCAGATTCTTCTTCCAAGCTTGAAACGCTCCAAAAATAAGAGTTTTCACCTCTTTGAAACGCTCTTCGGAGAGTGACACTTCTGCAAGAAAGTGTCATGCATTTCTT
This sequence comes from Stephania japonica, assembly GCA_039657345.1. NCBI lineage: Eukaryota > Viridiplantae > Streptophyta > Magnoliopsida > Ranunculales > Menispermaceae > Stephania > Stephania japonica. The sequence continues at coordinate 46,118,316 of CM077559.1, forward strand.
TTGTATGCTTCTTGTAATTCAGCTTCCTCTTGAAACACAATATGGACACTGATCTCCTACACAGCTGGATAATATGCCTGTAACATGAAACAAACAATCCCATCACAAAATAATCAATAGCGAAACAACTTAATAAAATATTATAGTTCATCCAAAGACTCATCTGAAAATACAAGCAAGTGAAAAATATCTGGTAGTGAAGATTATTATTGGTCACAAATGCATCCAAGTTGTTATATATAGCCAGTTCAATCAGAAATAAGGACTGTCCACTTCGACAGCCATGCGATTAAAATCATTTCTTTCTTTAATTAAATTCCCGCTCGCTTCGCTCGCGGGCTTAATCGTGCGGAGCACGTTATGAAACTAGTATATATATATATATATGTGGATAGTACTACTATGAGAACCATAAAAATACTCATGGCATAAGAACCTCATTTACAACTATTGAATTTTAATCCATCACATAAATTGATGAGTCATAAATGCACAAGTCATTTAATGCACAATACATTTTGAGGGTTCCCATGACATGGATATATATTTGAGCTCTATTGTAGAATTTCTATATATATATATATATATATATATAAGCTATGTACATTGTTGACACATGTCAACTCTACATAGATTTGAAATGTTTTATTGCATTAATTAGTTTGCCTAATTAATAGCTAACCTTTACAATTGCAACTTTTTATTTATAATAAAAATATAAATTCATAGTATTCCAAAACGATGTCCCGGTCTAAAACTAGTCATATTCTATTGAATATTGTATTAAGCCATAATGATTAGTAAAATTTCTATATATATTTTACTTCAAAAAATTGATGTTACATTAATATCAGACACTTGCAACAAATTATGGATACTCCTTTTATATTAGACGCAGTAAAGTTACACCTACGCTTTTTTTAAATTATATATATAAAAGAGGAGTGATAAAGTGGCTCACTACGGACATGCTATGAGCACACATCTTTTCTTTTTTTTTTTAACAATTTTGTAATTATAGAGAAGTTTGCAATAGGTAACCTTAAGCATTATCCTCCAGCTACCATGATGATGTTAGAAAATTACCGAGTTGATTCCCTGCGGAGAATTAGTGTCAAGTTTTTGGATTTACGTCCTCTCCATGTCAATAATTCCCGATACTCTGATGAGATGGGTACAAATACATATAAAGACGATGCATGTCGTTTTCAAGAAAAAAAAGTGAAGAAGATAATGCATGCTTACTTTTTAGAACTTACTTTCTATTTTCATGGCTAGGAACAGAGTACACTAGACAACATGGAACCACCTACACTTGTACTGATTACACGTGGAGCCCACGTAAAGGATGTTTCTCTCAACTTTTTTGTTAGGAGAAATGCTAATATGACCCGTGAAGGGACACTTGGTCAACACACCCGCCCACGTGGTGCTAATACGTCCCTGGCGGCTTCCATTTCAAACCATTTTCTTTCTTTCCATTTTTTTTACTTTTTATTTGTCATGTCGTCAATACTTGCTAACTGTTAACGCAATTGCCAGTATATGGACTGTCAGCTGTCTATTAGAGGCAGTTGTGGCTGGCTGCTCAACTTTTTGACCAAGAGTTTTGAATTTCAAATGGTTTTCTTCACCAAAACCACTCAAATCTACTTCTCGAAGCACATTTCGTGTTCCTCGAGCTCTCTTCCCCACCAAAACCACTCAAACCCTAAACCCTGTGTCAATTTTTGAAGGTTGAAGGTCTCATTCTTTCTCCTTCTCCTTTGTATCTCTTACTAGACATCAGGCACAGCTTGCTGAGTGCCCAAATCTTAAAAATTTGTCTTCATTCTTATGTTTTGTGGTTGCTTGCAGTGTGGACTTCTTGTCATCTTTCTTGGAGTAACCATTTGTGTAGATTTTGGAAGGTTGAAGGTCTCATTCTTTCTCCTTTATATATGTTACCAGACATCAATCACGACTTGCTGAGTGCCTAAATCTTGAAGGATTGTCTTCATTCTTCGCTTTGTGGATGCTTGCAGTGTGGACTTGTCATCTTTCTTGGAATAAATATTTTGTGTCGATTATGGAAGGTTGAAGGTCCCATTCTTACTCCTTTGTATCTGTTACCAGACATCAGTCACGGCTTGCTGAGTGCCCAAGTTTTAAATGTTTCTTTTCATTCTTCTATTTTGTGGACGACTGCTCGGAGGACACTTGTTGTGTGGATTTATTTTGTAGACACTTCGTTTCGAGTATGATGCCCTTAATTATGAAGGTTTGTCTTCGTTCTTCTTTTTTGTTTGTCATCTGTTTTCTTGATTAGATTATTGTTTTTTCAAGGTTGGTTTTCTTTCTTAATTTTAATGTTTTTCTTAATTTTGTTTGCCCTGAACCTTTTGTTGATTTTGAAGGTCCCATTCTTTCTCCTTTGTATCATATCTTACTAGACATCATTCACAACTTGTTGAGTGCCCTGTTGTGCTACCCTTAATTTTTAAGGTTTGTATTCCTTCTCTTTTTATGTGGTCAGTTTTCACATTCTTCCATGATTTTAAAATTCTATTGTTGAAATTTGAAGGATGGTTTGCTTATTGATTTTAAGTATATTTTTTTCAATTTTTATCGTTGTTGAAGCACAACTGAAATCTATGTGAAGAAGACAACATATCAATGGGTGGTGGTGCAAACATGTAATGTCTTTTATTGTCTTCATTTAATTTGGTACTTAATTTTTTGCAAGTTAAATTATTTGTCTCTATCATTATTTGGTTCCACAAAATAGAGTTACCTGTAGTCGTGTGTGGCTGCACAATTCCTGCAGTCAAATGGCAACATGCTTTGGAATTGTGAATTTAATAGTCCACATACTTGTAGGAATATCCCAAGTTTTGATGATGAATATGAATATTATTGTTGAAATTGTGGTGACAACAATCACTGTGAAGAACTTTGCCCATGGAAGGACAAATTCCTAAAGTGTAAAGCCAGATTCTTATATAGGAAATGTCTCATAAAAGGAGGGAGACTGACATTAAAACACAAACGAGGTAATCTCTTTTGCAGCAATGATGATTGTGACTTAATTGAATGGGGTGATATCCTTCTTGGGCAATATCCAAAGCTTCTTGGTGGGTCAGAATACATTTGCATCAATGACGATCGCGCCAGTAGTTCATGTAGTACTGAGCATTAACAACTATCTAATGAACATTTTCTTATGGCCAATGGTGTCTATGATGTTATTATGTTTTACCAATGTAATCTTGTCCAACAGTTTTGAATGAAGTTGTTAACTTGAGGGTTCATCCTTACATGTAATCGAAAACTTTTACTTACTATGATGGTTTTGAAATGAAGTGGTTCACTTGTGTTACGCCCCCAATGTAAATTTTTACTCTCACCTGTTGAAAATCAAAAACAAACATGCATGTCCAAAACATAGTTAGATCAACAAACATACATATCCGAAACATAGTTAGATCAACATACATACATATCCGAAAGATTAAAAACGAAATACATACATGCATCCAAAAGATAGTTAGATCAACATCATCCCTTGAAATAAGCGAAGAAATAGTAACAAAAGTGATGCCATCAACGGGCAACAAAATATAGTTAGATCAACATACATACATATCTAAAAGTTTTTAACAAAAGTAATGCCATCAATGGGCAAAAAATAGTTAGGATCATCATCAGAAATCCCCTAAAACGTCAACAAAATATATTACCATGTCCAAAAAGAAATCAATAGATTGTTTGTAACACAACAACATTAACTAAGTTAAAATTGACAGACTTCTTAGTAAGGAACAATTGTTTTTCCTCTATCACTACCTTCCTTGACAGTTTTAATGATCTCTTTCCTCAACTCAGCCCCATGTGCAAGCTAGCGAACCTCCATCTTATTGACTCGTGAGTCGAAGGTAGTGTAGCTTAGGCTTAGGGTGCTGATGAATCGACGCTCAAATTCTCCTAGTGCCTGGCTCAAATGGTTCTGAAAGAGGGCCTTATTTTTAGTTTCTATCCTTTCTGGGCAGCAACAATCTTTGCCGTTATAGCTTCTTCTAATTCTCGTTGCAGCCATATAAAAGTCTGATGCATCTCAGCAAGAGCTTGCTGCATAGAGTGTTGCATTGCGTTAATCCTTTTCATTATCTCCTCAGTACATATCTGCTGCAAAGAACACAAATATTACTATTTACTCCTTTGCATGGAAATGGCAAATACTAAAACAAAATATGTAACACAAGGAATGTAGCTCTGATTAGACAACCTAGTCCTACATTTATAAAAGAAAAAAATCATAATGACATCGAAACGTAAGTTGTTAGCTTTAGGACCGCAGTGACTTGAGTAGTAGGATTTAATGTGTTTCCCCTTTTAAGTCTCCTTAATATCTTGCACATACATTAACTCCATATCAGAGACCAATAATAAATTTAATAAGACATCTAAAACTCTTAAGACCTGTGTATTGAAATTGTGATTACTCGAGATACTCTAGTATCAGGGGTGATTATCAACTCCTTAAAGTATCAACTCCTTAGAGTGAAGAGAATGTCTCATTGAATGAATGCTATAACTAATGTTGTGATTACCTGAACATCCTGATCATCAACCCTGTTAGCTGCCCCCTCATGAGTTTCCTCCATATGCTCATCCATCTACTCATTTATATGGTCATCTATTTGCTCATCAACATGCACATCCACACGCTCATCATGCTCACCCAACTCCTCGCCTATATGTTCATCTATCTGCTTATCCTCATGTTCATCCATCTAGCCATCCATCTGTTCATCCTCATGTTCATCTATCTGGCCATTCATCTGCTCATCATTGTAAGTAAGACTTATATTTGAGTCGTAATCAATAGAATGTCCCATCCATCCGAACTTTGTTGTAAACATGTAATGAAATGAATTAAAAACAATACATATATGCAAAATGTAATCAATTGGCATAGAAATGAAATTAAAGTGAGCTTATATACCGTGGTCATGAACATCCTCATCATGTTCATATCCATCAATACCTTCTTCATGGCCTTCTACATCAGCCTCATCTTCCTCATCAACAGCATGTAACTTAGCTCCTTCTTGCACACTATATACCTCATCTACACTGCCTTCATTAGCCTCTTCATCATCAGAAGCTTCTTCATCAATAGGTACTACCTCAGGCATTTGCCCCTCAATTGGATCTACTTGTCCATCACCAGCTTGTACATCAGTCCCTAGCTCAGTCATTTGCTCCTCATTCTGGTCTTCATCAGCTTCTAATTCTTCTTCTCTTATTGGCTGGCCAACATCATGACTATCATCATCCAAAGCATCCTCATCAGCCTCATATTCCTCCTCATCAACTGAGTCACACCCCTTAAACAGTTTTCTGGAAGTGAATGTTATGGTTGTCCTCTTCCTCTTTCCATTACCATTGGTAATAGATGGTTTTGGTTGGTACAATCACTTCCCATTGATTATTCGGCAACGCATCTGTCTAAGGTTACTTTCCCCAATTACATTCCTTCTATCATCCAATTCATTCATAATTTGTTCTTCTGTTGGAAATGGCACACCAACCTTAATAAACAGTTCATACATGTGGTTTCCATAAGCTAGGCCCCTCGATGTATCTATTGTAGTCTTATACATCATGTTCACAATAATGTGGGCTAGATCAATTGACACTCCATTCATCACTGCCCAAACTAGGAATATGTCAAAGTGGCTTAAACATGTCCTACTACCAATTCTAGGACAAAGTATGTATGCAACTTGTCGATGCACAAGATAGGCTTCTACACATAACTCCCCAAATGATGGTTCATTTAATTCAGGGTCAATGCCCCTACAAAGTTGTCTCATTACCTTGGTTGAATCATAAGACTTTACAATATTTTCAGAATTACAGGAATCATCCACAGAGTATTTACCAACGGGCAAGTTAAACATTTCCCTAATAATATCCACATTTACATGTATAGCCCACGAGTATATGTAGCTTTTAAGTGATGTGCAGTCATCATTCGTGGTTGGGTGCAAGTGTGCATAAAAAATAGAGGTGTACTTTTCATGAATGGGCAATTTAGTAGACACAAAATTTAACCACCCCACTTTCTCAACATATCCCTAACATTGATATCAACCTTATCAAAGTAATCAAAATCTAACGGTGTGTTTTCAATGGTTCTCTTTCCAAAAATGATGGTTCCCAAGTTGCGATGCTTTTCGCAATGTCCATTATCCTTACCTGCATGTCCATGCCATCTGTAGTCAGTCCTTGCTCTTCTCCATCTTCAATAATGAATGGGTTTTCGTAAGAATTTTTTGGTAGCTTTGAGGCATGTGCAATATTCAGCCTTGCACTTTTTTCGAATGGGGACAGACTCAGAACCTTTCTCATTCTTAGGTGTTACGAGTTGATGATGGCCACTGGATTTTGTAGCTTTCTTTTTTCTTTCCCTTCCCCTTTTCTCCCTTCCCCTTTTTGTTGGTCCCTGCATTTGTTGTTCTTTGAGACTGTGTGGGTGACTTGAAAGTAGGTGTGACATGGACAACAAATGTTGGTGCAGCAGGTGTGATAAGGGTAGGTGGTTTGGGTGCAAGGGTAGGAGGTTTGGAAGAACCAGGTTTGGCAAGTGTAAGAGGTTTAGGTGCAGCAGCTGTGACAATGGCAAGAGGTTTGGGTGTAGCAGGGGTGGGAGGTTTTGATGCAGCAGGTGTGACAATGGCAGGAGGTTTGGGTACAGCAGGGGTGGTGGGAGGTTTAGATGTAACAGTGTGTGACAATGGTAAGAAGTTTGGGTGCGGGGGGGTGGTGGGAGGTTTTGATGTTGTAGGTGTGACAATGGAAAAAGGTTTGGGTGTAGCGGGGGTGGTGGGAGGTTTGGGTGCAGCAGGAGTAGTGGGTGGTTTGGATGCAGTAGGTGTGACAATGGCAGGAGGTTTGGGTGCAGCAGGGGTGGTGGGAGGTTTGGATGCAGCAGGGGTGCCCTTAGGCATGTTGGGTTTAGGTTTATCCATGAGGGGGGGTTTAGGTGTGTTACCCTTCACTTTAGCCAACTGAGGCTTCACTTTTAGCATCTGACCTGAACTGGGGTTGCCTATAGGTGTGGCTTTGGCCAAACTGAGACTACCCAAAGACTTCATGGAGGCTTCTTCTATGCTCTTTGTTGTTGTCGCCCCTACCATCTTCACAGATTTAAGAATCACTTTTGGGGTTGGTGGAAGAGATTTGTTGTCACTCATCGTTGGGGATGGGAGGAACAAATAATAGTTCGAATATGAGGGATTTCAGCCCAAAAAATAAAAGATCGGAGAAGGAGAAGGAGAAGAAGATGATAGAGGAGATCACGACAAGAAGATTAAGGTTTTGAAGGTGGTTGTGGTTTGGGTTTGGAGAGAGTAAGAGCGGTAAGTGGGTTAATGGAGGGTGGTTGTAGAGCATTAGTAACTGCCTCCCTCCACTACCAATCGATAAGTTCACATTTCCACCACTAACTTCAATTGAAATGATTGTTATTCATTTTTAAATTTCAAATTTGTTTTAAAATGGTAATAAAACACAATTAACAAACCAAAAAGTAATTTTTTGTTACTCTACTACAGTAACAAACATACTAACAACAATAAAAAAATGACACAATTATAATGTCACAAACATAACTGCACAAACTAACTAGAGAATCCTCATTTCAAAACAAATTGTGAAAAAATTATATAAAGTTTCCTCATTTCAACATGATCAATAGTGTACAAAATGCGATAGTTATATGCTAAGGTGTGCATCATTGAAGCTAAGTAACATGTGACTTTCCTTCGAAAAGAAAAGTAACGTGTGACTTAACCTCGACAAAAAATATAGATCGTATCCTATTTATACTATAGTTCATAGATCATAGTATCACTTAACTAAGGTAACAAAAAAAATATATTCATAATCCAACAAGAAGAATAAAACTTAGCTTGATTGTGACCATGTTGGTTGTTGGCTACACCCTTCAATGAAGTCCTGTGAAGCCATTCATGTCGCCCAATTTTCGATGTCGACAACCATGGGGTCATCCATAATAGTCATGTCAATATGAAATAACATCAAAATATATGTAAGTTATGCATAAAAAGTCCAACAAAATAAGTAAGTAATGCGATCGAAGGAGTGCGAAAATACACTCACTATGTTTGAATCGCTACGATCAACCACCTTTTCCTTGCCAACCACATCCTTCTTCCTATTCCCTTTAGGAATATAGTTTTCTTCTTTTACCACTTCTTCCCCGCCATTGACTTTGTTTTTCTTCGTCTGTGACGTTGCATTAGTTAGTGATGCAAAATATACTTCAAAATTATAAACATGTGATATTAATTAAGAGAATTCAACTATTACCTTCTTTGATGCTTCGTTGTTCATAACTTCCTCTCCACCTCATTTCATTCTCCCTCAAGGACGCCCCCTTCGGTTATGACGCGTAAGGTCCTTCAATATTGGGGTACCCCCGGTTGGGGGGCAACATTCACCACTTCATCTTCCATTTTCGAGCCACTCTTGCAACCTCTTAATTGACTCAAAAGCAAACTTCATCTTACGAACACTAGTGCTACCAAAATCATCCATTGTTAAACAATGAGATAATATTACATCATAAAGATCCAATTCCGAACTGCCGGTGCAATCCATCTCTTCTATCCCCTTATCTCGAGCGTAGATACGCTTGAAATCCTTTCTCCACCTGTATATTATGTATTTTTGGGGAATCAACATCATGTCTATCTCTTAGAAGACATAGAGAATGTGACAACATATAATGCCTCTAAACTCAAACCCCCGACAAATGCAATAAAACTCGTCCTTTTCCTTATTACGAATGACTGTATAAATACAAGGGTTGAGATGATGACATCTATGAGGAATGGTGATGTCTCGCACCTCGTTTGTACAAAAGTCGGGGCCCTCTGTATCTTTCCTTGTCTTACAATTTAACCACTTCCTCTATTCTTATTGAAATTTACTAAACAATCTGTCAGTGTATATGTCATGAATCTGATTAACATATGGGACATCAGACAATATTATACAATCCTTATGATAGCACTTAAAGTCATGACTCTCCTCTTTTTCATATTTCGAGATCATACTGAGATATCATTTTCCTTAAAGAGGTCCTCATCGTGAAATACCCATAAAAAAAGCATTCATGTTCTCGCTCCTTTGAGTTGTTGACATCCTAGCCCAAAATGTATCCTACACATAAATCGGAACCCACTTGTGCCTGATTTCATATAGAATGCACAGCCAGTGGTGGCTGGCTTCTCTAAATTCACATTCTTCCATCATTAAAGTCCAAGATTCTTCAAAATCAGTCGTACATATTGAGTCATACACTGGATTCTTCATCTTCCAAGTGATTTTTCCTGATCTCTAAGTCCTATAAGTTTCTCAGGCAGCTTCTTCATGATATGCCACAAGCACAGTCTATGCTTTGCATTGGGAAATACTTTTGCAATAGCAGCACCTATGGAAGGACATTGGTCCGTGATAATGGTTGTTAGCTCCTTCCCCATACATTCTAACCAAGTTTTAAAAAAGCCATTCATAACTACCCTTGCTCTCATCACCAAGCAAAGCACAACCCAACAAAATCGATTAGCCATGATGGTTTACCCGAAAAAATGGTGCAAATGGCATGTCAAACTTATTAGTTAGGTGTGTATCAAATGTAATCACATCTCCAAAGTACTTGTAAGCGATCCTAGACCGCGAATCAGCCCAAAAGACGTGCATAAGTTCATTACTCTTACCAACTTTCATTGCATGGAAAAAAACTCATATTATGTTTACGTTTTTTCAAGAAGTACTAAAGTATTACCTATGCATCACCCTCCTTTATCCTAAGTTTTCTTTCCGCGTCAATGTGATTTCTGATATCCTTTTCTTTGTATGGCAACCGATCAATCCCACCAGCTCGCAATGACTCTACCATAAATAACTTGTACACAGGAATTTGTGCTTTATCATACAAATGCAACCTCTTCTTTGTTGTCTCGTTAATAACTTTATTGCACTGGTAGAATCTAGACTTTGTTAGGGTCACTAATGGATGATTGTGTTCCAGGAAACACTGTGTCGCATGCCACTTTCCATCGGTGTATAAACACATGACCATTCTTGTTTTGCATCCGCACTTAGAATATAAACCGGTGTATGTCTTCTCATCCGGATTGGTCTGCCCTTCCATACAACATGAAAACACATGCTTGCAAATGATATCTATAACGAGCCTAAAATTCTAACTCATGCCATGTGACATTTCAGGGTCATATTTTGAGCCTAACTAGCCGTGATGTACTTGTTTTGATCCTCGGGAGTCGACACCGAGGTATGTTATGTTTGTTTGGTGATTTGTATTATTTATTTATTACCAAACATTAAATTCAATATTCCACATGTGTGAGGACGTGGTGAGTGTGTGTTGGTACCGTTAAACGAGTTCGATAGAAAAGAACGCGTTAAACGGGTATTTGAGAGTCTGGGGGACGAAAAATAGAATAAAAACATTGACATTTACAAATGAAAATAATTAATGGAATTAAATAATAAATTATGGGCGTCAAGTGATACGTGGGGTCGTGGGCAACACGCGTGAGTTGAATGGTAGTATGCACGCTCGAGTGAACTCGTTGGTGCGCACAATGAAATTGTAGGCGTGAAAAAAATACAATTATATAAATATAATTGTATATATATTTATATATAAAGTATATATAAATGTATATGAAATAAAAAAAAATGTGAAATGACCATGAGGGGGATAGGAATTGAAGGGCAAAATGGTCATTTGACCCAAAATTTGATCAAAAACACCACCGACACCCCCATTCACACATTTCGACCGAGAGAGAGGAAGAGGGAGAAAAGAAATTGAAGAAAGAGATCGATCAATTGAGGTGTGAGGATATTGAAATTGTTGAAGTGAGATTGAGGTGTAGGTTTTTGAAATTGAAGGGAGGTTTAGCATCGTGTTGGTGAGTTTCATTTTCTCTCCTCTTTTGTTTATTATTTTCGAAGTTTTGGGTTGATGATGAAGATGTTGTTTTTGATGTTGTTGTTGTTTGTTGAAAAGAGAAAGAGAGAGAAAAAAAAATATACATGCTGGAACGAACAAAAAGCAATTGCTCTCTGTTCGTTCAATCAGTGAAGAAGAAGATGAAATTGGTGGGCCGGGTCGTGGTGACCCAGGCCCGAACTTGCTGGGCCGAACTGTTCCCGACTGGGGTAGGTCGGGTCTCTGTCTCGACCCAGATTAGGGTGGACCGGGTCAGACCCAACCCGACTCGGGGACCCACCCATTATTAAAATAATAATTTATTTATTGATTTATAATAAATAAATAAATTAAATGCGTTTTATTTTATTTTTTTGAAAAAAATCAGGAAAAGATTTTGAAAAATAGGAAAAAATTCTGAAAAAAATTATATTTTAACCAAATAAATAAAAAATTGGGAATTTTTATGAAAAAATGAAGAATTTGAGATTTGTGATGAGACTTTTGTCGGGGTTTTTGCCACATAAAGTGTGAAATTGGAAAAAATAGTTAGAAAAATATTGAAAAATATTTTTTTAAATTACATGAAAATTATGAGGTTTCGCTCGGGTATCCTAATGGATTTGAATGGAACCCAATACCGAGTAAGCGACCCAAATTGCACAAAGGAACAATAATTTAGAAAATTGTAGAAAATGGGTCAAATTTGAGAAAAATTGAGGAATAATTGGGATAATTAGGGATAATTAAAGAAAATTAGTCGAAATAATTGTCAGATGACGAGTAGAGTGTTGGTAACTAATTGGGGGAAAGTGTGGAGCTACGCGAGGGTGTTTTTAGCAGGATTTGAGGTGAGTAAAGATAACAATAGAATCAACATGATTACTTTTCTATTTCTTGATTGATTATTCTTGAAATGCGAGCCATTTGTATTCCATTCTAGTTTAGGTGACCTAGGGTTTAGGTAGTCTGACTGTGATGAGAAGTCTCAACAAGTTTAGTAGCCAGCATAGACTGTGGCTTCTCATTGAAGACTATCGAAATGATTTAGCATCCGGCTTGTGACTGTGGCTTTCTTTCGGTAGTGTGTTAGGAATTTAGCAGCTGGTTTTGTCTGTGGCTTTTTCTAACAGAGTGTGTGTTTGGTGGAGGCGACCTTCGGGCCCACTGGTTCGTACGGGGTAGATTGAGTAGGAGAGGCGGTTTTAGGCCTACTGTGTCAATCGCAAGCTGATGAGGTCTTGTGACCCGCAGTTTGATTGGGACTATCTATTCGTCTATCCATTTTTGTTTCTTGGTCACTTGATTATCGTTGTCTGAGCTTGTTGAATCTATTTATCATGCAATTTGCTATCTATTTCAGTTCTTTGCTATACACTGCATGATTCATAGACTTGTGATTATTGAAAATTCAGTAGTTTGTGTTGAGATATCTATTGTTGTTTTTACTGTTATATTTTGTACTCACCGTCCTTTTTATGATGGTGGGTGCAGATCCTCAGACGAGTAGGGGCAAGGCGCCGATGCTTGGTGATATCCTCTAAGGCACGCTCAGAGCCGTTAACTTTGCTCTCACTTTATAGATATTTTGTCCTTTTGTTGTATATTTTGGCCATGTATCCATTTGTTTTGATATTTTGGGGTTGTGGGAAGTTGAACCTGACTGTTGATACATGTATATGTTCATTTTGGGTTCTCAATTGATCTGTTATATACATTTGATGTTGTTTGAACAGGATTTTCCGTATTTAGGTTGACTGAGATTGTAAATTGTTTTAAATTGGTATTAAAAACAATTCCGCTACACACCTAACTATAATTGACGATAAAAGATTAGATAAAGTTAGGGTGAATCAAAAAGAGTGATCCAGTGTGAGTGAGTGAATAATGTACTGAGTAATGGATAAGTTAAGGCTAACTACACTTGCGTTGACTCGTCGGAGACGGGATTGGGGGTCCACGTAGGTTTAGGCCAGGCAAAGCCCACTTTGTGGTTGTTGGGCCGTCACAGTTGGTATCAGAGCATAACGGTTTATCACCATGACTCTGAATAAGCATAAAACACAAGCAAATGAACTTAGTGTGGAAAATCCTAAGAACTTAACTCAAGCATAGTGGGGAAATGATATATTATTTTGAGCATATTAAATTTTAATGTGTAATGTAATATATCGTTACGTAAGACTGATCAAGGCTCGCCATTTGCTATTGCAGATCGCGATGGTGACCAGCCTGATGCTGGAGATCATAGCAGAGTCTGTAATCCTCCACCAGATGCGTCGAGTGATGTTGCAGCTCTGGCACATGAGTTACAATCATGGACTCAGAGAGTAGAGTCGCAGGGACGAAGGATGGATGAGATATTAGATATTCTCAGGAGACAGTCACAGTAGTTGCCATCTCCATCGACTTCAAGGATAGTTCCTAGACAGGATGTGAGTCCGGTTACACCTCAGGCTACTCCACCGGTTACTACTACTAGTGCAGAACCTGCACCACCTATCACCGCAGTTGTTCCGGTACAGATTACGGTGGAGTTACATGTTCATGATGATATTGATTCACGCCTGACTGCAAAGGCGAGGTGGACTCGGGAGTGTGAGAAGTATAGACCAAAGAAGTTCAGTAGCGGTCCAAGTGTAGATGAGGAAGATTTGTATATTCGCAGTCGCGAGAAAGGTTCAAAAGCTTTTCAAGATCGAGGATAGCAGGAAACCTGGGTTAGCAGCATTTTCTTTGACTAGTGATGCAGAGATGTGGTGGGACAATTTAGTATCCACACATGGAGAACTGACTACTTGGTTAGACTTCAAGAAGTATTTCGGTAAGAAGTTTTATCCACCTCCGGCTATAATAGCTAAAAGGGACGAGTTTATGCATATCCAACAGGCATTAGGAGAGTCGGTTATGACTTATATGGGCAGATATCAACATTTACTTCCTTTTGCTGATGGAGTAGCTGACCGAGACAGAGATCAGGTCTATTATTTTACTGAGGGCTTATTGCCAGCTATTGGAGGGATAGTGGTCACCACTCTACCTTCTACACTACAGGATGCTTATGACCATAGTTTGGCGAGGGAGGCATATCTGAGGACACATCCCACACAGGGATATGATCAGCCCAGAGAGGTACAAAATGAGCGGGGAAAGGGTCGTTTAGGGGGCAGGAGGAAGAGGAATAGATGGCAGATTCAACAGCCTAGCAGAGCTCAGAGTGTAGCTTCAGTCGTACAGTCTTCATAGCCAGTTCAGACATATGTCACCGCACCTACTCAGACATAGAGTTACCCTAATCGACCGCCACCGGTACCACAACAGGTGCAACAGTCTAGAGATGGTGGGGGCAGAGGCAGAGGTAGTGTACAACAGGGACAGATGTCAATTCAGGGATCGAGTAGGCAAGATTACTCAGCACAGAGACCTATTGGAGGGTGTTATAGGTGTGGACAGGTAGGTAATCTTGTTAAAGAGTGCCCACAGCCAACTGAGTTTCGACAGAGACCTGCGGGAGCTTGCAATCGATGTGGATAGACGGGACATTACATCAGCGAGTGTCTATAGCCTGTTGATGTTCGGTAGAGAGTAGCACCACGTCAGCAGTGAAAAGGGAGCGTGCACATGTTGTTGCTGAACCAGACATTCAGGCGACTTGACATCTCGTTGAGGGTATGATTTACATTTGTGGCCATTTGATGTATGTTATGATTGACTCTGGTTCTATTGTTTCCTTTATTTCTGGGCACATGGTTGATGAGTTAGGATTAAAACCAGTTAGGTTAGAGAGACCTCTAGTTCTTAGCACGGCTATTGGGGATAAAATCTACCCTAACATGATTTGAAAGCGTTGTATTGTAGAGATAGAGGTACATGAGTTACCAATAGATCTCAGAGTGTTAGAGTTTTTGGAGTTTGATGCGTTGTTAGGCATGGATTGGTTAGGTCTTTATCACGCACAGATTGATTGCTCAGCAAGACGGTAACATTTCAGATTCTCGGACAGCCAAAGTTTACTTTTCGTGGCGGTGCGACTCAGTTGAGAGTTACCAGAGGCAGGGTGGCCACGAGCAATGAGATTAAGACGTTTATGAGTGTTCTGAGTACGATAGGGAGAGTTGAGGCTAGGATCGATAAGGTACCAGACGTGTATGAGTTTCCGGACGTGTTTCCAGCAGAGCTTCCCAGATTACCACCGACGAGAGAGATTGATTTCATCATTGATTTGGTTCCCAAAACCAAACCGATATCAATTCCACCGGATCGGTGGCTCCTAAAGAGTTAGAGGAGTTGAGATCACAGCTAGATGAGTTGTTGGAGTTGGGCTTTATTCACCTGAGTATGTCACCTTGGGGTGCGCCGGTTTTGTTTATGAAGAAGAAAGAGGATAGCCTGATATTGTGTATCGACTATAGGCAACTGAACCGGGTGACAGTGAAGAACAAGTATCCATTATCTTGTATTGATGACTTGTTCAATCAGCTGACTGGAGCACAATGGTTCTCGAAGATTGATTTGAAATCTGGCTACCATCAGTTGAGGATTAGAGTAGAGGACAGAGAGAAGACGATTTTTCGCACGAGATATGGGCACTATCAGTTTACTGTCATGCAGTTTGGGTTGACGAATGCCCCTGCAATGTTCATGGATCTCATGCATCGTGTATTGAGACAGTATTTGGATAGATTTTTCATAGTATTCGTTAATGACATTTTGATATATTATAAGACTTTTGAGGAGCACGAGGAGCACCTCAGGACGATTTTGCAGACGTTGAGGGATCATAGATTGTATGCCAAGTTCAGTAAGTGTAAGTTTTGGCTTACAAAGGTTGGATTTCTAGGTCACATTGTTGGAGCTAGTAGAGTGTCAGTAGAACCTGGTAAGGTCAAAGCAGTTGTTGATTGGCCTACACCGAGATCAGTGATAGATATCCAGAGTTTTCTGGAGATTAGCTGGTTATTACAGACGATTTGTGCAGGACTTCTCAACGATTTCGGCACTGATGACGCGGTTGATGAAGAAGGAAGTCAAATTTTAGGGGGATGATAGTTGTGAGCAGGCTTTCCAGACTTTAAAGGAGAGACTGACTACCACGCCAGTGCTCGTATTACCTGAGTCAGGGAAGGGTTTTGAGGTGAACACTGATGCTTGTTTGGTCGGTTTAGGCTGTGTTTTGATGCAGGACGGTAGAGTGATAGCTTACGCCTCCCGATAGCTGAAGATTCACGAGAAGAATTACCTTACATATGACTTGGAGTTGGCGGCAGTGGTGTTTACACTGAAGATTTGGCGTCATTATCTCTACGGAGAAAGGTTTGTGTTGTTTACTGTCCACAAGAGTTTGAAGTACCTCTTCACTCAAAAAGAACTGAATATAAGACAGAGACGGTGGCTGGAGTTCCTCAAAGATTATGATTTTTCATTGGAGTATCACCCAGAGAAAGCTAATGTCGTAGCTAACGCATTAAGCCGAAGAGGGGTTGACTTGGTGGTTGTGACGTGTCGCATGACGCATGAGTATGGATTGCTCGAGGCGGTCGAGATGATGTATTCTGTTGATATCTCGACCAGAACTAGAGTGTTGATTTGTGGTCAGTTGAGGACTCAGATAGTCTCTATCTAGAGTGTACTTGATGGTCAACAGGGTGATGAGCAGTATCAGAGGTACAGTGAGTTTGCTCTGAGTTCAGATCATCCAGAATGGAGTCAGTCGACAGATTTCTTCCTGAGATTTAGAGGGAGACTGTGGATTCCATCAGTGGCTGCGTTACGTGATGAGATTCTCCAGGAGGCTCATCGCTCACGTTTTTCTATTCATCCGGGTAGGACCAAGATGTATGTTGATATGCGTCGTATGTTTTGGTAGCCGGGGATGAAAACCAATGTTAGTAATTATGTTAGAGGTTGTGAGATATGCCAGTGAGTTAAGGCTGAGCATAGGAGGCCTGGTGGATTACTACAGCCGCTTCCCATTCCTCGCTGAGCATATCGTTATGGATTTCGTCAGTGGGTTGCCTCGGTCTCAGCGTGGACATGATAGTATCTGGGTGATTGTGGATAGATTGACGAAGTCTGCGCACTTCATACTTGTTTCTACCACACATCAAGTGGATAGGTTGGCGAGCTTGTACGAGAGAGAGATAGTACGACTGCATGGAATACCATTGTCGATCGTGTCAGACAAAGGACCGCAGTTTACGTCACAGATTTGGCAGAGTATGCAAGCACAGTTTGGCACGAAGTTGGATCTCAGTACAGCTTATCATCCACAGACCGATGGACAGTCAGAGAGACTGATTCAAGTATTGGAGGACATGTTGAGGATGTGTGTGTTAGAGTATGGTGGTTATTGGGAGGAGTATCTTCATTTGTGTGAGTTTGCTTACAATAACAGTTATCAGGCTAGTATTGGTACGGCACCGTTTGAGGCACTCTACGGCAAGCCGTGCATATCTCCATCTTGCTGGGCAGAGCCAGAGGATGTGACAGTGATTGGGCCAGAGATTGTAGTGGATCACACAAAGAAGGTACGATTGATCAAACTTCGGTTGAAGAGTACGCAGAAGAGGCAGAAGATGTATTATGACAGGTACCATGGCGAGTTAGAGTATGAGGTGGGAGACTATGTATATCTAAAGGTTTCTCCACTAAAGGGTTACAAGAGATTTGGGATCAAGGGTAAGCTTGCGCCGAGGTTTATAGGTTCGTTTAGGGTGAAGAAACGAATAGGTAAGGTTGCGTATGAGCTTGAGTTACCACCTCAATTAGCTGGAGTTCACCCTGTATTTCACATATCGATGCTTCGACTGGATAGGTCGAGAGAGTGAGACGACCGATTGTGGACCTGAGTCAGATTAATTTGAGGGAGGACATTACTTATGATGAGCAGTCTATTCAGATTATGGACCAGAAGGTGAAGGTATTGAGGAATAAGGAGATTCCCTCAGTTCTCGTTAAGTGGCTGCATCATGGGGACGAGGAACTGACTTGGGAGAATGAGTTTTGCATGCGCGAGCATTTCCATTACTTGTTTTGATTCTGGTAACTCTTACCCTATATGTTCGTTTAATTTCGAGGACAAAATTCTCAATAAGGGGGGAGAATGTAATGACCCTAAAATTCTAACTCGTGCCATGTGACATTTCAGGGTCGTATTATGACCCAACTAGCCGTGGTGTACTTGTTTCGGTCCTCGGGAGTCGACACCGAGGTATGTTATGTTTGTTTGGTGATTTGTATTATTTATTTATTACTAAACATTAAATTCAATATTGCACATGTGTGAAGACGTGGTGAGTGTGTGTTGGTATCGTTGAACGAGTTCAATACGAAAGAACGCGTTAAACGGGTATTTGAGAGTCCAGGGGACGAAAAATGGAATAAAAACATTGACATTTACAAATGAAAATAATTAATGGAATTAAATAATAAATTATGGGCGTCGAGTGATACGTGGGGTCGTGGGTGACACTCGTGAGTCGAATAGTAGTGTGCACGCCCTAGTGAACTCATTAGCACGCACAACGAAATTGTAGGCACGAAAAAAAATACAATTATATAAATATAATTGTATATATATTTATATAAAAAGTATATATAAATATATATGAAATAAAAAAAAATGTGAAATGGCCATGAGGGGGATAGGAATTGAAGGGCAAAATGGTCATTTGACCCAAAATTTGATCAAAAACACCACTGACACCCCCATTCACATATTTTGACCAAGAGAGAGAGGAAGAGGGAGAAAAAAAGTAAAGAGAGAGATCGATCAATTGAGGTGTGAGGATGTTGGAATCGTTGAAGTGAGATTCAGGTGTGGGTTTTCGAAATCGAAGGGAGGTTGAGCATCGTGTTGGTGAGTTTCATTTTCTCTCCTATTTTGTTTATTATTTTCGAAAATTTTGGGTTGACGATGAAGATGATGTTGTTGTTTGTTGAAAAGATAAAGAGAAAGAGAAAAGCAAAAAAAAAAATACATGTTGGGTTCAATCAGTGAAGAAAAAGATGAAATTGGTGGGCTGTGTCGTGGTGACCCGGGCCCAAACTGGGCCCGACCGAGCAGTTGGGGTGGATCGAGTCGACCCGACCCGACCTGGGGACCCACTCATTATTAAAATAATAATTTATTTATTTATAATAAATAAATAAATTAAATAATTTTTATTTTATTTTTAAAAAAATCGAAAAAAAAATTCAAAAAAATAGGAAAAAACTCTGAAAAAAATTATATTTCAACCAAATAAATAGAAATTTGGAAATTTTTATGAAAAATGAAGAATTTGATATTTGTGACAAGACTTTTGTCGAGATTATTGCCTCGTAAAGCTTGAAATTGGCAAAAATAGTCAGAAAAATATTGAAAAATTGCATTAAAATTATGAAGTTTCGCTCGGGTATCCTAATGGGTTTGAATGGAACCCAATACCGGGTAAGCGACCCAAATTGTGCAAAGGAACAATAATTTAGAAAATTGTAGAAAATGGGTCAAATTTGAGAAAAATTGAGGAATAATTGGGATAATTAGGTATAATTAACGGAAATTGGTCTGAATAATTGTCAGGTGACGAGCGGAGCGTTGGTAACTAATTGGGGGAAAGTGTAGAGCTACGCGAGGGCCTTTTTAGCAGGATTTGAGGTAAGCAAAGACAACAATAGAATCAACATGATTACTTTTCTATTTCTTGATTGATTATTCTTGAAATGCGAGCCATTTGTATTTCATTCTAGTTCAGGTGACCTAGGATTTAGGTAGTCTGACTGTGATGAGAAGCAACCAGTGTAGACTGTGGCTTCTCGTTGGAGCCTATCGAAATGATTTAGCATCCGGCTTGTGACTGTGGCTTTATTTCGGTAGTGTGTTAGGAATTTAGCAGTCGGCTTTGTCTGTGGCGTTTCCTAACAGAGTGTACGTTCGGTGGAGGCAACCTTCGGGCCCTTTGGTTCGTACAGGGTGGATTGAGCAGGGGAGGCGGTTTTGGGCCTACTGTGTCGATCGCAAGCTGATGAGGTCTTGTGACCCGCGGTTTAATGGGGACTATCTGTTCGCCTATCCATTTGTTTCTTGGTTAGTTGATTATCGTTGTCTGAGCTTGTTGAATCTATTTATCATGCGATTTGCTATCTATTTCAGTTCCTTGCTATATACACTGCATGATTCATAGACTTGTGATTATTGAAAATTTAGTAGTTTATGTTGAGATATCTATTGTTGATGTTTACTGTTATATTTTGTACTCACCGTCCTTTTTATGACGATGGATGCAGATCTACAGACGAGTAGGGGCAAGGTGCCGATGCTTGGCGATATCATCTGATGCACGCTCAGAACCATTAACTTTGCTCCCACTTTATAGGTATTTTGTCCTTTTGCTGTGTATATTTTGGCTATGTATCCATTTGTTTTGATATTTTGGGGTTGTGGAAGTTGAATTTGACTGTTGATACATGTATATGTTCATTTTGGGTTCTCAGTTGATCTGTTATATACATGTGATGTTGTTTGGAAAGGATTTTCCACATTTAGGTTGACTGAGATTGTAAATTGTTTTAAGTTGGTGTTAAAAACAATTCCGCTGCACACCTAACTATAATTGACAATAAAAGATTAGATAGAGTTAAGGTGAATCAGAAAGAGTGATCTAGGGTGAGTGAGTGAATAATGTACTGAGTAATGGATAAGTTAAGGCTGACTAAACTTGCGTTGACTCGTCGAAGACGAGATCGGGGATCCACGTAGGTTTAGGCCAGGCGGGGCCCAGTTTGTGGTTGCTGGGGACGTCACAATGTCATCTAGTTTTTTCGAGGACCTTATTTTTATTCAGAATCCAACACCTTTACATATCTATTAAATGTTAAATGTGCATCATTATGGCTGTTAAAGGTCATTCCAATGTGAGGTACCACTTGTTTGTCAAGAATTTAAACTTCTTCATCATCTTTACCATCGCCTTCACCATCATCTTCACGATTTTGTTCATCAATCTCTTGTAACGACAGGTTTGACTGTGCCATGACGACCTAATGAAAATAAAATGTATCATCATATACAGTTGATATTGGCTATGGTTCATGTACCGTGTCATGTAACTAAACCATGAACGAAGAAATACAAGGCCATTTGGGACCTTTTTGGTTCATATAAACCCACAATTGATATTGGGTATGGCATCAAGAAAATAAATGGGCAGTTGGTATTACCCATGCTAAACTAACTCAGTAAACACCTGTTGAACTTAGCCCAAACCATACATAACACAACTAATTGTATGCAAACGTTGCTCATATTCACCTGGAGTAAATGCAACCGTAACTCATAGTAAATGCAATGAGTAAGTACATTTCCATCAAAAAAATGTGCTTCAACCACTTTTACCAACCTCATTTACTACAACATACGATCCAACATTAAAGGCACTGTTTACATTCAATCACCAACATTCCTGAACATAAAGCAATATTCCTCAGCAAAAAGTTAGAACAAAAGGGGGTTACCTCTGCCTATATCTATTGTTCTCTCTTCCTTGGACTTCACCTCAGTCAGTTATGTACAAGAGTGATCCCGAGCAAACTAGTTCTTCCTCGAATGTAGCAGAGAATCTTTGTTGAGTGGAGGGAGGAAGAGGATGATATGTGGTTGGGAAAGGTAAATGAGTTCTTTTGGTTTGGTGAAAAGCATGATTTCGACGCTAGAATTTCAAAATTCCCGCTCAAATTTTTGGCTTACTTGAGCGACCCACCACATCGCCTCTCGACGACGACTTACGATACATATGCTAGCGCTAGCGCTTAACGTTAACAAATAATAATTACTGACGACATGGCAAATAAAAAGTAAACAAAAATGGAAAGAAAGGAAATGGTTTGGAGTGAGACCCGACAGAGACACGTCAGTGCCACGTGGGCTGGTGCATTGACCGAGTGTCCCTGGCGGGTCAAATTACCATTTCTCTTTTGCTTTTTCATTGATGAGTCTTAAACAAGATTTTTGTTTTTTCATTAATAAGTCTCCAACTTGAAATCTTGTTTAAAGGAAATATATGATTAGGCCTTGTTTGGTTTGTTTTTGCTTTCTTACAGTATTAGTATAGAGCTATCTCCTTAAAGATAATATCTTTTATGTTTGGTTTAACTTTGAACTTGAATGGAAGTTTCAAATTTTTTTAAATAATAAAAAGAATATGAATTGACACTAATAACCTCAAACAAGAGAGAGATGTGTAATAAAAGAGTTATTAATGAAGGGTAATTGTGTCCACAACTATCAAGAGATAACTCCCCTATGAGAGATGGGGTGTGACGACCCCAAATTTCACAATCCTATAATCGGGCACTGCCCGGCCTGGACCCGCGAGAACCATCGAGTTAATCCCGTCGAGTCGCGCAGGGCCAGTAACCCTTTCCTTACCATTCATCAATTATCAAGTATTTAGATGTGAAATCAATTAATTAGCGAGTTATCAAAGTAATAAGCAGAAGCAATTAATCTCAACTAATCAATCGACTTCAAAAGCTCCAAGTTAGGACAAAAACCTAGGGTGTGGGAACCCTATATATCATATATATTATATAAAACAAGGAAAGTATCATCAATGTCATACAATCTCTCAACCCATAACCCCATGTACAAAAACAATATAAGTAACTAATACACCAAAATGTCACCTATAACAGCAGAGGAGGGCCGCTCAAAGTATATCGCCTAACTACAAGGCCTTTCCTTTGTTGAACTACGGATCTACACTCTGTCAAACACAAGAATGACTAGCCTAGGTAAGTAATGCCAATCAGGAACAACAATAAATGCAACTTTTCGAATTAAATAAATGAGCAGTCAATTCATGCAGATAGAAAGAAAATGACAGGGAGCGCATGAATATATAAAAACTGTGAATAGATACATGAGCAATCGAAATTGAGTGTCACGGAATACAAGGGAAAGGCACAAGTGGTCCCGACCAATCAAATTTGTTAAGCCGACGACAAAATCTCCTCACAGGCTAGGACTCGAGGACAGAATGTCCTCTAAGACCACTACGCAAGTGCAGAGTCCCCAACAATCTGGTGAAGAACTCTCACCCCGTACATGTCATCACAACCAAACATGTATCCCCAGCCGTAAACCTCGGTATAATACATCGCAAGTCCAGAATTATGTAAGGTTCGCGCTTGACACAGTTGCCTTGGACAACTTATTAGAATGGAATGATAAGATAGCATCAAAACAATATCAATAAATTATCTAAAGCTCAAGAAATAACTGTAATGTTCATAACTAATTTACTTACCTCGATCCAAGCTAATCACACTCTCACGGACTCCGACTCGTCCTTACGTAGTCCCACGTGCTAATAATCCTGATAATACAATTCATTGTGGTTTCCCATTAACTCTTATCCCATTAATCATTTATATGCGTGAGTTATAGGATTATAAAGTTATCAAGAAATTCGCACTGAAAATTACTATAATCAACTATAACTACAAAATTGAAATCAGGAATAATGGAGAACCTACTCATGTGGAAACCATGAGAAATGGATAAATACATGCATGTCTGGTGTTCAAAGATATACAAATCGATCATACATGATATCCCTAGTCTCTCAAATCCCAATACATGTCTTAGTGTTTATCAAAACATAATATACAATAATCACAATAAAAAGAACAAAAAACCTACATTGAGTAAAGGAAAGGATTGCTCTGAGAGTCCTCAGAGAAGATCACCTAGCACCAGCTCCTTCCCCTTGCTCGTCTCACCTCTATCTCTATCTCTATCTCTATCTGCACCACCGTCACAAACTAGATGGTAAGTGCTTGAAAAAGATAAAGTAATACCAAAAAAAACTACACAGTAATTCAAGATTTCAAATAAACAGTCCAAATATCACACAGTATTGAAAAACAGAAAGTATAACAAATAGCATGATAAACAGATTGACAAGCTGAGCAACGAAGTTTAAGTGTCCACAGAATCAAAGAAGCCCCATAAGTGGTCAAAATCAATGCAGTACTGCAACACCACATTTTAAGTCACAATAGTGACCAACAAGCTCTAGACACTGCAACGTCTAAACAATTCAGTATTCAGGGTATAACCCGCTATCAATGGGGTGGAATAAAACAACCGCAGAAGTGTTCACGCTTACCCACTCATAGGGACCCAAGAGTACTTCGCAACACACTTACGCTAAGACACTCAACCAACAAAAATAAGAATGGAATTCCGATAAAGCTCAATTCAATATAATTGACAATAAATGGATAATGAATTAATGCATATTTTCTATCTGGCTTACAATCGTACGATAACGTACCTCGGTTAACCGCAAATCTCCGATCCTCGCGTACCTCTAATAATCCACTCGAATTCTTAAAGTCTCTAAATTCACCACGTCTGTAAATCATATTAATATCATTCTAATTTACCCAATTTTTTATAATTATCAATTTAGTGTAATTGTGTTGATTTCCAAGGTATTGGTTCGTATTTGAACCCAATTGAATACCCAAGAGATCCCCGAAATTTTTAAAAAATTTTAGAAAATTTGGTCTCTGTAAACAGTGTCACGCCTCCAAGACGCAGTGACACATTTTGCTTGGGCGGCATCTCCATGGTGTGAAAAAAAAACACGTCTGCCCAACTCGTATGTGGGTGATTAGTTTGTTCTAGACGGCGTCCCACGACGTCTTTCCTGATTGTTGTTGGTTTCCCTCTGCTCAAGACGTCTGTGAGTGACGTCGTGAGAATAACCACTCACGGTGTCCCTCGCGGCGTGTTCAACATAACACATATTCCGGGGTTTCGAGAAACCCCAACTCGTGTCGCCACGTTTCGAGTCTATACCAAATCCTTCGGGACGTCCAAAACAACTAAAATTCAACTCATTTTACGTCGAAACCCCGACAGAACAGCCCGATTCGAAAATAACCCGTATTTCTTCAAAAATTCCATTTCACTTCTAAACCACAAATCAACCACCAGTTCAACTATAAAATCCTCCATTGATACCAAAATCATCAATTAAAATCATTTCCCAATATTTTCTCAAAAATTTGTCTGAAATCGTCGAGATGAAAACCCCCAAAATTAACGCCAAAACGTAAATAAACACACAAGGAGTAGGAATCCTACCTGTTTACGTGTATTCGGTCGCTCCACGGCGTCACAACGTGCTTGCAAAGTCCCGAAACCCTCTCTCTCTCTCGTTTCGTTCTCTCCTCTCCCACGTTGATCAAAATGGAAATGAAATTGAGGAGAGAGAAAAGTTGGTTTATTTACCACTCCTTCATCCCATATCACATGCGGATCTCGAGGCTAATCTTGTGGCTCCTCTTCATCATTTCCACCAACTCTAACACACACTCATGACTCTAATACGTGACTTAAACTTCAAAACCATCTCATTTCTCGCTCAAAACACGTATTCTTATACCCATTTCAACTCGCGACTCACACCACGTACGTTCTCGGACATAACCTCGCTTCCACATTTTATTTAATTATTTATTATTTTTGATAATTCACTAATTATCATTTTTCGGTGTTTAATTATCCGTTTTATACCCTAAATTTTCATTTTTCCTAGCCAAATCTCACACAGAAATCCGTAGCGATTTATAAACGAAAATCATGCTTTAGGACTCACAGTGTTCTCATCCGGGTATAAAGAATAATACAAACATTACAGAAAAATAAAATATACCTCAGTGTCGACTCCCAAGGCTTGAGTAATATGACAAATCACGATGGTAGGTCACGGTCCTGTAAACACACAACACGTGTCACCAATTAAATTTGAGGGTCATTACAAGAGCAATTAGCCTTGGATATACACTAAGTCACTCAGATGCTAATTACCCCCTTAAATCGCTCACCAACTCATAATTAAGATAAACACACAACTAAAAAATGAACAACTTGATTAAAACACGCATATCATAAAATACGTTAAGCATAATAAGGACGATAAGATAATAATTAAAGCAATTACTTTCTATCCTTTTTTGATTTTTTATATAAAATTAAAAGGAATATTCAAAATAAACTAGAGTTTGTACCATTTACCATTACATAGGACAAAGACAAAGTCCTATCTCCCCCCTTGGTTTTATATGCCCCAACTAGGCTTTACATTCATGAAGCTTGTTTTCAGTTTTTGTCCATTCAAGCTGTGGTGTATACCCATTATGAATTGCTCTTCAGTACTTAACATCAATTTGGAGAACACATCCCTCCAAGTGAGCCTTCCAATAAGTGCGATTGACATTGATAAGCGGCCTCGTGTTTGCATACCTTCTGGTTGGTCTGACTGATTTCCCTGATACATATGGTTAGTATTCGGACCTCACTACAGTCTGTAAAGAAACAGAGTTGAAGCAGTGCCCGGTCTGAAACCAATTGAAATTATTGTACCTATGTGTGTTACAATAGGAAACGTAGTATGTTGTAACAAGGAATTAAACAGTATTGGAATATAAATGAAGATAGTAAAACAAACCACAAGATCAGGAGATTGTTCATGCAGTTCGGTGCACGACCTACGTCTGCGGCGCCACGCCCAAATGTAAAATCCACTAAGATAAAAGAGTTACAGATTTTCGCAACACTCGAACCAGTGATCCCTAACTAGGCTTGCTACACTACCCTTCTCCTTCACAATGGAATTTACGTAAGTCTCCCGATACTTGCACGGTGAGGCTCCCCCTCATTGGAATACCCAAGCTTTCACTCGATGCGTCGAACTCCCCTCAATGGAATACAAGTCTTATACTTGCACTGTGAGGCTCCCCTTCACTGGAACACCTAAGTCCCCTTGGTGTTTACATCTTGACAAATAATTGAACAATTCAAAGTAAATGAACTGAGGTACAGACTCCATTACTTTGACACAATATATAGACAATGAAGTACATAAAATCCTAACTACATATCTTAACAACATGCTTAGGATTCGCCCAATCTTCATCTTCAAACAACCACGTCTCTCACATTGATCACGTGGTGATAAGCCTCTGAACCGCAATACCAACTTCCATGTATATCTTTAATTGCTCCTCAGTGGTTGTAGATAAGATCAAATCTGTAACAATCTGATTCAGAGATCATGTTGCAATAACCTTCCGTGATCTATTGCAACAACGTATTTTATCCAAATCACCCAAAGTTTACCTTCTGATTTGAGTATGTGAAACATGATTTGGATGAGTCATTTACCAAACTAAAAACCTGATCAACATAATGACAATACTGGTCGATCACAATCTTAACTAATGATCATGACACTAACAGTATCATGTATTATCGCACTTTCCTTGTTGTTTGTCACCATATATGCATAATTATCTATATATTTGCAGGGTTCCACACCATAGTTTTGCCCTACTCTACTTTTCGGAGTTATTTAAAATTGTAAAGTTTATTTCCGTTGCATAATTACTAAAACTTGCATAACTTAGTTACTCAACTCTAAAACACTAATTTAATGAGGATATAGCAAATGGAGGTTGATTAGGCTTGCATTGACTTCATGGGAGCTGACTCAGGGGTCCACGTAGGTCTAAGCCGGGCAGGGCCCAGTTTGTGGGAATATGGGTAGTCACAAATATCTTTTCGTAAAAAAAAATAGTTAAGTTGGGGAAGTATGACTCATGTGAACATTCATAGGCAGGATGTTATTGTCTAAGACCAACTCCAATGGAGCGCCATTTTGGTGCTCCATTGAAGTGATGGTGTTGGGTTGACTCTTCAACCCAACTCCATCTCCCACGCCAAAATGGCGTCGGACAACAGTGTTGTAGCCCCATGCCATTTTGGCGTGGGAGTAAAGTAGGGTGTTTCTTTTTTTATTCATTCTTGACTTGTAGGCTCCACTTTATTAATTTAAAACTAATAAAAAAGTAAATATTCTTGGAATATTTTTTTGAGTACTTTTTGCACTATTTTTGTGCAATGCATTAGAGATGCTAGTATAGGTATTCCTTTGTTTTGTACTTATTTTTAACGTGTTCTTTAAAAAAAATCTAGAACAATAAATCGATCGATCTCGCCTGAGTATTATTAGGCAAGTGTGCTTGATTTTTTGTTTAGATAGGTTAGCTAGAATCTTGAATATGATTAATCATGCTAAATTAACATTCAGGTTAGCGACTTGCGCTAATACCATCTCATCTTTTTTTTTTTTTGAAAATCATACCATCTCATCTAATTAGTCTCATTGACGCATTTCAACAAACACCTAGTGTTTAAGATCACAAAACCCCAAACCCTAATTCCCCAATTCCCAAAATCAATCAATCAAACAAAAGCAAACAATCAAGAACACAATAACAAAGCAAGATCAATGGCAGATTAGGCTCAAAACACGAAATTGGGTGGGAATCAATCAACCGATGGATTTTGTATGTCGATGGTTATGGTATTGTGTGGGTGACACTAGTCTGTGCGTTAGGTGAGTGAGCTATTTAACATTTTGAATCTGGTGAGTTAGTTAACATGGTGGTATAGGGTTTCAATTCGACTATTCCCACAAGAGTTAGTCATGGGCACCAAATATTTTGGGGTAGAACATAGAAATCAACATATTAAAGTTGGATAGCCACTTTTTATTTTATTTTATTTATCTCTTATTGTTTTCCTTCAGAAATTAGTTACTCAAACAAATACAAAATTTGACCAGTATATGCAGATGTGCAAGTTGTAGTTGTGTAAGGGGATTATTATGGAAGGAAATGTGTGACCAAGGTGATTTTGGTGTAGGAAGAAGTCTCTCTACAAATGGAGGCGGAGCCACATATAAGGTTGTCATGGGTTGTAGCTTAGAGCACCTTACATGTGCCCCTTATACATTTAGAGGTTAATAAGAGAAAAAATAAAAATAAAATACTTAGGCTAGCCTATCCCTCAAAGTAATGTCTGCCCTTGGTCCAACCTGCGAGAGCATAAGATATTGGCTATGCCCGTGGCCACATATAATGAAGATATCAATACCTGGCTTGGAAGGTAATACATGAATTTACGTTTTAGAACTAATGATGGTATTGAACATCTAACAATAAATACATTAAAAATGAAAATGGATGTGGGGAAACAATTCATATCTAACAAAATAAAATATAAATGAATTCATCTACTAACTATAATTAAACTTCATTTTTTTTAAAATTAAAAATTAAAAATTAAACTTCATTTTGAATAAGATCTCTTATGTTGCATATCATTCAATTCTATTAGAAAAAAGTACAATAAGCATATGAATATGTGTCCATCTCATCTATAAGAAGCCCATGTTAGTAGTAGTTTTTGAAATTCTGGATTGAATTCTTCCTGCAACTTGACCAGTACTCTGCTACAAGCTTTGAAAAAAAGGAATTTATTCCCATAAGCTTTGAAGGGTCATCATATTCCACTAGTTTCCCTGCAAAACATTGACAATGACATTAGACGCACCTACATCACGTATATATATACACACACACACACACACACACACACATTTCATGAAAGGAACTAATGATGTTAAAAATATGTAGTTATTAAACAGATAGAAAATGAGGAAATTTGTTTCATGTACAAAATTTATGCTCCAAATCCTATAATTAATTACTATTGATATAGGAAGTGGACAATGAATCTTCAAAGTTGATACTGAAATGGTAAAAATGAAAATTTTGTGTTCTTAATTCTAGGAATTTGTAGGTGTGAATGCATTGACGATCAATGATGGTACCGCGTTGCTTCTAAAATTTAAATTGTAAAAGGAAACATAAGACCAAAGGGAGTTGTAAGATTGGATTACCATATGAGAGTACCATGACCATGTCGCTATCTATAACTGTCGGAACTCTATGCGCTACTGTTATAACCGTACAATTCGAGAACTCTTCCCTTATCACTCTTTGTAGAGTTGCATCAGTTGCAGAATCGATTGATGCAGTAGCTTCGTCGAGGACCAGAATTCTGTTTCTTTTTAGAAGTACTCTTCCTAGGCAAAACAATTGGCGTTGGCCTGCGCTCCAGTTTTCCCCTTCATCACTCACTGTTTGATGAAACAAAAATTTAAAATTAACTTCTATATATCTAAAGAAGAAAAACTTTGGTCCTTGTGCATAACCACATAAACCAATATATATGTATTCCCATCTGAGCTCACCATATGAATCTAGAAGGTTGGGAAGACTAGATATTGTTGTTTTTAGCTGGCACTTTTCAAGAGCCTGAAATAGATAGTATAAAAGGTTATGAAATTTTGAAACCACTCTAGTTCGTATAAATAATTTGATCTTTATAGTATGCATGTAATATATTACCTCCCAAATTTGTTCGTCGGAGTACAAACCTAAAGGATCCATATTTGTTCGAACAGTGCCCCTAAAGAGAGTTGGTTCTTGAGGAATGATGCTGAGCTTCAGCCTCAAATCTCTGAGACCGATCGAGCAAATGTCTAATCCATCAATCAGAATTGACCCGCTTGCAGGCTCCACCAAACGAAAGAAGGCACTGATAAGTGTAGTCTTTCCGCTTCCAGTCCTTCCAACTACTCCAACTCTAGTCCCTTCTTTGAATGTGCAAGTAATTCCTTTAAGAACTAGAGGAGCATTCGGGCGATATTTGATCTGAAACAACCAAAGAATAAGAAAACATTAGGACTCAGACTCTCACAAGTTTTAACAACGTTTAGCATAACAACATTTTTAGATGTAAAAATCAAATTTTCTTGTAGTATATAACGTTTAAGTTAGTAGGCATCGACCACACCTTAAGATCCTGCAAGTCAATCCTTCCTTTAGAAGGCCATGATGGTGGAGGCCGTTTGTCATCCACAATTGCTGGAGGCTCCTGTTGTAAATGCATGAATTGTTTTATCCTTTCAACCGAAATGATGTAGTTTGCTAAATTGCAGTACCAACGTGTTAGAAACACTTGCGATGAGGTCAAAGCAAGCGCATAAGATAGAGAAAGCCCCACAAATCCTACCATACATAGAGTATACATTTAGTCTCAGATCAATCAACGGAAAACATAAGCTAAACATACACATATATATACCTGTGGCGATCGAACCATGAGGAAGCATTACAAGAAGAAGAGCTGCTGCGATCAATGTCACATTCTGAAGTGCTTCAACTCTTAAAAGTAACCACTCCATTGTGCCATTTGAATGGAAGAAAAGGGTAGCATCCGTGTCAACGAGCTTTAGGTAGTTTTGGAAGAACTTCTCTTTCATGGCAAAAGCTCTTATTGTGACAAGCCCGAGTGACGTCTCGGATGTATAGTTCATGATTGGAGCTTTGGTTGTACCATTTATCCTTATTAGTTCCCTTGCAGAAGCTAGGTAGTACCCCTTTCACATGAACAATACAAGTAAGATGAAATACATTGATCAAGAAAATGAACAGAGCAAGTGATGAGCTCTACCTGTACATATTTTACAGCTACCATGACAAGAGTGGCAACAATGAGAACTGGCCAGGTAACTGAAGCCATAATACCTATGGTTGCCATTATGTCAACTCCAGCGGCAATTACAAAGGCAATGGAATACGGTATATCATTATCCAACACACTCAGATCTGACGATGCCTGAAATTTTCAAATGCAAAACAGAAGTAAGCATTCAAGAATAGTAATGCCAAGTCCCTTCTCTGCGCTTTAGTAACATAGGATCTCACCCTCGTTAAAATTCTTCCAATAGGAGTTGAATCAAAAAAAAGCATTGGAGCTCCAAATACCGAGTCAGTGAAACCAGAAAAGAAGGATTTTGAAGCCTTTAATCCAAGAAGGGCTGCAAAGTAAGATCTAAAATAAACAAAGACGGCGCTAAATCCTGAAATTACTGTATATACGCCAATCAGAACGCCGCTAGAGATTTGAGGGATTTGGTTGGCAATTGCTAGCCAGTAGGTTGATGCTGCTTGAAAAGCAACAAATGCACATTGAGTCAATGCAGACAATGCAAAAAAAAGAAATCCTCTGGAAACAACAATGTAGTCTTTAATTGGCTGCCACCCGACATCTCCAATTTCCATTTCTTCGTCTTCGGTTAGTTGAGTACCTACTTTACCACAAACTGAGATATCCCCATCACTGTTTTCTCTTTTGGAGTAGTGCCTACTAGGCCGATCTTCCTTTTGAGATTTGTTTTCCCAATTCACATTATTTTCGTTGTCGAACATAGTTATTGCATTTTTGTGAGCATTCACCAATTGCTCGAATGACATTCCTTCTGTCAAAAGGTCTTGATAACTTCCTGATTGTGTAATGCGTCCACCCTCCATAACCTAGGAAAAGAAGAAACATTTCTGAACTCTTTTGCATAACTAAAATTAAATAGAATACAAAATAAATAAATAAATGTGCATGATTCCTTACCAGGATTCTGTTGGCTTCTGTGAGAAATTCAACTTGATGAGTCACAAGAATGACAGTTTTGTTTTGCAAAGCATCCATGACACAATCCTATTATCGGTTTCTCAACCGATGCATACAGAAAGCAAAGGAAAGAATAAAGATTAGTATTCATGATCTAGTAAGTCCAACTTCTCCATATGTTGTAATGAATTCTATCCCTTTGTTCATATATAATGAATGAAAAGAAAAACAAAATTTGTGGAAGTTTATGATATCTATTCTTACATTGAAAAGGATAGCAGCAGTATGTGCA
Organism: Stephania japonica; assembly: GCA_039657345.1. Taxonomy (NCBI): domain Eukaryota; kingdom Viridiplantae; phylum Streptophyta; class Magnoliopsida; order Ranunculales; family Menispermaceae; genus Stephania; species Stephania japonica. The sequence goes on from CM077559.1 coordinate 46,151,016, forward strand.
TCGACTGCACTAAAAGGGTCATCGAGAAGGTATATATCAGCATCATTGTACACTGCTCGAGCAAGTTGGATCCTTTGTTTCTGTCCTCCACTTAGGTTGAGCCCTCTTTGACCAATTTCAGTGAGGTCACCATGGTCAAAATTATCGATGTCCTTATCAAGAGCACATGCATTTATGGCCTTCTTATATCTGATCTTCTCCATTGGCTTTCCATAGAGTATGTTGTCGCGAACCGTTCCACTTTGAATCCATGAAGTTTGTGAAACATAGGCAATTGATCCATATACAGAAACCTATAAGCAAAGAATGAATAACCAGCATGACACAAATTTACTTGTCCTACAAAAGCTTTAGTAATTCTTGTGAAAGTAACTTACTGATCCTGATATTTTCGGGATCTCTCCAAGGATGGCATGTAGCAGCGACGATTTCCCCGAACCAACAGGCCCGCATATTGCGACTTTCTCTCCTGTTCTTACTTCTAAATCAATGGCTTCAAGTGTTTGCTCTGCTCTGTCCTGATTCCAGCTGAAGTAACCACAATCTATTCTAATACTGGTACTTGAAGTATCTGATGATTGGCTTTTCAACATGTTTTGATCCTTTAGTTCATCGTCCAACAAGAACATATTGAGGCGGTCTAATGAAACTTTGACTTGAATTATCATAGAAAGAGCCTCGGGAATCATCCGCACGGGTTCTGACATACTTCGCAATGTTGCAAGGACTGTGAATATAGTACTAGCATTCAAAGGGGCACTTCTTGTGAGAATACATCCTACGAACACGACTGCGGAAATCACAGTTGGTGACATCCAGTAAAGTGCAGTACCATAGGACTTCAAGATTTGTGCCTTGGATAACCATTTGAACTCAACTTCTCTAAAAGAATCAATCAAGTTCTTGAACTTCTCTTCCCAAGACTGCAATTTAATCACCTTCATATTGTTCAACACCTCGGACGTGGCTCTAAGTCGTTCATCTTGTCCGATCATAAATTGCAATTGACAATTTTGAATGATTTTCGCAAACGGGACGTTCAAAAGCCCGCAAATGAAGATGGGAACCAAGCCAGGAAGAGCCCCAATACCAACTATTCCGAACAACACACCAATGGCGAGAAGCAGTTGCAACGCGTAATTCCATAAGGAGTGGAACCGAAATAGAGATTCACCCATGCGATAAGCATCAACGGCAATGTAGTTTACGATCTCCCCAGTTGAGTGTCTTCTCCTACCAAGACTAGAAAGCTTAAGCAATTTATCGTACACCGCAACCACTAGTGCTGATCGCATCCTCATACCTGATCTTCTAGAATTGAAAAACCAATGCCTCTGAGACAATGACCCCACAACACTTACAACAATCAAGTAACCGACCAATTTGAGACCGTCGATTAGGCTTGCCTCCTTATTCGACGAATACTTTACAAACGCATAGAGCAACAATGGAGAAACTACAACAGAAACAGTCCTAAGGAATGAATATATTCCAACAACTATTGATTCTTTCAAGTAAACTTTAGCCAATGCCAATACAACTAAATTTCTATTTCCATTTGAGCTCTTTTTCGAACCGATAAGACGACTCAATTCTTGAACAAACATATGATAGGCAATGAGTGCTTCATCTTCGGAAACTAAAGAAGCTATGTCTTCTAGAGCTAATGGCTTTGAGTAGCCTAAACTTAGTAATGGATTCAACCAAGAAAATGTCAATTGGCTTATTAAATTTGAAGTCCCGATCGGCGACTCTCCTTTCGATCCTTTCGCCCCTAATAGAGGTTCAGACAAATCTTGATCTCGATTATTTTCGGAGATTTTGTACCTATTACTACGTAAGAGTCTAAAAGAACACAAGAGAAGAAATAGGCTTACAAGCCAAGTCACTGCATCAAAGGCTCCAATTTTATGTGATTTCACTAAAACCTCCACATTTACAGCTGAACTAAGTATAAATAACATGATCCACCATACCACAATAATGATTTTCATGTTTATGGTCATTCGAATAATCACCGAAACTGCCAAGGCAATCCAAATTACACCTCTGATGACATGAATCAACCAAGTCATCTGACTCCTTGAATCATTCTTCTCTATCAAATCCCATAGAAAGACACAAAAATGCGCAATGCTGATAGCGGCACAACAGAATGAAGCAACTAAGAAAACCCAATCCGTTCTTGTGCTCACTCTATTAGAGTGTTTGCGGACAAATCCAACGAGTATAAATAGAAGGAAAAGGAGGAGGAGTACTAGATTTAGAGCATCAATTATAATTCTCTGCAAATGGGAGGATGTCAAATCTAATCCTATTCCATGAAGATCAAATGATGATGGACTTCCTGCACATGCAATAGAAAATTTAAAGACCAATAATAAAAGAAGTTAAAATTATGTGATGAGAAAGATTGCATGTATGAAAGAATTTAAAGCTCCCCAGCACACACAAAAAAAAAAAAAAAAAAAAAAAAAAAAACATTTCAATTTATATTTAATAAAAGTTCATCACTAGATATTCCTTAATAAGTTAATTATTTCAAATCTTTGGGCCTGTCCCTACTCAAGCTTTAATAATCCTTCTAATGCCTACTCGTGCTAGACTATTCTCTACTCAAAATCAAATAATCCCTTGAACGCCTACTTATGCTTGACTAATTCTTAAGCGATAGAAACCAACAAAATTCAGAGGTATTTACTTTCTTCCTAAAAAGTTTTTTCAGTCCATCCCTACTCAAGCTTTAATAATCTATCGAATGCCTACTTAATTATGCTTGGCTATTCCCTACTCAAAATCAAATATATAATCCCTCGAACGCCTACTTATGCTTGACTAATGAGTAGTTATTAAGACGAGAGAAACCAACATAACTTGGAGGTATTTAATTAATTTCTTCCTAAAAAAATGTTCGGCCCTTCCATACTCGAGCTTTAATAATCCCTTGAATGCCTACTTATTCTTGACTAATCCCTAAGACGAGAGAAACCAACACAACTTGGAGGTATTATTTGTTGATTAGTATGTTTTTCCTCGTTATAACTATTACCACTTTTATTTAGCCACACAGCTCCATAACTTGAAATACTATCGCATTTCATGATGGTCAGTTGTGCAAGTGCCCCAATCCCATGACAAGGGAAAACCAAAATACTTGGAACCCGTGATGGTAGTAGGATTAATCAGATTCCAAGACCTACTATCAATTAGTAACCAAATCATATAATATTGCATACCTATTTGAGATGGCTCTATGATGTAACCCATGTTTTGAAGAGCTTTGAAAGAATGTTTGGAAGATGAAATCTGGCTTCGAAACACAAGTTATATAGAAACCTAATTGCATGAGACAGTACTGTATACATATAAATAGTAGATCAACTCTAAAATGTAAGGCACGCTAGCTTTACACATCATGAAAGACACTGACGTACATTATACCTGTAAGAGGAATTAATTTTTTTTTTTTTTCCAGAAGAGGAATTAATTAATTTATTCATATTCTACACTCACCTCTATATATTTTTTGGCGTCTTTTGTCGGATGATAGCATATTAGCATATATATGTTTTTTTGTCTCCGTACACATAATTTTTTTGTGGGCGTAGTCACCTAGCTAGTCTATTAATGTGTTTAAAACCGATCTAATAATATATATAATCACAAGCTCATGACAAGCGGGAGCAATCCCCGCTGCCTCTTAAAGAGGTATTTTTGTCGTAATTGTAAGTTCATAAACAACAATTTAATTTAGCCATACTGAAGTTTAGTAAACAAACGTAATTATTGATAATAATAGACCTATATACATATATAAAACCTAGTTTTTTTTTTTTGGCTTGGGTGAAAATCGAACTCACGACCTTCGAAAATCTTGTTTTTAGTAAGTGATGTCTCTACCATCTCACCAGAGATGTTTTTGGCATATAGAACCTAGTTAGGTAATCATAGCAAATCCGTAGATTATATTTGGAGCAATGGCTTTTTTTGATGAATTAAGAATGGTATATTAGCCAAAATATCTATGGTGAGGTGGAAAAGGCGTCAATTTTTAAAAGACAAGATTTGAGGAGGTCGTGAGTTTGACTCCCATGCACTTATTTCAAAAAAAGAATGGTATATTAATTAGTTGACTATTACCAAAAAAACAACAATTTAATAATACAAAATTCTCAAGTGGAGGCTGCATCTCTCCCAAAACCTTAAAACTCATCTTTAGTTTTTATGGTTTTCTACTTAAATAGAGTTATTGAACTATAATCCATTTCTCTTTTAACCGGCGGTGGTTTCATCTTTTTTAATGAACTACGAATCTCTTTAGATCAATCTAAAGTGTTTCAACTCTATTGCTTTTGTCATAATCACCATTACATGTAATTGTTGCTCCTTTACATGTGCATCAATTTCCACGGGTGTGTGTGGATTTACGTTTGTGATCGTGGGGTTGGTTATTTTTAGTTTTTATTAGGTAATTTAATTTACTAGATAATTTACTTTCCTTAGTCGGAAGTTTAGGTTATCTTCCCTTAGGAAGTAGGAAATTTTGTTTTTTATTATGATTTTAGTAATGTTTGTGTATTGTTATGTTCTTACTGTTTGTAATCTCTTATGGTTTGAGAAAAAAAAAAAAATCTCTTAATATTGTCGCATTGTTTCAATATTTGCAGTTGCAGTGTTTCAATTAAAGTCCATCACAACATTAATTAGATTTTCTTTTTAACAAATATCATTAGGGAATCAATATACTTTTATTAGGACAATTAGTTCTCTCTCTCTCTCTCTCTCTCTCTCTCTTCTCTCTCTCTCTCTATATATATATATATATATATATATATATATATATATATATATATATATGTGTGTGTGTGTGTGTGTGTGTGTGTGTGTGTGTGTGTGTGTGTGTGTGTGTGTGTGTGTGTGCGCGCGTGCGCGGTTGGATAGTATACTATGGGAACCATAAAAATACTCATGGAATAGGAACCTCATTTACAACTATTGAATTTTAATTCAACACATAAATCGATGAGTCATAAATGCACAATACATTTTGAGGGCTTCCATGACATAGATATATATTTGATCTCCATTGTAGAATTTCTCTATATATATATATATATATATATATATATATATATATATATATATATATATATACTATGTACATTGTTAACACATGTCAACTCTACATTGATTTGAAATGCTTTTGTATTAATTAGTTTGCCTAATTAATTAACCTTTTGCAACTTTTTATTTATAATAAAAATAGCTGTCCCGATCTAAAACTAGTCATATTCATTGAATATTGTATTACTTTTAGTAAAATTTCTATATATATTTTACTTCAAAAAATTGATGTTACATTAATATCAAACACTTGCAACAAATTATGGAGACTACTTTTATATTAGACACAATAAAGTTACACCTACGCCTTTTTAAAATTAAATATATGAAAGAGGAGTGATAAAGTGAGTCACTACGGACATGCTATGAGCACACACTTTTTTTTTTTAACAATTTTGTAGTTGTAGGGAGGTTTGTAGTGGTAACCTTAGCATTATCCTCAAGCACAAAATTGTAAAAAAAGTAAAATAAAAAATAAAAAAACATAATGCGTGCTCTTAGTGCGTGAGTGCCAATAGTGAGTCACTTTAGCATTTCTCTATAAGAAAAAAACAACTTGACAACAACATTCAAATTCTAAATCTCCCAAAACCTAGATAGCTTGCTTTACATAAGTGATGTCTCATGCGTGTCACTAAAGATGCTTTAACAAAGTCATACTCCTACTTAAATATTGTGAGACGATAATCCGGTGGGGTTGGCCTATCGGTGAGGACGTACTCGGGATTACGTGGTAAGTGCGTTGTGCATGGTCCTGAGTTCGATTTCCTGTTGGACTTATATATATATGTGTGTGTGTAGGCTTTGCTACCATGACGATGTTAGAAAATCACCGAGTTGATTCCCTGCCGAGTTTTTGGATTTAAGTCCTCTCCATGTCAATAATTCCCGATACTCTGATGAGATGGGTACAAATACATACAAAGATGATGCATGTCTTTTTCAAGAAAAAAACTAAAAGAGAAGAAGATGATGCATGTTTACTTTTCAGAACTTCATTTCTATTTTCATGGCTAGGAACAGAGCACACTAGACAGCATGCAACTACCTACGCATTTACTGACGTACACGTGGAGCCCATATAAAGGCTGTTTCTCTCAACTTTTTTGTTTTGAGAAATGGTAATTTGACGCGCGCGGTCAACACACCCACCCACGTGCTGACATGTCCCTGGCGGGTCCCACTTCAAATTATTTTTTTCCTTTCCTTTTTTTTTACTTTTTATTTGTCATGTCGTTAGTACTTGCTGATTGTTAATGCAGCTGCCAGCGTACAAACTGTCAGCTGTCTGTCAGAGGCAGCTCTGGTTGGCTGTTCAGCTTTTTGAGCGGGAGTTTTGAATTTTAAATGGTTTTCTCCACCAAAACCAGTCAAATCTACTTCTCCAAGCACATTTCGTGTTCCTCGAGCTCTCTTCCTACCAAAACCACTCAAACCCTAAACCCTATGTCGATTTTTGAAGGTTGAAGGTCTCATTCTTTCTCCTTTGTATCTCTTACCAACATCAGGCACAGCTTGCTAAGTGCCCAAATCTTGAAAATTTTTCTTCATTCTTATGTTTTGTGGATGCTTGCAGTGTGGACTTGTTGTCATCTTTCTTGGAGTAAATCCTTTGTGTCAATTTAGAAGGATGAAGGTCTCATTCTTTCTCCTTTGTATATGTTACCAGACATCAATCATAGCTTGCCGAGTGCCCAAATCTTGAAAGTTTGTCTTCATTCTTCACTTTCTGGATGCTTGCAGTGTTGACTTGTCATCTTTTTTGGACTAAACCCTTTGTGTCGATTTTGGAAGGTTAAAGGTCTCATTCTTTTTCCTTTGTAACTATTATCATACATAAGTCACGGCTTGCTGAGTGCCCAAGTTTTGAATTAATGTTTCTTTTTGTTCTTCTGTTTTGTGGACGACTGCTCCGAAGACGCTTGTTGTGTGGATTTTTTTGTACACTTCATTTCAAGAGTGTGATGCCCTTAATTATGAAGGTTTGTCCTCGTTCTTCTTTTTTGTTTGTCACCTATTTTCTTGATTAGATTCTTGTTTTTTCAAGGTTGGTTTTCTTTCTTAATTTTAATGTTTTTTCTTGATTTTGTTTGCCCTGAACCCTTTGTGTTGATTTTGAAGGTCCTATTCTTTCCCCTTTGTATCATATCTTACCAGACATCATTCACAACTTGTTGCGTGCCCTGTTGTGCTACCCTTGATTTTTAAGGTTTGTCTTCCTTCTCTTTTTATGTGGTCGGTTTTCACATTCTTTCATGATTTTAAGATTCTGTTCTTGAAATTTGGAGGATGGTTTTCTTATTGATTTTAAGTATATTTTTTTATTTTTTATGGTTGTTGAAGCACAACTGAAATCTACATGAAGAAAACAACATATCAACGGGTGGCGGTGCAAACATGTAATGTCTTTTGTTGTCTTCATTTAATTTGGTACTTCATTTTTTGCAAGTTAAATTGTTTGTCTCTATCATTATTTAGTTCCACAAAATAGGGTTACTTGCAATCGCATGTGGTTGCACAGGTCCTACAGTCAAGTGGTTGTATGTTGGAATTGTGAATTTAATAGTTCACATAACTTGAAATACTATCACCTTTCTTCAGGTGCCCCTCCTTACTTAGGTTCAACTAGTATCATGAGGGTCGGTCACGCAAGTGCCCCAATCCCATGACAAGGGAAAACCAAAATACTTGGAACCCATGATGGTAGGATTAATCATATTCCAAGACCTACTATCAATTAGTAACCAAAACATACAATGTTGCATACCTATTTGAGATGGCTCTATGATGTAACCCATGTTTTGAAGAGCTTTGAAAGAATGTTTGGAAGATGAAATTTGGCTTGGAAATACAAGTTATATAGAAACTTAATTGCATGAGACAGTACTGTATACATATAAATACTAGATCAACTCTAAAATGTAAGGCATGCTAGTTTTACACATCATGAAAGACACTGACGTACATTATACCTGTAAGAGGAATTAATTAAGAGGCATGCTATGTGCACCCCATTCATTACTCAGGGCACCCCATTTACAAGGGCACCCATCAAATTTCTCAGGGCACCCCCGAGTTAGATGAAAATGCCCTTCTTCATCAATGTGAGGCACCCCACCACCAAATCTTCTTTCACACTTCTTCCCATCACAAATCGACGCTTCAATCTACCAAATCTCTCATTTTCTTGGTCGTTTACATCTCGATTTGTTGTTTTTTAGAGTTGGGTGAGTGTTTGCGGTGTTTGCGAGGTGAGGGTTTGAATGATGATTCATGGAAGATGGTTAATGTTGAATCGTATATGGTTCGAGGGTGTTTTTCGTTGAGTTTGTTGTTCATTTATCTCGTGTTGTTGTCTTTCATGAGAATGTACCCATCACTGAGTTCAACCACAATCCCGTAATGTTCGACCACACAAGGCTAAGACTATTGAGTAAGTCTCGAAACTGCATGAACGAGACTCTGCAGTACATCTCGGTACCCAATAACCGATCGAACAAGTAACTTGATTCACAGTGGGTTCGGTTATCAAAAAGACCGAGACATAAGAGGATGTCCCGGTTGTTGGTAACCGAGACATCCTCTTATGTCTCGGTACCCGGTAACCAATCGAACAAGTTACTTATTTCACAATGGGTTCGATTAGAAATGAGACCGAGACATAAGAGGATGTCTCAGTTGTTGGCAACCGAGACATCCTATTATGTCTCGGTCATGTGCGTCTGACACTTTCGTGTAAGTGATGTCTCTACCATCTCACCAGAGATGCTTTTAGCATATAGAACCTAGTTAGGTCATCAAAGCAAATCCATAGACTATATTTGGAGCAATGGCTTTTTTTGATGAATTAAGAATGGTATATTAGCCAACATATCTATGGGCAGATGGAAGAGGTGTCAATTTTTAAAAGGCAAGATTTGAGGAGGTTGTGAGTTTGACTCCCATGCACTTATGTCAAAAAAAGAATGGTATATTAATTAGTTGACTATTACCAAAAAAACAACAATTTAATAATACAAAATTCTCAGGTCGGGGTCGCCTCTCTCCCAAAACCTTAAAACTCATCTATAGTTTTTATGGTTTTCTACTTAAATACAACTATTGAACTATCATTCATTTCTCTTTTAACCGGCGGTGGTTCCATATTTGTTAATGAACTACGGATCTCTTTAGATCAATCTAAGGTGTTTCATCTATATTGCTTTTGTCGTATTCACCATCAAATGTAATTGTTGCTCCTTTACGTGTGCATCATTTTCCACGGGTGTGTGTGGATTTACATTTGTGATTGTAGGGTTGGTTATTTTTAGTCTTTATTAGGTTATTTAATTTACCAGATAATTTACTTTCCTTAGTCGGAAGTTTAGGTTGTCTTCCCTTGTTGGAGGTTTTGTTTTTCTTTCTTAGTAGGAAATTTTGTTTTTTATTATGATTTTTAGTGGTATTTGTGTATTGTTGTGTTTTTATTGTTTTTAAGAGAATAATCTCTTATGGCTTCAAAAAAAAAAAAAAAAAAAAAAAAAAAAAAGGGAGAGAGAGAACAATCTCTTAATATTGTCGCATTGTTTCAATATTTGCAGTTGCAGTGTTTCAATTAAAGCCAATCACAACATTAATTAGATGTTCTTTTTAACAAATACCATTAGTGAATCATTGTACCCAATTGGTTCCTATATGGATAATTGGTTCTCTCTCTCTCTCTCTCTCTCTCTCTCTCTATATATATATATATATATATATATATATATGTAGTACTATCATGGGAACTATAAAAATACTCATGGCATAGGAATGTCATTTACAACTATTGAATTTAATCCAATACATAAATCAATGAGTAATAAATGCACAAGTCATTTAATGCACAACACATTTTGAGGGTTCCAATGAAATAGATATATATTTGGGCTCCATTGTAGAGTTTTCCTATATATATAAAAAGATATGTACATTGTTGCACATTTCAACTGTACGTAGATTTGAAATGCTTTTGTGCATTAATTAGTTTGCCTAATTAATAGCTAACCTTTACAATTGCAACTTTTTATTTATAATAAAAATATAAATTCATATTATTCAAAGACGATGTCCCGATCTAAAACTAGTCATATTCTATTGAATATTGTATTAAGCCATAATAATTAATAAAAATTATTTATATATTTTACTTCAAAAAAATGATGTTACATTAATATAAAACAATTGCAACAAATTATGGACACTCCCTTTTTTTTTTTTTTTTTTTGGTAGGAATGGACACTCCTTTTATATTAGACACATGTAGTAAAGTTACACCTACGCCTTTTTTAAATTATATATACTACAAGAAATATGCTCATCAATGACATTTAAAAACTGTCATTAAAAGTAAAAGATGACAATTTTTAACAGTCATAGAATGGGGGTGTTGTAAAAAGTATTAACTTATAATGACAACGTTAAAACTGTCATCTTTAATGTTCAATGACATTTTAAAACTATCATCTTAACAATTCAACAACACACTAGAGCTATCATCTTAACTATTTAATGACAATTTTTAAATATCGTTAAACCTATATGATAATTGAAAAAAATTATTAAAAGATACAATCCAAATGCATACAAATATTAAACAATCAAATACATTGCGCTAAAATTTATATACCAAAATGGCATTCAAATTTGTCTACATTCTAACATCCTTTAAAATGATGAAACATAACATTCAAGCAATTGAGAACTTGTCTTCATTATGGATGAAAAGACTCATTCATATATTGATTACACCTTTCAACACCTGCAAACAATATAAAAGAAAAGGGACAATTAATTATAAGTAGACATGTTAAAACGTAACAACATCAATACTAAAAAAGGCTTAGGAAGTTGGAACACTGTAATTTCAAGACAACAATGCTATATCCAAAGTTAATAAGAAATAGTAAAGAAATTAATAAGCCTATGATATTTCAGTACTTCATCAATCTCGAAATTCTCTAATTTGTATATGTGATAATTAGAGTTTTAAGTATAGAAATTTCCCTTACCTAGCTAGTTCATAACTAAAGAGAGTTGATCCACAAAGTGCAACTTTGGTCAAAGAAACCACAACTTCTTGATCATATTGCTAATCACAGTTCTTGACATTCCAAGAAATGTGTTCCATGCATACCCTGCCATATGTAAACCACATTTAAGATCAATCATAAAAAAACAGTAAGAATAAGAAAGAAAAACTTGAAGAAGCACAAGTGAACTTTGAACATTTGAGGACATTCTTAGCTCCTTCAGATGGGTAAATCACATCATTCTTGCATGTAACTTCTAAAACAGAGCATTGAAGTAAAACAATGAGGCCCATAAAGTAAAACCAACAATGGAAGCAAAGTTAGTTCACTTTTTGTATTGAAAGCCACCAATTAAGACTAAAATACTTTGGAACAAAAAACAATATTAGTATTACACATAAAAATAATACAATTAGTCAATGGCTCAAAGCAATTTTGTACCTTTTGGATAGATTTGCTAAATTTAGTTACTGCATTTCTAACAGCTTAAACTGTATTACTTAATAGACTACTTGTAACCTGTGAGCGCAATGCCTATAATAAGTCCAGTAGGGCTCTGCAGAATGAGTTAATTCCATGTTTCAGAAAACTGGTTTCAAGATCATAGTAAAGATGTTTGAATAGCATGGGAATGAAGCAATCCATGAAAAATGATAAAAAAAGAGGACCACTATTAACAAATTAAAAGTTAAAACATGCATCAATTACAACAAAAAGAGAAGCCATAGTAGTAATTGCAAACCTATGAAAACATGAAGTTTTGATGGACAGTTGACATACAAACCTTACCAATTAAACCAGTTGAGGTGCAGTCTTAGCCTCTTGATCTTTAAAACAATCTACAGTTGAAGCAAGATTAAAAGAGTGAGTCATACTACTAATTAACTTGGTTAAGTTACCAGTTGGTACTTGTCGATACTTTACTAAATGTGTAGAGCAGACCTATAAAAATAAACAATGAATTGATAAATACTTAATTTAGTACCTTAGTCGATGATGTGCCAAGTGGCTTTCATGTGTTACTGTCCTTGAGTTAAAATCTGGAGTTCAAATGAATTGTATAGATCAGATTATCAGAATTCATACAAAGAACTAAAAAAATGAAGTTACAAAGCAGTTAACTCTAAAGTGAGCCAACTGCATAAACAAAACCTGTTGAGAAATGATTCCTAGAACAACAAGCATTAGAGAATGCAATTCAATCAGTACACTGAAATCAAGAAATTGTATGGAATTACTTTATTTAAACATTTTGCATCCTAGTAATATAGGTGAATGACATCTTTAAATGATACAAATACATCTAATTGTATTAATAGAATGAACCACCAGTAAAGTAACACCTCATGACAAACCACAAAAGACTTTTCTCATGTGTATCTTTCCATGATCAATATTTGAAAAATAATATAGGTAGTGACATGAATCTAGGCCTTTGGCATAGCATCTCATGTGATTACTCAAATATCACCACCAAAATGTTACAGAATTGCACAATGCAACAACTTCAGTTTCACTAATGGCAGAGTTTCATACATAAAGGAAGAGAGAAGACCTAGGTTTTGGGTGCCTCTCTGAGGGATTCGCTTCATCACCTGCATCCAAGAAAAAGAACAAACCTGTGAAGCATGAATATTAAAAAGAGGAAGTTTGGGAAAAAGAAAAGACCAAACTAAGAATACCAAACCAAAACCCATGTCAAATCTCAATGACTACAAAATCCAATTAATCAAGAACATAACGTAAAGATAAATTAGCATATAAAAATTGAATCAGAACTAACTTAGATTCTTAAGTCGAGACCCAACACAAAGAAAAATACTGAGAAAAACCCCAAATCCCCACAAATAAAATCCTATAATTGAATCAGACAACGACTAAAAGATATTAACGCATCGAGGAACTTCTACCAGATGTCGATCACAACGATGATTGAGAGATTGTGCAAGACAACGAACGAATGAGAGAGACGTGCACGAGAAATTAGAGATTGGCAGAAAGAAGTTCGAGTTGAGTAGTCGAAGAAGAAGAAGGTTGATGGAGTTGCTGTCGAAGATCAAGAAGTTTGAAAAACTCTTAATTTTTGTAGACTCTTAAAATTGTTGCTAGATGAAGTTGTCATAGGATTAGGATGAAAACTGGGAAAACGAGGTCGTGCGCCGGGAGAAGATGAATAAGCACGAAGTTCATCATTGTAAATACCATCGATATTTGATTTCGATTGGATACGACAGAGAAGGGATAAAATCGTAATATCCTCACGGTCGACATTCACACTTTTCTAGTATAGAAATACATACATATATATATATATATACTCACTGGTAGCATTCATCTGCATCAACCGCCAATCTTGCCATTTCTGTATAGCTGACCCAAAAGGGAGTTGGTATTAGAACCTGAGAATTCAGTAATAACAAATTAAATTCTCCACAGAAACCTAACACCAATTGAGTCACATAACATAAACTAAGAGTGCACTGAACTAATATTACTACCTAAATAACCAACCAATTGGATGGCCCAATGGTTTGGTACGGTATTTGGGAGTTAAAGGTCATGGGTTCAAAACTTGGTGGAAGGAATTGTTTTGTCAAATTAGATGTGTGGACCGAAAGTTTGTCCCACATCGATAAAATATAACTTCATAAAGAAGTATATAATTGATTAACTTCTCCCAACTAGTACCGAGGCCTTTTGAGATAAAACCCCACAACAATGAGTTGAAGGTGGTCAGGATGGGGACAATATCGATGCTAGCGGAGGAGATCCACAGGCTCACGCACGCATGTGCGCTGCCTTGAGAATTTGACATGTTTCTTTCTTATCAAAAAAATATTCTACCTAAATAGCATGCAAAAGTATATAAATGACTGTAATATCATTTCTTCCATTTAAAAAAAAACTGATTTTGAATAAAAATCTACAAAGCTGCAAGACTTGCATTTTTCGCAAAATGAGAGAACTTTAAAATGAAGATAAATGTACAGTCACATCACCTCATCACCTGAGGAGCAAACTGCTAGCTCAGCCTGCGCGATACTTTGCTTGGCTTCAAATCGTCTATTTGAAACTACAGATTAGAGGAAAAGAGAAACTTCTTATCAATTAAGTCAATTAAGTCAATTAGGTCAAAATGCTATTAAATATCTCACCTTTACTATGCATTCATTTCAAGCTTCAAAGTGTACATGAACCAAAAACCTCTTCACCAATTCCCAGTGAACTCACTCACTCACTCACACATTCATGAAATTAAACCCACCAAAACCAAAAAGTCATCAAAAACATCAAAAAGGACCTTAATTTCCACTACAGAACCAGATTTGCAAATGCCAATAGCACCAAAAGAACAAACCTGAACCCTAACTACTAAATTCTCACACACCAAACCGTGAAATTCACAGTTCACAAGCCTCAAAACGTAGATCTGTAGATCAGATGCTACTCGAGATCCATCAAAAATTGAGAAAAAAATGAAAGCTTAGATAAAATCTAGAAAAGCAATGATAGAAAGAACAAATTGAACCTCTCTTGACCAATTGTACCCCAAATCTGATCCTTGATGACCTAATCTTCAACTTGCCCAATCAACTGAGTCCCCAAGGTCGAGACAAATGACTGGTTTGATCTCCGAGGCCATGTTCATAGTCTTGCTCAACTTGAATTGCCATTCCACCTCTTCGTTCTTCATTGCAGTAGGAGCTTTAATTTCGATTTCTAGGGCTCGAGTTTCGTGAGAAAGCGCGAGAGAACGAGAGGGGTTTCGATTTCTAGGGCTAGAGTTTGGTCGAATTTCATGTTTTGATCGATCGAACCTTGGAGCGTCAAAGGAAATTACTAGTCTACCCTTCCCTTCCAGCGGCGAACGCGAGTTTCGGCGGTACTTAGTTGAACGTAAGCGGTCAATTTTTTTTCTCTTTTCCTTTTTTATAGAACACAAAATGGATATTTAGACTCTTTTATAATGACATCTACAAACTATCATAAAAACGTGATAAAAAGTCATCTTATTGAAAAACAATTGTTAGGACTACTACGATGACAATTCATTAAAAAAACGTCGTTATTTTTTAGTTTCAATGACAGTTTTTCTTAAACTGTCATAAAGTTGATGTCATTAAAACTAAATTTTGTTGTAGTATATATATATATATGAAAGAAGAGTGCTAGAGTGACTCATTACGGACACGCTATAAGCACGCACCTTATTTATTTATTTTTTTAACAATTTTGTAGTTATAGTGAGTGTCCATGATGGGTAACCTTAACATTATACTCAAGCACAAAATTGTAAAAAAAAAGTAAAATAAAAAATAAAAAACATGGTGCGTGCTCTTAGTGAGTGCCAATAGTGAGTCACTTTAGCATTTCTCTATATGAAAAAAACAACAACTTGACAACAACATTCGAATTCTAAACCTCCCAAAACCTAGGTAGCTTACTTTTGGTAAGTGTTGTCTCATGCATGTCACTAAAGAGATGCTTTAGCAAAGTCATACTCCTATTTAAATATTGTGAGACGATAATCCAGACGGGTTGGCCTAGCGGTAAGGGCATACTCGGGATTGTGTGGTAGACACATCGCGTATGGTCCCGGGTTTGATTCCTGGTTTGTGTCAAGCTTCAATGAGCCACTGGTTAAACTAACTTGGGTGGAGGCTACAATACCCCCTTGCCCGGGCGAAGATCGAATACCCCTAGCAAAAAAAGAAAAAAAAATATATATATATATATATATATATATATATATATATATATATTGTGAGACGACCCACAGATTTCTTAAAGTGTAAGTGTACATAATGTTGATACATGCGTATATCGCATGGTCTTCGATCACAAATTGTTACAGTCAGATTTTCGAATGCGTCGATTCACCAAATTATATAGCTAGTTCTAATTAATGTTGCAAATTGATATCAAATGCAGTACTTATTAAGTATTACGTTACCATCTTGAGTCGTAATAATTTATGTATAATGTATAATGATTTACACTTTTGATCGATGAAATAAATAAAGAAAATAAAAATAGTATATGCACCTAATCTTTGATCGATGAAATAAATAAAGAAAATAAAAATAGTATATGCACCTAATCTTTCCCATATTACTACGTTGATTTGCTATTTGCCATGAGAATCGGCGTCAAGTTTTTGGATTTAAGTCCACTCCATGTCAATAATTCCCGATACTCCGATGAGATGGGTACAAATACATACAAAGATGATGCATGTCGTTTTAAAGAAAAAAAAGAAGAGAAGAAGATAATGCATGTTTACTTTTTAGAACTTACTTTCTATTTTCGTGGCTAGAAACAGAGTACACTAGACAACATGCAACCACCTACACATGTACTGATTACACGTGGAGCCCACGTAAAGGATGTTTCTCTCAACTTTTTTGTTTTGAGAAATGCTAATTTGACCCGTCAGGGACATTTAGTCAACACACCCGCCCACGTGGTGCTAATATGTCCCTGGCGGCTTCCATTCCAAACCATTTCCTTTCTTTCCATTCTTTTACTTTTTATTTGTCATGTCGTCAGTACTTGCTAACTCTTAACGCAACAGCCAGGTTTATGGACTGTCAATTGTCTGTTAGAGGCAGTTGTGGCTGGCTGCTCAACTTTTTGACCAAGAGTTTTAAATTTCAAATGGTTTTCTCCACCAAAACCACTCAAATCTACTTTTCGAAGCACATTTCATGTTCCTCGAGCTCTCTTCTCCACCAAAACCACTTAAACCCTAAACCCTGTGTCGATTTTTGAAGGTTGAAGGTCTCATTCTTTCTCCTTTGTATCTCTTACCAGACATCAAGCACAGCTTGCTGAGTGCCCAAATCTTAAAAATTTGTCTTCATTCTTATGTTTTGTGGATGCTTGCAGTGTGGACTTGTTGTCATCTTTCTTGGAGTAACCATTTGTGTAGATTTTGGAAGGTTGAAGGTCTCATTCTTTCTCCTTTATATATGTTACCAGACATCAATCACGGCTTGCTGAAGTGCCCAAATCTTGAAGGATTGTCTTCATTCTTCACTTTATGGATGCTTGCAGTGTGGACTTGTCATCTTTCTTGGATAGACATTTTGTGTCGATTATGGAAGGTTGAAGGTCTCATTCTTTCTCCTTTGTATCTGTTACCAAACATCAGTCACGGCTTACTGAGTGCCCAAGTTTTGAATGTTTCTTTTTCGTTCTTCTATTTTGTGGATGACTGCTCTGAGGACACTTGCTGTGTGGATTTATTTTGTAGACACTTCGTTTCGAGTGTGATGCCCTTAATTATGAAGGTTTGTCTTCGTTCTTCTTTTTTGTCTGTTACCTGTTTTCTTGATTAGATTCTTGATTTTTCAAGGTTGGTTTTCTTTCTTAATTTTAATGTTTTTCTTAATTTTGTTTGCCCTAAACCTTTTGTTGATTTTGAAGGTCCCATTCTTTCTCCTTTGTATCATATCTTACCAGACATCATTCACAACTTGTTGAGTGTCCTGTTGTGCTACCCTTGATTTTTAAGGTTTGTATTCTTTCTCTTTTTATGTGGTTAGTTTTCACATTCTTCCATGATTTTAAAATTCTATTCTTGAAATTTGGAAGATGGTTTGCTTATTGATTTTAAGTATATTTTTTCACTTTTTATGGTTGTTGAAGCACAACTGAAATCTACGTGAAGAAGACAACATATCAATGGGTGGTGGTGCAAACATGTAATGTCTTTTGTTGTCTTCATTTAATTTGGTACTTAATTTTTTGCAAGTTAAATTGTTTGTCTCTATCATTATTTGGTTCCACAAAATGGGGTTACCTGCAGTCGCGTGTGGCTGCACAGGTCCTGCAGTCAAGTGGCTATATGTTGGAATTGTGAATTTAATAGTCCACATACTTGTAGGAATATCCCAAGTTTTGATGATGAAGATGAATATTATTGTTGGAATTGTGGTGACAACGATCACTATGAAGAACTTTGCCCATGGAAGGACGAATTCCTAAAGTGTAAAGGCGGATTCTTATATAGGAAATGTCTCATAAAAGGAGGGAGATTGACATTAAAACACAAACGAGGTAATGGCTTTTGCAACAATGATGATTGTGACTTAATTGAATGGGGTGACATCCTTCTTGGGCAATATCCAAAGCTTTTTGGTGGGACAAAAAACATTTGCATCAATGACGATCGCGCCAGTAGTTCATGTAGTACTGAGCATTCACTTGTGGAGCCATTAGCAACTATCTAATGAGCATTTTCTTATGGCAAATGGTGTCTATGATGTTATTATGTTTTACCAATGTAATCATGTCCAACATTTTGAATGAAGTTGTTAGCTTGAGGGTTCATCCTTACATGTAATCAAAAACTTTTACTTACTATGATGGTTTTGAAATGACGTGGTTCACTTGTGTTACATCCCCAATGTAAATCTTCACTCTCACTTGTTGAAAATCAAAAACAAACATGCATGTCCGAAACATAGTTAGATCAACAAACATACATATCCGAAACATAGTTAGATCAACATACATACATATCCAAAAGATTCAAAATGAAATACATACATGCATCCAAAAGATAGTTAGATCAACATCATCCCTTGAAATAAGCAACGAAATAGTAACAAAAGTGATGCCATCAATGGGCAACAAAATATAGTTAGATCAACATACATACATATCTAAAAGTTTTAACAAAAGTGATGCCATCAATGGGCAAAAAATAGTTAGGATCATCATCAAAAATCCTCTAACGTCAACAAAATATATCACCATGTCCAAAAAGAAACTAATAGATTGTTTGTAACACAACAACATTAAATAAGTTAAAATTGACAGACTTCTTAGTAGGGAACAATTGTTTTTCCTCTATCACTACCTTCCTTGACAACTTTAAGGATATCTTTCCTCAACTCAGCCCCATGTGCAAGCAAGCGAGCGTCCACCTTATCGACTCGTGAGTCAAAGGTAGTGTAGCTTAGGCTTAAAGTGTTGATGAATCGACGCTCAAATTCTCCTAGTGCTGGCTCAAATGGTTCTGAAAGAGGGCCTTATTTTCAATTTCTATACTTGTCTGGGCAGCAACAATCTTTGTCGTTATAGCTTTTTCTAATTCTCGTTGCAGCCATATAAAAGTTTGATGCATCTCAGCGAGAGCTTGCTGCATAGAGTGTTGCATTGCGTTAAACCTTTTCATTATCTCCTTAGTATATATCTGCTGCAAAGAACACAAATATTACTATTTACTCCTTTGCATGGAAATGGCAAATACTAAAACAAAAGATGTAACACAAGAAATGTAGCTCTGATTAGGCAACCTAGTCCCACTTTTATAAAAGAAAAAAATCACAATGACATCGAAACATAAGTTGCTTTAGGACCGCAGTGACTTGAGTAGTAGGATTTAATGTGTTTCCCTTTTAAGTCCCCTCAATATCTTGCGCACACATTAACTCCATATCAGAGACCAATAATAAATTTAATAAGACATCTAAAACTCTTAAGACCTGTGTATTGAAATTGTGATTGCTCGAGATACTCGAGTATCAGGGGTGACTATCAACTCCTTAGAGTATCAACTCCTTAGAGTGAAGAGAATGTCTCATTGAATGAATGCTATAACTAATATTGTGATTACCTGAACCTCCTGATCACCAACCCTGTTAGCTGCCCCCTCATGAGTTTCCTCCATATGCTCATCCATCTGCTCACTTATATGGTCATCTATTTGCTCATCAACATGCACATCCACATGCTCATCATGCTCACACAACTCCTCACCTATATGTTCATCTATCTGCTTATCCTCATGTTCATTCATCTAGCCATCCATCTGTTCATCCTCATGTTCATCCATCTGGCCATCCATCTGCTCATCATTGTAAGTAGGACTTATATTTAAGTCGTAATCAATAGAATGTCCCATCCATCTGAACTTTGTTGTAAAAATGTAATGAAATGAATTAAAAACAATACATATATGCAAAATGTAATCAATTGGCATAGAAATGAAATTAAAGTGAGCTTATATACCGTGGTCATGAACATCCTCATCATGTTCATATCCATTAATACCTTCTTCATGGCCTTCTACATCAGCCTCATCTTCCTCATCAGCAGCATGTAACTTAGCTCCTTCTTCCACACTATATACCTCATCTCCACTACCTTCATTAGCCTCTTCATCATCAGAAGCTTCTTCATCAATAGGTACTACCTCAGGCATTTGCCCCTCAATTGGATCTTCTTGTCCATCACCAACCTGTACATCAGTCCCTAGCTCTGTCATTTGCTCCTAATTCTGGTCTTCATCAGCTTCTAATTCTTCTTCTTTTATTGGCTGGCCAACATTATGACTATCATCATCCAAAGCATCCTCATTAGCCTCATATTCCTCCTCATCAACTGAGTCACACCTCTTAAACGGTTTTGCGAAGTGGATGTTATGGTTGTCCTCTTCCTCTTTCCATTACCATTGGTAATGGATGGTTTTGGTTGGTACAATCATTTCCCATTGGTTCTTCGGTAACAAATCTGTCTAAGGTTACTTTCCCTAATTACATCCCTTCTATCATCTAATTCATTCATAATTTGTTCTTCTGTTGGAGATGGCACACCAGCCTTAATAAACAGTTTATACATGTGGTTTCCATAAGCTAGGCCCATCAATGTATCTGTTGTAGTCTTATACATCATGTTCACAATAATGTAGGCTAGATCAATTGACACTTCATTCATCACTGCCCAAACTAGGAATATGTCGAAGTGGCTTAAACATGTCCTACTATCAATTCTAGGACAAAGTATGTATGCAACTTGTTGATGCACAAGATAGGCTTCTACACATAACTCCCCAAATGATGGTTCATTTAATTCAAGGTCAATGCCCCCACAAAACTTTCATTACCTTGGTTAAATCATAAGACTTTACAATATTTTCAAAATTACAGGAATCTTCCACACGGTATTTACCAATAGGCAAGTTAAACATTTCCCTAATAATATCCACATTTACATGTATAGCCCATGAGTATATGTAGCTTTTAAGTGATGTGCGTTCATCATTCGTGGTTGGGTGCAAGTGTGCATAAAAAATAGAGGTGTACTCTTCGTGAATGGGCAATTTAGTAGACACAAAATTTAACCACCCCACTTTCTCAAACATATCCCTAACATTGATATCAACCTTATCAAAGTAATCAAAATCTAACCAGTGTGTTTTCAATGGTTCTCTTTCCAAAAAATGATGCTTCCCAAGCTGCGATGCTTTTCGCAATGTCCATTATCCTTACCTGCATGTCCATGCCATCTGTAGTCAGTCCTTTCTCTTCCCCGTCTTCAATAATGAATGGGTTTTCGTAAGAATTTTTCGGTAGCTTTGAGGCATGAGCAGTATTCAGCCTTGCACTTTTCTCGAATGGGGACAAATTCAAACCCTTTCTCATTCTTAGGTGTTATGAGTTGATGATGGCCACTGGATTTTGTAGCTTTCTTTTTTTTCTTTCCCTTCTCCTTTTCTCCCTTCCCCTTTTTGTTGGTCCCTGCATTTGTTGTTCCTTGAGACTGTGTGGGTGACTCGGAAGTAGGTGTGACATGGACAATAAATGTTGGTGCAGCAGGTGTGACAAGGGTAGGTGGTTTAGGTGTAAAGGTAGGAGGTTTGGAAGAACCAGGTTTGGCAAGGGCAAGAGGTTTAGGTGCAGCAGGTGTGACAATGGCAAGAGGTTTGAGTGTAGCAGGGGTAGGAGGTTTTGATACAGCAGGTGTGACAATGGCAGGAGGTTTGGGTACAACAGGGGTGGTGGGAGGTTTGGATGTAACTGGTGTGACAATGGCAAGAAGTTTGGGTGCGCGGGGGTGGTGGGAGGTTTTGATGCTTTGCGGGTGTGACAATGGAAAAAGGTTTGGGTATAGCAAGGGTGGTGGGAGTTTTGGGTGCAACAGGAGTGGTAGGAGGTTTGGATGCAGTGGATGTGACAATGGCAGGAGGTTTGGGTGCAGCAGGGGTGGTGGTAGGTTTGTATGCAGCAGGGGTGCCCTTAGGCATGTTGGGTTTAGGTTTAGCCATGAGAGGGGGTTTAGGTGTGTTACCCTTCATTTTAGCCAACTGAGGCTTCACTTTTGGCATCTGACCTGAACTGGGGTTGCCTATGGGTGTGGCTTTGGCCAAACTGAGACTACCCAAAGACTTCATGGAGACTTCTTTTATGCTCTTTGTTGTTGTCGCCCCTGCCATCTTCATAGATTTAGGAATCACTTTTGGGGTTGGTGGAAGAGATTTGTTGTCGCTCATCGTTGGGGATGGGAGGAACAAATAATGGTTCGAATATGAGGGTTTTCAGCCCAAAAATGAAAAGATCGTAGAGGAGAAGGAGAAAAATATGATAGAGGAGATCATGACAAGAAGATTAAGGTTTTTAAGGTGGTTGTGGTTTGGGTTTGGAGAGAGTAGGAGCGGTAAGTGGGTTAGTGGAGGGTGGTTGTAGAGCATTAATAGCCGCCTCCCTCCACTACCAATCAATAAGTTCACATTTCCACCACTAACATCAGTTGGAATGATTGTTATTCATTTTTAAATTTCAAATTTGTTTTAAAATGGTAATAAAACACAATTAACAAACCAAAAAGTAATTTTTTATTACTCTACTACAGTAACAAACATACTAACAACAATAAAAAATGACACAATTATAATGTCACAAACATAACTGCACAAACCAACTAGAGAATACTTATTTCAAAACAAATTGTGAAAAAATTAAATAAAATTTCCTCATTTCAACATGATCAATAGTGTACAAATATATGCTAAAGTGTGCATCATTGAAGCTAAGTAACATGTGACTTTCCTTCGAAAAGAAAAGTAACGCGTGACTTAACCTCGACAAAAAATATAGATCCTATCCTATTTACACTATAGTTCATAGATCATAGTATCACTTAACTAAGGTAACATAAAAATAGATTCATAATCCAACAAGAAGAATAAAACTTAGCTTGATTGTGACCATGTTGGTTGTTGGCTACACCTTTCAATGAAGTCCTGTGAAGCCATTCATGTCGCCCAATTTTTATTGTCGACAACCACGGGGTCATCCATAATAGTCATGTCAATCTGAAATAACATCAAAATATATGTAAGTTATGCATAAAAAGTCCAACAAAATAAGTAAGTAATACGATCGAAGGAGTGCGAAAATACACTCACTATGTTTGAATCGCTATGATCAGCCACCTTTTCCTTGCCAACCACATCCTTCTTCCTATTCCCTTTAGGAATACAGTTTTCTTCTTTCACCACTTCTTCTTCCCCGCCATTGACATTGTTTTTCTTCGCCTGTGGCGTTGCATTAGTTAGCGATGCAAAATATACTTCAATACTTTGTTGTTCATAACTTCCTCTCCACCTCATTTCATTCTCTCTTGAGGACGCCCCCTTCGATTATGACGCGTAAGGTCCTTCAATGGTGGGGTACCCCCGGTTGGGGGCGACATTCACCACTTCATCTTCCATTTCCGAGCCGCTCTTGCAACCTCTTAATTGACTCAAAACCAAACTTCATCTTATGAACACTAGTGCTACCAAAATAATCCATTGTTGCACAATGAGATAATATTGCATCATAACGATCCAATTCTGAACTGTCGGTGCAATCCATCTCTTCTATCCCCTTATCTCGAGCATAGATACGCTTGAAATCCTTTCTCCACCTGTCCATTATGTATTTTTGGGGAATCAACATCATGTCTAGCTCTTAGAAGACACAGAGAATGTGATAACATATAATGCCTCTAAACTCAAACCCCCGACAAATGCAATAAAACTCGTCCTTTTTCCTTGTTACGAATGACTATAAATATAGGGGTTGAGATGATGACATCTATGAGGAATGGTGACGTCTCGCACCTCGTTTGTACAAAAGTCGGGGCCCTCTGTATCTTTCCTTGTCTTGCAATTTAACCTCTTCCTCTATTCTTCTTGAAATTTACTAAACAATTTGTCAATGTATATGTCATGAATCTGATTAACATATGGGACATCAAACAATATTATACAATCCTTATGATAGCACTTAAAGTCATGCCTCTCCTCTTTTTTCATATTTCCAAATCATACTGAGATATCATTTTCCTCAAAGAGGTTCTCATCGTGAAATACCCATAAAAAAAGCATTCATGCTCTCGCTCCTTTGAGTTGTTGACATCCTAGCCCAAAATGTATCCTTCACATAAACCGAAACCCACTTGTGCCTGATTTCATATAGAATGCGCAGCCAGTGGTGACTGGCTTCTCTAAATTTACATTCTTCCATCATTAGAGTCCAAGATTTTTCAAAATCAGAGTTACATATTGAGTCATACACTGCATTCTTCATCTTCCAAGTGATTTTTCCCGATCTCTAAGTCCTACAAGTCTCTCAGGCAGCTTCTTCATGATATGCTACAAGCACAGACTATGCTTTGCATTGGGAAATACTTTTGCAACAGCAACACCTATGGAAGGACATTGGCCTGTGATAATGGTTGTTAGCTCATTCCCCATACATTCTAACCAAGTTTCAAAAAAGCCATTCATAATTGCCCTTGCTCTCATCACCAAGCAAAGCACAACCCAACAAAATCGATTAGCCATGATGGTTTACCCGAACAAATGGTGCAAATGGCATGCCAAACTTATTAGTTAGGTAAGTTGTATCAAATGTAATCACATCTCCAAACTGCTTGTAAGCGATCCTAGACCGCGAATCAGCCCAAAAGACGTGCATAGTTCATTACTCTTACCAACTTTTATTGCATGGAAAAAAACTCATATTATGTTTATGTTTTTTCAAGAAGTACTAAAGTATTACCTTTGCATCACCCTCCTTGATCCTAAGTTTTCTTTCTGCGTCAATGTGATTTCTGATATCCTTTTCTTCGAATGGCAATCGATCAATCCCACCTGCTCGCAATGACTCTGCCATAAATGACTTGCACACAGGAATTTGTGCTTTATCATACAAATGCAACCTCTTCTTTGTTGTCTTATTAATAACTTTGTTGCACTAGTAAAATCTAGACTTCGTTAGGGTCACTAATGGATGATTGTGTTCCAGGAAACACCGTGTCACATGCCACTTTCCATCAGTGTATAAACATATGACCATTCTTGTTTTGCATCCGCACCTAGAATATAAACCGGTGTATATCTTCTCATCTGGATTGGTTTGCCCTTCCATACAACATGAAAACACACGCTTGCAAATGATGTCTGTAACGACCCTAAAATTCTAACTCTTGCCACGTGACATTTCAGGGTCGTATTGTGGGCCTAACTAGCCGTGGTGTGCTTGTTTCGGTCCTCGGGAGTCGACACCGAGGTATGTTAGGTTTGTTTGGTGATTTATATTATTTACTTATTACCAAACATTAAATTCAATATTCCACATGTGTGAGGAGGTGGTGAGTGTGTGTTGGTACCGTTGAACGAGTTCGATACGAAAGAACGTGTTAAACGGTATTTGAGAGTCTGGGGGACGAAAAATGGAATAAAAACATTGACATTTACAAATGAAAATAATTAATGAAATTAAATAATAAATTATGGCGTCGAGTGATACGTAGGATCGTGGGCAACACGCGTGAATCGAATGGTAGTGTGCACGCCCGAATGAACTTGTTGGCGCACACAACGAAATTGTAGGCGCAAAAAAAATACAATTATATAAATATAATTGTATATATATTTATATATAAAGTATATATAAATATATATGAAATAAAAAAAATGTGAAATGACCATGAGGGGGATAGAAATTGAAGGGCAAAATGGTCATTTAACCCAAAAAGTTGATCAAAAACACCACCAACACCCCCATTCACACATTTCGACCGAGAAGAGAGGAAGAGGGAGAAAAGAAATTGAAGAGAGATTGATCAATTGAGGTGTGAGGATGTTGGAATTGTTGAAGTGAGATTGAGGTGTGGGTTTTTGAAATCGAATGGAGGTTTAGCATCGTGTTGGTGAGTTTCATTTTCTCTCCTCTTTTGTTTATTATTTTCAAAGTTTTTGGGTTGATGATGAAGTTGTTGTTGTTGTTGTTGTTGATGTTGTTGTTTGTTGAAAAGAGAAAGAGAAAAAGAAAAGAAAAAAATATATATATAAAAATGCTCGAATAAACAAAAAGCAATTGCTCTCTGTTCGTTCAATCAGTGAAGAAGAAGATGAAATTGGTGGGCCGGGTCGTGGTAAACCGGGCCCGAACCAGGCTCTACCGGGGTGGGTCAGCCCTGGTCTGACCTAGTTGAGGTGGACCGGGTCGGACCCGACCCGACCCGGAACCCACCCATTATTAAAATAATAACTTATTTATTTATTTATAATTAATTAATTAAATATGCTTTATTTTATCTTTTTGAAAAAAATCAGGAAAAAATTTTGAAAAATAGGAAAAAAATTCTGAAAAAAATTATATTTCAACAAATAAATAGAAATTTGGGAATTTTTATGAAAAATGAAAATTTTGAGATTTGTGACAAGACTTTTGTCAGTGTTTTTACCTCGTAAAGCGTGAAATTGAAAAAAATAGTCAGAAAAATATTGAAAAATATTTTTTTAAATTGCATGAAAATTATGAGGTTTCGCTCGGGTATCCTAATGGGTTTGAATGGAACCCAATACCGGTAAGCGACCCAAATTGCGCAAAGGAACAATAATTTAGAAAATTGTAGAAAATGGGCTAAATTTGAGAAAAATTGAGGAATAATTGGGATAATTAGGGATAATTAACGGAAATTGGTCGAAATAATTGTCAGATGACGAGCGGAGTGTTGATAACTAATTGGGGGAAGTGTGGAGCTACGCGAGGGCCTTTTTACTGGGATTTGAGGTGAGTAAAGACCAGAATAGAATCAACATGATTACGTTTCTATTTCTTGATTGATTATTCTTGAAATGCAAGCCATTTGTATTCCATTCTAGTTCAGGTGACCTAGGTTTTAGGTAGTCTGACTGTGATGAGAAGTCTCAGCGAGTTTAGCAGCCAGCATAGACTATGGCTTCTTGTTGGAGCCTATCGAAATGATTTAGCATCCGGCTTGTGACTATGGCTTTCTTTCGGTAGTGTGTTAGGAATTCAGCAGCCAGTTTTGTCTGTGGCTTTTCCTAACAGTGTGTGCGTTTGGTGGAGGCGACGTTCGGGCCCACTAGTTCGTACAGGGTGGATTGAGCAGGGGAGGCGATTTTAGGCCTACTGTGTCAATCGCAAGCTGATAAGGTCTTGTGACCCATGGTTTGATTGGGACTATCTATTCGCCTATCCATTTGTATCTTGGTCACTTTATTATCGTTGTCTGAGCTTGTTGAATCTATTTGTCATGCAATTTGCTATCTATTTCAGTTCCTTGCTATACACTGCATGATTCATAGACTTGTGATTATTGAAAATTCAGTAGTTTATTATGAGATATCTATTGTTGTTGTTTACTGTTATATTTTGTACTCACTGTCCTTTTTATGACGGTGGGTGCAGATCCTCAGACGAGTAGGGGCAAGACACCGATGCTTGGCGATATCCTCTAAGGCACGCTCAGAACCATTAGCTTTGCTCCCACTTTATAGGTATTTTGTCCTTTTGTTGTATATTTTGGCTATGTATCCATTTGTTTTGATATTTTGGGGTTGTGGGAAGTTGAATCTGACTGTTGATACATGTATATGTTCATTTTCGGTTCTCAGTTGATCTGTTATATACATGTGATGTTGTTTGGACAGGATTTTCCACATTTAGAATGACTGAGATTGTAAATTATTTTAAGTTGGTGTTAAAAAGAATTCCTCTGCATACCTAACTATAATTGACAATAAAAGATTAGATAGAGTTAAGGTGAATCAAAAAGAGTGATCCAAGGTGAGTGAGTGAATAATGTACTGAGTAATGGGTAAGTTAAGGCTGACTAGACTTGCGTTGACTCGTCGAAGACGGGATCGGGGATCCACATAGGTTTAGGTCGGGCGGGGCCCGGTTTGTGGTTACTGGGGCCGTCACAATGTCATCTAGTTTTTTCAGGACCTTATTTTTATTCCGAATCTAACACTTTTTGCATATCTATTAAATGTTAAATGTGCATCATTATGGTTGTTAAAGGTCATTCCAATGTGAGGTACCACTTGTTTGTCAAGAATTTCAACTTCTTCATCATCTTTACCATTGCCTTCACCATCATCTTCATGATTTTGTTCATCAATTTCTTGTAACGACAGGTTCGACTATGCCATGACAACCTAATGAAAATAAAATGTATCATCATATACAGTTGGTATTGGCTATGGTTCATATACCATGTCATGTAACTAAACCATGAACGAAGAAATACAAGGCCATTTGGGACCTTTTTGGTTCATATAACCCCACAGTTGATATTGGGTATGGCTTCAAGAAAATAAATGGGCAGTTGGTATTACCCAAGCTAAACTAACTCAATAAACACCTGTTAAACCCAGCCCAAACCATACATAACACAACTAATTGTATGCAAACGTTACTCATATTCACCAGGAGTAAATGCAATCGCAACTCATAGTAAATGCAATGAGTAAGTACATTTCCATCAAAAAATGTACTTTAACCACTTTTACCAACCTCATTTACTACAACATACAATCCAACATTAAAGGCATTGTTTACATTCAATCACCAACATTCCTGA
The DNA here is from genome assembly GCA_039657345.1 of Stephania japonica. Taxonomy (NCBI): domain Eukaryota; kingdom Viridiplantae; phylum Streptophyta; class Magnoliopsida; order Ranunculales; family Menispermaceae; genus Stephania; species Stephania japonica. The sequence continues at coordinate 46,179,866 of CM077559.1, forward strand.
ACATAAAGCAATATTCCTCAGTAAAAAGTGAGAACAAAAGGAGGTTACCTCTGCCTATGTCTGTTGTTCTCTCTTCCTTGGACTTCACCTCAGTCAATTATGTACGAGAGTGATCCCGAACAAACCAGTTCTTGAGTTCTCGAATGTAGCAGAGAATCTTTGTTGAGTGGAGGGAGGAAGAGGACGATATGTGGTTGGGAAAGGTAAATGAGTTCTTTTGGTTTGGTGAAAAGTGACGCGCGCCGAACACGTCAATAAAATATTTCCTTAAACCAACTATTTGCAGATAGTGGCAAAGGGTCGATCCCACAGAGATTGATAGTCTTTCTAAGGTTCTAAAAGAAAGGAAAAAATGGGGGTTTAGAGAAAATAATTAAATTAATTAATCTAATTACTAATAAATTAAATAACTAAAATAAATATATAAGTTTATGAACAATTAATTTAAATACCTAAGTCTATGGTTCCACAAGACAAAATCAAGATTCAATGGCATATCATGGTCGTCAATCTTTCCCAAAACAATTATTAATTCAAGTTCCCCTAGATTAGCTATGGAAAATCGACATCCGCCAGAAATTCCTAATTTCCCTAATCTCGATAGCTAGGACATCCGCCACTAACTACTTCCCTAATTAATGTATAACCCTAGATATCCGCCATAAGATTTAACACACTAACCGCAATAATAAAGTTCTATGGGAATACTAATCCTAGATAACCGGATCGCGTCCGCTCCCGATTTAACCTAGATTCAATTGTTGCACACTCAAGAACCGAAAGGTTTTGACGGCAATCGGGTGAATGTTTGTTACTTATATTGTTCAAAAAGTACAATTACGGATACTAATGAGTCAATTAACTATAGATTATCCACCTAAAAGCATGCACTGGCCACATACATACCCTAGATTTGAATCATATTCATTAAAATCAACAACAATGAAATAGAAGAAATTAAATTAAATAAATAATAAAATAATAGATCTCACAAGTTATGCCATGAATCCATAATCCTGAATTGCTTCACCATCGACCTAGGCAATGGCTTAATTAGCCAGACATGGCTACTCACAAAATAATGCAGAGAGAGTGAGAGAGTTGAGAGAGAGAGTGAGAGAGAGAGAGAGCATTTTTCAATGAATAATAGATGTTCTATTTATACTAAAGTCCTAATATGTAATACTAGTAGAAATTGGATTCTGGAAGAGAGAGAAAATAGGTTTTTGGTGTTTTTTCGGTGTTGACACGTGTCAGGAGCTTATTGGCTGAATTCTATGCGTCGCTGACGTATCAGAAGGTGATTGGAGCTGAGGTGATGACACGGCTGACGTGGCGTGAGCGGATTGGCTGAGAGTGGAGGAGTGACGTGCTGTGACGGGTTGAGACCGCGACACGTGGCGGGAGAAGGGCGCGAGAGAGAAGCTCGCGGGAAACGTGCGAAGATGTGGGAGACAAAGACACCGCGCACGCATCCCGAGGCGAGATCGAGTAGCTGGAGGAGAAGAGATGGTTGTGCTTGTCCACGTGGCGGTAGCTGATTAGATGAGAAGCTGCTGACGGTGCTGGATTGCCTACGTGGCTTTCTCTCATTGGCGGAAACGGATTATGTGACGCGTCTCGGCGAATCCGCTATTGACACGTGGCACTGCGACTCCAATTACCCATTATCGGTGTATATTTCGAAACTAACTCTCTTGGTATCCAATTAATGCAAGTAAATACTCTATTTTGAGTATTTTTTCGCCACGAATCCAACCATGCACTCCATTTCACCTAAAAACCAAAAGTAAATATAATTAAATATATGTTTTATAAACTTTAACACTAAATTATACTAAAATAGACAATAAAATCCTATAAATACTAACTTATCAAATACCCCCAAACTTAAGACTTTGCACGTCCCGAGCAAAGGTATATTTGACAACACATACTAAACTAGACTCCTAATGCATTAACTAAACTAATCATAAAACTAAACTCATACCTATACCTATTCCTATACCTATACCCAATTCATAATTCATGGAGTTCCTTTGATTTACATGGTTGCCAAGTAACAAGTCACTCAAAAAATTTCAGAGTTATGATATGTCAAGACTCGCAACTCAAACACAGTTAAGATCACACTTTAAAGACATAGATGTAGTCAAAACAAAGGCCATTAATTACTCATGAGTTTTCTTGGTCTATAAATTCAAACATGCAAGTTTAAAATCTTACTTAATCTAGTGAAAGCACTCGAGCTAAATCTTTTTTATTTGAGGAGTTTTCATATACTTTCGCCTTTATTTATTCAATATATACTCTCTATTTTTTTTCTCCATAATTTTTTTCAAGTAGTACGGTCCCTGCTCCATTTCCTATGGACCGCTTTTCTCACTTTTTCCCACCACAAGATTCCCTACTCCATTTCCTATGGAATCCTGTGGGACTCTCTATATTAAGAAAACTCATGTTAGCCCTTCTCACTTTCACTATAATTAAGAAGATTAAATAAGAATTAAAGCACTATTACTTGCACAAATCTGACCGTCTGCCCATTTTGGTATCTAGCACAAAGTTTAACCATCATACTAAGTCTCTAATCATGAAATCATAAAAATGTTGAGCTACGGCTTGATTGAATGTTTCTCCTAATTTTTTATGAGTTTCAAGTCAAAAAACAACCATAATATACTCATCCACAATCAAAGGCATGAACTAAAGTTTCGGGTAACTCTAAATGCAACATATGACAATATATGACACTATGTAAGGTCTAAATGCAAGAACAAACATAGATAGACACATGTCTACTCCTAATAAACTATACTAAATGTATGCATGAAAATGTATCATATCCTAATGAAATGGAAAATGGAAGTATTAACGAAAAGAAATGGAAAAGAGAATGAAAATAACACCACCTTTTACCATCCTTCAACCGCATAATTTTTAAAAAAGTAACAATCATACCTGCGGTCTTTAGCAAAAAAAATCCATCCAACACTATCCACAATCCCTAAAATACCCCCAAACTTATTCCGAACCTTGTCCTCAAGGTTCAAAACAAGTCAAGTGGTCTATGCACAAAAATAAACAAAAATGGTGAAAGAACATGATAGTGATAAGAAGAAGGAAATGATATAAGTTCATGCATAATAATAATAAATAAAAAAATAAAAAATAAAAAAATAAAAAAACTAAATAATACTTATCAAAATTTGGGCTGCCTCCCAATAGCGCTTTTGTTTAAAGTCTTTGGCTCGACTTGGCGTATGTTTTCTTCATGTGATGCCTTCCAATAATGAGTATCCAAGAATGATATTATCTCCTTTAGCATTGGGCAGTGAAACAGAAACGCCCTTGTTCAGAAATGGGAGCTTATCCGAGACTTCGAACACATATGAATCTATAATTTCTAAATCGTCCAACACAAAGGTGTCGGCGGTGCAAAAAGTCTTCGAACGCTCCTTTACATCCACCTCCATGTCAAAATCATCAAATATATACGGGAGGGTGGGTGGGTTTACCAATACAAAGGATTGGTCGTCCTTGCTCTCTTGTTGTAGATCCTCCGGCCTTGTTAAAGTGAGTTTAATCTCTTTTTCGGCTTCTTCTTCGTAAGTTTGTGCCATAATGATGTCCGACTCTGATTGAGACACTTTAAGTTCCCCTTCTAACTCTTCGTGATCACTCCAATACTCATATATACAAGGTGTAAGTCCATCAATAGCAAAGTACTCGTTCATGGCATGTTCATTTGCCTTAACACTCATCAATGTGACATCCTTCAAAGTCTCTTGTTCATCACAACTTAATAGCACGGGAAACTCTTCTTCTTCAAGCATTCTATTAAGTGTGTCATTCATTTTACTAGTGAGAGTTTCTATACTTTGAAGGTTCGAATTTATGTCTTTAAAGTGTTGTTCCATGTTTTCCTTATATTGTAAGATGTCTTGATGGAGCCTTTGATTGGCAGATGAGTATTCTTTGAACATATCTTCAAGAGATTGCTCATCTTGTCGAGGAGTCGATGGGCTGGAAAAGGGATAACTCAAGTCGGGTTGTGGCGATGCATTACCCCAATAAGGATAACTCTCATATTCGGGCTCGTAAGGACAAACATCGTAGGATGAGTATTATCTCGCAAATTCCACAAACCTCAACCTGTTGCACAAAAGAAGGCCAATTAGAAAATTCATGACCATAATTTGATATACCTACCCCATTCATACTTTTATAGTATGATTCTTTGAATTGACTATAATTGTCGGAATAGGAGGCCATCGTGGAGTTATCTGCAAACATGCTAGAGACAAGGGTATAAAGTAACTACAAATAAATAAATAAATAAATAAATAAATAAAACCAAATAAAGAAAAACCAATCCCCGACAACGGCGCCAAAAATTGATGCGCGCCGAACACGTCAATAAAATATTTCCTTAAACCAACTATTTGCAGATAGTGGCAAAGGGTCGATCCCATAGAGATTGGTAGTCTTTCTAAGGTTCTAAAAGAAAGGAAAAAATGGGGGTTTAGAGAAAATAATTAAATTAATTAATCTAATTACTAATAAATTAAATAACTAAAATAAATATATAAGTTTATGAACAATTAATTTAAATACCTAAGTCTATGGTTCCACAAGACAAAATCAAGATTCAATGGCATATCATGGTCGTCAATCTTTCCCAAAACAATTATTAATTCAAGTTCCCCTAGATTAGCTATGGAAAATCGACATCCGCCAGAAATTCCTAATTCCCCTAATCTCGATAGCTAGGACATCCGCCACTAACTACTTCCCTAATTAATGTATAACCCTAGACATCCGCCATAAGATTTAACACACTAACCGCAATAATAAAGTTCTATGGGAATACTAATCCTAGATAACCGGATCGCGTCCCTCTCCCGATTTAACCTAGATTCAATTGTTGCACACTCAAGAACCGAAAGGTTTTGACGGCAATCGGGTGAATGTTTGTTACTTATATTGTTCAAAAAGTACAATTACGGATACTAATGAGTCAATTAACTATAGATTATCCACCTAAAAGCATGCACTTGGCCCATACATACCCTAGATTTGAATCATATTCATTAAAATCAACAACAATGAAATAGAAGAAATTAAATTAAATAAATAATAAAATAATAGATCTCACAAGTTATGCCATGAATCCATAATCCTGAATTGCTTCACCATCGACCTAGGCAATGGCTTAATTAGCCAGACATGGCTACTCACAAAATAATGCAGAGAGAGTGAGAGAGTTGAGAGAGAGAGAGAGAGAGAGCATTTTTCAATGAATAATAGATGTTCTATTTATACCTAAAGTCCTAATATGTAATACTAGTAGAAATTGGATTCTGGAAGAGAGAGAAAATAGGTTTTTGGTGTTTTTTCGGTGTTGACACGTGTCAGGAGCTTATTGGCTGAATTATGTGCGTCGCTGACGTATCAGAAGGTGATTGGAGCTGAGGTGATGACGCGGCTGACGTGGCGTGAGCGGATTGGCTGAGAGTGGAGGAGTGACGTGCTGTGACGGGTTGAGACCGCGACACGTGGCGGGAGAAGGGCGCGGAGAGAAGCTCGCGCGAAACGTGCGAAGATGTGGGAGACAACACCCGCACGCATCCCGAGGCAGATCGAGTAGCTGGAGGAGAAGAGATGGTTGTGCTTGTCCACGTGGCGGTAGCTGATTAGATGAGAAGCTGCTGACGGTGCTGGACTGCCTACGTGGCTTTCTCTCATTGGCGGAAACGGATTATGTGACGCGTCTCGGCGAATCCGCTGTTGACACGTGGCACTGCGACTCCAATTACCCATTATCGGTGTATATTTCGAAACTAACTCTCTTGGTATCCAATTAATGCAAGTAAATACTCTATTTTGAGTATTTTTTCGCCACGAATCCAACCGTGCACTCCATTTCACCTAAAAACCAAAAGTAAATATAATTAAATATATGTTTTATAAACTTTAACACTAAATTATACTAAAATAGACAATAAAATCCTATAAATACTAACTTATCAAAAAGCATGATTTCGGCGCCAGAATTTCAAAATTCTCGCTCAAATTTTTGGCTTACTTGAACACTAGCCACAATCGCCTCGATAGACGACTTACGGTTTGTATCTTTGGCATGAATGCGTTAATTAATAATAAGTACTGATGACATGACAAATAAAAAGTAAACAAAAATGAAAAGAAAGGAAATGGTTTGGAATGGGACCCGACAGAGACACTTCAGCGCCACGTGGGCTGGTGCATTGACCGGGTATCCCTGACGGGTCAAATTACCATTTCTCTTTTGCTTTTTCATTGATAAGTCTTAAACAAGATTTTTGTTTTTTCATTGATAAGTCTCCAACTTGAAATCTTGTTTAAAGGAAATATATGATTAGGCCTCGTTTGGTTTATTTTTGCTATCTTACAGTACGGAGCTATCTCCTTAAAGATAATATTTTTTATGTTTGGTTTAACTTTGAACTTGAATGGAAGTTTCAAATTCTTTTAAACAATAAAAAGAATATGAATTGACACTAATAACCTCAAGCAAGAGAGAGATATGTAATAAAAGAGTTATTAATGAAGGGTAATTGTGCCCACAACTCTCAAGAGATAACTCCCCTATGAGAGATGGGGATGTGACGACCACAAATTCCACAATCTTAGAATCGGGCACCACCCGGCCTGGACCCGCGAGAACCACCGAGTCAATCCCGCCGAGTCACGCAGGGCCAGTGAAGCCTTTCCTTACCATTCAACCAATTATCAAGTATTTACATGTGAAATCAATTAATTAGCAAGTTATCAAAGTAATAAGCAGAAGTAATTAATCTCAACTAATCAATCGACTTCGAAAGCTCCAAGTTAGGACAAAAACCTGGGGTGTGGGAACCATGTATATCATATATATTATGTAAAACAAGGAGAGTATCATCAATGTCATACAATCTCTCAACCCATAACCCCATGTACAAAAACAATATAAGTAGCTAATACACCAAAATGTCACATATAACAGCAAAGGAGGGCCGCTCAAAGTATATCGCCTAACTGCAAGGCCTTTCTTTCGTTAGACTGCGGATCTACACTCGATCAAACACAAGAATGACGAGCCAGGTAAGTAAAGCCAATCAGGAACAACAATAAATACAACTTTTTGAATTAAATAAATGAGCAGTCAATTCATGCAGATAGAAAGAAAATGACAGGGAGCGCATGAATATATAAAAACTGTGAATAAATACATGATCAATTGAAATTGAATGTCATGGAATACAAGGGAAAGGCACAAGTGGTCCCGACCAATCAAATTTGTTAAGCCGATGACAGAATCTCCTCATAGGCTAAGATTCGAGGACAGAATTTCCTCTAAGACCACCACGTGAGTGCAGAGTCCCCAACAATCTGGTGGAGAACTCTCACCCCGTACATGTCATATCAACCAAACACGTATCCCAGCCGTAAACCTCGGTATAATACATCGCAAGTCCGGAATTATGTAAGGTTCGCGCTTGACACACTTGCCTTGGACAACTCATAAGAATGGAATGACAAGATAGCATTGAAACAATATCAATAAATTATCCAAAGCTCAAGAAATAACTGTAATGTTCCTAACTAATTTACTTACCTTGATCCAAGCTAATCACACTCTCACGAACTCCGACTCATCCTTACGTAGTCCCACGTGCTAATAATCCTAATAATATAATTCATTGTGGTTTCCCATTAACTCTTATCCAATTTTCCTTATTTAGCTTTATTGCATTTTTAGGTCAAATTTTAGGTTATTGGGTCGTATTTGGACCATTAGATACCCCGAGAAGACCCCAATTCATTACGAAGATTTCCCAAAACCTTGGAAAATTCTGGGCTCTGGGCGTCGCCGAGATGTCTTAATGGTTTTACCCTCGGCGGTGTCTCCACAGCGTGGGCCAGAGTGTCTTTGCCCCAGACACCATGGACAGTGTCATGGGGGTGTTATACCCCACGACGCCTTCACAGCGTGGGGCAGATCGACTTCTACCCTAAGCGTATATGGGTAGCACCGTGAGGGTTTTATACCCCACCAGTGCTTTCACAGCGTGGGGCAGAGAGGTACTCTGCCCCAGTCGTATGTGGGGTGCGCTGTGAGGGTTTATCCCTCTCCGTGTCCCAACAGCGTGGGGGACAAAGAGACCCTTCTCTGACCCTAGCGCCGCACTTGGTGCTGTGGGGCTTTGGCGCCCCTGTTTGAGGGAATTTCCGAGGTGTTTACAACCCTCGACTCGCACCACCTTAAGCCGATTTGGTCCATTTTTCATCAAAACACAATACTACTTCAAAAAAATCCTCTACTCATTCCAAAACGTTCGAAATCATTGCTGAAAAAACCCAATACAAAAATCACTCAAAAATCCCCAAAAATTCGTCAAAGTCCAAAAACTCTCCAAATCGAAAACCACCTTCAAAAATCTCGTAGTGATCGTCGTGAGGATCACCAAAACGTCGAGAGTTTTCGATCAAGTTTGAAATTTCAACGTGGTGTCCAAATTTCATCGCGACGAACACGAGTAAAACCCATACCAATGCGTAATAATGACGAAAGGATGACGGATCTCACGTTGGCTCATCTGAATTTGCCACATTACGCCACTCCGGCTACCACAGTCCACTGGTGACTTGAACGATACGTTAGGGAAGAAGGAGAAGAAAGAGAAGAGAGAGGAGAGAGAGAGAGAGAGAGAGGGAATGGGTGTGGTTTAATATACTTCACCCCAAATCTTATCTTAACACTCATCCCTAGGTCCATCTAGTGGTTCATATTCACTCCATCCCACCAACTTGTGTGACTCTAGTTGGCTTGTTTCTCACTCTAGCCTATCTACTTCATCCTTTGTGTATCTAGACTCGACTCACGCCGCACTCCACGTGTCTTACGCACTTGGTCGAACCCGTTCCAATTATTTTCAATTATTTCAGAGTTTGTAGTTTGCTAGTGTTTTTAACCCCCTTTATTCCCCGAACCACTAAACATCGCCCCGCACAACCAAACTTGTACACAAATGTCCTCACGCGTTTAAGACATCAAAATTACTGTTAAGGCTATACAGTATAATACAAACATCAAGCAAATATAACATACCTCGGTGTCAACGCCCGAGAAATGATGATTGTACTACGACGTGGGCCTACGTACCACCTGTATTGACACATGGCACGGGTAAAATTTTAGTCGTTACAGTCTTCCCAACTGACTAGAACTTCGTCCTCGAAATTAAAATGAAGTTTTAAAGGAAAGACTTATCGAATTTAGAAGAGGTAAGGGAAACACTCGCGCATATACGACTCTAGCTCCCACGTCAGCTCCTCGTCCCCATGGTGTTGCCACTTGACGAGGACCGATGAAATCTCCTTGTTCCTTAGGGTCTTGACCTTGCGGTCTCGTTGTAGGTGACATCCTCCCTCAGGTCTATCTGGCTCAAATCTACTATCGGTTGTCTGTTCTCCCTAGACCTATCCAGTCGCCACATCGATATATGAAAGATAGGATGAGTCCTTGACATCGTAGGTGGCAACTCTAACTCGTACGCGGCCTTGGCTACCTGTTTCACTACTCTAAATGGACCAATGAACCTCGGCGCAAGTTTTCCCTTAATCCCAAACCTCTTGTGACCTTTCAATGGAAACACTTTCAAATATACAAAGTCCTTGACTTGGCACTCCAACTCCCTGTGATACAAGTCATAATACTTCTTCTGTCTCTCTTGTACACCCTTCAGTCTCAAACGGATCTGGCGTATCTTCTCTGTATGATCTACCACAATCTCTGGCCCAATCACTGCTACATCCTCGGGCTCCGCCCAATAAGATGGAGATCTACACGGCCTCCCATACAATGCCTCAAATGGCACAATGCCGATACTTAATTGATAACTATTATTATAAGCAAACTCACACAGATAAAAGTACTCCTCCCATGATCCACCGTACTCCAACACATACATCCTCAGCATTTCCTCGAGAATCTAGATCAAACGCTTTGACTGTCCATTAGTTTGTAGGTGATAGTGTAACAACCCTCAAATTTAACTTGACTTGTATTACACTTATCAGGATTATGACCCGGCTACATGATATTAGACTGTATTTCGAACTTTGGGAGCCGACACCGAGGTAAATTTTATGATTTTGTTATGCATGTATTAGTATGGTAGTATGATACGGGTCACAAGCCATTTGAGCAAATATTAATCTGAGTAGGTTTCGCCTAGGCAAGTGGGGTTTCGGTAGTCATATAACTGGGTATTAGAGGTGATAAACTAAGTCAAATCAAAGATATGACCTTAGTTGAAGAAAAATGATTTAATCAAATAAAGTATACCTTAGGCATAAATAATTTATTTGAACACTAAGTGTGGGACTACCTCGAGAAAAGTGTCAGACGAGGGGCACTAAGTACTGGATAAACGGGAGTTAGTATGACCTTGGGTGCTATTTTATAAAGTCCAATTGATAGCCTAACATATGTTATATGATTTATTTTGAAGCTAATCTATATGAGACCTATGATTGAGTTGGAAAAATATATTAGGCTTAGAATGAATCTTGGGATGCACAACATGAGGTAATCAAGATAGATGTATCAAATTTAGTTGTCACTGAAATTGGGGACTAAGTTATTAAGGGTCGTCCAAGGGAGCTCGAGATGTGTACACATGTGTTGATGAAGAAAAAAGGGTATAAATAGAAACCTAACCCCAAAACCCACCTAACTATTCATCATCTCTCCCCAAACGTCCCTCACCTCTCTTTGGTTCTTTTCTTGAGGAACAAGACTTTTCACTGTGGGCAAAGTTGGGCTGCCGGAAACTTCGCCGGAGGCCTACCCTCTCATCGGAACTCAAGGTGAATACACCTATTTTTTTTTCTTCCCTCTCTCTCTGTCCAATTTCTAGCTCATGAACCACTATATTTTCGTTTTAAATCCGGTGTTGCAATGACCATGGACACCGCACCGGAGTCGAACTCATCGAACCACCAGTGCTCAGGAGATTTAGAGAGCAACCAAAGTTTGATTTACAGACGGTGTTCACTATTTTATCGATGTGTTTATTTTGATGTAGTGCTCACTATTTTTTTTTTTTTGAAACGTGTGTGTCTTAGGTGAATATCCGAGGTCTTATGACAGTCTGATACATGTAATAGACTGTCTTGAACTCCCGGCATATATGGGCAATGAAGGCGGAATGCGACAATGTTGATCTAAGACTCGCAACTATGGATTTGTGTCTCAGGTTGCATTTCATCGACTTGGTGAACTCAACAGTGTCACCAAGTCTTTGGGGGTGTGTACTCCTACTGTAAACTGCCGAACCTTGGTGTATGAAGGGTGCACGTCGTAGGGACACCTCCGCCCATGACCCGTTCGGCGTGACTCGCCGAGAACTTGACCAGTGAGTCTCGGATGCGGTGAGGAAGAAGAACATTGTAACAGTGGGTTGTTTTGAGGAGAAGATGAAGTTTTATTAATTGGCCTAAATAGTGTAGGCCCATTAGAGGCTCATTATCTTTCCTTACTTAAATAACAGCCCATATGTATAAGTTTTTTTTTGTAAAACTGCATAATGTGTATAAAAAGCCCATCATATATATATGTGTGATTTAAAGTGACGATTTATATGAGTACCCTTGTGGTAAGCTTGGTACTCGGGTGTCGTAAGTGCGTGTGTGTGTGTCTTTGCTGTGAATATGTGGATACCTGGGTGTGGTGTATATGGGTCTATATCATAAAATCGTCGTATTTACACCATGGAACCACGAGCTCACGGCGTAACTTGAACATAACCCAAAAGGTGGACTTTTTCGCAACTGTTTGAGTCGCTCTCACTATTTTAAACTAAACTTATAGGGAATACCCTAAGACTAAAACCTGAAACCAATATTTGAGATTCAAACCTTATCAGATAGTCGAGAAATCACGGGGGATGAGTTAGAGTCTCGGAATGGTACCGGGTTGCGATAGTTCAAGTAAGTACATTTGCCTTAAAGCTTGTGTACGTTAGTAAGACAGTTAAGAAAATACCAGGTGATTCATTATCATTCTATCATGTTTGTTATGATCTACTTGTTGGCATTTCAGTTCCATATTTTTGTATGTGTGTTCTTGGCATAAGTGTGTATCTCGAAGGTACATGTGGCCTGCACTAGAAGGAATAAAACGTGAACACACATGCACACGAGTTTTTGACCACCCCTAGTGATTGTGTGATATCATGTACTAGATTGTTGTGGTTTTTTGATGTTGCAACATCGCTATTGTGGATCTGTTATGGATTTTAGACCACTTATGGCCTCTCTTGACTCGTAGAACACGCATGTTTCGATTGTTATTATTTCTAGTCTACCTATCATGCACCTTGTTTATTTAACTTCCTGTCTTTCAATTCCTACATGATATTTAGACTGCCTTGTTTGATAATTCATGAATTATTGTTATATTCTTCTGGCATTACTTTCGATTTCTCTTAGTTACTCACCGTCTAATTTGTGACGATAGGTGCAGATAGAGCGGAGTGCAGTAGAGGCAAGGAACCTTGCATAAGAGACTTTTTGTGAGCGGCTGGACTTGAGGAACCCTAGAGTATGATGTATGTTTTTGTTTGTATGTTGCTTGTTATTATTATCATGTTTTGTTGAGTCATTGAACTTGGGATTATAGTTTGGGATTGATATCATGTAATGTCTCATTTTACCTTGGTTTATTGTACATGAATATACCTGTTTACGGGGTTTCCATATATATATAGATTCCTGATTTCCGTTTGACTGAGTTATTTCCTATTAATTGTTTAGATTAAATTTTCTTCCACTGTGTTGCAATAACTCTTTCATAAAACTTATAAATTTGAAAATTTAAGGCTGACTAGGCTCGCCAGACCGCCGAGTACTGACTCGGGGATTTGTACGAGTCTAGGCTAAGCGTTCCCAAATGCATTGGGAATTTGAAGCCGTCACAGATAGGCCGTACTGAGGTTCAACCTCATGCCAAACTGTGCCTGCATGCTCTACCAGATCTGCGATATAAACTGTGCTCCCTGTCATACACGATCGATAACAGTATGTCGTGAAGTCAACTATCTCTCGCTCGTACAACTCTATCAACCTATCTACCTGATGTGTGGTCAAGATCGGTATGAAGTGCGCAGACTTTGTCAATTTATCCACAATCACCCAGACGCTATCATGTCCCTGCCGAGATCGAAGTAGCCTGCTGACGAAGTCAATGGCAATGTGCTCTCACTTCCACTAAGGAATGGGAAGTGGCTGTAATAACCCCCGAGTCTACGATGCTCAGCTTTAACACGCTGACAGATATTACACCCTCGAACAAAATCAACGTCGATCTTCATCCTCGGCCACCAGAAAAGACGATGCACCTCTGCGTACATCTTAGTCCTACCCAGATGAACCATAAATAGTGAGTGTTGTGCCTCATGAAGTATCTCATCGCGTAGCTCAGCCACTGATGGAATCCACAGTCGTCCTCTAAATCTCAGGCATGAGTCTGTTAACTAACTCCAATCTGGATGATCTGAACTTTGTGCCGCCTCTAAGAACTTTTGATACTATTTGTCGGCCTGCTGTGTAACGGCCCGTTATTTATTAACGCCGTTATTTTAATTAATTTTAGATTAGGACGCCAGCTCAGACGACACATGAACATTGTGAATAGACTAGGCAATGACCCGGACCTAAGGACTGACTGTGTACTGTTGTTTTCTTGAAGTTGGTGATATCTTAATATTTCTATTATTTTATTGATGTATTATCCATCATCGGTGTGTATATATAATTACTTGTCGGGCGAGGTTGAGAGCTAGGGTTTCATTTCGTAGAATGCACCAACGCGAGGGTTCGGTAGCTGTGAGGCCGGGCGTTGGGGTTTGATTAGATTTTATCAATATAGAAGGACTAAGGTTGAGAATTGATTTAATGGGATTTAAATATAACTTTAGGCTAAAAATAAATTAGGTACACTAAGTGTGGGATCACTCCGGGAAGCGTGCCGGATGGAGGGCACGAGGGGCCAGGTAGTCGAGAAGTTAATGTGACCCTAGTTACCATTTTATGGAATTTATTTGAGGGCTTGGATAGGGTATATAGGTTAAATCAATGAAAATTAATCAAGTCCTATAGTTGTATCTAAACAAATCAGCACACCTAGGATAGTTCTCGAGATGCACAACAGGGAAGATTCGAGACAGCTGGTGTTAGGATAAGGTGTCCAGGAGTTGGGTGACACAAGCTTGACAAGGACTGTCCGATTAGCCTCGAGATGCGTGTGCACATGAGATTAAAACACAACATATAAATATCGAGTGATCGTGAGACATGCAAAACAAATCCGAGAATTAGAAAGTAGAAACTGGGAATTCTGAGAAGAAATCGTGTGAGGAGGGCTCAAAAAGGCAGTTAGGGGTCGGAACGGGGGAATTTTTGGGAGTTTTTAGCACGGTTTGAGGTACGTAAAACCAACTGAACACCAGTACTGTATTTACTTATTGTTATTTCATTTGAGCTGTGAATTATTGATAATCTACGAGTCCATTCTTACTAGGACGGTTGAGTTTCCCATCTATGTATCCGGGGGGTTGTGTGGTCGCTTGTTAGGTGTGTGGTCTAGGACACAGTGGTAGAGTCGATGGTGTAGGCCACGACAAGGCTCCTGGTCCTCAGTAAACATCTTAAATAGCTGGTTCACACCCATTTGTATATTTTTGTGTTTATATTCATGCAATGAGCCTTGAGCAGTAGTCTGCATTGTTCCTTCTTTCCGCATATTTATTTAGCACTATTTATTTATTTCCATTTACATTCTTAAATTATGATGCACGGTGGTTTTCCTTGGGATTTTACTTACTGGGCTCGTCATCTACCTTTTGTCATGGCTGAGCGCAGATCCTAATACTAGCAAGGGTAAGGGGATTCTTGGCGATTAATCTGACTTACCTACGCTGAGGCCTGCTGGTACGCGTGTAGCTAGTTATATTTTTATATTTTGTATTATTATTTTGGGGTCGGGAGACTATATTCCACACCTGTACTTGTATATATAACTATTATAGTTGATCGCCCATATGTACGATCTTTGGATTTCCATAGCTTTGAATATTAAAACTTTATATATTAAAACTTTATATAACTAGCTTTTTTTTGAAAATGTCTAAAAAATCAATTGACAAGCCAAGCCAAGGTGTCAAACAAGTGAGGAGTATGGGTGACGTGGTAGATGTTGGGAAATGTGCCTGATAAGTGTTCATTTAGGCATAATTTAGTATAGGTTATTAGGTGTAATTGGACTATATTTATTCTATTTTATGGTGATAAATGCATACTTTAGGAAATTAGTGATTTATTGGAATAATTTGAGAATATATATCTAATTATATTTAATTCTCATTTTTAGCAGAAACGGAGTGCACGGTAGGATCCGAACGAAAAAATACTCAAAATAGAGTATACACTTGTAGAAATCGGACACGGAGGAGTTGTTTTGGGCATACACAAGAGAGGGAAAAATTAACGTGACACGTGGCGGCATCCCAATGGACCGACAACGTCACACACGCCGCCCAACCAATCGGCGCCAACCACGTCGGCGGCTCCCACGTGAATCGGCGCCACGCGTACTCGCGAGATCATCGCCTCGACCATCCGCCGTCGATCCGCCTCGAGATGCGTGCGAGTCTTGTCTCCCAGTTTTTCGCACGACTCTTGTGCGCGCTTTCCCGCCCAAACACTCGCCACGTGTCCTCACTGGTTGGTCCAGCTCACGCCACGACAAAGCACCTCAACGAACCGCTTACGCCATGTGTCACGCTCCTCTCATTTGCACGTCACGCGCCAAGCACTCTCCTCCAATCCAATCGCGCCACATCGGCCGGCCACACCAGCTCGCCCAATCACGTGCTGACACGTCAGCAAAGCCCAGAAATCACCCAATCCAGTTCTGCCACGTGTCAAGGCCGAAAATACACTTCTCACATCTATAAATAGGGATTGAGGGAGAAGGAAAGAGGATCTCATCATCCAAGATCCAAGCACCCGGTATCCATTACCCGGGATCCATCTAGTTTAGTTTAGTTTAGTTTTTGATTATGTCAAACTAGTTCCTCCATCTAGGTTGACGGTGGATCAGTCAAGCCTACGACTTGGAAATTCTTTATCAGGTTTATTTATTTTTAATTATTATTGATCTTCTCTATTATTTATTTTCTTTGGTATTATTTGAATAATTGAAGTCAAACACTAGTTTAAACTTCAATTCATATGCCAGTGAGTCGTAAGCACCCATGTTTGTGCAATAAGACCATATTAGTAGCAATTGACCATACCAATTGATTAGAACCTTTTGGGACTGGTTAAATACCTTAGAAATCTAGGCTAAATCGGGAGCACTAGCGATCCGGTTGTCTAGGTGTAGTGCATTCACAAATTGAAGTAATGCGGCCAATGCGTTAAATCTGGAGCACTAGCGATCAGGTTGCGTGTTTGGTTAGGGAAGTAGTCAACGGTCGTACCTTGGCTATCGAGATTAGGAAGTGCGAGGAACCGAGTACGTCACCGGTTCTATAGCTGCACTAAATCATAGACTAGTTCATACTTTTTATAAACCGACGATTAATAAATTCAATCCCAAGTTGTATGGCGAGACTGTGAAACTGAATACCTAGATTCATTCCCATTAGATTTTCGTCTATCTAATTTCTTTATTTTTAAATATTTATATATTTTCTCTAAAACTCAAATTCTTCTTTTTTGTATTTTTTTTACCTAAGAAAGACACCAATCTCTGTGGGATCGACCCTTTACCGCTATCTACAAAATAGTTGGTTTAGGTTTATATTTATTTTATTGACGCGTTCGGCGCGCGTCAATTTTTGGCGCCGTTGCCGGGGATTGGTTTTTCTTTCTTTGGTTATCTTTGTTGTATATTATTTATTATTATTTATTTATTTATTTATTTTTGTATATAGTCCCTTGTTTCTAATATTTTTGCAGGAAATTTCTCAATGGCCTCCTACTACCATAATTATGATCGATTCGAAGACTCATGCTATCATGGTATGAATGAGGTAGGTACGCCATATAATGGACATCAATTTTCTAACTCACAATCTTTTATGCAACAGGTCGAGGCTTGTGATTTTTGTGGGGAATGTTTTCATCCCACGTATGCTTGTCCTTACCATCCGAGGTATGGAAATCATCACAGTTCTAGCTATGCATCGCCACAACCCGACTTCTGTATGTCTAGGCCAAGTCCATGGAGCCCTCAACAAGAACGGAGAACCATTAAAGACATGGAGAAAGACATGATCTCTCGACGTAGCTTTCTCCAAGCACCAAAAATACTCCTTTGACCAGTTTGGAGCAATTCACCATATCGAGCGGGATATATATAGTTCCATGCGAAATCAGCCTTCAGGGATATAATTAGGTTTCTCCTAGATACGAGCAAGACATGAACCTCACCGAGCAAGAATTGGATCAATGGATTGAACAAAGGGATCAAGAAAGTTTGAAGAAGAAATAAATTCAATTCTCAAAAGATATCATTGAGACCATGAGTGCAATCCCATTAGAGAGTATTGAGGTGAATGAGGCTACACCGATTAAGGACGATTGGAGTGAACCGAGAGGAAACAATTGAAGTTTCCTTACATGAGCGGACATTAGCATTGCGCGAGAATGAAGCGGAGGAAGCCGAGAAAGAAATCGATGTCATTTTAGAAAGGCGGAGGAGCTGCAAAAGAGAGCAAGGAAGACCAACCTCGGTGTTGGTGACGCCACCCACCCTCCCATGCTTACCTGTTAAATTTATAAAGTGGGTGGTCGTAAAGGAGCGTTCGCAGATCTTCTACACGGTTGACACCTTTGTGTCGAGATGACCATGATTTGATAGATTCATATGTGTTAGAAGTCCGGATGAGCTCCTACATCTCGAAGGAGGGCATGTATGATGAACTCGCCCAGTATAGATGCTCCATTCGTTGTCGACATCTCGAAAGGAGAGGGCATCACGTGATCATTCACGACAAGTCGAGCTAACGACTTTAACCAAAAGCGCTATTGGGAGGCAGCCCAAGTTTTTTTTATGTTTTTTTTTTAGCTTGCTTATTTTTATATTTGTTTAGTGTACTCACCATTATCCCATTTGTGACTATTTTCAGGTGTTTGATGCACTTTTGTTGACACACCGGAGTCGAGAGCCCGATATTACTGCTGAGGTTCTTCGGTATACATGGTTAGTCTAATTGGGATCTGGTAAGTTCTAAGGTTTGAAATTATTAGGTTAGTTTTTGCGTCTGCTGGAGGTAATTAGATGTGTATTCCCTATATTTCCTGAGTTGAGCATTTTATCACCGTGCTTCATATTTCATGAAATATTATAGTCCATTAGGTTTTGCATATTCATTTTAGCATGTTATTTCCCCTTACTTATTTCTTCCACTTCCATGTTCTTTTCATCTCTTTCCTTTTCATTTTGTAGTTTGATATTCTCATCCTTGTTTTAAACCTTGAGGACAAGGTTTGGGATAAGTTTGGGGGTGTTTCAGGTATAGTGGAATGTGGGATGAATGGATTTGCGCATGACAGGTATAACCTTTTCATTATTGTTATGCGTATTTCATGGGTTTGGTAAGTTATGGTGGTGTTTTTCTTTTCTTTTCCTTTCACCTCAATTTTTTTATGACATGCTATGCATTGCATCATTTAGATTAATAGTTGTTTATATTAGTTTATACATTTTTGTAGTTATTTAGATGCATTCTTGTTTCTATGCATGTTTAGTTGCATTTAGAGTCACCCGAGACTTTGTTCATGCCTTTGGTTATGGATGAGTACTTTATGGTTGCCTGTTGACTTGAAACTTAG
Source organism: Stephania japonica (assembly GCA_039657345.1). Classification (NCBI taxonomy): domain Eukaryota; kingdom Viridiplantae; phylum Streptophyta; class Magnoliopsida; order Ranunculales; family Menispermaceae; genus Stephania; species Stephania japonica. The sequence continues at coordinate 46,198,796 of CM077559.1, forward strand.
GAGAAATTAGGAGAAACACTCAATCAAGCCGTAGCCCAGCATTCTTATGACTGCATGATTAGAGACTTAGTATGTTGGTTGAGCTTGCGCTAGACACCAAAATGGGCAGACGGTCAAAATTGTGCAATTGATATTATTTTAACCCACATTGGAAATTTTCTTGATTATAGTGAAAGTGAGAAGGGCTAACGGGAGTTTTCTTAATATTGAGAGTCCCACAAGTTTCCATAGGAAATGGAGCGGGAAACTTGTGGTGGGAAAAAGTGAGAAAATCGGTCCATAGGAAATGGAGCGAGGGGACCGTGTTACTTGAAAAAAAAAATGGAGAAAGGAATAAAAAATAAAAATAAAAATAATAAAAAAGAGAGAATAAAGGCGGAAGTTTATGAAAACTCCTCAAATAAAAAAAGATTTAGCTCGAGTGCTTTCACTAAATTATGTGGGATTTTAAACTTGCATGCTTTAATGTATAGATCAAGAAAACTCATGAGTAGTGAATATTAAAACTTTATATACCCTCTTTCAAAAATGTCAAGACTTCCACCAGCTTTCGCCCAATCATTGTTATTAGTCATAAATGTTAACTAGCTTATTTTTTGATCTAAAACCATATGTAAACTAAAAAATCAATTGACAAGCCACGCCAACCCATGTGTCAAACAAGTGAGGAGTATGGGTGACGTGGTAGATGTTGGGAAATGTGCCCTACGTCGTGTTTGGTTAGGGAAGTAGTCAATCCATTAACACCTGGTTCTATAGCTTGCACTAAATCTTTATGAATACATTTTAGTTAATAAAATAGAGGATTTCATTTTTATTTTTAAATATTTTTATTATAATTGATTTGCATGTTTACATTATAATAAGATCCATGGGTATTTTTGGCAGAAATATCCTAAATGTCCCTAGATCGATTATTATACTAGGAAATGAGGTAGGTACTATAATGAATTAAGACTAGTGTGAGTCTTGATTGATGATCATACGATGATCATACGATTGATATCATACGATGAATACGAATCAAGATCATGTGTACTTGTTAGGGAACAAAGTATTGGACCAACCCGTTATGAGAACATCACATGGATTAAGTCATAGTTGTTTCTCATGATAGGTATATTTTTCAATCCTCTGACTTGAGATTACCAGAGACTTCAACATTAGGAATACAATGATTTGACGCAATCAAACGTTGTCTTTAACTGGATGATTATAAAGGTTGTGATTGATTACTATGTGAATAACATGGTGAAGTTGTGTAATCGAGATAGAATTTGTCCCTCTCATATAAAGAGAGATATCCAGTGGATCCCTCAATGTGTTAGACTGTTAAAAGGCCTAGTCTAAGTGAATTGATATTGATCAATGTCACTTAGATGTTTTCAGTCTACCTAGAAATTGAGACTAGTACGATTGAACATGTTGGATGACAATTCCATGTTTTATGTTTGATCAAAAGGATATTGTATGACAAAAGGATGTTATATACACTATTGATTGGGTTGTATCGATTTGATATTCGTACAACTTGGGTAGTCATAATGTCTTGCTAGAGGTCGCTTATGACTTGTATACCAAAATGTGTTTTGGTACACTGCTAACGTTGTACGAGCCTATTGGCTCGCACACTAAGAATGGTTTTGCGAGATTTTAAGATGGTTAAGAAAAATGAATTTTATATGATAAAATTCATGACAGAAACGTCCTTGTAGTGTATTACACTTATACTTCTTTAAGTAAGGGTATATGTATAATTTACTTAACCATCTATATACAAGGGTTGTATAAATAGACGCTTTGAGTTAGAATACAAATACGAAAAATTTAAAAAGGGCTGAAACTCTATTTTTGTTTTAAGAAATGACTTAGGGTTTTTGGTATGCTCTGGATCGTTATGGAGAGAAACAAAAAAAAGGGTTTGATATTCTCTCAAAGCTAGCACTTCAAATCTAGGCCGCCGTTCGTGTGTGGACTGCTGATAGAAGGCGTTCATTGTTGGCAGCGCCTTAGAGATCGATTAATCTTCAGAAAGGTACATTGCAACTGAGGTATGATTAAGTTTTCATAGTATAAACGTGTTTTAATGGAATAAGATTTGGATCCTGTTGGGGTTTTTCTCAAAATAGTTTTGAAATCTCCGCTACGCATGAACCCCAAAACCCAACAGTGGTATCAGAGCCTTCGAGTTTGATTCCATTAAACTCATTGCATGTTTTCTTATGATATATGATTGAAAGCATGTTAATAGTTAATGTATATATGATATACATAAGTTTTCCGTGAGATTTATTATCATGTTTTGTGTATATGATACATATATTCGTGATTTAATTGAAATTAGTTTCGTACATGTAAGTAACCATGTTAGGTTAATTCGAATAATTTTAATGAATTGAATTTCATATTCTGTGATCCATGACACCATTAGGTATAATCTTTATTTTTGTGTATTGATGCATGGATGAAATTTCTGTAATTCAGTATGCATATTTAGGTTACATTAATTTAAGTTTCTTAAATTGTATAAGTCTGAATGTTAATTCGAAACTAATATGATTAGGTTCGATTGAGATAGTAGTTCATGATTCAACTACATATTTGTGATTATTTGGATGAAGATCGAAATTGCAAATAATTAATTTTCGAAATTATTTATTTATCTTGTTATATCTATTTTGTTATGAAGTTTCTATTTGATAAAGATATATAACAATTAGATTAGGAGATATATGCAAAATCGATTTCATTATCCCTATTGGATAGGGGATAAATATGGAGAAGTTTGTTATTAGTGATATGCTAGGATTCAAATATCTAAAGTCCTAATTGGATTAGGATAAGATGATTAGTTAGATGTGGGCCCGAGTTAATTAAAAATGTTTTAATTGACTTAATTTTAGATAAATTAAGGGGTAAACTTAGTATAGTAAAATCAGCGAAAAATATGATTTTCTATAGCGAATTTCAATTTTCGAAATTGAGATTTTCTATAGCGAATTTCAACAGCAGAGGCTTCAGGTGTTGAGGCAGGGAAGTAGCTGTCCACGGGGCGGCCTAGGTATTTGGGGTCGTCACATTTTGGTATTAGAGCGAGAGTTTCGAGGAACCTCGTAATAAAACTTGTCAAGAGCATAAACTTTAAACAAAATTAGATGTGGAAACCCGATTAATTGCTTAGAACTTTTAGTTGGGTAGCAATGGAAGCAAGTAGAATTAGGATTGTTATGTGATATATGTATTCTTGTGTATATATATATATACATATGTATATACTATACGCATACGTATATTGGGAACTGATCCGGACATAAAAATCGATGCAAACCACTAAGGATGGACAGACTCCTACACTTATCCCTCCGACTACTCAACAGGAGTTGGGGAGACTAGTGATCACACCACTAGAGAGGTAGCTAATTTATGGGTCATGGTGCAGAGAGTTACAGATCAGCAGTTATTCCAGCAGGCGCAGATGGTAGAGCTTATGGAGTTTATACGAGGCTCGAGGATACCAGCAGTGGCACCGACCACGGAGTTAGTTACACCTACCACTCCAGCCTCGTTAGCACCAGTAGTTGACACATAGGTAACAGGGACTGAGACATTGATAGAGAGGGTTGAGCCTATTGTAGTACCAGTAGACACTAACGAGGTGACGCCTACTACTACAGAGCAGTAGGTAGTTGTTTCGACAGCCAAGAGTAGGATGTTAGAGGCAGCGAAGATGGTGAAGGATTTTATGAGGTTCAACCCCACTTACTTTACTGGGGTTAGTGATCCAAAGGTTGCGGGACGTTAGTTGATGACACACCGACGCCTTCATCAGTTGTTAGAGATATCAGAGGTAGATCAGGCACGTATTTCGATTTACTATTTGAGAGGCCAGGCAGTAGTGTAGTGGACGACCTACACCGATACTCATTCCGTACTGTCTACGTGGACAGAGTTTCGACAGTTGTTTCTTGATTAGTATATTCCCACCGAGGTGCAGTTGAGGCTTAGAGAGCAGTTCCTGGCACTGAGACAGGGTACCATGACGGTATCGCAGTACATGGATAGATTTCGGTACCTTATGATGTATACTATGGACGTGGCGAACACTGAGAGACTCCAAATCTACTATTTCATCAGGGAATTCGATGAGAGGATTGGTGGTGTGATTGTGGCAAGTGGAGCCGAGACGTTACAGGCTATTTATGATAGAGCATTGGCTCGCGAGACATATATACGGCATAAGGGTGAGTTGATGGACAGGTCTAGCGAGTTCTCGGTCTGATCACAAGTCGAAGAGACAGAGGGATCAGTTTGACCGACAGAGGCATGATCAAGGTCGACGAGATAGGTGTCCTGAGCAGCGGAGAGGAGATGAGAGGCAGATGGTGCATGCTATTACATCTGCACCTGTTAAGCAGCAGTTACAGCAGCTGCGGCAGCAGTACCAGGACAAGGATCAGGATGGCCGTGACAGGGGTCAAAGGGACCTAGGTCAGGTTCAGAGATCTGATGATAGGCAGCCTGGGAGGCGAGAGACGCACAGATGTTTTAGGTGCGGTCAGAAGGGACACTTGAGGTTTGAATGCAAGGCACCATCACTACGACGGGAGCAGGGTCCGGATAGGGACAGAGTGCATGCAGTGGCCCAGCCAGACATAAGAGCTACTAAACGGCTAGTTTAGGGTAGGTTATTTATGCCCAGTAGACTTATTTATGCCATGTTTGATTTCGGTTGTACATTATCGTTTATTGTTAGACGTTTAGTTAGGGAGTTAGGGTTAGTCACACATACACTTGAGACCCATCTTGTTCTCAGCACGGATGCTGGGGATAAGATTTACCCTAACTGGATAGTTCGGGACATCATGATTGAGGTTGTTGGAACATCAGCTGCTAGCTGATCTTCGAGTACTTGGAGTTTGACGCACTCTTCAAGATGGATTGGCTATCAGCTTACCATGCACGGATAGATTATTTCGGGAATAGGGTAGAGTTTAGTATACCGGGTTTGCCAGACTTTTCATTAAGCAGGATCGGATCTTAGTTACCTATTACGAGAGATAGGATAACGACTACGCAGGAGATGGAAGAGTTTGCAGCGATTATTGAGCCCAAGACTGGAGTACCTGTTAGGATTAAGGACGTACCAGTAGTCCGAGATTCTATCGACGTCTTCCCTGATGATTTACCTGGATTACCACCACCTCGAGCGATAGAGTTTATTATAGAGTTGATACTAGGGACACAGCCTATATCTAGCAGACCTTACTGGATGTCACCGATGGAGCAGGAGGAGGTCAGGAGACAACTAGAGGACTTGTTGGCAAATGGATTCATTCATCCAAGTATGTCACCGTGGGGAGTGCCAGTGTTATTTGTGAGGAAGAAGGATGGATTAATGAGGATGTGTGTAGACTACTGGAAGCTGAATCAGGTGATAATCAAGAACCGTTACCCACTTTCGAGGATCGACGATCTGTTTGACCAGCTGACGGGTGCACAGTTCTTCTCAAAGATCGATTTACATTCGGGATATCACCAGTTGTGGATTCGAGAAGAGGACATCAAGAAGACTGCTTTCAGTACGAGATACGGGTTGTTCGAGTTTACGGTGTTTCCATTTGGGTTGACGAACACTCCAATAGTTTTCATGGATTTGATGCACCGAGTGTTGAGACCTTACTTGGACAGATATGTGATAGTATTCATCGATGACATATTGATATACAGTCAGACGCGAGAGGATCACGAAAGTCATCTTTGATCAGTACTGACGACGTTGAGGGAACATCGATTGTATGCGAAATTCAATAAGTGTGAATTTTGGATGAGCGAGGTGAAATTTCTGGGACATGTTATCAATGGTCAAGGCATATCTGTTGAGGGAGACAAGATTAGAGTGGTGATTGACTGGAAGACACTAGAGACTATTTCTGAGATACAAAGTTTCTTGGGTTTAACAGGATACTACCGTCGATTTGTACAGGATTTCTCCATGATTGCAGCACTGATGACGAGGTTGACAAAGAAGATGTACCTTTTGAGTGGTCTGAGGAGTGTGAGCGAGCATTTCTAGAGTTGAAGAAGAGACTGACTTCTGCACCAGTGTTAACATTACCTGAGCCAGGGAAGAGTTTGATAGTTTACACTAATGCTTCGAGGACTGGATTGGGATGTGTTCTGATGCAGGAAGGACAATCAGTGGCTTACTTATCCAGGCGATTGCAACCACATGAGTGTAACTACCCTATACATGATTTAGAGCTTGCAACAGTTATGTTTGCGCTGAAGGTTTTAAGACACTACCTCTATGGGGAGAAGTTTGTTCTTTACACTGATTATCAGAGTTTACGCTACCTCTTCACGTAGAGAGATTTGAGTTTACGTCAGAGGAGATGGTTAGAGTTGTTGAAAGATTACGACTTCACGATTGAGTATCATCCTGACAAGGCCAATGTAGTGGCAAATGCTTTGAGTAGATGCGGAGTTGACAGTCAGACTGATACGCGACTTATGGGACTGTTGGAGCGGATCATTTATGAGCATGTCAAACATTGCACCTATGCACGATGTTCAGATTTTTGGTCAGATGAGAGTACTGACAGTGTCACTAGAGCAGTATCGGAGTGTCAAAGGGCTAATGGGCTTTATGAGCGGTTCAGTGGATTGGCACGAGATCCCGAGTGCACTAATTAGACAAAGAAGGCGGATCGATGTTTGCAGCACAGAGGTCGACAATGGATACCAGTGGTGATCAAGATCCGAGATAGTGTATTAGAGGATGCTCACCGGTCACGCTATACAATTCATTCGGGCAGAACCAAGATGTACCTCGATTTACGGTGATTATTTTGGTGGCCTGGGATGAAGGCTAATGTGGTTGCGTATGTTCGTAGGTGTCATATATGTCAGCAGGTGAAGGTGGAGCACAGGCGGCCAGGTGGATTGCTACAGCCGTTATCCATTCCTCAGTGGAAATGGGAACACCTTACCATGGATTTTGTCAGTGGATTACCGCAGACTTCGTGGTGACACGATGCGATTTGGGTAGTGATTGATAAACTGATGAAATCAGCGCACTTCATACCAGTTTCAATGCAATACACATTTCCTCAGTTGAGCAGACTATTCGAGCAGGAGATTGTGAGATTGAATAGGGTGTCGATCTCCATAGTATATCCGACAGGGATCCCAAGTTCACTTCGAGGTTCTAGGAGGCGATGCAGGAGCAGTTTGACACTAGGTTGCAGTTCAGTACGACTTATCATCCTCAGGCAAATGGCCATTCAGAGAGATTGATACGGATTTTAGAGGATATGCTGAGGGCTTGCATTCTGCAGTTTAGAGGTTCGTGGAAGGACTACTTACCACTGTGTGAGTTCGCCTACAACAACAGCTATCAAGCTAGTATCAGTATGCCGCCATTTGAGGCACTGTATGGGAGGCCCTGCAGGTCACCAGCTTATTGGGCAGAGCTTGAAGATACAGTTACGATAGGGCTGGAGATAGTTGTTGATCACACAAAGAAGATTCGATAAATTCGCTAGAGGCTTCCAGCAGCACAGGACAGACAGAACAAATATGCAGATAGATACCACGAAAATTTGAGCTATGAGGTTGGCGATATGGTTTATCTGAAGGTTTCTCCCTGGAAATGACAGTAGAGGTTTGGAGTTAAGGGGAAACTGGCGTCGAGATTCATTAGACCTTACCGAGTCGCAAAGAGGGTTGGCAGTGTGGCGTACAGATTAAACCTACCAGCGGAGTTAGCAGGAATTCATCCTACCTTCCACATCTCGATGTTGTGATTGGCTAGGACACGGCCACGACCCATGGTTGATGTGCGACAGGTTGATATCCAGCCTGACACAACTTACGAGGAACAACCATTGGCAGTTTTAGATCGTAAGATCCAGACTCTCAGGAACAGGGAGATATCCAAGTTACTCGTACGGTGGCAGGATCACGGTACGGAGAGACTTACCTCAGAGTTGGAATCGACTATGCGAGAGCGTTATCCCCATTTATTCCATGGTATGTTTTAAACTAACTCAAATTTCAGGACGAAATTTCTTTTAGTTGGGAAGAATTGTAACGGCCTGTTATTTATTAATGTTGTTATTTTAATGAATTTCATATTAGGATGCCAGCTCGGACGACACGTGAACGCCACGGATAGACTGGGTAATGACCCGGATCTAGGGACTAACTGTGTACTGTTGTTTTCTTGAATTCGGTGATATTTTAATATTTCTATTATTTTATTGATGTATTATCCATCACTAGTGTGTATATATAATTACTTGTCGGGCGAGGTTGAGAGCTGGGGTTTCATTTTGTAGAATGCGCCAACGCAAGGGTTCGGTAGCTATGAGGCCGGGCGTTGGGGTTTTATTAGATTTAATCAATATAGCAAGACTAAGGTTGAGAATTGATTTAATGGGATTTAAATATAACTTTAGGCTAAAAATAAATTAGGTACACTAAGCGTAGGATCGCATCGGGAAGCGTGCCGAATGCAGGGCATAGGGAGCCGAGTAGTCGAAAAGTTAATGTGACCTAGTTACCATTTTATGGAATTTATTTGAGGGCTCGGATAGGGTATATAAGTTAAATCAATGGAAATTAATCAAGTCTTATAATTGTAGCTAAACAAATCAGCACACCTAGGATGGTTCTCGAGATGCACAACAGGGAGATTCGAGACAGCTGGTGTTAAGATAAGATGTCCAGGAATTGGGTGACACAGACTTGACAAGGACTATTCGATTAGCCTCGAGATGCGTGTGCACATGAGATTAAAACACAACATATAAATATCGAGTGATCGTGAGACATGAAAACCAAATCCGAGAATCAAAGGGTAGAAACTGGGAATTCTGGGAAGTAATCGTGTGAAGGAGAGCTCAAGAAGGCAATCGAGGGTCGAACGGGGGAATTTTTGGGATTTTTTAGCGCGGTTTGAGGTACGTAAAACCTAACTGAACACCACTACTGCATTTACTTATTGTTATTTCATTTGAGTTGTGAATTATTGATAATCTACGAGTCCATTCTTACTAGGACGGTTGAGTTTCCCATCTATGTATCCGGGGGGTTGTGTAGTCGCTTGTTAGGTGTGTGGTCTAGGACACAGTGGTAGAGTCGATGGTGTAGGCCACGACAAGGCTCCTGGTCCTCAGTAAACATCTTAAATAACTGGTTCACACCCATTTGTATATTTTTGTGTTTATATTCATGCGATGAGCCTTGAGCAGTAGTCTGCATTGTTCCTTCTTTCCACATATTTATTTAACACAATTTATTGATTTCCATTTACATTCTTAAATTATGATGTATGGTGGTTTTCCTTAGGATTTTACTTACTGGGCTCGTCATCTACCTTTTGTGATGGCTGAGCGCAGATCCTAATACTAGCAAGGGTAAGGGGATTCTTGGCGATTACATCTGACTTACCTACGAAGAGGCCTGCTGGTACATGTGTAGCTAGTTATATTTTGATATTTTGTGTTATTATTTTAGGATTGGGAGACTATATTCCACACTTGTACTTGTATATATAACTGTTATTATTGATCGCCCATATGTAGTACTGCCGGGATTTCCACTATAAACTGAATATTAAAACTTTATATACTATTTTGAAAATGTCAAAACTTCCGTTGTTATTAGTCATAAATGTTAACTAACTTATTTTTGGATCTAAAACCATATGTAAACTAATAAATCAATTGACAAGACACGCCAAGGTGTCAAACAAGTGAGGAGTATGAGTGACGTGGCAGAGGCTTCAGGTGTTGAGGCAGGGAAGTAGCTGTCCACGGGGCGGCCTCGGTATATGGGGTCGTCACATGCTGACCCTCCAGTACACTCTGAATCGACACTGTCTAAGTCCTTATCTACCCGCAAATCATCACTCTAGTATCGATCGGAACATCATCGGAACAAATTCTCTCAATCACCTTGAGCAAACCATAATCATGCGTCATATGGCAGGTAACAACCTTTGACCCTTTGCGGCTCAATGCGTCTGCAACCAAATTACCCTTCCTCGGATGGTATTCCAATGAAAAGTCATAGTCCTTGAGGAACTCAAGTCATCGTCTCTGTCGCATGTTCAACTCCCTCTGAGTGAAGAGGTACTTCAAACTCTTGTGGTCAATGAATAGAACGAATTGCTCTCCATAAACATAATGGCGCCAAATCTTCAGTGCAAAAACCACTGCAGCCAACTCCAAGTCGTGTGTAGGGTAGTTCTTCTCATGAATCTTCAGTTGTTGGGATGCGTAAGCAATCACTCTACCCTCCTACATCAGAACACAGACCAAACTATCTTAGAAGCATCGGTGTTCACCTCAAAACCCTTCCCAACTCATGTAAAACCAACACTGGTGTAGTAGTCAGTCGTTCTTTCAATGTCTTGAACGCCTACTCATAGTCGTCGTTCCACTTAAATTTGACATCTTTCTTCATCAATTGTGTCATAAGTGTCGCGATCCTCGAGAAGTCCTGTATAAAACGCTGATAATAACTTGCCAAACCCAGAAAACTGTGGATATATGATGCTAACTCGGTGTAGGCCAATTGCTAATTGCCCTAACCTTAACGGGGTCCACTGATACTTCGTCGATCCCAATAATGTGACTTAGAAATCCCACCTCTGTCAGCCAAAACTCACACTTACTAAACTTAGTGAACAATCTGTGCTTTCTCAGTATCTGCAAAACCAACCTGAGGTGCTCCTCATGCGTATTGGAATAGATAAAGATGTCGTCGATGAACACAATGACGAATCTGTCCAGATACTGTCTCAACACTCAATGCATCAAATCCATGAACATCGTTGGGGCATTAATCAGCCCAAACGGCATGACCGTAAACTGGTAATGTCCATATCGAGTGCAAAATGCAGTTTTCTCCATGTCCTTTGCCCTAATCCTCAGTTGATGGTACCCACATCTCAGATTAATCTTCGAAAACCACTGCGAACTTGTCAACTGGTCGAACAAATCATTCATGCGAGGATGTGGATACTTGTTCTTCACCGTCGCCTTGTTCAATTGTCTGTAGTTGATGCATAGTCTCAAGCTGTCTTATTTCTTCTTAATAAACATCGGCGCTCCCAAGGCAACATACTCGTCCGAATAAAGCTTAACTCTAATAACTCGTCGAGTTGTCCTATCAGCTCCTTTAGCTCTATCGGAGCCATACGGTACGGTGGAATTGATATGGGTTTAGTCCCCGAGACCAAATCAACTATGAAATCGATCTCCCTATTTGGTGGTAAGCCTGGTAACTCCGTTGGAGAAATATCAGGAAACTCACATACTACTAGTACGTCCTCCAACCTAGTCTCCACTCTGCTCGCCTACTTAACACGCCAGCGAATGTCTCTACATCTACGCTAGTGGCGACTCTACCCCTAGTGATCGGTAAACTAGTCGAAGTCCCCTGGAAGCTAAACTCTGAATGTCTAAAAATTCGAATTGTGATCCTCTAACCGTAGCAGTGAATCTGTGTATGAGAAGCACCCAACCAATCCATGCCCAGTAGTTTATCGAATTTTAGGAACTCCAACACTCTTAGGTTTGCAAATAAGGTGTGGCCCTCTATCTTTATCGAATAGTCGACACACAGTAGGTTTGGGTAAATCTTGTCCCCATTAGCTATGCTAAGGATCAAAGGTCTCTCAAATCGAATGGGTCTTAACCCTAACTCGTCAACCATACGACCAGAAATAAAAGAAACCGTAGAACCAGAGTCAAACATGGTATGTATAAATCGATTGTAAATGTAAACCGTACCCTTAATCAGGTTCCGTATAGCAGCCGTGTCTGGTGCAGCGATGGCATGTACCTGCTCCCGTCTCTATGGCTGCCCTCGACCTAGTCGTGGACAAGCGCTAACAAAGTGGCCTAACTGTCGGCACTCGTAGCATGCTCCCCTCTTAGACCCTAAACTAGACGGACCACGCTGTCCCTGTCTCGGTGTTTGACCAGAACTCTGTCCCTGGCCCTGATCACGTCTCTATCCTTGTCTATGTCTCTGCTCCTGGCCGCTGCCCCCCTCAATCCTTTGATGTTGCTGTCTATGCTGGCCTGATTGAGATGCGGTGGCTAAACACTAGCATAGCTCTCTGCCGGAGCCGATGGTGCAACAGATATAGTAGGCGGAGATGCTACCGATGCTACACTTTGCGCTCAGACTCTCTACGACCACTGCCTAAACCTCTTCCTCCTACCATCCCCAAAGGTTTCCCCGACTAGGAATGTGCTGATGAAGTAGCATGTGACCCAATACGTGTACTGACGAAGCCCTTACTGGCCATAGCTCTCTTATACGCCACCTGTAGTATGCTCGGAGCGATCGTCAACACCATCGAACCTATGGAGTCGAGTAACCCGTGCATAAAGTAATACGCCTGGTCAGCGTCAGTGTCTGTTGCCCCTCCGGCATACTCTATCAGGTGTAAATATCGATCCATGTACTGCATCGCAGACTCATCAGCCCTCTATTGGATGGTCTGAAACTCGATCCTCTTCAAGTAACGGACCGTAGGTGGGATGTACTTCTGCTCGAATCTCCCCTTGAACTCAGCCCAATCCTTGGGCTTCCCTTTCGTGGCCACCGTAGTGCCCCACTAAACGTCAGCCTCTCCAAATAGTGAGACGGAGGATATACTCAGCTGCATGTGGGCGGGTGTGGCTAGAATGTCATGGATCTTCTTGTAACTCCTCAAGAAAATCTCTGCTACCTCTAGGTCCATAACTCCGTAGAACTTCTCAGGCTGATGCCTCTGCAACTCCCTGGCCTGCCTCGCCTCACCTCTGGCGTAGCCTTAGTACCCAGAGTAGTCAGTGTATTAAGCGTCTCCACAACCGGTGTACTCGGCATCGATGGTATCACCTCCATCTAAATACGTAGTACAACCACTATCTGTACTATTAGAACTACTGCGGTTTTCGGCATTGTTGCAATCGGAGTAGGAGCTATCGACGTCGCCATTGTAGCCAGTGTGCCAATTTCCTATGCAGCAAGCATGTGAGAAGTAGTCGGCGTAGATGGTGTCGCCGTAGGGGGTGCTCTCAATAGTCTTAAGATCTCCTCAAGTTGATGATCCTTACTCATGATCCTCTGAGTTCACATCTGGAACTCCTTCACCTGACGCCTCTGGGACCCTGCGCCCCAGTATCATCACTAGAACCCGACTATTCGCCATTACTATCTGCAATTTAGGCGAATCCCCGAATCAGTGACTAATTACTCGATATCATAGTAGTACACCATCTCAAATATAACATATACAATACAAGTTCCGACTTTTCCCCAACTCTCCTCACTTCCTAACTAAGACTTAAGTTAGGTTCATAGGGTTCCACTATGAGTTCAACCACTATCCTAACTTCCACTTTCCTATGTCTCAGTGAATTGTGATTTAAATTTAAGAGTCTTTTATTCAACCTTTACGCTCTGATACTAATTGTGACGGCCCCAAATTCACAATCCTATAATCGGCGCCGCCCGGCCTGGACCCGCAAACCCCCGAGCTAATCCCGCTGAGTCGCGCGAGGCCAGTGAGCCTTTCCTTTATCATTCAACCAATTATCAAGTATTTAGATAGGAAATCACTTAATTAGCAAGTTATCAAAGTAATAAGCGAAGCAATTAATCTCAACTAATCAATCGACTTCGAAAGCTCCAAGTTATGACAAAAACCTAGGGTGTGGGAACCCCGTATATCATATACACCATGTAAAACAAGGAGAGTATCATCAATGACATACAATCTCTCAACCCATAATCCTATGTACAAAAACAATATAAGTAGCTAATACACCAAAATGTTACCTATATCAGCAGAGGAGGGTCGCTCAAAGTATATCACCTAACTGCACGGCCTTTCCTTTGCTAGACTGCAGATCTACACTCAGTCAAACATAAGAATGACGAGCCCAAATAAGTAACACCAAGCAAGAACAACAATAAATACAACATTTCGAGTTAAATAAATGAGCAGTCAAATCATGTAGATAGAAAGAAAATGACAGAGAGCGCATGAATATATAAAGACTATGAATAGATACATGAGCAATTGAAATTGAGTGTCTCGAATACAAGGGAAAAGCACAAGTGGTCCTGACCAATCATGTTAAGTCGAAAATAGAATCTCTTCACAGGCTAGGAGTTAAGGACAAAATCTCCTCTAAGACCACTACGCGAGTGCAGAGTCCCCAACAATCTAGTAGAGAACTCTCACCCTGTACATGTCATCACAATTAAACATGTATCCCAGCCGTAAACCCCGATATAATACACCGCGAGTCCAAAATTCTGTAAGGATCACGCTTGACACACTTGCCTGAAACAACTCATAAGAATGGAATAACAAGATAGCATCGAAATAATATCAATAAATAATTCAAAGCTCAAGAAATAACTGTAATGTTCCTCAATGGTTTACTTACCTCGATCCAAGCTAATTGCACTCTCACAAACTCTGACTTATCCCTACGTAGTCCCACATGCTAATACAATTCATTGTGGTTTCCCATTAACTCTTATCTAATTTTCCTTATTTAGGTTTATTGTGTTTTTCGGCCGAATTCTGATTGGGTCATATTTGGACCCGTTAGATACCACGAGAAGACCCCAATTCGTTTTGAAGATTTCCTAAAAACTTAAGAAATTCTGGGCTCTAAGCGCCGCCGAGACGCCGTGAGGGTTTTACCCTCGACGACGTGTCCACGGCGTGAGGCAGAGTGTCTCTGGCCCAGACGCCGTGGGCAGTGTCATGGGGGTGTTATACCCCACGGCGCCTTCCTGGCGTGGGGCAAATCAACTTCTACCCCAGGCGTATATGGGCAACGTCGTGGGGGACCCTTCGGCACCTTCACGGTGTGGGGCAAAGAGGGACTCTGCCCTAGTCGTATGTGGGGTGCGCAATGAGGGTTATCCCTCATCGTATCCCCACGATGTGGGGGACAGAGAGGCCCCTCTCTATCCCCAGCATCGTGCTTGGTGCCCCTATCTAAGGGAAATTCTAAGGTGTTTACCACCCCGGCTCATGCCGCCTTAAGCCAATTTAGTCCATTTTTCATCGAAAACACAGTGCTACTTTAAAAACATCCTCGACTCATTCCAAAACGTCCAAAATTATTGCTAAAAAACACAATACGAAAATCACTCAAAAATCCCCAAAAATTCATCAAAATCCAAAAACTCTCTAAATCGAAAACCACCTTCACAAATCTCGTAGTGATCATCGTGAGGATCACCAAAATGTCGAGAGTTTCGATCGAGTTCAAGATCTCGACGTGGTGTCCAAATTTCATGGCGACGAACATGGGTAAAACCCATACCGATGCGTAGAGAATGACAATGGGATGACGGATCTCACGTTGGCTCGTCTAAATCCGTCATCGTCGCGCCATTCCAACCACCATAGTCCACCGGTGACTTGAAGGATACGTTAGGGAAGAAGGAGAAAAAAGAGAAGAGAGAGAAAAGAGAGGGAGAGAGAGAGAGAGAAAGAGAGAGAGATAGAAAGGAATGGGTGTGGGTTTATATACCTTCACCCCAAATCTTGTCTCAACACTCATCCCTAGATCCATCAAGTGGTTCATATTCACTCGATCCCACCAACTTGTGTAACTCCATTGGGTGACTCTAGTTGGCTTGTTCCTCACTCTAGCCTATCCACCTTATCCTTTATGTATCCAGATTCGACCAGTGCCGCACTCTGCGTATTTTGCGCACTTGGTCGAACCGCGTACCAATTATTTTCAATTATTTCAAAGTTTGTAGTTTATTAGTGTTTTAACCCCCTTTGTTCCCTGGACTACTAAACATCGCCCCGCACGACTAAACTTGTACACAAAAGTCTTCAAGTGTTTAAGACACCAAAATTACTGCTAAGGTTATACGGTATAATACAGACATCAAGCAAAAATAACATACCTCGGTGTTGACGTCCAAGAATTGATGATTGTACCACGGCGTGGGCCCACATATCACCTATATTGACACGTGACACGGGTTAAATTTTAGGGTCGTTACAGGGGGATATCTCGCACCCAAGGGTTTAAGTTGGGAGATAACTTACAGGAAAGTTGGGTAATCAAATAAGATTAGTTCTTAACACCCTATAAGTTATCTCCTGGGAGATAACTCCACCTCTAACCAAACAAGGTCTAAGCTTTCTAACCTTATTCGCTCTATCCACAGTTGTGTCCACAACTCTCAAAAGATAACTCCCCTAGGAGAGATGGGGGATTATCTCACACCCAAAGGTCTAAGTTGGAAGATAACTTACAAAGAAGTTGGGTAATTAAACAAGATTAGTTTTTAACTCCCAATAAGTTATCTCCCAGGAGATAACTCCACATCTAACTAAACAAAACTAAACTTTCTAACCTTATCCGTTCTATCCACACTTGTGTCCACAATTCTCAAGAGATAACTCCCCTAGGAGAGATGGGAGATTATCTCGCACCCAAGGGTCTAAGTTGGGAGATAACTTACAAAGAAGTTGGGTTGTCAAACAAGAATAGTTCTTAACTCCCTATAAGTTATCTCCCATAAGATAACTCTACCTCTTACCAAATAAGGCCTAAGCTTTCTAACCTTATCTACTCTATCCACAAGGTCTCGAGTTTTACTCCTACATAAGTAAAAAAAATTGCTCCATCCACAAAACTCAAAATTGGTGAAATGCATAATAATGCTAGACCTAAGTAATATCTATTCCAAATATATAATTTGTCTTAGTAGAATAATTGAAGTCTACTATGAATCATTCGACCAAAAAGAAGTCAATTTTGGATTATAGTTTTTTTGTGGGCTCGTAAGGCCCACTTGACTTACTTATGCTCTATGGGTTCAATGTAACCCACCTAATTTTCATAAGTCTAAGTAAGACTAATTAGGTAACTTTTGTAAATTTGTAATTGCTCTTAGTGAGTTTGTAACTAGGACAAAAATGCTACTTCATGGAGCAAAGTGGCTCAAATAAAATAAGGAAAATGATAAAATGACTCACTTTCAATGCACACTTTTGTCTTTTAGCCATTTATGACTCTTTCTTGTCTCCCTAAGCGTGAGCCTCACATTTGACAAAATATTATAAATGGCTAAAAGACAAAGGTGTGCACCCAAAGTGTGCGTTGAAAGTGTGTTAGATTATCATTTTCCATAAAAGAATACCTTGTTTTTGAGAAATTGAATCCCCCACCACTTGAATCAATAGTTTGATGATAGAAAAGTTACTTTCTTTCATCTCCAAAGTCACATATTTCGAGAAAGAAAATACTAGAATGACAATGAGCAAATCACACCCCAACACACATTAGCCTAAGAGAACTTTTCATGTAGCCTCGACCCTCCTCCTGTTATGCACTAGAATTTATGTGTGCTCACATCCCGAGATAAGATGTGTATTGGGGTGTATCAAAGCCTCTCTAATAAGATAGTAAAGACATCACTTGGCAAAAAGGTAATACCTTGTGAGATCGTGGTTTGATTCTCACAAAGTTAAAAAAAAAAAAGAAAAGTGAATTGGGGCATGACTTCCCGCTGTCATTCTCTTTAAGAAAATATTAGGGTGCTCCAACATCAACATGCAGGTCGACCACGTGATTATCGTATACTCCTTCAATACTCCTCGAGATGCGTGCCCGCGCTACAATGCATTTTCCTTTTCATTCACTCCAAGACCGTTTTGCCGCCATTGCCAATCCCTTCCACAAGCACCCATCTCCATCTCCCATGGCCTCGCCCATCCCAAGCTCCGCCATTCGTCGCCTGACCCTCCACCGCCCATTTCTCCACACTCTCCGCTCCAATTCATCGTCTTCGATTCAATCCACAACAATCCCAGAAGAATCCGAATCGGAAGAGACCGAATTCTCGCCCAATCATCAACACACCAGCCCTCCAAACCCCTCCAAACACTACTTCCCCAAGCGAGGACAGACATTGGAGCTCGTGTGCGAGAGCTTGGCCTTCAAAGGGAAGGGCGTGTGCAAGGTCTCTGATACTGGGTTCGTTCTCATGTGTGACCGGGCACTGCCCGGCGAGCGGTTCGTCGGGCGCATCACTCGCAAGAAGGGGGACTACGCTGAGGTTTGAATTGTTGATTGAATTTGAATTCATTTGTGTTTGTTGATTGTAGTTGGGATTTAGAGTTTGGGGGGAAAGATCTCGTCTTGGCATGATTAGGGTTAATGGGTGGAGTTGATTGTTAGTGTTTGGTAGAGATTTGTGGAAAAGTTGGTATTTTGAGTGGTTAATTTGCCTAGAACAACAATAACAAAGTGGTAGTCCCAAATTAGTTGAGGTTGGTTACATGATTCGCGACGTTGTAATTTAACCTTTTTTTTATAACCATGGGCACTGCTTCTTACTTTGGTTCAACTAATCTCATTGGAGTTGGTCGGGCGCCCCAGCCTTATTGCCAGGGAGAAACTAGGAGAATATAATGTACCTTCCAAGAGTTGAACCCAAGACCTCTACCTCACGCATAGTTATGGTTATTATTTCTTTGCCACACCACACTTAGGGGTGGTATTCAGCTTGAATTTAATACAGGTCTTGATGTGATTGGTAAATCTTTTCTAGAGTTTTTACTTAATGCATTTCGAGTTATATTAGGTCTACTCTTGTACCTTCAAATTCCTTTGCTTTCCAGTTTGTCGAGTCTCTAACTTGACCATTTGCGTAAACTATTTTTTTAGTTGTGGACTGACAGATTATATGTTTTCGCCTCTATGCATCCAGAGTTTTTTGGTTATGGTAATGCCGATGCAATTAATTCAATGTGATGTGTGGTTTAGTAGTCTGTGAGAATATTTTTTTCTCCTTTGGTGATTCTGGTTTGTATTTGAACTTGTACAGGTGAAGAAACTGAAGACACTTTCACCACACTGGGATTTAGTATGTGCTCCATGTGAGTATGCTTCATACTGTGGTGGGTGTAAAACTCAGAACTTAATGTACGAGGCCCAGATTAAGGCAAAGGAACAGCAGGTTCACGAGTTGATAATTCATGTTGGGAGATTTCCGGTTAGAGACCCTGAGTTCGCTTCTGTCATGAAGCCAATTGTTCCTTGTGATATCCAATTTCACTACAGGAATAAGGTTGGTAGAGCTGACTGACACATTTTGCTGCAGATGGAAAACAGAATTCATTAAGTAATTATGACTGCCCTAGTCCTGCAGATGGAATTTTCATTTTGTCCCAAAAAGTGGTTCCCAGAAAGTGAAATGCAGAAAGAGCAGAATGGTTTGAATGATTATGCATTAGGGCTGCATGCTCCCGGATTTTTTGACAAGGTTCTCAATATCGATAAGTGTTTATTGCAAAATGAGGCTGCTAATAAGGTTTGCATCTTTGTTTCTCCTAACACAATGTTGGCCTCATTCTTTCACATCTCGACCTATTAGGATATTTGATTGAATATATATCATTGTAAATACATGGTTTGATTATTTCTCTCTTTTTTCAAGTAATAAGGACTCCAAGGAATTGGAATTTCTCATTGCATGAAAAAAAATTATAAGGCACTGTAAATAAGCTAAACTCTTGATGCAATGCATATCTAGAAATGTTTTGAGTTTTTCATGTGCTTACTTTCTTATTTTATCTATGGTGAATGGAAATGGAGTTTTCATCATGTTTAAATTGAGTATTCATTGTAGGTATTGGCCTAGACAAGGAGTAAGGTGTCAAATTTGAAAATGGGATTCCTTGGTGATGATTCTGGTGAATCTAATGATTTAATTTTCTGCATCTTGTCTTTGTATGCATATAACAGAGAATACATATAAGTTGTATGAAAATCAATATAATTATGTGGATTTTAATTTTTCTCCCTATAATTAGAAAATAGTGCCATATAACTATCAATATTGTTAGAATTTTATTTTATAGAATGGAAAGATGAAAAGCTATTAAGGGTAAACTTAGTACTTTATAAAAATGTTCTCATATTTTTATTTCCAGAGATAGAGTTAGCAGCTATGCAGACAAGTTAATTCCTTTAAGTAGGACGCATATTATGGTATATAAATAACAAGCAGGTTGCATTTAGATCGTCTGTTTGCTTAGTTTTTTCCTTCAATATTCATTTTGCGACATTCCATTGTGAATCAGCCCACATTTTGATTGGATTAATTTTGGGCCCATGTTCTTCATTTAATGTGATTGGAGCCCATCTTACCTACCTTAATTGCCTCCTTGTACTTCAGGACCTCATAGTAGCTATAAAGAGTTAAACTATTAGTTAGAATAGAAAACATGGCAGTAAAGAAATTGTGTCCTAAACAGGAATGGGTCAATCCAATAGGGCACTATGGCAGGAAGTATTTTCCACATAGACCGCATACTACATATGGTAAAAACTTCTCTTTGACGCTCATTTTATTCCTGTGCTGATTATTTTCTGCAACTAGCACTTTTTTGGTTTAGTTGGTAGCCTCTTTGATTGTTCTGAGTCTTCTGACTTTTGTTCTTTGATTTGTTGATCAATAAAGTGAATTTGTTTAAATGATCTTAAATAATAGTGTTTTTTTTTTTTTTTTTTTTGTCAAAGAACAATAGTAGTTTATTTGATGTGCATTTAGTTTCAATGAAAGCGCTCCAATTGAATCAAGTGATTTTTTTCCCTTTCAAAACAAACTAATCATCATGTTATGGGAAGGAATGTTGTTTCTAGTTATTGATGGAGTAGACAAGCTTAGCAATGCTGTATTGCCAATAGAAAAGTGTGCCAGACCTTTTCTTTTTCATTTTACTTTTTCTTTCTGTAATTATTTGATTTCTCACTTTCCAATTCAACTTGTTGGTTACAGAACCTCTATAATTTGTCTCTTATCTCCAGAATTTTCTTTTAGAGTGATCTATGTAGTGTTAGTTCTAGAAGTCTTTTTTGGTTATTAATAACTACATGCTCAATAATTGCTCGTCAATCTTTTGTGATATTTTTATTTTCTTCCCACAATTTTGTAGTGTGTCAATATGGCTAAATACGTGTTGCTTTTCTGATCAATAGGTGCTCGCTATTGTTCAAGACTGTTGGAGAGATCCAAGTTTTGGCCTTTCACCATATAATTGTCACTCTCACACTGGATTCCTTAAACATCTAATGCTAAGAACTGGAAGGTATCAACTCATTTACCTTTTGATGATTTCTTTAACCATCATAAGCCTTTCATTCCTTTGAATAGTAGTGATTGATGTGGTTGACTCTAAATTTTAGAGTCATTGTTTACAACAATGAAGAAAGAGTTGCAGAAGTAAAGAACAGTTGCTTTCTCATATAGCTGTTGTAACTTTTCGATTTCTGAGCAGCATAAATAGCTGCTGACTTCTCTAAATTTAAGTAGCACACCATATAGCATCAGTGGCATGGTTGCTTTATTAGAATTGGAAGCTGACATCAACTTTCACGTCTTTGTATTAGCCAAATTTGATGAAATATTTTGAAACTGCATGCCTTGAAATAAAAAGTGCATGTCACTGCCATCTATTGGCACAACAGATAAGGGTATTCTTCAGTAAGTTTAAATAAGAAACATATACTGTATAGATGCCATTATGCAATTGTTGCTTTATGTATCATGGTTGTAAAAAATCTGGTTCTTTTTGTTGCAGGGATGTCGACACTGGTCTTACTGAGCTCATGGTTAATTTTGTGACATCATCTTACAAGCCAGAGCTGCTACAGCCTCTTGTTAAGAAGCTCACACTTGTTTCTGAAGTGGTTTGTGTTTTCAATCTTCTGTCTGCGTTCAGTTTATTTAGTGGTGCATGGGCTTTTTTCTTTTCCCAGGTTTGTGTGAGTAAGCCCTCTTCATATCTGTTAATGCTAAGTAATTGATTTTTGTTCAAATTGAGAAGTAGAGTGTCGCCTCCATCATACGACAAAGCATTGAGTCAGTATTCAATTTAATTTGTACCAATCTTTCTATCTCTGGGTGTTCACCTTATTGTGGTTACTTGTAATAGGGGAAATTTCATGGGATGTGAAGCATTCATTTTTTTTCTTTCAGTTTTATGCATCTGGTTCTTTCTTTTTCTTCTTTGAACCGGTTATTCTTTTACCAATGTGCATACTGTTCGAGTAAACCTTCAAAACTTGGTTTCCCCTTGATACTTCTGAGGTATGAAAAGAACCATTAGGCTGAATTAGTGTCCACTCGATCTTTTTTCAGCTACCTCGAGTGTGCTTAGTTTTTCTCCTTGCATTAGTGTCCAATCAATCTTTTTTTTCTCTTCTTTCGACTTGCCTTGGACCAAACAGACTTGTGGACAAGCCTCATTAGCTTTTTTTTTCCTCCACCGAGGCTATTTTTCTTTGAGAGCTTTGTTTGATGTTTTTGAGGATTCTAGCCATTCCTGTGTGTTCGTAAGAAACCCAATGGTCACTTCCATTGTTGGCATGAATGCATGACATCACAGATGTGAAATGCACCTGCATAGCTTCTTTTTTATTCATAAGCATGCCTGTAATGTTATAGACATGTTATTTCTTCTGTTTTAGTTTGGCTCTTCATTCATCTGCCAATCCCAACTTGTTTATCAGCATCCTTGTTTTGCAGCTGATATGTTATGATCTTTCTGCCTGTAATTGGTAATTTTAGTTGTTTGTCTTTGTTGCTAGGTAAGCATTGTGAACAACGTTAACACTTCTGTTGGTAATACCTCTGTTGGAGAAGAGGAATACACATTATATGGTAAATCTACAATAACAGAAGTCTTAAGGGGAGTAACTTTTCAAATATCAGCAAACTCTTTTTTCCAGACAAACACATACCAGGTATGCATTGTTAAGAAT
Source organism: Stephania japonica (assembly GCA_039657345.1). Classification (NCBI taxonomy): domain Eukaryota; kingdom Viridiplantae; phylum Streptophyta; class Magnoliopsida; order Ranunculales; family Menispermaceae; genus Stephania; species Stephania japonica. Next base: position 46,221,625 of record CM077559.1, read on the forward strand.
ATTGAACTGCTGTTATTCAAATTTTGTTACTTTTTGGTTTAGTGCTCTTCCAATCTATCCTCACTAAAGACATTGATGTTTCCGTTTTAGTTTTATTCAATTTATGTGATCAATATACTAAAAAAGAAGAAAAATTGGCATATATGGTCAGTATAGAAAGATCTTGGTAGCATGTATAGGTAGAGTTGAGAAAGATATAGCTACTTGTTCATGTAGCCATTTCAAGAACAATGGTTAACATTTAAGAATACGCTGTCTCGAGAAACTTTCAAAATGCATATTAAAAAGATCTACTCTCTTGCCTCTCCAATCGCATGACAACTTAGGAAGGATGGGTTAAATTTGATTTTATTTATGCAGGCAGAGGTTTTGTATAAATTGATTGAAGAGTGCGCTGGCATTAGAGGAGATGGCTCAGAAATTGTGCTTGATTTGTTTTGTGGGACTGGGTCAATTGGTCTTACACTTGCAAGAAAGTAAATTTCTCTTTTTTTTTTTTTTTTTTGGCTTTGCATGACAGAATTTCTTGATTTTTAAACTTCTTGCTTGTCCTTGGCAGGGTGAAACATGTTTATGGCTATGAAGTTGTCCCTCAAGCCATCTCAGATGCTCGCCGAAATGCCAGCCAGAATGGTATTGACAATGCAACATTTGTGCAAGGAGATCTAAATAAAATCAATGACCATTTTGGAGATGAGTTTCCTAAGCCTGACATTGTCATTTCAGGTTAACTTCTTAGAATCGTAGCTTGGGATTTTGTTGACTTATGATTCACTTCCATGCTACTTTTTTTATAGTATGTAACCCGTCTTGTAATGACAAAACAAGACACAAGAGGAACGATTCTAGGTTTGATTAGTTAAAGTATTGTTCTTGCCTCGAAAAGACATAGACTCTGCAACGAAGTTAGCTTTCTAGTGTCCTTTTGTCTGGTGTTTGCTTTTCTATACTATATCGCATCTCATCAGATGATTCACAAAATCTAATAATTATATGTTCTCCTCTTCAGATCCTAATCGCCCGGGCATGCACTTGAAGTTAATCAAATTTCTGCTCAAGCAAATGGTCCCTCGGATTATCTACGTATCTTGTAATCCTGCGACATGTGCACGTGATCTTGACTACTTGTGTCATGGGGTGGTATGTAATACCATCTGTCGAAAATTCTCTCTAAAATGCTTGTTTTGCCTTCCTTTCTCTGAACTTAACAAAAATCTTATGCAGAAGGAACAAGGTATAGAAGGATGTTACAAATTGAAGAGTGTCCAACCAGTGGACATGTTCCCCCATACACCACATATTGAATGTGTTTGCTTATTAGAGCTTGCATGACTTAATCTCTTTCTTATAGCGGCAAACAACCATGCTTAGTGTCCTTGAATTCAGGGTACGTGCATTTTCTTTTAACCTTTCTTTTTCCCATTTTTAGCTCTTGCACTTATATGTGGCAGGATGAAATTTAAGTCACCTGGGTTAGCTTGAGCATTTCATAGCAGTCGAAGTAAACTTCTCTTCTCTTCCGCACATGTATGTACATGCAACTTGTTTTTGTCGTTCTGTTATCGATGATGATTCGACTGACTTAAATTTCTTCTGCCATTCTGATATTCTTTAGTGTTATTGCTGCAACATTTTCATCACCATTGATTTAAATTATTTCTTGAATAAAGCACGCCCATTTTTTGTAGCTTTAATGTGTTTGTGCACTTTATTGAAATTGCAACTCTAGTCCTTGATGAAATGGATTATGGTTTGCCACCTCGGTTGCGAGCCTGAGGGGTCTCTTTCTAGGTTCCAGGAGAAGGGGGTTTGTAGTTGAGCAAATAAAGCAGAAATCAGTTCCAGATTGAAAACAGCCAAAACAGAAGGGTTGTATAAGTTACATCAATGTTGAAGTGAAAATTTGGCATAGATCATACGATGAAGAAAGCAACCAGTTAGTGTGAGTGTTTATTTGAACAACTCAAAAAGCAGAACCTTTTCTTTCTGCATATTAGACGAAAAGTTTCAGAGTTGCTGCAAACTAGCTACTTCACCACATCAAATCTTGACTGCAAGTTGGATAGCATAACTGGTAACTCTCCCTTTTCGCAATACTCCGCGAACTCCCCTCCAGACAAATCAATGTTGTCGAACTTAGTCCCCGATGTCTAAATACAAACACATAATGTCATCAATTCTTAGCAAAACACTCCCCCTTCCCTAATAAAAAGTACAACAAAATCAAAAATAAAGAAAAATGTAAAAGCCACTAAATCATCTGGATATAAAAATCGCAATGCACAACAATTAGATAAGGAGTCATTTGGCTTCTACTTCTCACGAATAGAAAAAATTATATATTTTATGGCCAAAAGAAAAGATAGTCTTTACATGAAAGATGCTTGACTTGACATGAGCAGCCTCCAGTTTAAAGTGGATTAACAGTTCACAAGAAGTAAACACAATTACGGCTAAAAGCGGCAAGACCAGAATAATAAGTTTAAGTTTATTTGCACGAGACATGCAAGAAAATGAAATCATTCTAGACCAAAGTCAGTCAGTCTTTATCCAAAATCCAGGCAAAACAGTACTATACCCTGATGCCAAGTAAGCAAAGCTCTAAGTTAGACGAACACGCTGAATCCCATAATAATTCTTGTTTTGTTCTATTTACATGTACTATTTTTTATTTTTTTATTTTTTTATTTTTTTTATTTTTTTTTTTGTACACACGTACTTCTATTTTTATGCAATTCACAATCCACTAATTAAAGAGATTTCAAAGATTTAAAAGTTAAAAAGACCTTGGAAAATTTTCGGCCCATTGCCTTAAAGCACGGATCATATTTTAAATTACAGGAGTAAGCAGTGCACGAGGGCCAAGTCTCTTCCTTTAAGAAAATTCAATAATATAAACCATCATGTTGGCGCTATGTTTACAGTGGTATCCTGATGATCAGGCTATCTCTTATCTTATTACAAAAGGTGTGTATCGCTCAAGAAGTTATTCATGATAGATTAGCAAATTATATTTTTTAATCAAAAGAATAGTCAAGCATGTGACATGAAGAAATTTTTAACCACAAAGGAAATTATCAAACAAGGGAGGGAATGCCAAAATAAATAAATAAATAAATAAAACAATTCTGCCTTGGGTAAAGCAGAAGTAAAGTAAGTATGAAGAATTCCATATGGTAAAGATGAATAACGTTCATGACTGTTTATAATTTTGATGAAGAAAACACCTCTTGAGTTTCATTGAAAAATACAAATAACTTCAAGAGGCAAAGTTTTTGGAAGGGAGTTGATGCAATGTGCAACTGCGGGCTATTTAGCTGGTGAATTCGCTCAAATTAAGTTGACTAAAGGGACTGTCACTCATAAAATTAAGCGTCTCCCATGAAAATTCTTCTCCAAGATCGAATAGTTGGCTCTTGTATATTCTGGAATTTTACAATCCCTTAGAGTTGGTTGTTCTATTGCACATCAGCCTTTGCAGTATTGAGCTTTCCTTTTGGAGGTAATATTATATGCAGAAGCTTTTGGTTGCCTACGATTCAGGAAATTTATAAGTTACCTGATAGATGTAGAAAAGAGCATTTCTTATATGCTTCAGAATTCCACCAGGGTTTACTCTAGGATAGAGAGGAAGATTTGTAAGTTTCTGTGACTTAAGATAGAGAATGGGAAGGAAAGTTCTGTTAATGAAATGACAGTTAAGTCCATCATTCAATTGGTAAGGGAGGCTTCATATTGGTAATTATAGCCTATAGGCAACTAGAAGCAGACTTTGTTATGTGTCTTTAGTAACTATAATAGGATTCTTGTCAAAGCTGTTGGGAAATATGCCCTAGGTCAATCCATTAACAGTCTTTATGAATACATTTTAGTTAATAAAATAGAGGATTTCATTTGCTGTATATTATAATTGATTTGCATGTTTACATTATAATAAGATCCATGGGTATTTACAAAAATATCCTAAATGTCCCTAGTCGATTATTATACTGGGAACTATAATAAATTAAGACTAGTGTGAGTCTTGATTGATGATCATACGATGATCATACGTATAGGAATACGAATCAAGATCATGAGTATTTGTTAGGGAACAAAGTACTGGACCGACCCGCTATGAGAACATCACATGGATTAAGTCATAGTTGTTTCTCATGATAGGTATATTTTTCAATCCTCGACTTGAGATTACCAGAGACTTCAACATTAGGAATACAAGTGATTTGACGCAATCAAACGTTGTCTTTAACCGGACGATTATAAAGGTTGTGATTGGTTACTGTGTGAATAATGTGGTGAAGTTGTGTAATCGAGATAGAATTTGTCCCTCTCATATAAAGAGAGATATCCAGTGGATCCCTCGATGTGTTAGACTGTTAAAAAAGGCCTAATCTAAGTGAATTGATATTGATCAATGTCACTTAGATGTTTTCAGTCTACCTTGAAATCGAGACTAGTACGATTGAACATGTTGGATGACAATTCCATGCCTTATGTTTGATCAAAAGGATATCGTGTGACAAAAGGATATTATATACACTATTGATTAGGTTATATCGATTTGATATTCGTACAACTTGGGTAGTCATAATGTCTTGCTAGAGGCCGCTTATGACTTGTATACCAAAATGTGTTTTGGTACACTGCCAACGTTGTATGAGCCTATTGGGTCGCACACTGAGAATGGTTTTGCGAGATTTTAAGATGGTTCAGAAAAATGAATTTTATATGATAAAATTCATGACAGAAACGTCCTTATAGTGCATTACACTTATACTTCTTTAAGTAGGGGTATATGTGTAATTTACTTAACCGTCTATATACAAGGGTTGTATAAATAGACGCTTTGAGTTAGAATACAAGTACGAAAGATTTTAAAAGGGCCGAAACTCTATTTTCGTTTGAGAAACAACTTAGAGTTTTTGGTATGCTCTGGATCGTTTTAGAGAGAAACAAAAAGGTTTGCTATTCTCTAGAAGCTAGCACTTCAAATCTCGGCCGCCATTCGTGTGTGGACTACTGATAGAGGGCGTTCGTCGTTGGCAGCGCCTTAGAGATCGATCAACCTTCGAGAGAGGTATTGCGGCGAGGTATGATTAAGTTTTCATAGTTTAAACATGTTTTAATGGAATCGATTCGATCTGTTGGGGTTTTTCTCAAAAATTGTTTTGTAATCTCCGCTGCGCATAAACCCCAAAACCCAACAGTGGTATCAGAGCCTTCGAGTTTGATTCCATTAAACTCATTGCATGTTTTCTTATGATATATGATTGAAAGCATGTTCATAGTTGATGTATATGTGATATACATAAGTTTTCTATGAGATTCATTATCATGTTTTGTGTATATGATACATATATTCATGATTTAATTGAAATTAGTTTCGTACATGCTAGTAACCATGTTAGGTTAATTTGAATAATTTTAATAATTTTAATGAATTGAGTTTCGTGTTCTATGATCCATGACACCATTAGGTTGGATTGGGATAGTAGTTCATGATTCAATTACATGTTTGTGGTTATTTGGATGAAGATCGAAATTGCAAATAATTAATTTTCGAAATAATTTATTTATAAATAATTAATTTTCGAAATTATTTATTTATCTTGTTATATCTATTTTGTTATGAAGTCTCTATTTGATAAAGATATCAAGAATCTTGTTATTAGTGATATACTAAGATTCAAATATCTGAAATCCAAAATAAATAATTAATTTTTGAAATAATTTATTTATAAATAATTAATTTTCGAAATTATTTATTTATCTTGTTATATCTAATTTGTTATGAAGTCTCTATTTGATAAAGATAGTTAACAAATTAGAATTGGAGATAAATATCAAGAATCTTGTTATTAGTGATATACTAGGATTCAAATATCTTAAATCCAAAATAAATAATTAATTTTCGAAATTACTTATTTATCTTGTTATATCTATTTTGTTATGAAGTCTCTATTTGATAAAGATAGATAACAAATTAGAATAGGAGATAAATATGAAGAATCTTGTTATTAGTGATATACTAGGATTCAAATATCTTAAATCCAAAACAAATAATTAATTTTCGAAATTATTTATTTATAAATAATTAATTTTCAAAATTACTTATTTATCTTGTTATATCTATTTTGTTATGAAGTGTCTATTTGATAAAGATAGATAACAAATTAGAATATGAGATAAATATGGAGAAGTTTGTTATTGGTGATATGCTAGGATTCAAATATCTAAAGTCCTAATTGGATTAGGATAAGATGGTTAGTTAGATGTGGGGCCCGGGTTAATTAAAAAATGTTTTAATTGACTTAATTTTGGATAAATTAAGGGGTAAATTTAGTATAGTAAAATCAGCGAAAAAAAATGATTTTCTATAGCAAATTTCAATTTTCGGAATTGAGATTTGTCTTCTAAAAAAAAAAAAAAAAAAAAAAAGGCACTGCCCCTATTTCCCTGCCCGCTTACCGGCCAGTGGGATCGCCGTCTAACTAATCCTAGCGCACGAAAATTCTTCTATTAGTGAATGGCATAAAAATTTTCTAAATTGTTTAGTGGTTCTACAAATCAATAAAATATATAATATTTCATTGTTTAATTAAAATCACTAAAACTGAATAAAATCCCTCTATTAAATCTTAAGTCTTGTGCCATCCAATTTTAAACACTTGTCAAGGCCTCGATCGCACTAATATAGTTTCAGCCATAGTTGGGTGTATTGTGTTATCTTGGTGAGATAAGTTAGGTAAGAGTTACCTAAATGTTTAAATTGGTTCGACTTAATAAAGCTATCAAAATAGTTTTGGGCTTTAGGCATATGATGAGATAAAAACATGCTAATACATAAGATGTCCCATATCTCATAAAAAGATCTAAAAATTACATAAGATGTAATTGGTAACTGTTACCTACCTAAATAATCTAGTTCTCGTGTTTCATGTCATAGCATCATAGAATTAGGTGAAATATGGATTTTAGTCCCCTAAATAAACAAGATGTTTTACGAGGGTTGTTAATTTAGTGGGAGTCTGTTCCTCTATTCTAAAATAAACTCGCATAATCTTTATTGTAGATCAATGGCCTCTTCAAGTAACAATAATCCCCTGTCACATCGCGATCTATCCTTGAGAAGGATAAGCTATCTCTGGGACTAACTTTCTTGATTGGTTCGAAACTTGAGAATCGTTCTCAAGCATGAAAGCAAGTTGTATGTCCTAGATGCTCCGATCCCCGAGGACCCACCACCAATGCTACGAAAAGTCATGAAGGATGTGCATAATAAGCATGTCAACGATTCTACGATGTTGCATGCATTATGTTGGCAACTATGGTTCCCGAACTTCGAAGGACATGGAACTAATGGAAGCCTACGACATGGTCATGTAACGCCGAAGGAAATGTTCCAATAGCAAGCTAGGCAAGAAAGGTTCGAGACAGTCAATAACCTGCATTCTTGTAAGATGACTGAGGGTGCGTCAGTTAGTCCTCATGTTCTGAAGATGAAGGGCTATGTTGACCAACTTGATAGACTTGGATTTCTCATAAGCCAAGAGTTGGCTACGGATTTGATCCTAAATTCATTACCGGAAAGTTAGTCACAATTTGTGATGAATTACAATATGAATAATATGGAGAAATCAATTTCAGAGTTGCATTTGATGCTCAAAACTACTGCACAAAATATCAAGAAACCCTCTAGTAATGTGCTGATGGTCCAAAAGAAAAAGGGAATGAAGAAAAAGGCAAAGGCAAGGCTAAAAAGCTTGCCAAGGCTGCTTCTTGCACTTGTCACAAAGCTCGTGGAACAAGTCAAGCCCCAGCCTGTTCCTGCTTTAAAACACCCAAAAGAAAAGGAATGGAGTTTCTAAAAGCAGAAATCGAACCTTATTAGATATGGTTCGATCTATGATGAGTCATGCGGATCTCCATTATCCTTTTGGGGTTATGCATTACAAACTGCAGCTTTCACTCTAAATCGAGTTCCTTCTAAAGCGGTTGATAAAACACCATATGAGATATGGTACGGGAAGAGACCTAGTTTGTCTTTTCTTAGGATTTGGGGCTGTGAGGCTTACGTAAAGCGACAAGTCTCAGAAAAACTAGCACCTAAATCTGATAAGTGTTTATTTGTGGGGTATCCTAAGGAAACAAAAGGATATTACTTTTATAATCCCGCTGAGAACAAAGTGTTTGTTGTTCGGTATGGTGCCTTTATGGAAAAACAGTTTATTTCAAAAGACACTAGTGGGAAAGAAATAAATCTTGAAAAAGTTCAAGAATCACAAATAAACACTGAACCGCTACTGGAAGTTCAACAACGTTCGAACCGAGTTGAACCTCCGCAAGTGACACAAGGCCCACATAAATCGGTAGGGTAAGACATGAGCCGAGAGAGATTCGGATTTCTCATTACGATAGTCGTGATGTGTTGCTTATGGATCAAAATGAGCCCACCACTTATCGGAGACTATGTCTAGACCAGGACTCGGATAAATGGCTAAGTGCCATGAACTCCGAGATGCAATCCATATATGATAACCAAGTTTGGAACTTGGTTAATTTACATGAAGGTGGTAAGACCATTGGATGTAAATGGGTTTTCAAGAAGAAAATTGACATGGATGGCAAAGTGCATACTTTCAAAGCAAGACTTGTAGCAAAAGGTTTCAGGCAGACTCAAGGTGTTGATTATGATGAAACTTTTTCGCCGAGAGCCATGCTTAAATCTATAAGAATTTTAATTGCCATTTCCGCATATTATGACTATGAGATATGGCAAATGGATGTAAAAACAGCATTTCTTAATGGAAAGGCATTGAGGACGTGTATATGACACAACTCGAAGGTTTTGCACATCCCGAGAATTCTAGGAAGGTATGCAAGCTTCAAAGATCCATTTATAGATTAAAGCAAGCTTCTCGGAGTTGGAATCTTCGTTTTGATGAAGCAATCAAGGATTTTGGTTTTATTAAGAACGAAGATGAGCCTTGTGTATACAAGAAGGTCAGTGGGAGTGTAGTTGTTTTTCTCAGTACTTGTATGTTGATGATATATTACTCATTGGAAATGACATCCCAACATTGCATAGTGTCAAGTCATGGTTAGGGAAGTGTTTCTCAATGAAAGACTTAGGAGATGCACCTATATCCTAAGGATAAGGATCTATAGGGATAGATCTAAGAGGCTAATCGGCCTAAGTCGAGTGCTTACATAGACAAGGTACTTGAATAGGTTCGGTTTGCAAGACTCTAAAAGAGGATTGTTGCCAATGTCTCATGGCATAAGTCTCAAAGAAGAATCAATGTCCTAAGACAAATGATGAGCGAGACCGTATGAATAAGATTCCATATGCATCTGCTATTGGATCTATCATGTACGCCATGCTATGCACTCGGCTTGATGTATCATATGCTTGAGCACTACAAGCGAGATATCGATCGGATCCAGGTGAGAGTCACTGGATAGCAAGAAAGAACATCCTTAAGTACTTAAGAAGGACTAAGGAAGTGTTTTTGGTCTATGGAGGTTTTGAAAATGATCTAGTTGTAAATGGTTACACGGATGCAAGTTTTCAAACTGATATAGATAATTTTAGATCGCAGTCTGGATATGTGTTTACTTTGAATGGGGGTACAGTAAGCTGGAAAAGTTCGAAGCAAGAGACTGTGGCAGATTCTACAACAGAAGCTGAGTATATTGCAGCGTCCGATGCAAAGAAAGAAAGGAGAGCGCTTTGGATCAAAAAGTTCATTTATGAACTAGGTGTGGTTCCAAGTATTGCTAACCCTATTTGTTTGTATTGTGACAATAATGGGGCAATAGCACAGGCCAAGGAACCTAGATCACACCACAGATCCAAACATATACTCAAGCGTTTTCATCTCATCAGAGAAATTATTGAGAGAGGAGACGTAAAGATTTGCAGAGTACCTACTAAAGACAACGTTGTGGATCCATTGACAAAGGCTCTTCCACAAGTGAAACATGATGGTCATGTTAGATCATTAAGCATTAGATGCATGAATGATTGGCCCTAGAGCAAGTGGGAGATGTTGGGAAATATGCCCTAGGTCAATCCATTAACAGTCTTTATGAATACATTTTAGTTAATAAAATAGAGGATTTCATTTGCTGTATATTATAATTGATTTGCATGTTTACATTATAATAAGATCCATGGGTATTTACAAAAATATCCTAAATGTCCCTAGTCGATTATTATACTGGGAACTATAATAAATTAAGACTAGTGTGAGTCTTGATTGATGATCATACGATGATCATACGTATAGGAATACGAATCAAGATCATGAGTATTTGTTAGGGAACAAAGTACTGGACCGACCCGCTATGAGAACATCACATGGATTAAGTCATAGTTGTTTCTCATGATAGGTATATTTTTCAATCCTCGACTTGAGATTACCAGAGACTTCAACATTAGGAATACGGTGATTTGACGCAATCAAACGTTGTCTTTAACCTGGACGATTATAAAGGTTGTGATTGGTTACTTGTGTGAATAATGTGGTGAAGTTGTGTAATCGAGATAGAATTTGTCCCTCTCATATAAAGAGAGATATCCAAAGGGATCCCTCGATGTGTTAGGCTGTTAAAAAGGCCTAATCTAAGTGAATTGATATTGATCAATGTCACTTAGATGTTTTCATCTACCTTGAAATCGAGACTAGTACGATTGAACATGTTGGATGACAATTCCATGCCTTATGTTTGATCAAAAGGATATCGTGTGACAAAAGGATATTATATACACTATTGATTAGGTTATATCGATTTGATATTCGTACAACTTGGGTAGTCATAATGTCTTGCTAGAGGCCGCTTATGACTTGTATACCAAAATGTGTTTTGGTACACCGCCAACGTTGTATGAGCCTATTAGGGTCGCACAATCGAGAATGGTTTTGCGAGATTTTAAGATGGTTGAGAAAAATGAATTTTATATGATAAAATTCATGACGAAACGTCCTTGTAGTGTATTACACTTATACTTCTTTAAGTAGGGGTATATGTGTAATTTACTTAACCGTCTATATACAAGGGTTGTATAAATAGACGCTTTGAGTTAGAATACAAGTACAAAAGATTTTAAAAGGGCCGAAACTCTATTTTCGTTTGAGAAACAACTTAGAGTTTTTGGTATGCTCTGGATCGTTTTAGAGAGAAACAAAAAGGTTTGCTATTCTCTAGAAGCTAGCACTTCAAATCTCGGCCGCCATTCGTGTGTGGACTACTGATAGAGGGCGTTCGTCGTTGGCAGCGCCTTAGAGATCGATCAACCTTCAGAGAGGTATTGCGACTGAGGTATGATTAAGTTTTCATAGTTTAAACATGTTTTAATGGAATCAGATTCAGATCCTGTTGGGGTTTTTCTCAAAAATTGTTTTGTAATCTCCTCTGCGCATAAACCCCAAAACCCAACAAAAGCTTCTCACGTGAGATGGTAACGATATCACTTGCCAAAAAGGCAAGACATTGGGAGATCGTTGTTCGATTCCCATTGAAGTAAAAAAAAAAATAACTATAATAGGATTCTTTTGAGAGTATCCATTAGAAGTCCTTCAAGATTTAATTCTCTTCTACTAGCCTTGGTTTTGGAATGATGTTTAGTGTGATTATCATTCTTAAAATTGGCCTTGTCCCTCTCTTTGTCAAACTTCCAAATAATCTTCTTCTTATTGTGGTTTTCTCATCTCAATATCATTGGGTTATTAGCGGGGTAAGACAGCGTGTCTTAGTTAGAATAGTAGCTTGTCATGATGGTTCTAGTTGGCTCTATGATTTTTCTAGTTCTTTTCAGTAATAGTGTGTTTTCCTTTCATTTCTAGACTCTAATAAATAACGAATTGTTTTTCCAAAAAAATAATAATGAGTAACATCCATATTACAACTTGAAGATTTCATGCAGAATGCTCAGGTTTCTTTGAAGTTAAGGCTTTCCAATGGATAATAGCTCATAGGAAAAAAATATTTAAGATATATTCTTATATTGCCTCCAAGTATGCAGTTTTTCCCAATGTTGTTTGATCTGTGCAAGGCGATAAGTCGACAGATCACTTATTCATGCATTGATCTTTCCGATTACGCTTTACTTTGCTAATGCTTAATAACATTAGGTTTACCAGCCACAGATTTGACCAGTGTATAAAGATTAGAGCTCACAGACACCCAACATAAATAATACTCCTTGAGATGGCAGGAAGAATATCAAATCATCAATCAAGTAAAAGTTCACAAGAAATGGATAAAAGCAAGAAGTAAAGAAACTTACAGATTCAGCTTTCCAACCAGATCCGAATGAAAATTCGGCTGGCTCCAGCCCTCGGCAATCAAACACCATCAATGGCGCATATTTACCAGCTTCACTATCTTCAAGCGTCAAAGCACGACCCCGGCCCGGAATCATCGTGACATTTCCCTCTCTTCCACAAAACTTACACTGGTAAAAGGGAAACAAGATCCACGGACACTGTCATTTCATAAGTTAATTGACACTAAAAAAGTTGTGGGGGTTGTCCTGTTTAGCCTTTTATAGCTCTTTTTTTTAAGTCTAAACCACATGCTATCCGGACTATCAGACTATTCCAGGTTCGCCACGAGTGGCGCTCCGTATGGGTAGGGCCGTGGGGAGAGCTCCCAACATTGGTGTTTTCATTATCAGGACTCGAACTCGAGTCGCTAGTTAAGGGACAACAATCTGCTTCTAATTGTGCCAACCAACCGTTGGTAACTTTCATTGCACTTTATTGATCAAACCAATATAAACTTTGGGCATTCCCACCTAACGACACATTGCGTCAGAGCTTGGGTGCAGCGAAAAATGAGCAAGGGTGTGTCTATCGCCACCTAGGTGTGAAAAAAAATTGTACTAAATCGAGCGCGATGGAAGAGTTTGATCCATATAGCCAACTAATTGTGCCAACTAATTCAGGATTGAAGCTTTGCTGGTGCTAAATACAATCTCAAACCCAGTACATGATGATCATCACCAATGTATGGAAAAATCGAAACTTTTCGTCACTATCACTAAATACAACAATCAAAAGAAGTGAATTTCATTTGTATGGATTGAATTGACCTTCTGGACGAGATTTGTGGTTCCTCTGCCGGTGGGAAGAGGGAGGGTCTCGGACAACATGATGCAGGTCTCCTTCTGGGTCAATTCGCCGCAGTTGGAGCATTTGATCTGCCAAATCAAACAACAAAAAAGAATTGGGTTTTGATTGAATTTCAAGAAGATTAGGTTAGGTTAGATGATGAAGTTGAAACCTTGAAGTAGTAAGGGAAGTTGGGATCGTCGCAGCCCTCTTGGGGCATGAGATCGGTTAGGTTTTCCAGCTCCGCCGTGATCATCAACATCACGTTCACCATCGTCGACGCAAGCAGCAATCAAGGGACACGCACAGAATCCCTGTTCGGAGGAGCAGAGGAAGAGCTAATGTCAACTGTTCCAAAGATGAAGATGGGGATGTGTAAGGGATGCAAATGGGTAGGGTAGAGTAGGATGGGGGATAAAGACCTTGTTCTTTTATCCGTATCTACTAAAAAATTTATTACCTATATCCATACCAATATCCATATGAGATGAATTCTCATACTCATCTTCATATCCATCTAAATAAAATATTTTACCCATTTCATTTCTCATTGAGGATCCTCGTGGAGATTTTTGCGAGGATAGAGAATCTTTATGGGAAAAATATTTTTCGATCCTACTTAATTTTTCTTAAAAAAAGAATTATAAGAAATAAGAAATCAAAAATACATACATAACAACACAATTGTTGAAATTCTAACAAAAATAAAGTATAAGGTATCAAACAATTAAATTTCTAACTTCTACGTGTTAACAATTCAAAATCTCATTAAAGATTTTTGTCATGTGTATAATGAATGTTTCGGTGGAAACTATGTAATATTATATTATATTTATATATAAATATCATATGGTGTATAATTGATATATGAAGATTCTTATGGGTAATCTTTATAGGTATTTCATTGGTATCATGATCCTTGTGGGAGTCATCCATAGGTATCTTCGTAGGGATCACCCATGGGGATCCCCGTGGATATCCCAGTGGGAATCACCCATGGGGATCCCCGTGGGGATTACCCATGGGTGTCACCCGTAAAGATCTCGTGAATATATTTTATCATCCATCCATGTACTCATATCCGTGTGGTATGAGATTTTGTACTCATCCCCGCCCCATACTCATTTAAAATCCTCATATCCATACCCGTTATGATAAATCCCCGTCATCCATGGCTATTACACTACCTATTTGCATCCATAGAGATGTGAGATGATTTGGTTCTATGGGTAACTAAATTATAATGAATGAAAGTGACCATTGGTGGAGGGGCAAGCACTTTTTATTTTTTTTAATAATACTTTAATAGGAATCTAACTCACTGACCTCTTTAAACCTTGACTTACAAATAAATTGGTTCTACTTAAAAGAAGTTTCGATTAGGCGGAACATATTAATATCATTTGGTCCTTGAACTTTAAAATTTTTCTTGATTTGGTTATAAACTTTCATTATTTTTAGTCTCTAAACTTTCATTTTCATCTTTTTTGGTTATTTTGTTAAGTTTGGATAGTAATAATAGTTAATGAAGCAGTTCACTAGCAATTCATAATTGATTTTTTGGGTTGATGAATCGGTTGTGAACTGCCTATGAATTGCTAATGAGCCGCTTTGTTAACAATTGTTACTCTCCAAATTTAACAAAATGACCAAAAATAGAAAGAAATGAAAGTTCAAAGACATAAATTTAATTGATGAAAATTCGAGAACTAAATCAAAAAAACATGAAAGTTCGACCAAAATGATACCTTTTTTTTTTTTTGCCCTATTAAATGAGAAGTTTGTTACTGACGTGGTCGAGCCTAACATTGGCATTAAAATGATTATTCATGTTTTTTTTTTTTTTTTTTGTTCAAACTGCTCATGTGATTTGTTGAGTTAACTTTGCCAACTTCTAGGGAAGTCTAGCTTCTACTTATGCCTTGTTTGGTTATGGGTGGAGTTATCTTTTAGGAGATAACTTACAGGGAGTTGGGAATTAATCTTATTTGGTTGCTCATCTTCTCTGTAAGTTATCTCTCTACTTACACCAAGTGTGAAATATCTCACCCCACTCTCTAAGGGAGTTATCTTTTGAGAGTTGTAAACACAATTATCCTTCATTAATGACTTTTTTATTACATATCTCTCTTGTTTGAAGGTTATTTATATCAATTTATATTTTTTATTGTTTAAAAATTTGAAACTTTTCTACAAGTTTAAAGTTGAACCAAATGTGAAAATATTATTTCTAATGAGTTAACTCAAGAGATAACTCCGAACTAACATTGTAACATAGCAAAAACGAACCAAACGAGGCCTAAGTCAACCTTTTTGTGAAGTTCATATTTTTATACATGTTCACAAGAATCACTACAAAAGCCTCAATTCTAAATTAGTTAGAGTAAATAACATGGACTTGCTTTGCATTTATATAAAATTTATAAATTGTGTTATTTAGTGCAATAGATGAGATACTACTCACTAAAAAGACAAAGTTGGAAGAGGTACTAAGTTTGACTCGAATAAGAGCCATTTATATATAAATAAATAAAAAAATAGTGTTCTTACAAATATATATTAGAAAAAAGAGATTCGAAGATTAAAAAAAAAGATAGAAAGAAGAGAATATTAACCACTCAAAAAAAGAAAGAGAATATTGTTATTATTATTAATTTTTTCTTATTTCAATGCCTTAGAATCAACCACCTCTCCCAATCTTACCTTTTCATTTTTGATCAAAGGGAGGCTAAACATCTATTTTATTTCAACATAATCAAAGAAACATAATTTCTCTTACATCCTCCTCTAAAACAGGAGAAAGTCCTAGAGAATAAAATTGAAAACATGAAAACTAAAAGAAAAAGTTCCTTACAAAATCAGACATCCAATCTTGCTTTTTTAAAAAGTAACATCCTTCTTATCAGAGATACTTTCACAAGATAGTATTGTTTTAAACAAGGAGAAAAAAAAAAAAAATAAAAGATAATCATATTCTATACCTATACGACTTTAAATTCTGAGATCAAATCAAGAAAGATTCCTATTAAAAAAGAAAAATGTTAGATTAACTCACTTTTAGCAATTACATTTAACATCAACCTCATTGAATCTGTTCATTTTCACCTCGAGATGCGCACACATGCATCTTGGGGTGATTCTAATGATATTCGTGCCAAATGTGATTTAAAAAGTAGGTTACTATACGTGGCCTCATTAAAAAAAAACAGTCATTAGTTTTAACTTTCCTATTTTGGCTTCAAAGCTTCAAACCCCACCTCTAGGGTTTTAAGCACAGCAACCAACTCTCTCTCTCTCTCTCTCTCTCTCTCTCTTCACATCCGCCATGGCTGGCGACGACCCAGCGCCGCCAGTCCAAGAACTGGCCTCCGCAACCCTCGCCGACGCCTCCCCTCTACAGGCCCAATTCTCCCGGCGCGTGCTGATCACCACCATCGTCTCCCGCGCGGACGGCGGCGCGGGGCTCGCCGGGCAGAAGGTCAGAGTCGGCGGCTGGGTGAAGACCGGGAGGGAGCAGGGGAGGGGCACCTTCGCCTTCCTGGAGGTCAACGACGGCTCCTGCGCCGCCAACCTGCAAGTCATCGTCGACGCCGCCGTCCACCCGTTGGCGCAGCTGGTCCCGACCGGCACCTGCGTGTTCGTCGAGGGGGAGCTGAAGAAGCCCCCCGAAGGGACCAAGCAGTGCGTTGAGTTGAGGGTGGAGAGGGTCGTCGATGTCGGCCCCGTCGATCCCGCGAGGTACCCGATTCCGAAGACGAAGCTCACCCTCGAGTTCTTGAGGGATTTGGTGCATCTCAGATCTAGGACGAATACGGTGAGACCAATTTTTATGTCAATTGTTTAATTGATGTGGATTAGAAACCCTGGTTTTGATGAAAATGGTGAAAGAGGTATGAATTTGTGGGTATTTAGAAATGGGTGTTTGATTGTAGTCCTTTTTTTGATGAAAATGAGAAAAAGTTTGCATCTTGGTGGGTAATTTTGATGCAAATGCTGACAAGGCTATGGATTTGTGGGTATTGTGAAATGGGTGTTTGATTATAGTTCCTATTTTTGATGAAAATAATGGAAAGTTTGCATCTTGGTAGGTAGTGGTGAATGTATGTCTAATTAGAGGTCCTAATCTTGATTGAAAATAGTGAAAAGGCTATGGATTTTTGGGTGTTGAGAGATGGGCGTTTGATTAGAGTTCGTAATTTTCATGAAAATGATGGAAATTTTGCATCTTGGTGGGTAGTGGTGGATGAATGCGTGACCAGAGTTCCTAATCTTGATTGAAGTGGAGAAAATATTGATTGAAATGAGAGGGCTATGTATGTTGTTGATAGAATGGCTGCATAATTTTGAAGGAATTCAATTTTCTTTTCCTTGTTAAAGTTTTCAATTGCTAGGGTTGTTGTTCTTTTCAAATTCATGGAATTGTTTCTGGCTACTTCAACTAATGTCCTTTTCCCCACTCAAAATTCTAATGGTTTTTTACATTCTGGAGGGTACTGTTTTTTCCCACTATCAAGCATAAGATGCATTTTTTTTTTTTTTTTTTTTTATGTAATGGAAGCTGCATTTTCTGTTCTTAACCATTAAATTGTTTCTGTAATGGATCCGGATGTGACCAGATTTTAAATTTCTAAATACTATAACAAGGTTTTCCTATAAAAAAACTGTAAGATGGTTTAAGAACAATTTGAACAATGAATTTATTGACTTCATTTATTTAATATTTAAATGTGTCATTCATCTGAAATAATCAGCTTCTTTTGCGCATAAAGTGATTCTTTAAAAGTAAAGCATTTGGTGACTTGGATCAGCCCATTGAATGCAAAGTGCATTGGAGCTTAGATGAACTAGCATGATACTAAATTTTCATGTTTCCGGTGAGCTGTCCGCAACAATGTTCATCTGATTGATAAATTCGGAAGCAGTACCATCCAAACTTTTATATAACCAGTCTAACTCGCTATTTTACTTGTAAAAAAATAATAATAATAATATTGTAGATTATTAAGAAGCTTATGCATTTTCCAATTAACTAACTTTTGGGACCTTAATGCTTGATTTATGAACAAAGTTTGGGAAATTGTTCAATCCTCAGCCCTTTAGTGTTATATAGTCAAAAGAGAAGGCATGGTATAATCATACTCCCAAGTGTAACAATTTGGTCGATTGTTTAAACGACAAACCTGGTGTAATGAAAACTGTCACCTTTTAGGAGGAAATGCCCATTGGTGTGCTTGGATTCTTATCGATATTCTGTGCTTATTTTCAGAAGAGGATATCGAGGAATATATTGTTAACTAATTCAATGATTGCAGTTAATTTTGAGTGGAAGAAGCTGATCCGGATTTGTCAGGGTTTTTTATTTTTATAGTTTTACTTCTTGATTTTAGGGAATGCAGCTTATTTTACTTGATTCACCTGTTACTATTGTCTTCATCCTGCTTACCGGCTATAAGTTCCCATTTTTTATCAACATCCTTTTTTGATGCTATAATTGTCATCCTTTACCTTGGTTCCTTTCCTTCCATGTGCTGGAATTGTCGAATTTGCTTTCTTTATTAACCTTTTGATTTATCTTCATTTTTCAGATATCTGCAGTCGCTCGAATCAGAAACGCGCTTGCTTATGCAACACATACATTCTTTCAGAAGCATGGATTTCTTTACGTGCATACTCCTATTATCACAACAAGTGATTGCGAGGGTGCCGGTGAAATGTTTCAAGTTACGACACTGCTCAGTGAGGCAGAAAAGTTGGAGAAGGAGCTGAAAGAGAATCCTCCTCCGTCAGATGCTGATGTAGAAGCTATTAGAGTTATCGTAAAAGAGAAGGGAGATGCAGTTGCACAGCTGAAAGCTGCTAAAGCTGGTAAAGAGGAGATAACTTCTGCCGTGGCAGAACTTAAGAAGTCCAAGGAAGATTTGGCGAAGGTAGAAGAAAGATCAAAGCTTAATCCTGGTCTTCCTAAGAAGGATGGGAAGGTTGATTACACTCAGGATTTCTTTGCTCGTCAAGCATTTTTGACAGTATCTGGTCAGCTCCAAGTTGAGACATATGCATGTGCTCTTAGTAGTGTTTATACATTTGGACCTACTTTTCGAGCTGAGCATTCTCACACATCGAGACATCTCGCTGAATTTTGGATGGTGGAACCAGAAATAGCATTTGCTGATTTGGAGGTATCTTAGTATGCAAATTACTGTTTTCCATTCGTGTTTTTTTTTTTTTTTTTTTTTTTTTTTTTTAATTTCTCTGGTTTGTGAAGATACACATGCGAGTTACTTGTTATGTACAGGCTGCATCTAGGGAAAAATAATGATGGGATTTTCTGCATTATATTTTATTGTAAAGGGCTATTAGCTTTTTCTTGTCAAAAGCTATTGATGCCAAATGATTCGATGTTGACACACTGCCTCAATTTCTACTTTTTTTCGGCTAGAATATGACTTTTGAAAACCATAATCGTGTTTTAAACCAAAATAACAGATACGTTAGTATCATATGTTATGCCTCTTGCAATTTGACATTGAAGAATCTTAGAATTGTGAACTATCTTTTGTGCTTTAAGCTAAAATATTCAGTTCTTCGCTGGCTTCGTGTATTTTGTAAAATGTCAATTCTTGTGTTCCTTTTGCAGGATGATATGAACTGTGCAGAAGCATATGTGAAATTTCTCTGCCAATGGTTACTTGACAACTGTTTGGCTGACATGCAATTAATGGTGAAAATTTATGATAAAAGTGCCATAGACCGTCTGAAACTGGTTGCTTCATCCCCCTTTGTGCGCATTTCGTACACAGAGGCAGTGGAGCTGCTAGAAAAAGTTACAGAGAAGAAATTTGAGAACAAAGTGGAATGGGGAATAGATCTAGCATCTGAACATGAAAGGTACTTGACCTGCTTCTGACGTAATTTCTATCTAACTCTTTTTCCTAGATTGTTGTACCCTGTTAATGATGCATCGATCGGACAGGTACTTGACAGAGCAAATATTTAAAAAGCCGGTTATTGTCTACAACTATCCAAAAGGGATCAAGGCCTTCTATATGAGGCTCAATGATGACATGAAAACTGTTGCTGCCATGGATGTGCTTGTGCCCAAGGTATGATGCTTAATGCGTTGGAGGTGAAAATGATTTATTATCTTCTCGGGAGGCATATATGTTGCTTATTTTAAAATGAAGTTGCAGATGCCCAATGACTTCCTTAAAAATGTTAGATAGGTATTGCTTTATTGTGGACAGTTTACTTCAATTTTTGCTTTTGACTTTCAGGTTGGGGAGTTGATCGGAGGAAGCCAAAGGGAAGAGCGGCTTGACATTATTCAGAAAAGGTAGCTTGCTAATCTTCTTTTGAAGTCTTACTGCTACTTTCATTTCATAGTTCGTTCACATCTTGTTATCAAATCCACTGATTTTTGTTCAGGAACATACCTTTGATTTATTCATTCTTCAGTGATAGAAACCTTGAGAATATCATTTATTTGGTTACTGCAGGATTCAAGAGATGGACTTGCCGCTTGAGCCATATGAGTGGTACCTTGACCTGCGGCGTTATGGAACTGTCAAACATTGCGGTTTTGGTTTGGGCTTCGAGCGCATGATTCTCTTTGCCACTGGCATCGACAACATTAGAGACGTGATTCCATTCCCCAGATATCCCGGGAGAGCAGATCTTTGAAGTCATTTATGAACATGCAACGGCAGCTCAGTCTAGCTATTTTTTAAGCTTTTATTTTCCTATCTATTTATCAAAAGTGTTTTATGTAACTCGGTCAACTTCCATTGAAATCTTATACTAACTACAAAAGTTTCTATACCAAATTGCTTGGTCCTGCTAGGACATTTTGTGTTCACCATTCTTCAATGAATTTGTCTATCAATATTTTGAGAGGTGGGCTTGCCATTGTTGTACGTGAACTTATTTGTTTGGTTAGATGCAAAATATTCGTGGTTTGTGCAGCTGTTGTATTTTTCAGTTCAGTATCAGATTGGAAGGAGCTGAAGACTTTGGTGATTAGTTCTCAACATGGAAGAAGTGCGCCTTGGCGTCTTAAGGGAGACATGGTTCTTGCCAAAATCTAAATTTTTGCACCAATAATCAAGTGGTAGCTTAATTGTTGGTATCTAGTAGCCTATGGATGAGGTCAAGGATTCGGATCTCTCCTTGTGCAAATTTGAGATTTCTTACTCTTTTGTTCTTGTTTTTAACCTTTTAAGCTATTTTTCATACTGATCAAGAAGTTTAGATTCAAGTTGTACTACTCGCCGTTAAAAGTGAGTTTTTCTTCCAAATTCATTGATTATTTTCTTCATTTCTCATTGGTTTAGGATGATTGTGATGTCAATCTTCTCTTTGTTTTTCTTATCAAAAAAAAAATCTTCTCTTTGTTTTTTAATTCTATGGTTTTCTTGTTCTCTCCTAGATTGATGCATATCTTACCCACTCTTCATTTTAACCCAACAAACATGTGTTAAACACTTGAAATAGAATCACACTTCACAAGATTTGGACACTCCATTTATAAAGCTCTTTGTGGACTCTCCATAGAGTCACACCGGCTATGTAGAACATTTAAGTTTCATAAAAAAGAAAAAACAATTATTAATAAATATATCTAAGCATATATGTTTATTTTTTTCAACATTTTTTGTGGATTAATCGTGTTTTTAAATTGGAGAGTAGACATGTGACTTTTAGACAAACCCACCACCTATATCACAGTTCAGGTAACATAAATTGACACTCGATAGAAAATATTTGACAACTCTACCTATGTAGAAAATTAAATGTTCTACATAGCCGATCTTGGGACTGAATAGAGGAGGAAAGCCCACAAACCAATATACCATAAATTTGAGGGAGGTCTACCCCTATTTTTCATATTTAAAAAATGGGGAGTGCTGCAATAAGTTGACAGTCATAATAAGACTTTTTTATTAAATGAATCAAATACATTAAGCCGTCTAGGTCTGAAGAAAAGAAAATTCCATCAATTGCACTAAATTTTTTCTTTTTTTTTCTTTTGGTAGTAATCAATTGCACTAAATCAAACACAATTAAAAAGTTGGATCTATGTAGCCGGCTCGACCACAACTAATTTAGAATTAAGACTTTGTTGTTGTTTTATTGTATAGAACATATTCGACACAGATTTATTAGGGCTCTATAAGGTTTCCAATAACAATCAGATCATTCAGTTTTATCAAATAAAAATAACAGGTTCACCAAAAAATATAAAATAAAATGAGGAACTCAAGAAGCAAGAATAGAAATAGCCTTATAACGTTAGAGAGTACAGCACAATAAAGCTAAAAAAATGGGGGCACCTTGCCCAGTATTTGGTTCTCCCCTATACTTCAATTTTACAAATAAAGGGAGCTTCACAGGATACAATCAATTCTTGCTTCCTGTCGTCTTCACGTCTCAACCTCATGACCTTGGATCAAAAAAGGTTTGAGTAGTGCCTTAAAGAGACGACCAGTTGATTCCTGCAAATATCCCTTTCTTAAAGAGGATTACATTGGTTATACATTGATGTAATCCCCAAAAATGGGGACTAACAAGATACAATCTCTTATATATTTTGATGGCTACAAACAATAAAACATTTTTCATCAACACAGGTTCTCGGAGCCCATTGTACAACACACAAAGGAAATAGACTTCCTTTGCAAATAAGCATGCTTTGGCAGTAACTTCTTTGTTCAATCAAAGGGAGTTGTTGATCACCTGCCACGATAAGATGAAGAACAAAGTCTTCAGCATACGAAATCAGTTTTGAAACTCAAGTCATACTGTTGAGAGGTTTCACTCAGAGGACAATATAGCTGTTTAAAGTAAAAATGTTTATAACTCTAAATATTATCAGTCTTCAACAACCAACAAGAAAGTTAGAAATGATCTAGAGGAAATAATTAACCACTATTGTAAGCATATATTTATTTCTTTATTATTTCATGTTCAAAGACGACCAAGAGAATACACAATATCAAATACAATGGGATCTCAAAGAAGGGGCTTAATAGAAGCTCAAAGTTATAAATCAAGGGTAACAAGATAAATAAATAAATCTTCATGTAACAATGGAGATTCTGCAAATGACATGTAAGGTTTAAAAGTAAGCTTTTACAGTTAACATGCAAAGATTAAATTTTCTCTCTTCGTGCTAGTCACACTCTACAAGCAAGGAAATGAAAAGTAAAAGTAAGTTACAATTAAATTGTTTCACACTAAAGAAGTTGATTTGCTGGATTACTAAGATTTCTTACATAAAGTTACACAGGCTGTTTTTATTTTTAAACAGGCAAGGCAAAATTTTGAATTTCTGAAAGGTATTATTGACTTGCACATGACAAACTACATGATGGAACAAATAGGAAGGCATCACACAAACCCTACATCTTTCCATGCTTTCAGAGATATGTACACCATACATGTACCATGATTAGATTCGAATCGCAAACCTAGTGAGGAAAATGTGGGCAGCTTAAGTGTTTAGATGACCGAGCAGCTCATCAATCACATGGAACCATGACGATTAACTGCTCAGTGATTCCTTGGGTCTCATATCACAGAGCATAGCAATAACAAAGAGTCAATTGGAGTCATACTGTTTTCTTTCTTCTTGTATAGACCGGAAAATCCTTGCTGCCGATTCGGGTGCTCTGCGAGGATTATGAGGCACAACCCTGATTACCCGAGTATGCTGCTTGTCAATGCTCTCAGCATTCAGATCTTGAACGGCTGGGGCCACAGGAAAAAGAGACAGTGCATCCCTACTACCATCAGAGACATTAGCTGCAACAGTTCTTCGCGCCCCTTCCGATGGACTGCTGCTAGCAGTACTTCCTTGTATTTCACTTTCCTTGGAATTCTGGAACTTCTGGAAACATGAAATGGCTTCATTCATCGGGTTTGATGCATTACATGAGTTGCGAGAGTGCATATTGACATTGACTTCCCCTGTGGATACCTGATCAACTTGCTTAAGAGGTCTGGCTGCAGCCAATGGACTCACTTGTTCAACAGCTGACGTAGAGATGGCTGGATTCGTGACTGGCATATTGTAAGGAGGCAAGTAAGTTTGAGCATATGGCGGGATGCTAGGAAAGGGGCCAAACCCTTGTGGGTGAGAAGCTGGAATCCCATATACTGGAGGCAAATTCATTGGTACACAGCCTCCATAAACTGGGGCCATGAAACCTGTTGGCGGAGTACAAGGACCCGCCCATGGCTTGTAAACAAGTCCTTCAGAAGGTGACATAACTGGTACCAACCACTGATTTCCGGGAGGTGGGTGAAAATACCACCCCGACTTGTCATCAGCGACAACAGGTGCTGGTGGTGCATTTCCCGGATACTGCCCATAAGGCAACTGACCAACAACTCCTCTGTTGACGGCATCACTAACATAAGAAAGCTTCGACTTCTCCACTATCTTCTCAGCACCACACTCAGTATTATCATTTAGCTTCTGCATCACTCTTGGTTTAAGAAGATGATGTGACGGCTTTACAACATACTCAGTAGGTACCTTCCTAGCAGGAGATACCTTCGAGGAGCATTTGGTCAAATATGCACCATTTTCAACCAACAGATGTGGTGATCCAGCAATCAACCTCTGAACCTGTTCCCAAGTGATTGAACTAAAATTAAATTTCATCCAATCTTTAAATGAACTTGATGAGAAATTGTGCTCCATATGCAATTTATGCATTTTTTTTAATTATTAAGATTGGCATACTAACCTTTATAAGTCTGTGCAACTCAAATACTTGAACTGCAAACAATCTTTGTTGACTGGAAGTAGAACAGAAAACTCATCAGCAATAACAATTAACATTGCGAAATTATTAAACATCAGCAAAGAATAGGGAAAACAATCTCTGTCAATGGGATGCAATTGGGAAAATAATCTTGATTCACAACCGCTATAGTTGTTACCTAAATTGGCTTCGCCACTAATCTTTAAGTTCAGAAACTTTCAGGGGTAACATACAAGATCTCAAATTCACCACTCACTGGTATTCAGCCATGTTTTGATGATGATATAAAATATGAGTAATAGAAAATGCATTCTAAAAAAGTTGACATTCGATGAACAAAAAGTACTAAAAAATGGAACCATGAATTAATTATTGAGCTATAAAAATTGCTGAAAACAAGAAATACTCCAAAAAGAAAGTTCAAGCATAGTAGCATACATGGGGCATTTGCTTCTATAATTCAATGAAAAGAAAAGTTTAAACTAAAATCTTGAAGGAATACATAGAGATGCAAAAAAGATCTCTAAACATGATTTTATTCAGAACATTTCTAACACAAGTGATCAAGCAAACAGGAATATAATAACATTCTGAAAACCGGTCATCACCAAACCAAATCTCTTTTACCATTCAGTTCCTATGGACATGAATCACATTTGCCGGACATGTAATGGCCAGTTCCCAACTTTTATGACCAGTGCCAGCATTCTTCAATTTTTACCAGTAAGTGAGACATTTTAAAGAAACGACAATATGAATAAACAAAGTGGAAACTACAACCAGGCGCTGAACATATTTCTCAGCTTTCAAGATTCAAAATGAAAATAACAATAATAACTACAACGATAGAGTATATGAGCGTTAGCGATTTCGTCTAGTGAAAAAGCAAGCAACGGGAGTCATTCTCATAAGGCCACCTACTGACCACTGATTATCCTAAACCAAGGACTCCCACATAAGAATCACATGATGGAAATAAACAAAGCTCCATCACCTTAAGCAATGAACTGCGCTACCGTTAAATCCTGTGTATGGTATTCCTAAAATACTAACAAGAGTAGTGACTTCTGTGCCACAGCGCCAGAGACCTGAAGTTATTTACTTCCATGGACTACATCCATTACCTTTTTAAGGTCTATCCTTCCTCTCCATGAATAAGTCAAAGCAAAAGAAAAAAGCCCTCTCACTAACCATTTTGTTATATGATTCCAATGGTATATTTGTCCCCAAAGAAATTTTTGACCACCCTTATCATTTTTCCATGAAAAACCTGATCATGAACACTAATAATCATAAGCATTCATACATACGACATGCATAAGCTCACGGAAACTCACGTATTTTGCTGCATAAAGAAAACTCTGCTGTCTGTGCCGACACTGAGAAAATCCCAAGCCTTTATGATTCATATATCACCATATTACAAGAAAACAAGAGGTGAATTTAGAAAGAGAAGACATGAGCATATGATAGCGAACAGTTTCTGAAAATTATTAATTTACCAGTTTTCCACTTCAATACATTAAAGTGAGGAAAAAGTTATTCTATCAATATCTAATGTTGAAAATTTAACTTGGGAGCACAAAGTCAACACTTGCAAATCACGGTCACATGAACTGAATTAATAACAATTTCTAATGGCAATAAAAGCTAAAACTAGAGCATACAAGAAAGCAGTTACAAAAGTTAAAGAAAAACTCCACGCGAGCCATCTACTAGGCGTTGAAAATCTAGGAGTAACATCCCCAATTAGATACTGCCAATTGGTGTATGTTAAGAACTGAAACTTACTTGACAATTGCTCGCCTGGCTTTCCAAAAATGATTTTTCCCCATTACTCCAACAACATCATCAGGTGATATATCCAAGCCAGACAAAGAGTCCACCATGGAAGTCTCAGAGACATCATCATTTCTGTCTACATCATGCACTGGAAACAACCCTTCATGACTATCACCAAGAAATTCATTGGGACTTCTGTGACCATTTCCAATAACAGCTCCAGAATAAGAATCAGGTTTCAACCGTAAAAGATGCGCCTTCTGCACATCTTCTATTGCTGCAGCAGGGATGCCATCACTATGGTCTCCGGGTTCTGCCAAAAACTGATCCCTGTCGTGATTAAACAGCGAATGACAATCATTTGCTGCCCGCAAGCTGTCACCTGGACTTCTGTTTTCTCTAGTTAATGATGCATAGGCATGTTCCAAATGCCCTGTAATCTTCTCTCTAGTTGACGAAGAAGAAACAATGTTTCCTGAAACATTTTTACTTGTAACAGACTCTTTTAGATTCTCTTGAGACGATCTCAAATCTTTCGTCTTTGTCACTAAATGGTGCTTATCATGAGCATTTTGCATTTGCAATGAACTGTGTGAAGTTTCTGCAACTTTAGGCAGATCATTTCCTCCATTTACAGTAAAATGTGCTGGATAATTTGGGCTGAAATGAGCAAGTCTTTCGCTGTCTGAGCACTGCTCATCTCTATTGGAATACGAACTGAAGTTAGAATCAACAAATGTAGGAACTCTAAAATCGTCATCATTTCCAGGCTTGATCACATGTGCATTCCTAAAACTGGGAAGGCGATGTGGATACGAAGAGCCTGATTCAGTTGTCGAAGGCAGATGTTCCTTCCCAACTGATGTTCCATGAGAAGCTGTGGGAGTAGAGGGCATGCCAAATGATGAAAGCAAAACCCTCTCATGTCTGCCACCCTACAATTAAAAAAAAAATTACTCAGAAATTCAGGAAACATAGAGGAAAAAGCAATAAATAGGCCTAAAATGGCTATAATAAGCATATCATCTACATATTCAAAACATATGCGACATCATCACAAATGACCACAAAGGGGGAAAATGATATGGTGAGATTGAGATTCCTACTAATGCAATATTTGATTTACACGCAAGAAAAATAAATAAAATAAAATCTAGGGGGGGTGAAGTTAAAGGCGTTGTCACTCTTACTTCTCAGTGTTTGAACTTTAAATTCTAGGATCATGATCCTCAAGGAGAAAGGAGAGATTGAGAATGAGAATGACATAGAAGATGATTGTGCAAAATAGTCACCAATGGAAGATGCTATCGAGAATTTTTTGAGCACTCAGTCGAGGAAATGTTATTGGTATCAACTATCTAGTTGCACATGTAATATGCAAGCTAAGTAAGACAATGAGCCAAAGGAATTTCTTATAGAGGACAATGGAAATGTATGTTGATAAGGGTAGTTGCACAGTTGCACTAATGTGTCTACACAACCTTAGTGAGGAAATGAGCCTTTCCACAATGCACGATCATACAAACAAACTTCAATGGTTGAATGACAATGGATGAGGTCAATATTTCCATCAATTCTTGTTTCTTTCTCTATTGTAAAGTACAAGGACAAGGTCCTATGTTACATGGTGATTGCGCAAGTTGGACATATTTTGTTGTGGTGCCCTTGACAATACGATCAACATTTTGTGTTCCTGAACATATCTACCCTCATGAAGCATGGCAAATCTCTTCTTTTTTGACACCCAAGCGAATATGTGATAATCAGCACATACCAAGCTTTTGCTTGTGGAATTCTCCAGTATTGAACTTATTAAGCCTCATTGCATGTACAAATTAAAACAGCCTATAACAAGGTTCTTTGGTCTGTTGATCAAGAGGATGCAGTTGCACTCAATCTTATACCAAGGTTCTTTAATCTGTTCTGATCAAGAGGTCACAGTCTGTACAAAATTTCATCTGGAGCTTTCCTAGACCATTGACTAATGGATTTTTTGAGCTTTATTTTCAAAGGTTAGCATCTTAAAGGATATTGACTGACCTGAAAATTTGAAACCACCAAATACAGTGGCACAAGTCCATAATTTCACGCCGATAATAGTGGAACTTAACCACCATCGATAAAATTCCCACGAACTCCAAATGCATGTACCGACTATTTAACACAGTTGTATTCCTTCATTAAACTTTTGCATAAATAGCTATTGTAGTGTGTTCTAAAAAAATACCTTTACGGAATTACAATATCTCACACAGCACAAATAAAATTCTAATACATTTACCAAAGCAGAAACTGAAATACAAAGATGTTACCGGTGAAGGCGCTGTCGATGTGCCTGTATTGGTGGGAGGTAGAGGATAATTAGAAGCCGGCCCCGAATTAAACCGCTGAGTGGGAATACTGAGCTGTTCATAGAGAGCCATCTTGTTCCTTGGTGGTGCTCTTGGCCCTCCTTTCTCTGTATCATTAACATGAAGCCTAGGGAACATAGGGCTCACCATTTTCTCATCCTCTTTCATTCCCTTCATCTTACTACCCCCAAAAATTAAATCCAAAATTCACCTTCTAAACTCAAAAATTTCACTGAAGAAACCAAAAGGGTATACAAATCCACCCAAGCAAATAACTTATAGTCAAGAAGGAAATCTTTGCCCTAACTTTCAAATTGATGAAGAGAAACAACAATTAACGGCACACCAATAACATGAAACCCTAAATCACCATACAAGCCAAGACAAGATCCCAAATTTTACTTCAACACCAAAATCTACCTTTCAAGCTCAAATTTCACAGAAGAAACCAAAATGGTATACAAATCCACCCAAACAAATAACCCCTTTGTTTCAAATTGATGAACAACAAAGGCAAATTAAGGGCAGACCCAACAACATGAAACCCTAAATCACCACACAAGCCAAGCCAAAACCCAAGAATTTACTTCAACAGAATCAAACCTTACCTAGGAAACAACAATTTCTGATCAAACTTGCCCTAGAAGATCTGAAAATCTGTGCCAACTTCAACAAAACAAAATCCCTAAATTTCCCATCAAATTCACAGCAGTCCCAACAAGATGATCCACGAAAAGCAATCAAAATCTGGTCTTTCAACCCATTTCAAGCACACCCAACTCAATTCTTCAAAATCGAAACTGATTTCACATGAAATCGTAATCAAACCTCTGAAAATCTGACTGCCCACTTGAAGAATCCTCAAAAAGGTCAAACCTTTGTAGACAACAAAGGCTATGCAAAGGAGAAAAGCTGAATCGAAGACCTAAAACGAGAAGGAGAAAAGCTGAATCGAAGAACTAAAACGAGAGAGAGAGAGAGAGAGAGAGAGAGAGAGAGAGGTCTATCTTGAACAGCAGGAAATGTGAAGAAGAAATAAAAAAGGGAAAAAGTGAGGGAGTGATGGGTCTGAGTGGGACCCACTTGGACCCAAGTGGATGGATTAGAGAGGCCTCTCAAAATTTTATCATGGGTTAGAGATTTTGATTTTGGATTTGCTGATGTTTTTGTGGGGCAGAAAGTGCAAATATGGAGGTCGGGTAAGTGCACCTGGAGTTTACAAAGGACACCTCAATTCTGAGTGCACCTCCAATTTGAATTTTAATTTATAAGGGTACCCTCACATTTTTATCAAAATATCTCTTCATAATTGAGGTTCGACAACATATAATTTAGGCTTATCTTTTAGGTTCGGTAATGTCCAACTGAACATCTTTAGTAAAATTTTGTTGCAACTGGTGACTTAAAGGTTTGGTAGATTCCAACCGACTCTCTAATAAAAGGTTCAACAGGCTTTGACTAACTCTCCAACTAGAGGTTCGGTGAACTCTGACTGACTCTTCAACTGGAGATTCAGACTTGCGAACCCGGGCCACTCTATGATGTCCTACAAATCACAAGAATAGAGTATGATGAGGGATGATGACGGGGTGCACAAAATGAGAGGAAATGGTGGTGGTTGCACTAATCACAATGAAGAGGATGAAAGTCATTTTGCAGTAGAATTGACTTTTTTATGTTTGACTTTTTTGCTGAGGTTCCCTTAGTAAATATTAGGATGCACTTAGTTGGGCTGTGACGGCCCCAAATTCTTAATGCATATGGGTACGCCCCACTTAAACCCGTGCAGGTCCCGAGTCGGTACTCAGTGAGCCTGACGAGCCTAGTCAACCTCCAATTAATCAATTTAACAGTTTATGAAAGAGTTATTGCAATTATAAGCAGCAGAACACTAAACAAGTATTGGGAAATAACTCAATCAAACGAAAATCAGAAGTATATATATATATATGTGTGTGTGTGTGTGTGTGTGTGTGTGTGTGGAAACTCCGAATATTCATAATATCCATATAAAAAATGATCCCCAGTTCAATAACCAATATCGTATATATAAAACATCATACAATCAGCGATAAACATAAACCAATCTAACCTAACCCTGAAGTCACGTACTCTGAGAGGTCCTCAGAGGAAATCACCAAGTAGAGGGCCCTTGACCTTGTTGCACTCCGGGATATCTGCACCCATCGTCACAAACTAGACGGTGAGCAACTTAGAGAAATCGAAAGCAATACCAGAAGAATTTCACAGTAATTCATGAATATCAAATAAAGCAGTCTACATATCAAGCTGAAATTGAAAGACATGAATGTAAATAGATCAAAGTGCATGATAGGCAGACTGAAATGATAACAATAAAAAACATGAGTGTTCTAAGAGTCAAGAGAGGACCATAAGCAGTTAAAATCCACAACAATCCAGTGTCCAGGTTCACACAACACCAGGGGTGGTCAGGCACTCCAGCAGAGAGTGGCTCGTGTTTCCTCAACTGGTGCGGACCACATGACACATTCACAATCAATACCCAGGTTTACACAACACTGTGGGTAGCAGTAATTAAGGTAGAAAATACCTAAGTTTTCGCAACCAGTGCAGGCCACATGATATTATATCGACACACTTACGCTAAGAACATACATACCAAGCAAATAAGAGAATTTGAATGCCAACAATAGATAATAGCAAGAATAGCAATAAATGATAATGAATCACATGAGATTTTCTTACTTGCTTACTAACGTACACAAGCTTTAAGGCAAGTGTACTTACCTGAACTATCGCAACCTGTATACACTCTCGCGTCCCTAGCGCGTATCCCAAGTTTCCTGCTGCCTGACAAGTTTAAAACCTCTAATTAATGGGTCAAGTCATTAATTAAACCTAGGTTAAATCCTTAGTATTTTCCTCGTGTTTTAACGACTCGACAACTCAGTAAATCGATCAGAAATCCAATGAAAACACGACTCCCTTAGTTTTGAAATCACAACACGTATAAGCCTAATCACATATCATAGGCTCGGCTCAGTCGTAAATAGGTCACGCCAAAGTCTCGAGGACCGACGACGTGATCATGACGTCACTACCGTTCAACAACGTAAAACACAATCACGACTCAACACAAAACTCAACATGACCATACACTAGCGAGTATGGAACCTCTCAGGTGTGGTCCAACGTCCGTAAAGTGCCAACAGGACATGGAAAGTCCATGTGCATGCCCTACGTCACGTCGACGACTACTCGACACGATAGAAATAACCTACGCATAACTTTGCTATTACAACGACTCTTCACCATCGATGTGGACACTCTGGGAGTTATGGGACACACACAAGGGTTTTATTGTGATCCCCGATGCTCCCTTAGTCATAGCGTTTAGTGGTAGTGCCGACCATATATGATGGTTTGCAACAAGACGCGCAACAACGACATCACATGAAATGATGCTCACCAAGTTCACCACCACTAATAGAGATGCTCCGGGGGCTATGAGACACCATGATGGACATGGTAAGGTCTCGACGTCCCCCCATGTCATCGCGTCGATGGCAGTGCCGCCACGATGGGTGGGTTTTGATGAGAAAAGTACAACATATGAATGACATATACAAACACAAACGCCACTGTTTTGGACCACTCCGAGAGTCATGAGACACAAGTATGGACTTAGCTTGGTCCCCGACATCTCTGGTCACTGTGGTACAGTGGTGGCTTCGCCCACAGCAGCGGATTCCGATGAGGAGGAGCATAATACACATGAAATGAACATAAACATGAAATATCAAAAATTCGCACTCGCCTCACTGTTATTGACCACTCCGGAGGATTGTGGGGCCCAAGCCAAGGCTTAGTGGGGTCCCTGATAACCTCTTGTCCTGGTGGTCCAGTGGCGGCGCCGCCCATAGGGGCGTTTCCGACAAGGCACTAAAACAATCCAATATGAACGCAACAACACCACTTGCCAAAACTGCGACTCAAACACATATAAACATAGAACCAGCGATACTTCGATGATGTATGGTCTTTAGTTGGCCAGGATGGTCCACCCTCGACCGTCCCCGACGACCGGCGACAACTCCGACAGCCACCCAAAACGCAATAGCAAAACAGGTAAAAAAAGTAAAAAACAGGGTACCAGTGAATCTCGGCCATGTACACAACGACCACGACGATGGGGTGCTCTAGGACTATCGGGGACTCCGGTGGACCACCGTGAAGTCGCTCCCAACCGATCCCTGGTCACGGCAGTGCCCCATACGCTGACCAGACGTGAAGCGTGTTCAAACACTCAACACCGTTCCACCGCGAGGTTTGGGAGGAGATCACTCTCTGCCAGAGCTCCGGAGTCGTCCCCGACCTGTTCTTGGTCGGAAAGACACCCTCCCCACCCTTGGACAGAAACTCCCCCCACAGTCCACTCTACTTGACCGGGAAAGAGAGAGAAAGAGAGAAAAACACAAACCTCCAGTGAGGTTCGACTGTCCTAAGCCGCTTGTGGTCGGCGGTGGCGTACCCAGGGCGGAGGAGAGAGTGGAGGAGTGGTGAGAGTGAGAGAGATCGGTTGTGAGAGTGGAGTGAAATGGTATATATATAGAGATGGGTATGAATAGTAAATGAATAGTGGAGTAGGTAATGTGTTGTCACATGCATAGCCCTTCATCTTCACATACACATGCATCTTGAGGTAAATCTCATGGCTCCTCACCATTGGGTTGTGTCACTTTAACAATCCTATCCCATGGTTCATTTGTTATGTAGTTATCCAACTCCCCGTGTCCAAACGACATTCTTCGGTCCAATTCGCCTCGTCGTGCATGTAGTCTCACCTTGTTTCTTCAAATAATTATTTAGATTATCCGAAAATTCATTTATTTGTTTTTTTACTATGTTTTAACTCCCCGTGTACTCGTAACCCAACTGTCAATACCCGCTCGTCCAGTTTTCCTACTTGTTTATCGACTTCACTGTTCGGTCACTCAAATACGAGTATAAATACGTAATACACGTCATCATTCACAAATAGCCAAATTTTTAGGTCGTTACACAGGCTCACAAACATGACACATAATCCCTTCATTTTGTCTTTTTGGACATAGAAGTGGTAGGTTGACCCACTTTGAGCATCAAGATAGACATATTAGGTAGGCGCAACATGATGTACCTCGAAATGTACACCACACTTGCATCAGATGGCTTTTAAATAATGCTAGGGTGACTTTTTGAGACACCGGGTAAAGACACCTAGTTGTTGGTGTCCATTCAATATATATCGATTTGTGTGCGCATAAATATTGATGCAAAAATCAATGGACATTAACAACCGGATCTCTCAAAGTGATATACCAAATCATTTTCCTTGTTTTATAGCTTTTCTTTCACTTTATTCAAACTAATGAATGAAAATTTTATTAGCGGCAAATGAGGTGCTAAAATGATACATTTAAGTCATGACGAAACTCGAGAAGCTCTTATGGTAGAACTAGAAAATTAAGTTAAACAAACAAAATTTTAACTATAAGAGATATAGGATGTTGCATATATTAACAATTATATATGTCAAAGCTTTTCGGGTGAGATGGTAAAGACATCACTTGCCAAAAAAGTAAGACCTCGGGAGATCGTGGTTCGATTCCCAACAAAATAAAAAAATACAATTATATATAAAAATATTATATAGAGTGTTAAGGACATAAAGGTATTTGCCTATCCGTAACCTTCTTAGGTCCTACCACTGGCACTACAAAGCTTTGTGATTATTATGATATGTATCTACATTTATCTACATGTGCAACTCTCAACAATTTTCAATTTGGCATGACGATGACGACAACAAAGTCTTAGTCCCAAATTAGTTAGTGAAGGTTTTGAGCCAAATAGGAATTGAAAGAGTATTGGTAGAAACGTACCTTTCACTTATTTCGTTTGTGTAGAACTCCGGTCTTTTCCACAGCCCAAAAGTTTAGAAACACTTCTAGAGAACTCTTTTTTTCACACTACATAAAAATGCCAAAAGCCTTATTTTCTAAATCACCTTGTACGTAATTTATTATCCTTTGATCTCTTAGGACTTCCCAAGAGATTAGGGTGGTTAGGATGTGACGGCCCCAGTTCCACAATCTTAAACTGGACCCCGCCCGGCCTAGCTTATGTGGACCCCCGAGCCAATCTCACTGAGTTACACAATCCTAGTCAGTCTTTCTTGACCATTTACCATTATTAAGCAATTTACAAGTTGAGAATATCGATTAGCAAGTTATCATAGTTATAGCGGAAGCAATTAATTCTCAAACTAATCAATATAACTTCAAAGACACCCATAAGTTAAGACAACCTAGAGTGTAAAAACCCCGCATATGTATATCATCAATAATGAACAGTCAGAGGAGAGTAACATATAGATATATATACCCAAGATCTCTCAAAAATCCAAATCTCAGTGTTTTTAAAACAAGTATATACCATAATACAAAAAGGATCACCTATATCAGATAAGTGGAAAGACTTGCTCCGGTATCCTCAAATCAAGTCTCCAAGTTGTTGAACCTTTCCCTTGCTGGACTGTAAATCTGCACTCCGTCAAACATAAGAATGATGAGCCCAGGTAAGTAACGCCAAGCAGAACATAAATACAACATTTTGAAAGAAAATAAATTAGTCTAATTCATGCAGATAGAAAAGAAAGGAACAGAGAGCGCATGAATACATAAGACTATAAATAAATATCGAATATATTGTCCGAAATATGAAAACCGAATATCAAGGAGTCCCGAGCAAAAGTCGTTGAGTCGCGACAAAAGCCCAATAGACTCGGGTTTAAGATGAGACACAGCCTACTAGCCTTAATCCTTGCGACTATAAGATATACGCATACCCGAATAAGTGCCCCAAACGTACACTCAATTGGGAGATATCAACGCCATCCAGATAAGAGCTCATATTGCAGATAATTAGTAACCATGACTCACTTGTCAATGAACCACTCAACCAAAGAAAATTCTAAGAAAATAAATGAACAGAGCAATAACAACAAATTAAAGCTCAATAAATAATTGTAAAATTCCTTACTGGTTTACTTACCTGTATCTAAAGCTAATACACACTCACATGACTCTGACTAATCCCTTACGAATCTTAGTGTTCCCGTCAATGTATTACAATCCCCTGATAATCATTAAATTTTAGTATTCAATTAAATCTAAAAAATGCCCGATAATCATTAAATTTTGGTATTCAATCCCCTGATAATCATTAAATTTTGGCATATACCTGACTATCATAATACAGACCCTTAGGTCTCTAGGAATCCAGTTCATGTTTACCTATTTGGTAAACTTTATATTTTAACTCCTAAATTATTTTAAAATAGGAAAGTCAAAGTGGTGACACACTTTTTGGGGATATTTTTTGGTATAAAAACCCTCAAAATTTCAAAACTAACTTTCCTATAATTTCCTCAATCGTTTCTATTTTTTCCAAATTTTTCATGAATTTTTCTTGAATTTTTCTGATTTTTATGTGATTTTCTGTTAATTTTATTTCATTTTTTATTTTAGTTTATATATATATATATATATATATATTTGGTTGGGTCAAACCCAATAGGGTTGATTTAGCCTTGAACCATGGGTTTGGGCTTGACCCAAACCCAAGCCTGGCCCAGGGGTTTGTGTTTTGAACCAGAGACGTTCAAAACACAAATTTTTTTTTTATTTTTATTTTTTCTTTGTTCGTTGGGATTGGGCTCCCAACCCTAACCCCAACCCCAAGTTAGGTTCGGGTAAGGGAGATGCTCCCCTACCCTTGTCTTCCTCTTTCTCCCCCAAACCATCAAACAACCAAAAACCCAACAACAACAGCGATTAAACAAACACTACAAACTTACCGTTGTCGCGTCTCCTATGAGCTTGATTACTTTCTCTCTCCCTCGATCTCTCTTTCTCCTCTTTCGGTCGATTTTCAGAGCGATGAGAATGGTGGTGGCGATGGGGAAATGTTGATTGTGACGGTCCCAGTTCCCTATAAAATTGGTCTCGCCCAGCCTAGGCCTACATGGATCCTAAGCCCTTACTCACAAAGTCTACGCATCCTAGTTAGCCTCAAATCCTCATATACATCATTATATCATCATTTAAATGTGTGAATTATAGGATTATAAAGTTAATAGAAAATTCACAGCAGAAATCACTATAATCAACTAATAAATCAATAAATGGAAAGTCAGGAAAATATATAACCTATCATGTGACCACCCTGAGAAATGAATAAAACATGTATATCTGGTGATCAAAGATAAACTATTCAGGAAAATATATAACCTATCATGTGGAAACCCTGAGAAATGGATAAAACATATATATATAGTGATCAAAGATAAACTGTACGATCATACATGATATCCCTAGTTTCTCAGTTTTACAAAAAAATATACAGTACAATAATCACAATCAAAAGAACAAGACCTACAGTGAGTAAAGGAAATAACTGCTCCAAGAGTCCTCAGAGGATATCACCTAGCATCAACTCCTTTCTCTTACTTGTAACGACCCTAAAATTCTAACTCGTGTCAAGTGACATTTCAGGGTCGTGTTGTGGGCCTAGCTAGCCGTAGTGTACTTGTTTCGGTCCTCGAGAGTCGACACTGATGTATGTTATGTTTGTTTGGTGATTTGTATTATTTATTTATTACCGAACATTAAATTCAATATCCCAAATGTGTGAGGATGTGGTGAATGTGCATTGGTACCGTTGAACGAGTTCGGTACAAAATAACGCGTTAAATAGATATTTGAGAGTCCGAGAGACGAAAATGAAATAAATATTGGAAAAAATCAAGAAAAATTCTGAAAAAATAGGGAAAAATTTTGACAAAATATATTTCAACCAAATAAATAGAAATTTGGGAATTTTTATGAAACAATGAAGAATTTGATATTTGTGACGAGACTTTTGTCGGGGTTTTTACCTCGTAAAGCGTGAAATTGGTAAAAAATAATCAAAAAAATAATATTTTTTAAATTGCATGAAAATTATGAGGTTTCGCTCGGGTATCTTAATGGATCTGAATGGAACCCAATATCGAGTAAGCGACCCAAATTGCGCAAAGGAACAATAATTTATAAAATTGTAGAAAATGGATCAAACTTGAGAAAAATTAGGAATACTTGGGATAATTAGGGAAAAATTAACGAAAATTTACTCAAAATAATATATCATTTCCCACTTCCCAACTATACTTGAGTTAAGTTCTTAGGATTTTTCACACTAAGTTCATTTG
The DNA here is from genome assembly GCA_039657345.1 of Stephania japonica. Taxonomy (NCBI): domain Eukaryota; kingdom Viridiplantae; phylum Streptophyta; class Magnoliopsida; order Ranunculales; family Menispermaceae; genus Stephania; species Stephania japonica. The sequence continues at coordinate 46,259,915 of CM077559.1, forward strand.
CTTGTGCTTTTTTGCTTATTCAAAGTAATGGTGATAAACTTTTATGCTCTGATACCAACTGCGGCGACCCCATCAACCATAAACTGGGCCCCGCCCGGCCTAAACCTACGTAGACCCCCGAGGCCATCTTCGATGAGTCAATGCAGGTCTAGTCAGCCTTAACTTACCAATTACTCAATACATTATTCACTCACTCACCCTGGATCACTCTTTTTGATTCACCTTAACTCTTATCTAATCTTTTATCCTCAATTATAGTTTGGTATGAAGCGAAATTGTTTTTAACACCAACTTAAAACAGTTTACAACTCAGTCAACCTAGATGTGGAAAATCCTGTCCAAACAACATCACATGTATATAACAGATCAACTGAAAACCCAAAATAAACATATACATGTATCAACAGTTAGGTTCAACTCCCCAAAGCCCCAAAATATCAAAACAAATAGATACATAGCCAAAATATACAATAAAAGAATAAAATACCTACAAAGTGAGAGCAAAGCTAACGGCTCTGAGCGTGCATCAGAGGATATCACCAAGCATCGGCGCCTTGCCCCTACCCGTCTGTGGATTTGTACTCACCGTCCTTTTTATGACGCTAGATGCAGATCCACAAACGGGTAGGAGCAAGGCGCCGATGCTTGGCTATATCCTCTGAGGCATGCTCAGAGTCGTTAGCTTTGCTCTCAATTTGTAGGTATTTTGTCCTTTTGTTCTATATTTTGGCTATGTATCCATTTGTTTTGATATTTTGGGGCTTTTCGGATTTGAACCTGACTGTTGATACATGTATATGTTCATTTTGGGTTTTCAGTTGATCTGTTATATACGTGTGATGTTGTTTGGACAAGATTTTCCACATCTTGGTTGACTGAGTTGTAAACTATTTTAAGTTGGGGTTAAAAACAATTTCACTGCACACCTAACTATAATTGAGGATAAAAGATTAGATAAGAGTTAAGGTGAATCAAAAAGAGTGATCCAGGGTGAGTGAATAATATATTGAGTAATTGGTAAGTTAAGGCTGACTAGACCTGCTTTGACTCGTCGAAAATGGGCTCGGGGTCCACGTAGGTTTAGGCTGGGCAGAGCCCAACCATTTGCTATTGCAAATCGCGATGGCTAACCAGCCTGATGCTAGAGATCAAAGTGGAGTCCGTGATCCTACACCAGATGCATCAAGTGACGTTGCAACTCTGACACGTGAGTTACAGTCCTAGACTCAGAGAGTAGAGTCACAAGGACGAAGGATGGACGAGATATTGGATATTCTCAGGGGACAGGCACATCAGTTGCTATCTCCATCGACTTCAGTGATAACTCCTAGACAGGATGTGAGCCCAACTACACCTCAGGCTACTCCACCGGTTACTACTACTAGTGTAGTAGTTGCACCACCTATCATTGCAGTTGTTCCAGCACAGATTGCGGTAAAGTCACGTATTTATGGTGATATTGATTCACGCCTGACTGCAGAGGCGAGATGGACTCGGTAGTATGAGAAGTATAGACCGAAGAAGTTCAGTGGCGGTCTAGGCGTAGATGAGGCGAATTTGTATATTCATAGTCATGAGAAGGTTCAGAAGCTTCTCAAGATCGAGGATAACAGAAAACTTGGGTTGGCGGCATTTTCTTTAACTGGTGATGCAGAGATATGGTGGGATAATTTAGTATCCACACATGGAGAGTCGACTACCTAGTTAGACTTCAATAAGTATTTTAGTTAGAGATTTTATTCACCTTCGGCTATGATAGCAAAGAGGGACGAGTTTATGTATATCCGATAGGCATTAGGAGAGTCGGTTATGACTTATATGGGCAGATATCAGCATTCTTTTTGCTGATGGAGCAGCTAACCGAGACAAAGATCATGTTTATTATTTTACTATGGGCTTGTTGCCAGCTATTGGAGGGACAATGGTCACTACTCTACCTCCTACACTACAGGATGCTTATGACTGTAGTTTGGCGAGGAAGGCATATCTAAGGACACATCTTGCATAGGATATGATCAGCCCCGAGAGGTACAGGATGAGCGGGGACAGGGTCGTTTAAAGAGTAGGAAGAAGAGGAATAAATGGCAGATTCAGCAGACTGGCAGAGCTCAGAGTGTAGCTTCAATCATACGGTTTCGCAACTAGTTCAGATATATGTCACCGCAACTAGTCAGACACAAAGTTACCCTAGTTGACCACCACCGGTAGCATAACAGGTGCATCATGTTGGATTTTGGGGTTCATGCGCAGCGGAGATTACAAAACAATTTTGACAAAAACCCCAACAGGATCCGAATCTGATTCCATTAAAACATGTTTAAACTATGAAAACTTAATCATACCTCAGTCGCAATACCTCTCTGAATGTTAATCGATCTTTAAGGTGCTGCCAATGACGAACGCCCTCTACTAGCTGTCCACACACGAACGACGACCGAGATTCAAAGTGCTAGCTTCGAGAGAATACCAAACCTTTTGTTTCTCTCCAAAACGATCCAGAGGATACCAAAAAACTCTAAGTCGTTTCTTAAAACGAAAAATAGAGTTTCAACCCTTTATAAAATCTTTCGTACTTGTATTCTAACTCAAAGCGTCTATTTATACAACCCTTATATATAGACGGTTAAGTAAATTACACATATACACCTACTTAAAGAAGTATAAGTGTAATACACTACAAGGACGTCTCAGTCATGAATTTTATCATATAAAATTCATTTTTCTGAACCATCTTAAAATCTCGCAAAACCATTCTCGATTAGTGCGACCCAATAGGCTCATACAACGTTGGCAGTGTACCAAAACATATTTTGGTATACAAGTCATAAGCGGCCTCTAGCAAGACATTATGACTACCCAAGTTGTACGAATATCAAATCGATATAACCTAATCAATAGTGTATATAACATCCTTTTGTCACACGATATCCTTTTGATCAAACATAAGGCATGGAATTGTCATCCAACATGTTCAATCGTACTAGTCTCAATTTCTAGGTAGACTGAAAACATCTAAGTGACATTGATCAATACCAATTCACTTAGACTAGGCCTTTTAACAGTCTAACACATCGAGGGATCCACTGGACATCTCTCTTTATATGAGAGGGACAAATTCTATCTCGATTACACAACTTCACCACATTATTCACACAGTAACCAATCACAACCTTTATAATCGTCCTGGTTAAAGACAACGTTTAATTGCGTCAAATCACTGTATTCCTAATGTTGAAGTCTCTGGTAATCTCAAGTCAGAGGACTAAAAAATATACCTATCATGAGAAACAATTATGACTTAATCCATGTGATGTTCTCATAGCGGCTCGGTCCAGTACTTTGTTCCCTAATAAGTACTCATGATCTTGATTTGTATTCCTATATGTATGATCATCGTATGATCATCAATCAAGACTCACACTAGTCTTAATTCATTATAGTTCCCAAGATAATAATCGATAGGGACATTTAGGATATTTCGTAAATACCCATGGATCTTATTATAATGTAAACATGCAAATCAATTATAATAAACAACAAATGAAATCCTCTATTTTATTAACTAAAATGTATTCATAAAGACTGTTAATGGATTGACCTAGGGCACATTTCCCAACACATCAGTCTATAGATGGTAGGGGCAGAGGCAGGGGTAGTGTACATTAGGGACATATGTCAGGTCAGGGATCGAGTAGGCAAGATTACTCAGCATAGAGACCTGCTGGAGCGTGTTATAGGTGTGGACAGGTGGGTCATCTTGTCAAAGAGTGCCTACAACCAGCTGAGTTTCGATATAGACTTGCGGGAGCTTACCATTGATGTGGACAAATGGGATATTACATCAGAGAGTGTCCACAGCCTGTCGATGTTCAACAGAGAGTAGCACCACGTCAGTAGCAGACGAGGGAGCGTGCACATGTTGTTGTTGAGCCAGACATTCAGGCAACTCGACATCTCATTGAGGGTATGATTTACATTTGTAGTCTTTTAATGTATGTTATAATTGACTCTAGTTCTACTGTTTCCTTTATTTCTGGGCGCAAGGTTGATGAGTTAGGGTTAAGACCAGTTAGGTTATAGAGACCTCTAGTTCTTAGCACAACTGTTGGGGATAAAATCTACCCTAACATGATATGTGAGCGCTATATTGTGGAGATAGAAGGACACGAGTTACCAATAGATCTCAGAGTGTTAGAGTTTCTGGAGTTTGATGCGTTGTTAGGCATGGATTGGTTAGGTCCTTATCACGCACAAATTGATTGCTTCGACAAGACGGTCACATTTCAGATTCTCGGACAGCCAGAGTTTACTTTTCGTAGCGGTGCGACTAAGTTGAGAGTTACCAGAGGCAGGGTGGCCATGAACAGTGAGATTAAGACATTTATAAGTGTTTTGAGTACGGTAGGGAGAGTTGAGGCTAGGATCGATGAGGTATCAGTTGTGTGCGAGTTTCCGGATGTGTTTCCAGCAGAGCTTCCCTGGATTACCACCGACGAGAGAGATTAATTTCATCATTGATTTGGTTCCCGGAGCCAAACCGATATTGATTTCACCATACCGGATGGCTCCTAAGGAGTTAGAGGAACTGAGGTCACAGCTAGATGAGTTGTTGGAATTAGGTTTTATTCACTCGAGTATGTCACCTTTTGGCGCACCGGTCTTATTTGTGAAGAAGAAAGACGACAGCCTAAGATTGTGTATCGACAATAGGCAGCTGAACCGGGTGACAGTGAAAAGCAAGTATCCATTACCTCGTATTGATGAGTTGTTCGATCAGCTGACTGGAGCACAGTGGTTCTCAAAGATTGATTTGAGCTCTGGCTACCATCAGTTGAGGATTAGAGTAGAGGATAGAAAGAAGACGGCTTTTCGCACGAGATATGGGCACTATCAGTTTACCGTCATGCCGTTTGGGTTGACGAATGCCCCAACAATGTTCATGGATCTCATGCATCTTGTATTGAGACAATACTTGGATAGATTTGTAATAGTGTTCATTGACAACATTTTGATCTATTCTAGGACTCGTGAGGAGCACGAGGAGCACCTCTGGACGATTTTGCAAACGCTGAGGGAGCATAGACTGTATGCCAACTTCAGTAAGTGTGAGTTTTGGCTTACAGAGGTTGGATTTCTAGGTCACATTGTTGGAGCTAGTGGAGTGTCAGTAGACCCTACTAAGGTCAGAGCAGTTGTTGATTGGCCTACACCGAAATCAGTGACAGATATCCGGAGTTTTCTAGGATTGGCTGGTTATTATAGACGATTTGTGTAGGACTTCTCAAAGATTGTGGCACCGATGACGCAGTTGACGAAAAAGGAAGTCAGATTTTAGTGAGATGATAGTTGTGAGCAGGCTTTCCAGACTTTAAAGGAGAGATTAACTACCGCGTCGGTGCTCGTATTACCTAAGTCAGGGAAGGGTTTTGAGGTGAATATCGATGTATGTTTGGTTGGTTTGGGCTGTGTTTTGATGCAGGACAATAAAGTGATAGCTTACACGTCTCAATAGCTGAAGATTTACGAGAAGAATTACCGTACACATGACTTGGAGTTGGTGGTGGTGTTTGCACTGAAGATTTTGCATCATTATTTCTACGGAGAGAGGTTTATGTTGTTTATTGACTACAAGAGTTTGAAGTACCTCTTCACTTAGAGTGAGCTGAATATGAGAAAGAGATGGTGGCTGGAGTTCCTCATGGATTATGATTTCTCTTAGAGTATCACTCGAGGATGGCTAATGTCGTAGCTACGACGCATTGAGTCGAAGAGGGGTTGACTCGGAGGTTGTGATGTGTTGCATGACACATGAATATGGATTGCTCGAGGTGGTCGAGATGATGTATTCGGTTGATATCCCGACCAGCATTAGAGTGTTAATTTGTGGGCAGTTGAGGACTCAAATAGTCTATATCCAGAGTGTACTTGATGTTTAGCAGGCTGATGACCAGTATCAGAGGTACTGTGAGTTTGCTCAGAGTTCAGATCATCTAGAATGGAGTCAATCGACAGATTTCTGCCTGAGATTTAGAGGGAGACTGTGGATTCAATCAATGGTTGAGTTACGTGATGATATTCTCCAGGAGGCTCACCGGTCACGTTTTTCGGTTCATCTGGGCAGGACCAAGATGTATGCTGATATGCGTCGTCTGTTTTGGTAGTCGGGGATGAAGACCGATGGTGGTGATTATGTTAGAGGTTGTGAGATATGACAACGAGTTAAAGCTGAGCATAGGAGGCCTGGTGGATTATTGCAGCTGTTTCCCATTCCTCGCTGGAAATGGGAGCATATCGTTAATGGGTTACCTCGGTCTCAGTGCCGACATGATAGTATCTGGATGATTGTGGATATATTGACGAAGTCTACGCACTTTATACCGATTTCTACCACACATCGAGTGGATAGGTTGGCGAGCTTGTACAAGAGAAAGATAGTGTAACTACATGGAGTACCATTGTCGATCGTGTTAGACAGAGGGCCACAGTTTACGTCACAGATTTGGCAGAGTATGTAGGCACAGTTTGGCACGAAGTTGGATCTCAGTACAACTTATCATCCATAGACCGATGGACAGACAAAAAGACTGATTCAAGTGTTGGAGGACATGCTGAGGATGTGTGTGGCAGAGTATGGTAGTTCTTGGGATGAGTATCTTCATCTGTGTAAGTTTGCTTACAATAACGGTTATTATACCGGTATTGGTATGAAACCATTTGAGGCACTCTACGGCAGGCCGTGCAGATCTCCATTTTGTTGGGTAGAGCCAGAGGATGTGGCAGTGATTGGGCCAGATATTGTAGTGGATCACACAGAGAATGTACGACTGATCAGACTTCGGTTGAAGGTTGCGCAGGAGGGGCAGAAGAGGTATTATAACAGGTACCATGATGAGTTAGAGTATGAGGTGGGAGACTATGTATATCTGAAGGTTTCTCCTCTAAAGAGATTTGGGATCAAGGGTAAGCTTGCGTCGAGGTTTATAAGTTCGTTCAGAGTGAAGAAACGAATAGGCAAGGTTGCGTATAAGCTTGAGTTAACACCTCAATTAGCTGGAGTTCACCCTGTATTTCACATATCAATGCTTCGACTAGATAGGTCGAGAGAGGCCAGACGACCGATTGTGGACCTGAGTTAGATTGATATGAAGGAGGACATTACTTACGATGAGCAACCCATTCAGATTATGGACTGGAAGGTGAAGATATTGAGGAATAAGGAGATTCCCTCGGTTCTCGTCAAGTGGCAGCATCACGGGGACGAGGAACTAACTTGGGAGCTGGAGTCTTAAATGCGCGAGCATTTCCCTTACTTGTTTTGATTCAGGTAAGTCCTACCCTGTATGTTCGTTTAATTTCGAGGACGAAATTCTTAATAAGGGGGAGACTGTAATGACCTTAAAATTCTAACTCGTGCCACGTGACATTTCAAGTCGTATTGTGGGCCCAGCTAGTCGTGGTGTACTTGTTCGGTCCTTGAGAGTCGACACCGAGGTATGTTATGTTTGTTTGATGATTTGTATTATTTATTTATTACCGAACACTAAATTCAATATCCCAAATGTGTGAGGACGTGGTGAATGTGCGTTGGTACCGTTGAACGAGTTCAGTACGAAATAACGCGTTAACCGGGTATTTGAGAGTCCGAGAGTCAAAAATGAAATAAATATTGGAAAAATTTCAGAAAAAATAGGAAAAAATTCTGAAAAATTATATTTCAACCAAATAAATAGAAATTTAGGAATTTTTATGAAAAATGAAAATTTTGAGATTTGTGACGAGACTTTTGTTGGGGTTTTTACCTCGTAAAACATGAAATCGGCAAAAAATAGTCAGAAAAGTATTGAAAAATATTTTTAAATTGCATGAAAATTATGAGGTTTTGCTCGGGTATCCTAATGGGTCTGAATGGAACCCAATACTGGGTAAGCGACCCAAATTGCGCAATGGAACAATAATTTATAAAATTATAAAAAATGGGTCAAACTTGAGAAAAATTGAGGAATAGTTGGGATAATTAGGAAAAAATTAACAGAAATTGGTCAAAATAATTGTTAGGTGATGAGCGGAGTGTTGGCAACTAATTGGGGAACGTGTAGAGCTACGCGAGGGCGTTTTAGCGGGATTCAAAGTGAGTAAAGGCAATAATAGAATAAACATAATTATTTTTCTATTTCTTGATTGATTATTCTTGAAATGAGAGTCCTTTGTATTCCATTTTAATTCAAGTGACCTAGGGTTTAGGTAGTCCGACTGTGATGAGAAGTCTCAACGAGTTTAGTAACCAGCATAGACTGTGGCTTCTCGTTATAGCCTATCGAAATGATTTAGCATCCTACTTGTGACTGTGGCTTTCTTTCGATAGTGTGTTAGGAATTTAGCAGCTGGCTTTGTCTGTGGCTTTTCCTAACAGAGTGTGCGTTCAGTAGAGGCGACCTTCGGGCCTCTCTGGTTCGTACGGGGTGGATTGAGTAGGGGAGGCAGTTTTGGGCCTACTGTGTCGATCGTAAGCTGATGAGGTCTTGTGACCCACGGTTTGATTGGGACTATTTATTCGCCTATCCGTTTGTTTTCCGGTCACTTGATTATCGTTGTTTGAACTTGTTGAATCTATTTATCATGCGATTTGCTATATATTTCAGTTTCTTGTTATACACTGCATGATTCATAGAATTGTGATTATTGAAAATTCAGTAGTTTATGTTGAGAGATCTATTGTTGTTGTTTACCATTATATTTTGTACTCACCGTCCTTTTTATGATGGTGGGTACAGATCCATAGACGAGTAAGGGCAAGGCATCGATGCTTGGCGATATCCTCTGAGGTATGCTCAGAGTCGTTAGCTTTGCTCTCACTTTGTAGGTATTTTGTCCTTTTATTGTATATTTTGGTTGCGTATCCATTTGTTTTGATATTTTGGGGCTTTGGGGAGTTAAACCTGACTGTTGATACATGTATATGTTCATTTTGGGTTTTCAGTTGATCTGTTATATATATGTGATGTTTGGACAGGATTTTCCACATCTAGGTTGACTGAGTTGTAAACTGTTTTAAGATGGTGTTAAAAACAATTTCACTGCACACCTAACTATAATTGAGGATAAAAGATTAGATAAGAGTTAAGGTGAATCAAAAAGAGTGATCCAGGGTGAGTGAGTGAATAATGTATTGAGTAATTGGTAAGTTAAAGCTGACTAGATCTGCGTTGACTCGTCGGAGACGGGCTTGGGGATCCACGTAGGTTTAGGCTGGCGGAGCCCAATTTGTGGTTGATGGGGCTGTCATATTGCTCGTCTCTGCTATATCTGCACAACCGTCACAAACTAGGCGATGAGTGCTTGAAAAATTGAAAGTAATACCAGAAGAAAGTAGACAGTAATTCAAGAGTTACCAAATATACAGACTAAGAATTCTGCGGTATTAAAAGACATGAAATATAACAAATTGTATAACAAACAGACTAGCAAGCATAACAACGAAATTTGAGTGTCAAAAGAGTCAAAGGAGGCCCGTAAGTGGTCAATTTCCACATCCGCAACATATCCATAAAAAGTTCCACATCCACAACCACAATCACAACCATCCAAAACAATCCAATACTCGTGGTGTAACCCACTATTAGAGGGTGGACAACACTTCTGTAGAAGTGTTCACGTTGGCCCAGCTAATATGGACCCAAGAGTACCTTCATAACAAACTTATGCCAAAATACTCAACCAAGAAAATATAGAATGAAATTCCAATAATAGCTCAATTCAAATAGAGATATCAACAATGGAAAATTAATTAATATGCATTTTCTTACTAGCTTACAATCGTACGAAAAACGTACCTCAAATACCGTAAAACACTGATCTCTGCGTAACCCTCTAACTTGTCCCAATCGAATTCTCAAAGTCTGGCAATCATTTAATCTAAATTTGGTTCAATTATAGTCATTATGTGACTCTAAATAGTCCCCCAAAGTTTCCCAAAATCTTAGAAATTTATTTAAAAATCATTTGTTTTTACTGTTCCAGATGCCGCCAAGGGTAATTCCCACGGCGTAACATAAAATGTGGGTTCTGTGAACCTCTCTGGTTTGGATGCCGGGACTGATGTCGTGGGAGAAAATCTTTATGGCGTCCCTTATGGCGTGACACTCGGCCCTCATTTCTGAGGTATTTCGGAACCCCAGCTCACATCGTCGTGTTCCGAGCCTATCACAAACTCTTAGGGATATCCAATACAACACCAAACACACCTCACTTTACGCCGAAACCCCGACAAATACTCCGATTTGAAAATCACTCGAGAATTCATTAAAAATCCCCAAAAATACCGAATTTCCTCAAATAGACAAACCAATTCATAAATCATTAATAGATCACCCATTTGATTATAAAACCATCACCTAAACTCATTTACAACATTTCCCAAAAATCTCGTTCGAAATCATCGAGACGAAAATCCATAAAATTAGTACTAACTCGTAGGTAAACACACAAGGAGTCGAGATTCTACCTTTTTACATGTAGTTGGTCGATCTCTAACGTCGCAACGAGCTCGAAACACCGTAACCCTCACGTTCCTCCTTGTTCGATCATTGAATGTGCGAGAAATGAGATAGGGAGGAGAGAGAAAAGGTGATATTTATATGTCCCATTCATCTCCTCACCTGCGCAGATCTCGAGGCACATCTTGTGTCTCTCAATTACTCCATCCAACAGCTCTAACTCACATTCATGATTTCACTAGGTGATTCCAACCTCACCACTTAGTTGTTTCTCACTCACATGTCTCTTTCTTATACCCATTCCACCTCACGGCTCGCACATCGTGGGTTCTCGGACATAACATCGCCCTCACATATTAATTCATTAATTATTATTTTTTGATAATTCACTAATTATCATTTTCTGTGTTAATTATCCGTATTATACCCTAAAATTCTTGTTTTTCCTAGGTAAATCTCACACACAAATTCGTGGCGGTTAATAAAACAAAATCATGCACTAGGACATATAGAGTTAGCATTCGGGTATAAATAATAGTACAAATGATGCAACCCAAAGTGTTTGACACTTCTTTGGAAAAAGTTTGACTGAAAGTAATTTTGGTTGACTTTTGGAGTGTTCGACTACAAAATTCGGCAGTAAGGAACATATAGTTTTATTGGAAACGACGTGCTGAGCAATACTCTCGACTAATGTTGTGACTACAATGTTTTTCGGCTAAATTCCTTCGTTTAGGCATCCGAATTAACAATTTTTCTATTTTTAGTAAGTTTTAGTTTGATTACAACTCTTAGTAGGAATTTCCTTTTCATAAATCGTTCATGGTATTAGCTTTCCTATTTCGTCTAGTTTTCAATTTAGGGTATTTTGGACTTTTCTATTTTTAGCAAATTTTAGGGTTTTGCTATTTAAAGCACCCTTCTTGCCGTACTTAGACAGTTTTTGATTATTGAATAAATTTCAAACTTTGATTGAGTTCTTGTGCCCTAAATTGTATTGTTCATAATGTCGAACATTCAATTTAGAAGATCTCCGTTATGTCAATAAACATTACAGAAAAATAAAATATACCTCAGTGTCGACTCCCGAGGCTGATGTAGTAATATGGTTATAGTGATGTTGAAGAGGTTGAGCTCATAAGCAAAACAAATATAAGATATATTGGGAGAATGAGGTGGAAGAGGTTGTCGGTCTCAGGTGAAATAGTTGTAGAATAAAACGACAAACAAACTATAGGATGCTAGTAGTGCTGCACAGGAGCATTTGAAGGTCAACAGTAGAGATTGGTATCCAACCATTAGTGGTGGTGCTCAATCGATGTTTCATTTTAGCAGTGTGTGAACAGTGATTCCATTGTGTGGTTCTGTGCATACAATGTGATTCAAGTGTAGTGTGTTCCGGCAGTGTGGTTGGTCATGGCGATTATATGGTGATGTTGTAGTGGTTTGCTTCTCTATTTTCACTCTTTTAGTAGATTTAATTTGGTTTTAAGTTTTTGTTTTTTGTTTTGTTATAGATTAGTTTATGTTTAGCTTAGGTTTGTCTCCTCGAGCAAATGTTTCGCCAAATTGAGGTAATTGTCCCCTCTATATGAGAGTACTTATCCTCTGTTGTGGGGTAGTTCTCCCTTTTTTTGGAAAATGATAATCTAACACACTTTAGGCGCACACTTTGTCTTTTAGCCTATTTATGACTCTTTCTTGTCTCTCTAGGCGTGGGTCCCACATCGAACAAACACCATTAATAGGCTAAAAGACAAAGTGTATGCCACAAGTATATGCCCAAAGTGTGTTAGATTATCATTTTCCTTATTTTTTTTACTTCAGTGGCAATTGAACCACGATCTCCTAAGGTCTTGCCTTTCTGGCAAGTGATGTCTTTACTATGTCACCTAAGAGGCTTTGACTAGTTCTCCCTATTTCAATTAAGGCAGTTCTAGACTTAAGCATGCAACGTAATATCTTTTATATTCGTTTATTGAAATGTTATAAATTTGCAATAGGTTGAGTTACCCTCTTGAGCTAGGAACAATCACAGTACCTTTTAGGCATAAAAAATATACACAATGCAATAAAGAAAATTAGGAGTGCCACCTTTAGAATCTAATTGGTCCTACTTCTATATAACATACATGGAACTTGATTGAATCTAATCTTAAATGAATATATATATACAAATATCAACTTAAGTTGGTAAGAATGATTATGTAAAATCGAGTTGCATATTTTAACTTCGGCTTTAGACATGATCTCGACCATATGTAAATTTTGTCATGATAATTTGAAAGATTTATATATATATATATATATATATATATATATATATATAAAAATTTGAAAGATGTTATTCTTGACATAAATTAACGAAACTTCCTTATTGTTGTAAAAAAAAATTGAAAGTAATTGATGACGAATATTGTTTCAATTGAATCTTAATTAAAAAAAAAAAAAAAAGAAATATCTACAATTAATAAACTTGAGTTCTCATCAAGACTCCTTATTAACTTGAGCATATAATACCCGAAAAAACAAAAACAAAATAAGATCGAAACTCTGCCTCAGCTTTTTATCAGTACCTCACTAACTCAACCAAGAAGGAAATAAATACATAAAATACAATGCCACTTACTTCAAGCTAACAGCAAAGACAATGAAATTGCGGACTTGTATTCTCATCTAACCGTAGCCACTGCTCTCCATCAATAAACTTTGTATCCAAGAAAGGCTGTGCTTGTGAAGGAGAGAGCCTTTTTGCATATGAGACCCTGTACTTGCTATTCCATGCTCCTCTTCCTCTATTTTGAGCTTCAGCAAAGAATACCGTCCTACAAGGTAAAAAGTTTCTCAGGGTTAAAATTTCGATAGAGAACTAAAAAGCACGCATGAGAAACCTACACTGATGTGACTCCCTCCCCATGTTCTTGATTTTGACATTCATAAACTCGTCTATATATATATATATATTAGACTGCATGGAAAATACTAGAATGACAACAACAATATCGCATTGCAATACACATTGGCTCACATGAGCTTTCTACATGGCCTCAACCAAGGAGTTATGCATCGAGATCTGTGTATGCCTGCATAGACGGCTCCTATGAGCCATTGTGTCTTGCAGTGTGATATATCGTCGTTCTAGCACTTCTCTGCATGGATGCATATAGAAATTAAGTCAATAAAAGCAGGACGTTATAGTACTATTTTTATTTTTATTTTTATTTTTTCTAGTGGTACTTACTTTTGTCTCTCCGGTTGATTAAAGTCATTCCATCCAACAGGATCAATAATATCATCAATGATACAATGAGAATAAACAGTTCTTGAATATGGCCCCCAAGCTCTTCCCAAATAAATCCTCTCACCAACGTTACCAGTAATTGTACAATTCACAAAAGAGAAACCAGTGGAGTCATTTTTCTCCCTATGATGAGCAGCAATTGCTCCGGATCTCATTGCCGTCGAGTGGAGGATGCAGTCCTAATATTCCATCATCAAAAACACTCAAAAATATTTGTTAGAATTCAAAGTAAGAATGAAATCATTATTACTTTGAAAATTGAAATAAATTGTTGATGATTGTCTTGTAATTTACCTGAAAAAGGGATTGTGCCTCACCGCATATGAAATCAACAAGTCCTTCTATGTAGCACTTGTAGAAGTAATGTTTTCCCCTATCATCCAAAAGTGTGTCTTGAGAGCCCAAAATTCTTGTGTTGTAAAGGAAAGCATTTTCTCCAGAGAGTCTCAACGCTAGTGCTTGCATGCCTACTCCCCCATTCGCAACCACAGTATTCTGCAACACAAATTAATATCACAAATCAATTAGCTTCATAAAACCTTAATTACATTATTGTCTGATTAATTATATTTTGTTAGTTTTTGGTACATAAGTTGGCAAAGTCAAAAAAATCAAGTCAGGTAAGCTTTTACCTGCTGATGCATGAGAGTATTTAGTGCTAGACTAAAATCCCGATATTAGAGAAAGAATATTCAAACTTTGAGTCTTTAAATTTTGTGCTTATATAAAAACAAGTTGTGCCCCCATATAGGATCTAACAGTGCCCAAACGTAAATTAGTCGGTGTAGTTGGTGTTAGTGACCGCGTGGGAAATTAAAAAATAATATACAAAAAACTAGTTGTGCCAAAAAAACAGAGATGATTAATTTGGAACTAATTTTACCTGGATAGTGATTCCTGTGGCAGCAAAGTAGTCTCCCTCTACTTCCACAGTTGCAGTTCTGGACATCCCAATTTCCCTACGGGGATCTAGAGGATCTGTATCAGAGGCCTTGGTGTTGTTAGTTATGACAGTTTGGTAGTTGGGGTTCCCAATGAAGGAAATGTAAGGCTTGTTTCGGGGAATGTACACTCTTTCACTGCAAAGAAAAATCACAACAAAAAAACATTGGAGTCGTATATTCTTCATGGGATCAAGGTAATAGTGATTCTTATTTTTATTTTTGTATAGTGATGGGAACAAGTGCATATATATAAGCTAATTTAGCGTTTTTTTTTTGTGATCAATAAAAATTCAGGTGTTTTCCTCAAAAAAAAAAAAAAAATTCTTCATGGGATTGCAAACACAAAGGAAGCAATTAATGTTGTGAAAGAGAGAAATAGAGAAAAAAAAAAATCAAACTTGTAAGTCCCAGCAAAGATGACAATCTTGACTCTCTCGTTGTTGTTTTCGGGGACCATATCGACGGCACCCTGGACTGTAGTGGAGTGTCCATGGCCATTCTTCGTGACGTAGATGACCCTCGTTCCCTGCCCATCGGTGTCTCGAGTAGCTTCTATGCCAAAGTTCAAGTCTTGCCAAGTAATGTACCTATTATCATGAGTTGCATTATTGGTTGCATTGGGACTCAATTGGGCTCGGGCATTGGTAAGAAACATAGCAAAACAGAGGACAAAAACAGAGAAGACAGCGCGGAGAGACGAAGAAGCCATGATTAGTCTTCAATGGCTGAAATCTTTGAAGGGTATTGAGGTTTTTGTGATTGTGAAAGAGGGTCGTTGAGATCATTATATATGAACCGGTGATCAGTTGGAGATGTGAGTTTTTGTGTTTAAGTGGGAGTGAGAATTGACGATGAGGTGGTAGAGCAGAGCTAGAGTTGAAGTTCTAGTAGAAGATTTGAGTTGCTGTTAGTGTCGGCGTGTTTGATTGAGGAACCACTATTGTTTCAATTCGATTTCATTGAAGACACGGAATCTTTTTGCCTCCACTCTTCAAACACTTGTGGAGTATAAGCCGTACTCACCAAACAACTAATTGGATGGTCCAATGCTTTGTTACGGATACGGGTAGACCTATTTATGGGTCTGCCTTGGGCCTGACTCAGGTTGGATCCAACTGGGTCGAGTCTAAAAACTTAACCCAAACCCCCTCACTATATATATTAGAGTCTATACATAGGCCCAAGCTCATGTAAAAATGCAAACCCCAAGCCTGACCATCAAGCTCTAATATAAATAATTTAATATTAAAAATATATTAAATAAGTTATTTATTTATTTAATAAATTTTTATGGACTTTTTCGCCATCATGTGTGTTTTTATAAGTATATAGTATATTCATACATTGCAAAAATGAGTGGTAGCACAAATGGTAAGCATCACTTAATTTGTGCATTAGTTTCTAGGTTCAAACATCTCCTACGACACTAATTATTTTAAAATATATTAGCTATAAATTTATATTAGGCTCGAGCAGAGATTGGGCTTTTTAATGTGGCTCAAACCTAACTCATTTTAAAGCGGGTCTAATTGAGCTTGGGTCTAAATCAGGCTTTTCTTGGAAAAGGTTGTCTAAACTCGTGGGCCAGACGGGCACCCGAGCCCATGATTAGGTCTAGTTATGGGGTTTGGGAATAAGAGATTATGGAAGGTTATGCTCCACCTATTATAAATGGGATATCAAAGAACCCTAACGACTGGACAGAAGCTAAAGAGAAGTTGGTAAGGCCAAATTCCTTCCTCGTTCTATGTGGTACTAACAAGTCAAGTGTTGGTCTCTAGATGACGAAGGTTGACAATTGGGTCTTAATAAGTCGAATAGTGTAACTCGCATAATCACTTAAGTAGACTTACCTATATGGGTGTAGAAGTGTGGCTTCTTCTTATGAGGCTAACCGACTTTAGAGCACTCAAGATAGACAAGATTTGCACAAGGCCATAATCTGCAATCAACATAACACTCTTACTTACAAGAAATCGGTATGTGTGATATTTTCAATTTTATCGTAAGGGTACTTGGTTCAAGATTCGCTCACCATATCACTTGATCAAACTTTGAAGTATTTGCACTAAGTGAAAAATTCAAGTTCAAAAGACACTTCTCATTTATGTACGGATTTTGGAATGATGATGATGATGATATATATATATATATATATCTGTTTTTTGTCATGTTATATCCCAATGTGATTTTTAATTTATATGTTTATATAATTTGAAAATGGGGGAAAATGGTAGGATTTAAAAAAAAAAAAAAAAAGTTCTTCCGTTGAGCATCGACTCGGCGCCTTGAACGAAAAAGACGCAATTTTTAGGACCAAAATTAACCCCTTTTTTGGTTTTTTGACACCAAGAGTTGTGTTTTTCATACTGACTCGATAACCTTTGGTTTTCTATAAAAGAAAGAGTCCTAATACGAATCATATACACCAAAACATTGAGAAAACAAAAGTTTTTGAATCAAAAGTGTTTTCTATTGTGTTCTAGCATTATTCTTCTACAAGTTCCTCAAAGAGTGTTCTAGGTTGGAGTTGTGTTACACACATCATCCAAAAACTATTGGAGACTTGATTGTATCCTGAAGGCAAGTTTCGATTATCCCAGTGTGTATACGCGATTTCGATCGGTAGGAAGAAATCTTGTCTAAAAGATAGCTATTATGCGCCTCAAGTTTTTGTTTGGTTCTCCCATTCTATTCTTGATTTTAAAGTCAAAGAAATTTTGCACCAACAACTTCAGTAGCTCTATGTCTAATTTTTCTCCCAATTACATAGCTAAAATTACAGCTTCATATGGTCTTACAAAAGCTGCAGAGTTAACTTCTGCACATTACCAAAAATACAAACTAATGATTTACTTCACCATATTTGTGAAGTCCTTTTCACCTAAACAACAGGAAGTCCATACTTGACCATGTCTTGCCTAAACCCTAAATACATAACAAATGATACATAATTATATTTTCAAAAACAAGAAAAATGTCAACGGTCATCAACATTAAATTGATAATTTCCTTTTATTTTATTTTTTTGATGCCTCCTTTTATTTTTCTTAGTTTAAGAATTTAGAATCATCATGTTTTTTAGTTTTTTTTTTTTCTTTCTTAACCTGCCTTAAGTTAGAGCCACCCCTAGTTGGTAGCTCGAAGCCGCTCCTTCTAAAGTGGTCATGCTAAAGGTATATTCAAACCTAGGATCTCATTATTGCGCCTTCATGCAAGTCATGTTAAGCAGATCTAGATCGGTGCTCTCAACAACATGCAAGAAGGGACTGGAGCACAAAGAGATGTAGACTAGGCAAAAAAAGGTTTTCTTGTTTTCTCGACTATTGACTTTTGATTTGAATGCTTTGAGAGCTATATATATATATTATACATATTGGAGAATTGCTAGAATGACAAAGGAGAAGTCACACTGGAAGTTACATTGGGCCTTTGAGCCATTCGTGCGTACCTCGAGATGTTGCCACACATAGATCTCAATACATAACACGTAGGTCGAGGCCGCATATGTCTACTCTTGTGGATCAATATGTATTGAGATGTGATTTACGTTGTTGTCATTCTAGTATTTTCCATGCATATTGGTGGATAATGTAGTAATAGATGAGTATGAAAATAAGGCAGTTTTCTTGCATAGTGCTGAAACAACTCTAATTATACACTATTTCCTCTCTATAATAGAGTGAGCTATTCACCTAACTCTATAATAGAGTTTCTTTCTTTCTTTCTTTCTTTCTTTCTTTCTTTTTTCTTTTAAAAAATTATCAATAATTATTTATTTTTCAAAAAAATATGAATATATTTTTCTTAGTTTTTTAATGATTAAATAATTTTTTTAAAATTAATACAAATAAATAACAAAAAAAATAAAAGTAAGAAATAGAGTTGTGGTGTAGAAATAGAGTTTGATGCGACAAAACTGTAAAATAGAAGAGAAAATAGAGTATTGTGATTGGAAATGGTCTTAGGAGAGTGAGCAAAGAGTGTGAAATAAATATGTAATTAAACCTAATTAAAGATGTTCTTTTTGGTAAAATAAGGAGGTTCTTTGTATGATTGTACCTATCTCCCTCCAAACATGCATATGGAAATTCTTTCTATAGCAGTGGTCGCAGCTTGTGACATTCTTTTTCCAGCATTACATTTATAGAAATAGTTAAACGCAGCGACTAAACGGACCCCAATTTTTACTAAATATACCCTAATTTTAAATTTTCACTTTGTGCACACCACTTTTTACTTAGTTTACACCACTTTTATTCTTAAAATTCAAAAAATATCTTTGCTCACTCCATTACCCATACCCCACTTTTGAAGAAGTGTCGCTCGTGGGTTTCAGACGAACTAAGCCAACACCTCTAAAGAGGTTTCGGACACACATGGTCAATACCTCTTCAGAGGTCCAGGTCGACTCCAACCGATAATGCGAAAATAATTTGGTCTCAGTGGGTGACGAAGGGATTTAGCCAAAACCTCTTTAGAGGTGTTGGCCCTGTGTATCTGATACCTTTTCAGAAGTGTCGGCTCTGTTTGTTCGATGCCTCTTAACAATTGTTGGCACTATAAGTTTGAAACCCACGGGCGACCAGAATGAACAAAAAAATTCAAAACTCCTAAAAAATACATAAAAATGGTCAAAAAAATAGTGGGTTTTGTTCGGAATTGCTTAATATTTTTGATTCTATCGAACGTTGTACCCAAAATGCAAGATCCAAGCTTCAAATAGAAGCCCTAAACCCAAAAATAAATTCACAAACAAAATGACTCAAAAGAAAAAAAAAAAAAACTAAAAAAATCTCGAAATCAACACTAAAATAGATGGTGAATGCACCCATGGCGTCGAATCCACGTGGTTTTGCTCAGATTTTGTGAGATTTTGGTTGTTGATGAGTGCGATTTGAGAGAGAGATGAGTGGTATAGGTGAGTAAAAAATCTTTTATATAGAGGGGTAGTTGGGTAGTTTCACAAAATTAGGGTCCTTTTAGCTGCTCAAAATGTACCAAAGCAATGCAGCAAGAAATATGATACCTTCTTAAGCAATGCAGCAAGAAATATGATACCTTCTTTGTATTGCCTTCTCTTACTCTTTTTTCGTGGTCACAACAAGAAATTTTGATTTTAGTAATAATAACAAAAGTTTTAATTTCGTTGTTACTATTATAGTTAGTAACAAAAATATTTTGTCACTGTTTCTTTCACTTATAAATCAACATCACAGAAGGTATTTGTGATAAAAAAAAAGAGGTTACGGGGTTGTGACTAAAACTATTAGGACAAAACAATTTGTTGTTACTAATTAGTAACAAAAAAAAAATGAAGAATTAGAGAGAGATTAGAACACGTTTCTTTTTTTTCTCAAGTCCATTTTTTGCGACGGATCTTATAGCCGTCACATAATTTCACTATACTAGTTGAACTTCAACTCTAGCTAAGCTCTACCACCTCATCATCATCAATTCTTCTCCAACACAAACATATATAATGATCTCAACGACCCTATTTCACAAAGATTTCAGCCATTGAAGACTAATCATGGCTTCATTGCCTCTCCGCGTCGTCTCCTCTGTTTTTTTGCTCTGTTTTGCTCTGTTTTTGGACCCTGCCCAAGCCCAATTGAGTCCCAATGCAACCAATTATAATGCAACTCGTGATTACAGGTACATCACCTGGCAAGACTTGGAGTTTGGCATTGACGCTACTCGAGACACCGATGGGCATGGTGCGAGGGTCATCTACGTCGCCAAGAATGGCCATGGGCACTCCACTACAGTTCAGGGTGCTGTTGATATGGTGCCTGATAACAACCAGGAGAGAGTCAAGATTGTCATCTTTCCTGGGACTTACAAGTTTGATTTTCTTCTCTCAGTCCCTTTTTTTTTTTTTTGATCCGTTGATATTCTGATGAACCTGACTAGTCCCATGTAGCCCTAGTACTAATCGGCTCAAGCGTGCCCCAGTGGCCCCGAAAATGCTTCTTTTGTGTTAGAAATGTTGAATAATATATATGTGTTTTTGTTGTTGTGATTCTTGTTTGCAGTGAAAGAGTTCATATTAAATCCCACCAGCATTATATTTCATTCATTGGGAACCCCAACTACCCAACTGTCATAACTAACAACACCGAGGCCTCTGATAGAGATCCTCAAGATCCCAGTAGGGAAATTGGGACCTTCGGAACTGCAACTGTGGAAGTAGAGGGAGACTACTTTGCTGCCACTGGAATCACTATCCAGGTAAACTTACTTCCAAATTAATCATCTTTTTTTTTTGGCACAGCTAGCTAATCTTTTGTAAGTTTTTTACGAGGCAGGCAGGTATTATGTATTTAGGGGCTCGAGGTGAAATTATAATTTAGGTGCCGTTAGTTGTAATTACATACTTGATAAATAAATATGCACTTCAAAGTACACACATTGTTACTTCAAATTAAGTAAAATTAACAGTACTTTAAAAAAAGATTAAATGTATAACCCGGTTACAAAATACAGAGGAGAGAACAAACCAAAAGTCTAAGATGAGAGAATAATTAAGTCGAAAGAGCTAGTTGTCAAAGTAGAAAATTAAAATTTAATTTAAAAGGTACATGAGCAATTTGCTAAAGAAACATTTTATCTCTTAATTATTATTTATGTATGCATGATTTGATTTTTGGCTCTATACTTGCCATGGGTAATTAACCAACACTTATGTAACAAAAAGATACAAAAAATAAAATCAATGTAATCAAGTTTTTATGATGTTAATTGATAGTATGTGATATATTTGTGTTGCAGAACACTGTGGTTGCGCACGGGCAAGAAGGCGCGCAAGCTGTTGCATTGAAACTCTCTGGAAATAATGCTTTCCTATACAACACAAGCATTTTGGGCTCTCAAGATACACTTATGGATTTACAGGGAAAACATTACTTCTACAAGTGCTACATAGAAGGCCTTGTTGATTTCATATGTGGAGAGGCACAATCACTTTTTCAGGTAAATTACAAGACACTACCCATCAACATTATTTATAGTAATTATGATTTCATACTTATTTGAATTCTAACAAGTAATTTTGAGTGTTTTTGATGATGGAATATTAGGACTGTGTTCTCCACTCGACGGCAAAGAGATCGGGAGGAATCGCTGCTCATCGTAGGAATAAAAATGACTCCACTGGTTTCTCTTTTGTGAATTGTACAATTAGTGGTAGTAGTGGTAAGGAGAGTATTTACTTGGGAAGAGCATGGGGGCCATATTCAAGAACCGTTTATTCTCATTGCCACATTGATGGAATTATTAATCCTGTTGGATGGGATGACTGGGGACTGGAAGAAAGAAGAAAGTAAGTACCCTTAGAAAAAATATAAAATCACATAGTGCTGTAATGTCATGCTTTAATCACTGATTTTTAGTTCTCTATCGAAATTTTAACTATGAGAAACTCTTACATTGTAGGACGGTATTCTTTGCTGAAGCTCAAAATAGAGGAAGAGGAGCATGGAATAGCAAGTATAGGGTGTCATATGCAAAAAGGCTCTCTCCTTCACAAGCACAGCCTTTCTTGGATACAAAGTTTATTGATGGAGAGCAGTGGCTACGGTTAGATGAGAATACAAGTCCGCAATTCAATTGTCTTTGCTGTTAAGTTGTGCGGGTTAAAAGGTGGTTTAGGCCCCTAAAAGATGGGATGTAGTATTGACAAAGAAAGGAGCATCAAACTCTGACAGAGGCAGAGGTCTTGTGTTCAATTTTTGATTATATATATTCCCTTGTTGTCTCCCAAACTATGAGGTTGGGGCGCCCTATGACCATGTCAATAGGAACAGTCAAACTAAAGGTTTGAATACTCATGGTTCTCTTAAAAAAGAAAACGTGGTTTAGGTTAGTGGCACTGCATTTTTAACTTCTTGATTGGGATAGTGATCAGTTAGGTTAGTTTAGTGAAGAGAATTCATTTGTTTGTTTTTCTTATCTTATATTATTTTTTATTTCGGTTATAAGAAGTCTCTAATGATGAGTATGCAAATTCAATAATAATAGATTTTTCTTTTTTTTTCTCTTTTTTTATTAAGATTTCATTGAAACATATATTTGTTTCCAATTCTTTTTCCATTCTTTTTTTATTTTTCATCAATGTAATGTTGCAAGGCTTGGCTACATAAGTGACAAATTTGTCAAGATATAGAAGATCTCTCGAGTTGGTATAGAGTTTGAGAGTAAGAGGTCGTGGGTTCCAACCTCGATGGGGGCAAAATATTTTTTTCTTATTAACAAAAAGAGATCTCTCGAGGATATTCGTCAGGATATAGAAGATCATTAGGGGTGTTATTGTAGCATTTTTTATTATTTAATACGATTTCTTTTTAACAAATTTATGAAATTCTTTAACCTTCATGTTTTATATATAGTTGTGCTCATTGATATTCTTTTCTTGTATTTTAAGTGCTTTGATTACTCAAATGAACAAGGCGCACAATTAGTCACAAATTTTGATTAAATGTCTTCTTTAGGAACAAAAGGTTTTACCAACCATTTACTTGGCCAAATCCCCTTTAATTAAGGACCGACTATGGCATGAGCATAGAGTAGTCAATTAATCTGAATACTATAAAGTGCTCGCAAGTGTCTAGTACGGGCGAACAGTTTCTGCAGGCATTTAGTATAGGCGAGGCTAGAGTGCTCAAGAAGGAAAAATCAAATTCAAATATCTCGTATCATTATTTTCGAGACGAATTTGCAAGTACTATTTTGTATAGATGATACTAAAGTACCCCAAAACATATATGCACACAACGTCATCAACACCTTTGATTTTTGGGGCGGGCCCTTCCATCAACAATGCGTGTCTGTCTTGGGTCACCACGACATTTTTCAATTGGAAAATAAGTACACGCCTAAATATTTCCTTAGACTTCCTAGGATATGCCTCGAGAGGCGTAAACATAGGGATGCGCAGTTGCACTAATCTACGAACCGGGTTCTTCACAGCTTGAGGATCATATAAATACTCCGCTCCTTATCCTCCTCATCTTCCCAAACCCTAAAATTCTCTCGCTCTCACTCTCACTCCCTCCGCCGAAGCAGCATTAACGGAACAACCGAAACCCTAGTTCGGAATCATGGGTGAGCATGCTCTGAATCCCCAATCTCAGTTTCCACTGTGTTTTGATTGGAAAGTTTGGATCTTGACGTGATGGGTGGTGTGGAATTGCAGGGAAGGTTCACGGATCGCTGGCACGAGCGGGGAAGGTGAGAGGGCAGACGCCCAAGGTGGCGAAGCAGGACAAGAAGAAGAAGCCCAGAGGCAGGGCTCACAAGCGCATGCAGTACAATCGCCGCTTCGTCACCGCCGGTCTGTGCCCTAACTTTCCCTAATCACCCTTTCTTACATTTAGGGTTTTTGATGTGCCTTTTTGTATCAATCGATTCATGATTTCTTCTGTTTGATTGAACCGTTGTGATTGATTCACCTTGTCAAAGATTGGGTCTTTTTGGAAGGGAAGGAATATGTGCTTCTTACATGAATGCGAATGGCATGGTTGCATCGTTTAGTTTACGTGTTTTGGTTGAATTTTAATTCTTAGTGTTAGTTTAGGACCTTTAGGTTTAATTTTAGTTCCATTTGTATGTGTTTGATATTATGCATTATTGTTACATGTTGATGATGTGACTTTATATTATACATTACATAATTGGTGTGCCTATTGTAAAGGCTTCTTGATGCGATAATTCGATATGGGTAAATGTCTATAATGTGAATGAAGGTAGTCATCGACCACAATTGTGTTATTGTTCTAAGTCGTTTTTCTTTATCATCACCATTAATGAAAGAATTGAACTTATTGCTGCAACAATTTGTTTGATCCAATCATAAAGTGCAACAAAAGTTTTATGTTAGTTGTCAACCTATCGTACCCTCCCCTGGAAAATGGGCTTTGGGTTGGGACCTCCCTCCCCATTTTCCATACTGGAAAATGGGCTTATTGTTATCTTCACTTTTTTTATGTTTTGATGAGTTTATAAGTGGAATATTCAAATTTTAGTCACAAAGTCTCACAATGCAACATTTTGCTCTTGTAAAAGATGTTTGCAGCAGTTTTATGTTGCTTTTCGGATTGTGATAGCATTGCTGTGCATGACGTGGAATTTAATCTATGTATTATTATTGACAAATGCTCTTTATGTGTTTTTGTTTCAGTTGTTGGTTTCGGTAAGAAGAGGGGGCCTAACTCTTCTGAGAAGTAAGCGTGAAGTGCTAAAGATCAAGAGGATAGATAATGTGTTAGTGTTTTTGGTGAATGTTTTGCTTATGTTCTTTATGACCTGTATGTGATTTTCCTTCAGATTACGAGTCACTTGAGAAGAAACTTTTAACAGCAAGATCTGGTGGTCATTTGAATTTTATTTCTTTACAATTTAGATGTGAGGTTGATTGGATGTTTACTGGTTATAGCTTGTTCTGCTTCTGCAGTCTGCACTTGTCTTCCAATCTTTGATTGTAAGGTGTTCACTGTTGGGCCTATTTTAAACTTTTAAATCTACTATGCTTCTTTGTGTGAGAGTACCCTTTTAATAGAATTCCAAGCTTTTAGTCTTATAGAGCATCTCTGATTGAAAATGTGGATTGGATGTTGGAACCATAGATTGTTGCCGCGTCATCGATGTGGCGAATGTCTTTGCTATGTGGCACTCTTTTTCACTTGATAGACATTCAAACTTATATTTTACTCGTAAATCTAAACTTGATCTCAAGTAGAGATTTGAACCCTCGACCTCGGTGGCTCTTGTGAAAATTTTAGTATTTCAAGTCCATAAGAGGGCTATTTCTTGTGCATAGGATGGAGGAAATCTTGGACTTACGGAGATGAACTCTCTAGTGAAGTTGGGAGGGATTACCCTCATTGAGCCTCTTCACTACAATTTGTGGGTATTGGAAACTGGGTTGATGAGTATAGATAGAATCATTGATATGGCAGTAGGTATCTTAGTAAAATAAAAGCATATCAATAAGATCTTCTTTGTGAGTAGGTCATCTCAATCAAATGGGCTTCATGTGATCATTGCTCTTTGTCGAAGGGCAATATTTTTGGAAAATCGTTCTTACATTTTCCAAAGCGTTTAATAACCAAATGCTTACCAACAAGCTACATTTAGTGAAATGATAGAAGATGGGTAACAGAGTGTTCTTGTGAAAGTGGCTTAAAAATGTTGGACATTTTCACAATAAAATTTTAAGACTCTCGTCGATTAATTAGCACAACAAAAGGATTATATATAAACACTTTAAGCGGAAAAAAAAATGCTTACAAAAGTTATGCTCAAGTGAACTATGCTCTTGATGTATACGTCGCATTTGCTTAAAATGCGACTTGGTATATGGTGTGGGTGGCTAATTAAACACATTACTTCTGTCTGTTATTAGTAGTTTGTTAGTGGATCCATTAAACAAGAAGTGAAACACCATTCAAGCTTCATCTCCTTCAGTACGGCAAGTGCAAACTATAACTCTTCATTGTATCATGAAGGTATTTGCTAACTCTTGTAGGATAGAGAGCAAATATTTCTTTAGGAAAATGGCGCTAGATGCACGCTTAGAAGTCAGTCATTGGCTCGCTTTCTGGTCTATAAGTCCAAGGTTCAAGGTCTTCCCATGTACAGACTTGCGTACTGATTCCAATTCCAAGGTGCTTGAGCTGGTAAATCTTTTGTGACCACCAATGTCTGCCTTAAATTCACACAAAAACATCTGAGCCTTTTTAAGGGCTTGAAACGCTTCCATTGAATTGCTTCAACCAACCTAAATAGAAATCTCAACTTACTCTAATGCTATAGTGCAATGCCAATAAGCCCACAATTAGCTTTTCTTTCCAATGCACTAAAAGATAAATCAAAATGTGCATATGATCATTTGATTCTCCTACCTAACATGAACAAACCAATCCAAGCAAACACCGGCATCCATATTATACATGGTACTTTACTAATACTTTCTGCTTGTAAATGAAGCTAGGCTTGCTCTATCCTTGCAATCTCATCAATGAAAAAAGAACTTGCTACTCATTTGCTCCGTGGCGATTCTCCGCATCGTTATTCTACACATTGTTACTCATCAAGGTTTGCAACCAACATAAGAGCTTGAGTTAAAAGCAATTTTACAAGGATGTGGATGATTAGGGAAAGCTAGTCAGAAAATATATACAATGGAAGGCAGGTTTTTCACATTGATGCTTTAGTACTGAATGTCACATGTTACCAGAGACAAATTAACTGGTAAAAACAAATTTGTAAAGACATTTGAAACAATGCAATTCCAGGTAATTTTATTGAAGTTCTTCAAGTTCTCCTTCAAGTCACTATTGGAACATCTTGCAGTCACAGCTCATCGTGGGCGTTTACTTTTGGAGCATGAAGAGATTTATTAGGAAGGACTTCAGAGAGGTACCTGGCAGCAAGTGATGCATGTAGCGCTGCGCCATAAGGAAGCGCATCTTCATTGACACTGAAAGTGGATGTGTGTGGAGATCCAAGCTCTCCAACTGATTCTTCTGACATACCAAGGAAGTAGTAGTAACCAGGAATCAATTCTGAGAAAAATGAGAAGTCTTCTGATCCCATAAGTGGTTGCCTATCTCTGACGTTCCGAATACCCAACATATCGCCAGCAACCTTGAGGAAATGCTCGTGCAATTCTTCGTTATTTATCGTTGCCGGGAAAAACATCTTATTCTCTACCGAGAAGTTAACGGTAGCATTGCATCTCTGAACAGCAGCCTGGCCTGTGATAACCTGTGTCACATTAAGTTGAAGCAAATCCGCAACTGAAAAAATTGGTTACTGATTAAAGTCATTTAGACTACATTTGTTCAAGACTCCGACATTATTTTGAATACTTGAAAAAAAAAAATTTCTGTAGTTTTCCGGATTTCGGGTGAAATCAAAGAAAAAAGAATAGTTCAAAGGATACTAGAGAAGAAAAAAAAAAAAATCTTATTTACTGTTACAAATAATACCTCTTTGATTCGCTGCTTGAGCTTCTCCATGCTCTCTTTTGAAAACGCACGGAATGTGCCCGCAATGGTCACAGAGTCTGGGATTACATTGAATGCACCACCTCCTTGGAATTTTGCAACTGTTACAACCTGCAAGTGAATTTTAGAACATGGACGAAGCTCAATCGGAATATAACGTAACGAACCTAGCATGATTTGTAAAAGACACTTTTTCTTGCTCGAACATTATAAAACCTAAGAAACACATTCCAAAAAGCTGAACTCCACATCTGTGATCTTTCCTTGACAGGAAAATCAAAATCATTTAAGGCCAAAATTATTAAGTTATTTGGAAAACGATTTACGCAGATACGATTGATTCAAGCAAAGATAACGGAGCACCAGTAATGAAGTACATTTGAATCAAGGTTAAAAAGCATTCTTCAGACTAAAACAACTTATTTTGTAAGTAAAAGCAGTCAGTCAGTCAGTCAGTCACCTGTGAATCTAGAGGGTCGGCTTCGCGCGACACAAGATGTTGCAAGCTAACAATTACATTTGATGCTGCTAATATTGGGTCTATTGTGTGCTGAGGGATTGCTGCATGACCCCCCTTTCCACTTATTACAGCCTCAAAGAAACCACTTCCAGCCATAATGGGACCAGGTCTTGAGGTCACCGTTCCAACTTGTGAAGAGCTGGTGATGTGCAAACCAAATATGGCGCCAACGTTCTCCAAGACTCCAGCTTCTATCATTACCTTTGCTCCCCCACCTCCTTCTTCTGCTGGTTGGAAAACAAGGAGCACAGTTCCCTATAATAACAACACATCAAATCAAAAGAACAAAAAAAAAAAAAAAAAAAAGACTGAAGCAAGTAATGTCGCATATCTCAAAGAGAACCCTTGCCTGAGTAACATACTGAGGCAAACCTTAAGGATACACATCGTCATCATCAACGACAAAGGCTCAAACTTGGATCAAACTCTTACCCCCTTCGCTTGATTTAATGCAATGATGGCGTGCTTTTGTAATCCTTTAAATTCTTATTATATATTAATCAATGCATACCAAAACCTAACGAACACACATAAGCATAATCTTTTTCAGTGGATATAGGCGCTTTCATAGTCCTTGCAGTTGCAGGTCACTTGTAGATTTGGTAAGGTGTTATTTAGATGCCACGTGTACAATACGGAGTATTTGATTTTTATTTTCTTACATTTTAAAAACTCATCCTCAATCATGAACTTACAAATGTAACTCTTAAGTTTAAATTTTCAGGTTTAAATGTTACCTACCATCCTCTTCAGTACTCCCTTAGTTGCAGATGAATCATGATTGTCTATAAAGGAATCTCCAACCTAAATCACCACATGCTGTTGGAACTTGAGACAGTCCACATTGGTCACTTAAAAAAGTACAAACTCTTTATATACAAACACCTTCTCTATAGCTTTGCTTTAGAGAAAGTCAATGAATAGAGCCCAGGTGGTATTGGGTAATAGGGTGTACATATATAATATTTAATATTTAGAGTCAAAGATTGGGCCTCGGGCCGTGGGGGTATTATTTTGTCATTTTGTTAACAAGTGTGACTGTTGAATAATAGTAACAGGTATTATTTTCGGATTTGGACAATCGCCTTGGTTTGAACTAGAGTTGCAAGTGGGGCGGAGATTCCCCGCCCCCCGCGGGGCCCCGCACCTGCGGGGCGGGGATTCCCCGCATTTTGGCCCCCCGCCGGGGTGGGGCGCGGGGCGAAAGTTCGCCCCGCATAACGGGGCGGGGGGCGGGGTATGCCTTTGCCCCACGGTTTTCCATGAAGAACTGCCCCGTTTCCCACCCTGAGGGGAATCCCCGCCCAGTACCCCGCCCCACAGGGAATCCCCGTCGCCCCGCCCCGCATCCCGCCCCGTGCCCCACCCCACAGGGAATCCCCGTCGCCCCGCCCCGTGCCCGGTGCCCCGTCCCACGGAGAATCCCCGTCGCCCCACTCCATACCCCACCACACGTCCCACGAGGAATCCATTTTAAAAAATTAGTCGAAATCCCGCGCTTCGTGCACGGGTAAGACTAAGTGTCAATATATTAGTTAAAAAATAATTAACTTAATGAGAAAAAAAAAAACTAAAAAAATAATCTTTACTACATAATCTTGAATAAATTTTAAGTGAAGAATAATATTATTTAGTTTTTTTGTAGCAAAATTAGGGAATATGTGCCTTGAAAGTTTAAAAACTTTTTACATATGGTTATACAAAAATATAATCCTAATAAAATTAATTTGATGAGAAAAATGAAGTGATAAAAAGAGAAAAAAAAAAACTTATGTAAACATTGGTGAAATCCCAATTTAATATATTATGAATAGAAGCTATATTTATTTTGAAAAATGATTAATTAAAATATTGTTGCCACAATAAAGGATATATAATAAATTGACATCTTGTTAAATAAACTAAAAAAGTGAGGTCATTGATCTAAACAATGCACACAGAGATTGACGATCAGTATATGTCATTTCTAAAATATTTTTGTTTACTCTTGAAAAGAAAAATAAAAAAAAGATCAAAATAAAAACTCAAAGGTAAAAATCTGAATATAAAAAATACCGAAAACCAAATAGCTATCAAAAAGTCGAAAAGAGCAAAAAAAAAGTTGAAAAACAACTAAAAATAAAAAATATTATGGTAAAAAAGTGCGACATAAGGAAACTTCAAATGTACAAATAAATTTTGTTGAGACAGTGAGGATATATAATAAAAACATATAGTCTTGTCAAATAAACTTAAAATTGGAGATCATAGATCTAGGCAACACTTACCAGAGATTATCAACAAATACATATCACTTCTCTAATCATTTTGTTATTAGAATTTTGATTCAATCCTAAAAAGAAAACAAAAAAAATCAGAATCAAAACAAAAAGTAGAAACTTGACAATAATGAATATGCGTTGGAAGATATATATTCTCAATATGTGGAAAAACGCATTAAAATATGTTGTGGCTTGTTAGCATAGTTTGTTATTTTGTACCTATATGCCGCATAGTTTGTTATTTTGTATCTATATGCCACATAATTTATACTTTTGGGTTTTGTATATATATGCCACATGGTTTATATTTTAAAAATATATAAGGATGCTCTTATTTATGTGTTTGTTGTTTGGAATGAAATGAAGCTTTTTACTTGTGTTTAAAGTTGAATCTATTTGTATTTACTATTTTCGTTCTTGAGGACAAAGTCCATTTTCTAGTTGTATTCAAAGTTAAAATGTATCTTCTTTATTGATGTGGTAAATATGTCACTACAAGTGATTCTGAATTAATAAAGGACATTCAATAGTCCATTTTCTAGAAAGATGTCAAACATAGACCATTAAATGACTGCAACATCTTCCATATGTCTCGCACAAGATTCCCATATACACCATCGAAGTATTAAACTCCTGCCTAGCAATCCGGTCAACAACGACCAATGCATTACTCTCTACCAGTGGGGCCCCGCGCCCTGCGGGGAATCCGGCGGGGCGGGGCGGGGCGAGGCAGCAAAGTTTGCCCCGCGAAAAATTTTGAGAAAAAATCCCCGCCCCGCACCCCCGCGGATGCGGGGACGATATCTTCAATCCCCGCCCCGCCCCACTTGCAACCCTAGTTTGAACCAGTGCTTCAAGTTCTATTTAAGTAGAATTGAAACACTGAAAACTTACTGGTTTTTCGGATTAAATATTTCTGAGAGAAGCAAAAATGCAGTTTGACAAACTTTCAAACTTGGTAATTTTCATTTCAAAAGGCATCTAGTTGTATCCTGAGGGCAGATCTTTGGGGGAAATTCTATCACCAAATTCAAAGAAATTTCTGTCTTAGGACATTGTTTTTGTGCAAGCCTCCGATTAGAAATTTTTTTTTGTTCAATTTTGTTTTTAAATATTTGTAAATTTGTTTTATTCATATTTATTGGTATCATTATTGATTGTTTTGTACAACACATACCACACCAAATTGGTGATCATGTCACATCAAAAGTGGTTTCTCTCTAACCACATCACCAAATTTTACACCAAAAGAGAATTTTCTGTACACATAACTTGTATCATTTTATTTACTACTCCTTTATCTTTATATGCATTTAACAATTATCCCCTTTCATTTATTTTGAATTAGTGGAGAAGGGTGTCTGCAATTTTAAATTGCAAAGACACCACACGCGACACACTTTCTATATATCTGTCTTCATTATCGGCTACGTGCTATCGGAGATAGAGCAATGGGAGGTTGAGAAAGCGCTTTGAAAGTTTCTGTAGCGGGTGCAGATGCCATAGCCTATTACTTAAGATAATAGTGCTCCACATACTCTTGAATAGGCTCTCTTTCTCTTCCTTTTTCTTTTTATCCTTATAGTGCGGTAAGCGACATCTAATTGAATTGATTCACCGGATCGATCTTCCATCTACGAAAATAGAAGAGATGTCTGTTAAGGTCGGCTTCATGAAAGCAAGCAAGTTTTGCGAAAAGAGAGATGGAAAGAGATGGATTTAGCTCCGCCGTTGTCGGATCAATTCCCATTCTTTCTTTAATGGAATAGGGAACGGGCAGAGCTGCGGCTATCAGGAATGGGCGATAGCCTATGACTAAAAGTGCCAACTATCTATGAATGATATAGGATCGGAATGCCAATCGACGAGACGAGCCTACGAAAGATTTCAAGTTCAGACTATGATGACTGGCATCCTCACTTACGCAACGAAATTAAGTTGATAGAGTAGCCAGTACCCTTGACTTCTTCTCTTCGGTATCACCTTCTCTCATCGTTAAATGCGTTGCAAGACACTGGACTAGAAGGAGTGGAGGTTAGGCAAAGCAGGGAAGACTTTGACTATGCGCGGCACTAGCCCTAGGCTTGGATTGTTCTTTGATTGAAGGAACGGGACGAAGAGAACCGTAAACCATATCCTTCACACATTCGATCTGCTCTTATCTCGCGCTATTGCTCGATCATAGTTTGTATTGTATGAGATTCGTTCTCCGTCTCCCCGCTCTCTTAGAACGATCAGTCCGATAAAGGAAGGCGATAAAGGATATTCAAAAAGCAGCTCCTATCTTACCTAGCTTCTAAGAGAGTCCCGAGCGGAACCGCTTCGCCCCTTTCCTTTTGAACCAGACCTGAGCCCTAATCGAGGAATGGCAATCTTGTTTCAGCCTTTCCTTCTCTTTCCCTCATCAACAAACTAGTCACTCGCTTAATCATTCTTTGCTTTCGTCTTATATCACCCTCTCACTCACGTCTCCTCGTTCAATGGGTACGAGAAAGTTCTAAATGAACCAGCGTGTTTATGCTTCCTTGAAGAAAAGGTACGTACCTCGAAGGGTAAGAAAGGGTCTTGTCCTAAGAATGTCATTCCAGCAATCAAACTCCCGTGCTTACCGCCTTTAGATGGAACCGATAAATGCATCAACAAATCAAGTGTTAACGCCCTCCGAGGTGCGAAATTGCCCCCTCCGAAGCTAATGGAATGGTTTAGCTTGCCTTGCTTCCTCTGTTCTTCCCATCTCTATTTTAGACGAGATAGAGTTTTCACACAAATGCCTTGACTCGCCTATCCGAATCTGAATCCTCTACTTTCCTTGTTCGTTCACCTGCCTTGTCCCGTTCACCTTACCCGCCGGCTTGGACGATTACGATTCAACGATTTGAATCACTTTTTCTAAAGCTATGATATCCGTAGTACTTCATCTTTTCTTACTCGTCACAAGAAAGATCCCGTGCATCAAATTCTTACGATTGGAACTAGCACTTGCTTTGCTATTCACTCAGCGAGAGATCGAGCGAGATGCTAATTGGAGAAGAACGGACTCCTTCCCGAAAAGCACGAGCCATATTTCAACATTTCGGAGAACCACTTTACATTGGCACCTTGGCCGGGTAGATCCGTCCCACTCTCCGACCTCACCTCTGCTTTTTGGAGTACGGGATGACTTGGATGGGCGAGATAGAACAGAACCCGTCGATTACGCCTTTAGGGGATGCTACGGCGCCTTAGGCTGGTTCCCGATCCTCCTTCAAAAGTGGTGATGTAGGCGGATATTTGCTTGGCGGTCCCTGGTCGAATCCAAATTGTAGCCCTACACTATGAGGGTTGTAATCTATCTCAGGGTACTCCATTTCTATTTTCTTACCTGATTGTTCATAATGCTGCTAGTAAAGTAAATTTCCTTCGAAAAAATAAGAAAAAGAAAGAAATTGAGTATTACGCAGTGCGGGAGGACATTGTTATGAATCTTGAAAGCCTTGTCATATACTTTGGGGCCTTCTACTTGCTTGACCCCTGAGAATACGGCCTCCAAACATGGAATTTCATGTTAATATCTTCCACGGAGATCGAACAAAATTGGCACCCTCAAGAAAGTGGGAGTTTTTCAAAGATCCACTATCTAGCCATGCACCTTTTGCCTCTGCTTTCAATCCTTTCTTTCCACTTGCCTTAACCGCTTACCAGATTAAATAGGCTAGCTAAGGCACACTTTGTTCTATCTTTTCTATAGACTAGTAAGTCAGTGTGAAGTTTACCAAGGTAAGTAGTCAGTGTTCAATTAGCCTTCTACTAGCGCTTGCTTTCTTACCTTAGCTCAGTCAAGCTTCCCCTTCATCTTCCTCTCCCTATCTTAGTACCTTGCTAGCCTTACAACGCTTTCAGAGTCCCCAGGTCGTTCCATCACATTAGTCTCTTGTTCGAAAAGTATTTCTTTAATTTACCTTCAAACCAGACGAATTGTGGTTGAGCTTTCTCACAAGGAAATTCCGAAAGAGTGATGCTCGGGTTCAGACCCTGATACCTTGCTTAAGGCGATTCATGAGGGTAACAACTATTCATTCCTACTCAACAAGGGAATTCCTTTTTATAAGAAAAAGAGCGCTATCACATCCAGGATCCCCCTAATCAGCCGGAGACTCTGAAATTTCAATTTTCTCATGTTATTTTGCAAGCTCTTTCTCATAATCGGCAAGATTGTCTTCGTCGCGTTAACGACAATTTGTGTCGATGATAGACGATCCCATATCCTAATCTTTCTTGCTTGGGAGGCCCTGGCAACCACCTCTTCCTTGGCATTCCCGTATCCGTCCAACCTTGATCTGCCACCTCTCCATTGTCAATCAGATCTGGAAAACTTTCCTTCGTTTGATACATATGGACTAGTAACGACACAAGAGAGCATCTTGCTAGCGAGCCATTCCAGGCTAAGGAAATTCCCTTGGGCCCCCTTGGATCAGGTATGGGCGGCTCATCGCTATAAGGAAGAACTTCACTTGTACACTTGATTTTGCCCTTGGGTCATGTGCCCTTGAATTTACGTCCTTTCTTCGACTACCTATACTTTGAAAAAGATTCAGCCATTGTTTTGGCTACCACTCTAATGGAGAGCACCGTGGTAAGGCACCTATTGATGACTTATTTTTCCTAATCTCAAGACAACTTAAGCAAAGCGATTAACAAAGGGATTTCGGTTCATACGCTCGACCAAGAGTAAATGGGGGAAGCTGGTTTTGAGGTAATGAAATGAAAGAAAAGAAGGCGTTGTTCTGTCGGGCTAAGGTAGCCCTTTTTATTTTGAATGGCCAAACCAGAATAGACTGAAGTCTTTAGAACTACTTACACGGCTCGATCTACTACGAAAGAAGCTAGACAAGATCTTCTCGGCCAGCTAAGGCTATCAAATAGGTAAGCATATTCTTCCGAAACTCTTCTTCTTATAGTGGATGTGATGGAAGCTAGGGTCATTCGGCTATAGCAACTAAACAAGCGGCTCGAAAGCGGTTGAATTCCCTTTTCTTGCCGGTGATCGAGAGCTTTCAAATGCGGAGGCAAGGCCACTTGTCCCCCGAGATATAGGTCTCACGCGAAATATACTTTTTCTTTGACCAGGATAGGATTCAAAAATGCTTCCCGCGCTCGGAAGGGTAAAGAGACTATGCCACCTTAAAATAGGTAGTTTTTCGACTCTCTGAAATGGCTTTCTCATTGGATTACCGCTCTTTAGCGGAGCGTAAGAAGTGTGCCCTTTTTTCATACCCTTCATTAGTAGAAGGCTTCCTCTACGTGAAATATAGTTCGTAGCCGGACTTACTATCTTAGGCCTCACCTAATTAGCTTTCTTTGGTCTGCTCGTCTTCTATAGAGGCATAGCCTTTGATCCAGGGGTGAAGCACTTTTCCTTCCCGGCGGGGAAGCTCGGTTCTGTTCTAATCACTTTGATTCCCGTACACTTCATCCCTCCCCTCTCATCCAGTGGAGGAAGACTGGTTAGCTCAACACTTGTAACAAGAAGATGCGATAGGATCTTTGTTCGAATCTACTTCCTCATACCCGATCATACCCTTTTGTGAGCACGGGCCAAGAGAAGATAGAACATATGACCTCTAGACGCTTTAGGGTGTTTGCAATAGGTAACTATGTCAATCAACTTATTATTGTGGCCGAGTTCATGATTGGCTTGCTAAAGTTCTTCAAAGATTACCAGTTGATCTTTGATCAACTTAAACCGTTAGATCGACTAGTTGGCAATCAGGTGACATCTTGCTATGACTTAAAGTCGGCTACCGATGGGTGGCCTTTTGTTTTTTATTGTTCGAGAGGTCGTTCGCCTCAAGTATAGTGAATTCTGCGCTTGCCTGGAACATCTTTGATATTCCTTTCGTGAAACGGAAGTTTTAAAAAAGATGTTTCGTGGTTGGACAACCTTTAGGATACCACGCCCCCGGCCTCTGTTTGCCCTCTCACACCATTTAATAGTTTGGTGGGCGGCAGAACAAAACAAGTCCGACCTGGAGAGCTTTTTTTCATAGGTACGCGGTACTCGGTGATGATATTGTCATTGCCGATGAGGCCGTAGCTCAGTCTTCTTCTTTAGCCTTAAGTAAAGTAGGTTGGAGGTCTCAATTAGTTATCATTGGAAGGGGAAGACCTCTTTATCCATACTTGCGCGGAGTGATCATTGATCATCTTCGCAAGGGGATGAGACCAAAACTCATTCCAGATGAACTGTTTGTTCAGCCGGAATTCAAGAATTTCTTGAGTGGTCTTCTCTCCGAGTGTGGATGAAGAGTCGGCTAAGGTCTTGTCATTGGTACTATACTACCGCCTTGTCTCCGGATGTTGGCATCGAGCGGTTCTTCTCTGTTCTGAAGTCAATTCTTCATGGAAGATTGTGTTGAAGGATAAAAATTTGCTTCGGTCTTTTTTCGAAGATTTATGACATGGTGGCCGTGAAGGGTGTTAATTTTAGGTTACCTAAACTTGAGTCAACCTCACTTTCAATTAATGGAGGTTACTTGCTTCGTTGTTTCTCCGGTGCACTCCTTGGTACAAGTTTGTGGGTTGTGACCAGCCTGCAGCTAATCGGTTTATTATCATACCTGGAGGGTGTAAACACTTCAATGAGATTATAGATTGAATAACCATCATATAACTATAGACGCTTCGAGATACACCACGAAGGATAAGTTCAGAATGGCCTTTCCAGAATTCTGAGATGCACTTACACTTAAAAAGACAAGCCAATCCTTTTCTCGCTTGGATATGAATGAAGGTCTTTGGTTAGATGGAGTGAAATGACGCAAAGTTCTTAAGTAGACTTATTTAAGAATTTGAAAATTCTTAAATTAAGTAAAATACCTGACTTGCCCGTTGGAGACGAACTGCCTTCCTTGCTTGGCTTGCTTGCCTGGCTTGGCACACTCATACTAGAAGTCAAAGAATAAACTCTTTACTGACCTATTGCATAAAAAAAAAGAGCTCATTCGTTTTAAAAAAGAAGTGGAAAAATCCTCTTTTGGAACTCACACATCCGATTCTGGTCTATGTACTTCGTCTATTGATTCACGTGCAATATGCTTCTGGCCTTTTGGTTCGGCGAGCTCTTGCCTCTTAAACGCTCTCTCAGTGGTGGAATAGCGGGACTAGTAAAAAAATCCCGGCAGTAAAATAAAAGAATGGATCTTTACATATTTTCTTAAGTAAGGGATTGCTAACGTGAATCAGCCTACTCCGAACTTCCGCAACGGGTTGTGGCCTACCCCCTGTTTACCTCTCCTTCTTCCAGGCCGGATGAGCCCTCTGGTCAAGTCAACTCTTGCCGCTCTATCCTGGCATCCCCCATCTCTCCCCGAGATTAAAATGCTTCATCTCGGATGACGGATCCGGCTATCCCCCTCTCCTTGACGAGGCAAGAAGTGACTCTTCCCGACGTTTCACCTTCTCAAGAGAAAAAGGCTTTATTTAGGAGCGCTGTTTTCATCCAACTAGAAATATCTTAAGATCGACAGACTACTTTTTTTTACGACCAAACATATCCCATTTATTTGATCACGTAAAGCGTCGTCCACTTCCAAACTAGTCCCGCGGAGTGATGACCACGGGCGGAAGTTCTTTTTTCGGTATGCGCTCCGCGAGCAAGGAGCGCCATGACGAGCGAGAGAACGACAATCCAACCTAATATCATGAATATCCTTCGCCCGTTATCTCCGAATCTTAATCTTACCATATTCCTAATATTTCTCTATTCGTTCCTAATTTTTTGTACCTTGCTCAGTTTCTTCTGGTTTTTTTGTCTGATACTAGGGTTTACTGACCTTTTTCATGCGCTATCTTTCAAGGTAACTTTCTCTTTAGGAGGTCGAGCCCTCTATGGCTTTCTTATCAAGATGGGCTTACCAGGGGCCGGGGTTCTATCTTTCACCCTTGCACGTTTTGTGAGGGTGCTCCTATCGGATTGTAACAACCCTAAAAATGTAACTCGTGTCACGTGTCAATACAAGTGATATGTGGGCACACGCCGTGGTACAGTCATCAATTATTGGACGTCGACGCCGAGGTATGTTAGTTTTGTATGATGTTTGTATTATATTATATTTCATTTATGCAATTTTAAGTTTTTAACGGGTAAAGGCGTTGCGTACGAGCGTTGGTAGTCCGGGGAACAAATTTATTTAGAAACACTGACAAAAATATTAAATAAATAATAATTAAAAGGTTGTAAAGTCTGTTTGTTACGTCAGTACACCTATGGTGACGCGACAAACAAAGTTAATGTTATGAGTCGGGTGCGAGAATACCCAAGGGAAACTTTGAGTGTTGTTTGAAATGGATGAGATCAAAAGACCAAAAGTCAACTAAGTCACCCAATTGAGTTATCAAAGTTGGTAAGTGAAATGGTAAAAAGACCAAAAGGGCAATAAAGTTGTAAAGGGTATGGATAAGGGTGAGAGGTATTTTGGTCATTTGACCAAAATACCCAAATTTCATCACACCACTGTCACCACAACCCCATTTTCGATCAAAAAAATTGGAGAAGAAGAGGAATCGACAGAGAAGGAGAAACCAAGGAGAGGAGAGCGGCGGTTCGCAGAGAGCGTGGACGCGACGTCGAGGCGAAATCCAGGTAAGAAGTTATTGATTTTGTTATTGGTGTGTCGTTGTGGTTGTTTCCGAGATTTGTTGTCAAGGTTGTCGTTGAGGGGATTGTGGATTTAAATGGTGAAAATGGTGGTGATGATGATGGTGAAGTGGGTGTTGATTGTTATTGTGTTGTTGTTGTGTTGTATCAAAAAAAAAAAAGACACTACTATTAACAGCAAGCAGAGGAAGAAGATGAAGATGGTCCGACCCGGTTGGACCGGGTTTGACCGGGTTTGTTTGACCAGGTCAGACCCGGTTTGACCGATCAGACCCGGTCAGGCCGGTCCTGACCCGACCCGCGACCCACCCACATATTATTATATTAATAAAAAATTATTTATTTTGATTAAATATATTAAAATTGATTTTAATTGAAATAAATTCTAGAAAAATAGGAAAAATTCAGGAAAAATTCTAGAAAATTATATTTTCATCAAATAAAGAGAAATTTGGGAATTTCTAAGAAAAGTGAAATATTCAGAATTTTTGCGAGACATTATGTCGGGGTTTTTACCTTGGAAAATGTGAAATTTGGCAAAAATAGGCAGAAATTTGAAAAAAATCATAGGAAATTAAGGAAATTGATATAAACTGCATTATTAGGATTATTGTACACACGGGGACCGTAAGGGGCGTGTCAGAGTCCGTGTTAACGCGAATTAGCTTGGATCCAGGTAAGTAAACCAGTGAGGAACACTACAGTTATTTCTTGAGCTTTTAATTAATTATTGATATTATTTCGATACTATCTTGTCATTTCATTCCTTGAGTTGTCCTAAGGCAAGTGTGTCAAGCGTAATCCTTGCAGAATTCCAGGCTCGCAGTGTATTATACAGGAGTT
The DNA here is from genome assembly GCA_039657345.1 of Stephania japonica. Taxonomy (NCBI): domain Eukaryota; kingdom Viridiplantae; phylum Streptophyta; class Magnoliopsida; order Ranunculales; family Menispermaceae; genus Stephania; species Stephania japonica. The sequence goes on from CM077559.1 coordinate 46,299,922, forward strand.
TACGGCTGGGGATACGTGATTAGTTGTAATGACATGTACGGGGTGAGAGTTCTCCACCAGATTGCTGGGGACTCTGCACTCGCGTAGGGGTCTTAGAGGAGATTATGTCCTCGACTCCTAGCCTTTGAGGAGATTTTGTCCTCGGCATAACGACTTTAATTGGTTGGAACTACTGGTACCTTTCCCTTGTATTCCGGGACACTCAATTTCGATTGCTTATTTATTTATTTACAGTTTTTATATATTCATGCGCTCCCTGTCCTTTTCTTTCTATCGGCATGAATTGACTGTTCATTTATTAAATTCGAAATACTATATTTATTGTTGTTCCTGTTTGGCGTTACTTACCTGGGCTCGTCATTCTTGTGTTTGACCGAGTGCAGATCCTCAGTCCGGCAAAGGAAAGGCCGTGCAGTTAGGCGATATACTTTGAGCGGCCCTTCGCTGCTGACATAGGTGACTTTTTGGTTGTATTAGTTATATTGTTTTTTTGTACATGGGGTTATGGGTTGAGAGATTATTGGATATTATGACTTCGATGATACTCTCTTTGCTATATATGATATATATGATATACGGGGTTCCCACACCCTAGGTTTTTGTCCTAACTTGGAGCTTTCGAAGTTGATTGATTAGTTGAGATTAATTACTTCCGCTTATTACTTTGATAACTCGCTAATTAATTGACTTCACTTTCAAATGATTAACAAATGATTGAATGGTAAGGATAGGCTCACTGGCCCTGCACGACTCAGCGGGATTGGCTCGGGGGTTCGCGCGGGTTCAGGCCGGGCGGCGCCCGATTTTAGGGTTGTGGAATTTGGGGCCATCACACGGATGGTACAGAAGTGGGGGCGACCACTATGCTTCATATGCAACCGACCGATCCTGCTCCGAGCTCAGGTTCAAGGGAATGGAAAAAATACTGGAACTATCCCTCCTTCTCCTCTTCAACTCACATGGTGATGAAGGTCCATCCAAATTCAATCCAGAGCGTACCCCAAGATGAGATGTGGAGGGCCATTGAGTCGAAGTAGGTACATCTGTTTGGGCAAGCCAAGCGCAGATTAGAGATGAGGGGGCACGTTTGGAAATGGAAATCAAATAGCGAGCGAGTCCCGCACACGTAAACCCCTATCCGTATCGGTCGGATGAAGTGAGAGGGGGGGATTCCGTTCTTTCGATCCTGCAGAGAATCCTGGCCCAATACGTCTACCCTTCTGCCGAGATCATAGAAAGAGCGCGAATTGAAGTAGAAGACATTTTCGAGGTCAAAGTAGATCTAATTGCGCGAATGGCGCTTCTTGATCCGCAGGGGGATTAGGAGCTGCGAGGGGCTCGCGCCCTCGATAATCCAAGGACCGCCACTGGGGAAGAGTCCTTGGAGAGGCTCCATACCCTTTTAGAGGATCTTAATCGGCGTGGAGTCGATTCCCAAGCCTTTCGAACGTTTAAAGAGAAAGTTTTCTTAAGAAATCTCGATGAACACTAGGAGACATAGGTAAGGGTGAAACAAGCCAACCCCAGGATTTCCCCTTTCCTTTGCTTCTTTATCCATCCAAGCATATAGTGATACAAGAATCTCTCCTTTAAGCTCTTCGAATTCTGACTCAAGGCTCTCTCCTTCCTCATAGAGACCAGTCTCCATAGGAGGAATGGTGCATATTCTCTTTCTCCTCTTATGCTTTGGACCACTTCTAAAACCTAGTCCGGATTAGCCACCTCATATGCGCTTACTATGAGGACTTCCTACAACAAAGGCTACTCCCCACCTAACCTGGCTCTGCTACCACTTGTCACGGCCTTAGCACTCTGCTTGCTAAGGAAAGCGTGCGGCACCTGAACTAAGCCCCTTGTACACCAAATTTTGGTGACATGAATAGTGCATCACCAAATTTGGTGATGGACCATTCAAATCCCCAAATTGGGTGCAAGATTTGGTGATGGATTGGAGAGAAGTCCATCACCAAATGTACTTTTAATCACCAATTTGGTGATGCGTTGGAGATGCCCTAAAGACAATTATTGCCAAGGAAGAAACACAAAAAACATGTATTTTGAAACAAGTAGAGATACACAGAGGCAACAAAGAGGGCAAGAATTTCTTTCGACATTTCAAATGTAGCCTAAGATGCAAAGTAGCTACAAAAGAGATGGAACTAGAACCACCCGTAATCAATGATCAATCTGACATTGAAACATTCATAGATAAGTTCCAGTCAAATTTTAGAGGAATGTCATGCTATATTGCTTTCAACCTACATGCCCTGAAACAACTTATCATTTGGGAGAGGATTTGCTAGAGTTGGGAATATGAAATTGGTACAATCTACCAATAGCAAAGCGCCACGTGTAAAAAAGATGAGCAAAAGGGTAAAAGCACATCATACATCGTACACATGGAGCTTTGCTATTGGTAGATTGTACCAACTTAATATTCCCAACTCTAGCAAATTCCTTCCCCTCACACAATTCATGCCAAGCCAAGCAGTACAAATGGTGGCTCGAGTGAAGATAGTCCCAAAATCGTTTGGATCCTTGGTTGACTAGCTGGTATCCTTGAAGACTGAAAGATTTCACTTTGAAGTTATCTGCTTAAGTTTTCATTAATGGATCTTTAAAAAAAAATCATTAATGAACTCGTCCAGTGATTACATATTAGAGTAAACCAATGAGTTAATATTGTGTGTTATTATTGTGTTTCATGTTGTGTCATATAGGTATATTTGGATGGTCAAGATGATCTCTAGGGTCGTATTTGTAATAGAGATCAGACGGTTGTCATGTAACATGATTTACTATATAAATGAATGACCGACTCACTCTCTCATTAACGAGAGAGGGAGATCTTTCTCGCTGGTCTCTTGTGCCCTAGCTTTCATCATCTTCAACAGTTTCAATATGGTAGCAACACGAAAAGCTCACGCTACAGGTTTTGGTTGATGTTTCCGAAGCACTGATTCATCTCTGTGAAGAAGATTCAAGTCTCATCTGACCAATTTCTTGAATCGATAGCTAAGGTTTTCAGATCTACAATGACGATTGGGATATGAGTCTATAAGAGAAACTAATCTTCGTCTTCGCAGGTCTGTGTCTAGAAGGTACGAATCGTGAAGGATCTTGACAAGAGAAGTCAGATCTGGCGAGTTTGTTTCAGATCTGGACAAAGAGTGTTAAATCTGAAGGGCTTGCGATCGGATCTACGTTCAATAAAGCGAGATCTGGAAGTTCTAAGAAACAGTGACTCGTTCTTGATGAAGGAGACTCGGATCTGTGAAATTTGAGCGCGATCTGAGCGAGTTGACGAAGAAGTTAATGAGAAGGTTTCGGATCTGTATTCAAGAAACAAGATCTGAGTCTGAAATCGTCAGATTTGAGGTATCTAATCAAGGTCTGCTCTAGTGGAGGTTGGTTCTGGAGAGGTTGAGCACGCCGGTACTTCGTTTATCCAAGAATCACCGACAAGAATGGGAGGTCATGGTCATGGTGGCTACTCAACAAATCCTAATGCTCCATTCGGTAATTCTCTTGGCCAACTAGTTACGATCAAGTTAGATGAAACAAATTTCTTCCTGTGGAAAACGATTGTGATTCCATTGATCCAAGGTCAAGATTTAGATGGTCATCTGTTTGGAACCTTACTGTGCCAGGAGAAGGTTATGCATGATGGTTCTATGAATCCGGAGTATAGTTAGTGGTTTGGTCGCGATAGAATGTTGTTTGGTTGGTTGATGACAACACTTACTCCTGAGGTGGGAATGAATGTTTGTAATCCGAAGAATCCTCTGCGTACGACTTGCGAGCTGTGGAATGCGATTGAAGTCTATTGCGGCACAAACAATCGTTCACAGATTCAAGTGTTAAAGAAACAGATTCAGAATTTGAAGAAAGGGAATCTCAAAATGAGTTCCTATCCGTTAAAAATGAAGGGATTGGCAAACAGTATGGCGATAGCTAGTGCTCCAGTGAGTACTGCGGATTTGATCACTAATTGTTTGGGTGGTCTGGAAGCCGAATACCTTCCTATCACAGCAGTGTTGCAGCGTCAACTCGATCTCTCAAGGCAGGAATTTCAAGTTGCCTTGATGAGCTTTGAGAGTACCTTAGATTAGTTGAATATTGGTCAGGGTCTGAATACGTTGAGTTTGCCAGATTCATCTCCTACAGCCAATTCTGCTGAAGCTAAGAATAGTGGAGACAGGACTGGGGGGAACGCATTTAATGGGTCTGGGCAAGGCTCATCGACTGGTTAGAACAATGAACCTCGTAATGGCAACAATCGAGGTCATGGCGGTAAGAACAGAGGTCGTGGTGGATTTCGCTTCAACAACAGTAACATACCAACTTGCCAAATCTGTGGTAAATTTGGTCACTCTGTTGTTGTGTGCTACTTTCGAGCAGATATGAAATATATGGGCGCCACTCAACCTGTCCATCAACAGCAACAGATAAGGTCTACACCGGCTCCACCACATTATCAGAACTCGTTATTCGGGACACCTGAATCTATGCCATACAGCTCCTGGTTCATGGATAACGAGGCCTCCTCTCATATTGCTTCTGACCAATCTCAGCTACACAATGTCATGCCGTATGGAGGTAATCATTCTTTAATGGTTGGTAATGGTCAGTATCTTACTATTACTAGCACTGGCTTTGCATCAATACCATCTTCTAATTCTAGACTATCATTTAATAAAACGTTGTGTGTGTCTAATATCAAGAAAAATCTTTTAAGTGTCTCAATTGACTAGGGAAAACAATGTTTTAATTGAGTTTCGCCCCGATGTCTGTCTTGTGAAGGATGTCAAAACCAGTGAAGTTTTGCTTCATGGATCTCTCCACAACAGTCTCTATCGATTCTTTAGACCTCGAGAACCTTCTCCTAGTACTCATTCTGCTTTCTTTGCTTCTAATAAGGACTTGGCTAACCTGTGGCATTCCAGTGTTGAGACCGGTGGTCAATAACCATCTTCATGTTCCTATTACTTATGTACTTGATTTTTGTTCGCACTGTCCTTTGGGCAAAATTCATGCTTTACCGTATTCTTCTTCTTCTCATATTTCGACTCATGTCTTGGATTTAATACATACTAAGTTGTGGGAACCTGCACCTATCACCTCTACTGATGGCTTTAATTGCTACATACATTTTATTGAAGATTGTACAAGATTTACTTGGTTATACCCTTTGAAGTTTAAGTCTAATGTTGTCAAAGCATTTCTTCATTTTAAAACTCTAGTCGAAAATCAATTTAGTACAACCATTAAGAGAACTCACTCAGATTAGGGTGGTGAGTTTAGAACCTTTAAACCTATTCTTGATTCTCATGGCATTATTTTTCAACATTCCTGTCCTCATACACAGGAACAAAATGGGAGGCCAGAGCGGAAACACAGACACTTCACTTAAATGAGTTTAACTTTGTTACCACAAGGTCAACTACCTTTGAGGTTTTGGTGGGAGGCTTGTGAAGCAGCTACTTTTTTGATTAATCGATTACCTACTCCTGCTTAAATGGTAAATCCCCTCATGAAAAATTGTTTTCTTGCTCACCTGATTATAAATTACTACGAGTGTTTGGTTGTGCTTGCTTCCCATATCTTCGACTTTATAATAAATACAAATATCAATTTAGGTCTAAAAAATGTGTTTTCATTGGATATAGTTCCAGTCACAAAGGGTATAAGTGCTTAAATACATCAGGTAAAGTGTTTATCACTCGGAATGTGTTGTTCAATGAGCATGAATTTCCTTATAATTCTTTATTTTCTACCAAGTCTTCTACGGTTTCTTCTCGGTCTAATTCTCATACTACTTGGTTTCCTTAATGGTACTTCTGCTTTACCTAATGCTACTTCGGCTTTACCTAATACTACTTCTGTTTCTACATCTAGTCCTATAAATTCTGCTGATCCGTTGTAACACAGTGTCCTAGTCCATCTGTTTTACCAGAGTCAATTGAACACCCTAGTGTTCCTATTTTAGGAGACACTACCTCAATTTCTAATACTAGTGCACCACACAACACACATTCAATGATAACTAGGGCTAAGGATGATATAAGTAAAAAGGAAGTGTTGTTAGCTAACTTTGTAGAAACTATTTCTGAGATGCCTACTTCAGCTGAAATAGCACTCAAACATCCTAAATGGAAAGAGGCTATGGATATGGAATTTCGGGCTTTGATGAATAATTGAACTTGGTCTTTGGTACCTCACTCCAATAGTCAGAATATTGTGGGAAATAAGTGGATCTTTACCCTCAAAAAGAATTTTAATGGGTCAATCAATCGCTACAAAGCTAGATTAGTAGCAAAGGGATTTAAACAAGTTCCAGGATTGACTTTGGAGAAACATATAGTCATGTTGTCAAATCATCTACTTTTAGAGTTATCCTGTAGTACACTTTGGATGGTCTCTAAGACAACTGGACATAAATAATGCTTTTTTGAATGGCATACTATGTGAGGAGGTGTTTACAAAACAACCTTCAGGATATGTTGATTCTTTTTGCCCTTCTCATGTCTGTAAACTTCACAAAGCTCTTTATGGACTAAGGCAAGCACCTTTTGATAAACTAAAGTCCACTCTTATCTCTTGGGGCTTCACTAATTCAAAGGTTGATAACTCATTGTTTGTTCGTCGTAATGGAGAGTCCGTTCTTTATATTTTAGTTTATGTTGATTCATCGTTACTGGGTCACATTCTACTGTCATACAGTCGTTTATTACATAGTTGCATAACAGTTTTTCATTAAAAGACATTGGTGAACTTAATTTCTTTCTTAGCATGGAAGCTCAAAGAGATAAGGGTGGTCTATATCTCACACAGTCTGCTTATGTTCAGCAATTACTGTAGAAAAGTGGGATGCTCAATGCCAAGGCAATTGACACTCCCTTTTCTGCAGGAAAGCCCCTCTATGCAAATGGTAGTCCTTTATTCCATGACACCACTCTATATAGAAGTCTGTTAGGGGGCTTACAATACTTGGTCAACACTAGACCAAACATTGCATATATTGTAAACAGGTTAAGCCAGTTTCAGCAGTCTCCTACACTTACTCACTGGCAAGAATTGAAACGGGTATTGCGTTACTTAAAGGGTACCATGGAGCTGGGCATCTGTTTTAGACCAGGGTCTCAGCTGTTTGTCACAGGGTTTTCTGATTCCGACTGGGCATCCTCGCCAGATGATAGACAATCAGTTGCAGGGTTTGCAGTGTTTCTTGGATATAATCTTGTGTCATGGCAGTCAAAGAAACAACCAGTGGTGTCCAGATCAAGTACTGAATCAGAGTATCGTGCTCTTACTCAGGTAACTGTTGAATTGTCTTGGTTAGTATCGTTACTTCATGAGCTTCATATTCCTATTTCTGCTCCTCCTACTGTCTGGTGCGACCACATGAGTGCAGCGGCGTTAGCAAAGAATCCCGTTTATCATGCCCGAACGAAACACATTGAAATGGATATTCATTATGTATGGGACAAGGTGTTATCTGGTCAGTTGTTTGTTCATCGTGTTTCTACTCAAGACCAGATTGCTGATAGTTTCACTAAGGGTTTCCCTGCTGCACGGTTCACTTTTCTACGCGGCAAACTCAATGTTTGTTCCCTTCCCCTTCGTTTGAGGAGGGATATTAGAGTAAATCAATGACTTAATATTGTGTGTTATTATTGTGTATCATGTTGTGTCATATAGGTATATTTGGATGGTCAGGATGATCTCTAGGGTCGTATTTGTAATAGAGATCAGAAAGTTGTCATGTAACATGATTTACTATATAAATGAATGACCGACTCACTCTCTCATTAATGAGAGAGGGAGATCTTTCTCTCTGGTCTCTTGTGCCCTAGCTTTCATCATCTTCAACAGTTTCAATATTCCATTTCCAAGTACTCGCCCAAAAAAGGAAAAAATGTAGGGCACTAACTTTCACTAACTTATAGAGATGGTCAGACGCTTAGCTCTGCATTTTCATTTTATTCAAGCCAAATATACATGAAAACTATTGTTACAAGTTTGGCAGTTTGACTTTCTCATTTACCTATCCTTACCTTCATCGATTAAATATGACTATATAAATCCAATTGCATCGTAAAATACCACTATTACAAACCTACAACTTATTCAGGCTGGAAAACTATGCTAACTTTCTACATAAAATATACTTTAAAAAGTAGTTTGAGTAGTTGATTATTCAAGTTTGAAACTTTAAAGCATATAGAGATTCTACAATGGAGTTGAGTGTCTTAATTTGTTATCTGAATGCAAGATGCAAAACTAGATAACTTCTTAAGTTATCTTAAGTTCTTATGACAGGAAAAAGAGGGAAAATAGAAAGGAAAGATTCTATTCACGTTCCACTTTGCACAATTGTGTCATTCTGAGAATCCATAGCTGGGACATCCCGCATCTCTTACATAATCATAGGCACTACCAGTAACAGAAATCAAAATGTTCATTGGGAGAAAGACTGAGTCTGACTAGAATGATGTTGTTGTAAAACAACAAATTAAACTAAATAAAGTTGCCTAAAACTTAATTCTTTTTTTTTTTCCTTTTCTGTGCACATCCAACAAGAATTCTACATGCTTGCAGAAAAAGAAATAAGAATTCTATACAGGAAGATCGACAAACCACCATATACTCATTGCCAGAACCACAAATACTCAGTGCATCCCAATTCCCAAATGCTCAGAGCATGAAGTGCTTCAATCTATTTATCTTTTGGTGTCAGAACCAATAAATTCACCCTCAAATGAACACTTTTGAACATTCAATTATTTGCAAACCATTCCCTGATTCTTCCATATTCTAGAAACAATATCAAGCATTGTCTAACACCTCCCATTTATTCTAATCACAAATAGTTCATTCCTGATTTTCTCGTATGAAAAAAAAAAAATCAACCATATTTCTCCATCCCACATTCACCCTCATTAATCAGAATTTATCCGATTTCAGTCCCAAGTTCATCCACATGCTTGTCCAATTATATAAAGATCCTGTCGAAGTTCCAATTTCTTTCACTGTAAGAATGCAAACTAGAAATTTTTTTCTAGGATGGTTTAACTTGAAAGTGGGATTTCCATATTATCCCCACTTCAATGGCTCTTTCTAAGGCTTGGCTCAACAGGGAAAAGCCTTCTCCCATCTCCTTCACAGGAGCCAACCACTTCATGGGTATTTAGGAATTAACACACCCACAGATTTCTACCATCAATTCAACAAAAAATCTAAACATAAATCCATCTAAGACAGCTAATCAAACTGGATGTAACAGTAAACAAATTGCTACAGAAGAAATGACAACAACATATGATAAATAGAAAAACAGACCTGCAAATCGTCGCGATGGTCTTGAAGGATCTTCGCCGCGCCGAGAAGCATGGCAACATGTGTGTCATGCCCACAAGCGTGCATCTTCCCAGGGACCTTACTCTTATGCTCCCACTCCACCTCCTCCTGCACACCAACAATTGATCCATCCCCATTAAACCAATCCAAACAAAGCAAAACCAAAATGAACAAAATCTCTACAGTCCAAAACCTCACCTGAATGGGCAGTGCATCCATGTCGGCCCTTATAGCAACAAAAGGGGGCCTACCAGTCCCAATTGACCCAACAATTCCAGTCACTGCAATCGGGTGCTTATAAGGAATGCCCATCTTGTCCAACTCTTCTCTGATTAGCTTACTAGTCTCAAATTCTTCATAACCCAGTTCTGGGTTCTCATGTAGTCTCCTCCTTATCCCCACCATCCACTCCACAAGTTCTGTTCTTTTGGCATAACTGAGGTAGTCCTTGCCCAAATCTATGGGATTTTGAAGATTTGACGAAATGGGTACCCAGCAAAACGAGGTAAAAACCAATATCAACAATACCCATTTGGGGAAATCCATGTTTTTACCCGGATTCATAGATTTGGGAGGCTAGAACGAAGCGGGTGTTTGGGAAATCTAGAGTGGAGGTTCGGAGAATGCTTATTGGGTTGTTGTTGATGCAAAAGCTCGATTGGAGGAGCTCTGATCTATGCTCGAGTCAGTGACCAAATTGGCTTTGAATTTGGCACATTTTTCTTTATGGAAAAATGAACAAAATGCTTCTTTGTAGTTCACATATTTTTTTATATCCGTAGTTATTCAGACGAGACCATGAAACAATCAGTCTAAGTATACTCTAGTGACTCATACAATCTTTATGTAAAAGGAAATCAAACGTAATACCGTACATTTAATCCACACAATCTTAAGATCGTCCTTACCATTGAGCCAACCTGTCCGAGTTATTTTGCTGTTCACATGGACGTATCAAGAAAAGTTAATGAGGGAAATGGTCAGATAACATCAGAAAAAGAAAAGACAAAATCCAATGGGAAGAAACATTAAGTATACAAGAAAATATTGAGTGCCCTTAGTTCATGTTTGGTACAAAGATAGATTATAATTTTATTAATTTATCATTTTTTCAGAGAATTATTAATTTATTACATTTGGACGTGTATATATTTATATACTTTATACGTGCATGGTTTTTTATGCCACGAGACTTCGAGACAATAACACGATCTGAACTAAAATCTTTTGATACTAACATTTAGATTCGCACAATAATTATTACCTTAAAGACTCAATAATATTGTAACAAAATTGACTAATTTAAAAAATACCTCAAACTAGTTTAAATGAATTCACCCTAATGCAAGAAATTGGTTGAATAAATACCCCAAGCAACCACCCAGTGGTAGACTAGTAGAACTCTTTATGTTTAACTCCTCTCATTCTTTTGGTCAGACAAAGATGCACGAGTTGGAAGAAGAGAAAGAGCCCTACAAGACTACATCCAACTTCTTGGCATAAGTTCTATTTTTTTTTTCTATGACCATGGGTGTCTAAATTGCCTTAACCCCTCCCTATTAAGGCCCGACTAATCCCATGAAAGTAGGAGGCGCCATTACCACCAAATGCAAAGGAAATTATTGAGGTTGATATTTGAACATTTGTGTGCCCCCTTATTTAAATTCAACTAGTCCTACAATTAATTAACACTAACTTGGTCCAACCAATATTACACTAACATTCTCCTTCTAGCAACGTAATCTTGGAGGCAGTTAGTGCTAGAATGACATCTATGTAACACTACTAGACACATTAACTCACATAAATCATCCATGGGCGCCTCGTGATGCAGGCATTTGCAGATCTCAATGCATAATACATGGGTCGATGCCGCATGAACAGCTTCTAAAAGCCAATGTGTCTTGTGGTATGACAATATTTTCCTTAAATGATTTAGTGTCTTTAATGGTTAAATTGCATCAAGTAAATGCCATCAAGGACCACTTCTAAACTAGTAGACCATTCAACAGCGCTTCATACATCTTACAAACACATTATACTTCAATGCTTCATAATCATAAGTATCAGTTCACCTACATAGACAGCCAGCCAGCCATTTGCGGTTTGCAGTGCCGAATATATATATTTACAGTGGAAATAAATGCAGTAATATGTCCTTGTACATACAGGGACTGCAAATGATGCAACATATATAAGCAGTTGTAATCAAGTTTTTTGCGCTTTTGTTTGCAACTATGTATTTCATTCAAGCACTGAAACCCCTATGTATGGAGCTCCAAGAACCAGAAGGAACCTTACTACAAGCTTGAGTCAGCGCACTTGCCATCTGCTGCTCCTCAACTCCTGCATTGCAAATGTTCGCAAAGGCACGCATGTGTTTCATCCCATATTGAGATAGAGTTCCGCAGTGCGTTTCGAAAGTCCTCACCTGCAAAAGCAGAATGCGTCAGATACGACAAGGGGTACTTAAGTAGATGTATCAAGGGGTCGTGCTTGATAAAATTTCATGAGGATATAATTGGATTAAACTGGGGGCGAACATCAAGGGCAAGATGCTGTTAATGATATGAGGAATGTCTTACCATTGCCTTGAGGCAGCCCCAGTCATCCACAAGAGGATGCCCCGCAGGTCTTACGGCCTTCAGCACCTCTGGGCCTCTTTCAAATCCAAAGAGAAGCCCTCCTACAAGTTTCATAGAATGATCTACGTGCATTCTATGTGCCATTACATCGAAGAACTGCTTTTGCGCATTGATTTTCCTTGCGGAGCCTTCAGGAGCTTTCCGATACTGATGACAGAAACAAACATGTATCAGATGAATCAAATTTCATAGAATGAAAGGCAGGATTATATTAAAAGAAATAAAAATGATAACAACAAATCAAGAAATCAGAAGTTGATATTTCTATGGACACTAGACCCTTCACCATTAAGTAAAGATTTCCCTAGAGCCTAGAGATTGAGCTTATTATCATGTTTTCAGTCATTCATGTATGAAAAATAGTCATCATTTGTGGGTGAGATTTGCGGAACCTTGTGCCAGAAATGAAGCAGATCTGCATCTCGCTGGTTAACAGTCCCTGCAGAGGATGGCAAAGAGTTTCCTTGTCTAAAAGTAGAGTTGTCATTAGCTGGATTTGTTCCCATGTAAAGGAAAAGATGCTGATCTTTGCTAAGTTTTAGATCTCCATATTGCATGACGTGGGAGCCGTATTCCCCATTCTCGTTTATAGTTCTCCATTTGACCTGCAAAAGCCAGCATAATCATTCATGTTAGAAAAAAATTATAAACATAGAACTTGGAGTAAAGTGTACACCATGTTTGGGAAGGTATGCTAATAGATGTTGTGTCATGATTGTTTAATTTGTTTTAAACAATGCAGAGAACAGAATTATTAATGCATTTTACGTAGAAACTGGTCCTAGTTTATGAGGGACAGTTTTCCCCGATAAGGTTAGCTATACGAGCAGAAGCTTTTACCAGTTGATATTGCTGCTGCAGAGTTTCAGTCCGCAAATTGTGTACATCACTGTAAGAAAATACAATGCAAATTAAGATCACAAAAGACATTGATATAATAAGATAATATGACATGCAAAAATTATCTGACATTTCCATTGGGCGTATTTAACTTCGCCACTTCTACAACTTCATATGCAAAATTGCAAGCATGTCACAATTTCCAAGCATCCAAAGTAACATATTGAAAAGCATGGCAATGATGCAAAAGTAGGTTTTTTTCTATTCCAAAGTTCACTAGATTTTTTTCTATTCCAAAGTTCACTAGACAACCTTCTTTATCAAATCACCATTGCTACTAAACCACCATGGTCTTCATTGAATATAATGTCATAATTAAGGCGGGAATGAGGAATCTGACTATAAATAGTTTTCTTGAACTGTTAATTGGACTATTTTTTTGAGTGGCTGAATGACTAGGTACATTTTACTTTCTGAATTTCTACTGCTTATTTGTAATTAAGGACAGCGGTATACATACCTGTCTTCCATCCAAGCAACGCTATATAAGTCTCCCAAGCATGTCTCGTATTCGGGGGGAGGACTAATAAAGTCACCAGGACAATAAGTTCCCCAACTACTCTCTTCTGCATTAGAAGCTGTAGTTGCATAAATATTCAAACCTTCTGGAAGCAGTCCCTCAAAAATACTCCCAGATTCACAAGCCTCAAGATAAAATGCCTACATTGTCAGAGAAAGAAATAGTTCACCAAAACAGCAACAACAACAACAACAACAACAACAACAACATAATATCCTCAGTCCCAAATTAATTGGGGTGGGCTACATGAATCAAATTCTTCCACTGCACTCAATATAGTGCAATTGATGGTGAGCTTTCTAAACCATTTAAATCCCTCCTAATTAATGCGTCCCAAGTTAACTTTGGTCTACCCCCTCAACCTTGTCGCATTTCTTCAGTTCCTATTGAGTTAAGTTTTCTAGTGGAGGCATTTGTAGGTCGTCTTTGCAAGTGTCCAAACCACCGCAACTGCTTTTCCCTAATCTTTATGTCAATTGGTGCTACTCCTACTTTTCTTTGAATTTATGTATTTTCTTATTCTATATTTACGAGTTTTACCACACATCCACCAAAGCATCCTCATTTCTGCTACGTTCATTTTATGTAATTGTTGTTGCTTTACCGCCCTACATTCACTTCTATAGAGCATAGCTAGCCTAATTGCGATCCTATAAAATCTTTCTTTTAACTTGGTAGGAATATTTCAAATAGTTCACCAATACATCACAATATCTAAGATAGATTACAAGTTACACCATAACTAAGCTTACCATGCTTTTGTAGCTTCCTGAAGCATGCTTTTTCTTCAACACGTCAATTAGATCATTTGCGTAGAGGTAAGGATTGGTAGGCATCCCTAGGAAAAAAGCCAAAATTGAGAATACATCATTCACTAAATAAAAATGATATAAATACAAAAGAAAACAATGGCACATACAAGAACCAGTAAAACAAAACAATAAATATCTGTAAGTATCCATATATGAAAACTACAGTAATGTTGGAAGCCTAGAACATACGACCAAAACATATCCAAGAGGTAAGACCCAAGTTTTTGTAATATTCAACCTATCTTTTTTTAACACATATTCAACCAATCTAGGAGTACTTACATCTTCCCTGTGATCTAAACTGAATTTCAAATTAATTTGAGCATAAAAACAGATTATATCAACTAGGTGTAGTCCATTTTATTTTATTTTTGAGAAAGCATTTAATATCATTCAAAACTGAATTCAAGATTGGAAAAAAAAAAATTGCATACAGACCAAGCACACCAGGGCCACCATGGTCAGTGTAGAAGATGAAAATATGGTCATTTGGACCACTGTCAACAACCTTTCCACTGCCCCCTGTAAGCGCAGTTTTGTTTCCCAAAAGGACGGCAAAGAAGTTGCCAACAGTAACATCTTTTCCAGTATAATCCTACAATATGATGACCAAACATAACTTAAAACACATTTATTCAAAAAATATTTTGAAATGACATTTACATGGATAGACCTTAGAGAAAACAAACCTTTGGGACTCCTGTATAAACGTCATCACCATCAGGTCTATTAATTATGATACCTTTCCTAGGATTCTCCTCATTGAATGCAATGTCATCGTACATGAAAACAATTATGTTTTCATCTTTCAGTCCACCCTTTTTTAAGACTTGATAAGCATGGCACACATCAGCCTGACAAAATTATCAATGTCAAATTTATAAACACGTTGGCACCAACTGAAATCAACTACCATATCATTCATTCAATGTAGAAGTAGAACTAGAGACACATTTAAATGCTGTGACACGCATGTTTGCAGATAGAAGTTCCCAAGGAGACTTGATTAAATCAGAATGATGGAAAATGGAACTCCATGATTTCAAAATTGCAAAGAATGGAAAAGATAGAATATGTAGTTCTCGAGCCATAAATTAAAAACCAACAACTGTGATAATATGGATAAAGACGCATAGCATTGAAGTTTTAGACGGAGTGCAAATAGGGGATTCCTTCTCCAAGAATAAAAAAATACCGCCATTACCATCAAATTTGTCTGCCAACCCACTTGGTTAACATAGAAGATTGGCATAGACAATGGAGCATATCTATTGGTCCCACTGATTACATTTTGAGCTTACAAGTGGTAACACATCGATCAAGAGTTTTAAAAACCAACCCAATGGTGGGCAGCATATGAAGAAAAGCTTAAACAGATTCTAGAAGCTTTTCAAGGAAATAGTGAAATCCTATAAAACAATAGGGGTTTATTTTGATATGAAAAGGTATTTCACTTAAGTTAGACCCAATGTTTTCAATGCGGTGAGGCGGTTTAGCCCCACCTAATTGAGGCGGGGCCTAGGCGGGCGAGAAAATATTTACTCAGACCTCCCTAAGAAATAATTTAATTTATTTAGAGACCCATCAATAGTAAGGGCATACTTTCTCACCTACACATTCTCACCACCATATTTTCAACTCCACACTTTTCCACACATTTTAAAATAAAAAATAAATTAATAAATAATATTTTCAATAAAAAAATTATTTTTTAATAATTATTTTCAGGCCCACCGCCTGCCTTATTAAGGGCTAGGCGGTCAAAACCCCCAAAGGCCTAAGGCAGCACCTAGGCAGTGCCTAGGAAAACACTGGTTAGACCTATTTAACGAGGATGATGACTGAATTAAACAACTCCACAACATCAACAATGGCATAAAAGCCCCTTCCAAGATTTTTTCTTTCTTTTTCCTTCCCATGGTCTATGTTGCTGTTGAAAACTCCTACACTTGACAATCTTAGGTCTTTCAAATTCCGTCTCCTCCAGACACTTCCCACATGGAAATCTACCATAAAGTCATCATTCTTACATACATTATGGCGGGTACTAGTCAAGGATATTAAAGTAGATCAGTGAAAAGACCATGAACTCAGTACTACACAAATCAAGACCGAATTCAGCACCAAAGGAGGGGTCGGATGTCAATCTTGACGAACTAAAAAGACCCAGATTGATTTTGATAGCGATAATCAAAACCATTAACATAAGTACCTACCTCACACTGAATACAATCCAAAGCAACGTAGGTCAACAAAAAATTTGGATTTTTAACTAGTTCACCTCCAAATTCGTACACAAATTTTGCAGATTCAACATCAATTGAAGTCATGGACACCTAATTATCACTAAATTGGCAGTCAGATCAATCCAATACTGAAAAACCCATAAAATCAACCAAAAACTCAAAAAAACACCCAGAACAGCTCAAACCCCAAAATCAAACCAACCACAACAAACTAGCTCAATCAATCAAAACCCCATTTCACAAATCGCAAAATTGACAAAACCCCCCCAAAAAAACCCACAACAGACAAGCTCAATCAAACAAAAACCAAGACCCTAGTTCAGAAATCGCGAAATTGACAACCCTAGAAAATCGACCAGACCTGGTGCCTGTAGTTCCAATACCCATTCGATCCAGCGATGAGGACGGCCCATCTGGTCCCGACTGAATCGTCATCGTTGTCGTTGTTGAACTGCGAAGGCAACCTGAGAACGTCGTCGAAAGCTGCGTCGCGACATTGAATTGTGGTCAATAAAAGAGCAACGACGACGAGCAGAGCGAGCAAAGACGACGAATTACAACGACGACAAATCATATCTTCACAGAGAGAGAGAGAGAGAGAGAGAGGTCTCTGTGGAGGTTTTTGTACAATAATTGATTTGACGACAAAGGGGATTGGTATTTGTGTCATGAAAGCGAGTGTGTTGTATGCGTCTTTTGTTATTGGTTTTTTGGGTTGTTTTGATTGGTCGTTGGGGAGGTTATGGATTCGACGAGCTATGGATTGGTCTGTGAGTTGATCATGGATTCATCGAGTTCTGTGTTTGCGAGTTTTGGGAGTGTATCCACGCATTTCACGTGATTGTTGTGAGGGAAAAAAATGATGGGATAATAATTTGGTGACACTATTTACTACACTTGTTGGGAGACGGGAGGCCTAAGGATTCTACATCGAGATGTGTTTCACGCTTTAGATTTCTATTCAAAGACTATAACTAGGCGGAGCCCTGGAAGAGAAAAACTTTATGACTTTTGGTGAGAAGATGCGGCGAGAGGTGTCATGACACTCATGACACGATGGCAATAACATGACTAACACAGGATATTAATAGGTAAGCGTTGAACTTATGTGTGATAGTATTTTAGGGTTTAAATTAACACAGCTAAACATGATAACTCATTTATTACTCATTTAACTCGTTTAAAATAATAATATATTGTATACATATAATTACTTCATTATATTAATGGTTGACTAATAAATTTAAAAGTTTGTTTTTTTTGAGAAATATAATTTTAAAAGTTTAAATAACGTGTTAATATTTTTTTTTAAATAAATTACATTCGTTTGATTTAAATCTTTATAGGAATAAGGTATTATTTCGAAAAAAAAATACATATTTTATATTACATATATTGAATTATAAAATAATAAATTAAATAATATAGTAAGTAAATAGATTTGATAGGTAGACACGATAACGTGAAAAATAAATGAGTTAGTGTTAGGGTTGAGCTTATGCGGGTTAGTGTTATAAATAGGTTGACATGAATATGACACGCCAACCCATTTTTTCACCTCTAGTTGCAACTTGTGTGATCCTTCCCTCCTTTAAGTTTTGAATTTGTTAGGGCATGCTACAAAAATTTGACAATAATCTAAAGGGACTATCGCTAGATAAGGGGTTAAAAAAATAGAATAATGTATAAATAGCAAAAGTATGTCACCCAAACAACTTGAGAAACGTCACTTAATTCCAATTTGTAACCCACTTTAGACACTCATGTCATCAAAGTTGAGATTATTGGTACTATTTTTTTATTTTACCTTTCAAAAATGCTTGAATACCACCTTTGACGACACAAGGCGTCCCCACTCGCCCCCTCACCTATTGTATTATGCATCTTGAGATGCATAAGCTTGCATCTCGATGTGAAAAATGGATAATCGATGTTAGGGATATGTGATTTGTTGCTTTGTTGTATGCTTTCTAAAACATTTTTATAATTTTATATTTTATATTTTAATAATATTGAAGTAAAAAAGTAGTACAAATAATTTGGGCAGCACTATAAATGATTAATGAAATTTTGATTTCTCTTAAAAAAAATTGGGTAGCGCTATGTGCACCACAATTGTTTATGAGGGCACTCCAAAATGTATGTAAATTGACACACTATTTGAGTGCCTTCATAAACAATTGGGGTGAACATAGTGGTGTCCAATACTTTTTAATTTGGTGATGTAAGTGTATAAAAACAACTTAACCTTTTCTTTTCGGTCAATGGGAAGCTTTTGAATATTGATCTGCTTCGGTTAGTGAGACCACTTTATCGTTCTTTTTAATTTTGATTTGGGGGAAGTGAAAGTTTAACATCGTTGCTACAAAATTAATGTTCAAGAGTATTAGAATTTGTTGGATAAAATTCTCAAATTTAAGTTTACATAAGAGGGAGAGTAAATAAGTGAGAGCTTAAGGTTTGAAATTGGAGGCTTCACCAAAATGTCAAAGCAAAATAGTGTCTTCAATCCAAATTTATAACATATTTATTTTGTATTTTGTATTTATATACACGACTTGTGATTAATCTTAACAAAGAGTTTTGGAGCTTCAACCCCAAAACATGACCATTGGGAGGACCAAAAATGGGAAGAATGGTTATTTATTTTCACCCCTTCAAGCTTCATCTCCTCGAACACTCTCAAAGACCCAGCAGACTCCCCAAATCTCTTACAAGTATTTCGTCAAACACCTTATGCGTATCACTGGCTAAGGCTAACTCGAGTACTTGTCAATAAGAGAAAGCAAAGACAAACAAATGCAAACCAAAACCCCCAATTTCAAAACCCAACAATGTGCCTTCTGATGGAACAAAAGACATTTGTGTATTGTTCTAGTGTTTTGAAAAGAAAACATTAGTCCCACATTAAAAAACAACAAAGTACTTTCATACTATATAAGTGAAAGCAACCTAATACACTTTGTTTTTAGACAAAGGAACAAAGGGTTGGAGATGATTCATATACATTTTAAGTCAAAGATGATACACTTTGTTTTTAGACAAAGGAACAAAGGGTTGGAGATGATTCATATACATTTTAAGTCAAAGATGGGTTTTGGGCCTCTAGCTTGGTTGTCAAACATAGATTACCTTTTATTTAGTTTTTTAATTTCAAAATTCATTTTTCAGTAATAAATTTTTGAAATTAAATATACTATACAGTTATTATAGTTGAAACTAACTAATAATTTTATTTTATTTTTTCCAAATTAAAAAGTCGTGTCTTTTAGAAGCAACTCTACAAAATTATTTAAGTCGACTAGATCATAAGTTTTAAACGCTAAATTTTCGAAATCATTGTTTGTGGGAGAAAAAGAAATACAGTTTGACAGACTTCTAAATTGGTGAATATAGAATTTGGAAGAGCACTCCAGTTGAATCCTGGGAACAGATTTCTGAAGAGATTTCATCACCAAATTGGAAACAATTCTGTTTTAGGACATTGCATCAGTGCAAGCCTCTGGTTAGATATTTATTATTGATATTTATTTAATTCTGTTAATTTATTTCAATTTTGTTTGTATTGGTAGTATTTGAAATCATTACATATTGTTGTGTATAACACCTTCCTACCTTCATTCAAATCTAACACAATTTTTTTAGGCCTTGTTTGGTTAGAAGTTAAATCAAACATAAAAATATTAACTTCAAAAAGATAACTCCAAACTAACACACTAACACTATAAGTCAGTAAAAATAAACGTATCAACATAGGATTTCAACTTGCCAATGATTAAAGTAGTATTCTTTACCAATGATATAATCACCCTTACATCATCACTCATAATAGATGAAAGACCATGAGGACAAGAATACAAAGTCTGAAGACCTTTCGCATATTGAGCAGCAAAGATAGCTAGCCAGTCCGCTGCTCGTTTACCTTCACGATGAATGTGTACTACTCAAATAGGCCAATCGCGGCGCAATAAATCTCTTATCAAGGAAACTAAATGTCAATGATGATTGACAAGAATGTTATCCCCATTTAGTAATTCCACCACACTTTTGTTATCAAACTGCAAAATATCATAAATTAACCCTCATTCCAGGCTAACTGGAGCCCTTGCAATTCTCCCCAAAGTTCTGTATCAAAGACCGAACATCTGCCGAGCACTAGCCATCCCCATTTCAGGATTAATGTAGTATTCAATTGCATATTCTTTTTTATGGAAATCTATATTATGTATTATTGGGTTAAATAAAAGGGGTAC
Source organism: Stephania japonica (assembly GCA_039657345.1). Classification (NCBI taxonomy): domain Eukaryota; kingdom Viridiplantae; phylum Streptophyta; class Magnoliopsida; order Ranunculales; family Menispermaceae; genus Stephania; species Stephania japonica. The sequence goes on from CM077559.1 coordinate 46,320,658, forward strand.
CGCCTCCGTTTATCCAAAAAAAATTATTATGTATGATTGGGTGAGCGCATAAAATTGTTAAATTGATAAATTCTTCTTTATTAGTACATCTGATTGATTAATTTGGTAAGTTGAACTCTTTTTTTTTTTTTTTTTTGAAGATTTGGTAAGTTGAACCTTATCCTCCAGAAGTTCATGATTATCATTTTGATATTGTAAGAAGGCTTCATATATATTCATAAGGATCTTATATATTGTATGGAACTCTTGGTCTATTTACTTAATTGTGAGGTGGATATTTTTAAAGAACATTTTGTGCTTTTACAGCATTTCAAGGAATAGAGGAAGTCAAGCTATATCACAGGAGTTGATCTCAAATGATTACTCAACATGGTAGTCAAACCACAACCTCTCAAGGTCTTACCTTTTTAGCAAGTGATGTTATTACCATCTCACCACATATGCTTTGACTATAGTTTCCCTTCTTTGTTCTTCTAAATTTTAGGCCTCATTTGGTTTGTTTTTGCTATTTTACGGTGTTAGTTTGGAGTTATCTCCTTGGAAATAATATTTTCATGTTTGGTTCAACTTCAAACTTGTAGGGAAGTTTTAAATTTTTTAACAATAAAAAATATGAATTGATATAAATAACCTTCAAACAAGAGAGAGATGTGTAATAAAAGAGTCATTAATGAAGGGTAATTATGTCCACAACTCTTGGAGATAACTCCTCTCGGGGAGAAATATCTCAGGGGAGTTATCTTGCACCTAAGGGTACACGTTGGTAGATAACTTGTAGATAAGTTGGGCAACCAAACAAGATTAGTTTCCAACTCCCTATAAGTTATCTCCCGGGAAATAACTCCACCTCTAACCAAACAAGGCCTTAGTGTAAACGTGACTTTCTATTTTTTGTCCAATATTTTGCCTCTGTCCCAGCATATATCCTTCATGTTTAGAATACCATATATATATTCTAGCTAGGACCAAGATGGTGCCCGTGTATTGTGCACTTTCTTTTTGTAGTTACATATGGTTATTGTTTATGAAAGGATAACTATTTCTATTAGTTTTGGTTCTCATCTTTTACTTCAATGCTGATTAACATTATTGTCTGTCTTTTCTTACTCCCCATCACTATAGAAAGTTCATTCCTCACCCCACAGTTCAGATTCAAAAGGTAGGAATGTCTTTGTCGTGACAAACTGTGCATTCTTCTATTTTATTCTCTTACAAATTTTACAGTGATATGATTGACATATATAGTCGACCATAACTATTTGGGATTGAGGCTTTGTTGTTATTTTATATTGTATAGAATAGATTAATTCCCTCGGGCCCTTCGCATGTATAGAAAACTAGTCTTGTAATACATACACATCACATTAACGAAATCTTAAATGGTCTTGTTTTGTTCATTTTTGCTAACTTACATTGTTAGTTCGGAATTATCTCCTTGGAGTTAATATTTTCATGTTTGGTTCAACTTATACTTTGAAGGAAGTTGCAAATTTTTAAACAATAAAAGATATAAATTAACATAAATAACTTTCAAATAAGATAGAGATGGGTAATAAAAAGGTCATTAATGAGGGGTAATTGTGTCCATAACTCTTGGGAGAACTCCCTTTGGGTGGGGGAGATATCTCTCACCCTAGGGTGTAAGTTGAGAAATAACTTACAGAGAGTTAGACAACTAAACAAGATTAGTTCTCAACTTCTTGCAAGTTATCTTCCGGGGGATAACTCCACCTCTAACCAAACAAGGCCAAAGTAATGAAGACTAATTCAAAGTTTGAAAAACTCGAAGAAACTATTACTTAATTTGATGTACACCAGTCTTTTATGTTAAACCAGTCTTTTATGTTAAACCAGAGGGATATGCAATGACTTCAAAGCGTGTAACACTGCTACTTTCCTAAAGAAAATTTTGCTCTCTACACTGCAAGAGTCAGCAAATATCCTAAAGGATACGATGAAGCAAGATCAACTTTCACTTCGCAGTAGTGAAAGATGAAAACAGAAACAAATGCTGGTGATTTTCGAGATGTATTTCTTCCTCCCCAAACCTCTTCTCTTATAGTGAATGAAGTGGGGTAGTGGAGCAGTTACAACTCAGTCAAGCATTGAATGGATTTATTAACTGCCCATTTAATGCTTGAGTGGGTCAGTTAAATAACTACCCACTTATAATTTTGAAAATGGTAAAAAATAATGGTAAAACAATTTTACTCATGGTTACATAACACTTGTATTTCATTTTACATGCATTGTGGTGCAAGAGTACATATATACTCTTTAAACTTGAAGTTTCTAACCAATGTGGGACTAAACATTTCTTTTGAAAATGTCCAACATTTTATTGGAGAGAGTAATATGTTGACTAATGAGGTCTGCATCTGGATAAGATTGTTGAACAAAAGAGACTATCCCAAGAAGTGCTACTTCATTGATCAATGGAAAACGGGCAAGCTTGTTCAAGTTTCAATGGAACCCAAGATGAAGAAGGCTACTATTCTGGTTCAGTGCCTATGATAGGATTATACATAGCTGGAGCTACATTGGTATGTCTTTTACTCATTGTTGCTGATTTGGTTCATGCATTCCGCAGTAGAATGTTATGGTTTCCTTATCACTTCTTCACATTAAACTCATTTACTCTGACTCTTGTTGGAGTAGTAACCAAAATTCCATTAGACCTCACTACGCCCATGCCTGGTGGACATGACCAGCTAGCGAAGCTCTATGGCACTGCCTTGTTATTCTTTTTCATGCTTCTTTTCCTTCCTTCACTTGGAAAAATGACTCCCTCTCAACGCATACCGAATATCGCCTCCTTGACCTTCATTGTGATTACTGAAATTGTCAATATATGCTTGCAAGTTGGCACAGGCTTAATCTTCAAATTTGCGGTTGAAAACGATGTGATCATGGTTTCAATGCTTCTAACATTAAGCATCATGTGGTCTTCTAACATTGTTGTCGATACATTGTTGGACGATATGATTGCTGCTGCTTGCCGAAGTGCTTATCAAGATTCTGCATTCCAGAGATTTCTCGAGGGCTACAAGGTGTTGTTTACTTCTTGCAGTTCATACTAGATATTGGCATGGAATGGACAGACCATGTGCTTATACTCTTGGTAGTTCAAATACCAAATGTTTTGGGAATTTTTAAGAACAGAAACAGAAACTACTTTTCAAGAAGAAAAAGAACATTTCGTCGACGTCTTTCAAATAAATATTTCAATAACACTGAGCTATTGATCGCGAAAGAAAGACTTAAAAACCCCTCGAGTTCTCCTCTCATTCAACTGTTATCGAGTAATCCTGCTCCTCCTCCATGCACCTCATTTGCGCTGCAACTGGATTCAATGCAGTGCACTAATGAATTTATTCTATTTACACTTCTTGTTAGAGTAATAGATGTCTAACCTCCATCTGACCTTACTAGATCTTTAGACTCTACATTTGATGAAGTATTTGACTAGATGGAGGAACAATAAATTGAACTATAAAGCTGGTCATGTTCTTAGAATTCTTGAAACAGAAGGAACGATAAGTTTCTTTGAGCGGACGATTAGCCTTGTGTTTCTCATTAACATACTAGAAATTAAGCACTTGGATGAGTTATACAGGCGCATAGGAGAAATATTCATTTGTTTGTTGCATCGATTTCTTAATCAGCTTCCGGATATTATCTTCAAATATATTGTTGAAAGCTCCTATCAAGATTTTTCAAAGAGGGCCATGATGTGTTTGAAGTTCCTTTGCAGACTTAATTTGATTGATGCAAAGGTTCAGTGGTTAGAAACTAATATCATCAGCTTCATTACAAGGGAAGCAACTGGTGTCCACAGACAAGCTAGCATACAAGGAAATGAGCCGTTGGATACGCTATACGTGCGCATAGAGAAACTATTCATTTGTTTGTGGCCTCCACTTCCGGAAATTGTTTCTTTTGAACAGCGAGTCACGGAGAGGAAGAAGAGGAAGTAGATCAGCTCTGTCTCAAATTGTCTTGGACTTGCTTCTGTTAGTAAGCTAGTTTTACTTTACATGTTTTGTATCTTCTTTTCAAAAATGAAAGCGTCTTTTGTCGAAATTCTATAAATAATGTTGGCAGAAAGAGAAGCAGTTTACTTATTTCGCGATTAGGCTTTTTCGGTCGACATAAGGTAAGTTATCATTGTTGACTCTATGCTATCATGCTATGTAAAACTTAATTGCATGTGCAAGTTGAATAGTTTTATGGGAAAATATGTGGATATTCCATGGACATCGGACCTCATTATTTGTATCTGAAGCTCTAATAATCTTGTGAAAGTAGAGATTCTTGGATTTGGTGAGCTGCAATGGCTGAAATCTGTGATTACAAGTTCTTGTTCACGCCGTGTGTTATCCTCGTCCTCTGCTAAGGATCGACCGCCATTTTGTTCTTCTGCTGTGAAGTTTCAATCACTCCTCGAATTCTCAATTTCATGGTCGGAAGATCATTGCCCAATAAATTCAAAAAGTGGATAGAAAAAATGAGTTAGGCAGATCATTATCAAAGACTTTGAACCATACTGTTAATCTTGTTTAATTAGTGATAATATTTGTGTGTTTTTTTTGTTAATCAAATGGATTAGGTCCAGAATTAGTGACAATTTTTGCCTGTGTTATTTTCATTATTTAGTAACAAAATATGTTGTAACTATTTGTCTAAATATGCTTTTGGTAACAAATTATTTTTCATTACTAACTTTTTGTCACAGCCCCCACTTTTGTAACTAACCATATTCTGTGACTCTTGGTCAGAGGTTGCCGCCCTTATGGTCCTTACCTCCTTGAATCTGCGATTAGTCGGGGTAAAGCTCTGAATACTCTGACAATAATATAAAAAGACTATCACTAAATTAGCGGTTAAAAAAAGATAGGATGGTAAATAAACAACCACATATAGCAAATGTATGTAGCAAAAGTATGTCACCCCATGAATATATTAGAAAGACTACATGCGTACTTTCAAAAATAAAAGACCATAAAGAGCTAAATCATCAAGAAATCTCTTCAAAAAAAATCATCAAGAACGGATTTAGGTGGTGTTTGGTAACTCTACTTCTTAAACTTTAAGCACTAATTCAATAAGACTTGTTATACAAGATATTATTAAATAAGAGCTTATACTTAATAGAGTGTTTGGTAAAATTAACTCAAAACCTGTAATTAAAAATCTTTTGAACTATCAAAAGAAAGAGAAACCTTATTTCTCTATGGAGAAAATGGAGAGAAGGCGAAGTGATTCGGGAAAGGCGAGCGACGTCGCACAAGAGTCGCGTAAAACCTCTTTCCGCTTAAGAGGTTTAATAAGTTAAAAAAGTTAACTTTTTTATTAAGACATATTTTCTCTTATTTAGTCAAAGTCTTATTGAGAATTAGTCTTATTTATAACAGAACCAAACACACGTATCTTTATAAAACTCTTTTTAAATAAGATTTAAGCAAAATAAGAGGTTGAATAAGAGTTACAATCTTCTTATTTTTATATAACAGAACCAAACACACTTATCTTCAAATGAAGTGTTACAATCTTCTTTTTTTTTCTCATGAAAGGTTGTGCTAGTGAATTTATGTCTAACGAGTTGCAACTTGCAATCTTTAAATCAAACAATTAGATGTTATTGATTTAATTAGAGATTTCTATATAATAGATGAAAATGAAAGCTTTGACATTAATACATATACTAAATTAGTCTCTTTTATAATTGAACCTTCTTTTTTATTTTATAAAGCTATGGCCTATATGCATACAAATGGTAGAAAACACAATTTTAATTAAGACAAAGTAGCAAGTGGTATATGTCATCAATCTCACTTTAATATGCATATTTCATCAATTAAAAAGGGCACATTCCCTTAAACCAATTTCGGACAATGATAAAACTAGGAACAACAAACAATGACCATTTTTCATCAAAAAAAAAAAAAAAGTGACCACTAATAACTGGCATCTATATGGCGTCCGTTACTTTTTCTTTTCTTTTTTTTTTTTTTTGAAGAGAAATTAAAATTTCATTAATCCTTCACGGCTCAATACAAGACCAGACATAGAATCAAGTACATTGATTCTTTATGCAAACAAACTGTCATTAATTTGATTTTTTTTGAAATTGAAACAGTTTGACAATCAGTTACTGCTCTCTACAACGTTAAACTCATGACAATACACAAAAGTACTAAAACTACAAAATGAATAACAATACTTTCTAACAAGGAGAAGACAAATCAAATACTTTCAACTAAGGAAGAATATTAATTATAAAGTAAAAACTAAAAACAAATCAATCCAGCGTGCCGCATAAATGTACGTAACACCGTTAATTAAAGTGCACCGCAACAATGAAAAATACAAGATGTATGACTCTGAAGGATGGATACAACTTTTTCCAAAGGATACAAGCAAGATGTATGATGCACCGCAACTTTTTCTCCACAACTTTTTCTTTTTTTGTAAAGGACGGATAGGAACCAAGATGTATGATTCCGGTACAAGTTCTCACAATCACTGTATACATACATAATTAAGAGCACATATCTTTTTTTGAGGTCAACTCATTAGTCAATCAAGGGGTAGCTTCACTTAGTTCACTAATTTGACATCTCTTATCGCTTTGTATGAGGTTAAGAGTTCCGTCCCCCGGTTGAATGAAAGATTTCATTGTCAATAAGGTTTCTTATATAAAAGAAAGGTATCATGACTTATCAAATCGTGTGGTCAAGGGGCGGCAACAAAGCATCTAAATTACAGTGCCTCGTGTATGCCCTAGAAGAAGAAAAGATAAGAAGATAAGAAGGGGATTAGGGAATATTTGTAAGCAATGAATCCTACAACGTGATCACAAAAAAAGAATAAGATTCTCCAACTTCCTCAAATATATATATATATATAGATAGGGTACTACTATCATGGAACTAAATATATACACATGTCATGGGTACACTATTTATGACCATTGAATTCTAATCCAATACATTAATCAAGGTGTCATAAATGCACAAAACATTTAATGTACATTTTAAGGGGTTTTCATGGCATAGGTATATATTTGAACTCCATTGTAGAAGAAACCCTATATATATATATTAGCTAGGCATTCCCTTTTTTCTCCACCAACGCTGTCTCTCTTGCAATTCTGCCCCTACAGTTGATTAAACTACTCTTTTTGGAGTAGCTAGCATTCTCCTAGTCTCATTCATCAATATGGTATGTATAAACTATGATACTATTGTAATGTTTAATACATATGTAGGATGAACTAAAGGTAGTGAAACCTTGCTTAATTTCTCATCCTTAATTGGTTTCAAAAGTAAAGATGCACTGCATTATTTGTGTTAGAAATTAATGAATGTATCACTTTTAGTAGTTCTTTTGCATTAATAAGTTTTCCTTTCCTGTCATCCCTCTTTCTTCAATGCATCAAACGAAGTGAAATGAAAACTATATAAATCTATAGAGCCGATCTCAACTAATTTAGATTGAGGCGTTGACGTCAATATTGCCTAAAACTATAAAACGATCTTTTGCCAAAATTAAGTATTCTTAATTACCCTTTTCTATTAGTGGCAAATCAACACTCTTCATCTATAATTAGTTCATATGTTACTCCTAGTATTAGTAGTTAAGCAAAATGCTTTAACTGTATCAATGATAAGTATATTTTATAATTTGTGAAAAATGCATGCAACTCTACTTGCTAGTGTTAGTACAACTAATAAAATATGTGCTTGTGTTTGTGATTCTGTTTATGGATCAGGGTATGAAGGGCAGTGACCAAAAGTGGGAAATAGTTAATGGAGGAACAAGAAAGAGCATACAGGTAGGGCCATGGGGAGGCGGCGGAGGGACTAATTGGGACGACGGAAGCTACAATGGCATCCGCGGAATCACAATTGTTTACGATCGCTGCATCGACTCCATTAGAATTGAGTATGATAAGGGAGGAAAGCCTGTTTTAGGAGAGAAACATGGAGGCAATGGAGGCAACCAAACTATCAATGTAAGCTCCAACACCTCACTTGTTTTTAACTTGTTTTTTGCAGCAACTAGTTCTGTCAAAACCAAGAGAGACTTGTTTCAGTGGTAGATCTAAATGAGTCGTAAACTCGCGCACCGAGATCAAAATATAGCAATGCATTTTCAATCAAAGACTAGGTGAGATCTGCTACATAGATCAGAAACTTTCCCATTCGCCATTTTTTTTTTCTTGCAACCTCATACCTCTGTATCCATATTATTCTGACTACTTCATGTCTGGGCACTGTCGAAACTCTTACTCCAGTAACTGACATAAACTCATTTATACATTTTTGTTGGTGCTTCATCATCAGATTAAGTTGAATTACCCAGAAGAGTTCCTGACCCATGTGAGTGGTCACTACAGTTCGGTGGTGCATGGAGGGGGCCCTGTGATAAGGTCACTAAAGCTAAAGACTAACCAACAGAGAACCTTCGGTCCGTTCGGCATTGAAGAGGGCACGCCATTCTCGTTCCCCATTGAAGCTGGAGGCTTCATTGTTGGGTTCACTGGGAGGAGCGGTTGGTACTTGGACGCCGTCGGCTTTCACTTGTCGCGCCTCAACTCTTCGAATTCATTGTTCAGCAAAGTCTCCAAGAAACTCCAGAAATTGCTTAACAATGAAACAAATCAACCTGCTAAGAAGACCAACCATGCAGTCCGAGCATAGCTCATTGATCACATTATTGTACAACCAATATATTTTTTTTCTGCAGTTTTACTCTGCTGTGTACTGCATACCATGTTAGACTATTCACTGATTATGAGGTCCCTCACTTTGTTCTTCATGTCTAGAGAAGGAATTTGAATAAAACAGTGTTAAAGCCTATTCACGTCTTGGTAGAATCGAAACCCTTTGATCTATAGGGCACAATCAATGGAATAGTTACCTTCCAGCTTCGAAAGAAAAACGTGCAACTAACGGACAACGCATGAATTATCTAAGATCAGTGACTCGGTTACTTAGTAGGGATGCAAATGGGTAGGGTAATCCCCACGGGTGACGAAAATTTACCATGGAGGCAGAGACGGTACAAAATCTCATAGAGATGGTATAAAATCTCATACCCACACAAATATGAGTACAAGGATGGGTAATAAAATATACCCACGAGAATACCCATAAAAATTACTCATAACGATCCTCATATATCAATTTATACATCATATTATATTTATAAATATAATATAATATTACGTAGTTTCCACCCCGAAACACCCATTATACACGTAACAAAAAACCTTAATGAAATTTATTTGGTTAACTATATATTTTGTTTTGAATTGGTTGCAACTATATTTATATTTTACAATTTTAAGATCAAATGTACTTAAAAAAAACTTAAGATCAAATGAGAAAAACTACAAAACCTTATTTTATAAGATCCACCTAAATTTCTTTTAAGGAGACTCTAGTTGTTATTGACTTTATTTATAGTTTATATTTGCCCATACATGTTATGAATTTGTTGAAACTTAATTATAAGTGTAAGTAACACTTAAAACTTATAACTTTAATTGCATAATATGTTGATACAACAATTGTGTTGTTATGTACCTTTGACACCTTTTTTTTTTGTTTCGAGGAAAATCAAGTAGTACATCCTCGCAAAAATCCTTTGTTAACATCATTGTGGAGATCCCCAATGGAGAATGGAATGGAGGAAAAAAGTTTCAAACGGAGATTCCTCATCCCCACAAAATCCCCGCAAAATGAGTAAAAAAATTTTCCCATAAAAATTTTCCATCCCCACAAGGTTTAGATGAGTATGGAGATGAATATAAAAATTCAACCCCAAATGGATATGGATATGGAAATGGATGATGAATTTGTAAGTGGGTATGGAAATGGGAGATGAAGTTTTAGGGGATGGGGACATCACCCTTACCCATTTGCATCCCCAGTTCCTACACAATCAATATAACTAACAGTGTAGCGAATGCAAAGTATCAAAGTGTGTGACCTTAGGCATTATAACAACTCTAACTCAACCCAAATGAAAGCCAATACAATGCATATAATAGGGCACAAGCACAATGACCGGTATGCAATTGAAGCCCAAGCAGTTACGCTAGTAGCATTTCATCCAAGCTAGTAAAAAAATAAATGAACAAACGAGGTATTTTTCAAAAGAGAATGGGCAGCATGTTTGAGATCAAATATGAAAGCAAAATGATGTGAAGTAACAGTAAGTTCATTCTCACAATTGATAAAAACAAAGAGAAGTACCGACTCTCAAAATCTTAAGTGATTAATAGTAGAAACTGCCACAAGAATTAACTAAAACACTTCAAAAAACACAATTTACTCATCATCTTCGTCAATAACCTTTGTCCCTAAACCTTTAAGACCTTCTGGGGGAATTTCAGTAACTGTGACAAGAGAGTAGAGCTCTTCCTTTGCGTCCTCGTCATCATTCCTCTTGCGAGCAATGCGAACCCTGACCCTCCTTGGGACACTGCGGATACCCCTGCTCCAGATGTGCTTGTTGAGCTTCACATCTACCCTCACATCCTTCGTTCCCATGGCCTTCTGCGCAAACTTCCTAATCTCCTTGATGGCCTTGGGAGCCTTCTTCTTGAAGGTGCTGTTATACATTAGAGAAACCAAGGTTCAATGCAAATCATCACCACAAATACACAAAGCCAAGAAATAAATAAATAAATTTATAATCTTGAACTCAATGACCAAAAACTTGTTAATTGTGACACATGCGCGCCTCAAAGTTCCCAAAATTGGAAATAGCATACTTCAAAGGAATAACGCACTCCTCCATGAACAAACCAGCTATAAAGGTTTTACATATTGGTCGATAACATGCCACTGGAAATACCAGCCAAAAGGCAAATGGCAGAAGATGATAAAAAAGGGGTAAACCCAAGAAGAAGAAAAAAAAAACCACAACCAACCCTGTGAAGATGAAGAGCAAATCTATGTGGAACCATTTAAGATTTCAACTTTCAAGCGATGAAGCCTAATAAAAAGCTTGCAAATTGGAATCAAACGTAACACAAAAAAAAAATCAAATGAGGAAGGAAACATCAATAAAATCATGTGAAATATTATAATCCTTTCTTTCATACTCTAATTCAAAGAACCAATAACTCAACAAGACATAGAGGTAAGTTTGCCTGCGCAACTAACTCGATCCGAAAACGAACACATACAATGAATATGGAGAGAACGGAACATTTATATTCATACAAAATTACAAATCTTGTCACCTACTTAATTACAAGCATCACATTCCTAAAATTTCACATCTATATGATCAGGCCAAAAACCCTAAATTTCTCAAATCTATATGATCAGACCAAAAACCCTAAAATTCTCAAATCTAGTTAAACACAATTACCAAACACCACACATAACTAGTAATCATATCTTCAAAAACTTGCAACTACTCAACGCACAGATTCAACCGATTTGAACATTCAGCACAACAGATAGGTTTCTGACAATGAAATCGTCACTATTTGCATCAACGAAGCATAAAAACTCAAACTTGACAAGAATCTGAGAATACCAGCCATGGAGGCGCTTGTGGAGGTTGATGGTGTACTCTCTGGTGACCACCTCTTCCTTCCTGCCCTTCGCCTTATCCACCATTTTCGACGATTCCTTCTTCCGCAGATCCAACCTGTGAGATCGAGCACAGAAACGCGAATCAATTACGAGAGCGATGAGAGTTAGGGTTTCGAAGCGGTAAAACCCTAGAAGAACGAGAAGTAGAACCAGAAGCGTACCTGAGAGAGGAGGCGATGAGGAGACGGAATGTGAGAGTGATTGCGAAACCCTAAATATAGGGAGGAAGGGGAGTGTAGTAGGGTTTTGTTATATTGGGCCGGGTTTTGGGCCTTGGGGTTTGTTTTTTTGGAGGCCCAAAACCCAGTTCATCCATGCTGATGTGTACACTATGGGTCTTTTAAGTTGCAGCTAGAGTTTAAGCGAAGCCCTACTGAGATAGATGACAACCACTGAAGTGAGCCCAATGGTCTACACCAATAAAAAAGAGAAAATAATGGTGAGATAACTTTTTTTACACTTATATTTGACACAAATGCCGGTGCCCTTTTAAAATTTGCATTTGGATTTACGATGTGTGAACATGTTGATAAAGTGTATCGGAGGGGCCTAACAAGTAACAACCGTATCAAACATAAGCAGGGGCGGAGCCAGGTATCTTTGAAGCCCTAAGCTAAAACTCATGTATTTTTGATGCACCAACTACAATATACGGGTCAGACATGCACTCGTCTAGCCTCCCTTGATTCTTAGGTGCGCGCATCTCATAATTCTTAGGTGCACACTGCACACGCATTATGAGGTGTTTAGATGGCTAGACATTGAGTGTATGTCTGGCCCACCTATTCGTGTTGGGGTACCCTAGCTTTCAAAATAAGTAAATAGAATGTAGGACCACACTTATCTCTTTGCTTTTCTTTAATTTTAGTACTTAATGTGTGCAATTGGTAGGTATAAGTCATAAAGAGCATAAAAAATAAAGTTTAGAATAAAAAGATAGAAGTCCACTTGCATTTTTTGATTTTTGTTTAATAGAAAAAAAACCAAAACGCATGCATTGACATCTCATTGTCTCTTGTTGGGCTATAAAGTGGGCCAAATTAAGAACATGGGTTGGGCTATAACTGAATAGGACCTAAATATTACTAAAAAAAATTTTGTTTTTCCAAGGTTGTCGTGGTCTTGGCTCTGCCCATGAATGTAAGTTTCAAAAGTGAGTTGGTTTAATATTTTTCCTTTTTCCTTCTTTTTGTCAATATGTGAAAAATCTAGCATTATTATATAATAGACTTCTTTTTTTCTTTACTTCAATGTCAACCCACAACCTCTCCAAACCTTGCCATTTAACATGTTATGTATTTACCATTTCACCCAAACTTATTAGATTAGTATACGTTATATTTTTTTTGAAGGCAGTATAAGTTATATTTTATTGACTTGAGAGGATGAAAATGCTTAGTGATTGACATTAAGTATTGGTTTGGGCACCGAGTCGTGTGTGTCGCCTAGTATACGCGCACACGCATCTCGAGGTGTATTAGAAGACGTGAGCTCACAACTCGGTGTCCAAATCCAGTGTCAAGAGTCAGTCACTCTAGCATCGTTTTGAAAGTACACAACAACAACAACAACAACAACAATGCCTCAATCCCAAATTAATTAGAGTCGGCTACATGGATAAAACTCTTATATTGTACTTGATTTTGTGCTATTGATGGTGAGCATTCCAAGCCATTCAAGTCCGTCTTAATTAATGCATCCCATGTTAACTTCGAGCTACTCCTACCTCGTTGAATTTCTTGAGTTTCTATTGAGTCAAGTTTTCTATTGGAGCACTTGTACATAAGTCGTCTTTGTAGATGTTCAAATCATTGTTCTAAAAGTATATGTCACATTTATTATAAGACATGGTTTGAGGAGGTTGTGATTAAATATATCTATCTATACTATAATGGCAATCCTCCCTACTTTTTTATTAATCCAAAACTTCACATTATTCCAACATTGCCCTTAAATGCTAATATCTTACTGGATGAAAATTTCTTTGAAAAAATAAAAGTAAGGGTGTATGTGTCATCTTGATTCAAGCTTATATATGTGAATTTAAAATTAATAACCGTTCCCGCTCTCTTAAATGAAAATCGCTCTTAATTAAGGAATTGATAACTGTTCCCACTTTCTCTTAAATGAAAATCATTTTATCCCTTAATTAAAGGATTGATAACCGTTCTCACTTTCTCTTAATTGAAAATCGTTATATCCCTTAATTAAGGAATTGATAACCGTTCTCACTTTCTCTTAAATGAAAATTAATTCAAACTTATATATGTTTCTATCATCATGTTCAAATTTTATTTACAAAGGTTGTTCTTTTTGGTGTAATACAAATGTTGGGGGCTCTCACTGTAAGTACTTTATCATGCTCATCATTTTGTTAATTGTAGTTCTTCTTGACGTGTGCTACCGATGTTTAAGGCATGTTTCACGAAGTGCCGACTCAAATGTGGGTTCCGAATTTTAAGAAAGGCTTGACCACGCCACCACGCCAAACGAACAAGAGTTGAGATTTCTTAACGTGCTAGATCATCCCATCACAACAAATAATTAATGAAAAGTAAGCCATCATTCTTTTTTCTATTGTTTTTGCACTTATATATTGGAAAAAGAATGTAGAAGTCTTTGCTTTCTTTATAACATGTTTTGGTGGGTTGGATATTTCAACGGTGGGTGAAATGATACAAATGATTTTAAAGAAAACATTTAGCCATTGTTAATTTATTTCATTAATTTAAGGGTGCATTTTGTTTTATTATGTGCTTAATCAGTTTGAGTTAATTCATTTCATTATGATAAAAGCAGGTGGAAGAGGAACCACTACAGTTGGTATTTAAAAATATCTTCAAACCGACCCAAAAAAAAATGTCCTAAAAAGTATTGCTTATGTTCAATTGATCGAGTAAAAGTGTTGGTAATGCTCGAGAAGTCAGATCGTGAAGAGCCGATGTGTCTTTTGATCAAATAGATCTATTCATTCATTTATTTTGATTTTATTAAATACAATTATCATTTTACCTTTTGTATAAATATTGTACCATACTTTTGATATTTTGTTTTAGAAAAGTTTTTTTTTTATCAAATATGTTTTATTAATTTTTTATGAGTTTGATTAAAATTATTGATTGTGCTTCACGTGCGGAGCACGTGCTCATCGACTAGTACAATTAAGGCAAAATAAAGTATATATCACGATAAAAAAAAAAGTATATAGCACATGGTTTGAGGAATTTGTGATTATAAGATATGGTTTGAGGACGTTGTGATTAGATAAAAAAAACATATATATATATATATATATGTCGAAAAAAAATAGATATATAAAATTAAGGCATATGTATTGGTTGACGAATGAAATGCGAGGCAAAGCACAGGCGTAAATAAATGTGGAAAACATTATTATAACCAAAAATCAAGATTGGTGGGTCCGAATGGCAAGAGATTAAATTTCCATTAAGCAAGGTCTCAATCGAGTTAAATAGTTGGACAACCATCCATCCCTCAAATGGAGGCCCCAAGAGCTTGAGTGTGGATAGTCGACGAGACAACGACCTTGTTTAGTTTAATTTCAGCTTTTAACTTATGTTTTAATGACATGGATAAGTGTTTATGAATATCAAAAAGTATGTAGAGAGATGTTTTTTAGAATTACACTTCTTGTGGTGGTTTTGGATGCCATGTTAGCGCCACATCAACTAATCGCAAAAAAATAAAATGCAACCAAACAATACAAAAATTATTTATTGAGTGTCACATTAGCAATAAGTAAGAGCATAAAACTGAACCAAACAGGGCCAACCATGTTCCTAGTAACTTGATTGATTTGTTTGTTTTTTAAGAATTGTCCTTTAGGTTACTTTACCTAAAACCTCTTTATAACTCACCAACTTGATCAATTTTTTTGTTAAAGTCTCTCAGGTGAGATAGTAAAGACATCATTTGCTAAAAAGATTAGACCTCGGGAGATCGTGGTTTGATTCTCACTGAAGTAAAAATAAAAATAAATAAAAATAAAATAATAAAAAAAAACTTGATCAATTTTTTTTGATAATCATGGGTGTTCCAACCATTTTTCAGCCCCTTCTTACTTCGATTTGACTAATTTCATGAAAGTTAGTCGAACGCCTCAACCTCATAACCTGAAAAGAAGCCAAGGAAAAATAAAGTCGCTACCAAGAATTGAACCTATGACCTTTGTCTCAGTCAGAATTAAAGTGATGTTTTCTTTACCACTACACCATACCCCTTAAGGGGCCAACTTGATCAAATTTATGTTTGACATAACAACTAAATTGACATAGAAAATCAATTGAGACAAAATTGAGACAAATTTTAAATTTATGTTTGGGTTTTTTAGACAAAGCTTAGAATTAATTTGAGAAAAACTGAGAAGATTAAGATTATTCTGCCTATTCCCATTAAATTAAGATGATTAAGACAAAATCATGACCAACTTGAAATGGAAATGATTTTTTTAATGTTAATTTGTAAGTATATCCTAAGAAAAAATACTAGAATTACTCAAAATGAACACCTGAAATAGACACCGAGTGTTGGTTTCAATTCATTTTTGTATTGATGTTTATGCGCATACCAATCAATGTGTATTGAATGAACACCAACAACCAGATGTCTATTCCGAGTCACCTTACCATTACCCGTATCCTAATGATTCAAATTTTGACAAAAATACATCACGTTTCAATTTTGAAAAAAATTATCATTAATCAAGAATGACTCAATATATTTAATAAAATAAAACCACACATAAAACTAATTGCGGTAAGTAAATAACAACAACAATAAAAATAAAACGCAACATAGTCTTAATCCCGAATGAGAAATGCTAGAGTTATATACTTTTGTTACAACCTTTGAATATATTATTAATAAGGTCCATTGATTATACATTGAAATATGCGCACACACATCTAGATGCACAATTCAATGAAACGCATATTCATTCCCCTATCATATTCCATCCCAAAATTACACAAAAATAAATTGAAGGTTTTAACAAAAAAAAAAAAAAAAATTGAAAGGAACCGTATGTATATGAAAAAAAAAAATAAATTGAAATCCACGTGGCAGTCATCGAGCGGAGAAGGGAAGAAATCGAAGGGTTACCATAGGCCCTTTTCCTCTGGGCTTTGGGTCGTCCTATTCGTAGGTGCAGCAGCCGACCCTTTAAAGTTGTCGGCTTAATAACTTTTTATATGACAGCTAAGTTGTGATCAGCGCTGAAAAATTCAATCTTCTTATTTGTCTTCCACTTGTTCTAATCTCCCCATCGATCCTCTCCATATTTCTCTACTTGGTCAATTTAATACATCAGATTGATTCTCTTCTTCCCCTTCATCGGAATTCTGTCTTCTCATCAGGTGATCATTTTTATCATATTCACTTCTATGTGTGTGTGTGTGTGTGTTTTTTTTTTTTTTTTTTTTTGTCAACAACTGTTACGCTTGTTTTTTGGTTCTAATCTTGTTTTTAAATTGTTTCCGGATTCTTACAAGATGGCCTCCTCTGTTTCCTTACTTCTTACTAATGATAACATATATGATCCAATTTGCCCCTAAGTTTAGTTCTCTAATAGTGGTCGAGGCAGATGTGTTAAGTTCGAAACCGACCCACTAATTTGAGGGATTAGTCAAGTCCTGTGTCAGAAGCGGTGGCTCAGATACCCTTCGCTATTAAAAAAAATAAAAAATCCAATTTTGGCTTCTTGATGGGCAGGGAGAAATGGGTTTTCTTCTCTTCATTGATGCTAGCCATCAAAAAATATACATGATCTTTTTGTTACTTTTCATCCTATTAATGTTTATGGGATTTTAGCAATTGAGGTTTTCAGTGTGTAACTGTACTTTAGTAATTCATTTTTTATGCTGTTAACTGTACTTTTTTAAAGGTTTGAAACTTTTACTTTACTTTGTATCGCACTCACTTAAAATTCAGAAATAATTTGAGAAAGTTTAATTTGACGTGGGGAACAACAACAACAACAACAACAACATAACCTCAATCTCAAATTAGTTGGGGTCGCCTACAGGGATCAAACTCGTCCACTGTGCTCGATTCAGGGCAAAACTTCATGGAAGTCCATAGAATTTTATTCTAAATGCTGAAAAATCAAATTACCCTATAAATGTTTTAAAACACACTTAGTTATACAATTGTAATGTATAAGAGTCATAATACAGTTGTTCAAAGTAGTTATTTTTCAATACAACATGCAATTTGCAATTACATATCATTATTTCGCATTATAACATGCAATTCATCAAATACTTCCCTTCTGAGGTATTAAATTTTCACGTTTAATTGGTTTTGGTACATTCTGCAAAATCTCCATGAAACTTCTCTGAAACATCCACATAATCATGGATGTCTTACAGTTTTTGTCACTGTTTAGTAGGACTTCCTCAAATTATGCCGAACTTACCCGAATTATGTCGGTTCTTTGCAGAATTTTGACATTTTTTTTTGCACATGAGTTTTGTTTCCTCTCTTTTGAAAATTGACATAATTTGGGGAAGTTCGGGTAATTTGGTCGATTTTTCGAACCATGCTTATCTTGTTTATGTTATTTTCTGTTTGTGATGCTGACAGGGTGAAGAAGAAGCTCAAGTAGGATTTCGGACTGTTTTGTGGAACTAATAGTGTTATTCTTTCCTTATTGGGTATTCACACTTCACATATATGAAATCAGTAATTCTGTATTCATTGCTAGAGTGAGTGATTGTGCTGGACATGGCTACAAGGAGGGTTCCATCTGTTAGAGTACAGATGGACTCCAAGGGATTCTCTACAGCATTGGCTTCTGCTTTCTTTGAATGGTTGCTCATCTTTCTGTTGTTTGTACATGCTGTTTTTTCATACTTGCTAACGATTTTTGCTCGGGCTTGTACTTTGCAAATTCCATGTCTGTTGTGTTCAAGGCTTGATCATATTATAGGAAATGAGAGACCCGGATTTTGTTGGAATTTGATTTGTAAGCCCCACAAATTGCAGATGTCTTCTATGCTCTTTTGTAGTGTTCATGATAAATTTGCGGATGCCGATGGCTTGTGCGAAACTTGTCTCGTTTCATCTGCGAGAGACAAGAAGCTGTCCAACTGTTTGAGTGGCAAAATGGATTCGGATCATGAACCTATTCTTACTTCTTTGAATGAGAGGCCTTGCTCTTGTTGCGATGACCTGTGGACGCCAAAGTTGGATACTGAGAAACGGCTCAACACTAAATCAATGCTGGCTAAAATTTCAGAATTCGGTGCTCCATCTCCTGGTTCGTCATACCATACTTGTGAAAACCTCCGGGACCTCCGCTCTAATAAGAGTAGACAAAGAAGAATTGCAGCTGTGGGGACTCCTAAGTTGGAGCAGCAAAACTTTAGTGCTTTGCATCATGTTGGATACTCTGAACTCAAGATTCATTCAGACTCAGAATCAGAAGTTACAATCTCTGACGATTCTAGTGATGATAACTATGCTAAAAAAGATGTCTTTAAGCAAGATTTTATTTCTACACCTACACCCTTGAATTCTCCAACCATTAAAGCAGAAGAAGCTTTAGCAAGTGATTTAGATGAAGAAAAGCTTATCCATCCCATGCCTACACCTTCTAATTTAGTTCCTAATGTGCAATTAGATGTACATGAATCCAGTTATACTTTAACTGCCGAGGCTGCAATCGGGCATGGTCTAGAGGAATTGAACTGGAACCAGCTTGAACAGAAACAAACTTCGTCTGTGCCAACTGAATTTACTTTACTGCATGACGTTGCTTCATCACCCAAAGCTGCACAAGATGTTGGTGAAACATCTGGAGGGAACAGTGAGTTCAAAGTTTTTTTTTTTAACTTATTAATTCAACGTCTTTATTAATCTTATGTCACCGGTGTAACAGTTCTGTTTTTTCATGAATGTTGTGTTTGTTCACAGTAGATCTTAGTGAAACTATTGAGATCAAACAGATGACTATTTCAGAGAATGAGAAAGTTGACAAATTGGAGAGTGGCTCGGTGGTAGAAACAGGGAAGAATTCAGATCAGCACTTAAATGAGCCTGCGCCTGCAATTTCAAGTTTATTTGATCTCAATGATGCATATAAGTTGGTTGTTAAGAATAAAGGAGGTCAAGCATCTAGTCTGTTTGTAGAACAAATTAATAAGAAGGACTCTTCTAAGGAAAGTGAAGATCTCAAACTGTTATTATCACAAATATCGTCTGCTCGAGGACTTGAGTCACTCTTGAGCGAGGTGAGTCCTAGAATGCTTGGGCAGTTGGACGAGTTGAAGATTTCTGATGCTTCAAGCTCTTCTGGAATTCAGATTCTTCAAAAGAAAATCTCACTTGAGAGAAATGAATCCGGTTTGTCTATGGATGGAAGCAATTTGAGTGAAATTGAAGGTGAAAGTCTGGTTGACAGGTTGAAGAGGCAGGTCGAGTACGATAGAAAATCCTTGAGTGCATTATACAAGGAGTTGGAAGAAGAGAGAAATGCAGCTGCTGTTGCTGCGAATCAGGCATTGGCCATGATCACTAGGTTGCAAGAAGAGAAGGCCACGTTGCAGATGGAGGCCTTGCAGTACCTAAGAATGATGGAAGAGCAAGCTGAGTATGACATGGAAGCACTCCAAAAAGCAAATGATCTTCTGGCAGAGAAGGAAAAAGAAGTACATGATCTGGAGGCTGAGATGCAAATGTACAGGACGGCAGGAGAGACGGTAGAGGATCATATATCTGATTACGATGGGGAAGGCTTGGCAATGAAACGGTTATCTGTAGATGCTAGCTGTGGGAGTTGCAGTGCTATTCCATCAACTAGTTTGCCACTGGATAAAATAATTGAGCTCCACAACGGACCTGAAAATTTTGATGTAGAAAATGAGAATGAAAACACAAGTTGTTCGAAGGAGTCTTTTGCTGATCTTGGCGACGATAAGTTGTATATATCACAATGCTTGAAGAAGTTGGAGCAGCAGCTCCATCTATTAACTAATTCTGGAACTAACATGGACAAACCTAGTGGTGGATATGTTGGGAAGGAAGATAATAGATTCAGTGTTCTTCAAAACGATCACTATGAGCAGTCAAATATTGGAGTTGAAGATAAAGATAAGTGCCCGGAAGAAGAATCTCAAAATGGAAGCAGACCTGTTGATAATCATCAACCTTCTAGTGAGGGAAGTCATCAATTTGTGGACTCCATAAATCATAAGAAGACTGATTTAGTCTCCTTGGGTATTGAGATTTTGGATCTAAATAAGAAATTGAGTGCTATTGAGGCAGATCAAAGTTTCCTTGAGCATGTTATTAATTCTTTCAAAAATGGTGATGGTGTACAATTCATTCGTGAGATAGCTTTTCACCTCCGAGAATTGCGTGAACTTGGTATCAGAAGAGAGAAACCTTTTCTTGAGTAGTTGTGTATATTGCACTAGTGTGAAAGGTAAGTGCTTAATTAACATGTGCTCTCTTTTTTTTCTCAATATCTATTGTTATTGATTTGTTAATAATACGAGTAGTTATATAAATAAAAAGGCATATGTCATCTTCTTGTAGTTTCTTTACTCCCTTGAAAAACTCACTCAATGATTTATAATAGAGAATCAATACGGAGGAAAACAAATAAATATTATTGTGAAATCAGCTAGGTCGTATCTGTTCTCCTGCTATGTGTAGAATCTGGATGGGCATGCAGAGATGCATGCTCGAGTTGACGAATGATGATAAAAGTTTAGGGTGATTAATCTGTTTGAGGGACATAACTTGCACAGTGGATATGTGAATAGATATTCTTAGAACCCTTTAAAATCCCTTAGTTTCATAAACCAATATGTTCACCCTGATGAAATTAAGTCCCTAATTATTGATTTCCCATGCTCACAAGGACTATATTAAGGAACCTTGGTTTGTCCAAATTGACCCTAGTACTTGTATAGATGCTTTTGTTTTTGTTTTTCCCAACGCGTAATACAACATTGATTTTGTCTAATATCGAATAGTGTCATAAATTTTGTGCTTAAGGCCATGTAGAATATGCTAAATTTGACAAGTTTATTGGACAATTTTATGCAGTCTATGGGAATCAATCCACTAGATCCTTCAAACTATCACTCTTTTTTTTTTTTTTTTCTTAAATGATGCAGTAGTGGGAGTCATATCATATATTCCGGCAATAACAAACCACTCTTTTCAGCTTATGAAAATTCATTTACTGCATCATTGATGCGATTGCTCCTTGTGCTCACTTTAGGGTAGACACTGGGAAATCATACTCATTAAGGAGGAGTCAAAGCATGGTCCATCTACTTTTGCTGCTAACCTTGTCCCATCACTCTCCTCTTCTTCTCTCTCTTATCCTTACAAATTTTCCGTAAGTTTCTCTTTTTTTGATCTTCCATTTATAAAAGATGACACACTCTATTTTGCATTGAAGCAGGCTCTCTCGTTTCTCCTGTTTGACAAATGATGTTGTTAGCCTATTCTTTGATGCAATTTTACTTGTTGATAGGGATGTAAGATATATTTGGAGTCCTAGATTGTTCAAATTTCAGTCTCTATATTGCTTAGGAGACCTAGATTGTTCCAATTCATTTGATTTGAACTACAAGTTAATTGAATAAGCATTACAATTTGCATGTGGATTCATGCCGAATTTGCTTAATCTAGCATAATGGGGACTATTTGAGCCCTCTCTAGTAGTTAGCTTGCAAATAGCCAAAAGACCCAAAAGTCCCATGCATGTGCTTCAGTGAGTTTTCTCTACATTTGTTTGATTTTATTCCATTAACAATGAGTGGAATCTGTCGCCAGGAGCGTTGGTCAAGTGGTAAGTTTTATTCTCTAACTGTTGACCAAGGCTAATGTTTGAGTTCGAAACCTACCAACTCCTTTTTCCCTTTGATTTCTTTTTTTTTTTTTTTTTTTTGTTTATTATTTGTAATATCTCAGACTGTTCTTGCTAATGAAATTGCACTTCGATTATATCTTCAGTTGTGGCTTGGGAGTATGAAGCTGGCGGCTTATTACGACGAATCTCACGTGGCTTTGGAAGTGTTTTGTTAAAGGCATCATCTGTACAGTCTCTACCAGATTGATTCATTAAGAAATCAAAATAAGCTATGAAGTTAACGTTTGTCCTTCGGGAGCATACTCTTCTCCTCCAAAGAATATTTCATTCAAGGTTGTGCTAATCATCTATATTTTGGTTTTCATTTTTTTCTCCTATATTTGGTGAGGCTTGATTTTTGTGTTTTATGTTTTCTTTTTCTCATTTTTTGTGTTGTAAAAATGATGTGGAAGTAAGTTACTCAGTTTGTAAATGTGCATCTGACTAACAGGATCTATTCCTGCTGCATTGTAAATTAAAGCAGACATAATGTTCACTTGAGTCTTGATGAAAACCTTTGTCAACAAGGCGAGCTTTGTATTTCTAAATATAATTTGCAGCTTTTCTTTTATTTCTTTTTTCTATTCCTCTTTCTTAACTTGTGTAAGATTGTTGACCCAACCTAATGTATTTTCAAATTTGTTTTTTTGGAGAGATTGCATAGTGTGCGTTTATAATTGAGAGAGGAGTCTTCACTAAAATCCCTAAAGAGAGTTAGTCCCCAATTCAAATATATAACCCATTTTATTATTTTTTATTTTATCTATGTGGGACTATTCTCTCTAACTCTCAAATTTATCTCCTTCCACTCCACCACATAATTTTTTTATTAATTATGTGTACATTGTTTAGTAATAGACTAATCTCTTTTATTTTTGACTATGTTTTAAAGCATTGCAAATCATCAATAATTTAAGCAATGCCCCCTCTCACAATCCTACATAACCAACCTCATCAAAAAAATTATTATAGTTTTCTTGCCACATGGCAGTTGTTACTTCTTAAACAAAACAAAACACCCTACTCCAACATTAGTCCAACCCCTAACCTGCCTTTCACAAGTAATGCTTCATCCATATGTACCATCTTAGTATAAATGCATTGGCAAGTTATATAAATAAAGTTTCATAGTAGGTAAGATTTTGGGTGATCTGATTGCTGATCCTTTCATACACAAAAAAAACGTCTACAAGTACAATTACAGTCAATTTAAGTTGATAACAACAGAATATCCAAATTACACTACAACAAGCTAGTAATTTCTATTCACAGAAAAGCCAAAACAAAAATCTGCACTTTTAGAAGACATGAACTCGGTAGCAGAATCTGCCGCGATTGGCTGATTCAAAATGATCTTACTGGCTGGATGGAGGAATATTTTCTTCGCCAGGTGCAGACTCAGCCTTCCTTACAAGGGACTTGGGAATATCGATGCCATCTTGGCCACAACGCTGCTGAGGATGTGACAGCAGCACGCAGATTTGGCGGAAGAGTGTTCGAGAAAGCCCTTGTCCGCTCTCAAAGATGTACCCTTCGTATTCACTAACATGCTCAAGGGCATCCACAAGCGTGTCGTATACCTCTTGAGGGCAGTTGTCGGGGCTAGGCTTGTCGTGGAGGTAGATGACATCCACGGTGAAAAGCTTCTGACTAGCAGGCCACTGATGCTGCGGTTTTACAGATGATCTGCAATATATGAGAATCTGGAAGTGAAGGTTGGCACACTCCATGTTAGATTCAAAAAGACATCAAACCTTGCAATCATATCATCAATAATAGCGAACACTGTCACTATATGATCTTTGGAGCAATGCGCTACGATCACGGTTCTCCTAGACACAGTAATTTCATTTAATGAAATGCAAGCTAAAGGCCTATAAGATTAACAAGAAATTTAAGATATTAAAGAGGCATTTTGCTACGACATTATCGAATTGTTAGCAACATCCATAACTTGGACTGAACTGTCATCTCCAACCTGCTTCTCCAGCAATGGTGCCAGTGATGAATAATATTCCAATCTCATCCAAGAAAAAACTACCAAATGATCTCAATTTATGATAAACAATTATAAGGATATATTATTGCTGTTTCTACAAAATTGCCGCAGAGGAGACGGCAAGAGGGATATAACATCATATGAAGCATTAACCTTGCAAATGTGTCTTGAGTAATAATTTTCAAGTGGGCTAGAATGCATCCGATGATTTAATTTCAGATGGGAGACATGCTTTCCAAATTATATCAGAATTACGGAATAAAAAAAAAGGCAGAAAGAGCATTTAAGAGTAATGGTGAGCAATATCGGCATGGATAGAGCCTCTATTCGAACACAGAGATTTCTAGGAAAATGGAATAAACGCAGTGGTCGGGAATGTGGGTTCAGAAATAATCTACCTCTCTTTCTTCCCTTGAAGAAAGGTTTCTATGAAAAAGGAAATTTTATTTTATTTGGAAATGAGAGGATATCGAACAATAAATGAATTGTTTAGAAAAAAAAATAAAATAGTCTACAAGTTGGTGATGAGTTTAGGAGAGAAAGGACCTCAACAAGGGTGGTAAAACCACACCTTTTCTTCCCTACATCTGGAGGAACCTTCACCAATTTTGACCGTCAAGGACAGTGGCATTTTAGGAAGAAATTACAACAACAATCCCAAATTCTAGAATTTTAAAAAGAAATGTGAAATTAATTTCAATAGGCTTTTGGCTTAACGTTACTTTTCACTGTAAATTTCCTCATGACTTCTGTTTTAATTTTAAACATCTTTCAATTCTCAAGATGCCACAAAAATATCAAGACTCGAGACTTGACTTTTTTCGCTGCACTGAAAAAGTTCATGGCTAAAGAGTTTTCTAGAAGTTAGTCAACATTAATGGCATGCTTCAGTAGAAACATCGGAAACCTTGGTAAACATAAAAATGAAACATAAACTATATACAAAGCAAACAAAACAAAAGGAACAAATGTTTTACAAACACAAACAGATCAACGGAGACGCAAAGTAAACATGCGATAGATTATAGATTACACCTAGTAGAAGTTTCAAAACATTCCAAATATCAAGAATATAGGACAGCATAAGTTCTTCCGGAATGATAAATATGAGTGAAATAGGAGAAATATACCACTCTAAGAATACGATTCTGTTGGCGAGATTTCTTTGCTTCATGTGCTGCTATTCGGAATAACTGGGTGAGATCTGCTTGACCATGTGATGAACTAGCTGAGAGCACCCTAAGCCCTTGAATTGCAGATTCAACCTCACTACTAAACTCCTTTCGATGCTAATAATAGAAAAACAAAAAAAGTTAATCAGTCAATAATTAAGTATAGTTTATCAGTCAGGTGGAGAAAAAACTACCTAATGAGCAATTCACTCCTTTGCCTTCTAGGGGAAAGTCGATTAACAATTTAAAAAGAATAGGCAACTAATGAAATAAAGATCATTAAATTATTCACTAGCTTTGTTCACTTCTGAGAAATATCGCAATGGAAAACAACAACACAACATTTGCTAACAGCCTAATACCCACTTGCAAGGTTAGACACAATTAGATATGCCTATTATGTTATCAAGCATTCTCTTACTTGGCATTTTTTGAATGAAGGCAACAAGAAAGGAACAAGGCACAGTTTGAAAAAGACATAACAAATGCACAAAATTCCTAATTGTTACTAAGTTCAAGCTTCAAGCTTGACACACTATCAATTATTCATGGTAGAAGTTGGGGTATGTGCTTTTGGGTTCAAACCATCTCTAAAACTATTATTTGAGGTTAACATCAACTTTCTGAAATTACAAGATTGTTTATTGGCACTAAAGAGAGAGAGATTTCAAAAGAAGAAAACAGACGCATTTGTACAACGTTAGGTAGCACTAAAGCTTTGGGAAAGTAATGTATATGTTCCCTATTTAAGTTATGTCAAAATTTGTAACAATAAATATTGCTTATAAGTTATAACACAGTCTGAACCCATTAATTTTCTGAGTCTCAGTCAGGTGTTGACAGGTTGAATTCATTGAAACAATGTTAATTAAGATCCTTTAAAGCTCCATAATAGCAATCAAGAAGATAACTAACTTTTAATTGAAGGAATTGCATTCTTGAAGTTAAGGCTTTTGCTTATACTTTTAAGGTATATGGTGTTAGCCCCTCAGTAGCTAGACCGGAGCTAGATCGGAGTCTAGTGTGCATCACGGGTTGGTGTTGGAACGAAAAATTCTAGGGCAATTCCTTAGGCAGAACCACTGGTGCGCTTTGGCCCCGTGACATAAGGTACTATCATAAACATTGATAAATAGGTGGGCCTAATTAAACCTATACCTTCAACTAAGTATAAGTAACCCTTTTATATTTAGCCTGTATTTCATACAATGGCAAACAAACACTTCTTGAAACATCAACATCCATCTGTCACAACTAATAAGGAGTCAGCCAAGTAAAACCGTCCTTCTTAATCTTTTTTGAATAGAAACACATCTTTCAGACATTCGAAAAAACATTGTGGTCAAGTGTTCAATTGCATAGTCTAACCCAACAAATCTTAGAGTTCCAAACAGCGATACAATAAATGACCATGATAGTCTAGTCTCATTTGAAACTTCAAACGAGGAAAACATTCATCTCAAGGTGGTTGTCCTTCTCTACTCCATTAACAATTGGAAACAAAGATCCCAGGCAATCCTGAAGATGTCACAAATTTAACGTTCAATAACCAAGCGATATCCACTCCCCAATATATCAAAACTGCTAGTCGCTCTCCACCCTCAACAACATTAAGAAAAGAAGAAAAGAAAAGGGGGATTGGGAAGAGAAGCTTAACCAATTATTATCCACAATTTTGATGGTCAACTGATAAAGAAATTAGCAAGGTTGTCCACAAACCAACCCCCAAATCCCTTATGGATGTGGAGAAAAAATATTTAGGACGAATGATGCATTTTCCCAATTCCTACCACCTTCCACTCCCCTCGACAACTTCTGTAAATATCCCTTAATGCCATTGGCTGTTTTCATAATTTTTCTTTCACAAAAAAAAAAATAAAAAGAAGCCCTCCATCATGTTTAACAAGAAGCAAGTCCCCAAAGGAGCGTGCTCTCCTTTCTTGGCCAGCTTTATCTGCTAATCACACCAAAAGATCCTAGAGTATGTCTACCCAACTTAATTGATAATGCGAAGCTCTAGTTATCAGATTGATCTCCAATAGAATGGTAAAGGCCTTCAAATAATCAAGCAATACATGCTTTGTGGACATGGAGGCCATTCATAATCATCAGTTTGAAAAGAGGTGGTCTTACATTCCAGGCCAGCATACCATCAAGCACTGCTATTGGATACATGAAGGTTAAAAAAATAGTTTCAAAGCACCGATTGCAAGGCATCGTCCAAATATTTCTCGCTGAAAATGCCTATGTGAAGTAGGAGGCAAGCAAGAGCTTAAAATAATTTCTCAAAATTTTAAGGAACCTTAAATTATTCTTTTAGAAAAAAATAAAGTAATATTTGAAGACACATATAGAACTTAAATTATTCATTAGGAACCTTAAATTATTCTTTAAGGAACCTCCAAAATCAAACAAAAACAACCCCATCTTTCTCCACCCTCCACTTATGGCATCTTTGAAGACACACTCAAAGGTATGCCATCTTTCTTTTCTCTTATTCTCCTTCTTTCCTCTTTTTCTAGAACTACATAATTGAAGCATCACAGGGTATTGCACCTGTGTTGTTCATAGTTTCTTGATGATGATATAGATTGCATGAACCTTTTTTATGTGTTGAATCTGTTGATTCTAATGTTCATGATGTTAGGTGAATATCTATATAGTTAGATGATGATATATATAATCAAAGATGACACGACATATAGAATTTAGTTTGGATGGAAGAAGAGAAGTAGTGCAACAGGTCCAATATGTGACCAAATAGCCTTATCAAACTAAAAGGAAAAAAAAATGAGAGAATTTGAAAAATAATGGTAGACTTAAAATAACTCAGGATGCTTAAATTTGATAAGATTTAAAAGACTGCTAAATCAAATCCTCAACTTCATAATGAATGGAAACATTGGATCTATATAGCTAACCCCTACTAATTTGGGAGCGATGGTAAAATCTTTGCAGTCATCGTTTTAGAAGTATTAGTCTCAATCTCAAATACAAGATATGTACAACTATATACATGTATGCGTTTAGACAATAAAATATTAAGTGACTATTAATGAATGATTGTTTATGAACCTAAAAGTAATAGTATTTTAAATAGGCACTTCCTCACCTTAATAAAGTCTCATCAAATAATTTTCTTGGCACCTCGTAATCCTTGTCTTAAAGCGAATTTTTGCCCAGTTTTAGCCTTGGTTAGAAGGGGAACATTCTAGTTGCTTTGGTAGAACCTAGTCAGATCGTATTCATATCAGGTGAAGATTAACAAACTATAATTACTTTATTTGTCCCACAAATATAAATAAATAAAAAGTTGAACCCAAACTGGCTTATTGATCTAGGAAAAAGAAGTGACAAGAGGATCATGCATGTGAATTATCTCACATCAAAAGTGAAGAATGAAAAGTGTACCAATACATTAGTGTTAACTGTTAATACGTCGAACCACGATGGTTCTAACCTTCTTTTACGAATGTAGGGACAAACTATGCAACTATGTGAACATAACTTGCAGCCATCTAACAAGTAAGGTTTGGATTAATCTAAAGATTCTAAACGTGATTTTATTTACTAACAATGGTGGCATGATTCCTTTAAATTATGGTGGTCGCTCGCAGAGGCACAACCTTTTCAATAGGGCAACCATTTCCCAATGAAAAGTTTCGGATAATACCACAGATATATCATAGATGTCTCCATAATTTTGTGCCTATTTACACAAATGGGCCCATCCATACTTTTCCGCATACAGTTGACCAATCTACATCAACATTTTATCAACAGGTAATATACATTCATGATCCACCACAACAAATCATTTACCATAAAGATTGTCAGGACTTTACTTCTCCTCGGGTCTTTTGTTCATAGTCATCAATGTCATAATGAAAATGTGTTGGTTTCTTCCTCACGGTTTCTAGTGTTACTATAGGGAAAAAATATTGTTTTATTGCAAAAATAACAATAAACTGAAAATGTCAATGCAAGATGAAATTGACTTGTGGAATATGGTAAAATCTTAGCTGAAATGAACTTTACATCATTTTCAAGAATCTCAAGACAATTACTCAACTCTAAGGTAAGTTAAATTTACTCCATGTCAATTTGTAAAAGCTTGGTGCCATTTTGGAGCCCGATGTCAAACATATAAATACACTTTCTTTCTTAATTTGTTGTGGATAATTCACAGTCTTCGCACTTGTGTTCCCACAGTTAACTAGCAAATTTGGACTCAAACTTTTAATTCAATCATAATTGGGTCGGCAAAGTAATCATATTATATTAATGTTCACATAAAGATGAACGCATCCTGTCTGGTATGTGCCTTAGATAGCTTGTGACTCTTACTTATGCTTAAGGTTAACACTTGTTAGAAAATTTACTATAGAGCCTTCCTCACCGTTCAACTCTACTTGGCCAGCATTGGCACAAGATAAGAAAAAATAAAATAAATTTATTAATTATCCAACATTGCAGTTTGAGTATTTGGAAGTTGGAACTTCCCTTCTCTAAGACAACTTTCTATAAGCAAAATGTCTAATACCAGCGTGAAGAAATCTGCTTATACCAATGGTGTCCATTTACATGCATTGATATGGCTATGCCACATCACATGTCTGTCATCCCCTCTATAGATACATTGTCACGCACCAAAACATAATTAAGAAGTATTTAAGCCATCAGTAAAATTACAATTCATATACCATGAAATTTATATGGCCTTCTTCATTGTGAGCACTTTTGGTAAATTTGTAGTACTCAGACAATTTGTTTGTTTACCACTACTATGATACGCATTGCTACTATCACAAGAAATGTTCGCAGTATCTTTAGACTCTATAGTTTAGAGTCAATAATCTCTAAGT
Source organism: Stephania japonica (assembly GCA_039657345.1). NCBI lineage: Eukaryota > Viridiplantae > Streptophyta > Magnoliopsida > Ranunculales > Menispermaceae > Stephania > Stephania japonica. The sequence continues at coordinate 46,351,203 of CM077559.1, forward strand.
TACAACTGGTAAGCACTAAGCAATGAAGCATGACTTGTTCTTTCGAGAAACTTAATACTCTTGCTTAAATCAATGTTTTCAATTAGTCAACAGACTCAATAAGTCAATATCATTTTTCACTAGCAACATTTTAATGCTTACTCTATCCTAAGTGAACCTAGCATTGTCAAGTAGGTTTTGGGCAATAAGAATCACTATTTCACTTCCATACTCTCCGAGAACACAAACACCTTTCTCATCCTTGCAATGCTCGCCTAAAACTAGAGCCCACTACCAGTGCCCTTTATTATGAGAACCAATTGGTGAATAAGTTTCTTCCTGCTAACAAGACCTCCCCCGCTTCCTCCCATCACAATTAGCCTTATTGTGACAACTGCCTTTAAGCCCTTTTTTACGGACCGCGCTACATTGCTAACTACCACCATATAACCATCCATTGGCAGTTACAAGTACCCAATATTCATATGGTCATATTCTTCATACCTTTTTCATGTTAACCTTTTGCATTCAAAGATAATTATGCACTGTACCACTCTCCTCTAGAAACACCTTCCCATTGTTCTCATCACTCAATAAATCACAAGAAGCCTCAATCACAAATTAGTTGGGGTAGGCTACATGGATAAATTCTTCCATTGCACTCGACTTACTGCAGTTAATGCTTCCAAATCCTTTAAATCTTTCCTAACCAATGCATCCCAAGTAAGCCTAGGACTACCCCCACATCATCTAATTTGCTTAGTTTCTATCGAGTCAAGTTTTCTAACTAAGGCATTTGCATGCCCTCTTTGGAGGCATCCAAACCACAACAGTCATTCCCTAATTTTTACATCAATTCGACTAACACTCTCATCAATTCTTTCTTTTAGCTCAAACAAACCCATCAAAAATCCAAACTTCCCCAAATAACTGGAATCAATGTTATCAAAGAGAATGGGAAGTACCGATGAAGCTAAACAGCTAAAAATGACAAAACAAATACAGAAATCAACGAAATCAAAGAAAATGGGAGGTACCCATGAAGCCAAACAGCTTGAAATGACAAAACAAACACAGAAATCAATGAACTACCCATGAAGCCAAACAGCTTGAAATGACAAAACAAACAAAGAAATCAATTGAATCAAAGAGAATGGTAGGTACCCATGAAGCGGATTGGCCGAGAGAAGCGATGGAGAAGCGGTGATCCGGGTTGATAGCGAGCTTGGCGTGGACGAAGAGGAGGATGGCTTGCTTGATTGAATCCAATCTGGTGATGGGTCGGCCGTTGGGGCCCGAAATCTTCATCTCAATTTGGGATTCGAGGTCGACATCAACGCAGAAGAGAATGTCTTCCGAGCAGAGGCGGATTGGGAGGAGAGTGTAGGGAGGTCGAGAGGAGCTCTCTCCCTCGGCGATCTCCATCGTCGCCTCTAATGGGGGATTCGAGAATTGGAGAGGGTTTGAAGAGTACAAAACAGTGTGGGTAATATGTATCGGAATATCACATTGAAACAACATATCAGTTTTGTTTTCACAAAAAAAAAACATATCAGTTTTTCTTTTTTCTTTTTTTTCCACATACTTTGGTGTTATGGCGACTAATCCACGCTTGAGCGCTATAAAAGACCCTTCCAATCTAATTTTTTATTTACGAGACTCAGAGTCGAAATCTTGTTTGAAAGGAACTAAGTCCATTATCACTTGAATCATTCGATTTTTTTAAAGCACCATCTATGATATTGCTTTTTAAAGATAAGAAAGAAGGATATTAAGGAAGAAAAATCGCCCGACTAATCAATATTCAAACACTATTGGCTCTAAACGGAGTAGCTTTCTCATCCCACAATTAATTCGGACTTAGGTGGCCCTCCTAACCCAAGACTAATTCAAGCTCGGGCATCACCATCATGGTAGTTTGAGATTGAGACCTCACTTAAGAAGTACCGAGTTATTTGTCATTCAAATAAACCGATTTTTAATGATGTATTTTGTGTTTTAGTGTTTTTTGGAGCAGTATATAGCTACTATAATCAAAATCATAACCTAGTTTAAAGGATATTGAATTCCTTCTTGATCAGACCAACCAGTTCTTAACAATATATTATGTTTTCATATTTGTCGACTAACTTTGTAGGAGTAGTTGTCAAAGCATATCTGGTGAGATGGTAAAAACATCACTAGCCAAGAGGCAAGGTTTTCGGAAGGTTGTGCTTCATTTCCACTGAAGTTAAAAAAAAAAAAAAAAAAAAAACTTTGTAGGAGTAGCCATTTCAATCCAATTTTCTGTCTACCAATTTTGAGACGAGACATGTTTTAAAGGCTTATCAAGTCTCTTGCCTAGGACCAATAGGATTAGTGATATATAATATTTCTTGGTACATTTTTTTTTATAGGAAGGAAACTGTGACGACTCCAGTTCTACAAACCTAAAATTAGGCCCGGTCGACCTAGATTTATGTAGACCCTGAGTATCACTCACGTAGTCAACGCAAACCTAGGCAGCCTTACCCTACTATTTCCCATTTATTTAACAAATTACGAATAGATCATTAATATTCGGGAGTTATTCAATGATAAGTGGAAGCAATTACAATCTCCAACCAATATAACAACCTCAAAACATAAGTTAGGATAATCTAGAAAGTGTGAAAACCCATCAAATATATACATCAGCACTTAATGTGATATCACATGAGAGTATATCATAAACAAGTCCCCAAGATCTCTCATTCCCAAAACTCAGTTTTAAAACGTATAAATACAGTAATAAAAACCAAACCTACATCAAGTCCAAAGAAAAAACAGCTCCGCTATCCTCAAAGCAAATCACTAAGCTGAGGAGCTTTCCCTTTGCTCGTCTGTGGATCTGCACTAAGTCAAACACAAGAATGACGAGTTTCAGGTAAGTAATGCCAAGCAGGATGTTTAATTATTGTATTTCGAAAATAAATAATAGTCTATATTCATGCTAATAAATTGAAAAGGACAGGGAATACATGAATAAATAAATACTGAAACTAAATCTGAATCAATCAATAATGAGTGTCTAGAAATTAAAAGAAAAGGCGCAAGTAGTCCCAACCAATAGTCGTTTGAGCTGAGGAATAAACTACCCCTTCTAAGCTCGAAGTTTAGGATGTGATATATCACATAATCCTAAATCCATGCGAATGCAGAATTCTTCAATAATCTAGTGAAGTAATTCTCACTCCGTATATAGGAACCAAAAGATCAGCTCGTGAATATTAAGTTCCCAAAACAATAATAACGTGCATTGCAAGTTCTTTGGCCTCTGGTTTATGCACCAGCTTAACCCATAACTTTCAAGGATCATGTTGACTAACTTGCCCTGGGACCACTCATATAGAATAGAAATCCAAAACAGGATAGAGCAATAGCAATAAGAAATTAAAGCTCAAAGAAATAACTGTAAATTTTTCCACTAGTTTACTTACTCGTATCCAACGCTAACACGTACTTACACGCCTGTAATTCGTCCTACAAACCCCCATGTATACCTATTACTGTTCTACAACACACTATCCAAAATCCATCATTTATCCCTCAATTACCCTATTTTTTATAATTTAATTTATTTACTTAATTAGGTCAATTACTCGAGTATTGGTCCTTATTGGAACTCATTTGAATATCCGATAAACCCTTGAAATTTTTGAAAAAAAATGAAAAATTTGTCTGATGAACAGTGTCACGCCATGAGTGGCACCATGACCAAATAGCATGGAGGCGTCATCTAAAGCGTGAAATCCAAATTTGTCACTGGTTCAGACGCCGTGGGGAAAAACTCTCACGGCGTCCCTCGTGAAGCCAGTTCTTCAAATTATTCCCAGGGTTTTTCGACACCCCAGGTCGTTTTACCACGTTCTGAGCCTATCCCAAACTCATAGGGATGCTCCAATACACCAATTCCAACAATTAATTCAACCAAAACAGCGGTCTATGACCCCGGTATGAAAATTAACTCAAAAATCTTGATAATTCTCCAAAAATATGAAATACTTCTAAACATCCAAAACAACCATGCAGTTGTGCTCTACACCAATCACTTAATGCATAGGAACATTCAGAACACTTGAAAAATCAATTCCCAAATTCGCCACCCAAAAATACCACAATGAAAACCCTCAAAAACCCCATCAAAATGGCGTACATCTCGTAAGGAATAGAGATGTTACCTTGATTTTCGAGTTTGGTCGCGTCTTGGCGTCATTCCGAGCTCGAATCCTCGTTGTGAAGTTTCTCCAGTTTGTTCTCTCTCAATCATGTGAAAACGAAAATGAAAATCGATTAGAGAGAATGAAAATTAATAACTTATATATAATTCTTTCTCGACGCGTATCCCGAGGATGATCTAAAGGTTCTCCCTTTCCTCCAGCTCACTTGAACCGCCACTTCTTCCCCACCAAGCTAATACACAAAAGTGACACACTTTAGGACTTCACCTCATGCACACACCTCAATACACGTTCTGAACCCCCGTTCGCACCACGACTCGCACCACTGTGTGCCCAATAACTTAACATAGAACCGAACACGTTACCCAGCATTTAATTATTATATTTTAATGTATTGTGTCAGTGTTTTATTTACATTTGTCCCCCGAACAACTAAATACCCGCCCAAAGTTCGCCCGAATGCCAGAAAACACATTTCCTCGAGCCGAATCCGTTTCTCCATGTCAATGCTCTCACTCAAACACCCTCACATGTTTGAAACATTGGAATCTAAATTTGGGTAATTCAATAATTAATAATACAAATACCAACTAAAAATAGCATACCTCGGTGTCGATGACAGAGAATTGTTCCCATGCATCACGACAAAAAGTCCACGTACGACCTAAATTGACACGTGACAAGAGTTAGATTTTTAAGGTCGTTACAGAAACCACTTTTTAACTCATCAAGGTTTGAACCCACGACCTCTCACTTCTAAATTTCATACCAAATCAATTGGGTGGCCACCCAATTAGTTAGTAATAAAAAAGATTTTTGAAAAGAAATCGAAATGTCATTAATCATACATGACTCAATACATGACCAGGCATAGAACCAAGTACATTGATTCGTTAATCCTATTTGTGCAAACATACTGCCATTAATTTGAATTTTTTCGAAATTCAAACAGTTTGACAATCAGGGACTGCTTTCTACAACTTTGAAACTCATGATAATACACAAAAGTACTAGAACCACAAAACGAATAACAAAACTTCCCAACAAGGAGAAGACAAATACTCTTAAGAAACAAGGAGAAGACAAATCAAATACTTCCAACCAGAGAAGAAAACTAACTATAAAGTAAGAACTAAAGACAAATCAATCCACTGCGTCGCACAAATCCAGTAACATCGAATTGGGCCCCCATCGGCACACATGCCCACGCGAGCACGTGGATCTCTGCTAGTACCAATATTGTCCCCAACTTAACCACCTCAACATTAGGTGTGTGGTTTTACTCCAAAATGTCTCGGTACTATGAGATAGAACATCCATTCTTATGAATTTCTTTAAGAAGTCATAGATAACCGATGTGGGGCTAAACTTTTCAGTCTACACATGCCAATAATCTCCATCTTGGACCTAAATCCATCCAAGATGGACACACCGCATAATCCATCGTCGCTACCATCTCAACGGAGAGCAACTTGAGGCACACATACAACCATCAACAAACATGCCTTGTCCCAGCCGCACTATCAGCTCTGATATTACTTGTTGGGCCCCATCCACGCACACGCCTGCGTGGGCACGTGTATCTCTGCTAGTACGGATATTGTCCCCAACTTAACCATCTCAACATTAGGTGTGGGGTTTTACTCCAAAAGGCCTCGGTACTATGAGGTGAAACATTCACTCTTATGAACTTCTTCAAGAAGCCATAGATAATTAATGTGGAGCTAAACTTTTCGGTTCATACATCCCAACACATTGTTGATGAAGATGCACCGCAACAAGGATGAACCAATCTCTACAAATCTTATTAGATCTGTTGTTTATTGAATGACCATATAGCAAAAGGATTTGATTGGAACCACCGCCGATCATTAAGAGGATCAGCGGTGGTTCAAGAACAAAATCATAAAAGTGAATCAAAAGAAGAATTTTAAGATTTGAACCCATAACCTCTCACTTCTAAGTTTCATACCAAATCAATTAGGTGGCCACCCACTGGTAATATTTCTTGGTACATAAACATGGCGTTATTGTTGCTGTTGTTGTTATTTTTATTTTTTATTTTTTCAAAATTACCTGAAAACCCAATTAGCCCAAATTACTCCGAGCTCGAGTAGGACATGACAATTAAGTGACAGTAAAACTCTCTTTAAAAGATTTTAATGGGACTTCGTAACCATGGCTCGACTCGAAAATTATGGTTAAGGCTACTGGTCACCAAGCCCTCCTAGGACAGATATATGTGTTTGAACTTGGGAGTGAAACTCACTTACAAAACCATCAAAAATGCTTCTCTTCCCAACCAGAGCCTACCCATCTCTCCTTCACCTTCATCAGAGCCTCATCTTCTCCAACTCCTGCCACAAATCCAAATCCCCCTTTCTCTCACCTCCGCCCCCTCTCATTTCCTCCCCATCAAATTCATCCAAAATCTTATATTCCAAACCAAACCGAATCAAACACATCAAAGCCAAGAAACCCCAAAACAACATCCAAACATCAGAACTAGATCAAGAAGAAGAAGAAGAAGAAGAAGAAGAATATGTTGATGAAGAAGAATATGAAGAAGAAGAAGGAGATGAAGAGGGGTTCAGTTCTTCAAATACTGGGTTCAGAGGGAGAGGAGAGGAGAGAGACTATGACAAAGACCCTGAATTTGGGGAGATTCTGGGGGGTTTCATTGATGACCCACAAAAGGCCCATGCCCGTGTAAGATTTTTGTATGACAAGTTTTTCCTTGATTCAAAATGGGTGTTTGAGATTTTGTCAATTTGGTTTGATTTTCACTTCAATTTGTGTTCTTGGGCTGGTTTTTTTTTTTTTTTTTTTTTTATGGGTAGAGGTTTTTTTGTTAGAATTGATTTTTGGGTGTTTGAGAGTTGGAATGTTTTGTTCAGGTGGAGAGCAGGTTGAGGAAGAAGAGGAGCAAAGTGCTACATACTAAAACTGGTTCTGGAACACCCATGAAAGTGAGGTTTAACAAGTAAGTTTAGGATTAAGCGAGTCCGGAACGCGCATTGCATGAATGTTTGCTTTTTTGCGATTGATTCAAGTATACAGCCACTCAGCTGAATTGCATTCATGTGTAAAGCAGTATGGAGTTGTTTCTGACTGTGGGTTTTGATGGGACTTTGTGTTGAATCAATTTATTATCATATCTTGGGATGTTGGGCAACATTTGGCCAACTTGAAGTAGCTACTTTTTTTTTTTTTTTTTTTTTTTTTTTTTTTTTTTTTTTTTTTTTTTTTTTTTTTTCACTTTGATCAATTTCACCATGTTTTTGAGTTTTTGTCCTGAACTTGCCCTATATATGAACATGTCAAACTTGTGTATTCAATCTGACAATTCCATGGATTTTTTAAATGATGGATTTCCATGGAATTTTCATGAAATTTATGGATTTGGAAGGACTTGATCCAAAATCCATCCAAATCTCATGGGTAGGGGTGGGATTTGGTTATGCACATATTTTGAATAGAAATCCACCACAATCCATTAAAATCCATCAAAATCTTAATGTGTTTAAAAATTGGATACACCTAGACTTTTTAGAAATCCATTAAAATCCTAATTGAATATCCCTTGACTTTTCAAAAATCCATTAAAATCCTTTGAAATCCAAGTTGAATACACCTTGATTTCAAAACTCTCCAAACTCTCTTAAAATCTTTTAAAATCCTCCAATTGAATACACCCACATATTAAACCAAGAAGAAAAAATTGCTAAAATTCATGTTGTGGCACATGTGATGTTGACATGGTATGGTAGAAGCGTGTTGATTATTTAGATGAATGTTTAGATCTATGGATTATATGCATTAGCATGTGAGCTTCTCGCCTTCATGCTTAATTTGCTTCATTGTCTATAACTTCTCCCAATTTTAGGGTTGGCGACATTTATCGTAATTCTATATCAACTTATTTGTGGCAACATAGTCCTTACTACTGCATGGATAGTCGTGCATAACTCAAAAGTACTTAAAACTATGGAAATGTAATGGATGTAGTAGACTTCTAGACTTGTAGTGCATGTCTTCATGTTAAGAGTTGAGAGTCTTTACGACATGCCAGGTTAGACAAGGCTCTTAACTACTAAGCAGGCCAGTTGGAGAATATAGGACACATATCTCCTCCGCATAAATTTAATTGACCTAATATGTTTTAGTATTACATACGTCATATACATTGTTTAAAATAGTTATACAGTTGCAAAGTGCAAACTGTCATCAAGAAAACTCCTCTCTGCTTGTCTTTTGGTTCTTGGAAAATTGGATATCTCCCTGTAATCTTGTGGTAGGAGTCTAGGGGTTAATTATACAAACAGATCACGTATTTACTATTTCATTGACTTACTTTCTATTGTTGCATTAGCAGATTCAGTTTCTCAAACTCTTATATATGGTTTGAGTTCTACAAAGCTCCTTTGCCAAGTAATATATCCTTGATATGTGATGTAAGTCACCTCCTTAATTCTTTATTTGTTCAGTTCGGCATAAATGAACACCACTGTGATGTATGGTGTGGGCAACATGCAGGCAATTAGGTCCTGGCACATTATTGGACGTCTTGGTGGATGCAATTCCATGAACATGCAGGTACATGTGCTTGCGTATATTGATTTTCTATCTATTTTGGATTTATTTGTTTCAGTCATACGTTTTTAGGAAACTAATAAAGAAACAGAAGGGCAATAAATCAGAATCTTTTGGCTATGTGTGAATATTCGAGCTAGACATTGTGTGTTTCAACTGTGGGAGAGTTCACTGGAATTTGTCCTTGTTTGTTTTGCATCTTCTTTTACATCATTACCACTCTTCATTTTTTCTGCATCTTATATATTCAGTCTAATGCTTGCAGTTGTCTCAAGCTCCAGTGGATAGACGACCAAATTATGATGCTATCCAAGGAGCAAATGTGACACCAACCACATTCTATAACATTGGCGATTTTGAGATTCAAGAAAATTTAGGACGTGTGTGGTATGATCTATTGATTATCTTTGAATTTGTCTATATGATTGTCAGGTCAAATTTTCAACTTATGTGATTCTTACGATATTTTTGGTCTTATTTAACAGGGTGGATATAGGCACTGGTGAAACATTGCTTTTGGATATTCTAGTAAATGCATTAACGCAGATAAGCTCTGAGTAAGATTTTAACTCATTTGGGTTGACAGGTTTCATACATGATATATGTAGTCAATGATTGGAATATTTACCCCATGGTCTTGTATTTTAGTACCTTTTTCATGTTTAATGATCTTTTGGAGTTATTCACATGCAATCTCTTGCTGAGTAGGGGGGAAAAGGAAAAGTATAATAAAAGAACTACCTTGATTAATATTTCCGAGAATCTAGCACGTTGACAGTCAGTCCCAAGTCTGGATAAAGCAGGAGGACTCTAACGCTCATTTCCCATACTGGAAAATGGGTTTGGGACCTGGGTAAGGGAGGTCCCAAACCCATTTTTCATATCCAAAAAATGGGGGAGGGAGGCCCCAAGTCTATTTTCCATTCTTGGAAAATGGAGGAGGGTTGCGATAGGTTGATAGCTAGCGTAAAACTTTTGTCACTCTTCATGAAATGGATTAAACACATATCTAACATGTTCATGAAATTGCATGAAAGTTTGAAGCCTCTTTGACTTCCATCTTATTATGGTTTACGCTTCAAGTGCAAATATCTTATCTTTTGCATTTGGTTGGAAAACTTCTACTGTCATTTAGTCGTCAAGGAAAATCGCTTTTGATTGCTTCTGCCATTTAGTCATCAAGGAAACGGAATTGCTTCTGATTGCACCTGTTTGCCTGCTTTTTGACAGTTACGTAGGAATAAAGCAGGTTGTGTTTGGAGGATCTGAGTTTGAAAGCTGGAATGAGAACTTAACATCAGAAGATACTGGTTGCAGCACTCACAAGATCTAAAGTCAAAGTAAGAGAAGAGAAGCCACTATCTTTTTTTAAGAATCTACAGCAATCTTAATTAGATGAAAATTTAGAAAGTTTTCCCACATTGAAGGTTGCTGCGGAACACAGTTATGTTCCGCAGAGAAGCCATTTTATCTTTTATTACAAGCTTACAACAATATCAGATGAAACATTTAGAAATTTTTTTCCATGATCAAGGCTACTGCGTAACACATGCAGTTATGTTTTATTTTTGTCGATATGATGATGCATGGAGTTATGCTCTATTGCAAAGATTAATAGTTCTTTTTGGGAAGGTTGTGAGCTTATCTTTTTGTTGATTTATTTACAACTTTCGGAAAGAAACCTCTGATTGAACATTTTTTTAAATCCTCACGTACACACACAGGCGGAGGCAAGTAGTGGCTGCCCCCCCCAACTTTTTTGCTTACCCCATATACATCCCTATGCATTTTTGATCTTGGCCCCCCTAACTTTTTTCTTTACCTCATTTACCCCTATGATATATAATTCAGAGGCACACTGTATGAGCTAACACGTTTGAGATTTGCAAACGTGCACATCTCAAGGCATTCAATCCACGGCTCGTATATACTTGTTCTATAAATAATCCCCAATTTGTGGACTTCAAGTCTTCCTGAGTAAGACTTTATGAACAAAAATAAAAGTTTTCTTGTGCAAGACACACATGCGAATAAAAAGTATTAAATAAAAAAAACTCACAAGAGAGCACGAACCGAATTGGACCTGTTACACGTGATTCCATCTCAGATCTTTTCGACGCTTGGCAAAAAACCAAACCCTAGCCCTACAAAGCCATATCAATCTTTAAATTCTCTTACAGATTAACGTTGTTAAGATGGAAGACGGAGTTCTCTCTTAATTGTTTGCTTGTATATATTGAAAAGAGAATTGCCAAAGAATTTGACATAAATTTTCTTATAAATTAATTTTGTTAACATGAAAGAGAGGGAGTCTAAATTCTTTTGAAATATACTTGTTTGATTTTGATGTTTTCTTTATATGATAATTATATTCTTTTTATTATATGTTTTTTTTTTTTAAAAAAATTTATGTCTATCTGTAAATTTGAAATGGTTTGGCCCCGCCCCTGCGTACACATCGGAGAAGCATGTGCTGCAACAAGATCCTTAACACTAAAATTGATCTCAACATGCATGGGATTTCTTGTGATCAATGTCAATAGCTGCTTGTGGCAGAATCATGATAATGCCTGGAGCCTCTCGGAGTGGTTCTGCGATGAAGCCAGACGATATGCACCATCTGATCCTGCTGTCTAGGAAGTCAGGAAGAGAAATTGGAGAAATGGCGGAGCTGACAGTTGAGCAGAAATATGAGCATGCATATGCAAGTATCAGATGAATTGGTCTGTCATTTCATGTAAAATGTGATGATACCAGATGGATTTTGTTGGATGAAAGTTGGAAAAGCCATGTGTATTGGTAATGTTAGACCAAATCAATATATACATTTTTTTTTCGATTGATTAAACCAAATCAATTCAATATGCCCAATTGAAATTAAATCTGTAAGAGTTGTGTATGTGTTTAAACTGAAATCTAAGTTGTGATGATTATTTATTTCAAGTGATGAAAACACAATATAACTTTTGTTTGTTGACGTATTGATAAGCTCTTTGCCTCAGTGGCGCTGGTCGAGTAGTAAGTTTCATTCTGTAATAAATTGACCAAGGTTGTGAAAGTCTCTCAAGTGAGATAGTAAAAATATCACTTGTCAAAAAGCAAGATCTCGAAAAATCGTGATTTGGTTCCCATTGAAGTCAAAAAAAAAAAAATAAATAAAAAATGACCAAGGCATATGCGTTAAGTTCAACACCTACACACTCCTTTTTTCCTCCAATTTTTTCCTTGAGTTCCTTGGTGGTAGAGCATATAAGGACCTATGAGGCTTTAGTTGGATCCACCATTAGTCTGGTGTTAGCGGCTGTGATTCAAATACCCTCACTTGTCAAAAAAAAATATTGATAAGCTCTTTAATGGAAAATGTTCAACAAGTGCAACAGATAGGGATGTCAAATGCACTAGAAATACGAAGGACGTGGAAGGTCTTGAACGGCTTTCAATGATATTGATAAATACTAATCAATGCCAAGGAAAATATAGATTCAACTTTTACAAATATGAAGGCCAGGATCAAAAGCCATGTTCCTACTACTGAGAAAAAGAACAAAAATTTTGTCAGCTGTGCAAAGCTACCTTCTCTGCAATCTGCTTGATTTGTTCCATCCGCTCATCAACTAGTTTACTCAACTGCTCGTCCTGATTATCTTGGTTCTTCTCCATTTGATTCTCGTTTTCATCCACCTGGTCCTTAGACTTCGGCGGCGAGAACATAACAAATGTCATGTCATGATCATAGTCATTTGGGATTTCGATCACCTGTTTTCCTGATTTCCTTTCATCTTTCCCTAAGATGTCGGCTTTCATGCGTTCTGACATGAGGATTCTATAGTTCTCCATGCAATTGCGGTCGTTCTGATCAATGTCAAGGTAGATGAGAACCTCCCAGCACTGGAGAAACTGTTTCTTGGTAATTTTCAACTTTTCTCTCAGAGTGTTGACAAGCGTCGCAGATGGGTCAGATTTTATGCTGGAAGTTCTTTTTGATAATTTTCCCTCCTTCAGTTGAGAAGCAACTGAACTGACAGCAGGTTTCACTGGTTCAAATGCAAGCAAGCGTGGGATGTCGATGCACGTGCGTACATGCTGCAGATAGTCAGATGGTTCTTCAACTGTGAGATCATATACGTTTTCAGATATGGCAACAGAATTGATGACCTCGAGAAGGCGCCGTCCATGACCCTGACCTTGGCAATTAGGCAATACCAGAATCTGCCACAAACACAACAAAAGTGATAATACCAGGAGAAAAATATGCCTCCCTGTTGGAGTACATAATCCCACATTGGATATATAATAAGAGTTGGTGTGTTATATTTCTCAAAAAAAAAGAGTTGGTGTAGTATATAAATGGTGTAGATTGAATCCTAGCACAAGCCAATTGGTTTGTGCAAAGATGGGCACCAACCTCATTTATTTACCCACATGTGCGCGTGTGGCCCAACACTCTCCAGGCCCATGGATTACTATATGGTATCAAAGCGGAACGATCCTGGACTCATATTTGAAAACCTAGTTGGGCTAGCGATGAAGTCTAGACCCCGTTTGTTGACCTAGAGCCTATAAGAGTAGGCGTAAGTATGTTTGTATGGACCTCTAAGAATAGGACCGCATTTGGCAAGTGACAACTAGTCCAGGCTTAGCTGCACTTGAAGGGGAGTGTTGGAGTACATAATCCCACATCGGATATATAATAAGAGTTGGTGTGGTATACAAGTGGTATAAATTGGATCCTAGCACAAACCAATTGGTTTTGTGCAAAGATGAGCTCCAACTCCATTTATTTACCCACATGTGGGTGTGTGGCCCAACACTCTTTGGGCCCATGGATTTCTATACTCCCCTCACTCTCTCCAAACAAAAGACACAAAAGATGAAGCTTCTCCTACTCCTGAACTTCTGCTCTATTTAAGTGATTCACTCCTGTACCACGGAGCCACCAACCAATATGGGGGACCAATCCATATTTTTAGGAGCAACAATGACTGCAAATGCTTACGTTTCCTAATCTTTGATAACCTATATCGGTCTGGAAAAGTCAATGGTGCAGTGGCAAGCTTAAGGTTGACACCCTTAAACCAAAACTAGTTTAAATGCGTCTACATGGATCGTAGAAGTGCAGACAATATAAGCAGAATGAAGCACTTGGTCCAATCAAATGGAATGGACTGACAACTTAGTTGTCAACAGAAACCAAGAAGATGTTTCACACCTACAAAGTCGATAGAGAAGCAAACCATGGTGATTTGGGGCAAATAAATTTGAGAAAGATTGGTTAATATTATAATTGAATTCTTGTTTAAAATTGAAAAATACCATGAAGCAAGAGAAGTACCTGGCTGATTCGCAAGCGTGAATTGTCAGGGTATCGATAAAAACAATAAACAACAGCAAATCCAAGCAATCTAACATTAGTATCTCCTTGTTGAGTTGTTTTCTTTTCAACTTCAAGAAAGATTTCCCACTTTGGATCAGTTATATCAATAGGACTGCTACCTGAAAATATAGGCCGAACCACAGCAGTCAAAATCAAAGATTCAGAATTTTCGCAATAGAACTCAAATGCAAGTTCAAAGCATCAATCGTAAGGTGGCAGCCTGCTTCAATGGAAAACCATTATTGACCACCCGGTGAGCCTTCTAATATCTACTAGTGTATCAAAAACAGTTGATGTATTAGCAATGAGAATTTACAATTTCAAAAGTAAGCTAGGATTAAAAAAAAAAAAAGGAAACAAATATTTAAATATTCCATTCCCTATAATCTGGTAAAAACTTTAGCTTTCCTCATCCCACTAGTATCAGACAATTATGGGTCCAATCATTTAAAGACGAAAACTGACTTCTTTGAGGCCAGTGGCCAAGTCGCCACAAGTAGCATGTGATGCTTTCCCACTTTCCACCATTGTTGAAGTCCTATTATCAAGATTCTCCTATTTCTTTCTGGCCTTGCATCCCATATCACGTGGTGTTTCGTAGATGTTAATGAACAGTATGCAACCAAAATCATAATATAATTCACCGATGCTGAATAATCATTTGAATAATTCTATAATACTAATGGATATCATGAACGCCACACACACGTCTTGTGCCTAACCTCATGCAGTCTCATGACATCTTCATTTTCCTAGGAATTTATTTAATTGAGAAATGTATGAAATAGAGATGCTTTTAATATTCTTAAGTTTCAGTCAGTTTTTCACAATATCTAGCCAATTAACTTGGACACGTTACCCATTGCATCCATATCACTAGTAAAATACATCTTTCCAACTAAATCAATTCCTCATGCTCATTCCTTGTATGGTGGTTTCATGGGAAACTTTTATACCAAATAAAATTTAAACATTTGGGTATCTATTTTCCCATGAAAAGGTTAAATGGTTAACAAGAACATGTTGAAAAGAGAATTTCGCACAATACGAGACCAAAATGAGGAAACGCTTGAGCATCTTTTCATTGGGTGCATCATTTCTCCTGGATGAGCCAAATAAGAGAGGTTCCTTAAAAGGTGTGCAGGCCAAGATTTCTAACCCACAACTGAAGTGGGAGGGTGAAAGGATTCTAACTCGGATGAGGGAAAGAGGGTGATGCCTCGGTATTTTATTAATAGGGGGCGAAAACACCCATAATGGAGGAATTACAACACAGAGGAGATAAAGCTAGAGTGTATAACCCTAGACCAAAGAAAGAGATAACGCTCTCTTCTCACCAAGACAAAGTTTCACTCACAAAATACACAGGATGCCTCTACACTGGTGAGCGATACCCTTTTAAGTACCACTACACCGACTCCCACTCATTTGCTTTACCCACTTTGTGTGACTCTATGACACACACACCACAACTCTATGACACACACTACACACACCCACCCACCACTACTTACTGATAGCTTAACAACCCAACTACTCAGTGAACCCACTAGAGCCTCTGAAGACAGCAGCGATTCAGTAGCCCTCTTGCTCCTCCTTACATAGACTTTCTTAATTGGGGGACAACCCACAATTCTATCAGAGGGCTCTAGTAGATCTATAAAAGTATAGATTACATCCTACTTTGACGTGTTTTTGGTCAATATAAATGAAGATAAATGGCAGAACTTACAAAATATAGAGCCTCAACACCAAAAATGGGCTCTAGAATCCTTGATGGATTGTAGCTTATAAATTAGCCTTAAAATATGGGTGGCAGAAAACAAAATGACTCAGGTTATTGGAAGGACTTTGGACTTAAAGTGGCTGACTCGCTTGGAACAGGTCTACAGATCCCATCACTCTTGATATAAAGTCTGTGCACCTTTCTCAATAAATAGCACATAACTAATTTCTTCCCAAAAAAAACCAACCATGTGGATGGCTCACTGGTTTGGTATGGGGTTACTTGGGTAAGAGGTTGGGAGTTCGAGTCTCATAGTGAGCAAGTTGTGGTTTCTTTCATATAAAAAAACTTATTTCTTCCCAAAAAAAAGTAAAGTAAATAATATTATTCATAACAGACCATGATCCCACGACATGGTCTCAAATTGAAGAAACAGAGATATGATTGAGATTTACCATCAACGAGCAAAAGAGCAAGAGGCACCAAACGACTATAAAGTTCTCCAACAGGCAAGCTGTTCAATCGCATCAAAACAATCTAGTGCCATAAAAAGGTGGTTAAACATTTGTACAAGCAAAAAAAGAAACTAAAAGCGAATGATAACTTAAACCAAACCAAGAGATGCCAACGTAGATCAGCTAGGCAAAAGATTATAGTACAACTAAGTATCTGCATCGAAGAAATTATATGCATATAAAAAGGTTTCACAAATAGTGGAAATTGGAAAAAATACCCATGAGCATTGGGCAATACTAGGAAATTTAGAGTGAAAATAAAACAAGACGCAAAATGAAAACAGTGATAAGCATCAAAGCTAGTTCAAACAGACTAGAAGACGAAGGCCCGCGTGCTTCTAGCTTTGCCTTCCCTCTTCTTTTTATTTTTTATTTTTTTTATTTATCAAAAATGGCGCTTTCCCTCTCATATTCAACTGAAACATAATCAACAAAGATGCACAGTGGATTGAGCCATAAATTCAATCACACAGATATGCGCGGTGATTAACTAGAAGGAATCATGAAGTTGATCTCTTAAACACGATGGAATGGGAAAGTAATTACACGCTTGCATTGTGTAGATGCATATCAGATCAGCCGCATTAAATTATTCATACCATAATTCTAATAAGTGATAAAGGAGTATGTCATGAGGAAAGGCATCCATCCAAAAGATCACTTGTGGTTAAGGCTAAGCCCCAACCTTTTTCAGATTAAGACCCAATAGTCATGTTAAATTCCTTAAAAAAACTATAGATTAAAAATACCGTCATCATGAATCGCGCATCTTCAAAAGAGAACGAAAATCACATAACTTAAGCACACTAAACAGAGCCAATTACAACAAACCAAACATAGTGGTTGAATGGAGCCAACACTATGCCAAATGAATAAAACGAAGCAAGTGGGACTAGATAAACTGAACCCCAAAAAAACACATGAGCGCAAATATACTTAATTAATAAAATAAAATATATCTCTGTTATAAGTTTGCAACAATTGACACCCCTTTCCCAACCTACAACTTGAATTCAGTAACAATTCAGGATTGAAAAACTTGAGCATCAAAGAGGCTTGATTAGAAATTGGTATCACATTGTCCACAAAACAAAAAAAGAAATTGGCATCACATCGATGTTCTTCAACCAATCGCATGCTTTATACTTTGTCAGTTTGTCGATCTACAAACAAGCTTGATAAGTTCCAACAATTAAACCTACAATTTTAATACCACAGTAGTGAAGCCATCAAAACGTCTATGCAAGCACCTTAAGCACACCACAAGGGGAGGTATAACCTAGGTTCCATGAAGCAAGCCAATCAAATTAAGTGTGTACTCGTTAAGGGTCCCATAATACAAACACAAGGGACTTGTTGCAAATGATACTAATCGCGATCTAGCGCCTTTCCAGTCAAACAAAAATCTTCATAACTTGCAGTAAGACTTATTCTCTAGTTTTGTTTATAATATTATTAAGTTCTTACTAGTTTTCATAATTATAGAAACCTGACATATTTAATATCTTCCAACTTGATGTAGAATATTGCATTGAGGCACAAATTAGAGTATAAACTACCTCCTAATGAAATGACAATCTCAGATCTCGTAGAAAAATTGATGAATAGAGGAAAAATAGAGGAAAAGAGTTCCAAGGCATGAGAAAAAGACCACAAAATACCGAAAACCCAGTACACAATCAAAAGGGTGTAAAGCTTCTTAAAAAATACATGATTTTAGTATTGCAAGGACTAAACCAGTAAAATGTGGAAAAAGTTACCTCTATAGGAGCTGCCTCTCCATCCATCTGATGATTAGACACACCATTGCTTCCCTTGGATGTATCAGGATACAAAACTTCTCCATTTGAAATGATATTCCTGAGGATCACACGTAAAGTGAAACAAAGCATCAATGTTGGAGTGTCAGAGATAGGAAATGTACGGAAAGACATGTTTATGAATGGAACGATACCTGATATAATGAAAATCAGTGGAAAAACTTTGAAGAAAATCATCTTTTTTCTCCAAAAGAGATTCGCCAAATATTTTCTGCATGGCAGTCCAATAATTCAAATTCGACAAAAGTCAAAGACAAAGATAGAGAAGTTAATATTGCTAAGGCAACCAACTTCACCTGAAGTGCGGGTATGAGCTCCGTGATCCCTTTTCCTCCCTAGAAAATTGTAAAAAATTTAAAACTCAGCCAAATGGCAAAAAACACAGATAAGAGAGTAATGTATCTTGAGAAAATACTGAACTAAGAAATAAAAATTGAATGACAGAAATATGTAGGCGATAGGTCAGCGATATAAACCATTAAATTACAAGTCAACAGAATCATGAGAATGGGGAAAATCAGGGCTTATGATCAAGAAAATTAATAATTGATTGTTAATCAACAGAAATAGAAATTAGAAGTCAGCATAAAACCCATTAGAATTACAAACCAAGAAAGACTCTTATAGCAGATACATGGGAATGGAGCATAAAATACTTACATCAGAGGTGCTTTGATACGTAATATCAGCATACGCACGAAACGAAATGCCACTGAACCAAACATTAACCTACAACAAAAAAGTTCAAAAGTATTTAGACTGCAGCGCACTAAAACCATTATTATAATTAGAGCTGGGCACAAAACCCGAGTACCCGACTCGGGTCGGGTCACCCAAATCGGGTGGTGGGTGGCGGGTCGGGTAGAGTGAGTGAAGAAAACGAGTCGGTCATCAAAACCCGACCCATCGGGTGTCGGGTCTGGTTCGGGTGTGATCATATTAGTAAAAGGGTAGCCGACCCGACCCGACCCAACTTCAAAAATAAAGCCCACTCCAAGTCCAGATGTTAAAGCCCAGGGGTATTTTAGACATTTGGCTTCTCTTTTACTTTTTAACCCTAACTAACAAAGAAGTAAAAACCCTAAAAAGTTTCTCTAATCGGCTTCACATCCGCCGCACTCTTCACTTCATCATCTTCTTCCTCCATGCTCACGAATACACCTCCTCCAGTCCAGTTGTCCACACATCCGCTGCACTCTTCGACTTCATCATCTTCTTCATCCATGGCATCCGTGACATCCGCCTCTCTGCACTCTTCGACTTCATCATCTTCTTCATCTGCCATCCGCGCCATCCGCCTCTCTGCACTCTTCGACTCCATCATCTTCATCATCGCCTCTCTGCACTCTGCAGTATTTGGTCTTCTTCATCGCCTCCTCCATCCTCCATTAACCACCACAAAGGCACAAACCAAGGTATTCATTATTTTCCTCCCTTGTCTCGGCTCTCTAGTTCTCCATTAACCACTCCAAAAATAAAAAGTGCTTCGTGTGCAACCAGCCTACTCTTGGTATCTTCAACACAGCTCATGAAATCAAGAAAAGAATTGCTGAAGCAAAGTAATAGCCTTCCCTTCCAACTACATTTTCTTTCTATGTATCTCTTCTTATGTTGCTAAACTCTTATTGTTCACTATAGTTCAGCTCATGATGAAAGACCTTTTTCATCCACTTCAATTGTAGTAGATTTTGACAGCCATTTCTCTACTTTAATTATAATACTGTTAGATTTTATGGTCCTAATCATTCTTTTTTTTTTTTTTGCACTAGTGGGTCGCCCGACACTTGACCCGACGACCCGACAATAAACGGGTTGGGTATATATCGGGTATCTTGTCTGGCGGGTCGGGTGACGAGTCATTTCATACAGACCCGAGATGAGTTGGGTCGTCGGGTATCGGGTCGGGACGACCCAAACCCGACCCGTGCCCAACCCTAATTATAATGCAAACACTAGCCAAATAAAAACTCCTAAAAATCAAGATATATGTTCCGGAAAATTAGAACAGCCAACATAAAAGAGAAAATCATACGTACAAACAAAAACCATCAATTCACACTATCACAATTTCGTTATCGAGCAACAAATCAACAATTGAACATTTCATTTCAGCAAAATTAGTAGAGCTGAAAATGTTCCTTTTCAATAATTCCATCCCAAACATCTCGACTACACAGACGAAAAATCGCATCATATAAACTAAAACCTCCAGATTTCACTCGAAGTTATTACTTGAGAAACCATAGAAATTCATATCAACACCATAAAAGTGCAAGAAAAACCTAAAAAAATGAAAACTTTACAACCAAACCTTCAAATCCTTGTACCCATAGATCCGCCCATCATCCCCAAAAAACTGGTTCAGGTCAATCGGATCGACGCGAAAGCTCGATTCAGACCCCACTTCCTCCGCCCTCTCAACTGCACAACAAAAAACCCCAAAATCGACATCAAGCGCAAAACCCAATTCGCCAAAACATCAAAAAAAAAAAAAAAAAAAATCCAACAAAGCGAGGGAGAGGTGTGAACCGAGAAAGATGTTGATGCATTCGTTGGCCTCGACTCCGGCATCTGCAAAGAAGAAGAGAAAGAAGGAGAAAATGGATGAGACTGGGGAGAAGAAGAGCTCAAACGAAAGGAAGGGAAGAGATCTGAAGAGATGGAGAGGGTACCGATGTTGGCGAATCCGACTTTCCTTCGCTTCTTGGGCTCCGAAGAGAGATCTGGTTGGGATTGCTTGAGCACCATTTTTGGGTGTTTTGGGGGTCTAGGGTTTCGCTCAGAGCGGGAAATGGAATTAGAGTGAAAGGCGGGAAATATGCACAACAGCGACAAAGTGAGGAGTAAATAAGGGTTCCTCAACTGCGTTTTGGCCCTTCGCTTCAAGAGGTGGGTTGTTTCGTCTCGAAAACTGTGCAAGATTTTTTATTTTTACTTTTTGTAACTTTTTTAAATCGGACCCTACTAATTGCTAAACATACTCTAATTTTGAATTTTTATGTCGTGTACCCCACATTTTTCTTAAAATTTCAAAAATACTCTTGTTTACCCCTTTTCCCTCACCTCAATTACCCTTGTCTGCGGGTGTCGGACGAACAGAGCAGACACCTCTGAAGAGGTGTCAGACAAACAGGGCCGACACCTATTTAGAGGTCTCAACCAACTCCAACCGATAATGCGAAGATAACTTGGTTCCAATGGGTGATGGAGGAATCCAACCGAAACCTCTTTAGAGGTGTCGACCCAGTTCGTCTAATACCTATGTTAGTCCGAAACCCGCGGGCAACCAGAACGAATAAAAAAACTTCAAAACTCTCGAAGAATACATGAAAATGACCAAAAAAAAATAGTAAGTTTTTCTCGGAATCATTTAATGTTTTCAATTTCCTTGAAACTTTGTACTCAAAATATAAAATTCAAGTCTCAAATCGAAGCCCTAAACCCAAAAACAAACTCACAAACAAAACAACTCAAAAAGAAAAAAAAAACCCAAAAAAACCTCGAAATCGGTACTAAAAGAGATGATGCATGCACCCCATGTGTCGAATCCATATCGTTTTGCTTGGATTTCGTTAGATTATGTCGATTTTGTTGAGGCACGTGCCTTGGGTCAATTTATAAACATTGTTTATCTTACATGTTTTAGTTAATAAAATAGAAATTTATCATTTGTTGTTTTATTATAAGTGGTTGTACATTTACCTTATAATAAGATCCATGGGTATTTGTTGAAATATTCTAAATGTCTCTAGTTAGTCATTATACTGAGAACTATAATGAATTAAGACTAGCATGAGTTTTGATTGACAGTCATGTGATGATCATACGTATAGGGATACGAATCGAGATCATGAGCACTTGTTAAGGAACAAGGTACTAGACTGACCCGCTATGAGAACACCACATGGATTAAGTCATAGGTGTTACTTTTAATAGGTATATCATTTAGTCTTTCGACTTGAGATTACCATAGACTTCAATATTGTGAGCATGGTAATTTGACATAATCAAACGTTGACTTTAATCGGATGATTATAAAGATTGTGATTGGTTATCATTGAGCAATATGTGAAGGTGTGTAATCAAGAAAGAATGTCGGTTTCGTAAATAGAGAGATATCAGTGGATCCCTCGATGTGTTAGATTGTTAAATGGCCAAGTCCAAGTGAATTGATATGATCAATGTCACTTGAATGTTTTCAATCTATCTAAAGATCGAGACTAGTACGATTGAATATTAAGGGTGACTTTCCATGCCTTATATTTAATCAAAAGATATCGCACGACAAAAGGATATGATATACGTTATTCATTAGGTTGTATCGATTTTGATATTCATGCTACTTGGGTAATCATAATGTCTTGCTAGAGACCGCTTATGACTTGTGCATCAAAATGGTTTTGGTTCACTACCAACGTCCGCATAAACCTATTGGGTCGCACACAAAGAATGACTTTGCGCAATTTCAAATGGTCAAGAGTATTGAATTTTATAAGATAAAATTCATAATATATAAGCCCTTATGATTCGTTATATGATAACTTATTAATAAGGGTATATGTGTAATTTGTTTAAACAACGTAAATACAATAGTTGTATTTCGAATTTACTTAAACATCGTAAATCGTAAATACAATAGTTGTATTACGAATAGGATTTAAGTGAGAGCTTATCTACACATATAAATAAAGGGTAATACCCAAAAACGTAATAGAAGAATTTTGTTTTTCCAATTTTGAACTCTTTGGATTTTGGGAGAGAAAGAAAAAACGTTTTCAATCTCTCTTGGGACTAGCACTCCAAATTGTGGTCACAGTTCGTGTGTGAATTTTTGATAGAGGACGTGTGCTTGAACGTTTTGAAGATCAAACAATCATAGAAGGAAATCACGAATCAATGTATAATTTACTTTTGTAGATCTTGTTTAATGGAACTTATTTGAAATTTTGTTGGGATTTTTAAAAATTGTTTTGAATTTTTCGCTGCGTATGAACCCCAAAACCCAACAAATTTTTGGTGAGGCGATTTGAGAGAGGTGACGGGGGTATGGGGAGTGGGGTGAGTGGGTTATAGTGAGTAAAAAGAAAAATGCTAGAGTAACCCATTTTTGGCCCAACCTCATTAGATGTCATTCATTTCCGCCTCGAGATGTGCACACAGCATTTCGACGTGATTTGAACGTGATAAAAAGTGGGTTACTCTAGCATGCCTCAAGTAAAAGCCCTTTTATATGGAAGGATAGTTGAGTAATTTTACAAAATTAAGGTAAAAACTGGGGTAATTAGTGAGGTCCTTTTAGCTGCTCTCTTTTTTAACTACGGAAATGTTACAAAATATACATTCGAGTTAAGCTTACTCGTGCAGCGTGTGAAATTGCTCATTAACAGAGCAGAGGACAAGATTGCCTTGGCAATATATGAAATTGCCTAGCTTCAAAAAATAAAGTAAAAAGAATTGGCTTAATGTAAGAAATTACTTTCAAAAAAAAAAAAGTAAGTAATAAATAAAAACATTACATTCTACTGTAATCTATTTTTTTTATATATATCTTCCATTATTTTTCATTCCTTTCTTTTTGTGTGTTTATTATACTCCTCTTCTCTATCTAGCTCTAATTGGGAAAAAAAATGACTTTGCAAGCTATTTGGAAGTTGTACGTCTTTGTATACAACTCGCTAAGAGCTTCCACGGACAAAATTTACTCCAATCATGAGCCTAGAAAATTTATAGTTCAAGAAACACCATGGAATAGTCCTACACTATAGCCTCGTTTGGTTTATTTTTAATTTGCTAACTTATAGTGCTACTTCGGAATTATCTCTATAGAGTTAATATTTTCATGTTTGGTTCAACTTTAAACTTGCAGGGAAGTTGTAAAATTTTAAACAATAAAATATATGAATTGACATAAATAGCCTTCAAATAAGAGAAAAATGAGTAATAAAATGGTCATTAATGAGGGGCAATTGCGTTCACAACTCTTGATAGATAACTTCCTATGGAGGTGGGGGAAATAACTCTCACTCAGTACGGTGTAAGTTGAGAGATAACTTGCAGGGAAGTTGGGCAACCAAACAAGATTACTTTCCAACTCCCTGCAAGTTATCTCCCGAGAGATAACTCCACCTCTAACCAAACAAGGCCTATAAAAAAGAGTCGCACTATGTCTACCTCAGCAGTTGCCCAGGGCACCTATTGATCAGGACACTCAATAATTTTCTCATGGCACCCCGAGAGTTTTCCAAAATGGCATTTTATTTGAAACTCGAGCACCCCACCATAAAAACACATAAACATGAGTTCGATCACCTTATATCGAGACTTATTCCTAAGTCTCGATATGATAGGTTTGAGAATCAACATATCGTATCGGTATCCTATGTCCGACAACCTTTGTCAAGTCTGGACCCTACTATCTGATACATGTACCAAAGGGATTCAAACATGAGTTCGATCACCCTATAACGAGACTTTTCCAAAGTCTTGGTGCTACCTTCAACCGAAACATTACAATATGTCTTGATCCCATGTGATCGATAAAATTGCATTCGTTGTTCACTTTTGAAAATTGCAAAAATAACTACAAAAACTATGAAAACTAACCTTATCATGAGCGATGTCCGTCTCCCACTCATTTTCTTCAGCCCCTACAAATGTTTTAAACTCGTCGAATCTAACACAACAAAAATCATGTTGATGCAATCATTCGCTTTGACTCTGGCATCTGCGAAGAAGAGAAAAAACAATAATATGGATGAGATTGGGAGAAGAAGAGCTCAAACGAAAGGAAGGGAAAAGATCTGAAGAGATGGAGAGGCGACCGATGTTAGTGAATCTGACTTTCCTTCACTTTTTAAGCTCCAAAGAGAGATCTAGTTGGGATTGCTTGAGCACCATTTTGGGAGATTTGGAGGGTTTAGAGTTTAAGTGGTCCTGATCGTGTCTTTGTTAGTAGTTTAAGGTCTAGGGTTTCGCTCAGTGCAGGGTAATCCAAATACATATGTTAAAGTAGTTTCGACTACGTCTTGACAGTTTTGTCGAGACACGTATTCAAGTGTCAGTCTTTACCAAGTGACATACAAATAAGGTGGTCAAATACTGTAATGGCCCCTATTTTCGTCTAGGGCACCGCCCGGCCTAATCCCATAATTAAGCCCTAATTTCAACACGTAGGACCTAATTACGTATTAGTCAGCCTGTACTACCTATTATCTCGTGAATTGGGTTCAGGGATAAGAATATTCCCTATTATTTTATAGAATTATCAATTTAGCGGAAGTCTTTAACGTATTAGCGGAAGCATTTTATATAAATCCTAAATGTGGAAACTAGGAAATAACAATCACAATTTAAATATGCAATAAACAACGAGCATATAGACAAAATGAAAGTCAAAAGTCGGGTGAACTAACTCTCGTCCCAAAAACAACCCAAGCAAAAGATGTATATATAAGCATAATACAAAAATATGACCTACATGTACAGCAGCTACGCGCTACGAGCTCAGAGGTAGTCGCCGATCTTCTCCTTGCCCGGTCTAGTGCTGTTTGACGGACCTACACCCACCGTCACAAACTAGACGGTGAGTATAGTGATATTTAAGTGATAACTGGGGAATTCTATACTTCATTTCCAAATTAAAGACAGATATTTAAATGCATAATATAGCAGAAAAAGGTGCTGAGAAAGTAATGCATATAAATATCACAGTTAACCAAGTTAGATAGACTGACACAGGCTAAGCCGAGATTATCTACGTCTGGTCGGCAGTGAGAAATATCAACAGCCTTTTTCCACTATCGTATGGAGATACTCTCAACATACTTTGTAAATTTTGAATATATATATATATAGAACTTGCCGACAACCCCGTAGTTCAAGCTACGTGATGCCACCCAAGTAATAGTGGTGAGTGCCGGAAACCCCGAGGTCCAGTGACCCCGTGAATCCACCAATCTCTCATGCAATGGACACTAGATAATCTCCAACTTTTGTTTCAAGGATTTTCATTTCTAAGGTTCTACGATATCAACAATAAGTTAGGCTACAAAGCCTCAAAGGAAATGGAATACAAATCAATTACCATAGTAACCCTAGTGCATGCATTTCTAACATCAATTATAACACAATTCACAACCAAATATGGCACATTAGGAAAGGAGTCAATGAAACCATCACAAGGCATCATGCTATTATAACATTCAACTTGAATAGAGCAAGGAAAGCATGGTGGTAGATTACTAACAATAAGTCATCAAATTGACTGAAAAGAGGATTAATATGAATGAAATAAAGTAGAGAGTTCCCACAGTTTCACTTACAAGTCACAGGATAGCTATGGCTATCCGGCCTCGCGACACTTCGACTAGCACTCCCGAACTCCTGTAACACCCCTAGGTCCCTGAAAAGTTATTTCATATCATTTATTTATTTATCTATTAATATTTTGTTACATAGATATATTTTATGTATATATACGTATATGTATATATGTATATATAAACATATATGTGTATTTGTATATATATATATATATATATAATATATATACATACATGTATATATATATATGTAATATATATACATACATGTATATATGTATATGTATACATAATATATACATACATGTCACGGCCCAATTTTGCTAATCTTGATTAATTGCTTAATCAGGATCACCGACCCGTGACGTGGGGCCCGCATGAGATGCGCACACAGACCGAGGCATGTGGTCGAGGTAAATTTTATATTTGTCTTGATGTATTCCTAGTGTTTTGTATGTGTGTAGGCTGACTAAGTCAATATTTGTAGCTATCGAGTCGAGACGCGATCAGGGACTCGCTTCGAGTTGCGTGCAAGCCGAGGTACCGAATAACAAGACTTGCGGTAAGTCTAAACTTAGTAAAATATAATGTAATCAAATTAATGTACATTAGATCATAGCTATAGCCCTAAATTAATTAAATTGAATTAGACATACATATATATATATATTTAAATATATATTTATATATAAATATATATACATTTTAAATAAAAAAAAGAGAATGAGAAATGACAATAAGGGGCATTAGTTTATATAGAAAAGAATAGGGTTGCAGGGGTAAAATGGTCATTTGACCCCCCAAAGCACCAACAAAAACCCCACCGCCACCACCGCACACAAAGGAAGAAGAAGAAGAGAGAGTCCGGGAGAGAAAGAGGGAGCTCAATGGAGGAGGAGATCGAATGGATTGAGGGCTGACGACAGCGACGTCAAGATGAGGTGAGTTTTTCCTTTGTTGTTCGTTGTTGTTGTGGCTGCCGATGGTAAAATGGTTCCATTCTTTAATTTTATTTAGAGGTTAGGTGTTTAATCTGGCTAGCCAGCTTCTCTGGCTTTAAAATTCAAGATCTGATTATCTTCTCGAAAATCCAACACCCAATCGATGGGTGACCCAGACCACTTCTTGGTGGCCTTTGTGCCGAGACATAAGTGTGTATGTCTCAATTGAATAAAACTTTTTTTGTTGTCGTTACTTTTTTTATTGTTGTTACTTTCAATCAAGTCTTTTCATCGAATCTGTTAAGATTATATCTTTGGGAGATTGATTTGCATACCTTGTAATCCAAATAGTATGCATGGGTACAACGAAAAAGAAATAGAAATTAGTAATCTTAAAAATATACAAAAGATTCTAGAAAACTTTAAAAAATATTTCACTTTTACCTCCCAAAAGTGCAGACAGATAAAAATTAGAATAGAGAAAGAATTTAAATTTGAATATTTCTGTTGAGATAACTTTACAATGGCAAGCTACACACTTGTATACACAATATAATTAAATAAAAAAGGCAACATGTTTGATTGTTACTCATCAATATTGTCAAAGTTTCCATAGAAGAAATGCTGAGAATCTGGACCATAATTGATGCTCTTGATGTGGTCTTGATCAATTGCATTACACCATGTTATTATATGAGGTGCAATTACTAGCTCACACTAGCCTTTTTTGATTGAAACTTGAATTGTTCCATATAAGGCAAGGCTATTAGTCCATACTTTCCTTCTTTTGGAGAATATTCTCTTGGTCATGCTTTTTACAGTTGATACCCTCCCGCAAACTTTGCGAGGTAGGAGGCAGAGTTTGTCTCGAAAATAATGAAGAGCAGTTTTAGATATTGGCTTCATAAAAATATCAACAACTTGGTCAGCAGAGGGAATGTGGTTAGTTGCAAGTAACCCTAGAACGACTTTTTCACGAGCAAAATGGTAGTCCAATTCGATGTGTTTACTGTGGGCATGAAAAACTGGGTTCACGATGAGATGTAGAGCGCTGAGATTATCACAATAAAGAATGGGAGGAGATTGAATTGGAACTTGCAAATCTTTCATGATAAAAGACAAACAAATTAATTATGCAGTTGTATGAGCCATAGTACGACATTCTGCTTCAGTACTAGAACGGGAAACTGTTTGTTGTTTCCTTGCACACCAAGAAATAAGATTTTTTCCAAGAAAAGTGCAGTATCTAGTGGTGGAACGTTTAGTTGTGGGACAACCTGCCCACTCAACATATGAAAAAGTATATAAATTAAGAGTTGTATTAGAGGTAAAATATAAACCCAAGTTAATAGTTCCTTTGACGTATCGGAGGATACGTTGAGCAAATTTTAAATTACCTAAAGTTGGAGCATGCATAAATTGAGAAACATAATTAACATTATAGGAAAGATCTGGGCGAGTAAGGGTGAGGTATTGTAAAGCTCCAAAAATACTTCTAAAATAGCTTTGATCTTCTACTGATGGTGTATTATTATATACAGGATCTGGTCTGGATTCTATAGAGGTGTTCATAGGTTTACAATCTACCATATTTAATTTTTTCTAATATAATAAGTGCCTAATGTGATTGTGATAAATGAAGTCCAACATTTGTGTTTGAGACTTCAATGCCAAGAAAATGATGTAAAGGCCCCAAGTCTTTCATTGCAAATTCATTACTAGGAGTTTGGATGAATAAATTAATAATAGCTATCGTTGAACCAGTAAGAAGCATATCATCTACATAGAGGAGTAATATTAATGAGCTAGAATCAGAATGAAAAAAAAAGAAAAAGGTCAGCTAAACTGCAAAAGAAACCATAATTAAGAAGAAAAGTACTAAAACGGTCGAACCAAGCACGCGACGCTTGTTTTATACCATTAAAAGCTCTTTTGAGTTTACAAACATTTATGTGATATGATGGATAAACCATAATTGTGGTTGTTCCATGAATATATCTTCTGAGATTATACCATGTAAAAAACATTCTTAACATCTAATTGACGTATGGGCCATTTCTTTGCATGAGCAACAGTAATAATCATACGTATGGTTACGGGTTTAATGATCGGGAAGAAAGTTTCAATAAGGTCAACATCAATTTGATTATAACTTTTGGTAACTAGGCGAGCCTTGAGTCAGTCTAAAGAGCCATCGTGTTTGAGTTTTGATTTAAAAACCCATTTTGACCCAATAACATGCATACTTGATGTTCGTGGAACAAAGTTCCACGTTTGATTTTGTTGTAAAGCTGTAAGTTCATCATTTATGGCAGCTTTCCAACCAGGATGGTTTAAGGCCGCTTGAATGTTTCGAGGTTCATGAGGGATATCATGGAATGTAGTAAGCACAGAATATTTTGGGTTTAGTTTAACCACACCAAGTTGTGAACGGGTAACCATTGGGTGATTAGATTGAGCAAGAGCCTATGATACTTCACAAATAATAGAATGAGATGGAATGACTTCGTGACCATTTGAAGAAGATGGGATGACTTCCTCGGAAGGTGCATGTGAGTCTATAAAATTTAAAATAAGTGCAAAACTAGAAGGGGAGGAGGAAGGCGAATCATCAACATGAGTTCAATTCATGTGTTCAAATTGTATGTCAATTTGTGCAGTCTCTATTGATTGGAGTAAAAGTGAGGGGTTAGGAATGGGTGACATGTCTAAGTGGTTCTGGGACTCAATTTGTGATAGATCCACAACATGAAATGGTAAATGACTCGAACAAGGTGGTGTTGAGGAAGATGTACCTGTATAAGTAGTATCATTAGTACAAGGCAACCAAGAGTCAAAAATGCTAATAACATGATTTGTATTAGGAGAAATATGAGTAGACCAATTCACCTTATATGGAAAGAATAACTCATAAAAAAATTACATGCCTAGAAAGAAAAGTTTTTTTACTAGGTGGATGAAAACATTTGTATCCTTTATAATGATCACTATATCCAATAAATACACATGGAATAGTTTTTGAATCAAATTTGTGAGTCGTGTGTCCTAAGTGTATAGAAAGCATTTGCAACCAAAAACATGAAGCGAAGAGTAAATGGGAAGAGTTCCATGCAAAATAAAATATGGAGTATCAAAATTAAGTGTTGAAGATGGGAGTTGATGATGTCGTTCAATCATAACTTAAGGGGACACCACTATGAAAAAGCAATGTCATGCCCGATTTCCAAATCATTCGATGATGGCGTTCAACCATACCTCTTTGCTCAGAAGTATGTAGACAAGATACTTGATGAATTATGCCAGATGAACTAAAATGAGAAGATAATTTTAAATAAAACTTACCACCACCATAAGAGTGGAAAATTTTAAATTTTTTTGCTAAACTGCCTGTCAACATATTTTTCAAATGATAGATATGCATCAACAAAGTCAGATTTATATTGCAAAGGAATAATTCAAGTATATTTAGAAAAATCATCTACCAAACAAGCATAATATCTAAATTTACCACACGATTGAATAGGTGTTGGGCCCCATAAATCACAACGAATTTTATCAAATATACCAGTGCTAGAATTTTCAGAAGAAGAAAAAAAGCAATTTACTTATTTTTCCTAACTAACAACCGTCACAAAGATGCTTAGGCTTTATGCTTCCAATAACATCAATAATGTTGGGGTTACACCCCTTCAAACAATGAAACAGATGAATACCAAGTTCCACCAAACCACGATCAATGCACAAAATAAACACACCATAAGACACAAGATTTAACATGAAAAACCCTCCAAATCAGAGGTAAAAATCATGGATCAAACTCTGAACAATCCACTAAGTGAATAAAGAGTACAAGATATCTCAATTAAATGAGATTCACCAACAATGGAGTAATACAAAAATACCTCTTCTAAGAATTTAGATGATCACATTAAGAACAAAGAACACTACCCCCAATTGTATCAAACCCTTGCACCTCTTTTCTTGAATACCAAGAAATCACCAAAGCCTTCACCGCGAGTCTTCGGATTCAAGATCTTATTGTTTCTTTAATGTAGAGAGAACTCATAGATATTCCACACACTTCAACTCGAGTGCGCATACGCCGAAGAAAACCTTAGAGATATGATCACAATCTCTTTTACAATGTTGAACAACCCTTCGACTTTTTCTTGTCCAACCCCAAGTCGACAAACCCTCTCTTCTGCCTCTTTTTTTTTGAACACTCGAAGTCTTCTCTCTTTATAAAGTCAAAACTCCCCAATTCATGAAATTCCAATTTCGTGAGTTTCTATATTAATTGGCCTTCCTAATTCCTTGCTGCCAATTACCAATTCTCTTTATGAGAGAATTACCAATTTGGTCACTTGCTAATTTTCTCCAAAATTAGTTGTTGCTTTGTCCACTTTCTAAAACACTAAATTAGAAAGTCTTGTTTAGCAAGTCTTATGCTTTGAGCTGGACATAAGTGTGCTAGGACCACACACTAAACCAACAATCTCCCCCTCCAGTCCATAGGGAGATATCCAATCATCTTTGTTGCTCAACTGCAACTCCGTCCCACTAGCTTGGTGTAGGACTAGGGGTGGACACAGATTGGATCCAGTCCAATTAGGGTCAATCTGCAATCTAATCCAATTATTGCGGATTGAAAAATTGCAGTCCAGTCCAGTCCAGTCCAAATAATTCATCAATCTAGCTCAATCCAATTTGAAAAATGCGGACCGGACTAGATCAAGTTCCAAGGATTGACATTTTCCTATCTAAAAATTTATGAAATTAAATTTAATCAAATGAATCACAAAGATTATGTATATCATGATTGACAAATTTACAACGTACATCCCACAAATCTATATAGTATATTTCCCACAAATTTGTCATAACAAGAACCTTCAAATTGCAAGTCCCTACATAAATAAAAATGTTATCCACAAACTCAACCGTATACCCAAACAAAAGCACATAAATGCAACATACAACCCACAAAAAAATGTCTGAAGTGTAATAAAAGAGGTAAGAGCAAGCAAAATCTTTGAGATACTATATAGTTTATAGTTGATAGTTTGAGTTAATGCTCTTCAAGATACTATAATACATATGATGAGATGTGTTTATGTGTTGATGTAATAAACGGATTAGATTGGATTGAATATGCAATTTTTAAATGTGGGATCCGTAATCCGATCCAGTACAGCCGAATTAGTGATTCTCAGTCCAATCCAATTCAAGGGATAAAAAAATCAATCTAATTAGTGATAATTGGTCTGAATTGGACCAGATCTGCGGATTAGTGCAATCCGTGTGCACCCCTATATAGGACTGACAGTTGTCTCAAGTAACCAATTTACTCTTCAAAGGTTTTTTGCCTTTATGAAGTTCATCAAGCTCACAAGTGTTCTTCAAAGAACTCATCTCTTCCTGCATTGCTTTCATCTACTGAGCTTTGTCTCTATGCATTTGAACTTCCTGGAAGCTCTCCAACTCCCCCTCTTCAGTAACCGTAACATACTTAGAACTTAGGTGTAACGACCAAAAAATTTATATTATTTTCTGTGTGATGACGTGTACTAGCGATGTAAACTCGTTTCTGTGTGACAGGACGGTGACGTCGAGTTGTGAGTAGTGTTCGCCTTGAAGAATGTGAAGAACGAACATTGACAGAAGAATTACAGGTACACGGGTCGGGAAAATGAACTTGGTGGACGACCGAGAAATAAAATATAATAATAAATTAATTCGAGAAATTTACGGGTCATTAGTAACTTTGTTCGCGCGCGATGGTGCGAGTCGTAGTGCATGCCGAGCGCAGGAACACGCAAGGAA
Source organism: Stephania japonica (assembly GCA_039657345.1). Taxonomy (NCBI): domain Eukaryota; kingdom Viridiplantae; phylum Streptophyta; class Magnoliopsida; order Ranunculales; family Menispermaceae; genus Stephania; species Stephania japonica. The sequence continues at coordinate 46,384,494 of CM077559.1, forward strand.
ACTTTATTAGTAGCCAAAAAGAGGATAAGGACAAGGGGGAGTCACACAAGTGAGTGCATTAAGTGGTTGGGCTGGTGTGTTTTATGGCCACAAGATGTGCCTCGGGATAAGGAGGTGAGCCAAGATGAGGCCCACACTATAAAAGGGTGGAGTCAATCATTCTCCCTCATCTTCTCTCTCTTCCATATTTTCTCTCTCTTCCTCCCCAAGTTACCTGTAACAACCCTAAATTTTTAACTGACTTGTGTTGCACTTGTCAAATTTGTGACCCGGCTACGTGAATACTGTACAGTATTTCGAACTTTGGGAGTCGACACCGAAGTGATTTTATGATTATTTGATTGTGTGTATTAGTATTTTAAGTATTTTACGGGTTTCGAGCCGGTCGGGCGATATTTAATTGAGTGAGGTTTCGACTAGTTAAACGGGGGAGAAAAACAAGTAAAAAGTACAAATAAATAAATTTTTAATTAATTTAATTAATTAGTTGACGAGACTACGCGAGTTACGAGAGTCGGAACAAGGAAAAACGGACCGAGGAACGTCGCTTGAACGCGGAAGTTAGTTAATTACGCAACATATGGTCTATGGAATTGGAATTGTTAAAGTGACACAGTTCAATGGTGAGGAGCCATGAGATTGACCTCGAGATGCGGGTGTGTTGAGATGGAGAGTCATGCAAGTGACAACACACACATACTTTAATGTGTAATAAAGAAAAATCAATAAATAAACAAAGAGACCCATAAGGGCAATGGTTTAAAAGTGTGTAGGAAGTAAGTTGGGGGTAAAAAGGTCATTTGACCATATAAATATAACAATAACAAAGAAACCCTACTATTCATCTTCTTCTCCAACACCACCGCCGCCCCCTCCTTCTCTTGCATCTCGGCCTCTCCTCCACACCACTCTCGGCCTCTCTCTCGGTCACACGATCTCTCTCTCGGTCTCGGGTCCTCTCCTCTCTCACTCTAGTTGTTCTCTCTCGGATCTCTCCTCCCTCTTCTCGGCCTCATGTCACCCCTCCTCCTCTCGGCGAACTCGTCACCGCTGCCACCTTCCTCGCCGTCGGAGCCTCTACGTCCCACCCTAGGTGAACCCCTCATCCTCTCTTGTCTCTCGGGTCTCATCGGTTTCATGATTTTATGTAGTTTTTTCTCAACTGTTTTGGGTATAAGGCATGACGGTTTGGGGGGTTTGGTGTACATGGGGTGTATGTGTACACCACTGTGGGGTGTACACACCAGCGTGTATGTGTACACCACAGTGGGTGTACACAATGGTTGTGGGTGTAAAAAATGGATTAATGTATATTATATAGTTTTATTTAATAAAGCAACATTAATACATGTGAACATGGGGTGTAAATAGCAGTGGGGTGCACACAACAGAGGGTGTTGTATGCACATAATAGTGGGGTGTGTGATGTGTGGGGTGCATACAGTGGGGTGTATGGATTATTGAAGGTGTGACCATAATGTATAAAATTATAAGTTTGTGAATAAGGAAAAAGGGTTGTAAGTAGGACATTTTTTTTGAATAATCATGGACTTGCATTAAGGCCCAACTAGGGCCCAACATACTCTTTATAATATGAGTCCATAATAAGTTACAAATAGTGTGTTTATAGGTTGTGTAAAGCCCAACAAAGGCCCAATAGAATAAATACAACTTGAGGTCAAGACAAAGGCGTAAAATATAAGAATAAGTTTATGTATCTAGGCCCAATAAGTGTTCACATCAAAGGCTTACTTAGGTGAGTATAAAACTTGATAAATAGACCCAACAAGAGTTATGTTTTGTAAAAAAAGGGAACAACCATAGCGATGGTTTAATCCACAACGGTTTGGGTCACAATCAACAAATGATTGTAAAACAAATACCTTAAGACTAAATGCGAGCCTTAAACTAATATACGAGATTCAAAACTTTATCAGGTAGTCGAGAACTCGCGGGGAACGTATTAGAGTTTCGAAGTGGATACCGGGTTGCGATTAGTTCAGGTAAGTACACTTGCCTTAAAAAACATTTGTACGTTTGTAAGCCAGTAAGAAAATGCCATGTGATTCATTATCATTTATTCAGTCTTGTTATGCCTTATTATTGGTATTCCATTCCATTTCTTGTTGTGTGTTTCCCGGCGTAAGTGTTTTGTCTCGAAAGTACTAGGACCTGCACTAGAGGGATAAAACGCGGCACTCGAGCGCACGAGTGTGTGACCACCCTTAGTGACCGTGTGACACCGAGTACTTGGGTGGATGGGTTCGAGTCCCTTCCAGTCATAGCTGTGCCTTCGCTTGTGTTGATGCCCGGGAAGACCTCGCGAGGTCTTCGCCGTTATGCTATGGTTTATACCACTTATGAGCCTCTTTTGATTCCTTGGAACACACTTGACTTTCGATTGATATCTATTAGTCTGTTTATTATGCATCTTGCTTATTTAAATTCCTGTTATTTTATTACCGCATGATATTTAGACTGCTTTACTTGTATTATCATGAATTACTGTTATCTTCTTCTGGCATTACATTCTATTTTATTCAGTTACTCACTGTCTAGTTTGTGACGGTGGGTGCAGATAGGGCGAAGAGCAGCAAGGGTAAGGGACCCTGCTTAGGTGATATACTGTGAGGATTAGCAGCGACATCAGAGAGACTCTTTAGTAGGTGTTTATACTTTTGCTGATGTGTATATCGTTTTATATTTACATTGTTGGGATTATTGAACTTGGTATTTCTTTTGTGAGATTGGTATCATGTATATATACCTATCGAATTGTACATGAATACCCGGGGTTTTCCACACTTATAGAATTCCTCTACTTCCCTTGATTGAGTTATTTACCCTTTATTATAATTGTTTTAGTCTTCCGCTGTATATTATTGCAATAATTCTTTCATAAATTACTAAATTGATTAAATAGGAGGCTGACTAGGCTCGTCATGTTGTCGAGTGATGAATCGGGGCTTGCACGGGTCTAGGCCGGGCGTACCCAATCGCATGGGGAAATTGGGGCCGTCACATTACCACTGGACTGTGTGGTCGAAGGGGCGCCGGAGGCAGCGATTGTGGGCGATTCGAGGTAAGATTCTTCACATGCTCGTCATTATTTACGTGTTGGTGCGGGTTTTATTCGCGTTCGTCGCGACGAAAGTTGGACACCACGTCAAGATTTCGGATTCGATCAAAACTCTCGATGTTTTGGTGATCCTCACGATGATCAACACGAGATTTGTGAAGGTGATATTCGATTTGGGGGCGTTTCGGATTTTTGGTGAATTTTTTGGGGATTTTTGAATGATTTTCGTTTTTGGTTTTCCGTCGAGGATTCTGGACGTTTTGGAGTGTGTCGAGGTTTTTTTTTGGAATAGTGTTGAGTCCCCGAAGAAAAATGAACCAAAGCGGCACGAGCCGAGGGTGGGAAACACCCCCGCAGTCCCTCAGGTGGCAGCGCTGGGGACAGAGAGAGGTCTCTCTATCCCCACGCCGTGGGGGAGCCGTGGAGGGATAAACCCCCTACATGCGTCTGAGGCAGAGTCGATCTGCCCCACACCGTGAAGGCGCCGTGGGGTATAAAAACCCTATGATGTATGGGGCAAAGGCATTCTGTCCCACGCCGTGGAGACACCGCCGAGGGTAAAACCATTACAACGTCCTGGCGATGCGCAAAGCCTAAAATTTTCCAAAATTTTGTGAAATTTTGGGAATGAATTGGGGACTTCTCGGGGTACCTAAACGGGTCCAAATACAACCCAATAACTCGGAAGTTGACTCGGAAACACATTGAATAAAATTACGAAAAATTAATGGGGGATTTCAATTAAACGCAGAACAAAACGCTAATACAACCAAATTAAAATGAAAATGATTACCAGGTACTTAGTGAACCAGTGATGGGTTTGTGGGGGCATTTTGGTAACGTTTGAGAGCTGCGAGTACGAAGTTACGTGCGGTATTTGTGAGTAAAACCAATTGCAGCTTTTACATTGTTTCATTTGTGCATATAATTGAGCTATTATGTTTGTTGAGCAACACTTTCTTGTGGATTATGCATTCTTGAATTCCCTTTGTGATATCTATCCTTGTTAGTTTATCGGCTTGATTTTTGCTTGGATTCCTTAATGAGTGGTCTATTGGGTATAAATGAACAATATGGTGCTCACGGTCTATACTGGGAGTATACGAACTTTGGTCGTTGTTAAACCCGCAATTTGGAATTGCGGTGGTCGTATGTTGAACTGTGTGTGACGCTGCAGTGCCCGTATGCGAACTAAGTGTGACCTGGGCTAAGTGCCTTATTCTAGACTGCCTTGGGTTTGTGTAGGTCCAGAATCTCTCTTGGAAGTCAGGTTGTAAATTAAGGGTGGCAACCTGGTGGACTTGGGACACTTAGATACTTTTTCTTTTGCTTTGTGCTCTTGACACTCATTCATTGTTGTTATCTCAGTGATTTCACTTATCATGCTGTCATTTATATTCTTCGTGATATCCGTGCATGACACTCGTTTAGCCATTTATGTGACATTTGAAATGTTGTTAAGACCCTATTGGTATTTTACTCTCTACATTACTGTACTCACCGTCTAGTTTGTAACTGTGGGCAGACCAACGAGCAGATAAAGGCAAGGGATTAGCGCTAGGCGATTGAAGTCGAGAACCACGAGGTGGTCTCTTCTCGCGTATTGAGTATGTTTTGTATTATGTATCTACATTATTTTGTTGAACATGGGATTATAGGTTATGAGAGATCTTGGGCATGTATGATATCATTGGTGTTCTCTTTTGACTTATTATGGATGATGTTCACAGTTGCGCGGTTTCCACACCCTAGGATTTGTCTTAACTTGTGTGCCTTGAAGTATATTGATTAGTTTGAAGTTAAATTTACTTCCGCTTTATCTGATAATAACTCACTAATTGATTAACTTCACATGTAAATGTGTAATAAATGGTAAAGAGTAAGGAAGGCTGACTGGCCCTACACGAATTGGTAGGACTAGCTTGGGGGTTCGTGCGAGTCCAGGCCGGGCGGCGCCCGATTCTAGGATTGTGGAATTTGTGGCCGTCAAATTGGGCATCTCATAGAAGGAACCTGCCCTCTTTCTGACCTTCTCAATGGAGGTTCTGTTGTAGCTGTAGGTGGATGAGGTTGCTCCCCATGTTCAAAATCGTCGTATGATTCTTGAACATTATCAACATCATCATGTGCATGCTCATCATTAATTCAATGTTCTTAAACTAAATCTCCCTCCCGTGTAGCACCATTAATTGAAGGAGAAACTAGTTTAGGAAGAGTAACATCATCATTAACAATGATTCTCTCTGATGTCTTCAAATCTGTAATGGCCTTATTTTCATGAAATACCACATCCCTAGATTTGACGACCTTTTTCCTTTTAGGATCCTATAACCTGTAGCCAAACTCTGCATATCCAAAACCTAATATGATACACGGAACAGTTCTGTCATCAAGCTTCTGTCTCTGTTCCTTAGGCACATACATAAATACCTTGCATCCAAACACCTTCAAATGAGAGTAAGTAACATCCTATCCAGACCATACTCTATCTGGAATATCAAACTCTAACGGTGTTGATAGAGAAGGATTCATCAGGTAGCAAGCAGTATTGAAAGCTTCACCTAAAATGACTTCAGCAACTGAGCCATTTTCAACATGCATATGACTTTATCAAGGATGGTTTTGTTTGTTCTTTCAGCAACACTATTGTACTGAGGGGTACCTGAACAGTCTTCTCATGTCTGATTCAATGTTCTGAGCAATAGTTCTCGAACTCCTTTGAAGTGTACTCTCCTCTGTTATCACTACAAAGACACTTCAAAGATTCTCCCTTTCCTTTTTTCACATTAGTATGGAACTTCTTGAAACATTCAAGAACCTGACATTTTGTTCTCAAAACAAACATCCAAACCTTCCGTGAAACATCATCAATAAAAGTAACAAAATATCTGCCACCCCCATAGTTTCGACATCAATGGGACCACAAACATCAGAGTAAACAAACCCAAGTAAATTTCTTTTCCTCTCAGAAGATGAAGAAAAAGAAACTATATGTTGCTTACCAAATAAACAATCATCATAAGGGTTTAAAATCTTTCCTTTGGCAAAAGGGATGAGAGACTTCTTTTTCCAAAATCTGCAATCCTTTCTTATTCATATGACCTAGCCGCCTATGCCACAAATTTGGTGAAGAATCATCTTCAACTGCGTTCAAGTCACCTTTAACGGTCTTCAATGGAGCCTTGTAAAGTCTGTTGCTCGATTTTCCTCTAGCAACAACAATTGAACCTTTCATGAGTTTCCACTCCTTTCCCCAAAGATGTTATAATAACCATCTAAGTCCAAAGCATGAGTAGAAATCAAACTCAGACGCAAATCTGGAACATGTTGCGCATCTTTTAGAATCACCGTGCAACCAACATTTATGTGCACACATACATCTCCAATGCCAACTATATCCGTAAAACTGTTGTTCCCTATATTTGCTTTTCCAAAATTCGCTACTCAATAAACAGAGAAGACATCCTTCTTTGGTGAAGCATGGAAGGATGCTCATGAATCAACTACCCACTCACTATTCGTATTAGTGACATGACCTTGATCTTCAACAAAAGAAAGCATAACCAGTTCTTCACTTGCATCTAATATAGTAGCCGTAGTGTTATGATCATCCGCCTTGTTATGATTTTTCTCATCATTCTGTTTCCTTTCCACACTTTACAATTTCTCTTCATATGTCTTTCTTTGCCACAATGTTAACAAGCAAATTTTCCTCTTGCTTGTGACTTATCTCTGGACTTGCTCCGCCATTTCGGTCCTCTTGATTCACTTCTGCCTCTATGTTCCTCTGTAGTAACAAGAGCATGTGAAGTATCAATCTCCTTATCCTTTATTCTAGTCTCCTCATCATAGAGACTATCCTGCATTATGGACAAGGATAAAACACCACCTGGAACTGAATTACTGAGAGACGCCACCAATGTTTCTCAGCTATCTGACAAAGAACTTAAAAGTAATAGTGCATGTAACTCATCCCCAAACACTATCTTCATGACACTTAACTAATTGACTAAGTCTTCGACATCATTCGAGTGTTCTATCATTGATTGTCCATTTTTATACTTCATGTTTACAAGCCTTTTAACCAGAGAAGCATTGTTCTGTGCACCCATTCTCTCACACATACTTTGTAATTTTTTCCATAACACTTGTGCATCAACTTCTTTACTGATGTGGTGATAAATACTATGGTCGGCCCATTTTCTAATAGTCCCAGCAGCTTTTCTGTGCATCTTCTTTCAATCAACATCGGATACTTTTTCTGGCTTGATTTGTCCAAATTCAATTAGATTAAATAAATCCTTGCAATAAAGATGATCTTCCATCACCAGTTGCCAAATTGTAGAATTCAAAGAGGTCAATTTAACCATGCATGATTTTTCCTCATCCACTCGATTCCTACAATTAATCCCCGGTCACAATCCAACCGCGGCTCTGATACCACTTGTTGGGGTTATACTCAACCACTTCGAACAATGAAATAGATGAATACCAAGTTCCACCAAACCATGATCAATGCACAAAATAAACACACGATAACACATAAGATTTAACATGGAAAACCCTCCAAATTAGAGGTAAAAACCATAGGTCAAACTTCGAACAATCCATTATGTGAATAAAGAGTACAAGATATCTCAATTGAATGAGATTCACCAACAATGGAGTAATACAAAAATACCTCTTCTAAGACCTTAGATGATCACACCAAGAACAAATAACACTACCCCCTAATTGTATCAAACCCTTGCACCTCTTTTCTTGAATACCAAGAAATCACCAAAGCCTTCACCGAGAGTCTTTGGATTCAAGATCTTGTTGTTTCTTCAATGTAGAGAGAATTCCTAGAGAGATTCGATGCACTTCAACCCGAGTGCACACACGTCGAAGAGAGCCCTATAGATATGATCACAATCTCTTTCATAATGTCGAACAACCTGTCGACTTTCTCTTGTCATACCCTAAGTCGACAAACCCTCTCTTCTGCCTCTTTTTTTTTGAACTCTTGAAGTCTTCTCTCTTTTTTCTTTTTGAACCCGTCGACTTTCTCTTTATAAAATCAAAACTCTCCAATTCATGAAATTCTAATTTCGTGAGTTTCTATATTAATTGGCCTTTCTAATTCCTTGTTGCCAACTACCAATTCTCTTTATGAGAGAATTATACCAATTTGGTCACTTGCTTATTTTCTCCAAAATTAGTTGTTGCTATGTTCACTTTCTAAAACACTAAATTAGAAAGTCTTGTTTAGCAAGTCTTATGCTTTGAGCTGGACATAAGTGTGTTGGGCCCACACACTAAACCAACAAATAAACCCTTTATTTTTTAAGAACTGCAAAGTAGATAATTGAGGATGTCCTAAATGTTGATGCCAAACTTCCGTTGAATCTGATTTGAAGCGAGAGGAAAAATGTAGTTCAAGGGAGTTTGAGAGAACATAAAGGTCACCCTTATGCTTTCCTGTGATAATTGGTTGTCCCGTCATCTGTTCCTTTACAAAAAATCACTATTAGAAAACTCACAATTTACATGAAATTGAGTAGTTAGTTGACTAATGGATAGTAATATTTTTTGTCAAATTGGGTACTAAAAGTACATCGTGAAGTGGTATGGAAGTACCTTCGTGATTTAGATAAATATCACCAATACCTGTGATTGTCATAAAGAACCTATCTCTAATAACAATCGAATCAGATCTTCCATATTTGTGTAAATTAGTTAACATACCTTGATTACCTATGATATGATTTGACACACCAGTGTCAGATGTTCATTCGGTATCTACCACATAGTTGTCCAAGGTAATAGCTGCAAGCGCCGTTGGAATTTCACTTGATTGAGTAGGTTTCTTTGGAATCCACATAACATATTTTTGCAATATGACCCTTTGTTCCACAATACTGACAATGTTCTTCTCGATACAAGTCATTTTCAACATCAGTCATTCACGCTTTGATACCATGTCAAATTCTCACCGTTGTGCCGCACATGCTTGCGCGAGCCCACGGATCTCCTCCGCTAGCACCGATACTGTCTCCACAAGAAAGACCAGAATTCTAAAAATTCTGGTTTGAACAACCAAGCAAATGTTGTTGACATGGAAATAGATGATATTGATATTGATCTCACTGCAGTTGTTTATGAAACCAATATGGCTTCTGATGCCAAAGGATGGTGGATCGATACTGGTGCGACAAGGCATATTTACAGCGACAAAAATTTATTTTCTGAGTTTCATCTGGCTGGTTGTGAAGAGAAACTTTACATGGGAAACTCGTCCTCCTCCATAGTTGAAGGCAAAGGAACAGTGAAGATGAAGTTCACATCTGGAAAAGTAGTCACTTTACTTAATGTTCTGTATGTTCCTGATATTAGGAAGAATCTTGTATCTGACCCTTTACTGAATAAGAAATGGTTCAAACTTATTTTCGAGTCTGACAAATTTGTATTGACTTAGGGTGGTATGTTCATAGGGAAGGGGTACCTTACTGAAGGCCTTTTCAAGTTAAGCATTGTAATAGTTAATAGTACTGGCAATAAAATGATCGTTTCTGTGTATATGACTGTCTTTAACTATATGATTGAATCATTTGATATTTGGCATGCAAGGGCATGTAAATATTAGATTAATTCATAAAATGGTACATTTGAATATGTTACCAAAGTTTAAAATTGATTTAAACCATAAATGTGAAGTTTGCGCTGAATCCAAGTTTGCCAGGCAGACATTTAAGTCTGTTCAAGAAAGATCAAGTGAATTATTAGATTTAATTCATAGTGATCTTTGTGATTTCAAATCAAATCCTACGAGGAGAGGAAAGTACATCATCTTTATTGATGATTGTAGTAAATTCTGTCATGTCTTTTTGATAAAAAAATAAAAGTGAGGCCTTTGATGTATTTAAAATATATGAGGCAGAAGTTGAAAATCAACTTGACAAAAAGATAAAAATGTTAAGAACAGATCGTGGTGGAGAATGATTCCATTGAATTTGCAGAATTTTGTAACATAAATGGAATTATTCATCAGACCACCATGCCATATACACCTCAACAAAATGGTGTGGCAGAGAGGAAAAATAGAACTCTCAAGAATATAATTAATTATATGTTGAATGATTTTGGACTTCCCCAAAACTTGTAGGGTGAAACACTACTAACGACAAATCATATCTTGAATAGAGTTCCTTCCAAGAAATCTGATAATTCTCCTTATGAGATTTGGAGAAAAAGAAAGCCACTTACAAAATTTTAAAAGTGTGTGCTTAGTAAAGGTTCAAATTCCTTTACCAAAAAGGACTAAACTAGAACCTAAAACCGTAGATTGTGTGTTCATTGGTTTTGCTAAGAATAGTGCAACATATAGATTCTTAGTAGTTAAATCACATATTTCTGATATCAGTGAAAATATTATTATAGAATCTGCTGATGTTAAATTTTTCGAGTATATTTTTCCTTTCAAGGAAAAACAAAATGGTTCATCACGAAAAAGGACGGCTAAAGAGAGTCTAGAAGAACCAACCACTTCAAGGGTTCAAGAACAAGAATTGGAATCTAGAAGGGGAAAAGAATTAAGGTTCCAAATAATTTTGAAACTGATTTTATAAGTCTTTTAACTAGAAATGAACCACAGACTTATAAATATGCTATGTCTTCACCTGAAGTGCCTTTATGGGTGGAAGCAATCAATAGTGAAGTTGAATCCATTTTACAAAATAATACATGAGAATTGGTTGATCTACCATCTGGAACCAAACCAATTGGATATAAATGGATATTCAAAAGAAAGCTCAAAGCTGACGGTACTATTGATAAATACAAGGCACGATTGGTTGCAAAAGATTATAGATAAAAGGAAGGTGTAGATTACTTCGACACCTATTCTCCTGTTTCGAGAATAACTTCCATTAGAATGTTGATTTCTATAGCTGCTTTATACAATATGAAAATACACCAAATGGATGTTAAAACAACATTTCTAAATGGAGAATTAAAAGAAGAAATCTATATGGACCAACTTGAAGGGTTCATAGTTAAAGGCTAAGAGAATAAAGTTTGTAGACTTGTTAAGTCGTTATATGGACTTAAACAAGCTCCAAAACAATGGCATGAAAAATTTGTTCATACTATGCTAGCAAATGGTTTCAAAATAAATGAATGTGACAAGTGTGTGTACATTAAAGAAATGAAAAACTTTTTTTGTCATAGTATATCTATATGTTGATGATATGTTGATTATGAGCAAAAGTAAGGATGCCATAATGTCTACCAAAAAGATGTTGAATTCCAGTTTTGACATGAAAGACTTAGGTGAAGCAGATGTTATACTGGGAATTCAAATTAAAAGAAATAAAGATGGTTATGTTCTTACACAATCTCATTATGTTGAGAAAATCTTGAAAAGATTTAATCAATTTGATTGTAAGCCTGCAGTAACTCCTTTTGATTCAAATTGTAATCTTAAGAAAAATTATGGAGAAACAATTTCTCAATTGGAATATTCTCAAGTAATTAGAAGCTTGATATTCTTGATGAACTCTACTAGACCTGACATAGCTTATGCAGTTCGTAGGCTGAGTAGATACACAAGTAATTCTAATGATGCTCATTGGACAACATTAATAAGAGTCTTGAGATATCTTAAATATACCTTAAATTATGGAATATTTTATACAAAATATCCACCTGTACTTGAAGGATATAGTGATGCAAATTGGATTTATGATAATACAAAAACTAAATCAACAAGTGGATATGTATTCACATTTGGTGGAGCAACGATTTCTTGGAAATCAACAAAACAGATGAATATAACACATTCCGCCATGGAATCCGAATTCATTGCTCTTGACAAGGCAGCTGAAGAAGTTGAATGGCTAAGAAATTTCTTAGAAGATATTCCTTGCTGGCCAAAACGAGTCACAACAATATGCATAAATTGTGATAGTATGGCAGCACAAGCAAGAGCTTAGAATAACATATATAATGGTAAGTCGAGATATATAAGACGTCAACATAATACTATAAGACAATTACTCACAAGTGGAGTAATTAGTATTGATTATGTTAAGTCAAAGGAAAACATTGTAGATCCTTTGACCAAGGGCTTACCAAGAGATCAAATGAAGATATTATCGAGGGGAATGAGTTTAAAGCCTATAGAGTAAGTCAAGTCTAGCAAAAATCTAACCTAGCTAATTAAAGATCCCATGGTCTAGGTTCAATAGGCAAATTGATTAGAATTGACTTAACAAACAAGATACACAATGACCTGTTCCTATGATAAAGTAAGTGTGTTGATAAGATGATTAGGGTATATATGTAACATAGCATTTAATGACTAAATAAAAAGTTACCTATATGATAGTAAATATGGGTTTGCATTTATGAGGATGAATAGGCTAAATTCTCTAAAGCTATTATGAACCCAGGATATGTTCATAACCAAAATGAACAACATCGAATAAAGTGCATCAAGAATCATGTCATAAGTGAAACATATTGTCTAAGTTTACTATAAAAAAATGAACAGTTCAAAATACATACATCACTGCGTCACGAAGTGAACTCGATATGATCTTACTAGGGTAAGTTCAAGTCTAAACTCATGATTAATAAACATGATAATCTCTCTCAGCTGTTTTGAAATAATGTTTGTTTTTAAAAATTTGTGTTTGTGATTTGGTAAAGTAAACCGAGTCAGAGTTTGTAACATCCCCTAATTTTAATTAAGGAACGTCCGGCCTGAAACCCTAATTAAGCCCCGGTAAACCAGATTGGACCTAATTAGAGCCAGCAGCCTTACACATTTCCTGACAACAACCTGTATATCTTAATATTCATTAATCGAATAAAATAAACGAAAACCAACGCAGCGGAAAATTTAAAACTTTTTCGATAAAATACAAATTATACAATACCGGCATGAACATCGGTATTGAGCTCTTATTCCCACCCATTTAATTACAAATCATAATGCAATACAATATATATATATATATATATATATATAACATATAACAAAACTCACCGCACCGTAGAGAGAGATACTAAACTCCCGGTCTTCTCCTTTCCCGAGTTCCAAGTTCTAGCGTACATTCATACACGAAAATGTTAAGGTGGGTGAGCTCCTACATGCTCGATAAGTGACTCTCATACCAACCATCAATTATCAATAAATATCAAGGCAATGTATAACAACATGAATCAAATGCATATCTACAGGAGCATATGAATCAATATAAACAATATATATAACAGATGCAAGTTCTTTAGTTCATTGCAATGTACCCGTGATTTGTATTTCACATTTTCATATTTGCATTGAGTCGCCCCCTCACATATCCAAGAACCAATCACTGGGCATCTACCAGTTCTTGTCAATGTGCCGCCAACTCATAAAACATCGAGTCGCACTTACTCATCATCACTAAACCAATCACTGCTCATCTGATTGGTTTATGACTAATGAGCTGCTAAACTCAATGGAAAGCATTGATCGGAATAATTCCCAAGCAAGCAGGGCGCATGATGGTTAGCAATTCCACCACGCTCCCAAACCCCATGCCGATCCGTCCCGTCAAACCTCTTTCCGAATCCATTTTTCATTTCAAAACATTTTTGTAAAACCATCATCAAATCACGGTACATTGCCCCATTCCCAGTCCAAGACACTACATGCTCTAATAATACTATTTTACATTGCATAATTGATAAAAGTTACGAGTCCCACTTACCCGTCCCGAGCTTCTATGTTTCTACCGACTTGTACGACTCTCCGAGTCCTCAAACCTTTTCACATCAATTCATTACCTAAAATAAACCAATTGTCATCAATTTAAGTCTAATATTCATTTGCTAACATTCCTAAACTAGTCCCATCGAATCCGAATCTCGGACCTAGTTTATAACCTATTTTGACCATTTCACGTTTTTTCGAGGTAAAACCCCGGTGTAAAGTCTCCTTCGACTTTCAAACTTCTCATTTTTCTTAGAAATCCCTCAATTTCTATTTGTTTGGTCAAAATACTATTTTTCCATATTTTTTCCTATTTTTCGGATTTTCTTTTCCATTTTCTTTCTTTTTTTCTTTTCTTTTTTTTTCCTTTTTGCCCTGAGAACCGGGTTCGGCTCAACCGAGCCGAACCGGCCCGGTCAGGTCGTCCTCAACCTCCCCAAAAGAGCGCGTTGCTCGTTCTTCTCTTTTTTTTTTTTTTTTTTGGATTGGGGTTGGCTCCCAACCCCAACCCCAACCCGAATTCGATTTGGCAAGGGAGACTACTCCCTTGCCGTCTCCACCCTCGACCATTCTGCCATTTCGGCTCACTCGCCATGGCCGAGCTCATCATCTATACCATACATAACAACAACACACAACTACACATCTTACCTCGAGCCTCCTCAACCACGCGATCACACGAGCCGGCGATTTCGCTCTCTGCGTCCCGGCTTCTCTCCTTCCTCTCCTCTCTGTTCGATCTGATCTCTCTCTCTGAACTTCGATTTCACATTTAAAGAAAAAGAAGGCGGTTTTGGTGGGGAAATGACCAAATTGCCCTTCTATTTTTATCTCTTCCTTTATCAATTCAATACCCTTAATGGTAATCTTACATTTTTCAGATTTTATTATATATATTTATATATCGATTTATATATAAATATATATATTTATCGATACATTGCGCCTCAAATTCCGGTTGGCACGCCAACGAGAACATCTCGGGCGTGCGCACCACCGTATGTGCGACGCGTGTCACTCGTGACCTCGCGTATCACTCTGCGCCCGACAAATTATCATTATTTTATTATTTTACATTTAATATATATTTATATATATCCATAATATATATAAATATCTATTTATGCCTATAATTACGCCTATAATTACGTAATTTCCACCGCCGAGCACACTCGAGTGTCAACGCTGTCTCGCGTCTCATGTGTGTCCACACGACCCACACTTGGTATTAGGCATTTCCTCGTTAGTCCGATTATTCACATATATGTACTAATACACACCAAACAAACACAATACATCACACAATCCCACACACCCGTTAGTCGTGACAAATCGGGCTTAACCACGAATCTAACTCGGATTAACTTGGATTCGGATTACTGTTAATCACGTGCTTAAAATAACGGGTCGTTACAGTCTCCCCAATTTAGCAACAATTTCGTCCTCGAAATTAGGACAACGTACAAGTCACCAATGATCTCAAACAGTAATGGAGTTTACTATTCCATTATATTTCCTACTCTTTAGCTTTCTCATTCCTTGCTTGTCTAGTATATGTGATTCTACCACCATATCACTAGCACAAAGCTTATCTCAACTTTACTTTGAAGAATAAACGTAACTAAACTATCGTTTCATTCTTCTTTTTCAGTTTAATAGAATGCCAATAACCCTATTCCATTAATTTCACTTAATCCGAATCTCTATAGCCCGTTCATAGGTGAGATTTCCAAAAGATCCCATATATCTTTTGATACATCTATACCCTATGATATTTGTCACGTTTCTCTTTTTCTTAAGGATTGTTGTAGCTCAAGCATTGACGAATCTACTAAGGATCAACAGTATCGTGTCTCCTACCTCCGTCCATCTCATAACTGAACGAAGGCGAAGGTCGACAATCATCATGTCTCTACCTCTGTCCCACTACAAATGAACAGCCAGGTCAGCATATGTATGCATCACATTTCCTACCTCTGTCCACCACAAATGAACAGCAAGGTCAACATATGTGTGTTTCCTACCTCCATTCCACCCATCGGTGAATGGCAGGGTCAATCACACCACATTCTCATCATCATCATTCATTCATTTTTTTTTCTCGATACCTGCTTGAACCTCATAGATTTCGTCAATCTATACACTACAACTTTATCCTTATTTTATTCATTTCCTTTATATTGTAGTTATACAGTACCTAGTCTGCTCTATCTTCTCCGTGTAGTTCTTTATTACCTCATTCATTCTAGTACAATAATTCTCATTCTTATCTCTCACCCTCATGGTAGGATAAGAAAAAACATACTTCATTCTGTAACCCTTCGGTTACTAAAAATCATTAAAGAACTCACACAGATAAATCGATTCTTTCAGTGATTATCATTTAATTAGTAACACAATCTCTTCGTCAACACGAAGGAAAATATTGTATCAAGATTGAGACTGGTTTTCAATTTATATCAAAACTTCTTCCCTCAGTGGAAGCAAGTCTCGGATCTCTATCCGGAACATTTTTAATATCATACCATCTCACATCTCACATACAACTATTTTGCTCAATTCTTTCGAACATAACATATACCTTCACTGACAAGAATCTTGCAGACTAGATTCCCTCATCAACTATCATTCATTGTGCTGACGTCTATTTCACATCACAAGCTTATAATCATATTTTGTTCCCTTTTCAGGTATATACAAGAATCTAACTTTCCATGTTTCATTACTCAACATCACATACTAATAATATCTCATATCTCTTCATAATCTCCTTGTATATACTTATCTAAACCTATTCATAATCTATAGTATATCATCATCTCCAAATTAAGTATCTCTCTGTATATCTTCATCTAAAAATTTATAATATTGTACTCAAATATGGTATAACATTATATATATCAATCACATAATGAGATTCCTGAGAGCTTCAGAATCATTCTTGTCTAACCTTCCTCATGAATCAAATTTTTCCTTTCAGAATTTAATACGTCCAGCACAATTTCCATTATAACATCTAATATGGACACTACTCATTCATAATCAATCTCTAACACATGGAGTAGTTCCAATTAGATTTCTTAATCAATTCTGTCACTCATTAATTCATTCATTTACTGAGTTCAGTCTCATTCTGAACTCCAAAAAAAAAACTGGTAATTATCAATTCCAACCTCTCAATTGATGATATGCCTGCGCAGGACTTCACTCATTCATCAATTATTATCTATCCCACTGATGAGATAACATTGAGAAGTTCCTATTATAATTACCCCTCATGCCCCTTTCTTTCATTCAACTATTAACTATCGTCAATCACTTATATGAATGATTCCTCAGAGTGATTGAAACCCAAAATAGCTACTATCTTTACTTCTCAGTTTCGATCTGCCTTATTAAACTCCTTTTCCTATTAACTCAAATATAACTGAATTACAATTTCATTATTTTTTTTTTCAATTTAATGAGTGTGGTTACACCACCACTCCACTATTTCCTGTTTGACACCAGTATTTCAGTGCACGTGAGTACATCAGTCTCACACTGCTTATTTCCATCCTCAAGTGACTTATTCCACCTCAATTTTCTTCAAACTCCCATAATTTGAAGCTTTCCTCAATTCACATTCTACCAGTTTCACTGGTTCTCAAAGTTTTTTCTCATCTACCATTTAATCATTCCTATCTTATCATATTACAGTCTTTCCTCTAATACTTGTTCTTGCAATTCATTCAATTTATCATTTGAAATGTATATTTTCAATTCTTCATTATCAGCTGATGCCTTATAACAATTTGGCACTCTTACCGACACAATTACTTTACATTAGTTCCCCATGAACTAATTCAAATGTATTTACTATAATCTCTCGCTTTATTGTGTCAACCGACAACTACTTGGATGAAATATCATAATACACCTCTAACCTTTCTCTAATCCAAGTAAAATCAAGCAACCATTGTAGTAAAACTACATTTCAATTTCCTTAAGCCTCAAGACATCCTTTGTATCATGCACAACTCATCCTCATTTCATTATAGTGTTAATTGATCATACAATACAACTATATCACAATTCTCTGTTTCAGTTGTTTGTATGCTTCAATTATTTCACATGTAACTACATTTCTATTATGTATGTTGAATATAAGACAATTCTCAAATTGTCTTAACCTCAGTCAAATCCTTTGACTCATAATTTCAATTCAACACATTCTAATAATTTCCCATTGAACCTAACCATTGCGCACACAACTTCCGCATATTCCAACCTATTATCAGAGTTTCACATAACTCTGTGACAGTACTTTGTGCATTTGGTAGAGTTTCAACTATTTTCATATTTGTCATCATTGTCAACTTAATGATGATTTTATCTCAATAGAGTTTAACAACTCTACATCCTCATTCATAAACATAGCGTGAGCTCTAATGAATTTCTATGGTTTACACCATAATCTTCCTCCTTATCAAGCCATTGCTTGATCATATACTCCAAAACTCTGATCTTTTCTCCATGATAACCAAATCTCAATCAACTTTTGAGAACTATTGATTTCATTTGATTTACACATTTGAGTTGTCAATTTTGGGAAATCACTATTCCTTGGCATTCAATTCACGTTAATTTGTCACTCCACTTGAGTTCTCAAACTCATATAATTTTCATAATACCTCAAGTACGATATAATTAATCATTATTTTGGTATCAACCAGTCAAATACTTTGATGAATTCCTTCTTTAGGATAATCTTTCAAGCCTTTCCAATATACTCATTACTTGAAACCTTAATCTCACAATCTTCTCATTACTTGAAACCTTAATCTCACAATCTTACATTCATCAAGCTTGCTTTTCCCTTACTGCCCTATTATCGATTTGTTCAACCCAAACCATTTGAATTTTGATTGATTACTGAAGTTCTACGAACTCTCATTCCCAAAATTTATAAATTTCAACATTTTCCATTATATATTGCAGTCAATACCAATATCTTGATATGTTGCGCACCTATTCATTTCTAGTATTGTACATCATTCTCTATATTCTGAATTCTTAACTTTATTGACAACTCATTCTCCCCAATTTAGACTGTACTAGTCTAAACATCAAATTTAAAACACCTCATAGCTCACTGCTATGTTTTTCTCAATTACTTGAACAGTACAACTCTTATCCACATCAGATGTCTCTGATGACAAGATTGTCATATCTATGAATCTTTATATATTAATGCCTCAAAAATTCTTAAATGCTTTAATGTTAAGCCTCTAACTTTGACCTTTCCAGTCTTTCAGCATAACTATTTGCAACTTACTCTTCACTTTATTCTCAACTTACCATTTCCTTATAAATGATTCTACTTTATCAAACAAGATGGAGTTGATCAAGAACACAATTTTTTTTTCTCAAATCCTTCATCTCTCATTTCTTGTTTTAACTCTTCACATTTAAAGTAATATTACCTTCAACTCATTTCTATATATTCCATCTTTGATCTATTGTTGTGAGTCTTCACTTTTAATGTAACCTCATCATTTCATTACATTCAACATTGATCTACCCATTCATTTAATAAACTCACGTCTCATTTCTTTATGTATGGTTATACCATATTATCATTCATTTCTCTTATTGCTCTATTAGTGAGTACGATTACCCACAACAATGCTAATAAATCTCTTATATTCCGCCTTCAGTATGTGTAACTATATCCCAACTATACTGACAGGCTTCCTTACTACTATACTATTAGTGCTTGCAGTTACATCACCACAACACTAATAAATTTTTTTTTTTACATTCTTTTCAGTATGTGAGGCTATACCATAACCATACCGATAAATTTCTTTCTCACTCTATCAATATAAACTAGCACTATAACTGAAATTTTATACTTCATAATCATTCATGAAGTATGTTCAACTAATGATTATCTAACCTCACAAGGTTCTTATCACCATTTATCACCAATCTTTCTCATTAAATAACTTTTCATCTCACTGAACTAGTTTCAACACTAGTATATTTTCTTACTCAAAGTGACTCATCACCTTTGAGTTTCATTGTCAATCATTTCATATTCCATTTACTTTGTATGGTCATTCCATCTGACCTATGTCTCTGAGTCCTGAGTCCTGAGTCCTTTATTCCTTCAACACTGACTATTTCTCATCAGATAATATCAGTGAGAATCAAGACCCTTAAAGACTACTCAATAAAAGAGTTATTCATAACTCATCTCATTTCCATATCTATATCATTTGGGTTCAAGGTTCCATAAACCCTAACCCTCAACATATATATACATTCTCATTCATGAGACATAGATGGATATAACCCATCTTATTATCGTTCCACTGTCTTCCTTTATCACAATATCCCTGAAGTCTAGGTTCCCAAGAACCCTCACCATCAATTTCATTTGACTTACCAAGTCATAGATGTGAAATAAGACTTCCAATTTCATTCCAAGGCAAGACAGTACAGCTATATCTATCGCATAGATATAATATAAAGCTCTCAAATACATGTCTCAAGCTTTTATCTTTCATTACCCCCCAAAACATCGATAAAACCGTTCATTTAATCTTGGTTTATCCCTGACTTGAGAATCAATCTCCAAGTCAGTTAACCTAAATTTTTAAATTTTAATATACAGGTACAACTAGAAATTTCAATCCAAACGGTATCAGAGTTATCACACCATTCGAAACCAATTCGAAATTGATAACTTAGGTCTATGATACTCACTGTATCCAGGTTATTCCATCAACCAATCAGTGGAATAATTATGCCAAACTTTACCAACCATTCTCTGATATCACACTATATCAACTGTCTCTTATTTCGAGACCAATAATAAATTAACGTTTGTAAAGCCTTGGCTCTGATACCAACTGTAACATCCCCTAATTTTAATTAAGGAACGTCCGGCCTGAAACCCTAATTAAGCCCCGGTAAACCAGATCGGACCTAATTAGAGCCAGCAGCCTTACACATTTCCTGACAACAACCTGTATATCTTAATATTCATTAATCGAATAAAATAAACGAAAACCAACGCAGCGGAAAATTTAAAACTTTTTCGATAAAATACAAATTATACAATACCGGCATGAACATCGGTATTGAGCTCTTATTCCCACCCATTTAATTACAAATCATAATGCAATACAATATATATATATATATATATAAACTCATTTGCCGTAGAGAAGATACTAAACTCCTGGTCTTCTCCTTTCCTGAGTTCCAAGTTCTAGCGTACATTCATACCTGAAAATGTTAAGGTGGGTGAGCTCCTACATGCTCAGTAAGTGACTCTCATACCAACCATCAATTATCAATAAATATCAAGGCAATGTATAACAACATGATCAAATGCATATCTACAGGAGCATATGAATCAATATAAACAATATATATAACAGATGCAAGTTCTTTAGTTCATTGCAATGTACCCGTGATTTGTATTTCACATTTTCATATTTGCATTGAGTCGCCCCCTCACATATCCAAGAACCAATCACTGGGCATCTAACCAGTTCTTGTCAATGTGCCGCCAACTCATAAAACATCGAGTCGCACTTACTCATCATCACTAAACCAATCACTTTGCTCATCTATTGGTTTATGACTAATGAGCTTGCTAAACTCAATGGAAAGCATTGATCGGAATAATTCCCAAGCAACTGGGGCGCAGTGATGGTTAGCAATTCCACCACAGTTCCCAAACCCCATGCCGATCCGTCCCGTCAAACCTCTTTCCGAATCCATTTTTCATTTCAAAACATTTTTGTAAAACCATCATCAAATCACGGTACATTGCCCCATTCCCAGTCCAGTACACTACATGCTCTAATAATACTATTTTACATTGCATAATTGATAAAAGTTACGAGTCCCACTTACCTGTCCTGAGCTTCTATGTTTTACCGACTTGTACGACTCTCCGAGTCCTCAAACCTTTTCACATCAATTCATTACCTAAAATAAACCAATTGTCATCAATTTAAGTCTAATATTCATTTGCTAACATTCCTAAACTAGTCCCATCGGAATCCAGAATTCTGAGACCTAGTTTATAACCTATTTTGACCATTTCACGTTTTTTCGAGGTAAAACCCCGGTGTAAAGTCTCCTCCGACTTTCAAACTTCTCATTTTTCTTAGAAATCCCTCAATTTCTATTTGTTTGGTCAAAATACTATTTTTCCATATTTTTTCCTATTTTTTTTGGATTTTCTTTTCCATTTTCTTTCTTTTTTTTTTTTTTTTTCCTTTTTGCCCTGCCCTGAGCCGGGTTCGGCTCAACCGAGCCGAACCGGCCCGTCAGGGTCGTCCTCAACCTCCCGGCGGCGAGCGTTGCTTTCTGTTTTTTTTTTTTTTTTTTTTTTCATCGATTGGGGTTGGCTCCCAACCCCAACCCCAACCCAGATTCGATTTGGCAAGGGAGACTACTCCTCCGTCTCCACCCTCAACCATTCTCCGACCATTCATTCAACCATGGCCATGGCGAGCCATGGCCGAGCTCATCACTATACCATACATAACAACAACACACAACTACACATCTTACCTCGAGCTCTCCTCAACCACGCGATCACACGAGCCAGCGATTTCGCCTCTGCGTCCCGGCTCTCTCCTCCTCTCCTCTCCTCTCTTTTCTTTCGTTCGATCGATCTCTCTCTCTGAACTTCGATTTCACATTTAAAGAAAAAGAAGGCGGTTTTGGTGGGGAAATGACCAAATTGCCCTTCTATTTTTATCTCTTCCTTTATCAATTCAATACCCTTAATGGTAATCTTACATTTTTCAGATTTTATTATATATATTTATATATCGATTTATATATAAATATATATATTTATCGATACATTGCGCCTCAAATTCCGGTTGGCACACCAACGAGAACATCTCGGGCGTGCGCACCACCGTATGTCCGACACGTGTCACTCGTGACCTCGCGTATCACTCTGCGCCCGACAAATTATCATTATTTTATTATTTTCCATTTAATATATATTTATATATATCCATAATATATATAAATATCTATTTATGCCTATAATTACGCCTATAATTACGTAATTTCCACCGCCGAGCACACTCGAGTGTCAACGCTGTCTCGCGTCTCATGTGTGTCCACACGACCCACACATGGTATTAGGCATTTCCTCGTTAGTCCGATTGTTCACATATATGTACTAATACACACCAAACAAACACAATACATCACACAATCCCACACACCCGTTAGTCGTGACAAATCGGGCTTAACCACGAATCTAACTCGGATTAACTTGGATTCGGATTACTGTTAATCATGTGCTTAAAATAACGGGTCGTTACAGAGTTGACAATGGTTACAATACAAATGTGGGGTATTGTTGAACTTTAAACGTTCATTGAGTTTTTATTGTATCTAAGTATAGTCCCACATGGGAAAGAAACTTTTTGTTTCTTTCCTTATAAGAGATTTCACACTTGAAGTAAGTGGTTAAGTGAATGTGGGGTTGGAGAGGAGGACCATGGGTGTACTCTATTGTTTGACACACATTAAACACTTATTATTTATGTCTTTGATACGACCTTGGGGCTAATGATTAAATGACTTGGCCAATTCTTAATACAAATTTTTATTTTTTTTAGTTAATTTCGTTATTGGTAATTAATGGTGAACAGTTGCAACCTTTTAAAATTTTAAATGGTGTTTAGTTATTGGTGTTTAATTAACCACTCAACTAATAACTACTTTTTGAACAGTTACAACTGTTCAAAAGAGGTAGTTCTTTGTTTATAATTAGAAAGGGTCTAAACCTTATTTAAAAAACAAGAAAAGTATTTCGAAATAGATTTTTGTTTTCTCTAATTATTTGAGAGAGATTTTCGCTGTTGCTAAGAAATGATTTTTGGTTGGTGTGTAATCAAAGATCAATCCAGTTGTATCCTGGAGACAAACTTCTTGCAGTATTCATACACCGAATTAGAGGAAATTTTGCCTTAGGACATTGCAATTTATTGTAAGGCTTTGGTATGATTTTATCTAATTCTTTATAATTGAGTTCAATGATGAGATATTTATAGTTCAGTGATATACATGTTTTTATATATGTTCTAACACATGTCACCAACATTCCCAACCCCAAGAAGCGGCCTAACATAAACACTTAGCTTATAAACACTTAGCTTATGATATACATGTTTTTATATATGTTGTGCTTGATGATTATTATGATTACAAGTGTTTCAAATTCCAAGTGTTTTCATCCAAAACGAGTGAGTGGAGGGTATCAAATGCAAAGGTGAGGTTCTCTAATAAGTATCACTTGGGGGTTTCTGAATCTGTTTTTTAGTAGAGGGAAGATGTATTGGGAAGCTGTGTATGATTTATTATTGTTTGACATCGAGGAAGACGTCGCGGGGCTTATTCAGTGTCCTAACAATAAGAACTCTGCTGAAATTGTTCCAATACTAGCAGCGTGTAATGGAAAAGGCAGCTATGATGACTGAAAGAGGAGATTTGGAAATATGGTATATGGTGAGATTGCCAAATATTGTTCGAGGAAACTGGAATGCCATGCAAAGATACTTCGACCCCATCAAAGATACAAAGATGCTTTCTACACAATCAGCATGAGGACTCGTGAATTGAAGTTGATGCATCATGACATACCTTTAGCATTGTTCTTTTTCACACCAACACTAATCTCTTTATTTCCAGCTTAATCAATTACGTATATAGCATGTCCAAAAAATTAATATTGTACTTATCATCATTTTCATAAATCAAGTATATCATTAAAATGTTTCATATTTTTAATTATCAATGTGTATTTTTGGAAAATGCTTAATTAGGTGACCAACTTTTAAGAGCATCTCCAATGGTAAATGTGGATTGTGGGCATGGATTCTCAACGTGAAGAGAATGTCCTTCGCATGTGGCTCAAATAGTCATTAATGTTCAACATAGATCTCCAATGGTAAATGTAGATTGCAGCTCAATTGATGTGGTGACATTTCGATCTTTTTGTAATCTTGTTAATTAAAATGTGAAATGAAAATCCAAATAAAATAAGTAAATATCTAAAAAAGACCGATTGTCCAACGTGAATGTGACATTCAAAATAGACATGGTCTATATCTACGTCAGCTAAACATTTGAAATACACATTCTATTGGAGACGTTTTTTCATCTCAATTTCTATTTAGTCTTACGTAGGGCACATTGATATCCAATTCACATTCCATTGGAGAAGCTCTAACATGCACTTGATGCATGGTGTCCTCGGTTGATTATATGCATTGATGTTTGTTTATCCAAGGCACACCATCAAAAGTGGGCACACCATCAAAAGTGAGTTACTTTAGCATCTTCCCTGTACATGGCTGATCAGACATTGCGAGCTCCTTAGAGCATCTATACAATGGTATACATTGTTTAGTCAACAACGTAAAAGAGCATCTCCAAAATTACGGATGTATTTAAAGTGTTAATACTAAACAAG
Source organism: Stephania japonica (assembly GCA_039657345.1). Classification (NCBI taxonomy): domain Eukaryota; kingdom Viridiplantae; phylum Streptophyta; class Magnoliopsida; order Ranunculales; family Menispermaceae; genus Stephania; species Stephania japonica. The sequence goes on from CM077559.1 coordinate 46,409,820, forward strand.
AATAGTATCCCCAATTAAGAGTTGAACTTATTTAATTTATACGTGGTTTGGCTTTAGCTTTTGTGGAGTAGGTGTGCACCTACAACTCAAAACTTGAACTTAATGTCTTCCAAGTAATTTTCCTCTTTGATTCCTATAAAATATATATATTTCCTGATCTACTTATATTTAACTAGACTTTTTTTTTCTTCAGAAAATGAATATTTAATTAGACTTATAGTATGCGATACATTAACTATATAATGTGGAGAATAGTATATACACTTTTTTGACATCTAATACAGTGTACTTATATGTAAGCGTAGTTCTCCTATTTGTATTAGGTTAGTTCCAAGTTTCATTATCTAATGTAATATTTATTGCATTTCACTCATTGAAATATTGTAATAGGTTGACTTACCCACTTGGGTTAGGAACGATGTAACGATGCTAGTGGAGGAGATCCACAGGCTTGTGCACGCATATGCGGCGTGACCGTGAGAGTTTAACATGGTATCAGAGCCCATGGTTCGAATGAGACCTAGGAGAAAAAAGAATCATGTGACTTTTGGCCTATGAGGAGTGTTGAAGATGTGTGGACCGAAAGTTAATCCCATATCGATTAAATGAAACATTGAAATGAAGTATAAAAGTGATTAATTCCTTTCAACTAGCACTGAGGCCTTTTGAAGTAAAACCCTACACCTAAAGTTGAAAGGTGGTTAAGTTAGAGACAAATATTGGTGCTAGCGGAGGAGATCCACGGGCTCGCACATGTGTTGCACAGTCGTGAGAATTTAACATGATGAATATGCCATTTTAGATATACATTTGCTACGTAATGATGTAGATTTTATTGAGACGTGTTGACCCACGAGTGGGTATCATAGTACACGTTAGTGAAGGAACAAAAATTACAAGTTTTGTTCCTCTCTTACATTTTCCACATATACATGCTATTACACGCATAATTAGTTGACTTGGAAAATGATTTAATAAAAAATAATATGTTTTTGAAGCTAAGTACTATAGATTAAAGTAATTGACATAAAAATTAAGAACCTTATTTGACCTTAAAATTGTTGAAATGTCTAAACAAGGGAATTGTTACACGCGTAGGAACGCCGCATAGTTATTCATCTAAGACCAGTACAAGAGAAGCTTCAACAGCGTTGTACATGCACGCACATATAAAGAGAACTCAAGCATACAAATGAAAAGCTTAATAAAAACCAACATTAACCATGTCTGCCTTAGATGTTACAGTTCTACCCGGTACTGGCGTTGGAGAACCGCGCGGAAGAGGAGGAGATGGGATGAATGGAGAAGCGAAACGCGGCCGCTATGACTGTTGTTCATCGTTCGCGGAAATAACGTTGGAAGAGCCAGTAAGCTCACTAAAGGACTTGGATTCAGAAAAAATGAAGAGTGAGATCAAGAGATGGGCTAGAGCTGTTGTGGCTTATGCAAGGCAAGTCAGTGGCCATATTTCATAAACTGTGGTGGTTAGTATTGGTGATATTGGTTGAATTATTTGAGTTGCCTTTTGGCTCTTGGGGTGGAAGGGCTGGCATACATGAATGATGGGCTCGTCGCGAATATTCGCCAAAAATGGAAATTCAAGCACATGGAATTGTGGATCTTGTTGCAGTATAAAATACTGCAAATTGTACCAAATTAATGATCATTGAAGGAATATGGGAAATCGTGTAAAATGAAGATCATGAATGTCAGTAGTTGTATATATCAATAAATGTGTTTGATCTACACTATCAGGAATACTCTGATGACATAACTACAATTTCTTTCCTTTAGAGAAGAATTTCTCCTCAGTACAATTCTAACTTCAATGGTTCTCTCTTTATCTAATCACAAACTAAAAGATTAGAGATCATCAGTTTAATCTAGAAATTCTCATTTGGAACAAATCAAAACTAAGAATCAAACAGAAAAATGAATCCATAGGCAAAGCCGAAGAATGCAGAAACAACAATATAATGCTCAAAAGCTAAAAGCATTGAAGGCATAAATGGATACAATTAAACAAGAGAAGACTGCAAATGCCATAATGCACAATGCCTAATTAGAGAATGGTTCATCGATGCAAAAGGCCTCAACGAACAAGCCAACCCCGACCCCTATATGTCGATGGATATGCCTTAAAATCATGTCAAACCTGTGATTTCATACACATTTGCCAACTTTGATATGTATATTTGGTGTTAACGTTGAATACCAGTAGGCAAATGATCAATGTATTTCCCTATAGTCCAATAGTCAGTAAATTCAGATCAGCACCCCCACCTCAAATCTGCCACCATTAATTAATACTCAAAGCTCTTTTGACAAAAAAATTAATACTCAAAGCTCATAAAAATTTCAGAATGAAGAAATTCAAAATAAACCGTAAAAACTAAGTACATGTATGATGACAAAGTTTATAACAAAGGAGATGTGAGAAATCAATTTCAACCAAAAATCATAGCTATACATTGCACTAACATGCACCATAAAATTAATTTCCAAAGTAAAGAAACAAAAGCGATCCAGCATCCTATTTGACATGAATTCACTCGAGTGGAACCTACAAAACTGGTTAACATCAGCAAGGTAATGCCATTTTCACCTTGATGGACGTCAAGATTTGATTTGAATAATGCAGCATTTGTTACTTGTCGCTGCAAACGTGGAACTTCTGAAACTAATGAAGAAAACACAATTAATCTCACTCGTCTTTCTCTCTCCATTTCTCTCGTTCTATGGATGCTTTCCTCAAAAATTTTCTAGAGCACAAGTATTGTGCCTGCTCAGCATTCTTCAAACGGCTTGCTCGCACCCAAGCAGGCTCCTAAGACAAACAAATTTTCAAACTCGTCAGACAACTTAGGAGAAGAACTAGTCTTTATTCAATGATGTAGATAGTATTTCTGTTTAGGATAAGAACATCACCTCTGGAACGAAGCGGGAAAACCCGAACTTAAAAAAGAGTAGCACATGTTCCATTACAAGAATTGCAGCGAGTCCTGGCTCAAGTCTCCATTTTCTCTCCTGATCATACAAACAAACTAGGAGCGCACAGTTGGTACATATTGACATCACCAGTAGAAACTGAAATTTCAAAATCAAAACATAACGTTACAACAGTAAACATTGACCATTAACTGAATGCCAATCATTAAGAAAGACTCTTTAAGTAGAGCATGTTGCAATTATTATGCTAGTGTTCCCTTTTCGTCGAGATACATAGATGAGAAAACAATGAGTTTCATGATCTATTTCCTCAACATTACTTGACAATGTCATAATCCAAATTCCCAGACCTGAAATATGTTTAGCCAAGCTCCAATTGTAGCAGAGGCACGAGGAACGGGTCTCCTCATCATTGCAAGCAGCTTTAGAGCATCCGTTCTGATTTCTGCAGCATTGTTCTACATGATGGACAATGAAAGGATCAAATGCCTTACTGCCTCTAATGATCCGATAATTTGGACAAGAACCAGCAAAAGAATAGTAAGATTCTGTACCAAGGCAGCCAAACAAAATGCCAGGGGGAAGGCACATGCAAACATCATGATCATTCCAAACTGCAACGCAAGTTCCAAGAAGTCTACAAAGAATATAGAAACAGTCAGTCAATCCTATATATGGACGTGGCTTTCCGATCATAAACTATCAGAGGGGTTTATATCTAGAGGTTTTAGTTTTCTACCATCAAATAAACCATCCTCAAGTTCTTCACCGATGCTTGCTGAATATGATGGTTTCAGATGTTCTTTCTCCACTCTAGATGTCAGCTGAACTTTTCCATTTAATTTTCCCTTGTTGTTCTTGCTACATGATACATAAAACGCCATAAAACCATAACATAGACTAGAATCAGTTCAATCACTATGCATCCATCTGTGAAATGAAAAGGTAAAGTGCACAAAAAACTCACTTAACAGTTCTATGTTTCTTAAAGCTGTATTTCAGGTAAGGAATACAGTTCTCCACAAAACTTTGCAACACCTGGAAATTATTAACAATTGATTTCATATCTAAACTCAAGAAAAAAAAAGAAAAAAAAGGAAAAAAAGGAAAAGACAATACACAAGATTATTTTTTACCTGTGAGGCTATCATACGTTGAGTGAGGATTTTGCGAAGAGTTAAGAAATTACGATGCAGAATGGCATGATAAAAGAGACCAATATATGTCTGCATGAAATATAGACCAAAGACCTGCATGCAGAAGCACCTCAGGAAGGTCATAACCTTAGTTTAGAGCATTTTCAGGTTAGCCTTTTTTCTAAAAATATGAACTTGCAATGCAAAATTATTCCACAAATTAAAACAAGCAGGAAAACTAAATAATCAAAAGCACAATCTCTAACCTAACAAGATAAAATAATAATCACAACAACATCAACAAAACCTCAATCACAAAATAGTTGGGGTTAGCTATATGGATCAAACTCTTCCACTCTAATCCTCTAACCTAAAAAGGTGCAAAAAAATAAAATAAGACGCAACTCCCCATCCTCAAGTATAATTAAAGAAAAATGATTGGTTGAACCACTTTTGACACAAACGTAAGTGTCAAAAGTGGGTTACTCTAGCATTTCCCATAATTGAATCCTCAGTACCCCCATCCTTATACTACCACCACTCATCCCATCAAATAGAGCAAACATTTACAATGCTTCACACTACAACTTATCAGCTCCATTTAGCTAACATCCTCCAAGCTATAGGGTGAGCCATTTCCATTTTTTTCAGCATTTCATTCCAAAGTATGATCAAATTTAAATTTTAAAATATGTATGGTTAATTCACAGTCCTCACATAAAGATGTTGTGTGAACCCAAAATTTAATTTAATTGCTGATATGCAATGTACACACGACTAAAAATCAAAAAGCTCTTTCAAAAGAACCGGAACAAGAATAGTAACCAAAAAATATCTCCCGCAGCTTTCTCTTGCTAATCAATAACACATCTGCATGTAGTCTATACTACCTTGTAGATCAAGCTGTCAGCTTTTGACTCTGAATTTCTGTTATATTCACATTTAATGAGCTTCACTGAGACCTTGCCCCCGATCTTTGTTAAGTACTGAATGATTAAAAGATACACAGCAGTCAGCCCAAACCTGAAACAACCAGAATAGACACAGATACATAAAGAGCACAAACTCCATTATGAACAATCCTGCAACTATCTAAAAAAATAAGAATCATAGATTTAAAAATGGAAAGGAAAGACCAGAACAAATTCATTTGATACTGCACAGTCAGGAAATAAAAGTTGTTTAAAGAATAACAAATGCAAGGAAAGTAATAGTAGAAATAAAACTCGTATAGGGATACATAAGCAAGGAGCTATTTCAGTAGTTGTGAATAATATTTAATCAAGAACAGGCTAATGGTGGTGCAATTAACTGTATATCAAAAGAGCTGCAGTGGGCATCGAAAGAGAAAAGAGTTGTTGATGACTTCGATAAAGAAAAGAGGTGTAGTGGGATTAGACAGCTGATGCATATAAACAAAGATCAAAAGCCTGCTTTGTGACTTGTGATTCTATTTCAAAGGTCATAGTTTTGCCACTCTCTTCCTCCCTCTACATATTTGCATCACAAATGAAGTCAGACTCTCGTTACACTCTTGCCTTAGAAACTAAAAAATATGTGGCTTATTATAGTTCAGAATTCCATCAAAGTTTTGCAACCAACTGCATGCATCTCTTTGTAAAATAGATTTTGGAGGGTAGTGAATTATCATAGCAATTTCTATAAATGTGGTTTAACATGTTCTAACTCTTGGTTTAAGTGAAACTCAAATTGATAGACTGCCAAGTAATTTTTCGGTGTTCCTCACGGTTGAAAAGCTAATCTTGCAAGTAGTCAAAGTAATCAAAGATAGCAAATAAATCACTGATTCCAACTAAATTGTTCTATTCTTGATGAAGGAGGATCAGAAGCTCTGGAAAAGTTCAAAACATGTATGGATGAACTAATGATAATAAGTTTCTCCAATGGTCAAAAACAAAACACTGCCATACTTCATGAAATGCATCTTGTCAAAATTTCTTTTCATCTTGATGCTTCCGATGGAAATTACCAATCAAAACAACACTTCACCATTGGAAAAAAAAAATACAAAGAAGCTCCTTACTTTATGATATCAGATCTCGCAATCTCATAGAGATGGGCATAAGCCAACTCAAACGGTAACTGGAGACAAATAATACTCGAAATAAAGAATGCATCATTTCTGAATCTCAGCAGATGTCCAAACCATTCATCTCTTTGATAAGCTTGTTTCTCTGTCAATTTATCTTCCTCAACCTTCTTTGCCAGCTCCGTGTGGGATGGATGATAATTTTTTTCTGTATTTACAAGATTACAACGCATGCCCACTCCTGCTGGATGGCTTGTCTTCCATCTACAAGGAAACATGATAAACAGATCATTTCTATCACCAAATGTTAAACAAGGAATGCATAAAAAGAAGAAAAAAGTGATGATCTGGGTACCTGGCCAACATAGCAGAGTTCTTGCGTTTCCAGAACTGCAAGAACATGACAGCCCATGATATTAATAGCGTAAAGAAAGCAGGTGGCATCAATGACCGCCATGATCTGAAGATACTAAAAAATCAAAAAGTTAATGAACAACTAAACTGTAACTTATAATAACTATAGCCCACAGAGACATTAAACATGCAATTGGTCGTCTTACCCAAAATCAATTAACTGTAAAGCGAGTCCAAGAGCGGCTGGGAAAAAAATCCACCTTGTATACATTCCAAGAAATGCAAAATACGTGGCAATCTATCCAAAGAAAGTGTTGAATTCCTCAATTACAGATTAAATAAAACTGAAAGAATATGGACAAAGGCAAGCACAAAATAACCACATTTAAATTTGACCTTCATCCCAAAATATGAGTAGATCTCATCTATTGGTTGTTGTGTGAAGTCCATCCAATTGAGAGCCCAATTTTTCAAGAGGTGTTTTCTCTTGGTTTCCTCTACATAGAAAAGCATCAAGACTATCTGTGTCATAACAATCATCTAAGAAATAGGAAAAAGAAAAGTAAATAAAAATAAAAGAACAAGATCATGATAATCTAAGCAAGATGATCAAAAGACCCAATTCCAGAAAGATTCTTAGCATACCATGTAAAGGGAAAACTTCTTTAACTAGGTCTTCAGATTCCAATACCTCGACCAAAGATCGTCCAATGTCCCATCTAATTCTTCTGCCATCAAAATCTAGATTTACAACAGATCCAGTCTGATTAACCTGCATGTTTCAGTTCATTCCAAAATGGCAAATTAGAATGAACACAGAATACAAGAATTGTTTTGTCAACCATGTTAATGAGTTAATCTATATTGCTATCCAATTTAATCTAGAACATGAAAATGCAAATAAAGTTGGAAAATTGAACAATCTGGAATGGTGTAAACTACTATGGAATATGAATAAAATGAATCAATATAATTAACGGTTAAATACAAATACTATACCCCCAAAAAAGAGATTTTTAAATGGAGGCTTGTATTGATTATGTTCTAAGACAGAATTCTTTCCAATTTCGTGTCTTAATTCTGCATAGATCCGTTCTAAAACAGAAATTTCAAGATCTTTCTAAAGCATAAGCACAGAGAGATGTCTATGAAGGATCTAATCTTAAGACTTCGTGTTGAGGAAGATCATCACAAAGATTATACTTCGTTGTTAATTATATTATTTTGTTTTATTCACAGTAGTTTACCTATTACAGATTGTTCTATTTTCCAATATACGACAAATAAACATTAAAAAAAAATTCAGGAATACTAAGAGAAAGGGAAAAAAAGCAAATTCACAATTGGAACGCTAGCAGAAAATAAATACGGAGTTCATTTAACAATGATATATTGGAGGACATGACTAACCCAATAAGTTTTATAATAAAATCAATGTTTACAAGTTAGTCTATCATCGGAATCCAATCAAAACAACTTATAAGAAAATACAACAAAAGCATTGCTCCATTTAAACCTACAACTCTATGACTGATAAATCAGAATCAGTTATATAACTTACAATTCCATAAATCAAGTGCATGTAGCAGCGAAAACGCTCGCACCAGCTGAACAATGTGCCATCAGGCTGTCTCACAAATGCATCAACCTCATCCCACTCAAACTGTAGGTCCAATCCTGAAACAAATCTCAACAACACATTGATACTCATTAAGCACAGTCCGACGAAATTCTTGCACCCCAAAATTGAAAAACAAAGCATTGAAAATTTTCTCGCAATCAATAAACCAAAAACTAAAACATCATCAGAAAACAATTTTTCATGAAAATTAAAAGAAGGGCAAGCAATAACCTATGTAAGTTGGCTTCCTTATTTCCAGTTCAGCCGCAGCCCTCCCCAAAACCGCCATTGGCGCTCCCAACTGCACAACAAACCAATGAACACCCAATTCAACAAATAACGTAATCACTCTTACCGTTCCAATCACTTGGATTTAAATCATATATGCATTGCTTACACTTTTTCTCCCTTTTTGATTTGACCATCATGATTTTCACAATGAAAAGCAATGCCCAGAGTACCAAATACCCATAACAAAGAGTTGGGCACAATGCCTACTCATGATACAGAAATACATAAAGAAATGGGCTCTAATCCCACCACTTACCCATAAAAAATAATTTAAAAAAATACAACAAACAACCAGAAACAGAATGCAAAACTAACTAGCACACTGAGAATCTTTTCTTTTCTTTCTTAGTTTCTTTTGAAACTAAGAAAAAAACCCAATAGCAGAATAAAAATTCTAACAAAATCAACAAAGATGCACCTTCAAGAACTCATCAGAAACCCCAACAACTCTCTCGACAGCCAACCCAACCTTCTCCAACTCCAAAACCAGAAACTCAGCACAATCAGAACAACACCTTCCATGATGTTCATCGCGACCATCCTCCACATCCTTCTTTGACACCACCAGTGCAATCTCAAACCCAGTTTTCTCCTCCCCTGTTCCACCCATCCCTAGCCCACCCAAATCCCCAAAATCTCCACAATCAACGAAACCGCATGAAACCCGCCTCGGGAATCACGAACTGCAAATGGGTTTTGGTTTTCTTGGCTAATTGGATTGAATGGTGTGAGAATTTGATGGAAGTGTGTAGAGATTGAGAAGAAGAAAAAAAAAACATAGGGGAAGAGAAGAGAACAAGAAATGAAGAACAGATGTTGAGAGGAGAGGAATGAGTGGGCCCTCTTTGCGGTCAGACCGTCGAAGAGACGTTGGAGATGAAAAGCGCCACGTGGACTGCCGGCGACGGTTTCCATGCCTCGCTTCATATTCCCCCCCTTTTTTTTTGAGTTAGCATAATATTCCTTCTTAATCAATTACTACTATATATTCATTATTATTTAGAAAAAAATATGAAGCCACTAAACAAACCCCCCCCCCCCCCTTTTGTTGAATGAATGATATTACTCTCTTATACCCCACTTTTACTAAACGTACTTCATTTAATTTTTAAAAGCCTAAAAAATACACATCTCCTCTTCCTTAACGATTCTCACATATCTCAACCTCTTAAGGTCCATATTATCCATTTATTTACCCTTGAATCACCTTTAACAGATTTACAACTCAATTTCAATCCATTTCAAGCTTAAATGCGTGCAGATATGGACGGTGTGATAGTTTTTTGTATCGTTTGTGTTGTTTGGTACCGCATGACTGAGACCTAAAGAGTGAATCTCGGTCGTACAAATCCAATATTGATAGTATTAGTCTCGTAACTAAGCATCTGAGACCCACTCTTCATGTCTTGATCTTGTGTTGGTCTCGGTCAAACTAATACTATCAGTCCTGGACTTGTGCAACCGAGACCCACTCGTTAGGTTTCAGTTAGGTGGTTTTAAACAACATAGGTAACACAAGAAATCACGAAAATCGAGTAAAACTTACCATATTGTGCTCCAAATAAATCACTTGATTTAAAATTCATCGACATTTTACGACAACAAAGTCCAATTCAAGTCTTAAATTGATTCCTTGAACACCAACAACCACAACACAACAACATAATGACAAAAAAAAACCACCAAAAACACTAAAAAATCCATAAAACTAACGCAAAACAGATGGAGAACATACTTTGAGTGTAACGGCCCAAATAATATTTGCCGTTAATTATGACGTCATTGCAGATGTGGATGCCAGCGAAGACAGCTGAGGGACCCACAGTGAGGACTGGAATGCACTCGAACTAGGTATACAGTCCGTTTTGTATGTTTGTTGTGGTAAATTGTGATGGAAAGGTATAAATTAACTAATTCCATTGCAATATTGTATGCTAATGTAGTTGATTGACGAGTGAGGAATGATTTCGGGTGCGTGCGGACGCGGGACACGAGGCACGAGGTGCTTAGGTAGTCGAGGAACTAAGGTGAGCTTACCCATAAATTTTGGTAATTTATTGAATAGGGTAGATAATTATTATGAGCCAAATCAATTGGAAATTTATAAGTCATATAGTTGAGTTGAATAAAACAATAACAGATTGGATTGTTCTCGAGATTCGTGCACACACTTGATCAAAAGCCAAATATATAGGTTTGTTTGTGTTTACCGATCAAATGGGAAGAGAAGGAGAGTGAGGTTTTGAGAGAGAGATCGAAAAAGAGATCGGTGGGAAGAAGAGGAGAAGAAGAAGAACAACATCAAAGTGTGGAAAGGTGATATGTGGCTTCCTACAACAAGAATCTAAGGTATGGACACAATAAACTTGAGTTTTGTGGAAATTTTTGATGAGGGTTAGGATGTGTGAAATTCGGATTTGTTGGGGAATTAACACTTGGTTTTGTTGGAGTAAATGTGAATGGGAATGGCATGGAATAGGTGTGTTTTTGAGCTAATTTGAGGGGAATTTGATGATGATATGGAAATGGGTTTGAAAAGGATGATTTTTAGGATTCTTGGATTTCGAGTTTAAATTCGATAAAATTGTGTTTGAATGGTATTTTTGAGGTGAATTGTGAGTTTTTGAGGTGTTGGAGTTGAATGAATGGTGTATGAGGTGGTTTGGAGTGTGAAAATTTGAACTGTAAAAGTCTGGACAGAGCGCGATTAGCGCGCTAATAGGAGGACCTAGCGCGCTAATTACCCTCTGGAAAATGATGAACAGTGACTTAGATGAATTAGCGCGCTAATTCATCTCATTAGCGCGCTAATAGTTCACTGGAATGTGAAAAATTGGAAAATGAAGAAATGAGTCTAACCAACATTTTAAACCTATTAATTGATAATTAACCTTCATAAATGGATTCCAGGAGTCTTGAAATAGTAATTGGAGCCGGGGATTTAGTCGGGAATCAGACCGGGAGTATTATCGGGGATTGAAGGAATCGAGCCGGGGAATTTAATTCGTAGAACGAGGAGTGCGAATTGAGGTGTGTAGTATCCCAATTGAACTTCACTTTAAGTATTTACCATTTGATTTATTTGAATTCAGTTCCATTTATTCGTTATTCCATTTCATCTTTGCTTTACGGTGGGCACTCTCACTGGTGACTTTACGGTAGTGGAGGGTACTCCTACCTGGTGTCTTTACGGTGTTGAGATCACCCCCACCTGGTGCTTATTTCGTTACGGCCATATAGTCCATTGAGTCATAGCACTTGTCTAAGTATACGCCAGGTGAATAGGCTACCGGGTATGGTAGGCTTGTGTGGGTGCGTCGTTGGTCTACGCCGACCACCTGAGAGGTCTAGGGACAACTTTGTTGGTGTGTTTGAGGGTTGTGCCCAAGGAGAGGCTCGAAGTATGACTTAGTCGATTTTTATGTGCACGTACTTTGTTTCCTCACTATATTTATGCATGCGATGATCTTTCTTTTACAGTTGTCTGTATTTCTGTACTCCGCATGTTTAAATTATAGTCTTTTGAATTCCAGTACTTTTATTTCCGTAATTACTTGGTGAACTTCCTTGGGATTACTCACTCTGGACTCGTCATCTGTCTTTTTGTGATGGTGAGTGCGGACCCTAGTACGAGCCGGGGAAAGGGCAAGCTTGAAGAGTACATCGATTGACGGTTTTGGCCCCACTCGTACGTATGTTTATATTTATTCGTTTTCTGCCGGGTTTTGGGCTTGAGAGATAGGTTGTATATTTTGATATTTTGAGAAACATATGAGATGTATATGATGTATATTTGGTATGGTTTCCTCTTAGGCATTTTGCTAATAAAACACAAGATGAATTTTTATATTGTTCATTTAAGCTTCCGCTGTTAATTTGAGGTTATATGATATTAACTGAATCAAACTTAATGATGAATTGATCGATAATGGATAAATTGGGCGTGGGACACAACTGGTGGTGACGTGGACAGTTGTGGGCCCGCGTGGCCTCCCGTGGCGGACCAATGTGGAAATTGGGGTCGCCACATTTTGGTATCAGAGCCAGGTTTTGAGGAATCTAGGTTTGAGGAACCTAGGGAATGAATTGTGGGTTTGTTGATGATTCTGATACCGCCACAATTATGAAACCTTAGGCTTGATTGGGAGATTGAATAAATGCATAAACTAGATGAATAAATCTTAGATGTGGAAACCACAAGCGAATGATTTAAGTCTTAGTTGGGAAGTGATGTGAGGCGGGTAGATTCAGGAAGTTATATATACGTGTATGTTTTGATTGTGTACTACATATTATACGCGTATGTCGAGTCGATCCATTGCACGTTGGTTGTGCGGTTTAGGATGGACGGACGGACTCTCTACTACTCCGCCCACTACTCGGCCAGAGAGGTTGGAGATACTAGTGATCGTACCACTAGTGACATGGCGATATGCGAGCTATGATACGAGGTGACAGAGACGATTGATTCGACGAGCAAGAGCGGCTATTGCAAAGCAGCTCGAATGGTTGAGCGATGGAGTATATACGGAGTTCACGAGTACCGACGGTAGCACCTCTGCCGAGCTAGTTACACCTACTACACGGGCGGTGATTGCACCAGTGAGGACATACGAGCAGGGGATAGAGGCGATGATAGAGAGAAGTGAGCCTATTGTGACGCCACCGAGACTACGGAGGTGACACCACCTACTACTACGAAGCGGCGTGTAGGAGTTTCGATTGCCAAGTAGGATGTCCGAGGCGGCAAAAGATGGTGAAAGACTTTATGAGATTCAACCCCACGTACTTCACTGGAGTCGGTGATCCCGAGGTTGCTTCGGCGGTGGTTGATGACACATCGACGACTACACCAGCTATTAGAGGTACCGAGGCGGACCGAGCGCGTATCTCGGGGTATTGTTTGAGAGGTCGAGCGACGTATGGTGGACTACTTACACCGACATACATTCTACACCGTCGACGTGGGCGAGTTTCGACGATTATTTCTCGATGAGTACATTCCCACCGAGGTGCGATTACGACGAGGAGCGGTTCTTGGGACTACGACGGGGTAACATGTCCGTGTCACGATACATGGATCGATTCGAGATATCTCATGATGTATGCCATGGATGTGGCTAACACGGAGAGGTTACTGATTTACTACTTCATCGAGGCCTGGATGAGAGGATTGGTGGTGTGATAGTTGCGGCCGGTGCGGAGACCCTACAGAGTGTTTTTGACGAGCATTGGCTCGCGAGACGTATTTACGACACCGGGGTGAGCTTGGAGACGGGTGCGGACGAGTTCTCGGTCGATCGAGAGAAGAAGAGACCGAGAGAGCGATCGATCGACAGAGACATGATTATCGAGTCGACGAGATAGACGTTCCGAGCATCGAGAGAGAGAGACGAGAGGCGGGTGGTATACGTTCATCGTACCACGCACCGGTGAGCGACCTCGACACCATGTGCGAGATGGAGGAGGTCGTGGTAGAGGACGAGAGAGGTCGGGGTCGTGACGGGGCTCGGTGCATATAGTGTCACAGTCTGATTGGCGGGAGACACGACGATGTTTCAGGTGTCATCAGGTCGGGCATATACATAGAGATTGTCCGATGTCAGCTTCATCTTCACGACCACAGATTGAGCCGATTAGGGAGAGGGCTCATGCAGCTGCTACACCTACTACCGTACAGCCGGAGCGTGATGCGACTCGTCAGCTCGTAGAGGGTATGTTATCTATATGCGATGTCTTCATGCATGTATTATTTGATTCCGGTAGTACATTGTCATTTATATCGGGACGCAGGGTTGGACAGTTAGGATTACAGGTTGAGACCTTAGATCCACATCTTGTCCTCGATGCATGTACTTCTTGGGGATAAGATTTACCCTAACCGGATATGCTTAATTGTGTAGTAGAGATTGAGGGACACCGCCACTGTCGACTTTCGTGTCCTAGAGTATTTAGAGTTTGATGCTTTACTGGGTATGGATTGGCTAGCGACATATCGCGCACACATTGATTGCTTTGGGAAGATGATAGTATTTGATATTGAGGGTATTCCCGTATTTACTTTTGTTGGGACGGCGTCAGACTTACCGATTACCAGAGGTCGATTAGCTACGATTCAGGAGATGGAGGCGTTTAGGACGGTAGTTGAGCCAGACCTGAGACCAGAGATTAGATTAGAGGATGTCTCAGTAGTGTCTGAGTTTCCTGAGGTGTTCCCGACGATTTGCCAGGTTTACCACCTCCTAGGGCGATTGAGTTCATTATTGAGTTGGTTCCAGGGACACAAATGATATATAGCCGACCGTACAGATGTCGGCGTCGGAGCGAGGGAGAGTTGAGATCCCAATTAGAGGAGTTGTTGCGAAGGGTTTTATTCATCCCAAGATGTCTCCTTGGGGCGCACCAAGTACTATTTGTTAAGAAGAAGGATGGTTCTTTGAGGTTGTGCATAGATTACGGAAGTTGAATCAAGTGACGATTCGAAATCGTTATCCACTTCCTAGAATTGATGATCTATTTGATCAGGTTGGCGAGTGCTAAGTTTTTCTCGAAGATTGATTTACGATCTGGTTATCATCGATTGAGGATTCGGGAGAGTGATATAGAGAAGACGGCGTTTAGCACGCGTTATGGATTGTTTGAGTTCACAGTCATGCCATTTGGGGTGACTAATGCGCCGGCTATCTTTATGGATTTGATGCACCGAGTATTACGGCCATTTTTGGATCGTTATGTGATTGTGTTTATCGATGATATCTTAATATACAGTAAGACTCGTGAGGAGCACGAGAGACACCTTAGAGATGTTTTGATGACGTTGAGGGAGCATAGATTGTACGCTAAGTTCAGCAAGTGTGCTTTTTGGCTGAGAGAGGTGAAATTTCTCGGACATGTCATCAGTGGTCAAGGAATATCTGTGGATGGAGACAAGATCCGAGCGATCATTGATTGGAGGACACCTGAGACGGTTTCAGACATTCGTAGTTTCTTGGGGCTTGCGGGCTATTACGGCGGTTTGTGCGGGATTTTTCGTTGATAGCGCGCCGATGACGAGGTTGACCAAGAAGAATGTTAAGTTTGAATGGTCTCGAAGACTATGAGGCGACGTTTTTAGAGTTGAAGAGGAAGTTGACTTCGCGCCGGTGTTGGCTTTACCCGAGGCGGGGAGAGGCTTCTCGGTCTACACACGATGCTTCGGGAACCGGGTTGGGATGCGTGTTGATGCGGGAAGGACACCCGGTTGCTTATTTATCGAGGCGATTGAGACCTCACGAGGAGAATTATCCGGTACATGATTTAGAGCTAGCCGCGCGATTGTGTTTGCGCTCAAAGCTTGGCGACATTATCTTTATGGGGAGCGATTTATGTTATATACGAGATCATCGAGTTTGAGGTATCTTTTCACTCGAAGGATCGAATATGCGGCAAAGACGGTGGCTCGAGTTGTTGAAAGACTACGATTTCGCTATTGAGTACCATCCCGGGAAGGCGAATGTAGTTGCTTGATGCATTGAGCCGGAGTGGCGTAGAGAGTCGAGACGTGTCTTTGCGCGGATGACACATGAGTATGGATTCTTTGGAGGCTGCGACGGTGTTGTGTGTCGTCGATGTTTTTGCGATGTTCATATCTCGTTGCCGGATGCGTGTTCCCGGTGTCGTTAGAGAGGGTCGCCGAGTGGCAAAGGGTCGACGGACATTTTGCTCGCTTCACTGTCTGGCTCAGGGATCCGGGTTGCACGATTGGTCTAGTGGTTCGGACCGCTTTGAGACACGGGGGTAGGTTGTGGATACCGAGGTGCGGGAACTACGCGATAGCATTCTTGAGGATGCACACCGTTCACGGTATACGCTTCATCTGGCGGGACTAAAATGTATCATGACTTGCGACGTTTGTTTTGGTGGCCTGGGATGAAGGCCGATGTGGGTGCATATGTGAGAGCTTGTCATGTTTGTCGGCGAGTTAAGGCGAGCACGGGAGACCACTGGATTGTTACAACCACTACCGATTCCGCAGTGGAAATGGGAGCATGTTACGATGGACTTTGTTAGTGGATTGCCACGGTCTGCGAGACGTCATGATCTTTGTGTGGGTTGTGATTGATAGATTGACGAAATCCGCACACTTCATCCCTATATCGATGAAGTACTCGTTTGCTCGATTGAGTATCATTTTTGAGCGAGAGATTGTTAGGCTACATGGGGTGCCGCTATCTATTGTGTCGACGAGAGATCCCAGGTTGACTTCGAAGTTGTGGGAGAGCATGCGGGAGCGATTTGGGACGAGATCGCGATTCAAGACGGCTTATCATCCTCGCAGACGGTCGATCGAGAGAGATTAATACGATATTGGAGGACATGCTCGAGCATGCATTTTGCGGTTTGGAGGTGCTTGGGAAGAGTATTTGCCGTTGTGCGAGTTCGCATACAACAACAAAACTATCGGCGAGTATTGGTATGCCACCATTTGAGGCTTTGTATGGAAGACCTTGCAGATCACCGACTTGTTGGGCGGCTTTGAAGATGTGGCGGTGATTGGACTGAAGTTGTTGTTGACCACACCGAGAAGATTCGGCGAGATTAGGATGAGATTGCAAGCGGCTCAAGATAGGCAAAAGAAGTATGCTTGATAGGTATCTTGAGGGTTTGAGCTATGATGTGGATGATTTGGTATATCCGAAAGTTTCGCCCTGGAAAGGTCATCGAGATTTGGGATCAAGGGAAACTAGCACCGAGATATATTGGACCGTTCGAGTTGTGGCACGTGTTGGGACGAGCATACAGATTGGAGTTGCCGCGAGCTAGCTAGCGGCGTTCATCCAGTGTTTCACGTGTCTATGTTGAGGTTAGCTAAGACAGGACCGAGGCCGATGGTGGATATTAGACAGATTGAGGTTCGTCCTGACGCTTCATATGAAGAGCAACCTGTGGAGATCATGGATCGTAGAGTTCAGACACTGAGGAACAGGGAGATTTTGAAAGTGTTGGTTCGATGGCAGCATCACGGAACTGAGGGACTCACTTGGGAGCTCGAGTCGACTATGAGACAGAGATACCCACAATTGTTTACTGGTGAGTGTTAATATAACTCAAATTTCGGGACGAAATTTCAATTTAGTTGGGAAGAATTGTAACGGCCCAAATAATATTTGCCGTTAATTATGACGTCATTGCAGATGTGGATGCCAGCGAAGACAGCTGAGGGACCCACAGTGAGGACTGGAATGCACTCGAACTAGGTATACAGTCCGTTTTGTATGTTTGTTGTGGTAAATTGTGATGGAAAGGTATAAATTAACTAATTCCATTGCAATATTGTATGCTAATGTAGTTGATTGACGAGTGAGGAATGATTTCGGGGTGCGTGCGGACGCGGGACACGAGGCACGAGGTGCCGGGTAGTCGAGGGAACTAAGGTGAGCTTACCCATAAATTTTGGTAATTTATTGAATAGGGTAGATAATTATTATGAGCCAAATCAATTGGAAATTTATAAGTCATATAGTTGAGTTGAATAAAACAATAACAGTTGGATTGTTCTCGAGATTCGTGCACACACTTGATCAAAAGCCAAATATATAGGTTTGTTTGTGTTTACCGATCAAATGGGAAGAGAAGGAGAGTGAGGTTTTGAGAGAGAGATCGAAAAAGAGATCGGTGGGAAGAAGAGGAGAAGAAGAACAACATCAAAGTGTGGAAAGGTGATATGTGGCTTCCTACAACAAGAATCTAAGGTATGGACACAATAAACTTGAGTTTTGTGGAAATTTTTGATGAGGGTTAGGATGTGTGAAATTCGGATTTGTTGGGGAATTAACACTGGTTTTGTTGGAGTAAATGTGAATGGGAATGGCATGGAATAGGTGTGTTTTTGAGCTAATTTGAGGGAATTTGATGATGATATGGAAATGGGTTTGAAAAGGATGATTTTTAGGATTCTTGGATTTCGAGTTTAAATTCGATAAAATTGTGTTTGAATGGTATTTTTGAGGTGAATTGTGAGTTTTTGAGGTGTTGGAGTTGAATGAATGGTGTATGAGGTGGTTTGGAGTGTGAAAATTTGAACTGTAAAAATCTGGACGAGAATAGCGATTAGCGCGCTAATAGGAGGACCTAGCGCGCTAATTACCCTCGGAAAATGATGAACAAGTGACTTAGATGAATTAGCGCGCTAATTCATCTCATTAGCGCGCTAATAGTTCACTGGAATGTGAAAAATTGGAAAATGAAGAAATGAGTCTAACCAACATTTTAAACCTATTAATTGATAATTAACCTTCATAAATGGATTCCAGGAGTCTTGAAATAGTAATTGGAGCCTGGGATTTAGTCGGGAATCGGGCCAGGAGTATTATCGGGGATTGAAGGAATCGAGCGGGGAATTTAATTCGTAGAACGAGGAGTGCGAATTGAGGT
Source organism: Stephania japonica (assembly GCA_039657345.1). Lineage (NCBI taxonomy): Eukaryota > Viridiplantae > Streptophyta > Magnoliopsida > Ranunculales > Menispermaceae > Stephania > Stephania japonica. The sequence continues at coordinate 46,428,634 of CM077559.1, forward strand.
GTGTAGTATCCCAATTGAACTTCACTTTAAGTATTTACCATTTGATTTATTTGAATTCGGTTCCATTTATTCGTTATTCCATTTCATCTTTGCTTTACGGTGGGCACTCTCACTGGTGACTTTACGGTAGTGGAGGGTACTCCTACCTGGTGTCTTTACGGTGTTGAGATCACCCCCACTGGTGCTTATTTCGTTACGGCCATATAGTCCATTGAGTCATAGCACTTGTCTAAGTATACGCCGGTGAATAGGCTACCCGGTATGGTAGGCTTGTGTGGGTGCGTCGTTGGTCTACGCCGACCACCTGAGGGTCTAGGGACAACTTTGTTGGTGTGTTTGAGGGTTGTGCCCAAGGAGAGGCTCGAAGTATGACTTAGTCGATTTTTATGTGCACGTACTTTGTTTCTCATATATTTATGCATGCGATGATCTTTCTTTTACAGTTGTCTGTATTTCTGTACTCCGCATGTTTAAATTATAGTCTTTTGAATTCCAGTACTTTTATTTCCGTAATTACTTGGTGAACTTCCTTGGGATTACTCACTCTGGACTCGTCATCTGTCTTTTTGTGATGGCTGAGTGCAGACCCTAGTACGAGCCGGGGAAAGGGCAAGCTTGAAGAGTACATCGATTGACGGTTTTGGCCCCACTCGTACGTATGTTTATATTTATTCGTTTTCTGCCGGGTTTTGGGCTTGAGAGATAGGTTGTATATTTTGATATTTTGAGAAACATATGAGATGTATATGATGTATATTTGGTATGGTTTCCACTTAGGCATTTTGCTAATAAAACACAAGATGAATTTTTATATTGTTCATTTAAGCTTCCGCTGTTAATTTGAGGTTATATGATATTAACTGAATCAAACTTAATGATGAATTGATCGATAATGGATAAATTGGGCGTGGGACACAACTGGTGGTGACGTGGACAGTTGTGGGCCCGCGTGGCCTCCCGTGGCGGACCAATGTGGAAATTGGGGTCGCCACATTGAGTGAATGAAGTATTGTTTGGTGTGGTTTGGCAGGAACAGGTGCAGTTTGGTGGCACGGGAGAAATGAGAGTGAGAGTGGGATAAGCTTTTTGAAATCTGGGGTATGTTAAACAAAAAGTGGATTCGTTTAGTCAATGGTTTACATTGGAGGGTAGTTGCTTCATTTCACGTAAGGACCAAATTTATTTATTTTTGTAAGAAAAAAAATGAGATATGTTTAGTAAAGAGTAGGATTGGTTTATGTGGCGACCTCAAATTCCCGTCATGCGTCGTGGGCCCACAATACCTTTCTCAGTCATCGACTCTGCTATGTCTCACACGCACCACATTATCAATAACCTCATTCAGACCTCATGTTATGGCTAATTTATTTCATTTGTGTTAACAGTTAGCGAATGGACTCATTTCATTTGTTTAAAATCATAATTTAATCATCAAATATATAGCGAAAGACTTTTCAAACATGATAATCAATTAAATAAGCAAATTCATGTCATAAGAGCATCAACCTAATGTGGAAAACTTGTAAAAGATGTACCATATATATACCATAAGCAAAAGCCTAAAAAAGTAAACTATACATGAATTGGTGTCTCACAATGTTTCTCAATCCCAACTGAAAACAAAATATTGAAACAAACGTACGAGTCAGACCTCTGAGGTGGGCAGTCACAAGTAATCAACTAGCTTCCCTTTGCCCCTGCTCGTACTAGGGCCTGCTGTAACAGCCCCAAATCCATCAGCCGCTACGGCATGCAACGTGGGCTCACAACCGAGCTAACTCACCTCCCAGCTGTATCCCACGAGCACTCATACCTTAACACCAATCAAAATCTTGCTAACTTTATGTTCTTTATGAATAATTATAGTTTCAAGTTGGCTTATGGACTCATTATTATTTGTTAACCTCAAATTGCGTAGCGGAAGACTTTTATCATCAAAATGATATTTCATAACAGTTAAAATATCAATTAATCTAATGTGGAAACCATACCAAAATGTAGTCCATAAATATATATATCAAGTGTGATCCTCAAAGTATCAACAGTTATACTTCCAAATCATATACATGTTAGAATTTATCTCTCACAACCCATATCCAGCATAAACGGTAAATATAAACAAACATACGAGTAGGGTGGTCTGCATTCAATCACAAGTAATCCTCTAGCTTGCCCTTTACACTGCTTGTACCAATATTTGCACTCAAGCCATCACAAAAAGGCAGATGACGAGTCAAGAGTGAGTAATCCTAAGGAAATTCATCAAGTAAATACATAAGTAAAACTGCTGGAATCAAAATACAATTAATAAACATGCAGAACAAAAGAATACAGACAACTGTGGAAGATCATCGCATGCATATGAATAATAAAGAAATCAAAATGCGTGCACAATCAAAGCCAGACTAGAGCCATACTTCAGGTTATCCACCAGGCATGACCTATGATGATAGCTTAAACGGGTGACCCTGAACCCTCTAGGTGGCTGGCGTTAACCCACGGCGCACCCACACATGCCTAGCACACCCGAGTAGCATATTCATCAGCGCATGACTAGAACATATGCTATGGCCTAGTAGACCATATGCCCCGCAATGAATAAACACCAGGTGGGGATAAAGGCAACCACCGTAAAACAACAATCAGGAAATAAGAGTATTGAATAAACTGAACATAATTCAACTTAACAAGCAGTAAGTACTAAAGTGAATTTTAGTTGGAAGTACTAAAGTGAATTTCAGTTGGGCTACTACACACCTCAAACCGCGCTCCACTAGCATTCCTAATCCAAATCACTCCTCAAATGCGTGTCCAATAATCATCAAATCAACCTAAAATATAAATCCCTGATCAATTACACAAATTCCCCAAACCTTATAAACCCTAATTCGATACCCAAGTCAGCGATAAAAATCACCATTTAAGCATCCCAAGTAAACCATATAAGTCATTAGGCAAAACTCCAATTGGTAAATTTATTTTAAAAATCTTCGTCGTGAAACTGCCTGAGACGTCGTCACGTTCAACTCTCCACGACATGTCCACGATGTCCTGGGCATCGTGACAGGCGCCGCCACACTCATTTCTCTCACGGCGCCTCCCAAAATGTTCCCCAACTTTTCCCACATTACGCCGCTAGTCGAGACGCCGTGAGTGGCATCGTGGGCGTTTACACGCCACGACGCCTCTGGCGGCATCTCCGCCAGTGAGCTCATTAGGGGGTTTTCGGACCCTTTCGGCTCGTTGCTGTGGTCCGAACCCATTCCAACTACTTATACAACACTAAACCAAACTCATCAAACCACAAATCCTCGACCAAACATGTCTGAAATGCAAACCCCGAGTTTTCTCATCAAAAACTCGAAAAACCACTTGAACACCAAAACAACAACCACACCAACACCAAACCCACCATTTCCAACCTTAAAACAACTTCGAAAAACATAGCAACACCTTACTTAACTGGTGTGCTCAAATCAAAATCCGAAACCACCGTCAAAACCCGAGAAAATTACCCCAAAACGTAGGAAACGACAAGATGATTGAAGATCTCACCTTGGTTTTCGATTTCCTCCACTTCTTGAGCTTTAAATGATCATCCAATGCACTCCAAACCCTCACACTTCTCTCCTATTTTCGAATTTTCTCAAGAGGAGAGAGAAAAGTTGGTGTAAATGATAATAAATCATAATATTTATATAAATCTTCATCAATTCTCACACACATATCACTAGATATTATTTGATGGATGAGATGAGGTCAACAAGTCCTCCACATGTGACAAAATTGACCCACATGTCCCTTTGTCCCTATCCTCTTATCACCAATTATATGCACTATGGGCGTTCCAATACTCGGCCCCGCACTTCGACCCATGCCATTCGCGCACAACGACAGTACTAGCCGTCTCAACATCATTTATTATAAATTATTTAACGAATTTTATCATTTATTATGTATGTTAAGTCCCCAAGCCTAGTGTACTAATCATTCGTCGCCCAGTATTCGCGTTTACCCGCTATACACAACGAACACCCGTCACACCAGCTCACTCGTCACTAAACAATATAAACACACATATTGCGATGAAATTTAACTAACTTGAACATATACATCGCAACTTCACAAAAAAAGCACACAAAACGGACTGTATACCTAATTTGGGCGTGCTCTGGCCTCGCTGTGGAACCCACGAATATCCTCGCTGGCGTCTACGTCTGCAATAGCGTCATAAATAATGGCAATTAGAAATTAGGCTGTTACATCTGCACTCAAGCCATCACAACATAACAAATGACGAGTCTAGAATGAGTAATCCCAAGGAACTTCACTGGGTAATTACATAAATAAATAAAAGAATTTTAAAAACTATTAAATAAATATGCGAAAAGTAAACAGACAATTATAAATTGATAATCGCATAAATATAAAATAGTGGAGCTTAAATATGTGTGCAAGATCCTGGTCAGACTAGAACCATACTTCGAATTTTTCCCAAGCACCGTAAGTGAGTAAACTCAAACATGACTGCAATCTCTGATCCTCTCGATGGTCGGTGTAGAACACGACGCACCGACACATGAACAGTAACAACACCTCGGGTTGACTATTCATTAAGTACCTCTAGATCATATGTTATGGTCTAGTGTGCCATAAATACGCAACAGAATAAACCCCGATGGGAGTAAACTCAACCAACCGTATAAATAATATCACAAAAATGAGAATACTGAATAAATAGAAATGGAATCAATAAAGAAATAAGTAAACATTTGAGTGAATTTCAATTGGATTACTATATACCTCAAACTGCAGTCTAAATACCTCCGCAACGATCCTTTTGAAAGTCACCCAAGAGGGGGATGAATTGGGTTACCGAGTAGTTATCGCCTTTTTAAAACTTTATGCATAAATAACAATGATAATGCATACACCAACAATAAATATCTATGCTATGCAAGTGAATGGGGTAGAAGAGATGAAAATATGACACACGATATATAGTGGTTCGATCCAACCGATCTACATCTACTACCTAACCTCCCGGTTAGGATTTTCAACCCCCACTTATATTATCAATAAGTGTTACACCCTAAGCCAACTAGCCCAGTGAATGCCTAGCCTCAACTAGGTCTTTTACATGATTTCTTATCGCAATAAGGTCTTATTCAACCACCTAGCCGTAACTAGGATTTTCTCACCTAGCTGCAACTAGGATTTCCCTCTCGACTTAGATCCCACTAAGTCTTACAATCAAGATTTGAGTAATACAATAAAATATACTTTACAAAGTAAAGCAGCACCAAGTTCAAATACAAGCAAGCCTCCTAGAGCCTAACAACTCTAATGCATGCAAGCATGAAAACAATTGAGAAATGCAAATATATAACTGATTTTATGCAAAACTCAAATATGAAACTATTTTAATTAAATTGATAAGAACAAAACCGGTTTCAAATCCAAAGAACAAGAAGTTTGATAAAAATCAAGTTTAAGTGCAAACTCTTGTACAAATTAGTCATAGGGTTTAATAAATTAAGTTTAAGTGCAAAACCCAAGGTAAATGTGTTCAAGAACACAACAAGTGATTTCCCAAGGTAATCGCACAATAATATATAATTTAAGCACAAAAAAACTAAGAAATGGACTTTCTTACAACCCCAAAAAGATGACTTGAAAATCAGTTTTGGAGAGGTTGTAGTACTCCTTAGAATGCCTCAAGAGTGATGGTTTTGATGTTGAATCAACAGCTTCAAAGTATGACTTGAAAACTCCAAGTTCCTCCTCTTGAAAAATTTGAGCACTTGTGTTTTTCTTTGTTTTCAAAACCTAATTTTTGTGCTAGTATGTTTGAGAGTGTTCTATATATTTATAGACCAGTTTATAACCGTTCTAGAGATTCAAGGGCCCAGAATTCATCAAGAATTCAAATTAAAGTGTGATTTTTAGCTTTATAAAAAAGCTGTCAGAAAAGTAGTTAGCGCACTAATATTCAGACCTAGCGTGCTAACTGTAGGGACCTCAAAATGAATATTTTCCTCCCTTTGGTTAGCGACCCTTTAACGCGTACGGGACCCAACAAATTCTCATATAACATATTATACATGTTTGTTATGGGTCATATAGCCTATTTGAGTGGTCCGAATATTTTTACAAAACCTGAAAACAGAAAATCTCGGTTTCATGACATGCGAGGGGCTTTTCTGTAAATATGCAGTTTTCTTTTTAAAAACCTTTCAAAAACCAATTTTTCTTTTTTGAAAACTTCTACAATGATTTTCAAAATGTGATGTAAGCATAAACACATAGTTTGACATTGTTTGGCCTTATAGACCGAGTCATGTGTTAAGTTTCACTTAAAACTTCAAGTAATCACTTGACATTTGAAAATGAATTTGAAAAAGCTCAATGTGCATGAACTAATGTAATAGGCTTGCGTAAATGAACTTGTATACCTTACATTAATGTTACATCTCGTAGTCTTGATCTTTCGTCTTCATTCCTTTATGTATGCCGAGTCTTGAACTTGAATGGCTTGAATACTCGAATACTTGTGATTGTGATGTTTTGCAACCTTTGACGAAATTGAAATACACTTGATAAACTTATTAGTATATTTTCACCTTGTTTGTTTCCATCAAAATCTCGGTCGAAGTTAGAGTGACTAACCACTTAGTCCAACACCTTTCACACCTCTCAATGCGTTTCAGATACTCTCCAACGATGTCTTAAATCCCTAGTTTCCAAATAATTAATTAATTCCTCGAAACTCAGAAATCTCAATTCAAGTTTATATGTCAATTCTACCATTTTAATTCACATTATGCCCGACAGTGATCCCGGGATAGGCCCACAATAGGCTGAGATAATTAGACAAATGTATCTAATTTTTTTTTTTGTAATTCTAGACTATTTTGGCGTCGTGGGCATTTTGCCTAAAGCACCACTAGCGGCGCCAGATGAGGCAAGGCGACAGTTTCGGGGGTTTTTTGGCACTCGGCTCCGTCGCCGCGATCCGAACTCATTTCATCCTCCTATAGTTCTCTAAACCAACCATAAAATACTATCAAACCTCAATAAACCTCGACCAAATCTATAATCCCAACGATTTTTTGTCAAAGTGTTGAGAAAATCTAAAAACCAACAAAACCATCAATAATACTATCATAAATACACAAGAGTTGTTCACAAATTCTTTCAAAACCATATAAATTCCCATACAATCAGTGAGCTTGACCTACTCTCTGAAACTTACGTCAAAACCCGCAAACTTATAACTGAAAGTTAAAGAACGATGAGGAGATGATGGATCTAACCTTGAATTCTTTATTCCCAAACAAATACTCCTCCAATCTTCACAAGAATATCACAAAATCCTCACAAGCTCCACCAATTTTCGGATTTGTTCTTGAGGAGAGAGAAAAGGTGATGAAAATCTCATCGAAACACCTTATATATACTTCCAACTTGATCTAGTGTGTTGTACCTATCCCAAAACATCTTTAATGGCCAAGATTTGGTCAATTTGTCCACTTCAATGACACAATTAGTGACTTGGTCTTTTGGTCTTATCATTTCCAAAGCAACAATTATTGGTTTCTATCGGATGTTCTGATACCCGACCCCACACCGTACTTTGCGCCATTCACGTACTATCACACCATTAAATGACAATTTATATTAATTATTTAACACATTTTATTTTATCTATTATGTGTGTATTGTTACCCAACCTAGTGTATCTGTAATTCGCCTACCCAGTACCTGCGCCTAAACGCTTTTCGAGGCAAATACCCATCACACTATCTTGCTTGGTAACAACAATACAAATACACACATGTGATTTAAATTAACATAATTGAACATAAATATTGCAAATTAGGCAGAACATCACATAAAATCAACTATTTACCTAGTCGGGTGTGCCTTGGCATATCAGCGGCATCCACAGGGATCTGAGCTAGCGTCAACGTCTAAAAATACGTAATAATAACGACATAATTAAAATTGGGCCGTTACAGTTTAGCCGCTCCCAAACTTATTATATTCATTTCAAATATTTTCTTATGATTTATGTTTTTTTGTAAATTTAATAAGGCATTTTTTACAAATATATCATCGGAATTATAAAAATTTTAAAAAAAATCTTGAAATTACATTTGTCCTTCATGTCTATTAATACATTGATTATAACGTTGAAATGATTCTCCTTTTTTTTTTATTTCAACCAGAATTGAATCCACGATCTCTCCAAACCTTACTTTTTGACAAGTGATGTCTCGTATATCTCACTAGAAATGCTTTGAACACTATGAGACAATTTTCAAGTTTACAAAATTAAACAAATTTTTGTTGGAACAATTAATTATACTATTTAATTGTTTATAATTTGAATGAAAATTATGTGAAAAGGTTTGTGATCACGTAGATAGACATATAACATACTAAAAGGTTCATAAAAAAATACTAAAAGGTGTGTCCATTCACTAAGAGATGTGTCTTTTCTAAATAGATGCGTAAAAGTCTATATATGTCTATTAGATGGATCGTTTTATAGAGTAAAGAATATGAGTCAAATCAAAATCTCCTTTATTTTTTTTTTATGGTTTTGAGTCCAAGATAATGTTGAATCATATAATTGGTCTATATATAGACTAGTGATTTGGAGTGTTACAATCACTAGTATACATGATTGTTGTATCCCAAGAGACTATCATCGTTAAATCGAAACCACTGTAGTGAGGTGAAACAGTCTTAAGATTATTAGCTGAATTTGAGAAAAACTTTGGGCGAAATGCAAGAGAATTCAATATAATCGATCTTGAGTTTTCTTGTATTTCGCCCAAGTTTACCACTTTTAACAGCACTTTACTATTTGTAATAGTAATTAATGCCGCTAGACAAAAACTAGTAGGAGAAGGAACACACAATAGGTACCAATATAGCTATCAATCTATTGTGTAATTTATGCTTAATTAATACTATTAATTAGAAATTTTATTTTAATATATTGCATATTACTACCAGTCATGTGTTCTTTCAAAGTAAAATTTAAAATCTTGAACTTGCCCAAAAAATAAATAATGTTTTTATCAATCAAAAAATGACTAAGATTGATCAATTACCCTAATCAAAGGGTATAACGATTTGCTAATACTACATGTTTCAAATAACAAACGGAGTAACATTTTAACACTAGTGTAATAATCAAGTTATTGTTCATCATTTTGGCTGTGTTGAATATATATATATACAGATTTCGAAAATCGTTTTGGAAAATTTGTATCTTTGGCACATCGTTAAAAACGTTATTGAAGTGCGTAACAGTAGAAGCCAAGAGGGACTGCCCACTTGTTCATCATTTTCTTAGTAACTGCACAATAGTTGTTGACTACAAAGACACGTGCATAACTTGAAAGTTGGTTAAGGCAAAACCCATCATTTGATCACAACTGGGTGTTTTATGTTTTTGGTCTCTAAACTTTTATTACTACATATTTGGTCCTTCAACTTTTACAAAGATCTACATTTAGTCATTCAACCATTTAAAGTGTTAAATTCTATCGACGTGCGTAACAAAAGTGTCACGTGACTAGTCAAGAAGAGTAAAATGGTTTATATTACTAAACTGGACGACTCACGCTGACTAACAAAAGCCAAAAATAAAATAAAATATTTTCCAAAAACTTAAAAAAACTCAAAGTTCAGGGACCAAAAACATAAAAACTTAAAAAAGTTCAGAACCAAATGTATAACAATGAAAGTTCAAAGACTAAATACACACTAATGAAAGTTTAGGGACAAAAGCATGAAAGACTCAAAGTTCAAGGACCAAATAATATGTTTTCTTTTTATTTATTTATTTTTTGATGAAAAGGAAGTTGGTTTGATGTTAAGATCAAGTATTCTTTGATTTTGGATATTTTTGTTGTTTAGTGAGGGAACAGAATGGGCCCATCTTGTCAAAATCAACGTACCGAACCATCAACCGGTGAAAAAATGTGAGCTTATGCATATGAGATTTAAAACACAATTAGATAGGAGGGTGCTCGTTCTGATATGCATTCCAAGAGTGTTAGTCTAACATTTTCGATAGCATTTATAAAAATGAAAATAGCAATAGAAGTGTGATTTTGTTAATATCTGCATGCTAGAAATTAAAAAAATAAAAAAACAAAAAAAACAACAAAGTGCTACTTATACAAAAGAGTAGAAGTGGGAGGGCAAAAGTGTAAAAATACATCATACATCATACATGTGGCGCTTTGCTATGAGTAGACATTACCAACATCATACTCTCACACATTAGCAAATCCGCTCCCTAGACGAACAACTAGTTAGGCCACTACAACAGAAATGACCTTTTGTGACGGTTTAAAACTGTCACAAAAGTCTTTCATGACGGTTTTAAACCGTCACACAGTCCGTCATGTTATCAGGTGTTATAAAAGCTCAAGACCTTTCGTGACGGTTAAAAACCGTCATCTTATCTAAAACATTGTACTAAATCTTTGGCCTTTCGTGACGGTTTAAAACTGTCACGAAAGGTTTTCAATTATTTTTTTAAAAAAAGGAACGCTATTTTCTTACAATATATATATATATATATATATATTTTTTTTTTTTCCTGCAACATATATATAGCCTCATTTATAAAAAAGAGTAATAAATAGTAATTATTAAAAAAAACAAGGAAGAAACACTACAGTAGTTATGCATCAGTTACAAGTAGGTAGGATTGTCAAACAAAGCAACAATAAATCACTGCAAATAGTCTTTATTCTTAAAATTACAGATTGAAGTATCTAGCACAGTTTAGTACTAGAATCTCCGTAAATCAATTAAAACGTTCAAGAGTTCGCAATCAAGAAAAAATACACGAATTTTAACAATTCTACAAAGAAAAGAAGAAAAATACTAATGACATAAAGGCATGTACTGCAAGACAGCTTTGAAAGTTGGTGTTGTTACTACGCATGTGGGTTCACTAATGCTTTCTTGAGCTTGCCTTTGTACCAGTGTGTCTTGCAGTCCGTTACTCATGCATCTCCACTTCCTTCAATTAGTTGTGCTGCAAAATCCAGATAGAAAAGAAAATAACAGATTAGAACAAAGCCAATCACAACACTGAGAAGTTCCAAGTCAAGCCTTTAACATGAACAAGTGAGAAAAGAACAGAGCCCAAGAATATTATTTATGAACACAAATCCATAAATTTGGGAAACCCAATGATGGAAATTAAATATCAAATCCAACACAAAATGGAATTTACAACAAACAAGAAATAGACTGAATAATGTGATATTCCAATATAATTACTGCAGATGATATTGATCTACATACGTGCATCCTCAAAGTAGTAAGATTGAACACACTAAGCGCGCCTTGACCACAACATCGTCATTGCAAGCTGAGCATAATTTATATAGCACATCCAAAACTTTCTAGGCAAATATAAATTCATACACAGAAACACTAGATACAAAACCACCACAAAAACATTTCCATAAACTCAACAGCTAGGTATGATCAATGAAGCTATGAAGGAGTTAATTTCTAGTAGTATAGTAGTTCTAGTTTCATCAACTTGTCAAGTTGTGGATGAACTTAACCGCTAGGTATGATCAATGAAGTGATTTGTTTATTCCTTGAAGTTAAACCAACGTTACTTCAACAGAAAGCAGTTTGGATGAAGGAAGATTGCATCCTACTTAGGGCTTTGGTAGAAGCTTTCGGTAACTCGAATATAAAGAGACTTTTACTAACCTTAAACACTCGTCTGTGCTCAACGGGCATAAACCTCAAGCCATGCTAATACAAATGGCAGACGTGTTCTATAGTACTTGTATGAAAAAGCAATCATTCCAAGATTTCTCAATTAACATGAAGGTTGAAGGCTAACTCTAGCACACACCGTCTAGATCTCCGTCTTTCATTCCATAGTCATTAGAAAGCGAATCCGGTGAGACCAGGCATGTGTGTGTTCATGACGTAGTTATCCCAATCAATGCACTTCGGATAAAAATTAAATCCATCTGCTTCTGCTCTGACTTCTCTAGCAGCCACTCGCAATCTCTTCGTGTTTTTAGTCATCAAATCTGCAGTAAAAAATCTAATTAAAATTATCATTCACAAAAAAATAAAAAAAATAAAAAAAATAAAAAAACAATGATAAGGTAATATGAGTTTCAGTTAATCCATATATGACATAACAAATGCTGAAAGAAAATCTAGACATGATCAAGGTTCAAGAGGCATGTTTCCCTCAGTTGTAGTTTTATGGTGCATCTGCAAATTTAAACCTGGTACCATACAAATCCATTTTCAGTACGTGTAGTTACTTCAGTAATTTCCTTGTATTGTGTAAACAAATTAAAGCTCATCAAAATCATGCAAGGCAAAAGTCGAAGGTTCTCAATCACTCATTACAGTTAAAGTTCATGTAAAACTATTGTCAATTGCAAGGCACCATCCTAATGGACAAGCAATTCCGTTCACTCGAACGACATTTGAGTGAGAACTAGTTCTATAGACATTAAAGTTTCAGATAGCATACCATACTTTGCAGAATTTTCACAGCAGTAAAAGGCGGAACCCCTGTAACACCGGTACAGAATAAGTATAAATCCTATACATTTTCCATCATCCACGCCCAGGTTCCGAATTTCGAATAAAATTCTCTATATACACAACAAGGTAGCACTAACACATTGTTGCAAATGCATCAACACAAGGCTCAAACTATTAAAATTAAGGAACCAACTAACTAATTAATTGACATTGAAACATCAAATTTTGACAAAACTGGAAGATCCCCATTAAACGTTTGTATCACGAAATTCACAAACCATTCAAAACCACCAAATTTGTCATTTTGCCCAATTCAATTCAGATCAACTTCTGATCCATGCTCTATTCAAAACCCAATTCCCACATTCATAAAACAAATCACAGAAAAGCAAAAGTGGGAATTAAAAAACTGGACCTTGAAATCACATGAATCACTCTATAATAAACTTCTCTCAGTTAGGAGATGTTGCGAAGATGAAAGTGGCGCCAGGGGAGTCGCTGCATCAAACAAACCCTAATTCACATCAAAAAAAAATCTAGAAAGTAAAACGAAAACTACATATCCATACCTGTGATAGCACGAATCCGAAGAGGAGAAGCGAAGAGACCTTGAGGCGCCTTTACAATGCGAGAGATCTGGAGTGATCGCTTGAGGTCGAATCGAAGATTGAGAGAGAAATCTGGCGTTGGCGAGAGAAAAACGAGATCTAGTGAGGTCGAATCAAAGATTGAGAGAGAAATCTGGTGTTGAAGTCGAAGATTGAGAGAGAGTATTGATTGTGCCAATTGAAATCGATCGGCTGATGTGAAGAAGGTCGGATCAAAGCAGCTAGGGCTCTTCTCTTGCGAGATCTGGTGAAGTTTTAGGGTTTGGGGGAGAGAGGGTTTTGGTTTTCACGAGAGAGAGTCGAGAGGGAGAGTTGGAAGTGTGAGAGAGTGAGAGTAGAAGTCGTGAGGGAGAGTTGGAAGTGTGAGAGTAGAAGTCGTGGTTTTTTCTTTTGGTCTATATATATGTATTCCTATAATGACGGTAACCGTCATCTAAGCTTTTCTTTCCTATTGGTTTTTTCAAACCGTCATCCATTGTTCTGATATTAAAACACCTTAGTGTTATAGTGGGCGATTGATCGAAGTTCTAGATATGTGATAAGGATATATATATATATTGTTTCAAAAAGTCGTTTGAGTCAAGGGAAAACACCTACCATACTTTCCATGAGTCGAGGGAGACCCCTACCAGACTCAGAGTTTAGAGAGTGGCACATTCACACAATCCTAAAATCCGCGCGAATGCAAAATTCCCCAACAATCTAGTAAAGTAATTATCATCCCGTATAGAACAAACCAGTATCTTGAATCTCGAGTTCTTGGCACTGAGGCATGACCCCAGGTGACCCGTCCTCCCAAGAATCACGTTGACTCACTTGCCCGCCAAGTAAATGCACAAATAAAATTATATAAATGCTCCAAATGGTTTTACTTACAGTACACAGTACAACACGAAACCTCGTGTTCGCAGCTCTCAAACGTCCCCAAATTGACCACGTACACTTATCACCTGTCTCTTAGATACCTGGTAATCATTTCAATACAGTTGGGTTGCGTTACAATTTCATTCCTATTTCCTTATACTTCCCCCATTTTCTATAATTTTATCTATTTCCTTTTATCTTGGGTCAATTCCCTAGGTATTGGGTTATATTCGAACCTATATGGCTACCAGAGAGAAATCTTGAAGTTTTCATTAAGTTTCCAGAATCTTTGTGCTGTGAACAGTGTCATGTCGTGGCCAAAAGTCCCGGTGGCGTCACCCAAAATGTGAAATATCAACTGACACTGTTCCAAACGCAATGAGTGGCACTATGGGAAAAATCTCAAGTGGCGTCACTTAAAGCGTGAATTCCCCAACCTTCTCTATTTTGGACGTCGTGGCTCACAAGTTCCACGGCGTCCCTCGATGCGTCACTTCCTGAAAATGATTCCAGGGATTTTCAACACTCCGGCTCGTGTCGTCACATTCCGAGGCTATCCCAAACTCCTTGGGACATCATTATCAACCTAACACCATTAAAAACATCCAAAACCACCCCACACCGAATTTCCAACTCAGACCAAAACACCCTAAACCCACGTCAAAACAACGAACATACTATGGTGAGTCGAGATCTTACCTTAACTCGAGTGTTCACCACGTCTCTGCGTTGTCATGAGCTCCAAAACTCTTGCTGAAACCCTTCCAGTGAGCTGAGAGAACGAGAGAGAAAAGAGAAACGAGATAGAGTAAACAGTGAGGAGAGAGAGTTTTTAAACAAATCCCTTTCATCAACCCCCAATTCATATCCCGAGGCCCATCCGTCTGTTCCTGTTTGCTCCAGCTGCCACCACCGCTTCCACCTCCTCAGCTAGCTAACACACGTGTAACTCCGATGGGTGTCATACGATGTTTCTCGGCCACGTTGCCATCTCCGAATCGCACCATGACTCACCCTGTCACGCACGAATAGAATATTAATGACCCGAACCCTTTCCAAGTTTAATTAATTATTATGTTTTATTTGTCGGTCACCTATAATTATCAGTTCTTCGACACCATGTACCCATATCTCATTCGCCCGACCCCCGTTCAATACGTTTTCTGAGGTGAACCTACTTGTACACTAACATCATCGTCCTGTCACACACACATGATTATAAATAGGCACTAAACTAAGCCATATAAGCATATATCATTTTTTGAGTCGTTACAGTCTTCCTAATTAATAAGAATTTCGTTATCAAAATTAAACTTAGCTCGAGCGAAATCTTATCAAACTCATACAACATGAAAAACTGTTTAACAAATCCCTTCACCTTTACTCACGTGGACCCGTACCAACGTGAATAAATTAAACCAACCTCTATAACCGGTATCATACAACTAGCCTATCCAGTCTATGGTCATCCTGTAAATTACATATTTACCTAGAATCTTTTTTAAGCAGATATTGGTTTCGCATAGAATATGTGCACCTAGCACAAAGACATCTAAGGGTTTCAAATCCATTAGATTGTCACACCTAGTAAACAACCTGACTTCCTAGTCAGATAGTGAACCTAAACAAACCTTCCCCAAACAGTTTATGATGAGTCACCCTATCGTAGGACATATTTGTTTCAACTCACGGTGAGACTAACAATCATTAAACTGCAGGTTTAGACATGTCCAAAATCCGTGCAATTACGATAGTGAAAAATATCATCGAACCCATAACCACCATATAGTCCACTTATACCTAAAAATTATCGATATCTCACCTGAATTTATGACCCATCTAGAGTATAGACTCACCCCGATTCCTGGCACCCAGCCTTATCTATCACTTCGAAATATTGACTCACCTAGAGTCATTGAATATAGCTAGTGATTCTTTCAAAGGCACATACTCTTTTAGAATCAAAAGTACCACTCCTTGCTGGCAACACTTTTTGAAAGTCGGCTCACCTAGAGTCGTCAAACATAGTTAAATGTCTATGATACTTTGAATGATGTATTCACATATAATTCCTCACCATTACTCACCTAGAGTACCTTTTAACCATTGACTCACATAGAGTCATTCCATAATTGACTTACCTAAAGCCAATTTCACCCCTCTAACTCCCCTAAAGTCTATTTTCAATTTTCTCTGACTCTGGTCCCAATAGGGCTGCCTCACCAACCTCGGTCCAACAAACTGGCGAACGACATGGTCTGCCATAAAGTACTTCAAAATGAGCCATCCCGATGCTTGATTGGTAGCTATTATTGTATGCAAACTCGTATAAGGACACATATTTCTCCCAACTGCTCCCAAAGTCTAACGCACAAGCCCTGAGCATGTCTTCTAAAGTCTGTATAGTATGTTCCGTCTGAGGATGAAATGTTATGCTTAGGTGTACTTTGGAACCCAACTATCTTTGCAAACCTTGCCACATCATCGATGTGAATCAATGATCCCGATCTGAAACGATGAATACTTGTACTCCATTAAACCTCACAATCCAATCAATGTAGAGTTTGCTCAGCTTCTCAAGTGTGTCTTGGGTAGCTATGGGTAGAAAATGAGCCGATTTGGACAAGCGGTCTACTATGACCCATATAACATCATTTCCCTTCTGTGATCTCGGAAAACCCACCACAAATTCCATCGAGATGTTTTTCCACATCCATTCAGGAATGGGTAATGGCTGCAAGTGACCATCTGGTCTATGATGTTCTGCCTTTACCTGCTAGCATGTATCACATCTTCTAATGTACTTTGCAGTATCGATCTTCATCTTCGGCCACCAATATGTCAATTTCATATTCTGATACATCTTGTTACCTCCCGGATGAATGGTGTATTTGAACTTGTGTGAATCTCGGAGTAGTTCTTCTTTCAATTCTTACTAAGCAGGGATCCAAAATCTATCTCGATATCTCAAAGCTCCATCTGCTGGCTCCCTCCGATATGGATACTCTGCATTGTCAACCTAAGCCTTATAATACCCATACTCTGAGTCTGTTTTCTAACACTCTATGATTCTGGTAATGGTCTCTGGCTCGGCTCTTAACTGTGCACACATTGAGCTCCCTAATAAGTTATTATGAATGCTTAGTAATGACAGATCTTTAAGTAGTTGGTACTCTCGTGTCATCAATGAAGCAATTGTCTTGTTATAAATCTCTATCTACTCAAAGCATCTGCCACTACATTCGCCTTCCCAGGATGGTACTCTAAACTGAAATCGTAGTCCTTCAGAAATTTGAGCTATCTCCTCTGTCACACACTCTGAGTGAAAAGGTACTTTAAGCTCTTGTGATCTGAATAGATGGTAAACTTTTCGCCAAAAAAATGATGTCTCTAAATATTTAAGGCAATGAAAACTGCTCCCAACTCGAGATCATGAACAGGGTAATTCTTTTCATGGCTCTCAAGCTGTCGAAATGCGTAGGCTATCACCTTCCCATCCTACATCAATACTCCACCAAGTCCGGTCCCTGAAGCATCTGTATAAACTGTTAGCACCATCCATAGTTTTGGTAGTGTTAACACTGGGGCGGTGGTCAATTTCTGTTTCAATTTCAAAAAACATTCTCACACTTATCATTCCAATCGAATGGTGCATTATTCTGTGTCAGCTGTTTCAACGGGGCAACAATGCTAGAGAAACCCTTAACAAATCTTTTGTAATAACCTGCTAATCCTAAGAAACTTCTGATATCAGTCACTGAACTCAGCTTCGACCAATCAATCACTGCTTTAACTTTATCACAATCAACTATCACCCCTTCTACACTGATGGTGTGTCCAAAGAACTTTACCTCTGTCGCCCAAAACTCACACTTAATAAACTTAGCGTACAATCTGAGATCCTTTAATGTCTGTAATATAATTTTAAGACGCGTCTTGTGCTCTTCCCAGGACTTCGAGTATATCATTATGTCATCAATGAAAATGATAAACTGATCTAGATAAAGTCGAAATACGTGATGCATGAGGTCCATGAACATCGCAAGCGCGTTAGTCAGTCCAAATTGCATAACTGTAAACTTGAAATGACCATATCTCGTACTGGACGCCATTTTTGAAACATCTTCTTCCCTGATCCTCAACTGATGATACCCTGACCTTAGATCAATATTTGAGAAAATTTAGCTCCTCTTAGTTGGTTGAATAGATTGTCAATTCTCAGCAATGGGTATTTGTTTCTCATAGTTGTTTGGTTTAGCTGACGATAGTCTACACGCATTCTCATAGTCCCATATTTCTTTTTTACAAATAAGACTGGAGTGCCCCAAGGTGACATACTTGGGGTTATAAAACCTTTTTTGACAACTCTTCCAATTGAGTATTCAACTCCTGCAACTCCTTAGGTGCAAAACGATAAGGAGGTATGGATATCAATCCAGGAATAAAATCGATGATAAACTCACTCTTCCTTTGTGGAGGAATACCTGGTAGATCAGATGGAAAAAACCTCCAGAAATTCTCGCACAATAGGTATTTTCTGAATCTCATTTTCCTGACCTTCTTTTCCCAAAGTGGTTACTCCCATCATTTGTTCAATCTCCTAAATCGTCCACTTTTCCTTGGGTGGTGTGTTGAGGAAGTTTTTTGCCTCGAAATAAAAATGGAGGTAGATTTGGGACTTCAAAAATGACTGTCTTTTAGAAATAATCAATGTGGGTGTGATAAGTGGCAAGCCAATCCATTCCCAACAATGCATCATAATCAAGGAACTATAAATCTCTAAGGTCTGTGGGTAGGTCATACTCATCAATCTTGACTACACAGTGTCGATAGATAAGGTTAGGGTATATTTTCTCACTCATTACGGTGCTCAAGACAAGTAGTGTGCTATCTGTTACTGGTTTCTATCATAACTCATCTACCATGCTGCTCGATATGAATGAGATGATGGAGCCTGAATCTATTAAAGCAAACATATTTTTACCACAAATAGTAATAGTACCTGCAACAGGTTGATGAGTGGAGCCTGGATATGGCTCAACTACATCCATCATCTGTCCTTTGACCAACTGAGCCACACTGCCAACAGATGTTGCAGGAACATTCAAACACTGATTCTGGTAGTGATCTTGCTTCTTACACTTTACGCTAGTGATGTGTGCCTTGAACCCTGGTTGCCCCTATTGAGGCAACTGCTTTGTGCTATCTGATTTATGACCAGAATGAGTCTTTCCTTACCGCCTGACCTCTGCGTTACATTAGAAGACTTCACTAAACCACCTTCCGACGTTGCTGGTGTTGCAAAAGTTTTCACCACAGTACCCGACACTGCTGGGCGTTAAGATGACCCTTTAGATGTTGTGTGACCCTGATAGTTATCTGTCTGACACCTTTTGTCCTGAGGCCTCTTAAAGAATCCACCATTGCCACTGCTTTGGCCTTGATTATGCTTTTGTGGCACTGCAGGAGCAATCTTAATCCGATCGTCCTTAATCACAGTTGATTCGTAGTGAACTGCACTAGCTACTGCCCCTCACATGTTTGATGTACGAGAGCTGCTACTATACCCCGAATTTATGACCTAAGATGTGACGACCCCAAAATTCCGTGGCCGCCCCGTGGCTTCCCATTTCCCCTGCTCATGCACCGGAAACACCTGCCATGTCTCTAGTCTATCCAATTAATTTAAAAACTCTCAGGTTTCATGCCATTTAATTTTGTAGTTTACAATTTATAGCGAAAGTTTTAATATATCACCAAAAGAGCATTATATAAAGTTAACTTATTCAACCTATAGTGGAAAACCCTGAAGTACTCAGTATATAGGCGACAACTGCCATCAGTGAATGTTTATATACCAGTACTGAAGATGTAATAACTACAAGTTCCCAATAATCATAAGTAAAACAATTTAATACAAATACACCTACCAGTAGGTCCTCGACAGTGGACAAGTAAAGATTTTGTCGCCCGTGATCCTCTTGCCCCTACTGATACACAAGGTTTGCACTCAAGCCATCACAAGATGCCAGATGACGAGTCCAGTAAGTAAAATCCCAAGGAAAACCACCGTGCATCATAATTTAAGAATATAAATGGAAACAAGTAAATAGTGTTAACCAAACATGCGGAATAGAAGGTAAATGCAGAAACTGCTCAAAGCTCATCGCATGAATATAAACACAAGATAAACAAATGATTGTGCACCAGCTATACAAGATGTGTACTGAGGATCAGGAGCCCTGTCGTGGTCTGTACCATCGACTCTACCACTGTGTCCTAGACCACACACCTAGCAAGCGACCGCACAACCTTCGGATACATAGACGGGAAAACTCGACCGTCCCAGTAGGAATATAAATCACAGATTTTCAAGGAAATAAAGCTCAATGGAAATAAATAAGTAAATGCAATAGTGGTGTTCAATTGGGTTTTACGTACCTGAAAATACGCACTCCGACTTTCCGGACCCGTCAGTACGCCCCACCTAGCTCCCCAATGTCCGAGCTATGGTTTCCCGGTCCCTGAAGTCCATTTTATAGTGTTTTATACTCTTTGGAAACATATTATATCATTTTATGATATTATATTATATTTTTAATTTTTCAGTTGTGATACCTCTCCCAGGCTGGGTCGGGGTTCTAAAAATATCCGAAAAGTCTCGAAACCACTTTTCTACCTTTTTCTAATTTTCTGTATTTTCTAGAATTTTTCCTAATTTTTCTGATATTTTTCACTTATTTTTCCTATTTTCCAGCAATTAAAACTTTTTTTTTAATTATTTTTAATAAAATAATAAAATAAAAATAAAAAATATTATTTAATTAATAGGGGTGGGTCCCCCGAACCGGGTCCGACCCGACCCAGCCAGTCGGCCGGTTTCGGCCCATCCGGCCGGGTTTGGGTCGGGCCCGGTCCGTGCCCACTTCGGGGGGCCGGGCGGTTTGGCCCCCCACTGGGATGGGCCCGGGCCGGCCCACCCGCCCCGAGGGGTGCACGCACACACGCACGCGTGCGTGCCCCCCCTTTCTTCTTCTTCCTTCCGCCAGTGCGCCTCTGGTTCTTTTTTTTTCATTTCTTCCTTTCTTCTCTTCTTCTTCTTCCTCTCGACTTCTCTTCACTCTCTTTCCATTGAAGACCCTCAAAACCTCCAAATTCCACTACAAATCAACACAAAATCATCCCAATTCCCGGATTACATGCATGTACCCAAAAATCCAAAATCCACAAATATACCTCAATTTTCCACAAATTTGATTCCAATTGAAACAGTTTATCAAACCAACCTCAAACACACCAAATTTAAACAAAAACAGTGATGAATTCTCTCGAAATCGTAATTTCACTCGAATACCCATTTTAATGAAAAATCAACAAAATTGATAATTTATTACCTTAGCTTGAGTGTTAGACGCCCAGAATCATCTCCCCCAAGCCTTAAATCGTCCTCTCTAACCTCAGATCTCTCCCTGATCTCCTCACAAAATTTTTGAGAAATTTGTTTGGGTCTTTGCATGTTGATCGATCAAGTTATATATATAGGTGGTGTTTTAATCTCACGTACACACGCATCTCGAGGTAAATCCAATTGCCACTAACCACCCTGTGTTACACAGTTCTTGAACACCTTATCCTAACACATCTAGCCTTGAATTACCTTGTTGTGCATCTCGAGGATTATCCTATGCATGTTAATCCTTCCTATCAAACTATAGGACTTTAATTAATCCAATTGATTTAACTCATAATACCTATTCTAGTCATCGATAAATTTCATAAATTTGTGAATATGGTCACACTAATTTTCCGACCACTCGGCACCCCGTGCCCCGTGTCCGGCACGCTTCCCGAGGCGGTCCCACACTTAGTGTACCTAATTGATTTACTAACTTAGCCTATATGTAAATCTCATTAAATTAAACCTCAACCATAGCCATAAAATTATGATTTCTCATTTAACCCAACGCCCGGCCTCACTGCTACCTAACCCTCACGTTAGCGGGTCCTACGACACGAAACCCTGGCGCTCAAACTCGCCCGACAATAATTTACACACATGTGATGTTTATATAAATATTAAATTCCCACATCACAATAATAGACATACAACATGCACAAATAACACCGTATAACCTGGGTACTCCTATCTAAGTCCACCCAGTTATCCACGTAACGCCCGAATTACCCGTTAATCCTCGCGATTAACACTAATCCTGATTAAATTAATTTGGGCCGTTACAATTCTTCCCAACTAGGAGAATTTCGTCCTCGAAATTGAACAATCCCGAGTAACATCCCTGGTTCACCAAACCGCACATTTCACCGTCAGTTCCACCACTGACTAAATCCATAGCGAGGTGTTCCCACTTCCACTAAGGAATGGGTAACGGCTGCAGCAATCCTTCAGGTCGCCTATGCTCCGCCTTCACCTGCTGACATATGTGACACCCTCGAACATATTCACCAACATCAGCCTTCATCCTCGGCCACCAAAACAATCTCCGCAAGTCATGGTACATCTTGGTTCTGCCCGGATGAACTGTGTATCGTGACCGGTGAGCATCCTCTAATATACTGTCTCATATCTCTGACACGGCTGGTACCCATAGTCGACCTCGATGCCGCAAATATCCATCAGAGTCTCCACCCAATCAGTGCACTCGGGATCCTGTGCTAATCCACTGAACCGCCCATAAAGCCCATCAGCCCTCTGACACTCCGATACCCGTTCCAGTGACACTGTCGGTACCCTCATCTGACCACAAATCTGTAGATGCTGCATAACCGAAATGTGGCAGCCCCAAATTTCCCGGGCCGCCCCGTGGTCAGCTACCCCCCTGCCTCAGCTCCGGAAGTTGCTGCCACGTGTCCCTCTGCCTTCGCACTTTAGGTAATTTGTTAAAGTCATTTAACTTATCATTTTCAAAGAAATTAACAGCGGAAGAATTTAAAGTTTAACAAAATGCATTCATATTTATATATAAAAGTTTTATTGATCAAACCTATAGTGGAAACCCGGCTGTACTGTGCATACAGGCGATCAACTGTAATAGTGTGTATACCAGTACAAGTGTATATCCAGTTTTCCAACCCAAAATATAATACAAAATATCAAAACATGATAATATCTACACACATACCAGCAGGCCTCGACGTAGGCAAGTCAGATGAAATTGCCGATGATCCCCTTGCCCCTGCTAGTACTAGGATCTACGCTCGGCCACCACAAAAAGACAGATGGTGAGCCCAGTAAGTAAAATCCCAAGAAAAACCACCGTGCATAAATAATTAACGAAATAATTAACAGAGCCAAAAAGTAGTGTTAAATAAACATGCGGAAGGAAGGAAAATATGCAAACAACTGCTCAAAGCTAATCGCATGTATATAAACACATCGATAGACAAAGGGGTGTGAACACAACCACTAAGTATGTACTAGGACTAGGAGCCCTGGTCGTGGCCCATGCCTCCGACCCTACGACTGTATCCCAGCGACATTAACCCTAATGGGCTAATTGAACGCGTGAAATGGAGTCCAACTCGGGATATCGTCTACCGAGTTCCTAGATCACGCGCTACACACCTAGCTAGCGACCTCAACTACCCGTGGATACATAGACGGTACCATAACCGTCCCAGTAGGAATATAAATGTGGATACATAGACGGTACCATAACCGTCCCAGTAGGAATATAAATCATAGATTTTCAAGGAATATAAAGCTCAATGGAAATAAATAAGTAAATGCAGTAGTGGTGTTCAGTTGGGTTTTACGTATCCGAAAATACGCACTCCGACTTCCCGGACCCGTCAATACGCCCCATCTAGCTCCCCAATGTCCGAACTATGGTTTCCCGGTCCCTGAAGTCCATTTTATAGTGTTTTATACTTTTTGAAAACATATTATATCATTTTATGATATTATATTATATTTTTAATTTTTCAGTTGTGGTACCTCTCCTGGGCTGGGTCGGGGTTCCAAAAATACCCGAAAAGTTCCGAAACTACTTTTCTACCTTTTCTAATTTTTTATATTTTTCTAGAATTTTTCCCAATCTTTCTGATATTTTTCACTTATTTTTCCTATTTTCCAGCAAATAATATATATATATTATATATTATTTTATTTTTATTTATTTATATATTATTTTATTTTATTTTTTTTATTTCCAGCGGACCCCACCTAGACCGGCCCGGTTCGGGGGGGGGGGACGCACGCGCGACGAACTAGGAACCTTAGTTCCCAGTTCAACAACACCCATTTTTTTTTCTTCTTCTTCGTTGCTTCTCATCACTCTCCTCTAGATTTCTCTTCAATCTCACTCCATTGGAGACCTCCAAAACCTCTAAATTTTACCACAAATCCCCAAGAATAACACCCAATTCTCGGATTAAAATTCATGAAAATAAACCCAAAATTTATCAAATCACCTCAATTTTTTTCACAAATTCGAACCAACACAATGTAAATCACCAAAACCAACATCAAAGTCCACAAATCTAGTAAAAACAGTGGCCAAATCTATCGAAAATGAATTTTCACTCCAACATCCATTTTAATGGAAAATTAACAAAAATGAGGGTAAATTACCTTAGATCGATTGTTGTGAAGCTCAATCTCCTCTCCAAGCTCGATTTCGTCCCTCCCAAACTTTGATTTCTCTCACAAAACCCTTAATCTTGGTTGAGAAAATATTAGATTTGCATGCATTTGATCCATCGATGACATATATAGGTGTGTTTTAAATCTCATGTGCACACGCATCTCGAGAACGATCGAACGGTTCCTGATCACCCTGCGTCACCAAAGTTCTTGACACCTTATCATGACAACATTTGCCTTGAATTACCTTGTTGTGCATCTCGAGGATTATCCTATGTATGCTAATTCTTCCTATCAACTATAGGACTTTAATTAATTCAATTGATTTAATTTATAACACCTATTCTAGTCATCAATAAATTTCATAAATTTGTGAATATGGTCACACTAATTCCCCGACCACTCGGCACCCTGTGCCCCATGTCCGGTACGCTTCCCGAGGCGGACCCACACTTAGTGTACCCAATTTAATTTCCTTAGCTTAGCCTAAGCTTATATATTTACATTTAATTAAATAAATCATCAACCATAACATGTTTAAATAAGTTAAATCTAATTAACCCCAACGCCCGGCCTCATTGCTACCAAACCCCGCGTTGGCACGTTCACCGAACTAAAACCCCGGCTCACAACTCGCCCGACAAGTTTATTTTAAATGCACACCTATGATGACTAATATATCATACTAATAATGATAAATGAATATTAATGCATCACAGAATTTAGGAACTCACAGCAGTATACAGTCAGTATCCTAGGTTCGAGGTATGCTTAGCCTATTCGCGGCGTCCATGTGGCGTCCGAGCTGGTGTCCAAATCTGAAATAAGGTAAATAACGGCGTTAATAAATAACGGGCCGTTACAATTCTTCCCAACTAAAAGAAATTTCGTCCCGAAATTTGAGTTAGTTTGGAACATATCGTGGAATAACTGGGGATAACGCTCTCGCATGGTCGACTCCAACTCCCAGGTAAGTCCTTCCGTACCGTGATGCTGCCACCGCACGAGTACCTTAGCTATCTCTCTGTTCCTGAGAGTCTGGATCTTACGATCTAATATCGTCAATGGCCGCTCCTCGTAAGTTACGTCAGGCTGAACATCCACCTGTCGCACGTCAACTATGGGTCGTGGCCCGGTCCTAGCCAATCGCAACATCGAAATGTGGAAGGTAGGATGAATCCCTGCTAACTCCGACGGTAAATCTAATCTGTACGCCACACTGCCAACCTTCGCTACAACTCGATATGGTCCGATAAATCTCGGCGCCAGTTTCCCCTTAATCCCAAATCTCTGCTGGCCCTTCCAAGGAGAAACCTTCAGGTAAACCATATCGCCAACCTCATAGCTCAGACTGTCGTGGTATCTATCCGCATATTTCTTCTGCCTGTCCTGTGCTGCTTGAAGTCTCTGACGAATCTGTCGGATCTTCTCTGTGTGATCAACAACTATCTCCAGCCCAATTGTAACTGTATTTTTTGGCTCTGCCCAACACTCTGGTGACCTGCAGGGCCTCTCATACAGCGCCTCATAAGGAGGCATCCCGATACTAGTCTGATAGCTGTTGTTGTAGGCAAATTCACACAGTGGTAAGTAATCCTCCCATGAGCCTCCAAACTGCAAAATGCAAGCTCTCAACATATCTTCTAAAATCTGTATCAATCTCTCAGACTGGTCATCTGTCTGCGGGTGATAAGCCGTGCTGAACTGCAACCTAGTACCAAACTGCTCCTGCATCGCCTCCCAAAATCTTGAAGTGAACTTGGGATCTCGGTCAGATACTATGGAGATTGGTACCCCATGCAGTCTGATGATCTCCTGCTCGAACAATCTGCTCAACTGGTGAAACGTATACCTCGTCGAAACTGGTATAAAGTGTGCAGATTTCGTCAATCTATCTATCACCATCCAAATCGCATCATGTCGCCTCGAAGTCTAGGGTAATCCACTGACAAAATCCATAGCGAGGTGTTCCCACTTCCACTGAGGAATGGGTAACGGCTGCAACAATCCTCCAGGTCGCCTATGCTCCGCCTTCACTTGCTGACATATGTGACACCCTCGAATATATTCACCAACATCAGCCTTCATCCCCGGCCACCAAAACAATCTCCGCAAGTCATGGTACATCTTGGTTTTGCCCGGATGAACTGTGTATCGCGACTGGTGAGCATCCTCTAATATACTATCTCGTATCTCTGACATGGCTGGTACCCATAGTCGACCTCGATGCCGCAAACATCCATCAGATGTCTCCGCCCAATCAGTGCACTCGGGATCCCGTGCCAATCCACTGAACTGCCCATAAAGCCCATCAGCCCTCTGACACTCCGATACCTGTTTCAGTGACACTGTCGGTACCCTCATCTGACCACAAATCTGTAGATCCTGCATAACCGAAAGGTCTAACATGCTCATAACTGACGCTATCTCCAACAGTCCCATGTGTCGAGTCTCGGTCTGACTGTCAACCCCGCATCTGCTCAATGCATCAGCCACTACATTAGCCTTTCCGGGATGATACTCAATCGTAAAATCATAATCCTTCAACAACTCTAACCATCTCCTCTAACGCATATTAAGATCTTTCTGTGTGAAAATGTAGCGTAGACTCTAATGGTCAGTGTAAAGCACAAACTTCTCTCCGTAGAGGTAGTGTCTCCAAGCCTTCAGCGCAAACACAATTGCCGCAAGCCCTAAATCGTGTACGGGGTAGTTACACTCATGTGGTCGCAATCGCCTGGATAAATAAGCCACTGGTCGTCCTTCCTGCATCAGAACACATCCCAGTCCAGTTCCCGATGCATCAGTATATCCTGTTAACTCCTTCCCTGGCTTAGGTAATGCCAACACTGGCGCAGTCGTCAACCGTTTCTTCAACTCCAGAAATGCCTGCTCACATTCCTCAGACCACTCAAATGGAACATCCTTCTTCGTCAACCTCGTTATCGGTGCTGCAATCGTGGAGAAATCCTGTACAAATCGGCGGTAGTAACCTGCTAAACCCAAGAAACTCCGTATCTCAAAAACAGCCTCGAGGTTTCTTCCAAATCAATCACCGCTCTAATCTTGTCTCCTCAATAGAAATGCCCTGACTGCTGATCACGTCCCAAAAACTTCACTTCCCTCATCCAGAATTCACACTTACTGAATTTCGCATACAGCCGATGCTCCATCAACGTCGTCAACACCGATCGAAGATGACTCTCGTGATCCACTCGCGTCCGACTGTATATCAGTATATCGTCAATGAAGACTATCACGTATCGGTCCAAGTAGGGTCTCAGTACTCGATGCATCAGATCCATGAAAATTGTCGGAGCGTTCGTCAACCCAAACGGTAACACCGTAAACTCGAACAACCCGTATCGTATCGAAGCGAAGCGCTTTCTTGATATCCTCTTCTCGAATCCGCAACTGGTGATATCCCGAGCGTAAATCGATCTTCGAGAAGAACTGTGCACCCGTCAGCTGGTCAAACAGATCGTCGATCCTCGGAAGAGGGTAACGATTTTTAATCGTCACCTGGTTTAGCTTCCGATAGTCCATACACATCCTCATCGATCCATCCTTCTTCCTCACAAATAACACTGGCGCTCCCCACGGTGACATACTCGGTTGAATGAATCCCTTCGCCAACAATTCCTCTAGCTGTTTCCTGACCTCCTCCTGCTCCATAGGTGACATACGATAAGGTCTGCTAGATATAAGTTGGGTCCCTGGTAACAACTTTATAATAAACTCTATCGCACGTGGTGGTGGTAATTCGGGTAGATCATCTGGGAAAGTGTCCGCGAACTCTCGGACTATAGGTACGTCCTCAATCCTAACAGATCCTCCGGTCCCAGGCTCAACGATTGCTGCAAAGTCCTCCATCTCCTGAGCAGTCGCTAATCTACCTCTCGTAATAGGCAATTCAGAGGCATTCCCGGTCAACGTAAACTCTGGTAAACCCGAAATATGAAACTCTACCCTCTTCCCATAACAATCTATCTGTGCATGGTAAGCTGACAGCTAATCCATACCAAAGAGTGCATCAAACTCTAGGTACTCCAGTACTCGGAGATCGGCTGGTAATTGATGTCCGGCAACCTCAACCATGACGTCCCGAACTATTCGGTTAGGGTAAATCTTATCCCCAGCAGCCGTGCTGAGAACAAGATGGGTCTCTAGTGTGTGTGTGTGTCCAACCCTAACTCCCCCACTAACCGTCCAACAATAAAAGATAATGTACTACCCGAGTCAAACATGGCATGAATAAGTCTACTGTGAATGAGTAACGTACCCTCAACTAGTTGCCTGGTAGCTCCTAGATCTGGATGTGCCACTGCATGTACTCTGTCTCTCTCCTGACCCTGCTCCCGTCGTGGAGATGGCACCCGGCAATCCAATTTTAAATGTCCCCTCCGACTGCACTGGAAACATCTGAGTGTCTCCCATCTCCCAGTCCGCGCATCATCCGATCTCGTCTCCTGACCCCGGTCCCTCTAACCCCTATCTCGGCCACCCTGATCTCTAACCTGGTGCTGCTGAGGCTGCTGCCGCTGCTGTGGTGCTTTGGAGCTATGGTGTGTACAGGCTGCCTGTCCCCATACTGATCCCTGCCATCCTGACGTCTGTCTCTGCCATCCCGGCGGTCATCTCGGCGACCTCTAATAAACTGGTCCCGCTGTCTCTTCGGCCTCCTATCCCGTCGAGCTCGCCCAACCTCCACCTCGGCCGATCTTTGTCATAGGAAGACCATTCTTCTTCGCATCAAGAACGTCTCGTAAGTCAGTGCTCGCTCAAACATCGCCTGAACTGTCGGAGCCCGGACGATACGATCGCGCTGGCAATGTCATCCCTCACTCCCCGAATGAAGTAGTAGATCTGTAATCACTCTGTACCAGCGATATCCATCGAGAACTGCAGCAAGTATCGGCACCTATCCATATACTGCATCATGCTCCGGTTTCCCTGCCTCAGGGATAAAAACTCCTCCCTCAATCTTAATCGCACCTCCATAGGTATGAACTGGTCATAAAATATCTCTCGGAACTCTGCCCAAGTCGCGGGATCGGCATGCGTCTCCTGGTAGTTAGTCCACCACACTACGACATCTGATCTAAAATACGTCCCAGATAGTCTCGTTTTAAACCTCTCTTCCGTATTCAACTCCTTGTGTAGGCGCTAGTGCGATAAAATCCAATCCCCTGCAGTCTCAGGGTCTTCTCCTCCATAAAAGCAAGCGGGGTGAAACTTGAGGAAATCCCGTAACCTCCTGGCCTGCGGATCCATCACATACTCTGACACTACCGTCGGGGTAACCTCTACTACTGCTACTACCGGTGTAGTATCGACTGCCTGAACTTCGGGTACCACTGCTTGAGTAAGAGTAACTGCAGTCTCTGTGAGTCCCGTAGTCGCCACTTGCCTCCCTAGACATAGCCAATCCACCATCATAGCGGCCGCTTCTCTCAATAGTCGTAAGATCTCGGCTATCTGAGTCTCATGCGCCGTAACTCGGTCCTCTAAGGGAACCGACGATCCGGAAGCCCTCGCGGTATCACTAGACTGTCCATCCATCGTGTCCTGCATCGTGATGCGTGTCCGGATCAGCCTCGTATATACGTATTCGTATAGTATATATATATACAACAATACATATATCACATAACAATCCTAGTTCTACCCGCTTTCTTGCTTCCCAACTAAAAATTCTAGGCAGACTCATCGGGTTTCCACATCTAGTTTGTTAAGGTTTATGATCTTGTAAAACTTTTTAACAAATTATTTCTCGAAACTCTCGCTCTGATACCATCTGTGGCGGCCCCAAATTGCTCGGGCCGCCCCATGGTCAGCTACCCCCCTACCTTAGCTCCTGAAGTCGCTGCCACGTGTCCCTCTGCCTTCGCACTTTAGGTAATTTGTTAAAGTCATTTAACTTATCATTTTCAAAGAAATTAACAGCAGAAGAATTTAAAGTTTAACAAAATGCATTCATATTTATATATAAAAGTTTTATTGATCAAACCTATAGTGGAAACCCGGCTGTACTGTGCATACAGGCGATCAACTGTAATAGTGTGTATACCAGTACAAGTGTGTATCCAGTTTCCCAACCCAAAATATAATACAAAATATCAAAACATGATAATATCTACACACATACCAGCAGGCCTCGGCGTAGGCAAGTCAGATGAAATCGCCGATGATCCCCTTGCCCCTACTAGTACTAGGATCTACGCTCGGCCACCACAAAAAGACAGATGGTGAGCCCAGTAAGTAAAATTCCAAGGAAAACCACCGTGCATAAATAATTAACGAAATAATTAACAGAGCCAAAAAGTAGTGTTAAATAAACATGCGGAAGGAAGGAAAATATGCAAACAACTGCTCAAAGCTAATCGCATGTATATAAACACATTGATAGACAAAAGGGGTGTGACACAGCCACTAAGTGTGTACTAGGACTAGGAGCCCTGGTCGTGGCCCATGCCTCCGACCCTACGACTGTATCCCAGCGACATTAACCCTAGTGGGCTAATTGAACGTGTGAAATGGAGTCCAACTCGGGATATCGTCTACCGAGTTCCTAGATCACGCGCTACACACCTAGCTAGCGACCTCAACTACCCGTGGATACATAGACGGTACCATAACCGTCCCAGTAGGAATATAAATCATAGATTTTCAAAGAATATAAAGCTCAATGGAAATAAATAAGTAAATGCAGTAGTGGTGTTCAGTTGGGTTTTACGTACCCGAAAATACGCACTCCGACTTTTCGGACCCGTCAGTACGCCCCACCTAGCTCCCCAATGTCCGAGCTATGGTTTCCCGGTCCCTGAAGTCCATTTTATAGTGTTTTATACTTTTTGAAAACATATTATATCATTTTATGATATTATATTATATTTTTAATTTTTCAGTTGTGGCACCTCTCCCGGGCTGGGTCGGGGTTCCAAAAATACCCGAAAAGTTTCAAAACTACTTTTCTACCTTTTCTAATTTTTTATATTTTTCTAGAATTTTTCCCAATCTTTCTGATATTTTTCACTTATTTTTCCTATTTTCCAGCAAATAATATATATAATATATATTATTTTATTTTTATTTATATATTTTTTTTATTTTATTTTTTTTATTTCCAGCGGACCCCACCTAGACCGGCCCAGTTCGGGGGGGGTGACGCACGCGCCACGGCGTGCGTCCCCTTCCCTGGGACGAACCAGGAACCTTAGTTCCTGGTTCAACAGCACCCATTTTTTTTTTCTTCTTCTTTGTTGCTTCTCATCACTCTCCTCTAGATTTCTCTTCAATCTCACTCCATTGGAGACCTCCAAAACCTCTAAATTTTACCACAAAACCCCAAGAACAGCACCCAATTCTCGGATTAAAATTCATGAAAATAAACACAAAATTTATCAAATCACCTCAATTTTTTCCACAAATTCGAACCAACACAATGTAAATCACCAAAACCAACATCAAAGTCCACAAATCTAGTAAAAACAGTGGCCAAATCTATCGAAAATGAATTTTCACTCCAACATTCATTTTAATGGAAAATCAACAAAAATGAGGGTAAATTACCTTAGATCGATTGTTGTGAAGCTCAATCTCCTCTCTAAGCTCGATTTCGTCCCTCCCAAACTTCGATTTCTCTCACAAAACCCTCAATCTTGGTTCAGAAAATATTAGATTTGAATGCATTTGATCCATCGATGACATATATAGGTGTGTTTTAAATCTCACGTGCACACGCATCTCGAGGACGATCGAACGGTTCCTGATCACCCTGCGTCACCAAAGTTCTTGACACCTTATCATGACAACATTTGCCTTGAATTACCTTGTTGTGCATCTCGAGGATTATCCTATGTATGCTAATTCTTCCTATCAACTATAGGACTTTAATTAATCCAATTGATTTAATTTATAACACCTATTCTAGTCATCAATAAATTTCATAAATTTGTGAATATGGTCACACTAATTCCCCGACCACTCGGCACCCTGTGCCCCATGTCCGGCATGTTTCCCGAGGCGGACCCACACTTAGTGTACCCAATTTAATTTCCTTAGCTTAGCCTAAGCTTATATATTTACATTTAATTAAATAAATCCTCAACCATAACATGTTTAAATAATTTAAATCTAATTAACCCCAACGCCCGGCCTCATTGCTACCAAACCCCGCGTTGGCGCGTTCACCGAACTAAAACCCCGGCTCACAACTCGCCCGACAAGTTTATTTTAAATGCACACCTATGATGACTAATATATCATACTAATAACGATAAATGAATATTAATGCATCATAGAATTTAGGAACTCACAGCAGTATACAGTCAGTATCCTAGGTTCGAGAAATGCCTAGCCTATCCGCGGCGTCCACGTGGCGTCCGAGCTGGCGTCCAAATCTGAAATAAAGTAAATAACGACGTTAATAAATAACGGGCCGTTACACGAAAGGTCTGACATGCTCATAACTGACACCATCTCTAACAGTCCCATGTGTCGAGTCTCGGTCTGACTGTCAACCTCGCATCTGCTCAATGCACCAGCCACTACATTAGCCTTTCCGGGATGATACTCAATCGTGAAGTCATAGTCCTTCAGTAACTCCAACCATCTCCTCTGACGCATATTCAGATCTCTCTGCGTGAAGATGTATCGTAAGCTCTGATGATCCGTGTAAAGCACAAACTTCTCTCCATAGAGATAGTGTCTCCAAGCTTTCAATACAACACAATCTAATTTGCAAGCTCCAAATCGTGTACAGGGTAGTTACACTCATGTTATTGTGTTTTAATAAAACAACCTTCTCAATAATATATCTATCCCATACATATATTTTATAGCAAAAATCCTTAGGCTTCATTTAATTATAACCAAAAACAACTTGATAGTCATCATACATAACATAACTCGCACGTTGTTTTTACTATAATTTACACAAAACTATAGTTGACACTTTATTGTCAGTACCCTAACTTATTGTTCAGATACGATCTGAACCCGAAATTCGAATACGCAATGGCTCTACAAATGTCGGTGCCATCAAGATCAATGCGCACTCCCAATGTATATGTCCCTCAACTCCACAGTGAGTACATCTCTGAACATGTCGCGGTCTCTCCTGTGAACCACCGGTACCTGATGTAGCAAAACCAGACGCATATGGTGTCCTCATCGTGGTCGCTGGTTGCTGCATGCTCTCACTCCTCACCGGCTCGTATTGTCCGTCCCGAACCTCTTTAAGTCGTGACTTCTTTGCAGCTTGTCGTCGTCGTCTCCTTTGATACTCTGCAGCTGCGGCTGCCGGTGTCTGGCAAACAACACTCAGATGTCCTCTCTGTCCACATCTATAACATTTGTGCCTCTCTCGCCTCCCAGTCTGCCTTTCACTGGATCTTTGGCCTTGACTCCAGTCCCTCTGACCCCTATCCGGGTCTTTGCTGCGATCTTTGTTGTCGCTTCGCTTGCTCGACAGTGCGAGTGCGATAACATACACCACCTGCCCCTCATCTCCTCTCTGCTGCCCTGGATGCCTGTCTCGTCGACCCTGCCGATCCTGTCTCTGTCTGTCAAACTGGTCTCCCTCGTCTCTAACTTCAGTGTGCCTCGTCTGGTACTGCTCCAGAACTCTGCCCGGCCTGCCTCTTGGTACTCACGAATCCCTGTCGATCATTTCCCTCATGTAACATCGGGTAAAGTCGTTGTCGCTCTGGTGGCTCAATCGTGAGTGATGCAACCATTTCTGAAATCGCGGCGCCCTGGTCCCATAATATTCGGAGTACTTCTGTCATCTGAACTTCCTGGGCTGTAAGTCAATCCTCCAAGCTCACTGTAGCTTGCGGACTCCTAATAACAATGCCAACTTGTCTCGTCTCTGAGGGTATAGTAGACCGTCCATCCATGCTGATCTGCACCGAAAAACGTGCGTCGTATGTAATCCTCCATGATATACGTATACATATATAGTACACAGTAGAATCATAACACATATATATAAAGCTCTGTTAACTACTCATTTCTTATTACTTCCCAACTAAAAGTTCTAGGCAATTCATTGGGTTTCCACATCTAATTTGTTTTAAATTTTATGCTATTTTATTTACTTTATTTAATTCAGAGCCCTATCGACCTTGCTCTGATACCAACTGTGACGGCCCCAAAATTCCGTGGCCGCCCCGTGGCTTCCCATTTCCCCTACTCGTGCACCGGAAACACCTGCCACGTCTCTAGTCTATCCAATTAATTTAAAAACTCTTAGGTTTCATGCCATTTAATTTTGTAGTTTACAATTTACAGCGGAAGTTTTAATATATCACCAAAAGAGCATTATATAAAGTTAACTTATTCAACCTATAGTGGAAAACCCTAAGTACTCGGTATATAGGCGACAAACCGCCATCAGTGAATGTTTATATACCAGTACTGAAGATGTAATAACTACAAGTTCCCAATAATCATAAGTAAAACAATTTAATACAAATACACCTACCAGGTAGGTCCTCGACAGTGGACAAGTAAAGATTTTGTCGCCCGTGATCCTCTTGCCCCTACTGATACACAAGGTCTGCACTCAAGCCATCACAAGATGCAGATGACGAGTCCAGTAAGTAAAATCCCAAGGAAAACTACCGTGCATCATAATTTAAGAATATAAATGGAAACAAGTAAATAGTGTTAACCAAACATGTGGAATAGAAGGTAAATGCAGACAACTTCTCAAAGCTCATCGCATGAATATAAACACAAGATAAACAAATGATTGTGCACCAGCTATACAAGATGTGTACTGAGGATCAGGAGCCCTGTCGTGGTCTGTACCATCGACTCTACCACTGTGTCCTAGACCACACACCTAGCAAGCGACCGCACAACCTTCGGATACATAGACGGAAAACTCGACCGTCCCAAGTAGGAATATAAATCACAGATTTTCAAGGAAATAAAGCTCAATGGAAATAAATAAGTAAATGCAGTAGTGGTGTTCAATTGGGTTTTACGTACCCGAAAATACGCACTCCGACTTTCCGGACCCGTCAGTACGCCCCACCTAGCTCCCCAATGTCCGAGCTATGGTTTCCCGGTCCCTAAAGTCCATTTTATAGTGTTTTATACTCTTTGGAAACATATTATATCATTTTATGATATTATATTGTATTTTTAATTTTTCAGTTGTGGTACCTCTCCTAGGCTGGGTCGGGGTTCTAAAAATACCCGAAAAGTCTCGAAACCACTTTTCTACCTTTTTCTAATATTCTATATTTTCTAGAATTTTTCCTATTTTTTTTTGATATTTTTCACTTATTTTTCCTATTTTCCAGCAATTAAAATTGTTTTTTTTAATTATTTTTAATAAAATAATAAAATAAAAATAAAATATTATTTAATTAATAGGGGTGGGTCCCCCGAACCGGGTCCGACCCGACCCAACCGGGTCGGCCCGGTTCAGCCCATCTGGTCGGGTCCGGGTCGGCCGGTCCCCAGCTCACCCGGTTGGGCCGGGGCGGTTTGGCCGGCCACTGGGATGGGCTGGGCTGGCCGGCCGGCCGCCTGGGGTGCACGCACGCACGCACGCACGCGTGCGTGCCCCCCCTTTTCTTCTTCTTCCTTCCGCCAGTGCGCCTCTGGTTTTTTTTTTTTATTTCTTCCTTTCTTCTCTTCTTCTTCTTCCTCTCGACTTCTCTTCACTCTCTTTCCATTGAAGACCCTCAAAACCTCCAAATTCTACTACAAATCAACACAAAACCATCCCCATTCCCGGATTACATGCATGTACCCAAAAATCCAAAATCCACAAATA
This sequence comes from Stephania japonica, assembly GCA_039657345.1. Lineage (NCBI taxonomy): Eukaryota > Viridiplantae > Streptophyta > Magnoliopsida > Ranunculales > Menispermaceae > Stephania > Stephania japonica. The sequence continues at coordinate 46,465,076 of CM077559.1, forward strand.
CACCTCAATTTTCCACAAATTTGATTCCAATTGAAATAGTTTATCAAACCAACCTCAAACACACCAAATTTAAACAAAAACAATGATGAATTCTCTCGAAATCGCAATTTCACTCGAATACCCATTTTAATGAAAAATCAACAAAATTGATAATTTATTACCTTAGCTTGAGTGTTAGACGCCCAGAATCATCTCCCCCAAGCCTTAAATCATCCTCTCCAACCTCAGATCTCTCCCTGATCTCCTCACAAAATTTTTGAGAAATTTGTTTGGGTCTTTGCATGTTGATCGATCAAGTTATATATATAGGTGGTGTTTTAATCTCACGTGCACACGCATTTCGAGGTAAATCCAACCGCCACTGACCACCCTATGTTACACAGTTCTTGAACACCTTATCCTAACACATCTAGCCTTGAATTATCTTGTTGTGCATCTCGAGGATTATCCTATGCATGCTAATTCTTCCTATCAAACTATAGGACTTTAATTAATCCAATTGATTTAACTCATAACACCTATTCTAGTCATCAATAAATTTCATAAATTTGTGAATATGGTCACACTAATTTTCCGACCACTCGGCACCCCGTGCCCCGTGTCCGGCATGCTTTCCGAGGCGGTCCCGCACTTAGTGTACCTAATTGATTTACTAACTTAGCCTATATGTAAATCTCATTAAATTAAACCTCAACCATAGCCATAAAATTATGATTTCTCATTTAACCCAACGTCCGGCCTCACTGCCACCTAACCCTCACGTTAGCGGGTCCTACGACACGAAACCCCGGTGCTCAAACTTGCCCGACAATAATTTACACACATGTGATGTTTATATAAATATTAAATTCCCACATCACAATAATAGACATACAACATGCACAAATAACACCGTATAACCTGGTTACTCCTATCTGAGTCCACCCAGTTGTCCACGTAACGCGAGAATTACCCGTTAATCCTCGCGATTAACACTAATCCTGATTAAATTAATTTGGGCCGTTACATAAGACAACCCACAAGGCACTTGATTCTATCCCTTTCTGATGCCACCATCTCATGAGCATATTCTAATAGCTCGTTGAACGTTGACTCCTAATCTCCAACGGACATGTCACCCTGCTCAAGTGCTATAAATTTGACCTTCTTCTGATCTCTGACTGTCTCATGGAAATACTTCTCGTTGAATAGTTCCTTGAATTGTGCCTATGTAGTGACCTCTCCCTGAAGTCTCAGAATCATATTCCACCATTTATAAGTTGCCTCCTTAAGACAAAATGAAACGAAATTGACTTTCATTTCTTCATCTAAATCCATTGCCTTCTGTCTCTTCTCCATGACCATGATCCAATTTTCAGCTTCCTTGGAGTCATTAGTTCCATAAAACTTTGGTGTTCCATACTTCATAAACTCATGCCTCAACTTTGCAAGATGAAGTGATCGTTCCTCAGTAGTAATCATTGTTGATGGGGCTACCGGTACTGCTAAAACTGAGGCAATTGGTACAACATGAGTCACTTAAGAGGCTACTGGCACTATCTCGTGTCGGTTAACCGAGTTTGCTTCCATTTCTACATGGACTGTCGACGCTGCTCTATCCTTATTGTATTGTGCTATATGTGCTTGTAGAATTTGTAGAATTTGCGTGACATTCTCCTCTTGGGCGTCATTCTTGCTTCCATTCATTATCTCATCTCTCTTTCATGGGCCAACATATTCACCAAGTTGTTAAGGTCTCCACCGTCTGCCATTTCCAGCTGGTAGGAATAATAGAGAGTGAGAACTTGAAAGCTTATATCTATCCGATATAATATATACAATCAACAAATAACTAAATAAGATATTTACTTTCCCTTCCGCAAAGTTTTAGGTTAATTAAAATCGCTCTGATACCACGTTGTCAGGACCCATTTTCCAGATGAATCCTAACTGGCTTAGCTGAAGCCATAACTCGCCAACCAACTCGGTTATTGAGTTATGAACCAAACTAGTGAACCCTCTTTCAACACTAACAGATTATCATTTATCAACAATTGACATGTAATAAAAGAATCATAATTGCAACGAAATATTTTTAAATAAAACTTAATCAAAGTTTTGTCAATAAGACCAATAATGGCTCTCAAAAGTTCTCAACTAGAAAAATACCTCTAGTTCAACTTATTCAAATTCTCATTCCATGATAATAAATATAAATAAAAACAAGTGAAGTGTGACGGCCCCAAATTCCCAATGCATTTGGGTACGCCCGGCCTAGACCCGTGCAAGCCTCGAGTCAGTTCTCGATAACCTTGACGAGCCTAGTCAGCCTCAAAACATCAAAAAATTCAAGATTTATGAAAGAGTTATTGCAATTATAACACAGCGGAAGCAAAAGTCAAATTCAAATCAAATATTGGGAAATAACTCTATCAAATGGAAGTAAAGGAATTCTATAAGTGTGGAAACCCCGGGCATTCATGTACAATTCGAAATGCAAAGGTACATGATACCAATCTTATCAAAATTTGCCAAGTTTAATAATCCCAAAGTATGTATATATAAAACGGTGTACATAAAAGCAAAAACATAATAAAAACCTATAAAATAGTCTTCAAATCCAGTAGCTAATCCTCACAACAGATCCCCTAGGTAGGGTCCCTTGCCCTTGCTCTCTCGCCTATCTGCACCCACCGTCACAAACTAGACGGTGAGCAACCGAATAAAATCGAATGTAATGCCAAAGAAAAACAACAAGAATTCATGATAATTCAAATAAAGTAGTCTAAATATCATGCGGAAATAAAAAGACAGAAATTAAATAGACAAGATGCATGATAAACAGACTAATGGATATCAATCGAGAGTTAAGTGTGTTCCAAAGAATCAAAAGAGGCTCATAAGTGGTCTAGTCCATAGCATAACGGCGAAGACCCCGCGAGGTCTTCCCGGCATCGACTCAAACGAAAGCACAACTATGACTCGGAAAGGGACTCGAACCCATCCACCCAAGTACTCGGTGTCACACGATCACTAAGGGTGGTCACACACTCGTGGCGCGAGTGCCGCGTTTTATCCCTCTAGTGCGGGTCCTAGTACTTTCGAGACAAAACACTTACGCTCGGAATCACACATACAAGAAGTATGGAATGGAAGGCCAACAAGTAAATAATAACAAACACAATGGCATGAAAATGAATCACATGGCATTTTCTAACCGGCTTACAAACGTACAAATGCTTGTTTAAGGCAAGTGTACTTACGAACTATCGTGACCCGTATGACAACTCCGAGATCCTAACGCGACTTCCCGATTTCCTATACCGCACTCCAATTATCTAGTCCAGCTTGAATAAATGTCAAACAAATCAAAATTACCACCCGAATTATACCTAAGATCATTTGTCATTAAATTAGCTTCAATTTGATACATTATATAAATTTTTACGTTTTTCTAGGCTAAAACCCCGACTATATCCCGCCAACATTTCCGAGAGAATCCCAAAACTCATTTATGAACCCATTTCCTAATTTATCATATTTTTGAATTTTTCAATATATATATATATTTGCTATTTTTCTTCTATACATATACATATTTATACATATATATATATATACATACATATATATATATATATATTATATTTATATATATAATATGCACGTGTGCATCTTCTTCAAGTTTTTTTTTTTTTTTTTTTTTTTTTTCAACGGAGCGCCGTGCGCCTCTGTTTTTCTCATTTCATTTTTTTTTTTTTTTTTTTTTTTTTTTTTTTTCCATATGAATCGATCAAGAGAGGGAGATACACACACACTTACCTCGGTGACGTAGGCGGTGGTGGTGACTGTTCAAATGGGGGAGAGAGACCACCGAGAGCGTGAGAGGGCGTGAGGCCGAGAGGGAGGGAATGACCGAGAGCGTGAGAGACGACGAGCGTGGGGAGGGAGATCGAGAGAGAACAATGAGAGTGAAATGGAGAGGGAGAGAGAGAGACCGTGAGTGGTGTGGTGAAGGGGTCGAGATGGAAGAGAAGGAGGGGGCGGCGGTTTTTCCAACGAAGGAGAAGATGAATAGTGGGGTTTTGTTATGAAACGGTTTGTATATATTTATAACATCAAATGACCTTTTTGCCCTTCTCCCTTCACTTCATACATTTAAACACATCTACCCTTATGGGTCTTTTACCACATCATCTCATCTTAGCACACACACATCTCTAGGCCAATCTCATGGCTCCTTACCATTAGGTTGTGTCACTTTTACAATACTAATCACATAGTCCGCATGTTACATATTTAACTAACTCCCACGTTCAAACGACGTTCCTCGGTCCGTATTTCCCCGTCAATTGGCTCGTCGTGTCCATTTTCTCGCCACACCCCATTAACTAATTTATTAAATTAATTAAAATTCATTTATTTATATGTTTTACTCCCCCGTTTGACTAGTCGAAACCTCACTCAATTAAATATCGCCCGACCGGCGCGAGACTCGTAAAATACTAAAATACTAATACATACAATCAAAGAATCATAAAATCACTTCGGTGTCGACTCCCGAAGTTCGAAATACTGTCCAGTATTCACGTAGCGGTCACAATTTTGACAAGTGAAATCACAAGTCAATTAAAAATTTTGGGGTTGTTACAGTCTCCCCACTTATTAGAATTTCGTCCCCGAAATTAACCTAATAAGTAAATTAAATTAACGACTCTTTGTAACTCTTAACGAGACCGATAAAAACTCAGAGTGAGTCATTTCTTGACTCCGAACCGTTCGTGACCCTTCAAGAGAGAGATCTTTAGGTATTCATAATCTCCCCGAATCATACTTGAAGCTCATCGTGATACTCAACAAGTATTTCCTATGCCACTCCCGGCAATCTTAAGTCTCAAATAAAATTTCTCACAACTACCCGACGCTATCATGACCACGAGGAGATCGGGGCAACCACTAACGAAATCCATATCAATATGTACCCAATTCCATCGAGAAATGGGTAAGGCCGTAGTAATCCTCCAGTCGTCGATACCCACCCTCTAAGCGCCGGGCATATCTCACGTTTGAATAACTCCGACAACTCGGAAATCATCCCCGGCCACCAAAAGAATGTCGCATACCGGCGCACATCTTAGGTCAACCCGACACACAACAGGGATCAAAACGGTGAATTCTCCCGAAGTACTCAGTCACACACATCGACCACCAATGGAAACCCCGATCGCCGCGATACCTCAAGCATGAGTCGTCGACCGACTCTTGTCCGGGCAATCGGAACTATCCACCATCTCACCGCACCGCCGGTATGACGCATCGTCTTGCTTGTCCCTCGCGCACAATGCCAAATGAGATGGTCTCGCAATATCGTTTCACCACGTATCTAGGTCCTGGTAATCATCGGCACGTCCGCTGAACTCATCAACTTGATCGCTTCACGTAAACCACGCTCATAGGTTCTTTGACACACGACTACCTCCGCATTCAATCCTTTGAAGTGCAATGCATCAACAACAATGTTGATCTTCTCGTATCCACCAAACAACGCACGTAATGTTTATACCTAATTCGCACCAACCAAGGCTTCGAACTCTAACAACTATAGTACTCGCATCTTTACTGGCAACTCGTAGCCTCCTAACACTATCGAAATGTCAAGACTATGCACATTCAAGTATGTCGCATCCTGACAGATGTGACTAGGACTTAGGCTGCTTCTACATCTATTGAGTTTTTTCAATCCTAACAGGTCTACCAAACGCACAACAATCAAGGGATCAACATAACTTGAATCGGATACGATATGCATGCAAATACCGCAAATGAAAAGCATACCCTCATTAATGTGTCTGGATGCCTCCTGGTCTGCTCAACAATGCTGCCACTGAACACGCTCTCTCTGGTACTGGTGATGCTGCGACGATGCTTTTACTGGCTGAGAGCACTCCTCTCGAAGGTGACCGACTGTCCGCATCTGTAACACGTACGGTTATCTTGCGACCTCTGAGTCTGACTCTGGCCTCGTCCCTGTGTAGAACCATGAGTTTGAGTCTGACTAGACCTCTGCGTGCTCCTCTGCCTAACTCCTCGATCAGCATCCCTGTTCTCGCATGCTGCCTCTGCGATCGCTGGTCATGTCGATTAGATCTACGGTGAATGATCGGCAAAGCTTGGCACGGGTGGAACGGCTTGTACCAAACGTGTGGTTTGTCGTGCAACAGATCCTACACTCGTGCCCGATGCTCACAATTCTCCCATCTGCTCCTTTTCTCTTCCCGTCCTGCGATAGTGACTATCCGATCGGTTCTCCGCTCTGTTCGCCCTAACCTCATCCGGATGCGTGAGTAAGTAACTCTCCCTCGCTAAACTACGTTCGTACGCAATCGCAAAGTCTCCGGTTTGTGTAGTGACTACGTAACCTCCAATCGTAGGTAGCAAACCCTCGGTGAAGTAATAGACTCGATCGGTCTCGGTATCTGCAGATCCTCCAAAGATAAGGTAATAGTGCAATAAACCTACCCATGTAATCCATCACCGACTCATCGGTGCTCGCCTCGGTGCCATAAACTCATTCCTCTTCGCACGAAGAACGGTCGGTGGAAAGTACTTCGGTTGAATTGAGTCTTGAAGTCGATCCAATCTCTCGGGGTGCCTCGGGTAGTAATGATAGTCGTCCACCAATCATCCGCTTCCCCGGAGCATAGATGAGGAAATCGTCGCTCTCATGTGATCCTCGGTCGCGATGATAGTATGAATCTTCTCGTGATTCTTCGGAAAAGCTCTGCGGCCACATACGTCTCGTACCACCAAAGAACTTGACTGGATCGTGTCGCTTGAATTCTCTCCACTGCCTCGCCTCAGCAGTGGCCTTAGTGCTCTTCTCCGGAGTAGTGACCGGAGTAGTAACTGGAGTAGTCTCTGCAGCAACAATCGGCATAGTCGGCGTCTCCGTCGTTTGTACTATGTCCGTCTGTAATGGAGGTGTCTCCGCCTCGATTTGTGTACCTGTCGCATCAACTATTCCCTCGGGAATTGCCGCTAACGGAATCGGGGCGGTGGAATTCGTAGCTACTGGAGTCTCCATTCCCTGAGTAACCGGAACGGGTGGAATAGGAGTGGTCGGGGTTGATGGTGTCGCGATAGCCGGTGCGGGTGTCGTCAACGACCGCACTAGATCTTCAAATCTCTGTGCCCAAGAGCGAAACTCCTCCGTAGTGACAAATCGAGAATCAGTCGTCCCGCTGTCGCCGCTTGGACCTGCCTGATCCGCCATCACTGTCTGAACCAATAAAGCGATACTTCGAATCAATGGATAGCTATCGATACGATATAATACACACAACAATCATAATATGTACAAAGTTAAATCTGACTTATCCCAAACTCCCCCATTTAAGTTTTTAAAAGGATTATAGGGTTTTCCACTCTAAGTTCAACCATTCCTAACTTCCGCTGTCTTAATGGTTTGTGTTTTAACTTGAGAGTCAGGTCGTTATAACCTTAAGCTCTGATACCAACTGTGACGGCCCCAAATTCCCAATGCATTTGGGTACGCCCGGCCTAGACCCGTGCAAGCCTCGAGTCAGTTCTCGATAACCTTGACGAGCCTAGTCAGCCTCAAAACATCAAAAAATTCAAGATTTATGAAAGAGTTATTGCAATTATAACACAAATGAAGCAAAAGTCAAATTCAAATCAAATATTGGGAAATAACTCTATCAAATGGAAGTAAAGGAATTCTATAAGTGTGGAAACCCCGGGCATTCATGTACAATTCGAAATGCAAAGGTACATGATACCAATCTTATCAAAATTTGCCAAGTTTAATAATCCCAAAGTATGTATATATAAAACGGTGTACATAAAAGCAAAAACATAATAAAAACCTATAAAATAGTCTTCAAATCCAGTAGCTAATCCTCACAACATGATCCCTAGGTAGGGTCCCTTGCCCTTGCTCGTCTCTCGCCTATCTCGCACCCACCGTCACAAACTAGACGGTGAGCAACCGAATAAAATCGAATGTAATGCCAAATAGAAAACAACAAGAATTCATGATAATTCAAATAAAGTAGTCTAAATATCATGCGGAAATAAAAAGACAGAAATTAAATAGACAAGATGCATGATAAACAGACTAATGGATATCAATCGAGAGTTAAGTGTGTTCCAAAGAATCAAAAGAGGCTCATAAGTGGTCTAGTCCATAGCATAACGGCGAAGACCCCGCGAGGTCTTCCCGGGCATCGACTCAAACGAAAGCACAGCTATGACTGGAAAGGGACTCGAACCCATCCACCCAGTACTCGGTGTCACACGATCACTAAGGGTGGTCACACACTCGTGGCCGCGAGTGCCCGCGTTTTATCCCTCTAGTGCAGGTCCTAGTACTTTCGAGACAAAACACTTACGCCGGGAATCACACATACAAGAAGTATGGAATGGAAGGCCAACAAGTAAATAATAACAAACACAATGGCATGAAAATGAATCACATGGCATTTTCTAACCGCTTACAAACGTACAAATGCTTGTTTAAGGCAAGTGTACTTACTCGAACTATCGACCCGTATGACAACTCCGAGATCCTAACGCGACTTCCCGATTTCCTATACCGCACTCCAATTATCTAGTCCAGCTTGAATAAATGTCAAACAAATCAAAATTACCACCCGAATTATACCTAAGATCATTTGTCATTAAATTAGCTTCAATTTGATACATTATATAAATTTTTACGTTTTTCTAGGCTAAAACCCCGACTATATCCCGCCAACATTTCCGAGAGAATCCCAAAACTCATTTATGAACCCATTTCCTAATTTATCATATTTTTCTGAATTTTTCAATATATATATATATTTGCTATTTTTCTTCTATACATATACATATTTATACATATATATATATACATACATATATATATATATTATATTTATATATATAATATGCACGTGTGCATCTTCTTCAAGTTTTTTTTTTTTTTTTTTTTTTTTTTTTTTTTTTTTTTTTTTTTTTTCAACGAGGCGCCGCGCGTATGCTCTGTTTTCTCATTTCATTTCATTTTTTTTTTTTTCCATATGAATCGATCAAGAGAGGGAGATACACACACACTTACCTCGGTGACGTAGGCGGTGGTGGTGACTGTTCCAGCCGGGAGAGGAGACCACCGAGAGCGTGAGAGGGCGTGAGGCCGAGAGGGAGGGAATGACCGAGAGCGTGAGAGACGACGAGCGTGGGGAGGGAGATCGAGAGAGAACAGCGAGAGTGAAATGGAGAGGGAGAGAGAGAGACCGTGAGTGGTGTGGTGAAGGGGTCGAGATGGAAGAGAAGGAGGGGGCGGCGGTTTTCCAACGAAGGAGAAGATGAATAGTGGGGTTTTGTTATGAAACGGTTTGTATATATTTATAACATCAAATGACCTTTTTGCCCTTCTCCCTTCACTTCATACATTTAAACACATCTACCCTTATGGGTCTTTTACCACATCATCTCATCTTAGCACACACACATCTCTAGGCCAATCTCATGGCTCCTTACCATTAGGTTGTGTCACTTTTACAATACTAATCACATAGTCCGCATGTTACATATTTAACTAACTCCCACGTTCAAACGACGTTCCTCGGTCCGTATTTCCCCGTCAATTGGCTCGTCGTGTCCATTTTCTCGCCACACCCCATTAACTAATTTATTAAATTAATTAAAATTCATTTATTTATATGTTTTACTCCCCGTTTGACTAGTCGAAACCTCACTCAATTAAATATCGCCCGACCGGCGCGAGACTCGTAAAATACTAAAATACTAATACATACAATCAAAGAATCATAAAATCACTTCGGTGTCGACTCCCGAAGTTCGAAATACTGTCCAGTATTCACGTAGCCGGGTCACAATTTTGACAAGTGAAATCACAAGTCAATTAAAAATTTTGGGGTTGTTACATGAAGGTTCGATCCTGAACTATACCAATTCAACAGTCAGAAAACTTCTCTAGACAACTGGAGCTACTCCTTTCCCTTTGTTGACTTTCTACGAAGAACCTGTGGGGAAAAATGTTGGGTGAACACAAAAGGGTTCAACGGTGCCCAGTAAGTCGAGGTAAGTTACTAGCGTTAAGAACATTCTATTTAGTAAATGGAAAATTAAATAAAATGCACGACTTGCAAATATTTAATATGAAGAAAGGAATAAACAAGAAAGTATATAAACAAAATATTTATCAATGCAAATGCTAGACATGTATGAGCTACTGTGATAAACTTTTCAACTAAACTTCGTGAAAGTTAACTCTATTATGGCCGTAGCGGTGTCAACACCCCATTTCCTTACACTGTGAAAGATTCACCTATCACAAAGTCCACAAAACTGGTCTAACTGGACTCAATACCTACTACTAAGCATTTATTGAGAACATTGAAATTAATCATATTCTCAATTATTAAATATTAATTCTAGGTGACTGCCCTATGTTGTTCTTCCTTGTATGGCTTAACTATCCTGAACTCCTGGTTGAACAAGTAGTATCTGGTGCAAGGACTCCTAGCGAGCTCTACTAAGTTGTCTACATACAATGTCTAACAATGCACCCCGATCTACACGCATGTTCTACTTACATGATTCCTATCATATAGTCTAGTAGAAAAGGTAAATAATCATAAAACCAATAACTTAAATCTAAAATTACCTAGTACGCTAATTTCCAAATCTCTAGTTGGCACTCAAGAGCGCACTCCGAAGTTCAATCAACCTAAATAGGTTAAATGCTATTAACTATATAAGTTAACTTGAATTTTTCTATCAATAAAATTAATTTCAAAAATTCTCCGAAAAGTACATTTATAAATACTTATTCAAAACCTTTTGAAGAATCTCATCTTCATTCATATTTGAAAACACACTATTTAATTTATTTAGTTTTTGTTATTTTTATTCAATTTTCTTTGAACTAGGTTTAGGCAGTTGGATCCCGACCCAACTACCATGTTGGGCAGTTGGGTCTGGGTCAACACAACTGCCCCGTTGGGCCTGGTTTGACCCAGGCCCAGCCTCTAGGGACGACTCGGGAGTAGGGCAGGAGCGCACGCACAAACATAAGGGTTCAGCTTGATCGACCCAACATAAAGAGTTGGGCCTGATCACGCCTAACATAAGGGTCGGGCCTGGTTTCAATCCCAAGCCCGAGTGGAGAACGCACAAGCTATGCATTCCCCTCCTTCTCTTTTTCTTGCGACCCCTTTTCTCTATTTATTTATTTATTTTTAAAAGTTCTTTGAAAACTTTAGGGCTTCTCTCGGGTATATTGATAGGTTCAAATGTAACCTAATTCTATGGAAATCGACCAAAACTATGTGAAATGGGTAATCGTATCGAACCGAGGTATTTTAGAAATTTGAATGGAAAATTCAAATGAAAATAATAAGATTCTAATATAACCAAATGTGATCCAAATGATTACCATGGGGTACGTAAATCATTGACGACCGTACGAGGATCGATTAGGTGGCTTGTACGAGTCGCGAGAGCGAAGTTTTTCGAAGAGTTAGTGAGTATAACGAAATTGATACTTAATTTGATTTCAATTGTGCAAATATTTGGCCATTATCCTTGTTGAGCAGTATTTCTTTGTGAAATATGATTCTTGAATTCTGTTTATGATAGATCCTTGATGAATTATTGGCTTTGGTTTTCTTTGGATTTCGAAATGAGTGGTTTTGAGTCTAAATAGGCGATATGGTGGCCACGAGGGTGGTAGAATTGCTATGTGGTCTTTTTCACCACCGTGACTATACGGATGTTTGGACTTGCTTACTCGCAGTTTGGGGTTGGGAGTCAAACCGGTAGTTTGACTAGGTGTGTGCTATTATGGGCATGGCTCATTCTAAGCTGTTAGAAGTGGTTTGTTTAACTCTAGGATCTGTCTTGGAAGTCAGGTTGTGTATTGTGTGTTGCAACCTGATAGACTTGGAACACTTAGACATTTTTTTGCTTTGTGCTCTCGACACTCATTTATTGATGATATCTTAGTGATTATCATGATGTTTTTTATTATTTGTGTGATATTCATGCATAATATTTGATTAGCCGTTTATTTGACATTTCAAATTCTGTTAAGAATCTTTTTAGTTATTACTGTTACTTTTACTGTACTCATCGTTCTTTTTATGACGATGGGTGTAGATTCGTCGACTAGCAGGTTTAACATAGGCAAAAGGCCAGCGATTAGCAATTGATGTTGAGGACATCGTGGCAACCTCCTCTAGCTTACTGAGTAGGTTGTTTGTATTATATATATATATGTGTGTGTGTGTGTGTGTGTTTTTGGCACATAGGGTATACATTTGGATTGTATTTCATTTTACTCTCTTTTACTTGATATACATTTTGACACTATATATGCGGGGTTTCCACACTTTAGGTTGTCTTGACTCATTTGATATAGAGTTGTTCGATTTGTTTAGAGGTTAATACGTTTCCGCTAATCTTTGATAACTCACAAATCTTGAATAACTCAACTTTAATTATTAAATTTCGCTGCGTAAATAGTAAAATAATAGAAAGGAGGTCTGACTAGGCTTGCGTTGACCTTACAAGAGTGGCTTGGAGGTCAGCATAGGTCTAAGCCGGGCGGGGACTAATTTGGCGAGAAACTGGGGTCCTCACATTTGGTATCAGAGAATAAAGGTTTATCACCTTGACTCTGAGTAAGCATAAAACACAAATCAATAATAAAGTTAGGACACGGTTGGAACTCAGAGTGGAACCCTATGATCCTGACTTAGTGTCTTAGTTGGGAAGTGAGGGGAGTTGGGGAAATTGAAATTTGGTTATATAAGCTACTTGATGTATTATACTATATTATATACCGGTAACTAGATCATTGATTGGGACCCGCTTTCTTTGTAGTTTGCGATGGCCGACCAGCCTGAGACCGGTAGCGGTAGTGGAGATTTCACTAGGAAGTTTGAGTTGTCACAACAAGTGGAGTCACAAAAACTACAATTGGAGGAGATCCTCAGGGTTCTGAGAGGACAAGTTAGGCCTTCATCGTCATCGTCCACATTGGCAGTGCCCACTTCATAAGAGACGAGTGTGCCCATAGTACAAGACACTCCTGCAGCTCCTAATACACTGCTGACCCAGATTACAACTGCATAGTACCATTGATAGCGGAGCCGATATTACCTACACAGATTGAGTCGAGATCACAACCGACAACCAAGGCTAAACAGTCTCGTGAGTTTCAGATACATCATCCGACTGAGTTTTAAGAACACACAGATCTCACGACAGTAGGGAAATTCATGAAAAGCCACGAGAAGGTACATGATGTTCTGGCCACTTCAGAGCACATGAGAGTCTCGATATCATCTGCGTTGATGTTCGGAGAGGTTGATGCTTTGTGGTACAACATGGTGGCTACCAAGGGAAAGCCTAGTCACTGAGCTGAGTTTAAGAGGAGGTTTAATGAGAAGTACTTTTCGCTTGCGATCAAGAATTTGAAAAGGACCGAGTTCCAAACGATTAGGCAACACTATGAAGAGTCATTCATGCAATATATTGGTCGTTTTCCGTAGTTGTTAGAGTATGACGGGGGTATCGCAGATACTAATGTGGATCATACATACTACTTTCCTCACGACCTACTGAGAGGTATTGGAGGCATGGTGGTGAGAAATGGACCAGAGACTTTACAGATGGCGTACGAGAGGAGTCTGGCGAGTTAGACATGAGCATGTGTACTAAGGAGGTTGTCGCAGCCCTAGTATTAAGACAGGATGGTAAAAGGAAAAAGTAATGATGATGATGTTTATGAGGATGATGATATAGTGATAGTTACACCACCAACACATTCAACATCTATAGTGGAAGTTTTTCATGCTTTAGCGACCAGTTTTTTTTGACGATCACCTTAGGGAGTACAAACGGTGCAACATCAACTGTATAGTACCCAGAGCGAAGACAGTAAATCACAGGGGCAGAAACTATGTTATCGTTGCAGGTAGCCAGGACACATCGCTACTTACTGTCCTTAGTTGGCAAGGGTTTCATAGGACCGTGATCAACTGCACGTGTAGGAAGGAGCCTATGTTGTTACAGATCCGGATCTAGAGCCTATGCGAGAGACCCTACTGTAACGACCCAAAAAATGTGCTATGTCTATGAGACGTTGTGTAGTACCTATTTATACTCGGATTTGTGTGATAGGACTATGACGTTAATTTCGGGGGTTGGGCGAATGAAATATGGCTATGTATTCCTACTTTTTTATCTTTTGGGGTTTTTTAGGAATTGAAAATTTTTGATGATGCATGTATATCTTTTTGGTGGATTTTCAGTTGATCTTATATATACATGATATGTTTGTTTGGACAGGATTTTCCATGTCTAGGTTAATTGGAATTTAGTTAAGTTTTGAAATATTGTTGAAAACAACTCCGCTGCACGCCTGTCAAAATTTGAGGATGAATGATGGTTAGATAGGGTTAAGGCAAATTTAAAAGGTAACTACATTGAGTAAATGAATAATGTACTGAATAATTGGGTAAGTTAAGGCTGATTAGACTTGTGTTGACCCGTCATAGACTAGCTCGGGGATCCACGAAGGTTTAAGCCGGGTGGGGCCCAATTTGTAGTTGTTGGGGCCGTCTCGGGTACCATCTGTAGCGGCCACAAAATCCGAAGCACGCCATGTCGTACGCCATGGACCCTACTATACTGGCCTAGTTATGTTCTACGTGTACCAAATCATCTGTCAATTATCTTATAGCTAACTATTCTCAAATTAATTGTGTAAGTTAGCTTATGGACTTCAAATCATCTGTTTAAACATTAAATAATCAGCAAAATACTTAATTAAATCAATTAAATAAAAGAGCAGTTGTCCTAGTGTAGAAAACCCATCAAAATATATAATAGTCATGTCCAGTATAAACATCAAAAAAGGCCTAAACAGGTCATAATACATGTCCAACTAATGCTCAAGTCCCAAAACCCAACGGAAAACAAATAAAGTAAACAAACATACGAGTAGGGAGTAGCTGATCAATCAGAAGAAATCCTCAAGCTTGCCTTTCCCTCTGCTCGTATTGGGGTCTGCACTCAGCCATTACAATAAAACATATGACAAGTCCAGAGTGAGTAATCCCAAGAAAATCCAAAGAGTAAATAATATAAATAAATGCTGGAATCAAAAAACTATTAAATAAACATACGGAAGAAAAGAATCAGGCAACTAGGAAGGACCCTCGCATATATATCCTATAGTAGTGATAAACAAAGTGCGTGCACAATCTAGGTAAGACTAGTACCATACTTTGGACTATTACCCAGGCACCACCAGTAAGTAAAATCAAACTGACTGAAATCCCTGTTGTCCGCTCGATAGCCGGCGTAGACCACGACGCACCGACATTTGAATAGGAAAAATCAGCAGTCGGGTCGACAATCCATCGACATACCCTATAACACATGTTATGGCCTAGTGTGCCACAATGCCTATGCAATGGAATAAACCTGGTGGGAGTAAACTCAACCAATCGTAAATAAATACTGGAAAGTAGAGTAAATGAAACAACAGGACAAAAATTCAAATAATCCAAGCAATAAATACTTAAATTAATTTCAGTTGGGTTACTACACACCTCAAATCCGCACTTCACTAACGCCAATGTCCAAATACATGCCCAAAACGCGAGTCACTACCTGTCAATTCAACCTAAAATCTGGATTCCCGATAAATCTAATCAATTTACTAAACCTCAAAAATATTAAGCAACGTCAAATCCACGATAAAAACATTCATTAAACCATTTAAATTAGTAGTATAAACCCGTAAATATGCCCATAAATTTTCTCAAATTTATTATCTGTCACTGTTCAAGATGCCGCCAGTGGCGCCGCCGTGAACAAGGCTTCCACGGCGTGCCTCACGGCATCTAGGGCTTCGTGATAGACGTCGTCATGTTCACACCCCCATGTCGCTATATAAAGTGTGGGGTGGTATTTCGTTTCTGGTCTGAACGTCGTAGGTTGCGCTGCGGCCTCCAATGCCCACGACTCATCGCCGCGGTTCGCGCTCGTCCAAAGCGCTCATACAACATCTAATATACCATAATTTATTAAAACCCCACGACTAAATTCGTCCGAAACATAAACCCTGGGTTTTCTCGCCAAAACCATATCAGTTTAAAAACCATAGCAACACAACCAACAACACCAAAAACATCCCTTATTTCATCAAACTCACGTATTGAAACCATAGAAACACCCAAACTAGCTGGTGTGCTCCACTCACACCCCCAAAAATCTCGTCAAAACTAGAGAAATTAGGTCTGAAACGTAGAAAAAGAAATGGGGATTGAAGATCTAACCTTGTATGTGATTTCCTAAGCTCCCTTCTGCTCTAAATGATCTCCAAAATCTCACAAAACCCTAACCACCATCTCCATTTTCGTTCAAGTGATTGGCATGAGAGAGAAAAGGTAGTAAGAGAGTGATTTCCAAGATATTTATATGAGAAATTCTCATCTTATGTGTAGACCAATCCCAATGCACATTTTGATGGTTAGGATGAGGTCAAATGGTCCACCTTGTGTGACTTATATGTGTGACATTGTGCTCACACCTCTCACTTGTTCTCACAACCAAACCAATCAAGCGTTCTGACATCCGGTCCTGAACCGTTTCGACTGTCCAACGTGTACACTCGTGTCACTCACGTATATACGTCATAGTATATTGATTATTTAGCATATTTAATCATTTATTGTGTGTATATTAACCCTCGGCCTTGTGCATTAACCATTCGCTTCCCCGGTTCCCACATTTACACACTACCCGAGACAAATTTCTGTCACACTGTCTCGCTCGGCATATACAACATAACACACAATATTGTGATGTAATTAAGCTAATTCAAACAAATACATCGCAAATACATCAAAAAGCATACAAGAACGGACTGTATACCTATATCAGCGTGCTCTAACCTGACAGTAGGGTCCATGCGCGTCCAAGTCGGCGTCCATGTCTGCATTCACATGTTAAATAATGGCAAATTACATTTGGGTCGTTACACCATCACGTGAAGATGGATGAAGGTACAAGTTGGGGCAGCCAGAAATTCTGAGGCTCGCCATGTAGTGTGCTGCGGCCCCACACCCGCTGGGTTCCAAACGCCACAGACATTCTTTACCACGTTCATACCTTGTACTGCTGCTAACTTATTTCATTTCATTTTAAGGCTGAACAATTCATTCATTTAGTTAGCCTTAATGTCAATCAAGTTCGTTAATTACCATTTCGTATGTTTTAAGACATAATAATTAATCATTTTAGTGGAAGACTTATCAAACATGAATAACATGATAAAAATGTAAAGTTTATGTCATACTGAGCATAAACCTAATGTGGAAAACCTGGCATAATATACAATGTATACACGATAACAAAATGTCTTAAAATATTGAATATATAAGTACATGTCTCACAATAGTTCCCTGTACCTAAAAGAAAACAAAAATAACAAAATATCAAAACACGTACGAGTCCGTCCAGAAAGGTGGCATTCACAAGTTGTTGCTTAATATCCCCTTTTCCCTACTCGTACTAGGATCTGCACTTAATCATCACAACAAAACAGATGACGAGCCTAAGTGAGTAAATTCCAAGGAACTTCACTGAGCCATTTACATAATAAAGTAAAGGAATCCATAAAAACTATTAAATAAACATGTGAAAAGTAAACATGCAATTGTAGATTGATCATCGCATGCATAAGTAATAGTGAAGCTCAACCATGCATGTCGATCCTGGTCAGAGTAGACTCATACTCCGAATATATCCCATGTACCACCAGTGAGTACACTCAATTGGCACAATCCCTGATCCACTCGGTGGTCGACACATGTATGGCCAAAGTAAACTTGGGTCGACTATCCACCGAGGACTTCAAGTACACATGCTATGGTCAGTGTCCCACAAATACACAACGGAATAACCCGGCGAGAGTAAACTTAACCAACCGTCCAAATAATAACGAGGAACATGATAAGATTGAACAAAATGGAAATGAAAACAATAAATAAATCAATTAAATACTTATGTGAATTTCAATTAGGTTTATAACACACCTTAAATCGCACTTCGAAACTCATAAAATATCCCCAGTCCAACCTCGCTAAGCTTCCGACTATCGCACTATTGCACCAAGTCCCCTAAGGTCATTTGCCATGGTATTATAGTGTATTCATGTTGTTTGATTAGACATTAAGCTCAATTAGGCAAAACAACCCATAAATTTCACCACTGTCCTGCACCTAGCACACTGGGGGTCTGGCCTAGCGCGCTATGTGTTCTTTAGGACCTTTTTCCTGCTTAGAACAGGTACCGCGCTGGGCCCACTAGCCAGCGCGTTGCCTATGTCGAACTCAGAAATTCCAAACACGAGAATTCTAGGATTTTGACCCCAATGGAGGAGATCCTCGATCGTGGGGGACTCACAACACTCCTAAAAAGCTAGAGGCGATGACCAAACAAAATATATATCAATTTAAAGATCAATCAAAACACAACTTTTGCAAACCCAAACTTTTAAACTTTGCTTAAACTTGAAATAACACAATCCACTAGCCAACTTGACTTCAAAATACCAAAAGATCACCAAAAATCTGAGAGCTCAACTCCCTAGCTCGAATCTTCATTAAAGAATAGAGAATAGAGAGGTAATAAAGAAACTCACCATGATCTCTTTGTTTTGTAGCTCAAATCCTCACCTAATCACCAAAGCTTTCACTCAAAACCATCACTTGCTCTCTCTAATTTTTGGATTTATGAAGCAAGTGAGTGTAAAGTTGATATTTATATGTGAAAAGTCATAACTTATCACTTGAATCTAATCCTATGTGATGTACGGATCTCGATGACATCTAATGGCCATAATTTGGGCCATCCAACTAAACATAATGACTCCAATGAGTGACACACTCCTTAGTTCTTATCCTTAATTATTGTTTTCTCAGTGTTTTGATTACACACATGCGATGTAAATTAACATAATTGAATATTCAACCTCGCAAATAGACAATCATCACACATAATTCACTATTTACCTAGTTAGGCATGCCCAAACCTAACTACGACGTCTACACAGATCTGAGATGGCGTCTACGTCTGAAGATAAATAATAATAATGACATAATTAAAATTGGGTCGTTACACAAGTATTAGTGATCATTTGAGTGCTTTGAATGAGGTTATCTCTGAACTTGAGGAATTGGGAGAGAAAGTTTCCTATGAGGACTAGGCGCTCAAGCTCATCTGGTTACTTCCACCTTCGTTTAAGCACATGAACCCAACACTAATGTACGGGAAGGAAACCATCAATTTAGCAAAGGTCACTACCATATTAATATCTGAGGAGAAGTTGATGAAAGGTGAAGACAACGATTTATCTGAAAGCTCACATTTGGTAGCTGCTGGGAAGGGTTCCAAGAACTATGGGAAAACGCTCTGTTAGAGATGCGATCAACCAAGG
Organism: Stephania japonica; assembly: GCA_039657345.1. Classification (NCBI taxonomy): domain Eukaryota; kingdom Viridiplantae; phylum Streptophyta; class Magnoliopsida; order Ranunculales; family Menispermaceae; genus Stephania; species Stephania japonica. The sequence goes on from CM077559.1 coordinate 46,484,595, forward strand.
CATCTCAAGAAAGACTGCAGAAATAGGGAAGGCAAATGAGTTGGTTTAGCAAAAAGCTCTGGTTCAAAAAGGGGGGTTCCGATGTTGAAGGAGATGACGTTGACAATTTTTTGGTTCTCAAGACAGATAGTAATTATCCTATGTGTCCAACAAAGAATAAGATTGGTGATCAGAAGGGAGAATGGGTAATTGACAGCGGGGTCATATGACATGTGTGTGCATATAGGGCATACTAGTTCCATTACGTGTTTCACACGAATGAGCCCGTTCACTATGCTTGTGGGAATTCATAACTGGACCTTATTGAGTTCATACTACGTACAAGGTTTAAAACTGTGTAAGGTTACAAGTATGCAATTTATTGTAACAATCCTCAAATTTAACTTGACTTGTGTTACACTTGTCAATATTGTAACCCAACTATGTGATATTGGACTGTATTTTGAACTTCTGAAGTCGACGCCGAGGTAAATTTTATGAGTTTGTGATGTATGTACTAGTATTGTAGTATGATACGGGTTACGAGCTATTTGGGTGAATATTAATCTAAGTGAGGCTTCGCCTAGGTAAGCAGGGTTTCGGTAGTCGTTTAACTGGTTGTTAGAGGTAATAGACTAAGTCAAATCAATGATAAGACCTTGGTTGAGGAAATTATGATTTAATCAGATAAAGTACAACCTTAGGCATAATTAATCAATTGGTACACTAAATGTGGGGCCACCTCGGGGAGTATGCCAAACGCGAGGCACTGAGTACCGGGTAGGCGGGAGTCAGTATGACCTTGTTTACCATTTTATAAATTTAATTTGATAGCATAACATAGGTTATATGATTTATTGCAAATCAAATAAACATGAGTCCTATAGTTGAGTTGAGAAATTCAATAGGCTTAGGAGGAACCTTGGGATACACAACATGAAGTAATTCAAGAAGATGTGTCATAGTTGTGGTGTCACTGAAATTGGGGACTGGGGTTTATAAGGACCGTTGGATCAGCCTTGAGATGTGTGCATGTGTGGTGATGAAATAAAAAATATATAAAAAGAAAACCCACAACTTTACTATTCATCATCTCCTAAAAACCCTACTCTTACAAATGGTTCTCATATTTCCACCTCTTCCTCTCCACTCTCCTCCACTAGTGGCCGAACCACCTGACCTCCGACCAAGCCAGAGGTGGCCGGAGAACCACCGTCGTCGGTGACGCAACCTCTCTCTCGCTCTCTCTCCCTCTCGGCCTACGTTCTCTCTCTCTCTCGGCCTGTGCTCTCTCCCCTCTCAGCTGTTCTTGCTCGTCCTCCCTGGACCAGCAACCACCACCTCCCTCACGGAACTGGAACCTTGGTCATCCACCAGCCTAAGTGAGTATCCCTCCCACCTATCTCTCGTCAGTCCCGTCTCTCTCTCTCTCGACAATTTTCTTTCTCTCTCTCTCGTATCCACTGTACACCCACTGTTCGGCCACTGTGGGGCACCTCTGACTGGGAACTTGGGCGTAAACCTCCCATATGGGTCTTGACGTTCCCAAAGGGCTTCACGTCTGATGGATGGGTGGCTTTTTCGACGAGATGAAAGGTTATTTTCTCACTGTTTTGCTATTTTTGGGACTGTTTTGTGACCATTTTATCGACTATTTTTAGGCCTGTTGTGGCTGGTGGGATTGTCCCCGGTCGAGGATGATCGGAAGTGAACCTCCAACGACTTCATTAGCCGGAGGTGGCTCCCCTCCCATGTGCAGCAGTGGTGTATGTTATGGACAGTTTGGAGGATATGTTTTCTTTTGTTTCGGTTATGTGTGTTGGTCAGTTGAGTGGGGTGCGTGATGGTGTGCGCGTGCCTCACAGTTGGGGTGTGGGGTGTGTACAGTGTGTGTACCCCACAGTTGGGGTGCGGGGTGCGTTATGTGTGTGGTGTGTAACCATAAACCGTGATGTAGGTGTGTGTTAAAATAAAATGTGATGTGTGTTGTTAGGTCATGGTTATATTAAGTGAGTGTGAATGGGTTTGTATTAGAGCCCACTAAGGGCCTAACATAACAATTACATACTAGGGCCCATAACAAGTATATAATGTTATGGAAATGGACTTAAGTATTTAAGCCCAACAAGAGCCCAACAAATAAAACATTTAGGTGTATATGGAGTTAGTGTTTAGGCCCAACAAGAGCCTAAAGAGGGACAAGGTTATGTTAAGGCCCATAACCTATGAAAGTATGGATATGTTTACCGTATCGGTGGAGTTTTTTCCAATGGTTTGGATTGCCTTAACAAATGGTTTTAAAATGAACTTATGCAAACCACCTCAAGACTAAATGTTAGCCTTAAACTAATATTCGGGATTCAAACCCTTATCAGGTAGTCGGGAAAGCGCGGGAAACGCATTAGAGTCTCAGAGTGGTATCGAGTTGTGATTAGTCAGGTAAGTACACACGCGCCTTATATGTGTGTATGTTAGTAGGCCAGTGAGGAAATAGCATGTGATCTATACATTCTCTATTCATTGATATTGTTGAATTGATCCCTTGTTTGATATTCCATTCTATATTGTTTGTTATATGTTTTTGGCATGAGTGTGTGTCTTGAAGGTATCATGTGGTCCCGCACTAGCTGAGACAATGTGGGTGCCTCCTGCAGGGGTAACTGACCACCCCCAGTGTTGTGTGTACTGGGTACTGGATTCGAGAGGTGTTACAATGCCTCTCGATTTCAAGTTATGGTAATGTTGCGACATTGCCCGAGGAGATCTTGCGAGATCTTTATCGTATTGCTGTGAAATTAGACCACTCATGGGCCTCTTTTGACTCTTAGAACATGCAAATTTCGATTGTTTATCTATCAGTCTATTTATCATGCACTTGATTTACTTACTTTCCTACTATTTCATTTCCGCATGATATTTATACTGCTTTACTTGTTAAATCATAAATTACTGTTATATTCTTCTGGCACTACTTTCGATTTCTTCAGTTACTCACCGTTTAATTTGTGACGATGGATGCAGATAGGGTGGAGAGCAGCAAGGGCAAGGGGCCCTGCCTACGTGACTTGCTTTGAGGACTTAGCAGTAGGACCAGGGAGATCATTATAGTAGGTTTTTATGTTTTGCTTATCTGTATATCGTTTCATATATATGTTTTGGGTTATAGAACTTGGTATTTTTTATGAGATTGGTATCATGTATCTATGCATATTGAATTGTACATGAATACCCGGGGTTTTTCACTCTTATAGATTCCTACATTTCCCTTTGATTGAGTTATTTCCCTTATTATACTTATTTAGTCTTCCGCTGTGTATCATTGCAATAACTCTTTCATAAACTGTTAAATTGATTAACCGGAGGCTAATTAGGCTCGTCAGGTTGTCGAGTGATGATTCGGGGCCTGCACGGGTCTAGGCCGGGCGTACCCAATTGCACGAAAAAATTGGGGCCGTCACATTTATAATGTAAATCGCATAGTGCACAAATCAAAGAAAGGAGACATAACAAAACAATTTATGAATTGAAGATATATAGGAATCGAACCTAGGCAAAAATCAAAAGGTGAAAAACGGAGAAAACAAGGCGAGTGCGAGCGTAAGCGAAAGGAGACCAATAGAGAGAGAGTTGGGGTGATGCAATTCACATACATTGATGTATATGAGTGCAAAAAAGGACAAAAAAATGTTATTTGGGGATGTATGTAAAATAAGAGAAAAACAAGGGAAAAAAGACTTTTTGCTTACCACTCAAAATCGAATCTAGGCAAAGAATCAAAACATGAAAAACAAAGAAAACAGGGCGAGTGCGAGCGAAAGGAAACCAATAGAGAAAGAGAGGGAATTGGAATGATGCAATTCACCTACGCACTAATGAACCTGCTCGCTACGCTCGCAGGAATATAACTATAACAACTTGTTATTATTCGAAATGTGCAATTGTATTACATCGTCTAATCTATATAATTAAAGGGACATCCAAATAAAAGCTTGTAAAAAATATGTAATTCAAAAATCTAAAAAAAATATAAGGATTAATGGAAAATATATTTACATAAAAACTTTATAAAGAATAATTAATTTTAATTGAAATAAGTTAAATGGGATGGTGAGTTTTAATTTAAATAGGATACATTTTTTTACTACAAAATTAGATATATTTAAGTTTTATAAATGTAATCAAGTTTTGACAAAAAAAAAACGTAATGACTTTTTTGTTTTTTAAAATAATATAAGTGTTTTAATTAAAATAAAATACAGTAATAGACAAGTGGATTATTGTTCAACACATCACATATTAAAGTGGGTAAGATCGACTATTATTAGGTATCGACTATGGGGTAAAATATGCTATTTAATAGATATCGGCTAGGGGTTAAATCAGCTATTTAGGAGAGAAACTCAAAATTAATTTAAAAAGGCAAATCGGTATGCTGTTATTCTCACCCTTCCAACCTACTCCCCACCTAATTTTAAAAAAATAAAATTCTTTGACTAAAATACCCATTAACTTAATGACCAAAAACCCAACCATACCCTTCTTCTCCCCACTCAAATCGCCTTTCCTCTCAGTCCCCTCTATGATGGTCATAGCGGACGAGAAGCTTTGCGGTTCATCAACAACCGTCTTTTCTCTCATATGCATATTAATTCTTCTCTATTGATCAATCTCTGTAACAAATTAGGTGTTGTGTTGTGTTTATTATGTTTTGATTTGAGTAAGGTTTCATTTTAGGAGATTTGGTTAATTTTGTGTGCAGAGTTAGTTCGGAAAAGGGGGTTTATGTAACGGCCGTTATAATTATAACACCGTCATTTAATTATTTCATATTAGGACGCCAACTCGGACGACTCGTGGACATCGCGGATAGGTTAGGCATGACCCGAACATAGGGTACTGAATGTGAACTGTTGTTTTCTTGAGTTCTGTGATGTATTAATATTTTTATTATTATTTTGTATTATTCATCACAGGTGTGTATCTATAATTTTTTGTTAGACGAGTTTGAGCGCCGGAGGTTCCGTTTCGTAGAACATGCCAACGCGAGGGTTTGGTAGTGGTGAGGCCAGGCGTTGGGGTTAGATTAAATTTAATCAATATAGCTTGACTATGGTTGAGGATTTAATTTAATGAGATTTAAATATAACCTTAGGCTAAGTTAAGTAATTCAATTAGGTACACTAAGTGTGGGTCTGCCTTGGGAAGCGTACCGGACGTGGGGCACTGGGAGCTGGGTAATCGGGAAGTTAGTGTGACCTTACTTAGTATTTTATAGAATTTATTTGATGACTTAGGTAGGCCATAAGAGTTAAATCAAATAAATATATAACAAATCTTATAGTTATAACTGAATAAGTCAGCACACCTTAAATTGTCCTCGAGACACACAACAGAGGAGATACAAGGCAACTAGCGTTATGATAGGTGTCTAGGAATTCAGTTACACAGGCTTAATAAGGACTGCTAGATCAACCTCGAGATGTGTGTGAACGCCAAATTAAGACAACACATATAAATACCAACTTGATCGTGAAACATGCAAACCAAAGCAATTCACAACGATTCTTGAGGTTTTGAGGGGAGAAATTCTTGTGAATGGAAGCAACTAAGGGTTTGGAGACTAGATTAGGCGTCCAAACAACGAAATATAAGGTAATCTACTCACCAAACCTATGATTTTTATGAAAATTTGATGTTGTTGGGTATGTTGAGGTTCAAACGAATTTTTGGAAAATTTGTCACTGTTTTCGCTAGAATTATTGTATGTGAGATTGGATTTGATGAATTATATTTATTCGAATCGGATTCATGCACAAAAACGAGTGGTTTGGTGATTTCGAATTTTAAAAACATGCACACTTGGATCCTTTGTTTTGAGTAAAAAACTTGTTTAATCAGTGTTTTGGAGAGGGATTTGATGCGATTGGAGTGTGTATGTTGTTTATATGATGTTTGTAAGGTGTTAGGAACCAGAAAAGCCAAGAATCTGTTGTTGGAATTCTGGACAGAGTGCACCTAGTGCGCTAGGCACGCTGGGGAAAATGATGATCTTCATGCATGAACAGTGCACGAAGATCAATTAGCGCGCTAATCACCCAACCTAGTGCACTAAGTACCAGAACCCTTAAATTCTTAAAAATGAAATCGAGCCTAATGGATAACAAACCCACTTAATTAACCATTAAACACCCGAAATAGATTTCAGGAGTCACGAGATAGTAATTGGAGTCAGGGACTAGTCGGGGGTCAGACCGGGAGTGGTTACGAGGTTATTGAGCGCGGTTTGAGGTAAAATCCAACTGAACACCACTACTGCATTTACTTATTGTTTATTCATTTGAGCTGTTAATTCTTGATCATCTGTGAGTCTACTCTTACTGGGACGGTTGAGTTTTCCCGTCTATGTATCCGAGGGTTGTTGTGGTCGCTTGCTAAGTGTATAGCACGTATTCTCGACCTCGATAGATTATATCCCGAGTTGAATACCGGTTCACGTGTTCGATGTTACCCACTAGGACTAATGCTGCTAGGACACAATCGTAGGGTCGGTGGCGTAGGCCACGACCAGAGCTCCTGATCCTAAGTACACACTTTAGTAGCTGTGTTCACACCCATTTGTATATCTGTGTGTTTATATTCATGCGATGAGCTTTGAGCAGTTGCCTGCATTATTCCTTCTTTCTACATGTCTATTTAACACTATTTATTGGCTCTTTCATTTACATTTTTAATTTAATATGCACGGTGGTTTTCCTTAGGATTTTACTTACTGGACTCGTCATCTGTCTTTTGTGATGGTTGAGCGCAGATCCTAGTACTAGCAGCGGTAAGGGGGTTCTTGGCGATTACATCTGATTTACCTACGTTGAAGCCTGCTAGTACGTTTGTTAGTATTATACTTTTGATATTTTGTATTATCTTTTGGGGATTGGGAAACTATACTTCACTTTTGGGGATTGGGAAACTATACTTCACACATGTACTTGTATATATAATGTTAAAGTTGATCGCTTATATGCATAGTACTGCCGGGATTTTCACTATAGGTTGAATCAGTAAACTTTATATTCTTATTTTGGTAATATAAGACTTCCGCTTTTATTTCGATATAAATGTTGATTATTTTAATTGAAGTTAATTGTTTAATCTAAAACTACATGCGAACTACTGAATAACTTAACAAGAAACGCAAGGGTGTCAGATCAATGATGAGCATGAGTGACGTGTGCAGAGGCTTCAGATACTGAGGCAGGGAAGCAGTTAACCATGGGGTAGCCTCGGGATTTGGGGTCATCGCAGTTTATCTCCGAAGGTGATTAGCATTTGATGTGACGGAGGAGGAGATTCTGCACTTGGTGAAGTGGTCATGGACAAAGAGGACGCAGATTGGTTCGGTGGGATTGCATGGTTCGGTGGGGGCGATGGCGGATGATATGCTATATGTGGCAAATTAAGGGCAAGATTTCAACAATATCTGGGATCAAAGATTTTCTTCTGTTTCTTAGACTTAAAATCTATGTAATCATAAAATCCAATGAAAAAACAAGAGAAAAACTTGAAATTCTAAATGTTTAGTAAATATTGCTAACGATGCAATTACACAAGGAACATGATATGGTGATATTTTCCGTGACACAAACCGGTCGCACGACATACATGGCGTACACGTGTTTAACTTTTGTTTACGATGGACCCCACCAACAACCACTTAAAATTAAACAAGTGTGCTGGTGCGACCAGCTTGTATCACCAGAAATGTCACCAAATCAGTTTCCATTACACAATCCCCTTCCAGAAACTCCTCACCCTTAATGTAGTTTAACCTACCAATGACGACAAGCAGAGAGGAGCAATGCTCGTTGAAATTGCAAAACAAGGGATGATGTTGTTTTGTTTGTGTTCAGTGGGTGGGTGGAATGTAATAAGGGTCTTTTAGAGATTTAAATATTATAGATGGGTGGACAGTTATGATTTTGAAATATAATTAGGAATACAATTTAAATTGGGTGGGAAGATACTCTCGTCGGATTGGAATAATAGCCCTCTTTTATAGTTGAACTTAATCACATAATTAATTAAGTTTAATGTTTCTAGAGACACAAATTAAGGAAATTCTTGGAAGACAAATTAAAGGATTTCGAAGAGATGATACTATATGGAGCAATAATAGATGCACTCACGCGATGCGCTCGTTTAGTTGGTTCGCTTTAATGCAACAACACATAAATATGCATTAATTAGCATATATATACTCTATTTTTAACAAGACGTACAACTAGTTGATTAAGTCCTTTTATGTGGAGGTCTAGATCTGTTTTACAATTAATGTGTTATTTTAATGAAATCATCTCCCCTCCTACTGCGTTTAGCTGTGGCATTAATGAGTGAACCTGGCAAATTTTACCACTGTATTGTCACAATAAGTACTGACCACAAATACTATAAAATTTGCCATGAGATGGATGGAGAATTAGTTGCCAAAATGTAACGTCAACTTTAAGCTGAGGTTTAGGGTATTGCCCCCATGCACCAAGGTTTGGACTCATGACTTCTTACTCCTAAACTCGATAGCATATCATTAGGCCACTCAATTGGTTGGTCAGGAATACTAATGTACCACCAGAACTATAAAAAAAAATACACATACTATGGGAACATCATCATTTACAACTATGTTTTTATAGGAATTAACGAGACTTTATTTATTATAGACCAACTATTTTTCACCAAAAAAATATCATCTCTTACAACTATTGAATTTATTTAATCTAGCTAATGTTCAATATTAAGGGTGATTTTATCATGGTGATTGGGAAATATCATCACGGATGGTGATTTTTATTTTTTATCATTAAATTTAGATCTAATGGATAGTATATATAATTTTTTGGCGTTAGTGTGGATATACTTGAGTGTCATTAATATATATATATATAGCTATCTACTTTGAATATATATCAACTATATAAAAGAGTAAATCTTCAATTTTTGAGTGGTAAGCAAAAAGTCTTTTCTTCCCTTGTTTTTGTGTTATTTTACAAGCATCGCTTTATTTGGAAATTGCCTACGCACAATATTATTTGCGATTTTAATTGTGTGATTGTTAAGTGTTGCGCCTCAACCAATCAACTATACAACTCTTGTTTGATGTAACGACAACAATAAAATTAGTAAATATATATGTTTTAAAAAAAGTAAAAAAAAAAAACACGAACGTTGTTTAGATATCTATCATATCCTAATTAATCTCTTATCCATATATATTTGACTTAAACTTAAATCCCATACATCAATGGTTTAATGTGTGTGTGTGTATACATATATATATATATATATATTTCTACTAATATATGATTTTTTTTTATAGGAACGTGACTTTATTCTATTATTGCCAAATATGTACAATATTTAGCGCTGTTCCGCTAACGCATCTCCTATGCCTATACTCATATATATATATATGGGAAATTTTACAATGAAAACCAAATATATACCCATGCCTTGGGAACTGTAACGACCCAATTTCTAATTGTCATTATTTATGACATCATTACAAACGTGGAAGCCAGCAGGGACGTTCGTGGGTCCCACGGTGAAGACGGAGCACGACCGAATTAGGTATACTGTCCGTTTTGTGTGCTCTTGTTGTGAAGTTACGATGTATATGTTTAATTTAGTTAAATTGCATCGCAATATGTGTGTTTATATTGATCATTGACGAGTGAGATGGTGTGATGCGTTTTCGCCGCGACTAGCTCATAGGCGCGTGGACCGGGTGGAGAATAATTAGCACATTAGGACGGGCGACTAGATACACCCAATAAATGATAAAATACATTAAATAATTCACAATAAATGATGTCGAGGCGGTTGGTACCGTCGTTGAGCGCGAACGACACAGGTCGAAGTTCAGAGCCGGGTATTGGAACGCCCGACGTGCATATAATTGGTGTCATGTGAATAAGGACAAAGAGAAACATATGGGTTAGTTTTGGCATGTTGTGGAAGACCTTTTGACTTCATCTAGGCCATCAAACAAGTCTTGAGATTGGGGTGTAAGTTAAGATGAAGAGATATGTATATGTATATATATATTGATTTTTCCACTCCTTTGACCACTTTCTCTCTCCCTTCTCATAGTTGGACAAAAATGAGAAGAACTTGTGATGGTTTGGAGTGTTTGACATGATCATTTGAGGAGCTTGTGGGTATTGGATCAACAAACAAAGGTTAGATCACTAATCTCCTCTACTTTCTCTTTGTTTTGATACCAATTTTGTGGGTTTTAATGATGTTTTGAATATGGAAGGTATACCCGCTGTTATGGGGCTGATTTTAGTGTTGTGGTTATGGTGTTGATGTTGTTGTTGTGGGGTTTGAAGGCTAAAAACTAGTTCTTGACTCCTGGAATTCTGGGCAGAGACTGCCCAACGCGTTGGTCAGAGGCTCCAACGCGTTGGCAATTCTAGGAAAATAAGGATGACTGCCCAGCGTGCTGGCATTCTCTCCAGTGCGTTGAGTGCAGGACAGAGGCCGATTTTAAGGCTGTTTTGGGTATTTTGACCCTACCACATATCTTATTCAATGATGATAAAATAAACAAAGTAAAATGAATTAGGTGAACATAGTCGAGTCGGGTATAGGGCATGCATTCCGAGGCAAGAACGGGATTGGATCGGGATGGATACTGAGTAATTGGAGTGCGGTTTGAGGTGTGTAGTATCCCAACTGAAATTCACTTTAGTACTTACTGCTTGATATTTGAATTTTGTTCATTTTATTTAATACTTTTATTTCCAGATTGTTGTTTTACGATGGTTGTGTTTGTCCCCACCTGGTGCTTATTCATTGCGGGGGCATAGGGTCCACTACGCCATAGCATATGTTCTAGTCATGCTCCGGTGAATATGCTACCCAGGCGTGCTAGACATGTGTGGGTGCACCGTAGTCTACGTCGGTCACCTAGAGGGTCCAGGGTCACCCGTTCGAGGTATCCTCACGGGTCGTGCCTGGCGGATAGCCCAAAGTATGGCTCTAGTCTGACTTTGATTGTGCACACACTTTGTTTTCTCTACTATTCATATTCATGCGATGATCTTCCACAGTTGTTTGTATTCTTTTGTTCCGCATGTTTATTTATAGTATTTTGATTCTAACAGTTTTACTTATGTATTTACTTGGTGAATTTCTTTGGGATTACTCACTCTGGACTCGTCATCTGCTTTATGTGATGGCTTAAGTGCAGATCTTGGTACGAGCAAAGGGAAGGGCAAGCTAGAGGATTACTTGTGATTGACTGCAGTCTGCCCTACTCTTACTTTTTTTTTATGTTTATTGTTTTATGTTGGGTATGGGTTGTGAGTGACACATTTTGGTTTATATGACTCTGAGGTATAATTTTTGATATTTTGAGGATCACACTTAACATCTATATATGGATTACATTTTGGTATGGTTTCCACATTAGATTAATTGACATTTAAATTGCTATTTAGTATCATTTGATGATTTGAGACTTCCGCTGCATAATTTGAGGTGAAATAATAATAAGGAGTCCATAAGCTAACTTCAAACTATAATTAAAGAAAACGACATTAAGTTAGCAATAATTGATTGGTAATGATTTATAAGTGGTCGTGGGACACAGCTGGATGGAGAGTTGGCAGAGTTGTGGGCTCGCGGTGCACGCCGTAGCGGCCGATGGATTTGGGGCCGTTACTGGAACCCTCAAAATGTGTTGTGCATTTATGTCGCCTCGATTAATGTGTTGGATTTAAATCCAATGGTTCTAAATAGTGTAACCATGGCATGGATGTATATTTGGTTCTCATGGTAGAAGTACCATATATATATATATATATATAGGAAAATTTTACAATGGAGACCAAATATATACCCATGCCATGGGAACTCCTCAAAATGTGTTGTGCATTAAATGTTTTGTGCATTTATGTCGCATCGATTAATGTGTTGGATTTAAATCAAAATGATTCAAAATAGTGTACCCAGGCACTTCTACCATGAAAATCAAATATATAACCATGTTATGGGTACTTCTTTTTGTTTGGCACGCACTACTGAATTAAATCTCATTCATGCTACCATACTCATTATTAATTATTTCAAAGGTACGTAGGGCTTGAAAACACACCGCATGCACATTTTATACTCATTGAACTCATCTATACTCCAACATGTATCATTAACGATTTGTGAAGGATACATTAGGCATCTACTTCAATGCGAATATGACCAATGATATTTAATATAATACTAGCTTGAATGAGATTTTAATTCAGACCAACTAGCTGATAGCGCCATTGTGACCAATGAGCTGATAGCGCTTCAATGGCACGGGCCTAGACTAATTCAAAGCCTCGTTTTGTTTGAGATGTGTTTCAAATTTACAAATTATTCAATTTCGTTGTAGTATTTTTCGATTATTTAATTAGAGATATAGGAGAGTAGTATAGTCTTGTTATAAAATATTAATGATAATTAATTAATTATCATCTTAATTCTTGTCAACAAATCAAAATGTGTTAGATAATATGGAAGGAAGGAGTAATAATATGGATGGCTCATCCAACAACGATTAATTAATTAATTATCATCTTAACTCTTGTCTATTCAATCGTAGCTCATCCAACAATGATTGGAGCAGTGTGGTCTGGTCATCACAGATCATAGCTCTGGGGCTGGCTCTTCCAGGCCTCCCAAGACTTCGCTCCAAAGGGAACTCGATAGATTAAACTCCAAGGTTACTATGGGACACATAATCGCAGGGCTCCAGCCCCAAGTCCATGAGGATATTCAATTGGAACGTGAGAGGAGCAGGTAGTAGTGCGAAACGTAGAGTCATCAAAGAAAATATTCAAAAGGCAAAACCGGATATAATCATGATTCAAGAAACAAAATTGGCAGTGGTGGATAGATCAAGTATTTAGGGGCTAGGTTCAAGGAATGGGCTTTTGTTCCATCGAATGGCTCGAGGGGGGGGATTTTAATTACTTAGGATTCCAGGAAGGTTAAGGTTACTGAATCAGTCGAAGGGAATTTTATGATGGATACAAGATGCTCTATTTATAGGCTTGATGGAGAACCTTTAAGCTTTTCATATTCATACTAATTTCCATTAAATTAGTCGAGTAAAGGGAGTTTAATGGACATGATTTTGATTAAAAACATAAGTTACATATATATTCGGGTTATTATGTATACATAAAATGAAATTATTCGGGTTATTATGTATACATAAAATGAAATTATGAGACACATAATAGTCTAACATGTAGCACTTTAATCCCCAGCTAAAATCAATTACATGTAACATCAAATTTAGGCAGGCGCGCCTTATTAATTTGCTTGGCGTCTGTTTCATTATGTGCTTCCCACAAATAAAAATCTAGCAAAACGGAAAATACACTCAAATGTATGTGATTTGTATGGATATGAAGTGGAATTTTCTATGCATGCTTTGTTTAAATATAGAAGTCGAGTTTCTTTCTGGAAGAATTGGAATTGTTGGGGGGATGTCGAACCTTTTGTAAGAGATTATGGTGTTGATTTCCTTTTTGGCATATTCAAATCAAAGAGTCGAGATCAATTTCCCTTTTTGTGCTCTACCCTTTGGTTTGTTTGGAGAGATCACAACATTCGCTTGTTTGATCGATCTAATACACGTGAACTGCTGGATTTGGAACTTATCAATTTGTGGTTGAATGAATTTCAAAAGTACTCTTCATCTTTACCTTTTGATTTATCTCGCCCAGTTTCTCAAAATACATGGCAAGCTCCAAGAGTTGATTCCTTAAAACTGAATATTGATGGCTCTATCAAAGTGGGATGTGATTTTTATAGGGTTGGAGGAGTAGTTCGGACTCAGAGAGTATGGTTTTTGTGATAGCTCCAAAACCTAAGGTCTGCCACGTCATGCGCCTCGGGCCCACAACCCTATCATAGCACCGTGCTATGTCCCACGTGCACCCATGTCCTCTACTGAAATCTACACCTTGGATTACGACAAACTTATAACATTTCATTAATAATTTGAATCATTATTCAATGTAGTTAGCCATACTTTTAATTAAGATGTCAATCCTCAAGCCATCTGTTTAAAATCATATTTTATCATCAAATATAACAGAAGACTTATTAGACATGACTAATCAGGTAAATAAGCAAATTCATGTCATAAGAGCATCAACTTAATGTGGAAAACCCGAAATATGTACCATGTATAAACGATAATCAAAGCCTCAAAATGTAAAATATGCATGTATTGGTGTCTCACAATATTTTCCAAACCCAACTGAAAACAAAAATACAAAAAACAAACATACAAGTCAGTCCTCAAAGGTGGGAAGTCACAAGTGGTCAGCTAGCTTCCCCTTGCCCCTGCTCGTATTAGGGTCTGCAATCAATCATCACTACAAAACAAATGACGAATCCAGAGTGAATAATCCCAAGGAACTTCACTAAGTACTTACATAAATAAATAAAGGAATCATAAAGACTATTAAATAAACATGCATAAAGTAAACAGATAATTGTAAATTGATCATCGCATGAATATAAAATAATGCTCAAATGTGTGTGTCAAATCCTACTCAAACTAGAACCATACTCCGGATTTTCCCCATGCACTGCCAGTGAGTAAACTCAAACATGACTGAATTCCTAATCCTCTCAATGGCTGGCGTAGACCACGGTGCATCAACATATGTACAGTCGCAGTAGCTCGGGTCGACTTTTTACCGAAGACCTCTAGTACATATACTATGGTCTAATGTACCTGTAATGACCCTCAAAAATTAACTCATGCCACGTGTTATGTTTCAAAACTGTGACCTGATCGTCGTGACTTGTCATACTGTCTAAGCTTCTGAAGTCGACATCGAGGTATATTTTATTTTTCTGTGATGTTTGTATTATTATGTATACCCAAATGTGAATGTCGTATTTCCTAGTGCGTAATTTTGTTTTGTTTATAGCACTGGATTTGCGAGTGAGGCTTCGCCTAGAAAAACGTAAATTTTCAGATAAACCAGTGAAATTTGGGTATTTTAAACACAGAAAATGATAATTTATAGATTATTGAAAAATAATAAATGAAATAAATAAATAATATGCAAATATGTTTCGGGTGTTAGAAGGGATGTGAATACGCGACGTGTTAGTCACAGCACTGAGTCGAGTATCGAAATACCTGTAAATGAGATATTTGTTCTCATTGGATATATGTGTCAACAAAGTCAAGGAAATGGTTGGACAACCTTGTGGTAAGCCTTGGATGTGCCTCGAGAATTGTGTTGCACAAAAGATTACAAGATGAGTATAAAAAAGGGGATTTGTTGGGTTGACTCACTCATTTCATCACCAAAACCAACAACTCAACTCACACACCCACACCACCACTGATTCAACAAAGAATTGGATTTTTGGGAAGGGATTTTTGTGGATTTTGTGACAGATTGAAAGCGAGAATCGATCAATCACCTCGGCAAAAGTGAGATCTTGTCTTTTTGATCGATTTTGGGCATTTTGAATGTGGTGTTTCGGTGGTTTTATTAAAATTGGCCGTTTGTGAGCGTTTGTGTCGATTGGGAACATCAATTGGTGTGGTTTGGACTCACTAAGGGTATCGAGTTGGTTTGAAATACGGCGACGCGAGCCGGGGTTTCGAAAATCTAAAAATTCAAAACCTGCAAAGGGCACCGTGGAGTACAAAACTATACGGCGTCGATCACGACGCCTAAAAGGGTTCATTATTATTCACGCTTTAAGTGAGGTTGTGTGACATTGCTCTAGGAGGTGTCACTCATGGAGTCCAATCCAGAGAGAAATGATTCTCACGCTTTAAGTGACGTCGTGGGAGCCTAAGCTTAGCAACGTCACCCACGGCGTTTGGAACAGTGAAATATGAATCTTTTTTAAAAATATTTCAAAACTCTTTGGAAACTTTGGGCATTAATCTAGGGTCATAATATGACTCGAATACATTTAATTAGGTCTAAATGAATATTAGGAATTTAAAGAATCAAATTGAACAAGTTAGAGCCACGCGAGGAACGGGGTTTTCGTGTCGATTGAGGTAAGTTAGTTAGCCAGTTAAGAAGGTGCATAGTAATTCATTTTCCATTATTGTTGTTTCTATTTATTTGATCCATTTGTTGGAATTCCTTTCTTTATATTCCTTGATTGAGTGCATTTGGCTTAAGTGTGTCGAGAAGGAACTCTTGGGATCATGGATAGCTGGGCACACGTGAACACTTCTGCAGAAGTGTTGTCCACCCACCTAATCATGTGTTTTTTGTAGGATTTTTATTGGATTGCTACACTGATGACTAGACTGACTCCGAAGAATGTGAAGTTTGAATGGGACAAGAGTTGTGTGCAGGCATTCTCTACTTTGAAGAAGAAGCTGATAACTGCACCAGTTCTGGCGTTGCCTAAGAAAGAGAAGGATTTGGTGGCTTATACTAATGCGTTGAATGTTGGTTTGGGTTGTGTGTTGATGCAGGAGGGCAAAGTTATTGCATATGCATCTTGACAGCTCAAAGTTCATGAGAAGAATTATCCAATGCATGACTTAGAGTTGGTTGTTGTGGTGTTTACATTGAAGATTTGGTTACATTACCTGTATGGTGTGAGGTTTGATCTGTTCACTGATCATAAGAGCTTGAAGTATCTATTCTCTCAGAAGGAGTTGAATCTGAGACGGAAACGTTGGTTGGAGTTCCTGAAGGATTATGACTTTTCGCTTGAGTATCATCCTGGGAAGGCTAACGTAGTTGTTAATGTTTTGAGCAGGAGATGATATATTGTTAATGTGGTAATGTGTCATATGACTCACGAGTATGCATTACTCGAGGCAGCCGAGATGATAAGTTTCGTTGATGTACCGACTACTACTAGGACACAGATTTGTGGTCATATGAGAATGCAGATTGTATCGATTTAGACTTTTTAAGGGATAACGGATTGATGAGTTGTATTAGCATTTCAGTGATATGGCTGATAAATTAGATTATCCAGACTGGAGTCAGTTGACAGACTCATGTTTGAGTTATCGAAGACGATTGTGGATTCCATTTATGTGAGTTACGCACTGAGATACTTCAGGAGGCTCACCGTTTGCATTTTTTGGTTCATCCGGGTCGGACCAAGATGTATGCTGATATGCTACATCTCTTCTAGTGGTCGGGGATGAAAGTCGATGTTTTGGAGTTTATATGTGTGTGAGATATGCCAGCGTGTTAAGGCTGAGCATAGGTGGCCTGGAGGTTTGCTGCAGCCTCTTCCCATTCCACAGTGGAAATGCGAGCACATTGTTATGGATTTTTTCAGTGGTTTACCTCGATTTCCTCGTGGACACAACAGTATTTGGGTAATTGTGGACAGGTTAACAAAATCTGCACATTTTATATCGATATCTACTACACACAGAGTTGACAGATTAAGTGGTATCTACGAGCGAAAGATAGTCAGATTGTACAGAGTTTCGTTGTCGATTGTGTCAGACAGAGGACCACAATTCACTTCACTATTATGGCATAGCATGCAGGCTCAGTTTGGCACCGGGCTTGATTTAGGTACATCGTACCATCCACAAACAGACGAACAGTTCAATAGGCTGATTCAAATGTTAGAGGACATGTTCAGGATGAATGTATTGGACTACGGAGCATCTTAGGAAGAGTATCTTCATTTGTGTGAGTTTGCATATGACAACAGTTTCCAGGCTAGTATCGGGATGGTACCGTTTGAGGTGCTGTATAGTAGGCCTTATAGATCACCATCGTGCTGGGCGGAGCCCAAAGATGTGGTCACGGTTAGGCCGAAGATTGTTGTTGATCACGCTGAGAAGGTACGACAGATTTGTCAAATGCTGAAGGGTGCTCAAGAAAGACAAAAGAAGTATTATGACAAGTACTACGACGAGTTACGGTACGACGAGTGAGCCTATGTTTATCCGAAGGTTTCGTCTTTGAAGGGTCACAAGAGGTTCGGAATCAAAGGAAAGCTTGCGCCTAGGTTTATTGGTCCGTTCAGAATTTAGAAAAGAGTTGACAAGGTTGCTTATGAGTTAGAGTTGTCGCCTCAGCTCGCTGGAGTTCATCCAGTTTTTCACATCTCTATGCTTCGACTAGACAAGTCAAGTGAATGACGGTGACCGATGGTAGACTTGAGTCAGATTGATCTGAGAGATGATATCACTTATGAGGAGCAACTGATTCAGATTGTGAATAGGAAGGACAAATACTGTGGAACAAGGAGATACCTTCAGTTATTGTTAGGTGGCAGCACCACAGAGACGAGGAGTTGACCTGGGAGTTTGAGTCATATATGCGTGAGTATTTTCCTCATTTGTTTTGACTCCAGTGAGTCATTGTTTTGAGCTAATTATAAGTTTAATTTCGAGGAAAAAATTCTAATAAGTTGGAAAGACTGTTACGACCCTCAAAAATTAGCTCGTGCCATGTATTACGTTTCAAGACTGTGACCTGATCATCGTGACTTATCATACTGTCTAAGCTTCGGGAGTTGACACCGAGGTATATTTTATTTTTCTGTGATGTTTGTATTATTATATATACCCGAATGTGACTGTCAAATTTCCTAGTGCGTAATTTTGTTTTGTTTATCGCACAGAATCTGCATGTGAGGTTTCGCCTAGTAAAACATAAGTTTTTAGATAACCAGGTGAAATTTGGGTATTTTAAACACAGAAAATGATAATTTATAGATTATTGAAAAATAATAAATGAGATAAATAAATAATATGCGTATATGTTTCAGGTGTTAGACGGTACGTGAATACACAACGTGCCAGTCGAAGTCCTGAGATATTTGTTCTCATTGCATAAGTGTATGTGTCAGCAAAGTCAAATGAATGGTTGGACAGCCTTGTGGTAAGCCATGGTCCATGGATGTACCTCGAGACTCGTACTGTACAAGAGATTAGAAGATGAGTATAAAAGGGGATTTGTTGGGTTGACTCACTCCTCTCATTACCAAAACCTACAACACAACTCACACGCCCACACCACCACCAATTCAACAAAGAATTGAATTTTTAGGAAAGGATTCTTGTGGATTTCATAACAGATTGAAGGCGGAGAATCGATCGAGCACCTGGGCAAAGGTGAGATCCCTTCTTTTTTTATCGATTTTGTGTATTTTGAATGTGGTGTTTGGTGGTTTTATTAAAATTGCTGGTTTGTGAGCGTTCATGTCAATTGGGAACATCAATTAGTGTGGTTTGGACTCACTAAGGGTATCGAGTTAGTTCAGAACACGATGACGCAAGCCAGGGTTTCAAAAACACCAGAAATTTAAAACCTGCGAAGGGCGTCGTAGGTGGTGATATGGAATACAAAACTCTACTGCGTCGATCACAGCGCCTAAACCAGGGGGTTCATTACTGTTCATGCTTTAAGTGACGTTGTGAGTCATTGCTCTTGGTGACGTCACCCACGGCGTCTGGAACAGTGAAATCTGAATCTTTTTTAAAAATGTTTTAAGACTTTTGGGAGACTTTGGGGATTAATCTAAGGTCATAATATTACTTTAATACACTCAATTAGGTCTAAATGAATATCAAGAATTTAGAGAATCAAATTGAACAAGTTAGAGTTACGTTAGGAATGGGGTTTTCACGTTAATTGAGGTAAGTTAGTAAGCCAATTAAGGAAGTGCATAGTAATTCATTTTTCAATATTGTTGTTTCTATTGATTTGATCCATTTGTTGGAATTCCTTTCTTTATATTCCTTGGTTGAGTTCTTTAGCCTAAGTGTGTCGATAAGGTACTCCTGGGATATGGTTAACTGGGCAAATGTGAACACTTCTGCAGTAGTGTTGTCCGCCCACCTAATCATGAGTCTTTCCCCAAGTATAGGATTGTTGTGGATTTGTTGTGGCTTGTTGTGGTTATAGACCGATTAGTGGCCTCCTTTGACTCGTTAGACACTCAAATATCATTGAATTACTTGTCAGTCTGTTTATCATGCAAATTGTGTTATTTATCTGCCTTTAAATATCGCATGATTCTTAAACTGTTTTATTGGTTATTCATGAATTACTGTTTTATGTCCTTCTGGCTTTACTTTTAATTTTCCACGTACTCACCGTCTAGTTTGTGACGGTGGGTGCAGATCTGGCAGAGACTAGCAAAGGGAAAGGACCGATGATTGGTGACTTCCTATGAGGACTCTCGGAGCAGTTCTTTTCTTTTCACCACTATATGTTCTGCCTTTGTTTGTGATTACTGTATATTACTATTTTTTATAACAATGGGAATGTTTGGGATCAAGTGACCTTGGAAACCATATATTATCGTACTGTTTAGTTTTTTATCACCATATATGCATGTATTTCCATTTTTCGGGGTTCCACTGTGGCGGCCCCAATTTCCGGGGTCGCCCCGTGCTAACAGTTACTTCTCCAGCTCATGCACCAGAAATAACTGCCACGTCATATCTCTATCCATCGTCTAAGAATCTTCAAATTATAGCTATTTATCCATAAGCAACAGCGGAAGTCTTGTCTTAATAAAAGAAACATTATATAAAGTTATTTAATTCAATCTATAGTGGAAAACCCGGCTATACTTGCATATAGGCGATCAACTATACCAGTATATATACAAGTATGGAAATGGTTGTAGTCTCTCATCCCAAAGTAATACAAAATATCAACATAATATTACTAGCAACATACGTACTAGCAGGCTTCGGCGTAGGCAAAACAGATATAATCGCCAAAGATCTTTTTACCCTAACGTCGATATCGGTATCCGCACTCGCTTATCACAAAAACCAGATAACGAGTCCAAGTAAGTAAAATCCCAAGGAAAACCACCAGGCATTTCAATTTATGAACATAAATGGAAACCAATAAACAGTGTTAAATAATCATGCAATAATCAAGGAAATAACGCAGTCAACTGCTCAAAAGGAAATGCATGAATACCAACACCAAGAAAAACAAACTGGGTGTGCAATAAATATCGCCAGTGAAGCTAGGATCAGTGGCCCACTCATACCCTACTCCAAAGACCCCGCTGACTGTATCCTAGTCACCAAATACATTTGAGAAGAAGAAACCCCACACACCCGAGAAAATCGCCGGAACGCTACCGTTTCCATCACAATCGGATTTAGATTGACAAAGAAATAAAGCTCAATGAATAGAATAAGAAAATGCAATAGTGGTGTTCAATTGGGTTTTACATACCTTAATCCGCGCTCACAATCCCAAAAATACCCCCGGTCTGATCATCCACTAATTCCCCGACTTAATTTTTACTGTCTCGAGCTTCCTGGGTTTCATTTGTGAAGATTAAAGATCAATTAATGGGTTTATGATGTTATTTAGGCTTATTTCTTCATTTTCCCAATTTTTAAGTTCCAGTGGACAATTAGCGCGCTAATGAGATCAATTAGCGCGCTAATTGATCTTTATCACTCTTCACTCAGCGTGATTAGCGCGCTAATTTCTCCAATTAGCGCGCTAATTGCTCGCTGTCCAGAAAATTTCTAAATTTAAATTTTTGACTTCAAACCACTCAAAAACCCATAAATTCAATTTCCATCTTTCCATAACTCCTCAATCACCTCAATTACACCATTTAAACATGAATTTCCATAATCAAACACCAAAATCCACAATTTACAAAAAATTTTCATTTTCAAACCCTTTTTCAAAACTATTCCAAATTCTTTCAAATTTGCTCAACCATCAAAACAAAGGAATACCAAGCTCATAAACACTAAATCTCAACAAAATACAGGATTTTATTTCCTCCAAATTCGAATTTCCTCAAATTTCAAACCCACAACAACATTTCACAAACAACCCAAATTTTTGATAAATTCATACCTTGATCTTGTTGTTGTTGGTCTCAAATCCCTCTCCAATCTCCAGCTTTTGGTCATCTCTCCTTCTTCTCCCACCGATTCTCTCCTCTTCTCAATTTTCCTCTCTTCCTTTTCATTTGATCGGTCAACATATATATATATAGTTGGTTCTTGATCAACTGTGTACACCCATCTCGAGGCAAATCTGATGATCACTGTTCACCCTGTGTCACTCCAACTCACTAACACCTTATCTTGACACCGGTGACCTCAAATTGCCTTGTTGTGCATCCCGAGGAACATCCAACTGATGTCAATTTATCTAGCCACAACATATAGGACTTTACAATTCCAATTGATTTGGCCTATATAAATTACCAAATCTACTCAATAAATTCCCAAAATTTATAAATAGGGTCTACTAGTCTCCCTACCACTCGGCACCCGGTGCCCCGCGTTTCGCACGCACCCCAAGGTGATCCCACACTTAGTGCACAAAATATAATTTTATCCTAAGGTTATATTAAATTTCCATTAAATTAAATCCTCCACCTTAATCATGCTTATTAATTTTATCTAATCAAACCCCAAAGCCCGGCTTTACTACTTCCGAACCCCCACGTTGGCCTGACTCACGCCACGACACCCCGGCGTTCAACCTCGCCCGACATCAACTTACACACATGTGATGTTTATATAAATAATAATAACTTTCCCATCACAATAATAAACAAACAACATGCACAAATAACATAATACAAGCCTGGGTACTCATTTTCAAGTTAACCCAGCTATCCACGTAACGCCTAAATTACCCGTTAATCATCGTGATTAACACAAATCCTGATTTAATTAATTTGGGCCGTTACATCCACACTATAGGTTGATCTAACTTTACATTCTTTAAGTTATTTAAACTTGTTAAGGTTTATTTCCACTGTATAACTACTAGAAATTAGCATCACCTAATAACTCAACTTTTAGATTGTTCAATTAATGAGGATATAAAGAATTAAGGCTGTGACGACCCCAGCAACCACAAACTGGGCCTCACCCGGCCTAAACCTACGTGGACCCCCGAGCCTATCTCCGATGAGTTAACGCAGGTCTAGTCAGCCTTAACTTACCAATTACTCAGTACATTATTCACTCACTCAACCTGGATCACTCTTTTTGATTCACTTTAACTCTATCTTATCTTTTATCCTCGATTGTAGTTAGGCATGCAGCGGAATTGTTATTAACACCAACTTAAAACAATTTACAACTCAATCAACTTAGATGTGGAAAATCCTGTCCAAACAATATCACATGTATATAACAGATTAACTAAAACAAAATGAACATATACATGTATCAACAGTCAGGTTCAACTCCCCAAAGCCCCAAAATATCAAAACAAATGAATACATAGCCAAAATATACAACAAAATGACAAAATATCTACAAAATGATAGCAAAGCTAATGGCTCTGAGCATGCCTTAGAGGATATCGCCAAGCATCGGTGCCTTGCCCCTACTCGTCTGTGGATCTGCACCCACCGTCATAAAAAGGACGGTGAGTACAAAATATAACAGTAAACAGCAACAATAGATATCTTAACATAAACTACTAAATTTTTAATAATCACGAGTCTATGAATCATACAGTGTATAACAAGAAACTGAAATAGATAGCAAATCGCATGATAAATAGATTCAACAAGCTCAAACAACGATAATCAAGTGACCAGGAAATAAACGGATAGGCGAATAGATAGTCCCAATCAAACCGAGGATCACAAGACCTCATCAGCTTACGATCAACATGGTAGGCCCAAAACTACCTCCCCTGCTCAATCCACCCTGTACGAACCAGTAGGCCCAGAGGTTGCCTCCACTGACCGCACACTATGTTAGGAAAAGCCACAGACAAAGCCGACTGCTAAATTCCTAACACACTATCGAAAGAAAGCCACAGCCACAAGCCAGATGCTAAATCATTTCGATAAGCTCCAACGAGAAACCACAGACTATGCTGGTTGCTAAACTCATTGAGGCTTTTCATCACAGTCGGAATACCTAAACCCTAGGTCACCTGAACTAGAATGGAATACAAAGGGCTCGCATTTCAAGAATAATCAATCAAGAAATAGAAAAGTAATTGTGTTGATTCTATTATTTTCTTTACTCACCTCGAATCTCGCTAAAAATGCCCTTGCGTAGCTCCACCCGTTCCCCAATTAGTTGCAAACACTCCGCTCGTCACCTGGTAATTATTTCGACCAATTTTCGTTAATTTTTCCCTAATTATTCTAAGTATTCCTCAATTTTTCTCACGTTTGACCCATTTTCTACAATTTTCTAAATTATTGTTCCTTTGTGCAATTAGGTCGCTTACCCGGTATTGGGTTGCGTTCAGACCCATTAATATACCTGAGTGAAACCTCATAATTTTCATGCAATTTAAAAAAATATTTTTCAATATTTTCTTACTATTATTGCCAATTTCACACTTTACGAGGCAAAAACCCCGACAAAAAATCTCTCCACAATTCCAAAAATTTCATTTTTCATAGAAATTCCCAAATTTCTATTTATTTAGTTGAAATATAATTTTTCAGGATTTTTTCCTTTTTTTAATTTTTCCTGATTTTCTAACATTTATTTATAAAATATATTATTTATTTATTAATTTATTATAAATAAATTAA
Organism: Stephania japonica; assembly: GCA_039657345.1. NCBI lineage: Eukaryota > Viridiplantae > Streptophyta > Magnoliopsida > Ranunculales > Menispermaceae > Stephania > Stephania japonica. Next base: position 46,509,129 of record CM077559.1, read on the forward strand.
TTATTATTTTAATAATGGGTGGTCACCAAGTCGAGTCCAACCTGGTCCACCCCAACTGGGTCAAACCAGGGCCGACCAACCCAGGTCGGGCCCGGGTCACCACGACCCGGCAACCACCCTTCTTCTTCAATTTCACAGAGACGAACTCTGCCTCCATTTTTTTTCTTTTCTTTTTCTCAACAAACAACAACAACATCAACATCAACAACAACATCAACACCCACCAATTAAAATTTAATTTCTCCCAAAATCAACAACTCAACCATAACCTCAACTATAATTAACAAACTCACTTTCGTCAACTCGATCTCCTCTTCAATCTCAACAATCTCCACACCTTCGATCGACCGATCTCCCTTTGATTCCTTCTCTCCCTCACTCTCTCGTTTCGATTTTCAGTTTTTTTTTCAGTTTTTTGTTTACAGTGAGAATGGTGAGAAAATGGTGATGGTGGGTTTTGTTTACAAATTTTAGGGTCAAATGACCATTTTACCCTTTAATTCCTATCCACTTCTTCACCAACTCAATATCCCTCATGGTCATTTCACATTTTTTTTCTTTTTACTTATATATATATATATATATATACACACATTTATATATATTCTAAATATATAAATATATATATAATTGAATTTTTCATGCCTACAATTTCGTTGTGCGCACCAACGAGTTCACTCGAGCGTGCACACTACCATTCGACTCACGCGTATCGCCCACGACCCCGCATATCACTCAACGCCCATAATTTATTATTTAATTCCATTAATTATTTTCATTTGTAAATGTCAATGTTTTTATTCCATTTTTCGTCCCCGAGACTCTCAAATACCAGTTTAACGCGTTCTTTCATACCGAACTCATTCAACGGTACCAACACACACTCACCACGTCCTCACACATGTGGGATATTGAATTTAATGTTCGGTAATAAATAAATAATACAAATCATCAAACAAACACAACATACCGCGGTGTCGACTCCCGAGGACCGAAACAAGCAGACGACTAGCTGAGCCCACTATACGATTCTGAAATGTCACGTGGCACGAGTTAGAATTTTAGGGTCGTTACAGAGGCTGATTAGGCTTGCGTTGACTTTGCGAGTATGGACTCGAGGGTCCACATAGGTATAGGCGGGGGGCCCAGTTTTATGGGTAACTGGGGTTGTCATAATGTCATAAACACGCAACAGAATAAACCCGATGGGTGTAAACTCAACCAGTCGTCCAAATAATAACCACAGAGATAGGAATACTGAATAAATAGAAATGGAACCAATAATGAAACAAGTAAACACTTAAGTGAGTTTCAATTGGGTTACTACACACCTCAAACTGTGCTCCAAATACCTCCAATACACCACTTTCACGCCTCACAATGCATGTTCAATACCTATCGATTATAACCTAAATCCCTGGTTTCTGAATAATTAATTAATTCTTCAAAACTCGAAAATCTCAATTCAAGTTTATATGTCAATTCTACTATTTCTAATTCATTTTATACCTGGAAATGATCCACATGATAGGCCTACAATAGGCCGAGACAATTAGACAAATGTGTCTAATTAAAAAAAACTTATTTGTCATTGTTCATAGCATCGTGGGTGGCGCCTCCATGGGTAAATCCCACGGCGTCCCCCATGGTGGCAATTGAGCAGTGAGCTACTGCTCAACGCCGTGGGTGGCACCAAACCTGAAATACCTATACTTGGGGTTTTCGACACTCCGGCTCGTTGTCGCAATCTGAACCCATTACATTCTCCTATGGTTCTCCAAACCAACCATAAGGCATGTAAAAGACCAATTTTAATTAAGTAATTATTATGACGTGTTTACAGACGTGGACGACAGCTCATCACCCCGTAGACCCCGCAGTTAGGCCAAGGCAAGCTCAGAGTAGGTAAATAGACCGATTTGTGTAATGTTTTGTATTTATTGCGATATTTACATTCAATTATGTTAGATTGCATCGTGATGTGTGTATGTATATTGTTATTGATCGTGCGAGATAGTGTGACGGGTATTTACATTGATTAGCGTTTAGACGCAGGTACTGGGTAGGCGAATGATAGTACACTAGGTCGAGTAGTAATACGCACATGAAAATGATTAAAATGCATTCAATTATTAATATCAAACATCGTATAGTCGTTCATAGTGTGAGAGACACGAGTTTATGCACGGGACCATTGTGCAGGAACGCTTGAGGGTTTGGTTTGTTTGTTGAGAAAAGATGAGGTCAAAGGAGTAATTTACCCACCTAAGTCACTGTTTTGTGGATTAATTGACCCTTTGATCAAGTCTTAGGATCCACAAATATGTGGGATGACTTTAAGGGTATAAATACCTATTTTCTCATCATCTATCACCTTTTCTTTCTAATCCTATTATTGAATCCGAAAATTGAGCCTAAGGAGAAAGGGTTTGTGGATTTCTAAAGATCATTTGGAGCACCAAACGACGAGCAATTGACGATCAAAGGTTAGATTCTTGCTCTCCTCTTCATTCTTTACATTTCAGGTGTATTTTTTTGGATTTTGACAAAGGTTTCGGAGATTGCTGTTGAGCACACAAGTTTCCAATATGTTGATATGGTTTTGAGGTTTGATTTGGTGTATCGATTTTGAAGGAATTATGGTGCTTTTGCCATGATTACCGTTGTTTTCGTCTAGGACAAGTTTCGTTGAGGTTTTATGGTTTATTATGGTTGGTATGGTGACATATGAGAGGTTGAGACGAGTTCGAATTGCGGCGATGAGCCAAGGTGTTCGAACACCCAAGCATTACGTTCCTGGCTTGGACGCCACCACAAACGTCGTGGAGAGTAAATCTCCACGGCGTCACCTACAGCGTCCAAACCAGTCAGACACCCCCCACCTCACACTTTATGTCACACCGTGGGCACCGACTCATGGCGACGTAAGTCATGATGCTAATGGGCATTGACCCACTGCCCTAGACGATGTGAGCCATTACTCACGGCAGTGCCACTCACGGTGTCGCAGCCATAAAATGAAATAAAAATTTTAAAAATGAATTTTTCGATTTTGTTTAACGGGGGATTTATTTCAAGATGATTATTGATATAATTGGGATTAAAAATGAGCAAGTTAATAAGTAATTAGGAATTGAGGGAAATGCTGATATTCGAGTAATTAAACGGATTTTCGATAATTAGGTGTCTAGGACTGATTGACTGGTAATTGGGCACACATTGGGGTGTGATTTAGACGGTATTGTACTAGTTGGATCGCGGTTTGAGGTGTTTAGTATCCCAATTGAAATCTCTTGCATAATTACATGCTTTATTTATATTTAAATTTCCAATTCAGTTGTTCTATTATTTTATTTTATATTGTGGCTATATAGACAGTTGGTAGGGTGTTCCCTCGTCATGTTATTCTTGTGTGTATGTCTATTAGTCCATATCATGTATTGCCAGAGAACGTGTCAGTGCGTCGTGGGTCTACGCCGCTCATCGAGATGACCCGAAGGCTGGTCATGCTGAAGTGTACTCGTTGGCAGTGCTCACGGAGAATTTGAAGTATGACGCTAGTCTGACTTAAGTTTAAACACACGCTTTGAGTTTTTTATTACTTATTCATGCAATAAGCACAGTTGCCTATTTATTTTTTCAGATGTTTATTTAATAGTTTATTAAATTTTAGCATTTATTTCCGTAATTACTCACTGAATTTCCTTGGGAATACTCACTTTGGGCTCGTCATCTGCATTTTTGTGATGGTTGAGTGCAGATCGTGATATGAGTCGCGGCAAGGGCAAGCTAGCCGACTACCTTTAATTTCTGAGAAACGAGCCGAATTTGTACGTTTGTATAGACATTTTGTTATCACTTTTATATGGGTTTAGGATTGTGAGAGATACCTTATGACCTATATTTTGATATTTTGATACATTTTGAGGTTTCATTCCCTTTATATGATGATTACGGGTTTTCCACACTAGGTATATGCTCCATTAATATGATATGAATGTGTATTTTATTGTTCATGTCTTAAAGGCTTCCGTTGATGCTTGATGATATAACATATAATTGGAGCCCAGTAATTGAATCAAATAACAATAATGATTATAATTTAAGGAATTTAAAAAATATGTGGTAAGTATGATGGTCGTGGGACACAGTTGGTAGTGACGTGGCTGGTTGTGGGCCCGCGTGGCACCCATGACAGGTCTCAGGGGTTTGGGGTCGTTACAGGGCACCATCAAACCTCGATTTATGTTGACCAAATCGATAAACCCGACGATTTTCTTCAAAATGTCAATAAAACTTCAAAACCAACAAACCATCAACAACACCATCAACATATGATCAAGAGTTGCTCAAAACCATAGCAACTCCACAAAAACTAGTGAGTTCGACTCACTCTCCAAAACTTGCATCGAAACAGCAAAAACTACGATCAAAAGTTAAAGGAAAGAGAGAGAAGAGTGGATCTAACCTTGGCTTCTTGATTTCCTAGCCACATCTCCTCCAATCTTCAATCAAAGTTCACCAAAACCCAAGCTTGCACACCAATTTTTCGATTTCTCACATAGAAGAGAGAAAATTTGATGAAAATCTCATCAAACCATGCTTTATACTCCCAAGTTGATCACAAGTGATGTACACATCACTAGGCCCATCTCCAAAGGCCAAGATTTGGTCAAAAAGTTCAATTAAGTGACTCATTTGTATAATTTAGTCTCTTGGTCTTATCCATCCAAGCAACAATTATTGGTTTCTTTCGGGTGTTCTGGTACCTGCCACCGCACTGCAATTCGCACCATCACGTACGATAACGACACTAAACGGCTAAACTATGCTTTTATATTCATTATATAACACATTTTTTTATTTAATAAGTGTGTGCCATTTAATTCCCCGACCTAATGTATCCGTAATTCGCTTACTCGGTACCCGCGTCTACACGTTTTTCTAGGTGAATACTCATCATGCCATCTCGCTCGGTAACAACAATATAAATACACACATGCGATGTAAATTAACATAATTGAATATACTCACCACAAATTAGGCAAAACATAACACGGAATTGACTATTTACTTAGTCGGACGTGCCCTAACCTATCAGCGACGTCCACGAGAATCTAAGCTGGTGTCCACGTCTGAAAATACGTAATAATAACGACATAATTAAAATTGGGTCATTACCGCTTTGATGGCTTTTGCAAAGAGAATGGAGGGTAGGGTTTATGTGGATGTGGGTGAGGTAGCAGCAGTGCGAGAAGGATGTCTTGCCTCTTTGGATTCTCAACTCTCTCGTGGTACTATCGAGACCGACTCATAGGTGGCTTTCACAACATTGTTGAATCGACAGGTGTCGGGGGTATTTGGTCCTTTGCTTAGTGAAATTTATTTTCGTAATGAACATTTGTGTGACATTAGGTACTCTCAGGTTCGTTGTGATGGTAATTGTGTTGCTCACCGTCTTGCACAATTGGCATTGGAAGGAAATATCAACGTTATATGGAAGGATTCATTACCTTAGCTTTGGTAATTTCTTATTTTGCAACAAAAGATCTTTGTGGTTGTTTATGATGGTATCACTTTCTCATAGTTGGTTGTATTTAAGTGTTAAATTATGATTATTTTGTTGCTTGGATATATGTAGTAGTGCAAGTGATCTTGTGTGCGAGCCATGTTGGCATTCCAATATACACAGATCTAGTTGCTCATTTGATATTATCCATCACTTGTAATCAGAAGAACCCTATTTGAAATTTTTATTAATATAACTTACCAGCCGAGAAGTAGAAATCTCTCCAAACTAATTTTCTCAACAAAAAAAAAAAATCATCACGTATTTATATCTAAATCGATCGAGACACATCTGACAACACGGAGATACTTAATTTGTAATTTTAAAAGCACTGTAGTTAATACTGTACGCATATTGACTATAAAAAGTACTCTAGTTAATATTGTAACATGGGCATGCATATGTTCTGATGTTGTTGTAGTTGTATACATTGTAAAGGAAAATAATAAACGCAAACTGTGATTGCACACCCTTATTTTTTAGTTATTTATGTTTTTTTTCTTGTCTCTCTAGATGTGGGCACTACATTTGACAGAATAACGTAAATGTCTAAAAGACATGGATGTGCACCAAAGTGTACATTAAGAATGTGTTAGATTATCATTTACTTATTGTAAATGCATGCGATGAGTAAAATTTTCCAAGCTCAACCGTATAAATAATCATGGGCCTTAGTGGGCACTTGTCTACCTCCATATTGTGCCCCACATACATACATGGACTTTGCTGGAGTCGCACCTTTAGAAGGCACACCACCCAACGTACATTCGCAAAGCTTGACATTTTATCCATCATCAAATAATACTAGCATGCCTCAACTAAAGCACATAGCTGACTCAGCACTGACAGTTGGTTAATTGTTAATGCTGAAGTTAGTTAGTTGTATCAGGCAACAAACTAAAACATAACTGTATGGTACAGCCAATTAAAGCAGGAAAGAAAAAAAATAAAGAAAAAATAGCTTTTATGTGGGCCCAACAGGTGTTGACTAAGCAGAGTGTTCGCGTTGCATGTCCTACTTGAGGCACGCTAGAAAATGATAATCTAACACACTCTCAACGCATGTTTTAGACTCACACCTTTGTTTATTAGCCGTTTATGGTGTTTTGTCAGATATGGTGACACAAAAAATAGTCATAAATGGCTAAAAGACAAGGGTAGGCGTGAATTGAAAGTTGATCATTTTATCATTATATATATACATATATATATATATATATATATATATACATACAAATATTACTGGACAATGCGATTGATTGACGTCACGTACATTTGGTGCGCAATTGTTAAGAAAATGTGTAGCAAAAATGCACGAAATATGTTAATGATCAAAAGTCCTACGTATTCATCATCACCCAAACATTTTCCTTGCATACAACTTCTGCAATTAAGACCTAGAAAGGCCAACCTTTGCATGCAATATATATTAACCAACCACCATGTGACCTTAGTTAAGGAAACGAACAGTACTGAGTCTCATAAATGCCACAGCTAAACGCAGTAGGAGGGGAGATGCATTCATCAATGCCCATCTAACGATATCAAATACACCTTTAATGTCTTTGCTTACTTTCTTTCTATATTTAAGCTTCTCAAGTCCTCCCAATTACTTGAACAAAAATACTTAGCTAGCATAACATTTTTTTTTCTTGTCAAGGAAGATGAGTTTTGATCAATATACGGAGATGGCCTTGGTGGTTGTGGTGCTAGTGTTGGCGATGAACGGTGGAGGCGGGTATGCCCAACCGTTGGTTCCAGCGATCATGACGTTCGGAGACTCCGTGGTGGATGTCGGAAACAATGACTATATTCATGATGCTCTCTTTAAGGCTAATTATCCTCCTTATGGAAGGGACTTCCCTAACAAGGCTGCCACTGGAAGGTTTTGCAATGGAAAACTCGCCACTGATATCACTGGTATGTATGTGTTTATAATTATGTACTTTTTTTTTGGTAGGATATAATTATGTACTTTAGATATTTGGTGTTGTGCATCTAGAGGGTTTTTTTTTTTCGCTCCTCCTTGTATATATATATAAGTTTGACTAATCTCATGAAAGTATTCAGCACCCAATAATCTTTATTTTAAAAAGAAAAATCTAGTCTCTCCTAAAATTGTTGATTTCATTCTCTCCTCTCGATGAAATTATTGTATCAAACGCTTTGTAATCACCTCGAGATGCTGCTTGTTGTCCATCTCAAGGAGATTGCAGGTATTCCATCATTATATATCATAATCACCTATAAATACGTATGTAGGAACTGATTTTAATCAATTAATAAATTTATAATTAATGATATTGACCTCAAAAAAATCTATAATTAACGAAAATATTTAGTCACACGCACAATTAATTAGATTTAGAGACATTTCGCACATTAAAATATCTTTTTTTTTTAGTAAATGCCCAAGACAAGTCAAACTTGTGCGACTCCACCGACTTCAACCTTGCTTTTAATAAGTGATGCATATACTTTTCTTTGGACTAATGTATACGTATTTATGCTCGTATATACAATTGTATATATGTACACAAATGCAGCTGAGACACTGGGATTCACCACGTACCCACCAGCGTACCTGAGCCCTCAAGCGTCAGGACAGAACCTCCTCATCGGAGCCAACTTCGCTTCTGCGGCATCTGGTTTCTATGACCACACTGCCATGCTTTATGTAAGTAAATTAATTAAGGGAAATACTTTTAATTTGTTCCCCAACACCGACACGCAACACCACCGACACGCACCTGTCAGAGTCCCTTGATTTCACATCCCAATGAGCGCATGCATTCCAATGTGTATCACAAGGATGACAAGAAGTACGTGTAGTTTCTGCCTGTTCGTGTTGGGTTCTAATAGCAAACTCCATTAATTAATACATTATACCCCCACTTTGGTTATTGGTTGAGATGTGTGCGAACAAATATCTCTCATAGTTTGATCTTTACAAATTTTTTTTTTTTTTTTCACTATAAAATCTCAAAATGGGACTAACTATAAACTGCCCTTCAAAAATGACATTACTTGCGTAGATAATAGATATTGTGCAAAAAGTGATTAATGTTGTCACGAACTAAATTGATTAGAGTCGAATCGAAGATGCAACAATTAATATCACACAATTATTGAGATAAAAAAAAGTCCTAAAATGTGACAAATATTTAAAAATTGAGGGAGTAGTAAATTTAAATAGAATATGTATGATCTCAGGATCCAGATTAAACATTGTGTACCAATATGAATTAGTAGACATAGAGTAAAGGATTATTAATTATCGGAGGATTATAATATATTGCCTTCTCTTTAGTCTTAAGGTTGGGGCGCTTAAGTAACTCTCATGAGAATGATTGAGCCTAAAATAAAAATAAAAATAAAAATAAAAAATTCGGGCACCCACAATTACCAACTAAAAAACAAAGAATTCAATAGTAGGATTAGATCTTGAGCATCATAGAATCGATCTCCTGATCCTGACATTATCTAAAATATATGTTGATTTGGGCATATGGATGCAGCATGCAATCTCATTGACACAGCAACTTCAGCTATTCAAGGAGTATCAGGGGAAGCTAAGAGGCGTGGCTGGGAATGCAAAGGCAGCTTCCATCATAAAGGATGCACTTTACCTTGTCAGCGCCGGAAGCGGCGACTTCGTTCAGAATTACTACATCAATCCTTTGCTATACAAGACCTACACTCCTGATCAGTTCTCCTCCTTCCTCGTCGGCAACTTCAACAACTTCATCAAGGTATAGATGAATAAACTTCATCATATCTAACATACTTGAATGTAGTACTGATGAATTTGATGTCTGTTGGAGAGCAGAACTTGTATGGGCTAGGGGCAAGAAAAATTGGAGTTACATCACTGCCACCATTGGGTTGCCTACCTGTAGCAATAACTTTGTTTGGAGGAGGGAGCAATGGTTGCGTCACCAGGCTCAACACCGACGCCCAGAACTTCAACAAGAAGCTCAATGCAGCAGCGTCGAAGCTCCAGACTCAACTTTCGGGACTTAAAATCGTTGTCTTTGACATCTACAAAACTCTCTACGACGTGGTTCAAACTCCTTCGAATTACGGTACCACCGCAACTCACTAATCCGAAAACAATTTAACTAGTTAAAACTTGGGGGAGTAGTAGTACTGATGAAAGATTTTGGTTTTGTTTCAACAGGGTTTGCTGAGGCTAGAAGGGGTTGCTGTGGAACTGGGACAGTTGAAACTACAGTGTTCTTGTGCAATCCTCACTCACCAGGGACTTGTTCTAATGCTACACAGTATGTTTTCTGGGACAGTGTTCATCCATCTCAGGCTGCTAATCAGGTTCTCGCCGACGCATTGATCATTCAAGGCATCGCGCTTGTCGGATGATTTTTATCTGCTGCTTTTAATCCTAGTAGGGAATTGAGTGTAATATTGTGATTTTACCAGTTGCTGAGTGCAGTGTGTTGTGCAGTGTGTTGTGCAGTGTGGTGGAATATGTAAACTTGAAGATCTTTACATATACAAATATGAAGAGGATGCTGTTAATTTATTATATGCGAGATTTCAATCGACATGAATGACTTCACTGATTTATGCAAAATGTCATGAAATTCCTACTCCCGTTTTATATAATATGACAGGCAGGATTATTCTATGAAGAGAAAAAGATATTAACAGAACGACAAGAATGCGGCATAGAAGAATACTATCAAAGAACTCTACATCAAAAAAGTTTGAGCATACTACAAAGAATGGTGTATTGTCTTGTGTTTTACTTGCATATCTACAGAAAGAAAACATGCTTTGCTACAAGGAAAAAAAAAAACGTTGTAGGCAATCACACTAGAATTTGTCATGACAGAAAATCGATGAGTAATTAATTTGTTAGCTGAACTAACATGATAGAACATAGTCACCGTTCACCTCAAGTTCTCTAGCTGGTGCAATACATCAGTTGTCCTTCGTCGTACTGCCCCTTGAAGCCGTTATCAAACATTTTAAGATGAAAACCCTGCTGATTTCAGTGATTCTACCGGATTGGATCTGCACACATACACCATGTTAAAATGCAGCATGAATTCATACTTCCTAAAGAGTAGTAATATTAAAACAAAGTTAAGCAAAAGTAGTTCTGCCGTGCAAGATTGAGAGTTTTTAGTTGTAGTAGACCTGATTCTGATTCAGAGGCCAAGAGATATCAATTCTCAGTGCTCGCGATTCTCATTAGCTGTCGTGTCAGTTGTACTCACACTCACCCATGACTCAACGGAGGAAGAATCTTCATCCGCACAATCATCCACACGTTTCTTGAGTTCAAGCAATTGTGATCTTAGACTGTCCCTATCCCAAACTACACTTTCTGCCTCTCCGTAAGGACCACTAATGGTTATTTTCTGTTGCAAAATGTGAGATCAGGAAAAGGAAAGTTGAATCAGATGTGATTCAGAAGTAGCAAGTGATTTTAAACCGTGATTGTGTGCAAGAAATGGTCACTATATCAAAACTAGTAATTGCATAAAGAAGTACATAGCTCTAACAAGTGTAAGCTGTCAATTTACCTCACCATCAGCATTCCTCGCAAATATAGTAGGCGTTGTATATTTCTTCATTTTGGCATGCTCACCGGATTTGTTGTTTTTGAATGAGTCGGTGAAAGGGCAAGGAGGAAGAGCTGAAGTGGGGAATACTAACTTGCTAAATGGATCCGGGAATTTAAGTCGTTGTTGAATGTACCGAATCTGCGATGCAGTAACCTGATCTTTCTCTTTTTTTGCTAGAGCTGTATATAGAGAGATCCCTTGGAGAACACTTCCTGCATAAATAAGAACCAGCGTAAGGAATCGTATAAATGGAATTCCTTCTGGATGTTAGATTAGGAAAAAAAAAGAAGAGAGAGTCCGCGTCTCTCACCATTGAGTGTAGCTACAGCCTTCTTTGCTTCATCTAATGTTGCAAAACATATGACGGCAAAACCCTTACTTAATTCACTTTCACTGCGCATGATCTTCGTGGAGATTATTCTTCCACATGAGGCAAAGTGTTCTCTTAACTTGTTATCATCAACAGACACGTCAAGATTTTTTACAAAAACACTTGAATCCTCCAATTTCCAAGACATGTTGCGGAGTATTTCCTCACGGTCACGCCTTAAGACCTCCTGTCTCTCACTCTTCTTCTGCACTCTTTTCACGGAAACCTTCTTCGATCCTGTCACTCCAATTCGTGTTTGAAGAAGATATTCCAAAAACAGAAAAAATGATCTTGCCAATAATCTAAGGTGAAGACCAGGAAACCATGATTCAGAGGCTTACCAAGTTGCACACCGTTCATGGCCTCCATAGCTTTCTTAGCATCTTCAGCTGAGTAGAAGTTGATGAAACCAAACCCCTTTGATATCCCTTGGTCATCCTTCGTAATGACAAGGCTCGATACCTTCCCAAATTCTGAAAATAGATCTCTCAACATCTCCTCAGTCAGATCATGATCTAGATTTTTTATATAGAGATGTTTGGAAGATTCCTCGGATTCCCTTAAACTCTTCCTTAGAAATTTACAAACGTAACTGACAAGATAGAACAGTGTTAAACCCGTAAGGACAGCCATCAAAGTATTACAGGAAAATCAATACTTCAGGGAAAGTAAACAGGAAAATTAGTGATTCAAGTGCTCATAAGTAAAAAGCATAAATACATTTCACAAGGTGATAATCTAACATTCTAGGAGACATACATTTGCTACACAATGATGTAGATTGTATGTACCAAAAGAATATTAAAAAAATCATTTTCCTAAATATTAAACAAGTTTTCAATATGAAAAAAGGAGAACATAAACCGTTAAAATTCTAGCTAACCCCCTTCCCAACAATTTAAAGGGAGACTCCGAGTGTATGCCTGATATAGAGACATCAATCATGAAGATTCATAAAGCGGTACTTCAGAAACTCAAACAGTCAAACAGCAATCCTTAAAAAAAGAAAGAACTAAAAGCCAATCTTCAAATTACATATAAAAAAAGGACTTCAATGCATAAGTTAATAACTGTAACAGTAGAAGAAACAACAAACAAAAAAGGATTCCTTCAAAATTAGAAGGAACGAGTGATGAGCGAAGCTAAGATGCTCGATATGAACAACAGAAATGCAGTCCGCAACTCTATGGAATCAACTAATGACAAGACTATAGGCAGACATGAGACCTTGAAAGAAATTCTCCAATTTATCGAAAAACGACAGCTAGACTTTTTAGATGAACAATGCAGAATAAATCAGAACAAAGATACATAAGATAAATAACAATGATGATAGAGATGAGAAAGAGTTCTCACAGTTTTTTTCCATGCACAACAGTGCCGTGAAGAGCTTTAATAGCAAACAATGCACTCCCCTCCTTATCGAACTGCACAAACCCAAAGCCCTTACTCTTCCCATCTTCTTCTTCAGACACCTTGCAAGCGATCACATTGCCAAAATCCCGAAACATGCAATACAAGCCGTATGTGTCAATGGAAGAATCAAGGTTCTTGACGAAAAGATTGGCGACACCAAGCTTTCTGAGAGCCGGGTTTCTTTGCGACCACATGATTCGAATCGCTTTCCCATTCAAGTAACTGTAGTTCAGATAATGCATAGCCCTCAAAGCTAAAACAAAAAAGAACAAACATGAAACAAAATCAGAACGCACCTATTTCTTCATTCAAAAAGATTAAGAAACTTTTCTCCTAAAATTCAAAATCCAATTCAGAACATCAATTCTGAATGCCAAACAACCATTCCCAAATCAAGATTCCATCTTTTCACATAAAAATGAAACAAAATCAGAACACACAAAATTATTCGCTAACAAGATTAAGAGACTTTTCTTCTAAAACTCAAAATTCAAACCAACAGGACTGAAAAAACCCAATTCAGAACATCAATTTTGAATGCCAAACAACAATCCATAAATCAAGATTCCGTCCTTACGCATCCTTTTCGCATAAAAATGAAACAAAATCAGAAGACACCCAACTCTTCACTTGACAAGATTTAAGAAACTTTTCTTCTAAAAAATCAAAATTCAAACCAGCAGAACTGAAAACCCCCAATTCAGAACATCAATTCAGAATGCCAAACAATAAACCCTAAATCAAGGTTCCATCAGAAGACACCCAATTCTTCATTCAACAAGATTAAGAGACTTTTCTACTAAAACTCAAATTCAGACCAACAAAACGAGAATCCCCGATTGAGAGCCCTAAACTACAAACCCTAAATCAAGATTCAATCTTTACACATCAAATCCACAGAAAACGAAAACCCATTTCAAGAACAGCAATTCAATCAAGAATTTGAGTTCATTTAAGCAGAATCAAACAAGGAGGGCATCAAAGATTACCATCAGAGAAGGCGAAGAAGTTGACGTAGGCGTAGCGGAGAGACTTTCCGGAGACGAAGTCACGGCAGAGGTGAACAGAGGAGAGAGACTTGGAGACGCTACCGAAGGTCGCGAAGAGGTCGATCTCTGTGACGGTTGGATCGAGATCGCCGACGTACAGCGATGGCCGCATCTCCGCCGTTGATTCGTTCACGATTGTTTGTTGAGAGCGATTTCTTCTTCTTCTTCTTTGAATTGCAGGAATCAGCGATGATGATGATGATGATGATGAAGAGAGCGAGATTTTATAAGCGAAGAAAGAGAGGGAAAGTACGAACAAACGGTAAAGACTCCGGTTCTTGTGTCATTTGTATCTCGAGGCGCAAATCCATGGTGCGGGTTCATCTAATGAAACTCTGGTATTGTTTGATGGTGCGCGCATCTCGAAACATGATCAATGGTGTATGGGGGACTCACTTCCAATAGGGCTTAGGAGTCTCTCCCAATGATTTTATTATTATTAGTTTTTTGTAGGTACAATAGATGTTTTTTTGGGCCAAAGCATAAGTATTACTTGTCAAAAAAAAAAAAAACCAAAGAAAAAAGAATTAAAAAAAAAAAAAGAAGAAGAAGAAAACTAACAACTTTGCCATCTTAATAGTTATGCACTTGCTTTCTGGAATGATTCCCTAACATTTCTAATTCTCACACTTACACATATTTGTTGGAATCCTCTAGATTATCATTGATTTCCATGAACACACATCTCAATGCATTTTACTGAGTGTGTAAACTATTGTAAAACTGTTTCATAGCTCAAAAAGCCATAATATTGTTGCACAATCAGGCTAAAGAAAACTCATATATGTAACATCCATTGAAGGATGCAATTACACATGATGTGTATATATATATATTCTGGAACATCTAAGCTATACTATTATACAAAGCTGTATGTCCTGGAACTTCCAAGGTATAGTATTGCAGCAAGCTTTCATTTATCAAGTTGACATAAACGTAGGCAGATCATTAGTCCAGAAACTATTAATAAGTGAAGAAGATCGAAGCCTTTTTAATTGCAGCACATATCGAGTCGATAGGAGCTATATGTAGGACACTGATCTCTTGTGTGAGCCTGCATTTCCATGAGAACCTTTCAAAGCCATAGCATACTTGGCCAATTCTGATTTCTCAGCTGCATCAATATTATTGTCATGCAGGTCATCCACATTGTCTTCTTTGAAAACCATTGTCCTGCAATAGTGCAACGAACCCACATCGCTGTATCTTCGAATAGGTGTTACCATTTTGATGTCTTCCAGGCTCAGGTGCCTTGGTCGCGGGATATCCAAAGAACCCCGATATATATTTTGAGGCGCATAGGCGAAGTCGAGTGTTTTCCTTCGTTCGTCCATTCTCGCTTCAATTCCTGACAGATCAGTTGGTGAAATTGCTGAGTTATGGTGGGAAGAGGGTGTATAATGAAAATGAGTTCCCATCATTTCTTCAAATGAACCTGCAGAAACAGATTCGGCTCTCCTTGAAGTAGCATATCCTGGTGTTCTATCAACTGATGATGCCCGGTCGTTTTTACGACCATCTTTGCCGAGCACTAGTTTCCTAAGCTTATTCAAAAACTTTGATTTACTTGTGCTGCGAGTCCTTGAAGCAGAAGAGAAATCAAAGGATGAATCATCAAAGTCACCAGACTCGGTAAGATTAGAATCCTGCGATGATGACCAATTATCGTAATCGAAATCCAAAAGGACGCTCCTATCAGCTCTTCCTTGATCGGTGTTGGCATACTCAAGTATGAGTTGCTTCGCTTTCTCCTCCGACCCCGGGCTCAAGGTCTTGCTTAGATCCTTTGCTACTGTTTTACCAGCTGGAGCCTGGTAATTTCTTAGCTCGTAGCGTAAACAAGCGTTGATCCACTTGAGATAGACCAGCTCCTCGACATCAGCACAGCGGTTTGCTTGGAGATGTTCAATTTCCTTGTTTAAGTCGTCGTTTTCTTGTCTTAGACGTTCATTGGCTTCTTGCTTTACTTGAGCCTGACTCCAAGAATCCCAAATAATGAATCAGACATACTGTTATGCTAAAGATAAAGAGAGAACAGCAATAAAAACTTATGGGGATGGCAAACAAATTTACCTCCTGAGGATCCAAACGACAAGCAGCGAGGTTCTGCGCAGATTCAAGCCTACTCATCAACTCAGATTTCTCTTGTACCAATCTCGAATTTTCCCTCTTCAACTCTTCCATTTCAGTCTCAAGCTCCTTCATTCTTCGCAACTTGAGCTGATTCTTCTGATCATCTACGTCGTTGGTAGCAGTAGCTTGTTCTAGATTTTGCAACTTGGCGACGCTCTGCTGAAGACTGGCAAGATGTTTCTTTGCATGTTCCTCATCAGATTTAATCTTCTTCTTCAGCAACTTAATCTGTGCTTTAGCAGACTCAAGTCCACTCACAACTTCCAAATGGTCGGCCAATTTTGCCTCTAGGTTCTGCTTATCAACCTTCAAAGACTCAATCCGTAGATTTAAAAGCTTGGTCTCCATGGCACTTGCCTTTAACCGATTTTGGAGCTCCTTGACAGTGGACTCTTGCTCTTTGAGCCCGTAATACTCGAGAAGCTGAGATTCGAGATTTCTCTCCCTTTCTTGGAGTACTTGAACCGTGTTCCTCAATTTCAAGATCTCTTCCTCCATGCCTCTGTCAGCTGTCTTTGCAAAAGTCATTGTTGGTTCCACTTCTCTCGCCGGAGGGACCATTTCTGTATCTGGAGCAGTATTCCCAAACTCTTCGAACACTAGATTGTTGAACTCGGGCAAGAGTAATCCTTCTTCCTCCGCTGGAAGATTTTTGCTTAATGAGAAGTTGGCAACAGGATAATCAATGTCAACACTTAGATTACGAGCACCTTCCTGCCAGAAGAACGCGATGTAAGACCAAGCAATTGTTCCACCATTTCAACATATATATTGAAATACAACATCTCATTTTGATGAAAAAAGATTCACTTCATTACTTCATTTTGATGAAAAAATACCTCATTACACCTAATACCGATTTCCCATCAATAAAACTTTCTTAGAAAAAAAAAAAAAAAAAAGATCCATCTAAGATTTTCTTCATTAATTCACAGTTTGTAGAATAGTGTCCATGATTTTTCACACCTGTCAACATGATCATCAGCTCTATACATACAAAACAATGGATTTGAACATTTGGATTGCTATCTCAATACAAATAATTAGTTCCGCACTTCCAACTAATCCCCTCGGATAAACCTCCTCAAATCAAATCAAATCAAATCAACCAAATAGTCAAAATTATCAGAAAGCAGAAAGCTCTAATCAATTCATCCAAATCAATAAATTGTTTCCATAACTAAGAACTTATTTGGGCTTATTCAGATTTTAAAGTAAAAACAATTGGCACCATAAAAAAAAAAAGTAAAAGCAATCTTACATCATTTTCTTCACGGATCAAAGCAGCACCACCAGAGAGAATTTCCTGTCTTGGACTTGTGCAATCAGTCTCACAATCACCTGAACCCAACAAACACAAACACAAAAGGAAACAAACAAACAATTAAACAAAAGACAAGTTGGATATCAAATCAAAGACTAACATGAAGATCGAACAAATTGAATCAAACCTCGCGACCGCGGACGAATCCTTCTTGTTCTAAGATGAGAATACAAAAACCCCGCAAACGAAAGCACTAAAGCCACTCCAAATCTCAGAACAACAGGCTTCATATCAAAACAGCTTCAACCCCAACAACCCCCCAAAACATTGAGAACTACCCATATCAGATTGAACAGCAAAATCAAGCCTAATAAGCTCTAACAAGTCCAAAACCCCTTCAAGGGCAGAGAGCCCAAAACTTCCCTAATCAGACTCAACTGAACTTAAACCCATCCATGCACAAAACCCATAAACCATCATCATCAAAGGAAGTTGCCCGTTTGGGATTCTACACCAATAATCACTTGAAACTCCAAAAAACCTCAAAAAAGCAGAAATCACTATCAACCCATCAAGCATAATCATCAATTGAAGATACCCATTTGGGATTCAACATCAAAACCTCAAAAAACTACAAATCACTATTGACCCATCAAGCATCATCAAAAAAACTCCACAAAACCTCAAAAAAACCAGAAATCAAAGGAAAACAACAAGACCCAAAAAGGGGAGATGGAGAGAGATTTAAAGGGAATGAACAAAAGGGTAGGTAGGTTTGAAGTGTAGAGAGATGTCACGAATGTGACAGTTACGTGTGGGATCAAAATGGGTGAAAAGAAAGGCTAGTGAACTCTCTTTGAATGAAATGGTTTGAATTGTAGAGCACAAATTCATGTGAAATTTTGAAATTAAGATGTTACTGAACGGAAATTCAACGATTTGTAGATGATGATTAGGTAGAAATGGAGCATAAGAGACGAGTCAGACGGCATTAATTTGATTCTTGTTCATCAAATGAGGCTGCCATGGCTTCCATTAAAATAACCAAAGAGCAAGTGACACGAATTCTCACTTCCTTTTGTGACGGTAACGATGACGGAACGGAATAATTTTTTTTTTTTTTTTTACAAAAAGATATTTCCATCCTATTACATCTTATCTAACAATGAAATTATATCAATAACATTATTTTCCCAATCCTTGATGAGATCAAATCTATGGTGCGTAAGTTTGCAAACTTATGTACAAAATACTAATATTAGTATTTATAAAATTGAAACAAGATACTAATATTAAGAGATTTGATCAAAAAAACTGATATTACAGGTTTTGGCATGATCACATGTTACTAATTAAATAGTTACTGTTAATTTTTTTTTCTCAATATAGTTATTGTTAGTTAGTTTGGATATAATTGCTACTTGTTCGGTAATTAAGTGCAACTTGTTTAACCAATTTATTTCTGTAATTGTGAAGTGCGGGTAGTTAGTTAGTTACGTTAAATAATATAGTTTCTTTAACCATTTTTTTGGGATAAACATCAATTGATAGAAATTTTAAATTTTATAATTTGTATAAGCATTTAGCCTCTTGAACTATTTTTGATCAATATTTTATATAACGGCAGTGTCAAAAGTATCTCCAGTGAAAATGAATAATAAGGTATCACTTATCAAAAGACAATTTGAAAAGATTCGTGGGTTCAACTCTAACTGAAATAAAAAAAGAAATTAAAATATAATGGTAATATTTTTTTATTTTTCTATTACGAATATGGTTTAAACTTAAACTTTAGTTAAGCTCTTCATGATTCAGACTAACTTTTTTCTTGTTAAGATTTACGATTTTTTTTTTAACTTAATCTTGCTTGTTTTGGTTTTGTTCCGCTAATAACACTTTGACGGCCAAGATTTATAAAATCTAAAAATAATATGAATTAATACACACAAAAAAAGTAACGGTAACGATGTTTCTGTTGGAAGCGGTGGCTAGCTAAAGATTATAATAGTGGGAAGGGAAGTGGGAAGGACTGGGCTGTCAATGTATTCATTTTGGTTGGGCCACGTGTTGAATATAAGTTTTGTATGTATTTGTCTCAAACTTGTATAATTCTCTTCAGCAAATGAAAAGTTAAGCAAAAGCCAGCAACAAAAAGGATGTGCCATCTTTGGCTGATTTGTTATTACTTGTAAAATCGTTTAATTTTTCACCAAAAATAAAAAAAAAAAAGAAAATGTTAAAGCTACCCAAATTTTAACCTATATTAGGTACCGACCTCCTCAGAAGCTGTTCGTTCGGCCTCGAGATATGTGTGTGAGCATCGCGAGGCCGAACTAACTCTCAAGGAGGTCAGTGCTCAATGTGGGTTAAAACTTGGGTAATTGTAGCATGCCTAAAAAAATTGTTTAATTTAAGGGCATAGCTCTGATGATATACAGTTAAGCTCGCATGCAAAAGAAAAGATAGATTGGACACCGTCAGATCACCTTGGGATGTGTGTGCACACATCGAAGTGCACACACATTGCACAACAAGACTCATATACCTCTATATATATAGAAAAATGTTAGAATGACAATAAGTAGCACCTCAACACACATTGACTCACAAAAGCCCTTTTATGTGGGCTCGACCCGCGTGTTATGCATCAGGATATGCATGTGCCCATATCTCCAGGTAGAAACTAATGACTCTTGTGGGCCAATATGTGTTGGGTTGACTTCTCATTGTCATTGTAGCACTTCTCTCTCTCTCTATATATATAGGGCAATTCTATAATGGAGACCAAATATATAGTCATGTCCAGTGGCGGATGCAGCCTCAAACTAGAGGGGAGGTGATTACAAAAAACTTGAAATAAAAATTTCCATATATTGCAAAACTTTAAAAATCTACACACTCATATGTTGTGATATGTTTATAAAATTACTTGAAATGAGTCAATCTATTACTTATATTAGTTCTTTTATATTAGATGTTGCTCCCTCTAATGGCTATTTGATCAAATAACTCTTATATATAAAAATTTTAGAAGAGACTAATGAACTATTAATTGTATTTATTAGCAAACTAATGGAGACTTTTGTTTTTTTATTATAATATCCCCCCCCCCCCAACAAACACTTGGGTCCGCTCCTGTCTATGTCATGAGAACCCCTCAAAATGTATTATGCATTAAATGTTTTGTTCATTTATGACTCATCGATTAATGTGTTGGATTTCAATCCAATAGTTATAGATAACGTTCCCATGACATGAGTATTTTTATGGTTTCCATGGTAGTAATCATTGGATTAAAATTGAACACATTAATCAAGATGACATAAATATACAAAACATTTAATGCACAACACATTTTGAGGGGTTCTCATGACATGGGTATATATTTGGTCGCACACTTTATTTTTTAGTCATTAATGATTTTTTTCTTGTCTCCTAAGGTGTCTAACAAAATACCATAAATAACTAAAAAATAAAGTGTGCGTCAAAAGTATGTTAGATTATCATTTTCTTTCCATTAATTGTCAAGTACAACTCAATCTTAAACCCTAAATCACTACTTTGAACTAAAGAGTTACAAATTCACGGTCTTTTTTTTCTCTGACTTCTATTTTATTTTGATGTTGGGATAATTTAACACTATAATCGATCTGAATGGGAACCGTTTGATCCATGTAGCTGATCCAAGTAATGTGAGATTAAGGTTTTGTTGTTGTTCTTGCGTAGGTGAATGTATGGAGAATAGTCTTCGTGACTAAAGCAAAGTTGGATGAAATGGTTCCCATAGTGCCAGCAAAATACGAAATCTTATAAAAGATTTTTGGAGAATTTGTGCGAAATAACTAGAGGCACCAAGCACTACAAATATCCACTTTATTAAAGATTTAATTCGAACATGTCATTGATATCAAACATATGCACATCATGCACGGGGTCATTAATAGGAGCATTAACTAAAACTTTATGCAAGTGTTATTTGTGGCTCCTATACCAAACATGAAAAAGGCTTCAACACCACAAGTTCAAACACTAAACCCTAGAAGCTGCTTTGCTTCTTCATGCTACGCTACCATTTAAACAACCAGAAACTTAGACGTATGGTTGCTAATTCCGCCTGCCCAACCACTAGCAATCAATGAACATATACATAAGACCTACTTGTGAAGGAAATGATTTTTCGAGATCTTTCCATACCGATTTCTCGAACTGAAAGCAACGAGACATTGAGTTTCGATCAATCAATCCAACTAACGTTAGTAAGGGGAATGATATTCCCATAAAATAAGAAAGTCTGGAAGACTAGAACAATTAATGAGCAAAATATTATAGAATCAAGAGCTTACTAACTAGAAATGGCTGCTGCTTGGTCATGGGCATTATTATAGGTCATGATCCAAAATTTTGTCCTGCACCAGTATTAAATACTTTCAACAATATAATAAAAATTGAAGAAATTTAACTGTATAAGGGTAGGTCTAAAATAACATAGGATGCGTCAATTAGAAATAATTTACAGGATTTTGAAAACTTATTATCAAGAGCTATGAATCAAGCCCCTTAGGTCCCAACTAATTGAAAATTGAGATGATATTGTTATTGTTATTCGTTCTCTGGGATGATGAAGAGATTTCAGGTTGAGACATACCTCATATTATGATCATTTTTTTGTTAAGAGTGTGAAAATTACTTTGCATATCTGATGAAAGTGCAACCGACGATATGCATCAAAATTGGCCTGGCTCTCGCATTCTCTGTAGTCAGAATATCTGATTAATCCTTCGTTGGCATCAAATCATTAAAGAAGAAAAGAGCAGGTGTAAATGCAATTTAAGTGCATCCGTCACCACCGCGAAATTCAAGTCACTGAAACTTGTGGTGCAAATGTAAGCGACAATTAACAATAAACTGGTGGCAGTCAAAAACAATAGTAACAACCAAAAAGGGAAGATCTACTGTAATACAGTTCAAAAACCTGAATGCCGGCATGAGTTCCTAATGAAATACCGGTATATTAGTTAGTTGACAAACAAGATAATGACCATTGCTTAGTATAAATCATTTGCCGATTTACTGCCAGGTGCTACAGGGCTGTACAAGTACTACCAAACTCATTCATCATCCTTGATCTCTTCGTCGTCCTCCGGGACACCCCTAAGATAGAGAACATTATTACACCTGCAGTTTCAAATAAAAGATGGTAAGTCCAGAACACCGGATAAGGAAAAAAACAATTAAGTAACATTTTATCCAAATTTCAGACGCTTCTACTACTGAAAGCATGGGCCTGCTCAAAAAAGTCTTGCTTGGAACTCTAACTCTAATGACAGTATAGTGCTTTTTTTTTCTTTTTTTTTTTTTTTTTTTTTTTTTTTTTTTTTTTTTTTTTTTTTTTTGCCCTCTAAAGGAGGCAAAGAAATGCAATTGATGAGAGCCATCGCATAGTTCTAACTTTCACCAATTATTCTTGAAACAAATGAGAATTCACACTTATTTCCACCCAAGATCTTCAAATTTGCCAAAGGAGGCAAAGAAATGCAATTGATGAGAGCCATGGCATGGTTCAAACTTTCACATGATTGCGTCGCTTCATTATTTTCTTTCTTTAAAGAGGCTCATCACTCTTTCATTCTAACTGCAAGCCCGTCTAAACCATTTTCACTTCTAAGAATTTCAATAAATCCAATAAGTCAGGTTTAATAAGATTCAGGAGTTGCTTCTTTTATTTCGATCTAGGAACCATATTCCAATATGGATCTTGAGCTCGGACAAAGTTTCCTTGAGGTGGGTGTGTATTTGGGCTCAAATACAGCCAGTGTATAGATGATCGTGAAAAAATGCAGTCAGTTTCTACAAAATATAGGGTCATTTGAGTAAGAGGTTGGAGGTTCAAACCTCAATGGGGCCAAATTGTGGTTTTCTTTCTTATCAAAAAGATATCTCTAAAACATTATCACTTTCAGAGTGTGAAAAACTCCAATAGGCAAATATGAGACAATGTATTGGTTATTTTAAGATCAAGTCATCAAATACAAGGTGTATCTTTGCTGCCATCTTCTTCCCACCCAAACTTTACCCATGACCAACTCAAATCTCATACCTTGAATTGACAGTTACACTTTCTAGCCCTATCTAATAAGATTATAAGAGGGGCCATTTGATGGAGAAATTCAGTGCATCTAAAATCTCTACAACACATTTTTAGTCATACTAAAGCAAAAGAAAAAGAGCCCTGCTATACGCACCCCACATTTCACATTTTCATAAGGGCACCCAAATTTTGAGTGCACCCCAAATTGGCAAATTCAAATATCAATTTATGAGGGCACCCTACATTTTTACCAAAATACTCCTTCATCTCAACCAAAGCACCCACCTCCAAAACTTTGGTCGAGAAATCTATTTTAAGTTCGACGACATAAAGCCGAGACTTGTTTTCTAGGTTCGGCGTTCCAACTGAACCTCTTTGGTGAAATTTGGGCCTTGTTTGGTTAGGGTGGCGTTATCTCTCGGGAGATAACTTACAGGAAGTTGGAACTAATCTTGTTTGGTTGCCCAACTTCCCTACAAGTTATCTCCCAACTTACACCCTTAGATGCGAGATATCTCCCCCCAGGGGAGTTATCTCTCAGGAGTTGTTGACACAATTACCCTTCATTAATGACCCTTTTATTACACATCTCTCTTGTTTGAAGGTTATTTATGTCAATTCATATTTTTTATTGTTTAAAAATTTGAAACTTCCCTGCAAATTTGAAGTTGAACCAAACATGAAAATATTATCTCCAAGGAGTTAACTCCAAAGAGATAACTCCGAACTAACACTATAAGATAGCAAAAACGAACAAAACAAGGCCTGGGTTGACAACTGCCGACCTAAAGGTTCGGTGTGTTTCAACCGACACTCCAATTAAAAGTTCGACAGGCTTTGACGGACTCTCCAACTAGAGATTTGGACCTGAGAGGCCAAGCCACTCGATGGTGAGGTGCACAAGCGAAAAGAAAGGGTGATGTGGTGCACTATTCGCAGTGAGGGGCATAAGGGTTATTTCACAGTAGAGTTGAACTTTTTTAAGTTTGACTTTTTCATTGGGGTGCCCTAAGTAAAAGGTGGGGTGCATATAGCCGGACTCAAGAAAAACCACTTTAACAAAAAAACAATATGAAGCATTTTTCCAATCCTATACTAGTTTCAATGCATATCATCTCAGATATACAAAATCGTTACAATTTAAAAACTCAACATTCAAGTATACGCAAGGAAGAAAGGTGAGTAGAATTTAAGAGCTCAACGTTCAAGTATACACAAGGAAGAAAGGTGAGCAATGTCGACCTGATAAGAATCTCCCCAAGATTCCCCGTAAACTTTCCATCAATGTACTCCTCTGTATTGGCAAGCTGCAAAACAAACGTAACCAGTAAAAAAGGTCGCTAATTTCATATGTAAGAGTAAACTAACAACATTCAGATCTAGACGTGATACCTGCAGGTTCATGTAGGAATCCACCGACACAAGAAAACCTGAAAGCAGCACATATAATGGTTAAATGGGGATAAATAAAATACAAGCTCAAGTTTTCAACCAAATAAACCGACAACTTGTGTGAAATAGAAGAAATTACCTTTATACTCCATTCCCCACTTGAGCTTCACTACAACAGGCTTTCCGGTCAAGTTGTTCAAAAAGGGTTTCGGGTTGACGGGCACCGACTGCAAAATTCAGCAAAATCTACTAAAACACCGAGTCGTAGAAAGGCAAAAATTACCAAAGCAATATAACCACTCATTTCACAATAATATTAGAGCAGTAGCCACGACCAATGGGACGCTGCCCATCTCGATAAAATCTACATTGAACAATTTAGTAGTTCCAGTTGTCTAGTATTTTGATGAGATTCGATTCAACGAGACGACGGTGAATGAAAAAGGCTGGATTTTTAAGCAAGTAAATTCTACGCATCATGAAAGCTGCTTTGCCCAAATTTTAGGCATAAACCCATGTGGAATTCACAATACAGATAGCAAGATCACAAACAAACAAACAAACAAACCCTAAAATCGATTTCAAGTAAGATGCAATCACAGATCTAGGAATGATTGAACTCAAAATGTGCACAAAAGATGATTAGTCGTGAAATTAAACAGTCGATACAGCGAGAGAATGTGAGAATGAAAGAGAGAGCTTTCATGGAAGAACAAGTGAAGAAGAAACCCTAACCATGTTGGAGGTGTGAACGAGTGAGTGTTTGTGGTTCGCCGAGTCGCCGTTCCAACGCTTTCAGTGTCTCGTGCCCTAGTATATTCTTTCTCTCCTTTTCTAATGTGCTAGAATAATGGTTAAGAATACGCAACGGAATGCAAATCGCATCCATCCCAACGTGAATTGCACCTTGGGATGCGTAGAACAAATCATGAGGCTTAAACAGTCCAATTGACGCATTGTCATTCTAACATTCTTCCTTCTATTATCTCTCCTTTTTTCTCAATCTTTTTTTTGGTTGAAATAATTTTTGAGCCAGGTTATACCAATACCATACTTTCATAAGGGCACCCCAATTTTTGAGTGCTCGCAAGTTTAAATTTCAATTTATAAGGACACATAACATTTTTTATCAAAATACCCTTTTCATCTCAACCGAAACACCCAACTTCAAAACCTTGGTTAAGACACATTTATTTTAGGTTCGACGACACATAACCGAGACTTATCTTTTAGATTCAAGGTTGACCAATCGAACCTCTTTGGTGAGATTCAGTTGACAACTGCCGACTTAAAAGTTCGATGGGTTCCAATTGACTACACAATTGATTTTAACTAGTTAGGAGTTCGAGAGGCTATACGATGGTTGAAGGGGAGGTGCCCAACAAAGGTGTCTTTAGAGGTTGATGCCCAACTGGTGGTTTAAGCATTAAGGAAGAATACAATTGATTTATCTTATTTTGGTTCCTTGATGAGTGATTGTTGATGGTGAGCCCCAAGTGTAGGGCTTTGTGGTAGTAATAGTGGCGTAAACTAGTGTTTGCGTTGGGTTTATCGAATCCACAGGGAATCTAGTTTGCACCGGGTTTATCAAATCCACAGGGAATAGTTGCGCATAACACTAGAGTACATTAGGCGATTTGTAATAATAAACAAACAACCTATAATAGATTTATTTTAGACTTGAATTCATCAATCAAATTAGATGTGTGACAAATCGATCAAAAGATGTGTTCAACTCAATTTATAGACCAGGTATCCTACAAGTCACCTCGTCTCAAAGTCTTGGTGGCAAGAATACTATCTCAATTATCAGTCTCTACAAGTCTGTGCGAGCAACGTAAGTGTATCAAAGCATTAAGTTCAAAACTCTAAAAGGTCTCTCAAAGTCTAGGCAACCGGTCAGTGTATCCTAGTATATTAATTCTAGTGTTCAATTCTGGTTCTATAGCCTCGTGGTCTCGGTGACTATCTTTCCTTAATTTTAGTGACTACTTGATTAGTGCAATCAAAGCCTAAAGTGTGGAACACTAAAAATAACATTGAGCAGAAGAAGAAATGCAACTAAACATGATTCATCAATCATGAAACATTCAAATAAGCACATCAAATCTCAAAAATATAAATGAAAAGATCAAACTCAATGGCCTTCGGCCCCAAGGTCATGGCGAGTCTGATCTCATCTTTTGTTGAATCTATCAGTCTCTCCCACTCTATGCTACACTAAGAAAGCAGGAAAATACAACTAAACTAAAGTCCCCGAGCATCACCCGAAGGCGAGCTCAAGGCAAAAACAACCCCTAAACAATAAAAATATGAAAAACCAAAGTTTTGGGTGAAGAAGATGGTGAAAAATAATGGAGGAAATAATGGATGATGTAATGACCCTGAAATTTAACCATGCCACGTGTCAATACATGTAGCATGCAGGCCCATGCCGTGGTACAGTCATCAATTCTCCGGCGTTGACACTGAGGTATGTTACATTTGTTTGATGTGTGTATTATACTGTATAACTTTAACAGTCATGTTAATGTCCGAACGCGCGAGGACGAGTGAGAAATTGAAGTCACCCAATTGGAGTGATTAGGAACCCTTAGATGGGCCTAGAGATGAGGGTGTTGGGCCAAGATTTAAGGGTGGTTTATCTGTTTTCTCTCTCTTCTCTTTCTTTCTCTTCTTCCTTAACGTCTCCTTTAAGTCACTGATAGACTGTAGTGGCTAGAGCGGCGCGACAGCGACGAATCCGGACGAGCCAAGGTAAAATCCCTTATCTCCTCGCCACCCTCTACGCATTGGTATAAGTTTTACCCGTGTTCGTCGCGATAGAATTTGGACACCACGTTAAGATTTCGAATTCGATCGAAACTCTTGACGTTTTGGTAATCCTCTCGACGATCACTACGAGATTTGTGAAGATGGTTATCAATTTGGAGAGTTTTGGGATTTTTTATGATTTTCGAATGATTTTTTGTTTTGGGTTTTCCGTTAAGGTTTCCAAACGTTTTAGAGTGTGTCGAGGATGTTTTTGGAATGGTGTTACATCCCCGATAAAAAAATGGACCAAATCGGCGTAAGGCGGCACGAACCGGGGGTGGTACACACCTCGAAAAGTCCCACAGACATGGGCGCCGCAACTGACGCTGTAGGGCTCGGTGCTGGGGACAGAAAAAAGGTTCTCTCTGTCCCCCACGTCATGGGGACGCCGTAAAGGATCCCTCACGGCGGACCCTACATACTACAGGGGCAGAGTCCCTCTTTTCCTCACGGCGCTGCCCACGTACACCTAGAGCAGAGTTGATCTGCCCGACGATGTGGAGACACTGCCGAGGGTAATACTGTAACGACCCATTTTTCAAACAGACCGCCATGGGGCCAATGCGGACCCACAGTCTGTCTTATCAGCGACAACTGTGCTCTACATTGGATTATATTCTCCATTTTATCTTTTAAAACTTTATTAATTATCAATTTACTGATTATGTCTTATTGAAATCAAATCATATTTTAAGTCATCATAAAAACCCCAAATTATCACACTGCGGAAGCCTTACTAACACATTTACTTGAATAATGGTACTATAAATGTGTAACATAAGCCATAAACCTATTGTGGAAAACCCATATGTAACCATAAATACCTCTGAAGCCACAAATAAATGTGTTAGTAAGGCTTCCGCAATATGGGTTTTCCACAATAGGTTTATGGTTTATGTTACACATTTATAGTACTATTATTCAAGTAAATGTGTTAGTAAGGCTTCCGCAGTGTGATAATTTGGGGTTTTCATGAT
This sequence comes from Stephania japonica, assembly GCA_039657345.1. Lineage (NCBI taxonomy): Eukaryota > Viridiplantae > Streptophyta > Magnoliopsida > Ranunculales > Menispermaceae > Stephania > Stephania japonica. The sequence goes on from CM077559.1 coordinate 46,537,792, forward strand.
GACTTAAAATATGATTTGATTTCAATAAGACGTAATCAGTAAATTGATAATTATAATACAAACGCACAAGTCAGTCAATCTCTTATCAATGGTACTCTGGTAGCTTACCCTTGCCCCTGCTCATACTAGGATCTGCACTCAAGCCATCACAAAAGGCAAATGACGAGTCCAGAGTGAGTATTTCTAAGGAAATTAAATGAGCAATACTGAAAGTAAATACTAGAATTTAAACAGAGCTATTAAATAAACATGCGAAAATAAATACAGTCAACTGCGCTCATCGCATGAATAGATAATAGTGAAAACTTAAAGTGTGTTCCTATCCCCTAGGGTCAAACTACCACCATAATTTGGACTTTTCCATAGAATACTGCCGGCGAGTCCGACTCAAGCAGGGCCGGTATCTGGATCTGCTCGATGGCCGACGTTACACCTATGGCGCACCGACATATTGCACGACATGACACTCGGGTCGTTCTATTCACTGAGATCGATCATTAGCAACATGTTATGGTGTAGTGGATGTACACACTAGAATGGAACAGAGGGAAACCAGCTCAACGTCCATCCATATAATCACAATCCAATAATAGAGTATTGAAATGAAAGAAATTGAATTCAAAATGCCAAAAGAAGTAAATACTCAAATAATTTCAATTGGGATACTACACACCCCAAACCACACGCTAACTAACCCCAAACGTCACCAAATCACGCTCACTATGCGTATCCAATCTTTGCAATTTCACCTAAACCATTAATTCTTGATAAATTGAATAAATTCCTAAACCTTGTAAATTCGATTAAATACCCAAATCATCAATCAATTCATCATTTACATACACCAAATATACCATATAAGTCCCTAAGGAAATCCCCCATTGGTAAATTTATTTAAAAATTTTTAGTTCAAAACTGCTCAAGACGCCGCCTATTTCAATTTGTCACGGTGTGTTCACGACATCCTGGACACCGTGAAGACGCCACCACGTTATTTCTTTTCACGACATCTCCAAAACGTACATGGGTGATGCCATGAGTGTTAACTCACTACGGCTGTAACGACCCAAATTCTCTACGACCCAACTTATGGGTATTTTGATAATTTCATGATAAAAATATGTTGGGTGTTTGATGTGGAAATACAATTCTAAACTTGTCAAATTAAATATGAGTTAGGGAGTAAGTAAAGTTTTATTTTAAATAATAAAGCCCAATTGAGATTATGACCCAAAAGGGCATTTTAGACAAATTGTAAATAGTTACAACCCTAATCCCTAACCCTAATGCTATTTAAGCAAATCAAAGAAAACCCTAGCCCCAATTTTATAAAACACCCACATGGAGAGGAGGAGAACAAGAGGAGAGTTCAAGCTCAAGAGATGTACAACCTCACTTCCTCCTTGATTTCTTTATTATTTATTGAAGATTTGGAGATCAAAGGGTCGATGGCGTCGACGTCGGCAAGAACGCGAGGAAAATAGAAAAGAAAAGAAGAAAGGAAAGATTTGATCAATGTTAGAATGAGATTTTGGAAAGGAGTTTGAGTCAAAGACTCCATTGAAGGCAAGATTCGCGAGACGGTTCACATCGAGCCCAAACGCGAGAGGATCGAGATTAGGATTTGCGGCGAGTGCAGGTAAGTGGGGAGCTTGCTCAATTATCAAATATGACATGATTATTAGTTATGTTTAGGATTCATAATTTGAATTAAATACTTGGGATTTATGGGTTGCGTCGTGATATTGGCTCGAACCTACGTATCTATGGAATGTGAATGCACTGTTATTCATGGCCCCAGAATGTGTGGAGTTCCACCGAGGGTCTTATTAGCAAGTAAATCTGTAAGAATACCTCAGAATGTTGTGGTACCACCGAGGGTCGTTAACACCCCAGGATGTGTGGAGTTTACCACCGAGGGCTTTACTTGACTAATTGTATGTCACGTAGGGACATGAGTTGGAGTTACCTTCTCTTGTACTCTTGAGACATAGGGATGTGCATCGGTGATGGCTTGGACGATCCTACTATTGATTTGATGGGACAAACGAGAGGGCACATAAGGCCTGTGTGCTAGCTGGTTGTTTCCATCACTTTGAGAGTAGGAGAATCGGTCACCGGATTCTTGCCATTATCTAGTATGCATTGAATGGAACATCGACTTATCGTATTATTATATTTTATAGTACGTAATCTCGCGAAACCCCCTCATTTGTTTGAAAGTTTGAAATTATGAAATGATTTGTTAATTTCTTTAATGTTATTCATGATTATTGTTGTTACAATTTGTGACTTACAAATCTTATGTCTATGATAGTACTTGATGGTTCATTATAAGTCTATTTTTTATGAAATCCTGCTACCATGCTACTATTTAATGAATCCTTGTTTGTTTTTAAATACATGCTAGACTTTGCATGCTTATTAGGTATTACTTGCATATTTGATGGTTGAGGGGTTTTCCGCATTACTGAGCTCCGTTGGTTCTTTTAGCTCACCCCACTTACATCTCAGGTATCCACTACAGCACTAGGTTGAGGTAAGGGAGAGACGAGCTTGAAGTCTCCTCTTGATGTGAGCCTTTGTATATATATATATCATGTATATTTGATTTTGAAACTATCAACTTGGGGTTAAAATTAAAATAGATCTTTGAGTAGCTTGAATCCTAGGTATCTTTATTTGATCCATTTCGGAGATTATAATAAACTTGTTTAGTTTAAAGGAGCATGAACAGATGTATAATTTTTTATAAATGTTTTATGAACTTAAATCTATTGGCTTAGGATATTTTTTTTTATATTCTTTCCGCAATTATTATCCTTTGTTTAGCCAATGTGTATTCCGTAGGTTTATTTGTTTAGGCGTGCCAGACCGTTATTTGGGCCTGGTTCAGGTATCGGGTCTAAATGGCAGTCTGGGCCGGGCGACCTGACTCTAGGTCGGGGACGGGTCGTCACAGTTGGTATCAGAGCCTAAGGATTAGAACCTAGGGAAACGTTAGGTTAGGAAAACCTAAGATGTAGGGCCTTTAAGTTTAAAGGTCAAGTTAAGTCGAACAAATCAGTGGTATGGGACATTGGTTCAAAGTCGACTTAACACGCAATAATGATAAATCCTAGGATGGGATGGGATAAACGAATTTTGAAAAAGACTTAATGTGATGATTATTTGCTACTTTGTATATATAAATATATCGTTAAATATATAGGTAAATGTCTTTCCTTAAGACTTGAAACATTGGTTCCACGAGTTGGGAATGACAATTAACGACACAAGAAAATCGAAGGGAAGTCCGTAGAAGGTTCCACATGCGCTGCAATGAAGTCTACAATGCTTTGCTACAAGAATGGTTCTGATAGAACGACTAAACTTAGAGTGGAAATTTTATGGCGAGATGTGCCTATACTTAACGATAGAGTGGCAAATAAAGACTTAAGCATGTATTGATAGACTTGAAAGGACAATGAGATGCCATGTTAAATACACAAGACGGAATTGTGACGTGGTCACATTTCAGAGAAGTAACTCTGACTCCAAAAACTCTATTATGATAATTAAAATTAACGATATCTTGTTGAAAATAGAAGTTAACGATTCTAGTAAGGATGCAAATGAATCTTTGGTTTCAAACAATGATAAGCAAGTTTGCTTGGTCAGGAGGCTGAACTTAATTTAAGATATAGTGGACACGTATACACTCAAAATTTCTAACTCTCAATTAAAGATGTGAATCTTTGGTCTATAAATTCGATTAGAAAGTTAATACTATGAATCGAATTTTGTTGTTTCATGTAATTTATTTTCTCGAAGACTAACTCTTTCGACTGTGTTGGACCATGATTTTTGTATTTCGTTGAGTAGATGTTTATTACATTTTGATGAGATTTTCAAGGAAGCATTCTACTTGTCCGTACAAAGTTTTGGAAAACGTGAACAATTATAAAAGGAAATAGTTTATTTTCCTTGGTGTTCAAAAAATAGAGCAAATAGACTTATACTCATTTCAAGAATTTGATGTCGTAATTTTGATTCTTACATAAAGAGTTTTACCGAATTTCAAGGTTTTTGATTTGATAAAAATGTAACGTATGTTTTGTATCTATGTCACCATTGTGTGTTTGGAACACAAAATTTACTTACCGTTATAGTTTACTTTTGAATTACATCGACTAAATCGATTTGAAAGGGATTTTATGAATTGTTAGAAAATACGAGAAGAATTTCAGATGATTTCTATAAACTAAGTTTAGCTTGATTTGGAAAGTGGTTTTGATGAAAATTTGACAATTTAAAAAAAAAGGTTTTGATTCGGATTTGACTTCTCAATTGATTGAATTACAACATTCAAGTTTTTTTTATCGAACATGTGTAAAAGAAAATTAAATCTAAATCAGTTATTGATAGGTTGAATATGAAAGATAAGGATCTCAAACTGAGAGTTAACATCGAAACATAAGTACGTGATGTACGGGATATCGAATGAGAAATTAAAGAATACATTGAAAACTACTCAATGAGAAAATCTAGTGAATACACAATACCAAATTAGTACACTCAAAGATGGATGAGTTACTAAAATTGAAGATCCAAAGTCAAAGACTATTTCGGTGAAATAGCCATGTGTGAAGATCGTATTTGCCAAGTAGAAAATTTGTAGATGTTGTAAAGACTCAAGATCTGAGGCTAAAATGATATAAATCAAAGGTAACCACTGCAACAAAGAAATTATTCTAACATAATTAGAAGAGAGTTGATTCATAAAGTTGGGGATACCAGAAATTGATAAATTGTGTTCGAAATGAATGGAGAGTATGCAATAGTAGTACCATGACTGAATAACTAAAGGAAACCCCAAACTAAACGGTATGTATGAGTTATATTAGTAGGTTGTAAAGAGCGTATGACGCAGTTAATGATATTATAATGAACTCGATGATAAGTGAATCATTAAAATCGGGGGTACACTAATAAAAAGAATATTTCTGATATGATTAGACGTGTGGATTCATAACTTTTGAGTCAAAACGAAACCTAACCAGATTGGTAGGGGATGGTTGAATGAAAAATGACGTTGAAGAGTAATCGAGGCAAATGATTATCACGTATCCTTAGTCAATAATGACTTGGTTCTTAAAATTGGGGATCCTAGAATAGGATCGACCCATGAAAAAAAAAATGAATGAGTAATTTGGTGATGAGAAGAATTACAAACTCAAGAGAGACAACATGTAATGCAATAGTACCCTATCCAAGAATGAAATATTTCTAATCAAGAAGGTGACGTCAAGAAGAATCATGTTGATCACTTGTGGAAAGTAACTTGTGATTTTTTTGATAAAAGTCAAAGATTACATTAAACATATAAACTACCAAACTAAATGGTTGAAAGGAAAGATGAAAGATCTGATCAGTGATAGGTCGACTATTAAAAGTGAGGATCCTAGGTTAGGATCGAACCCTAATAAGATTTATACTGTACAATACGTACGAAACAATTAAGGATGGTGAGAAAATACCCTAAACTAGCAATGAAACATGAATATATGAGTAAAGATCAAATTTCTTAAATTTCATACCGTTAATAATTGTTGAACAAAATGTGTAGTCTATACTTGAAAACCTGAGGGCTTAGTATAAGTTTAAAAGTGAAAGCCCTAATTTGATAGCATAGGAGAATTTGAGGTTGTAACCCAGACGGGTAAGCAATATATTTTCAAATGGTTAAGTGTTAATGATATCAATACGTGGAGATAATGCATGAATAAATCAAAGTCGACACCGTAACAAGTGACAAGCATAAGTAAATTATGTGGCATAAGGGTTTGCCTAAGTATGAGGTCATTTTAAATCAATCCCATGAGAAATCGGTTGATATTCTTATTTTCAAGAATCATTGGATTTGGAGAAAATGAAGAACACTATGAATGGTTTTGTGCTAAGTATAAGCAATGAATCATAACCTAAACAATGCAAGATAATTCTCGAAATTGGTGTAAATATGAGTTTGAGTGCCCTTGAATTGAAACATTAGCAACAAGTCGTACAAGATAAACCTATATGAGTTTTATGTACACAGATTTGTACTTTATGGTTGAAGTATCCAACAAAACGTATATGCAGTGCGACAGTAGTAATGCACAAGTGTAATACATTGAAATATAAGTTTGAGTTATGAACTTGAAATAACTAGATCGTAGTGTGACACGAGTTCTTAATAATCATGTTTGGAGCATAAATTATGTAACTCCCAAGAAACGACGTGAATGTCAGGTTCGAAACATGAAAGCTAAATCACCTTCGTTTCTCAGAGAGTGAGGTACTAAACACATTATAAGAGCTAAGAGTTAGCTTAGAAAGATGAGAAGGGACCATTATATACCAAAAAGGGGTCATGACTAAGTCAACAATGTTTAAAATAGTCACCCAGGATCGTGAGAATTGATCAGTGGGAGGACGCATTATGATAGATCTCCTGAAAATCGAGATATAGTGATAATAGATCTTGGTATGAAATAAAAAAATGGTGATGCAATGGAGCGCATTCAGATGAATGCTGAAACCTACTTAGAAATAATGACGATGTTAAAAATATTCCACAAGATTTTAAAGGTGGAAGCTTGTTTACGTCAATTAACAGTTAAGTGTGACAGAGGAGCTACAAAGTGGATCATTAGTCAAAAGTTGACTTGAAATATGAACCTACAAGAATGAAAGTCGATAAACATGTGATGTTAATAATATTAAGGTATTATTCTATAAAGGAATACTAAGTCTGCCCATTTGTAGCCTTCACAGATAAGCCGCAAAGACATGATGAGTCGTTCAATGATGTACGTAACCGAGATGTTGATAGAGATGGTGTGCTAGTGCTCATGTTATAGCAGACAATTATCCTTGTTTCCCTACTACCAGTCGGTGGTATGGTTTCAATGCCAGATAGACAGAGATATTCTTTGACACAAATAGGCACCAAATCACATCTCAGTATGGTTCTACATCTCTGTAAGTTGAGCGACTTGAGTGTATATTGCGATTTTGGTGAAGATTATAAGAGAATACCATAAGAACACGTGACGACAGAAGAACTTGGCAATTGGCTGAGTGTAATGATTTTATTGATGACCTACATGAGGTGGGCTTTATGAATTTTAGTTTGCAAGATAAAAATAAAAAAAATGAGATATATTAAAGTCAGGGGTAAAACATTATTTCATGTGGGGAAACGAGCAGAGCATGCAGGTGAAGATGGTCTCAGTTAAACAATGAGTCGAAAAGAAATCCTTGTGGACAGACACCAAACTACGTTGTACTTTACTTTTACTTTCAAGGACGAAAGTTCTTAAAATTGGGGATATTGTAACGACCCAAATTCTCCACGACCTAACTTATGGGTATTTTGATAATTTCATGATAAAAATATGTTGGGTGTTTGATGTGGAAATACAATTCTAAACTTGTCAAATTAAATATGAGTTAGGGAGTAAGTAAAGTTTTATTTTAAATAATAAAGCCCAATTGAGATTATGACCCAAAAGGGTATTTTAGACAAATTGTAAATAGTTACAACCTTAATCCCTAACCCTAATGCTATTTAAGCAAATCAAAGAAAACCTTAGCCTCAATTTTATAAAACACAAACATGGAGAGAAGGAGAACAAGAGGAGAGTTCAAGCTCAAGAGATGTACAACCTCACTTCCCTCATTGATTTCTTTATTATTTATTGAAGATTTGGAGATCAAAGGGTCGATGGCGTCGACGTCGGCAAGAACGCGAGGAAAATAGAAAAGAAAATAAGAAAGAAAATATTTGATCTATGTTAGAATGAGATTTTGGAAAGGAGTTTGAGTCAAAGACTCCATTGAAGGCAAGATTCGCGAGACGGTTCACATAGAGCCCAAACGCGAGACGATCGAGATTAGGATTTGCGGCGAGTGCAGGTAAGTGGGAGCTTGCTCAATTATCAAATATGACATGATTATTAGTTATGTTTAGGATTCATAATTTGAATGAAATACTTGGGATTTATGGGTTGCGTCGTGGTATTGGCTCGAACCTACGTATCTATGGAATGTGAATGCACTGTTATTCATGGCTCCATAATGTGTGGAGTTCCACCGAGGGTCTTATTAGTAAGTAAATCTATAAGAATACCTCAGAATGTTGTGGTACCACCGAGGGTCGTTAACACCCCAGGATGTGTAGAGTTTACCACCGAGGGCTTTACTTGACTAATTGTATGTCACGTAGGGACATGAGTTGGAGTTACCTTCTCTTGTACTCTTGAGACATAGGGATGTGCATCGGTGATGGCTTGGACGATCCTACTGTTGATTTGATGGGACAAACGAGAGGGCACATAAGGCCTGTGTGCTAGCTGGTTATTTCCATCACTTTGAGAGTAGGAGAATTGGTCATCGGATTCTTGCCAATATCTAGTATGCATTGAATGGAACATCGATTTATCGTATTATTATATTTTATAGTACGTAATCTCGCGAAACCCCCTCATTTGTATGAAAGTTTGAAATTATGAAATGATTTGTTAATCTCTTTAATGTTATTCATGATTATTGTTGTTACAATTTGTGACTTACGAATCTTATGTCTATGATAATACTTGATGGTTCATTATAAGTCTATTTTTTATGAAATCCTGCTACCATGCTACTATTTAATGAATCCTTGTTTGTTTTTAAATACATGCTAGACTTTGCATGATTATTAGGTATTACTCGCATATTTGATGGTAGAACGGGTTTTCCGCATTACTGAGCTCCGTTGGTTCTTTTAGCTCACCCCACTTACATCTCAGGTATCAACGACAGCACTAGGTTGAGGCAAGGGAGAGACGAGCTTGAAGTCTCCTCTTGATGTGAGCCTTTGTATATATATATATATATCATGTATATTTGATTTTGAAACTATCAACTTGGGGTTAAAATTAAAATAGATCTTTGGGTAGCTTGAATCCTAGGTATCTTTAGTTGATCCATTTCGGAGATTATAATAAACTTGTTTAGTTTAAAGGAGCATGAACAGATGTATAATTTTTTTATAAATGTTCTATGAACTTAAATCTATTGGCTTAGGATATTTTTTTTTATATTCTTTCCGCAATTATTATCCTTTGTTTAGCCAATGTGTATTCCGCAGGTTTATTTGTTTAGGCGTGCCAGACCGTTATTTGGGCCTGGTTCAGGTATCGGGTCTAAATGGCAGTCTGGGCCGGGTGACCTGCTCTAGGTCGGGGACGGGTCATCACAACGGCGCCCCTCGTGACGTCTCTGCCAGTGTTCATGCTTGTCTAAACATCGCATAAAAATACTAATAAACCGTTATCCATCGAAACCCCTCGACAAAACTCGTCCAAAACCAAAACGACAAAAACCATTAAAATTTGGTTTTGTTCCAAAATTCCATATCCACCTCAACTCTTACACCAAAACCCATACAAATGCTCAAAAAGACATTTAAAATCCATAGCAACACCTTTCAAAACCGGTGTGCTCAATTCAATTCCTGAAACCCACGTCAACATCAGAGAAAATTACGCCGAAATGTAGAGAAAGAGATGTGGATCGAAGATCTAACCTTTGTTTTCGATTTCTTTCAACTCTTGAGCTTCAAATCACCAATTCAAACTCACAAAACCCCCCAAGTTCTCTCCATTTTTGGATTTCACAATGAGAGGAGAGAGAAAAGTTGATGGATAAGTGAGAAATTGGATATTTATATGAAACTCTTCATTTCAACACACTCACCCATCCCAAGGCTTCATCTAATGGACACAAATAAGTCAACAAGTCCATCTTTATGTGACTTATGTAGTTAACACACTCCTCACTTTCCTTGTTCAATCAAAACACTAAACCTTCGAGTGTTCCAATACCCGAGTCCTGCACGTAACCTCGCATCCCCGCGTACTTTCGCACCATGAACGCATATACGGCGTTATTTAATTAATTATTTAATAAATTTTACCATTTATTATGTGTATTAAGTTCCTCGACTTAGTGCACTATCATTACTTACCTGGTTCCTGTGTTTACACGCTATTCAGAGTGAATGCCCGTCACACAACCTCATATGTCAATTATACTATAACTAACATACATCAAAATGCTAATAACCTAATTACCAATAAACATTGCAAATTAAATCACAACAACACAAAATTTTACTATTTACCTAACTTCAAGCATGTTTCGACCTATCTGCGGATCCCACAAGCATCTGAGCTGTCCGCCACATCTGCAAACACATCATTAATAACGATGAATTAACTTCGAGCCGTTACAAATACCCTCACGGCGTCTCGGAGGCGTCCTGAATCCAGAAAATTTCTAACTTTTTGTGGAATCTTCTGAATGAATTGGGGTCTTCTCGGGGTATCTAACGAGTCCAAATACGACCCAATAACCTGAAATTCGGCCCGACAATACAATAAACATAAATAAGGAAAATTGGATAAGAGTTAATGAGAAACCACAATAAATTATATTATCAGAAGTATTGGTACGCGGGACTATGTAGGGATGAGTCAAAGTCCGCGATAGTGCGATTAACTTGGATCGAGGTAAGTAAACCAGTGAGGAACACTACAATTATTTCTTGAGATTTGAATTATTTATTGATATTATTTCAATGCTATCTTGTCATTCCATCCTTATGAGTTGTCCAAGGCAAGTGTGTCAAGCGTGATCCTTACAGAATTTCGGACTCGCGGTGTTTTATACCAGTGTTTACGGCTAGGGATACGTGTTTGGTTGTGATGACATGTACGGGGTGAGAGTTCTCTACCAGATTGATGGGACTCTGCACTCAAGTAGGGGTCTTAGAGGAGATTTTGTCCTCGGCTCCTAGCCTTTGAGGAGATTTTGTCCTCGGCTTAACGACTTTGATTGGTCGGGACCACTTGTGCCTTTCCCTTGTATTTCGGGACACTCAATATTGATTGCTCATGTATTTATTCACAGTCTTTATACATTCATGCGCTCCCTGTCCTTTTCTTTCTATCTGCATGAATTAACTGTTTATTTATTTAATTCGAAATGTTGTATTTATTGTTGTTCATGCTTGGTGTTACTTACCTGGACTCGTCATTCTTATGTTTAACTAAATGCAGATCCGCAGTCTGGCAAAGAAAGGTCGTGCAATTAGGCGAGATACTTTGAATGACCCTCCTCTGCTGATATAAGTGACATTTTGGTGTATTAGTTACTTATATTGTTTTGTACATGAGGTTATGGGTTGAGAGATTGCATGGCATTGATGATACTCTCCTTGCTTTACATGATATATATGATATACGGGGTTCCCACATCCTAGGTTTTTGTCCTAACTTGGAGCTTTCGAGGTTAATTGATTTGTTAGGATTTATTGCTTTCATTTTATACTTTGATAACTCACTAATTAATTGACTTCACTTTTAAATGATTAATAAATGATTGAATGGTAAGGATAGGCTCACTAGCCCCGCGCGACTCGGTGGGATTGGCTCGGGGGTTCACACGGGTCCAGGCCGAGCTGCACCCGATTATAGGATTGTGGAATTTGGGGTCATCATTGATGATCCCTTTGGGTTGAGGCAATCGAAATATGTATAGGAGGTAAGATGGTTGGCTTGGTTAAAGTGTAGTTAATGACCTAATTAATGCCCATTAATGTTCATTAATGCCCTATGTTTTATTTTTGGTCAAAGGAGTAGATTTTGTGCTGATGGAAGCTGACGTGGCATTCAAGGATTGGTGAAGCTCATTAAAAAGCTGGTCAATATCCCTAATTGCATGTGAAACGGTCACATTGAATGCACGAGTGTATGTGCTGTGATTAGAGAGAAACCATGCGGGCCCTAGCCTTACTTAATTGCATCATCTGATTCATGATGCGTACAAAATGGAGTGAAAACAAAAAATATACCAAAAGAACCCCTTTTTTATTCATTTAAAGCAAACACTAAAGGAAACCTACAATTAATAAAAATAAACATTTATTAGCTATATTTGGAAACTTTCATGCATCATAATAATGTAAATAAACACAAAAATAAGGTATATATACCAACTCATCAAATACTTCCAAACTTATTGGTTTGCTCGTCTCGAACTAATAATTATTCTATGAGATATGCAACTCTACTAATGCAAACTAACTAGACTCCTAATGCAAACCTAGAACATACAATGCGAATATAAATGCAACAAATATTATTAGAGAAACAATTAACTACAATCTAAATGACCTTAAACCGAAACATTGACAAAAACGTGAATCCTTTGGTTTCACAAGATACCAAATTGACATAAGACTTGAGAGACTTGGGAGACTAGAAGTTGTCAAGAACGTAGGTCTGACCTTCACAAATATCACACTTTCGAAACCTAAAACTCACTCAAAAGCCAAGGCTATCAACTAATCATGAGTTTTCTCAGCCTATATACTCAAATCACAAGTTTACGATCTCACAATAAGGCATTAAAATGCACAAGAATCCCATAGGCGAGACTACAACTCACATTCTTCACTAATGAAGACTTAACACATGCAAGAGTAAAATATGACTTTTATTTGAGTTGTAATGGGGCTTAGCTAAGCTAACAATGTAAATGGATTATTATGGATTCAATGATGTTAGAAAACACTATCATAGACCATACATATAACACAACAAGAGCTAAAATAAGTGAGTAACAACAAAATTTGAACTTTCATGCATAATTCGCTATTCATTTTTTTTCCTTCACCAACTCCTTATTTTCAAGTGATTTTTTTTCGCACAGTATTTTTCTTTCAAAACTTTTGGAGTGGTGGACACTTACAAACATCAAACAACCTCCAAACTTAGGTTTTTCTTACATTTTGGCTCATACAAGCTTTTTTGAACAAAACAAACATTTGGTATATACTAGGCCTTCCAACAAATAGGTAACATGGATATAAAGACTATGTGATTATTTTTGGTGTAATGATATGTCCCAATGAAAACAAGGCGAAATAGGCTAAAAAATGGCTAACTAGTGGAAATGATGATTTGTGGGCTATGAGGCTATTTATTTATAACAAAGATGGCCTAAAATCCTTCCCTTACACATGCTTCGGTCTTTAAAATTTCACCTCAAGTGGAGTGCAACCTCGTTCTAGGACCCTAGAGATCTAACTTTTTTCACTTGCACAATTCTGATCTTCTTCCCACTTTGGTGTCAAACACAAGACCTATCCCTCGTAATAGACCCTACGGCATAACAATGATCAAATCGGATTAAGGACACGACAAAGTGAAGTCACTTACATCATCCTGAGTCCACATCTCAATGACATATATAAACAAAATTCATAACCAAATGGCACTAAAGTCACGTTTAGGCAACTCTATATGCAATGACACGGTCCTAATTAAGTGCACTCTAAATGCATGAAACACATTAAACATATCATGCTTATTAACAAAAATAAGTTTTTTAAAAAAAAAAATGTATGCATGTTATGAACAAAATGAATAAATGATGCATGAAATGATGAGAAAGAATGATGGTTAGACAAGAAGAATGTGGAAGATAAAGAGATGAAATGAACAAGAACAAAGGGAAACACCACCATTACCATCTATAACAAGCATTGGCTTATAAAAAAATTTGAAATGATATTAACTGTCAAGCTTGCATTCCTAAAAACATTATTCCTCAAACATGTGCATCCCCCAAGCTTAGTCCAAACCTTGTCCTTAAGGTTTAAAATAAAGTCGGGAGTCAAACAACCACATAGACAACAAAAGAGAGTGACATGGAACAAGTGATATACGATGAGACAAAGAGAAAAAATGAATGTGAAGTGTAAACTAACTACAATGCAAGTAAATAAGTGACAAAGTCTTCAATACTAGTAAAATGACAAAAATAAGTCTTATTTGAGTTGTGTTTTTTTTTTTTTTTGCAACTCTTGGGGACTTTTGGAACACGTTAAAAATGTGACGTGATAAGAGCAAGAACTAATGACAAAGGAATTGACTTAAAAAGTTAAACCAAATTATAAAAATCCGAAGTCAATTTTTCAAAAAGAATGCTCAAATCATGTTGAAAAACGATCGCACAACACACAACCCATAAAAATGACCACAAGAGACTAAAAGTGTTACAATCATGTCAAATATAAAATCATTTAAGCCCCAAAAAAGTTTTATGTATGCAATTCCGAAAAATGCGCAATAAATCCCACTTGCATAGGCAACGGATACACAACAATTCCCTAAACTCATAGAAGCATCATTCACATGTATGAATTCCTTAACAATCAATTTTCAAGTAAAATATGTGAAATGAGCATGAGATTCAACAAGACAAATGTGTGGTGGGGTAATGCCTTACATGACATTATCTGTCTTGTTGAAACAAGGGAATGTGATCCGTGGGAATGAGTCATGCATGTTAATTTAAAATATCCCTGACTGATGTGCACTTAGATAGTCACTAGTGTTAAGCGCAACTATTCCTTATGGATTCAATAAACCTGGTGCAATCGTTGTTTTGCGCCACTATTACTACCGCAAAACCCTACACTTGGGGGTCACCATCAAGTTTTTGGCACCATTTTCGAGGATTAGTTTGTACTAGTACTATAGGTAAATTAGGCAATAAAAGTTAGTTTACGCCTTGTGTGCACCGCGGCATCAAACCACAAAAAAAAATCTTTACTCATGGTTTCACGTGCGAACTGCCATGCTTTAAAAAAATTATTCTTACTCATTAAAAAAAATTGTTGCCGAGGACTTAAAACTTAGCGTTGAATGGGAGACAACCTATTGTTTTGTATTTTATTTAGTTTGGTGTGTCCCTTTTTGGTGAAACCCTCTATTTTGCGTTCTTCACAGGTTTTGGTTCAAGTTTGGGGGAGCGTGGAGATATCTTGAAGGAGAGCGAGACTATCTAAGTGTACATCGGTCTGGTATATTTTAAATTAGCATGCATGGTTCACTCCCACGAATTCCTTTCCCTCATTTCAACAAAACGGATGATGCCATGCAAGGCGTCACCCCACCATACACATGTCTTGTTGAAAGTTGCGGTATATTTTGATATTCTACATGTTTGTATGAGCCGCGTGATTTTTTATGGAACCGTTGCCTATGCGAGTGGGATTTATTGCGCATTTTTTCGAAATTGCATGCATAAAAACTTTTCTTGAGCTTTAATGATTTATACTTGATATGATTGTAACATTTTTAGTCTCTTGTGGTCATTTTTTATGGGTTGTGTGTGTGCGATCGCTTTTCAACATGATTTGAGCATTCTTTTTGAAAAATAGACTTTGGGCTCATATGATTTGGTTTAACTTTTTATGTCAATTCTTTGTTCCTTAGTTCTTGCTCTTATCATGTTACAGTTTTTAAAAGTATTCCAAAAGTCCCCAAGAATTTCAAAAAAAATTATTCAAATAATACACTAAGAAAACATGAAAATACAACTAAAGTAAAGTCCTCAAGCGTCGCCCGAAGGCGAGCTCGGGGCAAAAACAACCCCTAAATATAAAAAATATGAAAACAATGGAGTTCTTTAGTGGAAAGGACGATGAAAAGTAATGGAGGAAATGATGGATGATCCCTTTGTGTTGAGGCAATCGAAATATATATAGGAGGTAAGATGTTTGGCTTAGTCAAAGGGTGGTTAATAATTTAATTAATGCCCATTTATACCCTATGTTTAATTTTTGGTCAAAGGAGCAGCATGCGTGCTGATGGACGCTGACGTGGCATTCAAGGATTAGTAAAGCTCATTCAACAGCTGGTCAATATCCCTAATTGCATGTGAAACGGTTACATTGAATGCACAGGTGTATGTGCGGTGATTAGGGAGAAACCGTGCGGGCCTTGACCTTACTTAATTGCTTTATCTAATCCGTGATGCGCGCCAAACGGGGTGAAAACCAAAAATATACCCAAAAAACTCCTTTTTTATTCCTTTAAAGCAAATACTAAAGGAAAGCTACAATTAATAAAAATAAATATTTATTAGCTATATTTGGAGACATTGATGCATCATAATAATGTAAATAAACACAAAAATAGGGTATATAAACCAACTCATCAATTGTGACAATATGTGCTATCGAGTTACTTATGTTAATAGATCAGTGAATTTAGTTGCCCACACTATTGCTAGGGAGGCTAGTTATCTGCCTAATCGACGAGAGTGGTCTGCTTTACCCTCGTTTCTTATTGATGCATTAGATCATGATTTGAAATAAAAGTATCATGTTTTTTTGCAAGGAAAAAAAACTAGTAAAATACTACTATTTAGTAATCCGGGTTAGACCCGCAATCAAAACTATTTTATCATTGCTTATAAGTTTTAATATTAACTAATCCACACTCGGCTACTATTGAACCCCATATGAGAGGCAGCCCTCCCAACTCAATTTTTCATTCACAAGACTCAAATACTAGACATTGCTTAAAGGGACCAAGTCTCTTACCACTTGGGCCAACTGGTTGTTGGTAGTTATAGTTTATTTGATGAATAATTTTTTTTTGATAAAAAAGGGGCTTAATTACCCAAGTTTACAAGTGCTAAAGCAAACACAATCTAGGAAGTTTAACCCCAGAGACATCATTAAGAAGAATGGTTTGCAAACTAGGGGGCATATTCTCCACCACATGGGTGCCTAACGAAAAAGCAAAAGCATGGTTTGCCATCCAGTCCGCTGCTTTGTTTCCTTCCCTATAAACATGAACAATATGCACTTCCCATTGTTTTGCAATCATGTGTAGAGTTAAGGAGAGGAGTTGTCCATACTGGTTGGTCGCCTCCTTTCCATCTCTTAAACTGTCAGCTACAATTTTGTTATCAACTTCTAGTATGAAATGTCGCCATCCTCGATCCCATGCCAACCTCAGGCCCAAAAGAGTGCCCCATAATTCAACTTCAATAATGCTACATGTACAAAGGTTGGCAAGAACCCCACAAATCCACTCACCATTATCGTTACAGAGGACACTCCCTGCAGTTACATTATTGCAGCTTGTTATCAGAGCTCCATCTGTGTTGATCTTCACCCATCCCGGAGGTGGGGGAGTCCAGCCTATGAGCTTCTCTTGGCGAGGAAGTGTCGAGGCTTTCCCTAGTGAATTGAGCCTGCTTATTGCCTCAAAGCTTCTAGTTTTGGACCATATGGTTTGTACCACATCAATTACATTGCAATCCTTATTACCCAAGATTGTTTTGTTTCTCGCGGTCTAAAGACTACAGTAGGTTATTGCAAATAGTATGGACCATTGAAATCCCCCAACATGAAGGTTCGATTTCAAATTTCCCTTAAACCACCATTCATTGAAAGGTTGCATGAAGAAGTTAGGAAGGAGAACTCCCCTCATAGCCATATACTAGATTTGTGTTAGCAAGTGTATAGTCTCTCATAATGTGGCTAACAGTCCCAGTCCCTTCCCCACAAAGATCGCAAGAAGCATTACTCGCCATTTGTCAGTAGAGCTCCCTAGAGAACCAACCAAATAAATGTATGGATACACTCTGGGCCTTTCCATTTCCATGTCAATTGCTAGTCATTTATCTTCTGAGTCTCACTCGCTCTGGTCAACATTGCATAAGAAGAGAAAACAAAGCGACACCATTTTGTAAGTGTTTCCAATACAACAAGTCCTTTGTTCCAAGTGAGGGAGGGTGAGTAGCCGTAATACTCCTAAGTATCTCGAGAAGAAGATAGTGTTAGAAGGCATCCCAGTCCCACTCCCCATTCTCACTTCTGTAATCAGATACCAGAAGGACCCTTTCTTCTATAGGAACCTCCGACGTAGTTAGAGCAATCAAGGGACAATTAAGATTTATCCAATAATCTTCCTAGAATAAAACCGGTCACCAACACCGATAGACCATTTAGTTCCCTTCATAACATCTGCTCGAGGCTTTTATACGCTCTGCCAGATATAGGATCCTCTATTAGTTGTTGGTGTTGAGAGGTGGGCATTGTCAGCCAGCCTATACTTCATTCGCATAACCCTAGCCTAGAGAGCCTCCATGTCCACCAGCATGCCCCTAACAACCTTCATTAGGAAGGCTCTGTTCATTAAGCACATCTTCTTGATACCTAGGCCCCCTCTAGCTTTCGGAAGACATACCTGGTCCCAACTTACAAGGCTAGGACTGCATTCACCCCTCTTGGATCCCCAGAGGAAACCTCTACATGTTCTGTCAATATCATTACATATACGTTTTGGAACTCCAGTTGTTTGTATTGTGTAGAAAGGGATCGAATATAATGACGCTTTGCAAAGGCTTGATTAGCCTGCTAGTGAGATCTTGTGGGGGATCCACTTGTTGATCCTAGACGTAACTTTTTTGAGGAGACCGACATAAGTTTGCTTCAATACCCTGCAATGGAGGAATGGCACACCAAGGTATCTGCCTAAGTCTTATGATCTTTTGAATCTAAGTTTATTACTTATAGCAGAAGTAAGGACATCATTAACATTCAAGGAGAAGAAAACCTTGGATGTATCACTACTAATCTTGTAGCCAGAGAAGGCACAAAACTCTTCCATGATGTTGCTCACCACCCCAACGTGGCTCTCAAAGGCTTCCACAAAGAGTATAAGATTGGCAAAAAAGGTGAGAGATAATAGTATCCTAACTCCCAAACCAGGGTGTAATAGTATCCTAACTCCCAAACCAGGGTGTAATCCAGGCTCCACTCTTTAATGAACAATTTAATTATGTGAGAAGAAATGGCACTTTTTCATAAACAGTTGCACTCCCAATTTTTTTTTAAGTGGAAAATGGGGCAAATAGCCCATAACATTGCAAAAGCTTACAAGAAACACATTCTAGGATGGGCAATGCCCCTGATATCTTCTAAAATAATCCCTTTAACTTGGTTTAGGAAGATTTGTTAAGCCCAGAGGAAAGTCCTACGTCAAGTTACAAGCAAATTCGCCGCCCTTTTCCTTCACGGTATGTATGTGAAAAGACTAAGGTCCAATCTTGTAGCAGTAGCCGACGAATGTCACATTCCAATCTGAAA
The DNA here is from genome assembly GCA_039657345.1 of Stephania japonica. Taxonomy (NCBI): domain Eukaryota; kingdom Viridiplantae; phylum Streptophyta; class Magnoliopsida; order Ranunculales; family Menispermaceae; genus Stephania; species Stephania japonica. Next base: position 46,556,819 of record CM077559.1, read on the forward strand.
TCAATAGTCCTTGTGATGAAATAAATGCCTTAGATCAGATCTAAAACACAAGTCCTTGAAAAACTCCCCAAAGTTCCAATGTTTTGCACAAATCCCCGAGCCAATTTTTTTCTCCTCAATCTCTAATATCAATGTTGTTCATATCCTTATGAAAATTGAACTCTACTCGATGTTGAGCTTCTAATGTATATATAACGTGACCTGATTTCAAGAAAAACCAATCTACTCTCTCTCGTTTGACAAAAAAAAATGTACGCACTTTCCAAAACTAAAAAAAAATGTTAAAATATACTATAAATTATTCTAACTTAAATTAATAATATAATAAGTCTTAATTTGCACTCAAACATCTCTAGTGAGATGGACGATGCATCACTTGCCCGAAGGCTAGATTTTAGTTTATGAATAAGTAAAAAGAAATAAAAAAGGTTTTACTTTGTGAATAAATTATTTATGCAGTGGCTAAACGAACCCCAATTTGAAATTTTTATTTCCTATACCCTACTTTTTACTTAGTTTACCATTTCAAAAATGCCATTGCTTACCCCATCACCCTTACCCCAACACCTTTAAATTGTCTCCATTTCTCGATTTTAGTCATTGTAGAACACTTGTACTTGGTCACCAAGTGTCGTAGGAGTGTTTTTTTGTTGAATAAGGTCGGATGTGGTCGCATCGTGTAACGAACTGAATTTAATTAGCTGTTAATAATAATGTGGTTGCAAACGTGGCTGACAGCTCAGACGCTCGTGGGACTCGCAGTTAGACTAGGGCGCGTCCGGAATTAGGTAAATAGTGATTTTTGTGTTATGCATTTATTTGCGATGTTTATATGCAATTAGGTTTATTGACATCGCAATGTATGTATCTTATTTGTTATTGACCATGCGAGACAGTGTGACGGGTATTCACTTCGATTAGAGTGCAGACACGAGTACTAGGTAGGCGAATGACAATACACTAGGTCGGGTAATTATACACATATGAAAATGAATAAAATGTAATTAATAATTAATTATAAATATCACTAATTGCATGTGAAACGGTCACATTGAATGCACGGGTGTATGTGCGGTGATTAGGGAGAAACCGTGCGGGCCTTGACCTTACTTAATTGCTTTATCTGATCCATGATGCGCGCCAAATGGAGTGAAAAGCAAAAATATACCCAAAGAACCCCTTTTTTATTCCTTTAAAGCAAACACTAAATGAAATCTACAATTAATAAAAATAAATATTTATTAGCTATATTTGGAGACATTGATGCATCATAATAATGTAAATAAACACAAAATAGGGTATATATACTAACTCATCAATTGTAAGTCAATGTTAACGGACGATATGTGCTATCGAGTTACTTATGTTAGTAGATCAGTGAATTTAGTTGCCCACACTGTTGCTAGGGAGGCTAGTTCTCTGCCTAATTGACAAGAGTGGTCTACTATACCCTTATTTCTTATTGATGCATTGGATCATGATTTGAAATAAAAGTATCATGTTTTTTTGCAAGGAAAAAAAACTAGTAAAATACTACTATTTAGTAATCAGGGTTAGACCCGCAATCAAAATTATTTTATCATTGCTTATAAGTTTTAATATTAACTAATCCACACTCGGGCACTATTGAACCCCATATGAGAGGCGGCCCTCCTAACTCAATTTTTTCATTCATAAGACTCAAACACGAGACATTGCTTAAAGGGACCAAGTCTCTTACCACTTGAGCCAACTGGTTGTTGGTAGTTATAGTTTATTTGATGAACAATTTTTCTTTGATCAAAAGGGGGCTTAATTACCCAAGTTTACAAGTGCTAAAGCAAACACAATCTAGGAAGTTTAACACCAGAGACATCATTAAGAAGAATGGTTTGCAAACCAGGGGACATATTCTCCACCACATGGGTGCCTAACGAAAAAGCAAAAGCATGGTTTGCCATCTAGTCCACCGCTTTGTTTCCTTCCCTATAAACATGAACAATATGCACTTGCCATTGTTTTGCAATCATGTGTAAAGTTAAGGAGAGGAGCTGTATCACCTCCTTTCCATCTCTTAAACTGTCAGCTACAACTTTGTTATCAACTTCGAGTATGAAATGTCGCCATCGTTGATCCCACGCCAACCTCAGGCCCAAAAGAGTGCCCCACAATTCAACTTCAATAATGCTACATGTACAAAGGTTGGCAAGAACCCCACCAATCTACTCACCATTATCGTTGCGGAGGACACTCCCTGCAGTTGCAATATTGCAGCTTGTTCTCAGAGCTCCATCTGTGTTGATCTTCACCCATCTCGAAGGTGGGGGAGTTCAGCCTATGAGTTTCTCTTGGCGGGAAGTGTCGAGGCTTTCCACAGTGAATTGAACCTGCTTACTGCCTCAAAGCTTCTAGATTTGGACCATATGGTGTGTACCACATCAATTACATTACAATCCTTATTGCCCAAGATTGTTTTGTTTCTCACGGTCCAAAGGCTACAGTAAGTTGTTGCAAATAGTATGGACCATTGAAATCCCCCAACATGAAGGTTCAATTTCAAATTTCCCTTGAACCATTCATTGAAAGGTTGCATGAAGAAGTTAGGAGGGAGAACTCCCCTGCTAGCCTTATACTAGATTTGTGTTAGCAAGTGTATAGTCTCTCATAATGTGGCTAACATTCCTAGTCCCTTCCCCACAAAGATCACAAGAAGCATTACTCGCCATATAACCTTTTCCCTATTTGTCAGTAGAGCTCCCTGGAGAACCAGCCAAATAAATGTATGAATACACTCTGAGCCTTTCCATTTCCATGCCAATTGCCAGTCATTTATCTCCTGAGTCTCATTCGCTCTGGTTAAAACAAAGAGACACCATTTTGTAAGTGTTTCCAATACAACAATTCCTTTGTTCCAAGTGAGGGAGGGTGAGTAGCCGCAATACTCCTAAGTGTCTCAAGAGGAAGATAGTGTTGGAAGGCATCCCGGTCCCACTCCCCATTCTCACTTCTGTAATCAGATACAAGAAGGACCCTTTCTTCTATAGGAAACTCTGACGTAGTCAGAGCAATCAAGGGATAATTAAGATTTATCTAACAATATTCCTAGAATAAAACTTGGTCACCAGCACCAATAGACCATGTAGTTCCATTCATAACATCTGCCCAAGACTTCTATATGCTCCGTTAGATATAGGATCCTCTGTTGGTTGTTGGTGTTGAGAGGTGGGCATTGTCAGCCAGCCTATACTTTGTTCTCATAACCCTAGCCTAGAGAGCCTCCCTGTACACCAGCATGCCCCTAACAACCTTCATTAGGAAGGCTCTGTTCATTAAGCACATCTTCTTGATACCCAGGCCCTATTTAGCTTTCGGAAGACATACCTGGTCCTAACTTACAAGGCTAGGACTGCGTTCACCCCTCTAAGATCCCCAGAGGAAACCTCTACACGTTCTGTCAATATCATCACATATACCTTTTGGAACTCCAGTTGTTTGCATTGTATAGAAAGGGATCGAATATAGTGACGCTTTGCAAAGGCTTGATCAGCCTGCTAGTAAGATCTTGTAGGGGATCCACTTGTTGATCCTAGACGTAACTTTGTTGAGGAGACTGACATAAGTTTGCTTCAATACCCTGCTATGGAGGAATGGCACACCAAGGTATCTGCCTAAGTCTTCTGATATTTTGAATCCAAGTTTATTACTTATAGCAAAAGCAAGGACATCATTAACATTCGGGGATGTATCACTACTAATCTTGTGGCCAGAGAAGGCACAAAACTCCTCCATGATGTTGCTCACCACCCCAACGTAGTTCTCAAGGGCTTCCACAAAGAGTATAAGATCATTGGCAAAAAAGGTGAGAGATAATAGTATCCTAACTCCCAAACCAGGGTGTAATCCAAGCTCCACTCTCTACTGCTTTGATGAACAATTTAATTACGTGAGAAGAAATGACACTTTTTCATTAACAGTTGCACTTCCAATTTTTTTATTTTTTTTAAGTGGAAAAGGGGGCAAATATCCCATAACATTGCAAAAGTTTACAAGAGACACATTCTAGGATGGGCAATGCCCCTGATATCTTCTAAAATAATCCCTTTAACTTGGTTTAGGAAGATCTGTTAAGCCCAGAGGAAAGTTCCACGCCAAGTTAGCAAGCAAATCCGCCGCCCTATTCCCTTCACGATATGTATGTGAAAATACTAAGGTCCAATCTTGTAGCAGTAGCTGACGAATGTCTCATACTAGTCTGAAATCAATAGTCCTTGTGATGAAATAAATGCCTTTGATCATATCTAAAACACAAGTCCTTGAAAAACTCCCCAAAGTTCCAATGTTCTGCACAAATCCACCAAGCCAATTTTTTTCTCCTTAATCTCTAACATCAGTGTTGTTCGTATCCTTATGAAAATTGAACTCTATTCGATGTTGAGCTTCTAATGTATATATAACGTGACCTGATTTCAAGAAAAACCAATCTATTCTCTCTCGTTTGACAAAAAAAAATGTATACACTTTCCAAAACTAAAAAAAAAATGTTAAAATATACTATAAATTATTCTAACTTAAATTAATAATATAATAAGTCTTAATTTGCGCCCAAACATCTCTAGTGAGATGAATGATGCATCACTTGCCCGAAGGCTAGATTTTAGTTTGTGAATAAGTAAAAAGAAATAAAAAAAGGTTTTAATTTGTGAATAAATTATTTATGCAGCGGCTAAACGAACCCCAATTCAAAATTTTTATTTCCTATACCCTACTTTTTACTTAGTTTACCATTTCAAAAATACCCTTGCTTACCCATCACCCTTACCCCAACAACTTTCAATCATCTCCATTTCTCAATTTTAGTCATTGTAGAACATGTGTACTTGGTCACCAAGTGTCGTAGCAGTGTTTTTTGTTGAATGAGGTCAGATGTGGTCGCATCGTGTAACAAATTTAATTAGCCGTTAATAATGATATGGTTGCAGACGTGGCTGACAGTTCAGACGCTCATGGGACTCGCAGTTAGACCAGGGCGCGCCCGGAGTTAGGTAAATAGTGATTTTTGTGTTATGCATTTATTTGCGATGTTTATATGTAATTAGGTTTATTGACATCGCGATGTATGTATCTTATTTGTTATTGACCATGGAGACAGTGTGACGGGTATTCACTTCAATTAGAGTGCAGACGCGAGTACTGGGTAGGTGAATGACAATACACTAGGTCGGGTAGTTATACACACATGAAAATGAATAAAAATATAATTAATAATTAATTATAAATGTCGTATATGCGTTTGTGACGCGGGAGTACGTGAGAGACTCGAGTGTACGCCCGAGACCGGGATGCGGGAACGCCCAAGGGTTTGGTTATTTGGTTGAGTAAGGGAGCAAGTCACACTTCTTAGTCACTTTTAGCTGGACTTATTGACCCATCTTAGGTCCCTTTGATGGGAATTAAGATGCATAAGTGATGGGTGATGATTGGGGGTATAAATATCCATTTTTAGCATCATCCACCACCTTTTCTTTCTCTCCTATTCCTCTATAATCCGAAAATCCAAAAGAAGAAGGGTTTTGTGAGATTCTATAGCACATTTGGAGGTGCAAATGATAAGGATTTGACGATCTAAGGTAAGATCCTCGCTCTCATTCTCATTTCTTACGTTTCGAATACAAAAGTGTGGGTTTTTAGGGGTGTGTGTTGAGCACACTAGCGCACAAGTTTGTTGCTATGGATTTATATTTGTATTTGGAGCAATTGGCGAGGCTTGGAATGTGTTATTGTTGTTGAGGTTTTGATATTTAATTTCCTTGGGAATATTCACTATGGACTCGTCATCTGCTTTTTTGTGATGGCTTAAGTGCAGATTCGAGTACGAGTCACGGCAAGGGCAAGCTCGCAGACTACCTGCGATTATGGACATTGAGCCGGACTTGTACGTTTGTATTATATGTTATTTTGTTTTCATTTTGAGTTTTTGGATTGTGAGACATCACTTCGACCTGTACATTGATGTTATGTGACTTTTTTTGAGGATGTTTCATTGATATATGATGACATATGAGTTTTTCACGCTAGGTATATGATCTATTCACATGACTTGATGCTTTTCAATATAATTTGTCATAATTTAATTCTTTCGTTGTAATTTAAGGCTTTAATTGATATTTATCTGATGACTTGGGTTCAGTAATGAATTTAAACTGTAAATGTGGGTGGCTCTGTTAGTCCGAAACTCGTGGGTATGAGTTTGAATTGTTGGTGAGTGTGATTTGAGAGAGAGGTGAATGAGTATGAGTTAGTAAAAACCCTTTTTTTTGTAGAATAAAAATCCTTTTATATAGATGTGTAGTTGAATAATTTCACAAAATTGAGGTCTTTTTAGTAAAAATTGGAGTCTCCTGAGGCTGAGACTAACCCAAAATTTAGTTGCGCCTAACCCACACAGTCCCGTATTAACTCTATCGGTACCACGGAGTCATAGACCAACCAGTCCGGGGTTCAGGGAATTGGAGTCTGTTAGGTCTCTGATACAGTACAGTAATTTGAAGGTTCTCCAGTTCGTCCATTCGAATTTCCGGCAAACCTAGGTTTAATCATTCTCCGAACTTCCTCCTATGATCCACCTTCCAAGATGGTTCGTCAATTCTTCTTCTTTGTTCATTTTTTTTTTCTCTGTGAATCGCTGTTCGCTTGAAAGAGTTCGCTCTCTCTCTAATTGGTTTTCTGCTCTGCGTTTCAGTTCTCCATCGCCGCCATTAACGACAGAGACTCCAAAGCTCAGTGGGAGCCCCTCGCCCCAACCAAGGAAGCTCAGGCACGCTTCGTTTCCCTTCTCATCTTCCCCACTTTTTTTGTGTGATTTTGATGGAAAGTATGTACATTGCTGTTACTATACTTGAAAAGATGAGTAATATGTGAATTACTACGGATTCTGTTGCGAATTCCTCAAATTTAGGTTAAAGATGACTAATTTATGGCGTGAACCAATTCTTTCTTGGCTTTCTTGGATTTCGATTATAAAACTTTGCCCTTCATTGCTATGATTAAGGTGCTACAACATTCTGCGTAAGCCCCCGATATTTTCGGGTACAAATTGGGATTTTTTCAATCCCTTTTTAGTGATCTGAGTCCCTGGGAATGATTCTTTTTACACTGTCGACGGACATCCACATTTTTGTTTAGTGGAAGTGATGTTTTCTTCTTCCCTCTAAGCCAAACCCTTTAAGAATTTCTTTTGAAGTAGCACTTTATTTATTTATTTTTTCTTGAGGGCTTTCGCACAGCGGGGGAGTTTCTTGATGGGTTCAGTTCAACTGTGAGAAGGTTCTTTGGATTTGTAGAAATGCTTGTCAATTGTGAAACTCTTATTTGTCTCTCTTTGTGTGACGTATCTAATGTTATTGGAGTCATCAAGGCTATTGCAAAGACCTACTTCTTCCTCTTCTTCTATTCTCCAAATTCATTATATCATTTCTCATGCTGTTGAGGTATCACTTCATGGAAATCTCACCAACTTTGGCTTTTACAGTTCCTCCGAAAACAAGCACCAATGACAGCCAATTCGAGTATCAAACAACTAATTCATCTATTTCCTCCCTTCCCAAGTTGTTGCCCCCAATTGAATTGGTGTGGTGGTAAAGTTATTGAGTTGTGTTTGATGACTAATAGGTCATGGGATCGAATCCTACCATCCAACTCCAAATATGTTTGTTTCTTCTGGTCATGAGGTTGGGGAGCCCGACTGGCTTTCATAGGAATAGTTGAGCCTAAAAAGGTTCGGACACCCACGATAAATGAAGGTCTTATTATACCTGCTGAAAGAGATAAATGAAGGTCTTATTATGTCTGTCCCAAGGTAGGCAATTTCTGAAAGTATGGAAGTTGGGATAAGACGAACACTTTTTGGTCTTTCCGAAGACATGCAATAAATGGAACACTTGTTGCAGCAAAGTTTTCCTTGCTTTTCGAGATAAAATAAGGATGATGAGACTTGCTCTTCATTGCTATGAAAATCTGTATTGACAAAATCATGATCTCCATTTTAGTTTTGCAGTTGAATTAACATGTCGTGAGATTGAAAACATCATTGTTTAATAATGGATAGTATATTGGTGGCAGCAGTATGATGTGATAATATTGTTTTATAAAAATAGGTTAAAGTTTTGGAGCATTTTATTGAAAGGCAGATGAAAACCCTATTTTGTGGTGCCTCTCCTGATGCACCCTGAAGTCAAATATCTTTATTACATGTTGCAAGATTTATTTCATTAATGTCAGTTATGTTTTGCTTGTTTCAGGAGTTTCATCTATCACAAACTTATCATGAAGGACTTCTTAAGTTACAAGCTAAAGAATATGCCAAGGCTCGTGAACTTTTAGAAGCTGTTCTGAAAGATCCTTTAGTTTCAAGTGTTCAGGTCCTGATGATTTGAATGGAATGCAGTGATAAAAACAGAATGTTTCAATTATCTACTGCTCTACTTACATTCATTGCTCTACTTACATTCATTGCTCTCTAACCTATGTTCATTTTTTTTCTCCTTTGCCTTCTTACAGGTGGAGAGTAATGCCAGCGATTGTCATTTATTACAACTCAGGTTCAGAGAGTTTAAGAACTTATTCTTACTTCTTAACCAAGCAATTTCACTTCTTTTTTTTTCTTCCAAATTTGATATGCTTCACATCACATGACCTGGTTGTTTCGTTTGGCCCCTTTCACGATTTCTTCGAGTTTATTGCTGGTTCCATTTCTTATAGTTACAGGAGCCTGTGTTCTCCTTTATTGTTTTTGCCTTTTTTTTTTCAAAATAATTGTTTGTAATTAATTATATTTTTCTTTAGCTTTTCATAATATGATAATAGGGCCATGCTATCACGGGAATGCAAGTTTTTCTTGCACAATATTATTGATTAAGGTGGCCATTCATTTACTTAAAGCTAATCATTGGCTCTGCATTTTCTTCTCTTCCATTAATGAAGATGGGATTTTTCTTGGTCTTTCATGATTTGCTTGATAATGATTGTGTGACATCTATTGGCCTGATTTACTTTTCCAAACCTTGTATAAAGGTTATGATTTTATTATTTTTCTACTTTGTAACTAGAAACTTGCATAATGCAGGTTCTTGACATTGAAGAATCTCGCTACTGTTTTCCTTCAACAAGGCTCTTCATACTATGAGAATGCGCTGCATTGCTATCTTCAAGCTGTAGAAATTGATGCGAAAGACTCTGTTGTTTGGAACCAACTGGGAACTCTATCATGTTCAATGGGCTTATTGAGCATGGCGCGCTGGGCTTTCGAGCAAGGGCTATTTTGCAGCCCTAACAATTGTAAGAACCATTATACTAGCAGTGATTCAATACTTTTGATAAACTTTAATCCACTTCTTTTTTGCCTTATTGTTCCAAATAATTTGATATTCTACTTGCAAAGGTGGTTTTCCTACCATTCTGTAACTACGCTATCTTTTGTCCAGGGAATATGTCATGATTCCTTTTTCCGGAAATTAATGCAGGGAACTGCATGGAGAAACTCTTGGAAGTACTTATTGCTATTCGGGATGAAGTTTCTGCTCTTTCCATGGCAGAGCTGATTTTGAGGTCCTGGCCCTCACATTCTCGAGCATTGGATGTAAAGAATACCATTCAGCAGTCTGATCCAATTCCATTTGCACCAAGAGGTATAGACCTATTGGAACCTAAGCACGCTCGGCTAATATTTGCTGAGAAAAGAAAAAGAAATAATGAGAATTCGGAAAAAAGTTCATCTAAAAAGCTTAAAAGAAGTATAGAAGTTCAGCTGGTAGAACCTTCCTGGGCAGATCTTTCAAATGCTATTCTGAAAATCTTGAACTTCAGAAATGGGGCCACTGATGAAGTGGTTGGTCACAGTCAAAATCCAATGGAAGGGTCGGTGGACCTTAAGCAGGCTAAGATTTCTAAGTGTGATGTTGATGCACAAATGGAGAGTAGAGGACCTCTTCTATCGGAGGGATGTGAGAATATCAGATTAAGCATACAACTGCCTTCCAGTTCGGAAAATGTTGTTGAATCTGCAGAAAAAGGTGTCTTTGCAGCGCATGAAAACATGACTCTTAGTGATCATGGCATGGACAGAGCAAATGCTAAGGAAAGGGAGCCATGTGCCGATGATGAGCATCCACAAGAAAGACGAAGTACTCGATTGGAAAGGCTTAGAAGTAGGAAACCAGGAAAAGATGGATTGGATTTTACCAGCAGCAAGGACCTTGCCAAAGTTGTCATTCAATTTCTAGAGCCTTTTATTATTAGCCGGCGCAAGGATTCAGCTCATGCTGCAAGTGTTTCTCCATCTCCATATGTTTCTTTAAATATATCCAGTGCTCAACAAAATGAAGTTAAGAAATTTGTTAAGAGTACAATAAATAATTATGGTGCTTTCCACATGGGTCACATGTTTCTAGAAGAGGCTGCACGTCTTTGCATTCCCTGTGATGGACATTCTGTTAAATTTCTGGAGTTGGAAAAACTAACTCGAGGCTGGGGTCAGGACAGATCTGCCGACTGTTGTCTTTTTCTTGCTGAACTATATCACGACTTTGGGCTACTTTCGGTCGATATGTCCAAAAGGTCAGAGCTCTTTTCTGAGTCATCATATCATCTTTGCAAGGTTATTGAGTTGGTAGCTTTGGATTTTCCTGTTCATCAGAGCGGTAAGCTTAATTTTGAGGATGTGTTGGCAACTAATTATGTCAATGCCAATAAAAATTCTGATACTGAATCTGACTCTGGCTATGGGAACAAGAATATTTCTTCTACAAAAAATTCTCAAAGCGCTAACATGCTTTCCAGAGATGGCCCTGTTTGTGAAAAGGATCTTTTGGACAATCCCAGTTTGAATAATAAAAGTTCCTTTTGGGCCCGATATTTTTGGTTGAGTGGATGCTTGTCAATTAGTGGAGGTGAAAAGGAAAAAGCTTTCAATGAGTTCTCATTATCTTTGTTGCTTTTGAGGAATGCAATAGCTAGAAATGGTTCAACTTTTGTTTCCCGTCCTCATTGCAAACTTACTAGAGAGCTAACTCTTGACAGAGTTTTGCATGAAATTCGATTGCTTAAAGTTGATTACTTTTTGAAAGAGAACATAAGCCTGATGATTGAGAAAGAAATGTATTTAGAGTGTGTAAACTTGCTCGCTCCACTTCTTCTCTCCAGTACTGAAGTCTACCTTGATATGTTACCTCGTCCATGTAAAGAAAGCGAACAGTTTAGTTCAATTGAACTGTCAGCTTTGGAAATTTTAATCATGGCTTGTGAAAAAGCTAAACCAATGGATATCGAGGTGTTTTTAAATTGTCATAGAAGGAAGTTGCAATTACTCACAGTTGCGGCAGGTATGGACGAATATACTACTTCATGCAAAGTCTTAGACAGGAAATCTATGCCAAAATTCGGTGTGATGGCTGAACCGGAACCAGTTGAGAGTATAGACCGGTCTTGGAGGCAATTGGTTGCACAAGAAGTTCAGGCAATAACCCAATGCACCTCACAAGTAAAGAGTTTCATTGATCAGTGTGGCAGCTCTGTAAGTTGACCACCTCTCTCTCTCTCTCTCACACACACACACACACACACACACACACGCACCCGCGCGCACGCACACACAGATATGCAGACATACACGTGAACAAAAAAAATGGCCAATTTACTGTTCAAGTACTTTGTACTTGGCCTCCCATGAAAGTTCTGAAGCTTTAATATGTCAGTGCCTTCTTTCTACTTGCTTAGTTTTAGTTCCTTTGGTAGAGATTTATTAGTTATACACTGGAAAGGTGAATTTATTGTCCAAATTAGTGGCCTTACTGACTGTATGGAGTATGTTTATGGCTGGTTGCAACATTTACGGAGGTGTTAAGTCTAATTATTTTATATCCGTCAATTTGCCAATGTTTATGTAAACACTGAAAAGTTAAGCAACTTCATTGCTGACTGTCTGGGAATTCTCCAATACTGGAAAATTGGTATTGGCTTTCAGATTTCTGGTGCAATGCCAATGCCAATGCGTAATAGTTAATAATTTTTGAGATAGTTCCAACGAGATAAGATGTCTCCGAGTTAGGATTGATCTTTATGTATTTGAGGCCCCAAGCTAGTCTTTGGCAGAGACTGGTGGTCATTTGTTTGATGTAACTTGATATTCTTTGATGGTTATATGACTATAACATGTCAATTTTGGCCTTAAGTTTATAGTGGAGAAGATTGGTTTTAAAGGAAAGTAGTCCTTGCAATTGGTGCCAAGGAGTTATTGTTGATTCTTTTTTGTAATGCAGAGAGAGAGAGAGAGAGTCATTTCTAAGATTTTCTATATCAATTTTCGTTGCTCTAGTGCTTTAATATAGACACTTCTTTGTTGAAGTTTAGACTGGCTTTTTTGTAACCTTTGCCCTTGCACCATGGCCTACATTTGAAATCCCTTCAGTACTTCACTAAATTTTAGATGCTTGAATATTATGTTTTATGTGGTTTTCATTTTTATTGTCCATGTTTTAAAAAGTCGTATCGTCTTGGTACTCTATTTTAATATGCCTACTAAACTGCGTTTTCTATTTTTCCAGATTGATTACCATGTTCCTGTGACCTCTATTGGGGATATACAGGTCTTACTCCTCACAGTTATGTGTAATACCATTCGCAGATTCCTATGCAAAAGATCTCCTGGACCAGCTGTAGACCAAATGGAACAATTGGAAATTCAGTGTTTTGTTGATTCTGCTATTGTGTTTTGTAAACTTCAACACCTTGATCAATCTGTACCTGTGAAAGCCCAAGTAAGTTCTTATTTTGAAGTTGAAGAAGTGAGGCACATCATGCCGCTATTCCTTTCAAACCACCTGAATCTCTCTGTCAATTTTCCTAGGTTGAATTAATTGTAGCTATCCATGAAACACTTGCTGAGTACGGGCTTTGCTGTGCTGGTAAAGATAGTAACGGAGAGGGGGGAACATTTCTTAAGTTTGCCATAAAGCATCTTTTGGCCTTAGATATGAAAACAAAATCAATTATTCATTCTTCAAGCAAGGGTTTGGAAGTAATTCAGCACAATCAAGCTCTTTTGCCTGATGGTCAGTCGACTCAGTCCATAACACCCGCAAATGGCATAAATTTGTATGATTCTTCAAATCTGGATGCCCATCAAATTGAAAAAGATGAAGCTGTCTGTGCTGATATGGTTACCAAAGAAGGTTTGACTTCTGAAGGCACCTATGTTGATGGATGTGAGAATGGAGCTGATGGAAATTCTCATCTTTTAGGAGAACAAGAATCAAAAGGGCAAGAGAGTGAACATGAAGACAATCTTTCTGATACAGAGAGGAGCAAGGATGAATTAGGAATTGATAATGCTCTAAATCAATGCTTTTTCTGCTTATATGGTCTAAATCTTCGATCTACAGATTCATCCTATGATGATGATCTTGCCATGCACAAAAATACTAGTCGTGGAGATTATCAAACCAAGGAACAATGTGCCGATGTCTTTCAATATATTTTACCTTATGCGAAGGCTTCATCTGTGAGTAGTTACTTATCCTTTCATGGTTTTTTTTTTATTTGTCACGCTTTTATTTTTAATTTAAATGCATAGCTATGCTTTGCCACATCAATGAGAACATTAGAACAATTAAGTTTTTCATCTGTTTTTTCTTAGAGAGCTAGCTTGGTTAAGCTTCGAAGAGTATTGAGAGCAATACGCAAGCAATTTCCACAACCACCAGAAGATTTCTTGAGAGAAAATTCAATTGAAAACTTTCTAGACAAAATGGATCTATGTGAAGACAAACTCTCTGAAAAATCTGGTTCTGATGAATTTCTGGAATCAATCATGAATTTGATATTTCCAAATGGGCGAAGACTGAAGCAGTGCAAAACTTTGGCTGTGGGGAGGTACACCCAGAAATGATGCTCCATTCTTTGCATTTATCATTTTGTCCCCTTTCTATTTTCAACTGATTTTGGATCGAAAATATAACTAGTCATTGACTTTCGAATGATCTGAAAATTTGACCATTATTCTGACTCTGATTCGTCTATTTTCTTGAACGACATGACACAGCTCGGATGCAGAAGTTTATGGCAATTTGTACCATTTTCTTGCCCAAGCTGAAGAAATGAGTGCAACTGATAAGTGGCCTGGTTTTGTGCTCACTAAGGAGGGTGAAGACTTTGTTCAGCAAAATGCAAATCTCTTTAAATACGATTTGCTGTATAATCCATTACGGTTTGATAGCTGGCAAAAGCTTGCAAATATTTATGATGAGGTACATTTATCACATAGCTTAATTCGTAGCCTTTTGTTACTATTTTTTGTGATGTGATCCTTGGAAGTATTCTTATTTTTGTTGAACAGGAGGTGGACTTGTTGCTGAATGATGGAAGTAAGCATGTAAATGTGGTGGGTTGGAGGAAAAACCCGTCTTTACTTCAAAGAGTTGATACTAGTCGAAGGCGAAGCCGACGGTGTTTAATGATGAGTTTGGCTTTAGCAAAAACACCGGTTCAGCAGGTCTACTTGTTATCTGTGTACAGTTATTAGTTGTTACCAGCCTCAGCTTTTGTAATAGCTGAGGCACTCGCATTGTGTCAAAGGAAAGTTAATTATGTTATAATCTCTCTGATTTAAGCTTTTTGTATTTGTTACAGAGTGAAATGCATGAGCTATTGGCATTGGTTTACTATGATGGTCTTCAGAACGTTGTACCAATTTATGATCAACGATCTGTAATTCGTGTGAAGGATGCGGCATGGATGAGTTTCTGTCAGAACTCGTTGAAGCATTTTGAGAAAGCTTTTGCTCATAAGTATGGACCTTTCATCCATTTCTGATTAATTTGATCACTTGTTTGAAAATGAAATGCGGGATTAGCAGGCTAATTTATTTTTTATGATTGCAGGGCAGATTGGTCACATGCATTCTATATGGGGAAACTCTGTGAAAAGCTAGGCTATTCGTATGAGAGAGCATTTTCATATTATGAGAAAGCCATTACTTTGAACCCATCAGCTGTAGATCCTGTTTATAGAATGCATGCTTCACGCTTGAAATTGCTTTTCAGAACTGGGAAAAAAGGTTTTGATGCTCTCAAGGTTAGTTACAAATAGTGCTTTTTATTAATCCTGTTATTTGGTGGTGGCTCAGTTTTAGACAGGTTTAAACTTGGTTGCAAATCTTTGGAGGAAGGAGAAAGCTACATTAAAATGTCATAAAATAGGCTTAGGCCGAGTAGCTTGAGCCTCCTTTCATTAGTAGTCTTAAGCCTGACCTAGCCTTAAGGCCTGTATCTGAAAACTTATGCAAGTGTAGGTGAGGCTTATGCTTTAATTAGTACTTTGGGGCTTATATCAACTTGTAATAAACACACTTTTCTCATAAGTGGTGCTAGAACGTGATTTTATTCCATTATGTAAGCACATAAATCCACATACTCATACACATCTATAGAAAGGTGAAAATACTTCAACTTTTGACTTGTGAATAAAATTTGTATGCATACACATACACACTTTTAGACACTCCAATTATTGAGCTGTCAACTTCTTGTTATGTTTACCTGAGATCTATATTCTTTTCAATAGTGAGGTCACACTTAGAATCTGATTAAATAAGTCGTCTATGTGGTTTCACTCTTTAAGCAGCTTTTAGTTAGGACCATCTATCAAGTTTCCTTTATGTAACCAGTCTTTGCTTGCACTTTGACAACTTTGAATTAAAATCTTGACAGCAGAACTCCATTGAAGAATAATCTAAATGAGCTCTCTTACTTTGTCAAATATTCAAAGCAATTTAGTGTTCGTCTAATCTTTTCAGGTTATTGCTGCATACTCCTATAATCCGTCAACAAAAGCAGCTGTCCTGCGTATTATTGACTCGGTTTGTTCTCGTACTCCAGTGGATGGTAAAGAAAGTTGTGATCAAGCAAATTCTGAGGATCCAAAATCTGTGGAACGTCAACATGCTGGTGAGGCATGGAATTTGCTTCACAAGGATTGTATTTATGCACTTGAAGCCTGTGTGGAAGGTGAACTAAAACATTTTCACAAGGCTAGGTATATGCTTGCACGAGGATGGTACAGAAGGGGTGAGAGTGGGGACACAGAGAGAGCAAAGGAAGAGTTATCATTTTGTTTCAAATCATCTCGTTCTTCCTTCACAATTAATATGTGGGAGATCGATAGTAATCTTCGGAAGGGAAGGTAGAAGTTTATGTTTTGAATTTAAACCTAAGAATAATCTGATCATCAATCATCGTGCAAGCCTTTAAGATTTTTCGACAAACTTATTCTGCTTTATTTTTTCAGGCGCAAAACCCCTGGTCTTGCAGGAAACAAGAAGATTTTGGAAGTAAACTTACCTGAGAGCTCCCGGAAATTTATTACCTGTATCCGTAAGTATATCTTGCTCTATTTGAAACTGCTGCAGGAGACTGGGGACGTCTGCACTCTTGATCGGGCCTATACATCTATTCGAACTGACAAAAGGGTAATCAATCTGCCAATTATATTGTGACATATCTGCTTATTTTTACAACAATGCACCTCCAGGCAAGATTTACTACTCTGAATGAACCTATGCTGATTTCAATTTCTGATGCAGTTCTCCTTATGCCTTGAAGATCTTGTTCCAGTAGCTCTCGGGAGGTTCTTACAGGCTCTGATTTCACCCATTCAATCTGAGACCGTTGTCTCTGCTTCCATCGGTGGCACTTCTGAACATCTCCTGGAGAGGATGTTCAATTTATTTATGGATCAGGTGAACTTATGGGCAGACGTAAGTGCTTTATCTGATATCAAGAGTCCGGAAATTTCAGAGAACAGCTTCTACGGGTAGGCAGATGCTCATTTTCTCATTGCTAGATATTTCTTTCTGCTCTATTAAAATCTTAGCATTATTTCCTACTTATGTCAGCTATCTCCACCAATATATCAATTTGTTGGAGAGAGACCTTAGGCTTGACACGCTTGAAGGAATAAACGAGAAGATTCGAAAACGTTTCAAGAATCCAAAGTTGTCAAACAGTAGTAGTGCCAAAGTTTGCAAGCATGCTTCAGTGGCTTGGTATCGATCAATTGTAATAAGTTTAGCCCAGATCACTCCATTACCTTCTGAGGCCTCAAGTGTAACCCAGGTTCCTAATTCGGCAGCCATCAGTATGGAAAGCAACTTGATACTTTATCTTGACATCAAGGAGGATGAACTTTGGACTTCAATCTTTGAGGATGTCATCCTTCTGAGAGATCTTGAATCAAAATGGAGCCACCTGTTGTCCAAAATGAAAGGCATTGCTGTCAAGCAAGCATTGGAAAAAAATATGGGAGCTGCCAATGCTTTACTAAAGCACTCGTACAACTTTTATCGGGAGTGCTCCAATGGAACGCTTCCGTTGGGTATCAATCTCTTCACATCTCCCATTAAGTTGACAACTGAAGCACCACCTCAACCAGGCATGGATGCAGTTGAAATTATTGATTTGAGTATACCACGCAAGCTTCTTTTGTGGGCCAACACTCTCGTAAAAGGGCATTATTCGACCATTCTCGTTGTTGTTAAGCAATGTGAAGAAAATGCCAAGGTGAAACGTCTTTCTTATTGTATTATAAAGATATTCGCTGTTTCAGTAAGTAATGAATGTCCTCTCTGGATTTGTTGCTGCATGTTGTAGTCAAAGATGAGAAAAGGAGCTGGACTGTCATCTGCTTCCTCGCATACAAATGCACAAGCTCAGACTTCTACTACTCAATCAGGTTCTTTTGGTTCACTTTGATTTTTCAGAGCAGCATTTCAGTGTGCTGATATATATCGTTACATCATGTATTCTAATGCTCGACATACACTCATAGTAAAATCATTCTTGCCAAGTTACCAATTTGGTTCCTTGATCTCTATTTGTATGAAATTTTGAGTTAAAATTACCAGGGCTCAAGAAGTGATTTGACTTTTAACTACTAAAAAATCTTATTAAATGGAAAATGACTAGGTGACATACTATTGATACATACATTAGCTTTAGGGTTGTAGGTATCCTTTTGAGTTATGCATCGGTTGATGATGTGCGTCTAAAGGACACCAATAATCTTGTAGCAAATATATGTATCAAAAGTATGCTCTTTCAGCCCTCATCTTTTATTATCACTATAGAATGAAATTTTAACCTATAGTTTCACTTAAAGAAACATGTAGGTAAAGCTTTTCCTAAGTATTTTGTACTTTTATTTTTTGTTGTTGTATATTTTTAGCATACATTGAACCCTTGGTTTCACAAAAATAAAAAATGAAAAGAGCCTCCTTTGGTTCAAATTAATCGGGTTGATGACAAGGAGCAAACTCTTCCACTCCACTCTTAAAGATAGCACCATATGGCACTATTTTATTATTTCTTTCTTTTAGCTTTCAATATGTGATTTTATCTTAAACCACCCCATTTTACCTTTCCACCCGCTAAGTCTTCTCCTCCTTTCTCTGTCTTGTTTGGTTGTTCCATCTATCCTTGCTCGCTTTCTCCAAGTATCCTCAATTTTCTCTCGGCGACTTATCCAATCTCTCTCAATTTCCTCTCTTCCCCCCTCTCGATTTCTGATTTCTCTCCAAATCTTTTTCTCCTAATTTCTCTATTTATGGATCTCCTAATGTCTTCTCTCTTTATTTTTCTAAAAATCCCTGCTTATGGCATGGAGTTACAAACTAGTCTTAACTAATTTCTTTACACATTAAGAATTTAAGAGCATCTGCATAAATAACCTCACTCTGTACATACTTTCAGAAGCATATTTCCACATGTATATTGATGTCTGTTCAGCTTACCAACTTGTGCATGCAGCAGGTGTGAAAGAGAGAGGTGCCCATGAAGAATATGGAGAAGCCAGCAACAACCAATCTACTGCAGCAGCTTCTTTGCCCGAAGGTGAGGGTGCATCTGACGCAAATGCTGTTCCTTGCTCCAGCGATGCCCAAAAAACATCAGTCCCTGCTTCACAACTTCAACAATGCAACACCCTAAATGCCGAAAAGGGCACTTGAGATATGCGCGGGAAAGGAGATATAAGGGATAATTTTTGAAGTCTTCCCAGTTTCATCAATTGAATACAAGCTAACACCATGACTGATACAATAGTTGTTCCTGTAAATTTGTTTAGGAATCACCCTTATTTTTTTGTGGTTATAGTTAGCAAGGAAATTAATGAAATCTAGATTGAGAAAGCATCATGTTGTATATGAAGCCAGTGTAAATTTTGGAACTTTAAAAATATGCCTTTTTGGTTTAATAAACATATTTTTGGTCCTTGAACTTTGAGTTTTTTTATGTTTTTGGTCCTTGAACTATTATTAGTGTGCATTTGGTCTCTTAACTTTCATTGTTGTACATTTGGTCTATGAACTTTTGAGTTTTTATGCTTTTCGTTCCTAAACTTTGAGTTTTTTTATATTTTTGGAGTAAATTAATTTTTTTTCAACTTTTGTTGGTCGATATGAGTCACCCAATTTAGTAATATAAAACTTTTTTACTCTTCTTGACTAGTCACACGACACTCTTGTTACTCACGCTGTCGAAATTTAACGATTTAAATTATGAAGAATTAAATGTAGACCTTTGTGAAAGTTCAAGGACCAAATGCGTAGTAATAAAAGTTCAAGGACTAAAAATATAAAAAACACAAAGTATCAAATCTTTTCATAAATAAAAAAACAACAAAGCATCAAATATCAAATTAGTTGAGGTCAGCTACATAAACCAAACGCTTTCACTATGTATTTTTATAAAATTATGCAACAAGGAAAATCAAATGAGATGTATTTTGCTGAAATAAAAAACCGAAACTATTATATGATGTAATAAAAATTTTCTTTTTTTTATTAGAAAGTGAAAAGCACAAGTTACGATTGTAGTCAACTTCTCTAAATTTTGCATATGTTGAATAAATCATATTTTGGGCTTTCTTTTAACTGGTGGGTGTCTGGGCCTTTTTCTCAAGCTCAATTATTCCCACAAGAGCAAGTTGAGTTCCTTGTATTTTGGAATTTTTTTCTCAAAGATAATTTTATTGAAGTAAAAATTCAAGATTACATAAAATGGTGGGTGTCTGGGCCTTTTTTTCTCAAAGAAGCATTGAAGTAAAAATCGAGGATTTTTTTTTTCTCAAACATAAAATGGTGGGTGTCTGGGCATTTTTTTCTCAAAGATAATTTCATTGAAGTAAAAAATTCAGAATTACATTATATTAATATAACAAAGCTTGAACATAATCGGGTAATTCACTCCAAAACAATATTCCAATACGACTTCGCGATGTTTTTGCCATATGATAGACAACTTCATTCGCTTGTCGGTTAACATGACCGATCTTCCATTTGTCATGTCTTCTCATCAGTGTTTTACAATCCTGAAACACCTCACCCTCTTCAAGAAGATTGGGGATGTCTTTCGTGATTCCTCCAATCGATTGGAGCGAGTCCGAATTGAAAACCATATTCTAAATCCGTAACTCGTCAATCTAACTCATTGCTTCTTTTGTGCCAATTGCTTATGCTTCCAATGGGCCATACCCACATTGAAATGCTTTTGTCCTTGCTTGAACAAATCGACCCTTTGAGTCTCTAATTATTGCACTAACCCCACAAGCCCTTCAGTCTCGAATATTGTTGCATCTGTATTGCATTTTTTCCAACCAACCTCGGGGGGGATTCTATGTCATGCCAGTGCTATGTGGAGATTGTTGCCAATGTTATATTTCTTCCTCACTTCAACCCATGAAGTGTAACACTCCATACATTGACAAATCACATGAGGTAGGGGGAAATCACTCTTTCCACATCAAATTATTTATAAAGCTCCATATAGATTACATCTTCATACACACTTCATTGACTGGCGAATTTGAGTCTTTACATAAATTGAAGAACCACTCTTTTATATCACTGTTTGTAGATTTTCGGTGATGAGGGTCTCGCCAACAGTTTCGTACCTTTGACCATTCAAAGAAAATATGTTGTGTTGATTCAACAGGCTCTTCACAACAAACACAAATATCTTCAATTTGTAGCCCCTGATCAATAATTCGCGACCTTGTAGGGATGCAGCTTCGCGAAAGTCACCACATAAAATGCTTCACTTTTGCTGAAATTTCAAGGTTCCACAGTTTCAAGTTTCAACCAATCTTATTGGGTCGCCACCAAGTCCCCATCTCTATTCAATTCAACTGCAACTCGATATCCTGAGTTTACCTTATAGATATCGTCCTTTGAATGCTTTAAAATTAACCTATCACAATCATGGTTACTCAATTGATTTGATGTATGACCCTCACATCTCTCACATTAAAAGTCTTCCTAATAAGATCACTGTCCCGGCCATACTCTATTTCTAGGAATTATCAAATCATTAACCGTGGCATACTCCGTTCCTTGGATCATTTTAGTGGTCAGACGGTTATTAACATTATCTTTCAACCAAGGACCATGCCATACCTTGATCGAACTCCCATCACCCACCTTCCATCGATATCTATTTTCCAACACTGATTTACCTGCCATGATACCTCTCCAAGTAAAATTTGGATTATGACCAGTCTTGGCCTTCAAAAAATCCCCATTTGGAAAATATTTAACTTTGAGAATTCTCGAGACTAAAATG
This sequence comes from Stephania japonica, assembly GCA_039657345.1. Lineage (NCBI taxonomy): Eukaryota > Viridiplantae > Streptophyta > Magnoliopsida > Ranunculales > Menispermaceae > Stephania > Stephania japonica. Next base: position 46,578,460 of record CM077559.1, read on the forward strand.
TTTGGATGATGAACAATACGCCATCCTTGCTTTTAATACAAAAATCCAGATTTATTTCTCAAGTTTTTACTTCTCTTTTTTGTCAAATTCTCAAGTTCTTACTTCAAAAAAGGTTATGAGATATGCATTAATAATTCAAACCGTCAGAACACGAATATGGTAGAAAAATTACACTCGACATTTTCGTGTATGTGTTTCGCGAGACAGTGAGACACAATTTTATTTTATTTTTATTACTTTTTTGGGCTACACATTTTGCAAAGTATGATGAACTTCATTTACACCAAACTTGAATTTAAATTGGGACATGCGACATATCTGATTCCCTCTTTTGTACACATTTTTCTTGTTTTTTCAATTCAAATGTATAGACGCATATTTGACAAAAATTAGGCACGTACGTTGAAAATGTGATCAAATATGTGAAGTATGCGTACGGGAGAAGAATTTGGAAATTACCATATTGAAAAACACATTTTTTTATTTATTTTATCTTATTTTATTTTTCAGGAGGACCTCCCAAAACTTCGACTTTTTGCAAGTGATGCCTCATCTGCCATCTCATCCAAGATGCTTTGGTAAAAAACACGATTAGTTATACAAGAAGAGTTGGATTTACTCTGCAAAGTTGCTAAGTGATCTTATATATTTACAATGATATTTTTCAGTTTACAAATTTGCTAGAGACAAAGTCTTAAACATTCGAGACAAGAGATTTCAGTTCACCGTGAAATCTTCACAAATTTTTAGTTAGAGTCGTATGGATAGATACGAGTAGAATAATCCTTAATATAAACAAATGAAGTGTGTTACCCTAATCCAACAGGGTTCTAAACTCAAATGTCTAGATTCAAAATAAAAAAAAAAAAAAGATTCATGCATGTACATGTAAGGTAATTCAAATATCTAAATATATCCTACCAAAAAAAAAATAAAAACAAAAAATCTAAATATACATGCATGCCAGTACCTGGATTAAATTTAGACAATCACACTATCCAGACCTGTCCAATATTTAAATTCAAAAGTCATTTCCTAATTTAAATTTAAAAATCACGTCTAGTCTAGACCTGAGCTCGGATTTAAATTTAGGCAAAAAAACGCCCTATCCAAATCCAAGTCGAATTTAACCTCGGACAACCAAACCCTGTCCAAACTCGATCCAAATTTAAATTTAGAAAAATAACCCCAACATTGTTAAGATTTGATTCAAATTCATGTTGGGTTTGTCTAATGTTTGATTTAGCCAATATATGCTACGTCAGGTTCTTTTTTTTTTTTTTTTGAAATCTGCTATGTTAGGTTCTTAAGTGCTAAGAAATAGGATTATGGTAATGCTAATTTTCTTTTTCCAATGTGGGACTAATTTTTGGTTTACACATCTTAAATAGGTAATGTTATATATACAAATAAAGAAAGTAGATGCCCGACCGATTGATAAAATGTAGACTCTCAAAATTTGTTACGTTCTTTTTCTTGTTTTAATTATTTTTATTTTACATTATTTTATAGAAAATAATAATCTAATACACTCTCATCGCACACTTTAGGCGTACACTCTTGTTTTTTAATTATTTATGATGTTTTGTTAGATGTGAGACTCACGCTTGAGAAGACAAAAAAGATCTATAAATAATTAAAAGATAAAAGTGTGCGCCTATAGTGATCATTTTATAATTTTTCTTATTTTAAACAACAGCCATACCTGGGCCAGGACTTTAGATGTCCTTGTCCAACTAATCTTTATTTTTTATTATTTTTATTTTTATCACCCTTGTTAAAAGCTACCTATGGTATAATTTCTCTTATTAAATAAACAAACAAATAAATATCTACTTGTCTTCTTACCTTCCATTGGTCAGACAACAGCAACATACTACGCCTTCTATTTTCTTGGAATCTGCTCTTCCAAACTTTGCTCCAAAAAATCCATCCATCAAAACTCTCTCTCTCTCTCTCTCTCTCTCTCTCTCTCTCTCTGAAGTTATTAATTGTTGCCTTGTTGGGTCGGGGGGGCTGATGGGGCAGAGACAATTAGGCCATGGAGCTCCACTTCTAGGCTACCCTGAAACACACAACAACAAGAGAAGCAGTTGGAGCAGAGCCCTCTCTCTTTGGGCTTCACTTGCTCTTCTTTTACTTGCTTGTGAGTCATCTCTTTTCATCTTTTTTTTGATGATCTGCTTGAAATCTGTAACCTTTTTTTTGATAAGAAATGAGCTAAAATTTGTGCTATTGGGACTCCAACCCTGACCTCTTACTCAGCCGACCACATACCAGAAATCTAAAGTTTGAAATTTTGTTCTTTTTGTTTGATTTTTTACTTATTACTAATATTAATTTACACACAATTTTCATGAGTTTTGATGCCCTTTTATTATTATAGCAACTCAAAAGGACTATTCCCTTGTGACACCCTGATTGAAACGACATGTACTGTACATGATTGTTGTTGTTCATTTAATATATCTCGAGTTTTGTTTACGAAGATCTCAATGCATGATCCGACGGATCGAAACAGTAGCAAGTGTCCCTATCTATCGCCCTTCCTCTTCCACTAATGTCCTCCTACCCAATCATTATTGTGGAGAATACTGAGGGTATAATCGGCATTGGATACTTAATTTTTTTTTTGAAGTCCAATAAAGCGATTAGAAGCTCCCGATGGAAAGAGGCATTTTTGTCTCAATTACAAGCTCACAATAGAATATAGTCTTGTTTTCAAAAATTAATTAAGTTGCAAGTTATGTTTGGTTGTCCTTGTCAATGGAAGCTGTGAAGTATTTGCACTATATACAGTCTATTGTCTCTATTTGCATATTTTCTAAAGTATTATATTCATTTTGTATTGCATGTACTGTTTTAATGTTTTGTTGTTTTCATGCTTATGTCATACGTGCTAAAAAAAGATTTTTATTGTTTTTGATCTCCAAGTTCATGAATTAGTGGCGCACTAAGGCCACTTTTGACCATATAAATGTACATGACTATCTCGTGTAGTCATGGTTATCAAACTTTCCGAAATGCATTTTTTTATCACAGAAGTTTTAACAAAAGTAATTCAACTTTTGAAAAAAATTAAGCAACATGAGACATCACGTTGGTGAACTTGCTGTTGATGTGGCGAGAAGTAGGATTTCATCTAAGGTCACTGAACTTTTGTTTGCGTCGTTTTTGAGAGATTTAGTAAGTTCGATGACATAGCGTCAAATCATTAACTAACTTGATTAACTTTACAATTAACATATAATTTAACTTGACTTAAATCAATGAATTGAGAAACTCATGATAATTGTGCTTCACTTCATTGCTTTTAGTTTTGATCTTTGTTATTATGTGAAAAAAAAAAATCAAAAAACAAAAGATGTGCAATTGAACTTCTCTTGCTTTCCCTTTATTAATGAATATATATTTTTTTTGGGTGCATTTCAGCAACTGTTGTTGCTCTTTTAGTGAACTCCATTTTTGGACAATGGAGAGTGGAGCACAAGCTCAACGAAGATCAAGGAGTAGAGGCAAACGATGTGGTGGAGTCGGAGCATGGAGTCATCGCTGCAGATGATGGTCGTTGCTCCGAAATTGGAGTCTCAATACTTAGAGATGGCGGGCATGCTATCGATGCAACAGTTGCAACCGCTCTATGTCTTGGTGTTGTCAACCCAACGTCGAGTGGCATTGGAGGTGGTGGTTTCATGGTCTTTCGCTCTTCGGCAACCTCAAAAGCAGAAGCTTATGACATGAGAGAGACTGCTCCTTCAGCTGCTTCAAAGGTCTAGTGCACCTCTAACTCGTGGCTTCATTTACCAAAGCTGATATAGATGGAGATTTAATGTATATATGCAAAATGTTAACAGGACATGTATGCAAATGACATCAACTCCAAGTATCATGGCGCACTTTCACTCGGTGTTCCGGGAGAGATAGCAGGGCTTCATGAAGCCTGGTTGAGACATGGGAGACTGAGTTGGAAAGCTTTGTTTGCTCCAGCCATTAGGCTTGCAAAAGACGGGTTTATTGTCTCTCCTTATCTCAGCTCGGCGATAAATAGTAGTGCAAAGATGATCATGGATGATCCTGGATTGCGTCAAGTGTTTGCACCAAACGGGAAGTTCTTGAAACTTGGAGATACTTGCCATAACATCGAACTTGCGAGAACTTTGGAGGCCATTGCCGAGCAAGGGCCAGGAGCATTTTACAATGGCAGTGTTGGTGAGAGTTTCGTTAAGGATGTGAGAAAAGCTGGTGGAATCCTGACTATGGAAGATTTGAAGAATTATAAAGTCAATGTGATCGACGCAATGGCTGTGGACGTTATGGGCTACACGATACTAGGAATGCCGCCTCCTTCAAGTGGTACTCTTGGGATGTCTCTAGTAAGTGTTCTCTCTTTCCCCACAATTTTGTAACACACTTGCTTTGCAATTTCTATAAAGTATAACTGAAACTAGGTTGCTATTGTTGGTTTTATCGTTATGTGAATGTAATGCTGTGAACCTTGGATGGTTCTTAGGTGCTGCATATTTTGAATAGCTATGGAACATCAGAAGAGGCTACTGGTTCGTTGGGCCTTCATCGCCTAATTGAAGCAATGAAACACATGTTTGCCATCCGAATGAACCTTGGTGATCCTAATTTTGTGAACATAACGGCGTATGCGACTGATATGCTTTCTCCAACTTTTGCGAAGCAACTTCAGAAGAAAATATTTGACAACACGACATTCCCGCCTGACTATTACATGAGCAGGTAGAATTAAGAACTAGATTTACGCATTATTTTCAAGATTTTGTTGTGTTAATTGCACATTATCATGTTGCGAGTGCCAGTTTGAAGCTTTTTTTTCTTGATCATTAGGTGGAGTCAGCTTAGAGACCATGGAACCAGCCATTTCTGCGTAGTGGATTCGGATAGAAATGCGGTATCAATGACAACTACTGTGAATTATCATTTTGGAGGTGGGGTGCTATCTCCTTCCACCGGCATTGTGCTCAATAATGAGATGGGCGATTTCTCATCACCAACAGAAATTTCTGCCGACGACCTTCCTCCTGCTCCAGCAAATTTTATTGAACCAAACAAGAGGCCCTTATCTTCTATGACTCCAGTCATCATTCTCAAGGTAAACTTTATACTTTAGGTGTCATAGCTTTCAAAATAGAATTTGGGAAGTTCCTTCTCACATTGTTTTGCTTCTCTTGGATGAAGTAATGTGATTATGAGATTTTATTTGTATGATTTATGGAAGTTTTATGGTAAGCCTTTGAAGGATATGAACATTGTGGTATAATCCCTTTCAAATGGTAGAAAGCTTTCTTGTTTAAGACAAGTAGATGGATATAGCTTAATTACCAGCTAGTACGAATATGAATATTTAGAATTACCTAGTATATGTGTTTACTTTATCTCTGCGACTTCAATGGTTCATGGATGGAAGTCTCTATATACTTCCTTATCTTGACAAATGTTTAATGGAAGCTTGTAACTCTATCGTTTCTCAATCATATACATTATTGATCATCTTGAAACTTTTGATATGCAGGATAATCAATTAGTTGGAGTCATTGGAGGCAGTGGTGGTATGTTCATTATTCCAGCAGTGATTCAAGTCTTCCTCAATCATTTTATTTTGGGAATGAAGCCTCTAGCCGCTGTCCAACATCCACGAGTCTACCACAAGGTTAGCAATTCTTTTTTGAAGTTCAAGAAAATAAAATGTTTTGTGCTCTTTCTATGTTCCATGTACTTAAGAGTTGCAGAATGAATCAATGTTTCTGCATGCAGCTAATACCAAATGTGGTCTTGTATGAGAATTGGACTATAATGGACGGCAACCATATCGAACTCTCCGAAGACAATAAGCTATTCTTACTAGAGAGAGGTCACGAGCTGAAGGGTCGACCCAGTGGATCTATTTGCCAATTGATTGTTCAAAATCTTACAAATTCATCTAGCATGGAAGGAGAAAACCAAGTCTTCCATGGCACACTTATAGCTGTTAGTGATCCGAGGAAAGATGGAAGGCCGGCTGCGCTTTAACTTTATGATATGTGCCACTGTCATCAAATACCCTTATTTATTTAAGGGAGTCATTCCATTTTTTCGATGAATATGTATGAATAAAAGTGTACATGAGGAGATGAGACCTATATGGTGATTCTGTTTATTTGCTAGTTTTTGCATAACATGATGCATACATTGTTGGAACAATTAATTATATTATTTAATTGTTTATAATTTGAATGGAAATTATGTGAAAAGGTGTGTACTCCTATGGAGAGACATAATAGACTAAAAGGTGTAGCTATTCATCAAGACATAATAGAGGGTGTCTATTATCATATATTAGACATGAAAGTCTATATGATGGATGGATTGTTTTTTAAAGGAAAAAGTTAGAAGGTTAAGAAAATGAGTCAAATCAAAATGATTGCGCTTGACTTAGCTCCATGGGATTAGTCGAACCCAAAGGGTTCGGACATCCATGGTTATCAAAAAAAATAAATTATTACGCACATTAATAAGCTAGAAAAACAATATTATGACTCTCAAAGAGCTTAGAGGATATTTCATATTGGATGCAATTGTCTTTGTAACGCATAAGTTGTAAACCGGCTAATAATCGCAAGTGACAGAGAATAAAATGATGCATATAAAATGGTAAAGCTTGACTTATATGTTGAAGATTATCATTGGATAGTTATTTGATTATGGAATGATTTCCATAAAAATGAGAAATGAGAAAACAAACTTGTGGCCACCAATTGATGGTTTGTCAATATCAAGTAAGTTGATATCGAGGGGAATGAGATTAAAAGCCTAAAAAATAAGTTAAGTCTCCGAAAACCTAACCTAGCTGATTGAAGATCCCATGCACTAGGTTCAATATACAAACTGGTTAGATGAAACTTGAGAGAAAAACACACACTTTCATTTCTAAGGTAAAAATGTGTTCAGAAGAAGTTAAGGGTATGCTAAGCATTTAATGACAAATAAACATGTCACATATATGATAATAATGTGGGTTGCATTTATGAGAACGAGACGGACTAAATTCTCTAAATCTATCATGAAACTGGGATATGTCCAGGACTAAAATGGACAAAATCCATAAGAACTAATAATAATAGGGATGAAGTTATGTGAGTATTATTGTCTCGATTTACTATAAAAAGTGAACAGTTCAAGATCTTCTATATCCATTGCATCACTAAGTAAGTTTGATAATATTTTAGTAGAGTAAGTTCAAGTCTCTATACAACACTTTTCCTGATGTAACTTTATTCCATCATTACTCTCTCAAGTGTGTCAACATTAAAATGATTTTTAAAATCCATTTATGTGAGGGATATATAAAGATTTGATGATCGATTTCCATTCATGTGGAGGATTTTTGGAAAAATTAATTATATTATTTAATTGTTTATAATTTGAATGGAAATTATGTGAAAAGGTGTGTATTCCTATGGAGAGACATAATAGACTAAAATTAGTATCTATTCACCAAGAGGTGTGTCTTTCCTAATAGACATATGAAAGTCTATATATATTCATTTGATGGATTGTTTTTTAAAAGAAGTTAGAAGGTTAAGAAAATGAGTCAAATCAAAATCTCTTTCTCTATTTTACATGGTTTTGAGTCTGAGAGAGTATTGAATCATAGATTGGTTCATATACTAGTGATTTGGAGTGCTACAATCACTAGTGTGATCATTGTATCTTCGCGAGACTATCGTCATCAAACCGTGAGCACCGTAGCGGGGCAAAATAGTAGACATTGAGTTAATCAAGCCTCGATCAATTGCATCTAGTTTTCTTCTATTTTCACACCGAATTTATAAATTCCCACCAACATACATGATACATTATGGGCATACCAAAACCTTCAAAAATAAAATGAATCCACGTTGACTCCGCTCGATTTGTGTGCTTTGGATCATAAATTAAATTATCAGAGGCATTGGATCTGTCTCATCCCCCTATGCGCCATCTGATGCGCATCCAATCATATTTGTATATAGCTGTCGTCCCCTGCATTTCCAAACACATCAAAAGGTCTCCCTCAGTCTGAAGATTTTGTGGGGTTGGTTTGATGGGGCAGAGACAATTAGGCCATGGAGCTCCACTTCTTGGCTACACTGAAACACAGAGCTGGAGAAGAGCACTCTCAGTCTGGGCTTCACTTGCATTACTCTTACTTGCTTGTGAGTCATCTTTTAATTAATTTTCTTCTTTTTGTGTTCTGTTCATTTTTTTCTTCTTGTTAGGAAACTAATATTATGTAACGTCTATATTGATTATGTAACGTCTACACTGATTGTGTAACGTCTACACTAATTGTGTAACGTCTACATTAATCGTGTGACACCTCCACGGTTATGTAATGTCTACACTGATTTAGTTTTGTACCATTTTATAAATAAGGCACTATACTGTATATTCGAAATATACAATAAACTTATTCTATTATGAAACTATCACTTCTGTTGATTTGTTTGAAATCTACAGTTTGACATCTTATTCTTTTGTTTGATCAAATTTTATGGAACACATCACTTTAGCCATGTAGGATTTCATTCAAGGTCACTGGAGTCCTGGACTTTTGTTTTTGTTGTTTTTGAGAAATTAAGTTCGGGTTCATGGCGTCGCTTCATCATTACCTAACTTCATTCAACTTAATATAAATCAATTAAGGAGTAGAGGAACTCAAGGTAATTGTGGTTCACTTCATTGCTTTAAGTTTTGATCTTTGTTATTGATGTGTTAATTGTCAAAAAAAAAAAAAAAAAAAATTGCACTTGATCTGCTTTCCTCTTTATTGATGGACTCAACTTTGTGGTGCATTTTCGGCAACTGTTGTTGCTGTTCTAGTAGGCTCCATTTTGGGACAATGGGGGGTGGAGTTGGAGCACAAGCCCATTGAAGATCAAGGATTAGAATCAAATAATGTGGTGGAGTCGGAGCATGGAGTCGTTGCTGCAGATGATGGTCGTTGCTCTGATATTGGAGTCTCCATACTTAGAGATGGTGGCAATGCCATCGATGCAACAGTTGCCACAGCTCTATGCCTTGGCGTTGTCAACCCGATGTCGAGTGGCATTGGTGGTGGCGGATTCATGGTTTTTCGCTCCTCGGCAACCTCTAAAGCAGAAGCTTATGACATGAGAGAGACTGCTCCTTTAGGTGCCTCAAAGGTCTGGTACACCTCCGTTTGATGCCTTCATTTGGCCAAACCAGTAAACAAACTCACAAACTCTCACATACATAGAAAAGTAGTTTAAGTTGTGTATATGAAACTGTTGACAGGACATGTATGCAAATGACTCCAAGTCCAAGTACTGCGGTGCGCTTTCACTTGGCGTTCCGGGAGAGATAGCAGGGCTTTATGAAGCGTGGTTGAGACACGGGAGGTTGAGTTGGAAGGCTTTGTTTGCTCCAGCCATTAGGCTTGCAAAAGACGGGTTTATTGTCGCTCCTTATCTCAGCTCGGCGATAAATAGTAGTGCAAAGATGATCATGGATGATCCTGGATTGTGTCGAGTGTTTGCACCAAATGGGAAGTTCTTGAAAGTTGGGGACACTTGCTATAACGTCGAACTTGCGAGGACTTTGGAGGCCATTGCTGAGCAAGGGGCAGGAGTATTTTACTACGGCAGTGTTGGCGAGAAGTTTGTTAACGATGTGAGAAGAGCTGGTGGGATATTGACTCTGGAGGATTTGAGGAATTATAAAGTCGATGTGATCGATGCAATGGCCGTCGATGTCATGGGCTACACGATACTAGGAATGCCTCCTCCCTCAAGTGGTACTCTTGGGATTTCGCTAGTGAGTACTGCTCTTTCTTTCCTCCAATTCTGCATCGCGTTTTCTTTGCAATCTCTATCATGTATATGCATTTCGAGTATGAATTTTCCTACTTAGGCCCTTTTCTTTGATGCACTAGAACTGAAATTTGGCTCTTATAGTTTTTCTAACGATGTTTGAGCATCGATGATTTTAAGGTGCTGAATATTTTGAATAGCTATGGAGAATCAAAAGAAGCAACTGGTTCACTGGGACTGCATCGCCTAATAGAAGCAGTGAAGCACATGCTTGCTATTCGAATGAACCTTGGTGATCCTAGTTTTGTTAACATAACTGCGTATGCAACTGATATGCTTTCTCCCGCTTTCGCAAAGCAACTTCAGAAAAAAATATTTGACAACACAACCTTTCCACCTGAATATTACTTGGCCAGGTATAATTAAGAACAGGATCTAAGCACTATTTTTAAGAATTTTCAATTGTTATTTGCTCGAAAGCACACCAATTAATTTTGGACCAATGCTTTGTTATTGTTGCGTTCATATGCTATTTGCATATTGTTGATCCCGATTATCAAGTTTGGAATCTTTTTTTCCTCAATCATTAGGTGGAGTCAGTTGAGAGACCATGGAACTAGCCATTTTTGTGTGGTGGATTCGGAGAGAAATGCGGTATCAATGACCACCACTGTGAATGACCATTTTGGAGCTGGGATTCTTTCTACTTCCACCGGCATCGTGCTCAATAATGAGATGAGCGATTTCTCAATACCAACAGAAATTTCAGTCGACGGCCTTCCTCCTGCTCCAGCAAATTTTATTGAACCAAACAAGAGGCCCTTATCTTCTATGACTCCAGTTATCATTCTTAAGGTAAACTATATGCTTAGGAGTCTTAGCTCTTATAACAGAAGTGCTTGCCAACTTTTTTTTTTTTTCTTTGGTTAAAGTAATTCAATTTCAAGAGTTTTCGATTTTGACATTTTCTTTCATGGTTAACCATTGAGGATATGAGTATTTAGAATGATTAAGTTTAAGTTTTTAGTTTATATCCGCAACTTTGATGATTCATATTCCTTAGCTTGATAGATGTTTAATCGAAGCTTGTACCCCGTTCTTCAAACATAGAAGTTACCGATAGTCTTGAAACTTTTGACGTGCAGGATAATCAGTTAGCTGGAGTAATCGGAGGCAGTGGAGGTATACGCATTACTCCTGCCGTGGTGCAGGTGTTTCTCAATCATTTTATTTCGAGTATGAAGCCTCTAGCCGCCGTTCAACATTCGCGAGTCTACCCCTTGGTTGGTTAATTTCTTTTTCAAATTTCAAGAAAATTAATCAAACGTTTGTGTTCTATATGTAGTACTCAAGAATTGCAAAAATCATTGCAGGAACTAATATACATACACATTATTTCTGTTCTGTGCAGCTAACACCAAATGTGGTCACGTATGAGAACTGGACACTAACGGATGGCAACCATATCGAGCTCTCCGAAGACGATAAGCTATTCTTACAAGAGAGAGGCCATGAAATGATGGGTAAACCCAGGGGAGCTATCTGTCAATTCATTGTACAAAGCCTTACAAACTCAAGTAAGGAAGCAGGGAACCCAGTCTTCCATGGCACACTTACTGCTGTTAGCGATCCGAGGAAAAATGGAAGACCGGCTGCGCTTTAACTTCATCTGGTGACTTTGGCCATTGGAATCAGAGTTGGCAAGTAATAGTGCTTTGAGTTATTTATAGCAAACTCAGATGCGAAAAATGCGGCGCAGGAGAAGGACAAGGTCATCATCAGTTCAATTAACATTGACAAATGATCTCATATTTTCTTCTTGTCTATTTCTCGACGCGGCAACAAAACAAATTTTTATATTGCTTCACTGATTACATGAATTCATTTTTTTCTTTATTTGTGTGTCATCTTTGTGCACGAGCCATATATGCTAATCTTCTTTATGTTGTTTCAATTTTGTTGAATGTTTCCCTAGTAACATAAAGATTGAAGTTCTCTTTTATTGTACTTAAGTGTAAGTGCTGTTTGTGACACCAATAATTTTTACTTCTAAATTGTTTAGGATAAAGTTTTTCTCTGTTAACAAAAATCAATGTTGCCGATAACAAAGTCCCCATTGAACTACTTTCGAAGTAATGAAAACCCCAATATCATCGTCTCGTTGTTGACTTACCCGACCACCCCACGTGCGACGACCACAGTGCCGGTCCTCTTATTTTTGGGCCTATCGCAAAAAAATTGCGGCCATATAAGTAACTCAAATTATCTTTATTTAATGCAATAAAATTAAAATATAATTTACAACATAAAGACTTTTTGTGAAGGAAGAGAAATTGAAATTTAATTAATCATTCATTACTCAATAAAGGACCAGATATAGAATTAATAAATTGATTCGCTAATTCTATTTGTATAAGCAAACTGCCATTAATCGGCTTTTTAAAAAAAATTGAAACAATTTGACAATCAGGGACTGCTCTCTACAATATTGAAACTCATGACACGACAAAATGAATAACAAAACTTCCCAACAAAAAGAAGATCTAAAACTTCACAACAAGACCTAAAAACTTCTCAACAAGGAGAAGATCTAAAACTTCTCAACAAGGAGAAGACCTAAAAACTTCCCAACAAGAAAAAGACAAATCAAAGACTTCCAACTAGGGAAGAAAAATAACTATAAAGTAAAAACTATAGATAAATTAATCCAGTGCCCCGCACAAATCCACGTAACACCGTTGATGAAGATGCACTGCAACAAGGATGGACCAATCTTTTCAAAAAAAAAACTTTTGTTTATAATTACATTGTAAAAAATGTATTAAATGCACAATTAACACATAAAAAATATTTTTTAAGAAAATTTAGCATGTAAATATGTGTTTGTCGTTACATTATTAAGTTTATATTATTTGATAAACCATTCAATGTGATTTTTTAAAATTAACAATATGTTATAATATGCCAAGTATATATTGATTAAGTTTTATCAACGTAACATTCAACCATACTTATTTGCTTTAAAAAAATATTTTGTATATAGTGTATTTTTTTTTTTTTTTGATTTCAGTGTATCTAGTTGTGTTATCCTTATATTTATAAAATCTTATAAATTGCAAACACTTTTGTATAAGGAGCAAATATATAACTCTTGTTAACAAAATTAAAAATAAATTACTACAATGTTAATTTTGATTAATTAGTTCGCTTAAAAAAAGATAATAATTCTATTATTTTTAGAATCACGCTATGTGCACTCCGGTATCCTCTCAAGGCACCGCGACTTTTTTTATTTATGTTGCTTTTAAAAGAAAATGACAAATTTGCTCCGAGGTGTCCAGAATAATTGGTGAGGTGCCTACCAGTCGGAGTGTCCATAGCGCAAGACTATATTAATTAACCGACATTACGTTTCAGGTCACGGTGGGAAATGACTGAACCCATAGTCTCGGACGCACATGACTGAGATAGGTTGTTGTATCAGTTGGTTTCGACCAAAACATACACACATGTCTTGGCATAAGGTCACCGATACCACTTGTATAGTCTCGGTGGTCACCCATTGAGTTGGGTATTTGACTACCTTATTTAGGTATCGATTGGTATAGACCGACACTGTAATACGGGTCTCGACAAGACATGACCGATGCTACTTTAACATATGTTTTTGGGTAGTGGGATACGTTATTTCATAAAGTAGGGGCATTTTGGTAAAAGTATCAGAGTACCTTAAATCAATGGGGTGCCCTGAGAGGATACTGAGGTGCACACAGCGCAACTCTATTTTTAAAGTTTATAATGACTTTGAACAATACTTTTAGAAGTAAGAATTGATCTACGTTTCATCAACAAATACTTTTTTAAGTAAAAAATTTGTCTAAGTTTCCTCCAAGAAAAAAAAAAATACCTTCCATCACGTACAATAGCATAAATATATACAATTTAAGCATTATTAGAATACACATTATATATTTGTTGAAATATAGAAAAATATACATGGAGAGAACTAATTTTATAAGGATCTAACATACTGATTGTAAAGATCTAATATATTGATTATTATTTTTTTTGGTAGAAAAATATATTGATTATTGAGTTGAATAGAGTAATGATAAGTCCACGATTTCCTCAGTGCAGTCTTATGATAAAAAGATTAAAATATAGAAAATGCTTTGTAATTCATAAACTTTAACTCTCTGTCTGCGTAATGTCGTAGGAAGCACTTCAGGATTCCCTTACTGCTACCATTAGCTATCCAAGAAAAGATGGAAGACTGGCTGCGGTTTAACTTGCGCATTATATTTTCGATTGTCATTAAACGCCCTTTTCTATGGAAGGGAGTCACTATGTGATAACAATTTACACCATTTTTCAATGGATATATATGTCAATGAGACCTTTGGTGACTTTCTTCATTGGAATCAGAGTTGGCAAGTAATAGTTCTTTCAGTTATTTATAGCAAACTTGGATGCGACGCATGGATGGCTCATCTATTCCATTAACATTGACATATTAACTCACACATAATGTTTTGCTTCTTGTCTATTTTTTTGACGCGGGAAGAAAATAAATTTTACATTGCTTGATTGCATATGGTTACATGAATCCATTATCGATTATATACTGCATGCCACAAACATCTTATTCTTCGATTTTTTTCTCTATTCGTGTGTTATCTTTGGTCACGAGCCTTATATACTAATCTTCTTTATGTTGTTTCAATTTTACAGAAGTAATTTTAGAAATTATAAACACTGCTATCTTTAATCACTATTTATTCCTTTGCTTTTTTTTTAGCAATTGAAGTGATTTAGAAGCATTTTCTTCTCTTTCCCTTCTCATTGTGCTGGTTTGTTAACACCTCTAACACTATCATAAGTTGTGGTTATGAGTTTAATTTCTTATATGATGAGGTGTGTTATGAGAATACACTGAATAATTTCTTTTTCTTTTTTTTTTAATAATCATGGGTGTCCAAACCTTTTTCAGCCCCTTCTTACTTTGACTCGACTAATCTCATGGAAGTTAATCAGGCGCTCCAACCCCATAACTTGAGAGAAACCAACGAAATATAATGTTGTTGCTAAAAATTAAACTTGGGACCTCTGTCTCAGTCAGAGTTAAATGCTCTTTTCTTTACCACTGCACCACACCCCTTCACGACACATTGAATAATTTTAGGGTTGCAAATTGTTGCAGATCAGGTACCAATTCCAAAGAGTGTTGTTTCATGTCGGTGGATGTTGAACTTATTATTAATAAATAAATACATTATGATTGCAATATCCCCCCTCTTTTTTTTTTTTTGGCATAGTGAATATCACCCCGTTTAAGTTTAACCACGCACACCTACAATTAATAATATTTTTTTGATCAGGATACAATTAATAATATGACAAAACAATTTATCAAAAACAGAAATATGACGAAGCAAAATACTAGGGGTGTATGAGGTTAATTACATTAATGGTCACTCAACTTTAATGTTTGTAACACTTTGGTCACAAAAAGTTACGTTTGTAACAAAAAAATTACCAAACTTATCAAATTGTTACACTAAAGTCACTCGGATCATAGTCCGGCCACAACTTTGGTAATATTGGTGAGTTGACGCTTACTCAACAAATTTGACTATGTTGATCGTGTCAAACCTGTTTTGACTGTATCTTTGCTTAGATCGAAGTGATCAATTTTGCCCATTTGGGTTCTTGAGAGAAGTAAAATGAGGCAAGATCGAGAGGAAGATGACACAATTATAAAGAAATTATTTATTTATTTATTTATTGGTAGGAAAGAAAATTATTTTCCAATTATTGTTGAGGGATTGAAGTTAATGTTCCAAAATTTTGGATGGAGGGCAAACTGATGATGGTGTTAATGAACTATTGAGTAAAATGGAGGGCGATTGAAAGATTTGGATGGAGTTGTAAGCCTGCAAGTGATGATGGTGTTTGAAGATCAGAATATGCACTCATACAAACAAAACTCAAAGTCCATTGATCAAAAAATTGTAAGAAATTGATGACAATCGAGCAGTGAAGAGAGGGAAAGGACTAGAACAGAGGAACAGGGAGAGATAGAGATGAAGAGAGAAAGAGAATACAGAGGAAATGAGAGAGGAAAAGAGGGACTAATTTCCACTTGGGCTAGACGAACTTGGACCTGGGTCTTTGTTGTTGGGCTTAGAGGATTAGATTGAGTTGCAGGATCACCAATACAACGCTTTAAGAGAGGGACATGGAACACATTATGAATTCGGTTGGAAGCTGGAAGATCTAATTTGTAGGCCACCGAGCCAATCTTAGCAATGACATGAAATGGGCCATAAAACTTTTTGCTTAGCTTAAAATTGCGACGGGCAACAACAAACGTTTGGCGGTATGGTTGAAGTTTTAAAAACACCCAATTGTCAATATCAAATGAAATGGGAGTACGATGAAGATTAGCCTTTTCGACCATACGTTGCTGAGCTTTTTGAAGATTGGTCTTGAGAGTATTAAGGACATCTGAGCGATCAATGAGCAAGTCTTCCACAACGACATTGTTAGAGGAGCCATGGACAGGACATAATTTAGTAAACATGGCGGAGCGCGCCCAAAAACTGCTTCAAAAGGAGTCATATTAATAGAAGAATGCCGCGATGTATTATAAGACTATTCCGCATGATTGAAGAAGTAAAGAAAGAAAGAAAGAAAAAAAAAAAAAAGAAGTAGAAGTGTCTCTGCTGAAGAAGAAGAGGGGGACCCAGTTGGACCGAGTCAGACCCAGTTAGACCGTGTCAGACCGGGTCAAACCCGGTTGGACCGGGTCCAGCCCCAAAAATAATAACAAATAGAATAAAATAAATAAACAAAAAATAATAATAATAATAATAAATACTATATATATATGTAATATGTATATATATACATACATGTATATATGTATATGTATACATAATATATACATGTATGTATATTTATATATACACATACACATGTATATCTACAAAAAAAAATAAAAAAAAAAATAATAATATATATATACAAATACATATATATATATATATGTATATATCTACATATACACATATGTATATATATATACATAAAATATATCTATGTAACAAAATATTAATAAATAAATGATATGAAATAACTTTTCAAGGACCTAGGGGTGTTACGGGAGTTTGGGAGTGCTAGTCGGAGTGTCGCGAGGCCGGATAGCCATAGCTATCCTGTGACTTGTAAGTGAAACTGTGGGAACCCACTACTTTATTTCATTCATATTAATTATCTTTTCACTCAATTTGATGACTTACTGTTAGAAATATACCATCATGCTTTCTTTGCTCTATTCAAGTTGAATGTTATAATAGCATGATGCCTTGTGATGATTTCATTGACTCTTTTCTTAATGTGCCATATTTGGTTGTGAATTATGTTATAATTGATGTTAGAAATGCATGCACTAGGGTTACTGTGGTATTTGATTTGTATTCCATTTCCTTTGGGGCTTTGTAGCCTAATTTATTGTTGATATTGTAGAACTTTAGAAATGAAAATCATTGAAACAAAAGTTGGAGATTATCTAGTATCCATTGCACGAGAGATGGGTGGATTCACGGGGTCACTAGACCTCGAGGTTTCCGGCACTCACCACTATTACTTGGGAGGCATCACGTAGCTTGAACTACGTGGTTGTCGGCAAGTTCTATATATATATATATATCAAAATTTACAAAGTATGTTGAGAGTATCTCCATACGATAGTGGAAAAAGGCTAGTTGATATTTCTCATCGCCGACCGGACATAGATCATCTCGGCTTAGCCATTGTCAGTCTATCTAACTCGGTTAACTGTGATATTTATATGCATTACTTTCTCAACACCTTTTTCTGCTATATTATGCATTTAAATATCTGTCTTTAATTTGGAAATGAAGTATAGAATTCCCCGGTTATCACTTAAATATTACTATACTCACCGTCTAGTTTGTGACGGTGGGTGTAGGTCTGTCAAACAGCACTAGACCGGGCAAGGAGAAGATCGGCGACTACCTCTGAGCTCGTAGCGCGTAGCTGTTGTACATATAGGTCACATTTTTGTATTATGTTTATATATACGTCTTTTGCTTGGGTTGTTTTTGGGACGAGAGTTAGTTCACCCGACTTTTGAACTTTCATTGTCTATATGTTCGTCGTTTATTGCATACTTAGATTGTGATTGTTATTTTCTGGTTTCCACATTTATGATTTATATAAAATGCTTCCGCTAATACGTTAAAGACTTCCGCTAATATAGGGAATATTCTTATCCCTGAACCCAATTCACGAGATAATAGGTAGTACAGGCTGACTAATACGTAATTAGGTCCTACGTGTTGAAATTATGGCTTAATTATGGGATTAGGCCGGGCGGTGCCCTAGACGAAAATAGGGGCCGTTACAGATGCAAAAGACCCTGAGGAGCTCTATTAAAGGGTTTAACCTCTTGACAAGTGATGCAAGCCTTGATAAACTAAACCATAGCTTTATGTAACCCAGGCCAATAAAAAATTGCAGAGATATGAGCATAAGTATGTTGAATGCCGGCGTGGCCCTCCAAGGGAGAGCAATGAAATTCTTGTAATAATAGAGATTGTAAAGCTGAATCCTCCAGAACAAAAAACTTAGAACGAAAGAGGACTAATCCATTGCGAACTTCATAAAAATGACGAGAAGAGTGGTCGACAGTAATAGCTTGAAATAGTCGTTGTCCCGCTGGTTTGGAGGCAAGGAAGCCCTTTAATGCCACAAAAATAGCGGACACCGGACTAGAAAAAAAAATAATGAGCCATAGAACTTGCGTCATCACAACGAGATAAAACATCAACAGGAATATTCGTCAACCCCGACTTATACACAATTTCAAAATCATAACCCATGAGCTTGGATATCCAACGTTGTTGCTCAAGAGTAGTGACTTCTGATGGAGAATAGAACGTAAGCTTTGATGATCATTGACAATCACGAAATGGCGACCAAAAAGATATTGACGCCATTTACGAACTGTTTCCGTTATCGCAAAGAATTCCAGGACATAATCAGAAGCGCTCTGCATGCGAGATGATAACTATTTACTGTAATAAGCAATAGGATGGGTTTCTTGTGTGAGTACGACGCCAATTCCAGTGTTAGAAGCATCAATATAAATTGTAAATGGAATATTAAAATTAGGCAGGGCCAACATGGGGGTACACATTAAGATTGCCTTAAGAGCATTGAAAGCAGTAGTAGCATTAGAAGACCAGACAAAAACATCTTTGCGCAATAAATTCGTGAGGGGTGCCGCAATAGGCGCAAAATGCTTTACAAATTTGCGATAATAGCTCGCTAAACCAAGAAATCTGTGCAACTGTTTGGGGTACGAGGTTGAGGCCAAACCGTAATTGAGTCAATTTTAGACGAATCTACGACCACACCCACCACGAAGATGACATGCCCCAAGTAATCAATGAAAGTAGCCCCAAAATCGCACTTAGAAAGCTTTACAAAAAACTTATGAAAGTGTAAAATATCCAGAACAGCAGATATGTGCTGCAAATGGGATTCTGTAACGGCCCCTCTCTTAATCTAGAGCATCGCCCGGCCTAATCCCGTAATTAAGCCCTATTTACAACCCGAATGATCTAATTACGTATTAGTCCGCCTGTACTACCTATATTCTCGTGGATCGAGTTCAGAATAAGTAATTCACTAACATTACCAAATATTCATTTATTTAAGTTTTTTAGATAGCAGAAGTTTTAAAGTGTTTAGCGGAAGCATTTATGTAAATCCTAAATGCGAAACCAGGAAATAACGATCACCATATATATATATATGCAAGTAAACGGCGAACATATAAACAAAGTGGCAGCCAAAAGTCGGGTAGTCTAACAATCATCCCAATAACATCACAAAATATGAAGAAATAAGTAAACTTAATACAAAAAAATACCCTACAAGTATGGGCAGCTACATGCTCGGAGCTCAGAGGTAGTCGTCGATCTTCTCCTTGCCCGGCCTGGTGCTGCTCGATGGACCTACATTCACCGTCACAAACTAGACGGTGAGTATAGTGATATTTTAAGTGATAACTAGGGAATTCTATTACTACATTTCCAATTTAAGAAAAGGTATTTAAAAGCATAAAGTAGCTGAAGAATGCTAAATAAATAATACAAGTAAATACTAACATTAACAGATATACATAAACTGACACTGACTAAGTCGAGATGATCTATGTTCGGTTGGCGGTGAAAACTATCACCTAGTCTTTTCCACTATTGTATGGAGTTGTGCTCAACATATAATAATAATCTTTTTTGTTTTTTTAATAACCTCAAGTGGCGGAGTTGTGCTCTATGCGTATAAATCATCTATACTTCCGACAGCCCCATTTCCCATACCACGTGTGCCACCCAAGTGTAGTGGAGAGTACCGAAGACCCCGAAAGATCGAAATCCCCGTGAATCCATGCATCTCGTGTGCAATGATGTAGAAACAAGGGAAATGTAGAAACAATGCATCATGCTATATCAACATTCGTAATGAATAGAAACAAGGGAAGCATGATGTAGGAATTAAATTAACAAGTCTGCAAATAGACTAAAAAATGATAAATGACCTGGAATGATATAAAGTAAAGAGTTCCCACAGTTTCACTTACAGTCAAAGGATAGCTTTAGCTATCCGACCTCGCGACACTCTGACTAGCGCTTCCGAACTCCCGAAAGGTCATTTATATTTATATCACTTTTATTTATATCACTTCCGAACTCCCCCTATGTCCCTGAAAGGTCATTTATATCACTTTTATTTATATTTATTTATTATTTATTTATTTATATTTTTATATTTTTATATTTTTATTTATATGTTAGGGGGTTGTTGGACCCTGAACTAGGTCTGACCGGTTCGGTCCAACCGGTCTGGTCCAGGGACCATACGCACGCACACGTGTGCGTTCGTTCCTTCCCCCTCCCCCATTTCATAGAGACGCTGCAACAACAATGTATCTGCTTCTTTCTTCTTCTTCTTTTTACGAGTTGAGATGGATTGGGAGGGGAGACGACATGATAGGATGGGAGACGACGACCATGTCGTCTCCCTCTTCGGATGAACTGCAAGAGCAGTTCGTCCGAGACCACAATCAACACCATCACCACAACACCAACACACCAACACACCAACACCGAAACAACAACGCCAACAACAACAACAACAACAACAATGTCTTACCTCCGATCGTCGTCGCCATGCCTCAAAGCTTTCAATCTCAACCTCTTTTGATCTCTCATTCTCGATCAATCTCTCCCTCGAACTCTCTCTCCCTCTCTTTCGATGCATTGTGTGTGGCGGTGGTGATTTGGGGTTAAAACCAAAAAGGGTAGCCAAATTACCAAAATACCCATCCAACCTTATCTACTTCCTTAATAAGCCAAAGCCCCCTCTTGGTCATTTCACATTTTATTAATTTTTAATAATATATATATATATATATATATCAATTCAATTCAATTAATTTAATTACGTTCATTTAACTAAGTTTAGACTTACCACAAGTCTCGCTACTCGGTACCTCGGCTCGCACGCAACTCGAGGCGTGTCCCCGATCGCATCTCAACGTCTATAGCTACAAATTCTGACTTAGTTAGTCTACACATATACAAACACCAGGAATACACCATCACAAATATAAAATTATCTCGGCCACCTGCTTTAGTAGGTGTGCGCATCTCATGCAGGTCCCACGTTATGGGATTCGTGACAAATAAACCCACGACGGACTGTAAATTAAAATGTCATTAAAAAAACACGAGCACGTACCTTTGAAGACAATCTTGAAAGATTGAATTCATGGTAGCTTGAAAAGAAGAGGGAGCATTAGAGAGGCTAAAAGGGTGCGGAAAGTCATTTTGTGAATGTCGTCGGGAGAAGTCAGCAATTGGTGATAGTCAGCCCTCAAATCAAGCTTAGAGAAGACACTCGACCCATGTAATTCATCGAAAAAGGGTGTTTAATGGTTACTGCATTTAAAGCACGATAATCGACACAGAATTGCCACGACCACGACCCATCCTTCTTCCTTACCAGCGACGACCGGTGCTCGGGCGACCAGCGACGACCGGTGCTCATCGCGGAGAACATCTGGAAGTAAGGGAATATGATGCGTCGTCTGCGATGCCACGGATGTTGATGTTGGGCTTTCTTAATCCGAATGTTTGAGGCTTCAGGGATGGTGTGGGTATTGGATGATGAAGCGGCCGAGGGATGCAGAAATGGTGGTGTGGATGGTGTAAGAAGCAGGGGAGGTTGAACAAGATGGGTTTGCTTGTCATTCAAAGAAGGGGCGTTGAAAGTAATCATCTAAGGCCTTCTTGTGGTCAGAGTAGCCAAAATGCGTTCATGGTTAGAGGCATGCAACTCCGCCTGTTTCTACACTTTGGAGATGGCCTCCTCAGTGGCTTTGGCGCGGGTTACCATACCATCCGTCATGGTAATCAATGAAAGCACCAAATGATGCTAATCGAGCAGTGAAGAGAGGGAAAAGACAAGAACAGAGGAATAGGGAGAGATAGAGATGAAGAGAGAGAGACAAGTCCAATAGCTCAACTGTTAGAACTTGAAAAATGTATCAAGTGAGTTTGAATAGAAAACATCTTTAGTCCCACATTGCTCACTTCAAAGAGTACAAACTCTTTATATACAAACATCTACTCTAAAGATTTGCTTTAGAGAAACCCAATGGATAGAGTCCAAATTGGCATCCATTGGGTAATAGGTGTAAATATATATATATATATATATATATATAATTATATTTAAAATCAAAGATAGGGCTTTGGGCTTAGATTTGTTAGCCTTGTATAATCAAATAAATTTTTATTTTATTTTATTTTATTTTGTATTTTCGAAATTAATTATTGGTAGTTAATTTAGTTATTTTGTGAACAAAAGTGCATCATTGAAAACAAGTGCAATTGTTGAGAAAAGGTGACATTTGTTGAATATATTGTTTTGAACAGACACATTGGTTTGAACCAGTGCCTCAAGTTCTATTTAAGTAGAACTGAAACATTGGAAAGAGATATAATTTTCGAATTTCATTTTTTGAGAGAGAAGAAAAATCACAGCTTAAGCGAGACTTTTGAACTTGGTGATTTTTGGTTCGAAAGAGCATCCGGTTGTATCCTGGGGGCGGATCTTTAAAATTCAATCACCGAATTCAAGGAAATTTCGTCTTAGGACATTGCTTCTGGTAAGCCTCCTTAGAAATTTATTTTGTTGATTGATTCTGTTATTAATTATTTGTAAAACTTGTTCATTCATATATATTAGTATCATTATTTATTGTTCCGGACAACATCAACAAGACTAAACCTCGGTGGAATTCCGAAGTAAGAAGATGGTGTCAGAAGTGAAATGGGTAGGGAGGGAGGAAGAATATTAGAGAATATCAAAGAAATACGAATTCGTGAACTGGGTAGTCGAGAATGAGAAAGATGAATGTGAGTTCGGGAAGGTTTATGAACTTCAAGTGGAAGAAGCCATTAGAGGAAATTCCAAAAAAAAGAAAAAAAAAAAAAATATTAAAGGAAGATTATATGTATATTTCCAATTTTCCATGTATCTCAATTTGTTTTTTCGTGAAGCAACCTAGTGAATGATCTGCAATTTGAGTTGATTTGCTCAAACGACAATGGTGTTCCCCTCGTAAACCCTAGATTTTGTTTGCTCAGAACAAAATGAGAGATTCGGGTACATGAGGGGAAGTCAAAGTGGGGTTGACGCGGTTAACACAGTCAAGCTTGATGAGTAGGCGCCAACTCATCAATATTGCCAGAGTTGTGGCCGGACTATGATTGGAGTGACTTTAGTGTAACACTTTGATAAGTTGGGTGATTTTTTTGTTACAAACAAAACTTTTGTAACCAAAATGTTACAAACATTAAAGTTGAGTGACCATTGATGTAATTAACCTCAAAATACTGGGACCAAATAGCAAAATGCCATGTGTTTATGTGATGTACTTTTACACTTTTGTCTATCCCTTTTACTTCTTTTTTTTGTACGTGTGGTTTTTTGCTATTTATAAACACTACCAACTTCACACTCCCAAGTCCCAATTTTATAACAAATCCGTAGGGTGTGATCAACCAACATTGATGCATTAAATCCCATCAAAACTCTGCAGTTAAGCGTCCTCATGTTGCACCCTTTTTTTGGTAAAAAAAAAACTTAAAAATATCGATATTTAAAAAAAAAAATAAATAACAAATCCCCTCCCATTTGTTTAGGTTCAACCACCAACCTAAACAGATATTGGTGCACATCACTGAGCAAAACCAATGACATTTATGAGATGTTACACATCAATTGTACCAACTAATTCAAATCTTAAAGAAGCAAATGTTTCTTTCTTATAAAAAAAATAAAAAATTAGAAGGTCGTGGTTTGACTCTCAAATGAAGTTGAAAAAAAAAATTGCACCAACTAATCCACCTAATAATCCAAGCTCAACCAAACTAATCCATGCTTGATGACACGCTTACTACAAGATCAACCACACACTTTTTTTGGTTTCCCGTGTGGCGTCCAACACTAACTACACCGACTAATCCATACTTGACGCTTTGGGGGCAGCCCTCCCACCATGGCCACTGGGACCCACCTGGCCTAGAAAAACTAGTCCTTCCCAAGTTTTGTGGTGACGGCGACGAAGGGAAGAGGAGCAGAAGAAATGGGGATCAGATTCGTAGTAATGGTGAACAAGCAAGGTCAGACCCGCCTCGCCCAGTACTACGAATACCTAACCCTAGACCAGCGACGTGCCCTCGAAGGCGAGATCGTCCGCAAATGCCTCGCCCGCACCGAAAATCAGGTTCCCCTCCTCCCCTCAATCCCTCAACGAACCACTCTTTCTTTCATTTCTGCGAATCATTCTCTCAATCAATGTCTCACTCTCTCTCTCCATCGCGCGCTTGCTTGCTTGCTTGCTTCAAGTGTTCTTTTGTAGAGCACAGGACGTACAAGATCGTGTACCGGCGCTACGCGTCGCTCTTCTTCTTGGTCGGAGTCGACAACGATGAGGTGCGTCTCTGGATCTGGTTTTGTTTGCTAGGGTTTAGCTGAAACTGATAAATTCAAGTTAGATGAATTTTATTGAATGTAATTGATCGTAGATTGAAGAAATTTGACGACGCATTAATTAGGAGGGGTTTTAAATGGTTTGGAAAGCTCACCATCGATTGCACTAAATCGAGCGCAGTGGAAGAATTTAATTCATTGTAGCTGACCCCAACTAATTTGGGATTGAGGCTATGTTGTTGTTATTGTTGAATTGATTGTAGATCCATTAGAGTGCCTTTAACTAGAATTCCCCGAGTGACAAAAACAAGTCTAGTTTCAGATCTTGGCCTAGTTTTATGCTCTTGAGTCTTGATTCCATCATTTGCGAGAGTATTGACGGGCAAAAATTAAATGGCATTGCTCTTAAATTGGCTCTATTTTTTCAAAATTCAAATTCTTCTTAGCACTATTATTAGAGATGCTCTTGAAGTTCTCTAGAATATTTTGGTTTTTGGACTAGGGATTGAGATTTTGATTTCTCATTGTTGTGGAATAACTCTATGCCTTGAGAACGTAGGCGCAAATCACCAGAGCGTCAAAGCCTTGGAATCCTTCTCGTCGGAGTTTGCAAAAAAATTCTTGGAGGTAGGTCCCGGGGAAAACACTCTGACTCTCAAGTCACTGAAAACTTAGAGCACCCGATGGGTGTGGTGGAGTGGCAACGGAGTGAGTGCTAAGGCGCTGGTTGAGGCAAAGGTCTAGTGTTCGAGTTGTGGTAGCTTCATCATTTCCTTGAGTTGTCTCCTGGGCTATGGTGTTGGTGTGCCTAACTAACCCCTATGGGATTAGTCGAACCAAAGGTTTTTTTTTTTTTTTTTTTTTTTTTTAACTACTACTTTTTTTACCACGTCAAACCAAAGGTTTGAATACCCATGGTTCTAAACAAATTTCAGTAAAAACTTAAAAGAGAGTCTTTTCTAGAGGATTTTGTAAACACATTGACTGTGAGCAGGTTCCCCTATTTTTATGTGTTCCCTATCTATCAAATAGAAACATAAAATGAGTATGAAAACTTGTAAGATTGTTATTATCTTTATCAAATTATGAGAGAATCCTCTGGGAAGATGAATCATAAGAAACACCAAATAACATGGTGCATGTATTTCGAGGCACATCTTGTATCCTGTTAAGGTTAGAGCTGACTCAACGCTATACACAATATCTTATCTTACCCAAAATTGACTACCATAATCCGTGTCCTACCAAGACTTACAGAAATAACTATGGAAAATAAGGATTAAGTAATTGTTAGAAAGGATCATTAGTATATGTATAATAATTGTATTTGTACTGTATCAGTAATGGGAGTTTGTATATCAAGTGAGACGTGAGAGAATTCTTGTATTGAGTCAATTTGTGTGTTGCAGTGAGAGCCAATAGGAGAGTGCCATGCTGCGGAAATCTCTATTGCAGTCCTCGTGTGGGGATTGCCATTGGGGTAGGGGAAGGGGGCTGAGACTTCCCTCCCCCTCACCATCCCCATCCTCCCACGAGGAATCTATTTTCATCCCATCCCTATCTCCATTGTGGGGTATTGTCGTTCCCCGACCATTTACATGCCTTATTATGATTTTGAACCTGATTATGCTTGGCTTCATTCTCTTCATGATCTTATTCAAGTATACGGATTCAACCTTAGGACCCTCTCTTTTTTTACGGATGTTGGGAACTTGAACCTTGGAACTTTAGCCATTGAATCATCCAGCTCTTCAAATGGTCTTCTTTTCAGCATTTTCATTCAGAGATGCAGCGTGATCTTCGTTGCCATTCTTTCTTACTTGTGCCCTACAATAATGTATACTTATTTAAGGGATAATAATTACAGATAGACGAGGCAAAATGTGTATGTTTTGACATAGGATTTTTTAATACCTTGCACATCTTGCACTCGAGGTGAACTTTACTTTATCATGGGTTTTCCGATCTTGATTCTTGAGTGATCTTGCTTTTATTCGTTCTGTCTATTCTAATTGTTATTTTCTCATCCACAGAATGAGCTAGCTATTTTGGAATTCATTCATTTGTTAGTTGAGACCATGGATCGCCATTTTGGCAATGTGGTTAGTACTCTCTGGCCATGGACATCGACAATCCATTTTTACTTTTGCTCTTGCATACTCTCTACTGCTAATGAAAATAAATTCATGCAAATGTGATTGTTATTTGATTTCGAGCTTCTCTTTTGCTCGATCTAATTTGCAGTGCGAACTGGACATCATGTTTCATCTAGAAAAGGCACATTTCATGCTAGAGGAAATGGTCATGAATGGGCATCTTGTTGAAACTAGCAAGTCCAATATTTTGGCACCTATTCAACTTATGGACAGAGCGTCATAGCACATTGACGCCTTTTGCTTGACTATTGGAGTGAAATTAGGAGCTTTCCAAACAAAATATCTGAACCTGATATATCGAGCATGGAGATCCTCCAGATGCTGTTTCCACTTCTAGAAGGTTATAGCACCGTTCGGTTTCATGTCTATTATTCCACTTCGACAATTTTGCAGACTACTTAATTGTGTAACTGTAACTGTAATACGAGCTTTACATTTCAGCTTCTCGCTGTATAACCTTGTTAATTTCAGATTCAATTATATTGGAGCAATTGTTTGTTTTCTTATTTGGGCCATCTGAGTTGCATTTAAGCTTTGCTGGTCCATGAACACGACATGTGATGAAATGCTGATGAGACTTTCACATTATAAATGTGTTAGCTTTTACTGCGAAGAGTCCCAATTGTTTCATTGGGCGAAGACCTTGTCCAGGTCTCAATCTTACCTGCATTTCTAACATACACAAGTCAATCTGTTCAGACGACTTGGCAAAAATGAGAATTTTCAGCTTTAATACTTGTCATTGTAGTGGGAGTTGCAACAACTGGTGTTGAACATGGTTTGAGATTAATGGGTATCTGAAATTTGTCATGATTAATTCAAAGTTTGATGCTTGAAGAAATTCTGTTTAAACTGTTGTTGGATTCTTCTGTGTGATGAGTTTGATTGGTTCATAAGGTACGTAAGGTTTTCAATTTTCATTAATGGGTATGTTTGATTTTTAGTTTTTGTTTTGATTTTTTGTTGATTTTTGATTAATTCTTTGCAAGAATATTAGGAGATCAATTAAATGTTAAGTTTGACAATTATAGTTGCTGAAATACTTGATTTGCTCTGTTGTAATGCTGTTCTTTCTTGTTATGTCTTTGTCGATTTCAGCTCAAATAGAGACGAGAAAGGGGTGAAGAAACTTTGAGTCTCGCCGTTATGCCTCTCATTGATAATATATTGCAATGGTCCGATCTTCCCAGTGATGTTTTGCATCTGATCGTGGGTAAGCTAAGTTCCTTGGTCTGTAATGCAGCATTTAGGTCTGTGTGTCAGTCATGGAGATCATTCTCGCTTCAATATTACTCTCATCTTGTGCCTCCTTGCCCACCCTGGCTCATGTTTCCTAATAGCCCAGTTGATCCAAATTCGAGGCTATATCACCTTTGTGATTTTGATGGTCGCAAGAGATTTTTTCATTTTGAGACGCCAGAGGAATGTGACTATGTTTGTTCTTCAGGGACTTGGTTGGTTTTCTTGGATAGGAAGGTGGATAAAATTCGAGTTTGGAATCCAGTGTCTTTCGCCCATATCCTTCTACCATACTTGGTGGATTCGTCGGAACCAGAAGTACTTGTTTATAAAATTGTCGTCTCATGTACAAACCCATTGATTAAGAATCCAAGTAATGTGGTTTTCGGTATGATCTATAATTCGAAGAAGTTAGCATTTATAAGATCAGGTGATAAAGATTGGACATTCATAGAAGTAGCAGATAATTCCTTGCAGCAAACTCCAAAACCAATTCTGGAAGCATCAATAATGATAAGGGGATTCAATGATATCATCTTCCATAAGGGAAAGCTTTATGCTGTGAATGAATTCGGGATGGTATTTGTTTACGATGATGGCATTTGTGCTCCTCGTTGTTCTAATTATGATCATCTTCATCTTGTTATGGCGAAAATGTTCCTAGACCAATCATGCAAAATGCAAGAACTAGACTCCACGGCTCGGAACATCATACACTACTTGGGAGAAGTGGATGGAGACTTGTTACATGTTTTAAGATTTTCAATTGGTTCTTGGAGATCAACGCGTTTGTTGATTTTTAAGCTTGATTCAACTACTAGGAAATCATATTCAGTGACATCAGAGTCAGATTTGAGAGGTCATTCTGTGTTCTTAAGTACCAAGGGCAGCTATACCTCTGCAATAGTCTCTGAAACAAGTCGTATCTATGTTAGACAAGAAGAAGGATACTACGATTTTCTTAGCAATTTCAGGTTAACAATGTTTGATTACTTCAATGAGCTTCAAGATTGTTCTACTCTTTTCGAGGTTAGTTGTCATCCCCGTTGTCCACCTCCTACATGGATCGTCCCTAGAGTAGGAAAGCAGTGTCGAAGCATTTCTAGTGAGAATGAGATGGATGAGGCATCACTTACCAAAGACGAAGTTGAGGGACAAAGCATCTCTAGTGAATCGCATGAGACATCAGTTACCAAAGGTAAGGTTGGGGGACAAAGCATCTCTAGTGTAATGAATGAGACATCTCATGTTAAAGGCAAAGTTAGGGGAGGTTGTGGGTTTAGCATATGTTGGAGGCAAGTTAGTAGTTTCTTATCAAAAAAATAAAATAAAATAGTAATGGAGAGTTTTTTTTTTTTTTTTATATATTGCTTGACCATATTGGATTAAATAAAGAAAATGATTGGATGAAATACTTTTACACGGTTCTTGGTTGTCACAATGTTTTAATATTACAATCCCATTCAGAACTAAACTCATGACATATGAATATTCTTTTGAACAAATAGATGATTATGAAATTTCTATTTTACTTCAAAAAAAAAAGGAAGAAAGCTATTAAAAAAGAGTCGTGCTAAGGGCACCTCGCAATCCTCTCAGGGAACCCTGCCATTTTTAATTAAAACTGATTTTATAACCAATTGACAAAAATACTCTTATCCAACTCAACAATTCACATGCACATTCAAATGCCCTCTTAGGGCACCCCACTTTTGAACATTCGATTTTTTTACGAAGTCAAGTCGATTCGTTGCGGGTCGAACATCGCGTTTGTCGATCAAAGAGTGCACACTAGCCCTTGTCAATCGTGTTTGTCGATCCGTCGCCGCCCGGAGATTCGACGAGTTTTAAATATTTTTATAGTCTAATGGTTGAAGAAAATGAGTGGGAGGCGGACGTCGCACACGATAAGTTAGTTTTTATGGTTTTTGTGGGTTTTTTTCCATTTTCGAAGGTAAACCATAGGCGCAAACACAAGACCGAGACATGTTGAAGTGTCTCACCCCTATAACCGATGCCTAACAAAAGGTGTCGGTTATTACCAATCGAGTTTAATCCCAAACGTAATTTTTTATTACATTTCGGTTGGAAGCAACCGAGTCATAGCTTAATGTCTCAGTAACAGGTCACCGAGACTAAAACCAGTAGTTTCGGTGATACACAACCACGTGGTCTAAGGGTCGTTTTCACTTAGGTGTCGATTGAAATTAACTGACACTTAGACAATGGTATCGGCAATAGACGTCCAAGACCAAAAGACAGATCACGGCCCTGTGTGATCGAACACTACGGGATTGAAGTTAAACACATCGTCCGAGCATAAAAACAACAAATATACCTTAAACAAACAAGAAAGTGAAGAAATTTGGTATATTGAGGTCTTAATGTCTTGATGGAAGGGAGAAAAAAAGGGTTTCATTGGATTTGATAGTGAGGTGCTCGCACTTCAAACAAAAAAGGTTATTTTAATAAAAATATCGGGGTGCCCTAATTAGTGGGGTGCCCTAAGAGAATTGTGGGGATTCCTTTAGCGCGACTCAATAAAAATCAACTATATTCTTTATAAGCTGGCAGGATAAATAATGGATAGTGAGGATTCATTATGTGCGCCGTGAAGGTAATCAAGCTATTGATTGGATGGCAAATAAGACGTTCCAACAACCCTAACCTTGAGGATTCACTTCTCCCATCAACGCCCACCAGGCCTAGGAGTAACTTCAGGATGATGTAACTGGTGTTTTCTTTCATTTTCGCAGGAAGTAATGTTGGCAATTATACCTTCTCTTTCTAATAAAAAAATGAGAGTACCACCCCAAACGCACACCGGAACACACATCTCAATCACATTCACTGTCCGTGCTCACCTTGCTTGTGATGCGAGCTTATGTATCTCAAAATTCAAAACACAGTCGATCTAGCATTTTCATAGAATGCGTCAATCTAGCATTTTCATAAGAAAAAACAATATTGACATTCTAATTATGGTAGTCTTTTAGATACCCTTGGATATATTGTCACACATCTCTACGCCAAATCCAAAGAACCGGAACACCTGTGTCTTTAATGCAAGTATGCCAACCAAACAAAATAAGATCCATTTTGTTCAAAAAAAACCATTTGAGCGCCATTACAAACCCTAAAACCCTAAAATGCAAACCCTCCGAAGCATCTGCTCTCACTGTCTCAGATCAAAGCCCTACCTTTCCTTCTATCAATCATCCCAATTTCGCTCCCCGAATCGCGCAACCATTCATCGCAACATCCGGATCAGCTTTCGCAAATGCAGCAGTAATGGCGGTGGTGATTCCGTCTGGACTGGTTACGATCCGACATCAGGTCAGCTCGTAACCAGTAGAAGCAGTGGTCACGGCGCGAAAGCTGCGAGCTTGCGGAGTTTGGATTCGTCGGGTGAAGAATCCGGCGAAGAGGGCAGAAATGAAGCAGTTAGGGCATTGGAAAAGCCGATGATTAGGTCTGGTTATGATTTGGCTGGGGTGAAGAGGAAGAAGGGGAAGAGTAGGAGTGTTTGGGTGTGTTCGAATTGCGGAAAGTCGTTCGGGCAGTGGTGGGGGGCGTGTGGGTCGTGTGGGTCGTCGGGGACGGTTGTTGAGTTTGCTGATGGGGAGAGGAGTGAGAGTAGGGTGAATACGGGGTTTGGGGCGTCGGAGAATGCGGTTAGTTCGTGGCTACAGCGGGGGTCACGAGGATCAACGGCCTCAGAGATTGAAGGAAGTGCAGCAGGGGTTGAACCAGGCGACCTGGAGGGTGCCATTGTAAGCTTTTTTTTCTGCTATCCTCTTTGAGTGCTTTGTGTCTCTGTGTATGTGTGTAAATAGCAGTGGCAATTTGACCTATTAGGGTGATCCAAGCATTTGGAAATAGAGTTATTTACATCAACCCATTAATTAAACTGTACTAATTGTTTGATGTTGTTGCAATCAAAGCCAGACCGAAAAAATCTTAACATCTGAGATTCTGAACTCAGTCTAATTGGAAAACCTGGTATAGTGTATTGAGTGTATTGATGCAAAATTTGCTTATGGTTTTTATAACTAAGCATGTTCTAGGTGAAGTTAATTAATTACAAATTTGGGAATAACTGCAAGCTCAACTTTCTCTTCTTTTAATGATTGATTGGAAATTTTGTTTCTTGAAGAGATCGGTAACCTTTTTTTAGTGGAGGAGCCAATGATATAGTGTGTTGAGGATAATTAGGTGATGACATAGGAGTTGGTTTCTTAGCAAAATAGAAAAGAAAGAAAGTAATAAGGTGGTTAAATTACCCGAGAAGAAATGGGCGCTTGCTGCATCATGGAAGAATGAAGAAAAGGGAGTGAAGTTGAGAGAAATCAGAAAGAATTGGAAGAAGTGAGAGTTATTGAAAGCTTGGAGTCACAACTCGCATGGAGGTCTCTAGAAAACGGAGGTAGCAGGTGAATGACAACGAGCATTGGAGGTGGGGTTGGGAAAGACAATTGATTATGGAGAGAATAGAAAGCATATATTCCATTGATAGTGCATGTGTTTATTTGGATTTTTTTTTTAGATAAAGTAAGTTGCATTTCACTATAAAACTAAAATGTACAAAAAGAATGGGGTGAATCTTTACAAAAGAATTCTGGCCTATCCCCGTATTTACAAAAAACCAAAAAATAATAAAATAAAGAAGGTTGTTTTATCCCATCTAGAAACACCAAAAACCCAACACCCCGTAGTCAAAACCAAAGCAAAAATGCCAACCATGCCAGCATCTCCCCAGAATATGGAACCCGAACGCATAAACCCCCTACCTTCTGTGCTGGTGACGGAACTCCACCCGCGTTTGTGTGCGTGAGGTGAACAAAAAGGGTTGGGTGTGTTGCTCGCATCGAACACCTTGGGGCGAGCAACAACCAGTTGGTCCCCCCAACCCAAAGACCACATAAGATACCATAAACATCCACAAAAGACCACCCCTGCCCCCATCACAAGTTATTAAGATCAAGAAGAGGTTGCTATCCATTAAGAAGCCCATTCATGCCCCATGTCTTGAATAGCTTATGGATTGATAGCCATTTTGCAATATTCAACTTAACTCCGTCCCACACTTCACCGGTTCCAAGACACACATCGTTAAAGACTCTGGTGTTGCGTTCACACCATAAACCCCACAGGATGGTGTGCACCCTACACTCCCATAGGATTAGACTTCTATCGCGAGTGTCTTGCCATCTCCCACAGTGATTGTAAGGCGGGAAGGCAATGCCTAGACGTTTCCTTGTAAAAGGCGAGGCGTCGCCTAGGCGATAAAAAAATATTGATTTAGAAGCCCCAGAAAAATTAATTATTTATTTTTAACTCCCTGTCTGTTTACCAGTACTACTACTTACTGTTTGTTTACTACATTAGTAATAATAATAATTAATATTGAAGCTTCATACTTGTAAGTTAAAAAAAATTCAATACTTCAAAAAATATAGTTAAATTCAAAAACAATTAATTAAAGACACTTTAGAATGTCCACTAGAACCAGATGCCATTCTAATCTATAAGAAAATTAACAATTTAGAATCTTAGATATTTTACCAGTCTTGAAAAAATCATAAAAGTGTAGGTAGAAAAATGAAATGTATTTGTAAAATTTTTTTTGTAAACTATTTTTTAAAAAATATAAAATTTAAAACAACTCAAAAAGATTTTTTTTTGAAAAAACTTTGTTGTTCACGGTGCACAGTAATTACTGTTCATCGTCTCCTTTGTGAAGACGATGAACAGTTGGCCTCTGCGACCTCTGCAACAGAGGTCGCAGAGGCCATTAATGGCACCACGACCTCAAAAGTGTGCCGGTGTTAGTTGTCGGAGGTCAAAGGAGTTGCCTGAAGTGAAAATTTACCTTTCGAGACATGTCAGAACTTTGTCGGACACGTGTTGGAACCTTGTCGGAAGTTGCTCACCGGAGGGCTATGATCCGAAAGTTGTTGGAAGGGTTGGGGTGGAGTGGATAAGGTTGATGGGGTAGAGTATGGGGATTCTATTAGGGTTTAAGTTTATATATATAATTATTTAAGGCTCCTATACGCTTAAAACATTTACTAAGACCTCCCTAAAGACCTTAAATATGTTCAAATGCACCCACCGCTCGCCTTAGGAACCGCCTAGCGCTGCCTTACAACCACTGATCTCCCATCCACAACTAGATCTTCACATGTATTGTCGGTGGCCCAATTCCAGTTAAGCTCCCTTACCAGCCTAGCCCAAATGTTTCTTGTGAAGTTGCAATGTAAAAATAAATGGTCCGGGTCTTCTCTCCATCTACCACACATAACTCATTGATGGGGAGAGAGGCACATATATGACCTTCTCTTTTGTAACATGGCCGCCACATTCACCTTCCGCTAAAGAACCAACCAAACAAAAAACTTGACCTTAAGAGGCGATGGCTGCTTCCAAACTGCCTTGTATGAGTTAAAGACACCAATCGCCTTCAAAGAGCTTAGAGAGCGAAACGTTGATTTGTCTAAAAAAGTTTCGGTTGGGTCCACACTCCAAATCCTTGAATCATCCACGCCATTGACGAGCCTTATGTTGGCCAAGCTCCCCAAAAGAGCCTCGAGCTGAGAAACGGTGCTACTGTTGACTCTTGCTCGACAATTAAGGTTCCACTCAATAGGAACATCCTCGCTCTCATGTATCGTAGCAACCTCCAAAATCAAGGACTCTTTGGTGCGCGTCGGTCCATACGTTAGCGGGAAAACAAGCCGGAGAGGCTGCTCGCCATGCCATACATCCTGCCAAAAAAGAATATTAGTACCCGACCGCAAAGTGCCGCAAAGTGTAATGGAGTCTTGCCTGAAACGATTCATATAACAAGCCTATGGCCTTCCAGGGACACTGGTATATGTGTTTATTTGGATCTTAGCTCGCAAGACATCAAACAATCAAGATTGCCTCCAAAAGAGGCTCCTTTACATGGCTATTTTTCCTCATCGCTCTATTTATGATTGAGGGATATGAAAAGTGTTTCTTATACAAAAATAAGAGAGAAAATCTTAGATTTGGATGAAAAAACCCAAAGAGGTGGGGTGGTTTCCAAAGACAAAATCAAGAAGCCTTTTTCATGATGATCTAAGCACGTCTTGATTAATCCCTTTTGAGGGTTGAGACAGAAAAAACAGTAATGGGTTTAAGATTTGATGTCCAATTCTACATCTCATTCATATGTTGGTAGGCAAGGCAATGATAGACTCCGTGAAGAGATGGGTAAAAGAGGGGGTCGCCTCTGTAGGTTTTATTGATATGGTGAAAAGAAAAGAACGGGTTACACCGACTAGGGAGGGAGAGACTCTCTCTACTCCTCTAATCGCCCTGAGAGCTTGCTCTTAACCAGACTTAGAGTCACCAACAAAAGATACAAGACATCCCCAGTTACTGACTCAATTGACTATTTATATACAAGACTCAACTCGCACAATTTGATACTATGACTCACTGACTCGCCTCACTGACTTACTGAGCCGGCATGTACTTACAATTCTTCATTACCCTAACTGGACTGACACCTTGTCATAACCACACCCCACGCATGCGTGCCTTCAGTTACTGCTTCTCTTCGATGGGGGACCACTGGTGCTGTTTAAGTGCTCCTAAACTTCCTTCTCTTATACACCACCCGGATGGGAGGTCGGCCTAGGATGCTATCAATACTTCCCCCAAGGACAACCACCTTGTCCTCAAGGTGAAACTGGGAAAGACTTCTTCATATGGCGGATGAGTTCTCAAGATGCTTTCGAACGTGGCAAAGACAACCATTTCACTAGTACCTCGGCCCCAGCCGATGAGGAACGATAGGCCAAAATCGATTTCGGTTCCAAGGGAACAGTGAGTGAATCAGCTGGAAAAGGAGGCAATGAGGAAGTAGTTGGGGACATACGTTTTGCTTGGCATAACTGGGAAACATGGAATATCGGATGGATGGCGGAAGAAGGTGGTAATTCTAGCTTGTAGGCGACAGTGCCCACACGAGCGAACACTCGATAAGGTCCATAAAACAGCGGACTCAGCTTCATATTGGACTGGCGGGCCACCGTCGTCTGGCGATAGGGTCTGAGCTTCAAATACACCAAGTCGCCGACATCAAAGACAACCTCATGACGACCTCGATCAGCTTATTGTTTCATTTGATTCTGGCCCAACAACAACTGAGCCCGCAACTATTAAATGGTGGAATCATGGGCCTGCAGCATATCGGATAGATTAGTGGGATTGGTGGGAGTGGAGATGCCATAGTTGAACACCGGGGGAGGGTCACGACCATACACCACCTTGAATGGGGAGCATTTTAAAGCAGCATGAAAGGAGGTGTTGTAGCAAAACTCAGCCTAATGAAGCCAATGGGACCACAGTTTAGGATGTTGACTGATAAAACATCGAAGATATGTTTCGAGGCATCTGTTCACAACTTCAGTCTGACCATCACTTTGTGGGTGGTACACGGAGCTGCGATTCAATTGTGTATGTTGCAAATGAAATAATTCCTTCTAGAAGTGACTTAAAAAAGATTTTGTCCCTGTCCGATACCATGGTCTGGGGAAATTCGTGAAGTCAGACCACTTCACAAATGAATAGCTCAGCCACTTTCTTAGCAGAGAATGGATGTTTCAAGGGCAGGAAATGAGTGTACTTACTCAAGTGATCTACCACCACCAAAATTGCATTAAACATATTGGAGGATGGAAGGCCCTCTATGAAGTCCAATGAAATGTCTTCCCAGATCGTTGCGGGAATGGGGAGAGGTTGTAGGAGATTGGCATGGGCGAGGGTTTCATATTTGTGGCGCAGACAAATGTCACAGGATTCCACTAAATATTTCACATCCTGCTTCAACCCCACCCAACACAGTTCCGTTGCGATGCGACGATACGTCTTAAAGAAGCCCCCATGTCCCCCTAAAGGACCAGAATGAAACTCAACAAGAATTCAAGGCTTGAGGGAGGGGGTGGCAGGTAATACTAACCGATTTTTGTAGAAAAGGCGATGATTCACTAGAGACCAACCCAGCTTCGCTGAAGTACCCTGCAGTAGTGTAGAACGAATGGGGGATAAGAACGGGCTTGTTGCCACTCTACTAATGACACTGCCTCATCATCACAAGACAGGATTGAGACAGAAAACAAGTTCGAGGCCTGGACTTCTGGTGGAAAAGGGAAACGTGAAAGGGCATCGCCACCACATTGGAAGAGCCTGGTTTGTAGTGAATGTCGAACTGGAAACCCAACAACTTCACTAACCATCGTTGATACTCGAGAGCCACTTTCCAATAGGTATTTCAAGCTTCGTTGATCAGTGCGCACTAAGAAACGTCAACCCAACAAGTAATGTCTCCACTTCTGGATGGCCAAGATGGTGGCGATCAACTCACGCTCGTAAGCGTACTTGGAGTGAGATCGTAGAGAAAGGGCTTGGCTGAAAAACGCAATTTGCCGGTCGTCTTGCAACAACACTACCCCAACGCCAACGTCGGAAGCATCAGTGTAAATAATGAACATGTTATCAAAATTGGGGAGAGCTAACATAGGAACCTGCGACATCGCAGTTTTCAACAGAGCAAACGCAAAAGAGGCGTCATTAGACCAAGCAAAAGAGTCCTTGCAACAATCTTGCCATAGTCCTTAACAAAGCGACGGTAATACCCTGTGAGGCCCAAGAACCCCCAGAGCTCCTTGGGTGACCCTGGCAACGACCACTCGTGCATGACTTTCAACTTGTTCGGATCAGCCATGACGTCCCCACTGGCGATAATATTCCCCAAGTATTCCAAACTAGATTAGCCGAAGCAACACTTCTTGATGTTGACAAACAAAGAATTGGATTGCAGGATCAAAACAACCCCCGTCAAGTGGGTGCAATGCTCAAACATGGTGTGGCTGTATACTAGAATGTTGTCGAAGAAGACGAGCACAAAACGACGTAATACCCCCTTGAAGATAGTGTTCATCAAGGACTGGTAAGTGGCCTGTGCATTGGAGAGTCCAAACGACATTACTAGAAATTCGTAGTGCCCCTCGTGAGTGCGGAAAACAGTCTTAGATACATCCGTCGGCTTGCCTCGGATCTGGTGGTAACTGGAGCGCAAATCCGACTTGGAGAACACACAAACGCCGTGAAGCTTATCCAACAATTCATTAATGTTGGGGATAGGAAAAAGATCCAGAATGGTGGCTTTATTCAGAGCTCTGTAGTCGACGCAGAACTGCCAGGAACCATCCTTCTTTTTCACAAGTAACACCGAACTCGAAAATGGGCTGGTGCTCGGCTAAATTATCCCACTCGCCAACATGACAGAAACCATTCGCTCGATTTCGGATTTCTGAATCTGGGGGTAGCGGTATGGTCGAACTCGTATTGGCTCCGAACCCTCCTTTGATATAATAGAGTGGTCACAATCACATGTCGGCGGTATGGAAGCTCGAACAAAGGATCAAACAACGCCAGCACATCCCGAAGACATGGTTCAGAAACAACTGAGAGAAAATCAGTGGCAGTGGAATCCGATGTACAACACTCAACCAATAAACACCCTAAAACTGAATCAACACGATGAATAGACTTACATGGGAACAGGCCGCGTTGAAGAGAGGGATCCCCTTTTATGGAGACCCATTTGCCTCCTTGCAGAATGTACATTGTGAGGTTCAGCCAATCGTTCACTGTCATCCTGAGCGACATCAACCATTGCATCCCCAAAATCAGATCTGAGCAGCCCATATCAATAGGAAAGAACTCTGTGGTGATTGTAATGCCCTGAAAATGGACATGAACCTCCTTGCAAACGCCTGAGCCCGGAAGCCGCCTGCCTCCCCCAACTATCACCCCATATTCTGGTGTCGTTGTCACTGGGATTTGGAGAACCTATACTAACGCTAGTGAGATGAAATTATGCAAAGCACCACTGTCTATCAGAATCACCACATCCACCTGACCAACGCGTCCCATGATTTTTATTGTGCGCGGAGAGGGATGCGTCGCTGTTGAATGGCTAGAAAGCTCCAAAGTG
Source organism: Stephania japonica (assembly GCA_039657345.1). Lineage (NCBI taxonomy): Eukaryota > Viridiplantae > Streptophyta > Magnoliopsida > Ranunculales > Menispermaceae > Stephania > Stephania japonica. The sequence goes on from CM077559.1 coordinate 46,617,798, forward strand.
GTCACCTCATCATCGACCAATATGACCTGAAGCTCTTTACATTGACATCGATGGCCTGTAAACCACCTCACATCGCAGCGGTAACACAACCCTTGCTTCCGGTGTTGCTCAGCCTTTGCCTCTGTTAGCCTTTTAAGTCTGGGTGGAGAGGATTGGGGAGTCGTCGCCTTTGACGCGGACGAACTCGAGGAACCGGACGACGTTAGGCTGGGCTTTTGATTCGTCCCAACAAAGAACCCACCTTTACCCTGGCTAGGCCCAGATGAAGTTGGGCTTGTAACTAAATGGGTTACCACACTCGAACCTCTCGATTCGCCTCTTGGAAAGCCATTTGGGCCCACAGGGCCCATAGTCGAAATCGACCCAGATGCAACGCCTTTCTGAAGTTTTCGCTCGACCCCGGTGGCGCGTTCGACGATTCCGTCGAGGGACTGAGGGGGATCCACCATCACCTCCAGCCGGATATGCTCAAAGAAACCATTCAAGAAAACTGCCATTGCCAAATTTTTGGAGACTCCCTCCAACTTGAGGTGTAGAAGTTCAAAACGCTGGCGATACTTCGCGATGCTCGACTATTGGCGAATTGAGTAGAATTGCTGGGATAGACTTAAAGGATTCGCGTCCATGAACCGCCGAATCAACTGCTCTTTCAGATCACGCCAAGCGGTGAACGATTTTTGCTTTTTTGTCGTTTGAAGCCAGATCTGTGCGGGACCGTCAAGACAAATATGAGCGGCCCTCAACTTCGATCCTCAGACAACTCATGAAGCTCGAAATAGTGTTCGGCTTTGTTGAACCAGACTAGTAGATCTTCACCATTGCATGTTGGCATCTTTATTCTCTGCACCTCCGGCCCCGATCTATGTAACCCTTAGATCTGCGCGACTGTCTTCTAGGGAGCCGGTTTGATCTCCCGGATCAAGAGGATCAACCAGATTTGGCCTGGTTCGAGACGATCCGTCTCCGATCCCACTGCGTTGAACCCCTGGAGTGTGACTTGGCGATCTGCATCTGTTGTTGCAAATCTCCGACAACCGTCTCTAACCCCCCCGATTGTGGCCATTAACGTCAGAATCTTCTGGACTTGCTCCTCCACTACTTCGACTTGTGCTTCCATCTTCGTCGGCATGGATCAGTGCTCTGATACCAATGATAGACCCCGTGTAGAGATGGGTGAAAGAGGGGGTCGCCTCTGTAGGTTTTATTGATATAGTGAAAAGAAGAGAACGGGTTACACCGACTAGGGAGGGTGAGACTCTCTTTACTCCTCTAATCGCTTGAGAGCTTGTTCTCAACCAAACTTAGAGTCACCAACAAAAGATACAAGGCATCCCCTGTTATTGACTCAACTGACTATTTATATACAAGACTCAACTCGCACAACTCGATACTATGACTCACTGAGTCATTGAGCCAACATGTACTTACAATTCCTGAAATAGTGTGTTATGACTAATAATAAGCCTTTTTCCATTGATTCTATGCTTAAAGACTGCATTGTTGAGAATTAATCTTCAACCTCAAAAAAGTATTGTTCGTCAAATGTTCAATCCTTTTTGGTCTTTATGGTTAGAAAGAAACAATAGAATATTTGAAGATTAATGATAGTTCTAGTTAGTATGTTTTTTGCTGGTATATATGATGGCGTTATCCTTTTGGCAACAGATGTAACAATTATGTTTTGGCTTCTAGGTCTGGCCTTTTTGGAGCTGAAGTTGGAAGAGTGCTGGGGGGTGGCCTTGTCCCTGGTATTGCAGTTATTGTCATATAAGCAATCGCTTCTTAGCTTTAGGATGCTATTTAGTATGTAGTATTTTTTAGTATTCAAAATAATGCTTCGTTATTGTGGCCAAAGCATCTCTGATTCTCTGGAGGGATGGACGAGGCATCATTTGCCAAAAGGCAAGATTTGGCGAGGTCGTGGGTTTGACTCCCGTTGAAAGCAATAATAAATTTTGAAATAAATGATTGAAATTTAATATTTGTTGATAAAATTATTAAAAATATACTGATTTTCAAATTGAAAATATAAAACTTAAATAAAAATGCATTGTTTGTATAAAATTATAGTTTTGTCCATATTATAATAAATTGTGCTTATGATGCCTTTTTAGTGTTTTAATTATTTTACATGTTTATGTAACACTTCATGTTGATACTACATTGGTGTACAAACCTATCAAAAACTTAAAGAAGGGTAAATCTATAATTTCATAAATAGGGGCACTTTAGTGGCTTTAGTATTTTTTATTCTTTTTAGAAAACAACTTTAGTATTTTAAATTAGGCAAGAATGTTATTTTATGTAGTTAGGGGCATCTTAGTCATTTAATTTTTAATATATGAGCAAAAGGTAATTTTGTATAATTAGGGTATTTTAGTAATTGTGTATGCTACATCCTTTATTAGTTCCTATAAAAAAACAAAGGCATGTTCACTATTGCAGTTGAACATCAGGTCATTATATGTTCATAATGGCCTATCAAAAAATTATATGTTTATAATCATTTCCTAAGAGAAAACTCAATTTTCTCACCCTTATAGGTGGGAAAATAGATTGGGCTTGGGATAGAAGATTGACAATCGTAAGAAAATTTTCTGTGATAGAATCTTGGCTATCAAATGCAAGAAAATGTTGTTTTCCCATGGAAACCACCATTTTCCTTGGTATATTTTCTTTTTCCATGCAATCAATCAGGGCCTAAATAACGAATGCTATATAGAAATTCTACATCATTCTTACAATTATGGTGCTTATGCAATTTAAACCCTCATGTAGGATGTTAAAGTGTTTAGTAAATGGATTTGGTTTGTAGGATCTTTGGTTTTAATTGGCGGTGATCCTGGTGTTGGCAAGAGTACATTGTTGTTGCAGGTATGTTTGTGTGTACAGGGCAGTACTGTGGATGGTAGCTTAAATGTTGTCTTCTTGAGACGTCACCTTCAATTCTTTCTTCATGAAGTTTTAAATGTGATTATAAATCCTGAATATAGTATAATTTATTTTAGTTTTCTTTTCTAATTTCGGCTTTATTTTTAATGTAAGATTGCTGCTATGATAGCTGAAGGACAAGATTTTGGTAGAGAATCTCCAGTTATATATGTCTCAGGGGAAGAGGTTAGTTTTTTGCTATCATCCTCTGCATTCAGCAACAAGTAATAGCTCAACTATTGGTTGTTTAATTTACGTAGCTCTCATTGATCTGTCACTTCTTTGTTATATATGTTTATTTTGTTATAATTTATTATATTTGAATGGTGAAAGTATATACTATTTTCTTCTGTAGACTAACTTATGGGGTGTAACACCTCTTTATTTCATATTTATATCTTCTATCTTTTGGTCCTTGCGAGTTGTATTGTGTTTATTTTCTTCTTTGACCACTATCGACCGTGGCTTTAAGCTCATTGGTTTATTTTACTGATTCGGGGATGTATGCTGAGTTTGTTGGTAATGTGTCGCTTGACTGACAATTTGTAGCTTGTTGTTTGCTTATTTTGTTTTCTTGTCCTTCTATGAAATGTTGCATGCTTATGAGTAAGTCTAAGTAACATTTCTACTGTTGTTGGAGTGAAAGCAGTTTTACTTTTGCTATTTGACTTTCGTTTTAAAATCATTATGTTCTAAGTCATGCTCATTGTGTTGCACCTTGTGTTGAAAAATTGACTTTAGAAGTAATATAATTGTGGCAAGAAATGTTAAATTATTTTCTACTATGTTAAATGCATAAATTGTCTAACCAACTTCCTTTCAACGATTTGCATGGTAGAGCATTGAACAAATCGGCAACAGAGCAGATCGTATGAGAATTGGAACTGATGAACTTTTCTTATATTCAAGTACTGATATTGAGGTGGAATTTCTTGACCTTCTTTTTCCTTTCCTGCCAAAATAGGTTGTTGATAGAGTTTGATTTCTGTGACATCATTTCTACATAATAAAAATTTTGCCTTTCTTTGTGGGAGGCAGAATTTCGACTTTCAGTCCTTTTGATGCTTTTGTGTGGATTTGAGTTCGGAAGTCTTTACTACCTTAATTTTTTATATCTGGTTAAATTATTAGACTAGGAGCAGTCTTGTTCTATGGTATGCTGCTGCATTTTTTCTGATACATGAGGAAGTCAAAGCAGTTAAAATGTTTTCATTGCGCAAGTAAAAAAAAAAATTGCCGAGATACCATTTATTGAAACAGTCAATTCTGTCGTATCAATTTATTAGAAAGGTCATAATGTGAAATCCTCTAAGGCGGCCTGTATTCAACTTAACTCTCTTGACAAAGCCTTTTCCAGCTGCACATGTTCACAATTCTTAAAGGGCTGAATTTACAGTCTATTATATTTTTGCCTAAAACTCTCATAAACTAAATCTGAGAACCTTTTAGGTATTTGAATAAAAACTTTTGCTATGATTAAATAAATCCTTCAAATTCTGGTAGTTACAATTTCCGTGATTTTTGGTTCACTTCTAATTCGAAATGATTTTTTTTTTCCTTTTGAGAATCGTGGGCGTTTCAAGTTATTTTTTCCTGGCCTTTGCCAAATTCGGCTCAACTAATACCAAGAGACTCGGCAACCAACCCCATGACTTGGATGAAACATGGTAGGATTTGATCTCATGATTTTGTTATTACCAAGCACATCACGACAACTTTACCCTTGCACCAAATCCATTCTGGGCTAAATGAGGATATTTTGTTGAGTCAATTACTCAATGCTGTTGGTAAACTTATGGGCTCTAAATAAGAATGTGCCAATCCTCATTGCCCTTAATCTCCATTTTAATTTATCTTATCAAAAAAAAAAAAAAAAAAATCTCCATGTTAAACTTATGGGATTGAGGCATGAAATCGAGCGGAGTGGAAGAGTATGATCCATGTAGCCAACCCCTTCTAATTTTGGATTGGGCTTTGATGTTGTTGTAGCATCTATAAGTTGTTTATTGCAGGATCCAAATTACGAATGACATTTGGTGTTTGTTATATTATGTAAGAGATGCTAGTTTGATGATGTAGTTTTACATTGAGTAAGTTATCTTTGGAAATATTGAATATCTCTATGTTGTTATGAAATTTTGTTTATACACATTCTTTTCTTTGTGAGTTTTAAAACCTCTCAATTCTCTACACGATAGAAGTTGAAGGAATTCGACAGTGTAGGGACACCCCAAAGATAATTTGAGATGCATGAATAAGAAGTGTTTGAAGGAAATTAACACACATCATCAACAACATTAAATCAAGCTGAATGGATCGGGTTTGTGTGAGTTAAGCGCACGAACCCGATATCGATTCTCCATTGTGTCAAGATTGATTGGGCCACTGGGCAGCTCCCGGTGGATTACCCCTATATGGGGAGGCGCCAGGGCCCTATGGGATTAGTCATACCCGAAGGGTGCGGATACCCATAGTTTTCGAAAAAAAAAAGGCGTTTGATCCATGCTGCTGACCCAACTAATTTGAGATTGAAGCATTGTTGTGTTTGGAGCAACTTCTAATTTAGGATTTCTTAAAATTGCTTCTTTTCTAGTTTAAGGACATTACATAATGTACAATCACTGTTTACTGATGTAAAATAGTAAAGCTGGTATTTCACAATTTTACTTTTTTGCTTCTTTGTGTAGCACAGCAAATTCAGAAGTACCGGTCAAGGCTTCATACTTATTTATGAGAAATTTCAGTTTTTTTTATTGGATGTCTGCTAGTTACCGAGTCTTGTCGTTGAATTGGTTTCAGCCAAGTCTTGGTTATGTAATTGTGTTTCTAGCTTTTTAGATGTAGTTGATTTATTTTTCCCCCAAATCATTGTGTTTTTCTTTCATCAGCTTGCTTTGTGGCCAATTTAGTTGAAACTCATTGATGATAGATCTCGTTCGTGGAGTCTTTATGAATCCTTGTGGGAAATCCTTGTCCTTGAGGGCGTTCTTTCAATTTTCTTTTCTTGCTTTTATTTGATGGCAGGACATTTTGCAAAAAATCCAGCCGCTTTCACCTCGGGCTTTAATTGTTGATTCTATTCAGACAGTTTACTTGAAAGGAGTTGCTGGTAGTGCTGGCGGTGTCATACAGGTTGAATCTTTTGAACTCCGTTGCTTCTCTGGTTACTTAGAAAGAGTGATGCTGCATTGCCCATGAAAGCTATAGTTTGACCCACTGAGTGTCATGCTGTGTTGCCTTAGAAGTTTGATACGTTTTCTTCCTTTTTTCTTAAATGTGGAAATGATAAGTCTATTATATACGTATTTTTAGGTGTGAATGATAATAGTTCTTGACGATCCATTAGGTTAAGTCATTGGATGGTACCCTAGGCTAGAATTGCTTATTGAATACAATGGAGAAAATATTCATCTGGGTATGCTTATTAGGTATTTGCAATGTTTTCAATTCGGCGGAGCGGTGTTAGGCGGTTTAGCCTTGCCTAGTTGAGGTGGCGCCTAGGCGGGCGACATAATATTTACTTAGACCTCCCTAAAACATAATTTAATTTGTTTAGAGACTCCTCAACAGTAAGCAGAATACTTTTTCACTTACACATTCTCATCACCATATTTTCAACTTCACATTTCCACACATTTTGAAAGAAAAAATATTTTCAAAAAAAAAAAATAATAAATAAAAATTTCAAAATATATATATATATTTTAATAAAAAATATATTTTAATAATTATTTTCAGGCTCGCCACCTGCCTTATTAAGCGCTAGGCAGTTGAAATCTCCAAACGCCTAAGGCAATGCTTAAGTTGCACCTTGAAAACACTGGTTATTTGATATTTGTTACGTTCCAAAAGTCTGGGACACCCATGGATCCTGGTTTTTAAAAAATGTATTTGTTGATTTAGTCTCTTCTTTCTAATCCATGAATAATGTGTAATTGTGTGCAACACTAAATAATATTCCCAGCAGACAGTTAAAAAGATTAAAAAAAGCCCCGAGCAGCCCTCGGTTCTTGCAAAGATGTGAGTTGTTGACAGCTTGGTGACCAAATCTAGTCACGATAGGTTAATAAGAAAGTGAATAGTTATTACATTGTAGCTGAACGTTGAAAAATGTAAATAAACAGGTAATGACTTTGTTTCATCCCAAAATTTGCTAATTTTGTTTGCTGAATCACTGATTATGATCAGCTAAGCCTAGTTGTATTTGGTTGACTATTCTCATGGTGTGGAACTTATGCGGCCAACTTGCCTGTATAAATATTTTTTGCTTATTTTTTTTTTAATTTTTATTGGCCTTGTTTTTCATTAGGTGAAGGAATGCACTTCTGCTTTGTTGCGGTTTGCCAAGGACACAAATATCCCTGTTTTGTTAGTAAGTGTGCTTCTGATACTGAGATACTTAAAATTTGTTTAGTGATTTATTAAGTAGCGCCCCATTCTTGTTGTTTCCCGTGTTAACCATTTATGTTATTTTGTGTCCTCTTGGAGCTCATGAATATTTTCTTATTTTTAGGTTGGGCACGTGACAAAAACCGGGGATATAGCTGGGCCTCGTGTCTTAGAGCACATTGTAGACGTTGTTCTGTATATGGAAGTTGGTATCTTTTTACTTCATATACTGTTTGTGGTAGCTTGATTTATGCCTCTTGCCTCTGTAAAAAGTAGTAACTTTGCTGATAGCATTCATTAGAGAAACAATAATATTGTGATTTCGTTCATGAGATTATCAGATGAGTTCCGATTAAATTTTTTTTCCTTATAATATCATAGTTTTGATGAGACTGCCTTCTCAATATTTTTAGTTTTTCTGTACCATAAAAATATATTTTTAGTTCTGATATGCCAGTGTGACAAGATGTTATTTCTGGATGTATAGACTTGTTAGATCTTTAAGATCTAATTAGTATTTCCTACAAAAAAAGTACTTAGTATTCATTGTTTTAAACAAGTATAATAGTATAGAAAGAAAAATGCTTTCTACACCAAAAAAAAGAAGGCAAAACATATGTTTTGGTCTTTGAACTTTGAGTCTTTTATGCTTTTGGTCCCTGAATTTTCATTAGTGTACATTTGGTCCCTGAACTTTTGAGTCTTTATGCTTTTGGTCCCTGAACTTCGAATTTTCTATGTTTTTGGGGGAAATTAAATTTTTTTTGGGCATTTGTTGGTCGATGTGAGTCATCTGGTTCAGTAATATAAACCACTTTACTCTTCTTGACTAGTCACGTGACACTTTTGTTACCCACGTTGGCAGAATTTAACACTTTAAATAGTGGAAGGATTATATGTAGATCTTTGTGAAAGTTCAAGGACTAAATGTGTAGTAATAAAAGTTGAGGGACTAAAAACATAAAAAACACAAAGTGCAGGGACCAAATGATGGGTTTTGCTAGAAAAGAAAGAAAAATGCTTTTGTGACCCCAATTTCACTTGCACTTGATTGTGACTGTTGATTTTTGCATTGATGTGTGTGCACACAAAAATTGATGTGCATCTAAGGAACTCTCAATGAGTGTGTGTGAAAATGGAATGTAAACCTTGAGTTAGACTAGCACGACTCGTATATAAATAAAATAACTGGTTGGGGTTTAAGCTTGGAGATGATATTTAACGGTGACAGCAGTTCTTGGCTATTGAAGGGTCCTATTGCTGTTTGTTTCTGTGGGTCTTCAAGTGCTTGATGCTAAGAAGACGGCTAGTGATCCAAATAGCTTCCTGAAATTTTCATGACTCAGAAAAAGGGGAGTTGGGATCATCGGGTAGAGATACATTGTCATCCCTTGCAATATTGTTGATAGTGGTTTATAGTCTTTATTTTCACTTGACTATTTAGGGCTTTGGTCAGTAATTTCACTGAATTTGCTCCTAGCTTTGATACTTACGGTTATTCCAGCAAGACATTAGCAATTGTCTACTCATAGCTGGCAGCTACTTACTGCGACTATGATTATTTGTTTTCTGAGTTAATTTCACCATTATTCTTAAATCATTGATTCATATTTTTTTGAACCACTTTCATTGATTTGTTTGATGTTATTTAGGGTGAGAAGTACTCAAATCATCGTTTTCTTCGTTCAGTAAAGAACCGATTTGGGTCCACTGATGAGGTACTTTGTTGCAGTCAAAAATCAAAATAATCGATTATTTAAGAAAATATGCATTTCCTCCTTCAAATATAAAAGGAAGTGTGGAGCAACTAATTCCTGATTGTCTTATTATGATCTTTTTAACAAGATACATATTGAACAATAATTTGAAATCTTATCTTTTTTTTTTTTTAATTTGACAGCTTGGTGTTTTTGAAATGTGTCCATCGGGGCTCCAAGCTGTTGTTAATCCCAGTGAGATGTTCCTTGGCGAGCAATGCTTTGATTCAGAGGTTTTAGCTGGACTTGCAGTTGCTGTGATTATTGATGGGTCTCGTACTTTTCTTATAGAAATTCAGGTCCTATTGTCAATGCCTTCGATATCCTCCTGTTATTAGTGCCTACATGTTCTTGTTGGTGCTAAATACTTTTTTGGATGCATTGGCTGATTTTATTTCTTGACGGGGCTTCTAATTTCTGAAGTTCAAAAAGGCACTTACGCCAAATTACCTGAGCATTGTTTGAAACCTTGGCTATGCCAAATTTAAGGTAGGATGCAGTGTTGCTAATGTATAACGGAACTAAAGCTAACTAAAGCTGTTAAATTTTCACAATTTGCTAGTATTACTCTCGGTATTACATCTGAAGGCAATGGTTTTTTTGATTTATTGTAAATTTGGCTGACAAGTTTGAGCTTGCTTACACATATTGCTTGAAAATCTGACCCCTTTCGCTCTTGGTTAGTTTCATATGCTTAAAGGATGGTCTTCATGTTATCTATTCAGATCTACTTCAAATAACTTGTGAGCTTCAATGCAGGCATTGTGTTTACATGATTCGTCCAGCGAAAGACAATTTACTGGTGTTGATAAGAGCAGAGCCGGTCTCATTATTGCAGTGAGTGGATAATTATCTTCTTTTTAACCGTACAAAGATTATGATCTTACCTTGATCTGTTGATCCCCAATCAGATCCTACATTATGACCCTCAATATGCCGTCATTTATCTTACTTAGGATCTAGATCCTGATTTTTAACATGTGATTACTTATCCAGAATCCATGTAAGGCATGCATTTGCCATTTTTAGACCTGGTTTGTGTTTTAAAGTCATTTAATGAGAGATTCAGGCTGCATATCATTTATAACTCAGAACATGAATGTATCAAGTGGACATAAATATTTGTTAATAATTGATAGTTTGTTATTCCTTTTTCATTGATTCTAATACAGTGATTTGACTAGAAAGTTGATTTTATATTTCTTTCCTTTCTCCATAAAAAGATGTCCAAAATGCTTAACCTTCTCATTAGATGCTGAAAATATTGTTGTTGGATTCTGTAGGTTCTTATTAAGCAAGCAGGGTTGAAGCTTCAAGATCATGTAAGTGACAGTTTATTACATTTAGTTTTATCATTGTAGGAAACACTTTCTAATTTGTACTTAGTTTATTTTATTTTGGTTACAGGTGGATGGTTAATGGATTTTCTATTGAGTTTCAAGTTGGTTTATGTAGAAAGATTAGAATCTCATCCTGTTTGATCCTACAACTTGAACAATGGACATCATTAGTAGTTGATTATTGGCCTAGTCGTTTCTCTATATATCATCTATTAACGTATTTATTGAAAAATTACATTTAGATCCAGCTTATTGGAGCATAAATTTGATTATATTAAAAATACCGAAATCAACATCATTTTTCTTTCTTTTTTTTTTTTTTTTTTTTTTTTTTTTTTTTTTTTTTTTACCAAGACCTCGTATGCATTAAATAACTCATGATCTATGAGGTATAAGATCTGTAATAGACTATTCTCATTTTCCGCTAAAAATGGTTAATTTGCTTGAAAATATATTTGTACTAGTCATGAATGTAGTCAATTCCTTTTATCAGTCGTTTGTGTTTTTATGCAATTCAAGTTTTTTACGGGCACACCCACGTGTGCTATAATGAATGCAGAGACCACATCTTAGTGATATTGTTTTGATCCAATATTACATTTGCTTCCATGTTCTGTTGTTTGTTTTGTAGGCAATTTTTGTTAACGTTGTCAGTGGGGTAAAGTTAGAGGACACCGCTGGGGATCTTGCTATAGCAGCTTCTATTTGCAGCAGGTACATGTTTGTTTGACTTAGCTAGTATGTTTACAGCTATGAATTGACTTTTTTAGAGGATAACCCTTCACATTCGCTAGAAGCTTAGAAAGTAGTAACCGAGTTATCTTTTCTGATCTCAGAACAAGCACTTAATTGACTACTTTGTGTGTGGTGTTTTTTTTTTTTTTTTGGTACATAACCTACCCAAACGAAGTGCTGAAGGCTTCAAATAGTAGCTAAAATGGTATTAGTTAATCGACACTCATGAGCCCATGTTAGCGAATGATGGTGATGCCCTACATATGTACAAGCAATGCTAATGTGCACACGTGCAGTATTTGCACTCGCATACATGCGCAGCTCGTATGAGAAAAAATTAGTAATGTCTTGCAATTGTTATATTTCACCGTATTGATCGTATGGTTGGGTTAAGGGTTTTACCTTTTCTCTTTATATTTCTTGTTATTTCTTCTTTTATCTTCTATAGCTTGGTTGTTGCACTTATTTCTTGCATGCTAAGGTTTGCAAGCCAACTGATTGTCATCAACATTTGAATAGAGAAATCCAATCTTCAATTCTTGAATTACTGACATGGTGACATCCTTGTTGTCGTTCTATCTTGTGAATTGCTTACATAGTAAGGTAGCATAATGGTATATGAAGTCTTTTCTTTCTGCTAGTTGATATGAATTATATTATGACATTATTCTTTCCCGTATTTGTGTTGCTTGGCAGCTTCTTGGAGTTTCCCGTTCCCAACAATGTTGCATTCATTGGTGAAATTGGTCTCGGTGGGGAACTTCGGCCGGTATGCACATATGAACCTTTTTATACGCAATAGTATGCATTGAATTATAAATCTTAGTGGTAGGACTCATATGAGTTGATAGTTCTCAATCTAGACTTGAAACATGCTTGAAATGGAGACTCTTTCATCTGGGCAGCCACAGTGGTTGAATGTTATGGGCGCTTACGATTATGCGATTTTTTTGGGTTGTTAGTTGCATTAACATTGCCTAATTGTAAAAAATGATTGATTTTCTTAAAAAAAATCAATTGTTTCTATTTGATGTCGATGTTCCGATACCTTGTACTAAGTGAAGACTTGATGTTTTATAGGTCCCCAGAATGGACAAGAGAGTAACTGCAGTGGCCAAGTTGGGGTACAAAAAGTGTATTGTCCCAAAATCTGCTGAGGAATCACTTGCATCTCTCCAGCTAGAACTGGAGATATTGGGCTGCAAGAATTTGAGGGAGGTAATCAACTCTGTTTTTAGATGATGGTACGTCTCAAGATTTGAGAGGGTTTTGGTGAAGCATTTCGATTTCTTGCAGTACCGAAAATAGCTTCATTTGATAGTTCTGTTGTTTTTCGGGTATGCAATTTGTAAATGGTAGCCATAGATGGTGTTGTTGGCAATATGCTCCATCTTTTGCCTAGTTTTGTAATATAATTTAGTCAGGCTCATGTTAAGAAGGAAAAATGTAACCTATATATTCAGATAAAACATATATCATTTTGATAGGAAGAATTAGTATGCAGTTACTCACAATTAGCAACCTCATTGTATAATTAGAAATGATATTTTGATGCGGTTATAAAAATTGGTGAATGGAAAAAATTGGATTGGGAGGGCCGCTCCAATATCGAGGCTGACGTAATTTGAGCATGGGTTAGTTGATGTGGTTGGCGTTGGACAACCAAAAAAGGTCACCCCTGAATGAAATTCATTCAACATATTCCGAGATATAGATATGTAACAGTTAAAGTGACATTGCCCCTTTTATAATTTTGAAGCTTGCGGTAATTTTGGTGTATGATATAGTATTACAAGTCTGCAGGGGTGTCATTCTAAAATTTTCCCAAAAAAGATTAACTGCCAACCTGCCATGCATGTTAAAATCATAATTTACCAATACTTTCTTGTGTAGTATCTCTAAGAAAAAGACATGCATAGCCCTTGGTTTGCAAGCCATTTGGTTTTGACTTGACTTTAGGTGCTCATGTTTTTTTTGGAGAATACGCCCCTTGGTTTGCAAACCATTATGTATGATGATATTTTTGGTGTATCGTTTCCTCACCAGTGTGCATTGTAATTTCTTGTATCTTTTGGGCAATTATACCCCCTTCTAATCCAAAAAAAAAGACATGCAGTGGGCTATTCAATTTCTAGGACCACAATCATTTTCCACTTTTTATACCAGGGGCGGCCCTCCTAACCTAATATTTTCTATTGGCGAGACTCAACTCGAGTCTTTGCTTAAGTGGAACTAAGTCTTTTACCCGAGCTTATTTGGCAAAGCTCTACATTATTAATACAAGGCATTTGATCAGAAAGGTGTGTTTTGATTCAATCGATTATAATGTAAAGACAATTCAATGATATATAGAAATTTAAATCCTTTAACAATTATCATATTTTTTTAGCTATCAACTATTTTTTTTCTTTTTGGAAAATAACTTTCAGCTAGAATATCGATTAGTCTTACCCTATCATCACCTATCATCCGTTTGTGCCATATGGGCTAGTGTGGTTAGATTAATGTGTTCAAATATGTTCGCATCACCCTTAATGAGTGCTTTAGCAAGCCTTCACACCTAATCTATATTAACTTGGGTATTCATATAACAAAAGATTAAGTTTAAAATAGAATTCGATATCTCTCAAATTGGAATGAGTTCACCAAACAAGCATAAACCTCTAAAATCTTGATTTAAAGGTTGAATCAATAATTGTGAGATCCCCTGAGTTTTCTACAATTCTTAGTTCACATTAACATAGCTAACATTGTAATTGCTTCTCATATTGACACAGGATAAAAATCATACATACGACCAAACCATTAGATAGGATTTTCATATCTAGATGAATCTAAATTAAATTGATTACTCGGTGCAAACAAAAACCTCATGCCATCAATAAAAATGAGAACAATTCCACAACCCAAAAATATTTCCCCTAGGGAAACGGCTTCTATACAATTGGTAATTATAAGATTTGCACAATTACTAATCACAACGTGCCACGTGTTATTTGATGGAGAGAATAAAGGAGAGTGCATCTCTTAACTTTTTTTATTAAAGATTTACCCAAACTCTTAAGTGGTGTCTTCTCTCCCCTTTTTCTCTATGGGAGAAGTGACGTGTAGGCCTGCATCTCTGGGAGTCGTCCATGCATGCCTCAGGATATACATCCTACGTGTTCAACATTTTCACGCCGGCTCTAGAAAGAAGAGGATAGAAGACGATGCTTAAGAGTGGAGGTAAATTTGTAATAAAAAAGTTAAGTGATGCACCTTCCTTTATTCTCTCCATCAAACGACACATGACGCGTTGCAATTGGTAATTGCGCAAAACTTAAAACAATTACCAATTGTATAGAAGCCGCTCCCTTCCCCTAGATAGCTCTAATCAAGCTTCCAGATTAGCCGATTCTCTTTGAATTTTAAGGATACAGTTACCATAATCTTCACCCCGATGCTCTCAATTGATTATAATCAATATTAATAATTAGTTTTATTATTTACATTGTAAAACACTAAAACTCTATAAATAAATATATTATATTCACTTTTAACCTAATCAATATAGATCATTGTATTGATATGGTATCATAATTGATGGCTCAACTAAACAAGGCATCTAGATCATGCAATGTGACATCTTGGATGAATTTCAAGGTGGAGTTTTCGAGAAGTGTGGACCAAAATTTAGTTCTACATTAGATAAGTAAGGCCTAGTTTGGTGGCGGGTGGAGTTGAGGGGTGTGACATAACATGTGGGGGAGTTGAAGTAATCTTAGGCCTTGTTTGGTTGGAGGTGGAGTTGGGTGTGTGAGATAATTTGGAGGGAAGTTAGAATTAATCTTGTGTGGTTAGTTTTATAAACTCAACTCCCTTCTAAGTTATCTTCCAATTCACACTTGAGAGTGTGAGATATCTCCCCCACCCCTTAGAGGAGTTATCTCTCAAAGACTTGTGGACACAATTACCCTTCATTAATTACTTCTTTATTACCCACATCTCTCTTTTGTTTGAAGGGTATTTATGTCAATTTATGTATTTCATTACTTAAAAATTTGCAACATCTTTATAAGTTTAAAGTTGAACCAAACATAAAAATATGATTATCATTGTTAATTAACTCCTTGGAGTTAACCCCGCTCATAAAAGAACTCCCCAGTAAGTTGGCAAAATCGAACCAAACGAGGCCTTATTTGGTTGATTTTTTTTTTTTTGAAAACTTATTTGATTGATTTTATAAGCTCAACTCTCATGCAAGTTATCTCTCAAGTCACAACTTTTGATGTGAGATAATTCCCCATCTCCTCTAGGGAGTTATCTTTCAGAGGCTTGTAGACACAATTATCCCTTTATTAATTGGCTCTATTACCCATATCTATCTCTCTTATATGAAGAGCATTTTCGTCAATTCATATGTTTTATTTTTTTTAAAATTTGCAACTCCCTATAAGTTGAAAGTCGAAGCAAACATAAATTAATAACTTCACCATAAAAAAAACCCTAATAAGTTGGCAAAACCGAACCAAACGAAGCCTAAGACTTTATAATGAAACATATAGATGTGGATCTCCCATCAATTATTACCTCACGCTTTTTAGTTAGAAAAATGTTAGAATGTACATCTCTAGAAAAGCACATCTTCCATCCAACCATGTTTAAATTTTGATATACGTGAGCTCGCATCTCGAGGTAGGCTTAGGTCGATTTGATAAAAGGTGTACTTTAGGGGTGTGACTTTCAAGAGTGTGATTCTAGCAAAGTCCACACTTGGAAAGTGAGACACTAGAGATGGGTGAATGAATGGCAAGACACTTGTGAGAGTAGTGTGCCTTTCCCCAGAAACAAGGAGTCCTTTAAATTGGGTCCACTCAAATCCCCACAACGACCACCACCACTCTCCCAAATGCGGAAACCGTTATTCCCTCCTCTCCTCTCATCTCATCTCCACCCGTCCATCTCCGCAACATCAATTCTCCACCGTCGATCTCCTCCACTTCTTCTTCTTCTTCTTCTTCTTCTTCAATCCACCAATCCGCCAATCCTTCCAACTCTCCCAATCTTCATCGCATTCTCCGTTGTGGATCTCGATGGGGCATGGCGTCGACTCTCCGCCGAAGATCGTCACCGGCAGCCACGGCTACGTGCTCGAAGACGTCCCGCATTTGATCGATTACATCCCCGACCTTCCTGTGAGGATTCCGGTTTCCTTTATTTCGTTTCTAGGGTTTCTTTCCTCGGTTCAGCTCATTTTCATGTTTTTCGATTGGTTTTTGGTTTTTGGTTTTTGCTGTGCGTGCTAGACTTATCCCAATCCGTTGCAAGACAATCCGGCGTACTCCGTTGTCAAGTGAGTGAGTTGGGATTTCATTTCGCATTCTCGTGTGTGGATTTTCAGTTCTTCTTTTTTTTTTTTTTTTTTTTTTTTTTTTTTTTTTTTGTGGTTTTGATTGTTTTGGATTTGATGGTGCAGGCAGTACTTTGTCAATATGGACGATACCGTCGCTCAAAAGGTGCGATTTTTTATCTTCATATTGGTTAATGTGGTTGGAAATCATTGTTTGGATTGAAATGATCTTGTTTGGTATAGTCTGTGATCTGTGGAGCAGAAATTCTAATCTTTTATAGTTCTGATTCGACATTGTTATAATTGATGTTGAATGTGCTTATTCTTGTGGAAAGGAAATTGTAGGTGGTACACGATGCTAGATTGAATTTATTGAAAGTGCGGCATTCGTCATAAGTAAAGGATCGTATTGATTGAAAAGTAGGAGTAGCACCAATTGACACAAAGATTAGGGAAGGGCGGTTGCGGTGGTGTGGACACTGCAAAGACGGCCTACAAATTCCCCCAGTAGAAAACTTGACGCAATAGAAACTGAAGAAATTCTATGAGGTAGGGGTAGACCGAAGCTAACTTGGGACGTATTAATTAGAAGAGATCAATTGCACTAAATCAAGTGCAATGTAAGAGTTTGATCTATGTAGCCGACTCCAATTAATTTGGGACTGAGGCTATGTTGTTGTTTATTAACAAGGGTATGACTAAATGACAAGTGGTAGGAAGCTGTAGGGGTTAAATTGTTATAGACGCAGAGTTTAGTGGAGATGCCCGAGGCTTGAAGTTCCTTATTTTCAGTGTTTAGGTGGGAAAGGGAAGTGGATGCAGTGATGCCAATGGGGTTGTTGATGATGAGGGTGCTTGCTTTTGGAAGGTTTGTTGTTTTCTCAGTGTCAACAGAGCTTTGAAGGTGTATTTTGTTAAGACCATGTTTAAGCATTGTAGGGAGGGACAAATAGAGTTGCAGATCATATGGCAATGAGATGGGGTTGTGTACCCACGACGAGCTTGGACCAAAGTTTTGGAGATGCTAATTGGGATAAGCTTATTGCGTGGTAAGAGGAATTGGGTATAGTGCATCTTTGCTCTACTGCTTGAATTGTATCTGCTTTGTTACGACTTGGAGATTAATTGAATTTGAGACGGTACCTTGTATGGATTCATAATAAGGTGCTTAATTTATGCCTTGCTCAAGGGAGCGCCTAGAGGTGCATGCTTAGGTTCAATTGAGAGGCAAGATCTTTAAAGTAGGGAGCTTAAGATGTCTTTATTGGTCTGACTTTAGGTGAGCTTGGTACTTATTGCCTAGTGTTTTTATTAGTTGTTAGTTGTCACTATAAAATAAAAGGCCCTCATGGAGCATGGTTTTTTAATATGCTGCATTAAAATCTCAGTTGCAATTCAAATGTTTCCCATTGTATTTTGGACATTTGTAGTTTGGAATTGGGAGATGGCCTCAGTGGCTAAGTTTTTAAATTTAACTTGTAGATATCGTCCCCAAGTGTAGCTTGGGTCTATGATTTGTATCTTAAATCCTAAACCTTAGATATATGTGGACCATGATTTGTATCTTAAGGTCTATGATCTGTTCGATGAGATAATTTGATTTAATAGTCTTTATTATGGAGTATATTGTTGTTCTTTAAGCGAAATGGTTGTTGCTTGAAGTTATATTCGAATTGCGAAGGATGACGTGATTTGTCCCAGGCTCTTTGGAGGACATTCTGAGATCGTTGGTTTCTGTAGATGAACTTGTGTGTGTATTAACCTAATGACAATTACATCATATTCTATGTTATTCGTTGAGGAATAAGTTTGTAAAGGTATAATATGGCATGATTGTAGCATGGAATCTCAACATCTGATTATGAGGGCAAAGTTGCTTTGATAGGTTTGCAAATGTGCACTCCTAATGTCTGAGATTAGGAAATTAGACTCTGGAGGACTCACCTCTCAAGAGATCCTGGTATCCTCAAGCTCTTTGGGCTGTTATTACCATAAAGGTTGTAAATGGGCCTGGCAGCCAACTAGTTTTGTTTATGGGTAATCAAAGAACTTGCATGCTTATTATGAGTATAACGGAACATGCTTTATTGATTGAATGTTACACATAGAACTGGAAGATTCAGGAATGCTATGAAAGGAAGTTTGAGATTGATTCGAGGCCTTAAGGGCCGATTATATTAATAACAATGACGGACGATTTATCTCCTGCAACTAAAAAATTAATGTTTTTCCTTAAAAAAAAAAAAAAAACTTTTAGTAAAGATATGTTACCAATTTAGACTCCTAAGTCATATCCAGTGTTGATATAAGCCCCCAATGATCGGATCTCGCATCCCTAAAAAGTGTATTACATCTATAACTCAGGTTGACAAATATATATGTTAAGGATCATGAACTTTAACCTTTTCTATCTAGGTGCTAAAGAATCCCTGTTTTTAATGTTTGCTTGGGTTTTGTCCTTTTAAAGCTTTAACAAGCTTATTGGTTGTAACTTATTTCACCTCATTTTCTTTGTTTATAGAAATCAAAGTGCAAATTGTATGCGAACAACTTAATCTATGTTGGAAGAATTCTTTTTTCTTTTTTCCTAGATCTATTGAGCCACTTCCACAAATATCATTAAATATGGTCTGGCTGTTGATATTTATTTGTTTGTTATTTGTTTTGAAGATCGTTGTTCATAAGGATAGCCCTAGAGAGACACATTTTCGACGTGCTGGTCCTCGTCAAAAGGTATATTGTTAATGAAGACAAATTCTGATATTGGAAAAGGAAATGTATCAGTAACGAAATTTTGTTTGATTTTGGCAGGTATACTTTGAATCTGATGAAGTGCATGCATGTATTGTAACATGTGGAGGCCTTTGCCCTGGGCTTAACACTGTCATTAGGGAAATCGTATGTGGTTTATACGACATGTATGGTGTTCGGAAAATACTTGGAATAGAGGTGATTCTTGTGTTTCTTTAATTTCTTGCTTCAGTTATTATCCTTTTCGTTGGCTTTATATCTACTGTTAATTTCCTGTTCCATGCCTTTGTTGATTGTCCATCACCTTTGCATGCTGAGTTGTGCCAACCTGTCAGAATAGAGCAAATATTGTTGGTTCTATTTTTACATTTTCAGACTGTGTTTGTTTTCTTTTATCTAATTGATAACATCCATTCAGCCTTTCCCCATAGGTGGCAGGAATAAAACTTGTGCATGCTTAAATTACTTTTCATGAGATGATTTGCTAATGTCCACTAAAATGAAGCTCACATATTAACAGGGAGGATATAGCGGTTTCTATTCTCGAAATACTATTTCTTTAACCCCAAAGGTTGTAAATGACATACATAAACGAGGTGGTACTATCTTGGGAACATCAAGAGGAGGTCATGACACTTCAAAGATAGTTGACAGCATTCAAGACCGTGGAATCAATCAGGTATAGGAATGAATATTTTTTATTTGTTGCTTGTTGCGTTAGTTATTGTAAAAGTAAGATCTCATTTTCCTCAAAAAAAAAAAAAAGTAAGATCTCATTCTTTTAATCTCATCTTCAGGTTTATATAATTGGAGGAGATGGAACTCAGAAAGGTGCATCTGTAATTTTTAAGGTAGCCTCATACTTTTAACGTTATGTTTGTCAGTCAGAATATGTTGATATTTTGACACATCAATCCCAACATGTGCAGGAAATGAGGAGGCGTGGTCTGAAAGTTGCAATTGCTGGCATCCCAAAAACCATCGACAATGACATTGCTGTAAATTCTTTGCCAGTCCTCATGTCTTGGCCATCTTGTGATTTGCGTTCTGCACTTAAAATAATTAACTAACTGATCCTAGGACTGCATTTATTTTTTCTCTTTCATTTAGGTCATTGACAAGTCCTTTGGTTTTGACACTGCTGTTGAAGAGGCTCAGAGAGCAATTAATGCTGCACATGTTGAAGCTGAAAGTATGGAGAATGGTATCGGAATTGTGAAGTTAATGGGTCGCTACAGCGGTACTTTCAGTTTCAATCCATCACTCCTGTGTCTACATTTCAATTTTGTGAGTGAGCTAGTTGCATGTGTCATCTACAAAGACTAAAGTACTAATCTAGTATTGGTTATTTGGGTAAACTCTAAATACATTTTTGCACATTTCATCTTAAACCAATTTGCTGGTTGGGTGAATGTTTCAGTAGTTTACCTTGAACTTTGCTTTAAGTAGTAGTATTACCTAGAATATGATTTTTAGGAATTGGGAAGTGCCTACGGTAGTTACACTATAAGCTTATCTGTGAAATGACGTCTTCGCAGATCCTTGTTGCTTGTGCAGTCCTAGTTGATTTTAGAAGTAGCCTGCTTATGGTATAATGTTTTACTTCTCTTAAATCTTTTTGTGCCTAAGATAAATGAGGGCACACTGACATCGATTATGAAACCTTTTTAATTTATGATAAATTTGACTATTCATTGTTAATAATTAGTTGCAGTAGCTTGTAATGTTTGTTACAGTTTTGGTTCATTAATAGTTTTACTATCTATGATATTTCTTAACTTGCTTAGCGTGTAAATTGTGTTCTAATTTTTTTATTTATAGTTGCATTTTATGATGAATCTGTGAGTTATTATATCAATTTTTGTTCATTTTCAATTGTAAGCATTACCGTTGCAACAGAAGCAGCAACAACAATACTTTGATCTCAGACTACTTGGGTTAGGCTCCTTTGTCAAAATCTTCCATTCTGCTTGATTTAATGCAGTTGACGATGAACTTTCATAATCAAATCCTTCTTAATTAATGCATCCCAAGTTATCATAGGTCTAACCCTATACCATCAAATTTCTTCAATTTCTATCGTGTTTAGTTTTTTTTTTTAAAGGGGTATTGTCAAACCTTCCTTTGATGTGCCTGAACCACTGCGTCCGACCTTCCCTAATTCTTGCATCTATTGGATTTGGAACCAATTAGTTTATAACTCATCCCTTGTCGCTGCATACAATGTGTAGGAGTGTGGTTTCCCTTCAACAGCTGCAAAATGCAACTCAATCAAGAATTTTGATGAAGATTGAATATTTACCCCACTGATTCATTCTTTTAATTAATATTGAATAACAACCTCATGCATTTATCTTCTTTTCCTGCAATATAACTAATGTTAACTGGTGCAGGGTTCATTGCTATGTATGCCACTCTTGCCAGTCGAGATGTGGATTGTTGTTTGATTCCAGAGTCGCCCTTTTATCTTGAAGGGAATGGTGGAGTTTATGAATTTATTGAGAGAAGACTCAAAGAAAATGGCCATATGGTTATAGTGATAGCTGAAGGTGCTGGACAGGATCTACTGCTTTCTGAAGGCATAAATTCTGTGAATCAAAAGGATGCATCAGGCAACAAAGTACTTTTAGATGTTGGACTTTGGCTTTCCCAGAAAATCAAGGTATAATTTTAAGTCCTGAGATATTACTTATGCAATAAATATCATTAGTGTTTGTGTGTGTTATATTTTGATGTACTGTCTACATTTTATTATTGTGTATCGATCATTAATATCTAAAGCCTTGTGATGTGATGAATAATTGTGCTACTGATTTCATTCACGAATTCTGTTTCAACATATGAATTTGGTGCTATTAAACTATGCTATATATACTACAACAATCACAACTACAAAGCCTCTATCCAATATTTCGGATCGGCTGCACGGATCAAGTTTTTCCACTCTGCTTGATTCAATGCCCTTGATCGCGCTTTCAAAATCCTTTAAGTCATTCTAATCAATGCATACCAAGTTGCCATAGGTTTACCTCTACACCATTGAATTTCTTAAGTTTCTACTATGTCAAGTTTTCTAACTGGGGCATTTGCAGGTCATCTTTGGATGTATCCAAACTATTGCAACCACCCTTCCTTAATTGTTGCATCAATTGGTGTTGCTCCTACTTTTCTTTCAACCTCCGTATTTCTTATTATATCTTTACCAGTGTTACCACACATCCACCAAAACATCTTCATTTCCACTACAGTCATTTTATGTATGTGTTTAGCATTGGCTTAATTGCATACTTGCAGTATTATAAAATTTTTGTTCCAACTTAACAGGGATATTTCAATCACATATCTTCACTTGTTGCACTCCTTCCCTTCTTCCATCCAGCTTGATTTATGTGTTACGTCATCCTCAATGTGACCATCTTTTTATATGATTGATCATAGATATTAAAAGTAGTTCACCTTAGGAACTTCTACTACCCTAATTTTAGTATTTTACTACTCCAATGTCTTGGTGTTAAATATTTGTTAACGCACAATGCATTATTTGGTCTTATTCTCATTGAACTTGAAGCCTTTTATACTCCACGTATTCTTCCAAAGTTCTAATTTGTTGTTCACTCTACCTCTTGTTTCATCTTCTAAAACAATATTGTTTGCAAATAACATATGCCATATGGTATATATCTATATATTTTTCAAGATAATTGATTGTGACGGTTGAATGTCTTATACTTTCTTATGTCACAAGATGTTTGACGAGGTAAGAAAATATCCTTGCGATGTGGATGAATATGAGGCCCTGTCATAACAAACAAATGTTGATATTTCGTAGGTGAATTGTGTAAAACTTCATGACAATGTCTTACACTTTCCTTTTTGTCAATTTGAAGGATCACTTTACACGGCGACGCAAGGTGGTTATGAATCTAAAGTATATAGGTTGGCTGTCTGAGGTTTATCAGACTTGGTTATCTTTCCTTCTGTTGTACTTCATCTGCAGAAAGCAGGATGCTGACCCTACTAATTTACTGGCCTCTGCCATTCTGCAGATCCTACATACATGATCCGTGCTGTACCAAGCAATGCATCTGACAATGTGTATTGCACCCTTCTTGCTCATAGTGCTCTTCATGGTGCCATGGCAGGTTATACAGGTTTTACAGTGGGACCTGTAAATGGAAGGCATGCTTACATTCCGTTTCATGTAAGTTGATTGAGCTTAAGAGCGTGTTTCTTACTTTCTTGTCAGGATTAGTGAAATATGTTGCCAAATCTGAAATTGTGAAAGTGGCTTGGTAATAAATTAACAATCTCTCTATACAAGGCAGTTTCAAAAGAATGCTCATTTCGCTTGCTTGTAAATTCCTATTTTAGAAAACAATTGCTTGCAGCCCTTGTTCCAAGAATTGCTTGCCTACAATAAAGATTATGGATAATATTGGATATGTCATTTGGGCTCACAATAAGTATGCCAATGTTGCTACAGATTGAACATACAGAATGATAATTACAGAATGATAATGACGCTACTTGTTGCCTTTTGTTCTTGACTGAATTTTATAAATATAACTGAAATGCTTTATTTTACAATTCTATGCTCAAGTTCCATGTCTGAATTATGTGGCCGCAAAAAATGCAGCGTGTGATAGAGACGCAAAACAAGGTTATTATCACAGACAGAATGTGGGCAAGGCTTTTGTCTTCAACCAACCAACCAAGCTTCTTGAGTCACGAACACATTGAAGATGCTAAGAAAGAAGAAGAACCGCCGACACAATTGTTGGACGGATCAAATTCCAAGAGTAGCTCCTAGAGTAAGGAATGAAAGGAGTACATGCCAAGGGAGCATTGTCCTTCAAGTTCACATCGCTCAATCTTTATCGCTTCTGTTAATCTTGTTTTGTGATCACGAGAAGGGCAACCCGATGTCTTCTTCATGCACTTCTACACATGATCATGCACTAGAGAGAACTCGGAGAAGATTATGAAATTCTGCACTTTCGATTTCATCTATTTGTCATTCTTGTTCTCTCTGCAGCATAAGTAGGTTGATTTTTTCCTGCCACTAACTATAATTTTTGAGATTTTTTTTGTTGTAAAGTTATTTATTCTCTGAGTAAACTGGTGCAAGTGCAGGTCCTGCAGAATTTAAGGTACTTGGTTATTCTTTGTTTTTTTTTGTTTTGTTTGGATTTTTTTTTTTTTTTTTTTTTTTTTTTTTTTTTTTTTTTTTTTTTTTTCTCTCAGCCCCATCAATGTATACTTGAGGTAACATGTATTGATTTTCTTTCAATCCCCACAATGCAGAATATTATGTAAGACTTTAGTAGTAGACATAAATTTGCTTCTAAATATCAAATTACATCACTTATTTGTATTCACCCTTTGGGATCTGTGATCTATAGTCATAGATCAAGTCTTCAGGGGTCGAATTTGAATCTATGACAATGCTAATAATATGACATGAGTCACGTGATGAGAACGAGAAGCTTTGTTAGAAATGCCAATAGCAATTAATACAAGCAAGTTAGTTTTGATTAACGAATTCCATCTTTACTGTCAAAAAGACGTACTTTATTCCACTCTCTCGTCTAGGGCTGCCTTATATAATACTTTTTATAAAATTAAATTGTCTAAGCTAGTATAGAGAAAAATTAATTGACTCATCGTAAATCTACTGCAGTAAATATTCCTTTTTACCACATGCCTTATCATGACATGTATAGAAATAGAAAAGGTTTCTTTTTGTCAAGTATCAATATATAACTCTGAACTAGTTGTGGTGATGCTTTCATTGCCAATATGGGGATCCCATCACCATTGTTGTTATTCTTGCTCTCCCTATTTGCCATGGCAACAACCATTTTTCACCCTTGTAATGCTGCACTCCCTCTTCCAATGCACCTCCTCCGACCCCGAACCGGCTCTCACGGCCAGAAAATGGAAGGCATCTCTTGCCCCAGCTGGCGCTTGGCCGTCGAGACCAACAACCTCCGCGACTGGAAGACCATTCCTGTCTTATGCGAGGGATACATCAGCAACTACATGCTCGTCAAGTTGTACCGCCAGTACTCCAAGGCCGTGACCAATCAGGCCATATTGTATGCTAAGAGTCTCAACCTTGTTGGGGATGGCAAAGAAGTATGGGTGTTTGATGTGGACGAGACCGTTCTTTCCAACGTGCCTTACTTTTCTCAACATGGTTTTGGGTATACAAACATATATGTACATATTTTTGGATCTCCTATATGTACAGGTTTTTATTTTATTTTTGTGATGTGTAGTTACTAGCTAGTACTTGTTATTGTAACATTTTTTGATTGGTTAATTTCAGGCCCGAGCTATTTCATTCAGTAGCCTTTAATGCATGGGTGACGAGCAAAGCACCTATGCTGCCAGAGAGTCATAAACTGTACATGACACTGCACTTTTTTTCTGAAAATCAAAATAGTATATTCCTAACGGGGAGGTCAGAATCACAAAGAGAAGTAACTGGAGCGAATCTGAGGAAGGCTGGGTACATCAAGTGGGAGAAGCTCATACTCAAGTAATTTAACAACATAGAGTACATTTTTAACCCAGACGGGTGTGGCCTAGTGGTAAGGGTGATAACGGAGTTGTGTGGGTTAGGCGTTTGACCTTAGTATTGATTTCCCACGACAGCCAAACCCTGGACCACTGGTGGTCTCGTTGCACAATCCCGAGGCCCATGAGACTAGTCAGACAGAGTTTGGATACTAACGGTTACTAAAAAAAAGTACTTTTTCTTGGATGTATAATAATAATAATAGTATAGAGTACTACTGTACTAGCTGGCTAGTATGTGCACTATATCGAGCGTAATAGAAGTTATATCTATGTAGCTGATCCCAACTAATTTAGGATTGAAGCTTTAATTTGTTGTTGTAAACTAGTATAGACTATTATGGACTAATTTCAAAAATAATTAGTATAGATTAACCTTATGTGGGCCTTGTACAAAGCTTTGATATCTGCAATGGGCAATTTTTTTTAATCTTTAGGGCCGTGTTATATATTATAACTCAGAAAAGACATGCAGGAGCACACTCACTTGTAGGTCTCCCTTTAATACACATCAGAATACGTACGTGTGACGGCCCCTCTTCTAATCTAGGGCACCACCCGACCTAATCTCGTAATTAAGCCCTAATCACGACGCATAGGACCTAATTACGAATTAGTCAGCCTTTACTACCTATTTTTCTCTATTTTTAACAATTAATTTTATTAGCGGAAGTCTTTACAAATTTAATACGGAAGTCTTAAATATTTTAGTGGAAGTAAATCATATAATTATAAGTGTGGAAACCAAGAAATAACAATCACCATATATATATGCATATAACAGCGAACATATATATAACAAAGTGAAAGCCAAAAGTCGGGTAATCTAACACTCATCCCAATAACATTCCAAAAGTTAAAGACATAAGTAAACATAATACAAAAAATACCCTACATGTACGGGCAGCTACGCGCTCGGAGCTCAGAGGTAGTCGTCGATCTTCTCCTTGCCCGACCTAGTGCTGCTCGATGAACCTACTCCCACCGTCACAAACTAGACGGTGAGTATAGTGATATTTAAGTGATAACTGGGGAAATCTAATACTACATTTCCAATTTAACAAGAGGTATTTAAAAGCATATGTAGCTGAAGAAATGCTGAATAAATAATGCAAGTAAATACCAATGTTAACAGATACACATAAACGGACATAGGCTAAGTCGAGATGATCTACGTCCGGTCGGCGGTGAGAACTATCACCTAGCCTTTTCCACTACTGTATGGAGCTGTGCTCAACATATAATAATAATCTCTTTTTTTTTCTTTCCTAATAACCTCAAGTGGCGGAGCTGTGCTCTGCGATATAAATCATTTATACTTGCCGACAACCCCGTGGCCCATGCCACGTGTGTCGCCCAAGTGTAGTGGCGAGTGCCGGAGACCCCGAAAGACCGAAATTCTTGTGAATCCGCGCATCTCGTGTGCAATGGACACTCGATAATCCCTACTTTAGATTTCAAGAATATATATCCTACAATGCTATGATTTCAACACAAGTTAGGCTACAAAGCCCCAAAGGAAATAGAACACAAGTCCAACATAACAGATAACCCTATAGTATGCATTTTCTAAATATCCATTAGCCATATTTCAAGACAAACATTGAGCATATAAGGAAAACATGGAGTCAATGATATATTAAACAAGGCATCATGCTATATCGATATTCAAAATGAATATAAATAAGGAAAACATGATGTGGAAAATAAATTAGCTAGCCTACAAATAGACTGAAAATTAATAAATGACTGGAATGAAATAAAGTAAAGAGTTCCCACAGTTTCACTTACAGTCAATGCGGTAGTCCTAGCTATCCGGCCTCCCGACACCCAAACACTCGCACTCGGATTCAAGTATATCTCCCGAAGTTTTCTGATGTCAATCTAGGTTATATTAGATGTATTTAATCTTTAAATTAAGAGCTAAAACTATCTGGCACCTAAACGACATCAAAACAACTATACAAATCACCATTGTATAAACAAACCTTTTCTTTTGACCCATTTTCGAAAAACCATATGTCTTAATTTTGAAAAACTAATGGTTCTAGGTTGTTCCTCTCTGTCTTAGCTTTCCAATGGTATATGGAGCGTCAAGATCCGAGTTAAAATAAGAAAGTTATGGTCATTTTACGAAAAGAGGTAATGTAGTCCCGTCTACAGGAAATATAGCGCGCTAATTTCAAATCTAGCGCGCTAATTGTTCTTGAGTGAACAGTTCTTCTTCCCGAGAACATCTAGCGTGCTAAGTGGTGTACCTAGCGCGCTAACAGCGCGAAACCAGAACTTTCAGAGCAAATTCTGGTGTTTCGGCCACTCGAAACACCACCAAATCACTACCGATCCATACATGACTCATTTTGGCATAAATTAACACCGAAAACCACCGAAAACATCAAAATCTCCAAAATTTTCAGAATCAAAGTCATGCATGTCATTTTTTCAAAATTTTCACCAAAAGCTTTAAATTCTCGTAAATTTTCGATTTGAACCTCAAACAATACTTAGATCAACCATTTACAGCATAAAAACACTTCCCAAACCAGAAATCTCGGTTCAAATCCATTTTCAACAAAAAAATCCAACTTAAGCTCATTTTAATGGAGAATAAGGCAAGAAGTGTGATTACCTTGGTTAGATCTAGTGGCTCTTCACTCTTAGCTCGAAAATCCTCTCTCAAATCCCTCTAGAATCCCCTCCTCTCTTTAGTTCGGATTCATTTGCATGCAAATAGTGTAAATTTTCTCATCAAGTTGTATATATAGGTGTTGTTGGGATCTAGTGTGTATTGTGTATCTTGAGGTGAATCCGGTGGTCACTAATTAGGCAGTTCAGCTTCTCATGTGACACAACTTGAGTGACTCTCATCATGAGAGTGTGTGGTAACACGGATCTCGAGGTCTGTCCTAAGGTTAGTTTAATTCACAACAACTATAGGATATTAAAATGTGGCTTCTTAATTAAATAACTATAGGCTAACTCAATTAATGCATATTAATCCCATATGGACCATAATTAATTGGTCACACAAATTTATAAAATTTATCTAATTGGTCTCACCGACTCTCGACTACCCGGCACTCGGTGTCCAGACTCGCACGCAACTCGAGGCACTTTCCCCTTGCGTCGAACATTGTATTTTTCAACTTAATAATATAATTTAATTCATGCTAAGGTACATTTGAAATTAATTACTATTCCCTAGCCTAGTCTCGCTACTCCGGGTAATTCCACTAGGTACCCGTACTTGCACGCACTCCAAGGCGTGTCCCCGCTCGCGTCAACTCGGCGTCTATGGTTTGCAAACAAATTGACTTAATTATCTACACACATACACAACACTAGGCATACACCAGTTCAATTATAACATTTATGTGGCGGCCCCAATTTCCACATTGGTCCGCCACGGGAGGTCACGCGGGCCCACAACTGTCCACGTCACCGCCAGCTGTGTCCCACGCCCAATTATCCATTATTAATCAATTTCCGGTTAACTTTGATGTTATGAGTTAACTTTTGTTTCTTTAATGTTATTTAAACTCAAATTACGCAGCGGAAGATTTACTATCAATATAAATATTTAACCTGAATTTCATGTATATTATGAGCAAAGTGCCTAAGTGGAAACCATATCAACTGTACATCATATACATATCATCTAAGAATCCTCAAAATATCAAAATATACAACCTATCTCTCAAGCCCAAAACCCAATATAAAACGAGTAAATGTAAACATACGTACGAGTAGGGCTAGAGCTGTCAATCGATGAAATCCTCAAGCTTGCCCTTTCCCCGGTTCGTACTAGGATCTGCATTCAGCCATCACAAAAAGATAGATGACGAGTCCAGAGTGAGTAATCCCAAGGAAATTCACCAAGTAGTTACGAAAGTAAAAGTACTGGAATTTTAAATACTATAATTTAAACATGCGGAACAAGAAATAACACAGACAACTGTAAAAGAAAGATCATCGCATGCATAAATATAGTGACGAAACAAAGTACGTGCACATAAAAATCAAACTAAATCATACTTCGGGCTTTTCCCCGTGCACGGCCCATGAAAACACACTAATGGGTTGGCCCTGGACCTCTAGGTGGTCGGCGAGACCCACGACGCACCCACACTAGCCTACCATACCCGGGTAGCCTATTCACCGGCGTATACCTAGACAAGTGCTATGATTTAGTGGACTCTATGGCCGTAACGAATAAGCACCAGGTGGGGAGTGATCTCAACACCGTAAAGACACCAGTAGGAGTACACTCCACTACCGTAAAGTCACTAGGTAAGAGTACTCACCACCGTAAAGCAATAATGAAATGGAGTAAAGAATAAATGGAACCGAATTCAAATAAATCAAACGGTAAATACTTAAAGTGAAGCTTCAATTGGGATACTACACACCTCAATTCGCACTCCTCGTCCCACAAGTTAATTTCCCCGCTCGATTTCTTCAATCCCCGATAATACTCTCGGTCCGATTCCCGACTAAACCCAGACTCCAATTACTATTTCGAGACTCCTGGAATTCATTTATGAGGGTTAATTATCAATTAATAGGTTTATAATGTTGTTTAGACTCATTTCCTCATTTTCCAATTTTTGAATTCTAGTGAACTATTAGCGCGCTAATGAGATGAATTAGCGCGCTAATTCATCTAAGTCAATGTTCATCGTTTTCCATAGGGTAATTAGCGCGCTAGGTCCTCTTATTAGCGCGCTAATCGCGCTCTGTCCAGATTTTTACAGTTCAAAATTTCACACTCCAAACCACCTCATATACCATTCATTTGGTTCCAAACATCCCAAAACTCATCATCCACCTCAAAAATACCATTCAAACACAAATTTATCAAATTTAGACATCAAAATCCAAGAATCATCAAGAATCACATTTTCAAAACCCATTTTTAAAGATCCATCAAATTTCTCTCAAATTAACTCAAAAATCACAACCATTTCATGCCATTCCCATACACCAACTCCCAACAAAACCAAGCGTTTCATTCTCAACAAATTCGAATTTCCACAATCTCCAACCCACACTAAAAATTCCACAAAACTCAAGTTTGTTGTGTCCATACCTTTTGATTTTGTTGTTGGATGCCAAAATCACTTCCTTCACACCCTAAATGGTTGTTCTTCTTCCTTCTCTTCCAACGATTCTCTTCCTCCAAGCTTTCTCTCTTCAATCTCACTCTCCTTCTCCCCCTTTGACCGATCAACATGTATATATATATATACTTGGCATTTGATCAAGTGTGTGCACGAATCTCGAGAAGTATCTAAGGGCTGCTGATCACCCTGTGTCACTCCAACTCCATACACCTTATCTTGACACTCATGAACCTGTTGTGCATCTCGAGAAACATCAACTGTTGTTGTTTTATTCAGCCTAACTATAGGACTTATTGATTTCTAATTAATTTAGCCTATATCAAGTATCTATTCCATTCAATAAATTACCAAAATTCACGGGTAAGCTCACTTTAGGCTCCCAACTGTCCGGCGCCCCGTGCCCCGTGTCCCGTGTCCGCACGCACCTCGAGACAATTCCTCACTCGTCAATAATCTACATTAACATACATATTGCAATGGAATTAGCTAATTTGTACATTTCCATCACAATTTACCACATCAAGTCATATAAAACGGAGCTGTATACCTAGTTCGAATGCACTCCAGCCTCGCTGTGGGACCCTCAACCGTCCTCGCTGGCATCCACATCTGCAATGACGTCATAATTAACGGCAATTTTAAATTGGGCTGTTACAATTCTTCCCAACTAATTTGAAATTTCGTCCCGAAATTTAAGTTCTTACTAATACTCACCAGTAAATAGCTGAGGATATCTCTGCCTCATAATCGATTCAAGCTCCCAGGTGAGCTCCTCAGTCCCGTGATGTTGCCATCGTACCAACAATTTCGGAATCTCCCGGTTCCTCAGAATTTGAACTCTACGATCCATAATCTCCACAGGTTGCTCTTCATATGAAACGTCAGGACGCACCTCAATCTGTCTAATATCCACCATAGGTCTCGGTCCTGACTTAGCTAACCTCAACATAGACACGTGAAACACTGGATGAACGCCCGCTAACTCTGCTGGCAACTCCAATCTATATGCCACTGTCCCCACGCGTGCCATAACTCTGAAAGGTCCAATGTACCTTGGTGCTAGTTTCCCCTGATCCCAAACCTCGATGACCTTTCCAAGGCGAAACTTTCGATATACCAAGTCATCCACATCATAACTCAAGCCCTCAAGATACCTATCAAGCATATTTCTTTTGCCTATCTTGAGTGCGCTTGTAATCTCATCCTAATTTGTCGAATCTTCTCGGTATGATCAACAACCACTTCAGTCCAATCACCGCCACGTCCTCGTGTCTTTGCCCAACAAGTGGTGACTGCGCAAGGTCTCGCCGTATAAAGCCTCAAATGGTGGCATACCAATACTCGCCGATAGCTTTGTTGTTGTACGCGAACTCGCACAACGGTAAATACTCTTCCCAAGCACCTCCAAACCGCAAAATGGATGCTCGAGCATGTCCTCCAATATCCGTATCAATCTCTCTCGACCGACCATCCGTCCGAGGATGATAAGCCGTACTAAATCTAGCCTCGTCCCAAATCGCTCTGCATGCTCTCCCACGCTTTCGACGTCAACCCTGGGTCTCTCGTCGATACAATAGATAGCGGTACCCCATGTAACCTAACAATCTCTCTCTCAAAAATAATGCTCAACTGAGGAAACGAATACTTCATCGATATAGGAATGAAGTGTGCAGACTTCGTCAATCTGTCAATAACAACCCACACAGCATCATGACGTCTCGCAGTGTGTGGCAATCCGTTCACAAAATCCATCGTAACATGCTCCCATTTCCACTGTGGAATCGGTAGTGGCTGTAACAATCCAGCTGGTCTCCTGTGCTCGGCCTTAACCTGCTGACAAATATGACAAGCTCTCACATATGCACCCACATCGGCCTTCATCCCAGGACACCAAAATAAACGTCGCAAATCATGATACATCTTGGTCCTGCCAGGATGAACTGTATATCGCGAACGGTGTGCATCCTCAAGAATGCTATTACGTAGTTCCTATACCTCAGGTATCCACAACCTACCTCTGTGTCTCAAGCACTGGTCTGAACCACTAGACCAATCTGGCAACCCGGATCCCGAGCCGACAAATGAAGCGAGCAAAATGTCCGTCGCCCTTTGCCACTCGGCGACCTCTCTAACGACACCACAGAACACGCATCCGCCACGATATGAACATCGCAAAAAAGCATCCGACAAACACAACACCGTCGCAGCCTCCAGCAATCCATGCTCATGTGTCATCTGCCGCAGCACAGTCTGACTCTCTACACCACCCCGGCTCAATGCATCAGCAACTACATTCGCCTTCCCAGGATGATACTCAATCGCGAAATCGTAGTCTTTCAGTGTAACTCGAGCCACCGTCTTTGCCGCATATTCGATCCTTCTGAGTGAATAGATACCTCAAACTCTGGTGATCTGTGAATAACATAAATCGCTCCCCGTAAAGGTAATGTCGCCAAGCCTTGAGCGCAAACACAACTGCAGCTAGCTCTAAATCATGCACCGGATAATTCTCCTCGTGAGGTCTCAATCGCCTCGATAAATATGCAATTGGGTGTCCTTCCTGCATCAACACACATCCCAACCCAGTCCCGGAAGCATCTGTGTAGACCGAGAAGCCTTTCCCTGTCTCAGGTAGAGCCAACACTGGCGCAGAAGTCAACCTCCTCTTCAACTCTAAAAATGCTGCCTCACAGCCTTCAGACCATTCAAACTTAACATTCTTCTTGATCAACCTCGTCATCGGCGCTGCAATCAACGAAAAATCCTGCACAAACCGCCAGTAATAGCCCGCAAGCCCCAAGAAACTACGAATGTCTGCACCTGTCTCGGGTGTCCTCCAATCAATGATCGCTCGAATCTTGCCTCCATCAACAGATATTCCTTGACTACCAATGACATGTCCGAGAAATTTCACCTCTCTCAACCAAAAAGCGCACTTGCTGAACTTATCATACAATCTATGCTCCCTCAACGTCATCAAAACATCTCTGAGGTGTCTCTCGTGCTCCTCACGAGTCTTACTGTATATTAAGATATCATCGATGAACACAATCACATAACGATCCAAAAATGGTCGTAATACTCGGTGCATCAAATCCATAAAGATAGCCGGCGCATTAGTCACCCCAAATGGCATGACTGTGAACTCAAACAATCCATAACGCGTGCTAAACGCCGTCTTCTCTATATCACTCTCTCGAATCCTCAACTGATGATAACCAGATCGTAAATCAATCTTCGAGAAAAACTTAGCACCCGCAACTGATCGATCGAATAGATCATCAATCCTAGGAAGTGGATAACGATTTCGAATCGTCACTTGATTCAAACTTCCTATAGTCTATGCACAACCTCAAAGAACCATCCTTCTTCTTAACAAATAGCACTGGTGCGCCCCAAGGAGACATACTGGGATGAATAAAACCCTTTTGCAACAACTCCTCTAATTGGGATCTCAACTCTCCCTGCTCCGACGCTGACATTCGGTACGGTCGGCTGTATATCGGCTGCGTCCCCGGAATCAACTCAATCATAAACTCAACTGACCTAGGAGGTGGTAAACCTGGCAAATCGTCGGGGAATACCTCAGGAAACTCACACACTACTGGAACATCCTCAACTCTAATCTCTGGTCTTAGGTCTGGCTCAACCACCGTCCTAAACGCCTCCATCTCCTGTGTCGTAGCTAATCGACCTCTGGTAATCGGTAAGTCTGACGCCGTCCCAACAAAAGTAAATACTGGAATGCCCTCAATATCAAATACTATCATCTTACCAAAACAATCAATGTGTGCGCGATATGCCGATAACCACTCCATACCCAATAAAGCATCAAACTCTAAATACTCTAGGACACGAAAGTCGACAGGTAACTGGTGTCCCTCAATCTCTACTACACAATTCCGGCATATCCGGTTAGGATAAATCTTATCCCCAGCAGCCGTACTGAGGACAAGATGTGGGTCTAAAGTCTCAACCTGTAAACCTAACTGTCCGACCCTACGTCCCGATATAAACGACAAAGTACTACCGGAATCAAATAATACATGCATGAAGACATCGCATATAGATAACATACCCTCGACGAGCTGACGAGTCGCATCACGCTCCGGCCAGTACGGCGAGAGGTGTAGCAGCTGCATGAGCCCTCTCCCTAACTGGCTCAATCTGTGGTCGTGAGGATGAAGCTGACATCGGACAATCTCTATATATATGTCCGACCTGATGACATCTGAAACATCGTCGTGTATCCCGCCAATCTGGCTGTGACACTATATGAACCTGAGCCCTATCATGACCTCGATATCTCTGTCCCCTACCACGACCTCCTCCATCTCGAACACGCTGTCGAGGCGCGCTCTCACCGGTGCGAGTACGATAACGTACACCACCTGCCTCTCGTCTCCTCTCTGATGCTCGAAACGTCTATCTCGTCGACCCTGATAATCATGTCTCTGTCGATCAGATTGCTCTCTCTCTCTTCGGTCTTTGATCAGACCGAGAACTCTGTCCAGACCCGTCTCCAAGCTCACCCCGGTGTCGTAAATATGTCTCGCGAGCCAATGCTCTGTCAAAAACACTCTGTAGCGTCTCCGCACCGGTCGCAACTATCACCCCACCAATCCTCTCATCTAGACCTCTGATGAAGTAGTAAATCTGTAACCTCTCCGTGTTAGCCACATCCATGGCATACATCATGAGATATCTGAATCGATCCATGTACTGTGACACTGACATGTTACCCTGTCGTAGTCCCAAGAACTGCTCCCTCAATCGTAGCTGCACCTCTGTGGGAATATACTCATCCAAAAATAACTGTCTAAACTCTCCCCAAGTCGCTAGCGTACCATGTATATCAGTATAGGTGGTCCACCAAACTGCACCCTGACCTCTCAAACAATAGCCTGAAATACGCGCCTGATCTACCTCAGGTACCTCCAACAATTGATGTAGTCGCTGTGAGTCATCAGCCAATGTCCTGCAACCTCAGGATCGCTGACTCCCGTGAAGTACGTAGGATTAAATCTCATAAAATCCTTCACCATCTTCGCTGCTTCTGACATCCTACTCCTAGCAATCGAAGTCCCTACCTGGCGCTTCTGTAGTGGTGGGTGTCACCACCGTAGTCTCTACTGGTACTACCACAGGCTCAACCCTCTCTATAACAGTCTCTGACCTAGCCGCTGTGTAGCAACAGCCGGTGCTAATGCGGTCCGAGTGGTAACAGGTGCGGCACGCTCAGCAGTGGGTGCTACTGCTGGCGTCCTCGAGCTCCGAATGTACTCCATCAACTCGGCCATCTGAGCCTGCTGCAATAGCTGCTGCTCCGTCAATCTCTGCATCATAGCTCGCAAATCAGCCACGTCACTAGTGGTATGATCACTAGTCTCTCCAACCTCCTGCTGAGTAGTCGGCGAAGTAGGAGGAGTCTGTCCGTCCATCATAAACTGCACAACCAAAGTGCAGTGGATCAGACTAAGTACATACGC
Organism: Stephania japonica; assembly: GCA_039657345.1. Lineage (NCBI taxonomy): Eukaryota > Viridiplantae > Streptophyta > Magnoliopsida > Ranunculales > Menispermaceae > Stephania > Stephania japonica. The sequence continues at coordinate 46,654,224 of CM077559.1, forward strand.
GTATAATATATAGTACACAATCAAAACATACGCATATGGAATTTTCTAAATTTACCCGCCTCACATCACTTCCCAACTAAGCCTTTAATCATTCACTTGTGGTTTCCACATCTAAAGTTTATTCATTGAGTTTATACTATTGTTCAATCTCCAAATATAGCCATATCAAAGCTAGCTATAATCCCTATTCCATTCCCTAGGCTCCTCAATTTAGATTCCTTAAACCTAAGCTCTGATACCAAAATGTGGCGGCCCCAATTTCCACATTGGTCCGCCACGGGAGGCCACGCGGGCCCACAACTGTCCACGTCACCGCCAGCTGTGTCCCACGCCCAATTATCCATTATTAATCAATTTCCTGTTAACTTTGATGTTATGAGTTAACTTTTGTTTCTTTAATGTTATTTAAACTCAAATTACGCAGCGGAAGATTTACTATCAATATAAATATTTAACCTGAATTTCATGTATATTATGAGCAAAGTGCCTAAGTGGAAACCATATCAACTGTACATCATATACATATCATCTAAGAATCCTCAAAATATCAAAATATACAACCTATCTCTCAAGCCCAAAACCCAATATAAAACGAGTAAATGTAAACATACATACGAGTAGGGCTAGAGCTGTCAATCGATGAAATCCTCAAGCTTGCTCTTTCCCCGGTTCGTACTAGGATCTGCACTCAGCCATCACAAAAAGACAGATGACGAGTCCAGAGTGAGTAATCCCAAGGAAATTCACCAAGTAGTTACGAAAGTAAAAGTACTGGAATTTTAAATACTATAATTTAAACATGCGGAACAAGAAATAATACAGACAACTGTAAAAGAAAGATCATCGCATGCATAAATATAGTGACGAAACAAAGTACGTGCACATAAAAATCAAACTAAATCATACTTCGGGCTTTTCCCCAGGCACGGCCCATGAAAACACACTAATGGGTTGGCCCTGGACCCTCTAGGTGGTCGGCGTAGACCCACGACGCACCCACACTAGCCTACCATACCCGGGTAGCCTATTCACCGGCGTATACCTAGACAAGTGCTATGATTTAGTGGACTCTATGGCCGTAACGAATAAGCACCAGGTAGGGAGTGATCTCAACACCGTAAAGACACCAGGTAGGAGTACACTCCACTACCGTAAAGTCACCAGGTAAGAGTACTCAGCCACCGTAAAGCAATAATGAAATAGAGTAAAGAATAAATGGAACTGAATTCAAATAAATCAAACGGTAAATACTTAAAGTGAAGTTCAATTGGGATACTACACACCCTCAATTCGCACTCCTCGTCCCACAAGTTAATTTCCCCGCTCGATTTCTTCAATCCCCGATAATACTCTCGGTCCGATTCCCGACTAAACCCGCACTCCAATTACTATTTCGAGACTCCTGGAATTCATTTATGAGGGTTAATTATCAATTAATAGGTTTATAATGTTGTTTAGACTCATTTCCTCATTTTCCAATTTTTGAATTCTAGTGAACTATTAGCGTGCTAATGAGATGAATTAGCGAGTTAATTCATCTAAGTCACTGTTCATCGTTTTCCATAGGGTAATTAGCGCGCTAGGTCCTCTTATTAGCGCGCTAATCGCGCTCTGTCCAGATTTTTACAGTTCAAAATTTCACACTCCAAACCACCTCATATACCATTCATTTGGTTCCAAACATCCCAAAACTCATCATCCACCTCAAAAATACCATTCAAACACAAATTTATCAAATTTAGACATCAAAATCCAAGAATCATCAAGAATCACATTTTCAAAACCCATTTTTAAAGATCCATCAAATTTCTCTCAAATTAACTCAAAAATCACAACCATTTCATGCCATTCCCATACACCAACTCCCAACAAAACCAAGCGTTTCATTCTCAACAAATTCGGATTTCCACAATCTCCAACCCACACTAAAAATTCCACAAAACTCAAGTTTGTTGTGTCCATACCTTTTGATTTTGTTGTTGGATGCCAAAATCACTTCCTTCACATCCTAAATGGTCGTTCTTCTTCCTTCTCTTCCAACGATTCTCTTCCTCCAAGCTTTCTCTCTTCAATCTCACTCTCCTTCTCCCCTTTGACCGATCAACATGTATATATATATACTTGGCATTTGATCAAGTGTGTGCACGAATCTCGAGAAGTATCTAAGGGTCGCTGATCACCCCTGTGTCACTCCAACTCCATACACCTTATCTTGACACTCATGAACTTTGTGCATCTCGAGAAACATCAATCGTTGTTGTTTTATTCAAATAACTATAGGACTTATTGATTTCTAATTAATTTAGCCTATATCAAGTATCTATTCCATTCAATAAATTACCAAAATTCACGGGTAAGCTCACTTTAGGCTCCCAACTGTCCGGCGCCCCGTGCCCCGTGTCCCGTGTCCGCACGCACCTCGAGACAATTCCTCACTCGTCAATAATCTACATTAACATACATATTGCAATGGAATTAGCTAATTTGTACATTTCCATCACAATTTACCACATCAAGTCATATAAAACGGACTGTATACCTAGTTCGAATGCACTCTAGCCTCGCTGTGGGACCCTCAACCGTCCTCGCTGGCATCCACATCTGCAATGACGTCATAATTAACTGCAATTTTAAATTGGGCCGTTACAATTTACCTCGGTCACGTGCCTCGATCAGTGTGCGCATCTCATGCGGGCCCCACGTCACGGGTCGGTGATCTTGATTTAAGCAAGAAAATCAAGATTAGGAAATTAGGCCGTGACAAATATTTCCAACAAAATGGAAATTTCGTCCTCGAAATTAAATTGAGGTTAGGATTATACCTGACTCAAAAAGGTACGAAAAACGATCTCGCATATAGTCCTCCCGCTCCCAAGTGAGTTCCGAGTCGCTGTGGAACTGCCACTTGACGAGCACCTTCGGGATAGACTTGTTCCTTAACTGTTGTACCTTTCGGTCTAGGATCTGGATAGGCTGCTCCTCATATGAGAAATCCTCGCTCAGGTCGATCTGACTTAAGTCAACTGTCGGTCGTGCGCCTGCCTTCGACTCAGCCAGTCGAAGCATCGAAATATGAAAGACCGGATGAATGCCTGACATCTGCGGAGGAAGCTCTAACTCGTATGCAACCTTTCCAACCCTTTTCCTAACGCTGAATGGCCCTATGAAACGCGGTGCAAGCTTGCCCTTCACACCAAATCTCTGCAAACCCTTCCGAGGGGAGACCTTAAGATAGACGTAGGCTCCTTCGGAATAAGTAAGATCACTGTGGTACTTTTCTGCATACTTCTTCTGTCTCTATTGGGCTGCTTTGAGTTTCTGTCAAATTTGTCGTACCTTTTCGGTGTGATCAACAACAATCTCAGGCCCTACTGCCACTCTGTCCTCTGGTTCAGCCCAACACGACGGCGAGCGACACGGTCTGCCATATAAAGCCTCAAATGGCGCCATTTCAATGCTAGCCTGATAGCTGTTGTTGTACGCAAACTCACACAATGGTAGGTACTCCTCCCAAGATCCGCCGAACTCTAACACACAGGCTCGCAACATGTCCTCTAGAACCTGATTCAGTCTCTCTGTCTGTTCGTCAGTCTGAGGATGGAAAACTGTGCTGAACTGTAGGCGCGTACCGTATTGCTCTTGCATACTCTGCCACATCCTGGAAGTATACGTAGCGTCTCTATCTGATGTAATGGTCAACGGTACCCCATGCAGCCTAATGATCTCCCTCTCGAAAAGTATACTCAGCTGATTAAACGTGTAGTGCGCTGCAATTGGCGAGAAAAAGCGGACTTTGTAAGTCGGCAACTATCACCCAAATGGAATCATGTTTCTTGGCTGTCCTCGGCAACCCTCTGATGAAGTCCATGGCGATGTCTTCCCATTTCCATCTCGGAATGGGCAATGGTTGTAACAGTCCTCCAGGTCTACGATGCTCTGCCTTCACTTGCTGACAAATCTTACAATTCCTGATAAACTCTGACACATCCGCTTTCATCCCAGGCCACCAGAAATGTCTCTTCATGTCGTGATACATCTTAGTCTTGCCTGGATGAACAGTAAATCGGGAATTGTGTGAATCCTGAAGAATTTCCTCTCTCAGCTCCGGCATCTCGAGTATCCACAATCTGCCCCTGAATCTCAGACACTGATCAGATGTCTCTATCCAATCAACACAATTTAAACTCCGCGCTAACTCGCTGAATTGCTGGTACAACCTGTCAGTCCTCTGACCCTCTGACACACTCTGTGTAGACACGGTATGTACTCTCGTCTGTGCGCAGATCTCAATCCGGGTATCGATAGAAACGTTTGACTGACCTACTGTCATCGCTGCCTCAAGTAACCTGTACTCGTGCATCATATGACATCTGACAACCTCGGCGTCTCTGGTCGGTCTCCTACTTAGTGCGTCAGTGACTACATTCGCTTTTCCTGGGTGATATTCCAAGGAAAAGTCATAGTCCTTCAAGAATTCTAACCACCTGCGCTGTCTCATATTCAGTTCCTTCGTGTGAAGAGATACTTCGACTCTTTTGATCAGTGAAAAGTGTGAATCTCTCTCCATACAAGTGGTGTCTCCACACCTTCAGCGCAAATACGACTACTGCTAACTCAAGGTCATGCGTCGGGTAGTTCTTCTCATGTATCTTCAGCTGTCTCGAAGCATAAGCCACAACTCCGCTACCTTGCATCAATACGCGTCCAAGCCCCGTGTGTGAAGCATCAGTGTATACTAGGAATCCCTGTCCAACCTTAGGTAGTGTCAATACTGGTGCGGTCGTCAACAACCTCTTCAACTGCTTAAATGCGTTCTCGCATTCCTCAGTCCAATCATACACGACGTCCTTCTGTGTCAGTCTAGTCATCGGCGAGGCAATCTTAGAAAAATCCTTCACGAACCTGCGGTAGTAGCCTGCTGACCCCAGAAAACTCCTGATCTCCGTCATTGACGTCGGTGCTAGCCAGTCCATAATCGTCTGAATCTTGTTCGGATCTACAGCAATCCCCGTTGCTCCAACAACGTGACCCAAAAACTTGACTTCTGAAAGCCAAAATTCACACTTGCTGAACTTGGCATATAAACGGTGCTTCCTCAACATCTGCAACGTCTCCCTGAGGTGCTGCTCGTGATCCTCCCGTGTCCTCGAATAGATGAGAATGTCATCGATGAAGACTACTACGAACTGGTCAAGAAATGGCCTAAATACTCGGTGTATAAGGTCCATAAACACGGCGGGGCATTGGTCAGCCCGAACGGCATAACCGTAAACTGGTAGTGTCCATATCTGGTGCAGAACGCTGTCTTAGACCGGTCCTCGTCCCTGATCCTAAGCTGATGATACCCTGATCTCAGGTCTATCTTGGAGAAGAACTGTGCTCCTCTTAGCTGCTCAAACAAATCATCAATCCTCGGTAGCGGGTACTTGTTCTTGATTGTAACCTTATTCAGTTGCCTGTGGGTTATGGGCCCACCAGGCTTCCGCTGCGGCACTCTGATACCAACTGTGACGGCCCCTCTTCTAATCTAGGGCACCGCCCAGCCTAATCCCGTAATTAAGCCCTAATCACGACACATAGGACCCAATTACGAATTAGTCAGCTTTTACTACCTATTTTTCTCTATTTTTAACAATTAATTTTATTAGCGGAAGTCTTTACAAATTTAATGCGGAAGTCTTAAATATTTTAGTGGAAGTAAATCATATAATTATAAGTGTGGAAACCAGGAAATAATAATCACCATATATATATATGCATATAACGACGAACATATATATAACAAAGTGAAAGCCAAAAGTCGGGTAATCTAATACTCATCCCAATAACATCCCAAAAGTTAAAGACATAAGTAAACATAATACAAAAAGTACCCTACATGTACGGGCAGCTATGCGCTCGGAGCTCAGAGGTAGTCGTCGATCTTCTCCTTGCCCAGCCTAGTGCTGTTCGATGGACCTATACCCACCGTCACAAACTAGACGGTGAGTATAGTGATATTTAAGTGAAACTGTGGGAACTCTTTACATTATTTCATTCCAGTTATTTATTAATTTTCAGTCTATTTGTAGACTAGCTAATTTATTTTCCACATCATGCTTTCCTTGTTTCTATTCATTTTGAATATCAATATAGCATGATGCCTTGTTTAATATATCATTGACTCCATGTTTTCCTTATATGCTCAATGTTTGTCTTGAAATATGGCTAATGGATATTTAGAAAATGCATGCTATAGGGTTATCTGTTATGTTGGACTTGTGTTCTATTTCCTTTGGGGCTTTGTAGCCTAACTTGTGTTGAAATCATAGCATTGTAGGATATATATTCTTGAAATCTAAAGTAGGGATTATCTAGTGTCCATTACATATGAGATGCACAGATTCACGAGGATTTCGGTCTTTCGGGGTCTCCGGCACTCGCCACTACACTTGGGCGGCACACGTGGCATGGGCCACGGGGTTGTCGGCAAGTATAAATGATTTATATACGCAGAGCACAGCTCCGCCACTTGAGGTTATTAGGAAAGAAAAAAAAAGAGATTATTATTATATGTTGAGCACAGCTCCATACAGTAGTGGAAAAGGCTAGGTGATAGTTCTCATCGCCGACCAGACGTAGATCATCTCGACTTAGCCTGTGTCCGTTTATGTGTATCTGTTAACGTTGGTATTTACTTGCATTATTTATTCAACATTTCTTCAGACCTCTTGTTAAATTGGAAATGTAGTATTAGATTTCCCCAGTTATCACTTAAATATCACTATACTCACCGTCTAGTTTGTGACGGTGGATGTAGGTGTTGGGAAATGTGCCCTAGGTCAATCCATTAACAGTCTTTATGAATAAATTTTAGTTAATAAAATAGAGGATTTCATTTGCTGTTTATTATAATTGATTTGCATGTTTACATTATAATAAGATCCATGGGTATTTACAGAAATATCCTAAATGTCCCTAGTCGATTATTATACTGGGAACTATAATGAATTAAGACTAGTGTGAGTCTTGATTGATGATCATACGATGATCATACGTATAGGAATACGAATCAAGATCATGAGTACTTGTTAGGGAACAAAGTCTTGGACCGACCCGCTATGAGAACATCACATGGATTAAGTCATAGTTGTTTCTCATGATAGGTATATTTTTCAGGTCCTCGACTTGAGATTACCAGAGACTTCAACATTAGGAATACAGTGATTTGACGCAATCAAACGTTGTCTTTAACTGGACGATTATAAAGGTTGTGATTGGTTACTGTGTGAATAATGTGGTGAAGTTGTGTAATCGAGATAGAATTTGTCCCTCTCATATAAAGAGAGATATCCAGTGGATCCTCGATGTGTTAGACTCATTAAAGGCCTAGTCTAAGTGAATTGATATTGATCAATGTCACTTAGATGTTTTCAGTCTACCTTGAAATCGAGACTAGTACGATTGAACATGTTGGATGACAATTCCATGCCTTATGTTTGATCAAAAGGATATCGTGTGACAAAAGGATATTATATACACTATTGATTAGGTTATATCGATTTGATATTCGTACAACTTGGGTAGTCATAATGTCTTGCTAGAGGCCGCTTATGACTTGTATACCAAAATGTGTTTTGGTACACTGCCAACGTTGTATGAGCCTATTGGGTCGCACACTAAGAATGGTTTTGCAAGATTTTAAGATGGTTCAGAAAAATGAATTTTATATGATAAAATTCATGACAGAAACGTCCTTGTAGTGTATTACACTTATACTTCTTTAAGTAGGGGTATATGTGTAATTTACTTAACCGTTTATATACAAGGGTTGTATAAATAGACGCTTTGAGTTAGAATACAAGTACGAGAAAGATTTTAAAAGGGCCGAAACTCTATTTTTGTTTTAAGAAACAACTTAGAGTTTTTGGTATGCTCTGGATCGTTTTGGAGAGAAACAAAAAGGTTTGGTAATCTCTCGAAGCTAGCACTTCAAATCTTGGCCGCCGTTCGTGTGTGGACTGCTGATAGAGGGCGTTCGTCATTGGCAGCGCCTTAGAGATCGATTAACCTTCAGAAAGGTACATTGCGACTGAGGTATGATTAAGTTTTTCATAGTCTAAACGTGTTTTAATGGAATCAAATTCGGATCCTGTTGGGGTTTTTATCAAAATTGTTTTGAAATCTCCTCTGCGCATGAACCCCAAAATACAACAGTGGTATCAGAGCCTTCGAGTTTGATTCCATTAAACTCATTGCATGTTTTCTTATGAGATATGATTGAAAGCATGTTAATAGTTGATGTATATGTGATATACATAAGTTTTCTGTGAGATTTATTATCATGTTTTGTGTATATGATACATATATTCGTGATTTAATTGAAATTAGTTTCGTACATGCTAGTAACCATGTTAGGTTAATTTGAATAATTTTGATGAATTGAGTTTCGTGTTCTATGATCCATGACACCATTAGGTTCGATTGGGATAGTAGTTCATGATTCAATTACATGTTTGTGGTTATTTGGATGAAGATCGAAATTGCAAATAATTAATTTTCGAAATTATTTATTAATAAATAATTAATTTTCGAAATTATTATTTATTTTGTTATATCTATTTTGTTATGAAGTCTCTATTTGATAAAGATAGATAACAAATTAGAATTGGAGATAAATATCAAGAATCTTGTTATTAGTGATATACTAGGATTCAAATATCTTAAATCCAAAATAAATAAATAATTTTCGAAATTATTTATTTATAAATAATTAATTTTTGAAATTACTTATTTATCTTGTTATTTCTATTTTGTTATGAAGTCTCTATTTGATAAAGACAGATAACAAATTAGAATAAGAGATAAATATCAAGAATCTTGTTATTAGTGATATACTAGGATTCAAATATCTTAAATCCAAAATAAATAAATAATTTTCGAAATTATTTATTTATAAATAATTAATTTTTAAAATTACTTATTTATCTTGTTATATTTATTTTGTTATGAAGTGTCTATTTGATAAAGATAGATAACAAATTAGAATATGAGATAAATATGGAGAAGTTTGTTATTGGTGATATGCTAGGATTCAAATATCTAAAGTCCTAATTGGATTAGGATAAGATGGTTAGTTAGATGTGGGCCCGGGTTAATTAAAAAATGTTTTAATTGACTTAATTTTGGATAAATTAAGGGGTAAATTTAGTATAGTAAAATCAAAATCAAAAAAATATGATTTTCTATAGCAAATTTCAATTTTCGGAATTGAGATTTGTCTTCTAAAAAAAAAAAAAAAAAAAAAAAAAGGACTCGCCCTTTGTTTCTCTTTCCATTGATTGAACGGCCCGAGTGGGATCGCCGTCTAACTAATCCTAGCGCATGGAAATTCTTCTATTACCGAATAGCATAAAAATTTCTTAAATTGTTTAGTGGTTCTACAAATCAATAAAATATATGATATTTCATTGTTTAATTAAAATCACTAAAAACTGAATAAAATCCCTCTATTAAATCTTAAGTCTTGTGCCATCCAATTTTAAACACTTGTCAAGGCCTCGATCGCACTAATATAGTTTCAACCATAGTTGGGTGTATTGTGTTATCTTGGTGAGATAAGTTAGGTAAGAGTTACCTAAATGTTTAAATTGGTTCGACTTAATAAAGCTATCAAAATAGTTTTGGGCTTTAGGCATATGATGAGATAAAAACATGCTAAGACATAAGATGTCCCGTATCTCATAAAAGTATCTAAAGTTACATAAGATGTAATTGGTAACTCATTACCTACCTAAATAATCTAGTTCTGTGTTTCATGCCATAGTTTGTCATAGAATTAGGTGAAATATGGATTTAGTCCCCTAAATAAACAAGATATGTTTTAGGAGGGTTGTTAATTTAGTGGGAGTCTATTCCTCTATACTAAAATAAACTCGCATAATCTTTATTGTAGATCAATGGCCTCTTCAAGTAACAATAATCCCCTCGTCATCGCGATCTATCCTTGAGAAGGATAAGCTATCTGGGACTAACTTTCTTGATTGGTTCGAAACTTGAGAATCGTTCTCAAGCATGAACGCAAGTTGTATGTCCTAGATGCTCCGATCCCCGAGGACCCACCATCCAATGCTACGAAAGTCATGAAGGATGCGCATAATAAGCATGTCAACGATTCTACGATGTTGCATGCATTATGTTGGCAACTATGGTTCTGAACTTCGAAGGACATGGAACTAATGGAAGCCTACGACATGGTCAGTAACGCTATTTGAAGGAAATGTTCCAACAAAGAAGCTAGGCAAGAAAGGTTCGAGACATCAAGAACCCGCATTCTTGTAAGATGAAGAGGTGCGTCGCTTAGTCCTCATGTTCGAAGATGAAGGGCTATGTTGACCAACTTGATAGACTTGGATTTCCCATAAGCCAAGAGTTGGCTACGGATTTGATCCTAAATTCATTACCGAAAGTTACTCACAATTTGTGATGAATTACAATATGAATAATATGGAGAAATCAATTTCAGAGTTGCATTTGATGCTCAAAACTACTGCACAAAATATCAAGAAACCCTCTAGTAATGTGCTGATGGTCCAAAAGAAAAAGGGAATGAAGAAAAAAGGCAAAGGCAAGGCTAAAGTTGCCAAGGCTGCTGGCTGCACTTGTCGCAAAGCTTGTGGAACAAGTCAAGCCCCGCCTGTTCCTGCTTTAAAACACCCAAAAGAAAAGGAATGGAGTTTCTAAAAGCAAAAATCGAACCTTATTAGATATGGTTCGATCTATGATGAGTCATGCGAGATCTTCCATTATCCTTTTGGGGTTATGCATTACAAAGCGCACTTTTCACTCCAAATCGAGTTCCTTTTAAAGCGGTTGATAAAACACCATATGAGATATGGTACGGGAAGAGACCTAGTTTGTCCTTTCTTAAGATTTGGGGCTGTGAGGCTTACGTAAAGCGACAAGTCTCAGAAAAACTAGCACCTAAATCTGATAAGTGTTTATTTGTGGGGTATCCTAAGGAAACAAAAGGATATTACTTTTATAATCCCGCTGAGAACAAAGTGTTTGTTGTTCGGTATGGTGCCTTTATGGAAAAACAGTTTATTTCAAAAGACACTAGTGGGAGAGAAATAAATCTTGAAGAAGTTCAAGAATCACAAATAAACACTGAACCGCTACTGGAAGTTCAACAACGTTCTGAACCAGTTGAATCTCCGCAAGTGACACAAGGCCCATGTAAATCTGGTAGGGTGAGACATGAGCCAGAGAGATTCGGATTTCTCATTACTGATAACCGTGATGTGTTGCTTATAGATCAAAATGAGCCCACCACTTATCAGGAGGCTATGTCTGGACCAGACTCAGATAAATGGCTAAGTGCCATAAACTCTGAGATGCAATCCATATATGATAACCAAGTTTGGAACTTGGTTAATTTACATGAAGGTGGTAAGACCATTGGATGTAAATGGGTTTTCAAGAAGAAAATTGACATGGATGGTAAAGTACATACTTTCAAAGCAAGACTTGTAGCAAAAGGTTTCAGTCAGACTCAAGGTGTTGATTATGATGAAACTTTTTCGCCAGTAGCCATGCTTAAATCCATAAGAATTTTAATTGCCATTGCTGCATATTATGACTATGAGATATGGCAAATGGATGTAAAAACAACATTTCTTAATGGAAAGTCTGCTTGAGGACGTGTATATGACACAACCTTTGAAGGTTTTGTACATCCCGAGAATTCTAGGAAGGTATGCAAGCTTCAAAGATCCATTTATGGATTAAAGCAAGCTTCTCGGAGTTGGAATCTTCGTTTTGATGAAGCAATCAAGGATTTTGGTTTTATTAAGAACGAAGATGAGCCTTGTGTATACAAGAAGGTCGGTGGGAGTGTAGTTGTTTTTCTCGAGTGCTTGTATGTTGATGATATATTACTCATTGGAAATGACATCCCAACATTGCAGGTGTCAAGTCTTGGTTAGGGAAGTGTTTCTCAATGAAAGACTTAGGAAATGCGCCTATATCCTAGGGATAAGGATCTATAGGGATAGATCTAAGAGGCTAATCGGTCTAAGTCGAGTGCTTATATAGACAAGGTTCTTGAATAGGTTCAGTTTGCAAGACTCTAAAAGAGGATTGTTGCCAATGTCTCATGGCATAAGTCTCAGCAAGAATCAATGTCCTAGGACAAATGATGAGCGAGACCGTATGAATAAGATTCCATATGTATCTGCTATTGGATCTATCATGTATGCCATGTTATGCACTCGACCTGATGTATCATATGCTTTGTGCACTACAAGCAAATATCAGTCAGATCCATGTGAGAGTCACTGGATAGCAGTAAAGAACATCCTTAAGTACTTAAGAAGGACTAAGGAAGTGTTCTTGGTCTATGGAGGTTTTGAAAATGATCTAGTTGTAAATGGTTACACAGATGCAAGTTTTCAAACTGATATAGATAATTTTAGATCGCGATCTGATATGTGTTTACTTTGAATGGGGTACATAAAGTTGGAAAAGTTCGAAGCAAGAGATCGTGGCAGATTCTACAACAGTGTTTGAGTATATTGCGGCGTCCGATGCAAAGAAAGGAGGCGATTTGGATCAAAAAGTTCATTTATAAACTAGGTGTGGTTCCAAGTATTGCTAACCCTATTTGTTTGTATTGTGACAATAATGGGGCAATAGCACAGCCAAGGAACCTAGATCACACCACAGATCCAAACATATACTCCGGCGTTTTCATCTCATCGAGAGAAATTATTGAGAGAGAGACGTAAAGATTTGCGAGTACCTACTAAAGACAACATTGCGGATCCATTGACAAAGGCTCTTCCACAAGGGAAACATGATGGTCATGTTAGATCATTAGGCATTAGATGCATGAATGATTGGCCCTAGAGCAAGTGGGAGATGTTGGGAAATGTGCCCTAGGTCAATCCATTAACAGTCTTTATGAATAAATTTTAGTTAATAAAATAGAGGATTTCATTTGCTTGTTTATTATAATTGATTTGCATGTTTACATTATAATAAGATCCATGGGTATTTACTGAAATATCCTAAATGTCCCTAGTCGATTATTATCTTTGGGAACTATAATGAATTAAGACTAGTGTGAGTCTTGATTGATGATCATACGATGATCATACGTATAGGAATACGAATCAAGATCATGAGTACTTGTTAGGGAACAAAGTCTTTGGGCCAGACCAGCTATGAGAACATCACATGGATTAAGTCATAGTTGTTTCTCATGATAGGTATATTTTTCAGTCCTCGACTTGAGATTACCAGAGACTTCAACATTAGGAATACGATGATTTGACGCAATCAAACGTTGTCTTTAACCTAGACGATTATAAAGGTTGTGATTGGTTATTTGTGTGAATAATGTGGTGAAGTTGTGTAATCGAGATAGAATTTGTCCCTCTCATATAAAGAGAGATATCCAGTGGATCCTCGATGTGTTAGGCTGTTAAAAGGCCTAGTCTAAGTGAATTGATATTGATCAATGTCACTTAGATGTTTTCGATCTACCTTGAAATCGAGACTAGTACGATTGAACATGTTGGATGACAATTCCATGCCTTATGTTTGATCAAAAGGATATCGTGTGACAAAAGGATATTATATACACTATTGATTAGGTTATATCGATTTGATATTCGTACAACTTGGGTAGTCATAATGTCTTGCTAGAGGCGCTTATGACTTGTATACCAAAATGTGTTTTGGTACACTTTGCCAACGTTGTATGAGCCTATTAGGTCGCACACTAAGAATGGTTTTGCAAGATTTTAAGATGGTTGAAAAATGAATTTTATATGATAAACTTCATGACGAAACGTCCTTGTAGTGTATTACACTTATACTTCTTTAAGTAGGGGTATATGTGTAATTTACTTAACCGTTTATAAACAAGGGTTGTATAAATAGACGCTTTGAGTTAGAATACAAGTACGAAAAAGATTTTAAAAGGCCGAAACTCTATTTTTGTTTTAAGAAACAACTTAGAGTTTTTGGTATGCTCTGGATCGTTTTGGAGAGAAACAAAAAGGTTTGGTAATCTCTCGAAGCTAGCACTTCAAATCTTGGCGCCGTTCGTGTGTGGACTAGCGATAGAGGCGTTCGTCATTGGCGCCTTAGAGATCGATTAACCTTCGAGAAGGTACATTGCGGCGAGGTATGATTAAGTTTTTCATAGTCTAAACGTGTTTTAATGGAATCAAATTCGGATCCTGTTGGGGTTTTTATCAAAATTGTTTTGAAATCTTCTCTGCGCATGAACCCCAAAATACAACAGTAGGTCCATCGAGCAGCACTAGGCCGGGCAAGGAGAAGATCGGCGACTACCTCTGAGCTCCGAGCGCGTAGCTGCCCGTTCATGTAAGGTATTTTTTGTATTATGTTTACCTATGTCTTTAACTTTTGGGATGTTATTGGGATGAGTATTAGATTACCCGACTTTTGGCTTTCACTTTGTTATATATATGTTCGCCGTTATATGCATATATATATATGGTGATTGTTATTTCTTGGTTTCCACACTTATAATTATATGATTTACTTCCACTAAAATATTTAAGACTTCCGCATTAAATTTGTAAAGACTTCCGCTAATAAAATTAATTGTTAAAAATAGAGAAAAATAGGTAGTAAAAGGCTGACTAATTCGTAATTGGGTCATATGTGTCGTGATTAGGGCTTAATTACGGGATTAGGCCGGGCGGTGCCCTAGATTAGAAGAGGGCCGTCACAGTACGCGTGTGCACATGAGATGAAAATTGAGGAATGCCAATAAGTGCGTGTCTTTTCTTTCTTCTTTTTTTTAATTGAAAGAAGAGTGTGTACCCTCAGACTCGGACCTACTAATGAGGTCGACTTTACAAAACAAGTCTGTGTCTTTTCTGAGTTATGATTAAGAGTATTTTGTTTTATAAGATACATGACTCATGCATGCCCTAGCGTTTTGTAAAATAGGGAAATAATTGTGAATACTATTTGGGTGCAGGGGAGAAGAAGACGTGGGGAAGCCGGTGGTGGTGTATAAGTCGGAGAAGAGAAGGGAGCTTGAAAAGGAAGGATATAAGATAGTTGGGAACATTGGGGATCAATGGAGTGACATTCGAGGGAGTGGCATTGGCAACAGAACCTTCAAGCTTCCTGATCCTATGTATTACCTTAGTTGATTAACCCATAATAGTGTAACCTTGTGCAAATCCTAGCTAATTAACCCTAATTATCACTTATCATTAAAACAGCTGTTTTAGGTACTTTAATTTGCTCATTTCATGTAGTGAACCTCATCTAATTAATTCAGTAACTAATTAGGCTTTGCTTTTTGCCGTTAATATTTTCATGAAGAGAAATGCTAATTTTACCCGCCAGAGACACCCGATCAAAGCACCTGGGACGCAGACGTGTCACTTACGAGTCCCACTCCATACCAATTACTCCCTTTCTATTTTTTCTTTTTTTTGTCTTCTCAGTGAGTACTTGTTGTTGTTGTAGTACTTCAACTAGTCATTGTACAGTTTGTCAGTTGTTGTCAGGGGGGCAGCTGTGGCTGCTGAGCCATAATTTTGAGCGGGAATTTCAAATTTTAAATGGTTTTTCCCACCAAAACTATGCAAATCCACTTATCCAACCATATTTTTTGTTCCTTGAGCTTTCTTCTTTCTTCCCTGTGTCGATTTTTGAAGGTTGAAGGTCTCATTCTTTCTCCTTTGTATCTCTTACTAGACATCAGGCACAGCTTGTTGAATGCCCAAATCTGTTACCAAACATCAGTCGTAGCTTGCTGAGTGCCCAAAATTTTGGCTTGAGAAAAGCTTCTCGGCGACCACCGCGCTTCGACAAACATTACCGCCAACAATTGAAATCTGCGGCAAAGTACTTGATTGACAAGGCAAAAAGAAAAAAGAAAAATGGAAATGGAGCAATTGGTTTGGAGTGGGACCTGCCAGTGACACGTCCCCGGGTGCTTTTTGGGTGTCTCTGGCAGGTAAAATTAGCATTTCTCTTTCATGAACTCTCTTTATTGGAAAATGATTGACTCATTTTGGACATGTCAAAAATGAGCATGTGTTTGATTGTGTCATTTAATTTGCGTATTGATGTTTCTGCACACACAAATCAATGTGTATTTGAAAGACACCAAGTACTGCCTATTTGGCGTGTCCAAACTGGGTGAATGGAGTTTGTTAATGTTAGGAAGCTAATGTTAGTAATTCATGTCTACTAATAGCAACGCGCCACGTACACAAAAGAATAAAGGTAGAGAGGGCAAAACTGTAAAAACACATCTATTTTGTCCACATGACGCGCTGTTATTGGTAGACATGCATTACCAACATTAGAGCATCTCCAATGGGACCATGGATTGAGATAAAAATAGATTCACCTAGGAAACAATTCACATCCAACCCAAAAATTGTTGTCCAATGAGACCATAATTGTGAATGTCTAGTTGGTGTAATAGGGAAATAAAGTATAGTGTGTCTATCCTAATGTCTATTTCTAGACATTGTGGGTAGATATCCTCTCCACCGCCACATCATCATTGTATATTATAGAAAGTTCAAAAAAGTCTTAATTAATCCATGGTCTAAATCCATTGTCCATTAGCACCGGAAAAAAAAGTCCACTGGAGATCATTTTTGGAATTTAAATGTCTATCTAATGTCAAATAAGATAAACATCAATGGATCAACCCTTTACACAAATCCCCTTCCCCAAAACGGGTCACCTTGTTCCTTTTTTTTTTCTCTCTCTCTCAAAATATAAGGTAACTTTTAATGGCGACTACAAAGAAATTGTGGATGGTAATTTTTAGGAAAATGATAATTTAACACACTTTCAACGCACACTTTGGGCGCACTCCCTTATCTTTTAGTCATTTATGTTGTTTTGTTAGATGTGGGGCCCACGTCTAGTGAGACAAAAAAGAGCAATAAATGATTAAAAGATAAGGGTGTGCCCCTGAAGTGTGCATTGAAAGTGGGTTATTTTATTATTTTCCTAATTTTTATAGAAGTACTCCGCCATTACTGAAGAACGAAAACGAAGACAAATATACAATTGCCAATAAACGCTATCATGTGTGTATATGGTTGATGTATTTGTTTGTATATAACATTTTTTTTATAAATAGGCCCTTTATGCGGGTTTGGCATGGAGGGTACTCAACCCCTTTAATGTAAATATCTTTTTACGAGTAATTAATACGACTTTTTGTAGCTTGTATCTGTTTTTCTCAAAACAAAAAAAATTTATGTGTGGATTAGCTATATGATTAAGGTCACTTTTCATCACGTGGGAGAACAAAGAGTATATATAGTGGAATCTAAGAATGATAAACCTTAAACGACCATTAACGAGTGTCATGATTGAGTTGCTATAGATCTTTAATGTGATTTGGATTAGAGGAAATTCGACAATTTTTTGGGAAGCCCGAACTGGAAATTTGACATTTTATACATAAAAAAAACAATAAATTTACTTGGACTCATGAGTCCGGACTCACAGGAGAGAGGTTATTAAATTTTTTGTACATATTTAAGAGGTATAATAAGAATTTTATAAGTGATTATGGTTGTTTCATTAATTGCTCGAGGGTGTATTTGAAATTAAAAAAAATTTTGAGTCCGGACTCACAAGTCCAAATAGCACTACCCTAAAAAAAAAAAGTGAAGAAACATTTAGCACAAATTTCAATTCATATATATCACTATATATGTTAATTAATTCACAGTTGTACCTAACGTCAATCAATATTAATTATTGATATATAATCAATTTATATATAGTTTCAGTTTTTCATATTTAAATGAGCCATGCTTTGCATGTGCATAATATTCCTACGTGGAAAGTGCTACACTCCAGTCACACTCAAAGTCACATCCTGTGACGTAACGTGTGGGTCCATTTTTTTGTAGTCATCAGTACACACCTTGGGATACACACTCGCGTGTTATGCACCAGAATCTACGTGCCTAATTAACAACCATTTTTACATGGGGTGCACAAAAATAATTTTGGTCTTTAATAGAAGTTTCAAAACCTCTATTAAAGATGAGTATTATTAAATGTCACATGAAAAACATGTTCGATGGTCGTGTTTTAATTACTAGAAGAGTTTTGACATTTAATAATGTCTAATTGATACGAGTTTTAAACAATCTTTACATAATACTTGTATTAACAATTAAAATACGACCTATCGAATATGTTTCTCACGTGATATTTAATAACACCTATCTATAATTAATAGGGGTTTTGAAACCTTTATTAAAGATCAATATTATTTTAGTAGACCCACACACCACCTCACTAAGGTGTGACTTTGGAGTGTCGTTCTAGCATCTTCCTTCATACTTTACCTAGCTAGCTAGCTAGACAACCATAGCTAGACAACATTATATAAAGGAGCTCTAGGAATTCACCATACTGTCCCAATTTACAACTTTGAAGTAGTAGCAGCTAGTGTATTGTTGCTTTCTTTTATTTCAACATGGGGAGACCATCACCACTACTCTTGTTTCTCCTCCTCGTAGTTGTGTTGATAAACATTGACGACCATTGCAATTGTGCACTACTCCCTCTTCCGATGCACCTCCTCCGGCCCCAAACCGGTTGTCACGGCCACAAAATCGACGGTGTCTCATGCCTTAGCTGGCGTTTCGCTGTCGAGACCAACAACCTTCGCAACTGGAAGACCGTTCCTGCCGAATGCGAAGACTACGTCGGAAACTACATGCTCGGCCACCTGTACCGCCAGGACTCCAAGGCTGTCACCGATCAGGCCATATTGTATGCTAAGAGCCTTAACCTTGCTGGGGACGGCAAGGAAACATGGGTGTTTGATGTGGACGAGACTGTTCTCTCCAACTTGCCTTACTATTCTCAACATGATTTCGGGTACATAAATAAACATATATATATATTTTTAGATCTCATACATGTTTTATATTTGATTTTTTTCGTACGTTTTTCTTTAATTTCTTTTGATAAATGACTCCAACATGAGTCAAATCAGGGACCTCGCGCCCTCGAGCCAGCCTTGTACGTCTTTTAGTAAATGATGTCTCATACAAACATCTCATTAGAAATGCTTTGACTTTCATGCATTATTATTATATATATATATATATATATATAAATTAATACCAAATTATCTATTAGTAACTAAATATTGCAAACATTGAATTATTGGTTTCAGGGCTAAGCCATTTGATTCAGTAGCGTTTAATGCATGGGTTGAAACTGGCAAAGCACCAAGATTACCGGAGAGTCATAACCTATACGTGACACTGCGCTCTTTAAAAATCAAAGTAATATTCCTAACAGGGAGGCCAGAATCACAAAGAGAAGTAAGTGAAGCAAATTTGAGAAGAGCAGGGTACAAGAAATGGGAGAAACTCGTACTCAGGTAATATGATAACACGGATTAGTCTGAACTCTGAACTAATCTTCTGTAGGGCTTATTAGTAAGAGGACAAATTTCATCGACGGGGTTGTCATTTTTAGGACTACATGCAGGCTTTTTTTTGTAAAATATATAGGGTAATTAATTAACGATTGTGTATATATATAGAAATGGGAAATGCTAGAATGACCCAGATGGGACACCCATGATGGACATGTGATGATGCCCACCCATTTACTCATCGGGATATGTGCGCACTCACATCGATGCATGATGGATGGATACCATCATCGGGTGTCCATCCTGAGTGTCTCATCATCGGGCCTATAGTAATTCGACATGATTGTGAATGTACTATTTCGATGTAGGGGAGAGAAAGATGTGGGGAAGCCTGCGGTGGTGTACAAGTCAGAGAAGAGAAGGGAGCTTGAAAAACAAGGATATAAGATAGTTGGGAACATTGGGGATCAATGGAGTGACATTCTAGGGAGTAGCACTGGCAATAGAACCTTCAAGCTGCCTGATCCTATGTATTACCTTAGTTAATTGGTCACATATGATCATACCAACCAATTGAGTGGCCCAATAATTTGGTATGGGTTATGAGGTAAAAGGTCATGAACTCAAATCCTGGTAGGTGCAAGTTGTTTCTATCCTATAAGAAAAATTAGTCTCATATCATATTATGTTCTAGCCCTAATTGTTCACTGCTCATTTTTGCATGAATGTATCTCTTATCGTCTAATAAAATTCTATTTAGATTAGTTTGCTCTTTTCATATAATTGCATAATTTTAACTAATTTAAAATTAAGGATTTGTTGTTGTTTAATTGTTGCTCTTGTTCTCTAGCTAATACTTCAATTAATGGTAAATGAAAACATTTTTTCTTAATTAACTTTAACAAGACTCAAATCCACTACTTCTTTAAAACTTATTTTTAGGAAGCGATTTCACATCCTCACGAAATATGTTTTTCTCAGTTATTTATGACTATACTGATTTAAGATTCAATGACCTTTATGTTTTTTGGATGGCAACATCCATCGGACAACTCTAAATTATAAGAAGTCGAATATCTATTTTAAACAAGTCCTTTCACATGTTCAACTATTCAAGCTTTTTCTAGTTGCTAAAGTGAATGGGTGAAATGGTAGTATTTATCATTTTACCATAAAAGCAAGGATTGGGGAGGTATTGAGTTTACTCCTACGGTCGCACCTAAGTAAAAAAGAATAAAAATTCTAGATTAATTTAACATATCATTTTCCATAGATATGGGCAATCCAATTATAAAAGTTAAAATACATGAGTGGCGAAGACTTCGATACAATAAGACAATATGTTAGCAAATCAAGACAATACGTGTGCAGTAAAAACATATGCAATAATTGGTGGCCATAAAATAATGTTTGGGTTTAAATAATACACAAGTAATTCAATATCGATCGATATCATAAATATTTAAGACATCACTGCAGTAGATGGAGGCCAATTCCATGTCGGTCATATCATGACAAAAAAACGTCTGTCATTCTTTGTCAACTTTAAAAATTATTTACTTCTTACGACGGTTTAGTCTCCACAGTACACAAACTTGATCCTGGCAAGAAGTAAAAAAGTAAAATACTAAAATGACGAATAGGTATGGAAGTCACCTCACCCCATAAGAGCTATTCATGTAGCTTCAACTCGTTTGTTATGCATCAAAATCTGAGCACATCTCGATACGTGCATGAACGACTCAAAAAGTCTTAATGTGACAGACTTATTGTCATTCTAACACTTCTTTGGTAAAAAAACATTACTAGTTGTCGAGAGTTCAGCCCTATAATAAATATAGAGTCGTGTTATGTGCACCTCGGTATCCTCTCAGGGCACCCAATAATAAATATAGACTCTTACCAAAATGCCCTTAGTTTGTGAAGCAACGCACTCCACTACCTAAGACACATGTTAAAGTGAATTTGGTCGTGTCTTGCCAAGGCCCATATTACAATGTCGATTTATACCAACTGATACCCAAATAAGGTAGTCAAATACCCAACTCAATGGGTGACCACCGAGACTATACAAGTGGTCTCGGTTGCATTTTGTTGAGACGTGTATTCGAGATCATAAATTTGGTCATTTCCCACCGAGACCTAAAACATAATGTCGATTAATGTAGTGTCATAGTATGGGCACCCACCGATTACTTAAGGCACCTCGGGGTAAATATATCATTTTCTTTTAAAATCAACATAAATAAAAAAAGTCGAGGTGCTCTGAGAGAATATTGAGGTGCACATATCATGACCTTAAATATATTGAAAGAATGTTGTCTTTTTAAAGTGAGCAAGGCATTGAAAAAAGAATTGGATCTAGCGTGTTACTATGCCCTAGCACCGTCACACTTGTTAGTATTCACACAGTACACATTGGCATGCGTTCGTATGCATCTCAATGCATAAATGCGTGGACACCGACAAGTGTGTCCTTGTCAGTGCTAGGGCACAACAACATTTTTCAAAAGAAATAACATAACTTGAGATTGAGACTCAAATTGACTTTGAATTATTCTTAACAAAGTAGAACAAACTATTTAAATATTCCCTCATTATGAAGAATTTACAAATAATTAAAGATTGATCAGAAAAAGGAATTAGTACAAAATAAATTAACCAAATCAAACCTCCCTTAATTTGGGTTTTGGTGAATAATAATAATCAAGCAATGTAGTACATTGGATTGGGCATTTTGAAGGATCTGGTGGCCATAGGGTGTCCCAACAAGTCACTCCATTGGTCTCCACAGCTTCCATGGATCCTATAACCTTGTTCTTCAAGCTGCATCCTCTTCTCTGATTTGTAAACCATAGCAGTTTTCCTAATATCTGAAGGTCCCCTGTTTCAAATACAAACATATTATGCAATCTTCAAAAGTATGCACTTTAATTGACCCCTTATTAATTGTCTATACTTTTTCTTTTTTTCTTGAGGAGTTGTACATGTCTAAGTAATATAATAAGCAAATCCCGAAATTGAAGCCCACGCTTTGATCGGATTCTAACACTTGCAGCTTTAAATTCTTCTATACAACAATAAAGGAATGTTAACATGGCTCAACCTTGAGGCTACTCTAATCTTAAAATCTCTTTTTTAAGTTTTCTATCTTGATTCGAGATCTTGAACCCCCACCGATCTTCTCTTTTAAACGGCTATGGTTTCAATCTTCATATCTCTGTTTTATGTGTTTAATAAAGTGCAGATCTCTTTTTAGATTTGTGATGATTGAATCTACTTGTTGCAGTATATCTTTCTTAACACTCGTTTTTAGATCTGTGCGGCTGTCAGGTGAGTTCTTATTTTTAGGCATTTTGTCTTCTCTTTGTTAGAAGATTGATTTTGTCTTCTCGTCGAAAAGTTTCAGGTTTTCTTCTCCTCGTCGAGAAGTTTTGTTATTCTTCATGCTGTTTTAGCAAGTGTTTGTGTATTGTAATGTGTTTCAACTTTGTAGAGAGCAGTCTATGATTGTTAAACTGTTTCAATTTCACAATCGCATTTACAACCAAAGTAATAACAACTCTTTTGAAAAAATAGGATTAACGAATCAACGTATTTTTTTATTTTATGTCTGGTCCTATATCGAGCCATTAACGATGAATTAAACTTCTATTTTTCTTTAAAAAAATCTAATATAATAAGCATAAATGTTTGTTTTTGCATCCATCACTAATTTTACAATTTTATACTTTTAAAAATCGATCTCTTAGAATTTTACCCTTTTAAAAAAGTAGCGGCTAAACGGACCTCATTTTTAAATTTTTACTTCGTCGTACCCCACTTTTTACTTAGTTTACCCCACTTTTTTTTTCTTAAAATTCTAAAAATACCATTGCCCACCCCATCATCTCACACCCTTCAATCCTCTAGATTTCTCGATTTTAGTCATTTTAGAGCACTTGTACTAAGTCACCAAAAGTCGTAGAAATGTTTTTTTTTCGTTAAAAGTCAAGAAGTGTCGTCTGCAAGTTTTGGACGAACAGAGCTGACATCTCTGAAGAGGTGTCGGACACACAAGGCATGTTATATTGTTATGGGCAAAGTATGGGCTAGCTTGAGCAAGGCATGGTAAAATTCTTTAATTTACATAAACCATATTATTTTGGTTTCAGATTTAAACAGAAAGTAGTGATTGGCCGAATGGTTGCTGATCAACAAATAATGCAAATAGGGAGATCAAGAATGAAACCTTTATATAATAAAGGAAAATACTAGAATAACATCCCTAAACAACACAACAAAACTCACGCCCCAACTACCCACCGCGTTATGCATCTCAAGATACCTATTATGTTGTGCCTTTAGGGGTGCTACTGTAGCACTTCCCTATAATAAAATACAATTCAACTTCTACACGGGCGAGGCCAAGAGTTTGACAAATTAATGCATACCCAGGCCTAGGTCTACTCAACACACACTCGGGTTTTAATCAAGTTTGAGCTAGCATATATATCTAGGCGATCCACATTGGCTGGGGCTTCCCGATAAACAGAACAACTTATTAGATCCATAGTTTTCAAAATATACACTTTACTCTTAGTACATCTTTGGTTTCTCAATCAAAAAAGGTCCAGTTATATATGCCTAGAAAGGCTGAAGGTGCATACTTTGAAAAACATTAGGAGCTTGAAGTGCATTACAGGGCAAAGCTCAAGAGTTAATTTGTGATCTACCTACATAGTATGCAATCAATGATCATCATTGTTTTATAGATACATAAAAAATCAAAGAGATTGTTAAAACTTAGAAGGAAAGATCATATATAATGTGAAGAAATTAAAAAAATAGACTAGTGGATACATACCTTAAAATGAGTCTGTCCCAACCGTGATAACCAGCGCCTAGGAGATTCCTGGTAGTGGCATTACGTTGAGATTCATATCTTCCGGTGAGGAGAACCAACTCGAATCCTAAGCGTTGCACCTCCTGGTACAGTCTTAGACTGGCCGGTATAGCTGGGCACTCGGCCAGCTCCGCCCACTCGTCGAAAGACTTGTCGTCAAACGCCTCCGACCTGTATGTATAATTCAATGATTCATGCTCAAATTCAAATAATTGGGCTCTCTTTTTTGCCTTCTTTTTGGTGGTACACTGGTACTTGGGTATGTAGTATTACTAGAACTGCCCCATCTCACACCTCGAGATGTGCATGCATAAATCTCGGAGGCCTTATTTGTTTTGGTTAATTGGGCTTGGGGTAATTCGGAGGGCTGGGGAAATGGGCTTATTCTTAAAAAATAACTCAAATTAATGAACTGAAAGATTACTTTCATTGTGGGTGTATGGATGGTTATCTAGCATAAACAATTATTTGAAGACACTTAATTAATTTTGATACCTAATTAATATGTTACACTCAATTAGTCTTTTGGACACAAATCGAGACAAGTATGTTAGTACGTACCACATTTTTTTTTTTGTCAAAGTTTGTTGCATTAATGTTCCTACCAACTATAAAAATGTACTAACAATCTATTACAACAAAATTAATCGGCACTACGAGAATCTAAAATTCGAAACAACATCCTCACAAAAAGGCAACAACCCCATAAAAGGGGACAATAACTTTTTAAAGGAGGGCAACGACCTCATAAAGGGGACAACAACCGCAAGGCAAAGAAGCCACCAAGAATACACTTAAATGTTACTCCATTTCCTCGGAGACCTTATGATCGATGCGACCTTAAGATCGATGCTTGGGCGGAAATTGTATGATATCATATGGTTTCAAACATGTGAGTGGCCTAGTGTTTGTTATAAAGTGTGTCTGCCGAGTTCCCACATATCTTTCTGTGCATCATAAGGTCTATGTTGAGATGTGCACGACAAAATAATAGTCTGACATTGAAAAAGTGAAACTTCTAAATAAAATATATTAGTGATTATCTCCCCTCTATTAATATATATCGAGGCTTTTTGAGATAAAATCTTACACCTAAAAATTGAAAAGTGATTAAGTTAAAGAAAATATCGGTACTGAGGAGATCAATGACTCGTAGAAAAGTGTTGCGGGCAGCCACTTGAGGGTAACAAACTGCATATTGAAAAAGTGAAACTTCTAAATTAAGTATATTAGTGATCGTCTCTGCTCTAATAATACCGAGGCCTTTTGAGATAAAACTCCACATTTAAGAATTGAAAGGTTGTTAAGTTGGGGACAATATCGATACTGAAAAGATCAATGGCTCGCAAAGAAGTGTTGTGGGCGGTCGCTTGCGGGTAACGTACCGCAAAACGAAAAAATTCAACACTCTAAATATTTACTCCCTCCGTTTAAAAATATATAAGTCGTTCTAATAAAAACTTTTCATTCAAAATTTTAAGTCTTCTTCAAAATTCGAGAGTGTATTTATTATTTTTTTACTTCATTTTACCTTTACATAATTTAAATATTTATGATTATTCAATTATTCAATTCATTTAATGTCAAAGTCGTAAATATAAATTACACTCATAATTAAGACTGTCTTAATTCTTATGTCTTACTACTTACATTTTTTATCTAAAGGAATATATATATGTGGCCTTATCAGATACTTGGGATGTAATGATGCTAATTTCCTTTAGTGTATACTTTATTTTATTTTCAGGATTGAGTGTATACTTGTTATAGAAAAATAATCCGCCGCCAAGAATCATACTTATGAGCTATATGCAGTCTAAGTAATGATTCCAACTTCTTTGTCAACTGCCAGTGCACCGTCCCTAATGTACTCTTTTTAAGTGCGTCACAGTTCCTTTTCCGAGTGAAAAATGACTATGATCCTTTGGATGACACGTATCTGAATGCATTTGCCTACAGGGTTTCAAAGTACGTCCAAAGACCGAACAACAACCACACACAAATGCACCATGTTTCCACAACAAGAAGGTAAAAACACGTGACCAAAACAAGGGTAGCAATCCAACGGCCGTGAATTGATCATCAAACACATACCCGAATCCGTGCGCGGCGTAATACGGCAAGTTCGACAGCAGAGTCTCGTCGATATCAAAAACCCAAGCATCCAACCCATCACCCACCACGCGCAGCGCACGTGCGGCCGCGGCGGCGTCCAGCGCCACGACGGCACAATCCGACCCGTACTGACCCGACACCCCCATGTACTCTGCCACGTAATCAATGCACGTGGAAGGGATGGTCCACCATTCCCCCGCGTTGTTGGTCTCCACGGAGAGCCGCCAGCTGTCGCAGAAGAGTGCGTCTCTGCGGCCGAATTGGAGGGCCTCGAGATCGGTGGGGAGGTAGATGTCCGGCGAGATGGTGGAGGAGATTGGAGGGGAGGCGGTGGGGGCGGAGAGGGAGAGGTTGGAGAGGAGGAGAATGGGGATGAGGATGAGGATCTCGCCGGAGTGCATATCGGAGGGGGCGGTGGGGGGAGGGTTGGTTTTGGGTGGGAGGTTGGAACTTGTTGGATGGAGAAGAATGGAATGGTTGGTTTTTATTTGTTTTAGTTTTTGTGGGTGGGGTTCAACAAAGTCCTGATTGTTTAACGGTGACGGTGACGGTAACGTTTGGGTGGTTATGTGTTTTTTTTTTTTTTTTTTTTTTTTGAAGAGAAATCAAAATTTCATTAATCATCCATGGCTCAATGCATGATCAGATATAGAATTAAGTACATTGATTCGCTACTCCTATTTGTGCAAATAAACTGGCATTAATTTATCTTTTTTTTTTTTTTTTTTTTTTTTTTTTTTTTTTTTTTCAAAATTGAAACAGTTTGACAATCAGAGATTGTTCTTTACAACGTTGAAACTCATAACAATAAACAACAATATTAGAACCACAAAATGAATAACAAAACATCATAACAAAGAGAAGACATAAAACTTCCCAACAAGGAGAATACCTAAAAACTTTTCAACAAGGAGAATACAAATCAAAGACTTCCAACTGGGAAAGAAAACTAAGTATAAAGTAAAAACTATAGATAAATCAATCACGCAACACCGTTGATGAAAATACACTGCAACAAGGATGAACCAATTTTTACAAATATGATTAGATCTGTTGTTTATTGAATAAACAAAGAGCAAAAGAGATTTGATTGGAATCACTGCCGATTATTGAGAGGATCAACAATTGTTCAAGAACAAAAATCACAAAAGTGAATCAAAAAAATAATTTTAAGATTTTGGAGAGAATAGTCTAGCCCTTCATAGTTGAAGAACACAAAAACAGGAGAGAGAAGTCGACTAAGAGAAGTCTAGTCGATTCCCCGTGTTTTTTTTTTTTTGGGTAGTTTTGTGTACTTTTAAGGCGTGAAATAATTAGAACTTTGTGCTAAGTGCTAACTGTATGTGTGGGTATGTTTTATCAAAAAAAAGAGAAAAAAACTGTATGTGTGGGTATGCAAATGCATTCACCTAGAGGACACCCACCAAGCAATTATACTCACCAACCGAGAGACTATTGGTTGGAAAAATGATCGAATAACCCAATTCGGGCCCTAAATTTGGGCTTTGATTCGATCAGTACTATATGACACCTCAATGCGCGCACGCACATCTCGAGGTGTATCGTCACATGGCGCCCAATACCCAAAGCGGGTTATCATAGCAAGCTCCTATTGGTTGTCACTTGTTAGGTGTTTTTCAAGTCGTGTTATTGCTAGTCTAGGTCATCTTATCACTAATTAATTATAAGGCGTCCCCTAGACGGTTACCAAAACATCTTTGAGCATTTTGGGACTAAATTACGTCGAAACAGTGGTGTCCTTTTTAAATAATTGTTAAGTAGAAATTGTGCTTATTCTAAAGTACGTTATTCATATTTGAATATGGATCACAATAATAAATGTTAGAACCTTCTAATAAGTAAACAAATATTTATTGATTAACTAGGTTTTGCCTAATTACACCTTGACTTGTTATCGGAAAAGGGAGTTGTCAATTTGTCATCTAAGGGGCTTCATGTATCAACTCATAAATTCATTCAGAAAGTGCTACAATGACACCACGCAATGCGCACCATTCCCACATCCACCATTCGTGTTTCCCTCAAGAAATGAGCTTACTCATCTCGTGATTTATAACACAGTTGGATTAGGTTGAGATCATATGGACGGCTCCTATAGGCTAAAGTGTCTTTCAGTGCGACATACCTATTGTCATCGAGTATTTTCCTTTTCCTAAATAGACATCTGACGAGTGCTTGTGTTTGCTTTCGGTTGGGGATGACTGGAAGATTGGAAGATTGGAAGATTGGAAGATTGGGGATGACTGGAAGATTGGATTCTTGGGGATGACTGGAAATCCAAATCCTGCATTTGGGTCAGAAAATGGGAATATATTTCACATGGATTGCATACTTGCATCCTCTAAAAAGACAAGATTTCATGTCGTATTATGTATTTTGCATCATGTATTTGTACTTTTTTCCGTTAATTTATGTATTTGAATTTTGAATCTTTGATACAATATGTTAAGCCATCCCCATCAGCGTACATACATTTTGCAAACAAAATTGTAAAAATGTTACAATCACACATCATATAATGCATATCATGTACTCATTTTGCACATAATATCATCAAATCTGCTTCTCTTTTTTGATAACCATAAATCTTAAAATCTTTTTCAAGCTCCTTCCTGTTTAGGCTTGACTAATCCCACCCATTAGTTGAAAACCCCACCCCAACTCTACAATCCAAAAACAACCAACAAAATTTAGAGTTGGATTAAAGTTGGATGGCAAGATTTAATATCGTGTATCTAATCACCAAGCACATCTCCAATTCCATTGGGTTGTCAAATCAGCTAGCTACATCAATCGTACATATGAAAAGCTAACACAACAGAAATTATTTTAGATATAACTAACATGGGTAACATGGCTTGTACACAAATTATTGTGTGCCTTTCATTACCAATTTGACCTTGTGAATCAACTCACACTAAAATATTCCACGGTTGTCGTCGCGCTTTACGTATTAAGTCCCCTTATTCTCTCTTCTGAGAAGAGTTGAAACCATGACCACAAGAATCTTATAATCACAGATGAGCTATACATGATAAAACAGTATCGATTGAGCTAAGAAATTGTTATGTCATGCAATATCAATAGACAAAACATCCATGAATTGTCATTACAAAAATGCTTGCCAACATAAACTTCACTAACAAGAATGAATCTTGAAGATTAAAACATGAGGACAGATTGAATGGAAAAAGTACTGACCTGCAATTGTAATGAAGATAGAATGTTTCCATTTAGAATGTTTCCATTTGAGCCTTCTTCTATAGAATAAGCACAATTTCTACATTTCTCGTTGTTGATGTGTTAAGTAAACAAGCAGCAAATTTGTTAAAACTCCTATCTATTGAGTCGATAACTTCTCCCCCTAAAAGCGGTACCAGCAGCACCCGCCGTCCTATCAGCTTGTGCAGGCCTGCTGTTTGCATGATACGCTATTCCCCATCGCCTGACAAGGTTATGCCTGAGGGATGATAAGTTAAGGACTGAAGTAGCAGATAAGAGAGAGATCAGCAAGCTATAATAAAAATAAGTACATGACTATGACGACGATGATTACAACAGCCCTAAAACAATAATCACATACAATCAAAACAATACACCAATCCAAGAAAATAAAGCAAGAATGCCAATTCGACCGTTGAGAGATGTATCTGATAATATTACCAATAGTCTGTTTCAAGTCTTATCTTCACAATCTCTCCAGAAAATAAACACAACACATTTCAAAAAGAAACTAAGGTCACAAAGTCTTCTTAAGCAGATGAAAGACCAATTATGGTTACAGTGAACCAAAAAAAGAGAGTGTCATTACTTTTTTATAGGATGTCTTGGAAAAGGCAGATAATGCCACCATCATTTGGCACAATGCAAGAAAAGAAACACTTAACACACTTGAGAAATCAATCATAAATAGAAAAGCAATAGAAATCCACAATTGGTTTGGAAATGTTTTCCCTGGAGCAAACAAGGGACTAGGGCCATCCCCAGCCAGTAAAAATGGATGCAAATGTGAGTAAACAGTAATCAGATCATGCCAAAACTAAGACCCTTTTTTTTCGTAGAATTCCTTTCTGGAGAGAAATTTTATTCAGTTCACAATATCATCAAATCAAGCATCTAAAAAAATGAGGGTTTCGTTGAATAATAATAAGAATACTGCCAGTCTGCCACGAAGTTAAATGCATGTATTGAAGAACTAGGCAACCAAAATACAGACTGGAGGCCTGGGGACTCCTCATCATGGAAGGTAGTGTTTATCAGAGTGACCTCACTCTAACATCGGAGGAAAATATAGAATAGGGCCAAGAGGCAGCCTAAGATCCAGTGGGTCTACTGTGGAGAATATCAATCCAGTACCAATCCAGTCTAGACTCTAGAACTATGATTTTGTACCCAATCTATGCCCAACATGACACTGAAACACCAGCACATGATATGCATTTAGCACCTCAAAAATCAACAAGCACATTGCTGAGATAGGCAGGAATATTTGAAAAGAAACAGAATATAGAAAAGGATACACCCAATTTGGAGTTCTAAGTATGTTCTTTCCTCCAGCTAGCGGATGCAACACGGTCAAGAAGTAATACAGATGTCCCGCAACGATGCCCAACAGATCTGGCACCAGAGATTGACCGAAAAGAACATCCAAAACAAGCATTGCCCAAGGGAAATAAAAAGCCTGCAAGCCATATTTCAAGGGAAATACCAGCACATTAAGTACGCCAACACAGGCGGACCTTTTCCCAAATCTCCAATGTTTTGAATGGAAGATATATAAGCTGGCATACCTTTAATGCCACAAGGCCATATAAATTGATCTGAGCATTGGGAAACTCTCGACTCCAAACATATAGAAGCATGAATACCAACGAAACCCCCAAGAAGGGAGACCAGAGTATTGGAATGATCGAGAGTGCCTAGGAAAAAAGCAAGGGCAAGTAAGACAGCAAAAATATCAAACTTGAAATCAATACAAAAGATAAAACACATTGGTCTATGTCGATCGCAGTTGCCAATGATAATAAAAATGAGAAGAAAGTGCCTCTCAGACAAACCAGTAATGAAAATGCACCAAAAATCATCATCCACAAGAAATCCGCGGTACACCCTTCAAATGGACCTTTCTCCAACTGAACCCCATATCTAGCTCTGCAATAAAATTACGAGTCTTTACTGAGAACAATCTTTTAGAAGCTAGAAAATTGAATTCATATGACGTGAAATTTACATTAATTAAATGATAGTCATCTGTTTATCAGTACATATAGGAAGGGAATTTCTTTCAGTTTGCTGGAGTATGGCACAGACAGATCTGTTCTTGCTTGAATAAGAATGATTAGTCTATGAAATATATGATTTTTTGTGCTGAAATTTTGCAAACCTTGAAAACATGTAAAAAATTCATTTCTCAAAGCATTAAACATCAAGTGTGCAGAATAACTTTTACAAGGCTTATGTGGCTTCGTAGTTCATAGTCATTTGAAATGCATAAATCCCAATCTACTTCAACCTCATTGTCTTATTCAAATATCGAAAAAACCAAATCCTAATCAAATAATAATTAATAGCAATAGAATCCAAATTACAATATATTTTCCAACATAATCTACTAATTCTAGACAAACTTTAGAATTCTAAATTATATGGAACAAACAGGTGTGGAATAGGGTTGGCAAAAAAAGGGTTCTCGATGTAAACGGATCTAGACACCCCCCCTAATAACAAGTAAAAACAGTGTCGAGACTAGGACCTGGACCCGTTTTTGAAACGGACACCCTTTTTTTGTCCAAACCCGTATTTTTTTAAAACATACAGGATCCCTTTTTGTCCGGTTTTATTTTTAAATACGATAAAATAATTTTTTTATCAATTATTTCAAATGGCATATCCATATATCCTTCAAATTCTGCCCACAACATCATTTTCACGCACTCACAACAATAAGCAAAACCCAATGTTCTTTTTCCACTTCACATTGAAAAAGAATTGCAACAGAGAGAGAAAATTGAAATAAAGCCCAATAGAAAAAAAAAAAAAAATATATATATATATATATATAAGCCAATAGCACTTCATAGCATCTCCAAAACGTGGTAGTTTCCCTCTTTCTCTATTACAAGATTCATTAGCAAATTCACATTCACGTATAAGAGTACTATGTGTATGTAAGTTATGTAACAAACCACATCAAAAAAGAGAAAAAAAAATGAAAAACAGAACAAATTCTAGTGGGAAAGACTTTTGCAGCACAACTCTGAAAACCAAAAGACTCGCCTCGCCTCGCCTCTTCTTTCTTTTAGTCCCTTAAAACTACGGGGTTAAGGCCGTGAATGAATGTGATAGCGAGAAGAGAGAGGGCCGGCCGAGCACAAGGAGGCAGAGGCCATGAGCGCAAGGAGGACGAGCACGAGTTGGCATGAGTGACAGCTAGGGAGGAGAGAATGAGGAGTTAACAGTTTAGGGTTTTGGGTATTTATATACTATATGTAAAATTACAAAACTACCCTTATAAATTAATCAAATTAATCGTGAAACGGGTACCCGGTTTTTGAAAGTCCTGTCCGGACCCGGACCCATATTTTTATGCGGTCACAAAAAACTATCCAGACCTGTATTGTTGTAACAAAATAATGTCCGAACCCGTTTAACGGGTCCAGACAAAATCGGACAAACGGGTTCAGACAAAATTGGACAAACGGGTTCGGACAACTTTTGCCAGCCCTAGTGTGGAACATGCACTTGTGTAAATTTTATCTAAGTCATAAATGTAGGAATAAGTTAATCAGATTCTTTGATATCATAACAGAGACATTATCACATTACTAACAATAAAACGTAATTACTAATTAGTTCTATCACTTGTAAGCTTTCCTAAAAGGCAGATTACAGTCATGATGCTATCTACTCTAAAACAAATCTTCTCACAAAAAATCGGCTACTCCACAATCTATAACCAAACTGAAAAAATTTGCCAAAGATCCATATTAAAGGAAGTAGTTATGTTCATAATTTCTCTATCCCTGATGCCACCATTGAGTCATTGACAAGGATATGAAATTTATGAATATTCAAATAAATGGGTTTTGGAATATGATTATCAGGTTGAGGAATTCATTTTCACCAAAACTCTACACATTCGACAGCATTATTTCTAATGAAGTCATCTTCTCTTAAAAAAGAAAAAAGTAAAAAACCGAATAAATTCATATTTACATTCTCATGTGTCATGTCCCAAATGTTTCACAAATAGCAAGGCCTGACAATAAAATGCAAAGGACAACTTAGAGTAGTTTAGACGGAGAGACTTCACAAACTCAAAATAAATACATGTTCTGATGTTCTCTATACATAATAATCATGAAATCAATCAAATCCATAGGAATTGAACCGTGAATTTTTAAGAACTTTTTTAGGTACTAGACAATAATAGGGATTTTGAATTGACATTACACAAAATTGAAAGTTTGGATCTTAAGGTCCATTCATTAGAAACAAGATTCTCCATGTCAAACACAAGTAAATTTATATATATAACATGAAATATCACAGATTTATAATGCCATGAGTCAGTCTCATAATTTGTTTCCATAAAATTTTATGATACTAATTTAGAATGGGAAAGTCTGCAGAATTGTCCAGTGTCCCAACCATGGTAAGTTAGAGAGATGCGTCCACTTACATCATCAAGAGACGAATTCCAAAATTGATTGAGAATGGTCCGAGGAAAAAGAAGTTTGTAACCAGCCGCCACACCTAGCAATAAGCACAATAAGTTCTTTCAAGTAGATAACTAGATACGTGGAAAAAGAAAATGATAATGCAATAGTGCAGAAAGCAAGATAACAGAATCAACATATGAACAGTGAATCTCAGTTCAAGAAAAACAATGAAATGTTTTCTCGCTACTTTATGAGAAAACTGTAAGCAAGCACCAATATGCCAATCATCACAAATTTTACAGCTGCAGAGCAAGTTGGGGATGAGATTCATTTCCATCCATTGATCTCCACATCATCCCAATTCGCTTTACCTCTCTTAAGTATGAATTCAACTTAGTCGAGTAAGAGCGTGTACTTTTCTACTTTAAATACTGCAGATAAGCAGTCTCCTCCAATTCCTATTCCTATGAGCTGACTTGTACTGTACTGGCAGTATGCCCAAGGTAAAGCCAGTTGCAGTTTGGCTAGTCCAATATAAATGATTTACCCCTTTTCAGTTACATGTCTAATTAATTGATCTCCTTTTGCATGTAAACATGATAATTGATTGATCTCCTTTTGCATGTAAACATCATTCACCATCAACAACAAAACCTTGGTCCCAAATAGCATTGAAAAATTATAATAACTATTATTTAAATATAGAGATGACTACTTGACTAAAAGGTTAGAGAAGTATGTATTATAAATTTCTGTCACTAAAAAAAGCAAAGTATAAAAGTTTTTTAGTCATGAGATCTCTTAACTGATTTAATTTTATGATCTCTTTTCCTATTATTTCCTTTTTGTATACTTTTTTTTTTTTTTCTAATAATAGACTAGCTGAATCTTTCCAAAATCTACTTTGTGATTATGAAAGTACCCATGAGAAAAAGTAGGCCAACTAATCTCCCAATTCTTCCCATTGCTGCAACAATGCTACAACGTAAAATTGTACCACAGCTTTTAGCAACCAAGAACAACATTTCTAAAAGCTCTATGTAAAATTTGTTCCAAGCATAGAAGTCCAACCCACTTCTTTTGAGCTCTATTTATCCTTGCCTATGGAAGGAATATATTTGTGTTGAACATTTTCTATTCCTATGAAATTTCAACACTATCCTAGAGTTGCTTGCATTTTCTAGATACAAAACATAACTAATAGTTCTAGTGAAAGCTACTACAAGATTGAGGATTCTTTTAGAGGGAAAAATTGTGGGTTAATATTATAAGAGTTATAATGGTGGTGGTGTCAATTCCAATCACCTTGAGGTTCTTCTTTCTAATATGAGAATCTATTGGAATTTAATGAATGAAATATTGATGTGTTTTGCTTGCTAATTTGTATATTGCATTCTAGCAAAATGAGTTAGCTTCACATAATGAAGAATGGTGCATATGCTGGTGGAGATTATATGTATGAAGATTAAAAAAAATATATCGAGAGAGCACATTAACTTTTATGTCAGACATCCATTGTGTCATGAAAAATCAAAAATGTTTTTAGTACTTTTATTTGATCATACCGATACAATATTACAGCATTCAGGAAATTCTCAACTTAGGCTAGTAAGGTAGGAGACATTCATTTTGAACAACATTGCAACAACTTTGCTAAGTAACTTCTAGTTTCAAGATAGAACATTTCAACTGAAAAAAACTCAAACAAGATAATATAACATACCTGTAAACGTTTGAATACAAATGGAAACCATAACAGTAAAAAATCAGGTTTTAATATTCCAAGCTGATATGCAGTAGTAGTCAGCAAACAAAGGGTACCATAAGCCTTGCTTATTGGTGGGAGCGAATTGTAGTATCTGAAATGACAAGATTGGAATCACCATTAGCAGTACCGCAAAAGAGAGATTCAGCTATCATAAATGAGGATATGCACATAAATATCGGCATTAGATACCAATGAAACTAAAAACGAAAGATAATGTTTCCTTTTCTTAAAAAAGATAGCCATGCCAATAAAATAGCCAATTTCAATTTATGTGAGTTGTCCAAGTAAGATCAAGGATTGCAAGGCGCCAAGGCAATCCCAAGGCGATTTCCCTGGCACAGAGAGTGATAGCATTCCTAGCCGTCCACCTGTGCGAGTGGTGTATAAGCGAAGGAAGCATCGAAACACTGGAGCAGCTCCAGCCCTTGGTGGGCCCACTGGTGATGAGTAGTACGCAAGCACAAGTATCGTAGGGGTGGGTTTGTTGTAGCGTGTCAGCTGGGTTAAGGCAGTAGGGAGTGTATGTACGTCTTGGCTCAGTGAGTCAGCGAGTTGAGTCAATGAGTGAGTCAGTTGTATATATAGTGATCGAGTCATTACGGAGGGAATCTTTTGTGTATTGTGTATTGGGTGACCACTGGTCTGGTAGAGAGCTTGCTCTCTGGGCGATTTGTGGAGTAGAGTCTCTCCCTCCCTCATCATTGTAACCCCGATTTTCCTTCCTACATCAATAAAACTAGCAGAGGCAACCCCCTTTTTCGTCGAATGAGATCCGCGGTTGTTAGCATTGGTATCAGAGCATCGATCCATGCTGTCTTAAATGGAAGCACGAGTTGAAGTTGTGGAAGAGCAAGTACATAAGATTCCAGGGTTTGTGGCCACAGTCGGAGGGTTGGAGACAACGATTCACACCTCAGATCGGAGATCCGCGACCCTGTACAGCAGATGGAGATGAGTCGCTCGTCAGGAAATCCACCGGCGGCGCAAATCAGTTGGATCGGAGAGGGATCCTCTCGATCTAGGGCAGATCTAGTCGATCCACCAGATTTCGATGACCCGGCGGGGTCTCAAGACGACAGCCATGCAGATCTGGGAGTTACGTTGTACAGATCCGAACCGAAGGTGAGAAGAATTAAGATGCCAACATGCACCGGAGAAGATCTGTTGGTCTGGTTCAACAAAGCAGAGCAGTACTTCATGCTTCACGAACTGTCCGAGGAGTCGAAGTTATAAGCTGCTCGAATCTGTCTAGACGGAGCCGTGCAAATTTGGCTGCAATCGGCGGAGAGGCGGAAGCCGTTCACGACATGGCGAGATCTGAAAGCTCAACTGATTATGCGTTTCATGGATGCAGATCCCTTGAGTTTGTCCCAACAGTTTTGTGCAATTCACCAGGAGACAACAATTTTTGAATATCGTCAACGTTTCGAGCTGCTTCATCTGCAGTTGGAGGGTATGTCTGACAATTTAGCTATGGCAATGTTTTTGAATGGCCTTTTCGAGAATATCCGGCTAGAGGTGATGGTGGATCCTCCTCAAACTCTCGACGGAATCGTCGAACGAGCTACTCGGGTGGAACGCAAACTCCAGAAGGGTGAGGCAAGCAGATCAGGAATTTCTAGGGGCCTAAAAGGGTACACGGGCCCAAATGTCTTTACTAAAAATGAGCTCAGGAGTTCGGGATGGGTGACCACACGATAACAAGCCCGACTTTGTCTGGTCCTAGGCCAGGAAAAGGAGCAACACCTGCTGGGCCTTCCCAAAAGACAAGACCAGCTTCGTCTGGGTCTTCGAGTTCGACAGCGTCGAAGGCTACAACACCTTAGTCTTCTCCACCCAGACTTAAGCGTCTAACAAAAGCGGAGGCCAAGTTACGCCGGAAGCAAGGACTGTGTTACCGTTGTGATGCGAAGTGGTTTGTCGGGCACCGATGTCAACGTAAAGAGTTGAAAGTCATGCTGGTCGACGATGAGGAAGAGGAAAGTGCATTGTCTCCTGAGAGTCCAGAGGAGCCAACAGAGATGGTTACCTTGGAGCTCTCTGCCCATTCCGTAGGTGGGGGGTCTTCTCCACGCACTATCAAAACTTTATATCACCAGCGTTGGTAGAGACCCTCAACATTCTAGTCACGTCTACTCCGGAATATGGGGTGCTGGTGGGAGGTGGTTCGAGGCTACCTGGATCCGAAGTTTGCAAGGAGGTTTAGGCCCACTTCCAGGGGATCACAGTCACCACTAAATTCTTCCCGATTGCTATGGGGGGTTCAGATTTAATATTAGGCATGCAATGGTAGATGTCGCTGGAAATGACAGCGGACGATTGGCTGAACCTTACTATGTACATTCGCCAAGGGGGTAACTAGGTCACCATCAAAGGGGATCCCTCTCTTCAGCACTGGGCTACTCTCATGTAAGTCCATCCATCGATTTGATTCTGTGTTAGGCTAGGTTCTTGTTGAGTATTTTGGTATGTAACCAAATAATACTAATCCTATCTCTCTTGTGTCTGAATCTTGTATTCGTGATGTGTTGGCATCATTTG
This sequence comes from Stephania japonica, assembly GCA_039657345.1. Taxonomy (NCBI): domain Eukaryota; kingdom Viridiplantae; phylum Streptophyta; class Magnoliopsida; order Ranunculales; family Menispermaceae; genus Stephania; species Stephania japonica. The sequence continues at coordinate 46,692,632 of CM077559.1, forward strand.
GCCCCCTGTTCGAGCTGCCCACGTCCCTGCCACCGGCTCGCGACTGTGATCATTCAATTGTGCTGCAAAAGGGAAGCCGATCCGGGTTCGCCCGTACCTTTACCCACATAACCAGAAGTCTGAAGCGGATGGTAGTTGAGATGTTGGTTTCAGGGGTGATTCAACCAAGCAATAGTCCATTCTCCACCCGTGCTACTCGTGGAGGTTTTGCTTAGACTACAGAGCTTTGAATAAAGCTACTATTCCGAATCGCTTTCCCATTCCCAATATTGATGAATTGTTGAATGAGCTTTACGGAGCGTGCGTCTTCTCCAAGTTGGATTTGCATTTGGGCTACCACCAAATTCCAGTAAAGCCCTCCGATGTGCCCAAGACTGCATTTCGAATGCATGAAGGCCATTACGAATTCCTGGTAATGCCGTCCAATGCTCCGACTACATTTCAATCCCTAATGACCCATTTTTAACGGGCTCTTACGACGTTTTGTGTTGGTTTTTTTCGACAACATCTTGGTGTACAGTTGCTCAATGTCTAATCATTGCAGTCATCTTTCTAAGGTTCCCTTCATACTACAGTCCCACTCTCTGTTTGTCGACCAAAAAAAGTGTTGTTTCAGTCAATCCAGCCTGGAGTACTTAGGCCATATTATTTCTAGCGGGGGAGTCACGACCGACCCAGCAAAACTGCAAGCCATGAATGATTGGCCTCTGCTAGTCTCTCCAAAAGAGCTTCGCGGGTTCCTAGGCCTAACGGGGGATAATACCGACGGTTTGTCAGAGACTGGCAAGATCGCCACACCTTTTACTCAGTTGTTGAAGAAGGATTCATTTTCGTGGTCGGATGAGGCCTCTTTTGCGTTTGCTCAATTGAAATCCGCAATGCAGCAGGTTCCTATGTTGGCTCTCCCTAACTTTGACAATTTGTTTATCATTGAAACTGATGCTTCGGGGGTAGGAGTAAGGGCAGTCCTTTCGCAAGATGAACGTCCAATTGCTTTTTTCAGTCAAGCTCGCCTAGGTCTCGTGCTAAGTCGGCCTACGAGCGTGAGTTGATTGCCATTGTTCTGGCTATCCAAAAGTGGCGCCACTACTTGTTAGGGCGAAGGGTTTTGGTGCCAGCCGATCAGCGAAGTCTGAAGTATCTTTTGGAGCAACGTGAAGTCGCCCCCGAATATCAACGATGGTTGGTGAAGCTACTGGGTTTCCAGTTTGATATACAGTACAAGCCGAGATCCTCCAACGTGGTGGCTGATGCCTTATCGCGTTTTCCCTTTCCCATTTCAGCGGTCCATGCCTCGGAATTGTTCTCGGTCTCGATCCTTTCTTGTGATGATGAGGCCCTGTTGTTAATTGAAGTGGCGGCAGACCCATTTCTTGCTACCATAAAGCAGCTCTACTCCAGGATGTTTCGGCTAAGCCCGGCTGGACCTTGATACATCATCTCCTATTCTATAAGAACAGGTTAGTCCTTTCGTCCTCCACCTCCCTTAAATCTAAAATTCTTGTCGAATTTCATTCTGGGCCACTGGGAGGGCATGGGGGGTTCTTGAAAACGTACAGCCATCTGGCACCGGAGTTGTGGCGGGTCAGGATGAAGCAGGATGTTAAAAGCTATGTGGCCTCATGTGATATCTGTCAGCGCCATAAATACGAAACTTTCGCCCCAACTGGTCTCCTACAACCTCTTCCCATCCCTACAACGATCTGGGAAGACATAGCCCTAGACTTTGTTGAGGGTCTCTGGTCCTCAAAAGAGTACAATTCCATCTTGGTCGTGGTGGACCGCTTGAGCAAGTATGCCCATTTTCTTCCCCTAAAGCACCCTTTCTCGGCCAAGACAGTGGCGGACGTGTTCATTCGAGAGGTCATACGTCTTCATGGGTTCCCATGTTCTATGGTATCGAATCATGATAAGATCTTTTTGAGCCACTTTTAGAAGGAATTGTTTCGCCTGCAGCACACGCAGTTGAATTGAAGCTCCGCATACCACCCTCAAAGTGATGGTCAAACCAAAGTTGTGAACAGGTGTCTTAAGACTTACCTTCGTTATTTTATCAGTTAGCGTCCCAAATTGTGGTCTGATTGGCTTCACTGGGCGGAGTTTTGCTACAACACTTCATTTCACTCTTCCTTGAAATGCTCCCCTTTCAAGGTCCTTTATGGTCATGATCCTCCCCCCATCATCAGTTACGGCATCACTGCCCCGTCGACCCACACTGACCTCTCGGATATGCTGCAAGCTTGAGATTTGGCTATTCAAGAGTTGCGTGGTCAGTTGTTGTTGGCCCAAAATAGGATGAAACAACATGCTGACCAAAGCCGTCGTGATGTTGTCTTCGTGGAGGGGGACATGGTGTATTTGAAGCTTCAACCTTATCGTCAAGTCACAGTGGCTCGTCGTTCATCTGAAACTCAACCCGCTGTTTTACAAGCCCTTTCGAGTGTTATCTCGTATTGGTTCTGTCGCCTACAAACTGGACTTACCACCTTCTTCCTCCATCCACTCGGTCTTCCATGTGTCCCAGCTACAAAAGGCCATAGGCACTGTTCAGGTGTCTTCTGCCTTGCCACCATTTCCTGCTGATTCTCTTACTGCCCTTTTGGAGCTTGAGTCTATTCTGGCCTACTTTTCATCCTCCGCGGGGGCCAAAGTGTTGGTTAAGTGGTTGTCCCTTCCTCGTGCCGAAGCCTCTTGGGAACTTGTCTGCCATATGAAGAAGTCATTTCCGGTTTTCCACCTTGAGGACAAGTTGGTTGTCCTTAGGGGAAGCATTGATAGCATTCTTGGTCGTCCACCTGTGCGAGTGGTGTAAAAGCGAAGGTAGCATCGAAACACTGGAGCAGCTCTAGCCCTTGGTGGGCCCACTGGTGATGAGTAGTACACAAGCACGAGTATCGTAGGGGTGGGTTTGTTGCAGCGTGTCAACTGGGTTAAGGCAGTAGGGAGTGTAAGTACGTCCTGGCTCAGTGAGTCAGTGAGTGAGTCAGTTGTATATATAGTGATCGAGTCAGTACAGAGGGGACTTTGCGTATTGTGTTTTGGGTGACCACTGGTCTGGTAGAGAGCTTTCTCTCTGGGCGATTTGTGGAGTAGAGAGAGTCTCTCCCTCCCTCGTCATTGTAACCCCGATTTTCCTTCCTACATCAATAAAACTAACAGAGGTGACCCCCTCTTTCATCGAGTGAGATCCACGGTTGTTAGCAGAGAGACAGTGCCTGGGTGGCCAAAAAACATTTGTTTAGGGCCCCTAAATTATTAGTTATTTATTTTTAGGTCTTTAAGTAACAATAGTTTTCTATTAGTAATATAATCCATATTCAATATGTACTTCAAGGATACTTATAAGCCATTAGGTCCTTATGAAACATTAATCATTTTTTTTTTACTTGTGTGGGAGTTGAACACACGACTTCCCCAAATCTCGCCTTTTGGCAAGTGATGCCTCTATAATCTCACCAGAGATGCATTGGCATGTTTCACTAATTATATTAAGATTTTGTTTTGGGCAGGTATTTATATTACCAAAGTTGATTGTAATTAGCCCCTTGAATTTTCTAAAAAATATTTAGAAGTTTTTGCCTCAAAATGCCTAGGAAAACGCAATGCAATACACACCAATGCCAATAGTATGATACACGAATATAAATGATCCTACAAACTTAAGCAAAAACGAGATTTAATGAAAAAAAAAATCAGAGTCAAAATTGAAGCATCATTTGAAAAATCGATTCTAGCTAAAAGAATGTAATACAAAACAATTTGACGTTCTTTATTTTAGTCGATTAATTGTGACTGAAATATCCCCGTCAAATAAAAAGGAAAGTTATGTAAGATTGCAATAGGCCAACTATGCATAATGGAATAAACAATACATAAATAAAATGAGCTTAGCCGAGATGAGGATGCTTAGGTGGATATGCGGTAAAGCATAGAACAAGAACTATATATAGATCCAAGAAATAGTAGAAGCAGCACATATTGGACGCAGTAGAAATTGTATGAGTTCGACACTCCGATGGTAGACAGTAGACCTAAGACAAACTTGTCGTCGATTGCGACGAGGCTCCGATCCCTTCAAATCAAGGCCTAATTGAAATGCACATTCATCTAAACTGTTTCTAACCACACCTGAAAAACCCTAGCCACTTATAATTCAGTTTTACAGCTCCGATCATAAGATTTTCTTCGATTACAGTGAAAGTTTACAGATAAACTGAAAACGATCAAATACAGAGAAAACAAGAAACTAGCGATTCAAATAATTAGGGTTTGAGAGAGAGTTACTCGGCAGGAGAAGACATTGCAGATTCAATCGAAGCCCCAAATCGATCAAACAAACGCTTATTCGCTGGTTTTAAACGAAGCTGTCTGTGAAGCCCAGAAACTTCCCAAGTAAACCCCAGGACTCAAAACTGGTTCACGCCCCCTTCCCCAACCAACTATCCTGAATCCTGGTGTGGATTGTTTTTGACGGTACTGCCCATGGAGAGTATTGAACAAAATGAGTATGTCGAAGGGCAGTTTTGTCCTTTAGGAGGTGATGTCCCTACGGTTATTCCGACTATTCCATAAAAGATGACAATATAGCCTTTGTTCCAAATTAGTTGGGGGTGGACATGAGAGTCTATAATCCACACAAACATTATTTCTGAAAAAAAAAGAAAAGTCTTAATAGAGTAAAAAATATATGCATTAAAACTATAATTTTGTTTGACTACGCCAGCTTATAATTTAATTGATAGCTGAAAATCTAGCATTGAAGAATTGGTTTAGTTTATGTAGATACTATATGTTATTTTGAAAACATTATATATATTGGAAAATTAAATATCTTAATGCATCATTATATAGAAAGAAGTAGTGATTATTTAGGAGAGATTATAGCTAATAAACTCACGTTTACACTTTTGGTTTGAAGAAAATTTTGTTCCATTAATCCTTTACCACTTTTTTGGACGAGCCAGTAACTTTTTTAGAAGAATTAAAAAAAAAACAACAAACAAACAAACAAAACCAAGTTTGTATTCCTACCCAAAAAAGAAAAAAAAACAAGTTTGTATTTCTCTAATCGTGTTCTAGACTTCTAGTGGTCAATACTCCAACTTCTACCAGTACCAAGCAAAATTGGATTTGGATATTTCAAATTCAATCCTTTAGATTACACTTGAAGATTTGATTATTGTGACTTCCTTCTCATCTCCAACTTTTATCATTTTTTTAAATTACTAACTACTCCATCTTGTAACTCTTTTCTAGAACAATATTAATTGTGAGTTTAAATTACATTTTTATCTACATTTAATTATTTATTTCATTCAATAAAAGAAAGACAAGTGTTTAATTATAATTAAATATTTGAGGTAAAAGAGAAGTATAATAAGTATTAGAGGTACAAAGTTCTCTCGAATTTCGAAAACATCTTATATTTTTTGAAGTAAAAAAACCTCAAAATGTTAAATATTTTTGACTGGAGGGAGTATTAGATTTGAGTTTTCACTCTTGGATGACAACATATTTTTTTTTTTTTTGCTTTGTTTTTGTGTTAGATAGATCAATTGTTTTTTATTACTATGCCTCCTAGAAAGTATATATGTTTTTGAATATGGAAAAGAAAAAGAGGAAAAGGTTAGAACAATCGAGCCAATCTCAAACGAGAGCCTAGAAATATTTGTAGTAGAAAGAAAAATTTAAGTCAATCAAGTGATGTAGAAGCTTCGAGAGAGATTAATTTAAAAAAAAAAAAAAAAAAAAAAGGCAAGGCAGTGGCTATTCAAACCTCACTTTTTGCTTCTCGTACCCCACCCTTGTGCAATAACCCAACTACCCCTCTATATAAAAAGATTTTTACTCACTCATACCCCAGTCACCCTAATCACCCATATCCAGTTACCCCTTTCTCCAATCGCATTTTTACCACCAATCCAAATCTGACGAAATTCGAGCAAAATCAAATCGATTCGACATTGTGGGTACATTCCTCGTCTCTTTTATTGTCAATTTTGAGGTTTTTTAGGGTTTTATTTCTTTTTTGAGTCGTTATTGTTTGTGTTTTTTTTTTTTTTTTTAGTTTAGAACTTCGATTTAAGGCTTGAATCTTGCATTTTGGGTAAAAAGTTTCGATAGAATCAAAAATATCAAACGATTCTGAGCAAAACCCACTATTTTTTTTATCATTTTCATATATTTTTTAGGAGTTTTGAAAAAAAATTTGTTCGTTTTTGTTACCCACAGGGTTTAGACACACAGGGTCGACAACTCTTTAGAGGTATCAGACACACAGGGCCGACACCTTTTAAGAGGTCTCGGTTGGATCCCTTTGTCACCTATTGAGACTGAGTTTTCTTCACAATCTCTATCGAATTCAACATACACCTCTTTAGAGGTCTCAGTCAGATTCGACTGTTACCCCTTTAGAGATCTCGGTCGAAGTCGGCAAATACCTCTTCAGAGTTGTTGGCCCTGTGAGACTAAACCACGTGGGTGACATTTTTTCACTTATAGGACATGGTGCCACCACATCTAACTTTGTTCAATGAAAAAAACACTCGTACGACGCTTGGTGACATACTACAAGTGTTTTACAATGACTAAAATCGAGAAATAGAGATAATTGAGGAGTGTTGAGGTGAGGGTGAAGGTGATGGGGTGAGTAAAGGTATTTTTAGAATTTTGAAAAAAAAATTGAGGTAAATTAAGTAAAAAGTGGAGTAATCGTAGCAAAAAATTTAAAATGAGGTACAAGAAGCAAAAAGTAGGGTCCGAATAGTTGCTGCCAAAAACAATCCTTTGTAACTCTGTTATTAAAAATATTTTTTTCATTGCTAATCTCAAAGCCCCAAAAGATGAGGGAAAAAGCTATTAACAAGTTAAATCACTTCTAAAAAAAATATTTCACTTATAAAGTAGGTGACCTTTTAGTACTGCATATAATCATAAGGGCCCATAGTTGGATTTCGCCCTGCCCCAAATATTTATTTGGACCGGCCCTGCGTATCATTTTTTCCTCAAAAATACAAGATTGTATTTTAGCATTGCAATGCAATGAAGCTACAGCTCAAAATTGATGATCTTGTTGTACCCAAAATCAATCTTCAATCTTAGTTTATTAGCAAATCTATAGTTTATTAGCAAATCTATGTAACAACAACAACAGCAGCAGCAGCAACAACAACAATTCCACTAAACATATAAATAGGTATCACCCTACAGTACGCCCTACCCAACCCTTCCTCAAAGTCTGCCCAATCGGCTACCCAACAACAATTCCGAAAAGTGCAGGTTAATTCTTCAAGCAACAGTGAAAGCTCTAGGAAAGTTTCTTCAAAGGGATCAAAGAATAGTGACAACTATAGGTATTAAAGAAGTGGCTTGAGTGGATAGTATTGAAGCAGTGGAGGTGTTCAATGAATGTATTAGAAAGAAAGCCAAGCTGGAATGTTCTTATTTAGTGAATGTGATAACGTAAAATACGTATTTTCATTATTTGTAAAGCCAATACTTAGTAAGAAAAGGATATGATGTAAATTCGTGAGTTTGTGCAGAAGTGCGTTGCTCGTCCTAATTAGATTCATGAATCTTCTCCAACAGCTAGACTGGACAGCTTGGTAGATATTCAAGATACATATTTGCACAACCAAAGATGACAACTCACGAGATGCTTACAAAGGCAATGTTTCCTTAACAACAATGAAGAATGGAGGAAAGGGAATATTGCCAACTTAATATTGAAGACATACAAGGCAACTTTTTGATTTTAACAATTGTATGTTTTCTTTTATTTATACTTACAATTACAAATCAAAAATCATCACTTACATGTTTTGAATTTTCAATCTATAGTGAGATAGAACAAAGAGTTGACACACACTTTGCTGAGGGGATCTTGACTTCCAAGGGGAACTTGGTTTGTGTAGGAATGTGTGTAAGGGAAGTGGGAAGAGTATCAAAGGTCGGTGAGGGATTCACTAGCTAGTTGAGAGTGCATTAGTTAGGGACTTTACGTAAAACTATATTTTACTTCTCTTAGTAGATTTCTACACTTAAGTGTGGCCCCGCAAATTAGGACGGGAGGTCCGAACTACGAAAACAACTTCGTGTCTTCATTTACTTTTTTTTGCCATATTGTTTTTTATGGTTGCAATGCGCTCAAACTATTGTTTGTTCTGTGAGTTGACACACACTTTGCCGAGGGGGTCTCAACTTCCAAGAAAAACTTGGGTTTGTGTAGGAACTTGTGTAAGGGAAATGGGCATTGTAGCAAAGTTCGGTGAGGGATTCACTAGCTAGTTGAGAGTGCACTAGTTAGGGATTTTGCGTAAAAATGTATTTTACTTCTCTTTATGGATTTCTACACTTGGGTATGGCCCCGCAAACTAGAATGGAAGGTCCTAACTGCGAAAAAACTTTGTGTCTTCGTTTACTTTTATTTTCTTTATTGTTTTTTTATGGTTGCAGTGCACACAAACTATTGTTTGTTCTTTGAGTTGGCATACACTTTGCTGAGGGGATCTCGGTTTCCAAGGGAAACTTGGGTTTGTGTAGGAACTTATGTAAGGGAAGTGGGTAGCATAGCAAAGTTCGGTGAGAGATTCACTAGCTAGTTGAAAGTGCACTTGTGATGACCCTAATTCCATAAACCTAAAATTAGGACCCCGCCTAGCCTAGACTTACATAGACCCCAAGTCAACCCTCGCACAGTCAACGCAAACCTAGTCAGCCTTACCTTACCTTCTACCATTTATGCAACAATTTAATATGAGATTATTAATATTAGTGAGTTATTTAAAGATAAGCGGAAACATTACCATCTCCAACTAATATAACAACCTTAAGACATCAGTTAGGATAACCTAGAATGTGGAAACCTAACGTATATATATATATATCATCACCCAAATGTCATATCACATGAGAAAATATCCTCATATACAATGTGATGGTCCCAGTTCCAAAATCTTAAACTGGGTCTCGCCGGCCTAGATTCACGTGGACCCCCGATCCAACCTTGTGAAGTCAACGTGAGCCTAGTCTGCCTTCCTTACCATTTACCGTTTATTAAACAATTAAAGGTTAAGTTAATCAATTAATGTGAGTTATCATAGTTATAGCGGAAGCAATTAAACCTTAAATTAATCAATTAACCTCAAAACATACAAGTTAAGACAATCTAGAGTGTGAAAACCCCGCATATATATCATCAATAAATAAGTCAGAGGAGAATAACAACAAGATATACATGCCCAAGATATCTCAAAAACCTAAATCCCAGTGTTCAAAACAAGTATATACAACAATACAAAAGAATCACCTATGTCAGATAAATGTAAAGAATTGCTCCGGTATCCTCAACTTAAATCTCTTAGCTGGTGAGCCTTTCCCTTGCTAAACTATGGATATGCACTATGTCAAACACAATAATGATGAGCCCAGATAAGTAATGCCAAGCAGGACATAAATACAACATTTCAAAATAAATAAATTAGTCTAATTCATGCAGATAGAAAGAAAGGAACAGGGAACACATAAATACACAATATTGTAAATAAATCAATCGAATATAGAGGGTTCGAATATGAAAACCGAATAGCAAGGAATCTCGACCAAAGGGTCGTTGAGTCACAACAAAAGCCTAGCAGACTCGGGTTTACAAGACAAAACCTACCAGCCCTTAACCCTTACAACTATAAGATATCCACAGACTCGATAAGTGCTTGCAACGTACACTCAATTGGGAGATATCAACAACTTCCAGATAAGAGCTCATATCGCAGATAAATAGTAACCATGACTTACTTGCCAATGGACCATTTAACTAATGAAAATTTCAAAAAAAATGATGAACAGAGCAATAACAACAAATTAAAGCTCAAGAAATAACTGTAAAATTCCTCATTGGTTTACTTACCTGTATCTAAAACTAATACGCACTTACACGACTCGATTCGCCTCCTATGAATCCCCGTGTAACCCGTCAATAACTATTACTCCTGATAGTCAATTAAATTGCAAATCCTCATTAATTATTTTCTATTTTACCCAATTTTCTATAATTATTCCATTAGTGTAATTAGGTTGATCTATTGGGTATTGTATCGTATTCGGACTCATTTGGATACCCGAGATATCCCGAGATTTTTTGAAATTTTTATCAATTTGTTCACTGTGAACAGTGTCACGCCGTAGGTGGCGCCGTGGGGGTCAAACCCCTGCGGCATCACATGAAGCGTGACTTTTTGAGCTCACTGTCTCAGATGTCGCAAATGGCGCAGTGGGGTTTTTCCCTCCACTACATCACTTAAAGTGTGACTTCGCCTAAAGCCTCTGCTTTGGGTGTCGTGATCGATGTCGTAGGCATAAATGTCTCACGGTGTCCCTCGTAGCGTGAGTTCCTACACTCAAATCCGGGGTTTTTGAAACCCCGGCTCGCATTGCTGCGTTCTGAGCCTATCCCAAACTCTTAAGGATGTCCAATACAACACCAAACCACCTTCACTTACGTCGAAACCTCGACAAAAACCCCTGATTTCGAGAATCATACAAAAATTCCAAAACTCACCAAAAATACGACAACTTCCCTAATCATGAAACCATCACCTTAAATCTATAAATCCACACCATTGTCATCAATTCCAACAACAAAATCCAAAAAAATCAAACCCCCAAACTTATTGTCCAAAACCATCGTGACGAAAATGCTCAAAATTACCGCCAAAACATAGATACATACGAGGGGAATCAAGATCTCATATTAGAATTCACATTTGGTCTATCCCTTGGCGGCAATCCATGTCGAAAATTCGAAAACCCGCACTCTCACGTTGTTTTGTTGAGATGGAAATGAAGAAAATTGAGGAATGAAAAAGTTGGTGACCTTTATATACACCACCCTCATCACACTCACGCACGAATCTCAAGGCACATCATATGACCCTCATTCACTCTATCTAACCACCTTAACACAACATTGTGACTTCAATAGGTGACTCTCAGTTCACACTTAGCCATTTCCCACACAATACTCGTGTTCTAGACTCGTTCAGCACCACGACTCATTCGTCGCGTACTCTCGCATGTACCAACGTATCGAACACGGTATACAACTTTGATTTATTATTTATTTTGTATTTTATTGGTGTTTTTAATTCATTTAATCCCCAGACTTCTAATTACCCGATAACTGTTCACTCGAAACCCGTTATTCACGTTATTCTCGAGCCGAACCCGTTTTCCAACACTAACGCTTACACTCAAATGTCCTCACACATTTGGGACATTGAAATTTACATTTAGGTGATAAAATACAATACAAAATACAAAACAAAAATAACATACCTCGGTGTTGACGATAAGAATTTGATAACTATATCACTGCAAAGGTCACGTACGATCTAAATTGATACGTAACACCATTTAGATTTTAGGGTTGTTACATACATGCCCCAAGATCTCTCATTCCCAAAACCTAGTTTCAAAACATATAAATATAGTAATACAAATCAAACCTATATTGAGTTCAAAGAAAGAACAACTTTGCTATCCTCAAAGCAAATTACCAAGCTGAGGACCTTTTCTTTGCTCGACTATGGATTTGCACTCAGCCAAACATAAGAATGACGAGTTCTAGGTAAGTAACGCCAAGAAGAATGTTTACATTATTTCACAATAAATAAGAATCTATATTCATGCTGATTGAAAGAAAATTACAGGGAATGCATGAATAAATAAAGACTGAAAATAAATCTTAATCAATTGATAGTGAGTGTCTAAGAATATAAAGGAAAGGTGCAAATAGTCCCAATCAATGGTCGTTTGAGCCGAGGAATAAGTTACCCCTCTTCTAAGCTCGGAGTTTAGGACGTGGTATGCTCACACCATCCTCGCAGATGCAGAGTTTTTTAACAATCTAGCGAAACAATGCCACACCCCGTATAGATCCCTCACAATATCGTGAATCCTAAGCATGGCCTCTGATTTATTCACCAGCTTAACCCACAACTCTTAAGGATCACGTTGACTCCCTTGCCCTTGAACTACTTAAATAGAACAGAGTTCCGAAACAAGATAGAGCAATAACAAAAATAAATTAAAGCTCAAAGAAATAACTGTAAATTTTCCTATTGGTTTACTTCCCGTGTCCAATGCTAATATGTACTCACACACTTGTAATTCATCCTACGAATTCCCAGATATGCCTATTATTGTCCTACAACACTTATTAATCAAAATCCATCATTTATCCCTCAATTATCCCATTTTTCATAATTTTATTAATTTACTTAATTAGGTCAATTACCTAAGTATTGGTCCTTATTGGAATTCATTTAGATACCCGAGAACCCCCAATGTAACGACCCTCAAATTTAATTGGTGACACATGTCGTGTTTCAGGACCGTGACTTAACGACAATTGTGACTTGTCATATTACTCAAGCCTCGAGAGTTGACGACAATGAGGTATATTTTATTTTACTATGATGTTTGTACTATTATTTATACCCGAATGTGAACTCTGAATGTCCTAATGCGTGATTTTATTTTGTTTATCGTCACGGATTTGTGTGTGAGATTTGCTTAGGAAAAACGAGAATTTTAGGATATAATACGGGTAGTCAAACACCGGGAAATGATAATTAGTGTCGTCTCAGAAAATAATAAACAATTAATTAAAATACGATAGCATTATGACCTGGAATGCACGACGTGCGAGTCATGAATCGATACGGGTCCGAGAATGCGACATGTGAGTGAGAAACCATTAAGTTGTGATGGCAAGTCACCTAATGGAGTTATGCAAGTATGTTATAGTTAGTAGCTGGAATTATTGAGAGACACAAGGTGTGCCTCAAGATCCGTGCGTGTATGTGATGAAATGAGAAGTATAAAAGGTCAACGCCTTTTCTCTTTCCTCTATCTCATTTTTTCTTCATTTGAATGACCAAAAGAGAGAACGTTGAGAGATATTTCAAGCTCGGATTCACAACGAGGATCGATCGACTAAGAGTAATAAAGTAAGATCCTGTGACGGCCCCAGTTCTCCATAAAATTGGGTCTCACCCGGCCTACACCTACGTGGGCCCCCGAGCCCTTACTCGTGAAGTCTACGCATCCTAGTCAGCCTCAAATCCTCATGTACATCATTATCTTATTATTTAAATATGTGAGTTGTAGGATTATAAAGTTATTGAGAAATTTGCAGCGAAAATTACTATAATCAACTATAACTTTGCAAATGGAAAGTTAGGAAATTATATAACCTATCATGTGGAAACCCTGGGAAATGGATAAATACATGCATATCTTGGTGATCAAAGCTAAATAGTACGATATTACATGATATTCCTAGTCTCTCAACCCTAATACATGTCCCAGTTTTATACAAAACATAATGTATAATAATCACAATCAAAAGAAGCAAGACCTATAGTGAGTAAAGGAAAGAAATGCTCTGAGAGTCCTCAGAGGATATCACCTAGCATCAACTCATTTCCCTTACTCGTCTCTGCTATCTGCAGTACCATTACAAACTAGACGATGAGTGCATGAAAAATATGAAAGTAATGCCAAAAGAAACTAGACAGTAATCCAAGAGTTACTAAATAAACAGTCGAAGTATCATGCGGTACTAAAAGATAGGAAATAAAGCAAATTGCATGATAAACAGACTAGCAAGCATAGCAACAAAATTTGAGTGTCCAAAGAGTCCCATAAGTGGTCAATTTCCACATCCACAACAGTACCACATTCACAACCACAACAATCCACTTCCACATCAATATCCATAACAATCTAGTACTCGGGGTGTAACCCACTATTAGGGGGTGAACAATACTTCTGCAGAAGTGTTCACATTGACCCAGAACCTAGAGTACCTTCACGACACACTTACGCCAAAATACTCAATCAAGAAAATATATAATGAAATTTCAACAAATAGCTCAATTCAAATAGAGACATCAATAATGGAAAATGAATTAATGTGCATTTTATTATTGACTTACATTCGTACGAAAAACGTACCTTAAATACCGCAAAACTTTGATCCTCGCGTAACCATTTAACTTGTCCCACTTGAATTCTCAAAGTCTGGCTTTCATTTAACCCAAATTTGGTTCAATTAGAGTAATTTTGTGACCTTAGATAATCTCCCAAATTTTCCCAAAATTTTAGAAATGTTTTTAAAAATTATCTATTTTTACTATTCCAGACGCCGACGTGACATCGCCACTAAAATTTCCACGGTGTCACATAAAGCGTGAACAGTGAATTGCTCACTTCCTCAGACATCGTGAATTGACGTTGTGGGAAAAAATCTCCATGGCGTCCCTCGCGGCGTGGCATAGTGAACGCATTTTTTGAGGTTTTTCGAAACCCCGGCTCGCGTCATCATGTTCCGAGCCTATCCCAAACTCTTAGGGACGTCTAAAATAATAACAAACACACCTCACTTTGTGTTGAAACCCCGACAATTACCCCGATTCGAAAATCACTAAAAATTCACCAAAAATCCTCAAAAATTCTCACAAGCTTCAAATACACAATTCCATTCACAAAACCTTAACAAATCACCCAAATGATCACAAAACCATCAACCAAACTCATTTACAAACTTTCCTAAAAATCTCGCCCGAAATCATCGCGACGAAAACCCACAAAATTAGCGTCAAATCATAGATAATCACGAGGGGAGTCAAGACCTTACCTTTTTACACATAGTTGGTTAATCCTTGAGGTCGTACTAAGCTCGAAAAACACCTAAACCTACGTTTCTTCCATTCCCTCATTCGTTGAGTGAAAATTGAGATAGTGGTGAGAGAAAAGGTGATGGCCCTTGTAACGACCCTAATTCTAACTTGTGCCATGTGTCAATTTAGGTCTTACATGGGCCCTGGACCATGATACAATTAGTTGAAACTTGGTTGTCGATGTCGAGGTAGGTTTTTTGCATTTGGTGTTTGTATTATTTATATATTACCTGAACTGAAAGCCAATGTCGACGTTTTGTGTGACCGTTGGTACGAGTGGTAATGAGTTTGGCTCGATAAGTACGCTAAATGACGAGCTTTCGAGCAAACGAGGTTCGGGTAGTTAGCAGTCTAGGGGATTGAAATGAACTAAAATATTAACAAAATAAAAAATAAATAGTAAATTAAGTCAAAAAAGGATGAATTATACGTCGGTGCGTCTGGAGCGACAAGATGAACAAGTTTCGTGTTCAGGTCGGATTCAAAATACCGTGTATTGTAAGAGAAAAGACTCACAAATGAATTTATGTCACGCATTGGTGTCACCATGTTGTGTCATGGTAGGTGGCTAGAATGAACATGAGCCATTATATGTGCCTCGGGATTCGTGCATGAAAGTTGATGAGAGGTGGGGTATATATACACCCAACCACCACCTTTTCTCTCTTTCATCTCTCATTTCTATTTTTCTTTCAATCGATCAGACGTGACCGACGGGGATTTCGGGGGTTTCGATGAGATTCGATGCCAAAGGAACATCCAATCTTTAAATCTAAGGTGAGATTTCGCTTCCCTACATCGTTATATATGTTTTGGCGATATTTTTGTGGATTTTTGTCACGATAAATTCGGACAACGATTTTGGAAAATTAATTTTTATATAATGTTTTAATTCATTGGGAGTCAATGGGGTGATCAAAATGTAATTTGTGAAGTGGGTTTGGTGTTTGGGCGTTTTTTGAATTTTGGGGATATTTGGTGAATTTTGGATAATTTCGGCAAAATAGATTGTTTTGGCGGGTTTTGACGCGAGCCGAGGGTGGCTTGGCATTGTAGTAGACATTTAGTCAAAGTTGGGATAGGCTCGAAGCATGACGATGCAAGTGGGGGTGTTGAAAACCCCAGTCCAGAGGCGTTCTATAAAAGACGCCGTGAGTGTTTTAACTCACGACGTCACCCATATACGTCTTGGGCAGGGCCTCATGGGGAAGAAGCCATGGATACGTCGTGAACGTTTCAACGCACGACGTCCCTCACCTATGAGTTGGACAGTGGGTATCGACTTGACGTCGTGAAGACGCCGTCTAGTCATTGGACCATAACGTCTCGGCGGCGTGTTACTATTCACAGGAGTGAATTTTTATAAAAATTTTTGGAGACTTTCAGGGATCTCTTAGGTATTCAAATAGGTCCGAATGTGACCTAATACCTTAGTAATAAATGGGTGAACGGGTAAAATTATTAAAAATTGGGTAAAATGGTGAAGTTGATAGGGAATTGCAATTAAAGGGAAATAAAACTCTAACACGACCAAATTGGACCAATAATGATCACCAGGTGTTTAGTGAGTGGGTGATAAGCGTGCGGGGTCATTTTGGTGGCGCGTGAAAGCTGTGAGCGTGGAGTGTTGCGGAGGTTGCGTTGTATTGTGAGTAAAACCAGTGGGAGTATTTATATTATTTCATTTGTACATTTAAATTGGGCTGTTATATTTCTTGGTGAAATATGTTTCCTTGATTTTTATGGTGGATTATTGGCATTGTGTTTCGTGGGTTTTTCCGAATGAGTGGTCCAAAAGTAAGGAAGTCATGGTTATTATGTATCTACGATATGAGCTCTTATCTGGACGCTGTTGATATCTCCCGATAGGGTGTTCATCGGGGGTTCTTATCTGGGTCTGTGAATATCTCATAGTCGCAAGGGTTGGGGCTGGTAGGCTATGTTCTCGTCCTGAACCCAAGTCTGCTGGGCTTTTGCCACAACTCAACGACTTTTTGGTCGGGACTACTTGCGTTTTTGTAGTTTTCTTGGACACTCAATTATCGTGGATTTTTCGATGATTTCTTATCATGCGGGTTGTACTATCTTCATGATATTCTTGCGTGATAGTAGTATAACCATTTATTTGACATTTGAAATTATATTTAAACTCCACTTGGTTGTTATTGTTATTTTCTGTACTCACCGTCCTTTTTATGACGGTGGGTACAACCACGTCATACTGCGGTTGATATGAGTACGAGACCGAAAACAAGCAATTGAAGTGAGAGCTATTAGGTGACTCCTCTTGCCTACACTGTAGGTTTCTTTGTACTACTTATGTATTTATTTTTGATACATTTGGGATATGTTTTTGTAAGTGACTTTGGGATATGTATATCGTAGTTGATTCTCCTCTGATTGGCTATAATTTTGGAGGTATACGTATGCGGGGTTTCCACACGCTAGGTTTGTTCTAACTTGTGTCTTAGAATTGTTTTGGGTTAGTTTGAGATTTTGATGCTTCTGCTATAACTCGATAACTCACTAACCGAAATAATTCACCTAATCACATTTAAAATGGCTTAATAAATGGTAAATATTAAGGACGGCTAACTAAGCCTGTGTGGCTCAGCGATACTGGCTCGGAGGTTCACAGTCTAGGTCGGGCGACACCCAATTTTAGGATTGTGAAATTTGGGGTCGTTATAGCCCTTTTATACTTCTCATTTCATCACATTTACACACGGATCTCGAGGTGCATCTTGTGTGTAATGGACCATTTTCCAAATATACCGCCATGAGGCCAATGCAAACCCACAGTCTGTCTTACCGGCGACAACTGCGCTCTACATTAGATTATATCCTCCATTTTACCTTTTTGAACCTTGTAAATTTTCAAATTTAGTGATTTAGTTGTATTGAAATCAAATCCTATGACTCAAACTAACATAGTGGAAGCCTTACTAACACATTTACTCGGATAATATTACTATAAATGTGTGATATAAACCATAAACCTAGTGTGAAAAACCCATATATAACCATAAATACCTCTGAAGTCACAAAAGATTAACATATATAATGTATCTTACAATTCCAAACCTAAAATGAAACAAAATATATATAATACAAATGTATGAGTTAGGCTATATATCTCTGATCAACTGTACTCTGATCGCTTGCCCTTGCCTTGCTCGTACTAGGATATGCACTCAATCCATCACAAAAGGCAAACGATGAGTCCAGAGTGAGTATTCCCAAGGAAATTAAGTGAGCAATACTGAAAGTAAATACTGAAATTTAAATAAAGCTATCAAAGTGTGTTCCTAGCCCCTAGGGTCAGACTATCACCATAATTAAAACTCTTCCATAGAATACTGCCTGCGAGTCCGATTCAGGCAGGGCTAGTATCTAGATCCGCTCGATGGCCGATGTTACACCTACGGCGCATCGACACGTTGCACGACGTGACACTCGGGTCATCCTATTCACCGAGATCGATCATTAGCAACATGATATGGTGTAATGGGCGTACACAATAGAATGGAACAAAGGGAACCCAACTCAACGTCCGTCCATCTAACCACAACTAGAGTAGAATATTGAAATGAAAGAAATTGAATTGAAAATGCTAAAAGAAGTAAATACTCAAGTTATTTCAGTTGGGATACTACACACCTCAAACCGCACTCCAACTATCGTCACTAGTCCAATTGCACGCCCCAACTGCATGTCCACTACCCTCAATTCCACCTAAAAATCATTAATTTTCTGATAAATTGAATAAATTCCTACACCTTGTAAACCCCAATTTTAATACCCAAACCATCATTTAAACACTCAAAATAAACTATATAAGTCCTTAGGCAAATCCCCAATTGGTAATTCTATTTAAAAATTTTAGTTCAAAACTACCCAAGACGCTTCCACTAACGCCACCTCGTTCAGTTCTCCACGACGTCCTGTACGCCGTGACTACGCCATCGCCACTTATTTCTTCTTCACGACACCTCCAAGGCGTGAAACCATGGGTCACTGGCTAAGACGTACGTAGGTGACATCGTGAGCATTAACCCACCATGGCGCCCCTCGCGGTGTCTCTGCCAGTGAAGGTTTTTTTTTGGGTTTCGAACCTCCTCGTCTCGTCACTGGGGTCTGTGCTCATCTAAATATCTTACAAAAACACTAATAAACCATTTCCCATTGAAACCCCTCGACAAAATTCATCCAAAACCAAAACCTCGACAAAAATCATTCAAAACCTAGTTTTGTTCCAAAATTTTACAACCAACACAACCTCTTCCACAAACCAATACAAATGCATAAAACCACACTTATAATTATAGCAACAACGCCTAAACTAGCGTGCTTAAATTGACTCCCGAAACATATGTCAACACCCGAGAAAATTACCCCAAAACGTAGAGAAGAGATGTGGATCGAAGATCTAACCTTTGTTTTCATTTTCCTCGAGTTTTTGAGATTCAAATCACCAATCCAAACTCACAAAACCTTATTCATCCTCACCATTTTTGGATTTAGAGATGAGAAGGAGAGAAAAGGTGATGAGTGGTGAGAAATCTTGATATTTATATCAAATTTATCATCTCAACCCACACACATCACAAGGTTTCATCTAATGGTGATGAATGAGTTAATAAGTCCAATTTAAAGTGACTTATATGTGTGACACTTTCTCTTGACTTGCCTTTGTTCTAATACAACACTAAAACCCCAAGCGTTCCGATACCCGAGTCTCGCATTGTGACGGCCTCAAAACCCCATTGGTCCGCCACGGGGACCACGCGAGCCCATAATTGGCCACGCAGGTACCTGTGTCCCACGACTAACTAGTCACTATATTTACCTAATTGTCAAGTTAATAATTAATATATTGATGTGTTGAAGCTTTTGATTACCATAACTAAGCATAAATAAGTTAACATGTTACACCTATAGTAGAAATCCCTGGAAGTACTTGGTATATAGGCAACAATTGCCATCAGTGAATATTTATACACCAGTCCTGAAAACAATATAGTCACAAGTCCCTAGTAACGATAAATAAAATAATTTAATAATATTTACACATATCAGTAGGTCCTCGATAGTGGACAAGTAAAGATGTGTCGCATGCGATCTCCTTGCCCTTACTGATACACAAGATTTGTGCTCAAGCCATCACTAGATGCAAATGATGAGCCCAGTAAGTAAAATCCCAAGGAAAACCACCTTGCATTATTAAAGAAAATAAATAGCATCCAAAGATAGCATTTGATAATCATGCGAAAAAGAAGGAAAATGCAAGCAACTGCTCAAAGCTCATCGCATGAATATAAAATACTAAGAAAAAGACAAAGCAGATGTGACCCCAACTGACTAAGCTATGTACTTCGGACCAGAGCCCTGGATATGGAATCTACCAATCCCTCCGACTGTGTCCTAGCGGTATTAGCCCTATTGGCAGTACATCGAACACGTGAACCGATACTCAACTCGAAAATAACATCTACCGAGGCCGCGAACACCCGCTACATACTTAGCAAGCGACCCCAACATCTCGTAGATACTTAGGTGGGAGTAACCTCAACCAACCCAGTAAGAATAGACTTGCAGATTTTCAAGAATAACAACTCAAATGAATGGAAAAGTAAATGCAGTAGTGGTGTTCAATTGGGTTTTATGTACCTCAAACCGCACTCAATAACCCCAAAAACACCCCTCGGTCCACCCCCGACTAGTCCCTGACTTCAAATACTATTCCCGTGACTCTTGAGATCGATTTCCATCGTTTTATGGTTAATTAAGTGGGTTTGTTGTCAATTAGGCTCGGTTAATATTTTAGAAATTTATGGGTTCTTGTTCTGGTCCCCAGCGCGTTAGGTATAGTGGCGATGTGCTGGGTGGTCTGGTTACTATTCCTGGGTGTTGGGTCTCCAGCGCGCTTGCTATTAGAATAGCCAGCGTGATGGGCGATTCTTCACCCAGAAGGAGACTCGTCTTCTCTAGCGTGCCCAGCGCACTAGTGTTCATCACCCAACGTGGTGGGTATGCCCCTGCCTAGAATTTCTAGCAACGAATTATGGGTTTCTGGGGTTTTTCCAATACCCAAACATGATTATCGATCCATACACACCTCAATCGCACCAAATACATGTCCAAAAAATAGTTTTAACCATGATTAAACCCAAAACTAGTGGATCGACATGCATGTCCATAACACCCAAAATTTACCAAAATCACTCCAATTTTCCACAAATCCGATCCAAATCAGTATAATTCACCAAAATAAACCTCATAAACACAAAATCTTTCAAAAACAGTTTCAAAGAAAATCTAAACTTACTTCAAACCACCTAACAAACCCATATTTTCATTTTCCAATAATTACACGAAATTCAAAATCCAATTTTCCAATAATCGTCCAGTAGATAATTACACTTGAAACCCATATTTTCATGGAAATTCAAGGATTGGACACCTAATTGAACTCTCCCTAACACGAATTCTCTCGTCACTTTCCCATTTTCCTCCCTCAGATCCTCATAATGTTGTTGAGAAAAGTTTAGATTTGCATGTGTCCATTGATCGGGTGTTATTTATAGTGGTTGTTTTAATCAGTCACGCACACGCATCTCGAGGCTGATCTAACGGTTCATAATCACCCTATGTCACTCTATCTTGGACACCTTATCCTAAAACAATTGTCCTCAATCTACCTTGTTGTGTATCTTGAGAATAATCCTATGATTGTTGATTTATCTTATTACAACTATGAGACTTTGTATATTTGAATTTATTTAATTTATATAACCTAGCTAACTCATCAATTAAATTCCATAAAATGGTAAATATGGTCACACTAACTTCTCAACTACTCGGCACTCCGTGCCCCACACCCGACACGCACCCCAAGGTGGTCCCATACTTAGTGTACCTAATTGGTCTACTTAGCCTAAGGTTATAATAACCCAATTATCCCAAGTCCTCAATCAATCATCACATTATTATGGTTTGCCTTAGTCCATCCCCAACCCCTGACCTAACGACTATCGAAAACTCCAAGTTGGCACGTTCTACGAGAAAAACCCCAGCATTCCACCTTGCCCATCATCAACATACACGTATGCGATGTGACATTTATATTAATACACTTTAACATTGCAATGATATGCATACAACATACACAAATAAACATATACATCCTGGGTACTTTTATCTAGTCATCCCAGCTGTCCACGTAACGTCCGAATTAACTCGTTAATCCTTGAGATTGACCTTAATCATGATTAATTAAAATTGGACAGTTACAACATAACCTCGCGTCCCCATGTACTTTCGCACCACGAACTCATATATGATGTTATTTAATTAATTATTTAATGAATTTTACCATTTATGATGTGTATTTAGTCCTCGACCTAGTACATTCCATTCGTTACCCATTTTTCGCGTTTACACACTTTTCCAAGTGAATGCCGTCACACAACCTCTCATGTCAATTATACAATAACTAACACACATTGTGATATCAATAACCTAATTACCAATACACATTGCAAATTAAAGAACAACAACACAAAATTTTACTATTTATCTAGCTCTAGGTGTGCCCTGACCTATCTGCAAACCCACGAGCATCTGAGTTGTCCGCCATGTCTGCAAACATGTCATTAATAATGGCAATTAACTTCGGGCCATTACAATTCTTCCAAACTAGGTGAAATTTCGTCCCAAAATTTAAATAATCATCTAAGCATTTACCGATAAATAGCGGAGAATACTGTTGCCTCATCGTAGACTTAAATTCTCAAGTGAGTCCCTCGATCCCGTGATGTTGCCAACGAACCAAAACCTTCGTGATCTCTCTATTCCTCAACATCTGCACTCTACAATCTATAATCTCAATTGGCTGCTTCTCATATACATGCCATCAAGTCGTATCTCTACATGCCTGACAAAAACCATAAGTCTCTGCCCCGACCTAGCCAGTCTCAACATCGAAACATGAAATACTGGATGTACTTCAACTAACTGTGATGGTAACTCTAACTCATACGCTACACTACCGACACGTGCCTTAACCCTGTATGGTCCAACAAATCTCGGTGCTAGTTTCCCTTTAATGCTAAATCTCTTTGCCCTTTCCAGGGAGAAACCTTCAAATACACCATATCACTAACCTCATATCTCAGATCCCCATGATACTTATCCGCATATCCTGCGCCGCCTGAAGTCTCTATCTAATCTACCTCACATTTTCAGTGTGATCCACAACAACCTCAGGTCCTATAGCTGTTGTATCCTCTGGTATTACCCAACATGCTGGTAACCTGTAGAGCCTACCATATAGTGCCTCGAAAGGTGGTATCCTTATACTTTTCCTAATATCTATTGTTGCACGCAAACTCGCACAATGACAAATAATCCTCCCACGATCCACTAAACTGTAAAATACACGCCCTGAGCATATCCTCGAGAATCTGAATCAATAGCTCCGACTGCTCATCAGTTGAGGATGGTACGTAGTACTGAACTGTATTTGAATGCCAAATTGCTCCTGCATACTCTCTCAAAGCCTCAAAGTAAACCTCGGATCTCTGTCAGAAACAATGAAGATCGATACACCGTGCAATTTGACAATCTCTCTCGAAAATAGTGCTCAGCTGTGTAACTGAATATCTCATGGCGATCGGTATAAAGTGTGCCGACTTCGTTAAATTGTCGATACCTACCTAAACTGCATCATGTCTCCTCGTAGTCTATGGTAGGCCACTAACGAAGTCCATGGTCACGTGTTTCCATTTCCACTAAGAAATGAGCAGCGTTTTAGCAACCCAGATGGTCTCCTGTGTTCAGCCTTCACTTGTTGGCAAATATGACAACTCGGACGTATTTCCCCATGTCACTTTTCATCCCTGGCCACCAAAATAATTGTTGAAGGTCGTGATACATCTTGGTCCGACCAAGATGAAATGTAAATCCCGATCGGTGTGCGTCCTCGAGAATGCTGTCCTTGAGCTCTGGTACCTCCGGTATCCACAAACGACCCTTATGTCTTAAGCACCCGTCTGAACCCTCAAACCACTCTATGCACCCCGAATCCTGAGCCAGTCCAATGATCCGTAAATACCGGCCCTCAGTTCTCTACAACTCAGCAACCCGCTCTAAAGACACCGTAGGAACTTGTATTTGGCCGCAAATGTATAGCTTAGCAATAGACTATGTCACACACAACACCGACGTTGCCTCAAATAACCCCTGATCGTGTGTCATATGTCGCAGTCCTGTCTGGCTCTTGATGCCGCTCCTGCTCAGCGCATCAGCTATAACTGTAACGACCCAAAAATTTGGCTATTTGTGGATGATAATGTGTATTACATATTTATACTCGTATTTGAGTGATCGGACGATTAAGTCGGTGAACGAGTAGGAAAATTGGGTTACGGGTACACGGGGGATTTAAAACACTGTAAAGAGTACAAATAAATGAATTTTTAATTAATTTAATTAATTAGTTGGCGAAACAATGCGAGACTACGCACGCTACAGGAGTCGGGGCAAGATAAGACGGATCGCAGAATGTTGTTTGAACGCGGGAGTTGGTTAATTATGCATTTCACGGACTATGGGATAGAACTTGTTAAAGTGACACAACTTAAATGAGGAGAGCCATGAGATTTGCATTGAGATGTGTGTGTATGATGAGATGTGATAAAGTGGTAAAAGACCCATAAGAGTAGCTGTTTTTATAATGTGTAAAAGTGAGTTGAAAGGCAAAAGGGTCATTTCACATTTGTTTCATATATATAAAACAGTTAAAACCCTACTTCACTATTCATCTCCTTCAAGCACTGCCGCCACCCCTCCTGCTCACCCCACTCGGCCTCACCGGAGCTGACGCCGGAGGTCCGTCATCCCTCTCTCTCTCTTTGCTCACACTTTTCTTTCTTTCTCTCTCTCTCTCTCTTAGTCTCTCTTTATCCCTCTCCTTCTCGGTTTCTCTCCCTACTCTCTCGGTTTCCTCTCACAGTTACAGTCACACCTCTCTCCTTGGTTCACCACTGTCGACCACCGACTGCCAGTCATCGGACCTCTCACCGGAGCAGGTAAACTCGCCCACTCTCAGTCCCGTCTCTATCTCTCTCTCGGCTTCTCTCTTGATCTCTTACTCCCTTCCTCGGTCACGCACGCCTTATCTCCCCACTATTGTGTGGCTGTCCACGTGATGCCGGACTAGGATGGTGGCCACGACCCTCGGAGGCAGTCCTAGGTGGTCATCGGAATCAAGGTTTCTCTCTCTCACTCCCCCGATTCCTCTCTCTCTCTCTCGGTTTCTCTTATGTTTTCTCTCTTTCCTTCTCTCATCTCACTGTTTTGGTTCTTTTTGTTGAACTGTGTATGTATGGTGGTTATTGCTTGTCGTTGTGGTGGTGGCGATGATCGGAGACATGTCAGAGGTCCTACCTGGTTGTACATCAGAGCCTCGACGGTCTCAAGCCCCAATATGTGCTGGTGTTGTGGTGGAACAATGTTTTTTTTGTGTGTGTGTATACCACGATTTAGTCAACAGTTGTCCCACGGAGGGGTGTGATGTCATGACGGGGCTGGTCGAGACAATGCTTGGAGGGTGGCCGGGGCTCCGATGGTCCCACAACACACTCCCTTGGCGTTATCAATATTGGTTTGTTGTTTTTGTGTTAGGGGATTGTTTTTACTATTTCTTTTGTTTAAATGCTTTGCTCCTTGAACTACCACCATGGGCGGTGCCACTGCCATCAAACCGCCATGACATGGGGGTTGTCGGAGACCCTATCATATTTATGTTGGTGTTTCACAACCCCCGAGCATTCAAAACAATGGTGGTGAAGATGTATTGTTTTGTTGATTTCATGTGATGAAGTCGAGAAACATTTTGTTATGTTTAGTTGATATAATTCGAACTGGGGAGGGTACCTCCGACTTTCCCATGACGGGGTGACTCTTCCTTGACATCGAACAACACAAGCAAGATGCCATGGATGTTACGGTTGTATTTGTTAATTGGTTTTGATTAGGGTTTGGCCATGGTGATTCTTATTTGTATATAAAAACTGTTTTGAGGCTTGGATTTTTATATGGTGAACTTCTCAACCTATCAAGGGTGATTGTTTATCTCGATGACCACACGACATGTGTGAGTAGTATAAGGACTTATGACTTAGGGTTTTGGTTTTTGGTGTACTTCTTAGTTTGTAGGAAAACGTGTTGTTACGTTTCGGTGGTTTGATTTAGTGTCATGCTTGTTCGATTACACTTCCCTTAGATGAGTTAAATGGTTATGATGTCGTGGTCACGCTGTCGGTCCTCGTGGCTAGGGCGTGACCTATTTGTGACTGAGCCGAGCTTAAGGTGTGTGATTAGGCTTACATACGTTATGATTTTCAAACTCGAGAGAGAGTATCCATTCTTTTATCAAATTGTCGAGTTGTTTTGAGTCCTTAAAACACTTAGGAATACATTAGGGTTTAACCTAGGGTTTAGTTAATGACTCGACCCATTAATTAGAGTTTTCAACCATGTCAGGTAGCTGGAAACTCGAGAATACACGTTAGGATTCACGAGAGTGGTTATTCGCGGGTTGCGTAGCGAGGTAAGTGCACTTTCCCTAAAGCTTGTGTACGTTAGTAAGCCAGTAAGAACATTGCATGTGATTCATTATCGTTCATTGTTGCTTGTTGATATTCGTTGTTGGCATTCCTATCCTGTTGATTCCTTGGTATGTGTATTATTGGCGTGAGTGTGTCGATGTGATTTTTGAGGCTTGTGTCCCTCTTTATCAAGCTGCGCTAGTGTCGTGACATTGCTCGGGAAGAGCTAGCGTCCTCTTTATGTATGCTTGGAGGCCTGTGTCCTTCTAATGTTGCGCTAGTGTTACGACATTGCCCGTGGAGAGCCAGCGTCCTCTTTCCGTATGCTGTGATTTTTATTTCTTACTGCCTCGTTTGTTTTCTTAGAACACACATGTTTTCAATTAATTTATGATAGTCTGCTTATTATGCACCTTGATCTTGTTATATTTCATGTATTTCAGTTACTGCATGATATTTAGACTGCTTTATTTGATATTCATGAATTACTGTTATATTCTTCTGTCATTACTTTTAATTTTTCTCAGTTGCTCACCATCTAGTTTGTGATGTTGGGTGCAGATTTATCTAGAGTGTTCGAAGGGTAAGGACCGTGCTTATGAGACTTTTTGTGAGGATTTGAGCTAGATTCGAGCACCTTAGTCTAGGTTATGTTTGACTTTTGCTTGTATGTTGATTTCTTTATATATTTACATCAAATTGGTTTAAACTTGGGATCATAGGTTATTTAATATCATGTACAGCTTTACTTGGTTTTCATTTAAGGTACATGAATATTCAGGATTTCCACATATATATAGATTTCCTGATTTTCATTTGATTGAGTTATTTTCCAATGCTGGTTTAGTTTTTTCGCTACGTATAATTGCAATAACTCTTTCATAAATTGTTAAATTGATTAATTGGAGGCTGATTAGGCTCGTCGACTCATTGAGTGCCGACTCGGGTCTGCGCGGGTTTAAGCCAGGCGTACCCAAATGCATTGGGAATTTGGGGCCATCACAATAACGTTCGCCTTCCCCAGATGATACTCAATAGCGAAGTCGTAGTCCTTCAATAACTCGAGCCATCTCTGTTGTCTCATGTTCAACTCCCTCTGAGTGAACAGATATCTCAAACTCTGGTGGTTGGTAAACAGTACGATCCTTTCACCGTATAAATAGTGCCTCCAGGCCTTTAGTGCAAACACGATTACCACAAGTTCCAAATTATGCAATGAATAACTCTCCTCATAGGTCTCAATCGTCTTGATAAATAGGCCACTAGGTGTCCGTCCTGCATCAACACACAACCCAACCTAGTGTGTGACACATTAGTGTAAACTGAGAAACCCTTACCTGCCACAGGTAATGCAAAACTAGCGCATAAGTCAACTGTCTCTTCAACTCCTAGAAAACATCCTCACACTCTTATGACCAATCAAATCTGACATCCTTCTTAGTCAACATCATCATCAGCTCTGCAATAAGTGAGAAGTCCTGAACAAAACATCGGTAGTAGCCCACTAAACCTAGAAAACTCTGGATATCAGAAACAGTTTCAAATGTCCTCCAGTTAATAATAGCCTGAATCTTGTCACCATCTACTGAAATGCCTGATCGTTGATGACATGCCCCAAAAACTTCATCGTCATTCAGCCAAAACGTGCACTTGCTGAACTTAGAGTAAAGTCGATGCTTTCTCATCATCGCCAACACCTCCCTAGATGCCTCTCGTGCTCCATACGAGTCCTGCTGTAAATCAGGATGTCGTCGATGAAAATAATGATGTATCGAACCAAAAATGGCCTGAGCACCCTGTAATCAAATCCATGAAGATCGTCGTGTTAGTCAGCCCAAACGACATGACTATAAACTCGTACAACTCGTAACACGCATACTGAAAGCAATCTTCTCGATATCCCCCTCTCGAATCCTCAACTGATGGTATCCTGATTTGAGGTCAATCTTTGAGAAGAATTTGGCTCCTGCGAACCGATCAAACAAGTCATCGATCTGGAAAGTGGGTAATGATTCTTAATCGTCACCTAATTCAACTTCCTGTAGTCCACACACATCGCATCAAGCCTTCCTTCTTCTTCACAAAAAGAACAGGAGTTCCCTAAGGTGACATGATAGGGTGAATGAATCCCTTATGTAGTAACTCCTCTAAGTGGGTCCTCAACTCCACCTGCTCCGATGTTAACATCCTATACGACCTGCTGTAAATAGGCTGAGTCCACCGAAATCAGCTCAATGATAAACTCCACAGCTATTAGTGGTGGCAATCCTGGCAAATCCTCAAAAAATACGTCGAAAAACTTACAAATAATCGGGACATCCTCAACCCTAATCACTGCCCTAAGCTCTGGCTCCACTATAGCCGCGTACGCTCCATCTCCTGCAACGTGGCTAGTCTGCCTCGAGTGATAGGTAATGCTGACGCAGTTCCGACAAATGAAAACTCTGGAATCCCTTTAATGTAAAATGTCACCGTTTTGCTAAAATAGTCAATATGTGCGTGATAAGACGATAAGCAATCCATACCGAACATCGCATTGAACTCCAAGTACTCTAATACTTTCAAGTCAGCTGGTAACTGATGTCCCACAATCTCAACCACGCAATCCCGAAAAACCCGGTTAGGGTAAATCTTATCCCCAGCTGCCGTACTGAGAACAAGATGTATATCTAAGGTCTGTGCACCTAATCCTAACAATCCTACAATACGTCCAGATATAAAGTAAAGTGTGCTACTGGAATCAAACATAACATACATAAAAGTACCACAGACATATAACATATCCTCAACAAGCTGTCTGGTCGCCTCCCGGTTTGGCTGTGTAACCCCAAAAATAGATGTCTGAGCTATACTTATGGCCTGATCAGTCTGTGATGGTATTGGCACTGGTCTGGTACACTCCGCCACAAGATGTCCCATCCAACCACAATGGCAACAAGCATGAGTGTCTGATCTGCCTGTAGTCCTCTGACTCTACGCCTGGCTCTGTCCTCTTTGAGCCTGACCTCTATCCTACCTTTGCTGATGTCTCGGCCGATCTACTGGTGTAGAGGCCGCAGAATACGCTACGTCGCGATCATCGCGTCTATCTCGATTATCCCGACGATCTCATGTCGCCTCTACGACCTTGATCTAATTGCCAATCACCTCTAACTCTACGAGGTCTTTGGCCCTGTCCCTATCGGCCCTTCTCTCTCTTTGTCTCTTTGGCCTCTTATCATACCGAGAACCCTGAGCTAGATTACTCTGTTAACCTCGTAACGTAATCTGAATCACCAATGTAATAGCACTCTTTACTATATAAGTCTCTTGAGAAAGTGACCTGTCTTATACCTGAGCCAAAGAAACGCAATCTGTTGACCCCGTACTCGCTCCACTGGAAACAACTATGGTAGCTATCCTCTCGTCCAGTTCTCGGACAAAGTAATATATCTGCAACCTATTTGTCACTGCCAGATCCATAGAGTATGACAAAAGATATTTGTACCTCTCCATGTACTCGGTAACAGACATTTCGTCCCTGAACTAGTGTCAAGAACTCCTCTCTCAATTGAATCCTGACCTCCATAGGTATATACTCATCCAGGAACATTGCTCTAAAATCATCCCAAGTAGTAACCGCAGGATATGTCACTTTATAGGTGGTCCACCATACAACAACAGCAGATCTCAGGCAATAACTAGCCAATCTTGGTTTATCAACCTCATCAACCAATAACATCTCGTGTAATCTCTCGTCAGCTAATAGCCACCTTCCGGCTATATCTGGGTTTCAAGCTCCATAAAAGTATCCTGGAGAAAACCTAAGATAATCTTTCAATTTCTTCGTCTCCATAGTCATCAAATTCCCTAAAGTAGACGCCAGCTAGCTGCTCGGTAGTCGAAGGAGTCATAACTAACGTAGTCTCCGCTGGAACAACCACTAGTATAACCTTCTCGGCATGTGCCTTGGATACTACAACCTACCCCTTGAGTCTCAGTAGTAGTGGGAGCAACAACTGCATGAGTAGTAACCAATAGTGCAGCTACGACTGTAGTAGGAGTTGTCGTAGTCTCACGAGTCCTCAATAAATCCAACAACCGTGCGAACCATCATCAATCGTCTACGCTAACGACTCTAACGTCAATGTCGGCCTAATAGGATCACTAGTATCCCCAAACTCTGGTTGAGTCGTACTTGAAGGTTGCCCGTCCATCGGTATCTGCATCGAAGAACGTGCCTCGGTACGAATATACGTGTAACGTATGTAATATACAACCAAAAATATAACACGTATAATCCTAATTTCTACCCATCTCTCATTATTTCCCAACTAAGAGTTTAGGTAATTCTTTTGAGTTTCCACATCTAAAGCCTATTCAATAGGTTTATAATTAAGTTTTCCTCAATTTAGAGTTCTAGGTTCCACTAAACCTAGACTCTGATACCAAAATGTAACGGTGCATTTTCCAAATAGACCGCCACGGGGGCCAATGCGGACCCACAGTCTGTCTTACTAGCGACAATTGTGATCTACATTGGATTATATCCTCCATTTTATCTTTTTAAACCTTATTAATAGTTAATTTACTGATTAAATTATATTGAAATCAAATCATATGTTAGTTATTATAAAATCTTCAAATTAACACAGCGGAAGCCTTACTAACACATCTACTCGGATAATGATACTATAAATGTGTAACATAAACCATAAACCTAATGTGAAAAACCCATATATAACCACAATACCTCTGAAGTCACAAAAAGATCATTATATACTGGGTATCTCAAGTATCTCACAAATCTCAATCCCAAAATGAAACAAAATATATAATACAAACGTACGAGTCAGACAATCTCTGATCAATGATACTCTGGCAGCTTGCCTTTGCCCCTGCTCGTATTAGGATCTGCACTCAAGTCATCACAAAAGTCAAAGGACGAGTCCAAAGTGAGTATTCCCAAGGAAATTAAGTGAGCAATACTAAAAGTAAATACTGAAATTTAAAAAAATCTATTAAATAAACATGTGAAAATAAATACAGGCAACTGCGGTCATCGCATGAATAAATAATAGGAAAAGCTTAAAGTGTTTTCTTAGGCCCTAGGTTTAGACTATCACCATAATTCGGACTCTTCCATAGAATATTGTCGGCGAGTCCAATTCAAGCAGGACCAGTATCTGGATTCGCTCGATGGCCGGCGTTACACCTACGACGCACCGACACATGCCACGACGTGATACTCGGGTTGTGCTATTCACCGAGACCGATCTGGTAGCACGCGATATGGTGTAGTGGACGTACACACTAGAATGGAACGGATGGAACCAAGCTCAACGTCCATCCATATAACCACAACCAAGAATAGAGTATTGAAATGAAAGGAATTGAATTCAAAATACCAAAAGAAGTAAATACTCAAGTAATTTCAGTTGGGATACTACACACCTCAAACCGCACTCCTCGTCCCATAAAATAAACCTTGGTACGGCTCCTCCAAATACCCGATATCCAAAATACCGCCCGTAATGTTCTATTACCATTTATCATTGATTTAGCTTCAATTGAGTATATTATATCAATTTTACACTTTATGAGGTAAAAACTCGACAACATCTTGCCAAAATCCCGAGAAAGTCCCAAAACTCATTTATCAACCAATTTCTAATTTCTCTTTTTTTTGGATTTTTCAAAATCTTCCATAATTTTATAGCCATTTTCTATATTTTTCTATATTTTATTTTATTTAAAACTTTTTAACTTATTTAAAAAATATTATTTAAATAATATGGGTTGTGGGTCTCCTGAACCAAAATGTAATGACCCATTTTCTAAATAGACCGCCACGGGGGCCAATGTGGACTCATAATCTGTCTTACCAGCGATAGTTGCGCTCTACATTGGATTATATCCTCCATTTTACCTTTTTGAACCTTATAAATTTTCAATTTAGTGATTTAGTTGTATTGAAATCAAATCCTATGACATGTCATCATATAATCCTCAAACTAACACAACGGAAGCCTTACTAACACATTTACTCAGATAATATTACTATAAATGTGTGATATAAACCATAAACCTAGTGTGAAAAACCAATATATAAACATAAATACCTCTGTAGTCACAAAAGATCAACATATACAATGTATCTCACAATCCCAAACCCAAAATGAAACAAAATATATATAATACAAATGTACGAGTCAAGCTATGTATCTCTGATCAACTATACTCTGACAACTTGCCTTTACCCCTACTTGTACTAGGATCTGCACTCAAGCCATCACAAAAGGCAGATAATGAGTCCAAAGTGAGTATTCTCAAGGAAATTAAGTGAGCAATACTGAAAGTAAATACTGGAATTTAAATAAAGCTATTAAATAAACATGCGGAAATAAATACAGGTAACTACTGCGCTCATCGCATGAATAGATAATAGTTAAAGCTCAAAGTATGTTCCTAGCCCTAGGATCAGACTACCACCATAATTCGGACTCTTCCACAGAATACTGTCGGAGAGTCCAACTCAAGCAGGGCCAATATCTGGATTCGCTCGATGGTCGGCGTTACACTTACGATGCACACAACATGTTGCACGACGTGACACTCGGGTCGTCCTATTCACCAAGATCGATCATTAACAACATGTTATGGTGTAGTGACGTACACACTAAAATGGAACGGAGGGAACCCAGCTCAATATCCGTCCATATAACCACAACCAGAGTAGAATATTGAAATGAAAGAAATTGAATTCAAAATGCCAAAAAAAGTAAATACTCAAGTAATTTCAAGTCGAATACTACACACCTCAAACCGCACTCCAACTACCATCACTATTCCAATTGCACGCCCAAATGCATGTCCACTACTCGCAATTCCACCTAAAAACCATCAATTTCCCGATAAATTGAATAAATTCCTAAACCTTGTAAACCCCAATTTAATACCCAAATCATCGATAAAACCATCATTTAAACACCCCAAATAGACTATATAAGTCCCTAGGCAAATCCCCAATTGGTAATTCTATTTAAAAATTTTAGTTCAAAACTGTCCAAGATGTCGCTACTAATGCCGCCTCGTTCAGTTCTCCATGGCGTGTCCACGACATCCTGTATGCCGTGTCTGCACCGCCACTTATTTCTTCTTTACGATGCCTCCAATGCGTGAAACCCTGGGTCACTGCCTGAAATGTACGTGGGTGGCGCCATGAGCATTAACCCACCACGACGCCCCTCGCGGCGTCTCTGCAGTGAAGGTTTTTTTTTTCTTAGGTTTTTGAACCCCCTCGGCTCGTCGCGGGTCCGTGCTCATTCAAACATCACATAAAAACACTAATAAACCATTTCCTATTGAAACCCCTCGACAAAATTCATCCAAAACCAAAATCCCGACAAAAATCATTTAAAACCTTGGTTTTGTTCCAAAATTTTACAACCAACACAACCTCTTCCACAAAACCAATACAAATGCTCAAAACCACACTTATAATCATATCAACACTACCCAAAAACAGTGTGCTCAAATCGACTCCCGAAACCCACGTCAACACCCAAGAAAATTACCCCGAAATGTAAAGAAGGAGATGTGGATCGAAGATCTAACCTTTGTTTTTATTTTCCTTGATTTCTTGGCTCCAAATCACCAATCCAAACTTACAAAACCTATTCATCCTCACCATTTTTGGATTTATAGTAAGAAGAGAGAGAAAAGGTGATGAGTAGTGAGAAATCTTTATATTTATATCAAATTTGTCATCTCAACCCACACACACATCACAAGGTTTCATCTAATGGTGATGAATGAGTCAATAAGTCCAATTTAAAGTGACTTATATGTGTGACACTTTCTCTTGACTTGCCTTTGTTCAAATACAACACCAAAACCTCGGTGTTTTGATACCCGAGTCCCGCACGTAACCTCGCGTCCCCCGCGTACTCTCACACCACGAACGCATATACGACGTTATTTAATTAATTATTTAATGAATTTTACCATTTATGGTGTGTATTTAGTCCCCCGACCTAGTACACTACCATTCGCTACATGTTTCCCGCATTTACATGCTTTTCGAGCGAATGCCCGTCACACAACCTCTCATGTCAATTATACTAATAACTAACACACATCGCGATGCCAATAACCTAATTACCAATACACATCGCAAATTAAAGCACAACAACACAAAATTTTACTATTTACCTAGCTCCAGCGCACCCTGACCTATATGTGCGGGTCCCACGAGCATCTGAGCTGTCCGCCACGTCTGCAAACACGTCATTAATAACAACGAATTAACTTCGGGCCATTACATTGTGTCTCTCCTTCATTCCATCCAAGAACTCTAACTCCAATACATAACTCTAATGGGTGACTCTCACCTCAACACATAGCCAATTCTCGATCACACCGCTTGTTCTTTAATCTGTTTCACTTCATAACTCGCACGTCATGTGTTCCCGAACACAACCTTGCTCTCACATTTTATTTAATTATTTACTATTTTCTTATAACTCACTAATTACCATTTTTCAATGTTTAATTATTCGTATTATACCTTAAAATTCATGTTTTTCTTATGCGAATCCCACAAAATTCGTGGCGATTAACAAAATAAAAATCATGCACTAGGACATACAACATTCGTATTCGGGTATAAATAATAATAAAAACATCACTGAGAAATAAAATATACCTCAGTGTCGACTCCCAAGGCTTGTGTAATATGACAAGTCACGACTAACAGGTCACGATCTTGAAACACGACATGGGTCACTAATTAAATTTGAGGGTCATTACAGATCCTGACTCCTCTTGTGGATGTCTACGTTTTGACATCAATTTTATGGGTTTTCATCGCAACGAAGGGATGATATTTTCGAACTTTGGTTTTGAAGAGTTTGTAATTTTTGAAAAATTTTGTTGATTTTTGGAGTAATTTTTGAATCGGACGTTTGTCGGAGTTTCGACACTAAGTGAAGTGGGTTTGGTGTTGTTTCGGACGTCCCTAAGAGTTTAGGATAGGCTTAGATGGTGGCGTGAGCCGGGGTTCCGAAAAACCTCAAAAAATGAGTGTAAGGTGTCACGCCACGAGGGACGCCGTGGAGAGATTTCTCCCACGACGTCAGTTACGGCGTGAAAACCAGTCAAGAATATTAATGGCATTGATTTATGACACTAATTCAGGAATTATTAGCAAGATTTGTGGCTCCAATTAAGTTATTCTTCTTACCATGTATTTGTATATATTACTTAGAATAGTTAGCAAGATTTGTGACTCCAATTAAGTTATTCTTCTTACCATGTATTTGTATATATTACTTAGAAAAGTTAGCTGATAGTCAATTACATTAACTGTATATTTTATTGCCTAATTTAGGTTGTACATTATTCTTATTTAAGGGGAAAGATCTCAAGGAGAAAAAACATTTAGCCATTTTGCTTAAACATTGTTATGGTATCAGTGCATGCAATTTTTCTTCTGATCATCTATTCTGGATTGTTTTCAGGTTCTTTTCTTTTTTCTTCTTCGTTTCGGGTTGATTTATTATCAACAATTTGGTTTTGTATTTTTTCGGTTTATGATGTCTACCAAAATTTTTTTCGGCAAATCCTCGGAGACTTTTGCCATTAGACTCACAGGCAAGAATTATGCTGCCTGGGAGTTTCAGTTTAGAATGTTTTTGAAAGGGAAAACCCTCTGAAATCACATCGACGGCAGTTCTTCGGCACCTACAGACGCTAAGGATCTTACGCAATGGGAAACCAAAGATGATTGGATCATTTCTTGGATCTTAGCCTCTATTGAACCATGTATGGTTAACAATCTATGTTCTTTTGGTACATCGAAACAAATGTGGGATTACTTGAGACGCATATACCACCAAGAAAATACTGCGTGACGCTTTCAACTTGAACTTGAGATCAGTCAATTCAGTCAAGGTAATCTCTCCATTGAGCAATATTATTCTGAATTTATTAACCTATGGAGCGAATATTCTGGTATTATCTATTCTAAGGTCTTTCAAGAGACGTTGGAAGGTCTTCAGGCTGTTCATGAAGAAAGTAAGCGGGATCAATTTTTGATGAAATTGAGACTAGAATTTGAGACTGTACGGGTTGGATTGTTGAACAGAAATCCTGTTCCTTCATTAGACATATGTGTTGGTGACTTATTGCGTGAGGAACAGAGGATGGCTACCCAAGCTGTTATAAATGGGCCTAAAGAAACTGCTACTTTGGTCAATCTGGCTTATGCTGCACAAGGGAGGAATCGAGGGAAAGGACAATCACAATGCTATAGTTGCAAGGAGCTTGGGCATATCGCACGCAATTGTACTAAGAAATTCTGCAACTACTGCAAACAACAAGGGCACATTATCAAGGAGTGTCCTACTAGTCCAGAGAATCGGAAAGCCCAAGCCTTTCAAGCTGTTGTTTCGTCTTCTACAGTTAATGACGGTGTTTTTACGACCGCAAACGCAAATAAGCCAACCCTTACTCCAGAAATGGTACAACAAATGATTCTCATAGCATTCTCTGCTCTTGGACTTCAAGGTAACAGTAAGCCTACTACTTTTCCTTGGATTGTTGATTCTGGAGCATCCAATCATATGACTGGCTCACCTAGTTTATTAAATAATGTACAGCCTAAATTAGGCAACAAAATATACAGTTAATGTAATTGACTATCAGCTAACTATTCTAAGTAATATATACAAATACATGGTACGAAGAATAACTTAATTGGAGCCACAAATCTTGCTAATAATTCCTGAATTAGTGTCATAAATCAATGCCATTAATAATTTTTGAATCCGACGTTTGTCGGAGTTTCGACACTAAGTGAAGTGGGTTTGGTGTTGTTTCGAACGTCCCTAAGAGTTTGGGATAGGCTCAGATGGCGGCGTGAGCCGGGGTTCCGAAAAACCTCTAAAAACGAGTGTAAGGTGTCACGCCACGAGGGACACCGTGGAGAGATTTCTCCCACAGCATCAGTTACGGCGTGAAAACCAGTAAAGAATTGGGGAATTGACGCTTTAGATGACATCGTGGGCAAAAACCCTAGTGGAGTCCAAACCAGTGACTCAATAATTCGAAGTTTTATGTGACGCTATGGAGATTAACCCCTGGCGGCACCACCTGCGACAATTGGAACAGTAAAAATAGAATTTTTATAAACAGTTTTCAAAATTTTTGAGAAACTTTAGGGGTCTATCTAGGGTCACAAAATTACTCTAATTGAACCAAATTTGGGTTAAATGATTATCAAGCTTTGAGAATTCGAGTTGAACGAATTAGAGGTTTGCGTGAGGATTGGTGTTTTTACGTTAGTGAGGTACGTTCAATAAGAAAGTAAGCCAGCAAGAAGGTGCACATTAACTCATTTTCCATTATTGTTATTTCTATTGAATTGAGCTATTTGTTGGAATTCCATTCTATTGTTTCTTGGTTGAGTGTCTTGGCGTAAGTGTGTCGTGAGGTACTCCTGGGTTCATATTAGCTGGGCTAACGTGAACACTTCTACAAAAGTGTTGTCCATCCACTTAATATTGAGTTTCACCCCGAGTACTAAATTGTGGTGGATATGTTGTAGATGTGGTATTGGTTGTGAATGAAGATGTGGAAACTTGTTGTGGATATGTTATGGCTAATTGACCACTTATGGCCCTTTTTTGACTCGACAGACACTCAAATATCATTGCTATGCTTGTCATTCTGTTTATCATGCAAGTTTTATTATTTTCTACCTTTCAATATCGCATGATTCTTAGACTGTTTCATTGGTTATTCTTGAATTACTGTTTATGTTCTTCTTGCTATACTTTCAATTTTTCACGCACTTACCAGTCTAGTTTGTGACGGTGGTACAAATAGAACAGAGACGAGCAAGGGAAATGAGCCGATGCTAAGTGATTTCCTCCGAGGAATCTCTAAGCGGTTCTTTCCTTTACTCTATAGTAGGTTTTTATCTTTTGATTGTGATTATTGTAACTTATGCTTTTGTAAAACACTACGATATGTTTTGGGATTTAGTGACTATGGATATCATGTATTATCCTATTGTTTAGCATTGATCACCAGATATGCATGTAGTTATCCATTTCTCAAGGTTTCCATAATATAGGTTGTTTCATGATTTTCCATTTACGAAGTTATTAGTTGATTATAGTTTATTTCCTCTGCGATTTATTGATAATTATATAATCCTATAACTCACATATTTAAAATGATAAATTGAGGATAAATTTGAGGTTTTGAGGCTAACTAGGATGCGTTGACTTCGCGAGTGAGAACTTGGGGGTCCACGTAGGTCTAGGCCGAGTGGGACCCAATTTTGTGGGGAACTGGGGACGTCACACCCAAAGTTTTCGAAAAAAAAATGAAAATTGGTCTGATGAACAGTGCCACGCCATGAGTGGCATCATGATCCATTTGCCTGGTGGCGTCATCTAAAGCGTGAAATCCAAGTTCCTCACTGGTTCGGAAGCCGTGATCGACACCGTGGGGAAATTCTCTCACGGCGTCCCTCGCGATGCCAATTCCTGAAATCGTTCCTAGGGTTTTTCGACACCCCACCTCGCTTTGCCATGTTCCGAACCTATCCTAAACTCATATGGATGCTCCAACACACCAATTCAAACAATTAGTTCGACCAAAACACATGTCTATAACCTCGGTGTGGAAATTAACTCAAAAATCACGATAATTCTCCAAAAATACAAAATTCATCCAAACACCCAAAACAATAGCATGGTTGTGCTCCACACCAATCCATTAATCCATAGGAACGTTCAAAACACTTGAAAAATAAGTTTCCAAATTCGACGTCAAAAAATACCACAACGAAAACCCTCAAAAGACCAGTCAAAATGTAGATAACATCGCGAGGAATAGAGATGTTACCTTGGTTTTCGAGTTTGGTCATGTCTTGGCATCGTTCCGAGCTCGAAATCTTATTGAAAAGTTTCTTCAGTTCATTCTACAGTTCGTGTGAAAAGAAAATGAAAACTAATGATAAAGAGAGAAAGAAAAAGAGTTGATATACATACCTCTTGCATCATCGTGTATGCATGTATCCCAAGAAACATCCAGCTGTTGTCTTTCCACCTAGCCAAAAAGCTAACACACCAGCTAACACAATTGGGTGACACCGCTAGAACACTCGCTCCCATGCACACTCTTCAACATGTGTTTTGAACACCCGTTCGCATCACGACTCACCACCGTGTGTGTGCCCAATGACTTAACCAAGCACTCAACATGTTACCTAACGTATAAATATCATATTTTAATGTATTTTGTCAGTGTTTTATTTACACTTGTCCCCCGAACAACTAAATACCCGACCACAATTCGGCCCGATACTTGAAAAATATATTTCCTCTAGCTAAACCCATTTATCTGCGTTAATGCTCTCACTCAAACGTCCTCACACATTTGGAATATTGGAGTCTAAATTCGGGTAAATAAATAACAATACAAACACCAACAAAAAATAGCATACATCGGTGTCGAAGACCGAAATTATTCTCATGCATCACGAAAAGACATCCACATACAACCTAAATTGACATGCATCACGACAAGACATCCACATACAACCTAAATTGACATGTGACACGAGTTAGATTTTAAGGTCGTTACAATACTAGTTAGAGACTTTGCGTAAAATTGTATTTCACTTCTCTTAGTAAATTTCTACACCTTGGCGTGGCTTCATGCAGACTAGGACAAAAGGTCCAAATTGCAAAAACAACTTTGTGTCTTTGTTTACTTTTATTTGTTTTACTGGCTTTTTTATTGGTGCTTTGAGCACTTTCAGAATGTATAGGGCATTAACAAACAAAACTCTCTTTGAATGCTATGCTTTTCCTAGTTCCAACTCACTTGACTACAAAACCTTTTCAAGGAGTGATGAGATCCGACAAGACCAAAAAGTCAACCTCAAAAAAAACCCTTCTGCACAATTTGGCCTCAAAGTTAATAGTTCATCTCCAACATGATCCAAAGGACATCATCAAATGTATGTGCACATCATAAATTTTCTCTAAAAACAAAAACAGGTATTTTCAAAACTAACAATTTTTCAGAATTAATCTCATGTGTCAGTAGAGTCTTATGCCCATTTCCTCTCACATGTGGACATAACGCCTTCACTATCCCCTCATGGCAAGGTCGTCCCTGAAAAGTGAGAATATACCACCAAAGTGTTATTGGAATTAGTTGTCACCAACTAAATTATGGAATTAGATTCAATTACTGATTATAATCAGTATCTAAAATTATGTTTCAATTATTTATCGTCATTATCCTAGCCTAGACTTGTGTATATATTGTTTTGTTTCCATAGTTATAGTCTTGTACTTATTAAATGCATAAATATTGTTTATAATAACATTGTCAAAATATGTTAAATGCATAATTAATACATAAAAATATTTTTAAATAAATTTAGCATATAAAAATTGTTGGTCATTGCATTGTTAAGTTTATATATGTTATTTAATAAACCATTACATGTGATTTTTCAAAATTAATAATTTGTTATGATATGTCAATTATATATTGATTAAGTTTTACCAACATAATATATTATGATATGTCAATATGTGATTTTTCAAAATTAACAATACTTATATGTGAACTAATATAATTATTTCTACAATACTTATTTTTCTTAAAAAGTATTTTGTATATGGTGTATCTAATTGTGTTATTCTTAGATTTATAAAATTTTATAAATTGTACACACTTTCGTATAAGGGACAAATATATAATTCTTGTCAATAAAATTATAAATAAACTAGTTGACATCCTGCGCTTTGTGCGTGGGACAAGTTTAAGTATCAAAATATTACATGAAAATAAATTTTTTAAAAAAGTGTAAAAAAATTATTATGTAATTTCTAATATAAATGAACTCAAAGTTAAGAACAATATAACTCAATAGTTCTATAGAGATCTTTTGAAGAAATAGTTGTTATCCAAGTTCTTTTAAGGAATTGAAACTTTATCTATCTCACCAAAGATGTTTTCACATCGACTAATGAGATTTTTAATTTATTAACTTTTGTTACCCCAATTAATTGGGGACTGAGGCTATGTTGTTGTTGCTATTGTTGACAAGACTTTAGTTAGATAGTTTGACACCAAAAAATCAAACTAATATGGAAAAAAAAGTTTGAAAAATCGGGAATAGGTAATTCTAAAAAAGATATATAGCTAATGATTTTTTGTCAAATATATATAGCTAATGATTAAGAGACAAAAAAAGGGAGCGGCTAAACGTATCCCAATTTTGTGAAATTACCCAACTACCCCTCCATATAAAAGGGTGCTTACTCACCATACCCCACTAATTTTTAAGAGGTCGGCTATGTGCACCCCAGTCAACACTCAGGGCACCCCATTTTTTTCAATTGTATGTGTAATGACTGATGTGCCCTCCAACCTAAATCTACAACAAAAACCCAAAAAACTAGAATTACTAAGGCACCCCACCCCATTTTTGAGCTTGGTTAATCCCGTTCAATCCCTATACCTCGGTTCCGTCGACGATCGGTCACGACGTTATTGGCTGAAAGAGTTTATACAAGGTCGGTATCCTCATCCATTGTTTAGTTTTTGAGTGTTTGAATCTTGCGTTTGGTGTGTTTTGGTGTTGACAATGGTGGTGTTTGATGATTCTCATTTACTTAGGGTTTGGAGCAAATCGTTTGGTGTTTTAGCGTACAATGGATGAACAAAACTCAAGTGACGATGAATCGAGGCAGTTGGAGGTGAATTTTAAAGTTTTTTTAGGTCTAGGGTTTCTCAATATGCAAATGTACCACGTACACGATTGTTTCGGCCATACAGGATCGAGATATCTGATATATATATATCGGTGACTCGGTGGTCGTATGCCGAGATATATTGAACAGTCTCGGTTGTGACCTACCAAAACTATCCTTTACGTGTCGACCCTGTACTACCGAGAATTGCGTTTTTAAGGATTTTCTAACTTTTAACACCGAGTACTTATGATATTTGAATTTTTCTTGCAGGAAGTAACATCGACAAGTGCATTTGAAGATATCTCTTATCTTTTCAAACGGGATGCACCATTTCAAACTAGAAAAGAGGCACTCAACTGGGTTCAAGAGACAGGACGTGCTAGAAAGTTTGTCCTGGTTATAAAGAAGTCTGATGCCGGAGGGAATGGCCGTAGGGGAAGGGTCACAATTGCGTGTGAGAGATCCAGAACATATAGGGGTATTTCCCAAAGAGTTGGAATTGCTAAAGCTGAACTAATTGAGAAGATACCACGTAAGTTGGCAAATGCAGAGGAAGAGGACAACACAAGACTAAACACCAGTACGAAAAAATGTCAGTGCCCTTTTCTTATTCAACTCAAGGAACACCCAGACTCATATTGGTATGTAAGTGTGGTATGTGGCATGCACAACCACAACTCTGCGAATTCCTTGGAAGGGCACTCATATGCTGGAAGATTGACTCAGGATTAGGCAGTTATTTTGGATCAGATGAGTAAGGCTAATGATAGGCCACGACAGATCCTAAATACTTTGAGGCAAAGGGATAAGAACAATGCTTCAACATTGCGGACAATATACAATGCACGACAAAGGAATCGAATTAAAGAAGCTAGTGGGAGAACTCAAATGCAACAACTCTTACATTTATTGGAAGAGAATATGTATATGTCATGGCATAGGAAGGACCCCGAATCGAATGTAGTTACAGACTTGTTTTGGTCCCATCCTGACTCCATCAACTTATTGAGGTCTTTTCCATACGTTCTTCTAATGGACTGCACATATAAGACCAATAGGTACCGATTGCCGTTGTTGGAGATTGTTGGGGTCACTTCGACAGACATTACATTCTCGGTTGGGTTTTGTTTTTTATCTTCAGAGACTATGTCCAACTACACATGGGCATTGAACATTTTGAGAGGTTTACTAGACGGGTGGCCTACACCTAGTGTTTTTGTCACTGATAGAGAATTGGGCCTAATTAATGTAATTGAAGAAGTTTTTCCACAATGTTCCCACCAGCTTTGTACATGGCATA
Organism: Stephania japonica; assembly: GCA_039657345.1. Taxonomy (NCBI): domain Eukaryota; kingdom Viridiplantae; phylum Streptophyta; class Magnoliopsida; order Ranunculales; family Menispermaceae; genus Stephania; species Stephania japonica. The sequence goes on from CM077559.1 coordinate 46,736,055, forward strand.
TCAACAAAATGGTATTGACCAACACCAAAAAGATGTTCGCACGAAATGATGACTTTCAACTCTTCAATAAGAGGTGGACGGATTTGATGTATGCTACGACCGAAGCATCATTCGAGCTTATATTGGCTACCTTACGTGTTGAGTATGCAGATATGAAAGGTCTGCTTAATTATTTGGAGGATACTTGATTGCGGGATTACAAGAATAGATTTGTACGTGCATGGACAAATCCACTTTTTCATCTTGGAGAAACCACAACGCAAAGGGTTGAGTCTGCACATTCCACTCTCAAACAGCATCTCGGCACATGTACTGCAAACTTCGAGGCGTTGTGGAGTGTAATTCATGGAATGTTAGACATACAACATAACAGGATCAAATCGTCGTTTGAGGTCAGTTTGAATGTTGTGCAACATGGATATATGGATGGATTGTATTGCCGTTTGCGGGGTTATGTATCCCTAAAAGCGCTTAAGTTGATTCGTAACGAGGTTGAACGTAGGGTGAATGTTGGGACAGACCGGAGCTTATGTGGTTGTGACCTACGTACCACTTGTGGGCTTCCGTGTGCACACGAGCTTAATGTACATATTTTAGCTGGTTCACCTATACCACTTGAAGACATACATGTGTATTGGAAGAAGTTGAGTATGGTACCCGATGCATCAGTGAATCGGACTGCCTATAACTTGAATGACGAGCTTCAAAGAGTTGTGTCTAAGTTTGAAACATTCGTTGATGAGGATTCGCGTGTTAGGACTATTCAACAACTAAGAGAGATTAGTTGTCCTTCCTCGACGTCATGTATTGTACCACAGGCAAAAGTGAAGACAAGGGGGAGACCGAGTCTTGATAGTTTTGGTAATTATGTTATAGGGAGCAAGAAAATGAAGAAAGGGAAGAGAGGATGAAGAGGAAAGCCGAGGAAGATGATACTTCTACGACGAGAGATCCAAGTGGCTTTGAATATGTACTTACACCCGCTGAGGCAGCCAGTGCGCGAAGGAAAGTAAAACAAGTTAGGAATAAAGTACATCGAACACGTGGGGCATCTATGGGAGTATCTGAGATTGGATTCATTCACACTATACAACCGGATTGGATTCAACATGTTGAGACTAAAGTAAATATGGATAGCGATGGAAATTGTGGCTTTTGTTGTGTTGTCGCCGGTCTTAGATTCTCAGATATAGATGGTTGGAAAAGGGTTAGAACAGCTATGGTTAATGAACTACAAGAGAACCAAGAGTTTTGGAAGGATTTGCTTGGAAGTTACTTCGACCAAGTTAAGGGAGCTGTGCAATTCTTTGAAGGTAAGGATGTTGGGTCCGACAAGTGGATGACCCTTCCAGACATGGGACTTCTAATTGCAACAACATTTAATGTTGTGCTTGTCAACGTGTCATATGGTTGTTGTATGACATTTCTTCCTCTACGTAATGCCCCTCCGCCTATGAAAGATCGGGTAGTTATTGGCGTTACAAATGTCAACGACACTCATTGGGTTAGGGTAAGTTTTTAGCGTTTGTATCAAATTTTGGTTAATATGTCAATGCACGTTACTTATTCTTTCTTTTATGTTGCTCCTCCATTTGACAGTCATATTCAAGCCTAATGCACCGGTTCCCCTGTATTCTTGGTGTGGAAGACCTTCGCGAATGTTGATGCTCAAGGGTGGGGTTTTGGTATTAACATCCAAGCACAAGTCCCGATTCAATCTTCTCATCTACACACGCCCTTCGTGGTAGACTTAGCGTCACCTTAAGCAAACTTGAATTGATGTTGTTGAATGAATATTATGTCTTCGAAACTTGGCATGATGCTTTTGTGTACTTTTGTTGATGTATGTAACTTGAATTGATGTTTGTTGAATGGATAAATTCATGATATGCCAAGTTTGTACTCTCAATTAAAGGATCGGTTACAGAAGGTCGAAAACTACCCCTAAGTCTCGGACAGACAGAACCGTGACACCCATTGTAATCTCGGATATTAAGGTTCGTGAGCAGCCAACAATGGGGTGCCCTAAATACTTCGGTTACATGACATCGAGATTCTTGCTAAATTACGGTGACAAATGACCGAAAAGTAGACCATAGTAACAGAACATTATAACTGATTTACTGCAAATAATTGCGGTAGCATGTGGCCGATTCAATGTATGTTCCTTACATGTGAGCATCGGTCAATTGCAACCGAGACCCTTAATTACCAATTGATTTTTCATCGCCGAGACTAATTCATGAATTACGGAATGCCGTAACCGATTTTATCTGCAAAGTTGTGATAATAGGAGGCCGAGTCGTTATGTGTAATAGTTGCGTAATAATTTCGGTGATGAACTACCGAGACCATACATAAGTTTCGGTACCACTTGACCGTAAGTTAGACATTACTTGCGGGAGTGCATGACCGATACTATATAAAATTTGGCCAATATGGCAGGGTTCGCATGGAGGCGACCGAGCTCAATGGACCAATCACGGTCATGCATAACCGATAATTCTCAGTAGTTCTCGTTCCTGCGTGGCCGTGGATTTCTCTGTGGTAACTTATTGCAAACATGGCAGTGACAAAAATAGAACAACAAATACTAGTAGTAGAACACATCAATTCAAACATGACTAACAAGTCAAATATTATCAATTCAATAGAACAATACCGAAGAAGGTAAACAATACCAAATTAACAAGTTAAACATCATCCATCATCAAATACCAAATGAACAAGACAAACAACATGTTTTTTCACTTGAGCCCTTTTGCTTTCTTCGCTTTGCGACTAACATATGTTGTCGTGGGGGGCTTCCTCTTAGGTGGCTGGCTAGAACTTGGGGTGAGCAGAGGGGCATTCTTTCTCACCGAAGGCTCAATAGAACTTGGGGTAGGCACACTTTCGGTTGGGGTATGCTTGTCATGTTGTGAAGGAGCGTAGGTGCACTTGGTGTTGTGGTGTTGGTCGTGGTGGTGGTGGTACTGTACCAAGACCCCTACCCGTCAAGTAGTCCACGACATCATTCGCCATTTTCTCGGCGACCTCCATCTTGGCCATACCCGCCGGCAAGTCTATCCATGCCAATACGCTATCCAATGCCCGTCGATTACGCCTGTTCAAAACCAATAGAGAAACTATGAATAAATAATACAAAAGAAATGTGATAAACCAACTTAAATTCAAATGGTTACAAGGCTCTTACCTCCAATAACTCATTATCACCAACCGTATCAGGGAAGTCATCACTGTGCGTTGGGTTCTCAATGGTAGGATGTGAAACTCGTGTGAACCATGGTAGATATTCTGGTGCAGCCATGAACTCGAACCTCGCCTTCTCCCTCGATCTTCAACAGAGAGTGAATGGCTACGCCACCTTTCCCATTCTCGGTTGGAATGAGTACTTAACCGAGTATTTCATTGCAGTGCGGCCTCGATTTGCTTCGAGGGGGCGATATGGAGACGACGGTATTCCTTGAACATGGCCAAGCTGTCGAAAGAACCTCTCAGGATGGTATGGCTCCACAACTTCCATGTACTTCAGACAACTAGAGTAGAAGGCCATCGGTAGAACAATACCGCCTGTCCTGATGTCACTGTATGGGTCCCACGTCACCTACACCAATGAAACAAACAATTTATATTAAAATATGAAGTTTGATAAATTGGAATATCAAACTCAAAGTAATAAAACAAAGTACCTCACTTGGTCGTAACCTATCAAGGGTCCTACGAATACTACTTAGTTTGTCCACGTTAGCTACCGTCTCGTGTTTCTGTACCCACCTCGAGACACGTGGTTGAAGGTGGTCCATGTATTTCGCATTCGACGCAGCAAGCTGGAATGGGAAGTGCTCGTATACCCATCCCTAAAAAAATCAACAAAAATAAAAAAAAGTACTGGATTTGTATTGGCCGATTCACAAGTAATGCACAAGAAATATGTACCTCGAGCAAAGTTAGGTACCCCGCAATCTGCGCACACTTCTACCCCGGTGGTGACCGAGATGACGGTAAAGATAAGCTAGAGCAACGAAGACCCCATGCGTAAGTCCCGACCTCATCCAAGTTCTCCGAAGCTTCGATAATGAAATTGAAACTCGTGACCCACTCTTATCGGCGAATAGGGTGCAAGAGAGCAAGTACAAAAAGTATGCACGTGCAGTGCATTCCACTGGAGGGTACGTAGTAGGAGAACTGGAAGTACTGGAAGACTTGGACTTGGGTGGGCAAAAACGACTCTTCAGCCAAACTACTCGCACTGTGAGACCCTTCGTAATGTTAACCTCTTCCTCTGCTTCGTTAGGAGAAACCTCGAGCAGTTTTGAAACTAACTCAATTACATCCTTGCGGGACTCTCTGTGTACCTTGAAAAACTCTCAACCGCCACCACCTTGCCCATCACTGGGATCTTCAGTAAAATGCTCACGTCCTCGAGCGTGATGGACATTTCACCAAATGGTAAATGAAATGTATTGGTCTCCGGCTGCCACCGCTCGACAAAAGCTGATATCACCTCCTTATTGGCCTTCCGATAGGAGCAGTCTATTAGTGGAGCCAAACCCGACCTCTGAATGATTCTTTGCAGTCCTTAGGTGTCGGGGTGACAAGATTGCAAATCCCACTCAGCTATTTGAGCCCCGTGGTTTATGCACTTAAGCAACGGTCAATGCTACAAAAAAAAACATAATTCATAAATACATTATCGTATATGAATAGCAAAAGTAATAATTTTATTGAAAATGAATTGATATTTTGCCAAAAAAAAGGCTACATACCTCATTATTCCAAATTGCTGCCGCAACATGATCCTTAAAACTCTTCAACAAAGAGCGGTCAATAGGACCGCCAGGGGATGTGGTGGTCTCTTCCATTGCTGCCCTACGGGCCTCATCCCCGTCGGCACCACCCCGACTACTGCTCCCCACAGGGAAATTAGATGCCTCATCCTCGACGTTATCCCTCACCGGTCTGCGTCCACGTACACCCTCAACAGCTTGCACTTTCGCCTTTCGATATGATGCAGTCTGTGCCTTCCTCTTACCACGGACATCACAAGCAGAGGGAGCAGCAGCAGGAGCAGAAGGAGCAGCAGCCACGACCGATGCTCGTTGTGCTCGTGCTCGTTGTGCTCTCATGGGCTCTCCATCGACATCCTCTCTGGAAACAGTACATTTTCCTCGAGCCATATCTGATAGAGAAAGACATTATAACCATATAATCTCTTGTGCAAAAAAAAAAAACCCCAAAAAATATATTTTCAACACTGAATCGGTATGGCATAACCGATAGCAAAACAAAAATGTCGGTATACCATAACCGAAACCTAAGGCAAAATTTCGGTATGACGAAACCGAGATCTATCACAAAGTATCGGTATTTATCCTCCGAGACTAAACCTACGCATAAGTAATATACGACCTTCGGTTTACTAGCACCGAAACAAAAACAAGAATCTCGGTTACTTGTGTCCGAAATGTAATGAAATTTTATATGGGCTAAGTGTCGTTTGGATACAAACGAGAAGTACTCATAAGTCTCGGTATGGTATTTCTGAGATTAATGACTATATCACGGTCCTGTGTGGCCGAGTATTATGGGTTTGCAAGAAAACCCAAATATTGAAGCATTTTCATAGACGACTACAAAGAAAACGAACCAAATGAACATAAAATCGAACAAAAACTCAAACGTACCTTACTTTCCCTCTCGATTTCACAATGAACTAAAATCCGAACCTGTCCCTAGCCGTTGACCACTCCAACTGGGCGAAAAAACCAGTCCAACTCGAAAAAACCAGGAATATGTGGGAGAGAACGATGAAAAATGAGATTTAGTTGATTTCGCCTCCAAATCACGATGGCAATGAGAGCTTTTGTGGGAAATAAGGTTTCGAAAAAATGGAAACTAGTTCTAGGGTTTAGGGTATAGCCGAAATAGGTGGGGTGCCTCAGCCTTAGGGTTCAAGGGCATTTTCGTCCAATTTGGGGGTGCCCTGATAAATTCGAAGGGTGCCCTTGTAAATGGGGTGCCCTGAGTGTTGACTGGGGTGCACATAGCCGGCCTCATTTTTAAATGTACCATAGTTTGTGAAATTATCCAACGCATATAAAAGAGTTTTTACTCACCCCACTCATCCCATACCCTAATCACTTCTCTCAAATTGCACTCACAAAAAATCGGCCAAATCCAACAAAATCTAAGCAAAACCACATGGATTCGACGCCGTGGTGCATTCATCATATCTTTTAGTATCAATTTCGAGGATTTTTTTGGATTTTTTTCTTTTTGAGATGTTTTGTTTGTGAATTTGTTTTTGGATTCAGGGCTTCGATTTGAGGCTTGAATCTTGCATTTTGGGTATAAAGTTTCGATGAAATCGAAAATATTAAGTGATTCCGAGCAAACCCACTATGTTTTGACCATTTCCATGCATTTTTCGAGGGTTTTGAAGTTTTTTTGTTCATTCTAGTTGCCCACGAGTTTCAGACTAACATAGCCGAAACCTCTGAAGAGGTGTTGGACAAAGAGAGTTGACACCTCTTTACGAGGTGTCGAACAAATAGGGTCAACACCTCTAAAGAGGTTTTGGTTGGATCCATCTGTCACCTATTTAGACTAAGTTATCTTCGCATTATTGATCAAAGTCGGCCTAGAATTTTAAGGTGTCAACTCTATTCGTCCGAAATCCGCAGGGAAAGGTATTGGGGTGATGAGGGTGAGGGTGAGGGTGAATGTGATGGAGTACACAAAGTAAAAAAGTGGGGTACACTAAGTAAGACTATTTTTGAAATTTTAAGAAAAAAATGAGGTACACTAAGTAAAAGTGGATACACGAAGTAAAAATTCAAAACTGGGATATGTTTAACAATTATTGGGATCCACTTAGATGCTCCCAAAAAAAAAGTTCATCTATTTTATACGAGCCAATGATTTAGTTTTTTTTTTTTTTTTTTTGAGAAAGAGGCAATGAGCTAGTTAGAAATAATCATTTTTTTGCGAAATGTTTTTTATTATTTTAAAAAGCCTTACAAAAGAAATGCGACAACTTAAAGTTATAATATTCTATTAGCACAATTAACATATTAATTGATCGATGATGATGACCACGACAACAACATAGCCCCACCCCAATCTCAAACTCTTTTTCATTGTGTTTGATTCAGTGCAATATTGATGGTGAGATTTCTAAACCATTCAAATCCATCTTAATTAATGCGTCCCAAGTTAACTTCGGTTTATTCCTACTTCTCGTCGAGTTTCTTTAGTTTTTATTGAGTCAAGTTTTTTATTGGATGCATTTGTAGGTGATCTTTGCAGGTGACCAAACCACCGCAACCGCCCTTCCTTAATATTTGTGTCAATTGGTACTACTCCAACTTTCTTTAAATTTTTTATTTCTTATTCTATTTTTACAAGTTTTATCACATATTCACCTAAGCATCCTCATTTCTACTTGTTGCTTTACTACGAGCATAGTTAGTTTAATTGAGGTCTTACAAGATTTTCCTTTTTAACTTAGTCTACCTAAATAATTTTTTTTTTTTAGAAAAATATAATCTAACACACTCTCAACGTACACTTTGGGTGCACACCTTTATCTTTTAGCCTCAAGCATGGAGAGACAAGAAAGAGTCATAAATGGCTAAAAGATAAGGATATGCACTTAAAATGTGCAAAAGTAGATCATTTTATCATTTTCCTTTTTTTTTTGTCCAACTTCACAAGAATTAGGTGTAGAAAGCTCAATCTTCCCAAAAAGTTAACTTCATCAAGAAAAAGTAATCTTCTTGAGAATTTTACTTCTCAGGAAGTTGTGCAAATGAATTGAATAAGACCTATGATCAAAGACTCTCAGGTAAGGTAGTAAAGACAATAAAACCTCGAGAAATGGTGACTTGATTTCCACAAGTAAAAAAAAAGATCTACATCAAAGAAGCAGAAATGGTCAAGAAGCAAATCTTAATCATTGTACCAAGACAATGTTTGGTCGGTGTGCTTGTAATTAGGGCAGGTGCAAAGTAATTTAGTTTTATGGTCTATTCGTGATCATCATGTCTATCGATCGAAAGATCAGAATTTGTATTGTTCAAGGCTTTCATTACTCAAAATCAAATTTAGAAACAATTTGAGAAAAGTCTAACACAAATTACTTTGGTGTAAGAAATTCTCCTAAAATTTCCACACTAAATAATTATCTCCATTCATGTGCTAGTAAAAATTGAAATTCGCATTAATTCACGCCCACTCTGGGAAAGTCCTCCCAACTCATTTTTCTCCATTTATGATATTCAAACTCAAGACCTCATTTAAGAGGAACAAGTTTCTTACTATTCAAAACCATTCAAACCAACCAACTGTTAGTCATCTATAATTAATATTTCACTTAATGCCACATGCTTTGTAGTTGATCCCAAGTTTTTCTCTTTGGCCCTATGCACTGATTTGCCCTTGCTGTTTTTTTTTTTGACAAACTGATTTGGTAGTAAAAGCACTGTCATGATAAGGGACCCCATGATAAATACTTTGCCCAACCTGTTTGAGCATAAATAAAGCCGTTAACATTAGTTTCATTTCATATATGGGCCATTCGGCTAGTCTGCTACAAATTTCCTACATCTTACACTTCTACACAAACCTGTCTCAGGGCAATGACATGCATCATAATCACCTTCACAACGCCAAAAGACGCAAATACAAAAACTGTGACAAAGAGATCAATCTGACAAGCCCTCGCCCCCACTAAATAAATATTTGGTCGTCGCCTCTCTTCTTGAGCTTCCGCAACAGCTCTCTGTGCTTCGATTCCATGCTCATTTTTCCCTTCATGACCATGACGCTTGCATCTTTAATTAGGCCAATTATCGACTGCCTTCTTACTCTTAGTGCAGAAAGGCAAAGATCGATACAATATTGTTGTGGCAGTTTTTAGAATAAGATAAGTAGCATGAGCAAGTAGCAATGCATCAACACGGAAACAGGGAAGCCAGATGCAATGGCAGATGAAGTCGACTGTGGGGCCGTGACATTGTTCGCAGTTTTCATGTTGCTCCTATGAAGATCACACACAAAAGAACTATTCACTAACACGCTCCTAATATTTTGACAACATAACTGAGTGAAGGATCAGATTATTGACATACCCGGCAGTCGCATAAAAGCAGTTATCATAGCCTGCATGCATTGAAATGACATTATTATTTTGAAGTTCCAAGGTCACAAAAATATAATTCCAAATAGTTAGACAATACAGTGGCTATAGTCATACCAATGAAACCAGATATACATACAAAACAACAAAAGCCTCATTCTTTAATTAGTTGGCGTCAGTAACATTATAACATAGGGAGAAATCAAATCATATTATATATATGGAAAACATCTTTCTTTTCAAGTGTAAAAACATATGAAACCAAGAGGGAGGGAGCCGAGTGCGCATGCAAAGCAAGGGTTGGGGGTTAAAGATATATGGTCAGTGTTGGCTTTGAAGACCAATAAAAGATAGGAAGAACAATTGAAAAATTATGTGAGCAGAGCAATAATCTTTATTTGGGCTCTCAAGAATTCAGCCACACCAAAAAATATAAAACTGAATTTCAATTTCTCTTTGACATAATGAACACCTAAAACTTCTGCTTCTATTCTAATCTACACCAAACAAAAATAGCAACTTCCTATAGTATAGGACTACTAAAAAACTCTTGCACACGTAAATAGAAACGCCTAAAATCTAGGACTAGAAATAGAAATGTGCACCAAATAAAACTAAAAAACAAAAATAGAAACTATTGGGTAGAGACCTAAAGAACTAATTTCAACACTCCTCCTTGCTTTAGGATCTTCAAACTTTAATTTTCTAAATTAGGAGCTCGAACTTGTTGACTTGAAGTAATATCAGGAGGGCGCCGCAACCAATTTGAATACACCATTGATCCTTCCACATTGATTAGTGGAGAATGTACGCCATCTCGAACACTATAATCTGAAACTTTAACCAATAAATCTTGAACTTTAGGATAGCCTTCAATTCTTGTATCTCCTCCTTTCATTGAACCATCAATTTTTCTTCTAGAAGGAACTTTTGATGAGGTGATTTCTTTAACTTCATTAACATCTGTTGTAAGACACCAGATGCGAAAGAACTAGTAACATAATGAACTTAAGAATTTCTTTGGTTGAAATCAAGCTTCTTGGTTTCAGTGGAGAATCAACAAAGTACCTCACATTATGAAACATCTTAGGTTGGAGCTTAAAAAATAATAACATTTTTCCATGCAATGATGGCCTTCTTTGAAGTCATGCAACACCTTTCTTCTTCGTATTCAAAATTTTGTGAAGTCGACAAGAGTCAAGTTTTGTGTCTCTAACTTCAGCAATGCTAACTTCATTTTCGCTACTCTTGTGTTTTACTTCTTTCGGATTGAATGAAAAACTTTTACCACTCATTTTAACCCTCAAAATTGTTAGAACAAAAGAAAAGCAATGACTTCAAAGCGTGTAACACTACCACTTTCCTAAAGGAAACCTTTGCACTCCTATTTGCAAGAGTCCAACAAAAAATCCAATAGGATACTATAAAGTCCCGATTTGCACTAACAATAGTGAAAAAATCGAACTAGAGCAAATGCTGTGAATTTTGGTTTTTTTTTTTTTTGTATTTTTTTTCTTGCTCTCATGCCTCTCTTCTTATAGAGCTCCAGTCAAACAACTTAGAGGAAGGAGTGGGATGATAGTGGAACGCTATCAATTGAGTGGTCAAATGATAACCGCTCCACTTTAATTGAGTGGTAAACGGATAACTGCTCCACTTTAATTGAGTGGTCAATTGCTAACTGCCCATTTACTGAGTCTATTAACTACCCACTTAATTACAACAAATTCAAAAATGGCAAAAAATGTGACCATGGTTAGCCGTCCACACACGTGCCTCGTGCAAAGTGCTAAGTCGTGGCGCGTGTTCATTTGGGCAAAGCTCTAGTGAGAGCATCTAGTTACCACTTAAACAAGTGGAAGAGTATATATATTATTTAAGTGTGAATTTTCTAACCAATGTGGGACTAAACATTTCTTTTGAAAATGGCAAAAAATGTGACCATGGTTAGCCGTCCACACGCGCGCGCACGTGCCTCGTGCAAAGTGCTAAGTCGTGGCGCGTGTTCATTTGGGCAAAGCTCTAGTGAGAGCATCTAGTTACCACTTAAACAATTGGAAGAGTATATATATTATTTAAGTGTGAATTTTCTAACCAATGTGGGACTAAACATTTCTTTTGAAAATGTCTAACAATCCCCCGCCATTTTCAAAATAAACAGATCACTAATCCAAGAACATTTTAAACATTATATGCATAAATAATGGTACCTTGCAATTTGAACCACTAATTTGTGAAAAATTCATTACATCATATCAAAATTACATGGTAGATACACTTTGAACCAATGATTCTATTTGACATGTAGCATAAACAGATCACTCATATAACATATGTTCAATTTTTATAATAAGGTCTCAATCCAAGGTGAGGAGAGTGTGATAACTAATTTTATGTATATGGGCTACAAGTGTGGAAGTGGGGTTCACTCCAAAATGCCAAGGCAAGATAGAGTGTCCACTCCACACTTATGACCCTTATTTTTTCTTTATAAGTAGTCCATGTGGGACTATCCCAACATCTCCAACACTCCCCCCTCAAGTCCAACTCGGACTTGACCGTAGAATATCAATCAACCATTTTTGTTGGATGTCTACAAGGCCCTTGGACAATGGGCAATTAAGCCAACCATCGGCTCTGATACCATGTTGAATTTTTATAACAAGGTCCCAATCCAAGGTGAGGAGAGTGTGATAACTAATTTTATGTATATGGGCTACAAGTGTGGAAGTGGGGTTCACTCCAAAATGCCAAGGCAAGATAGAGTGTCCACTATGACCCTTAATTTTTCTTTATAAGTAGTCCATGTGGGACTATCCCAACATCTCCAACAACATACACCAAGCAAATTGCCATAAATTTCCTGACACATTCAACATTGGCCTTGTGTCCCATATCTTTCGTAAACGTTTTTGGAGCCAAACCCTTGAACTCCTTGAAGCGGCCGCACTTCACATCCACATAGGTAGTCTCCAGTCTAGCACCCCCGCAATTCAAGCACCTTGAAAACTATTAAGACATTAACTCAAGCTCCTCCCTTTCCATGCGGGTACCAAGCACTAGCATCCCTAGGATGCTATAATGATATAGTGCTCGCAGACATACTGATAATGTACTTTGACTACATTGAACTCAAGACTTAACATAATGTCAAGCGTCGAGTTGAGTTTTCATTATTGATGACTTTAATTCATAGGCTTAAGACCCATCCCCTTGATGATTTATTCACCAAGTCTCTGGTCAAACCTTTAGTTCAAGGATTTGCCAACTTTTGACTAAATTTCACATAGTTAATAGTGATAACTCATTTGTTATCAATTCTCTGACACAACTGTGTCTCAATCCAATGTCTTGACTTGCCATTGTACACTTGGCTATAAGCTCTTGCCAATGTGGCCTCATTATCACATTGGATAGAAATAGGAGCTATTGGCTTAGGCCACAATGGAATCTCGTGTAATAATTCACGTAACCATAGTATATATACTTTTTAAGTGTGAATTTTTCTAACCAATATTGGACTAAACATTTCTTTTGAATATGTCTAACAAAAATCTCATGACTCACAACATCAAAAATAAAACAAGGCAAATCTTCAAAGGAAGTTATATCCTTTTTCAATCAACTGGCCTACACTTAAGTAAATTTTGATCAATATCGGGTATGTAAAGAACATCCGAAATTAATTTTGTACCCGAACTTCTTGTGATTGCAACGGTGCCTTTTCCTTTTGCTAGGATGTAACCACCGTTTCCAATCCTAACTTTCTTGACTTCAACTGGCTTCAAATCTCTAAATAAATTTTTGTCGTGACACATGTGGTTTGTGCAACCACTATCAACCAACAACTTTTGCAAGAATCTTCAATTAAATCGCAACTTGCAGTTGCAACAAAAACTTGATCTTCATCATATAGATCAACAACTTTAGTCTCAACTTCATTAATTTGAGATTAACTTTTGTAAATCACAACTTCATGTCCAAACTTATCACACTTGATGCACTTTGCGTCCGGTCTTTGCCCCAACACTTGTAAGGTGGATGGCCTTTTTCCCACCATGATGACATGGTGGATAGTTTCTCCTTGAGTTTCTACCCATGCTTTGGACTTGATTGCTTGCATTACTTTCTCCACTTGTTGAACCCTTTTTGTAAGGTATCTTGTGATCTAGATGCATGGCTTGTATGTAGAGCACCTTCAACAATGCAATCTTCCCTCATAAACCTTCGTTGGTCTTGTGCTTGCATAGCATTCAACAACTCCGCCAACATAATCTTGGAAAGTTCTTTCATATTATCTAAAGTGGTGATAGATGCTTCATATCTATCTAGCACTGTAACAAGAATCTTTTCTACAATTCTCAAATTTGGAAAGTCCATGCCACGTAGCCACACTTTGTTGACAAGTAGTAATCTATCTGAGTACTCTTTAACAGTCTCAAATTCTTTCATCTTTTCCAATTTCAATTCTCTAATTAGATTAAGAACTTGCATACCTTGAATCCTTTTGTTTCCTTCATACTCTTTCTTCAAGTAATCCCAAATCTCTTTCACGGATTTGAGCAACATGATTCTAGTGAAAAGAGTTGTTGAGACAACAGCAAACAAATAAGCCTTTGCCTTTGACTTCTTGGGTTTTTTGTCTTTGTGACTTATGATTTGTGTCACTGTAGGATTGTTTGGCAATGAAGGGACATCATAATCTTCTTCTACTACTTCCCACAAATCCAAAGCATCCTAGTAAGTCTCCATCTTCACCACCCAAAGTTGGTAGTTTTCTCCATCAAAGATTGGAGGAGCAATCTTGTCGAAACTCTTTTCAGAATCCATTCCACAGATCCTTTAAGACGTAAGCTCTAATACCAATTGTTGGTTTTGAAGACCAATAAAAGATGGGAAGAACAATTGAAAAATTATGCAAGGAGAGAAATGACAATGGAGCCCCAATAATCTTTGTTTTGGGATCTCAAGTATTCAGTCACACCAACAAAATATAAAACTAAACTTCAATTTCTCTTGAACATAATGAACTAACGTACATATTAAATAGGAAAAGAACTGAAATAAAGAAACTTCTAAAACTTCTACTCCTATTCTAATCTACACAAACAAAAAAAGCAGCTTCCTATAGTATAGGACTACTAAAAAACTCGTGCACATAAATAGAAACTCCTAAAATCTAGGACTAGAAATAGGAATGTGCACTAAATAAAACTAAATAACAAAAATAGAAACTATTGGGTAGAGACCTGAAGCACTAATTTCAACAGTCAGCCCATAGCTGACACCTTTTATTAGATAAGAAAGAAACCGCAACTTGCCCAGTAAAAGGCTCGAACTCCTGACCTCTTATCCAAGTTACCCCATATCAAACCAGTGAGCCATCAACTTGGTTGGTGCCCATAGTTGACACCTGACGCCTCAACAAAGGGTTTAATCACCTCTCATCAATTATGCAAGGCTAAAATCATAAAGAGGGAACTGAAAGTTTCACATTACTTTACCGCCCTACTTCAATGCTTGGAAAATAGCATAGTATAAACAATCATTTTCCTTTTCAAGCACTCTTTTCTTCGTCTGCAGCATCCTTAATTACGCTTACTAGTCCCATGTACTTGCATATTATTTCAGGAGAGAAACACTATTTCTATTATTTGTAAAAAGGTTTTACAATAACAATAGCTGAAACATCTATAGATGTCAAAACATTCAGTACTGAAGATAGGTATAATGTCAAGGATTCATCCAACTAATGCCAGTTCTGAATCCACTAATTTATAAAAAAAGAAAAAAGTTCTTATTGGGAGTCAACCATGTCATGGCATGGTATTCAGTAAGGTCTCACATATCTGAGTAGAAAAAAAAAAAGTTATGCAAATGACACAGTTTAAATTGGTGAGGCAGAAGCAAAATTCATCAAATGTCCAATGTATAAGACAAATGTGAGAAATCAATTTTACCATTAAAGTAAGAAATTCTAAAAAAAAAAACATATAGGCATTAAGGAAGTAAAAAAAAAGTACAAATAAATGAGGAATTATATTAATAATTAAGGACTAATTGAAGGCTTCAATTAAAAGGCAAGCATATAATAATAAACTTTTCAACAAAAAAACATATAAGATACAAAAGTATGTTTTCAAGAAAAAAAATAAAGATACAAAAGTATACTAACTTGGATCCTTGTTGGTTTTCACCCCCGTGCCTCCGAAGCTGCATGCAACATCTGTTGCTCCATTTTGCTGGTAATAACTGTTGAATGCAAAGGATGCATGAGACACTAAAGCATCCGGCAGATAACAGGGCTGGCTAGGCTGGATAGCAGAACAGTCCACATTGCCAGTTCCACAGGCCCAATCCAAGGCATTTTGCAAGTCCAATTCTGATGCAGTAGAAGAAGCAATGCACCATGTTCCGTTGGAACTCGTAGCATTCGCCTGCGTGGTCGTGTCAACAGCCCCTCTACCAGTTAAATCCAGGTTATAAATACTAGTCTGGTCTGGATAAAACAAACCCCAGTTCCTCTCAGATGCCAACCCAGGCTTCCTATTTTCATTGAACAAGGAAAATAAGTACACGTCGATCTCCTCTCCAGGCTTCGCTGGAGTTCCAGTGTCATTGATAACATGTCGAATCAGATTAGTGTTGTAGGTCTGGGCATTGTCTGCAGTTGCCGCAGTCTCCTTAGGTGAGCCCTTGGAAGGCCAACCGGTCTCAGTAACCATAATCTTGATCGTTCTGAAGTGTAGAGCCATCAAAGCAAAGTAAAGAGCATCGATTTGAGCGTCGAACATGTTTGTGTAGATCAAACCAGTGTTTGGATCAATAACTTCAGTCGATGACTCAAATAAAGCATACTCAAGAGATACATTAGTTGGAGAATCTCTATAAGCATAGTAAGGATAAGTATCGATCATGAAAGGGGAATCATTCTCTACAAGGAATTCCAACAAGGGTTTCAAGAAGAAGGCAAAATTGCTATTAAAAGCACCAGCTGATGGTGGGAATGAACGAGATAATATTCCAAGTGAATGAGTAGTGGAGACCTTGATCTTCTTGTGCAGACCGGCTTTTCTAAGAGCTGTCAGGACATTATGCATGGTTGGTACGACAAGAGCTGACACATTTCCAGGGCTTTCGGTGGCTTCAGCACCAACAGTAATATATGTGATTTTTGTAGCAGGGTAGTAGGGGAGGATACCGTTCTTTAGCCAGGTATCGACATTGGACTGAAATTGGGAGAATGGAAGCAAGTCAGAGTTTGAGATCCCAATCATGAGCTCAACTCCGGTATTAGCAAAGGCCTTGAGAACCTGAATATTGGAGTCATAGATCCGAAGGTACTTAATTTTGTGAAGTTGAACCAGTTGCGCTACTTTATCGGGAGTGGGAAGATCGTCAGCATTTCTTCCATAGCAGACTCCAATTATGCTTCCTTCACAAATGCCTAACTGACAAATGCAAGTTTAGATACATAACTCAATAGCAAAGGAAATATTACATAACATGAAACCATTAGAGTAGAAGATTTATTAGAGGCATAACAGACTCACCATGCCACATGAGCAACAAAACTCAACCCAGCATAGAGATGCCATTGACTTGCTCATGCTCATAATATAAATTTTAACGTTTTCTACAGAGAAATCTCTTAAAAAAAAAACGTTTTCTATAGAGATAAGAATTATGGCGATTTTTTATTCACACATTACTAGAAAGACATCATGATTAATACTCACAAAGACATCACAACTCACAACTACAACAACATAGCCTCAATCCCAAATTAGTTGAGGTCAGCATAATCAATCTTATTAAAAATGCATGTTTCCTTGTATGCCATATTAAATAGCTGAAACCACAAACAATAAGCTTTTCCAATCTCAAATAGACAAGGGATTAACAAATGGACATAAATGTGCAGTTGATGTGAATCAGTTGTCGCGAGAAAAATCAAAACACCAAAAGAGAAATTTAACACAAGAAATTCTCAAAATAACCAATAAACCTTTGGTTATTAACAAATTCACAAAATAATCCACCGAATTGAATAATCACTATCTTGCCTTTATATAGCTAGGCATATGACCCTTAATAATTGTAGACTAACTTTGACTCACAAACTAACTCCAACTAATATTTGTACTCTAACTTTGACTCATAAATAAATACTAACTAGAACACACATAAAAACACAAATTCTAATTGTTCTCCAACAACTCCTAAGAGTTATTTAATTGTAATGCCAATCTAACTAAAAGACTCACCTTATCTAATAATAGTTAACTATTTAACCAAAGAATTCTAATCTAATCACCAACTCTGATTTGCATCAGCAGTACTTTTCAATTCCCAATGAATCCTTGCAACAGACGCACCTCTCAACCAAACAAATTTTCCACCTAGGGTTTAGGGATTAGGGTTTAGGTGCCAAACTAAGGACATGGTGGTAATGCTTGAAATTGTGAGGTATGTGAGGTAATTTATAAAAATTCTCTATAAAAAAATTATAAAATTTCTGCAATAATCAGTAGAAAGAGCGTTAACAAGGAAGTACTCCTCAATAAGCAAAGTCATCAACAAATGGAGAGAAGTTTGTAGTACTAAAAAGAAAATTTTAGTTCTTCTAGCAATGCACCACTCTACACAGCACTATTAAACATTAAAACAACAAGGCAATGCAACTTTCAAGTCTTAAAAGCCTATTTTTCTCCTTCACTTCAACCTAAACTGTAAAAAACAATATAGGCAATGCAACTTTAAGGTCTTCGAACCTCATTTATCTATCATATCAAATCTAAATGCTTTACTTACAAGGATTGCAAGGCGCCTAAGAATCTCGAGGCGATTTCCCTTACCTAGGCTAGGTGGTGCCTAGGTCTAAAAAAATATTTATTTAGAAGTCCCTGCATAATTATTTATTTATTGATAGGTCCCTATCTAACACAAGTGTCAATTAATCATGGTAATCTATTTTAAATATATACTTCAAGAATACTAATAAGTTTTAGGCCATGATGTAATATTAATTGCGTTAATATTTTGTTGTTGCTTGTTGGGCAGGTATCCATATCATCAAACTTAATTTTAATCAACCCTTCAATTTTCTAAAAATTACTTAGAAGGACATTGGCCACCTAGACAATGTCTTGCAATCACTGACACTATTACTTTCATTCAATCCTAGAGAATTCAAGACTTTAGGTAGAGACTTGAGCTTCTTCACATTTATTGT
This sequence comes from Stephania japonica, assembly GCA_039657345.1. NCBI lineage: Eukaryota > Viridiplantae > Streptophyta > Magnoliopsida > Ranunculales > Menispermaceae > Stephania > Stephania japonica. Next base: position 46,754,432 of record CM077559.1, read on the forward strand.
CAACATTATTGGGTTACAAATCTAAAGTGTATTTCAATGTGATGAATGAATAAGAGCTTTTTTTTTTTTTAATGTGAGCAAGAATGACTCAAATAGATGGCAAATGATTCATTTAGGTCTATCATATCAAGTCAGATGCATATCATGATCTAACACGGTATCTTCAATTAGGACTCTTTTATAATGTTAAACAATTAAAGCTAATAAATTCATATCACCAAACTTAATTTTAATCAACCCCTTCAATTTTCTAAAATTACTTAGAAGGACATTGGCCACCTAGACAACGCCTTGCAATCACTAACACTATTACTTTCATTCAATCCTAGAGAATTCAAGACTTTAGGTCGAGACTTGAGCTTCTTCACATTTATTGTCAACATTATTGGGTTACATATCTAAAGTGTATTTCAAAGTGATGAATGAATAATAGCTTTTTTTTTAATGTGAGCAAGAATGGCTCAAATAGATGGCAAATGATTCAATTAGGACTCTCATAAACATCCTCAAGTCAGATGCATATCATGATCTAACACAGGTAATTAGGACTCTTTTATAATGTTAAAACAATTAAAGCTAATAAATTCCTCGAGAAAAAAAAAGAAAAAAAAGAAAAGGAAATGAAGATGAATCTTCAATCAATATTTGTTATTTATATCTTAATTTGGGTCATGTTTTGGCCCAATGAGGTTAGGTATTTTGACCCTGTTTAGTTCCCTAATACAATATATAAACCCTAAACCCTAAGTTATTTAAGCTAGATTAAGATTCAAAGAGAGAGTGATATTTTTTTAAGGCCTTGGAGGCTAGGATTAGAATGATAAAGACATATCTTGAGGATGTATGCTAGTATTACATAGAATCTAATGATTCTTGTGACCTTACAATTCAATCCATGAGGCCTTCTATCCGATTCAAGGTAGAATTACGACCATGAAAGCCTTGGGTTTCTAGAAGTTTACAACTGCCAATAGTTAAATCATGGCCCACGAGTCATGAGACATATTGAGGGTAAGCTACAGCTACAACAACAATAGAAACAGCAGCAACAACCTTAAATCCCATATTGGTTAGGATTGGTTATATGGATTGAACGCTTTCACTCATCTTGATTTAATGCAATTAACTGTATTGTAATAATCTTTTAAATCCTTCGAAGTGAATTCATCTCAATTTTCAAAATATCTTTAGATCATCTACCCATATATAGTTGAGCTCCTTCAATGTCATCGCTATGAATATGGCATTGCAATTTTTTCTTTGGGTGTGTACAAACTATAGAAACCATCATTCTTTAATTTTGCCTTTATTGATGCTACAACTGATGTCCTATACTTTTCTTTGAATTTTAACATATTTTATCTTCAATCTTTGCGTATAATACAATTCTGATGTCAAATATATTGAGATGTGTTCCTTGAGTTCATAAATCTGCACGAGTCATTTAATGATGATTATGATGAGGTAAACAATCTTTAGATATAAGTTCTAAGAAGGGATAGTTAATCGTTTATGAGTAAAAAATAGCCAAACCCAATCATCAGTTCTTGCACATGAAATCATAGTTGGCTTTGACAGCTTTTGCATCCAGTCCAAAAAATGTAAAAAATAAAAAAATAATAAATAAATAAATAAAAATAATAATAATAGTAATAATAATAATAATAGTGTTTTCATATAATATAAGTGACAAATTCACCGTAAAATACTCTATACTAGTGAGTATATAATTGTTCTTAAACATAGTATGATAAAGAATAATAATAATGTTTTCATATAATATAAAGACAATTTGTGATGACTACGTCTAAATCAAGCGTAACATTTTCTTTTGGCATTTGATAGTGGTTACACAAAAACTAAGATGCAAGCAAGCAAATCAGAAATGTCAAATAAATCCAATAACATGACTTGGTCAAATTGAGTCAATAAAAATGAAGTACAAAAACAATTTGTGATGACAACTAACAAGTTAGAAGCTTAACTGACCATATATCCCTAAGATGAATATTATTTAGATGAAACCATCTCACTTTTAGAAATGCTATAATAACACTTCCATCACCAACAAATTGCACACAGCCCTAACATGGCGCCTACGTATGTTGTGCAATAGGAGTGGGTGTTTTATAGGCAAAAGGGAGAGCTAGTTGCTCTGACTTCTCTAGCAAACGACCCTTCAACCCTGTAAAAAACCATATGGCATCCTTCTCTTCTCTTCTTCACTTTAAAACTTTGTAGCTTCAAAGCGGGGCTAAGCACATGTATGGGCGGGCGGGCGACCGCCCAGTCCCATCCAGGAGCCATGTTTTTTTTTTTATGAGATTGGACATCAATGGGATATTGCTAAAGTATGATTTTTGTACAAATTTATTCGGGTTCATTCATAAAAATTCATTGTAATATGTAAGTACGCATCTCAATGTATATCGAGTTAGATCTTAATAACTAAATTATTGAATGCATGTTGAATGTCACATAATCTTTCTTTTTTTTTTGTTGGTAACACAATTATTTCTTTTATATGTTATGTCTACTCCTTTAAATGCGTTTTTTATACAATCTCAAAATAAATAAAGTTTTAGTCTCAATAAATAAATAATAATAAATACAAGAAGTTTACAACTCCACCAACTAAATTTAATAAAACCAAATCAAAACGATTTTTTTAAAAATTAAATTTGAGTTGGAGAATAGTTAGCAATATATGGCAACTATAAGTAAAAAAAACTCACTATCAATTGTTCTCAAATAGAATGGAGGAGTTTTTTATTTTTTATCTATGTAGCCAACTAACTAATTTGGAATTACTTTGTTGTAACTACTTTAAAAAACTTATTTTAGTCAAATATAAAGCTTTTTATTTCAAAAATAACAAAACCGGCCTTGCTTCAAAGTCATCAAGTCCATCCACCTCATTTGCTATCTTGGATCTTAAACGTGGGCATTGATGGAGCAGTAGAGATCGACCAATTTTTGGGCGGGAATGGTCGAGTTCTTCAAGGTTCAAGACAATTGAGATGATAGAGCAACGTTAGAAGCGAACATAGCACCATGATTAATTTTCATTCGTCTCCTTCAATTTCCAATCTTTTTTTTTCTAAGTTCTTCAACAACGGCAAAGTTGAAGGGCATGCATGCAAAGATTTTGTAATTTACAACTAAAAAAGAAAATTGTTGGTGTTGTATGTTCTAAATGCTTAGTTGGACAATGTGCAACATTTCCTTGGTTTATTTTAATTTTATTATGGCGTTTCTTCTTGTCTCCATCTTTTCCTAGTTGATATCCATTCAAGGGAGTCGCACAAAGCTTTTGATTGCACTTGATTGTGATGCTCCATTAGACCTTGAGTTGCATTTTTGTTGAGCAATAGAGAGCAAAGTCACTCGCAAAAAGTTTGATTAAAAGAAAAAGAGGAGGTGAAGAGAAGGATGAAGTAATGGGTTGTAATAATGATTTTGCAAAGCTGTAGGGTCATTCGTTAGAGAAGTCAAAGCAACCATTTCCCTTTCAAAAATCAGCAAGAAACATGACTTTCGTAAATAGTCTCACCCAACACCCTTCTTATTTCCTCTCCTTAAATGCAATAACACCATGGGCCTCACGATCAAAGACGCAAATCAACAAAAAGTCGTGACTGTCTAGTTCTCCTCGCCAGAGTTAGCAAAGCAATTCCTGAAGTTGGGCCTCCGGGAGACACTCAAACGCTCAAGCCAAAAAAAACTCAGAAAGGGTTTGCTTTATAGAGTCTTGTATGCACCTATTTATGTGAGTTCATTCCCCCTATCCATGGATGTTATTTGTGTACAAGATAAACTTGTAACTCTGGCATCAAATCTGATCTTGTAAGATCATCCTTATCCACATCAGATCTTGTGAGATCATCCATATCCATATTGGACTATGAGTTGGGTTCATAAGTCATAATGGGAAAAGTTAAATCAGAATCGTGTAATGTATAATGCATATAGCTAAGTGCACATTATTTGCCTCATTTTGGGCTTGACTCGACGTAAATATGCATCATATCTGGCACTTGAATATCACGTGGCGCATATCTAGAACCACAACTATGCTACCACCATTTCACTTGCACCTACTCCTTTTGTAAATTTATTTATAAAGTAAGTGTATATAACAATATTAATGCATACCCCTTTTTAATATCTCGAGGCACAACAGTGTTGTTATGGACCATACCACTTTTTACCTCCGCTGGAGAACTCCCTCAAACTAAATGTCGATGCCTCGATTCGAGTTGATAGAAAAGGTTGTGGGATCGGAGGTGTCTTTTGTGACAATCTAGTCTCGATTCAAGCTACTTTTGTGGAGTATATAGAAGATCCATTCTCCATCGAGATAGCTGAAACATGGGTGCTGAAAAGAAGGCTTGCAATAGCCCAGGAGCTCGATTTGAAACTCTTCGGCGTGCAAAGCGATACCCAGGTGCTAGTGAAGAAGACAGAAGGGAGGACGACGCAAGGTGCAGAGGGAATCTAATTTTCGAGATAACACAACTTTTAAGTGCTCTTCAATTTGGGTGTAGGTACATATCTCGAGATGCAAACCAAGTAGTCGATGCCCTCACTTACTCTGCTTTGGTTTGCCAAGCGTCTAGTGTATGAACAGATTCATGTCCACGTTTCCCCACATCACATGTATTATGGGTTGACTTACCAAATGGTTAATAAAATTCAACTGTTTTCTCAAAAAATAAATGCTCACCTAGGTATTTTTACTAGGTGGTTAACTTCATTAAATATGTCTTCCTTCTTGTTGATATAAAAATAAACATAGAATGTAACTTGTTTTTTTACTTATTTCTAGTCCTTTATTGATGTGTAGCATATTATATCCACTTTTAAGTTGTATTTACTTAGTACTTCGATTAAATAAATATTAAATTCATACTAATCCTAGGCATTTTTGTGTGTACGGTAGGTCAAAAAGTTCATTCAATAATTTGGCGGGGTCAAGTGAGGCGAATAAGGAACTGGTGCGAAGATGAAAAGCAAGGCCATATGCAGATGATTAAATCATATTCCACATGGTTTGATGTCTGTTGAGGGTGTTTTGAGGTCTCGAGATGAGAGTACAAGTTTGGAGCGAGAACGACATCAAATTAGCTAAGTTTCGACAAAGTCTATTTTGACCAAGCTTCAATATTTCAGCCTAATCTCCCTCATTTCAAATCCAAATGACTTGCGATTTCTCACGTTGGCAAGAAGACTCCAAATTGAACAATTTCCCATTCACAAGCTTTGTCAAATTCGGCTTCCAAGGGGTCCAAATCGCATTTGCAAAGTTGGGAATTGGTGCAAAATTTCGACCATCGACCATGCCCAGCTAGGCATCCACTGTGGGCCAACACATAAAATTTGATATTTTTCACTTTTTTGGCCATTTTTGGACCAAAATGTCCTTGTGGGTATAAATAGTCATGAAAATTAGGGTTCTAGGATCTTTTGCTCAACTTTTGCTTTGGAGTACACTTGGAGAGGCTTGGATATTTCAATTCAAACTTTGATTTCTCTTCAATTCTTAGGCTTTATTTCATGATTTCCTTTGTTTTTACCATGTCTTTGTTGGATTGAACCCATTTATGGGGTAATCTACTTTGTCTCAGGGATCAATTGATTCCGAGTTGCTACTCTTTCAAATCCAATGTAGTTTATGAGTTTAATCTTCAATTCATTGTTAAGATTTGTGTATTATTGTGCTCTATGCTATGATTGTCTTGATCACACATGTATAGAACTTCGGGTTCAAGTTTCACCATGACCATTAGGGAATTTGAACCCGAAATTAAGAAATCACTACCCTTGAACATACGACACGTCAACCAACGATCGTTGACAAGGGATGCCTTTGAATTTAGAGTTCAATGTTGCGTCGTCACCTACGATACTCACGTCGACCGACGGAATCCGAGTGAGATGTTAGAATCTCCATCACCAAGACATCAGAATGGACTGATAATGAAGGAAATTCACCTCTCTTAATTTGAATTAATGTGTATTGAAATAAAAATTGGATAGAAAGAGATCAACTTAGGTGAGATTGAATCCCTTTGACTACTTCTCCATAGCTTAAGACCAATTTTAATTCATTACAATTAGTGTAGCTTAATTTAGTTCATTAGTTAGTTCAATTTAAATTTTTACAAGTCATAACCACAACCCTAACTTTATGTCTTGATTAGACTTAGATTAACAAATTTACATTAGTTAGTCTCTTATTTGTGGTATGTGGTGAATCAAAGCTCTTATTAACATCAACAACTCTAAGGTTAGCATACTTGTACCGGACCTCAACTCTTCCTTCAAATCTAAAATGGCTAGAATATATATAATATACTTTTTTTTGGCTTTGGTCGAGTGATGGACAAGCACCACTCACCCTTTCATCTTCACTTTTTTTATTTTTCTCTTGGTTGTCAACTTGTATGCAACCTCTAGCATTTTTTAAAAAAAAGGAAAACAGTTAAAGCGAAGTAAGCAGATGCAATAAAGTTATGTTAAACAAAGAGGGGGATACCTTTCCCATCAATGGGGCTAATATCGAGGTCTACTAATATTTGCTCTTCCAACAAATCAATAACCACGGTTTGGGCATGCTCCTCAACACAGTGTTTTTTTAATTCTTCTTTTTTCTTGCTAAGAGGATAATGTTAGAGCGAAACAAGTGTCTCATGAGCTTTTAAGCCATCAATGTAGGAAAATTATATTTCCAATCATGCAGTGACTGAGGAAATGAAAGAATGTTGACGATGAATGTGACAGACTTTGTGATAAAAATGTATCCACCATGCACGTTTTGCTTTGCCATTTCTCACATAAAAATTGTATCCTATGTTACCCGGACCCTTCATTCTAACTCAAAGTACTTGTGTCGGACACTTGAAATGAGTCTGACACTTAAAAAGACATGGATACTCCATTTGAATAGCTCTTTGTATAAAAAGATTTAAAATGTTAGAGAATAAAGAAAAAAACTTAACAAGAACTTTCTAGTGTAGAGTAAGAAATAAAAAATGAGAAAAAATATAGATGTATAAGCTATTACATATATGTAATATATGTTATTACATATATATAATAAGCATATGTCACGCAAGTTTTAGACACTTTTTGTCGAGTCTCCGTGTCCTTAAATTAGATAATAGGTGACCTTTAGACTCATACTCGTACCCGACACCCGCACCCGAGTCCAGGTAACATAGATTGTATCTAAACACATTTACTGAAAGAGAAACCCCTTTGCAACGCACTATAAAGCACATGATGATACATCAAGAATAGCGACTATCTAGATAGGGCCAACTCCATAGCTAAAAAGAAAGCTTTGAAGTCTAAATAAATGGATTTGGAGGGAACTTTAAACCTACGTCTAAGAGCATCTCCAATCACAAACACTAAAATAGTGTAACATTTGCACTATTTTAGTATAATTTTAATACCAAATTTTGTTCTTTTCTTCAATCCACCAACACTATTTTTAAACTATCTTACTTTATTATTATTTTATTCATTTTCAAATGAGAAAACATTACATAAGGTATAAAGATAAATATAAATCTTATATAACAACAAAAAAATAAAAAAATAATGTTTAGTGTTTTGAATAGTGTCGCACTAATTGTGGCATTGTTGATGTGTGTTATCCATGTTGGATAGCACACATCAAAATAATGTAGGGTTAGAGCAACCCTACACTATTTTGGTGGTCATATCAGCCAACTAAGGCACTTTTGAATACACGAAGTCTCACATTACAGGACCGATCAAAAGGGCATGGAGCTATACAATCATACTTAGAATCCAAAATACCAAAAGAGAAAACAAGATCACTAACAGATTTTTGTTTCACAATAAAAGAAACAATATTGCAAGTCTCTAACTTTAAATAGTTAACAATGTATTAGGGCATCGTTTATAGAGTCATTTAAAGACTGATTATGACAATTGCATATCGAAAAGATCTATGAAAAAAATATACCTCGGAGGTAGTAGAATTACTTTTTTCATTGTCCATTTTCAATTAAACTTCATGATTGAAGCAAGTTCAATTGAAAAGAACCTTTCGCAAACATCTTGACGCCAAAAAGAAAAGGCAAAACATATTTTTTGGTCCTTGAACTTTGAATCTTTTATTTTTTGTCCCTAAACTTTCATTATTGTACATTTGGTCCCTGAACTTTCATTATTGTACATTTAATCCCTGAACTTTTGAGTTTTTTATGTTTTTGGAGGAAATTAAGTTTTTTTTTCGGTTTTTGGTTGTTGACTTGAGTCGTCTGTTTCAGTAATATAAACCACTTTACTCTTCTTGACTAGTCACGTGGCACTTCTGTTACCCATGTCGACGGAATTTAACACTTAAAATGTTGGAAGGACTAAATGTAGATTTTTGTGAAAGTTCAAAGTACCAATGTGTAGTAATAAAAGTTAAAGGACCAAAAGCATAAAAAATACAAAGTTGAGGGACCTAATAATGGGTTTTGCCCGTCAATTGTAGAACTTGATAAAAAAAAAACTTAATGAAGAACGCCTTGAATATGAAGAACTTGAAGCAAAACGCTTGAAATAAAAGTGAAAAAGCTTGGAGAGAGAAAAGAAAAACAACACTTTAAAGTGTGAAAATGAGAAGTGAATGATGGACCCTCACATCCTTCTTTTTTATAAAGAAATTTGAGGAGTTATGGAAGTAAATTTAAAAATCGATTTCAAATTTTAAGATTTTTTGCTCCATAAATTTTTTACCGCATTAGATATAAACACCATCGTTTGAAAAATGGGTGGTGACGTGGAGCCCGTAGGCATTGCTTGAAAAGACACTACCTCCACCACTCTTGCTTTTATAAAAGTTGGTGTTTAGAGGCCGGTGGTGATTGTACGCCACTTAGCCCAAACGAAAAAAAAAATTTGAAGTTGGAAATGTTGAGTGGTGCTTCTCATCCCAAAATTTTAAAGTAAAAAGTTTGCTTTAGTTGTAAAAACTAAGTGATAAATGTTCATCACTCGGCCCAAAATAAAATATATATAATTTGGAATTTTTTGTTGTAGTTGAAGTCGAATGGTGATTGTTTTTTGTTCACCACTTAGTCCCAATTAAAAATAAAAATAAAAATTAAGAAAGCATGGTTAAAAACTAGTTTTTGACCATGATATATTTTAGTAAGGACCAAGCGGTGAACTAAAAACAATCACCGCTCGGCTTTAACCAAAGTTGTCAAATCGGAATTGAATCGTAAAATCGGTAGGGGTGAGTTTCGAATTGAATCGTAAATTGTATCGTAAATCGTAAAATTTTTTGTGATTTTTTAAAATGCTTTTAAATACTTTTAAATACATGTATAAATATATAATATGTATTAAATAAGTAAATAAGGACTCCATGTATTAGTGCGGTGGTGGGGTAGCATGTATTTGTGTGTTTATAGTTGTAACTAGTAGTATAATATAAATATAAAATGTTAAGAATGCCATGAGTTTATAGTGAAGATGATGTTTATGAGCTTTCAAAGCAATCAACTACCACTCTTAGTTGTTTCTCACTCTCTCTGTGCAACACCTTCGATACTCTCAACACATTGAAACTCTGATGCAGCGCTCACATTTGTTTCCATTTGATATTCAGATTTGTTCATCTAATGAACAAAAACAAATTGATAGATGGAGATCTGGAAAACAGAGAAAAGCTTGCATTGGTTCAATTTAATCAATGAGATTTGTGCATGGTTCGCTTTAATCAATGAGATGTGTAGGGTTCGCTTTAATCAACGAGATTTGTGCAGTCCTTGATGAATCAACACCTTCGACACTCTCACTATCAAAAGTCAAATTTTTAGGGTTGCTGGAGTATATCCAACGACCCTAATCAAAATCGCACGATTCAAAGTGATTCAAATTGAATCGTGATGATTTGATAACTCGCGCGATTCATGAGCATTTGCGATTCATGGGCCTATTTAACTCATTTTCCCTTTATATTGAGTTAACTCGTGCGATTTAATTTGTAAATCGTACGAGTTTGATAACTTTGGCTTTAACTTAAACAAAAAACTTAATATTATATATTTTTTATTTTGGGTCAAGTGGTGAACAATTACCCCTTGGCATTTTCAAATTAAAAATCTTTTTGCTTCTGGTCGAAAAGGCATCACTCGATGTTTCCAGCTTCAACAATTATTTTTGTTTGGACCTAGTGGTGTACAATCACCACTCGACCTCTGAAACACCAACTTTTTATAAATACAAGAGTGGTAGAGGAAGCACCTTTTACTCCACCACTTAGCTTCCAACATTGTCATTTTTCAAGCAGTGTCTGAGGGCTCCACTCTACCACTCATTTTTCAAACGAAAGTGTTTTTATCTCATGCAATAAAAATTTTATAGAGCCAAAAATTTTGAAATTTGAAATCAAAATTTAAACTTACCTCCAAAACTCCCCAAATTTCTCTATAAAAGAGAAAGATGTAGAGGTTCACCCTTTACATCTCATTTTCACACTTTGAAGTGTTGTTTTATCTTTTCTCCCTTCAAGCTTTTTTACTTTTACTTAAATGTTTTGTTTCAAGTTCTCCATATTCAAATAGTTCTTCGTCAAGTTCTACAATTGATTCATTTCATTTTGGTGTTAGGTTGTTTGTGAAAGCCTTCACTTTTCAATCCAATTTGCTTCAATCCTGAAGTTTAACTAATGATAGACAACGAAGAAGGTAATTCTATTACATCTGAGGTATCTTTTCTCGCATATCTTTTCGAATACGCGGTTGTTGTGACCAAACTTTAAATGACTATATTAACGATGTCGAATACATTGTCAACTATTTAGAGTTAGAGACCTACAATGTTGTTTTCTCTATTGTTGAACAAAAACTTGTTAGTGATCTTGTTTTCTCTTTTTGTATTTCAAATTCTTAATATAATAGTTTAGCTATCTGCCCTTCTAATCAGTCATGTAATTTGAACCCAAGACTTTGTGTTTTTCAAAGTGACTTAGTCGGGCTTATGTGACCACCAAAATAGTGTAGAGTTGCACTAACCCTACATTATTTTGATGTGAATATAATTGTGTAGTTATATGCACATCAACAATGTCACACCAAATTTGGTGCGGCACTATTCACAACACTAAACATTATTTTATTATTATTTTTGCTCTTATGTAAGATTTGCATTTATCTTTAAGGTACTACTACCATGGGGGAACCATAAAAATACTCATGTCATGGGAATATCATTTACAACAATTAGATTTTAATCAAACATATTAATCTGAGTCATAAATATACAAAACATTTAATGCACAATACATTTAGTGGGGTTCCATGACATGGGTATATAGATGGACTCCATTGTAGAATTTCTCTTATCTCTATATCTCATATAATGTTTATCTCATTTAAAAATGAACAAAATAATAATAAAGTAAGATAGTCTAAAAGATAGCGTTGGTGAGTTGAGAAGAGAACAAAAATTAGTATTAAAATACACTAAAATAGTGTAAGAGTTACATTGTTTTCCCTTTTAAGTTTACCTACATTGAATGGCTTAAGGACATTATTTTCCCTTTAAATGGGGCACTGTAAAGGAAATTGTGTTTAAACATTATCCTCTTAGCAAAGAAGAAAAAAAGATTAAAAAAAATTGTACAAAGGAACACGCCCAAACCATCCATGGTTATTGATATGTTGGGAGAGAAAATATAGTAAACCTCGATCTTAGCCCCGTTAATGGGAATGGTATCTCCTCTCACCTTCCTCTTTGTTTAACATAACTTTACTGCATCTGCTTACTTTACTTTAACTATCTTCCTTTTTTTAAAGTCATAGCGGATGCAAACAAGCTAGCAGTAGCCAAGAGAAAAAAAAAGTGAAGATGAAAGTTCGAGTAGTGCTTGTCCACAACTCGGCTAAAAATAAGAAGTCATTATATTCTAGCCCTTATAGCAATTTGAAGGAAGAGTTGAAGTCTAGTACGAGTATGCTAACCTTACGGTTGTTGATGTTGATGAGAGTTTCGAACCACCACATACCACATATAAGAGACAGGAAAGAAGTAAAAGGCAAGATACATTCTATGTTTATTTTTATATCAACAACAAGGAACGCATATTTAATGGACTTAACCACCAAGTAAAAATAGGTAGGTGCTATGTTACCCGAACCCTTCACTCTAACCTTAAAATACCCGTGTCGGACACTTGAAGTGAGTCTGACACTTAAAAAGACATGGATACTCCATTTGAAGAGTTCTTTATATAAAAAGATTTAAAATGTAAGAGAAAAAAGAAAAAAACTTAACAAGAACTTTCTATTGTAGAGTAAGAAATGAAAAATGAGAAAAAATATAGGTGTAATAACATATATAATATATGTTATTACATATATAAGTATATATCAAGCAAGTTTTAGACACTTTTTGTTGAGTCTCCGTGTCCTTAAATTAAAGAATAGGTGAGTACGACCTTTAGACTCATACTCGTACCCGACACTCGCACCCGAGTCCAGGTAACATAGGGTAGGTGAGCATTATTTTAAATATATAAGGTGTGAAGTGATGGGTGCACAAGTTAAATAATAATACAAGGGGTCAAGAGATATGGTCCATAACACATTGATGTGCCTCAGATAGTAAAAAAAGGGTATGTGTTAATATTAATATATATATAATCTTTTATAAATAAATTTACAAAAGAAGCAGGGGGCAAGTTGCTGACCCCAATTAATTTGGGACTGAGATTATGTTGTTGATGTTGTTGTTGTAGCAGGGGCAAGTGATATGGTGGTAGCACAGTAGTGCCTCTAGATACACGTCACACAATATTCAAGTCCAGATATGACAAGTATTTACCCTAAGTCAACCCAGAATGAAGCAAATAATGTTGTCCTTAAGATATGTGTTATACATTATACAATTCAAAATACAACTTATCACATTATGAGTCCAACTCGTAGTCCAATATGGATAGAGATGAACACAAGGTTTGATGTGGATAACAATGATCTCGTAGGATTTGATAGGGACAGGGACGATCTCATTAGGTTTGATACTGGAGATACAATTTTATCTTATACACAAATAACATCCATAAATAAGGTGAACCGACTCAAAAGAAGAGGCAGGCACAAAACACTATAAAGTAAACCCTCTCTGAGTTTTACTGACTAAGCGTCGGAGTGTTTCCGTGGAGGCCCATACCCGGGACTTGTTTTGCAGAGTATGGTGAGGAGAAACTAGACGGCCACAACTTCTATGTGATTTACGTCTCTGATCACGAGGCCCTGGGTGTTGTTGTTCCCACAACATATTCTATGACGTGTCAAATAACACTCACCACACAAAGCTCATGATAAAATTTCAAACAAACCTTCCCTACCAACTTTCTCTTTGTGCACTCACCTTTTAACTTCTCAAATCACTTACATTTTCGTTTACCTAATTTTCAAATTTAAGTGTATCCAAAAATCTTTTCCTCCAGTTAGATGTCGAGTCAAGAACTCATAATGTTTGGTATATACTCCCTCCGGTCAAAAATATAAGTCGTTTAAGGTAAAGGCACAAGAATTAAAAGAGCCTTAATTACGAGTGTAATTTACATATATGTCCTTTGACATTAAATGAAAGGAAGAATTGAATAATTATAAATGTTTAGATTGCATAAGGGTAAAATGGGTAAAAAAATTAATAAATACACTCTCGAACTCCGAAAACAACTTACAATTTCGAACAAGGGGTTTTTGCTAGAATGACTTATATTATTGACCGGAGGGAATAACAAGGAAGGAGGTAGCACATACTTGTTTGGAACTTTATCTAGAGCTTGTGAAATGTTTTAATGGTTGTTGTTGTTCGACACAAAATGTGGAAGATGGATAGTTATGATGGAAGGGAAATAAATGGAGAATTCTGAGTCTACTCAGTGAACCTCTTTTGGTTTTTTTTTTTTATATATAACTTAAGCCAAGCAGATAGATAATATTCCTTTCAGGGAAGCATTATTATATTAATTTTCAAACTTTCCACTAATTATTAGAGGGTCACTTCCTCAACTTTCATTGGCTTGCAAAGACAATTGTCAAGTCATTTGATTCGATTGATTTAATATGCATCAATTTACGCAAAGATACCTCAATATTTGTGTAAAATAGCTATCAAATGTTTTCATTTGACATCAAATTCAAACGCAATAAGACACATTGCGTAGTACATCGTCGTTTTTGTAACAGTTTTGTATCAATATACTATAATTGGAAAACATAATATATATCACTACAGTATGTCTATGTAGATGGTTATATTTCACTACTGTAGGTCTACATAGATGGACAGACCAACCTATATGTTCACTAATCAAGAGCATTTAGGGGTGAATCAGCATCTAATTAAATTACAAGATATCACTACGTCACATTATTTTACAGAACACAGTTGTTGAAGCCAACTATTAATGATCGAGAAATTTTGTGTTGTCAAATTTATCACCTCTTTGTTGAAAATCATGCCTCTAAAATTTGTCAAGTGATGTTGAGCATCAACGACTAAATCTTCACAAGAATAGTCCCACATTAAAAATAATAGAATTCATTACGTGAGTTATGGTGCAAGATATTTAGCCTCAAAGCACCAAGAGTTCCCATTCTATTTAGTTGCATTCAACATCCAGGCCTAGCATTGGAACTAGAGGCTCTTCAATGCAAAATCAATGGAAAAAGGTTGACATCCAACTAGCATGCTAGCTAACAAGCTTGATGGGTTTAAGCAAGAACGCAAAATGCAATATAAATTAATACCAATTGTTCACCCAGCAGCAGAATATCTCCTTAAATGCTGCCATTTTCAAGACCAACAACAAGAATCTCTCAACCACTCCATTCCACATCAAACCAACCATCGTATCTCCAATGCAATCTGACCCATAATCAGCTATACAGACTTGAACAGAACAAATTTTGTTCAGGCTGTTCAATCCACCGACCTAGGTCTAGCAGCCTAATAAGACTGTTATAAGTAAGCACGAAAGACTTCCAAGTGTGGGAGAGGAGTGAGTGAAAGGGCTAAAGTTTGGGAGAGAGAGCCCTCAAGGGGTGTGGCAGTGGTTACAAGAGAGGGTTTTAGTACTCCGACTAAGGCAGGTGTGATGGGATTTGATTCGCATTTTCCTTCAACATTGCAACTGCATCAGCTTTCGGTCCTTCAACATTTGGGCTTTCACTGGTTTTAGGGCTCCTTTCAATAGTGTCTTTAGCCCCCTTTCATTGTGGGTCCCCGATTTTGAGTTGAGCCCTAACTTTGGATTTTTATGGGGCTTTTTTTGGTCGAGGTCGGTTCAAACACCCACAGCCATAAAAAAAAATGGTAGGAGGACTAAATGTAGATCTTTGACCGGAAGAGATCTCCAAATAATAGTTTTGCCACTCTCGTACAACAAAATGCCAAGGCAAGATAGTGTCTTTCATCCTAACTTATAGCTCACTCAATATTCACTTGAACAGTCATTGTGGGACAATTCTTAACAAATGTGGCTCAACAAAAACAGGGAATGGAAGCGATTCTTCACTTCACATTCAGTCCCTAACACAATAAGTAATAACAACAAGGCATTGCCCAAATCAAACTGATCAACTAGGCCACCCACCACAAAGCAGCACTGCCAAACAAATTACACAAATTCACGAACTGATTCAAATGTGAACTCGGTCATACCCCTAAAAACCTAGCCTTCAAAGAGTCAAATTAGTTTTAACCAGATGATCACCTCTTTAAGGGCAGTATCAGTATCATATGATCAACCACAAAACCACCTCAAACAACTCAAACAGAAAGCACAAATTACAACCCACTCACCAAAACCAAAGCCAACAAAAATGCAGAGTCACAGAACCAAAAAAAAAAAAAAGGAGAGGGTGAAAGAAGGAAAGACAGACCTGAGAAGAAGGTGAGAAGAAGCAGAGCACTTGAAATCATGACACCACCAGCCCCAGCCATGGAAGCAGAGGAAGAGAGAGAGAGAGAGAGTAGAAGAAGAGATTTGGTGAAGGAAGCTCAAACACTCCAAATTCAAAGCTTTATTATTAACTCTGCATTTGTTTTTGGCTGATGGTACGGAGGGGGCCAGGTGGTGTCGGGAGTGGCAGTGGCAGCACAGCAATAACGTTCCAAATCCAGAGGCTAGTGCGGATTTGAAGGGAATTGTTAAATTTTGTTGAGTAGAGGGGTCTCGATTCCGTCGATGTGTCACAGAGAATCTTAAGTTGAACAGCAGAGGGAAGCATGTCTGTCCTCCAAAAAGGTCATTTGACTCACTATTTTATTGTAAAAACTATGACGTAAATAACAAAAATGAAAGCAAAACTCGGGGCCTGTTTGAATCGTTTCGTACAAAAAAAAAGGGAAACCAAAATGAATGGGAAAGCTACGAGAGATTGTGTGAGCGTCTATAATACATTTCACTATTTTAGAGAAAAAATTACATGAAATACTGTTTTCATCTCTAACTCAAAAACATTAAATTTTACATCAACTCACTTTACGAGAGATTTTCTTTTTAAATATTTTTATGTTGATTTGGGACTTCACAACTAACTAAAGTTAAAAAAAAAAAAAAAAAAAAAAAAAAAACAACATATTATTCCTTGCGCCGAACAATAGCACTGTTACGCTGCGCTAAGACGGAGCAGCATGTGGTGCTCAATTCGTTTGCTATGGTGACAAACTAACAATATGCAAGCATTTGTAACATAATTTACAGGTCAATAGTGATTTGTTAACATGCTTGCTTATTGGACCGAGTGCCCACCCGAGCCCACCTAACATGGGTTGGACTTGAGTCTTAAAAATCTATATAAATCCTACCCAAGTCTAAATATCCAGGTGTAGATCATATACATATCTTCCAAGATCCTCAAAATATCAAAAATATGCAAAATCCCGATCAGTTAATAGGTAGGCCTGGGTTTGTCCTTTGCAAGAGGATTCGTGAGTGTAAAAGGGTCACCGGAACAAATCACAAACCCACCGAACACGTGCACCCCCGCCTCGGATCACAATCCACCTACGCGCAAGTACACGATTCTTCCCAATGGGTTGCAAAAATTAAGTGTTGAAATCTTGAATCACATTCGTGATGAAGCTGTTGGGGTTTTGGTTGGAGAGCTCTATGGTCGCCAACATCCAGAGGCGGAACTAAAGGAGGGGCAAGGTGGGCGATCGCCTTCATCCGCCCCGGGACTCCCTAGTAATACCCTAGCCTCCAACGTTAATCCTTTCGCCCCTCCCTATAATACCCTAGCCTCCAACGTTAATCTCGGTTGCCCCCACTTATGGTTGACACACTTCCAACATACTATAATAAAGGCGCGTACAGGTGAGTATCCAAACCGTTAAGTTATCCCCTTCCCCTTATTAAGTTTTCTGGTTCCGCCTCTGCCAGCATCACTATCGATTCCATAACCTTAAGATTTACATAATTGACAAAATTGAGGCCTTCTCACAACGCTTGAACTTTGCTTGAAGTTGAGCAATTTTTGAAGTGAAAGCACCTTCCAATCACTGCACTCAAATATTTGACCAATTAATTATGTAGTCTAATGATTTTGTATGACGTTTGAGAATAAGAGATCTTAAGTTTCATCCCTATTTGTGATCATGTTGTTTTTTTCTTATCAAAAAAGTATTAAAATTCAAATGTTGTTATCTTTAAACAAAGGCTTGGTTAAAATATCCTAACTTTTTCACAACTTTTGTTATTATATCCAGAGGCAGATCTAGAGGGTGGGTCGCCCCCTCCCCTCCACACCTTGGGACCCACTCTAAACACCCGCGCCCGGACCCCGCTCCTTTTCCTCGCCCCTCCTTACATGCCTCGTCCCTTGAACTTTTTTCCGCTACTTCATACACGCTTCCGTCGTCGACCTATTTCAACCTCCTTCTTGTCAACACTCTTTCAATAGAATAATTAATCATGTAATAATATGTATATAGTGAAAATACAAAAAATATGCTGAAAAAAAAAAAAAAAACCCAAAAAAATTTCTTTATATATGTATTTAGGAACATTGTCAAATGAATCTATAAATATAGATTTCGGTTAAATAAAATTTTGGGTACCTACAAAACTTTATCAATTTCATAATAATATAATAACCCTTATTGATAAGTTCATCTACTTATTTATTTAAAAAAAAATAAAAAAATCAATATTTTAAATGAAAAAATACTAGAATGAATTGGGTAAGTCACACTTCAACACACAATGGCTCTCCCACAAGCGTCATTCATGCGGTCTCGACTCACGTGCTATGCACCGGGATATATGTGTCATATTCCAAGGTAGGCATGGATGGTTCTTGTCAGTCATTGTGCATTGGGGTGTGACTTCCCATTGTCATTGTAGCACTTCTCATTTTAAATTACACCACCCCTTGCATCTCTTTCTATATAATGCACATCACTCCTTAACTCTAATAATTCGTTTTCCTCTCTCACCATCTTTTACTTTCACTGCCTATACGTTGGTCTATCACTTACACCATCATCATGCTCCCTTTACTGCGATATTGACCTTTTTGTCTCTAAAGTCGTCATTTTTTTTATAAGAAAGAAACTTGCTATCGATGGGAATTGATCCCTCAACCTCTTACATCTATAACCATACATCTAACCATTAGACCAACCTCGTATAGTTGTAGTCATCATTGATGTTGGTTGGCCGTTTCAAAGCTCAAGCATAAACATAATTTTGGAATATATGTAATCTTTTTAGGATGAGCGTTGAAAGATAATATTAGGTGGGTGAACTTTTCATAATGACGAGTATTTTCTAGGGTTCCAATGCAAATGACAAACCAAACTATTTTTTGATTTTCATGAACTACGACCAAAAGGTCCAAACCTCAACAAATAAAAATTCATTAACTAACAACAATAATATAGCCTCAGTCCCAAATTAATTGGGGTTAGCTATTTGTTTGATCCATTTCATGAAAAGTGACAAAGGTTTTACGTTGATTGTCAACATATCACAGCCCTTCTCCTTTATCCGAATTTGGGACCAGCTATATAGCACACACTGTGATGGTCCCAAATCTCGAGGCCCTCCACTTCATGCGTCGCGACCCACAACCTTGTCATGTCATTGTCCTGTTGTGTCCCACGCACACCATACATCACTTATTCCTCATTCCTCAGAGTTTTAAATTCAATTTACAACAATTCAAGCGGAAAACTTAATAGCATTATATAAATGTGAAATTTATATCATTTAGATCATTAACCTAATGTGAAAAACCCGATAAAATACCATGCATATATTTGAGCCCTTGAGGTGAAAATAAACAGAAGTTTGTATACATGTATTCAATGTTCTATAGTTTCCAAACCCAATAAAATCAATATATTAATACATATAGTGGTTCAAAAACTCGAGTCAGAGCAGCAACAATCTTAAAAGTAGTAACCTAGTACCAAGGGATCGAAACTTCGATTTCGCCATATAATAAACACAATTATACATTTCTACCCTAAAAAATCTATAATGAGTGGTTTCAACCTATTTTGACACTATTCATCCATATACATTGTATGTGACTATAATAGATTGTTTCAAAAATTTTCTTTTCTTTATAATTCACATCACATATTATAATATGAATATATGAACAACAACCAATTTTACACCATAGATTCATTATAAGTTCATTGCAAGGCATCGCAAAAACGCGAAAGTACTTCAAAATCTTAGATAAGATAAAATGAGCATTAAACGTACATTTTAATAACGCATAGAACAACGAGGTTCTTCATAACCTCCTCCGCCACTTGAACTATGTGAAATAAATTGCTCTCCAAGATTAAGACAATACTGGAACCATGGCATAAAATTACAATAATTTCCCTTATATGACTCGATATGGTATTGGTTTTGATGAGAATCCATATTGACTAATATTCATAATCTCAGATACATGGGATCCTCATAAGGGCTCAAAGAGAAGCATGCCAATGTATGTGGATTACTCGTCGTCAATGAATATGAGCTTGCAGAATCAAAACCCGCATGCATGGAATGTTCGTGCCATCCAATTTCATTATGACTAAAAACACCTATTAAAAATAACAAAACAATGCCAAAATGTGGTTAATATGAGCAAATTAATGATTAAAAATCTTTTTTTTATATATTTTACCTTGGGGAGGAAGTTGTGGGTAGTCATATGAGTGCTATAGTCAGAAGTTGGCCTTGTGAAGTTACCTTGAATGCTATTATTACCAAATGCACTTGTCATAAAATTAACATCATCATATGCACACCTGTCTTTAAGAAGTTATCGTCAACACTAATGCTACCAAATGCACTTGCTAGAGATGCATGTTTACGCCTGCTCTGATACAAAATTCTTTCTTTGGGTGTCGATTTGTCCGGTCTATGATCTTGATCTTCGTGATTGACTTGATTAAATTGACTCATTTGCACTTGATATTGATATTTTGTTGGATAATGATTATCAATGTGCATATCACCATCACCACCATCATCATCATGACCACCACCATTGTCGTCATCCTCATCCTCATCCTCATCCTCTTCACTGCTTGAGCGTTATGTGGAGTCATCGTCATCATCACTAGCATTTCTTGAAATGTAAGCATTATTATTATCATCATTGATCGAATGCACAAATAAGCCAGTTGGACCCATAGTGACCTCATTCTCCATGAACTCATTAACATCAATACCCATTTAGTTGCAATATGTAAGTTTGGCCTACCACCTGGTTCATCCATCAGAGGTTGGTTTGTTTCTTTCACCTATTCATATAGAGAATTTTCCTCCCCCTCATTAAAAAATATTTCTGTTAAATCAATAGGCTCATGTGATAAAGATTTCTCCATATTTCCCTTGATATTTTTCGCATGTAGCCTCATATTATAGTACACAAAGACAAGCTTTTATAGTCTTTCATACCCCAGCCTATTTCGTTGTTTTGTATGTATCAAGCCAAACGTGCTCCAATTACACTCGCAGCCTGAAGATGTTGTTTGCAATAAAATCTTGATGGCTATATTCCTCAAATTCGGAGCCGAGTTACCATGTACATACCACCACACTGTTGCTCTATTCATTAAAAATCATTAGTGTAACAAATAAGTAATAACTAATAAAGAGATATCTCAATGCTCTAAATATTGATGTTTACCTGGATGTGTTTTTTTTGTCCACTTTCAGCTGCTCAAGATCCAAATGACCCTATTGAGTCCCGAAATATTTCAACTACAAAAAATAAACATATTTATAGTTTTTATTTTTTTTAAACAAAGCATGTTTGTAGTTTTGGTGGAGGCATTATTTAAAAAATAAATTAAGCTAATTTAAAACTTACTTCATTCAATGCAGCTGATTGTATTTCTAGGTCTGGCTTTAATTTTACAACCACTTCATTTAAAGCTTGTGCAACGTATCCCCTCCATATTGGAACATTGGATTTAAAAAATACGATACAAAAATTAAAAAAAGAATCAATTAAATGCATCAGTATAAATAATTTAACAAATTAACGATCTAATATTCAAATTCAATTAAGTTCAATAGTGTAAATATACCAGCTTTATGGAGTGGGTGACATAACTGCTTTGTCCATCTTTCTTCCATAATTTTTATAATCCAGTTGTGCGACTTAGGTGATGCCGCCTCGATTGCCTCTTTCATTAATCTTATTGCCTTGTACATGGCTCCCATTGTTGGTTTTTTATTACCATCCACCATCCTTAATACTTTGAAAATTGGATCAAGAGAGTTCACTATATGTCGAGCTTTATCCCAAAAAGATGACGACACGACCAGTTCTTCAACTTCTAATGCTTGTGAAGTTTTACTATAGATGTAGCTTGCCCATTCTCTTGATGAAAACATATTTCTTAAACCTTGTTTCTTCTCCAAAATACTTCTTAGAGAAATATAATTAGCGGTAAACCGAGTGATCCCAGGTCTAATGATATCACCCCCACATTTTTCCCTTATGAATGCCAACACCTAACCATGATTGTAAATGTAATTAGTAATTTTTTGGCCTTATCAACAATCCTTTTGACTCTTTTATGATTTCTAATATCCTTTAGCATCAAATTGATGCAGTGTGTTGCGCAAGGTGTCCAAAATAGATTATATCTCTCCATTATTCTTTTACCAGCTTTCTTGAAATCAGATCCATTGTCAGTAACAATTTGAACATACTCTTTTCCCACCTTCTTCACAACATCAACTATCAATTTATAAATGACTTTATTATCTTTCACTGTCGCCGATACATCAACAGAGTTGTGAAATACCATATTTCCATCACAGTAGACCATGAAGTTAATTATTGACATCCTTGTCAGTCTGATCCAACCATCACACATTATTGTGACTCCATAGTGAGACCAAGTTTTCTTCAAACCTACGATGTAAGTTTGCAATTCCTTATATTCATCATCTAAAAGGCCATGCATAAGCTCATAAGATGTAGGTCCTTTGAATCCGGGTCCACAATTTGCTATTTCATCGATTGCAGCTTGATAATAGGGATTGTTAGTAGCAACATTTGTTGGAATGCTACTATAGTAGAAGAATTTTGACAATACCCTATTGACTTTTTGCTTTAATGAGCTCATTGATTTCATGCTAAGCGGCCTTTGATTAGCATCCAATTTTCTAAGGGTATCAAGATCTTGGGAATAATATGTTTTTCTTACACTTGTTGAATGAGCAACGCCATCAAGATTCATTAGAAAACTTGATTGTCTCACACTTGATGTCCGCAAAAACCCACTTCTACGAGCTTCTTGCCCTCGACTAGGATTTTCAAATCCAAACCCACTTGAACTGCCCTTACTTCATGAGTGTTTGGTCTCGTCATGTTAAATCTATGTAGTTACTCCGCTTCCCACCTCTCTTCCATTGAGTTCCTTACAACCATTCTATGTTGTGTTCTCTTATAATCTGTAGTTCAATCCGGAGGATAAGCAATAGCAACACCATCATCATCATCATCATCATCATCATCATCATCTTCATCTTCATCTTCATCTTCATCTTCATCTTCATAATTCTTGGATGTTCCATCAAAGCATCAGAAAATGCCTGGAGTCTTTTTTCCTTTTCAACCTTGTCAAGTAATTTTTCATGCTAGATTGTAGGAGCTTATTGGAACTGACTTAGTTTATTCACAATGAAAGCAATGTCTGACCAGTATTGACAAGATATTAGAGACCACTAAGAAGACTAGGATAGAGGGTTTTATCATGAAACGAAGCACTTCCATCATTGTACAATTGTTTACCAACAGAAAAAAGGGGTATCAATTGGTTTAGCATTTAACATATCACCTTTTTGTAATAGCTGCTGGATGTAAGTAATTTGGGTTAAGTACTGTAACGACCAAAATTCTTCACAACCCAACCTATGGGTATTTTGGTAATTTCATGATAAAAATGTGTTGGGCGTTTGATGTGAAAATACAATTCTAAACTTGTCAAATTAAACATGAGTGAGGGCTTAATTAAAGTTTTATTTTAAATTATAAAGCTCAATTGAAATTATGACTTAAAAGGGCATTTTAGACAAGTTGTCCCTAATCCCTAACCCTAATGCTATTTAAGCAAATCAAAGAAAACCCTAGCCCCAATCTTGTTAAACACCCACAGAGAAGAGAAGAGAGCAAGAGGAGGGTTCAAGCTCAAGAGAGGTACAACCTCACTTCCTCCTTGATTTCTTTATTGTTTATTGAAGATTTGAAAACCAAATGGTCGATGGCATCGATAGTGGCAAGCATGCAAGGAAAATAGAAAAGAAAAGAAGAAGGGAAAGATTTGATCTATGTTAGAATGAGATTTTAGAAAGGATTTGGAGTCAAAGACTCCATTGAAGGCATGGTGAGACTCTAATACCCCTAGATTTATTGTCTTGGTGTTGGTATTGGCTATGAGAGTCAGTGATTTGGATCTCTTTAATTATGATTAATCGAACGTCTTCGATTTATATTGGAAAACTAAGTTTTATCGGAGTTTTTCTTGTTTTGTGTCACCAAATTATTATTTTACTTGAATCAACAATTTCGGATCTAGTAGTCGACTTTATAGTTGTGAATGACTTTAAGTGAAGTTAGCTATAAAATAAGATGGATTCCTAAGGTCTAGACAATATGTGTTAAACTTATATGGTTGTAGATACACAAAGTAATTATTCTTTCGAATTGTCTAGATTCGCGAGACGGTTCACATCGAGCCCAAACATGAGAGGATCGAGATTAGGATTCGAGGCGAGTACAGGTAAATGGGGAGCACCGTTCATCTATCAAATGTGGTTTGCAACTAGTATATTTAGAATCACGATTTTAATTTAAAGGACTTTGGGATGGGTTGTTGCCTACCTTGTTTGACTTCATGTAAGACATCTTGGGGAGCCATAAACATGGTGGAACCAAGTCACCTTACATGCTTAAGGGCCTCTTGGGGAGCTGTAGCTAATGGTGGAACCAAGTCACCTAATGCAAGGGCCTCTTAGGGAGTTGTAGATGCACAATGGAACCAAGTCACCCGGGCCTCTTGAGGAGTCGTGGACACACGGTGGAATCAAGTCACCCATGCATATTTATTATATATTTGATGATTGGTCAACAAGGGAAGGCAATGAAAATGGAACAATGGACTTGTATTTATATTATTACTTCCTATATATCTCTCTTGAAATCCCCTTTGCATGCAAACTTGTTTTCTTATGCTTTACGACTCTTATAATTCTTATCACTGCTTAAATTGATTTTATGAAATTAAAATGCCTATTCTTTATGGAAATTGATGCCATGCTATGATTTAACAATGCGTATCGTGATTTCAAATGCATGCTAGCTTTATTTTTCTTTTTAGGTAATACTTGCATATTTGATAGTTGAGCGTGGTTCTTCTCTTATTGGGCTCCGTTGATTCTTTTAGCTCACCCCACTTACAATACAGTTCCATCAACGAGTGTGGTAGATAGTGGCAAGGGGAAAGTCCTCGTCTGAAAATTCTTTGTTGTGTGAGCCTTGCTTGAATATTATTTACTATTTTGATTTGAAAATTATTAATAAGGGTTGTAACCTAGGTAGAACCTTTGGGTAGATAAACCTTTCCTTAAGTTAGTTTGTTACATTTATGAGCATTTGAAGGTTTTGGAGACTTCATATTCTTTTGATTTGATTAGGTGAATTTGAATT